>LR991002.1:8693821-18693821 GCA_905163435.1 Mamestra brassicae
TTGGTTCTGTACTCGGTCGAACGGCCGTTGGTGCAAAGCTATCATCCGCAGGGAAAAACTCTGAACGCATCTAAGAGTGAAACCCGTCTAGTCAAATCCGGCAAGGATATCTTTGAGGAGCCCCGAGAGTCTGGAGGCTCTAAACAATGTGACAATACTAGTAGCGCTTCACCGCGTGAGGTGCTACGTCGAAGCCATTTGGACCACGGAGATCGATGCTAGTGCAACACGTGCATCACGGCTCCGAAGGTCCGAATTTACCTCAGTTCGATGTCGGGGCTCGGAATAGTCTGTAGACGACTTCCGTTCCTGGCAGGGTGTTGTGATCGGTAGAGTAGTTTTGCTACGATCCGTTGAGACTCGGCCCTAGCTAGGTGATTCGTTTTGCAAGAATTTAATACACGAACTATTTAACTATTATTATTTTTTATTTTAAATTTAATTTTAAACTCTTTTGGATAGGGTAAGTAGGAACTTTAGTGCAAAACTAAATGGAACATCGTGTTAAACAAAAATTACGACTGCAAAGGCACCTACATTTCGGACAAGACTTAATCTCTAGATCTAACTGCATCTGTTTGAAAAGTAATCTTGGTTCGAATTTTTATTTTATTTTAGCATCTTATACAAGGTCACATAAAAAAATGGACAAATTTTAACATAGCGTTCAGTACGTCTGTATTTAACAGTGTATTTTGGTTAGTTGTTTTTCTTTCTGTTAGTTTATAAAGAGTTTTTCTCATTATTTTTTTTTTTACCATTTTCCTTATTTTGGTGGTCTGAATGATTTCCAAAAGTTTGTCCATCTATTTTGATGGGATCTTATATTTTTGAAATCGTCTCCTCGAGCCCCTTATTTTGATAACCCACTTGATAGATTATGTCAAAAAATCCCATTTTTTATTCAAAATTCTCTCTCCTTTGCCATTCAGCGCGTCAAACCGAATCACGAATCTAATCACTATTTGTAAAAATCAAAGAAGTTTAAACTAAAACAGGGCGTATAAAAAAACTACCACCACAAACTTGTATGTAAATTAGTTGGCAACCAATTTACATAACAACACTCCAAAAACAATACCCGATGATATTGTTTTTGGAGTGTTTGTGTTGGTTCTGAGGCAGTCGCTAGTCGGTTAAATATATTAACTTTCTATTTTAGTTTCTTCTACGTAATCTACGTGATGGAGATGATTATAAAAATGTGCGCACTCGGATTCTGCGGGTACTTTAAGTCGCACTGGAATAAACTGGACTTCTTTATAATTGTGATGGCTACTAGTGGTAAGAAGCGACTGCATTTCCAAATGGGAAAGGTTCTGCTGTATGCGATTGCCACCTTACCAATATTAAATATCTTTATTTCTGTCTAATAAGGTTATTAGACAGAAATACGGTTTACGGCCAGTTGCAGAAAATATTTTTTGTGATCTACAAAAAAATATGTCAAAGTTGTTAGATATTATGCTGAAAAGATAAACCTACTGAATAAATTGATCGACTTGGTTTACATTAGATCTCACAACTTTTTGCGGTAGAACTGCGGTGCATTTAAGTGAGTTTTTGGAACTAGGTTTCTTATCGCACGGTGCGGACTTGGCGGATGGGGGCTAGGCGACAAAAGTATAAGATTTTTCCGGCACGACCCTTTCTTTATGAAATGAAATGAAATGAAATTGTTTATTGCCAGATTAATATCCAAATAATAATACACAAATAACAATAAATAATAAATAATAAACAATAAATAATAAAAACAAGTTAAAATTTATACGTCGCGAATCATGTTATCGGCGTATGATAGGACAGCCATCTTTGATGAAGAGGGCTGTTGTCCCAGTCTCGCACCGCGGCCACCAAGGAGTTAGCGGAGCGATGTATGGCGGAGCGTGTGGCGGCTGAGCGGCTCCTCAGCAGGGCCGGCCAGCCGGGCGCGCGGCCCTCGCAGTACATGGCGCTCGCGCTGCACCACCGAGGCAGCCGGAACATGGCACGCCACGCGTCATTGTATTGCACTCGCATATCGCTGAGTGCAGCTTTGGTGTAGTTAGCCCACAACTCGACTGTGTAGACGCTTGAGCAGTAACTAATGAAGAGCTGGATTTCACAGCGTCACTACAGCGGCTAAACCGCCTCGCGAGCATGTTCCCACGCACGGAGATGGCTCGTCTCTGCCTATCTATATCAGCGTGATCGGACAGGTTGGCTGTTATTACGTGACCCAAGTATTTCACGCTGTCGACCTGTAACAGCGCTTTGCCGTAGAGTTGAAGAGGCGGCAAAACGGACCAGTTGTTCGGGCTTTCAAAAACCATGTACACTGACTTATCTGGGTTGTACGTCATGTTGTGGTCTTTAGCGTACATTTCACACTCTGCCAATAGTTTGCGCATTGCCGATATTGACGGTGCCAACAGAACCATATCATCTGCATAACAAATGTGATTTATCAGGGTCCCGTTAATTGAGCAACCTATACCAGTTCGGTTGAGTCGGATCGATAGCTCATCCATGTACACGTTGAAAAGTGCAGGTGACATGCTACCCCCTTGTCTCACTCCGCACTTAAGGCCAGAGGGGGTCGACAGCTCATTCTTCCATCGGACGCGGTTTTCCTGCTGCTGGTACCACTGTTTCAGCACCCGTACCACTTGGCTGTAAACTGCACGTTCTGTTAGCTTTTGCCACAGCAGATCATGGTCCACACGGTCGAAGGCTTTGCTGAGGTCTAGGTAACAGGCTATTACAGAAGTATTTCTACTCCTGTAATATCCTACCACTTGTTTGAGTACATATATTGCAGTACTTGTTGATACGAGGCTCTTGAAACCATGTTGGCAATCCGAAGATGTTATGAAGGGTGCTGCTTGCTTGTGCAATATCTTCTCTAACAGTCTGGCTATGATATTAGCAAGGGCAATTGGACGATAATTACTAGCACTAGAAATGTTCTTCCTTCGATTTTTGCATATCGGAATAATGACTGTGTCTGTAAGGGCCTTCGGCACATATCCCAGTTTTAAAATGGCCGAGAATAGAATAGACAGAGAATAGTACACCCCCAGACCCCCGTAGCGTACGTGCTCAATAGTCAGCCCGTCTAACCCTGGCGACTTACCGCCAGCTGTTTGTCTCACAACGTCCGCTATGTCCTGTACAGATATTGTAATACAGCTTTCGTCTTGAGCCTCGTTAATGTTAAGAACATGTTGATTGGCGGGCGCCGGTTGGTAGAATATATTATTAAACTTATTGGCTATGTTCTTGTCATCCGTTATACCGTCAATGTGTGATGGATATTGCGACGACGACTTAACAATTCTGTTGATACTTTGCCAGAATTTGGCAAAGTTCTTATGTTTCATATCTAACGCAATATTGTCCATAACTATCTGGTCATGATTTCGTTGACAATGGCTAAGAGCGCGTTTGAACGCAGCACGACACTGTTTACGTTCCTCTGCTACAGGCCCGCTGGTGGGGCAACCGGTTTGATGCCACAGAGCTAGTGAGCGTCGCGAGGCGGCATATTTATCCGCAACGTACTTGTTCCATCCTGGTACTATACTGTTCCTAATTTTAGTTTCCCTCGTCGGTGAATTGAAGCAGTTGGTAGCACATTTCTGCATTATTCTCACTAACGAGTTGTATAAATGATCAATCAGCAGTGTGTCATTAATTTCAATAATTCCAAATATCAGTTGATTAATTTCTTTAGTCACTGATAAAGTGTACTCATTTATATTGGACGAATATGCTTTCCAGGTCCATGGTGGTCTTGCTGGTAATGTTATATTACAACAGTTGGTCAAGTCTTTCATTATCAGTTCAACCGTCAGTGGTCTGTGATCTGTCCAATCCGTTGTTAGGTCTATGACAATGTCCTTTATCGCGCGGTACGCGTTCTCAGTGGCCAAGCAGTGGTCGAGCCAGCTTGTAGTGTTATGCGCGTCGCTGACGTATGTGTATGATGAGTTAGGTAATCTCAGTTTGTCCGCGTATTTATATTTATATTGAGTGCAAAATTGTTCTAATTCAGTGCCAAATCGGTTTTTAGGGTCTGCGTTGAAGTCGCCTATGACTAAACAGTCGGCGACCTCGCTATCTTCTACAATCGAATGTATTTTAGCCAGTGTCTCACAATATTCCGGAAAGTTGTCGGTGCTAGCGGTAGGCATGTACACGTTTATGAGTAGAATAGTGTTCGTAACATTAGTGTGTATTTCAATTGCACATAGACGTGGATTGTCGCATTCTATTATTTTGCATTTTAAGGTGTTTTTATACAGTATTGCGACGCCGCCGTACGGTCTACCCATTAATATTCCTTTGGAGATGTCGACAGCTGACGTTCCGACACTATCAAATCCATTATGGATCGTGTCAAGAAAGTGTAGATCAGTAGGTAACAACCAGGTTTCTTGGAGTAGTATTACGTCGTTTGTAGCACAAAGATCCTGAATAAATTTAGCCGATCTCCGTACAGATCTGCAGTTAACGGATGTGATTTTAATTAGACTTAAATCCATGTTACCTTGTATTATTTTTATTAATGCCTTTGCGAGCATTCTTTTCGTGGTAGCGACCAACAATCACGCCGGGCGGCCAGCTTTCCTTATTGATAACCGAGGGTAGTCTGTCCCAGGGAATAGTAACTTTAAATTCATTATAGGTCACCTTCTTATTATCAGGTAGCTTTTCAACGTTGAATCCGCATTCAACGTTGCTCACCAATGTCCTGCATGTAGCCAGTTAAGTCCTGAGTAGTGACGGAGCTGTCTAGATTCGCAACATAAATATACGCCGTGCGTGGTGCAGCTTTAATTTTAGTAGTGCCGGTGCTCGTAGCATTACCGATAATGTTTCGACTTTTGCGGCGGTGATTTTTCCTTTCAACTAATTAAAAACCATCTGCGTCTACAATTTTCGCAGTTTTATTGATTGCGTTTCGTTTTACCGATTCAGCAAACGTAATGGGGTTAGTTATAGGATCTACGTGAGAAGCCTTGTTTCTTATTTCGGTAACCGTAGTAGGTATCGTGTGTGTCTCAATCGAGGGTGTGATTGCTGTGTTACTATCCGATAGTGTCGAGAAATCGTCTAGCCCCATCGGGCCGCTTTCTTCCACGAAGCGCGATCCGTTAATGACATTAGTCAGGACTGAGGGTAGGCGTGTGCTTTCTCGCAACATTGAAACTTCCTGCTGGACTGCATCGAGTTGATCTTTCGTGGCTGAGTTGTGATGGAGATTTGCTACGTCCGCTTTCAGGGCCACGATATCTTTTAGCAGGCGGCTTACATCTATGTGGTCGAATGTCACTGACTAATCAGTTCGCGAGCTACGAATATAGGTATTTCGTTGGGATCCGTGATTTTCATCAAACCTATAATGTCTTCCATATCCCGTTGTGACTTTCCTTCATTTCTTCTGGTCTTCAGGCGCTTATCTGTAGATATAACGTCGTACAGTAGGACCTTTGCTGCTAAAATTTCAGGAGCTTTGAAGCTGCGGCTGCAGATAAGCACTAAGCTTTCGTCATCCATGACCTCTATTTTATTTTGAACGAACGCAAGAAGCTCGTTGATAATCACATTACATGATAGGCACTTCGACATTGTAACCGAGAGCGATATAGTCGCCGTATTGATATTTACGCTAAGAGCGTGCGCACACGACTGTGACTTTAGTTTAGACGGTTATCCATAGGGCGACGATTCTTCAACCCTGGACGAAATATCCCCGGACAAAATATCCCCAAGACAAAGTATTCCTGTATTAACTACGATAGGAACATGGTTCCAACCTAGTGTTCCACGACACTCATGCATATTTTTATCATAATTCATTAAGAGAAGAGCAGTTGAAAGTGGAAATGTTTTGACCAGCTACAAAAAAATCAAATGCTGTTTCGGCCTGACCTGTATCCATATTGTTTTACTTTTGACAGGCTCGCGTTTGAAGAAACCTATTCACTCTTGACTTGACTTAAGGACACCCAAGGTTGTAGCTCTCAGGATGGCAGGAAATTCCACCCCTTAGGTGTACGCACAATAACAGTATTCCTAAATGGTTTTGTGCGTATTAGTGGCATGTCTTCGTAATAAACCAACGTAAGACAGAAACATCGTTGCCAGAATATCAGCAATCTTGTTACCTTTCAGACTTGGTCCTAGACGTGATAGACGCCTTCACTCCTTGGGATAAGTGGAACAGCCTCAACTCTAGCTTCATCACGGCTACCAAGCTACTGAGGATGCTACGGTTCCTGCGATTATGCAAGTTGGCCAGGTAGTTATACCTTTCACTATCAAAAATTACAAAGTGGGAGCCCAAAAATAATGCTGCCGACCGAATTTCGGGCACTTGAGATAGCCAGGTACGTAGGGGAAAATTATAGTGCACAAGTGGACTCTCTGTTTGTTTACTTGCATTTATAGGTATACCATTATGACGGCGAGCCACGCTTCACCAACATCTTCTAAACTCCGGGCTACTTCAAAACATCCGAAGGAAAAACACTTCGTCGCGCGTCATGTACGCGCCATCAGTGGAGACTGATGACCAGTCCAAGCTGCCACTGGCTTATTTCAATATTGTTACCGTGGTGAAACCGATTGTTATCGTGGCGACGCATGCAGTGGCGACGCGTCGCCACGCTTAACGATGGTATATATATATATAAAGACTATATGTATTTTTTTATTTACGCCATATTTAGTTCCTGTCGTAATCTGTTCTTTTATGCATATTACTTGTACAAAATTATTTCGATGTTTCACATCTGCCAGGCGTCCCGTGACGGCTCATATTTTTTTCTTTCTTCACATATAGAAGTAACCACGTTAATGTAACCAGGATGTTTGTAAAACATAAAATGATTTAAAAGAGTGTCTGTGGAGTTTCTTGCACGTTCTTCTCCATCTACGCTTTGGAACGTGCAAATAGCTTCATGTTTTCATTTGAAATAAATGCTTTGATTTTGTCCAGCTTGCGAATCGAAGTCAGGACACCACATTCGGGAGCCGAGCTTGCGAGCACGAGACCAACAGGGCATTTAGGTAGTGGAAACCTATCCCTTGTGGAATTCCGAATTCAGATCGAAATTTGGGGCAAGAAATATACATGTGTGGCTTGTGATTTTATACGCGAAAACTGTAATTTTCCAACTTTGATGCTGTATGCGCCATCTCATTCGAGATGAAATTTATGCATGAATCGGTTATTGTCAAGATGCAACGATATCACACTAATATTATATAGGCGAAAGTTTGTGAGTGTGTGTGTATGTTTGTTACTTCTTCACGCGCAAACGGCTGGACCGATTTAGATGAAATTTGGTAAAAAGGTTGTTTGAGTCCCGAGAAAGGACATAGCATAGTGTTTATTCCGGGAGTATGTTCCCTTGGGATAATTTTCGACAATAACGCGGGCGGAGCTGCGGGCGGCAACTAGTTAAAGTCAAAAATTACAACTAGCATCCTAATAAATACATACAATATACATGTAACATAAATGAATATAGAGTTGTTTTTTTTTTAATGTTTTGTATTTTGCTTCAGGGTATCAGTGCCTAAAATAATGGCTTACATCGACCGCATGATCGACATACAACTGGCGTTCGGTTATGATGTTGGAAAGGTAAATCTAAACTGAAATGTAAATTAAACTCATCATCATCTTCCTGTTCGTATCCCATGTTACTTGGGGTCGGCGCAACTCGTTTTTTCCTCCATTCTGTTCTGTCAACCCTCACGCTATCACTGACTCTCCTTTCTTTCATATCACTCCTCATACAATCCATCCATCTTTTCTTTGGCCTCCCTCCCTCTCCCTCCTAAGCTAAGAAAGTAGTAACAAGTAAGTCCTTAAACTAAATTAACTAACCAACCTTAATAATGGACAACAATGTCGCAATACTAAGGGTTTGACCGAAAAGACTTAAAATCAGGCGAGAAAACCTATAGCAATCATTTTTTTTAAATATTATATATTTTTTTAAACGCCCCACTCTAGATTAAAGAATTTCTCCTGTATCGTGGGTGCATTTAAAAACATACAAACTCACAGACACAAACAGCCAGACCAGGAACAACTATCTGTAGGCCATACAAATATTTGTTCCGTGCGCGTATCGGACCCGCGCCACGCAGCGTAACAGCCAATCGCTCAACCACTGCGCCAACCGTGTCGTCAAATTCAAAGTCGAGTCGAATGCCAGCACATATATTGCCATGAGGGAACAAGTGACTCTCTTGTTTATTTACTGTACCCTCTAGGGTATAATAGTGTCACTTGTTTTGTTGTTGACAACAGGGACGTTCAAAAATGAGATGGGAGGACGATACACACACCCAGCTAAAACACTAGGAAGTGGTGACGGGCGGGCGTTTTGGGGGACTATCTTTATGTAGTACTTTGTCGTTCAAAAAGTGCTGGCACGCAGCCTAATTTGAATAAATGACTTTTGTTTTTTTTTCGGGCCTTACTGGACACAGAGGACATAACACAGTGGAGATAGTTGGCTTGGGCCGCCAAAAGTTCAAAAGTGATGTAATTTTTTCTAGGGTTTCGTTACCGGTGCCCAAGAAGTATGTACTCTACTTCCTCAGCTGGTAGATAACAAGCATATACATGACATGTTGACTACCAAACTGGATAGTGACAGGTAACTTATCATAACATCTTGCTTGTATGCCTCCGAGGGTAAAGGCAGAGATTTTTTTTTTGTTAAGGTTAGGGAATCACCAAATTACTTTTTCCGCTCTGGGTGGAGCAGAAGGGAGCGTCAGAGTCTTACTGACTTAAACCCATCCGTATTCCTACTAAAACACCCTTTGCGTTCTAGGGCCGCGGTGACTCTTTCGAACAAATTCCGCAACCTTGGCAGGCTCTGGTCCTAGCGGGCCCCGTCTCCTAGCCGACATCTGTTTGAGGCGCGCATGGAACACAACGCGTCATCGACCAGGGCCTGGTGGTGATCGGACAGCGAGCATAGGCAGAGAGTTGCATGCCACAATTCGTTAGGATGTAACTAGTCCTGCCAAAGAGTATTTATTACGTCATCCAGTCACTAGATTGTGCCAGGAAATCGTTTCTTATTTTATACCTGCATTCTGATAGACTGGAAGCTAAGAATAAGTTAGGCAGATGATTTTTCCCTTTACTTTCCTTTAATATCAGTCAAGCCTTATTATCAATGATCAGGCAAAATACCACACAATAGGCTTCTACTGCATACTGTTAACCTTTTGAACGCAATTGCCACGTAAACATGACAAGCGAGCGCGTGCCCTGCACGCCATACGTCACAAATATGTGACGAAATGCTCGGCGAATTTGTGGCTTGGCGTCAGAGGACGCCGAACGTCGTCCTCAGAACTCAACTCATAGCAGTCGCGTTTGCAAACAAACTAAAACGTCTAGTTAAAACCATTCCTTCTTGTTATTTGCTCCGTAGCGGATAGAAACAAAAGAGAAGCAATCTCAGGTGTTGTTCTGCCAAAGTTGCGGGACTGCTCGAAAGAGTTACCGAGGCCCTGGAACGGAAAAGGCATTTGAAAGACCACGAGTGGGTTTTAGTCAGTAACCTTCCGCTCCGCCCAGAGCAGGAAAGAGACATGTTCGAAAGAGTTACCGAGGCCCTGGAACGGAAAGGGCATTTGAAAGAACACGAGTGGGTTTTAGTCAGTAAGAGTCTGACACTCCCTCCCGCTGCGCCCAGAGCAGGAAGGAGACATTTGATGACTTCCCATACATAAAAAAGGTGTCGTTATCTTTGGTTACAGGTTGGCAGTGACTCGCCAGCTAGGGTTACTCCAACGTGACAGACCCTGGACCGCTATCACGGTGAAGACCAGACAGGCTACCACCTCCACTCTCAACATCATGATCTTAGATGCTATGCAGCTGAAGGAAGAAGGTTTGTGTACTTTATTGGTTTGAGAACCAGTACTGCAGTGGCATCTATGAACTACAGAAAATGACGTGTCGTTACATACATCTTGCATCACGGTATCAAAGTACTTCGCGTGATTTGAGCAGTACACAATAGCCCGACAAGTCGGGACCGCTGCCAATCAGGTTTCAATGGAGGATTCAATGGAGGTTTGGGCACTTTTCACCCTAATCCGCTCACCTCTACTCGTATATTTCTAAAGGTATATTGTGGCCCAGTAACTGGGTTGTGGAAGTCAGAGGGAGATGCAGAGTCTGGTAGTCGACCCCAATATACTTGAGTAATAGTTGAACAGATGATGATGAGATTTCTTCTCAAGTTTTGGCTCTAACTTTATGTATGAACATAGCTTATACATTGTTCATTGTAAAATTCCCAGTTCGGGCAAAGTGTCACTGGTTTTTTTTTCAAGAATTTCTCAGTAGCAGCTCGGAGTTTGGATGTTAGGTGCTTAGATCCTGCGCCTGATCTCTTCCCGGGTGTGTCGGATTGCCGTCAAAAAGTGCACTACTGTATGCAAACACTTGTGCGTTGTGCACTATTTCTTGCGTACACCCGCAAGCAGCTAAGCAGCAAGTATGGTAGTGGCGTTGATTTCAAGTTCCCCTAACGTCATCACGTATAGAAATAATACTATATTGTTTTTAAGTGGGATGAAAATGTTCAGGGGCACTACCCCTACTATGAAGTCTTAAAACGATCATGATTCCGCACTAAGAGAGAGACGGAGCTATACATAGCGAATAGCACTATAACTTTTACATCATCGGAATTGGATGGCAAATTAGCACGTCATAGTAGGTCGGCAGGACCAAATTAAAAGATAAATCTACTATGTGGGCTGGCTGGCACAGCTTGCATTTTTTTTTCAAACGTTCTTACGATTAAAGAGTTGCCTCGCAGGTTTCTTGGACGAAATGGAGTACAAGTTATTGTTGAATGCTATTCAGGAGAAAATCCAACTGTGTCGTCATAAAGGCAGCTTGGTGGCGCCGTCTTCACCTGAGGTAGTTAATTTTGATTTTGTACATATTTTAATTTTCGGTTTAGTTTATAAACCCAAAATCTATGCTAATATAAGGTATAAAGCTGAAGAGTTTGTTTGCTTGAACGCGCTTATCCTTGGAACTGCCAGTCGGATATGGAAAATTCTTTTTGTATATGATAGCCACATCCATGAGGGAAAAACGGGATATGTGCGTGCGAAGTCGCGGGCAAAAGCTAGTTAATTTAAAAACCCAAAACCTACTTACTGTATTCGATTTATTAATTAATGTTTAGCAATTACATAATGATATTTGTCTGAAGATCTGGAAAATCTACTTTTTTGTTTATATTTCTAGACGCAACTCCGCGCTGTTTCTTGGCTGCAAGGCAACGAAAGGATAGCCGACTTCTTCCTCGAACACTCAGAAATACTGAACTTCAATATCAACGATATTTTGATATCCAGAGGTATGTTGGACTATTTTCATTCGCTATCCCTTAAAATACCTTTGGAACTTGTGGAAGCTCCCACAGACATGGTATTGGTATCAGATGGGGATGAATCGAGCTGTTCAGTCAGAAACTTATCCGAAATACAAGGTCCCATTAAAATATATGGACAAACTTAGAAATCAACCAGACCACCAATATAAGGACAATGGTAAAAAAAAAATTGGTTGGCTGTAAAGTCGGTTTACGGACGATAGTTTAACGTGACAACGTCATAACAAAACATTGATGAAATGAGCGTAACGTTACAATGAGTCATCCTTTTTCGTGCGTGCTCCGTGTGTAAAGAAGTTTTCACTTCAAAAATGAAGTGAAAACTTCTTTAGCGGCGTTGTGCACTTTTTGGGATGGGTAAAAATGTTAAACTCGCTTCAGGACACGTGACCTGATCGAAAATCCTTAAGACGGAGGGAGAGTAGACCGCCGCAAAATGAGTATATTTTATATCCGCAAAATATCAAAAATGTACAACGTTCAAGTTTTCACTTCTGCCAGCACTACCGGAGTGCAACCCGTTGTTTTTTTTTTGCTTGGAAATCTTTGGTTAGACGTAGGTACTGAACGCTGTTAAAATTTGTCCATCTATTTTAATGGGACCTTATATTAAATTTAAAACGCTGTTCATATAATGCAGTTGTTTTCGTGGCTAAATAATAAAAGCCGCACGTGGTTAACCAACGCTCCCCGAGGTCAGTCTGTGGATGGGTGTGGATGATCATCTTAACATACCGAGATTTCACGTGAAGTTGCTGCCTCCCTCCCTCCTGTCATTTGTAGATTTTTGAAAGTCGTAATGAGTAGTCAGGCGTCAAGAAATCTGACACCAGTCTTGCCAAGAGTTATAGTGTGTTACAATTATTTTTTTTATGTGTAACATCTTACCTCTCGCTTTCCTGCAATATGTGGGAGTGATTTCGTGAAATGGGACGGAAGTGTGTAACAGGAAGTCGAGGAAGCGCGCTATTTGATTTGACCAATGAGCGCGCCCTATTCGATTAGACCAGTGAGCGCGCGCAGTGGTCGAGTTGGCTGTCAGTTGGTACTTTTAATGTTAATGTTGCCTTTTACCAAGGTGAGACGTTAGATGTTACACATTTAAACTGATAATTTCATTTCATAAAAGCGACTGTATCTCGTATTTATAAAATTAACTAACATAGTATTAAGTGCTACTAACACCTACTGTAGACCAAAATTAGTCTTGCTATGAATAATATTATAGAGGTCAAATACTGTTGTGGTACTCAGCTACATCCGGTTAGACTGGACGCTGACCCTAACATAGGTACTTGGAAAAAGGCTAGTAGTGTTTTTGTCTGACACCTAAAAGCTGCTGAAGATCCATTTAGGTTTCTCAAATATCTTTTGAAGTGATAACTTCTTATGGGAGGGTAAACCGCTTCGTAACGTAACGCGTTACGGCGCCCGTCTGTCTGGCTTCCCTTTCTCTCACGCATACGGCAGCGGTAGGCAGGCTCTTCCTCTCTCACTCTAACCCACAGCGCTATTGGTATTTCGGACAGATGCTTCCCATATTAAATAGTTCAACTTAGATTAGTTTAAATTATCATTTCTGTCGGGCGTCCCGAGACGCACACGTTTTATTCTTTGTATTCTAAAGTATTTTATGGCTGTTTTCAGGGGATGAGCCCAAAGGCATGTACATCCTAGTGTCTGGTCTCCTGGAGGCGACCTACACTCCTCCCGACGACGAGATCGACGAAGCTATACCGAACTACGAGTTCATGACGGACCTAAAGTTCGGGGAGCCTAGTCAAGATTATATCGTGTCGGGGAACGCTGTGGGGGTGTTGGGGGTAAGATGGGGGTCGTTAACCCTCAAGTTTTGACTTGTAGTGTCCGAGCTATTTCTGGTCCCAGCAGAACGCTTAAAAACGCTACGAAATGTAGTTCAAGATTGCCAATTAATAATCCAATTTTAAAACTTTTAAATTAAAGGTATTTTGGTTTTAATTCATTTAAGGTGCGCCGCCGCGTCCATCACGATCTCACGCATTCGTAACAGTTCGTTCAGTTTCGGCCAAAACTTCGGCCAATTTTGGCCAAAGACTAAGGTTACTCCGAAGCTTCGGTCGGCTACTGTAAGGCTAAATTTAGAACGATGACCTGCCTAAATATCCGTTGAGAACGTTTAAGGCAGGATCGCTTCTGAGGTGATGCTAAATTAGTTGAGGATGCCCATACAATTTATTTAATATTAATATTGCAATTGTCTTTATAAAAAAAAATACTAATATTGTTTTAAAATCATGTCTTTTTTTAAATTTTATTGTGTATGTTCATATTTAGATTAAGTATAATATTATTGGTAATGAATAATGTATGTATTATGTATCAAACACAATGTAATTGTTTGTGGTACATAAATAAATATAATATGTCAAACGGTGGACGTCTTGCGGCTGAGGCTGATGAAGTTGATGATAAAAGGCCAATACATTATTTGTCCAACCTTGAAAAATGCTGTTTTTCTGCACTTTCTTGATGTATACCATTTATTTAGCAATTTATCGATGACGATTTGATTCAGTTTAGAGTGTCTATATCACCGGAAAATTGAGTCCGTAAGAATGTAATAAATATTGATTAGATTATAATTTCTTGATATATTCTGAAAAAAACATTTTGAATTCTATTAATTCCATCCAAATTCAATAGCTTCCAATATATCCGTGTCTTATTAAGAAAAAATTGTTTAAAATTTCACGCTATATTTTGTAATCTTTCGGCGCTTACAATTTTCCGGTGACATCTATAATCATACATATTTTTGCTTTTCTAATTGTGTAGTACATTAAAATAATCAATCAGTTTATTGCAGGTGCTAACAAATCGTCCATACAGCTACACAGTCCGCTGCGACTCGGCAGTACAAGCGTACTACATCACCCTGCCGATCATCAAGGAGGCTTTCAACCTCGCACCGCATCCCATTATGGGGTAAGCAGATTTTGTAAATGTTTCCTCCAGGCAAAGCATTGAAGCCTAAGTTTCTTATAAGATGGAAAATACAAAAAAATTAGTTGTCATTCTTTGTTATTCAATAAAAATATTTACATCAGCTAACATTGAAGACTTGCTTGTCAAACTTAAAACAGTTGGTGACATCAAATTTGTTATTAACTTAAAATAAACGTCACCAACTGCATCACACTGCTTGAAAAGTTATTTGTTTGTAACTTTCAGTCGTTTTTGTTCGGTCGGATTTTGTTATCGTTTCTTCACTGTTACTATGTTAGTCACAGCTACATCACCTTTAAATATCAAGCAATTCTGAAACATCCTGTACATAAATATATCTGACTTGTTTCTTAAATGCGACGTGGATAATCATCATTATGATTCTCCACGTCGCATTTAAGTAACAAGTTTTCTTTTCTAGCCTTGAAGCATCAATGTGGCGAGAGATAGGCATCAAGCTCTGTATGATGGTGCTACCCACAGTTCCAGCATACCACGGTTGGCCAGTAGAACGACTTAGCATGCGGCTAGAACACGCCTTCGTGCCTTGTCTCAAGGCTTTCAAGGTATAATTAAGGACGCTGTTTCCTGATAGCTACAACCTGGTCTTTGAGTTCTTATAGCTAATTTAAGCATCGGCTGAAAAAGAGAAATCAATATGTATAGGAGCTTTAGGAGCAAACCCAACGTGACTGCGTGTTTTCGTGTGAAGTCCGTTAAGGCCTGTTCAGACCTACGCGGAATTCGCTACTCAGAGCGGTAGCAAAAGTGAGTGGCGGTAATTCTATTGCTCAAACATAAGCGGAAATCGCTACCACAATGGGAAGCGCAACTAACTTGTACTCTTTCGGAAACCAAAAGAAATAATACGGCGAAACCGTTTTCGCCTATTCCGCTCTTGCCGCAGAGCTCCATATGAAATACCCGGCGGGATATCGCGTGAAACCGAGCGAAATTTATAGCTACCGTCCTTGATAGCGAATATCGCGTAGGTCAGTCCTTTAATCTGAAAACTTAGAAGGTAGGTACCAACAGAACGGCTAGGTAGAACAACGCTCTTACGGCCGGTCTCAATAACCTTTAACCAACTGTCAAATTAGCAACCCACAGAAGCTGAAACGTCGTGTTTGAAAGGCAAACATGAAACCGGCCGCTAGCCAGAGATCGAAAATCCGTTCAATAGGGTTATGCAATTTTTGGCAAGACATTTTCCCATAAGGAAAGCTTTTTAACTACATGAATATTAATCGGATGAGGATTGATTATTGTAGGTGTTCGTAGTAAATGAACTGATGGAAGATATCGTGCTGTTAGACGGAATCTGTCAAGATATGGCGACAAGAGAAGTGTTCCAACCACCTGCTTATATACCCAGGTAATATAGCGAAATCCTGAATAAAAAACTATAAACAAGTTTGTAAAAATATGCTTTTAATATTCCCCAGAACCGCCCACCGCCTGATCTTCCCCAAGTCCTCCCAACTGATGGTGTCAGGCAACTGCCCCGAGACCAAGCTGATGATCGTGCCCTCCAAGGACACGGATGAGCTGGACATCATGGAGGACGAGCTCGACGACCTGCAGTGTGAACTGGTAACATTAGCAGTACTGTGTAGTGGTGATATCCTCGCAGCTGATAGTGTCAGATTAAGCTGATGATCGTGCCCTACAAGGACACGGATAAGCTGGACATAATGGAGGACGAGCTTGATGACTTGCAGTGTGAACTGGTACAGTCTCATCATCTGCCTACCTCCCAACTATGCTGGGGTCCGCTTCCTGTCTAACCTGATGCAGCAAAAAGAAAAAGCATTTTGCATGTTGCCGACAACGACTGCTTGTATGAACTCGATCCACTACCCAGTTTTCACTGTTCCCAGGTGTCACTAGAAAATGTCCTTTGGAGAGACTGAACTTCGGAGCTTCTGGTTACCGATTAAAGACTGTCAAAGGTGACAGTTAAGACGGATAGTATCGGTTGCATATCCACTGAAGTGGAGACGTGGAGGAATCGACCAATCCATTAATTTGTTGACATACTCATTGCTTGGCACTAGTGTACGCGGAGCACCGAGGCGTCGGCCGATGCCGGCCGCCGCACTGCAACGACACGACCGACGCGGCGACGACGTAGCACGTCTAGTATTCTATAAAGTCTTACTTATTTAATACAAGTTTTTACCGAAAAAACGTAGTTAGTTTAATTTCTAAACACTCATCGTGTCTTTCGTCTCATCTGTGACTGGTCGATTCCTCTCTTCTCCGTTCGTCTTTACTCTGCTTCATAGGAATCGCATCCCCGAATAATTTCTCGGTACGGAAATAAATTCATTCGCAACGCATTCGCAATCCGTCAAAAATACCTCTAATTTCCTTACAGTTTGCAGTTTAACATGTTTTTGATTAATCATTGATTATTGTCTTTGAAATTATAACTTGACTTGAATTTTAACGCTTTTTAAGTATGAGAATTAGCCTTCTGATCCCTGTCAAGTTTTTTGACATAAACGACTTGATTTTGAACGTTTAACACTTTGATCATTGCAACATATTCGTGGTCCTTAGATCTCCAACGTATCGTCCCGCTGCTTGTACCACCGCGTGGTGCGGCGCTTCTCCGTAGAGTCTCGTGCGCCCTCAGCTAGACGAGGCCGCAGCAAGCGCCGCCGCGCCGGCAAGCGCGTCAACTACCGGGAGTCCGTGTGGGGCAAGCAGATCTGTAAGTACTGCTACTGTTACTTCTCGTGCGCCCTCAGCTAGACGAGGCCGCAGCAAGCGCCGCCGCGCCGGCAAGCGCGTCAACTACCGGGAGTCCGTGTGGGGCAAGCAGATCTGTAAGTACTGCTACTGTTACTTCTCGTGCGCCCTCAGCTAGACGAGGCCGCAGCAAGCGCCGCCGCGCCGGCAAGCGCGTCAACTACCGGGAGTCCGTGTGGGGCAAGCAGATCTGTAAGTACTGCTACTGTTACTTCTCGTGCGCCCTCAGCTAGACGAGGCCGCAGCAAGCGCCGCCGCGCCGGCGAGCGCGTCAACTACCGGGAGTCCGTGTGGGGCAAGCAGATCTGTAAGTACTGCTACTGTTACTTCTCGTGCGCCCTCAGCTAGACGAGGCCGCAGCAAGCGCCGCCGCGCCGGCGAGCGCGTCAACTACCGGGAGTCCGTGTGGGGCAAGCAGATCTGTAAGTACTGCTACTGTTACTTCTCGTGCGCCCTCAGCTAGACGAGGCCGCAGCAAGCGCCGCCGCGCCGGCGAGCGCGTCAACTACCGGGAGTCCGTGTGGGGCAAGCAGATCTGTAAGTACTGCTACTGTTACTTCTCGTGCGCCCTCAGCTAGACGAGGCCGCAGCAAGCGCCGCCGCGCCGGCGAGCGCGTCAACTACCGGGAGTCCGTGTGGGGCAAGCAGATCTGTAAGTACTGCTACTGTTACTTCTCGTGCGCCCTCAGCTAGACGAGGCCGCAGCAAGCGCCGCCGCGCCGGCGAGCGCGTCAACTACCGGGAGTCCGTGTGGGGCAAGCAGATCTGTAAGTACTGCTACTGTTACTTCTCGTGCGCCCTCAGCTAGACGAGGCCGCAGCAAGCGCCGCCGCTCCGGCGAGCGCGTCAACTACCGGGAGTCCGTGTGGGGCAAGCAGATCTGTAAGTACTGCTACTGTTACTTCTCGTGCGCCCTCAGCTAGACGAGGCCGCAGCAAGCGCCGCCGCGCCGGCGAGCGCGTCAACTACCGGGAGTCCGTGTGGGGCAAGCAGATCTGTAAGTACTGCTACTGTTACTTCTCGTGCGCCCTCAGCTAGACGAGGCCGCAGCAAGCGCCGCCGCGCCGGCGAGCGCGTCAACTACCGGGAGTCCGTGTGGGGCAAGCAGATCTCTTAGTACTGCTACTGTAAGGCTGTTATTACTTTAGTGTTACTATCACCATGAAAAACCGTGATCACCAGAACTATATCGTGTGACATATCAAATCTTATTCGTTCGGAACCCTTTGCACGCCGTTCGCCTCGCACTTGGCCGGTTTTTCAAGATAGACTTCTAAGACCCACTTGACCAGAGATATCTTTTAACTTCGAGTTAAGGAGAGGATTAAATACCTACCTAATAGTTTTTGGCCCTTTTTTTGCAACTGAAATACATACATATAGGTAAACTAGGTACATATTAGTTCCTTAGTCTGTCGGGTGAAGGGGGCGAATTAACCCGGCATACTACATAAACTACCAACTCAATAAAACTAGAGATAGACAATTTGAGTAGATACCAAAGAAATAAAAAAATATGTCTAGAGTAAATCCATATTAAATAAAAAAATAAATAAAAAAAAACTGTACCTACCGTACAGTTTTTTTTAATTTAATATGGATTTACTCTTGACTCTAGTCTAGGTCATAGATGACAGAGACAAAGTCGTCGATGGAGCGAGCTTACCCAGAAGAAGCCTGTTCACTCTTAGGTATTTTGAAGAGATTAGGGGTTGGGTTTTATTAATTTATTAACTTTAATTCATTCACAGCATCACAAATCATGGTGGCAAGCGAGAGAGAAATGTCGTCGAAGTATTACAAGCCAAGTATTACTGAAATTGTGAGTAGGTACATTGCCATCACCCCTTATTAGCTTGTAGTGGCTTTACAAACTACACATCATAATTTATAATACTGCACATCAAAGGTAACATTAGCGCTACGAAAACCACCCTCACTTCTAAGATTTGATTGTCTATCTATGTCTACAGGCTGTTTCAAAATCTCGTTGTCCAATTTTTAATTTGTCGGTCGGCCTGTTTGTCTATTTATTCCGGCTGTACTAATTTGGCCGGGACTTTCACTGGCAGATAGCTGAGATTATAAGGACCAAGGTCACCAAGGCTTGTTTTATCGGTCAATCAGCAATGCCATTCTACGCGGCAATGCTGCCATTTTATGGGCACTCTATTTTCTATTTGAGAGCGATGCGGACGAATTTTTATGTCTCTGCCCAGAGCACTTTCTCCGTTTCCGACACGCGTGTATGACACCTTTTCCCTCTGCGAAATAACTGATCACTACATTTTTTATTACAGCCTGAAAAACTGGAATCTTCAAGGCCTAAAGGTGATGTTTTAACTAGATATACCTACCTAGATGTCAACGGAAAATTGCAAACGCCGTAAGATTGTAAAATGTTGCGTGAAATTGTAAACTATTTTTCCTTAGTAAGACACGGATATATTGGAAAATATTCAATTTGGATGGGATTTATTGTATACAAAACGTTTTTTTAAATAATATATCGAGAAATTATAATCCAATGAAGATTTATTACAATCTTACGGAGACTGCAGTTTTCCGGTGACACAGATACAATGTCGGTTAGTTAATTTTGTTCTAAACGTCTAGTCTAACTGGATGCATCTGAATATAAGTACCTACTTACTTTACATGGAGACACTGCCTGTTACCCGGTAACTAAATGACTCCTTCCGCTGTGGGCGGAGCGGTGGGAGAGCCAGACTCTTATTGACTAAAACCCATCCGCGTTCCTCCAAATGCCCTTGCGTTCCAGGGCTGCGGTGACTTTTTCGAACTAATTCCGCAACACACCTTGGCCATGTGCCTGTTAAATTGTCATTTGCGAGACGCGGGTTCGATTCTCACAGTGAACAAATAAATGTGTGAGACAAATGATGTTTAAAGAATTTCAGCAGTGTGTCTAAAAATCATAATTTCAGTTCGAGTTAAGTTTTACCATCGTGGTGAAAGAATTAGTCAGCTAGACTCTGCGTTACCGAGTGCTAGCTGTCCAGGGTGCGTCGGCGTTTAGAATCGTAGTATGATTTATTTAACGCTGCTCGGAGAGGCGCCTTTCATGCACCCCGCTGGCTAAATGGGGTTTCAAAGACCCGTCGGATACACAATGTGAGTGCGGTTCAAAATATGAGCCACACGTTAGAGTGCCCCAAGTGCCCATGCACCTGTACTTTGCGGGATTTTATGAATGCCACCGACGGCGACGCTGCAATTGACGTGGCCACCTACTGGGCCCAAAAAATCTATGGAGTTAACCATCGATTCTAAATGAAGAAGAAGTTCGAGTGGCGACTTGCCAATACTTTTTATTTTTGTGTTAGGGTTTTCCCATATCGTCTCCTATCACCAAAACACGTAGGTACATGACGCTAAAACTAAATTATTTCGCACAGACGTGATGAACATGCCAGCACCAGTATATAACGGGCCACCCACAGCGTTGACGGCGCCGGCTCACGGGACGGCTACTTCGTCAGCGCAGAATTCAGAGGAAGAGGTAAGGCATTTCTTCTTTACTGATAGGTTACTGTTTGAACACATCTCAACTGATGGTGAGCGATGATGTGGTTGACGATGGAGCACGCTTGCATAGATGCATTCACTGACTTAAGATTCCCAGGTTGTCGCTAGCAGGAATTACAGACTCCGACAGAGAATTCCACACAATGACAGTATTCTCAAAGTGTAAGCTGTAAAGACATCATAATTAACGGATAAGACTTGAGACACTGCTGGACGTAAGCCTTCTCCTCCACAGAAGAAGACTCCCCGGGCGTCGGGTGTCGCAGGGCGAACCCCGGGCCTGCGGACGGCGAGCTTTGGGTGGCTCGTTGTCCTATCACCAACAAGCCCGGGTCGATGTCGCGTTGTGTTCCACGCGCGCCTCAAAGAGATGTCAGCATAGGAGACGGGGCCCGCTAGGGACAGAGCCTGCCAGGGTTGCGGAATTTGTTCGAAAGAATCACCGCAGCCCTGGAACACAAAGGGCTTAAGAAAGCACACGGATGGGTTTTAGTCAGTAAGAGTCTGACTCGCCCTTCCGCTCCACCCAGAGCGGAAGAAGTAATGTGATGATCTACCATCCTTAAAAAAAAAGCCTTCTCCTGCCATCGTCATGACAACTGGCATTATGCTGCCCGCATTCAAACCTTCAATAAGTTGTTGAGAGAGTTTGAGAGTGCCACCTTATGAAAGGCTTACGATCAAATCAGCTTTATTTGTAATAATACAATAAATAATACAATACAATAAATAATACACCAACAAAACTATAAAAGTCATATTTAGCCTAGCCCTTTTCTAAATATGTTAAGAAGGGGCCGGCCCCCCCAGTAGGTCCCATATCAGATGAGTATATCAAAGCTACCTTCATGTCGATGCTATGATATCTGATAACCCAGCAAAAGGGTGACGTAACACGAAACCCATTATTTAGGTAGGGTGTCAGACTTTCGGGATTCTGACGACACATACCTAACGACAGCCAAAACTCTACTAATGACAGGCGGAACCTATGGCTTAGCCACCTATCCACTGACAGACCTCGGCAAGCTTGGAATGATCGGTACCTACACGTGTCGATTTCATACATCAGTTTTGATAAACAATTTGGGTATTTGGTAATAAACATCATAATCAATTCTTATCGGTCACAAACAATATTGGGTTAATCATATCAGATGTGGACTAGATTATTTGTGGTACCATAGGTACCTACATAGCTGCGTACTCTCCATTCAACACTATTTGAAACTGTCACACATACTTCGAGATTTAGTGGCCTCCAGGACCGGGGCCTGGGGTGGATTTCCCCTGCCGCCCTCCCTTAGCAAGCCAGCTAGTGCATACCTACCCTTTAAACTATATAGGTATTTGCTCATGAATACAGTCACCACTATGTCAGGATCGGCTTTTTTTTTTTGGTTACGGGGTGGTACCTAATTCTCATGGATGTCCTCCACCCTGGGGCAGACGAGGGGTCTGTCAGCCTTCTACTGACTAAAACCATGGACCCTCGCATAGACGCACACTTGCACCGGTGGCTACGGGAGCACTTAAGGAATCTCGAACGCAGTCCCCGACTGATGTCATCTGGTCAAGCGGAGGGAGTGAGGTGCTTAACTCCCCCGCGACGTCTAAGGGTTCTTACAGAGTCGTCGTCGTTCGACTGTAAGAACCCTAAGAGGGGCGCGCGTGGAACAATACGCGCCATTACATAGCGTCAACTTCTAGTCACACCTGATGCAACTGTATAGAACTTGGGATCAACTGTCTATCTCAGTCTGCAAGTCAGTAACTGGGTTGCCGGACTTTCGGCATTGCCGAATATAAAATAACATCACACCTTTGTTTCCAGAACTTTAAGCAGAGGTAGGTACCTACCTACACCCACATGACGCCAGTTATTAACCTTTTGAACGCCATTGTCACATAAAGGTACCTACATAACAAGCAAGCGCGTGCGCTGTACGCCAAACGTCACAAATATGTGACAAAAAGTTCGGCGAATTTGTGGATTGGTGTCGGGGGTACGCCGTTGCGTTCATGCACTGGCGTTCAAAAGGTTATTTTTTTCTCTATGGTTGCACTGCTATTGAAAAGTTTCAAATGTTTATTGACCAAATAAAACATCTGAGGCTTAAAAGAAACTGCTGATGTCTCTTCCGGTAGGACTACATCCTTTCTTCGAACAGTAACACATATTTTCAATACTAAGTATCTATTATTTTTTCTTCCATTGCAGTTGTACAATACGATGCTCATGCGAAGAACATCGGCAGGCAAGAAGAATAACAAATAGAAGAGACTGACTTCTGTATGCGTTTTTAAACTTTTGTTTGTACGTATTTATTGCAATTTTTTTTAGGTATAGGCTTTGATGATGTTTGTGAGATTATTAATAACAAGATACCTACCGTTAATAAATTACTTATATCAATTTATTTGAGCAGCGTTGTAATTGACTAAATGAACGCCCAATTGTGCAATAATATGTATCTCTACCTAACTGCTGGGATTTGGTTTCTGGACTGGATCATTGTGTGTGGACCATGGCGGCCGTCACTCCTACTCCTACCCAACCCTACTCCAGAAGCAGATTAGATCTCCCAGTTTATTTAGGATGTCTGAAAGGGAATTTGGTGATCCAAGGGTTTTTTTCGTATTTCGGTGAAGCCTGTACATTCAAGGAGCACGCAACACAACAGTGTTTCCTCCTCCATGCATGCTCTGCACCTCTTCACAGAAGACTGTCCGCTATACCTATCGTGTGGAAGTGTTTGTTCAGTGAGCAGTGCCCGGTAGTGGTCCCAGTCACCAGGCGTAGGCTGCCCCTGTCCAGTAACAAAAGGTGCCTGATTAACTTTCTGTTCAGGGATTGCACCTTGAGTGCCTGCAGCCCGGTTTCAATATGTATTTATTTATAAGTTGCTTCTTTGTAAACTATTTAAAACGAGTTATTCAACTGCATTGGTTTTGATTTGGATAATTATAAGAACAAGATGTGTAGGTACCTAGTAGCTAATATTCACACCTGTATGGTATATATACATATATGTATTGACGTTATATCGTCTAGCCGTCTAGTACGTCAGGGACCGCACTGCGAAATGCCGATGACATCATGATTCCGTTTCAAGAAAGGGATAGTGCTATTAGTCCTGTATAGCTCCGTCCCTCTCTCACCCCCGAATCGTGATGGTTTTAAGACGTCATACTGCGGTCCAAGATATTATTATGTAAATGGGATCTTTCCAAGTGTCCACAAGGATTGGGAAATAAAAACACATCTTGGTTTTATACCAATTTATTTTAAAACTAATAAAATAAAAAGAGAAACATTACTTAAAACCTTGGCCCAAATGCAAACCATTCAGACCAACGTTATAAAGAATAAGACAATTATAATAAAACTATATTTTTGTTTTTTTTTTTATTTTTAACTGCAATGCAATCGTAAACTTAATGTTTAGGAATGTGAAGAAATGCTTTTATTTATTTAACACTTTCATGGCATAGCACCAAACAAGAATAATATAAACTGCACTATTTAATTACATTTTATTTCATATTACCTATATTTTATATGAATCTGTCCACTTTAATTATTATTATTGCTTGGGAACTTTGTAGTTTCTCGATAAAATTTGAAGTAGAATCTAAAATTTGCAACCAATGAATTCAATTAAATTTTAACTCAAAACTTAATGACTTTTTATTCCCTGTAATTTTTCAGGACCCTAGTTTATTTTAAAAATTAAAAAATAGAAATAAGTGATAATCTTGGCCCGCAAAATTCGTTTTTACAAAATCATAAATAAAAAAATATTAGCGCTACCTTTAATCACCAAGAAATTGTAAAAAAAACTGTGGAACAGAAAATTTGTGCAGTATGGGTGGACATTTATAATCTTTATATCTATTGAATACAACACTGGATATCTATATATACTGAATTACCTATACATAAATATTTATATACTATATTATTATGTATAGGCTCTTCATACTTCAAAATATTATTATATTCTAATTAAAAGGTCTGTGCTCACACTTATTCATAAAAAAGAAAGACTCTTCCTAACTTGCTGGTGGCATATAAATTGATAGTAAGTGGTCATTGCCACCTATGGACACTTGGTATGTCGCCGACATACGTGTTCATAGAAGTCGGCAACCGACTTTAAAGCTGCCAGTTTCTAAGTATTTTTTTCAGTAACACTCATGGATTGTATTAGAGAGTGTCGATAATGTCTCATCTAGCAGCGGCCATTGAGGCATCCGAGTTCTTGCCACCTTTGAGACAAGACCAAAATGTCTCAATATTAGTCAGTATAGGTCCTTCTTTTTCGCGGTGTGAGCATCAGTCATTTATCTCTAAGTACAATAACACACTTAAACAGTCAACGTGAAGTTCTAATGTGTTTTTACACAAAAATAATTAACTTTCATTGATATAGAAGCTACAAATTCATAGTAAGCAATTTCCAGATTGGCTCATCTTTTCTTCCTACCATTGCTGATTCGATATTGTTTCATGGCTAGGCCAATGGGCGATGGTAAGTCAACATAACGAACCTACTTGTCTTTAAACGAGTTTAGTTTGATAATATTGATAGATAACTCCATGATGGAGTGTGTTGATAAAATACAGTGAAACCCACTGTGTAGTTATCACCATATATTCTGTAGTATTTGTAGCTTTTATAATGTTTTAGTGCTTTTCTCATAGTTTAGTTTATTTATAGAGATTTTTAGGAATAACTACTTAATTGAAATCAGCAATTTTTTTTTTCCTTTAGCACGAAATAGGATCTTTTAGTGACTAACAGTAGTTTTAGGTCTACCACAGATGGAACAAGAAACCCTTGTAGGATCATTTTGTTGCTTTTTTAAAAAATAGTTCTTCCCAAAGATGTCTGATTATTTCACAAACAGAGTGCAAATTCTACTCATTTTTATGGCCAAAATATATGGAAATTGAGGCTTTTTTGACAGATTGCGACTGACATGCGCATGTGAATGAAGCTTAAAAAATAGTAGAATTGTCACTTGGGTGTCTACAAGCCTTAAACTGATTAGGTTGTTATAACAAGAGAGAAAAGGATATAATAAGATGTTACAAATAAATAATGTGCTTATTTATAATACAAAATATTCTTAATATACCAATCTAATCACTAGGCTGAGTTCAAGATTCTAGCTTGGCAACATTTGCCAATGTCAAAAGTGTTGACAACACATTTTGTGTAAAAAGTTTTATACCAAATGGTACCAAGTTAGAACCTTCTTTGTTTAGGTTTTGATTACATTAGGTATTTGAACGTAACAAACAGTATGTTTAAAGATTATTGAATGTTTTATTTGCACATGTGTTCTATTCTTCTATGATTGTGAAATAGAACAGAATAACTTGTAATATGGAAGTTTATAAATGCTATTAGAATGTGATATCGAACTTAAGAATTCAAGTTTTAGACAGAACTAAATGCAATTTTAAAGAAATGGCTTTGTTTTATTTTTGTTGCTCCAATGACCTTTTACAAAGTGCAACATTATTGTCATATTTTTAAGATGCCATTAAAAAAAATAGGTTACCACCTTATCAAAATATAGATTACTTTATCACTACCAAAACTTAGTCATAAGTTGTTACAAATTAAATATTTGCGTTCAAAATGCCCAATGTAAACAAATGTATGATACAAGTTATCAAGGCAGATAGATAAATGAACAGAAATCTTCCAATTGCGTAACACTAATTTTCAGATATGGTATCACTTTTTGATATTGGCAGTTTTGTTGTTATTGCATATTGGTGATGCTAAGACCAATAAGGCTGTATGACTATAAAAAACATTTGTTTTTCATACTGTTTTCGAGAGTTGAGACAAAAAAAATATCGGGCCCAGTTTTACAGATAGCGCACAAGAGCAACTTTTGTCTCTGCAACAAATTTGTATCTCACAAAGCGATAGCCAGGAGACTTTTCAAATATACCCATAGACTTTGTGAGAATTAGTTGTGGAGACAAAAGTAGCTTGTGCATGCTATCTCTTAGCCATAGCTTGGCTAGACATAAAGGGCCACATCTATCTTATTTTGAATTGCATAGCAAAGTCAGGTCATACCATCATAAGGCATTATGTGATTATGTTTTAAGGAGACTGGAAATTACCCAATGACTAAGAAATGTTCCTACAATAACAGTAGCTTTACAATTACATCTGATTATATCTTCTGTAGATCTACCTAACAACCTTAATATCTTCACATGATATGTGCCCTACTTCCTGGGCTGCTGGATATTTGTTTGAGGCTTAAAATTGATGTGCACAGGAGGCTTAGGACTGTGGGCCACCTGAGCGGCTTCCGGAGTGAAGTCTGCATTACCTCTGTTAGGTGCTCCAGCGATAGACACAGGGTTTGAAGGCACGGGTGAAGGTCCGGACAGACCGGTTAGGTCTTCATACGCTGGTTCCTTGCCACTGTCTTTTGCGTGTGGAGTTTTGTGTTGGGTAATTCTCATGCCTCCCGCTTTTACTGAAATTGTAAACATTGGAAATATTTAAATGATTTTCGGAGTTAGTATGAATTAATGTTAGTTTATAATCAGTGTGAAAATTAAATTTTTTATGGTATTGAGGCAGATAAGTTGGATTTGTTTTATTCTTTAGATTTTTAAGTTATGGTTAGAATTGAGTTTTTTCATTTATTTATATTGTTATTTAATTTATTCCTCATTGAAATTTCAGAGATGGAATGGATTTCTATCAATAAAAACCTAATATGAGTCTTATATGGAATATAATCGTTCATATCTAACAGGAAAAATCTGTTTTTTTTTACATAGTTTTGATATAAAAAGTAGGTAGTAGGCGTCACGCTGACCGCCTGGCGACCTTGACGGTAGCAACTCTTTGTTTGACAACACGCAATGAATCGAAACATAGAACATACTTTAACATGACGTCATGTTCAAATTCAAGGCCTATAAACTTGATTGCATTGCAGTTTATAAATAAAACAACTTGTTTACATCAAAATTCCATTAATTTCCGCAAATCATTGAAGTATTCTAGATTTTACGCTGCAATTACAACGAAGAGAAACGTTTTGCTGCCATAAGGATCTTTTCTTGTTTTTATAAAGACAAAACTTTTTTGTAACACTAGATTATATATAAACAAAGACATTGTTAACTAAGTTTATACCTGCCGGAGGATGACCAGCCTTAAGTTGAGAAGTCTCTTCAGTGGACGACATGATTACAACAGTAATATTTAATTGGAATTAATAAAAATGCCAACGTTGCACTACACACTTTTTGGTAAATTGTACTTGGTATACAACGTGTAATTACGATTCGATGACACGGCAGCGAGCTTCGATACCGATGGCGAATTGTCAAAATTTTAGTGATGTCAGATGTGTATTTCTAGATGGAAACGATCTTAGTCGATATTACACTAAGATTTAGTAAATGTTGCAAGCAGGTTGAGTAAAAAGTTAAATTGGAAACCAACTAACAGTGACACTAATATTACGTACACGCACATACATATTATTAACATAATAATTTACACATATAATTTTATCGTACCTACCATTTATTTCATCACAGTAACACAAAATAATATTTGACTCAGAACACGATTAACGGAGTTTCGGACACAATGGCCAAACTCCAAAATTGAGTTGTGACAACATTTCGGAACAGCACGCGGGCGCACTGGTCACCACGCCTCGCGCGCCGTGCCTTGCTCGTACCGCCCGAGCTCGTCAGGACTAGTAATCTGTGGTACGGCTCTATTTATGGCGCTTAAGGCATGATTGAATTTCTTATTTGTTTTGTTCGTGAACTTTGTAAATAAACCGAAATAACCGATTTTCAGCAGCTATCTCCGTGAGTGAATGTGTTTTGGGAATTGTGAATAGCTTTTGGAATGCAAATAAGTTAATTACTAGACTTACTACTGAAGATTTTCATTCCGTTACGCTATCAACGTACCTAAGGTTCCATTATCGGAGAAAAAGTAGGATAAATCCATATTTTACGTTTTATTAGTTTTGATTTTGTTGGTCCGATTGTTATTGCCAAATTCGGTTAATGATGCAGACGGCAAACAAATAATATTTTAAAACTGGTGTTTTGAACGAAAAATGTTAAAAGCATTCTTGATCGATTTTTGAATAAAACACTTTGTAGTCGATTTTTCTAAAATATGATGGCATGACTTGGTCCGTCGCTATCGGCGTTGTGCTTTGCAGGGAGTGTCGATAGATGTCGCTGTCTGCATACAAAGATCTCAGGAACAGCGTCATCTAGCGTAGACGCTGTGAGTGCGAAATCTTTAATATTTTTTTACTTCAACGATGGCATCTTCCGCATCGCATCTCGTATGGCGCAATAACAAAATAGTTTATTATGCCAGCTCTCCTTTCTACTTTACAAAGCTAGCTGCAACGGTCGCTAGTCCTTAGCTGCTCACATCCTCAGCAAACATCCATATGGCTTTAAGAAGTACCTACTTAGTATTTAGTATCCAAGGACTCATTCGCGAAATATAAAGCTTTAAAATGTGAACTTTTGTTAGAGTCACGTGTGCCAGCTAAACGGTTGTTCATAGAGTTTATATCGTCCCTTCTCCCTATTCAAGAGTCGTATTTTTGGAGATTTTTGCTCGATTTTATCGGCATAATAGTGGATTATTATAATAGCGATGGTACGGAACCCTCCATGCGTGAGTCAATATCTAATGTAGTTCTGCTTGGGACCAACTATGTGGCTGTTTCAAATCTTAACTCCGGCAAACGACAGATGCAGCTAGCCCAATTCCACTTCAGCTTGCCAGGTGTGTGCCGTACCTACCTACTTGCGTCATCAATTACCTTCTATCTTCTCTATAGTCTTTAACTCAAAATCCAGTTTCTTATTTGAGTTGCGAGTTAAACAGAGTCATAACTAGGGGTTGGCAACGTGGGCGGCTGCCAAGGGGGCGCACTTTGCAGACCCATAGCCTGTAAATCGCTGGGTAGGTACAGGCGCTTCTTGTCGAACCCTAAATAACAGATTTTTATAGTAGCACGAGCAAAATAAATAATGTCGTTGTAGTTCAATGGTTGTTTTGCGAGTCTCGAGAGAGACTTTGGCTCGCGCTAATTAAAAGGGCGGAGGAGGGCGCATCGCGCGGAGCTAAACCAGCCGAGACATATGTCAGAAGATGGCTCTAACAAAATTGCAAATTTTTCGTCATTCGTGTCACTTTCTTGATTTTCGGATTCACAAATTACGAAAATAGATAGGGGTCTTAGGGGGCGCAAATACCGCGCATCCCATAATTTGCCTTTTCTGTATAGATAAGTCCGCCAAGTACTTAGGTACTTAAGTAAAACGACTTAAGTAGATCCTTTTCCTGAATTACTTAATTGTTAACTCAAAGGAAAACCTGACCTGTTCAAGACGGTATGCTAAAATTCCGGAGCTCGCTTCGCTCGCTCTTGCATACTACTACATTTGTCTCATTCGTAAGCACCGTCCAATATCCGTGTCAATAGACAAAATAATCTCAAACCTATCAGAATATGTAGGTATGGAAATTTTCGAGCTTGCTTCGCTCCTTGCATACGCTGATGTCCCCAACTGCATCAGACTGTTTGAAAAGTGACTTGTTTGGAACTTTTTGTTGTGTTTTGCGGTCGGGTACATACCTACAAGTATTTTAAATGCTACAATAATTTAGTGTTACATTATGAAATCGTCGAGGTTATCAATTCGACACGTATGTAAGGTGTCCGCGAAAGAACTTTAAAATGTAGTACCTAGTAAAAATCTTAAGTTTTTTTTTTATAATAAGTAAATACAGAAATGCGGACAATTTTTTTAAATTAATTGAATATTTAGGTATAGTTCCACTCGTTTAAACGACACGAGTTTTGTATGGGACTTCCTCAAATCAAGTTTACCTATGTTCCGCGAAATATTCGCGTCGAAGTTTCAAGAATATCGAAGAAACGTGCAAAAAGTTATTTAAATTAATATGGTGTTTACAGCGAAGACGAATACACTCGTTTAAATATAAATAACTCAATATATTCATATTAAACGAAACACCGGTTTTTTAATTTACTTTTTTGCACGGTTTTTCACAAAAACTCGTCCTTGCGGTAAACATTTAGATAACTTCAATTATTGCATTTCAGAATTTTATTTTGCAATAAAAACAGATACATAAAACCTTTTAAGATTTTTACTACTACAACTTAAACCTGAAAATTCTTTCGCGAACGCCCAGCCAATCTGTCCAGTCGTTTAGGTAACAGAGCGTGCCAAAGAAAAAAGACGTTACTCTTCTTCTGGGGCAGTAAGATACCTAAAATAAAAATTGGGGGCGCCAAATTAAAATCTTGCCAAGGGCGCTCAGGACCCTTATACATATACTTATACTTATATATATTATAATAATTTTGTACCTTATTGTAGGTACATTGAAAATATACGTCGGACGAATTGGGAATGAATCGAAATAAAGCATGAGCCGATACATATCTCTGTTAGGTTAAGGAAAGTTAAATAAAAAAACAAGAGTTTATTTCCAAGCCTTTATTCTGAACCTCCGCTGCGGCACCACCACATCGGCGTCGTCCCGTCCCGGTTTCATCATATCCTTCTGCAGTTCCACTATCATGCGCAGCATGAAGTTCACCACCTGGCTGCATGTGCCGTCGCGCAGTCTTTGGAAGTCCTGGAAACGAGGAAGATGATTAAAGACAAGATTTAAAGAAGATTAAAATCATATAAAACTTCTTTCTTCCTGATTAAAATGGAATCCTACATAAGTAGGTAAAGGACATTAGTGCGATTCCTGTGCACAAATCCAAAAAGAATTCATTTGAGCGGAAAAACGTGGTCTGCATCCGGAATTCTACGATTTTCACCAGGTTTTCGGTCCACCTTATGAGACCTCGGTCTCATGACTAACAAGATTTGGTTGTCTTTGTCAGGAGAAAAAAATCACATCAAGTATATGTAATGACTACTGACGTTATGACACTGTAGACCAACCTTGCGTGTAGGAAGACATCGTCCATTGGCGCTGACAATCTGATGCGACAGGGAGGCCAGCAGGCTGTTCAGAATGTCCACTTTCTTGTTGACATCTATTTAATGACGCCGTAAACCAACCTTGCGTGTAGGAAGACATCGTCCGTTGACGCTGACAGTCTGATGCGTCAAGGAGGCCAGCAGGCGCTTCAGAATGTCCACTTTCTTGTTGGCGGCAAGGGGACGCAGGCGGGTCACGAAGCGTAGGAGGTATTCGAGGAGCATTACATCTTCCTGGAGATAAATAATTAATTAGCAAGATGTATCCTTCTAAAAGCCCTAACTGGACTGTCAGTTCATGGAAAGTTTTGATTGATGGAAAGAAAGAAAATAATTTCACCGCAATAATGCGACTGAATTTTTGGAGTCCCACTAGTTCTACCTGACGAAACGATTGGTTTATTTTTTATTTTACATGTTTACCTTCATATTTATTTTCCCCGTAACTAATAAAGGCAGTTTTATAGTACCTACCCTTTTATAAATACTCAAGATCTCGAAGTTATGCATATTAACAATATATCTTTAGTAAGCAGGGGTCGAAACTCGAAAATTTACCAGAGTCAATGCTAGCACGCACGACTCCACATTGTACGCCCTCCCGACGATCAGCGACAGGTCCTCCCTGTCCAGCACTGGCTGCTTCAGACCTTCGAGCCACTCGAACAAAAGCCCTGTCAGAATTGTGGGGTCGTCCTGTGAATAAGTCAATTAAGAAATGAAATTCTTCTCGAGCATCGGCAATTTACCTGCTTCCAGTCTGTTCCGGAGCAGATGGATAGGAAGGTCTATACCAGTCTTTAAGTCGAGCGTGAATCGGCAACTTCTAGATAAGCGTGCTCCATTGTCGACCACCACTATTTCAATAGTGGTCAAATGTGATAATATTCATTGAAAAAAAAAAATGGCTTGTGGTCAATTGCCGGATCCTTCCAACGACTATCGCGACCCCGCGTGTCATCAAGTCGGCCGCCGCCTGATGCGACCTCCCCTGTGCCAGAACTAGCGTATCGTCAGCGTAACAGATTACGCTAACGCCGCTAGGGAGGTCAGCACGCAGCACCCAGTCGTAGCCGATGTCCCACAGGAGCGGCCCCAGAACCGAACCCTGTGGAACACCGCACGACATCTCTCGCCGGTTCCACTCACCCCGGTGACCGGGGTAGATGACGGCCCTGTTCGTCAAATAGGCCTCGACCACGCGACGGAGGTAGGTCGGCATCCGATGATACCGGAGTGCCTCCCTTTTTTTTTTTTTTTTTTTTTGATCTCGGGGTGAAATCCTCATGGAAATCCTCCACCCTGGGGTGGGTGGAGGGGTCTGTCAGACTCTTACTGACTAAAACCACCCCGGTGTTCCATCTCCCACCTACGCCGGGGATCACGGGAACGTATGCGACATCCGCAATCCCCGGCTGGTGCCGGCCCGCCTCTGCGGGCCACCTACCGGAGTGCCTCCATGATGCAACTCCAGGGCAGGGAGTTAAAGGCATTGGCGATGTCAAGAGACACCGCCAAGACGACCCTGCCCCGGGACACCGAATCCCCCGTCGTGAAGGCTCTCACGCGCATGATGGCGTCCACCGTTGAGCGCCCCGTGCGGAAACCGAACTGGTTCTCCGCCAGATTCGGCCCCACCCTCACCAGGTGCCCGACGAGGCGGTTTGCAATTACTCTTTCAAAGAGCTTGCCCACCTCGTCGAGCAGCACGATGGGCCGGTAAGCGGACGGAGAGTCCGCAGGGCTCCCAGGCTTCTTAATGAGAACCAGTTTCCCCGTCTTCCAACGAAGTGGGAACTGGCCTCTCTCCAAGCATGCGCTTAAGAACCCCCTTAGTCGAGGCCCGAGAGCCTCCAAGGCCAGGACCCAGGCTTTCCCAGGTAAGCCGTCGGGTCCTGGGGCGGTATTTTTGGCCTTCAGCCTGTTTACCGCCACTCTCAGGTCTACCTCAGTCACCTCCGGAGCGTTGTCATCGTCGTCGCCGTCGTCGGTGTGGCCCGCATCGGGCACCGCAGGTGGCGGAGCCATAGGCGGGGGAGTATGCTCCCCTCGCGAAGGGAACAGAGCGCTCACCACGTCCTCCACCAGCTGGGGCCAGCCCAGGTGCGGAGTTTATCCCGCACCATTTTGTAAGGGCGTCCCCACGGGTCCCCGTTCAGAGACTCCAGCATCTCCTCCTCCTCCAACGAGCCAGATCTCTGGCCCGCAGGATCCCCGCTTGGAGGGCGGCCTTCGCCACTCTGTATTCCTCGTACAGCTCCGCCTCCCTGGCTTGCGCATCCGGAGGGCGGATGCGAAGCCTGCGATGCCTGGTGTACAGGCGCCGTGCCGCAACGCATGCCTCGCGCAGCGATGCCAGCTCCCGCGACCACCAGTACACCTGGCAGCGAGCGCGCCCTGGCCGGACCCGGGGCATTGCCACGTCACATATTTCGGACATGGTCTCCCGGAACCACTCCGCCTCGTCATTGATGTCAGCAGGCCTGTCCGGTGGTGACACCCAGGCCTGCACGATCGAGGCTTCCAGGAGGAGCTCCCGGTCCAGCTGCTTCAGCGCCCACCGCGGACCACTCGGGGCCTCTCGGACTGGCGCGGTTGAGGTCTGGGCGGAATGGCTTGTGGTCTTAGTGCGAGTTTTTTGACGTTTTTGATCGCGTTAGCGTAAACGTCAATTTGAATTGAAACTGAATAAGCGCCGTGTAGTGATAATAACGGAAAACCAATTTTTTTCCATACAATTTGACATAAGTGAATGTTTACTTTAACGCGATCGAGTACGATAAAAAACTCGCACCAAGCCCTCTGAGACGAACTTAACGCGATCGAGTTCGTTTAAAAACTCGCGCTAAGGCCTTGGTTACTGGTTACTGGTTACTTGGTTACTGGTTATGGGCATATTATAGGCGATTTCTCCTACAAGTCTTATGGTTCTCATAGGTAGTGGTGGCTTACCTCAACATTAATTTTGTCGAAAGCTTCTCTCTGCTGGTTGATTTCATTGCGAAGCGTCTTTAAATATTTCTGCCTCTCTTCTGGAAGACTGTGGTGGTCCACTGTGAATGCCTGAAAAATGGATATGTCTTGTTAAAAAATAAAACCTGTTTCAATCAATCAATCAAATCATTTCAATAACACCACTTATTACAATTTTCAGAGAAAAATTAACAGTTCAATGCAATTAAAATCAATTCAGTCAATATACAATTAATAAAACATAATAGTTTAAAAGCAAATCAAAACGATAAAATACAATTAATTTGTACAGATACAATTCAAATGCTCAAAATATAAAATTAACAAAATTTCAAGGTCTATAATCGTTCATTAAGAAAATCATTAATAGAGACATTTATCCACAAGAAAAGCCTTGAGTTTGTTTTTGAAATGTTGAAATGTATAATTTTTATATTTGCCGGTAATTTATTAAATATGGTTGGACTCATACAAATTACACTTTTCTTAATAGTGCAGTTTTATAGCCACTGACATTCAAAAGGTTTTTGTATTGACTTCTCACGAGGCCTTTTCTGGTGTCCGAGACCTTGGTGAACAAGGTCGCATTTGTTTTTACAAATATTGCCATTTCCATAACAAATAATGATGGAAAGGGAAAAAATTTAAGAGACTTAAACAAAGGTTTACAACTGTCTGTGGGTGTAAGACCGCACATCGCTCTCACACTGCGTTTCTGAGCTTTAAACACCTGAACTCTTAGGCTACAGTTACCCTAAAAAAATATTCAAAATCTCAAGACCGATGCGATCAAACTGTGGTTAGCTATTCAAGTAGTTTTTATGTCCACTTTTTTTGCCAAATTCCAAAGAACATATGCTGCAGTGCTCAGCTTTCTTCGGCTTGAGGTTTCCAATTTAATTGATCGTCTACCAATATTCCAAAACCTTTGCAACCCTGACTACTTGGACCTCTTCCCCATCATATTGTACGTTTATATTTGGTGGAATTGTACGTTGGTGGAAGTGCATTACACTAGTTTTTTGTAAGTTTATTACTAGGTTGTTTTTATCAAGCCAGCTTATAATATTTTTTAAAGTGTAATTTATGGCTTGTGCATAACGAGTAATGTCAGTACATTTCACGAGTGCTGTACTGTCATCGGCAAATCATCCTTTACTAAACAATAGGAACATAACCCAGTTTTTTCTTGCCTCTCTGAAATTATGTAGGTATATTTTTGCCAGAAGGCATCCAGTGATACTTAACATTAGTCGTTTTAAAAACAAAGCTCTAATATTATTTTTCCTTCCATCTCAGCATGAGGTGACTGGCAATTTCTAACCATGACATTATTTTCTAAACTGATTTTTTTTTACAGAAGACGGTGGTTCAGAGTTGGAAAGGGTGCACCAAACATTACTATTTCAGTTGATAGTCCACGGCTGGACACACGCGTCATTCAATCGTTGCCACATTGACCTGTCCTGTATTTCCCGCAGTTTTGCAGCCATTTTAAGATAAAATTGTATATTCTTTCACAATCGAAATGAATTCCAGATCCATTTGCTTACATTATTCTTGATCACATTATTATTACAACCTCGTACTGACTCACTACTGGGAAAAGGTGTCCCACGGTCACGATTTTGCACCTCTTCCTTCCAATTCTTAAGGAAGCCATCTCCTTTGCGGTTTGTCGCTACCGTGTTAGTGTTTTAGATTTTTAGAGCACCTCCTGGGTTTTATGGACCCACAGCTTGTCAGGCGGCAGAATAATAACGCTCGATAATTGTCAATAAATAACAAGCTATGACTGTCAATTTGATGTGATGATTAGTTGAGTTAGAAGCCATAACTTGGGGTACCTATAGGGGCCTTAATACTCGGTTGTTACCTCATGTATCCGCACGGCTGGAATGCTGCCATTATTGGCAGTGCCAGTGATCTTGCTGACTGACTCCAGGTTCCTCTCGATATCCTCCTCCACTGGGTCCCGCCATTCCACCATAGGCAATGCTGCTATGTGGTCTGTAATCAATGTTATGTCTAATGTAGGTAGGTAGTGTAGAGATTTTTTGTTTTATTCATAGGGTTTGACCACAATCTCACCGAACAGAAAGCCATGATGCAGTGCAGGTAATGCAGCAAATGCAAAACACGGATTCCGGTAAGAGATTCCACTACTTAGTTGCAAGCACAGTGAAAGTAGGTATTCCCAAAACGTGTTTATTTCAACATGTTCGAAATGTTAACCATCTATGAACGTTGAACAACTATGACGAGCAGAAATGTCTTACATAATATCCCTAGTCAGATTATGAAGTAGAATATAAAATTATAAGCTAATCTGTAGGTTCTAATGAATGCCAAAACGATAGCTAGTTGACGAAAGTTACGTAACCATAAATTAACGATACCTACATGAATTAACAAATCGTCAGCCTTTACCTTGATAACATTAGAAATACACAAACATCCATCAAGACTAGTTTGGTCTACTTTGAGTTTTGAATGTCAAGGCAAAATGTTGCAAAAAACTTGTCTTTTACCGTAACACACAACTTCTCATGATGAGACGTAGTAATTCTACATAATATCGCAACATTCTAAATTTATTCACAGAAAAACAATGCACAGCCTAAATCGTTGGATCTAGAAGCATGCGCTAAAGTCCCTTATAGGTACTGTAACGACTGGGGAGTGATTTATTATTTGAAGAGAAATTCGGCAATCAAACAGTTTGCGACATCATTGCTGCAAGGTGACAGGCCCAGTTGATACCTTGCAGCAATGATTCACAAACGCTCAATCTAGGTACTGCTCCGCACCCTACTGACCAGAGATGCGCACTGTTTCCGCATCACTGTATAGAAACAGTCAACGCGAGCTTCAGCAAACATCCCTGATGCGCTGCAATATCAGGGCAACCATATCAGCACCCTGAAAGCGCTGTTGTATTGAACGCGAAGGGCGCTGTATGATTTCTGAGTAAAATGAGCCCACAGACTGCATGAGTAAAAAGGCGTGCAGTAAGCACTAAATAAAGTGCGCTTGACCTCTTTAGAGGCACGCCTGTATCTGCGGACGATCATGTTACCTCTTACATTCAGCGCCCTCCACTCCATGTCAATACCCTCATCGTCTTTGAGGCCAGTGTCAATAAGTAACCCAGATGTTAAAATTATAGAGATAAAGTTCTGGCTTTACCAAGTTGAGTGGCTGCTTCCTCAGGGGTGGTGGGGTCGGGAGGCTTGCTCTTCCGCAGCTTATAGACCATAAAAGACTTGTAGAAGGGCTTGTTTTTGACGTGGAAGTCCAGACCGACACTCTGGTGACAGCCACATAGCTTGAGGAGGCGCTCGCAGATGCAGTATATTATCTGAAAATGGTGGTGAAAGGTGAACTTGGTACGTTTGGGTTGGATATAATAATGTATTGTTTTGTTTTCTGTATATCGGTTGTAGAGGGCAGATAGGCCGTCCGGACCTCAACATACTTGAGAAAAGTCTAGGCAAGAAGATTTTTGTTTTCTGAATAATGTTTTTAGAATTGCAAGTCTGGTGAATTTATCTGAGTGAGCAGAGCTTGCAGTTAATATGCTCGGGAAAAGGCAAGGATTGGTCTTGTTTCCTTGAATTAAAGTAAGCTTGTTAGAAACTTGGTTAAATCGCGTTTTATTCGAACCAGCACCGTACAGTATCTACTTATCTACGTACAAATTAGGTGATCTTCTTTGAGGTTATTTTTGTACCTTTGGCAATTCTCGGAAAGCTCTTTCTTCTAATCCATGCAGCGTCGCTCTTTGCCGGTACAGGTGCTGTTTTAAGGTGAACTCCGATGTTTTTCTGTCTTTCGTCAAGTTTAGCGTTTCTCTGAAAAAAAGAGACAGGTTTTAGAGAATCCTCGTTTACCTATGCCTTTTACAGCTAGATTACTTATTTTAGATTCTAGGATCTATTAAGGCTAACCTTTATTAAGTTTTGATGCTATAAAGGTTATTTGCAAGTCAGTTTATCATCAACATCCGCTACCAATGCTTCTGCGTCGGTGCAGTCTTTGGTCCTCCCCTCTTTGTAGTCATTCACATTCAAATTCATAAACCTTACAACGTGTCCTTGATTCCTTGTTTCCTATCAATGTTTACTACAATATTACCGACAAGGGCACGAATGCATGTAAATCCGTTGGTCCTGCGCCTGTTATCTTTCTGGTAGTGTTGGATTACTATGTCTTCCAATCGGAAAACGAGACCCCTGTGTTTGCGCACTCACTCGTGCACTATCTGCTGCGTTCTTGGCTTGCCTCAAAAAGGGAGTTAGTGATAGCGTGATGACTCCTATCAACCATCACGCTATCACTGACTCCCTACCATTTTGAAGAGGACAGAATTGAGGAAAACAAATGTGTTGGGCTAACCCAAGTAATATGGGATAAGAGCAGGAAGATGATAACTTGATCTAGCCTCAGTTGTAGCCGGCCACCGCATCATCGAAAGTCAGGCCGATATTTTTTACCTCCAAGGGTATTTTTACTCTACTTACTTCGAACTAAACACGATAGTCTGTGGCAGCATGTAATGCTCGAACTGCTGGACGCAGAGGATCTGTCCGGAAGTCTGCACAGATTTGGGTCTCTTCTTCCGTACTAGGCGAATGGCGTCGTTGGCTCTGATGCGCAGAGAGTAGACTAGGTAACAGGCAATCAGGACACCTGTGCGCCCTAGACCTAGAAAACATAAAAAAACAGAATGATTTGAGAGTTCATGAAATCTTTACAATGAACCATGAGGGTTTCCTGAAATGACGAGAACCAGATGGCCGCACTGAGGCGTCAGGTCCAGACACCTGTTAAAACGCTTATGTTTTCTGATATTTGTTAAATTGACATCAACGTCATGTTTACGCAAAGAAGAGAAAGTGGCGTAAATTTTCCTGTAAATCTTCATCTTTCTTATTGACCTGTAGCGATTTCAACGCCGGCCACATGAAAAACTAAGAAGCGAAATTTATATGGCAACAAAAAGAACCGCAGTGCCATCTACGACGAACTAACAACGAAATCCTGCATTGCGCAAGCAAAGTTCTCCGTGCGATTTGAACATATACAACAGTCCGAATATCAACTATCGGGCAGTTGTCCACCAGACACAACAATCTTCTGGCAGGAGGATCCTCCCACTACAGTGGAGTTGTGCGGGACTTTACTCTCTGTACCGCATACCTCTATAGACCGACCCCTTGCCGAATTCAAAGTGCTCAAACATTTTGTAATCGAAATACAGACAATAATATAAATGATATGCAATATCGTCAATTTTGGTGTTCCTTAGTAGTAGCTGTAACTTACGTGTAGGTATTTTATTTCATGCAATTATCTATTCTGTCTGAATTTTGCTTCATCAACATTGTTTTTGTCTTTTTGTGTATCTGTGAGAACGTTGTTGACAGCACATTTTTATAGTTCCTTATATTCTATTGTTTGTAAACTATAATGTGTTATTGTTGGTTCTTCCAAATAATAAAATAAATTAATTATGTAAAGAGTTGGGTAAATCTAATTGTTTTTATTTTACGACTAACTTTTGCCCGCGACTTCGTGTGCGCTAATCACGTATTATACATTGTATAGCTTTCTCATGAATGCGGCTATCATATACAAACATAATTTCCCCTGGATAGCGTATTCAAACAAATAAAACTCACCTTAAAAAAACAACAGACATCTCAAAATAAAATTATTAAAGTCTTATTCAATTATGCACCTGCATGTACGTAAAATAATTAATAGAGACACACAAATAACATTTGCAAAAAGAATGCATTCAAAAGCGCATGACGAGGCAGGCTAACTATATAATTTTAAGAATTCCGAGGACAAACTACGGTAGAAAGATTGTCGTGTATTAGGGAGCTGAACTCTATAACTCCATACCTAAAGTTATAAAGGTATCGAAATCAATTCCAACTTTTAAAGGCTATTTTTTTTTTTAAGAATGGGAAATCATCAAATGGCTTCTTCCGCTCTGGGTGGAGCAGAAGGGCGTGTCAGACTCTTACTGACTAAAACCCATCCGTGTTCCTTTTAAAGCCCTTTGCGTTCCAAAGCCGCGGTGACACTTTCGAACAAATTCCGCAACCCTGGTGCCCCTTAGCCTTACGACAGCGATTCCTGGTACGCTATTGCCACTTTGGCGTATGGCGCGAAATAGGTCTCTCGCGTCCATATCCGCCAGGAGGTCCAACGGTGGAAAGCGTGCCAGGAGTGCTGCCGCCTCAAAGAATACCGTCCGTATCCAAGTGCGGTGCGAATGACCATTTTCCGCTGCAGGCTGTTTATTTTAGTCCTGCAGCGTCGGACGCCTGATAGTCTGTTTGACCAAACAGGCGCCCCATAAAGAACCATTGATCGCACGACACCCGCGTAGAGGCGGCGAACTTCTTCCCGTAGCCCTACTGGAAAAACCTACATACATTTCTTGTTGTTTTCTGCCTTGACCTCGTCTCATGAAATTACTACAACATTACATTGTAGTTTAATATTACGATATATAATTTAATATATTTTTTTTAATTTAATTAGACTTTGAGTAGGTGTTAATAAAAAAACACAGAAGTTACACGTGTTAGAACAGTTAAGTCAGCTCACAATGAACAGGATGCTTCGTTTGCTTTGCGAAACAGGTTCTGCCACGGCGGCAGTGCCTTATACATTTTCGCAAGTAAGTTTCGCTACCCTTAAAGGCAGTGGCGTAGCTAACATGGGTTACATCGGGTGCGAATATTGTGGTATCTTATTGTAGGTATCGTATAGACAGACAATGACGAAAGGGGCGCCCCCGACCTTCCTCCATTGCTACATGTGTACCTTTTTAATTTTGTGTAAAGGTAGTAAATAAAGTTCTAGATTACGCAGCGTCACATCGCGTCACGTCTCGGTGTTAACTAATCCTTACATGGAAGATCAAGAACATTTGACGTCGTGGTATGTTGTAAATCAAACATTCATGATAAATGATATTTATTTTGTAAGTAGGTTAAACATAACACTTTTACACGTCATCAATCTTTTTGGTCATTTTTAAACTAGATGAGGCCGGTGTTTCGTAGCTGACTACCTTGAGAAGAAACACCGAAATAAACTCAGAGGTCTATACAATCGTACTGGTCCGTATATATGAGAACCATGGTTAGTCTGAACTGGTCTTTTGAGGAAAGTGCCACACAGATTTGAGTGGACCTTTCCAGACAGTGCAAGCATTTGTCAGTTATCGTGTAGCTCAAACTTAGAACTTTAAGGAGCTCAACGAATTGACGAACAATACCAAAGTAAGGACATTTGGGTAGGCCGCATAAAGAATTCAAACTGCCAGACTAACATGAAATGAACCCCTAATATTGCGATCTACATGGTCCTCACATTCACAATACGTTGTACACACACAATACCATGCAAATCAGTGTCTGAAAAGGTATTTTGAGGACAGAACGACACAGATTTGAGAGGACCTGTCCAGTCAATGCCTTGGTCAGTAGTCGAGTAACTCAACTTAGAACCAATAAGGAGCTCAACGAATCGACGAATCGATTCGTAAGTAGGTCATAAAAGTACTCAAACTGCCAGACATCGCTAAAATAAAAAATAGAAAACACTACAAAGTATAAAATAACTTTAATTTCGGCAGTCGGTGTTTTTGGTTAATTTTTCGTTTTTTGACACCGACTTCCGAAATTAAAGTTCTTTTATACTTTGTAGAGGCTTTCGAATAAAAAAATAATCATCAAAATCAATTCATAATCGACGGAATGACTGCATAACAAACATACAAAAAAAGAACATGCAGTGGAATTGAGAACCTACTCTTTTTAGAAGTCTATTGAAAAAAGAAAAAGAAATCCAATATAATATTATAGTCTTTACATAAATAATACTTTAAAAAGTAAGTATTCATGACAAAAAAAAATATTGAAATAAAATTTAAAAAAATATATAAATAGTTAAAATAGTTAAAAAAAGAATATAAATACTTAACAAAGTTTACTTTAAATACTTAACATTTATGCCAAAAAGTATACAAAAATACGAATATAAAAATTATTTACATTTTTATATTCGTATTTTTGTATTCTTTTTAAACATTGGGCCATGTACACCATCGAAGCAGCTCAATCCCAAGCCTTTTTATCTTCAAGATATTCTTTAACTGTTTAAAAAGCTTTCTGGCCTAGCTTACGTTTTATAAATAATTTGAATTTATTAATACTAAGGTCTTGAACATGGCTAGGGCATCTATATGAACCACCTATTTTCTTGAACCTGGTTTTAGGAATGACAAAATTGTGTTTGTTCCTAGTATTTACGTTATGGATATCTCTGTATCTTTTAAATAGATTAATATTTTTACGTGCATACAAAAGATTCTCATAAATATACTGTGAGAGGGCACAGTCATTATATTGATCTCATTAAATTTTTGTCTCTGAGGGCGTGTCTAGGACTTAACTTATTAAATATATTGCATATCGATAATCGTAAGCATCTACAAAATCGTTCAAGTATTTTTTTTAATATTATATAACCCATCGATTATACATGCTTAATTTGAATAATGTTTCGCTTTATTATGATAGGAATCATCATGGCATTGAATTGATTAAGAGTTTACGTAAACGCTTTTTTGCAAAAAACTTGTTCGGTAGATTTTAATTTAAAATTGTAGTAAAACCTATTTCCTCGATCGTTTTTTATTACTGTAAAGTTTTTGAGACTGACCAATAATAATTTATTACTTCACTACTCCGTCGGTATTTCCTACACATTCAAATCTGAATTGATGTCAATGAAATGAAATCGAAATGGGCAATCAATAATTTGAAATTCTTCCGTTACTGACTGAGTGACTAACATATAACGCATAGCCGAAACTACTGGTCGTAGAAAACTGAAATTCGGCAAGTAACTTCCCTACACTCCGTACCCGCACTAAGAGAGGATTTTCCGAAATTCCTACGGAAACGGATATATGGATATGCACGTACGAAGTCGCGGGCAAAAGCTAGTTTAGTAATAATCCTCCCGACTCAAGGAAATTAGCCAAGTACGCAGGTTGTAAACGACGCACGCCTCGTTATAATGTAAAGGTAAATTATATGACTGTTGGTGCCATCTGTCGACGGAGTGTGACAGTTTTTTGTTTTCCTTTTAAACAAATAAATCACTATGTTGAAAGGTGCGAATGGACCCGATTTTAAAAAAAAGGTAAAAATAAAATGTTGTTGGCAACACTCCTCGCGCCCTGCGAACGAGCACTGCGTCGCTTATAGTTTAAAATATATATAATTATATATATATCACCTTCCAAAAGCAATTCTAGAACAGTCTGTGTTTTTATTTCGCCTCCATCCGTAAATACAGGTGATATTACAGTGCACAAACACAGGTGCACTGTCTGTTTCTTTATCCATACGAACGGGCAGCGATAAGGCGCAGGACGAACGGTTATACGTGCTTTCCGAGGCATGGGGTGTCACACCACCAACTTCCAACTCCAGGATACTACTGAAAAATATCTAATTGAAAAACCTAGTAGGGTATATGCATGCATTTTTTTTTTGTAAAATAAAGTACTTATTAAATTATCTCTAGTAAACTATTATGAGGAATATTTAAAATACCTTCAAGTAAGTTTAAAAACTTCAAAGTTGACAATAAGAAAGATAAGTCCGATACCAACTCTGACGTCAAATAAGGGATTAAATATAAGTATACATATATGTCACCGGAAAATTGCGAACGCTGTAAGATTGTAAAATATCGCGTGAAATTGTAAACAATTTTTTCTTAATTAGACAAGGATATATTGAAAACTATTGGAATTGAATTTGTTTGAGATTTATTGTATACAAAACGATTTTTCATAATATATCGAGAAATTATAATCGAATAATGATTTATTACAATCTTACGGAGTCTGCAATTTTCCGGTGACATATATATTTTATTGTAATCAATTCAGATTTGATTTTTTAGGAAATACCTACGGAGTACTGAAGTAATAAAATATTGGTCAATCTCAGAACTTTACAGTAATAAAAGCGATTGAGGAAATAGATTTTACTACAATTTTAAATTAAAATCTAATGACCAAGTTTTATTGCAATAATGCATTTACGTAAAAACTCTTAATCAATTCAATGTCATGAGCTGCAAAAGAAAACAGTTATTTCGCGAGAGGGACAGATGTATTTGTTTAAAATAGTTATATCTCGTTTGTTTTTCGATTCATTTCGATTCTATTTTCACTGTCAGTATTACATTTTTCTATATAAACATATCTTAATATCTTATCTTAGGAAAACTCACACACGGTCATCCGATCCCAAACTAGGCAGAGCCTGTGCTATGGCAACCAGACAACTGATAAACTTACTTATATATTTCTAAATACATACATATTATAGACAAATTACACCCAGACACAGAACAGATCGTGCTCATCACACAAAGATTTGTCCTGGGTGGGAATCGAACCCACGACCTCCGGTTTAGCAGTCAGGGTCACTAACCACTCGACCAACAGGCCAGTCAAACTGTTTAGATGATAAATATTTTTTGTCATGTATATTCCCTATTACAATTTCTGTCCGTTTTCGGAATCGAACTCAAGACGCTCGGCAGTCGCGCTTGTGGACACGAGACCCACGGGGCAGTTGAGTATTTCAGGGTTGTCGCGGAAGTCGGCAATGTCGCTAATACCGAATGATTTATCAAAACAAAACTAGGCGAAACGTCTCAAACCTACATGGTTCTCAATAATTTGACCATTTCATTAATTGTATGGACCTTAAAAGAGACTGAAGAATGGTAATGTTTCTATGGTACTCGGAATTTTACTGTACAATTTGATGCACATAATATAGCTGTTGTTGGATGTTAGCGTGAGATTAGTTTTTGGTCGATGCAACTTGTCAATGCAACTCGTCGCATGCTCAAAAAGTCCCTTATGTTTGAAAACAAATATACATGACTCCAAAATATATACCTATGCACGCACAGTAAAGTCAACATTTTGTATTTTCGAAAGAATGGGCGACAAGATTCTATTTGTTTCAATATGGCTCTTGGACGCCTTTTTTGCATTATAAATGCTTGATAAATTTCAACACAGCGACCCCAAAGAATGATGCCATACCGCAATATGGAGGAAATAAAGCCGTGATTTGCAGTAATTGCAGCGTTTCTTGATATTTCACAGCTAATACGTCTCAGAGGGTAAATGAAACTATTCATCTTAACACAAACATCGTTTACGTGGTTTTTCCAGGAGCAAAATTTATCTACGGTAATCCCAAGAAATTTGATTGAGTCAGTTTCTGTCAGGGCTACCCCTTTATTTATAAGCTATATATATTTAGATTTAATGGTTTACCGCGGTAGGTATGAAATTGTATAAATTTGGCTTTACTTATGTTGCTCTTTAAGTTGTTAGCTTCTAACCCGTCTATAGATGTTTGGAGAACAGCGTTAATTTCTTGTTCGTACATATTTTTGTCATTGCCCTTTATCACATTAGAAGTATCGTCCGCCAATAGTACACATTTGTGATTTAGAATATTAAGAAAGTCCCGTATGTAGAGCAAGAACAACGGAGGACCTAAAATACTGCCTTGTGGCACACCATACATACCTATTTAACAAAAGTGAAGACTGGGACAGTTCACGTGTTTTAGTTCGATCATTGTAACTGGACTCAACTGCCTGTACCCGACCAGATAGATATGACTCTAGCTAGTCGTACGCTTTTCCTCGGATTCCGTATCTATAAACTTTTGCCAATAAACGTTCGTGATTGACGTGATCAAACGCCTTACTCATTCCATCATCCTTAAACAGGGTCAAACACATTTCAGGGTAGTCAGCTAGCTACTCCTTCAGCCTTATGGTATCTAAGACTAGCTTCTGCCCACGGCTTCGCCCGCGTAAAAAGTTTTTATTATTCCCAGGGAACTTACTATCGAGATGAAAAGTCTTAATCCAGGTTTATCCGTGTGTCGAGTTTCATCAAAATCTTTTCTACGGTTTAAACGTGAAAACCTAACAGCCAGACTAATATACTTCCGTATTATAATATTAGTAGGTATAGATTGCATGGAGGTAAAGTGGAACAAATTACATCTCGTTTAAATTGGATGAATTTGTGCCTTCGTTGACTATTGACCATGGTAAACAGTAAAATTATGGAGGAAAAATACTTTGCGTGCAAGGGAGGTTGACTGGGTTAAATTAAATATATGTGTTTAGCCTTTTAATAGGTACTTACCTAGTTTCCGACGGAAAGAAATAATAAGTAGTACCTATGCTTCATGTATATCTTTGCGACAGTTCTCTAGGTAAACAATAATCAGTTGCTCTTTCTTCCGATACAATAAAAGGATCTTGAACGAAAATAAAAGGGTTCAGTATTAAAAAAAGTAGTAAGAGGCATTGAACCAGAGTGGTCAAGTCACCCATATAAACAAGTCAAAATTAAATGCGAATTATTTTACTCAATACTCAATTCTTTATTGTATTCCATATGTATTACATACATGGACGATGGCATAACAAAGTAAAAGATCAATATGGACCCTGTCGGGCACAGCAAAATATGGTGAGAGGAAGAGGGCTAAGTAGCAATTCAAGGAATTCAATATTAATCATAATAATAATAATCATTTTTATTTCTGTTTTTATTACTATTAGATATGTTTAATTGTGTGTATTATAATTGTAAGACGTGGCTCGCACTCCCGTCTGCTCCGCCCAGAGAGGAAGGAGTCATTTCATGATTTCCCATTTAAAACAAAAACTTGGCTCGCAGATTTGTTTTCAATTTCGTTTTCTTGGGACATCCCGGCGACCAGTAGGAGCTGCCTAGTTACAGAGTGTGCCAAAAAAATTAGACATACACACGCAATACATATCTATGTAGATTTGTATTGTGAAGGATATCCTCTCGAAAACATTATCTTCTTCTGGGGCAGTCGGGTAAAAATGTATGCTAGCTCATGTCAATATTATCTACCGTGAAGATAAAAACTAGCCTATAATTGAATGATGATTGCCGTAAATCACCATGTAATTTCTAATTAGCAATTAAAAGCAATGACATTATTTTATAGCCTCGCTTCTGTAGCGCATCAGGAATGTTTGCAAAAATGCGTGTTGATTACTTTTATTTTATGTAATAATTGCGTAAAAGACGAGCGTCCTTGATGCGCAGGGTTCGAGCAAGTTCTAACAGCATCATCCTGAGCATTTTTTTCTAACGTGTGGAAATCCTCCACCCTGGGGCGGGTGGAGGATTTCCATGAGGATTTCCCGCCGACATCAAAAAAAAAGGGGTCCGATTCCTCCACTCCCTAGCATCCTGGGCATAATTGCTGACAAGTTGGACTGCTGAGTTGTTCGTTGCTCCAGTAACTCGGTTGGAATACTGAAGCAATGATTATATTCATTTGTGTTATTGTTGTACCTGTGTTGTTTGTTTTTTTTTATTATTTATATGTCTACTGCGCGTTCGAGCGTATGGTACTCGTGGGCTGCAGCTGAAAATCAGCGTTAGGTGGTAATACCCACTGTTGCCACCTAACATTATGCTGAGCTGAGGCCCTTTTGGCACAATATTGTTATAAGTACTTAATTTTTGATATTCTCTATTTGTAAGGTGTTTTTTATTGTGCCAATAAATGCAATTTTCTTTGTTTCTTTCTTTATATTTTATCACTAACGTACGTATTAGTTAGCACTCTAGGTCTCATTGGTACTTGCAATAAATAATTTATGTTATATTATAATTATTATAGGAATGCGGTAGGTATTTAATTCTACCTCTAATTATTATAGACCTTGTAGGTAAGGTGCCATGTTTGTGTGCTCTAGTTTCTAGATTGTTAGTTAAGATCGCTGTAGATGCCTGCACTTGTTTTGTATTTCCTTGAATAAGGTATTTCAAAACTGTATTACCTACTAGTTCCTGCTCGTGGCTTGGCCGGCGTGGTGTGCTTTAAAAACCGGCCAAGTGCGAGTCGGACTCTCACACGAAGGGTTCCGTACCATAAACCTTTAAAAAACACGTTTCTTGTATGGGAGACCCCTGTAATTTTAATTTTTATTTAATTATTTGTATTTATACCGGCGATAGAAATCCACACTTTGTGAAAATTTCAACTGACTACCTATTCATACAGACAGACAGACGAACGGACGGAGGGACGGACGGACAGCGGAGGCTTAGTAATAGGGTTCCGTTGGTTACCCTTCGGGTGCGGAGCCCTAAAAAGCGCTTCCGTTGACTCGTCTTGGCGGAAGAACTACCGTGCCCCTGATTTTTCATTTTGTATTTTTTTTTCATCTACTTAGATTTATTATTATCATCTCAGTTATAGCTACATACATACAATAACGGATTTAACGTCAGTCAATAAATTATTTTAATATTTTTGTTTTGATAAAAAGTCTTAAAATACACTTATCATCTACTTCATATCTATTAATAACAAGATAATAAACAACAAGAAATAATAATACTTGACCACAACAAAACATTCGTAAAAAAAAATTAAAAACCCCCGCCAAAAAACCCTCAAGAAGTAAAATATAAAATGTATTGATCCTTTTAGTTTAAAGTTTTTATGTCGGGTTTTATTTTTTATTTTATTTTATTTTCATGCTTTTTTAACTTAATTTACCTCTAATGTATTTAAAGCTAAATAAAAATAATTCGTTAGGTCCTAGGTACCAGTCATCATTCCACTTTCCTCATCAATGTAGAGCATTGATCAGACACATAATATTAGTATAGACAGACATACAAATCTTTTTATTTTCATTTTGTTAGTTAATATTAATTCTCATTCCCTTTTAATAAAGTGTACATTATTGAAACAAATCTTCAAGCAATTGTATCAAATGACTAGTAAGTCAAGCCCTTTCATTTGATACCTACCCATATTGAGGGAGTTGTGAAAAAAATATGTAATTCGCCATTTTGTGGCGGCGGCTATCTTGGACCGATTTACATCAAACATAGCTAAGAAGACTTTCTAAAATAAGTGTTTTTAGAGTTCCGTACCTCAGTCGGCAAAAACGGAACCCTTATAGGATCACTTTGTTGTCCGTCTGTCTATCTGTCTGTCCGTCTGTGTGTCAGGAACGCCTGGAGTAATCAAGCTGAAATTAATATAAAGTACTCAGGCCTGTTACCCCTTGGAGCAGTGAAAAAGTCAAACTTCTAAATCAACGCAATCTAAAGATAAGGCCGTTTATACTCCGTTTATGGCGCATATTTTGATGCTCGCCAGGGAATCAAACTATAGGATCTCCCGTTGACCTAGTTTCATGAAATTTGGCAAGAAAATAGATCTTACAGTATCTACAAGTGCCCACAGGAAAAAGTCTGAAAATTGGGAATTTACAGTTTAATCATATTAAAATTATTTTATACGATTTCAAACTTATATTTTCGGTTGAAGAATCAACCGTGACGTGTTGTTAAATGGGAGAACATTTTTTCATCAACAAAGTTTAGTTTGTCCTTCAATCTTACCTGCTATATGTATTTTGCTTTCATAGTTTAAAAACTTCCGTAGGTAATGTTATGTATACTTACTTGGAAAAAATCAAGAATCGGTCGGAACCCTCGTTGCGTGAGCCTGACTCGCACTTGTCCGGTTTTTTTTTTAAATGATGAGTTTATTTATGTAGGTACTGTTAGGCAAATGAATAACCCATTGTACCAATCATAACGTCAAATGTCACTGGTAAGTCATACAACGGCAAGGTCTGTTTTGTGTTTGTTATACTTACCTACTACTTATTCAAATAGTTTCAATTTTTTATCGGGAATTCAAAACTCATTAACACAACGAAATCACAAAAGAATTTATAATCATTCAACACGTATTTACATATGAACTCAAAAGGTCGATTAAAATGCGCATACCTACGAAATACATCTTTATTTCTTTACTATGTTAATGAACTTAAATGGTGACATTGCATTCGTCTCATCCATTTTTAGACTCTACATACGTAAATTTTACCTTCACCAATAAGGTGTTTGTTGAAAAATCCTAATTAGTCCGTCAGATAGATTTGCAAAAAATATTAGACACGTATTTTTACTTTTTGTCACATAAACAAAAAATTAAGACGATACAGTGTGTTAAAATTACGTGTGACGTCACGTTGCTGGTAAAAAGTCCAAATGTTTTGTTTACGTGAAAAAAGAAAAAATACATCTCCAATATTTTTTGGAAATCTGTCTGACGGACTAACTAGATTTTTTCAGTAAAAAACTCTATTTTGGAGTCAAGAGCTAGACCATTATCATTCAATATAGATATCAACACGTTAAGCAGACAGTTTATAGCCTTTGTCAGTTGCTTGGCTCGAGTAAATGTATCCTGTGACCTACGTCAGTCCATGGTCTACCTGTGGTTCCAAACATCCAAATCGGTTAGCCGGTATAGCGTTATTTATTAAAGACATCTGAACAACTAAACTTAAAGACATGCATAATATGAGTGGTAATAGACAAAGGAAGTAGGAGATTTATTACTTAAGCGTATAAAGTGCTACGTTTCCGCAAGTTATAGACTGTTTAACGTCATATCCTGTGTCTCAAGGTTCAGCTACACGCTCAATCTTGCTTGCGCAAACAGTTTGTGCAAACCATTGGCGCAAAAACTGCATGGTGCGGTAGCCATTTGTTTTGCTGTCTTAACGCAATGTTTGCTTGTACAAACAATAGGTGCAAGTGAGATTGAGCTTGTAACCAGGCCCTTAGACAGGATACATTTTTAGACGCTATACTAATAAAGTACATAAAACTATTATTGAACTTATGAGCTAACACGTCCGACACCCCAATCTCATACCATGGAGTATGTTACACTTTTCACATGTGGGTGGCTAACTCGACCCCGTCACCTTAACACTCTTATTCCATACTTGATCCACTAAATCTTCATCATCAGCCAGCCTGTTGTAGTCAGCTTCCTTACACTCCATGAAGTACTTCCCTTGCACGCCCTCCACTTCTTCAGCAACACACAGGTGTATCGTCGTTTGTGCTCCTTGTTTAGGCATTTTATACAATATTTTGCATAGAAAATGTATCACCTTCTGTGCATAAGTCGGCAGCCTTCGAAATATATCAGTTTTAACAACACCAGGATGTAAAGAATTGACCGTCACTGCTTCAGGTAATCTCTTAGCTAATGCCTTCGTCCAAAGAACATCACATAACTTGCTATTTGAGTAAGTAATAATCTGTTCAAAAAATCCCTTTCCTCCACATTTATGTAAGTCGTCGACATGTAATCTTGCTAAATTGTGAAGACAGGACGACACTATGATGATCCTACTGGGCTTGGAGGCGATCACTTTATCCAGCAATAGGTTCGTGAGCAGGAAGGGGCCGAAGTAGTTGACTTGCATCACTACATCTATTCCATCTTCAGTAAGTTTCGGGTTGAGGCCGCCGCAGCCAGCGTTGTTCACTAGAATATCGAGGCGGTCATAGGAGTTGTTGAAGTCTTCAGCGAATTTCCGGACACTACTGAATTTGGCTAGATCAAGTGACCTATATTCGACGTGTTTGTTTCCTGTAGTGGCTACTATATCGGCGATAGCTTCTGCGGATCTCTTGGCGTCCCGGCAGGCGATGACCACTCGCGCTCCTCTGGCCGCGAGGTCGCGCGCAGTCTCCAGGCCGATGCCTTGGTTCCCGCCGGTCACGAGCGCGACTTTTCCATCAAGTCGCACATTCGATGTACACACACCCTTAACGGGTTCCAATTTTAGTTTTATAAATAGCGATATAGAAAAACACAAGAGAAATAATGATAAAAATAAAATGAGTGCTATTATCAAAATGTAGTAACCGATAGCGAGTATCATGTTGACGCTGTTGAATGGAAAATACAACTGAGTTAGTTAACTGAGTGAGGTTATCGACTAGCTGGTTTATTTATGCATGTAATTGTGACGAATAACTTTAATTTAATATTCATGGGTTCACGACACCCGTTAGGGTCGAGGCATATTCGACCAAACTTTCGTTCTTCACAGTGGGCACTCATTTCACATTTTGTATAGTCTGGACCACAGAAATTTAAAAAACAAAAATATAAACTTGTTTATTATATCTATGGTCATTTATTATACACGATATTCTAAAAATTCTAACTAAATAAAAAAGTTGATTACTTTTATTTTATGTAATAATTGCGTAAAAGACGAGCGTCCTTGATGCGCAGGGTTCGAGCAAGTTCTAACAGCATCATCCTGAGCATTTTTTTCTAACGTGTGGAAATCCTCCACCCTGGGGCGGGTGGAGGATTTCCATGAGGATTTCCCGCCGACATCAAAAAAAAAGGGGTCCGATTCCTCCACTCCCTAGCATCCTGGGCATAATTGCTGACAAGTTGGACTGCTGAGTTGTTCGTTGCTCCAGTAACTCGGTTGGAATACTGAAGCAATGATTATATTCATTTGTGTTATTGTTGTACCTGTGTTGTTTGTTTTTTTTTATTATTTATATGTCTACTGCGCGTTCGAGCGTATGGTACTCGTGGGCTGCAGCTGAAAATCAGCGTTAGGTGGTAATACCCACTGTTGCCACCTAACATTATGCTGAGCTGAGGCCCTTTTGGCACAATATTGTTATAAGTACTTAATTTTTGATATTCTCTATTTGTAAGGTGTTTTTTATTGTGCCAATAAATGCAATTTTCTTTGTTTCTTTCTTTATATTTTATCACTAACGTACGTATTAGTTAGCACTCTAGGTCTCATTGGTACTTGCAATAAATAATTTATGTTATATTATAATTATTATAGGAATGCGGTAGGTATTTAATTCTACCTCTAATTATTATAGACCTTGTAGGTAAGGTGCCATGTTTGTGTGCTCTAGTTTCTAGATTGTTAGTTAAGATCGCTGTAGATGCCTGCACTTGTTTTGTATTTCCTTGAATAAGGTATTTCAAAACTGTATTACCTACTAGTTCCTGCTCGTGGCTTGGCCGGCGTGGTGTGCTTTAAAAACCGGCCAAGTGCGAGTCGGACTCTCACACGAAGGGTTCCGTACCATAAACCTTTAAAAAACACGTTTCTTGTATGGGAGACCCCTGTAATTTTAATTTTTATTTAATTATTTGTATTTATACCGGCGATAGAAATCCACACTTTGTGAAAATTTCAACTGACTACCTATTCATACAGACAGACAGACGAACGGACGGAGGGACGGACGGACAGCGGAGGCTTAGTAATAGGGTTCCGTTGGTTACCCTTCGGGTGCGGAGCCCTAAAAAGCGCTTCCGTTGACTCGTCTTGGCGGAAGAACTACCGTGCCCCTGATTTTTCATTTTGTATTTTTTTTTCATCTACTTAGATTTATTATTATCATCTCAGTTATAGCTACATACATACAATAACGGATTTAACGTCAGTCAATAAATTATTTTAATATTTTTGTTTTGATAAAAAGTCTTAAAATACACTTATCATCTACTTCATATCTATTAATAACAAGATAATAAACAACAAGAAATAATAATACTTGACCACAACAAAACATTCGTAAAAAAAAATTAAAAACCCCCGCCAAAAAACCCTCAAGAAGTAAAATATAAAATGTATTGATCCTTTTAGTTTAAAGTTTTTATGTCGGGTTTTATTTTTTATTTTATTTTATTTTCATGCTTTTTTAACTTAATTTACCTCTAATGTATTTAAAGCTAAATAAAAATAATTCGTTAGGTCCTAGGTACCAGTCATCATTCCACTTTCCTCATCAATGTAGAGCATTGATCAGACACATAATATTAGTATAGACAGACATACAAATCTTTTTATTTTCATTTTGTTAGTTAATATTAATTCTCATTCCCTTTTAATAAAGTGTACATTATTGAAACAAATCTTCAAGCAATTGTATCAAATGACTAGTAAGTCAAGCCCTTTCATTTGATACCTACCCATATTGAGGGAGTTGTGAAAAAAATATGTAATTCGCCATTTTGTGGCGGCGGCTATCTTGGACCGATTTACATCAAACATAGCTAAGAAGACTTTCTAAAATAAGTGTTTTTAGAGTTCCGTACCTCAGTCGGCAAAAACGGAACCCTTATAGGATCACTTTGTTGTCCGTCTGTCTATCTGTCTGTCCGTCTGTGTGTCAGGAACGCCTGGAGTAATCAAGCTGAAATTAATATAAAGTACTCAGGCCTGTTACCCCTTGGAGCAGTGAAAAAGTCAAACTTCTAAATCAACGCAATCTAAAGATAAGGCCGTTTATACTCCGTTTATGGCGCATATTTTGATGCTCGCCAGGGAATCAAACTATAGGATCTCCCGTTGACCTAGTTTCATGAAATTTGGCAAGAAAATAGATCTTACAGTATCTACAAGTGCCCACAGGAAAAAGTCTGAAAATTGGGAATTTACAGTTTAATCATATAAAAATTATTTTATACGATTTCAAACTTATATTTTCGGTTGAAGAATCAACCGTGACGTGTTGTTAAATGGGAGAACATTTTTTCATCAACAAAGTTTAGTTTGTCCTTCAATCTTACCTGCTATATGTATTTTGCTTTCATAGTTTAAAAACTTCCGTAGGTAATGTTATGTATACTTACTTGGAAAAAATCAAGAATCGGTCGGAACCCTCGTTGCGTGAGCCTGACTCGCACTTGTCCGGTTTTTTTTTTAAATGATGAGTTTATTTATGTAGGTACTGTTAGGCAAATGAATAACCCATTGTACCAATCATAACGTCAAATGTCACTGGTAAGTCATACAACGGCAAGGTCTGTTTTGTGTTTGTTATACTTACCTACTACTTATTCAAATAGTTTCAATTTTTTATCGGGAATTCAAAACTCATTAACACAACGAAATCACAAAAGAATTTATAATCATTCAACACGTATTTACATATGAACTCAAAAGGTCGATTAAAATGCGCATACCTACGAAATACATCTTTATTTCTTTACTATGTTAATGAACTTAAATGGTGACATTGCATTCGTCTCATCCATTTTTAGACTCTACATACGTAAATTTTACCTTCACCAATAAGGTGTTTGTTGAAAAATCCTAATTAGTCCGTCAGATAGATTTGCAAAAAATATTAGACACGTATTTTTACTTTTTGTCACATAAACAAAAAATTAAGACGATACAGTGTGTTAAAATTACGTGTGACGTCACGTTGCTGGTAAAAAGTCCAAATGTTTTGTTTACGTGAAAAAAGAAAAAATACATCTCCAATATTTTTTGGAAATCTGTCTGACGGACTAACTAGATTTTTTCAGTAAAAAACTCTATTTTGGAGTCAAGAGCTAGACCATTATCATTCAATATAGATATCAACACGTTAAGCAGACAGTTTATAGCCTTTGTCAGTTGCTTGGCTCGAGTAAATGTATCCTGTGACCTACGTCAGTCCATGGTCTACCTGTGGTTCCAAACATCCAAATCGGTTAGCCGGTATAGCGTTATTTATTAAAGACATCTGAACAACTAAACTTAAAGACATGCATAATATGAGTGGTAATAGACAAAGGAAGTAGGAGATTTATTACTTAAGCGTATAAAGTGCTACGTTTCCGCAAGTTATAGACTGTTTAACGTCATATCCTGTGTCTCAAGGTTCAGCTACACGCTCAATCTTGCTTGCGCAAACAGTTTGTGCAAACCATTGGCGCAAAAACTGCATGGTGCGGTAGCCATTTGTTTTGCTGTCTTAACGCAATGTTTGCTTGTACAAACAATAGGTGCAAGTGAGATTGAGCTTGTAACCAGGCCCTTAGACAGGATACATTTTTAGACGCTATACTAATAAAGTACATAAAACTATTATTGAACTTATGAGCTAACACGTCCGACACCCCAATCTCATACCATGGAGTATGTTACACTTTTCACATGTGGGTGGCTAACTCGACCCCGTCACCTTAACACTCTTATTCCATACTTGATCCACTAAATCTTCATCATCAGCCAGCCTGTTGTAGTCAGCTTCCTTACACTCCATGAAGTACTTCCCTTGCACGCCCTCCACTTCTTCAGCAACACACAGGTGTATCGTCGTTTGTGCTCCTTGTTTAGGCATTTTATACAATATTTTGCATAGAAAATGTATCACCTTCTGTGCATAAGTCGGCAGCCTTCGAAATATATCAGTTTTAACAACACCAGGATGTAAAGAATTGACCGTCACTGCTTCAGGTAATCTCTTAGCTAATGCCTTCGTCCAAAGAACATCACATAACTTGCTATTTGAGTAAGTAATAATCTGTTCAAAAAATCCCTTTCCTCCACATTTATGTAAGTCGTCGACATGTAATCTTGCTAAATTGTGAAGACAGGACGACACTATGATGATCCTACTGGGCTTGGAGGCGATCACTTTATCCAGCAATAGGTTCGTGAGCAGGAAGGGGCCGAAGTAGTTGACTTGCATCACTACATCTATTCCATCTTCAGTAAGTTTCGGGTTGAGGCCGCCGCAGCCAGCGTTGTTCACTAGAATATCGAGGCGGTCATAGGAGTTGTTGAAGTCTTCAGCGAATTTCCGGACACTACTGAATTTGGCTAGATCAAGTGACCTATATTCGACGTGTTTGTTTCCTGTAGTGGCTACTATATCGGCGATAGCTTCTGCGGATCTCTTGGCGTCCCGGCAGGCGATGACCACTCGCGCTCCTCTGGCCGCGAGGTCGCGCGCAGTCTCCAGGCCGATGCCTTGGTTCCCGCCGGTCACGAGCGCGACTTTTCCATCAAGTCGCACATTCGATGTACACACACCCTTAACGGGTTCCAATTTTAGTTTTATAAATAGCGATATAGAAAAACACAAGAGAAATAATGATAAAAATAAAATGAGTGCTATTATCAAAATGTAGTAACCGATAGCGAGTATCATGTTGACGCTGTTGAATGGAAAATACAACTGAGTTAGTTAACTGAGTGAGGTTATCGACTAGCTGGTTTATTTATGCATGTAATTGTGACGAATAACTTTAATTTAATATTCATGGGTTCACGACACCCGTTAGGGTCGAGGCATATTCGACCAAACTTTCGTTCTTCACAGTGGGCACTCATTTCACATTTTGTATAGTCTGGACCACAGAAATTTAAAAAACAAAAATATAAACTTGTTTATTATATCTATGGTCATTTATTATACACGATATTCTAATTTCGCCCTTTAGTTGCAGAAGAGCACTTAAATTTTGGCACTGGGTGCGCTGTTAGAATCATTGTCAACATTTTTCTTACAAACAAAGCGTGTCATCAAGGCTTTCATACAAAGTGACAAAACAAATATGACGTACCCGGACAATCAACAAAGTGATGCAACACCAGAGTGCCAATGAGGGCTACCCTTTTTGCGCTCACCAGTTGGCGCCACTGGCGAGTGAGGTCCTTCAGCAGCTGTTTAAAGACGTTATTGCGTGCACGGAAACAAAGTTCGAATTCAAATCATTGTATTAACGTGAAAGTGCGATCAAATATTATCCTACTACTATTATAAAGGCGAAAGTTTGTAAGTATGGATGTATGTATGGATGTTTGTTACTCTTTCACGTAAAAACTACTGAATGGATTTTGATGAAATTTGGCACAGAGGTAGATTATAGTCTGGAATAACACATAGGATACTTTTTGTCCCGGGAATATGTTCCCTTAGGATAGTTTTCAACAATCACGCGGGCGGAGCCGCGGGCGGCAACTAGTAGTCAATATAGCAAAGTCAAAGTCAATTCATTTATTTCAACTAGATCATTAAAAGGCAGTTTTGAACGTCAAATTTACAGTTTGAAATAAAAATATTAGTGACTCTAGTTGTTCATTCGCAAGAAGTAGATTCTTATGGAGAAGAACGGACAGAAATCTCCATAGTTACTCTTTTCAAATATAAGTTTTACAATTTTTTGTATACACACATTGATAAATTGATTACTTATATTATGTGAGCACAATGCAGACCTGAAGTCTTGTATTTTCGACAAAAAAAGAAGGACATAAATTTCCGATTCCGAGAGAAAAAAACTCACTTTTTGGTAGAAGAACTATGTATCTTAATCTGCCATAAATTATCGGTAATACACAAAAATCAAATAAAATGAGTCAAGAAACCCGCGTCGGAAGCCCACAAACAATTTGACACTTCAAAGATCTCAAGCTAAACTAGCGCGTCTAGCGGCGAATTCAAACGCAATAGGCTGATAGGAAAAATGTATGGAAATTGAGGCTTTTTTGACAGACTGCGACCGAGATGCAAATGCGAAAGTTGTTTAAACATTAGTAGAATTGGCACTCAGTATTTTTTTTATCCATAATTTAATGTTCATAAGTACTTGGCGTCAAAGGATAACTAAGTAATTTCCATGGGCAATCAAATTTTATTTTCAACGCGTTTGCTCAAGAAAAGCATTTACGAAGCTTGTATATGTCACCGGAAAATAGCAAACTCCGTAAGATTATAAAATAGCTGGAGATATTGTGGATTATAATAAAATGGCGATCAATCAGAATACAAGTCTACAATTGATCGTCGCTTTTTATTATAATCCACAATTTCTCGGAATGACTTCGCGAGATTATAGACTATCAAATTTGGATGCGTTAAATAGTATTCCAAATGTTCAGTTGACAATTATTTATCGAGAGTTTACAATCTCTCAAGTTATACTACATATAATCTTACGGAGTTTGCTATTTTCCGGAGACATATATACTTTGATCGAAAGTTAAAAATTACGCACCATACATTGAAACGTGCGGTAAAATAGGTACTCTCATCTAAGTACATATTTCATCACACTCCTCGTTGTGCGTTTTTTTTATTACCCTTAAAAATATAAGAATTCCACCAAGGAGTTTCACATTACTAGAATCAATAAACTGAATGATCGAACCTCCTTGGTAGCGCTTTTGCTCAATACGTTTGTCTCATTTTAATACTAAAGAGAAAATGAGGTGAAACATGTAGTTCTAATTTTCACCACGCGCACGTGGCGACAGTTGTAAATTGGCGCTATTTTCACATATGGAACGTCAAAGATTGTTGCGAATTTCCGACTGATATCTTGAAAATTAAAGTTTGTTTCATTACCTATAATGTACCTACTGTTTTCTCGCAAGTGTGTTGAAAAACGTTGTATGGCACAAGTGCGGAAATTGGTTTTTACAAACTCGGACTATGGTAAGCCGTCGAATTCGTCTCGGGCTTACATTTGTCTACTCGTTTGTAAAAACCAACTTACCGCACTAGTATCATAAATAAATATTTATTAATTTTTAATTTTGTGATGCTCTTAAATACACCATTACGCTATACTCTTACTTTTTAGGTTTATGTTCTAGGTTACATTTACAAGAAAGCATTCCAGACTTAGGTTTAGGTGCCTCATCAGCATCACTTAAAGAAGAGCTCTACACATGCACTATCTTAATATCTTTGCGCGTAAATCGCTTTGGAACAATAAAAAAATACAGATGATACTCTTCTCGAATTTAATTGTTGATAGTCAATTTTAACAATTTCTACGCGTTGTTGAAGTGTGTGGCGTTCCATGGTGAAATATCACGAATAGATATGTATTCCCGCCAAATTTGACAGCTATCGCTTTTCCAAGATGGCCGCTATAAACTGACAAAGTTCGAGCATCCCTGTTGAAAAACCCTTTAGTGATCAAAAGTCGATCCGGTAGGTACTAACTTACTTATATTTAGGAGATTAATTGAATTGACCAATAAAGTGTTTGACGTGTTGTTTTTAAAATATAAAGAACAGGTTTTTATAGTATTACGTAGATAGGTACCTATTATTATTTCCTAACACTAGTTTTTGCCTGTATTCGATTCCGTTCGATAGGATTATGGATATTCCAACAAAAACAAGTACAACATTTTTTTTAAAATTCTAAGTTACTGCAACTGACAAAATTTAAATTTAACTTTCTGTTTATACAGGGTGATTAGAAATTAAGTGCGTTCCTTGAAATGGGTTAATTTAGAGCAGATTTGCAACGATTTTGATCCCGAAAACTTGGGGTCCATATTGGGTGGTTTTTGAGTTATCGACGTTTTTAAGATTTTTCATAATTTTTTTGCCTCACGACCAATAATTGCAAATGGTGAGAAATCAGTTCTACTCTGGAAATTAAAATTATAGCTCTTGAACGAATGAATTCAGCAGCAATTTATAAAAAAATCTCGGACTCTAAATGTATGGATGTTTCCTAATCAAAAAATTTGCTAAACGAATTTGGACGAAACTTTGCACACGTATCTATAGACCATGACCTGGCCTAGTTTATTAGACACTTAATATGCCGTTAGTGCGTTTCCTTGGTATAATAAAACACTTTAAATGCGGGCTGAAGCTAGTTCAATTTTTCCATTGTCGTTTCCTATGGAGAAGAACCCGCAAGAAACTTCTGGTCCACATTTGACCTTGAGATCAACGACTCCAGATTAGTAGGAAGTAGGATTAATATTTATTGCGTAACTAACAGTTTGGAATACGAAATCGGTGCTTGCTCAATAAAGGCCCTATTACTATTTTTCTCTAAGTAGGTATCTACCTATTTTTCTACAAACATGTCTACTTACCTTCTTATATTTTACGGCTACATCCCATTACTCCACATTCTATTGTTCTCGACAAAATATAACTTCATACATTGTATCCCACGGCCTCCAAAACTTATTAAAAAACAAACACTACAAATTATAAAATAACTTTAATTTCGGCAGTCGGTGTTTTTGGTTTTTTTTCGGTTTTGAAACCGACTTCCGAAATTAAAGTTATTTTATACTTTGAAGTGTTTTTTATTTGGAAGTCGGTTGTATTTTTGAGTAAAAAGTTTTTTTTAAAAATCAGATCCTGACTTATACCTTCCATCATCAGCTCAGCAAGATGAGATGTTGATTATCAGGCACAATCATCTGAATTGCGTTAGAAAGTATATGAAAAACATTGTATGTGCCTTTAAAATTTAAGGTTGCCCTCGATTTCCCTGGGATCCCATCATCAGATTCTGAATTGGTGCCAATGGGACCACCTCAGGAGTATAGGCTTTCAAATACAAAAATAATTCATAATTGACGGAATGATCGCATAACAAACATACAAAAAAAACATACGGTCGAATTGAATGAATCGAAATTCCTACTGTTCGCAACCTCACCTCAAAGTCTTACTAATTTGCGGAATATGTTCGAAAGAGTCACCGCGGCCCTGGAACGCAAAGGGCTTTAGAAGGAACACGGATGGGTTTTAGTCAGTAAGAGTCTGACACGCCCTTCTGCTCCACCCAGAGCGGAAGAAGTCATGATTGATGATTTCCCAAACTTAAAAAAAAAAGTCTTACTGATGAAGAGCCCGTTATTAATGAATTGTAGCGATACTGGCACTCCGGCCACGACTTCCTCTGCGCAGATTTAGTAAGTAGGTAGATACAATTCTCTCTTCACCCCCTTAAAGGTTGTATTTCCAAAAACCCTTCTTCCCCTTCCATGTATTCACCAATGTCACAAAAGGAAACCTTGCGCAAAATTTCATGTTCCTAGTTTCAGTAGTTTCGGCTGTGTGTTGATATGTCAGTCAGTCAGTTTCCCTTATACAAAGAGCGACAGTTTTGTACTCATAAGGTTTATTTACTTAAAAAACAGGACTCTTTTGGAGCTTTACTGCAATCGGGTAAAAAGGGGGCCCCAATTTTTTTTATACTGGGCACCTTTAGGTCTAGCTACGCCACTGGTTCTAAGTAATGCACTAAGTTTATTAATTACCAACGAGGATTAAATTAATAATGTTTCATATTATTCGATTCGAAGGCAAGTGATGTTTTTGTGCCAACGATCCTTTCATTTCATCTTGTGGTGGAGGTTGTACTACAATTAAAAATAAATTAATTATTAAGGTTTTGCTGTGGAGGAAGTGAAACCAAATTTTGCAATGCAAAACAAGAAAATAATTTGTGTAAGATATTCTTTTACTGTATAATAACTTGCACCACTTCTAAAAAACTGTGAGCCGTCCCGGGACGCCTGGCAGATATGAAACATCGAAATTATCTTGTACAAGGAATATGCATAAAGTAACAGATTACGAAAGGAACTAAATATGGCATAATGAAAAAAATAAATATACTCTGTACATATATATATATATACCCTCGGTTTTACCCGCGGCTACAGATGTTTCACATCAAAAGTTTTGCACTGCTGGGCTCAATAGACATGCGCTCAATATACGGAGTTGCCGTATTACACCAAGCGAGCTCAAAGTCCGCAAGGTCTAGTGAATGTCAAACCTCTAGAGTTGTGAGTTAGCATTTGATTAAAAGTTAATCTACCTAAATGTAATCTAAAAAAAAAGTTGGTTCAGTGTTTCGCGAGCAGTTCTCGTCCGTCTATATTATGTAAATTAGTAGGTACAAGACTTCAATGATTTGTTGAATGTTTTGTTTCGCTCAGTGATACGGCTGTGTCCACCGCGACAGCATGGTACTCTTAATAGCTTCCTATTTGATCACACTGACAGTATATTTTTCTGTATACGTTTTACTCGGCCTATTGACAATATTTATTGTCACAAAATTAATACTTGAACCCGTTCGAAGAGTGTGTACGTCTAATGTGCGACTTGATGGAAAGGTCGTGCTCGTGACCGGCGGGAACCAAAGCATCGGCCTGGAGACTGCGCGCGACCTCGCGGCCAGAGGAGCGCGAGTGGTCATCGCCTGCCGGGACGCTAAGAGATCCGCAGAAGCTATCGCCGATATAGTAGCCACTACAGGAAACAAACACGTCGAATATAGGTCACTTGATCTAGCCAAATTCAGTAGTGTGCGGAAATTCGCTGAAGACTTCAACAACTCCTATGATCGTCTCGATATTCTGGTGAACAACGCTGGCTGCAGCGGCAATCCGAAGCTCACTGAAGATGGAAATGAAACGGTGATTCAAGTCAACTACTTGGGGCCCTTCCTGCTCACGAACCTGTTGCTGGACAAAGTGATCGCCTCCAAGCCCAGCAGGATCATCATAGTGTCGTCCTGCTTCCACCATTGCTCCAGATTAAGTGTCAACGACATAAATAAACCAAACGGCTTACCTTTCGGGATAAGCCAGCTCATGAATTATGGAAATAGTAAATTATGTCAAATACTTTGGATGAAAGCATTAGCTAAGAGATTGCCAGAAGGGGTGACTGTCAATACCTTACACCCTGGAGTTATCAAGTCCGATATATTTAATGAGTTGCATTTTCTTATCAAGAAGCCGTTTTACTTGATGTCAGATCTTTTGTTGTTTAGAACGGCTAAAGAAGGAGCACAGACGACGATACACCTGTGCGTTGCTGAAGAGGTGGCGGGCGTGCGAGGGAAGTATTTCATGGAGTGCAAGGAAGCTTTTTATAACTGGGCCGCTGATGATGATGAGTTAGTGGAGCAAGTGTGGGACAAGAGTATAAAAGTGACCAGTTAGACCAATAGTCATTTTGGACTAGGATAAAACAGAAATTCGTACTGAGATGAAACTGCCACCAATATGTAGTGCATTGTTATTGTTATTATTGGATTTCTTCGTTTATTTTTTAAAGCTGGGAAAAAATAGTAAATCTAAAAAAAAAACTGCTTAATTTATCAGAACGCAGTATAAAATATTCACATTGTTAATTACTTACCTTACTAGAGAAGTCCACACTTTTTTAAAGCCTATGATTTTATTTCTTAATCGAATTAAATCCCGGGCAATGTGAACCGTATAAACTCTTATTAAAATAAACTTAGCCACTAATAGAATTTGATGTTACTTCGTGGTAAATTGTTGTAAAGTCATGAATTTAATGGAAAAACTTTTGATTTTACAGCTAAAAATCTTCAGTGTCATAAATTTATCGATTACGTCTCTCCCATGTTTGACAAGTAAACAATAAATTGACACGCTGACCGTGTTATTGTAGTTTCGGCGACGACTGTGTTCTGCTCCCATATTATTATACTCTTTGGTGTTCTGTGTGATTTACTGCTATTTTCCTGATTCAGACTTATCTGTCGTGAACTCTTCTTATCATAGAGTAGAAAACATAAATGCTACAGATAAATAATACATAAGCATAACCTCAAAAACTTATTTCTTAGTTACTTAATTCACTGACCTTTCTATACTAATATTATAAAGAGGAAAAATATAATAGTTTTGTGTGTGTAATGAATAAACTCAAAAATATTGGACCGATTTGAAAAATTCTTTCAGCAATCGATAGCTACATTATCAGCGAGTAACATAGGCTATACTTATCCCCTACTCCCACGGGAACGGGAACTACGCGGGTGAAACCGCGTGACGTCCGCTAGTTAAAAATATATTGAAGGTTGTACTTAGTTACGTTTATAAAAGCGAATGAAATTACATATGTTTCATCAAGTTACGTTTTGTTAGATTTTACTAGTCCAAGCATGTTAGCCAAATTACTATTGGTCTTTGAGGTCTTTATCATTGCAAATAAAAATAATGACTAATATTATTAAATGTAATCTATTATTTATATTTTTGTACTTGTTTCTCCCAAAGGTCTTTGTAAAGCGCTGGTTATCTGTGTGACAGGATTTCCTAGTGCACTGGTGCAGATACCAGTCTCCAAAAAAGGAATATTTCTATCTATTTAAGTATATTATGTGTAAGGCACCTTTGTGGAAGAGAAAAATAAACGTTTATTATTATTTTTTATTATTATTATTGATCAGCATGTTGTGTTTATATGTGATAAAGTTGAGTGTACATCGCGAGACGATATTTCATGTGGTGATAGCGTTTAATATAAACATATTATGATGAGAACATTAAAGGTCGTCCAGTCAGTTTATATAATTTATTGATCTAATCTACCTGCTCGAGTATAGCATGACCACCACTTTGAGTGGGGTTAACTTACCCAACTAGGGTTGTCAACCGTTCTATAATAAATTGTATTGCACTATATTTCGGGAAATATATAGTACGCAAAAATACTATATTTTCAGCACCGAAATCTAACAACCAAATCTTTCATTTAAAAAATGAACGTGCTTTGTATATAATAAGTCCCCTCCAAATTCAAGAGTTTTCAATATGTTAAGAAAAAATATTGACCAATTTCATACGATATTTTACAATTTTACGGCGTTTGCAATTTTCCGAAAGTAGCTGTGTGACTGCGTTCCGAACTTGTCAATGTCAAACGAATGTTAGGTCATTGGTCTGCTTTATTTTAGTTTTGGGATTTTGGTTATTATTGTCAATTAGATATAGTTATTTCTTTTGAGAAGTTGAAGTCCTAAATAAATTGGTGGAAAGTGGTAGCGATAACGAAAGTGCGTCGCCGATTAAAAACCGAAAAATACAAAAAACACTCCAAAATATAAACCTGAGTGGGACAGAGTGTAAAATTAAATGTGATAAAGCCTACAAACTTTTATTTTAGACAAAAGAAATATTAGAAATGCAACAAGTGCAAACAAATATAGTATAATAAATATAAATAAGTAAATAGATATTTTCATAAAATACTATTTTTTTTTAAGTATTATATTTTTTATAGTTTAGTTTGAAAAATACTATATTTCGTTGAAGAAATGTTGGCAACCCTATATACTAAATTGACATTATTTCCATAATGAGTGGTTGCGCTATTTGCCGTTAAGGAGTTACTTTGTGTGCCTTCTTCGTTCAGTCCAAGTCCGGACTAGTCCATAGTTAAATATGTACTTTGCTTTGGGATTGACATAAACCTAACAATATGTCACTTTACTAGGTTTTATTGATTTTAAGTTGAGGAGGTTACTGGTTTATCTTTGAAGTACAATGTCTAAGCAAATGCAACATAGCAATAACTAAACCCAACGTTAACAGAATCATCAAGATCGGTTAATAAACAATAAAATTATGCCCGAAACGATAAGACCAAAAAAAACATGGAAATCGAACATAATTGGTGAAGTAAGGTTACATCTGTGCACCTCTTCATAGCGTACCGGCGTGATTTTATATTATAAACTGGTGTAAACAACAAACAAACAAGCGATTTTAGAAATCCCGGGAGGTTTGCTATCATTTATTGAAAAGTTCCGTTGCCTCCGAAGTTCTTCATCAGATCTCCACTAAATTGAAATGGGACCAGTCGCAAAATATACTCTTCCAAACAAACAAAGAATAATCCAAATCGGTTGACAATTGGCAAAAATTATCTCTGAACAAACGTTTTTCCAGGGATCCCAAGATCAGAGCCTGACTTATACATTCCATCATCAGCTCAGCAAGATGAGATGTTGATTACTAGGCACAATTAACTGATTTGCGTTAGAAAGTTAATGAAAACATTGTGTGTGCCTTTAAAATTTGAGGGTTGCTCTCGATTTCTCTGGGATCCCATCATCAGATCCTAACTTGATGCCAATGGGACTCAGGAGTATAGGCTTTCGAATAAAAAAATAATCATCAAAATCAATCCATAATTTGGCGGAATGATCGCGAGCAAACAAAAAAAGTAAAAGATGAACATACAGTCGAATTGAGAACCTCCCCCTTTTTTTAAGTCGGTTAAAAAGAAGTACCTAAGACTTTTCATTTTAAATTTTCGGGTTTATGCAAACGCAAGTTGGGTGTGTACAAGCTGTACACACGCCCGATATTGACGTACGCCGCCCCTGCTTGTTTCGCCTTCACAGGTGAGGGAAACCGTAAGAAGCTTCGCGTGCAGCAGCATCTTGCGACTACTGTGGACGCCCCTTATACTGTGAGGAAAGACGTCATCTAGCGGGACTTCCTGATTGAGACCCTGAATGAGTTTGCATAGCGCTTCGCGAAAGGTATGTTTGTGCGTGCCGACGCATCCGCTTGGTTGCACCGCACGTCAAGCACCTTGCGTCCTGACATGCGCGCCCACCTGACGCGAGACGCCTGCACCGCGACTTGTTCGGGGTCGTCCACAGCCCCGTCGCACCGGACACGCACTTCACGACCGCTCACACGCACATAGGACGGCTCTGCGGTCCGGACCGTGACTAGCTAGCTCTGGAAGCGGGGCGGATGGGAGTCACATACTTGCTGCAGGTTCGTCCAAAGCACCGGTACCCTGGTCGGTGGTCGTTCTCACTGGGCCTCCCCCAGGTCACCGGGGGTATCACCCGGCGGGGACTGATCGCTGAGGTGTCGTGAAGAAGCGGCACGGAGTTAACTCACCAACGCCGCGGCGCGTCTGCCATCCACACGCATTTATACATTCGGGCGTGCGTTTCTATTCTTATTGAACAGGCGAACGCGGAGCTTTGTGCTCCGCGCTGTGTTTGCTACCCAATGACAGGTGCACAGGGCTTTTTTTGCCTGAAAATCGGATATGTTACTTTTTTAAAGCCAGGGCATAGAGTATTCCACAACATATGCCCGAGTAAAACTCCCGCGTGGATAACTTTTATAGTTTTTCATTTAGAGAGTTATGTTTCGGCGATCGGGATTTTAGTTAAAAAAATATTTATTTATTACAATATTCATTTAATTATAAAAATACAGGATATTGAGCTGGTGGCTGATGCGAGACTGAAATACATATAATGCAAAGAAAAATAACTAAATCTAATTTCCGGTAAATGTATAATTGCAATACGACGCACGATGACTGCATACTCAGCGAAAACGTTACGATGAGTTAACTCCTCCCTCCATAGGATAGAAGCAACTCTTGCTTCTGGCGGCGTCCGCGCTGCCTTTGGTGTCCTTCGGGGTGTTCTTTGTTTTCCATTGATACACCTTCCAGGATGCTGCTGCGACCAGTAGGATATATAGAATGATTGTGCTCCAGCTAGGTGTAGCTGCTATGATTGGCCAATTATTTTCTTCTGGCACGGAGATGTTGCCTGCTTTATTGATGAGTTCATGGATGCTATCTAGTGAAATATCTTCTAATTGGAGTTTGTATTGTTTTGATTGTTCTGAGACTTGATGCGGCTCCGGTAACGGTATGACTTCTTTGATGACGACCGTGTCAGTGTGAGAACGCAGTGTCTTGGTCATGACGTTCATCTGGCAGTCTTCTGTTAGTGTAACGAGATGAATTCCAGATAGCTTCTAGTAATCTGTCTTGGTGTTAAATTGTGTTTTGGTGACTTCATCTTTTCTGAGAACAAGTAACCAGTTGTTATCTCCGATCTTCTGATTTTTTCCTTTTCTTAACTTCATCTTAGCGTGACTGCAATTTGCTGGGCGATGCTGAATGAGTGATAGTATACGGTCATCTGTGTCTTCCATTCTTGTAGTGTCGAGGAGCTTGCAGAGCTGGGTGTTGTCGGTTAATGGCTGACAATCTTCTTCCAGGTAAGCGTACTCATCGTTACCAAGTGCTAGGCATTTGGATTTGGGGATGATCGTAAGGTTATCTTCATTTGGGATAGAATAGAGATGAATAAGGTCATAAGTTTTTGAGGTAATTGAAGGGATTTCAAGTATAAAATTAACTGAGTGTTCTGTGTTGCTTTAACTTTAATTGACTTCTCTATCGCGTATATATAACTAATGCTAATACTAGCTACTAGTTTAAACATAAACATGTTTTCTAAGTTTCTTAACTCTTCTATTAAATTCTGAGGACTTATAATACTAGGATGCATGGTGCCCATCTGAGCAAAAGTCATAGCATCTTCTAATAACATAAACCTATCTAAAATTATCTGTAAACTAAAATCTATCTATACGTCAATATTAAGAAAATATGAATTGTTAGACAGATCGTTAGAATCATTAGTACTTAATATTTTGTAATAAACTAGACAATTGTTTCTGATTGTTATTTAATTTTGTAAACGGTTTACTTAACTCATCGATTGTATTATGTGCTAATACTAAGGATTTCCTCTGTGAATTCTGAACATTTCTAACTCTGATTAAATATTAAAAAAATGTCTTCTTCAAACTTTGCCGCATTTTCTTTGTCGAGATTACCTGTTATAGACTTAACAACAGTACCTAATCCATCTATAAGACCGCGTCGCTTTCTAACTTGCGGCGTTAAAAACTTTTACCTTTAATATTAAGGCGGTATTCTATACGTTTTATGTAACCCTCCAGACGCTGTATTCTCAGCGTTTTTCGTGCTTGCATATAGGGACATCAATTGGTTAAATATAATACACCATAAATATGAATGTAGATAAATTTGGGCACCATATTCATAAGATAATGTGTTTCTCTGAATTATTAGAGTTCAATGAAAATGCACTGCTAAAATCCGAAAGTGGAGATTTTGACTTGAAAAAGTCTAGATTGAGATGAATTAGATCTCCTGTAGAAACAGACGATGCTGTAAACAAGGATTATGTCGATCGATTGTGCGATCATACAATAAAGGAACTAAATATACTGATTGGGTTGATGTTTACTCAAATCATAAAAGATGCACAAATAACAGTCCAGGGTTGCGGAATTTGTTCGAAAGAGTCACCGCGGCCCTGGAACGGTTACGGCTTTAGAAGAAGCAAGGATGATTTAAAAAAAAAAGCCAGTTTAAAAGCGAAGATACCTGAAGTTTTAGTTCAGTTGGAAGATGAGTTTTATAACAAAGCGCAAGTACAAAAAAAACTCCGTGATGGCAAAACAACAAATTGTTAATGAACTACACAACGCATCAAGAAGCACCTTTGTTAAACGTTCAGTTATTTTAAAAGGCATCTCTGCCAACGTTTCAACGATTATAAGCGAAATTTTTTGACTGGCCTGTTGGTCGAGTGGTTAGTGACCCTGACTGCTAAACCGGAGGTCGTGGGTTCGATTCTCACTCAGGACAAATCTTTGTGTGATGAGCATGATCATTTGTTCTGTGTCTGGGTGTAATTTGTCTATAATATGTATGTATTTAGATATATATAAGTATGTTTATCAGTTGTCTGGTTGCCATAGCACAGGCTCTGCCTAGTTTGGGATCGGATGACCGTGTGTGAGTTGTCCCAAGATATTATTATTATATTATTATTATTATATAACATTGTTGTGAAATATTTATTAAATATTTTACTTACCAATGACATGATTATGATGCACTCGAAATTTACAAGTACTCTGAGTGAGTAATATTTCGTAAATGAATAACATGCACAACATGTGAGTTAGAACGCAATCCTAACTAATATTATGAATATGAAAGTGTGTTTTTTTGTATTTCCTTCACGTCGCATTGATACGTCAGATCGACGTGATTTCACAGAGGCAGCTTGGGGGCTGGATAGAAATATAGGCTACTTTTATCCTGAAAAATAATATAATTAATATACATAATTTTCCCTTGGGAATATTTTGTTTTTAAATTTAAATTTCCGCGCGATCGAAGCCAAGGCGATAGCTAGTAACCATATAAATGTTAACTATGCATTTGTCGTCGAGGGTCATTTGTGGTCAAGTGTCATGTGTTTTATAATATGTACTGAATAGCATTATGATCATATAATTATTACTTGATCGTTAACTATGGGTCTTTGAGATTAAGTCTTATTGTATTGTGTAAATAATATAATTTTATTCCAGTATGACTTATAATAAATAGGTAAAAAAATTAAACAAGTGGAAAGTTTAATGATTAATATTTTGAATCATTTTTATTTTAATAATTTAAATAAAAATTACACACTAAAAACAATTTAATAATTACACACTAAACGAACTATTACAATTACATTAAAATTAAATAGACTTTATTTTAAAACTAAAGTAAGATTATTTTTCTACATAAGTTAGCGTAGGTTACCTATGCACATTTAATATTAAAACTATAATATTTAAATAAACAAATTCTACTTGGTCTCAAAAACCTCGACATCATTCTTTAAAATAAATGTATGACCCCAGGCTTTCGCTGATATTCGATCTACAGATATCGAACGTTTATCGTAATTATTAGATAAAGCTATTTTGTTGACACACCGAGTAAATGTTTCGTACTTTATTGATTTAAACAAAATATTTTTTCTGCGGATAACTCCACCACTAAATAAAATATCTTCATAATCTGTTATGTTTAAGTCTCTTACTACGCATGATTCTATTCCCTTTGCTTCTTTATTGATTTTATTAGGAGTCTTTATAGAGTAAAGTTTTGATCTCAGTCTAACGAAATCCGTATATAATAATATAATATCTGTCACCGGATAATAGCAAACTCCGTAAAATTATAAAATAACTTGAGAGATTGTAAACTCTCGGTAAATTGTCAACTGAACGTTTGGAATACTTTTTTACGCATCAAAATTTGATAGTCGCGAAGTCATTCCGTATCCGGGACGCAAATAATACCAGTTTGTCGGATCCTACTATTCCTTGTGATAATACCGCACCTAATGCTACATCTGAAGCATCGGTGGTTAGGATGTAGGGCTCATGAAAATTTGGGTACAGTTAGCTTCTAAGAAATAATTGAGAGAAAGAGTAAAAATTTGTAAAGGATCACTTAAGACAAAATTAAAAAAAAAATATACAGAATTGCAAACAGAATTAAAACATTATAAGATTAATGATAAATATGTACATAAGGTGGTTCATTGTTATGTAAAAGAGCGCCTTTCGCCATCAAACGTAAAAGTTTGGCGAGTTTAGTTAGTTAGTATTAAGTAACACCTCTGTATTATAATTTCAATAATTAAATTAAAAAATATAAAAAAACCGGGGTGTGTATGATTTTACTATTTTTCTTAAGGGTTTAGTAAGCTTGGCGAAATCTTTTATGAATTTTCTGTAATATCCGACTAAACCTAGGAAGGCTTTTATTTCCTTCTGAAACTTGGGTAGGGGAAAGTTAAGTACGGCTTTTATCTTGTCTTTGTTTGGTTTTAAACCTTCATCTGTTTGTTCATGTCCTCAGAAGTCAACCTGTTTTTGTAGGAACTGTGATTTATCTAACTGAATCTTTTGGATTGTGTGCGAACGAACGAATACTTGGTTTAATTTTTCTTCTATGTATTGCTGCAATGACGTAGATATTATTATGACGTCATCTAAGTAGGTGTTAACATTGTCTATGCCTCTTAATATATGATCCATTAGTCTTTGAAACATACTTGGTGCATTTTTGAGTCCAGAGGGCATTCTAAGGAACTCATAGTGTCTTCGTTCAGTGGTAAATGCGGTTTTTTCAATATCATTAGGGTGCATTTCCACTTGGTGAAAACCACTTGCAAGATCTAGGATTGTGAAGTATTGAGTTCGTCTTAATCTATCTAATATGTCGTGCATATTTGGTAAGGGGTATTTATCTTCAATGATACCGTCGTTGAGTCGTCTGTAGTCAATTACAAGTCTCCATTTGACGTTTCCTGAGGAATCGGGTTTTTGGGTACAATATGCACGGGACATGATCAAAGGGATATGCTCTCTCGCACGATACCTTGCTGAAGGAGCTTATCGACTTGTTTACGAATTTCTTCGCGTTGTTGAGGAGCCTGTCTGAAACTACGTACAAATATTGGTGTATTATCGCTTAATCTGAGCTCGTGTTTGACAGCGTGTGTGAATGTGAGTGGTATATGTTCTGCATAGAATAAGTCATTATACTGATAACCAGTGATCGGAATGGGCTGAGTATACCTACAGTTTGTAGAACAGAGACAAAAATCGGTGACTTCTTTAAAACTAAATATTTGATTACCAGTAAATTTACCCGAACTTTAATTATGTGAATTTAAACGTCTAATTAATTCTATAAAAAAGTCTTTTCCCTAAATATTCTTCCTTAGAATTTTTTTCACATGATTCTACGTTTTTAACGACTTAAAAAAATAAAGTTTTATATTCGATTGTTTGTTTTTGTATGTCGTTTACGCGGGTGTTTCTGGATCTTGCGGACCGATGATTGTAACATAACCGGGTTATTTCGCGCTTTTCTTCTTCGCTCATGTGATCTGTACGGATTTTCTTTAGGGCTTCGTTTAGTCTGCCAGGGTTGCGGAATCTGCCAGGGTTGCGGAATTTGTTCGAAAGAGTCACCGCGGCCCTGGAAAGCAAAGGGCTTTAGAAGGAACACGGATGGGTTTTAGTCAGTAAGAGTCTGACACGCCCTTCCGCTCCACCCAGAGCGGAAGAAGTCATTTGATGATTTCCAATCCTTAAAAAAAAAAGGGCTTCGTTTAGTAGGTATATGGTCAATGTTGGTTTGAACCTTTATGGTATAAATATCGTGCCTATCGTTTTTATTGTCATTGGAAAATATCTCTCATTCGATTGACGGGTTAACACTTCTTTTCATCTATTATGATTAATTACCGATGTTTTAAAAGAACCTTTCGTAACGTTAACTTTAGCTGCTAGGGACATTAAACCATCTGACCAGATTAAATCATCGTGAAGGTATTGTCCATCTAAGTAGTTGGTTTTTACTTAGACAAGCTTTTCGCATCTTGGTTCGATACTTATCTTTTCGGGTGGAGAAATAAAGTGTATGGTATTTCTGCTGTAGATGTACATAACACATTATTATTCAAATCAATGTTACTCTTCAATTTTTGCAGAAGGTCAATTCCGATAAGACCTTTATGTTTAGGGTCGAAGTCGAATATTAGAAACATATGTTTATATGTTACATCGCTATTAAACGCAAGAGACACTACCTTGTCGTGAACTGATGAACTGTGTGCCGAATTAATTTAATAAATAATAATAATATAGTAAAAATGTTTATCTTCTTCCACAAATAACACTTATAAACTAATATTTAAGGAAATAATTACAATTATGACTACGACAATGTTCATTTGTGGGAGACTGGTGCCGTGTAAATTAAGCCGTGACTTGTATTTCAGGACACCAGGGACTCCCCTCTACAGGCAAGATAGACAATGTTTGAGAAATTTAGTTTTAACGTTAAAACAATTTGTTGGAAGAAAAACAAGAAAAAATAATAACATAAAAGAAAAGGAATAATAAAATCTATTTGTATGAAGTGTAGTGGAGTGTCACTTACGTGTGGTTATGGTGAGGGGTATGTGTATTGTGTTTGTCTGTGATGTTTGTATATGTGCGTGTGTTTGTGTAAGCAGTGTTGAGAGGGTGAGAAGGTATGTGACTGGGTTACGTCTAACTAGATGAATTGTGAAAAAAATATATAGGGTGTATAAGTAGAATTCCTTATTTAATTTTTTAAAATTGTATTACACAAAAAGGAACTCCTAGTAATAAAAACGTAATAAGGTACGTTTTTATTACTAGGAGTTCCTCTGTTTTTGTGTAATTCAATTTTAGTAGCCAGTTAGTTAATATTAGTTCACATTTAGATTTATTGTAATTAAAAATACCTAATTCCTTATTTAATTTATTGTGGAGTACAGATCCTCGGTTTTTTTTTTTTTGGAAGCGTTCTTTTTCTACACAGTACTCAAATATGGTGCCTGCAATTACGTCAGTGGCTATGGTTGAATGACGTGCCCATGTGTGTAATAGAAACTTATCGTCAAACTCTGGTAGTATTATGTACGGTAAATATTTCTTGGTCTTGAAGTTTATTGAAACTAGGTCTGGCTGTCTCGATTGGTGTCCAAGGTAATATCCTGATCATCACTCACCTCTTTTTCGTCCATGGTTACATTCGGCTCGAGCGCTATGCCGTTACCGTCTGTGATATTGTTATAGAGCTCCATGTCGCTGGATCCTGGTTGATCTTGAGTGGCCATCTGAATTGGAATGTAGAACAACTGCTGTGCGAACTGTGGTTTCTCTGGATTACCTACCGTACGCATTGTGACGTCCGATGATACTGGCGTGGGAACTGGTGGTTTTGGAATGTTAAGGTGATTCCTAAGGTTGCGGAATTTGTTCGAAAGAGTCACCGCGGCCCTGGAACGCAAAGGGCTTTAGAAGGAACACAGATGGGTTTTAGTCAGTAAGAGTCCGACACGCCCTTCCGCTCCACCCAGAGCGGAAGAAGTCATTTGATGATTTTCCATCATTAAAAAAAAAGAGTCTGACACGCCCTTCCGCTCCACCCAGAGCGGAAGAAGTCATTGGATGATATCCGATCCTTAAAAAAAAAATGAACTTTGTTCCGAAAACAGACGACCTATTTCACTCTTACAACTGTCAAAACACAAAGCGCCATCCCGCTTCCGCCTCGGCTTGGCGTCGCTAGCTTCGGAGCTTCCCGATTGCCAGTGATTCATGTGTAATTAAGCCGGCCACCAGTCCCTGGCCTACGGACACGGCTAATTGTGTTTTACGTTCTAAGTAATGCACTAAGTTAATTACCGACGAGGATTAAATTAATAATAATGTTTCATATTAATCGATTCGGAATCAAGTGGTGTTTTTTGCCAACGATACTTTCACTTCATCTTGTGGAGGAAGTGGTATTACAATTAAAAAAACAAATAAATAGTTAAGTTTTTAATGTGGAGGAAGTGAAACCAAATTTTCTGATGCAAAACTTTAGCAAAAATGACGTACGAGAATCACTGCAATGCAAAACAAGAAAATAATTTGTGTTAGATATTCTTTTACTAATAATAACCTGCACCACTTCTAAAAAGTTTTGCACTGCTGAGCTCAATAGACATGCGCTCAATATACGGAGTTGCCGTATTACACCAAGCGAGCCCAAAGTGGTCTAGTCAATATCAAACCTCAGAGTTGTGAGTTAGCATTTGGTGTACATACCGTAACAACTACTAACTTTAATTAATAACAACTAAAAAGTTGGTCCAGTGTTTTCCTTCAGTGTTTCGCGAGCAATGTGTGGCATTGTGGACAGAATTCTCGGCCGTCTATATTATGTAAATCACCTTAGATTAGTAGGTACAAAATTTAATGATGAATACTTAACCGCAGATTGTACGCAGTTGATACTATTTGCAGCGTTTGGCTCAGTGATACGGCTGTGTCCACCGCGACAGCATGTTACTCTTAATAGCTTCCTATTTGATCACACTGACAGTATTTTTTGCTGTATGCGTATTACTCAGCATACTTATAATATTGATATACGTAAAATTAATGCTTGAACCCGTTCGAAGAGTGTGTACGTCTAGTGTGCGACTTGATGGGAAGGTCGCGCTCGTGACCGGCGGGAACCAAGGCATCGGCCTGGAGACTGCGCGCGACCTCGCGGCCAGAGGAGCGCGAGTGGTCATCGCCTGCCGGGACGCTAAGAGATCCGCAGAAGCTATCGACGATATAGTAGCCACTACAGGAAACAAACATGTCGAATATAGATCACTAGATTTGGCCAAATTCAGTAGTGTGCGGAAATTCGCTGAAGACTTCAACAATTCCTATGATCGTCTCGATTTTCTGGTGAACAACGCTGGCTGCAGCGGCAATCCGAAGCTCACTGAAGATGGAAATGAAACGGTGATGCAGGTCAACTACTTGGGGCCCTTCCTGCTCACTAACCTGTTGCTGGACAAAGTGATCGTCTCCAAGCCCAGCAGGATCATCATAGTGTCATCCTGCATTCAAAATTTTTCGAGATTACGTGTCAACGACGTAAATCAACCAAATAGTTTACGTCTCGGGATAGGCCAGCTCGTAAATTATGGAAACAGTAAATTGTGTCAAATTCTTTGGATGAAGGCATTAGCTAAGAGATTGCCAGAAGGGGTGACTGTCAATGCCTTACACCCTGGAATGATTAAAACTAATATATTTAGTTCGTTGCCTCTTTATGCGAAGGAACTGTTTCACTTGTTAGCACAAGTTTTTATATTTAGAACGGCTAAAGAAGGAGCGCAGACGACAATACACCTGTGCGTTGCTGAAGAGGTGGAGGGCGTGCGAGGGAAGTACTACATGGAGTGTAAGGAAGCTGAGTACAACAGGCTGGCTGATGACGATGAGCTAGTGGAGCAAGTGTGGGACAAGAGTATGAAGTTGACAGGTTCAAGTTAACTTGAGATCTTTAACATTGCAAATAAAGGTGTTGGCTAAAGTGCATTGATTGTTATAATCGGCGTAGTAAAATTAATTCGTATTTCTTATATGATCCGATATTGAAATAGAAGGTGGAAGTTTGTTTAAAAATTCTGATTCCTTGGGCCAACTTCCTTAAAACTTAGTTTAAATCTGACCAATCTAAATTGAAATGTACAGAAGCGGACTTAATGCCATAGGTATTCTCACAGATTTAATAATTAATTAACTCATTTTAAAAGATTCTCTTTATTTATCTTAATTATTTTCCGAAAATACACGTGATATTTTTGTACAATGACGGTAATTGCCTTAATTAGCATGCATTTATTCAATGTATTTACATTCTTGCTTCTGCAAACGTCTGACATTGTCCGCGTGAAGGTCGAAGATTATTTATCCTATGCGGCTTGCACTGGCACGATCAGATAACTCGATGCAGATAGATTAGCGACTACGACGACGCAGTTTTAAATAAATTGATGATAGCCGTGTTTGGCCTTATTGGAATTGTCATGATATGCAGTCTGGTTATAAATTATTTCAATGGGTATTCAAAAACAAAATGTTTGTTGTAAAACAACTTTTTAATAACCCTTAGCAGTTGGGATACCACAACTAAAAAGTAGTTTTACAAAAATTTACAACGGACTTCCAAATTAAAAACACCACAAAGTGCAAAATTAATATAATTTTATTATTATCATCATCATCGAATTTCCGAGTCTAGTTAGAGTAGTAGAGTATCTAGTTTGTATAACGCTAGCTGACAGGGTCTACGCTGTGCACGTTTCCAATTGGCGTAATGCTTACCTGCATGGCAGTGTATGGCCACCCTGCCCTCCTGTAGCGCGAAGGAGAGGACTTTTGCCATGTTCAGGAGTCCACTCAGGCTGGCTTCGGCATAGTCTGGCCACGCGAAGTTGTAGTAGTATACTGAAAACACACACAGGTATTGTACCTGAAGCTTAGGAACTGGGGTCTTAAAAAGAAGAGTGAAAAGGTTACTTCTAGGCTTATGTTTGTTGCTGTTATGTTGTATCCCCCAAAAAACAAAAATGTAATAAAAGGCCAAGTTCCTATTCCCAAAAAGTCGGCATATAAAAGTAGTGAGATCAATTATAGGACATGCATTTCAGTGATCACGGGGTGAGCTGTCAATCCATACAGTCAAGATGGATTGACAGCTCACCTCGTGATCACTTCACCCAAGCCTTCACTTCGACATGTTTACAGAATCGATCGGCAGAATACGGAAGTCGTACATATCACCGATTTCGAGGTTAATTTTATAATTCGTTTTTTTACACATTATTATAATATCATGTATATGCCTGTGAAGATATAATTACAGAAAATTTTAAATGAGTTTTTTTTTCATCTTGACAGTGGCACATGTAAATGAATACACGTTGAGATTTTTTTATAACTTTTAAACTTTTGTTGTCCAGTTGAAAGGCAAAGTCTTAGGGCGAGGCCACGACACTGCGTTGCGGCGTCGCATCGCAAAAATCTATTTATAATTGAATTGTAATTGTATTGCTGTGCGACGTCGTTTTTGCGATGCGACACCGCAACGCAGTGTTGTGGTTTCGCCCATATTTCCCGATCTAGTGAGATCGTCAGCCAATCCTTTTAAACTACGATCCCAGAGCTACCAGATCTCTCTTATTTTCTCACTATCAAAGTGTGGGATAGGGTAGTGTTACTATGTTCTTTTAACATACGCATACATTGCTAGCTTTGGCCTACGAAATCACTTTTTTAAAGTCTGGTAAATGATAAATGATATTTATTTTGTAAGTATGTTAAACATAACACTTTTACACGTCAATCTTTTTTGGTTTTTTGAGGAAAGTACCACACAGATTTGAGTGATCATGAGGTGAGCTGTCAATCTATATATTCAACATGGAATGACAGCTCAGTCCGTGATCATGTGACATCTTGATTGTATGGATTGATAGCTCACATTGTGATCACTTCACCCAAGCCTTCACATTTTTACAGAATCGACCGGCTGTTATGCACTTACTGTCATTCGCCATAAATATGGTGGGGTCATATGTGAACCCTGACTTGGTGAGGGGGGGTCCACAGCTGGCGTGCTCCCCCGGGGTCTGAAGGTTGATCACTGTACGAATACCCCAGCTGAAACCGAACAAAATATACTTTAAAAAGTCGAAATGGAGCAAAATACGTTTTTTTTTTATTAACAGCATTATTAGTTCAGCAGAAACTCTGCACTTCATTAAAAGCCTTTATATGTAGTGCACGAATCAGAGTGAGTTTCGTGTGCAAAATGTAATGTGGCCAAAACTTGGCCCGGCAACATCGATTTTCTCTATATTTAGCCCATTCTGACGAAAAATATTTGGCTGAATGCGGTCCTACATGCGAATCTCTTTCTAGTCTGGTGCCTTGTCTATTATTGCCAACATTGAGATATAAAAGAAGGCTTTTTATTTTTTTTGAGTGGCATCTCGCAGTTCTACCTGAGGTTGTCGACTGCTTAACCGGGCTTGCCTGTGGTGGCCTTAATATAAATATTTAAGCCTCCAGACAGGGCTTAGAAAAAACTTACAGACTAAGCGACTACACACTAAGGGCACCCCCTACGGGGTACGGGCCTCGGCTTAGTGCGTCGCTGGGGGGAGGGAGGGGACACAGCTAGAGACAAGCTGCATCGAACTAGAATTATTATTAAGGGACGAATTTAAGACTACAGGCTCAGCGCCGCGGGCTGGCTCAAGTAAAGGTCGGGTGGATTTTGACGGGGGCGTCGCGGTGGGAGAGGCGGCGAGGGCGGAAGGAGGAGGAGGTCGTGGTTTGTGAAGAGTGCTGGTCTCTTGGCGACTCTCTTGGAGGAGAGTGGTAGAGTCGTCGGGCGTGACGAGGATATCCAGCAGTGTCGAAGAAACGTTTGGCTATGCGTTTCATGAATTGCTGTATGGTGGGTAATTTTAGGTCTACATGTAGAGTCTCATTTCGGACATAGAAGGGGGCACCATTGATTTTGCGCAGGAAACGGTTTTGGAGCGTCTGCATCACGTGAAGATGACGAGGCTTTGCGTGTGCAAAGACGGCGCAAGTGTACGTCATGATGAGACGGATGACCGCAGATTAAAGTCGATATAAAAGAAGGGTTACGAGGTTGGCTAAAGTACTCGGCGGGCGTCCTGCTACGCGTTTTCTGGCTGCTACGGCGTAGCGCGTAGCACGTAGCACGTGCTTATCCGTACTAATATTATAAATGCGAAAGTATTTCTGTCAGTCTTTTTGTTCTCTATTGACGTCTTAACGGTTAGACCATATTCTAAAATAGGACATTAGATACTTTATATCCCGAGAGCATATTCCCTTGGGATAATATTCGACATTGGTGTGGTCGTAACCGCTGATAGAATCTAGTACAATATTGCGATTATATGTTTATGTTGATCGATGTAACTGACTGACCTCAAAAACGCACAGGTAAAACTACCCGGACTAAGAACATGAACATTTCTTACTTTTGTGATGTACATAGATAAGAATTAAGAAGGGAGTTTTCCTGCCAGGGTTGCGGAATTTGTTCGAAAGAGTCACCGCGGCCCTGGAACGTAAAGGGCTTTAGATGGAACACGGATAGGTTTTAGTCAGTAAGAGTCTGACACGCCCTTCCGCTCCACCCAGAGCGGAAGAAGTCATTTGATGATTTCCCATCTTTTTTTAAAAAAAAAGGGGTTGAAAAGAGGGATAATTGTGTGTGCTCAAACGCGGACGAAATTGCGGATGAAGTGCTAGTTAATGACGCAGGGGCGAATCGAGGATTGTCGTTTGAGGGGGGGATTGCTTGATCCCGCTGAGAGTATATCTTAGCAAAGTAAACTCTAAAAAACCACTTAAAATTGTATTTTAATTAACGTATATCAAGCCTCTTTGGATTACTTTTCACAAAATTCCTCAATGACTTCGTTAGTTTGTAGACTACCAAAGATATCTGGGTCTTTTGGAGAAGGCTTGAGCCCCTTAGCCCCCTGGATCCGCCCATGCAATGACGTAATATGTATAGACGCGTCATGCACCAACATCACAACTACAAAAAAAAGCGCAAGTACTATCGATACTAATCGGTAGCTAGATGCGGCAGTTGTCTTGTTGACATTTTAGAGTGAGGGGAACGCATCTATAGTTTATATATTGGATTCGGCCGCCGAACGCAGCTCAGAGTGGACGTGTGTCGAACTTACTAATAATTCCGTACCCTAAATTCAGTGATTGGCTACGAGTTGTGATTTTTAAATCCTTGTCACTCCTTAAGTGTTTTTACCTGCGGACGCCTCCCACTGGGCGGTCCTAGAACGGGATAGATACTGTTGTGCTTGTGACCCATCAAAAGTTGACACCTCAAGTGACTGTGATTTGTTGGATTTGAACCAGCGACGCTTGCCTTGGCGGTCGGCGAGTGACCCACCGCGCCACCGTGTCATTCCGAGCGCGCGCCAAATTAGCGATACTGACCCCGTGCGGCTACGTCATCGACTGTGCTACGACGTGCACCAGTGCTACGAGCTACGCGCCTACGCCCCTGCTACGAGTCTTCGATCCGCTACGCCGTCAGCGCTAGTGATACAACCCAATATCACCTGTTTGACTTGTTCAACTGTATTGGCCATAATGTCGAAAATCCAGCGCACCCCGCCCAACTCTCCTTTAGTAAGTCTGAATACCCAAACACAATCGGAACCAGATATCAACTCCGCTGTTGCTATGAGTGGATTTGTAAACACTACACGTAACAAACGCCTACGCAATGATAACTCTCCGCAAGGCGGCCCCTACTACCAAATCAGCCAAGATGATGTACAGGAACCCTTCTTCTCTAAAACACTAGCGGAGCAAACTGTCTTAATGTCTAAACTCATGTCTGATGTTGCTGAAATAAAGTGCCAAAATACGGCCATTCAAGCTACGAACGCCGCTATTAAGAAGTCAAACGAAGAGATTATTCAATCGATAAGTTTTCTCAACACGAAGTTTGAAGATATGAAGAAAGAGATAGAAGAACTAAAAAAAACACGGGATGCACAGCAAAGACATATTGAACATCTGGATAAAAAGATTATCGACCTACAGCTGAAATCACGCTCATCTGGAATTGAAATCCGTAATGTGCCTTACACAGACTCGGAAGATTGTGCCAGTCTTTCAAAAACTGTGATTAAGATAAGTGAGGTCCTGGGAACAACCATCAGTAACACCAATATACGAGACGTGTACCGCCTTCCTGGTAAACCCACAAATACCAACTCCCCTCGCCCTATTGTTGCTGAATTTGCTGCTGTAAGCACTAAGCAAACGATTGTTACGGCAGTGCGCTCATTTAATAATGGGAAGGCTAAAGACCAGAAGCTCAACACCTCGCACATTGGAATGCCTGGTAAAATGCAACCTATTTTTATAGCCGAGCAGCTGCCTTTAAGTACAAGGAAACTTTATCACCTTGCCCGGGAATTTGCATCGAAGCACGCTTACAAGTTCTGCTGGGTTTCCAATGGCAATATTTTCCTGAGGAAGCTGGAAGGGGAGAAGCATATTCTGGTCAGTTCTGATCAGTCTCTTCAAGATCTCGAAGCTAAATGACTATATAACCCTTTTTACTTACGACTACATAATATATACTACTCCCTATGCGTTATATATTCACATTGTAGTACATTCAACACTTTAACCCCTTACTCAATTCTTACTTACACAATCACACACACTAAATCCTCATTAGATATTATTGTAAAGTATGAGCAACACATACATACTAACACTATCATACAACCATACACACTACACTTAGTTCCCCTTAGAACTTCCCTAAACGTGCGATGCATCAAGAAACAGAATTTAAAACTAATCATTCGCATATGTAACCCACTTTTGCTTTCTCCACTAATTTTTAATGGCTACAATTAATAATATAAATAGTGAGCTTGACTCTCTAACCGCAGGTAACTCATTTACTTGTAGTATTGATGACTGCCTCGAGTATATAAAACCATATGATACTGACATAAAATTAATACATTTAAACATTCGTAGTATAAATAAAAATTTCAACGAACTACAGGTGCTGTTACACTTGACTAAAATTCCTTTTGATGTTGTAATCCTGACTGAATGTTGGCTGAGTAAAGTCAATAACTTACCAATCTTGCAGGGTTATCAATCTTATTTAACTAACACTAACTCCAATCAGAATGACGGGATCGTAATATACGTTAAATTAGGTCTCCAGATATCAGTGTGGGAACCTCACTGTACGGGTGGCAACTTTCTCGTATGCGAAATAGATAATAAAAAAATAGCTATTGTAGCAGTCTACCGTTCCCCGTCTTACAATTCTAAAGAAAGCTTTGACAATTTCTTAGATAGCTTAGATGAGATTCATACAAAACTCTCCACCTGGCAAAATACTGTCCTGATTGGTGATTTAAATATCGATATAAAATCAAATTGTAGAAGCGATCGCAGCTTAGAATATTTAACCCTAAACCTATCCCATGGGCTGATTCCAACTCATCTGTTTCCCACGCGTCTTGCCAATTGCCTTGACCACTCGCTTGTTAAAAGTAACTTACCTGTTACCACCCTGGTTCTGGAGTCACACATAACTGATCACAGACCACTAGTCCTGGCAATTGAAAACACTAATCACAGACCCAAAACTTACCAATTTTCCACTCGAGTAAATTGCGACGCATTAAAGATAGAGCTAGAAACCACAGACTTCTCGCTCCTTTATAACATCCTCGAGCCTAATCTGTTAATGAACACATTTATATCCATATTACGCACAACTATCGCTAAACATTCTGTAGAAACTAAAACACCTAGAAAACTAAAAATTATAAAGCCTTGGATGACACCAGGGCTTTTAAAATGTATTAAAAACCGAGATAAACTACACGTTAAATCAAGAAAAGCACCTGACAATCTAATTCTTAAATTAACCTACACACGTTATCGAAATTTTTGTAATGTTTTACTTCGAAAACTTAGAATAGCATACGAGAAAAATGAGCTTGAGAAAGCAAAAAATAACCCAAGAGCCCTCTGGAAAACCATTAAAGAAATAACCAACAGTCATAAACTAAAATCTAGCCCAATTGAATTATTAAAAATGAAAGACAACCCCAAATCCTCTTTAAATAGTGTTTGCAACTTTTTTAGCAATGTAGGTAAAAACTTGGCGGATAAAATCTTATCGCAAACCAATACATCCTTAACTTTCGATGGCAGTCCTACCTCTATGACCGGAAAAAATCCCCGTTTACCGCCATCCACCTCTCTCGTTTTGCTTGAGGTAGATGAGACTGAGGTTGAGTCCCTTATACTCCAACTACGCGATGATTGTGCGATTGGATGGGACGGAATCTCACCCAAAATATTGAAACAATCTCGTTCTATATTAGTCCCACCTTTAACGCATATCATTAATATATGTCTCCAAAAGGGTACTTTTCCGGATGCACTGAAGAGAGCCGTAGTCCATCCAATTCACAAGGGGGGGAACAGAAACTGTGTCAACAACTACAGACCCATCTCTGTATTAACTGCACTTTCGAAAGTCTTTGAGAGGGTTCTTTACAATCGACTGAGGAAATTCTTGGATAGATACCATATTATTGCAGACAATCAATACGGTTTTCGTTCGGGTGTATCAACGGAAGATGCAGTATTAGATCTGACGCAGGTAGTAGCTGAGAATCTTGATAGTAAAACCAAATGTCTAGGTATATTCTTGGACCTTTCTAAGGCATTTGACACAGTTTCTGTTCCGATACTCATTTCAAAGTTGGAGCTGGTGGGGATCCGTGGAATAACCCTGGAAATTTTTAAAAATTACCTTCAGAACCGTACCCAACGAGTAAAGGTTGAGGAGCACCTAAGTGATGAGGAACCAGTATATTACGGCGTTCCCCAGGGAAGCATCTTGGGCCCAATTTTATTTCAAATTTATGTAAATGACCTATGTAATATGACCCTCACCAACGCCAAGATTTACGCCTACGCCGACGACACGGCAATTGTTGTTAACGGACCTAGTTGGGATAGTGTTAAAAATAGCGCAGAGTTAGCATTAGCTAAGATAACAAAATGGTTGAATTCAAATCTATTAACCATAAATCTTAAAAAAACCTGCTACATTCCTTTCGCTTTACGGCAAAACAATCTGCCAGATCACACTTTTTCAATTATAGCTCATACATGCCCACAACTATCAACTTCTTGCCCTTGCTCGAAGCTTACGAGATCTGACGATGTGAGGTATCTGGGTGTACAAATTGATGCAGGCTTGCGATGGGACAAACAAATTGATGTACTTATTACCAGGACCTTGAGGCTCATCCACACTTTTAAATCCCTTAGAAGCGCCGCTGACCTAGATACATTAAGGATGGTTTATTTCGCCTTGTGCCAATCGATCCTCAGCTATTGCATTGCTGTTTGGGGAGGTGCAACAAAAACCAACTTCCTGAGAATTGAAAGAGCTCAGCGAGCCATCCTCAAGGTAATGACTCGTAAGCCATACCGCTATCCTACTTCTCAACTTTATTTGGACTGTAGGGTTCTAACAGTTCGGCAACTGTATGTTGCTTCAATCCATTCTCAGAAGACATCGTTCTGTCCCCCGTTCTAATCCTAACAAGCGCACCAATGTTCCACTGGGCACCAGTCACAAAACAGTCTTTGCTAAACACCAGTATTATATACTAAGTACATACATCTACAAAAAAATTCATAAAATACTAAACATAATAGACCTTAATAAGAATGAACTTAAATCAAAATTAACAAACTGGCTTCTTCAACAGGATTATTCAAAAACAGAATCCTTGCTTACATTCATCGCATAAATTTCACCTTAAATCTCCCAAAATACCTAAATGCACAAACACACGCACTCGCATACACACGCCAAAATATACTACTAACAAACACACACACACACACATACACACACACCCACACACACACATACACATACACACACATATACACACACAAACGCTTACTGCATGGCTACATTTTTATTTTTTTTTATTTTTACATACTAATTCATTAAACCAGTTTTACCCTGTAAGCATCTATAAACTTAAAGGTAGATCGACACACTCTGCTTGTTGTAAAATTAAAATGTAATAATCTTTAGCCGAACACTGTCTCTTAAGATACAGGATACCCTAGTTTAAGAGGCAGGGTTTATCAGTTTTGTATACAGATTTTTCCAACCTACGCAAGCCCTACCAATTCACCAATTGTTTATAAGATTACTCTGTAATACCTCTACGTAATGGTTATATATCTGTAATTCTTGAAGCAATAAAATTTATTATTTATTATTTATTATTAATTATTTATATATCATTGTATAAAAGCACTTACCTATGGAACTGTTGTATAATGTTCCTGGCGGCGATGCTAGCGGTGCTGGGGCGCGCCATCGCCAGAATGTCGTCGGTGACCCTGCGACAAACGGCCATAAGATAACTATAAACATTCAGACAGACTTATTGACGTCGTGGAAAGGGTTGGCTTAGATATTTATGAGTTTTGGTGGTTTTGAAGACATCGGCGTTTCTAGAACCTATTTTATTATTGAAAATTTGGCGTATTGACAAATGCAAATATCAAAAGTGTCTAGGGATCAAGTACGTTTTCGAGTATAGCCGCAATTGAGGATAATTGTTTAATTTTTGGATCGTTACTGATTCTTTTCACGGAAAAAAATCTGTCTGTGTCCACCTATTAAAACCTATTAACGGCCGGTTGCAATAACGTATCTAACTTTAACCAACTGTCAAATTAGCTACCAACATTAGCTGAAATGTCATGTTTCAAAGACAAACATGACGTTTCAGCTACTGTTGGAAGCTAATTTGACAGTTAGTTAAAGGTAGATACATTATTGAGACAGGCCGTTGGTGAATTTCCTTATTTGAATTTAAAGAACTTTCTTTCAATTTTGATTATAATATAAAATCAACTGTCAATCAGGATTCCTATAAAATTGTATAATAGCGTTTTTACAGAACCATCACAATTTCTGCATTAGAACTTAAACAATTGCTTCGAAATGGACCGACGACATCATTTGACACGAGAAAAGATGATGAGAGCCGTCGGAATGTTGCGAGCTGATTCCAGGCAACGTACCGTGGCTGTTGCTCTTGGCACTACACAGAGCGTCCTAAGCCGTCTGGACACGCTATCGTATCACGGGCAGCGTGGTCGAGCGACATGGAGGACGATCTCGCAGACAGGACCGGTACATATAAAATACTGCTCGTCGGAATCGTACCATGACTGCCATGATGTTAGCTATGAGGCTCCACAGCTTATCAGGCTTACTGATAAGCGATCAAACCATCCGAAAACGTTTCCGTGAAGTGGGATTGCGTTCCCGAAGGTGCTTACCCCACAAGAACTTTTTGACTTGTTAGAAAGAACGTGGGCAGTCATTCCTCAAAGTGATTTTAAGCATGCCAAATCGTTGTGATTGTGTGAATCGTGTCAATGGTAGAAACACAGATTATTATTAGTTTTTTTAATCATTACAATGAAAATTTAAAAAATCCAATTTTTTTTTATTTTTGCCATTTAATTGACGACACTAACTTAATTTCTCACAATTTGCAAGAATTGCAATTTTTCTTCATTTTTACAAAATATAGTGATAAGTTATTAATTCAAACATAAGATTTAAAGTAAGAAGCCAATCTGGAAGACTGGATTTGGTTAATATTAATTGGTTTTTTTTTTATAGTTAAATAAATGTATATTTGATCCCTAGACACTTGTGACGCACTTTTGACTCTCCCAAAACATTAGAGGGGCTGGCTATCCAAAAATATATGCTTGGGCTTCGAGTGGTTTACGCCAAAGGGCTTGAATACTCGCCCGTTGGTACAATTTGCACGTAAAGCTAGCCGTTGCCGGCTAATGACGGAGAAACTTATCAGAAAGATACAGCATACAAACATCAGCAATCTGATTGACACCGACATTACAAAAACTATTAAAAAACTATATTCTTATGAAAAATCTGCGAAATAATAATGTAACGTTCATTTTAATTAAACTCTTTGCAAGCGAAGTAAACTACACAATACCTAATAAAACAAACAACTGCTATAAAAGTCACAGCAGGCACTTCACAACAGCTTGTTTAAACCAAGTATTCATTTATAAAACGAATCATAATATCCCACGTGCCCTGATTAGCTCGTAAACATGAAAGCAATTAAAGTTATTACAATAAGTACCTACTTACTTGGCGATCGAGTATACAGATATCTCATGTAATAATTACCTATGTTTATTATTATTATAGGTATATTATAATATTCCACATAGTTTATTTTATGTAAACACGCATGTATGGGTAAAATCGGTATAGCATTATGTGGCTAACATTTTACAAGCTTTTATTATTTACTTGCCTCTGCCCGCCATTTGGGGCAGCCATTTTTATTTTGCAGATGCAATTTTTTTTCGAAAACGTTTGAACATAATTGTTTTTTTTTGTCAAGGACTTGAATACCTTTTAGTTTTATTGAGTTTTATCTTCAATAATGACGGACTCCCAAACAAACTTTCATTCCTCATTTCAAGCTTTTTTCTCCTGAGAAAGGGTAGCCCATGTCCTTCTCCAAGGTCTAATCTATCTTTGTACCAAATTTCATCTGAAAGAAAGAAAGAAGAAAGTTTAAGCGTGAAGAGGTAACTGACAGACATTCGCATTTCTACTATCTATTAGTATGGATTTAACTTGCACTGTTCGTTCAAACTTATTTTCGCATTTTTATTATCTATACAAATATATATCTATAAAAAATCGGGTTAGTTACACCATTTATAACTCAAGAACCCTTGATAAGAATAAATATCCGGAATTTCGGGATTCTACCTGTAACAACTATAGTGTGTACGTGTATAATCATCTTCCTGCCCTTATCCCATGTTATTTGGGGTCGGCGCAACATGTATTTTTTTTCCATTCTGTCCTGTCAGCTGTCACGCTATCACTAACTCCCTTTCTTTCATATCATTCCTAACACAACCCATTCATCTTTTCTTTGGCCTCCCTCACCCCCTCCATACATCCATATTTATATTCATAACTCTTTTAGTTACATGCAGTTCATTCCTTCTCTTCACATGACCATACGAAGATAAGTGATTCCCTTTCAACTATTCCGTCATTGGCGCCACTTTTAAACTATCTCTAATGTACTCATTCCTCACTTTATCCATTCTCGTTACTCGACACATCCATCTCAATATTCTCATCTCCGCTACATGCAATCTTTTCTCATCCGTCTTTTTCACAGCCCAACATTCTGATCTATACAGTACGACAAGTCTTATCACCGATTTATAGATTTTCCCCTTTAACTGTAGGGGCATCCGTGGGTCGCAAGTTGTTCCAGTGACCTGTCGCCATTTCATCCATCCTGAGTTGATCCGGTGCGTTACATCTCGGTCTATATTAGCGTCCCCCTGGACAATCGACCCGAGGTACCGGAGGTCGGAGCAGATTGATATAGGCGTTATATTGTATTTTTTATTTACTAAAACTTTATGCACTATAGTAGGCGCCAGATTATCGTGGAATAACGGTCATTGACCCACCTACAATTATTGACATTTTTAATTTGAAAAACGGAATTAATGACACAAAGCTGTCCCGAATCATCATCTCTCGTGATCCTTAACATTGTCTAATAATGAAAAACGATTCATATTTAATTGTTCAGGTACCTATGAACAGTTATTAGGGAAAGGTCAATGTACTTTATTCCACATTTATCTGGCGCCTACTATAGTAAAAACACTGTACAAAGGCGGACTTAGGCGAATACCTTAGGCATTATTTACCAGTCGACCTTAGGGTGGTGCAGAGACAACATGACAGGTGCAACTTAAAGAAAAACAAATAGAGAGAAGAAAAAAAAACATTTATAAATACATAGATACATACATACACATAAACAAAGTTATCAAGAAAAAACGAATCCAACGAATTAACGATGTGATGATTCTACCAACTTCTTGCGAATGTGCTCACGTGCCTTCACCTTATAGTGCAACTGGCTTGTTACGACTTTACTGTGTATAGGTATTTAATCTAAGAAATTAATAATTTTATTTAGGTCTATTGTTTAATTCAGGTGTTCTTGACACAGTTTTGTATTAATATACCCTTACCATGATATAGTGCGTGATAAAAATATTTACCAAGCCTAGTTTATTTTTCGGGATAATTATGCTTAAGTGTAAACGTACTGCTTAGTTCTTATACCTGGTAGAGCTAAAAAATCAAGAAAAAAAATCTTTATATATTACTTTCCCATTTCGGAATTCCAGTTCCTCGCAACGTATTTATTAGTAGGTTAGCTAGTTAGGGACTTGATATACAAACAAGGTGACACGGTGCTCCTTGGTGAAACTGGTATCAGATATTCTGGCTTCTGATCCGTTATGCCTGTCAAAAAAGGGTGACCAACCAACGGCTTAACGTGCTTTCCGGGGTACGGAGGATGGAATGGATTTGGTATGAAATGGATGGACCCATCTGCGGACCAACCTCGATAAGCGTTGTTTTACCTCAAAGATCTAACCGTACGTACCGTACAAACAGGCTTCCCTGTTTGTATGAATTGACAGCTCACTTCATGTTCACTTCACCTAAGCTTAGAGATGTTTACAGATTCGCACTGCTGTTCCAATTTAAAGTTGCTTAACTAAAACTAAAAACAGAAAATCGCTCCATAATGTCAAACCTTCTAGCAGCACGAACATACAACACTAAAATATTAATTCAAACAATAAAGTAACAAATGGAAGCGAAAACCTAATTAACATTTCAACAAAATTAAATACAGCGCCTGCCATAACGAGTGACATTGAAAAAAAAACTTAACATTTTGTGTTGCATGCGCCTATTTTATTAAAGTAGCTATAATTTTCGTATTTGCGGTAATACATTAGTGGTTTGTTTTATTAAGAAATGTCATATGTGTTGTGTTATTACTACTGCAGTGCCATTGTAAGGCCGGGTATACAGGGTGTTCCAGAATTGCTGCATACTTCTCTCTTTTATTTTTAGTTCTTTCTGTGCATCCAAAGGTTGAGATAATTAGACCGCCATTGTAACCATAGAATTAAGTTTAATGAACTATATTCTATCTTTCTATGTCCCCTATCATTTTCAGATATACAGGATGTTTCAGAAGTGCGTGGTCATTATTTGAAATAAGCTCGAATTTATTGGTTTCAAAAGGATGTCTTGCGAACAACCAGTTCTATGCCATCTATCTCTTTAGTTTCCACAGAAAATCAAGCTAGTATTCAGATAGAATCACTTATTTCATACTTGTGACAACATCAACTATATCAATTTATCTATAGATACTCAAGCAGGGTATGTTGGGCCACAACTATGAAAGCCAAAATAGACCCTTCCTGAAGCAGCTACAATCGTGTACTCCCCTTATCTCTTAAGTTAAGTTCACATTAGTAAGCCGAGTAAAAAAGTATATTATAACGACAATTAACATAAAATAAAGTGGCAAGGCGGAAGTCACGCGACCCACATACTTTATTGTACTTTTTATTTTTAAAACCAAGGATAACCGCAGGTCCATACGATAATTTCTAAAGGGGTGCTTAATTACTTACGTATATTAATTAACGAATAGGGTAGTTACTTTGTAACAGGTTACAAATAAAAGTGGGAATGGACTTCGAAATGTATGCCTTAATTACCAATTAGTGGTTCGCCAAGACTATGCGGATCCCAGACGCAGCCAGAAGGCGGCACGGCAGCACATCATGTTTAAAATGGTAGAGAGTGGTGAGTTCAACATCATACCAGTTGAAAGACGTCCACTGCTGGACATAGGCCACCCCAAGGGGGCGATTATGGCAAATTCCCCCGTTTTGCTATAATCGCCACGCTTGGCAGGGTTGACGATCGCAGTGTAACTGTTGCAATGCACAGAGAATGCTGCTGCCCATTCCCTACCACACGGCAACTACTACACATACAGTTCAGTAAAAGCAATAGATACGCAGTCACGCACACACCCGCATTTCTTAAAACAGAACGTACTACACAATCAATTATAGACTTTATCCCATCACACACAGCGTGTATTTACCACGCACCGTACAACTTACTGACACACGCATCGGTCGCAATCGTTGTGCTGATTTTTATATTTTTATGATAGAACCTATCTACCAAAACAACATTCTGTATGCACCACATAAAAAACTGGTGTCACAGTACGTTGCTCCAGTGGTGCTACTTTCAGTCGTTGATATAGCGAGAACTAAATTATGAACGTGTTAGGTAGTTCATTGCGGCTAATTTAATGTGTCCACGAGTAGGCCGACGTGTGGGCTGTTTTTGTAAAGGTTACCACCATCGTTGTCAATGATTAAATGGTGTTATAATAATGTATTATGTATGAGTTACTGGACGTTAATATACTCACTATTATAAGTAATATTTCTATCTTTGAAATGGATTTTACTAGAGCTGATTTTCAACGATTTTAACCTCGAAAACATGGGGTCCATATTAAGTGGTTTTCGAGTTAACAATGGTTTTAAGATTTTTTTATAAATTTAATGTCTCACGACCAAAACCTGAAAATGGTGAGAGATCTGCTCCACTCTGGGTAGTCAACTAAGGAAGTCAAAAAAGCGGACAAGTGCGAGTTAGACTCACGCACCGAGGGTTCCGGTCGAGTCTTGATTCATTACCTACGGAAGTTTATAAACTATGAAAGCAAAATATAGCAGGTAAGATTGAAGGACAAACTTAACTTTGTTGTTGAAAAAATGTTCTCCCATACATCAATGTACGTCACGGTCAATTCTTCAACCGCAAATATAAGATAGTAAACGTAAAAAAAAAATTATATGATAAAACTATAAATTCCCAATTTACAGACTTTTTCCAGTACTTGTACTCTATCTTCTTGCCAAATGAATCTAGGTCAACGGGAAGTACCCTATAAATTTTCCTTTGAGAGTGTCGAAATATACATTTTTGCAGCATAAACGGCCGTATCTTTTTTTACGTTAACTTAGTAGTTTGATTTTCTCACAGCTTCAAGGGACTGTAGACTTGAGTAGGTATATGGTTTTAATTTCAACTCGATACACGACAGACAGACAGACAGACGGACAACAAAGTGATCCTTTATAGGTTCCGTTTTGAGGTACCGAACCCTAAAAACATCTGGTGGTGACGGATCTTGCCTTATTTGATGGACCAGATCCAGTCACTCCGTTAAGGTAGCTCCGTTTGCCTCTTCACACCTTACCTCCTTTTTGTCTATTTCTGATGGCTTAATGGAGTGTGCTAACTACCAAGTGTCAATTAATTTCATTTAATTTGATTCACAGTTTGAATATTTTATTTTCTGTGTCATGTATTGTAAAATACTTTGCATACTATTGTATAAATTCAAGTTTTTAAAAGCTTAACAGACAGATGTGTTGCTGGGGAGTTTGTTGCGCCACTTCTTCTTCCCAGCTACAACACTAGGAAGTGGTGTTGTGGTGTGGTGTGGTAGTGGTGTTTTGGGGGACTGTCTTTATGTAGAACTTTGACGTTCAAAAAGTGCTGGCACTTAGCCTAATTTGAATAAATGACTTTTAAAATTTGAATTTTACCGGCTCAGCGGATTTGATCCTAACCTAACGGGTTTGAGATCTGTGCACACAGGTAGACCATATCTTCGAATATTCTACTTTTCATCCCGGGCATTATGTTTCCCTGGGCTAATTTTGCGCCGGCAAAGCCGCTGGCAGGTGCGAAAAGGCAGTTGATAAAAGGCTAGGCAGATATCGACACTCACCAGTCGGAGTACAGCCCCTGTATCGCAGTGCACATCTGTGGCAGCTCGTATCTGCATCGCTGGCCCCCACAGAACAGCGCACACTGCAGGCCACGCGGAGTGCTCACGCGCAGCTTCTCGCCTACCACGCTGTACAGCGCGGAAGGGGGGTGGTTGATGCGCCGGCGGGACTCGCGACTCCTAGAAGGTGTAAGAACAGTTGTGGTTAAAAAAAAAACAAAAAAATATTCTGAATGGGAAAAAGTTAATCAATAAAAAATATAAATAAGTACTCTCATCTACGTGTAGCTTAATAATAATAGGTACAAGTAACGCCAGAACCAAGTAGGGTCAACTCAAAAAAACAAAAAAATATGGGCGTAGCAAGATGTAAGGGCATTGTCATGGCTACGCCTCTGCTACGAGATGGGCTACGAAACGCTACGAGCGTAGCCCGTCTTCGTAGCTCGACTTCGTATTTATTTAAAAAAAAACAACGGGTTGCACTCCGGGAGTGCCGGCAGAAGTGAAAACTTGAACATTAACGTTGTGCAGTTTTGATATTTTGGAATGGTTAGGGAATAATTTCGCACGAATTGCATATGCATGCATTGAGGCATACATTTCCGCCGCGCGGTAGAAAGAGAGGGGGATATTACTTCCTCTCCTACGCCGCGCCCGGCGGTCTACTGTCCCTCCGTCTTACGAATTTTCAGGTCACGTGTCCTGACGCGAGTTTAACATTTTTTACCCATCCCAAAAAGTGCACAACGCCGCTAAAGAAGTAATCACTTCAAAATAAATGTTAATGTCGTCATTTAACAATAAGCTTTATATATTGCACTAATACAATGTTTTAACTTGCAATGACCTATTATCGCAAGCTTAGGTAATGTCTGTTTCATATACTTTAATATCCACGACGACTACCAAATATTTCTTGGGATTGCAGTATACGAAACTAGTTGCGGAATTTGTTCGAAAGAGTCACCGCGGCCCTGGAACGCAAAGGGCTTTAGAAGGAACACGGGTGGGTTTAAGTCAGTAAGAGTCTGACACGCACTTCCGCTCCACTCAGAGCGGAAGAAGTCCTTTGATGATTTCCCATACTTAAAAAAAGGGTACGAAACTACCCACCCACTTACACACAAACATAAGACTTTATACTGATAAATACTTTTATATTAATACGAACTCCTTTTCACCCTAATGACATGTAAACTATATTGCTTATACTTTTGAAAACACATTGAGGTACCTGTCCAAAAAGTGAAATCTCCGGAAATTAACAAAATTAATACTTGATTTCCTACGCTCCTTTTCTAATATTTTTGTGGCCATGTTTGTAATATTTTAACGTTGTTACGTAGCGGGCTGTTCACTGAGCACTGTATCGCAGTGAGCATTACAATGGAGTCACCCTTAGTATTGTAAAAATAAACACACGGCCCACTGAATATTAGTAGGGTTAGAATAAAAGGAGAAAGGAAATATTTTTTTTGAATTTTACGTGAACTTATTTCAAAGGATTCGGAAAATTGAAGTGAATATGATTATGAAGACGATTATTTGCAGACTTAGAGCGGTTACGCACTGCACCTGATCCGAATCCGTAAACATACTTACAGATTTAAAAAAACTTTTTTTTTTATATGGGATTGCGCTTGACTCTAGTCTAGGTCATAGATGACAGAGACAAAGTCGACGATGGAGCGAGCTTACCCAGAAGAAGCCTGTTCACTCTAATTTTGAAGAGACTTTTCGATTTCAGATATTGCTTATACACTAATCCGATCTCTGATCCAAATCCAATCTATTCAGGGGCCATCTTTGGATATGTCCGATTTGAATCCGTGATAATGCAAAAAGTTCATACAAACAGTACTACGGCTACTTCGGTCCGTCAATGTTTCTTCCGAATTGCTGACTCACGGATGACGGAGAGAAATCGGATGATGGAAGTCGGATCTAGTGCGTAAACTACCATACAAATTGTTCCGTGACTACTTCGGAACGTATTTTTCACGGATTTGGATCGGATGCAGTGCGTAACCGCTCTTACTCCAATTGCGTAAGTTACAAAATCGCATATTCTTTCACAATTGAAAAGAATTCCTGATCCGTTGCTACTACGTAATTTATTGCATAACAGTGATACTGTTGAAATGACATAATGAAAGAATACGTGATCGAAAGCAATCATTTGTAAATTACTCCGCTCCAATCAGGCTGCAGAGTTACTATGATGCACTGTTTTAAGCATGGTCGCTCCATGACCAAGTATTTTCATGTAAAAATGGCAATAATTTGACGGTAATAATATTCGTAAGAAGGTGTCCATAGTTGTAGGAAACCAATCCACTTAATCAGCCGAACCCATGGTCCAACTCCTATATTTCAACATCCTGCAATATTCCTACACCGGGGATTGTCCTTGGATATACTTTCATAGCGCATACAGGTATGCGTCGGCTGGTACCCCATTCCATTTGAAATATCTAACCTTTCCTTCCTTCCGCCTATGCTTTGTTACAGCGGGCGGGGGTTACTCTCCCTTCGCGGAGTGTCGCGCCTTTCCGGTTTTATATACACTCTAGGGATAGCAGCCAAAAGACTACGTGCCCCGATTCGGTTTTAGAACAGATTCGACCTATTTAACAAGCAAAATTATACTAAACGTTACTTACAGATTTTGAATATTATACTAATTATATATTATTTGAAATGTGCATTATATAAAATGTTCATGTTCCATTTAAATTAGGTAAAATGAAATTATATCAACAATTCATTATTTCATTTGATCGTTATGTAAAACAAAAGTACCATATTACATGAAATTAGGTCATATGATCATTAAAACTTTTGTTATTATTTCAAACGTTAAACGTAAGCCTACCTAAGATCCGGGACCCGTGTCCCAAACTCCCAAGATTGTAAAAAATCGCCATAATATTACCTAAAAAGAGCACGTCTTTGTTACACGCCGTTGCAAGGTAATGAAAACAAGACATTTAAGATGTGAAAAAATGCAGCAACATAGGTAGGTAACTAGTATGTTCAAGGTTAAGCAACGCTTGCCAAGGTTGGTCTGCAGATGGGTGACCATCTTGACATCCTACCGCGGTTTCTTGCAGCTATTAGCACGCCCGTGCAGCTATTTAATAAAGCCTCGAGCTCCTTGATATGAAAGCTAAAGAGTTTATTTATTTGAACGCGCTAATCTCTGGAACTACCAGTCGTATATCTACTGGAAAATTATTTTTGTATATAATAGCCACATTCATAAGGAAGGCTATAGGCTATACGGGAACGGGAAAAAACGGGATATGCGCATATGAAGTCGTGGGCAAAAGCTAGTATGTGATAAAACTCCTTTTTAGTGAGGCTGGCAGTGAGTCTGACATGTACAGCTAGAAATAACGGTGACTCATCCATGTGCGTGCAGACTGCAGTCAGTTTGACATTCGAAAAAGTCAGACACGCATACCTTCTCGCTATTAAATCATTCGGGTATCTATAAATATATAACCGAAAATAGAAAGATATTGTTATTTAATATTCTAACCGTACTTGGTGGTGAAGGTCACAGTTACATTAATGATAATGGTTGTCCACAGGTAGGGGGGGTGGGGGGTAAATACTGACGAAAAAAACTACGTTCGTATATTCACTTACGAATGGTATTATTTACCAATTTTTTTATTTTTTTTAAAACGTTGCCCCACACTAGGTGTTTCTCCTGTATCGTGGGTGCGTTTACAAACATACAAAGTCACATACACAAACAGCCAGACCCGGTACAACTATCTGTAGGCCATACAAATATTTGTTCCGTGCAGGAATCAAACCCGCGACACGCAGCGCAGTAGTCAATCGCTCAACCGCTGCGCCAACCGTGCTGTCACCAATGGTTTTATCCTGATCTTTGTGCACTAACACCTGCACCATGAAAAATCTATGCAGGGGCAATGTTCGAGCTGTCGCCGTGGCTGAATTATGGTCCAAATTCGAACAAAATATCTAAAAGGAATTATCGACACCAAGAAGCTTATGAAAAGAGAGTTACTAGTCATTTTTAGGGTTCCGAACCTATGTATGGTAAAACGGAAGCCATATAGGATCACTTCGGTTTTCTGTCTGTCTGTCCGTCTATCACAGCCGTTTTTCTCCGAATCTACAAAACGAATCAGTTGAAATTTGGTACACATATAACCTTCGGTGACCCAAATACGGAAGTGTAACGAAAATGTATAAATTTTGAAAATGAGATCACTTTTTGGGAGCAAAAAGGAGGAGGAAAAGGTTTTCCAACTGTAACGTGCGACATATAAAATCAAAGGGCTCATCGTAAGGGTCTCAAAAGTATTTTTTTATAATTTTAAATCATTGCCTTGCAAATCATTGACTGGCCTGTTGGTCGAGTGGTTAGTGACCCTGACTGCTTAACCGGAGGTCTTGGATTCGATTCCCACCCAGGACAAATCTTTGTGTGATGAGCATGATCATTTGTTCTGTGTCTGGGTGTAATTTTTCTATAATATAGAAATATATAAGTATGTTTATCAGTTGTCTGGTTGCCATAGCACAGGCTCTGCCTAGTTTGGGATCGGATGACCGTGTGTGAGTTGTCCCAGGATATATTATATATTATATTATATTATTATTATTGCATTTCGAATTTATTAAAGAAAATAGATGAAAATTGTCCAATCAAACCTACGTACGTAAGTAATGAAAATTTTGAAAAAAATACAGATTAATAGGTCTTTAGGGACCTATAGATTACAGGAACACCTATAAGAAGTCTATGATTTTAAAGAAACAAGTAAAAAAAAAAATTCGTTCGGAAGCCTTTGCACGCGAGTCCGACTCGCACTTGGCCGCTATTTGTCAAATAGATAAAAAAATGAAAATATAATACCTAATAGAGTAGAAGTATTGTGAAGATAATCACCTGATGGCTTTGTTTGATAAACCTATGATTATTTGTTTGATCAGATTGTCATGTAGGTTTACCTTCAGCCAGTTCAGTCACTTTTAGTATTATTTCAAGGGACATAGAAACATAGAAAACCTATTGATTGATATAAATTGATTGATTGATTGATAGAAAACCTATTGATTTTATTATTTGTAATATGATTTTAAAGTCAATCTAAAAAGCTCTAGTTTGGGTATAAACAGGTGGCCAATTAATCGCGCAATTATTTGTTTGCATACGACAGGAATCTTGTCTGTGTCTGTGCTTTGTGATTAACCTGTATTACCTACTGGAAACAGTGCTCGGTATGAAAAAATAATTCTTACCCATCATCATCATATCAGCCGAAAGACGTCCACTGCTGGACATAGGCCTCCCCCAAGTGTCCACAACTACAACCTTCTTACGCAATAAGAAGAAACTACTTCAGTAATAATAATAATTTATTCAAATAAAAAAGTGTAAAAAGTGTACATTTAGCCAACAGTTAAGATTTACCATACAATTGTAGTGCCTATAAACTTAAACTATCAGATATTATCACTATAGGTGCAAGTAATGGTGGTTCGGAATTGCAAATAAAAACTATAAATAGTAAAAAATCACTTTATCCCCGAGAACAATTCAGCGACTTGCGTGATTATTACTACCAAAGAGTTTCTACCACTGCCGGTTGACAGTTGAGAGAACTGTCATGGCGTCCGCTTCCAGTAAAATCGAATGTAATTTTCAAGGAGGAACTGCCTAGTATCCGAACTCCACAATTCAGTAATATAAGCGGATTGGTTGTCAAAATTTCGTGCTTTTGACTGCCAGTGACTACTCGAAATATCCTCAAAGGACCTCAGGTAGGAGTAACGTGCTATCCGAATCACGGAGTGATGTCGCTCGGTGATGATGGGTGGTAACCAGACCTCGATATCTAGCCTTTTAAACAATCACTGGCAGGAATTGAGGTAATTTCTGGTAAGCAATATGTTTATTCTTATCACAACCTATTGCTAGAACATTGTAACCTATTTTATAGTACCGTTTCGACCTCGACACTGGTCGGAAGTCTCTATAAAACCAAAACTAACCCATATTCGGGGGTGCGTGACCCACGAAATATGGAGGGTAGTTGGATATCACGGCAGAGAATGTCACGCGATTGCTCTCATTAAATGTGACGAGAGGGGTGGATGTTATTAGTTCGCTTGTGAATTATTTAAGAAGGGGTTCATACCGATAGTTTTGGATACAGTATAGCATAAATCTGGATTGTTGCGTAACTAACGGGTCGCCAACTGAACCCTATTACTAAGAATCCGCTGTCCGTCTGTCTGTCAGCAGGCTGCATCTTATGAACCACACAAGCTGGACCGTTCAAATTAGAAGAGTGCGTATTGATATTGCTGTTAACACAACAAATAAAAACTTAATAAAAATACAAGAAACTTATTTTTTTCCTGGTCGTGAACCCTACCCGTGCGAGTCAGATTCGAACTTGCCTGGTTTTTTGTTTTTGACATCCACACTCATTTTATTCAATTGACTGGCCTGTTGGTCGAGTGGTTAGTGACCCTGACTGCTAAACCGGAGGTCGTGGGTCGATTCCCACCCTGGACAAATCTTTGTGTGATGAGCATGATCATTTGTTCTGTGTCTGGGTGTAATTTTTCTATAATATGTATGTATTTAGAAATATATAAGTATGTTTATCAGTTGTCTGGTTGCCATAGTACAGGCTCTGCCTAGTTTGGGATCGGATGACCGTGTGTGAGTTGTCCCAAGATATTATTATTATTATTTATTATTATTAATTTTAAGAATGATTGTAAAGGTATTAAACTAATTACTAGCAAACTAATACAGCAGCAGAAAGAGTCTACTTAACGTTTACCTACTCATTTTCTAAGTAAAACTAAACAGTTTTCCTAAGAATCAGAAGCTAATGAGTATATAGTAACAGCTACCCTAATCATTAAAGGTAATCGGTTAGCTGTTAGCGGGAAGTATATCAAATGGCACACATGTAGGTAGAATGTACAACGTACATAATAAAAAAAACTGAAAAGAAAGAAACAAGCACTTGGCACAAGCACTCCTTTGCGTCGTGCAGTCGGGTAAAAAGCTGCAAGAGCACACTGGTGGGATTTTGTTAGGTTGAAAACTGCTAGTAAAATTCAGAATTATAACAGTAGTCTTAATAATTACAAGTATGTAATTCGGCTGGTGACAGGCAAAAACAAAGATTCAATTTGAAATACATTTCGTTTGGAAGAACCGACCAAGTGCAAGTCGGACTTCAAATCATACTCCGCAAAAATCTCGTTAGGTACTATGAGTTGGACTTTAATTTTTATTATTTCGTTGTTAATATACACACACACGCAATTAATATACACACTCTATGAAAATGTCTAAATAAAAATCTATTAGATACGGTTCATGTGATACCCGCTGACGACGGTTCCATGGGTTCCCCTTCGGATACGAAACTCTAATAAATGCCTAAATAAAAGTGCGTTGCTGGTCTTATTTTTACATTCTGCTTGTCACTGAAATTTGCATATTCAACCAGTCGCTGTTATTTATGGTTTTCTCTTTCACTCTGCCCTGTCGACCCACACTCGGTGTGACTTTTTAACCGACTTCATGAAAATAAGGAGTTTATCAATTCGGTTGTATTTTTTTCTTTTTTATGCATGTATGTTAGTTACCTCATAACTCCGTCATTATTGAACCGATTTGAAAAAATATTTTATGTAAAAGATAAGATGTGGTTTTTAAATCGAAATATCTAGAAAAAATATGTTATCCAAATAAACGAAATTGCGTAATTTGCTTTCCTGTGACTTTTGTGTCGCCAAGTCTGGCATACGACATACAGTATCGTACGAAAAAGTTTGTTTTCTTCTCAGAAACTATAACAATTACGTAAAGTACAACGCATTTCGTGCCTCTGTGCATTGGGTAGGTTCATATCCGGGTCAAAGGCTGTGTAAGTGTATAATATCCGGAATTAAAACAATTTGGTCACGACACCTTAACACGGAACTTTGTTCAAGTCTACTGTTTACATTTGAGTCTTAACAAACGATTATTTTCATAAGGTAAGCGGAAATAGTGGATGTGACAAAAAAATCTAGTAAGGTAGATTTCCTAAAAATATTGGACACGGATTTTTTCGTTTGTCACGTAAACAAAAAAAGAACACGATAAAGTGCGTTGGAAACTCGTGTGACGTCACTTTCCAGTACACTTTTTACTGGAAAGTCATGCTACAGGTCCTCACTCCTTATCTGTGATGCGTTTTATCTTCGTATTTTTTTTTTGATTTGATAAAATAAAAAATATGCATTCAAAATTTTTCGATAATCCCGGCTTGAAAAGTTTATTATCCCGAGGACATTCTACCGGAATAAGAAGCATCCCTTGTCCTATGTCCTTATACGTTACTAACTTTGACCCGCGACTTCGTACGCGCATATCCTGTTTTTTCCCGATCCTGTATAGGCCTTCCTCATGAATGTGGCTATCATATACAAAAATAATTTTCCAAATCCGACTGGTTTTTTTTATAAGTATATGGGAAATCATCAAAATAATGTTTTTAATTCTGCTCTAGGCGGAGCAGAAGGGAGGGTCAGACTCTTACTGACTAAAACCCATCCGTGTTCCTCCTAACGCCCTTTGCGTTCCAGGGCCGCGGTGACTCTTTGGAACAAATTCCGCAACCCTGGCAGGCTCTGGCCCTAGCGGGCCCCGTCTTCTATGCTGACATCTCTTTGAGGCGCGCGTGGAACACAACGCTCGCCGACCGCAGGCCCGAAATCCGACTCTACCAGTCGGATTTCGGGCCTGCGGTCGGCGAGCGTCCAGAATCTCTTCAGATTTATTATATTAGTATAGATATAGTATACATGTAGACCAAATTGACCAAAGAACTTATTAAAAAATTGCTGAAGTAAAACCATAATTATGATGTTGGTTATAAAAACTTGAAATTTTCTTTCACTTTCTCGTCATTCATATATGAGCAAAGAGGCCCCATATGTCACCGCCTTTATTTTATCTGAATAAACTAATATATATTCATGAGGAATGCTATAGGCCAGCGTTTCCCATTCGGTGGATCGCGACCCGATACCGGGCCATCAAAATAAAATACCGGGTCGCAGCATTCCCGCCTTGTTTTAAAAATATCACTAAATAGGCGATACTGAAACATTTAAAAAAAAAAATAATATTAGATAATATAAACATACTTGTAATAACAATAAATGTGTATTATTTTACTTGGTGTAGCGGGGGGTAAAAATGTATTGAGTGCGTTACGAAGGGGCAGAGCGTGTAAATAACCGGGCCATGACAGAACAATGTTTGGGAAACACTGCTATAAGTAGGTATGGGAATGGGAAAAAACGGGATATGCGGGTACGAAGTCGCGGGCAAAATCTGTGATTATTATAAATGGTGCCGTCATATCGCTAAGATCTTTACTTGCATTAGTACCTACTGAAGAAACTATGTAAGCATGAAATTATACAACATAATAGTGAATAATAACATCATTTAATAATAAACATTGCATTTAAAATATTGTGGTTTACTCCATAAGGAAAGTGGGAAGGTTAAAGATAAATAATGTGGGGAGAATTTCAGAATATTATAGTTATGCATTATAGATTTGTGGCGTTTCTAAGGAAATGAAATATTAGTAGGTACAGAATAAACGAAACCCAAGAAACAAATAGCTTGAAATAACCGGCCAAGTGCGAGTCGGACTCACACATGAAGGGTTCTGTAACATAAACCGGAAAAAACAGGTTTCTTGTTGGAAGTCCCCTTTAATTTTTAATTTAATTTATTATTTGTTGTTATAGCGGCAATAGAAATACACACTCTGTGAAAATTGCAACTGTCAACCTATTACGGTTCTTGAGATACAGCCCGCTGACAGACAGACGGACGAACGGCCAGCGGAGGCCTAGTAATAGGGTTCCGTTGGTGTACGGAACCCTAAAAAGGAATAATACGTAAGTCAACCAAGTCAATCTGAAGTATCACAGTTCAAACTTTGCAGGTTTATAAAACGGAAATTCCATGGGCTGGTTAAGAGTTAAAGATCCAATATAATTATCCTGTTATGAAGAATTTTCAATCGCTGGGAAATATTAATTTGTAAAATACTTAGCAACATGTTGTATGCTAGGTAATTTAAGTCTAATATCTGATTAATTCCAGGTACAGCAGTAGGCAGGCCACAGAACATAAACTGATGATTAAAAATGATAAAAGCACACAATTTTCCAAGTTACTCGTATTTTTATAACATAGACTCTTTGCAACCACTTTTTCGATAGCATAACATAGCACTTACACTGTATAATAATAAACTTGCATTGTTTAATAAAATAGAAAAACGCGAATGTAACACTGCCTACTACCTAGTGTTTAATAAGTTATATTTGTTTACTATCTGTGAAAACTTGTAATTGGCCATCATCATGTTATTAACTCTTAATGTGTCTGCCTAGCTGTAAGTTTTCCGAAAAAATATAAAATAAAATAAATAAAATAGGTAATAACCGTCCTATACGTTTTGCATAAGAATATCAAAGCTAAACGCTGGGTTTGAAGCAATTTACTTCGCACCGCCCCTATGGTGGCTCTATCGGGCAAAACAGGTAAACCCAAGTAAATAGCCCCATAAATAAAGTTAGGCTTTGGAATGACAGACCCTAAGTAGCTTTGGATGTCTTCGTCAAGCCGTAAAGTTCTTTTTCGCTTTTTCACCACACATGGCAGCAACTCGGATATCACTCGCATCGTTCGGATGCGTTTATCAGTAGCTCGCCAGCCAGGCAGTTGAAAGCGGAACCTATGTTTTTTGTGTGCTACGCCTCGCAAGAGACGGGGCATCTACTATCATCGTGTAGACAGCTAAGGCGAGCCGAGCTTCTTCCATACGAGTAGGCAATCCGAGTAACTTTCTACTGTCTAGTCAGCAGCTCGCCTCAAAAGTCTATACGAAAGTTGTAAATGAAAATAAATATCACTAATTTCCATCGTGATGCCATAAACTTTAATAAACCCATAAACATATTAGGTAAAAATGCAAGCAAAGTAAGGGTAAATTGTAATTAATGTCAAATGCGTGTGTAAGCGCTTTTATTAGAAGTAAATAATGTAGCTAATAATGTACCTAGCGTCCATTAAATGGGCAATCGAAATAAATCGTGGAAACCATCAGAAATCTTAATGAATGAGGACTTGGCGGCAGTGTAAGAATGTTTGTTATTCATTTTGGTATTTTAGATCGGGGGAACGCAATCATTTTGTTAATAGTTTTAAGGTCGGTTTCAATAACGTAGGTCTATCTTTAACCAACTGTCAAACTTGCCTTTGAAACATGACGTTTTCGTTTGGTATCTAATTTGACAGTTGGTTAAAGATAGATAACTACGTTATTAAGACCGGACGGTCTTGATAAGCCAATTTTCTGTTCTAGAAGTTTGAACAGTTCCGTGATTAATTGATTGACTGATGGACATTACACAACCCCCGGGGTGGGTTGGAAAAGATAGGTACATTTCTGGAAGATCTTGACGTGATCTTGACAGTGTTTACAGAATGAATTTTGAAGTTTTACTCCTCTGCTTTAATTAAATGTTTTCGAAGTGAAAACTTCTTTAGCGGCGTTGTGCACTTTTTGGGATGGGTAAAAAATGTTAAACTCGCGTCAGGACATGTGACCTGATCGAAAATTCGTAAGACGGAGGGAAAGTTCTGAAGTGTAAAATTTTTAAAGTAATATAAATTGTCATGTTTATTTACGATAGCGCAATAAATGAACATTGTATTTTACCACATAAACGATAGTACTAGTTTTATGCTGATAATTAAAGCAATTCTTGCGAAATTATTCCCTAACCATTCCAAAATATCAAAAAGGCACAACGTTAATGTTCAAGTTTGTTTTCCCTCCTACTCCTGGAGTGCAACTCGTTGTTTTTTTTTTCTACTCCTTCGCTTTGCTTTTCTGATCAATTTCGTTGCGAGATCCAAGACAGTTGAATCGTCCGTAATCGTCGAGCTTCATTGACTCGGCGTTTTTCTGGTGGTCGCCACTGTTGATTCTGACTTTCAGGAGTTGCAGTGGTTGGGAATGTGTGGCGGGCTTGTTCTCTGCTTTTAAGGTCTTGTGAAATAATCCAGAACCCCTCCCCCTTGGGGGAGGCCTAAGTCCAGCAGTGGACGTCTTTCGCTGATACGATGACGATGATGAAAAATTAACAAAGCGCAAAGACTCTCAAATTCTATTTTAAAAGTCTCAATAATACGGCACCGGGATGACGCTTTTTGAATTTGCTTACGATCTAGTGCGTTTCCAGGTACTAAATCTGCAAGAACATGTGACTGACCTGCTATTATTGTTCCCATTATGCAAAGGCGCGACTCTGGTCCTTCCTCTTCGTCTGCACAGCCTCGCACAGACCCCGCGCGCACAACCCAGCCTCTCCCACAGAGGGGGGCGAGGGGAATCCGGCGGCACGTCACCATTCATTTTTGAAGACTTCTGCCTTTTGTTTTATCTCATTTTTAGTAACTGTATGTTGGTACACTGTGGCAGTTTCGTTTATATAGGAAAGTAGCACCCCGCACTCTTTAGGACGGAATTTGCGATGTGTGTGTTGTCAAAACTGAGCTTTATTTTATGTAGGATTCAATATTAATTATAATACACACACACTTTGAAGTATAAACAGGCTTATTCATAATAAACTTTTTGACCATCACCTTGGGAGGAAACTCTATATGTTTAGATCGAAACCCATCCACAAACCGACCTCGGCTTGAAGATCGAGCCGTGCAGCTGTTATGGTAGGCGTCAGATAAACTTGCAATAAAGTACATTGACCTTTTCCTAATATCCCTTGGCAGATACCTGAACAGTTAATCATGAACCGTTTTTTATAATAGATACATGTATATAACACCGAAAAATAGCAAACTCCGTAAGAATATAAAATAACTTGAGAGATTGTAAACTCTCGACAAATTGTCAACTGAACATTTGGAATACTATTTTACGCATCAAAATTTGATATTCTATAATCTCTCGAAGTCATTCTGAAAAATTGTGGACTGACATAAACTGGCGACCAATCAGCTGTCTGGTCTACAATTTATCTGTTTTGGTGTGGTAGTTAAATTGGAAACTTGGCCCCTCATTGATCTTTGTTTTCTCTGAAAAGACCAATGAAAGCTTTGTTTCCAGGTTTACTATCACACGAAAACAGATAAATTGTAGACTTGATCTATGATTAGTCGCCATTTTATTATAATCCAAAATTTCTCGGAATGACTTCGCGAGATTATAGACTATCAAATTTTAATGCGTAAAAAAGTGTTCCAAATGTTCAGTTGACAATTTATCTAGAGTTTACAATCTCTCACGCTATTTTACAATCTTACGGAGTTTACTATTTTCCGGTGACATATGTATATACTAGAGAACGTAAAGGATCACGATAGAATTCGATTCAGGACAGCTTTATGTCTTTATTTCGGTTTTTGATATTAAGAAAATCAATAAATGTATGTGGGTCTATGATCGATATTGCACATTTATCTGGCGCCTACTATATATTTAGCCACAAGCTCCTCAATATTATGGTGCAAATATAACAACAACGAAGAGCTCTAATTACCAGTTTGTTGTTTGAGAGTCGTTAGCGTGCGACTGTAATTAGATCTTAATGAAGGCTTCTGAGGCCTGAAAATGTAGGTTATTTAGTAGATAGTTGAATATATGTATTTGCATTTTTAGGGTCAGATTTTCTAAAGATTTCAGGAAGGTGACGCCTAAAATATCAATGGAAGTTTAAAATCCGCTGCGGGATTGTTCGAAAGAGTTACCCCGACCCTGGAACGAAAAGGGTAGTTGAAGGAACACGGGTGGATTTTAGTCAGTAAGAGTCTGACAGCTTCTGCTCCGCCCCCGCCCAGACAAGGAGTCATTCGATGATTTCGCAACCATAAAAAGTTTAAAATCTGCGATTTCTTTTTGTATTCAACCACCAAAAGACAAATCAATGATGTTTAAAAAACTTAGTGGTACCTATTTTAAAGTAAAATGGAAAATTTAGTGTTTATGATATAATAAAAAAAAATTGTGAGCTGTCACGGAACGCCTAGCAGATGTGAAAGATCGAAATTATTTTGTAAAAGTAATATGCATAAAAGAACAGATTACGACAAGAACTAAATAATAATATGGTGACATATACCATATGACATATGTCACCGGAAAATTGCAGATTTCGTAAGATTGAAACAAATCTTTATTAGATTGCAATTTTTTTATATATTATGAAAAAAAACGTTTTGTTTACAATACCTAAATCCCATCCACATTCAATATTTTCAAATAAAAAATAGTTTACAATTACACGCGATACTTTACAATCTTACGCGTTTGCTATTTTCCGGTGACATATATATATATACCATCGTATAGCGTGGTGATGCGTCGCCATGCCAGTATATAATCGGTTTTACCCGCAGCTATATGTAGATGTTTCACATCAATAACATTTTGTCTTGGGGTTGTCTTTTAATTTTGACAGACATGGCGTATACCTACCTTGAAAGTTTATGACATTATATGTTTTAATGATATCTTCTACGAAATTATACTGGGTCACGAAAGCCTGCTCGCCTTCAGGCAATAAGTTTTCTTTGAAATAAAAATAGAAAACAATGATGCCACTGGTAGACTTATTTTTAACTCCAAGACCAAACTTGAAATAGATATCTCGAAGGTTTACGAAGCTTTCGGCTTTCGTAGTCCTAAATTTATAAACCTACTAAGTCTCCGCTGTACGTCTGTCAGTGGGCTGGATCTCATAAAATTAAATAGGTCGACAGTTGAAATTTACACAAAGTGTGTATTTCTTTTACTTGCTATAACCAAAGACAGGAAAAAAAAAGGATGCGTGTTTTTACGGTTTATGGTATACAGGGTATTTCAGTAGTGCGTGGTCATATTTAAGGGTGACATTCTGTAATTGAAATACAGTATGGAAATAATACAAAAAAATATAAATCGACTTTTAAAAAAAAACTTGGCCCAAAATTATACTAGAAAGATGTTACATGTGAGTGTGGTGCTCCTGTTCAAAACGTGAGCGACGCGTCAGAGTGCCCCAAATACCTGTACTTTGCAGGATTTGATGAATACCACCGACGCTGCAATTGACGTGGCCACCTACTGGGCCCAAAGAATCTAAGGAGTTGGCCATCGAATCGAAAAGAAGAAGAAGCAGCAGTTTCATGCAGTTGGTGGCATTTGTTTTAGTTCAATCATAAATCATAGAATTGATGATATTTACTACATCAGACTGCTTGAAAAATGTTTTAAACTTTTCAGTGTTTTTTTTTAAAGTTTTTTTTTTTGGTTTTGCTATTGTTTTTGTACTTTATATCAGCAACAGAACGCACCCCTGAAAAATGATCACGCACTTCTGACACCCTGTATATGCAACCCGTATGCGAGTACGACTCGTACTTGACCAGTTCTTTAATGTACAAAGACGTTCTTGCCTAATTTGATTTTAAGAGTGAAACTGAATATAAGTATTTAGTATAAGGTCTTGCACAATAAGGTACTTAGTCACCTTGAAAACAAAAGTTATTTTTTTCATAAATAATACTTAAATGATAATGTGTCTATAGCGGGATATGTCAATCCAGTATCTAATTTTACGAATGCATTATTTTGATTTAAGAACGTGTTGACTTTTGACAGGTTTCCAGAAGTTTGACAAATAGCTTCATATACTTAGTTCTTAAAACTTTTCAAACAATTCCTATCCTTTAAAGTTTAATGCTATAATCATGCAAAACAGCCCTCCAACTTGGTGACATTAAGTGCAGGGGCAGCCCTGGATAATAACCGACCACGTCATGGCTACGGCCACAGAATACGGAACGACTACAGATGGACACACCGTTACTGAAGCCCGGGCCAAATTTTTATGGTGTGTTGTGTTATAAAACTCTTGGTAGTATGACGTAGGCTTAAATAGATTCGTTTGATTGGTGTATCTCGAACCACGAGACACACTGTGGTATTAGGATTTAGGATGTGTCATTACGCTAACAATATAGGGATATATGTACCTATCTACACCATCCACCCTGATGTACTGCATTTAAAGCAAATAAATTATTTAGGGCCTTATTTATAAAAACTTTTTATAAATTACTTAGTTGGAATACTGATTAGTAGATTCTAACACAAATTCTATATATATTAGTAATATGCTAATTGGAGCGGTGACGCACTGCATCCGATCCGAATCCGATAAAATACGTCTATTAAAACTCGGATCAAATTCGGATGTTGCTTTTCGCGCTACATCCGATTCGAATTCGTGAAAATACGGATCTAGAGTCTAAAAAACTCGGACCGAATTCGGATATTACTTACGCACTAATCCAATCACTGATCCAAATTCAAGCTATTCAGGGGCCTTCTTTGGATATGTCCGATTTCAATCCGAGGTAATGCGAAAGCGTTCATACAGACAGTACTACGGCAATTTCGGTCCGTCAATATTTCTTCCGAATTGGAGACTCACGGATGACGGAGAGAAATTGGATCATGGAAACCGGATCTAGTGCGTAAACAACCTTACAAATGGTTCTATGACTACTTCGGAACGTGTTTTCACGGATTCTCACTCACTCTTGATGTTCATACTAAGGTTAAGTTAAAGGGGAATTTTATGACTTGACACTTGGTTTGTATGGAACAATGCCGTCTTTAGGATGGCCGAGTCGTTTCGATGCTCTGTAGTCTGTGGCTACGCTACGATGCTTCGATATTGTATGACGTAAGGTAAGACCAGCTGATGTGAATTATTGAGGTATATCGATTGGCAGCAGCTGTGAGTACCTTATAATTAGGCTGTCGATATTGTTTCCTTTGCTAAATAAGTTAGGGGTGCGTGTCAAAATATGTCAAAATGAAACTGTTTTACCCCGGAAAAATTGACAGTTTCTGAGGGCTTTCCCTCACCTACAGGGTGTACTAGAAGTGCGTGCTCATATTTAAGGTGGGTGTTCTGTAGCTGCTATACAATAAAGAAATAATATCAAAATAAAAAATATATTGAATTTAAAAAAAACCCGCTGGCAAAAGTCGTATAAAAAGGAAAAAATAACACTTTTCAAGCAGTCTCATGCAGTTGCAGTTGTCTATTTTTTTTTTCAATCTCAGATTCGATGCCACTAACTGCATTAGAGAGAGAGAGACAGCTTGAAAAGAGATTTTTTGGGTCTTTTAAGTCGGCTTTCTTGGTCGGTATTTTTGAAAACGAGTCGATACTTATTTTTTATTTTTGATATTGTTTCTTTACTGTATATCAGCTACATAACATTTAATATGCAGTTTATGTTACTGGCCTTGCTACGGGAATATGTATTACGTACCTAATAATCTAGTTAAATAAATAAACATTTTCCAATTTGTGATGAATCCTTGCATCATTGAATAGCTGCGAAAACCCTAAGAAATGTTGCAACATTGCACAAGGTGTTGTTTACAAGATATTTGTATTGCATGTGTGTTATGAAATATTGTCTTCAATAAAAGGTGCAGCGATGAAGTGAAGTTTCTATTGCCGCACGTCTCTTTCTTATTTTTATTTCTGTAAATCGTGATCATCGGTACCACAAAGTCCAGCCATCGTATCTTTGGTATTCCCCTACTCTTTTACTAACAATAAGTAACACTGATTAAAACATAAATAATACACACAAAATAACATAAATTTAATGTTGTGTTATTTACGTTATCCTTATTTAGAAACTCAAGTAAATTAACCGTACTTTATTATTATTTTCAATTCCACTTTCCGCAAATAAACTTCAACTCAACTTTAATCGTCTTTTAATTCTTACATTACCTATGAATTTTTCACTCAAACGTCCATTAATATCACATTAGCGAGAGCTAATACAGATTTTTCAATTTAAAAAAAGAACGGCTAATTGTTTTTTTTATAATTTCGAAAATGATATTATCGCGTGTTCGCGGCTACGGAGCGGCGCCTGCCAGCGTGGTATTGCAAGGGAGGCGAAGGAGTTACTAGCATACAGCCTGAGGCAAGACGGTATCGACTATACGTAATCTAGGAGACGGAGCTAGGGGACTATTATCGAATGAAACTTTTTTTTTACATGCTTTTGCTTATCTTGCAATGTTCGTTAAGTTGTCCGTTTCATACAAAACATTTTTAATGATTCTTAATAAATTTTCAAAATGTAAATACATTTTGATAATGGTGACCCCGTTATCAAAATCTATTTACATTTTGAAAATTTATTAAGAATCATTAAAAAAGTATTGTATTACGTGTACCTAATATTCATATTGTTTAAATCCATAATATTTACGTTCTAAGCACAGCAGCTTCCATTAAGGAAATTGATGCATTTGCCCAAGATAAGTTCATAATGAAAAACGGAAAACCCGACGCAACTGTTATTATTGTTGAACAAAATAAAAGTAGGTAAAGTGTATTCTTTGTGAAAAGGAAGAAAAATAACATAATTAGATACAGACACACTAAGGTGTCGTTAGCGGTTTATATGATGAGAGGGTAACGGTATGTTTAAGTTTTTTCAACACAATTGTTCAAAAAATGCATTAACGAAGCCTGTATATATTGTTCGAAAGTTAAAAATTAAGCACCATACAATGGAACGTGCGGTAAAATAGGTACTCTCATCTAAGTTCCTATTTTACCGCACCCTTCGTTGTATAGCGCCGTGCGTATCCTTTACGATTTATTTTAAATTCCCATAATAAAAAATAAGAATTCCACCAAGGAGTTTCACATTACTTACTAGAATAAATAAGCTGAATGATCGAACCTCCTCGGAAGCGCTTTTGCTCAAAACGCTCGAAACGCAAGATGTAGTTCTAATTTTCACCATGCGCACATGGCGCCATTTGCAAATTCGCGCTGTTTTCATAATGTAAGGAACGTCATAGGTTGTTGCGAGTTTCCGACTGAATTCCAAAAACAAAGTTTGTTTCATTACCTATTGTACTGTTTTCTCGCAAATTCGTTGAAAAACTTTGTATGACACACTTGCGGCTGTGCCAGCAGCAGTTATTTATGATACTAGTGTAGCACTAAGTTGGTTTAAACAAACTCGTGACTGTGGTAAGTCCTCGACTTTGTCTCGGGCTTACATTCGTCTACTCGTTTGTTAAAACCAACTTACCGCACTAGTATCATAAATAACTGTTGCTGGCACAGCCTCGCTTTTCCTTTACATTCGTTAAAATTCGCGAAAAACGAGGTTGTGCCAGACTCGCAATTATTAAGATTTTGATCTCCCTGAAAATATATTCTTTTTTAATTTAACCATCCTAAAAAAAACTCACAGTGAATCCTTGGGTGAAGTGAGCTCTCAATCCCTAGCATCAATGAAATTGGTTTTTTTTATTTTACCGACGAGCGCTAGTCTTTTCTGTAAAATCATTCTAATATCTAAATCCCAGGACAGCGTAATTAATGTTAATCGATTTTCTGAAAACCTTTTTTAGATTTTTGACAGGAAGAGTAAAGAAGAAACGTTTAGGCGACGTTTGCTCTATTTTATTTGTAATATATCAAAGTAAGAAGTTTCCTACTTTCATATGCGACAAATAAAATAGTGTGTGTCTTTTACTTTTCGTAATAGACCCCCATACCAAGAAATAATAAATGTCTATGAAATAAGTTACTGCGCCATGTATCACTTCTCTACTCGTTTTCTACTTGTGTGTATGAACTCAAAATAATGTATGAGACTTGACGTACTAATGACACTTAGGAACATCCTTGTTTAATAAGCTTTCTAAAAAAGTATAATAGAGCTAAAAATAACGTTAATATTTCATTAAAACTAAGACTGGCACCGGCCTCAAAAAATATTTGGCATTTTTACTAAAGATTTTCCCTAAGTGAGACTATACCTTTTTTATATTGGGTGGAAATCCTCATGGATGTCCTCCGCACTGGGGCGAGCAGGTCTGTCAGACTGTTACTGACTAAAACCACCCCGGTGTTCCATCTCCCACCTACGCCGAGGATTTCGGGAACGTATGCGACTTCCATAATCCCCGGCTGGTCCTGCCTTTGCGGGCCACCCTGCGTCAACGGGTGGAGTGAGGTGTTTGACTCCCCCTGCTACGTTAAAGGGGAGCGCACGGGAACACCACGCGCCGCCACCTCGGGTCCGAATGAATGGGGGTGACGGACGTCCCCAAGTACGCCGCCCCTGGACCCAGTTAGGGGGGCCGGAAGAGGGCAGCCTATGCCCTTTTCCGACGCCCGGTGCGCCTGCTGCGGGCCGAGATTTTCCTCTCCCTTTCCGCAGCCTCCTTCTGCGCGATAACTATTTCGCAGAAGGAGACCACCGCGTCCCAGGAATCCTCGCCGCCGACCATAGAACGGATCACGGCCGGCAGCGAGAGGTCTCTGCCTACCACAGAGATGAGGGCACGGCGCGGCTTCTCCCAAGCGGCACACTCTGCCACCGTATGCCGCGCCGTGTCCTCCCGACAGTCGACGCAGTGGTGACACCGAGCGTCCGGCTCCCTACCTATGCGACACAGGAACCTCCCGAAGCAGCCATGCCCCAAAAGGACCTGCGTCGCACGAAACGACACGGAACCGAAGTGAGACTATACCTAGTCCAAATAAACTATTTTTTGCAATCCGATTTATGTACATATTTAGAGATATTTATGCGCGGACAAACACACAAACATGCATACAAATGTACACAATGTAGCATAATAAAAAAGTCTTCTCTACATTTGAACGTAAAAAAAAACAGGTATTTAAATAAAAGGCACTTGATTTTAGCATTATAAAGAAGGCCATCGTTATCTTAAATAAAACCAAATAGAAATATCGAAGATTCGATACGGCACAAAAACTAAGACGATAAATCTTGTATTAATTGTATTAATTATGTTTTAATTAATTACGAATAGAATATCCTGTCACTAAAACGGTTGCAACCGGTTTTTTTAATAAGCGTTCGGTTAAGAAATTTTAACGACGTTTAGTTTCTGACCGAGGAAAATCACAAAACATTTAAATAACCCTTTAATTGTAATAAGAGAAAATCTAAAGCTGCTAGAACGGGCTGTGCGAGCTATTCCTCAACGATTCGCGTCAGGAGGAAAAGGACCTCCTTCCGGAATACCACAATCCTCCCTCACGTCCATAATCTGCTGGCCTGGACCCCGAAAATCTCTACCGGAAAATACGCTATACTAGCGACTAGCACTCCATGAAATAATTTATTTTCACTGATTTTTACTGTATCCATAGGTACCTTCCCCATAATTTTGAGGTTTATTTTTTCGAAATTAATTCAATCAAAACTTCTTCTGACAAGAAAACTGTGCAATTCTGACAATATAGAGAGCCCTGACCTGACCATCAAAATGGTGGCTTAAACGGTTTTGAATTGATGCTGGTCTCATAGTCACCTTTTTTATGGATGGGTAATCATCAAATGACTTCTTTCGCTCTGGGTGGAGCGGAAGGGCGTGTCAGAGTCTTACTGACTAAAACCCATCCTTGTTCCTCCTAAAGCTCATTGCGTTCCAGGGCCGCGGTGACTCTTTCGAACAAAGTCCACAACCCCGCAGGGTCGCATAATTACCTTCCTACTTGTTTAGTTTTAAAACATGTTAAATATTCAAAATACTGTTAAAATTGTGGCTGGAAAAACCTAAGAAAAGCCGTTTACAAACGTAAATCCTTCATTCCTACTTGGTAGGTAACCCGTAACCCTAAGTCCCACCCCGTAGCTTCAAGTCCTTCATGAGTCAAATCTTTAATAATTCCTATTGAGTCAATTAGGTATAATTCATACATTTACTGAAAAAGGTATGCCAACAGCATAATTATACATTATTCATTGATCAATCGAAATCATAAAAGCCATATAGGTACAAGTTCAACGTTAAGCATCGGTTGCCGAGGTTGGTCCGTGGATGGGTGACAATTCGTAACAAACCGAGACTCCTCCGGGCCTCATAAAGCACTTTGATTTCGTCGCCCCAGCAGTAATTTGTTGGATTTTTGCAGTCTAAACTGGTAGTCAGAAGCCAGAAGCCCTGACGCTAGTCTTGGCAATGGGTACCGTGTTATTGGATTCTGGAGGTCAAGTAGGCAATCCCACCATACAAAATACATTAAATATGCATCTGGTACACCCATTTTCCACTTGAGTGAGGGGAGGTTGTCTTCTTTTAACAGGACCAAAGAATTAAGCTTCAAGGAGCCTTTACAGGACGGAACGACTTGGATGTCTTCCTTGGAAGATAGTATGTTGGGTTTCTAACAAACACCCTACTTGGGGAACGTAACTATACCCACTTTTTCAGCCCTCCCCCCCCCTTCTGTGACCACCATAGTATACGCCCCCCCCCCCCCTCCCGTTTTCAACTAGTAATTCATAAGTATTAAATTTAGCTCATTTTTGTCTTCATTAACACGGTGCTTGCCGCGTGACGCGAAGACTATCTACTTGCATACCTATTTTCTAGCGCCAAACGCTGCGCGCCATATTGGAATATATGCAGCTCAAAAAAGTGCGAGATTTCCCAAGAGGATATTGACTACGTGAACAAAACCTAAGCGTGGTATTTTGAAGACCACCTAAACGGGTCACGGTCACGTTCCCTTATGTGTTCTTGTTGACAAACAATATTTGGTTTTCCTTACCGATAGCTCGTTATAATGAAGTTCCAGGAATTATTTATTAAACATTATTTATTAAATTACGAGTTTCTACTTTAAATTGAAATGAATCTAATGAGTCAAAAAAAATAAAGCAAATCATGCTAGTCTAGGGGGTGAATTCAGGGTAGCTCATGGAAAAGTGGGAGTCCTTTCCCAATTACTGGGCCTCTGCTGTACGACTATCTGTCAGCCGGCTGTCTCATGAATCGTCACGGGTTATTTCGGGTTATAGTGCGAAACCTATCGCGTGCGCATTAGATTCGCACTTGGGGGTGTTTAAATTCTAATCATTCGTCCCTTATTTGGATGAGGGCAACAAAAGTCTTCATCGCTTCGGGAAGCGGCAGAGGGGAGCTCTAGTTTATTAAGAGATGGGAGGGGTGGGCGTACAATGATTGGGTGGAACAGGTATGTCAGGGACGCTCACGAGAACGCCAGAAGGGTCTTTCTTAACTGTGGCATGGAAAACCTCACACATGGCAGCAGTTTCTGGAAATGAGAGAGACAAGAAAACTTATTAAACAAAAGTTAATGTTTTGTCAGAACATAGGAGCAAGCAGTTTCACAACTTTTAGTAATCCACACAAAGACTGAGCCCAAAACCTGCGATTCCGGTGAGCGGAGCTCCGGCAGGATACCATGGCGGTTTGGAGACAGCGACTATCACGACCCAGCGCTGGGCACGCCACTATTGCGGCGGTAAGGTAAGCCCCTCTTTGAGGAGTTGCTGGAGAGGCGCCACGGCGTCCTCACCTTCCGCCTGACGCAGGTACTTACCGGACACGGCTGTTTCGGGAGGTACCTGTTTCGGATTAAGCGGGAGAGGACACGCCCGGGTGTCAGCACTGTGAAAATCGCCCGGAGGACACGGTGGAGCATACGCTGGAGGTCTGCCCTCATTGAGGCGATCGGCTGCGGCGACCTCTCGCGTCCGGCACTGGTTGAATCCATGGTCCGGAGCGAGGAGGCTTGGGAAGCGGTCACCTCCTTCTGCGAAGTAGTAATGCTAGCGAAGGAGGAGGCGGGCCGCGTGAGGGAAAGGCAAGGCCTTCGCCCCAACCGCCGCTACAGGAGAAGACGCGCCAGGCGTCGGGAGTCGCAGGGCGATCTCCGGCCACCGTTGGCGCGGGCCCGCGGACGGCGAGCGTTGGGTGGCTCGCTGTCCGATTACCACCAGGCCCGGGTCGATGGCGCGTTGTGTTTCACGCGCGCCTCAAAGAGATGTCAGCATAGAAGACGGGGCCCGCTAAGGCCAGAGCCTGCCAGGGTTGCGGAATTTGTTCGAAAGAGTCACCGCGGCCCTGGGCAAGGGCCAAGGGCTTTAGAAGGAACACGGATGGGTTTTAGTCAGTAAGAGTCTGACACGCCCTTCCGCTCCACCCAGAGCGGAAGAACTCATTTGATGATTTCCGATCCTTAAAAAAAAAAAAAAATATCTTAAAATGAGCCCATTAAGCTACTATGTGCTGGAGTAGTGAAACTCATTCTATTCAAGGCGTTTTGCCAGTCTTTCTACATGTGCAGCAATGAGCCTGATTGCCCGTTCCTGGGGCACTGGACCCGTATGCATAGCTGCAGCAGGTCTGGTGCAGCGGGTAGCGGTCATATTATAGTTATTATTTACGTTTTTTAATTAGATTTATATTATTTTAATTATTTGATATGTATTTATGTATGTAGGTATATTTATGTATATTATTTGTACACGGGTTCCTACCCTCAATGCTGATCTCTCTCTATCACTCAAAGGTTTGCTGTTAGAAAACTCCTTTAACTTTATTATGACTGTTTTATAATATAAGTTGTTTTGTTGTACAATAAAGAATTATGAAATTATGAGAAATGTTACTAACATAGTTTTCTAAGTGTTACTTACAACAATATGAATCATTTGTTTTCGATTTAAATAAATAATATAATAATAATAATAAAAGGTTACGAATAGGTACTAAAACCCAATTATTTGTACGTATACGTACCTAATGACGTAAGTATCAATTAGAGATCATTTTAGGTAGTTCCCTTACTGTTTCTCAAAATTCCCCAGTAATCTGACCATTTTGTGGCTTTGATACCCAAACACGTAGTATTTCACACTTCTTAAAAGCCTATTTGCTAAACAACAATATTGAAGCGATTTGATTGACCCAACGATATAATGTGATTACCTACTTCGTACACTCACTCACGTATTTCTTACACTAGAAATTGCCTCCAAACGTTTAGAAGGAAAATAAATTAAATAACGATTATAAAATAATTTTGTGAATCATAAGTAGATATCTCAGAGTGTGTATTTAAAGTGCTAACGGGAAACTAATGAGCTAGTCATCTGTGGCTAGTCCATATTTAAACTCCATTGGCACAGGACGAAAACGGAATAGTACATTGTTCACCGAGAGGAGAAAGTGACCGATTACCGTCGAGGGTGTCGTTTGAAGCCCGAGCCGTAGGCGAGGGCTTTAAAACACCCAAGATCGGGAATCGCAGTTTCTCTCGAGTGATACATAGTGCTTTATACTACACCTACAAGGAAAATAAAAAACGAAATCTTTACTAATTGAAATTTATATTGAAATTGTTGCAGTTAAAACTGAATCCTCAAACAACACACAAATTGGAAATGGCGCCAATGGCGTCTGCAATTTTCACATGTTCTTTTTTCAAATTGTTTATCCTGCCGCCGCAGGGTCGCACTGCCAGCCCGACACCATCCAACACACAGCTAGTGGCCAGTGTCATTTTGCGAACTTGGAGATAAAAACTCACTGTAAAAACTTTTTGGCTTTTGATATTTAGGTTACCGGCGCATGGTCTTACCCAAAATTAAAAAAGAAAAACCACGTAAGAAATGGATTTTCATACACTTTTCTCTCCCGCTCAGATGCGTTTTCTCCCCGCATATTTGTTCGATATGCAATGACGTACTTTCTACCGTAAATTTGATAAAGTATCAAGGTACTTTCCAAGCAGGTGTAGTATAATAGTACATTGTTCACCGAGAGGAGAAAGTGAGCGATTACCGTCGAGGGTGTCGTTTGAAGCCCGAGCCGTAGGCGAGGGCTTTAAAACACCCAAGATCGGGAATCGCAGTTTCTCTCGAGTGATACATAGTGCTTTATACTACACCTAGAAGGAAAATAAAAAACGAAATCTTTACTAATTGAAATTTATATTGAAATTGTTCCAGTTAAAACTGAATCCTCAAACAACACACAAATTGGAAATGGCGCCAATGGCGTCTGCAATTTTCACGTTCTTTTTTCAAATTGTTTATCCTGCCGCCGCAGGGTCGCACTGCCAGCCCGACACCATCCAACACACAGCTAGTGGCCAGTGTCATTTTGCGAACTTGGAGATAAAAACTCACTGTAAAAACTTTTTGGCTTTTGATATTTAGGTTACCGGCGCATAGTCTTACCCAAAATTAAAAAAGAAAAACCACGTAAGAAATGGATTTTCATACACTTTTCTCTCCCGCTCAGATGCGTTTTCTCCCCGCATATTTGTTCGATATGCAATGACGTACTTTCTACCGTAAATTTGATAAAGTATCAAGGTACTTTCCAAGCAGGTGTAGTATAAACAATTTTATACTACACCTGCTTGGAAAGTACCTTGATACTTTATCATGACGTACTTTCTACCGTAAATTTGATAAAGTATCAAGGTACTTTCCAAGCAGGTGTAGTATAAACAATTTTATACTACACCTGCTTGGAAAGTACCTTGATACTTTATCAAATTTACGGTAGAAAGTACGTCATTGCATATCGAACAAATATGCGGGGAGAAAACGCATCTGAGCGGGAGAGAAAAGTGTATGAAAATCCATTTCTTACGTGGTTTTTCTTTTTTAATTTTGGGTAAGACTATGCGCCGGTAACCTAAATATCAAAAGCCAAAAAGTTTTTACAGTGAGTTTTTATCTCCAAGTTCGCAAAATGACACTGGCCACTAGCTGTGTGTTGGATGGTGTCGGGCTGGCAGTGCGACCCTGCGGCGGCAGGATAAACAATTTGAAAAAAGAACATGTGAAAATTGCAGACGCCATTGGCGCCATTTCCAATTTGTGTGTTGTTTGAGGATTCAGTTTTAACTGCAACAATTTCAATATAAATTTCAATTAGTAAAGATTTCGTTTTTTTTTTCTTCTAGGTGTAGTATAAAGCACTATGTATCACTCGAGAGAAACTGCGATTCCCGATCTTGGGTGTTTTAAAGCCCTCGCCTACGGCTCGGGCTTCAAACGACACCCTCGACGGTAATCGGTCACTTTCTCCTCTCGGTGAACAATGTACTATTTCAAAATGGGTGAGTTCATACACATTTTGAATTTGGAATTTGAAAATGCATGAGTAAATAGCTGTATAAACTTGAATTTGGAATTCATAACCAAAGATGAGTTATTTGAGATCAAAGTGGTCAGTGCGACAAAACGCCAATTTCATATGTAAGGACCTAATATATCAACGCCAGTCTATGTAGCATCGCTATTCTGGAAACAACTTGCCGTTTAAATGTAGATAAGTGAGCTAGAAGTGAGCTGTCGATCCCTATGTCAATTGGAATGACAGATCATTTCACCCAAGTTTTCATTGAGAGTTTTTATAGAATTGACCGACTGATCTACCGTGAAAACTTAGGTGTACTGAGCTGCTAATCCCATCCTATAGAATGACTGACTCACTTTTTAGGGTGTGATTAAGACAATGTGCAGTGTGTTGTCGTTCCCTATCTTCAGGCGGTTCTCTTAAAGCTCACTCTTCATAAATTTTAACAGTACGATAAAGTGAACATGAAGTGAGCTATCTATCCGAAGCTTCAGATTTAACTTCAGTTCACTAGTAGTAGTAGTTTAGGTCATTTAGCATTTAGAGCAAATTTAAAGTTTCTGTAAAAACAATAGCGTGAAGATTTTTATAAATTCGAGTAGGTCTATTATGCAACTTATCATTGTTTTGCGATACTGCTTTACTTTTGCCAATATTTCTTTATAGCCTACTTTCTGTCCCACAGCTGGACAAATGCTTTGCTTTCCTCTTTCTTTAAAATATTTCTGTTTTGTGCGGATCTATGGGCAAGTTTATCAAACAAACATGGTCAGATTGTCACGCTACCTTCGTCGTGATCGATTTGCGCCGGTGACGTCCTTCCTCAGGCGTCCACTGAGTGATGATTTTCGCGTATCTCTCCGAAATCCGAATGCATTCGTGCAACGTGGCCAGCCCACTTCCAATCCAGACTGGCTGCTTTAACCCGACGGCTCCCAGAAGTGCGGTTATGTTTTTCTATAACATCCGCTGCTTGATTTATGCTAGTAGTATTTCCACGCTTCTCCTGTCAGGGTTGCGGAATGTTTCAAAAGATTTACGGCCCTGGAACGCAAAGGCCATTTATTTGGAAGCACACGAGTGGGTTTTAGTCAGTAAGAGTCTGACACTCCCTTTCGCTCCGCCCAGACCGGGAGGAGTCTTTTGATGACTTCCCATCCAAAAAAAGGGTAGTGTTTCTAGTGCAATCTTTCTCTTCACACCTATGATACAAATTTAAAGGTGTTCAAAAATGATAAGCTGTATAAATAAGACGTATGAAATGACATAACTCATAGTAATATGCGGTTAGTTGCCTATTTATTCAGCTTACTCACATGCCAGTCAGCTGTTATCTCCCTGACTCATATATGTAACTGTATATTCTTGTAATCACGGAAAACAAAGCGTCATTTGTAAAGTGTGTTCTGTTCGGAGGAGACCTGCAGCAAAATTAAAACAAAATGAGTGAGTTTCGTTTTTTGAAGTGAATACTTGTTTAGGCGCATTGAGCACTTTTTGGGTGAACAATAATTCATGAAACTCGCGTCATCGTCACCAAACGTTTTCGCTCAGTTTTCAAAGGACTGCCGATACAAGTGAAAACTGAGCGACTGGCCTTTTTGTTGTGCCTTACGGAACCGGGAAATATGGCTCAAGGATACGCAACAGTGGCTGGTAAAACTGTAACTCTTGGTGCAGACAAGGCACTTCTGATTTATGGTAGTTCGAGGAATGACATGGAATCAATAGGAGTGGAGTCAGCGTTATCCATCCGTTACTCCCAGATGGAGGACATCCTTGAGGATTTTCCCACGAAAACAAAATTCCTACTGCTTTGACAGCTATCGCCAAAATACATGCCATGTTGAATGGGAATACTGATTCTCTGGCCGAAAAATAGGCTGGCTCGCTGGCCTCGTGATCCGGACCTGATGTCCCAAAAAACGATGAACACTCAGACCCTGCGAAGTGTGACCCTTGTGTTTCAAACCGAAAGGGCTCAAACGATTAATTTTCAAGAAGGGACCGTGTTATTTGATTTATCTTGTGTAATAATGTATTCTCTTTAATTCCAGGTGCTTTGAAAACCTTCGTTTTCGTCATAGCAAGCTTGCTGGTCATCAACTATGCATCAGGTATGATTTCGTCTCACATTTTTCTTCTTTCCCATGTGTCATTCAATAGTGTAATATTTTCAGAAGGACGTTTAAGATATTCATAACAGAAAAAAAGTAACTGCGAGTTATGTGCTCCGTTATCTTTAGTTCGGGGAGTACCCTGCCTAACAGGAAATATACATATAATAATATTAAGTACATGGAACTCTCTACCAGTCTGTGTACCACCAGCTATGACCCTTCAGCATTCATAATAAAAGTGATTGCATCTCCTCGTGCCATTGTAATCCTCATCCGTCGCTTTTCGTCAAGAGCGGGCTCAGAGTACTGAGGTTCTGTTTGAACTTGACTCTGGAATTTCAAATCACCTAGATGATGAATTTTAAATTGTCGATTTATGTACTTAAAAGTGCCAGTGCTTCTGCCAGTTACATAAGAATTTTCGTATTCGGATCAGTTTTATGGTAAGAAGGGCCCGTTAAGCATACTCAAAAAAAATTGTTATGCATGACCCCTTTGGCAACTTAAAAACGTTGAAACACTCAATCTCAACTGGTCTATTCGGTAAACATCTAACTCTCATTGTGAAAACTTAGACGAAAGGAAATGAAGTCATCTGTCATTCCACCTTGGTTTCACTTTGCATTACCTGTTTTCAGTGTGACTTTTACGGGACAGCACTTAGCTTATTTACATGTGTTGCCACTTAATCAGCCATTCACTTCGTTGTTAAGTCTAAATAGTTTAGATAAGTATAACCTCTTTAGGAACATGGATAAAACAATCTGTGTGGTGTCGGACGTAAAAGAATAGCACCATCTCATCACTTCCCGTGGGTGTCGTAAGAGGCGACTAAGGGACTCACCAGAGAATGGGCAGCAGCAGTCTCTGCGCATTGCAACAGCTACACTGGGATCGCCAACCCGCCTGGTGGTGTGCCAAGCATGGTGATTATGGCAACCCCCCCCCCTCCCTTGGGAAATATTTGTCTAGGTATAGACAACACGCCTACCGTTCCCCTGGTACCTAAGTACCCACTTAAGTACCATGGGCTCAATCTGCGTGTTTCCCCATAAGATAATATTTTTCTTTTCTTTATCACAATATTTCTTGTTACTTCTTCAGCCGGCTTCGGTCACGGCGGATGTCCCCCTAAAAATAAGGTGTACAACAACAAGCCCACCTGTTTCTCCGATGCTGATTGTCAGAAGTATGGCCAGGTGTGCTGCCCCAACCAGTTCAACACCAAGTCCTGTGTGAACCGCGCGCCTTGGATGAGCAGTGTTCAGGACAATGGGTACAAGCAGAAGGATAAGTACACTGGTAAGTTGGATTATAAAACTTTTTCTTTAAAATAATAACTGCCGCACGGGTCGATCTTCAAGGTTAAGCGACGCTTGCCGAGGTCGGTCTGTGGATGGGTAACCATCCATTACATACCGAGACTCCTCCGTGCCCACGCATGCATGTTAAGCTGCCGGTCGATTCCGTAAACACGTCGAAGTGAAAGCTTGGGTGAAGTGATCACGAGGTGAGCTGTCAATCCACATAATCAAGTTGGAATGACTGCTCTTTTTGTGAGGTCGTGACATCTTGATTATATGGATTGGCAGATCACCTCGTGATCACTTCACCCAAGCCTTCACTTCGACATTTGACAGAATCGACCGGCTGTTGTTCCCGGTTGTCATTTGTAGATCATAAGCAGTCGTTACGGATTGTCAGAAGGCAGAAAATGTGACACCAGTCTTGCCAAGAAGTACCGTGCTACCCAGTCACTGGGTTGTGGTGGGCAGATAGACAGTCGCTCCATAAAATACCAGCAATCAGCTGCATCCGGAAGACTGGAAGCCGAACCCAACATAGTTGGGGAAAGGCTCGGCAGATTGAGACTTCTTCTTCACTTCGCAGTAGTAGTAGTACCAAATGGAGACTTTCTGAAAGGTTCATGGTTAAATAATATCAGCTGCACGGGTTGATCTTCAAGAATATGCAATGCTTCCCATCATCCGTCCGTTGACCATCCACTAGGTACATACATACAATTCGAAATAAATAAAATTCCTGCTTGCCTTAGTAAACATGTTAATCCCAACTGACATTTGCAGACCTTTGACAGTCATTACGGGTGATCAGACGACCGAAAACCTGAGAATCGCAGTCGTCTGAATCCTGGATTCGCTACTGGTTGGGAGTTTGGGACCCTCCCAACCAGTATCGGATATAGGAGGGAGATCCCGGAGAGTACTGGTATAATGACAGGCACAAGAGAAGCTTGGTTCTGTTGGATGACAACTGACCATTGACACCTCTGGTAAAAGCGAGTAGACCAAACCTCATCACCAACGGTCAGTTAAAAAGTTAAAAGTTTGAGCAGGTCCGGCTTTTAATAAAATAAAATGACAGCTTATACTGCAAAGGGGGATCACAAGCCGCCATAGTGATTTAGGCCTTGAGTGTCCACAAGTAACATCGAATGCATTGGGACTTCTATAAACAAAAGAACAAATAAATAAAGTACAATATGTGGAAATGTCAAATCAATGTTTTGCAACAAATCTTATTTTTTTTCCGGATTTTAAATTGGCAACTTAGCAAATGTCTGTTTATTTCGTTGTATCGTCTCCATATTTATTATTTATTAAAAAATGTTACTGACTTGTATCGCGTCGTGAATAGAAGAGTTAATTACGTAAAATTTACATCTTTTTTTTTACTAAATTAAATTCCCCGAATCGGCATTCCCCTTTTGATACCAAACTATTGAAAGTCACATTTGTTTTACTCGACTGTTTCAGAAGAAGGAGGGGTTCAGGCATGTGTGTTGATAAAACTGTTTCATCTTTCCAGGCATTGGCGGCGGTGGTAGTTACTGCGAAGGAGTCAAGTGCATGCCGTACGAGGTCTGCAAACCTGATCCGTTCACCAAGCGGCGCAGGTGTCAGCGGGCTTAGGACTACTCACTTTGATACGCCAAAACTGGCCAATATCTTGGCAATACTTACCAGTTCTATGAAATTGTAACTAACAGAACTTAATTTTAGGCGAAAATGATAAAATAACGAGACAATAATGTTGTGTTTAACTATACTTTCCATAAAAGTACTGCTTACAGTCACCCAGCCTGTGTCCCATCCCACAGCTAGGTAATCATTTCTCACATGACTCCCAGCTGCTTCGATCCGCATTCTGTGCGGGTCAGGAATAACAACCAATACTAGACCTCGGATTACCTCGAACATAGTACGCTATGCTTTCTATCAGTTAATTAATAATCTTTAAGATGTTCAAGCAAAAAAATCGCCTTTAGCCGACTCCAGGGTCCATTCTGTCTCGGTGCCAATTTATCAAAATCGGTTCAGCTATTTAGGCGTGAAAGCGTAACAAACCAATAATATTAGTTAGGATTCGAATCAGCATATCCAGAGCCTATATAATTCGTACCTTTAACTATATAATTCGAGATAATTTGAATCCTTTACCAACAACTCAACTATCGACTTTAGGATATTGTAGTTCAAGTTAAGTTTCAATTGATTCTTCAGTGCTTTTTGTTTATTCCAATAAAAAAAGTTCAATTAAGATTATATTTTTTTTCCTTTCAATTCCTTCTCTTCTTATTGCTAAAAAAAGGCATAGTTTTCAGCCGGTCGATTCTGTTAATATTGTTACGAGCTTGGGGTTCGTGACAATAAAAACAGCCGATTAGATAACCAAAAATGACACTTTAATTTAACAACACTAATTACAACTTTAAACTCACTAATTATTAAACACAAGTTCACCACTGATCACTTTATTCGCACTTGAAGATCGCTTCCGAAGTATTCGCTTGTATCGCAAATTCAATACTGACCCGGTCGCGGAATACGCGCTCCTTTTATAGGTCAGTTTATTCTAGAAACTTCCATTCTCGAAACATCTGGAAAGTACTCGTAACTACCGCTGCCGACTGACTAGATACCGAGAAGTGTAGAATGTTCTGGCAAAGAAATGTCTAGAAGGTACTTGACTCTACTAGTTCTGCTACTCGATACTAGATGGCGCTAGTAGTAACTTAATGTACCCGACATTAATTCTGGCGCGTAACACTGCCCCCTCCTAAGACATGCTTGTCCCGAGCATTATCGGTCCCAGAATAACGCGCCAGTCGATCCACATGGACGATCTTGGGAGCACTTCTTGTACCTTTCTGTATACGGTAGGTCACGTCGTTAATTTTTGTCACAATCCGGTACGGCCCGTCCCATTTAGCTTGAAGCTTAGGAGATTTCCCTTTACTGCGAACTGGATTGTGCAACCACACTAGTGAACCTTCGTCGAACCCTTTATTGTTCATTTTGCGGTCATAACGGGTTTTCATCTTTTCAGACATTTGCTGGCCCGATTGTCTGACGTGCTCATAAATGTCATTCATTTTGTTCCGCAAGTCATTCGCATAATCGGTTATATTGCGTGGGGCATCAGGTGGTATTCCGGTGATCAGATCTGCAGGCAGCCGCAATTCTCTTCCGAAGTTGGCGAAGGCTGGTGTCACCGATGTACTTTCGTGAACAGCACTTCGGTATGACAGCAAAAACGGTTGTATATGCTTGTCCCAATCGCGTTGCCGGTTTTCCACGACTTTTGCCAGGTATCTCTCCAATGTCTGATTAAATCGTTCCACCATTCCATCCGATTGTGGGTGGTAAGAAGTTGTTCTCGTTTTATGAGTACCCATAACTCGACAAGTTTCCTGGAATATTTGGGACTCAAAATTCCTTCCTTGATCGCTGTGAATCTCCAAGGGTACTCCAAAACGACAGAAGACTTCATGAACTAGTTTATCTGCAACTGTTGAGGCTTCTTGATTTGGAATGGCGAAGACTTCCGGCCACTTAGTGAAGTAATCCATTACAACCATGAAATACTTGTTACCACTTTCACTTTCCGGAAAAGGTCCCGCAACATCTAGGGCTATCCTTTCCCATGGTGCACCGACGTTGTACAATTTTAATGCACCTCTACTGCGAGTCTGAGGTCCTTTTACAGCCGCACAACTTGTACATTTGCGACACCAGTCCTTGACATCGTCACGACAGTGGACCCAGTAAAACCGTTCTCTTATCTTCAGTAGAGTCCGTTTTACTCCCATATGGCCTCCTGAAGAACCATTATGGTACAGCTGTAGGACATTCGGTACTTTTGCTTTAGGGACAACCATTTGCAAATGACAGCTGTCTCCCCGAGCATTTTCCCATTTACGGCACAGGACTCCATCCTGAATCACTAAGCTGTCCCATTGGGCCCAATAACTTTTTGTGATCGAACTCATCGCTGAGACGTCACTCCACGTGGGCTTAGGAGCACTGGCCTTCATCCACTCCAGAATCGGCTTGATGTCCGAATCTTCCTGCTGTGCACATTGTAGGCTTTCCTTCCACTCGCTGCTGAGGTCTGTCTTGAGCATCCTCATAGGTACGACTTCTTTACCCTCTTGCCTAGTACAATGCTTGCAGTCTTCAGGGCAAGGTCTTCTTGACAATGCGTCGGCGTTGCCATGAGATCTTCCGCTGCGATGTTCAATCACAAAGTCGTATTCCTGCAGTAGTTCAATCCATCTCGCAACTTGTCCTTCTGGATTTTTGAACTGCAATAACCATTTCAGCGCAGCATGGTCAGTACGTAAATGGAATTTCCGTCCCAGCAGATATTTGCTAAAATGCTGCAAAGACTTTACCACAGCAAGCAATTCCCGTCTCGTGACACAATAGTTCCTTTCTGGTTTCGATAATGACTTGCTGAAGTATGCTATCACAACCTCTTGATCGCCATTGCGTTGAGATAACACACCGCCAAGTCCGATATCACTTGTGTCTGTGTCAACTATAAATTCCTTGTTCGTATCAGGATACCCCAGAATAGGTGTTCTGCACAGACGTTCCTTTAGCTCCTGGAATGCGACGTCGCAACTTTCATCCCAGTAGAAATGTCGCTTTTCCTCGGTTAGTTTGTGGAGGGGTTTGGCTATGTCCGCAAAGTTCTTGACGAATCGCCTATAATAGGAGCACAAACCCAAAAATGCTCTGACCTGTGTCTTGTCTTTTGGAATTGGCCAATCCTTGACAGCGGCGATTTTCTCTGGATCTGTGCGGATGCCTTCTTCCGACACTACGTATCCCAAAAAGCTGACTTGACGTTTGAAAAGTGAACACTTCTTTGGACTCAACTTGAGATTTGCACTCTGGATCTTCATGAGCACGCGTTCCAGGTTTTGAAGATGTTCTTCAAACGTACGGCCTACGATGATGATGTCATCCAAGTAGACCAGACAGGCATCGCCAATTAACCCGGTTAGTACAAGTTCCATCAATCTTTCAAACGTTGCCGGAGCGTTGCATAATCCAAACGGCATAACATTAAATTGCCACAGGCCCTTTCCTGTCGAGAATGCAGTTTTCTCCTTGTCCTTAGGGTCGATTTCAACTTGCCAGTAACCACTTTTTAGGTCTAGCGTGCTAAACCATTTCACTCCAGTAAGCATGTCCAGCGTGTCATCAATTCTTGGCAAAGGATAGCTGTCCTTCTTCGTGACGTCGTTTAGACGACGATAGTCAACACAAAACCGCATGCTGCCATCCTTCTTTCTTACCAGCACTACTGGTGAACACCATGGACTGGATGAAGGTTCTATAACACCATCCTTCACCATTCCTTCAATCATGGTTTCGACTTCCTTTTCACGTGCTACCGGCAATCTCCTTGGTCGCTGACGGATAGGCAATTCTTCTCCTGTGTTTATTTTGTGTTGAACTAAGCCAGTCTTTCCGATGTCACCATCGTTTGAAGAGAAAACACTGGCGTACTTCTGTAACATCTTCTTTGCCTTGACCAGTTCATTTTGAGACAGAGCGCTGCGACAGTCGTCTAAAAGTGTGGTCACTTTCGTTTGTGCGTCCTTGCTGAGGGTCCCGGTCGAAAGATATTGGCATCGACGCAACCAATCCACTTCCTCGCAAGTACCAATCAGAGTGCCTTTTTCTATCATCTGTTCCTTATCACTAAGGTTCAGCACACGTACCTCTGAAATGTCGGTGGCTCTGACCAAAGTTCGTGCCACTTTCCATGGAAGGTCATTGTCTACCTTTTCCACGAGTACACAACGATGATTCTGCCCAGGATTCCGAGGAAGACTAACCGGCACAATCGTTTCCGATCTCGGAAGAAAAACAATCTTCTTTAGGCTGTACACATTTCCTGGTAACGCCCCTTCCATGAAAAGTTCTTCTTGTCCACATTTCAGAACTCCTTGATTAACGTCGATCTCACAACAATTCTTCCTCATAAAGTCTAAGCCCAGGATGCAATCGTCCATTATATCAGCCACGACAACATTATGCAGGTAGATTCCGTTGCCTAGCTTCAACTCCATCTCTCTCTCTCCTCGGACGGGTATACGCTGACCAGTGGCTGTTACCAAATTTATGCGGTCTCGGTTGAGTACGGAGTCCCCAAGGAACTGACTTACAAGTTGGGAACTGACGACCGTGCGAGAAGCTCCAGTGTCTATAGTCAGCTTACAAGGCATTCCGTTGACCTCGCCTTTGATGATTAGGCTATTCCCGTCATGGGTTTGTGAGATCGAAATCCTTGGGGCTCTTTGAACATCAGCCAGCACCCGCCCCGCAGTTCTGGCTTTCACTCGTTTCCCTGCTGTTGCTGGGCGGTGCTGTTAGCCGCCCTACCCTCTGGAGATTGGCTACCTTCCCTTTCTGCAGTCCGCTTAGGGCAACTGGATCGAAGGTGGCCCCTTTCCCCACAGCCGTAGCACCTAGGGCTGTATCCTTTTAAACGGTCGCGAACTGTAGGCGCTGCAACCTCCCTGATGCGATGGGAACGATGATCCTGTCACACAGCTTCCACCTCCAGTGCATGTGCCAAGGCGTCTTTAAGCGTCCCGTGGTGCCCGAGCCTCACAGCAGCTCTAACTTCAAGGTCGCGGATGCCATCGATGAATGCCTGCACCAGGTTCCCTTCAATGAGCGCAGGTACGGACTGGTATGCTTTTCGTACCAGCTTTTCCACTTCGAGGGCCCACTGCTGCAGGTTTTCACTGCTGCGTTGCACGCGATCCTTGAGCTTCGCACGAAACACATATTCCAGATGAGCGTCGCCATACCTAGCTTCCAACGCCTCAAGGAGTTGCTCGTACGTCACTTCTTTACCGAGAGCTTCCAGGACAGTTAAGGCCTGGTCGCGCAGGCCGAGGGTGAGAGCAGTCATGGCCTGATCTTTAGTCCACCCATTCGCCTTCATAACAGCCTCAAACTGTATTTTGTAGGCCGACCAGGAAGATGTCCCATCGAACGGTGGCACTTTGAATCCACGTAGCGAAGGTGTAGAAGCTACGTAAGTGGCAATTCCATCCCCTACTTTAAGGTTGTCCAGCGTTTTCTTCACGTCAGCAATCACGTTGTCAACTCGATCATTCATTTGGTCGATTCGCGTTTCGGCTTCCGCCAGGCGGTTCTCATGCTGGACCACCTTTTCTTTTACAACACTTATTTCTTTGCCGAAAGTAGCGTGTAGATCCTTCATAACGAACATCTGTTCTTCCTGGCGGCGCGCCTGCTCCTCCTTGTCACGCTGGAGCTGTTCTTCCAACCGACGAGCCTGTTCCTCCTGTCGGCGAGCCTGTTCCTCCTGTCGGCGAGCCTGTTCCTCCTGTCGGCGAGCCTGTTCCTCCTCTCGGCGAACCTGTTCCTCCTTGTCTCGCTGTAGCTGTTCTTCCAACCGACGGGCCTGTTCCTCTTGCCGGCGGGCCTGTTCCTCTTGTCGGCGGGCCTGTTCCTCTTGTCGGCGGGCCTGTTCCTCTTGTCGGCGGGCCTGCTCCTGCAGCATCATCATCAGTGCAGCAAAGTCTGGTGCTGCAGATGCTGGAGCTCCTGTGGACGGACCGGCCTCCATGATCGGCAACTGGCCCTCCGACGTCTGCGGCGTTGTACCTCCAAAACGCCTATGGTCCGTCTCCTGCTGACGTTGACTCCGGGTACGGATACCCTCCGTGTCGTCCTTTGGTAGAATCGGCATGATTTAAATATCCACTCTTCTGACACCAATTGTTACGAGCTTGGGGTTCGTGACAATAAAAACAGCCGATTAGATAACCAAAAATGACACTTTAATTTAACAACACTAATTACAACTTTAAACTCACTAATTATTAAACACAAGTTCACCACTGATCACTTTATTCGCACTTGAAGATCGCTTCCGAAGTATTCGCTTGTATCGCAAATTCAATACTGACCCGGTCGCGGAATACGCGCTCCTTTTATAGGTCAGTTTATTCTAGAAACTTCCATTCTCGAAACATCTGGAAAGTACTCGTAACTACCGCTGCCGACTGACTAGATACCGAGAAGTGTAGAATGTTCTGGCAAAGAAATGTCTAGAAGGTACTTGACTCTACTAGTTCTGCTACTCGATACTAGATGGCGCTAGTAGTAACTTAATGTACCCGACATTAATTCTGGCGCGTAACAATATGTCGAAGTGAAGGCTTGGGTGAAAGTGATCATGAAGTGAGCTGTGATTCTATCTTGATAATATAGATTGACAGCACACTTCGTGATCACTTCATTCAAGCCTTCACATGTTTATAGAATCGCACTGCAGTTGACACTGTAAGTAAGCGTCACGCCCTATCTTTAAATACATAAAATGGCAGCTCACTTCAAGCTCCCTCCACATAAGTTTACTTGTATTTACAGAATAGAACGGTAGTCCTTTTTTTGTAAAAATCTCATCGTGAACCTAATGGATGTCCACACGATATAGATTTGTGCTGTATCGTGTGAACGGTCCATGTGTGAGCTGTCAATTCATCTAATCATGCTACCATGATTGGATGAATTGACAGCTCACTTCACATAAAGTTTCACGGAGAGGTGCTTACAGAATAGACCGGTAGTAATATCTTGAAAACTTATTTATAGGTAATGCTAGCTATTAACACATAGCTCACTTCATCTTAGTCTCCACAGTACAGTTGGTCTATTTTGCCAACATCTCGCCGCGTTAAGTTAGGTGAAGTGAGCACGATGTACTGCCATTCCATCAAGTTGTTTTAAAATCTATCATCATCATCATAATGATGTCAGCCAAAGGACGTCCACTGCTGGACATAGGCCTCCCCCAAGTGTCGCCACAACAACCGGTCCTGTGCGTCTCGCATCCATCGGCTACCCGCGACACTCACCAGTTCAGCGGCCCACCTTGTGGGAGGCCTTCCAACGCTACGTCTTGCGGTACGCCGTCGCCACTCTAGAACTTGCCACGCCTTGCCTCGCCACATCGACCATGACATAAAATCTATAATGTGAAAAAAAATGAGAACATCCTATTAAGTAAAAAAAATGGTTTAATCATGATACAAAATGATGATAAAACTTAGAAGATATAGCCGGGGTGTTCAGGGTCGGCTGCACTTATTGCGCTTGGTCTTCGGGTCCAACTTGCAGACTTCGAATGAGTTGCATTTCACGTTGTCGCAGTAGATACCGGCTCCCGCTAGAAGACATAAAGGTTTTGGTTAGTTTTCTTATTTATAAAAAACTAGCTTCTTCCCGCGACTTCGAACGCGCATAATCTCGTTTTTTCCCGTTCCCGTATAGTCTATAGCATTCCTCATGAATGTGGCTATCATATACAAAAATATTTTTTCAAATCCGACTGGTACTTTCAGTAATTGGCGCTAACAAACAAACAAACAAACAAACAAACTCTTCAGCTTTATAACGTTAGCATAAAGCTGGAATTTTCATTACAATCGAATTATGAAAAATAAATAAATTTAAAATCAAGAAATTGCAGAATAACAATTGTGATAAACAAAACAAAATTACTACGCGCTTATTTTGCTCTGAACATATTTTATGATTCGCTTTTCACTCGCCGCTTGCCGCTTTACCAGTAGTACCTACGTCACGTCTAGTGAGTTGCTATTGTTTCTCACGCTTTCGAGTTTATGTATAATATTAAAAAAAAAAAAAAAGTCTGCCGCGGCAAAAAAAAACAATTAAATTTCAGCGTGTATATAAAAATCAATCCTTATTTCCCTTGGTCACGGCATCACGCGTGAACGGCTAGACCAATTTCGCTAACACATATGAAAAAACTAATTGAAAAAAAACAGCATATATTCGTCGTATTTGTGCTGTGTACTGTGTAGTGTGTTTTACATTTTGAATTTAGAGATCTTAGTGATATAACCTTTGCATAACCATATAGTCACCATAGCCATTGTCACGGGCTGTCAGTTCCTATGAGCTTACAGTGACACTCGATGACACGCTTGTTTTGTATGAAATTTTTTGTCAAATTCACCCGGAGCTGTGGCCGCGTAGGTGTCTCGGTGGGTCACCTGCTTGTTGGCCATAAAATCTTCGTTTTAAGCCGATGGATTACATTTTAGATTATAAGGGCCCGACCTTAATATCTTTGTCAGTGGCGTTTGTATTTAAAAGTGCAGGTTGGTATTTTTTTTTAAGTGAATACTTCTTTAGGCGCGTTGAGCACTTTTTGGGTAAACAAAAATTCGCTTAGTTTTCACTTGTATTGGCAGTCCCCAAAGACTGCCCAGCATTTTTTTTTATATCGTTACTCCACACTAAGAATTTCTCTTGCGCGTTTACAAACATATACACTCACATACACAACAGCCAGACCCGGAACAACTATCTGTAGGCTATACAAATATTTGTTCCGTGCGGGAATCGAACCCGCGATATGTAGCGCAACAGCCAATCACTCAACCACCGCGCCAACCGTGCCGTCATTTAGGAGGAGGGGTTCCCCACATTTGGCCACATCCTGGGCCGCCATTTTGGCCATTTGGGCCATGTTCTTGACAGGGACACCAAACTCAGATTGTGTGTTAAAAGGGCCTGTGCAACCGAATTTCGCCAGATAGTGTTTGCAGAGGCGAACCTTCTGGTTATAGACGACTGCACTTCACGTCCCAGACCACAAAATAAATATCAAGAATACTTACACTGGGACTTGCTGGAGCTGCTGGAACCAGACCCGTTGGAAGCTGGTATGGTGCAGGACTTGGCATTACAGGCGTTGTTACAGCACACCTTGCCGTTGCCGCATTCATAGTCCTGGACGCACTTGGGGCTGCAGCCGTACACCTTTGACGGTAAGGGGCAGTTACCAGCTGAAGTGGAGAATGAGGCAGTCATTAGATTAGTTTCCTCTGCCCCAAAATAGCCTTGTCCCCTAGTTAGGAGGGAGATATTAACTCTCCCTTTACGTCTAAGAAAGGCGTGCAGCAATTACGAGCCGCCATCTCGGGCATCACAACGGATGTCCGAATCCGTCGGCTCTGGACCCTCTAGAACGATCAACTACCTTGCCTTTCCCTAACTATGTTGGATTCGGCTTCCAGTCATTCCGTATGCAGGTGAATACTCGTATTTTAAATAGACATCTGCCTATCTGACTTCGTGGCGGATCACATGATGTCGCTTAGTTTGTCAGAATTTAGGGCTGCTCGTAATGACAGTCAATAATGTCCATTCGGTTTATTCGTTTGGGTACTTCTTCTTCCCAGCTAAACCACTAGGAAGGGGTAACGGGTGGTCGTTTTGGGGGCATGTTTTTTGAAGTGAAAACTTCTTTAGCGGCGTTGTGCACTTTTTGGGATGGATAAAATGTTAAACTCACGTCAGGACACGTGACCTGATCGAAAATTCATAAGACGGAGGGAGAGTAGACCGCCGGCGCGGCGTAGGAAAGGAAGTAATATCCCCTTCTCTTTCTACCACGTGGCGAAAATGTATGCCTCAATGCATACATATGCAATTCGTGCGAAATTATTCCCTAACCATTCCAAAATATCAAAAAATGCACAACGTTAATGTTCAAGTTTTCACTTCTGCCGTTAAATTTGACGTTCAAAAAGAGCTCAGCCTAATTTGAATTAATGACTTTTGATTTTTGTATTTTTGGTAAGCCCTGTTTTTGCTATCCACATGTCTACTATATGAGAGTAGGTGCTATTACGAACAATTTCAAAATTGGACATGAGTAGACCGTAGTAGACCGTCTTGTTAGTAAGATACGATGTCCTACCAACGATTTACTGTGTAGGTAATCATGTAACTATTACTTGTATAAGAACAAAATATGTTCTAGACGCTTGTATAATCGTCGGTTTCCATAAACGGTGCGCTGATTGAATAATTTACTTTAATGGCTGGACCGTAGGTACTAGAATTATATGAAGTCAAAGGATGACTACTCTATATAGAAATGACGTTGTCTTTGTTCCTGATTCTCTGGAGGGTTATTTATTAAAGGAGTGGGCAATTTTTTGGCCATATATGTATGAAGTGGTCGGTCGGCCATTTCGGTTTGCCACTTCAGGAAATTATCACCTCAAACCTAAACTTAGTCACATCATGAAATGGCCAATTCTACGTTATAGCTACGAAAGACCGAATGTTTAAAAATTAAATAATTTAAAAAACCCCCGACAAAAAATCTTTAAAAAGTAAAAAATAAAATGTATTGATCCTTTTAGTTTAATATAGGTACGATTCTTTGGGCCAGCGTCTTCACCTCGGGAGACCGCAAATTTTTGTAATTACATACTTAGTATAGTAGCGGTCCCCCGACACGATGACACTTGGCCCAAAGAATCGTACTAATATTAAACTCACCCCGGGGGTTAAAAATGGGCGAAAAATAATTGATTTAGTCGAAGAAGTTATAATTATACTTACAAGCCTCAGAGTAAGACACCATCAGCACCACAGCCGCGATGGACAGCAGAATAGTAGCGGAACCTGAAAATTAATTGAAAGGGGTTAATAACTAATTTAAGTATAAAGCTAACTTGAACGGCCCCATTCAAGTTCTACGTAAGAACCTTGCACCTTGCTTTTAGGGTTTCGTACCCAAAGGGTAAAAGCGGGACCATATTACTAAGACTCCACTGTCCGTCTGTCTGTTTGTTTCTCATGAACCGTGAGAGTTACAGTTGAAATTTGAACAGATGCTGTATTTGAAAACAAATAATAAAACTTAAATTAAAATTAAAAATTAAAATAAAAGGGGAAAGAGACATGTTTTTTTTGGCTTATGGTACGGAGCCCTTCGTGTGCAAGTCCAACTTGCCAGTTTTTTATGACATGGGAGTAGTAGTAGTTATATAAGTGTTTCAGCGGCATTTAATTTCCCTATTGCTTTAAGCTTTAAGTTTAAGCTTGAAGTGGAAATTGATACCACTTCAAGAGGTATCAATTTGCCACTGGTGGTCAAATTACATGTTAATTATTATTATTGTATGCCTCTATTTATCAGAAAATATGAACATGTGAAATCTGAGTGTAACCTACTTTTCAGAACAAAGAGAGACGTGACCTAGATTAGCAATAGGCACTTTAGAGAAATATTCACTTGGTCTGCCATTGTTTCCACATCACTATTGAACAAAAACAATGGAACTAGTTGTAGTTAGGGTTCCGTTCCTCAGTCGGTAAAAACAGAACCCTTATAGGATCACTTTCTTGTCCGTCTGTCTGTCCGTCTGCCTGCCCGTCTGTCAAGACTCTTTTCTCAGGAACGCGTGGAGGAACCCAGCTGAAATTAATATTAAGTACTCAGGCCTGCTACCCCTTGGAGTAGTGAAAAAATAAGATAGATCTTACAGTGCAAGTACAGGGTAAAAAACTAGGGAATTTATGGTTTTATCGTATAAATAAACATTTTTTACGATTATAAAGTTATATACTTTTCGGGGGAAGAATTAACCGTGACATACATTGATGTATGGGAGAACGTTTTTCCAACAACAAAGTTTGTCCTTTAGGTTTTGAAAGCAAAATATAGCAGGTAAGATACCTGCTATATTTTACTTTCATAGTTTATAAACTTCCGTAGGTAATGCATAGGTACTCGGAAAAAATCAAGACTCGATCGGAACCCTCGGTGCGCGAGTCTGTCTCGCACTTGTCCGGTTTTTTTAATTATAGCTCGATCTCGTCCAATGAAATCTGAGCCTTTAATAAGCCATGTAGCAAAAGTTTTATTCTGACAGTGTAAGTACATAACGACATATAATCTAACTCAGTCTTATATTAATTGAACATGTAAGTAGTTGAAATAAGTTTCGAATAAACTTTGTCTTTGTCAAAGAAATATACCTACATGGAATTTCATTGCCTCACTGTTATAGGTACCTACTCAACATATCTAAAGACAGGAATATACATCATTTGCAATTTTTCTTATGTTAACCTACTTAGTACCTAACAGGAAAAATATTATTTTCCTCAATACAGTTCAATTTATTGTAGTGTATGATCTAGTAAACAAGAAATAATATCACTAATTGCGAAAGTTGTTATTCTGCCATCGAATCTCCCAACAATGTACTAATGACCTTGATAACCTAATGTTTTTCATGTTTCGTTTGAAATAGATTTATGTTTATAGTATGTTCTTCGTCGAAAAAAATATGTTGGTAAATAAAGTTAACTCGTTAAACACTACAGCCTCAGGTGGTAAAATGGAAGTGAGTCAAGGGCGAGCAGTCAGGTTCGCACGATCACCACATTAATCAAATGAGTTTGTTTTTTTTTAATAAGATAAGCCCGCTGCACTATTCCCAATCATAGCAACTTTTGAAACCCAGAACTCAACTGTGGCAACCACCAGAAAAACGCCAAGTCAATCAAGGTCGACGAGTCCCGGAGAAACGATTGAAATCCCGGAGGAGTCAGTCGTTACGGATAGACAGAAGCCAAACAATCTGACACCACTCTTGCCAAGGAGTACCTTGTTACCCAGTTAATGGGTTGTGGAGGTCTGTAGGCATCCGCTCCACGTAAAATACTGGTATTCAGCTAATCCGGTTTGACTGCAAAGGCTAGGCAGATGATGAGGAACAAGAAAAAACATAATTTCCTTCCTCCTTATCAAGCAAAAGAAAGAACAGAGCTTGGTCAATAGGCACCAAGACACATTTTCAAAATGCGATGGGATGAAGATCACGATTAGATGACGTAGATATAAATATTGCTATCTGACCGAATGTTACGAACTGCGAAAGTCTTTGTTTTCAACGTTTCGGTCGGACACAGGTAATTGAAGAACACCGTAAGACTTGAGTCGGACAGCCCCCTCCGACATCCAGACGACCCCACGCAAAAAAAGGCAAAATATTCCTGTCCTGAGACAGTCGGACAATAAATCACAATGGTTAACGGATAAGGCATATTGACGAGTGAAAGGTTAACAGTTCTATTAACAACCGTTCTTATCACATATGTACCTACATAAGTACACGTACAGCATAGAGAGCTAACAGGAAGAAGAATCTTCTCGTCGTTTGTTTTATGTTTGTTTGGAACGCTTCCACGCCTACATCACCGAACCGATTTAATTGAATTATTTTAGAACAGAAAAAGATGGGACCCTGGAGTCGGTTATAGCAGTGGCGTAGCTAGCATGGTTGACACGAATGTGGTGTCACCCCACGAATGGAAATTTAACATTTTTGCACCACACTTCCGACAGATTTCACTGCGTCAACCATTTAGGGATGACACCCGACCGTGAAAAAAAAAAGTCAACGGACGGTCGGGTGTCACCCGGGGCGGGCCAAGCGAAAGAGATATAGGTACCATAGTAACGTAACATCACGTTAAGCCGTTTGTCCCGGTTGTCATTTGTAGATCTTTGGCAGTCGTTACGGATTGTCAGAAGCCAGTAAATCTGACTCCGGTCTTACCAAGAACTACCGTGTAACCCAGTTAATGGGTTGTGGAGGTCTGGCAGGCAGCCGCTCCACGTAAAATACTGGTATTCATCTGAATCCGGTTTGACTGAAAGCCGACCCCAATATAGTTGGGAAAAGGCTAGGCAGATGATGATGACAAACGTAACATCACGCCTAAACTGTATTCCCCGAACGATGACACCAAATTTAGCCAATTGGACCTATTCTCTATTTCTTAGTATCACAAAAACAATCTCCAAGCTGCTCGTTGATAGGTTCTCAAATCAGTATATTTTATTTCACATAAACCTACATGGGCACTTACACAACGTCAGAAGTTAGTGCACAGTTCCAATTGGTCGCTTCCTATGGAAAAGAACCGGCAAGAATCTCAATACTTCTTACGCAAGTGCGCAACCCACAGGATTATTTTAAATTGGGGACTTTTGCAACTTCCTTGTTGTTAAGGTTTGTGACCTCTTTTGATTGGGTACTTATCTACTCGAAATTGAGATCTTCACAGGGATTGGGGTATTGTACGTTATTTAATCATTTTGCGTACCCAGTTAGTACAATCCGGTTGCTACACGAATAAAAATATAATCACTGCTTCGATTGCTTTCTTGATTGCAAGCACTAAGAATGAGGCCCTTTTTTACGGATGGGAAATCAAAAAATTACTTTTTCCACTCTGGGCGGAGCGTGTTCCTCCTAATGCTTTTTGCGTTCCAGGGCCGCGATGACTCTTTAGAACAAATTCCGCAACAAGAATGAGGCCCTGGATTAGATTTCCAAGTCGAACAAAACGTTTACGTAATACCAGAGTAGCAGCCTAAACTTTTATTTGAAAAGACTAAACATGAAGTTTCTTATCCGTTCTTCTTCATACGAGTATACCATTGCGAATGGACATCTAGAGTCATTTTTTTTTTACAATTTGTATCGGCGCCTTTGTCTTTGCCGGAGTTGGTCTGAGTGCCTGGCTGATGCTTATAGGCTCGCTCCTATTACATGAAACTTGCTGGCAAAATATGGGTGTATCTGCCTAACCCATCGGGACATAAATAAATGGCGTGATGTTATGTTATTGTTGTATTGCAGCGAGCTACTCACTTTTTGCTCTATTATGTGTGACTAACGTCTTTGATTCTTTACGGTAGGTACCTATAAGGACAAGTGTGGTCACTGGTGAAGTGGTGACTAAGAACAACATTACTTCTGATGAATTGGTCTTGTTATTACCATATTCTTTCGACGACAAATAAAGGATCCTTCCTGTATACGAGGCTAGGGTTGCAAGCTACATACTGTTCTATATTGTCCTGACTTGGAACATGCTACTAGTGCTATTTATAATTTTATATGATGCCAGATAGTTTTAAAACATTAGCATTGCAGTGACGACGCTATCAACAATTACAATACGTCCGTGAAGTTAAAATGAGTGCTCACTAGCCAATTGAATACTAGCTTCGCCGGCATAGTGATGTTAGTTCACCATTCAGGATAGTAAAATCAGTGGTGTGGGGTGCTACAGGCAAAAAAATTAGAATGCCATTATTAAAGTATCCTAGCTTGAAAAGCTAGTATTAGACCAGATTAAGTACTAGCCTTCCGTTTAAAACGGAAATTAAACGGAAGGTTTTGATACCTGCATTCTCCCCTCTCTTATGGTTGTGAAACCTGGTCACTCACAAAACAACACATAGACAGAACACTGCCAAAGAGCTATGGAGCGGAGCATGATCGACGTCAAAAAAAGGATCGAAAACTGGAGTTACTGACGTGCTTTTAAAGATAGACCAACTAAAGTGGAGATGGACGAGCCATATACTATACTGCGTAGTACTCAATACTGGTATCCTAGAGATGGTAAACGGAAAAGAAGAAGGCAAGAAAGGAGATGGGAGGATGTGCTAAAACTTACAGTCGGTTCCAACTGAAGAAGGGTTGCTAGAGATACGAACCACGGAAGACGGATGGAAGACGTTAGAGGAGGATAGGCCTCCACCAAAAGGCACACTGAACTGAGAGACACTCTTTGAGAACCACCACAATGTAAACAACTTACTGAATGGTTCAGGATAAAAGGCTTTTTTTTAAGTTTGGGATATCATCAAAAGACTTCTTCCGCTCTGGGTGGAACGAAAGGGCATGTCAGACTCTTACTGACTAAAACCCATCCGTGTTCCTCCTGAAGCCCTTTGCGTTTCAGGGCCGCGGTGACTGTTTCAAACAGATTCCGCAACCCCGGCAAGAGGATTAAAGGCTTGTTGATGGATTGAAGTACTAGCCTACAAATGAAGCCAGCTTTATATCCTCGAAGCCAGACTTGCCAGCTTGCTTCTTTACTAACACAAGCTTAGTATCTTGGCTTGAGCAACCAGCCTCGTGGATCTATCCTGGCAATAGAAACGACTGCGCACGAATTTACAATCAACAATCGTGCTTGCTGATTTATCGTCTATAGGTGTTTTCTTATTGATGAGGAGGAAAAAACCAAAGTAAAAAACAAACTTGTTTTGCATTGGAGAGACATGACCTCCAGACATTATGTATTATTAATTTTCTTGAGTTCAACATAACCTGTTAAACATAAACCTTGCTAAGCCGGCAAGACCAGATTAATAATGACCTATGTATGTACCTATAGAGTTAGTGTTAGTATGACGGCTGACAGGACAGGGTGGAAGAAAAAAACGTGTTGCGCCGACCCCAAGTAACATGGGAAAAGGGCAGGAAGATGATGATGATGATGTATGTATGTACTTATAGAAATACAAAAAGGGTAATAATGTTACAACTGGTATTATACTTTAGGAATTTTATTATGATCAGTTGCAAAAATGAGGCTCATTTAGTCAGCCACACACAAATGAGTGACATTTAGTCAGCAGCAGCGTGGTGAAGGTGATTTTCAAAAAGTCAAAAGTAAATGGGATTGACAAATGCCGTCGTAGTAATACGTGATCATCTATTCTAATATTATAAAGAGGTATATTTTGTATGTAGGGGGTAATCTCTGGAACTACGGAATTGATTTTGAAAATTCTTTTTGTATATCATAGCCACATTCATGAGGAATGCTATAGGCTATACGGGAAATACCTACGGGAACGGGAAAAACCGGGATATGCGCGTACGAAGTCGCGGGCAACAACTAGCTCCCCTATATTTTCATGGCATTTCGACTATCGGGTTCTTTGATAGATACCGGTGGAAGTATGTGGTCATCGCTAACCAGGGACATCTTACCGTATGCGGTTGATACCAGTACTTAACATGCGCAACTGCCAATATTCCTCTACTGCCCAGTAACAGGACTAACAGGTAATACGGTGGCAAAGCAGGTGTCAGATTTACTGGCTTTTAAGTTTCTGACTATCTGGAACAACTGTCAAAGAAATAAAAATGACAGCCGGGACCAAAACTAAAGTGCTTTCCGGGGTACGGATAAATCTCAATATTTGGAGGGAACATTATGACAAAAAATACATACATAGGTACCATAGGTACATACAACTCTGGACATGAGAAGCACAGGGTATCGCTTGGGGAAGGCTACCTACGAGTATGTACAAAGATGACAACTGGTAATAAAATAACCCTTATTAAACGGAATACATCAAGAACCAGTAGCAAAAAAAAATGCCTTTAAATATTCTGCCCGCTTAATAGAATCAACATTGATAATGGCAGTCATAGTCGACAGCCGTGTAAACATTGTAGGTACACACACAGGTATTGTAATACAAATACTTATTTGTATTCAAGTGGGCAATGTGCCAATGGCATCTCGTTGCTGTCTGGATTTCCCCCTCGCAGGACAAACAAGGAAACAAAGCATTTAGTGCGGCATCCAGATTTTGTTAGGGCACTGTACCTGTTCATACTAGAAATTCTTAAGAGCGATTGCGCACTACGTCCGATCCGAATCCGATAAGAATCCGTAAAAATACTGTCCGAGAAAACTCGGACCGAACTCGGATATTGCTTACACACTACCTCCTCCTTCCTACCTCCTTTCTAGACATACAGATGACATGGCCTCACACAATCCATGCTTCGTTTCTTTGATCTACCCCTACTCTTATTTCTTATAATTTCATCGCGTTATCAGTGTTACCGTGATAACCAAATATTAACTTCCTAAAGTCTTAAGAACAATTAAAATTGACATCCATCCCAGCCCTGATGCCTTATCCTTGTCCAATTAAATTGTTATAAGATTTTTTAAAGTAGTAAAACCAACTAAGTACTAACAGGGTCGAGTCACGTCACCCCCCGCCCCCCCAGCCCCTCTGCCAATTTTCTCGGACGCAGCTCGGATTCGGTTCGGACATAGTGCGCAACTGTTCATACCAATAACACTATGGCCATTTCGGTCCGTCAATAATCTTATCCTAAATGGAGATTCTCGGATGACGGAGAGAAATCGGATGACAGAAATCGGGTGTAGTACCATACAAATTGTTCTACGACCGTCTTTTCACGGATACTGGTCGGGTTCGGATCGGACGTAGTGCGTAAGCGCTCTAAGAATCAAAAATCTAAAGTTCGGGTGCCTGCCGAATTGTGATAGACATTCTCCTTATGGTCAATGACTTCGTCTAGCTAACACAAATCAGTTTAACTGAGGAGGGTCGTGTTATTTTAATGTTGGACTATTCAATTGGTCAAGTAAACTGGCGAGTGCTTTTGGGGATCCCTTTCAGTCGTGCGACAACGACCCAAACATTTATCACATTTTTGTATTCGCCCACTGTTTGTCGCTCACTCAATTTAATTTCGCTCGTTTCAATACTATCCTTATGCTTTAACTTACGCTTTACGTTACTCAAAGACCTATTGGCACAACGTTAACGCCTAGTTAGTGAATTACTTTCTGTTCATAAGCCCTTAGGAGTGTCTCTACGTCATTCTTACGAAACGGCCGGGCCACACATGTCGACTAAGGTGTAGGTAGGGTTTGTAGAGAACTTTTTTATGTATGCTAAATCATCACATGACTCCTCTCTGAGCGGAGAAGAAGGGAGTGTTAGAGTCTTACTAACTAAAAATCATCCGTGTTCCTCTTAAGGCCCTTTGCGTTCCAGGGCCGCGGTGACTCTTTCGAACAAATTCCGCAAAACTTAAAACTTGAATTCTCGTAGGACGCTATACATTATGATGAGAGTTAGAGCGTGTTAGATTTAGGGCGTGTAGAGTTAAGAGCTTGGCTCTCCATAAGATCTGATAACTTTTTTACAGTGCAAGCAATATGCTACTTTACATGAAAATGTGTTTGGTTTTTTTTCGACCTTTCTATATGCAATATCTACTACACCGAGGTATTGTGTGAGTCGTGAGAACTTTACGATTCTGTGTTTTATGATTATTATTGATTCATCGTTGTGTAAACACGATTAGATTTGGCCGAGTTAGTGGAAATTACTATTGTGAGAAAACAATAGACGATAGAAAAAAGTTAATTTTCTTGCTTATATCTTGCTGATTTTGGAAACGACGCGTTGTTGGATTATTTTGGAAAATATTGTGAAAGCAAAAAAGTGCGATTTCTTTCATCGAAATGACAATAATGCAATTATTTTTGAGTGCTATTAAGTACCTGAGAATTTGTACTATGATAGCTATATTAGAGTACAAATTCTCAGGTACTTAATTAATTGTGCTACCATAAAATAGTTTGACGAAAATGGACAACACCCTGCGAGTTAATCTTCTGCCAGAAACCGAAGAGAAAAACTAGGAATTGACTTGACAAAGGAATTTATGTGATATATGCACCATCGATATGTGTAAGTTATTTTAATGTCAATACAATCCTATCCCAAGTTTATTACCATCATCATTGTCTTATTTTTACTAGTTATTGCTCGATTTAAAGTAGCCTATAGATAACCGTTTCCAGAATCTTTCTCTGAACCAAAATTCATCACAATCGGTTCGGCGATTTAGGCGTGGAATCGTAAAACACAAACAAACTCACTTTCGAATAGTATTAATTAGGAAGTAAGGACACAAAAAGTTCAAATGATTTTTTTCATTAGTTATCTACCTATCACAGTCTGCTTATTTAAATATGTCTTTTTCATATTCCATAGTTCTATATTTATTTATTAGTCGCGACGATTGATTAGTCGTTATTTCAGTAGTAATTTATAACCGTCGGTACCTAATATCATACACACATTTTAACAGTTATTTATTTCACTAGTAATCAATTCACTTACCCATATTTCTGTCTTGAAATAAATTCACTACGACGCGTGCACTCACAACTGTTGGTACTCAGAAACTGGATGTGTTCCGCAGGGCGCAGTCCGTTGTGAAACCTCTCAAGTTCTTAATTCAATTATGTATGTTGGCGTACACTGGCCGGCCAAAGCCAACACCACTTCAATTGCAGTACTTCTTTGTATTTTGATTAAGGACGTCCATGTATGGGGCGGAATCTGTGTTGGATCTTGTGGCCAATGTTTGTAACCAATATGACTGTTTTCGATAATGCGATTTGTTTGCTTGCCAATCGTATCGTGTCAAGGTCTCAGGTCATGTTAATTAGTGTGAGAGTTTAATAATATTATTTATTATTAACCGGCTTCGCCCGCTTGTCGTGTGTTTGCCAGGCGCGGTCGGAGGGGGTCCTGGGGGTCATGACCCTCCTCAAAATCATACACGCCTAATTGACAAACCTTCTAAACATTGGTTAATTCTTTTATCGATTCGCTCCGCTCGCTTTTGCATCCTTATCTGTCGAAGTTTTGTTTGTTTTATACATATATTAGTCAACAACATTGCTTTTATGTCAGTATTGATCCGAAGCACAAAGACCAGTTCTAAAATGTTACGAGAACATTTTCGAACTCGTTTTTGTATCCACAATTACCAAAGTTTTACGTTGGCTCAAACATAAAACTTTTGTTATTCGAGCTCGCTACACGCGCTCTAGCATGCAGTTTTGGTTGCCGGCTTACTAGTATGTCGACAAATAAACATCTGAGTGTATGATAAAAAGGAAACCTAACGTATGCAAGACAAGATACAAAAAAAAAAGACATGGTTCCGTTCGCTCTAGCATTCTTTGGTCTACAGCCTACGGTTAAACTGAGAAGGAAACATCAGCAAATACGATTAAAAGAAATTCCAACGTTTTCGAAAGAAAAATAAATGCTAAAATTCTTCGAGCTCGCTTCGCTCGCTCATTCACTCTGAGTTGACTTCCGGCTAAAGCTTTTCTGCAAAAGTCACCAACGTAACCCATCGGCATCCGAGGTGCTAAAAATTAACTCCGTGGTTTTTTGCCTGCGAGAACTCAAAGTATCTCCTATTTACGAATGCTTTGGTACCCTCCGACCGTGAACGAGTCCGTAGTCCGAATCGCACTTGGCCAATTTTCGGCTGACCATGAATGACCAGAACCTTTTTTGGGGTCTTGCCGCCCCTGTTTTCGTCTCCCATTTATTTCATGATTTTTAGTTTATTTTGGTTTTTGTGCAAGGAACCCAATTTTTTTCCCAAGTTCGACCAAATCCGTGTACTGACTCTCAGTGGCGTGACTGATTAACAAACATCACACTATGCTATCGCTTTTCACATTTTCTTTACCGACCCGGGATTTTGGTTGTGAAATTCGTTATGACCGATCCGGAAAACCATGAAAAGAATACCCATGAAGAAATTTAAACCAATTTTCGTCGCCACCATCTTAGATTTTGATTTTGACCGCATAAGTATTCGCACAGGTCACAACTGTCGCACGCGCAAGTTTCTTTTCGCGGGAACGGATTCGCGCAAGTCTTTCGTGTGAGTGTGTTTCGCGCCAGTCTACCGGATTTAGGTGCGGCCTAGCTTCTTCGGATAATATTGTCTAATTATATTCGCATTTCAACTACGAAAAACGGCTTTATGTCTACGCAATAAAGACGCTGTTAACGTCAAATAGTTAATTTTGGTCCTTCTATTAACTTAAGTTTAAAACCGGTTTCCGAACAGGAAACTCCAAGGATAATAATCAAACAAGTTTGGAATGCCGCGAAAATAGATTTTCGGCCGCGGCGGCCAATCTAAGCTAGCCATCGTCGCGGAAGTATTGTGCACTCTGAATACACATATTGTAACTCTAGAGTTGGATGGGACGACAATACAACTGGAGAGACATCTAGCGCAGGACAAACGGATTTACGAGGCAAGAGGATCTCACACCACCACTCAAACCCCGGGCTTAACGAACATTACGAGGCACGGGGGTCTCACACCGCTATCTCAAACTCCAGGTCACCATAACACCAGGACGGGAATGGAAACGAAGACCACACATTCAGCATTTGCTCTTGCTACCGCGAGACCAACGAAGCAGAAATAACTGATTGAGTTGGTTTTAGCTATAATTCAAAACTATCCATCGACAACTTTCGAATCTGAATGGGAGTGGCAGTGTTTAGTGTCACGTTAACAAACTCGAAAAATACAAGTGCATCAATCAAAACTGTGCCAGTGACGTTCAATAAACGAGGCCAACGATAGAGCCTATAGATTGGTTAATACTCTTTGGATAAAATTTCATTTGAGTCAATTGACAAGAAAAGAGAGAAGATTCACCATGGGAGAATTATACGAAGCTTTTGCGTTAGCTATACAATACATTTATCTTGTGGTGACAGCAGTTGCATTGATATACGGAGTGACATCATGGTGCATCTTAAAGAAGTTTCGCAATTATAGGAACTTTGTGTGTCTCAACTTAATGTTCGCACAGATTTCATTCATTTTACTTTATAAAATTTATGCTTATGTCATGACCATCGACACTGATTTTGTGAAAGAAAAAGTCACGCTGTTATCTCGAATTTATGAGAATATAGCGGATTACCTATTATCTGCGAGGGGCTTCTGGTTGGTAATTATATGCCACATGTTTTACGTGAGCGTTGTCAAAGTTTTCAATGGGCTTATCCAAAGGATATATTTGAAAAGCATCCTCTTTGGTTGGGGCATACCTATAGTATCAACCACCATTACATATTTTGCAAGACCTTATATTCATCTTTACGTTGAGTTACTTATTTTAAATTTACCTTTGATACTTAACAGTTTAATTTACATCATTATTGTGTATTCACTCTGTCGCGGCTCAAACACGATTGCACTTACGGCTACGAACAAATGGCGTCGCGTGTACATTGCCACTGTGATATTCATATTGGGTGACATCTCATTTCTGTCTTCTTTCGTCTTAGTGCTTATCACTCCAACAACAGCGAGATACATACGTTTATTCATGTATTACTTACATCCAATGCTATTGCCAATATTTTTCATCGGTGTAAAAAGTAATCGAGTGCTGTGGTATGAATTGTATGTAAACAAATTTAAAAAAAGATTGTTAGCAAGGCACGGGGATCACGATATCAATTTGAGTAGAAGGGATCTTCAAGAGTCTACCCAAGTAACACAGGAAGCATTATAACCAACGAATAGTAAACTTATGTAGAACTTAAGCTCCGTATAAACTCTTAAATAAGTTCACCTAGCATCTTGACGCTTTATAGTGGCATTTCAAAATCATTATGATGCTTTACACTATATAACGGTCGGATAATGGCATATCAAAATACATTTGTAAAGCCTTTAGCTTTAGTGCAGCAAACCACAACGCAGCTGTACCTACAGCTTTCAGCTGTTTTAGTGCATTTGGATCTACAACAGCATTTTTAAGTAGTAAATAAATGCTTAATGCTGTTACTACTAGCACAAACATAAATCATTAGAATGCCACGTAAATCCGCTATACAGCTTTCAGCTGTTTTGAGTGCCCTTTGATGTGGAATAGCACTTTTAAGTGGTAAGTATAAGCCTAGTACTGCTGAATAGCATAATACGTAAATCAATGTAGGTAATGCTTGGATTTTTAAAAATCAACTGTGTTCTGTCACATGTTCTGTACAGCTAACAGGTCTTTAATTAAAACACGTTAGTTAGTTAAAGCGTAAAGCTGTATTTAACCCCATTGCAAAAAAAAACGAGTACTTCAGATTTTCTTCTGTATCTTAAATAAATATAAAAAGAAAAGGGTTTTATTGATTTGACGATGTTATTTGAAGTATCCTGGCTGGAAAGCATACGTTCGTGCGTTGATAACGCGATTAGAGCCGGCAAAATTATAGCGCTACTTAAAGAAGAAGGTTGTTCGTAAACTTACGTGTCTTAGCGGCCAAATGTGAGTCGTTCAACTGACCGACAACGAGATCGATGGTATCGAGAGATCGGGTAGGACGAAAGGTTTGGGAAGAAAGCGATGCACAAAGCCACGAGGTGAGCGTGCGGTTTTTGGTAAGTCAGGCGTTAGGCGTGGACCTAAAGAAGTATGAGAAGTAGAAGTTAGCATGTGGACGGTCAGGAGCAGGCTTTCGATATCAGCCGTTACCGCCCGGCCCGGGGCCCTAAATTACTCCGTGGGTACCGAGTTGCTCGACTTCAATTTGCTCGAAATTGTGTATCATGGAATCTGGATGACTAGAACAAAGTATGTTTCCAGACGAAGCTAGAATCCCTTTATATGGTGAGGATCGAAGCCGGCGAGTGCTGCGAAGACCAGGGGAACGCTATACGGACGTGTATTTTATGGAAATCTCTCCTTATGACGGAAGCTCCGTTATTTTTTGGGCAACAATTAATTAGACGGAGCGTACGGAGTTAGTTTTCATAGAAAATGAAACATTAAATGCACACCTGTACATAACGGAAGTCCTAATTCCAGATGCACAACCCGCATTATATGAAAGAAGTTGGGATCCATCGTTTAGATTGGCCAGCTCGAAATCCTGACCTGAATCCGATTGAGCATTTCTGGGATGTCCTAAAAAGACGGGTAACATCACGTCACGGGTGAAACCTGCTCCACAAAACATCAGGCAGCTAAAGAATCATTGCAAAAGAGTGGCAATTAACGTATTCCACAAAACGTTATTAAAAATATCGTGGAAAGCATGCCCAGAAGGAAGCAAGCTGTGATTTTGGCAAGAAAAGGTCACACTCGTCATTAGGATTTTGACATTTGGCATGACATTTTTAACTTTAAAACTAAAAAAATCTGCTTGACTTTATTGCTGACCATTTCATATTTTTTAGACGAGCACATCGATTTTATCGAATTCATAGAAATTTTATGTGGCTAATTGCCAGAATTCACTTCACGCATATATTCATTTTCAAGATTATAACAATACAGTCTAGATCAAACAATTAAATTCAATTAAATTAACTGATATCGGCCTTGCAACGTAAAATTAATTAGGTGCCCTTTTTTGCAAAGGATGTAAATATGTCACCGGAAAATTCCAGACTCCGTAAGATTGTAATAAATCTTTATTAGACTATTATTTCTCGATATATTATGAAAAAATTGTTTTTTATGCAATAAATCCCAATTAAATTCCATAGTTTACAATTTCACGCGATATTTCACAATCTTACGGCGTTTGCAAGTTTCCGGTGACATATAGATCCATTTTAATACTGTACAATACTGTAGGTATTCGTAAAACCATTGGGCTATTGGGGAAAAGCACATAATAAATTTATCAACAAAACAACAGCAATTTGTATGGTGGACGTATAGATATTATATATTATTAATTTAACTGTGTGTTGCCTATCCATGTGTGTAATAACAAAATTAAATTGTGATTTCATTGTAAATACGTATAATTTAATATAGATTATTATAGATATAAATAATTGTAGCATTTTGTTTCACATAATGTTGAAAAAATCGTTCAAATTCTGAATACAAAAATTCTGAAATGGGTTTTATTGTTTTGATCAAGGATCTTGCGAAAGCGTGTCTCTAGACAGTCAAAATTGTCACCTATTCTGGTAGGGTTGACTCAGGCGGATAAAATTAAATAAACTAAAAGATTGTATTTTTACCCGACTGCGCCAGAAGGAGGGTAATGTTTTTTTTTATATTATGTAGGTAACTATGCCACACTAAAATTTGGTTGAGGCGCCTCCTGAGACATTTGGCGCCTGGAGCGGCCGCTCCGTTCGCCCTATGATAGGGCCGGGCCAGCCGGTCGATTCTGTAAACATATCGAAGTGAAGGCTTGGGTGAAGTGATCACGAAGTGAGCTGTCAATCCATACAATCAAGATGTCACGTGATCACGGAGTGAGCTGTCATTCTATCTTGATTATATGGATTGACAGCTCACTTCGTGATCACTTTAAGCCTTTACTTCAATATGTTTACAGAATCGACCGGCAGGTCCCGGGCCCCGGGCTTGTGGGGAGCCAGAGGGAATATCCATGGTGCGGACTTTTGTAAATAAAGGCTCACGGCACCTAACACATGTTTTCTAGTTTTTAATATCTAAAATTCCTACTTAGCACAGATTTACCAATGCAGTTCGTATTCTAGGTAGGTAACGACTGTTAGACAGAATCTATGGTAACTACCTTGTTTCGATATTACAAGTAAGAAAGTAATGTATGTAAGTAATAACAGTAGTTATTTAATAAAGTTATTACTATCATAGCCAACTGGCTAAATCAGCCGTATTATTGGCTGCCTAGCCTTTTCATTGGACGGCGCCCTTTAATCAACGGCCTAATTCAGGACGTAATTTTCAAAAGTGGTCAAATCTAAATTCATAGAAAATAAAGTTAGTACCTACCTACCCACACAACATTTATCTTCACAGAATTCTTTATTGCCTTTTATCGCTCATCTCGCTAAATCCAGCCTAAAGCCCTTACCTACTTTCAAAATTAAGCCTATTCCAGACCAGCTTACTTTCAAACATGGTCAAAGCCGTATGAGCCATTCACGTCGCCCCAAACCCTATCCGCACTCTTTTTATGTTCTCCATACATTGAGGCGATGCGTGGGCCTAGCGTGTATTTATAGTGTGGTGAAAATTTGTAAATTTCTAGTAGAATATCCTAAAAAGTACGTGAAAAAATGTAGAAAAGTGTTATGGAAGTGCCTAGCCATCAGGCCAAGAAGAGAAAATCTGTCGCAGGACAAATGGTCGTGGAGGGAAGAATAATAGGTCCGTTATTTCACGAACATTTTTTGTTGTTTACCTACCGAAGTTAGGGTTGTGCAAGCAAAGAGTTAAAAGTAGTCAAATCCTGCCAGGTTACTAACAAAATTAGTCAAATCCAGCACACCTTGAGAACAAAACAATAAGTCAAATCCGTTTTTAAACCACTGTATTTTTGTGTAAATACAAGCAATAACTTTTTTATGTTTTTATATTAATTTTGCGAACCTAATTTCTAGTAGAATAACCTATAAAATTTGTGAAAATTATCGAGAAAAGTGTTGAGGAAGTGCCTAGCCATTTGACAGCCCACTAAGCGTAACGATATTAATCGGTAGTCATGACGACGGTATTATTCGGTGGAAATTACCGAAATCGCTATCAATGTCGAGACTTCAGGCCCTGAACTCTATAGTAATATAGGTATACTTACCAACCAAAACGTCACAACGGCGTAGGTTCTTTTCTCAAATTGGCATGAAATGGACTTGACTACTTTGAAAATTACATGCTACTTACTATGGCGTGCCAATGCCATCATTATTCCGTTGTTTAAAAGAGATATATAGTGCTACGTGTCTTGCATAGCTCCATCTCCTTCCCACACCAGAATCGCGACATAGTAGAGCACATCTGAATTGATATCCAGCCAATAATAATAATAATATAATAATAATAAAACATTTATTTCAGAATCAAGATCCATAATTTGTTAGTACCAGTGTAAAATGCCTTATATCTATTGTTAGTAAATAAACTAATCTAACGGGTAATTATATAAATTTTAAACTAAGTACACCCACTAGAAACTTTCCCATCCCAATCTACTTCACTGCATGGAGTCGTATCCAGCGTCCTAGAATCAGAGAGTCCCAGCGGTCTGCCAACGTCCTCAGGATAGTGTTGGGGCTGGCGCGAAACCGACATAATAATGATGCGCATCTGTTGCGCATGACGGTTGAAAAGCTGTCAACATTTGCGTCGACAAACATAGGTACCGGACGCGCTGCAAAAACGCGGCAGCCCCAACAACACCCGGAAAGCGTTGTTGTATTGGATGTGCAGGTCGCTATATGCCTTCAGCGTGAAGTTCACCCACAGGCTGCACGTGTAAAAGGATTGGCAGAAGGCTTTAAAAAGCGTTACTTTAACTTGTGCAGTACAACGGGCGGACCTACGGGCCAACATACAGCATCGGAAAGCTCCCTTTCCACATCTAAATTATTTTTAAGATCTTCACTCACCCAGTGGCCCAAGTATTTAAATTTAGTAACTCTTTTTAATGGTATGCCGTCTAGTGTGATAAGTGGTACTTTAGAGTAGCTTTTATTACCAGCTTTGAAAACCATCAGTTCACTCTTGAGTGCATTGTAATTGAGCCCGTGGGCCCTCGCATAGGATTCGCAAAGACTTAGCATCCTTCGCATTGCTCCAACCGAAGGACTCAGCAGCACCATATCGTCGGCATAACTGATATTATTAATACAAGTGCCATCAATATGACATCCGATCCTGGTGCCGCTGAGCTCCTCGATCAGACTATTCATATACAGGTTGAAGAGCGCTGGGGAGGTTAAACACCCTTGGTTCACCCCGCACTCCAACCTATACTCTTCCGACGAAGAGTCCACCCACCTCACACGGTTCACTTGGTTTCCATACCAAAATTTAAATATGCCTATCACTTGCGGTGGTACCGAGGTTTCCCTAATTAGTTTGTCCCACAGCCAATGCGTCTCATAAATCATTTAATGAACGGGCTAGCAGATGCTTAGTCCGTTCATAGAATAGGGTAACCGGGTGACGAAAATATATGAAATATTTAATTATGGGAATTCTAAATTCAAACAACAATCAATTTCAACACTCTAACCTCGGGGACAGAGCCCCGCGGGGCTACTTTTTCTGTCTGCAAGGTTTAAAGGAACCTAACATGAATGGCATGACTGAGCTAAGTTCGCGCTCTTCGGTCGCTAACTATAGCTCCTGTCATAGGTACTTACCATTCGAACCTAACCTATCAGTGTCAGGGTGCCCTAAGTTCCCTTTTTTTTGGGTTGGAAAACATCAAAATGACTTCTTCCACTCTGGGTGGAGCGGAAGGGCGTGTCAGACTCTTACTGAATAAAACCACCCGTGTTCCTTCTTAAGCCCTTTGCGTTCCAGTATGTTCCACTATGAAGTTTTAAAACGATCATGATTGACGCTCTAAGAGAGAGACGGAGCTATACATAGCGAATAACTTTTTACATCGTCGGAATTGGATGGCATTGGCACGTCATAGAAACGCCTGGGCCGCGGTGACTCTTTCGAACAAATTCCGCAATCCTGACAGGCTCTGGCACTAGCGGGGCCCCGTCTTGCCCTAAGCTCCCTGTGTCCTATGATCTATGATCATTAGGTAAACGATATTGAACGAAATCATTTGCCTAGAGACTAGGCCGCCAATTAAACTGCTGATTAAGCTAGTTGGCTAGAAGATCTAAAGCTAGAGGATCTGACTTAACTATTGTGTAGACTTTGGTCTTTGGTATAAACCAAAACTGGTTTTCTAACATTTCATGATTGCATCATGGTATCCTGGTTGTTGTCTAGTCTAGTAAGTTGACCTGCCTATCTATTATTATTTAAAAAAAACGCTAGTAGACCTTTGCCAACTATAAAACAGATGTTATTGAATCAGATTACTTCGAATTAGATGCCATGCCATCTGTTAAGCGGCATCGGAACTGAATTAGAAACTTTGAAAGACCCACTCGTAATAGGGAACGTGCATGAAGTATAGGTGGCAGCACAAATCGACATGAGAGCTATGGAGTGGAAACTATTCAATCCTGTCATCGTATTGCCGTTAATGTTTACTTGTATTTAACAAGAAGTATTGTTTGCGTATATGATTCGGATTTGCGCCACCAGGGTGACAGAGATTTATTTTATTGCGGTTTTTGGTAAGACTATTTTTCACTTTTTTTTATTCTTCTGTCTGATGGCGCTACTAAAAGACAACAAATAAGCTCTTTCTTTGCGGGAAAAAACATTTTGGCAAAATTAACTAGAAATAATCTGGTAAAGCTACCTACTTGAACTAAAGATGATGACGACGTGGAAAGTGAGCGCAGGGCGTTGGCGGTCCGCGGGAACATGTTGGCGCGCAGATTTTTCATTTGTACCGGTCAGGTCAAAATAACCTTGTTTAAAAGCGTACTGCCAGGGCCTGTACACGGGAAGTCTGTGGTTCAACTGCACACGGGGGACGCTAAATGCCTTGCGCGTCCAGTACAACAATGTTTTCAGGATGATGTTGAAACTCCCTCGTTTCTGTAGTGCCTCCGGGATGTTTGCCCAATCGCATACAGATGGTTTCCATGCGATAATCAGGAAAAAGGTGGCATCGCTTGTGAGGAGGATTCGAGGGAGTAGCAATAGCATCCTGAAAGTTGTGGCTGAGGATCCGAGAGCTCCTGTGCTGAGGCATCTCATGCGAAATCATTGTCCGCATGAAATGCCTCGTAAGTACATGACTTATTAATAATAATGCTATTCATTTATAAATTTTGTTACTAACCCTAGTGCATAAGTTATAGTAGGTGTTTACTAACAAGAATGGTTCCAATGTTGTTCCTCAATAAAATTATTATTATATTATATTATTATAAAGCGAACCAACCCACAAGTATAATTTCTCCCATGTTTCACGATTCGAATCAATGCATACAAACGAAGAGACCCTGTTGCTTTGTTTTATAGCGAGTTCACAATTTCTGAACGATAAAATTTTATGACGCGCGGCGCGGCGCCTACCGGATACAAATCGAACTAAATTCAAAAATTTCGGTTCAAACGTCAAACGTCCAACGTACGGGTGAATGTTTGTGGAAATTATTTTCTTGTTTGAATTGCAAAAAAATAACGTGAAATCATTAATATAGTGCAAAGTGTACACAAACTATGTCAGCTGTGTAATTTGTGGTATTCGGAAACCTTTTATATTGTCTCAATCATGGATCCCTTCACTCAGGTACGATAGGACGATAATTTATGTATTAACGGTCGCAATATTTAGAAGGTCATCAAGAATCGCATGTTTTAACATTTAAAAATTTATTTCCAGCGCATGTTAGAGAGAGCGCGGGCTAGACAGGAGAAAATCGATCAGAAACTAGCAAATTCCGGACAGGCTGTTCCAAAAAGGAAACCATTATCAGAAAACATCGCTATTGTGAAATCTGAGGGTGCTCCTGCGAAGTCTCCGAGTAAAATGGCTCGGGATTCTATTACTTCGCCTCGGAGACAGTCTAAGGACTTTACAAAATCTGAAACTCCTACAAAAGCTGTGACTAAGAGGTCGAGTTTTAAGTCTGAAGTCGCATCTCCGCAGCGGGGTCGTAACGACGTTGTAGTTACAAAAAAGGAGTTTAAAAGTCCAAAGAGGGGAAGTATTAACAGAAGAAACTCTGATGTGTCTGTAGAGATCAATATTTCTCATAGAAATGACATACAGATTGAAGTTCAAGTAGAGGAAAGAGATGCTCCAATCAGTGTAGTGTATGATTCGCAGGCACGACCTGGAGGCAATGTTGTTATAAAAGAGATTACAGGTAAGGAGTATTCAACAAATCTTTTATTTTGCCTATACTAAATAGGTAGTTAGAAACCCAGTAACTGGGTTGTGAAGCTCAGATAGGCAATTGTTCTATGTAAAATACTGGTACACAGCCACGTCTAGCTTGGCTGCAAGACAACTCCAACATAGTTGGGTAAGTTTAGGCACTATTGACTTCACACAATATATAACTATGTTGCAGCCAAATAGCTTAATGAGCCGTTTGCCTAGCCTTTTCATTTAACTACACCAGTTTTTTTTAGACTTGCCAATGTCACTTATGTCGCTGATTAAACAACACAGTTCAATGAAAAATCTAGGCTTTTAATTAAATTGCTGATTTAGCTATTTGGCTGCGACATACACAGGCACTTAGCTTAAGTGCCAATGTGGAATTTTAAGAAAAACTCACCACATCATGTATTATGCAGTAAAAACCACACTATTGTCCCTAACAACACATACCTGTGTCTAAAAAGGTTCTACCATAAAGGTATTTATCTAAATAAGGAAGACCACAGGATGACTAACAAAAAGCCAATGACACTTATTATTTTAAAATATTTATTATTTCCTCACAAGCATACAAAGCTTCTTGCAAGCAACTTATTACTCACCTAAAGAGATAATGGTTCTAGTAATTAGGAAATGTTTCTCTAAAGTTTAACAAAACATTAGCTTAATGGTTGTAAACAGTTTTGAATTTAGATTGTGCAGTCTATGGTTTATTAAGTTATTTTTGTTTTAAATTGTGTGAGGATTGTGGCCAGTGTAGTGTTTGAAAAGTATTTTTGTGAATAAAATGTCAGGTAGTGTATGTTTTTTGTGCTTTGCTTGATAAGATTATCAACTATTTCTTAATTATGTGTTAGTCATTTATTTGTTTAAGCCAGAAAATCTGACACCAGTCTTGCCAGGAAAACTGTGTTACCCAGTTAACAGGTTGTGGAGGTCTGGTTGGCAGCTGCTCCACATAAAATACTGGTATTCAGCTGAATCTAAAAGGCTGGGTGGATGATGAATCTGAAAAGCTAGGCAGATGATGAATTTAAAAGACAAAAATAGGAATTCAATGTCTCTGAATAATTTCATTAATATCCTGCTTGGTCTCATTCTAGATAGACTTATTCAATCTTTTAATTTCAAAATTTGCTGCATTAATTTTTATCCTTGCCCCTTTTTAGGGTTCTGTTATTCTGTACCCAAAGGGTAACCAACGGAACCCTATTTTATTTTCATATAGTGTGTATTTTTATTGATGCTATAACAACAAATAGAAAAATTAAATAAATTGAAAATTAAAGTGGGCTCCCATACAAGAAACATGTTCTTTTTGGTGTATGGTACGGAATCCTTCCATGTGAGAGTCCGAATCACAGTTGGACAGTTTTGTTACATTTCAGCTCCTCCCTATACTAATTTTTATTTAAAGTTTGTTTAGTTCACCCAAAGATTGTGTGGTATTGGCCAGAGATAAGACCACTATTGTATGCATAGAAATAGCGGTATTGTTATAGTGTTGTGTTACAACTTTGGTGCAAAATATATTTTATCCATCTTTAGTTCCACTTTATGTACAAAGTAAACTTACAAATTACAGATGACACATCCAGTAACCTGGAGAAGGTAGCAGAAGACTCGTCGGAGACCAGGCGTGCAGGGCTCCGGCACAATGTTAAGTCACGACTTGACCGACTCGGCAATCTGTATTCAGGTATGCTATTTTATGTATATTTTTACTAGTTAGTAGCTTCTGCAAGAGGAATCGCGTGTTTGTTCAAGGAAAAGAAAAACATATCCCAAGGTAACATACTGCCGGGATGAAAAGTATCCTATGTCCAATGCCAGGACATAGTCTACCTGTGTGCAAAGTTTCATCCAAATCCCTCCAGTTGTTAAGCCGTGAAAAGGTAACAGACGGAGAGTTACTTGAGGTTAGAGATCATTTATTCTCATAAGAATTACAATTCACTTAGATACATGAGAATATTAAAACTAAACATATCACAAAATAATACTTTCACATTTATAATTAATCCCAAAAGAATTAAAATAATTATTTATAAAAATTCCTAATATATAAAATTCTTCTTTCACTGACTGACAGACAACGCATAGCCGAAACTACTGGTCGTAGAAATCTGAAATTTGGCATGTAGGTATATATTATTATTTTAATTTCCCGTAATTCCTACGGAAACGGGATATGCGTGTACCAAGTCGCGGTCAAAAGCTAGTATTAGTTTAGATTATGTGGCTTCAGTCCTGTGGCGTATCCCACTAGGATAAAAAGTAGTGAAGTAACTTCAGCAATAGCATGTTTTCTAACAATGAAATTATTTTAGAAATTGGTTCAGTACTTCCAGAGATAACCTGTGTAAAAAAAAATTTGCTGTTCAGTACATTTTGTTGAGTCATGCTCACAAATGTATGGGGCAGTCGTTTTTTTTTTTTTGCGATTTCAGTGTGGGTCCCATAGTAAAAGTTGTTCATAATGATGAGTACCTTTAATCTGTAACACATTGTAAATTATTTAACTTATTATTCCAAAATGTTCGTTTTGTTAATTACTTAAACATATACTTGCAGTACAACTTCCTTATCTGATCGCAAAACCTAGACAACAAAACCTACCAACCCTTTCAATTTTGCCTCATCTAGATATCAAACCCAGTGCCACAATCCACTACAGTTTCCAGCAGCAACCAACAAGCCATGAAGCAGTCACTTCCACAATTTCTTTGTTTAAAATCCACAATATCTATACAAATATAATAAAGCTGAAGAGTTTGTTTGTTTGAACGCACTAATCTCTGGAACTACCATCCGATTTGGAATATTATTTTTGTATATGATAGCCACATTATTGAGGAAGGCTATACGGGAATGGGAAAAAGCGGGATATGTGCGTACGAAGTCGCGGGCAATAGCTAGTTAATTTATAAAGTGTGAAGTGCTAGTCATAGTAATATTTGGTGTAGTCAGTAGTGTTACTCATTTCACTTTAGTCATAGTTTGACTGACACTATATCCTGCTTTGATAACTTTTTAAATAACTTCCAAACACAACAGGATGTGATAAGGACAAGGATTTGATAAAAATAGCTATTGTTTTGTTTTGAGAAAGGATAGAAATAACTATTTATTCATGGTTTAGCTTTGATAGTTCACAATTGGGTTGTTGATAATACTTTCTGGAACCATACTTCATGCTGGTAACTTTTATATTATAATTTATTAAAATTACTATTCTTATATTATAATTTATTAAAATTACCAACAACACACTTTATTGTGGTAAATAGTTATAGACGCCATTTAAGAGAGAATTGTTCAACTTTTTTTCAAGTCATCAAAATTTGTCTTCAGAGTTGTCAATGTGCTTTTCCCTTAGCATTTTATAACACTGGCTTACAAGTACTTGCCTTAGTAATCTTATCTCACAGACATTATCCTTCCGCTTAAGGGCCGAAGGCTTAAAGTCACCCAAAGGGCGATGGAGAGGGCATTGCTCGGAGTTTCCTTGCGTGATCGAATCTGGATCTGGATGATGATATCCGCAAGAGAACCAAGGTTACCGACATAGTCCGAAGTATCGCCAAACTGAAGTGGCAGTAGACAGGGCACATTGCTCACAGAACAGATGGTCGATGGGGCAGAAAAGTTCTGGAGTGGCGACCGCGTTCTGGAAAACATAGCGTTGGAAAGCTTCCCGTAAGGTGAATCGATGACCTGGTGAGGGTCGCGTGTAGCCGACGGATACGAGATGCACAGGACCGGTTGTTGTGGCGACACTTGGGGAGGCCTATGTCCAGTAGTGGACGTAGATGATGATTATCCTACCCTCTATTGTGATCTCTTTTTTCCACTCTTTCAAGATAACCCTGACGAAACAATCCCGTTCATTACAAAATTTAAGGTCTACTGGTAGAAAATGCCTAAGGCATTAAGTATGCTTTTAATACTGCATAAAGTTTTAATAAATCATTTTCTTATTATTTTCCAGATAAGCCAACCCTCTCGTCGCCGGTTCACCGCACCGAGCTGGAGTTCTCCTCAGCGACTCCTCCATCAGAGCTGGAACCGAAGCAGCCGAAGCCGCGCCCACAACAGGACGGCAAGAAGAAGTTCGGCAGACTGGCGGCTCTAGCAGACCAGATCAACAACTGGGAGGACGATTTGACGCATCATACCTATGTAAGTAGACTTTTACTTTTGGGAGGTTTTTCAACCAGCTTCGCTGCGTGCGACGCCCACCCAAGACAGCAGTTCTGTATCGTATAGCATTATGTAGAAGTACCGTAGTGCCCGATTACTGGGTTAGTACCCAGTTACTGGGTTATGACGGTCTGATGGGCAGTCACTCCACGTAAAATACTGTTATTCAGCTGAATCCCGTTTGACTGGAAACCAACCCCAATATAATTGGGAAAAAGATGGGCAGAGATGATTCCGCTCAGCTCTTGAGACCTAGCTCTTGAGAAATATTCAAACAGAAATATTTTTTGAAGTTTGCGAAAGCGATTTCGTATGTAAATGGCGATCTAAGAATCTGATCTTGAAGGATGTGCAATAGCATTTTTCAAATTACTGAAAACACAACTAAAACCTCACCCACTAAAAGTACACTTGAATACTACAGGATAATAATTCCATAAAATACACATAAGATGTTAAATCTGTGATTTTCTCCTACTTTCAGCAACCTGACAACACAGCAAAGAAAACGACGGCTAAACCAGAGCTTAAGAACAACAAACAGACAACAGCACACTTCAGGAACAACAGACAGACAACAGCAGACTCCAGGAACAACAGACAAGACAATAGACAGACAACTGTCAAGCCCAAAGACAACAAGAAGGAGGCACTAGACGCGTCCACTCTGGATGTGTCCATACATTCTATCAAGGACATCAACAAAGTGTTGGATAGCACTTCCAAAGCTAAACAGGTATGTAAATTAAAAAAAAACGTCTCGGGACGCCCGAAAGAAGTGATAACTTAAACTAATCTAAGTTGAACTATTTAATATGGGAAGCGTCTGTCCGAAATACGACTAGCACTGTGGGTTAGAGTGAGAGAGGAAGAGCCTGCCTACCGCTGACGTATGCGTGAGAGAAAGGGAAGCCAGACAGCCTGGCGCCGTAACGCGTTACGTTACGAAGCGGTTTACCCTACCATAAGAAATTATCACTTCAATTATTATTAGTAGCAATCATTTATATGTCACATTCAGTATCGATGTCAAATAGACGAGATGGACTGACGACCTTAAAAAGCCGTTTGGGAACGACTGGAAAGAAAGAAAGAAATACTGCGAAATTATAACCTGGGTGTTGTGGTGCAACTTCGGAGTCTTTAGTCCAGCAGTGGGCTGCAATACATTGAGTTGATTCAAATTTTTACTGCTGTCTGATCTATACTAATATCATAAATGCGAAAGTAACTCTGTCTGCCTGTTTGTCTATCTGTCCGTCTGTTTGTTACCTCTTCATGCCTAAACAGCTTAATGGATTTAGATGAGACTTGGCACATGTGTAGACCATGCCCTGGAATATGACATAAGAATACTAATTACCTACGAGTACACACTTTTCTATAAAACTTACGCGCGGTTTTAAATATATAAGTAGTGCGTTACCTCGATTTCGCGGACATTTGTGTGAGTTACACGTTCACCTAGTTTATTTTTTTATGTTTTATGTCCCAATAAAGTAAAAATAAAAAAATAATACTTTTAATCCCGGGAGTATGTTTCCTTCGGATATTTTTTTTTACTTTCACGGGCGAACTGGTAGAAGTTAGTGCAGTGTGTATATGTCACCGGAAAATTACAGGCTCCGTAAGATTTTAATAAATCTTGATTAGATTATGATTTCTCGATGTATTATGAAAAAATCGTTATGTTTACAATAAATCCCAACCAAATTCATTAGTTTCCAATATATCCGTGTCTTATTTAACAAAAATAAACTCGATTGATTGAAAATTAAAAAGATAAGCAACAAATGAAAACTAAACTTAGTCAAAAATTCATTCGTAATCAAAATCCGCTTACAAGCTAAATCCGGCGCTGCAAAATAACCGACACTGTAGTTTATATTGCAAACAAGCTGTAATAGATTATTAGAAATGATTTTTATTTAAAACGACCTTTTTTTTTCTCGGGATGTCCGGGGAAAATATTCCGGCGTCGACAATTTTTGTGATGGCAACCCTATCTTAAGGGTTTTATTTTAAAATGTCAATAGCCAGGCACTAGCTTATCTTATTCATTCTTTTCACAGACCACCAAGCAAGTCGACTCAAACACCTTCACGAAACCGTCAGTCAACGAGTGCCAGCGACTCGGCAGGCAGATAGTAGCCGAATTGGTAAGTACTTAGCTAGTAAGCGTACTGGTATATACAGTCCAGTGTTAGTCTAGACTGTATATAATACATAATACTATTTACCTTTTTAGGTGATTGATTTGATTTGTAGTGTTTTTGGACGTGTTTTTGCCATTCCTCCTTTTAATTTAGGTTTTATTATGTTAAGGAAGATGTGTTAAGAAATTTCTAAAATAAATAAGTTGACTTTGGTATTTTGAAATGAGTGAAGGTAAGTTTGAGTTTTGGTATTTTTATTCCTTGAATTAAATATTATTAATACTGGCTTTACGTGGACTGCTTGGGTAGTTGAATTTTTAAGTCAATTGAATGAAAAGAATAGAACATGCGGACGACAGCCCCGGATCTAGGGGGGGGAGGGGAGGGGGGCGGGTTTGATATTCATAGCGTTTTTTTTATCTTCAAATTCGTAATTTGTTAAGAAACATCGAAAATATTGATCATGTTTGTATGGAATTAATTTGTGTAAAAAGAAAAATATTATATAAGTACTTTGACCTTCAGTATCTCCAGAGCCAATGGTTTTCCATGCATGGTCTACAAAAAAAAATATGCCAATGATAGGTACAATGGGTGTTCGTTATCGTTAAGCGTCTTTTTACACTCGATAGGTATAATACAATTAATCACAAACGTGGAAGACAGGGGGGGCGCCACTATCAAGTGTCTGCCTCGGTTCGGATAAATCGTAGATCCGGGCCTGGCGGACAAAATATTTTCAAATTTATTACTGATCCCCCAAGCTTGATGAAGTTTCAAGAGACAAGTACCTACGTGAATCTATGAAATAACTAAATCTATTTTTTTATTTATTGGTCGAGTAGGTATATGACTGGCTATTTTTCTAATTTTATGTCACTATCTCATCTAGTGTGAGACAACCGAAGCAGTCCGTGCATTGCCAAAGTCCCCTTAAAATTATCTTAAAGATATTTTGAACCATTCCCAATTTTGTTTTAATTCCCCTAAGAATTATCTATATTACCTGAATTTGTTTATCACTACCCAAAGTCTTATAAAAGATAAAAACAAGAGTTCAAAAGAAGCAGCAATTCAGTACATTTCTGATCGCAACTCGTCAAAATGTAGTGAACAGCTTAATATGGTTTTCTTTTTTAATTAATCGTTCATTTTTGCATTTAACGTGTCTTTGATTGATACATACTGCCTAGAAAAAAATTGGATCATGATAAAAAAATCAGGCAGTATCACATAAAAACTTTTTATGTAAACTAAGTAAAGACAATTCAAGTTGTCACTAACGTAGTTATAGTTACTAACCTACCCTCAGTTTCTTATGATTGGTACAATGGAAGACGGGTGCTCGTGTATGTTAACAACGGTTTTGGGGTATAATAGTGATAAATTCGACGAAATAATCGGTCCGGTTTGTGGTGAATTCGTAGATTTACGGCAAAGTTGCATCATTGACGCGTTTTCGTAAACATAACACTGAATTTTACACTCATATGAATTGTCGTTTGTCGTAGAGGAGCTCGTGTCTAAGGCGTTCGTTATTTCACACACTGCAACCACACCACGTGGGCGGGCTCTAACTTGTTTGAAAATTAATACTTAAATTCACACGGACCACATTTTTATTCATCATTTCATCATCGACCGCTTGTGTGATACCGACCTCATCGCAGCCATATGGCAACCACAGCGCAACCACCAGCGACACCGCGAATTAGCGGCCGGCCAGATCGCAAAGACAACCACATTTTATGGGTACCACAACGCAACCGCAAGAAGCCGCAGCGACACTATTCACACGTAACTTATGGTGCGTGTGAATTGAGCCTTATTGCCGCACTAGTGGAACTTAGAGGTAAAACAACGTTTGCCGAAGTCGTTCCGTGTATGATTGACCATTCATAGTATGCCGAGTCTCCTCCGTGCCTCTGAAAGCACGTTAGCCGTTGGTCCCGGCTGTCATTTGAACACTTTTTAGTTAGTTACTGGATTGTGGAGGTCAGATAGGCACTCGCTCTATGTTAAATAATGGTACACAGCTGCATCCGTCTAGGCTGGAGGCTGACCCCAACATAGTTTTGATGTGAAACATCTATAGCCGCGGGTAAAACCGATTGTTGGCGTGGCGACGCATGCCGTGGCGACGCGTCGTCACGCTTTATGACAGTACTTTATATAGTCTATATGTATTTTTTTCATTATGCCATATTTAGTTCCTGTCGTAATTTGCTCAGTTATGCATATTACTTGTACAAGATAATTTCAATCTGCACATCCGCCAGGCGTCCCGTGACGGCTCACAATTTTTTGTAAGTGGAAAATCTTCAAATGACTACCGCTCTGGGCGGAGCGGAAGGGCGTGTCAGACTCTTACTGACTAAAACCCATCCATGTTCCTCCTAAAGCCCTTTGCGTTCCAGGGCCGCGGTGACTTTTCGCAACCCTGGCAGGACGTCAACATAGTTGGAGGTTGGAGTTGCATTATAGAAATGGCGTATGCTCAAGTGAGCATACATGAAACACTCCGGAATGGCTCCATAATAGCCTGTGCAGTTTCTGATTTTAACAAAATGCTTTCACGCCGTAACGTAACTTTGCTATAGCGTTAATTGTAGGAGCTTGTCGGCTGTATTTTTTTTTTTAAACGTTGCACTCTAGGATTTCTTCTGTATCGTGGGTGCGTTTACAAACATATAAAGTCACATACACAAACAGCCAGACCCGGAACAACTATCTGTAGGCCATACAAATATTAATTCCTTGCGGGAATCAAACCCGCGACATGCAGCGGAGCAGCCAATCGCTCAACCATGTCGTCGAAATTAATTCAATATTGTTTTCTAAATAATTTATTCATGAGGTTTTAAACCTGCCGAGAAACAAGACGATATTATTTCACTAACTCTACACTTTCCATTCATTAAAACTCATCTACTATATTGCCCATACTTACTCAGATCGTTTATTAATCTAACACACAAGGTCTTTCCCTCCAAAGATATGGTGGTGTTTAAAATCACGACAGCATATAACTTGAACTTAACGCCATTGTCAGAAGGTTAAAATTGCAATGACCGACTTCGGGTAATGCAACAAGTCACAATACCAACATAAAAATAAATATTTAAATTTCTGATCGATGACAAACATTGTTTACAATTATACCGTAATCCATTTGATTACGATATAAAATTAATGTGACGCCACACCGTCAATGGGCCACAGATTTGCGTAGTAGAGCCCGTACGACCTTTACTCAGTATAAGGAATGGAGTCGCTGTTCTAACTAAAGATTTTAGAATTGGGGGCTTACATTTTTCTTCGTTGATCTCTTGATCGAAATTGGAACCACTGAGCGTGAGCTCCAGGTTTTTCTAAATTAAATGAAAATATAATAAAATGACTCAGTAGCAGCTGTGTGTAAAGGATTGAGCCTGATAATACTACTACAATATAACAAGAGAGGCACCGTCGAAATATGAAGATACAGATTATTCTGGGCCTGTATTACAACAGACTTAAAACGGAAAGTAGGTTCAATATTTTTCTCTTTTCAGAACTATACCTACTATTGTAGTTGTGACATGAAAAAAATGGAAACGAATTTTTTTTTTCACTGATGATGACTATATTTACCTAATGTTCGTGGAAGTAAGTAACATACAGTTGATCATACCTTCTCTAAAATCCCGGAATCATAAACATGACGATTGTATCCCGGCATTTAAGAAATTGCAAATTCCTTATTGCGCTTCGAATACATTAGAACAAAATTATTATATCAAAGAATCTTATTTATGTTTTTAGAGTTCTGTACCTACTAAAACTGTTAAATTAAATAACTTTGTGTTCGCACAACTTTCTTCTTTTGATTCTTCAAATCAATAATTTGTAACTAAAAGTCCAGTTCATGTTTTTATAATCCCAGGTTTTAATTGTCATGATTCCATTTATGGTTCCGGGATTTTACAGGAGGTATTATCGACTGTATGTTACTTACTTCCACGAACATTAGGTAAATATAGTCTACCTTTTCCGATCTCAGCTGATAATGTTAACTCTACTCCATAGTTTTCGTAGTCCGTTCCTAATCAAGGGTTTAGAGTCGCGCCATGTATCGTCAATTTGACGCGCGCCCGCATGGAATACTAATGGGAACGATTTTGTTATCTACCGCCGATCTTTTTCTATTTTGCATGACTGGCTAGCCGTTTCTACTGTTATTAGGATCGAATATTTGAGCAGTCAGATTTTATTTTCAAAACACTGGCAATACTAGTTCATACGAATATCTTGTGTTTTATCACAGATTTGATGTCACTAACTGCAACAGACTGCTTGGAATATTTCGTCAGAATAGTAGTCACTACTACTACTAGTTTTATGCATTTGGAAAGTTTATTTTTAATTTCGGTGACAGGATTTATAATAGTTTCAAAATATTCCTATGAACCAGTATTGCCAGTGTTTTCATTTACTGTCTTATCGATGTCTCCACATTGGATTACGCCTTTATTCCCCGAAGGATTAGTCTAAAAGAATAAAGAAATGTGGCAAAACTATAATAAGTACACATATTTATAATTTTCCCACATTTTCTTTATTATTTTAATGTAACATGTAAATGAAGTTTATCGTCATTAGAGGAATACAAAGACTGACTTGTATGTGGCTAAATGTTTTCCTCTCAACAAAGAGTACCTACGTGAATACGGAATGCCTTCCTCGTGTCGGTGAGGCATGCTCAATCTTTGTCCACTATTAAAACATACCTCTGTCTTTAATCGGTTTTATTACAGTTCTTTCATAATTATTATTGTATGTATTAATCTATCTATCTATAAATATAATAATGAATTCCTATATCCCTTGCTCACGCCATAACTTGAGAACGACTTTACCGATTTCTCTTAAAGTTTTCTAATACTAAGTAAGTACAAGGTTCTTATGAATAGGAAAATTTGAAAAATTGCACAAAAAAACTGCATGGGAAAACTTAAAGCCCGCGCGATACAACTAAGATGTATTTTAATTCCAAACTCCACGCAGACAAAGTCGCGGGCAGAAGCTTGTTGCATATTTAAGTACATCTAAGACGAACTACAGTACTGTCTTTCCTTATCTCTTTAAAATTCGTCCAAATTGTGTAACCCTATGTAATGTTTCCTTATTTATCATTTCTGTGACCTTATATGGTGTACATGTTCTGAATGGCGTCGGATGTAAAAGAATAGCACGACTCCATCACTGCCCGTGGGTGTCGTAAGAAGCGACTAAGAGGAACTCACCAGAGAATGGGCAACAGCATTCTCTGTACATTACAACAGCTACACTGCGATCGCCAACCCGCCTGCCAAGCGTGGCGATTATGGCAAACCCCTCCTTTGGGGAGGCCTATGTCCAGCAGTGGACGTCTTTCGGCTGATATGATGATGATGATGATGATAATTATGGTGTACATAATAAAGAGCAGGTTTTCTAATTTCCTATCAAAAGCTTTCACTTTCTTTCACTGGTCTCTTAATGCTTACTCTCTCCTTAGGAATTGTCCCTAAGGAGAGAGTAAGCATTAAGAGTTTCCTGGGAGGCACCCAGGCTTACTCTCTCCTCTCCTTCTCCTTCATCAAGTACCTGGGAGGGTTTTCACTGGTGGATCGATTAGACAGTGACAACAATTTCTATAATTACACTTATCTGATAGTGAAGTTTATCTGATAAGTTTCATTTAAATGTCAATAGCGACATGATTATTCTCTTCAAAGTTCTGTTTTTGAATAGCTATTTATTTACTACTAGCTGCCGCCCGCGACTCCTTTCATTAAAAATGTAGTCTATGTTTTACTCTGATGTATAAGCTATGTATATCACTGTACTGTTCCATCAAAATCTCTTTTGTAGTTTTTGCGTGAAAGAGTAACAGACATTCATCCATTCTTACAAACTTTGGTGTTTATAATAGCAGTAGGACCTGTCTGTAAACATCAAAATTCTCTTCCCTTTATTCCAATGTATTTGAGGTCGGCGCAACATGTACTCTTCTTTTATACGTCTCTTACTTCTCATCTCAATATTCAACCTCTTTCTAATATCATTTTTCACACAGTACGTAACATCTATCGTTTATTATTTTATTCTTCCCTTACTCTTTAGTCGTGAAAATTCATACACAAAACTTTCCTCACGACATTTTCCTCATTTTTAGGGTAGGGTAGGTAACCAACGGGACCCTATTACTAAGCTTCCTCTGTCCGTCCGCCCGTCTGTCTGTCAGCGGACTGTATCTCATGAACCGTAATAAGTAGACAGTTGAAATTTTCTTTGAGTGTTTTTTGTTTCGGTTTTATGGTGCAGAACTCTTCGTATAAAAGTCCAACACGCACTTGGCCGGTTTTCGGTCAAAATGTGTCATTAAAAGTACCTACCCACAAAATTTAGAGACATTCTTAGCGTGAACCGACATTTCAAGATTCCAAACCAGACACACTTTCCAAAGAAATAAACCTAGAAAGCTCAATTTTGCAACATCCGTGTCTTTTGCGAGCTGGTTTTCCCTAAAAACATTTCTGAATCATGCATCAATGTCGAATGCAAAACAAGTAGCGAATACATAAGTGCATTAACTCATGCCTTTAAACCAAGGGGCAGGCACAAACTACACAACGCCAACTGGTGCGATCCTCATGAAGTAGGTACTCTTTTCGCTTCGTTTACGTTTCGTTTGTGGATATATACTCATCATCTGCCTAGCTTCCCAACTATACTGGGGTCGGCTTCCAGTCAAACCGGATTCAGCTGAATACCAGTATTTTAAGTGGAGTGGCTGCCTACCAGACCTCCACAACCCATTAACTGGGTGACACGGTACTTCTTGGTAAAACTGGAGTCAGATTTTTTTGGCTTCTGACAATCAGTAACGATTGCCAAAGATCTACAAATGACAGCCGGGACCAACGGCTTAACTTGCTTTCGAAGGCACGGAGGAATCTCGGTTTGTTGAGATGATCACATATCAACAGACCGACCTTGGCAAGCGTTGCTTAACCCACATATATACAAACTGTATTTAATTTTATTATGTTTCGGCTTTAATATCAGAGGTAATAAAATTATAATGTTTATGGAAACTTGAAAAGGACTACTTGATGTCCTTTAAAAGCTTAAAATTTTCTAAATGGTCTCTGAGACCGTGTCCTCTTTTTGTGACCTACTTGTTAATGCTTTCAAATATTTTTTTTTTTATTATTCCACCAATGAACCTTTTCAGATGCAAAATATAATCACTTCTGTGTATTTTTTTTTGCTTGAATATCTTTGGTTAGACGTACGGAACGCTGTGTTAAAATTTGTCCATCTATTTTAATGGGACCTTATATAAATACGTCATTGCTTCCATAAACGTTTATTTCAATTAGGCCATTAATAGGCACTTTTGAACGTCATCATTTACAGTTCAGTAATATTTTTTTTCTTTTTTTTTTCACTTATCCTAGTGTTCATCAAATGGATGGAATCTTGTTACAATCTAGCCTTGTCTATAGACTAATAAGTAATTTAAACCTAAACTCTTATTATTGTCTTTACTAAGAATGTGTCCAATGGCACTTTTCTTATTGTCTCTATTAAGGCGAATACACTTCGTTCTTGTGTTTATTTGAAAAATAATAATATTACATTAATAAAGTGACTCTACTGTGCTCCAACCAACTGAAAGACCATATCTATAAATAAAACCTCACCATATCTAAGTCGAGCCACCCTTTGTCCCTGTGTACCGGAGCCCGGCGACTTTACGACTTATTTTGATCTTTTACGGCTATATTTAAAGCTTTCGTTATTTCACGACTCTGTCCATATGGGTGGGCTAACACGACAAAAGGGGTTTTTTGATCCGTGCCGAATTTGTGGTTTTAGGTTTGTCTTGAAGTCCCTTAGAATAACGGGAAGATTATTGAAACAAAACATTGTTTTAAACATTATTTTCCAAATCATTGAAAAGTCTTACAATATTTGTATGATGAAACAGCTCTGACTTCGACCTCATTTTATGGAAAGTAACAGCCCAGAAAATGTCTGTCCACTCTTGGTCAAAGACATAGGCTGATACGAAACACAGATGCTGGCAAAGAGTTTTACAGCCAAACTGTGCAATCATAAATGTGGAGGCGTTTTTAAATCTTGTTCTTTTTCAGTCTAGTTCGGAATGATCAAAGATCAATATTTTATTATTAATTCTTTGTGTCGATATCAAATCTTTTATTGGCCAATACTTCACCAGTTCACTGCATCGACGGTAGCAGTGTATGTTTCGCTTCTGCTGCGTGCTGTGTTGGGGCACAGACGTCAGAAAATTTTCCTTTATTGACGTGACAACGTCTTATAATTCGATGGAACCGGCTGCACGCACTAAAAAACATGACGCATGCGGCGTTACCTCGCTCTGAGGCGTTCCAAACAAAATTAAAATTTTCTTTTGGACAATAAAACCATTCCATCAATATTTTCTTATGACGTTGTCACGTTCAACTATCGTCAGTAAACCGACTTTACAGACAACCGATTTTTTTAATTTGTTCCATGTCTGGCTTAAATTGCTCCAACTACAACAATAAGATGGCGTCGCACCTTTTTACTCGCCAACCCTAAACCCAAGGCCAGCGCATAAAATCAGCGCCTGAGCATTCTTTCGCCACTCGTTCGCATTTCACGACGCATAATAACGTCGTAATATTATGCACTCGAGTGTACACTATTGTTTCCTCTACACAAATCATTGTTATTAACTCAAAAGGCTTTTCGACGAACGTTCTGTCCCTCTTTTGTTTCCTCAATGGTTTTTTTTTTTTTACGAGACAGCCCTGAATGTGTTACCGCGAGCTTTTGAATATTATGCTTTTTACTTAATAAAATGTTTGTAATATTGTTCTGGGGACTTTGCTTAAGTGATAAAAAATACTTGTATTTCCCCGACTGCTTGAGTAGGAGGGTAATGTTTTAACCGTAAACTTAAAATGTTCGACTCAAACCCGAAAACGTAACGATACCTACTTGTTCGTAGACGGTTGAGTAATGATGTTTCTACCCATACGAAAAGTCGTGGTAAATGAATAAACATTTACCTCATCATCTACCTGCCTTTATCCTATGTTACTTGGGGTCGTCGCAACACGTTGTTTTCCTTCAGCAGTTTATTCATAAATCCATACTAATATTATAAATGCGAAAGTGTGTCTGTCTGTCTGTTACCTCTTCACGCTTAAACCGCTGAGCCGAGTTAGATAAAATCTGGTATAGGAGTAGTTGGAGTCCTGGGAAAGTACATAGGGGTAGTTTTTATCCCAGAAATCATCTTTTAAGGGGGTGAAAAGGGGGTGGAAGTTTGTATGGTAGTCCGTCGTTATTGAAGATAAAACCTTTGTATTTAGGCGCTTAATAAAAAATAAATAAACAAAATTATGTACATATAAGCGTTTTTGAAAAAAAAACTGCCCAAAGTAACTTTTCTCAGGGCGAAGTCGCGGGCAAAACTTAGGGAAAAATTAACACTAAAAACTTGTTTTTACTTATACTATAATGAACTAGTCATTATAAAATTAGTCGTAAGATTTCCCCTCTAAAACTGGTAAGTACTACAAAGGCCCACATTATTTAAAACAATGTCCCATTCTTGCATACATTAATTTTTTTCCTCTTACACGCCACGTGTGGTCCCAATGACGTCATTTGCCACTAACTCATTCATCCTTTTAGATAAACACAACGTTTGGGTGTTTATTACTTCACCAATAATACTTGACACATCAGGAGGCGCTGCTCGTTAAGAAAATTGTCACTAAGCTGTCAAACTCAGTACTTTTTATTTTAGTTCCTCAATTTGCCGTATGCCAACATGACTGGGCGCTAGCGTTGCATCCAACTGTTTTGTATTCGGAACAGGGAAGATAGGAATTTAACAGCTGCGTTCCAGATAAGATAAAATATAGATTTGCGGTTGTAATTACATTAATAATGGGGATTAGGGCGTTTGATGATACTAGTAATATGCTGTTTGTGAGATAAATTGGGTCAAATTCAGTTTGCATTGGTGCGAAAGTTTGGCTGTGCCATTTCTGTCATTTTTCTTTTACTAGCTGCCGTCCGCGGCTTCACCCGCTTGAATGTCGAAAATTATCCCAAGGGAACATACTCCCGGGATGAAAGGTATCCATACTAATATTATATGCGATAAACATCTGATTATCTGAAAAAAATCTGTTAGTAACCTTTTTAAGTCTTGAAGCTTCGTTCAGTAACTTCGACTCTCCATTTATTATACCATTTATCTAAATTAATAGGTTCTGAAAGCTTAATGAAGTCTTGTGAATCGCTGGCATAAGCTATGATTACCATTTGTGGACAAAAATAATAGAAAGCATTGGTCCCTTCTGTACATACATGGGATATTCCCCGCCGTAGTCTGTCAGTCCTGATATCTACAACCTGGTGGTCTATATGTCGGGTGTGATTAGGATACTTCAAGGCAAGCGTGCCATATCCTCGAGCACATGATCGCCTACTTAAGTAAGATAGTGGTCAGACGCGTGTTTGTCAATAATAAAATCTGGCCAAGTGCCAATCGGACTCTCACACGAAGGGTTCCATACCATTAGCCGAAAAACGTCTTGTATAGGCGCCCCCTTTCATTTTTAATTTAATTTTTATTATTTGTTGTTATAGCGGCAAAAGAAATACACACTCTGTGAAAATTTCAACTGTCTACGTATTACGGTTCTTGAGATACAGCCCGCTGACATACAGACATACGGATGGACGGACGGACAGCAGAGGCTTAGTAATAGGGTTCCGTTGCTTACCTTTCGGGTACGGAACCCTGAAAATTATAAATAAGTTGACATTCTTACAAAAACTAGGATTCCAACCTATTTTAGTAACACATGTCCAAACATCTAATCATGCACCCGTATTTGACTTGAACTCATAACAATAAATAAACCATGACATTTGTTACTATTTTATGATGATTTTATTTTCATAGTCTATTCATAGTAGCAGCAATGGAGTAATGGACTGACCGACATAATAGATCATTTACTTTATAATACCTGGGTCCCCGAATGGTGATAAACTGCCATTGTACAGGTGATAATCTCACGCCATAGGGGTCCATTTAAGATAGGTGTTTAGAGAATGGAAGGAGGGGCATTGAACAAAAAACTTGACTGAAATAGTTTTAAGGTGGATAATTTTTAAAATGAAGTACGAGAAGTTATGTAAAGAAACCTTGCAAGAAGTAACAGTAGCGTATTACATACCGATGAATTTAGGAAATCGATACATGCAAAGCTCTTCCGTGACTGACAGACAGGGCACAGCCGAAAAAACTGGTCGTAGAAAGCTGAAATTTGGCATGTAGGTTCCTTGGGGAGTGTAGGGGAGCACTAAGAGATGATTCTCGAAATCCCTACGGTAACGGGCAAAAACGGGTTATGCGCGTACGAAGTCGCGGGCAAAAGCTAGATCAATTCAATACAAAATTTAAAATAGTGATCAATTAGGTACCTACACAATCCAAAAAATCTTAAATAGACATTCAGTAATCGCTCAAGTTTTTTTTTCAATACTATATGTAAGGAAAATATCGATATGCGCTGCAAAAAGTCGTTACTTTCCACGACCCATGTGTTTTGTCAGACCTTTATCCTTAACGCCTTTCCAAGTAATTGGCGGATTTATAGGTACTCTTCGTCAAAGTACCTACTTTTGTTGCTATATAAAAGCTTGTTAAATAATCTGAAAAAAATCCTGTTGATATCTGTCTAGAACAACTTCCTTAAGACTTCTTCTCCACTTGTTTTCAAGTAAGTTGACTCCCATATCTACTGAATTTACGTTGCAACATAATTCCACCTAAATCGGTTTCTCAATCCACGGAAACGCGTCTATTTCTACCTGTGTATATGTGCTGTGCGCAGGAGTTCCGCGTGCAATCTAAATACGCATCTCGCATGGTGTTGCCCGCTTAAAATGTCATCATGTTCATCGGTTCGCGTTTCCGTGTTACTGTGAAATGGGTCGCTATGATTCTGTGTATATTTGTGTTTTTGTACGTTTACATTTACGCAAATGGCGGGTTGTGAAAGATAGGTTAGTTTGTATGTTCAGGGAGTTATCTGGTGAATGAATCTGTTGTTATAATTATCTGGTGTTCCCTTCGGAGTTCGATTTGAAGTATAGTTTTTTCCTCCTATAATCACCTAATTTAACTAGTACCTAATGATGTCAAATTCAAAAGTCATATATTGATGACTCTTCCTTCAAAGCCTCCTAAAAATAAAACGGGTTGGTTTGTATGTACGTACCACTCAAACGAAGGTAGAAGACGAGCCAATGGCCCATATTTCAAGTCAGTTTGGTAATCCTTCAAACTGACTTGAAAATGGCTCAACCAACTCGACTCAGTCGCCTTGCCAACGGAAAATCCCCGCGTATAATCGTTAATAACAAGCAATAACAATTTGAAGAATCCCAGTGGTGTCGTATTGGAGGACATGAGTTGAAATAAGGAGCTAAAAACACCCGCGAATTTCCCGAGTTTAATATGATTAGAAAAGAAAAGGTTCACCGCTTCAAAGCTTCAACGTCTTATCATTTCTTCGTGTTCTCAATATTAATTGAACTAACTTACATCAGTCGTTCTGCACGTGTTAATTATTATTGAAACCGAAACCCGAAGCCAGCCAGCACAAGCTTATCAGTCAAACGCAACTCAATACTCAGAATTACATAAAGTTTTCATATCTGAGTCAGAGTAACGCTAATACTCTATCTAAGCATGCTTGAAGCTTATATCTAATTTTTATGTTAATACATACATTCCGTGACTGTTTTGGGGTCCATCTGTTCCAAGAGCATATCTTGAGGGCCATTGGTAGATACGTGGATCCACTAGTTACTGTAGAATGGCAGTCTAAAAGAAATTCAAATAATATAAAAACTATTTCTAGGGCAGAACGCCAAATCAGTCGAAACGGAATTTGCTGAAGTCATAAAAAGCAGCAAATTGGATTGGATTGCAGCAGAAGATGGATGGATTGTGTTAGGAGTGATATGAAAGAAAAGGGAGTTAGTGATAGCGTGACGGCTGACAGGACAGAATGGAAGAAAAAAACGTTTTGCGCCGACCCCAAGTAACATTGGATAAGGGCAGGAAGATGATGATGATAAACAGCAGCAAACTACATCTTGTAGCTGGGTTGCGTAAATTGGTGATTAAACCATTACCCCCTTATTCCAGCCATTAACTTTGAGTTCACTATATGCCGCCTAAATATAAGCTTTAGCACAGAAATATGCTTTTCATAAACAAGCAGGAACTTCGGTTTCACAACAGACGTTGCATAACGCGATGATGACTGACCATCAAAACAAAGATCGCGTTTATAGTCGAATAAGGAACAACCTTTCCAGCAACCCAGCCATGTGCTATCGTAAACATTAAAAGGCCCCCACACACTATAAATCTTAGATGCATTAAAACAGTGTGAATTTACTATCTTTTTTTTACACCCGATACAAATTAATCGCCACAACATTTTATGTCGTAACCTTTTTTATACAAATTGCATCATTGTTACGACAGCCTCACTTCCCTGCAAACCTGACCACATAAAAGAGCCATTCTTATTAACAAAGACCATAGATTTATAGGTCTTGTTAAGTGGTCATGGTGGCAGTTTGTTGAACCAGGTTTTTGCGTACCATTTACCGGTCTGTTTGGATCAGAGAGTTTTTCTGTAAATGCTTTTATAAGACTGATTGCTTGGGTGCATCGAACTATGGCTAGACAGCCGGGATTATGGAATGTTGGCTTCATTCGAAGGTCTAGACAACGTGAATTTTGTCTAGAAGCGATTACAGCAGAATAAATTAAAACACCTAAGGAAATGATTTAACATTAGTCATTTTGTTACGTACTCAAGTGATGTAAATTTGTAGGAAATTAGACGTGAAGTGGTGATTGAAAAAATCTTAATTGCAGAATCATGCTAAGTTTCTTGCGTATGTTCAGTTGCACATAAATTATTCTATTCTACTATGATTAGTCGTTCTCATGATTAGTGCTAAGTAATGAAATTACACGCCAAATCATTATATTACAGTCCAATATTAAACATGACTTAACAGATTATATTCTGTCATCCATATTAAACTGTAACTATTTTTCTAAATAGCTTTTTCCGTCGCTCCACTCCAGATTCAGAGATTAAAGTAACATAATTAAAGACACGAGACGTTAGTGCATCTATATTTTTGTTTCCTAACCTATATGGTCCCACTCCTGGGCAAAGGTCTCCCCCATAGCTTTCCAACGCTCTTTGTATTTTGATTTATCCGGCCAATCCGTCAGGAAAGAGTCTAAATCGTCACGCCAGCGTTTCTATGGCCTGCCTCGGCTACCACGCCCGTCCTCAGGCACCCACTGCGTGACGAACTTATAATTATATAAAATAAATAAATAAATAAAAATGTCTTTATTGTCGCCAGTTAATACATTCATCTTAGGGTAATCTAACACATGCATCGTATTAATGTATTGCTCAAAAGGTACTGCCACTGATTTCCAAGCAAAGCTTGATCTTGTATTTTGATATGAAACAGTGTTCAGCCGCAGGAAGTATCACATAATAAAATACTATAAATCTATTAGTAAGTCTTTTTTTTAAATAATCGATTCAGTACTTACTTCCAGAGATTTTCCCTTTACCAACAAACAATTTTACATCTTTATAAAATCCTTACTTACCATAATATTATAGGTAAATGCGAAAGTAATTCTGTCTACTTCCTCTTCACGTCTTAACGGCTCAACGGATTTCGATAAAACTTGGCACACGGTTAGACCATGTCGTGGAATAGGACATACTATTTTTCATAGGACTTTTTGTCCCGGCATCATGTTTTCTGGCATAGTTTTCAACGATCACGCGAACGAAACAGCTGTCAGAAGTTATCTAAAATGTTTCGAACCCGTAGTACTAAAACTGATCCCCAAAAGCGCTCGCCAGTTTACTTAACCATTTAAATAGTCCTAAATTAAAGTAACACGACCCTCCTCAGTTAAACTGATCAGTGTTAGCTAGACGAAGCCATTGACCGTAAGGGGAATGTCTATCACAATTCGGCAGGCACCCGAATGTTTAAGTAAGAGAATTGGTTAATAGGCTTGTATCAATTTAGGAATAGAGTCTGATATTTTTGGGGTAGACTTTTGGTGAGAGACACGAGATTAATTATAAGGGCCTACGTACGCCGGGACGGAATGGCAGAGGATTTCATTTTTTAACCAAAGGACATTCAAACTTATCTAGTAGGAATACGGCATAAATACCAATGTTTTGAATTGGTTCCGTGGCATTGAAAGTGATTTCTTGACACTTCATTGGAGAGAGAGACCTCTACCGTTCCGTCCCGGTGTGCTTAGGCCTTATATTTTCTAAAATTACTCTATAAAAGTCTAAAATTACTCTCTTTGTAACTTAACTTTATTCCGAAAAAGAAATAGCGTAAATAACTTTGAATAAGGCCGTTATCCCACTGGCGTTTTACTAGGGGCAATAGGTACCAAATGTTGATTCGAAGACCGCAAAGATACCAATTTCAAACTAAATTTTCAAGGTAATACCTTTTTCATGGGAAATCATCAATCAAATAACTTCTCTCGCTCTAGGCAGAGCGGGAGACTATACTGACGAGAACCCTGCACTTTGCGTTCCAGGGCCAAACCTTTCGACCAATAATAACTCCGCAACAAGGTAATACCTACCTCCCTACCTTACGTGGGTACTTCAGAAACTCCATTACATATAACTAATACCAATTTAAATGGCTGACCGAAAATCTATTAATCTTAATCTCATTATCACGATTACTTACCAGTTTTCACAAGCTTATATTTTTTGTCTAACATCTAAATGTTGGACTTTGCTTCAACCAGGCCAATCATAACCTACGCTTTATAATATCTTGTCAATAAATCCTTTCCTACTATAATCTCAGTCAATACCAAAATCTTTATTAGATAGTGGACCGCCCCGGCTTCGCCCGGATGTAAATGTTTTTTTTTTCAAAATTTTCTATCATAAAATCCTTCTCCTGACAATAACAAACACAACAAAAAAAGAATTAGCGAAATTGGTCCGGCTGTTCTCGAGTTTTGCGCTTAGCAACATATTAACGATTCATTTTTTATTTATATAGAAAATAGAGAAAATTCTCTTTGTTAGGTAGGTACACCATATCACCATGTGACTACCAACATCATCATCATCCCCTGATAAGGACGAAGCCTGTTCACTCTTAACTTTGAAGAGATTAGGGTTCTATGCGTTTGAAAACACATACGCAGGCAGAGAATAATTGAAGGGATTTCTCATTATCAGCCCAAAGATCCTACTTTGGGCCCAGTTAATGTGGTCTCTCCCTTTTCCATGCGACGAAATGTGGGTGCACTGAAGTCACTTGCACTGGCTTTTTCCCTTTGAGTTTTGGAAGGCCTCCCATAAGGTGGACCGATAAAGGCTTCGGCAGCCGTGCAGCAGTCCGCTGGATGCGAGACTCTCAGTAGTCCTATTCTTAAAACTCTCACTGTTGAACTTTCGGTGAAGTGAATATGAAGTGAGCTGTCAATCCAGCCAACCAAGGTGGGAAGATAGTTCATTTCACGTTCACTTCACCTAAAATGTACGGATATCGACGAAGATGTGGCGACGCCTGGCAGAGGCCTGGGTCCAGCAGTGGACGTCTTTCAGTTGGAATGATGATGTTGAAGTCTCCTTCTTAACTTCTGATCGATACGAAACTGGCTGATTATGTGCCGATACCAAACACAATGCAAAGTTCACGATGCACGTGTGAACTAAAATGGCTATTTCCCCGGCTTTTACCAAAATGATTTGTAAATTGCTTGTCGATTCTGCAAACATATCGAAGTGAAGGCTTGGTGAAGTGATCACGAGGTGAGCTGTCAATCAAGATGTCACGTGATCATGAAGTGAACTGTCATTCCAACTATATAACCGGCTATATAATGACGATAATCACGTCGAAAGTTTTGAGAGCAGTCCGTTAGGACTCTTTTCTCTAAAAAGTCGTGTTTTTTCCGGTCGTGCTGATATCTCTGTAAAAGTAAATTGTCTTGTCATTAGGACTTCCGGCACGGACTAGTCTTCGGCATAACTGTCACTGTTGAAACGTTATTAATGAATTTATTCACTATAGAAATCCAGACAATTTTACAATAATTATATTTTTATTGGTTTGAGTTAGCCTCATTGGAATTTTTTGAGGACTAGATGTCCCATTTTTAGGGTTCCGTACCCAAAGGGTAAAACGGGACCCTATTACTAAGACTCCGCTGTCCGTCCCTCTGTCTGTCTGTCCGTCTGTCACCAGGCTGTATAAATATTTTAATAAATATTTAAGGGGCCAGACATGTTTTTATTGCCGTTTCGCATGTTTTTATTGCGTGCGCGAGTCCGATTCGCACTTGGCCGGTTTTTTTATGCGATCTTGAGGAGTTATTTCACATTATTTATTTTCGAAAGGAAAAACTACCTAAATCCTTTAAATGCTGAAAGTTTGAAACCCTCGTCATGTCATTGAATGCCAAATTGACGCTCCGTTGCCCACAGTTCACAGACCAGACGCGATTATCAACGCGTACAATGGTAATATTATAAATCATTTCATAACACAGCGTGACATTTACCCGAAATAATGATACATGGTTCCTCAATAATTATAATAACACAAAGCCGTTCGCTTTGTATCGTTGCATCAAACAACGCGATGCGTCAAAATATAATTATCAGCTGGGCTAACGTGTGCGGCCCTCCGCAGACAGCCAGTCAGTTGGAGCTCGCCTCTCGGGACTCACGCGCGCACGCGACCCCGCGACACAACACACACGTTCATTCAACTCGGCAAACTATTTATTTACCGCCATAACAATTATAACACTTCAGTTACGCAACATAACCGCCAGATGTGATGCAACTTCGTCGCGAATCCTTTAACGTTAACCTAACCCAGTTCAACTAACCGCGCGCTATAAAACGTATCAATAAACGAAATGCAAGCACGTGCTCACCCCTTGCGTTACGCGGCCGTTGTCCAATCGTAGGAGGGCGAGGGCTACCGGCGAGTTTCGGCCAGCCAATCGCGGCTCGTCTACGAATTCACCACGAAAACCGCCGATCCCGACCGACAGGAGCCGAAGTGCGCATCGACTACCCCCAGTGCCGCTTCAGCCCCCAACATGGCGACAATGGTGGCTTCGCCCGCCAACCCGGCCGTCACAAAAAAACCCTCTATCAAGAAATACAAAGCACCCACGCCGCCGCGGAATATTATCACGGAAGACGAATGTGAAAGTGAAAAAGACAAAGAGAATGCAGTGCAACTCGACTACGAAAATGACGCAAGTGATGATTGTAAACAAACAAAACCGGAACCGGCGGACGACAAGCCGGCGCCGGAGAAGGGATCGCCGCTAGTGAAAAAGTTGGGTCCGAAAATAAACGGGAGTGTTGACAGGAGTTCTGTGTTGTCTAAGGCGGCGATGTTCGAGTCGGGCAGCCCGAAGGCGAAGGACCCAGCTGAAATGTCTCTGAGGGAACGCAAAGCTCTCTTTGAGAAAAACAAGGGCGCAGCGATCGTTCCGAAGGCCCCCTTTGGCCTTGCACCCTCCGCCAAGACCCTGCTAGGGGACAACAAAGGTAAGTCTTATTCAACTTTTAATATTGACTGCCAACAATGAAGAACACGCTAACTCCTTGACACACAATTATTTCAAGTTTATGGTCTGTAACCAAATAAACTATGTTTTGTTTTTTTTTTTTCGCTTCAATGTTACGCAGTTCTGTCTGCCGAGATTTTTCTGCAGCTGTTAATTGCTTTAATTACAGTCTGACGTTAACACGCAGCTCAGGAGACAATGATTATGTACTGTGCAGCTAATACGTAGATAATGAACAAATCAATTAATCACTTTAAAAATACTTGTCCCAAATTCAATACAGATCGTTTGAACTTCTTGTTTTAAACAAAAACAACAACGGCTTGTCTCCTTTTTATTTGATAACCTACTTTATGGAATTCTGTGCTCATTCGTGATGATCTTATAACAATGAACAAGGGTTTCATCATCCTCATCGCACTATGCAAAGCTAATATTAATGTTGCAATCTTAGATTAATTTAATAACGAAATAATTAAAACTACGAAATTTAATTAAATGTCAAACTCGTGCTAAAATGTCATGCAGATTCTGAAGCTACCTTCGTTTTTTTGTGCAGTATCAGAAACCGGATTTTTTTCGTCTTGTATACGACTACCGATCAAAGATAAAAGTTTTTTACTGGATGTTCCTCAGTATTGGCATTAGATCTTATCAATAATTGGCCGAAACTTTATTCTTTGGATAATTAAGAGCCCCGGGCTAAATGGATACCTAATTCATTTGACGTTTACGACAGCAAAAAGTCATGATATGTAGATAATTATAAGTTCTTGTTACTAAAATCTATTAAATAAGCAATACTAATCTATATTGTTAATTCCAGCAGGAAATCCTTTGCATTTCCTCTTTTTGTCCGAGCGCACTTTGTTAAATAGGAATTTATTTGTGCTTTAATTAGCTAGTTTTAAAGTAGGAAATGCTTAATTGCGATAAGCGTTTTAACAATTCACGTGTTTGTCGCGTTTCGTCTATTTTTCCACGACCCAAATTGCGTAGCCTAGTGCGCTCAGGGTCACTGGGCCGATTCCCGTATCGGGACTTGTTTGAATATCTATAGGTAGATATTTAGGGCATTGAACTGTATTAAGTTTGTGTAAGACATGTTATTCGCCGGGTTTCCCCGTCTTGTCTTTTATTTTGGTTAATGAACATGGGGGAATCCTGGATTGTTGAGAGTAGAATTTGTAAAATTTTAGCTCCTCATTATTATTATGAAAATTTGTCCTCAAACCCTAAATCATTTTTTTTTCTTGCTGTAATTCTTTATCAAAATTATAGAGAGAGAGAGAGAGTAAATGCATTAAAATCGTACCTTTTAATTAACAAAGTAAGAATTAATAAAAACATGTTTATATATAAAAAAAAAAAAAATATGTAGAATAAAACCTAATGGCGGTTCGGAAAACTTCGCAAGTCGCTGCGCAGTAGCAAACTCATGTGACGGGGGGTTAGAGCTGGGGTACTGCCGGTCTATTCTGTTAATATTTCACGATGTAAACTTTGGTGGAGTGAGCATGAAGTGGACTGTCATTCCATCTTGTTTGTAGGTATGGATTGACAGCTCACTTCGTGTTAACTACTCCTAAGCTTACACGGTGAGAGGTTCACAGAATCGCACTGCTGTAGGTACTTACTGCTTAGCAAATAGCAACCTTCACAGACGTCATTGAATTTGAATGGACTTACACTATGGTAGACGCCAGATAAAATTGCAATAAAGTACATTGACCTTTCTCTAATATTCCTACGTATACCCAAACAATAAATTATAAACCGTTTTTTATTAATAGAGAACGCAAAGGATAGTAGTCGATTCAGGTCAGCTTTTAGTCTTTTGTTTCTGTTTTTGATTCTTAAGAAAGTCAATAAATGAATGTAGGTCAATGACCGTTATTTCACATTTATCTGGTGTCTACCATACACCTATTCACCCTCACCAAGGCACTCGAGCTTCAAGTACAATGCTAAATATTTAGCTCTATAATATTACGTATGATTTACACTACAGCCTGCCAAGGCCCTCACCTCATGTCATGTCAAAGACCTTTGTGTCAGTCAGGCTTCAAACAGGTTCTGTTACGTCACGTCACAGCCATAACGATCCCTTTGACATTACTGAATTAATTGAGGAGGATAATATTCATTAAGTATGGAATGCCTGTAGCCATTTAGAAAGAATTGCAATTGTTATTCTCTATTCAGTTAACCTTATTGCAAGGTCGGTTTACCTAGTGCAATGCATTATGGTAAGAATCACGACAAACTCAATATATTGACTGATCCCCAGTTTCACAAATCATTAGCATGAGCAGAACTGTAGCATTAGAGTATGAGATGTACGTCACGTCGAATTAAAACCGTGTGTTAATCCAGTATACACGCAAAATAATCAAGACCAAGTCGTCACTTCTCTGGTTCTGTATGGTGTTGGACGTAAAAGAATAACACTATCCCATCACTTCCCGTGAGTGTCGTAAGAGGCGAGTAAGGGACTCACCAGAGAATGGGCAGCAGCATTTTCTGTGTTTCTGTGCATTACAACAGCTATACTGCGATCACAAACCCGCCTGCCATGCGTGGTGATTATGGCAACTCCCCCGCCCCCAGCAGTGGACGTGTTTCGGCTGATATTATGATGATGAAGTCGTCTTTCGTTCTTGACGAAAAACTTCATTTTATTTCACTCAAGACAGTCTTTAAAAAACATCACCCCATACTTTTGTAGCATATAATCACTTCAGCAGCCGTGGAATGTAATATCGTCGCTAAGTTGAAATACCAGCACACATATCCTTTTCAATCAAATGAACCCGTCTAGACTGAGGTCACTTGTTAAATCTTCGACGAAAGGTCAGTAGCATTCAAAAGACAATATACAATGTGAGACATCGATACGACAATAAAATGATAATGAAAACACTGGCAATACTGGTTCATAGGAATATTTTGAAACTATTATATATCCTGTCACCGAAATTAAAAATAAACTTTCCAATTGCATAAAACGTCAAAAAAACTCAAACTAGTAAAGGATAGTGACTACTATTCTGACGAAATATTCCAAGCAGTCTGTTGCAGTAAGTGACATCAAATCTGTGATAAAAGACAATATATTCGTATGAACTAGTATTGCCAGTGCTTTGATTTATTGTCGTACCGTCGTCTCCACCTTGCATAGGCAAATCTAGAGCCAGCTAGACTAACTTCCTGCCAGGATTGCGGAATTATTCGTAAAAGTAACCGCGGCCCTGGAACGTAAAGAGTAGGAATTTGGAGGACCACGGGTGGGTTTTAGTCAGTAAGAGTCTGACGGAAGGAGTCATTTGATGATTTCCCATATACAATAAAAATCTAGACTAACTTATCACGACTCTGTTTTAAATATGAATTATGTATGAAGTCATAACGGCATCTATCGATCTTGATGCGAAACGATGTCGAGTTTTTTTGACTCGATAACTAGCTACCTAGTTATGGAGTCAAAAAAACTCCAGACATCGACATAATCGACTAAGTGATAGGTGAGAATCGATAAGATTTGCGTACAGTCGAGCCGTTTATATCTTCGTCAATTTGCAAATTCTTTCCTTCATTTACGAATCGTCGCCAATCGTATCTTTATCAACATACAACCTGACACTGACCTGCAAAATGCAAAAAAACGTATAAAAATTTGAATTTCGCGGGCTACCCTCGCGCTTTTACCTTAAATAGTTCATTTTAGCATAACCTTTCACTATAATCCTGCTTAAATCATTTTAGATAAAATTACCATTTTATGAAATGTAAATCAAAATAAATCTTTTTTATTTAATTGTCAGTGCCAGCCACATTTTAAATAAGTAAAGTGACATTATTGACACTATGATGATACTTTAGTCGGTAGAGCAGACATAATAAGGCAGAATTATGCATGGTGCAAACAAAAATAAGCCTTAAGCGAAGAACTTGTTGTTATTATCACTGTACATAATCGTCGTGAGTAATCAATAGGTGAGAATCGATACAAGTTACGTACCTACCAATTTTTTGGTTCGAATACTTGAAAGTGCATTCACCCAAAGTAGTAAGATTAGTTTTATGGATCTGTTAAGTTTTGTGGCCAATAAATTCTGCAGTATTCTACCTATACTATCGTTGAAATTAGTTTTGCATAATGTGTGAATATTTAGCTGTGAGGAATACGAACCGGTTTTCATTTCGTTATTGTAATGCTTTCGTTGGTAATGCTTATGTGAAATATGCATAAGTCAAGTTCAACCAATTTTTTTTTAAATTCTATTGTAAGTAAATCGGCATACAAGATCCTCAAAAGATCAGGGTCCTAGAAGAGAAGCCGGGTCCTATTTTGCCACAACTGGTGCCTCATCATCAACTTTTTGCCCTTATCCCATGTTACTCTGGGTCGTCAGAGCACGTTCTCTTCTATTCTCCGCCGTCAACCATCACGCCAAAATCACGGCTAAGAAGACTCACTCGTTAAATCGTTCTTCACTTAGTTCATCCAGCTTTTCTCTGACCCTCGCTCACCCTCTATTCTCATTATACTCTTCCGCTCTTTTAGTCACATGCATTTTCATGACCTCATCAAATCCCTTGTCCAAAATGGACGAATACCTTTCAAAGGGGATAGAAACTTTGTGGCATAGGAACCCGGCCGCCATTTTGTTTTTTTTTTCTTTCACTATCGTGGCGCTCTGTGTAACATATATTAATGTGGGTAGAGGCCACTTAAACAAACAAAAAATTGTCGCAAAATGGTGCCCTAAAGTGTCACGTTGCTGAGGTATTTGGAGGTAAAGTTGGCATGTGACACCAATGACTATCATTAAAAATGAACTAATTACATGCTTATGACAAGCTCCCATACAAAATTTTCGAACCCCTTTCATTAAAAACAAAGCAGGCAAAATGTTATAACTTCATATTAGAAGACCTTTCAAGTTCATATTGTAATTACCTACTTAATTTATACATCCCGTGGAAGTGTTCCCAGCGTATCATTATAACTTTATTAAAGCCAGGGATGAACACAAATTGCACGGTGTGTTCACCACCTGCAGTGTTGCCATTTAACTTCTAATGCCTTTCAACTCCTTAAACTTCGTCATTGGTAATTAGTATCCAGTGAAAGCTGAAATTATGAAGACGTTTTTATTAGTTGTAAAGATGTGCGTTAAAGGTTTATGTCATATAAGACTATTCACTATTATTTGTTTACTGTTTGAAATAGACGCTAATAGTATTATTTACAAAGCAATATTTTTTTAAACGTTGCCCCACACTGGGAATTACTCTTGTATCGTGGGTGCGTTTAGTGCCAGACCCGCAACAACTATTAAGACCATACAAATATTTTGTTTTGAGTGGGAATCGAACCCGCGACACGCAGCGCAGCAGTCAATCGCTCAATCACTACGCCAACCGTGTCGTCTGTTTGATTGGTTGACCTCATCCTTCGTATGAAAAGTAAATAAATCATTGTGTCAAAGATATACTTAATAGTTTTTCAGCAATACCCGAGTGTGCCTATATGTAATTCGCCAACTAGTTAACCATTCTACGCACTTCAGACTCCAATTGGGTTCTTTGTTTTAGACGTCCTTGCTAATATAGCCAGCCAATATCTAATCTGAATATAATTATGATAGAATAAAACGTCAATATACATATTTTTAGATATTTTTCACTATCTTTTGACCGCCACTTCGTACGCGCATATCCCGTTTTTCCCGTTCCCGTATAGCCTTCCTCATGAATGTGGCTACCATATACAAAAAAAAAATCCAAATGCAACTGGTAGATCCAGAAATTAGAGCGTTCAAACAAACAAAGAAACAAACAAACTCTTCAGCATTATTGTGTTAGTATAGTATAGATTAAATCACTATTTAACTACTCCTATTCTTTCCCACAAAATTCTGAAAAGGCTGACTTGCGGGGTACCTACGTGACTTTATGCAGAACAGTGGGTATGTGTCACCCAATTTTCCATGAATTATATTATGTACTATTATAAAAAGGTGTGTAATCCACAAAATACATCTTCATACGTTTCATTCGTTAACGTAAAAGCGCCAAGGTAGCCCGCGAAATTCAAAGTTTTGCATGTCAGTGTCAGATTGTATGTTGATTTAAATACGATTGGCGACCGTAACTAATATGGCTTTACTGAGTTATAATAATTAAAATAATCAATACAGGTTGAATCAGTTCATCTAATCCCATTGAATGACTTTTTTACGAAATAACCACTCAATGGAATTAAATAAACTTCGAGGATTGTATTGATGATTTTAATGATTATAATTCTGTAAATAAATACGTGTTACAATCATATTTTGTTCAACATATAGCTTGACACTGACCGGAAATTGCAAAATACGTATGAAAATTTACATTTCGCTGGCTACCCTGGCGCTTCCACCTTAATTAAGTAGTACCTAGTTACCTATCGGGCCGAGGAAATCATAAGTTCTTTTAACAGGAAAATAGCTAGTTGATCTGTTGTTTTTCCAGTAAAATAATACGGTTAAAAAACCCAAACAAAAAATGCTTTTAACTAATTGCTGTCGGAATTAATACAGTACCGGATCTCATTCATAAAACGAAAAGTTTAATAGGGAAAAATGTCGCCCTTAATTCTGTTTCATAAGGCCTTGAATTCTGAATCCTATTAGACTGGTGGCAAATCTGGTTTTCGAACCTTAACACCTGCGTTATACTTGCTGGATGTTGCTCGTAAAAAAATAGCCAAGTGCGAGTCGGACTAGCGTGCAATGGGTTCCGAACGAATTTAATTTTTGTAACATGCTAACTAACACTAAAGACTTCTTGTAGGTTTTCGGTAAAGAACTATTTATCATCTCCTTTTTGTCAAAATTTTCGGCCCAGCAGTTTCAGAGATAAGGGTGGAAGGGGGGGGGTCATTTTCCGTCGATTTCTTGAATAACTTCAAAACTATTAATTTTTGAAACCTTGCAGAGCCCTTTGATTTGATATGTCACACGGTACAGTCCTCTGTCCATGGCAACTTCTCCCCTTCTTACTGCTCCGCTGTTCTTTTCTGATTAATTTCCAATCCAATCCCGATGATGTAAAAGGAATAGTGCTATTCGCTATATATAGCTCCGTCTCTCTCTTAGAGCGGAATCATGATCGTATTAAGACTTCATAGTAGGGCCCCAGCCGTTTGACTATTGAAACGCTGACCTACTTTCGTTTTTCTACCATTCCCAAGAGAAAAGGACAGATAGACAGACAAATTATGACCACCCAAATATGGATTCATCACTTTCATTCTTTAGCCATTCCCAATAGAAAACTCAGTGAGAAATTAGGACCACCCAAATAAGGCACCATCCGAAAGGCTATGACAATATTTTGCTCTTCATAAGTACGTCTGGACATTTAACGGTAAAAAGCAATACTGTTTTAAACTAGCATACTTCCAATATTTGTAGAACAAGTGTGTCACGCGGTTTCGCAACAAATATTTATAATACTGATGTATTTTGTATGAGTTTGACCCGGTCAATTAATTAGCAAGTCTAACAGAAAACAGGTATTTAATGTTACAAGGCCTAATGAGAAAAATAAATGCATAAGTTCAGGAGATATGGGAAAAGTGAATACATCTCAAGATGTTATATTAGGATAATGATGAATAGCTTTTACCTTAATTCTGCTACTAGCTTTTGCCCGCGACTTCGTTCGCGTGGAATAGTTAATTGGGGCAGGCATTTTTATTTTAAGATTATGAAGTTTAGTAAAGTTTCAGTCACTGCTACAAAAAAAGAGAAATAAAAGATTTTAGATACTTTAACAAATGTTAAGTGACCACAATGTATGAGTGAAAACCACATTAAATCGGATAAGCCGTTTCTGAGATTAGCATGCACAAACGCACAGACAATTAGACAAAAAATCTAATAATCATTGTTTTGGGTGCTATTTGCATTGATAAAGGTCCCAATAATATTTTTTCTCATAAATCTTCCGTGTACAGACAGCATCCGTTACATTTTTATTATATACATAGATAGATGATCAGTAAATCATGCTAGGACGATAATACGGGCAGTTATAATAAGAACTATTTCGCCCAACACCTGAACCTATACATTCTACTCAATAAATGTCCCATAAATGCTTCATCTTCATAAATTTTACCATAATTTACACACGTAGTCTCTTACTGGGAGTAATCGATCCATAGTAACTGTGTATCTAAAAACTTATCAGCTTTCTGATTTGGACTTTATCATTTTAAAATCAGAGTTGACTTTTGCTTGCACTGTCTAACTTGTGGTACTTTAATCAAATCATATACCTAGTTAACTTATAATGGTACACAATTAATTGTTATGCTCAACCGCGAGATTACAAAATTTAATAATAGCTTGCTATGTGATCTCAAGTGTAAAAATTATAGCTGATAATAGTAACACAATGCACTTGTAACATGCAAGGCATTTGCCGAACATTGTGTCAAAGAAAAACATCACGTCAAATGTTCTTGACTTGAAGACGTGTGACATCTCCAGATTTATAATGCGCACAGCCAAAGTGTGGATATCTCTACCAGCAGTGCGATTCTGTAAACCTGTAGAGGGCTGTGAATCCATACAAATAAGATGGAATGGCAGTTCACGTTACGCTCACTCCACCTTTGTTTACACGGTGAGATGTTGACTGAATATACCGGCTGCATCTGTGTTCCCTACCACCTATGACCCGTCACCGTCAGCCTTCAAAGCTAGAGTATGCAGGCATCTTCTGGGTTCGTTCGCACCATCGTATACCTCATCCTTTGCTTACAATCAGACGGTGAAAAAAGCTATCAAGAATATAAAACAAAACACAAATTATTTATCAACCCAAACTGGACCCACGAAGTGCCCAGCCCCTCTCACAGAGAGATCTTGTGTATCCCAGCACTGGGAACAAAAATGTCTTGTTAGAAATAGACGCAAATACTGTAAATAGAGTATGGAGACGACAGTTAGAAGTCGTCATTTCTAAGATTTGTAAGAAGCTGGCGTTTGACCGCAATGTTGCCTGTTTTTAACCGCAACCCACGAGTAGGTTAGAGCACGTCGCTCTAGAAGACGCCGTGATTCGGAAACGCAAATAAACACAAGGTTTTGATAGCCTCGCTAAAGTCAGGGCTTAAGTTAAGAGAGAGATTGATCCCGCGCAGATAATAAATAGGCTTTTACAAACAGGTTTAAAGGCTAGGTATTCGATAATCATGTTCAAATAGATAGGTTTGCAAATGAAGCCCAATTCTTGTACTTAAAAAGCGTGCAATTTCAAGTCATATTGTCGACAATGTCAAACTTATGGAAAATTAGATATTTGTTGACAGTTTGCGACATTTACGAGAATTGCCTCACTGGTGATAGATACCCGTGTCAATGTAATGTGTATGATAAATACTCTTATTTTCAAGAAGACTTCAGCTAGATCTTATCCGATATATTGATTAATTTTATTAGAATTTAAGTTGAATCCTTTTTTAAAGCAGAGGGAATATTTCTACCACCATATTTCACAGTTCATAAATCGATGATAAAGTTACCAGTACCCACTGGTATATTCTATTGTTTTAAAATGGTTATTTAAAGACATATAATTCGTTGATGAAATATTCATTGTATAAAAAATATATAAATTTATATGATCTATCCATAAGGCATACAAATCTATGACAAAGCTGGCATATATTTTCGATTTCCAAACTGTTATGCCCGTTGCCACCAAAGCGAACCAGTGCATTGTATATCGACAAACGGACAAATCATCGGCGCGGTCGCCCCGAGCGATTTGAAAGACAATAACGCCTAATAACAGTTACTGCTGAGCCGTTCACATCGGCTCGTAAAGACATTGGCTATTACTCTGCTCTGGTTTTCCCCTCCAGCCAGATTTTGAGCCAGACAAGTTTGTTTAATTGTTAATTAGTTAGTATAATTATTCTACATAACATAGCTTTCTTCCGTCTTCGATGCGATTTTTTGTCTTAAAAATACCGATGCTTTTCGTATGAGTCATCACAATGACTCGTATTTGTCCGCCTAGTATGTATTGACCTGCAGCCCTACTATGACGTGCTAATGCCATCCAATTCGATGATGTAAACGGGATAGTGCTATTCGCTATGTATAGCTCCGTCTCCCTCTTAGAGAGGAATCATGATCGTTTTAAGACATCATAGTAGGGCCTCGGACGGCTCACACAAGTCCTGGATCTGGTTCAGGTAGTGGTTCACTAATAGCAGCACAGGTAATGCGACATATCTTGAGATAGGGAGTCAACACTGACACCGTGTTTGGGGCCTGGTTTAATGATGTAGGAAAAAATCGTCTATATAATAGTTAATCACAGAATCGCAACACAAACGTATGTGTTTTTTCTTCATAAAATAATCACGATACCCACCTGCGTAATAAGTAGACAGAAATATAAATGTCGTCGTTATTTTAAAAAAAAAAATTACTTTGTAAGCTATGTAATAAGGAGCGTATTACAGTTTCTTGGATGTTTCCCTTATGTTCGTTTATTCCAGTTGTTGTGACTGCACAATCTATCAAGGTATTTAATTAGTGTGGTGTTGCAACTTCCGGACGGTTTAATGCGACATAGTACCTACTACCTATAGCTCATGTAGGTACATTAATTGAAACATGCATGGCAAGGGACAAAAAACAAGATTTTGTTCCAACAATATTTACCCTCTTGTAACTATGTATGTAGTCTGAACTCAAGTATGAAATGTAGATTATATTTGACATTTTTTTCTCGCCTTTTTAGCCAAAACAATATTGTTCCAACTAGTCAATAAATTCAGTTCTTAGTTCAAGTATAACTAAACAGATGTCGCTACTATTCCATGCTCTCAAGTAAAGCGCGTCGCGTGAGTTTCCGCACGGAACCGTTTTAGGCATTTTAAATGAGTGAATAAATAAACTTGTATCCATAAAACGTGTTATCACTGTTCAACGAAAAAAATTGTACCTCTCATATAATTGCACACTGCAACTTGTGAAAATGTCTTAGCAGAAATAAATTTTAATCCTCAAAGAAACCTGGCGTTTATGACTTGCTAACAAAACGAACGATCGTATGACAAATACTTCAACAGCTTTAAGCTTTAAAACATGCTAAAAATGTATATGACAAACATTCCAGCCAGCTAGTCAAAGTTTTACTACCTACCCATAATGTCCCGGTCGCTGCCTGCTTCAGCAGTTGCATAATGCTGTGTCGACACAATAGTCTATTGAGCATCGAGCTCAGGTTAGCGAAGTAACGGAACGAATCTGATCGTAGGGCTGCCAACCGGGAGCCATGGAGTCCTAGGTTCTACACATAAATAATACTGAGTAGGCAGTTCCTTCAGAAAATCTGACAATCCTCCAGCTTTAAACTTTCGTAGACACTTGCTAAAAATCGAAATAAAAACATTACAGCTAAACTTTACCACCGATAACGAGCCCTTGAGTCCTACACATAATAATATTAAATTGCTGATTCCAATAAAGGTCTTCTGTATGCTCCAATTTTAGGTACCTTAAGGACCAAATCTTGACCAAAACAGCTGCTAATTAAAATAGCCCCAACCTAACAATATAGCTGTATAGAGAGCAGCTTCCGAAGTCGGCATTAGGCGAATTACGGCAAAGCACCCTTACCACCACAACATCCGTGAAGATATACCTGGTTAAAGTTAACCTATTTGGTGCTCAGAACTCACCTAAATTCAAAACACTAGTAGCTAGCTTCCTGGTTACGATAGTTGTTTAACCCTGTCGACGACAATGGTCTATTGGAGCTCGAGTTTGCGATGTAACGGAACGAAATGTCGACTGTAGGGCTGCTACAAGTTGCGGAATTTGTTCGAAAGAGTCACCGCGGCCCTGGAACACAAAGGGCTTAAGAAGGAACACGGATGGGTTTTAGTCAGCAAGAGTCAGAGAGAGAGAGCGGAAGAAGTCATTTGATGATTTCCCAGCCACAAAAAAGGACTGCTACAAACTAACATGGATTTACATGTTAAATACCAGCAGAAGATATAGCATCACACAGCATATTTTCATTTTCATCTCTTTCTTAGTGACCCATTGAAGCTTGCCAAAGAGATTCGATAAGGCAAGGATTCTTAATTTTGAATTGTTCTTTTTCTTGATATTATTTATTTCGGTTTCTTTATAGTCCCGCTAAAACAAAATACGTTCTTGACCCATATTCAGTGTATAAAACCCTTTTCATGGTATCCTAACATTAGAACGTTCACTGCATATCCAGAATATGCTCCTCTAAAAATGTCATGATGGTATTGGCAGCCCTGCCCGTAACACTTGAATGACCCCCGTCTGTACCGATCCGTCGATTCTGGTGGCGACAACTGAGAGAAAGTCGAGATGACGCGAAAAACTGTTATTTCTGTTTATTTGCAAGATGCTCGCTTGTATTCTTGTATCACTTGTATGTAGCTGTAGTAGAACATGACAGCTTTTTGGGACACTGTTTACAAAGAGACTAACTCGAAATTGTTCAACTCTGACATAAATAGGGTCCAATCCAGGATTTGACTAGTACACTCGCTTAGGCATTCAAACATCAGTGACTAAAATATTCAAAGTAACCACGATAGGTATTCATTTATTTAAATTTCTTCCACAACAGCACAATGGCGGAATTAATGGCGAATATGTCGGTAAATTAATATTCATTAATTTATCCGCCATTAGTGTCACAAAACCATCGTCTATCGGTGCTTGTCCCTCTTACTCTTATTGGGTCGGCGCAACACTTTTTCTTCCACTGATTTCTTTACAATTGAAATATAGCATTCCACACATCATTCATCCATCTCTTGAGCTTCCCTTCCCATCCATCCACTTATGTTCAAAACAGTTGTAATCACATGGCGTTTGAAAAAAAAACTGACAATATAACAAAGAGTTTTGTCCCAAAAATATCAAAACGCTTAAATAAGTGACAATTGTTTATCCAAGCTCAAACTGAACCATCAAATCATAAAGATGACGCAGTGGTAAGCTAATACAAGACTAATTTAGTCGAAGTAACCTTGCTTATTATGTCATCATTACGGATGTAATCGGCGCCTGGAGGCACGCAGAAGCCATTAAAGCTTACTTTAGGATATCATCAGATTTTGCGATGTAGATGTGACTAGGATTAAACTTGTGTGAGATGAATTGCAGTTCAAATTACGAGTATGTTGCGAAAAAACATATTTTCCTTGAAAGGTCTGGGAGGTCGAAAATCGAAACAAAAAGCGAAAATGCAAGAATTGGATGAATTTTATTAGGCAGACAAGATACGATCTGTCTGTCTACCTACTTCAGTTTAAGTGCTGTACAGTATGTAGATTGAATATATTTTAAATAGGACGCCTCCTCTCAGAAACATAAACAGACATATTATAGAAATAGAGATACATACTAATGGCGTTCTAAGACTTCAAGGTGGGCTCCCAAATATTCATTGTAACTTGGAACGCACTTGTTAAATTACACAACCACATGTGTTGATAACGTTCAGATGAATCTGTCATAATTATACCTCTTGTCAGTGATCCTTTAATGACAGCTTCCCAGAATGATTTCAAACGACATATAAAATACCAAGTCCAAACAACAAAGTGCTCCATTCAAAAAACTTTCCCCAATTCGTACGGTATTGTCATTCGGTTTCTTACACGAAAAATATGTCAATGATATGTTTGCGTACATGCACCGTACAATCAGCTCGGATCATTAGAGGCATAGCCCACAAAAATGATGTGTTATTACCAAAACGGCTACCGGTCTGTTGCTATCATTAGTTGCGGTGTTATTCTGAGAATGTTAATATTGGAAACGATACTTTACTATACGATAGTGAGGTCCATCCTATTCATTTGCTCTCATTTCGGCAAAACTTTTCAAGACGTCATCATGTCAGCCGATAGCCATCCACTGCCAGACATAGGTCCCCTAAGCGTTTGGAATTTCGATTATCGCTATCCCTGATATAATGTCACTTGTATCTACACCCTCTGTACATATTCTAGCTTTGTTTTTGTCCAGGATCTTCAAATGCAAGCACTATCATGTTTTGTTTATTTTTAAATATCAGTCATCTAATATTACGTGTCATTTAAGTAGAAATATCCACATGTCAAGTAATGGTGAGGTACCCTATATTGACGCAGAGCATCGAATCACGTACGCTCAGCAACATGACAACGCACATTTTCTCAAGCCGCATAAAAAACTGCAAAGGCTAAACGGATAAACAGAAGTCGCCCGAGCTTAAAGCACTCAGGGTAAAAGAACTCCTTAAAGTTTTTGCTCGAGTTTAAAGGCAGGTTTAAGACCAGTTCTTGTTATTACTAAGAAGGTCTTACATCCTAATGTTGCATGCTTGCGCGACACTAAAGGCATGTGCCAAAATACACTTGCTCCTTTCTGAGAATTTTCAACGGCTAACACACTTTCTTGAAGATATTACTCATGTAAATGGCTTTTTCTTTTTTTATTTCCTTCAGTTTTGTGGTCAGGGTCAACAACTATTAGCCTTGGTCCTGCTTACGCAAAAGGCTAAATGAGATGCAGGCCTTACATCCTAATGTTGCATGCTTGCGCGACACTAAAGGCATGTGCCAAAATACACTTGCTCCTTGGTCCTTTTCTGAGAATTTGCAACGGCTAACAACTTTCTTGAAGATATTACTTATCTATGGCTTTTTCTTTTTTTTATTTCCTGCCGTTTTGTGGTCAGGGTCAACAACTGTAAGCCTTGGTCCTGCTTACGCAAAACGCTAAATGAGATTCTAGTCTAGATCAATTAGTCATTTAATTGTTTTGCATTTAAATCAGGTATTGTCTTCAATCTTTGAATAAGTTGTCATGATAATGATTATTTTCGTATTTCGATTTTTTTTTACACTAAAGTGCAAAAATCGATGCCAGAATAATACCCAAATAGGACTGTCGAAAGTGCCACTGTATTGCCGAAATTAAGTGATGCGACGTCGCTTAATAGCAGGTGTACAAGGCTAGCAGGCGCCGTCAACCTTGAATCCGCAGATGGTTTACACTTACAAGGGAAGGGGCCCTTTTTGACCTCTGCCTGTTGTCTTTGTATTTTATTTTATGACTCAGTGAGAAGTTTAAAGGTTTTTTTAAAGAGTTAAAGTTATAACATTTTTATTTTTTCGATGCAAATGCTAAGTGCCGGACGATGAAAATGTTGTGTAAACCGGAAATAAAGATACCCATCGCAAAAACAGTCAAAAACTTACGGCAACTGTTTCTATCGCAGATTCAAACAGTTACGACATTGCAAACATTAATTGCACCGATAATGAAAACGACACGCTATCAGAATTGTCTTGTGAAATTAATAGCTTGTTAACACGACAATCGGCCATCGGAACCGCGCAACCGATACGAAGCAGTGACGCGTAAAAATGCGACAAAAGGTCTCAAAGTAACAAAAGGTTTAGAGCCACTGTTTCGAGCGTGGGATTCGGAAGCGCACCTCACTAGTTCGAGCTGTTCGGAGTAGTGGTGGACCAACGGTTGGTGATCCGCGTCGCCCATTCCGCTCTGCGCTCGCGCAACCGATCGAACTTAGAAAATATACTTAAAAAGGTTTTTTTTATCGATTATCGTGACTCGTGTTTGGTGTTCGTGATTGAAGTTTTTGTGTGATCACAGCTTCATTGGATTTTTGTGACAAAAATTGCCAATCGATAGTGTGTTGATCGATCCTGTGGTAGACATTAATATAAATTGAGGTAAAGATCAAATTTTTTGTTTTACCTACTGCTTCTTAAAATTTACCCACTGAAAAATATTTTACACAGAATTAATCTTACATAGGATGTTTACCTGAAATTCTTCAATTATTTCAAGTTAAAAAAAAACATATTTGGTCTTATTTGTATTGCAAAATGAATATCGTGTCACAAGGTGCCAACATTTCCGAACAACGTGTAAAGCTTACGTTAAACAATGTAGCGGTCATTACGCGGTTTCCGCCATTATAATAATCCTGAGATAACTACAATGTAGTGACTGTTCCGTAACACCCACTAGTACCTAAGATTTTCTTGACCCCAATGCTTTTTGTACAAAAATTGCCGTTGAATTGTCATAATGACCACCAACTTGGCGACTGTTCACCCCTAATATCTTTTGATACCTTAGCACTGTGACTGTTGCAATTGGTTTGATGCTACAATAAATAATTTGGAACAGATTAACTAGACTTTTTACCCCCGATTTCCGAATTAAGCATTTGAAGTTGAGTATTATCAAATTCCTCTACTTTAGATTCTTATAAAATTTGGCATTAAAAAAGGGTTTGACGAGTTTAACTCAAAACAATCAATTCAAACTTACCCTTAAACTTCTCATGAATTGTGCCAACACATGAGAAAAAACAATTAAAAATTTGAACGAATATAATACTACTAAGAATACCTAGTTCATCTTTATGTAAGAATCTTTGATGTTAGTAGGTACAAGGAAATCAACAAAATATAATTGGATAAGTATTTCCTCAGAGCCCTAAGCTGTTCATAGAAAGTACAGGAAACATTCAAATGCAAAGTGCCCAACCAGTAAACTTAATTATCTAACAAGTTTTACCTAAACGTGTAGTAAATTACGAGATAACAGATATAAAAGTATTTCCTCTTTACTTCCTTCCTTTTTAGGGTTCCGTAGTCATTCTTTGATTTGTTATATTTATGTCGTAGCCGTGTCGTAAAATTGGCCCTTTCAATTGTAAGTCATTTCATGAAATGGCCACCTCAAACCTAACGTCGCCCCCCCTGCCTCTATTTCTGTCTACAGGGTTTAAAAGAACCTGTTAACTTATCCCGAGGCTTCGCTCCTTGGCATATGCAAAAGGACTCAAAAAATATTGGACACGTATTTTTTGTCAAAATCGCTAAAAAATTATAAAGATAAAAAGCGCATAAAAGTTCAAGAGACTGGGGGGCGACTGAGGGGCTGGTGACGTCACGCGAGTTTTCAACGCACTGTATCTTCGTCATTTATTGTTTACGTGAAAAAAGAAAAAAAACGTGTCCAATATGTTTTGAAAATGTATCTGACTGACTAATTAGAATTTTTCAATAGAGTACCTTATTATCCAAGGATACACTCAACGGTAGTCTAGCTTTCTCCCAGTAAAAATAATCCTTAATCGGATCAGAATTCCAGAGATTACGAACAATCAATCAAATCTATCTTTTTATAATATGAGTTAACATTTGGACAACCCTCTATAACTGGTTTCGATCTGTAACTCTTAAATGAACTTGTTCCAAATCAGTCCTACTTCTTGCTCACCTGTAGACGAACGAACCAACCATTTACAGTAAACAAAAGCTATTACCAACTGAGTTTACAATCCGTTCACTTGACCGTATTGAAGACAGATGTTTCGCCAAGGCTCGCCTCGTTTATCTGAACAATTAAACCACCTCTGTGACAGATGCCGATAAACTTACAGGTTTATTAATCCGTTGGTAAATTGGAATTGGATTGGCCGCGGAAAAATTGTGAAATTTACTGTTGAAGTTTTGCAAACTTGTACTAAGCCAAGTACTTACCTACTTGGCAAAAGTTTTGGACAGTCAGAGGCCCTACTATGAAGTCTTCAAACGATCATGATTGCGCTCTAAGAGGGAGACGAAGCTATACATAGCAAATAGCACTATCCCGTTTGCGTCATCGGAATTGGCAGGTCATAGTAGGGCTGCAGAAGAAAACGTTTAATAGAATAGTGATTATAGATTGATAGAATACACATTACATTTTGCTTACTGTTACTGTTTTTTTCTGGTTAATTTCGTTGCGGGAACCAAGATAGTTAAATCGTTTCTTTGGGACTTGTCGAGTTTCATTGGCTCGGAGTGACTTTAGTTACTTGTCGAGTTTCATTGACGTAGGAGTTGCAGTTGTTGGAAATAGTTTAGCAGGTTTGTCCTAAAAAAATAGAATACACTTTATTGTGCATCAAAATTATAACACAATGTAGTTTTTAACCCAAAGGTTGACTGGTAGAATGCCTTGATGCATTAAGTCCGCCCATGTACCACTATTGTACATTAAGTTTAAATGAATAAAATAAACACAGCTAAAGTAACGCTTATGTCGACAAAAAATCTTGTTAGCTTGAAGATGTCATTGATTCGGCCTTAAGCTTTAATTATGACACACATATGTACCATTCAACACATTAATAAACCTAGTAACTAAATCTATCTACAAAACTGCTGCATCACAAATAATCGTGTTAACAAATTCTCAACTTATCGATCACGCCGCATTCGAACGTGATTTATCTACGTTTTTTCTGCTCCTACAATACATACGTTGTACATAACACATACACTAGCAAAAAGTTCATTGTTGGCAGTTGATACTTCAAACTCTTTGCTTACGACCTCGAATTTTCACTTTTTTTTTTTTCTTTTCAGTGGACAAAAAGCCTTTGGTTCAGAAAACGACACCTACTAAGCCCAGCTCTTTGGCTAACTCCAGAACAAATTCAAAAGACGATATCCCTGATGATAATATAAGCCAGAGCTCTTTGGGCGGTGGAATTAAAGGGAAGTTGGCAGCTTTGTTCAGTAAGGAACAAACGATCAGTGAGTCTACCATCGCGAATAAGTTCAAACTGGAGAGAGAGAAAGAAATGGAGATGCTGCAGAACAGATTTCATTATAAGGTGAGGAGCTTTTATTTACTTTTTTGCCCTTTTGGTAAGAGGAAGGCAAGCGACTGGGTTCCAACCCGACTAGGTAGTGGGCGTAGACCCATCTCTAGCACATGATGGACAACCGAGTTTAAACCTCATTTTTAAGCTATCTTAAGTTTCGGTCGTATAAGTAGGAGTGTAGCTTAAAGTCGACTTCAGCCTTTCAGAATACAAATTTAGATTAGACCAATAAAAAATAATCACACAAGGGGCCCATACATAGGCCGGAATCAATTGTTTTTAACAAATTGCTCCAGAATGAAGAAAGAAAGCCAAATAGATGAGGCTTATTTTTAACCCACTTTAAAGAGCCCTGCTTCCAATAGTAGACCAAATTGTGCTAATGAATCATCGTATTTTCAACAAAGTATCATAATGCGGTCTTATATTAAGTGTGCACTTATATTTAAAGCAACCCATAAAGAACTAGTGTCCCTTAACTAAGGCATAACTCCAGACAAAATACATCGTCTCCGTCCAGCGCCTTACTTATTAGTTCCCGAGCTATTCCCGTCGGGGCAACAAACCAGAGCTATTTATTTCCTGCTGCTTCTCTCCCTAGAAAGGAAATTAAGAACTTTACTCGTAACTTGTTGAATAATGTGCGTAGATTTAATGAGAATATTGTAAGTTTGTGTTTTCCGCTTGAGTTAAAAGTTATTTCTTGAAGTGCTTTGTTAGACAAACTAAGCAAAACGTCTATTCAACTTGGGCTGAGAATCGAATTTGAATTCGTTTTACATTCAAAAACTGCTGAAGCTACAAATGACAGTTCCCAAACCGATTACCCTTCAAGAATTGTAGGAAATAATAATATTTTCCTTCTCAAAATGTCTAAGGTCTTTGGCGAAATTCGCACAAGAAAAACAGCCAGCTTAAGCTTTAAACTTGTATAAACAAAATCAAGACACATGCGACTACCAATCCATCATCTAAGCTTGGACTTCTTATAAAAATACTACTGCAACTCCTACTAATGTGTTCCTTCCACTCGAAAAACAGAATCTATGACGTAACCACGACAAAGTAACGAAAGTGTAAAGCAAATACACAATACACGATAATTGACAATGCCGTACAGCCAGCATACACGCCCTTACCCTTAAAAAGAGGTCGTATTGCGAAACGTGGCGTAAGAAGTACTAATGAGTTGTATGTACTAAGTGAAGCTTTAACGATGTTCGAAGGCTGAGAATGAGAAGCGATCATGTATGAGGTGGAACAGTTGGTCAAATTAGGCTCAATGAAGTTTACTTTTTGTTTTTTTTTTACTTTACAAAATAGTGCACGAAAAATGAGACGGTAAAAGAACGAGCCATACTTTAGATTTCAACTCAGTCGAAGCAACATCTAGGATTGCGAATTTCTCTCTTTCCTATGTCATGTACCTACACAATCCAATCATTTCTCTCCAAATTATTCAAGAAACTTAAAACAAACTCTCTCTCGAATACCAATAAAATCTTATCAATATTCAAAGTTAAACTTCCAAAAATCTGCATAATTATGCTTATTAAATATCACCAGTTTTATTACTATACGCCACTTAATTAAGAACTCAATATTCATCTGCACGTTACAGAGAAAATAAGTGTTACAAGTTTTTACAGATGGAATGGCCCGCTTAGGAAACTCGCTTACCTTACAACTTGACGTTTCTATCTTGCCCGTAAAAGGGCACTAGAAATAAAGTTATTGATAAACACGTGATAGTCTTTTCTTATCGGCACGAACAAAAATATTAAAACTATTATAACAAGGTAAAAAATATTTTTTTTAAACAAATTTATGATATCTGGAACTACTGTTCCAATTTCGAAACGTCTGTTACTGACTGTCTGGCACTGGCTACTTTTATCCCGGTAAAAAAAAAACAAAATGTTGTGTTGTAAAAACATACCAACATTTAAAACAGGCCTAAGGAATTATATATTAGACATAAAAGTTTAGCTATTTATATAAGACGCACACGTTGAGCTTGAACTGTTTTTTTATTTCATTTAGACTTAAGTTACTTGCTATATTATATAAATTAAACCATAGTGCTCAGTTTCTTGGATGGCTTGAACGACGTAATGTAAACTACAACATATTGTTAATTTAGTTAAGTTTCTCTTTAAGTGAACTGTAGTTTTGTTTTTTTGGGAAAATAAAGGTCTATAAACCGAAATGCACGGTTTCTGTAGAATAGGCGGTAGTGTACGGGCCAAGATAGGAATTGCTGTGAGAAAAATCTAGCGAGAAATTAAGAGTAATAAGGTCATATCGTGACATTAGCCATTGAGAAAGTTGATATTTGCCTGCCCAGTCTGCGCTGGAAGTAGATAGTAGATACATTTTCAGTATTATCTGGCGCCATTTTTCGTCGGAAATATCGGTCATCCGTGCCTTTGTCAGCTTTTTGAACCGATGCCAATTTGGCAATGTCCATATTGGGTCGCGTTTCGGACCAAAGCTTTTAACTTTGATGTATCTTGATATTCTTGGCTGTAATGAACATTTTCGGTAGGGTGTGATCTGGGTAGTTGAGATCGTGAATACTGGGGTGGCCTTAACTTTGGTGTATCTTGATATTCTTGGCTGTAATAAACATTTTTGGCAGGGTGTAATCTGGGTATAGTAGGCGCCAGATAATCGTGGAATAACGGTCATTGACCCACCTACAATTATTGACATTTTTTATTTGAAAAACGGAATTAATGACACAAAGCTATCCCGAATCATCATCTCTCGTGATCCTTAACATTGTCTAATAATGAAAAACGATTCATATTTAATTGTTCAGGTACCTATGAACAGTTATTAGGGAAAGGTCAATGTACTTTATTCCACATTTATCTGGCGCCTACTATAGTAGAGATCGTGAATACTGGGGTGGCCTTAACTTTGGTGTATCTTGATATTCTTGGCTGTAATAAACATTTTTGGTAGGTTGTGATTTGGGTAGTTGAGATCGTGAATACTGGGGTGGCCTTAACTTTGGTGTATGTTGATATTCTTGGCTGTAATAAACATTTTTGGTAGGGTGTTATCTGGGTAGTTGAGATAGTGAATACTGGGGTGGCCTTAACTTTGATGTATCTTGATATTCTTGGCTGTAATAAACATTTTTGGTAGGGTGTGATCTGGGTAGTTGAGATCGTGAATACTGGGGTGGCCTTAACTTTGATGTATCTTGATATTCTTGGCTGTAATAAACATTTTTGGTAGGGTGTTATCTGGGTAGTTGAGATCGTGAATACTGGGGTGCGTTAAACCACCGGGAGAATTATCAAACTGCATACTTATTGATAAAAAATCTCACGGGCATCCTTGAACCTTGTGTTGAATTTAAATTAAACATTTCAATATTTTTTCGTTTAACACAACAATATGCAAATTTTACATAGTAAAATACAGAATCGGTGTGGTCTCCAAAACCGGCCATAGTAGAACTATTGTGATTTATGCTAATATTTTGATGTTAGTCGTGTTCGTGACTTATTTTGCATACTAATTTCAACCCTCTCTTTAAAAATCCTTTCTTAGTACGTCTTCCTTCCAAATTACGTGGTTCTATCTTTAGTTTGTGTGTGTAGGCTGTCGTATGCAAATATGAAAACCGTTCCTATACAAGTTTGAAGTTCACGAAAAGGTACAATGAATCATCTAGGTACCTACGTAAATGGCGAAATAGTTTCTTCAATTTCGACATTTCCGCACCTCATGGTAGAACCTTTCGTTACACAATGTTGCATACTCTTTAGTTTAACGATTCTTTCAAATATTTACTGCACGATGTTCTATATTTTGAAATAATGTATGTACAGAGTTTTTAAATGTAGGAACGTCTACATGCCTTTAGTTCTTAGTACTTCTTTGCATTGCCTTATGCAATAAGTGGTAGTAGGCCGAAATATTTATGTTTATTCGAAACTAGCTTTTGCCCACGACATCGTACGAACATATCCCGTATTTTTCCGTTCCGGTATAGCCTTCCTCGTGAATGTGGCTATTATATACAAAAATAATTTTCCAAATCCGACTAGTTCTAGAGATTAGCGCGTCCAAACAAAAAAACAAATTCTTCAGCTTTATTATATTAGTATATATTCATAATTCCTTGTCTTATCCCCGATATTATGTACTTATTACTGGTGCTAGACCATAATGACATTATTTGCGGCTCGACGTAACTAATATGTCCACAGCTTATGACATCAAAATGCCTCGTAACGTGTTTATATCGCCATCAAGGCGTCTACGTAGATAGTGAAGTTTTCCTCATTAAAAGTTACCGAGGAAAACCCAATAACTGGGTGTCATTAATCCCAAATTGAACCAAACCTACCTGCTTTTCCTCACTCTCACGAAAAATCATCAGCAACTTGAAGTTGTCACCAAGAGACCGCAAGCAAATAGATGTAGTTTTACTTTAACGAGCCTCTGTAGAAATATTGCAAATATTCGGACGAATGGAAAATCTTATCGGTATGTCTGTAGTATTGTGAGATACGCGTTTGACTGCCGGAACATTTCTTTAATAGTGTCACTAGCCTTGGACGTGTTATGTTAAAACGTTTTTATTACATCGAAATAACCCAACATCTTCTCAATTTCAGCCCAAACAACAGAAACCAGAAAGTCCAAATGACTCAGACGATGATGCAAGTGAACAAGACCCTTCAGAGAAGGCTCCTCTCATGGGCTCCACCATAAGCCTCTCACAAAGCACTAAGAAGCCGGAGATCATTGCCAACATCCCCAAGGTTACCTTCGATGAGAAGAAGGAACAGGCCTTGACTGATAAAGAAAAAGAGGTGGAAAAGGAAGATAGAGTTATTGGCTCACAGCCTGTTAAGAGACGAAGTGAGTATGGTCATATTCCGTTACTTATAATTTCAGACGCCCTGGGAATTTCTCCTGTAACAAGCTCTGGCACAGCCAAAAAGCGTCACTGCAACTCCCGCAGAAGATGGCGGCGACCAGTAGTCCTCATAAACTGTGGAAGTCAAGGAGGCATTTGCTTCTTTTTTTGCTATGGGAGTATGCAACCTAATAGTGCCTACTCAATAATCAATCAATCTTCAATATCGCACATTGATCATTGATTAGATCGCTTTACGATGTATTAAACATATAAGCGAGAATTAGCCTCATTATATCAATGTCGCCATTTTAAAAATACTTTAAGGGAAAATCCCAATTATGTCCCGGGATAAGACACAATTTTTGACACTTAATCATCATCATTATCATAATAAATATATGCAAACAAGGTGGGCTTCCTCTAGTTCTTAATAGGTACTTATATTCAATCCTTCACTTGGTTTTCTTGCAACAATATAACATATTTTTAAAACTTGTTCCAGGTTCCCAAGACTCTCCGGTAGTCCTATCAGTATTAGACGACGTGAAAAGGATAAAAGTAAACAATAACAAAAAGGACCCACATACTAACGGGGCGGTCTTGCAACAGCCAGGCAGCCTGTACCCACATCTGTCAGACATCGAGACAGACACCTCACACACTCAAGAGGAATATTCCGACTGTGGCGGATCAAGGTGTGGGCACTACACTCTCGAATGCGTCTTCTTTTTTCTTTGTATTTAAGTTTCAGAACGAAAGTTGCTTGGGATTCAAACTAGATGGCGTTGTACTCAATTTTGGAGTTCAAGATGGCGGTGTTACAGCAGCTGTTGTGCGAACGGTTGCGTTTAGTTTTTTAATGATGTTCCTATTAATTTAGGATGACTAATTTTATTTTGATGTATGTTAAAATTTAGTTTTTTAACTTGCGTTACAAAATATTTATACAGACAGCTCGAAACAGCCAATCGTACAACGTTGCTGTAACAAAAAACTAGACTTCGATAACTTATCGATAGATATTTATTAATATTCCTATTAATTCGCTATTTATTATACATTCTAATAGGTATAGTCAGGTTGCCTAGCCAGTTATAGATACTAGGTCGTAACACATGACTAGGTGACATTGAGCCGATCCTTAAACGGGCAAAACATACATAGAATTGCAATCATTAAAATGCAATTAGATATATCAAAACTGGTGACTATAATAAATAATGACTGTTATTAGTATGTCGTTCGCTATAGATATGAATATTTCAAACAACAACAACATAAATATAATAATGAAATTTTCTAATGAAACTAAAAAACCCGTTAGGTTTTTACAAAATATGACGACAGGCTTTCGAATAAGTCGGCCATTTTGAAATGGCTAATTTACATATTAATCACTCTTTGCTGATTAAACATTTTCTATGGCGTCTTTTATTAATATTTAATAAAAAAATACAATAAAGCTTTCAATTATTTTAAATTGAAATGAATTTAATCTCGTGCCTAAATTGTAATGGACTGTTTTACAAAACTTTTTGTAACTAACGTAGTTATTAATTGTCAGTAGTAACGTTAAAAATTTAATGTTTCCGATAGACTATCATACGCATCTCTAAAATATCGTCACATTACTAAAATATTGACTTGATTCTAGACATAAATCGTATTCCTTCCTCATAAGCAATAAATCAGTAAGCTTTTATGTCATCATCTGCCTAGATTTTATCAATATGTGGTGGTCGGCGTCCAGTCTAGCCGGATTCAACTGACTTTATTCAGATAGGCAATAGTCTTACATCACTACCAGGGCGTATCTTCGCTGTAAGTGTAACTATTTGCTGGCAGTGTCAAATACTGTTCATGACATTGACAGTCGAAATGGAAAGGACTTAATAAGTCCATGAAACTTAATGAATACAGATGCATAAGCTCAAAAATAATTTCCTTGCCAAAAATATTTTCCCAAGACCACTATGTTGGTGGAATTCCCTATTATTGTGCCACTTCAGGGCTAAGGGCTCTTCTCATACGGAGACTGTATGCGTAAGTAATTAAATAATGAAAGAAAGATATTTTTTTTAAGTAAAACGCGCGTTGGTTACACGCCCGCTTGCTAAAGGCAGATTTGCGTTTTCAGACAACAAGATATAAAAGAAAAATTGTTTCTATATTCCTTTGTAACGATTCAGTTTAAAAAAAAACACAGTTGCATTGTTCTTACAAAAACATTTGCTCAGTCACACTTCTTTTGTCCCAAAGTTCAGTCACACCGACAGTACAAGTGTCAAGTAATTCGATAGTTCACTGGAGACACGGCCGTTTCACAATAATCCGTTACTTTACACGACATTCGTTGCGAAATCGTCACGTTCGTGAATACTCGTGTTACCGAGAACATACTGCAGCTGAACTTGGTGTTATGGGATACTTATAATTGGAAATGCAGGATTAGTATTTGAAGATTTTTTTTTTTACGTGAAAACGTCTAATAAATCGATGAACGTCGGCTGCACTCACGAAAAAGGATGACTCATTGTAACGTTACGATCATTTCATCAATGTTTTGTTATGACGTTCTCACGTTAAACTATCGTCCGTAAACCGACTTTAAAGACAACCAATTTGTTTTTATTGCATTCGCTTATGATGCCTTTCCCGCATACAATTAAATCTTGTTATAATCGAATTTCAAACTCATTTACCAACCCAACAAATTGTCTTTACAGAAAATATCCAAACCTTCCAAACTGAAATATGCTCCTTACAGCCATATCGCCTAAAACACACGCTTGTAATAAATAAATAAAAAATCAAGACCCCATTAATTACACTGCGCAAAACTAACTATTCCACTTCATTAAGTATTCAGCAATGGTTCCACGTTATTGGGTCAAGTCGATTTGCATGGTGGTCGGTCACCGGCGAAAAAAACTTGATTATCTAGCGTACATATCTAAACAGTCTGCGATACCCTTTTATTGAAAACGAGGGCCTTTTTATACAATTTTATCCTTTATATTTATTCGTATTGCTTTGTATTGAATAGTCGTTTATCGTGATTGTAATAAGTGAGCTGAATAATGCATTGGCATTTTTACTCGGAGAATGTTTTTATTTCTAATCATACGTACAATTACTGGCTGGCTGCCAAACCTCGCTCGCACGGGCAATAGTAGACCAAAATCTTTTAAATAAGATATTATTGGTTCTCGAGTTATAAGAGCACTTACAGGCAGACAGAATGACGTCTCATAAAATTACTCGATCGTTGTTTTATCAATCTCAATAAGCCCGTTTTTTCTACCTGCCAGTAACTCGCATGCAAGTTTAGTTACATTGCGGGAGACGATCAATTAACTGGAAACAAGAGTTAATTCTTTTAAAGAGCTCGGAACAGGAATGATAGAATTGGAATGATTTAGGAACGATCCGTACCGAGTTTCTGACTGGACTGGCGTGCAAACCAGATGAACATTTTTCTAAGTCGCTAACTGCTGACTAGGCGAGTCTGGATAGTGGTTAGCCATTCTACTATCATTAGCCAGGTATAACAGTACGATTTGCTTGCAGCTGGAAACGCGGCCTAAGTCATCAATTATCTAAACGGTACTTTACGATTCTCCATATAATCTTTCACACAACTCATCCATCGTTTTTGAACATTTTCATAGCTTATCGATTAATGCTGGAAATATGAAAGAAAATCAATAAAAAGTTAATTCTAAGACTGTATGTTGCCTATTAGTATGTAGTGGTTTTACTACATTAAATTGTATATAGATTTTATAGGTTAGATATACAGTTATACACGGATCTACTTAACTGATGTAATATTCACAATTATTACAAGTACTACTTATTATTCAAGCATAATAATACTGCAGTACAATTCATGTTTAAAATTACGCTTTGCAACAGGCTAGAAAAAAACGCTATCAAAATGTGAATAAAAAACAACGGGTTGCACTCCGGGAGTGCCGGTAGAAGTGAAAACTTGAACATTAACGTTGTGCATTTTTGATATTTTGGAATGGTTAGGGAATCATTTCGCACAAATTGCTTTAATTATTAATATAAAAGTACTATCATGTATGTGGTAAAATACAATATTCATTTATTGCGCTATCATACACAAACATGACAATTTATATTACATTAAAAATTTAACACTTCAGAACTTTCCCTCCGTCTTACGAATTAACGATCAGATCACGTGTCCTGACGCGAGTTTAACGTTTTTTACCCATCTCAAAAAGTGCACAACGCCGCTAAAGAAGTTTTCACTTCAAAAAGTTTAACTGTCAACTGAGGCATTTCATTTAGGTAAATAGGTCAAATAAGAAACAATTTGAATATCTATGGTTTGGAAAATAGATCTGATTAAAGGATTTTTTCTAGGATGAAAGCACTTATTAGCATCACTGCATAAATTGTACAAAATTAATTATGTTTTTATTCAAAATTAATTATATTCTTCATCTTTTAATTAGCATTGCTATCGTGGATGCATTAAGCACATTCATGATTGATAATTAAAAAAATAGTATGTGTCTATGGTGGCAAAAAGGTAAAAATAAATATTCTTACGGGCAGTTTCAATAACGTATCTACCTTTAACCAACTGTCAAATTAGCTTCCAACAGTAGCTGAAACGTACGTTATTGAGACCGGACGTAAGTCAATAAACATCTTACTTAACTGTGGATTGATGTTCATAAGTGTTTTGCATATTCTATATTATTTAAAACTACTCAATTATCGACTAAGTACAATACAATGAAGGAAATAGTATATTGACATAAATCAGATAAAAAATAATAAATAACAAAATCAAGTGGCTTACCTATAGCAGAATACTTTAGAAATACTAGGTTAAATTATTTGGGCTAATGCCTTTGTACTTGCAGAATAGATACATGCATAATCAAGTTGTACCGAGCAAAGTAAATTAGACTTTATCGCTGTGTGCATAAAGTTGAAATTATATCAATACTTAATTAGTTAATGTTTGCAATAGTTTAACAGTCTCAGATGGGAATTCTATGAATGCGATCATGCGATTTGTCGTATAGTTGTTTAGTCGACTTGTCGCATTTACTAAAACTACCATTATAATTAAAACACATATTCTTTGAAATAGCGACAAATAATATGTCTGCATTCATAAAGATAAACAAACAAAATGCCATATTTTAACACCAAGCATTTTCAAAATACGCCATTTTCATTTTCGGTGAAGATTTACTTTAATATAATTTAGTTTCGACTAATCTTATAATTATAAGACTCCTTTTCAGGTATTTTATAAATTATGTTGTCTGTGATAAATATTAAACTTAATTAGTAATGTTTTTTTTGTAAAATAAAGCTATTGAAACATATGTTTGGTTATTTTATTCCTTTTGTTTTGCTGTGTTACCCTATAATTATAATGACTATTTTGGTGTTGTATTGATTCTCAGTATGCTGTTTGTTTCCTTTTCTAAATCCCTTTATTCTAGTATAGTGGTTTGAGAGTTAAGTCCCGCATCCATTCGTCCATTGAATAGGGAGGATCCTCCGACCAGACGGTTGTTGTGTCTGGTGGGCAACTGCCCGATAGTTGATATTCGGGCTGTTGTATATGTTCAAATCGCACGGAAAACTGATACCGCGATTTGATTGACGAATATCTATTGAAATAGCTGCCTCCATAATTCCCTATCGAATAGATTTTTCAAGTAACCATATTATTGTGGTTGCCAATTGGCTTGTTATGTATATGTCGCTGCCAACTAACTTAATCCGCTGTTTCATTAAAAGCCTAGTATTTTCATTAAATTGCGCCGACTTTCAGCGACCTAAGTGACATCATTGTTTCAATATCGTTTAATGACTTGCCCATGTTACTTATATCGCTGATTAAACGGCGCAGTTCAATGAAAAGGCTAGGCTCTTAATGAAACGACTGATTAAGTTATTTAGCTGCGACATATACACTAATTGTACATAGGGTTTCTCTCTGCAAGAGGCGGAGGGCCGTAGTTTACCGCTCGGGCTCTGTGCAGTCGTAGTCAGCTGTAAAGCTTAGATATGTATCTGCTGATACAACGATACATTTTTGCTTTGATCTGGTATCTTTTGCTACCAGAATTATAATTTTGGCTCGTCGCCATACGACTTATCTTTTGCAAAATTTCATTGCAATGAAGTGTTGCTATTACATTTGTTTAAGGCATTGTTATTAATTCAAGCGTTCCTATTTATTAATCTGTGGCTGAGGTCTCTGAAGGAATACCAGAAACAATAAGTGCACGTAGACTTTGCGAGACATCTCTTTGTATTTAGTACGGATGCTCTAGGCCTTATCCATCAAACATGATTATGGACCACACTTAGCAAGCACAAATATACAATAAAAACACGAAGCAAATCTAACCGATTAAAGGACATGTGACGACTACATTCTAAATCCCTAAAATGCTTACTTTATCTGAAAAATTATAAATTTATGACAGTCACGGTTACAGCCCTATAACCTTTTGAACGCCATTGTCACGTATACATGACAAGCAAGCGCGTGCCCTGCGAATTTGTGGCTTGGCGTCGGGGGCACGCCGATGCGTTAATGCTCTGGCGTTCAAAAGGTTTAGGATGGGAAATCATCAAATAACTCCTTCCGCTCTGGGCGGAGAAGGTGGTGTCAGACTGTTCCTGACTAAAACCCATCCGTGTTGCCTGTAATGCCCTTTGCGTTCCAGTGCCGCGGTAACTCTTTCAAACAAATTTCGCAACCCTGGCAGATGGTCACAGCACAGCCCTGCAAATCACTTTTAAGTTACCCATTGCACTACAGTCGTCTTACCTACTCAACTCAAAAGTGACTTATACAAGAATACCTTCTAGTACAGAAAAATAGCGTCAGTAACATCACAATTCAGTCTAGTGGTTAGTTTTACTTTCACATAACAATGGATCCTTTTTCAAAACTCACACAGTACCTAGTAATCAAGAATATTTTCAAGCCAGCATATAAAAACAAGAAACAGATGTATTTCACAAAAACATCTGCCTCCACCGTTGCCCGGGGAGGCCAACAGATGTTTGCCTGCCCGCCATTGAACAGTAATCTTTAAACAGGCACGCGACAGATGGTAGAATGTCCTTTATGTTATTACGTAGTAGCTACGTCTGATTATTACGTTTGATTGGTAGGATAGGTATTTTAGTATTTATTAAAGCTCTTGTACAGGCCTCAATACCAGACATAAATTTCTGCCACTAAGCAGCTTTTGTGTGATGGTCGTTTTTGCAACAAAATGGATACCGCGAAAATTAGAAGCACATGATACTTCGCATTTGTCGCTATGGTTGGCAATGCATTAGCAGCGTATGAAGCAGGGCGTCACAAGTCACAACCACCGTATTAATGATACGGGCCTCCCCAGACAGAGCTCCGAAGTGTGGATAAAAAGTAAAATTTTAACAACAACCTCTAATTCTTATTAATTAATTAATGAATATGCAGATGTATAGAATGTTCGAATTTTCTGTCACGCTACCCTTGTTTGTTCATTTTCTTAACAAAATCTCCGAGAAAGCCTAACTTATCCTAGTACGGTCCGTTTAATGGAGCCTCCATTAAACGGACTCACCTTCAACGAAGACATACGCTGTCCCAGTCAGGATACTTGCGTTTTCGAGTTCGCTCTACGATGATGACTTCCGAGTCGGATTTTGGGAGACTTCGCGCGCGAGTACTTCCTGCCAGTATGGACCTATCCATTTAGTCCCGCCATCTCCTTCGTGGCCTGCCGCGACAGTTCTCTGCTAGAAGCCAGTAGGCTATCCTGTAATAAAAACCCTTTTGTGCTTTGACGCAGTCATTTAATAAAGAAGCCCCCAGTTCTTCTTATACAGGGCTCCTTTAGTACGCCACGGGCAGTAGATATAATTGAATCAAAACAACTTAAGTTTTCAGTTAGGTAATTTAAGAATCTCGAGTTGAACTGGTTCTTGTAGCCAGTAGATATGAATCCCGCCACTCAAACTTAATATTTGTAGAGCCGACGGTTGCGCGTTGCCTTGACACGTGTAAGAACGCCAGCATGTCATCATTGATCTTAAAGTACTCATAAAAGCCTTCCTTTTTAGGGTTCCGTACCCAAAGGGTAAAACGGGACCCTATTACTAAGACTCCGCTGTCCGTTCGTGGGCCTGTCTATCCGTCTGTCACCAGGCTGTATCTCATGAACCGTAATAGTAAGACAGTTTTCATTTCAGATGATGTATTTCTGTTGCCGCTATAACAACAAATAAGGTTGACTGGTAGAGAATGCCTTGATGCATTAAGTCCGCCCATGTACCACTATTGTACATAAAGTTTAAATAAATAAATAAATAATAAAAAACAGAATAAAATAAATGTTTAAGGGGGCTCCCATACAGCAAACGTGTTTTTCCGTTGTTATAGTACGGAACCCTTCGTGCGCGAGTCCGACTCGCACTTGGCCAATTTTTTTTTTTGTTCATCAGTTTCTGTGAACGTCCTCGGCCTCTCATCAAGATACAAGATAGTATCTTGTGTCAAACATTGTCAACTTTAAAACTCATTGTCATTCATGGTATATCTACAAGGCCGAATATTCTAAACATATTCTAAATACACAAGAGGTCCATAAAAACCACGGCCACTAGATACGCATAAAAAATATAAGTACCTACCTACATAAGCATGTTTTGTTAAATGTGTTTATTCATGTATATCGAGACCTCGAACTATCAAAGGAGTATCAATGAACTTGAGGTTAACAAAGCGAAGGTTTATATAGAAATACCATTCTATAAAGAACTAGCACTTCGCGACTTCGTACGCGCGGATTTAGTAGGTACTCCACAAACTTCAACGCCCGCTCTACCCCCTTTAGTTTTGGAAAATTAATCGATTTTCATTAATTACCCAGCCATTTCTGCTGCTGATTATGTGGTCTCTGGATTAGCGCAACCCCCGTTCACCTCGTCAGGGGTTGATTTTGCAAAAATTGTTAGATTTGTTTCATTTATCCCAATTTTAGTTTGTTTATACCGATTCCCACGTAAATTGAAGTAAGCAATAATGTCCTCTCCTAAAAACTTCATCACCCCTTCTCGCCCTTTAAGGGGTTTATTTTCGATACATCCAAATATTTGTAATTCTTATTTTTTTTATCCAAATCATTAACGCCGTGTTTCAACTTCATCGGATTTTTCTTACTTAGAGCATTTTTATATCCGTCGTAACTTTGAAACGAAAGGTCCGATTTGAATAATTTAAAGTGTTATTTACATGTACACAATCAAACTTAATTATCAAATCACTTAAATATATAAGGATTAAGATCTTGATATCAAAATCATCACTTTTTCTTTCCAACTGGGCTTTGATTGAATAATTTTAACAAAAAGCGGTCATTGCGAAAATCATAATAGTTAGACACAGCCTCGCAGACTTTTTTCTAGCTAACAATGAGTACTTTAACTATGTGGTACATTATTTTTATGTATCATCAATAGTTTTCGCAGCGCATGCAATGAAAGACATGTTATGACATTTTTTTTTACACCTTGGGTTACATATTTCAAGTTTTAGTAGGGATCCCTAATTCTTTCTGGAATTAAATATAGCTTATGTTACTCGGTGAAGATGCAGCTTTCTAACGGTGAAAGAATTTTTGAAATCAGTTCAGTAGTTTTTGAGCCAAATCGTAACAAACAAACAAATCTTTCCTCTTTATAATATTAGTTTAGATTATGGATGATGTAAAAAAAAATACAAGTCTATTGTGTAGTACTTAGAACCAGGAGTAAGTATTGTAGTTTCGGCCTACCACAATGGTAAAGAGGTGGGATATAAGAATGGAAACATTTTAAAGTGCCCAAAATATGCCTGCCAAGAAAAGTAAATGAAGGAACCAAGGCTTATTTATTTGGATAGTCGTACGTAGCGTAGTCATCATCTGCCTAGCCTTTTCCCAATTATATTGGGGTCAACTTCTAGTCAAACCGGATTCAGCTGAATTCCAGTATTTTTAGTAGTCGTACGTAGTCTATGATCAAATTTTACGCTTATTTACATATTACACACTTAAAGAGCCGGACCTAATGACATAAGCATTTCCTACCAGTCACCCTTTGGGCTATGAAGAGACAAATAATGTCTCTTATCGCTTAGTTTTTTTCTGATAGCATAAACGTCAATTCAAACTTTATGCTGTCTATCACCCACGCTGTCACATGAATTTACTTCGCACAGCGATTCGCGGAATATTCCGTGCCGCCAGTAACTTTGATTCTACCAAGAAACACGCACATACTCGAACCTTGTAACTGAAATTACCACCTGCAGTTCAGAAATTAAAAAAGTGCCGATAATAAGAAAATGTGTGCTGGGACACATACACATAGTAGAAGTGAAACTTCAACGGATATTTCTCTCCCTCCATCGCTGCCGCCTCTCACCACGCGATATATCGTCTACCCTCTCCACGCGGCCGTAACGCTTTTTCGTGACAGAAAAAATCCTAATACCCTCCGTCTATATAGAAGTTTCACTTCAACAGGATACACACGCACAGCGGACCGAATGGAAGTCTTAAGTGCGGAAAACGAAGTCCTATTACTTAGTCAAAAGTCATTTATTCAAATTAGGCTGGGTGCCAGTACTTTTTGAACGTCAAAGTTCCACATAAAGATAGTCCCCCAAAACGCCCGCTCATCACCACTTCCTAGTGTTTTAGCTGGGATGAAAAAGTGGCGCAACAAACTCCCCAGCAACTCAACTATCTGTAGTGTAGTGCTTATTATGATCACTTCATGTGCTCAAATAAAACCGTCAGTGAATCTGTTGTGACTTGTGACATAACCACCAGCCAATGACCTAAAAATGCAACTGAATTTGAAAGCATCTTTAGTTTTTGTTAACCCTATACCTGAAAAGGGGTCACTGTACTCGTCATTACAAACAACTGTTACTATTAGACCAAACTTGAAATTGCGAAAAAAGTTCATACATTTTGTCGGCACTATGTCAACACAAATGTATGGAAGAACAGGTTATTTAATCGCGATTTCGTCCCATATTTAAAGTTCTAATGTAAAATAGAAAAATAATGATGAGTACAGTGACCCCTTTTCAGGTTTAGAATAATCAAAAACTAAAGCTATTGTAGCAGATCTGCCAAGATAATAAACACAAAATAATAAATTTTTATTAACCTTTTGAACGCCATTGTCGCATATACATGACAATCAAGCGCGTGCCTCCTACGCCAAACGTCACAAATATGTGACAAAAAGTACCGTGAATTTGTGGCTTGGAGTCGGGGGCTCGCCGATGCGTTTATGCTCTGGCGTTCAAACGGTTAAAAACCTAATTTTCAACTTGAGCTAGTCAAATTCTTAATGTGTCCTAACTTCATTGGGAACAAGGCTTCCCGCGACTTCGTTATCGTAGCCTGTCTTATAGGAATTGTCCAGATTTCTGCGATCCACGATAGTCAGCGAGAACGAGACGAACGAACTGTCTAAAGTTTCGTTTCGAATGAGAGTACTGCCAGAGTTTACCTCTCCTCTCTTTTTGCAAGCAAACAAACGATTTTTTTCTTCTTAATATAAGTTAGGACTAGCTTTTGCCCACGATTTCGTACGCGCATATCCCGTTTTTCCCGTTCCCATAGGAATTTTTCGTTCTCGTTTAGCCTACCAAGTATAAGGCTTCCTCATGAATGTGGCTATCATATACAAAAACAATTTCCCAAATCCGACTGGTAGTTCAAGAGATTAGCGCGTTCAAACAAACAAACCCTTCAGCTTTATTATTAGTAGTATATAGAAGTATCGATTTAAACCAAACACATACTGAGAATCTAAATCGACGTCACAGCAAAATAAAGGAATAAGATACCGTCTTGCATGTTTTATTTATGATAGTAGTTCTCAATTCTGACATCAATTTGTGATTTCTGTTCCAGTTCTGAAGAATGTATCTCCGAAAATGTTAAAGATAAAATGAACAAGTCTGACAATTGGGCTGAGACTTCATTTGGACGAGAAGTTATGAATGTAAGTAAATATGTAATACTTAAAATATGCACTGTGAATAGCTGGTATTAAAATTTGTCCCTGGTGCTTTGAAATGAATCTCCGACAAATCTCAATTTAGTTGTTGGCATATTTACTGTCCAAATTTAGCTAATCATAAGTTAACATTGATAACGTCGGCCTAATTCGTTTACCTGCTAATCCATTTTTTGTGAAATTTTATTTTATAGAACCTTTTCCCCGTCCCCGTATAGCCTAGAGTCTTCCTTATGAATGTCGCTATCATATCCAAAAAATATTCCAAATCCGAATGGTGGTTCCAGAGATTAGCGCGTTAAAAAAAAGTCTTCAGCTTTAATTTATTAGTAAAGATGTCGGTCAAAAAGTTAAGACAATTGCCTATATTATAGAAAAGTAATAACTGCTATCTCAATCTAAAAATGGTCCCCCGAAATACCTGCTTCCTGAACATAAGTATCTAAATCTACACAGAGAATAATCTACACAAAGAATAATCTACACAAAGAATAATCTACATAAAGAATAATCTACACAAAAAATAATCTTCACTGGGAATAATTTACACAAAAAATAATCTACACAAAGAATTACTACTAATGACTAAATCCTAATGGAAAGGTTGTCTTCCTCTTCTAAACCATATAGAAATGGACGTAACAGGCTTACGAATAATTCCGACGTTAAATTACAAAACTGTGTAAGCTTGAAGTTATTATTATTACCTACCGCTAATGTGAGCGTTAAGAACTTTTTATAAGTAAGTAGTGATTAAAGTAAACAATGAAGGAAAAATGTGAGGAAAACCACACAATGAAACAATCACACTGCGTCGCCTTTATCATAACAAAACGTAGGGCCTAGACAACAGTCAAACATATTGTATTTGTGTTAAAATAAAAACACAAGAAATCCCTGTTGTCTACTTTCTGTGACGTTTTTAGCTTGAAAAGTTCTGAAAAGTGCGCTCTTACGCCCAAAATTGGTCTAGCAGGAACATTCCTAAGCATTTCTGCAATTCAATTGTAATTTTGTAATCAGGTGGTTAAAAAAAACAACACGAGTTACAAGAAGGCGGTGCGCGAGAGTGACTCTGATAGCAGTGGCCTTGACAGCGAACTGGACGATATTCTGGACGAAGCGATCAACGAGCAGAGCGAGGGACCCACACCGCCTAAAGTTAACAAGGTACACAACGCATATTACATACACGCTTATACCCACGACTTCGTACGCGCATATCCCGTTTTTCTCCATTCCCGTATAGCCTTTATTTAGCCTTCCTCATGAATGTGGCTATCATATACAAAATAATTTTCCAAATCTGACTGGTAGTTCCAGAGATTAGCTCGTCCAAACAGACAAATTCGTAACCGTTCCTAAGAGTAAATATATGTATGTCGGAGATGGGACATCACTCTAGGTAACAACAGCCATGATTTTGGAACTACAATGGGCGTACTATGTGAAGTGTTGGTTATTGCGTAATAGAAGAACCCTTTGTTTTGAAATCTAATTATAATTCACACTTAAAATCACAATAGATACACAGCACAAGTATAAGGAACAAGCGTCTAGTGAAAGCACTCTGGAGCTTCGTTGCCACTGGTACCATTAACAGTTCCACGATGGAACTACTGATGTCTTTTTTTAATCACTAGTTCCATTTTTTTTTATCTGTAATTATGGAACTAATGTTGAATTTGTTATCACTAGTTCCACATTGTGGTGTGAAAACACTTAGTTTCAAAAAAAGACATCAGTAGTTCCATCATGGAACTGTTCATGGTACTAGTGGCAACAAAGCTTTTCAATGACCTGTTTTGCCGTAAAAACGATTCAGTGTAAATAACAAAGGCTTTGGGCTTATGAGTTGGTCACCAGTAAAGCCAAAACAGATAGATTGATGAAATATTCTTTATTATGTATATATACACCCATTCAAATGATAGAAATTCAAAATATAAAAACCATTACCCAATGCACTTACCAAAGAATGTTTTAAAATGCGATCTTCCGCTGTAAGAACCTGCAGAAACAAGAGAAAATGGCATCCTTTATAATTCTGGCAGTCTAAACACAAATATTTATTAGTTGATTCATCAAAACAAAAACAATAATAATTATGACTCGTACACGAAACCACTGTTTAGAAACTACCGGTAACTAATTATTATTCTTCATCTTACGGGTCAATAATGTTTTAATTTTCTCAGTAAAACATGACAAATTACCAACGGATTCTAATGAAACATTTAACAACACAATAGGCTAGACGCTGTTGTACAAATATCTATTGTATTTTCTTTAGTATTGTCGAGTTTCCGCAGCGATTCGCAACCGCGTTTGAGTGAATGAGTATTAATTTTGTTGTCGGTATATTTGATACACAGTGGATTTAAATAATGACGGGTTTATTGAAGAATTTGCTCCCATTTAATAAACAGGTGAAACATTATAAAGTGAAGTACTTCAGACATACCCATCGCTTTTCGAATATTAAAGCAGTACGGCTAACAATTCAATAGAGGTTCGCTTGCTCGGATTGAACTCGTGGGAAAACCGGGCATGTCATAGATCGAAGACATCCACGAACCTGTGCTGTACCCTCATTGTGGTGTACCACACCACAATCTGTCACAGAGAAGAGAATTCTCTGTCACACCTCCACAACCCATTAACTGGGTAACACGGTAGTTCTTGGCAAGTCTGGAGTCAGATTTACTGGCTTCTGACAATCCGTAACGACTGCCAAAGATCAACAAATGACAGCCGGGACAAACGGCTTAACGTGCTTTCCGAAGCACGGAGGAAACTCGGTATGTTAAGATGGTCAACCATCCACAGACCAACCTTGGCAAGCGTTGCTTAAGGAGTCTCACCGTAAAAACATGGTGACGGGAACATTAAGCGAGCTGTCTATCCAAGATGAAATAGCCATTCACTTATCTATCTCACTCCATCTTAGTTTTCACGGTTGGAAGTAACTTACATAATAGACCGGCTGGTCTTTTCTTAGCTTTATATTTCGCTTGACCAACCAACTGCTACTGGTTGGTTGCAGCATTCCGTGGAGTCCTCATCCAGTTTCGTGTACCAGGAGCGCGCGGCCTTCAAGTCGCCGCTGAAGGTGCAGCCCGCCACGCCGCGCCCGCGGGACGACAAGGGCTCAGAGCTGGTGCACAGTGTCAGCTTCTACAGGCGTATGCAGAACGCGGTGAGTTAGTTACCTAGTTTAATAGCAGAAAACCCCAAATCCAGGTGTTCTGAACTTTCAAACACGTTTGCTCACAGAGAATATTAATGAAATCATCTGAAAACGTCAATAGATAACTCGCTTACAAAAATGTTAGAGATGTTTCCACCACGCCCCATTCATTCCTATCATCGAACACATTTCTTCTTAGTGTTATTTGTCGTTTCGTATAAAACATTGAACAAAAATAGACACAAAATACCCTCGTCATAAAGTGTCTCCACTACATAAAGTGCCCCTAACGAACGAGACGGAAGAGCTGAATAAAACCAACTACTTTTACAGTCATCAACCCCCTCAACCCCGATGCGAGTGATCCGGCACGTGTCGCCGGAGCGCGAGCCGCCCGCCACGCCGGACGAACCCACGGCATCCGTCACCACAGTGCGCGAGCGATGCAAGGAGCTGCAGCAGGAGATAGCCAAGCAGCAGACTGTCATATCACAGGTATCTCGCACTATGACAGCTTAGATCTATATATGTGTACCCACACAGAGTGCGGAAATACAACTTAGATCTGTGTACACTCACACTAAGGGTGGAAAATGGAGTCACCGACGTTAAACAGTTGGTCCCGACTGTCATTCCCAGAATTTTGACAGGTTTTATGGGAAGTCAGCAGGCCGAAATTCTGGCAACTAAACCAAGGCAGGGTTTTTGAGATGAGATGCAGTCGCTTCGTCTTAATAACTGATATACAGCATACGGTTATTCTGGAAACTAATAACATAGTTATGAAAAGGTTATTATGATGATAATGTCGAGATATCCATCCCTTGTCTCCCTCAATGTGAGTGAGTAAACATAAAACTTACACTCGCAAAAAAAATCCCTGCTGCCTATGCAAGATTCTTTTGGAGCTATGCAAACATTGGGGCAACTTCACGTACTAAACTTCACAGTAGATAAGAGTAGAATATTAATATGATTATTAATGTTTAAGTAGACTATTTATTGTACAGAAACCTTAATTTTAAGGGTCTTATCGCTGACAGCTATGTCTACAAGATAACCCTTCCTAAACACAAGGTTTAATTCTTGATGTTTTGTGTTCCAGGCCAGTCAAGCTTTGAATCTATGCGCGGCTACCATCGAATTCAGTGGCTCCACTGAACAGGCAGAGGGCGAAAGACTACTGTTATTAGCGAGTAAGTAGCAGTATTTAATAACTTGAATTTTTTAATCTCTGACATACCTTATATTTGTACAAAATAATAACCATTTGTTACACACATAAAGATGAAATTGTATTTGAAATGATAACTGGAACATCAAAATTGATATTGTAACTGCCGGTCGATTCTGTAAACATGTCGAATAAATTACAGCTCACTTCGTGATCCCGTGACATCTTGATTGTATGGATTGACAGCTCACCTCGTGATCCCCTCACCCAAGCCTTATCTTCGACATGTTTACAGAATCAACCAGGTGGATTGGTGGCTAAACTTAACAACTTGCAGGGTCTTAGATGACTGGTCAATTTAGACCTTACAATTATTATCCAAATATCTATATCCTTAATACCTATGTGATCTGCCTGTATGATAAGAAGGCCAACTCTCGTAATAAAAAAGCATTCAAATTAATGTCTCAGTAGTATCTCAGCGACAAACAATGTCAATAATTTGTCAAAAAACCATTTTTTAAACGTTTCTGATGTAGTTTCTACCTTCCACCCCTGTAGGAAAAACACGTCAGACTATATGAGAATGTATTAACAATATTGTATGTTAAACTCCCAGCCCACCGGCGCCAGGCGTGCGTGCACGAGCTGCAGCGCCTGCAGGTGGAGGGCGCGGGGCCGGCCGCCACGGCGGGCATGGCCACGCTGCACCTCAACAGTCTCTCCGTGCCGCTCAAGAGGGACTACATCAGGCAGCTGAATGCTGGTGGGTACTCACATAGTGTAACCTCTACTCCCAGCCCACCGGCGCCAGGCGTGCGTGCACGAGCTGCAGCGCCTGCAGGTGGAGGGCGCGGGGCCGGCCGCCACGGCGGGCATGGCCACGCTGCACCTCAACAGTCTCTCCGTGCCGCTCAAGAGGGACTACATCAGGCAGCTGAATGCTGGTGGGTACTCACATAGTGTAACCTCTACTCCCAGCCCACCGGCGCCAGGCGTGCGTGCACGAGCTGCAGCGCCTGCAGGTGGAGGGCGCGGGGCCGGCCGCCACGGCGGGCATGGCCACGCTGCACCTCAACAGTCTCTCCGTGCCGCTCAAGAGGGACTACATCAGGCAGCTGAATGCTGGTGGGTACTCACATAGTGTAACCTCTACTCCCAGCCCACCGGCGCCAGGCGTGCGTGCACGAGCTGCAGCGCCTGCAGGTGGAGGGCGCGGGGCCGGCCGCCACGGCGGGCATGGCCACGCTGCACCTCAACAGTCTCTCCGTGCCGCTCAAGAGGGACTACATCAGGCAGCTGAATGCTGGTGGGTACTCACATAGTGTAACCTCTACTCCCAGCCCACCGGCGCCAGGCGTGCGTGCACGAGCTGCAGCGCCTGCAGGTGGAGGGCGCGGGGCCGGCCGCCACGGCGGGCATGGCCACGCTGCACCTCAACAGTCTCTCCGTGCCGCTCAAGAGGGACTACATCAGGCAGCTGAATGCTGGTGGGTACTCACATAGTGTAACCTCTACTCCCAGCCCACCGGCGCCAGGCGTGCGTGCACGAGCTGCAGCGCCTGCAGGTGGAGGGCGCGGGGCCGGCCGCCACGGCGGGCATGGCCACGCTGCACCTCAACAGTCTCTCCGTGCCGCTCAAGAGGGACTACATCAGGCAGCTGAATGCTGGTGGGTACTCACATAGTGTAACCTCTACTCCCAGCCCACCGGCGCCAGGCGTGCGTGCACGAGCTGCAGCGCCTGCAGGTGGAGGGCGCGGGGCCGGCCGCCACGGCGGGCATGGCCACGCTGCACCTCAACAGTCTCTCCGTGCCGCTCAAGAGGGACTACATCAGGCAGCTGAATGCTGGTGGGTACTCACATAGTGTAACCTCTACTCCCAGCCCACCGGCGCCAGGCGTGCGTGCACGAGCTGCAGCGCCTGCAGGTGGAGGGCGCGGGGCCGGCCGCCACGGCGGGCATGGCCACGCTGCACCTCAACAGTCTCTCCGTGCCGCTCAAGAGGGACTACATCAGGCAGCTGAATGCTGGTGGGTACTCACATAGTGTAACCTCTACTCCCAGCCCACCGGCGCCAGGCGTGCGTGCACGAGCTGCAGCGCCTGCAGGTGGAGGGCGCGGGGCCGGCCGCCACGGCGGGCATGGCCACGCTGCACCTCAACAGTCTCTCCGTGCCGCTCAAGAGGGACTACATCAGGCAGCTGAATGCTGGTGGGTACTCACATAGTGTAACCTCTACTCCCAGCCCACCGGCGCCAGGCGTGCGTGCACGAGCTGCAGCGCCTGCAGGTGGAGGGCGCGGGGCCGGCCGCCACGGCGGGCATGGCCACGCTGCACCTCAACAGTCTCTCCGTGCCGCTCAAGAGGGACTACATCAGGCAGCTGAATGCTGGTGGGTACTCACATAGTGTAACCTCTACTCCCAGCCCACCGGCGCCAGGCGTGCGTGCACGAGCTGCAGCGCCTGCAGGTGGAGGGCGCGGGGCCGGCCGCCACGGCGGGCATGGCCACGCTGCACCTCAACAGTCTCTCCGTGCCGCTCAAGAGGGACTACATCAGGCAGCTGAATGCTGGTGGGTACTCACATAGTGTAACCTCTACTCCCAGCCCACCGGCGCCAGGCGTGCGTGCACGAGCTGCAGCGCCTGCAGGTGGAGGGCGCGGGGCCGGCCGCCACGGCGGGCATGGCCACGCTGCACCTCAACAGTCTCTCCGTGCCGCTCAAGAGGGACTACATCAGGCAGCTGAATGCTGGTGGGTACTCACATAGTGTAACCTCTACTCCCAGCCCACCGGCGCCAGGCGTGCGTGCACGAGCTGCAGCGCCTGCAGGTGGAGGGCGCGGGGCCGGCCGCCACGGCGGGCATGGCCACGCTGCACCTCAACAGTCTCTCCGTGCCGCTCAAGAGGGACTACATCAGGCAGCTGAATGCTGGTGGGTACTCACATAGTGTAACCTCTACTCCCAGCCCACCGGCGCCAGGCGTGCGTGCACGAGCTGCAGCGCCTGCAGGTGGAGGGCGCGGGGCCGGCCGCCACGGCGGGCATGGCCACGCTGCACCTCAACAGTCTCTCCGTGCCGCTCAAGAGGGACTACATCAGGCAGCTGAATGCTGGTGGGTACTCACATAGTGTAACCTCTACTCCCAGCCCACCGGCGCCAGGCGTGCGTGCACGAGCTGCAGCGCCTGCAGGTGGAGGGCGCGGGGCCGGCCGCCACGGCGGGCATGGCCACGCTGCACCTCAACAGTCTCTCCGTGCCGCTCAAGAGGGACTACATCAGGCAGCTGAATGCTGGTGGGTACTCACATAGTGTAACCTCTACTCCCAGCCCACCGGCGCCAGGCGTGCGTGCACGAGCTGCAGCGCCTGCAGGTGGAGGGCGCGGGGCCGGCCGCCACGGCGGGCATGGCCACGCTGCACCTCAACAGTCTCTCCGTGCCGCTCAAGAGGGACTACATCAGGCAGCTGAATGCTGGTGGGTACTCACATAGTGTAACCTCTACTCCCAGCCCACCGGCGCCAGGCGTGCGTGCACGAGCTGCAGCGCCTGCAGGTGGAGGGCGCGGGGCTCGGCTACAGAACATAGCTGGTGAAGATCTTAAGAATCCGCTGTTTGCAAGATGCACATTACCGGTATATGTGGAACTCCTTAGGAGAGCATATATACAAGAGTTATTGACGTTTTACTGCTCAAATCATGACGATGATGAACATGTACCGGCTATCATTAATATTTAAAATCACAAAATCTTGACGACGTCAATAGTTCTATTCATCAGGTCCAAAATTAGTTTACGGCAAACAACTTTGTTTTAAATAAAAAAAAACCAAATGTATTAGATTTTCTTTACCAAATGTTAAAAGTAGCGAATGTGACATCATATTGTATGGAGAAAAGCTGGAGTTTATTAATCAGACGGTTTTTCCTAGGTATCACATTGGACGAAAAATTACAATGGCGGCCTCATATATAACATGTCTTGCGGGTCGTCTAAGCTCAGCTGCGTATTCTGTTAGAAACAAAAGACAGTTAACAGACGTAGAAACCAAACGTTTGGTCTACTTTAGTTACTTTCACAGCATTTTGTCGTACGGTATTTTGCTATGGGGTCGGGCTGCTGATCTATATTATACTGTTTCTTTTTTGTGTTTTTATTTTTCTGTTGAATCACATTTTGTTTAATTAATGGTTCCAATATTTGTAAATATGTGAGTACCATTTACCTTAATTTATTTAGAAAATGAATATGTTTACCTCTGCTGGTAATACTTTGTTCTTATAAGTAGCATACTCTGGGTGCATCGTCCTCACATAATATTTAATTATTTTTTGTATACTTACCAAATTTTGTAAATCATTATTTGAAAAGAGTAACCATGGAGTTTCTTGTCCGTTCTTGTTCATAAGAATCTACCTTTCCGAATGGACAGTAGAGTCACTTTATTAATGTAATATTATTATTTAACTCAACTATAAATGATGACGATCAAAAGTACCGTTTAATGGCCTAATTGAAATAAACGTTTTGACTTTGACTTAACAAGTGGAAAACACAGACCCGGCTGCAACGTTTACCTCATGTGGTCAAAATTGCCCCCTTGAAAATATTCTGTGAAAAAACTGAGATCAAGACGGTCCGTCTATTTCTCGTTGGCTTGCTGTTAAGATAAACAATTGTAATACAGCTTCATGGGCACAGTAGCGCTGAGTTTTGTAAGACCAAACTATGAAAATAAACGCCATTTATGTCGTGGTCAGTTTGATCTTTGACCTGCGAGGCTTTATGTCATCCTGTTTGCGTTTCCATGAACCATCACTTAAACTACATTAAAATTTTGCGCATTAAAGAGTAGAACTTACTTTATTAACCTTTTGAACGCCAGAGCATTAATGTATCGACATGCTTCCGACGCCAAGCCACAAATTCACCGTACTTTTTGTCACATATTTGTGACGTTTGGCGTACAGGGCACGCGCTTGCTTGTCATGCATACGTGACAATGGCGTTCAAAAAGTTTACATGTTGACGTACGAATTCCCTTTTCTACGAACAGATACAAAATATCCAAGTAAATAAATTGCTTTGCTATAACTTTAAAGTATTCTTTATTTCCAGACGGCGCCGTGGGCCACCACGCGGTGTGCCTCATCAAGTGCCGCGACCGCGTGCTCGCCACGAGCATGCAACAAACTAAACCGACGACCAACATCCTGCAGTTCCCCGATGAAATACGTATGCTGGGACTTGCTAGCGACTTCAAGGTTAGTTGGCCAATCTCCCTTCCCGCCCACTGTTGGTCCAGCGCTGAATTAAAATCGCTTCAGCCGAAGGATTTATGAAAAATTGACTTCTAAGGTATAATAAAATAGCCTTCACTAGTATAGCAATTGTCACAAGCACGGGCCATTTTCTATGGTAATTATCTAATACCTTTAAAAAAGCAATTCTTTAAAGGTATTCGAAAACCGATTCACCGATTTCATGAAATTTAGTATGCAGGGGGTTTCGGGGGCGATAAATCGATCTAGCTAGGTTTCATTTTTAGAAAACGTTAAAAATCATGTCATCAGGTCATCCAGGTACTAATGATTACTGTTATAAACTGAAACAGGAGAAAAAAGAATTAACGTCGACCGCATCGATATAAATCCTGATGTCGCGTATTAACAGAGTAGGCACAAGCATTCAGCAAACTATTATTTTTTTTCTATTTTCAGGTAACAGTAGAAGTGTACCTGCTGCAAGCTTCAAAAGAAGTGTTGTCGCACGAGATGAAATATCACATCTCTAGCAAAAAGGTAAAACTTCAATTTTCTTAATATTCATAAGTCCTTGCTTAATTTATTTGAATAACGTCTAATATTAGCATGAACTATAGATCTACTGGCTTTATATTTGTGACATAAAATAAAGCATATTTATTATCTTTTTTCCACAGTCAAGCTCAAAACTCCTGACACCGAGATCAAAGATCTCAGAACTGAAAGCGCCGCGAGTACAAAGCCCGGCTGGTCCGCTAGCCGTGCGCTCGCCACAGTTCTCACTGCACGGATACTGCATCTTCGCGCTGCAGCAAGCCAGCAGGAACAACTTCACCTTGAACAAGGTAAGAATAAAATAGAAACACTCTTTATTGTACATCATAACAAAGTACAATATCATCATCAACTGCCTAGCCTTTTCCCAATTACATTGGGGTCGGCTTCCAGTCAAACCGGATTCAGCTGAATACCAGTATTTTACGTGGAGCGGCTGCCTACCAGACCTCCACAACCCATTAACTGGATAACACGGTAGTTCTTGGCAAGACTGGAGTCAGATTTATTGGCTTCTGACAACCCGTAACGACTGCCAAAGATCTACAAATAGCAACACGGACCAACGTCTTAACGTGCGTTTCGAGGCACGGAGGAAACTCGGTATGTTAAGATGGTCACCCATCCACTAACCAACCTTGGCAAGCGTTCCTTAAAATCGACCCGTGCGGCTGACGTTCTTTAGTCACGAGCAATATACAATACAATATAAGAGCTCGAAAATTCTAGAGTGTAACAATGTGTAAAATCAATCTTTTAGGCGAGAAAGAGAAACGAGACCAGGAGTATTGTAAGTAAGATCTGTCTAGCCTATTCATTAATATGCCTTGTCGGCTTCCAGTGTAACTGAATGTAGCTGAATAACAATATGTGATCTCGACAACTCGACATGGATACTAAAAATATTTGATGTTAAACTTGGAGTTCTGATTTGCAAAACTTAAAAGTTTACGAATGACAGTAGGAGGCCATCTTTCGGCAGTAAATGTATTCATATAAAGAGATGGTTATTTTACATAGTTCCCGTATAATTTTGTAGAGTATATTTCAGTCAATGTTTTATTTGCAACACGACAAAGATGTTTTTACTATTGAGTAGCAAAAGGACATTTCAAGTTAATCAATTAAATGTTTCAAGCAAATGAGATGCTTTTTGATCTTGATGATCCTGCCACTATTCTAATACCTAATACCAATGTTCCCAGGTCCCATGCGGCAGCCCCCTGGAAGGCTCCGTGAACCTGGAGATCAAGGCGCGCGTCCAGATCTCCCCGCCCGCACCTCACGCAGCTTTCCTGACAGCCTTCGATGACGTATCAGGTCTGGGCGCGTGGCACCGGCGCTGGTTCCGTCTGCAGCCGCCGCGCCTCGCCTACTGGAAGTACCCAGACGATGTGCAGAAGAAGGTATCAATATAGCCTTATTTTTGTTTTGCTCCACCACATAGAATCGCGATGGCGGAGATTGTAAATGGCTCTGATGGGTCTTTTCTGCAGATTAAAAATATACAGGATATCAGCAGCCCGTCCCCATAGTAAGATACCGTGAGTCATTTTTCAACATCTATGAACTGGCAAATTTTTCTAACAGCATATGCTGTTGAACTTGGCCTTCCTGCCAGAGATGTTAAATGAGACCCCATTGCTGTCATTTATTAGTTGTATTAAAATCTTTAAATTATCGTCCCCTTACAGATGCCAATCGGCGACATAGACCTCTCCACCGTGATATCCGAGCGCGTGATCCGCGCCCCGCGCGACCTGTGCGCGCGCCCCAACACCATCCTGCTGGAGTCGTCCATCCCGGCCGGCCTCATCGTGCCGGACAGCGGCTCGCTGGTGTACGTGCGCCGACCGGACGGCTCCGTGGTGCGGCGGCACCTGCTGGCCGCTGACACGCCGAAGGACAGGGATGTGTGGCTCGACTGCTTGAATAAGGCGTTAGAGTACGTCAGGTGCTGCGGCACTGATGACGATTAGAGTGGGGTGGAAGAGCTTGTGGTTGAGTGTGATATGTGAATCATGTGAAAGACATTATGCTGTGATTACAATGTTTTCAATAGTAGTGAAGTGTTTTGAATTGAATGGTAGATAGTCTGGGTCTATGCTGAGTGTCCGGCAATATCAAATCATAGCCTAAAACATTGACGGCCGTAGCCGCGACATACTGCATTAAAATTAAAACATATCGCAAGCAATCTCTTGCCAATTCTTGACGGAATCTTGAGCCCAGGTGGCTTTAACTCCAATATTTGTTTATAGAAAACAGTAACAACCTAGATTTGGTTTTTTAATGTCTTGATACCATTTAAAAAAGATTCCAAGAAATACCCAACTCCCTTACAGTCAATCGCCATTCATTCGATTCACTACATGTCTATCCGCCTTGACATGCAGTATTTCATGGCAGGGCCAAGTTATACCTATATATTATGTATCAATACGGGATCAATTTTATACTGTAATGTAGAGCATTCCTGTAGTTATAGATATGAAGTAGTTGATACATGAAACATGATAAATGTATACTTGCAGGAAGAAATTGACGAGGTTGGTTTTCTACTCAATTCAAAGTTGATAGATTTAGTTTCAAATCGAATTAACGGGCTTATAACGAGCGTGAAAATAATTAAGCAATGGTCTTAGGCCACGTTTCCATCTGAAACCAGCCTTAGAGCCCACCAGGCTTAGAGAGTAGCCCCCCTGCTTGCCTGCAAGTTGCATTACATTGCGTGCTACCGAGGTACAATATGATCAATCGCGCCATTTTGCCACGCAATGTAATAAAACTTGCATGCTAGTTACTTGCAGGTAGTAACGCGATCTTATAACGAGCAAATAAGTTTTTTTTGCCATGACAATAGACTATAATTCATAGGTAGGAGATAGCGATACGATAGCAGCGTAATCGAAGGTTTTATATTTTTGTAGTGTGAATAGTTTTAGTCTGACTGAAATTTAGCTTTAATTCTGTACTAACGATGTAACCGATAGGTTAGAAACTAACACTTACTACTTTCAACTATTATTTTTTGAAATTATGTACAGAAAACGATAAAAGTAGCAGATTTTTATAAACTCAGAGATAAGCTAACTTCTTCTGGTATATTTATTGACATATGCATAACAGCCTGAAGCTAGTTTGAGTAGCATTGTAAAATGATAATTTGATGAATTGATACTGAAAAAAAGAAAGACAAAATTGATACCGAAAACTGGTGCCATAAACGGTATTTTTTTGTTGATAAATAATTTAATTGTGACGTATTTTACTAACATACGAACTTATAGTCATAAAAAATTGGTTGTCTGTAAAGTCGGTTTACGGTTTGACGTGACAATGTCATAACAAAACATTGATGAAGTGATTGTAACGTTACAATGAGCGTAACGTTACAATGAGTCATACTTTTTCGTGTGTGCAGCCGGCGTTCATCGATATATTAGACGTTGTCACGTCAAAAAAATAACATTAATTATGTCTCGGAATTCATTATTTTAGTTTTAGTTTTTAAAAATCATCACATCTTCCATTTCTTAATGTATTACAAAACAAATACTTACATTATCATATAATATAGACAGCATTATTTCAATGCAAAAGTAAAATTTATGTTAAGTCATTTGTAATCCACCTGTTTTAATGTTTAGATGTTCTTTTAAATGTAGCTTACATTTTCTTAATTTTCCATTGTCAAATGATGTTTTGATAAAAGGGTTCATACAATGAGTTTAAGTTAAATTCGAAGACAGATTAATTATATAGCCTTATTTCCATACCCTTTATGTAAACCAAGCTCTTAACAGGTATATCGGTCTTCACTTTATCTGAACTCAACAGCTGTTTTCTTCAATAATTAAGAAAATTCAGTTCTCACTGCAATACAAAGGAATGACCGTTTCCATATTATTTAAAAAATAATTGTTCGCAAACACGCCACTTTCTTAAAAATGACAGGTTGTTTTACATAAATAATTATCTAATATAATTTTGATAGAAACATTATTCAGGGAATTGCGAAGTTTCTATAAATTAGTTATAATTGCACCAAGCGTCGGAATTGATTTTATTTTTTGCAATAATTGTGTGTGTAGTTTGTAATAATATTTTATGTGTAAATAAAATCAATTTATTACAACAATATAATTATTTTAAGTAAATTTTGTTGTTTCTTTTCGTAACTTACCTGAAATCTTCGAAGATCTTTATCGCTGATAAACATGATACCCGATATCGCCGAAAAGTTATCAGCAAGATTGTCAATGTTACCAAAATGCATTAGGTGCAATTTCTGACTAAACCAGAAATCCATTTGCTAATTTGGTTTTCTCCGAAGTTCGTATCTCTTCCTATCACAACTTGAAAACTCCACTAACTGAAAAAAAAACCACTAAGTCCCAGCAAGCCCCTTAGTAAAATTTGCTACAGGCCCCGCACTGGCTTAATCCAGCACGGAAGCCATATTTGTTACGGTCGCCAATCGTATTTTTATCAACATACAACCTGACACTGGCCTGCAAAATGCAAAAAACGTATGAAAATTTGAATTTCGCGAGCTACCCTGGCGCTTTCACCTTAAGAAAAAACCCATCGTAACAATAAAAATTGCTGCCTCACATCTTGACATATGCTTTGAAACTTCAGTCGATTTCGGTACTCTGCTCTAGAGTTACAAGCTGATTAAATGATGTTCGTGACTACCGCAGGACTACTAACGCCAATCGCTTTCATATTGGTAAATAATTAGTACCTACTCAATTGGTACTAATTAGTACTCGAACAACAGAATTGGTACCTTAGTAGTTTTACTAGTTATAGGAAGTGGCCACGGGTATAACAGCAAACTTCACAACTGGCTTTTTTTTCACCTATTGAACCTGAAAAACATGGATGTCCTGTTAACCATTCGAATGTTACAAATGGTGTCTTACTGGCAATTCATTCAAATGTAGTTCACAAATAAACCATTGTAACAGTTTTTTTATCTCTACCTATAACTGGCTAATGACACCGCCTATATATCCCATATAAATTTACGACTGTCCCATTACAGCCCACTACTGATAAATTACTCGAGTAAACCGATTAATTATGCAAATATTTTATAATCTTTGATTGTTCTAGCCGATCCTGTCGGCAATGTGATATGACCAAACAAAAATACTCCCTGGATCCAACACAATGACTTCTATTTGCCGTTTTCTATATCATTTATCTCCTTTCTTGACTGTTACCAAAGTTTTATCCTTTCTGCCATCAAAATAAAGACCACGCATTGGTTGAATACGGCTAAGTCTTGTAAAGCAGACCTTTTTTTTGCTCTTTCCCGTCGAACCTTCGAACGATCTACGACACAACTTTGGTCACTTGGTTCAATAATGCCAACGTCTTTCAGGACAGCAGAAATTATAATAGCGTCAGATCTATCAATCATATTTTTTTTCCACTTTCATTTAATCTGTGTTATCTAATTGTTATTTTTTTAATTTTTCAATCAATGTTTTAATAATTCTAATTAATAATGTTATTATCTGCGCATAATGAAGTGCATGCTGTGCTTCTCTGTAAGTACTGAGGCGCTTAGTCTTAAGTTTTCAATGTACAAGTTATAAAGCTTTGGTGTACTCATTGTTGAGAAGCCTTATAATAAATAATGAAACTACAGTACGATCAAGAAGAAGCAAGAGCTTAAGATGTGGCGGCATTGATACCGCTACATCTACTAGGAGATTTATGCATATCTGTATATAAAACGGGTCGCAACTCTTCCTTGATTAAAATATAGTATTTCTTAACATCAAAGTAAGTGGGTAATTGAGAAGAGCGTAATGCTTCGGGGTTGCCAAACACGGGACAGCTTGTCAATTGACGAGTTGTAACTTATGTCACTTTTACTGCAAACAACAAGCATACAACGAAATTAAAATCTTCACTACAAAACGTAACTGAAGTACATTACAAATTTACTTGCCAAATGTTTCAAAATTATGTTGTAAAGAAACACAGTCACTTTCAATAAAACAAACGCTTATTTCCCCCAAAAACACTTACTTGCGCCTAAAAATCTCGAATTGACTCAATAACTGTGACATTTGACACTTCTAATGATTAAACGAGTTCAGAAACTAAATAAAAATGTTTTCAAAGATTTTTTATGAACTTCCGCATTGTCGAACTTCGACATGTTTCGGATTTTAATTTCAAAACTTTGTCCTGACGGTGGCACCTTTAGATACAAACTTAGAAAAAAAAACGCTTTTTCCTCTTATGCCCATCACGCAGCTTTTTGCGACTATGCCATAGTGAATATCAAAAAAAATACTTTTCACTGCACCCTATACAACCAATCAATCATACCCATACCCATTAATCACGCCGACAAAGTGGTAAAAAAATCTTGAATTTTTTTTAGGGTACATGTAAAGCGGCGATGATTTTTTATCGTCTACCCCATAGTATGGGATAGGTCGTTAAAAATTTTGAGGGCTAAACCATTTTTCCATCCAAGCATCCTTTTGAGAAATATTAAGCTTTAAAGTGCTAATTTTTTTTACAGTCAAGTGTCACAGCCAAGTCGGCTTTACAAGTTAACGAGTGACAGTCGACCAACTTAAAAAATGGAACCGGGTAAGTAAAAAAATCCTAATAATTTCATAGAAAATGATTTTAAACCAAGTGCATTTGTAACTTCGTAATCTAATAATAGTGAATACATTTTACTATTTTTCTGGCATGGTTTAGGTTACTACGGAACCCTACACTGTGCGTGGTCCGACACGCACTTGGCCGGTTTTAATGTAAGGAATGATTATCAATAATACCACTCAAAATAGTACAATCTCTTTTATTTATAATACAATGCAATATACAGAGATTTTCAGTTGCTATACAGATGATATGCCTATCAAAATATCGATCGTCGCCTTATTAATCTTGTCGTGCATTTAATTCGCATAATTTGTTACCTACATATACCTAACTACTTATGTATTACATAGTAAAGCATATTGACTAGAGGAGAGTCGAAATAGAAATTAGCTTACATTTTAATGTTTATAGGTTTTAGGAACAATACAGTCGTAGTAAATAATTACTGGAACACTGATAACACTGGAACGAATTATAAAATAAGTTTATGGTGAATTTAGATTTAAAATATTACCTTTTGATAAGAAAATTGCTAAAATTCTTCACTGCTAATTATACCAAATTATAATCAAAATAATTCCCTTATAACATACAAATTAACAATCAATTATACTACTGCTTAAAAAGAAATAACAATTTTTAATGCATTAAAACGAGCGCCTAAAGTAATTAACTTAGAAACAGAAGTGCCAGTGAAATTATGTTTATGGTGGGTACAAGTTTACAATTTTCAACTTTTCGCATGATATTGTCCTCCATAAATATAACCCACGCTAAATTAGATTTAAAATTACGCATAATTCAATAATTGTCGGGAACTTTTAGATTGCTCTGCCCAATTTGGTTCCCTTCATAACGTATCATAAGGTCACAAAATAATTTGACTAATAAGCTACGAGCACCTCATGAAACAAGGAACCTTTTAGTTTAAGAACTCATAAATTCAGAAATCAAACATGGTACACAGAATTACCTTATACGATCTTAAACTGAATATTTAAACGAACAGGGGCCCTACTATGACGTCTTAAAACGATCATGATTCCGCTCGAAGAAAGAGACGGAGCTATACATAGCGAATAGCACTATCTCTTTTACATCATCGGATTGGGATGGCATTAGCACGTCTTAATAGGGCCACCAGAACAGTTTTGTAAAAAGAAAATACATGACTGAATAAAGAACAATGAAACATAACCAAAAATCTTACAATGGTTGTCCTAAAACAGGAAGGCATAGATCAAGAAAGCACAGTATTACAGTCGCAACTTAAACGCTAGCCAACCGTTACAGAATCGGATCATCATGTTCACAATCGGGCCGTCAGTTCCGTGGTTCTATCTGCCTATAAAGTGCAGGCTCGGTATTACTCTTCGTCGTAGAGCGGTGGCTTGTCTAGCTCGCTGTGGTGCTTGCTTGCCATCTCTGACGTCAGGGCTTGCTTCAATTCGTGCTGCCAACATGGGAGAAGATATTTTAGATTAGTACGTCACTTCTGTATTGGGTTAGTTCCTAAGGCTACCTTTAGAGTAAAACTAGTTGTGCCCCGATTAAAATCCGACTAGTAGTTCCAGAGACTAGCGCGTCCAAACAAACAGACTGTTCCTCATTATTTAATAAACAAAGTCGATGTCTGTCTTTGCATGTTGATCCGCATACAAAACCACGCAACAATATGTTGATACGGTTTCCATAAATAGAACGAGCGACAAACAAAGAAGGGTTGTGTAGGCATGTAAATTGCACGCGTGTGAAGCCAGGGCGAATAGCTAGTTAAGCATAGGCAGAATACATTACGATCCACCAGAGGTGTGTGAAGTAGCCATAAACGATACGTAAGTACATACTTTGCACTTGCTCTGGCTTAGACCAATTTTCCACCTTCAAGCAACTCGCATTTAGTTAATTTCATTGCGGGACACGATCGAGCGATTGATTTCATCATACTTAGGTAGCTAGCAATTTAGTTATTCCCACCAGAGCAAGGTGGTTTGGGTAAGGTGTGCAATGACATTGCTCCGACCCAATTTGATCCAATTGTCGATATTATTATACATACGAGTATACCTCGCTACGTAACAAAAATTCTCTGGCAGAAAGGCAGCCTAAGAAATTATCCTAGCTTAGCGTCATGTTGGGAAACAACAAAATCCTTTGTCTAATATCAGGACGTTTATATTCAATGCCGAACTTTGGCCATATAGATTTGTAACAGATAGCCCGTATTATTAAAATATCGGGCTAAGTTCTGCAGCCCTGAACCAGCTGAACTAAACCCGGTCGACATTTGCATAGGATTAGTGATCAGATGATATTATTTCTGTTATAAAACGTTTTAATAACGGCTTTGACGAATCTTTGACAAGAGTAAGCCACTTTGTGTCAGTAACTTCTAGGGCACTTAATATTAGTTTGTGACCACTAGCAATTTTTTTTTGTGGCTGTTAATTATTCAAATGATCTCTTCCGCTCTGGGTGGAGCGTAAGGGCGTGTCAGACTTATATTGACTAAAACCCATCCGTGTTCTTCCTAATGCCCTTTGTGTATTCGGGCCGCGGTGACTCTTTCGAACAAATTCCGCAACCCGATCCGACTACTTTGCTGGCATCTCTGAGGCGCGCGTGGAATACAACGCGCCGTCGACCCTGGACCTGGTTCTTATCGAACGGCGAGCTACCCAACGCTCGCCGATCGCAGGCCCGCGCCAAAAGTGGCCGGGAGTCGCCTTGCGGCTTCCGACGCCTTGAGCATCTTCTTCTCTTGGGGCGTGACGTTTACCTCTCGCTCACGCGGCCCACCTCCTCCTTCTCTAGCATTACTGCTTCGCAGAATGAGGTGACTGCTTATGCCTCCTCGCTCCGAACTATGGATTGAATCAGGGCCGAAAGTAGAGAAGTCGTCGCCGCCGACCACAAGCTTATAGGTCAACGAACTGTATATGGAAGTCCGTTAAAGGCCAGAGCTCTAGATAGGTGCAAAGATGACTGAACCAAAGCTCTGTGTCTATATACTTAAGTCCACTTTGTCTATCAAAAGCACGTGTTATTACATTTTTCATCTAAGTTCCGCTTCCGTCGGTTAGTCCCTCCACTGACAACAGTCGTCATTATATCACTCTCCCATTACTGGGCAAAGGCAATCTATTATTTCCGGTTCTTTGCCATTTCTTGTCAATTCAAGGTAAAATACTTATCCGAGTGATCCAGTCGCAGTCGAGGGCATGCTGTAAGCCGATCGCTTATTAATTAAATCTGAAGCCGTTCTAAAGAAACCTGAATTATATACTAACTTCGAAGTGGCGACACAGCCGGGTGAACTGGCCGCAGTCCAGAGCAAGCTGCGCGGCTGCTCGCTTGCGGCCAGTCCAATCAACAACAGTTTGAATAAAAAAATAATTAATTATATACTAACTACGAAGTGGCGACATAGCCGGGTGAACTGGCCGCAGTCCAGGGCTAGCTGCGGGGCCGCTCGCTTGCCGCCGGTCCAGTCGCGGCTGAAGGTGATCTGCGCGGAGACCAGCGCCGCCGCCAGCACGCAGGCCGCTACCACCGCTACACACCAGCTGCAGAATATGGGAATATAAACATCACATCAGCACAGAGACCGGTCCGCAAAGTAGAGGACGGTGTCGTTGGAGGCCGGCCTAGGATGAGGTGGCGAGACGACCTAGACGCCTAACGCAAAGGGCTGGGTCGAGGTGAAAGAATCGCCTCAGGAAAAGAATACCTGGAAGGGGTGAGGAAGCCTTTACCCAGCTGTGGATCAGTGTTGGTTGAATAAAAAAAAACAGGACTGTACTCCTCGAAAAGTTTAGTAGAAGCTGTAGTATGTTCCCGAATCTCTTAGTAGCAGCCGGGAGTCTCGATGCAAATTGAGGGTCTCTAGGTAAAAAAAAAGCAAGCGTGCTTCGTCTCTAGACAACATCATTGCTTATCGCTTACCTTCAGTCGACCAGAAGCGATTTTGATAAATGAGGTGTCAATCGATTCGTTAGCAGCCAAATGCATCAATTATAATTAAAAAAAACAACCAGCTGACCGGCTGACTATTTGCATTTTTAATGAGCATCCAAATACAACACGCCCCCTATAGTAGATACTTCCTAGTGTTTTAGCTGCGGCTTGCGAATGGCGTAACAAACTCCCAAGCAAACATCTGTCTCTCAAGGTAAAACAACTGGATTAGATGCATGTAGTACCTATCAGATAGCTTTGGAGCCGTAAGGTAACTTCTACCTCCCTATCGGTTACCAGCGACCCTATGAAATTTGTTCTATCGTTTGCGGTGATGTGGCTCGCCAGTCCGAATATTTTTTTTAAAATTTAATATGCTCTTTGCTCCTGACTCTAGTCTAGGTTATAGATGACAGAGCCAAAGTCGACGATGGAGCGAGCTTACCCAGAAGAAGTCTGTATTGTTTTAAGTTTAGGACTATTATTGAGGTAGTAAAATTCAGGCTTCGGGATGCTATTGGAAACTTTCAGCAGTCATACTTGCGTCCACTAGACCAATAAGACCAGCGCGGCAGTTCGATACTTGATGGCAATACATATGATCGCCTCATATACTTAAATATCAGTCAGCGAAACACGACACCGTCATTTCGTGTGCAGTAGTTTATAGTTTTCAAATTATTGTAAAATGTATTCATTTATTTATAGTTATTGTGGGCCCTAGATGCCTGAAATAAAAGATTACTTACCTACATTAAATTCAAATTTTAAGTTAAATTAAATCCCAAACATAATAACTAGAGAAATGTCAGTCTTTATACCTACTATACACCCCAGCCTACCCTATCGTTAAACAACGGCTTGATGTTATGTTTCTAAATAGATACGGTACTCTCTGTAAGAAAACATCAGTCACTATTCCCACTCACTAAGGACCTTCGCCCACAACATCGCAGTGTTAGACGACAAAACAAAAATAAATTAGCCATACCTAGCTCAAAATTAACTATGTTCCATTCAAGACCTTTAGCCATGTGCGTGAAAATATATATAAAGCTTCCAAATTCAATTAAGGACACGAAGAGTACGAAAATAAATTTAAAACATAATATCCAAAAATACCTTACATTAAAATCGTATTACACTTTAAAGGAATTCTTTGACGATAAGTAAATTTTTGACATTTAAATTCATAACTACACAACACACAGCATCTCTACAATTTTGACTTACTACCGACCTATGTTATGTTATTTTATGATTATTATTGTTGTGGCGATGTTTTAATTTAATTTTTTATCTTATTTTATTTTAAGTATCGAAATTATGACCAATTAATTGTTCTTGCCCTATCCTATAGGCTATATACTTACTTACTTATTTAAATAAAAAATTATGGATCTTTTTAAATTAGCACAGAGGTTTTGTTTATTATTGTGACACTGTAGCACTTTACACTATTTATATTGCTGTGCCCTAGCAGGGTTCATGTATGAAACCTATACAACAACCTGTAAACTTCATGAATGCAATAAATGATGATTATGATTACTCTTGAACATCTAACGGCTGGTCTCAATAACGTATCTACCTTTGGCCAACTGTCAAATTAGCTACCAACAGTAACTGAAACGTCGTTAAGGATAGATAAGTTATTGAAACCGGTCGTAAATGAAAAAGTCTGGCCGCTTATCCTCAACGACTGCAACAGGCGCAGATGAAAGATAGCAATCACATCGAAAAACTCGAGATGATTTTTAAATTTCCACACAACTTTTCCTTACTGATATATATATATTAAACAAGAATTATCTCAGCATAACTACTTATTATGTGAGACCACACGCAACCAGTTTTAGTCAGAGGATCAGCAGAGATGTGACATTAGCTCACAAGCCCACAAACAACAATAATGGCGGCTTACAATGATAAAATACCGGGGAACAACGCCACAGATAATATAATACTCGCGTTGTAACTTCTTTATACGATATCTTCTGAAGTTACGGCGACTTGTTGCTTTGTTGTTTCTAAAAATATGAGGCTAGTTTTATTTGAGAAAGAATAACTAGATACGGGGTAAAATATGTAACTTCTAAATATTGGGATTGTATCAGTCTATGTACATAAGTTTGTTCCACCGTAGCGGGTAAACTGCTGAACCGATTTTGGTGCATAAGGTGTAAATCGATTAGATGAACTACCTAATCGATGAACGGGGTGACATAGGCTATATTTCCATAAGAATAAAATCAATATTGCGGATGTTATAAACAGTGGGATTCTCAATTTTATTTTGTTCGACTGAACAAAATAAAATTTTGTTCTTTTCTATTGAATTTCAAAATTATTGTTTGTTATATGGCTGCATACATATTTGCACTGACAATTTTAGGTTAAGCTCGCCTTTGTGTGTCCAATGAACAATAAGAACTAGAATACGCAAGATCTGAAATGTAAACCTGGAGATAGTACCTCCTTCAGGTTGAAGCACAACCCTCAATCAGATATCTGATAAATGATATTTATTTTGTAAGTAGTTTAAACATAACTCTTTTACACGTCAATATTTTTGGGTAATTTTAAACTAGATGAGGCCGGTGTTTCCTAGCTGACTACCCTGAGAAGAAACGCCGAAACAAACTCAGAGGTCAAAGTCTCTTTAAAGTCCATACAATCGTACTGGTCAAACATGAGAACCATGTAGGTTAATGTCTGAAGTGGTCTTTTGAGGAAAGTACCACACAGATTTGAGTGGACCTGTCCTGACAGTGCAAGCATTTGTCACTTATTGTGTAGCTCAAACTTAAAACTTTAAAAAGCTCAACGACTTGTCGAACAATAGATACTAAAGTAAGGACATTATCAGCATTTAAGTCTGGGTTCGTGAACTGAAAATCCTAAAGTTCCTTCTATTTCTTTCTTAGTCTTAAAACATTCGAATCGCTACATCGATTTGAAAAATACGCCTAACTAATAATATAAATGCGTAATGTGAGTTTGTTTGTTAAGTACCTCTTCAGGTCTTAACGGCGGATCGGATTTAGATGAAACTCAGCACGCGGGTAGACCATATCCTGGAAAAGTATGTAGAATAAATACTCTTAATCCCGGGTACCTATGTTTCTTTGAGATAATTTTCGAAGATCGGAGCCGCGGGCGGCAGCTCGTGACCGAAAATTTTAAAGACCGCGTGAATGTACTTTCGTCCATCGCTCACGTGTCTAGATAACACTGAAGTTTTCTTCAAACTCGAAGTACCTACTTTTAAACCTCTTAACAGATTATTGTATCTAAGTATTCACAGTTCTACACTTCTCACTATGTTTCTGCCAATCACCATTACAATGTTTTTTTATATTGCAAATCTTTTTCGGGATTTATTTTTGTAAGATAATGTGTTATCTTTCGATGTTATCGTATTGGCCCCCCTGGAGGTGGACCAAACGACTTGGTGAAGGTCGTTATGAATGCTGAGACTGTCATTTGTATACTTAGCTGAAGATAAATACTATCTAGCTCGCCTGTAACACAGATTTCCACGGCGTTTTAAACGTTTATATTTTGAGACACTGGTCTCTACACATATCATTATTAAAGGGCTGACCCATGAAGGTGGCTCACAAGTAAATTCGGCCATATATGGTTTGGTTCGACGGGGTACCTAGATTAGGTATTTGTTGTCAATTGTTGTACACAGTCCACCAGTCTTTTTAACCCAAAGATTGAGTGGCTGAGAATATCTTGTTGCATAAGGTCGACCTATGTCCCACTAATGCACATATAGTTTAAATAAATTAGGAACTTCGTGGTTTGGTCAAAGGGTCGACTGAGATACTCACAGTAGATAGACAGGCATATTCAGAAGGATAGTTTAAATTTCAAGTGTTTAAAACTTCTTTTCATTCTACAACGAAATTCTTTCCCTCTCTTTTCCTATAGAATCGACGTTTTTAGGGTTCCGTACCCAAAGGGTAAAACGGGACCCTATTACTACTAAGACTTCGCTATCCGTCTGTCCGTCTGTCACCAGACTGTATCTCATGAACAGTGTTATTTAGTTAGACAGTTGATATTTTCACAGATGATGTATTTCTGTTGCCGCTATAACAACAAATACTTTTAGTATTTGTAACAGAATAAAATAAATATTTAAAGGGGCTCCCATACAACAAACGTGTTTTTTTTTATAGATAATGGTATGGAACCCAACGTGCGCGAGTCCTACTCGAACTTGGCCGGTATTTTTCTTCGGGCCACTTTGAACTACGATAGCTTCGGTTTGGCTTGGAATTTTAAATTTAAATAAACTTATAAGTATTTGAGGCATAAATGTTATTCCATTTTCAAAATCATTTATTAATTTGGTTCTTTTGATTTTATATAATATCGCATTTGTACACACCTTTGCACGAATTTGAATAAAAATAATAGTTTGCGGACAGACCATCAGTCAGAACATTTGGCGACATTCTAGGTCTAGCTAGAAAGACGTGAGTAGGGCGAGCACAGCGCCGTCGATAATGGTCTAACAGAGACTATATTAATTAAGTAGATATACCTAGGTTCTCAATTACAGAGCCAAGATGTCAATCGGTGATAATAAAAAACTTCAGCTGGCAAGAATTAACTTAGGTAGTGGCACCTATGGCTGATATCTATCCAACGCTAAGGTTTCATTAAATTGGCAGCCAGAAAACAGGATAAGTACCTACACAAAGGAGTTTAAGGTCAAGCACAACAGGACTTATTGAAGGGCTGCAGACAATTATTTCAGAAGAACATCCACAGCTGGATATTCCAGAAGGAATTTCACATTATTTCTGTCAAACAGTCTTGTACCTAAATAAGATCTAGTTCTTCCCACATTAGAATAATTTTACTGCAAAAATACACTGTCCCTATAACTTATTTACACTTTGCACTCAACTATAATAATACCCAAATCAACTTAAAAGAGCCCTAAAACTATAAATGTCTAAATTTTCCTTAAAATCCGACCGTGAAAACTTTCAAAAACCATTTTCCCACACAAAATTTCCCAAAACTTTTCTGTTTCACTACCAACCTAATAGACAAAAATAAAAACATCAAAGTTTTAAAGTTTGTTTGAGACTCACCTACAGCGCAATGCCGTCATGTCACTGCTTACCACGGGCGGGACACAACAGTGGCCTGCAAGCCAGGCGCCATCTTTATATACTGGCCCTTTTTCCCGCGCAACCTGCCACGCAACGCAACGTGGGAAAGGATTAAGGAAATCTCTTGTGGATAATTCAAGAGATATTTTAAAAAGAACATTTTCATATTTTTCAATTTCCTCCTACTTATATGCATATACCTATTTAGATATAAAGGGAAGATTCTTTGAGGGTTCTGCAGTTTAAAGTGAATGGCCCTGCATATCAGTTTTCTTCTGGATTTTTTAAACCTTTAAATATTTTTAAAGCCCGGAGTATTTCGACTTAATTATGAAGGTTGAAGGAATGGCTTGGTTTTCACACCCGCCGTAGCTTAATGGTGAAATGTCCGCGTCACCGAGTAGGTCGTGGATTTTAGTCTTTCTCATTGTTTTACCTCAGAACTGACTTAAGAAACTTCAATGTAATTATGCTAGTTATATATACGACTCTTGCATGTAAAAATTTACAAAGTAAAAAAGTAAATAATAATCTATTGATAATTTTATTAATAATAGATTTATTTGACATAATTTACTTGAACTTCACTTTGTATATTTATTCATTTATTTATTTATTTATAATGTTAACACGGTTTGTAGACCAATTACATTAACACACAAAGTACACAAAATGTAAGCATTAAAAAATATATATATATATAAGTATAAATATTTATATTATATATTAATATTTATAAATTTACGTACTTTCACAGAAGCAAAGACAAGCGCACAAAACAGTTTTGAGCTGATCTGCAAATAGGTCACAGTTCGGGTTAGCTTCCATGACGTCATTAAGCGCAGCCAGAGTGCGAGGAACAGGGGATGAGGCGCGAGCCATTGTTCGAGTTGTGGGCACGGCCAATAGACGGTGTTTTCGACCACGGATATAGTTGCTTGGAACGTAGAGACGAATCAGCTCATTATGAAGATCAGGGGCATCTGTTATCCCACGACATATTTTAAGCATAATGTACAGCTGGTCATAGGCTCTCCTAGTTTGTAACATATGAAACCCTAGAGATCCTACGAGAAATTTTGTTGGATATAAAAATGGATAATATCCATAACGAAATTTATAGAGAAATCTAAGAAATGCTTTTTGAACCTTCTCTAATAAAAGTGCATAACTAGCCTCATGCGGGTTCCAGACACAAGAGCTAGCCTCCAACTTGCTTCTGACAAGCGTACTGTATAATAGCTGTACGACGTGCGCATTTTGAAAGTCACGCGTGTTTCGAAGAACAAAATAGTATAGTATAGTATAGATTTAAACTAATTAGGTACCTACTAAGAAATAAATAATATATTTGCACACCAATTTTATTGGTAGGACATAGAGCTCGACTAAAATGTTTACCTAAGACCATTATTATAATACCTGTGTTCACAAATAAAGATTGATTGATTGATTGAAAAAGTAACTGAAAATAATTAGACAACATACCTATTTGTTGGACCTGTTTCCTCACTCAGAATTGTTGCGTTTTAATTGTATTTTACTGTGGTGCCCAATTTTCAGATTCATAACTTGTAATATTCTTCATTAGGATAATGGAAGGTATTAGGAGTACTTGCCTAATGAGTGTACTTCATTCTTTTTCACGGAAGACATTTATAATTCTTGGTCCTTAAGGAATGATGTGTAGATTGGGTTAACATTTTGTTTTTTTTTTCATCTTTCATTAATAATCCCCAAAAGTTTTGGTAGCAGATGGTTCAAGACATTATGAAACCCAACTTTCGGAAGATGGTCCCTAGGGTCCACCATACTTCCCACTCAACTTGTTCCTTGTTGAGATTATCCTTCATGAAATTGAGTCAGCCCCAGCGCACATTAGAGACCATCTCATCATTATATGCTTAAGGCTAGGTTGATGATGATGACCTTTGTTACAATTAACTACTCTTGAAAACTGGTCATCATCAGTATGCTCTTGCCCTTATTACAATTTATTTGAGTCGGTGGAACATGTCGTCTTCTCTTCTTCCATGCATTCTGTATTAGTTCTACCATATCATCTTGCACACAATCCATCTATCATTTCTTTGGGCTTAAAGGTACCAAGGGTAGAGCCCCTGGTAGACACTTGAAACCTAGTAACCCATACTTATTCTTCAAGTTGGTCGGAAATATCCCACGCATTCTCCGATACTACTGAAACCAAAAACTTGAAGTGGTCTAAAACTGCACACATTTCACGTAAACTTTTGTGTTCCATTGCTGTACTAGTCTCTCCCAGTATTTCATATTATTTTGCCATGGCACTACGCCCTGCTACTGCTGAGAAAATACGGCAGAAAAGCTCAATAACTTTTCCCGGCCTGAGAATCGAACCTGTCCTGGGTCTAGCTTAGTAGTCATGTTTATGACCACTTGGCCAACAGATAGTTGAAGGGGTTATATGGGCCATCGGGGCAATCTCTGGTTTTCTGGCTGAACCGTAAACCAAGCCTTTGCTACTTATAATATACTAACTTTTGCCCATTTTTGATTTTCGCAAAAAGTAGCCTATAACCGTCTTCAAGACCCTATCTATCTCTGTGCCAAAATGCTTCCAAATTGGTTCAGCCATTTAGGCGTGAAAGCGTAACCAACAAACAAATTCACTTTTGCATTAATAACATAGCTAGGATGTATGATTTCGGTTCCTTATTTTTAAGATCTTAGGAACCTTCCATATCTAACCATGATTGGTAGTTTCGTCCCTCAGGCTCTCTTACCACCTCTCAAAACAGTTAACAACAACATTTCAAACGCATTAAACTAATGAAAATACGACACCCTTATGACGAATAAATAGCTTCTTCATTATTTTACACGATTTTTTAGGAAGATTTCAAGGAAATTCCTCTGAGTATGTTAAATGAGGTTTGTACATAATGTTTCTGGTAAAGAGGCACCTTTAGGGTAAAAGCCGGATAGTTGCCACACTTTTTATAAAAATATATAATTATTATATATTTAGTTAGTTGTCACTTTATTCATAAAACGGGTAGGTACTTTGGTTTATTATCTTCAAATTTGTGAATACTTTCACAAATTTGAAGAACATAATTTTTGATATTTCCAGAATATTGGCGATTTTTTTCGACCTCTAAATTATGTGACATCTATCCCATATGGGGGTTAGTTGCCTAATCCATGTAAATTACGTTTCGGATAGGTGCCCCGCCGAGAAAGAAGATTTTTATCGCGCAAAAACTTTGATCGCACCTTGCCTTCCCATGCAATCGCACAGACACATGCAACACGGTCTACTTAGTTGTCGTTGTAAAGTCTCTCGATTGATAAATAAGATAACATGTGATTCATCCGCGAAGCTAGAGTAATTAAAATCGAGGCAACTATACCCCTGGGGCAACTATCCTGGTTTTACCCTATATCATAATTCTAGCACTCATTGTGCCCTAGTCTATACCTAACTAGGAAATCATATTTTTCGTGCAAAACTCACGTTATAAGAATCCAATACCTACGAAGGCCCAAATCAGTGGCGGCCTTAGGGGGTGGCGAACCGCCCGGGGCCTCGCACTTACAGGGGCCTCGCGCAACCCGAGTTCAAAAAGCCTTAATTTAGAAACGTTTCGTATTTTAGCAATAAAATGAATTAATTTCATAGCAAATAGTACTAAGTGCCATAGATTTCAGGAATTCGATGACACAAAATCGGATTGCAGTTTAGCAATATACTTATTCAATTGAAAATTTCGTAGCTCATTGCGATTTTATTTAAAATTTTAGTCGCACAGCTTTTCCACCCGGGGTCTCGCAAAGATCCGACATCCGGGGCCTCGCAACGGTAATGGCCGCCGCTGGCCCAAATATGACATCTTATAACTATCATCAGCTATACAAGACGTATAGTACTATTCCTTTTTCACAACAGGAATCATGATTTGCACGTCATACTAGGAAACAATCCGTTGTTGTGACCATTAGACCAACAAAGTTTGTACTGACGAATCAGTTGTTTTTTTTTTAAATCAACAGTTGTTCTTTTCTTTACTTATTTTTTTTTTCACTTTATATGAACGCGCCCATGATCATTCTCCTAATTTACAGACTAATAGGTACAGTATAGAAAAAGATATGTAAAAGTACAGTCAACCAACGTTGTGTTTATACTATCTGCCGCCCGCGTTTTTGTCAAAAATTATCCCAAGGCAACATACTCTCGGGATAAAAACTCCTATCCTATGTCCTTTCCCGGGACTCAAACTTTCTCCATACCAAATTTCATCTAAATCGTTTCAACGGTTTAAGCGTGAAGAGGTTACAGACAGACACATTTTCGATTTTTTAAATATTAGTGTGGATAGCACTATCAGGATTATTTCTTCCCACATAGGTATCACTCACACACAGCTTAACCCGCTTAAGACATTTCTCCACGTACAAAGGACACCGTAAACATATTTAAGAACATTGTGGAATATGAAATACATTCATACACTCTCTTTGATCCATTGTTAGTCCGCATACGGACTGACAATGCCCGTGCGAGCCGCCAGGTGGCGCTTTACAAAATGGTGGCCATTGTCGCCAGTTTATTTATGAATTTCAATACGTTCCTTTGGTATTGGAAACTATTGAAAACTACAAACAACTTAGGGAATATGATCCGTTTTCTTAGTATTTCTCTTGTGGCCGTAAAATGGCGTATACAATGGTCTATGTTTATTCTGTTTTTAGATTTAAAAATATGCCTGAATATGTTAGCGAGATTAGGTACCTAGGTAGGTATAGTGGGTGTTTACCTGAAAAACCAACAGAACAGTGTCTCATTTGTCCCGCCCGTCCCAAGGAGCCTTCAACGACATGTCCTTTCCCAGGTGCTTCCTAGGTACCTATCCCTTTGCAGTAGTTTACTAGGCATAGGAATTTGACAGCAGTAAATCAAATACTAATAAACACATTTGGGTGAGGACTACAGTAAGCACCCATAAAAATCCTGTGAAATTGTGTCTTCAATATTCATTCCTTCATTCCGCAGGATACAGTATAATAATGGTAGGTAGTGGGTAATTTTTGTTGTGCCAAAAAAAGATGTTCAGGTAAATTGAAATCCTAGACTCCACACTAAAATTCCCTGTGTTGTGCTTGTGGAGTCTACGGGATAGTCTCTTTCACAAAAAAAAAAAAAAATGTATATTTTGTAGTACCTAAGTACCTAATGGTAAACCGGTTCCTAGAATGGTGCTATTCATAAATCAACGCAAACATAAGCTGATCGATTAGCAAACTAATTTCAAGCCATTTTATTGGATATTTTTATTTCAGTCAACCAATGACAACGGAAGAAAGACAGTCTAATAATAAATGAATGTCAATTTGTTTTGTCTGGCTTTAAAATCAATCAAATATTTTGATTCAACTGTTTTTTTCTGTACAATCATAGAGATTTAAAATGAACCTATCGAACACGGTAATGATGATCAAATAATGGGTTGTTTCCATGGCAGGCTTTTTCTAAACATTAAATGATAATATTTAATAGCAATAGACCCAGACCCACAAACTTGAATCATTAACATACCTACTTACATTATTAGTAAATAATTTCCTTTTGTAAATGTATATTTTGAGCATAAAAATCTTTATTCTATAAATACTTAACTAACTATATACACTAGAAATAAAAATAAAATCTCCTAACTAAATAAACCCTAAAATATGGCGTCAAAAAATTCATCCACATCGCTGTCGACTGGAAGTGTACCCAAAAGACTTGCGGCATTGCCACGTTGTATGGCAATGCTTATTCTTTGACCAAGGTAAAAGCCAGCCCTTGGGTCACGTGAAGTGTCAACTAAGCGCCTTGAGAGATCTTTAAATAAGTTATGTGCACTCGGACCCCAAGACCCGAGAGTTTCAACCCCAAACGGCTCGAAAATATAACTACCAACAAGTTTATTATATTTCCGCCGCTTGAGGTTCTCTGCAGCCGCAGCGGCAGCGCCAGCACAGCACGAAGAGCTAGGAAGATGGGATGGCGCAAGAGTATCGACACAAGTAGCGTCCCACACTAATGGCCTACCCATCTTCCATGGAAATAACGACATGCCGTCCGGTCTCTTGCCATCGTCGCGTGCCAGGCCATTGGGTTCTAACACAGCCGGAACGCCGACGGTGACCTGAGCTCGTCGGATGATGTCGTTAAGATTCGCGTGCCGCGCAATGCGACCCGCGCTACGGCTGCATGACAGGCCGTGGTGTCCGAGGCTGTTGACAACTTCGCCACAGTGGCAGCGATGAGGAGAACAACAAGGAGCGCCAAGACGCAGGCAGGCAGCGAGGCGGAAAGTAGTATCGTCGAACATGGTGCCAATGTTCGACGACGGTAGTGCGTGAAGCCAGAGACCCGACTCCCACTCACCCACAGCCAGCAGGCGCGCACGCTCTGCAGTAGTAGTTGATGTGGCAATAAGTTTTTCCTGAACTTGCCTGCAGAGCGGCTCGTCCCACCGTCTCTGGGATGAAGGGTAGTCGGGCGGATTTGAATTCGGGCAAGCGAGTCTCCAGGCCTCCACAGCCTCGGTGAAGTACGGCACATCAAAATCAATCAGTGTAGAAACTAGAATATTCCTGATTAATGTATCAGTGCCGTACACCGAGGATATAAAAGCCGGTAAACTAATACTGGTAATTTTGCGGACGCCGAGGCCTCCCATACGGATGGGAAGGGTTGCTTGCGCCCAGGCTTTGTCGTCCATGGCCACATTTAAAATTAAAGTAAGTGTATGCTTGATAATTTGGTCTATTTTGTCCAAAAATAGACCAATTTATTAGTTAGGTACCTACATAATATTATCTAACCTTTAAATATAAACTAACCTAACCTTTAAATATCAACTTTCAAGGAAAATCATATCTTATAATCTTTATTATTCACTTATTATTTCTTTTATTAGAACCCAGTAAACAATCTTTGGATCATTTCAATCTCGAAAAAAGTAAAAGATTGTTTAATTAAATCTTTGATTTTTCGCTGTTATTATTTTTGGTAGGTAGATATTAATTAAGTAAGTATTAATTTTTCAATAGGTAAGACACTGGATAATCCAGGGTTGCGGAATTTGTTCGAAAGAGTCACCGCTTAAGAAGGAACACGGATGGGTTTTAATCAGTAAGAGTCTGACACGCCCTTCCGCTCCACCCAGGGCGGAAGAAATCATTCGATGATTTCCCATCCTTGACACTGCAGATTAATATGTCGTGCTCAAAATGAAAAAAGATTTTTCAAATGCAGTCGTCATAACCATATTTTTCGTCGTTACCGATTTTATATTAGTAAGTGAATTGTTCCACGGCAACGTAGGTACCTACTTTCTTATCCTATCATAATTAGGTACAAGTTGCATCCAAAATCGGTACAACCGTGAAAAATTCAAGCAGACAGACTTTCACGTTTGTAATATTTAAGGAAGTACGTAGGAAGGAAGTACTTAATAATTGTTTTTAAAACTAAATTAGTTTTTTTTTTAATCATGTAACTGAATAGGGTCCAAGCAACTGGTCATTATTGTCAGGGGACAGGGGGTCTCTATTAGGTATTCAGTTGTCATAGTAGGATAACTAGATATAGGTATTAATATTGGATGAAATTGAAGTAATTTTAGTGTCTAAGTCTACGTTTTCTTTTCATTTGGTTAGCTTGTAGTATCCCACTCCTGGGCAAAGGCCTCTCCCATGTCTTTCCAGACACTATTTCCTTGCCACCTCGAACTAGCCTTCGTGGTCCGTGCTTATAAATTAACTTTAATAATTGAAAGGTGTATCAAGCTCATTTCATACCATACAAAAAAAACCATTAACATGCTATTGACAGAGGAGGTATGTCACCCCCTGCAACCTTGACCTATCTCTTGGAACGTCTTGAGTTTTGGCAGCTACAATCACAAGGCGACGCATCACTGATAGCGGTGCCTGGCAAGTAATTGTAACATCTCGATGATGTTTATAGCAGTACACTATAGTGCGTCGACCGCATACTACACGTCTTGCGCCATTTTTTTTTATTAAAAATCGTAAATTACGTGAAACTGCATCGTGTAAGAGAAATCCGGTTTTCATTCGTGCACCGTTGACTGAGAAAAAGGTATGTTATGATTCCAGTATTTTTTTTATTTTTTTAGTCAATGGTTGACGTTTAAATAAGGAAGACTTTCCTCCAGTTTAAATATAGAACGTACATAGAATATGACGCAAGGTTATCGTTGAAGTCAGACAGTTATAGAATTGCAAATAATAGTCTAGCGTTTTCAAAATAAACAACGTTATCACTTTTACTAGGCTAATAGAACTGCTAATAGAAAACCAGATTTCTAATGAATTTATTACTATTTTCCACTCATTACAAACATTTTAAATGCGATACAAATTCAAATCACAAAAGAAAAAAAAGCTACTGTCAAATTCGACGAATGTATTTTTTTACGCCTTGTAAATGTCACTTGCCTTTTGCTCAACTGTCAGGCTAGATGTCAAGTCAGTTACCAACTACCCTACAATAATATTTTGTGTTTGCTTTTATACTTACGTGAATGAATGTTATCATTAATACCTACTATCATGGCAACACTTCCTGTGTTCAACAATTTAAAACAATTACTCATAATGTTAATCATTTAGATATAATTAATATGAAGTCAACGTTTATTCGTTTGTGTTCTATCGTGGGAACATCAAGATTCTACGCAAAACATTTCAAACTTTTCGATTCTGGAAACAGAATTTCGGTTCTGAAATAGAAGTTTTACTTAGGTACGTCAAATTCTTTAGAAACTTTGATGCGGATTTTCATTGCGTTTGCAATTTGAAATACGGAAACCTGCCTGATCTTTTGAAATACTTTTTTTTCTTTTTTATGAAGCTTATTTTTGGCCAACTAATACCTTCAACCGATTATTATAGGTAGGTAACCAAACTACTTACCACAGAATTTAGTTATTTAGGCAAATAACTTTTCTTTTTCTATTCCTATTTAATTAATCCTATCCATATCCATATCCATAGCACGGGTACAATTTATTTTCCAGTGGTTGGTGGGAAAAATGCTTGTCTTGACAATTAAGTACCTAGGTAAAACACAACAAGAAAAACAACAGACAAATTGGTCGACACGTTTTCCAGATTAAAGGAAATATTTAGATCCCTATTTGATTTTTATTTGCTATAGTTACTATTTGAAACAGTAGGTACACTAATGGGATCTAAACCTGTCACCGGATAATTGCAGACTCCGTAAGATGGTAATAAATCTTAATTAGATTATGATTTCTTACGAACAAAACGTTTTGTAGAAAAAATAAATAGTTTACAAATTCGCGCGATACCTACTTATTTTACAATTTTACGGCCTTTGCAATTTTCTGGTGACATATTTTAAATCGAGTCATTTTATGTCTCATATTGGAAACGAAAGGGATAGCTGCTAAATAATAAGTAAAGTAACTAGCACCTATTCAATAAATACACAAACAAATATAATGAACTGACACATCGATAATAACGCACATAATAAGGTACACTGGCTTTTTCCACTAACCTAACAAACTTTATCGAAAACAAACCTTATCTCTGGTTCTTTTTGCTTCAATTTCCTTTGCCATACAGCTGGCGGGTGATGCAAGTAGCGTGTAGCGTGACCCTTTCCATGAATCACTTGCGACGGGAACCAACAGTTATACAATAATCCCAAGAGTTGAATAATGACGGATTACCTCCCATCCTCAACCATCCATAACCATTGGTCTTTGAGGTCTTTGTTAGACAATTCGCTATCATATAACAAAAAATATTTTTGTATATGATAACCACATTCATGAGGAATGCCGTAGGCTAAACGGGATATGCGCGTACGAAGTCGCGGGCGACAGCTAGTATCTAATAAAACTTATGATAGTATCTATCAATTAAGTGTACGTATTTCCAGCCGTTTCAATTAGTTTTTCGAGACTAGAGTACCTATTATCTACTTATTTTTAATTTGCATGGGCCATTAATAACGCGAAAATCAGGTTTTCCAATAGGTCGTATGATGAACTGCTTTGCCGGCCGTTGGTAACGTAAAGAAGTCAAACCGGTAACTCGGAGACATTATGGAACTGGTTGCATGAGATGAACCTGTTACTTACTGGAAATATCTATAATAAATGACGGGGAAAGACTGCTAATTAAATTGGCGAGACATTTTTTTGTCACAAATATTTTCGATGTCATTTATTAATTAAAACTAGTGGTCGCCCATTGGTCGAAATTAAGACCATATTTTTTACTTTTGGCAGCCCCTCGGTTTCACCCGCGTAAATCTCGATCCCGTGTGAATATCGGTATAAAAAGTATCTATTAATAGTAAGTGTTATTCCATACTATAATCTAACTCTGTACCAAATTTTATCAAGATCCGTTCAGCCGTTCTGACGTGAAAGAGTAACAAACATCCATCCATCCCCCCATACTTACAAACTTTCGTGTTTATAATATTAGTAGGATTAATTAAATGTATTTTCAAGCATTTATTGGCTCTCCGCGCTTCTCCATATAAACTTTAACTGTGCCAAATTTCAGACTACTCCTTCATCGTTTTTGCTTCACGTATTAATATGATATTGTTACATTTAGATTATTTTAACGTAGATCGGAGCTTTTACCGATCTCTCTTACTTAGGCATATTTCTTTTTTGGTTATGAATGTCCGTTCGACGGGGTTACCCTTGGGAAAGCCTATGCCCGGCTGTGGAAGTTACAGCTGAAATGATGATGAATGCCCACTGACTTTTCCGCTGAGGTTGCTAAAATAGAGTCCATTTCTTGATATTAACAAATTGCGACATGTCCCAGTTTTGTAACTCACCGATTATTAATTTTAAATTCCCACCCACCCCTTATCTCCGAGGTCTAAAATTTTGAAAAGAAGTGTATGGATTTGAAGCAACGTTTAAAAAAAAAATTCAGTCGTCGGCACCCTTTGCACGCGAGTCTGACTCGCTGTTGGTCGGTTTTTATCTAAAAAAAACTCCTCCGGGATAGACCACGAGAGCAAAGCCACAAAAAAAACATAGTCAATCAAGAAGACGAGCCTCCGAAAGCCCCGAGAGCGATGTAAACTCCTTATCAACACAACAGCATGATGTAATTAACCGAGAAGCCGCACACACTGATAACACTGGCCGCTGTGACGTCACACATGTTGACAACATTGCAGCTTCATATAGGGGGCGTTTTGATTGTCTCTCTAGTATTTGTACAAGTGTCGTTATGTTGCGTAAGATTTTTTAATAGGAACCATAGACAAATATTCTTATAAGTACCCACCACACCGTTTGATTGGTAATGCTCTAATAAGCAGAGGTCGGAATTAGGTGGAGATATTTATGTACCTACTTACATCGAAATGTTAATATTAAATCTCGGGATTTGAGGCATATCCACTTTATTCTTTCGCTGTATGAAATCAGTGTAAGTACATAAATAACTCTACCTAATTCCGACCTCTGCTAATAAGGAATAAGGTAGGTACTCAACCCGATACAAGAGAACTTTCCAAGAAGATTTTAAAATATTTAGGTAACCAAAAAATAACATTGGCTTTCACCTAAATGAAATCAAACTAAATACTCAGTAGGTAGCTACGTTTATTGAGTTCACTCACACACCTTGACTGTTTAATTAAAATAAAAGAAATCATAACAATAGCGCCTGTGTGTGGATTAATAAAACACGGTCAATATTTCCCTCCTTATGTAGTAAATAGGTAGTCTATGTAAACAGAAAGTATGTTAATAACTAGATACGTACGCCGTACAGTACATTAAACTATAACATCTTGCATTTTTATTTATTTTAAAACAAAACGAGGACGTCACGTCTCGACGTCATATTTTTCAATTTATGTTCCTACCATAGACAACCCACTCTTTATTATCATCTTGTCTATGAAACCTTTTAAAAACATTCAAAGTACATTATCTACCGATGCAAAACCCGTGTGCTGGTATTCTCAAGGGTACCGTTCTATCACTAAAGTACCTACCGTAGAAGTATCAGCCTAGTGGTTCAAGAGTGCTTCTACAGTAAATAGTTCTCTAAGGACATTGGGACCTCATATATTTTGCAATATTAAATGATGAAGTGAAAAATCTAGAAAATTTAGAGACTTTCCAACCATTTTTCTTCTAGAAATTCTCTGTAAAGTAAATAAAAGAAAAGTGCAATTTTTTGTTTCTGATTTATTTATTTTTAATGTCATTATAGGGTGTGGACTGTATGTTCAATAAAAATACGTTCGTCTTGATTAAGTCTATTTAAACGTTCACATATTTATTTACAATTAAGTCTTTACACGATTAATCACTTATTACACGAATCAACAATAATCAGGTTACAGTTTATACACAATACACAAAGAAATAGTTCACATAGGCAGAGATATACAGGGTGTCCCAAAACTCAACGTCAAGCCGAAACGGGGTGACAGGATTGATCATAACCATCACGAGAAAAATCTGAAAAAAAATCTATCCCATGCAGTTTGAAAATTATGGGCATTTTAAGAAAAACCTAGAAATTTGATCAAACTGTACCATTTTTCGGTTATTGTGGTTATTATTTTTTATTTTTGTTCATTTGAACTTTAGAAACGTAATCCTAAATAACATTTCTAGAATCCCAATAAAAAATAATGACACAATTGCCTCAAGTTCCCGAGAATTGAGACTATTTGTTAAACTACGAATTTAAAATTTTCAAGATTCGTCGACTTTGACAGGCCCTCCTATAAAAAAAATGTACTAGAGTGCCTTGGCAAGTAGCATTAAAAGTTGGCGCATTTAATCAGAATTCTAAAATGGTACAATACTTGTTAGTTCCATACAATAGAAAAGAGTAAAAAAATTAAAACCTCAAGTAACCCGATTTTTGCTATCAGATTTTACTCAGTTAAAATGTTTTTAATTCGCACAAGCTCTAGGTAGGTTCTTAATTTTAAGGCAAAATGATGAGAGAGATGGATAATGGGTATGTTTGCCATGAGTGAGCGAGACAGATAGTGACGCCACGCATTGAGACGGAGATGCGTCGTTTAAACGAGTGCGAATGAAACAGATAGATGCTATGGCATCTATCTGTTTCATTCGCACTAGTTTCAGCCAAGCAAATGGCTACGCTACCAGTCCGACACCAACCAGTTAGTACGTTTCGCTCATTCGTCTACTGCGCACGTTCGTATTCGTATTAATTATTTTACTAATTTTACTAACTTTTTTTCACTTTGGTAAAAGTGGCGTCACTATCTGTCTCGCTCACTCATGGCGAACATACCCATTATCCATCTCTCTCATCATTTTGTCTTAAAATTAAGAACCTACCTAGAGCTTGTGTGAATTAAAAACATTTTAACTGAGTAAAATGAGATAGCAAAAATCGGGTTACTTGAGGTTTTAATTTTTTTACTCTTTTCTATTGTATGGAACTAACAAGTATTGTACCATTTTAGAATTCTGATTAAATGCGCCAACTTTTAATGCCACTTGCCAAGGCACTCTAGTACATTTTTTTTATAGGAGGGCCTGTCAAAGTCGACGAATCTTGAAAATTTTAAATTCGTAGTTTAACAAATAGTCTCAATTCTCGGAAACTTGAGGCAATTGTGTCATTATTTTTTATTGGGATTCTAGAAATGTTATTTAGGATTACGTTTCCAAAGTTCAAATGAACAAAAATAAAAAAGAATAACCACAATAACCGAAAAATGGTACAGTTTGATCAAATTTCTAGGTTTTTCTTAAAATGCCCATAATTTTTAAACTGCATGGGATAGATTTTTTTTCAGATTTTTCTCGTGATGGTTATGATCAATCCTGTCACCCCGTTTCGGCTTGACGTTGAGTTTTGGGACACCCTGTATAGAGTTACATAGAGAGAATTACTTACGAGACAACTTGCACTTACTACTAGTCACTTATACTGGAGGATCCGACGAACTGTGTCGACCAAATAAATTTGGCCTATATTTATATGGTTTTTACGTAGGTGCAAGTTGCGCTCGGGATAATCCTGCCATTCTTCTGATTTTCTTTGGCTCGTCCAATATACGGCGAGCAGCTCCGTCAGGGTCCGAAATCTGCAGGAACCTGTCGCGACCTGTAGCGACCTGTCCGATCCCACAGGTTAGTTTCATGAAAGTGGAGCCACTTTACGTCCAATGAGTTTTGGAGTATTAGGCACGTTTGTACGTTATCTTATGTATTTCCTATCACGCCTCGGCGTCCGTTACAGTCATTTATATTTTCTTTACGTTTTAAAATCATGGAGACCTAATTGGTTGAATGAAAACAGTCGCTTAAAATATTTTAAATGAAAATGACTTAAATGTCGGTATATTTTTTTCCAATAGCTCCATTCTTCAATATGTCCCTGAATATAAACAGTTATTGTGTATAAAGTACATACCCACTACATTATCTACAAATGAATCGTTATTTATAAACGTGCCGCCGAGTAAAAATAACTCGCAAATATTCCATGAACGCCGATAAGAAAATGCGAGAAAATCTAATTACCAACTTCTTGACTTCATAATGTTATCGTATAAGTATTTAAATCCGGGTGAAAAGGTTTAATACTAACTAATTTGATGGTAATTATTTTGTATAGTCCATAAGTCTAATTAATAATGATCTATAATAATGTGATGTGTTGTTTGTCAATAAATTTGCTTTAAATCAGCAATGAATCTATTAGCCTAGCCTTTTCTCAACTATTATGAGGTCGGTTTCCAATCTAAACGTAGGTATGCAGCTGAATACTAGTATTTTAGAGTGACTGCTCATCTGACCTCCAGAACCCGGTAACTAACAAGTATTCAGAAATATCTACTGATATTTTTTTATTTCTCGCTATCTTTTTATTGCACTGAAATTATAGCTAACCAGCTTTTGCCCGCGGCTTCCAAGTCAAAGTCAAAGTCAAAACGTTTATTTCAATTAGGCCATTAAACGGCACTTTTGAACGACATCATTTACAGTTCAGTAAAACAATAATTATTACATTTATTAAGTGACTCTACTGTCCATTCGGAAAGGTAGATTCTTATAGAGGAACAAGGACGGACAAGAGACTCCATAGTTACTCTTTTCAAATAATGGTTTTGCAAAATTTGGTTCGTACGCGCATATCTAATTTTTTCCGTTCCCGTAAGAATTTCCTCATGAATTACTCCATCCATTGGTGAAAACCGCATGAAAATCCGTTAAGGAGTTTTTGAGTTTATCGCGAACAGACATACAGACGCAGCTGGGGACTTTGTTTTATAACATGTAGTGATTTTGATTAGTTAGAAACCAAGGTTTTGAAGACAATGTGATATCTTGCCCAAACACTGGGAACGATACACCTAGGCTGATTTGATAAATTAGCACAATATATAATAAATAAATACCTAGCCTTATATATATATTTTTTTAATTCCACCTATTGGGACATGCTGCCAAAGTACCTTACTAAATAACAGACCATTATCTGCTTCTATAGGAAACTATCTAATATATTAAGATAAGACTAATCCAACTAAACTCTAATACAAAATATTTTTTGTTTTGAGCCTGCCCTAGAAACTCAAGGTCAAAAGTAACATGATTTTTATCATTCGAACTTGTCATCATATACTTGATACATCAAGGTTTTAACAATTCATATTTGTGTTTGATAACATTTCGCAAATGCGTAATTTAAACTGACAGTGTAAACAGCTGACTGTACTGACGTCATAGTACGATATTTTCCTCCCAATGTAAATAATAAAGAAGAGGCGGAAGAAATATTTATAAAACGTAATATTTTGATAAGATAGCACATTCGTTAAATGTGGAGCGAACGGCTAAAAATATTCTGTATCCAACAGTTTTTATGAAAAAAAAAGTAATTACATTTTCATCATATACTTTAGAAGGTTCACTAAGGCGATTCTGCCCTGATAATGCCAAAATATAAAAGATTAAACGTGACATTTCAACAGCGTTTGTCAATCCCATAAATTTTTTGACATTTTGACAATCGCCACCGCTGTCAGAATGTCTCTGGTTTAGAGCCTCTTAGTGTAGGTTACAGGTGTCTGCTCCACGAGGGCAGCGCAGTGACGGTCGTTGTGGCTAGGATGGGTCCCCATCCTTAATCAAAATCATCATAAGCCAACAGCAATCCTCTGCTGCACATAGGCATCTCCAATCTCACGCGATTCACCTCGATTCTCGGCAACCATCTTTGCGGCTTTACAAGCCACGTATCAGCGAATTATCAAGATTTTCCGATGATATGTTTGGCATTATATACCTTGCTTTTCTTTTCTAATTCTGACATCAAAGGCATTGTCTCATCCACTATTACTCAATCGTTGTTGAATAAGTAAGTACTAAAAAAAACAAATAATAAAATGTTATACTTAGTGAATCTGCATCAAAAGTGTACCGATGACACTTATAGTTTAGTTTTAGTGGACTAATGCAAATAAACTTTTGTAAAAATAAATAAAGTCAGTACATTACCAACTATCCTATGATCTCTCAGTCAATATTTTAATAATACCTAGATAGTTAACCAAATCTATGCGCCATTTAACCGCCTAGTTTTAAGTTCCCCTTTGTGTCCGTCTGATATTGTTCCTCTGCAAAACAAAGGGAGCGTCCCTGTCAATAAAGGGAACAGCTTTCATATCCACGTCCGCCCACTGCACTTCGGTGAAGGGATAAAGCCAATTAGCAGTTACCAGAATTAACTGACACATACGAATGGACAAAGACATCATAGTCGATATACAGGGTTACTTCGGAGACAGTGCGCATTTTTCTTCAGTCTTAGTCGTTTGACCTTTTATCCATGAAATAATTTTCGTGAGGGTTTTCTGAAATGTAGTTCACCAGGTGGCAGGACTGAGGCATCAGGTTCAGGCAGCTGTCGCACAAATCGCACCATGTTTTCTACATCATTTTTCCTCTCGCCTAAGTGGCGCCAACGCTTGAATTTTTCTGAAACCTTCATTGGACTAGAACTTCCGGACAGCTCTAAAGATTTGGTGCTTCACTTCTTACAAATAATCAATTACACCTCCTAATATTTTTACCTAGGTAATTCACGCCTGAATTCCCATAAGTCTCATAGGGCTATGACAGTAATGTTTAAATATGGTAGTTTAGCTACCATGTCCAGACCAAGTTCAAGCACGAATTTGCTCACAAAACAGTAAATATCACTTTTATTAATCCGTGGATTTAACCCAAGGACCCCAAAAGTTAAACAATAGTGCTTACACCTGACACTTTCTTATGCTAGACCAAGGAGACATAATTATGTAAGTAGTTTAGCTGTGTTAAAAATAAACCTAACCTTTGGAAGGCTGCTGAACACTATTGACATTTTTAACACGCATAATTATTTCCGTGTTCGAGTTATTATAAATTCTATTAAGTAGTATTTATTCAAAATCTGGTTTTTATTTTGCTTTGCATCGTAAACCCCGCCCAGACTAGATTTTTTTCATCTTCGACGGATATATTTTGCTTTAAGGAAATTAAACAAGACGAACCAGATTTTTTAATGCCAGATGGAGTAGTTTTTGACAACATTGTCTGTTGCCTATCTACCAACTAAGATTTTTCTAAAAATCAAACGCAATTACACAGCCCGACCCAGGTACTGAAACTAGAGCCATCTGCTTAGAAGTCCTGGCCTGTCGTCCTTAGGACCACAAGACTAATGCCAGTGATGCCATCTACTTAAAACTCAGCACACGAACAAGGGCTTAGTTCGTATACAGCAGGATAGATGGCGCTATAAGCCTCACACAATCCTGTATCGGAATAACAGATTTTGCTGCGCTGCACGATCTGTTATGTAATAATGTGAGAAATTCAATGATAGCCATTTCGCATGAGCCTCCGTTGACAGCATACCTTCAGTCTAAGGATCCTCAATGATGAGACCTCGAAGGGTTTCATCATTGAAAAGGAATTATAAACCGTAGGGTTCGTAATTGAATGGTTGTCCTCCAACGTTGATATTCCTTATAGTATTATGCTCTTATTGAATTATTTCATTGCCAATACATTTTAAAAAATCGTTTAATCGTAGTGATGCGCGTACTGCAAAAATCTTTATAGTTTATTCCACCAAACTACACCTGTACATACATTACTCTCACAAAATGAGAAGTGAACCCTACATCACGGATCCTTTTACGCAAAATATGTATCCTCCAAAGAACAAAAATGTGAAAAAAGGCCAAGTTCGTATCCCCAAAATTCGGCCTATGAAAGTAGGAAGATTAAATAGTAGGCCAAGCATTTCAGAACTGCAGAATATTCTATGACTCTAACATGTGTCTTTTGAGAATGCAACTGAATAGAGAGCTTAAATCTGACAAACGGAGGATAAGGGTAGGGAATTGTATCGGTTCTTCCCGGACGTGGTGGCTCAAGGCAACTTGGGTCAAGCCGGACTAACTAAATCTCGAAGATCCTGACTGGGCATGGATGATTCAGAAAGAGATTGCATGAGATGAAGCTTTGAGAGGTTAGTGTGTGTTATTGCGACGTGGAAGACGAATGCCTGGACCACATTTTGTGGAGATGCCCCCTGTATGGCGGCGAATGATGATGGATGGGATAAAGCGCTTGGAGGAGGGACCGGCCTACTACGTCGACCTTGTCGCCTCAGAGGCTAACTTCTCACGGCTGAGAGGCTTTTCGAACCAGTGGTACAAGATCAGGAGCGGGCTAGAAAAGGAATGACGGAAGGCCAGGCAGCGAAGCTGTGTTATGGCGTGGTGATCCATGTGTGGGGTCGTACGATAGGTTGCCGCCCCAGAATGAGGAGAAAGGCATAGGGGGACAGGACGAGAGAACTTGTAAAAGATTCAAGAAGCGACTGCGGTGATGGCGCTGCCTATTTATAGGCGGGCCATGTCCGCAGCCGTCTCCTTGAGATTCGGCCCATGTGACATGATGTCGGTGGGGCCATGGGTGGTTGGTGAGATTGACCGTATATAAGTGATAAACAGTGAACGGATAATCGGGCGCTAATATACCTATTCTTCTCTTTTATTCTCACGAAAGTATAATACGGACATGCTTTTCAGAATCCCGGATCCCGGAATCGTTCGAAATTCCTGAGATTGAGATTCCTGAAAGTATAGTTATCGTTGTGAACTCTCATCGTATTTTTTTTTTATTTAAGAATCAGGTTTTAATGGAACTTTGAATTTACAATAAAAGTTATTATGAGAACTGGTTTAGTAACAGGCCAGCAGCCTTAACTACTTAGAGAATTGAAAGAATTTATTCAGAAAACAATGTCCATATTATTCTTTCACGGGAAGAAGTTTAGGTATATATGCGCCCGATTATCCGATCACTGGTGATGAAACACTCAAAAAATCGTATTCTTAAAAATATGGCCCTATTATCAACTTGGCAAGTTTTTTTTCTTTGTTAAATTGATTGTGAAATCGACGTAGTAGAACAGACAAAAAAGAAAAACTTCTCACGCTCATAATGGGGATCATATTTAAAAAATTAAAAAATTTTGCTTGCCCTATTATTGATCTCACTACTATTATAGGCCGAATTTTTGGGGACAGGAACTTGACTTTTTTCACATTATTGTTTTTTGGGGGATATCAAGTCTTTTTTCCAAACAAATGATAGGAATCTGTTCTTAGGGATTAAGGTTTTCAAGAGCTACTTGCATACCAAATTTGAAGTTTTTATGTCGCGGGAAACAAAAAAAAACAACAGGTTGTACTCCGGGAGTGCCGGCAGAAGTGAAAACTTGAACATTAACGTTGTGCATTTTTGATATTTTGGAATGGTTAGGGAATAATTTCGCATGAATTGCATATATGCATGCATTGAGGCATACATTTTCGGCGCGCGGTAGAAAGAGAGGGGGATATTACTTCCTCTCCTACGCCGCGCTTCTCTCCCTCTGTCTTACTAATTTTCGATCAGGTCACGTGTCCTGACGCGAGTTTATCATATTTTACCCAGCCCAAAAAGTGCACAACGCGGCTAAAGAAGTTTCACTTCAAAAAAAATAATTTGCTCATGAGGATCGACCCTAATTTCAACCTTTTAAAAATATGCTCTTTTCCGTTTTTTTCCTTCAATTGTAGCCTAATACCTATCCAAACCGAATTTGAAGCTTTTACCATAACTGGATGGAAGTAATTTTGAAGAGTCAGTGAGCCAGTAGGAAAATCTTAACTTTTTGTTTTCCTGTATTTCCTCAACGGTTTAACCTAATGTTTATGAAACTCCAGTAATCTTCAACTAGGTGATATTAATAAGTGGTCCAAGTTGCATCAAGTTGTGATCATTACAAGCAAAGTTATGAGGGGGGTAAAACCAGCTCGAGCTCGCTTGTTTCCTGTAATATACACATTGCGTACTTTAGGCCGGAACTTGGCCTGGCGCACTACCGTACGCCTCGACGTAGGGTGGCGGACATCAGCCCGATATTTCTACCTCCAACACAATACAATCGATCGCCGCTGAAAAACCCAACTAAACAAGCCAGTTTATACTTTCATTACAATATATGCATCTTTCTATTATTTTGCCAGGTCGTAGGGTTGCCAACCGTATTCTAAAATTGAGTATTGTACTCTATTTAATAATCTACACAGTCTATACAGTACGCCAAAATAATCTATTTATTTTGACTCCGGGTTTTAATTAAACTGAATTAAATCCTTCACTTATGACCGAAAAGTCAAAAACCAAGGAGTTTTTGACTTTTAGGTCATAATTGCAAATTGGTGACAAAAGAAATCCATGACTTCGTTCGAATTCCCAAGTAGTCGTACAAAATATTTAAAAAAACAACGACATTTTGATTTAAGCAATTTTTTCTAGTTAATATTAAGTTATATACATATGTATATTTAAGGGTACCTACTCTTTTTTCTAAAACTACTCTTCATTAAGCCTTTTTAAAATTAGATATACTCTATTTCTTCTAAAAAAAGTTGGCAACCCTACGTAGGGCGGCCCCGTGTAATTAAATATTAAGCGGGCGGAGTATTCCTTCCAACGAAGTCTGGTTTTTTTCAGAACTTTTTACAAAATCCCCAGTCACTCCCCACGACGCTGTCAAAGGCAGTAGAAAAAAAAAACACGGGAGAATGGGCAGCTAATAAGTAGGTATACTTGCAATGTTCTGTGCCGCGTGACCAGTACCTACCTTAATTGAGCAAAACTATACAACAAGTCCAAAAACTAAAACCAGACTACTGATATTAGAATAAGACCATAAATAAAAAAGTTTAAAAAGAGTCTCCAAGATCTGTTAGTAGACAAGTGCTACTACTCTATAAACGACTTTCTTGCAGACAAATCACTGCTCCAATAAGTCCTCCTCAGTCTTGAAGCGTTCAGTGGCCCACTCATGTATTTTGTTATTATAATAATAAAATTTTACTCCTAATGTAACTATTGTGTGCCCTATGGGCGGGACATAGCTGATCATTATTTAATTTTTAAGACCTGTATTATGTACTAACCTATGATCCACAATAAAGATATTGAGGTCAGAGTGTCGTCTTGGGGCACTATGAAAAAAATACTTAGAAAAATTTCGCGACCAATTTCGAGGTAGCGCTCGCCGGCCGCTGCCGCGGCACCGCTCGCTTCGCTTGCTCGGCTCGCGCGTAGTTGGTCACAGTTCTAACCTTTTTTTTTTCTTTTTTTGATCTCGGGGGGAAATCCTCATGGAAATCCTCCACCCTGGGGCGGGTGGAGGGGTCTGTCAGACTCTACTGACTAAAACCACCCCGGTGTTCCATCTCCCACCTACGCCGGGGATCGCGGGAACGTATGCGACTTCCGCAATCCCCGGCTGGTGCCGGCCCGCGACTGCGGGCCACCTCGCGTCGGCGAGGGGAGTGAGGTCTTTGACTCCCCTCGCTACGTCAAAGAGGGGCGCACGGGAACACCACGCGCCGCCACCTCGGGTCCGGATGAATGGGGGGCGACGGACATCCCCAAATCCGCCGCCCCTGGACCCAGTTAGGGGGGCTGGAAGAGGGCAGCGTATGCCCTCCTCCGACGCCCGATGCGTCTGCTGCGGGCCGGGAGAGTGGTCGAGATCTCCCTCTCCCTTTCCGCAGCCTCCTTCTGCGCGATAACTGTCTCGCAGAAGGAGACCACCGCGTCCCAGGACTCCTCACTGCCGACCATAGCATGAACTACGGCTGGCAGCGAGAGGTCCCTGCCTACCACAGAGATGAGGGCACGGCGCGGCTCCTCCCATGCTGCACACTCTGCTAGCGTATGCCGTGCCGTGTCCTCCCGACAGTCGACGCAGTGGTGGCATCGAGCGTCCGGCTCGCGCCACGCCATTCCGCCACCAGAACCTCGCGCAGCTGCGACCGACGCAACTCCAGGTGTCGCTGCGTCAGTCGCTCGCCGCGCGCCCGCGCGCCCTCGCACCACCTATGCAGTGACGCGAGCACTTTCGCCTCCAGGTCCCACGGCGGAGATCCGGCCAGTGCGCAAGCCGCCTCGTAGGAGATCGTGCGATATCCCCTGATGACTCTGACGGCCATCACCCTCTGCGGCTTCCGCAGAACAGTGATGGTGCTGGCCGTCAGGTCAGCCGCCCAGATCGGGGCCCCATAAAGGGCCATCGATCGCACGATCCCCACGTACAACCGCCTACAGGCGGTGCTCGGGTCCCCCAGATTGGGAAGCAGCGTTGACAGCGCCCCCGCCGCGCCCAACAACTTGGGCGCCAGCCGGAAGCCGGGAGTGGGGGCCGAAATCCCACCGGCTGTCGAGCACCAATCCCAGGTACTTCATGGTGGACTCGACAGCGATACGGCCCCCCCCGACCACGATGTGCGATCCCGGCGGCGGCGCTCGCCGAGGGCCATGAAAAACAATGGCCTCCGACTTGTTGAGGGCCACCTCCAGGCCGAGGCGCCGTATGCGGCTCACCACCTGTGAGACCGCAGCCGTCGCCAGCAACGCTGCCTCCCTGTGCGAGCTCCCCCGGGCAATGACCAGTGTGTCGTCAGCGTAACACACCAGCTGCACTCCCGGCCGGAGCTCACCCCTCAGCACCCAGTCGTACCCGATGTTCCACAGGAGCGGGCCCAAGACCGAACCCTGCGGAACACCGCACGACATGGGGCGCTGGTATCTGCCATCGCGTCCCAGATAGATGACACACCTTTCCGCCAAATAAGCCCCGACGACGCGGCGGAGGTAGGAAGGCACTCGATGATATCGTAGTGCCTCCCGAATACAACTCCAGGGCAGGGTGTTGAAGGCGTTGGAGATGTCCAAGGACACCGCCAACAACACACCGCCCCGCGACACCGCTTCCTCCGCCAGGACTCTCACTCGGGATATCGCCGTGATAGTGGAGCGCCCTTGCCGAAAGCCGTACTGGCATTCGGCCAGGTCCGGCCCCTCTCCGCACAAGTGGCTGACGAAGCGGGCTGAGACTATCCGCTCAAACAGCTTTCCCACCTCGTCCAGCAGCACTATGGGCCGGTACGCGGACGGCGAGTCCGCAGGGCGCCCCGCTTTCCTGAGCAGGACCAGACGACCAGATTTCCACTGAGCGGGTAACTGGCCCTGCTCAAGGCACGCCGAGTAGAGTCCTCTCAGTCGGGGCTCCAGCTCCTTCAGAGCTAGGGCCAACGCGCAGCCGTGAATTCCGTCGGGCCCCGGGGCAGTGATCTTCGCCCGGAGCCGTGTCACGGCCGCCCTCAACTCTGGTTGTGTCACCTCTGGGACGCTGGCGCCCTCTTCGGGCTCTGCGGCTGTGGGCAGAGCCATCGGCGGCGGAGCGTGCTCCGCTCGTGCCGGGAAGAGGGCTGCGACTACTTCCTCCAGCAGCTCGGGTTGGAGACTCTCGGTAAGCGGGGGTGCCCAAGGTCCGAGTTTACCTCGGACCGAGCGATAAGGACGCCCCCACGGATCCCCGTTTAGAGTCTCCAACATCTCCTCCCTGGCTCGCGTCTTCGCCTCGCCGATGGCCAGCCACAGAGCCTTCTTAGCCGCGCGGTACACCTCATACCGCGCGGCTTCTTCGTCAGGGTCCCGACGACGTCTTCTCCGGTATTGGGTGTACTGGCGCCTGACCTCCACGCACGAGTCGCGCAACTGCGCGATCTCGGCGGACCACCAGTACACCTGGCGCCTTCTGGGGTCACAGTTCTAACCTAACCTATGGATATCTTTACAAAAAAGATATGACTTTGAATAATAGTGTAAAAGATGGTTGTTGAAAAAAAAAAAATTTTTTTTGAACCAACAATTATATTTTTTCGTTTTCTTTACTGCTCACTCATAGAGCGTAAAATCGAATTCCAAAAACAAAAAAAAAATCGAAAAAATTTCTAAGTCCTCGCGCCATAGCGCCCCTAAGGCTACACTCTAACCTCTATTCTGAGGCACTTTGTGGAGACAACGGTCCGGTAGGAAGCTTATTCCATGTGTTAAGGTTCTCTGCCTCAGACAATTCATTGTTTGTTTTTTATCTATGCTAATGTGTTAATCGACTATATTGTTGTCTAAACGTTGTTCAGAGGATAGCCGTGGTCGTACCTATCTATCTATCTATCTATCTTGGGACAACTCACACACGGTCATCCGAACCCAAACTAGGCAGAGCCTGTGCTGTGACAACCAGACAAGTGATAAACATACTTATATACATATATTTACGCCTACGCCACTTATGATCGCTCTACTGTTAGAATATTTTGTTTTGATAGGGTAGGTGGTATATTGGTATATTTTGACATTTCAACCGTATTCATCGAATTTTAAAATTAAATAATGGATCTGGAATTCGTGTTCATTGTAAAAAAGAGATAGGTATATGAGTTACACAATTGGGATGTAGATCTATGTATCAGCGTAAACGAAGAAAGTACATACCTAGTAAGGATCGTAGCGGGTGGTGTGGATTTCGGTGTGATTTTAAAATGAAATAATGTATCTGGAATTCGTGCTCATTGTAAAAAAGAGGTAGGTATATGAGTTACACAATTGGGTTGTAGATGTATGAGCGTAAACGAAGAAAGTACATAGTAAGGATCGTAGCGGGTAGTGTGGATTTCGGAAGGATTTTAAAATGAAATAATCGATCTGGAATTCGTGCTCATTGTAAAAAAATAGTTACAGAACTAGGGGGTTTATGTATGAACGTGAACGAAGTAAGTACATATGTAAGGATTGTAGCCTGTGGTGTGGATTTCAGAGTGATTTTAAAATGAAATAATGGATCTGTTATTCCTACTCATTGTTTAAAAATATGGATTGAGTAACACTAGTGGGGTGTAGATAAATGAACGTGTCGTAATGGGCGGTGTTCTGTACTTTCTGCCTACCTGGGAAAAAGGCATTAGTTTAGATATGTTTGCAAGTGTTCTATGCATTCGTGTTTTAGTCCAACCTTTGGCTAGGTATTTCTTCAATTTGACCACAGACTACATTATTTGACATTCAAAATTGGTCATTTTAATCGCTTTGTTATTTGCCAATAATCATAATTTTATTTATAGTTTCAAAAACAAACAGGCGGCTAGCGACAGTGCTTTGACTTTTTAATCTCATTGGATACTAAAATAAAAACCGGTGAACTGCCAAATCTATTTTGTTGCCAGCTTTCTTTTTAAAAATAAAAACTGTGCAGGTGCTTAGTATACCTAAGCATTAATATCTAACTACCAAAGAATTGGATGCAGTGAAATTCTACTATTACCCTATAAAACTCTAAGCAACGCTTGCCAAGGTCGGTCTGTGGATGGGTGACCATTTTAAAATACCGAGATTTCTCCGTGTCTCGGAAAGCACGCTAAGCCGTTGGTACCGGCTGATTTTGTAGATTTTGGCAGTCTTCACGGATAGTCAGAAGCCAGAAAATCTGACAGGAATCTGCCAGGAAGTACCTACCGTGTTTCGTGTACCCAGTTGCTGGGTTGTGGAGCTCAGATAGCCTGTCGCTCCACGTAAAATACTGGTATTCATCTAAATCCAGTTTGACTGGTAGCGGAACCCTATTACTAAGCCTCCGCTGTCCGTCCGTCTGTCTTTCAGCGGGCTGTAGGCACCCATCTCAAGAACCTTGATAGGTATAGGTAGACAGTTTAAATTTTCAGTGTGTATTTCTATTGCCGCTATAACAAATATTAAAAAGCAATGGAGGCTCCCATTCAAGAAACGTATTTTTTTCTCTTTATTTTACGGAATCCTTCGTGTGAGAGTCCGAATCGCACTTGGCCATTTTTTTTTGTGTAATAAGTAAACAAATCTAAGTACCTACAACTAAAATGGAGTATCGTATTCAAACTGTCGCAGTGCCGCAGTGTCCCTTTTAAAGCCGATTGCCGTATCGAAATAATCTGACACATACCACACTAACTCAATTGATTAGTACCTCCACACTGCTCCGAGTGAGCCGAATACCTGTCACTGGCTGTTACTAGTTTCCCTTTGAGTTTGACTAGCGGCCCGGAATTCTGGCTATCCCGGAGTTCACAATTAAGCTCCGTGCAATACAGCATTCGGCTTCACATCACATGGGTGGCAGATACAATAATTGGCGGACCAAATCCGGATCGGCTCTTCTGTGAAACATATTGTAACACCAGCGACTCCTGCTAGTGTTACTTATTGTTACTATTATAAATAAAACTATATTGGAGATTTGAACTTTAGAATATATTAGGCGTCTGCCTTCAAAGAACGTTGGAACCGGAGTCACAGATAAAAACAAAACATATTTTCACATTCGTATTTCAAATTCTTTTAGTTTTCACCTGACGCTTCCAAAGGCTACCTTGTCTGCCAGAGACCTGCATACAAGGATATCACAATAAGTTGAAAATAGGTTTCCGAAAGGGTTTTAAATCAATCCGTTGCTAGTTGTAGTAGCAATTCGTGTTTATGAATTCTTCTTAATAGCTTGAAGTGAAAGCGCCAGGGTAGCCCGCGATCATACAGCCTGACACTGACTTGCGAATTGCAAAAAACATTAGAAAATTAGAATTTCGCGGTCTACCCTGGCTCTTCCACCTTAACAGGCTTCGCGAAGCGATGTCACTGTTCAGAGGATTGATTCACGTTGGTAGCCACGGCCTCGCATTCCAGGATGGCGTGGGTGACGAAATACTGTAATAAAAAAATAGTTTAAAAAAACAAGCTTTTATAGAAAAATCCAACTAAAAAACAGAAAATAAAATTTAATAAATTTGATTAAGAATAATGTAAAAAAGAAATGAATGTACATTATTGTTAAAAAGCGTGGGGTGCATTTAAAGTGAAGATATTATCAAAGTGATGATTCTTCTACTCATTATCTGTCAATAAAATGTTTATAACTATTGACACTATGCACCCCACGCTTTTTTACAATAATGTACATTCATTTCTTTTTTACATTATTCTTAATCAAATTTATTAAATTTTATTTTCTGTTTTTTAGTTGGATTTTTCTATAAAAGCTTGTTTTTTTAGTTTTTTAAACTATTTTTTTTTGTCAAAGGTTATTTAAATAGAATATGTGTGTTTTTGTGAACAAAAAAAAAATTGTGTATTTATGGACAATGTTTTGCTTTGTTAGAATATTTTTTAATTTTAATTAATTAATCCTGGCGAATCTAATTAGGATAATCGGATATTTTAATTGAATTCTTGCATTGTCATCGATCCTTGACAGGTGTGCAAAGTTTGAACTAAATCTGATCGTTCAAAGTAGGGCAAAAGCGAGCTCAAAAGGGTCGGTTACATACATACATACATACATACAGGTGAAGCTAATAAAAGCGTGTTAAAAAGTATTTATTTAATACTTTTAGTATGCTATATCCTAAACCAGACTAAATAAGGTCTACCCGTCTACACCTGTATAAAAACTCGTTTAAAATCTTTCAGCATGATTGATGGACATCCATACGAATTCACAAACAGCCTCATCATATCACGCAAGAATAACCCATACTAGCCATACTAATATTATAAATGCGAAAGTAACTCTGTCTGTCTGTTACACTTTCACGCCTAAACCGCTGAGCCGATTTTGATGAAATTTGGTAGATACAGAGATTAGACCTTCGAGAAGGACATAGGCTTTTGTCACTAAAAAAGGGCACTGTAGGGGTTGAAATAGGAGATGGAAGACTGTATGGGAGTACGCCATTATTGAGGATAAAAGCATGAACCTTTGCAAAAGTTGATAAAAAATAAATAAACAGATGTTCAAGCGTTTTCGAAGAATTTCTATCTTAGAAATAAAATGGCTGCCCAAAGTAACTATTCCACGCCGCCGAAGTCGCGAGCAAAAGCTAGTCTAAAATGAAAACGAAGAAAAACATGCAGTTTTTCTTTTGATAAGTCTAAGTTCTTGGTACCAAACTTCTACCCTATCTTTAGTCAAGACAAAATATCAGTTAATTATTTCCCGTTCCCGTGGGAGTACGGGGATAAAATATAGCTTATGTTACTCGCTGACAATGCAGCTATCCTGTCGCTGATAATATATTGCAGAAAGAATTTTTCAAATCGGTCCAGTAGTTTTTAAGTTTATTCGTTACATACAAAAATACAAATATTAAGCATAGATATAGAAAAGTACAAGTCTACAACTAAAGCGTGTTTCCGGCTTTTCCTTCTCCGGATGTCTGTTCACTGTAGTTTAATTATTGACAATTGCTTTTGTTACAGGAAATCGAGTTATTTGAGCGGCAAACTACAAGGAAAATCAAAATGGTGTTCTTCTTTTCTAGAATAAATAAAAAGTAAGTGTTTTAATTATTATTGACGTGACAACGTCTAATAAATCGATGAACGCCGGCTGCGCGCACGAAAAAGAATGACTCATTGTCACGTTACGCTCATTGTAACGTTACGATCATTTCATCAATGTTTTGTTATGACGTTGTCACGTTAAACTACCGTCCGTATACCGACTCTACATACAACCAATTTTTTCTGATAACTTATGCTAAAAGTACGTCGTCTTATTCTAATCGATCAATATTCATGAAAAATTGGTACCATAATTTACATACTTATAATTTGCTTTTGTAAACCATTTACCTCCTAGATAACTAGTACAGACGCCAGAACATCAAGCTATCCGAAATTGTAAAATTTTCCGAATCAACCTTGAACCTAATGCTTTAGCGACAAAGTTGAAAATCTATTAAAGGAATTTGACAGATTGGTGTAGCTTGATGTGCTGGTGTCTGTACAAGAGCCTTTGAACAAACCGACATTCTATCATTTCATAGATATAGTCATTATGACATTTCAACATTTTCGTCGATAAATTATCACAATCAAATAAGCTAAATTAAAATTAAAATCGGCAAAAGGAAAACATCATCATCCACAGTCCGACTTCGCCCGCTGCTGGGCATAGGCCCAGCGTGTTCTTTCTTATGCCAGCCTCATCCAGGTTCTTCCCGCGATGGCAACAGTATCTTTTGCAAATCTCGATATTAAATTTTTACGTGGACATGTTCTGACGGAACGCGTCCCAAACGGATCTTAGACGTGCACAGAAAGTAGGCCGCGCGTCAATTGTACATATTAAATCCAGTACCTACAAGCTAGTCTCGTATTTAAAACTTCGAACCACCTACGCTAAACCAGGAATATTGATTTTAATTTGTTTTTCATATTGTTTCATAACAAGGCCTTATTTAAGGTGGTGCTTCATTGAGGATATTTTCCTCTACCACCTGACTCGTTTTAATAAGGCACTCATTCATAGAATCATCTGCCTAAGGTCAAAAACTCAAAAGTGACAACTGACCTATCGGTGACCAACTCAGTTTTTAAGGAACCCACATTTAAAAGACATCAAATCAGTTTTTAAGGAACCCACTTTTAAAAGAAACAAACCCAGTTTTAAAAAATCCACTTTCATAAAGAAACCAGCCCGGTTGTAAAGATCCCATTATTAAAAGAAAGGTGCAATCAATACGTAATGGCCCCCATTCCCCCTCGTGTGCAACATCGCAACTCGCAACGCTTGGCAACAGTAATTGCGTAGGTACATCACAAATATGTATATAGTTTGTGTTGTGTGCAACTGAGCCGGCACGGCCGGCCGCGGTCGCAACTCTTCTATTTACATTTAGTATTAGTTTATTTTCACATTCGATCGATGAGTCGTGACGCCGTCGAGTGGGAGGTTGCGAGGTACGCGGGCAGGGAAATGTGCAGAAGGAAAGGTGAAAATGTTGAGGAGGAAAATCTGATTTTTACTTATTGACTGTGTAACTGATTTTTAATCGACTGTGCCAACTGTAAAAAAAATAATAGGTTTAACTTCAATTGTTTAGATAAAGGCAGTTTTTTTAGAATGTAAAATAATCAAAATAAAAAAAACTAAAAATCTATGAGACAACAGGGTCTAAAGCGTTCTCACATTCACATGATAGAAAATAAGCTTAATCGAAGATAATAATCTATAATTTAATCACCCTAATCTCTTCAAAATTAGAGTGAACAGGCTTCTTCTGGGTAAGCTCGCTCCATCGTCGACTTTGTCTCTGTCGTGACCTAGACTAGAGTCAAGAGCAAACTCATCTCAAAAAAAAAAACACCAATTAAAAAAAATTGCTGATTGAAAAGGTATCATGTCCACAAAAGTAAGTTACAGTTGAAGAAGAATTTTTTTCAAATATTACCGAAATCCCGACTAGTAATCTACGAATAAAAATAATAATATTACAAAGCAGTTCTCATCAACAGTTTTGTGAGGCATTGTTATTTTTTAGAAATAAAGAGCCAATGCATTTTAACAATAACGAGACCACTCCTATGAGTCTCAGCAGACTCACAGAATTTCAGCTACCTCCGGAAACTGCTGTAGGTACACAAAACGCACAGCTGTGCACACGTTTTTCAGCACGACACAAGAAATAACTGATGTAATTATTTGTACGAAAAAGTAGTAAAATATGTTTAATGTTATATCGGTGACATAATAATATGTTTATCGGACATTTCTTTGTTGAAATAACCCGTAATTAACATTGTTTATAATAAATATTAAAACAATACGTAAACTGATAAAAAATATAAAGATTTTCCCTGCCTGGAATTCGCTTTCTGAATGCCTCTTCCTAAATGGTTTATTTGAAATAAATGCTTTGAGTTTGAGTTATAAAATACATGGTCTATCTGAATCAATATGAAAAAAACCGGTCAAGGGCGTGTCGGAATACGCAGTGTAGGGTTCCGTAGTAACCCTTCTCCTAAACCGTGGCAGAAAAATAGTAAAAAGTACTTAACTATTATTATAGTTTTAAGTTATTTTCTATGGAATTATTAGGATTTTTTTACTTACCCTGTTCCATTTTGTAAGTTGGTCGACTGATCGGTGATAGTTTTTATTTCAAATTCGTTAATCGATAGTTTATTACAATCAGACAAACATTATATAACTATATACTATCTTAAAACTATTTACATCTACTAAACCTAAGTATGTACATATACAAAAACAAAGTAAACTCAGGCGTCAAAGTATTCCTCCGCATCGCTGTCATCCGGAAACGTGCCCAGAAGACTGGCAGCATTGCCACGTTGAATGGCAATGCTAATTCTTTGAGCAAAGAACGAGCCAGCCCTCTGGTCACGCAAAGTGTCGATCAGTCGGCGAGATATGTCCTTGAAAAGAAGACTCGCACTCGGACCCCATGATCCAAGCGTTTCGACCCCAAACGGCTCAAAACTGTAATTCCCAATAAGGTTACAATATTTGCGCCGCTTGAGGGCCTCGGCAGCCGCAGCGGCAGCGCCGGCACAGCCTGCCGTACTTGGAACATGCGATGGCGCAAGAGTGTCGACACACGTTGCGTCCCACACCAGAGAGGCCTACCCACCTTCCACGGCACCAACGTCATACCATCTGGTCTTTTCCCATCGTCCCGTACCAAGCCGCTAGGTTCTAATACCGCAGGTATGCCGGCGGTGACAAAAGCCCGACGAATAATATCGTTGATGCTGGCATGGCGTGCTGTGCGGCCTGCGCTCTTGCAGCAGAAAAGACCATGGTGCCCGAGGCTGTCGACAGCTACTCCGCAGTGACACCGATGCGGAGCAACACAATGTGCGCCTAAGCGCAAACAGATAGCGAGCCGAAACGATGCGTCATCCATCATAGTGCCTATGGTGAAAGACGGAAGTGCTTGTAGCCACAAACCCGACTCCGATTCTCCCACAGCCAGCAGACGTGCACGCTCAGCAGTATTCGATGACGTATGAAACAAGTTATTCCGTGAAATACTGCAGAGCGGCACATCCCATCGTCTCTGGGAGGACAGGTTGTCGGGTAAATCCGTGTTGGAACAAGCCATTTTCCAAGCGCTCAACGCATCGGTCAAACACGGTACCTCAAAATCAACCAGTGAGGATGATAAAATTTTCCTGGTTAATGTTTCAGTACTGTGGACCGAAGAGAGGAAGGCCGGTAGACTAATACTCGAAATTTTGCGGACGCCGATGCCACCCATGCGAATGGGAAGTGTGGCTTGCTGCCATGCTCGGTCGTCCAAAGCCACATTAAGGATTGATGAAATGTGTTTCTGATAATTTGGTCTACTTTTTCCAAAAGATGTGAATGTTTCCATAGATGGGAGGAGCGAAGGCTATATGTGAATTTTGGTCCAAAACAACAGTATCGAATAAGTATGAAGGCCGAATGCATGTTAATTTTGAAAAGTCTTTCCGAGACATCATTAAAATTTTGTATTTTCTGCTCAATGAAAGATGGAAAGGATTAATCAAAAATTGGAGAGTCCAGGAGGTGAAGAGAATTTCTATCAGTGATTTTGATGTTCGGAGCTATAGTGTTAAATTTTGCTAAGGTAGTTAAATCTTTAAGGACTGTGTCTACATCACCTCCTAGGGTTCCGTAATCCAAATACCAAACATTGAATTTAGAATTTAATTTAATTCGTTATAAATACTACTACTGTGATTTTTTTCACATCTCTAAAAACAACCGTTTAGCTGGTATGGGTACCAGCTAAACGGTTGTTTTGAATTGTACTTGTAATTGGACTTGACTCCAACAAAAAAAAATTACTGTAAAGCTTAATAATTCGCAAACGGATCCTTGAATGGAAAAATGGTATCGGCAAACCCTCAATATTTTTAAACGACCTATCCAACGACACCCCACAATATGGGGAAGACGACAAAAAAAAACGCCGCTTTACATGTAGGGGGGCCACCCTAAAGCAAAATGTATTTCATGATTTTATTGTACCACTTTGTCAGCTTGATTAATATGTATGTATACCCACACCTAATTTCAACTTTCTAGCGCTAAGCTTCTCAGAGCTAAACCGCGGAAGGACAGACAGACAGACAGACGGACATGGCGAAACTATAAGGGTTCCTTGTTGAATACGGAACCCTAAGAAATGGACAAAGCCTACATGTCAATGTAGAATTATTTTCATTTAGACAAAAGTGTTTTTTTCCTTGTGAAGATAATGCAAAAAATGCTTTCATCGTACAAAAATTTTGCTTTCACAAAAATTTCCTTATTTTTATTTTGACGGTCTCATTTAAAACGTTGAACGAACTTAACCTTCTTGGCCTTATCTCTGCACATGACGACCAAACACACACAAATATTATTGTACAACATACGGAGAACTCCGGATTGATAACAAAGATATGAGGGTCGCAAGCTGACCCTCCGCTCGGAGGCCTGTCCTCACACCCTCCAGCGTAATCTGACTTGTAATAATATTTATACATGTAGCCAATAATAATGGCGAAATTATCTGTGTAGTAACAAGTTTGAGGAACATTCGTTGTCAAGCCCACTTTTGTACAGTAGCTGATATTTTATGTGCTCAGATACCTAAATGTAATTACCCAATCGGCGTAGCGTTTTTTCCTCTATGTTGGGGTCGGCTTATAGTCTTATGGGATGCACTTGACTATCAATATTTTATTCAGGGCGACTGCCTATTTGACTTCCACAACCCAGTAAATGTAACACGTAACACGTTCAGTGGCGTAGCTAGGGGGGGCGGGATGAGCGGTTCGCCCGGGGTGAGACCCGACCGGTGCGCCGACCGTCCGAAGACCTATTTTTTGGCACGGTCGGGTGTCATCCCTAAACTGTTGACGTAATGAAACCTGTTGAAAGTGGGGTGTAGCACATATCCAAAATTCAAAATTTCAAAAATTTGCTATGCGCAAAACTGCACCCAACGGTGAATGACGGACGACGGATGACGGATGGCGGTGGTCAGCTTAATCGCCGTGTATGGTACATTAACTCGTGTGAGCACCAACCCTTTAGTTTAAAAAAAATATACTTTAGGTGTTTTCTCCCATACAAAAAAAAACTCAAAACTTTTTTTTCTCACGCGTGGATATACTAATCCCATCCATACGTTAGTTAGTACCACTTAGAGGGAGGTATACCAGAGACATTACAATTTCTTTTTAATTCCTGACTTTAAGTTTCTATGAGTATGGAGCTCGTTTTCCAGACCACTGTGCGCCGGTCGGGTCTCACCCCGGGCGAGCCGTTCATCCCGCCCCCCCTAGCTACACTACTGAACACGTTACTTCTTGGCAATTGGAGTCATCTTACTAAACAAACAATATTACAGACAAACAACAGACAATATTCTATAAACTCATTTGTGCTATTTTAAATACGCCAAATCCTCCTATTTTTAAGGAGCGCAAACTGTCAAATACACCGGTAATTTGTACATTAGGACAACCTATTGACATTGATTGTCGCTGAAATGATAATGCGACTTGAATTTGAACGAATGAGAATAATTAATTGACCTTCTGAACTGTTTTTCTTTTATTTTACGTACCTAACTATTTTCGGGGAAATAAATCTCTTACACAACTTACTACCGACGCGCGACGCTTTTACGTCGGAATTAAGTCTTTTTTGAAATGCAACATAACTTGCAATGAAGAAAGTCTAATAATAATAGGTTTAAGGTTATGTAAGAAGAGGAAAATGAAGGTTTTAAAGAGGCGAGGCGTCTGGGTTATTCTTGGCCGTTTTTAGCACTTGCTGAATTTATTCTATGGTTGAGTAGGATGTGTGTAGGTGCAGTAGGTACCTACAGACTATTATCTACTTGATCAAATCGTTGATACATTTATTGGCCACCAAAAATGTCTCGATAAGTCGGACATTCGTTTAAGTGTTTTAAGATGTGAATTCTGTGTTTTTCATGAACGTGTTTGTATGGTTTTGTTTTTATACTAAAGGACTAAAGTAAGCACCATTCGCAGCGTTGTCGTAGCATTGCCGTAGCGTTGTGGAAGTATTATCGTAGTGGCGTCGTAGCATTGTCGTAGCGGCGTCGTAGCTTTGTCGTAAGTGTATAAAGAAATTGCACATTTCATGGGCTCGACTAGCCAAACGAGTCGTTGTATATTCCATTGATAAGAAATATTGACCAAAATAAAATTGGTGTGACCTTACCCAGCAGGGTTCATTCCAATACAATCTCGTAACCAACCAGACCGCCGTTTTGTTAGTTTCTTTATCTAAAGTTAATTAGCTGACCCGAATTATTGGCGGTAGGCACATTGTTACGACATTTGTCTCAATCTTGAACTCAGAAGTCAGAGATTCTTCGCAATTACATTGAACGTGATTATCACAATTCTGTCTGTCTGAGTTACCAACCTTATTGTCTTTTTAAGTGGTTTCCTTATGCTTCAGATACCTACCGTGCTTTTTCCAGGATTAAATAGCACGGTTTAATTTTCTATTTATGACAGAATTTTCGTAATCGTACCATTCGGTCAATTCCGTAAACCTCGCATCGTGAAAAGTTACTTTGAGTGAGCTTGAAGTGAACTGTTCTGTAGAGCTATTTATTCTGTAAGGCTACGTAGGAAACTGTGGCATATCGTCTACTTTATATTACTACCGTTGTGCCACCGTAACTACCAGACTTATTAAATCCTAGATCAAAAGTCAAAAAATATCAAAAGTCAAAGCATTTATTTCAAATAAACCATTATCAGGTACTTTTGAATTGTCAAAGTCAGTCCGTCAAAAACATGAAGCTATTTGCACGTTCGCAAGCGTAGATCTCTATGGAGAAGAACGTGCAAGAAACTCCACGGACACTCTTTTAAATCATTTTATGTTTACAAAAATCCTGGTTACATAAATCTTGTTGCTTCTATATATGAGAACAATGTAAAGAAAGAAAAAAAAACAATCTATAGTATGAAATATTAAAATGAGGCAGTGGCAACCAAGGGATGACCAGTCTCCACTGACGGCTCTCTATCTCAAAGTATACCCAGGTATTGAGAGATACCTAGGGACCAAAAACTGCCCGGGTACCTATCTAAGCTTATTTATCAAGTCTTATCCGATTTGTTTGCAGATTAATATTTGTAACTACGCATCTTTCTAGCTAGACTGACCTTTATAACTATTTTAGAAAGATCTAGACTATAATATAGTTACCTAATCCAAGTAATCTTGATTTAAATAAACAATGTTTACCATGATAAATCATGTTTGACCTTTAAATCTTACTAGAAATGGCACGAGATTTAAATAATAAACAAATTATAATTAATTAATTACTAATACAAGTGTACATTTTAATTATACATATTTATTTTATGTACTTATTAGATTTTGCCACTGCTGCCAGCGAGCGACTTCGCCCGCCTGATTCGAAAATCAGAGTCGGAAATCGTCCCGAGGGAACGTAGTACGAACGTACTACTCCCAAGATAAAAAATAACTTATGCCCTTGTCCAGGGTACAATCTATCTACCTATGTCTATGTCACGGGGAAACTGCAGACTCCGTAAGATTGTAATACATCTTTATTAGATTATAATTTCTCGATATTTAATGAAAAAATCGTTTTATATACAATCAATCCCAGCATTACCATACAACGTGGCAATGCTGCCAGTCTTTTGGGTTCTTTACCCTTCGTCTTGTGGCCAGCGATGCGGACGAATTTTTCGACGCCATATTTTAAACTATGTTTAGTTAGTTATTTTTTTTATTTAAGTGTATATATATAGTAAATAGTTGAACATTATATATAAATCAATCCCATCCCAGTTCAATAGTTTCCAATATATCAAGTGTGTACGATTAAGAAAAAATAGTTTCCAATTTCACGCGATATTTTACAATCTTAGTGGGTTTGCAATTTTCCGGTGACATCTACATTAACGTGTAACAATAAACGCAATACCTGCAAAGAGGTCATTTGTACTTACATTATCATGAACAACTTTTACAATGGCACCAACTCCGAAATCGCGAAAAAAAAACAGCTCACCAGTACATTTTGTTGAGTTATGTGCACATACACGTATGGGGTAGTCGACAACATATTATCTCAATTGGTTAAACGACTGGCGTGAAAACGTAACAGACAGACAGGGTTGCATTCGAATTTATAGTATGGATAGCATTTATCACACGTTTGTCTGAGTCTAGCTCGTGGCTAAATAATAACAGCCGCACGGGTCGATCTTCAAGGTTAAGCAACGCTTGCCGAGGTTGGTCTGTGGATGGGTGACCATCTTAACATACCGAGACTCCTCCGTGCATCGGAAAGCACGTTAAGCCGTTGGTCCCGTCTGTCATTTGTAGATCTTTGGCAGTCGTTACGGATAGTCAGAAGCCAGAAAATCTGACACCAGTCTTACCAATGAGGACCGTGTTACCCAGTTAATGGGTTGTGGAGGTCTGGTAGGCAGCCGCTCCACGTAAAATACTGGTATTCAGCTGAATCCGGTTTGACTGGAAGCCGACCCCAATGTAATTGGGAAAAGGCTAGGCAGATGATGATATCTGAGTTCTAAGTCGCTATAGGTAAGCTATTATTAATTAATAAATCATAATTATGTAAATAACAGTTGTTTACCCACTTCCTCTAGTCCTAGACATATAATATATAATATCTTAATATCTTGGGACAACTCACACACGGTCATCCGATCCCAAATTAGGCCGAGCCTGTGCTATGGCAACCAGACAACTGATAAACATACTTATATATTTCTAAATACATACATATTATAGACAAATTACACCCAGACACAGAACAAATGATCATGCTCATCACACAAAGATTTGTCCTAACCATAGTCCTAATATATGAGTAAAGTTCAACTGTCTCGGTCCGAAGTAGTCATAAAAACGAGTAGCCTGCGTTTGCCGCAATAGGGAATATGCATGCATTTTTTATTTGCAAAATGAAATACTTATTAGCTCTAGTAAACAAATATGAAATATTTTTTGAAATACCTTCATCAGCGTTGAAGTTATAAAGCTTCAAAGTTGACGATTAGAAAGAGAAGTCCGAAACGAACTCTGACGTCAAATACTATGTCGCCTATACAGCTGCCATAGAAAACGGCGTCTCCGCGAGAGAGACAGATACATATATTTGTTTAAAATAAATAGTTATATCTCGTTTGTTTTTCGATCCATTTTAATTCTAATTTCACTGTTAGAATTATATTTTTGTATATTTTCAGATGAAGTGTAAAGATAGTAAATTTTTTTTCATGCATATTCCCTATTAGTGTTATACAAGCAAAAGGGATGTTTCCTGGATAGCAAAAAGAAAAATAAGTCTGTCAGTTATATTATATTATATTTTAGGCAAAAATATATAATATAATATAACTGACAGACTTAGTTTTCTTCTCGCTATTGACAGTAAGTCTGTCAGTTAGACTATCAAAAAATAACCTATCAAAAACACACGTATCCGATTGCCTGATCCGATTCAAGGTTGACAGATGTTGGAGGTTATAAAACCGTACAAAAAATAAAAATTCACAAAATCCGTAACTCACATTTGAAAGACTCATCATAGAAAATATGTCATAGTTTTTTTAATTAGACAGTACCTACATATATGCATCACCCACCGACCTCAGAAAGAGGCAGAGGTTGGATTTTCTCTCGATCTCTCAGAATCACATAATGCTAAATCACGTACACGCACTAGATTTCTGTTACATCTGGCAGCCCTGATACGACTATCCGAAGAGAAACCGGAGCGTCTGTTCTCAGCCTTACTTACTGGTGTTCCCGGAGAGGCGCTCTACGGAAAAACCGTACCTACCCTTAACAATTTCCCTTACAAGTCACATGGCTGTCGCGTCGTCGCGACGCGCTTGTTCGTGGAAACCTTATTTTTGGGGAGTCAGACGCTCTAATTAAACCTTGCTGTCTGGCTCGCGAATGTATTTAATTTTTAATAAATATTTGTAAAAGATTGTTAGGAATTGTTGTTCTTCGAGCGGAGTGCAAAATTGCTTTACATTTAATAAAGCGTTTTGGACTTGATGTGCAAAAAGTAGGTACCTACCTATCTACTTTGCAGCGGCGGCTTTTACTATTGCGAGGCCCCGGGCGACATATCTTTGCGAGGCCTTTTTACATTTTTAAATTTATATGAAAGTAGGTATTTCTATTTGCGGCGTTTCCTAAGACTAACATTTAAAATAATATCACAATGAGAAATTTTACATTGAAAAAATTGAATACTGAAATCCGGTCTCGTGTCATCGACTTCCTCAAATTCGATGGCACTTATTACTATTAATAATTATTAAATAATTAACTGTGAAATAACTTCATTTAATTGGTAAAAGTTTTAAAACATTTGAAATGTAAGGTTTTTTTAACTCGAGTAGCGCGAGGCCCCGGGCGGTTGCCCCACTCGCCACCACCTAAAGCCGCCACTGCTACTTTGTTAATGTCATAATTATTATAATAATTAAATCGTAATTCGTGTGCACAGTCATTATTATTAATTGTGTATTTTATCTGTGAACTCTTGAACTCCCATTATTGCCTGTGTTAAGATTTCTTCATTTTTCTAAGTCGCGGTTAAAACCGGTTAATTCTTAAACGAATTCCTGCTTACCAGATTCAGTCCCTATTGATAAATCTTTGTATGTATTTACGGCTGCACTCTTGTTAGTTTTGGGGTACACAGAAAAATAACTAATAAATACCACGAGCCACGTGGCGCTTAGGTACAGCCCAAAGAAATAATTTAATAATGGTGGCTAGCAGACAACACAGCGAAACTTAAGACGACGAAAGAGAAGAAATGATTTAGTTAACAATTTTGTATTAAAATTATTTTAACGTATGAACTACTACTTATTTCTTTTTAATTATAACTTATAAGTCTAAAGCCGTCCTGACTAGACCTCGACTGACTTGAAAACTGGATCCGCCTGGTGTGAAACATACTACTTACAGTACCTACACGCAGAGGCGGATTACCCTTAAGGTGGAAGCGCCAGGGTAGCCCGCGAAATTCAAATTTTCTTAAGTTTTTTGCAATTTGCAAGTCAGTGTCAGGCTGTATGTTGAACAAAATACAAGCACAAGCATATTTCTTAGTTAAATATAAATTCTCTAATGACCCAATGTTAAGGTGTTTTTAAGTTATTGAAAGAAACATTTTAATATTATTTTTATTACTATGTCGCTGTTGTGTTGCGTCTGTGTCGAATAAATATTTTCTATTCTATTACATAAATATAGACAAGCCCGCGCCTGTTCGTGACCACCTAGCGTCGACGAGGTGCTAGCTTAGGGCTGACACCATTTAATCCGCCTCTGCCTACAAGGTGGGTTATTTTCCATTCTATTTTAGGGTAAAACATAATGGAAAATCCCCTTTTACGAAGAAATTCACAACACATCATCTGGTTTGACCCACACACTACAATGCTATCAGTCTTCAAAGCTACCCTTATCTATAATTTTAATTAGGTACCTACTCATAAAATAAAGCAACATTTTCCTTATGCCTACTGTATTTTGTCACAATATTGTTATTTATTATTTTGTTATTTGCTTGTTATCGCGGAAAATCCCCCTAGACTGATAATGATAACTGGTAAATAATTCTACTCTCTCAATTAATAATTTACAAGTGTAAGACCAGACTTGAGACTTATTGTTGACAAGCCGTGTGAAAACCGCGGGGGTTTCACCCGTTGCGGAATTTGTTCGAAAGAGTCACCGCGGCCCTGGAATGCAAAGGGCTTTAGTAGGAACACGGATGGGTTTTAGTCAGTAAGAGTCTGACACGCCCTTCCGCTCCACCCAGAGCGGAAGAAGTCATTTGACGATTTCCCATCCTTTTAAAAAAAAAAATGGCTCGCACTTCTACCTACTTCGTTTTCGCTTGCTCAAAAATTTTAGTTTATCTCTGAGCAATTTGCTAAAAGATGTGTTGCTGGGGAGGTTTTTGTGCCACTTCTTCCCAGCTAAATTATTAGAAAGTAGTGATGGGCGGGAGTTTCGATAGACTTTATTCTGTAAATGAAGCGCTGATTTACAGTCTGATTTGAATAATTTTGATTTTGGTCGTCGAATCAAAACTTTTCACTAAAATCCTGAAGTTGATAATGATGCTCAAGTTAACCTTTTCAACGCCATTGTCACGTATACATGAAAAGCAAGCGCGTGCCCTGTACGCCAGACGTCAAAAAATATGTGACAAAAAGTACGGCGAATTTGTGGCTTGGCGTCGGGGGCACGCCGATGCGTTTATGCTCTGGCGTTCAAAAGGTTAAGGAATACTGGAAAGTTAGAAGACGCCCTTAATCTTAAATTACAAGAATGTTGTAATTAAGTCTAGAAGATATTCTAATTATAGTATTAATTGTGAAGATAATAAGGTTAGCCAGTATTTTTAATAGGTACAGTGTAGGCTCGTATCTTGAATTGTCTGTCTGCTGCAGAAGGTCCACACGTGCGTACATGCTCGACGGTTTACGAGCAAGATCGAACGTATAGACAGTTAGGGATATCTTAGGACTATTTGCTCGAAATCGAATCAAAATATTTGAAGAAAAATTAATATTCACGTAGTTTAATTTACGTTTGATGATATTTGCTCATCGAACAGTGTAGAACCGCTTAACTTGGTCTGTTGTATCAACTCAGTGAGACTTGGAAAGTAGTATTTATTAGATACCCATACATTTACTTTATAGGTCATATAATTATGATCATTTAAAATATCTAAGACATGTAGGTCTTTTTTACGGCCATGACTTATTACTAAGTAGAATTGAAAATTTCTTTAAACGTGGTCAATGAGGAGTGGTCACCTTAATTGATACCGACCGCGCGACCGTGTAAAATATTAGAAGTAACATTAAAAGAAATACTATGAAAGAAAAAAAAAATATTAAGTATCTTTTTCTTGAGGAAATTATAGAGATTGCCAGTATACAAAACTCTTAGCTACTTAAAAAACTGGCCAAATGCGAGTCGGACTCGCGAGCAATTCGTAATTTTTCGTCTAATTTCTTGAATAACTTCAAAACTATTTATTTTAAAATAAAATATATATATATAATTGACACCTTTGGGTCATAGGAGTTCATATGTGTATTCATGTACCAAATTTCAACAGAATCGGTCAAGTAGATTCGGAGAAAATTGGCTGTGACAGACGGACAGACAGACACCCGAGTGATCCTATAAGGGTTCCGTTTATTACGAATGGTCGGACTCTTAAAGTTACGTTATGTTAGTTTTCGAGTTTAAGAAAAAAATGTTTTTGCTTTGCTGTTCGATTCTACTGATAACGAATTATGTTACCAAGCGCCTAGTCAAATATGGCTCGCAACCACGCTTGACGAAAATTTAGGCTCTCGACTACCATTCGTACCAATCATAGGCAATTAAAATCTTTTATTTCACTATTTTAGTTAGTAAATGGTACTTCAAAACTAATAAGAATTAATATAAGAGACATTATAGTTCGATCTACTGTTAAAAAAACATATATTAACTCCAATCAAAATCTTATTGAAACAAAAAAAATGACCGGAATTTGTATTTGAATCTAGCCTGCTAAGTAGCTGTACTTCGACTGCTATACTTCGACGCCTAGTGTATTATTGTTTTTGTATATTCATATGTATATAGCTAGAAATAGTTAAGTAAGTAGTTTAAGTTGGTAATGTAGGTATATTTATTATTAATTATTTAAGAAATTTTAGTATGTTAGTTTGATTGTCTCGGTTAAGTAACCGAGACAGGAATCAAACTAACACGTACCACTAGGAAGTATTCCTGTCTCGGTTTCTTAACCGAGACAGGAATACTTCCTAGTTTAGTTGATAGTCAAACAAAGGCGCCCCATTCTCTTTAGCAGGCCTGCGACCTCCCATATTATTATTACACTCTTTGCCTGCGACCTTCACGGCCAGTCAAACAGGTGGTCAGCAGACAAAGAAACGACCCATACATTATCTGTGAACTGATATCAAAGTTATTCTGGTACACAAAGAGGGAGATTATTTATAAAGAGTTTTTAATAAAAAGCTTGTTGTCTGTGGTTGACTAGGAAACGATTAAGTGTGACTGGTTTTGTATCTGTATCCTCATTCCAACAGAAGTTATTAGATCATTGATTTACCCAAATGGGTAGCAGAGGTGTACCTACTGCTAGTAATACTTTCTAAAAACATAATGAATATACTAGAAAATGTCATCATCAGACCAGCGGCAATAGAGGTATTTCCAGTGGCGGGGCAAGACTAAAATTTGATGTGGGCAAGATTTACATTTTGCGAGGCCCTCTAGGTCTGTCTATCTTTGTATACAGTGATATTATTCAGAGGTTGGATTCTAAAATTGAAGGTCAAAAGAAAATCCACCCATTTGTGCCTATGGGAATAAGCACGAATGGATGGATTTTATTTTGAATTTTTGTGCAAATAACATTTGACGAATGTAAGAAAATTCAAGAAAAAACTTAACTAAAAGAGCCTAGAATGTAAGAGTGAGCGTAGTAATCTTGTAAATAGGAGTTTGGTACGCTACTTGGTCGAATTTATAGAAAGCATACCTAACAATAAATATAATTCATATAGCAAGAGCAAGCAAAACGATCTCAAAAAAAAAATATTCTCGGATTATTCTCGGATAAGTTGGATTTTTTGATGGCTATAATTTTTCGGAGTTGAAGAAAGCCAAAGCTGTGGGGCCCTTCGTACCGTGAGGCCGTAGGCGGTGGCCCACGTCGCCCACGCCTTACGCCGCCTCTGGGTATTTATCACAGATTTAGGTACTTACTGGACTGGAGTTACTGGCTGGTTGTGGAGGTTTGGCCCTACTATGACGTGCTATTGCCATCTAATTCCGATGATGTAAAAGGGATAGTGCTATTCGCTATGTATAGCTCCGTCTCTCTCTAAGAGCGGAATCATGATCGCTTTAAGGCTTCATAGTAGGGCCCCAGATGGGTATAGTAACTCTATTAAAATAAAATATAGTATCTATTCGGTTAGAGTTGATGGATGATAATGATACATTTTTAACCGACTTCAAAAAAGGTGGAGGTTCTCCTATTCGACTGTATGTCTTTTTTTTGTGTGTACTAACACTGTATACAGTCCGGTTGCATCGTCTTCATTTTTAGGTCTTCGAGCCGGATCCAAAAGGATGTTAGTGGTTAAGGAGCGTTCAAGTATTACGTAACGCAAATTTAAAGATTCTTGAGCCTCCCTCCCCCCCATGTAATGCGCCGTAACGTATATCTGTACCACCCTCCCCCTCCCTAAACGTTACGTATCATCCAAGTGACAATTTTTACCTAAAAGTCACAATTATGTCTACTCTCATGTTACCAATTTTTTAATTAATAAATGTCATTTCAAGAAAAATATTGATGTTTATTTTTGTTTGGCAAAATGACTACTTACTGTTTAGTGACTGTTTAACTCGAAAATATGTTTAGTGAGCTAGCGTTAAATAAAAAAACAATGTTACGTAACGCGTTGTTCGAACCCCTCCCGCCCCTGTAACGCATTGTAACGTTTTACAAGACCCCCTCCCCCCAAATTGCGTTACGTAATACTTGAACGCCCCCTTAGTGGAAATTAAATAAAATTAAAGCTCATTCATAAAGGATTTTAGTGGGTTATTTGATGAAAAATATAACATTTATTGGAAAACCAAACCAAGGAGTTCGCAACACAAACAAAAGATTTCTATGATATTGATAAGGTCAGAGACCCATATTGTCTAGTCATGTCATTGACGTCCAACTCTCCAAGGGGCCTGTCGATCCTGATAAGCGTTATCGGAACACAGGTGGAGTCAATTGTTTATCAAAATCCTGTTTTTATCAGCATTACATTGATTAATCAGGCATGGAAGTTGATTAAAGTCCATTATAAAAAACTACTTATTATTATGTAACGTTAAATACCTGATCTGAATTCTAACGAAGTTTTATTCTGTCTATTTATAACGTTTACACAAGTTCTGGAGAATTTTATTGAACACAAAATTCAAATGAAACCTTAAAAACGAGCGAAAACTTTTTACCCCGACAATTACACAACACAGGTTACCTCCAAGCAAGAGGTCAAGAGGCTTGATATTATTTTCTTTATGCCAGTTTAATTGTGGTCGGACTGTAGGAATAACATGTAATTTTCTTCCATACAACTAACATGCTTTCCATCGGTTGTCATCTCAATAGAGGTTTCAGACAAAGTGACATTTTATCGGCCATAACTATAGTCGAGATGCCAAAATGTAATAAGGGAACCAGCTAACCACGTGACATTTCCCTAGGATCCATTTGGACCAATCAAATGTAACTTTGTCTATCTAGTCTTTTACAAAATCCGACAAATGTCTGACTTGGTATTACTCTATTTTCTGGATGGGGAATCAACAAATGACACCTCCCGCTACTGTCAAACTCTTATTGACTAACACCATAGAGGTTATATATAGTCTTTGACTAAAACCCACCCGTCTTATTTCAAATGCCCTTTGCGTTCCAGGCCGCAGTATCTCTTTCGAACAATATCTGTGAGAGCAACCCTAGCAGAATCATACCTACACGCCTCCACATTCAAACTCAAAGCGTTTCTACGATAAGTCCCTCATTCTTCTGCATGAAGCGAATCGCCATGACAACCGATTTTCTATACCTTTTTCAATACGCGCCAGCCATATCGATTGCATCACCGCACGTGGCAGGGCAGGATGCCGCAACAAGTGCTAAGCAAAGTTATAGAGCCTTATTTATTTTCATCAAACCTTAGCACCTGGCTGGAATAATTCGACGGCGAAAACAGTTTCGTAATTTTTGTTTTTAAAGCAAGTAGGTAGGTATGTAAGATTATATGGCTTCCTATGTGGAAATTATTCTGGCCATAGGGAACGGGGCAGAATTTTTATTATGTAGCTATTTTAATGGTGCTATAAGTTAAATATATAGGTACTTAATTTAAAAAATGCAGACAACCAAGCATTTGGATTATGATTGACTTGGATTTTGAAAAAAACTCTATGGAAAACCGAACCTTTTCTGCAAAAACTTGTTTTTGTTTTTTTTTCTGTCAGTCTGGTCGAAAAAACGTTCAAATGCAACCAACAGGTTTTGGGCTGTTATACATCTTGATTAGCACCTGATCCTGATGAACCTATTGTGGTAATCAGAATTGACTGTACTAGACTCCAAAACCTGTAGATGTGTTGGTATGTAGGTACTTGGGGCAGGCGAAGCGTTTACAAACACTTACTGCTTACCCCATTAGGGAATTCTGCCGTGGTGATTTGTTATGTTTATGAGCACCTTTTTTGAGCGCAAAGAGACTACTTATTCTTAAGGCTGCAATACACACCTGCTTATGTGTTATTTATTGTAGATAAAGCACATACCAAAATAGATATAGCAACATTACATGCAAAACCTTGCGCCGTGACGTCGCCGACACACCCATACTCGTCGCTCGCTAAATATCAACGTTCAACTAAAACTATTCGAGTGGGTGTGTCCATACCGGTTTCGATAAATTTTCCACATCTTATAAATGTTACGATTCAGGCCAAGTTCGGTTTTTTATTAGTTGTTTTGATAGTTGTTCCTAGGCGGATCGAGGATTATTACGTGATGATATTATTATCGAGTCGTAAATAAATTTGGTCACCTGATTTAACGGTCAAAGGTGGCTGTTGCCTTTCGTCCCCTATTCGGCTCGGTCATTCGTAGATCTTTGACAGAGATTAGGTGAAGTGAACATGAAGTGAGCTGTCAATCCATACAAACAAGATGGAATGACAGTTCACTTCATGCTCACTCCATCTAAGTGTACACGGTGAGATGTTGACAGCATAGACCGGCTGGTCGACAATCAAAACCTTAAAATTTTGACAAGTCTTACCAGTGTTATCCAGTAACTGGGTTGTGTAACACTCCTAGGTATACAGCTTCATAAGTAAGGTTAGAAAGAAAACCGAAGCCTATGTGGTTAGTAAAAGGCAGATGATGAGGTGAAGTTGGCACTTCGACTGGTGACGCATGCTTACATTTATTAAGGATCCATAAAAAATTGCTTCGAGGGCAAAAATGTCACCATCATCGTGAGAAGACCATATGATGATATCGATTGATTGATTGTTAAAAACAAACAGAACTTGGAGTAGGCAGGTACATATTTTTAGTACATAATCTGTCACGTAGACATGGCTTCTTACTTTTGTCGGCATATGACACAACAGAAAAGGTCAAAGCATATTCTCAGTTCCGTCTTTGTTAGATTGCTATTTTTAGAACGAAGGGTTGCAGAGCGCAGACGTAATGACCTTATCAAGGTCAAAATAGTCTGCTCAATAAATAAATGGCGGTTTGCACACCGACGCAATAAAGCAGCCTCGCCATTGAAAACTGTTATGACTAAGTCTAAGTATTCTTGGTGTCAGAACAATAATAAATGGTGGCATAACACTACAAGAATATGCGTAATTTACAAAATAATTCAGTTGAGCTTATAAAGTTGATTCATTACCGAGTATTTTATTTGTCAAAACATTGATGAGTGATTATAAAATACTGGGAAGTAGGTGCATCGCCTCCTTTGAAGGGAAATCCTAGAAAATAGTTCTCGGAATGTTGGTAAAAGGACAGGGATGCACGAGATGACGATAAGTTAGCAGAAAATATTGTAGGAATTCTGTTTGTCGATATCGTTTTACAGTTTTTTTGTACACGTCGATTTTACTATCAATTTAATGAAGAAAAAAACTTGCCAAGTTGATAATACTGAGATAAGATAAAGCAAGCTCTCTGTTCACTAGTATTCTTAAAAGACACATGTAAGAGTCATGGACTCTGGAGTTCTGAAATGCTTAGCCTATTATTGATCTCACTACTTTTGTTTACTTACCGAATTTTTGGGTATAGGAACTTGGCCTTTTTTCACATATTTGTTTTTTGGAGGATTTGTTTTAATTTAACAAAAGCGGCTATCTGTCAATTTCAATCTCAAGATCACATACTCAGCTCCAGAACATGATCTTCATTCGTCTGCGAACACATCTCAGTCAGGATATACGTTCAAGAGAGCGTTGAGCGCAGAGAGATTGCGGTTCTTATTATCATCCAGGTTTTTAGCTTGTGTTTGGTATTTTTATTATATTTATTACTCACCATCAATTTTTTTTCCGGGGTGAATTCGTTAGGACGGTAGAAAGAGGTGACTTCTTAGAAGACAACTAAAAGGGAAGCATTAAGTATTATAGTAATATGTATAAATCAATAAGTTTTTAACGCATTAGACCCTTGGAAACCGCATGAACTTATACCAAATAATGAGCTCGTTATGACTAAGTACCTACTCGTACATGCGTATAAAAACGCGTTATTTTATCAAACATGGCCTCTACAGTTGCCGATAAGAGGGAATAAGGAAGGTGGGAGTTCCGGGAGTCAAGTTACGCCAATTATTTGCTATTAATATAATATCTTTGATATCGAGATCCGCTTCCTGGTTACGAAAAAATGTTTGTGTTAGTGCTAATTGGATGATTTCCCCCGATTTGTGAATTCAGAATGTGACATTGAGTATTTGTCGAAGTCTACTTTAAGCTGGAAAACTGTCAATTTCTATGGGTATTGATATTATAAAGCTAAAGAGCTTGTTTGCTTAGTTGAACGCGCTAATCTCAGGAACTGAAAAAAATCGAATAGAAAAAATCTTTTTGTGTTGGATAGCCCATTTATCGAGGAAGGTCTAGCTATATAACATCACGCTACGATCAAAAGGAGCGGAGCATTAATGAAAAATATGATTTGTGACGCAGGGGAAGTTGCGCGGGTCAGCTAGAGAGATAGGAGTGATGATGCGATTCAAGAGACCCTCACAGTCATACCTACTTGGGAAGTTGCGGCTAACCTAAAAGATAACTGACGAAGTGTTACAAGTACCTAAAGGTACACTTTTACCTACTGAGAATACAGCGTGATGTTTAAGTCGTGCTCGTGGTCATATCATGGAATTGATCACTTCATGATGTGGCCAGGCCAGATCAATGGATACCTCAGCGTTTGTCGATATCAACAGCTACACACGGCTATAAATACTTCATGATATGGTCAAACGTGTGATTCTTCGTAAAATCGTCACATTATCCATCGTTAGAGACGCTGATATCGTTCTGTTTTTGTGATGCATCATGGCGGCGGACAATTATTCCGATAAAAAAGCTAATAATAATGCGCCAGCTGAAGAAAAAACGCCATTTCATGATGTGGCCGAGGTTTGTTCAGGTTAGTTTGGAGGGGACTTAGGTCACCCCGACACGGATAGGTTAGGTTCGAATGGGATGGCGGGAGCTTGAGTGAGCGAGCGAACTTAGTTCCCGTCATACCATTCATGTCAGGTTTCTCAGACAGAAATTAAATTAGGTTTGAAGTTGTTATTTCACGATGTAGCCAGGAATTTCATGATAGGGCCATATGTGGATTGATAATCATGAAACGTTGACGTTTAAACGATATTGTCAGTTTTCGCTGGCCATTTCATGAAATACAACCATTTAAAACGCATCAAAGTCAGAGCTTGTGAAAAATATTATGAAATGGTTGTACCTTTTCAGGAAATTTTCGGCCACATCATGAACGCCGGCCACGTTTTTTAGGTATAAGTTAACTTTTTGGCAAGTCATCCTACCTACTTACGAGTACCTATTTACGTTTTGTTTGCCATTATGATTGAGAAATTCATAACTCATCTGTTAATTAGTGTTTAACATTGGATTACAAATGCCAGTTTCTACTAGTTTAGTACTTAGGACTATGGTCTGTACAGTACATATGTACAATAATATCGAGTTTAATCTAGAAACAAGACTAATAAACTGGACTTAGAACTATGGGCAATATCTTGGACTAAATAGGAAACTTGTCAATAATTATCTGTGTTTACTTCGAACTACTAGAACTGTGATAACACTGTTTTCATCCTATCTTTAATTGGTAGGAGTGGCTGTTTACAAAATTACTACTTCATCGATGGCCGTTCTAAGAAAAATACTTGACAAATAAATTCTTCATTGTTGTCTCCACAAAACATATTTATATTGTATCTTGTTAGGTAGGTACCTATTAATTGTCAATCATGGACCCATACCAAAGACAGTGCCCCTGTGGCTGTGGAGCCTCTTTGCAGGATTTGCCCAGCTACTTTCCTACGCTGAAGTGGCGAATGACAGATCTGTCTAAGTCATAGAGAGTGGTTACATAGTCTTTGGTCTTAGTAGTCTAATCGACACAAACGAAGAAGATACCTTCAGTTGTTGTTAGAATCCGTGTCAAGGAAGGTGTTATTGGCTGCTAGAAGCGACAACGATGCGACAATGTGTTTTCATAGATGTGACTCTTAGGATTTGAACAATGTCTATGAAGCCGGGATGTGGCATTGTCGCGTCGCGCCATTTTGCGGCAGCCTGAATTCAAAGATGAGCTTGATGAGTGGTAGACAGATATTAATCTACAAAAAAATAAAATAGTTGCTTACATAAAATACTAGCCCCAAATATCTTACTGAGGATTGAGAAATGCACCTAAGAAGTACATAGGTTGGTTAGTATCTACGTCCTAAATGCCGATCCTTTCTCGGTGTATACTCTTTGTTTCTCGGATATACTGTCCTCAAAAACAAATAATAAGAAGACGTTTTGGACTTGAATCAAGACAAAAACCACTCGCTTGATTTAAAAAAATATCTACTTAATCATTTTTTTTACGACATTTTTGAGCCAAAATCTGCTAGTCATGGTACAACTGTATGAATTAATTAAAAACTTGATCACAATACCAATAACAAGTCTAGTTGATAATATTAAATATTCTAGTCGATTCCTTTGATTTTTTAGAAGAATAGGTAAGTGACATTTGAAGCTAATGTGGTGTTTTCATAATTAATTTGCTATTGTGATTAAGGAGCTCTTGGCTCTTGTGATAAGGAATTAAATAACGGCTGCACGGGTCGATCTTCAAGGAAAAGCAGGTGGGGATGGGTGACCAATTGACCATCCATTGATATGGAGACTCCTCCGTGCCTTGGCCGTTGGTCCCGACTGTCATTTGTTTTTTGTCAGTCATAACTGTTATTTTTAAAGCAGTGGGCCAATTGTACTATTTTTTAAGCATCGTCCGCAGTCGCAATCGGTCAGAAGAGCTTCCATTTCCATATAATTTTGACAGATTGCGACTGACATGCAAATGCAAACATTGCTTAAAAATTTTAGCATTGGCAATTGTAGCAGCGACGAACTATCAACGAAATCCTGCATCGCGCAAGCAAAGTTCTCCGTGCGATTTCAACATATACAACAGTCCGAATATCAACTATCGGGCGGTTGCCACAACGGTCGGAGGATCCTCCCATTTCAGTGGAGGTGTGTGGGACTTTACTCTCTGTTCCGCATACCTCTATAGATCTAGCCACTTTTTTTCTGGATGGAAAATCATCAAATGGCTTCTCCCGTTCTGGGCGGAGCGGAGGGGAGTACTTACTTATCAGACTTTTTGTGACTAGAACCCACACGTGTACCATGAAATGCACTTTGCGTTTTGGAGCCGCTGTAACTCTTTCGAACAATAGGGATGATTTCTGATTTAAAAAATATAATTATATTTAGTCCGTCAGTTAGATTATCAAAAAATATTAGACACGTATATTTTGCTTAATCAAATAAAAAAAAATACGAAGATAAAACGCATCAAAGATGCGACGTCACGTTCCGGTAAAGAGTGTTTCGGTCTGTGACGTCACACGAGTTTTCAACGCACTATATCGTCTTCATTTTTTGTTTACGTGAAAAAATAAAAAATAGCTGTCCAATATTTTTTGAGAATATAACTGACGGAAAAATTAGATTTTTTCAAAAAACATTCCTATTCCGCAACAATATCTAGCCACCTAAGAGCCAGCTTAGAAACAAAAAAAAACGATAAAAGGCTATGAGCATTTTAATGTTTATGTAATCTTTTTGTTTATATCTCGGCACAAATGGACTGTGCGCTGACACACTCACTGTTTAACAAAGGCGATCGATCAAGAAAATCGTGTGATTGGTACCTATCTAATAATAAATTATAGTGATAACAAATGACGCAGAATATTTAACTTTCTTAAAATCACATCAATCTTTCAAACTAATCTAACTATCTCATACCTAAAATTAAAATAAACACCTAGGTACCTAAAATATGGCGTCAAAAATTCGTCCGCATCGCTGTCGACAGGATGTGAGCCCAATAGACCGCGGCATTGCCACGTTGTATGGCATCGGTTATCCTCACTGTCCGAGGTAAAAGTCAGTCCTCGGGTCACGCGAAGTGTCAACTAAGCGTTTAGCAAGTTCTTGAGCACTCGGACCCCAGGGTCCAAGAGGTTCAACCCGAAACGGCTCGAAAATTGAATTACCAACGAGGTTATTATTCCTAGTTCTCCCGTTTGAAGTTCTAAGCAGCTGCAGCGGCAGCACCATGCAACACAAGCACAGCACGACAAAGTGGGATGGATGCGCAAGAGTATCGTCACAAGTAGCATCCCACACTAAAGGCCTACCCATTTTCCAAGGAAATTAAAAACTCAGAATAAGTTTAGTTAAGTATGTAAATGGTCAAGTAAGTACAAGACGAAATCAAAATGGTTTTATTCAAATTAGCTAAGTATTTCCCGCAGCCTCGCGCGTCGCTCTCGTGACATAGGTATCCTGCAAAAACCGTGCATTTTTCCGGAATAAAATGCATAAACCCATCCACAAACCTATCCATAAAGTACTTTTTTTAATCGGATGAGTAGACCTAGAACCTACCTTTAGAAACACTAATCTCCATTCATTTTCCCTTCTTTATTAGGGTTCTGTACCTCAAAACGGAACCCTTATAGGATCAGAATACGTCATAAAAATTGGGAATGTATAGTTTTATAATATAAAAAATCTTTTTTTAAGATTACAAACTTATATTTTCGGTTGAAGAATTGACCGTGACGTACTTTGATGTATGGGAGAACATTTTTACACCAACAAAGTTAAGTTTGTCCTGCGAATTTACCTGCTATATTTGGCTTTCAAAATTATATTTGTTAAGATTAAAATGCAATTGCAAAAGAAGTTCCAAACACGACTACAAAACGCCCTTCACCACTTTCAAGATTTTCACCTGGGAATAAATAATTTTACTAACAAACCCCTCAGCAAGCCGTCATAACACAGACAAACAGAACTACCTACCTATCTATAGCATAGCAAGCCACTACCTAGGCTCCCTGTTCATCCCCCGTCCTTGGTTGATATCGATTTTACGTCCACGCATCCCTTCCACGAATTTGCCGACACAAATAGCTAGCTACATCTGGTTTAATACTGTTGGTTGCCTACTGAAAATAATTATGTAGCTACTAGATTCTGCTTGTGGAAATTATTGTAGATGGTACCTACTAAATCAATGTTTTAATTAATTAGGTATCAAATATCAGGGGCCGGTCTACGAAGTGCCAATACATAGGTACCATCATGATTCCGTCGTGAAAACGTGACAGTGCTAGTCGGACTGTATAACTCCATCTCCCTTTCAGATCAGTATGATTGTTTTAAGACGACATGGACCTTTGAAATCTCGAATTTCACGTATACAAAGTAATATTAGAGAGATAATAGAGTAGGAGGAGCTTTATTAAGGCTAGAAACAAATCTGAAACAAACATGGCGGATTTTGTGCGTATCCGATCAGCATCGATGTAAGTAGAACTAGTCGACGGAAAATGGGCGCGAATTTCTGCCGCGCTTTTTCGTCGACTAGTTTTTTTTTTGTTTAGATTAGGTAACTCAAACTATATCCTTAGGCCAATTTTATTGTCGGCCGGTCCTATAACTCAGAGATAATAACACTACAAAGAAAACATGTCTAGCTTATCTATGGTTACAACCTGATGTATAAGATAAAGAAAAAACGTAGGCATCAAATATGGCGCCCCGCTTTGCACCCAACTTTTTTTATCGCAAATTCACACGGCTTTTCATCATAAAACTTACACAAAAAAAACTGATGTAAACTATAAACTAAAAGTCTTATATACTTTCAGCTTATCTTTCTGAACTTATGACCTTATGGAGTCACGTAGTAGAATGTACTAACAATGGCCGCCGGGACTTGCATCAGACTTTTATCGTATCGTTAGATTCAACAACATTACTTGCAAACTGGATGTTTAATTAGTCATTAGCATGGGATGTGTGGATAATGTGTAATATTATGTAGGTACCGTGTTTTATAGTACAAAGGGAACCTACATCCAAAATAAATATTTGGGTACCAAAATGCACTTTATCGTCCCGATTGGTTAGTGATTGTTAGTAAATGTGCTGATTGTCCGTCTAACTAGAATGACTTAGTCTATGACTGAAAAAACAAAGAGTTTTTGTTCCATTTTAGATAGATAGTATTCCTACCACCTTTAACCGAATACAGAGTTATTTCATAAAGGTAGTTACATCAAATATGATTTTTTAAAATCACGAGAGGGCTTATTTTATTTTGCTTCCATTCGCAGTACCGTAGCGCTATTTTCCCTTTGTGCAGTTTCGAGTTTCAGGAAAATTCATTTGTGAGATATTGAGGCCACAGGCAGATTCCTGGAAACGAGAAAATAAGCTGCAAGCTCTATGCTTGGTGAAACGTACCTAGTGTTCGTGTAAATACGAACGTTGCATTGCATTTAACCTTTTGCGTGTCTACCACAGATTTTTATCGTCCAATCCTGACCAAGCCCTTAAGTGTAACTGTCCGACTTAAGACATTTGGAGCATTTTTTCTTATGTCGAACTGTGTAACTTAAGACACGCAAAAGGTTAATTTATTTGATGGAAAATTCAACGAGAAACGAGATTCAGTTCGAGTATTTTCCCGTAAAATGATTACCTACACGAATACCTGGCTTGTATCGTTCAAAAGCCTTTGTTCCATTTCAGATAAGTAGATATAATTGCAAATTAATATTTTTATTACAGAAGAATATCTAACCATAATAAAATTAGTATTTTAAAAAGTTCATCAATAATAGGTACACCTGCTTATTATTTAAGTGCCTAGGTACTTATGTGGGTAATTTACGTATGGACAATTGGACACAGCGGTTCCATTAGGAAAATGGAAAAAATAACTTCAAAGGTTCATAATGGATTTATTGACTTCAAACTTTACGAAATAAACGCACTTTACTTTAATTATCAAACGAAACGGACTCTTTACAAACATAATAATTAGAGCCCAACACAACAAATGAGTATTTATACTGTGACTGTGACCATAATATTATGATGACGTAAACAAAATAGGTACATTGCAATCATTACTTCAATGACTGGTAAACAATTCAGTTAAATTGAGCAGAAAAACTTAAACAAATGAATTAATGACGTCAAATATTAACGGAAAGAGCATAACATCATAACTTACGGTTTTGTCTATGAATTGGGAAGTAAAGGGAAGGAAAATAAAGGTCAATGCACGAAAATTTAAACTCACTGTCAACCGGTTTCTCCGAAAGGCCACGGGTGCTCGTGGTTCATAAGGAACGAACGACTCCATTTCGACCTTAAAATCCTGACAGTTAAGCAGTTCATGAAACGTCGATACTTACCAACATTTCATCGAAACTGCATCAAATCACCAAAACCCGCTTATCGCATCGGCCACCCTTCTCAGATCAGTAGGATTCGCTGTCCGCGGCATAGGTACCCTAGTCGAACCCGACGACTCAATCACTCAAATACAAGAAAGCTGTAGGGAAACCAGCACGATTCGTAAATTATACAAAAACAGACCACGTTCCGTTTTCCGGCCACGACGCCGAGGCCCGTCGCGCCCCGTAAAAACCCTCGCCGACCTTTGCTTACCGAGCCAGCCCGCGTCGCTGAGCCAGTAGTTCTAAATTCCCAAAATAATAAATGTTGTTCCTCCCGAAATGACGCCGCTAAGCCTAGGTCCGTATCCCACAGGGGATGCCCCTAGCGAGGGTCATTTAGTTTAACTTAGTTTGTAAGCCCTGGCTGGGCTGGCCTTAAATTCATTTGAGGCCACCACAGGATAGACCTGTTAAGTAAACAAAACAATTTACACTCACACTAAAAACAAGAAAAAATGTTACATTATGTATACTTTCAAAATAATAAAACTCTTCCGTTACTAAGTGACTGACAAACAGACAACGCACAGCCGAAACTACTGGTCGTAGAAAGCTGAATTTTGGCATGTAGCTTTATTGGGGAGTTTAGGGGAGCACTAAGAGAGGATTTCCCGAAAGTCCTAGGGAAATGGGAAAAAACGGAATATGCGTGTACGTAGACGCGGGCAAAAGATAGTTATTTATAAAAGGAAACCTCTGGAAGTGTAAAAAATCTTTTACTGGCAGAAAGCTATACCTACTATCTTTGTGTGTATACCGTGCATTCTCTATATGTAGGCATATAGAGAATGCACGGTTTCTGCGAGATGGGCCACGGAAAAAGCTACTTAGTTATAACAGACAGCCAAGGAGGTTCGTCGACCTCACTAAGATCAAGTGTCCTTCAAAAAAGCGCGGTAAAATGTTACCTGAAGTACGTAGGGCTAATTCTACAATTTTTTAAGCAACGTTCGCATTCGCATCTCAGTCCCAATCTGTCAAAAATATAGAGAAATTGGAGGTGTTTTTGACAGATTGTGATTGTGACTGAGATGCGAATGCGAACGTAGCTAAATTAATAGAATTGGCGCTCTGTTCGTGCCAATCAATAGACACGAGATTTTTTTCTATAAGGTACTCTGAAGACCAAGGTCAAACCGTCCACGGATAGAACAGTTAATGTCTGGTTTGAAACAAGTGCGTCAGAGTGAATGTGCCCCAGTTGTCAGTCTCACTAGGGGTACTTGCGTCTTTCGTTCATTGAGAACAATTTATTTTACGTCATTGAGCGAATTGAGATTGAAAATCAGACTGATATCAAAATTTATTGTTGACTAGTGCACAATGTTTAGGTTCTCATAGTTAGGTTCCATATTTAACGCTTTTGAAATCTAGATTGGCGCTACATGTAGGCAAAAAGGAAGAATCGTTCTAAATCAAATTTCAATTGATCTTTTTTCTCTGTACTTATAAAAATCTCCAACGGATCCACTTATTTTGCAAGAGCTATATGCAGAAAACAACATCAGACTGAATTTATTAAGAAAAAAGGTAAACATAAATAAAAAAATATCAGAAACATAAACACCGTCAACATAATTATTGTAGAGGTATTTTGAAGTGCAATCAGTATGTGCACGCCGTACACGCCTCCGATGACGAAACTCACCTAAGCCTTGAGCTTTACTACTTGCTGACGAAATAAACGCCTTCAGTTACAATATTACTTGCCTCTACCAAGTCAAAAACCATCTTTGACTTCGTTTCCTACGATCAAGGAAATTAAAAAGAAAAATAAAACCTGGCACTATTGCTACTGTCACGAATGTGTCAAAAAAATAATTGACATAAAAATTGGCGGGAAAGTATTTTTATTTAGTTTTTCGTACAGCCTTCGGCCTTCTTATTTATTATCAGACTGCTAGCAACGACGACTTGATTAAAAAGTTCCCGATATAGCGTAACACATGATTAGCTGATGCAATACGGCTTCCATCTTGCCTACCTAGCACATTTAGATTGTTTTTGGTTTGACCTACTTGCATAAAGTGAATTGCGCACACGCAGAAGGAAACCTTAATCATTCTATCGTAGGAATTATGCTATGGCTTACCTTTGAGAAGTATGATGCGCTATGGAATATTCAAGGTTCGTTAGATTTTTAACTTGCATATTTTCTAACTTTGCTGCCCGCTAAAAAAAATAATAACCGTCAAATCTCGATTACTAAGTGCCGATCTGGATAATCTAAATCGCGATAATATTTTCAAAAGCACACAAACATTATAATCATTACAAAAACAAATTGATAAACGTAGAAAAACAAGTTATTCAACGTAACGCGTGCACACGTCACGACACACCCGCGCGCTCGACCAATCACCGTGCGCCGTGCAAACACTCCTCCGCTATAAAGCGTGCGCGCACAATTTTATAACCACTACGTTTCTGGAGCTTCATCACGCATAGTACCTATTAAATGGGTGACAGATTAAAAACTATAGCATATTATAGGTGGCTGATATTTCTCTTCAGTTTCACGAATTTTAATCAAATTTAGTTCGCGATTTTTGTTTTAATTTTTGAATTTAAAGTATTAATTTGTTTAATTGTTATTTAGTTTTATTTATTTCGAATTAAAAATGTTGCACTTCAACTCAATCCCTGAAGATTACGTGAGGAAGACCAACCAGTGAGTATTTTATTATTGTGTTCTTTTTTTGTTTTGTCTTTACTTCTAATCTTCTTTTTTAATTATTTACTAACATTTAATATTATTCTTCTTAGTATTCTTGTAATGAACCCCTTTTCAAAGTTTTCCAATTTATTTGTTTTCTGTCACTTTTGCACTGACTCCTTTGTTCGCAATTTAATAATTTTGAATGATGAAGTCAAAATCCATCTTCTCATAATTTAATCATTATTCGTTAATTTTTGAAAGGCCATTTATTAGTCAAAATTCTTCCGATATCAAAAAAAAACAATGTGCTATTATATTTAATCCAGAGCTCTAGGCATTTTGCTTTTCAATATAAAATTCATATATCTATCATACCAATAGAAAAATTACGTTCAATCAAATCAATATCAATAAACCTACCTACTTACTGTTACAAAGATAATTACCTACGGTCGTCCCGCAAGACATCGGAAAAATTCCACGACTTTATGTGGCACGCTTATCGGAAATTATCCAGTTTATTTAAGTATATCAAAGAAAATAAAAATCCTCTTGGTTACCAATTAGCAAAACTTACACAGAAATAACATGTTTAAAAAAAAAACGAATTCTGTTCACGACACTTCCAATAAGGATTCGTATTTCATCACAACATCATTGTTTCAAATTGACTCAAATAACCCAGCCAGCTGAGTACCTACCAACTGTTAAGTTTTTTATATCGTCAATGAGTTCTTACAAAATCAATCAATTCTGCACACGTCACAAGACGTAGTGGGCCTGGCAGACAAATTAAACTTACGAGTGGTATCCAGAATCTGCGTAGGCAACTAATTTGCACGTGTCGCAAACCTACGTTTTGGCCTTCCATAGCTTGGAGCTTGGTAGACGGACATATCATGAAATCCTTCGCCATTTTCTATAAACGCACGCTGAAATAATTAGAGCCCACTCTACCAATATTTTTGTTCTTATTCCAATTTATTTGGGGTCGACATAGCATGACTTCTTCTTGCTTAAACCTCTAACCCCTCTACCTATTGCCCAAAATGCAAGATGGCAGAACATAATGTATTTACACATTTTTTATTGTAGCGTCGGTATCAAACATTTTCCTTTGCAGTATATACGGTTGCACAAAACGTAAAACAAGTGTGGCTGATAAGCAATTTTTACACGTACCTACATACAGTACAGGTACCCAGTTATAATAATGTTTCCGTTGTTCTCGGTAGTCGAGGAGAACACATTCTACTTTTATTCACTCTAGTCATTCCGAGGCCTCTTGTATCGGCCAGGGCTCTTAACCGCCAGTTTCGCATAAAAAAATGAAATTCTAGACCTCCTTACGTTTGGAGCTAAACAGATTTTTAGTTGTGAAGTATGAAAATATAACTTTTTTCCTGAATATTACAGGAAAAGGTGTCGGAGCATTATTATGTTATTATTAAGTCAAAGGGGAAAATCCAAATTATGGTAAAAAAACCGATACATATCGCCATAATTACGAAGATACCTGACCAAAGCACGACTTAGGAAACAATAATAATAGAGATATTAGAAACTAGTATTTTACCTTTTTAGCCTTTCTAAGAAGACTGAGAAACAGATGAGCCCAAAACATGTTGATCAAGTTTTTAAAGATTCACCCAATTTTTTTAGGAGTATTCTCCTCTAGCTCTGCGTACTTCTACGGCCATGGCCGTTGGCGTACCTAATTAAGTTGGGCAAGATTACTCGCTTTGATTAATCCATTTATCTTAACACCTAATTAAATTACGCCGTAAGAACAAAGTGCATCAAGATAATAAAATCTAACCTTAAACTGACCGACATATTGTGCCCGGTTCAAAGTTTCAAACGTTACCCTGATGAGGAGCAAATGGACGGTGCGCAAACGCAATAGATAAAGATTTTATTGTTAATTATTTGATATCAAATGTTCCAACATACTCGTAGCTATTAATTTTGTAGGAGTCAAGGAGTCAGATAAAATCTTTAGTAACAAAACGTTTTTTTACCCGAAAAGGAATGATTATATGTGTGTATGTTTGATACTCCGTACATCCAAAACTATTGCTTAATGGCTTAGGTATTTGCTTTACTCAATGAAACTACATTTCAATAGATTTTTCCATAGCCAATACATTTATTGACGTCATATTACGGCACAGGAACTATAAAATGGCAACGCTTGACGTCAAATACGATTAATTTTGAAACTTTTCCGTATTTGGGTAACAAAGGAAATCTATAATGGCGACGTTGGCGCCAAAATATAATATTTTGGAAATCTAATAGATTGACTATCCAAATAATGTTCTAAATTTCAGAGCAATCTAAAGTTTTGGGAATGTTTTTTTCTAATGTGACGTTTATTTTGTCCACAGGTATGCCCAAGTGGCACTGGCTTGCGGTCGCGCGGCTCACCAGACCGCTCTCCGCGGGGCCACCAGCCCCAACCCCCAACTCGCTGCATTGACTCCCAAGGTAAATCTATTTTTAGACTTATATCGATTCTGACGACCGCGGAAGACAAAGCGTTGGTGCCTTATACAAGGCGGACTAACGACTTAGCTAGATGCGAGACGCAAAGGGCCAGTTGATATTATGTCGACACTTGGGGCATGGCAGGACTATTCAGGGAGGTGCATCTTCAAAACTCCGCCTCGAAAAGGATAGGTTTTCGTTGCTCATTCACACACAGATGGAATTAACTTTGTTGACTTATGCAGAGAAGCTTGACAACTAAAGAAGATTAATTGCTAGGTCTATTTGACTACATTCCACTTGTCTAATTTTTTAAAATATCTTCATGTGTTATTGAAAGCCATCAGGCGTGTGCAAGTGCACCCCCTCCCGGCGCCCACGCTTCGGGGAGGCCTATGTCCAGCAGTGAACGTCTTTTGGCTGAAATGATCTACTCTGCGAAGGGAAATATTCTGTTCCGAAGTGGCGATCATTGATAAAATTTTATGAACAAAGACAAGGAAATCAAGCAAAAATGGTTTCTGGTCAATATTGTCTAAGTCGTGAAACTGTAAGAAGAAAATTGTACTACACAGTCCTATTATTAGTCCTACTGTAGAGTTCCAAGGCTTTTGTTATACTTAGCGAAAATATATTCACTGTATGAGGTGCTAGCCGCGACGAAGCAGCCTTAAATATTTATAGGCCGAACCACAGCAAGCACGTCACCCTGCAAACTACTGGATCGATAACTTTCAATTCTTTGTTCGAGTCGAAGGCCTCTCTAATGGATCGATGATATTGCACCAACCACTAACTATTACAGAAAATCTTTAATAAAGATCTTTATTTCTTTTGTCCTACCACTTACTTCCGAAACTTGAAAGTTGTTTTTATAACATTAGAATATTTTTGGACATTCATTAAAAAGGCTCCTAAGTGACATGCTGTACATTCAGAGAACCTTGGGCCGCTACCAATCTTACTTCCCGGCCTATTTCTCCACCAAAACTTTAGCTATAAAGTTCCTAATACCCAAAAACGAAATACAGAACCTATAAGAGGCCCCGGATGCTTCAAAGATGGAAAAGATAATATCCAAACAATTAATTCCTATAGTTCCAAATACAAAAATAAACACAGGACCTAGGACAAACCGTTGACAACAACAAGAACAATATCCTGACGTTCCTCTCACTCCTCAGGTTCGTGCCTTCGTAGAGCGCAGCGCAGCTCTCTGTCAGCCAGAACATGTGCACGTCTGCGATGGTTCCGAGACTGAGGCAGCTGCCTTGCTGCATATCATGCAGCAACAGGGAACCTTGAAGCGTCTGCATAAGTATGACAACTGGTAAGTAAGCTGGAAATGCTTTTGAAGTTTTGTTTTCGAGTTGAAAGAAACTTTTTTTAGAAGAAACATGAGAACTAGATTCAGTAATCAACTACTGGCCATCCGAAAAGCCAAGACGAGCCAAAAATTCTGTTAAATTTTACATCAGAGTTTGGGGAAAAACCAAGAAATAAAACTACAGCTTTCTTAATACATTTTCAAAATAAACTAACAAACCATTCCTCCACCAGCTGGTTAGCCCGCACAGACCCAGCGGACGTGGCTCGCGTCGAGTCCCGCACCTTCATCTGCTCCGACAAGGAGAGGGATGTGGTGCCCATTGCGCGGGCGGGCCAGAAATCCGCCCTGGGCAACTACATCGCCCCTAATGACTACGACAAGGCCATCACTGAGAGGTTCCCCGGATGTATGCGAGGTAAGTGCTGACTCTAAAAGTTTATTGTTTCATTGATGCGATCTGTCCATTTTTAACATTCAAAATGTTTTGTGTTAATATAATTATGATTTAGTAGTGCTTGGTAAGCATCTGGTGCATCCCCATCAATCCGTTTTATGGTATGTCAGCTGTCATTGTATGAGGTCTTGTGGGGTTAGTCTTTTAAATCTCCTCCTGAATGTCTTGGCATTAAAAAAAAAGAAAATTAGAAACTTTTCTGTCGTTGTTTTTAATTTAGAATGTGGTATGAGGATGGGAAGAGCGCCTTATGTGAGGTACTGACCGGACTTTTTACCACCTTCGCTTGATTTCCACGAGTTGTGATAAGAACGAAGCAGCTCAAGATTAGAAAAGGCTGCAACCTATTCAATATTCAAATTAATGGCATTTCGTTTTTTACGATTATGACAGAATAATTTGTCTCAAACAAATATGACCTTGATAATAATGTTCAGCATTTACCTATTAAAATCACTAAATATGCAAGATGACATAATAGAGATCTCCCAAACAAACACGGAAGAAAATCTTCGTAAACCAGTAATTTCAAACCAGTGTGGATACCAATGTCTCAACAACTTTGACCCATCCATCGAATTATTTTGTACCGAAAGTCATGACTTCATGAGCAATGTTTCAAAACTCAAAACAAAAATAAGAAAAAAAGTAAAGTAAATAAATAAGAGAATGTTCCAATTTCAAACAAAGAGCATTCAAGCGATTTCCGAAAATCTGCGAACTGCCCAACGGCTAGAGTTACACGTAGCTATTGAAAGGGGTTCATTACATGGCAGCCATGCATACGTTGATTGAAATATTGTCTATACAGGGTGTCCCAAAACTCAACGTCAAGCCGAAACGGGGTGACAGGATTGATCATAACCATCACGAGAAAAATCTGAAAAAAAATCTATCCCATGCAGTTTGAAAATTATGGGCATTTTAAGAAAAACCTAGAAATTTGATCAAACTGTACCATTTTTCGGTTATTGTGGTTATTATTTTTTATTTTTGTTCATTTGAACTTTAGAAACGTAATCCTAAATAACATTTCTAGAATCCCAATAAAAAATAATGACACAATTGCCTCAAGTTCCCGAGAATTGAGACTATTTGTTAAACTACGAATTTAAAATTTTCAAGATTCGTCGACTTTGACAGGCCCTCCTATAAAAAAAATGTACTAGAGTGCCTTGGCAAGTAGCATTAAAAGTTGGCGCATTTAATCAGAATTCTAAAATGGTACAATACTTGTTAGTTCCATACAATAGAAAAGATTAAAAAAATTAAAACCTCAAGTAACCCGATTTTTGCTATCAGATTTTACTCAGTTAAAATGTTTTTAATTCGCACAAGCTCTAGGTAGGTTCTTAATTTTAAGGCAAAATGATGAGAGAGATGGATAATGGGTATCTTTGCCATGAGTGAGCGAGACAGATAGTGACGCCACGCATTGAGACGGAGATGCGTCGTTTAAACGAGTGCGAATGAAACAGATAGATGCTATGGCATCTATCTGTTTCATTCGCACTAGTTTCAGCCAAGCAAATGGCTACGCTACCAGTCCGACACCAACCAGTTAGTACGTTTCGCTCATTCGTCTACTGCGCACGTTCGTATTCGTATTAATTATTTTACTAATTTTACTAACTTTTTTTCACTTTGGTAAAAGTGGCGTCACTATCTGTCTCGCTCACTCATGGCGAACATACCCATTATCCATCTCTCTCATCATTTTGTCTTAAAATTAAGAACCTACCTAGAGCTTGTGTGAATTAAAAACATTTTAACTGAGTAAAATGAGATAGCAAAAATCGGGTTACTTGAGGTTTTAATTTTTTTACTCTTTTCTATTGTATGGAACTAACAAGTATTGTACCATTTTAGAATTCTGATTAAATGCGCCAACTTTTAATGCCACTTGCCAAGGCACTCTAGTACATTTTTTTTATAGGAGGGCCTGTCAAAGTCGACGAATCTTGAAAATTTTAAATTCGTAGTTTAACAAATAGTCTCAATTCTCGGAAACTTGAGGCAATTGTGTCATTATTTTTTATTGGGATTCTAGAAATGTTATTTAGGATTACGTTTCCAAAGTTCAAATGAACAAAAATAAAAAAGAATAACCACAATAACCGAAAAATGGTACAGTTTGATCAAATTTCTAGGTTTTTCTTAAAATGCCCATAATTTTTAAACTGCATGGGATAGATTTTTTTTCAGATTTTTCTCGTGATGGTTATGATCAATCCTGTCACCCCGTTTCGGCTTGACGTTGAGTTTTGGGACACCCTGTATAAATTGTTCTACATTTATGTCTATGTCCGGCCCAGACTCCCATAAAATCGATACCTACAGCGAACCGACCCGGGCAATCCGCACGTTGCTGAAATTAACAGACAGGTATGCTAGGTAAATTAACTGTCGATGGAATCTGGGCAAAGACTAAAATATTTGATTGAATTATTTTTCGTAGTTGTTTTTTTTCTTTGAACTAAAGTATCGCCTACTTTGAGAAAATAGGCGAATGCCATATGCATGATTTGTAATTGGAACCAAATTTATGAGTAGGTATGTACAGTCCATACTGGTCAGACAGAAAAATTAATACCTATGTGAAAATGAACTACCTAATGATTTTAACCTACTCGTAGACTTGCTGTTTAAGATTTAATAAAAGTCCAAATTAAACAATAAAAAATGAATATAACTTTCTGTTTTTCCTGTATCTCATGAACCGTGTTAGCTAGACAGTTAAAATTTTCACAGATGATGTATTTCTGTTGACGCTATAACAACAAATAATAAAAATAAAATAAAATAAAAAATAAAAGGGAGCCCTTGAACAAGAAACATGATTTTTTCGGCTTATGGAACCATTCGTGTGCAAGTCCAACTTGCACTTGGCCAGTTTTTTATTACATAATGTGGTATACTTTTTACGCAGCCGGGTTTTTTGTTTTTTTTTATTAATTTAAACGACTGCCTGTCTGATCTCCACATTGTCAACATTTTGCTAACCGATTATTCCTTTGTCCATAGGTCGCACAATGTACGTGATCCCCTTCTCCATGGGACCTGTCGGCTCTCCACTGTCGAAGATCGGCGTAGAAATCACAGACTCTCCCTACGTAGTCTACTCTATGCGCGTCATGACAAGGATGGGTAAGTTCACTTCAAAATATCAATAAATACGAAATACGAACAAAAAGAGCCAGGCAGGCCGATGTAACCTGTGTATCTAGACCCTGCATGACCGGGGGCGGATAAATGACAAACGGCCACGCGTAGTTTTCATCAAATCAGTCTGTTATTAAAAACTCATAGGCCAATTTATACTGGATGCAATGTAGTTTGCAAACAGGGGCTTCGTGTCTCGTCGGAAAGAGAAGGCGATATATTTGGCCACCCTCTAGCCTGTCGTAAGTTATCTATAAATACATTCTGTTTATTGATGTTTCGCGGTTTCCAATGGCTTTAATGCCAAATCGCTAATGGCAGGTCAATTGTAGTCTTATTCCGGAATGCGCTCGCATTAGCATCATCATTCAGTATATTTAAAAGTGACAATGAAAGCGATTGCGAGCGCTCTTTAATAGTGCACAGTTTGTCGCCAGATTTGCAACTACAGCCAACAGAATAAGTAGTATATTAATAATTCACAGAAATAAAACACAGTATGGAGTTCATGACATTTATTTTTAATTCTAAACGCACAGATACACAATCGCTTTGCCTACACAAGTATACCGTAGACTAGACACACATAAAATACAACACTCAAATGGTTAATTTGCACATTATTTTATATCAATCGCTAATTCGTTAAAGAGACAATAGTTTAAAAAAGTTATTAGAGACAATAATTTATATTTAAAACCTTTAATTCGTAAACATTTCTAGGATAACCTGTTATTTATTTGGACAGCGCAAACTCGGCGTACCTATTTTTCCTCCCAAATTATTTCTCAAAGATTCCTGAAACTGAATTGACTCATTCTGCGTTTACGCATGCCTCTTAGTACCTGACCGAATTTGATTATTTCTAAGAGGTCAAGACGAGGAAACGACCGCAGGGCACAGTCTTCGTGACATGCTTAAGCGATAACGACTGTCCCGGATGGGAAATAACAGAAAATCTTCCCTGGGTAACAGTTTTGATATCTTAAAGTTTAAACAATGGTTTTTCGTTAGAAAAATTACGAAAAATTTTGGTGGAACATATCAATCCATTTTTCGACAATCTTTAGAACTAGTAGATTGTCACTTTTACTCTTCTTATTCATAAAAAATCATGACTGTAAACTGTTTTTTTTTATGACAAGTTCTAAAGAACCTGTTAAGAAGATTTGGCATTCAAATTCTCTATGAAGAAATTCGTCAGTCAAATGCTAGTTGCTGAGCAAATGCAAATGAGCAGTTCAGAGATTTTTATGATGAATAAATACCACACATATCAGGGCCGTGACTAGGACGTTTCCGGGCCGTTGTCCGCCACAACATGGCGTGACACGTCCCGGACAAGGACGTGTGCGAACGAGTTCATATAAAGTGTGCCCACCGACATTTGTTTGAGCTCCGGACGGACCACTGCCCTGATTTATGTGGGTCAACGTTCGGTCTCTAGTCTTCATCCAGATCCTCGGGGTCTGTCTCAGGGTATATAATTTCTCCTTTCTCGTTAGTCGGCCTCCCGTAGCTAGATGGGTATATAGGCTCCTCTTCCGCCTCTTCCGCCTCCTCCGGTTCCGGCTCCGCTAATGTTTCTTCGCCTGTTAGTTCCGACGCTGCTGATATTTCGTGAGCCACTAGTTCTGGCTCCACTAATGTTTCTTGAACAAGTAGTTGTTCCGGCCCAGTAAATTGTTCTTGTATTATTTCTGGTCCGGTAGCAGCTACAAAATCACTACTATCTCCATCATCTGCTAACAGTTCGCTTTGAAGTATTTTAATACTTTGAGGTTTATATTGAGCTGCTTCGGCAATGAGGTCTAGAAGCTTTGGCCAAACAGCTCCCTGCTGGTCGTAGTTCAAATGAGTGAGCATTGTATATAAAGTGTACGCTCTTTCGGGGTTTTTATATAACCCCGTTTGGGGTGTTTTATAAGGATCAAAGTTACCTTCGTTAGTGTTCGGGAAGGTATGGGCAGAAGTTGATGGATCACTGTGAGTGAGTTTTAGAAAATTCGCGTATTCGTTAGCATCGGGGTCGTAGTGATACATTTGTGACGTACTCGCGAAATCGGAAATATGTCTATGTCGATGAGTAAAAGACGATGGCGTCGGAAGTTGTATATTTGGAAACGGCACTTGATAATTACGTGCAGAAGTCGATGGCATCGCAGGTTGTATATTTGGAAACGGCAATTTATAGTTTCGTGCAGAAGTCGATGGCGTCCTAGGTTGTATATATGGAAACGGCACTTTATAGTTTCGTGCAGAAGTCGATGGCGTCGCCGAACTATTGTTTTGAATACCTTCTTGAGGTGCCTCTTGTGGGCTTGGTTGCTGACAGCGATCATATCTTTGTTTTCTTTCTCTACATATTTCTTCACGATTTCTGTAATATTCTAGATCCATGTTCGAATTTATTTCGTGGTTTACCTGTCCCCCGGTCAATTGCACAAGTTCCTCTTTTTGTTCGCGTACGAAGTGGTGCGCGGGAGCCGGAGATGCACGTTTTCGAACTCCTTCGTAATTATCTAAGTACTTCTTGAAAAAAGGCTCGCGTATATTATCCCATTTTTTCTGCACGTTGATTGCTGTAAAAGAAATACACAACTTTATTTTGTGGGAAGAATAAGAGCGTGGGATAGGCACCCACGGATGTATGAAAGATGCCAATATACACATTATCAATCGCCATTTGCAAACAAAGACATTTTAAAAATCCACTTTTCCCTTCTTGACCCATCCAGGAATCGAACCCGGGCACTCATTCCGCGGGAAATGACTTAGCGGTGCACGCTACATTCGAAAACTAAAGTTGACTGAGGTTCAATCGATTTTTAATATAGTACTACGAGTACTACTATGGGAATATCACAACCATAATGTGGTACAAAATGAAAATATTTTTTAATACTTAATTTGGTTAATGATAAAAGGAAATTACCTAATTCTTTCTTCTTACGCGAGTTATACGTGTCCCACTCAGGAAATAGATGTTCACAGACAGTGTGCCAATGTTTTTGTGTGATATGTTTCTTATAGTATTCATTAAAATCTTCGTTATAAATGCGTGGAAACTTCTGGACTTCAGCTATCAGCTGCTCTGCGTCGATTGTTTCGCCATCGGTGGGCTGGTCAGCAGAAGGTCCGACACCGCTTGGCTGGGCACTGGTAGGCTCGTCACCGGCCTGTCTGCCTGGAGAGGCTGGCTCCTGTAACTGGTCTAGGTCGGTCCCGACACTAGCACCGTACTGGCTGGCAATGAAAGCGGCTGGCTGCTCTGACAGGTCTAGGGCTGCCATGTCACTAGTACCGTCGTTGCTGGTAACGGATGGGGCTGGCGGCTCTACGTCTGCCATATCACTATCTCCGTCCTTGCTGGTAATGAAAGCGGCTGGCTGCTCTGTCAGGTCTAGTGCGGCCATTTTACTATCACCGTTTTGCCTGGTGGCGCTAAGGGCTGGCGCCGCTGAAGACTCCACTTCGGACATGTCACTAGCACTTCCGTGCTCGGTCATGTTCCCGGCTGAATGCCGCGCGGCAAGTCGCCGCGTCCCTAACTAATTGCAACATCTAGGTATGCACTCGAAAACGGCGGGAATTCGAAACTATTATCACATTGCGATTTTATGACATGTCACAAGAAAATAAACAGTTCGTATTTCAATTTTTTTCTTTTTTTTCGTCACTCCAAATGTTTTTCGCGAATAAATTGCGATGTTTCCTTGTCGTGTAGTCTTGAAATATTGTTAAGATCAACTTTTACACAACGGGGTTCTCATAGCTCACGTGTTGCGTAGGTCGCGGGCTTAGTACGCAGGCGCGGTCTTGCCCCAAACTTGGGTCAGCCAATCAGAAGGCAGGTGAAAAATGGGCGCGAACTTTTCTTTTTTAGGTTATGTTATCTGTCAAATATTTATTGTTGTCTTATTGTATGACTATTTGGGTCCTTTGTGTGATATTTACTTGAAATTAGTACCTACTCACGTGTTATGGCATGCATGGATAAAGTTTGTGTTTATTTATAACGGACTAGCGACCCGCCCCGGCTTCGCACGGGTGCAATGCTGATACTAAATACCTAAACTACGGTTTCAGAACTCTGGTTCCATGTATAGTAACTTGAAACTCTGTCATATGTCAGTGTTTTCGCGAAATCATCGTGGGCACATAACTTGAACGCTATTTATAGGCAAGCGCCACCGGCCCCCAGGCCGGTACCGCCGCAATCGCTATGTCCCTGCATTTTAAAACTGTAATATCTTCGAAAATATTAATTTAAATTACATGCTGTAAAGGACCATATTAATCTGTATTAAATGCACAATGTATTTAAGGTACTTAATTGGATAAGGATTAATGCTGTATTGCTTAAAATCGCTTCGTAAATAAACCATTATTTTTCGTAAAAAGTAAAAGATGAAAAATGGTTATTGTGGGTTATCCCTAAGAGATATACCATCGCCGATTTTCTGTAGACCTTTTTAAGGTGTACAATAATGTAGTACTTACATTATTTTGATCTATCAAAATTATATGAAATAGTTTATCCCTATACCTACACTCACTTTGAACAGCTGTGTCCACTTTCTCACGAGAGTAATATACAGAAAATCATACAGGACACTTTCCAACCCATAATAAAAAGAGAGGCAACATTTAACATCGTATATTTTGATAAACAGGTGCCAAGGTTCTGGAGGCTTTACGGCAAGACGAGCAGTTCGTAAGGTGCCTGCATGCAGTAGGTACCGGCGGAATTGCGGGATGGCCCTGTGACCCTCCCCGTACTATCATTCTGCATAAACCTGCGGATAATGAAATTGTAAGCTATGGTGAGTGTTTTTTACGATTTATTATTGCATTATTAAGCTTGTTATAAATATAACCAAACGCGTTCGTTTCAGTACCTAACAAATTAATTCGTTTCTACCTTGTATTACTTATAGTCAAATAAAAAAAATATATTTATAAAAACGTGATCACGATTTACAGCATTTTAAATAGTGTTAGTCAATTGAGTGGAGTCACTCTAAAAAGTAGTACAACTACGCAAATACCTACTACAGAATTCAAGAACATCTGTTACTTTCTGTCAATGTAAGAAATTTGCATTAACCTTCATAAATATTGATGAGGCATCTACCAATCCCTTTTGTAATCATTTGCACTTGATCGTTGACATCCGAAAAGTAGTTCAATATTTTCTCAATCCAATTCAAGAACAGGGATATTATGTTTAAAATACAATAAACACAAAAGAAATTCTCTACTGCTAACACCATCTAGTGGCAGTGATCAAAAACTTTTCTCTTACTCTGAAATACTTCTTTCACAATGCTGTACCTAAGATTTTAAGAGATATTGTAAAGGTTTGATTCTTTTGTTAACAGGCAGCGGTTATGGTGGCAACAGCTTGTTGGGCAAGAAGTGCTTTGCTCTCCGACTGGGATCGGTTATCGCTCGCAGGGAAGGATGGCTCGCTGAACACATGCTGGTGAGTTCACAAGGTCATTAAAACATTGGTTTAAGTTCATGTTGATAAAACAGAGGATATATTTGACTTTTGCGGTTTAAATTGGAAGTCACGTACTGTAAAATAATAGCAATGTGTACTTAACGCGTTAATGAAAGTTTGCTTAGAGATTTTTGGCCCTCGTACACAAGTTTAGCCCTCATATTACATTAATTTGATGTGTTGGTTAATTTATTTTCTTTTTACATACAGAAACCTAAGTATATTGACCAAGCCACCTCAAAGCTACATGCATCTCCTATACAACCAAATTGTTAACAATTTTTCCATCTCCCTAAAAAATACATAGTGTAGTATTTTTATTTTAACCCAAAGAATGAATGGTAGAGAATACCTTATCGCATATTAATAAGAATCTCCATCTTCCCAGATCGTAGGTGTAACCGACCCCAAAGGTCGCAAGCGCTACATAGCAGCGGCCTTCCCTTCAGCCTGTGGCAAGACCAACCTCGCCATGATGACCCCGACCCTGCCCGGGTACAAGGTGGAGTGTGTGGGCGATGATATCGCCTGGATGAAGTTCGATAAGAATGGCGTCCTGAGGGCTATAAACCCGGAGAATGGATTCTTTGGAGTTGCTCCAGGTAAGGAGTTGCAGATATATTTTTTTATTATTATAAAGCACAATATTGTTAAAATTGGAAAATATTTTTATTAATTTTGATAAAAGTGAGGTTAAACTATCAGTGTTATAGAAATTACTTTTATGAGTTACCCTGGGTTGGATCTCTGCTTAGGGCAAGTAATAAGTATTCGGCCAGGTACGGCAAAATATTATCAAGGATTTTTAGCAATACCCTGTAGCGCCTATAGCCCATGAATGTGTGGTTATTAAGGATCATATTAGCCTGAATACATTTTTGAAATTGCTCTCTTGGCTTAAAAAACAACTAGCTAAATGAAGACGCCTATGCCAACCCATTTGGGGATTACAATCATGCTGTTATCTTACAAACCTAGTTATCCTTAAACAAATCTAAATACTCTATTCTTTCCAAAGGAACCTCAGAAGCAACGAACCCCATAGCAATGTCAACAGTATTCCAAAACACGGTATTCACGAACGTCGGCGAGACCCAAGATGGCGGCGTCTGGTGGGAAGGCATGGGCACCCCTTCTGAGAAGCTCACCGACTGGAAGGGACAGCCATGGGACCCTAGCAAGAAGACCCCTGCCGCCCATCCTAACTCAAGGTAAGCTGAATGAATTGTTACCTTTGTCAGATAAAAATCAAATCAGTTATGGTTTACAGTGTTACCAGGTTAGGGAATTTTACCCGTTTTTTTGGCATAAAATAATGTAGGATTTGTTTTTTTTTTTTTACAAGAATGATACCCAATTTGAAGAGAGAAAACCATTCAAACTTTTGATTATCGCAGTGAATTTAACCTAACATTTTGTCACAGATTCTGCACCCCAGCTGAACAATGCCCAATCATCGATGACGAATGGGAAAGCGCTGAAGGAGTGCCGATCTCCGCCATCTTGCTTGGCGGTCGCCGGCCGGCTGGCGTGCCGCTAGTGGTGGAGTCCAGGGACTGGCAACATGGAGTGTTCATGGGCGCTACCATGAGGTCTGAAGCAACTGCTGCCGCTGAACATGCTGTAAGTATCTACTACTATTTTCTTTTACATCACAGCCTGTATTCCCCGAAGACTTAGACAGTCGCATGTGTGTGCGGTGTAGTATAGGCACTACACCCACATTTTGGCAGTTGTATTTGGCCCATGTCTAAAGGGGCGAGTCTATTGCAAACACCGGGCTGCTGCTGAGAAGTTTTTGGAAAAACACCATATCAATTTACACGAACTAAAAAATCTAATCTTAGGAGTAGTGCAATTGATAATACGATTTTTTATTACTACTAAAGCAGTCTATCAAAAACCTACCTACCCTACGCATTTAAATCTTAGAACTATCTGCGTTTTAGTGAGAATCACTCTCATTGCAGACTGTCTCTGTAGCCATATAAATTGTTACAGTCAATTCAGTTATCCTCTACCTCGGACAGCAACCTATTATCTAATACCTTTAAACGAGAAATTCTTAAATATATGTGTGTATATACATATAATCTAAATCTCGGAAACGGCTCCAACGATTTTCATGAAATTTTGTATGCAGGGGGTTTCGGGGGCGATAAATCGATCTAGCTTGGTTTCATTTTTAGAAAACGTTTACCAAAAAAAAAACCGAGCTATGCTCGGTCATCCAGGTACTGAATCCTAAAGCAACAAGATCACTATGGTCCAAAGTCAGAGGATAAACAATGATACATAAACTATAGATGTGTTACCCACACTTTAAAATGGCAACAAAAAAAAGGCAATGCCGCGATCCTATATGTACCCCACGCGCGAACACGTAGCTATCTTGCTACCGAGTAGTACCGATTGAGCTTGCACTGTTTCGAGCTGTGATGATGGATAAATACGTTATTGAGCTAAAATAAAATATGAAAGGCCAGTCCAAACAATATTTGAATTTGATAAGCTCGCATAAGCCATAATTCCAATATTCTTACACATTATTCTAACCCCCTTTCTATCGTCTACAGGGCAAAGTAGTGATGCACGATCCGTTCGCCATGCGTCCGTTCTTCGGCTACAACTTCGGCGAGTACATCAAGCACTGGCTGTCCATGCCGCAGGCTGGTCGCCAGATGCCCAAGATCTTCCACGTCAACTGGTTCCGTAAGAATGATGAGGTTTGTACCATTTACTGATATTTGTTACGTGTATTTTGACTATTTTAGGTAATAGATATTTAAATTATGATGATAAGTTTTGAATGATGCACTGGTTGAACAATGCATCTGGTATGTTATCTCTTCACCCTTGATTGACAGGTAGAGAATGTCTAGGGAAGTTAGCCCGCCTTTGTTCCTGTGTGCATGAAGTGGAATGTGAAGGAAGGATTGACCAATCATCATTCTATTTATATCAGGGATGTTTTAAATATGTCTAGCGTTAAACGCATTCAATAACTTGTGGTGGAACCGGACCTCAAACGAAAGTTTAACTTGTGGAAAAAAGGAGGCTACTTTCTCATTCAGGCACAACAAAGCTCAAACACTACGGACTGCTAAAGCTCCAAAAACAAGTTCGATCCAGCCCGCCCCTAGCTCCTAGCTGTCCTCCCCTCAGCGACGAGGGGACAGGGGGTGCCCTTAGCGTGTAGTCGCTTAGTTTGTAAGTTTTTTATAAGCCCTGGCTGGAGGCTTTAATATTATATTAAGGCCACCACAGGCAAGCCCGGTTAAGCAGTCGACAACCTCATAGGCTGAACTGCAAGACGCCACTTACAAAAAAATTCCATACTAATTTATATTTGGTCTCCACAGGGTAAATTCCTCTGGCCCGGTTACGGCGAGAACTCTCGTGTCCTAGACTGGATCCTCCGCCGCTGCGACAATGAGCCTTGCTTCACCGAGACCCCCCTAGGAAACATCCCAACTGAGGGAGATCTCAACACGCAAAACCTAGGACCCATCGACATGAAGACCCTCTTCAGTATCCCTAAAGACTTCTGGCTTCAAGAAGCCGACGCCATCGAAAAGTATTTCAAGGAAGAAGTGGGAGAAGACCTACCGGCAGCCATGTGGGAAGAACTGAACAAACTCAGGAAGAATGTTCAACAATCTTAATTTATAAACCAAAGATTTTAAGCTTTAAGCTTTATCCCCGTTTCTAGATACGAAATTTTCGACGCGTTAGAAAAAGATCCAAGCTACCCGTCAAAAGATGCGATTGGGTACTGAAAATTTAACTAATCACAGCAGCGCGTTTAACAATTTGCCACTTACTTACTTCGTCGATGATTTCCTTTGCAGAAACAGGGCCTTAGTCGTAAGTTTTGGAATGTAAAGATACTACTTATATATTTCTTTTTCGTGTATAGTCTTTGCAAACATTCCGGAGATTTTATTGTATTTTGTTATTTTAATCGAACGCTGGTCGTAAAATTGAGATAAAATGATAAGTTCTAAAAAAGGATGGTTTCTAAGAACACTGTTATGAAGAACAAGAAGGCTGTGTTATTTAAGTGAAATAGTTTTAAAAATAAGATATATTTGTGAATTACTCATCAAATTATGAAGAAATATTTTTATATGTAAGTTTAACTTTAAAATAAAACGTATTATTCAATGAGTAAATTTGAATTTTATTCATTTGTACCCACAAAAGGCATATTAAGACTTAATTATTTATGGTTTTCTACTTACAAATAACGCATTATTTCATATGTTTTGCTGAAAAAACTCGGACACCGTCTTGAGTTGAAGCTCGAGCGTACTTCGTTAAAAGCGCGTTGACGTTCAATTTTTCTGTCGCGTAACATCTGGAAATGCAAAGTTATTTCAAGCAGATGTAAACTAGGTTTCAAATACACGCAGAAACATAATAACATCTTCCAGAAATTATCTTATATGAATAGAAAATACAATTAAAAAAAGACGAGGTAGAATTGTATGTTGGTTCTATAATTTTCAAATGCAAATATCTGTAAAACCCTTTCATCTTGAATATTTAAAGGTTTTTATAATTTTTTTGTTGTCATTACTCTCATATAGTATTGACAACTGTGAACATAACTACTAAAATATTAAATCAAAGTCAATTCATTTATTTTAACTAGACTATTAAAAGGCAGTTTTGAACGTCAAAGTTACAGTTTGAAATTAAAATATTAGTAACTCTAATTGTCCATTCGCAAAAAGTAGATTCTTATGGAGAAGAACGGACAAGAAACTCCAAATCTGTTATTCTTATCTTTTTATAATATTTATAAGTCAATTGCTGTTCGTATCGCTAAAACCTAAAAACAGTTTGACCGATTTTAATTTTGTTTTGTCCGCTCTAATATAATGGTTTAATTAAAAAGGGAAACCCCAAAAGACCAGCTGAAAAATCGAAAAATTCTAAATGTTAATTTAGTATGGGAATCGCTAATTTGGATTACTCTCAATAGATGGCGTTCATGATGGAAATGTCCTAGATGGAATTGTTCCTCCTCTCATTTCTTCCCTTTGAACTTGTGTAGCGAACGAAGTCGCGGATATCAGCTAGTACTCAAAAAAGAGAGTCCCAAAATGTGTGCAGATTTTTACTACACAGACGCAAAAATGAAACGTTTAGAAAATCGTTATGGAAAAAAAATACTTACTCGATATAAGGGGATATCTGATCAACAGTCCACTTCGGCTTCGTTTGAAATAGTATTTTAAATCGTTCATTGATTTCCTCAGGTAAACCGCTTTCAGAAAATCCCCAAACGACCTGCGGTGTAGTTGATTTGTCCACTAGTGCTATTCCTGACAGTAGAGATTCCTGAAAAAGCCAGCATAACTATTATGGCCAAAGAAATCACAGCATATCTGGGATTACTTGAGTTGAGCGTTTAATGAAGCAGTTAGTCCAAGCAAGTACCTACTTCTATATCTAGTTAGCTATTAGGGAGCGCTCATTTCTAACTCGAGTTTGCTTTTTTTATGAATGGCCTCTCGCAGGTCAACCTAGGAGGTTATCAGCTGCTTAATCGGAATATCCTGTGACAGCCTTAATATAATAATTATGAAAGCCTCCAGCCAGGCCTTATTAAAAACTTACAAACTAAGCGACTATAGGTACACTAAGGGCACCCTGTGCAGTACGGACCTCGGCTACGGGTGTCGCTGGGGGAGGACAGCTAGGGATCGAACAAGTATTATTATTGAGGGCCGCATTTAAGACTTCAGGCTCAGCGGCGCGGGCTGGCTCGAGCAAGAGTCGGGGCGGACAGACTCGAGTTGGCGTCGCTGCGGGATTTTTATAACATTGTTTTAAGAGTCGAAGCGTTTTCTCTCTATCAAAACATCTACCGCGCATTGATGACAACTCGAATCACAAGTGTGTGGCAAGGCACCTGCGATTTCTCAGGAATTCAAATGTTCATAGGCGGCGTTGTTCTCCTACAATCAGGTAGGACGTCACCAATAACATAAAAAAGGTAATATATGACACTTACATCTGTAACCATTCCTTCAGGAACCGAATCTTTCCAGGCTTGCAAGAACTCAATCAGATTGAATTTCCCAGCACTCTTCAACAGCACTCTAGCCAAAAATTGACACACTTTATCTTGCTTATACTGGTAAAACTGTACGCCATCCTCAACAATAGATTTCGTAGTATAAAACCTGAATGTACCTACCAAAATTGGTAAAGGAACTAATTCTTTAAGACTTTCAATAGTTGTTTCTTTAGATATTCTGTCCAAAAGCCAAGAGTTCTCATCAATAAGATCCAACATGTACGATAAAACTCGGAATTCGTAATCAAACTCAAGTAATCTGTAATGTCCATCAATTTCGATTGCTTGAATCTTCTCCAGTTCTTCATTCAATTCCGCTTTGGATGCCTGGACTTGGTTGCATAGTGCTTCATAGTGCAGTAGCTTAGTTTTGTCTATTGCGTATTCTAACTCTGGGCCTTGGTATCTGGTAGGTTCTAAGAGTTTTCTTAGCTTTGACAGTCTCGGTTTACAAGGTTTTAATTCGTAATATGTGAAGAATGTATTGATGATATCTTTGTGTACTATGTTTCGAGGTGCTTTTGCCCCTTCATCAGATTCAGTAGATTTGTTCAAACTTGCATTCGACTTATCAAATGATGAGTCTGATTCCATGGACTCGTTTTGTATAGTTTCGTCCAGTCCAGTGTCTGCGGCGAATAGTAGTTCGGGGACTAGTAGGAGACTGTTGGAAGTTTCGGCTTCTTTTACATCGTATGTTTTGTTGTTTGTGCACAGTACTACGTTTTCGTCTGGATCACCTGAAATTTATATAAATATCATGTTAATACAAGCGATTATCAAATATTAAAAGGAACAATATTTTTAAAACTGGATGAATCGGATGTTATCATCATCATCCCAGCTAAAAACTGTTCATAGTTGAACGTGGGCCCCAAGTAGTGACCGATGATGGTGCTGACCTTACGAATTGGGTTCTTTGATTTTCTACAAAGGCGGATTTTTACTTAACTTGAGCATAGTTCAATATATACCTCCAATCCAGCTTAATTATGCATGACTTGGGTCCTGAGCAATCAGCATCCTCTCGAAGAGAATCAAAGCTCTGATGATGACAAGCGAACCCAGCTGCCCACACCTTCTTGCGTTTTGAAAACAATCTATTGATGAGTTGAATAGTTTCAACAGTAAATATAAATAAATATGTAAATAAAAGAAGTTATTTCTTTACCTTTAAAAAGCAGTTCATTTCCCGCTTCTATTTCTTTCAAAAGTGTGGCATCCAGCAGCATCAGTTTTAAGTTATCATTATGTTTGGACGCATCGGGAAATCTCAGTACTTGTGTGATTTCCGTTAACTCCGACTCGTGAAGTTTTGCAGTTTTTATGATTTTTCTCACCTCCTCTGAGGTTCTCAGTTCACTGGAATTAATAATAGCATAAAATATTAGCAGCTTGAAACTATATAACTATACTATGGTCGCCAAAAGCTTATCTAAAGTAATGTCGGCCTACCACCCCCTAATAATTTATTGCTTTATTTTCCACCGACTACGAATCTATCTTTCTACACTGACAACATTCACATAAAATTTCTACACTGACAACATTCACACATTTTTTTGTCTATACTCCACTCAGGTCCTTTTGACATTGACATTTCAGAATAGTTCGATTTCTTAAAATTCGCTGCGTGATAGCCAAATCACGTTTTAGTTTTAGATTAGTTAAAATAGTGTGAGAAATAACAAAATGTCCTTGTTCGGCGATATACTATCCATAAATAAAAATGAGGAGAAGCAGCAGCAGGCGGGAGCGAGTCTATCCCCATATTTGAACTTCGATCCCCATATCATACCGAAAATGCAGCCAGAATTCTTGTATCCTGACGACAGTCACATGGCATCTACTGCTCGGAGGTCTAATGTAGCGCTACCCATCATTGGAATGTCCTTTATGAGCGGATCAGGTAATGGGATGATGAAATTATAACATAACCTTAAAATTATGAGTATTTTTTACATAACACTGCGTAAGGCCGAATAGGTAAACAATAAGTATTTGTAATGCATATCAAATAATGATTTTAATTAAATCAAAGGGTAAAACTGATGTGAAAAGCCAATGAAGAAAGCCTTAATTAGTACCTAATGTCTCTAATGAGTCATTATTTATCTCTGTTTATATACATTATGGGCACTTATCCAAGTAACATTGCAATAACAGCTGCATATATATACTGTGAAACATGATTGAGGTAGTCTTATTTATAAATCAATAAAGAAACTTGCAATTTTGAACAGAGCCACATACATCCTCTGCAGAGAATGAAATCTAATCTGAATAACTAATAAGAGTTGTGTTGCTTCAGGTCTAACAATTATTTAGCTTTATATGTTGATTTTATTCAGTCATAAATTCAACACATTTTATGTCGAAAGAGTAGCAACCTGACAGATAGTCCACCTGATAAAAAATATCAGGGCTCATAGATCCATAATGATTGTGATAATATATTGTACAAAAACAGTCGAGGAATCTTCATTAAAAAAATAATATCTTGTAAGAGGTTCTGGGAATGAGAATTCTATCTTACTTCAATAAATTCTTAGCAGTTTCAACAAAAATCCAGTAAGACAGACATAGTTATTATAGCTAGTCTTACAGAGATTTACGTTTGCACTGATAGAGTAGGTAACATAGCCATATATACAATGTGAGGTACTTTCTTGACCAATACCTGGCCAGCTAAGTATTGTAAGCTGCAGTTCCATAACTCGAATAGTCTAAATTGAAAGGAGTGCTGAACTGTACACCATATAGTTTGTGGTGATTGTGAATCACACTAAACCCTTATTCAAACGAAAATGTACTAAATTTATATTATACTTGATGCCTGCCCTTTAGCTGATTGTCATAAGCTGCTTCTTATCCCAAAATAATGCTTTGTTTCGGATGGAATAAGGCCATACCTGCAGGAAAATGCTAGTTATTTGTAAATGCAAAATGCAACTCTACTATCATCATTTCATCAATCTATTGTATTAGCTTTATTCCTAAACTATTGTAAACTCTGCTACAGGCTTAGGAGGTGTGGCAGGTTTATACAAAGGTCTGAGGGCTACGACACTAGCAGGGCAAACGGGCAAGGTGCGACGAACGCAAGTAATCAACTACATCATGAAGCAAGGTTAGTTTGTGTCAATAATAACTGTTTAACACTTTTGTTTCACAGAATTCAGCATAAGGGTCTTGCTACATATAACAATGACTCTGCTGCGAGTTGTGGGCACACAAACAAATTATTGTTTGACCCCTATGCTGAGTACCTGGGCACGGAAGTGTTAAATAGTCGCTGTATATGACAGTACAAGTAAACATTGTAGGTACCAGGTCATAATGTTTATTTATGTTTCAATATATTTACTCTCTACCTACACAGGTTTTGCTGGGACAGTAGTGAATAAGAGTTTTATAAGGGTTTTTTATTTGAACTGATCTAGGGACCAGTTCCATTATCATTGTGACAGACAGCAAATGTGGCTGGATATTCATTACTTAAATTGGTACAAGTGAGCTTAGGTTCGCATGTAGAAAGGCCTATGTCCCAGCATTAGGAATGTTATAGGTAAGGGGTTCCCAAACTATTGCAATCTGTGGCACTCTTACACCGTTACGTATTATGTCCGCCCCAGCTTCCCAAAATAGCTTACAAATTGTACTAGGCACAAGAATTTAAACAATCACAATATGATATTGAGTTTTTTTTTTACATACATATACACAAAAAGGAAATAAACTACTAAGCAGCGACCGGGATTTGAACTGTTTATTAAATTTTGTACCCTCGAATACGTAAGTCGTTTTCCCGATGAATGGAAAAGAGAACGTCTTGCGGCGCCCTTCTTTACTTTCTACGGGCGCACACACTTTGGGAACCCCTGTTATATAGGCTAATTGTCTCGAAAAGTGAACTTTAACTTCCATAAGATTTTGACCTCTAAAACTAAAACTACTACTAAAACCCACTTGTCAAATTGAACACCTTTACTAAGACCTCGATAACAATGTTCCAGGAACAAACACAGGCTGCACACTCGGCATCATCGCATCATTCTACTCGTGTATCGCGCTCGGCGTCACCTGGATGCGCGACAAGGAAGACACCGCCAACACGTTCATTGCCGCCACCACCACCGGCCTGATCTACAAAAGCACCTCCGGAGTCCGCTCCATGGCCTTAGGAGCCGCCGTAGGCCTCACCCTCGCAGGAGTATACACCCTCATAACCGATAACGACAATATATGGAGCAAAGCTAGATACAATAGATTGTGATTCAACCCGCCTATAGTTATGTAAATACTTTATAGACTGTTATGTTTAGTCTTTTGTTATGGACGACGCCAAAGGATCTGTCGGGACGCAGGGACTTATTTGTGCCATGTCCCCCGTACCTGTTTAGATTTATGTAGTGCTTTTTGGTATCCGTCAACTGTGCCAGTTGTGTAGCTCTTTCCATAGACGCAATTGTGTACTTAATAAATAATTCCTCACATTTTTCAATGGTATGTTTATTGGGTATATTTTGATTTTTTTATGTGTTCTTCTGTAACACCTTATACAATGTTAGCCTTTAGACTACCAACGGGCTTCCTACGCCAAAACTAAAGTGGGTACTTCGTAAATTATTGTGGAAGTCAAAAGGCGCAAAGGATTTTCCAATACCAGTTTCTAAAAAAACACACTTCCAGTTTCTGTCTATTATGAAAGTGGGCTTCCATCTTTCAGAAGTCTTCTAATTCTGCTTACGAAGATGGACTTTCTCGAAGTTTTTATTCATAGTAATGATTTCATACTATGCAGCTATATTTTATGCAGCCTTGCATATAAACTATTTAATTAAAATTAAGCACATTTGATGGATACCACAACCCCTGTATTACGTACATATTCCCGCCTTGTCGTATCAGGACAGCACAAATATGCATAAGCGTTAATAAATGAGTAATTGAAAAATAATGTCTATTTATTTCATTTACGTTGTTTTACATGGTGCAGTTTGTACAATGTTGTATTTACATGTGGCGATTACGATGGGATATGTTATATACTAGTGGAGTTTGTGATCATTTGATACAATTAATAATGTAGAGTGGGTATTTCAATAAAATCCCATTTTTTTTAGTCCAGTCGAGCCAACAGAAGTCGAGGGAAAACGCGTAGAGCCTGTTTTTCATTAATCAGATAGCTTTATGAGGAATAAAACTGGCAGTTTGACAGCTTTTGTACCGAAAATACGTACGTCAAACAGAAATTTTTTCATCAGTAAAAAAAAATAGCGAATTATTGAAAAATCAGCCCTTACTCAAATAAACAATAAAGAACCTCAAACTTTTTTGAAGTTTGTAACAACAAAGAACCTTATTCAGCAATCCAGTCAAGCTGGTTTACCTCGCATATGGATCGGACCCGCATGAATGGCCCTATCAAAACTCAAGTATGTGGAGGTTTTTTAAAATGTTATTGAATCGCAAATAAGGCGAGCCACCTGATGGTAAGTACTCAGCGTCGCCTAGAGACAAGGCTCAAATATCTTATGCTGGCACTTCACTTGGCTTATTTGCCCAAATATTCGCATTACTTTTTTGTTAAAGAATTAACTTTATTTTAAATCACTTTCAAGTAACGCAAATATTTGGGCAAATACGCCAAGTGAAGTGTCTCCTTCATGTGCATTCAATCTTTAGAACGCCATTGTCACGTACACATGGCAAGCAAGCGCGTACCCTGTACGCCAAACGTCACAAATATGTGACAAAAGGTACGGCGAATTTGTGGTTTGGCGCGTCGGGGGCACGCCTATGCGTTTATGCTCTGGCGTTCAAAAGGTTCATTAGAGATGAAAAAAGAAACCATTCTTTTCTCATCTCTAATTAACGTTTTGACCCGAGATGGCTCTCGGGCTTAAAACTGACGCTAGCTGATCAAATCCACACAGGAAGCCATCCGCTTATGAGGGCCCTAATAACTTAAGGTCTATTAAAACAAATGGGTCAAACTGCCCCAGTTTAATCCAGTTTGGAACGTCAGCACAAGTAAACTGACGTCGTGTTGGCCCGACCCGACCTTGACATAATGATCTCCCTTGGGGTGTGTACATATTGGCGAACGCGGAAACCTTGCAACAGCTGGAGTAATTTACACTAAGTAAGGTTAGGCGAGAGTGGAAAAGATGGCAGAATTTCGCGCGGTTAATTCTGCAACCATGACAACGGCGAAATTTTTTCGCCTACAAATGGTGTGGGGAGCATTTTAACTTGCTGCGATAAAGAGGAATTCTGCCGCATTTTTCGCCAATATATCCACACCCTTTCATAAGGTTACGCATTCAAAAGATTTAATTGAGCAAACAGGCCCTTCATGGATTACACCATAAAACTAGCTACTTATAAAAATAAAATTATAATGCCATCATTATTATCCAATATTTGAAAACAAAACAATTTGGCACCCAATTATTTACAAATATTCGCGTAAAATAAACATTCGGTTGATCAATTATCGTAGTTAACTAGCGAAAATACATAATACGAACATCGATTTCCGGGCGGTCAGTGTTTACGTCTGAAATGCTTTTTTTTAACCTTGAATTCATGTGAACGAGGTTTCATACCATACTGGTTTTTTGTTTATTACCACCCGGAGTAGCATGTTCGTTTGCTTACTTTAATTTCAGTGAAGCGTGCGTCACACAGTGGGCGGACCGCGGGGGCGATAGTATTGTGATGTTCCACTGTTCAACCATATCAGGAAGAAGCAAGGGAGACCCCGGTATTTTTCCCGCCTCCAGTTATTCTAGCTGCCATTTTGTTTAGCGCACACTTGACATTTCTAAAATGGATGCGTTTCACGCAAATCTTAAGCTAATTTCTTCAATTAAAAGTAAATAAAAGATATCGATCGATTCGTGGCTGTGATGCAAATTAAAACCAGTCAAGATACTACAATCGATCTATTCATTTGATTTCGAATTACTGACTTTAATTTGATTGAATTTTTTGAATAATCGATTATCTTTCCAATTTTACAAAACATTGTATAGGAAATTACTTTCTAGTACATTAACAAGCGCGGTCCGTTTAATATCATAATATTACATTAAATAACTGTAGTCTTGATAAATTATCTTTAAAAAAATCCTTTAAGCGATAACAATGTAATTTATTATAATACTTATTTATGTTCAACAATACAACCGTTCCTTATTTAGCGGTTTTAAAAAAAAGTACAATTGGATGGACTTTCGTATGATAGATGAGTTACATAAGGATAGATAGGAGGCTGTTCCGACTGTCAGCTACTTACGGCATAATCTCATCATCTATTATTGGTCTGAATGTTACTTTTACTTGGTTCGCTACCTTAGAATAGTCATCTGTAGCCCTACTATGACGTGTTAACACGATCCAATTCCGATGATGTAAACGTGATAGTACTATTCGCTATGTATAGCTCCGTCTCCCTCTTAGAGCGGAATCATGATCGTTTTAAGACTTCATAGTAGGGCCTCTGGAAGCCGATTCCAACATAGGAAAAATCTAGACAGATTGACAGTGCAAAATGCCTATGAATCTAATCTGGTTCTGTATTTGCATTTGAATTGTTTGATAATTCTTAAACGTTGCCATTTTGTAATCGATACATTTTTTGGTTGAACCTAACTATCTATATTTACACATTTATTGACACGGCCTTGTGGGATCACGTTCCGATAACTCGAAACGATAATGAACCGTCCGCTGTATAGATTCAAGGGGAGAATATTACTCCCCGCTTCCCAAGACTTCTAGCACTGTCTTTCTTATGAAAGACTACGTGCCGAAGAATAAATATGCAGCATTTCTGATGGTTAACTTTATTATATTTGTCAAAATAAGATAGGTGATCGAACTACTCGCGATTATTTTGGTAAATGGCGTTTAAGCAGCCACTCTATCGATTCGGTAGACTTATGAAAGATTAGAGCCTGATAATCATGACGATTAGTTAATACCGCCGCTGACAATCGTAACGCACCGTTTGCGATTCACAGATACACATACAATACAGAGATTCTAACATACATTCTACTAAAATAGTATACGAAAATATACTTCAATGCGAATAGCGCCCGAATACTCAAACGATATACAATTTTAGTGATTCGTAGTTAAAGTACTCCGTTAAAGTGACACACATCCCTTGGTTTCTGAATTGAGAATGTAAGAACTTGTCTAACTCGAATGCTAAAATTTTACAAGTCCTTATGCCGAGTTTCACAAGTTCTGAACTTCGAACTCTGAATTCAGTAACCGGGGTTTCAATGCGACTTCAAATTGAATAGCGTTTGAGTAATGGACCGTAAGTAACACATGCTTATATGTATTGTATAACTAGACTTAGCACGAACGAGGACAATTACTTATTTTTTACACTGGAATTGGACTGTTTTCTGTGTTCATGGAGGCTCAAGTTTTCTCGCAAAACCGTTAACGGTCAGTTTCAATAACGAATCTACCTTTAACCAACTGTCAAATTAGCTACCAACAGTAGCTGAAACAACCATGACGCTTCAGCTACTGTCCGTACCGGCCGTAAGTTTCGAAAACAGTTCTACTCTCGTTATTGGAAACACAGTAACTTCAATTAACGTTTCCTATGTGTTTTAAGAGTTAAACTCTAAGCATTTTTCATAATAGTACCCCCCAAAAACAGCAGGAGGAATTTCCTGCGATTAAGAATACCCGGATGAACTGCTAAATTAGTCTAATACACATACGATTTAACAATAGAACTTGGCAGCGTATATTTTTGGACATTTCAATATGATAACTTCAGTTGATTTACTGCATAAAAATATCGGTTTTTCCGCAAGATCTGATAAACGATTAATTTAGATTACCGCTAACTGGAGCCACTTCACAGGCTTCACAGAATATTTATTTTCATTGTTAAAGCGTTAAGAATGCTCATTCAAACAAATGACACACTGAAATATTTCTCACAGTTATTGAAATGGTTTATTTTCAAACTGTAACTAAGCTACTTGATTCATACTACTGACTCAGCGCGGGTTTATTGTGACTTGTGACGACTGAGAATAGGTATTTGTACCGTAGAGTGATGATACCTGATAATAATAGGTATTCGAATGCTGACTTAACATTTTACGAGGTAATTTTATGCACAAACTTAGTATAAAATTACTAAAGCTTTTGACAGCTGGAATAGCAGATAAATCTTTCAAAGAACCAGTGCAAAGATTTTCAGTTACGTTTAAAATCCGTCTATAATAGGCGTGAAACTTAATATGTCAGTAACAAACAAAAACCGTTCGTATTTTTTGTGTGACCTTGCTCATACGGCAAAAAAAATAGCAGACTTACAAATGTCGCTTATGTTAATTGGATTACAATGTTTGATAATTATCTAATAAGACGCCTTCCGACATTTTCTCTGGTTACTCAAAAGATAATGATTAAGTATTAACTTTATAACTACAATATTTACAACACCTATACATAATCGACGAAGTTACATTATAATATCATGCCTTTATCAGTGAACAAACACAAACGTTCCACCCAGGCGTTTGCGGCAAGATTTTCAATAGTTTAAAACTGAATTATTTTCTTTATTATGCAGAATTATGGCCGTTTTAGTTGTACATCGAATTTGGTCTCGGTGATGTGAAAACACATCTTTGAATGCCAATATTGTTTACGTAGGTAAACAATGACTTGGTCGAAAGTATATTAAATTTATTTGGCTTTGTTATTGAGTCATTTATGAAGTAAATAATTATATAACATCATATATTACAGGAAAATGCTCAGGAATAGCGTTACGAACGTCTTCTATGGCCATAAAAGGATAAACAGACGAGAAGAATCGGAAATAAAATCGTCAATCGACCAAATTAAGGTCAAATAACACCACCACCTTGAATTTGTATCATCTTTTATACATCCTGAATGTATAACTACTCGAAATTAACCCAAAATCAGTCATTCCTAACGGGATACTTTGTCAGTACTATAATTACTACTTAATTAACATCAGATACTTAATATCAGTGTAGGTACATAGATGGAAGTAGATTCCCAAAACAATTCATGGATTGAAATGATTAAACCAGCTCATTACATGTCTTTAGCCAGAATATTGTTTATAATGTTATCAGGCCTTTACAAGTTTACTTCTTTACGTAATTAACTAATTACAATCGTAAATCAACTTCATAATAAAGTAATTTCTGGTCAGAGATGGTAAAATCAAAGAGCGTGAAATTCTAAATGCGAACTCGGTGCCTTATTATTGTTTTTTACACCACATTAGTAACGCAAATTGGTATAATAAAAAATATCGCAATGAAACAGTTGATATTCGCAACTCGTTTGCGCAAGCGACCCCTAAATACGGTACTATTGCACGTATATATAAAAACTTTAACATATCACATGCACACGATAGGTTGACCATGTCTTAGCTTCCTGTATTGTGTCTTGCAGTCGTCGCTGCATCCTCTCAGGCTTGAGGCGCAGCAGTGCTTCTGTCACGTGGCCGCATTCAGTATAGACTTCATATCCTCCGGCAAGACACAGTTGAGGTCCTCCAAACGCCGCGCGAGCAGTGTCCTCGTATTATCCGCCACTGGGGGGTTACTCTTCAATACCTCTCTCAGCTTTAAGACCATATCCACAATTTCAACCTCCTTCCTGCCAACTGACCATTTCTTTAAGTCACTCTCAGCCAAAGCCTCCAGTTGCAATGCATGTAGTTTGTTTGTCAAATTGTTGTGCCTTTCATGGAACCATGCACTGAAGTTGGGTGTCCTGAAGTAGTTTCTGTATAGGCCAATCCAATCGCCTTTGATACCCGTGGTTAACTGTGGACCTGACTGTTGCAAAGTTGCAAAGAAATCTTCAGGATTGAATGGGTTTGGTACTGGTGGTGCTCTGAATGGAGAAATGTTCTTCTGCAAGGGCATGAGAGATGCCATGTACCGCTCCAAAGGTATCATAAAACTTTGGGTTAGTTCAAGCAAGTGTCGCTTAACCATAGCGGTTTGAACTTCAGATGGGCGATCAGTTCTAATCCCATTATGCAATTTCTTTATAATTTGTTTATCCTTTTCCAAAAAAGGTTTGTACTGTGTGTACATCCCAGGAGCAGTATCCAAGAGCTTGAGGTTACCAACTTTCCTTAGTTTAGTTTTTATTGAAGTAGCATCACCCAACTTAATGGTGTGTGGCCAATGTTGCAATGTTTTCGTAAAGAATGGATTGGTCACACCTAGTATTACACAAGGTGGGTTGAATTGTTTCCTTGTAAACTCTTTGAATTCACTGTCATGTATTGTGAAATATGGTCTATATTCGGCCGAATATGGCAACGGCTGTATCAAGTATGTCAGGGCTTGAACCAATGCAGAGCATTCCGTAGGTGAACTTGCCATAACCACTATGGGTTCTGCAGTCAACACTAACTCCCATAATAAATGTAGGTGTGAAATAACACTAGATAACACATCAAACACATTCACATCTTGTATTGACGCTAATATATGAGGTACATTAGGTGAATGCACTTGTTTGGCGATGTCGGATCGAGTGATCTTTCCGGTCTGTTGGTTAGGAATGTATGATTGAAAAACTGTACCCAGCACAGGTAGCAACACATTCTGGCCGGCGTCGAGTAAAGGCCACCTGTTAATATCATGACAGGCAGCTTCTAGGCTCCTTTCCCCTTCTTCAAAGTGCTTAGGAGCAATCAATTGGATTACTTTGTAGAATAAGTTTATAAAAGGTAATCTAGTAAGTAAAATTATACTTTTCTGGAAGTATCCCCGCGGCAGGGAGGGGTCCTTGACTTGTCTGAAGTACACGAAGCCCCAGTAGTGCGAGGAGTCGGCTCGCAACGTTGGCACACTGTCGTCGTTATACACAAGCTGCTGCCGTGTGAGCCCCGCTCGCGAACGCAGACGAACATGGAACTGGGTGTCTCCCATACACCCAGAATTAGAGTCAGGGAACGCCAAATAACAAATATTGCACTTCTCTTGATCAGTTAGTTTGACACCAGGGGGATACACGCTTTCCATAGCCTGTCCGAGCTCCAAGTCGAACGTAACCACACAAATGCAGTGCAACCAGTCGGAAAACCTGCTCCATTTCGTTTGGAATTCAAGTTCTGCCGCGGGCATTTCACTGTCCTCGTAGTTTTGCAATCCACAAGCCATGATATTTTCTGATTATCGAAACCACATCCCGACTAACCAATTTGTCAATGTTTATTTATTTAACACGTTTTTAGCACTACGTTATCATTGCTTATTACGCTGTAATGAGTTTAGACACATTTTTTTGTTAATAAAAACGACAAAAACAACGGAGCGCACAGAAGTCGTCCCGCAACAGCTGTTTGACACAATATGGCTGCGGGCGCCAAAACAAAAGTTTAACTACTTTATCTAAACTAAACACAAATCAAAGGTTTAAAGTACAATTTTTATCACATTAACTTACCCGCAATCCATGATTTTCGATCTTTCAGCAATACACTTCGTTGTTCACATAGATTTTACAAAAATCGGTTAAAAATACGGTTTCTGGCCCAAGCTACTTATTGAATACGTTTCGTTTTACACAGAAAAACCTCTCTTTTCGTTTATACATTTCGTTCACACAGTCAACTTTTATTTAAATTTTTATGTATTTATTGTAATATCTCAAGGATAACACACAATTAAAAATAAGGTAATTCATAGTCCTCTCATAAAGAAATTTATACCCTTTGTTCCGCAAGCCCGCAGGGATCTCGGCTCTTTATTTCGTAATCCAATTTCCTAAAAACTTGATGTGTGACTGTGACGCAAAGCGGCATGGTTTCGGTGTCGACACAGAGTACTACTATACTGTCGGTATCCGTGACCATATTACTGTGATCCATTTTACCATGTGTTAGACCATAATACTGTCATCGGCCACTTTCTCCTACTGACTGTGGTTACTATATGCCGCGCAGTCGGGTCTTCCCTTTCGGAAGTACCTAGGCTAGAAAGAGATATTGGTCATTCTACCATTCTAGGCCCAAGACGCCTTCGATTTTGGCATTTTATCTGGTTTAGAATAATGATCTCAATTTATTGGAACTCTGCATCCATCCATATACTTGTTTCTTCGTTAAAAATGTAGGTAGTTTTATAAGGACTCCAGTAGGGCAAAGTTAAATAAAAAATATTTCTATTGGCATTATATTTATTTAGATGTAAACGAAAAACAGGCTCAATCAGGGCTAAATTCAGCCAATATGACTAATCGCCCGTTACTTTTACTATTTTAAATATTCACTTAAAGAATCACATTTTATATTTCAACTAAATACATCAAAAGTGGGTTTTATGAATGACGATCTAAACAATACAGCTATCAGTACAAATTGGGCGTTCTAGTCGTCACAAAGACATACACTGAGTACAAAGAAATGGAGTGTGCTTGTCATTTTTTTAACAAATTAATCTGCACTTGCCATTTTTATTCGTGCTTTGACATAATGTGATATTCGGTCGTACATTATAAACTCATTTCATTTAGTTGTCATTTTGTAGGTACTGACATTCCTCCCCAATGGAGCTAAGAGTAATAAGTAAAAGGAGTACATAATCAACACCAAAAACAGTTTTTTAAAGATTACCGTTAGATATTACCGTTTTACCAACATACCTATTGTTCCTCCATTTACTTACTACTCTATTAGACAACACATTTATAGATATTTATTATATATCTCCTCAAATAGCATCGACATCTCGTATTTAATGACGTACAAATCGGGCAACACTATTGGACTAAGATCCCAGAGCTGCCAGAACTACCTTATTTTCTCACTAACAAAGTGTGTGTGATAGGGTAGTGTTAGTATATACTTTTAAACAACGCATGCGTGCTAGCTTAGGCCGACGGCCGATTTCCAGGTACCAGGTGCCAAAGCCTTCATATTCTTTTGTGATAATCTAAGAGCTCGGGTGAAATCCTATTCACAGGGCTGAGATTTTGGCATAGTTTATTTAGTAGGTGCAAATAACGAAAGCTAAAGTCTGCCAGGATTTGGGAGGATGCAAAACTACCTCCTTGACTATTGAAATATTGGCCGTCGGCCCTTTTTTTTTTTTGAATGACGTCTCTCAGTTCAACCTATGAGGCTGTCGACTGCTTATCTGGGCTTGCCTGTGGTAGGTTAACATAATATTAAAACCTCCAGCCAGGGCTTATAAAGAACTTAGAAACTAAGCGACTACACGCTAAGGGCACCCCCAGTGTGGGGTACGGGCCTCTGCTTAGGGCGTCGCTGGGGGGAGGACAGCTAGGGACGGGATGGATAGAATTATTATTAGGGGACGAATTTAAGACTGCAGGCTCAGCGGAGCGGGCTAGCTCGAGCAAGGGTCGGGGCGGAGGCCGTCGGCCCAAGCTAGCAGGATTCCTAGGTTTATTAAAAGTACACACTAGCACTACTCTATCCTACATATTTTGTTAGTGAGAATTACCTTCCATTTGTTCAATCAAATTGATCGTGTTTTTCATTCGTCATCATTCGTGTTCGTGACGCGTACAATATTCTTTTTTTAAATTCATTATGTAAGTATGACACATGACTTTCGTATCCTTAGTTCATGCTGCACATCAAATAAATTGGCGCGAAAGTGACACTGGAATGTGTTGATGAACGAAATGGATTTGCGTTTCGAACTTTCATATACAAATTGTAGGCCTGTAAATGTACATTTCTCAACATGAGAATAAAATGTAAGAGAGATTTTATTAGTACATTGAATAATAGTTGGTGCAAATCACGAGCGTACGTCAAGTGACTTTTACATTTCAGTCATTGCCATAAGGTTTTGTATGCATATTGCAATAATTGACGTACGGTCGTCAAATGCACTCACTAGTTTGATAAATTCTCGGCCGAGGCCTGGCTTTGCAAGTTTTTTATTTCGAGAGAAACTCAAGTTCTGTCAGCAAACGTACAATACAAGCCAAGGGGTTTGAAGTTCATTCTTATAAACAAAATAAATTGACAAATTATTACTGAAGTTCACGCAATACAATATGGCCCTTTTACAAAAGAACGACGCACGAGAAATCAGTCTTATGACAAAAGTTTATCGTGCACAAGCAGAATACATATTTAAAACCGGGGCGTTAATATGACCCATAGAGCTTTAGAAAGAGACAGACGTGTATGAGTGACAGATATGACGCTCTACAAAGCTGTTTTATTTTTCTAAAACTCTATGTGTAATATTTTTTGTTAGGTCTCCTTGTACATACTCTTTGTTAACAACATTTTAAGTTTAAAAAATAAGTAATACTTGTAAACCTTAGCAACACCAAAAGAAATGCCTAAAAAGCATGAGATGGGACTGGTTTCTTATTTGTAAATAGTTATAATATAGAAACTTTACAATTTAGAGAAAACGGTTATCAGATTTTATTTAACATTTAAACATCTATAAATAAAAATAAAAAAATATTAAATGCTGAACACGCACCAATTTTCGAGTTACAAACGTCCCAAAATCTTTTTTTTAATTTTAAACAATCTGTTTTATATAATTTTTATGTTTGTTTTCTTTTCTATGATTAATTCTATGATTAAATAAAATATAAAAATAAAATGTTATTTTTTTTAACGCTTTTGAAATATATTTTTTTATTTTGTCGGTACTTGTACAAAGAATCCAGGACGCCTGCGTATCGCAAAAAAAAAAAAAAAATCTACTTAAATTACTGCGAATTAAGATCGTTACACAAACACAAATCTGTGCATAAATATTTAAAATAGTGTTAAAAAAGTGCTAAATTATTATTCAAAGTGTATACGTTTTTGGAATACACAATAATATATAAATTAAATATATTCAATGAAAATAAAAAAAATATCATCAGATTTACATAATTGCACAGGTCGAATTATATACGAATATCATAGAGCGGGCCACTCCGGAGTGCATGCAAACCATTTTACAATAGCTTAAATTTCTCAAACATTGCAAAATGCACTCCCGCGCGGCCCGTTCCATGTAAATCATGCATTCAAGTCGAGCTTGGTTGGTTATTTCAAGCTGTTTTCAGGCGTTTCTGGCTTTATAATTTCAAAACTTTAATTTACTAATCCCTATAATACTAAACTTATTGAAATGAACATATAGTTAGTATATTAGATTACATTGTGCACTAACTATCGCCCATCACGAGGGGGGCTTGACTTTTGAATATTCAGCCTTAACGCACACACAGTGAAAACAGCTCGAAATAACTTAAGTCTCTGCACACATGTCAATTTATTATTATTATTTGTAACAATATTATCTGTATTTTGGCATTTTGAACTCTAGTTCGCTTTTCTGCACTGCAGTGTCAGTATCATAATTTATAAATCAAACGAGACTTACTTAACTTTCCCCAAAATGTGTGCATTGACCGTTTCAACTTCAGAACAAGTGAAAACCTTGGAACATTTAAAAACGAATTTAAAACCTTACCACACTATCATTTTTTCAGTTCAGAATGATGTTGGAAAAAGTAAGAAAAATACACATTTTGTCAAGTTATGCGAACAGCTGATTAAGATTTTATTTTTACTGTGGAAATCGTAAATGATTGAAAGTCAAGTCACCTTGTAAGAAAACTTTTTCCATTCATAGTGTGGATAAGCCTTTTTAATCAAACCTTAAATCATCGTCACCCTAGGATTTAAGGAAATAACACTACTAAGTACTTCACCGTTCGCTCCACTTATTCTGAAGTCCCAAGTCTCATTAGTCTTAGAAACTGCACACAACGCGGTGCGGCTTGCTTTTAACGATTATAAATAAATAAAAACTTGTGAGCCGTCACGGGACGCCTGGCAGATGTGAAACATCGAAATTATTTTGTACAAGTAATATGCATAAAAGAACAGATTACGACAGGAACTAAATATGGCATAATGAAAGAAATACATATAGACTGTATATTTATATATTATATAGCATCGTATAGCGTGGCGACGCATCGTCACGGCATCCGTTGCCAGGTCAACAATCGGTTTTACCCGCGGCTATAGATGTTTCACATCAAAAACTGCAAAACAATCTGAAGTTTCATCCAGCCACCACGTGACATACAAAAGGAAATTAGAATTCGTCAAGAAGCGAAACTGGACGTAACATACACCTTAATGCCTGGTACTTCACCTGGCGTATTTGTCAAAATATTCGCGTCACTTGTGCAATGCAAAATTAACTTTATTTCGAGCATCAAAATGACATTTGTATTGCACAAGTGACGCAGTACAAAGTTAACCTCATTTCGAACAACAGAAGGTATATTTTGTATTGCACAAGTGACGCGAATATTTCAACAAATAATATGTGAAGTTGTGTGGCATGAGAGCATAAGATAAGTCAAGTAGCGCCATTTTAAAGTTTTCGGAGCTCTAGTTTCGCTACACGTTTTCTCAGAAGTTATCACAACACATTTTTCTCAACACAAATCCGCACCGTGCTGTGTGCAGCCTCCTCAGTTATCTGAGCATTATAAATAGGAACAAACTGCTTAATAAGCCGATCGAGCCATCGCTCACGCTAACTTATCTACAGTGTTTCAACTCCACGCAGATGTACACAGCTTTATAGTCATGTAGTGGTGTTTACAAAGAACTGCTCGAGATCCATTTATCGAAATATAAAAAAAAATGTTTTGGCCACAAATCACCGAAAAGTATCAACGGCCACTGGTAGACAGTATTGTCAAAACTTACTCAAACGAATTGACGGGCCCTGACAAATCTGACTACAGCTATGGAAAATACTTCTGAAATTGCCGGTGTGCGCCTAACACAAAAAAAAAAAAAAATTGCGGGTATCATCCGTCTATTGAATATAAATATTGACTGCCAGAAAAGTCTATGCACCCTTAAGGCTCTCCGCAGACAGCTCATTGTCGCGTAGCGCCTATTTGTTTGAGCTTTTAACTACTTATTAGAAACTAAAATTTTTTTGATTGTATCTAAGTGGAAACAAAAAGAACGACATGAGGTAATTAGTTCCTAACTATGGCAAAACTATTTCTATGGCATCAGACTACTAAAAAGGATAACCTGTATTTAGCTCAAACTTAGAAAGATTTTCTGGCACTATTTAAAAACATTATTGTCAAAAAAACATCACTACATGACATTAGCCTACTTCATACAAAATACATCCGCGGTAAATAAAAAAGTCTAAACCAACTCAATCTTACTGCCATGTCGTGTTGCTAGCAACGTTCGCGTTAGGTTGCGCGAACGCGTTCGGGAAACTCTGTCCTAAGTTCAAACTATTAAACTGTTGCGACAATGGCTGTTGGGGTTGATTGAAGAACTGATTACTCTGGAAGGGTTGACTCTGCAACGGTTGCTGTACCGGACCCCCGAACGGTTGCTGGAACTGGTTAGGCATGGGGAATTGATTGAACTGCATACCGTTTTGTTGCACGGGCTGTTGCACCATGTTACTGAAGCCTTGTTGCTGTTGGAACACGTTGCCGAAAGGGTACGCTGGTTGCACCGGTTGGACAGGCTGTACGGGATTGAATTGATTCACTAAATTAGTCGAAGGTGTTTGACTGTACAAAGCTAATATACTGTCCTTTGTTAACTTTGACTTTTCCTTCTCCGTGGGTGCGGCTTGCTTGAAGAAGTTTTCTTCTTCAGTTTTGAGGTCTGGTTTCAAGTCTTCGGGTTTGATTTCTGCAGGTTTTTCTGAAGGGGCAGAGAAGAAGCTGGAGAATATGTCGTCGTTGGCGGGTTTGGAGTCCGATTTGATGCTTGTGTCGAGTCCGAGGAGGTCGGCGGCGCCGTTTGAAGTCTTGCTGAGGTCCGGTTGTGTGGGCGGGGTAGACCTGCCCAGTTTTGGGCTCACTGACGATTTTGGTTTCGGAATGCTGGGGATGACGTCCGATTTCTGAAAAGGTTTGATTTTTAGGTTATATTTTGATGCTAAAAGTTAGGATTGGGATAGGACGAAGGCCGAACGCGCGCGTCTTCATCTATACTATGTACATTTTTAGAAATTCGTCGAATCTGCGTCTTATGTTATTACCAGAGATCGGAATAGGTAGACTATATTTACCAAATGTTCGTGGAAGTAACACGAGTTGATAATAATTTTGTACAAATGTATTCCAAGCGCAATATGTAATTTGCAATAATATATATAAATATAAATAATACAATCGTCATGTTTATGATTCTGGGATTTTACAGGAGGTATTATCAACTCTATGTTACTTACTTCCACGAACATAAGGTAAATATAGTCTACCTATTCCGATCTCTGGTTATTACCTACATGTAGAGCTACGTACAGCAATAATTGTTGGAGCTTGAACGAAAAACAATAAAAGAAAAAGTGTCGTAAATGTTTCTTGTAAAGTCTTATCAGAAAAGTGCAGTGATTGTAAACACTTTGTACGGTACGAATAACAGCGCCTTGGAAATTACAAGAGACTTAATTTGAAATCTATATTTTTAAATCCCATTCAGTAATCTTGGTAACGTTGCTGGATTTACTGCAAAACATGGTGATAAAGCCTTCATTGAACGATGAAAGGTACTTACGCCCATAACCTAAAAAAAATTCAAGGGTGGTAGAATAGGCTTTTTTTTTCCTTAGCCTATTGTGTCCCACTGCTGGGCAAAGGCCTCCCCCATTTACTTCCAGACATTATTTTCTTGCGCCATCTCGAACCAGCCTTCGCGGCGTGCATCCGAAAAGGCTTACTAAAAAGTTTATTGCTTTCCTTTTTGAAATCTCTTACCTACTTATTTATAGCCACGAATATTCAAATTAGAACATCAATATATCACGCCATGAAAGGGTGAACTTGATAATCGTTTAGCACCGTTTTGGTGACCAGTACGAAGCCTTTTAATTTTACCGGCACTCAGAATTAGCGGTTTGATTTATTCTATTATCTCAAAATACTACTGCATGCAAAAATCGACCGTAATAAACAACGAACAAATCACTTTTCAAGCAGTCTGATGCAGTTGGTGACATCAAATCTGAGATTGAACTAAAGTAATATGCATGAAAAAAATATTTATTATCTATATCACTTTATCTGAAAATATACAAAAATATAATACTAATAGTGAAATTAGAGTCAAAATTGATCTAAATCAAACGAGATATGATTATTTAAACAAATATATGTCTCTCTCGCGGAGGTTCCGTTTTCTATGGCAGCTGTATAGGCGTCATAGTATTTGACGTCACAGTTCGTATCGGACCTCTGTTTCTAATTGTCATCTTTGAAGCTTTATAACGTCATCGCTGAAGGTATTTCAAAAATATTTCATAATTGTTTACTAGAGCCAATAAGTATTTCATTTTGCAAATTAAAAAATGCATGCATATTTACTATTACCACCAACTGTTAAAAACTGCTTGAAAAGTCGGTCGAAACTTTTTAGTCGTTTTTTTTTTGGTCGAATAATATGAAAAAAGTTTTTTTTTTGTTTTGCTATTTTTTCCTTAATGTATATCAACTACCCAACATCACCACGCACTTCTGGAAGACCATGTATAATAATAAAATAATAATAATTAAGAAAAAATATACTTACATTGTACTTCTTATCACTTGTGCTGGGTGCTGGCAGAGGTCCTAAGCCTGAGGTGTTCGATTTCTTTTTCCGTTTCTGCCTCTCTATTTCTTCATCAATCTCTTTGTCCCTGAAACATTTGTCAAATGTACGTTCAGATAGAATTATTTTGCAATGAGGTAGCAGCAGAACTACGCAAGACTTTTATTTATATATTTATTGCTGCGTTTTATATCTTAGGGCTTTGCGCCAGAGATTTCAGAGACTACCTTCACTCAGTATATGCTGAAGATTCTATAGTCTTGTTTTGATCGGTAGTTGTTACTCCAATGACCATAAGCGGCGGTGACCGGTTCTTATCGATAGATGAGCCGTGTACTTATTCGTTCCCCAATAAATAAATAAAATGATGCTTCACGCAAATTTAGTTAATTCCATTGGTCCAGGCTAATAGTAACATAGGTCTTACCAAGTATACCAATATCCGGTAAAATAGTTGGTAAAAGGTTCGGACATGTTACGCAGTCCGGTCCGATGCTGAGTCACAAATGTGGACCAAACATTTGCTGCCCAGTATCATAGTAGAATGTGGGCTTTCAGACATATGAGATGGGTGATCCCACTTTCTGTAGATATTATTTCTCTACAAAACCTTTGTTTTATAAACTTACCAGTTAACCTTAGGCAGTGCAGGTGGCACCCACTCCTTAGCGATGTACTTTTTCTGCTCATACTTAGCTCTGATGAACGCCTCGAGCGACGAGTCGTTCTGGGGCCTTCGGAAGGAGTCGGGTAAGTTCGCCTCGTAGACTGCGCGGGCGCGCGAGTTGCCCATTTGTTGGAGAGATACCTGGAACGTGATTGGTCGGAATAAAAGTACTATCATCATCATCATCTTGCCTCATGTTACTTGGTGCCGGTGTATCTCAAAGAACAGAACTTCTTCTGTCGACCGTCACGCTATCTTCACTCCCTTTTCGTTCATTTCTTCGAAATAAGAAGGAAAGCACCTTCTGGAAACCGGCGAGTCTTCTGACAAAAAAATCTAAGAGTTTGTGACCCCTTCCGTGCACGAAGAAGTGGGAGACGAATAGTGGTTGATTATGCGAATGGCGTTACTCCTACACGCAATGTGACGTATCTATTCAATAAAAGGGGTACCTTATCGTTGAAGGGGAAAGGTGCCTTATTACCTTAGCATGACTGAACAATCTGATCATGACCCTTTTTATACTAGCTAAAATACTATTTGATGCTTGTAAATCCCCTCATTTCGCCAGCTACAAAGATCAGCTAGTAGCGTGGTTAGGTAGTGGGATAGGCCGAGTCGTGAGTACATTATATTGATCGACATGAAGAAAGGGTAACTCAAAGGGATCGGTCAGCATTGGTATGGGCTTACTACATGAATTATTAAATGAAAAGGGATTGTATTTCCGGAAACATGGATGGACGATCCTAATTTTCAATTTCTACAGATCCTGCTCTGCCATCCAGTGTAACGTGCCTTTAGTCAACTGCCTCTATGTCAGAAGTAATTAGAATGATATGAACCCGAAACTTTCTTGTCGAATATATAAATAAAAATTGAATTTCTTCCGCGTATTTATAAGACTATGACAAATTCAGTTACAAAACTTTGTTTCACATACAAAGGTCCATTTATAAGTCGAGGAGCCAGTTCTAAAGAAAAGTAATTGCAAAGAAAGAAACCCTTATATAAAAATAGCACCTCAGCATTTTTATTTAAGTTAACGACCGCCCACGTGCCTCGTTCATTGACGTCGCTTTGGTAAGCACTTTATTGTTATAAGTCACGCAATCGCTATAAAGGGTACTTGAATAATTTCGCGCGACACGATACGTCACTAGCGCGATAACATCGTATCAGGCTGACTTGTACTGGTGGACGTAGACCATGGGCAATGACCGCTACAAGAAATGGTTAAGGGACCTTGCCATACGGCCGGATTCAATAACGTATCTAACGTCATGTTTGACGTTTCAGCTACTGTTTGTAGCTAATATGACAGTTGGTTAAAGGTAGATATGTCACCGGAAAATAGCAAACTCCGTAACATTATTTCTCTGTTCAGTAGCATTGACTGAAACTTCACTAAACCTCATAATCTTAAATAAAAATGTCTGCCCCGTGTGTATTATATCTGTATATTCTTTCCGAATTGTTAAAATTCAATTTTGAATCTTATTTTTATTTATTGTACACCTACCACAGTATAGTCTTTATAACCCAAAGGTTGACTGGTACAGAATGCCTTGATGCATTAAGTCCGCCCATGTACCACTGTTGTACATAAAGTTTAAATAAATAAATAAATAACTATTCCATTAGTAATAAAGAAAAACCATGGAATACCATTATTTAGGTATATTGTATGACTAAGGAATTGGTTCTTTCAAAATTGAAGGATTCTGGTAATGACTGTGCTCTCCTTGTCTCGTTTACGTTGAAGATGCCAATTTTGCCTTTGGGTGCGTTCATAATGAAGCAGGTTTTCGGTACAGACAGGTGCGTACGGGTCGGTACTGAATCAACCTGTGTCCATTATGTGCGAGCGCATAAGTTATCATGGATCTATTTTGCCTGCACCGATCAGTACCGACCTGCCTGTACCGAAAACCTGCTTCTGAACGCACCCAGTTTTTGCTTTACTACGATATGTAGATATCCATAGTAGCCGCCACAAACTAGGGCAGTGATATATCTGTTTTTCGTCTGCCTATACTCTTGTCGATGTTACGACTAATATTTTTCCTGACACTAATGCATGGGGAAATGGCGATTGGGGAAAACTAACAAGGCGCCTTTTTTCAGATCTTAAAAACGCCACAATTATTTTAATATTATCATCAATCAAAATATAGAACTTACAACTTGTTCTGGTGTCCATGAGTCCAGGTTGACACTCTTCACTTTAGAGATGTGGACGCCGAGGTTTCGGTGAATCCCAGCGCATCGGATGCACAGGAATATACCCAGGTTCCATGACGCCCAGCGGGGACCTGTGGAAATGAGAACACATATAAGGCTTAAGCTTGCGGAAATTATTACTGCAGTTTTTTAAGTCCATCTCCATAAAGAAGTCTTGGAGACGCAACGTTAGTCATGCGACACGTTTCATTTATTACCGAAGGACGACGCAGTTTTCCGTATAAGCAGTAGCACAGTCGGTCGACTCACGAGAGAAGTCTCCTTGGAATACTGGGTTAAAGCTCGCTGGTGATATAATTGTCTCTCTCTCTATGTTGATAAGCACAGAACAGCCACGTGCTATAACGTGTCAATGCCATCATGATTCTGTTGTGAAAAAGAGACAGTAATTTGTCCTGTATAACTCCGTCTCTCTCTGACAACGGAATCACTTCATGATTCCCTTGTCAGTCTTTTTCACAACGGTATCATGATCGCCTCAGAATTCTAACCATACCAGCTGTTTACCTCCGCTTCTAGTATCGTATGTAGCTTATTTCTATTTCTTGGTTTCAAGCGATGTACCATCGCGGACATTTACGGTGAACCACTTTTGAACCTTATAATAATTAAAGTCGAAGAGCGGTTCCCCGCAAATGTCCGCGATGGTACAGCCTAGCCCCGTAACATTGCACATCCCTTTGCGCAATATTGTCACAATGCACTTGGTATGTTTCTCGTTGCGTTACAAAGTCGCGAGCTGTTGTGCAACAAACGATGCCTCAACATGATGGGCGCTACGCGTTTCGCATTTTGTATTTTCGTCAAATGTTTACAAATGGTATGCGTGTCTACTGACAGACTTCTGGGTTTGTTTCGGTGTTTCTACTCAGGGTACTCAGCTAGAAAACAGCTAGACCTCATCTAGTTTAAATTGTTCAAAAGAAAGATTCGACGTGTAAAAGTATTTTTTAACCTCTTTACAAAATAAAAATCATTTAGACATTTATTTCACTCGAAATCTTTTAATTTATTCTTTATTTACTAATTTAGCAGTTGGTAAACACTTCTGGACAAAATTATAATTTTCCTTGAATCTTTAAATAGCATATTGAGTTAACTTAAACCACTACTCATATAAATTACGCGAATTATTTGAAGTATGCAGCATTGGCATACCAAAACATTGATGTAGAACTACAAGGCAAAACATAATTATACTCTTCCTGTTGTCCATGTTTTAATTAACGCAAGAGCACTGTTTAAATGTTTACTGTAGGTTGGGGAAGTTTAACACACATTATTATAACAGTTTGAAACAATCTAGGCAGATTGATCTTCCTTTTTACAACCATATTGGGATTGGCTGCCAGTCAAACCAAATGCTGCTGTGTACCAGTATTTTAAATGTAGCGATTGCCTCATCATCATATCAGCCGAAAGACGTCCACTGCTGCTGCTGGACAGGGAGGGGGGGTCACCATAATCGCCACGCTTGGCAAGTGGGTTGACAATCGCAGTGTAGTTTTTGCAATGCACAGAACCACAGAGAATACTGCTGCCCATTCTGGTGAGTCTGTGTGTCAGCGAATGCAACATTAACTAGGCAACTTGTAAATCCAGACTGCTGTAAATGACTTGTTGGCATGTTTGATAAAGTAATCGAAGATTGTGATAAAACTATGATCATAGTTTTAATAATGAATTATAATTACTCAACGAGACCTAAATAAACCAGCCTCACATTTCCCAAACAAGTTTTGGCCAGCTTGCAGTCTAAGCAGATGCAGCTGTATACACAAACCAGTTACTGGGGCACCCCCCTTGGTAAGACTACCAATATCAAGCTATGCAGTCCCACTACTGGGCAAAGGGTAGGCCACTAAATCCATTCAAATATTCTCCTTACTAACGAAACAAACAAATATATCTACAAAATTAGTTTCCCCTCTTAATTATGCAATTAACTGAGCTGAAATATTCTAGATAACCATATCAGTTTTTGTGATAAAATATTAATGTTTGGACATTTGCCATTAAAAGCCATGTCATAATGATAAGAAGAAATCACAGGAAAATTAGGCCAGTATACCTGTTTATTGTTTTTTATTCAATATAACTAAACATAACCCCACACTGTGTCTTATAAGCTTGTCAACAACAGGATGGGGTCAGCACTCGCCTATGTATGTATGTATGTATGTATGTATGTATGTATGTATGTAACTCGGGGTCGGTTTCCGCAACTCCACGACTTAGCGCGTATTTTGCGTGCAGGTGGGACAAATGTGTCATTCGATCCACCCCAGCTCCCCAAGGAAGGCCAGCAACGCCTTGGTGTTACTAACTATCTCACAAAGGGTACCTGGGTTACCGAAGTACTTAGCCCTGTAATCAGCGACTACCGGGCAGCTTAGTAGCAGGTGCAGCACTTGCCTAAAGCCAGTAAGAATGGAAGGAAGAAAGGTGCCCTGCAGTGTGACGGGATATCATTATCTGCCTAACCTTTTCCCAATAAGATTGGGGTCGGCTCCCAGTCAAACCGGATTCAGCTAAATACCAGAATATGCCAAAAATAAATAAATTAATAATTGTGTCCTAAAAGCTTGTAAGTGAATGAAAGACAATAAAAAATTCTATGTTTGTGTATGGTACGTAATTAAAAGATTTTCAATGCAGTTACCCTAAGTTTTCATAATGGCATGTCATGCATTTCATACTGGTCATTGCCTGCATTATCATCATTCTTAGGAATTGAAAGATATTATGTCATGCAAAATAGTTTAACAGCCAAGGAATAACAAGACATTTCTATAAGCTATTGTAATGCAAAACATGTATTAATCAATAGATCTAGCTATGATAAACTGAATATTGATATGATTAGTAAGGATGTATGATATATTGACATGCCTTTGCAAGCACCAAATAAGCAATAAACTTAACCTTTTGAATGCCATTGTCACATATATGTGACAAAAAATACTGCAAATTTGTGGCTATGTGCGGGGGCACACCAATGCGTTTATGGTCTGGCATTCAAAAGGTTAATTAAGTGTGATATTCCTCTTCATAAAGTATGACCAGACATACTGTAACAATCCTATTATATTATTGATTAGTGCCTATGTCATATTTTTGAAGCATTGGTTTCATAGGCAAAGGTCTCTCTTTCTGCCTTCCATGCTTGCCCAAAGCCGGGAAGAATGGAAGGAAGAAAGAGAGACCTTTGCCCTGCAGTGGGACACAGGCTGAAATAATTATAATTGCTTTCATCATCTTCTTGCCATAATGCAACTTAGGGTTAGCACAACACATTTTCTTCCTCCATTCTGTCCTATCAACCATCATGCTATCACTGACTCCTAATCATTGGTTTCTGGTTAGATTAATCTAGATTGCATAAGTTAAATATTTTAATTATTTCTATTGTTTTTGGAAAATGCTAAGTCATCCAATACTGCATTGCAATACATATTATGTTTGTGGTTGCACTTTATTTAATAGACACTTTTCCAAACAATTAATTTTAATGTTTATTTAGCAGCACTCAAGTCCTACATAAAACTATAACTGACAACAAGATTATCTACATTCTACAATCGTAAAATTATAAGTGCTTAGTTACAATAGGTGATGTGTGGTTGAAATAATATTTTCCACTTTTTATAGACTAGCACGGAACATAAAACAGACAATTTAGTTAGGTCTTTCCATAGAAATGATTCGAGTAAAATAACAATTCCGAATGTGACGAAATTCTATTATGATTTTAATCCGTAAGCAAAGACTAGAGGTAATGACTTGGTATTGAAACAATGATAAGGGGTATTTTCATGATTTTTCAAAGGTCATGAAAAACATTGGGAAAAGAAGACTAGGTGAGCTAGTTGTTTGCAGTAAATTGCAGCAGCTGTTAGCAGTGAATACATTATTATTTTGAAACATTCCCATAAATCATTCAACCAAGAAGGAATTGTTTATTAGGAATTGTATATAATACTTGCAGCTTTCGTGATTTACTGCTCATTATAAATACTAACAAAGTGAGAGCACGGAAGCTATGAGAACATGAAATATGAAGCGATAGTAAGACAGTTATTACGAGATAACGTGAGTCATTTGAACAATTTTGATTCTAAAAATTGAGTTCAAGGCCCTCAATTATACTCACGAAATTTACGTAAGTTGTGAAGAAACATGCATTTAAGGTTTTTATGACCTCGTTACAAATGCATTCAAGAAGATACATGTAAAATTTGCAACCAAAAAAAGAAAAAATCCGCGTACCTTTAGCATCGCAATCAACACAATATTTATTGTCTTCATCCTTCAACATCTGCATCAATATGTTCTGACATCTATCCTGGATCTGTTTGGCTCGATCTTTTTCACTTTTAGAAGACATTTCTTTGAAATATTATTAGCAAACGATATCAAATTCAATGAAAATGGGTGGAATGCTTGTTTGTTGAAGGAAAGAGAAACCATAGAGCTGAAATGACAGCAGTTTTGATGAGTTGTGCTGTCATTTTTCTCTATGATTTTTGACAAGATGAGGAAAACACTCGAAAACAGAGGAGTTTAACAAATTAAACAAAAATCCATTTACAATGCGCTTATCAAATTAAAAATCTTCATGTGGATCAAGAAATGATCATTGGAAAGTATCGTTTCGTTCTTTCAGAAGAAAATCAATGTGTTAACGCGTTATTCACCATTATGGTGCAAAATATGCGCTCCTGAACGCAATACCAATTGTCAGTTTCCAATGTAACGTCAAGATTTACTTTTTGACTGGCAGGCACTTGTCAAAAACTACAAATTTTGCTTTGTTTTGAATACATACGTGCACTTTCTCACTAATTATTTATCTTAAAATAAATCGCAGTTATTCTAATAGTTAACGTCGCAGAATATCAACAAGTGCTCTATAAGTTCCCAAATCGAAATAACTCATAGGGTCGAAAATAAATAAGTGATCGTTAGGATAGAAATGTGTTGAACGTAATTTCTTGCAAATTTAATCATTACACAATGGGGAATCAGCTTGTGGGTGTTGCTCCATCGCAGATATATCCCGTGGAACATTACCTGAGTGACCATGTAGACCTGTCGTTCGATATGAGGTATGATTCAATTTTATGTGTATCATTAAACTTACCTAATATTGATAAGTAGGTATTTTGATAACAATATTTGTAAAGTGTATACCTACTCAGCACAGTTTTAAATATAACGCCCTTAAGATGAGCCTTTGACCTAAAGCTTCAATATTTACCTACTGTATGGAAATCTGAAAAGATATTAGTTTAAAACCAAAATAAAATTAATTCCAAGTTAGTATGAGCACCAGTATTTACGTCTTTGTCTTTGTCATTGATCTTGCAAAGGTACGATAGCAAACATACTCTCTATTATGCTATTCTATAATGTCTTCAAACTACTTTTTGAAAACTCAGTAAATAAATCCATTTTATTGTAAGTATCAAATGATATGTGTTATGTTTGAACTTTGTTGATTTTTTTATTTGTCAAGTGTAACATTTTTGTAATGAGGGTAAATAGAAATAAAACAAATGCTTTCTGATCTCGACTTGGTTGTATCTTTTAATATGTATGAAACTTTTGTTTTCAGCCTCGGCTCAACCCGTTTTCTCAAGGTGGCTCGGGCTAGATCCCGTGAAGGTCTAGTAGTGGTGAAAGTGTTTGCGGTCCATGACCCGTCACTGCCGCTAGCTGAACATAAGGAGAGGATACTGAAGATTAAAGAGCAACTGGCTTCTGCATTCAACTGCTTGCCCTTCCAGAGGGTTATTGTAAGTATTTAATACTAGCCTTTTCCCACAACTTGGCTCCCCTAACTCTAGAGAAAACTGCATACTTCCCTGATTAATCATGGCCTACAATACTTAACAGCTTTCTATCAATTTAAGAAATTTCACAATCAAACCACTGCTTCCAAAGATAATCTTTTTATTACATACAAATGAACAAACAAACAATTTTGCCTCTCTATGATATTAGTTTACACCTAAGTAAATGGTTATTTCAATTAAAAAAGGATTAACCATCAACATTAAAAATAATTTAGTCTGTAATTATAGGAGCAAAATAATGTCTGAAAACAATTATAACTTAGAAGGTAATCAGTAGACCAGCAAACAATTATTTTTATACTACACCTGCTTGGAAAGTACCTTGATACTTTATCAAATTTACGGTAGAAAGTACGTCATTGCATATCGAACAAATATGCGGGGAGAAAACGCATCTGAGCGGGAGAGAAAAGTGTATGAAAATCCATTTCTTACGTGGTTTTTCTTTTTTAATTTTGGGTAAGACTATGCGCCGGTAACCTAAATATCAAAAGCCAATAAGTTTTTACAGTGAGTTTTTATCTCCAAGTTCGCAAAATGACACTGGCCACTAGCTGTGTGTTGGATGGTGTCGGGCTGGCAGTGCGACCCTGCGGCGGCAGGATAAACAATTTGAAAAAAGAACATGTGAAAATTGCAGACGCCATTGGCGCCATTTCCAATTTGTGTGTTGTTTGAGGATTCAGTTTTAACTGCAACAATTTCAATATAAATTTCAATTAGTAAAGATTTCGTTTTTTATTTTCCTTCTAGGTGTAGTATAAAGCACTATGTATCACTCGAGAGAAACTGCGATTCCCGATCTTGGGTGTTTTAAAGCCCTCGCCTACGGCTCGGGCTTCAAACGACACCCTCGACGGTAATCGGTCACTTTCTCCTCTCGGTGAACAATGTACTATTCTTGAATCATTTCCAAAAGAAAACTCATTAACATGTGCATCCTAGCTGTCCTAAACTATGGATGGGGCATAAAGTTGGTCAACAACAGAAGTTCAACTCAAGATTTGCCTATGGAACAATGGAGTGCAACATCCATCTATCCAATCCATCAAAGGTCTCATCTTTTGAAATCTAACAAAAATTTAAAAAGGTTGTTTTACAGATTCCTTTTCAGGATTTGTGTTAAGGTACAATTTCCGATCTTGGCGACCACGTCGCGCTACCGCGACCCGCTGCTTTGAATGAATTACTATAGGACACTCCCGGGTGCAAGCGACCGAGTCGCCAGGTTAATGTGGGACTGGATTGACCACCTCGTACGAATGCACCCGGAGAGATCGGCGAAGATTTTCACTCACTGGACGACTGATGAAAGACGTCGCCGTCGAAGTCGACCACGGCGAAGGTGGTGTGACGATCTGATCATGTAGGAAGAATATCAGGAAGGAAGGAGATTGAGGAGAACTTTGTTCACTATACATTGCACTACTAAGGCCTATGCTCGAACAGCCAGCATGGGAAGTACGCCATGGCTGTACCTTATCATCCACCATCCTGTTCAACATCCATGGGACATCAATGGCAACGAAACGAATAATTTGCCCCATACTGACGACACCATACATTTTGCAGCTGACGTAACCGCTCTCGATTGAATGGAAAGAGACACAAAATAGTTTACGAAATTGTTTATTTAATCAATTAATCATCCACTAAATATGTCTTCATTTCCTTCCAGCTTACTGACAAAGCCGGCCTCCTAATGCGCGAGTACTGTAAGTGTAGCGTCTACGACCGCATGTCCACGCGTCCGTTCCTCACGACTCTGGAGAAGAAATGGATCACCTTCCAAGTGCTGTATGCACTGCACCGCATGCACAAGCTTGGAATTTGTCATGGTGACATTAAAGTAAGTGTACTACCATTTTAAGTGTAGATTATCATGGTTATGTACTGACCTCCTCGGTTTAAACAGGTATAATAATGAAGGAAGCTGTTCTGGAGGTCCTGGGGTCACTGTTCTTTAGCATCACCTGATGAATACAAAACTGTTTCCCTCAACACCGTGGCCCTGTGACAATTTTGCTTAAGCGTGTCTCTTCACTGAACCTATCTTAAGCGTAGAAGTTAACGTCCCGTTGACTGGCGTCGAAGCGGGGTTCGCTGCGCAAACGACCATATTGTTGTATCGGTAATACGGCGCCTTAAGGCGGCGGCCGTAACGGTAACTCAGTCTTCGATACGTATACGAATTTTCGACGAAAGTCTGCATGCCCAGGTTACACTAATTCAATACAATACAATACCTATCTCTAACCTATAAATTTTGCGAAATCGTAGTCCAACCTACTAAACATTCAAAATAACTGAGTACCTAGTGAAGGGAAGGATTTTTTTTGAGTTTCATGGTTACTTAGTTCGTCTTTCCCATCGTTCCAGCTAGAAAACGTAATGGTAACGTCCTGGCTGTGGGTACTCCTGACGGACATAGCGTCGTTTAAGCCCACTTTCCTCCCGGACGACAACCCGGCCGACTTCAGCTACTTCTTCGACACGTCGCGCCGGCGCCTCTGCTACGTCGCACCGGAGAGGTTCGTGAGGGCGCCCGACCCGCATAATAGGCCTGCGGTAAGTTAATATAGAGTTTTAAGACGGTATAATCCGAACTCATATTATAAATGCGATTGTGATTTTGTGTTGGTGTGTTGTTTGTTACGCTTTCACGTCTAAATCGCCGAACAGATTTAGATGAATTCTGTCCCAAAATTCGAAGGGTCCATAGACACGGTTATAGGCTTCTTTTAAAGTGAGCGAAAAAGCTAATTTGAAATATTTTGCTAGTATCTGCAGATTTACATACAAAGCTAATAGCTGTGTTATCGGTTCGTACAAAAAATATAAAACCATGGTAAGCGCCAAATAAATATAAATATAATAAAATAAATGTGCAATAACGGTCATTGGACCACGTACATTTATTGACGTTTTTAATTAAATAAAACGAAAATAACGACATAAAGCGAAGCCTGAATGGACATCTATCGTGATCTGTCAGGTTCTCGTAACGAAAAACGATTCATAACTTATTGTTCTGGTCTCTTAGAAGAGATATTAGGCAAAGGGCAATGTACTTTATTGCATACTTATCTGACTTCTGCCATACCTTTTTTTTTAATTACCTGGGTGAAATCCTCATGGATGTCCTTCCGTCCTGGGGCGTGTGGATGGGTCTGTCAGACTCTTACTGACTAAAACCACCCCGTGTTCCATCTCCCACCTACGCCGGGGATCGCGGGAAAGTATCCGACTTCTACCATACCTTTTTTTTTTTTGATGTCGGGGGGAAATCCTCATGGATATTCTCCGCCCTGGGGCGGGCGGAGGGGTCTGTCAGACTCTTACTGACTAAAACCACCCCGGTGTTCCATCTCCCACCTACGCCGGGGATCGCGGGAACGTATGCGACTTCCGCAATCTCCGGCTGGAAACTTCTACCATACCTGCTCCAACTAACTGACAATCACAAGCGCTGACTCGCGTCAGTTGTCAGTTAGTCAGGGAAGTCAGTGTGTGTATTATATATTATGTAGTATTAAAATAATGTCATAATTTTACTGTAATCAAACAAATCTTATATTTTACAGGGAGATGACAGAATGGGTGGTCTGTTGCTGAGTGAATCACCTTGTAAAGTTGGTGAACTTGTACCTAGTATGGACATATTTTCGGCTGGGTGAGTCTTCTCTTTATATTTTTGTTTGTGCCTTTTTGGCTATGGTTCAGGTATTTTATTGCAATGGTAGTTATACTGTGGCACTCAGTCTGGCCTATTCAACGTGTACACATATACAACAGAATAAACGCGTTACCTCTTAAGGGTACATTTTGTCGAGTCACGGCACATAAATGTATGGAGCAGTCGATTTTTTTTTCTGATTTCAGTGTTGGCCCCATATTGAAAGTTGTTCATAATGATGAGTAGAATGACCCATTAAGAGGTATTGCGTTTATTTTGGTACAGGTTGTATATGCATAGCATAGCATGGTAGAACTATAAAGGTTTCCAGGTTACCTTGAGAACTCTTCAAAAGGTCACCAATGATCCATTCCATTTTATATATGAACTAGCTTTTGCCCGCGACTTCGTACGCGCATATCTCGTTTTTTCCCGTTCCCGTAGGAATTTTGGAAAATCCACTGTTAGTGCTACCCTACACAATAAACATGCCATATTTCTGCTTTCTACGACGAGTAATTTCGGCTGTGCGTTCTCTGTTAGTCACTCAGACAGTCAGTCAATCAATCACTCACTCAATCATTCAGTTACCAATAACGGAAGAGTTTTATAAATACAGAATACCGTATATATTGATTTGTACCCTGTACCCGCCTGTATTTGTACCCGCCTTCGCGCGAGTGCAAATTATAAACCAAACCTTCCTTGTTCATCGCTCGTTCTAGAAGTGAAAACCTTATCAACATTAGTTGCGTGGTTTAGAATAAATTATCGGAGAAACAGACAGAGGCAGACAACAACTCAGCTTTATACCATTTGGAGATACGCATCTTCAACCTTGAATAGCACCATCCCATCACTTTCCGTGGGTGTCGTAAGAGCCGACTAAGGTACTCACCAGAGAATGGGCAGCAGCATTCTCTGCGCATTGCAACAGCTACACTGCGATCGCTAACCCGCCTGCCAAGCGTGGCGATTATGGCAACCCCCTTTTCCCTTTTGGGGAGGCCTATTTCCAGCAGTGGACGTCATACGGCTGATGATGATGATCAACAACCTTTGTCTAAAGAATAACTTTTTGTTTTCAATAGGATAACTATGTATATAAGGTTCTGTTTGAAGCCCTATTTTTGCCAACCAAATAACATATTCCCCCACCAGTTGCGCCCTCCTAGAACTGTGGAATGACGGCACGCCCGCACTCGACCTGCCCGGTCTGCTCGCTTACCGCAACGGAGAAGACCGGCCGCCCACCATGACGCTCGCCACTGACGAGCCGCAGCTGAGGGCTCTGCTGCACTCCATGACGGAGCGCAACCCCCGGGACCGGAGGACGGCTGAGCTGTACCTGGATGAGGCCAGGGGCAAGTGAGTGCAGTGTTTTAATTGGATGTAACCTTATAAGTTGCTGTGACTGTCGACTGCTGAGCTTGGGTGCCGGCACGGGTGTCAGATTTTCGCGGTTTATGCGAAATAGGTTTAACCGTCGAAAGATGAAAGCAAGGCAAACTGCCTGTATGGCTAAAAATTTCTCTTGGAAATGGTTTAGTGTTTCCATTAAACAATTCTCCTTTGTGATAAACCTTTAGAAAATCCCGCAGCTATTTATAATCAAAGAATATCACAATTTTACAACCATATTAACTTTGTTTTAGATTATTCCCCGAATACTTCTACTCGTTCCTCCAATCATACATGCTGATTTTTTCCGCACAACCGATCTTACCGCCTGACGAAAAGATACTCCGCATTCACCAGGACATCAGAAACATTATCAAAATCTTCACCCAGCCTTCAGACGCTAAGAACTACCAAGACCTAGTCGAGGAAACCACAGAGCATCAAACCATAGACAATATAGACAAATTAAAAGACAAGTTCAAAGTTTTGAACGTCAATACCACAGATTTTGATGAAGATGATGACAAGGCCCCTGAAAGAAAAGATATGGGTCCTGATAGTGAAGGTTTGATACTAATAACCTCTTTGGTGACGTCCTGTATAAGGGGGCTGCATCATTGTACATCGAAATTGTATAGTTTGGAGATTTTGCAGCTATTGTGCGAGAATTCTAGCTCGGAGACCATTTTGGATCGGATTTTGCCTTATATTGTAAGTCGATGTTTTATATTTTACTAGCTTTTGCCCGCGACTTCGTACGTACATAATTATCCAAATGCCGTTTCAGTGCTCCCTACACTCCCCAAGGAACTTGCATGCAGAGTTTCAGCTGTCCGTTATCTGTCAGTCACTCAGTAACGGAAGAGTTTAAATGTATTTTTAATTTTATATCACAGTATATTTGTCTTAGTTTATGGATTGCAAAATTGTGTATGTACAAGTAGAGTAGAGTTGATGACGAAGGACTGCACCGACCTTTGATTGAATTATGAGTGTCAGAGAATAATGGTCAAGTTCACAGACACATTCCCAAGTATAAAGTAGATCCATATAAAAAAAATTGTGAGCCGTCACGGGACGCCTGGCAGATGTGAAACATCGAAATTATTTTGTACAAGTAATATGCATAATAGAACAGATTACGACAGGAACTAAATATGGCATACTGAAAAAAATACAAAATATTGACTGTATATACATACCATCGTATTCTATGGCGACGCGTCGCCACGGCATGCGTCGCACCGCCAACAATCGGTTTTACCCGCGGCTATAGATGTTTCACATCAAAAACACTGTAGGTATAAAGGTAGGTACTAGCCGGTGTTACGGGGCGTAAGGTAACATGTTATAAAGCGTGCATTCGTGCAGTCAGTACGTGGAAACGAGCACGTACATGTGCGTACGTGTGTGGTTTTACTCGGATTTTAGGACACGGCGTAATATAACATGCTCGCTGCGAATGTTACATTACGGCCCGTAACACCGGCCAGTACCCAGCTTAAGAGTGTCAAATATAGCTAAATAGATGCAATCCCTAGCTTCGCGCTTCTATGTTAAGCAAGTTGCTTGTGTAAGCTCCGAGAACCAAATGGAGCTGATTGGAGGGTTGTGGCTCCAAAATGGTGACTTTTAGAGATCCGATGCTTTAAGATTCTGAGCTGTTGATGCGACGAGACATAAAATATAGAGCGAAATTTTATCTCTTCTCAGATTCACCTATCCCACGACAGTGTATCTCGCGTGCGCGCCTGCGCAGTAGCGACATGCGCGCGCGCAGTCTCTCTAGTACGATCTCTTCCCAACGCGGACTGCAATGTGTTCCCGGAGTATATCCTGCCGGAGCTGGCTCCTCGCGCTGCGGACCCCAGTGTACCTGTGAGGATTGCTTATGCTAACAATATTGGTGAGTGAGTTATTGTAGTTTACACCTTATGTCTGTGCACCTAGAGTGCATTGTGCTATGCCTATTACGATCTCTGTCCAACTCGGACCCCAGACAGCAGTGGCTTAGTAACAGGTTTCCAGTTTTCGACCTTCGTCTGCACAATCCTTTTTTATTTCAAACTTGCCTACATGTAATTCGCCTATTCAATAAAGTTGTTACGTTACACTAAGCTAGGATTTACCTATGAAAATGTTCCAATTTTAATATTTCTTTCCAGCTAAACTGGCGGAGACAGCAGTGCGTTTCCTGGATCAAACACAGAATATGGTGGACAAAGAAGCGGCCAATATTAACTATGAGACTGAGCTGTCTGCGCTGCATGAAATGGTATGTGTACGATAGACAGGGTGAATTTTTCAAGTGTGTCCGGACTACTAAACTAGCGAAAAATATTCAAAGGAGTGTCGGGCAAAATTTTTATATAAACCAAAACTGCATAATTGAATTTTTACCCTATAAGAACCTATATCATAACTTGAAGACTCGAAAATCAGGACGTTTTGCTTCATTCATTACTTTTTAGGCTTGACAATTACTGCCAGGGTTGCGGAATTTGTTCGAAAGAGTCACCGCGGCCCTGGAACGCGAAGGGCTTTAGAAGGAACACGGATGGGTAAAACCCATAAGTAAGTCCACCCAGTAAGAGTCTGACACGCCGCTCCACCCAGAGCGGGAGAAGTTATTTGATGATCCTTAAAAAAAAAGCTTGACAAATACCAATTTTGCTATTGTCATTTATTTGGTTCATTTCATATGCTCAAATGTAGCCCAAATTTAACTGAGATACTGCTTTATTTGAATTCAGAGAAAAGGAAAGTTATCAAATTTTGGAACAAAAAATTCTTAGATGTTCTTTCCCAGCAATGGGACAAATTAGACTTAGAAAAAAAAAACTCAATGTCATACAAAGCAAGGTTCAAATTTAATTGCAACCACTGCAATTTATTTGCAATCACTTAAAATGCCTATCGCTTGTCGATACTTGAATATATGGCGATGGATTGTCATTCTAGAGTTAGTGGTGATGGGCGGGCTTTTTGGGGGACTGTCTTTATGTAGAACTTTGACGTTCAAAAAGTGCTGGCACTCAGCCTAATTTGAATAAATGACTTTTGATTTTCATTTTTGAAGTGTTATTATTGTAGGATATATATATCAAAGTCCATAAGAAATGTAAATTTCGTACTGTTAAATCTTTGGTTGTTCTATCCACCAGGTACGGTCAACAGTATCGTATCTACTAACGGACTCGCAAGCGGTGGTGAAGCGAGCGCTGGTCGAAAATGGAATCACTAAATTATGTATATTCTTTGGAAAACAAAAAGGTAAGTAATTTTCATTTAAATATACTGTTACCTGTGAAAACATGCATGTTTATTAAGGCCCGAAAAATGATTTGCAAGATATATTAAATCTGGACTTTTTGTTTCAAAATTACAGAACCTGGTAAGATTGGTCTAGTTTCTAAACTATTATCATTATTTACATTTTGGCTTTAGTGTTTCTTTAGCTAGATAATGTATTGAACGTGATTTTATGAGATAGTATTTATTGTTATGTAGCTTTAAATGTTAGGCAGCCAAACAATGTAGTTTAATGTAGTCTAGCCATGTTATTAGTTTAAATACTGATTCGCACATTTTAAATCTAAATTGTATATAAAAAGGGATTATGCAACAAAAAATTGGGAAACAATAAAGCGTGTTACTACACCAATCGATAGATCGTCGATCGATGTTGATCGGTTGGTGTAGTAGCTTTGGCTGAATGAAGAATAAAGTAGAAACTATCGATGGACGTCGACTAATCCATTCTACCATCGATCGATGGCATTGATCGACGATCGATCGATTAGTGTGGTAACACCCTTAGTCTGTTGTCTCGTGTCCATTAGTAACAAAATTCGCATTAATTGAAAATACAAATGGTTTTAAACATTTAAATAGCCAACCATAAAAAGTAGGGCAGTCTGCCTCAATACTGTCTATTTTAGCTATTCTCATAATTATATCTCGTGCTGTTGAAGAATCTTTAGAGTATTTATTAGCTTGTAGCTACGCCTTAAGATTGATCCACACATATCAGGGCCGTGCGAGACGTTTCCGAGCCGTGGTCCGTCACAACGTGGCCTGACACGGGCGTGTGTGAACGAGTTCATATCAAATGAACGCACCGATATTGTTTTGAGCTCCGGACGGATCACATCTCTGGCACTACCCAGATATGTGTGGACCAAACTTAATCCACCGCAATTATGTTTTTAATAAACTACAGTAATATTCGTATTACAGCTAACGACGTAATCCTATCCCACATGGTGACATTTCTGAACGACAAAGAGGAGGCAGCCTTAAGAGGGTGTTTCTTCGAGCGGCTGGTGGGGGTCGCCGCCTATGTGGGCAACCACGCCGCGCCCATACTGGTGCCACTCTTACAGCAGGTACACCTCCATATCCCAACTATCTCCCTGCTACTAGACTGCCCCGGGTTAGCTCGCCTTATACAATTTACTATTTTTTTTGTGATTTTTGTGAATATTTTACAAAGTCGGTTGTCCTTTAAGGTGAAGCCACATGAGCACATTCGCAAGAAGTTGGTAGAATCATCACAGCGTTAATTCGTTGGATTCGTTTTTTCTTAATAACTTTGTTTATGTGTATGTATGTATTTATAAATGTTTTTATTTTTTTTTCTTCTCTCTATTTTTAGTTTTTCTTTAAGTTGCACCTGCCATGTTGTATCTGCACCACCCTAAGGTCGACTGGTAGAAAATGCCTAAGGCATTAAGTCCGCTTTTGTACAGGGTTTTTGCTAGTGCATAAAGTTTTAATAAATAAATAAAAAACCGCTTTAATATGGCAGATTAAGTTACGGTTCTGCCGACCACTGCATTGAGTTTTTTTTTCTGTCGGAAATATGTATTAAGTTCTTCTTTCTTTTTATACACATAATCACACTAATATTATTAAGGCGAAATTTTGTGAGTATGTGTATGTTTGTTACTTCTTCACGCGCAAACGGCTGGACCAATTTTAATAAAATTTGGTATGCAGGAAGCTGACGCCCTGGATTAACACATAGGCTACTTTAAACGCGGGTAACACCGCGGGGCGCAGCTAGTACTTGTATAGAGCTTAGGTAGGTATATGCATCTGGAATCATGTAATTTTCAATTGGCTTAGTAAAGTATTGATGTATTCGCTTTTGACCACAATCTCCGTGATGGAAAACGATGATGTGGTCTACGACAACGTAGAACATTGGGTTCGCAAATTAGTCAGCAGTTCCCTCTATACAGAATCAGGACAATGGAGGCTAGTTCTAGTTACATTTACAGTTAAGCCCAGGAGTTTCCTTGCGTGATCGAATCAGGAATGATGATATCCGCAAGAGAACCAAGGTTACCGACATAGCCCGAAGTATCGCCAAACTGAAGTGGCAGTCGGCAGGATATATTGCTCGCAGAACTGATGGTCAATGGTGCCGAAAAGTTCTGGAGTGGCGACCGCGTACCGGAAGACGTAGCGTTGGAAGGCCTCCCACAAGGTGGACCGCTGAGCTGGTGAGGGTTGCGGATAGCCGATGGATGCGAGACGCGCAAGACGGTTTTTGTAGCGACACTTGGGGGAGACCTATGTTTGTAGCGGCATCAATGCCGCCACATGAAAAACTATGAAGCGAAATTTGTACGGCAACAAAAAGAACCGCAGCACCATCTATCCTGTCGGCGATGAACTACCAACGCAGTCCTGCATCGCGCAAGCAAAGTTCTCCGTGCAATTTGAACATATACAACAGTCCGGATATAACTATCGGTTGCCCACCAGACACAACAGTCGTCTGGTCGGAATATCCTCCCATTTCAGTGGAGGTTTTGCGGGACTTTACTCTCTGTGCCGCATATCTCTATATTGTAACACTAGCGGACTCACGCTACTGCTACTTACTGATATTATTATAAAATAAAACTATATTTGAGATTTAAACTTCACAATATATTTTGCGTCAGCCTTCAACGAGTCCTGGCACCGGAGTCCCATATAAAAACAAAACATATTTTCATATTCCTAATTCAAATTCTCTTTTACTTTTTGCTAGACGCTTCCAAAGGGCTACCAGAAGGTCTGCCAGAGACCTGGAGCCAAGGAGATCCTCTTGACAATATATCTAGCAGTGGACGTCTTTCGGCAAACAATTACAAACTATTTATTTTCACTATTTTCTAACTATGTCATATTTTGCACAGGGCCTCACAGACCAGTCGGAGTGGATAATAGCGAAGGCGTTGAGAGCTACCACCAACTTGGCAGAATTGGGTTTATTGCCCAAGCAGGCGCTGTGTGATCTGGTGGCGGAAAGTGCTGTGTTCCTTGCACATCCTAATTTATGGGTAAGTTTATCACTACATCTTTACTTTATCTATAAAAATCAATTGCTGTTCGTTAGTCCCGCTAAAACTGGAGAACGGCTTGAATGTAGGGTAGGTATGTAGGGTAGGTATGTAGGGTAGGTATGTAGGGTAGGTATGTAGGGTAGTTATGTAGGGTACGTATGTAGGGTAGGTATGTAGTAGTAGTAGTAGTAGTGTAGTTGTAATATTATAAATGCGAAAGTAACTGTCTGTCTGTCGCGCATTCACGCCAAAACTAGTAAACCGATTTAAATGAAACTTGGTACACAGATAGTCTAGAGCCTGAGAAAAGTTATAGGTTACTTTTTAATGCGAGAAAAGTGTTGGAAGGGGGGGATGAAAAGTGTTATGGAAGTATCGTCATTTTTAGAGCTGGAAGCTTGAAACTTATTTTACAAAATAATAAAACGGTATCAATTATAGGCGCGATGATCCGTTTTCATACGAATCTCAGAGCCTGGCCAATCTTTTCAAGAAGTGTGCCGGCTATATTATCCGTCTCAAACATGAAACAATAAAAGGGGTAACAAATTGATATGAGCAGTTACAAATTAAAGTCCAAATTCTTTACTATGAACAGTCTCATCCCATCACTCCCCGTCGTAATTCATCAGTCGTGCATTCTCTATGCTTTTGTGCATTGCAACAGCTAGGCACTGCGATCGCCAACCCGCCTGCCAAGCGTGGCGATTATGGCAACCACCCCCGCTTTGGGCCAGCAGTAGATGCCTTTCGGCTGATATGATATAGATGAGTCTCATTACAAATTCTCATTTTATTTGATGAGTTATCTTAACAACTGCAGTAGTAATATAAGATATTCAAGGATTCCAAAGCTTCTTACTTTTCTTATCTTACTTCTTTATTTTCGTATCTTACTTCTTTATTTTCTTATCTTACTTCTTAATTTTCTTATCTTACTTTTCAAAATGTCTATTTTTAGATTCGTCACGAAGTGTGCGGCTTGGTGTCGTGCGTGTCGAGTCTCCTGAACCCGATCGATGTAAACTGCAAGATATTACCGTTAGTGTGGCCACACTTGAAGCACAAACTTATACAGGTAAGAAAAAAAACTAATTCAAATTAATATTGACGCTATAACTTCCCCGCGAAGTTCGCGAAGCAAAGAGGGCTTTTGTTCTTTGCAACTAAACACTGCAGCAACTCAAAAACGAAAGTTAATGGGTAAAAACTTGAGTCAAACTATAAAGTGACGGAGAACATAATATTTCTTTTAAAGTAACGAAATACTGTGCATGCCATTAGCTATAATTTAAGGAACTTCGAGAGATTCTGGTTTAAAGTTAGATCTCACTTAAAGCCATCCACTCGGCAACATTTGACGCGTGACATGTTGCACAACATGTTGCTCATCATGTTGAACGGCAACGAAGAACTTTTATTTAGTAACATTGTCAATGTTGCGCCTGCTGTCAACGTCGCACGTTGCTGAACATGTTGGGCGTCATGTGTTGCGCGTCAAATGTTGCCTAATGGATTCGAGGCTTATTTTTGCACTCTGATCCTCAAGATGCAGGCAAGTATCTACTTTGGGGGTCACAGACACGTACAATTGTATATATATAAATATTTTTTGTTTTTGTATGGTGGCGGACATAAAAGAATAGCACCATCCCATCACTTCCCGTGGGTGTCGTAAGAGACGACTAAAGGACTCGCCAGACAAGGGGCGGCAGCATGCTCTGTGCATTGCAACAGCTACACTGCGATCGCCAACCCGCCTACTAAGCGTGGCGATATAGCAAACCCCCCTTGGGAGAGGCCTATGTCCAGCAGTGGACGTCTTTCGGCTGATATGATGATGAATGCAGTTTTCTCCTTATCTTAGGGCAATTTTTGAGGAAGTCTATGATTTTGAATCCATGCGAAGCTGGGACGAGTACGTTTGTAAAAGACTTCCTTACAGGTGGAAAGAGCAGAGCTTCTACTAGAAAGTCTAGCGGAGCCAATACCGCGTAAAGTGCTGGATGCCGTGCTCCGGCATGGGGATGTGGATCGACTGGTGCACACGCTGCGAGAGAGAAGGAATACTAGACTCAAGGTAAATTACTTTACATCGCGACTTTATACCCCAAGGATGGCGAACCTATGGCACGCGTGCTAGTCGTGCCACGCAGCAAAATAATTTGGGGACGCCTATACAAGATTAATTAGCATCTTGAATGATTAGCAACAACAGAAATCATGCTGAACATAAAGCTGATTGGCATTAAGATTGCTTTATGAATTTATAGTTACAAAAAAAGAGTTAAGTTAATAGCGTCTAGTGTTATTTTTTGTCTATTATATCACCAAGTCAAGATTTTTGGTGACACGTCATGGCAAAAATTATGTTTGTAATGAAAATGGCACGTTCGCCAAAAAAGGTTCGCCATCCCTGTTATACCCAGAATGTAGGCAGAGGTGAATAGTACATATCTCTGTCAAAATCTGTATCTTTGCAACCTTTTTAGGGTTCCGTACCTCAAAAGGAAAAAATGGAACCCTTATAGGATCACTTTACACTTTATTGTGTGTTGTCTGTCTGTCTGTCAAGATCCTTTATCTCGGGAACGCGTGGAGGTATCGAGTTGAAATTAAAAACATATACTCAAGTCTAAAGTCCCTTAAAGTTGAGAAAAAAAATCAAACTTGTAAGTTAACGTAAAAAAAAGATACGGCCGTTTATGCCGCAAAAAAACGTATATTTCGACACTCTGTAGGGATTTAAAATTTATAGAGTAATTCCCGTTGACCTAAATTCATGAAATTTGGCAAGAAGATAGATCTTAAAGTACAAGTACATGAAAAAGTCTGAAAATTGGGAATTTATAGTTTTGTCATATAAAAAAAACATTTTTTACAATTACAAACTAATATTTTCGGTTGAAGAATTGACCGTGACGTACATTGATGTATGGGAGAAAATTTTTTCACCAAGAAAGTTAAGTTTGTCCTTCGATTTTACCTGCTATATTTTGTTTTCCTAGTTTATAAACTTCCGTAGGTAATGTATAATCGGAGACTCGATCGGAACCCTCGGTGCGCGAGTCTGACTTGCACTTGTTCGGTTTTTTTTTTACTATGTATTTGTAGCTGTTGTGTTTATGTCGAATAAATATTTTTCTATTTTAGTTTATCGAAATAGAATTATAATGAGTAAATTGGTGGGAATACAAGTCACTAGTCATGATAATATAAGTAGGTATCGTGTAATAGGGGCGACCGAACATATTCAGCCTTATTCATTAGAATATTCTAGTCATATGATTACCAGATTCTTAATTCAAATTCTGCCTTAAAATAAAGCAATCATGTGGGTATTTTTTATGAATGAGGCAAATTGACACTAGCCGTATTAGCTGCCGGACGATTTTGTAAACATGTCGAAATGAAGCCTTGGGTGAAGTGATCACGAGGTGAGCTGTCAATCCATATAATAAAGATGAAATGACAGCTCACTTCGTGATCAGGTGACATCTTTATTATATGGATTGACAGCTCACCTCGCCCAAGCCTTCACTTCGACATGTTTACAGAATCGACCGGCTGTTCTCATTATTCTATTAGCTGTTCTTATTTAGTGGGGCGTTAATTATAAGATATACATATACCTATGATCTTTCAAAAGAAATAAGTGACGCAGATAACATTCTAAAAAGCTGATCTGTATTTAAAACACGAAGTGACATTTACAAAATTCATGTTACAGGTAAAACAGGGTACAGTGCCTCAATATTCTGAAATGGGGCAGCAACTTAGAAACCTGTTTAGAAGACTCGCTTCTGACGGTAAGTACTCACGTAAAGATGAATTCTCAATGTGAATCGCCCTTATTTTAGTATTTTGTGTGAAGTGTGGATATTCCATTTATTTATTTGAATTATATGACATTTTAAAATATTTTAATAAAAACATTTTAAAATATAAAAATAGTAGCCGACCTGTATCGGGAACAGGGTTCAAAGTCTAAGCTACTGGTCATGACTCCTAACCTCCTAACAATACGCGCCGTGTCCAGGAGTACAGAGGCCCTACTATGAAGTCGTAAAACGATCGAGATTCCGCTCCAAGAGAGAGACGAAGCTATACATAGCGTATAGCACTATCCCTTTTTCATCGTCGGAATTAAATGGCATTAGCACCTGCTTTCTGAATCCTTATTAATATTGACAAAACTGTTTCAGGTATGACAGAGCATGTAGAAAATCAGCTCTTGGCTATGAGTGCGCATTTAATCAAAATACAAGGATCTTCCACGCAGGTTGGTAGCACTTTAAACTATTTAGAAAACAAAAAAATCACAGACATACATTTTTTAGGTATTCAAAAAGCAATTCTCACGGTGGAATGTTGATTTAAACAATAGATATGGGGATCTCAGTACTATGGTCGACGCCAAATAAATTTGCAATAACAGTCGTTGACTCTCCAACATTTATTGACATACTTAATTACCAGTGATCGGATAATCCGGCGCTAATATACCTAAACTTCACTTTTATTCCCACGAAAGTATAATACGGACATGCTTTTCGGAATCCCGGATCCTGGAATCGTTCGAAATTCCTGAGATTGCTCAAATGCGCCCGCATACAAAATATAGTTTCTAAGTATATTTTGTATGCGGGCATTTGAGCTCGTGAACTTTCATTATATTTTTTATAGGTATTCCATTTGTTTTGAATAAAATAAAGATACTAAATCAAAATAACCACTGCTAAAATTCTGTTAAGTTAATCATGGTTGTTTTTACAAAATTGTTCAATCCCGGTAATCCGGGATTATTTTTTTATTCAGAAAGGAATGTCTATACTATTCTTTAGGAAGAAGTTTAGGTATATAAGCGCCCGATTATCCTATCACTGTTAATTACGAAAACAGAAATAAAGACATAAAGCTGTCCTGTCGACATCTATCGTGATCCTTCACATTTTCTAGTAATGAAAAACGATTCATAATTTATTGTCCAGGTACCTACGAGGAAGGGGCAATGTACTTTAGTGCAAACTGATCTGGCGCTTACCATAATTATATTTTTTTTTAATGTTTAGCCTGTTTGGTCCCACTGCAAGGCAAAGGCCTCCCACTCTTCTTTCTTTTCCTCCTGACTTTGGGCAAGTGTGGACCAGTCCTGCCTGTAGGCGTCTCGCTCGTCCTAACGAAGGATTATAATCTGATTTAACCTTTTGAACGCCATTGATGTGTATACATGACAAGCAAACGCGTGCCCTGTACGCCAAACGCCTCAAATATGTGACAAAAAGTTCGGAAAATTTGTGGCTTGGCGTCGGGGGCACGCTGATGCGTTTATGCTCTGGCGTTCAAAAATTTAAAGAATGGTGCTCTCCATTGCTTGCTAGCAAACCTTAAGCTTCTACCTCTGTTGAATTGTCAAAGACCACGTTAGAATGCCGTGTGTGTGGAGAACGCACTATACCATCAACTAATACAATATTTTTTTATTTTTATTGTAATTATTTTTTATTTATTTTTTTATTATTAATAAATAATAATAAATAATTTGCGTTTGAGGTAAATTGAAAGATCTCAGCCCTAATTATTTATTGATATTTCCAGCACATAACAGAGGCACCAGGCCGTCTGAACCTGCAGACGACAAGCATATCGCGCGCCGTACAACTGGACACTGGCACCGCGGACGCCATGCAACATGTAGACAAACTGTATACTTCGACACAGAACAGGTAAGCACATAAAACATAGCTATTTGAATACGTATAATGAGGAGGGAAGTCTTAGTCTAACCAGATGCAGCTGATCACCAATATATTACATGGAGCCAGTCAGTGGCGGATACAGGAGTGTCATTTGGGGTGGTCTTGACTCCGCTGAGGATCATCATCAGCCTTTTCCCAACTATGCTGGGGTCGGCTTCCAGTCAAATCGAATTCAGTTGAAAACCAGTATTTTACGTGGAGCGGCTGCCTACCAGACCTACCAAAACTGGCGTCAGATTGTCTGGCTTCTGACTATCCGTAACGACTGCCAAAGGTCTACAAATGGCAGCCGGGACCAACGGTTTAACGTGCTTTCCGAGGCACGGAGGAATCTCGATATGTTAAGATGGTCACCCATCCACAGACCAACTTCGGCAAGCGTTGCTTAACCTTGAAGATCGACACTTGCGGCTGTTATTATTTAGCCACGAGCTCCGACCCCGCTGAGGATAAGTTTTAGAAATTCACTAAAAAACGCTCATTATATTTTACTTTGCTTAACGCATCATAACAAGCCCCTTGGATTCGTTTATGTAAATTCCTCAATGACTTTGTTACGTTGTAGACTTCCAAAGATATCTTGGTCTTTTGGGCTTGAGCCCCTTAGCCCTCCTGAATCTACCAATGAAGCCACCATAACATGATACCACTTGATAAACCATGTACTTGTCATATAAGTACCGTCGCAGAGGGATGGCCTGAAACACAGGTTTAAATAAACCTAGATCGGGCAACGCACTACATTGCCTTCAGAATTTTGTTTTTGTAACTGCAATGTTAAACTTGTCATACCATAGTTTTTATCAAGATTATTATAATAATATTATAGGCCAATATAAATATATACTATTGCACCATATGTACACTTTATGTAAACTTATTATTTCAATAAAAGTTATTATTATATATTTCTTCTTTACAGACGCACCCACAAGACTTCGGTATCGCACGAAACTCACATGAATACGGAATGGCAACACATGTTTGGACAGTCACACGAACAACATTCAAGAGGTAATGTCACAGATCCTCGAACTGGAAATTAATTCTTTGAAAACCGGCCAAGTGCTAGTCGGTCTACGAGTTCCGTACTATAAACCGAAAAATCAAATCACATTTCTTGTATAGGAGCCCCCTCCTAATTATGAAATCCATTTTTATTATTTTTTGTTATAAGGGCAAAATAGAAATGTGAACATTACAAGTGTCTACCATTACGGTCCTTGAGATAGATAGTAATAGTGATCCGTTGGGTATCCTTCGGGTACGGAACCCTAAAAACAAATTCCGTTAATTTCTAAGTCACTTTAAAAATATACTTAAATTAAATATATGAATAGGAAAAGCAAATTTGGAACACAAGCTTTTTTTTAAAAAACTCTTAAGAAAAAATATTGTCTGTGGAATAATGAGCTCATAGTTCTCATAAAAAAACATTGTCATCGCAACTCAACCAAGCCTCCTCGCTCCGGAATATGGATTTAACCAGGGCCCGACATGAACCTGACAAACATTGCAAATTGAATAAAAGCTTGGAAAAATATGAGGAAATTATTTATTTATTTATTTATTTGCTATTGTTAGGCACGCCTTTGACCACTATCTCACCTGATGGTAAGCGATGATGTGGTGAAGATGGAGCACGCTTGCCCAGAAGTAACCTATTCACTCTTGAATTAAAGACTCCCAGGTTGTATCAGGAAAAATTTCGCTGTAGATTTTATCTAAAAAGATTCTAGCCACGCTCACCCTTAGAGAATCTCGTCATCAGGCTGAAGCCTCGTTTTTTCCCTAATAATAACGTATTGTCATTTATTCCTTATTATTTGCAGAGGGAGTATCTCAATCGCAGGTGGTGTCGGGCAGTGGAGTAGTGTCACAAGTGATGTCAGTGCCGCCTCATCACTCGCAGCTAGGACACAGCGCTAGTTATGTACAATGTAAGTATTACGGACGCATAGGGCCGGCGCCCACTTACGGCATGACATGGCGTGGCACGGCGCGCTTCGGTATACCGTATCATCATGTGGCTTTACCACGGTGTGGTGACACTCACTCGTTCAGTTCAGATACTGTGCTAATATAAAATTGATTCAGATTTTGTTAAAATGATTGCCGCGGCGTGTCGTGGCAACTTGTAGAATATCACGACGTGTCGTAGCCCGGGAAATGACGTGGCGTCCCGCGGCATACCGCGGTAAGTCGCATCATCACGCAAGATGTTTTTACCTATTCTTATTAAAACAAAATAATGACAATTCTAACTTCATTGAAATAAGGTCGAAAAATATTTGTCCACGAAATAAATCCTTTATCCCGCCATGCCATGCCGTTCCGTGACTGGGCCTTTATAATATATTTTATGTACTTTACTAATTTTAGAACATACAGTGTCAGGTAGTCACGGTCTCCTTTCATCCTTCCCCCTCCCGTGTCATGGCTTCATATTCAACTCCCTTTCTGTATAAACTGTTTCGTTTTGTCAGACGTTCTGTCGCCTGGTATTCGGACTGCACTATACCCTACACCACCCCTACCCTCAAAACTCCTCCTCCTCCTACTCCTTTCAAATCGTTCGTGGTGCGAGTTCCGACTCATCATATTGAGACCTTCCTCAAGGAAGAGTTTTGGCCGAAGGGTGTCGTATATCGGCGATTCCGCGGAAGGCTACGTGACACCAAGCAGCGCAACACGACGCCGTCAATTCGTGTGAAATAGTGTTTTCATATTTTTGTGGTTTTTATAAATATGTATGATGGTCTGTAAGGTATTTATGTTTTGGGTCTTTGTTACCTGAAATAAATGATGTATTATTATTTATTATTACCCACGTAGCACCACCTTAGGGTGTAGTCTCTAGTTTCACAATTATTCATATTTTTTTTTTCTTTCATAATTATTTTAATGACGCGAAAACCGTTTTAATAATCATCATAGAGAATTACTAAGTAAAAAAGCTGAGTGATTCATAATATGCAGACAAAAAGTAGGTTTTATACTGTTCCGAGAAGAAAATAGAACTTCTAGTGTCATTACTTGGTCCTAATTCTTTATTGTACACCTTTGTAATAAGCAATGTAGAGACATCTATACGATAATAAATGAAAACGCTGGCAATACTGGTTCATAGGAATATTTTGAAACTATTACAAATACTGTCACCGACTACAGTTTACTATTCTGACGAAATATTCCAAGCAGTCTGTTGCATTTAATGACATCAAATCTGTGATAAAAAGACAACATATTCGTATGAACTAGTATTGCCAGTGTTTTGATTTATTGTCGTATCGTCGTCTCCACCTTGTATGACGAGATGCCCCGGTTTAACTCTGACTGACATTTATCAGCAGTGATCGGATAATCGGGCGCTAATATACCTAAACTTCACTTTTATTTCCACGAAAGTATAATGCGGACATGCTTTTCAGAATCCTGGATCCCGGAATCTTTTTAAATTCCTGAGATTGCTAAAAATACAAAATATAGTTAGAACTCGTTGTGAACTCTCATTGTGATTTTTATAAGAGTATTCCATTTGTTTTGAATAAAATAAAGATACTAAATCAAAATAATCACTGCTATAATTTCATTAAGTTTGTTATAGTTATTTTTACAAAATTGTTCAATCCCGGGAATCCGGGATTACTTATTTATTCAGAAAGGAATGTCTATATTATTCTTTTACGGGAAGAAGTTTAGGTACATAAGCGCCCGATTATCCGATCACTGATTATAACCTAGTTATTAACCAGCTAGTACTACAAAGGTTTTCTTCTTTTCGATTCGATGGTTAACCTTTTGAAGGCCGTTGTCACGTATACGTGACAACAAGCGCGCGCCCTGTACGCCAAACGTCGGGATCACGCCGATGCGTTACGCTCTGGCGTTCAAAAGGAACTCTTTAGATTGTTTGGGCCCAGTAGCTGGCCACGTCAATTGCAGGATTGGTGGCATTCGTAAAAACCCCCAAAGTACTGGTATGTACTAAACAGGTTACATACATGTTAATACAGTTTGTGTATTCAATGTTGTTGTATTATTTGCAGACAGCATGGCTCCGTGCCGCGTAGAACTGAGAGACTTGACCGCGCGGATGCAGCAGAAGTATCAGAAATCTTTGAGGTAATAAGAACCTATCCTAAAATGATATCTTTTTTTTTTTTTTTTTTGATATTTTATGCCTTATAAATGCCTTGTACTAGAGCTAATTTGCAATGACTTTGATTCCGAAAACCAGGTTTTCGAGGTTAATAAGGTTGCAAATTAGCTCTAGGTCATTCAAGCCATTTTGAGGAACGCTCAATTACAAGTCTCCCTTGTACCAAGGTGTACAGCAGTACACAATAATGAATTTCATAACTCTATTCTCATATCGATGTTATTTTCGGGCGTAAAAAATCAGTTTGTTTTATTTGTTAGGAGTCACGACGACCCAGTGGACAACAATGAGGATGTGCTGCCACCGCACGGCTGGCGGCCCGGGAATCAATTGCTCGCGTATTTACATGAACACAAGTAAGCACAAATTGTATTATTAACTAGCTTTTGCCCGCGACTTCGGCCGCGTGTAATTGTTACTTTGGGCAGACATTTTTATTTTTAAAAAACGCTTAAATTTATGTTTATTTATTTTTTATCAAGTGCCTAAATACAAAGGTCCATACGGTTTTATGCTCAATTATAACGGACTCCCAAACAAACTTCCACCCCCTTTTCACCTCCTTAAAGAATGATTTCTGAGATAAAAACTACCCTATGTCCTTTCTCGGGACTCACTATCTCTATACCGAATTATATCTAAATCGGTTCAGCGGTTTAAGCGTGAAGAGGTAACAGACAGAGAGACAGACACACTTTCGCATTTGTAATATTAGTATGGATAAGCCTACTTTCAGTAAGCTGTGTAGATGTGTCTCAGTGAATACTTTCACGTTGAATACCGGCTTATATACATCATCATCTGCCTAGCCTTTTCCAAACTATATTGGGGTCGGCTTCCAGTCCAACCGGATTCAGCTGAATACCAGTATTTTACGTGGAGCGACTGCCCATCAGACCTCCACAACCCATTAACTGGGTAACACGATACCCTATGGCAAGACTGGTGACAAAATTCCTGGCTTATGACTACCCGTAACGAATGTCAAAGATCTACAAAATACAGCGGGGAACAACGGCTTAGCGTGCTTTCCGAGACACGGAGGAATCTCACTTAAGATGGTCACCCATCCACAAACTGACCTCGGCAAGCTTTGCTTAACCCTGAAGCTTGACGTACGGGTCAAGCTTCAGGGTATTATTTAGCCACGCGCGTCAAGTAACCACAACATGTATTATTATAAGCTCACTAAACTGGTCTATTTTTACATCTCACGGTGGAAACATAAATGAAGTGAGCTGTTATTCACCAGCCGGTTGATTCTATAAACATGTCGAAGTGAGCTGTCATTCCATCTTGATTATGTGGATTAACAGCTCACCTCGTGATCACTTCACCCAAGCCTTCACTTCGACATGTTTACAGAATCGACCGGCAAAATTGACCGGCTGTGACGAAGCACGATGCATGGATTAAGCTCAGACTCTTATAGAATACTACACTACTGGTCTTTATCAATTTCGAGAAAAAATAAAAAATATTAGTAACTCAACATTTAAAAGTTTAGAATTTTTCACACTCACAACTTATATAACGCCTTGTGTTCTTCCAGACGCCTTTAACTTGTTAAATTTTGCTTCAGGGCCCGAGTGAACCAGTTAGTGACTCTTCCCGCTCACCGGTCACTGTTCGGTTCCTGTTCAGACGACGGCACTGTTCGGTTATGGGACGCGGCGAGGTTACATACACAAGCACATATTAACAGGTATGTACTATTTAAAGATTATCCATTTAGTTTCATTATGGTGGCGCCAGATTAAGTACACTGGAGCGGAGAGGAGAGGAGCGGAGCTGTGCCAATATGGATGGAATTGTATTAAATCTCCGCTCCGCTTCAGTGGACAGGGATTTGAAAACTAGTTTAAAAATTCATGCAAAACTGGGAAGCGGAACGAGGCTGCGGAGCGGGGAAGTGGAAAAAAAAATAGGCCACCAGTTCAAATTACCTACTCTTCACGTGAACTCGTTACTCGCACAGTCCGCAACTCCACTCCGCACTACCTCGCTCCGCATCATTACTCCGTCGCTCCTCTCCTCTGTCGCCGCTATGCCGTCAATGCCTCAATGGACAGCAGCCTAAAGTCCAAGCTCCAGAGACATTCTTTTTTTTTTAACGTTCGCATAGATGCTTACGTCTAGATGTGACTTGACAACCTAATACGTATCATACGCAAGATTCCTAAATCTAAAGAGATAGTTGAGAACTTCCCATCACTTCCCGTGGGTTTAGTAAGAGGCGACTAAGGGACTCACCAGAGAATGGGCAGCAGCATTCTCTGTGCATTGCAACAGCTACACTGCGATCGCCAACCCGCCTGCCAAGCGTGGCGATTATGGCACCCCGCTCCCTTTGGGGGAGGCCTGTATCCAGCAGTGGACGTCTTTCGACTGGTATGATGAGTTGAGAACTTTATCGAAAGAGTTAGTAGGAATCCCAGTTCACGGCAAATATTTGTCTCGGATATCTCTGGCCAGGTTCGCCCCGCAAACACGATGATGATCGTTCTATTGAAAGTGAATAATCTCGCACAAACACGAACAACAAGAACAATAAGCCACTTTTTTTGTTTCAGATCAAAATCAATGTATAACAGAAACGCAGGTCCGGTGCTATCGATAGCAGCGTGTGAGGGTGGACAATCCCTTGTAGCGGCTACACAAGAATCTGTCTTTGTATTGAGGTATGTATGCCTTTTAAGGTTTATTTTAGCTTGTAGTTCGCATCTTTTTCTTTTGGGGTTGCATTCTATCTCAGTGCAGTACAACATAATAGCTAGGTGGTTTAGCCGATGTAGCGACTTCTTGAAAGTGCAGCTCTTTATCGGTTACTGTACAAGCGTCCACACGACAAACTACACTAAAGCTGCAGTAAGCAACTAAGAGTGCAGTACAACGACGCAGGGCACGCCATGTTCCTCCTGCCTCGTTGTTGCGCATACACGGACTTACATCGCTCCGCAACTCCTTCGTGGCCGAGACTGGACCCCAGCACAGCGTATAATCTCCCTTAACTCCAAGCTTTTATCTACAGCATCTAAACTACTTTCCCCAGGGTCGACGGCACGTCATCCCGTATGAACCTCTCTCAAGGACGTCAGCTAGAGGGAGACGGAGACGACGCGGTGTGCGTCGCGGCGCCGTCACATGGCGCCGTCATATCGTACGCCACGCTACTCGCCACTATTGTGGGCTGGGACTTGAGGGCTCCAGGTAATGTTAACTAGACTTAGTAAAGTTAATCTGCTTGCAATATGTATCTGTCAAATAAAGATGGACAGTATCGAAACACATATACCCAGGTTATATAAATAAAATTTAGTTTTCGCGGCTGTAGCCTTAATTTTCAGCTATCTGGAATAGAATTACAGTACTAAAGACTGCCTTGACATAGACAATTTTAAAAATTGATCCCTTACTTTATTTTGTCCCAGGCAATGCATGGAAGCTCCAAGGCGACCTGAAGCAAGGCGTGTACACCTGCCTGTACGCAGACCCGTGCGGCTACCTCGCAGTGGGCACCTCCAGCGGCGCCATCTGCGTGTGGGACCTGAGGTTCCATCTGCCTATCACGTCTGTGAGGCATCCCAACTGTGAGTTATTGTAATATTTAGTGAAGCAAGGCGTGTACACCTGCCTGTACGCGGACCCGTGCGGCTACCTCGCAGTGGGCACCTCCAGCGGCGCCATCTGCGTGTGGGACCTGAGGTTCCATCTGCCTATCACGTCTGTGAGGCATCCCAACTGTGAGTTATTGTAATATTTAGTGAAGCAAGGCGTGTACACCTGCCTGTACGCGGACCCGTGCGGCTACCTCGCAGTGGGCACCTCCAGCGGCGCCATCTGCGTGTGGGACCTGAGGTTCCATCTGCCTATCACGTCTGTGAGGCATCCCAACTGTGAGTTATTGTAATATTTAGTGAAGCAAGGCGTGTACACCTGCCTGTACGCGGACCCGTGCGGCTACCTCGCAGTGGGCACCTCCAGCGGCGCCATCTGCGTGTGGGACCTGAGGTTCCATCTGCCTATCACGTCTGTGAGGCATCCCAACTGTGAGTTATTGTAATATTTAGTGAAGCAAGGCGTGTACACCTGCCTGTACGCGGACCCGTGCGGCTACCTCGCAGTGGGCACCTCCAGCGGCGCCATCTGCGTGTGGGACCTGAGGTTCCATCTGCCTATCACGTCTGTGAGGCATCCCAACTGTGAGTTATTGTAATATTTAGTGAAGCAAGGCGTGTACACCTGCCTGTACGCGGACCCGTGCGGCTACCTCGCAGTGGGCACCTCCAGCGGCGCCATCTGCGTGTGGGACCTGAGGTTCCATCTGCCTATCACGTCTGTGAGGCATCCCAACTGTGAGTTATTGTAATATTTAGTGAAGCAAGGCGTGTACACCTGCCTGTACGCGGACCCGTGCGGCTACCTCGCAGTGGGCACCTCCAGCGGCGCCATCTGCGTGTGGGACCTGAGGTTCCATCTGCCTATCACGTCTGTGAGGCATCCCAACTGTGAGTTATTGTAATATTTAGTGAAGCAAGGCGTGTACACCTGCCTGTACGCGGACCCGTGCGGCTACCTCGCAGTGGGCACCTCCAGCGGCGCCATCTGCGTGTGGGACCTGAGGTTCCATCTGCCTATCACGTCTGTGAGGCATCCCAACTGTGAGTTATTGTAATATTTAGTGAAGCAAGGCGTGTACACCTGCCTGTACGCGGACCCGTGCGGCTACCTCGCAGTGGGCACCTCCAGCGGCGCCATCTGCGTGTGGGACCTGAGGTTCCATCTGCCTATCACGTCTGTGAGGCATCCCAACTGTGAGTTATTGTAATATTTAGTGAAGCAAGGCGTGTACACCTGCCTGTACGCGGACCCGTGCGGCTACCTCGCAGTGGGCACCTCCAGCGGCGCCATCTGCGTGTGGGACCTGAGGTTCCATCTGCCTATCACGTCTGTGAGGCATCCCAACTGTGAGTTATTGTAATATTTAGTGAAGCAAGGCGTGTACACCTGCCTGTACGCGGACCCGTGCAGCTACCTCGCAGTGGGCACCTCCAGCGGCGCCATCTGCGTGTGGGACTTGAGGTTCCATCTGCCTATCACGTCTGTGAGGCATCCCAACTGTGAGTTATTGTAATATTTAGTGAAGCAAGGCGTGTACACCTGCCTGTACGCGGACCCGTGCGGCTACCTCGCAGTGGGCACCTCCAGCGGCGCCATCTGCGTGTGGGACCTGAGGTTCCATCTGCCTATCACGTCTGTGAGGCATCCCAACTGTGAGTTATTGTAATATTTAGTGAAGCAAGGCGTGTACACCTGCCTGTACGCGGACCCGTGCGGCTACCTCGCAGTGGGCACCTCCAGCGGCGCCATCTGCGTGTGGGACCTGAGGTTCCATCTGCCTATCACGTCTGTGAGGCATCCCAACTGTGAGTTATTGTAATATTTAGTGAAGCAAGGCGTGTACACCTGCCTGTACGCGGACCCGTGCGGCTACCTCGCAGTGGGCACCTCCAGCGGCGCCATCTGCGTGTGGGACCTGAGGTTCCATCTGCCTATCACGTCTGTGAGGCATCCCAACTGTGAGTTATTGTAATACTAGCTTCTGCCAGCGGCTTTGACCGCGTGAATGTCGGAAATTATCCAAAGAGATCAGACTCCCGGGATTAAAAGTACCCTATGTGTTATTCCAGACTAAAATCTACCTCTGTTCCAAATTTCATCAAGATCTGTTCAGCCGTTCTGACGTGATTGAGTAACAAAGTTCCATCCATCTGAACATCCAAACTTTCGCATTTATAATATTACCAGCTGCGCCCCACGGTGCTACCCGCGGTTTATCAGATACTCCGCGTGAATGTCGAAAATTACACTCCCGGAATAAAAATGTACCCTAAGTGTTAATCCATGGTGTCAGCTTTCTGCATATTAAATTTTATCAAAATTGGTCTAGCCATTTGCGCGTGAAGAAGTAACAAACATACACACACACACACACTCACTCACAAACTTTCGCCATAATATTAGTGTGATGTGATAGTATAGATTTTGAATAACCTACACGTATATCAAACGTCGTGTTGGTCCTGATGACCGTTGCGGAGTTGCTTGGCCTAGAGGCAATCCGAGAACCAAGTCACAGTTATCATAAAAAAATATTGTCATTGGAATTGAATTAAATCGTCAAATTTCAGCTATGTGGTAAATGGAAGTGGTTCTAATTGAGCTTGTAAGATTTGACCGGAACAAACTAACAAACATTGAAAGATAAACAAAAAAAAACATATGGAATTGGAATCCTAAAAGCTTCCTGCGGGACAGGCTTAGCCTAGTGCATGAAGTCTTTAAAAATTCTTTTATGCTTAATTTTGAAAGAAACTAAACAATCTTGTATAACACACGATTGTAAGCTATATTTTCTTTTTAATAAATTTATTCTTATTCTTAGATTGTAAAAAAATTACTTTATTTTTAGTCTATTTTATTTCTCAATGCACGGTTGAAGTACGGTTATTGTTGAACTCACAACAAAATATAATTTTATAAATAACAAGCTGTGCCCGCGGCTTCGCTCCCTTCACCAACAACCGTCAACCCTACCTACCCTACATACCTACCCTATATACCTACCCTACATACCTACCCTACATACCTACCCTACTCTATCTACCCTACTCTACCTACCGTACTTCCCTTTTTTTTTTTGTTTTAATACCTTCCCTGTAATCTGGCGACCAAAACAAAAAAAAGAATTAGCCAAATCGGTCAAGCCGTTCTCGAGTTTTAGCGAGACTAACGAACAGCAATTGATTTTTATATATATAGATAGATAACTAGCTTATATCCGTGACTTCGTACGCGCATATCCCGTAGGAATTTCGAGAAATGCTCTATTAATGCTACCCTTTTTTTGTTTTTTTTTTTTTTTAGGATGGGAAATCATCAAATGACTTGGGGGAATGAAGGGCGTGTCAGACTCTTACTGACTAAAACCCATCCGTGTTCCTTCTTAAGCCCTTTGCTTTCCAGGGCCGCGGTGACTCTTTCGAACAAATTCCGCAACATTAATGCTACCCTACACTCTCCATGAAATCTACATGCCAAATTTCAGCTTTATACGACTAGCAGTTTCAGCTGTGCGTTATCTGTCAGTCACTCATCAGCAACGGAATAATTTTTATGTACAGAATTGAATGAATTTTTAACGTGTCGCTAGTAAGGATCAAATTCTGGGAAGTAATAACACATGTCAAACTAAAGGAAAGTGCTCATTTTAACAAAATTCTTTAAGATTTCTGAATAAACCTATCCACCCAAACCGTAAATGATATTTTTTTTTTTAATCCAATGATGCTGTTGTAGATTCTTGGGCCCAATGTTGATAAAAACTAAAACTGCGTCATAGATTTTTGATCTGTTTTTTTTTTTTAATTAAAAAGTGCATTGTTACAAATGAACGCTTTCCTTTACTTTGCCATAATATGTTATTACTTCCCAGAATGTGATCGTAATTAGCGACACTTTCGGATGGTGTAATAATACAGTGTGTTTTTTTTTTCAAAAAACCAACCGGTTCGATTTCTGACTAGGAAAACCGATTTAAAAAAATCCAATAATGCAGTTTTAGTTTTCATCAAAATCGAGCTCGAGACTCCTTTTAGTGTTTTTTGATATTCCTCATAGTTTCGGATTTGGCCATTCACATACACTTTAAAAATTTGAGCAGGTTTCATGTTGCAATTGACACAAGTTGCAGCAGCAGAGATATTAATTACCACTTGAAGTAAAATTTCAAAATATTTTTTTTGTGGTATTTTCCAGCGGAGCGAGTCCGTCGCATCGTAGGTAGCGGCAGCAGCGGCGGCATCTGGGCGGCCGGCGCGCGCGACGCCGCCGCCTGGAGCCTGGAGTCCACGCAGCGCACGCACGCGCTGTGGCCCAGCACCAACTGTGTGCAGCCGCTGCAGTATACTCCTGCTGTAAGTCGTCATCAGTCCGTCGCATCGTAGGTAGCGGCAGCAGCGGCGGCAATACATTTCTGTTAATGAATTAGGCCCCCACCTTATTACCAAGCCTGCTTTTCCTAACAATAACTATATGGATAGTTTATTATCAGTGTGTATAAGTACAATTTAGCATTTTATGCCATAATAAGTACACAATTCTGAACCACACCTACTTACAATAACTCCTTATCTTCCCAGGCGTCCCACTACATCAGCTCGATCTACTGCGGCGCGCGAGAGGGCAACCGGTTCGTAGTGACGGGCGGCTCCGACTTGCGCCTGCGCTACTGGAACCTCGAGCAGCCCGAAGACTCCTATGTGCTGCTACACGCTCATAATGACGCCTTGAGGCACACGCCTAATGCTATCAAGTACAGGTGGGTTTGTTGTACACACCATGGAAGCAAATCCATGCTTTACTTGCATGACTACTGGACTGATTTTAAAAATTGTTTCAGCAATGGATAGCTACATTATCAGCGAGTAACATAGGCTATATTTTATCCCCGTACTCCCACGGGAACGGGAACTATGAGGGTGAAACCGCGTGACGTCCGCTAGTACTTAATATTACAAATGCGAAACTATATCTCTCTGTTTGATACTTCTTCACGTCTTAAAGGTTGAACAGATTTGAATGTAACTTGGCACAAGGATAGACCTGTTCAGGAATAAGAGTTAGGATGCTTCTTATCCCGGGAGTATGTTCCCTTAGAATGATTTCCGACTTTGACGCGGGCGAAGACGCTAGAAGAGCAGAGCTAGTAAATAATAATAAGCAAATAAAGAACTTCTGAAAAATTCCAGGATACGACCATCATCTTTCTGACTTTTTGATCCCAAGTAATAACTCGGGGTCCGGCACAACTAGATGCTTTCCTGCATTCTCCCTCCTATCAACTGTCACGCTATCACTGACTTCCTTTTCTTTCATATCACTCTGAAGAGTGGACCAGACTCAATAATAATATTAAAAAATTAATTTTGAAATTGGTCGGGTGTCCCACGTGTAGCTCCTGAAGGTTATAACCTTATCTCAGATTTTGATTGCAAAACTAGACAGCCCATTTATAAAAGAGTTTTTGAACAATTTACGGCCGAAGTGAATATTGTATTGTCTCAAGTCTGTAACCAATCATCGGTCCAGAAAACTAAAATGCGTCTTGGAGAGGGCGAATCATAAGCGACCTTCTTAGACAGTGAACTAAGATTCCGCCGCACATTGACGATCCCACAACACGATCCATATGAAACTGTTACCTTCATTTCACAGGAGCCGCATTATAGACGGAACCACAGTAATCCAAGAATGCTGCAAGCTGAACCCTTCTGCGCCGGCCTCCCTCATAGAAGACAACATATACCGCAGCGTGGAGTCGCGCTCCTTCTACCACACCGCGCCCATCACTGACCTGACCATGGTGGAGGGCACCAAGCCCTACCTCGTCAGTGCGGCCGCCGACGGAGTTATTAACGTGTGGAAATAGAGGCTATTTTACCCCCTAAAGATTTTTTTAGCCATCAATTCATCAGTAAGTTTCAGACAACATCAGTACATTGCCATGGCAACCATCTTGACATGACACGGACGAAGACATCAGTCTTAATTATTTACTATTAATTGAGTGTGACGCGTGTGTAGGCAAGAAGTTGCCTAAATAATGGTGTGAATCGCATTGAGTTTCTGAGGTAATGAAGGACAAGCGTTTATCCTTTTGAACGCCAGAGTATAAATGCATCGGCGAGCCCCCAACGCCAAGCCACAAATTCGCCATACTTTTTGTCACATATTTGTGACGTTTGGCGTACAGGGCACGCGCTTGCTTGTCATGTATGCGTGACAATAGCGTTCAAGACGTTAAAAGTGATTGGGGTATGGGTTTTATACTATTTTGAGATTTAGCCACATGCTAGTTTAGCTAGAAAAATTGTCTCCAATATTTAAAAGTTATAAAACAGCAGTAGCAACAGTATAATAAAACATAATTGTAAAAAAAAATTCAAGTTGGTACAGACGCACACATCAAGCTACCTTGAACCTAATGCTTTGGCGATAAAGTTGAAAATCTATTGAAATTTGACAGCTTGTAGCTTGACGTGCTGGTGTCTGTATACCTCTCCCATTTAAAAAGGTATATTCCAAGTTTTTAAGACTTCAAAAAAGGGTTCTTTTTGTTTTAATAGCAAAAGATTTTTTTTTTTCCTATTTAGTTCCTTTGATTTGTTTATCTGTGATTTTTATTATTTTTCTTAGGAAAATATGCTGTGTGCAAATTATTAAATAAAATTATTTTCACTTGTAGTCAGAGGAGTTATTGAAAATGACAACGACTGAATATAGTTGTATCAAATGTATTTTTAATTATATAAATTCTTGAATAGACTTATAATGTAACATTCATATTAATTATGATTTTGTTTGATGTTTGTTACGTGCGCCTTTCGGCTCTCGAGCTCGGAAACTAGTCCGGACTAAACCAAACCCTGCATGTAATAACACCTTACAAAATCATCACAATATTGTAGATAGTAAGATTCTATTTTTCCATAATTCATTAAAATATTATCAGGCTTTTGATTTTTTACTTACAAAATTGATCTGTATTGCTTTCAGTACAAAATCTTTGCCATTTAAAAAAACAAAACATTTCTGAAAATTTATTACCTATTTTCACTTACTCAGGACGACACATAAATGAATGCCTATGTAAAAGCTTTTTTTTTACAACCTCAACACTCAGCTTGGTACCGAGAGATGAAATTCAAGTGTGATTGTATTTAGGAAATCGTTCAAGTGTTTCCTAAAGTTAGTGATAGCAGGCATAAGATGGCGACAAGATCTTCATCAGAATCTTAATACTATAACAACCACCTATTTCAACATACAAAAACTATTTTCAAGTTTTGTGCTAATAATTTCTCACGTCATAGAACATTGTTCAATATGAACTTGATTAACTATCACAGATTATAATAATTTTCAACATAACTCAAACAAACACACTTTTCAATCAATTCCACAATTTCTTACAAAGTTACAAACTACTCTAGCCAGGTACTTATGGCGAATTCAATAAAAAAATGTGATGGCTTTGTTCTCTTTATAAAACACTTATCTGGAATTCCTTCATTTCGTGCATCAATAATGCATGAAGATAAATGTCAAACTATTGCGTCATCTTTATAACTTGACTCATACTGTAGGGAATCCCCGCGGAGAACGCGTCACACATCGCTATAAATATTGCACAGTGCAATAAACAAATCTGACCACTGACTCTTGGTTGAAACTGTCCGAAATCGCTACACAAATTGTCAAGGGATTCTTAACAAAGAGAGATAAAATTCTATCAGTAATAATGATTTTCAAAAGTACAAATCTTGGGGATTGACCAAATGACATTCCCAAACATTTCGGACTTTCTGACAGTCTAAATCACTGATAGGATTTCATTTCGCATAGGTTCTAAGGTCCATCATTTTCTGTCACCAGTCCAGAGGAGCTTGAGGGACTGTACTTCACTTCTTGCATCCCACTGAAACCACCTGAGACGGTTCAACTTAAAGTTCTACATTTTGATCTGCATTCACACTCCTTAACTAAATAACACTATTTATTATCAGGCGTATCAGCCAACAGTTTCTCAAGATCCAACCCGTCAAACTTTGGGTTGGCCTTATTAGCCGCAGTAGCGATGAAGAGCTCCTTTAAAAGCTCCAGTTCTTTAGTCAGTCTTTTGGTGGTGTCTTCGAGCTCTTGATTCTCTTCTTTCAGCTTTTTGACACGAGTGAATGTGTCTTGTGTCTGCTGTTTTGATTTAACTCTGCTTTTTTTGACAGCCTGAAAATTAAAAATTAAAGGGTTAGGCTATAGTTATTTAACCTTTTGAACGCCACAGTCACGTATAGGTGACAAGCAAGGGCAAGCCCTGTACACCAAACGTCACAAATATGTGACAAAATGTACAGTAAATTTGTGGCTTGGCGTTGGGGGCATGCCGATGCGTTTATGCTCTGGCGTTCAAAAGGTTAAAAAAATAAATAAAGCATTCCTCTCTCTTTTTAAGCGCACTGTTAGATTGTAACATTTGGCGGGTCCTTATGGAATAATGTTATTGCAATTTTTAGTTTTTCAATTATGAGTAAACATCAAGTATTATTTACAGTTCATTTTCAAAAGTAAAGCAAATCTATGCAGCATTACATTGTTTTCTTATCAGATTGCAAATATTCAGTTACCACAGTAACAATAATTTCATCATCTCTCATTAAACAAATAAAATAAATCAACATTAAAAATGAATTAAATCATCATTAGCATCAAGTGGGTGTCCTAAAAGACCACTATTAAGTCATGACTTCAAAAAAAAATGTTTGAAATATTACAATCATTGCATCATCATTACAAGATGTAAATAGTTGCGCAATATTTATGCAACTTTACAGCAGAAACCACTACATAGTTTGGTTGTGAATTAAAATGGACAAAATTGCATTATTTCAGGGGGCCCTGCCATGAGTCATCTCATAGAGGTTCCAATATCTTTTTAAGGCTATTTAAACCTTCAAAGTTATTCATTTCTTTATGCCTGAAATACACAAGTATTTTTATTGTCTGATCCAATAATAAGAAAATTATTGCATTTTAATCAAATGCAATAATTTTCTTTATTGCATTTGATTCAGATACTTCTGAGTTATATCTCAAAAGTGTCCGAGATTCTAAAGAGATAAAAATGTAGGATGGACTTTGCCGTTTAGTCTAGCCTTTACAGTTTATTAGTAAGAATGTTTGGCCTATTTAATTATAGAGAAACACTCTTCTTTCAGCGGTGGACTATTAATATTCTAGCTCACTTTTCTATGATTTAAGGTTAAGAGAGACATACCTCATTGTTTCTCTCCCTCTTTTTCCTGTACTCCTCATCTCCTTCGTCAACGTCGCTGGCTCCTCGTCTGCCTCTTTTTACAGGTGGCATGTCTAGGAAGTCGTCCAAATCGTATAAGGTCATCAAACTGCGAACGACTCTAAGCCGTGAACTCTTTACACAAATTAACTGTGAATCTCTTTTAACACACTCCTGTAAGAAAACAAAAGAAGTTTAGTAAACGAAAGTTAAAAGTTTCCTTGAAATTATGACGCAATTTTGTTGTTGTGCACGACAACATTGTTTCGAAATATACGTACCAAAATAAAGGTGCTGTTGCTTTATTGATACTGCTTTAGCTGAGAAAAGTCTTGATATTCTACATATGAACAAAACAATCAAACAATGTTCAATTATTTGGAAATAAACTGCTACGCGATACTCGTTTGAATGAATATGAAACTATGATGAATGAATATTTCTGTCTGTACTAGATAGACTGGTGGACTATATGCTGCCAAAAAACACGCAATAATGTTGCCTTTTTATTTTTTCGGACACCCTAAAAGGTAATTAGACTCATATTTTTTTTTTCTTGTAACTTTTAAATAATTAGTAAAACAGTTCAAAAATACCTGTGAATTTATTATTACCTGTTTATAGCTTAAATAAAATTAGTTTAGATCGAGTCAAGTCCTTCGGTTTCAAATATGGTTTTTCTCATGTACCCACTGATATAGGGAACTCCTCTTCGATTGGCAAGACAGCTTTCGAACTGCCAAATAGATATGACGTCAATAATGATAGATGCACTAGGGATGTGATGTCCAAAAGATGTTATTGACAATCGCAAGCTGATGTAATAATCGAGTGAGATGATTATACGCGATTATAGATAGTAAATACTTAAAGGAAAAACAATATATAAATCGACTCAAATTTTAAAGATTGTTATTGCCCATTTTACCTGAATGCCTATGTTCCAACCATGTTTTTTTTTAGACTGGCCATTCAGTTGCTCCAAATCTCTAACAGATGGAGTTGAACACCAAAATTAAAGTTACCTATTTATTGGAGACTTCTAAAGCCTGTTAGCCCTACTATGACGTGCTAATGCCATCCAATTCCGATTATGTAAACGGGATAGTGCTATTCGCTATGTATAGCTCCGTCTCCCTCTTAGAACGGAATCATGATCGTTATAAGACTTTTATAGTAGAGCCTCGAGTAATCTTTCAGAGTAGATACGACCATAGAGGAAAGTAATATATGGTATGACTTAACTATCTGGGAGATAATTTCTTTCAGGTTGGGCTACAAGCGCTTCAGCTTAGGTATTCAGTGGATACTGCACTCGATAGATAGAGTCCAGAGGTTGCCGAGGTGCAATTGATTCTTCTTAGGGATAAAGGGTTTACCCATAAACAAAAATGGAATACAGGGTTGTTTAGAAAATTAAAACAGCAGTTTTTTTTTGTTGTAAAAATGTATTTTCTATGTTATAATGGGTTTGGTTTCTCTTACCATATTAGTCTGATATTTCATTAAAAACAAAAAATAATGTAAAGCTGCTAATCATAATAAGTTGGAAAACAGATGACACTTCTTATAAATAAAATCTCAAAATCTCATACTTACAGTAATTTTATATTATTTTCAGTTTGTGAATGTACTTTTAAAATCAAAGCACTGAAATGCATATTGGGATGTAGCTTAGTTTTTTTACAAGAAATCTTTCAAAAACATTTTTTGATGTTAATTTTTATATCTGTTACATACATAACAACAATACAACCATTTTATAGTACAGATGAAACATGCTCCAGAAACTATGAATAATTTCAAGGAAAAAGTTAAAAAAAAATCACCCTCTTTAAAATTTTATTTAATTGCAGAAAGTTTTTATTCCAAAATTTCACAATAAAAATTTAAAATGTCTTGGAATATTGTATATATATATATATATATTTTAATTCATCTATGGGTTTAATACCATTTCTAAGTATTTTTTCATTCAAAATGAAACCATGTTTGACTAACAATTTAAAAAAATAATTGAATCACTGATTTTAGTATTTAAATCTAGTCCCGTATATAATTCTTAAGATAAAATTTCAAATTCCCTTTGTCTTATAGTGTAAAATATTGCCTCTTTTGTACTAGCGTTACTTAGTTAAGGAACTACAATGCCTAATATTTTTAATATTCAGCATTTTGCTCAGCTAAAAGTGCGATTTATAGGAAAAACATCAGTTCAAATCAGACGATAACAAATAAGCTCTTTCATCAATACAAGTATATTTTGAACGAGATATAAAACATATTTTTACAGAAACTGCAGATTAAATAATTACAAAATGCTTTGTTTGCTTCATAAAATGATATCTGTAGGTACCTATTACAATAACATGCATTTAATAGTGCAGTTTCACATATTGATAATATAGGCATATTTATCTGCTAGAGGTGTGTTTATCTTAATAAGCATGACATCTCAAACAAAAAAAAATCTATCATCATTATATTTGCAAGTCATTTGATAAACATAAATAATAAAGGCAAGCATTTAAGCAAGTTTTGCTTTTATTGATTCATAGGTGATACATGAATTATATTATTATTTATGTATAACAAATTCAAATTTTGTTTCTCTACTGCTCTAGCATCCTATTTTGTAAACAAATTATTAATTGATGGGTCATTGTGCTAAAAAAATTACACAATTAAAATAAATAACTTCCATAGGCAAGATTACAAACAAAAAATAATTTCGAAAAAATGCCCAAATATCTCTAGAATGACCCCAATTTGAAAGTTTAATTTACTGTACCTGACGGTACGAAATAACTGTCAGTATACATAGTATACAATAGTACTGGTTTATTGCCACTACGCACTTGCGACCTTATCACTGATGACTGTTTTACAATTCAAATAATAACTCATATATGTAGGTTTGTTGTTGTTAAATAGAGAATAGTCATCTTGATTACAGTCGCCAGATAATAATAGCTTATTATTTCTTCTAATTGAGCCACAGAACACTGAATTTAGCTTTCCCGGTGATCACTTTCACAATATATTGCTATCTTCACCACTACTAACGGCAAGTCTATAGAAATTATAACTAAACAACTATTTCTTATCTTCTGGTATATCTTCTAACAGTTTGTCCAGGTCTATCCCTTCAAGTTTTGGATTGGATGCGTTTGAAGCGTGAGCTAAAAATAACTCTTTTAGAAACTGTAACTCCTTCGTTAGTGTTTTCACTTTTTCTTCCAACATTTGGTTCTCTGCTTTTAGTTTGTTGACTCGTGAGAATGTTTCCTGTGTCCGCTGTTTTGTCTTGAATCTGCTCTTTTTTACTGCCTGAAAAGATTAAAATTATTCATTATTATCACTTTTAACACTTAGCTGAGCACAGAACATAGTTTTATTGCATCACTTGGGGTATCTGTAAACAGTATTACTAAGTAATGACGCAAAAACAATTAAACTGTTCAAGTACCATTATTTTTTGATAAGAAAACCAGCACTGTAATAATAACTATAAATTCTTATGATTGTAATATCACAAACACAACATGGTCACTGTTATTAATTAAAGAATTATCACAGAAATTAAATGAAACTTAAAATAAACTGAGGGATAGAACAAGCTTTGTAGCCAAGCCATTTTGAAATAAACAATACTGTGATAGTAACGCAAACAGTTATAGTAGAACTATTGCATAATGATTACGGAACATACACAACAAATTGCACAATATTTTTTAAATCTTTTTATAGGAAATAAGTACCAACTACTACTCTATAATAGTGTCAGAGATAAGGAGAATATTTGGCAGTTATTTATGTAAAAAAAACCGATTTATTTAAAAAAAAATTAAATTCTTACACAATATTATGTTGAAAGAATATTATGGGCACATAATTTGTGCAGAACATTTTCCTTATTGTTTCCTTCATTAAATTTGGTTGGGTAATTCCTGGAACTCCTCATTCAATATTTTATTTTAAATAGGTACCTAAATGCTTCTTGGTAAATTGTTACGATTCAGATTTTATAAAAAAAAAACAGTAACTGTGGTTACTGTAGTAAAACAAAATATGATTTATAAAATCTAGTTTATAATAATAAAATGGACAGATTGCCTGAAATTGTATTTTTACATGCTGATCCGGATTATGATAAGCCGGGGAGATAGAATATTACATCCAGCAACAGCTTTATGGTTTCCTGAACAATACCCTGACTGACTCACTTACAAACAATAATCATTCTTTTAACTGCTGTTACTTCCCTAAGATTGTAAGTCCTAGCTTAGTGGGAGTCTTTACTGGCTGGATACGAGCCCTGTATGTTTCTTTTTCTTTTAAAGCATTAGAACCCTTACCTCATTATTTCTGTCCCGCTTCCGTCGGTAGTCGTCGTCCTCATCGTCGGCGTCGCTGATTCCTCGCCTCCCTCGCTTGTTAGGAGCCATGTCGAAGTAATCCTCGAGCTCGTCTAATATCATCAAATTGTTTATACGACAAAAGCCGCGCTTTGCTCACAAATTTCCCTAAAAATCACTTCGAAAACAATCCTTAAAGAAAAGTGAAGGTTTTGAGGAAGGTTGTAGGTCTTTTTAAAGAGTTTTAATGAGAAATTATGACACTGTTGGCGATCTGGATCACTATAACTCGTTTTATTGCACAACTTACTTCACAGTGCAAGACAGTTTTTGTGTTTCTATGTAAATAACTCTTTATAAATTTTTATCTTGATTCACTGGATCTGAAACACAAACCAAAATAACACACTTTTGCAAACTGTTCCTTTATTTACTCATGTTTACTCTCTTGATGCGTAATATTTGAAAGCAAAAATATAAATAGCTCAGAAAATGTCAGTTGACGTCATTTGAGCAAGTTCTTGACGTCACACGTCACTAGTCGTAGGGATTTCATCATTCGCTCCTTGAATTTTTTTTCTAACGAGATGTTTTGTAGAAAGATTTTGCTTTCGATTAAAATATTCGTTACAGATTTTTTTTGTGCTAACTTCAGAAATAAACAAGTTATAATGAAAACATCTCTTCTGAATAAACGATAAGCTAAAATAATTTGTTTTAGTAATTCGAAAATAAAACATTTTCTATCGATACTTTTGCTCTTGGGTGGGAATTTGTTGGATATCCTTACCCATCGTCTGACGTTACTGACAGGGAGTTATTGGCGGGATTTTTACTCGGCTTAGCGGTTATTCTAATTATTCGCAAATATTGGTTCCTAGTGTATATTGTGGAGTAGTTTTGTGTCTAAAGTGTCCACGCAACTGGTCAATATGTTGAATAATAATCAAAACTGGCGCGATCTCAGTTAGGTTGAGTAAGAATTTTACTGTAGTATAGACTACCTCAGCGATGCTTGCCGAGAAGGCTGCCTCGATATATTTGCTGCTAAATACTCCAACAAACAATAAAATCTGTTACATCCACATTCTACTGCAAAACAAAGAGGTATAAAAAACACTAAAAACTTAAGGCCTCAGCAGCCAGGATAGGAAATTAAAAAAAAGTGTAACTGACATTACAAACGCTGCGTTCAGAAATATCTTATTTAGTTTCAGCAGTTGCGTTCACTTTTTACTTAACTGCGACGGTAAAGACGAGTATATTATTATGCTTTTTATGTGTATCCGTGGTAATAAATAATTATACCCTCAAAGGATTCATCGGACATCACGCGTGTTTTCAACGCACTGTTTCGTCTTCATTATTTGTTTACGTCTAAATAGAAAAAATACGTGTCCAATATTTTCGGAAAATCTATCTATTTATTCAGTAAAATACCATGTAGGTATTGCTGTTAGTTAATATTTATAATTTAGATGTATGTGTAGCTTTGTGGTAGTAACATTGCATTGGCGTTATAGCTGTTAAAGTGCTATTTAGTAAATTTTTATGTATAAAAAAGAAAAAAAAAAAAAACCATTGCTGCCCATTACTTATTTTAGGGCCTTGCCGCTGGCAGAAGTTAATACGTCCGTGACTACCGCAGGACCACCAACGCTAATCGCTTCCATATTTGGTAAATAATTTTATTTATTTTTATTTTATTTTAAAAAAAACGTTACCCCACACTAGGAATTACTCCTGTGTTGTGGGTGCGTCTACAAACATATATATTCACATACACAAACAGCCAGACCCGGAACAACTATTTGTAGGCCATACAATTAATTGTTCCGTGCGGGAATCGAACCCGCGTCACGCAGCGCAGCAGTCAATCGCTCAACCACTACGCCAATCCTGTTCTCAAATTAATTTAGTATTCAATTGGTTCTAAATAGTACTCGAATAACAGAATTATATAAAAGAACGGGAAAAACGGGATATATGCGCGTACGAAGTCGTGGGCAAAACCTAGTTAGGTGTGAAAAGGTAAGAAAACAGGTTCAAGGTACAAAAGAATAAAACAACAGAATATCAGACCACAATATAATTCTTTCTTTACGATAAACTTCTAACAATTTACGTAAATCTTATTTACACAATTAATGGAAGCATCGAATGCTAAACTTTCTAATACTGTAATGCTAACCATTGTCAATACATGTTATAAAGAACTATACAAAATAATTAAATTGAAGGGAAAATTCTTTAATCGAAAAATTGTTATTCATTCGATTTCCTACTAATCAAGAAAGAACGCAAAGAAATTATTTTTATACATGTTACATCACAGAAGAAAACGAGAAAACTTAGTCCCATCGAAAATAATCGAGTATGAATCGACTATGAGTAACACATAATCGACTAAACAACTGACAACTAAAAAGTTAATGCAAAATGGAAAGTATTAATTAATAACATTGAGGGTATCTAGCGCTGTTTCTCACTTAGAATTATTGTAAACCCATTTCAGTACCACACCAAGACAAGCCTCTCTCTTTATTTAAGATCGAAAAGTACAGCAGAAGACAACTATTACCTAAATCAACTGTAGAGGAATGTAGCACTAACTGCCTTTAAGAATTTAAGTTGAATTTAGCTATTTATTGTAGACCTTTGACAATCGCAACGGGACGAAGCCAGGCAATTTGACACCAGTCCTTCCAAGGGGTATGGTTTCACCCAGGTTCTGGGTTAATCAGATAAGACTCCATGTTAGATACTGGTATACAGCTTCATCCGGTTAGTCTGGAAGTTGACCCCGATAAGCTGGGGAAAGGCTAGAATGGTGGATTAACTAAATTTAGTTATTAATAGATAATGTTGTGTTCTTTACCATTTTTAGTTATTAAAATGTGTGGTTTAGCAAATTTTACAGAGAGAGACAAAACATTAGGTATTCGAACTGGAAAAGGCTCAGATTAGTCACTACTCACACAAAAACGGCAGTGATTTTCACACAGCAATGTCTACACAAAATCTAGATCCTTCTATCATATCACAGAACATACAAATTCAAATACAGAACGCCCTTCTTCGTTGAAGTCTGACAAAAATGAAACGACAGTCTTTATGAACCAGAAATTCTACAACGGATTAAAAGTAGCATCAGTAACTGCGTTATATGAAAGAAAAACAATGAACTCTTATATTCTAATGTTAGCCTATTGAGAATAGACCAGTCTAATGGTTATTTACATATTATAATGAACGATTAAATACTTTCATTGTTGCGTTATTGGAACTATATTTAAATATTATGCTTTAAGACATAAAACATATTTCGACCTTGCTATATTGTCTTTAGACCACATAATTTTAGATGTAGTAGTTTCTATTTTGTTTGACAACTGCAATGATTTTAAGAAAGTAGAAGAAATAAAGTCAGTAGGCCGAATGGCTTTAGTTTAGGAGTAATTCAAATCAAAGCAGTTGTCGGACAAAACTGGAAAATTATTGCCTTATATTGGATGTTAACATTCTGTATCATTAATTTACTATAGTACTAGTTTGGCCTCTGTGGCATTTTACGATGAAATGAAACGTTAAGGAAGTAGGAGTTATTTGTGAACTAAAGGACTAATTTTCCTTGGCCCGTTTCCACCAGCATTAGGCAATGAATGCCTAAATATTATTACACTGTGGGTTTTTCAACTCTCAGCTCTGAGTCGAGTGATGAAAATGTAACAGCACGCTTTTGACTCTGAGAACTTTTGTCTTTGAAATAGTGTCTGTGACAAACGGGCATGTATATTATGATGATTAGTCAAGTTCCATTCCATTGTTAAATACTACACAGGTCTTCGGTATATCATACATGACTAATTTGAAACATTGGAAAATTTATTAATTTCTCTATTAACTGAACAAGTCTACTAACACTGTATTTTAGTCAAAACATAGTTAAATAGTAATTTGGGGTAAATGCTTTTGACACAAAAATACAGCTTCAGTTATTTTGATTCATTTTGTGCTCCTAAACCGCGGACGTAGGTTTGCTACGTCTTATAAAGCTAGAGTAACATTAATAAATAAACAATATAGATAATAAATACATAGGTACTTGAAAAATATTTAAGACAAATCCATAACAGGAACATTTTTTTAACAAATATTTCGTATTTCATTTGGTTTCTACTGCGCCTTTGAGAATTTTTTGTTAGGCGAAACCTGTTTAAGTTAAGACAGGTACCATTTTCACAATATCATAAAACGAACACTCATAAAGTAAATTTTACTTATAATTCCATTAAAACATGAGTGGAATTAGAACTTTAACATTACAATAAAATATGAAAACAAAGGTAATATCTAGGTAGGTACAAATCAACATACCTACACAAAATAACAGGCTTGTAGGATGGCATGTATGTGCTGGATGTGCATTTAGACAGTCATCGAGTAAAAAGTAAAGCTTTGTAGAGCGTCATCTCTGTCATTCATATGTGTGTCCCTTTTTTCAAGCTCGATGTATCATTAAATCAAGTCCTAATACGTGTAACAAGTAAAATTGGTGTAAAGAATTTACGTATTTTAAAATATAAAACAGTAGTAAATAAATAATTACTAAAACAGTAGAAACCGTTGGATAGTCAAACTATCGAATACAGTATGTTTTCCGTTTCGAAAATATTTTTTCCCGTTTTTCTAAGCTCGCGACTTGTACATAGTTGTCGAGACAAAAATACGTTCTATTTACAATCAAAACTTTAACTATTTATGGCCTTTTGACCAAAAATATTGGAGATAATTAAACTTTTACGTATGTATTCTTAGTTGAGACTAAATAATAAGCATGGTTCGATTTTAGAAAGTAGATTTAGTACGAAATCCCATTAATTTAAAATCGACTAAACAATCGATTGATACAAATGTCAGATGACTAATGTAGTAATTGTAATTCCATGCAGATGACCGCAAACATCACTATTAATTTACATGGAAAAATTCAAAATTCGAATACCATTATGACGCAACATATTGAGTGTGAAAAGCTATAAATCGATTTAGAAATAAAGCAAAATATTGGGGTTTAGTACGGCCGTTTATTAAATTAGGCCCTGCATCTTTTAAAATTCCAACCATGCTTATTTATTATTAAGAATCGTTTTTAAGAGGTTTAGACTTAAGAATATTTTAATATTATGTCGATGCTTATGCTAAGAACCGTACAGACTAGTGAACTAGTATCGCTTAGTTAAGAAATAGCAGCAGTCGACGGCGATCGCTCACCGTGTCACTCGTCCAGATATGCACAGCCTTTTATTGTATAATATTTCCTTCGCTAGTTTGCTTTTAATGACCAGAGACTTTAGTAACATCAGCGGTCCTACACGATACGTACGAACATATCGTGTAGGATTTAACTTCAAGATCTTTTATTGCGACATGAAATTAAATGAACGTGTCAAAATATATCTAGTACAATCATAATTTGACAGGTTTTTGACATGTTGTAGCTAGCGACATCGACAGCGTAGCTGTTGGGCTATAAATATTTACATACGAATATTGCCAATGTAATTTTACTAAAATTTTGGCCTTTGCAAAGCAACTGTGCTCGTTCGTATTCCCCTTGATCAGATTCATGTAATACGAACATTTTAAAAACGTACTCCGCAAGTCTGTGTTATCTGGACCAGATCTTCTCAATATTAAAACCTTATTTATTTATTTTCATTGCGAAGACGTTATTTAAATTTATAAATGAAGAAGTCTTTAAATATCGAAATCTAACTTTTATTAATCGCCCAAATCCTAATCTAGTCTTAGTTTTAGGAATTAAATTAAGCGTCATGTTACATTGACGTATGAGCAACATTTGGTTCTCTCATGTGTTTTAGTAACATTTCGATAGTCGATTATACAATTTAGCCGAGTGAATTTTTAGTCGAGTAGCTTAGATAATTTTAAACTTTAGTCGCATCCTATATTTCGATTACGTTTTGAGTAGTATGAATATCGAATACACGTAGGTATGCATCTCGTTTCTGACATTTCATAGTCATTCTTAAATCGATTATTACAAGTCAGTCATTGAGCGTATCTTCAGAAATCGATTTTCGAATTTCATTTCGATATTTTCTAAATCCTCAAAAAAAATCCTCAAAACTTTCAATAAATATTATAGCATCTTTAGCAGGGGTGACAAACATTTCTACAGCGGGACTTCCATGAAATCTCTACGATAGGTTGATCTAACTGAACTAGTGTTGTACCTATCTATTTCTTTCCTTGGGGCAGTGCTATCTATGGTTGGTCGTGACTACGTTCACTGCGGCGGCGGCATTTGTGTCTTCCGGCATTGACAGAGCCATTTAATGATGCGCGCGTTACGTTCTACGACACTAGGGGGCTCTGTGTTGCGGTAGATTTGTTTCTGAACGCCTGGGCCTTGCACCTGGAATACAGAACTAAAGATTAGTGAATCAGATTGAGATTAAGGTTGATGTTAAGGAGGATGTGTTTGGAAATCTACTTTTCTACTGCAGTTTTGGTTCTATCACTTTAAAAGCAATTTACCTCAGTCTTTGCCACTTCTCTCTGTGTCTTCGAAGTCAAATCAGTTTGTTCTCCCAAGGTTGACTACTATCAAAGATTCCCAATGAAAATATTGAACTGATATTGAACCAGACTAGAAAATGTGGCGACGCTTGGAGGCCACCTATGTGAATGATAGCGTAGAGAAATCTTTATCAGGTAGTACAATTGAAGGGGGGCGGCCCACCGTTTGAATTTTTAGGGGGGGTGAGGCATTTGTTTGTAGGGACTCTGCTTTACCGCGCCTGTATTCCCATTCTTTCTGTTGAGCGTGGCTTAGGCTACCTGTGGATGTTTTACACAATTGAACCAATTTTCTCACCGTATAATCCGCCGTAGCCGCCAGCTGGTTGCTGTCCACAGTAGACGCCGAGGAGAAGAACACGGGACTGTCGGGCGGCGCGTCCCGCACGAGCGCGTCGTACTGGCGCGGCTCCAGGCCGAGGCGCTCGAAGAAGTCCTGCAGGCGCGCCGCCTCCGAGCCCGGGCTGTCGGGGGACTCCGAGCCCTCGCACGGCGCGGACGCAGGGCTGCGGCCGTCCGAGCGACGGTACCTGGGAGGCGGATTTAAATGTTAGGCTTTTGGGTTCTGTTTGCTATCCTGTTCGATCAAGGTTGTCGCTAGCACGCCCTAAGCCGAGGTCCATACCCCACAGGGGATGCCCACCGGCGTGTAATCGCTTAATTTGTAAGTTTTTTTAATAAGCTCTAGCTATAGGCTTAAATTTTATATTAATGCCGCCACAGGCAAGTCCGGTTATGCAGCCGACAATTTCCCAGGTTGACCTGCGAGAGACCACTCATAAAAAAGAAGTTCTATATGCTGTAACAGTCATCAGCAATTTTTTTTTTAGTTTGGCTGTTTATTCTGACAGACATTGTTCGAGGCCCGTTTTAGCAATCTGACATTAGAAACACATTTCAAAATTCGGTAATTAGCTCGTATTGCTATTAGATAGACTGTAAGGTGTTCTGAAAAATTTGCACACACATCTGACACACAATGATGAAACAAACGAAATTTATCTGTGATGAATAAATATTTTTCTCTTCTTCTCAAGGTATCCTACCAAACCCCTTGTTGACCTCTGGCTCTCAGTAATGTTCTGCTAACTGTATGTATGTATGTAATTTGTACGAGAGTATAACTTACCTATCAGAGATGTCGGATTTGGATCTGAGTATGGGTCGGGGTCGGCGCTGCTTGTATCGCAGACATCGCTGTCTCTTGAACGTGCCCAGCGGTGATGTCACCTCCTCTGATGGCTGACAGATCTGAAACATAAGGAAGTTACGCTTTAGAAGAGGATCCCTGTCACTGACGACGAGAAGTTACAATGGCGTGGTGACATCAGGGCTGCTTTTGATGTCGCCATTTTTGTACCCCCTTTTTTTAAATGTTTACGCCATCACAAATTATTCACAAGTCAAGTGAAGCGATTGGCTTTTGAAAAGTCATTCCATCAACTACGGCAAGATTACGCGATAATTAGGCATGCGTTTAACAAATTGTCACAATCATTTGGTGATAATTTTCGGTCAGGCTTTTTTTCCAATGCAACTGCCCGTTTTCCTGCGTTTAAAATAATGTATATCCTATTCTATAAGTTCTAGTTGCTAGTAGGTACTGACCTGCGTAGTGTTGACGTACTCCTGTTTATCGTCAACACGAGGTCTCAAGCGAAGCTCCTGGTACTGCGGCTGCTTATTCACTAGTTCCGTGCTTGGCTCGTGGTATCTGGAAAGAAACAACAATAATTCGGTTAGCCCTAAAAACTACTTGTTGACAGTCGTAAAAAGTGATCTCCTATAGAAGTAAAATACCGGCCAAGTGCGAGACCCACAAACCGAAAAAAAAACATCTTGCTTGTCTTTCTCAGCCAGCTGGCAGACAGACGGACGGACGCACAGCGGAGGCTTAGCAATAAATAGGGTTCCGCTGGCTACCCTTCGGGTACGGAGCGGCGTCTTGTACGAACACTCGTAGTCGCCGCAGTCGTACAGGGGGGCTCTGATCTATACTATTGCTCACCTAGTGTACTCCCTCGCGTACTCCTTGCGCGCCACGTTGAGGCACTTGAGCGGCGTCTTGTACGAGCACTCGTAGTCACCGTAGTCGTACAGCGGGGGCTCGTCCTGGAACTGCGGCGGGGGAGCGCTAGCCTGAAGGGAAAAGTAAAGGGTTAATATACTGGCTTCCTGGGAGTATCAAGTGTTCAGCGTTCAGCACGATGAAGGAAAAAAACCGAAGGTATCTGAAGTCGAATGTCAGGGACAGATGTTAGAATATTTCATGCCTTTGGGTTTTCTGCAAGACCTTCTATAAAGAAAGACCCTTTGGTCCTGTTGTTGTGTTATAGGTTACATTTTTTTGTGCATGACACTGATTTAATGGGCTTATTCCTGTTACCTGGAAGTGTATCCCGACCCTGGGCGCGTGTGCGTAGTGATGGTGATGCTGGTGGTGCGGCGGCGGAGCAGCGGGCGCGGGCGGCGCGGGGGGCGGCTCGGGCGCGCCGTCCTGGAACTGTGGGGGCGCCGACACGTAGCACTCCAGCGACACGCCGTACTCCGACACGTACGAGTTGTAGCGGCTGTTACATGTACAAGTCGATTGCATGTATTAGTGTGTTTCACTAAGAGCCCTGTTTCTTAACTTTTTGAACGCCATTGTCATGTATACATGACAAGCAAGCGTGTGCCCTGTACGCCAAACGTCACAAATAGGTGACAAATAGTACGGCGAATTAGTGGCTTGGCGTCAGGGGCACGCCGATGTGTTTTTGCTCTTACGTTCAAAAGGCTAATAAAACACTCTTTTGGTAACAAAGAACAAAACAAATCACAATGATTTAATTGAGAATCATTTTATAGAGCAGTTTTCCGTTTACTAAATAGTTTTTTGGTCCGCCTGATCCAGCTCGAAGTACCATAACATTTTTCTTTTATACGTTTTATTTTTGGCCTAGGTGTTAGTGCGGGACCGCTGCGCTGCGTGTAGTGAGGTTGGAGCCCTGTCTGAGTGTGTAGGGCTGACCTGGCGTGCTCGTGGTCGTGCTGTGTGGAGGAGCCGGAGTCGGTGCGTCTGTGCTGATGCGGCGCGTTGTGTGCGGGAGCGCTGCGCTGTGTGTAGTGACCACTGGAGCCCCCGGAGTCGCGAGCGAAGGATGAGCCGCAACGACTGGTGGAAATAACATGAGAAATAAATTATTAAGAATCATGATATTTTTTTGTTGACCTAAAATCTTAGGGCCTAGTCCCGAGGCGCTAGATAAAATGCCATTTTATTAGCGAATGCGAAAACGATGCGCTGTGGCCACCTAATCCCTCCCGCACCACCCTTAGTTACCGCGCGTTTACTCTGGACCAAACTTTATCGGAGGCTTTTGGCCTGAGAATCTTATTCGGCTGAACCATTTTTTTACCTGATTTAAGTTTTAAGAGGACGTGAGCAAGTAGTGGTTGGACCTGGTGCAGTGGCCATGTTGCAGTGTCTTTCTACTAAACGATAATGAACCCACCCCACTTATAAGATTGATAGTTCTCCTCGCCCCCTCTCCTTGTGACGGAAGGCTTTACAACTTTCGATGCTCTGGAGAAGGAGACCTATTCCTCATCTTTCTGACAAACGATATTGCGCCTTCCTCACCTGTTATAAGACTGATAGTTCTCCTCCCCTGGCGAGGGGTGCTCGGAGAAGGCGTCGCAGGACGACATAAGCGAGGAGTGGTTAGACCTGGTGCCCTTGGAGGAGCAGGACGCGGTGCGCTGGTGCGTGGAGTGGCGGCGCCGGCGCGGGGAGCGCCCTATTGTGTCTGTGTGGCCGACGTTTACGCTGGGGATGGAAACAATTATGTTAGGAAAAGTTAGTTATAATTATGTTTTACCAAAAAAAAAAAAGATTTTTTAGGCTTCAAGTGCTTCAAAAGCATTTCGTTTTTACAAAACAACAGTCAGGATCGTACATTTCTGTCTTTTCTAACATCATTGTCGCCCATAGAATGTCACTTTGTTTAAGCCCTTTGGAAAACCAGAAAAAGCGTGAACAGAAATGAGTCTATTGCAACAGACTTTGGTTTAACATAACGTTACTTTGTTAGTGTTAAAGTTAATAGTTTAATACAAATTAGCTTTAAATTACAAAAAATATAAAAAAAAACTCTAAAGTAAATGTGGGAATTTGAGTCAACAAGGTCGGTGTTTTATTTAAAGTGACACAAGTTAAGGTTTGGACTTTTTCACGGTTCTTCGAGCCGGATATAATAGAAATAGGAGACCGACCATATAAATATATTGAAAAAAAAAAACTATATTCATTCTTATATCTATAAGTCCTTCTCCACGGACAGAAGGTGTACATGGGGAAGTAGTAGTAGAACAAAATAAAAAGGATAGTATAGTGACTGTTCGGGATAGCACCTGGTCTGCGTGTGCAGGTCGGGCAGCGACTTGTGGCTGTTGATGTTGGGGCAGCCGCTGTCCTCCTCGCGCATGCTGGGCTGCGAGTGCGAGTTCGACCTGCACATACAACTGCTAGCTTATCATTGAAGAAATGCTTTAAAGCTACAGGGACCATTTTTTACCTTAAGTAACAAATTAGTGGAGACTAGGATCAATTCAGCAAAAAACATCATATACACTAATCAGCAAAATTATCAATATAATTGTCACTGGATAATTGTAACAAAATCACTGGAATGGAAGATAGTACCATCGCGTCGCATTACACCTTAAATCTCACTTTTTGGCGTCGGTCAATTACATTACCTTTGTATTTCTGAGAAGGTTAAACAAAGGTCTTCTTTGTAATCAGCATTTCAGTCACATACAACTGCGTACTTGTAATTTAAGCTATACTTAAAGATGGCATTGTCAAACTCCGTAACCCCTTTGTGCTTTGGAAAACCAGCTAGGCCGCCAGTCCCGGCAGTCATTCGTAGATCCAAACTAGTTTTACCTAAGTGATCATATCACCCAGTACTGGGTATATCATTTCTACCTGGGCAACATGATCACGTCGGCAACACTTAGCTTGTGGAAGTCAGACAGGCCGTCGTTACATAAAAAGTACTGGTGATCAGCTGCTTCTGTTCCGACTTGAAACCGATAGGATTAGCAGAAACGTTGTTTTCTATGGCAGCTGCCTGGGTGTCACGAACGCTGATGTCAGAGATCGTGTCGAACTTGTCATTCTAGCTGTAAAATTTGAAGCTCTATAACTTCATCGCTGATGAGGATAATTTAAAAATTATTTGATAATTATTGTTTACTAGACATAATAAGTATTTTATGTAGCTTATAAATGTTGATACTGTTATTTGTGGTTAAACCGAACCGAATGCCTTTTTGAAAGAGCTCCTCACACTTTCTAGTAATATAGGTATTGACATATGGGAGCCTGAGCCCAACACCAGGGCTCCGGGAGCTCCATGTTATGTGTGACCTACCTGATGTACCGTGGCGCGGAGTGCGCGTACTGCGCGGGCGGGCTGATGGCGGCCATGGGGTCGGCGGGGGAACCCGAGCCCGAAACCACGGGCTCCGGGAGCTCCATGTTCTCGGGGCTCGAGTGGGAGCTCGCTGGAACATAAATAAGTCATGTTAATGTAGATGATGACCGTGTTGAATGTTATAGACGAGACGTTATGAGGACCAACCACTCTGCACAAACCAGAACATCAAGAAGTAGAGGCTGCCCGCCATTAGCCTGGTCGTCCAACAAATGTAGAGAAGAGACCTTAAGCAATCCCAAATACCAGAATACATCGGCCAATACAGAATAACTTGGCACAGAAAAGAGAGAAGACCCGACCCCGAAAAATAGGACCAGGGAAAGGAGACATTAGCAATCACAAGTGATAATTTGCTCCGGGAGCTTCTTGTTCTTGGGGCTCGAGTGGGAGCTCAATGGAAGGAAATGTGGACATGATGCACTTATATAAGCTGTTGTAACAAATTACTCAATCCAAGGGCCAAAGGCCCACCTTTGGCCCTTGGGTTGAACAGCATTAGTGACAGTTATTGGTATAACTGTCACAACTGCTGTCTATCAGAGACTGTTGCCCGCATAGATACACAGCACACGCATAGGGGCACAGATAGAGTTGAACTATGCTTGAAAGAGTTGTTATTTGGTACCACCAGTAGCTATGTTTAAGTTCCATGAGGGAAATACTTTGTTACCTGTGACTCTGGACTGATTATTATCATGAGATACTCAGACACACCCGACCTTACCCGAGCCCCCAGCACAGTCAGCCCAGAAGTCGAGTTTGCGACAGTTATGACTATCAAGCCGTCTAACCTCTTGCCAAATTTTAAGTATTTTAACTGAAACTGATTTGTAAAGTTGGTTCAAATTTGACTAAAGTTTAAAGAGACGTATACTCACGCATAGAATATCCACTTTTGATCACCACTTCACTGGCTCTCTGCCGAGGAATTACGAAAGACTCCGGAAAGAACACTCTCGCGTCTCCGAAGCTCAAGGGCCTATTCATTTTCTCTCTATGGTCAGGGTCTGACTTCTGGGCCTTGGACCCTGAGGTGCCCGATGAGGAAGTTCCCGAGAAAGTCCCGGAGAAGGTCCCGGAGTTGTGCTGTGAGCGAGGAATGGTTTCCCGTTCTGGGTAGGAGTCCTTTAGCCGTCTTGTGTCAGCGTATACTTTATGCGCTGAAAGTGTACCTGAGGTGGAAAACGGTAAGTTTTTTTAGAAATCCTTTAGTGAAAGAAAAAAGGCTTTTCAAGGAAGTTATTTAGGGTTTATCAAGTTTGGTTCACATTAGAAGGGTAACGTATAAATTAGGACTCCCAGTGAACATTAAATATCTCTACAACCCCAATTTTCTTCGTAAAGAGAATAATAAGGACCTATAGAAGGGAAATTAGGAAATATCACATCTTAACAAACACTGGTATTTTCATTTCATATTCTTCCAGCTTCTTTCTTTCTTTCTTTTTCTTTGTTTACCCTTACCTACACGGATCGGTGTGGTTTTTAGCACGGAGATAGTATGAGCCCGCAAGTAACAAACGCTATTTATCCCAGAAAATGTCGCAGTTCTTGTGGAATCGACAGTGATCGACTGATTGTAACAATAATATACTTACACACAGCAAAAGGCGGCGAGTAGACATTTTCCCGGCTGTCGGCATGCTCCAATAGTCTTCGCAGAGTATTCTGTAGTCCCTCACCAGCACTCACTGCGCGACGGGCGGGGCCCATGCTACGGGTTGTCGCGTCTGGAGACAGAAGGTTAGCTGTTAGTTTTCTATCAACATTTAAAAGTATGGGGAGGTCACGTGCAGGATGGAAGCGAATTTATAACTTGTTAAAGTGTTCTTGGAGTTTTGTGACGAAGATTCTGAGTGTAAATGTAGGTACTGGTTGCTGTGCCCTAACCGGGTCCATAATTATACTAAGCTATACGCCTTTATGTAACATATAAATTACCAGTGCGGAGTGCAATCAATTTATATGAATATGACCAAAGAAACGATGGATGGATAGTGTAAAGTATAATAAAAAGTAAGAGCGAACGGAGTTGATACTGAAATTACGGCTGATACAGACATACTATGCTGTAAGAAGAAGACAAGTAAAATTTAATCTCAAATCAATAGAAATAATGGTAAGAATGTTGCTCGTTTCATTCACCCTTTGATATTAATACAACTAGATCCCTGCCTAGTGTCTTCTTTAACATACAACAGAATTACAGATGGTTACAACGTACGTTTATTTAGAAAATTAGGTGTACCGGTGTACCTATTAAGTCACGTACAGACGCCAGCACATCATGCTATCCGAAACTGTCAAATTTTCCAGAGAGAGAAATTTAACAGATTGTTGTAGGTTAAGGTTTAGCAAATTGGATGACATTCTGAAGTCTGCCAAAATTCAACAATTTCTGAAGTCCCGCCTCTATAATCAGTGTGTTTTGCCCACCATGACTTACGGTGCTGAGACATGGAGGCTTACACAGGAGGCTGTGTACAGACTGAGAGTTGCACAGAGAGCCATGGAGCGTTCCATGCTTGGCATACGTCTATTAGATCGAGTTCCAAACGTCGAGATCCGAAGACGTACAAAGGTTTTCGACATCGGAAAACGAATTGCGGAACTAAAATGGGGCTGGGCAGGACAAGTGGCAAGGCGCGGTGATGATAGGTGGAGTAAGTGACCGAGTGGCGCCTGAGGACTGGAAGAAGAAGTGTTGGTCGGCCGATGGCGAGATAGGCGGACGACATTGTTGCCATCGTGGGTGGAACCTGGATGAGGCTGGCACATGAACGTGGGGATTGGCATAAGAGAAGAGAGGCCTATGCTCAGCAGTGGGCGAAGTCGGGCTGTGGATGATGATGATGATGATGATGAAGGTTAAGGTACTGGCATCTGTACCTAATATCATCAAAACTAGATGTTTTCCTAACCCATAACAGGAAAACGCCATCAAATTAGGTACCATATAACGAAAGTACAATCTCATTCACATGTTCTGATTCGAGTGCGGTTGACACTGATTGATAGTGAATGTTCGCATGAATTAACGATGCCGAGTCTTCGCGATTAATCTTAGACTAGACGAGATGTCAAAACAAGCCAGTTTTATGCAGTGTGTGTCGAAGAAGATAGATTTGTGATTTAGAAATTTCTATAATGCTTCCCAAAGGGATGACTAATCATCAAATGGTAGTAGTAAATATGGGTGTAGAACAGAATAGCAAACATTTATTCAATACGGATATAACGCAACAGCATTAAAGAAAAAGAAAAGAAAGGGTTTTAATCTCAGCATTTGCTGGGTATCAGACGCCCAGCGCTGGTCTTCAGTTGGCACCCCGAAGTAGGGTGCGTCAAATGCTAATACTTATGTCACAAAAAGACAATTAAAATGCCATGCTTCTCTGGTCGATTCTATTGCCTTTATTCGGAAAAAATCGTAGAAATGCTGAGAGATTCCTATAGGAAGCTCATTGTCAAAAAACTGACGTGAAAATCCAAAAGCAGCTAAGCAGAACGCTAGAAAAACGACTATCAAGAGGTAGGTATCTTCTTATTCTTCTTCTTTGTCGTTCCTTCACTGCTGGGGATCGCGGTAGGTAAAGACGTTTTTTAACCTTTTGAACGTCAGAGCATAAACGCTTCGGCGTGCCCCCGACGACGCCAAGCTACAAATTCGCCGTACTTTTTGTCACATATTTGTGATATTTGGTGTACAGGGCACGCGCTTGCTTGTCATGTATACCTACGTCACTGGCTAAAAGGTTACTTAAGGTAAGGTAAGGTAAAGGTTTATACTTACAGGGATTACAGCAAGCATCATTGTTCACGGTTCCGGAGCTGACGAGATGGCAGCCACCCGCAGCTATCGCCTGCCCTAGCCCGCTGCTCATCTGTCAAGGAAAATCAAACAATTGAAGTCGTGGTGGTAAATACACGTTCAAAGTTGACAACTGTGTAGTTCCTTTACCAATTCATTGCTACTTTATACTGGTACGTAGGTAAACCAACCACATTTTAGTTTTTATCTAAATCAGTATTTTATGTAAGTATTTAGGTAGCCCGCAATGTAATGCAATTTGCAAGCGACTTGGTTGCAGATGGAAATGTGACATAACAAAGAGTTGAACGTAATCTACCATACTTGCATAATGTGGGCTTGCACGAAACATGTCTTCAAATTTTAGTTTAAGTGCTATGCCCAATTCCTCAAGGGATTATCATTCATCGATTGTAGAGCATTGGGGATATGTTTCATATTGCAAAACATAAAGTACAACTCCATCTGGGCTCGAATACACAGTTTATCTCACTCACCCTCAATGGCAACTCCTGCTTCCGATCCAGCACAGTCTCCGACTTAACATAGAAAGCCTTGGTCTCGGCCAGCAGCTCCACAGCAGACTTCCGCTTCTGCTGCTGCGGCTGTGCCATCGACCTGGGGGCCGCCATGCCTTCCCTCGACTTGCGCGGGAGCTTGAAACTCGCGAATAAGGAATCTGCGAGACGACGCCTAGGGAGCGATGAGAAACTGTGATCAATTGGTAAGTCTGCCTAAATGGGCAAAAAAAGTTGGAGCGGGAGTCAGACTCTTATTCATTAAAACCCAAATTGTTCCATGAGATGCCATTTGCGTTCCAGGGCCGCGTTTAATCTTTCTAACATTTCCGCAACCCTGGCTGGAAGGTTCATATTATGGTAAGCGCCAGATAAATTTGCAATAAAGCCCTGCCCTTTCCTTCATTTCTCTGTTTAGGTACCCGGACAATAAGTCATGAATCGATTTTCATAATTAGAAAAAGTATAGGATCGAGATAGATTTCGATTCAGGGTGCTTTATGTCATTATTTCTGTTTTCGGAGTTAAGTACTTATGTCAATAAATGTATGTGGGTCAATGACCGTTATTGCACGTTTATCTAGCGTCGACTGTAGTATTTTGAAGTTCTTAAGTCAAAAAAATCCTTGCAAAAAAAGGATGGGATTATGTTCTTTACAGCTCCGTCTTTCTTCCGCACTTGTAGAAGGTCTTCATAATAGGCATAGGGACTTATTTTGAAGTAATAAAATGTAGTAGTGTAATTAAATGTATTAATTGATTGATTTCGTTTAAGGCAACTGGTTCGGAATGTATCTTCATTGGTTCGATTGACCATAGCGACTGCGGCACTGTAGTAATTTAAATGTAGTAATAAAAATGTTTTTTAAATGTAGTTTATAAGAACAGAACAGTCGGTAATACGAAGTATTAACTCCATCACGATTCCAGTTCGGACATGGGATGGTGCTCTCTCTCGCACTGAACTTGTTGTCAATAAAATGAAACGTTCAAAAAGTTTCAGTTCCTTACCTAGGCGGCGACTCAAAAGACCTCGAGAACGACGGACAATTAGCAGCACCCTCAAACTTCTTCCGGACTTCCTCTACTTTCGACCAGCCGGCTTCCACGTTGAGCCGGCGGTTTAGCGGCGTGGCTTGCGACGCATGCTTGGCCAGCTCTTCCCTGGTCCGTTTGACGGAGACCTCGGGGATGGTATCACGGGGGCGCAGGCCCCGCGCCTCGTGGCATCTCTCAATGAACTGCTGCCGCCGAAGCGAGAAGTTTACTGATTGGTGATGGTCTTCGTCGTCGTCTAGACACCTGAGAATAGGAATGATTATGTGTTTATTGGAGTGAAAAGAAATTGGTTGCCTGAAAAGAAAAAGAAAAGGGTGGCCTACTATCTAGTTATTTAGCAAACTTAGGCCTTAGACTGAGGCACAACGGACAAAATACAAGAGAAAGATAGAGATGGGTACCTAATAAATACTCATTAGATAAGTTCTACTTATCTAAGCCTCGTTAAAGCCCGTGCTCGTGCCGATATTTAAAATGTTATTCAACTTTTGGCGATGAACTGAGGGCTGAAAATCTAATAGCGCTGGCATTAATCGTCTTAAAGCGATATACTAAGCCCTGACGTTGTCACAGACGAGAAAATTGTTCAGTTGACGAAACGCGATAACAATGGACTAGTTAGGATGCCGAAACAATTGCGTTGATCTAGATTTTTTCCACAATGTCACTGGAACTTGGTATTCAAATGCCTAATCTAAGTAAACCGAATAGTTTTTGTATTCTCCGGAGCAAAGGTGTAAGTGTTGTGTCATGCAGTGCCAATAGACTGGCATCCAGTGATTGTTCCGTGTTGTTGTCTGCAGCTTAGGCTTAATAGTGGAATTAGTTTTTTCCACGCATTATGAAGCAGTCATTTTGGTGAAAACTCGTGTTTTTCGTTTTCGTTCGTCGGATGAAATTAATTTCCTTTGAAAGATCATTGACATCGCGGTGTCCTTAGGGGGTAATTAACAAGACGACTCCATAAGACTGTTGGGGCAGCAATCACACAGATTACAGTAGGCACCTGCTTACTGGATGGAATTTGTGCGATTTGGTCGGATTCACCCTGGACAAAAGGACCAAACCAAGGCGTGTTTATTTTAAGATTTACTCAAGAGAACTGCGCGCGGTGTACAATATGTTTCTTCGAGAAGTACAAGGAGAACACTTCTAATCCTCAAAATTTATCTAGCAGCCTGCCGGGTATGACCTACAGGACTGGTAGCAGGAGAGGCCATGTCTCAAGAGCTACCAGGGTTGGTGCTATGCAGTCTAGTGTCTCAGGAGTTAACGAGTCTTATCTAGCAGGCTGCGCGAGGTGTGACCTGCAGGGCTGGTAGCAGGAGAGGCCATGTCTCGGGAGCTACCAGGGTTGGTGCTATGCAGTCTAGTGTCCCAGGAGTTAACGAGTCTTATCTAGCAGGCTGCGCGAGGTGTGACCTGCAGGGCTGGTAGCAGGAGAGGCCATGTTTCGGGAGCTACCAGGGTTGGTGCTATGCAGTCTAGTGTCCCAGGAGTTAACGAGTCTTATCTAACAGGCTGCGCGAGGTGTGACCTGCAGGGCTGGTAGCAGGAGAGGCCATGTTTCGGGAGCTACCAGGGTTTGTGCTATGCAGACTAGTGTCCCAGGAGTTAACGAGTCTTATCTAGCAGGCTGCGCGAGGTGTGATCTGCAGGGCTGGTAGCAGGAGAGGCCATGTTTCGGGAGCTACCAGGGTTGGTGCTATGCAGTCTAGTGTCCCAGGAGTTAACGAGTCTTATCTAGCAGGCTGCGCGAGGTGTGACCTGCAGGGCTGGTAGCAGGAGAGGCCATGTTTCGGGAGCTACCAGGGTTGGTGCTATGCAGTCTAGTGTCCCAGGAGTTAACGAGTCTTATCTAGCAGGCTGCGCGAGGTGTGACCTGCAGGGCTGGTAGCAGGAGAGGACATATCACGGTAGCTTCCAGGGTTAGCCCTGTATGCCATCTGGTCCCTCAGGAGTAACAAAGAGCACGAGTCTTACCTAGCAGGCTGCGCGAGGTGTGACCGGCAGGGCTGGTAGCAGGAGAGGGCGGCCATGTCTCGGGCGGGGCTGCCGGGGGAGGCGCGGGGTGCAAGGGCCGCCGCCGGCGCCGCTCATCATTCGGTCCGCGCGCAGAAGACACCGCCGCTACTATCACTGGCTTCTGGAACAAAATATATAGAAAAAAGCGTAAGAATGTTGAATAAGGATCAAACGATCGGCGGTAATAGGGATGTTGTCTGGGTTTATAAAATATGATTCTATTTAGTCCATCAGTTAGATTATCGAAAAATATTAGACATCTTTTTTATTTAATCAAATCAATATAAAAATACGAGGATAAAACGCATCAAAGATAAGGAGTGGGGGCTTGTAATGTAATGTCAGTTTCCAGTAAAAAGTGTACTGGTAAGTGACGTCACACGAGTTTTCAACGCAACGCACTGGACACATTTTATTTTTATTTTAACGATTTTATTTCAATTTCCTACTAGATTTGACCGAAACAAATAAACAAACAGGGCAAGGTAAATAAAATCGTTTAATAAAATTAAAGTTCTTTTCTTATTGATAATTATATTTGTAAAACTTATATTTGAACAGAGTAACCATGGAGTTTCTTGTCCGTTTTTCTCCATAAGAATCTCCTTTTTGCGAATGGACAACTAGAGTCACTAATTAATATTTTAATTTCAAACTGTAAATTTGACGTTCAAAAGTGCCTTTTAATAGTCTAGTTGAAACAAAAGAATTGACTTTGACTTTATGGATAGGCTCGCGCTTGACCGTAATCTCACATGGTGTGAAGCGTTGGTGTGGTCTCCTGCTAGCTTGGTGTCCTGTCTATTAATAAATTCTGGGGTTCAACATCTAACAACTTGCCAATTATATGGTCGCAAAAACTTGACGGTCCTACTGGGTTCTGGGGCAGTCGGAAAAAAAGTGTACACCGTTATATCTCCTTATAAAAATTGGCTCAAGAGCACATTATGTTTGGGCGTCGGACAAACAATGTTAACCAAATACGCAGTTAGCGCTTTGTTAACTTTTGAAATTAATGTTGTCAATGTGTATACGTTTTTAAGCAGGTATTAATAGCTTTAAAAGTACCTGAATTAATGATGACGCAAAAAACCTACTGTTATGATGCTTTTTGAGGAAATTAAGTATCGGCAATAAAATTACGCTTCAAATCCGTACACCTTATTAGATATAAGTATAAACCTTAACTACCATTTTGAAGAAACCGCTTTACTTTTGATTTAACCTTACATAACCTGTCATAGGATGTAATACTTAAGTTAAATATTTGAACCCAGTACTTTCACTTAATGACGCGACAGTTACCTACTGTTAAGTAAGAGTTAAGACTTATAGAATAGTAGAGAAAACTATACTGTTATGTTTTAAAAGTGAAGGCTACCACAGACAAATACGATGAGATGTTGATTTTTCATAGAAACTGTTAAAGCTCCCCAGACAGGCAAGATGCGACAATGCGACAATTTTTTTCTACACACACAAATGACATATACATCGTGTAACAGAATAAATCCCCCTCCCTCTTAAGGGGTCACTGAACTCATATTATGAACAACTTTTACTATGGGACCAACACTAAAATCACGCAGCACTAAATCGCGATTTCGGATTTGGTCCCATAGTAAAAGTTGTTCATAATGATGAGCACAATTACCCCTTAAGAGGTATTGCGTTTATTTTGTTATACGTTGTATAGGTAGAAGCGCATTTTTTAAGTTTAATTTATATAGATCAGTACAACAATTTCTACAAATTTTGGTATTTGTCGCGTCGAGACTGTCTGCTGGCCTTTCTAGGTAATATGTTCGTAAAAAGATTTCTACAAAAAAGGAAGTCGCATTGTCGGCGTCGCAACGCGCCTGTCTACGTGGCCTTTACTGATGTTTTATGATTATTCGATGACTGTCTGTTCAAAAGAGCATGATTTGCAAAATAATGTGAAACTGTTAGCGAATGCTGTCATTTCAAATCGGAGATATCTAATTAGGAATTACGTATCGACTATATCGTATTGCAGCTCGTATTATGTGGTATAAATTTGCCATATACCTAGCCGTCCATTAGTTATATAAACGGCCAAGCCAATTTAAATTATACATACCTAATCAGAATATTCATATGTAAACCGATCTTTGACTTCAGGAGACCATTATGCAGCAAACACCCTAAAATTAAACTAAAACCGCCAATTTATTTGCAGTTGGCTGCACTTTAATTTATTTCCAAAGTCAAAGTCAAAGCATTTATTTCAAATAAACCATTATCAGGTACTTTTGAATTGTCAAAGTCAGTCCGTCAAAAACATGAAGCTATTTGCACGTTTCAAAGCGTAGATCTCTATGGAGAAGAATGTGCAAAAAACTCCACGGACACTCTTTTAAATCATTTTATGTTTAAAAAAATCCTGGTTACATTTACCTTGTTGCTTCTATATATGAGAACAATGTAAAAAAGAAAAAATAATTTATAGTATCAAATATTAAAATGAGCCAGTGGCAACTAAGGGATGACAAGTCTCCAAAGACGGCGCGGCGCCCGTTCACGAACATGACGCGTGCATCAGCACCATTCAGCTCAACCATTTTGAAGGAAACTGAATGATCCGACACACTCCTCTTATCCTTCCATCCTTAGGCCACATTTTCATCTGCAAGTTGAATTACAATGCGTACTACTGAGGTACAATGTGGTCATTCTGCCTTGCAATGTAATTGGAAACTTGCATGCGAGTTGCTTGCAGGAAATACGGCCCCATAAGTCAGGTGCGCGAAACCTTCAAGCCAAAAAATGGCCTTCTATGCAAACGGAACTAAAGGCTACATGATTCCCTTTTTTTCTTCCGCTTTGGGCGGAGCGGAAGGGAATGTCAGACCCTTACTGACTATAACCCATCCGTGTTCCTCCAAATGCCCTTTGCGTTCCAGGGCCACGGTGACTCTTTCGAACAAATTCCGCAACCAAGTACAAGATTCCCTACAGAGTTAATTTCAAGGTGCATGTACCTACCAACCACTAAAACAGATAAACACAACTGCCCCAATTGGCCGGTATTCGGGCCACGTCCCGCATTTCGGGCTGGCCATAATATTGATGAATAGTATCCGCGCATACATTAGCTTCGTTAAGCCGAGCGACAGTACTGACCGCTTCATAATGAGGTTATTGTGCGCCATCGCTGGTTGGCGCACGTTATTATAAACGCGGTTGCAATTTAATTTTTAACGGGTTTCTGTGGATTTGGAATACATTTCAGTATTTACAGTCCAATTAACTTTTGGCTTCCATTTCATTTCGGCAGTTTGACTCATTCTCTCTCTCTTTGGTGATAATGGTATTCAATTATTTGGGTAGGTAGCTTATTACTTCCCAAACAACATTTTATTTTGAATAATTCATCATCAACATCTTCCTGTCCTTGACCCATATTATTCTCTCCATAATTGTCTGTTTATGAATACGGAAAATAAAAGGACCCTTTTATCAGATCCTTCCTTATTCAAGGACTGTGTTTCAGGAGTACACCATCTTCCTGACCCCATGTTAGGGTCAGCGATACATATGCACTTCTACCATTACCGTATAGAGTGTGGGAAACAGGGCGTAAAGTCTCACTAGCCTCCGTTAAAAAGGGAGGCTCTTTCGCCTCGACCGGTGGTGTGTCTGGTGGAGAACTGCCCAATGGTTGATATTGGCTGTTGTATATGTTCAGGTCGCGCTGAAAACTCTGATAGCTAGATACAAAATTTGTTTATTAACCATCACGCTAAGTCTGACTTTATTTTCTTTCAAATCATTCCTCACACTCTCCATCTAAAATTCATAACTCTTTTAATTGCTCTGGTCACTTGCAAAAATCCTTAATCTGAATGGAAAATCCATAAAAATGGAGCTATATCCACCAGTCCATGCAGTATAGAAAGTTGCCACCAGTCACCAGCCACGGGAAAACGAAAGTAGGTACAAAGTGTTTATCTAGTTTTTTCTTCACAAATTACCCGCGTTTATGAGAAACTTCTTGGTAAACAAAGGCGACTAATGCCACGCTTGACTCAATTGAATGAGTTTACACACAGTAAGTGAGATTACAAGTCTTTAGGGCAGTCATTAAAGAGTATTTTTTTGATGTTTTTAAGTTTTTGAGGCAATGGTTTTGAACTTGGGTTAAAATTAGGAGTAATTATAAAACAAAACAACTGTTTGTTTGCTTGAAAGTGGAGTAGGAAATTACTGATATTAAGTCGGGCGTGGATTGCTCTAGGTTGAGTGATTTTATTAAAATGGTTATGAATGAAGTGAGATTGAGTGAATCAAGTACCTAAGTAGGTACTTATAGAAACTAAATAAATTGCTGGTAACTTTTTTGGTAGGTCAATTACTTTCCTCAGAGACGTCGAACTCACGAACAAACATTAATTTCATATCCATGTACCTACATAGATAGATTCAAACATAACAGAACAAACACACTTACGGCCCGTTTCAGTAACGTCTACCTTTCTACCTCTATCTAACTTTAATAAACTGTCAAATTAACTACCAACAGTAGCTGAAACGTCATTTTTGCCTTTGTAACATGACGTTTCAGCTACTGTTGGTAGCTAATTTGACAGTTAGTTAAAAGTAGAAACGGGCCGTTAGATGATATCGATATTATATTATTGTTTTATATTTGGTAAGTACAATGGATTATTAAAGATAAATAGCCTTTGTATCAAATGTAGGTACCTATCTAAAATAGAGTTGTGCTATAAAGAGTTGGTTTTGTTGTTCTCTCTTAAACTGCTGAACTGTTTTTGATGAATGACGCTCCATTGACTGTCGAAGACTCGGGGAAGAATACGTTATGCAACATAGGAAATATCTATCGATATCACTGTCTTTGCATAAAGAAACGAGCGGAAGCCAGATTACAGATAAAGTATGCCAGGCGCAGATGAGGATCTCATTATTTTTATTAATTGGCTTGCTCTGGAGGGTCCTTATCAAACGAAAGCTCGATTAAAATCTAACTTAAAGAGATTAAGGATTGAGCATTGTCGTAGGTATGTCTGTATGGTGTCGGACGTAAAAGAATAGCACCACCCCATCACTTCCCGTGGGTGTCGTAGGAGGCGACTAAGGGGCTCACCATAGAATGGGCAGCAGCATTCTCTGTGCATTGTAACAGCTACACTGCGATCGAAACCCCGCCTGCCAAGCGTGGTGATTATGACAACCCCCCCCGCCCCCTATGTCCAGCAGTGGACGGCTTTCGGCTGATATGATGATGATGATGATTGTCGTAGGTAAGCACAAGGAAGAAGGCAGACCAAGAAAAACGTAGGGAAAGATGAATGAGGGCTTTCTGTCGCAGGTTCATACGAGGACCTGAATGAATACAGCAAAGACCCCAAAATATGCATTATGTCTCTTTCCTTGTCTTTTTGGACGAACACGAACGAGAACGAATAAGAATAAATTAATTAAAAAGAAAATATTCTCTTAAAAAACAGAATAGTCCGGACTAGTCTGTCTGTCAATCAAAACATAAAAATAGTGGTCAAATAACAAAAATTCCCGGAGAGCCAAATATTGGTGGAGAGCTGTGGTTTACCATTACAAATAAAGTTTTAAAAAACCCCATCGATCCTATGTGTGCTACAAAAGTTATTCGGGGTCAAAGGTCAAAATTTTAGGTTTTTGGATTTTTCTCGAAAACGGTAAGTTTTATCAAAAAAAAAACTTCATACCAAAGTTGTAGATCTTGAAATTCTCAACAAAAATGGTTTTTTTAATTTTTCTCCTAAGAGTCACCATTCCTGAGATACCGCGATTCTAAGAGTCACATTATAGGAAAGAAACGAAAACAGAAGATAGAGATAACTATGCGAATCAACTAACAATTTCTTTCAAAGTAAGAAATAAAGATGAAATCACGAATCTAATAGCAAAAATTGCCAACAAATCACAGGTGCTGGTCAAGGAAATATAAACAACAAACAAATTACGTATTCAGCAGATGTGGGCACTAGTTGTTAGATCAGTTTGCGGTGACACCCGCGGCTTGCGCAAGCGCCGACGTGACGCGGGCGCAGCGTCATCTGTAACGGTAATCATTGTGGCTAGTTAATACTGACTACCTCAGATTAATTTCTTTTTTATTAGGTAACAAGCAAATGTTGCTCTCCATTCGGTGTATCAAGCATGGTTGAAGTATTACTTCATGTGGATGTTTAATAAATTGTGTGAAAATATTATGGCTAGTCGGAAGACGCAGCGTTGGTAGGTCTCCCACAAGGTGGACCGGGCAATCCGCTGGATACTAGACGCAGATGACTTGATCGATATGGCGACACTTGGGGAAGGCCTATGTCCAGCAGTGGATGTATTTCTACTGAAATGAAGATGAAGATGATATGGCCCGAAAGAAGGACTGTTGAGATAACGGCATTAGGCACGCTGCGCCGAATGCATTGCGATAAGGTGAGGAAGATAGAATAGAATAGAATTTATTTCCAACGTGTTACATTGTATACCACAACTTAAGACTAAGTATTAATCAAAATAAGTTGGTACTTACAATAAGTTCACAAAACAAACATGCAGGCATGAAGCATGTGCTTTTATGCAGATTGATTTTTGATTTATTGATAGCCCACGCTTTAGGAGAAACGACGTCTTCTCGTCAAATCATTTAAATAATTACAAAAGCATTTGATTTCTTCGACTTCCTTGTAGAACCTTAGGCCTCCCTATTGCCTAAGGTTCGCTTGAAGTTTAATAAAAAATATAGATTCCTGGATGAATGTGTAGAACTGTAGGTTCTATGATAGGGTCAGCAAAATCGTAAAATGGTTAACATTGATGTTAATCAATAAAACTCACAAACATAACTCACATTTTATTCTTCTATCCTTGACCCATACGCACGTAAATGAGAATTTGAAACAAGATGTCACTACGAAGTACACTCGTAACGAAGTTATTGTGCAACCTATTGACTTTCATTGTTATGCTAAACTGTTACAGACATAAGATGGAATGCTTCTTGTGTTAAAGATTTTTATTTTTTAGATGGCAAGCAAGCCGACGTCATACCTGATGGTAAGTGATCAACGCCATTTGAAAATTGTAATTGGTACTTGAGACATTCCAGACCAGAGAGAGCAGGGCAGAGTATAGGGTCAGAAAAATAAAAGTATGAATTATAAAAAAAACCAATCGTTTACCCAATTCAATCGTCTTTTCTTTGGTCTACACATTTTCGCATAGCCGCCTGTTAAAATACGAACTGCAAGCAACAATTTTTTTTGGGTATCTACTACTGGTCATTGGGGGGTGAATACTTAAACAGAAATATATATAGAAGGCATGTTGTTCCGACTTTTAAATTGGCATTAGAGCAAGAGAAGAATGTGTAATACTAACTACTCCTGCCAGGGTTGCGGATTTTGTTCGAAAGAGTCACCGCGGCCCTGGAACGCAAAGGGCTTTAGAAGGAACACGGATGGGTGTTAGTCAGTAAGAGCACGCCGTTCCGCTCCACCCAGAGCGGAAGAAGTCATTTGATATATTCCCATCCTTAAAAAAAATAAAAAATACTAACTACTCGTCATTGAATATTTACCATCTTATCACGATAAGTAACCTAATTCCATAGCTAAAGTTATTCATATTGTTTCAAGCACGAAAAACGGAGATTTTAATTAAAATAAAAGAAGGGACTAACGGTCCATATGATAATAATGTCGGATGTTACCGAAGAAATTAGCATAAATAAATAAAAATCTTTAGTGTATGATGTTCATTACGTGTGGGCTGATGGTTGGGCCTCGAAACAAGCGGGCCGGTAGAAAACAGGTGGGTCTATTAGATTTGATAATTTTGCGATTATTTTGGACGAAATTGCATATTTAACACGTCGCGGTCGCCCAATCCTATCTCTCTCTCTAATAGAACAACAATGGTAACAATGTCAGATAGTACTAATGAGTTTGGATATATTTGTATGTTTTGGATACTATGAGCATTTACTTACTAGTAAGGACCTAATAGTGGAAAGAACTAAATTCTAGAAACAGAAAGCTAAAATTTTGATATCAACCCATTGATATCAAAATTAAAGAATAGGCTAAACACAAAAGTCTACCTAGCCTTTTCCCAAATACATTGTGCTTAGCTTCTAGTCTAAACGGATGCAGCTGAGTACCAGTATTTAAGGTGGACTGACTGCCTATCTGACCTCCACAACAGTGACTGGACAACACGAGAGCAAGCATCTCCCGATCTACTATGACTTGCTAATGCCATCCAATACAGATGATGTAAAAGGGATAGTGCTATTCGCTATGTATAGCTCCGTCTCTCTCTTAGAGTGGAATCATGATCGTTTTAAGACTTCATAGTAAGGCCCTTGTCTTATAATAAGACAACTGTAAACAAGAACGGGGTCTACTCCTACAAAAGATCAATCTGACGTAATACTTTAGGTGACTTTATGCCATCTTGGGGCTGCCATTTCTAAAAGATTCTTAAGCAAAAAATTTGTAGAATAACAAAACCAGCCAAGTCCAGTTTGGCTCATTACCTAATGACCAAAAAGATTTGACATTGAAGTTAAAAAGTTTCCACTTTTATCAGCTAACGACTCATTAGCAGATAAAATAACTTTTTGAAGTGTGCTGCCAATTTACCATTCCTTTGTAAGGATATTAACTATCCTTACAAAGGAATGGCAGATTGGCGCAGAAAAAGTTATTTACTTTCTTGGAATTTCTCATCGGTAAACATTTAAAAATAATTATTACAAATGAAATGAGAAGTTTACGTCACGACATTTTATTTCATAGGTGAATCATAGACCAAATTTTGAATCCCACTCATTCTACAGCTATCGCTTGTAACTTCCCCCCTATTTCGTAGCCCAACAAGTATGTATGTTTACGTTCACATTATAGCATAATGAAAAGCGCTAAGTATCGCACTTGTTGTTAATATTGCCTACTTAGCAAGTGGAGCACTGCACACCATTTTATTATTTTCAAATGTGGAACACTACTTTTTTATTCGCGTATTGATTTGGAACGAATTGTAGAAAGTAGGTGCTTATTTTTTTAATGATAAATTTTATACTACGTCTTTTTACAATACATTGAACACGTTGGCTACAGTCTACCTAATCTGTACCAATAATGAAGTTAGTAGATAAAGCATAATTATGTGAAGTAAGAATATTTTCACGACTTGCAACTACAAAAAATAACTGCTGACCTAAAGATAATTCTCGATATCTATGCTAATAATAAAGCTGAATAGTTTGTTTATTTATTTGTACGCGCTAATCTCTGGAACTACCAGTCGAATTTGGAAAATTCAGAAGAAACGGGATATGCGCGTACGAAGTCGCGGGCAAAAGCTAGTAAAATATAAAGCCAAGACAAAAGGAAAAGCGGGAACAGAGAAGATGTAAAAACTTACATTGGATATTTCAAGCTCATAGGATGTTTCCGTAAACACAAACACAATGTTAATCTATGGCATCCAAATTTCAATTGAGAATATCACTACTCACAATAAAATCTTCAAATTTTTTATTTTTTAATTATCTCACAATAAAATATTCAGAATGTTTTTATTTTTTAATTCTCACAAATTTTCACTCATTCAGATTTAGCAAGCGCACCGAGAATATCATTCAGGAGCGGGTGCGTTCGCTTCAGACGCAAAAACGTTACTAAATGAATGGACAATTTGCAATTTCAATGTATGCACTGAACAAATAATGCACGAAAGACTGAACATTAATGAGGGTTCACTAAGTACTCTAATTAGTAGGTAGAGAGTTAACTCAGTTATTAGCACAACAAAATTCTTCGATGTGTTAATTACTATTAATTTGGGAAGCCTAATTACTAGGGATTATTGAGTGCTTTAATAAGAAAGGGTGCCTAAAATAAATACACCCCAAATTAACGTCTTTTCTAGCAATTTTTTTAAACCCTTTCGGCAACATAATAAATTTAAAATACAACTTTTATACTTTTGTTCGTTAGTAAAAGGTGTACTATTTCAGGAATATCGGCTTTTCAATGCTATGACAACTGATAATGATAAGTCGCTTGCTGTTTCGAGTGGTATTGATTTCAGTAGAAATGCGGGATTGTCGCGATTCGGAGCCTCGTAATTTTATGAATTTTGTACGAGTGTTGCAAATAGCAAGGGCTGTATTTTTCTCTTAAAATACAGAAAGCAAATTACTGAAATATATTAACAACGGAAGCACAATATTCAATTATACCTACTTTTTATAGTGACGTCTCGAAGTTCAACCTATGAGGTTGTCGTCTGCTTAACCGGGCTTGCCTGTGGTGGCCTTAAAATATTAAAGCCCAGCTAGGGCTTATAAAAAACTTACAAACTAAGCGATTACACGCGAAGGGCACCCCTGTGGGGTACGGGCCTCGGCTTAGGGCGCCGCTGGGGGAGGACAACTAGGGACGGGCTGGATCGAACTATCAATTATACCTACAATCAAATCACAAATACCGTGATTTTTTTCAGAGATGAAAAGCAGCCTATGCTGTTCATACATATACCTAGTGCAGTTTCCTTTGTATCAGTGAAATAATTTTCACCTTCAAATCTGTACTTGTACAGAGCCAGCATATCAAGGTACAACAAACTGTCAAATTTCTTTATTAGATTTTCAACTTTATCGCCAAAGAATTAGGTTCAAGGTCGATTGGGAAAATTTGACAGTTTCGGAAAGCTTGATGTGCAGACGTCTACAATTCTATCTCTATAATTTAATTCAACAGTTTTTATTTCATGAGAATTTTTGCCTTCTCGGATGATGTATTTTTTTTGCGTACTTATTTATGTATGCTCCCAGTTTACTCAAAGACGCTTGGACCGATTGGGAAAATTCTTTTTTCGTTTGAACGGGTATACTTTTCCGGTGGCCCCATGGTCATTCGGTCAGGATCTGATGATGGGAACCTGAAGAAATCGAGGGAACTCTTCTAATTTTATGGGCACACTTGAAGCGATTTGGATATTTTTTAATTTACTTATAATCTGAACTAGATTTGGGTTACGATGGCGCGCAATGGAACTCCTTAACGGTAAACAGCGTGAATCTGTAGAATAATTCATTAAGGGTAGGTACAATTATTTCAATCATTATGGTAGGTACCTTACCACACTTGCTTACTATTAAGTTTGAGTTTTTGGAAGTCGGTGTCAAAAAACAACACCAAAAACACCGACTTCCAAAATTAAAGTTATTTTGCACTTTGCTTAATTTTTGTTGGAACACAGTTGTTTTTTTTTTTTTTTTTAAGATGGCAGGCTCACTATAGCGTGAGAGTCTGCATCGATGATATCTACGCATTAGTTAATGGAGGCATTGTGTTTGTTTCCTGTGCGTTTAAATATCAATTGTATGCGAGGAACTATTTATAAACATAAGTAGATGACGCCCATATGTGGGACCGGTGTTAAATTATTCTATTAATAGCTATCTCGTGATTGTCTTAAAGTGGACCTACGCACGTCATTGGTAGGACGGTAAACCTTTATGACAAGTCAAATAATAACATTATATTTGTACCAGTTTCAACCCGCGGCTCTGTCTGCCTTTTTTTTAGGATGGCAAATCATCTAATGACTTCTTTCGCTCAGGGTGGAGCGGAAGGGCGTGTCAGACTCTTACTGACTAAAACCCATCCGTGTCCTTCTGAAGCCCTTTGCGTTTCAGGGCCGCGGTGACTCTTCCGAACAGTTCCGCAACCCTGGCAGGCGGCTCTGTCTGCCTAAAAATCCGATCGGGATTGATGCGTGTTAATGTTAATCCATGTTATAAATCATGTGTGTCAAATGTCACACAATCCTTTCAGTAGTTTTTGCGTGAAAGAGTAACAAACATCCATCTATTCATGCTCACAAACTTTCACAATGGGTCTATGGGTTGAAAAAAAAAAAGAATTGTTGACAGCTTTCCTTTTTTCAACCGTTAAATACCTTTTCAGCCATCTGTCGGATTTCTAATTGAACTTTATGCCGATCAAACCAAACCTCTAAGCTAAAGGTCCATAAACACATTATATGGCTGTTTGTTACAGCTTCAAATTGGGAGCCATTTCAGCACCACAGCACGAACATCTTAAAGCGGTTAACCTTATGGAAGGGCAATTCTACTTTCGTAGGTACAGAAAATGTTAGCATCTGGAACACATTACCACACTCATCAAAATTAAAATCAAGTTCTAAAACCTACACTACACTCAACCTACGTAACACATAGGTACTGGCATAAATTATATCACACATAGACAAACACTCACGCCATAGACTAACTGTAAATTGCAAAATATAGCGCGCGTCCGAGCATGAGATCCAAGTACTTAGATACAGCCTATTTGTATGTGGCCAGTGCAACTTGAATGACGAACGTAGATCAAAATACATACATATGTTAATGATTTAGTTTGTACTCATACATGTTGGATTGATTGTTTAGAAAGATGGTTCTGTGTATAAAGTAGACGGAAAACGGAGCAATACATTGAAAAGTGGAATTATATAAGAACTAGTGGTTCAAGAAACAAAAACTTAGTGGAATGCATCAACAGGGCTAGTCTAGTCAATTCTTGGACCCAAGCTGATGTGTATTCTTATGATTCGATTTTAGATACAGGCCGAACCACAAAGTAACGTTGATTATGAGCGGAATCAGGTTGACGGAGGACCTCAAGAATCAATACTACCGGATTATAATTTAACCAGTGTACCTATCATTATCCTGCCGTTTTAACAAGATGTGTCCATTTATATTTCTCATCCCACCGGCCCCCTTCTCCATCGGACATCTAGACGCACTGCAAGTTACCATCCCTACCGTGTTGCTATTCCACCAATTCGCAGTAAACGTTTCCAAACGTCTTTTATAATGCGCACAGCAAAGGAGTGGAACTCTCTGCCTGCGTCTGTGTTTCTGAACGCATACAACCTTAATCTATTCAAAATTAGAGTGAACAGGCTTCTTCTGGGTAAGCTCGCTCTATCGTCGACTTTGTCTCTGTCATCTGTGACCTAGACTAGAGTCAAGAGCAAACCCATATTAGATAAAAAGAAAAAAAAAAAAATTAGCTGGCGACTGCTGCTGGAACAGGAGCTGGAGTCTTACTCATTATAGCCAACCAAATACTCCCTGCTGTTCTATACTCACTGGTTCAATGAAAATTTGAAAAATGGTGAACATCCTTGACTTCCGTAGATTAGTCTGCAAGTCCATCAGGATCAGGAATACCTACAAACTTTATCTACCCTTTCAAGCAGATCGATTTGGAGTTTCCGAGTCCACAATTTGTCCACCTGCCACCACAAACAATCGAGTTATTTGATAGTGTACAGGTGACTGTAGTCTTAGCACTTGCTGTTATCGGTCACCTACATCTAACGTTCGAGTTTGCAACAATAGATACCTGTGTTCCAATTTTAGTGTTATATGCGTTACACTTTTACACTGAATGAGTTGGGTTTAGAGTGGCTTGTAACGCTTCAATCCATATTTTTATTACTTTTATAACCCTACTTGTCTTGTACCTTTTACCTACTGCTTAGTCTAAATCCACTCTCTTCAGTGGAGATAGCAGCAAAAAATGATGAACGAGGTCATAAACAATACCGATGTGTATTGTTTATGACCTTCATGTTCATCATTTCAAATGTCAAAAGTTCATTCATATAAACAACTAAGCTACCAAAACATGCAATGAACCGTGCGAAGCCAAAGAAGAAGAAAAAAAAAAAAACATGCAATGCCACGAGATGGCAGCACTGCCCATTAATTGAATACAACGTAATGTCATGGTTAATTTGTATACCTACCAGTTAATAGTTTCATGGTGGTTGAATTAGTGGCAAGGTCAACACCGCGATGATCTTGGCTGATGGTCGGCTTTAAATCAATTTTAAAGGGACCCGTGTCGTTAAGTTTAGTTTTAAGTTTTAACCTTAGGAATTCCTACGGTTAAACTGGTATACTCTAACAAGGGTTGCAATATTTTGATTGATGGTTTTAATAAATAATTAAAACCAAAAAAAAAAAAAATCAAATAAAAATAAAAAATTATAATAATAATCATTTTATTATCACATCAGGCAACTGAGGCCCATAGATAAAATACATTATGTTAATAGACTTTGCTATGGTACAATTATCAAAGCAAAGTCTATTAATTTGAGCTGGTGTACCATTCCATCCTGCTGTTTATTACATTTGACAAAATGCACAGTAAATGATTTTCATTAACAAACATAACCGCACGCCTGTATTTCCACAAAGGGTTACGTAAAGTAACTATGGCACACACAAAAATCGTCAGATATGCTTAAGTCCCAGGGGGCGAGTCTATTGACATCAATGGGATACAAAATCAAATTCCGCAATGCTACTGAAAAATTCCAGACAGCGCAAACTCAATAACAAATTGTCTGCCCCGGGAATCGGATCTACGATCTCATGCACAGCAGTCTAGCGCTCGCGACCACTGGAACGACAAGGCAGTTTTCGGAAGGCCAATCTCGTACAGACGCCAGCACATCAAGCTACCAGAAACTGTCAAATTTTCCCAATCAACCTTGAACCTAAAACTGTCGCGATAAAGTTGAAAAACTATTTAAGAAAGAGATTGTTGTAGCTTGATGCACTGGTGTCAGTACATATAAAACTTCAAATTACGTACAAATACTTCAATTCGTACAAGTCGTACTGTCGTCTCAACGACAATCAATGTCAAAAACTTGTCAAAATATATGGAAATAAGAGGTGTTTTTTAACAGTCCGCTACTGAGATGAGAATTTCTAGGTTGTAAGCCCTGGCTGGGGGCCTTAAATTCATTTGAGGCCACCACAGGATAGTCCGGTTAAGCAGTAACCAGCCTTAGTGTGATGAACTGCGAGTGGTCCCCGTCCAACAAAAAAAAAAGAGTAGAGAATGCGAACTCTAATTGAAAAATACGAGAATTGCCCCTCAGGTCTTAATAAATATCTAGGCTGTGCATGTTTTCGATTTTTAGCGAATTCGGCTAAAGTCCATTACCGACTTCCACGGACATCAAACTAATAGTTTCAATTCAAACTAATAGCACCTTCTTCACGGACATAACATTAATTTTCATCACAGCGTTAATAATTAAACCGTAGAGTCCCGTTAAATAAAACCAGCCGTAGCTAAACCATGAAATAATGTAGTTAAAATCAATAAATCGGTTAAAAGACGGTAGTTAATGTTAACTGTCGGTTATTCTCCGTATACGACCTTGAAACTGAAGCCCATAGCAATATTTGCAATTAATTTGTTTTAGTGCGATATTACTAATCAGAACGAGGTGAAAGGAGAACTCTAGGACCAAGTTCTGTGCGGTTTGAACTTTAGGAGTTGATGAACAAGCTAAAACGTTGATTTATTTTATGATATAAACGAATTCTGGCACAGGAGTAACGAGATTCGAGGCTTATTGAGAGCAGTGGTTGTCGAAGTCAGTCTCTATCGAAAATGAAGTTGAAGAATGAGACTTCCATGTCTTCACCCTAGAGTGTTGAAAATTGTATGCTGCCAAATGACTGTTTCTTGCAAGATATTGCAACGGGTACGGATCAGTGGTGGATCAGTGCTAACGGGCCGCACTTACCCAACCCAGAACCCAGGCTTGACATTACATCACCGCTGCTCTCAAACGATGAAGGAAAACATCGAGAGGAAATTGGCATATCTTCTATCGCCTTATAATTGCTGCGCTGTATGGTTTTAGACGATCGAAGTCCCACATTACTGATGTAAAAAGGGTTTCGTCATATCACAGCCCACATCCTACACATGAATGAACTGAAATGTGCCACAAAAGCCCAGCAAAAAGGAAGAGTGCTTTTGCACACATCGGTAAACCCTTTTATTTCATTTATTTTGGGGATTGCACAGTAGGTACAACGATTGCTAACGCCTTTCTGAAGCTGTGATTTTGCGTTGGCGTTGACTGACAATGGTTTAGGGTTAAATATCAAAACATTTGCAAAGGTATACACCACATCATTTTAAGAATGATGCTTTGCCGCAGGTAGCCATAGAGCATAGACACGAATTGGCGGCCATTGTTGGAGACAACATTGTTTCTTATATAATCTACGGTTCAACACTTTACATGTAGGTAAAGCAATATGAGTCAGTGAGTGTCACCCATAGACACTCAAGACAGTGACAATGTGAGCTTTTTTGTTTAGTCTTTGACAGCGCAGTGATTTAAGACTAAACTGACAATGATTTTTAAATCTGCCTGTTCAATTTCATCATGTCTAAATCAAGTAGCCTGATCATTTATGTTGCAATATTCAAGCTGCATTCTGTTGATAAGTATTGTATGTTTACCAATGATGATCAAAATATTTACAGACACTATCATTCTCATTATGTATATTTCTCACGTCTTGTCTGTGTGTAGAATAGTAATTATAAACATTTGTTGTAGATATCGCGGTGTTGAATAAGTTATGAACAATTTGATCAAATAATCTGGATTCAATAGGACCGTTTATTGTGTCATATTTTATCCTTTTGTTTATGTGAAGGTAATAAATGGACCCGGTTCGCAAATGGTCCAATTGCATGTAGTCCTTTTTGCAAAAGGTCTTGTTCATTTTACAGTTCGTTTTTTAGTTTATTTACTCTTATTTATGTGTGCTATTTGGATGTTAATCTGGCAATAAACAATTTCATTTCCATTTTTTCATTTCATTTTGCATGTGGTACAATTCGCGAATTGACACATAATTGCATGTTGTCCAAATCATAATCATACTTCATAGAAATCATCATAGAAATCATCTTTATTGTAGACATCTTTACGAGCTTAACGATGTCTCTTTTGATAAAACCTTATAATACATACTAAAACTTCAACAGTTGAACTATACAGTGACATCCGTATTTTTAGCTCACCCCACAAGCTGCCTATCAGATTATTAATAAATTCATTAAATTAAATTACTCATAAAATATTCATGAACCATTGATCTGTATGAATGAGACAGTATGTTGCATATAAATCTCGGGCAATTTATCGCTCTTAATAATTGTGATTATTTCTTGGAAGAAATATAAATTAATAATGTGGGAATATTGTCTATTTATAGTCCTTGATACTTATTATATCTTAATTATTCATCTCTTGGCCTGTGGTTCTTTTTACTTGATATTTGTCTAGAGAAGAAATAATTTTTGAAGAGAGTTTTACACCAGTCTTGAGGCACACGCAGTTATTATTTTTTATTTTATGAGAATTAGTTGTTCATTTGTTTTTTTACCCGACCACGGCAAAGCCACAAGGAAGGGTTTTGATTTTACTTGTATTCATTACAGGTAAGTTCCTTTTATTACGTAAGCACCTAGATGTGCCAAACAAATTTAATATATTGTTTTCTGTATGTTATATGTAGTTTGTAACAGGAGGCGTTCTGTGTTTTGCGTGGTTTGATCAAGTTGTGGATACCATTACATTTTTCGAGATCCTTAAAAGTTTCTACAAAACGGCATTCAAACCCATAATGGTTAGAACATCAGAGCATCAATGGTTCCAACGTAAAATTTGCCATCCCAGCTCTCATGACATAATTATCTCGGTGTCGCCGGGAGCAGTTCCAGCTTGTTAATGACATCAGCAGCACGCAGTGGTTTATTGTAGCTATCGGTCGCGTGTCGCGCCGTGCCTGATAGACCGATACCTAATGATGTTTACCTTACTTTACATCCCTTGTGTTTATGTAGGTTCAAAAGTTGTATACAAGGTGGGAATAAGATTTAGACGATAATTTGGTAGATAAAATATCTTAGGCCCGCTTGCACAAAACAGTTATATCGTATAAGTATCTTTTTAACTCAAAGTTTTTTAATTTGTTATTTAACCTCGTGTTAGCAACTGACACGAGTTTTCGCGCAGTAGGGTTATTACTGAAAAAATCTAATTAGTCCGTCAGGTAGATTGCAATATGCGGGAACTTTTAAACTACATACGGTTCTGTGGTAGTTATTTGCAGCTACTCTTTTTTTTTTGGATGGGAAATCATCAAATGTCTTCTCCCTCCCGCTCTGGGCGGAGTGGAAGGGGGGAGTCCACCGGTGTTCCTTTAAAATGTCCTTTGCGTTCCAGGGCCGCGGTAACTCTTTTAAAGCTACCCTAGAGCTTTCATAATTAAATTGGTAAAGCCCGGGGAAGTTTCTCGTTAATTATATCAGCAGCACACAGGGGCTTATCGGAGCCATCGGGCGCATGTCGCGCCGTGCATGATAGAGCGATAATGATGTTTAGCATTACATCCCTTCGTGTTTATGTGGGTAATAATAGCTGTATACAGGGTGGAAGGGTTTGGATTTTTGTCTTTTCAGTCTGCTACCTACTTCTTAGTTATACATATTTCCACTCAAAAGACAGATGACTGTGTTTTTCGTTGCCAAAAAATCGTTGCCAAACAATTTTTCATATTTTGTATTAACTTATTGGTTGTATCATCCCATTGTCGCTTTGTAACACCGCACCTGTATGTGAGAGCTTTAAAACTACCTTTGTTTGAGCTACCCTAGAGCTTTAATACTCAAACAGGTAAAGCCCGGGGAAGTTTCTCACCAGCACACAGAAAAGGCTTATCGGAGCTAGCGGTGAGATGTCGCGTCGCGCCTGACAACCTGACCTGCTAACTTTACATCCCTTGCGTTTACGTGGGTAATATGGTTGTAAAAGAGTAATATACACAAGTACCTATTGAAAAATAGTGTAAGAATAGATAGTATGTGTTCTAAAGCCTGTATTTAAACCAGCTGCACTCAACCTGCGGTGCGGCCCGCCATGCTTTCATGTTGCTCTGTCGCCTAACACATTTTTGGTGCTATATTTACTCAGCACCTTAGTAGCAGTTTTATTGCGTATTTTTTGGAATGAATTAGAAATATAGAATAAACGAGTTGTCCATTTTAGATTTTTCCTCAAAATTCAATTACCTACATTTCGTGTTACTTCTGTATCGTCCATCACCCTGTATAACTAACTAGATTTTTAGGCGAAGCAAAATATCCTGTCAAAAAATTAATTGCGCTGTAAACGCCAATCTGCAATACAAAGGCGACCAATTAACAATCGGGGGAAGCCGGGTATAAATGAATCCCGATCCAAACTTTTTTTTTGTATTGCTAAGGCTAGTATAATGTTATTTTTTTATGTAAATTAAAGCTTTTAGGGTGTGTCCACCAGAGATGTGCGAGGTATTGAGCCGTAGGGCGAGGAAAAGATCCACCAATAAGATCACTTAATTTTTCTAGCCTGGCTTAACGCAGCTCTTGTGAAAAAGGGCTAGCAGAGCTATGTATTTGTATGTACAGTCAACAAAGCTATTTGGTTTATATATTTTTGATGGAAAAAACTCAGTCTGCTCATTATCGTCTTTAAGCCTTCATTACGGATAATTAACACGGTTTTATGCATTAACGTAATCATAGTTAAACTGTTCACCGTAATCACAGTTTAACTTGTTAGTTTTGTAACCATTTAACTGTTTATTTACTTATTTGGTTTTACATCGGTTTACTGATTCGACTAGAAATAGATGCCTAAAATAGTTTTAACGGGAGATCGAAACGCCGATAAATCGGATATTTGACGTTTAAACAAGTAGCAAGTTGCAGTCAACAAAATCTATACATCACAACTTGCACCATGTGACTAGGGATTGGCGCAAAACGCTTGCTTCTTCCAATTTCTCTGTCAACCATCACGCTACCATTCACTCCCGTTTCTTTCATTCATTCATTCACACAATCCATCCAGTTTTTATTGGGAGTGCCTCTCTCCATTGATCCGCATCCAGCTAAGCAACTTAAGCGTTCATTGATGAGATTAATTTAAATCACTAAGATGCAAATTACACTGAGTTAAGCCCTGAAGTGTGAACTAAATTATGTAGAGCAAAGAAATCGATCTTAATTTCCCTCATCAGTCTTAATTGGCGCAGTTAATTATTGCCCGACTTCCTCCTAGATAATTAAATTATACCTGACAATCTCAGTCGCTGCTGAATTCGCCTTTATTACCTGGAAAAAGAAAAAAATACTGGTTTAGATCATTTATTTATTGGTAGGTATATTTTATTGGCAGAGCATTTTAAATACAATGAAATCTATAATAATTCGATAATTTACAATAAACTTTGTCTAGTAATTATAGAAGAAATCGTACATCTGGTGTCAAAGCGCTTATGTTTTCCGACATTAGTCAAATTGATATATAGTATAAGTTCCATTTTCATAGCTTCTAGCCAAAGTGGCGCCAACTGGTTGCGTGAATTTTCCAGAAAACCTTCATTTTGAAATAGACTTAGTTACCTACACAATTAAGAAAAGTAAACATTTTAGTAACTTATTTGACAGCTGTCAAAAAGAGCAAAACGTCAAAATCTAACATTCATGGCAGGTAGTGTTTGAGCAGCAAGATACATCTTCCCATTTATCTAAGCAAGCCGACAGTGGCAATACACAGTGTAACATGTAATACAAATCACTCGAGTTGTCATATAACTACATATTATCTGTGACACAGAACACGGAAGCTGCAGGATGTAATCGATACTATTTCTGAGCAGTTATCGGTGCGCGCCCGGTCATCCGCGGGGTGAATGGGGACCATTTGTACGGCGAGAACGGGACAGTTCCTAGTTGCGTTAACATTTTGTTATGGAAATACTTCAGGCATGATTTTCAGGTTTTTCTATGGCCTTAGTTAATCCAATTTTGATATGCTATGAGGTAGAGATACCTTCTCCACTGATATCTATATACTTAAAAAGAAAAGAGCCCTATAGTCTTAAGGCAACGTTGTGATCTGATCTCTTGTATATTCTAAAGCAATTGCCGTATTACTTGGTCAATTAATCTACCAAAAAAACTACAACCTATCAGAACCTAAATCTGGATAGTTGAAAACCGAAACGAAGTAACTCCCGAAAGTCTGTGAAAATGAAATACAGAACAGCTTAATAAGGGCTTTTGGGTACCTTCGATTGCTGCCGTTATTGAACTATTCATCCTTTAAAAGCTGAATCCAAGTCAGTACTTCTGCTAAGACATGAACAAGTTGACAAAAGATCTTATTACATAAATATTAGCATATTCCCAAAATCCAGTTGGACTATTCCATGAACTCACGTCCCCATGGTGTCCACAAGCTATGACACAGATGCATGTTATATCTGGACGGGTACAGGCGACACGACGCCACACTGCGGCGCTTTTATTCGTTTTATTAGTTTTCGTATCAAAATAACACCTCATGGCATTCTTTGAAAAGTTGCCGCAGTTTCGGTTGCAACTTGGTTGAGTAAAATTGAAGCAGGGAACTTTTGTGATACTCTTTAAAGACTGAGTTTCTGGAAAAGAGATGGATTAAGTGAGGAATGGTATGAAAAACGGGGTGAATGGTAGCGTGACGGTTGACAGTGGAAGAAGAAAGTATTAATGTTACTTGGAATTAGACACTGATACATAAATCGAGTGACTCAACGATGAGCGAGTTACTGTCTTATTGGCCATATGTAAACGAAAATGTTAAGGCTACCAACTCAATCTTCTCAGATTCTTGATCGTGTCATTGCTCCATAAAAACCTTTTTTCAAAAGGTGCTAAGTTCAAACTGAATCGTGTTGACAACCTATCTATAGACAAGACTGCAAATAATAAAATCAGACTCCATGCTTTCAAAAACCACAGACTCCAGAGGTGTTCTAAAATTAAATCATCACAACAATCGGCCAGTCCATCGCTCTCACTTGACCCCAGAGACATTTAAAAGGTTTTTTGTCGACCGATGCAAACGTGACCGAAATCAGTCGCGTCGCGGAGCTTTTGACAAGCCAGTGAGTTACGACATAAGTACCGTTCCGATATTCTCGCTGTATGACTTTGAGATTCATTTTGCTTTGCTGCTTGTGCTATTTGAAAAAAATTAAATAAATTGAGTACACGGTAAAGAAATAAGGTCTAACAAAAATATACAGCAAAATTAAGACCTAAAAAATCTTGGAAATCGTTTCAGAAATCATGAAATTGACTTGATTGTCAAAATTATTTGATTTAAAACGTTCTCAGTCTGACCTTTGGCTCGGAAACAAGAAAATTATGTGAAAATCGTAAAAAAATCTACTTGACGTCAACTTAAGCACCATTCTTGCTTACAAAGACAATATACACATGACATCACTGTCACTGATCAAATCTTTGATAATAAACCGGTATCCTGTCTAGGCACAGAATTTTTAGCGAAACACAGAGGAATTAAGTCACCAAGATATATTTCTTTCAGCCTGTACTGCCCCAGGCATTTGCCTGTGTGCCCTCCCCAATATATCCAGAGGCGCTAAACAAAGTTCCATACTAGTAGAGAATGCGAATGTCGAAATGCCAGAATATAAGGTGTTGATCACGTGACATTTCAAAATCTTTTTTCAATCCTAAAATTTTTTGACGTTTAGATGGCACGCTACCGAGGAGCTCGTGGCTAAATAATAACAGCCGCATGGGTCATCAAATCATCTTCAAGGTTAAGCAACGCTTGCCGAGGTTGGTCTGTGGATGGGTGACCATCTTTACATACCGAGACTCCACCGTGCCTCGGAAAGCACGTTAAGCCGTTGGTCTCGGCTGTAATTTGTAGATCTTTGGTGGCAGTCGTTACGGATAGTCAGAAGCTAGATAATCTGACACCAGTCTTGCCAAGGAGTAGGCCGTGTTACCCAGTTAATGGGCTGTGGAGGTCTGGTAGGCAGCCGCTCCACGTAAAATACTGGTATTCAGCTGAATCCGGTTTGACTGGAAGCCGACCCCAATATAGTTGGGAAAAGGCTAGGTAGATGATGATGAGATGGCACGCTACCACTGACGAAATCTCACTTTTTTAGAGCCTTAGGTATTTTTTTTAATTTAAATTAGCTCTTGCGGTAGGCGCCTAGTTCGTCTGGCCACCTCTCCCTGGGCTGCCTCGGCGATGCCGTCCATCCTCAGGCACCCACTTTGTGGAGACTATAGCCCAGTGGTCACGGTGCATGCGACTAATGTGACCCGCCCAATCCCTTTTTAACCTGGCCAGCTATTTTTCCTGCGTCTATGATCAAGATAAATTAAAATGAAAAGAATCCTACTACCCCAACGTCCCTACACAATATAAAGCCATGGTACACACTCATTAATTCAGTGTAATCTGTAAAAAGATACAAATACCAGAGACAAACAAAGAACTATCCGTACTTCAAATGTGTTTTAACTTTAAAAAAGGAACAGACTCTTGTGGTTGCCGACCAACCGTCTGGTACAGTCCTAACGATATTCTGTGTAGTTTTAATGCTGTGTGGTCTTATGTTGAATAGTGAACAGCCGTACAGTGTGTAAGAGATGTCCTTTGATGTAGTGTCATAGAGGGATGTGGGGTTGTTTGCCTTTGAATTTATAGGATGGAAGGAATTTATGACTAACGATTTTAGAGTGCATCTGGCATTACTTGAGCAGCTTCGTTTCCAGCCATACAAAATGAAATGCCGTATTGACACAGAATGGTCAATTTTAGTTTGACGGCATGATCCGACAATCTCTCGCAGTCTTCGCAGAACAAAAATACAGCTTTTCAATTTAAAAGTATTGTATTAAAAAAAAACATTGCATTGACTTAGGTGAAGTGGTTTGTTAATCCCACGATTACTTGGTAAGGACTGACATCCAATTTCAGTCGCACTTCTAAATTTGTCTTTCTTTACATGGAAACAGGAGCCACAAGTATAGAAAAGCACAATTGAATATAAAAACGATTTTACCAGAATATACCGGCAGGAACATGATCGCCTTGCCAGGGTTGCGGAATTTGTTCGAAAGAGTCACCGCGGCCCTGGAACGCAAAGGGGGAGGGAACACGGATGGGTTCACTCCCTTCCGCTCAGCCCAGAGCGGAAGAAGTCATTCGACGACTTCCCATCTTTAAAAAAAAAAGAACGTGATCGTAGAATATAATAGAGTATGTAGAATACCCCTCATTGTGTAGTTAGGCACCATATAAGTATCCCCTTCCTTTCGTTTTCCCTTTTGGAATAAAACGTATAATACACGACTACTGCGAAATCATTCTGCTCAATATTTCTAAGATTCGTTTTCAATCCTTTTTCTTCTAATACATTTGTCATAAGATAACAATCAGCTGTACCAACGTGGCTGCGTGCGAGTGTACACTAGCGCATTATTTATTCACCGCGACGCCTCTCGGTTCGTTCACATCGCGACTGACATTGTGTTCTTGTGTACCCGGCTTTACACGATAACTGCGACAATGCATCTGTTTTACATGTGACACTTTATCATTTTAAGTACTGCGTTTAGATTTACATTATTTTACCCCCCAAATAGTGGGAGGTAGGAACAATAGCTGTGACTATGTATTGTCGTCTAAATCTATGATTGTGTTAATTTATGTTTGTTTAAAATGGAATCACTGCAAGTACAAATTCTATCACAAAAATTCTTTGACGCTATTGCCCACTGGCATGGATACCTATGTTTTACGTTAAAACTGGCGGACGATTAAGCAAGCAGAAGTTATTCTCGAGATCAAAGAAAATAACATCGCATTGTTTGTTTTAATGGAGGAGATATTTTCAATGAACAAGCAAATAATCTGAACCAAACATTAATGGAATGAAAAATTACGTCGGTGAATAAAATCCAGACATACCTTCTCCAATTTTCTTGCCACCATTTTCCTAATAATATCTATCTGCAAGAAGCTTTTGTACCTATCCACATTTCGCAATCCCTAAAATAACTATTCAGTATTGATAAGTATCTCAAAGCCCGCATGGCTTGGTTGCGCTCGCGCCGACATTCGGTAGCCATTGTCTCATTGACAGAAGAATGCATTCAGAACCGAATATGTCACATAGTTTCGAACTGTGCTTGAGGTTACTGGCACTCTGGCATTTGAAGATGACTGACGTGTTTAACGGCCTTTAAGAGGGCTCAATTTTATTGTCAAATGGGTACACAGTACCTACTTAGATGTTGGCGTCTTTCTTTAGAAAGGAAGGGCTTTGACATCACCTAATTAAGTACTTAGCCTATGTTGTTGTGTTTCGACTTTAAATAGAAAATTCATGTATTGCTTTTTCTAAAACTCAGGATATTTTAATCTCTATTTTCTTTCAGTTCGCGTCCATAGTAAAACATGAAACGAAAATAGGGAAGATCGTGGGGGAGACATAAAGGTAATAAAAGTCAAGCCATCGGATGATCTAGATCGGTACCAGTTGGTGCAGCGGTGGAGTGAACCTGGCATCATTATAAAAGGTTTAGTCGCTAAAAGAGCTGCAAGTCAAAGCTCACAATCTTGAAGATTCTTTGTGGGTAAACCATCGAAATAAGTTAAATATTCAACACTCTTACGAGGTCGTTACATTAGAAAGAAAAGAAAAAAAAGTATTTAATTTTTAGCTTCAAAAGTGAACCGTAGCTCTTAGAAGATAGGTCATTGACATAAATGTAGCCAAGAGCGTTGTACCAATTCGCTTTGTCTAGATACATTTGTTTAGTGAGACGAGATTTTGTTTTTCCAGAAAAACGTTAGCAAAAGAACGAAAATATAATCAATCATTGCCTTGTTTTCGTTGTTCCCAGATGTTTTTGTAAACGCTTGCCCGAAACAGCCTAGTTGGGTAAAATAACGTTTATTTGTCATTTTCTTATCAGGTTGTTACTTTATGATGCTAAAACATTGAGATAGAAACATGAGTTATGTTCCGTCAATGAAAAATCTTAGATTTTTTTTAACTTTGTGTCTACCGGTTTTTGGTGTTCATCATGTATTTACATTTTCGTTAAATCTAATGTCAATTACAAAATTGGCAGTTATCAAATTGGTAACCCAATCACGGAAGGTACTCGTATGTCTTGTTTTTGAAAACCAAGAGTTAGATTAACTTTGCACCCATATAAATAGTTTTTTCATCAAAATCATCCAACCTCTTCAAAATAACAAATTGAATCAATCCATCGACAATAACCGACAAATGACAGCAAACGTCAAAGTGCCAAACATAGCCGCTACCGCCATTGCCATCCTTCGAAGGCCGCCAAACAATGTCATTACCGCTTCGAATGGATCCCGGTGAGTAATCGAAGGGCAATCGTAGATGGATCGCCGGATGTCCGGTAGATGTGAGCGTTAAAAGTAATGATTGGAAGGAAATTAGGTACATGTTTTGCTATTATATCCTTATATGGTGAGATAAAACATGTTATGGCTCATTCTTGGGTTTTGTACCTACTAGTACCTAAGTCATCTCTGCAGGTTAACTTTATGTCGGAAACTCAGGATGTTTTTAAGGGATGAAACTATCATACTCTTAAAAAAAAAAACTATCGAACAATTTTTTACGGATCATTCAATCGGAAATACAAGTCTTTGTTAACGTCCTTCATGGTTGTGAAGTGTACAAACACAGTTAGCAACAGAGTGATCTCTCTAAATCCAAATATAAATATATTCACATAAAACCAGCATAGATATATCAAAGGCAATAGATGAATGACCGGACGTCCTGTAGCGTCTAGGCAAATAATACATGGCGAGATACAGAATAGAAAAAGTACTTTTATTTATCCATAACCCGATGTTTTATATTCACTCTTCTGTATGCGGGAAAAGAGGACTTAAAAACGGAAGATGCAATTCAAAAAGGATAATAAAAAAAGATGTTTTATAAGGAAAACAAATGGTAAAACCGCTCTGTTGACTAAAAACGCGAACAAATTGAATATTTAAATACGAATGTATTTTTATTTAACGGACTTTAAAGTCAATATGATGCAAACGAGTTGCTGGATAAGTAAAAAGCTTTTGTAGCAGAATCCGGTTTTGGGCACACTCCCAATGTTTATTCCAAATGGATTTAGCCTAGGAGAGCTAATGATAATACCAAAACATTACTGAGTTTACTGAATCAGAGGATTTACTTAACATTGAGGAAACAGCACTCCAGCATAATAAGTCAAAAGTTATTGGTTAACAGGGATCTTTACAAAAACCTAAGAATGTTAGTTTAGGCTTATTCCAATGCAGCTAAACCTTCTTTTCATACCAGAAGAATATAGCACTGTAGATACATTTTGCTTATACTAACTCTTTGTAATCCGCGATGTCATAATTCGATTAGATAAGATTTAGCTACAGCTGAAGAGTTTCTTTTCTTCACCTCTTTTGCAGTCTTCTTTGCTTTTATTTTGGGATTAACGCAAATGGTTTTTTTTTACATTCTCTCCTATCAACCGTCAGTCATTTTTTCTATCTTTTCTCATATTGGTAATCTCTCACACAACCCACTTTTTGTATGTCATCGCTAACAACAAATAAACGAACAATGAAAATAATAAACGCATCCATCTTTTAATATGTCTTGCTCTTCCCTGGCGTCAACGACTTTTCCCTGCTAGTCCTTAAATTAACTAACAGTGATTTTTTTTCTTTTTTTAAGGATGAGAAATCATCAAATGACTTCTTTCGCTTTGGGTAGAGCGGAAGGGCGTGTCAGACTCTTACTGACTAAAATCCATCCATCCGTGTTCCTTCTAAAGCCCTTTGCGTTTGCGAGAGGCGCTTTCCAACAAAATCATCCTTATAAAGATTTAACACCTCATAAACGTCAAATGAGTTAAGCACACATAATTTAAATTTATAAGCATAGACAATAAAGATTTACCGCAATTTATATGCAAGTTGAAAGACAAAAGCTCTAACGGATATAGTTGCCTTATCCGTCTATGCTAATTTCGATTATTTTATAGCAAAGGCTTATTTACAATAGAGAATGATGAAGATTTCAAGGCAAACATAAAGTTATAGTGGATCTGACTGTGTCGTTGGTCTAGTCGGAAGCGTCACTACGGAGCAAAGGTTCTTCCATCTGGAATTTATCAGTAGCAGTCCGGAGTTTGGAGTTTGTGCCCGGTTGTGAAAAGTTTTGTGCCGAAGACTTGGAGTTCTACAAAACTGGCAACGACCTGACCTCTGCCAAAACCCACAGGGGAATACAGGGTGCTATGTTATAGTTACGATTATATGAGACTGATCAAGCTCCTATTCAAATCTTATGTAAGCTGTAATAGGATAGGACATTAAAATAGCCTCCTAGAATGGAAATAAAGTACATCCCGCGACTACGGCAGTCAGCTCCCCAACCATTTTGCTGTCTGGCAAAAAAAAGACACGTCATGTGTGATCCATCTCATATAAGGGATACGAATGAAGAAGCTATGAAGTATGACTTTTTTTTTGGACGGGAATTCGTCGAAACACTTCTCTCCATATCTGTGTGGAGCGGTAGGGAGTGTCAGACTCTTACTGACTAAAACCCACCCGTGTTCCTGCAAATGCCCTTTGCGTTCCAGGGCCGCGGTAACTTTTTCGAACAATTCCGCAAATCTGGAATGACGGATGCTTGGATTTACATTTGACGACAGATGCTGAGATGATCCGTTAAACATATCGCACCATCGCCACTGAGAATTCTCTTTTCGTAATCTAAAAGAGCCTTTATAATCCTGGTTCTTAAAGAACGCTTTGCTCGGATTTTACTTAATCCGTTATATATATAATCTGTGCATATCCAATAAGGGCAGGAAATCTGGCTTACATCCACACCGCTTGAGCTCATATGGCTTCATTCATAACTTTACTTGTAACGTGATAACTCCAAGGAGTCTCATTCATTTTAAAACTGGTTTCTGTCTTTAAAATTATACTCTTATTTTAATAAAGGCTAACGTCTGTTCCGAACATAAAAAGATGCTGTTGTCATGATTGTGCGTTTTTAACGTCTTTTCGTTTAAGAAATCTAATTACGAGATAGACTCTTTGCTTGAGAAAGTATATGAATATAGCTGACTCGGCTGTAAAGGTTAGTGACCCGTGTCGTCTATCTAGTCTATTGCTCAATATTACAGGTTAAACCTAGCAAGCTCCATAGCGTTGCAGGTACATACCAGTGGTTCGTCTAATTTCTATATATTCAGGTATAGTTATGATTTCGTATTATCTGACGAATAGAATATTTAAAACACGTTTTGCATAAAGAATTAAGAGACAGTGTCGGTGTTTGAGTAGTCCCTGATTATTTCGCAGGTGCCATTCTTACTTGAAAATGTTTTTGCTTACAAAAACCTAACTGTTCAAGGTCTAATCTTTTAATATATATACATATATTCCCGAGTTGAAGAAAATTTTAAGACGTCGAAGCTAAAGCAACCACGAAACACAGCATACTAAATCTTTATCAAGCCTATTTCCTACCCAATAATTACAGACAGTTCGCACTGCCGCCATTGGTCGAGAATGGCGTCGTTACAATCACACTGGCTGGTGACTGGGATAGGACAGGCATGCAAACTGCTTGCCCGACCAGATATATTATAACGTACACCGTGGGAACCGGTCGCAATGCTTGCACCCGTCCTAAGGGGTCTACTATGGGACTGCGAATTTAAATTGTTTGAATCAACGGTTTCAATGAGAGCGAGGGTATTTTGGACACGCCAGGACAGGGGTAAGTGTATGGAAAGAGCAAAACACCATATTTATTTTTTAGACTTCATGCACATGAGTACAAATGCGGACTTAATGCTCAGGCAATATCTACCAGGTAGCAAAGGGCGGTGAAAGATAACATGGCAAGTGTTTTGTTTAATGTTGCAGTAACAGCGAAAAACGATGAGTGGATTCATAAAGCAATCTTATATTTGCAGCAACACATAGGTAATGAGGATTACTGTGGGTAATGAGGAGAAAATACATAGGTAATGAGGAGGAAATACTAAATAATTATTATTGGAAACCTATCGATGAAAATTTCATAATGTTTTGAACTTTTGACTGCGACAAATCGAATAATACCACGAAATCGGCCAGCGATCAATCTTGACAGTTTTCTTGCTATTCGCAATCATTACGAAGAAAATTTGTGTGAAAAGTCACAGTCCTCCAATGAAAGACTTCACGCCTGTTATGGTTTTCAAACAAAATAACAATACGAATTGTTTATGCAATGCTTAGATCATCGAAGGTAATGACCGATCAGATGGTATTATTGGTGTCATTTTTTTTTAAATAAATTTTGGGTCTACGGATGAGGATTGAAATTACAATGATGCTTTAGTGTCATAATTTAAAACAATGCAATTTTTCAGATTGCTAAAAAGACCCTGCTCTAAAAGAAAAGAGAAAAATCAGTGTCTCTGGTTAAACGAGAGTGGCCTTTGATTTAGTTCCGCAACGGCGTACATTCAAAGAAAGTTCTATATCTATGGGTCATTGTTATGAAGAGGATTGCAAATACAATCATGAAGTTTTAATCGTTATTAGAAAATAAGGAGCTTGCAATTTATACAGCCAAAAATACAGTCTCGTAACGAAATAGGGAGAAGCCACACGCAAGTATCGATAGAGATTAAAATAGTCGCATTTTCCGGTTGTAATGTTCTACGTCCGTAAAGTAAACTTGACTATTTCCTAAAACTCGTAGTAGCCCTCAAGATACCAAGTTTGTGATCGGATCAGACAGTTGGTTTACGTAAATACTTGTCCGGTGCACTCTATTGCTCGCTGTCACCGGCTAATCGACGACATTACGTGGTTTCTACTGATTTTAATGTATCGGACGCAATTAAAGGCTCAGCACTTATTATGCAACTTGGTTTAGGACTTGAAGAAAGTGGGAATGATTGCAAGGTTGAAGAGGAACCTGAAGGACCAAAAGATGAAGCACGGGACCCCTCCCGTGCTTCATCTTTTACGCCCTAGAAGGACATACACAAAGACCTTACTTGAAGAAAGTAGGAATTGTTGAAAGATTGAAAATAGTACATATTTGGTCCTACAAGTTCCTAACCTGTAGGACCAAAATATGTACACAGGAATTTATTGGTTCTTCAAGAAGGTCAGGTGAGTAGTACTAACAACTGTTGTGTATGAAAAGTGTCTGAACGTCAACGAAGCAACCAGAGTATACATGGATCATATAGCAGGTGGCGTTCTATAGTTTCTGCTCTAATTAAACAAACATAAGTTTTTTATGTACTTATGTAGAACAAAAAGATTTTAAAAGACATCATTGTTATTTAGGACACATTAACAAAGAGTCTCCATTTCTTTTTCTTAATTGATTTTTCCTTGAGCTAACACAAGATGTCAGAGACCTTTTTATAATTGACGTGGGTAGCGAAAACGAGAATGATACCCGACGACAGGTCTTAGTAAAGACGGCGAAATTCGATAGAAGAAAACCTGCTAAAAATGATAATTTATTTGAACTTTACGCAGACATAACAGACACATTGGGGGACCTAACCCTGTTTGCAATATTGATGTCAGTTGCGTCAAAGGTTCTTTATTTTTGCTCCTTAATATGATAGTTTTTCTGATGTCTGCTGTTTTTTATTTTATTTCTATTGATAAAATTAGATATTTGACAAATACCAATGAGAACTTTTGCCAAAAGACAAAGCCTAAGAAATAAACTTTACAAAGCTTAGCGTGACCTTTTTATTCCTTTCAAACTGAAAAGGTGAAACCTTCACAAACTTTTCAAAGAACGAATTTAGAGATTTCAAAAGATGAATCAATAAGAGTCAACTATTAACTACCTAAAATAGGTAAAATGGTGTTATGAATAATAAATACGCAATGTTAATTAAGTAGTAGAATATACAAAGAGGTACAATCCATTTTTGTGGCAACAGCACGACATACTGTCTCAAGGTAGGTATTGAACACATAATCCGATGCAATGTGAGACTTGTCGCAGCTCGAAAGTGAAAGTATAATATAATGTGTATACAAGGAAAATCACGGAAATACATAATAATGTAACTCAATTATTTGTACAATGTTTTTGAATGGTAGCCAAGAGAAGTAAGGCAATTAGAAACTGAATTGAATGGAGTGACATCTTGAACGGTGTAGGGCAAGACTGGCTAAACTGAACCAAGAAACCAAATTCAGGTAGGTATTAGTGTCTGGTCCTTAAAGTTACGGTCTTAAAAAAAGGACCCACTATTGTTACTTCAATCTTCTGCGGCCTTTACGAAAAATGGCTTACTCCTGTTCTGTATTAGCAGTGTAAAGTGTTGTTATTTCCCAAAAAGTAATTAGATGCCAGCCGGCTCATCATATTTATTCAGTTAAAGGCGCAAAGATAAATTAGATTTGTTGTGTAGGTTTCTAAGCACTTTAAAGAAAAGGACCTAGCAAAATGTATGTAGCTATGACTAATCCCAATGTCCCAATCAAGATTTATTTTATTTTATTAATTTTAGGAAAACTTCATCATCTCAACCAAATCATTCATAACAAGGTGTTCCCGAATGTTTCAGTCCCACAAATCTGTCATAGCCCCAAAGGACGCATGGACTGTGCACCCACCATTGATTAAAATTTAATTAAAAACTTTTAACAAGCTTTAACGAAACTTTTTCTCCAAAATGAGCAGCCATTTTGGTGGGAGCCGGATTTAAGTCACGCTATTTTATGAAACGAAAATCAACATTTAACGAGCTCCTTCTCCACATCCCAATGTTTGTTTGTTCATTATATTTTTATCGAAGTCTGACCGTCTGTTAGTATTAAGCAAGTAATTTTAGACTCAGAAGTCACACGGACCTAATGAAGAACGATGCCTGGACAATTAGACGAGCATGACTCTGCGGGTCTGCAGACAAATAAAATTGTTGAAGTAAGCAGTTGAGTTCGTGGTGGTATTCAATAAATAAGCCAGGACGGGTTAATTCTTTATCCAATTGTAATTGTGGCAAAAAAGAGGCAGAAGTTTTATGATAAATACTATAGACAAATGCAGGAACAGCCACGTCTCCATCATCAAATAGTGACAGATCAATCAGACAATCGACAATATCTTAATGGCATTATATCTAAATAGTCAAATCAATCCAAGATCAAAACTTTTTAAAACTGTTCATCATCATCATAATCTAAACAGTTGGGATCTGCGCATGTATTTATTCTTAATACATCTCCATCAGTCTTCATTTCTGTGACCACTCCCTTCTTAGCCACATCTTCTTTCACAACATCCACCCATTATTATTTTCGCCAGCCTATTTTCGTCACATCTAATAAGTAGGTTTATACATTCCCACTTCAAAATCTAACTACCACACAGTTAACCAAATACGGTTGTTAACAGCTAACCTAATAAATAACGCTGTCCTTGATAACCGAGTGTATAAGATTCGGTTAGATTACTCCAAACTGGCCTGCCCACACACACCCACGCAGTGTCGAAACTTGATGTTAACTTATTATCTCACTTGGAATTATCTTAAGCATTTTGTTTTCCATGTTACTTTGAAGAACGCAGATGTGTGGAGATTGTGGATGGAAAGAGTGCGATATTTGGATGATGTGAAGCTATATACAAACGAGATCAACGTTAATCGGTTTGTCTTGCAGATGAAAGTCCTGTTCTGTTAAAGTAACACAATCATATGATCTACAATATTTGATTCTGGAAGAAAAGTGCGATACATGACTGCCTATGAGGCATCAGATATTGTGAAGAGTGAATGTGCCTGTGCTAGTGGGCTAACCTTTTATGTGTCGCATGATACCGCAAAGTAGTATGATAAAAATGCGCTCGAAATGACAACGAAACCTCATTGGTTCAAAACACGGTCGCCATTGCTCTTTGAAATTTTCGGCATGGCATTCGATGTTGGAAGAAGCATTTTATGGGTTCGAGAAGAAAACTTACTAATAATGCTGAATATTAAAGACTGAGAAAAGAAAAGATGAACGAGAATAAAACAAAGGAAGATTGGGTCAACGGTCAAGAGTCGAGGTTAGAGACGACGCGCCATAGTACGACGTTATCAATTTATATATCTGTAACAATAGTTCTGAAAACGGAAAGAAGAAATATTCTAGACTAGAGATACACAAAGAAAAGATTTTTAGAAACCTGACAAAGGGGAAGATGAATGCACAATTTGAAACTTGCTGAAACGATTGACCCAGATGGACAGGGAAGTGTGGAAAAGAAAATTTAATATCCCTACAAAGACTAGAAAAACAGATCAATACATCATGCTAGTTGGGGCTATATAGCTGAATCAATGCAACTCCTGAAGGCGTCTAACGGCGGTTTAAACTTGTGCAAGGGAAGTCGCCTTCAACAGTTAGTTTCTGATATAATTTATTCCACAACTGATCCCAGCCTCAATGAAAGTCGCAGCTTCGCTGGGATGCAGAGTTATTTACGCTGTATCGATCTGTGGCGGGTGGTTGCTATAGCAACCGGTCGCTCGATACTTATGTACAACGGTTTGATTCGAACGAATAATCTGATGCCATTCATGCGGCCTTTTATCTTTTTTTATTGGTTTTAAATAGTTACTTTATGTGTGGTTAGTCTTAAAGCCGTGTTGGTTATTCTTATATTCAGCTGTTCAACACGTTTCGATCAGGTTTACTAGGTGAAAGAGGCTTTTGATTCTGAACGGGTCTTCTATTTAACATGATAAGTATTTTTCTATATTATTTTCGTTTTATCTACAATTGGTTCCAGTTCCTTTTGTGTACTCCTCTCCTCTTTAATGATTTTTTTTTATTCTTTAGATAGATCAAGAAGTATGCCTCTGAGACACAAGCTCATAGCCTATCACCACCTTAAGGCATCTGTGCAATACTAAGCGGACTATAATCTTCAAAGTCAAAATCGAAGTATCAATTTTGCCCTATAATTCCACCAGTTTTATTCAGTGTGATATAGCAATACACGGCGACAGATTGTCGGGATGTTGCTCCCATTTTTCCGATAATCGGACACTACACCCACGCATAAAAGAAATAGGGCGGTATATTACAAAGCAAAAATAGCGGTTTTCGTCCAAGTACGGTTAGAAATTAATTCCCACCCCAATGAGAGGCAGTTTGTTCACCGCTTGATGTCTATAAATCAAAGTGATATCATCTGTAACGAAAATAGGAACCGTCTTTATCTTTAATTTATTGCCGCTCGGTGTTATGTCAAGTCATATTGTTATTTGCATAACCGAAGATGGGTATTTGACTAAATGGAGAGAGATTTCATGAAAGGGTATTAGTAATTCCTACATTGATGAAATCTTTTAATAGTGGATGTGGGTTGATTAGCCTTTGTCCAGCAGTGGTATTATTAAGGCGAATAGTAAATGGACTTAACATCATGAAAACAATTTTAACCTGGAGCAAATGAGAATTGTTCTATTTAGAAATTCTTTTTAACGAGTGGCAAAGTAAATTTTGTCGGGCAGAAACCCATGGAAAAATTAGGTTAGCTATAGGTAGTAATTTTCACTATTATGAACCTCTTAGCTAGCGTGCAGGCTCAGGTGTTAGGCTCAATTTAAGATGTTAATACTTTTTAAGTAGAAATGAAAATAGTTGCATGTGTAGTAATTGTGATAAAGGTTATTTATTGCCGATTATGCATTATAATTAAAAATAGCGCAAACACGTAGATAACCAAATATCCAGCAGTCAAATCAACCCTTTCAATAAACCAATCATGAACGTTTCGCTCCACATGTAGGTACTCTCTCCAATCAATTCAGCTCGTCGGTCACTGACCTACCTCAAGCAATGGCCGCTGCAAGCCGAACTAGAACATTTAACTATCAGTATCCTATCAACAGAAGCCAATATATCTGATCGTAAATAGTTTATTTCAGTTTATTTTGACTGGAAATAGCGATGGGTAAGGTAGCAATGACTATACGTTAAATTCTTGGTAGCCATCGGATTGATTACTACTAAGGAAAGGGCATTGACCTGGCAATTAATTGTTATGCTATTTATACGAAATACTGTGAGGCCTTGTCAGATTTTGATGCTCATTTGTTTGACAGCCTAAACATTAATGATTTAATGACAGACAGACAATGGTAAAACAAGGGAGCTGAGTACCTAATACCAGATTTTTTCAATGGCTTGATCAATTGATTCTAATTTAGTACCTATCAATTGGTGATCGGTTGTTGGTATTTTTGGTTAATGTTTAACCGTTTAGGTAGCTAACATGAGATTTGTCATTTCATTCGGCTTTCATAAGTCAGTGTTAAATAGAGGAGCTTTGACATCGACCTCAGCGTGTCACGATTTTGTTCCTCTCTTTGGATCATCTAAGAACTTCGTGGTTCTCGATTCCTTACGTGTTACCCCAAGTGACCTGCTTTTAACCAACGCAAAAAAAACGGAGCTTTAAAATTTCTTTCTGTTTTCAGCATTTTAATTTGTTATCTTAGAGTCACGTGAAGCTTTACATCAATCTGAGTTGTGAAATTAGAAGCAAAAAAAAACAACAACTAACCGCAGCTGCACTGTATTGACGTAGAATCACAGGAAAAAGTTAAGTTAAAAGTGAACACTTCTGGGAAAAATAACAGGACAATTTGTTGGGTGTAAATTTAAATTTGAGTTAAGACATTGTTTTGTTAGGTACTTATCTAATATTACCTACCTAAATTACCACATAGGCACTTACTGCGCACATGTGGAATGTATGTGGTAAAAAAGTTCGACGAAGAGAGATAAAGCTTAATTGAAATATTATTTGATTTTAAATAGTGAAGTGAATTTTCTTCCAGTCAGTAAAAACAAAAAAAAATGAAAAAACTAATGGCTGAAAAGTACGAAATCGTGACAACACAGTGTTTCTAAATTACAATAAATCTACCTACATTACCTCCAAGTGACATTTGGCACTAAAAACATAACCTCAAAAATATTTACGCGCCTTTTTGCCGCCATTATTGATTTCCACGACAAGCAGCGTCCATTTTGTGTAGAATTTTTTGCGATTAGTGGCAGTCACGTTTGGTGCACCCACGAGTTGGAAACTTTTTGTAAAAACTTCGTTACGCCTCCGGGCTTTGATTCGCTCTGTGATTAGGGCTGCTAAATTGCAGTCCAGATTTGTAGGACAGGGTAGGAAAGGACTTCCAAAACAACGAGGCGTGTTGGACCACCATGTAGTGTGTTCTTTTCACTCCGGACGCTTCCTGCACGTCTTTTACATCGATCTCACATAAATGTATAATTTCAATAGGAATGATGTAACCATAACTTTGTAAAAAATATTATTTTAAAAGAGTGTCCGTGGAGTTTCTTACTCGTTCTTCTCTACAGAGATCTACGCTTTGAAACGTGCAAAGAGCTTCATCTTTTTGACCGACCGACCTTGACAATTCAAAAGTGCCTGGAAATGGTCTAATTGAAATAAATGCTTTGAGTCTTTGAGTAATCAAATTTCGTTTTTTAATGTGGGTACCTACGTGTAAATAGTTTTATTAGTGTCGTTGCATACTGAGTTTTTTTAAATCAACTCGGAACCTACCAGAAAATCAGTATCAACATATATATACTGCTATGTACCTATGTATAACGAGTTTATCAAGCACACCTACTTTATTTGGCAGCCAAGCTTTCTGAAAACTCTCTGTAAAGCTGAAGCTACACCACAACATAACAACAAACCAACCATGAAACCTCGTAACGTAGAAAATTCTGAATTTCGTAAAACGACAAAAATAATCAGATTTCAGTGCACTGCACTCAAATGAATCAAGTTAAAACCGGATAATCCGGTTCAAACCGGATCAGAGGCAGCCCTATTCGATATTGAAGCCTCGTACTAGCAGTTCGGTAAAAAAAAACGATTAAAATGGCAGAGATTCACTGAGTACACACCGGTAAAGTAACAGCCATTTGACTTTCTACCACAGTCTAAACTAATATTATAAAGGGTTTGTTTATATGTTTGTAAAAGACAGTAAAGAAAATGATATAGTAAAAGTCGTAAATCTGTTTAAGTACACTGATCCAACTACGAAAATTCTTTTACATACCGAAGTATAAAAAACTGCACTGTCATTCAGTGTTACCTACTTCTTCCCTATCTTTTAATTTTTAACCGACTTCAAAAAAGGAGGAGTTCTTAATCCGGTTGTTTTTTTTTCTTTTTGGTATTTTTAAATAACTCCGTCATTTATGAACCGATTTGAAAACATATTTTTTACGTGAAAGGATATACCTAGTTTCCGATTAGTCCCATAAACATTTGATCAAAATCGGTTCAGTGTTCAAAATGGTTTTAAATCAAAATAGCTGGAAAACATCCTAATAATATTATAAACGCGAAAGTTATGGATGGTGTATGGATGGATGGATGGATGTTTGTTACTCTTTCACGTAAAAACTGTCTGTAATAACACAGGATACTTTTTATCCCGGGAATATGCTCCCTTGGGATAATTTTCGACAATCACGCAGGCGGAGTGGCGGGCGGCAACTAGTATGTCATAAAAGTAAACGAAATTGCGTATTTTGCTTTACAGGAAAGCCAAATACTTTTCAGTGTTGTTGTTAGGTGTGGGGTACCTACCACTAAAAAGTAAAAAAAAAACTGTTTAACAAAAAAATACAAAAAGTTTTTATTGTGTTTGTTGCTGTTGTGTTGTCTGTGCCGAGAATAGTTTTTCTTCCCTATTCTATTTATCATAAGCTATTGATCCCGGAAAAAGTCACGGCTCCTGCGGTATTAAGTCCAATGTCCATTTATAGTGCTCGATATAACGTACTAGGTACGTTATATCGAGCATCGATGGACATTGGACTAATCGAAAGGCACTCAATAAATCGTCATTGTTATTGTCTTGACTTAAACGATGCAACTTATCTTTATTGTTATAAATTAGAAGCAAAGTTCAATATGTTGCAGTGGACCGAACTTCCAGAAGGACAAGATAATTGATAGGTTTTTGCAGTTAATGTTTATATACGTCACCGGAAAATGGCAAACGCCGTAAGATTGTAAAATGTCGCGTGAAATTGTAAACTATTTTTTCTTAATAAGACACGGATATTTTGGAAACTATTGAATTTGGATGGGATTTATTGTATGCAAAACAATTTTTTCATAAAATATCGAGAAATTATAATCTAATCAAGATTTATTACAATCTTACGGAGTCTGTAATTTTCCGGTGACATATATAATAGGCCCAGGGAAACAACACAAAAGCAGTGAGTGTGTGTTTTTGTAATGTGTGTTTGTATGTGAATATGTGTGTTTTTCACAAGATTTCTGCTCCTGTCATCACCAAGACTTTTGCGTCTAACTTCACATAGGCCATATTGTTTTCGTCGTGAAATGGAACGTTTGAGCTTAGTCGTCAAAAATCTTAGAAATACAAACAACTCATTTGAAAAAAATGGCCCAACTACCTACTAGACTTTCCCTCATGTGGCAATTAAATGCAGATGGGAATTCTTTCATCTACATTTAATTAGAGTTTGATCTTTAGGTATATGGTAGAGTGGTATCTAGCAGTTAGTGTAATGTATCATCATAAATATTTAAAACTTAGTCACAAGGCGCATGACCTCTGGAGTAAAACTAAAAATGGAGAAAAACTTAAGTAAAAATGGTGGTCATATCCGGTGCTACATCCTTCTAAAAGCACCGTTTAAAACAACTAACTTTACTCTCAAAAACTATTAGAGGCAACCTCATTTAAAATAGTATTTCAAACAATACCTCGAACAGAGTCTTGCGTAACTTCAACGGACAGCGAAGAATTACCACGTTAACCTACAATTTGGATCATCATAAAACAACTCAGCGCAATAACTGGTATCGCTACAATAATATCCTGCAATATTTCAAAAACACAAATTACGTCATTATCTTCTAATAGACACTTTACACTGGCAACTTTAACGTTCACTGTAAAAAAAATATTGAACCGTTGAAGTTTAAATTCGAAATAGGAACTACTTTTTGACCGCCTCATTACGCTAGTGGCCGTTGGTTTGCAGTTTCGGACTTCATCGGACGAACTAATTAGAATTTTCGTTTAGTTCTTATCGGGAGCTTCATTTGTATGTAGTCCATCAATTACTATATTTATATTATATTTTATTCTATATTTACATCAGTAAATATAGAATAAAATATAATGTTAATGTCTCAATCAGAGACATCAACTCAGTGATCAATGTCAGCAAGTCTGCTAAGTCCCTAATTCGTTTTACAAATTGCCTTGTTCTACATAACGACGTCTATTGAGAATAGGAGACAATGCTCGCTAAATGACATCTAAAAGTGGGTTAACTCTGGACATTAGCACAATGAAATCAAAGACAAACAAGCATTCTTTGAATGGAATACCTCTTTGGGAATGTCAGCAATTAGACTTGTAGGTACAGACATGGTTTTGACATTTCCGTAGTCATTTCGAAAATTGGTGACTGTCAATTCTAGGGTTGATATTGTCACAGTATAGTCCAAGCTTTATTAATCTCTTAGGGATGTTAAAGACCATTCATTCATAAAAAGGGGAGACAAAATTCGCGCGTTTCAAGTTGCAAACATTTATTTTTACTTTAACCCCTATGGGTTCCTATTTGAAAGGGTGAATTGTTTTATTTCAACTATCCTAGTATCCTACAAGGTTAGCTTGTATTTGGGCCCAACTGCAACCGTACTTTTATTTGCAAAAGTCAATTAAACTTTCGCCCAGTTGTTTCGGTTCAGCCTGCAAATTTATCCAACCTCATTCAAGGGTCTTACTTGTTGCGAAATTTGTTCGAAAGAGTCACCGCGGTCCTGGAACGCAAAGGGCTTTAGGAGGAACACGGATGGGTTTTAGTCAGTAAGAGTTGCCTTCCGCTCCACCCAGAGCGGAAGAAGTCATTTGATGATTTCCCATCCTTAAAAAAACAGTCTTTCTTCCACAACAATAAAGACGCAATAGATATGGCAACATGCCATAGCTTCTCCAGCAATCAATCATTATTTTATTTTCCCTCTTCCTTTAATCCTAAAATCCATCCAGACGCCATTAATTTTAATTAACAAAGTAAACCAACTATTCTTTATTCAATCACGTACGCTCAAAATGGCCGCCTGACAACGTCCAAGGGCTAGACATTGTTGTCTTAGCCTCAAATTGACAAGGACAGCGTGTATTCGAAGATTCTGTTTCGGATATATTGAGATTATAACTATGTAAACGGAACGTGATATATTGGGTTAGGACGAAGGACGGAGTCTGGGCTCGAAGCCTACTAACAATATTATGTTTATGTCGACAGTGATTAGAAATTGCTGATAGTTTCCATGAAGATTTTGTCTTACGGTTATGTGGTCCTTGGAAATAAATCTGAAAAACCTAATTTGGTCCTATATCATCCGAACTAATATTATAAATGCGAAAGTGGGTTTGTTTGTTACGCTTTCACATCTAAATTGCTGCAGCGATTATAATGAATTTTGGTATCTACACCCTGACGACGGAACCTGGAGACGGTTATTGGCTTCTATAATAATATTTTGTTTTTCTTTAATGCGAGCGAAGCTATGGGCAAACGCTAGTCTGCAATATTTTGGTCCTGTATCATATCTAATAGGATCTTTGATAAACATGTACAGCTAACTGCCAAGTCGTACAAGATTTTTTTGAGGCTTTGAAACCTAATTAGAAACTTTTGTGTTCTATACATTTCGGTTTAAACTCCGCTTAAATTGTAATGCCAAGTACTGGCCTCAAAAACAAATAAGAACTTAATTGTGACAGGCAATTAAGCCAATCAGACGTCAATTTTCATGCTTTGATAATCAAGTAAATTAAGATTGGCGACCGTCACGGAGAAGCAATTCTCCGTGCTTTATGCTCCGCTGGTATTATTTACATTGCACGCTATTTAGAAGACAGAGCCAACTAATAACTCGGTCTTTGCACCCCATATAGTTTCCACCTTTGGTGGGTTTTGGATAACTTAGGTAGTGTTCCGTAGTCAAAAAGGAACCTTTATAGTTTCGCCAGGTCCGTCTGTATGTCTGTCCGTCCGTGGTTTAGCTCAGAGACGCTTAGCGCTTTTACCTATTCACGCCTAAACCGCTGAACTAATTTTGGTACCTATAGATAGAGACAGATTGGAGTTTGAAATCAATGGAAACAGGATAATATTTTTCTCGGGAGTACGTTATTTTGGGATCATTTCCGGCTTTCACTAGGGTAAAAACGCCGGCAGAAGCTAGCAGTGCTGGTGGTAATAAACTACAAGTGGTTGGAAGAGCTACTGTGAAGTTATAAGCTCCTAGGTTCGATTCCCAGTTTTAGGGAAGTATTATTGGGATAGTACCCCGCAGTTAGCATTTGGGACCGGTTGATAGCAACAGGCTCCAATGTCACATGCGACTTAAAAATTACGGGCAATACAATAGGGAAACCTCTGCTTAACACTTCAGAGTATACAGGCGTAATAAAAATGGTAGAAATAAAGCCAGAATCAGTGGTGAAACCGTCAAGACCGTGACTCAAACCTCACTATGGTCAAAGCAGTACCTTATTATAGCAATATCCAGCAAAATTGACCTAACACGTTAGACAAAAAAAAACGAGAAGCAATTTGTAGAACGGCCGTTCCCTGGGCCACTGAACCGATTTCCATGCGGTTTTCTCATGGCTGTCAACACTGATTGTATTACAATGCGTGCCAATAACACTGAATAGGTAAGTGGTAAGGCTGGCAACAATTTGCGTCGTATTGTAACCTCTTAAGAGACGTGTTAACTGCTTCCGAAAGGAGTTCAATCGATGTGGCCTTAATAGCTGGTGAAAACAATTGAAGAACGAAAAAAATGCGTTGGCCTGCGTGAGGAATTACATTGTAAAGATTCTGTAAAAAAAATTACCGTGTAACCAAATATCAAGAGAACATAAAGTTGAGTTGAAGACAAAATCACAGTTCACTTCAGGCTCACTCCACTTAAGATTTCGCGGTGAGATGTTTACAACAGTGCGATTCTGTAAACATGTCGAAGTGAACTGTCAATCTATGTAATCAAGATGGAATGACAGTCATACAGATCACTTTGTGATCACTTCACCCAAGCCTTCACTTCGACATGTTTACAGAATCGACCGGTAGAATAGGCAGGCTGTCTGTAGTCCTGTACGTGCGTTGGTACATCTTATAAACGCAGTTGAATGATCAACAGATCATAGTATTCCCTGAAAGAATATATTGACAGGTGTGTAGTTCGCACTCATAGGTAACGGTCACGCATGTAGCCAGTTATATTCGAATCCCATGTACATATATTCATCGACTCGAAGAAGAAGGAGAAGTCCCAAGTAGTATGAAGCGAGACTATTACCATTGACTGAGCACAAATGTAGACCTCTGAATGGCATAACATTATAAATAGCTGAGTTTATATAGATAGCAGGATAAAAAGCAGCAATTCTAATGAACCTAGATATAAATATTAAAGTGAATAAAAAACTACAAAGCGTACGCCAGACGGAAGGGAAGGGGGGATATCGACGACTGTAAGGCTTGCCAGAGTACTTTTTTCTCTTTTCATAAATTTCTCTGAAATAAGTGCTCACTTCAGAGGCAGACGGAGCTAGTTCGCTGCAAAAACGTTGCAACTTATGCGAGAAAAAAATGGAAGAACACGTAATTGCAATTTGAATGAGACATGTTTGCAGTTGGAATCGTGCTTTATTGATTCTCTGCTTACGTACGTTCAGACGAGTTCGCGGTTAGTTTGAGATGCTTAAACGACCGAGAGGGTTTGCTTAGTGATTTGGTAGGTAATGGAAAGAGTGATATTAGGTATTACACTTTTCCTCTACACACATTTTTACTCTACAATATCTGCATCTTAATGCACAAGACACGAGTTCCTAAAGGAAAGATTTGTATTGACATAGTAGTTGATTTAATTTGATTATTAATTAATTCATATTTTTGTAATTTTTATAATCTACGATGACATAGTTTTAATTATATTTGGATCTTTTATTATTATTATTTTTACTGTTGACAAGATAATTGTCCTTAAAAAGGTCTTAACTTTTTTTATATGCTTTTTTTTTGTTATTTTTAAATGTATTGCAATATTATTATTCAATTTATCGTTATTTTAAGAAAATATTTTAATTTAATTAATAATAATTACTGACATTTGCACGTCACATCATGTGACAATCATGTCTGGACTTAATAATGTCGTTACCATCTTGCATGCACGTCTTTCTTGTATGTATGACACATGTTTTAGCAAATAAAATATCTTTATCTTTAAGGACCAGAAAGGATATGAGCTCAAAAACTACTTGTAACTTGTCATAAGTGTTTAAAATAAGGCCTATAAAGACGTAAAATTGTTTAAGCATGTATGTGAAATGTATGACCACATGGAGAATTAAGGATGGAAGAAAATACTACGATGATAAGATTGTGATGATGTTTGTATTAGGTTATCTGGAAGTAGGTACTGATCCCATTACGAGAATTTTTTCACTAACCTTTTGCGTGTCTACCACAGATTTTTATCGTCCAATCCTGACCAAGCCCTTAAGTGTAACTGTCCGACTTAAGACATTTGGAGCATTTTTTCTTATGTCGAACTGTGTAACTTAAGACACGCAAAAGGCTAATAGTAAGCTACAACTACAGGACCACTGAGTGTCTAATATATGTTTTATCCGAACAAAATGCAGGGTATCTGTGGAATTGGCAACGAGAGATCGATGCTACGAGAAAAGCTAACCTCAAAATAACAATAAACTCCGTTGCTATACCTACTCAAAATTCACCATTCTTCATTCAAACGCTTTCTTCTGTCTTATCCTCATAGTGCCGAACAAAAAGATAATAACTAACAAACTCTCACCGCTAAAACAGGCGGTCTAGCTTCGATCACGAATGAGTTCGACAGTCCGAGTGCCGAAAATCACGCAATCACTGTGAATTCAATCTGCTGGTACAACGAACTGCGGGACATGATTGAAAATCTGACGGGGTGCGCAAAAAACATGGTGGATGGAGTGTGATCGATTGAAAAAGCCTTTGTTAGGCTTTAAAAAGAACTGGCAGATCAAAATACGACGAATTAGGGGAAAAAATATACTACGTATTTATAAAAAAAAAATCTCTTCTTTCTGATTTTCTTTAGAGAATGTCTGAAAAAAATATGCCAAAATATGTCAATCTTACGAATCACATTTTTGGAGTTAGATACAGTTCAAGTGATAACTTCTTATGGAAGGGTAAACCGGTTCGTAACGTAACGCGTTACGGCGCCAGTCTGTCTGGCTTCCCTTTCTCTCATTCATACGGCAGCGGTAGGCAGAATCTTCCTCTCTCACTCTAACCCACAGCGCTAGTCGTATTTCGGACAGATGCTTCCCATATTAAATAGTTCAACTTAGATCAATTTAAGTTATCACTTCTGTCGGGCGTCCCGAGACGCACACGTTTTTTTTTTCTTGAGTGCGTTTTTGAAGTCTTGATGATGTACTAAACAGGCGACGCTCAATATTTTAAAGCCTCAGACATGTTTATTGTTAAGAAACATTGGTATTATGAAAATATATAACAATTTACAGTACCTATCTATTTTAATATCGTCTAAAGTCAGGAAAAATAGTGATAGACCAACTGTCTAGTAGGTCTAGGTAGGTACTAGTTTTGTGTCAGCGGTTTAATCCAAGAGCTTGCAATATGCTTGCATGTTCTTTAAAATATAACAATTTTGCAACTAATGAAGTAACAAACAAAGGTAATATCTAAACATGTAATATCTAAATTGTAGATTTAGCAAATTTAATTTCATATCCAAAACTGTATCTAAGCATTGTGAAATCGATTGAAACGCGTGAAACGGACAGTTATGGCTGCCTAATCATGTTTTCGTGCTAATAAACTGAAATCGACTGGATTCTAATGAATGTCTTTCTTAGTAATAACTGGATAGTTGCATAAAATCTTGTTTGATTATAAACGGAAATTGGCGCCTATAAAAATGTTTCAAATGGTAGGAGCATACACTTCCTTGTGAAAAAGTTAAATTGTCATTGCCACCCTAACCAACCAAATCAGTTATCGGCTCAATACCCTTGGAATGATTAGAGGTCTCCGTCTAACCACAAATTACCTTCTATCCGAACCCGGAATTAAGTTTTATAACCATTTAGCATTCAAAAATATAACAACAGAATACAGTTAGGTCAAGTGCCTTTAAAACTAGCGTGCTGAATTGTTTCGACCAATTTATTAATGTTATATTTTATCGCGGGTTGACACGCCAACCATTTTGAATTTCTATGCAGTGTACCAATAGCACGCTATGAAATAAATACCAATGTTGCCATAAACGGGATAATAACTTTTCAGGCGATTTAAAAAAACATCCCTGAATGTAGTGCGATTTTTTCTGTATATTTTTTTCCCAAAAACTTCACTGCTGTTATGAACCGGCGGCGCGGCGGCGTTTGGTTAGTCTACTTCGCAGCTCGGAACTTTTGAAATTAATATTTCATAGAACTAGAATACTATATGTATATGAATTTCGTTAACCCGAATCCAAAATATAAATATTTGGTCGGAAACCCTTCGGTTAGTTCTCTCTAGGGCGCAATAGCCTCAAACTAAACCAGTAGGTATGCTTTCCTTGCCGATTTGTTTCTTGAAAAATATTTTTGCATTTTAATTTAATCTCTCTCTCCCTCTCTCTCTAAGTTTTCAGTACCTAATGGCTTAACAAAGATTTTACTAAGCAGGGCCTAATTGTAAGGTGTGAGCATCCAGCAACCCATCAGGCTTGTGAAGTCATACAAATTGCTGTCACTAAAATCAAAACAAAGTTATAATCTTCTGCACGCAGGCGGTACAGTATTCCTGGAGACAATTTGATCGTACATACCTAAGTATTAATAGCAAACACACGGCTCGTTGAAGACATAGGATCCGGCTAACTTAACCGTCGTGTAATAGGGGCGGTCTTCTGTCATCAAAAGACGGCTATAGTCATAATAAATCAACGAGCACATACTCTAATGTCCCGGAAGCAGTTGAAACATAAACAAACCGTTTTATTGCACTCACATCTTTTCAAACTGTTAACATTGGCAGTTTGTCCACTACCATCAATCAATAAAGCACGCAACAGATTTGTTACACTCCGCACCACATGACGCAAACATAACTCGCCAATAAGTAGGAGTGCTGTGGCGTCGGGTATCGCAAGTGTGTCTTAAGTCTATGGTGATTCATCGTATAGAGACTAATCTCTATGGTCGTCCGGAGAACACGCGCCAATTCGACTGTGGCTAATCGTCTAACATTGTTTGAAATGGAGCATTGGAGAGGCTAGCGGAATATACGAGCTGTATAATTGAATACAGGCACGCTTGAGGTTTATGATACAGTGTCATGATTTTGAAGCAAACTAATGAAACGAGACATTAATTTAAAACCATGTAAATGCACATGGTTTTAAATTAGGACCAAAACAACATAAAATCCATAGAAATATAAAATAGATATTATATCTATGATAAAATTAATCTGTTTTACTTTTTCCCAACTTTGTTGGGGTAACTTTGTTGGGGTCAGATTTAGCGATACCATTATTTTAAATGAGGCCACCGCCTATCTTACCTTACACCCAGTAACTGGGTAGGTAACACGATATGGTAAGATCACCCCGTGTTATAAAATTTACATACTCAGCTTTTTCGTATTATTATTTTCTAAAACGTGTAATTGAAGGCACTTTGTGTGTGCAACAATAACTTAACGAATTTCCAAGTCACAATAACGTTAACAAAACAATAGTTACTTAGCACGGCTTTAAACTCTCTGCAATAATATTGTACAATGGCAACACTGTTTGTAATGTAACATCTTCTCCTGCCTTCAAATGTGATCAGCAACCGTGAAGGGTTTATGCAACTTCTTAGAAATAGGTGCTTATTATATCTACCTATATGCATCTTAACCACAAGCTAAGAAATAATGACTTCTGAATCACACACATCAAATTAATATAATTTGTTGTTGGGCAATTATTCCGTTAGGTCATGCACGTGTTTCCTGCCTCCCCTCTTGGAAAGCTAGATCTTCAAAGAAAGAGTGAACAGATATCTTCAGGGCTTTTGCTCATTGCACTGCAGACCCTATCCATCGCTTTCCATCTGACGTAATCGAGGACAAGAAAATATTAAAAATATACATTATTTTAAGACAAGCTTTAATTAACTAAATATACTAAATCAATTGAATGAGCCCAAATACATGATGCTATCTTGTTTGATTGAGGAGTTCCTATGGCCACCTTCCAAATGCATCATCAGACAAGTTTCATAGAATTGAACTAAAAAAACAAGCAAATTAAACACATAAACCTCGTCTTAGCAAGGCGTTTCAAAATCTAATCTCGAATTTAAAAAATTCAATTTTTATCAGTTTTGTTATAAAATAACGGGACAAATAATATTTTTAATCGAAGGTCAGTTACTTTGAAGTACCTAATTATTATTATTTATGCAGCTCATATCTTCGTGCTCTGCCTCCATAGATATTCAGTCACCGTGAAGGGTTTGTGCAACCGCTGCTCATAAGGAATACGGTGACCACACGACAGGGTCCAAGAAGGATATTATTAAAAATTTGAAACGTCCGAAATGAATTCGCATCATTAATTCATCTTTATATTTAAGTTATTTGAAACCTAATTTAAGTTTTGAATTTTAAACTTCATTCTATTTATGGGTTTTTTACGGATCATGGATGGTCAGTGATAAAGATTTGAATACCTACTCGACTAATTTAATACTCTTTAAATCCAAGAGGTTTTTTTTTAATTGCCTCTTTCCTGGAATTTCTTCTGTATCGTGGGTGCGTTTACAAACATACAAAGTCACATACACAAACAGCCTTGCTTTCCAACAACTATTAAACCACAACTACAAAAAGTATTTATTGCAACTTCTGCCTTCCTGCAGTTTAAAAATCGTTTAAATTGAGTGAGTTTCTAGCCAATTTACGAAGCAAAATAGTTTAAGTAATTGATCTAGGCAAGACCTTGACATTACAGACTTGACTCTTCATAGCTTGAACGGTCATGAGATAGAGTCAATATAAATAAGGTACTTAAAGAAAATCTATTAGAGGTAGATGTATTTAAACAGGTTTTTGCTAGCAAGCCCGCTCGGTAGGTTTTATAAAAACAATTATTTAGTGCTCCGTTGTCTGGTGAGATGAGTCAGACTAGTTTGAAGCGAAACGAATAAAAAATTGAAATTATCGAAACCTGATTCGGAATTTCACAGTAGCAGTAATGGCAATAGGCCCACCACCAATTGTAGGGACTTAAATAACGTAACATGTGACAAAACATTGTCGTACTAAATATCTCGAACCTGCAAACTCTTCTGTAAAATTCCTGATTTTATGTAATTTATAATATATAGAACGTTTTAATGCTATAAGGAAGAATAACAATTTATGGTTTGTTTGTTTATAGTCTTGATTACACAAAATAAATTTCTTGTAAAGGAAAACCGTGGAATATCTATATATTAAGGTAAGAAATAGGTCATGTTATTGCCGATTCAACAATAAAATCTAGTGTGTTTACCTACACAACTTAGTAAATTTAAGACCTTGGTAATTCAAGATGTCGAGGAAAAGCTAAAAAACAAATGTCCAGACAATACTTGTAAAATGTCATTATTTTATTGTCATAGTTCAAAAATACCTATGAGATACTACAAATAAATAAGCGCTAAAACCAATAGTACCTATGCGTATCTGCCAATTGTGTGAATTATAGAGAAACAAATTAGTTTCCAATAAGGTTTTTGGGTTGTTTACAGCTTTTCCATTAATTGTTCTACTTAGGTTTATTTAGTTCGGTTTCCTAGTCGTCCAAATTAAATTTAAATCTTGGCACCTAACAATGACCCCAACTGAAGTCTATCCACGAGCTTCCATAAAGATGGCCACCCTACAGTCCACGGTCGGTTGCGCGTCAGTTGAACGCGTGGCCGACACCTGGCCGCCACACGTCGATCCATTTACCGGGCTATATTCTCAATTAACAGCCATACTGCACATGTTCAAAGGTAGATTGGTAGACATTGATAGGTATCCAAATTCAATAATAAAAAGGAACTGGACGGAAGGTTCTTGCAGCGGTTTCTGAATTGTGTCCTGCCCTGGTTTCCATTCCATCCATTGTCCGGAGCGATGGGGCATGGGAAGCGGTCAAATCCTTCTGCGAAGCAGTAATGCTAGCGAAGGAGGAGGCGGCCGCGTGTGGGAAAGACAAGCTCTACGCCCCAACCACCGCAACAGAAGAAGACACCCCAGGCGTTGGGAGTTGCAGGGCGATTCTCGGCCACAGTAGGCGCGGGCCTGCGGACGGCGAGTGTTGGGTGGCTCGCTATCCGATCACAACCAGGCCCAGGACGATGGCGCGTTTGTTCCACAGGCTCCTCAAAGAGATGTCAGCATACCTAGACGATGGGGCCCGTTAAAGTCAGAGCCTGCCAGGGTTGCGAAATATGTTCGAAAGAGTCGCCGCAGCCCTGGGACGCAAAGGGCTTTAGTAGGAACGGATGGGGTTTAGTCAGTAAGAGTCTGACACGCCCTTCCGCTCCACCATAGTATGAGAAAGAAGACTTCAAATGAAGCTTGTCTGGCAGTGGGATGGAGTTGAGTTTAAACACACATAGAAACTTTAATTACGAACTAATTCAATGTTAGGAAAATGTATATCTAGCTGGAGAAGACAATTAGATATCTACCTTATAACATCAAAGGCACAAAGTTGAAACCATCATCCTTTTCGTTTCGCGATAGACGGGAGAGGAGAGAAACAATACAACAATTACAAATGGCACTCAATTTTTCCTATTTGTCGAGAGTCTCATTGTTTTGACTTAAAAGGTAATCTCTGAAAAAGGCAAATGTTTTTTGGTCTTTTTGAGCTTACATCGTAGGTGGCACCTACTTTAGTAGAACAAGCTTAAATTCCTAATACGGCTTTAAGAACCAAAGAGGACGGGACGAAAAAGGAATTGCTATATTGCTATTTATGTACGTGATGAGAAAAACGTTACCCCTCGAGCCGTATACTTTTTATATTAGCGATCTTTTTGTTACACTGTGAGCCAAATTAAAACGGTGTACACCTGGCGTACAAATAACTGTGCACGTACTGTGAAATTAAACATTCTCTGCTCCTGACGTTTCTCAACGTCCAAAATGCCGCTAGCCATTCAAAAATTGCATATCGCGAAATATGAAATACACAACAGAGGACACCACAGACTAAAAATACAATGTTGCTAGATTTAAAAATACGTCACTCACTGCTATTATTTTATAAAGAGGACTTTTTAAATGAGATAAGCCGAGTTTATAACGGCTTCAGGAACGGAAGGGAAGCCTGCGGTCTGGTCAGGAAGTTGCCAGTTACCGCGTCCTGGTTTTAGAACTCTTTGGAGAGCCTTCCAACTTATCTATAGCCTCGATTACGTTGGCGGTTGAATAGGCTTCCAAGTGGTATTCATGGTTTAAAATTAAACGTGGCTGGGATAATTCTCACAGATTGAGGTAGATTTTTATTATATTGACTACTTTACAAGATCAACACTAGAACCAGATACCTAGTTCAATCCAAAGAGGTACGATACGATATACATCTATGTAAGTAGGTATATTGATTTTAAATTATGAGCCATAAAATCATTGACATTAAAACAACCGAATTAAAAGCTAATAATCTAGAATCAGTGACATAAAATAAAATAAAAATAGACAAAACATACGAAGACGAGTGCATTGACCCTAGAATCTAGCATGCAAATCTTTCTAAGTATTTTTAACGTAGTTGCAAAAAGACGGCAACTAAGCTAAATTGACAAAACTCATAAACAAGCTTTTTCAAAGATAATATACCTCACACAACTTCTTAACCTTAAGGTCATGAGACGTGACCTCTGTCTTTGATTCCATCCGCAACTAATACACGGCAAGTACCTACCTTCCTTCTTTCTCAGGTACCTATCGACTATCGAAACATTATCGTGACCGTTAAGCCCCAATACTGCTTTCATATCAGACGTATTAGAGCATCACAATGCCGGGCATGTTCCTATCATTAGCGGGTATGTAAGAAATTTATAATTTCACGCCGTTCGATGCGCCAACGCACGTAGGTACTTAGCTAGCACCGTTTTGGCGCAGTTTTCTTGAGTTAATTTGATGGAAGAGATCGATAATATGTCGTTAAAGTGCCTAATGGTTTTATTGTGTACCGTTTTTATTGAAGTGTGATCATGTCATGAACCAACTGGAGACGGCGTTTTGGTAGGTGTTGATTGGTGCATTATACTTAAATCACGAAACACAAGACAGCGACCCCATATTGTATCCGTGACTCGAAGCTTAGGTTGGTATCGCACAAGGTGAACCAGTGACCTGGTGAAGATCGTGGGATTTAGCTGGATGCGAGAAGAATCGGACTGGTAGATGAAGCCACGCTTGGGACATGTCTGTGTCCAGAAGATGACGGTTTTGGCTGGAATAATGACGATGATGGCCAGGCACATATCTACACAATCTACTTGAATTGGGGGAAAATAAGACCTAAAGATGCTTTTGAAATAAAAGCTAACTTTAATCAACACTTGTTAAAAAGGAAGTAAAAACCATTGTCCTTTAGGACGCATATACAATGAGAAAGATGATACCGATGTCAACAATCAGAAAAGTGGATGAGAGACAACCGTACCACCCAAGAAACCTTTGGCTAAAACTACTGACATTTAGGTCTCACCTAGCCTGACTAATCACGTTACGAAATACTCACTTAACGCTACGCCATTACAAATACTACTCACATTAGAATCAACACTGTTGTGGGTGATAGCTGCGAGTCAATTTATTGCAAGTCTGTGACAGATAATAAGTCCATCAAGCCAGATGGTCGCTCAGTCGTGTCTTGATCTTTAAACACTGGGCCATTACCTGCGCACGATCAGAAGTGGGTTAGCTTTGCGGATTCTTGGAGTAAAGCGAAGCAAGATAAAGATTATGGCTAAGGCACGCAATAGATTTTTCTCTAAGAGACGTTTTGAACTAGTGCATTATGGTTCGTATTGGGAAACCGTCTGGCAGCATTTAAGGACTTTAAATCCCAAGTAAAAACATTGGTTGAAAACATTCTAATTTGAATACCTACTACATGAATAATTTAGATCAATTTTTGTTGCCATAGCATCAAAAAAGGACATATTTACTCAAAAAGATCTTATTTTCTATCTTTGATGAATCCATTTGAACAGGGACACTGAATGGCATAGGTAGGTAGCGTAGGAAATATTTAAAGGCACACAAAGGGTCAAGTATTGGATCCTCATATTATGTTTAAATACCAACTAAATGAAAAAAACTTTGATCCCTTTTCTCTCTTGTTTGTCAGGGTTCAAAGTTTCAATCTTATAGAAATAAATCTACTTACAATAGCTCTGCTAGGCAATACCGCAATGTATGTAAGAAACACGTGTACAGCAATCGCGTCGCATGTGCAGAACTACTTTATAAAACATGTCGCAACACTGTCTAGCGTGCATGTGCATGGGTCATGCAAGCAGACTTGCTGTAGGCAGAAAAATATCGCTGATATACATGCGGTTTTGTATCAGACCATGAGGCGGATAAAATTGCAATAATCATCACTCTTGATGATAGACTATTAATAGAAGCTGTTTGTAGGATTGTTAATTTTATAGCCAAAAGAAAGTGCATTAGTGACGACATCACGAAGCGAATAGTGGGCATTTTGAAGAGGGAATGCAGACACCAGGCTTTCGCTGTAAATGGGCCTTTTAGTCGTTAATACCAGCCAGTACCTACTAACTTAGCAAAGAGTATTGAATTTGAAAGAGAAGAAAGAATAACATTATATTATTGGTGTTTGTTGGAGGCCCATACCCAGCAGTGAACGCCTTTTGCCTGGAATGATGATGTGTTTGTGGTATTCTGTTATTGGACCCTGGAGGATTTTCCCTGACACTCTGGTTGTTTATTTGTGAACCACTCGAACACCGTACGATTCGAGTAAAGATAGCCCTAGCAGATAGATACTGATAGAACAGAGTAAGTACCCACCTACAAAAAAAAACTGGGAAATGCCGCGGGCAATGCTAGTTATTCATATAGCAGCAAGAACTGTGGTTTTGAATTATAATTGTTACTTTACATGTTACTGGATGTTGACATGTGTTCAACATAACCTTTGTGGACAGAATTCATAACAGTTGAAATTAATTTCACATTCAAACATTGTTGGACTACGAAATAGGATTCGTTCTTGGCGAAATATTAGCCATGGTCAGCGTGTCGTGAGATTTTCATAGTTAAATATGAATGGAGAAAATGACAGTTCAATTAATGGCCTGTTTAATGGGGAATATCAACAACAGACGTGGTGGTTATGACAAAAAAATATAGTAGACTAGCGAATTATGATGCGTAAAAAGTATTTTAAACGTTCAGTTAACAATTTATCGAGAGTTTACAATCTCTCTAGGTATTTTATAATCCTACGGAGTTTGCCATTTTCCTGTGACATATATATATTCCCGGAATGACAAGCCTGTTTGTGTTTACTCCTATACCAGGATATAGTCTACATATGTGTCAAGTTTAATCTTTATCCGTGTGTAACAAACAGACAGAGCTACTTTCGCATTTATAATATTGAGTACCTATAGATTTTTTACAGGTCGTGTGTTTTATTTTTCAGCGCACCACATGCGAACCGTGCGAGTTTTAATCTGTTTGACACGTAGTGACGTATTAATTAAAAACGTCGCATAAAAATATTCATGTCTCAATTAGCAGTTGACCGAAAAGCATGAAGACTTACGAAAAGTTACCTTCCGGTCGATTCAGTAAACATGTCGCAGTGAGGGCTTGGGTGAAGAACATGTCGCAGTGAAGGCTTGGGTAAAGTGATCACGAGGTGAGCTGTCAATCCATATAATCATGATGTCATGTGATCACGAAGTGAGCTGTCATTCCATTTTGATTATAATGGATTGACAGCACACCTCGTGAACGCTACACCCAAGCCTTAACTTGGACATGTTTGCAGAATCGACCGGGTGTACTATGTTTGTTCTGATCATGTGTCTGATCCATTCTATTGTGACAAGTAGTGAGTGAAGTAGACTTGCACAACTTTAAGCAGAAATTATTTTGGGTCGGAGCAACATTTTTTATTATTCCAAACTCCTCTATTAATCAATAAAGCAGGCAGTAATCTGAGTAAATTACTCTCCCAATCATTTACTTCTATCCAATTTGAAGGCATCAATAACACTGCCAGATCTAAAACGATATCAGATGAAAAGAGCCAAGCTAATGATCTAATCAAATAAACTGTCATCAAACTTGATATTTCTACATTAAAAATATGAGAACCAAAGTTTCCAATAGCTTTCTCATTAATCACTGGTAGAGTGCAAAGTCGATGATATCGACAGTTCAATTTTAAAACTGCCACCGAGCAATATTCCGAGCCACAGAACAACGAAACGACTCGGCAGCCATTGCAAGGGACAAATCAATGAGCCTAACGTTTTCCCAGCTAAGTTGGGGTCAACGTTAGACTGGCTATCCGGATGCAGCTGGATACCAACCGGTCGATTCTGTAAACATGTCGAAGTGAAGGCTTGGGTGAAGTGATCACGTGGTGAGCTGTCAATCCATAAGATCAAGAGAATTACAGCTGACTTCGTGATCACGTGACATCTTGATTATATGGATTGACAGCTCACCTCGTGATCACTTCACCCAAGCCTTCAGTGTCAGTCATTTGATGATGTCCCATCCAAAGGGATACTAGATCTAAGTAAAGGTATCTCTTGGTGCTATCGTGTGGGTGCGGCGTTTCCGAGCTCTGTGTTCCGAACGAATCATTATGAAACGATGGAACGATCTACTAATTAAAAAGTCTCATTGTGAAAGAGATGATAAGAGGAAATTATTAATGTTGGAATTATGGTAAGGAGATAGTATGCCTACATGGATATGACCAGGATGGTGGATGGTACATGGATATGATATATATGTTAGTAGGAGAAAGATTAAATGTTTGTAAAAGGTTAGGGTCTATAGAGGCTACTTTACATCCCGAAATAATTCACGGTTCCTCTAGGGGAGGCCAATCGAAGCTGGTAAAAGCGAGTGATCGAGAAAGTGCATATGAACAAATTAACTTTTGAACACCAAGCTTATTTGTATTCCTCTCATCAAACTCATTCATTTGATACGCACACCATGGGGGACATGGGGGTGCAAATAAATATTTTCAGCTCGATCGGTTTGGGATAACCGTTTTAAATTCCTGTTGCAAGAATTTAAAAAGGCAAATTAATAAGTAAAAGCTTTTTATATAGAGTAGTAAGAGAGCAGCTATAGTTGGCGCCAGATAATCGTGGAATAACGGTCATTGACCCACCTACAATTATTGACATTTTTAATTTGAAAAACGGAATTAATGACACAAAGCTGTCCCGAATCATCATCTCTCGTGATCCTTAACATTGTCTAATAATGAAAAACGATTCATATTTAATTGTTCAGGTACCTATGAACAGTTATTAGGGAAAGGTCAATATACTTTATTCCACATTTATCTGGCGCCTTCTATAGTAGAAAATTCTTCATAAATGATATTAATGATTCCTTAGTAGGATGACAAACAGAGGAGTTACACTGGACTTCCATTTTGATGGTCATCTATGAATCACTCAGTGTTGAATGAATCCTCGAAGAAAAGGATCAGATTTGACCAAAACTGACGTAAATGTCTGGACAGGAAAAGCGTGTAGCTTCCAGAATAGCTGGCTTCAGTAGTATGTTCGAACTCAGAATTCGGGATAACTATTTAATTTAGAACAACTAAATGTTTCATACATGACAAAGTTCGAATTCCATTGAAACACATCCTTTTTTAGATAAATTTAAAATAAAGGGTCACTTAAAATTCTACTTCAAACACAACGCTAAAGTCAATACTTACTTGAGTTGATGGCGGTAAATTGAAATTATCTTCTTAAGAACTTACATGATCAGTTAACTAGAGGACAATTTACAAATTGATTATGATGATAATAAATAAAGTATCATAATTTCTTAAAACCTTTAGATACACAAACACCATAATTTTTTTTCCTAACCTGTACGTCGTTCCCGTAAGAAGGCTTGGCAAGGACACATCATCACTGAAGTAAAAAGCTAAAAGCTACTGAATGCCAAGAATCGCCATTGAAAGAGTAGTTTTCAAGGCCCCTCGGACGCTTCCGTTGAAGACCAACTCAGTATCTATTGTCGATGGACACAATACCATAATTGTGTGGAAGGCACTATTGACAAGCACTGACGAGGCGATTGTTGAGGAGCTAGAGATGTTCTACCTATAAGTAGGTTCTGTCTACACGCATAGAACTTGGGTATAGATGGAATTGTGTGGTCTCTTCTCATTCTTTTTCAGGCTGTCAGGAAGTGCAGAAATCTTAATATTTTGATACATTTTATTTGGCGTTAGAGCCTCCAAAAGTTTAGGTAAATTTTTCAACAATTGATTCGTTCTTTATACTCGATTAACCAGACTAATTGCTGTAGTAAGTCATACGGATAATCGCAATCCGAATAATTGAATATATGAAGAAAAGCAATTTTTGAAAGATAACCTATGTCGCCTGCGTATGGTCGATTTCAGTGAGCAATCTGGATAACCGCTAATCAGTATAACCAAAGTCCTGCTAATCAAGTTTCCACAATAAGTAATTGATTGCACTACCGTTGATAGAAGGCTACATACACGTGTCATAGACAACTTGTCCCGGAAAAATTACACTGTTGTTGTGGTACAAGCCATGGGAGCGAAACCGCGGGCTAAAGTTGGTCTCTTACCAACAAAAGGGTATACAAAGGGGCTTACATGGGTGGTTAGACTTAAGCAGAGCAAAAAGGTGATAATGATAATTCCTCAGACGTAAATCTTTAGTTTCTAATGACTCATAGCAGTATACATCTAATTCAGATTTTAGAAATCTAATTCTCACTAATAAATTCAATAAGCCTCAACGAATTTAGTTATGTCTGACAATGCCATCAAATTAAAAATGCTTTTTCAATATGTATAATTGTTTTAACATCTGTGAATGTTTGCGGTCGCTTCAGCTATATTTTTTGCTCAGTGCAACTTTAATAATACAGTTTGCTGTTTGTACCCACATGCTAGCTGGTCAACAATGTAACAGATGTTTCCAATGCTTTTGTATGCACCATTGTTTTTATCTTTCAAGAAACCGTATTTTTGCAAGCTGTGCCATTGAAATTGATTGTAGAACATGGGAATGGTACTAAGCATGTACAAAAATATGTGTAAATTTCAAAGAATTCTTTAACTATTAAAAATATAGAAAATACAACATTTATTCGACATGGACACAATGATGATCATTATGGATAGTGATGGTGATAGTCATCACCATGACTATCACCATCAACATCATCATCATCATCATCATCATCATTATCATCATCATCGTCATCATCATCATATCAGTCGAAAGACGTCCACTGCTGGTCATAGGCCTCCCTCAAGTGTCGCCACAAAAACCGGTCCTGTGCGTCTCGCATCCATCAGATACCCGCGACCCCCACCAGGTCATCGATCCACCTTGTGGGCCTGAGGCCTTCCAACGCTGCGTCTTCCGATACGCGCCAGAACTTTTCGGCCCCATCGACCATCTGTTCTGCAAGCAATGTGCCCACTGCCACTTGCCATACAATGATCACAAACTTTTAAATAAGATTAGAAGATAACATGAAACATAAAATTGCGCTGAACAAACATATAGTGAAAGAGTTATCAACTCAGCATTAGACACCCACTGCTGGTATTCAATATGAAGCAAAATTATGAGGAACCCTCATAAAAAGCTTTTAATTTGGCTAAAACTGTATTCTTAAAAGAGTTATCTTTATCAAACCGTATCTAGTATAAAGAATAATAAACAATTAATCAATGCATCTATAAAACATCCAATTTTGATTACAGAGAAAGTTACAACATGCAATTCTTCAAGAAACTCTCGCAAATGATTTAATCCTCTTCCTCATCGTTAATATGACTTTCTTCAATTAAACCTAATGGCTTTAATAAACGGTAACTAGTTTCCAATTAAAATAAGCCGATAATCTGTTATATTTCCGATTAGGTTTTCAGATTCAGTTCAATTCGTGATTCCTACTTTTTCGAAATAAGAATCTCTATATTATCTGTGGCACGATTTTGGAACCTTTTGACGTGACCCACGAAAAAAGGATCCTTTATCGTGCAATGAATTCCCTTTAGCTCTTTTGCTGAAGCTTGAGATAGTTGACTATCAATCAATCTAGTCAAAGTTCTTTTTTTGTGGATAGGCAAAAGACAGACTAGTCAACACTAGTGTAGCTATAACTGCTACGAGTAGATGTTGCAATGTCATCAATCGATTAATTTGTTTTTTTCTTTTGAGTGATTGAGCTGATTATGAAGAAGCACTTGTTCACGCCGTTTATAATCTAATAGTTTTCCTTGAAATCCTCGCAAGTCCAGAAAGTGACGACGCTAAAATTATTTATGATATCGCAATGTGTCGATGACTCCACTTTTTGTATTATGTTAAATCTTGCATGTAATTAGTTTGTAATGTTGTTTTAAACTTAGCTTAGGTTATGATGGGGCTGACATGCCTTATAAGAGTTATTGTTCCTAAAAAATTAAAAGGAAAAAAAAATCTAATAAAGTCTTCAAGTATCTTTAACTTTGCTTCTCACTGAAGCATTTATTTGACTCTTGCCTATATTAATAAATTAAACCTTTCTCCCATTACTAATATCATTTGATTTCCTCATCAAAAACATTACTGCACGTATCCCTAAATTCACAACCTAGTCTGAAAATACTACACCCTTCTTTAACTTCAAAGCAATAAGACTCAAAATCGTGTCGAATCGATATACATACTCTAATGAATAATACAGTATATCAGTAGGTTATGGGAATATGATGGGAACGCGTGGGAGAGTCCATTAAGTATCTAGTTACCGTAGCATCGAGTACCGTTTCGTATTGTGACTTTTGAACGTAAGGTTAGATTTTCTTGGTTGATACCTACATGGGGTTTTCTTAGAACTTTCCTTGGTACTTTAACTATTGGGCACTCAAAGTTTTTGTAAATTACACTTTTTCTAGTTTTAATTATAGTGCTGTCAAGGATGAAGCAAACGTGGTGGAATAGAAAGACGTAACGATAGAAATGAGAAAATAAAAAGGACGAAAAAGAAGAAGTAGTAGGTAAACATGTTAACTTTTGTCTAATTCAACCGCCAAAGTAACAAATGAACGGAATTGTAGCACAAGACCACACAGCAAACCCAGCATCACTTATTCTAAAATAATACCTAACACTTAAAACCAGCCCATCTTAAGAACCATAACACATACAGACACTAAAAATAAATTTATGATAAGTACTGCGTTAACAGCTGGAAGACCGTTGAAAGGCTAAAATAAGCATCCGAGTTCATAACGCGAGCACATTCAAGAGGGCAAGGAAAATAAACATTGAAAAACAATGGACGAGTCGGCTGCTCTCTGCACAGAAGTGGCTCCTAGGTACTCCGGCAGTCCTAGTAGTTTTATTGGCAAAGTTTCCAGCGCGCCTGGATTTACGGTTGAAAGTTTCGAATTGCAGAATACAGTTGCAAGAGGCAATTTTACATTTTTGGTCCACTATTCCGTATGTTTGAGGGAGATTGAATGGAGAAGGCGAACCACAGGAAGACCCTGAGGGAGACATTTGTCGAGCAGGGAGACAACGGATGAAAAAAAAACTGCACCTATGCAGATTTTCGTCCACTTTTTGTTTGATAAACCCTATTTTAAAGCTTGCCTTGCTGGTGATGTAAGGCCCACGTCGCGTTATCTATGAGTATTCCAAGTAACAGAAGCACAAGCCCTACCAGACACAATGCTGAAGAATCTCTCATGTATCCTAATTAAAATGGCATCCATACCCATCAAAATGATACTCAATGATACTCAAAACCTTTGCGAATTTGCAACAAAATGAATAGAGGCAAGATATTTTTTTCCAATCTATTGATTTAAAACCATTGTTTATCGACTCTCAAATGCATCAATACACATGCAGAGAAAAGTTCATTAAATATAATCAGGCCTGACCACCATTGTGCTGCATAGTTGAAACGACAACCGGATGGCAATTATTTATTTATCATTGTCTTCAACTGAGTAAGCATTGCTAACATAATCAAAGTATTGCATACGTATCTGTTTTGCTTACTTCTGCATCGGTAGCATTAGCTTGTTAATATTAACACTTTTAGGAAGTGAGCTCTAATGATCGCATTTATTAACACTGCAAAGAAAATTATTACGCACGGTCGTTTCAAGGTCTTGGAAGTACTGTACATTGTATGCATTGCTGGCGGCATCACACTCTGATACGATCAGCAAAACCTGCTATTCTTTGCTTTGTGTTAAACTTCCTAGTTCCTCTAGCGAAAACTATTGTTTTATTTTTTTATAATACTACTTTAACCAGTCACCAATGTTTTGATTTATTGTGTCTCTGGAATCTTATACTAATTCAACGATCTAATAATATCGCCATTTTTTTCAAGTGGAAGCTGTATGTTTTATTACGAAAATAATGGGTCAAAATCATCTTCTTCGTGCCGCTGGCACGACAGTACCTCAAAATAGTTGGTAGCAGCGCATACGTCACTTTGGCTGCATGTTTTAGGGGTACAAGGGGCAGGATAGCAGGTGGAGCATAGTTTGTGACTCGGCTTCATACCCACACCCTGCTACTGATCGGTCAATGTAGCCCCACTTTGCGAAGTTTGCGTTACACCTTCCTACTTGCGTTCTGAGGCGGAATAAAATATTCCATTTGCAAATGTACAATGTCTCAAAATTTTTATCCGCTCATCTTGTTTATAAGATTCATTCAGCAGCTTTATCTATCTACTTTAATCTTAAATACCCTCCTTGTTGGCAATGAGCCAACAATGCCTCACTACACTATCTAACTTAAATAAGTAGGTACCTACTACTAATGTCTTCAAATATTTTTTTCTTACAATAATAATCAGCCTGATTAAAGGAAACAACTACAAGATATGTCAAGATAATACTACTATTATAAATGCGAAAGTTTGGATAGATGAAAGGATATTTGTTACTCAATCAGGTCGGAACGGCTGAACGGATGTGGATGAAATTTGGTATGGTAATAGATTATAGTCTGGAATAGAACATAGGATTATTTTATCCCGGGTGAATATTCCCTTGGAATAATTTCCTACATTCAAGCGGGCGAAGCCGCTGGCAGAAACTAGTGCAAGATCTACATATCTAGAGTTATATAGACAACGGTTCGATATGGTTAACCTTTAAAAACCCACTCATGCAGCAAAGATTCTGTGGTAACATATCAACGATATTGCTAATTATTATGAGCCCAACGCTGCGTATGCAAGTGACTAGTAAACTTGATCACCTGCCATTCACCGTGTGATGTAATTCTATGTGGCACGGCAATCTACGCTTCATTTTATTAAATAAGATTGAGGCTTTTCTGGTATGAACTTTATTTTAATTCATTCAAATAAACCATTAGTTTCGCTACTATGGCCTCTATAACATGGACCATATTTTTTCGGATAAAAAGTAGCCTGCTACACTTAACAATAGTGTGGTTTTCTATTAGTGGAACAAGTTTCGTAATCGGATCATTACTTCCACAGATAAGTACCCCTGCAAGCAAACAAGCAATTTTGCCTTTTGAAATTTCAGTTTTCAAATCAACAATATTGTCCATCTAGTTTAGCACACGTCTTTGTATTTACAGTCTGCTATCCTCCTTTCTTTTTTATCTATTCTTTGCAGTATCAGAATTCAGAATAGTGCCACTTTCAAACAACTCCTTCTCGTGACTATCTTTATAGTGGCACTCCTACAGATCCTAATTATATCAAGCACGATTATCGATCTTTGCATCATAATGACCAGATATAAAATCAAATATTGCAATATCCAATCTACTCCCAACAAGTTTAGACTCTGTAACAACAGTATAAACACCATAATTCTTTCCATCCGGCTGGTTTACATTAAAATGAAAAATTAACCTAAGTAGGTCAACAGTAAACAGTGGCCGTATCTACGCGAATCAAGCATGCTATGGGCGCCATAAAATCGCCAGTTTGTTCAATACTGCGTTTTTATGGGGCTTCTTATTACACAACTTTTTATGGGGTTTTTAATTAGTTTGTAACTATCGTGGCCGGTCTCTTTGAGACAGTATTGTATGTTAGAGGATTAAAGTGTTCACAATCTGTAGGGCCATCTTTAATTTTATGAACCCTATACTGAGGAGTGAAAGTAATTCACCAGGGCACTATTGTGGGACCATTATTTACAGACTACCATAAGTAAGTGATTTCAACTGTTACAAATCTTCACGCTATGTAAGTTATATAATGAGCTGTAATCATAATAGATTATGTAATGTGAAGAAAAAATATAGAAAAGAGTTCAACTCGGCTTGGAAAAAAACCTTTTTAATTACTAGCATAATGATACACTCATAATGTAAGCTGTTTATAATTAAGTCTGAAGATACAAACATGCTAAGAATGCAAACATGCAACACTTGAGGCCGAAAGAATAGACAAAAAAAGCACTGCACATTTTGATTTTGCTCTCATCCCTCGATACAATTTTCGATTGAAAAGAAGCACGAGCGTTGAACCCTCTCAAAAAACATACACGCGTGCCCACAGTTACATCCGAAGTGTAATTTATCTAAATAACAGGGCAGATGAAAAGATCTTAGCGAGGGTTGCTCCCCAAAATGGGTCAAGGTCGAAACAGCCAGGCCCAAAACCGCATGCAGAAGTAAAAAGACGCAACAAAAAAATTGGGAGTCATATTGAGACATATTTATTTAGGTTTGGATGAAAAACCCGGTGAGTAGGACGAGGGTAGGTAAATAGTGCAATAAAATGTCGGGGACAAGATTGGGTGCGATAGTGTGATATGGATGTTTGTAAACATGTCGTTGAAATGTGGAGTAAAGATAAGCAAATGTTATCGAAGTGTTGGTTTTCTAATAAGTGCACCGGAAGATTTATATGGAAAATAGATTTATCATAGGTAACTTTAAGAATATATTTGGTTGACTGAACTCTTTTGGGGGATATACACATCGTTGATTGGATTGTAAAAAGTATTCGCTTCAACTTTTTCAACGCCTTTAAGTGCGATAAAGTAGAGAAAGACCCCTTTGTAAGATTAAGATTCCTCAAAATTTTCATACACCCATTTCTTTTGCTGAAATTATGCCGCATTGAGAATTCAGCTTTATTACATCCGGGGAAATATACCAAAGGCTGTCCTTAGAGATGGCTCGGATTGGGAAATGGGGCCAAGGCCAGCCCCGCGGCCTGGCAGTGTTTAGGGGATCTAGCGCGGGATAATGTGGAGTAATGTAATGTTTGGGGAGCTGCTTACGTCATATTATACGGCGAGGTAGGTAATCTTGTGGCAAACAATATGTGGACCCTTTTTACGGATAACAAAGAGTAGGTAAACAGTTCTGTGTTCTCTTTTAGTGAGGATTTATGCGGAGGTCGGGTAGTTTTTGCTAATTAAAAACATTGGTAGGTACTGTTGAACTCCTTACTAACTTACTTGGTGAAGTGCGGACTAAACCTTAAGTTATTTAAAACAAAGTGTAAATGAAGAATGGGAGGGACATTATGGGAAGCAAAGAAAATTATTACGACAAAATGTTAGTATTTATTTATCGCCAATAAATCCAAAGTGTTCTATGATACAGTTTTAGTTGCTCATCATGCAAAATAAGCCAAACATTTTGAGAAGCGCTGTTAAAGGTTTAAACTATCTGGTTTAAAATTGATGCAAAAAAAGACAAAAAGATTTCTAAGGTTCTAATAAGAATATTTAAACCAGATAGTTTCTATTCAACTGCAAAGCAAGTCCGGTCGAATTTAGGCTCACGCTTTTTGGTCTCGCAAAGCGATGTTGAATACTGTTGCTCATTCATTTTATTTTCATCCTTTTCAAGGCAGAGTAGGAGCACTTATTTATTTCTTTACTTTTCGTAAACCAATCCGACCAGACACGAAATGTGAGTTAAGCAAATTAGCGAAAAAGCAAAAGTAAGCAAAGCTAATTAAGATGCTAGGGTTAATTAGTGATGATGAAATTATCGCCAATTCAAGCCAAGTCAAATGCCAGCCCTCAACCAACCTGGACAAAACAAAACATAATATTATATTAGAAAGGGCATAAGTGAAGAAAAGTTACATAAATATGTAGTTGGATGGACAAAATAAAATATAACATTAATTACAGCAAAAGAGTGAAAATATGGTACACAGTTGCATATGCCTTGACTGGAAGGTGCACCCAGGATATTCGAGATGTTGCAGAGGACATAATACAGAGAAATGGACACATTAATCTTCGTAGAAAGATGTGTTTAATAAACGGATAGATAGATACGAGTATAGTAACAAGTAGGAGTATGATTCTGGTTTGGGCAGGGTGTTAGTACTTTTATAAATTCATGAAGAACGAACGAACGAACGATCGAAATTAATGAAAAAATTAATAAAAAGTTGGTATGTGTTATATCATCATCATTCTCCTGCCCTAATCTGAATTCAGGTAGTGTCAGGTACAGGCATCTTCTGGGCATTAAATGTGATTTAATAAATGTTTTTGTGAGCTGGTTTAATTTGACATGCCATATCCAATTCTATTGTATTTATTTAATGTGTGATTTTAAATTGTATTGTGATAATAATGGACTATGCCTGAAATAAATTCATTTAATTTTTTATTTATTTACACATATTTTCTTCTTTACATCTTTATTGGGCGTCATCTTGGAGTTCCCTCTTTTTCCAGTAGAATACATATACACCTACACATGTTTAAGAAATTATATGAATGAAACCAAATCCCTTCAAATCGTATCTTATCGAATAAATCAGATTGATAAACTGTGCTATTAACCTACATAATAAATGTTGAATAATGTATGACCGATCATCCATTGTAATGTTACTAATAATAATTTGCATACAAGAGCTAAACAAGATTATTATGTAAATAAGACTAGGTAATCGTAAGTATAATAATAATAATAAATAAACAAGAGCTCCACTATCGTAAATCTTTCCTACAGAAGTTCCTTTGTCTGGTACTTAAAATCAAAAAGATGGTTTTGATTTGATACATTGATAAAACAACAATAAGACAATCCATAGCTGAACTTGGTCAAAGAATAGATGTCTCAATCAATCGTAAAACAATAAGTGCAGTTTAATGGTTTTAGTGTGGGAACAGTACAATTATATAGTGTTATGCTTAGCAAGATAGAAACGATAATATTATGTTTCGACTTTAGAAAGGACAGTTAGTCGAACAAAAGTAACAGGTACAAGTACATCCACATGGTACAGGTAGATAGTTCACGTCACTTGATCAAACCGATGGAACTCGGATAAGTATTCAACTGAGCGCACTTTCCAGTGACGTTACTTGCATAATCAGTGTTATAGCACAAATAAAGAGCAGTGGAGGATCATCACTCACCGTGCAGAGCTGGCGAGGGGACGGCTCAGTGACCACTTGCACCCGAATGCAGCATTACTAACGGACACGACACACCGCACTCACTCGCAAAATATATATACCACAAACAAATATACATAAACAAAAAACCCAACGGTCCCGAAACCCGTTCTTAGCACGACTAGCGGGGCTCACACTTGTTGCAAAACTAAAGTCGTTTAACACACAGAAATATCAACGAAAATACGATCTGTCGTTTGTAATCGATTTTTTTTAACTCTTCTTTCTCCAATTGTTCACAATACAAACTCGATAATGCCAATACTTTGTAACACTTTTTTTAATAAAAGCCCAAGTTTGTTTAATTGATAAGGTTTATTATTTTTATTTAATAAAATAAATTATAATTATTTAACTGATCTGTCAATGTTCATTCAGCCACCTCAGCTGTGCGCGCTTGCGCGTTTCGACCGCGAGGACAATGCCACCTGGCTGCGCAAGCCAAACTGACATAACGGGTGACGGGCGGGCGCTGGCGGGCGGGACCGCTTATGTTGCAAGCTACAAAAAGTATGCACCATAAACACCATGTTGCCACGTGAAAACGACCAAAAGTATTTCCAAATCAAGTTTTCCGTACGAAAAAATATAACAGCAATCGGCATAGTTTACGCACATGATATAAACATTGTTGAAATAGTTCTAGAGCAATTTAGCTAAAAAAAAAATTGTTCACTCAAGATTTTTTTAGCTTCCACCATAAAGCCACAAATAAAAACTACTTACGGACATCCGGCCAAGCCATCGCGATGACAATTTCTTTCATTTCATTTGGAACGAAATTCGAAAAGCGATTTAAAATAAAAGAAAAAAATATCATGTATCTATCAAAAAAGAGGAAAATTTTGTTATTGTAGATTTAACCACCAATGTCTTTCAAATTCTCTTCGTTTTTATTAACAGTTTTACCGTTAATTTTTCTCTTAAAATTTAGTGACTATTATATTAGTTCGTTTTTTATTCTAAAGATAATTAATTGTATGTGTGAAATGTCACATTGAATGAGCTTCGAAGTGGATCGTTACTCGTCTGCGTGGGCACATATCGCCCTTTGTGCGGATCTCACATGGGCTACGGAACCTCCCGATGAATTCATAATAGCAAATCAGGTACCCTTCGGAAAATTCCCGAACTTACTCATTTTCTGGACAGAACGTCTCTTGACGTAAGTTTTCCTTCTGGTATGATGTTTCTTCGTTTTCAGCGTCTCTGGACACAACATTGTCGTGTCTCCCAAGTACTGCAAGACACATCATTGGAATCACAAAGTTTGCAAACGAATAATCAATGCGAATTAACAGGTCAGACCATAGAATAGTAACTAGAACGAATTTCCGTACAATTTTGAAGTTCTTAGTGTGTCTGTGATAGATCTCGCCGTTTCGTAGTGAACAGTTCCTTTCAATTATAAGCACCCTCGAATCCAATACTATGTCCGAGCATATTTGCTTTTCTCGGCTTTTCAACAACCTGGAGAACAGTTTCTTCTTATTGGTACTGATTAGGTTTTGCAGGTCCCAAGATAGTGAACCACACCTTAGGTAGGCACAGCTTCAATAATATTGAGGAAGTCAAAAACAGACTGGAAGTTCGTAACACAGGAAAGGGAAAAAGATCGGAAAGACAGGTCTCACCACTTCCGATTTGAATAAATCTCATTTCGTTTTATCAGCATGATAAAACAGGGTAGATTGTTGTTAGGCTTGTGCCCAACTTGGACTTAGCTTAGGTAGGTTAGTACCTACCCCGAATACATCAAACAATTTGATTTCCATTCAAGCCTGAACTGTCTCCAGCTAGCCAAAATGTTTCCACAGCCGAACCTTGGTCATATTTCCTCCCTGTTTAAACATGCTTCTAATTCGAAACGTACCTATCTGGATAAACAAGTTTTGTAGGCGGTTTGGTGATCATAGTATCATCAATTTTTTTTTAGGTTACCATAACGTACCTTATTTTATCTAGGTATACATCGGCGGCGATATAGGCAGACAGGTAGAACCTGAATGAGGCAGACACAGGAACGTGGGGATTGGCATAAGAAAAGAAAGGTTAACAGTGGGTTAAGTTGGGCTGTGGATGATGATGATGATGATAATGACGACATACATAACATAGCATCACACCATGTATTCCCTGAGGGATTTAGGAAGAGGTGGTCAAGTACACCCACATGTCGCCCGTGTGCAGTTTTGTTGTACGTCTCTTGTAATTGGGGCGATGAAACCTCTAATTCCATAAAACTAATCCAATCATGACTAATATCGATTGTAGATAATAAACGCGCAATTTCAAGCCAAAGCCAAGAAAATGGAAGCAGTAGTGGCAGAAGAAGTGTGAAAGACGTGATACCAGAGTCCAGATTGGCACAATTCTATGGAAACTTTTATTACGACGAAGTCAGGTTAGTATTTACCTGTATAAGTCGATTTTTAGGTGAGAAATAGTTGGTCAATGAAGTTGGCTAATGATACAGTTAACACGTTTTATAATTTTATTAATCATCTTGTTGTTGTCCCTGTTACTTGAGGTCGACGTAATACATTTTCTTCTTCCATTCCCTCCTGTCAACCGCCACGATATCATTCATTTTTTTGACAAGATTACTCAGACATTGAACCATTTAAATACCTGCACCTGGCACCACCTGCTTCATTCAACTTATGACACTCTTAGCATAAATATTCGAATTCCCTGGATTCTCATCAGACTGGGGTTCTGGGTAGATAAACATAATGGTATTGCTGCGACTATCAGAGACAAGTCCAGAGGCAAAGAAAGATAGTAAAAACAGTGGGTCAGTTGCTTTTCACACTGGCACGGGAACGGGGGTTTGGCACTAGAAAAGATAAACATATGCTCAGCAGAGGGCAAAGTCGGGCTGTACATGATAATTATGAAATGTTTATTTCTTTTAAAACCTGTCAACATGGTCTCATGAAATCTCTGCTTTTTGTCGCCGAAAACGTTATTCTACATTAAACTTTACCGCATATTTAACCTAGCATGTTTTTTTTTATTTCAAGAGAGAAATGTTATACAAGTGCCAACGAAAGAACAAACTTGCGGGGGTACAACGGACAGGGCTGCGAAAACTCTGACCTCACGGAATGCTGGATGCTGCCTGAGGTATACATTTTTGTAAAAAAATTATAACCCTACTCACCTAATCCCAAGGCCTGTTTTCAAAAAGCAGTGATCGTTGTGAAGTAGATAGCAAGATCTCCTTTTGCTCAACGTCAACGTTGCTGCTTTTTTTTTAAGGATGGGAAATTATTAAATGACTCCTTCCGCTCTGGGCGAAGCGGAAGGGAGTGTCAGAATCTTACTGACTAAAACCCATCCGTGTTCCTCCAAATGCCCTTTGCGTTCCAGGGCCGCGGTGACTCTTTCGAACAAATTCCGCAACCAATGTTGCTGCTTGTTGTTATATCTGGTCTCCATTCTTTAAAATTTCAAAATGGATGTAGATATATTCCAACTTCGCCATTTGCGGCTTTGAGCTGGTTCTGGTTGCATACGCAATAGTAATAGAGAGCAGTGCTGATCCACTCGTGTGTAATTTATTTCATCACTATTTACTTCAGACAGAGTCCATTAATTGGTTAGTATACAAAAACTTAGAAACTAGTGTGAGTACTTATTACTACCGGAACAAAATACTTACACTAAACTCAAATGCAGGCTTCAATCCAATCAGTCCAATGCCCCAGTATGGGGCTGTCCCATCTGTCCGCTATAACTCCCAGGATGCTGTTGGGGCTGGCACGTACCCGACGCATGGCGGAGGCGCAACGCTTGCGCATGATGGCATGAAAACCATCAATCTCCGCCTCCGCGAACATGATGCACTACGATGCACTACAGTAACGCGGCAATCCCAACAACACCCTGAATGCATTATTATACAAAACAAAACGAAAAAAAACGGTTAAGGAAAAGTTGTGAGGAAACTGGCATCGACTCGCACTGTGCCTGCGTAGTGCATAAGCCTTTGAACGCCACATCACACAACGTCACATATATATAACAAACGAAAGCTTACCCTGTACGCAAACGTCACAAAATATGTGATAAAAATACGGCGAATTTGTGGCTTAGCTTCGAGGCTACGCCGATGCGTTTATGCTCTGACGTTCAAAAGGTTAAGGCTCGCTTCCTATCATAGAAAGTGGGAACGACATAAATAAGCTCATTATGTTTAGGTTGTGTGCAAAAGTTTGACGAAGTGTGACATGGCGACAGCTACCATGGCATGGTGTGGCATAGATATTATAGCACAGCGGTTCGAGATTTTCGGTACCGTAAAACTGGGTGAATAGAAATGCAGGGGTGAATAAGAACGAAACTTTTATTGGTATTTTCACATAAATACCATATTAATGGTTTCTCACAAAGCGTTCATTTAAAAATAAAATAATTGATTAAAAATTTGGAGTTCTTCATTGCTGCAAACAATGTTTAAATAACGTGAAAATTCCAACCAAAGTTTTGTTTTTATTCACCCCATCATTTCTATCCGCCTCGTTTTACCCGGTAGATACTAATCAATTCATTTTGTGTGTCCAGGTAGAATACTGGTTTCGCAAGCTGGTAGACGAGTCAGCCGAGCGCAGCATGTTCCCGCGACGGCGTCGTCAGTACAGAATGCTACCCGACGAGGATTTGTGCGTTCTTCTTATCTTACTAACGTAGTCAGTCAGTTCAGTCAACGTCAGTCGTTACAATGCCTTTCTCTTTAGGGCAAAAACAGAGACATCGAGACTGCTCATTTTCAAAATGAGTAGTCTCGATAGGACTCCTGGCGAGGAGCATGTAATCCTTATTGTAAATTGGTTTTGCTAGAACCTTGAGCAATAGAGTCGTTGCTCTGGATTAGATGACGCAGTTACTTGTACTGACCTAGGAGCTAGACTCGTTGGCCACCCTATAGCATTAGGCTGAGGTTTCAGAAAGATGGAATTTTTAGTATCCTGTAATCATTCGATTTTCAGAATTATTCTATTCGTCGATTACACTTACTAAGCGCTGGAGAAGTATACCTACCAACTTCTAGGAATAACGCGTTTAAGTTATCATACCCTGTGTGTGTTGCCAGTAATGAGTGTGATGACTTATGGAACCGAAACGAGGTCGCTCACAATGGGCCTCATCAGAAGCCTTAAAGTCTCACCAAAAGAGAGGCAATGCTCGGAGTTTCCTTGCGTGATCGAATCAGGAATGATGATATCCGCAAGAGAATCAGGTTACCGACATAGCCCGAAGGATTGCCAAACTGAAGTGGCAGTGGGCAGGGCACATTGCTCGCAGAACAGATGGTCAATGGGGCCGAAAAGTTCTGGAGTGGCGACCGCGTTCCGAAAGACGAAGCGTTGAAAGGCCTCCCACAAGGTGGACCGATGACCTGGTGAGGGTCGCGGGTAGGCAGTGGATGCGAGACGCGCAGGACCCGTTGTTGTGGCGACACTTGGGGGAGGCCTATGTCCAGCAGTGGACGGCTTTCGGCTGATATGATGATGATGATCCTACCCCAAGCACTGTCCTGCAAGAGATTAGACGTGAAGTGAGACACTACAGGCTAACAGACTCAATACCTAAGATATACATTTTTGAATTAGTAGACTATGTTTAGCGAGTAGAGGAATTAATTGGCACCGATCGGCAGCTAGCGAGCGCTGGGGCCCGAGTGGGTCGCGAGCCGCAGGCGAAGAGGCGGCGCTAGCGGCCCGAGTGCTCAGCGTGCGCGCGCTCTGGGCCCCGCCGCAGACGACGAGGTCCCCGCTGGCGCAGGGGCCCCGCGCGCCCAGCCCGCCAGCCGTGTCGCGCAAGATGCGGGCCCGACGACGCCAGCCCCGGCGGCTGACGGCGCTCGCTCCGCCACCGCCTGCGTACTGCCTCGACGTGCCTGCGCAACTCTTCTGCGACCCGACGTGCAAAGTGAGTTTGATGTATAGGCTTCCAACCAAAGCCTACCCATCAGGAATCGAGTAGGTATTTTTTTCGGGTTGACCGATTGGCTGCTGCGCTGCGTGACGCGGGTTCGATTCCCGCACGAAAAAAATTATTTATATGGCCTACCGATAGACATTCCGGGTCTGGCTGATTGTGTATATGTAACGCACCCACGATTCAGGAGAAATACGTAGTGGAGCAAAGTTAAAAAGAAATCTATGGCACTAGACAATAGTCTAGCTTTCAATCAGTAAACGAATTTTCGTAATCGAATCAGTCATTCTTGTGACTACTTGGTGGTATCGGACACATTTTTTTTTACTTATTAGATGTGTATGTCTCAGTTCCAGTTCGATCCGCCGCGGCCTCCGCAGCTGACGGAGTGCCAGCGCGCCATGGGGCGGCTGTCGGCCAGCGTGCAGGCCGTGATGCGCGCGTCGGCGGCGCGCTGCCCCCCCTACCGCGGCACCAACGTGTCCCGCTACGCGCCCACCGGGCCGCGGCCCGCGCGCTGCCCCGAGCGCCGCTACGGCGTGTGGTGGCCGCGCGACCACCCCTCGCCGCGCCTCGACCACCGCTTCCAGCTCACGCACGTGCAGTCGCCGCCCGCGCCTGCTGCGCCTGCCACCCCGACCACCCCGGCCGCGCAGAAGGCACCCGAGCAGACGGAAACTGAAGAGGACAAGAAGGCAGACATACCCGAGGAAAAAGAAAGCAGCAGCACTAGTATCGAACTGGCCGTGGTTCCCGTGACTGAACCACTAACGTCAAGCGATAAGCCAGAAAGTCCGAGCACACAAGACAAAATCGTGACCGATGGCCAGCTGCCGTCCACTAGCGCAGCCGCCATGGACACCGGGCTGAGGAAGAAACGCCTGTACAGCACCGTGCTCAGCATGAGCGCGCCGGCGCCCATAGGACTCACTCCCGTCGTGAGGCTGGCGCAGAAACTAGTGACGCCAGGCCTCCTGAAACTGAACCCGAAGATGGTGCTCCCCGGATCAAGGGTGCGCCCACCGACGGTTGATCACAAATTCGAGGAGTTGGAGAAAGAAGCGCTAGAACAGTACAAAGCATCCGATGAAAGTATAGACACCAAGTTCCGAGAACTAGAAAAGCAGGCTGTTGAACAATACAGTAATAGTAACAGCAACACCAGTTGCAGCAGCGGCACCTCCGCGGAGAAGCGCGCGTCCAGCTCGCCCTCGGAGAGCGACACGAAAAGCAAACAGCCGGCAAAATTTCATAAAGAAAAACCGGTAGACAGCGTCGTTATATACTCCCAGAATTTTCCCGACCTTAATTCCAAGGGGCAAACGTCCAGTGTAATGAATTTAAAAAACTTCCACACCCCCCCGAGGGGGGAAAAAAAGGAGCAAACCCATAGACCGAGTAAGAACTTACGGAGTTTAAAAAGTGAGTCCCAGCGAGCGGCCTCCGATACAGACTACGAAGCTCGGGAGAATTTAAAGGGCAACCACAAGGGGCCCGTGCGGTGGACACTGCACGTCGTGCCGCCCAAGAAGCGGCACCTTACGCTGTGCGTGACGGACTTCTCGTCCGACGAGGAGCTGGAGGACGGCGGCGTGTCCATGAAGGACGCGGGGCCGTGCATCAAAAACCACGTCGCCGGCAAGGTGAAGATGTCAGCGCACGGCGGCGGCGACCTGCACCCCATCATGAGGAAGACGTAGCAGAGTAAACGCGACGCCCCCCGGCGTCCAGCTAACCCTACACGATTGCTACTCATATATTTTTACACTTTACACGCACTCCCGCCACTGACAGTTGAAGAGCAGTGGAAAATTGAGAATGCGGCTTCCGTGCCGGCCACTGACGAAGCCCACACCCAGTGCAGTTGTCGTACTAGTAAAATTCCTTGTGTTTGTGGCGTACAGATATATTTTTGACTGTTTTATATGATGCGTCCGTCAACTCTTAGTGGTCGGAGTCAGTTTTTGATATATAATTATTGCTGTGAATGGAGTTTTTGTGGGATCCCCGTAGACCAGTATCGAACTATGTCGCGTACGGCGTGAAGCGTGTTGTTGCGATAAAGCTGTTTTAGCAATGTGCTTATTTCTACTAGTCATAAATGCTTTGTATATATATTTTTGTATTTTTGACTTTATTATTGAATAAGAAAAATAATTTCAGTTCAAAAAAAAGGTTAACAGTACAGAAATTGAATTCTTGAGGTATTAACATTAAAATAAATTGTATATGAATTGTTCAAACTTCAGGGTTTTGATTTTGATAGCTTTTAGCACAACACACCAACACACCCTGTCAAACACTTCTAAATTCAAAATCCATTAGGTTCCAACCACAGATATTATAATACTGTTTTTTTTTATATATCTATGGTTCCAACAGTAAAAAGAAAATTAAAACGCAAAAGTAAAATACTCAACAATATTATATTAACTTTGGAATATAAAATAGAATGCATAAGTCTTAATTGTACAAGCTCTGATATCACGATACCGTTGCCACCACCGAGAGACCAATCACATCAACTGTCAAGAAACTTCTCCAGATCCGTGCGGTCATTATCTAGTTGAATTTGTTCTAGAGTTATTTTTGGTGTTGTAGGCTGACCTGGAAAATGAAAAACAAATTTTATTTTCTTCAATCTTACAAAAACATTAAAAAAAGTAAGTACATTATTTTGGCCAGTTTTTTAAATAATCATATTAAAACTAGCCAAGGGCAACTTGGGCTTGCACAGGAAGAGTTTTGTACCGTATGCCAAAAAAAACATGATTCTACAAGAATCATGTTTTTTTTGGCATATGGTATGGTATTTTATATTTTTATTACGGTATTTGGTATGCCTCCTTTTATTTTTATTTCATTTTTATTATTTGTTGTTACAGCGGCAACACAAATACATCATCTGTGAAAACAGACGAACAGACAGACAGCGAAGTCTTAATAATAGGGTCCTGTTTTACCCTTTGGACACGGAACCCTAAAAACTACCCTCTTTCTAGTAAGGAAAAAAATTGAAGTTAAAGACGGCTTAGATTCATCGTACAATTTTACTTGATTCTGAATTCTTATCGAGTCACATTCAGCTAGGCTGGATGTCATGCATATAACTATTTCTTCACTGTTCATGCATTTTATATGCGAGAAACGCTTTCGTCACTTAGCACTTGATAACTATACACCCATTAAAAGCAAGTTATTCATAAAGTAATCTGCAAATGTACATATTTTAAAATAAATAGAAATACATGACTTACTTGCAGACACAGCACCGCTAGCTAAGTATTTGGCGACATCTTGCTGGAATGCATTGGCACTCTGCTCTCTTCTAGCTTGGTACTCGGCCAGTTGCTGTCTCTCTCGCTCATAGTTTCTCTGGCTGTTCTCCTTTGCTAGCTTGTTGCGGACGTCCTCTAATTCCGCTGGAATTGACAATAAAAACTTGTTAGTTCATATGGGATTACCAATACCAGATACCAACACCACAAACTATGGGTTGACCATGGTGAGTGCGGGCATGCCAAGTACTTGCCACTATTGATGACCCTTTCACAAAACAGGCCATATTGCTGACTGCACTACAGTTGTGTACAGTCACAACCGTTGACCACAGGTTCTTTAATAATCGACTCTCTGTCTTAGGCCTTACATACAGCCCACTTTACAGAGGAGGAGGAGACATCTCATTTACTCTTAAGCTGGCCAGAGGATACTGGATACAGGGCAAAGTACTTGGCCCTACCCTCCCTGAGATGGGGTGACACAAAGCCTTTGCTGGCCTTCTTGAGGCCATATGCAAAATATGCACTTGGACGTGGGGTGTGAACACCAGTCCGACTTACATACATGTTTATAAGGCTGAAACTGGCAGCCAAATTGTAGCAGCCAAACACATATTCGCAGGGACCAGAAATATCTTAGTTGTATCTTATGCTCCCTACTAAATCATGCTCAGTTCCTTACTAGGCATCTACTAAAAGGTATTAGACAATTTCTAGAAATTTCAAACGATGCGTGATGTTAGGAGATAGGAAAACTCGACAAATTTCTTGAATTTCTTCGTTTTTTCAAAAATATTATATTTTCATTTTGTGCTCACACAAAATGAAAACAAAATGAAACACAAATTATTTTGTCATAATTAAAGAGGGAGCATAAGATAGAACTATGATATTTTTGAGAAAACTTGAAAAAATTCAAGAAATTCATTGATTTTTCCTATCTCCTAAAATCGCGCATCGATGAAAAATTCTGTAAATTGTCTGAGACCTTCTAGTAGATGCGTACTATACATTTAGCCATGATTTAGTACGGAGCACAAAATACAACTATGATATTTTTTTAAAACGAAGAAATTCAAGAAATTCGACGATTTTCCCTATTTTCCATCATCGCGCATCGATGGAAAATTCTGTAAATTGTCTGAGACCTTCTTGCAGATGCCTACTAATTATTTTGTCATGATTTAAGAGGGAGCACGAGATAGAACTGTGATATTTGTGAGAAAACTTGAAAAAATTCAAGAAATTCGTCGATTTTTCCTATCTCCTAACATCACGCATCATTGGAAATTTCTAGAAATTGTCTAATACCTTTTAGTAGATGCCTAGTAAGGAACTGAGCATGATTTAGTAGGGTGCATAAGATACAACTATGATATTTCTGGTCCCTGCGAATATGTGTTTGGCTGCTACAATTTGGCTGACAGTTTCAGCCTCATACATGTTTGTTATGGTATGTTTTACCACTGTCCAGATATGTTTTGTTTATTTTATCTGGTAGATAATGCTATAGGGACTCTTTGTTACTTGTAGCGGCATCAATGCCGCCACATAAAAAACTAAGAAGCGAAATTTGTATGGCAACAAAAATCCTGCATCACGCAAGCAAAGTTCTCCGTGCGATTTGAAAATTTGCAACAGTTGAATATCAACTATCAGGCAGTTGTCCACCAGACACAACAACCGTCTGGTTGGAGGATCCTCCCTTTTCAGTGGAGGTCTGGGGGACGAAAATGAGTGAGAATATATGGAGGTGTGTCTCTATTATTCTCACTCATTTTCTTAAGTATATAGGCACTCCTTCAACTTGAGCATTTGCCTGTAATGTTACAGTTCATTTTACTTTTGGTTATTAGCTCAGTGAATGAGAAGAAACAAGTGTTGCAGTGTGCAACCTATAATGATATGATTCCCGTTATCACATTTTGTGTAGGTTAGGGCACCCACACAAAACCGCGATGAGATGCGATACGACGCCGCAATCGCAGGAACTTGTATGTGCGAGCTCGCAGATATTTGCGATTTGTTGCGAATTTGAGTTATGTGTGGGAGCCCTTACTTCTAGTCTCTACACTTCACAAATATTGAAGGCAGATCTTTTCTTCTTCATTTGCCCAACTATTAAAAAATATTTTACGTCTATATCTACAATAAAACCCAAAACAAGGCCGAATCCTTATCAAATTCATCTGCACTTCTGATAATGTAGGTCAGGGAAAAATCATCTGATAAAAATACTCATGATATCAGATTACCTACTTCCTACTCAGTACTTAGGTAACTTTGTCACATGCTAGAATAGAACTGACATAAGGTACATACCCATTTTCTTCTCCTTATAAACAGTAAGATGATAATGATGATCTAGTTTCCAATTTTCCATCTTACTTCTTTCAACAATATCCTCGAATTCCACAAGCTCCTCCTCAACAGACTTCATCAACGCCTCAACATTTTTCATACTATCCATACATTGCGCCACGGACGCAGTTAAATTAGGAATAAAAGACAAATTATGCGCCAACTCATTCGCGCTTTGTAAACGTTTTTTAGCAACTTCGTGTAGCCCTACAAGTAACTTATCTATTTCATCAGCAGCCTTAGCGTTTATGTCGGCACTCTCATGTATTTTAGCCCATTCTTCTTGATATTTCTCCAGTAAAGCACCACCAGCACCATAATTCACTTTGCTTTCGTGATCGTGAGAAACTTTTTGCCTATCTTTGAATAAGTTCGTCACCTTCTGTACTTCTTGAATAGTCTGCCTTATATTGTTGTTAGATGTTATCCCATCTTGCACAACAGAGATAAAATCCTTAAGGTTACCTAGCATTATTTAAAATTATTTTAAAAATATTGGGATAAGAATATCAACATTCTGTTTAATTTCAACTCTGTTGACGTTCATGACGTTTACATTTTCGTAAATTTCATACGTGACAGTTGTTTACTTTTTTTAATTAACCCTGGAGGGAAGGCTTTTGACTAGGCCTGGTCTTACGTCCTTAATTTCTTGTGTTTTGCATTAGAATGCGGATATAACACTTTCTAATGGTTTTTGGACTATCTGGAAACAAATATATCGATTTGGTCTTCTCGGCAAGTTTCGAGTGAGGTAGTCAATACTGCAATAAAATTCTTAGCTCCACTTAACCGAGATCGCGCCCGTTTCAATATTCCACATATTTTCAAAGTGCGTAGACACTTAAGACACAAAACTACACCAATTTACATCACAATATCCACTAGAAATCAATTTACAAATAATTAAAACAGCCGCTAAACTTCACTCCACAAAATCCCGCCAAAAAACCCTCGCAGTTGTTTGGCCATAGAGTATGCCAGAGTATACTCAACACGTTGATAGAATCTCATAATACAGTGTTCTACATAATATCTTCTTCTTTATTTACTTAAGCTCTATTCGCAACTTCCTGTGAATTTAAAGGGACTTTTTAAATTCAGTTTTGATTATTTTTATGCTGATAATGTAGTTCTAGTATAGATTGACGCAGGTGGAATTCAGAGTTCACGGGTGCTCAAAGTGGCGACTCTATTCACCCACCGACAACACAAATATTAAAATTGTAGTCCCAGGGAAAACGGTGGTACAGTGATCACGTGCTGCCACAGTGAGACTCGGAGGAGACCCATGAAGTCGCCACAGGGATGCGCCCTATCAGGTGTTACACAGAGGAAGTTCTGAGTTGGTGTTTTAGAGGTTCCATCTGTGTGCTGATGGTGCTTACCGCTAAAGTTTTAGTGAGGTATAAATGTCACACTCCCTGGGTCTATTCCCAAAAAAGTTCGATCCCCGCGGTACCAAAAAAATTGAAATGAAAAAGTGGTAGACGTATGGCGCGCTTTATTCCTAATAAAACGAGAATATCAGCTAAATTTGTCTATAGACTGCGACACTCTGTCAAATGACAGCTGTCACAATGACAAATTTGAATTTTCGTCTGTTGCCTGTTGTTGTGATGCTTTTTGTTACTTGTCTGCGAAATAGCGATTTATAATTAGAGACAACGTGATTTTTACTAAAATGAATGAAGAAAAATTGAGTGGTGATATGGTGCCCGAGAAGTTCGCAGAATGGCTTCTGTCCATGGGGTGTCCACCGGATAAAGTGCCTCCTATAGATAAACTTGCCGAGTGAGTTTCTTGTAATCTCTTTGCAATACCCAATGTCGTTAGAACCTTTCTAAAGCAACGTTCGATCAATAAATGCACTATACATACGTTTTTGTAAAGAGTGGGAGCGTTTTATGAAGCTTTAGCTATTGAAATAATAATTCGCGATGTCTCTCATATCCCGTATGGTCTAGTGGCTAGGATACCTGGCTTTCACCCAGGAGGCTCGGGTTCGATTCCCGGTACGGGAAAATCTTTTTGGGTTTTAGGTCTAGTTTACCAAATATTTTTTTAACTTTGTGTCCATAAAAATTCAAGTTTTCCCTTGGAAAACCAAATATAATATTTATTATTTTATGAAGTAGAAGAAACCAGCATGATTATGAATGTATTTGACTTCACCTCAATATTTTCCTTGATTTTTCAATACTTTTATCTGAACAAACTTATAAGAACAACAGACTTATGAGAGCTTATAAATTCTAATCTAGGACAATAGTCAATAACCCAGCTAACTACAAATCCTGCTTATAAAAATCAAGATAAATGATAAAAATGGGGATGTCTTAATCCATCATGCTTAAACAAATTTTAATGAAACTTGGATCACGGTTAAACCTTGGCCTGGATTGGGATATAGTATAATTTTATCCCCTCGTGTATCTCTTGGGATAATAAAACATTGTTCCTAAAGGCAAAACTGGTGTCTTCTTCTGGTGAGTTTAGACTTAGCCTATTGCCTTCATTAATGTCCAACTGCTGCAAAACTACAATTTTGCCATTTAATATGAGCAGGCTCAACCATCTTATTTTTTGTTTGAATAAACAGTTTTAATTTATCATTCCCTTGCCAAATTTATTTGGGGTTGGTGCAACATATTTTCTTCTTGCACCCTTCTCTATTTATTTATTATTATTTATTTATATCTGAAGAAAAACTTTGAACGCCTTTTTACGAAAATTACGCAGACAGAGGTGTATGAAATTTGGCACAGTTACAGTTTATATGGAGAAGGACTGCACCCAACTTTTTTCCCGTCTCCATATATGTAGCTATAGGCTATACGGCCTTCCTCATGAATGTGACTCTCATATACTAAAAGAATTTTCCTAATCCAATTGGGAGTTCTAGAGCTAATCCAATTGAGATTAGTGTGTTCAATCAAACAAACTCTTCAGCTTTATTATATTAGTATAGGTAATTATAGTAATCTGTATTGTTTCTCTGTGTGTACATAAATTATAAAATAAATAAATAAATAAAATACTATGCATAGGGAAGACCAAAAGATAGAAACCATGAGTATGTGGTAATATAGCAAAGTTGGAATTCACTAGTTACTCAAATTTACTAATTGTTTTAAATCATTATTACAGTATGTGCCGCGGCCACTACTACATGGTATGGCGCAGTCTGATGGAGCATGTGGAGCCCAAGAACATCATCAGACAGAAAAGGCTGCAGGTCTTCAACAATGATGTCCAACGCTGCCAGAAAAAGAATGCTTTCTGCAAGGTTAGTGTGTTAAGGTTCCTCTCCAATTTTAAACCATTGGAGCACACTTGCCTAGAAGTAATCTAAGGTTGTAGCTATCAGGAAACACTCCTTAGCTGTACGGACAATAATAGTTTTCCCAAAACATTTTGTGCGTATGGGTGGGATAAGTGACGGGGCCGGCTAGGCCCTGTGCCTGTCAGGGGTGCGGAATTTGTTCGAAACAGTCGCCGCGGCCCTGGAACGCAAATTAGGAGGAACACGGATAGGTTTGAGTCACAGCAAATTAATCTCTGAGTGTCACCTCGCTCTGGAGAGTATATTGCTGTCCAACAGAATGAAGCTCCCAGGAAACTTCTGCGCTTTTGGGCGGAGCTAGGCTGGCTAACCTAGCCAGGACACCTACGCACAACGGACCGAATGGGAGTCTAAGTGCGGAAAATGGAGTCCTTACTCTACTCTACTCTAGGTTTGAGTCAGTAAGAGTCTGTCACTCCCTTCTGCTCCGCCCAGAGCAAAAGAAGGCATATTTGGATGGTCCTTATAAAAAAGAATGGGACATAGTGGTCGTTATTTTGGAACAGCTATGGTGATAGAAAGTTGGATTATAATGAAAAGAATATCAAAATATTCATTAATAAATTTACCATTTCTCGTTCACAGCCCGACCCAAGCGTGGTGGTGCCTGAAGAACTGTCGCTATGGAAACAACAGACTGCACAAAGAGAGAGAGTAGAAGAAGCAGAGGCGAGGGTCTTACAAGCCAGGCAGGAGTTGAAACAGCTGGTGGATAAGTTTTCTAGCAAGTGTAAGTTGAAGTTTTTTTTTTATTATCAACCTATTCACTCTTAATTTAGGTCGTAGCTATAAGGAAACACAGACTCCGTTAGGGAATTCCACTTCTTAGCTGTAGGCACAATTAAAGTATTCCCAAGACGTTTTCTGGTGGACATGCCACCACTATTGACATGTCCACAATGTGCCTACCCGATCGTATTGCACTCCGATGATGGAACGGGTTATGCCGAATTAAATTGTGCCATTCCGACACATACTCCCTTAACCCTTAAATGCATTGTGATGGATATCCATCAACCAATTCAATGCCATTTTTCATTTCCACAGAGTCCGAAGGGGTCTTATATCCAAATAAATTTTTATGCCTAAAAAGTAAAAATCATGCATTTAACCTTTTGAACGCCACTGTCACGTATACATGACAAGCAAGCGCGTGCCCTGTACGCCAAACGTCACATATATGTGACAAAAGGTACGACGAATTTGTGGCTTGGCGTCGGGGGCACGCCTATGCATTTATGCCCCGGCGTTCAAAAGGTTAAGGGTTAAGCGTCTGTCACAAATCAGCACTGCTTTTTCTATCAACATATTATTATAACGTTTTTTTCCTAATCTCCCAACAGTGTCCCAGCGCGACCTGACCCGCGGGCGCGTGGCCGCCGCCCAGCGCCGCGCCTGGTTGCTGCAACAGCTCGCGGACGAGTTGCGCAACAAGCAGTGCAACCTAAGGGAGGCGCGCAACATCGCCGACTCGCTGTGTATTGTCGAAGATTGTGCTGATATTGAGGTAACTATATCATAGCAATAATGCATTATCTAAATGATATAAAAATTACCAACACTTTTACACTATTCAAAGAAAAAAGACCTCTTCTTTGCTTAGAAAAGTGCATGGTTCCCAACAGCAATCTGAATTTCTGAAAGCCCTAGTTGTACAGCAAGATGCCCCAATGCTGAGACATTTTATAAATGTATTGGTGCAACAAGAGCAACCTTGTCACTCATCATGTATGTCTTTAGTGTGTGGTCCTAGTCCGAGTTTTTTGTTGTTTTTTTTACTAAAAATTAGACCTTTGTAGTCATAATAAAAAAACAATTATTATTATTAATTAATTTAGGTAGGTACAGAGAAAAATTAGGACCTTGGAGAAGGCTGTAAGCTACGTTAGGATCTCGATTCTATTCTTACTTCTAACTTAACATGTATTTATTAAATTTTAGAGCAAGCTGGACAAGGTGACAACTCGGCGTCTACCCAATCGGCCGCCTGCGTCTCTGTCAGTAAGCGTCGCTCCACTGGCTAACTCTTCGGTCGCCTCGAGCAATGGAGATCTCAATGATACTGGTGAGTGCCAAACATACGCCTCCTCATAGGCATCCTGCCCTTGCACCGTATGGTCAGCGTAATACGTTCCATTCTCCCGTGACGTCATCATTCATTTCTTTTTAGGGTTCCGAACATCCGTCAAAAAGGAACCTTTAAAGGATCATTCGGGTGTCTGTCTGTCCCTGTCCGTCTGTCACAGCTTATTTTCTCCGTACCTAATGGACCGATTCTGTTGAAATTTGCTACACATATAAACTTTTGTGAAACACGGACGCGTTAATTAAAAAAAAATGAGTAATTATGAGTCAAAAGGTTAAATTGACAGAAAAACAAAAAAAAATCTCCAACTGTGTTGTGTGACATATCATATGAAAAAGTTTATTGTAAGAGTCTCGAATATATGGATATCGCTATTATAAGTTTTATCTCGTTCCAACAGAGGAGCAGATATCTTCGCTAGTAAAATGCGGCGGCTCGCTGTGGCCGCAGCTGTGTGAGCGCCGCGCCGCGCTCATTGCAGCACTACAGTCACCTACCGTCCATGACACTGCTGACGCTAACAGGTAAGGAAGGAGTCAATCTCTAACATTATCCTTCCAACAGAGGAGCAGATATCTTCGCTAGTAAAATGCGGCGGCTCGCTGTGGCCGCAGCTGTGTGAGCGCCGCGCCGCGCTCATTGCAGCACTACAGTCACCTACCGTCCATGACACTGCTGACGCTAACAGGTAAGGAAGGAGTCAATCTCTAACATTATCCTTCCAACAGAGGAGCAGATATCTTCGCTAGTAAAATGCGGCGGCTCGCAGTGGCCGCAGCTGTGTGAGCGCCGCGCTCCAAAACTCCATACCACTCTCTCACTACTCCGTTTCCTTTGGCGTACAACCTTTCGTAAACATTAATTTTATGTGTATCAACTTTAATTCAATGATTCTACTTATGTGATACTTATGACGATTCTGACTTCCTGCACTTAAACACGTGATTCTAACTTCCTTCCAACAAAACAAACTATTTAGTAATTTTTTTTCAAAGTGCCAAATAGACTTTCTTATCGAATATATTCAGTCTATCACATTCATCAATACAAAGTCTAAACAAACATTTTATCCCCAGGATAACTCCACAATGGGTGCTGTCGCACACAGCATCGCTGCACTGCTCGCTGGCTCTCAACGCGGTCAAGTGTAAAGTGCACTCCAAGCACACGCAGAAGAGACTGGCGGCCGCCGTGTTACAGCTTAATGTGAGCACACCTTTATTTATATACCTTTATAATACACGTGGGGGTCGTGGCTAAATTATTACAGCCGCATGCTATGACCATCCGTTACATACCGAGACTTCCCGGGCCTCGGAAATCACCTTAATCCGTCGGTCCCGGCTGTCATTTGTAGATGTTTGAATGTCAGAAGCTAGGAAATCTGACTTCGCAAGGGTACCACATTACACAGTCAACATTTTCGGCTGTGAGATGTGGGCACACGAACAAATTATTGTTCGACCCATATATGCTGAGTTCTGGACACCGAAAGTGTTAACTGTGTGTCGATAGGCAGTCGCTTCACGTAAAATACTGGTATTCAGCTAGATCCGGTTAGAATGGAAGCCGACCCCAATATAGTTGGGAAAAAGGCTAGGCAGATTAATTTTATACGCTGCTGGACTAACGGGACTGAGACGTGCACGTAAACACCCACACGGCTGGTCCCTCACAAGGTCACTCTTCGTGCTGTGGAAAGGGATTTGGAAACAAAACGAACCCAACCTCCTGTCCCTCGCACTTTCTCTGCGCTCAACGCTCTGTTGGACACGAATCCTTACTGTGAAGGCGATCATGGAATTATGTCTGGAGTCTTGTCTGTCTTTTACTAATTTTATTTGCGGATAATCGTTTTAGTTAAAGTAAAACAAAGAAATAAAATAAAGACAAGATATAAACATGTATCAGGCAGCAAAAATTATTGTTGGATATTACATTATGTAACAGAACATAAATAGAAAATTATTCCTGTTGTTCTTTCTTGTTTCTGTTAGTTATTGTTTATGATTGTAAGTTTTAATTTATTTTACTTTTCTGTTTGTTTTGTGCGAGTACCAAATAAATATTTTTCTATCTTTCTTTCAAATTGTATTATGGATGTGTACAAAAATTAAGCTTTGAAATTTTCATTGCATAGTCTGGTGTTACGTAGTGTCCTTGTTATTGTGAATCATGTTCAGTAATACTTGCTCGTAAGCTCATGGCTTAACGTGTGTCCGTGATCCGGTATGTATTGAATGGGCACCCATCCAAGGGTCGACCTTAGCAAGCGTTGCTTAACTTTGACTATAAGGGTAGGTAAGTTAGTAAAAATCCTATTAAATGCAAAAATATTTATTCATATCAATAAATCACAGCTTTTTAAGTTATTTTGGTATCGATAACTTTATGAATTATTTAAGGATAAAGATGTCGTAGGAATACAATCTGAATCATCAGCTGGCAGAGAGGATTTTGCAGTTTGATCACAGCCATTAATAACAACAGAGTTCCTCCCTAAGTTTCCAAGTTGAGCTTCTAACAAAATCTCATTAATATATTTTTCAGCAAACAGTTTCTGTGTGGGATCCAAGTTATCCAATTTATGGCTCCAGTACAAAGCCGTTGCGTTCAAAGAATAAGTTGAAGTGGACGGTTCATCTACAGAATGAGTTAGGAATGAACATGTTTGGTCTGGTTCATTCACTGAGTGAGATGAGAATGAATGACCTGTATTGTCGTGTTCTTCATTTTGTATTGGTACTGGCTGTATTTTCCTTAGTTTTGGTCGCGGTGGGTAGGAAGTATAAGCTTCAACTGTTTCTTCATGTTGTTCATCTTCGGATCCTGGCTTTTCCAACTTCGGAGTGATCTGAAAAAAAAAACAACTTAATATTTAAAACGCATTTGCTCTCTTACGTTTCGAGCCAGTCGATTCTGTAAACATATCAAAGTGAAGGCTTGGGTGAAGTAATCACGAGGTGAATTGTCAATCCATACACGAATAAACTCAAAAACTTCTGGACCGATTTGAAAAATTCTTTCGGCAATGGATAGCTACATTATCAGCGAGTAACATAGGCTATATTAATTTATCCCCGTACTCCCACAAGAACGGGAACTACGCGGGTGAAACCGCGTGACGTCCGCTAGTAAAATATAATATACAATACTACACATACACACACACATGATTATTAATACTTTAATGTATTAATAAACATGTACATTTCTAAATCTAACTATATAAGTACAATATAAATAAAAATAAAAATAAAAACTCCAAACTAAAAAATGGCGTCAAAAACATAAAATTAAATACAATTCCTTACATAACATACCTACGTCACATCAATTTATAAAACTCTTCCGTTATTGAGTGACTGAGTGACTAACAGACAACTAACAGTCGAAATTAGAAGTAGAAAGCTAATTTTAACATGTAGCTTCTCTACACTTCGTAAGAGAGAATTTCCCGAAATTCCTACGGGAACGGGAAAAAATGGGATATGCGCGTACGAAATCGCGGGCAAAAGCTAGTTAAAATTATAAAAATGTCAACATCTGCAACTTTTCCCAACTATATCGGGTTGGTTTCCAGTCCAGATGGATATTATTCCATGTCGCTTCTAATTGCCCAAGGTATATCATTCCCCGGTTCGTACCTACCGCGCCGGTACCAACTGCTACCAAAAATTTGACACGGCCTGCGCAATCTTAATATTTTTCTGTAATTTGCAGCTCAGTAGGTAACCTAATTTGAATTTCGCGGGCTACCCTGGCACCTTCATCTTAAAGCAGACTAAGATAACGCATTATGCCAGTGTAGCCGGGTGGCCGGGGTAGGGGCAAAATGGGGTAGGCAAATAAAATATTTAAAAGAAGCAAACCTGTGAAGGAAACATAGTTTCATATTTCTTCATTGCTCGCACACGACTCGCCAACGTAGCTGGTGGAACGCCATAAAGTTGTCCTGCTTTTTTCAATCCCATAGTTTTACTTAAAACAGCATCAACGGCTTCTCTCATTTTTTCGACGGGCCAACTCCCTCTTGTAGTTTTTCTTATATAATTCCGCACCATTTTAAAATTGATGCCTAAAACAATATAGAACCATATTTTGATTTTTTGACAAGAACGTAAATGCTCACGTCACGCGTCGGTTTATGATAGATTAGTATAGACATAACAAAACAAGGAGTATAAACATGATTTACAAACTATTTTTGGGCAAGATGTACTTAAAAATGACAAACAATATTAACCTTTTTACAGAAGCAATACTATAAACATAAAACCTTGAGAAAAAAATCTTGATCCGTCGCTAAAAATAGACGCGTGCACTCACTCTCGTGTCGCAAGTAGCACTGACAGGACGTTGATACAAAATGGCGGCGCTTTGTTATTGTACACGGGACATTGTGAGTGTGTCTAGCAACGATGGCCCCGATGTGCCCCGCGTCACCGTTACGCCCCATTTGTCTTATATTTCGCAGTGATTATATTCATAAACTACCTAGGTATTTGCTATATTATAATAGCCAGAAAATAACTTGGCGCGTGTCTCCGCTTCTATCTTGTATGGGTAGTAAACCGCGCATAGGTTTGATTTACTTTTGATAATTATTTTTATATTTATGATTTAATTGGTTTTGAATTTCCAAAATGTAGTTGCCAAACAAAATACTTAAAAACAAACCCACTATAATATTATAAATGCGAAAATTTTCTAGGATGGATGGATAAATGGATATACTCTTTCACAGTCATCAGACGGCTGAACGGATCTTGATGAAATTTGGCACAGTTTTCGACTATAATTTGGTATAACCCATAGGCTACTTTTTTCAACTTTTTTTTTAGTTTAATTTCCGATTTACAAGATTTACGCGGGCGGAGCCGCGTGCGGCAGCTAATTCCATAATAAATCTCATAAAATCATCAGGAAATATTATCGAGTAGGTACATATCAAATGAATAGGTTTGGATTTATTTTAATAGTTTTATCTATGTATAGGACTATCCGTGCCTTATGTTCTTACATTTGGATATATATACCATTCTGAGTACGAAGATATTATTTAAGAGATAAAGCTATTATTTTGCGAACAAAATTTTTATCCAAAGAATGAACTACGATTTTATTGATAATTCATGTCTTATGTTATATACATATTGACATTAATTTGGTAATTTATAGCTGGCGACACTTTTTATTTATCTGGTGTCAAAATATAATATTTTAAAGAACCAATTAGTCATAAATAACCGTTTAATATTGTTGGGATGTAAAGCCCAACGGTGATTGTGTAATGTACTTGTTATACTAACTTGTAAGCTGCCTATGTTATGTAATATAAGTTAGGAGACGAACGATTCCTTTGATGGATATATTGCTACTAAATATAAGTACTTACACAATTATTAATGAGTGTGACGTACTAACTACCTACCACAAAGATCAATGTATAACGTAGCTCGTACTGCCTACATACAAATGTAAACAGTAAAATTAACCTACATTAAAAATTAATATATTATTATATTTAATAATTGCTATGTTAAGTAATAAAATCTATCACTAGGACCGTACCTATATCCAAATCACCAAAACGAAATGAATATTTATATTTTATTTATATTAAGTAATATTTCTTTCTCACTTTCTGTATCTTTTTAAAATCCCGTGTCCGTTGTTTTGTATGGGGGCAAGAGACAAACCACCGTGTACTGGGGCGTAAAGGTTGTAAATTGTTAACGCCGTTTCGTACCGGTTCGGCAAAAAGTATCGAGACGGCTTGCAGCGCAGTTTAAAACGGCGCTGATCGACACTTTCAAGAACTGGAACTGTGCTACCTGCTTTCAACTTGAATAAGGCCATATATGTTCCGCAAAAGGCCCTGGTTTATCCTTTTCGCTCTTGTTGCAGTTAGGTATTTGCGGGCAACTGTATCTGATTAGTCAAACAAATAACTGACCTAGTGCGAGTCGGACTTGTGCGCAGAGTTCCAATAGAATCATGCTTTTTAACATGTTAAATTTTTTGAAGGAAAAAAAATGTTAGGCTCAGAAATTTAGGTAAGGGAGGGGGAATGGTCTCAATTAAAACGATCCATGAGATTCGGAGCAAAATAACTGTGACAAACAGACAGACAGGTACACGAATAATCGTATAAGGGTACCGTTTTTTTTCAAACTAACGTTCGGAACCCTAAATAGAAAAAGAAAACATAGCCAATCAATCAATCTGAATTCTTGTTTATGTGCCGTCTTCTATACTAATATTATAAAGAGGAAAGATTTGTATTTTTGTATGTAACGAATAAACTTAAAAACTACTGGACCGATTTGAAAAATTCTTTCAGCAATGGATAGCTACATTATCAGCGAGTAACATAAGCTATATTTTATCCCCATGCTCCCACGGGAACGGGAGCTACGTGGGTGAAATCGCGTGACGTCCGCTGTGATTTGAAAACTCCGCTCGATTCCGCTCCGCTCAATACCGCTTCAAACTACCTCTTCTTGCCCAGGACTACATCTCAGGCCCATCATGCGAGCTCCTAGTGGTCCGGTGTGAGCGCGCCGGAGCAGAAGCTCGCGTGCACGCGCTACGTGCATTGCACGACGAGCTGACGTCACGGAGCGGCGTGTTCGAGGCGCCCGGGGGCTCCGCAGGGAATAGGCAGGCCGCGAAGCAGATTGCACTCATTGACAAGGCTATTGTGAGTATAATATTACTGTCCGTTAATATTTTTTTGAAAATACAAACTTAAAGGTATAGAATCTTTGTGGCATAAGTAGTATCCCTGCCACCATTTTGTTTAAACGCGGCGTATGTTACAAACATGTAAATACAGAGGATGTTACAGAATTGCGTGGTCAGATTTAAGGGTGGTATTCTGTAGCTGCTATACAGTAAAGACACAATACGAAAATTAAAAAAATAATGACTATTTTCAAAAACACGGCCGCATAAAAACAATTTTCAAGCAGTGTGATGCAGTTAGTAGCGTCTATTTTAGTTCAATGCCACTAACTGCATCACACTGCTTGAAAAGTGTTTATTTTGGAATTTTTAAATTGTTTGACATTATATTCAAATAATAGTTCCCTGCTTGATTTAAACATTTATTGGAAGAAAGTAAAAATAAGAATACATTAAAAACCACTTATGTGCTTATTTCCCTACGCATCCCTATTTTACTAACCATTTATGTGCTTATCTGTCACCGGGACATAGCAAACTCTGTAAGATTACAAAATAACTTGAGAGATTGTGAGAGTCATTTGATGACTTCCCATCCTTAAAAAAAAAAAGCGCGGCAGTTGCACGTTCCAGAGAGTAGATCCAATGTTGAAGATCGTGCAAAAAACTCCACGGACACTCTTTTAAATTAATGTTTAGTTACAAAATCATGGTTACTTTTGGAAATGAAAATTATTCATGCATGTAATTTTACAATAGGAACCGGTAACTATTAGTCGGAGATGAATGAACTATAGGTAACTACGACGTGCTTAACCTTTTCCAAGGTTAGCCTTGGATATGTCACCGGAAAATGGCAAACTCCTTAAGATTATAAAATAACTTGAGAGATTGTAAACTCTCGATAAGTTGTCAACTGAACATTTAGAATACTTATTTACGCATCAAAATTTGATAGTCTATAATATCTCCGTGTTGGTTTGTTTGAGGTAGCGTTCGAGTTGACCGGACCGCAGGACGCAGAACGCATCCAGTGTGGCAAGTCCTTTACTGACTAAAACCCATCCGTATTCCTTCTAAAGCCCTTTGCGTTCCAGGGCCGCGGTCACTCTTACAACTGCCGCGCTGGAGGTGTGTGTTTGCTGTGGAAAATAGTAGCTGCTCTTGTCGCTAGCGCGGCGGAGCCAGCTGCATCTTTTTGACTAATACGACCTTGACTATACAAAAGTGCTAAATGATCAATTTGAAATAAATATTCACTTTAGCCCAACTGGTCACGAAGCGATTCGAGTATGTACTCGAATTGGAAATATTTGAACAATTCAACAAAATGCTTTGCAATTTTTTTGAGCAAGCTGAAAAAATGATAAATAAATGTCATTTTGAAAATAAAAAAAGATTGTTTTTTTAGTTAGTGTTACGCAAAAAATAGGCAAAAATGCACGGCAAACGCTCAGCAGTGGCACTTAAGACCAGTAGGAATACCGATCAAGTCGGATCATAAAAAAAACATAGATTATTAGGTATACCTAAAAGGTTCCCACTGCCTGAACCCAGGCGTCATCTCTGTGGGACGACGATGGTAAGCATTGGCGGATCCAGAGGGCTAAGGGGCTTAAGCCCTCCCAAAGACCCAGATTTCTTTAGCAGTCTACAATCTAACGAAGTCATTGAGGAATTTACGAAAAGTAATCCAAGGAATAATAAATAAATAAATAATAAAATAAAATGTAATGTGCTTTCGACGTGACAACGTCTAATAAATCGATGAACGCCGGCTGCACGCACGAAAAAGGATGACTCATTGTAACTTTACTATTTTTTCATCAATGTTTTGGTATGACGTTGTCACGTTAAACTATCGTCCGTAAACCGACTTTACAGACAACCAATTTTGTATGTGTTTACTTTGCTAAAACCCACCCTCAGCGGGGTCAAGCTCCCTTAACTACAATCCTGGATCCGCCCCTAATGGTTAGATTATCATAGAAAAGTTTAATTACAGGAAAGCAAGCACGACGAACTAAGGCGCTTGATATCGTCGCTCGCTATTACTGACCGCAAGATACAGACAGTGCGAGAGTGTCTCATCACTGTGTTCAGCAGCTTCCACAGCGATGCCGCGTACACGGAAAGCGACCGGTTTGGAGGTAAGTAACTGACCGCAAGATACAGACAGTGCGAGAGTGTCTCATCACTGTGTTCAGCAGCTTCCACAGCGATGCCGCGTACACGGAGAGCGACCGGTTTGGAGGTAAGTAACTGACCGCAAGATACAGACAGTGCGAGAGTGTCTCATCACTGTGTTCAGCAGCTTCCACAGCGATGCCGCGTACACGGAGAGTGACCGGTTTGGAGGTAAGTAACTGACCGCAAGATACAGACAGTGCGAGAGTGTCTCATCACTGTGTTCAGCAGCTTCCACAGCGATGCCGCGTACACGGAGAGTGACCGGTTTGGAGGTAAGTAACTGACCGCAAGATACAGACAGTGCGAGAGTGTCTCATCACTGTGTTCAGCAGCTTCCACAGCGATGCCGCGTACACGGAGAGCGACCGGTTTGGAAGTAAGTAACTGACCGCAAGTCGGAACTCATAATTTCGAGTATCACTCCCAGCGGCCATTGCATATAAATATTATTAGAGATAGCTGGTAGTGTAGCTACATGAAATTGCAAACCTAGTAGAAATGTTTGTTTTAGAGTAATTAGAAATCGACTGCGGAGGCTCTGTAATTAACTGAATTTGATCATGTATAGTTTTTAGGGTTCCGCACCCAAAGGGTAACCACGCACATGGCCAGATTTCTTTCAATTTAAAAATAAGAAATCATGTTTTTTTTTCGTGATGACTGGTCAGATACTTTTAAGGAGGTTTTTTTTAACTTTACTCCTTATCAAACGATTTTTTAGCCCGCGGTATGAACATTTTATGAGGAGTAAAATCGAGCGGTAACTATAAGTGAAGCGTTACATTCCTTTGCGCAACGTACTTTGCGCACCTTTCACTTCGAGAATATGTATGTGTGTATATATTTCATTGGAATGATGTAAATAATATGAATAAATATTTATAAATGCTTTGACTATTTTCTAAGATGCTTTCATTTACCCTCTTTTCACATAATCTACACAATAATAGTTCTTAAAGAGTAAACTCCAGTCGTGTGTCGCAGTTGACACATACTTACACTTTTTTTATAGGCCAATCTGCACTTCATTGTCACTTTCTTTAATTCTTTATTGTACACCATAACAACTTATATTAATTCACAGTGATTTAAATAGTTCATGTACAAAGGCGAGCTTAACTCAAAAATGAGTTTTCTACCAGCAAACCTTTGAGTGATAGAGAGAGATCACAATAGAGGGTAGGATCCAGTGCACACATTTTACAATACTACATTCTGTATCATACATAAATATACTTACATACATAAACATATAAATATATACATACATATCTATAAATATTATGTCATTTGCGAAAGGAAATGCTCACTTTGTCACTTTTAGCAAGATGGAATTTAAATGGCAAATGATACCTACCTATATGAATGGTCACTTGTTTACTTCTGCAGGTCAAAAGTCTCTCCCTCAAGAATCAGTGTCAACTCTCCGGCGGTTTTACGAAGAGAGGCGCGAGAGACATAGAAACAAAGTCAACTTGAGTATGGACTTGGACACCTCGGAGAACTGTTCCTATGATGCTGCAGGTAATTTAACATTATACTGGTATCCAGCCAATGATCCGCAAGAAAACCAAGGTTACCGACATTGCCCGAAGGATCGCCAAACTGAAGTGGCAGTGGGCAGGGCACATTGCTCGCAGAACAGATGGTCGATGGGGCCGAAAAGTTCTGGAGTGGCGACCTCGTACCGGAAGATGTAGCGTTGGAGCGGCCGTCCACAAGGTGGACCGATGACCTGGTGAGGGTCCCGGGTAGCCGATGGATGCGAGACGCACAGGACCGGTTATTGTGGCGACACTTGGGAGAGGCCTATGTGACGCATTGGTACGGCCAATGCGTCACATAGGCCTCTCCCAAGTGTTGTTCGGCTGATATGATGATAATGGTATTCAGCTGGTTAGAATGGAATCCGACCCTAACATAGTAAAAAAGCTAGGCAGGTTTGCAATGGAAAAGGGAGATAGGCCTTCCCAGCCTTCCCAGCTGACGGACAAAATAGGACTGACTGTACATGAGAAGCTCGTGGGTAAATAATGACTGTCTCTCGCATCAGTCAATGGGTGACTATCTGTTACATACAGAGTTTCCTCCGTGCCTCGAAAAGCACGTTAAGCAGTTGGTCGCAGCTGTCATTTAGAGATCTTTGACCATCGGTAAGGGAAGTCAGAAGCTAAGAAATCTGACTCCAGTCTAGCCAAGGGGATCGTCTAGCTTGTGAGATAGGCAATCGCTCCATATAAAATTCCGGTTTGATTGGAAGCCAAGAAAAAGGCTAGAAGTAGTCTTGTGTAGTTCGCGAACGAACTAGTTCGAATGAGTTCACACCCACGGGCGAACTACGCGAACTAGATCCCAGATCCACCGCTCTTTAGTTCGTCAGTTTCTTCTATATGATTGACTTAATAATATAGCGAGAGTGAGCGGGAGCGCGGAGCTGACCGACCTTATTGCGACGCCGGTCACTTACTCACTGATGCGCTTCTCATCGTTCAATGCAATGCAATATACAAGCTACTATTTACAAATTTAGAATAAACACGTTATTTAGTATATTTTATTAGCAATTTTCTAAATTGAACTAATAAATCATTTAAAATAACGGCAAAATAGTTATTCTAATAATGTAAGAACGCGCGCAGCAGCCAACTACAAAGAGCGCGAACTATCTGCCTTTCTTTCGGCTCACTAGCTCAGTCAGCTCCCGTCTCGAAACATTGTGTTGGGAGCTGGTAAACTAAAAGAGCTAGTTCGCCAAGGAGCCGCGAACTAAAATGAGCGCTCCCGTTCGCGAACTACTATGCGCAAGTGCAAGTCTACTAGACAAATTGATAATGCTAAAATGTCATTTATTTTTATTTCGTCCACATGCCCAAAGTCGTATTTCTTTTTCAGAAAATGCGAATCCAACGTTCGCTGATGAGCTCAAAATTTACTTGAAGAAGTTCAAATTGGAGAAGAACAGGAAATTGGTGTTGGATAGGTAAGATCACAAGAATGTTTGCGTAGTTTCAGCTTTATCAGTGACTCCTGGCATTGCAGATGACTATTGTCGGCGAGGACTATTCTATACGCGCCGTCTGCTTGTTTTTCAGAACTGCGTATTCATATTTCAGGGTGATATGTGTGTCGACACCCTTGCGCCATCCCATCTTCTTAGCACGGCGGGCTGCGGTGGGACGGCTGCTGCAGGTGCAGAAAATCTCAAACGGCGCAAATATAATAACCTTATTGGGAGCTATATATTTGAGCCGTTTGGGGTTTAAACACTAGGCCCATGGGGTCCGAGTGCTCACCGAGTCTTTCAGGACATCAGCAAACAACTCGTCGACTGTTCACGTGACCTTCGGCCAAAGGATGCCATTCAACGCGGCAATGCTGCCAGTGTTCTGGGCACTTTTGCCATTAACAGCGATGTGGATGAATTTTTGATGCCCAATGATTTATTATGTTTTTATATGCGTTTGTACATAATTTCGCGATTATTAGTCTAGTTGTTACTTGTACATATAATTCGTTAAGAGTAATATTCTTAATCTGATATGTATACAGTACCTTCCTAAAGAAACAATTGCAAAAATAAAAATAACTTGACTTGTTAAAAGTTCCAATAAATCACTTTTCAAGCAGTCTGGTGCAGTTGGTTGCGTTTATTTTAGTGCAATCACGAACGATCGGCTCTTTTGATCAAAATCGAGCATGTTTTATGCATCTGTAAAGAAACAATTTTGCAATGGTTTCTTTACAGATATTGTATCAGATACAGAAAATACCAAAAATATTACCATGCACTTCTAGAACACCCTTCTAGTAGAGTAGAGATTTTGTATTTCATGCATAAAACGCAATATTGACAACAAAGTTAAAAGGCACAACATAAACCACTTAAAACTTTCTACTTATTCCAGTGCCGTTGGATTATTGCCATGAAATTCTCTTGACATGCTGGAATGGGTGAAAACCACACAACTACCTGTAACAGAATAAACGCAATACCCCTTAAGGGGTCATTGTACTCATCATTATGAAATCAAACAGCTGTTCAGTACATTTTGTAACAGAATAAACGCAATACCCCTTAAGGGGTCATTGTACTCAATTTAAAAAAAATAGCTGTTAAGTACATTTTGTCGAGTTATGCGCACATAAATGACAGGGGCGATCGATTATTTTTTTTGCGATTTCGGGGTTAGTCCCATAGTAAAAGTTGTTCATAAAGATGAGTACCATGACCCCTTAAGAGGTATTGCGTTTATTACACGTTGTATACTGGCGAGTCCTCATCCTCTTTCATATATCCCTATATTATTTCAGTGGCGAAAAAATCTGGATATTCGAGACCCTTCAATCCTCGATCGACCGTCTCCACTCGAGCTGGCAACGCGAAAACGTCACGTGCTCGTTAGTCTGTCCGTCCGTCAGTCTGTCGCGCAATCTGCGGCGACTCATACAGTTGGTAGAGAAGAAGGAGCACATGGAGGAACAGTTGAAGACCCTTGAGGGTAGTCGGAGAGAAGATGCGGAAATAGGTGCGGGTTACTTTATTTTTTAAGTTCTTTGTTACTGTTTTATTGTACTTTTCTTTTTATAATTATCTGACTCAACAGACGTTGTACTTTCCAAATAGGTCATATAAGAATCCTATTTAAATTCAATTTTATTTAATATTTTTAAAGCACTTTCAATGTATTCCAACTTTAGTCGTATTAGTGTGGGACTAATAATCGTTCTCAGGTGATGAACAGTAATTACCTTTTTTGTTTATAAAATATAGATAGTTATAATTACTGCCTATTGACTTCTCTAAGCTATTTATTATACATTTTTTTTAATCATATTGTTGGTAAAATTCCGTGAGCCAAGATTTAAAGGGTTAGTAATCGAATCTCGCTGTCCACTCGTCACTACTTCAGCTTTAATTTAATTCCAAACTATCTTATTTCCAGATATATCATCAGACACAGAAGAAGAACAGAGAACCATAGACAAAATAAAGAAACGACTCAACGAGAACATCATCAGCCTTCAAAAGACCACAAAGAACGTAGACTTATTGCATGAGGATCTTACACTATGGTCAGATAATGACATGAAAAAATATATCTCTTGTAACAGGACTGTAGACGGCAAGACGTATAAGGAATACGAAGGATTCTATTTGGAGAGCTTGACGTAATATTTAAGGGTAGAAAGTGATGAGGAATGTATTGGATCTATACTCAATAAATAGTTTAATAGGTTCGCCTTGACGTTTCCAATTTTATTTTGACATGAGGCGATAACTTTGTTTGTGAAGAGGTATGTGTAACAGAGGGTAAAGTCCCGCAACCTCCATTGACAAGGCAGGATCCTCCGATCATACGAGTGTTGTGTCTGGTGGGCAACCGCCCGATGGACGTTGTCGGGCGGCTGTATGTATTTGTAATAATATATTCACCAATACAGACAACTTTTAGTCCACAGTAGGGGTTAGTAGCACTTAATACTATGTTAGTTAAATTTATAAACATTCATTTATTTATTTGAGTCAAAATTAAAATCAACGCAACATGCAACAGAATAAACGCAACTCTTAAGGGGTCATTGTACTATTCATTATGAACAAATTTCGGTAAGGAACCAACACTGAAATCGCGAAAAAAAAAAACGACTGCCCCCATTTCTGTGCGCATAACTTGAAAAACACACAACATACTGGTGAGTACAATGACCCCAGAGGTTTACTCTGTTACACGTTTATTCTGTTACACATTGTATCTTCAAATCGCGCGGAGAGCTTTGATACTGTGATGTAGAATTTGTGTGACGTCAGTTCTTTAGTTCTTAAGTGGCGGTATAGATGCATTAACGTCAGACAAGAAATAAAAAAGAAGACTATTTTAGTTTCACACATCAAGTTTTATATTTTTTTTATTTTTACACAACTCCGAACAGTGAGTTACAATCATAAGCACTACATTTTACTTAAGCACTACTATTTTGAATACATACTAACACCATAAAACTCTAGTTATCGCTTTAACATAGTTCTAACAATCTTGTATCATATAATTCGTTACCATGGGTACTGGTTCTCTCACATTTTGTAAAAATAAACATCGGTCTGGACGAACCTAATAAATAATTAATTATTAGAGCAAAATGTAATAAATGCTTATGTTATTCATAAAAATTGTTTTATTTTCAAAGTTGACAAGTGGTAATCACACGAGTCGATCTTCAAGGCAACGTTCCATTGAGGGGTGGCCTTCCATTACCCATCCGTACCTCGGAAAGCATACATGTCAAGCCGTTGGGCCCGGCTGTCATTTAGAGATCTTGACAGTATTTTCGGATACAGAACAGAATTATACAGGAGACAGCACAGAAGTGTCAATGTGAGGTATTTGAAAAGTAAAGTTTCGAATTTGCGCCACTAGATGGCAGTGTCCCATTCCCCTAGTGTTCAAAACCAGTCTTGACAAAGAGAATAGAATAGAATATTTATTTGCGTAAAACATGGTATACACGGGTGTTATATACAAATTGAGGCACAAGCATGTTTAGCTAGGATAAAACATAGCATGCAAAATTTAAAAAAAAAACAAGTTAAGCAACAACAACCTTTTTTTTTTTTTAAAAAAAAACATCAACATTTCTCATCTATAAATTCTTTTAAACTATAAAAACTACACTCGATTAACCACTTATGAAATTTTACTATAAATAATTTTGTGTTTAAAGCTTTGAAATGCCTTGGTATTTTATTATAAATGCTCACACACATTGCCAAGCAGTTACTATTGTATTTAGACAGTCTAGGCAAATCATTTAACACTAGTTTATATGGATCTCGTCGATTCCGAGGATTTACATCATTTGCAGTCTTAAATAGTTGCTTATTTTTCATAACAAAAACACATATTTCGTAAATGTAAAGCGACGGTAACGGTAACAAACCAAGTTTTTTAAATATTGGTCGACATGAGTCGTCGGGCTTAAGTCCACAAATTGCTCTCATGCACTTTTTTTGAGCGATGAATGCTCTTTGGAAGTCAGTGCTGTTACCCCACATTATTAGTCCATAACGTAACAACGATTCGACGTATGCGTGGTATGACATTACAGCAGTTTTTATATTAGTTATATTTTTTACTTTTTTTAATGCATAAACAAATTTATTAATTTTAGTGCTAACATTGTCTATGTGCTCTTTCCAGTTTATGTCTTTATCTATTATTACACCTAAAAATCTGGTACGCGTTACTTCATTGATTTTATTAATATTGAGTTTAATGTCATTTTTGGAATTATTTGATCGATTAAATTGGATGTAAACGGATTTATCTAAATTTATCATCAAATGGTTAATGTCAAGCCAATGCAATAATTTGTCAATTGTATTATTAATGTCAAGTTCATGTTCTGAAATGGTATTTAGTTTTTTATTAGATGTCACTATAATAGAAATATCGTCAGCAAATAATACGCATTTATGGTTAGTTATTTTTATGATGTCATTTATATAAATGAGGAATAATATTGGGCCTAGCACACTTCCCTGTGGAACGCCATATTTATTATGTTTATATTCCGATGAATAGGATATTATTACATTATTTTCATTTTTTTTATTGATAATAACACATTGTTTTCTATTGCTTAAATAGGACGACAGCCACTGAAGTGCCGGTCCTCTAATACCAACAGATTCCAATTTTTGTAGATAGATAGTGTTATCTAGCTGCCTAATGCCCGGTTTCTGAGGTACTTTATCGGTCGATTATCTCTCTGATAACGCCATTGGTTGGATAGTGGTTAACGACCGATAAAGTAGGTAAGTACCTCAGAAACCGGGCATAGTAAAGGTCCAATGACGGCATGGCGTGGCGCGGCACGGATTGCTTCGGCATACCGTATCATCCTGTAGCATCCCGTTGTTGTAGTACTACTACTACGTTCAGTTCAGTACCAATGTAAAATGATGGTGTAGCGTGCCGTGGCATGCCGCGGTAAGTCGCGTCATCAGTCATCACGCGTGATGTTTCTACCTATTCGTAACAACATAATTACAGCTGTTACGATGGGAACTCTAATTATTTTGTTACGAATAGGTAGAAACATTTCATTGAAATAATAAGGTCGAAAATTACTTGTCCACGAAAAAAATCCGTTGCCAGGCGATACCGTCACTGGACGCCGGGCCTCAAAACTATTGAAAGTTTTGGTAGTAAGACTTAGTATTGGGCACGCCACAATTGCGGCGATAAGACCCCTCTTTGAGGAGTGGCTGGAGAGGCGCTACGGCGTCCTCACCTTCCGCCTGACGCAGGTACTAACCGGACACGGCTGTTTCGGGAGGTACCTGTTTCGGATTAAGCGGGAGGACACGCCCGGGTGTCAGCACTGTGAGGATCGCCCGGAGGACACGGTGGAGCATACGGTGGAGGTCTGCCCTGCTTGGGCTGAGCACCGCCGTGTCCTCGTCGAGGCGATCGGCGGCGGCAACCTCTCGCGTCCGGCCCTGGTTGAATCCATGGTCTGGAGCGAGGAGGCTTGGGAAGCGGTCACCTCCTTCTGCGAAGCAGTAATGCTAGCGAAGGAGGAGGCGGGCCGCGCGAGGGAAAGGCAAGGCCTTCGTCCCAACCGCCGCTACAGGAGAAGACGCCCCGGGCGTCGGGAGTCGCAGGGCGATCCCCGGCCACCGTAGGCGCGGGCCTGCGGACGGCGAGCGTTGGGTGGCTCGCTGTCCGATCACCACCAGGCCCGGGTCGATGGCGCGTTGTGTTTCACGCGCGCCTCAAAGAGATGTCAGCATAAAAGACGGGGCCCGCTAGGGCCAAAGCCTGCCAGGGTTACGGAATCTGTTCGAAAGAGTCACCGCGGCCCTGGAACGCAAAGGGCTTTAGAAGAAACACGGATGGGTTTTAGTCAGTAAGAGTCTGACACGCCCTTCCGCTCCACCCAGAGCGGAAGAAGTCATTTGATGATTTCCCATCCTTAAAAAAAAAAAAAAAAGACTAAGTATAATCAGCCTATAATCTTCCGCTGCGGTGTAGTAGAACTCCTCTCTGTGTCGTCTGTGTGAGGGGAGTAGTAGCCTGTAACATATCGCGCGGGCCCACTGCAGGTTGGTAGAAGTCGAATGTCATCAAAAATGTTTGTTTCTTCCGATACTTTATTACCTGTAGTAGGTACTTATTCAAATGAGATTTATCGTTGGATGCCTACAAGAGTATCAAATAATATAGGTACAGCTAACGATGATGAAATATATTATGCATTATGTAGGTAGGTAATTAAAAGTTCTACCGAATAGGGATATTATGGTATGTGTTCCTTATCGAGTTAAAGTCGGGCAGTTGAATCAATTATTTTTTATCGTAAGTAAGTGTTGACTATTTTATGAGCTTTTTACGATAAGTTAACCTCAAAATTCTAGAAGTAGGTTTAGACCTAATTTGTCTGCGATAACTGAAACGCTCGAGCAGTCTTCGTGACTTGGGTACCTATGCTTGAAGGGGGGGGGGGGCATCATATTCAGCAAACGAATTAGTGCAAGTAGGTATGGAGGTACATATTTCCAGCAAGATCTTACAATCAATAGGTATATTAACTCTTCCGTTACTGGTGTAGGTTCCTTGGGAAGTGTAATGAAGCACTAATAGAGGATAGCTAGTTTATTATAAAGTCCCAGGATTCGCCAAGGTCCAATAGGCCAGTCAAATTAGCTTTGAACCTTGAAAAATTCTTAACTCTGTTTTTTTTCTTTAATCGTGTAGGTAGGTATTTCATCTCAGTTCTAATAATACCTAAGTATAAAAAAATAAACATTTTCCAAAACTGGGTCCTTCTGAAAAAAAGCCAAAACGCGTTTATTTCAATAAAACCTAGGAAAATCAAGTTATCTCAATTTTTTTGACGATATGTAAATAATAGGTAGGTACTAGGTACTAACTTATATAATTTTTCAGATTTAATCATTTTCTCCATCAAATTTCGTTAAAAATAAGTACCTACCTAGGTCAGTAGTTTTTTTTTGTACAGACCAGCACATCAGGCTACCCGAAACTATCAAATTTTCCCAATCAACCTTGAACCTAATAAGTACTCTATTAGCGATAAAGTTGAAAATCTATTGGAGAGTAGCAACGTAGTCCCCACGTTGAGGTAACGTAGTCCCCACGTAGAGGCAACATAGTCCCCACGTAGAGGCAACGTAGTTCCCACGTGGAGGCAACGTAGTCCCCACGTAGAGGCAACGTAGTCCCCACTTAAAGGCAACGTAGTCACCACGTAGAAATAGCGTAGTGAGTGACTGCCTAGTAAACGCGTATTCACCACGTAGCTTCTTCTTTTCGTGTCATTTGACACTATAGAACGCGTAGTAGGGAAATAACTCTTGAATTAAAAAAATATTAATTTTATTTTAGCATCCACTTTCGTGTTGATGAGATTTTCTTTTCACTATTCATATAAATATGAAAAATTTAAAAGTTACTTTGTCGACTTTCGCATTAAAGTCATAAAACTATGAGAATTAATGATACAAATTGCTGGCGAAACGTGCTCGAAAAAATAGCACCCGTTCCGGAGAACCTAGATTAGATAAATTCAAGAAGCTATGACCTTGAGGCCCGTTAAGAGCGCTACTGATTAAGAGTCACAATCGTAACTTACCTACCTAGCTACCAACGTTATCGCTAGTATTCTAGCTTGTTTTCCTGATTCAAACGAAGTGAACCCAGAGGGGGGTAATTGTAGGTTAGTAATGATTTTGAGTTAGTTTAGGAACGGAAGAATATTAACATCATGACCGTACCTTGTCAATACATCTATGAAAACATCATGTACGTTAGAAAGAATCTACATCTTTTTAATAAACGAGGCGACAGACATAACTAAGTCACTAGAAATAGGAAACAATTAGTTCAACCAGGTTTCAGACTTGCTAAAGTAGCCACATCTTTCATGGGGTACTGTTTAAAATGTTACAATAAAATAGGTACCTCCCCAGATATTAGAACTAAATGACACAAAATTTAAATCTTGTATTAAACACACACTATGCAGGCAAGCATATTATAAGTTGGGAGGTCACATTGAAGATAAAAATGCTTGGCTCAATGCTGGTCCTGCTCCACAGCCAGTAGGGCGCACAAATTAATCTTTTAGCAGTTGTTAGACTCGCTGAATATTGTAAGACCATCCGATTTTCATTGTATAGACTCAATTAATTTAGCATTGTATCATTTCATGCATTTACGGCACATGTGTGAGTACTGTCTACCTTAATTAAACTATAAATTTTCTTTGACTTGAATGTGCCCTGGCGGTTGGGACTCTCATGCTCACTTAAAAGTCTGGCTGAGGGTGCTGGATTATTTGGCACTCTTCAAAGTGGTTAAGCCGAATGGTGCTAGCGCAGGCGTCATATTGCTGAGCGAGCGCCGTCAGCTAGGACTGGTCATGTCTCAGCTGCCTCGGTTTATTTTAATTATTTGTTCCTTGAATTGTTGCTTTTTTTTTTTTACTTCAGACGCTTGATCGTGCAAGTCTTTCTACATCGTTCTCACATATATGTATGTTTGTATAATTTTCACACGAATGATGTAACCATTGTAAAAACCATTGATTTAAAAGAGCGTCTGTGGAGTTTCCTGCACGTACTTCTCCATAGAGATCTACGCTTTGGAATTAGCTTCATCTCGTTGGACAGACCAACCTTGACTATTCAAAAGTGCCTGTAATGATTTAATTGAAATAAATGCTTTGAGTTGAATTTGGACAAAATTAAATCTTTTTATATTATGTCATCGGATAATTGCAAACTACGTAAGATTATAAAATATCCTGAGAGATTGTAAACTCTCGATAAATAATTGTCAAATGAACATTTGTTCTGCAATTATAGGTACGAATCAAAATCTTCTATTCTATAATATCTCCGTGCGTTCCGAAAAATTGTGGACTGACATAAACTGGCAACAAATCGGCGCTCTTGTCTACAATTTATCTGTTTTGGTGTGATAGTTAAATTGGAAACTTAGCCCCTCATTGGTCTTTGTTTTATCTGAATTGACCAATGAGAGCCTTGTTTCCAGGTTTACTATCACGGGAAAACGGATAAATTGTAGACTTGTGGTCTGATTGGTCGCCAATTTATGTCAGTCCACAACTTCTCGGAATGCCTTTGAGATATTATAGACTTTCAAATTTTGTTGCGTAAAATAGTACCTATTCCAAATGTTCAGTTGACAATTTATCGAGAGTTTACAACACATAAGAGTCTTCGGTAAGAGCCGGGCCCCGGACTGCACAGGCCTACCTCGGGGAGTCTGGCTGGCAAATGCCACCTCGAATGCATGACCAGCCTTACCTTGTAGATAGGTATCTTTTTTTTTTAACGGAAGCAAATCCCCGTGGGCGGGTGGTGGGGTCTGTCACAGCCTTACTGACTAAAACCACCCCGGCGTTCCATCTCCCACCTACGCCGGGGATCGCGGGAACGTATGCGACTTCCGTAATCCCCGGCTAGTGCCGGCCCGCCCGTGCGGGCCACCTCGCGGCTGCGGGGCGAGTGAGGGGTTTGACTTCCCTCGCGACGTCAAAGAGGGGCGCACGGGAACACCTCACGCCGCCACCTCGAGTCTGGATGAGACAATGGGGGGGCGACGGATATCCCCAAGTCCGCCGCCCGATGCGCCTGCTGCGGGCCGGAAGGGTGGTTAAAATTTCCCTCTCCCTTTCCGCAGCCTCCTTCTGCGCGATGTAAGTAGGTACCTACCTCTATCTACTTATGAAGCTGGTAGATGTTTCAGATTTAAAGCTAATTTTATCGATAATATTAAGCATTCTGTGGGAATTGAAGAAGTGCACTAGACATAAACTTTAAGTACTTATAGACTATACCTAGGTGCTATATAGCGCAGAATAAACCCCTGCAGTGGCTGCTGAAGCCTCTCCATATTCTGTCGTAGGTGCATCTACCCACCCACCTACTACCTACCTTCGTCTACGATACCTTTTTACCGGTTTTGGTGACTGTTTTGCTGGCGTACCCAGGATTTGAGCTAGGGGGGGCAGCTCATACATGTTTTGCTGGTTGTTGTACTCGATGGCCAACGACTATGCACTGGGCCCTCGACAAGTGCGGGGAGGTAGTTCGTTTGCGCCCATCCCGAATATACCCAGTCAATAAAGCTGAAGAGTTTGTTTATTTGAACGCGCTTATCTCTAGAACTGCCAGTTGGATTTGGGAAATTAGTTTTGTAAATGATAGCCACATTCACGAGGAATAATGCTATTGGCTAAACGGGAACGGGAAATTCCTAGGAGAACCGAAAGAAACGGGATTTGCGCGTATGAAGTCGCGGGCAAAAGCTAGTACCTAACTACATAAGAACATTAACTTTAACAACACTAACATTAACTTCCTACTCATATCCATACGGATATGAGTAGGAAGTTAATGTTCTAAACAAACTATTCAGCTTTATTGTATTAGTATTAATACAATAAAGCTGAATAGTTTGTTTGTTTGGTTGAACGCGCTTATCTCAGGAACTACTGGTTCGAGGAAGGCTATTGGGGCGGAACATTAATAAAAAATGTGACGCAGACGAAGTTACGCGGGTCAGCTAGTCTCCAAATAAAACCAAATTGGAAAAGTCTGCCCACCAACCCTGTCATCGCAGCCGTAAGACATACAGCACTGAGGGGGGTTGGCGATCCACGCCGCAGTGTAGATACAGCGATTTGAAGTGGGGGCAATAACTTCCCAGTGGCAACTGGACTGGGAATATTCGGCCAATCCTACGTAGTGTAGTATGTCTATTTGGCACTAGATTGATGTCTTTGATAGACACGATAGATTATATATTTTTTCGAATAGAATGCTAGGGCTATGTCATATTTTAGAAAAAAAAACAATAAGTACTGTAATTTTTTTTACAACACTTAATTTTGCACAGAGAAACACGTTTTTAAATTCTCACGTTATAGTATCCAGAAATAGAAATTGCCAAGAAAATTAACGTTTATTTTTTTTCTTTCTAGGGGGGCAGCTACCCTCCCCCCTTGCCCCTAGCTCGGTACGCCCTTGCACGTCAGTGTCGTCCTGTAACTAAATTCTGAATAGTCATTCTTATTCATGACTCAAGTCGAGTCATTGGGTCGTTCCATGAGTAGACGGCGAACAATAGCGAGTTGCCGTGAGCTAGCACAGTGACAATCCGACTGTTTGCCTCTCCGGGGACCTACGTCATAGGTAATTAAAACTTAAGTAGTTTAGTATAAAATGTGGCTATTCTGCGCTGTTTCGAGTCGGTTTAATGGCTATGCGTATTATGTGTAGCAGGCTGCCTTGGCTCGAGGCTACAGGCTGCCTATATTTATTTATTTAAACCCAGGCATACAACGCCTTGCAAGCTAGGTAATTAGGAACAATTAAAATGAAAACAACTAGATAGACTGCCACTCAGCAATAACTTCATTTACGGTCTTATATCCCGTCGGTAAAAATCCATTATCCAATCTTATATCCGGCCGGATACTGGATATCCGGATAGTTAATCAATAGCCAAATACCCAAACATATGCGCAGAGCTGTCTCGCTCTGCGGGTTCGTTCAAACTAGGCTGTAATGAGTATTCGGGAAGAGACCAGAATACCAGATAGCCGGATATCCAGCCGAGTCCCATTTAGCTCTGCGGGCTCACGCAGATTAGGCTGTAGTGAGTATTAAGATTAAATCCAGATATCCAAGCCTAGCTCTGCGGTTGCAGTCTGATTAGGCTATAGTGAGTATTCAGATGGAATCCAGATAGCCAGATATATAGCGGAGCCCCACCTAGCTCTGCGGGTCCCGTCAGAAAAAGCTGTTAATGAGTATTCGGGTAGGATCCAGATAGCCAGATATCCAGCCGTGCTCCACCTAGCTCTGCGGTTGCAGTCTGATTAATTATAACTATAGCTGTTACCCCAAAGCATGATGCTGTATCTTAATCTGGATTCTACCAGTGCATAGTATATAGCCTTTAGTTGCTCAAGATTCAAAATATCTCTAAGGCTCTTGAGTGCATGGCATGCTGATGAAATAGAAGAGTCAACAGCAGCTAGCTCTTATTTCCAATTTAAATTCACATACATATATGTTAATCCCTAAGAATTTGACTTTGTCTATTGATTCAATTTTATCTCCTTTGATTTGTACATCTAAATTGTCATTATTGCGAGTTGCAGTCTTGAATAAAATAATGTTAGTTTTACTAGCATTTAGTAAAAGGCTATTGGCTGAAAACCAATCACAAAGATTTTCGAGGCACTTATTTACAGTTTTGGTCAATTCTTTTAGGTCATTTGCCCCAATTATTATATTTGTGTCATCTGCAAAGACAACGAGTCTTACATCGGGCTGAACGTTATGCGTAAAGTTTAGCAAGTCACTTGTGAATATAATAAAAAGTATTGGTCCTAAAATTGAGCCTTAGGGTACACCACGTTGTATGTTTGTAATCCTAGACGTGTATACGACTTCGTGTTTTGTTTCATCGATGCTTTTTATTTCGACAAACATTCGTCTATTTTGTAAGTAGGATTTTAAAAGTAGTAAAGACTTGCCTCTGATACCATAATATTCAAGTTTTGTTAGTAATAGTTCATAATCTATCGTATCAAAAGCGGAGCTGAGGTCGATGAATAACCCAGCCACTCTCATTTTGTTATTTAATTTATTAATTATGTCATTTATAAGAGTGTTTATTGCATCTGAGCAACGCCTTTCTGGTATCCAAATTGTCTTAAATGTATTACTTTATTTGCATTTAAATGTATCATCAGTCTATGTTTAATATTTTTTTCAAATATTTTTGATAAGTTTGGTAAATGGGATATAAGTAGGTTGGTAGTTTTTCGGATTAGTCTTTTTTTGAATATTGGAACTACTTTCGCCAATTTGAACTGGTCTGGAAAGACCGACTCTTTAATACATTTTTCAAATAAATGAAAAAAAATTACCAAAATCCCTAAACAGAAATAAAGCAGACTATGACCAAATGCGTACGACATTGATAAGTTCGGAAGTCTGAACGCAGTAAGACAGATACGTCCGTATACACTGTAGTCAAACCGGAGAAAGAGTCGTTTGGTGTCGAGTGGTAGGGAATATAAGTTGTTATGGGAAATCTACGTAGTGGGGTGGGACGACGACCTTCTCCGGTTAGACTATACATGCTACTACATCAGTCAAAAGTTAAAGTAAAGGCACGTTCATTTTCAAATAAATGATTTGTTTGTTAGATTTCCGTGTTGATAATATAGTATTTCAACAGTATATAGTATGCAGACCCGAAATACAGTAAAATACTATATATACGTACGGTATATATAGTATGTACTATATGTACGGTTGGTAACCCTACCAATAACTCCTAAAAATTGACGTTGCGATGCGATTCCAGCAGCTGCACTCTGGGCGCATACTTCAACCTCTAGCGCACGTACTTTACGATGTCTTCCGCGTCAGTGGTGTAGTGGAGACGGTAAATATACACTGAGGTATTCGGTTTTGGGATATACAGGCGAGCCCCACTTAGATCTGCGGGCTCACTCAGATTAGGCTGTAGTGAGTGTTCGGGTAAGATCCAAATAGCCGGCTACAGGCTAGTGGCCCACCTAGCTCCGTGGGCGCACTCTGATTAGTCTGTAATGAGTGTTCAGGTGGAATCCAGATAGCCGGATATCCAGACGAGCCCCACCTAGCTTTACGGGCTCACTCAGATTAGACTGTAGTGGGTATTCAGATGGAATCCAGATAACCGGATATCCAGACGAGCCCCACATAACTCTGCGTGTTCACTCAGATTAGGCTGTTAATGAGTATTCGGGTGGAATCCAGATAGCCGGATGTCCAGAAGAGCCCCATCTAGCTCTGCGGGCCCACTCAGATTAGTAGAGTAGGCTGTAAGTAATAAATGTTAGAGTGAAGGCCAGATAGCTGGATGTGCAGCTGAGTCCCACCTACTACCTAGTCCTGCGGGCCCTCACAGATTAGGCTCTAATGAGTATTGGGAATAGTCCACACAGCCGGATATTCTTTTGAGCCCCACCAAACGCTACAAGTTCACTCAGAGTCAGTTTAGGCTGTTATGAGTATTCGGGAGTTCAGGTAGCTGGATATCCAGCTTACCTCCACCTAGATCTGTAAGTTCAATTAGATAAAGCTGGTTATACGTTTATCTATCCAGTATCCGGCCAAACAACTATCCGTTTTATTAGCGATGACAGCCTAGTTTATTATCTAATGAGAAGTATAGGATTAAAATTATAATAATACTTATGATTAATTAGTAGTGTATTTAGTTATTAGTTAGTAGTACTAATTAACCACATATTATTCCTAAATATTTAGTAATATAGATGAGGGAGGACCTACCGTATGCGGGCAAGTTAAAAAGGCAAAATAAACATCCAAGCGAAATTATCGCGGTAAATCCTTTGTGTTGTGGTAAAACTTAAATTAATTTTCAATATTTTATACCTATTTTAATCGTTATAAATCAGGATAACGTGTTCTTGAGGTGACCAAGCAACGGAATAGCATTTCAATAGAATGCGAGGCCAGTTTATACTGGTTTTGTTAACACTGACGTGTGACTTACTGTATGGCTGCCAAATATCTAAGCACATAATTATTTACCTACTAAGTAGGTATGGCAAACTAGCTTGATTTCATCATTTTGGTAACGACTATTTTTATTACTCGCGGGTTGCGTCAGAAGTTCAACAAAGAAGAAACTAAAAAAAACGACGAAAAAAGTCCCCATATTTTTGAGCTCTAAAAATAAAATAAAGACTGCGAGATGGCGAGAACCATTTTGAGGTCTAAGATGACGTAAGTGTAAATCTACCGTGAACCACTATCAACTTTAAGACCTATGGCGTTGTGTTTATTTTCATTTGACGTCTACGTTGTTCTGAAACATTTACAGCTGTTGTAGAGTAGGTACCTATCTTATTTTGAGGGTTTTGAAACAGGCAGCGTTGAATGAGTTTTGTATTTTTATTTTTGAAGCATATTCCTGAATAAATACCTACTTACCTTCCATTGCATAAAAAAACTTAATCATTAATTATTAATGAATAAAAGCAATGATTAATGAATAAAAGCTATGATTAATGAATAAAAGCTATGATTAATGAATACCTAAATTATTTATGAATAAATCTAAGGCAACGACTATAATTTATGATGAATTTTATTTTATTATCTAAGTGAGTAATAATAAATCTATATAGCATGCATATGTAGGTGCCGATGTTTAGTTCTGGAATATTATATTTTAAATAAGAATATCTAGTTTAACTTTAGTCGTGCACTCAGTGACTGTCGTCACTCGTTATGTGCAAATAAATATCTCTATCGTACTGAGGTTTCCTGTTAGAAAATCCGATTCTAGGTTAAGCTCGCCTGTGTACTTGCATAAGCCATCCTTAATTCATGAAAAAAAGCAAATGAGTATTTAAACTAAATTCACGAAAAATATTTTGTACTGTCGCTCTATCTCTTATGCTGACACTTCACTTGGCGTTTTTGTCCAAATATATATAATAATATAATAATAATATAAATAGAATAATATAAAGAAAAGTTGCTGTCAGCCTCTGTCTATTTTTAGTTCTATTTCTCCGCTTTCTTCTTCAAAACCACGCAATGGATTCTGTTAAAGTTTTCACGAATAGAAAAAGCAATAGGTAAACGAGACGGGGCGAAGCCGGGGCCGGTCGCTATTAAGAATAAGGATGGACTTTACCTATTCAATTATTTATTATCACGATATTTTAAGCGCTTAACTTAAGTGATTATGTCTAGAAGGACTTATTTGCGATTGCCCAGCAGTGGGATAGCAACGGATAGATAAAGAAAAGCTTACGATAACAGGTTTTCAATAATGGAAAAAGCATGACTATTTATCATAAGGTAGGTAAAAGGCAAAAAATATTATTTGATACTACTTAAAGTATTTTCTTCGTACCTACTGAAAGAAACAGCGTTGGAAGGCCTCCCACAAAGGGGACCGATGACCTGGTGAGGGTCGTGGGTAGCTGATAGATGCGAGACGCTCAGGACCGGTTGTTGTGGCGACACTTGGGGGAGGCCTATGTCCAGCAGTGGACGTCTTTTGGTTGATATGATGATGATGATGGAAGTATTTTGTTTGTTACAATGACATTATCATTAATGATAATTTCTTTGCTAAACGTAGTTTTTATCATCAATTTCTTATCGCAGCCATTTCATTAAACTTACTCGTTTTAAATGTAGATATCTAAGTACCGATATAATCTTATTCTTAAAGTAGGTGTACTCATTTTAATTGAATTGACTCAAAGTTGCATTTTATTGTAGTTTAAAAGTATTAAAATCACCATTTTGAAATGGTGATCCCACCAATAACCACCAATTTAGAACGGTGATTAATTCCAACTATATGTATATATATGACCACTTACCTAACAACACCTAAACAGTTATATGACCACTTACCTAACAACACATAAAGTCCATACATAGGTATTCGTAATAGGTACGAATAGTTTTAAACATTTTAATGTATGAAATGAAACGCTTTCACTCAATCAGGCATATCACAGTCTACACCCTGAACGTAGTTCGTATTATATCTACCACACAGATTGGGCACAGTTTTGGTGATCTAAAACCGTGCCCAACACCTGGCTCTATTCTTTCATTCAATTGCCGCTTGGTGATCAATCAAACAAAATACCCCATCCAGCTGGGGATTATTATTATTAACGTTGCCAACGTGTCTGGGGAGTAGGGAGAACGCCACCCTCCCTTATTTGACTCCCACCCTGAGTCCACCCGTCGGCGTCGCTGCTGTAGACCGGGGGCGCTATCAACTCCCTCCCTAGCTTCTCCTCTTGAAAATGCGGATTTTGCTCGTATTATAAAGAACAAATACCTGGATATCTTTGGGATGGTCTGTTTTGTTCTGTAGCAGGAACAATTTTGGTTGCATGTAGAAAATTGGGGCATGTTCCTGGAAGCTGCTACCCGACTGCTACCTCTGCGTTTATTAGGAGTAGGTACCTACTAATTAGTGGATTCACGCTTCGTCTGACATGGTCCCGCTTGGGAGCATGGAGAATACTACAAGTACGAGTTTGGGAGCCCGCGATTTATAAATGGTTCACTGTTATCAATGATGTTACATAATCCTCTTTTTGTGGTTATTTATCACTTACAAAGTCTTCAGATACGATCATTAAATGTTCGAATTCAGAATTCAAGATGATTATCAAATTTTGGAACAATAAACTCCGGGTAAGTATGACTAAGTTCATATTCTATTGCAACACGTACTTTTATTAGGCACTTTTTTTCTAAAAATCGTCAGTTAAAAATCAACTTAAAATACACAACGGAAAAGTCTATAAGTACTTAAGTTGATAAAAATTATCTCAAATTGTAAATTAAAGTACCTATACCAGATTGTTATCTGTCTGACATTATCATGACAACTGCTCTATCTGCCTATTGTTGCCCAGTCTAGAATAAAGATCACGTTAACAGGGCAAAAAGACAGCAGGCAGAGAATCACAAGCTGTACGTAAGTTAAGTATTTATAAAACTTTTGAGTTTCATCTTTTGAGGTAAATTATGATAAGGATTGTAAATACTTAACCCTAAGTAAGTATGTTGGCTTATCTTTTTATGATTTTTCTCTATGGCCTCTATGGGTCAACACATTGAGGAAAAAAGAGAGAGAAGAAGAAATACAATATGTAACTGCGAAGTTCTTTACCTACTTGCCTCCATCTAAATCTCTCTTGAAAACAAAAGATATCGAACTATGAGATATTTGGCAGTCAGGTATACATATTTACTTCACGGGTATGTAGTAATAAAGACCTAAATATGTACAAATAAAAATACAAACAACATCATTGCCATTGAAACCACCTCTTTTTAATGATGGTGGTAAAAGAGAAGCAAAAATAAAAATGCTTTCAAAAGTCCGATTATTCCGCTCCTAACATTAAGTATTTTATATAGGTTCGTTCCAGTATAACGCAGACAGGGTGGTGTGGTGGGTGATGGAAGGGGATGGCCCACCCTTGTACTGCCGTAAAGATTCCCGCTCAAACTCCATCACCCCCAGGGAACTTGAGTTTGGTACCTATAGAAAAATCTATACCGTATTTTAGCTTGGAAAATTGTTCAGAGTTTCTGCTTTGTCGAAGATTTTTTTTTTAAGTGAACCGACATGAAAATATTGATTGGGTTTTCATCCTACACACAATAATAATGTTATTGTTATTGTGTGTAGTTTAATCGGGTGAGTATCTCTCAATTTATAGGTATAAAAATGTTTCTTGGAATATTTATTTCGATAATTATATTAGTTTATTAATAATTTCCTAATGTGGTATCTTACCATGACATCTGTATTCTAATCACTGCAAAATGTGTTTTCATTAATAACCAGTGTAAATGTCTTTATCAATAACCACTCTGAAATGATTTTAAGTCACATAATAGATTACCACTTCAAAACAAGTTTTCAGTAATAACCACTTCAAAATACATTTTCATTAATGTGAAATTCAAAGTTCACAAATAACCACTTCAAAATACGTTTTGATCAATCACCACTTTAAAATAACCCTTGCTGCCATAATAACCATTCGACAACGGTTATTTGGTCAATTGACAATAATTATCTAGGTTCGTTCGCATCGTTATTTTAATTCTGAATTCTTAACAGGTGATAAGTGCGTGTAGAGGACACGCAATTCATACATAGCAGTTCCTAAACATATTTGAAGGTAAAACCAGTTTTTAACGCGCTACTTTTAATAAAACCGGTAATCAGACAGAGCTATTAATAAATCTGGCATTATCTAACTAATGTCACGGCATTATATATCACATCATTATGTTCTCTCGCAGTCGTGCATAGGTAATAATCCGATATCATGTTCAAAGTGAACGCGTCACCCTATTTTTTTCACTGCTAATAATAATACCTAACAATACGCTCGAACTCATAATGACCCCTTAAAAGGCCTCCCCTAGTAGGCTATGCTCGCGTGGGTACACACTGCACACACAGCACAGTCTTACGAACACACACACACAATAAAGGCACGGAACCACAGATTAAAATAAGTTTGTCAGAAAGTTCAGAACTTTGGTCCTCGCCCGCTTAGTCCGTACCTACGAATTTTGAAAACCACCGTCTTCACTTCATTTACATTTTAAATACTTACCTAAAATCCGGGTTTTTTTTAACAACAAAAAAATGCGAAGTATCAGGTCCGTAATAGCATCCAAAATTAACAGATTAAAAAAACAAGGTAAAAATTCTTTTTTACCTTGTTTTTTTTTGGATCTTCCCTGATTACGCTGTTTCCTTAGGTGCATATTTAAATTTAGGTAACACAGAAAAAAAATGGTATTTATTTTAAGTAAGTACCAGCTTTTAGGCTAGGTACAGTGAGAGTTTACTGATCTTCCTATTTACTTACAAATTACTTATAAGTACTTAAATAAGTACAAAAGAAGAAGAAGAATAAAATTGAGCGAAACTCTTGCCTTAGTACCTAGTTACTTACTTTAAAATCCTCTAGGTATTTACCTACCTACCTACCAAAACTAAAAAAATCTAAAAATTTAATATTTAAGTACCTACCTACCTACTTACGGTGCGACAATTCGGACTGGATGTGAAACATGAAACGGCGTACCTACCTACCTACTAATATAACTCGTTTCCGGTCGTCCCTAGACCGTCGTCCGTAGAGATGACATAGCGTTGAAACTTGTCCTTGGGGCTTTTCACAGAATAAGGGCGAGCAGGGTAGATAATGTTGTTGATTGAGTGAGTGGTATGGGGCTGTGGGTTGAGGGATCCCGGGGTCCGACAAAACCCGCGGCGGGTTTTGGCTTCGGGACCTTACTCACCCCATCTAAACTTTTAAGTTTAACAAAAACCTAACTAGGTAGGTAGGTATATTCCGTACCTACATAGTCTGAAAAAGACTGCTGACTACATTTAGGGGTTGGCCTGTGTTCGTAAGTCTGCAGAGCAGACGAATTAATTTGTAGGAGTCTTTTTTAAGTAGGTACCTAGGTAAACTACCTAACCTAGAAGAAAACAATATTTTTCTCTGTGTTTTCTTTTCTTTTTTACCATTTCTTCTATTCGTAATCTATTGAAGCCTTAGGGTCATCCGCTAGTAGGTAGGTAGGTACTCTACTCTACCCAACAAAAGATAGAGACTTTTGTGTTAAACGTAGGAAGTCAAACCACGAAAGAAACCATCCAACTAGTAGGTACCTATCACAACAAAGAACAAACTACGAAATACGGCAAACCCTGCGAGAGAGAAACCAGAAACGTTGCCCTACTTTCAACTCATACCTACAAACGAAACGTCGCGCGTCGCGCAAAACCGACATGACCGTTACGTTATGTTACCCAACCGTAAAACGTCAACTCGAAACCGACACGAGTACACGACTTGTCGTACCTACTTAGATTAAATACCTACCTAAACGCCACGTCAGCGCTAGTCATACGTCAAGGTCAGGCCGCATGACAAAATAGGTACACTGATAAGCCACGACATAAAATTAATAACAAAAGATTGACGATTGACTGCCTGAAGTTTTATTCGTCGAGGCATAAAAACCCGACGTTATCGTTATGTTATATGTACGCTAATATAGGTATGGCAGTAATAATACTAAAATCGTTCAATAAGACTGTCTGTTTGCTAGAGCGAGATGGAGTATGCGCTTGGCTGCTCCCTAACCGGTTTGAACCAGAATACAGTGCCGGCCGACCCATGCATGCCGCTCTGCCTCTGGGAGGCCCGACCGCGACGAACTAAGTAGGTAGTGCAGACAACGGAACAAAACGAACCTTGTTTTAACCGATTTCTAAAAAGGAGAAGGTTCTCAATTCGTCTGAATCTTCTCTTTTTATTTTCTCGTATTGTTCGACATTCTTTTCCAAACAAAGTTTGTTCCCTACATTTAAATATTTTTATCTACCTAGACGTTTTCCTGGTAGGACCTACAAGTACATTGAACCCATGCAGTTTCCCGGAATAGGTAGGCACCGACCTAGTTACACATCAGGTTTCGGTAGTTATGTATCATTAGCAATATGTAGGTTACCTACCTACATATTGCTAATTATACTATACTATAGGATTTATTATTAGGTAATAGATACCTACCTAGCTACTTAAAATAATCTAGAATTAATAATTCGATTCAGTTTATATTTCCGTAGTTCGATTAAATCAACATAATCGCGGAGCGTGGCGAAGCAAAGAGCAAGAGCAACTTCGGCTTAGCTCACTTCGCTCAATTATAGATTCCGTGACTAAACGTTTCGGCTCAATCCGCAACCAGTATTATTATTACTTTCGACGTAGCGCTCTGTGTTGTTTGCCACTCGAGCCACAAAAGCGGAGCGAGCGAGCGAGCGAGCGAGGTCATTACGGACAAAATGGGGGCGAACCATTCCGATAATATACAACTTTGTTACCCAGAGAGTTATTTATGCCTATGTTGAATTTCAACGCATACGAACCAAACAGGGACAGATATATCGACTGTGCCCCCACCTACCTAGTTAGACAGAGATAGGACACGCTACTGCCGACAACCGCTAGGAATTTGCCAGCGGACCAATACTGGCAGTCCGCCATACTGGCATTGGCAACCGCGTCTCTCCGCGTCTGCCTGTGAGTGAAAGGAACAGAGTTTCGGTCTGCCTCGGTAAACTGAGAGTGCGTTTTGAATTTTCGATCGAAAGACGTAGGTCAGCCACTTCGCTCGGCTAGTTTTACTTCAACAATAATAGAATAGTATAATTTATATAAAGTGGTTTTCAGTAAATTGTAAACTTAACCTGTTTGACGCAAGATGTCAGAGAGAGACACGCTGAATGCGTTCAGTGGATTGTACGCCGGGTTATCGGTACAATACATTTGATTGACTTTTTTGACAGCGTTCGTTTATTTGGCCGGCCATTTTGTATTTTCCTGCAGCACAGTCCTGCAGAAGCGAAGTGACAGAAGTTCGCGGAAAATAAATTATTTGCATATTCCCAGTGTTTGTAATAGTTTCTCAAGGTTATCGTAAAACAGTGAAAATCGGAAAAGCGGTAGAAATATGTTGTTGTTTTCGTTGCGGCTTCAAGAAGACACTAACTGTTAACATTTGATGATTTTCTTGTAGAACTGTGCCGGATTTTTGTGTGTTCTAAGTGTGGGTTATTCATGAACTAAAATACGCCGATTTACGTAGAGAATCGGCTAAAATTTCATCAATAACCAGATAATGATCGTAAGTATAAAAATATTCATCCGCTCTTTAGTTTTGTGGCATGAAACTATTGTTTTTAGATGTGTGTTTTAGTTCAGCAATGTGTACGAGTTGAGAAATTATGAAACATGAGAATAAAAAAATATTATTCCATCTTATTTAAATAAACCTTTTTATTTGCCAAACTTTGCAATCCAATTACCTTATCAAAACCAACCTCAAGCTTAACTACAATAAACAAAACATTTTTTTTTACAAAGCTTATCACTTGACTTACCTAATTGTTTAGAAATAAGAATGTTTTCACTACTTGTGTATGTGATTGAAATCTGTTGTGTTTACCTACTAACAAAAACTATCTGTGAATGAGTTTATAACATTATTAACTTCCAAATATTTGCCAAAAGTTCAAGAACTAACATGGTAAATAAAAAAATGAGATAACCACTAAGACTGTATGATGGCTGACCTTGCACAAATGCATCCAACTAAAAATAATAATAAAAAACAATGTCACTATGACTGAAATAAGCTCAAAATTGTCCTAAGTGGATGACTTTGAATGATGATATTATAACTTGTTCACAGGTATCGTAGATGATGGCTACTCAGCATGTGCCTGTTGTTTCTTCACCGCCTACAAACAATGATTCAGGTTAGTTTTAGCGGTGATGTTTTTTTTTAGCCTTCAATTTATGCTTTTTATGTATAGTGCATTTTTCTCTAAATATATTCACTTATGATTCTAGTTTGCTTGCTGTGTAATATTTCATTTGTTCTGATAGGTTTCCTAGTAGTATTTTCTGTATAAGCTTACACAAAAAGTGAAGCCCTAAGCTAGCGTAGAATGCCTGTATAACAGGTACTAAGATAGTAACAATAAACTGATTACACTTGTACTCAGTAATGGCAACATTATAAAAAGGTAATAACTGCAACCCTATTCCCTGCGTGTGTAAATAAAGCTACCTAACCAACCAATACTGCTTGTGCTGTTTTTTAGACATGTGATATTGGTGCATTACATGTCTATAAATAATATTTCATTGGTAATTATTTCATTGAAACAACTTTAAGTAAAGATTTTCAAAAAGTATGTATTTTGCTGTGTAATATTCTAATATTGCAGGTTTCCTAGTAGTTATTTTCTGTATGAGCTTACATAAAAAGTGAAGCCCTGAATCCAGAGCTAGCGTAGAATGCCTGTATTATAGGTGCCAACATAGTAAAAATAAATTTATTTGCACTTGCACTCAGAAATGATAACATAAAAAGAAGGTAATTACCGCAACCCTGTACCCTGCGTGTTTTTTTTTTTTTTTATAATTTTCGAAAAGTATGTAATTGATTCTTTGTTGATCATTATTTGTTCTTTTTTGATTGTTTATTGTTTCCTTATTGATACTTTGTTGTTTCTTAATTTTATGTTGATTGTTTTTTAATTGATTCTTTGATGTTTCTTAATTGATTCTTTGTTGATCGTTTATTTATTGATTCCTCATATGTAATTTGCAAAATTTAAACATAAGTACTCCGGACAGAACATTCAGGTTGTTCAAGTACTAGTTGATTCAAATTTGATAAATGATTTATGTACCTACTTACTTGAACCAACTTACCTGGTTCTTAGAAAATACTTAAATGATATTTATTAAGTACGTAGTTGGATTGAATATTCCATTTCCATATAATTTTGGTACAACGTAACACTGCCACATAACCTGTATACTATTAAAAAAAAGGAAAAATAAATGACGTACTCAAAATTCTACAACATATTGGCCAGCGTACCCCAGGGCTCTGTACTAGATCCTATCCTCTACCTAATATACACAGCAGACTTACCAGCCACAGAAGAAATTCTCTCTGTCACCTTCGCTGAACTTTGCTAGCAAAAACCCTCACATGCTACAACATCACCTACATAAAGTGTATACGTGGATGAGAGAAAGGAAAATAAAAGCCAGCAAGTCAACGCATGTGACTCTTAGAAATAATTACTGCCCACCGGTTAAACTTTAGCCGTTTTAGCTCCTTTGATTTCATCCTCTATCTGTTGCAGTCTTGTCTTAGGTCTCTGGTACCATACACTCCACAAAGCCTCCAACACTAGTACTTTCTATCAGAATTGGTGTTATCTTTAATCTCAAAGTGTATAAAAATGTAAAAACTGTCCCAGATATGCAGGAACAGATTTCTTAACCTTTAAGTATGGACGTCAAATATTTTTTACACTGGTGTGGAGGTGGAGTCTCTCAGGCTGCTATATTCACAATAATTCTTTTTCTAGAAACTGATTCCCAACCGCATCAAAACCCTATCTATATCTGAGAATAGGTCTCTAATAAGAAAAAAACAGGTATTAGAAATCTACTTTCTAATTATAGAAATTATGAAAAATTAACAATTGTTACGAGCTTGGGGTTCGTGACAATAAAAACAGCCGATTAAATAACCAAAACACTTTAATTTAACAATACTAATTACAACTTTACACTCACTAATTATAGAACACAACTTCACCACTGATCACTTTAATCGCACTTGAAGATCACTTCCGAAGTATTCGCTTGTATCGCTAATCCAATACTGACTAGGTCGCTTTTTTTATTTTTTTTTTATATGTGTGGCTTCTCGCAGTTCAACCTATAAGGTTGTCGACTGCTTAACCGGGCTTGCAAGTGGTGGCCTTAATATATTAAAGCCTCCAGCCAGGGCTTACAAAAAACTTACAAACTAAGCGACTACACGTTAAGGGCACCCCCTGTGGGGTACGGGCCTCGGCTTAGGGCGTCGCTGGGGAGAGGACAGCTAGGGACGGGCTGGATCGAACATGGGATTGACTAGGTCGCGGACTACGCACTCCTTATATAGGACAGTTAGTTCTAGAAACTTCTATTCTCGAAACATCTGGAATGTCAGTCAGGTCAGTCGGCAGCGGTAGTTACGAGTGTAACTACCGCTGCCGACTGACCGGATATCGAGAAGTGTAGAATGTTCTGGCAAAGAAATGTCTAGAAGGTACTTGACTCTACTAGTTCTGCTACTCGATACTAGATGGCGCTAGTAGTAACTTAATGTACCCGACATTATTTCTGGCGCGTAACACAATCATAGCATTTTATTAGACTTTTTGGGGTGTTCATTTTAACCCATCAAAAGTAACTAAAACTGACACCGGAACACAAAAAAATACTTATTTATCGTCTAATTTAATATACAAACGTAAAAAAAACATAAAAGCTCCTAGCAACAAAAATAAAAAAATCTGACAACAGTCATAGTATACGTAAATTACTGGCAGTCAGCGCATAAGGGACGAGAACATTGCAGGCACACAGGCTTGCTGCAACCCACACAAACATAGTGGTCATTCTGTGCTTTTTCGCGGGACATATTCTACATGTCCTTCTGTTTCCTTGACTGACTGGTGGTGTCTGGACTTCAGCTCTCTTGGCAATAACTTATTCTGGATGCTAAAAAGATCTTTCTCACAGTCAACCGTCGAATTTGAAAAGGCTGTACGAACCGATATAATATTGTGTTGAGATATCCGTACTCTAGATGTAGGTGGCGTCTTTGCCCACTTATATCGAATTTTCCTATAATAATAGTTCGTTCGTAATTCAGAAAGTGGCGCGTCTGAATTGTCACTATCAACTACGTCTTCACTTTCGTGACAGCGTATCAGTACCGATGCCATTTTTCATAGCAAGAATTTAAAACAAACACAAAAACTATCAAAAAAAATTATATGCTACAATGGACGTGGAACCTGACAGGATCCAGCAAATATTTCAATGAATATTACTCACGAGCTATGCATCCAGTGACGCAACCTCCTCCCTCATTGTCTAATTTTGCTACTAAAAGTCAAGCTACTGAGACGCTCGGGTGCGGGAGAGCAGGGGAAGGGTCTGAAACTAAGATCTTGAGAACCGCACGGAGCCTGTGAGACTCCACGTCCATACTTAAAGGTTGGTAGGAAATATTTCCCCGATAATAGCAAATGCAACAGGTACAAGACCAAAACTAACCACGAAACTTTGTAACATAACTAAACAAAGGAGTCAGCCACAATGGAATTCCAATTTTGTTTGATTTGAGTTACATTAAGAAACTAATTAAAAACATTAAAATAACAGTATATGACAAAGCAAGAAGTGATAGAGCAATTATTATTAAACAATTGGCACCTAAAGAAAAGTATACAGCTAGAGATTGGTCTCCAATCAATTCTACCATAATTTGAATGATACCAAAATCACCACTTTTCCATTCCACCCTGGTTTTGATTGAATAATTTGAACAAAAAGCGGTCATTGTGACATAATAGTCCTCGCGGACTTTTTTATAGGTTACTTTTTATATGAGTACTTTAATCATGTAGTACATTAGTTCGTTTGATACTTGTATACGTCAGACATTGTTTATTTGATACTTGTTTGCGTCGAGACGTTGTGTAATTGGGACTTGTATGCGTCAGTCGTTGTTAGTTTGATACTTGTTTGCATCAGACGTTGTTTAATTGGTATTTATTTGCGACGACGTTGTACAATTGGTATTTATTTGCGTCGACGTTGTATAATTGATTATTGACCTGTCATACGATGGTTAATTGATACTTGTATGCGTTACACGTTGTTTAATTGATATTTATATGATCCAGACATTTTTGATTGATGCCGCATTTTACTATAATTTAAAATGTAACTATGTTAGCCATACGGCGTCCTCACCTTCCGCCTGACGCAGGTACTTACCGGACACGGCTGTTTCGGGAGGTACCTGCTTCGGATTAAGCGGGAGGACACCCCCGGGTGTCAGCGCTGTGAGGATCGCCCGGAGGACACGGTGGAGCATACGGTGGAGGTCTGCCCTGCTTGGCCGCGTCCTCGTCGAGGCGATCGGCGGCGGCAACCTCTCGCGTCCGGCCCTGGTTGAATCCATGGTCCGGAGCGAGGAGGCTTGGGAAGCGGTCACCTCCTTCTGCGAAGCAGTAATGCTAGCGAAGGAGGAGGCAGACCGCGCGAGGGAAAGGCAAGGCCTTCGTCCCAACCGCCGCTACAGGAGAAGACGCCCCGGGCGTCGGGAGTCGCAGGGCGATCCCCGGCCACCGTAAGCGCGGGCCTGCGGACGGCGAGCGTTGGGTGGCTCGCTGTCCGATCACCACCAGGCCCGGGTCGATGGCGCGTTGTGTTTCACGCGCGCCTCAAAGAGATGTCAGCATAGAGGACGGGGCCCGCTAGGGCCAGAGCCTGCCAGGGTTGCGGAATTTGCTCGAAAGAGTCACCGCGGCCCTGGAACGCAAAGGGCTTTAGAAGGAACACGGATGGGTTTTAGTCAGTAAGAGTCTGACACGCCCTTCCGCTCCACCCAGACCGGAGGAAGTCATTTGATGATTTCCCATCCCTAAAAAAAAAAAAAACTATGTTAGCCATACCTTTAGATAGATGTTTATAACTGACATGACCTACTGAATAAAGCTATGTTTTTGGCCTGCTTGCGCTATCTCTGTGTCACAGTTGCGCACGCAGTTATTTTTATTTTACACACGACAGACTGACATACCGCTTGATATTATTAATAACGTCAGATCGAGCGTTTTAAATATAATATATACCTTGTGTCGTCATACGTAAATGTTTCTTAACTGAACCTAAGCACGATTGTTGTAATTAGCCTAGAATCAATTGCGCATAGGTATATTAAATAAAATTGTACTTTCAAAAACTCTAGGAAACACCTAAATTTACGCCTCAATATTAAGGGTGGGTTGTTTCACATCCACTTAACGTATCGGACCACGCACTCTGAAGGGTTCCGTAGTAAACCGTGTCGTAAACCATGACAAAAAATGAATAGGCTAATTTTACTATAAGATTGCAAAGTTACAAACGCACTTAGTCTGAAGTGATTTTCTGTGGAATTATAACGAAATTTTTAGTTATCAGTTACATTTTATAGGTTGGTCGACTATAACTCGTTAACTTGTAAAGCCTATTTAGCTGTGATAGTTTTCCTTTTTAATTTATTATTATGCTACTACCATAATTTTTTTCACGACCCTAAAAACAACCGTTTAGTTGGCAGAGGGGACTCTTGACTTAACAAAAATAGCACTTTTAAGCTTAATATTTAGCAAACGGATCTTTGGATTGAAAAATGGTTTCCGCACACCTTCAATATTTTTAAACGACTTTTCCCCAACCCCACACCATGGAATAAACGACAAAACAATTTCCGTCACAGTCTGTCGTTTCGTCAGTCTCTGAACTGGACATGGCGAAACTATAAGAGTTTATTGTGGACTACGGAACCCCAAAAATGAGTTGTTTCACAAAATGTCAGCGTTACCGAACGTAAAAATATAACGATTACGGTAACAGATGGTTTGAGCATTGGTTAACGTTACTATAGTTGTGTCAAACAGAACAATACTGTGACTTTCTTTTGAATTCCTCAATAGCTGTTCTTCACTTCTCAAGATGCAAAAAAAGCGTAGAACGTAAAAAAAATACGAGTAGTAGGTAAAGAACACGTAAGCAGTAACTTACTCCTGTTCAGCCCAGTAGGGATGAACAGGAATTTATACTAAGAACAACATACCGCGTATCAATGGATGTAACCGTTTGAAACAACCCGCCCAGACACTGTTGTAACAGTACGGTTTCTGAACTTCTTCAGTTCTTGTTTTAATTTTAATTCCGGCCGGTCGAATCTCGAGTGATTACGAGGTGAGCTGTCAATCCATATAATCTAGATGGATTGACAGCTCACCTCGTGATCACCTACCTCACCTAAGCCTTCACTTCGACATGTTTACAGAATCGACCGGTTGTTAAGGTTCGCTTATGACCTCGGTCTCACCTGATGATAAGCGATCGATGTGGTCTATGATGAAACGAGCCCAGATGCCCTTTCACTCTTGCTTCATAGGCTGGCAGGTCGCTGGTAGGGAACACAGATGTTGGCAGAGAGTTCCACATGTCTGCTATGTGACTGTCGGTATTTCAAACAATTGCGGTTAGTAGTCCGATAGTAAAATGGAGGTGATGGTTTAAATACCACCACACCCTCATTTCACGGCTCAGCAAAATTAGTTCACGTTCATTGAAATGAGTACATTAGAGGTAGTTTAAAAGTGGAGCCAGTGACCGAAAAGTTGGAAGGGAACCGCTTGTCTTGGTATGGTCATGTGAAGAGACGGGATGAATCGCATGTAACTAAAACAGTTTTGAATATAAATGTGGATGGATGGAGAAGGAGGGGGAGGCCAAAGAAAAGATGGATGGATTGTGTGAGGAGTGATATGAAAGAAAAGGGAGATAGTGATAGCGTGACGGCTGACAGGACAGAATGAAAGAAAAAGAAAGAAAGTTAAGGCGTTACGCTGTTAAGCCAACGACTTAACAGCGTACCGCAGTACGCCAAGTGACTTATACACACTTAAACCTATCTCAAAAACTACTAAACCGATTATGATGTAACTTGCATTGTTCCAAAAGTTAGACTATACCTAGTCCAATTAAAAAGATTCTTTGCAATCCGACTTCTAATTTTTAGATACGTGCGGTCAAACATATATACATACACTTATGTTTGGCACACATGTTTAGAAGCTGTTATTGACTAAAACTGTGCAATTCTGTCAATATTACATACATGCGGGTCGAATTGATAACCGCCTTTTTTGAAGTTGGTTATAAAACATGTTGCGCCGACCCCAAGTAACATTGGATAAGGGCAGGAAGATGATGATTGAAATGCTCAGCAATGACGTGTAAGGCCGCCATTGAATGATTCACTTTTGCGTTAACTCAATTCAATTTGGTTGCTTCAACCAAATTGTAACTTGGGTGTAGCATTTGTCGATTTGATTGAAATGAGCAGAGAAAACGGGCTGTTTTTATTGAAATAGTAGACATTGATTGATAACCGTTAGCCTGACTCTTCCCAAGACATTCAGATTTTTCGATTGAGAGGTAATGTGGACCACAAGGTCTTATTTTTGTGCAACTCGGCCGAGACAAGTTTTGGCTGTGTCGGGGCTCCACATTGTGGTAAAGGTAAGCTAATTGGATGTCAGACGTAGCAAGTTTAGTCCATCTTTAATTCTGCAGCTTTTATGCTACGTCAGTGATCTGTGTTTTAAAGGGCTTTTGTTTTTCTTCAATTCAATTTGGTTGCTTCAACCAAATTCGGCTTGAGTATTAACAAAACAAGAAAATTGATTTGTTGTGATTGAAATGATCAGCAATTAACTGTTTACCGACATTGAATGATTCACTTTTGTTTTTCTTTGAATCAATTTGGTTGTGTCATGCAAAATTAAATTTGAACAAAGCGCCAACAAGAAAATAACGCTGTGATCGAATTGCGCAGCAATGTAGTGTATGGCCGACATTGAATGGTTCATTCTCTTTTATGTGTATACCCGATTCAATTTAGTAACTTCATCCTAATTGTTTGAATATAGCACTAGTGATGTGACGTTACCAGTAATTTACTCCAGTCAAGTATTTTCCCAGTAACATTCTAAAAAAATAGTAATTTAGGGACACATAGGAAAAAATATCATAAATTTTATTTGTGATTATGAGTGATCTGATATGAGACTTACTTCCACTTCTAGTTTAAATGCAACCAAAGTTTTAATTTAAACATTATTTTCCCAATGTTCCTAGTACCTTAATGGTAAGTTTCGAGAAATTTACTGAGCGAACAGAAAGTTTGGATCTTTCCTGACCGTAGAATACTGATGAAACACTTGAAAAATCGTTTACTTAAAAATATAATTCCATATTATCAACTTGGCAAGTTTATTTCTTCAAACGTCGATTTTAAAATAAATTTAATAAAAATAAAAACTTGCCAAGTTGATAATAGGGACGATTTTTCGAGTGTTTCATTAGTTTTATACGGTCAGGAAAGATACAAACTCTATGTTCACTGGTATTCTGATACTGATAGTAATAAATGGTCCAAGTTTCATCCAAGTGTGATTATTATAAGCAAAGTTATGAGGGGGGTAAAAACAGCTCGAAATGTTTCGTGTAATATACACACAGCGTGCGTTAGGCCGGAAGTTGACCTGGCGGACAGTAGTCCGCCAGGTCAAGTTCCGGTTCACTTCACGCACAGTAGTGCGCCTGGATTTGAAATAAAAGATTTGAGGTTGAGTTTGCCTAACATACCATAAGTGTCAACCAGTAACACTTAGAAAACGTATTTAACCGCACTTAAAATGTATTTTTTTTCCCATTCCCATTGGAATTTAAAAACGGAAACCCGCGTTGAAAAGTCCTTGGAGAATTATATTAATGCTGGAAAAACGAGTACATATATATCTTACTAGCTTTTACACGCGACTCGTACGCGCAAATCCCGTTATTCCAGTTCCCGTAGGAATTTCGAGAAATCCTCTTCGAGAACTCCCCAAGGAACCTACATGCCAAATTTCAGCTTTCTACGAGCAGTAGTTTCAGCTGTGCTTTGTCTGTCTGTCACTCAGTAACGGAAGAGTTTTATACTGAGTGTTAAGTAATGCATAATCATATTTAAGGGTGACGTTCTGTATCTGATATATAGTAAGAAAACAATAGCACAACAAAAATCGATCCCTAGCACTTCGCCCGCGACTTCGTCCGCGCGGATACTACTCCCTTTTAAGGTTAGTTTTGGAAAATTAAGCACAACGATTTTCATTAATTACCCAGCCATGTCTGCTGTTGATTCTATGGTCTCAGAATCTGCGCAACTGTTCACCCCGTCAGGGGTTGATTATGCAAAATTGTAAAATCTGTTTTTAAATGATTCCAGTTTTAGTTTGTTCATACCAATTTCCACGTAAATTGAATTATAAAATAAATCCCATTCAATAGTTTCCGCTGAAATGTCCCATCTGCAAAAGACAGAGGTGTGTGGCTAGCTAACCAGGCAAACGAATCTACCACCGATTTGAATGAAGAATTTAAGGAGATTTTTTTCAAAAACATCAAATCATTTATTCAAATTCGAGAGCAGTGAGAGCCACCACTTTTTGAACGTTAAAAGCAAGCAATAATGTCCTCCCCTAAAAACTTCATCACCCCTTTTCGCCCCTTCATGCGAAAAAATCCAAACATTGTCATTCTTATTTTTTTGTCGAAATAATTAATGCCGTGTTTCGACTACATCGGACCAAGCATTAAGATTCTTCTCAGTTCGCTCAAACTGCAACACTTTTCTTATTTGAGAGCATTTTTTTACCCTTCGTAACTTTTAAACGAAAGGTCCGACTTGAATAGTTTAAGTGTAATTTACATGTACATAATAAACCTTAATTATTAAACAATTTAAATGAAAAAGGATTTGTGCAGGATAGCCATATATATATAGATAGTAAACATAGTTTTAGAATAAATATTCAAGCATTAGTTATTTTTAAGAAACGAATAACGTTTAGTTAGCAACATGTTTTTAAAAAGTAGAACTTTTGGGTCGCATTGTCGCTTACCGAGCCAGCCCGCGTCGCTGAGCCAATATACCTTAAACTCGCCCCTACTCGCACTAAATAATAATAATATGACCCAGCTTGTCCCTTGCTGTCCTCCCAAAATGACGCCGCTAAGCCGAGGTTCGTACCCCACAGGGGGTGCCTCTAGAGAGCGGTCATTTAGTTTAACTTAGTTTGTAAGTTAAGCAGTAACCAGCCTGCGAGTGGTCCCCGTCGAAAAAAAAAAAACAAACAGAGTTCCAGTTTATTTCCAATATATAGTTCCGAGTCATAGTTCCGACTTGAGATCTGCTAGGAGACAGAACTTGGCTCAGTGTGCAGGGACGGTACTGCTACCATCGATTGTGGAAAAAGTATTTTGACAACGTGGCACCTTCTTCACAGTGACAGTACCTTGTCGCCTTTCAACCCTCCAATCCTGCACTCTTGTATGTCCCATCGTGCAAAGATTAATATCATGATACCAAAATCACCACTATTCTATTCCACCCGGGTGTTGATTGAATAATTTGAACAAAAAGTGGTCATTGTGACTTAACCATAATAGTGAGACATATACCCTTGCGGACTTTTTTATATGTAATAACAAGTACTTTAATCATGTAGTACATTAGTTGTATGCATCATGAATACTTTTCTCAGCTCACGCCAAATAATGAATTAATTAGGCAAAATGGGTTTAATTATTACAATTTTCGTACGGATCACTATTTTTTCGAAAACTAATTGTTTTAAGTTAATAATTGTGTAGTTTTCTAATGGCGAAATAATTTTTAAAATCGGTTGAGTAGTTTTTGAGCCAAAATTTTAACAAACAAATATTTCCTTTTTATAATATTAGTTAAGAAAAACAAAACCAACGACAAAATAATTTGAAAAAGTTCCAAACAGAGTACTTTTCAAGCAGTTTCGTGCATGAAACTGCTTGCGAAATTCCGATTACTTCTTCACCTTCCTTCACTGAACTTTTAGGATTTTCCTCAAAGTATATCAAAATGTCGAGCTCATCGTCAGTGTTTATCATTTGGTACCGCGGTTGTGGTAAGCGATGATCGAAACGTCCCAAATTTAGCAGATTATCCACCAACCGTTTCATAATAAATCGAGATGGTGTATTTCCAGCAGGATATCTTTCGCGGTGCCATTGTAAGGCTAATGTTATGTTTTTGTGGTTCAAAAAGTATGCTTTCATCAAATCAAAATTATTTTGATACGCCATGGTTATGTAAAAAAATCACAATACAATGCAAAAATTCTACAATGAAAGTCACAGAAACAAAAAAATAAAAGTTTGAAAATGGAACAAATTTTTAAATTATTTCTTTATAATCAGCTAGCCGCATTGCGATGGACCAAATACAACCAGGTACATACTAATTACGTATATCTTTACCATACACTTAAATTATAATAGGGAGGGAAATGATGCGTACTTTTCAAGGGAGTACATTTTTATTAGTAATAGGTACTTATGATAATGTCAGTTGTATGTCCTTACGGCAATGTCAGCTTTTCATTTTTCTGATGCTTTTCATTTCAAATGTTAAAATTCATGGTCTTTCTTTTATTTCTGCCACTATGTTATTTAGCAAAAAATAATTCTTATGATGAAGCCTTTCGATCGGTATGATAAAGCTACAGGGTGATTATTTTTCTCGCGTAACGGGTTCGATTCCCGGTTCAACCATGTAATTATTTAAATATAATTACATGAATGCAGTTTAAATTGTTTTTTAAATTCAAATAATGTCTTCTTTTAGTAAAATGTTCCAACTACAATATTCAAGTTACTTTCCCTCCATGTGGTATATCCGTGGGACGCCCTGCCCCATTAATTTTGTTCAATAGATAGAGGGGGAATCCTCAGATATCTTCTCCCATTCTCCACACTTTATCATGACAGACCCGCTTGAACAGGGCGTGAAGTTCCGCAAACGCATGTAATTCCATCTTCCGTCTTGCTTGTATAGTACCTTAGCGATTTATTTTTGTTAGCTAGCATTCTTATAAGAACAGTGAAGTGAAGAGGCTTCTTCTTGGTAAGCTCGCTCCATCGTCGACTTTGTCTCTGTCATCTATGACCTAGACTAGAGTCAAGATCAAACCCATAGATATTAAATTAAAAAAAAAAAGAAGTTTTTTTTGGTCCTCACAATTTTTGTCAGGTTGTTGTCACTTTGTCGTTCCTTCACTGCCGAGGATCCTGACTAAATATGACGCTACTTTTCTACACGGCCTTTATGAGCCTATCCAAACTAGTGATGTGCCGTTACAATTTTTCCACTACCAGTATTTACTATATGAGAAATATTCCCAGTAAGTTTCTATTATTACCGCTAATATTCCCTAACGCTGGTAATATTGTTTAGTATCGTCTTGTTGATTCTATGTGTCTTCTTCTATGTGTAAAAATACTTATGTGATCTCAAAAATTCAAGATACTAATAATTAAATTATGAATGCTGAAACGTTGTGATCTAGCTGATGCGTTGAATGTTTAAAACGCGCGCGCGCAGCTGTTGCTGCCTCGCTTTTCGCACTTGAACAAGTTGTACAACGCACAGCAAAGCATTTGTCTTTGTATGCTATAGCTATTTCATTTACTTTTATTCGTGGCGCGAATAATATACATATATTTCCGAGATAGAAACTTATTTAACTAATTATATTGTTTATGATGTTTGTACACTGACCGCCCTAAATCTAACTTCTTTCGTTCAGTCCATCCAAAGGTTGTCTGTAAGAGATTGCCCTGTGCGATGAGACCGCCCATTGTACACTTGTTTTTTTAAACGTTTTTACTATGTTTGTATCGAGGTGAACAATAATAAATAAGGAGTATATAATAAATAAATAAATAAATATTTATTTGATTGGTTCACCAACAATTGTTGACACTAGTTTTATGTTAAAAATATCATGCAGCAAATTATTAAACATCAGTGCAACAATCACTTGTCAACTTGTCAAGTTTACTAAGTAACTTGATAGAAACAATGAGAAAACACTCAGAAAGTTACTGTATGGGAAGTTACTCAGTAAGTTTCTTGAAACTTACTCAGTAAGTTACTAGGAATAAAACATAATTTAAAATTAAAAAAAAAAGTCGGTTCCATTAAAAAATAAAACTAAAAGTGGAAGTCTTATTGGATCACTCATAATCACAAATTAAATTTAAGAAAAAAAAATTGTTTTACCCTAAATTACTGTTTTTAGAACGTTACTGGGAAAATACTAGACTGGTGTAAATTACTGGTAACGGCACATCACTAATCCAAACGTATAATTTATTTATTGGATGAGCAGATCTCCCAAAAACTTCACCAAACAGATCAAAACTGCTGACTGAATACCACAATTGACGCAAAGGTGAATATGGCATAGCTAACATGACCATGCAAGTTTTTATTTAAATATGGAGGTCTGGAGTGTTTCTTTCCCCCAATAACATAATTGTATTTAATACTAGCTGACCCGGCAGACGTTGTTCTTGTCTTTTGTTTAAATAGCCGTTAAGTTTTCTGAAATTATCAAATTTGTTGCGGAATTTTCTTATTCGTTCTCAAACCGTATCTCAAACGGAAAAAACCGGCCAAGTGACCGAAAAAAAAAACGTTTTTTGTATGGATCAACTGTCTACCTATTAGGGTTCTTGAGATACAGCCCGCTGACAGACAGACGGAGGGACGGACGGACAGTAGAGGCTTAATAATAGGGGTCCGTTGGTTACCCTTTGGGTACGGAACCCAAAAAACGCAACCCCTGTAGGATCACTTTGTTGTCTATCTATCGGTCTGTCACGACCCTTTTTCTCAGGATCTCGTGGAGTTATCATGTTGATATTAATATCATATTATATGGTACCGTATAATAGGTCTAAAAAAATCATTCCCCTTGACCTACATAGAATCATTCAATTTGGCATGAAGCAAGGTCTTACAGCACAAGTAATGGAAAAGTATACTAGTAGTATTGAGTATTGATAATTTGTAGTCATATAAATATTTTTTTGCGATTAAAAACTTATAATTGCAGTTCAAAAAATTATCGTAACGTTACATCGTTGTATGGGAGAACACTTTTTTAATCTGCTAAGTTAAGATGTCCTTCTATCGTACTTATCGTTTCATCAGAGTAACGAGAGTATTTTCATAGTTTATAAACTTTAGTAGGTATCGTAGAGGTAGGTTTTACTCGGGAAAATCGAGACACAATTCCCGTAATAGACGAATTTTAACTACATACGAGTTTGTACGGAACCCTCGGTGCGCGAGTCAGACTCGCACTTGTACGGTTTATTTTCAGATTAATCTAGTTGTTATCCTAGACAGTTGAATCGTATCATTGGGCCTCGTCAAGCTTTATTGACTTGACATTTTTGACGTGACAACGTATAATAAATCGATGAACGCGCTGCACGCACGAAAAATAATGAGTCATTGTAACGTTACGATCATATCATCAATGTTTTGTTATGACGTTGTCACGTTAAACTATCGTCCGTAAACCGACTTTACAGACAACCAATTTTTTTTTTGTGTTGGTCGCCGCTGTTGGCTCTCCGGAGTTGAAGTGGTTGGGATATTTGGGAATAGTGTGTGAAACAAAATTTATTGATTGTTATCAAGAACTCGATTTACTAACAAATCATTACTTAATCACCGTTAGTTTTGAAACCATACTTTTCATATCGCTCAAAATTTTGTAGTTAATATTACTTCAACTTGGATTGGGCAAGTATTTTCTCTTTTTGAGCAGGAAACGAAAATTTAAATCGCTCACTCGCAAGTCGGTCGTATCTCATCGGTCAAATATCGGCTATAGAAGCTCCGCAGATGTGATAAATATCGTTCGATGAAATAAAAAAAATACTTTTCTAAACTCAAAATTTAACTCAAACAAGTAATAACATGTACATGAATTGTTTTCTTACCTCAGTGGCATTGTTATCAAATTCATATACATATTGTTAGTATTCCTAGATCATTTACACCATACCACAACTTTACATCATAACACCGCGTGGGCGGGCACTCATTTACATATATTATGATAATTATTAGTTTTATTGACACGGACCACATTTTCCTGCTACATTAAACCATGTGGTCAGGATACCGACCACATCGCAACCACCAGACGAACCGCGCACTAGCGGCTGGTTACCTCGCTATCACATCGTTGCGTTGACGCAACGGAACCGCACGGTGCACCAGAGTTTGTCAACAACGACAACGCAACCACATCGACATTTTGTTGTTTTCCCACAAAACGTTGAATTACCGCAACACAACGCAACACAACAGAAGCTGCAGCGACACTATTCACATGCTCGAGTGATCACTGTTTGACCGCTTTTCGTCGCTGCAATGTGGTGTTGTTGTGGTACGAGTGCGTTGTACTCTAACGGCCGGTTTTAATAACGTATCTACCTTCAACCAATTGTCAAATTAGCTATCAACATTAGCTGAAACGTCATGTTTGAAAGGCAAACATAACGTTTCAGCTTTATTGAGACCGGCCGTAAGCCGTAAGTGATTTGGCATGGTTGTAATAATAATCCCCGACACGCACTCAGGCGGTTTTTTTTTTAAATAAGGAAAATGAAGGAAGGAAGATGCAGCATGGTCAGCAAATAAAAAAGCCCCAAACACGCTGTAGCAAACTTGAACTAACTACGTATTCCGCTTAGGTAGTCAGATATGAAACCTCACTCTTCAGGAGGTCTAGACTAAACCGGTTGTGAGATCTTGAGGCACAACGATGAGGCTAAGAATCTGGTTTTGCCGAGAGGCTTATAATAGCTATAATAACTTCACTCCAAGTACAGTCGACCGCTTGCTTGTGGTATCACAGAGCTGGCCCATTGTAGTACGAAGTTTCAATAAAACGCGAGGCAAGTTTACACTGGTTTTCTTTGTCACAAACGTGCGGGGTACTGTGCATCTTGGAAGCTTACACACACGAAAGAAAGAGCCGTAGCCTGGAAGTAATTACAGCTTTGGTCTAAGTGCGACAATCCCAAAGTTACCTAATGAGGAAGTATTTGTGGGTTTTCGATAGACGAGGTGGCATGACGTTGAAGCCACTCATGGTGCGGATTGATTGTTGACCCCATGTCTAACTGTAAAGTTGAGTAAGATCCATTTAGCTTTAATTGAGTGAGGACTTTTTTTGCCATTAACGAATAACCACATGAGTCAGCGACTCCGACAGTGACGGAAAAACGACGACACATCGGGACGGAATGGCAGAGGATTTTGCCACAACTCTGCGCACACTAGCCGCTTAGATACTGTAGCGTTCCGGCGGCCTACCAAGACACCCCGCGACGTGCCAAATGGACGGCGCAAATGTGATGTGTATATACTCCCGCTTGCACTGCCTCACCCGAGACATGTCATGGCGTCCATCGGCGTGCCGTTGCATACCGCAGCGCACTGCGGCATCCCGCTGCGGGATCCCTTGGCGCACTCTCCAATACCGTGTAAGAAATCCCTTTCGATGCCAAGGAAACAATTTAAAACATTGGCATTTATGCCGTATTCCTACTAGATAAGTTTGAAAGTCCTTTGGTCAAAATTTAAATCCTCTACCATTCCTCTCCGGTGTTCAAATTGCCAAAAGCTCAATTGAAAGAGCTTGTTCCAGCGAGTATTCCGGACCCATGTCCCGGTAAGAACCGGAGATATAGATAAAGAAAGCTATGAAAACAGGAGGAAATCGCGTTTGAGTAGAATAACTTAAGAGTTAGGTGATTTCCAATGCCTGATGAAAAACCTTTCATAAAATAACTAGACTCTAGATTGATTTTTTTAATGGGAATGGTGTCGTTCAATGAAAAGGCTAGACCGCGAATTCAACGGCTGATAAAGCTAGTTGGCTACGACATATAGATTGGCACGACACCAGCGCGCAGGGGCAAGGAGCCTAAGAGCTCGATTAAATATATACCTACCCTTTACCACAAAACCGCCGGATTGTCGGATGTACTGACAATTTGAGGGTCTTTGATAAAATATAGCTGACGAAAACATGTCGAGAGTAGATGTCAAACTCTGCTTTGTCAAATAAGTTTTTGTCAAATAAAATTAAAAATTCTAAAAATAAAGTAAAAGCGATTTGGAAAATTATTAACAATGAAACGGGCAAGTCGGTTAAACAAAAAAATCAAGTAGAGATTATTGTTAACAACAAATTAATAAGTAAAGCAACTGACGTAGCTCAGGCATTTAATGACTTTTTTGCCAATATACCTATAACTACGACTCGCTCCTTAAGTTCGTCCTCGTCTAATGCTGAAAACCTTTTACATAGTAGTGTGCCTAAATGTAGTCAATTATTTAGTTTCGAGCACGTAAAACCAAGTGATGTAGTTAATGTTTTCAACACACTTAAGTCAAAAAACACAGGTGATTATTGGGGCATTTCCATTAAACTTTTGAGTAACATAATAGACATCGTAGCCCCCTTACCTTGCTGTTACTTTTAATAAATGCGTGGATTTAGGAACTTTTCCTGATCTCATGAAAAGTAGTCATACCTTTATTTAAATCTGGTAATAAAAATGATATAGGAAACTTCCGGCCTATTTCTATCTTACCTGCATTTAGCAAAATATTTGAAAAGTTAATACTCAAGCAATTGCTAAGACATTTTAATCTAAATAGCCTCCTCCATAATGAACAGTATGGATTTACAAAAGGTCGTTCAACCACAGATGCAGGTTTTGCTCTCCTGAAACACATATTTAACGCATGGGAGAACTCGCAAGATGCAATTGGAGTTTTCTGTGTTCTCTCCAAAGCCATGATACACTTTTGCGTAAACTGTGTCATTATGGTCTCGAAAAGGAAGCTCTTAACGTAATTGATTCATATTTGCATAATAGGTTTCAATGTGTAGATATCAATGGTGTGAAGTCCTCCGGGCTACCAGTTCATTTAGGTGTGCCTCAAGGTTCTATACTGGGTCCATTCTTGTTTCTGGTGTATATAAATGATTTACCATTTTACTTAAAGGGTATATGTGATGTAGTTCTCTTTGCAGATGATACCTCTCTTGTCTTTAAAGTAAATAGACAAGATTTTGATGACGTAAACAGTGCTCTCTCCATGGTTACGGATTGGTTTACGACAAATAACCTAGTTCTCAATGCTAAGAAAACAAAATGTATCAAGTTTGCCTTACCTAATGTTAATAATCTAGGAACTGGAGGTTAACTGTTGATTCCAAACTACAATGGGGCCCGCATATATCAAGCCTGTCAGGAAGGCTCAGCTCGGTCGCCTACGCCGTCAGGAAAGTAAGACAATACACTGACGTTTACACAGCTCGATTAGTCTATTTTAGTTATTTCCATAGCGTTATGTCTTACGGTATCCTATTAGGAGGAAAAGCTGCAGACATACAAAATATATTTGTGTTACAAAAACGGGCTGTACGAGCAATATATCAGCTGGGGTCAAGAGTTTCCTTAAGAGAACTTTTCAAAGATATTGGAATTCTCACGGTAGCATCTCAATTTATTTTTGCAAACATATTATATATTAGGCACACTTACACTAAAACCAGTGATATCCATAACTTTAACACTAGAAACAAGCACAAATTACATGCACCATCCCATCGTCTTCGAAGGGTCCAAAGCTCATTTGTGGGGCTCGGTATCCGTTTTCACAATATGCTACCTCTTTCTTATCTTGAGCTGCCTTTTAATTTAAAGCTAAAGTTAAATCTAACCTTTGTTCGAAGGCATACTATTCAATCAATGATTATTTAGACGATGATAATAGTTGGTCGCAGTGTTGAACGCAAGACATACTTCGTTTTTAATACTTCGTTTTTAATGTTCTTTCATAGTTAGCTTATGACATATGAGTTCATATATTTGTTAATTTATATGTCCGTTGAGGTCAATTATTTGATATTTTTTTATGTATTGACATAAAACTCTCATAACAATGTTTTATAATGAGTGTATTGCAACATGTGATTAACTAGTGACTTCGACAGTTGTTTGATTTTATTCTATCCTGAGCAACCGGCAGCAAGTTCGTCATGCTCCCTTAGATTTTACTGCTTGCGGTAGCGTCGGGGGTCGGGTTACCTCTTTCCCTCAAATATGGCGAGGGGGGTAGTGGCTGATCTTTGCGTTATGCTCGTGAACGGGTGCTGCTTGTGGTGAAAGGTCGTCATGTCATGTCTGGAGGCTTATTTAGTTTGATTTGATATTGTTTTTATGCTTGAGTTTGTTTATGCTGGCATAATGGAGTGTGCTAGCTTACAAGTAGCGAATTATTAAGTTTTATGTTTTTACTGTGTTACCTTTGTTGTATTGTTTTCTTTGTAAGAATACTGACTACTTACATACCTTTGTATAAGTAATAGTTCCTATAACTCAACAGACAGTTTTGTTGCTGGGGAGTTTGTTGCGCCACTTCTTCTTCCCAGCTAAAACACTAGGAAGTGGTGACGGGCGGGCGTTTTGGGGGACTGTCTTTATGTAGAACTTTGACGTTCAAAAAGTGCTGGCACTCAGCCTAATTTGAATAAATGACTTTTGACTTTTGTCACCTTTTGATGCTGTTTAGTTAGTTTAAGAGGACGGGGTTGTAAGCCATCTGCCTCGCCGGCATTTGTCAATGAACGCCGTAGACCGTAACCGAGATAGCGACAATGTTGCCCAGCTATACTTACTTTATATTGTACACATAAAAGTACAAAACAGTATCAATTATGGCTAATAAGTGTAACAGCAGGCCTAACCGCAGTTCCTTTCAAAAATAATGTTACTTCGAGGAATGGATAAACAAAGAACATGGTGTTTGCACCTGTTACTTGTTTTTATTTCGTTCAAGTGAATCAGACGAAGTCTCCAACAAAGATTTCTGTAACGTCAAATTCTTGGATAGCGTATCTATCTCCCCAAGCTTTTCTCCTATCCCAGTAAGAAACCCTCGTGCCAAACGTGACGCACGCTACATCCTACTTTAAGCTCCTAGATTTTGGTGCGAACTTCCGAGTCTCGGACATAAGTCTTTTCGTTGCCTTGTCGTTGACGATCCCATAGGAAGTATTGTTCGGTGAATTTTAGCCGTAACTTGGGACTTTCGTAAGTACAGACTCGTGTAACGCTGTGAGGCAGTCAATGTCCTTTATAGATCCTCTGGTATTCTGTTTAGATCAGGCCGGGCCATAATAGTCTTTAAGGTAGTGCAGAGCAGGCCGATATTATTGGCATGTCCGGCCAGGCCATGTTTTAGACAATTCGTTGTTTGTCAATATGCGATTGAATTTCATTTCGATCCTTTCAGCAAGTTTCGCCATTTATTGCTTTAAACATCACAGTATTGACAAAAAATCACCTCGATTTCGGCCCGCATGCATTTTCAGAACAACCCCTGGTCCCTGTAGCGTAGCCCCCTCAGTTTACCCATTAGTTTACCAACACCATTAAAAAAAATATTACCTATAATATCGAGGACCAAATTCAACATATACATAGGTTTATGCCGTTTAGGGTTACAAAGTGGCGTCGGAATTTCTGTCTCGTATGTCGAGGCGCTTCAAGGATTACGTTGCAAGCTCTTGACCCTACTGCCTTACAGTAGAGGCGCTCACGAACGGTCTTGTCTTATCGATTGGGTCGCTCTCTTGGTTTGTCAGGATAACAGAGGGCTTAGTGCGAGTTTTTCAACGTACTCGATCGCGCTAACGTAAACGTTCGCTTATGTCAATTTGTATGTATGTGTACTACACACACCCCTAATGTCTCACACCCACAAAACTATGACACATGCAACACATTTTTATTTTATTCTTGTCATTTTTGACGTGACAACGTCTAATAAATCGATGAACGCGCTGCACGCACGAAAAAGGATGACTCATTGTAACGTTACGATCATTTCATCAATGTTTTGTTATGACGTTGTCACGTTAAACTATCGTCCGTAAACCGACTTTACAGACAGCCAATATTTTTTTACTTTCTGATTGTTCTGTCTTCACCTGAGATCTTATAAAGTTGTTCGAGATTAGGAGACCAGGAGTCCCATAGCACAGGTTTTTACTAAATATGGACTCTTGTCTCCCGTCCTCATTGCTTGAACTACTCTGTTTTTTGCGGTATTGAATTTTTGGGAGAAAAAAGAAAATAGGAACAAAAAGTTTTGCGTTACTGTCACCAGACGGCGCTTATTCAGTTTCAATAGAAGTGGACGTTTACGCTAACGCGATCGAGAACGTTAAAAACTCACACTAAGGCCACTGATGTAGGGTCTATGTGAAATTTTGGTAACTGAACACGCGATACAGATTTGGCGAAGAAATATCACAATTGACATTCCATCATTGGCTTTATGAAAAAGGGGCTTTTGTCTTTACCATATTCCTCGATCAAAGATTTTCGTCTATCGGGATCTTTATTTCGAAGGGGGACTGTCTTTTCACTACAAGACTCCAAAAAGTTGATCTGATTAACTGAAAAGCTTTCGATTTTGTTTGTACCTCGGTCAAATCAATCTATGCCCATAACGTGCCGCAAGCGTGTTATAGCGATTGCGAGAACTACTTCAGCGGCGAACTTAGAAATACAATATTTAGAGTTATTGAGTTAATGACCCTTTGAAAATATAGTAGGTATGCATTAGTGGCTTTATCTAGAGCAGTGGTTCCCAACCTTTATTTGACCCGGCACCAGTTTTATTTCTTTATTGCTAGCAGGGACCAGGAAACAAGAAAAAAAAAACTAAAATTAAACCTATAGATATATAATATATAGATATTCAAAACTTGTAGTTTAACTAAGCTTTGAAATCAAAATTAAAAAGTGTTGTCATAGAAGACACATTTCTAAAGAAACTTAGAATCAGTTTGCATCAATGACATTTTTGAGGTGAAAAGAGTGAAATTTTAAACCTTTCGCGATTCGGCGGTTGGGAACCACTGATCTAGAGACTTGCCTTTGTTTACCGAATATCACCAATAACACTGAATGCGATCGGGACATCTAAACCGCGTTCAAGTGCTGTCATTGTTAATGTTGCAGCCAACTAGCTTAATCAGCCGTTTAATTGGCGGCCTAGCCTTTTCATTGAACTGCATCGTTTAATCGGCGGCCCAAGTGACATCCCGTCATTTAATTGAACAGTTAGGCAAATGACTTGGATCAATAGTTTAATGACTTGTCTAGCCAATAAGCGGAACTTAGGGCACCCCGACACGGATAGGTTAGCTCCCGTCATGCCATTCATGTTAGGTTCCTTTGACCTTTTGAACGCCATTGTCACGTATACATGACAAGCAAGCGCATGCCCTGTACGCCAAACGTACAGCGAATGTATGGCTTGCCGATGCGTTGATGCTCTGGTGTTCAAAAGGTTAATCCCTGCGGACAAAAATAGGAGCCCCGCAGCGAGACTCCGTCGTTGAGGTTGGAATGTTGAAATTTATTCTTGTTTGAATTTAGAATTTCCAAATTAAATATTTTATATATTTTCGTCACACGGCTACCCTATTCTATGAACAGCCTAAGCGTCTGCCAGCCCGTTCATTAAATGTTGTATTAGACGCATTGTCTGGATGGCTAGGCCGCAAATTAAACGGCTGATTAAGCAAGTTGTCTGCGACATCAATTAATTATATTCAACACTAATGATGATGTCACGTCCGGACAAATACCGTAAGTTCATAATAAATCGCGTGAGATTGCAAACCCTTTCTGCTCAATAAGACACGAATATTTCGTAAAATATTGTATTGGGACAGGATTTATTGTATTTAAAATTATCTGTTCACAATATATCGAGTTATAATCTAATCCAGATGTATTACAATCTTACGGTGTGTGCAATAATCCAGTGACAATGACACTGACATGATTTTAAATTGGTACTTTTGGCTAAAAAATTAATGTTTACTTACTACTTAAATTTTTAGGAACATATCTAACTAAAAGAGTTATGAATATAAATGTGCATGGATGGAGAGGGAGAGGCAAACCCTCCCCGACCTTTGATTACCGAGCCAGCCCGCGTCGCTGAGCCAGTAGTTTTAAATCCCCTAATTAATAACGATTTGACCCAGCCTGTCCCTTGCTGTCCTCCCGAAATGACGCCGCTAGGCCGAGGTCCGTATCCCGCAGGGGATGCCCTAGCGAGCGGTCATTCATGATAATTAGCTAGTTTGTAAGCCCTGGCTGGGGGCCCTAAATTCATTTGAGGCCACCACACGATAGTCCGGTTAAGCAGTAACCTTAGTGTGCTGAACTGCGAGTGGTGATCGTTAAAAAAAAAAAAAAAGAGGGAGAGGGAAGCCAAAGAAAAGATAGATGGATTGTGTGAGGAGTGATATGAAAGAAAAGGGAGTTACGGATTTGATATACAAAGCGGACAGGGCGCTGACAAGATAAAATGTATGGCGTCAAAGGAACGAAATATACTCAGCGTCGCGGGCGCGCGGACAGACAGGCGTCGCGGCGCCCTGTTCGCGCGCCCGCAACGCTTTATATGTAGTCCTTTTGTGATAGCGTGACGGCTGACAGGACAGAATGAAAAAAAAAACGTGTTATGCCGACACCAAGTAACATGGGATAAGGGCAGGAAGATGATGAAATCCTATTATGTATTTAGGTAATTTGGTGTGGATTTAGACTATTCTTGGCCAGGTAACAATAATATAACGTGGTCATGACAAGACACGTATGTTTCGTATAATGAGTATGCGAAGAATGATTTGACATTTTCTTTACGCTTTACGACAATCTTGCTTAGATTCTATTATAACCGCAACAGACAGCCTTGACCACACAGACACACGCGTACACAACTTAGAGAGGTTTCGCCTAAGCCGAAAGAATGATATTTGCTAGACCGTGCCGGGCGTGAGCCGGATCTGCAGTGCTATTCTATGGCCTTAGTGCGAGTTTTTTAACGTTCGCTCGATCGCGTAAGCGCAAACGTCAATTTGTATTGAAACTGATTAAGCGCCGTCTGGTGAATAAAACGAAAAACTTTTTTTTTAAATTCTGTACTATTTGACACAAGCGAACGTATACGTTAACGCGATCGAGTACCTTAACCTTTTGAACGCCAGAGCATAAACGCTTCGACGCGCTTGCTTGTCATGTATACGAGGCTGGCGTTCACAAAGCCTTTTGAACGCCAGAGCATAAACGCATCGGTGTGCCCCTGACACCAAACCACAAATTCGCCGTTTTTTTGTCGGCGACGGTTGCGTATTGGGAACTTTTTCATAAGTCGGCTATAGCAGACCGTGGCGGTCATAAGGTTAAAAAACTCGTACTAAACCCTCAGTAAATGTCTCGCCGTATAAACTTGTGAAGTGTGGTGAAGTGAGTTGTCAATGACTAACATCAGTGAAATGACAGACCACTTCAAGCTTACTTCATCTAAGCTTTGCCGGGAACAAGATTCGAAAAAGGCACGGACGCGCGGTGGATGAATCTTTTGAACATAAAATGTTTGTGAAGGATTAAGAACCTTGTCTCGTTAACAGCACGGTTCGCCTCGCCTCGGCACGTTCTAGTGTTCAATTATTCCTATCACTATAATTATCACTACAAATTATAAAACAAAGCCCCCAGACCATCTGTCCGTCTGTCTGTACGCGATTAACTCAAAAACTTACACACGTATTTTCATACGGTTTTCTCTAATGGACGGAGTGGTTCATGAGGAAGGTTTAGGTTCGTATTTCATTATGTTTTGTACACACATTGGCTGAAATATGACTGTTATTGAAGATGTTGAAAAAAAAAAAACAACGGGTTGCACTCCGGGAGTGCCGGCAGAAGTGAAAACTTGAACATTAACGTTGTGCATTTTTGATATTTTGGAATGGTTAGGGAATAATTTCGCACGATTTGAATATGCATGCATTGAGGCATATATTTTCGCCGCGCAGTAGACAGAGAGGGGGATATTACTTCCTCTCCTACGCCGCGCCGGCGGTCTACTCTCCCTCCGTCTTACGAATTTTCGATCAGGTCACGTGTCCTGACGCGAGTTTAACATTTTTTACCCATCCCAAAAAGTGCACAACGCCGCTAAAGAAGTGTTCACTTCAATAAATGAGTTAAGCTCGCCTTTGTACCTACATGTGCTACTTTTTAATAACTAATGAATTTAAGTTGCGGTGTACATGTTCAATAAAGAATTAAGAATTAAAACATTCGAGTTCTGAATCATATCAAAAATCATGGACCCGGAACTCTAATTTCAGAGATCAGCTTTAGGGAATCCCATTCTGAATTATATTTCCGGTATGGCTTCTGAGATCTACCCACGTTCTCCCTCGGGTCGCCCTATTTACTCTGATATAATACCGGGGGACTGGGAGACTACCAAAACGCGTAATATTTAACGCGAATTACATAACCTTCCGGGGCTGTAATTATATCTATTTCCCGGAAATGCCTGGAGTGGATAATTTGGCAGTGTATATTAACCTTTTGATCGCCATTGTCCAGTATACATGACAAGCAAGCGCATGCTCTGTACGCCAAACGTCACAAATATGTCATTTAAATATTAGTTGCAGCAATGAAGAACTCCAATTTTTTTAACAATTATTCTATAATTATTTAAATGGACGCTTTGTGAGAAACAATTAATATGGTATTAATGTGAAAATCCCAATAAAAGTTTTGTTTTTATTCACCCCTGAATTTCTATCCACCCCGTTTTACGGTACGTAATTAGCGTCTGGAGTTAAAAAGAAACAATTCAAAGAACAATTAAAATAAACCGCGGCAGTTGAGAGATGACCGACGTGCATCATTCGGCTCAAATATTTTGAAGGAAACCAAATGATCTAGCTCGTGCACCACCATCAATGAGACTTTTGAGTGAGCATCAGGCGTCGTCCTAACTGGCTAACGGTCGTACGAGTTAAAGATGCGATTTCGTCGCCCGACGAGATAAAACACACATTTCTTTGGAGTGTCCTAACTGAAGCTTGCAAATCATCGCACGAGCGCAGATTCATTTTCAGTGTGCGACGAAATCGCATCGTTAACTCGTACGGCCGTTAGCCAATTAGGACGACGCCTTTACCCTCCCATCCGGTGGGGCACATTCAAGTTAGAGATATGTCTCTGACTGGGTGTGTCCAGTGGCTTTAGTACGAGTTTTTTAACGTTCTCGATCGCGTTAGCGTAAACGTCAATTTGTATTGAAACTGAATAAGCGCCGTCTGGTGACAATTTCAGAAAATCTTTTTTTCATACAATTTGACATAAGCGAACGTTTACGTTGACGCGATCGAGTACGTTAAAAAACTCGCACTAAGTCCTCAGTAAATGATAGTTTAAGGTACATGTGCCTTTAAAAATTTAACAATGCTATGAAAATATGTATGTTCTTACAATCTTCAGCGGGTCCAACAATGTATTAAATGCTAAGCAGATTGGTTTGTGCGCTTAACCTTTTGAACGCCAGGGCATAAATGTATCGACGCCAAGCCACAAATTCGCCGTACTTTTTGTCAAATATTTCTGACGTTTGGCGTACAGGGCACGCGCTTGCTTGTCATGTGTACGTGACAATGGCGTTTAAAAGGTTAAGTGGGTTGTGGCACAGGACCCCTTGATACTTGTACAAGTTGGATACTTGTCGAACTCTACTTAAGCATGAGAACTTGTCAAACTTTAGCATTCGCATTTGAAAAGTTCTTAACTTCAAATTCTCAATTCAGAAAACGGGGGCTAACATTTATGATTAAAAGCTTTTGAAACTGACGTCTGAAAATGGAACTGTGCAAATTGGTAATTAAGTATTATTTAGATTTTTGGATTTTTTGGGACGTCCTCTAAAATATCCAGTGAAACATCGTACACATATGTATATAAAATATCCATATAATAAATATTAAGTCTGCCCTAAGATCCCCTTAGTAATAAAACTACAATACAATATCATTAAATAAAACAGTTAATTAGTAGCCCCATAGTGTAATTACTTGATTAGGTATCAATCCTCCAGTATTCATTTATAGACTATTTTTTTGACTACGTGCCGCACCTACAAAGTCGTGTGGATCAATAATAATATTCAGTTATACGTACTAAATACTAGACTCAGTTATGTCCAATTCGACCCTCCCTATCGTGTAAAAGTTAAGCAATTAATGTATTTTAGAACCTAGTACGTAGTTGTTAAGGTGCAGTCTTCAGTTTTGGGCTTTGCCAAGGCTCCGCTCAATGGTTCTAAGTGGAATGCTTTTGTATTCCCCAGGCGGTTTTTCCTTCCCGCTTGCCAGGGGCTTGCTATCAACCCTTTTTGGTATCTCTTGTACAAAAGCGACCGGAGTTTTCATCTAACAGAAGAGCAATTTAGGCTATTTCTTAGCACCCAATTTTTTCCAGGTTTAATTTAATCAGCTGATTTACAAAACGTTATTTTATAAAAAGGTCAAATGCTTGCCTGTGTTTAAGTTCAAATTAAATTACTGCCTTATATTTGCCATTTAAATCTAGGTAATTCTCATATTATAGATAAAAAATACTTATAATGGTAATATGATTTTTCATTGCCTCTCTGCCTTCAGTTAAACATAGTTCTCTCGACTCCATGACATACAAATGAGAGATATAATAGCTAGACATATAAATTAATATGTATTTTATCTACTTTTCAGAAGACGAGGCCGCTGACTCAGCAGGCTCAGAACAAGAGGACGAAAAGGACGAAGAGGACGTAAAGCCCAGTGCCACTAATGTCGCGAATATTCTAAAAAGACTCCAGTCTTCAGGCGCTCTCATCAAGAAGCCCAAACAGGAGTACCGTTGCTTCACTTGCGACCTAGACTTCAGAGATTGGGATGAACTAGAGAACCACTTGATCCAGCACGTTTCCCTGCCCTCCATCGTACTCGACAAGCTGCCTTCCGACGACGAGGACGCCCCTCCTTCCGGAGATGAGAACTGGTCCGATGAAGAAGAAGAGGTGGCTCCGCCATCGACCCCCCAGAAAGTCCCACCAACTAAAATTGACATATCACAATTACTTAAAAAGACTGGCATCTCCCTGAAAAAGCCTGTGGAAACAGAAAATAAAAACGATTCAGCCCTTAACAAACTCAGCGGATTAGGGTTCACTATTAAAAAGAGTAATACGCCAGTCAAGAGTGAACCAGAACCAGATAAAAGTGCTGACGATGTTATGCAAAAACTGGGAAAACTCGGCGGTATTAAACTCAAACTAAAATCAGATGGGAATAATGCTAACTCGTTCAAAGTGATCAATGGTCTTAAAGATTTTGGTGCGTCAGATGAAGAGGAAGATGGAAGCGGGAATGACGAGAGTAGAGAAGACCAAGATGATGATGAAGACCCAGACAAATCAGGGGATGATTTCGAAGGAGAAAATGAACAAACTCCGCCCAGTACTCGTAAAACATCAGAAAGCGATGACTCTGAAAAATCTGCGAAATCCAAACCGAGTCCATTGAAAAACTTGCAGGGTATGTCTATAGTTCAAAAAAAGGATCCTCCTACGGCTGTAAAAGTCCCCGTACAACAACTAAAGCCGCCTGCGAGACCTGTTGTCAAGCAGACTCCAAAGAGAGGAGCGAATCTGCCCATTCATCCCAACAAAGATAATACACTAATAACTCTACAGGAGAGGGAAGCTCCATCTAAGCCTGCTACTCCGACCAAAGCTCCTACACCAGAAAGGCGGGAATCAAGCGCAAGCATGGAGAACGTCATAGTCAAACAAGAAGTCGAGACTGTCGAAGCACAGTCATCCAACGTTCCCATATTCTCCAGTCAGATCAAATCTGAGAGGACTTCTCCATCGCCGACCGATGCGAACGCATCTACTCCAATCTTGGCGACAGTGAAGTCTGAACCAGACGCCTTAGCATCACATCAGAGTGCACTACCTAGTGCTTTAGTTATGCAACTATCATCCACTACCACACCACTTCTCCCTGTCACCAAAAAGGAAGAACCTGGAGTAGTGACAGTAATAGAAATAAATGGAGATTCTAACGACGAAGATGATGACTGTTGCGTAGTGTCTGCGACCCCAGCGCCAGATATTAAGCCCGTAGTAGTACCTAAAACCGAAACTACGGCAGTAACGTACCCTCCACCTGCGTACTCGACCTCGCAGCCAAGCTTCAGTTCTTCGGGAATGCTTGGCTCACGACTAACCGCCCCATCCTTGGAAAAGCAACACAACTTCAATTGGAACGCACCCGACTCCAAACCGCCTTTAGACATGCTTGAAAAAAGCGCAGATGATATATTTGAAAGCCTACTATCCAGTGCTACTAAAAAAGAAAGTATGTCTATTTCTGATGCGAGTGAATACATATCTTTAGACACTTTAGGTCCTCAACATTCGTGTGATGTATGCAATACTAGATTTACTGACATATCCTTGCTGGATGAACACAGAAGGATGACGGGACATACAAAAATGCTAGTTCTTCCATCATCGTCATCCACACTTATGCCTTACAATCAAACTTCCAATATTCTCTCTTCCTTACTACCTGTGAAACTAGTTGACCAAGTTGGAAAGCTGTCTACCATCGGAGGATCAGGTCCAGGGTTTACACATCAGCAGAATGTCATGATTAATATCCAAGCTTATCCTGGTGCTGGTGGTATGATGATGAATCCTCAAGGATACAACAGTTATACGCCAGGACAGAACGCGCAGCCTGATTATGGCAATAATATTTATGGTCAACAACAAACGATGCCAGGCCAGTATCCCGGACAGGCTTATATGGGCCAGCCTAGTAGTTATGGGCAATTCCAACAGCCGATGTCAAAGCCTCAGGGCTATCCTGGGCAAATGCAGCAAGGGGGTCAGTTCCCGCCTTGCTCATCTCCATACTCCGTGGCTTCCCCACTCCAGGGTATGCAGCAGGCTGTGTATGGTCAAGCGCCTACCGGCGGGATAAACTCACAGTTGGGACAAGCATTAGGTCAAATGGGTCCACCTGGATCACCTTACGTGCCTTCCTCAAGCGCAGGAGGAGCGATGAAACCTCCCCCCTCAGGTGGCATTAAAATACAGAACGTTCAAACCTTCCCCGCTGGGCAGGCAATGGGCATGGCCGGCCAAGACCAGATGGGTGGAGGACAACCACCACTGCCGGGCCAAATGGTAGGAGGACAGATGCCAGCACCGAACCAAATAAGAATGGCACCCGGTGCGAACATTACAGGTACAAGACCTCGCATGGCCAATCCCAGAGGCCCTCGACCATCCATAAGACCAGGTATCCAAGTACATGGGCAAGTTCGGCAGCAGAAACCAGGAGTACGGATGCCTATGAAAAGACCAGCGCCCATGGCGGGTGGGCCAGGACAGAAACGACGCACAGACATGTTACTACCAGGCAAGCATGATAATGAAGACTGTCAGGTCATGGCGATGCAGAAACAGAGGGAAGGACTACCAATGATCCAGAGCGTGCAAGGCGCGAAAGACAAACTAAATCTAGGCAGCCAAATATCTATTACAAAGAAGAAAGTGAATACAGAAGCTAACGCGATGGCTAACGTGTTAGCTTCAAGAGGCATCAGCGTTAAACAAAAGCAGAAAAGTCGGTCTCCGACTCCAGAGCGTCCCATTCCTCATATTCCTAACCTTGGTGCCGGTATGAGCATCAAGCACACGTCGAAATCAAGCAACTTCTCCATACCAGAGGCTAAAGTCGGCGGCGGTATGCTTTCATGTAAAATATGCAAGAAAATGTTCGGGAACCACAATTCGCTCTCCGTTCACATGACGAACGCACATCCTCAAAGCAAGCTGCCTGTCTTTAAGTGCGACGAATGTCCAGCTTCATATCCAAAGTCCTTGCAGCTACAACATCATAAAAGAGTATTCCACAATGTTACAGGGCCTAACAGAGAGCTAGGACTGCCCGTAGTGGACCTATCACAGGAAGAGAACCTGAAACGTTTGAGTAGTTTAGGTATATATAGTTTTATACCGCTTGCGAATAGGGAACAAGCAGGCGGTTGCTTCGGTATACCAGTAATCTCAGTACATAATGTACAAAACGGTTTGACTAACAGTTTGCAAGCTTTAGGAGCTGATGGACTACTAAGTTTAGGGCCTCTCAAACCTTTACCTAACTCATAGACTGTATGCAAGCATGTTTTGTGATGTGTGAAAGTGGCAAGCTGTGATGTTCTAGTTTTGTTTAGACATTTGAAAAGGGTCACAAACATTTTGTAAAATACTTTTTTTTTTTTTTTTTTTTTTTTTTTTTTTTTTTTTTTTTTTTTTTTTTTTTAAGGATGGGAAATCATCAAATGACTTCTTCCGCTCTGGGTGGAGCGGAAGGGCGTGTCAGACTCTTACTGACTAAAACCCATCCGTGTTCCTTCTAAAACCCTTTGCGTTCCAGGGCCGCGGTGACTCTTTCGAACAGATTCCGCAACTTGTAAAATACTTTACTGACTATGTTTTGTTGAGTGGACTCGAAATAGTTCGTGTTTGTAATTATTTGTAATTTACACGGTCCACATCATTATTATTCATGTAATAATTTTAATGCCCATTAGATCGGAGCCTGTTGATAAATACCTCACACTTACGCAACATTAAATCTGACTCCAGTCTAGCCAAGAACCACCGTGTTAACCAGTTAATGGGTTGTGGAGATCTGGTAGGCAGCCGCTCCACGTAAAATACTGGTATTCAGCTGAATCCGGTTTGACTGGAAGCCGACCCCAATATAGTTGGGAAAAGGCTAGACAGATAATAACTTACGCAACATTCAATAGCAATTTTCTTCAAAAGTATTGATGATATTATTCGTATCAACGAAAGGAATAGAGAGATTTAGAAACTATACTATTAAAAAGGTCATTTCTCAAAGTTACAATTAAGTAATGAGAAAAATATTTTGCGTAAGTGTAAGATACTTATTTAATGCAATACACAATGCCAGTTTTAAGATGACTGAAATGACGACACATACCACATGTTAATTTTAGAGACATGACATACGATCTCTTTTGATGTTTGATGGTCTATGATGATGTTTGAAATTGGCGTCGTTATGGTAACTACTCTATAGAGTTATTTGTTCATGGTTTTTGAAACAGATAAAGGTAACTGGAATATGCTTTAGCATACACCATAAGAGTTATTGTATCGCACACTAGTAGGACTCGAATTGATTTATAGTTGAATAACTGTATGCCAAGATATCATACAGTCAACTTTAAAGTCAACCACTTATTACCGCAAGTCAATACAAAATGCGTTGCAAAATTTCTTCTACATTATTCTCATACATTTTGTATGAACCGTTAATGTTGCCAACAAACTTTAGCCGTTAATGTTGCTAAGGGCGCTGTAGAGGTCTTATCACTGATTACAGACAGGAAAACAAATAAAGAACCAATTATTATCGTGGAATATACAAGTACGAAACTAATTGGTTCTTACAAAGTTAAAGGTTTGTGTATTTCATGTCAGTCATCATAACATGGGTACAGTGACCCGAGATAAATATTCTTATTATGTAGCAGTAGTGCTATTCTGTAAACATCTCACCGTGGAAATTTAGGTGAAGTGAACATGAAGTGTGATGTCAATCCATGTAATCAAGATGGAATGACAGTTGAGCTCACTCCACCTAAGTTTAGAGCCGGTTGATTCTGTAAACATGTTGAAGTGAAGGCTCGGGTGAAGTGATCACGAGGTGAGCTGTCAATCCATATAATCAAGATGTCATGTGATCACGAAGTGAGCTGTCATTCCATTCCACCCAAGCCTGCACTTCGACATGTTTACAGAATCGACCGGCAGGTGAGAGGTTTACAGTGGGCTTACTTAGGGCCCGCACTAAATTCAAACATATGGCGTTGTATGAGAGCGTTTACGGAGAAGCGATTTTACACGCAATGCAGGCGGAGCCCGCGGATGGCACCGCTGCGTCGCCCGCGGCGTATATCGCGGCGGTGCACGCAGCGTTGCGACCAGGCTCTCCGTTCACGGTAAAAAGTAACGACGCCCGCCGCGGCACCCACGGCGTCGCCCGCGGCAATACAAACATACGGCAATATCCGCCACCGCGGACGATGCGGTGCGTGCGGCAGATCTTTCTGCCAGTCTTGTTTGGAAAAAAGTGAATTATTTAATATAAGAAGTGGCCCAGTGATGACAATAACCAAACATGAGGAGTTTGCTGTCGGCCGCCGCAGCGATGCCCGCGGCGAGCACCGCTACTCTTGACGCCCCGCGTCTCCATAAACAACATCGTACATTGCCATATGTTTGTGTTTGCGCGTGTGATAGTGCGGGCCGCTGCACGCGCCGCCTGTCTGTAAACGGAAAAAACGCCCAACGCGCCGCGAAACGCCCCGCGTCTCCGTAAACGAGGCCTTAGTGCGAGTGTTTGAACGTTCTCGATCGCAATAGCGTAAACGTCAATTTGTATTGAAACTGAATAAGCGCAGCATTTTTATACAATTTGACATGAGCGAACGTTTACGTGAACGCGATCGAGTACGTTACAAACTCGCACTAGGCCCTCTGAATATACGAATACCTACTTGGTGAGGTGACTACTTATCTCAGGTCATACATTCATAGATTCCCAATCTTGTGTTTTAAAACTTGTAATTAATCAAACTCGGCCTTGGCCTGTAGAACGATAATATTACTTTGATTTTAGTTAGTAATCTGTATCCATCTCGGAGACTCAATTGACATCTCAAATTTTCAAGAGGTTATCTGTTTGACCTTTTTATGCCTTACAATAAATAAAATATTGAACTGTGAATGTTCAAGATTATATAATTATGTTCCGGGCATTTTGAGTTCCTCTGATATACCCGCAGGAAAATGCCCGGAACAGCTATTGACTCTATAAAAAGTGAAGTACTTCTTGAACTAATTATTTAGGAACTATGTGTCCAAAACAATACCACTCGAAAGAAAACCTTCGAAAATGGGCTTGATACAAGTAAATTGCTATTGATAAATTGACACCCAGTTTTTTTTTAAGCAGTTGTGGACGCATCACAAGTTTAAAGCAAGTCGAGTGATGCGAAAATTCTGTCAACCAATCACAGCAGAAAACGCGCCTTTTGACAATATGTCACATAAATTTTTCAATATTTTTCGTTCCAGAAACGGGCCTGTTTCTCCCTTCAATGTCAATATCTTCCCGTGTCAATGTTATCATGATTCCGTTGTGTGTGCTATGCGTCTGGCATAGCTCTGTCTCGCTCCCACACCCGAATCATGATAGTTTTAAAATGTCATAATAGTACCCTCGTCTTAAGTCTCTGAGATTTTAATAACCTTTAGCAGATTTGTTTGTTTTAATCCCTTTTGTTCCTCACAATGTTGCCAGTATGACTGCTAACATTAATTTAAATATTAGTAGTAAAGTAAGCTAAGATCTTAAGAGTAAGTACCTAGAAAGGTAAAATTTTACTGCATGTAATTGACCGAAATATTACATATTATGTATCAATCAATAAACTTCGTCTGAACAAGGCGCTTCGTAATAGAATTTGGTGAAAAACTTATAGGTATGCCTCTAATGCCTGTGCACCGATATTTTATTATTGTTTTATGTACATCAAGCTTTTGTTTAAACTATACCTTCTTGGTGATTTCATACTTATGTTTACTGTAAGGGCATTTTTGCAGTGTATTTACACCCTTAGTCCAGCAGCTTGATTGCGTAATACAAAAATGTATGCTTTCATTTCAACAGTATTCATTGCGTGTGTTAAGTTGTTTAGCAGACAAACTTTTTAACATAAGTAATTATGAAGCAATGGATATGTAATTCCATTCGATTGTGAAAGAAAACTATACAACGTGTAACAGAATAAACGCAATACCTCTTAAGGGGTCATTGTACTCATCATTATGAACAACTTTCACTACGGAACCAACACTGAAATCGCGTACAGAAAAATCGACAGCCCCATACATTTATGTGCGCGAAATTCGACAAAATGCACTGAACAGCTGATTTCTTTTTGCGATTTCGGGATTGGTGCCATTGTAAAAGTTGTTCAAAATGATTAGTACAATGACCCCTTAAGAGGTATTGCGTTCATTCTGTTACACTTTGTATAATTAAATGAGTACCTACCTAGTTTTAGAAATTTAATGACTAATTTATTTTTATATCTTTTTGGGACAATATGGCTAGCTATGAAATTGTGTATAAATGATAATAGTTAATTTGACATACATTTCGAAATGAATTGCCCTCCATCATACAAACCAAAGCGCCTTGCTATAATTAATGCTCAGGTTCACTGAAATCAAAATGGCTGACAAAGAGCCGTTGCCGTTTACAATATTTTTATACATAGCAATAAATAGACTTGAAAGTAAATTATACTTACAGACAACTAATATATTCTGACATCATGTTCAATCTTGACTTAGAATAGTGTGAAAGTAGTGCGTAATAACTTGTCAAAAGTGAATAATTGACATTTAAATGCTAATAACATGCTTAGTATACTATATAAATGTGACGTTTGATTATTCGGTAGGAATAAACTTCACAAGAAGAAAAAAATATCAAACGAAACTTCACAATCATGTAAATGTAGATCACGCTACCAGTGGCTGACCCTGTAATCAGTTGTACCAATAACTAAAGCAAATCTCGAGTCGTTGAAGTTTCGCACGATGATTTTTTTAAATCTCATCACAATGCTCATAGAGAGCTCATGAGTGAGCCCGTAGCTGCCTTCTTTGTTTTACCGCATTTTGAATTGACGGACCTTACTCTGAATCAATTAGGGACGAACGCATGAATCTCAAAAAACAAAATGATACTATAAAGGTTCTGTTTTAGCCGACTGAGGTACGGTACCCTAAAAGAACTAGATTTGGCAACTTATAACGCGGCCTCGCTTCCTTGGTCTCATCATCATCATACCAGCCGTAAGACGTCCACTGCTGGACATAGGCCTCCCCCATGGGGAGGGGGTTGCGCAGAGAATGCTGCTGCCCATTCTCTGGTGAGTCCCTTAGTCGCCTCTTACGACACACACGGGAAGTGATGGGATGGTGCTATTCTTTTACGTCCGACACCATACAGAACCTTTTTTCCTTGGTCTATACCATAGAAACTATGCATTTTCTCTTCAATAGTATAGTTTACTATTAACGAAATAATTCGTAATCGGCTCTGCACAACCAAAGATTACATTTTCAATGTATGGTATTTGTATGGTTATTGAGATTCATGTTTGAGCTTCATTTTAGTAGTTAATTTTTAGCGTAAATTTAAAATCTGGGCTGCTAATATTTTTTTTTAAATTATAGGTTTCATTTCACTTATTATGTGAACTCAAGAAGAAATGAAGTGTAAAATATTATTTTGGTTAAGATATAATTTGTCACTCACTTGCAATGTGTAAATAACTGATATATTTTTATATGTCAAAATTATAAGTTTAAAATTTATATAATAAATAATATTCTGTTTTTCTCGAATCTGATGAATAATGTCAGTTATGTACTTATATTTAGTCTTATAACGTATACGAAACTGAGACTATTTACGGTTTTAATAACGTATCCACCTTTGATCAACTGTCAAATTAGCTACCAACAGTAGCTTAAACGTCATGTTTGCCTACTGTTGGTAGCTAGTTTGGCAGTTGGTTAAAGGTAGATACGTTATTAAAACCGGCCGTTAGTCTTGTATAAATCCGTTGTAACAGGATCTAATGTAGCTTCGCATTCTACAACTGTTCAGTGTCTTTCATTAACCTTTTGAACGCCAGAGCATAAACGCGTCTTCGTACCCCCGACGCCAAGCCACAAATTCGCCGTATTTTTTGTCACATATTTGTGACGTCTGGCGTACAGGGCACGCTCTTGCTTGTCACGTATATGTGACAATGGCGTTCAAAGGTTAAAACTGTTGTTTATTGAGCACCTAATAATTTAAACTAGGGACTTATCTGGTCTCAAATTAAGGTATGGATTATTTACAAACTCTAGTACTATATTTTATTTTAAATCGTAAAATTTCTATCACAGTTACGACGAATTATGTGTTCTTGGTCAGAAAGAGTTCTTATCTGAAGTGTAAATACTGTGTGGGTAAATTGTTTAATGCTGAAGCTACATGTCAACCCCTAAATCATTGTCTTAAATTAGGTGGCCTTATGATTTCGATATTCGGAAATTGTGCAATCAACCGATCTTTCATATTAGAATTCACTTGAATCCAGAATTTTAGATAGTTATCAATTTTATGAAAGACAAACTCAGTTCCATTATTTATAAAGTTCAAATTCCATTGCATTATAAATTAACGAATGTTTAATCATAAATCAACTTTGAATACAAAACGCTGAAGTAGATAGTTGAGAAAGTGGCTATCTAATGTGAATTATCTAATATTTTGAGTTCAAGTACAGTCTATTTCTAGTGTTTAAGGATACTGTGTGCTGTCTACACAAGAAAAATAAATTAGTTGTGGTTGGCTTTGTAAAAAATGCGCGTTCTTGGTGCATTATATAACTTTAGTTTAAGAAGAGATTATTTTTTAAGTTAGTAAAGCGAATGTCTAAGTTTTGAATTTGAGTTCTATTTAAAATGTATCTGTTACCGCAAAATTGCAAACTCCGTAAGATTGTACCTATCTAATCCTTCCTCCATCCATCCTTTATTAAATTATAATTTCTCGATATATTACGAACAAATAATTTTTAATACAATAAATCCTATCCACATTCAACAGTTTCTAATATCCGTGTCTTATTGAGAAAAATGAGTTTGTTATTTCACGCGATATTTTGTAATCTTACGGCGTCTGCAATTAACCAGTGACGCATCTATTGTATGAGAAAAGTTGAGATACGGAAAATGATTAAAATTACATATTAACTATGTCTGCTTTTTACTTATTATTCCCTATCTACCTATTTATCAAAATTGATATTTATCGAACCACAATAGTGTAAAGGACTACATACAGGTACCATAAATAATAATATCCACTACGAATTCAATTTTATGGTTTATCGGCAAAACTCCATAGAAGATAATCATAGCATGCCAGTAGTTATTTAAAATCTTGACTTTCATCATGGCTGTGTATTTTTAACCGACTTCTAAAAGCAGGAGTTTTATTTTTGTTCGTTTGTTATGCGATCATTCCGTGAATTATAAATTGATTTAGATGAATTATTTTTTTATTCGAAAGCCTATACTCCTGAGGAGGTCCCATTGGCACCAAGTCAGAATCTGATGATGGGATCCCAGGGAAATCGAGGGCAACCCTCAAATTTTAAAGGCACATAAAATGATTTTCATATGCTTTCTAACTCAAATCAGATAATTGAGCCTGGTAATCAACATCTCATCTTGCTGAGCTGATGATGGAAGGTATAAGTCAGGATCTGATGCTGGGATCCCAGGAAAAAAGTTTGTTCATCGATATTTTCTACAATAGTCATCCCATTTGGATGATTCTTTTTTTTTTTGAAGAGTATTTTTCCAAACTGGCCCCATTTCAATTTGGAGAAGATCTGATGAAGGATTTCGGAGTGAGGCAACGGAACTCTTGAATAAATTATAGCAAGTCTCCCGGGATTGCTGAAATTGCATGTCTGTCTATTGATTACACCAGTTCATAACATAACATCACGCCGGTACACTGTGAAGGGGTACGCAGATGCAAACAAGTCAACCTGAATTAACAGGTTTTGGGGTTATCTATTCGGGCATTACTTTATTGTTTATTAAACGATCTTGATGATTCTTTTTGCATTGGGTTTAGTTATAGCTAAGTATATTGCATTTGCACGGTGAACTTCAAAGATAAACCAGTGATCTCAACTTAAAATCAATAAAATCTAGTAAAGTGACATATTGTTAGGTTTATGTCAATCCCAAAGCAAAGTAGATATTAAACTATGAGCTGCTGGACTTGGACTGAACGACGAACGCACACAAAGTAACTCCTTAACGGAAAATAGCGTAACCACTCATGGGAAAAATGACAATTTAGTTGTGAAGTTGTAGTTCCACTAAAAAGAGGAAAATAAAAAACTTTTTACAAAAAAATACAACCGACTTCCAGTGTGTGATGTGTGACAGCCGTGTGATTGTAGGTACAGGTGACCTGCTTAGGACAGGGATACAGTGGGGATGAAGATATTTTGATGTGAGCGTTTGCTGCAGGGGGTGACTGCTGAGATGACAAATACAGAAGTATGGAAGAAGAAGTCGTGTGGCGCCAACTCTTAAGAAAATTGGGATCAGGACAAGCGAATGATGATGAATGAGAATACTGTTTTCATTATTATTGACAGGCTCGCGTTTGACAACTAGGTATCTCACTTTATGGTGAGATACATAGTTCCTAGTTCTAGTAGATTCCTAGTCTCACCTAGGTGGGGTAACTAGGGTGCACGTTTAAACCTTGCGTTTTTCTGTCTTCGAGAGCAGTGATTTCCTTGATCTCTGTTGATTGTGTTCAAAAGTTCGGTAAGGTTTCGTGGCAGCTGGTAGCTTACTTACAACAGATACAATAGTTGTGGAGTTGTAGTTTCATTTCACTAAAAAGAGGAACATAAAAACCTTTTTACAAAATAATACAACCGACTTCCAAATAAAAAACACTACAAAGTATAAAATAACTTTAATTTCGGAAGTCGGTGTCAAAAACGACCAAAAACACCGACTGCCGAAATTAAAGTTATTTTATACTTTGTAGTGTTTTCTACTGGTTTAACTTGATCTTATGCATTCATTCAAAGAAGCCTAATCAATTTAATGGCTATTTATTATTCTTTTTTTTTTTACGAAACACCGATAGGTACCTAAACCATGATAAATTCAGGCTATATCTAATAATATTGCACTAGCATTATTCTGCAACTTAACCTATCCGAAGGGCAGGTACCGTGCATATTTCTAAATTAATGATAAGTACCTCATTTGTTACTTAAATTATATCCAGCCGTTTAGGGTGTGACAAAGTAATAGACATACATACATACTCGTACATAGGTATGTCACCGGAAAATTGCAGATTCCGTAAGATTGTAATAAATCTTTATTAGATAATAATTTTTCTATACGTATATTATGAAAAAAACATTTTGTATACCTACCATAAATCCCATCCAAATTCAATAATTTTCAATATTTCATTAAGAGAAAATAGTTTACAATTTTACGCGTTATTTTACAATCCTGGGGCGTTCGAAATTTTCCGGTGACACATACATACCTACTATTGAAACACAGTACCCATCATCTGGAGCAGGAGGGTAAAAAAGTCCGTCACACTTGTCGAGATACCCTACATCTAGCAGTGGACCACTCTGTTATATATTAACCTTTTGAACGCCAGAGCATTTACGCATCGGCGTGCCCCCGACGCCAAGCCACAAATTCGCCTTACTTTTTGTCACATATTTGTGACATTTGGCGTACCTACAGGGCACGCGCTTGCTTGTCATGTATACGTTACTATGGCGTTCAAAAGGTTAAGATGCAGCTGATATTTACCGAGTTTGTCACACGGATCACTACTCGCAGTTTGTAGCCATCCCGTTCACCTCATCAGGGGTTGATTATGCAAAAATTGTTAGATCTGTTTCAATTATTCCACTTTTAGTTTGTTCATACCAATTTCCACATAAATTGAAGCAAGCAATAATGTCAACTTCATCACCCCTTTTCGTCCCTATAAGGGTTTATTTTCTAAAAATCCAAATATTTGTTATTCTTATTTTTTTGTCGAAATCATTAATACTGTGTTTCAACTTCATTGGACCAAGCATTAATATTCTCCCCAGTTCGCTCAAGCCCCAACATTTTTCTTACTTAGAGCATTTTAATACCTGTCGTAACTATTAAACGTTCAAAAAATAAAACAACCAAAATCACCACTATTCCATTCCACCCTGGTTTTGATTGAATAATTCAAACAAAAAACGGTCATTGTGACTTTATCATAATAGTTACGCATATTCCCTCGCGGACTTTCTTATAGGTAATAATGAGTAATTTAATTATGTAGTCTATTACTTTTATGTATCATCAATAGTTTTCTGGCACATAATGCATTTATTGGGCAAAATTTTGCTACTTTGGGTTACATTATTGCAAAGTTAATAAAGTGGCTTTCGAGTGGCGAAAGAATTTTTAAGATCGGATCGGAGATCGGAGCATAATTCGCTAGTTTTTGAGTCAATTCATTTGATTTAATTTGCTAACTGTTATTGAAAATATGATTTATTTTCAACGCGTGGGTTTATATTATTGAAATTAAAGAGGCTGACTCTACTACTCTTTATATTTAACTACTGTACTTTTTTATTTTATTAGGCCTGCCCGTCACCTCATCTTGCGGCCTTACCTTCATCTCTCTTCTGCCACCACCTCCAACTCTCACTCCGGTTCCGACACCGAAAAACCAAGTTTAAAAATTCCGACCTCGGTTCCGATAAAACCATCTACGTAACATCCCCGAATTTTACCCCACAAGCTCAACAAAAACAAAATAATACCTAGTGACAATGTCGCACGGCCTGGCGCAGAACAGTTAGATGTTGGTTTTTTACTTCATTAATACGCAAAATATGATCTAAGATATCGAAATTAAAGGCTTAATATGTATGTATGTAGAGCTATGTGGTTATCTTAATAATGTAGCGAACATGTTATCGATATTTTGTTATTAAAAGCGTATTTTATAATCATAACAATTGGGCATGGCGCGCGTGAGTTTATGTCCAAAATCACATTGAAATACACAATGTACCTACTTGTTTCCTGATAGCTGCAGCCTGGGGGTCTTTAAGTCAAGAGTGATCAGGTTACTTCAAGGCAAGCGTGCTCCATCGTTCACCGTCGCTTTCCATCAGCCGGTCGATTCTGTAAACATATCGAAGTGAAGGATTGGGTGAAGTGATCACGAGGTGAGCTGTCAATCCATATAATCAAGATGGAATGACAGCTCAATTTGTGATCACGTGACATCTTGATTAAATGGATTGACAGCTCACCTCGTGATAACTTCACCCAAGCCTTATTCTACATATTTACAGAATCGACCGGGTGAGCTTGTGGTTAAACGCGAGTCCATCAATTATTATTAAAAAAAAAGTCTGAATCAAAAACGGTTTATTACATACCCATTCAAAACAATATAATCCAGTTTCACTAAAAAACACAAAACACAAACATACGATTTCCATTCACGAGAACTCACGAATAGGTCGATGAACCCCATGACATTAGAAATTTAAAATACGATACTGTCGTCTGTGTCAACGCAAGGCATGACGGCAAATGTGACTATACTGACAGTCGCGTCGTGGTCGAATCTATGTTAAGTTACGCTCCCACAGGGGGGAATCCTACGTGTCCAAGAACATCTGAGCGTACGGGGATTACCCTAACTATAACTTATACTAGTAAACTATAACTTTGATGTGCCCGACAGGGTCCATAATTCGTTCTACTTTAAGACTTACCAACTGTTGTACATTACATTATGGAATGCAATAAAGTATTGAGTATTGACCCTCGCGTTCGGTTATATCAAACAAACTACTGACTCTGAGCCATTCGAACGAAAGTATTGTGTTTGTTTCTTCCGTGCGAAATAATACAAAAAAGTTCATTAGGGCTAAAAACATAAAGAACAAACATTTTAAATACCCTTACTCGCGGGTGACTAAGGTGTCAGTGATCCTTCGTGGTACCTTAGCCTAAAATATAATATGTATACATATTATGTAGCTTTCATTATAAAGTTTTCACAATAAATGATGCAAAAAAAAAGAAAAAAAGTGATACTATTTATAATAATAATAATTCATTAAAAAAAAAGAAAAAATAATAAATCATTTAAAATTAGAAAATATAGGTACCTAATACAATGATATCATTACATTTAATTAAAGTTATAATATCTACCCCACAAGCTGTGGTAGGACAGATTTTTGTATTTCACGCCTTTACTTGTGCTTCAAAAAACTTCAAAATCATTGTTGGTTTCATATTTGGCTTTGGGTCAGTAACAAATGGTACAAATTTAAAGACTGTAACTTTAACGGTTTAGCTCTAGACCAGCGTTTCCCATTCGGTGGGTCGCGACCCGGTACCGGGTTATCAAAATAAAATACCGGGTCGCAGCATTCCCGCCTTTTTTTTAAAATATCACTAAATAGGCGATACCGAAATATTAATAAAACATTTTTAATAGTAACAAAAACATACTTGTAATAACAATAAAATGTGTATTATTTTACTTGATGTAACCAGCGGTGGAAGGGGGGGGGGAGTATTGAGTGGATCACGAAAGGGCAGTGTGTAAATTACCGGGCCATGGCAGAATAATGTTTGGGAAACACTGCGCTAGACCATTGTGTGTGACACAGAGTGACGGGTGTCGGGTGAACGAGAGCAATTTAAGTCTCCGTTTGGACCCATTGGGAATGGAAACCAAGTTACATATAAATGTAATTTTATACTTTTTGCTGTGCCCTACAGGATCCGTAATTATAGCACATAAGAGAATATAAAGATGATTATATATTTGGTGTCCAAGATGATCCGTGCGATCTGCTCATATCATATCTATGTTAATAGATTTTATGTTTAATCTATCCATTTTTTCTAACAAATATTACATAGTTAAATATCCTGCATTATGATTAAAATAGTAGTAGAAATGCTATCTTGTTTTAGACTATAATAAAACTGGCTCATCAAGCTAAGATATTTGATTTCGTAATAAAAGATATGGTAAACTCTGAGATTTTGTATTTAAGTCTACTAAACAAAAAAAAAATAGGGGCCAAAATATCCCCAGAATCATCTAACCCCTACACTAGGAATCATCTTCAACACCCGTCACACCAGGGTGTACCTACAAGGTGATTATTTAGTAGAAAGTGTTTTTAAAATTGCACATCATAATAACAACAGATCTAAATAATAACTCAATGTTATTATTTAGATCTGTCTAAAAAAAAGCTTTTACATGTGTATTAAGTACATCTTTTCCCTACCTTTCCAACCATCAAGATCTGCCAGTCTATATATCTATCCTGTCAACGTTTCATCGTGTTATCTTAGGTGAAGAGAGCGTGAAGTGATCTGTCATTCTATCTTGCAAGTATGAATTGACAGCTCACTTCATGTTCACTTCTAGGTGAAGTGAACATGAAGTGAGCTGTCAATTCATACTATATATACTATAGCTAACTATGCTATACTATAGCTACTATAGCTAACACGGTGAGATGTTTACAGAATCACACTGCTGATCACTTTAGGGGCTGGCGGGTAGGACAACCGCTCGGGGCCTCGCTCTTGCAGGGGCCTCACACACTAGGGTTGCGGAATTTGTTCGAAAGAGTCACCGCGGCCCTGAAATGCAAAGGGCTTTAGAAGGAACACGGATGGGTTTTAGTCAGTAAGAGTCTGACACGCTCCACCCAGAGCTGAAGAAGTCCAATCCTTAAAAAAAAAGAAAAGGGGCCTCACACAACCCGAGTTCAAAAAAACCTTAGATTTGCAAAGATTTTTAGCAAGAACATTTAGTTAATGCTTACAAAAGTATATACCTAATAAATAATAATATTCGTGGTAATAAGTGCCATTGAATTTGAGGAATTCGATGACACAAGTGTGTTTTAAGCGTCGTAATTGAAAATGTCGTTGCTCATTGTGATTTATTTTAAAATAGTCTTAAGAAAAGGGCAAAAACATAGGCAAAAATACACACTCTCGATTCATATTCATTCGACTGGCCTGTTGGTCGAGGGGTTAGTGACCCTGACTGCTAAACCGGAGGTCGTGGGTTCGATTCCCACCCAGGACAAATCTTTGTGTGATGAGCACAAAGTACACAAATTACACCCAGACACAGAACAAATGATCATCATTTGTTCTGTGTCTGGGTGTAATTTGTCTATAATATGTACATATGTATTTAGAAATATATAAGTATGTTTATGAGTTGTCTGGTTGCCATAGCACAGGCTTTGCCTAGTTTGGGATCGGATGACCGTGTGTGAGTCGTCCCAAGATATTATTATTATTATACACGTAAATAAATTTAAAAGAGAACAAGGGCCTCGCAAAATCTGCCGCCTGGGCCTTCGCAAATATATACCGCCGCCGCCGCTGCTGCTGCTGATTGGCTGTTATGCGTGATTGATTGATTACTTTTTCTCTTCTTCATCGTTCCCTCACTGCTAAGGAAACGATAAAGAAGACCACAGAAAACGCTTCTCCAAGTTACCTTGGTCTTTTGGTCTTCTGCTGTGTTGACCGCCCAGTATTTACCGCCTCTAACAGCCTAACCCGTTTGTCGGTGTTCTGTCTTTTCGTTTTCCGCCCACCCGGCCCAGTAGCCCCGTGGGCCGGGAGCCTTTCCAGACTCGCTTAGCTGGACGCATAATAATATGCATGTTTAAAAAGCCGGAGGCGTGCTCATGACATATTGCAGTTAGCCGCATGATTAACGTTGACTTCAACATTTATAAAAGACTAACTGCTTTTCGGCCCCACCCGTGTGCAATTAGTACCTACTTCCCACTATCGTTATTACCAATTATCTGCCTAGCCTTTTCCCAATTATATTGGGGTCGGCTTCCAGTCAAACCGGATTCAGCTGAATACCAGTATTTTACGTGGAGCGGCTGCCTACCAGACCTCCACAACCCATTAACTGGGTAACACGGTACCTACTCATTGGTAAGACTGGTGTCAGATTTTCTGGCTTCTGACTATCCGTAACGACTGCCAAAGATCTACAAATGACAGCCGGGACCAACGGCTTAACGTGCTTTCCGAGGCACGGAGGAGTCTCGGTATGTTAAGATGGTCACCCATCCACAGATCAACCTCGGTAAGCGTTGCTTAACCTTGAAGATCGACCCGTGCGGCTGTTATTATTTAGCCACGAGCTCCTCCACTGTCATTATTACCAATGTGTTTATTTATTTAGGACAACCAACAAAGCATACACCAAAATACATGTTACAGTACTCATAATATTTCTATTTACATTTTATAGTGTAGCCTTTATTAAAGGCTGCCACGGCATGCATTAAACATAGGAGTAGGAAATGCAGTTATAAAACAGATTTTTCTGATTTGGTTAGATAGAATATCACATAATTATATCTACAGTTTACTGTTGCAAAAATCAGACATAAATGCAAATGACAACTTATTAAATATAGCGGGTTTTGTTAGATTCTGATCTATAAGCTAAATACTTAACGTTCTATCAAAATCCGTTCAGGAGTTTTTGTGTCACTCTTTCCAACCTTATCATTAATATATTATCAGTTAAGTATTACAGCAGTAGGAAGTAACATAGGTTAATGAAGTATAGTGAAATAGGCGACAATGGTAAACCGTCAACTGCATGCGTGCGGGCGAAAAGTATTTTTTTTTCCAGTTTTTGCGGTTGGTTGGTTATCACACGCCACAACCGCCCGCGACGTGTTCAACCGTTCGGACTTGAGAGCCCTCAGGTTCATGTTGTTAGATTATAATCTAAAACCAATGGCAATTGTGGGCGTATAGGGCGTAGCCTACCTATGTGCAACTGCCAGCCCCACAGTCATAAATCTAATACTTACCTTGATAAGCTAAAAAGGTACCTAAAGCTAACTACATTACACAGCAGAGTTAAATACTTGATAGGTGGTTGGTATATTGCTACACACCGTTTCTTTTTCTACTTGTGGAAATCTTGATGGATGTCCTCCACCTTGAGGTGGACAGTCTGTTCAGACATTCAAACTCTTACCGTCTAAAACCTCATGGTGTTCTTCAAATATGAAGCGCTAGAGTTTGCAAATTGCGTAAGGTACACACCGATATCTGTGTAGCCTAATAGAGTAGCATCTATAAAATGTAAGTAACAGGTCGCATATGCTTTAATTTCGACGTTGCAACTGTACTCACTCCGTACACACAGACGCCAGCACATCAAGCTACGCAAAACTGTCAAATTTTCCCAATCAACCTTGAACCTAATGCTTTAGCGATTAAGTTGAAAATCTATAAAAGAAATTTGACAGATTGGTGTAGCTTGATGTGCCGTCGTGTCTGTACATTACTTTGTGGAGCAGATGATTTTCAAAACATTTGATGTACCTAATAGATCCGAAATTACATTCGACTGTGAATGACATTGCGAATTTATTGGTTACACAGTTGGCTTGCTGGTTTCTGTGCCCGCCTGACTGAACGTGTCGTGAAGGTGCAAGATGAAAAAGATAAAAAAATACACAAAATTGTCACTCAAAAATATCACACGGCATTCAATCGTGGCGTGTTATCTAATATGAACAGCTCCATTTAAACTAGCCGAGGTATAATACCAATAGAACCACGACTAGCACTGGTGCAAATCTGCAATTACTATTTGTCGTCACTCTGAGCGTTCGTGACGAGCTCAATGAGTGTTGACGAGAGGAAACAGGGCCTAATAGGCACTCACTAGTCGGTCAGTGTTGCACTCGAAACTAACCTTGGCGTAGATTGAAGCCGGATAAAATCGGTTAGATATTGTTGTTCGTTTAAATCGTAGTTGCATGTGAAATACGAAGCCAAATGAAACGCATATTGAAAGTCAAATTGAATTTTGAAGTCTTTGACAATACAAAAGTGCTTGTAAATGGTCTAATTGAAATAAATGCTTTGAGTTTTTTGATTTTCAAATTAGCTTCCCTCCAACTCAATCAATTTGAGTGGGCATAAGGTCAAATGAAAGAGCTCATTCCAGCGTGTGTTCTTAGTTCAAACCGCGTACCTACCTCAATAAGCACCGGAGATAAAGAGAAATGGGATGGTGGGATTTTGGCCACGCACAGATAATTATTTTATTGTATAATATATATCCATGTTTGTCACATTATTATTTTACTGTTTCGTTTGTCTTGTGCGAGTCCCAAATAATCATTTTTCTTTCTTTCTTTTTTTTTAGAAAGAAAGCTATGAAAATACTTATAAGAAACTAGCACTTCGCCGGCGACTTAGACTTAGTAGTCGATTTAGTAGGTACTCCACAAACTTCAACGCCAGCTCTTCTAATTTATTATTATTAATTACCTAGCCGTTTCTGCTGCTGATTATGTGGTCTCAGGATCAGCGCAACTATTTACCACATTCAACCCGTCAGGGGTTTGTTTGTTTTATTAAGTTCTGTATAAAACAAACAGAATGATTTCTATTTACGTATGAACGATCAGAAGAAAATAAAACCTTTCCGCTATCCTCTAAGGCGGGATACAAAAATTTGCTTAGCTCGTAAGCTTTACTGCATTAAGGGGTGTCACCTAACGTTCTTTGACTATTTTTTGTCACGGTTGGGTGTCACCCCTAAACCGGTGATGCTGTAGCGACATTAATGCCGCCATAAGAAAAACGAACGAACCGAAATTTGTTCGGCACCAAAACAAAAACCGCAACGTCATCTTTCCCGCCAGCGACGAACTACTAACGAAGTCCTGTATCGCGTTATCAGTTTTCCGTGCGATATGAACATATACAACAGTCCGAATATCAAATATCGGAGCTGCCCACCAGACACAACCACCATCAGGTCGGAGGATCCTCCCTTTTCAATGGGCTTGCGGGGACTTTACTCTCTGTCCCTCATACCTCTATAATGCAATGAAACCTGTCCCGAGGTGGGATGCAAACATTGTCGTTATTCTACACTCTCATAGTAATTCTTGAACTTTTCTGTATAAATCAACGAAATCACTTCTATTAAAAATGAATTATCAAAAGAAATTCAAACCTATCCGAGGTGAGAAGCAAAAATATTCGAGCTCGCCTCGTTCGCGTTTGCATTTACATTCAGACATTGCCATTTGCGCTGCCGGAAATATTTCCCTGAATATTCCTGTGGCAACGTGAAGGGAAATTAGTTTTTACATTGCCGCTTCAGATGTCTTTCCAATTCGACTCTTGGCAATGGAGAACGTGGAAATTGCAGCATCGGCGCTTTGCTTTTTAAGTTCATAGAATGACATTAATGTTAAAAAAAAAGCCGGACAAGTGCGAGTTAGACTCGCATACCGAGGGTTCCGAGTCTTGACTTTTTTCAAGTATACATTACCTACGGATACATCAATGTACGTCACGGTCCTTTCTTCAACCAAAATTATAAGTTTGTATTTGCATTTTTTTTTTGGATATTATAAAAGAACAAATTCCTTATTTTCGGACTTTTTCCTGTACTTATACTGTAAGATCTATCTTCCTGGCAAGTTTCAGAACTGTGGGTCAACGGGAAGTATCCTATAGGTTTTGATTCCCTTGCGAGCGTCAGATAATGCGCCATAAACGGAGCTTAAACGGAGGTTGTTTTTTTTTACTGCTCCAAGAGGTAGCTGTTCTGAATACTTGGAGTTAGTTTCAGCTTGAATCCTTTACGCGTTCCTGAGAAAAAAGGTCTTGACAGACAGACAGACAGACGGACAACAAAGTGATCCTATAAGGGTTACATTTTTGCCGACTGAGGTACGGAACCCTAAAAACAAAGGCACGTCGTCGTCGTCAAGGAGATGGTGGATGATATCAATTCATGTAACAGAACAATGTAAGTAATCCGCGTATTCGATAGCAAGTGAGCGAGAGGGCAGTATGTAAACACTCATTCCCGTTCGCGTCCTTTGATCTTCGACAAAAAAACACCAATTTGGGGATCGCCAGGCAAGGCAAGCGGCATTGACGACGTTACACATTCTCGTTACCCATTTTATTTCCCAAATCCTTGCAAGTTGCCATGGAAATGGGCTGAATGTAATCGGGGTATAAGTTCTTGAGCTTACCTGCATAACTTAACAAAGTTAGTGATATTTGAGTATGAATAATAGTCAAAAGAAATTCAAAACTATCCGAGGCGGGGTGCTTAAATTTTTGAGATCGCTTCGCTTGCTCTTACATTCATATCTGACTTAATTGTGGAGCTCACCCGCATCATTCAACGAAGTTTCTTCGAATAAAGTATGGGTGTTAAAAAGAAAATTAAACCAATTCAAAAATTATGCACCCCCACTCGGGGTTTTAAGTTTTTCGAGTCCACCTTGCCTTCTCTTTAGCAAAAAAAAATCTTATGGAGCATCCCACTAAGAATGGGTTGCGACTGCCGTCACCAGAACGAAAGTCTCAACCTATAATTATTATATTATTATATATTATTAATAATTATTTGAGGGGTTGGTGGAGTCCTCCATTTGTGGGTTACGTTACTCGCCCCGGGTGTCGAATTAAACTACAAAAAAAAAACTTTTAGTTCACTATAACTATAAATAACCTATGGTGTTAACGGCCGTCGTTGGTTTGGTACCGTGGTTAGGTTCTTGAAATTGTGAGTGGCGATTTGGTTTTTGTCGGCATTGGAAAACAATTTTCATTTATTTTCTTTGATAACTTTAGAACTGAATATTAAAAACTACAAAAAAAATAATTGAGATCCGTACAATTGTTTTTTTTCTCATTTGACCCCCGAAAACTGCCCGAATTTAAAAAAAAATATATTGTGTGACATGGTTGTGTTTGGGTCACAGAAATACATATGTGTACCGAATTTCAACGGAATCGGCCCAGTAGATTTGGAGAAAATCGGCTGTGACAGACTGACAGACGGACAGACCGACCGAACCGAGTGATCCTATAAGGGTCCCGTTTTTCAATACAGAATATTCATTCACGTCTGCAGAGTTTATTAAATTGTATGCACTAGTCAAAATACCTACACCTAAAGGCGGATTTAATGCCGCAGGCATATTCTACCTTTCGACGTTAAGGTGTTGCAGAGACAGAACCTTGCAGGTGCAACTTAAAGGAAAACAAAAGTAAAAAAAAACAATAATAAAAATATACCTATTAAGAAACGATACATCTCAATCTCAATCAGCATCCTTATTCTGAGCTCGTTTTGCTTATAGTAGGTATGTCTCCAAGTCTCAGATCTGTGAAGCTCAGTGTGCCTTTACCAGGCACACTGAGCTTCACAGACCTGCTCAAACATCTCCATTGATTTCGGTCCCTAGCGACCCTTCTCCAGTTGGAAGTCGCTGTTAACTTCGCTTGTAAAAATAGTAATATCGTAATGAAGTCACGCGTGTTTTCAACGCACTGTTTTGTCTTCATGTTTTGTTTACGTGAAAAAAGAAAAAAACGTGTCCAATATTATTTGGAAATCTTTCTGACGGACTAATTAGATTGTTTCAGTAAAATACCCTATTCCCGCCGTTGAAACAGTTATCTGAACTTCTATATTAATGTTATAAAGGGGTAAAAACAATTTTAGTTTTAACAATTTTATTAGTTTTCAAAACTACGCCGATGTGGACATCTAAACTTTTGTAAGCATTAGCTTTTATTGCAAACTATAGCTGACTACGGAGTCTGCTTGAAGTTATAAATTCAGTTTTTTTTTAACCGACTGCCCCAGAAATACACTATGAAGTTCCAACAAGTCACTTGTATCATCAAGTATCCATGTCTAAAAAAATTTTAGTAATTTTTCGCGGTCGCTCTTTCTTAAACCTACAAGTCGATTTTTATGTTATTGCCCTCAGAAGTCGATACCCATCTTATTTGCGTTGTTTTGCTTGCTGATTTCTGCACAAACAAACACTAATTTTAGGTTAGGGTTTATGCATGTTTGTCGGAGGTAATCTCCAGAAGTACTGATCCAATTTCAAAATGTATTTTACCTATAGAATGTTTGTCCTGTTCTTATTATGAGGTGTACAATAAAGTATATAATAAATAAATAATAAATGCTACACTAAACGCCATTGGATTTCCTACGTTTCTTCTCTCCGGACAAAGCCACGGGCAAAAGTTAGTTCCTTACAGGAATAAGGAGGAAAACCTCGGGCACTACCTACGCTGAAAATGAATCACTTCAACGCTCTTTGGCGCGACAACACTTACTGTGGCACGTCCCGAGGGAAACAAGTCGTTCGCCACAAACGCTGGGAAAGTTGACTACACGTGACTGGTAAGAAAAATTAACCAATTTTATGAGTTTAATTATTTCCTAATGCTGCTTGCCTTTTGGGTAACATTACCAATGGCCAGCGATACCGAGGAGTTTTCGACGCCATATTTTAGACTATTTTTAGTTAGTTATTTGTTTTTATTAAAAATATATACCTATATATATTATTTATATATATATATATATATTTTATATAGTACTTAATAAATAGATAATAAATAATAACATTAAAAATAAAATTAATATCTTCTGTAGATAAACAAGTAAATTAAATAACTTGATGTGATGGATTTAAACTATTAAGATTTTCCTACTAGTAATTATTTTTATAATTATGCTAAAATATTGTGTCGAATAATGTAAAGTCAAAAAAAGTGAGAAAGTATGCATAGGGTATAAAAAAAATATCATTGCAACTATTTATTACACTTATCTACCTGCCTACTATTTTCCATTATTTTAGTAAACAATTTTTTGTGTGCTGTAGAAATGAATTTGCGAATTCATTTGCGAAGATGTTTCGGTTACCTACTGACGCGATTGTTTTGTTTTAATTTTTTTGCACGTATTTTAATTTCAGTAAAATCTAGTTGTGATTTTTTTATGTACGCGTTTTGGGCCCAAATTTAAACTACTATCGTGCCAGCGACACGAAGAACAAGATTTCGTTCTTATGTTATTTGGATTAATATGTTCGCTTTAATTATTATTTGATTGTGTTGTGCCTAAATAGGTAATTGGAAAGCATATCTTCGTATGTAGGTAGAATAAAAACCTAATGTACACAAACTAGTGGTTGAAATCCGACCGAAATTCGTTTAAAAAATGTTTTTTTGTCTTAAAACTTAAAAAATCAGAGTTTCTTCTAAAAAGGGGACAACTTAACGAGTAAGTATTAGTTTCGACTAAGAACTTCCACGTCCATGTACAAAGTTGCTCAATCAAAACTCAAATCAGTATCAACAAGTCATTCCTTCCCTATAGAAAACAAAACATATTTAAATCAACGTCGCAAGGTCAGGTTCGCCCCTACGACGGCACGTGCGTCCCTACAAAACAATAACTTTCTTTGTTACTCCCCTCCGCAATTTTTCTTATGTTTAAACATTAAAGTTGGGAAAGTATCAAACATTTCCCACCTGTTAACGTACTTTCCACGTGACTGACGTGATAGGTTAATTTCAAATAAACAGTATATTTGAAATTAGCCCGTGATCTAACTAAGACTACTGTTTTCAGAATTTATTCATATTTTCACTGAAAGTAGGTTAGGTTTTTTAACCAAACATGGACGCGTACCTATAGTAAATAAACCAATTAAGATTGTGGGGGTTTTGTAAACCCTACTGTGTGACTGGCATTTCTATGCCTATTTTATGGCTACATTTATTTTTTCTTTTTAAATAAGTCAGTAGTTGAAAGCTATTTTAGAGAAAAGATGAAAATCAATATTTTCATGTTTTTTACCCCCTTATCTCTGAAAATATTGAGTAAACAGTTGTGAAACAAAAAAAGATATACCTAGTTCCTTAAACCTATATCTAATGGTTTTAAAATAACATGTTTGGTTAATAAAAAATATGGTTCGAAAAAAACACCCAAGTGCGCTTTGCTGTGGGTGTTTTTTGAAGTGAAAACTTCTTTAAGCGCGTTGAGCACTTTTTGGATGAACAAAAATCATGGAACTCGCGTCATCGTCACCGAACGTTAGCTTTTGTTTAGTTTTCACTTCTATCGGCAGTCCTCAAACACTGCCCCGCATATTTTTTTGCTTTCGCTTGTTTTAAACAAGTGATACACGAGTTCTTTTTTGTTTTTTTTAAGCCCGGAACGTTTCTAGAGTTTTGTGCTTTCTTGTCGGCTACCAAATTAGAAATAAACGCAGAGGACAATGTTCATAACTTTGTTATAAACTTCATTATCTTAAAAAGTAATTGATTAAAGTAGAGCTCGATAAATGTAACATAACTATTACATTGAACATGGAGTACCAAACTATAAAACTGTGTAATATGGTAACTTGTAAAACTGTGATTCAAGATTCCAACATACCTAAGTAAACTATTTTGAATAGGATCCCATCCCAATTTTATAAGGATGGCGCCATTATTAAGGATGACATTCTTCTTTCACCCAATTAAAAACTCCTTAATCAAGTACCTAATCGTCGTTATGGTTATACTGCTCGGCTTCCGGAAAATAACAACAAAGAAATGCTTTCCATACTTGTGTTATTTGTAAGTTATAACTTGCTCCTTTCTTGTTAATGTAACTAAGTTAAATTTACGTGAAGACTCCTTCGTTATTTAACCAATAATAACCTTACTTATTGCGCTGTCCGCAAAGAAAAAACAGCAGTGCGGCAAATTATCCCCATTAATCAAATATAATAATGGCTAGAAAAAGAAAGGATAAATAATTAATAGCAGTCCTAAGATATGTTACTTGACATATTATTTCCACAGTTCAGCTTAGATATTAAAAAAAAACATTTGGGATGTGTATATTTCTTAAAAACACTTGGTTTTAAGCAATACGTAGGCCACAAGAACAAAAGAGGTTGTAGTGTAGCCTACTTACTCTCAACACACAGATTCAATCTTATAATAATTTGAAATCAAGTAGATTACGCTAATAATCACCTGTTTGTACCTACATATAGACTTACAATAAAAAAATTGAGATTTAAGACCTAACACATAACCACAGCTTTTACTACAAAAATAACAAAGAAATTAACTTCCGAGAAGTTAAGTAACTAAAGAAGTACAATAACTAATCCCATCCCATTAAAAAATAAAATTTGCGCCGGAAATCTGAAAAAGCATCGTTATAAAATTGACCTACATAAATCACACCAGAGCTGTAGTGCCTGAAGTTGTCAATGAAAAACTTTTTCATTTGCATTTAACCAATGGCGGAACAGCAGTCAGACATGAAGTTGCATATAACTGATGAATTGCTTCCCTATTTCCCCAGGACCTAGTGCCGAGCTAAAAATAGAATCTGGGGGTGGCAGAGAGGTGCTGCGCGTTACAGCAATTGGTCATACACCTATCGATCGAAATAAGCGCATGCGATATTAGTTGTCCGCGTATCACAACGCAACGTGCCTCGTCGAGTGCAACGTGCCGGCGGAGCAAAAATTCGAAAATGCCGATTTGTTCAGTGATTACGTGTCAATATTCGCAAGAGGAATACGAAGCTGCTGCAGAAGGGATTGTTTTCCACCGGTAAGTACAAAATTTTCATTTACCACAAAATTAGGCCTGTATCTTGCAAGTCACCTGTGTCGGCGACCATTTATCTGTTGCATAGCGAAAGATAATACATTGCTTTTGGTGTTGGCTCTCGATTTTTGTCGCGCTATCAAAAAGGGCAGTGGATTACGATGCGACCGACAACGGCGTGAACCCCGGCCGGATTTCATGGTGAGGTTCGAAGGCTAGAGGTGCCCCGATTATTTATTAACGAGGAAAATATCGATGAAGACAGTGGATTGTGTTTCTAGTAGACGTGTTTCTTGTGATTTGTGCTCTAATGCGATGTTTTAGCTTAAAATGTGCGAATTTTGGAAACAATAGTGACTCGCGCAACAGTTGTTAGACGCCATTTTTGAGCCATATTTTCAGGTTTCAGTGAATGTAGGTCATTTAAATTTCAAATATCAAAGTGAATAATGTTGTTAAAAATACAGTATTTCTAATCAGTGCCAAAACCTACGTAGTCGCGCAAAAGAGCGGTCTCGCAATCCGAAAAGGTATTTTCCTTTGTTCAATGTTTCGTGTTAACATATAAGTTGCTATATGCCATATTTCGAGAATATTCCATCTACAGAACAAAGAGATCTCGACTGCGCAGGCTCGTACCGTTGTCCGCTTTTAGACAAATATGGCGACATTGGCAAGGTTAAACTAAGGGATGTTATTGATTGATTTCTATTTAAAACTATTTCAACTGAATCTGAAATAAGATTTCTATGTAGGTTAACTGTGGGTGGATTGAGACGGCTACGTTTGGTAAAAATATACCTAATTATCTCGTCCCGACAATGTACTGATGGTTATAGGTAAGGGCTACGGCTGGTAGCGCGCGCGCTGCGTAGTGCGTAGTCATACAGCACAGCTTCGTAGCACAGCTTCGAAGGCCTACGAGGCTACGCCGCTACGCAATTATGAAAATTGTGTCGCTACATGCTACGAATCTTCAGTTCTATACATACCGCCTATTGTACACTTTTTTATGATTGTTTGTCCTGTTCTTATTATGAGGTGTACAATAAAGTATTTAATAAATAAATATACTAAGCCTTAACCAATCAAGGTCAATGATAGTTACCAATTATAGTCATATAGTTACCAAGTAACTGAGAAGGCAACTGCTAGTCACGAACGGAGTTTATTCATGTTTTTTTTTAGTCCAAAGCATTAAATTGTTAGGCAGTGGTAGAACTGTGGGAATATGCTCAATTATGGTATTCATGTTGGAGACAGTTAGGTGAATCTAAAATTTAATGATTACAGGTTTCCGACCAATGAAGAAGTACGAGCTAAATGGGTTGATATGACCGGTCTAGACGACTGGGTACCTACATCTAAGGACTATATTTGCTCGCGTCATTTCCGCGACAATGACTACTTCATTAAAAGATCTGGTAAACGGTACTTGAAGACCGCCGCCATACCCTGCGAGTACGTCGTGTATCGTCACCTGTTTGTAAGTACTTTTTTATTTTCTTATGAATTTCTGAGAAACTGCCAGCGTCTGGATTGATGACAGGGTATTCCTGGCTCTCGTTTGTTATATGTCAAACTGGTTTGAATTCGGGTCATGGTGACGTGCATTCCAGCGAATGTAAAATATCAAAAATATAATCAGACTGAAATATAATCTGATCTGTCTGATTATATTTCAGCTTGTTTTCTAAGTTAGTAAGTTAACTAGGCTTTTAAACATCTGGGTTTTCATCATGAGTCAGGGTGGGAAAAACCCAGATAGTGAGTTCCATTTTACGAAGCTTTTTTTATTTTTCAATACTTGTGGGACAGGGTTTTTTGCTTTTTTTATTTGTAGAAATGTGTTATACTGCATACCAAATTTCATTGTAAATAATTTTACATCCAAAAGTTAAATTAATTTATTATTTAGGTTTGGTACTCCATATTTAAAATTATTTATTGCAGGTCTGGTTTTTTATTCTATTGTAATACAATATAACTTTTCATAATCTAACGAGTTTAACAAAACTTTTACTTGCTAACCCATCTTTAACAAAATCTGAAACAAAGTACTTCTCGTTCATCTCAAAAGTTTAACTCTTTATAAATCGTATGATCGCCCACGCCGCGAAGGGTACACCTCTATCGCCAGACTCCGATAGATTCACGACTACGTACGTATAGTACTAGACTCTCGTCTGGACACTCCCTCGGTTTCAAGTACTGTGTGTCAATTGTAAAATTATGTGAACATTACCGGTTGATAGATTCAGTGATATTTACTACTGTGTATCTTTATTCTTTGCTTGATTTTGTTCTTTGGTTGGACAAAAGTGATAGATCTGTGTTAGGGTTTAGTGTATTCTGTGTTTATTTGTAGGTAGTGGAGTATGATTATTATTAATCAGTGTTAAAAATATTGTGTTCGTGTGTAAATAGATGATGATGAGAGATAGAGATAGGCCGAGAAATAGGTAAGTTATTGAGATTGGAGAGACTTTCTTTAACTTAAAAAAATAAAGTATAGGATAATAGTCACTTTTTGATATAGGTTTAAATTGGTCTACATTGGTCTGTTAGACCGTAAAATCTTGGTATTGATGATGTTTTTTTTGAGACTAAAAAACCCCAAATCTGTCAAAAAATAACCCTTTTGTGAACTGATGTTTTTCAGAAAAATCCTTAGCAACGATAATATGGAATGTTTTTTGCAGGGGTATATTAATTACTATATTTTCGGCCATTGGTATTATAGAAAAAACATAATTTTAAATTAGCGATATTTCTACTTTTATGTACTAAAATAAACATGTTTTTACTAATCTTCTTATGACTACATTAGATTAATTGAATAGAGGAGGATGCATCATCTCCTCATTCCACATAATTTTGACTGTCTTTGTTCCTAAAACTTTTACTGTCATCTCAATGTGACCTTCTTTCTGGCCGTAATATTCTTTTGCACAATCCATCCATTGTTTTTTTATTCTCATCTACCCTTATAACCATCAAATATGTACTAAAAACTTAAAATCAAATCAAATCGTAACGACTGTTATATTATTTAACGACTGTTATATTAGGTGTTGTTTAATATCCATGTCATTCCTTTTTCATATTCATTTTCTTACCATTCTTTGTTCTGTGGATATTTTTCTAAACAAACAAAAAAGTACCTAATTGTTTTTGTAAATGGGGCTAACAACAGCTTGTTTTAATAATAATCTGTTCTATTCACGCCAATAGCATTGATTTTGTCAATGTAGTATCTTGGTAATGTAGAACTCGACTTATTTGAAGAAGGTATACCTACTGGAAAAAGTTCTTAACTTTTTAATTAATTGCTTATTATACTGCATTCAACAATAAAATGGGGAATAATAATAGTAATAATTTATTTATTTTCTCCCATAAATACATGAACGCAAAAAACAGAGTAGTTCAAGCAATGAGGATGGGAGCCAGGAGCCCATACTAAGTAAAACCTATGCTATGGGACTCCTGGTCTCCTAATCTCGGACAACGACATAAGATATCAGGTGAAGACATGAGAAACAGAAGCAGGGAGCGGTATAGCTAGAAAATTAGTGACAAGGACAAATAAAAAAAACATTTGTTGAGTTTGTGAACTTGTGGTGTGGTGGGTGTGTGTTGCATGTGTCGTGGTTTTGTGGGGGTGATGAGTTGTGCTTGGAATCTACTTACTTAAACAAATACTCTTTTCACGGCATTTGATTCTGTTTCTAACAAGAATCAATTTGTGGATTCTCTAGTACTCTAACCTCAGTCTCCTTTACTATTTTTTTTAGCCCGATGAAGAAGTGGCCGAAGTCAAAATTGAGGCGGACGAGGATGACCTTGAAGAAGCATCTGTTCATCAGGAACAAGATCCCAAGGTGGTCGTAATTCATGAACCAGAACAGGAGTATGGCTTGAAGCTAGTGGGTCAACCTGGCCCAAGCTTCCATACTATGCAATTGGTGGATGCTGACCAGCCAGTACCCGGCGGTTATGGAATGCGTTTGGTGGATCCTGATCAACCAGAACCCAGGCGTTATGGAAAGCAATTGGCGGATTCTCAAGCTCCTGGACCCAGCCATTATGGAATGCATTTGGCGGATTCTGATGAATCAGGACCCAGCCATTATGGAATGCAGTTAGCGGATTCTGAAGAACCAAGTACCAGTCGATATGATATCCAAGTTGTGGACCCAATACGCGGTTCAAACCGTGGATTCGCACCCGTGACTTCGCGAAACTATTCAACCGCTGAGGTCCCGGACTCTACTATGCTAATAATGCCTGAAAAACGAAATAGGCGAGATTGGGAACGATACCGGGTAATTATATAAAAGCAAATGTTTTTGTTTAGCTGTGCGTTTTGCTGCGCGCGTTTTAATTCTTAAGTTAAGTTTATTATGTTGTAATTTTATGTCTGTCTTTTTGATGTTTGATTTTTTTGATCGTAATATCGATTATCTAATTATGAGCTCTTTTACAGTTTTAGAGGTACATGTTAATACATCTAGGTACAGTCAACTTAATTTGTGTGTAGGTAGGCCTCCTCGAGACAATAGAGACTTTTGAAATTTTTCCGTTCATCATCAGGATACCTTAGTTTCGTATGTTACATTATCATAGACACTTTATCCCAAAACTTATAGGTACATATAGACAAATTCAGACTGATTCAAATTAAGACTGTCCGAAATTAATCTTTTTGCTCGATTCGTCTTGTCAAAGAAGCCAGTGAAATTAAAATCTCAAAATCTATTTTTTTTTTTAATTTTGGAATTACGTCTATTTTAGTAATAGCTAAGTGGGTACTTAATTTTTTTTTTGTTTTTAGCCCGAAAAATCTGTAGACTCGAGGGTACCAGAGTACATTTTTGAGGATAACTCTCAGGAGGTTGATTCCTCAGGTTTTGATGAGCACTATGGCCGAGATGAGGAGGTAAGTGAATAATCTAATAATATGTTGACACATACCTACGTGAGACAAGTTTTGAGAATTTATGTGGATTGATATGTGATTTAAGTGTGCCAGATTACAGTATAGTTTACCAATTCAGTTAAATTCGACAATATTAAAAAAAAAAAAATATTGATGAAACTAAAATTCTATGTATGCCATGTAGAAATAATGATTATATTTCTACATGGCATAAAATAAAATCGCTTCTCGCCGCGGCTGTCCCTCATTACGCTTAGATATTTTAAACTAAGCAACGGATTTTAATGCTGTTGTCAGTCACATTTAGAAAATTTTCTTCCGAAAGGTTTATATGTATGAAACATTATAATTAAAATTATAAATTTTCAAGGACATATCGCCGACTGATCGACACTTTGCGTGACCAGAGGGCTGGCTCGTTCTTTGCTCAAAGAATTAGCATTGCCATTCAACGTGGCAATGCTGCCAGTCTTTTGGGCACGTTTCCGGATGACAGACATACATTCAAAAGCTACTTAAACGATAACCTATATTGAGCAAATTATAAAAGTATAGAAAAGTCGATTTATTCAAAAACCGATTTTTGAGCGCACACAGTATTTTACATATTACCAGTACGAAGCCGGGGCGGGTCGCTAGTCGCTAGTTGTAACATATTAACAAAAATCTACCCACCGACATAGACACACACAAAATCACACACTACAAGAAATGAATTCTTAAAATAGAAATGAGATTGTTCGGAAGAGTCACCGCGGGTTTTAGTCAGTAAGAGTCTGACACTCCCTTCCGCTCCGCCCAGAGCGGAAGAAGTCATTTGGTGATTTTCCACTCTTAAAAAAAACGGTACTAAGATTATTACTAATAGAGAAGTATGGAAGAAGAAGACATGAGAGAAATTTAAAAAAACCTCAACATAAAAACTTTGAATAGTCAAAATAAAATGTATTGATCCTTTTATTTTAATATAGGTACGATTCTTTGGGTCAAGCGACATACATACAAATCTTTTTATTTTCATTTCGTAAGTTTATATTCCTCATTCCCTTTCAATAGTGTGCATTATTCTACTAGTCAAGCCCTCTCATTTGCGACCCATATTAAGGCAGTTGTGAAAAAAATATTGGTAATTCGCCATTTTGTGGTGGCGGCCACCTTGGATTTGAAATTTTTCCTAGTGTATAGTATTCTACTACACAAGCCCTTTCATTTGATACCCATATTTAGGCAGTTGTGAAAAAAATATGTAATTCGCCATTTTGTGGCGGCGGCCATCTTGGATTTGAATTTTTTCCCAGTGTATAGTATTCTACAACTCAAGCCCTTTCATGCGATACCCATAATTAGGGAGATGTAAAAAAATATTTAATCCGCCATTTTGTGGCGGCGGCCATCTTGGACCGATTTTCATCAAACACCAAACAAACACCCTACAAACAAAAAAACCAAATAAAATCGGTTCATCCGTTCGAGAGCTACGATGCCACAGACATACACAGACACGTCAAACTTATATCACCCCGTCGTTTTTGTGTCGGGGGTTAAAAAGAGTTGGCATGTTGACACATGCTTCTAAAAACAAAAGCAAAAGCGTATATTAGAATTTTGCGTTTGACGGGGTTGTTGCGAATATTTATGGTCTTTAGTAATACATATTTGATTAAAGGACGCCGAAACTTCTATAAGGTTTTAGTTTATTTGTGTAGGACTGACAAAAAGGATATTCTGTGATGAAAATTAACTTTCATTGTAACCGAAGGGTCACTGTGAAGACCTTCACACTCAAATTCAATTGCTAGTGGTCCTTAACAGACATACAGCTAAGCATAATCGTAGACTTTGTTAGAGGACAGGACATATGATTGTTACTACAAGTAAAAGTTGTGGCTTTGTTTTTTACTAAAACAAAGCCACAAACTTTGTTTTTTATTTAAACAAAGCCACATAAGTATGTTACGTTTAAGATAAATCGGAAGTCATGAAGTGCTTGAGAAATTGAAGTTTAATTTCTAACCGGACACACATATGGACGAAGCAAGTTAATATAAAGCTTGTAAAACACATAAACGACGATAACAGTTCGTCGTAGGTCCTTGCTAGGCACCTATACAGGGTGTTTGAGAAGTGCGTGGTGACAGTTAAGGGTAATGTTGGGTAACTGATATGCATTAAGGAAAAATAGCAATACAAAAATAAAGTGACTTTTTTCAATAAATTCGACCACATGATACGACTAAAAAGTTCCGAATAAGTGACTTTTCAAGTAGTTTGTCACAGTTGGTGGCATTTACTTAAGTTTAATCACAGATTTTAGAAAGTGATTTGTCGTGTAGAATCGAATTTTTTGAAAAAAACAGTAACGTTTTTTGTTTTGCTATTTTTGCCTTAATGTTTTTTAGCTACCCAACATCACCTTTAAATATGACCACGCACCTCTGGAACACCCTGTATAAGTGTGTGTTGTGTGTTCATTCATGCGTGTACACTTAGTTGGAACGCTGCCAACACACTTGCAAGTAAGGGCGACTTTTCCAAAATTGGACATTTGATCAAGTCGAAGCGTACCTAACTTGTATTTTGAAGTCTATTAATATCACTAACAACATTGCGATATGGGAGACCGATAAACAGATTGAAATTTTAGAACTTGCTGCATGTATTGTCCGGTTTATTATCATCATCATTTCAGCTGAAGGCCTTCCACTGTTGGGCCTACAAATGTCCATGTATGAAGTGCCAAGTCATGTCATATATCCGTGTCAACTTAGTTGGAACGCTGCCTATACATTTGCAAGTAAGGGTGGCTTTTCTAAAACTTCGACTTTTGAACAAGTCGAAGTGTAACTTCAATTTTGAAATCAAGTTATCAAGTCTTTGAGAAGATTCTTAACGATATAAATCGGCAGCAGATGATTTAGAATATCCTGTATGTTTTCTTATCCCGGTTCATTATCAACATCTTTCAGCCGAAATACTTCCCCTTTTTTTTTTTTTTTTTAGGATGGGAAATCATCAAATGACTTCTTCCGCTCTGGGTGGAGCGGAAGGGCGTGTCAGACTCTTACTGACTAAAACCCATCCGTGTTCCTTCTAAAGCCCTTTGCTTTCCAGGGCCGCGGTGACTCTTTCGAACAAATTCCGCAACCCTGGCAGGCTCTGGCCCTAGCGGGCCCCGTCCTCTATGCTGACATCTCTTTGAGGCGCGCGTGAAACAAAACGCGCCATCGACCCGGGCCTGGTGGTGATCGGACAGCGAGCCACCCAACGCTCGCCGTCCGCAGGCCCGCGCCTACGGTGGCCGGGGATCGCCCTGCGACTCCCGACGCCCGGGGCGTCTTCTCCTGTTGCGGCGGTTGGGACGAAGGCCTTGCCTTTCCCTCGCGCGGTCCGCCTCCTCCTTCGCTAGCATTACTGCTTCGCAGAAGGAGGTGACCGCTTCCCAAGCCTCCTCGCTCCGGACCATGGATTCAACCAGGGCCGGACGCGAGAGGTTGCCGCCGCCGATCGCCTCGACGAGAACACGGCGGTGCTCAGCCCAAGCAGGGCAGACCTCCACCGTATGCTCCACCGTATCCTCCGGGCAATCCTCACAGTGCTGACACCCGGGCGTTTCCTCCCGCTTAATCCGAAACAGGTACCTCCCGAAACAGCCGTGTCCGGTAAGTACCTGCGTCAGGCGGAAGGTGAGGACGCCGTGGCGCCTCTCCAGCCACTCCTCAAAGAGGGGCCTTACCGCCGCAATTGTGGCGTGCCCAGCGCTGGGCCGCGATAGTCGCAGTCTCCATACCGCCATAGTATCCTGCCGGAGCTCCGTCCGCCGCGATGCAATTTGCCGTGGCAGCGGAGTTTCGCCCCGGCGAAGCACCTCCACGCGCCACGCGTAAACGTGCGCGAGGGCTCTCGCCTCCAGATCCCATGGCGGTAATCCGGCAAGGAGCCTCGCCACCTCGCCGGAGACCGTGCGGTATCCCCGAGCCAGCCGGATGGCCATGACCCTTTGGGCCGCGTTGAGCTGGCGGGCTGGTCGCCCCTTCAGCGTTAGGGCCCACACAGGGGCCCCATAAAGGGCCATGGACCGCACGATCCCCGCATAGAGCCTCCGGCAGGAGGCGTTTGGACCCCCTAGATTGGGCAGGAGCCGCTTGAAGGCAGCCCCGGCCCGCTCCAGTCTGGGAGCCAAACGTCGGAAGTGCTCCTCGAAGTTCCACCGGCTGTCGAGAACGAGCCCCAGATACCTGATCGTCGACCCGACGCCGATGTGAACCCCTCCTACCGTTAATTGGGATCCCGCTGGTGGCCTGTTCCGAGAACCATGAAAGCACATGGCTTCGGACTTGTGCAGGGCCACCTCGAGACCCAATTGCCGGATCCTTCCAACGACTATCGCGACCCCGCGTGTCATTAAGTCGGCCGCCACCTGGTGCGACCCCCCCTGTGCCAGAACCAGCGTGTCGTCAGCGTAGCAGACTACGCTGACGCCGCTAGGGATGTCGGCACGCAGCACCCAATCGTAGCCGATGTCCCACAGGAGCGGCCCCAGAACCGAACCCTGTGGAACACCGCACGACATCTCTCGCCGGTTCCACTCTCCCCGGTGACCGGGGTAGATGACGGCCCTGTCCGTCAAATAGGCCTCGACCACGCGACGGAGGTAGGTCGGCATCCGGTGGTACCGGAGCGCCTCCCTAATGCAACTCCAGGGCAGGGAGTTAAAGGCATTGGCGATGTCAAGAGACACCGCCAAGACGACCCTGCCCCGTGACACCGCATCCCCCGTCGTGAGGGCTCTCACGCGCATGATGGCATCCACCGTTGAGCGCCCCGTGCGGAAACCGAACTGGTTCTCCGCCAGATTCGGCCCCACCCTCACCAGGTGCCCGACGAGGCGGTTTGCAATTACTCTTTCAAAGAGCTTGCCCACCTCGTCGAGCAGCACGATGGGCCGGTAAGCGGACGGAGAGTCCGCAGGGCGCCCAGGCTTCTTAATGAGAACCAGTTTCCCCGTCTTCCAACGAAGTGGGAACTGGCCTCTCTCCAAGCATGCGCTTAAGAACCCCCTTAGACGAGGCCCGAGAGCCTCCAAGGCCAGGACCCAGGCTTTCCCAGGTAAGCCGTCGGGTCCTGGGGCGGTATTTTTGGCCTTCAGCCTGTTTACCGCCACTCTCAGGTCTACCTCAGTCACCTCCGGAGCGTTGTCATCGTCGTCGCCGTCGTCGGTGTGGTCCGCATCGGGCACCGCAGGTGGCGGAGCCATAGGCGGGGGAGTATGCTCCCCTCGCGAAGGGAACAGAGCGCTCACCACGTCCTCCACCAGCTGGGGCCGGAGACTCTGCGTCAACGGGGGGGCCCAGGTGCGGAGTTTATCCCGCACCATTTTGTAAGGGCGTCCCCACGGGTCCCCGTTTAGAGACTCCAGCATCTCCTTACGAGCCAGATCTCTGGCCCGCAGGATCCCCGCTTGGAGGGCGGCCTTCGCCACTCTGTATTCCTCGTACAGCTCCGCCTCCCTGGCTTGCGCATCCGGAGGGCGGATGCGAAGCCTGCGATGCCTGGTGTACAGGCGCCGTGCCGCAACGCATGCCTCGCGCAGCGATGCCAGCTCCCGCGACCACCAGTTCACCTGGCGGCGAGCGCGTCCTGGCCGGACCCGGGGCATTGCCACGTCACATATTTCGGACATGGTCTCCCGGAACCACTCCGCCTCGTCATTGATGTCAGCTGGCCTGTCCGGTGGTGACACCCAGGCCTGCACGATCGAGGCTTCCAGGAGGAGCTCCCGGTCCAGCTGCTTCAGCGCCCACCGCGGACCACTCGGGGCCTCTCGGACTGGCGCGGTTGAGGTCTGGGCGGAGACGTCAAACCGGATGTACCGGTGGTCCGAATACGTCTCCACCTCCTCCATGACGCGCCAGTCGACGACACGCGGTGACAGAGCAGGGCTGGCGAACGAAATGTCCACCACCGACTCACCCTGCATCCGCACACACGTGGGGACAGAACCCCGGTTTAGGACGATTAGGCCTGTCTCCAGAGCCCAGTCCTCCACCAACCTGCCCCTCGTGTCCATATAACGGGAACCCCAAGCCAAGTGCTTGGCATTGAAGTCCCCGAGAACGAGCACGGGGAGGAAACGATACCCAGCGACGACGACAACCAACTCCCTAAGGGAGTTGTGGAACTCGGCGAGAGATCGGTTCGGAGAGAAGTAGACCCCCACTACTACAATCTCCCCAAACCGTGGTGCTACGCACCCCTGTCCTCTCCTGACACTCTCGAGGGACGGGGTACCGGCGGCGGCCGACGAAATTAGGGCCACTGAGCCGTTGAGGTCCTCCACCCAGTCATCCCTGGGCGGGACAAAGTACGGCTCAGCGACCACGGCGATGTTGATCGACCACTGCGCCATGCTCTGGAGCAACAGGTGCTGAGCGGCGGCGCAGTGGTTGATGTTCGCCTGGAGGAGGCGTAATGGGGCCGTTATTGGCATTCCATTTCGGCCTCCTCCCGAGCCCCTTGCGTGGGTTCTACCGCGGCATTCGCAGTGGCGGTGGCTACGCTGGAGGCAGCGGCGGCGACGGCGGTGGCATTGGCTACGGCAGAAATGGTGGTGGCGGAGGGCTTCCTCTTGCCCCCGGCCTTGGCGGGTGGGGCGCAGGCCTTTCCCCCAGCCCAGTGATCAGCCGGCTTGCCAGCTGCCGCACATACAACGCAGTGCGGCGTGGCGTTACACGAGCCGGCCTTGTGACTGGGCTGACCACAGCGGAAACAAAGACCACTGCGGTCCACCTCCGAGGTACAAAGAGCTCCCGCGTGGTTGCCCACAAGGCACCGGAAGCACCTCAGAGGTCTGGGTTCCAGCAGTTTCACCTGCGCGGACACCCACCCCACCAGAAGCCTTCGGCCCTCTGAAATTTTCTTGGCCGCCGTCACGGGGCAGCTCACCACAACAGCCCGCATGCCCGTGTGGTCAGGACGAATGGTGCCTGCCTTTACATGATCGGCAGAGCACCCCCCAGTCCTGACGACGGCGGCCACTACCTCGTTCTCCATGACGGAGTCGTCCAGGCCCAGGATGCGCATGTCAATGCACTTGGTGGGCCTGGACACTCGGGCCTCTTCCGCATCTAAGGACGCCCTGAGCCTTTCGGCAAGAGCGTCGGCGGACGGGCCACTAGCTGCACCAGGGATCTCCAGCATTCGGGCCCCAGTCTTGGTCACTCTGAGCCGGAGGCCCCCAGTGATGCCGAGCTCCTTGAGATCCACCGCCTCCTTCGCCTTCGCGAGCACGTCACCGTACGTCACACCCCTCTTTTCCGCATCCGGCTGTAGTGTGACCACTACAGCTGCGGACTTCGGGGCGCGGAGCCTAGCTGCGACGCTCTGCTCTTTTCGCCGCTGCTTCCTCTCCCGTTTCTTGGCCGCCCTAGCTGCCTTGCCCGCCTTCTTCTTCCCGCCGGCTACCTGCCATCCGGCTTCGGCCGTAGGATTTGAAGGCGGAGGCGGCTGTTGCACCGCTGGAGCTGGAACTTTCACTACCTGTGCAGCCGCTCCGCCTTTCGTCTTCTTGACCGGGGCCGGTTTGCCCGGTGCCAGTTTCGCGGGTGTCGGCGCGGCCCCTCGATTTGCCTGGCCAGACGGCCCCGGCTTGGCAGCCACGGCGGCCACGTATGAGGCCACATTCTGCCTCGAGGCTAGATGGCTCGCTGCTAACGGGGGGCGCAGGACGATCCTCTCCAGCGTGGAGAACCGCTCCTGGAACCGCTCCTGGAAGACAGCCAGCTCTTGCCGCACCAGGTTCAGGAGCTGGTTCTCCGCAGGCACGGTCGGGCTTGGCCCGCGCTTGCACCCGTGTTGGGGCGCCTCCTTTGAGCCACCTCCGCGGAGCCCGGCCAGGTCTGCTCGGAGCTTCATGTTCTCCTTTTAGAGAAGCTCCGTGGCGGCCGCTAGGCGTGCGACCTCCGCCCGCAGCTTCGACATTTCGTCCGTCGACGTAGGCCCGCTGCAGTTTTCCTTCGCTGTCGCCAGAATAGAGGCCGAAGCTGAAGCCGCTCGTATGGCCTTGTTTTTTGAGAAATACTTCCCCTGCGGGTTCTATACCCATGTATTTAATTATGCATACAAGTGTTCATTCATCCGTGTCCACTTAGTTGGAACTCTGCCAATATATTTGCAAGAACTTAAGGTAAAAAAAAGGGTAATTTTTCCAAAACTTGGTAATTTGGTCAAGTCGAAGTTTAACTTCAATGTCGAAGTCTAGTTACAAGATCTTTGTGATGATTCGCAAAATTATAAAATCGGAGACCGATAAATATGAACACATTAATATTTTAGAATTTCTTGTACGTCCTGTCTCGGTTTATATCATTATTTTTTCAGCTGAAAGGCTGGACATGGTCCATGTATTAATTGGTAAGCTGCGTTTGTTTGAGTTTGGAGTTGGTGTTGTCAAATTCGTGATTGAACTAAAATAAATGCCATGAACTGCACACACTGCCTGAGTGTGTAATTTTTTTCTCTCTTACGGTCAATTTTTTTGATAATGGCAGACGTCGTAAGATGATTGCAAGACCGGACGTCTTTGTTTCCATGCAACCTGCGTCGATCCTCTTGCGCCATCCCATCGTCTTAGTTAATTGTGTTGTGCTGGCGCTGTCGCTGCGGCTGCGGAAAACCTCAAGCGGCGTAAATATAGTAGCCTTATTGGTTATATTTTCAAGCCGTTTGGAGTTGATACCCTCGGGCCGTGGGGCCCTTGTGCTCTCAGCCTTTTCAAAGAAATTTCGAAACGGTTGGTTGACACTTCTCGTGACCCAAGAGCTGGTTTTTACTTTGGCTAGAGGCCAAGCATTGCCATTCAACGTGGCAATGCCGCCAGTCTCTTGGGCACATTACCAGCTGACAGCGTTGAAGACGAATTTTTTGAGTTTAGTGTATTTGTTAAATTTGGTTATTATTGTTGTTAATTTCTAAACATGGTTTTCCTTTTTACACACCTACATTAAAATAAAAAAATATATTAAATTAAAATAGGCATCTCTTAATAATATCAGATTAGAATATACTTTAACGAACACCTAAATTGCACGACACAACTTTTACACAAACAATTAGGTCGGTTATTTCAATGGAAAAATCTAAATAGTCCATCAGATAGATTTCCAAGAAATATTGGAAACGTATCTTTTCTTTTTTCACGTAAACAGAAAATGACGTCATTTCGCTGGTAAAAATTGTACCATCATAGTGACGTCACGCGTGTTTTATACGTTTATAGATTCTTATTACAAAAAAAAAAAATAACTAAAGGACCTCGGACGATGTCGATTCAGAACGGCTGTAAATCTTTATATCCGTTTTTGATATTGCAAATTTATTTCGCGACTACCATCGTATAACTCACTTATACTAAGGTCCAATTGCACACACCAGAGTTATCTTTTCTCTCAGAGTTAGACTCAGTTAACGAGGTAAAATAACAAATAACTCGCAGTTTAAAAATATTTCTGGTGTGTGCAAATGGGCTTAAATCGATGTCGCACTACCAACAAAATGCCATTGATTGCAGTTGTTACCCTCTCGTTTCCAGGCCACAATGAACCCGTACCCACCGGCGGAGTTTGACCTGCGTCCTCATTTACAAGAACTGCCTCTCCCAAGGACCCCCGAGCCCGCTATGCCCCAACTTGATGAACCAGAACGTATCCTTGATCCTGCACCTGGACTAGGATTAGACGAATTGTTGGACATACCTATTCCGCCACCTATCGTGGAAATCATAAGGGGACAACAAAAACTCCAGGATATTAGGGAAATTATGACTCGCCGAAAGTCAAGCAAGAAGGTAAGTTGATTTTAATTATTATCACATCAGCCGAAAGACGTCCACTGCTGGTTTGCCATAATTGCCACGCTTGGCTCACGTTGGCGATCACAGTGTAGCTGTTGCAATGCACAGAGAATGCTGCTGCCCATTCGCTGGTGAGTCCCTTAGTCGCCTCTTACGACACCCACGAACGAAACGGAAGTGATGGGAATGTTATTAGTTATTAGGGATGAGAAAAGAAATACTATGTGGGTTGGTTTTTGAACCAGGTAGGTATAAGCCACACACAAAGTCTTCCCAGAGCTGCCCCAATAATCATGGAACCGACACCCGGACGGACGGACGGTCGAACCCTAAAAAATGGCAAAAAAGTTCACTCACCTACCAAAATATGTGACATTTTATTTTTGCCAAATCAATTTAATCACTTGGTAATTCTAATCCTCCAACTCCACGTATTTTTTCAAGTTGGATACTTTTCAATAGCTCGCTATACCTACCATTTGTGCCACCAATAGATAAGTAGGTAACAGGTATGTACCTAGTTACACAATCGATTTTTCAATGGGTGCTTCCCGCATTTCCTAATCTTTGTGGCGATCCTTATTGTAGTGCTATGTCCAGCAGTTTACGTCTTTCGATCAAATGTCTTCTTTTTAGTGTGTCGATTGCAAACGGAGTATTTACAAATGGCACAGCAACGATACGATACGTTAGGCGTCTCGGATAACAGATCGTTTCGCCTCTCCCACACTGATTACCTTGCAATCAACACTGTCCATTAGGGATCCCAAACAGTTTTCACATCTAAGTCCTAATCTTTAAGTCCTATATAATAGGGGGCATTTGTCATCAAACAGGCCTAAATCCTGGCTCCGGGTTGCTGCGCAGTTTCGGAATGAAAAAACCAATAACACTTTGCAAGAGCCTACAATCGAACTTAAACCCTCATGCTCAGTAGCAATTGATCAACGGCAAAGGTGGAAAACGAACTTACAAATGTACAAACATACATACTCAAACTCACGCCTTTTTCGCATGGGGGTAGGCAGAAGCTGTAGAATGCCAACTACAAAGATGCGAACTTTACTTTTGCTTCGTTTACGTTCATTATATCTAGTCATACACACACGCCAGTTGTCTTAGGCGATGTTTCTGAAGAACATCGCATAAGGTGATAACACAGATGTTATCACCATCGTAATATTAGCCGTAAATTCATCCGCTGCTGGATATAGGCCCCTCCAAGTGTCGCCATATCGACCAATCCTGTGCATCCCGCCGCCCACCACGCGGTAGCCACTCCAGAAGCTTTCGACCCCATCGTATATAAGAACATCACCTAAGATCTGTGTCATCAACTCATCATCATCGTAATATTAGTCGTAAATTCATCCGCTGCTGGACACAGGCCTCCTCCAAGTGTCGCCACATCGACCACTCCAGAAGCTTTTGACCCTATCTAATTTCCATTCTGCGAGCAATGAGCTCTGCCAACTGCCACTGACAAGTTCGGCGATTCTTCGATTACCTTGGTTTTCTTGCTGATATCCTCATTTCTGTTTTGATCACGCAACGCAATTCCGAACATAGCCCTTTCCATTGCCCTTTGGGTCACTATAAGCCTTCTGATGAGGTTCATTTTGGGCGACCACGTTTCAGTTCCATTTATGTCATCACTGGCTGGTAGGCATGTTTATAACGGCTATTTTGCTTAGTAGAAACGAAACAAAATAAATCTATAAACATTCATCAATAATGTCTATTATCACGAACATTCGACAAAAAAAGAATAAAAAAATATCCCTAACGAATGTTTATAAATAGAACATCCCTCGTGTTTCCCTCTCTCATCCCCTAGCAACGCCCCTGTCTCGAGAGTCGACCCTCTCAAGGGCAAACCTCACCTGTACCAATTAATGGTAGGTATGGCTGTTCATTAAAGCACACGTGTATCAAACATACATTGAAATATGGGGTGACTAATAATTATTGGGCTATCTGTCAGGGGTTGACAAACAACTTCATCAATGAGGTCAACAGCTGTCAATCATGAACATGAGCGTCATGAACACAAATGCATGTTCGCATATCCTAATTTAATGTAGGGAACAGTTAATTGTTTTCCATTTAACTCTGATTTGATTTTCACAGACCATTTTAGGGAATATGTTTTTACAAATCTGACATGGAGACTATGACGTCAAAAGTAAAATAGAAAACAGCTAAATATCTTGTGACATTTTTACAACCGCTTACCAACTACCTAGTACCTACATATCAATTTCATTGGGGCGCCAAGATCTTTGCTGTATTCTAGCTATGTTACCTTGAAAACGCAAATGTATTTGCGTTTTGAAAACGACAAGCGCTCGCTGAGTGACCACGGAGTAGTAAGCAAATGGAGTGAGCAATTAGTTAAGTTGTTGTAACACGGGCTTTGTTGGGTGACAATATCTGACATATTTTTGAGTGACAATTTAACTTTTTTGTTTTGATAAATTCATGATTGCCCAATTCAGTGCATTGTTTTGATCATTCTTCATATTATTGGTATCACCACTCCCTTCCCTTACTATTTCAACTTATGAATCTTTGACCATCACTGCCATTGCTTTTCATATTTTAATATTGTTGTAGGCGGCCGCCGCAGCTCTCGCTGAAGTCATAGAGGCTCAAAAACAAAAATTTGTAATGCAAACAAGAGAAATGACTGAAAATGAAAGGGCAACTGCAATAATCACTCTTCAGACTAAACACATTGTAAAATTGAACATTAAACACAGAAGACTAAAAAAGACATTAAAACGGATCTCTGCTGTTTTACGTAGAGTAAATGTTACATTTTATTGATGAGGTTTATCGGATAATGCACACGACAGTCAATCCTTAAACGGAGTAGTAAGCAGTTGCCTGTCAACTGTGATAGTAGAACTCGTTTCTAAAAAGTCACAGTCACGTTTGTAAAAATGCGAGTTGAGTTGCGTACGAGAAAAAGCTGATGGAATGCGGGATTGCCATGATCATATTTTTTTTTGCGATCATCTATCTGTTATATTTCTGTTTGCTTACTCCTCCGTGACGTGTATGTTCTAGACGTTCCTAACTATATTTTTTCATATATTGCTGGAACCATACGAAGTCGTTCTTGCTCGGTTTAAATATACCGACCTTACTTGCGTAATATTTTTGAGACGCTGATTTTCACATAAAAATCGCATAAGGACGCGATGCTGACTATCGTATTGTTTTAGCACTTTTAGACTTTGAACAAAATGGCTCTTTTACCAGTGTACAGTTAACAAAACAAATTTGGTATACAAGCAAGAAAAATATATTGTACCAGAAAACTCCTTTTGCCCGCAGTTCCGAAGCGAGGAAAGACATTGATGACTCAGCAGTCATCAAATAGGAGTTGTTCATTAATCATCATCATTATTTCAACCGAAAAACTTCCGATGCTGGACATAAGTCTCCTCCTAGTGTGGCCACATATATACAGCCACGACGGTTCCGTACTCTCATATTCGGCGAGCCCCCGTAGCTTTCACCAGGTCATTGGTTCACTTTATGGGTGGTGTTCCAACACTTCGGTCTTCCGATACGCGGTCGTCACTTGAACCGTTCAGCCTTCCGTTTTGCACCCAAGGATACCGACATAGCCCGAAGAATCTCCATACTTAAGTGGCATTGGGCAGGGCTCGCAAAACAGATAGTCGATCGAAAGGTACTGCAGTGGCGACCGCGTACCGGAAGACACAGGGTTGAACGGCCCCCCAACGTGGACCGATGCGAGACGCCCAGTAGCGGTCGATATGGCGACACTCGGCCACCTTTGGACCACCCGTGGACATCTTTCTGCTGAAGTGATGATGAACAACTTCGAGTGTAATGTCTGCAATTTAAACTTTTGCACGCCATTGTCACGTATACATGACAAGCAAGCGCGTGTCCTGTACGCCAAACGTCACAAATATGTGACAAAAAGTACGGCCTTATACAGTTCAGGACCTTGAAGATATCCTCCAGTGTGGAGGTGAACAGTTTCGGAGATATAACCGTCTCCCTTCCTAACACCTCGATACAGAAGGGATATATCTTGAGGATTAGTTCAGTGCCTGTATGTTATTTTTTTGTTGACTATGCATTGCAATCACGTTAGGCATTCGGTAGTTTCTTGGTTTTGTCGTTAACTGATAGATATAATATTCTTTATTGTACACTTAAAAATAGTAACATGACTGATGTTATTTATAGTATTTATCAAATATTATAATCTTCTTTTAGGGCTTGTTAAAGTTAAAATTGTGTAATACGTTCTTTCCCTTAGTCCATCCAGAGTTTCATACGTTTTTTAAATATTTTAATGATGAATGATATGACAGTTCATTGATAGATCCTTCTAAGACACTGTTTTCCTCTTAAATTCTTTGTTAGTCGTCAGAAAACAGTTTTCAATCTGATCAATCAAGTTCCTTGACTGTAAATAAGTAAAATGTATGTCAGCTGTATTGTCTATGTCCGGTATTGTTTAAAGTTATTTTTTATTTTAGGCACACGAGCCATTTTGATCTAGTAGCTTTACGGACAGACAAACACAGTCTAGCTGCGTGTGCATTATCTGTTAGATAACGGCATCGTCTCCCAACTACGCTGGATCGCATCCGGCTCGAAGGACCATGAGATTCAGATAAATTTCTTTTGTTATACTTTTGTTGTCTGTCAATGTTTTGAGAGGGTTTTTAATAACTTTGAGTTTCATTATTTTAGGGATTTTTCGAGTAAATTTGGTCGCGATCAAATAGCGTTGGGAAACAATTGCCAATTTACCATAAACTTTATAGCATACTGATCTTAGTAGGTACAAAACTAACGCAATTTATTTCTGTTTTAGGCGGAGTAAGCTCTTCCAGCGGTGAAAGAGCTGATGGAGGGATAGTATTAAGTTTCACCACTCTTTTCTCCGATAACACTTCACTTTTCTGCTCAAATAGGAGTAGTATTCAATGTTTCACTATATTCTCGTGTTTCTGTCGGTCTAAACGACCACACTGTCACTTTTATTGATAAGAAGTAGATGTTCTGAATGTTTATATTGATGTATACGAACATAAGTAGATGTTGTGAAAACCCCGCTAAAACCCTGGGCTCAGTGGAGAAGATTTACATTATTATGCCTGTGTTTCGAATTAGTTGTGTTAACGGAGAACCGGGCCTACCTTTAATAAACCAAACAAGTACAAATTTCACATAGTAAACAAATTAGACTGCAAAGTGCAGGGAGATATACCAAAGATTTGAAGAAATACAAAATAGCCCCATAGAATACAGGTAGCACTAGGTATATTTACCTGTTTGAAGGACAAACTGAATATATATTTATATAATGGCTTCAGTCTGGTTACAAAAGAAAAATTGACAAGCACAATGAAGAGAAAGCTAAACAAAATGCTAACGAAATGAACATCGAAGAAATAGATCTACTTGACTCAGCCAATATACAACATATCTACATTCCTAAACGCTTTTGATGTTACTATTAATCTTAATAACTAAGAATAAGAAAATGGCACTAACTAAGGTAGAGAGCCATTTAAAATAATCGATGTTTTTAATTGTACATGTACAAGTATTGAAGAAAAAGCGAGATGAGAGACATTTCATTGAGTATTTCTATTGACAAATCATTACAATTTTGGAGACTTCTATCGAAAAGTTACTAAACAAAAAGAATGGAAAGTTGTACAACATGAGAAGGAATTCAAACTCTTTCAGGTAAATATCCATGACATTCCATTGTTTGCCCATTCTTTTTTCAAAGTTGCGGCGCACGATCTTATATGCATATGTATGCATGTTAGATCATTTAATGATTTTCATTGATCTCACATGGTGACTTCACCGCTAAATATCTCAGTAACGTGACACTTTGGGGCACCATGTTACTAAAACTAAAATTTTGTTTGTTTTAGTTTCCTCTACCCATATACAAATGCTTCAACGTGCTACGGGATTTTGAAAAAAAAAACAAAACGGCGGCTGGTAGCTATGACAGCTCCCATAGAAAAAAGTTCGAACCCCTTTCTGACGTTACCTACCTACCTGAATATTAACTGATATTTAAAAAAAAATCTAATGATGCAGTGTGTAATTCTGATGCTTTGAGAATATTTTGCTATTCCTCGTACTCGTAGTTTCGGATTTCGCCCACTTGAAAATTTCACCTGTATAATGAAAAAAAAACATTATTATTCCAATTTCTATGGGTTAACAAATTATGGGCGACTAAATTACGTTACCTACTTTGCCTTTTTTAGATCACCATTTAATTCGACCAATGGTCAAATAAATACTCATTGGTCAATAACTAGCACTTGGTCGAAATAGTTACGTATTTTAACCTGCCTAAAATTTTCAAGTACCTAATGACTCAACTCGACTAAACCTCTTGATAGTAAATGTTACTCTTAATTTGGTTGATGTTAACAACCAAATTAAGAGTAACATTTATTATCCAGTAATTTATTGACTATAAGTAATTCAAGGTTTAGACATATCCGTTGTCGTAGCGACTTAGTCGAGCGAAGTTCCTTTAAACGGGCTTGGAATATTGGCGTTAGTCGTCGTAATAGAAAGTGATAGTCGTGTGAATTCGCAGTGGTCGCGGCAATTTGTTCGGCAAAACTAGCAAGGGCTGCGCGCCGTGTGTCTACGCGACGCGGCGACGACACGATCGGGAGTATTGCCATACCAATGAACGCGACGATCACGTATTCACGCGATGATCGCTTTGCTATTACGACGCCTTAGACTTGGCTATTATAAGAACAGCCAATCAAATCTCTTTTCTTGACGTAAGATTGAGAACCTGTCATTAAATTGTTGAATTGATTTTTCAGGATCCGGGTGTGGTTTCCTAGAGCGAGACAACATTAACGTTACCTACAGCTAATGATGTAACAGGTGCAAATCAAAAATAACCTAAAATATTTTTTGTCATGAATAACCTTTGAATAACTGTTCCAACCAAACTCGGATCATGTACAGGGTCTCTGTAAATAATCTCGCTTCAAATAAGAACGTAATTTGAATAACCTACGATACAATTATTAGTTAAAATGTTAAATGTAATGTTATTACAAATAAGTATTATTTAGGTGTAAGATTTCAATGATCTCGATGTTGTACACCTTTAGGGTGAATGTGTGAAATTAAATGTGTAAAAATGTCAGATGTGTTAACTAATTTATTACCTAAAGATTCCCTTAAAAATAACACAACTAATTAAACGATTTCTCAGCCAAAGTAGAAATAACCTAAGAAAAACATTAGGGATAATTAGGTACAGACGCCAGCACATAAAGTTACCCGAAACTGTCAAATTTTCCAGTCGCTTAGCGATAAAGTTGAAAATCAATAAAAGAAATTCGATAGATTGTTGTAACTTGATGTACTGGCGTCTGTACCTACCTACGGGGCCATTTGTCCCCTAAACAAACATCTCTTTACCATGCATGGTGCCACGGACATCCAACTCTGCAAAGGCTGCTTTGGCGCCGAAGAATCAGCCCACGTCATCCAGAAGCTCTTAGAGACATAGTGCCATTTTGATTGCGATGACGATTTTCGAAATGCCAAATTGTAAGTGATTGATCACGGGACATTTTTATAGCGTTTGTCAATCCCACAAGGGCGTACCCAGGATTTGAGCTAGGGAGGGGGGGGGCGCAGCTCATACTTGTTTCGCTGGTTATTCTGCTTCATGGCCGATGACTATGCACTGAGCCGTCGATGAGTGCTCGTGCAGGAGGGGCGCCCATCCCAAATATTCCCAGTCGCCCTGGATTGGTGACGCGTACGATGCGTAGGACGCCTAACGCCTGGCTGTGCGGGAGTGAAGCAGCGCGAGTGGCAGGTATCTTGCTGGGGAGTTTGTTGCGCCACTTCTTCCGAGCCGGGCGTTTTGGGGGACTGTCTTTATGTAGAACTTTGACGTTCAAAAAGTGCTGGCACTCAGCCTAATTTGAATAAATGACTTTTGACTTTTGGTGTCTTGTGTGGCCCGCAGCGACAAGTGGCGAGTCGCGGACACTGCTGTAGCGAGTGGCCGCCACCAGCTACACGTATGCGGTGCGTCTATACAAAATATATGGGAAAGTGTGTTAAGTCGCTGTCGCTGGCCACCGGTGGATGAGGTCGGTGGTCCGTTTGCGCCAGTCGTACACAAACCACATCTACACAAGTGCTCCAACAATACCTACTACACTACAAAAACGAATACTTATAGGGTCTTATTTAATTAGCTGGCGGCACTTCAGTCGTGATGGATTTATTACAGTCAGAGTAACAAATCGCTTTGACATTTTTCGGTAACCGGACCTTTGGAAAACATACGAAGGGCCGAAGTCAACTCACAGCATATTGAAAGCGTCTACTTAACAGGGCCTCAGGACCCAGAATAGATAGAAAAATCTTATTGCAATAGGTATAAATTGCAAATGCAAGGGGTTCATGCAGATAACTACGAGACTATTCATTTGACAGAAAAGCCGCTCGTGATCATACGAAACACACGGGACCGAATCGCTTTCATTCTTTACAAAGTTGGAGTCATCTCTTCGTGTTTCCTTGGAGTTTGGACGAGCCTTAAGTAGATAGTTTACAAAGTTAGATAGTACTTTGTAACTGAGGAGGGTGGGTCTTTTCAAAGCGGGATATATCCAAAATATGTTTTTTTTAACTGAGTATGAGGTCTTCTTACCTATGCTAAAATACATAATTTTACTTAAACGAATGTAAAACAGGATATGCTACTTAAAAAGCGCGTTCAGAACAAAACAGGATATTATTTTTACAAAAAAAATCGCCATACTTCACGATCTATTGATTTCGTAACAAAAGAGGATATTTTACAAGGGTGTCGGTTACCTACTTATCAGATTGATCTCTTCAAAAGGGGACCTTCTTTCACAGAATTTTCGTATCATCGATCCGTTTCTTTTTTCATATTTTTTTAGTAACCTTGTAAAATGGATCGCAACATATTGAATGAGACTATAGGTTTCTGAGCGCATATTATTTTCCCTCCGTCAGTTGCCAGTGTCAATTGTAAATTACTGTCAAATCTAAAAAAAAAAAAAATTCTGATTTGGGCGGGTAAAATAGGAAAACCATTATTTTAATATATTAAAATGAACGAAAAAATTGTGAGAGAACTAAATAGTGGTGGAAGAAAAGACAGAATTGCAAAAAAACCTCGTAAAGTGAAATCGTAAGTAAATAAATAAGTTACCTTGTCAGTTTTATTTTGTACAGACATTTTTTCACAAATTAATAAGTTGTTTTCTTGTCAGAGATCCTATGTGTCTACAGTTTCGGATAGATACCTTGTTCACATCCAGATTGAAAGACAACAGCCTTTAAGTGCAAATGGTTGTAAGGAACAAAGCGAAAAAAGAAGATTGAGATATTTCTGTTCCGATTGATATCGCCGTCCGAATCACAAAGGAAAGGTACTAAAGTGTCTAAACCTAATGTTAAGAAAAGGAACAGAAACAAAAACTAATTAATGTCAAGCAATATCATGTAATAAAAACACACACTAATTTTAATGTAGGTACAATTCAAAAGAGGATAAATGTATGAATAAACTTTACATTGTAAAAGGGGATATTTCCATGAAAGGTGGAACAAAAGAGGATATTTCGATTTTGTCCTAACAAAAGAGGATATTGTATTTTTTTATGTCCTTATTATCAATAAACCAGAAGGTTTTAAAATAAAAAAGGTATAATTCTTTGTACTTTATTATGCAGTTCTTATGTACAGTAACATTATTTTTCTGTGCACTAAAAGGTTTTCCTGCAATCAGTTTTTTCTATTTTCCGAAAAATAAGTTAACATACACATATATCCTGTTTTGAAAAGACCCTCCTCAACTGAGGGTGTTTTTGTACTTACTTATTTGCGGACAGGGGAACACAATTTGTGCGTATTTCACTTTCGGTAGGTACCTACTTTCCCTTTTTTCCTTAGTTAACATCAAGACTGGAAGTGCCCGAGACCCAATGGTGTTAGATTATGGTGACTATTGTCAGCAGGGCCTTTTTTTTTTTTTGATGTCGGTGGAAATCCTCCACCCTGGGGCGGGTGGAGGGGTCTGTCAGACTCTTACTGACTAAAACCACCCCGATGTTCCATCTCCCACCTACGCCGGGGATCGCGGGAACGTATGCGACTTCCGCAATCCCCGGCTGGTGCCGGCCCGCCACCGCGGGCCACCTCGCGTCGGCGAGGGGAGTGAGGTGTTTGACTCCCCTCGCTACGTCAAAGAAGGGCGCACGGGAACACCACGCGCTGCTACCTCGGGATTGTCAGCAGGGCCTAGCCCAACCAATATTTATTTTGGGATTTACAGTGTTCAGTCACTAATAGAGACATCTAACACACATGGCACAGGACCCGTAAATCTGGCGATTCTATGTTCGACAGAGCACGTCTTTCAGTTGATATTAACACTTGGCTAGTTAGAAAGCTGAATGATTGGTCGAAGAAAATCTAAGTTATAGGTGGCGCTGCATGATCTTATGGGACGTGGCCAAAAACGAAACTAACTCCGCCATCTTATTTTCCCATGAGGCCATGACACTTTCAGAAAAGTCTCGACAACACAGTCTACAGACGTACAGCCGCCAGCACATTAAGCTACCCGAAACTATCAAATTTTACCAATCAAGCTTGAACCTAATGCTTTAGCGATAAAGTTGAAACACAATCAAAGAAATTTGACAGATTGTTGTAGCTTGATGTGCTGGCGTCTGTGCTGCTACCTATAGAGTGCCATCTCACAGGATTTTAATGCCAACCTGACACGAATAGCGTCATCTGGATTTCGTGTTCCCTAACTAACCATACTAAACTATTAAGTCCTTAATTTTCATTTGGTTGTTTTTGGAAATATTACCCATAGTTATACCTACTGATTTATTTAAAACCATGTTTGATAGTTTGAAATTAATTTTATAGTACTTAGTTTGAAAATAAAAAGCGCTACACATGAGTTTTAATCAATCTTTAATCAAACAACACGTCGTCTCGTAGAAGGCATAGTAAAAACAAGTTTAACTAATAGCGTCCAAATATCGCACTCATACACCGAATCCAGTCGGCCTCGCGGAATTATTTGCCTTAAATTTAAGAACATGATTCATAGATGGCGCACCTAAAAAAAAATGCTGTGAACGTGAAGGTAACTTTACCCCCCTGACGCCGTGAATATAATTCAAACACCAAAAGATTTGAGCTTTGTATTTTTTTACTTTACATAGGGTTCAATATACTTTGGTAACATGGTCGTAGCGTTGCCGCATGATATAAATGAGTCAACTAACGACTAAGCGTTCACACTGGGGTTGTTGAACGACTTGCTAGTAATGCAGATTTGACAGCACGATAGCCGATAGGTACCAACGCCAAGCTCATCACTTCGCGCGTAGTTGATTGTCAAAAGTCCGAACATTGTCAAAACAGGTGACTGGATTGGACTGATGTATGAACTCGTGGCTGAATAATAACAGCCGCACGGGTCGATCTTACAGGTTAAGCATCACTTGCCGAGGTTGGGTTATGGAAGGCTGACTATCTCAACACATCGAGACTTCAGAAAGCACTTTAAGCCGTTGGTTCCGTTCTTTAGCAGTCGTTACGAGAGTTGTGAGAAGTCAAGAAATCGGACACCAGTCTTGCCAAGGGGCAGTGCCGGTCGGATTACCTAAGCTAGCGCGGGTCTTGTTGCCTAGACCTAACCTAAAACCTTCGTAAAAAAAACGAAAATATCAAACTTCTTTGACTTTTAAAGAGGGAGTTTGCACGGTTTTTGAGCAACCATATATATGTCGGGTAATAAAAGCCATCGGCTGGTGAATTGAGATAAATGCAAAATTGCTGCGTGTCGCGGGTTCGATTCCCGCACGGAACAAATACTTGTATGGCCAACAGATAGTTGTTCCGGGTCTGGCTGTTTGTGTAGGTACCTATGTGATTTTGTATGTTTGTAAACGCACCCACGATATATGAGAAATTCCTGGTGGGGAGCAAGGGTTTTTTAAATAAATAAGTAAATAAAAATGGTAGTCACTTTTAAGTAGGTAGGTATCTAGGTACCTACTCTCTAATTCAATGACACATAAAAGTCTTCATTAGGTACCTATCACATCATATGTGAATGAATTTACTACCAGGACATGAAGCTTTTGCATTATAATAAATAATTAATTATAATATGTAATGCACTCTGACTAAAAAGGATGAGAGTCATCACATTCATTCATGATGAGTCGTCACATTTGGGTCCACCATTTAGTCGTTAAATTTGCCTATTTAAGTATGGACCGGATTTGTTTATGCTAGGATGAAAGAAAAGAAAAAAAGTTTACTGCGCGACATATGACCCATACCATAAATAAAAATATATAATTAAAGACTTATGCAGTTGTGAAAAAATGCGCCACATCTTCGCATAACGGCTATCGTTCAAAATAGTAGGAGTTAGGACTCGTGTGGCAGACAGAGCCATAGTGCTGATTCTCAGCGACATGTTTTAGTAAATCCAAGCGCGGGGCCCGTAGCATTTGTTACCTCTTGCTATATGGCTAATACGGCACTGCCAAGGGGTATCGTGTTACCCAGTTACTGGGATATTGGGGTCAGACAGGCAGTCGCTTCACTTAAGATACCTACTGGTATTTAGCTAAATCCGGTGAAGTCGACCCCTATATAGTTGGGAAAAGGTGGCAACGCGTTAAATCTTTCTGTGCAAACAAGTTGCGCTAGTCAGCACTCGGCGTGCACGTCTGTGCCCTCTAGTGTTATAAATTCGAAACTTTCACATTATGAATGCCAACTACTAACGCTTTTGTGCTGCCATCTATAATTCCTACACGCTCCCACTAGGAGGAATGTGCCGAGCGTGGACAACGCCATCTAGTGGCGCAACTTCAAAACTTAGTTTAATAAGCATTTATAATTGACTCTATGCCCAAATACAGGTTTCTGAATATACTAAAGTCAAGAACGTGTCAAACTTTAATGCGGATTTCAGGCTCTAGTTTGATGAATACTCAACTTCAACATTCAGACAGAGAGCATTCCATATGGGCTTTGTCGTAAAGCGCCACATTGGCTGGAGAGTGTAGCGACCATTTTACTATGATTCCTGAACATTGACCGGACGAGTCTACCATGGATCGCGCAATTAGTATATTTCTCTTTCTTATTTGTTGTACACCATAGCGAAGTATATGTTTAATACACACGTGGCAGCCAACATGCTCCATATTCATACTAAATAGCAATCAATACCAGGACACCAAAGGCGATGGTAATACAAATAAAACACAAAATTTCCACAATAAGTTTATTCATCTTAGTTATAATGATAAAGCTATCATTGAAATCACCTTTACCACACATCCAGAATGAGTCTCAAGTTAGTACAACTTGTGCATACATTATATACAGTTTTGGGCTACAGCTTCGTCGCACGTCTCATATTTTGGCCTTATTCTATCAAGATCTTAACACTTCTCCATCATAATTGTGATTAAAGAGTGATAAGACTTCTAAATGTGACTATTTAGACAATATTGCACGATTCTAGTAATCCAAATGCGTAAGGAATGTCGTATGAGCTAAGGTTTGTCCACTGACTCACTTTTCTAATCAGAAAGAATACATCAATATTTTGCTATAGATATTAAGATTCATAACATGATTGTGATAAGAGTAAATAAGTTATGTGAAATGAATTTATTTAGTGTGAAATTCCATTTTTAAAAATAATCTTGAAGTTCTTATTTCATAAAATGGCTGAATAAAATATTAAACACATTTGACACTTATTGTGCAGCATTTTGGGCTCTAAACAGACTGGCTGCATTTGAACAGTATGCTATTTGCAAGCCTGCCTCTTCAGACCCTGAAGGTAAAAAAAAGGTAGGTAAAATTACGTGTTACTTCCTCTTCGAATACAAGATAAGTAAATTCATAAACTGGGAAGATTAGACATTTGATCTTGGCAGTTCGAAGACTGGTTTTGTTTCCACATTTCCCATGTAACCACATATTAGTTTTTTCAGTTAGTTAAAAAGTTTGCAAGTTGAAATAGATAATGTCTAATTTTAATTATAATAAGATTGTTGCATTAAGGTTTTATTCGAGGCGCAGAAGCTCCACGTCGAATACGAGAGTGGAGTTGGGTGGGATGACTCCGGGATGGCCTTGCTGGCCGTAGGCGAAGTCGGGTGTGCAGGTTAGCTTGGCGCGTTCGCCCACTGACATCTGTAAACAAAAGGAGATACAAATAAGTAATTGACAACAGCAAAGGAGTGAAACTCTCTGCCTGCGTCTGTGTTTCCGAACGCATACAACCCTAATCTCTTCAAAATTAGAGTGAACAGGCTTCTTCTGGGTAAGCTCGCTCCATCGTCGACTTTGTCTCTATCATCTATGACCTACCTAGAGTAGAGTCAAGAGCAAACCCATATTAAATTTAAAAAAATATTAGGAAACCTTTTTTGTGTTTACTGGGCATACAAGGTGTAACAGAAATACGTTAAACCTGAGAAGGTGTTTTTCTACTCATCATTATGATCAACTTTCTACTTTAAAATCGCGGATAAAAGTGTCAGTTTTAGTATCAGGTAGTTGTTTTTTTATCGAGATTTCAAGTTTTCATGATGGTAATGGTGAGTACAATTACCCCTTTTCCGATTTTCTAGTAATTATTTCCGTTACTCCCTTCCCTGTATCAACAAAAATTTTAACATTTATATGAATGACGAGTTTACACTAACTCCTAATTTTCACATTATTTATTTCAAGCTCATTCAGCCCATCCTAGGGTTGTCTGACAGACATGACATTGTACCCATACAATGAAAATATTCTAAAGAGTTGTGTTACGATTTTACCCTTATTCATAAAAACTTATTAAACATTACTTAGTTAAAATACCGTTTAAAGAGATTCTAAATTCAAATAGTCCATAGAAAATTTTGAATAAAGAATCTGCTGATCAGTATTTTAGCTATTTAATGGTTATGTCACCGGAAAATTGCAAACGCCCCAAGATAGTAAAATATCGCGTGAAATTGTAAACTATTTTTTCTTACTGAGATACGGTTATATTGGAAACTATTAAATTTGGATGGAATTAATTGTATACAAAACGATTTTTTCATAATATATCGATAAATTATAATCTAATAAAGATTTATTACACTATTACGGAGTCTGCAATTTTCCGGTCACAGTTATAAGTTTTAATGAATGAGGCTGTTAGTGTACATACTTTATTCTAACATTCGTGTCAAACAAACATACTCAAACAAGTCACATGTGCAGTCAGTCAAAACAAAGAACACATGGCATTGTGAGTAGACATTGTAGTCAACACTTTCTATTTAAAACAATAGTATTCAATATCAATTCTACATAGACTAATGCGGGCCATACACATTTGAAGTAATTTGATCAAAAGGGCTGGTTCAAACAGTTTTATAAAATTGGCATGAATGTCAAAATTAGTTGTCAAATGGCATAAAGAAATACGAAATTTCTTATTTCTATTTGATCAAATAGGTCTCATAAGCAACCAAATTTAATGAGACAAAAGATTAACATATTTTCCACCCCACTGCTGGGAAAAAGTTCTCCTATCAGATATGATAGAGATTGTCATGCATGAATTTATAATAATTTAGACCTGAAATATTTAATTATACTCGGGTTATCAAAATCAGGAGGCCACTATAAAACACTAACACTTCGCCCGCGACTTCGTCCGCGCGGGTTTAGGTATTCCACAAACTTCAACGCCCCCTCTTTTTTAAGGTTAGTTTTGGAAAATTGAGCAATACGATATACATCCTACTATTCACCCGTCAAGGATTGATTATTCTAAAATTGTTAGATCTGATTCAAATATCCCACTTTTAGTTTTTTCATTCCAACTTCCACGTAAACTGAAGTAAGCAATAATACCCTAAGTATTAAGATTCTGTCCAGTTTGCTCAAACCGCAACATTTTTCTTACTTACAGCATTTTTATAACCATCATAACTTTTAAACGAAAGGCCCGATTTGAATAATTAAAAGTCAAATTAACATGTAGGTACATAATCACACTTAATTATCAAACCACTTAAATGGATAAGGATTAATATCTTGATATCAAAATCATCACTTTTTCTTACCATTTGGGCTTTGATTGGATAATTTTAACAAAAGTCACTCACTTAACCATAATAGTTATAAATATAGGTTGGCTTATATTTTGGTAAATCTGGTATGACTGGATGCCGATCCCAATATAGTTGTGAAAAGGCTAGGCAGATGATAATAGCTTCGCGGACTTTTTTTATAGGTAAGTAATAATTAGTACTTTAATTATGTAGTACATTATTTTTATGTAATAGTTTTCTCAGTTAATGAATTTCTTAGACGAAATTTTGCTACTTCGGGATACATTATTGCAATTTTCGTAAAGATCTTATTTTAGAAAATAAAATAGTCAATAACCTTTGTAATGGTGAAAGAATTTTTAAAATTGTTGTTTAGCCAAATAGTAATAAACAAATCTTTCCTCTATATAATATTAGTTAAGATAAAAGTAAGATAAACTTTCCCCAAATGGTTCACAGTAAACAAAAAAGTAATGACCCTAGTTTTATCCATGCTCAATCCTTTGGGTGTGGCATAAGCCCCGCCTTGAAAACTGAGGTGCAGCCCTCATGAGCTTGATGCAATTAGACACACCCTGGGCATATCACTTACTAGCTGGTTAATTAGTTATGTTTCCCAACCTTCCTTAAACCTGGAAAATTTTATGCTAAAACTGAAGTTATCACTATTGAACATAAGGTGTTTTTTTTTGTAATATTGATAGGTTGGCATTTGACTGTTACACTTGATATTTAGCAATGATGACAGCGAAGGAGCATGGTGTTCTAGAAGTAAGCTATTCACTCCTATCATAAATAACTCCAGGATATTTCATTCAGATAACTTAAGATGTTTTAATTAACAAAATATCTATTGCAACTAATTTTTTACATAATGTTGTGTTAAAGAAAATACTGATTCTTACCTTAGCCACACCCTCATCCCAGCCTCGGATGACCTCTCCCTTGCCAATGCGGAACTTGAAAGGCTTGCCGCGGTCGCGTGAGGAGTCGAACTTCTTGCCATTGGTCAGCGTGCCTGTGTAGTGCACGACCACGGTCTGCCCTGACTTAGGGTAGGTGGACTCTGCGGAAGATATATTGAGATGCTAGTTTTCAACAATGAAATAGAAATTGATATTAACAGTTTTGACTTTGTTGTAAGTCCCAAAAGCAGTGTTGGAAATACACTGAAGAAAAATTTTGAATTTTTGTGCCTTACCACCCACAACAAAGGTAATGTGTTTTGAATCTATGTTGTTATGTGTTTCCTTTTTACAACTATGGATTTTTTTCTTGTATATTTTTTCTATCAAAAACCCTAACCAGAGCAACAAGGTTTATTTTTATCACAGTTTTATTTGGCAAATTATGTAGATCCTACTTTACAATGAAATGTTTTTTAACTAAAGGAAATGTTTGCTATGACAAACAACCTGCATAATGTAACATGTACATCATGTTTACTCTGTTATCTCTTAAATTATGTAGCACTTACCACGACTTATATAAATCAAATCAAATTGATAACAACATTAGTTGCTAGAGGATATTTTTGTGCTTAACTAACTAGGTCATAAAGTTGAAGGAAAATGCAGTAGAAAAATTATCATAATGCAGTAGTTCCACACGTGGTTCATTCCCACGCATTAATAGAAGCGCCGGCAGGAGCCCTACCCACCCAGTATCCGTACTTCTCTGGCGTGAATATGATAACTCACACTATATTACTGTTTATAAGCTAATAATGGCGAAAATAAATATTGAAATAAGGAATCGAAAACAGATTAGTCATTGTTTGTGCAAATTACCTGACGATCGTAATGATACGATACGAGGCGTCTGCCCGGTGACCTCAAAAAACAATGAAGTCAGTTATCAGTTTTTTTTCCACATGTATGCAGAAATTTACCACATCATTGCTAATGACATTTTATCGAGCAAAATGGGTTAGAAATAAGATAAGTTATGCAGAAAAACTAAAAAAAAGTGATGGAAAAAATTCACTGCAACATGACATTTTGCACTAAGTTTATCTAGAAATTGTGAATAAACATACCGTCTCCGGGTGAAATAGTTTCCACGTTCACTCCCATGTTGGCTTAGATAATTTATTTACACGATTTAATTAAATCCAATAGGTACCACGCGACGCGACTTCGAGTACGCCGATTTTCTCAATGATGGCGGACCTGTCGGTTGCCAACGTAAAAATATTTTAAAGCGTTGTTTATGGACGTGTTTTTTTCTATGACTATGAGGTGGAAATTAGCGTCGTCGGGTGGAAAAGTCTAGTGCCACATTTAAAAAGACAAAATATCTGGTTGTAGTCTAGTTTTCTGTTGATTAATTGTTTGCGTTGCATGACAAAAAAAAAGAATTTTATTTTACAATAATTTAGTCTAGAGTGTCTCATAAAATGCCTAAGGCCGTTGTGGATACTTATTTATTTATACAAAAATATAGATTTTTTATTATCACTAAACCTTTGTAGCTCTGTAGAACGTTATATTAACTGACGATGGTTGCGCCATCTATAAACCTCTTTTCACGTATGTTGGAATCCTGTTTTTCATCGCCTGCCAAAAATGTCAAGGCAATTTGTGGTAGTGGAGCAAAATATCAATAATATGCCGCATCCAACTGGCTTAATCAGCCGTCTAATTGGCTGCCTACCCTTTTCAGTGAACGACAGGCTTTTTAGTAGATACTTAGGCCGTTCATAGAATAGGGTAACCGTGTGACGAAAATATTTATTATGAAATGTTTAATTTTGGGAATTCTAAATTCAAACACCAATCAATTTCAACATTATAACTTCGGTGATGGAAAGACTAAGGGATTCATCAGAGTATGGGCAGCAGCATTATCTGTGCATTGCAACAGCTAGACTGTGATCGCCAACCCGCCTGCTAAGCGTGGCGATTATGGCAGACCCCCCCTCCCTTTGGGAGAGGCACTCGCTCCGGACCATAGATTGAACCAGGGCCGGACGCTAGAGGTCGCCGCCGCCGATCGCCTCCATCAGGACACGGCGGTGCTCCGCCCAAGCAGGCCAGACTTTCACCACGCTCCACCGTGTCCTCCGGGCGATTCTCACAATGTTCATATGGAGTCAATTAAACGGCTGATATTACAAACTCTTGCATTACTGAGCGACTGACTGACAGACGACGCATAGCCGAAACTGTATAATAGTACTGGTCGTAGAAAGCTGAAATTTGGCACGTAGGTACCTTGGGAAGTGTAGGGAAGCACTAAGAGAGGATTTCCCGAAATTCCTTCGGGGACGGGAAAAAATGGGATATGCGCGTACAAAGTCGCGGGCAAAAGCTGGTAGGATATAATAATGAAGACCATAACCTATGATCAGACAGAGGATGCAAGAACGAGAGGCATGGACCGATCAATATGGCGACGCCCAGAATTTTTCTGCGTTGTGCAACCTTCTTCTTATAACCACACAGCAGCGTCTACATTCATATTCAGCACTTTTCGCGACAATTGTCTTGTGGTAAAAAAAAGTAATCTTATTCGAGACGAGATGCTAAAATGTTTCGCTCACCCTTGAATTAAATATTAGTACCTGGATGACCGAGCAAAGGTTTTTTTTTGGTAAACGTTTTCTTAACATGAAACCTAGCTAGATCGATATTTCACCCCCAAAAAGCCCCTGCATACTAAATTTCATGAAAATCTTTGGAGTCGTTTCCGAGATTCATATTATATATACATATTATATATTATTTATACATACCTACTCGTATATACAAGAATTGCTCGTTTAAAGGTATTAGATTTCATTCGAGATAATGTCCTACATTCTTCGAGCTCGCTTCGCTTTGTTCCCTAAAATTTTCGACCTATCTATCTAATTAGCCTGTTATATCTAACTGCTGGGCAAAGGCCTCACTGAAGGTCCTTCTACTTTATATTACTTAAATGATATTTATTTTGCAAGTAGGCATAATAATATAGAAACATAGCATAACACTTTTACACGTCAATCTTTTTTGGTCATTTTAGATACATGAGGCCGGTGTTTCCTAGCTGACTTGATAATGTTACTCCTATTTATATTTCTATATGAATGCCCAAAATAGGACCTACTTAACTACCTTACCGTGCAACGCTTGCCCTTACTTTCTTTTATTTTAGTTTTTTCTGTTTTATTCGACAAAGTAGATCATTTCGATTACTAGTTAATTTCTGAAGAGTCTGGTCGTAAAAGAATATCTGTCACACCCTTGACGGTGTGGTATTTTTTGTACATTCTCTTTTTGCCATATGAATGGTCAATAGTTAACTTTACAAGCGGGCGACGCACACGCTGACTGTCACACCCTGGCGCCGAATATGATTATTAATAATTATGCATTGATACAGATCATACTTACGAATTTTTCGAACTACGAAAAACAGCTTCTAATCTAAAGAAAGGATACAAGAGTGAGCGAAGTGAACTAGAATAGTTCAGCACCTTTTTTTGGATAAGCAAAATAGTTCTGGATAAGTCAGTTTCTATATTATTATGATAGGCTTTATATTTTTAATTGTTTTAAGCTTACTTGTCACCCATGTGTTTTTAGTGATTGGTCATTGGTCACCTACTGAGGAATAGGTTTAGAAAATGAAACAGCAGATATACAAATATAAACATTTTATAACAAACATCATCGTATTCCAACCTTACATTTAACACTTAGTGCCAGGCGAAGGAATAATACGTAGCCGTTTTTATCGTCTAGATTTTCATATTTTAAATGAGTCACGAACATTATTTACGTCGATAGGTTCTGAATTAAAAATAAAATTGTCGTGGTGAGCTAAGAACACGAATTTCAATTATAAATCTCAAAGTTAGAAGTGGTCGTGTTTTTTTTCTAATTAGTTAGTTAGAAAATGTTCATATAGTAGGCGCCAGATAATCGTGGAATAACGGTCATTGACCCACCTACAATTATTGAAATTTTTAATTTGAAAAACGGAATTAATGACACAAAGCTGTCCCGAATCATCATCTCTCGTGATCCTTAACATTGTCTAATAATGAAAAACGATTCATATTTAATTGTTCAGGTACCTATGAACAGTTATTAGGGAAGGTCAATATACTTTATTCCACATTTATCTGGCGCCTACTATAGACATTTATCACCTCCTTTTTTTTGAAGTCGGTTGAAAACACGACCACTGCTTGCAGAAGTTAATTTTTTCAACCAATTTCGTAAATATTGATTGAGAGATCTTCGGGTTTCAATCAATGTTTTCGAAATTTAGAATTCGAAATAGTTAAAAAGTTTGTTTGACTAGATAAGAAATCCAATTAATCAAATACCATAGTGCCATAAGCGAGAAGAAAATTAACTGCACTATAATGTTATTTTTTTTTTCTAGAGGTACAATAAAAAAACATTCAAATTATCTATGAAATTTTGGCGCGAAAACAGGAATAATTTGAGCGATGTTACATTGTGCGTAAGATATACATACATAACTCATAGGTAGATATTTAAAGCTAGACGTTATACCATCACAACACATATTTATGTTTTGTTAATATAAAATATACGTACTTACTTAAGTACAAACGGCAAAAGAGGTAGGTAAGCATACAGACGTACTCTTACTCATACAACCATATAAATTGTGACAAAAATGCTTTTAATGGCTAATTAATAACAGCATGAAGGAATAAGAAAATACATCCTACTTTCATCAGCACTGTGGCTCTGTCTTGCACACAAGTCCGTAACTCTCAGCATTATGCTGAGCGATGGCCGTATTGCGCGGTATCACATCCATGTTTGTTTCATTATCATTTACAACCAAAGATGGTGTTATTTGCGGATGACACATCATTAATATTTAAAATAGACCGACGTTCACAAAATCTTGACGACGTCAATAGCTCTATTCATCAGGTCCAAAATTGGTTTACGTTAAACAACTTGGTTTTAAATAAAAAAAAACTAAATGTATTAGATTTTCTTTACCAAATGTTAAAAGTAGCGAATGTGACATCATATTGAATGGAGAAAAACTGGAGTTCATTAATCAGACGGTTTTCCTAGGTATCACATTGGACGAGAAATTACAATGGGGGCCTCATATAACATCTCTTGCGGGTCGTCTAAGCTCAGCCGTGTATGCTGTTAGAAAGATAAGACAGTTAACAGACGTAGAAACCGCACGTTTGGTCTACTTTAGTTACTTTCACAGCATTATGTCGTACGGTGTTTTGCTGTGGGGTCGGGCTGCTGACATTGAATCCATATTTATTTTACAAAAGAGAGCTATCAGAGCCCTTTATAATCTGCGTCGCCGTGATTCTCTTAGGGAACTTTTTAAAAAGATTAATATTATGACAGTCCCTTGCCAATTCATTTATGAAAATATTATGTATGTGCGGAAAAACCGACATCTTTTTAGTAAAATTAGTGATAGACATAATTTTAATACTAGAAATAAAGACAAATTAGATCAACCATTTTTTAGATTAGCTAAAGTCCACACTTCTTTCATGGGGTATTGTGTTAAATGTTACAACAAAATACCTTCTGACATATTAGAACTAAATGAAAGAAAATTTAAAACTCATGTTAAAAGTACACTTTGTGAACAAGCATATTACAAATTAGAAGATTACATTCAGGATAAGAATGCTTGGAAACATGCTGGTCCTGCTCCATAGGACAATAAAGGGTGGAGGTCAAACTGGTTGATTTATGTATTAACTTTATAGATATACTGTTTATTTTTTTGTGTTTTTATTTTTCTGTTGACTCACACACTGTTGTTTAATTAATGGTTCCAATGTTTGTAAATATGTGAGTACCATTTACCTAAATTTCTTTAGGAAATTAATAATAACCTCTGCTGGTGATACTTTGTGTACTAAGTAGCATACTCTGGGTGCATCGTCCTCACATAATATTAAATTAACTTTGTAAACCAAATTTTGTAAAATCATTATTTGAAAAGAGTAACTATGGAGTTTCTTGTCCGTTCTTCTCCATAAGAATCTACCTTTCCGAATGGACAGTAGAGTCACTTTATTAATGTAATTCTATTATTTTTACTGAACTGTAAACGATGACGTTCAAAAGTGCCGTTTAATGGCCTAATTGAAATAAACGTTTTGACTTTTGACTTTTTTGACTTTATTGTTTTATCGTAGGTATGACTCGCACATGACGCAAATAAACTCTCTTTTTTTTGTATTTGCAATTTTTGACCATACACACGCTATTATAACGGCTAGGGTTGCCACCTTTTTTGGAAGTAAATAGTATTTTTTGTAAATGATTGCAAAAATATAGTACTTACTTTTGGAAAATACTGAAAAAAATATAGTAGGTACACATAGATATATTATAATTAAAATTTTTAGTTTAAAAAAAAATAAATTGAGCTTGTTCTCCTATCTTTGTTTGTTTTTGGCATATAAGAACCATAACCAGCATCACGTTTTATGTTTTTTTTTTGGGAATTAATAAAAACGTCGAAGTTCAACGTATGACGGACTTATCCTGTCACTGTCAGGGCATTATGTTTTGCAGCCTAGCCCAGCTATTCAGAACAGGTTATGGAAAGAAAAATGATGAATAATATCTAGGTCCCCCGCCTTGGAACGGATACATTTTTTGACCTTTCATACAGAAATAAGAGCCAAGCTGTGGACTCATGTTGAATGGTTGGAGAAATACGAGAATGTAGGATGCTAGAGCGAGCGCAGCGAGCCCGAAAATGTTCGTGCCTCCAAACAGCTTTTTACTAATGTATTTCGAAATCGGATGGGATTTTAATAAAAAGACTGCAGAGTACTTGAGTAAGCGTTCAAAATATAGTATTACGTACATACTATATTATTTTTCTATAATATACGTCATGGTGGATTTTTGAGACGGGACAGTAAGGGAGGACGAGATAGGAAGTTATTGCCAAAAAGTTATGGATGTTCCCCTAGGAACGTTTTCCTGTAACTATAACGGTTAAGGTACCTGCCCTTACTGCTTCGTCTCAAAAATACACCCTGTATAGTACAATTGACTTAAATATTGTACAATACTATATAATATATATACGGGTGGCAACCCTAATAACGACTCGAACTCACGATCATCATAGACAAAAATAGTAGACATTTTAGACCAAGCTAAAGCAACTCGTATCACATCCTACTTATCTCTTTTGACCGCCGTCCATAGACATTAAACATATTTAACTTTTAAAATAATACACAAAAGGCCGCTACACACAATCAGGGTATTTTAACAATGACTACATTATATTCATTTATATTTAACATCGATTTAAGCTCGGACTAGAAAAAATAAAAACGAAACTTATCACTTTACTTTTTTCTTCTCTGGATTCTTTTATTTTTTCTTTAATTTTTCCTCCCATCTCTTTGCGTAAGTTTCATTTTTGATTTTTCTAGTTTTTCAAGTAATTTTTTTTACAAAATACTAATTAACATCACATTATTATCCATTACAATACAAAACAATACTTATGTGAAACATCAAGTTATTATGTTACATTTTTATTACACTACATTTATTATACAAAAAACACGGTAAAAATATTCAACGCATGTGACGTACACAAGACATGTCAATTATAAATATGACAACCCAAAAACATCGACAAATAATAAAAAAACATATTTAAAAACTTTTTTTGTCAGATTTTTAATGTTGCCAGGGTTATAAAAAAGCGAATGCTACACCGAGATGTTTAAATGTTGATTTTTTACTTTTACAATTTAATAATAGCTATCTATCTACAAGGATCAACAAGCGAAGACATTCAGAGAAAAATCTAAGGGGACATTTTAAAGCTACATCGATAAATCTCTAATGAATTACATTTGCAGCAGCCATTTTTGTTTCATAGTGGAAGTTATTTTTTTAATATTGGATGGAGGAAAGATAAGGTTAGTATAGATTAGGTATAGACTAGAGAGATAAAGGGAAAATACTATTTGAATAAGCTTAGGCCACATTATTTTTGAATTTGTTTAATATTTGAGCTAAATTGGTATGAAAAGGTCAGATGTCACCATGTTTTAGCATATTTTTTTTGGTGATATTTATGTAATTGCAAGTGCTTTGATAAAATTTTGTAGTTCGCAAAAGATAGTTTTATCATACTCAAGACGGGAACAAATTTTAAGTACATGTGTCTGTCCTGTCACCTACTTTTTGAACTTTGGTTCTTGGAATTTGATCTATTCACGAATTCTCCATAGGTAATATCTGACACGATTTACAAAGATTTCGATATTAAAATTTAATGTAATAATTGGAAGGCGTTACACTTGTCTATAGCTCCTATACATTATGCCCTGTCTCTCGATGAGGACATGTCGCCATACAGACGCATCTGAAAAACTATTAGATTTAACACTGTCTCGAAGACGAGCTGATAACAATTTAAAATGAAGATTTTAACTTTTTTTTAATACGACTTAAAAATAGTGTGTAGACGCCTAATGCCTTGGTAACATTGTATGATTGTCAAAGAATATTAGGATTTTAACTTTGGATAACTCGTCCTACATATAAAACTTATTGGTTAAGTTCCAAAATAGTATTTGAGAGGAGTAGGTAGATTTTGTACTAAAATAGAGTTGGGGGATAAGAGTAGCTACAGCAAGCGAATTTGTGTGTGGCAGTTTCCCAAAAAAGGTTGCATATTCCAATTTTTTTGATTTAACAAAGTCCCGTATTTAGTTAAAATTTTTATACTTTTTTGAAACGATCACCTACTCGCGTAGACAGTGCTACGCAATTGGCTCGTAGCACGGCTTACGGCGTAGCAGGCTACGAGCTACGGCGTAGCAAGTTACTAGCTACGGCGTAGCATTGCAACGTTCACTATCAAATCTGATATATTCATAATAGTGTGCCAATGTTTAGTGATTTGGAATGATATGTACGCATAGACAGAGTCGATAATGTTTAACTACTTTTTCATTAAAAATGGGTTATGAAAATATTTCTCTTGGTGTAAATGAAAAACAGAAAGAACTTTTTTTTTAGTTTTTTAAGTCAAAAATCCTGTGAAAAGCGGGAAATAATGTTGCTAGCTAGTTAGCCAAACCGTTCCTAATGAACGATATTTCTAGCTTTTTAGCCGAGATGAGAATATGCCTCCCTTACCATGTATAAATTGACTTGCAAGACGATTAAAAATAGAATCGATTAGAGTTTTAAATATACTTAAACAGTTCGCCTCTATTTTATTCCAAATTTAAAATACTCCAAGAGTCGATCAAATAGCTAGGTTTAAAATATTTGGCATATGATTTGGCTTTGTAGATGATCGTGTATATAATATTCTTTATAATTAAATATTTGCACTCTATTTTACGTGTACTTATAAGAATTTCAATGAAAATATGCTTTTAAAATTCAAGAAAATTATTAAAAAAAAAAAAATTAAATTCAAAATTCGAGGTAGTTTTCAAAACAAATTTCCTCAACTCATACCTTCTTGTTGGCGATGGATTGAAATTATCTTGAATTATGAATTCAAGTATTCATACCACAAATAGTCTAACGCCATAGTGAATAGTTTTTTGAGTTATAATCAAGTAATCTGTGGTTTTCATTGATTTAGCAATATTACACGGTTAAATCAGATTCATTCAGCTGTCGTTTAAAAGGCGCACATATCTTTGTTTATTCTGTTTCTAGACACACCATATCAAGAGATGAAATTGTATCTAAATATCGGACTACAAAATCTGCCAGACGATTCTGAAAAAAAAAACTCACTGTGAAAACGAATGTGCCAATTGATGTTGATTTTTTTAGGATTTTAAATCATCAAACGACTCCTTCCACTCTCGGCAGAGCGGGAGGAGTGTCAGACTCTTAATGACTAAACCCATCCGTGTTCCTCCATATCCCATTTTGCGTTCCAGGGCCGCGGTGACTCTGCCAATTGATTCAGTGATTGATAATTCACTTGAAGCTCATTTCATCTAAGTTGTCACGGTGAGATTGGTACCACTAAGCACTTCTGATGTTATGTCACCACTTTCGAACGAGAGTAACTGTGTCCCTGACTAAGCGTGTCGTGTCAAAATACAGTATTTTGATTGTGAAAACTTAGCTTAACCTTTTGACCGCCAGAGCATAAACGCATCGGCGTGCCCCCGACGCCAAGCCACAAATTCGTCGTACTTTTTGTCACATATATGTGACGTTTGGCATACAGGGCAAGCGCTTGCTTGTCATGTATACGTGACAATGGCGTTCAAAAGGTTAAAGCGAGTCAACTACTCGCTTCAAGCTCACTCCACGAATGCTGGGATTGACAGCTCATTTCACTTTTAAGATGTCATTTTGACAGAATAGGACCCCAGTTGCTCGGTTAGTCAATAGTTATTTAAGTTAAATAATATCCACTATTAGTAGTCTAGCGAGATAGTAAACAGTTGATGACAGCAATTAAATGATAGTGATATTTATTTTTCAAATTGGTTACAAGTTAATTAAAAAATTTTTTTTTTTTGTTCAGATAGGTCCGGTGTTTCCTATCTGATTAATTAATGGTTTAGCCGAAATTTAATGATATCCACGAATTTTATTCAAAAGCCACAGATAGGTAACCGTGTAATATTTTTATTGGATTAGGTTATAAAACCTAAATGCCTTATGATATCAAAATAAATGTAAAAGTGTTTTAGTTTACAAATACGATTTGGTGTTATCAAATTGAGAGTGAAATCTTTGTCAAATGAGTGTGTTTTACAGTTATAATGTGAGGAGATTGTGGTCTTACTTTTTACTTTCTATGTCTCGAATTTGTTATTGGTTAAATACTATTATATTTGTATATATATATAAATTAAAATTTTATTTAAAAAAAAAAGGAACCACAATCTCAGATCTTGGGACTAACTATTTGATAATAGAAACAAAATCTAGTCGATCAATACATATAAATACACTATAATATTATAACACTATGTATCCCCAGCCCTTATGGGTTATATAAGGTTTTGACACATTCAACGCCATACGAAGTACTCAAAAAAACAAAACCGGTCAAACGTTTTGTTTCTGTTTTTTTTGAAGTGAAACCTTTTTTAGGCGCGTTGAGCACTTTCCGGGTGAACAAAAATCATGGAACTCGCGTCATCGTCATCGAATGCTTTGGGTGAACAAAAATTATGGAACTCCCGTCATTGTCACCGAACGTTTTAGCTTTCGCTTAGTTTTCACTTCTATCGGCAGTCCCCAAAGACCCATGTTTTTTTTTGTTACAATGATGCGCTTACGCTTGATCAGAACCACACACTGGTAAGAGATGATGGGTTTGACCATGGATCACGCATGCATAGGGGTAGGGAACCTATTCATTCACCCCTTAAACCCAGGTTGTGTAGCTATCATGATTTTTTTAATACTGAGAAAACTAAAAGAGTAAAATCAGGCAATAAGTATTATTCGGTTCATCCAACAACCCAATTTTTCATCCCCAATCGGACTGAAAAATAATTTCGGTAACCATTTCCATTGATTGACATGACGTTACAACGGGCCTTACTACAAACATGTCAGTTGCTGCTCAGTCGAAGCCGATTATTAAACCCATTGAATATAAGAAGACGTGCTTACCATGTCAAAATAACTTTGAGTAAGATGAATCATCTTGACAGTGAATTATTATAAGAAAATGTTATCTTGCAGTACATGAAAAAGTGTTGTGAAGTTTTGCAGTAGGTACCTACTAAATGCAATTATTTATTCAAAAAGCAGGAGGGAGTTCTCATTTTTATATTTTTTGCTGTTTTTTTTATCGATAAAGCAAACTTTAATTGAAGCAACAATCAAATTATTGACATGTTATTATTGATCTGTCTACCCACTTATTCTGTGCGCTCTAAATATTAATCTTAATTTTAATGTGTTTTCTCAGTGAGTGAATTATCTATGTAATTCTTATGAGAAATAAAGTTGTTCTTAAACCTAAATTAAAAACAGAGACAGATTCTAAAATAAACAACCGTTTCAAATTCAAATTTTGAATACCAAAATGGCGTCAAATGTGTCAAAACGTCGCAACGCTACAAATTCGTTCGGAAATTGGGACGGAGTGGTGGTTGCGTTCGGAAACAATTATGGAGTAGCGGGTTCTTCCTCTTGATGGTGCTTGGCGAGTGCTAGAAGTATCATGGTGAGTTGTTTTCTGCTTATCTTGCCTTCGCTGCTATATTCGACGCCTTGGAGAATTGTTTCTTCAAACTCTAGTAGGTCTTGGGCGTCGTAGTCCTGAAAAGTATAGGATGGAAGGTTAATATACTGAACTGGAAAATATAATTATTTAGACATGTGATGCCCACTGCAGGACAAAAGCCTCACTGTTCTCGTTATGTGCTTGTCCCAAGCACATAACGAGAGCACACAAACGAAAAATATAAGTTTTTTGCATGGGGTCTTTCAAAATTTTATTTTATGTTTATTTGCTATTAAAGAGACAGTTGAACAACGCTGTGAAAATTGTAACTGTCTACCAATTACGGTTCTTAATATAGGTACTGTCCGCTGACAGACAGACGGACGAACGGACAGCGGAAGCTTATGGTACTAGGGTTTCGTTGGTGGCCGGACGGAACCCTAAAGCCCGCGAGGGTAACTATGTGGTCGTCTAACAGTTTTACTTAAAACTTTTACAAAAAATTGTTTTAATTAGTTCGTCGTAAAACTTTCCCCTTTACTCGATTCTTTATTTAAAAGTTTTTTATTAAATCCCAGACTTCAATATGCAAAGCTTGTGTAAAAAGTTTGTAACAAAAACACTAACCTTTTTAACTAATTCTAATAAATCCTTGAGAAATCCCCGCAGCTCCTCGTTCTCAATCGAGCCATTGTTATCCTGGAACACAGTCAATGGATTCGTTAGATAACTTAAATTGAGTTAGTTTCTTTTAAAAGAGCTTTCTGTCTGTGATTTCGAAACTTCTACTGTCATAATGTAAAAAGTGAATAGATTTTTACGATTAAGAAAGTTTCTTCAAACTCTATTTCAAATCCCCTTGGAGCAGTATGGTTAAAGGGTATTATTATAGTACAAGATTACTAATGCACTTTTTTTTTACAAAAAAATACATACGACTTCCAAATAAAAAAAAAACATTACAAAATATAAAATAACTTTTATATCGGAAGTCGGTGTTTTTGGTTGTTTCTTCGTATTTTAACACCGACTTCCGGAATTAAACTTTGTAGTGTTTTTTTTTATTTGGAAGTCGGTTGTATTTTTTTGTTAAAAAGGGTTTTCATTTTTCACTTTTTAGTGGTACCCCATACCTAAATTCACCACTGGAAATTCACAGGAAAGCATAACACGCAATTTCGTTTACTAAATTGGATGATATATTTTCTATTTTTTTCAGCTATTTTGATATCACAACCAAACCACTGAATCGATTTTGGTGAAATTTCGTTGGGACCAATGGGAACGTACATATATCCTTTCACATGAAAAAGATTTTTTCAAATCGATACATAAATGACAGAGTTATGAGATAACACAAAAAAATACAACCGAATTGAGAACCTTCTCCTTTTTTTGAAGTCGGTTAAAAGCGGTTTCGTCACAAGCACTACTTCTTGACCTGAGTTGCATTGCCAGGTCGAGCTGTGTTATTAATTTTTTTTTAATTATGTATGTGGGTAGGTATGTCGTTTTGTGGCAATTAAATACTTTTTCTTTCTATTCTTTTCTTTTTCTTAGCCCAGGGCCAGACCCTGGGCTAAGAAATGTGTGCACGGTTAATAGCAATAGGGTCTCCTTTTATTATTTGGGACTTCAACATTACTAAGACAGAGTGAACGAATTTAGCTCCCGTCATGCCATTCTTGTTAGGTTCCTGGCTACTGAACGGCTGATTAAGCTAGTTGGCTGCGACATATCTACTAAATATCAATAAAAATACAACTCTGTCTTACCCTTCAGGGAATAGAGGTGTGATGTTACATATGCAAACTTAGGCAAGCCGGAACAGGAATAACTTTTTTACATAATAGACAGTGAAAGGTTCTAGCATAGTTATCCATTCCACTTAAATCCATAATACCTCCAGAAATGCCTTCAACTTTTTCATTTTCGTGCAAGAAAGCGGAAATTAGTATAAACGGCTAAGTGTCCCAAAAATAGATTTAGAGGTATACAAAAAAATAATAAAAACTTACCCTATCGTACAAAGAGAAGACCCTTTCAATATCGTCCTTCGTAAGTTTTGTTGCGCCCTGATAACATAAATACAATATGTAGTAGTGTCAAAACGATTGAAAAATAACTTAAGATTAGACCCGTGTTGGGCGCCAATTTCGTTTATAGCGGATGTTACAATTGAGTACAAACCGAAAAAAAAGTCTAAAAAATAGTAAACGAAAATTATTCTAAAAAGCTAGAAGTTCTAAAGCATTTCACAGTGCTGTAATGCTAAATAAATAAAAAAATATTTCAAATACAATTTTAGATAAACTATTTTAAAGCAGTCGACTTTATTATTCACAATTGGTTTTTGTGTCACTATTAAGAAAAATAAGTGACGTCGCGTTTAAACGCTGGCCCGGAAACATAACTCCAAAATATAGTGAATTTTAAATGCCCATTGCTTGAGATTAGGTAATGCATCAATTTTTTTTTATGGTAAAAAGTTTTATCATAGAGCACGGAAACGCCGCGTCGGCAGCAACTCGAGACTTCAATGCTAATATTATCGAGCCCGCGCATTATGCGAACCAGTTCCATTAGTTTCAGCTTTCATAGTCAGAAATGGCACTGGCTGTCAATTTTTATGAATAAACGGTGACACTCACGAACAAGTTTGATTTTTATGTCGTGTTTTGAAAATACTCATTGTTAAAAATCCTTTAAAGATAAGAAAGATTTAATGCATTTTCTTAATTCACTCCAGTTACTTTTAAATCTATGATTTAAATAATACGTAAATTTTTACAGTGTTCGTGTCAAAGGCATTATTTAATAAACTTTTGTTCCTTCGTTGACACACTTGATTTGTATGGAGAGTTTTGACAATAACGTCTCTAGACTGATCACCGAGAAGTCTCGGTGCTCTATGGTTCTTATGGAATAAGCGAAGCCATTTGAAGCCAGTGTGGGCCAGTGTGTAAACGCAGCGTGAGGACTCACCTCTATGCCCTCCTAGGAGTGCAGAGTGCAGACATAAGCGTTAGTGTTAGGATAGACAGACAGACAGACAGGCAAAACAATCATAGTAACGTGCTTATTTATTTATCATTTTACTATTAAATCTTTTTTAAAGACACGTGAGTATTCAAAGTTTTTTGGAAATGCAATTTTCAGTTTGTGAATTTGGAGTTAAGTGTTCAAATATCTGAGTGCCGATTCTACTAATTTTCAAGCAACATTCGTATTCACATCTCAGTCACAATCTGTCAAAAATGTATGAAAAATTAAAAAAAAAAATTGTGACAGATTGCGACTGAGATGCGAATGCTAATGTTGTTTAAAAAAAATAGTTTTAGTAGAATTGGTTCTGTTGTGTTTGTTTTTGGTAAAGAAGGTTAGATAAATATAATTAATTAAAAATCGTAAGTATATGAGCTTCTTTCATCTGCTGAGCTCCAAAAAAAGTGGAGATCTAAAGAATTAACATTTACAATAGACTAAATTAGAGATTCTATATTTTTCATTCTTTGTCTAAGTGCCAAACAATTTGGTACTTATTTATAGACTAGGTATTCATGTGTCCACTAGTATGATATTAAACTAAAATGTAGGTGTGTTGATGTAATGATCATTATGAAAATGTTACATGTCTGGAAAATTGCAATCATATTATTTTAGGAGTTTTTATGGTTATTTTTTTATTATAAGCAAAACTAAATGGAAAGGAAATGAGTGCATTAAACTATGAAATGTGACTATCTACTAATATTCTATCGTAGGGATGCTTCAAAAATTATAAATGGTAGATACATAACTAGTTATAATTCAACACCATCAGATTTCGTGGTGATACACGATATTTGTTTTTTTTTTAAATAAACTTGGCAGTTTATAACTTTCTATCTAGCGTAAAAAAGTAGTCGGGTCAATCTAAAGGTGTTGTCACAATGAAAAAAAAAAACTTTCTTTATCGTGTTTGGCTAAAGCATGAAGGATGGTATGAATTGAAATCTCATTAAATTTTGTTTGAGCATTGAACTTATTCATGGTTATTCTTATGTATAAGAATCTCGAAGCTGTTTAGCGATATTATAGATAAGCAGATAAATGATACCTCATTCAAAGTTTCATTAGAACGTTTAGAATGCGCTTATCAGTTACTAACCAGCTCAAGAAATTTTATAAATAAGGTTACCGACATTAAATACATAATATAAAAAGAACGCATGGAACTCTTCTTAATTTTCAGCTCTACGTTATATTTACTCTATGGTTAAATTTACGCGTATCGGGCAATATGGCGCCTGGGTGAACAATGGCGGGAAATGAAGTGTCACTCACCTTGAATACTTGTCGACAGAGGAAATTCTCTTTGACGGGCAGCAGTCTGTAACATATGTTTATGAAATTAATAACTGTGAGACTCTATTAATATTTTTACTACAAGGTGTTACAGAAGTGCGTGGTCATACTCAAGGGTGTTGTTCTGTATCTCCTATAGAGTAAAGAAACAATCTATAGGTATTTATAATAAAATTGTATCACAATAAGAAACGTTTTTTTTAAATACTAGTATAATAGTTTTCCACTGGGTGCAAAGCTGCAGGAGGAAGCTAGTGCTTATTCAATAAAAAAAGAAAAGTAAATTTTCTGATATTTCAGATAACACGCCTCTTTTCCTTCCATGAAATCATTTAAAGATAAGATACATTTAATGCGCTATCTTAATTCATTACGATTACTATTTAAATATATATATGATTATTTAATACTTAAACATTAACAGTATTTGTTTCAAAGGCATTATTTAATAAACTTTCGTTCTTTCTATAGTAGGCGCCAGATAAATGTGGAATAAAGTACATTGACCTTTCCCTAATAACTGTTCATAGGTACCTGAACAATTAAATATGAATCGTTTTTCATTATTAGACAATGTTAAGGATCACGAGAGATGATGATTCGGGACAGCTTTGTGTCATTAATTCCGTTTTTCAAATTAAAAATGTCAATAATTGTAGGTGGGTCAATGACCGTTATTCCACGATTATCTGGCGCCTACTATAGCACATTTTTCTCAAACAGACGTATTTTTGGGTACTTTCTAGCTAGCCAAATGACATACAAATACAAAAGACCACAAAAAAGGTCTTAAGCATCCATTACATACTTTTTTTTTCACAAAAAGGTCGACCAAAGGAGTTGTATGTTGGGATTAACATCCATAAAAGGAGGTACTTCCACGAGTGGTCAAGTTTCGAGCGACTTAAGTACAATACATTAAGCTCAGGGGCCTTCCATTATCTACGTTTATAGCCGCCTTTGTGTCAAAGGAGACTCTTTTGAATAAAACTGTTTTATGTAGAAAGGAAGGTTTTTATTTATTTTTACACAAATTTCATGAATGTACCTATGTATTCCCTCATGAGTTAGTAAGCGACTTCATTTGCTTTATTATGTTATCACCATTCTAGCTAAAAGTCGTCTACTGCTGACCATAGGGAGTGAACGAGCTGATCGGCGAGCTCAGCAGAACAAGCATAGGGTGCCATATGGATGGACAGTGCGTCAATAATATCAGCTACGCGGATGACATGGTGCTGCTGAGCCCGTCGATTAGTGCCATGCGCAGACTGCTGGATATTTGTGAAAAGTATGCACGAACCCACGGACTCAGATATAATGTGAAGAAGAGTGAAGTTATGGTGTTTAAGGCTGGTAACAAATCATTCGCTAATGTGCCTTCCTTGTATCTTTGCGGTGCCAGCTTAAACAGAGTGTCTAATTTTAAATATCTGGGTCACTGGGTCTCAGAGGATATGTGTGACAACACTGATTTAGAGAGGGAGCGCAGGGCGCTGTCTGTGCGCTGTAACATGCTGGCCCGCAGGTTTGCACGGTGTACCGAGCAAGTCAAAGTGACATTATTTAAAGCCTTCTGTCAATCTTTTTACACCTGCAGCCTGTGGACTAAGTACACACAGCGTACATATAGTGCTCTGCGAGTACAATATAATAACGCGTTCAAGGTGCTGTTCGGCCTGCCGCGCCACTGCAGCGCTTTAGCAATGTTTGCGGTGAAAAGCGTGGATGGTTTTCATGCCATCATGCGGAAGCGCTGTGCATCTATCATGAAGCCCAAGCGGGCCACCTCGAACAGCTTTCTGAGCGTGTTCGTGGGCCGATGGGACTCGCCGATGTGGCGGCACTGGATGCGACTACACACTGAGGGTGGTCGCGTCCAGGGCTTGGCATGATCTAGTGTTCCTGTGCAGTGCCTCTTTGTGATTATGTTTTTCTTTCTGTGGTTTATGTATGTATTAACAATAGCTTTATAAGGTATTTTGTGTTACTAACAGTATATGGACTATGTCTGGAATAAATGTCTTATTATTATTATTATAGGCCTCCAAGTATCGCCAATATATATCGTGTTCCAGAAGTGTGTGGTCATGTTTAGAGCAGTATTCTGTAGCTGCTATTGAGAGAAAGAAATAATATCAAAATAAAAAAAAGTTGACTTAAAAAAAAACCGACCAGAATAAACGTACAAAATGTTCGAAAAAATAAAAACATACTTTTCAAGCAGTCTGATGCAGTCGGTGGCATCGAATTTTGTGATTGAACTACGATAGAAAAGTGTTTTAATTTTAACTTTTTTTGTCGTTTTTTTTCCGGTCGGGTTTTTTGAAAGAAGTTTTTTTTCCTAATTATTTAACAGATACAGAACACCAGCCTTAAATATGAACACGCATTTCTGGAACACCCTGTTTAGCGTCTCACATCCAGTGAATTCCCGCGTCCTTCACCAAGTCATCGGTCCACCTTCTGGGAGGCCCTCCACTTTATTACATATGTACATATGTGCTTTAAAGAAATCTCAATTTCTTTGTAACATTCTACTGGAGTCTTGATTTGTAAAGATAGTAATAAACTGCACATTTCGGGCTACCCCAGGAGGATTCTGAGCTGCTGAGCTAAACTAAAATAGGAGGATAGGCTATGTTAGCCTCCTGACCCTGACCGAATGGGAGTCTAAGTGCGAATGATTCAGTCTACATTGTGTCAATTTGCTTTCTCTTTTCCCAACTATATTGAGGTCGGCTTCCAGGCTAGCCGGATGCAGCTGAATACCAGTATTTTACGTGAACTGACTGCCTATCTGACCCCACAAGCCAGTATCTAGGCAACACGATACCCCTTGGCGAGGCTGGTATCAGAGTTTCTGGCTTCTGACTATCCGTAACGACTATCCAAAATCTTCACCCCCAACTGAATGGTTTTTCAAAAATCTAATGATGCAGTTACAGTTTTCTACAAAAACACTACAAAGTAAAATAACTTCGGAAGAGAAATCGGCGTTTTTGGTTGTTTCTTCGTATTTTAACACCGACTTCCGAAATTAAAGTAATTTTATACTTTGTAGTGTTTTTTTTATTTCAAAGTCAGTTGTATTTTTTTGTAAAAAACGTTTTTTTTGTTTTTCACTTTTTAGGTAGTTGTACCCCACACCTAACAACAAAACTGGAAAGTCACAGGAAAGCAAAACGCGCAATTTTGTTTACCTACTTGGATGATATATTTTCTATTTCCTCAAGTATTTTGATTTAAAAACCAAAGTACTAAACCGATTTTGATGAAATTATATCCTTTCACAAGAAAAAAGATTTTTTCAAATCGTTTCATAAATGACGGAGTTATGAGAGGTAGCAAATATAAAAAATAGAACCGAATTGAGAATGTCCTCCCTTTTTGAAATCGGTTAAAAATTGGGGCCGAGACTCTTTTAGTATTCCCTATTCCTCTTGTCTATCCCTATTCCTATTCCTCCTCTTAAGTTGACGTCATTGTCCAAATCCGTGTTGGATTTGGACAACTTGAACTTCAACTTGAAACAATCACTCTGCATATTATCTGCCTCCATTTAACAGGCCCGGTTTATATTATATAATGCTATAAAAGTCCCTCGCAACGCGGTGTTAAACGTACATATAAAGCTAAATTCAATTAAAATTTGCGATTAAAAGATTCGACATAAGCCCAGTCACTGCCCACACGGTCAATTTATTTCTGGACATGTTCGAATGTAGTTCAGAAATTGGGATCAATACCGTATAATCTATCCGGGGTCGAGCAAAGCTTCATTTAATTAAAATTCATTTTAAAGTTTTTGGTCGTGGATCCGATCCAACCCGAATTATCCGAATCCAGTGATCGGATTCCGGATTGTTTTTAGAACGGACCTGAAATAACCTTTGCTTCGTTCGTTCGTGTTGACCTTAATCTGATGAACCGAAATGCCCATTTATGCCTATTCATTTAAACATAATTCTTTTTATTTTTGTAATAATAATTACTTACATTTATGACCCCCTTTTAAGACTAAGGTATTATGGCAAGAAGATGGGTAGAAGCATTTCAAAAAATAAATTACACAAGAATTAAAAGTTATTTTTTTATTTATTTAGCCTTCATGCAATGCCGAGGAGATAACATGGCAGGTGCATTGTTTAGTCAGATTAAAAAATGAACCCTTTGCACGCGAGTCCGAGTCGCACTTGGCCAGTTGATTGATAAATCTACCAATCTAAAGGAATCGAGCTACTCGGTATTTTTACTATCTTATCAACCAATTGATCTTGTTAAAGCACATAATAATTGTCAGATTACTATTAATAAGTATTTTATCTTTTTTTATTCATTGCGGTAACATAGATAACATTGTTATTCCCTTGTGGCCTTCATTATGTCATGATTGATATTTTCATTATCTGTTTATTTTTATTACTTATCTTTAAATAAGTTAGTAAGAAAAATTATATTTTTGAATACTTTATCAGAAAGTATTTAGATATGTGATAAAAACAAAGAAACAAACGTAAATTGAATTTGGAACGTTCTCGTACTTTTAAGGAAGTTTGAAACGCATCAAATTAATTAACTAAAAAAAATAAAAGTGAATACCAGCTTTTTATTTTTTAAGTCCTCTCAGCATACCCTTTCATTGGATATTGTACCCCTATGATATGGGTAGGCCCATATCATAGGGGTGCTTAAAAATAAATTGGCCCTCCATTTTAAGGATTCTACTATTACACTGCGTTAAGAATGATGCCACTACAAACGTTTATGTATAATTTCAGAGCAATCGGTTGTGGATAACTGTTTTAAATGAAATGCAAAATTTGATCCATAGACACCAACTTACTAAAAAACAAATTTTACAGAAGCTTGTAGTCGGGGTGAGTCAGCTTTAGTAAAAAAAAGGGCTTTGCTATTGGCATAAACTTTAATCAAACTAACCACAACATTATGACACGAGAATCAGAATTACAATGCCGCCATATTTATCGTATGACGACGATTACAATTTGTCAACCTAACCAACTAATAGCCAAATCAGTGGCTAGCATTCGCGCCGGCTCGGCTATTATTGGTCGGCGCGAGGCGCGTGAACGAAAGTGCGTTTGGATACACACACATCACGGCGAGTATCGTTCAGGTGCCTTACCTCGACCTGTGCGACCAGGGAGACGTTTGGATACATCCGCTATAAGCTCGTAAATATCGTAGCTTGTAAGCTCGTAGGATTGTACCATAGACAAAGAGGATGGAGTGAGCAATACCGTCACAGAACTAAAACCTTTTTGTAAGAAGAGGCAAAACTATTGTGCATCCAATAACCCGTGTCTTTTCCGTAGTTCTTAGTGGAGAAGGTGACACTGCAAGCCTGTGGCGTGGCCCAATCAGAAATCAATTGAAAGTAAAAATGACAGCAGCCCATATTCACTTCGTACCTAGATGGGGAAAGCTCAGTCCATTCTCTTCGTCCATGGATTGTACTTACTTGGCCATTTCCGATAATTGTAGCCTTCCGTCCTTATTAGAGTCAAATACTTGGAGCTGTTAACAAAAATGATTAAGATCAATATTTAATGTATACTAATATTATAAAGAGGAAAGATTTGTATTTTTGTAGGTAACGAATAAACTTAAAAGCAACTGGACCGATTTGAAAAATTCTTTCAGCAATGGGTAGCTACATTAGCAGGGAGTAACATAGGCTTTATTTTATCCCCGTACTCCCACGGGAACGGGAACTACGCGGGTGAAACCGCGTGACGTCCGTCAGTATCTAATACTTCAGGATCCATGAAGGTTTAGATTTTGAAAAAATCTATCTTGTTCAGGGCATAGTACGAAACCGTATATGCTGAGCACGTTCACATTCAAACAATGTTCTCAAAGACCTCGTGAGAAGAAGTGGGTAATCTCCATGTTCCCAAAGTTGTTTGGCAAGTCATCATAGCGTATTAGTAATCATCTTCATTCTATCCGAAAGTTGTCCACAGCTGGACCGGACCGGACCTATGTATGCTTCTCACATCCACTGGTCTCCCTTTGCCCTCACCAAGTCATTAGTCTATCTTCTGGAAGGCCTTCTAACGCTGCGTCTTCTAATACGCGGTTGCCACTCTAGCAGTGTGATTCTGTAAACATTTCTTCGTATAAGCTTAGCTGAAGTGAATTGCAGTGAGCTGTCAATCCATACAAACAAGATGAAATGACAGTTCACTTCATGCTCACTTCACCAAGTGTACACTCCTATTCATCATCTGCCTAGCCTTTTCCCAACTATGTTGGGGTCGGCTTCCAGCCAAACCGGATTCAGCTGAATACCAGTATTTTACTGGGAGCGGCTGCCTACCAGACCTCCACAGCCCATTAACTGCTTAACACGGTAGTCCTTAGCAAGACTGGTGTCAGATTATCTGGCTTCTGACTATCCGTAACGACTGCCAAAGATCTACAAATGACAGCTGGGATCAACGGCTTAACGTGCTTTCCAAGGCACGGAGGTTCTCCAGGTCTCGGTATGTTAAGAAGGTCACCCATCCATAGAACAACCTTGGCAAGCGTTGCTTAACCTTGAAGTTCGACCCGTGTGTCTGTTAGTATTTAGCCACGAGCTCAGCTCAGCTCAGCTAATTACCTTTAATGGAACGCTATAATGATTCGCCCTTCGATTCGTAGCGAAAAATAACAATTTCACTAGTAATGAGATTGTATTAGGTTCTTCCCCAGCGTTAAAAGCGTGTAACGATTAAACTGCTTGATTATCGACTTAAGATACAATTTTCGTATCACCAAATTGCTAATCAGCACGTGCCAGTTATATTTTTACTATGTGCTACTTATGTTATACTTTTTACTATGTACTTCTTAAGACCTTTCTAGAACATTCCACGTATTCGATATCCGACCGACTTCTGACTTCCGTTTGCTTCGGGAATAATTTAAGAAAATTAAAGAATTTTTTCAAATAAACCATTTTTGATTTTTTAACATTGGCTAGCCAAAAGATGAAGTTGCACCTTCCAAAGCGTAGATCTCTATGGAGAAATTTTGTAACAATTTCACGGCGTACGAATAGATAGATATGAATATGTTTTATTTGACTTCCGTTTCTCATTCTTTGATTTTTGAATATTTCTTAAAAACACAGAAAAATAATTGTAGTCAAGAAACTGGATCAAAGCTACGGCGCCCTCTCTAGTCACGGCTCCAGAGAGGGGAACGTCTTTATTTGAATGTATTATTATCCAGCTCTTTTTCGAGATTTATCTTGCCTGATGGAAAACATTGGAATGCTCGTGCCCAGCATAGGGCTAAATCGTACTAAAAGCAACCTCAGACCATTACGAGAAGTCGGTTATCCAGCATTGATTGTTAACGTGTAATCGCTTAGCTTAGTACACGATATTTCATTAACCTTTTGAATGCCATTGTCACGTATACATGACAAGCAAGCGCGTGCCTTGTACGCCAAACGTCACAAATATGACACACACAACACAAACGTGACAAAAAGTACGGTGTGGCTTGGCGTTGGGGGCACGCCGATGCGTTTATGCTCTTGCGTTCAATAGGCTAAAGAGGAACTCTTCAAGTCTATTTTTTACCTTTATATTTGGCGAAAATAGTTGTGAAAGTTATATAAAATAAGATACCATTGTGTCGGTGTATTCGATGAGTTTGTCTTCTGAAACGTCGTTGATCTTCTTTGCTTCCTTCAGGAGATCTCGGAGGAAGTTCTGGAAGAGAAAAATATTCTGTAAGCATGTTTATTATAACCAAAGCCAACTAATATTACCTATACTTGTAAAAGTTTGTGTATTGGGTACTTGTTAATCAATCATCCCACACACGAAATAAACAAAAGAAATGCTTAGAAATGAACACGTTTCGATGATAGGTATTTGGGCCACGTGTACATCATGATCAATCTATTCCCCGGTCGATTCTGTAAACATGTCGGAGTGAAGGCTTGGGCGAGGTGAGCTGTCAATCCATATAATCAATATGTCACGTGATCACGAAGTGAGCTGTTACTCCATTCTTATTATATGGATTGACAGCTCACCTCGTGATCACTCCACCCAAGCCTTCACTTCGACATGTCTACAGAATCCACCGGCTGTAAAACTTACGTCAAGTGAACATGAAGTGAGCTCTCCATGATCAATTTGTTCAATCAAGGTGAAATGGCAGTTCACTTCAAGCTCACTCAAGATGAATAAAGAAGAAGAAGCGTAACAAAAACAAGTAGTTAAATATGTGGAAATCAAGGTAAACTCAAATGAATAGAAGGATGGCTATCTCACTATAGGTTGGTATTAAAACAAAGAACAAAACGTCATTTTAAATTGCAATTCTCTACCAGCAAGGTTAATGTTTACTTTCACACTCAAAATTAAATGAAAACTGCTATCTACCAATCTAGTAGGTACTCGCATTACTCAAATATTTACTCGTGAAGGCCCAGACTAATTGGTAGGTTTAATTACATAGACTGAAGTTGTGAATAGGGTATTTGCCTAGTATGATAATATAATATGGTCGAAGTATAAATATATAAAATGGTCGAAAAATTAAAATAATGATGAGCTTCCCACACGTACATAAAAAAAAAAAATTGCCAATACTTTCATTGTGCTTACAGCTAAAGAGTAGATTTTCTTGCCGGAGTTTATGTTCATTGAAAGCTTGGACTGAATAGGTTGCTTTTAGGCAACTAGCCCTAGGCCACTTGACCTAGACATTTGTCATGACTGCCCCACTCAACTCAGACAAAAAAAATTATAGTAAAAACCTGATCTGTAGTATTTTATATTGTAACCTTATACTTAAATAAATAGAGCAATACTTTTTTATTTTTTATTATTATTATATTACCTTATGATTAATAATTTAAAAAACACGAATTTTCTCATTGATTTATAAATTTTATATTGCTGATTATTTTGTTAAATATTATAATTGTTATTGTAAATGTTGTGCACGTCTGTAATTGACATAAACACTGGCCTTATACAATTTAATATGTCCATGTTTGTGTTTGTGTTATTGATGTGCCATTAATAAATAAATAGAGCCCGCTCTATCGTCGAAATATTCATCATTCAAGCAAGTCTGTAGGTTAAGAAAACAGTTGCGCCACTTTCTGCGCCTAGTATAATAATAATAATAATAATAAATAATCTGTGGCCCGGCTGTCAAGAAGACAGTCAAGAATTTTTTTTCTCGCCGATTTTTATTGTGAATAATTTAAACAAAACCATCTTAAACCAACAAAATGAAATTGAATCTGAAAACCATTAAAAAAAAACAATATCACAACAATAGAACTGGAAAAACAAAGATATGACGAAGAAATTATGAAATGCTGACGAGAAGCCGGGCACGTCACCTAGCCACACACCCATCACCTTCGGCCTCGTCGCTCAGCTCCGCCTCGCCGCCGCCGGAACCCAGCCCCACTGTGAGTGCTGTGACACCGGCCGTGGCAGTTGCGTCGAGCTCAAGCGACGAGTACTTCTCAACGCCCACGACGCCACCACCTGCACGTCGGCGAAGAGGACGCCGGCCGCCGGACGGCTTAGGACCTCGAGGCCCACCGGCCTCTGATAGGGTCCCAGCTCCCGGCGGAAGTGTGCAGCGCATGCGATGGACACAATCCATCAATGAAAATGTCATGCGCTCATACTTTGGGGCTACAGAGGGGGGAACTAACCTGACTGCGTACCGTGGTCGGATGCTCTCTCTGTTTCAGGTACTTGAACCAGCTGTCAACGTTTCGGCCCAACGACTGTCGGATCAGGTGCGCGTCATCCAACGTAATCGTATGTTGGATGACAGTGTGCTTGATCGCCTCCGAATGGAAATGTGTGGCCATGTCATTACTCCTCCGTCGCAGACTGTGGCACCACCACAGTCGCAAATATCCAGCCACGCTGACGAGGAGAGTAATGACAGGGTTACAAACGTAAGTACCCAGTGCAATGAGGAATTGAGGAGTGCTTTAGAGTGTGCTATTCGGGAATATCGCTACATACCGCCTGAACTAAGACCACGCTTACCTCGTTTGCCCATGCATAACAAAAATAGGGCGCTGGTAGTTGCTCTGGATTCGCAGTTGTCAAATTATTTTGATGACTGCGAAGACCTCACTGACACACACTCGATTATGTACTGCGCGGCTGTAGCGGCATGTCGTGTAGCTCATGTCAAAATGACTAATGACAGAGTTACACGACCAAAACCAGCCGTACCGGCTTGGCAGTGCAGGATCGAGCGTCGTATCGGTGGGGCCAGAGCGCTAATCGGCAAACTAATCTGCTTCAGGGAGGGCAACACTCGCCCTAGAGTGATGCGTTTTGTGAGACGGGCGTTTTCGGGGACTGATATCAGCCCCCGAGATTATATGTCACGTGTCACAGAGCGCATCGACTTCCTGAAGCAGAAAGTGTATGCATGGGCAAACCGTATTCGTAGGTATAGGCGGCGAGTGGAGCGATACACCCAGAATCGCACATTCCGAAGTAATGAAAGGTGGGTATATAGGGTTTGGGAGCAACCGGACCAGGGTGTGACTGACACGCGCCTGCCGGATGATGACGCCATGTGTTCGTTCTGGCGCAACATCTGGTCGGTGCCTGTCAGTCACACCGAAGGTGGTTGGATTCGAGAGGTCGAGCGAGCGTGCGATCCATTGCCAGAAATGGGGGCAATCACAATCAGCCCCCAAGATGTAGCCCGTGCAGTCCGTCTCTTGCCTAATTGGAAATCTCCAGGGCCGGACGGACTGCACAATTTTTGGATTAAGTGGCTACAAAGGTCGCACGCTCGTTTGGCATCTCAGTACCAAACTGCCTTAGAGTCCGGCTCGCTACCCGAATTTCTTACGACAGGAGTTACCCACCTGCTCCACAAATCGGGTAGTACCGCGGAACCCAAAAATTATAGACCGATCACGTGTCTACCGACGGTCTATAAGGTTCTTACATCTATTTTGAGAGCTAAAATTAATAATCATATTAACAGCAACAACATCATGTCTGTCTCTCAAAATGGATGTAGGAATGGGTCCCGCGGTACTAAGGAGCTACTCCTCATTGATATGGCCATTAGCCAACAGGTTCGGCGTTCCCGAAAGGATCTGTCGACATGTTGGATAGACTATAAGAAGGCCTATGACTCGGTGCCTCATACATGGCTCATGAGGGTGCTAGAATTGTATAAAATTGATACAATGCTACGCACCTTCCTGATGTCGTGTATGGGGCAATGGAGGACAGTTCTTCGCTATCCAGGATGTCGAAATATCCAGAGGAACAGCGAACCGGTAAGGATCGAGCGGGGTATATTTCAGGGCGATAGTTTGAGTCCGCTTTGGTTTTGCCTAGCCTTGAACCCTCTAAGCACACTGCTGGAGAATTCAGGGCTGGGCTATCGGTTGAAAAGAGGAGGTCAGGTTATATCTCACCTCCTTTACATGGATGATTTGAAACTCTTTGCCCCCAGTAATCTGCAACTGATGGAGCTACTGAAGGTAACTGAAACTTTCAGTAGTGCCATCAGGATGGAGTTTGGTGTGGGCAAACGTGCGGTCATGCATGTAAAGCGTGGGGAGATTATGGAATCCGTGGGAACTCAACTCTCGGATTCCATAAACCTCAGATCCCTCTCTTCAACTGAAACTTACAAGTATTTGGGTATGTCGGAAGCGTTAGGTATCAATGTTACTGACATGAAGCAATCGTTGAGGGAGCGCTTCTTTGGCCGCCTGAAGAAGGTATTCAATAGCCTTCTATCAGGCGGAAACAAGGTGCGCGCCTTCAACGGTTGGGTCATGCCGGTATTGATGCACTCTTTCGGCGTACTCAAATGGACTCAAACGGAACTTGACGCCCTGGATAGGCGGGTCCGTACACTGCTTACTGCATATCGAATGCATCACCCACGGTCGTCGGTAATGAGACTGTATATCCCGCGAAAGTGTGGAGGTCGAGGCTTCTTAAATGCTAAGACTCTCCACAATCGCGAGATATGCAGTCTCAGGGAATATTTCCTAGCTGTCGACGTGGGTATGCATCGAGATGTAGTGGCGGTGGACAAGGGACTCACCCCGCTCTCTTTGGCAAATGAGAACTGGCGCAAACCTGCGGTGCTAGACACTAATGGCAGAGTAAGGAACTTCACGGACGCTATTTCCGGGCCCTACATGGGCCCGACGTAGATCAATTAGCGTCCGTAGCCTGGTTGCGATTCGGTGATCTCTTTGGAGAAACCGAAGGTTTTGTCTGTGCAATTATGGACGAAGTTATCATGACGAATAACTACCGGAGATTTATTGTGAAGGACGGCACGGTTGACATATGTCGGGCATGTCACCGTCCGGGAGAATCGATTCGCCACATTGTCTCTGGTTGTTCTCGTCTAGCTAACGGAGAATACTTGCATAGGCACAACCTTGTAGCCAGGATTATCCATCAGCAACTTGCTCTGAAATACTCTCTTGTGGAATCGGAGGTGCCGTACTACAGATATGCGCCCGACCCAGTTCTCGATAATGGCAATATCACATTGTACTGGGATCGGTCCATCATCACTGACAGGACTATTGTTGCCAATAAGCCTGATATAGTGGTGGTGGACCGAATCGAGAGGCGTGCAATGATTGTAGACATAACCGTTCCGCATGACGAGAATCTCGTGAAAGCCGAGAAAGATAAACAAATCAAATATATTGACTTGGCTCGCGAGGTTGTCGACATGTGGGATGTGGACTCAGCAATCATTGTACCGATAGTTGTGTCAGCCAATGGCTTAATAGCCACGAGCCTCGACCAGCACCTCAGGAGGCTCTCGTTGGGCAGCTGGATCAAGGGCCTGATTCAGAAAGCGGTACTTCTGGACACGGCTCGTATTGTTAGGAGGTTCCTCTCTCTTGAGCCCTGACCGCCGGTAGCTTGGACCCTGTTCCCGATACCGGTGGGCTACTATTTTTATATTTTTAAATGTGTTTTATTTTTGTATTTTTATGAAATATTTAAAAATGTATAAATAAGAAAAAAAAATGAATAAACGAAATAATAATAATAATAATATCTTAGGACAACTCACACACGGTCATCCGATCCCAAACTAGGCAGAGCCTGTGCTATGGCAACCAGACAACTGATAAACATACTTATATATTTCTAAATACATACATATTATAGACAAATTACAAATGATCATGCTCATCACACAAAGATTTGTCCTGGTTTAGCAGTCAGGGTCATTAACCACTCGACCAACAGGCCAGTCAAACGTATAAACGTAGCTTTAACTTACCTTAAGTTCATCGGCCTCTATATACCCGCTGCCGTCGGTGTCGTATTCTCGCCATATCTGAAAAACCAACATCATAATATTAACACAAAATAGAAGAAAGTAAAATGTTGGTTTAAAACGCTAGATAACGAACCGTCTTTGAGAGTGGAATCCAGGATTTTTCTCGTAAGTTTTGTGAAAAACAGACTAGATTTATGCTAACATAAAAATACTGGGGTAAGGCCCAGTTGCCATGATATCAAAATTGTAATCCTGGATGAATGTCAATAAACGTCAAGCTTTAATTGTCAGTTTGATGATTCCAAGTGGAGTACAGTTGTAAGACATTGGTGAGCTACTGATAAGACGTAGTTGCGCATAGGTTTGATTTATCACACAAAATTCTGTGAACAGGAGCGTAACCTCGGCCAGCAGCAATAGCAGGTGGTAATGGGTCAAAGAGCTGATCAGGACTTACCTTCATAAACTCTACACTGGACTCCAAAGGGTTGTCGAACCTGAAGAGTAGAAGGAAGTTCTCCTCCATGGGAAGCAGCTGTGCCAACTGTAACAAGAGAAAGCTAAAGTCAGGCGAAATGTTATGTAAGGTCCAACCCATAATCGTATTCAGTGACTTGACTTTTAAAGGCTTACCAGTTTCTAGCAAAAAATGAGCGAGTCTTACAGTAGTCGCATAGGATGTAACATCTGACGTCTCACCTTGACCTTGTCTTCACCACCTTGGTAAAAGCAACATTAACATTAAAAGTACCAACTGACAGCCAACTCGACCACTGCGCGCGCTCATTGGTCAAATCAAATCGCGCGCGCTTCCTCGGCTTCCTGTTACACACTTCCGTCCCATTTCACGAAATCACTCCCACAGGTTGCAGGAAAGCGAGAGAAAAGATGTAACACATAAAAAAAAATGTATTTCCCAATTATGTTGGGGTGAGCTTTCAGTCTAACAGAACGTAGCTGTATACCAGGATTTTAGATGGAGCGACTGAATATCTGACCTACACAACCTAATGTTACTAAATAACACGATACTCCTTGGCAGACTGCTTGTCCATTGACGCGGAGCGAGGCGGCGGAGCGGAGTATGGGAGAAATGCGTAGCGGCGATGCGGAGCTAGGCCGAGTTCACACGGCGAGTTATTTGACCTTGCAGTTTTTTCCGCTTTCCCGCACCCTTCCACACTCTGCTTCCCCGCTCTCTAGCCTTGCTCCGCTTCCCGGTCTTGTATGAATTTTTAAACTAGTTTTCAAATCCCTGTCCACCGAAGCTGAGCGGAGATTTTATGTAATTCCGTTGGTAAATATTGGCACAGTTCTGCTCCGCTCCTCTCCTCTTCGCTCCAGTGGACCATCAGCCTAAGACTGGTTGTAAGGCTTTCGAGCTTCTGTCTTCTATTGAAGAAATGATCAACGAATGAGGGATAAACGGTTAAACATGCTTCCTCGAAAATCTGGTATCGTGTTATCATCTGGGTAACACGATACCACTGTTTTATGGAGGTCATATAGGTAGTAACTTTATGTAAAATACTGGTATTTATCTGTAAGTCCAACATTCCAGTAATTGGGAAGAGGCTAGGCAGGATGGATTTCGACGGCTGCCTAAAAAAACAATTTTTATCAGTTAGCTAAAACCGTGTTATAATTGAAACTATGATAGTAACTGAAATAGATAAGACCTCTTTTTACGGTAATGTCCCCGCTCATCAGTGAATCATTTGTTATTGACAGTTATTTTGATAATAGAATGCCTATCAAGTAGGTTGGTAGTCACAATAGATTAGCGTTGTCTGGTGGATTTGCAAGTGTAGTCACCGATCATAGTAACTGTTGTTTACAATGAGGATTTTCAGTAAGGGTTCAGCTACACGCTCAAACTTGCATGCACAAACAGTTTGTGCAAAATTTGGCGCAAAAAATGCATGGTGTGTACACGATAGCGACTTGCACGCGCAAAAAGTTTGCGCATTTATATTGCATCTTTATACACGCATTTATATTCACTGCTGTTTAATTGTGTAAATCAATTTTGTACAAACTAGCGTTTTGTGCAAGCCATTTGTGCGGTATACCGTTTTGCAATCTTAACGCACATGTTTGGAATTGGTGCAAATAAGATTGAGCGTGTAGCCAAGGCTATATGATGTGCACCAGGTGGCAGCACTGAGTCGTCAGGCACCTGTAAAACGCTTATGTTTTCTACAAAACATGACATATCAAATTATCATAGCGCATGACAGCTTGACACAAAAGGGGTATTCCTAAGAGCGGTAACGCACTGCATCCGATTATAAGCCCTGGCTGGAGGCTTTAATATTATATTAAGGCCACCACAGGCAAGCCCGATTAAGCAGTCGACAACCTTATAAGTTGAACTGCGAGAAGCCACTCATAAAAAAAGCACTGCGTCCGATCCGTACCCATGAAAATACGAGTATAAAAAACTCGGACCGAATTAGGATAGAGATTACGCTCTAATCCGATCTCTGATCCAAATCCAAGCTATTCAGGGAATCTTTGGATATGTCCGATTTGAATTTGACGTAATACGAAAGCGTTTATACAAACTGTACTACGGCTACTTCGGTCCGTCATTTTTTCTTTCGAATTGGAGACTCACGGATGACGGAGAGAAATCGGATGATGGAAGTCGGATCTAGTGCGTAAATTACAATACACATAGTTCGATGACTACTTCGGAACGGATTTCATGGATTTGGATCGGATACAGTACGGAACTGCTCTAAGGGAAACACCAATCGTAAGGCCAATTCTCTTCCTTAAAAAGTGTTGAATTCAAGTCGCAATATCATCATCAAGAACAACAATGACAAAAACTTTTAAAAATATAAGAGTGGCAATTCTCACCTAAACCCTGCTACTGCACGGTTCAGGCCTAGTTTTTTTAAAAAACGAATGCTATCTACAACTGACCTATTAATAGATAGTAAAAAAACAACTGACGCATGCCTATCAATAGTAATAAAAACAACTGACCTCTCGTATGTCAATCTTGCCATCCTGGTTGTCGTCGTAAGCCTCCATGAAACACGCTTTCAGCTCGACCAGCATTTCATCCGACACCGCCTGCGAAAGATGAGAAAAGAGTTTTTAGTTGAAGTCATCAGAAACAATATTGAATATAACTAATGGTGCCTTTGGTAATTTTAATTGTCACTGTTTGTAGACAGTAAAACTCGCAAAAGGGTATTTCAAAAAGAGATGAAAATTGTGTTACCTACAAAAAATTGGAAATGACATTATTTTGACTTGAAAGGCATTGTTTATTTCCTGTGTTGTTCCAGCAAACCTGCGAAAAGACAAATAAAAAAGAAATATAAACAATAGTGAGAACGAAAGAACAAACTGTTTCTAAAATAAACCGATTTAAAAATATTTCTAAATATAATAACATCACGTTATTATCTGGCTGTGTGCTTAGATTCCATTGCTTTCCAGCACAAAAACTTTAACAATTCGCTCAGAAACCCAGCTAATAAAACCTCTCCACAAATTGTAAAATACCTCGGAAATAACCCCAATACGTAACGAAAGAGATATACGGTAAAAGTCTAACACTAAATGGTGAATCTCTGCTATATAAATGTAGGTATTACTTCCATAGTTTCCGTTTACGCTGCAACTGCCATTGTTCAGCCAGCCTGAATGGGAAGCAATTTTAAACTTAAAACGCCGTCCGCGTTGCCCAGTTTTGTCTGGATTTCGAATTAAATTCAGAATTCCACATTTTGAAATATGAATTTCGCGCTTTGTTAAAATGAATACTGCCTGAATAACTTTTGTGCTTTGGTCTCATATTGTTATAGCAATTTAATATTTTTAGTCTGTGGAAAGGAATACGGCGGGAGAGTTAAATCATGCACATTATTCTAACTTTTTATTACACTTCTGGACACATCTATTGGCCCACCTTGTATTTTCAGTTTCGTTTGGTCCTAGCTAAAGTTTTATATTAGGTCGAGCAAAAAGTTTTTATGCAGTTTTGAACCTGGCACATTCACAATTTCATTCAATAGTCTTTTTTTGAATTTCGAACAAAGAATTTAAAGAAACAAAAGACAATTTGGAGCCTGTTTGTTGATATCAAACAATCGAATACTAAGAAAACTTGGTTTTATTGGTTTACTTGGATTTAATTCTTGAAAAAGTGATTGATATCTTTGGTTTTGCAACAACCATTACTTATTCTTAACATTAAGGTGAGGTTCTATCAATAATCTATGGATACTTCACCTGAAGTCGCCGCCCAAGCTGTGGCACTTATTCAGGCCGGACACAGCCAAAGAAACGTGAGTGCTCAACTTAATTTAAGTCGATCTGCGGTCCGAAATGTTTATCGGAGGTACCTAGAGACTGGCGGCTTTGTTCGTCGCCAAGGAAGGCCACGATCTCGGGTCACAACTGAAAGGCAGGATCGATTCATCGTGACGACCAGCTTGAGAAATCGTCACCTTACCTCCATTGAGATACAAAACCACCTTCGCGACTTCCACGGAGTATCTGTGAGCGCTCGAACTGTTCGGAGAAGGTTAAAAGAACGCGATATGGTACCACACAAGCCAGCTAATGGGCCCAAACTAACGCGAGCCCACCGAACAGCGCGCCTTCATTTCGCACGCATTTTTTAAATTGGACACAGCAAGATTGGAGCCGTGTACTCTTTTCTGATGAGTCTAAAATTGTGTTACATGGCAATGATGGAAGGAAGAAGGTCTACCGACGTAAGGGAGAGCGTTTCGCACAATGCTGCTTTGAAGAGAGGGTTGCTTATAGCGGTGGCTCATGGACTGTCTGGGGCGGTATATCCGCGAGCGGCAAAACTCAACTTGAGGTTGTTACAGGACCACGGCTGCCAACATTAAATGCTGAAAGGTACATTCATGAGTGCTTAGAACCTCACGTGATACCATACGCGGACTATGTGTGCCCAAATTTCCTTTTTATGCATGATAATGCAAGAGCCCATGCGGCCGGCATCGTCAGGGAATATCTTCGGGATGTGAACATCACAGTTATGGACTGGCCAGCCAGAAGCCCAGACATGAACCCCATTGAGCACATGTGGGACGAGCTAAAAAGACGTGTTAGGGCTCGTCAGCCAGTTGCCCAGACGATGCAGGAGTTGAAAACTGCCATAGAAGAGGAATGGGAGATGATCCCTCAAAATTGCATAGAGCGGTTGATAAACTCTATGCCTAATCGTATGAGAGCTGTGGTAGATGCCCATGGAGGCAACACGCGTTATTAAATTAAACCTTTATTTGATAAAACATGTTTTTTATTCAAAAATCAATTGCCTTTAACAAGGCGCATATCCGACTTGTTAGGCGTAGCTCCATGTCGTATGGTATTCTGAATTCAAATTTAAAACAATACGATCGAAAAAGATGGTAAAATGTATCAGGTTTAAAACTGCATCAACAGTTTTTGTTCAATCTAGCAATCATATTTCGGTAGGGGCCATCGAAACCTAAACTCTAAGGTGGGCCAATAGATGTGTCCAGAAGTATATAATAAATTATTATCTGCAACTTACAAACGAGTTTTATTTATTTTGTGAGTGGAATTAGTCAGGTGAAATAAGTATTGTATAAAATAGTTATGATTCGTTATTATACCTATGAAGTGACTATCATTGACACATTCATACATATCATTGAAACTTGCGTTTTTTTTTGTAATTGTAGGTATACAATAAGGTACGAAGAACCACATACAGTAAGTACTATTAAATGTTACTTACACTACTTAGTTACGATGGTAAATTGTTTATTTTTTGCCGAAGTAGGTCAATGACTAAAAAAGTTATATAATATTTCATGTGAATTCATTATTATTTATATGTAGATATTATCAAAGTTGTAATGATGAGTAAGAAGAGATAAGCATTAAGCGCAGGCCACACCGCTAGCTAGCGAGCGTGCGAGCGAGCCGGGCGAGGATCGTTTCACCTTTTTTTTCGTACTTCGTTCGGCAGTTCGGGATGTGAATCGAAGTATGAAGAGGTGAAATGATGCTCGCCCGGCTCCCTAGCTGTGGCCTGCGCTTTAGGCCATAATTGTGCTAGTTAATCTACCTCTTTAATAATCCACCTCCGTGCCAAATTTCATCTTCATAGATCCAGTAGTTTATGAGATGTCGTGAATAAAATCAGTTAGTGACCTTTCGTTTTTATATGCATAACTGTAACTTTTAAACGAAAGGTTCGATTTGCAATTTTCGTAGGGATTTCTAATTATAGCCTACGTTTTAAGTTAATAATGTAGCTTTGTAACGGCGAAAGAAATTGTAACAAACAAACAATTCAATCTTTCCTCTATTAGTTTAGATTCGTAAATTCTAAAATTACATATTATACTAATATATAAAATTCTTCCGTTACTGACTGAGGGGCTGAAAGACAACGCACAGCTGAAAGTACTGGTCGTAAAGAGCCGAAATTCCTACGGGCACGGGAAAAAACGGGATATGCACGTACGAAGTCGAGGGCAAAGGCTAGTCTGAAATAATCTTGATTTTTATTATTTTATTAACATCATTCAGTTTTATTATATTCAAAATTTTATATCATTCAAACAATATAATATAATCATTGTTTCAATCCGTAATCAATCAATATATTACACAACGTGAAAAAACAATCGACTGCCCCATACATTCATGTGCGCATAACCCGACAAAATATACTGAATAGCTGTTTTTCTTTCGCGATTGCGTGGTTGGTCCCATAGTAAAAGTTGTCCATAATGATGAGTACAATGATCAATTAAAAAGATATTAAAACTCTTCCGTTACAGATGAGAGATGAGAATTCCGACAGGAACGGGAAAAAACGGGATATGCACGTACGAAATCGCGGGCAAAAGTCTGTATTATATAATCATACAATCAATGTTTAAATCCGTAATAAAATATATTATGGGTACGAGCGTAAAAGCTTTATATTTTTAATCTGAGTGCCGTCTCCTATTTTTTAAGCATCGTTAGTATTCGCATGTCAGTCGCACAAAAATGTATGGAAACTGTGACTTTTTTGACAGATTGCGACTGTCAATGGCAATCGTTAAAATTGTGTTTTTCGATCAATTTTAAGTTTTTAACTAAAAGCTTTTAAGTGATAGTTATTTATTAGGTCAATAATGATAAAAAAACGCACATTAACGAAATTTAGGTGCCCATCATTTTTAACCATTTGGTTAACCACGAATCAAAAAACTAGCCGTAAAACTTTTGTACTGACACTTACTTCCTTATAATAATGATGCTTATCTACCAGAGATGTACGAGATAGCAAGGCTTTGCGAGGATGCGAGTAGCTTCCGCGGTGCCAGAATAAGACTCATTTCGCGCTTGCGTCCCTCACACACATTTCTAGCCCCATGCCTCGTTCTGTATGGTGTCGGACGTAAAAGAATCCCATCCCTTCCCGTGTGTGTCGTAAGAGGCGACTAAGGTACTTACCAGAGAATGGGCAGCAACATTCTCTGTGCATTGCAACAGCTACACTGCGATCGCCACCTCGCCTGCCAAGCGTAGCAATTATGGCAAGCCCCTCCTTTTGGGGAAGGCCTATGACCAGCAGTGGACGTCATTCGGCTGATGATGATGATCCCTCGCAAATGTCTCTCGTCTGGTAGGCCTTTTTTAAGTGCGTTAAACCTGACTAGAAAAATGGATACTTCCATTGGTGGATGTTTTTCTTCTTCTTGCTACCCTAATCTCTTCAAAATTAGAGTGAACAGGCTTCTTCTGGGTAAGCTCGCTCCATCGTCGACTTTGTCTCTGTCATCTATGACCTAGACCAGAGACAATAGCAAACCCATATTAAATAAAAAAAAAACCTTTAACTCGGTTCATTCGGGATGAGCAGCAAGATATTTAAGCAGTCTGTATGCAGTAGCTAGATGTACCTACATATATTGCTGATAGCAGTTGTACGTGTCATTTAGGTACGAAAATTAACGGCTACATGTTTTTTTTTTTTTAAGTCTTTCCGATTACCATCGTTATCCGAATAGATTATTCATTCAACGAAACGCAATTAGCCTCCATTGAGGTACTTCGTAAGCGATAAATACTATTTCAGGTAAAAAACCTACTTTTTTTATCAATTTCGCATGACTTTCCTGTTAATTTTTACAAAAACAATATTTATCAATATTGATATCTTTAGATCTAATTATGATACTTTTAGGGTTCCGAATTTTGATTGCCATTAGATTTTAATAGTGGCGTACACCCTACCATATTATGTAGATATTGAGATAACTTTTAGGATGTCAAAATACAAGTTCATACGAGTTTATAGTTGGGTATCTGAAATTCTGAAAAAAATTGAGGTACTTACCTAATTTTGACTAAGATGACTGGACTAATATATTTCCTGATGAACCAGCTTTTTTCCTCATCGTAAGTGATGGATTATGTCATGCTCCGCAGCAGAACCACTTTGACTACATTATGTACAAATTACAGGATAAAATCTAGATAATGTCTATATTTTTGTAGCTTAATATCAAAAATTGTATATTGTTAGTTTCTTGGAAAATATCAATTAAAAGTGGTCATGCTACAGAGCATACTCTCCAGCAGGACCACTTTAAAATAACGGTTATTTCACGCTGATTATGCACAGGTCATAATATAAACAAATGTATATTTATTGTATATCAAGATAACATCTACAATTTTAGATAAATACTTACTGATTTTTAGTAACATATAAATGTTTTACCGGAAAGCGCCTGCTATGAATTTCTTAGCAAATAACAAGATTAATACATATATTTCTTTACAATATATAAACTTATAAATTGTTAAAAATATAGAAATTATATTTACATTTTTGTAATTGTGTCAAAAATGTAAATATAAGTATTTATCTAAAATTGTAGATGTTATCTAGAATGTTCAGAGATTTAAAATATTTAGTACTTATAGTACTAAATATTTTAAATCTCTGAACATTCTATTTACTATTTTCCAGTTTAAAGAATGTCAACATATGCAGTGCCGGATTAAGCCAGTGCGGAGCCCGTAGCATATTTTCAAGAGTATGTGTGTATGTTTGTTACTTCTTCACGCGCAAACAGCTGGACCGATTTAGATGAAATTTGGTACAGAGATTGATTGAGAATTGAAGAGTCCCGGCAAAGGACATAGGATAGTTTTTATCCCGGGAGCATGTTCCCATGGGATAAATTCGACATTCACGCGGGCGGGCGGGCGGCGGGGGAATTTACTAACTAATATATGATATGTCACACGGTGCACTTTGTGAAACTTTTTTTTTATATTTTTCTAGTTAATCTCCATACTCAAAATTTAACGCGTCCGTTTTTGGGTCACAGATGTTCATATGTGTACTAAACTTCAATAGAATCGGTCCAGTAGATTCGGAGAAAATTTACTGTGACAGACGAACAGTCAGACACCCAAATTATCCTATTAGAGTTCCGTTTCTTACGGATGTTCGGAACCCTACAAACATCCTCACCTCATGCTATCCAATGAGCTACTTATTAACATTTTAAAAATATTCAGGGGCGCCTGTCAATTGTTTGATGAAATTGGCAAAGACGGAAAACAAAAATTACCAAAAACATTAAAATACGACTTAATTACGTCGTAAACTTTTTTATTTCTTTCTTGCTTTCAAAAGTTTTGGAAAGAATCATTAACAACAGACTAATAAAATATCTTGAAAATAACAAACTGCTTTCAGATCAACAATTTGGTTTTAGGCCCAAAAGATCAACGAGCCAAGCAGTACACAAATTGACAAATTTTATAAGTAAAAATCTCGATAATGGCATGCATACCATTGGGATCTTTTTAGACCTTGCCAAAGCTTTTGACACCATTTCTTCTTCTTTACTATTACTTAAACTGGAAAAAATAGGCATAAGAGGAGCGCAATTAAATTTGTTATCTGATTATCTTAGCGATCGTTACCAGTCTTTAAAAATAGGTCAGTACACGAGCTCTGAACTTAAAAATAGCGATTATGGAATCCCACAAGGTAGTATTTTGGGGCCTACGTTATTTTTGATATATATAAATGACCTTTGCCGCTTACAACTCCAAAATGGTTTAATTATGTCATATGCGGATGACACAGCTCTACTGTTCTCAGGTAAATCAAGAGCTGAGGTATATGAACTTGCTCAGAATGGCTTTGATATTGTGTGTAATTGGCTACATAATAATCTTTTAACGTTAAATTCAGATAAAACCAAATTTATTTTATTTACAATGAGAAATACTAACGCGACTCCGCTTAACCAAAACATTCACGCGCATAATTGTAATACATACGCTGACGCAGCATGCACTTGCCCCACTTTAACTAAAGCCGACCATATCAAATACCTCGGCGTCACGATAGACACAAACTTAAATTTCCGCAAACACATCGATTTATTATGCACTAGAGTGCGTAAATTAATATACATTTTTAAAAATTTACGGGACATAGCCGACTTTAAATTAATCAAACAGGTTTACTTGGCTTTGTGTCAGTCTATTCTTACCTACTGCATAACTTCTTGGGGTGGTGCCGCAAAATCAATTTTAGTACTCCTAGAACGTGCTCAAAGAGCAATTTTAAAAGTCGCCACCTTTCGCCCATTCAGATTTCCCACACACCAGCTTTATAAGGCATGTGAGGTATTAACAGTTCGACAACTATTCGTTCTAAGTATAGTTTTACTGCAACATACTGAACTAGATTTCAAAACAGGACCTTCAGACAAGAGAAGAAAGGACATGGTTTGCACTAACACCCAGACTAAACATGCATTCACTAAAAGATTTTACTTATTTCTAGGACCTTACTTATATAATAAATTTAACAAATTGCTAAAGGTATATAATTTAAGTTATAATAGGTGTAGTATAATGTTATCTGATTATTTAGCGAAACTTAATTACTCGGACACGGAAAAACTACTAGAGGTGCTGAAATAAAGTAGCTGACTTAACTGTATTTACCTAACCTAATATTATAATAATTTTAGTTTTAGTTATAAATACATACCATAAGCATAGTTTATCATAAGATAGCGCAAAACATTGTTCCTACTTGGATATTGAAAATATATGTTAATTTAATTAAGTGACTGTCCTATTTAAAAAGTACCGTCGTAGAGAGATGGCCTGAAACACAGGTTTAAATAAACCTAGATCGGGCAACGCACTATATTGCCTTCAGAATTTTTATTTTTGTAACTGTAATGTTATACTTGTCATACCATAGTTTTTATCCAGATTATTATAATACTATTATAGGCCAATATAAAAATATATAATATTGAACCATATGTACACTTTATGTAAAATTATTATTTCAATAAACATTATTATTATTATTATTATTATTATATTATTATTTCAGATTTTATTGTAACCACAACTCTCTGCGCTCCCTAATTAAATCGTTGTTTAAGGGCCTACTGACGGCATAGCATGGCATGGCGCGCCTCAGCACGCTTCGAATACCGAATCATCCTGTGGCATACTAAGGAATCCCGCGGCATACCACACGATCTTTTGGCATACCACGTCGAGACGAAAGCAAGCACAATCTGGCGCTCAATCGTTCAGTTCAGTACTGTGCTAATGTAAAATTGGTTGTATATTTTATTTAAATGATTGCCGCGGCTTGCCACATAGCAATATGGCACGTCGTGACATCTCGGGGAATGTCACGACGTGCCTTTGTATCTCAGGGAATGACGTGACGTTCCACGGCATGCCGTGGTAAGTCGCGTCATCACGCGAAATGTTTCGACGTATTCGTATTAAAATAAAATAATGACAGTTTTAAAGTCATTGAAATAAGGTCGAAATCTATTTGTCCACGAAAAAATTGTTTGCCATGCCATGCCGTGCCGTGCCGTCAGTGTGTAGCCAGCCCTTCGAATTACGTTAATTTTAGTTATGTTTTATACTGCCTCACTATTGTTAGGCGGCGGGATCAAGGGCTTGGTTCAGAAAGCAATACTTCTGGACACGCTTCGTATTGTTAGAAGTTTTCTCTCATTTATTTTGAAGTGTAAATGTTTTTTTTGTGTTTTTTGAGAAACACTTAAAAATTAAATCAACATGTATTTAAAAGAGAATTTTAATAATAGACACATTTGTATTTTTTTTTTATCCTCGCATCCGTCAATGTTAGTCGAACGGGTGTTGATAAGGTGGCAAAAACATCCCTGAAAACTGTAAAATAATCTAAGTCAAGGCCATAATGATGTGACATCATCATTAATTAGATAGGGGAAGGTTGCGATCTTTGGACTAGCTCTTTTATTGGACCTAGGTATTTCCCAGTTCAGACGGTGATGTTAGTACGATAACATTTTAAGCAATCTGTGTACGGTAGCAAGATGTATGTTGTTAATCTTTTTATTTTCGAGTTGATAGTTACCGTTATACAGTTTGTACCCAGTAGGAACTAACGTGGCCAACGTTTATAACAGCATCAGCCGGTCGATTCTGTTAACCTCTCACCGTGAAAACTCAGGTGGAGTGAGCGCGAAGTGAAGTGTCATTCCATTTTGATTACATGGGTTGACAGCTCACTTCGTGATCACTTAAAAAATCCCACTACTGTTTCATTCATTAGGTCCTCGATGGTTCAGATGGAAGCACTAGGGGTACTCCAACAAGTGGAGCATATTTTGAATGGAGGCACTGCACTCACATTTGGTGTCAATCGGGTCCGTAAAACCCAATTTAGACAAGTTGTATTTGCAGCGGATTTCCAAAACTGATCAAGCTAGCAACCCGAACTAGTTGAAGCAAGTCGGTGGCTATTCAGCTGGTCTGTTCCCACACACACATCTCACTGTTAAAACTTAGATGAAGTGACCTGTTATTTCTCTTCGATGGATTGACAGCAAACTTTGGGGTAGGAACAACGAAAAACGAAAACTTAGGTAGTTTTCGTTTTTTATCGTTCTTACTCCAGGGTTGTTGCGGCATGCGGCAAGGAGTGTTTATTATTATTTACCAGTGGGTGTGTTTGTAGCGGTCAAAATCTAGTTATTTCACTCTGAGCAACGTGACGTAATCACGATTATATTCATACTTGTGCGTTGGACCTGTCAAATCAAGGCAACTGTTTTTTTGTATTTTTATGGAAACAAAAAAAAAAAAAACAAAACGGGTAAACGCAACTATATAAAACAAAAGAATCTGGATTTTTGTCTAATTAAATGTGGAAGGTATATTTTTAGCTCATTATTTAACTCTGTTTTCTTGTCGTTTCTTTGTGAGTGTTGTTTGTTTCTTCTCGTATATTGTACTCGTGGCTTTATAAAATAGTAATATTGATAATAATTAGATGCCTTGATTAGACCACTTCTTTTGTTTAAAGAATGGGTTATCATCAAATGACTCCTTACGCTCTGGGAGGAGCAGAAGGGAGTGTCAGACTCTTACTGACTTATTGCCATCCATGTTCATCCAAATGCCCTTTGAGTTTCAGGGCCGTGGTGACTCTTTCAATCAAATTCCGCAACCCTGGCAGAGGTGATTGGGCCTCTAGAATGAGTTCTAAGTTCATTGATGGCAACCTGCTGGTTCAATGAAGGTGCTTATGGTCCAAAGAAAACAACAGCTCAAGATTTCGTTTTCTTCGTTTATACCAAAAAGTTTTAGCCTGAATTGTTTGTGCTTTTTGATTTTAATATAAATTATTACATTCATATCCTATGATTTATGAAATGAAAATAATATTTTGGATCGTTAAGTCAAGTGGTCCATTTATCGCAACCGTCCCCTTACTAATAATTAGTATTGTCTTATCATTTTGCAATTTTAGTATAAATACTGCTGTCCTCAGAAGACAGCTACGGTAGCAGTGAAGTCAGTTGAAGTGTTTTGATAGTTAATCAAGCCTCAATCACATAGAAAAGGTAAGTACCTACATTGTGACTTTTTAAAACAATTTAATTATTAGCAGATTATTTACGAACTAATTAAAACTGTGCTAACCCAATATCACCTTCTTACAATGCTAGATTATGCCGATCCAGTTATTCAGATTTTAGCATCGCTAAGATTTGGATAACTGGATAACTAATCAAGCCTCGCTGATGTCTCCAAAACTTTTGCGTCAAATTCACATTTGTTTTACGCAAATTTTACCATGTTTTAGAATTTCGCATTAAGCTCAACAATCTAGGTCAATGATACCGACTCCTGTCACCTGTATAAAGGCAACTTGCCGCGAAGGTATAGCAGCAAATGTACATGAACCTCGCTGGCTCTTTTAATTCGCGCCACCTATCTTGACAAGGGGATTTAAGTACAATGCATTGTTTTAAATTGCTATCCAGTTTGCAGAATTTTTCATCAATGCTTGAATGATTAGTCGGTTTGTTAGCTTGGCACAAATAAGACATATTATTGTGCTGACATAACTGGAGCTCTATAAACGACATTGTGAAGAAAGCATCCTTTTTCAAACTAATAGCTACGATGTCTGCCGCTGGTAGTACGCTAATCATATCATTTTGAACTTGCTGTGGAATTGGTACGATTTTATAGATTTTGTAGCTATATCTGCTGGTCAATGGAAAGGTAATCTCAAATATGAAGTATTCTTGCATCATTCTCGCTTTTACTTTCAGCATACTATAAACATGTTTTAGATCAAACTGTAGGTTGTCCTATGTTGCTAGTTATAAACTGTAACTCATGTTGTAACTGATCCGGTGAGAACTGAACAGGTGAGTGTTGAATTTCCCGTAGTAGATATCCGTGTTGATATTTAACACAGCTTTAACGCAGCATTTCTGCTGCTGATTCTGTGGTCTCAGGATCAGTGCAACTATTCACCCCGTCACTCCGTCAGAGGTTGATTATGCAAAAAAGTTAGATCTGCTTTAATTGTCCCATTTTCAGTTTGCTCATACCAATTTCCAAGCAAATTGAAGCAAGCAATAATGTCCTCCCCTAAAAACGTTATCACCCCTTTTTGCCCGTTTAGAGGTTTATTTTCGAAATCATTAATGCCGTGTTTGAACTTCATCGGACCAAGCATTAAGATTCTCCCCAGTTCGCTCAAACCGCAACATTTTTCTTACTTAGAGCATTTCTGTACCCGTCGTACCTTTTAAACTGTAATTCAGATTTGAATAATTAAAAGTGTAAATTACATGTACATTATCAAACTTAATTATCAAACCATAAATGGATAAATATTAATATTATGATACCAAAATCACTACTTTTCCATTTTACCCGGGTTTTGAATCTTACGGCGTTTACAATTTTCCGTTGACATATACACCCATACCAAATGACAACTTTCTAGCGCTAAGCGTCTCTGAGCTAAACCGCGGACGGACAGACAGACAGACGGACATGATGAAACTATTAGGGTTCCTTTTTGACTACAGAACCCTAAAAACGAACGAAACTGTTTCGTTTCGTTCGTACTATATATTACAGCTCCATTGGTCTCGCGGTCGCAAGCGTGACTGCCGGGCGTGAAGTCCTGGGTTCGATTCTCAGGACGGGCAAAAAGTGCTTATTTCCGTCCTACTTTATCTGGTAACTTGATAAAGTAGGAATTTGAGCAGTTGGCTTTTGGGCAACTGATTAGGTACTTAATAAAAAGAACAAAATAATTCCAGATGAAGAGCGCACTCCTCGTCGTATTGTTTGCTGTGGCAGCATCAGCAGCAGTAGTCGGCAATGATGTGCCTGACGTGGCTGACGTGGACGTGAACGAGTTGGCAAAGGTGTTTGTGACTGACGTGGGTGAGCTGACTGACGCTGAAGGGCCAACGCAGATTGCAGTAAGCACTCGGCGTAGCCTGAACTTGGGAACGATTTTGTCTACAGATGTGCTTGTTTTTAAGTGAGTATACATAAATTTATCTTCAACCAGTATCATAATTTTAAAGAAATAAAGAATTTTCCGAAAAAAGAAATGGTCAAATCTGACCCATAGTCCGACAGAATTGAGGCCTATCTTAGTTTTTTTGCCATCTGAAGTTGATGACATGGCATTGAATATGTCGGCAAACGAAGTAACGAAAAGTGTTTGAGCTCATTTTCATTGTCCCAATGGGTATTATGCGAGTACATAGTTAATAATAAGGGTTTGATCGCCACATGAAAAACTAAGAAGCAAAAAAAAAACAAAGAGTACCGCAGCGCCATCTATCCTGTCAGCGACTAAACTACCAACGAAATCCTGCATCACACTAGCAAAGTTCTCCGTGCGATTTGAACATATACAACAGTCCGAATATCTACTAGCGGGCATCTGCCCACCAGGCACAATAACCATCTGGGCGGACGATCCTCCCTTTTCAATGGAGGTTTTCGGGACTTTAGTCTCTGTACCCCATCCCTCTATAGTGGAAAGCGGTCAAAAGTGTTCTTCGCCAATTCTGACCCAGAATCCAACAGAATTGAGACCTATCATATTTTTTGTAATTTTATGTGGCGCAAAAATATGTATATTTTTATAGATTTCGATGGCTAACGCATAGATACTTTTAAAATAAAGTATAGAAAAGTAATTCTTCATCCACTCTTACAAGTACGCCTGTGGTGTCTGCACTAATTTAAATCGTACTGATGGGTACCATTCACCTTAGTTGGTAACAAGTGTCTGATGATGCAAACCATAAAGGTGAGTGCTCTCTTAATAAAGTTGTGTTCTTTCAGTACACCACTGGACTTTAAATACAAGTTCATATTTTTTTAAATCGGTCTGTATAAGTTATACATGCAAAATACTACAATTATGAGAATATCAACTCGAAAGAAACCCAGTCACTCACACAACTTTTTCAAATTTTTGAATTGTTATATCTCAGATACCGTGACTATTAGAAGAAAAATGTTCAGACAATTTTGTAGATAATTGCATGATCTAAAATTTTAATAAGGTCTAATTTGCTGAAAAACGCAAAAAACTAGTAAAAATGACAAAGTCAAAATGTTTATTTCAATTAGGCCATTAAACGGCACTTTTGAACGTCAGCATTTACAGTTCAGTAAAATAATAATATTACATTAATAAAGTGACTCTACTGTCCATTCGGAAAGGTAGATTCTTATGGAGAAGAACGGACAAGAAACTCCATAGTTACTCTTTTCAAATAATGATTTTACAAAATTTGGTATACAAAAATTAATTTAATATTATGTGAGGACACCAATGACTTATTCGATATTGAATAATAAGAGCAATCTTCTGACATAGACTTTGGCTGGTTTGGCTCCTCGCGTTGCACCCTCCTTCGCTCTTAGATCAGCGCGAGCCGAAGTCCGTAGACTCGAAAAACGACCATTGAACGACTGTTTTACTCGTACAAATATGAAAAATCTGTTCTTTAGGGTTCGACACAAATTATTATTACGTGCAATTAGTGCAAGTATTTTAACGATGTGTGTGACTATGCTGTGTCCATATTTGATAACAATTACATAACTGCATTTTTAATGACCATGAATTATTGTCTTTTCAGTGAGCGGATCCGTGCAAACCGTGCGATGGACGTGAATGCCTCCTTGAGGGTACCGATAGCTGCGATCCGGGTGAATCCCTGGGGAGGCTCAGTTAACGCAAACCCAGTCCTCGTATCTGGAGGAGTTGGACAAACCTTTGCCCTCATCAGGATATCACCGCTTTTTGCTGGCCAAACTTATGAATACTCAGTTCAAATCTGGGCCATAATATAATATGCTTAAAAAAGGGATTTGGGTAATCTCGGTTCATTTAAACACGAGACTTGATATTTTATAATATGTAGTTGTATTGTTTTTGTAGAAAATGTTTGTTACTATGTGTTTAAAATGGTAAAGACATGAAATTACTTAAATGTTTTTGTATTGATAATTATTATCCTTATATCCGCTGGAAATATCTTGGTATAGGATTAAGACAAGACATTTCCCGTGCATCTTAAATTTAACACACTTGAAGCAAGAGTATCAGGAATATATATACCTATATCTTTACGTGCTCGGGAACTAAGTCAATCTTCCCCGCACCGCGCGCAAAACAAAGACTGGGCACAGTTCGGAAATGAAATACGACTATACATACATATAATATACGTCCCGTAACGTAGTCAATCAGCAAAATGAGCGTCGGTCGCTACAGGTAACATTCGAGATAGACGCGAACGAACGCCCCGCCCGCACCCGAACTCGTCGACTGCTCAGTGCATATTCGTTTGCCATGGAGCACAACAAACTGCGAAACAGGAACGAGCTGCCCCTCCCTAGCTCAAATCCTGGGTACGCCCTTGTCGGTCGCCGTAATTGCGATGGAGCTACTAATGGCAGCCTAAGAAAGTTAGACGAAAAAAGATTATATGAGTTATGCCGCACCAAAATTCTGGGGGTGGTTACTAAGACTGTTTGTTCGGAACAGTTTAACTCACGTGCAAAGGGTTCCAAACTAATCACATTTTCTCAACACATTTGCTCAAAACTTCATTTACGAAGCTTTTTTTTTTTTTTTTAAGGATGGAAAATCATCAAATGACTTCTTCCGCTCTGGGTGGAGCGGAAGGGCGTGTCAGACTCTTATTGACTAAAACCCATCCGTATTCCTTCTAAAGCCTTTTGCGTTCCAGGGCCGCGGTGACTCTTTCGAACAAATTCCGCAACCATTTACGAAGCCTGTATACATTGTTCGGAAAATAAAAATTACGCAGCATACAAAGGAACGTGCGGTAAAATAGATACTCTCATCTAAGTACCTATTTTACCGCACTCCTTGTTGTATAGCGCCGTGCGTATTCATAATGGTTTTCCATTGGACCTTATTATACATTATCATTATTATAATCTTTAGGTTAGAAACTTTTATTTGTATTTTTTTTTAATTTTAGGTTCAGTAGTTTCGGAGATAAGGCCCCCCTTATCTCTGAAACAACTGAGCCCAAAATAAAAAAATAAACAAAAGAAAATACATTAAAAAATATATAAATATTTAAGACCCTCACACGCCCTTTCGTTTGATATGTCACACCGTACAACTTTGTAAAAGTTTTTTTGTTATAATATATTTTTGTAGTTTGTCCCCTACTAAAAGTGACCTATACTCAGTATATATGTGTTAAGATGTAAACTGCGCATCTTCACGACGTGCATACGCCCGATAATGACGTATGCGTGCGCCACTTTCGCGCACGCAAAGTCGCATCATATCCATAGGATGCAAGTAATTCAAAATCGATTTCTCCGAAAGGCCACGGGCTTGGTTCATTAGGAACGAACGACTCCATGTCGACCTTAAAATCCCGACAGTGAAGCAGTTCATGAAACGACTATCGCAGCGTTTCATCGAAACTGCTTCAAAACACCAAAATTCCCTTATCGCATCGGCTACCCGATACACTCCCTCACTGATCAGTAGGACTCGCCGCCCGCGGCATACCCTCGTCGAACCAGACGACCCCATCACCCTGATTCAAGAGAGCCGTAGGGAAACCAGCACTCTTCGAAAACACACACGACACAGACCGCGTTCCGTTTTCCGGCCCCGCCGCCGGGGCCCGTCGCGACGTCCCAGTAATAACCCTCCCCGACCTTTGATTACCGAGCCAGCCCGCGTCGCTGAGCCAGTAGTTTTAAACTCTCCAAATAATGTTACGACCCAGCCTGTCCCTTGCTGTTCCTCCCAAATGACGCCGCTAGCCGAGGTCCGTATCCCACAGGGGATGCCCTAGCGAGCGGTCATATAGTTTTAGTTTTAACTTAGTTTGTAAGCCCTGGCTGGGGGCCTTAAATTCATTTGAGGCCACCACAGGATAGTCCGGTTAAGCAGTAACCAGCCTTAGTGTGCTGAACTGCGAGTGGTCATCGTCAAAAAAAAAAAAGTATATATGTGTACTAAACTTCAATAGAATCGATCCAATAGATTCGGAGAAAATTGGCTGTGATAGACGGACAGACAGACACCCAAGTGATCCTATTAGGGTTCCGTTTCTAAAGGATGTTTGGAACCCTAAAAACATCCTCATCTTATGCTATCCAACGAGCTATTAATATTTTTAAAATATTCAGGGGTTTTAAAAAAAATACCGAAAACACTTAAACAACGACTTAATTACGTTATAAACTTTTCTATTTCTGATTTTATTGTAATCGCAATTTTCGGCACTCCCTAATAAAATCGTTGTTTAAGGGCTGGCGCCCACTGACGGCACGGCATGGTTAGGCGTGGCACGGCACGCTTCGGTATTTCGAATCATCCTGTGACATCCCGTAGTATACTAAAGAATCCCGGAGCCTACCACACGATCTTGTGGCGGCATGGCATGGCGCGGCATACTGTGCTAATGTTAAATTGATTGTGTATTTTGTTACAATTATTGCTGCGGCGTGCTGTGGGTTCTTGGGGAATGTCACGACGTGCTATCGTATCCCGGGGAATGACGTGACGTTCCACGGCATGCCGCGGTAAGTTGCGTCATCACGCGAGATGTTTCGACTTCTTCTTATTCAGTCAGTCCCTCATTACTGAGGATCGTGGTCACTCGATTCCGGTCCAAAGTTGCCATCACCACCTGCTGGAATTTGCTTGAGGACGTAGCTTTTTTCACTTGGTCAGACCATCGTGTCGCGACCAGCCTCGTGCTTTCTTTCCTTCGGTATTGCCAACAATAACCAGCTTTTTAAGGCTGCAATCTGCCCTTCGCATTATGTGGCCAAAATAGGTCAAAATACGCTGTTAGCAACTGTAGACAATCGGTTGAGAAAAGACAGAAACATTTGTGCGTTTAGCCGTTCATGGAATTCGGAGCATCCGCCTCTAGCACCACATTTCGAATGCGTCTATCCTGTCTTTCTCTTGCTCGGATTGTCCACGTCTCAACTTCATAGAGGAAAATCGGGAAAACCAGTGCTCCGACCAAACGGGCCTTGATTTTTGTGTGGTGTATGGCTAAAGATGCTATGACGCGTCTCCAGAACGAGAGCCTTGGTAGGAGGTTCTCATTAGGCAGCTGGATCAAAGACTTAATTCAGAAAGCAATACTTCTGGACACGCTTCGTATTGTTAAAAAGTTCTTCTCTCTGGAGCCTTGAGCGCCGGTAGCTTGTATCTTGGTCCCGATAACGGGGTGGGCTACTATTCTTTTTCATGTGTAAAAGTTTATTTTTTATTTTTGAGAAACTCTTAAAACTAAAATCAAAAGAAAAGAGAATTTTAAACGGAATTTAAAGATTTCTGACATATTTTTTTTTTAATCCTCGCATCCATCAATGTAAGTCGCACGGATGTAGATAAGGTGGCAAAACATGCCTGAAAACTGTGTAAAATAATCTAAGTCAAGGCCATAATGATGCGACATAATTAATAATTAGATAGGGGAAGGTTGCGATCATTGGCCCACCTAGGTATAGTTAATTTCGAGTCGATAGTGACCCTTATACGGTTTGTACCCAGTAGGTACTAACGTGGTCAACGTTTATAACAGCATCAGCCGGTCGATTCTGTTAACCTCTCACCGTGAAACCTCAGGTAAATCGTGAAAACTCAGGTAAAGCGCGAGGTAAACAGCCGGTCGATTCTGTAATATTGTCGAAGTGAAGGCTTGGGTGAAGTGATCACGAGGTGAGCTGTCAATCTATATAGATCAAAATGACTGACAGCTCACTTCGCGATCACGTGACATCTTGATTATATGGATTGACAGTTCACTTGATTAGACCTCTTCTTTTTTTAAGGATGGGTAATCATCAACTAACTCCTTACCCTCTGGGTGGAGCAGAAGGGAGTGTCAGACTCTCACTGACTTAATGCTATCCGTATTCTTCTAAATGCCCTTTGCATTTCAGGGCCGCGGTGACTTTTTCGATCAAATTCCGCATGCCTGGCAGAGGTGATTGGGCCTCTAGAACGAGTTCTTCGAAGTTCATTGATGGCAACCTGCTGGTTCAATGAAGGTGCCTATGGTCCAAAGAAAACAACAGCTCAAGATTTCGTTTTCTTCGTTTATACCAAAAAGTTTTAGCCTGAATTGTTTGTGCTTTTTGATTTTAATATAAATTATTACATTCATATCCTATGATTTATGAAATGAAAATAATATTTTGGATCGTTAAGTCAAGTGGTCCATTTATCGCAACCGTCCCCTTACTAATAATTAGTATTGTCTTATCATTTTGCAATTTTAGTATAAATAGGTACTCTTGTCCTCGGAAAACAGCTATAGTAGTAGTGAAGCCAACCAGTGAAGTCAGCTGAAGTGTTTCGGTAATCAAGTCTCAGTTACATTGACAAGGTAAGTACCTACATTGTGGCTTTTTAAACCAATTTTATCAATAGTGGAATTTTCTACTAACTGTAATTAAAACTGTGCTCACCCTATATCACCTTCTTTCAGTGCTTGATTATGCCCATCCAGTTATTCAGATCTTAGCACCATTAAGATTCGGATAACTGGATCGGCGTAATCAAGCCTCGTTTGTGACTCCAAAACATTTGCATCAAATTCACATTTGGTTTGCGCAAATTTGACCATGTTTCACATTTCGCATTAAACTCAACTGTTAGTCAATACGCCGAAATGTCCATATTATCATTGCTTTAGAGTGTTCTGTTTATTCCTACAACCCCCTTTTATTTCAAGAGACGTTTCAAGTTCCTTCATTTGTACAGTATTTGAGACTGATGAACTCGCATTCTACCAAATTTTACGATAAATTGTTCTCATCGGGACGGGATCCCGTGCGAATGAATTTTACATATTAGTTAGAGATATACCCTCGCGAACTATTTAATATGTAACAATAAGTACCTTAATTATGTAGTTCATTATATTAATGTATCATAAATGGTTTTCTCAGCGCACGCCAAATAATGAATTTATTAGGCAAAATTTTGCTACTTTGGGTTACATTATTGCAATTTTCGTAAGGATCTCTGTTCTTTTCTAAAATAAAATATGGTCTATGTTTTAAGTTAATAATGAAGCTTTCCAATGGTGAAAGAAATTTTAAAATCAGTTGAGTAGTTTTTGAGCCTCTACATAATATTTTATTATAGTTTAGATTTAGATTAGGAGTTAAGAAATTGCCGCTTATGTTCGAACCCCTTTTGTCTGCCAGCGGGACCCGCAAACATCAGCCGTGTCAGACCAGCAGTTTTACGTTCAGCTTGTTGGTCTCTACCCCAACAGATTATATTATTGTTTTCTTTAGTAACAGTACCTGGATGACCGTTTGTTTTTGGTTAACGTTTTCTAAAAATGAAACCTAGCTAGATCGATTTATCGCCCCCGAAACCCACTGCACACTAAATTTCATGTTAATCGTTGGAGCCGTTTCCGAGATTCAGATTATACAGATATTATACAAAATTACAAATGACACATGAGATATCACAATTATAATACATATGACTGCTCCATTGGTCTCGCGGTCGCAAGCGCGACTACCCAGGTCGGGCAAAAAGTGCTTATTTCCGCTCAAAGTCCTACTTTATCCGGTAACTTGATAAAGTAGGAATTTGAGGGGTCGGTTTTTGGGCTACTGATATGGTACATAATAAATAGAACAAAATAATTCCAGATGAAGAGCGTACTCCTCGTCGTATTGTTTGCTGTGGCAGCATCAGCAGCAGTAATCGGCAATGATGTGCCTGACGTGGCTGACGTGAACGTGAACGAGTTGGCAAAGGTGTTTGTGACTGACGTGGATGAGCTGACTGATGCTGAGGAGCTGATGCAGAATGCAGTAGCCTCTCGGAATAGCATCAACATGGGAAACGTTTTACATACAGATGTGCTTGTTTACAAGTAAGTTTACATAAACTTATCATCATTTTAAGGAAACAAAGAATTTGCCGAAAAAAATAGAATCGTCATTACGAATCGTCGTCAGAACGATCTCAATTCGGTGGGACTCTTGGAGTCCTACAGAATTGAGACCTATCTTAGTTGTTTTGCCATCTGAAGTAGCAAGATTTTTTTTTTATTTCGACTCATTAATACATGACTTTATGTCTGCAGACGAAGTTTCGAAAAGTGTTTGAGCTCATTTGAATCGTCCCATGGGTACCTATTATACGAGTAAATAGTTGATGACAAGGGTCTGATGATGAAGAGCAGAAAGTTGGGATTATCGTCGCCATTTCTGACTCAGAGTCCGACAGAATTGAGACCTATCGTATTTTTTGTCATTTGAAGATCAAGAATATGTACATAGAAATAACAAAGAAAAAAAGAAATGTAGACTTGATATGAACTGCATTTTTACTGACCATGTATTATTGTCTTTTCAGTGAGCGGATCCGTGCAAACCGTGCGATAGACATAAATGCCTCCTTTAACAGACCGATATCTGGGATCCGGGTGAATCCCTCGGGAACCACATTTATTGCACACCCAACCATCGTATCTGGAGGAATTGGACAACGCTCTGCCGTCATTAGGATAGCACCGCTTTTTGCTGGCCAAGTTTTCGAATACATAGTTCAAATCTGGGTCAGGTAAAATATGCTCAAAAAAAGGGATTTAGGAAATTACGGTTCATTTAGACACGAGATTTGATATTTTATAATAAGTACTCGTATTGCTTTGTATTGTTTTTGTAGAAGATTTTTGTTACTATGTGTTAAGAATTAAAATGACATGACATTACTTAATTGTTTTCTTTTGACAATATTATCCTTACATCCGCTGGAAATTGTATTAGGATTAAGACAAGATATTTCCTGTGCAGTTATTCTTGCAAAATTTTACACACTTGAAGCAAGAGTATCGGGAATATAAATGTATCTCTTTAAGTGCTCGGGAACTAAGTCAATCTTCTCCGCACCGTCCGCAAAACAAAGACAATTGACTGCGCACAGTTCGGAAATTAAATACGACTATATACAATACATAATATACGTCCCGTAACGCAGTCAATGTTATAATTAGCAAAACGTAAGTCAGTCGCCGTACTCACGATGGAGCTCCAAATGGCAGCATGTGAAAGTTAGATGAAAAAAATGAGTAACTTATGCCGTACCAAAATTCTGGAGGTGGTTATTAAGACCATTTCAAACTAAAATCAAGTGCAAGTCTGACTCGCGTGCAAAGGGTTCCGAACGAATAATATTTTTTTGACATGTTACTGTTGTTTTAAATCATAGAATTCGCATTGGTTTTCTTATAGTCCTACCTACCTATATAAACCTACCGACCTATTGTCTAAATTTTTTACTAAATTGAAGGCGCGGTATGTTCGGGGATAGGTCAATTTTCATCTATTCTCTTTAATAACTGCGGAATGGAATATTTTAAAATTATAAAAACATACTTTTGAGACTAGTACAACGAGCCCTTTGATTTGATATGTCAGGAGGTAATGGTTGGAAATATTTTATTTTTTTCATTTTCTATTTAACCTAAAAAAAAGTGACTCCATCACCTCAAAAAGTAGCCCCACCAACAAAGTATTTGGGTAACAGAAAGTTATAGTGTTGACCTTTCAACTGAATCAGTCTAATAGATTCGGACAAAATCGGCTGTGAAAAACGGACAAACAGACAGAAAATTAAGTGATCTTATAAAGGTCCCGGTTTTCTATACAGAGGTTCGGAACCCTAAAAAAATCAGTTGCACTGGGGATGGTACATTTATACGACAGCCACAAATGTGAACATGGACACATAACGCCATCTATTAAAATTTACTTGAATTACATTTTCTTTTGGAAGAAAGAAAATTTAGTTTAAATACATTTCAATAGATGGCGTTACTAAATTTATTTAAGCAAAATTTTCTTTTGAAAGAAATAAAATCAGTTGGAATGAATTTTAAATACCTAAATCACGTAATCTGCCTTCACATGTGTGACTGACATACATTATCCATTGACGTAAATGCAAAAATTTATAAAAGGATTCTTTTTGTACTTTAAGTTTAGGAATTTATTATCACCTATTATTAAGCAGCTGAACTGTTTTTTTTTGTTCAACTTGTTTCGTTTGCAGTCTCGGAAAAATATGAATGAGATGTCATTTGATTCGGAATAGCATGTAGATGTTTTAAAAATATAAAGTTCCGCTCGAAAAATAAGCATAAGTTATAAACTGTTTACTGAAATAAGAAAGGGGGTTTGGTTCTTTTGCAAATATCTCAAAAACTACTTAAGTTTTTTGAAATCTAAAAAAAAGATTAAAAAAAAAACTTTTTACAAAAAAACACAACCGACTACCAAATAAAAACACTAGAAAGTATAAAATAACTTTTATTGCGGAAGTCCGTGTTTTTGGTTTTGATTCTTCGTTTGTTGACACCGACTTCCGAAATTAAAGTTATTTTTTACTTTCTTGTGTTTTTATTTGAAAGTCAGTTGTATTTTTTTTTAATTTTTCACTTTTTATTTGTGATAATTCACAACTGAATTGACATTCACATGTGCGTACCCCTTCACAGCATACTGGCGTGATGTTATGTTATGGACTGCTGTGTCTCCGAAGTTCTTCATCAGATCTTCACCGAATTGAAATGGAAGCACTCCGAGAAAATACAATAAAATACTCAGACCGCTTCAAGTGTGCCTATAAAATTTGAAGAGTTCCCTCGATTTCTCCAGAATCCCATTATCAGACCCTGACTTATACCTTCCATCATCAGCTCAGCAACATGAGATGATGATTGGATGAGGCATAAATATCAGAATTCCGTTATAAAGTATATGCAAAACATTGTATTGTGTGTTGCCCTCGATTACCCTTGGATCGCATCACCAGATTCTGACTTAAAGCCAATGGGACCACCTCAGATAGGCTTTCGAATAAAAAAGAATCATAAAAATCCATTCATAATTGGTGAAATGATCCTATAACAAACACACTAAAAAGAACATACAGTCGAATTGAGACATTGTTTTCATCATTCCCAATTATTTTCTGTTTGGTTTCAAATTTGCTCAATTCCTAGTGAGCCTATGATACGTCATGACCAGCCCAGGGCAAGAAATTATCCGTTGCGGCCTTCAACCTCCAGTGGATCAAGAGGAGCTGTAGATCCCTAGACAATGACGCCACAGACAAACTCGCGAAGAGTGATTCCGAGATGTTAGTGCTGAACCCGTACCCACTTCTCCTCCTACCTTTCTCACAGTTCCATACATGAGTTCGCCAGAGATCAACTGAACTTCATGACAGCAAATGTTCTCGGGTTTTAGATTGCAGGCCGTCAAAAATGGCTAGATCAAGCCTATATCATCATCTGCCTAGCCTTTTCCCAATTATTTTGGGGTCGGCTTCCAGTCAAACCGGATTCAGCTGAATACCAGTATTTTACGTGCAGCGGCTGCCTACCAAACCTCCACAACCCATTAACTGGGTAACACGGTCTTCATTGGTAAGACTGGTGTCAGATTTTCTGGTTTCTGACTATCCGTAACGACTGCCAAAGATCTACAAATGACAGCCGGGACCAACGGCTTAACGTGCTTTCCGAGGCACGAAGATCAAGCCTATATAATTATATAGCCTATAATAGGGAAAGAACACCTTTTTAACATAGGCGGCACAGACAGCTCAATATGCAGAGGTTGCTTCGACGCCGAGGAAACAGTCGCCCACGTCATCCTCGAATTGAGGCCGTGACTTCCCGACGTGAACAAATCCTCGAAACGGATCCACTCCTATGAGGTCGCTCCGTTAAACCTGTGAAGCACCCGGGAGTCTTCTGTGCATTTGGGCGGAGCTAGGCTGCCTAACTTAGCCAGGACACCTACGCACAACGGACCGAATGGGAGTCTAAGTGCGGATAACGGAGTCTCTACTCTTGGTTTTCCCATGGCCAACTTTATATAGCTCTATTACGTGCAACCCTAGCAACTTCCTTCAACATCGTGTATAAAGAAGCGTTATTATTAAAACGTATTTCCTTTGGTACGAAACATTACTAGGGCTGGTGGTGGCATTTTGAACAGAAGAGGTGATACAACCAGTGCCATACATAAATACAAATACAAATACAAAATATTTATTTCTGTACCAACTAGTTTAAATTAGTTTATGATTGGAGCCTCCTTTTAAGCATGTTAACGTGCGTTAATGTTAAGCCTGTGTTAGGAGACTCCGTTCCTCCATAGCTCTGGCTGTTTGTACAACTTACAGTTTTATTTAATTTTTTACAAGATTAAAAATAATAGCAAAATATATATATATATTTTTTTTTTCTTCCAAATTCCTAATTCTAAGAGGGGTCAAGCAATGCTAGATATTGATTGTTCGTCTATCTTATCTTAGCGATCTTACCCACCGACATCATTTATTTTCTAACATACACGCGAACGAAGTCGCGGGCAATAGCTAGTATATAATAAAAAGTCTTAAATTTTTGCAAAGGTTATCGTGTTACCCAGTAGCTGGATTGTGGAAGTCGAAATAAGCAGTCATCCATATAAAATAGGTTCTGATATTTAACTTCGACCGGTAAGACTGGAAGCCAGATTGTTCTATCAGCTCAACGGTATGCCTAGATTGTCTAGATTGTGATCTAGGCATACCGTTGAGCTGGAAACATTGTTTTTCTTTGATTTCGGGGTTGCTCCTATAGTTAAACTATTATACGTTATTGAAACCGGCCGTAAGACTTTTGTACTGACACTTCCGTCCTTATAATAATGATACTTATCTACCAGAGATGTACGAGGTAGCAAAGCTTTGCGAGGATGCGTTGCGGCTCTGTAAAAATGACTGACTGTTTCTACCAAAGCTGTGCGAGTAGCTACTGCGGTGCCAGAATGCGACTCATTTCTCGCTTGCGCCCCTCACACACATTTCTCGCCCCCATTCCTCGCACATATATCTCCCGTCTGGTAGGCCATTTTCATTTTTGCCAGAATTGCGCTAAGCCTAGCAAAGAAAATGAATACCAATCCATTGGTAGAATTACTCTTCACGCACCGTCTTGCTACCTCAAACATCGTTGGTGGAACAACACCCTTTGACTCGGTTCATTCGGAATGTGCAGCAAAAATATGTGTGGCACTCGGGGACTGCCGCGGTAAAGCTATTGCATAACATTTTTTATCAACTTATGCAATTATAATTATTTTTTCTTTGATATTCATTCAAGTTTCTTCTTTGATATTAATTCAAGTTACACTTTTTGAGCGTGGTGACCGATAAGAAAACAATTTTTTTTATTGTTCTTCTTTTATTGAATATATCGTCCGATTTCGGAGCAGCTCGTCTCGATCCGTGCGAGCTTCGTACAGTCGTACCATATACATGTTTAAGGTTCAACTAGTCGCAGGCTCGAACTCACTCGTCTAGTCGCACGCTGAAACGACGTTAGACGATGCACGGCTTTCAGCGCCGCACCGCTGTGCCGGTCGGAGGGGGGGGTGTTAGGTTTATTTTCGTTATGGAATTTCTTGATTCGGTCGCCGCGCTCAAAGTCCGCGATAAAAGCTATGAAATAGCTTAATAATCTTGAATTCGGATAAGCAACATCCATATGGGTTAGTAAACAAAAAGATAACTTATTTCTAAGTTAGTAATCTTATAATCTATTTCGAAACTAGGCTGTTGTTGGAAATGCAACTCCGAACAACAACACCTAGCAAAGGAGAATCATACCTCCCCGCTATGGTTTTGAGGATGGAGTTGGAGCTGACCCGCACTCTGCAGAGCAAAGAGGCAGATTTATGTCTGACAATGGCTTCAAAAAACATTTTTTTTTTCAAGTGACTCCGATCATCATCGTTATCCGAACAGATAATTCATTCAACGAAACGCAATTAGCCTATATTGAGGAACTTTGTTTGCGATAAATACTATTTCAGGTAAAAAACGTACTGTTTTTAATTTGATAGTACCGGTATCACCAGAAAGGACATGATGCATAGTGTTAACTTCTTATTAAAGTTAAACCTAGGAAAGCTGAAGTTGTGTGTTTTTCTTTATTCTGATAGTTTATCAGTTGATCAAAATAATCGTATTTTAAAAGTTGAATAATACTATTCACTCGCAGTAATAGGTTCGTTAGTGGTTTTCAGTAAATTCAGGGTGCTTTATCTCTGTCCGATAAAGGTAGACATATGATTGCTATTATATTAAAGAAGGAAGCGTTGTGCGTCGGGCAGAACCACGTCATGATTCGGCTAGAATCAGCTAAAGGCTGTGGGTACCTTTATGTAACTGAAGTCTGGGGCGTGAAACTTAAAAATAATTTACAAATAATTCCTCTCATCCACATTTTTTGGCTCATGGAATTGGCTGGAGATATTTTATAAGAATTATTTGTTTTTATACATATGAAATGTAGCTTGAAAAAAATAACTAAAATAGTTTAATCACTTATTTTTCCCTTTTTTTCCTCAGTAAATACCTCTAGCATTTGGATAAAAATGATCTAATAGTACGGTGGCATCAGAATGACAAGATACCTCGTTGAGCGTATTATATAAGTCGTTAACCAATTTTGTATGGACAATCTTCGGACCAGGTTATTTTGACTATGTAAAAGAAAGGTGTAACAAAGTTTCTCAAGGGCGTGTGGTGGGATATTCAATAAGTTGGGCACGTAATCAGTAGGTGAAATATGTATAATGGATGTAAAAGTAAAACGGTAAATCGGACAAACAGGGAAAAAAGAGTAAAGAAATAGAAAATATAGCAAGTGTCTCGCGAAAAGCCGTTTATCTTCTCGTGGTTACGGATCCAATGGCGGTTGGCGGGAATCGCTGGCGGGGCGTCGAGTACGGAACTGCTAAAGCCATATAAAGGTAATTTCCTGCTATCCTGACATACATAAGTATTATCGCATGAAGATATGAATCCAATTAAAGATACTTATTTAATCAGAATAATAAAAGCCTATTAATATGTTTTTGTTGTTTAATAGATAAAACGGTCTTATCAGTATGCAATTTCAGTATAAATACTGCTACCCTCCGAAGACAGATATAGCAGAGAACTCAAGCGAGTCAGCTGAAGTGTTTTGAAAATCAAGTCTTACTCACATTCACAAGGTAAGAACTTTGAGATTTATTAAAATTAAAATTTAATTATGTTTGTGAATTTCTTATTAGAAACCTCGAGTATGAAAATATGCTCACTTGATGGCATAAGTCTCGCCCCCTAAAACATGTGACTAAGATATCTACAATAGAGACATTTCTGCCTGACCCTTTGGAAAAAAAATGCGTGTGCCATCTCAAAAGTCTTTTCGTACAGTGTATTTCTTCTTAGATCTTTAAATAATAAAGTCCTGATTATTAACCGAAACATAATATTTTCAGATGAAGAGCGTACTCCTCGTCGTGTTGTTAGCAGCGGTAGCATCAGCTGCAGTAGTCAGCCATGCTGTGCCTGACGTGCTGATGGTGCCTGACGTGGCTGACGTGGCTGGTAGAGACGAAGTGGCTGACTTGGATGTGAATGAGATGCCAGAGGTGATTGTGTCGGACGTCGATGAGCTGACTGACGCAGCTGAGCTGACTGACGAGGCTGAGGAGCAGGCGCAGACTGCAGTAGCCACTCGCCGTAACCTGAACCAGGGGTCCATCGGGTCTGGAGATAGACTAGTTTACAAGTAAGTGTGCATGAATAGAACTTTGAGAATAATAATTTAAATCAACAATGAATATGTTGTTACAATAGTCAATCGTAAGAAAAAGTATGAGATGTTTTCCTGACCATGACTTTTTTCTGTTTCCAGTAGCGAGATCAGGGCGAACGGTGTCGCGGGTCACTTCCATGTGAGAGACATAAGAATCAACACGAACCGGCGGGTGAGTGCGATCCGGGTGAACCGCGTGGGCGCCTCACAGAACGCAACCCCGTCCATCATCGGGGGAGGAATCGGAAGCTCCTTTGTCACCATCAGGATACGATCAGCTGTAGGCCGCGGATACCACTACAGAATTCAAGTCTATGTTAGATAATTTGTTCAAATTAGTGTCTTGGGCACTTTTGGTTAATTTAGAATCGACTTTTTCTTGAAGTTTTTTTTTTGTAAATACGTTTTTAATATAAAAACACATTTAAACTTATTTTATTGTTTTCCTTTAATAATATTATCCACACACCCATTATTATGTAAGAATAGTGATAAAATATACATTTCCTCGGTGATACCGCTACGTGCCGTATTTAATGATATTTGTTTTATTGAACATGCTATAGACAGACACAATCATCCGTGTTGCCCTGGCTCTTGTACTAGGAGATCCTGTATCACAAGAGTCAAGTTTAGAATAGTAGTTTCAGAATAGTACATAGTTACATAATATATAATTATGAAAATATTAGTGATACTTGTGTAATACAAAACGTGCCTTATGATGTTCGGAATAAGGTTAATTTTGTGTTGTCGTTCCAACGCCAATATTTTAAGAAATACGCCATGTGGAGGGTGAGCATTGAAATATGAGTGTGAGCTGAGCCGAAGGCGAGGACGACTTGTGTGCAATATATTACAATACTTTATCTAATATCGTCAAAAACTCAAGTTACAATATCGTTAAACAACAAACAACATCAACCGGTCTGCTATTGATACCTATACCTACCGTTAAACATGATACTATGAAAGTAACAAAAATAGACTATTCTGGCGGTATCGACATCCGTAAATTGGCGGATTTTTCTTACAGCATATTATTATGTTGCTGAACTTTGACGTCCTGCAAGAAATACTAAATGAGGACCCCAATGTATGCCTTGAGTCAAAGAAAACTGTTTTATCAAAGAATTCCCGTTTCATAATCACAATTACTACTGACATTTGGTAATAATAAAAAATCTAATGCACTTCAAATTTTTCCCATTTAAAATTAAATTTTTAGCTGTGAACAAGTTTTGGACCTTCAGAAGGACGTTATTTATCTCGTCAAGATTGGACGTCTATTTATAGAATTATCGTTGGCAAAAAAGACCATGTTTAGTTTGTTATATGTATGTGTTTCAATTTTATGAACCAAAAATAAAAAGGGAACTAAAATTGAGCCCTGGTGAACATGCCAATTTCTCGTTTAATCCCGACTAATTTGCACCAATTATTTGAACTAATTACCGTATATCATTCAACTAGTATTTAACAAAGTTTAACGCTGTGTCGCCTTGTCCGTAATGCTCTAGCTTCAGAAGTAATGTTCCGTGACTTTCGCAATCAAACGGCTAAGACAAGTCGCAGCCTTAGGCATATTGTGACTCTTCCGCATTATAGTTGTGTTTCATTAGGGTGCCACCGGCATCAAATTGTAGTACAGTATAGTAACAGTATAGTTTCACCAAAGGACCTACGTCCTTTGGTGAAACTATACTGTTTATCGTGTAAGATTTTATTATATACTCGTACCTTTTGAAATACGTTGCTAAAATATGGCAATCCGGATACGGGTATATAATAATTATTCGTGTCTTTACTGTCCCCAGATTCAGAGACCCAGTTGAAAATTTACTGATTTACTCATACAGATTTCGATACACCTAGTAGGTACATACAGACTACATCAAAATCCTAATTTTAAGTAATGTTATAAACGCGAAAGTGAGTTTCTTTATTTGTTTGTTACCTCTTCCCGTCTTAACGGCTGAACGGATTTGGATGAAACTTAATAAACGGGTAGTCCATGTCATTGATTAAAACATAGTACAATTTTAACTCGGGAGTATGTTTCATTTCCGACTTACACGCAAGCTAAGCCGCGGGCGGCATCTAGTTTATAATTATGAACTCCATAAAACAAAGCCCGACAGCATGTCAAATCTAGGGTAAATTCGGGGAAACGCTCTTATAATGACTAGTAATACCTTCTAGTTACGAGTATATAATCATGCTCATTCTAATATTGATAAAACGATTCCTTTATAAAACAAAAATATGCAAAATAGAATAGGTACCGACCTGATAGGACAGTGATAAGAATGTAGTAGCTTTGTGAGTAGATCACCTGTGATTACTTATTTGGGGAACTACAAAAATGAAGACATATAAATTTTCTTTATCCTTTAAGATAAGGAAGTATGTAGATTGATTAGTGACATCGTACCATACTGTAGGTGTTTAAATGTCTAATTATTCTGTTGACTCACTTACCTTTTTCATGGATAGGAAATCATCAAATGACTCCTTCCACTCTGGGCGGAGTGGAAAGGAGTGTCAGACTCTTATTGACTTTAACCCATCGGTGTTCCTCCTAATGTTCTTTGCGTTCCAGGGCCGCGGTGACTCTTTAGAACAAGTTCCGCAACCCCGGCTCTGGCCCTAGCGGACGCCGTCTACTATGCTGACATCTCCTTGAGGCGAATGTGAAACACAAGATCTGGGCCTGGTTCTGATCGGCCTTCGAGCCACCCAACGCTCGCCGTCCGCAGGCCCGCGCCTACTGTGGCCTGAGACTCCCGACGCCTGTATCTGTTGCGGTGCCCTCACGCGGTTCGCCTCCTCCTTCACTAGCATTGAGGTGACTGTTTAGCATGCCTTTTCATTCCGGAACATGGATTGAACCAGGGCCAGAAGCGAGAGGTCGCCGCTGGGACTCACTAACCTACTTCCAATCTATGATTTCTTTTCTGATCAATGAAAGATAAGATAATCTGCAACCAGTCTTGCCAAGGGTTATCCTATTACCAAGTTCCGGGGTTGAGGAGGCAGTCGCTTCATGTACAATCCTGGTACTCAACTGCATCCGTTCAGACTAAAGACCGACCACAATATAGATAGTTCGGAACAGGCTTGGTAGATTTATTGATAGTTGTTGTCTGAACTGATATTATAAAGAGGTAAAATTGTTTGTTTGTACAAAGTCGTCTCTGGGAGTATTGATTCGATGACGAAATATTTTCAACTCATGCAAAGCTACAAAATTACTTAGTAATTATAATTACTTATTATTGTGTAATAATCCATTCTTAAATGAGGGTTTCCAAGAAAAAATACGCCTGCAGTTGGCACCACATAGGCGAGAGGTCCTGTTCCTTTAACAAGTGACTTTGACGTAAACATGACGTTGATGTCAATTAAACAGATGTCAGAAAGCATTAGCGTTTTGGCAGGTGCCTGAACCTGACACCTCAGTGCTGCTACCTGGTGCTTGTCATCTCAGGAAACCCTCATTAAGCCGGGAAACTTAACGACCAAACGTTTTAAAGGAACTTGGTCATAACATGTTTCTCATACAATTCAATTCAACATCATTCTTTGAAAAACTTTACCTTTCACATGGTAGATTATCGCACCTTGAAAATGCACTGTCCTTGAGCCAAGTACCAAATGCATACAAAAACATTCGCAAAGTTTCAAGTATGCTTCTTAATTAAAAAATATCATAGATTTATCAAAGGTAGGTGTAGTCTTGCGATAAGTGACAGTGCAGTGGATTGAAGTATTAATTGCATTAACTAATTATAAATAATATTGATTACAGAAAAGTACCGTAAGCTAAGTAGATAATGAATGATGAGCTAGCCCATGGCCGTGGAAAACTCTTTATGTGGAGCTTCGGCTGGTGAGCCTAATAAAAATTATAATAAAAAAACTTTTCGCCGAAACAGTACAAACGACGTCCAAAAAAATAAATTTAATTTCGGAAGTCGGTGTTTTTGGTTGTTTCTTCGTATTTTAATACCAACTTCTGAAATAATGTTATTGTATACTGTTTGATTGAACTTTTTTTTTAAGTTTTTCACTTTTCACACCTAACAACACCACTGAAAAGTCACAGGAAAGCAAAACACGAAACTACGTTTACTTGGATGATATATTTTCTATTTTCTCTTTAAAATTAAAACCAAACTACTGAATCTTGTTTGATGAAATTTCTATGTGACCAATCGGAACGTATTTGTCCAACAACCATGTTTTTTCCACGTCTCCAAAACTCTCTCACATATATGCATAATTTAAACAGGAATGATGTAACCATAACTTTGTAAAGAATATTTTTTTTAAAAGAGTGTCCGTGGAGTTTCTTGCTTGTTCTTCTCCATAGAGATCTACGCTTTGGAACGTGCAAAGAGCTTCATCTTTTCGACCGACCGACCTTGACAATTCAAAAGTAAATGGTCTAATTGAAATGAATGCTTTGAGTCTTGAGTCTTTGAAAGAAAGGAGTAACAAAGTTACTCAGGGGTGTCTAGTGGGCTATTCAGTAAGTTTGGCACGTTATTAGGACATAAAATATGTATAATAGATGTAAAAGTAAATCGGTAAATGGCACAAACAGTGTAAAAGAAATAAAAATATAGCAAAAGTCTCGCGAAAAGCTGTTTATCTGTTCGCGGTAACGGGTCCAATAGCGGTTGGCGGGAATCGCTGAAAGGGGCGTATTTTCAGCATGCATCGCCGCGCTTAAAGGCACGTTCGAGTACGGAGTTGCTAAAGCCATGCTATAAAGGTAACTTAAGCTATCCTGACATACATTAGTATTATCGCATAGAGATATGAAGATACTTATGTAATCAGAATAATCAAAGCCTAATAATATGTATTTTGTTGTTTAGTGGATAAAACGGTCTTATCAGTGTTCAATTCTAGTATAAATACCTACTGCTACCCTCCGAAGACAGCTATAGTAGCAGAGAACTCAAGCGAGTCAGCTGAAGTGTTTTGAAAATCAGTTCTTACTCACATTCACAAGGTAGGAACTTTGTGATTTATTAATATTTACATTTAATTCAGGTTGTGAATTTCTTAGTTGAAACCTCGAGTTTGAAAATATGTTCAATTTGATGGCTTAAGTCTCGCCCCCTAAAACATTTGACTAAGACATCTACAATAGAGACATTTCTTCCTGACCCTTTGGACAAAACAGGCGTGTGCAATCTCAAAAGTCTTTTCGTACAGTGTAATTTTTCTTAGTTCTTGAAATAATAAAGTCTTGATTATGAACCGACACAAAACAATTTCAGATGAAGAGCGTACTCCTCGTCGTGTTGTTAGCAGCGGTAGCATCAGCTGCAGTAGTCAGCCATGCTGTGCCTGACGTGCTGGTGTTGCCTGACGTGGCTGACGGAGACGAAGTGGCTAACGTGAACGTGAACGAGATGCCAGAGGTGATCGTGACTGACGTGGATGAGCTGACTGAAACGGCTGAGCTGTTTGACGAGGCCGAGGAGCAGGCGCAGACAGCAGTAGCCACTCGGCGTAACCTGAACCAGGGGTCCATCGGCTCTGGAGATAGACTAGTTTACAAGTAAGTGTGCATGAACAGATCTTCGAGCATTACTTTGTAAATCAACAAAGACATTGCCGTTACAATGGTCAATTAAAAGAAAAAGTATGAGATGTTTTCCTGACCATGATTGTTTCTGTTTCCAGTAGCGAGATCAGGGCGAACGGTGTCGCGGGTCACTTCCATGTGAGAGACATAAGAATCAACACGAACCGGCGGGTGAGTGCGATCCGGGTGAACCGCGTGGGCGCCTCACAGAACGCAACCCCGTCCATCATCGGGGGAGGAATCGGAAGCTCCTTTGTCACCATCAGGATACGATCAGCTGTAGGCCGCGGATACCACTACAGAATTCAAGTCTATGTTAGATAATTTGTTCAAATTAGTGTCTGGGGCACTTTTGTTTAATTTAGAATCGACTTCTTTTTTGTATGTGAATTTTTTCATGAAGATTTTTTTTGTAAATACATTTTTAATGTAAAAAAACCTACCAAATTTCTAGTATGATAAAGATTTATTTAAATGAATTGACATTTTTCCTTTGATAATATTAACCTCACACCTATTAATATTTAGAATAGAGATTATGATGCTGATTGATGCTGATGCATATCTCCTCAAAATACAAAGAAAGTGTAACAGGCTCTAAATACATTTTCATAAATATCGAAACATTATAGCTAAATTATAAATGTGTACTCAATATTTGTTTCCTCATTTTTCCAAAGTACTTCATAAATATATTTTTTGATGAGTTTGCTCTTGACTCTAGTCTAGATCATAGATGACAGAGACAAAGTCGACGATGGAGCGAGCTTACCCAGAAGAAGCCTGTTCACTCTAATTTTGAAGAGATTAGGGTTGTATGCGTTCGGAAACACAGACGCAGGCAGAGAGTTCCACTCCTTTGCTGTGCGCATTATAAAAGACGTTGAATTTTTCCAATTATTAACAAAAGTACTTAATACTATTTCTCGAAAAAAAGGAGCATGGTGGCAATCCTATGTCAGAGCGACACGAAATACTCGTATTGTTAGAAAACTTAGGTTCATGCTGTGAAATTGTAAGTATGTTTCAGTCCTAGAATTTTGTTAACTTAATTTAAGAGCCCACGTGATCTTAAAAAGGTATCTCATAATATTTCTGGTAATGTTATACGCATGTTAAAACAAGACAAAAAGATACAAATTCGCTGAAAAAGCCGTTGAGTTGTTATTGCTTTGCTCGTACAGATTTCGAAACACTCAATACATACACTGGATACGGACAGGTACTTCTTATACCGTGAGTATGTTCCCTTGAAATATATTCCGAGGAATACGCGATCGAAGCTGAGTACGGTAGCTAGTTCATAATATAAGGACTTACTTAGACTATTTCTGACCCTGTTATTGAACTCTGTGTATAAGCCAGAAAGCATTTTTAAACTAGGGCGAATTCGGGGAAACTCTGATAATGTCTACCTACCAATATTTTTAACTGCATTATCATGCCCATATTGATAAATGATATTTATTTTGTAAGTAGGTTAAACATAACACTTTTACACGTCAATTTTTTTTGGTAATTTTTAAACTAGATGAGGCTGGTGTTTTCTAGCTGACTACCCTGAGAAGAAACACCGAAACAAACTCAGAGGTCAAAGTTTCTTTTAAAGTCCATACAATCGTACTGGTCAAATTATATGAGAACCATGTAGGTTAATGTCTGAAGTGGTCTTCATCGTGTAGCTCAAACTTAAAACTTTAAAGAGCTCAACGATTTGACGAACAATACAAAAGTAATGACATTTGGGTAGGCCACATAAAGCACTCAAACTGCCAGACTAACATGAAATAAACCCCTAATATTGCGAGCTACATGGGCCTCACATTCACAATACGTTATATGAGGACAATGCAAATCAGTGTCTGAAATGGTCTTTTGAGGAACGAACCGCACAGATTTGAGTGGACAGTCAGTGCAAGCCTTGGTCAGTAGTCGGGTAGCTCAACTTTGAACTAATAAGGAGCTCAACGAATCGACGAAAAATACCAATGAAAGGACATTTAAGATTACCGATAAAAGGACATTTGGGATTTAGGATATACCGATTACTACGTAAAAACAAAAAAAAAGGAATACTGCCCTGATGTGATAGTGATAAGAATATAGAAGCGCTGTGAATAGATCAACTGTAATTACTTATTGGGGGTTACAGCCATAAAGATTAAGAAAACACAAAATTCAAAGTATTTAATCCAATTAAACCATTACAGGCATTTTTGAACTATCAAGTACGGTCAGGTAAAAGACATGAAGCTGTTTGCATGTTCCAAAGCGTAGATCTCTACGGAGAAGAAGTGCAAGAAACTCAACGGACACTATTTTCAATTAAAATATTTAAAATTAAAGTAATCATTCGTGTGAAAATTAAACAAACATACATATATGTGAGAACGATATATAGATAATTAATAAATCCAACTTTTGATAGAATTATGGAACCACGTGTTCCGTATGAAGTGTATTTGGTATAAGAAGACGCAAGTTGCACCGCTAAGGTAAAGAGCCTTTTTTTTTTTTAATGATGGGATATCATCAAATGACTTCTTCCGCTCTAGGTGGAGCAGAAGGGCGTGTCAGACTCTTACTGACTAAAACCCATCCGTGTTCCTTCTAAAGCCCTTTGCGTTCCAGGGTCGCGGTGACTCTTTCGAACAAATTCCGCAACCCTGGCAAAGGTAAGGAGCCGACGACTAAAGATTTGCTATTACAGACCAAGTACACAGTAATACTGTTCCATTCTTCGTAAATTAATTTTATATTAACTTATTAATTCCGTCAGCAGCTATGACACATTAAAAGTGCATGGTAAAATGGAGTACAAAAAAAAAACAAAACGCATTTTCGTTTTTAAGTTTCCACATTTTTCACGATTAGAAATAAGCCAGTTTATCATCTGCAGGTAGCTGATGTCTTAAGATAAGTGAAGATGTAACGGATTGAGGTATTAATTGCATTAACCAATCATAAATTATATCGATATTAAAAAAGTACCGTATATTAAGTAGACAATCCTCCTCTTCATGTGGATTTTCGGGTATCGAGTGTAATAAAAATCGAAACTTAGTATTTTTATGACGAAATACAAACCACTGAATGATTTTGTAAGTAGGTGAAACATAACACGCCGATCTTCTTTGGTCAGATTTTTGGTTAGATGAGGCTGGTGTTTCGTAGGTAAGTAATACGTGGGGCATGCTACAGCATGCCCCACGTATTATTTACTTTCTGGATCTGGGCACTTACAATAAAATAATGAAAAAAGCAATAATGGATTTTGAAAATGGAACTATTTGGGAACTTGTTACTTTTTCATTTGCAAGACTGTCATTTGTTTTTTCACTGTGGCGTCCTTTGTGTGTCGCTATCAAAATGATTTTCGCTGTGGCTTAAGTCAACAAGAGAGTTCAATTGGCGAAATGCGTTCTTGAAGCAATGTCCTACTTAACCACGATAACGCATCCTCACATTCCGCTAAGGTTACGGAAGCGTATTTGAAGGCTTCAAATGTGGAACTGATGACGCAACCACCTTACAGCCCAGACCTCGCACCCTGCGACTTGTTTTTGTTTCCAAAACATAAAGACAAACTTAGAGGCACATGTTTTATGAGCCCTGAATCGGCGGTGCGATTCCTCTTATCCTCATTTTCTGGCTCATGAAAAGGGCTGGAGATGTTTTTATAAGAATCAGTTGTTTTTATTGATAAGAAATGCAACTTAGACGTCCACCGTATGCTCCACCGTGTCCTCCTCAAAGAGTCCCCTCTTTGAGGAGTGGCTCGAATGGTGTGGTTATCGCCACAGAAGTGGCGTGCCCAGTGTACCGACACTACATTATGTATATCAATTTTCAGATAAGGTTACTTTTACTATGTTCATTATGAAAAGGTGTATTTAACAAAATTTCTCAGGGGTGTGTTTGATGGACTATTCAATAAGTTCGGCACACTAACAATTTATGGACTTTGTAATTGGTCTGAAATAAAGATGTTTTATTTATTTTTATCAGGATTTTTTTTCTTGATTTCTTTTGATTCTTGCACAATGGGTGTAAAAATAAAACGGTAAGCAGCACATAGTAAAAGATTGAGGAAAGAGAAAACATAGCAAACGTCTCGCGAAAAGCCGTTTATCTTTTCGCGGTCACGAGTCAAATCGCTGGCGGAGGCGTATTTCCACCATGCATCGCCGCGCTTCAGGGTACGTTTGAGAACGGAGTTGCTAAAGCCATGCTACAGAGGTAATTTCCTTTTATCCTGACATACATTAGTATATGATGATACTTATTTAATCAGAATAATCAAAGCCAAATAATTTGTTTTTGTTATTGAAATGATAAAATGGTCTTATCACTATGCAATTCGTGTATAAATACTGCTTCCTTCAGTGGATAGCTATAGTAGCACTGAACTCAAGCGAGTCAGCTGAAGTGTTCCGAAAATCAAGTCTCATTCACATTGACAAGGTAAGCGCTTTGTGATATATTAAAATACTAGTCCGCTAGCTAACTTTTGCCCGCGACTTCGTATGCGCTTATCCTGTTTTTTTCCCGTTCCTGTAAGAATTTCCCAAAAACTTCCTCTTGAACGTGACTATCATATTAAAAAAGAATTTTCCAAATCTAACTGGTAGTTCCAAAGATTAGCGCGTTAATATATATATTATCATAATGAATATAATAAATAATTGAATATTAATAGATGTATTATTGATAGATATACATTTAATTAAGATTGTGAACTTCTTAGTAGAAACCTCGGGTTTGAAAATAAGCTCAGTTGATGGCATTAGTCTCGCTCCATAAAACATAGGACTAAGACATTTCTGCCTAACCCTTTAGGGAAAACAGGGGTGATGCTATTTTAAAAGACTTTTCTTTAGGAACAGAGTTTTTTAAAAGATCTTTAAATAATGGCGTCATGATTAATTATAAATCGAAACAAATATTTTCAGATGAAGAGCGTACTCCTCGTCGTATTGTTGGCAGTGGCAGCATCAGCTGCAGTAGTCAGCCATGACGTGCCTGACGTGCTGGTGGTGCCTGACGTGGCTGACGTGGACATGAAAGAGATTCCAGAGGTGATTGTGACTGACGTGGATGAACTGACTGAAGCGGTAGAGCTGATTGACGAGGCTGAGGAGCCGGAGCAGACGGCAGTAGCCACTCGGCGTAACCTGAACCAGGGATCCATCGGTTCGGGAGATAGGCTTGTATACAAGTAAGTGTGCATGAATAGAACTTCGAGAATTATTAATGTGAATCAACAATGAAGTTCCCGTAATAATGGTCATTCGTAAGAGAAAGTATGAAACGTTTTCCTGACCATGACTGTTTCTGTTTCCAGTAGCGAGGTCAGGGCGAACGGTGTCGCGGGTCACTTCCATGTGAGAGACATAAGAATCAACACGAACCGGCGGGTGAGTGCGATCCGGGTGAACCGCGTGGGCGCCTCACAGAACGCAACCCCGTCCATCATCGGGGGAGGAATTGGAAGCTCCTTTGTCACCATCAGGATACGATCAGCTGTAGGCCGCGGATACCACTACAGAATTCAAGTGTATGTTAGATAATTTGCTCAAATAATAGCTTGGCCATTTTCGGTCAATTTGGATTCGAGTTTTTTATATGTAAGTTTTTCTTAAAGGTTTTTTTGTAAATACGTTTTAATATAAAAACAATTAAACTAAGTCATTTTTTCCTTTGATATAATATCCTCTAACCCATATATTTTTGCATGGAGTTGAAAAATTTCCCTTCCCACGCTGATATCTCTGTACGCTGAATTTAATTATTAGTTTATTTAACATATATTAGACACAAACATCCGTGTTGGCCTGGCTCTTGTACTAGGAGATCGTGCATCAGAAGAGCCAAGGAATGAATAGTAGTTTATGGCCCGAGTCCAATCCATGGTTCAGAGTCAGAGGGCATGGGAAGCAGTAACCACTCTCTGCGAATCAGTAATGCAAGCAAAAAAGGAGGCGGGGAGGCTTAAGGGGAAAGGCAATCTTCACGCCCCAACCCAAGGTCGACGGCGCGTTGTGTTCCACGCGCGCCGCAAAGAGATGTCAGCATAACTGACGAGACTAGCGGGTCTCGTAAGTTATGCTGCGCCACGGCGTCCTCACCTTCTACTGGACGCAGGTACTTACCGGAAACGGTTGTTTCGGGAGCTACCTGTTTCGGATTTAGCGGGAAGACACGTCCGATAGTCACCACTATGTGGATCGCCCGGAGGACACGGTGGAGGACTGCTCTGCTTGAGCGGAGCATCGCGAATCCTCATAAAAGCGATCAGCGGCGGCGACTTCTCGCGTCCGGCCCTAGTTCAATCCACCGTCTGGAGCGAGGGGGCGTACGAAGCAGTCACCTCCTTCTACGAAGCAGTAATGCAAGCTAAGTTGAAGCGGGACACGTGAGCGATAAGGACCAGGCCCGGGTTGATGCCTCAAAGAGATGTCAACATAATAGACGGGGCCCGACAGGGCCAGTGCCTGAAAGTCAAAGTCAAAAGTCAAAAACGTTTATTTCAATTAGGCCATTAAACGGCACTTTTGAACGTCAGCATTTACAGTTCAGTAAAATATATTAATAAAGTGACTCTACTGTCCATTCGGAAAGGTAGATTCTTATGGAGAAGAACGGACAAGAAACTCCATAGTTACTCTTTTCAAATAATGATTTACAAAAATTTGGTATACAAAAATTAATTTAATATTATGTGAGGACGATACACCCAGAATATGCTACTTATAAGAACAAAGTATAACCAGCAGAGGTACTTATTCCTTTTCTAAAAAAAAATTAGGTACAGATAATCTTAATAACCATTAATTAAACAGAAAATAAAAACACAAAAAAGAAACAGTATAGGTACCTATCTATAAAGCCTGCCAGGGTTGCGGAATTGTTCGAAAGAGTTAAAGCAGCCCTGGAACGCAAAGAGCACTTGAAGTGTGTGGGTTTTAGTCGGTAAGAGTCTGACACTCCCTCCGGCCTAGAACGTCATTTGATGACTCCCCATTATAAAAAAAAAACCTGTTCATATCCAGAATGCCAAATCGCTCAGGAATTTTACTCCGCTATTTCCAATAGCATTATTTTCATATATTTTACATACATAAATACTCATTTATCCCATGGAGGTAAGCAGACCAGTACAGAACGCTACCAACAGCAACACTTTTTATTTTATAATTGGAACATTACCATGAGAGTAGATAAATTACTTTTCAACACATTTGCTCCAAACACGAATTTACTAAACCTGTATGCAGTGTTCGAAAGTTAAAAATTACGCACCATACAATGGAACGTGCTGTAAAATAGGTACTCTCATCTAAGTACCTATTCTACCGCACTCCTGGTCGTAGAGCGCCGTGCGTATCCTTTACTTTTTTTTTTATTTCCATAAAAAGTATGAGAATGCCACCAAGGAGTTTCAAATTACTAGAATTAATAAGCTGAATGATCGAACCTCGTTAGAAGCGCTATTGCTCAATACTTTTGTCTCACTTCAATACTAAAGATAAAATGAGACTAATAGAATAGAAAAAATATGTTTTTTGTTCCCTCGCCTAATCAATTAGTTGTATTTTTTTCGAGTTATTTTGCTGAATAACGTATTTTGCAAAATTCTCAACTTGCATCAAAATGTCAGTGAGAGAAGCCAAAGAAAACAGTTATAAGTTCCATATAGTTAGGTATCAATATGAAAACATTGTTCATTGTTTGATTCTTTCTTTTATAAATAACATTAAACATACTGCTCTCTGTTTAAGTCCAGTTTTAAAAGTTTTCTTTATATTTGATGAACCGTCGCGTCGTGTCAGAACGACATGAAAATATACTCCTACTTTATATCCCGGGAGTATGTTCCCTTGGGATCGTTTCTGACTAACGCGCGAGCGAGATGAGATGATGACGATGCGAGCGAAATCGGCGTGGCGGCTAGTTAATAGCAGCTTGATTAGACTTTTTCTGATCCTTTTATTGAACTCTATATAATAAAGCAAGGAAGCATTTTTAAACTAGGGCTGATTCGGGGAAACACTCTGACAATGACTCTCAATATTGAAACGATAACTTTTAAACAGGTCTGACAAACTATTGCTACGAATAAAGAAGCCCTGTGAGTAGATCACCTGTGATTACTTATTGGATTACCTACAGAAATAAAGATAAATAAATATTACTTTAAGTAAGTAAGTATGTAGATCGTTTAGTGTCATCCACGCCGTACTGTAATGTCTAATTATTTTGTTGACTCACAAACCTACTTTCAATCAATGATTTATTATTTGATCGATGATAGCTCTCGTTATGAGTCGTTACAGTAGTCAGAAGGCAGACAATCTCCCACCAGTCTTGCGAAGGATTAAGCCGGGACAGTTGCGATCAAACGTTTTAAAAGAACTTGGCTAGAACATTTCTGTCACTAAAATACATTTAAGATATGTGCAGACGCAAGTTACATAATTCTTCGAAAAACTAATCTAACTAAATCCATTGATTGATTGATTGGATTGGATGGCATTTGCACTGTCCTTGAGCCAATTATTGGTACTTGTATACATAGTACATGCGCAAAGTTTTCAGTATGATCCTTAATTAAAAATAATCATAGATTTATCAAAGGTAGGTGTAGTCTTATGATAAGTGACAGTGCAGTGGATTGATGAATTAATTGCATTAACTAATTAAAAATAATATTAATTAAAAAAAAGAACCGTAAGCTAAGTAGATAATTATAATGAATGATGGGCTAGGTTAAGTCGATGGCAGAGGAAAACTCTTTATGTGGAGTTTCGGCTGTTGAGTCTAATAATAAAAAAAATACTTTAATTTCGGAAGTCGGTGTTTCTGATTGTTTTTTTCGTATACCAACTTCTGAAATAATGTTATGTTTAATACTTTGAAGTGTTTTTTGTTTGGAAGTCGATTGTATTTTTTTCAAGTTTTTTATTTTTCACTTTTCACACCTAACGACACTACTGAAAAGTCACAGCACAGCAGAACACGAAATTAAGTTTCCTTGGATGATTTATTTTATATTTTCTCTAGCAATTTCGATTTAAAAACCAAACTATTGAACCTTTTTGAAGTTATACTTCTTTTGGCGCGATGGAGAAAACTGATAAGAGTGAATTTTTACGATGCGCGCGCACACCGACACCTGAATTCTACATAGTGAACTTAGTTCTAGGTGGCATGAAAATCGATAACTATGTTCAAGTTGTATAATTCTAGTATTTTTTTATTGTCTTTTGTTTCTTTTATGTTTGAATTTCGAAGAAGCATGTGGTTTTAATTTCGAAATAAAGCGCCAAAATATAAGATACAAATATTTTGATAAAAGTAATTGATTAGACACTAATTGTTCCCGCGGCTCAGCTCCTTTTATTCTATCCTAGAAGATTTTATTGGAATATGATGATTTTTCGAAAACAAAAAACAGCCTCTTCATGAATGAGTTTTCTTAATCGGATTTGTATCTACAGTAGAACGGAACAAAGAATTTTACCGTTTATAATAATTATTAGTATTGACTATTTTGAAAAAAGGAGTCTCGTAACTAATATGTCATTGTAAGTAGGTACCCATAAACTTCTCAGGTACACACCATCCAGAATAGAAAGTTGGTATTAATTTCAAATACTACTAACAAAACATTCGAATCAAAAAAAAAAAATTTTGTATGATATCTGCCCTATTTTATGAACAAACAGTTTTAAAACTATGAAACGTATCAGTTATTTAGCGTAATAGACTTAATTGGCGATCGTTCGAACGCAACAAATTGAAGCTGAGAACAATACAAATATATTAAAACTTTTATATTTTTTTAGTTGTGAATGTTTTTTTTTCCATACGCCAAAGAAGTATAACTTCTAACGCGTGTACATAAGTACACACACTCTTTTTTGATGATATTTCTATGTGACCAATCGGAACGTGTATATCCTACAACCATGTTATTTTTCACGTGTCCAAAAACTACCGTTTAGCTGACAGACACACTTCTTACAAAAATGAGCACTTTAAAGCTTAAAATTCGCAAACGGATCCTTGGATGGCAAAAATAGTTTTCGCACACCCTCAATATTTTTAACAACCTATCCAACGATACCCCACACCATGGGATAGACGATAAAAGTACTTTTATGTGACTGAAGTCTGGGGCGTGAAATAATACATATAATACAAATAATTCCTCTCATCCTCATTTTCTGGCTCATGAAATGGGCTGAATGAAGTTATTTTTATACATATGAAATGTACCCTTAAAAAAATAATTAGAATAATTGGATCACTTATTTTTCCCTTTTTTTCCTCAAGCACGTTTACGATTTGCATAAAACTAATTTTATAGTACGGGGGCTAAGAATACAAGATACCTCGTTGTGCGTATTATAAGTCGTTAACCGTCACTTAATTTTGCAAAGATAATCTTTCAACCATTTTATTTTGACTATGTGAAAGAAAGGAGTTACAAAGTTTGGGCCCGTTATCAGGAGGTCAAATATGTATAATAGATGTAAAAGTAAATCGAAATAGAAAATGTAGCAAAATATCTTTTCGCGGTCACGGGTCCAAAGGCGGTTGGCAGGAGTCGCTGGCGGGGGCGTATTTTCACCATGCATCGCCGCGCTTAAGGGCACGTTTGAGTACGCAGTTGCTAAAGCCATGCTATAAAGGTAATTTCCTTAAGCTATCCTGACATACATTAGTATTATCGCATGGAGATATGTATCCAATTAAAGATACTTATGTAATCAGAATAATCAAAGCCTAATAATATGGTTTTGTTGTTTAATAGATAAAACGGTCGTATCAGTATGCAATTTCAGTATAAATACTGCTACCCTCCGAAGACAGCTATAGTAGCAGAGAACTCAAGCGAGTCAGCTGAAGTGTTTTGAAAATCAAGTCTTACTCACATTCACAAGGTAAGAACTTTGAGATTTATTAAAATTTACATGTATTCTGGTTGTGAATTTCTTAATAGAAACCTCAAGTTTGAAAATATGCTTTATTCTCGCTTTAGTCTCGCCCCCTAAAACATTTGACTAAGACATCTACAATAGAGACATTTCTTCCTGACCCTTTGGACAAAACAGGCGTGTGCAATCTCAAAAGGCTTTTCGTACAGTGTAATTTTTCTTAGTTCTTGAAATAATAAAGTCCTGATTATTAACCAAAACACAATAATTTCAGATGAAGAGCGTACTCCTCGTCGTGTTGTTAGCAGCGGTAGCATCAGCTGCAGTAGTCAGCCATGCTGTGCCTGACGTGCTGGTGGTGCCTGACGTGACTGACGGAGACGAAGTGGCTAACGTGAATGTGAACGAGATGCCAGAGGTGATCGTGACTGACGTGGATGAGCTGACTGAAACGGCTGAGCTGTTTGACGAGGCCGAGGAGCAGGCGCAGACAGCAGTAGCCACTCGGCGTAACCTGAACCAGGGGTCCATCGGCTCTGGAGATAGACTAGTTTACAAGTAAGTGTGCATGAACAGATCTTCGGGCATTATTTTGTAAATCAACAAAGAAATTGCCGTTACAATGGTCAATTATAAGAAAAAGTATGAGATGTTTTCCTGACCATGACTGTTTCTGTTTCCAGTAGCGAGGTCAGGGCGAACGGTGTCGCGGGTCACTTCCATGTGAGAGACATAAGAATCAACACGAACCGGCGGGTGAGTGCGATCCGGGTGAACCGCGTGGGCGCCTCACAGAACGCAACCCCGTCCATCATCGGGGGAGGAATTGGAAGCTCCTTTGTCACCATCAGGATACGATCGGCTGTAGGCCGCGGATACCACTACAGAATTCAAGTCTATGTTAGGTAATTTAATAAAGATATTTAAATGAATTGACATTTTTCCTTTGATAATATTATCCTCACACCTATTAATATTAAGAATAAAGATAATGATGCTGATGCATATCTCCTCAAAATACAAAGAAAGCCGAACAGGCTCTAAATACATTTTCATAAATATCGAAACATTATAGCTAAATTATAAATGTGTACTCAATATTTGTTTCCTCATTTTTCGAAAGTACTTCATAAATATATTTTTTTGATGAGTTTGCTCTTGACTCTAGTCTAGATCATAGATGACAGAGACAAAGTCGACAATGGAGCGAGCTTACCCAGAAGAAGCCTGTTCACTCTAATTTTGAAGAGATTAGGGTTGTATGCGTTCGGAAACACAGACGCAGGCAGAGAGTTCCACTCCTTGGCTGTGCGCATTATAAAAGACGTTGAATTTTTCCAATTATTAACAAAAGTACTTAATACTATTTCTCGAAAAAAAGGAGCATGGTGGCAATCCTATGTCAGAGCGAGACCGAATACTCGTATAGTTAGAAAACTTAGGTTCATGTTGTGAAATTGTAAGTGTGTTTCAGTCCTAGAATCTTGTTAACTTAATTTAAACAGCCCACGTGGACTTCAAGAAGGTACCTCATAATATTTCTAGTTAGGTTATACGCATGTAAAAACAAATCAAAAAGATCCCAATTCGTTCAGCCGTTGAGTTGTTATTGCTTTGCTCGTACAGATTTCGAAACACTTAGTACATACACTGGATAAGGACAGGTACTTTTTATCCCGGGAGTATGTTCCCTTGAAATATTTTCTGAGTAGAGAGGGAGTAGCTAGTTCATAATATAAGGACTTACTTAAGCTATTTCTGATCCTTTTATTGAACTCTGTGTATGCCAGAAAGCATTTTAAACTAGGGCGAATTCGGGGAAACTCTTATAATGTCTACCTACCAATATTTTTTATCTGCATTATTATGCCCATTTTGATAAATGATATTTATTTTGTAAGTAGGTTAAACATAACACTTTTACACGTCAATTTTTTTTGGTAATTTTTAAACTAGATGAGGCCGGTGTTTCCTAGCTGACTACCCTGAGAAGAAACACCGAAACAAACTCAGAGGTCAAAGTTTATTTTAAAGTCCATACAATCGTACTGGTCAAATCATATGAGAACCATGTAGGTTAATGTCTGAAGTGGTCTTCATCGTGTAGCTCAAACTTAATACTTTAAGGAGCTCAACGATTTGACGAACATTACAAAAGTAAGGACATTTGGGTAGGCCACATAAAGCACTCAAACTGCCAGACTAACATGAAATGAACCCCTAATATTGCGAGCTACATGGGCCTCACATTCACAATACGTTATATGAGACAATGCAAATCAGTGTCTGAAATGGTCTTTTGAGGAACGAACCGCACAGATTTGAGTGGACAGTCAGTGCAAGCCTTGGTCAGTAGTCGAGTAGCTCAACTTTGATCTAATAAGGAGCTCAATGAATCGACGAAAAATACAAATGAAAGGACACTTAGGATTACCAATAAAAGGACATTTGGGATTTAGGATATATCGATTACTACGTAAAAACAAAAAAAAAAGGAATACTGCTCTGATGTGATAATGATAAGAATATAGAAGCGCTGTGAATAGATCAACTGGAATTACTTATTGGGGGTTACAGCCATCAAGATTTCAAAAAAACTCAACGTTCAAAGTATTTATTTAAATTAAACCATTACAGACATTTTTGAACTGTCAAGGTCGGTCAGTCAAAAGAGATGAAGCTATTTGCATGTTCCAAAGCGTAGATCTCTACGGAAAAGACCGTGCAGGAAACTCCACGGACACTATTTTGAATTAATATATTTTACAATATAGTAATCATTCGTGTGAAAATTAAACAAACATACATATATGTATGTGAGAACGATATATATATAATAAATCAAACTTTTGAAAGAATTATGGAACAACATGATCCGCATGAAGTGTATTTGGTATAAGAAGTCGCAAGTTGCACCGCTAAGGTAAGGTAAGCCTATTACTGAAGATTTGCTATTACGGACCAAGTACATAGTCAGACTGTTCCATTCTTCGTAAATTAATTTTATATTAACTTATTAATTCCTTCAGCAGCGTAAGACACATTAAAAGTACATGGTAAAATGGAGAACAAAAAAAAAACAAAACGCATTTTCGTTTTTAAGTTTAAAAACGAAAATTCAAGATTATAAGAAATATAAGCCAGTTTATCATCTGCAGGTAGCTGATGTCTTAAGATAAGTGAAGATGTAACGGATTGAGATATTAATTGCAGTAACCAATCATAAATTATATCGATATGAAAAAAGTACCGTATATTAAGTAGATAATCCTCCTCTTCATGTGGATTTTCGGGTATCGAGTGTAATAAAAATCGAAACTTAGTATTTTTATGACGATCTTGATTTGAAGTATAAACCATTGAATGATTTTGTAAGTAGGTGAAACATAACACTTTAACACGCCAGTCTTCTTTGGTCTGATTTTTGGCTAGATGAGGCCGGTGTTTTGTGGGTAGGTAATACGTGGGCATGCTGAATGTTTCTGGATCTGGGCACATACAATAAAATAATTAAAATAACAAAAATATATTTCGAAAATGGAACTCTTGGAGAGCTTGTTACTTTTTAACCGACTTCAGGAGGAGAAGCAGGTTATGCGATCATTGTCATCATGTCAATTATGAATGGATTTTGATGATTCTTTTTTATTCGAAATCCTATACTCCTGAAGTGGTCCCATTGACACCAAGTCAGAATTGATGATGGGATCCCAGGAAAATCGAGGGCAACCCTCAAATTTTAAAGGCATACAATGTTTTTCATATTCTCTCTAACGCAATTCAGATAATTGTACCTGGTAATCAACATCTCAACTTGCTAAGCTGATGATGGAAGGTATAAGTCAGGATCTGATGCTGGGATCCCAGGAAAACTGTATGGAGATTGGCTGAAATCGCATGTCTGTTAATTATTTTCACCAGTTCATAACATAACGTCACGCCGGTACGCTGTGAAGGGGTACGCAGATGCAAACAAGTCAATCTGAATTAACATGTTTTTGGGGGTTATCTATTATACATGACTTTATTGTTTATTAACCGATCTAGATGATTATTTTTGCGTTGAGTTTAGTTATAGATATTTTGCATTTGCATTGGATGGTGAACTTCAAACATAAACCAGTGACCTCCTCAACTTAAAATCAATCAAATCTAGAACCAAAGCAAAGTAGATATTTAACTATGAGCTGGTCTGGACTTGGACTGAAAAGGCACACTCACTAACTAAGTCGTGACTCATTATGGGAATAGTGTTACTTAGTTGTGGGGTATTACCACAAAAAAAGTTGGAAAATAAAAATAACTTTTTTACAAAAAAATACAACCGATAGTTTTTGGTTGTTTTTTCGTTTTTTGACGCCGACTTCCGAAATTTTAAGTTATTTTAAAAGTTGTAGTGTTTTTTATTTGGAAGTTGGTTGTATTTTTCATTTGCAAGACTGTCATTTATTTTTTCATTGTGGCGTCCTTTGTATGTCGCTATCAAAATGATTGTCGCTGTGGCTTAAGTCAACAAGAGAGTTCAATTGGCATTTGGTGATGAAGCACCATGTCGCAGCTCTGTGTATTAGTGGTTTGGCGAATTACGTTAGATTAGACGTGGACGAGATCATCTCTATAACGAAGTACGTAAAGGTCGGCCGGTGACTTCGGTTACAGAATCTAATATTGATACCGTACGACAACTTATTGAAAGTGACAAAAAAACTACATGTGGGCAAATTCGTACTTTTGTTAGGCATTGGAATGAGCCAAATGCAAAACATTTTATTTTGCACTCGATGGATACCGCATGACTGAACGGAGGTCCAGAAACGACTGCATGTCCAAAGGTGCCAGAAAATAATAAAAATGTATAACGGAGGACAGTCATTGGCGGTCTATAATATCGTGACAGGTGACGAAACCTGGGTGTAATGCTTTGAACTCGAAAGAAAAAACCAGTCAGCGGAGTGGGTCTTTCCTTTTGAAGATTTGCCGATGAAATTTAAGATAGTCTAAGACTCAAAAACTAGACTTGGTAGCTAAATGGCGATACGAAATCTCGCATTATAATTATTATTTCTATCAGTTTTTCTAATAAAAATGTGATGTCCGAAAATTGGGCTTCATAAAACACTGCGCGTTAACAGTAGGTTTTTCTCCTGATTTCTTTTGATTCTTGTACAATGGGTGTAAAATAACGGGGTAAAAGAGTAAAGAAAGAGAAAACATAGCAAACGTCTCGCGAAACGCCGTTTATCTTTTCGCAGTCACGAGTCTCATGGCGGTTGGCGGTCACGAGTCTAATCGCTGGCGGGGGCGTATTTCCACCATGCATCGCCGCGCTTCAGGGTACGTTTGATAACGGAGTTGCTAAAGCCATGCTACAGAGGTAATTTCCTGTTATCCTGACATACATTAGTATATGATGATACTTATTTAATCAAAATAATCAAAGCCAAATAATTTGTTTTTGTTATTGAAAAGATAAAATGGTCTTATCACAATGCAATTCGTATATAAATACTGCTTCCTTCAGTAGATAGTTGTAGATAGTTGAACTCAAGCGAGTCAGCTGAAGTGTTCCGAAAAACAAGTCTCATTCACATTGACAAGGTAAGAGCTTTGTGATTAATTAAAATAGTAGCTTTTGCCCGCGACTTCGTATGCGCATATCCTGTTTTTTCCTGTTCCTGTAAAATTTTCCAAAATCTTCCTCTTGATTGTGACTATCATATTAAAAAAGAATTTTCCAAATCCAACTGGTAGTTCCAGAGATTAGCGCGTTTAAACAAACTTTATTATTTTTAAATAATAATATTTTTTATAAATTATCATAATTAATATAATAAATAATTGAATATTAATAGAAATCTAATTTTAATTAAATTTAATTAAAAATACATTTATAAAATTGTGAATTTCTTAGTAGAAACCCCGGGTTTGAAAATAAGCTCGGTTGATGGCATTAGTTTCGCTCCATAAAACATGGGACTAAGACATTTCTGCCTCACCCTTAAGAGAATACAGGGGTGATGCTATTTCAAAAGACTTTTCTTTAAAAACAGTGTTTTTTAAGATCTTGAAATAATGACGTCATGATCAATTATAAATCGAAACAAATATTTTCAGATGAAGAGCGTACTCCTCGTCGTATTGTTGGCAGTGGCAGCATCAGCTGCAGTAGTCAGCCATGACGTGCCTGACGTGCTGGTGGTGCGTGACGTGGCTGACGTGGACATGAACGAGATTCCAGAGGTGATTGTGACTGACGTGGATGAACTGACTGAAGCGGTAGAGCTGATTGACGAGGCTGAGGAGCCGGAGCAGACCGGAGTAGCCACTCGGCGTAACCTGAACCAGGGATCCATCGGTTCGGGAGATAGGCTTGTATACAAGTAAGTGTGCATGAATAGAACTTCGAGAATTGTTAATGTGAATCAACAATGAAGTTGCCGTTAGAATGGTCAATCGTAAGAGAAAGTATGAAACGTTTTCCTGACCATGACTATTGCTGTTTCCAGTAGCGAGATCAGGGCGAACGGTGTCGCGGGTCACTTCCATGTGAGAGACATAAGAATCAACACGAACCGGCGGGTGAGTGCGATCCGGGTGAACCGCGTGGGCGCCTCACAGAACGCAACCCCGTCCATCATCGGGGGAGGAATTGGAAGCTCCTTTGTCACCATCAGGATACGATCAGCTGTAGGCCGCGGATACCACTACAGAATTCAAGTCTATGTTAGATAATTTGCTCAAATTAGGGTCTTGAGCACTTCCGCTTAATTTAGAATCAAGTTTTTTTTGTATAAGAGTATTTTTTTAAATGTTTTTAATATACTTAACACTACTTAAACTGACTTCATTATTTTCCTTTGATTATATTGTCCTCACATCCATTAATATTATAGCATAGAGATAACAGTATTTAATGTGGCGCGGCTGCGTACCAGACGTCCACAACCCATTTACTAGATAACACGGTACTTTTTGGCAAGACTGCAGTCAGATTTTTTGGCTTCTGACAATCTGCAACAACTGCCAAAGATTTATAAATCACAACCGTGAGGGAGAGGCCAACCTTACGCTCCAGCTGCCGCAGTAGAAGAAGACGCCCTGGGCGTCGGGAGTCGCAGGGTGATTCCCGGCCACCGTTGAGCGCGGGCCTGCGGACGGCGAGCGAGGGGTGGCTTGCCATACGATATTCACTGATCCTTATTAATCTGCCTAAGTCGACGGCACGTTGTGTTCCACGCGCGCCTCAAAGATATGTCAGCATAATAGACGGGGCTCAATGGGGCCACTGCCTGCTAGGGTTGCGTAATTGTTCGAAAGAGCTACCGCAGCCCTGGAACGAACTAGAACCCACCCGTGTTCCTCCAAATAATTTGGAGGAACACGGGTGGGTTCTAGTTAGTCAGTTCGATAGTCCCTTCCACTCCTTTTATACATTAAGTATATAAGGAGGATAACATAGACTTTTTCAGATATGTAATTTAATTGCACTGTGATAAACAAAGCCCGGAAGCATTTTAAAACTAGGGCAAATTAGGGGAAACATTCTCATTATGACTACTCATATTTGAATCAACATTATCATAATAAACCCATTACTGCAAAAATAGAATACCTGCCTGATAAGATAGTGAAAAGCAGTTTTGTGAGTAGATGTCTCTGTGATTACTTATTCGGGGGATTACAGCAATAAAGATAGATAAGTACTATACTTTAAGATAAGGAAGTATGTAGATTGATTAGTGCCATCGACGCCGTACTGTTGGTGCTTAAATAAATTGTGGACTGACTTACCTATATTTGATTTTCTTTTTCTGGTCTATGATAGCTTCGTAGTCGTTACGGTAGTCAGAAGCCAGAATATCTGACACCAGTCTTGCCATGATTTATGTTGTCATTTTTACTTTGTGCATTAAAATGTGGGACGTCTACACCTTCCATGTTCAAATTAAGTCTGCTGTGTTGTGACCTTTATCGAATTAGGTGCCATAACATTTTTGCCATATAAAATGCATTTCTGGTATGTGCACCACATGGGTTTGAAACTTTTTTTTCAGGGTTGGGAAATCATCAAATGACTTCTTCTGCTTTGGGTAGAGCGGAAGGGCGTTTCAGACTCTTACTGAGTAAAACCCATCCGTGTTCCTCTTAAAGCCCTTTGCGTTCCAGGGCCGCGGTGACCCTTTCAAACAAATTCCACAGCACTAGCAGATGGATTTGAACCTACTGCTCACATCTTGTTTAAATAATTTTCTGTTAACTTATTAACTCTTCAACATACATTGAAAATACTTTATTCGTGAGTTAAAAAAAATACATAGGTAATGCATTTGCAAAGTTTAAAGAATGTTCCATAATTAAAAATAAGCCAGTTTATCAAATGAAGTTGACGTTATATGATAAGTGACAGGTTGAAATATGAATTGCATGAACTAATTATAAATTATATCGATTTTAAAAACAGTCACGACAGGTAAGCAGGAAATGATGAGCTACGTTACGATAATGGCGATGCAGAATTGTTCGAAAGAGTTACCGCGGCCCTGGGACGCAAAGGATAATAGAAGGAACAAGGATGGCTTTACTTTGTAAGAGTCTGACGCTCCTTCCCACTCTGCGTTGAGCGGTAGGAGGCATTTGATGATTTTCCATCCTTAAAAAGTTAAGCTCATGAACGAGATAAAGAGTTTCGTGAATTGAGTTTATAAAAAAATACAATAAAACTAAATGAATGTGTGGATCTTGATTTGAAGTACAAGTACAAACCATAGACAGCGACATTTGCTGAACGATCTCCTTTGTACAAAATAGTCCAGAAGTACTGCCGGCATCATCAGGTATAAACTAAAGAATTCCGCTGGCGCGTATGACATTGACATTCAGTTGCTGCCAAAGCTAGCTTTTATAAACATTATTAAGATATAGTTGATATTTTGCGTATTATTAAGTTCAGTGAGGTATATTATTCCATATTTAACACAGCAAAATAGTCCAGTCTTGATAGAAAAGCGTATTACGTCATTATTTCTAACTGGAAGTCATTTGTTGGTGGCGTTAAAATTAAAAGCAGTTGCCGTTCAGATGACGCGTCTAGTCGTCGTGTTTTTAGCAGTGGCAGCAACAACATTAGCAGTCACCAAAGACTTGGCTAAAGCACTCACTCCACAGAACCTAATGGCTTTGTCGTCGTCTAAGGTTGTTGACGTGGCTTTGCACAAGCAAAATCTGCCCGTATTGGTTGCAAATAAAAATAACTTATGCTTCGGAAAAATCGAAAAAGGGGATACACTGCTGGCCAAGTGGGTAACGTGTTTGTATAATAGGTTGTCACAATCTTATAACCCAAAGGTTGATTGGTAGAGAATGCTTTGATGCATTAAGTCCGCCCATGTACCACTATTATACATAAAGCTTAAATAAATAAATAAATAATCTTCTGCTGCCTGTATCATTGTATCACTGATTATGTTTTTCAGAGCCACCCATATCAAAAAACCTTGCCTTAACAAAGTTCATGTACAAGATGTAATAATCAAGGGACAACAAAACGTAGAAATCACTGCGATTCAGGTGGCTGAGGTGGGGGCCACGCAAAATAGCGTGGCGTCTATTAAAGAAGGAGGCGTTGGGCAAAACTACGTCGTGATTCGGCTACAATCAGCTAAAGGCGGCGGGTACCATTATGTGACTGAAATCTGGGGCGTGAAACTTAAAAATAATTAACAATTAATTTCTCTCATCCTCACTTCTGGCTCATTAAATGGGCTGGAGATTTTTTATAAGAATTAGTTATTTTAATACATATGGAATGTATCTTGAAAAAAGTAATTAAAATAATAGATTTACTCATTTTTTCCTTTTTTTCCTCAGTAAAAATACCTCTAACTATGTTTACGATTTGAGTAAAAAATTATCTAACAATACGGAGGCCAACCACAACAATATTTCATCATCATCATAATCATCATCATATTAGCCGAAAGACGTCCACTGCTGGACATAGGCCTCCTCCAAAGGGGGTTGACTACCGCATTGTAGCTGTTGCAATGCACAGAGAATACTGCTGCCCAAATTCTGGTGAGTCCCTTAGTCGCCTCTTACGACACCCACGGGAAGTAATGGGATGGTGCTATTCTTTTACGTCCGACAGCATACAGAAAAATAAAAATAAACAATATTCACGTGACAAGATACCTCGTTGAGCGTATATATATGTGGAAAGACAATCTTTAGACCAGGTTATTTTGACTATGTTTATATTAGAAAGGTGTGACAATGGTTCTCAGGGGTGTGTGGTGGGCTATTCAATATGTTTGGCACGTTATCAGGAGGTAAAAAATATATAATGGGTGTAGAAAAAAAATGGTAAATGGCACAAACAGGTTAAACATTAAGGAAAGAGAAAATACGTCTCGCGAAAAGCTGTTTATATTTTCGCGGTCACGTGTACAATGTTAGTGGGTGAGAATCGCTGGCGGGGGCGTATTTTCACCATGCATCGTCGCGCTTAAGGGCACGTTCGAGTACGGAATTGCTAAAGCCATGCTACAATAGTAGATTATGCACCGAGGGGATAAAGCATTGTCTTATGTTACGGGCGTTATACTGACTGCCGCGAGAGATTCAAGCTAGCCCAGGGCAAAGACACCTTTGTTCCTGAAGAGCATACTCTACTTTTCTCACCTGCTGCTTGAAAATTTTGCTCAAGCTCACCAAGAGCAGCGCGCATCGGCCTCCACTTCTAGGACCATGTTTTGTACCTGTGTCATGCAACGGATTTCAACACATTTGCAAGAAAACGGTACAATATAGTAGTAATAATATATAATCAAACTTTTTGCTTTTAGATATCAGTAGGAAAGTCGCAACAATCTTTGACGTGTCTTATGAAAATAATGCGAATCTGCAAATGGCGCCACGTGCGCGTGGTGAAAATTAGAACCACTTCTTTCGTCCCATTTTCTCTTTTGTATTAAAGTGTGACAAACGTATTGAGCAAAAGCGCTTCCAAGGGGGTTCGATCGTTCAGCTTATTTAATCTTGAAATGTGAAACTCCTTGGTGGAATTCGTTTTTCTTTGCAAATTAAAAAAAAAACCGTAAATTATACGCACGGTGCTATACAGCGAGGAGTGCGTTAAAATACGTACTTAGATGAGAGCATTGTATGGTGCGAAATTTTTAACTTTCGAACAATGCTTCGTAAATGCATTTTTTGAGCATATGTGTTGAAAAGGTAATTTCCTTAAGTTATCCCGACATGCATTAGTATTATCGCACGTACGCAATTAAAGATACTTATTTAATCATAATAATCAAAGCCAAATAATATGTTTTTGTTATTCAATAGATAAAATGGTCTTATCAGTATGCAATTCTAGTATAAATACCGCTTCCCTCCGAAGTCAGCTATAGTAGCAGAGAACTCAAGCGAGTCAGCTGAAATATTTTGAAAATCAAGTCTTACTCACATTGATAAGGTAAGAGCTTTGTGATTTATTAAAATACATTTAATTAAGTTTGTGAGTCTTAGTAGAAACTTCAGGTTTCAATATAAGCTCGGTTGATGGCATTAGTATCGCTCCTTAAAACATGGGATTAAGACAGACAATAGAGACATTTCTGCCTGACCCTTCGGGCAAAACAGGCGTGTGCTATCTCAAAAGTCATCACAGTCGTAATTTTTCTTAGAATTTGAAATAATAAAGTCCCGATTATTACACGGTCTCCTGTACAAGCCAGGGGTCGTAAACTGGGGGATGTGGCACCTGTACTGATTAACGCTGTCGCTCTTTGAAGAGTCAATTAAACACCACGGCCATGTGATCACCGATGATTTCAAAGATGAAGAAAGTGAGAGAAGAGCGATGGCGGTCCGCTGTAACATGTTGGCACGCAGATTTACGAGGTGGGTTTGGAGGTAAAAATCACTCTGTTGCCAAACTCTCTTCACCTGCAATCTGTGGGTCAACTACACGCAGCGGGCAATCAACACTCTCCGAATACAATATAATAATGAGTTCAGGGTGCTGGTGGAGTTCCCATGCTACTGTAGTGCGTCTGCAATGTTTGCGCACGCGCACACGGACGGCTTTCATACTGTGCTGCAGCGCCGTATCACTTCGCTGATGTTCCGCACGCGTGGGAGCGCCAACACCATCTTGAACGTGCTCAGCCACGAGCTGGACAGCACCCTTCTGGGGCACTGGAGGGTGGCAAATACTTAAACTATTTTTCAAACTTAACATAGTTTATAAGTCATACTACTAACAATATTATGAACCAAATATGTCTGAATTTTTTATATATTAACCGAAACACAATATTTCCAGATGAAGAGCGCACTCCTCGTCGTGTTGTTAGCAGCGGTAGCATCAGCTGCAGTAGTCAGCCATGACATGCCTGACGTGCTGATGGTGCCTGACGTGGCTGATGGAAATGAAATGGCTGACGTGGACGTGAACGAGATGCCAGAGGTGATCGTGACTGACATGGATGAGCTGACTGACGCAGCTGAGCTGACTGACGAGGCTGAGGAGCAGGCGCAGACTGCAGTAGCTACTCGGCGTAACCTGAACCAGGGCTCCATTGGTTCTGGGGATAGACTGGTTTACAAGTAAGTGTGCATGAATAGATCTTTGAACATTATTTTGTAAATCAACAAAGACATTGCCGTTACAATGGACAATTGTGAGAAAATGTGTGAGATGTTTTCCTGACCATGACTATTTCTGTTTCCAGTAGCGAGGTCAGGGCGAACGGTGTCGCGGGTCACTTCCATGTGAGAGATATAAGAATCAACACGAACCGGCGGGTGAGTGCGATCCGGGTGAACCGCGTGGGCGCCTCACAGAACGCAACCCCGTCCATCATCGGGGGAGGAATTGGAAGCTCCTTTGTCACCATCAGGATACGATCGGCTGTTGGCCGCGGATACCACTACAGAATTCAAGTCTATGTTAGATAATTTGCTCAAATTAGGGTCTCTGGGCACTTTCGGTTAATTCAGAATCCATTGTTTTTATAAGAGTTTTTTTTAAAGATTTATTTGTAAATATGTTTTAATTTAATAAAGACATTTAAACTTATTTCATTGTTTTCCTTTAATAATATTATTCTCACAGCCAGTAATGTTTTGCTGATACCGCTGCACGCAGTATTTAATCATTTAATAATAGTACCTGGATGACCGAGGTTTGCTGGGATTTTTTTGTTTGGTAAACATTTTCTAAAAATGCTTAAATTACATTAAATTCAGTTTAAATACATGGGGAGGTATTTTATTATAACACCCGCCCGCGTCTTTGTACGCACATTTCCAGTTTTTCCTTTAAAAGCTATCGGAAAAACGGGAAATGTGAATGTGGCTATCATATACAAAAATAATTTTCTAAACCCAACTGGTAGTTACAGAGACAAGCGCGTCCAAAAAAAAAACAAAAAAACTCGTTAGCTTTATCAAAATCTATACTGTTATACATTATAGATTTTATACAGTACCCCATGAAAGATGAGGCTACTTTAGCCAGTTCGAAACCTGCTTGAACTAATTGATCATTATTTCTAGTTACATGCTAATGTGTGTCGCCTCGTCTACTAAAAAGATGTGGATTATTTCTAACGTATAATATATTGTTGACAAGCTACCGTCATGTTTTAAAACAGATCCCTTAGAGAATCGCGGCAGTGGAGATTGTTTATAATAATAATAATAATTTAATTCAGAACAAAACTCCATATAAAATGATTAGTAAGACTTAAAAACTATGTTAGTACCTTAAAACTACTTATTAATTTACCTTAAATTATATCTGACAACGTTCACACTAAGCATCCTATTCCAGTGCCGCACAATAGGGCACTCCACCCTTTCTGGTATAGGGTTTAGAAGGCCATTGGGGCTGCCCCGCACACGACACGTCAGAGAGGCCACTGTTCTGCGCACAATAGCCCAAAAGCCATCGGTGTTGGCCTCCGCAAACATCCCTGACGCACTACAGTATCGCGGCAACCCCATCAGCATCCTAAACCCATTATTGTATAGATTGAATGTCTACAGCCTGTCCCCATAGTCAGAAACCATAAGACATGATACTATGAAAGTTACCAAAAAAGACTAGTATCAATGTGCGAACGCGGTAAATTGGCGGATTTTTCTAACAGCATAATTATGCTCATTGAAGCCTTTACTGCGTTCATAAGTATTATACCCAGGAAAACTGTTCTATCGACGACTTCTAATTTCTCTTTGTTCAAAACTATGATACAATTATTATTTTTGCCCTTTGGAAAGGCGAATCTTATGCACTTAGTTTTTTTTTTCATTTAAAACTAAATTATTTGCATAATTCAGGACTGAAAAAAAAATTGCTGCAGAAGAATTTATGTCATCAAGATTATTAGTACGTTTATTTACCTTAAAAATCAAAGAAGTATCGTCAGCTAACAATATCATGTTAAGTTTGTTTTGCAATAAATGGCGTTAATCATTCATTTAACTGAAAATAAATAGGACCTAATGTTGAGCCCTGGGGGACGCCGATTTCAACGTTCAATCCTGAAAAATTTAATGGGATACCGTTAATGGGACTAATTGCTGACTGTCATTCAAATATGATTTTCCTAAGTTTAACGCTGTTTACCTGGTCCATAATGCTCGAGCTTCAGAAGTAATGAATCGTGACTTCCGCAATCAAACGCCTAAGACAGGTCGCAGAAAATGCCTATGGCATTTTGTGCCTCTTCCCACGCATTAAAGATGTGTTTCAATAGGATGACACCACATTCTTTGGTGAATTCATACTGTTTATGGTGTATAAGCATTATAACGCTAATAACTTGTTAAAATGATTAAGAATCACATTTTTAAATGGGTAACTTGCTAAATACTGGCAAAATGGACTGATCTATATTTTATTTGCCTCTAACTGTAGCCGGATTTAGAGGCCGCATTGAGACGTCATCGATTTACTCATTCAGATTTCGAAATACCTAGTATATACACACAGACTACATCAAAATCCTAATCCTCACTAATGTTATAAATGCGAAAGTGAGTTTCTTTATTATCACTTCACGACTTAACGGCTGAACAGGTTTCTAAGAAACTTGTACACGGGTGGATTTTTTATAGCGAAAGTGTGTTTCCTTGCGGCAGCTAGTTATAGCAGCTTATATTTTTCTGTTCCTTTCATTGAATTCTATAAAACAATGCCCGGAAGTATTTTGAATCTAGAGCAAATTCGGGGAAACACTTTGACAATGACTACCAATATTTTAATCTATCTATCAAGCCCATAATAATACTGATAAACCGATTACTTAAAAAGAAAACAAAAGCCTGATAAGTCAGTGATAAGAATATAGAAGCGCTGTGAGTAGATAATATCAGATTACTAATAGGGGGATTACAGAAATAAAGAAAGGTATAGGTACTTGTACATTAAGATAAGGAAGTATGTAGATTTATTAGTGTCATCGACTGTGGGTACTTAAATAACTAATTATTTTGTAGACTCACTAACCTACTTTCATTTATTTTCTGATCAATGAAAGCTGTCGTCGTGAGTCGTTCCAGCAGTCAGAAGGCAGAAAACCTGACACGAGTTTCGCCAAGGGTTATCGTGTTACCCAGTTAAGGGTTTCTAAAGGTCAGATTTGCAGTCGGTTAATGAAAAATACCGACCCCAATATATTTGGGTAAAGGTTAGGTACACTGATTCAGTGATGGTTGTTTGTCTCAACTGATATTATTAAAGAGTTAGGCAAAATTGTTTATTTCTACGAGAAAATTTTCGTGAACTGATTTGATGACGAAATTGTCACTGATATGTCGTCCAAACATTTTCATTCTCGAACTGAGCCGGGCGTGTTGCGACCAACTTGCAGCTTTCAAGCGACTGAATTGGGCTGTATCATGTTTGTCTTAAAAATACTTTTTTGGTTGATGAAGACGCAAGTTGAACCACTTGTGCTCGAACCAACTACTCATCACCATATCTAAATGCACTGTCCTTGATACAAGTCAAAAATGCATACAAAATACATTCGCAAAGTTTCCAGTGTGTTCCATGATTTATTTAAAATAACTCAGTTATCATAAGTTGATGAAATCGTACGATAACTTAATGTGCAGCGGATTGAGGGTTTAATTGCATTTACTACCTCATTATAAATTATATCGATATTAAAAATAGTACCGAAAGAGAAATAGGTAATAATGCACTAGTTTAAGCCAATGCACGAGAAAAACTCTTCAAGTGGGGTTTGAGTTATTGCGTCTAATAATAATAAAAACTAAATCTAAGTAGCGTTTTTTATGAGGATCTTGATTTGAAGTAGAAAACATCGACAATGACTTTTAATAATAATATTTATTTATTTGCAGACCGAGGTCCATAGTGTTAGTAAATACATTAAGCAGTATTACTATTACTTTTGCAGAATTATCTTTTTTTGCAAAACTAGTCCAAAAGTTCTGTTGACTTCATCAACCATAAACTAAAGGCTGGCGCGTATGTCATTCTCAATCACTGTCTGTCAAAGCTACATTTTATTTATTCTTTAGAATATTATCGATGAATTGTGTATTTCCGAGTTGAGTTAAGTACTTGTCCTATTTAACACAGCAAAATAAACAATACAGAGTTGACAGTAAAGTATTTTACATTTTTATTCGCAACTGGAAATCATGTGGTTATAAATTCTGATCGTTATCGACAAGATTTGGTGTATGCGGCGTTAAAATAGAAGTAGTTGCTTTTCAGATGACGCCTCTAATCGTCGTGTTGTTAGCAGTGGCAGTAACAGCATCTGCAGTCAGCAATGACTTGGCCAAAGCGACCAAAACACAGACTAACGACTTTGTCGTCGTTGCCGTCTAAGGATCTTGACGTGGCTATCCAGAAGCTGAATCTGCCCGTTTTGGTTGCAAATGAGAAAAATATATGCTTAGGAAAAATCGAGAAGGGGGATACACTGCTGGCCAAGTGGGTAACGTTTCATTATAATGGGTTGTGACAATCTTTTGCTGCCTGTATCATTGTATCACTGATTATGTTTTTCAGGGCCACCCATATCAAAAAACCTAGCCTCAACAAAGTTCATGTACAAGACATAATAATCAAGGGACAACAAAACGTAGGAATCACTGCGATTCAGGTGGCTGAGGTGGGTGCCACGTAGAATAGCGTGGCGACTATTAAAAAAGGAGGCGTTGGGCAGAACTACGTCGTGATCCGGCTACAATCAGCTAAAGGCGGCGGGTACCATTATATAACTGAAGTCTGGGGCGCAAAACTTAAAAATGATATTATCATACAAAAAGGAAAGTTAAAATCTCTCATCCTTATTTCTGGCTCATGAAATGGAATCATTTGGGCTGGATTTTTTATAAGAATTATATATTTTAATTTTAAATGTATCTTATGAAGTTTTATAAAAATAATATCAATAATTGATGTTTTCTTATTTTCTTCAGTAAATATTATTATAGTTTAGACCTTGTTTACGATTTGGGGTTTTTTTTTTAATAATACGGGGTCCAACCGTAAGAGTACCTACCGGACAAGATCTCTCGTTGAGTGTATTAAGGACTCGATATATGTACATAGCAGTCCGGGCGTTCGGCAAGGGCGCTGTGACGAAAATCCGCGCACCCGTGACGCTAAGTATAATTCGGTCTTTTGACGCCAAACATTTTATCTTGTCAGCGCGTTAACCGTCACTTTGTTATTTAAATTTTAACTTTAGACCAGATTATTTAGTTTACGTTCAAAATAGAAACGTAATTTCTTTAAGTTCTATATATTAAAGTAACTACAAAATATTATTAAACAACTAGACTAAAATCACGAAATTATTTACAAACGCTAATAAAAAATAAAAAAATCATTGGGCCTAATGTTTCAACCCCAAACAACTCAAATATAAAGCTATCCTGAAATACTTTAGTACTATCGCTCGAGATAAGTATCAAATTATAGATACTTATTTAACCTGAATAATCAAAGCCAAATAATATATTTTTGTCATTTAACAGATAATACGGTCTTATCACTTCACAATTCTGGTATAAATACTGCTTTCCTTAAAAGATAGCTACAGTAGCAGTGAACTCGAACGAGTCAGCTGAAGTATTTTGAGACTAAAGTCACATTTGAGAAGAGTAAAGGTAAGAGATGTGTGTTATATTAAAATTTATAATTGCATTTTATTGCCAGTATTTAAAAATTGTAAAGGAGACACCTCGGATTAATTTATGATGGGAATATATGTTGGCATTTTTCTTCAAAGTGGAAAGTAGCCCCGTCTGGTGATATAAGGATCTGCTGTAGATACTTACCCTTTGGAAAAACAGACACGTTTTCCCCAAAGTCATTCTATTTCAAGACTTTCTAAACAAAAAAAAAATCTTAGATCTTCAAAATCTAGTCAATCATATAAATATAATGGGACACCTGCCTGTGGCTTTCAGACTAGTATACTGTCCTTGATCTGTTTGTTTTAGTTGTAAGTCTCCCATATTATTCAAATAAATAAAAAAAGAACAATATTTCCAGATGAAGAGCGCACTCCTCGTCGTGTTGTTGGCAGCGGTAGCATCAGCTGCAGTAGTCAGCAATGACATACCTGACGAGCTGGAGGTGATTAACATGGCTGACGGAGACGAAATGGCTGACATGGACGTGAACGAGATGCCAGAGGTGATCGTGACTGACGAGGATGAGCTGACTGACGCGGCTGAGCTGACTGACGAGGCTGAGGAGTCGCAGACGGCAGTAGCCACTCGGCGTAACCTGAACCAGGGCTCCATCGGATCTGGAGATAGACTAGTATACAAGTAAGTGTGCATGAACAGAACTTCGAGCATTATTATATAAATCAACAAAGAAATTGCCGTTACCATGCTCAGTTGTATGTTTTGCCTGACCATGACTATTTCTGTTTCCAGTAGCGAGATCAGGGCGAACGGTGTCGCGGGTCACTTCCATGTGAGAGACATAAGAATCAACACGAACCGGCGGGTGAGTGCGATCCGGGTGAACCGCGTGGGCGCCTCACAGAACGCAACCCCGTCCATCATCGGGGGAGGAATCGGAAGCTCCTTTGTCACCATCAGGATACGATCAGCTGTAGGCCGCGGATACCACTACAGAATTCAAGTCTATGTTAGATAATTTGCTCAAATTTTTGTCTTGGGCTCTTTTGGTTTATTCAGATGTATTTTTTTTGTAAAACTGTTTTTTTTTGTTTAAGTTCTTTGTTGCTAAAGTAAATATAAATATAAACTGATGCTAAAGTTTTTCTTCCATAAATTTGTATCATAGATAGAGAGATCATACAACCCCATTATAGAGACTACGTCCCGCATTTACTCTTTCCGGATAACCGCAATCCGAGCGATGTAATTCGCTCGGTGGTACAAGTTGATATTATTAAAAGAAATTCGTTAAGAAACTAAAAAGCCCTAAAATGTATTTAGTAAGAACTTAGATCTTCAGTATATCCTCAATCAGGAGATTCTCAAGCATGATCCAGAATTAAAAAAAAAACACAAAGTGGCGAAAAACATTGGAATTCGTTCGCTTGGCTTGGTCTCAGCACCCGGTAATACGTTATACAAGTATTTGATTGCTTAAAAAGCATGTTATGTTACTTATTCTGAAGATGTTAATTACTACAAAATCGATTTTATGTTTTACTAGCTGAGCCACGCAATTTCGTTTGCGTCACATTTTTCATGAATGCTCGGCCTCCTATTGGTCGTGGCGTGATTTTATATAGCCTTCCTCGATAAACAGGCTTCCCAACAATTTTTTTTTCAATCCTATTTATTTTTCTAATGAATAGTCAAGAATAACTAATGATCAATTTATCGACCGCCGAGAGTTGAAAATAAATAAGGACCAATATCGCTATTAAAAAATAGGGATTGGTAATAGAAGGGTGAAAATTTAGGGTTGTATGTATGTTTTAATGCCACATTATAAAAAAATAAAAGAATAAAAATTAAATGTTAGGGGTGGACAACCTTTCGGATTAAGCGGGAGGACACGCCCGGGTGTCAGCACTGTGAGGATCGCCCGGAGGACACGGTGGAGCATACGGTGGAGGTCTGCCCTGCTTGGGCTGAGCACCGCCGTGTCCTCGTCGAGGCGATCGGCGGCGGCGACCTCTCGCGTCCGGCCCTGGTTAAATCCATGGTCCAGAGCGAGGAGGCTTGGAAAGCGGTCACCTCCTTCTGCGAAGCAGTAATGCTAGCAAAGGAGGAGGAGGGCCGCGCGAGGGAAAGGCAAGGCCTTCGTCCCAACCGCCGCAACAGGAGAAGACGCCCCGGGCGTCGGGAGTCGCAGGGCGATCCCCGGCCACCGTAGGCGCGGGCCTGCGGACGGCGAGCATTGGGTGGCTCGCTGTCCGATCACCACCAGGCCCGGGTCGATGGCGCGTTGTGTTCCACGCGCGCCTCAAAGAGATGTCAGCATAAAAGAAGGGGCCCGCTAGGGCCAGAGCCTGCCAGGGTTGCGGAATTTGTTCGAAAGAGTCACCGCGGCCCTGGAACGCAAAGGGCTTAAGAAGGAACACGGATGGGTTTTAGTCAGTAAGAGTCTGACACGCCCTTCCGTTCCACCCAGAGCGGAAGAAGTCATTTGATGATTTCCCATCCTTAAAAAAAAAAAAAAAAAAGGGGTGGACAACCCTTATCACTAGGGGTGTAAGATTGTGGGGTAAGATTTCGAAAATATTAGAATAGAACAAATTTAATTTATCTGCTTTCCAGAGCCACTCAAATTAAACCTTGTTATAGAGTTCATAGATGATAATCAGGGGATTTTCAAACAAAGGCGGCATTACTGCTATTAGGCCTAAGACAAAGTGACTGGTGATGTTGGCAGGTAACTGAACTCAAATTTAAAGTTTTTTTTTAATACGCTATTTGTAGGCCCTTTTGGACTGTCGAGGTCGGTCAGTCTCTAAAACATGATGCACGTTCCAAAGCGTAGATATCTATGGATAAGAACGTGCTAGAAACTCTATGGATACTCTTTTAAATCAGTATACACGAGTAAATGAGGTGGGTGTCACACAGATGTAAGTCTGGGGCGTTGATAATTTTATTCATTAATAATAAAACAGAAAGTTGAATTCTATTTTATTATATTTATTGCGGTCTTTTGAGATGGAGTATATTGAAATATTTTGTTAACATAGTTTGCGTTGCAAAACACGATAAACTACGAACTTGTAAAATAAATCGACGAGAGATAGACGACATAATTGTACCTTTCCAGTGAGTTGTCTTATTATTCGGAAAACTTAAATACTAAATCAATTTCGTGAAGAAAGCTAAAATATAATAATAATAATATATCCTGGGACAACTCACACACGGTCATCCGATCCCAAACTAGGCAGAGCCTGTAGTATGGCAACCAGACAACTGATAAACATACTTATATATTTCTAAATACATACATATTATAGACAAATTACACCCAGACACAGAACAAATGATCATGCTCTTCACACAAAGATTTGTCCTGGGTAAGAATCGAACCCACGACCTCCGGTTAAGCAGTCAGGGTCACTAACCACTCGACCAAGCGGCCAGTCAAGTTATTTGGACGTTTCAGGAATTATTCTAACAATTATACTTACGAGTATGTAGGTACGTGTTGAATGATTTAGGTGGTTGTACACTTACCTGAAACAAAAAGAAAAAAAAATATTAATCAAAATGACAAGGAAGTTAATAAAAACGAAAACAAGCTTTTGGAATGATACCAAAGACTCGGTTCGTTTTGAGTCCATGTACAACCATACTCGTTCCATGGCACATTTAATTAAGAAAATATGGAAAAAATAATTGATAGGCATGCCTTAGCATTGATTTCCCCTCACGCACCGCACACTTAACGCACGCTTCCACGGGGAAAGTACGAACATTCGGATATACTCGTAGTCACACCCCGACTACAAACCGATTCAGAGTTGCCAGCAAGCAAATTTCTTGTGCCAGAATCTATACTACTGTACTAAAAAGTAAGCAAAATTTTGGATGTTTGTTACTCAGACAAGTCAGAACGGCTGAACGGATATTGATGAAATTTGGCGCAGAGGTAGATAGTCTGGAATAATAAATATGAGACTATAATCTCGGGTGTATGTTTCCTTGGGATCATTTTCGACATTCACACAGGTCGAGCAACGGGCGGCAGTTTTAGTAATGTATATCGGTACTCTTATAAAAAAACCTTTTTAAAGATAAGATAATAAAGATTCAAAGTGGACAAATAATAATATTATTCGCGTTTATACAGAGTGGCCGAATCGGATGTATACAATTTTGTTTTGCCACCATTTAGATTAAAAGCCATAGTAAAGTGTGCTACGCCGTAAGACAGTGTGCTACGCCGTAGTACAGAGTGCTACGCCGTAGTACGAAGACCGCGTAGAGCTACGAGATGTGCTGACGTTATTTGTAATTCTAGATATTATAGCGTGTAACTAGCCCCTGGTTCTGATTTCTGACCGCCAAGCGAGCAACGCTGAGCGAGTATCGCTGAGCAAGTATTATATTAATTAGCTCTGGTCGTTGCTCTTGTTGAAAGTTCTCACCGGCAGTGTGACTAGCCAGCTATCGACTATAAATCTGTGTCCCTTTTCCTCACACGAGATTTATATCTTTTGCCCGTTTCCTCAGTGAGAAAATAGTCGATGACTAATCGCTTCCTCGTCGGCGGTGAGACATGTGCCTTAAGAAAAAATAGCAAAACAAAAACTAGTGACTTTTTTCGAAAAATTCAACCACAAATAACAACTAAAAAGTTCCGAACAAATGATTTTTTAGCAGTTTGTGACATGTGGTGGCATTTATTTTTGTTCTATGACAGATTTGACGTAACCAACTGCATCAGACTGCTTGAAAAGTGATTTGTTTGAAACTTTTTAGTCGGTTTCTGCTGTCGGATTTCTTGAAAAAATATTTTATTTTTTGTTTTTGCTATTGTTTCCTTAATGAATATCAGTCCTTAAATATTACCACCCATTTCTGAAACACGTTGTATAGCTTGAATGCGTTACGAAAAAAAATATATTATCAGTTATCTATAACGTAGATAAAAACAGTATCGTAAGACCTTGATCTTGGTTTTATTTTGCAGCGGTTGTAAATGAGCATTAATCTCTTTGCAATAATATTGATGATTATGGGAATAAAAGTAGGAAAAGACGAAGGATGGATTCCGCGGAAAGGGTGAGAATACTGAGACATGACTAATAGAGAGTTATGGACAAAATATCTATGAAATATTTTGCCTATAAGCTGGAGAAGAAAGATGAACGAAACAATAACGTATTAAAAAGTCTTTATTGAAAACATTTCACAATTATAATGAACATTTATCTCTAACATAAAAAAAATGTTTGTATCGAATATAACAGGTAAATTCTGAGCAAGCTATCTAACATAGACTTGAATTCTGTAGTGGTATCCGCGGCCTACAGCTGATCGTATCCTGATGGTGACAAAGGAGCTTCCAATTCCTCCCCCGATGATGGATGGGGTTGCGTTCTGTGAGGCGCCCACGCGGTTCACCCGGATCGCACTCACCCGCCGGTTCGTGTTGATTCTTATGGTTCTCACACGGAAGTGACCCGCGACACCGTTCGCCCTGATATTGCTACTGGAAACAGAAACAGTCATGGTCAGGAAAAACATACAATTGACGATTGTAACGGCGATTTCTTTGTTGATTTATATAATAATGCTCAAAGTTCTGTTCATGCACACTTACTTGTAAACTCGTCTATCTCCAGACCCGATGGATCCCTGGTTCAAGTTACGCCGAGTGGCTACTGCCGTCTGCGACTCCTCATCCTCGTCAGTCAACTCAGCCGCGTCAGTCAGCTCATCCTCGTCAGTCACGATCACCTCTGGCATCTCGTTCACGTCCATGTCAGCCATTTCGTCTCCGTCAGCCATGTTAATCACCTCCAGCACGTCAGGCATGTCATTGCTGACTACTGCAGCTGATGCTACCGTTGCCAACAACACGACGAGGAGTGCGCTCTTCATCTGGAATTGTTTTATCAATCTTAGTAAAACCCATTTTTTTTTAATTAACTAGCTTTTGCCCGCGACTTTATAGGCCCATATCTCGTATTTTTCCGTTCCCGTAGGAATTGAGGGAAATCCTCTCTTATTGCTCCGCTACACTCCCCAAGGAACCTACAAGCCAAATTTCAGCTTTCTACGACCAGTACTTTCGGCTGTGTGTTGTCTGTCAGTCACTCAGTCACCAGTTACGGAAGTGTTTTATTTATATTGATCGATGGGAATCAAACCCAGGACCTAATTATAAAAATTTGCCACTTACCTTTTCAATTTCCCTCTGACTTGATTCACAAAACACTGAAGTTCACTCCTTCGAGTCAGAGTGAGTATAAGTTGCATTCTGATGAATCCAGTACCTATTTATAGTGTAATTGGAAAGTAAACGTATAACGATAAGGTAATATCTGACATATATTTCGGGTAATAACATTCAAATTATATCACAACTATATCAGTAACGTTGTCAATAACAAATTTGATGACACCAATTTCTACAATAAAATACGGGTTTTGTATCTCTTACTCACGCGATAACATTAATACGCGCGGAACAGATTTAGAGTGGTTACGAATCTATGAAAATCCGTTCCGAAGTTGTCATAGAGCTATTTGTATGGTAGTTTACGCACAAGATCCGACTTCTGTCATCCAATTTCTCTCCGTCATATGTGAATATCGAATTCGGAAGAAAAATTAACTGGCCGAAGTATCCTTTCTACTGTTTGTATGAACGCTTTCCCATGACCTCGGATTCAAATCGGACATATCCAAAGATGATAGCTTGGATTTGGACCAGAGATCGGATTAGTGGGTAAGCAATATCCGAATTCGTTTCGAGTTTTTGGACTAAATCCGTAGTTTCACGGATTTGGATCAGATGCAGTGCATAACCGCTCTTAGAGGATTCAAAAAGTTACCTGCTAGAATGGAAACCGCCCCCAACATAGCTGGTAAAAGGCTTGAAAAGTTAAGGGAGAGAAATAAATTAATAAAATTTTCACAGACAGTAATACATTTTATGAGTAAACACATTAAAATCAGTTCAGCCTGTTTTGAAATTAGCCGAAACATATAGAAAGAAAGGTAAACTATTTTTTTTTAATATAAGTACCGTATCATTCAAATGCATTTATTAAAATGTAATTCTTTTTAGAAATACATTTCCATTTTATTGATTGTACAGATATATTTACTTAGCAAAAAAATTGGTACTAGTTTTAAGTAACTTGGCCCAAGGATTAAGATCTTCTATTTGAAATTCAGTCTTAAAACAGGTGCCTATACATGCACTAAGGGGTTATCGGAAATACAACCATAATTTCCGATAACCCCTTCTTCATCATCCTTGTGTAAAATTTCACGTCCCTATGCCTAGAGTTTTTTAAAACATATAAATATGTATATTTGAAAATATATTAATTCAATAGAAAAATATTTACGTCTAAAACCTTTTCGGAAATGCTTGATCTGCACTAGCTTTCAAGAAAAAAAAAAACAATTTTTACTCGATGCTAAAAATTGGCATTTGATTTACTGTAAAACCGATTACGATATTTTATTTGTTTGATAATACCCAACATTTAAATAGCGAAACTTCGTTGATGTATTATTTGGCTAAAAATACCAATTTTTGTATGACTCCACATAGAAACAAGGTTGCCTGCTTGTAGGTCTTCTACAGATTGTACTTCGGGGAGAGTGTCCAGGAACTCCACGACCTCATCCCACCGGCCCCTTCTACTATCGGACATCTAGACGCACTGCAAGTTATCATCCCTACTTTGTTGCTATTCCACCAATTCGCACTAAACATTTCAAAACGTCAACATTGGAGTGGAACTCTCTGCCTGCGTCAGTGTTTCCGAACGCATACAACCGGAATATCTTCAAAATCAGAGTGAACAGGCTTCTTCTGGGTAAGCTCGCTCCATCGTCAACTTTGTCTCTGTCATCTATGACCTAGACTAGAGCCAAGAGCAAACCCATATTAAATAAAAAAAATAAAAAAAAGGAACAAAAGCTCGTGAATCTTGTCTCTACGTGGAGACATACATATATTTTAAAGTCATTTCTTTAGAACTTTTTAGGCGTTTTTTCTGGTCAATTATTATTTTTTGCTTTAATGTATATCAACTACCCAACATCACTTTTAAATATGACCACCCACTTCTAGAACACGCTGTATAAAAAATAAAAAAATCGTTTCAAAATAAGTTACCTATATTTTTAACTAGTTGCCGCCCGCGGCTCCGCCCGCGTGATTGTCGAAAACTATCCTAAGGGAACATATTCCCGGGATAAAAAGTATCCTATGTGTTATTCCAGACTATAATCTACCTCTGTGCCAAATTTCATCAAAATCCATTCAGTTGTGGGGATGTGTAATTATTGAAACAACTGTTCTCAAGCGATTACCTTTAATTACTGACTGCAAGAGTATAAATGTGTTAATATACATATTAATAGAAGATACATTCATATGGATAGGGTCATAGACCTTATACTATAGGTAGTACTACTACACCTCACCTCAGGGGTGATAGAAAAAAAAAAAAAAATATATATAGTTTACAATTTTTTTTTTTTTTTTTTTTTTTTTTACGTAAATGTAACTTAATATCATTTCTTATGTTACCAAAGGTTTGGTTCTATTTTTATGGATTAAATAGGGTTTATTAAATTTTAATATTTCTACATTAACACCTAAATCATTTAAAACAACAAATGGTCCCTCCCATTGAGGATCTAACTTATTAGCTATTTCATTTCTAATTAAAATTTGTTGTCCTTTACTGTATGTCACATTATTTAAAGACTTATCATAACAACTCTTACGGTTTTGTTTACTTATAAGTAGATTATTACGAGCATCTTGATGTGCTACTTGTAACCTATACTTAAGATCTAAAGGATAACTTTCTGGATTATACAATGGTTCTATGTACTGACTAACTCTAGATGGTACTATACTAGCTCTACCAAATACCAGTTCGAATGGTGTGTACTTTGTCTCTGTATGAACTGTATTGTTGAAACTGTAACACCAAAATGGTAGCCAGTGACTCCATGTGTCTTTTTGACCATTACACTGTATTCGTAAAAACGATCCTAAATTTTTATGTGAATTTTCGAGCGCACCGATGGATTGATGGTGATACGCGGTAGACATTAATTTATTTATACATAAAAGTTTACATACCTGTTCCATTACTGACGATACAAATTCTGTTCCACGATCAGTTGCGATGGTATTAGGTATTCCAAATCTTAAAATAAAATTATTAACTAATGCTTTAGCAATACTTACGGTTTCCTTCGTTTTCAAAGGATAGGCCTCTACGAACTTAGTAAGCTCGCACTGCAGTGTCAAAATATAACAATTTCCTTCAATGTCTATTTCTAATGGACCTACGACGTCCAGATAATTTTTTTCAAAAGCATGTGAAGCCGTTGTAGTTATCTCCATGGGCGCCTTGATATACCTACAATGCTTCATTTTCTGACATTTAATGCATTTACTCACAAATTGTCTAATATCGTTGTCTAAGCCTGGCCAGTAAAAATGTCTCTTAATATTATTGGTCATCCTACGTACTCCTGCATGTCCTGCGGTAGGTAGTAGGTGAAAGTCATGTAAAATATACTTTCTTTCTTCTTCATTATAAATTCTCCTAACTCCTCTCAATACATAAATACGTGGACCGGTCCAATCCTTATTGTCTTTTATCTCTTTTAATACATCTTTAATAAAACTCTCATATTCCTTATTTTCTACTATGCATAGCTCATTTATACCTATTCGTTTACAAAAATGACCTAACTTAGTCACAAATTCGGCTCGCGTAAGTTGTGCTCTAAAGTTAAGATTAATATACAACATCTTCTTTCGATTGTTATAAATAAAACATTCCTTTTCTTCATCTATATTATTTTGTCTTTTTAATTTATTTAATTCATCACTTCCTATAAAACTCATTTCTACAGAATTATTCGGAATTTTTAGTACCTCAACTACTCGTGGTTGATCAGGCCACGTTTCGTCTCGTTTACTAAAACTAGGTGTATCCAATTGTTTTCCTACATCTAAACGTTTTTTCTGAGCTCTAGTCATAACTAAAGAAATTTCATTATTCATCTGTTTCAAAGTATCCGATGTTATATTAATTCTAGATAATGCATCTGCTATGCTATTATCTTTTCCTTTTAAATATAAAATTTTAAAATCGTATTCTTCTAGTGCTAGTCTAAATTTAAGTAGTCTGCTAGATGGGTCCTTCATTGAAAATAAATATATTAAAGGCTTATGGTCTGTCATAATTGTAAATGATTTACCGTATACATAGGGTCTAAAATACTTTACAGCCCAAACAATTGCAACTAACTCTTTCTGAATGGTTGGATAATTGAGTTCAGCTTTATTCAGAGGTCTGCTAGCATAAGCTACAGGTTTCATATTTTGATTGCACAAGACTGCTCCAATAGCCGTCCCTGACGCATCTGTTTGAATGACAAACTCATTGTTTTCTGAAAAATCTGGAAAATCTAATACTGGTGGTGTACTTAAAGCATGTTTCATTGCTTCAAACGCACTTTGACACTCTTCAGTCCAAACAAATGGTACATGTTTTCTAGTTAATTTATTTAATGGACAAGTTATTCTTGCAAAGTTTTTAATGAATTTCCTATAATAGTTACAAAATGCTACAAATCTTTTTACTTCATCGGTATTACTTGGTACAGGGTAATTTTGCAATACTTCTACTTTAATTGGGTCGGGTAAGACTCCATTTTCTGATACTAAATGCCCTAAATAAAGAATTTCTTTCTTTAAAAAATTACATTTTTCTGGATTTAATTTTAAATTAATTTTCCTAAGTCTTTCCAAGACGTCTGTTAAGTTTTTATTATGGATATCTAAATTTCTCCCAAAGACTACTAAATCGTCTAAATATATAAAACATTTATCGTATGTTAACCCAGACATAGCAACTGACATTACTCTACTAAAAGCACTCGGACTTGTTTTTAATCCCATAGGTAGCCTCTTCATCTGGTATTGCCCAGTACTAGTTGTAAACGCTGTATACTCTCTACTGTTTTTATCTAGAGCTACTTGGTAATATCCTTGATTAAGATCTAAATGCGAAAAATAGACTGAGCCAGAGAGCAAATCCAAAATTTCCGTAATACTTGGCTAAGGAAATTTATCGTCTACAATACGGTCATTAAGCTTCCGATAATCGACCACTAGTCGCCATTTTTTATCGTTGCTACTTTTTTTTGGTACCAGTAAAACAGGACTCGACCATTCACTCTTCGCCTCTTCTATAATGTCATTGTCAATCATTTTTTGAATTTGCCTATTTACTTCATTTTTCAAAGAATGCGGCAATCGGTACTGCTTCGTATAAACCGGACTTGTATTTGGTTTTATAGTTATGGATTGTTCATAAACACTTGTAGTCGTTAACTTATCACCTGGTAAAAGAAAACATCCGAATATTTAGAACATAATTCTTCAATTGATTTCCGTTCGTCCATTTTTAAATAATTTAAATTTAAAATGTTTAATAAGTTCTTTGCTCGTTCTAAACTGTTAGCGTTTGATTTAAAATTGCATAAGTGAAACTCTTCAATTGAATATATCTGTGGTTGAAAAGTTGGTAGGTAAATATCATGCTCGTTAGTGTTCAAAATTTTAACCGGTAATCTATTATTTTTTATTCGTCCAATACATCCCGCTAGAAAAACATTTTCCGCTAACTGTTCGCTATGGATAATACAGTCATTGATATTCTCAATATTTAATAGCAAATAATGTATCGACTCACTTCGTGCTGGGATATGTAACACCTCAGCTGAGTAATCTATGACATCACTTAGTTCTAATGAATAATACTTCCCATAATTAGATAGGTTAATGACATTAGTTTCTAAGTTTATATTTGAAGCGTACTGACAAAGAAAATCTAAACCTAATATTCCATCTGCCTTTAATGGTATGTTATCAAAAACGTGAAGCTTGATATTAAAGTCAACAAAGTGTTGGTCATCACGATGAGTCAAGCTAAGTTGAACAAACCCTGATGAACTAATTTTACCTCCAATACCATTTATGATGGTTTCATCTCTAATTACTGCACTATCGTATGGTAACGCATCTTCATCATCTTTTTTAATTACGGACAAAGATGCTCCGGTATCTATTAACCAATAATATTTCCTATTACCTATGTATAATGCTAAAAATTTTGCCTTACCTTGCAAAGCTAAAATGTTATGTTTAAGATCGAAAAAACTGCATTTCGTTTGTTGTAGGCATACTATCGTTCTTATCTTGTTCATTGCTGGAATAAAATATTCTATTGGTACGACCTTTACTACGAGTTTCATTACTCGATCGATTCTCGTTCGAAGTTTGATAATCTCGTCCACGTCCGTTACCACGATAGTTATGGGATGATCGCCCACGTGAGTTATTGAAATCACGTCTGCCGAAGTTATTTGAATTATGGCTAAAATTACCTCTCAAATTATTTGAATTATGCTGATAATGATGTCCTCAACTGCGTTGGTTTAACTGCTGACTATGAGAACCACGGCCATTCCTAAAGTTGTTGTTATTGTTATGAAACTTACCTCTTCCGCGGTGTGAAAACTGCATGACATTTTCGTTGGTCGAAGTCGATGCCGATGTCAACTCTTCATCTTTCGCTGCCTGGATCGCGTCCTTTAAACTGTCATAATTACGTGCAGCAATAATCGTACTTAGTCTCGAATCCTTCAATCCATCTGCGAATCGTTTAATTGCCAATTTTTCGTTTATGGGCTTGAGTACGGAATAACTATCAGAATTACCATTTGCTTGCGATATGGTCAGATTAGTAAATAACTTTTCTAATTCTGTTCCAAACTGATCAATTGTACGCCAGCCTTGCGTTGCGTTTTGTAATCGTGATTGTATTGCAGTAAACGATTTTTTTGGTAAAAGTGCAACACGTAAATCTCTGACAAAATCGTTCACAGATGTGTAATTATTGGTTATACGTAATTTTGCATTTTCTGATAATCTACTTTTCAAAACGAATGTCATTAGTAACTTTTTCCCCGTTTCCGACAACATGTCTGCGTACATTTCTATAGAGTCAATGATACTTCTGATATTATTTTCGTTATTGGTCATTACAGGAATAAAACTACATGCCGTTTTTAAATCGAACTCCATGATTGATTCTGAATTTGGACTTGCTTCAGAAATATCACTGTCACTATCACAGTCTGATTTAATTACAGCGCACAAAACATTAATTTGCGAATAACACGATTCTATTTCGCTTTTCGTAACTGATAATGATTTTAACAATTCTGATTTTACTCCTGGTTTTGTAGATAATAGCTTTATTAATCCTTTACTTTTCTCATAAATTGTTTCAACCTCACATAATTTATTCTTAACAATATTACCCTTAAATCGTGTTTTTCCCTTTTTTAATTAAATATTTCCTTATTGATATAAGATCATTTAAACAAAGTAACAATTCATCTTCCATTCCCTCATGCAAGAGTAATATATATTAATTAAACCATTTAATACATACCCGATTCTCACAGTGAATTACTGTAGTAGGGGACACAGCGTGTAAGATGATACATGATGATATACGATCACTCAAAACAAACTTAAACTGCTAATTTATCTTAGAGTTCATTATTTTAATTCTTAATGTCTATTATCATTTTATTGTCTCTTTATTTATATGATGATTCGCGAATTCATCTTACGCACTATAATACGCACAACGCACTTGAGACGCACTTAGTATGCACTTCACTAAATAAATGATACCGCACAGCTGCCAGATGAGTATGATGAATACTCCGACTTCTACGTCATTGGAAGATTTGCTTGCTCTTTTCCGCGAATTGCTCTGGAACGGTTGAACGATCGTCGCAGGCTGTTCTGCAAAATCTGGTCCCTGATCCAGGAATGGTGACAATTCCTGTACTGCTTCCACGCAAAATATATAATGCCAAGACCCAGTAAAACGCAAATTACTATGAGGATAATACTGATCGTCGAAATATGTGCCTTCAATTCTTCAACGTGTGCATTATTGGAACCAGCAGAATTCTGGTTCACGAAGACCGTCTCCTTTTCTACGTTGGAACGACACATTCTCACTGATTTCCGGACGTTAAATTAACTTTTTAAATGTACTTGATTCATTTTAATTACGAAAGTTCCATTATCCACAAATATTTCCACGCCAATTTATTACAAAGAGTTTAATTTATTTACTTTGCTTTGGAGCCGTAACACTACGCCGAGATAGAAGTCGCGTCACGCGCCCCAAAAATGGCAAGGGTCGCCATGTGGGGATGTGTAATTATTGAAACAACTGTTCTCAAGCGATTACCTTTAATTACTGACTGCAAGAGTATAAATGTGTTAATATATTAATAGAAGATACATTCATATGGATAGGGTCATAGACCTTATACTATAGGTAGTACTACTACACCTCACAGTAGTTTTTACGTGAAAGAGTAACAAACATCCATACATACATCCATACTTACAAACTTTCGCCTTTATAATAGTAGTAGGATGATTCATCATCATCATAATCAGTTTGATTACAGGATTATTATCAATAAATAATCATATAATTGATATAAAATTAGCGTGATTATATGAGATAAAAATATAAGTAGTCATTGACAGCGGGCTTCCCCGGCTTTTTTGACCGCAGGCTTGACCTAGATTTTTAAAATGCTTTCGGTCTTTGTTTTATAGATAAATGGATAAGGAAACAAACCAAGGTATCCTAACTGCCAGGGTTACGGAAGTTGTGCGAAAGAGTTACCGCGGTTCAAGAACGCAAGGGACATTTTAGGAGGAACACGGGTGGGTTTTAGTCTGTAAAAGTCTGACACTCCCTTGCGGAGTGGAAGGGAGTGTCCAGAGCGGGAGGAATTATTTGATGACTTCGGATCAAAAAAAAAACTTCCCACAAAAACGGGTATCATAAGCTGAAAAAAACATGTTTCTTGTATGCCCCTTTAATTTTTATTTCTTTTTATTATTTGTTGTAAAATCGGCAACAGAAATTTTAATAATCTGTGAAAATTTCAACTGTCTAACTATCACGGTTCATGAGATACAGCCTGGTGACAAACGAAGAGACATACAGACGGACGGACAGCGGAGTCTTAGTAATAGGGTCCCGTTTTACGCTTTGGGTACGGAACCCTAAAAACAAAGAAGAGGTAAGTATCCTAACTAGATGAAACACTTTCTCACAATAAAATACGACGAATGAAAGTCGGTTGTATGTTTTTGTAATTTTTTTTTTTTTTCATGATTTTGGTACCCCACACCTAACAACACCACTGAAAAGTATTTTGCTTTCCTGTAAAGCAATTTTGTTTACTTGGATGACACATTTTTTCCAGTTATTTTGATTTAAAAATCACCGATTTTGATGAAATTTCCACGGAACCAATCGGAAAGTTTATCCTTTCACACACATAAAATTCAAATCAGTTCATAAATAACGGAGTTATGCATGATTTTTTTATGTTTGTTCAAACATAAAAAACATACAACCAAATTGAGAACCTCTTCCTTTTTTGAAGTTTAAAAAGAAGTTAGAGCGATCGTCAGTGTTAAGATGGGAGTCCATGGTTTTATTTCTGGGTTGTGCCCTATAATTAGGCAAATGGTTAGAAGCCAGGAATTCTGATGTAACCCTTGCCAAAGGGTACCGTGTTAATTCTTCAGGGGGTTATGAAGGTCAAGTAGGCCAGTTCCTCTATGTAAAATTCTGAAACAACACAGCTGCATCCACCATTGATGAAGAACTAGGCAAACTAAATATTGGGTAATGTTATGAAATGTGTTGACAGTGACGCTGTACAATAATTGTCTATCTATACCGTTATCTTAGGTTTCTGCTGTCCTAATTATTAAACTGAAAGACAGTACCTTCTGAGTAAATAAAAAAAAATCTACAGTTACTAGGAATTCAATTTATGCCTAAAGATTAGACAATATCCTTACTTATCCTACTAATATTATAAATGTGAAAGTTTGTGAGTATGAATGTATGTTTGTTACTCTTTCACGCAAAAACTACTGAACGGATCTTGATGAAATTTGGCACAGAGGTAGGTTACAGTCTGGAATAACGCATGGGATACTTCATCTTGGGCGTATGTATGTTCCCTTGGGATAATTTTCGATATTTAGGCGGGCAGAGCTGTGGGCGCAGCTAGTACCGTAAAACGGGGTGGATAGAAATGCAGGGGTGAATAAAAACGAAACTTTTATTGGGATTTTTACAAAAATACCATATTAATTGTTTCTCACAAAGAGTCTAATATAAAATAATCGTTAAAAAATTGGAGTACTTCATTTCTGCAAACAATATTTAAATAACGTGAAAATTACAATCAGTTTCGTTTTTATTCGCCCCAACATTTCTATCCACCCCGTTTTACCCGGTACTGAATAATAATATCATGAAAATATTCCTTCCACACTAATAAACAAACAAAATGCGGCTTAATACCTACCGGTTCAGTCTCATGGATTTCAGACATTCGGGATTTCGACTACCATTAACGACTGTCAACGATTACAAATGACAGCCGGGATGAGGCACGGAGGCCCATAAGATGTTACTAATAGTCAACCATGGACCGAGGTTGGCGACCATAGCATACCTTCGACTGACTTGCCTCCCAACTATGACGCATCATTGTCATCATGAATCTGTTTTGAAACAGAGATGGTGAATAGCTCTGTCTCTCTCTCTCAAAGCGGAATTATAATAGTTTTGGCACTTCATAGGACAGTAGGTAAGGCTATTATAATCATGAATGAAACCAGAAAATAAATTAATCGACTTATTTATTTAGAACAACTTACAATAGTTTAGTTGCCACTATAGATAGAGCTAAGTATATTAGTTTTCAGGTTACCAAAGTAAAGATAACTGTCTTTTTTGACAACAAAATACTTTTTTTTTTATCTTTGTCTTACTAACTAGTTTTTGGGCACCCAATAGATGAATATACGCTGATCGTGTAATCGAATCCGCGACCTCTAACTCCTAGAATATTGATGGTGACAAAGTTATGTCCCAGTCCTCCAGCCTTCAGGGACGGGATGGCATTTTGCGTATTTCCGACGCGGGCTACCTGGACTGAAGTAATATTGGTGTACTTGGCGCCATTGATGGTAAGATCTTGGTCATGAATTATGAACGAAGCAGCTGCAACGCCGAAGTTAGTTCTGTAAAGTTAAAAGTTGTCAAAGCTTTTATAGTTTACTAGCTGACCCACGCAACTTTTTCTGCGTCACATTTTTCTTGAATGCTCGGCTCCTATTGGTTGTAGCGTGATGTTATATAGCCTATAGCCTTCCTCCATAAATAGGCTTCCCAACACTTTTTTTTTTCAATTCTTTTTAAATTTCTAATAAATAGTCAAGAATAACTGATCGAGTGGTAAATGATCAATTATCGACCGCCGAGAGTAGAAAATAATTAAAGTACTAATATCGCTATAAAAAATTAGGGTTGGTGGTAGAAGGGTGACAATTTAGGGTTGTATGTATTTTTAAATGCCACATTTAAAAAATATTATAATAGTCATTCCATCTTGATTACATTGATTGACAGTTCACTTCGTGATCACTACACCCAAGCTTTCACTTCGACATATTTACAAAATCGCACTGAACATTTATTGAATGTTAATATTTTCGATTCCCACCCAGGACAAATCTTTGTGTGATGAGCATGATCATTTGTTCTGTGTCTGGGTGTAATTTGTCTATAATATGTATGTATTTAGAAATATATAAGTATGTTTATCAGTTGTCTGGTTGCCATAGCACAGGCTCTGCCTAGTTTGGGATCAGATGACCGTGTGTGAGTTGTCCCAAGATATTATTATTATTATATTAGGAGCATGCCTTTTAAATCGCAGTTCATTAAAACTAATTCATGTAACCGTAAAATTACTCAGATTTATGCTACAAACCTAGAAATCAGTCTATCATCAGGACCAACGACTCCCACATTCAGATTTTGTAGATAGTCTGGTACAGTCCGCAGTGGTACGCCAGACTCGTCATACTCAAATTCTTCCACATCCGACATTTTGGACACCTTTTCCACTTCAGCCACCTCTGGCACTTTAGCCCCTGCAGCCCCTTCAGGTACTGTATTGCTGACAACTGATGCCACTGCTGCGGCTGCTACCAACGTGACGAGAAGTAAGCTGTTCATCTGCAATTAAGATAATAGTCATCTATTTTTTTCTCTCTTATCGGTACGAACTATAATACCCTGAAAATGTTTTTTTTTGTCGAAATATTAGCAAGTTAGCAAGTTGCCACTATAGTAAGATTTGCTGCCAAGGGTGCAACAAACCTGCACCCCCAAAAAAGGATAGAACGGTCATGAAAATAGCCATTGATTTTTTATTATTTATTTCAGATGGGTTTTGCTCTTGACTTTAGTCTAGGTCAGAGATGACAGAGACAAAGTAGACGATGGAGCGAGCTTACCCAGAAGAAGCCTGATTGTTCTACAGCAGAGAAAAGACCCTTCCTAGAGGTAGGAACGAGCATTCATCGAAAAATTTGCCCAACCTGAAACCGTATGATCCTAGTTTTGCCTAGGATCTCTAGGCATACCATAAATTAAAAATATATTCATATTTTTGTTGCAACAGGTCTTGTTCTTCGAAAATTACAAAAGTAGCAAAATAACAAAAAAAAAATATTCACCTTTTCAATTTCACACCGACAGACTTGATGTACCGAATGATAGCTACTACGAGTGTAGATAATATATTAAAGAGAAAAATAAAGAAAACTGTATTTATATCGAATACAGACATTGAATGTTGTTGAAAAAGAACAAGATTGCAATCTCGTTTTTATCACAGTATATCTTAATTGGTATATTACTTTTTTCAGGGCTGAAAGTATATAAGATGTACAGTAAGCGACATAATATGGCTAACATCTGTGCACGTGTTAGCTTTATATAAAAAATATATGTGGGATCGTCCACTGCAACCCTGCGACTCAGTTGTGCTCAAAAAAACTTTTCCATCCACATCTTTGATTCTACGAAGCAGTAGACGGTGTACTTAATTCGGTAATTAAAAACAGCGCAACTCAATAAATTAAATCTGTTTCAAGGAAATTAATGTGAGATTCAATGGGTTTGATCAATTGGTGAAGAGAAAGCTTAAGACTGACTGGCTTCTCCTTTGCTGGAAAAGCGAATTCAGCTTTCTCACAAGCCGAGTGAGCGAAGCAAGCTTCCCGAGCAGGGAAGATTAGGTTCCTGATTAGGTAATCCTAGACATCTAACTAGCCAAGTGAGCAATCTCACTAGTCGAACAAGGGAACCTAGACTTCTCACAGCTTAGCTCGCGGGAAGAACCAAAAGTTCGAAGGGCTCGCTTCGCTCACTTCGTTTGTGGTTCCCTTGTTGCGTGAATGACCCCGCTATTGAAAGTCTTAATTTGGGTTTCCGCTTCACGGAGGCTAAAATGTTAGATTTTTTTAATTTTGTCACTGTCTGTACATTTTATTTGTGCAGTTAAAGCGTAAATAGGTCACGAAATTAATTATTGGAAATAGATATACAGTGATAAAAACAATTAAGATTATAATCTGAATTTGTTTTAAACATCTTATCATGATTGCATCTATGTTGTTACAATATAAATACTGTCTTCTTCGGTAGACATTTTATATTATCAACTTGGCTACACTCTAAGCATTTAGTGGTTGATGTTATAAAAATTTCAAGGTACGTGTTTTTTTTAAAATTTTCTTATTATTAATAAGCTATTTTAAATGATATGCTACACCAAACACGCCATATAACAATAATTTTCAAATAATGTATCTATTGCATCCTTAGTCTACTAAGTTAAGTTGGCTGCAGTGATCTTAAGTTTTATTACCGGGTCGGGTAAAGTATTCTTAAATTTGTATTACACTAAAGGAGACTGTTTAAAGTATGGGAAGTGGTCTATGAATGTGGTCTGTGGGGATACCTCAACAATATCCTTGTGCAAAGGGGAAGCAGTAAGTAGTGTCTTTTTTGGATGTAGGTTTAAAAAAAAGTTTTTTGATATAATTGTCACCGGATAATTGTAAGCGCTGTTAGATTTAGCGTGAAATTGTAAACTATTATTTCTTAATAAGACACGGATATATTGGTAACTATTGAATTTGGATGGGATTTATTGTATACGATTACGTTTTTTTCATAATATATCGAGAAATTAATTATAATCTAATAAAGATTTATTACAATCTTACGGAGTCTGCCATTTACCGGGGACATAAATATGTTAAAAAAATCCCAAATCAGTCTAGCCGTCTTCGAGTGAACATAAATATACAAAAAAAAAAGAAAAAAAAAATCCAACGAACTGCAATTTTACTGAATTGGATTTCCGTCGTTTGTTCTTCTTCTAGACAAAGTCACTTGCCACCTCACCAAGTACTCTGTTGAGGTGGCAACTGACTTTGTCTAGAAGGAGAACACATTAGTGAAGTATTATAAAGTCAGCAAATACCCGTTAAAACGTTTTTAAAATAAAAAATATGTAGCTTAAAATAATTATATTTTGTTAAAGTACCAAGTATCCCCACAGAAATACGACAACAGTATCGCTATTGGTTCATATACCACTTTTGATAAGTTTCCTTTGTAGTCTATAATTAATCAGCAGTTAGATTTTTTTCCTATTAATTGGAAATGGGTTTGTCTTATATAAAATGGACCTAACTAGAGCTAGAAACAAAAAAATATAAATGGCTTCAGATGGGCACCTTTAATAAATAGCTACCATAAATTAGAGGCGAAATCTGCTTCAGGTAGGTACATTCTAAGCATTCTACCTCTCTAATTACACTATCAGGAGTCATTGGCCCGTAATCAGTTGTAGTCACAAGAAATTAAGTTTATTTATTTTATGTTTTATCATCATTATCGTCGATAGGCAATCGTCTGTCTACCATGTAGTTTTTGACCGATACTATGATAAAAAAAGAAAGATAACATTTATTTGCTTACTTTTCAGATGAATACATTAATCTTCCTCACGTTGGTGGCAGCGGCAGCAGCAGCAACTGTAGTCAGCAATAATGTACCTGAAGTTCCAGAAGTGGCTAAAGTGCCAGACGTGGCTGAAGTGGCTGAAGTGGCTAAAGTGCCAGATGTGGCTGAAGTGGTTAAGGCATCAGAGGTGGCCAAAATGCCAGCAGAGGCTGAAGTAGCTCCGATGACTGACTTGGCTGAAGATTTAGAAGTGCAATATGACGAGTTTGGCGTGCCAATGCGGACTCTACCAGCATTTCTACAAAGTCTGACCGTAGGAGTCGTCGGTCCTGATGATAGACTTATTTCTAGGTTGGTAGCATTCATCTGAATTTAAAAGTCTTTACTACTTCCCTCTCATAAAAAAGTTTATTTTAGAAAATACTAGCGACCTGCCTCTGCTTTACGAAGTTTTTACGGCTTTATGAAACATCGAGGCTTCAGGATTGCTCCTAAAGGAAGTCGTTAATTTTCATGAGTAGTTTCAACATCTGCCAAATTATTAATGTTTAATATGTCACCCTGTTTAAGAAACTCTCATGCTTCTAGACACAGTATTAACGGCAGTGTTTTGTCTGTTAGTAAACTTTTGTTTCTAAAGTAGGACAATATTACATTCACAAATCATATATGTGGTCACAAATTGATGTAACACTGATGTTTTATTAGCGCCATTGTAGGTTTATGTGGAACCAAATATTGAATTTGAAAATTGCCACGATACTAACTTTTTTTTTTCGTTTCAGAATCACACACAACGTGGCAGCTGCAGCTTTCATCATTCACGATCAGGATGTAAGAATCAATGGCGCTCATGGCACGAACATAACTTCAGTTCAGGTGACTCGTGTTGGCAACACTATGCATGCAATCCCGACCATCAAATCTGGAGGACTCGGGCAAAGCTTCGTGGTCGTCAACATTCTAGGAGTCAGAGGAAGCGCCTTCTCATATACGATCAGCGTTTATGCATCAATTGGCTGCGCAAATAGTTAAGGAGATGGAATTTTCTTCTTCTTGGAAGGTGGTTACCATTTCCGTGGTAGCTTTAAATAATAATGTATTTTGCTCTATTTTTAGAAACTAAATACACCGTAACTACTATTGTAAGGTGTTCATATATAAATAAGGTTATAAAATATTTTTGCGGTTTTATTCAACACATTGCGTTACAAAAGTGCAGCTGTGTGAGTGCAGATCTGAGTTACTACAGTTGAGAAATGAGCAACTGTGTCTCCGCAAAACGTGAATAAAAGGCGCGGAGCATGGCAGCTGTATGATAGTGGACCAGTTGGTCTCTCGCATGATATAAACGAACGATTGCATGCTCCAATGTTTGCCATGTGTGAAAATATCTCCAGTATATTATTATTTAATTAAGTATGATCAATTGACTGCAAAAGTATTCTACTTGAAATATGTAAGCTTCTCAAACACACCAGTTAATAGGGCTATTATAATCCAGTTGCTGGCTATCTTATAAAGATTGTTGTACTACCTAATCTTATTACCCAAATTCGTCGGATGATATGTGGTTAGAAAGACACACGTTGCTCTGAAATAAAGCACAGGCAAAAAAATAATAAGAAAGTTAACTTTATTCGACTTTGACTTTCGCAGAATTACAAGTAGCTGAGACTGCTTATTCTCAGTAATGTCCTGTATTATACTTGGAGTGCTATACAGTTATTATAATAATAAATAAGTACAACTTGGCTAGTAAGTACGAAATTGAAATTATTATGTTACTATATTATATTTTTATTGATGCTTGGGTGTTGGCAAAAATCTCAACCCCTGTCACAAACATCAAGCTTAATTTCAGTACACTTTAAACCTTTGCTCATATCTTTGGGAATAAAGCCTAATGTTATGTAAGAACCTATACTTATAAAATATCTTGAAAAAAAACCACTGCATAAACTAAAGGAAATATTTATTTAGAACAAATTACACATTTATCACATAGCAGTTAGCACATATTATATAATTGCAACTACAGACTAAGAAATAAGTACATAACACCGAGTTATTTTAAGAAGACCACAGACAACCAGCTTCTACGACCACCTCATTATAACTCCCCTATTTCTCCTTAACTATTTGAGCAGTTGATAGACGCATAGATTTGAATGGTATAGTCGAAGCTACGACCCCTAACTCCCTTAATCCCGATAACGACAAAGTCATGCCGAAGGCCTCCAGCCCTGATGCTTGGGACCGCATTCTGTGTGGCTCCGTTTCTAGATACTCGTATGGCAGTTATGTTAGTGTACTGAACTCCGCGAAACGTTACATCTTGATCGTGGATCACGAAGGCAGATGCTGCAACGTTGTGGTGGATCCTGGAAAATTATCAAATGATTAGATGAAATAAAAGGGACACCGGCATCAGTATGTATGGTACATGTATGTTATCCTCTCGACCGAATTTTAGATCACGGCTTCTAATCTCACCAGAGATTTTACAAGTGCGCAGGAAATATTTAACACAGGTGGATTGCTTTAGACAAGGAGGAAGAAACAGTGAGGCAGTATTACACTTATTTATCTATACTTAATGATCTATCTATCTATACTAATAAAAAATAGTTATTTAAATCGTTCAAGTCGTTCTCAAGTTGTGCGCGTACATACATTTTGGCGATTCATTTTTATTTAAATAGAAGAAAAATTATATTATCGACCGCCGAGAGTAGAAAATCCAAATCATAAAGCCCAAATATCGCTATTAAAAATAGGGGTTGGTGATAGAAAGGTGAAAATTTAGGGTTGTATGTATTTTTAAATGCTACATTATAAAAAAAATATAAAAATAAAAATTTTGTCCAAAAAATAAAATCAAAATGTTAGGGGTGGACAACTCTTATCACTTAGGGGTATGAAAAAAAAATAGTAGCCGATTCTCAGACCTACTGAATAAGCATATAAAATTTCATAAAAATCGGTCAAGCCGCTTTGGAGTAGTATGGTAACTAACATTGTGACACGCGAATTTTATATATAAGAAGAAGATTATCGACCGCCGAGAGTAGAAAATAATAAAAGCCCAAATAACGCTATTAAAAAATAGGGATTGGTGATAGGAGGGTGAAAATTTAGGGATGTATGTATTTTTAAATGCTACATTATAAAAAAATAATAAAATAAACATTTCGTCCAAAAAAAAAAAATGTTAGGTGTGGACAACCCTTATCATTTAGGGGTATGAAAAAAAATAGTAGGTGATTCTTAGACCTACTGAATAAGCATATAAAATTTCATAAAAATCGGTCAAGCCGTTTCGGAGGAGTATGGTAACTAACATTGTGACACGAGAATTTTATATATAAGAAGAAGATAGAAAGTTAAAATAGAATCTACCTACCTAGCTAGCAGTCTATCGTCAGGACCAATAGTTCCCAAGTTCAGGTTCTGTCGAGATTCTGGAACAGTCTCCTGTAATTTTGGTGTGCCGTACTCGTCGAGCTCATAATCTTCTGATTCAGCTATTTCAGGTGTAAAGGGTCCTTCATCATTCACTATTGATGCTGCGGCTACAGCTGCTAACAACGTGGCGAAAAGTAGGCGATTCATCTGGAATTAAACAATATATTAGTAACTGCAAACAAGCTTTTGAGAAGAAAAACCAAAACAAGCTCAGAGGTCTAAGTCTCTCTTTAAGTACCATATAGTGGTTAAAATGTAACGGTCAAATCATATGAGAACCATAGCTTAATATCTATGGTAGTCTATTAAGGAACATACAGCCATTGCGAGCATTTATCAGTTATCGTGTAGTTAAACTTAGACCTTATCACTCCACATGTAATTTACGGCCGGTTTCAATAACCTTTTACCAACTGTCAAAGTAATTGAATTAAATTGCGAATAGAAACTTTGTACATGTTTTTAAAATACAAAAATAATAACTTACCTTTTTTAAATTTCACGATGAATTGATCCACCAAATAATGCAAGCTCCTAAAGAGTTCAATTGTGATTGTAAATTGACTACTGAAGGAGGCAGTATTTATATCACATTAAAAGTGGTGAATGTTTGATAATATTTTATTACTGTCATTATTATCTATTTGTTTAAATCCTTTCACGGCCTGCTTTCCTTAATCTCACAGTCAACAAAAATGTTAGGATTACAAAGAAAATATTATTATAAACATTTAATATCCAAAGCAGAAAAATCAAGTGTTTTAAAGAAGAAGGTGTGTGTTTATGCACGATTGATGTGAAAACTTATATGGTTTTAACTCAGCACAAACATACGCGGATTACAATACAAATTTTAAAACGTTGCATTTCCTGTTAGACAGTTGACGTGGCTAAGGACTTGTTTAACTCCCAAGTATTAGGGGGCAAAATGGCAGCAGATCGGTTTTTGACATATTCTACTATTTTTGTAATACTTATTGGTTATTCTACCATTATAGATACAACCCTAATCTCTTCAAAACTAGAGTGAACAGGCGTTCACTCTAATTTTCTTCTACTGGGTAAGTTCGCTTCATCGTCGTCTTTGTCTCTGTCATCTATGTATGTGAATAGAGTCAAGAGCAAACTCATCACAAATAAAAAAAAAACAAAAATGTATTTTTCAAATTATACTTTTTTTATGATTATTCAGTTTTCTTCGTCTTTTCCATAAGAATGAAAGTTTTCCTTTACTTGAGACATCTCTATTTTAATCAATAACTAGGGTTAGGCAACACTATCTTCAAAGTCAAGTCGAGTCTTGCGAAGGTCGATCCGTGGATGGAGTGATGATCCATTCATATGGTAAGCCTCCTCTGTGCCCGGAAAGCACGTCAAATTATTGGTTCCTCTGTAGATCTTTGGCAGACGTTACAAGTAGCCAGGAGCCTGAAAATTTAAAACTAGTCTTACCATGGGCTATTGTTTTACCAAGTATTACTGGGTATCAGCGTCTGCCCATTTGTCACAGTCACTCAACATAAAATACTGGCATTCCGCTGCATCCAATTAGATTATAAGCCGACCCTAACATGGGTGGGATAAGGCTCGGTAGATTGATTTAAGTTTCCAGGATTATCACATAAAGCTGCAGCAGCGAGTTTATTTTTCCAGGGTTGCGGAATTTGACTGGCCTGTTGGTCGAGTGGTTCGTGACCCTGACTGCTAAACCGGAGGTCGTGGGTTCGATTCCCACCCAGGACAAATCTTTGTGTGATGAGCATGATCATTTGTTCTGTGTCTGGGTGTAATTTGTCTATAATATGTATGTATTTAGAAATATATATGTATGTTTATCAGTTGTCTGGTTGCCATAGCACAGGCTCTGCCTAGTTTGGGATCGGATGACCGTGTGTGAGTTGTCCCAAGATATTGTCCCAAGATAATTAGTTCGAAAGAGTCACCGCGGCCCTGGAACGCAAAGGGCTTTAGAGGGAACACGGATGGGTTTTAGTCAGTAAGAGTCTGACACGCCCTTCCGCTACACCCAGAGCGTAAGAAGTCATTTGATGATTAACCATCCTTAAAAAAAGCGATTTTATTTTACCCGACTGCGCTAGAAGGAGGGTTATGTTTTTCGAGTGTATGTATGTTTCTTTATATGTATGTATGTATATTTCTTTGGCACGCTCTGTAGCCTAAACGACGTGATGGATTTAGCTTGATATGTGTCGTAAGATTTGTCTTGATTGCGAGAGTGACACTGGATATTATATAAAAATTAAAATGGCCGATTTTTGGCGCCATATTATGTCTTTACAATACTATTTTCCTCAAAACCTTTTGAGTAGGGTATCAAGATAAAGGGATCGAAAGACGATTCCAAAAAAAGTTAATCACTAAAATGTAAGAAATAAAAAAACATGACTTTGTTGATCAGCCTGATGCAATCCAAAAAAGCGACTTGGTTGGAACTTTTTAGTCGTTTTTTGCAGTCGGGTTTTTATATGGACTATATAGTCTAAGTAATACAGAAAAAAAAATGGGTGATTGAACATCGAACTTACTTACTGTACAGAACCACTAACAGTGAAAGTAAGACTTGCACAAGTACGTATTACTTTAAGGGTATTTGAAAATGGTGTCATTACATTTTGATTATTTAGTCATAATAACAGATTAGTCAAAATATTTGTCGTTTTATTATCTATTGTAATAGAATGGATTAAGTATGGATTTAATACGGGATTAGAGCTTACCAATAATGTAGGGCAGATTGGCAAGGTACTTTTTCACAAATGCAGTCTATTGTTTAACCGACTTCAAAAAAAGGAGGAGGTTCTCTATTCGTCGGAAATTGTTTTTTTCCCGATTCGGTTTTTTTTTTGTTTGAAAGGGTATACTTCCCAGGTAGTCCCATGATCCCATGATCCTGGAGAAATAGAGAGAACTTTTCAAATTTTATAGGCACACTAAAATCGATTTGGGTAGTTTTTGGCAAAGTACTTTCTCGGAGTGCTTCCATTTCAATTTAGTGAAGATCTGATGAAGAACTTCGGATATAGGCAACAGAACTCCTTAATAAATGATAGCAAATGGACTGGGATTGCTGAAATCTCATGTCTGTCTATTGTTTACACCAGTTTGTAACATAACATCACGCCGGTATGCTGTGAAGGTAAGCACATGTGAAGTATTAAAAAGTGAAAAAAAAACTTTTTACAAAAAATACAACCGACTTCCAAATTAAAAACACTAACAAGTATAAAATAACTTCGAAATTTAAGTTATTTTATACATTTTAGTGTTTTTTTTTTGGAAGTCGGTTGTTTTTTTTTGATAAATGTTTTTGAGTTTTTATGTCAATAAGACTCACCGCAGACAGTAGAAAGGTCAAGCAGTTGTTTGTTGACAAATTAAGTTAAAAGCAACTGAAATAGAGTTAAAAATTACGTATTAAACTTGATTTCGCATGGGGTGTGTGATCGAGCTTGCTCGCGTATGTTCTGATTCCGAGGACATTATTTATTTATTTATTTATTTATTCATTCATTATTATAACACCTTCACAGATACATCCAAGGCGATGTATAACTTAGGTACATATAAAACAAATAATACAATACATCAGATACCTTAATCATTATTTATATGGCAGGACCTTTTTCAATTAGATTTTGCGCTACTCTTACAAATCTCGGCATAATTCTTGCCGAGATTCAAGAGGAACTGTTATGTTAAGTGGGGTACATCTCTACAATGTATAAATAACGTGTGGTCTAGAGAATGTCTAGCAAATTCCCTTATTAGAACTAACATTTTAAAATTCAAAATTGGAGATTATTATCAAATTGGGAATTTCTTACTCTATTTCATACAACATAAAGTGCAAATTCTTATGCAAACCCTTACATTTAAGACCTTTCAAAATTAATTAGTTTAATTTAATGAATTTTAATGATAAAAGTTATCTTATCATGCGTATTATTTTTGCTATAAATATCTTGTAATTTAAATGGCTTTGGCTCAAAGGAAATTCACTTAGCTTGTTTGTGGCGTGGCTGAACTGAAATTGAAATGGTAATTCTTATTTTATAAGATTGAGAATGTAACCTAACGTTATTTGTAAAACTTGTGTATGTAACACCCATATTCTAAAACATATCCCTCACGCGGCTCAAGGCGCTTCAGCTTTCCTTAAACAAATCAATAATTTTATTTATTAATAATTTTATTATTAGAACTGGAGTCTGTACTAGGTTCGGGACCTGTATGACAGATCTCCAGGCTCACACCCCCATGAACATGATCATGTTTTAATTGACTATTATATGTCTCTAAACCCTAGAAACTCTTCTAGGGTTTAGAGAGTTGCGGAATTTAGTCGAAAGAGTCACCGCGGCCCTGGAACGCACAGGGCTTTAAAAGGAACACGGATGGCTTTTAGTCAGCAAGAGTCTGACACGCCCTTCCGCTCCACCCAGAGCGGAAGAAGTCATTTCTTGATATCCCATCCTAAAAAAAAAAGTTTGAAGTACATTATTTTTAATATATACTTACCTATTTTGGTTTTGGTATTCATTATTATATCGTCATAACATAATAGATCAGTTTTTTTGGATTCAAATTACAAACTGAGATTCCGAGACCAGCATTATGTTAGAAAATTAAGGGAGATTATGTACAAGTGTTTTGTTTTGAATATAATAGTAAATTACACGCCTGACATTAGACACTGCAAAACTCTTTTAGTTTTAAAAAGAAGAATGAAAGCCTTTCGGTACCATCATAGTTGCATATTTAAAGTATATATTATTATTTATCTTATGTTATTATTTAAGTAGTATGTATTAGTATGATATTAATTTTAGTCATATTTATATATATAAATAGTATGTTATATTTAGTATTTTTTTTTCGTAAGCATAATCTTTACAAATGATGTCTACCTATATCTCTTTTATTCGACTCTCCTTTCGCAGGTATGCTGGAAGAAATTTCTTTAGAAATAAGCCACATCTGTGTACCTATTTTTCTGTTCCCTTCTTTGTATCTATGTATTTGTTAAATGTGTGTACATAAACAGTTTAAAAAAATCCTTATATTTTACAGATGAGGAGTCTACTTCTAATCATCATGCTCGCAGCACTATCAGCCAGCGATGAGGTGGTTCAAGAGTTCCACCAGGTTGAAGAAGGAGTGTATGTTTTAGGGTCCGAAGAGGGTGGGAAGCCCTTGGTTGTTTTGCAGCCAGAAGAGGGTGGAAAACCGGCGATAATGTTACGACCAGAAGGGGGTGGACAACCACTGATAAATTTACGGCCAGAAGGGGCTGGCGAGCCTGTTGCTACTTTATGGTCTGAGATGAGTGGAGAACCTAAGATTCGTTTAGAGGCAGGACAGGATGAAGAGGCGAAAAGTGTCTCAAGAAGCAACAATATCATTCAGGGAAACATTGGATTATGGGATATAATGCTAGCACAGTGAGTAACATTTTATTGACTATGCTTATACTGCAAAGGTAAAACACTGCTCCACAAAGGCCTTCGATAAATCAAGATCAGACTATATTATGGTCTACTCGGGTTTCATCATTTTTCCTCCAAGTTTCATCATCATCAGGTAATAAATAGACAAACCGAGTAACCTTCGCGTTTATAATTAATAGTATGGGTGTGTTTCATACTTGGAGCACATTCTTTTATTTGATTAGAAATTCTTCTTTTATTCGACTGCCCCAGACAATGAATAGAAATAGTAATAGAAGAGAAAGTATATAATTTTTCATTTATTCCTTTATTTCAGCTACAACCCTCTTAGGCAAGCTGTGGCCAACCAGGTCATAGTTATGGATATTACGTACCGTGGGACAGCTTTCGCCCAGGTAAGTTTCATCCGCGCGATACAGACATCTGGACAGCTGGCGACCGCGAGGATCATAGCCGGAGGGCTGGGAATGAACTTAGTGATTATCAGGCTGACTTCAGCAAGAGGCTCAGGTTTCCAGTACTCTATCGATATTTGGGGACGATAAAATAGCTTTAAGAAATACGACGTGGCAATGCCGCTAGTCTTTCGGGGACATTACCAGTTGGCAGCGATCTGGAGGAATCATTATTTTAGTTTGTGTTAAAGATTACTTACACTCAATATTTTGTTGTATTTTTTGTAACTCAATTAATCAAAACGAAATATAAGCATACTTGAAGTTTTCGTTATGAATATATTTTAATCTTTAATAAATTTTCCACTATTTTTAATGTTTGTTTTAGTTTATTTTTTTATTAGCTCCTCCTGTGAAACAAATAAATGTATATGATTGAGCCTTTCGATTGTTAATCTAAAAAATTAGTTATTTTTTGTCACTTTTAGCGGGTTCAACTTCCGGTTCAGACAGGCGATAATTTGAAATTCTTTAAATACAGTTCGTATTGTTTTTAAAATAAAGATGAAGTCTTTATTCAGTAAACTTTTCTATCTACAGTAAATCTAATATCTAATATCTTGGGATAACTCACACACGGTCATCCGATCCCAAACTAGGCAGAGCCTGTGCTTGGCAAGACTGGAGTCAGATTTTCTGGCTTCTGACAATTCGTAACGACTGCCCAAGATCTAAAACAACAGCCGGAACCAACAGTTTAACGTGCTTTCCGAGGCACGAGGGAGTCTTGGTATGTTAAGATGGTCACCCATCCACTGACCAACCTTGGCAAGCATTGCTTAACCTTGAAGGTCGAAACGTGCGGCTGTTATTCTTTGGCCACATGTTCTAAACCATCTGTTTCCCTAAAAAGGGGTATGATTTGTCAGTGGCTGGCCTGCTGCCAGCGCTTACTGCCACAATTTAAATTATATTGCAAGAGAAGGATTGTTATTGGGTACGGAGTTTTTATTGCGCAATTTTAAAGGATATTGTTGGTTTGGAAGATAAATTGCACAAAAAGAAATGTGGATTTTAAGGTCAGCGTTTCTCTTTATATATTTAAAAAAAAAAAATCCTTAAACTTACACAAATCACACAATTAAACTACTGAGTACTGTAATGTTGTAGCATGCCATGTCTAGCGATTTAATCAACACGCTATTAACAGATGTTCTTACAGGTTAAGTTTAAATTAAAACGATTTGATGTAGTGTTCTCTCAGCTACACAAGACTGCCAAGGCGGGGCCCGCTAGGGCCAGAGCCTGCCAGGGTTGCGGAATTTGTTCGAAAGAGTCACCGCGGCCCTGGAACGGAAAGGTCTTTAGAAGAAATACGGATGGGTTTTAGTCAGTAAGTAATTATTATTTATCTTATGTTATTATTTAAGTAGTATGTATTAGTATGATATTAATTTTAGTCATATTTATATATATAAATAGTATGTTATATTTAGTATTTTTTTTTCGTAAGCATAATCTTTACAAATGATGTCTACCTATATCTCTTTTATTCGACTCTCCTTTCGCAGGTATGCTGGAAGAAATTTCTTTAGAAATAAGCCACATCTGTGTACCTATTTTTCTGTTCCCTTCTTTGTATCTATGTATTTGTTAAATGTGTGTACATAAACAGTTTAAAAAAATCCTTATATTTTACAGATGAGGAGTCTACTTCTAATCATCATGCTCGCAGCACTATCAGCCAGCGATGAGTCTGACACGCTCTCCGCTCCACCCAAAGCGGAAGAAGTCATTTGATGATTTCACATACTTAAAAAAAAACACAAGACTGCAATGCACCTATAGATATATTTAGAAAATTTATACTTACAGTCTTGAATGTGGTTCAAAGATGTGATGATAGCAACCAGTTTTATTTGTGAATTTAGCACTATTAATTTACTACAAAATTACATTCCATATTTTAAGACGGCTCTTGGTAGACCATTCTTTAAAGATTATTTGTCCTTCTGAATGAACCACGTAAAATTATACTAGGTGGTAAAATTTTACGTTTCCATGTACATCATAATTATATACTATAACATATAGTATGAACGCCTACCAAAAATGTGTTGCACGCACACCCGATCGTAACGTTTGGCTTCAAAATATAAAGCCCAAAATGTAGAAAATTCAAACATTCATTGTTTTTATCTAGCTACTCAAAACATGAAGCCTGTTTCCATGAAAGGGCTAGACAAATTTGTATTTTACAATACCAAACATTTTAAGCCAGTTGTGTTAAAGACTCGCGTAGCAGGGCATTAAAGCAATTTTCGGGCTACTGTGAAATTTCTGATGAAATATCTAATATACCTTGCCCGACTTGGATATCGGACCCCGTGATTTCATGCAGCAGCGCAACTACAAAAGCAATTTATTTATCACTTATAAATCGCAAGGTTCTCTCAGACACGCGGCCGAGCTACGCCGTAGTAGGTCGCTACGAGCTACGAGCGCTCTGTGTTGTCCTTCCTGCGATTGTTTAATTGTGATTTATTAAAAGCAAATAAATTAAAGCTGTGTTTTGTGACTGAAGAAAAGTTTGCAACGAACTTAGTACCTGACCAATTTAATTAGCAATATCGTCTTAGAGCAAGTTTCTCTGATTATACCACAAACATTTTTGAACGTGCATTGCTGATATTGTCTTAATCACTGGCTGATTGGCTACTTTCTAGGTACTTCTATACATGTCTGTTATTATGTATGGCTGTTGTATTCATCATAATGTGAATGAATGATATAGTAAATTGCCTTAATAGTTAATGAGTTTTGAGATAGATAGAACAAGTACTGGTTACCAGTAACGGGCATTTGAACTTTAACGTTGAACGTTGGTGTCGCGGTTGCGTTTTTTTTTTTTTTTTTTTTAAGATTGGCCGCCATGGCCGAAGTCGGCCAGGAGGACTATACTGGCATTGAGATGCATCGGGTTGGACTGAAATACGACCCCAATATAAGTGGGAAAAGGCAGATGATGTAATGAAATGCTCTGTTAGTTCTTGCGAATTATTAATAATTTTATTTCATATTTTTCCGTATATTTGATTTCCTAGCTACTGTAATTGTTAAGAATAATGGATAGCTGGTTCTATATATTCTAATTACCGCCACTTTTACAGAAATGTCGTTTTATATTTGGTGGCGGTTAAGTATGTTTGTATTTTTTTTAGAGCCAGTATAGACATAACTCTTCCTGAAATATATCAGTAACTAAGCCTTTACCTTTATGAACCTAAAATACTCTTAAAATTTTGGTTTTGTAAGAAATGATCTGCTACCGGAAGTTAGCAGATCATATTTTCATTTGATTTTTTTTTAAATGCCAGAACTATTTCCGAAAAGTATCAGGAACTCTAGAACTATGCTGCTTAGGAATAGAACTCACTGACATGATTAATTTGACAGAAGTAAAACATTCTTTTGATCATAATGACAGGGTTGCACACTCTTCTTAAGCTTTTGCGACACATGTTTTGCCTTCTTTTAATTCCATGAACGCTTTGGTTAATGAATAAATTAAAAATAATTTTCCTTCTGCAACTAAGTTGCCAGATTTATAAAAGAGTAGAATTAAATCTGTCAAGTTCACGCAGACAATGAGGACGGGGTTAAATACTTATTATTGCCGTCACAGGCACAGGGGAGAAAATATGACACAACTCGGCACTGCTACGCTGAAACGACAATCAGCGCTATTCGTAGCAGCCGATTGATATCTCGCATTTTAGCTTTGACATTTTTAAAAGGCGCTCTCATGCCTGAGTGTATTGCTCTGCAGCTAGAATAAAAAAATTGGCCGCTTTCATCAAAATGTAATGCTATTAGTTTGTTAGGAAGGCTTTCAATTTAAACGGATGCCGCTGAATACCAGTATTTTAACCTCCACAATTCAGTTACTGGGTAACACCATACATCTTGGAACTTTGGAGTAGATTGTCAGACTATTGGGCTTCTGTTACGACCGTCACAATTTTAGTTAAGAAAAGAATTTATATTGGAATTTTAAAACATTTCGTAGGTATCATGGCTACTGGCTAACTCGACATATTGGCGAGATATGTTACGTGATTGCATCTTTTTCCATCTACGACGATAGAAGACGGTTTAACTGCGCAAACAACAAATTATTTGTTTTACTGTACTTTTATGTTAAATATATTTTTGTTTTGTTCGTTCTCTTTGTGTGTCAAGGTTATATAAAAGAAATTAAGAAAGATGCGACGATTTTTTTATTTTTAGTACCTTGTACTCATCATCATCATCATCATATCAGCCGAAAGACGTGCACTGCTGGACATAGACCTCCCCCATAGGGGGAAATGGGGAGGGTTGCCATAATAGCCACGCTTGGCAGTCGTTGGTGATCACAGTGTAGTTGCACTGTTGCAATGCACAGAGAATGCTGCTGGCCACACTCTAGTGAGTCCCTTAGTCGCCTCGTACGACACCCACGGGTAGTGGTGGGATGGTGCTATTCTTTAACGTCCGACACCATACAAAACTTTGTACTATTAAAAAAAAAACTTGTTTAGCTTCCCGCACCTCTCTCATATTTCTTTCGTCGATGCTATTAATAACGTTTTAATCGAAGATAATTTAGATACTCTTTGGACTTTGGCTGTACAATAAAAAAACACTTATTCAGCCTCCACCGCACCTTCCTCATAAATATTATCGGGCTGAACAGATATTGTTAATTAAATAATAAAAAATCTGCAATAAAAAGTGATCATAGGTACGATACCAAAGTACCTGATATATGATAACTTGTAATCTCAATAAGTAGGTAAATTTCGGAAATTATAGATGTGACTAATTTTTATATAATAGTAGGAATCTTTTGTACGTTTCTTTGACATCATAACACCTTGTCACCTTTTTTTTTAAGGTTGGTAAATCGTCAAATGAATTCTTCCGCTCTGGGTGGAGCGGAAGGGCGTGACAGACTCTTACTGACTAAAACCCATCCGAGTTCTTTTTAAAAGACGAACGGAACGCAAAGGGCGTTCCAGGGCCGCGGTGACTCTTTCGAACTAATTCCGCAACCCTGGCAGGCATTATTCTCTCATTTCACCTTGTCACCTACAGGGCAAATGTTGATGTGCCACCCTTATTGGCGAAATTGAGTATCTATGTATTTATTGAAAAAGTTATCAAAAGACCGCTATTTTATAAAGTGTATTAACAGCTTTATTTAGGGCCACTCGTGTGTCTGCCTGTCTAGCTAGCTGTTTGTGTGTCTAACTGTCACAGCCACTTTGCTCTGAATCTACTGTAAGAATATTATGATGACACTAGCGAAAAATTACAGAAATCGATTGCAGCACCATCTACCGGGTCCAATTGTCGGGAATCTAAACCATACTCGAATACCCTGGAACACAAACAAAAAATTTCATCAACATCGGTCCAGCCGTTTAGGAGTTCAGTGACATACACACGTACACAAGAAATATATTATACATATATTAAGATTGGCAATAGGGAGAAGATCCAAATCAACTTTTTTAGTCGTTTCGTAACGGCTTTTTGAAATAATTATGTAATCTAGCAAAACGGAAATAATAATACCCCAATACGATACAAAATCTGCAATGATATAGTATAGGTATAGATAGTGATGATGTGAACGATACCAAAATAGCTGATATCCGATAACTTGATATCTCAATAAGTAGGTTGTATGTGACTAATTTTTATGTAATAGTAGGTTTTTGAAGTGAAAACTTCTTTAGCGGTGTTGTGCAGTTTTTGGGATGGGTAAAAATGTTAAACTCGAGTCAGGACACGTGACCTTGGGCTCTAGACAAGTGTCAATCGCTACGAAGCGTTTCGATTTCGATAGCGTTGGCGTGACGAAGGATCGCTTCGGCTTCGATTCGATGCCGCTTGTCAATATTTTGGCGATTGCGCTTGTTCAATAAAAACTATTGTTCTAGTTTATGGTTTTCGATGACGGACATGTCAAACATGGTTCAAAACATTATATTATATTGCGAAATTGATAATTATATTGGCAAAATTGAACCGACTGTCTACAAAATCCTATACTAAATATAATAATCTAGGTAAGTGAATCGTTTGTGCATAATTTAAAAGCGGTACATGTGCTTAAACTTTTATTGTGAAACCAATTTTTTCTAAGTTTCTGCCTGTTTATTTATAGAAAGAAAAGGAATATAAAGTACGCGCCAGCTATTCGTAAAATTAATCTACTGGAGCCTGGTTTCGTCTTTTCACTGAAGCCTGGAAGGTAAAACGTTTAAGTTGCTGGTTCTATCCCAATATATGTAAGTGAATTTTATAAACGCAATAGTCCATCGTATATTCAGTGTTGATTCGCATAGTACGTGTAAAGCGTGCTATTGGTACACTGCTGATGATGATGATGATCCCTTCGGGGAATAGGTAAGTTAATAACGGTTGCGTTCCGTTATTTGTACCTACTATTTAAACAAGTTGTAAAATGGTGCTAGTTTTAAAGATTAGATTAATTGCAAAGTCAGGAATTCCATTCTTCCGAACTGTAACCGTTTCTGTCTTTCCTTCCGTGTTGTAGCTGTGCATCTCAGAACAATTTTGCTGAAAAACCTTGAACATGAAAAACCTTTGTAAAATTGTATTGTTTTTCAGGTGTACGCTACCATCACCTGAACCAATCGTGCCAACCATCTTTACCATAAGTACACCAGCCAGTCAGTAACTGATACTAGTGCTATTACAAATATCGTGAAAACACATTTATTAATAACAGCAAGAATAACCTCTAATAGAAACTACAGGTTTCTCATTCCTGGAAACCTAATTATTTTCATAATGCATTTGAAGTGGATACTTTAAGAAAACATCGGTATTAAGGGTTTAGTTTACTTTACATACTTTCAATTATATTTTTTTAAATAAATATAAAAAAAATAATGTTTAATTGTTTTCATGCTACATAGTTAGTTGTAGTATAATGTCCATAAAAAAATCATACCATTCAACATTCAATCTAGTTCAGTCATTCCCTAATAGTCTACCTGGACCTCTAGAGGTCTACACAGATTTGCATCGGGGTGCCTGACAGATAAATAGGGGCCACGATACTGGATCCCATTTATGCAGTTCGACACTCACTTAATAATATTGTTGCATATATGTATTTGTTTAGAAGTATAGAACCGAATGAAACAATATGTATGTAAAATTAACATTAAAACAGCGGGGAGGGGTCCACTCAAAATAGAAAATTCTCCAAGCGTACAATGCGACGACAAATATAGATATTTGTCGTCGCCATATCGTAGAATTTGGCAATTTCATGATGTGACCGCTTCAATCCTAACTTCGACAAAAGGGTTTAAAGGAACCTAACATGAATGGTATGATGCCATCCAATTTGAAGCTAACCTATCCGTGTCGGGGTGCCCTAAGTTCCCTCAAATGTAACCTAAACTAACTTCGGCCATACAATGAAGTGACCAATTCTTCGATATGGCCACGACGTACACAAATCCACATCCCATAAACGTCAGTGAATGTCCATGTCACCGGAAAATGGCAAACTCCGTAAGATTTTAAAATAACTTGATTAAATGTAAACTCTCGATAATTGTCCACTGAATATTTGAAGTACTTTCTTACGCATCAAAATTTGATAGTCTCGTAATTTATCTGTTTTGGTGTGATAGTAAACCTGAAAACAAGGCTCTCATTGGTCTGTTCAGATGTAAGCTCACACCAACAAAGACCAATGTGGCGCCAAGTTTCCAGTTTTACTACTAACGAAAACAGATAAATGACCAGAGTGCTGATTAGTCGCCAGTTTATGTCAGTCCAAAATTTCTCGGACCGGCACGGAAATAATATAGACTATCAAATTTTGATGCGTAAAAAAGTATTCCAAATTTTCAGTTGACAACTTATCGAGAGTTTACAACCTCTCAAGTTATTTTATAATCTTACGGAGTTTGCCATTTTCCGGTGACATACGTCAAACGTTATCCATACGTCAAAATGTAAAGGTGGGTACTGACCAGTCTTACGGGGCGTTAGGTATATGTTACAAAGAGAGCATTTGTGAAGTCAGACCGTGGAGACGAGCAAGAACATGCGAGCAACGAGCCGATCGTTGCTCGTTTTGAGTGCTCCGCCTGTTGTCGATTTTTAGGCGAATCTCTTCGAGTGTTACGTGGTTCAGTCAGTACACTGCGACAAGTCGTGACGAGTGCAAGAGCCACACGCATCGATATTTGGCTACATTGTGTTTATTTCTTGTAAATTATAGAGTAGGACAAAGAAAATTTCAACAATAATTTTGTAGAATCAAAGATCCCAACAACCTCTTCGCCAAACATCGTGATGCTAGTGTCTTGCGAATCATGAGCACGGGCGATCAAAGAGTTTGAAACGAGCATGTTGCATGGTTTGTAGCACACGGCTTAATGTTACATGCTCGCCTAGAATGGTAAGTTTTGGTGGATATCCACTATGTTCGCGAGCCTCTTGCGCTCCGCGCTCCTTCCTGCAACTGCTCCACATAATGGATACGTTTGCGAACTAAGTGCGCACCAAGTTTGCAAACACACACTATGTATAATAGTTGCTGGAGCGCGGAGCGCAAGAGGTGCGCGAACATAGTGGATACATAACATAATGGCCCGTAACACAGGTCAGTAAGTACCCACCTTTAGGGATCATGTGACTTTTCGATAGCGCTGTCAAATCTAACAGATCACGTGACTTTTCGATAGCGCTCACGTCAAATGTAAGGGATTGACCACGTGACTTTTCGATAGCGCTTGTCAATCTCATACATTTTTGATATTTTGACAATCGTTACCGCTGACAGCAAAAACGATTGTCAAAAGTTCAAAATGTTATGTGAATATTTAAAACTTGTATGAAATTAATTGCAAACACAGAAATATAAGCATTTAATACGCAGAATTATAAATGCATAATGTATCTATAACATTTTACTTAGTTAAATTAGGAGGCCGACGTACGGTTTCTTCTTACACGAGTTTTACCGCTGAAGTTTTCCTGCACCCATGGAGTAGTGCAATCCTGTTGGAATAGGTGCAGCTTAGTGGTTGGTGTAATTGAGTTGTTGCGTTTAGCCGACGTACATATTCAGCTAAAGGCAACAATCCAATTAATATTGTTTTTGACCAAACCATTGCAAGCCGTATGATGCGGTGCTACAAGACGACGCTGAGCCCTTCCGGTCGTTCCCGGTCGTTTTTCACTTGCTTCGTTTTTAATTTATCATCTTCACTTTTTAATATTGGCAAAAACTTATAGTATTTTCTCAAAATCGAAAAATATCTTCCAGCATTAACATTGACAGAATAATTTTGGCATTTACCATCAAATTTAATAACCATGACAAAGACAATATTTTGACAAAGAAATTACTCGTTTCGCTTTTTTCCAAAAAGTATTTACTATTTAAATTACTATTACGTTTAATTAAATAAGTATCTAACTTTTGCAGTGTTAGAGACGCATGCTTTACCGAATTCGTTGCGTTTGGCACTTTGGCGGCAAAATGTACCTACATTATTATCTATTCTATATGCCAACAGTAACATAATTAGAAATAGATTAACAGCCATGGTTAAAATAAGTAGTACCTACTTTTAACTTATTTCTTGGTTTTTAAACTATGTCCTACTTCTTTTCGAGTAAATACCTCTTATAAAAAAACTGGAAAAGAAAAGTGCGAGTCGGACTCGCGTGCCAAGGGTTCGGAATGAATTTAATTTTTGCAAAATGTTATTTCAACACTATAGACTTAATTTTAATTCTAAGGCTCGCAAGGTCCCGTTCAACTGTGGAATTAGTAAGTGCATTGTACTTCTGGAATGCTTTCGCTTTCACCGCAAAAAACAATTTTCTAACCCAATCTAACCAAAGCGAGTCTTTTTCATGAAAGGTGACTAGTCCATAACTTGAAAAATAGGACTCGATAGAGAAACCGAGAAAAATGTAATAGTAGGTACTATGTACTTATTTTTTCCTTGCGTCAGAGACCAAAATTTGAAAAAAGTTCACTACACCTTATGCGATACAGAGTGTAAAGTACCACTGAAAAATGGGAGGATCCTCCGGAATTGCACGGAAAACTTTGCTTGCGCGATGCAGGATTTCGTTGGTAGTTCGTCGTACATGGCGCTGCGGCGTCGTACATATTTTATTTGATGAAATATAATTTTCATCCGGAGAGCAGGTAAGTGAAGGTCGATCTTACTTGGGATCCTCTACTACTATTCACTATTTGTAGTAAAGTACCAATAAAAAAAATACAATCGAATCGAGATTTCTCTCCTTTTTTAGTCGTTTAAAAAAAATAGTTGATAAATACAATGAAATAATACAGAAGTTTTTTGTATTTCTATGGATAAATATGAATGTTTTTCAGAAATATCGCCTCCATCACGACAGCTACCGCATTCAACCCCTCTATCCACTGCACGGCCTGCACTCCATCAGCCTCCACCTCCGTGTCATCCAATTGTCGGAAACCTCCTACCTCCTCCACAACCACCTCTTTTATCTTTGGCGCCCTCACCAAGTCGCCCAGACGGAAGAGTCCGTCGCAGACGGACTCAGACACCCTTCGACCGGGCGACTACTGAGTTCGTCAATGTGGAAGAGCGCCGCCTTCGAGTGGAGGAGATGCGAGCGAGGAATGAGGCAAGACATATTGATGTCATGCAGAGCATGGTTGGGACAATGACTAGGATGGAGCAGTTGATGCAAGCATGGTTTGAAAATTACATTGGAAGGGATGTCACAGTACAGCTTGATACTGACTGATTGGTGTCGCACTCAGTATCAACCTGTACCGTGTTCCACAAGGGTGTGCGTTGCTAGTGCGAAATCTTTAGTCTTCGTCTATTTTCATTAATAACTTCAAAATTATTTATTTTAAAAACATGAAACAATATTTTTCAGAGCCTCACACAATAAGCATTTGATAAATCAGAAGGCACAGTTTTAAAACTTTTATTAAATTTGCAATCAAAAAGTGACTTCGGTCAAAAAGTTCATAATATTATTATGTGTAAGTACCAAATTTGAACTGAATCTGGTCTATAAGGGATTGTAATGTTGTTTTTCACTAGCATCGGATACCCATACCAAACACGTAGTTTTACAACCATGCTTGTATCGTTTCAACCACTCTGCATGACAAGATTTGTTTCAACCCCTCAAATGTCACGCGTATCGCGTAGGTACGCTATTGAACAACGCCCGAATTATCGCGCGTACCTCGGTGGTTTTTGGTTTATTATTTTTGTTTATTATTTTTGTATATTATAATAGACTTATTGAAAAGAAGGAATTGTTATTAACCTATTTACCAATAATTGTGACGATGTACCTAATTCTTGTTTTAATTCAGTTGAGAGGCTCATTTTACCTTATCGAGTTACCGAATGAATCCAACTTCTTATGATAGGTAGGTCAGACTAAACTGTCCACCAACATTTAGCAACATGTAGCCACATGCTGCAAGACAATTTGGCAATTTATTGTGAGTGAATAATTTTCTCACAGACACAACAACACAACACAACACGGTACCAAATTGGGCAGGAACCAGTCCAAGTGGCGTTGGTGAATAAGACCTATATTTTCATTAAGCTTATAGACAGCCCATCAATTTTTAAGCAGAACACTCGGACAAAAACTAGTCTTAAAACCCAGTACCTATATTAAATAAAACCAGTATTTGTCACTCATATAATAAATGATTATTACTTCGTAAATAATATCACAAGAATGTATCAAATCTTCTTCTTCTTTTTCTTATGTATATTTTATCTATTTATATATTTTGCAGTCAAAACTAATAACCAGTCAAAAGTACTTATGACTGTAAGCTCTCGTCAATTGTAGTTTTGACTGAAATTATAGTATATACTGGTTTTTCTCAATGGTGCTGGTTAAAAGTAGTTTTGACTAACTAATTTCGTTGAAATTAGTTTTGACTGATTCTATCAATCAAAATTCTTAAAAGTAAAAGTGTTCTGACTCGTTGGAGGACACAATTTTGAATCCTATATAATCGACTTGGCTTTACCGATGAACACACCCGCAAGTAGGTACCTTTTTTTGTAGGTGGGAAATCATCAAATGACTCCTCCTGCTCTAGGTGGATTGGGAGACAGTGTTACTGACTAAAACCCATTCGTGTTCCTTCAAATACCTTTTGTATTCCAAGGTCAAGGTCAATAACCACAGAGTGCATTAATAATACTAATAATTCTTTATTTTCAGGCAACTAAGGCTCATAGATAAAATACAAAAATTAAACATACAAAAAAATAAACTAATACATATACTAAAATTTATAGCCTGGTGAGCAAATTATTGAGCATTGTTCTGCCACGGATCAACTCCGATTGGCTGTTCTCGTCAGAGATGCTTGATTGAGAGCCATCAACATCACTATCACCATTGTCATCCATAACAAAATAATCGCTTGGTAAATTTGCTTTCACTGCAATGTTGTGTAGCACGCAACAAGCAAGCGTTATTTTGCTAGCGACAACAGGATGATAGTGTAGCGTTCGGTCCTTCAGCAAACACCTCCAACGTGTCTTCAGCAAGCCGAAACAACGCTCAATACTATTTCAATACTATTTTATACGCAATACGCAATACTCAATACTATTTTATACGCAGAATCGCCTGAAACAATTTATGCAATGCACTTGATTTTATCCCTTTGTTTCAAAAGATATAATTATATATTAATTTTCTTTGCATTCGAAGTTTTTATTTTGAAAGTATTAATAATTATAGTGTCGCTATGAGGAAGATATATTTTTTTAAATCGCTCGACCTACTTTTAACATTACCTACAGTTACTGTAGGTACAATAAATGGGCAATATTAGATTCATGGAAATGTTTCATCTTACCAAGTAACCAGACATGTTCCCCACTTCTATTCAGGGCACGCATGTATGGCTCTAACTCGCCAGCCGACCATACATAGGAGTCATGAGTGGCTCCGCCAAATTTTGGATTTACGTGAATAATTTCTAAATTTTGATTGCACACCTGTTAACACACATAGGTCTACATAATAAGTAGAAAAAAAAGAAAAAGCATACTAATGTGAATACAGTCATTTCAATACTTTACCATTTCAACGTTAAGGGAGTGGTAACCCTTACGGTTAAAGAATAGCTGTTCGTCGTCTTTAGGTTTAACAATCGAAATGTGGGTGCAATCTATGCACCCTATTACTCCCGGCAAATTATATTTTCTTCTAAACCTATAAATTATTTATTATATTAACAATTAGGAATATTATCTTAATCATGACACATCATCCGCATCGTGACACCAACATTAGGCATAGGAATTGTAAAATGTCGTCCTCTTTACCGTCCACGTAACGCATAAATTATTATAGGCTTCTACCAAGATTACGTTTACGAACCGCTTCACCTTTTTATAATTAGTCTTTGGCTATGAAGAGAGAGCATAGATCTATGACATAGTAAGAAGATATACAGTGCTGGAATACACTCACTCAGCTTGGTTTTGTGATCTTTCCTGTAGCGATTGGGGAAACGAAATCCACTTTTTTATTATTAAGTTGCTACTTAGAGCATCAGCTACCTTCCTGATGCAACGGCTCGTCGTCCTTTGTGTTAGGTGTTGCGTGACTCCCACAATCCTTTGGTAGGAGCCACTAGCAAAAAAGGTTAGAGCACAAAGCACCTTAAAAAAGAAACAATTAGGTAGTGGGTTTGGACTACTAGGATTTAAATGAACTATATCTCTGGCTATGTAAATTTATTTTATTATATTAGTATGGCCTTCTTTACTGTGCTCCAGCAGTAGGATCATTATTATTTCAAATATGACTTAACACATACCTTTATTTCAAGGGGTATCTCCTTAGTCCCTGTTAATTTTGTATGAGCTCTTAATTCGCTGCAAAGTCGCTTGAATTCAGCTTTGCTGAATCGGAATTGCTCCCTAAAAAAATGTTCAGGCATCTCCTCCAGGCACTGCAGCTGTCGAAGACGGTACCTTTCCTGGCGCCTTTGGTACACTGTCTCGTTTTGTGCAGCCCACAGCAAACGGAGTGTATGCATTTTTCTCAAAGTATAGAATACCTACACCCTAATCCAAAAACTTAAGCGCGGCTAATTATATTTCTATTTATTATATGTCTGCGTGTTTGTTCAAAAAACCTATAATCTATACCTATATATATATATTCACCCGCGTAGTCCCCATTCTCGTGGGGGTACGGGGATAAAATAAAGCCTATGTTACTCCCTGATAATGAAGTAAGAATTAATCAAATCGGTCCAGTAGTTTTTAAGTTTATTCGTTACATACAAAAATACAAATCTTTCCTCTTTATAATATTAGTATCGATTATTCTCTTTATTTATTTACCTTACATACTAGTTTATATTTTTAAATATTTCTTTAAAAACGAAACATTTAATAATATTATTATTAGGTATATTATTATTAGTATTAGTATAGATACAGCCTTGATAGTAAGATTTTAAAGGAATAGGTTGAAGCCTCCAATACAACCTAGAAGAAGTCTGTGATATACGCATTTTCTTGTTTCTCAATCGAAATCAAAACAGGAACAGTAGGAAGTGGAGATAGAATAGAAAATTTTATACGAATGAAACCGCACGCATAAGCTAGTTTTAATGCATGAATAAAATCACCTATAGCAACGCAATCAATAATACTTGATGCTACAGATAAACATTTCTTTCTTCATTTTTAAAAGGCCTTGACAAGCTTTTCGCTCGGATCTCACATGTTGGTACTTTTTCTACAGAATATTTAATAGTGATTATTATCGCAAGATAAGTCGAACAACATACAGTGCAGATTAGACGTGCTACATTTTGCTGCAAGAGTGCCAAACGCAATTTGCAATAGTTGCAAAAGTTACCGCAATTAATTGAACAAAATATTAATGTAGTAAAATACTTTTTGGAGAAAACTGAAAAGAGAAATTATTTTTTGTCACAATATTGTCTTTGTCTTGGCTATTGAATTTGCCAAAGGAGTTTTTGGTGGGATTTTGGCGAGTGAAGTTTAGCGCTGTTTTTTTTTATTCGTAAATTGATTCCTGATGTATATTGTGATGTAAATTGGTGTAGTTTTGTATCTCAAGTATCCACGCACCAGGAAAATATGTGGAATAATTGAAAAATGTGCGATCTCGGTTAAGTGGAACTGAGAATTTAATTGTAGTATTGACTCGAAACTTGCGCAGAAGGCCGAATCGATATATTTGTTGCCAGATGCTCCAAAAACCATTAGAATGTGTTACATCCGCATTCTTATGCAAAACACAAGAAATTAAGGACGTAAGACTAGGCAATTTGGTCAAAAGACTATAGCCTTCTCTTCGGGATAAATTAAAAAAAAAGAAAATCGAATTTGCCAAAATTATTCTGTCAAAGTTAACACTGACATTTCAAAGATGTTTTATTTGTTGAGAAAACACTTTTAATTTTTGCCAATATTTAAAAGTGGAGATAATTAATTAAAAACGAAGCAAGTGAAATACGACCGCAGACGGCTGGAAGGGCTCAGCGTCGTCTTGTAGCACCGTATCATCTGGCCTGCAATGTTTTGGTCAAAACATTATTAAATGAGTTGTTGTCTTTAGCTGTCGATGTACCTCGGGTTAAGGCAACAACTCAATCACACAAACCACTAAGCTGCACCTATTCCAACAGGATTGCACTACTCCTTGGGTGCTTGGAAAGCTTCAGCGGTAATACTCGTCTACGAAGAAACCGTACGTTGGCCACCTAATTCAACCAAGTATAATGTTATAGATACATAATGTATTTATAATTTTGTGTATTAAATGCTTATATTTCTGTGTTTGCGATTAATTTCATACAAGTTTTTAGTTATTTACATAACATTTTGAACTTTTGACAATCGTTTTCGCAGATGAATGTAGGCGCCAGCCAAGTGACATTCTATAAGCGGTGGCGACTGTCAAAACGTCAAATGTATGTGATTGACAAGCGGTATCGAAAAGTCACGTGGTCGGTTCCATACATTTGACGTTAGCGCTATCGAAAAGTCACGTGATCCTTCCCTTACATTTTTAACTTTTGACAATCGCTATCGCTTGGGACTATGGACTTAATAATCCCATGCAGTGGACGAATCTTTACACGCTTTATCACAGAGTTAGATAAGTTTATGGCGCAATACATATACAACTCACCAACCTAAAATATTATTTTTCCTGCCTCCACGGCTTCATCATTACACATAAAAAGCTTTTCGTTCGTTGGTTTTTATCCATCGTCCCGTATTAACTTTTTGGTCTAATTCTGAGCTCCTTGTTTCCTTACAGGCCTGTATCTGTAATGCACAATTTCAATTTGGACCGGGTGGAACAGTCATAAGCCTGTTCCTGCCAAATCGAGGGATCAATTTTACATATCTTTATGTAACTCTTTTGAACATGCCTGAAACGCAGAAACTTTCACTTTTTTTGTCCACCTATGGGCTGTAGGTCGCCAAAAACTGCCACTCATCCATCTCTTCCAAGTGTCGCCACAAGAACCGGTCCTGCGCGTCATACATCCATCGGCTACCCGCGACCCTCACCAGGTCATCGGTCCACCTTGAGGGAGGCCTTCGAACGCTGCGTCTTCCGGTACGCGGTCGCCACTCCAGAACTTTTCGACCCCATCGTCCATCTGTTTTGCAAGCAATGTGTCTTGCCTACTGTCACTTCAGTTTGGCGATCCTCCGGGCTTTGTCGGTTACCTTAGTTCTTTTGTGGAAATCGTCATTCCTGATTCAATGACGCAAGTAAACTCCGAGCATTGCCTTCCCATTGCCCTTTGGGTAATTTTAAGCCTTCTGATGAGGCCAATATTGTGAGCGACCACGTTTTAGTTCCATGAGTCATCACTGGCAAAACGCACTGGTCGTAGACTTTCGTCTTGAGACACTGTGGTATTTGAGACGAAAATAAACCACGTAACTTTGTCGTCAGATCGGAGTCGAATTCGACGATTGACCTGTTTCTCGAAGTTACCCCTACCTAACTGGACCGTTAGTCTCCAGTACCAGGTAGACGTACTCGTGTACAACCTCGAGTGTAATGTCTCCGATCTTGATAGGTGCTACATGGGTATTTGTCCATGTTCATTTTAAGACCCACTTTTTGGGAAGCTCCACTGAGCATTGTACTGGGGTCCTCCGTAGTCTCTGCCATGACGACTAAATTATCGGCAAATCGAAGGCGAGTAATGTACTCGCCACTAATATTGATGCCTAGCCTTCTCAAGTCCCAAACCTTGAAGACATTCTCTATTGCAGCCGTAAACGTAGATACTTAAGGCTCTGCACTTGCTTCAAATTACTACTGCTGATTAAGATGTCTGATACTAACAACTGGACTCCAACGTCCATAGGTAAAACTGGACTGGAACCAAACTTACAAAACACAACAGCCCTTTTTTAGTTCACTTTCAAGCTAGCATATGTAGTCAAAGGAGTGCGCACATGTTTGTGTGCGACTGTGCGTTACCATTTTACCTTAGCAATAATATCTTTAAGAACGTTTTCTAAGTAGGTACTAACTGAATTCAGGCCTCATTTGTGAATGTTGTTCGTATGCTCTCTATAAACTCTGTGGTTTGTCGTTGCTATAGCAACAAAATGTGTTATTCACTTAATCGCTACGTGAAATGTCAATCCTATGACAAGTATTTTGACAAGCGTTCGACGCTATCGCTTTGTTTGATGGAACATTTTGTCTATCAACGATCGCTTGACCACGTGACTTTTCGTTAGCTAAATGTCATTTCCATACATTAATTGATATTTTGACAGGCGTTTTCGACGGCTGACTGTTGCTTTGTCTAGGCCTGGCGCTATCGTTTCGCTTAGCGAATTGTGATTAACGACACTTTGTCTAGCCATTTTTGATCGACCACGTGACTTTTCGATTCAAAATGTCATTCCCATACATTTTGGACTTTTCGATTGGCGTTAGCGTCAGTCGATTGACATCTTATCTAGAGGGCCTGATCGAAAATTCGTAAGAAAGAGAAAGAAAGAAAATCAGTTTATGACGGAGGGAGAGTAGACCGCCGCAAAATGAATATGTTTTATATCCGCAAATTATCAAAAATGCACAACGTTAATGTTCAAGTTTTCACTTTTGCCGGCACTCCAGGAGTGCAACCCGTTGTTTTTTTTATTTGTATATAGGTTTCTTTGTCATTATAATTTTGTGTGATACCTACAGGGTAAGTTAATGAGGCAGAATTTAAGACCAAAAAGTTTCGAAAATATTGAAGACAAGCTATGAGGAGGAAAATGGGAAAACGCTCTATTTTAGGTGAAACGATATTTTTCTACTACGTTTATTTTGAAACCCTCTTGTTTAGCGATGATTTTATACCGTTCCCTTTTGGAAGTGTTACTCTTTCAATCACTTGCAATATAAGCAGAGGGACTAGAGAGTGTGTGTACGGGATTGACGTGCATATCAATCCAAATTTTACGTGGTCGATATTAAATCTTGGATAGTAGTTGGTCTTTTGGCAATCGTTATCAGAATGCCCCCGAGTCTCAGGTACACACGATACTCCTTCTTTCCGCTACCTTGAAGGTTGAATTTAAAAAAATAATCCTTCTTTGTGCTCACTTACACAATGAAAGGAAGCCCTTCGCAAAATTTCATGTTTCCAGCCCCAGTAGTTTAGGCTCTTCATTGATATGCCAGTCAATCAGTGCCGGTTAATAGATTACTAGCTTTTGCCCGTAGGAATTTCAGGAAAAACTCTCTTATAAATTTCAGCTTTCTACGACCAGTAGTTTTGGCTGTGCGTTGTCTGTCACTTACTTAGTTAGTCACTCAGTCAGTAACGGAAGAATTTTATTTATTAGGTGATTACATAAAGTGTAAGTGTCAGCTGAATCCGGTTTGACTGGAAGCCGACCCCAATACAACTACATATATTGGAAAGGCTAGGCAGATGATGAAATGATGACATAAAGTGTATCTCAACCCCAAGTAGCGTGGGACAGGAAAAAGAAGAATACTGGTTGTATTTAAATGTATTTAAAACAACACCTTCTAATTGTTGTTTAAGGAAAATATCCATTAAAACATAAACTATAACAGCGTACGATAAAAACGCGATAAAAGAGTATTTATTTGTTGATATGACAATAATATCGGATGATTTCATGATTCACTTTACTTTAGATTAAGTAGATAGCTAGTGAATGGGCGTTAATCTGTTTTTATCTTACAAAAAGTAGTAGCGATCAATTACTTTATGATTTTATTGCGTATTATTCGAATCGAACGACGGAAACGGTAATCTCATCGTTTGGAAGGAAGGAAATGAGATTGATAGTGTAAAGCAATTCTTTCTTTTGTATTTTTGTTCTTCCAAATTCTTAATCAGCATTTTTTTAGACTAGCTTCTGCAAGCGGCTTCGCTGCGTGCGTGTTGGAAATTATACCAAGCGAACATCCTCCCGAGATAAAAAGTAGCCAATGTGCATTTCCAGACTGTAATCTGTCTCTGTGCCAATTTTCATACATTTCTGTTCAGCGGTTCTGGCGTGAGTGAGTAATGAACATCCATCCGTTCATCCATCCATCTACCCACAGTTTCGGAAATTAGGGGAGAATAACTTCAAAACTGTTTATTTTAAAATTACGTAAAAAATATATACATATTTGAAATCCTCACAATAAGACCTTTCTTTTGTATTACTCGGTACAGTTAGATTTTTTTTAATTTTCCGTTTTGTCCCCCAAAAGTGACCCATACTTAAAATGTATTTATTTACGTAACGTATTTGTTTGGGTCACAGATGTTCATAATCTGTATCGAATTTCAACAGAATCGGTCCCGAATATTTGGAGGAAATCGACTGTGACAGACAGACAACCGAGTGATCCTATAAGGATTCCGTCTTTTACGGACATTCGGAACCCTAAAAATCTAGATCTCTGTGTGATGGTTTTCACCCACCTTCTACACATTAGAACTAGAGTAATTTTAATTGGCATAATTGTATTTTTTCTTAAGATTCGACCTTTCCTTTAATGTAAAATCTGTAAAATATTTTTCATTTTACATGTAATCAACTGGTTTTCAGATGCAATCGAGCCCAAAATAGTCGGTAATAAAATCAAAACATCAATTTTTATTTTAGCATAGAGCAATTAATATTCCTACTTATATCGGGAATTGGAGTAAGTCACACGGTGATTTACGCTAAATTATGATAGTGCTCAACAATGCATTGTTGCTATAAATATCGGCACTCGAGAACGAATGCTGATTTTGATGATGTATTAGTTACACAAAGTGACGACAAGTTTAAAATTACACTGAATTTGTGTAACGGCCGGACTTAATAACGCATTAGCTACAAACAGTAGCTGAAAAATCATGTTTGCCTTTGTAACACGACGTTTCAGCTACTGTTGGTAGCTAATTTGACAGTTCGTCAAAGGAGAGTTGGTAGAATAAGATACCTTATTGAGACCGGCCGTAAGAGATGAATTAAATTGAATGATCTTCGTTTACGATCCCATCACTTTAGAACGACTGGACTGAGTAATATTTATTCCGTCAGATTTTGTATAATGTCGTGGCCATATCATGGAATTGGCCATTTCATGATGTGGCCGAGGTTAGATTTGAGGGAACTTAGGGCACCCCAACACGGATAGGTTAGGTTCCTTTAAACCCTGCTGACAGAAATAGGAGCACAGCGCGGCGGGGCTCCGTCGTCGAAGTTAGGATTGAAGTGGCCATTTTATGATTTGGCCAGTAATTTCATGAAATGGCTGGCCAAATTCTACAATATGGCGACGACATATAAACTCAGAAACATGACAGTGTCTGTCAGGTCAAATTGTTAAATGTGTTTTTTTGTTTTGTTAAAACGCACAATTTTTCAATTTCGGATTTGTACCAATATTAAAAGGTTGGATTTTTATTCCCAATGGATTTATAAACCACCCAATAAAATCCCAACTACAATTATTTATTTTCAATAATACCAATAACTCATGTTTGTATTACGTAATAAAATGCTAGGTACATAGCAGAGACGGTTCTCGATACGGTAAAGTTAAATTATGAACTGTGGCACCAACGCTGGCAGCAGGCCAACGACTGACAAATCATACACCTTGATAGGAACACCAGATGGTTTATAACCATATGAATATACTAAACATAATTTAAGGTAGGTTAAAATTAATGGCAGATTGGGTTAGAACTGGGATAAATAATCGTGGCAAACAGAAGGCTAATTCTCTTAGGAACGTCAGGTTTAACAAAATAAACAAATGCGTTCGCCTAGTTGAACATCAATCCTAATATATAAACGTCTTACATTACTGACTAACTGAGTGAGTGACAGACAGACAACGCTCAGCTGAAACTACTGGTCGTAGAAAGCTGAAATTTGGCATAGGATCCTTGGGGGGTGTAAGAGAGCACTAGAAGGTAGAAAAACGGGATATGCGCGTACGAAGTCGTGGACACAAGTTAGATTTGTAGGTATATAAGACAAGTAGTCAGGCCTTCGAATCTGAATTCCTGGTCGAAAAACCTGATTAGAAACCTTACGAATGCGGCTGGTCTTAAAAATCATTGATATTCAATTGGCTATATCATCTCAGTGAAAATCAATCCAGATCGGCTGTAATTTTTGTGGAGCCAATGATGCCTTAGAATATACTTTCTGTAATTGCTATAATTCCAGTTTATACTAATTTATTCTGTCCTATCTCAACGGAAACCTAGAAGTATGGGTATCTCTTTGCAGTGGTTAAAATTTGTCAGTTATCTAGTAGTCTATAGCCTTAAGGCAAGGCCTTCGCCCCAACCGCCGCAACAGCAGAAGAGAGTCGCAGGGCGATCCCCGGCCACCGTAGGCGCGGACCTGCGGACGGCGAGCATTGGGTGGCTCGCTGTCCGATCACCACCAGGCCAGGGTCGATGGCGCGTTGTGTTTCACGCGTGCCTCAAAGAGATGTCAGCATAAAAGACGGGGCCCGCTAGGGCCAAAGCCTGCCAGGGTTGCGGAATTTGTTCGAAAGAGTCACCGCGGCCCTGGAACGCAAAGGGCTTTAGAAGGAACACGGATGGGTTTTAGTTAGTAAGAGACTGACACGCCCTTCTGCTCCACCCAGAGCGGAAGAAGTCATTTGATGATTTCCTATCCTTAAAAAAAAAAAGAGTTCTATAGCCTATTTTTCTGCCTGCATGCACTATATGGCCAACCCATTTCTTGTCAGCACCGGGTCTTGCGCACCGTATTCGAATCAAAGCAATTACGGTCCGAACAAAAAACGGTAAGAATTTAGATCCAGTGCGTAATCTTTCATTCAAATAGTGCTACCGGGATTTCATATATTTATAGATTTCGTATCGACATTGCCTATGTTTGGATCGGATGTACAAACCCGTACTCGCTGTGAGAACGTTCATAGCCTGATTTTATGCACACTACATATTTTAGAACAAAGTCTTCCGCCGAGTCTGCCTGCCTGTTCGTGATAAACTCTAAAACTACTGAACGGATTTCATGTGGTTTTCTCCAATGGATAGGGTTATTCATGAGGATGGCTTAGGTGTATAATTCTTCCCGAAATTCCGGCGGGAACGGGAAAAATGAGATATGCGCGTACGCAGTCGCGGGCAAAATCTTTTTGTATAATAAAGAAGGTATTTTTTTCATAATTGTAAATGTCAGTACCATGGTGCGATTTATGTTATTAATAATAGTTTACTTTTTTTAAATGAAAGAGCGTGGTATTTTTGGGACTGTGTCAACCTTACTCGAATGTCTCGCTGATGGTGGCGCGTGTGTGGACCATTCAATTCCCTTTAAAATGGTTACGCTGAATGGTGCTGAAACATGCGTCACGTTCGTGAGCGGACGTCGTCACTGTAACATGTTTTCAGTTCTGGTACGTCTGCAGTACAAAGATGAAGTGATTCATTACAATTTGCAAGTATAATTTGTTTTCCTCATATTCCGTCTTCCTTCAATAAACAAAAGTTACTGATACAATCGAGATAAATGTTACCACATTTCTCTGAATCGTCGGCACGACCATTTATTGTTCTTGAATCAGTCATAGTATTATCTTATCATTGTGTACCTTTATCCTATATGAATATATATTCATCTCCTACAGATGGTAACTTAAAGTCACACTGCACTCTTGTGAGATTGCTGCTGTGATCATTTCAACACTAAAAGAGAAACTTCAAATGTAAGTGTCTTAATCCTTCCTTTTTATCTAGTTTATAAGCTTTTTCAATTGGTAAAAAATGTGTTTTGACCAGCGACTGTTGTTGATAAGTAAGAATAGTGGTGAGCTGCATTTTGCACTAGGGAGATATTATACAAATCTCCATCTTCACAGTAAGTATTAGAACAAAAATATGTTGAATAGGTATTAGCAAGCATAGAAAATGAAATTGTTATTTAAATTCAACAAAAAAGCAGCCAATTTAGAAACAGCAGAAAGGTCTTTGACTACGCTAATCAAAACATCACAAACAAGACTTTTCGTTGTATTTATTCCAATTGACGCATTTTCTTTCTTTCTTTTATTTGTTAAACTGGTTCTTATCTTTCTTTATTTTACTAAACTGGTACCAATGTCACATTCCAGATGAAGTGCCTGATTCTCATCGCCGTACTCGCTGCACTTGTTGCCTGCAATGAAGCGGCTGTTGCACGAAATGCCGCCTTCAGGGCCAACATGTACCAGGGAGCTATCCAGCCAGGAGACACACTGCTTCACAGGTTTGTAACTACGTCATTTTTTTCATTGTGATGAATAGAAATTTATCCATTCAGCAGCCAAGCAGAGAAACGCTCAGTTAACACTTTTGTTGCTCCTCTATAAAACATTTTACCTCCTGATAAGTATTATTATTTTTAAAGATTACGATAAAAAATATGACGAAGATCAATGATATAGATACAAAGTATATGGAAGAAGATAGATTGTTGATAAGATAGAGATAGATGATGATTATAGATAAAATACATTTAGATTGATCCATTAAATTAAATTGAAAAAGACAGTGTTTCTTGAAAGTGCTATTATAGCTACGAATAGAGTGTATCGTAAAAGGACAGCAGTAGTTACCACTGAAGTTTCATTGAATTACTTTTTGATTGAATAATAAAACATACATTTTTTATTATTTATTTATTTAAACTTTATGTACAATAGTGGTACATGGGCGGACTTAATGCATCAAGGCATTCTCTACCAGTCAACCTTTGGAGGGGCTCGTGGCTAAATAATAACAGCCGCACGGGTCGATCTTCAAGGTTAAGCAACGCTTGCCGAGGTTGGTCTGTGGATGGGTGACCATCTTAACATACCGAGACTCCTCCGTGCCTCGGAAAGCACGTTAAGCCGTGGTCCCGGCTGTCATTTGTAGATCTCTGGCAGTCGTTACGGATAGTCAGTAGCCAGATAATCTGACACCAGTCTTGCCTAGGAGTACCGTTTTACCCAGTTAATGGGTTGTGGTGTGTGTACCAGACCGTAGGCAGCCGTTCCACGTAAAATACTGGTATTCAGCTGAATCCGGTTTGACTAGAAGCCGACTCCAATATAGTTGGGAAAAGGCTAGGTAGATGATGACTGTGGTAGGTGTACGATAAATAAAAATAAAATCTAAAATTGAATTGAGACCGATTCAATTACGAATAGAAGGCTCCTTGAATTTAGTCACAATCAACATGATACTATCATCGTATTTATTGTCAAAGATAATATGAGACAAGAAGGACAAGTTAATCATACTGTAAACAATTTCAACAACTATTCATGTCAAGTGCCTGTGATAGCTTCAGAAACTTTACGATTTCAAAATTATCTTGAGAACGAAAAAGTGTCATTCTCCCGGTAAAAGCGATTGTCAAAGTGCCTGAGGCTGAATGTTTGGGATTGACCACGTGACATTTCGGTAGCGCTTGTCAATGCCGTAGATTTTTGACTTTTTGGTAATTGCCATCGTCACGCTGTCGTCGCTGATAGAGTGGCACTTGTCTAGAGCTTCTTGTCGCATGTTGCTTAGGGTCGGTGCAATACCGTCTTGGCGATGATCGCCAACAGACTGGATTGGCTTTACAGTAAAGTAAACATTGTACATTGGCAATGCTGCAGCAGACATATTGTTACCTTGTGAGTGTTCGTTTTTGTCTGTGCTTGTTATCCTGTCTATATCCTTTTATGAATCTGTTTGTAAATGAATCTTGTTACTTGAAATAAACTTATTTTAATACGGTTTCTTCTTCTGTCAACCGTCACGATTTCATTCACTCCCTTTTCTTTCATTTTGTTCTTTTTTGGTCCATCCATTTTTTCTTTGGCCTGTCTTGTTTTCTCTCTCTCTCCTTCCATTAACATTTATATTCTTTATTTAGTTGCGTTTTATTCTTCTATTTTAAAATACACTTGTTGATAGTAATCTACAAATGACTAATTATTGTGCTAAACGATTAAGATACCATCTGGTAAATAAGCAGGTTTATTGACCGTAGCGATAGGACACAATATTGTACTACGTCTTTTGCATTTATCATGTTGCATAATATTTTTATTAATTCTGTATCAACCAGTCGATTAAAACTAAGAAGATAATCGTAAGAGGCGATAAGCTCATTGGATTTTCCCTACATTTCATAATTTGAATTGATTGTCACATTTTCCTTGATCTTTACTTAGATTTATCTATTCGTTAAAGATTACGGTTTCAATTCTTTCTGTTTTCGGGTTTTTCCGACATGATTAGAATCGCGGGATTATAGACTATATGTAAAGTGATAGTCTACCAGCAAAAACGATTGCCACTAGTTGAAACTATTAGTTATTTAATACTAAGTCAGTATCATTGTGTTGTAAATAAAGGCATGAATAGTACTTTGGAAAAAAAAAAAAAATATGGAGCATTGTTATGCGCTACCGAAATGTGACGTGACACCAAACACTTTGTACTTTTAACAATCGTTATCGCTTTATCTAGTGTTGGAAAAAATATCTAAAGATCTTTTTATCTGTCTGTCCTATATCCCATAACACTAGGGTATAAATGAGACTGTGTCAAAGAATCACCTGGCATAATTATTTTTTTCATTTTCATTTTTCATACAAAATAATTCGACTAAGTCACAACTATTAATGTAAAACACCCTCACGTGAAATATGACAACGTCACATTTTCTTAGTTTAATATGAATGATTGATTTGAATGAAAATTATTTACTCGTACTTTTCAATGAAACTTAGAGACACACATCGAGAGTTCAGTTTCAAAAATACAGTTTCGTTGATAATACTAATACTAGATAGTATTATCATCGAAACTGTATTTTTGGAACACTTGTTCTAGGACTTTTTGTATTACTTTAATGTTCTGGGATATCAAAAAGAACACGTTGTATAATGTGATTTGTCTGGCAAAAGCTAATATTTTTTCTTGATATTTTTAGGAACTACTACTACAAGGCACCAGTCTTGAATGCAGTTCAGTACCAGGATATCAGTTACAGAGGAGCCAACTATGTTCGTATCTCTTACATCGGAGTCACAGAGGTGGGAGGAACCCAGTGGGGCATGCCCACCCTCTTGTCAGGAGGCGTTGGATGGAGCAATGCGACGATTAGGCTGACATCCTCAAGAGGCTACGGTTATTACTACATGGTCGAAATCTGGGGCCGATAAGCATCCAGTTTCGTGGACAAATTTTTCGACGACTACGAACTATGTTTTTGAAGTGAAAACTTCTTTAGCAGCGTTGTACACTTTTTGGGATGGGTAAAAAATGTTAAACTCGCGTTAGGACACGTGACCTGATCGAAAATTCGTAAGACGGAGGGAAGGTTCTGAAGTGTTAAATTTTTAATTTAATTTAAATTGTCATGTTTTTACTGATAATTATATTTTACTTTTATACTGATAATTAAAGCAATTCGTGCGAAATTATTCCCTAACCATTCCAAAATATCAAAAATGCACAACGTTAATGTTCAAGTTTTCACTTCTGCCGCCGGCACTACCGGAGTGCAACCTGTTGTTTTTTTAACAACGGGGTATTTGGGGGTTTATATTTAAGAACAAATTTCGAATGATTTAAAAAATCTGATTAGAATAAATTTCTTAAGTTATGGATGTGGTTTTTTTTTGCTTAGCCTCATAGTCAAAGTCAAAGTCAATTCATTTATTTCAACTAGACCATTAAAAGGCACTTTTGAACATCAAATTTACAGTTTAAAATTAAAATATAAGTGACTCTAGTTGTCCATTCGCAAAAAGTAGATTCTTATGGAGAAGAACGGACAAGAAACTCCATAGTTACTCTTTTCAAATATAAGTTTTACAATATTTTGTATACATAGGTACATTGATCAATTGATTATATTATGTGAGCACAATGCATCCAACATTACACTAATATACAGCACACACTTATATACTATAGGTACAACAAAGCAATACCAGCAGAGATAAAATTAAGTTTGCTAGTAAGGGACTAAGACTAAGGATGGGGATATTGTGTGTCAAAACATGTGCCTCAAATACATATGGATTTGGCGTACGTTCAAAATCACTAACACTTTTCTCAAAAATAAGTAAAAATCCTACCTTTACAGTCTGCTAAATTCATTATACCTACCAATTAGATGTAAAAACGAAAAAGGATAGGATTTCCTCAAAATCAACCCAGTAACGGGTTGTTTTAGCAAAACGCATTTTTAAAGTTTTTTTAAACCAAAACTTGATATTATTACTTTTATCGGTGTTACCGAACCATTTGACATTGGCTTCAAGCCAAAACTAGTTCCGAAGATTCATAGGAATATCTGTAGCCCAGTTTATTTTGAGAATGTGTTTGCAAGTTGGATAAGGAGGGAGCAAACATTGCATGACGATGACGTCAAACAGTATGGCTACGCAAATGATGATTCAAACTCTTTTGTTGTCATTGTGGTCCGAGAGCTGGTAGACATTTTTGGGTATGTGTTTGAGGCAAGCTGCAAACTTGTCCTATACCTCGCCTATAATACTCTAACACAGAACTGCAGATCTGTCTGGGGAGTAGCGGGACTACATCAAACCTTATATTTAAAAAAAAAAATTTTTACAAAATGTAGCGTTTGTTAGGGTATCATAGGAGAGACCTAACAAAATATGTCTACCAGCTCTCCTACTATTATTAGCAAGTAATTGACAGCACGGTTGGCGCAGTGGTTGAGTGATTGACTGCTGCGCTGCGTGTGGCGGGTTCGATTCCCGCACAGAACAAACATTTGTATGGCCTACAGATAGTTGTTCCGGGTCTGGCTGTTTGTGTATGTGAATATATTATATGTTTGTAAACGCACCCACGATACAGGAGAAATTCCTAGTGTGGGGCAACGTTTAAAAAAAAAAAAAAAAAGTAATTTGTAATCATTGCCCACTTACGAGAACTCTTTAGTTTAGATACTTAGACCAACTTTTAAGACAGATACTGCAGAATATTTTAAACAAACATTGTTGTTTGTTGACATCATTATTTCGAAGTAGAAAATGCCATCGAATAGCCTATATATAGAAACTGTCTCATTGTAGCGGCATCAATGTCGCCACATGAAAAACTAAGAAGCGAAATTTGTACGGCAAGAAAAATAACCGCTACGCTATCTATCCCATCAGTGACGAACTACCAACGAAATCCTGCATCGCGCAAGCAAAGTCCGAATATCAACTATCGGACAATTGCCCACCAGACACAACAACCGTCTGGTAGGAGGATCCTCCCATTTCAGTGAAGGTATGCTGGACTTTACTCACTGTATCGCATACCTCTATATCATAACTGAAATAATTACCATACTTTGATGTATATTGTATTGATAGTATGAAAAACAAAATATCAAGGTCTGCCAGTCAAATAAATGAAATAAGCGTAGTATGGTCCTGGGGTCAATTCCCAGTTCGGTTTAAGAGTTATTGGGTTTTTTACTAAGAATTTCCGGGTCAGTATTTAGGAATTGGTTGAGTGATATCTTCATGCCTCCAAAAGCACGTAAAGCCGTTGGTCCTGCGCCTGATCTCTCCCCAGTTGTATCGAATTGGCGTCCTTTCGGGCTATGAGAGTATATGACAGTAAAGAAACAAAGTATTTATATATATTTTTTTTAATGATTGGAAATCATCAAATGACTCCTTCCACTCTGAGCGGAGCGAAAGGGAGTGTCAGACTCTTACTGACTAAAACCCATCCGTGTACCTCCTAATGCCCTTTCGTTCCAGGGCCGCGGTGACTCTTTCGAACTCAAAGCATTTATTTCAATTAAACTATTTACACGCACTTTTGAATTATTAAGGTCGATCAGTCAAAAAGATGAGTATATACGTTCCAAACCGTTGCTTGTTCTTTATGGAGGAAAAGCCTAAATCTCCATGGACACTTTTTGAAATCAATAAATAGTTATAAAGTTAAGGTTATAGTCTCGTTTTTCCACACTTGAAGTTCAGAAGTACTAAGTATGAAGCTTCTATCCAATCTTCTATCCATAGCATCTCCACCAATTGTGAAGGTATGAGGTTCCTTGTACGCTGGTTCGGGGTTCTTTACATTATTCGCGCTTTGTTGGGAAATATTCTTTTGTTATCAAGTTCATCAAGTAGTGTATTGCAAATGTTATGGTCTGAATTGCTTTAATGAGCTACTCGAGGAGGGAGAAGCCTTGTTATCATATTCTGTTTACCAATATGATAAATATGCACTTTCACAAGTAGGTGCACTTGCTCGAGTCATGAAGTCGTGCACTTGTTGACAATTAACTTGTAGGGACTTGATTACTGCTCTTTGTTTTTATATGCCCAAGTCCGCGTTTCCACCTGCAACCGAATGCAAGTTGCGTTGGTATAAAATGATCAATGGCGCGATCGTCCGGTCGTGGGCAATGAGATGAAATTTACACGCGAGTTGACTGCAGGCAGAAACACGGCCATATGCTACTTTTTTCTGCATTTTCAGTTCGGAAAGGCTACACAAGAGTCGGGAGCAAAGATATAGGAAAAAGCTTGTATTATAACCAGTACTAGTAGTCTTGTGTGGAATAATTTTGCTGACGTTGTGCACTAAGAGTGGATTTCCCGGAATTCCTACGGGAACGGCAAAAAAACGGGCTATGCGCGTACGAAGTCGCGGACAAAAGCTAGTAACATTATAAATTACATTTTGTGAGAATGGATGTTTGTTACTTTATCACACCAAAACTAATGAACACTTAGTTTTAAATAAATAAATAAAATTAAATGTTTATTTCATATACATAAGTCTTCAACGTACGATATTTGGAGATCATCTTTAAGATGCTTGTGTTAGGGGACTCCGCTCTTCCACTTAACATTATACAGAGTATGCAATTGAAAACAGAATAATAAAATAAAGAAAATACAAAAACTACAGAAAGGAGCGCACTTGTGAGATTTATGTGAGGTGTTTTGTGTGTATGAGTGTGCGTTAGTGTGTGCAATAGTGTGAGTTTACGTTGTGTATGAGTTAAATTCGTTTACCTGTATGTATATAGATATGGGTTTAAGTTTCAGTCAGGTTTAGGTCTAGGTTTAGATTAACCCTGCGACAATGTCTTGGGATCGGAGGAAGCAACAAAATGCTGCGGTCATAAATATGACCGCAGCATTTTGTTGCTTTCGTTTCCTTAATTTGTGTATTAGTATTTACTAATACACAAATTAAGGAAACGATGTTACCATGGCGTCAATGTCGTCGCCGCGTCGCAGGTTGTAGTCTTAAGCTATTCAGTCATAACTAATTTACACTCACGGAGTTTAAGAGGATAGAGGTGTAGATTAACAGTTGTAATAGAAATTCTCTTTATTGTACACCATAACAAATTTCAATAGGAGCTTAAAAATAGTAAGGTGTAGGTGTGTGTGTGTGTATGGGTGGTCTAAAAGCGATCTTTTACACAAAAAATGTCTGGATGGCTTTGTCTGAGAAGAATAAAAGTTACTTTGGTAGTCCGTGTTGTACTAGTTACATATAAATAAAATTATATATACGTTGCCATTTTAGTCGTCCAACAACGAAAGCCCACTTCATCTATCCAATGACTACTAGGCATTCATAAAAAAAAATATATTTATGAATATTTGAATGATTAAAACAATGAAAATATTATTTCATCATCATAACGCATGACGTAGTTTGAAACATACAGGTTTATTTTGAAAAGGGGGGGGGGGGAGGGTTGCCATAATCGCCACGCTTGGCGACACCCACGGGAAGTAATGGGATGGTGTTATTTTTTTACGTCCGATACCATACCGAACCACCATACAGTTTGTCACATATGTGTCTATATTATACGGTCCAAGGTATGTTAGGGGCTATGTCTCCATATGAGCCTGATATAGATCTAGCCGCCCTGTTGCTGGACAAGAGGAGCTAAAAAATGATTATCTAAATGCCAAAGTGTATGGAATTGATCACGTGACGTTTCGACAGCGTTAGAGCGGTTACGCACTGCATACAATCCGAATCCGTGAAAATACGTTCCAAAGTAGTCATAGAGCCATTTGTATGGTTGTCCAAGCACTAGATCCGGGTTTCGTCCGTCATCCGTTTAGATCTTATTCGGATGAAATATTAATGGACCGAGGTAGAATAAGAATATTTTTTTATTTGCATTTAAAACATGGTACATTTAAGGTCTTATATTTTATAATCATGATCTAACATGTTTTGCCATTTACTGGCATACAAATATTTGAGAAATTGTTCACAAAAATAACGAATGTTATATAATTATAAAACTAATGTGATACAATAATTAATTAAGTTATTATATAAATTCAATTTCAATTATACTAGCAAGTCTCTCAGGTACATCTGTATGCTAACACTAAATATGGTACAGTAGGTATTGGTAATCAGTAACCATATTTGTCTGTTACTTTTTTGTCAGTAAATTCTTTAAAACTATAAAAACGATTACCAACCAGCCATTTATGTAGTTTGGATTTAAAATGTTTCAAAGGCAGTTCTCTTATTGCTTTTGGTATATTATTGAAAATTTTTATTGAAGTGATGTAGCTATTTTTATGGCATAATGTGCTTTTATGTGTAGGCATTCTTAGTAGTGTAGGGTCTCGACGGGTATATTTTGAGTGTAATTCACACGTTGTGAAAAACTTTGAGTGCTCCTTAACAAAAAGACCAGCTTGCATTATAAAAAGGCCTGTTAAGGTTAGAATTTTTAATTTTTTGAATATAGGCCTGCAGGATGTTAAAGGGCTGATTCCATAGATTGCTCGTAGGCACTTTTTCTGTACTCGAAAGGCATCATTTATATTTGTGGAGTTTCCCCACAGTAGGAGTCCATATCTTAATAAAGAGGAAACATATCCGTGGTAAGCAGTTAGAGCAACTGCTTCGCTCGCTGTACTCCTTAAACGTTTAAGGGCAAAGACAAATTGATTAATTTTTTTGCAATATGTTCTATGTGTAATTATCAGTTACAATTCTGGTCGAGAATAAGACCAAGAAATTTGTAATCATTAACTTCAAAGATTTCTTGTCCGTTACAGGTAATTTTAAATGTTTTAGGTTTAGAGTTGTAATTTTGAAAGTTTATGTATTTGGTTTTATTTATATTTGCACAGAGATAATTGTTTTCGAGCCATTTTAAGACTTGGTTTATTGTTACATTAATATTTTTTTCGTGGCCTATTTCTGGTTTATTATCATTCGTAACTATGACCGATATATCGTCATTAAAAAGTATGCACTGTTGTTTTAAAGCTGTAGGTAAATCATTGATGTAAATAAGGAAAAGTAATGGACCAAGAATACTTCCTTGGGGCACTCCTGACTTAGTTTGATTGTAATCGGAACTGTATGATGTGGACTCGCTATTTTCGTTAGTTGAGTTTATTTCAACTTTCTGCTGACGGTTAGAAAGATAGCTAGCTATCCAATCATTCACTATCCCTCGGATCCCATAGCTATTGCATTTGTGTAAAAGTAAATTGTGGTTGACAAAGTCGAAAGCTTTGCTCATGTCAAAAAAGACGACAGATACCGGAATGCGATTATCTAAATTTTCAATTACCTTTTTTATCAGTGTAAACGCTGCTAAAGTTGTGGATTTTCCTCTTTGAAAGCCATTTTGTTCCTCTTTTATAATATTATTTTTTTCTAAAAAGTTAGTGAGCCTACGATGCATGACTTTCTCAAAGATTTTTGATAAATTTGATATTAGGGTTATAGGGCGGTAGTTGGATAAGTCGTTTGTGTCACCTTTTTTAAATAAGGGTTTTACAATTGATTGTTTCAGTTTATCTGGAAAAATACCTTGCCAAAATGAAAGATTGATCAAATGTTCAATAATTGGGAATATAATGGCGGAACAGGATTTCAGAATATGAGTTGATATACCATCAAATCCAACTGATTTGGTGTTATTAAGTGACATGATGATATTTTTTACTTCATCCTCATAACATGGATGTCTTTCTCAGACCATGTTTTTACATGGTCTGAGACAAAATTGGTAAATCAGTTGTTTGTTTTTTGTCAGAGGGAGTTTTACCTTTGTCATCGAATCCATTGGCGATATTAATAAAGAAGTCATTGAAAGACTTGGCAATCTCTATAGGTTTATTTATAAGATTTTTGTCTGCTTTAATGCTTTCAATATTTATTTTTGTATTTACGTGATCAGTTTTATTTTTTATGATATGCCACGCAGCTTTGCCTTTATTTTTTGCCATTGACATGATTTTAAAATTAATAAGGTGTTTTGATCGATTAATGCATTTTTTGAATATTGTGCTGTATTTTGTATAGTTTGATGTATCGTCTTTAGATTTGGAAATGTATTGGCGATACCTCAGTTTCCTTTTTTGCTTACTGGATTTTCTGATCCCAGTTGTAATCCACTTTGGTGATGTACAGTTTGAATTTATTCTTACTTTGTTGATTGGAAAGCAGAGGTTGTAAAATAGACAAAATGTTTCGTGAAATACATCAAAGGCTGAATTTAAGTTTTCGTGATCATATACTTCTGACCAACTTAGTGCTGATAGACAATTTATAAATTTATCCAAGTTGTCTTTATAATAATCTCTTTTGTAAACAAACCAGCTTTTTTGTCTTACTGGTTTATTATTGATGGGAAAATTTAAAGTTTGGCCTGTATTGTGGTCGGAGAAAAATAATTCGTGCACTTTACCTGTTGCGTTTTTAATGTTACTTATGAAGTGATCAATGCATGCCTTTTGCCTCGTTGGTTGATCTAAATGTAGGCTGAGACCAAAGTTTACTAAAGTGTCTTTTAGACGTAATGTAATTTTATTACTTTTGAGCGTATCTATATTTAGATCACCTGTTAGAATAATTTTTTTATTGGATTTACTACATACTTTGTGTAGTAGTAATTCAAGTTTGTCAAAGAATGAGTTGATGTTACTATCTGGGGTTCTATATAAGCAAATAATAATACAGCTAAGAGATGGAAATTCTACACCGCAACATTCAAATACTTTGTCGGTTGACATGGTATTACAAATAGCTAATTCTTTATAATCTAGCCAATTTCTGGCAAGGATACAAACACCGCCTCTTTTTTCTTTTACTCTAGAGTAGGATGTAATTAGTTTAAAATCTTTTAATATAACGTTATTTTCATTACCTCTTTTTATGAATGTTTCTGAGAAGCAAATCATATCAATGTAATTATTATTTTTATTAAATTCGTCTATGCATAATTCTACATTTCCTTGTTTGTTTAATAGACCAGCTATATTCTGATGGAACAGTGTGATTGAGTTTACAGTATTAGATTCGAAAAAACGTGCTTTCTTGTTGAGGTGTTTCGTCTTTATTATGAGCTAGTTTTTTTTTGCGTATTAGGTCAAAATAATATGGTATTGTTCCTTTTCTGTTATTGATATAAGTATTGATATTGGTATAGCACCTGTTATCTGTTTTAGTTAGTATCTCACTATTCATTGTTTTTTTTATGGCTGGATGATGTATTTTTATGTGTTAAATCATTTTCTTGAGATGGGATCTTTGTGTTTATATTTAATAAATTCTTATCATTAATGAAATTTAAGTATTTTGTATTATAATCTAATGTATCGATCGTGGAATTAATTATTTTACACAGATAATGTGCAGATAACTTATAACAATTTAAAAAGGTACAGTTAACAATGTTATTGCAAAAGATTTTCAATGTTTTATTTAAAGTTTTTTCTTTTAAATGACTACTTTTATTTACACCAAGAATAATAACTTCAGTTTTTTCAAACTTTTTGACAATATACGATAAGTTGTGTAGCAGTTTTATGGGGTTGTCGTCGTTTTCAACAACACTTATTATTAATTTATCTTCGCTTGTTATATTTATTTGATCGCAGCAACTTAAGATGTCATTTGCTAAGACTTGTGGTTTAGTAATAGACTGAATTCTATACTTTTCATACCTGGTATTAGTTCTAGAGTGAACCAACTTAGCTGCTAGTCCCACACATTGTTGAGCGCCAAATATGTAGATGGATTTCTGCTTGTCATTATTGACTTCCTCTTCCTCTATGTATGGCTGTTTTGACTTGTCATTTTGTGTTGCTTTTTGGTCTTCGTTAATTGTTGATACTGAACTGGTAATATTTGCAGTTAGATGTAACTTCGATTCATATCTGGCAGAACAGTTACGTTTTATTTTAGACGGTACGCATCTTGACACTCTTGTATTTTTTATTGTGCTGCTGCTATCATCGAAGGCTTGTAATGTTGTATTTGGAGTAGTTAAGATCTCAGTACATATTTTTTTAGGCAGTGACTTGAACGCTGATAGTTCTTGAATTTTCTTGCGTAGTTGAATATTTTCTAATGATAATTTATCAATTTCAGATCTTGCGTTATCTAGTAATGTTTCCTTTTCTTCTAGCTTTTTTCTCAGCTTACATATCTCATCTGATGGAGCGGATGTTGATAAATCGAACATACTTAAGGCTGTTGTATTTATTTCAGAATTTATAGAATCTTCTAGGGAGTCATGTCTGGTACAAATTGAGTCGAATGATAATGTTCTCGCAAGATTATGTTTACAACGCAGAGTTATATTTTTTTCTTCAGACCCCATTTTTATTGTAATTGCAAGGTGAAAACAATTTTCTAGTATAATTCCAGTGTTAAGTTATTTTTATTTCAATTTGCATGGATTTTTTTTTGACTGGTATTCATCAATTTATTGAGTGTTTTGATATCGTGTAACAGAGGTTTATTTGCCGTCAAAGTACATTTACCAGTGTAATTTTGCTACTCCCCACTAGATGGCGCTTTTAGTAAAATTTTCGCAGATTCGTTTCGTGGAATGCAGTGTTGTGTTTTACGACGCCAAAATTTAAATTTCAAAATTAACAGTTAAAAGTTCAGATTTATAAAGTTATTGTTTTAACACTCGTTTTCACGGAAATTTAGATGATAATACACTTGGTTAACATTTGTAACGCCAGCGATTACTTTGGCGCTTAAAAAAACAGAAAAAGATGAGTGATAGTTTTTGTTATGAAACGATAGTAGAATGTTCTTTTAGTTCTTTTTGAGATATATTATGCACAGTTCTTTTCACTAACGTTTTGTAGTCACTCTTGTTTGATTATATATACGTTACACACTTTTGTTAACACTTTTAGACGGAATTACTATTTTTCTTTAATTTTTATTACGGAGCTATTGTGTACGCTACCAGTGGCGCCATCTTCGATTTAATTAGAGGTACCCGTAGTACTATGAATGCTTTCGCTTTGATTACCTCGGATTTAAATCGGACTTATCCAAAGATGGCCCCCGAATAGCTTGGATTTGAATTATAGATTGGATTAGTGCGTAAGTAATATCCGAATTCAGGTCAGAGTTTTTTATGCACTAGATCCGTACTTCCACGTATTGGAAACGGATGCAATGCGAAAATCAACATCCGAATTCGGTCCGAGATTGTAATATTCGTATTTTCACGGATTGTGATCGGATGCAGTGCGAAACCGCTCTTTGTCGATCCCATATTTTTTAAAAGTTTTGACAACCGCCTTTGCCACGCTACCGCTGGCAGAATGTCACTTGTCTAGAGCCTAAGAAGGGTTGCACGTTTGCCATAGGGGGAGGGGGAGGGGGGGGGCTGTCACGTTTTTGAGTTTGTGAGAATTACTGGGCACGATGTCTTCTTATCAACATGACGACGACGTATTATCGCTGAATAGCCGCTGATGTCACTTGAAGGAAGTGTTGCTTTAAGTGCTATGAGTGCGCACGTTAAGACTCGTGTGAGTTACATTTCTAGAAATAGCTTTTACGCTAGCTTAAGGGTTCCTCATACGATCTATTCTTCGTAATAATATTTTCTTTGCATCCTTTTAATATATTTAATCTTTCCAAAACTAGTTCTAAAGTATTTTATGACTATTAATTCTTAAGCCCCATTTAACTAAAAGTTAGTTGTTAACACGAGGTAAAATAACAAATATTCTACATACCTACAAGAATGCTTTAAGGATGACACCATCTTTTTTTTCGCCATATATGGGGTTGGCATAACATGTTTTATTTAAAACATTGCTATTGGTCGTCATTTCAACAGTTGAAACAGGTACTATTCATGCCATTTCATTTGAGCGAGTCTCACAACTTTAAGAAAATGCTCCTCCGTCCTCTGTACATTTTGTATGAATTATTGCAGCCTGCAGGAGGGCTACACCGCATGTTGTTGTATTTAAATGATACAGAAAAGTTTAGGTTTATTCTTTGCTGTGCCGTGCTTAATTGTTGCTCAGTTTTTTTACCACTTCTAGAGTATGCTGATGTCTGCTATCTTGATGTCACCGGGGAAGTGCTTGATATCAGCTTCATTTTCGGCCTCCGAAGTGCGATCAGGTGTCGGAATTTCGTAAGCGTCGGAAGTGGCTGCCTTTTCGGTAGCACCAAGATACTCATATTCTTTCATTTAGATTCTCCGGTCTTCACATTCCTTACTCTCTTACGTATCTTCGAAAGCGCTTAGAGTATCTTCTTCCAAGAAGAAAACCTTGTCATTCTTCAACATCTCTTCTCCTTCGCTTTTCTGTTCACTCCTCAAATCGTTACGGTAGACCATTCACTGTACAGGGTAGCCCTTAATTGGAGGTTAAATAAAGGAATATTTCCTGTCAACTTGACCCATAAATATCTATGCTTAGTGCTGTCGTCGCTTGAAAAGACTTTTTTATGGCACCTCTTTTTAGAAAGTAACAGTTAGCATTCTTCATGTCCTAGGCGACCATTGAAAATCAGCGCCGTGTTGTCTGAGTTGGAGGTAGATTTGGCTGAGTGGAAGCCCTTATGCCACAACCACGACATGCATCTACTACTTTATCTATACTCATACTTTTGTTTTTTTTTTAACTTGTCTTTACTAACATTATTTAAGAACTACTAACACTATCGTTTAGGGTTTAGTTTAAGCAAAATAAACTTATGGAATTAGGTTTAGTAGCAATTAAATACTTTTTCTTTCTTTCTTTTCTTCATTCTTGTGAAAGACAGGACTTGTCCAGGGAAGTACCTATCTCTGACTATGTCAAACAGAAAGTCGCCTTGAAAGATCTTTCAACTTTCTATTACATACTAGCGATGGAGCGCAACCGCAAACCTGGACCCTGTTTCATATAACTGAAAATGCGACAAATTTATCAAAAACTGACATACATAATTGTCACAATTTCGCGACAGGTGTTATTTAATAAAGCAGAGAATGTATAAAATAAACGTATACAATTGCAGAATTGTCAGATTATCGCTTGTCACTTGTCACCAGTCAGTTTTATAAAATACCATTGCCTGGTGAAGACCATTGCCTGTCCATACAATGACTCTTGATATCAACAGAAACACCGACCATATAATTCAGTTTTTTTTTGTTAGATCCATGTAGCTGCGAAACAAAAGTCCTTTTTTTCATGACTTTCCTTTAAGTTTCTCCTAATGTATAAAGATTGCGATTGTATAAAGATAACAAGATATTTTTACGCATGGTGGTACAACATACCACTTGTTGTTAATGAGTTAGTCATCGATAACACACTTAATACTATCTTATCATATGTGTATGGATACTATAAATACTAACTCATGCTGTTGTTTACTTACATTCACACTGTACTCTAAGGAGATAGCTACTTGTGATTTCTCACGGAATTAATTAAAATAACTGCAAATGTAAGTACTTTCGTAACATTCCTTTTAACAGCATTTTTAAATCTTGTGCTTTATGAATAAGAAATTCCTTCCGTATGGATCTAAATGTCAGAGTTATTTGAGTCATAATTACCAGATTAAATATCTTTTTTTAGCTTTCCCAACTAATATGATATTGTACGTCATCCGAGTGTCATTTGTTCACTGCGAACTTATAATTGTCGTTTGAGTCCTTATTCAATTGTTTTTAATGTTTAGAATTATTTCAGATGAAAGCCAGCCTTATCCTCCTCGCTGTGCTCGCAGCACTTGTTGCCTGCAATGACGCGGCTGCAGTCCAGAATGCCGCCGCCCGGGCTAACATGCACCAAGGATCTTACCGTCCTGGAGACAGACTACTTCACAGGTGTGTACCAACACAATACTAAGTGTAAAGTTCACACGACATATTTTTGAATATATACCAAATAGTATATAGTGGTGAACAAATTTGAATAAGGAAAGCTTCATAACTTTGATGTACTCAAGTATACCTCATAATGTGCCTGCTTCAATGTGTGACGACAGCGGCAACGTTAACATTTTTGAACGAAAGTTCTCTTTAAAATTTAATAGCATGACATAGATAGGCAGAAACTGATAAATAAATTAGCAACTTCATTATTAACACGTAATTAGTAGGACAAGATACGAAAACTTATGAAGATAACAACTCAAGTTCAGCACTTATGTTGCGAATCCACTTAAATGAAAACGTGCAGAAATCAACCAGTAATACTGGTTGAAATCATCCGTAATTGGGTGATTTCTACACAATTTCTACCGCTTCGTTTCACAATTTTAAACTCAACGTTTACTATTTTTTCAGTGGCTACTACCGCAAGAACCCCATTTTCAACGCCGTGCAGTACCAGGACATCACTTACCGCGGAGCCAACAACGTGCGCATCACCTACCTTGAAGCCGTCGAGCAGGGAGCCACCCAGTGGGGCATGCCCTCCCTATTGGCAGGAGGCGTCGGTTTCAACCAGGCGACCATCAGGCTGACATCCGCCAGGGGCTACGGATACTACTACTTGGTCCGCATCTACGGCCGTTAAAAAATTAAAAGATAACTGAACAACTTTTTCGACGCATGGAATTTTTTATACGACGGTGTTTTAAACAAAATTTGATCTGAGAAAGGATTTTAGTATGTAAAAACTGAATAATGTGACCATAATTAATTATAATTTTTGAGCCAAGTATTTTATTTTTTATTTGCGTTTTCTAACTGAGAATAAATATAGTTTAGGCCTTACTCCAAAAAAAATAACAAGTGACCAGGACTAAAATCCATTGTTCCAAGAGATCAATAACACTAAGAAGTTAATAAGTGAACCTTCGATTTACTAACCTAACACTCTTGTTTCCTCATATCACTGTAACACTGGTATAAGTTTTTAAAAAAGTACTTCATAAATAATTTCCCAAGCCTATAATAAGTATATCAGTAAGTAAGCAACATGGTTTAGAGGAAAAAGATTAGTAAATACAATATAAACATGGATGTTTTGTACTTTGACTATCGGATAGCATTTGATAGGGACTTGGTGCTTGGTGATTCCTTGGTGCTTCTCGCTGACTGTCAGCCCAGCCCCATCTCACGCGTTACGGTGTCAGTAAAGGATCATACTGGGACCGTTTTTAGGGTTCCGTACCTCAAAAGGTTAAAAAGGAACCCTTATAAAATCACTCTCTTGTCCGTCTGTCAGTCTGTCTGTCCGTGTGTCACCACCGATTTTCTAAGGAACGGGTGGACCTAGCAAGTTGAAATTTATACCAAATACTGAGGACTATAGTCCTCAGTATTTGGTCTATAGAAGTATTAGATGTATCAAAATCAAGGTCCTGAGTCAACACGATAAAAAGATATGGGCAAATTTAGATTTTCGCGGAAACTTGTGAGTACCAAAAGTTACCTAAATTATCCAAAATTGTCAATTCCAGGTTGTGATAATGGTAAATGACCTTCCAATTATTTTTATTTCTGCTAAAAGTCTATTGTATGCAGTTGACTTAAAACTATTTCTTGAAATCAATTTTGAAGCCGACTGCATGGCACTTCAACGCGACGTTGACGCAATTTACGAATAGAGTGTTATTATATCAAAATGGAGTTCAATTCCTCAAAATGCTTTAACGTGAGTTTTGGTTTGAGTGTAGCCTTAGGGGCGCTATGGCGCGAGGACTTAGAAAATTTTTCGAAATTTTTTTTTTTTGGGATTCGATTTTACGCTCTTTGAGCAGTAAAGAAAACCAAAAAAAAAAATTGTTCTACGCGCGAGCCGAGCGAGCGCTACCTCGAAATTGGTCGCAAAATTTTTTTCATAGTGCCCCCAAGACGACACTCTGACCTGAGTTTTACCCGAGCACAAGTATCTCCTTTAGTTGCAAAATCAATGACATTATAATTGATTTGATAACACCCGGAATGAAGGATCCAGCTGTCACTTTTGATCATAAGCTAACTTTCAAAACCAAATTTTAGCAGTTGTGAAGGTATGAAGCAAGTCAGTTGAGGAAATCAATAAAAATTGATTGCCTCAAAGCTGACTTCAGATAGTGTAAAAAAATAAGCATTTAAGATCAGCATTGAGGTATGAGTCTTTATTGTTTTAAATTACTGACTTGGCAAGTAATTCAGAAAACAATGTGAAAAAGTCAAAGACAAAATGACCGGCAAACGTACCTCTTAAATACGTTTGCCGGTCATTTAGTTTTTTTTTTTTTCTTAAACGTGCTTTGAACACATTTTTCGCAGTCTCAAACTAAAGAAGATTTGGCTGAAATCGTAATTTTTACAAACCAAGCAATTTCTGGGATTCAAGTTCATGAATTAATTTTTATCCATTTTGACAACATTCACAAGAAAAAACTGGCCAAGTGCGAGATGGACTTTGATGGATGGATGCTAAGGTTTCCGAACGAATAATATATTTTTAACATGTTACTTTGAAATTATAAACTTCTTATAGGTTTTTCTGTAATCAATAGGTAAAGAGTTAAAGACCAATCAGTATTTTTTAAAAATGGTTTGTTCAGTAGTTTCGGAAAGTAGTCGATTTTCATCTATTTTCTTTAATAACTTTGGAACAGAATAACTTATTTTAAATAAATGAAAAACAAAACACTTTAGAGACCCTTACAATATGTTCTTTCATTTGACATGTCACATAGTACAGTTTGCTAATTTACGCCCCAAAATGTGACCCGATTTTTAAAAATTATTTATTCTCGTTACGCGTTCATGTTTGGGTTACAGGAGATTATAATGTGTACGAAATTTCAACTGGATTGATCCAGTAGATTTGCAGAAAATCGGCTGTGACAGACGCACAGATAGACAACCGAGTGTTTTAAATACTTTTTCTTTGTTTCTTGTTTTTTTGGTTGATGGTACAATTTGGGTACAATTTTAGCTATCATAGTGACGTCACGCGTGTTTTCAACGCACTCTATCGACTTCATTTTTTATTTACGTGAAAAAAGAAAAAAGGTGTCCAATATTTTTTGCAAATCAATCTGACGGACTAATTATATTTTTTCAGTAAAATACCCTATTAAGAGGAGCTTATTAAGTATAACTAACATTGAAGGAACATCGACGATTGACTCAGGATCAAACCTATTCAGTATTTTTTTTGTCTTAGGATATAAATAGTATTTTCTTTGAAAAGCATTTGATTGCTTTGACCTTAATAAATTGAGTAAGTAAATCATACTGCTACGGAATTGGTGGACAAGACTGATTTCTTTCCTGTTTATCAAAGAGAAAACACGGTCATTCAAATTCAATTTAATCTTTTCTACTGTTATTTTATTTATTCCATAAATACTTAACTAACTATATACACTAGAAATAAAAATAAAAACTCCTAACTAAATTAACCCTAAAATATGGCGTCAAAAAATTCATCCGCATCGCTGTCGACCGGAAGTGTACCCAAAAGACTGGCGGCATTGCCACGTTGTATGGCAATGCTTATTCTTTGACTAAGGTAAAAGCCAGCCCTTGGGTCACGTGAAGTGTCAACTAAGCGCCTTGAGAGATCTTTAAACAAGTTATGTGCACTCGGACCCCAAGACCCGAGAGTTTCAACCCCAAACGGCTCGAAAATATAACTACCAACAAGTTTACTATATTTCCGCCGCTTGAGGTTCTCTGCAGCCGCAGTGGCAGCGCCTGCACAGCACAAAGAGCTAGGAAGATGGGATGTCGCAAGAGTATCGACACAAGTAGCGTCCCACACTAATGGCCTACCCATCTTCCATGGAAATAACGACATGCCGTCCGGTCTCTTGCCATCGTCGCGTGCCAGGCCATTGGGTTCTAACACAGCCGGAACGCCGACGGTGACAAGAGCTCGTCGGATGATGTCGTTAAGAGTCGCGTGCCGCGCTATGCGACTAGCGCTACGGCTACATGACAGGCCGTGGTGTCCGAGGCTGTTGACAACTTCGCCACAGTGGCAGCGATGAGGAGAACAACAAGGAGCGCCAAGACGCAGGCAGCGTGGCGGAAAGTAGTATCGGTCATTAGTTAATATGGGTATGCCTCAAGGTTCAATTCTAGGCCCATTCGTTATTCTTATTTATTTTAATAACCTCAACTGCATGTACAGTAAGAAAAAATGCCGTTCATAAAAGGAAGGTTAATGATGAATGAAGAAGTGAAAATAAATAGAAAGGAAATGGTCATTACCGAGATTTAAAAAAAAAATAGTAACTGGGCTTGTCTTGCTGACATCGGCAACGATTTCCATAATCGTATAGCCTATCCCGTAAACGATTTATCGTAAAATTTGGTAGGATACGATCAAATGCCTCGAATTCTCAGATGATCTCAAGTCTTTTTCAACCCCGGCAGGATCTGACCCCAGCGGGCCCCGTCAACTGAGCTGACACAACGCGCCGTCGACCCGGGCCGGTCCTATCAGACGAAGGCCTAAGATATATGCAGGATTCCCCGGGTATATTTCTTGAACAATGCAGGACATGGGCATTTAGAAAACGTCAAAAGCTAATGCACGGTTCGAACGGGTTGTTTTCTATAGATAAGAACCGGCAAGAAATTCCACGATTCAGGCTCCAGGTTTTTTCTTTCTCATTTTCCTTAAGATAAATATAAAACGATGAACCTAATAAACAAAGATTTCGATCGTATTAAGATAACGAGCTATTTTTATTAATGGCAGCACAACTTAGCACTTGTTTTTAATGAATTAGTCATCGATAACACATTTAATAAATCTTATCGTGTCCATGTGGACACTATATATACTAACTCTGTTGTTGTTCACTTACATTCACATTGTACTCTAAGGAGATAGCTACTGTGATCTCTTACGGAACTAAATTAAAAACTGCAAATGTAAGTACCAACTTAATAATATTTCTTGCTGATTGGAAACAATCAATATGATTTTGTAATTCATCTGAGTGTCATTTGATCACTCTGATAACTGCATCGTTCAAGCCATCATTACATTTGTTTTTATTGTAATATTTCAGATGAAGGCTGGTCTTTTCCTCCTCGCTGTGCTCGCAGCACTTGTAGCCTGCAATGCCAATGCTATCGATGCTGACGCTCCAGTCGTCAAGAATGCCGCTGCCAGGGCTAACATGCACCAAGGAACTTACAGACCTGGAGACAGACTACTTCACAGGTATGTACCTAAAAACCACTTAGATTACTTCTACAGATGAATATAAAACACCTTGGTAAACAGATTAAACAGGAAACTTTTACCTGCATACCACACGTTGCTTCAAATAACGAAAAAGAAAGATATGTAATCTTTCTTTTTAGTTTTAAACATGACTGTTCTTTATAATTTATTTATATCTAGATAAGATACTTGATAAATTGTTAGTTTGAAATATATCATCCAATTTTTACGATAGTATAAGTAATCAAATGTAGATGAACATGTAAAAATCGATCAGTCACACTGTCTGAAATGTACACCACGTCACTTGTCTTGTATATTATTGGGTGACGTCACCTATAGTCACCTCTAGAGTCCTTTCACGTGGTTATGATTTATACTAAAATTTATAAATATCTTTACAGTGGCTACTACCGCAAGAACCCCATTTTCAACGCCGTGCAGTACCAGGACATCACTTACCGAGGAGCCAACAACGTGCGCATCACCTATCTTGAAGCCGTCGAGCAGGGAGCCACCCAGTGGGGCATGCCCTCCCTCAGGGCAGGAGGCGTTGGCTTCAACCAGGCGACCATCAGGCTGACATCCGCCAGAGGCTACGGATACTACTACTTGGTCCGCATATACGGCCGTTAAAAACTTTAAACACAAATGAACAATTATGACATGAAATTTACGAAAGAATTTTTTAACCGTTCGATAACCTTTTCATTTTAAGAAAAGGTTTTCAATTAAACTCATGAAATTAATAATCTCAAAATAAATAACTTTAAGCCTACTATTTTTCTTTTATTTGCTTTTTGTATCTGACGAATTTACAAGGTAAACATGACAAATATATAATTAATAGTTATTTTGAAGAGACCAACATAGTCTGCCAAGCCTTTTCCCAACTACATTGGTGTTGGCTTCCAGTCAATTTGAATGCAGCTGTGTATCTTTGATTATTTCAATAATTGTTATCACACTGCCCTCTCAGATTGGGCATTTTTCAAATTGGCCGGACACTATTTATAATGTTTAATTAATCACTTGGTCCATAACATATGTATGTATTTATATTAGTATTAATATTGACTAGCTTTTGCCCGCGTCTTCAAACGTGCATATTCCGTTTTTCCCGCGCCCGTGGGAATTTCGGGAAATCCTCTCTAAGTGCTCCCATACACTCCCCAAGGAACCTACATGCCAAATTTCAGCTTTCTACGGTAATTGCATTATAAACTAAGACACACGAAGTGACGGGGTCAAGTTACGCTGTGTGGTGTCGCGTAGCCTGCCGCGAAAACGTCGGTAGACCACACCCTTCGGCCAAAACTCTTTCTTTAGGAACGTGTCGAGATGTTGTGTCGGAATCCGCACCACAAACGACTTGAAGTTGGTGTTGTGACGTTATTCCAACTTCTCGACCCTCAAGGTCCAGTTGGTCTTTACCTTCATGTACTCCACGATCTCCTCAACCTTCGTGGAGTGATGCAGTCGGGACACATACAGCAACGTCGAAGGTATCGCTGGACGTAGCAGCATATTTGGTTTTTTATTATGTGAGGACAATGCACCCAGAGTATGCTACTTATAGGAATAAAGTAGTTATTACCAGCAGAGGTAAACTTATTCATTTTCTAAATAAATTTAGGTACATGGTACTCACATATTTACAAATATTGGAACCATTAATTAAACAGTGTATGAGTGAACAGAAAAATAAAAACACAAAAGAGAAACTGTATATCTATAAAGTTAATACATAAATCGACCAGTTTGATTTTGTCTACACTCCTAATTGTCCCATGGAGCAGGACCAGCATGTTTCCAAGCATTCTTATCTTGGAAATATGCTTGTTTACAAAGTGTGCTTTTATCATAAGTTTTAAATTTTCCTTCATTTAGTTCTAATATGTCATAAGGTATTTTGTTGTAACGTTTAACACAGTACTCCATGACTCACTCTCTTCTTGAGATGGGCACATCTAAAGGTTTAAATATGGGCCTTTTCCTTTTTCTTGTTTATATTAATGATTACCCTTAATAATGAGTAACTAATCTTATATAATTCTATTCACTGACGACACTTATCGCATTTTTAAAAAGATAACAAGGATACGTATGTCTTGCATAACAACAACATACTGATTGTTCTTTCGCGATGGTATTCAGCTAACAATTGCAAAAATAGCTAAATCTTTTTAGTTATTATTACCGAATGTTCTTCACGTTAAAATAACATTAGGCTTATTTTTGATGAGCTCTGACTTGGTGTCAACACATTGTGTGTAACGAAACGCCGCGAAACAGTTCTATCCTTTGCCCATTTCCCCCAGAACGAGAAGAGCGAGAGAAATTCGTCATAATGATATAATCACTGGCGGCATACAACTTGATGTTACAATATCTGATCGATAGTAATACCTAAAAATATAGTTCTCGTAAACTATATTTTAGGTATTACTATCGATCAAAAATTGTAGTGGGATACGGTGATTCACACAAACTTTCAAGGCTTGGAATCTTGCAAATGAATTTTTCGATTTTAAATAAACTTGGTACTTATTAAATGAGTTCAAAAAAATGAGTCCAGAAGGAAAGAGAAAATTACTTTTCATATTCTATAAATAGAAAAAGAGAGGGCAATATTTAGCTCTCTCTTTTTCTCTTAACACTTTTGCGCTTCGCCGTACACCAAATGAAAATAAAACATTCGGCATTTAGCGTTCAATCTGACAAAAGTCTATAATGACCATACGCAGTACTCTTTGCGCGCCTGTTTGGAGAATGTCCTGTCGTAGAACAAGTGAAAAATGACGATTCATGGCAATGAAACCATGGTCTTGATAAGATATTTATCAGCAAGAGTTCCTACGAAATCCTTTGAGTCGTCTCCAGTAGTAAATACCTTCCGGTGCTAACTACTGTTTCATCACGAAACGATAGTGTTTTTTTCATAACTTTCCTTAAAGTTTCTCCAAATTGAAAAAGATTTTGATAGTATTAAGATTACGAGCTATTTTTATAAAGAGCAGTACAACTAAGCACTTGTTTTCAATGAATTAGTCATCGATAACACATTTAGTATAATCTTATCGTATCTATATGGATAGTATATATACTAACTCCTGCTGATGGCTACTTACATTCACACTGTACTCTAAGGAGATAGCTACTGTGACCTCTTACGGAACTATATCAAAAACTGCAAATGTAAGTTACAACCAATTATCATAAACAAATCTTATTAAACTACTAACTATTAATATTTATTTTACTTTTTTTCAATTAATATCATGTTCACTCCAAGTTTTGTACACTAAGGGTACCACTTGATCACTCCGGAACAAAATATTAGCTTCGTTTGAACCGTCAATAATTATTTTAATGTAACATTTCAGATGAAGGCTGGTCTGTTCCTCTTCGCTGTGCTCGCAGCACTTGTTGCCTGCAATGCCAATGACGCGCCTGCTGTCGAGAATGACGCACCTGTCTTCAAGAATGCCGCCGCCAGGGCTAATATGCACCAAGGAACTTACAGGCCTGGCGACAGACTTCTTCACAGGTTTGTACCTACATAACTATTAAGTGTACCTTTCTCCAGTAGACATTCCCTCAATATTGTTTGCATTGGTACATCGATTAGCCATGAAACTTATAGTCATACCACATATGTTTGCTTCATAGAACAATAGAGGATTTGTTTGCAGCTTTAAATATGAAAGTACTTAATTAAAATTATCTTGATGATGAATAAATCAGCAGTTTGAAATGAAACATCCAATTTGTAAGATAAGATAAGAACTAAAGTAGAGATAGGATCGTGCAAAAATTGACTAATCACACTGGCTCAGATCAACATCACGTCGTTTGCTTTGTCCGTGATTGGGTGATTCCTTCTCGTAATCTTGCACGTGATTATGCAGTGTCAAAATTAAGTTTAAATTAAACGTCAGTCCCAGGATTCAAACTAAATATATGTTTATATAATTTTTCAGTGGCTACTACCGCAAGAACCCCATTTTCAACGCAGTGCAGTACCAGGACATCACTTACCGCGGAGCCAACAACGTGCGCATCACCTACCTTGAAGCCGTCGAGCAGGGAGCCACCCAGTGGGGCATGCCCTCCCTCAGGGCAGGAGGCGTTGGCTTCAACCAGGCGACCATTAGGCTGACATCCGCCAGAGGCTACGGATACTACTACTTAGTCCGCATCTACGGCCGTTAAAAAATTTGAGCACAAATGGACAATTACGACATTAAATTGAAACAAGATTCTTTTACCATTCGATAACCTTTTCATTTTAAGAAAGGGTTTTTAATTAAACTCATGAAATGAATAATCTCAAAATAAATTACTTTTAAGCCTATTATTTTTCTTTTTTTGCTTTTCCTAACTGACAAGTCAACAAGATAAACATGACAAAAATATAATTAACAGTTACTTTGAAGAGACCAACATAGTCTGCCAAGCCTTTTCCCAACTATGTACGTTGGCGTTGCTTTAGTTTATTGCGATACAGATGATGATTTTCATGGTTTCAGTAGATGTATTTTATACGAAGTGACTTACTACCTGACTTCCACAACTCAGTAACTAGGTAACGCAATACCCCTTGCCAAGTCTGGTGTCAACATTTTTGGCAGGATCTAAAAATAAAGCACTTTTAAACACCAAATGTACATAGGTGCCCCTATGTACATTTGGTGTTTAAAAGTGCTTGTGTCCCCCAAAACAAAACACAATCATTTGAGATTTCAAAATTAGAATTAAAGTCTCAACGTTATAAACACGGAAGACTTTGAAAGTCTTAACTGACTCAAAAGTTAAACTAATCCGTCCCATTTTAGTATGCTAGAGGAAGTTCCAGGATGAAAATATTGGCATTTTCTGTGACCTTTCAAAAGCATTATTGATAACGTTAACCACAAAATACTTATCTGTAAATTAAACCACAACGACATACGCTGTAAGCTACTAATCTTATTATTTTATCGTGATCAAACGGGAAGAAAACGTAACGGTTCACGGAGTGACGTTCTCACAGTCTCTACTTGAGATGGGCGTATCTCAAGGTTTAATTCTTGGCCCTTTCCCTTCATGTTTATTTTGATAATATTATTTGTAAAATGACTAGCAAATCTAATATTATTATATTCATAAATTACACTGATCGCATTATTAAAATAGATAACAAGGATACGTATGTCTTGCATAACAAAAACATACTGGCTGTACTTTTGAATGGACTTAAAGTTTTATACTTTTAAGCTAAGTCTTTTAAGTTATCACTACCAAGTGTACCCCAAGTTGGTCATAGTTTCATAATTGACAGCGAACAACTTTATGTCGCGAGAACTATAGTTTTAAGGTATAACTATCGATCCTAAATATTGTAGTGCTGTAGATTAAGAGTATTTGATATAAACTTACAAGTTGAATGAGTCAATTTTAATTGAACTTGGTACGCCTAAATTAAAAAGCACCTAGATCAAAAAGCTAGTTAAAAACTTTTGCAAAAATGATTTAGACTCTAGCCGTGCATTGTCGTGCATTAGTCGAAACGAATCACCGAACAGGCTTTGCAAAAGGATGATCACGTCTGAAACTATCCTCTCCGCATAAATTTGAGCAATGAGGTTGCCCCACATTCAAAGGAGATCGGTTCTACCACCGATCCAAATACTGGCCCAAACCATTATTGTTCCCCCTCCATATGTATGAACTTCCAATGATCCAATCCTGACAAAATTTAAAACGTTCTTTACGTTTAGAGGTACACCAAACTCGAGTACGTCTTGTATTCGGCCTCATACCGAAACAACATTCATCGGAAAATCAAACACAACACCAGTCTTTTTCCTCCCAATTTCTATGTTCGGGAGTCCATGGTAAATGAGCCCTATGATTGCGGGACGCTATAGGTGGAACTCTAAGCGGCCTTCGGGAACGCAGACCCACTTCAATTAAACGATTTTGGATGGTATGGTCGCTTATCAGCAAGCCTAAAGAGCTGTGGAGCCTCGTAGCTAACATCATGGCGGCCACGGTACGATTCCGTCGTGCAGTATTTTGGATGTACCGGTCCTGTCTACAAGTGTTGATGTGAGATCCTCCTCCATGTCGCTCGGCCACCAGAGTGTGTGCCAAGTGTAGTGTCAAGAGCGACAGCCACAGTACGTTGCTTGGAACCAGCTTCCAACATTCCGACGGCTCTCATCATCTCTTCTCGTGGCAAATGATGTCGTTGCTCCATATAGATGCAATTTTTTTAGTTCCGTTGTGCATATTGTAATGGTTTTGTAAATTGATTTGGTTTTCTATTTTAATACAAAATTAAAGACAATGCTTTATTCAGATAGTGAAATTCACTAAAAAGAATCAATAACAATCCAAAAAAGTTCAAATAATAATCCTTAATTGTGGCGACACTCTAAAACGGACTTGATCCCTAGACACTTTTAATGTGTGTATTTATCAGCATCTACAACTGCTTCCTCACTGAAAAATGTTTTTCTTCATAATTTTCCGGGTCTTTTATAAAGTTTTTCCGAATAAAAAAAAATTTGATTGTTTTAAGATAACGAGCTATTTATGTTTTCAATGAATTAGTCGTCGATAACACTCTTAATACTATCTTATCATATATATATGACCACTATAATATACTAACTCACGCTGATGTTAACTTACATTCACACTGTACTCTAAGGAGATAGCTACTGTGATCTCTTACGAAACTAAATCAAAAACTGCAAATGTAAGTACCAACAAAAGAATCTTAATTAATTTGCATTCCCAATCAATGTGATATTGTTAGTTGTCTCAGTGTTATATGTTGTCTTTCGAGCCATAATTAAATTGTTTTAATGTAACATTTCAGATGAAGGCTAGTCTTTTCCTCCTCGCTGTGCTCGCAGCACTTGCTGCCTGCAATGCAATTGACGCTCCTGCTGTCAAGAATGACCTACCTGAGGTCCAGAATGCTGCCGCCAGGGCTAACATGCATCAAGGAACTTACAGGCCTGGAGACAGACTACTTCACAGGTGTGTACCTACATAACTATTAAGTGTACTTTTCTTCAGTCGTCTTGACGAATCGAATTTTATATTGCTATGCCAAATAGTGTTTGCTTCAAAGAACAATACTGGAAATGTTTATTTATTTATTTATTTATTTAAACTTTATGTACAATAGTGGTACATGGGCGGACTTAATGCATCAAGGCATTCTCTACCAGTCAACCTTTGGGTTATAAAGACAATATTGTGGTAGGTGTACAATAAATAAAAATAAGATTCAAAATTGAATTTTAACAATTCGGAAAGAATGTACAGATTATATATATAATACTAATAAAAATACATATATATGCTAAAATAATAAACTAATAAATATGATATCTAATAATCATACCGATTAAGAGAATTCATAGTAATCATGACGAAGAACAACTAAGAATGACAAGCTTTTAAGTAGTGTTTTCGGATTTTACGCTTAAAGGAAAATTTTGACTCCGCCTTCTTGATGTCAAGGGGTAGTTAGTAATGTTGTAGTTTCAAATATCAAACTGCTTTTAAGTATCTCGATTTTTGATAAATTAGTGTCTCTTCACGTAGTTTTATTGTGAAATGAATTTATGAAAGTTTTAATAAAGGTTTTAATATCTTTTCAGTGGCTACTACCGCAAGAATCCCATTTTCAACGCAGTGCAGTACCAGGACATTACATACCGCGGAGCCAACAACGTGCGCATCACCTACCTTGAAGCCGTTGAGCAGGGAGCCACCCAGTGGGGCATGCCCTCCCTCAGAGCTGGAGGCGTTGGTTTCAACCAGGCGACCATTAGATTGACATCTGCCAGAGGCTACGGATACTACTACTTAGTCCGCATCTACGGCCGTTAAAAACTTAAAACACGAATGGACAACTTTTTCGACGCATCTATTTTTTTACGACGGGGTTGCTAAACTTTGATCTGAGAAAGGATTTAATTATGAAGTTTAATTAACTGAATCATGTTATTGCAATAAATTATTTTTAAACCAATTATTTTTTCTTTAATTTGCTTTGTCTTGAAAAGAATAAAGTTTAGGGTGGATCACCATAAAGGTGGGCCGAAACAAAGTGACATAAAAAAATAATTTGAAGAGGGCAATGATAGGCATTGAGTGAGCTTTGCAATGGTTTAGTCTTTAAACTTATTTTGTTTATTGAACACTGACAAAATTTCACGCCCGTATGTCCCGAATCATTACTTGTGAATTCTCTAGGTTTGTTTAAATACAATGTAATAGGGGCAACGGTGTTGCCAATAACCACTGATCCTGAATTCCGGCTGCTACTCGTACTAAGAACTTCCAGTTGTGAAACACCAGCAACACTTTTATACACACCTACATATTTATGCGAATACCTTTGAAATTGCAAATTTCTTTCCTACTAGCTTCTACAGAGGCTTCGCCTGCGTGTAATTCATCCCAAGGGAATTCCGGAGATTGAAAGTAGTCATTGTGCTATTCCAGACAAAAATCTATATCTGTGCCAAATTTTATTCAGATCCGTTCAGCCGTTCTGGCATGATTGAGTAACAAACATTTATTCATCCAAACTTTAGTATTTACTAGCTACCACCCGCGTTAATGTTGAAAATTATCCCAAGGGAACAAGCTCCCGGGATAAAAACTATCCTATGTCCTTTCCCGAGACTCAAACGATCTCTATACGATTTCAACTACATCGGTCTAGCTGTTTGCGCGTGAAGAAATAACAAACATACACACACACACTCACAAACTTTCGCCTTTATAATATTAGTGTGATTATAAGTGTGATGTGATATAAGTTAAAGTAAGATATTATTTGTTTGTTACATCAAATATGTGCGTGATATAACTAGTTGGTCTGATATGCCAATTAGATAACATATCGGCGGATAGATAATATATTATAATCATCACCTTTATTTTTGGTTAGGAAATGACTCTAATAATAATGACTAAATCCCACCCGGGTTTTAGTCAGTCGTCATTATTTCTCCTAATGCCTTAGAGCCGCGGTAACTCTTTTGAACAAATTCTGCAACCTTGGCAGGCACTGGCCCTAGCGGGCCCCGTCTATTATGTTGACATCTCTTAGTTTCACCTTAGCTTGCATTACTGCTTCGTAGAAGGAGGTGACTGCTTCCTATGCCCCCTCGCTCCAGACTGGATTATACTTGGGCCGGTCGCGAGAAGTCGCCGCCGCCGATTGCTTTTATGAGGAAACGCGGTGCTCCACCCAAGCTGGGCAGTCCTCCATCGTGTCCTCCGGGCGATCCACACAGTGGTGACTATCGAACGTGTCTTCCCGCTGAAGCCAAAACAGGTAGCTCCCGAAACAACCGTTTCCGGTGAGTACCTGCGTCCGGTAGAAGGTGAGGATGACGTGGCGCCTGTCTAACTCCTCCTCAATGAGGGGACTTATCGCCAGCACTGAGTTGCGACAGTTGCTCTCTCCATACCACCATTAGATCTTGCCGAAAATCCGACTGCCGCGCTGCGATTTGCCGTGGCAGTGGAGTTTTACACGTGACACTCGCCACGTGTAAACATGCGCGAGGGCTCTCGCCTCCAGACCCCATAGCCTCAACGAAAGCGCCCACACTGGGGCTCCATAAATTGCCATGGACCGCTCGACACCCGCGAAGAGCTTCCGGCGGCAGGCGTTTGGAGTCGCTGTAATAACAGTGAAATACGTAGATACTACGGATCTTGTTATTTTCTTTAAATTTAAAAAATAATAATTGTCTATTTATGTAATTCTTATCGCTAATGATACTTTTTGTATTATAAAAATAGATCATTTGATCTATGTTTTTTGTTTTGTATGACAACAAAACACTTGATGTCGCTAATTTTTTACTTAAATATTTAAATTCTCATCATTAAATGAAGCTCAAGATTGCCATTTTTAAGTCCGTATTCTCGGAAATAGATGAACCAATTTAAACTTTAATTGGTACGCATACGCTGAATATGTTGATCTAAATAGTTAGATATGACCTATTTCGAATATACGTTCAAAAGAAAAAATAAAGTTTTTACACATTCTGATAAAAATTGCTCTCTTTTCCTCTGACTTTTTTTGTTCTACATCGCACTACAAAATAACTTCAAACTAAGTCAGACGGCCTAAAATAGCGATACAATGGACTCCTCCCACTTATGGAGAATGACAGTAATGATAACAGACTGACACAATTAAATTTTAATCAGTGGGATTTCAAAACACAATCTTTTTCTTCATAATTTTCCTTAAGGTTTCTCCTAATTAACAAAGATATTGATAGTATTAAGATAAAGAGTTATTTTCATGAACAGCAGCACAACTTAGCACTTGTTTTCAATAAATTAGTCATCGATAACACATTTAAATTATCTTATCATGTGTGTATCGACACTATATATACTAACTCCAGCCGGTGGTTACTTACATTCACACTGTACTCCAAGGAGATAGCTACTGACATCTCAAAACAAATCAAAAACTGCAAATGTAAGTACCAATTAAAGAATCTTTATTTAGCATTCAATGTGATATTGTAAATTAATCTGAATGTCACTTGATCACTGCGGACCAAATGAGTGCGTCATTTGAGCCATCATTTAATTGCTTTTAATGTAATATTTCAGATGAAGGCTGGTCTTTTCCTCTTCGCTGTGCTCGCAGCACTTGTTGCCTGCAATGCCAATGACGCGCCTGCCGTCGAGAATGACGCACCTGTCCTCAAGAATGCCGCTGCAAGGGCTAACATGCACCAAGGAACTTACAGGCCTGGTGACAGACTACTTCACAGGTGTGTACCTGGATATAAATGTATATACTAAGAGTACCTTACTGCAGTCAACATTTCTTAAATATTGCTTGCATTATTGATACATAAATGTAGATTAGAGCCTGGAAACTAATACCCATACCAGATTTGTCTTAATAGAACTATATAGGATATCTTAGCAGTTTTAAACATGAGTTCGTCATATTTTACTATCTTGGTATGAAGGACCAATACTAGCAATTTGAAATTAAATAATCAATTTCTACGACGAGATAACAACTAAAATTAAGATAGGAACGAGCTAAAATCGACCAATCACACTAGCTGAAATCCACATCACGTCGCTTACCTTATCCATGATTGGATAATTCTTTCATCGCCTCATTTTAAGGCACCTGTAAAGTCTTGAACGTGGTAATACAGTCTCCAAATTAAGTTTAAATTAGTGGTCTCAGGATTGAAACTAAACGTTTGTATATCTTTTCAGTGGCTACTACCGCAAGAACCCCATTTTCAACGCCGTGCAGTACCAGGACATCACTTACCGCGGAGCCAACAACGTGCGCATCACCTACCTTGAAGCTGTCGAGCAGGGAGCCACCCAGTGGGGCATGCCCTCCCTCAGGGCAGGAGGCGTTGGCTTCAACCAGGCGACCATCAGGCTGACATCCGCCAGAGGCTACGGATACTACTACTTGGTCCGCATCTACGGCCGTTAAAAATTTAAGACGAATGTACAACTTTAAGATTGTGGAATGGATTTGTTTACGACTGGATTTTTGTATAATATATCACCTGGGTGGTAACCTTTTCATTTTAAGAAAGGGCTCTATTATTAACTCACGAACAGAATAATCTCACAATAAATTATTTTAAGTCAAATATTTTTCTTTCATTTACTTTACTTATGAGGATATGATTTAAGGTCGATAAGAAACGAGGCCATAAAAAATGGCATTACACAAAATCACATTTATAAATAATTTGAAAACACGAATAACTAGCGATCCATGAATAATCTTTTAGTGTTTGAGCTTAGCTGTGGTTTACTCTTATATCTTTTATAAGAACTTTCACTATGGGATCAATACTGAAATCACCAAAAAGATCGACGGTCCCATTCATTTATGTGCGCATAACTCTACAAAATATACTGAACAGCCTATTTTGGTACAGTAAAAATTGTTCATAATGAAGAGTATAATGACCCCTTAAGAGGTATTGCGTTGATTCTGGTGAAGCTCCAAAGTCTTGAGCATCGACGCTGCGTTGCTAGCCTGTCGGTTTTCTATCGTTTGCGTTTTGGGGAGTGTGCGACGGAATTGCTTTGTTTAATTCCGCCAAGCCCGTTCCAACATCCGACCACAAGATGTTCGGCGTTGCGCCACCGGTACATGGTGGACGTCCCACACGCACACGCACAAAACGTTTTGGGAACACATTCATTGTGCGTACAGCTTAAGAGTGGAATTCTCTGCCTGAGTCTGTGTTTCCTGATAGCTAAAACCTGGGAGTCTTTGAGTCAAGGGTGAATAGGTTACTTCTAGGCAAGCGTGCTCCATCTTCACCACATCATCGCTTACCATCAGGTGAGATATTGGTCAAACGCATGCCTAACAATAGTAAATTAAATTAAATATCTACGCAGCCCTTTTCCCAACTATATTGGGGCTTCCAGTATGCATCTGGATCCGGTTTGGATTCAGCTGAATACCAGTATTTTGTGTGAAGCAACCCAGTAACTGGGTAACTCGATACTCTTTACCTGGACTGGTGTCAGATTTCTTGGCTTCTGACTATCCGTAACGATGGTTAAAGAACTATAAATGAGACCAAAACCTTAACGTGTTTTCGAAGGCACGCAGGAATCTCGTTGTGTTAATGTTTACCCAATAAATGACTGTCGGGACCAAAAACTTAACGTGCTTTCGAAGGCACGCAGGAATTTCGGTGTTTTAAAATATACCCATCCACGGACCGACCACGGCAAGCGATATCTTTTACCTGACGAGAATAAGCGATTTATAAGTAAATAAATAGCCTTTGCCCGCGACTTCAGACGCGCATGTCCCGTTTTTTCCCGTTCCCGTAGAAATTTCGAGAAATCCTCTCTTAATGCTCCCTTACACTCCCCAAGGAACCTTCATGCCCAATTCCAGCTTCTAAGACAAGTGGTTTCGGCTGTGCGTTGTCTGTTAGTCACTCAGTCATTCAGTAACGGAAGAGTTTTATATAAATTGAAGTATATTGATGATAATAATCTTTCAGTGTCTGAGCCTACATTCCTTGAAGAGTTTTGATTAATAGTTCACACTGATTTCACCGGGTTAACATGCGACTTATGTAAACGTAACTGATGAAACAAAGAAAAGAAAGAAAGAATAATATTTTACACTTCGCTATTTAAGTTTATGTCGCATGCAATAGGCAGCGAGCCTGTTGTGATCCACCGGTACAATTCCATACTTCGGCCCGCTACTGAGGACATCCAGTTGAAAAAATCTAGTTATATATTTGCCTCACCTAACTATAGAACTTAGTATCTATGTTAAAAGTAGCATTTGCGATCGCTGATCTGATTATTTTATTTATTTGTTTTTATAACTCAGTCAATATCTTTGAAATTGGAAGGTGATAGATCATGATACTGGAAACCAGCGAGTTCGGAATGATTTTTCATTAAAATGAAAATCGAAGTTAGACTAATAATCAGCACTTTTTTAACGTCATAATTGACTGAGAGACAGAACTAGAACCTCAGATTTCTCTGAATTTGAATCTGTTATTACAATTTATTAAAAAGAATCCAAATGTTACTGAATATTCGATAGTTGTAACATATAAATCATATACCATAGACACAATTGCTCCTGTCCTAACAGGCCTTTTTTTTAGCGATCTCTTCTTTAAATGAAACATCGTGACAAAGTAACAATAATTGTCAAAACAAGATGTAAATGTGATCCTAGGGGGATTTGAGACAATTTATACTACTATATTTATGCTTCCAGGATTTGAAAATACATAAATCACTGAAAAAAACATTCTAAACCGAATGCCGTATTTTGACTTGGAAAATGGAATTCTAACGTCAGTATGGTTTCACGAAAGCTAGATCAACAACTGACGCAAAATTAAAATTTTTGGATTCCTGGGAGAAGTTTCAGGATGAAAAATATTGGTATTTCTGTGACCCCTCAAAAGCATTTGATTGCGTTGACCACAAAACACTGATCTGTAACGTGGGCAAGCTACTGTTTTTGTTATTTCCTTTTTATTTAAATGGCAACAAAAAGTAATGGTTATCGAGGTGACGTCCTCGGGGTCTCCACTTGAGATGAGTGTAACTCAAGGTTCAATTCTTTGCCCTTCATTTTTTGGTAATATTCATGATTATCTTTATATAATGGCTAGCTTCTGATATAATTCTATTTGCTGGTGACACTTATCGCATTATTAAAATAGATAAAAAATATTTGAATGTCTTGCAGGTCAACTACAGACTGAATGTCTTTTGAAGTTTTAATGTTTTTAGAAAAAAACTTCTCTTCTCATTACCTACATAAATATACCCCGCGTTGGTGGTTATTAAATCATTGATGGCAACCAACTAAATAATTCGAGAACTGTATTTTAAGGTTAGGTTAGGGTAGATTAAGCTTGCTTCGGGAGGTTCTTGTGTCGCATAGGCAGGGAGCCGGACGCTCGGTGCCACCACTGCGTCGAATGTCGGGAGGACACGGCGCGGCATACGCTTGCAGAGTGTGCAGCTTGGGAGGAGCCGCGCCGTGCCCTCATCTCTGTTGTAGGCGGTGACCTCTCGCTGCCGGCCGTAGTTCGTGCTATGGTCGGCGGTGAGGAGTCCTGGGACGCGGTGGTCTCCTTCTGCGAGACAGTTATCGCGCAGAAGGAGGCTGCGGAAAGGGAGAGAGAGATCACAACCGCTCTCCCTGCCCGCAGCAGGCGCATCGGGCGTCGGAGGAGGGCATACGCTGCCCTCTTCCGGCCCCCCTAACTGGGCTGGACCCAGTTAGGGGGGCCGGAAGAGGGCAGGACTTGGGGATGTCCGTCGCCCCCCACTCATCCGGACCCGAGGTGGCGGCGCGTGGTGTTCCCGTGCGCCCCTCTTTGACGTAGCGAGGGGAGTCAAACACCTCACTCCCCTCGCCGACGCGAGGTGGCCCGCAGAGGCGGGCCGGCACCAGCCGGGGATTGCGGAAGTCGTATACGTTCCCGCGATCCCCGGCGTAGGTGGAAGATGGAACACCGGGGTGGTTTTAGTCAGTAAGAGTCTGACAGACCCCTCCACCCGCCCCAGGTTGGAGGATTTCCATGAGGATTTCCCCCCGAGATCAAAAAAAAAAAAAGGGTAGATTAAGCTCAACCGGAGATTGCGGAAGTCGCATACGTTCCCGCGATCCCCGGCGTAGGTGGGATATGGGACACCGTGGTGGTTTTAGTCAGTAAGAGTCTGACAGACCCCTGGAGGATTTCCATGAGGTTTTCCCCCCGACATCAAAAAAAAAAAGGTAGATTAAGCTGAGCCGGACGTTCGATGTCAGCACTGCGTCGACTGTCGGGAGGACACAGCGCGGCATACGCTGGCAGAGTGTGCCGCTTGGGAGGAGCCGCGCCGTGCTCTCATCTCTATGGTAGGCAGAGATCTCTCGTTACCGGCCGTAGTCCGTTCTATGATCGGCGGCGAAGAGTCCTGGGACGCGCAGATCGGTCGTCGGAGGAGAGCATACGCTGCCCTCATCCGGCCCCCCTAACTGGATCCAGGGGCAGCGGACTTCAATTTATTGCCCTGAAAAAGTATATCCTAAACTTCCACTTGTGTAACTGAATCCGAAGCTGTCTTATTAGAAGCAGCGGTTTTCTTAACGCTACAGATTAATTTGATGTAGTATGGTACGATGTAGTAATTTATTGTAATATGTATTAGTTTAATGTTCATGTATTTTATTTTATTGGCTCTAGGTGCCTGAAATAAAGGATATAATTAAATTAATTAAAATTATAAATTTTAATTATTTTTACAGGAAGAGGGATCACCAGCCACAGTAGCAGCAGTAATTGTCATGTGAGTTTTTCAAAGAAGCATAATGTAATTACTCCACCTAATAAGTCAGTCGATGTGGATTAAGGGTAGGTAGATCATTAAAGGATGGTCTTCCTTCCAACGGTGTTTGTTTTAGCAAATCTCATTCTAATCACTAAATTGTGTACAAATGGTACACGAAACACGAGACAAAATTGCAGCTCTTTAACTAAAATAAGGACACCAAAAACCATGTCTATAAATTGAAATGGGGCGAAACTAAGTGGTATGGCAAACCAGTGGCAGGCGTGCTTGTTATGAAACGCGACAAAATAATTCGGGCACGCGAATTTTTGTACTTGTTCTTTCTATAAGATAACTACTGAAGAGCATAATTACTTTCGATTTTAATTTAATATTGGATGTTACTCAATTTCATACTCGTAATACAGAAAAAAATAACAGTTGATGACGAATGAAGAAGTGAAAATAAGTATAGGTACCTACACAAGGCGAAAGGAAATGGTCTTTAACTAGAAAAAGACCTGTGACTTTTTTTTTGGATGGGAAATCATCAATTAATGACTCCTCCCGCTCTGGGCGGAGAGGAAGGGAGTGTCAGACTCTTACTGTCTAAAAGTCACCCGTGACCCTCCAAATGTACTTTGCGTTGCAGGGCCGCGGTAACTCTTTCGGACAATTCCCCAACCCTGATAAGCGCCTTGTGACTTGTCTTGGCTTTCTATCATCGGCAACGCTTTTTACAATTAAAAAGCCGGGTTTGTGAATGATTTGTTGTAGAATAAGAATTTGAAGACATCAAAGGTCTCAAATTCTTCGATGACCACAAGTGTCTAATGTGTGAGGCTGAATCCCTAATCATGTGGAAACAAACATAACACTAAAAGAAATTACGGAGATTTCGGTGTTGGTGGATTGGCAGCCATTTGTGCTTGATACGGAATTCTGGAATGGTCATATTTGCGCAAAACAAATATGAATCTGATGAAAAAAAGTGGATTTGGAGTCGCCCAAGCTGCGCTCCGTTGCGTTTCAGAAAGACCTGGCTAACTGACATCAGTGTTTTCAAGGATTGGAGGACGGAGGAGAATGGCAGTTGGAAAAAAAAATGCAATCTCCGTTAAGAACTCGCATTCACTCACTATACACAAAACATTTTACACTAGGCTCCCGATCTGACAAAGGCCAAAGATGGGTAGGTACACAAGATATCCGCGTACCTTTCTTCGAGAAAGTGATGTCAACGCTGAAAGGACAAGTGAAAACATGATGATTGTGTCTGTGGATTTTACACGAAACAAAAGGTTTTTTCCTCACTTTTTTCCTTAAGGTTTCTCCTAATTAGCAAAGATTCGGATTTTATTTGATAACTTAGCACATGCTGTTAATGAGGAAATCATTGATAAATACTATCTTATCATGTCTATATGGACACTATATATACTTACTCCAGCAGGTGTTTACTTACATTCAACTCTAAGGAGATAGCTTCTGTGATCTCTTACAGAACTAAATAAAAAATTGCAAATGTAAGTACAATAAATAATTATTCTTCCTTAGGCATTTTCAATCAATATGATGTTGTACGAATAAGTCATCTATGTTTAATTCGTTGTCATTCGAGCCATTGCTAAATTGTGTTTGTAATGAAATATTTCAGATGAAGGCTGGTCTTTTCCTCCTCGCTGTGCTCGCAGCACTTGTTGCCTGCAATGCAAGTGACGCTCCTGCCGTCAAGAATGATGTACCTGAGCTCCAGAACGCTGCCTTCAGGGCTAACATGCACCAAGGAACTTACAGGCCTGGAGACAGACTACTTCATAGGTGTGTACCTACACACATAAATACTAAGTGTACTTTTCTTCAGTCGACTTGAATTAGTCGAAAATATTGTCAAAACTGGTTCGCCAAGAATCCTATGTATTGCTATTCCAAATAATGGTTGCTTCAAAGAACAATTGCGGAAATGTTAAACTTCTTTTAGTCATCTTGATTTATGATAACTGATATAAAGCCATTAGTGTCTTATCACACCGTTTTATGGTTTAATGAATTTACGAAAGGTGTCAGGATTCAATTTTTTTTTTATCTTTTCAGCGCCTACTACCGCAGGAACCCCATATCAAACGCAGTGCAGTACCAGGACATCAATTTCCGCGGAGCCAACAACGTGCGCATCACCTACCTTGAAGCTGTCGAGCAGGGAGCCACCCAGTGGGGCGTGCCCTCCCTCTTGGCAGGAGGTGTTAACTTCAACCATGCCACCATCAGGCTGACAACCGCTAGGAGCTACGGATACTACTACTTGGTCCGCATCTACGGCCGTTAAAATATTAAAACACAAATAGACAGCATTTACTACTAATGATTTTCCTAGCGACATGGGTTTTAAATTAAATGGGGGGGGGTTCAGATTGACTGTAAAAGTTTATAATTTTGCATCATAGGGTATTTTGTTTTCTTTACAATGGTTTTGGTTACATGTTCAACTGAGTACAATTCTGATCACAATAAATTCAATAAAAATATTAATGTTTTTTTATTATAAACACTTTTTTATTCCGGCCTTTACTGAAATAAAAACTAAATTACCTTCATTACATTTTTATAAATCTGGAACCCTAAAATTAGTGTTCAGATATTTGATGTCAATAGTAAAAGATCTCTTGGATAGGACTTATCATGGCAATCAGACAGGGCTCAATTTTAGGCCCCTTCTTGTTTCTTATTTATATCAATGACTTGCCGTACCTCATAAAGAATAATTATGACTTAGTGCGGTTTGAAGACAAAACTTTGCTTTTATTTTAATTAAAAGGTCTGCAGATAGTTACTGACGATGTAAATAGTGCCCTTGCGACTGTAACAAACTGGTTGAATATTTTAATCTTTAAGACAACATTTGTTTCATAAAAAGTGCTATTCGAGAGACTTTTAAATTAAATCCCAGACATATTATTTCTTCATATTAGTTTCTTCAAATTTATCTCTGAGGGAGCTCAGAGATAAATTTGAAGAAACTAATGTAATGACTGTGCTTTCTCAGTATATTTTTGAGAATCTCTTGTATACACATGCAAATATTAATTGGTTCATTTCGATGCCAATTTATTACGTTTTCATAATAAACTTCCAAGCCACATTCAAAAACTAAGTATCAATAAATTCAAATAATTATTATAAAAGTACCATGCCTGGAAGCTTTTTACACGGTTAAAAACCATCTTGAGGAAAAAAGGCTTGGGATTGAGCTATTCCAATATAATACTGGGCATATTTAAATAAATAAAATAAAAATCATTTAATTCAGACAGAGTCCATTAATATTGGTTATTTATTTATTTATTTAATTTGGGAAAACAAACAGTTACACAAAAAAGGTACAATACAAGTGTTTAAAAATACAAAATAACATATGTGTAACCCACGACGTTATCCACATTTTAATCACAACAAAATGTTACGGGCCAAATTACACACGAGTAACATGAGCGAGATAAAATATAGAAACGATACAATTTTAAAAACAAACTAAAATTTACAATTTTTTGTCTTTTTGTTAAAAAACTAAAATAAATTTTACATTAAAAATCAATGGTTAGTATACATAATTTTAGAAAATAGTGTTAGTACTTATAACTACCGGAAAAAAATACAATTATCTACCTATACAAAACTCACATGCAGGCTTATCCAATGCTCCAGTATGGGGCTGTCCCATCTGTCCGCTATAGCTCTCAGGATGCTTGGGGCTGGCGCGTACCCGACTCATGGCGGAGGCGCAACGCTTGCGCATGAAAACCATCAATCTTCGCCTCCGCGAACATGCACTACAGTAGCGCGGCAACCCCAACAACACCCTGAATGCACTGTTGTACTGGACTCGCAAGGCGCTGTATGCCCTCTGAGTATAGTTGACCCACAGACTGCATGTATAAAACGAGTGACAATACGCTCTAAACTAATAATTTAAAGTTTCTGGATTCAGATAAATAAGACTAAATATAAGACGTATTACATATTTTTTGTTTTTCAAAGTATATTCCCTCGCAATTCCTGCATTTTCACAATCGCTGAAACCATTGTACAAAACAGTTGGACCAGTTTTGCTTAGGGACCTCTTCAATGGCTACATGGAACGCATTCACCGCCAATTCAGGGCTCGTAAAACGTGAGCCTCTAAATTTGTCTTTAATTTTTGGAAAGTAACAGAAAACGCAGAGTGCGAGGTCGGGCTGTTAGGTGGATGCGTCATCAGTTCCACATTTGAAGCCTTCAAATACGCTTCCGTAGCCTTAACAACCTTAGCAAAATGTGAGGATAAGTTAGAGTGGTGAAGGAAGATATTGCTTCGAGGATGCTTTTCGCGAACTTTTTCTAAGACTCTGGGCAAGCAAGTGTTGACGTACCAATCTGCAATTACTGTCTTTTGATATTCAAGCAATACTGTTGTGTAATGTCCTGATTTGCCGAAAAAAGAAGCAACCATTTTTCTAGCAATGCTTCGATATTTTTTAACTTTCGTCGGCAAATCTTCAAAAGAAAAGACCCACTCTGCCAACTGGCTTTTTCTTTCCGGTTCAAAGCAGTACACTCAGATTTCGTCACCTGTCACGATATCATAGACAGCCAATAAATGTCCGCCGTTAAATTCTTTTTGTCATTTTATGGCACCACTAACATGCAGTCGTTTCTGGTCCTTCGTTAAGTCATGCGGTATCCATTGAGTGCAAATCTTCCGAACCTTCAGATGAACATGTAAAATGCTTTGCACTTGGCTCATTCCAATGACTAAAAAAGTACGAATTTGCTCTGATAAGTAATTTTTTTTGTCATTTTCAATAAGTTGTCGTACGGTATCAATATTAGATTCTGTAACCGCATTCGCCAGCCGACCTTCACGTACCTCGTCATGGAGATGATCACGTCCACGTTTAAATTCTCTACGAATACACAGAGCTGTGACATAGTGCTTCATTACCAAATGTCAATTGAAGTCTTTGGCAACTCTCTTGTTGACTTAAGCCACAGTGAAAATCATAAAAAAAAACATTTAACGAAAATGTTCACGAGTTAAAAGCATTTTGATAGCGACACACAATTTTCGGAAGGACGCCACAATTAAAAAACAAATGACAGTCTCGCAAACTAAAAAGTAACACGTTTCCAAAGAGTTCCATTTTTGGATTCCATAATTGTTTTTTTTTAAATTGTTTTATTGTAAGTGGCCAGATCCAGAAACTTTCAGTATGCCCCACGTATGTACACGGTCCCGTTTTTACCCTTTGCGTACGGAACCCTATTACTCAGACTCCATTGTCCGTCTGTCACCAGACTGTATCTCATGAACCGTGATAGCTAGACAGTTGAAATTTTCACAGATGACGTATTTCTTTCAAATTATGAGAGTCCAATTCGTACTTGGCCGGTTTTCAAGTATTTTTAACAATGTTTGTCAGTTAGAGTACTTTTGCGGCCTATCCAAATGTCCTTTCTTTGCCATTGCTCGTTGAGTCGTTGAGCTCCTTATCGGTTCTAAGTTAAGCTACTCGACTACTAACTAAAGCTTGCACTGACTGGATAGGTCCACACAAATCTGTGTGTGTTCTTCTCTCAAATAAATATTTCAGACATAAATCAACATGGTCTTTATATAACGTATGGAGAATGCGAGGACTATATAGATTGTTATATTAGGGAAATGTTTCGGGATTGTCTGGTGGCTTGAGTATATATGCGGCCTAATCAAATGCGCTTGCACTGTCTGGATATCTACATCATTATCATCATATCAGCCGAAAGACGTCCATTGCTGGTAATAAGCCTCCCCCAAGTGTCGCCCCAACAACCGGTCCCGTGAGTCTCGCATCTATCGGCTACCCACGACTCTCACCAGGTTATCGGTCACCTTGTGGGAGGCCTTCCAACGCTGTGTCTTCCGGTACGCGGTTCCACTTCAGAACTTTTCGGTCCCATCGACCATCTGTTGTTCGAGCAATGTGCCCTACCTTCTGCCACTCGCCACTGCCCACTGCCACTGCCCACTGCCCACTGCCACTGCTCACTGCCACTGCCCTCTGACTGGACAGGTCTACTCATCATCTGTGTGGTACTTACCTCAAAAGACCACCTCAGACATTAACCTACATGGTTCCCATAGGATTTGACTTTGACTTTAAAAGAGACTTTGACCTCTGAGCAGGCTTGTTTTGGTGTTTTTTTTCTCAGAGTAGTCAGCTAAGAAACACCGGCCTCATTAAGTTTTAAATGAAAAACTAATATTGACGTGTAAACGTTTATTTTTACCGATTTACGTAATAAATGTGGTTTTGTGTGAGAAGGCATCAGTTAAACGTTTCTTCGACACTGCTGTAAAACACCGTAACCCCCTTATCGCATCGGCCACCCGATACGAACCCTCCCACATCTCCAAGGTACGCCGACCGAGGCATACCCTCGACACGCCCACTATCACTCTCCTCTAAGAGAGTCGCAAAGAGACGAGCACTCTTCGCAAACCACGACCGCCATCCTTCCGCCCTCGCCGCCGAGACCCGCCGCGACGTCCTCGTCAAAATCCACCCCGACCCTTGCTCGAGCCAGCCCGCGTCGCTGATCCTGTAGTCTTAAATTTGCCCCTTAATAATAATTCTAGTTCGATCCAGCCCGTCCCTAGCTGTCCTCCCCCCAGCGACGCCCTAAGCCGAGGCCCGTACCCCACAGGGGGTGCCCGTAGCGTGTAGTCGCTTAGTTTGTAAGTTTTTTAAAAGCCCTGGCTGGAGGCTTTAATATTATATTAAGGCCATCAAGGCAAGCCCGGTTAAGCAGTCGACAACCTTATAGGTTGAACTCACAAAAAAAAAGAGAAGGCATCATCAAACAACTAGATTACTTGCACAATTTTCCTTAAGCTTTCTTACTTAACGAAGATTTGAATTAAGATTACGATCTGTTTTTTATGTAACCGTTTTAAAACGTAACACTTGTTTTTAATGAGTTAGTCATCGATAACACTATGTATATTATCTTATCACGTCCATATTGATACTATATATACCAACTCCTGCAGGTAGTTACTTTCATTCACATTGTACTCTAAGGAGATAGCTACTGTGATTTTTACGGCACTAAATAAAAAATTGCAAATGTAAGTTCCGTTTTATATAATTTTTATTAGCTTTCCAATCCATATGAAAGTTGATTGTGATCAATCAACTCTCATATGGATTGGAAAAGCTATTATTAGCTTTGAAACAAAATATTTGCTTCATTCAAGTCATCACTCAATTGTTTTTTAATGTAACATTTCAGATGAAGGCTGGTCTTTTCCTCCTCGCTGTGCTCGCAGCACTTGCTGCCTGCAATGCAATTGATGCTCCTGCTGTCGAGAATGATGTACCTGAGCTCCAGAATTCTGCCGCCAGGGCTAACATGCACCAAGGTTTTTACAGCCCTGGTGACAGACTACTTCACAGGTATGTACCTATTTAACTACGAAGTGTACATTTCTATATTCCACATGAAATTTTCTGATGAGACAGGAAACCAACAGCTATAGGTACCGCATTGTTTCGGCTTGAAACAACGTCAAACACAAGTGCAAAATTTAAACATCCATTTTTATCAGTCAGACATTAAGATAATAATAAAGATATTAGTATCTCGATGACTGATAAAACTTGATTTGATTTTTACACGTCACTTATGCGACAAGATACTATCTCAGGCGTCTCACTGACGTGGACGTCATGTATGTACTTGACCAAACATACTGGGTAAAATCCACATCGAGTCTCTTGCAAATCACCTCTTTTCTTTCTGTCTTTGTGTCTTCCGGATGATTCCTGCTCATCACCGCTTCGCTTTTAGCCAGAAATCCCTTAGCGCGAACACAGTGAGTGATTTTAAACTAAACGTTTTAATATCCTTTCAGTGGCTACTACAGCAAGAACCCCATTTTCAACGCCGTGCAGTACCAGGACATCACTTACCGCGGAGCCAACAACGTGCGCATCACCTACCTTGAAGCCGTCGAGCAGGGAGCCACCCAGTGGGGAATTCCCACCCTTAGAGCAGGAGGCGTTGGCTTCAACCAGGCGACCATCAGGCTGACATCCACCAGAGGCTACGGATACTACTACTTGGTCCGCATCTACGGCCGTTAAAATATTGAAAGACACATGCACCACTTTTACGACGAATGGATTTTTTGCAACAGGGTCTTAATTTATCTGCGACACGGGTTTTAAAATAAATGGGGTTTTGTCTTTAACATGTTTAACTGAGTACAATTCTGATTACAGTAAATATTTGATAGTTATTTATGTTTTTTTTTCTTTTGCTCTTGCTCGATGAGTTTTAAAAAAGGTTAAAAATGTTTTATAAATTGTACACATAAAATTTTTGTTCCTGGAAACTATGGAAATCAAAAATCAGCACGTGCTGCTATCCCATTGTATAGATTTTGCTTCAACTTTATGAGCTCGAAATGTTCAGGAAATGAACGTTTATGGCGAGACATAGTATAAGACCGTTTTTCGCTTAAGCGTATCTTGTTAAATATCTGGAACAGGATCCATGGTCCGGAGCGAAGAGGCTTGGGAAGTGGTCACCTCCTTTGGTCGATGGCGCGTTGTGTTTCACACGCGCCTCAAAGAGATGTCAGCATAGAAGACGGGGCCCGCAAGGGCCAGAGCCTACCAGGGTTGCGGAATTTGTTCGAAAGAGTCACCGCGGCCCTGAAACGCAAAAGGCTTTAGAAGGAACACGGATGGGTTTTAGTCAGTAAGAGTCTGATACGCCCTTCCACTCCACCCAGAGCGGAAGAAGTCATTTGATGATTACCCATCCTTAAAAAAAAAAGGCCTTATGCATAAACTGAGGAACCTGCTACCGAAATAGTTAACAGTCTCAGATATAAAAGAATCCTTAAGCAGCGTCTTTAGAATAAGCCAAGAAGACGTTTATTCAGAACTTAAACAAATAAAAGATGGCGCACCGCAAGGAAATGTTTTAGGTCCGGTCCTGTACCCACTGTATACTTGTGAGATTCCTGAACTAGAGTGCAATACCATTGGGAGCTTTGCTGATGATACAATTACTATAATGGCTGTTAGAAATAGCCACAAAGAAGCAGTAGAAAACATTTAAATGGCGGTTAATCAAGTTTACGACTGGACCATAAAATGGGGTTTAAATTAAATGAATCCAAATCCGTACAACAAACAAATCCCATAACAGAATACAGCCAAGTATCTTGGTATGTGCCTTGATGCGAAGCTACGCAGGAAAGCGCACGTCAAGAAGAAAAAAAGGTTATCTCGACCTGTGGTTCAAAATAATGCATTGGCTGCTTGGAAGAAATTCTGTGCTGTCCATGCAGAACAAATTGTTGCCTGATGACAGTTTGTATTTTGGTATGCAGCTGCACTAAAGAGTCTAATATATTAAGTTTCCAAGTACTCCAGAACAAAGTATTACGGAAAATCGTAAACGCATCCTGGCACATACAAAATGATGACTTTCATCGGGATCTAAAAGTTGAATACTTGATGTACTCGTAAAATTGATTAAAAATTGGAGAGGAGTTCACAAACAGTGACTTCATCAGAATGTGAACGACAAGGCGATACAACTTACAAATAAAAAAAAACTTGTTAAAAATAATCTTTTTCATATTGCTTCAACAAACCCTTTCATTTGATAGCTGTATCGTAGGGATCCATATAAAATAATTGGTCCGCCATATTGCGTTAAGAATGATGTCGATAGTTAACTATGCACTGTCGTCCAAATCAAACGTGTGTGCAAAATTTCAGCTTAAATGGTTAGGGATAACTCTTTTAAAATTCAGTTGCAAGATTTGACCAATACATTATTTCTAATAACTTAAAAATCAAGTTAAGTTAGAGCTCTTAAAAATTCTACACTAACAGGAAGCGTTCTCTCAATTCTGTGTGGTTATATTCTCAAAAGACTAGCTCATCTTATCAAGGTATCTACTGTCAAAACATTGTAAGAGACGTTTTACGTGTTTCTTCGCAGATTATTCGAATAGACATCTAGTTTTAAAATAAACTATTTTGTCAGAAACAAATATCATCAAAACTTGTTCTACCACAACATTGCTCATAAAATTATTAAGGTGTATTCATGCGGAATTTATTCGAGAGAGTTACCACGGCCCTGGAACGCAAAGGGTATTTGGAGGAATACGGGTGGGTTTTAGTCAGTAAGAGTCTGACACCTTCCGCAGAAAAGGGCCGTAAGAGCCATTTACGCCGGCGCGATTCTCTCAGGGAACTTTTAAGAATATTAACATCATGACGGTAACTTGTCAATATATCTATGAAAACATCATGTACGTTAGAAAGAATCTACATCATTTTAATAAATGAGGCGACAGACATAACTATGTCACTAGAAATAGGAACCAATTAGTTCAACTAAGTTTCAGACTTGCTGAAAAACATCCCATGAAAAATGTGGCTACTTTAGCCACATTTTTCATGGGATGTTTTTCATTTTTCAATGTTACAAAAAAATACCTCCCCAGATATTAGAACTAAATGAAACAAAATTTTAAAACTTGTATTAAACGCACACTATGCAGGCAAGCATATTATAAGTTGGGAGATTACATTGAATATAAAAATGCACAGGCGCAGGCTTCATACTGCTGAGCGAGCGCCGTCAGCTAGGACTGGTCATGTCTCAGCTGCCATGATTTATTTTAATTATTGTTGCTTTTCTTGTTTTTACTTCGGACGCTTGATCGTGCAAGTCTTTCTACATCGTTCTCACATACATGTATGTTTGTATAATTTTCACACGAATGATGAAACCATGTGTGTTTGTGGGTGTCATTGTAAAAAACATTGATTTAAAAGAGTGTCCGTGGAGTTTCTTGCACGTTCTTCTCCATAGAGATCTACGCTTTGGAACGTGTAATTAGCTTCATCTTATTGGACAGACCGACCTTGACTATTCAAAAGTGCCTGTAATGGTTTAATTGAAATAAATACTTTGAGTTGAGTTTTTTAAGCTCCGCCCAGAGCTTCAGGAGTTATTTGATGATTCAAAAATAAAACCTGCATAACAAAATCCTCTTAAGGTCAAGCAAGGCTCATGATTATTAAAGCAATTAGCTGATACAACTATGCAATGATTACTGAGTCCTCGAAATATTTTTATCATTAGCAAATTTTTTACTTTATTTCTTGAATAATACATACTGTGTCCAAAATTCTTAATTAAGTGTAAATAAACAAATTTGAAAAATACTCCTCTTAAAACTGGCTTCAAAAATGCATCTCTATAAGGTCTGTAGATCTATCGACTACAATCCCTAAAGGCAAGGCGAAGGTATAAACTGGCTACGCTCAAATTTTTTCTTTACTGAATACACCTTAATAATTGTATGAGCAATGTTGTGTTGTGGCAGCATCGTCCAATCTCAGGCACCAACTTTGAGGAGACTATTTTTTTTTTAAGGATGGGAAATCATCAAATGACTATTACCTTTTGATCACTGTGCATGCATTCCGCACTATCCTCGTGTTTTTAGAATCCTATAAGCAATCGAATTCAGGAAAACGACCAAGTGATTTATTGAAAAAATCGAATAAGTCTGTCAGATACATATCCAAAAAAGTTTTTGACACTTTTTTCCCTTTTTCACGTAAACAAAAATTGAAGAGGATAGAGTGCGTTGAAAACACGCGTGCCGTCACTATGATGGTACACAATTGGTTAAAATTTTTACCATCATGTGACAATTGGGTACAATTTTTACCATCATGTGACAATGATACAATTTTTACCATCATGTGACAATTGAGTACAATTTCTACCATCAGTGACGTCACGCGTGTGTGAAAAAAGAAAAATTTTAAGTTTTTTTTTTTGTAAAATGTACTGCGGCTTCACTCTTAATGAATCATCGGTCAATGAACGCCTCTTTAATCAAAGGTCGCTCATATTTTTTTATCGTATATCAAATATAATAATATAAAGTAATAAACAGTTACCTTGTTTGTTTTTTTATAGGAGGTAATTTCTATTACATTCATAGTATTGATATTATGAAAATTCTTACACTGATCGAAAGCTGTAGGTACTATCACTAAAAGCTTAGGCAACTAACGAAAATGCGCAATTCTTGAGGATTAGGCCACAGAAACGAAGTACCATGAAATTATCCTTTTTTTTAAATTGTTTTTTATTAATGAGACGGTACAGTAAGTATTAGTAAGTCTTTTGGTTGCCGACATATTATTATTGCATTTACGGCTACGAAGCTACGAAGTGCTACGGCGTAGCACGTGCCCCTACGAAATCCCTAACTATTCAAAATGCACGATTTCTGTGGTATAGCCCGCATAAGTGAAGGCTTTTGAATGTTAAAAAATTTAAACAACGCTATCACTAAGGATGATTTCTTTAAGATAAACTTCCGGAAAAAAAAACTAGGAAAAACATGAAATGGAAATACCGAGGAACATTAAATTATTTATCATTTAGATAGAGAATATTTTGGAAATGTCTTTGTTTTGTCACAGATTATTTCCTAAGATGATTGCCTACTAAATTATCGCGATAAATAAATATTTATCCGTTTAGTTAATTATAAATTAATCGATCACTGCCACCTTATCTAGATAACTGTTATCGTAATCGAAAATCATAGTTTATTAACAGTTGGTGATTTTTTTCCTTTAATTTGTAAACAGATAATTAAATTGGACATTGGACTCTCAATGCATGACAATTTTTTTTTAAAATTTATTATGGGTTTGCTCTTGACTTTAGTGTAGGTCATAGATGACAGAGATAAAGTCGAGTTCGGTTTAATTCGGTTCTTGAGAGAATCCGAAGTTCGTGACTCCTTCTGCTCTGGGCAAAGTGGAAGGGATTTTCAGACTCTTATCCATCCATGTTTCTCCAAATGCCTTTTGCGTTCCAGGGCTACGGTGACTCTTTAGATTCAATTTCGCAACCTTTCGAACAAATTCCACAACCACATCCACACCCTGCAATTGATCCGTCAAGGTAGCACCACTTGGAGAGGTTGGAATTACATACACCTTTCTACTTGCGTTCTGAGGCAGTTCAGGGACTTCCAAGCGTTACCAAATTTCAGGATTGACGAGGTCAAAACAGCAATCGCTCCATTCCAAATATGGCTGTTTTCAGTTCCATCTACCGAACCTTTTCCCAACTATATTGGGGTCGGCTTCCAGTCTAACCGGATGCAGTGGAATACCAATATTTTACTTGGAGCAGTCACTCCAAATAAAATATTGGCTTATCAACTCTAACTAATTTGACTGACCTGTTGGTCGAGTGGTTAGTGACCCTGACTGCTAAACCGGAGGTCGTGGGTTCGATTCCCACCCAGGACAAATCTTTGTGTGATGAGCATGATCATTTGTCCTCTGTTTGGGTGTAATTTGTCTATAATATGTATGTATTTAGAAATATATAAGTATGTTTATCAGTTGTCTGGTTGCCATAGCACAGGCTCTGCCTAGTTTCGGATCGAATGACTGTGTGTGAGTTGTCCCAGGGAAGAAGAAGATATTCTTCATTTATTCTTCAACTATAACTCAGAAGTCATCTTATTTTAAGTGTTGTGCAAATTGTTCAGCATCAATCAACAATAATGTAACGCATGCTGTGCTTACCGGTAAGAAATTGGTACACTGGTCCATCAGTTTATTTGATGTATCTCATATCCTTGTATATGTTTATACAAATTGTTGGTGAGCCACATAAATAAAATAAAAAATAAAATAAATAATATTATCAGATCTCCACAGCATAACTATTACCCCAAGTAACATGAGACAAGAGCTTGGCAATTAAGACGCAATTATTATAAAATTATCTTATCGTTTTGTCTATCAGTGAAAAAGACTTCGTTTTTTAATCATTTTATAAATTTCCCCCTTCATATAACAGCAGTTGCGCAATTGGTGGCGTGATATTACACGCCCTCTTTGACACTTCACAACGGCTAAAGATTATACGTACCTCAGCGTATCCATCATTACTAATCAGACTTATTGCCAATAAGCATGACAGTGATATTTATCATAAACCGATTAGATACAATAATACATCTGTTCCAAATCCTGAGCAACGTTAACGCCGAAAATGATAAATAAACCAAAGTACATATTTTAGTGTTCCAGCTTTTGGTCACGTGGTTTCCCCTGCGTGGAAATCGGAAATCAAAAAGGCATTTGATTAATTTAATAGCCGTACCGCAGCCCCATTTTAATTTCTTTTAATCCATAGATATCTCTGACAGCGATGAGATTAGATTTGTTTCAATAAACCCACTTTTAGTTTGCTAATTGACACATTCCATATGATATAATTTTACTGACTATTCTTTAATTACTAACAGAGTTATGAATACAAAATGTAGAATAGTGAAAGGATGGATTGTGCGAGAAGTGATATGAACGGAAAGGGTCAGTGATAGCGTGGCGGTTAACAGAACAGAATATAGGAAAAAAACGGTTTGCACCGACCTCAAGTAATTTGTTTTTTTTTTAAGGATGGCAAATCATCAAATGACTTCTTCCGATCTGGTTGGTGCGAAAGGGTGTATCAGACTCTTACTGACTAAAACCCATTAGTGTTCCTCGTAATGCCCTTTGCGTTCCAGGCCCGCAGTGACTCTTTCGAACAAATTCTGCAACCCTGGACCCCCAATGTACCTACCTTTATAATTAAGTTTGAGTAAAATGGTTATGTAACAATGTTTGGTATGCAATAAAGTATCCTACTAATATTATAAACGCGAAAGTTTGTAAGTATGGATGTTTGTTACTCTTTCACGCAAAAACTACTTAATGGATTTTGATAAAATTTGGCACAGTGGTAGATTATAGTCTGGAATAACACATAGAATACTTAATTTATATTAAAATACTTATTTTATTTACTTAATTTTTATCCCGGGAATATGTTCACGTGGGATAATTTTCGACAGTCACGCGGGCGGTGCCGCGTCCGGCAACTAGTACTTTATATTTTATTTTATTTTATTTTGACAAGTACAGTGACAGACTACAGACTAAAAACAATTCATCACAGCCATGACAACATACATTATGTGAATCTGGGGCCCAATTATTACTGTACACAGCGTTCAATATTTAATAAGCTTCATTAGTGACAAATGTTTAACATACTTAATATGAAAAAAATAAAAAAACTCTTCCAACTACAATTTATATAAAGCATTTCTAAATTCGTTGAAACTGCTCAAAAATAAATCTACCTTAGGGCATATTGCATTATATTGACTGCACATTCTGGACAACGGGTTATTTTCAGAAACATTATTGTTACTAGCCGGAATACTGAATAATTGTGGAGTGCGCACAGATCTAGTTGGTATTTTAAAGTTTATCTGGTCAAGTAATTGAATGTCAAAGGAACCATTAGCAATTTTATGCAATGTACTTAGATCACTCACCCATCTCCTTTTCTCAAGACTCTCCATGTGAAAGTGTGTGAGTCGCTGATTGTAATTGGGTAGTTTACGTCTGAGGCCATATTTTGCACTTAAAAATCTGACAAATCTTCTCTGCACAGATTCGATGCGATCAATATGAGTGTTATATATTGGAGACCACACAGACGAGCAGTACTCCAATATAGATCTTACCAGGGAATAGTACAATATTAACAAACTTTGCGGATTTTCGTCACACCATTCCACAATTGTTTTAATATCCGATTGAAGGGCCTCACAGTCATGAATATTTGAGATACGCCTGAATTTTTTTATATCATCTGCGTAAGCTAGGCATTCGCTTTTAATTTTAATTAGCAAATCATTTACGAATACCAAAAACAATAACGGACCCAGATTCGAACCTTGGGGCACTCCAGATGTTGCTTCAAACGGTATAGAGTCATAGCCGGCTAGTGCAACTAATTGTGTCCGATTTAACGGATAGGATGAGAGCCATCTATAAAGAGTCCCGTGAATTCCGACATGATGCATCTTTGTTAGTAATATAAAGTGATCAACCCGATCAAAGGCTTTCGAAAAATCCGTGTATATTGAGTCTACCTGACGTTTACTATTAAAAGCATCACATAGATATGTTGTGTAGCACAATAAGTTAGAGTTCGTTGACCTACCAGTGATAAATCCGTGTTGTCGTGTATCTAATATGTGCCTAAGGTGAGTGTACATGTGTTCATAAACAAAACCCTCAAATATTTTGGCAAATAAGTTTAATATACAGATTGGTCTGTAGTTGGTGACGTCACTCCTATCTCCAGATTTGTAGATAGGTGTGACTTTTGCTATCTTCCATAAACTTGGAAATGTACCTTCATGTAGAGATTTATTAAATATAATGAGCAGGGGAGTCACCAAGGCAGTAGCACATAACCGGATAAAAATAGGGGGTATACCGTCAAAGCCACCATTCTTTGAGAGATCAATATTTTCTAACTTTTTCAGAAGTTCTTTTTTTGATATATATAGATTGCCAATTGAGTAGTTGGAGGGCTGGAAATTGGGGGCATAGTTATCAGTTTTACTAGAGCAGTATACTGATGAGAAGTAATTTGCAAATAAATCAACTATTTCTTTACCCGTGTTGCCAACCTCATCATTATAATGCATACAGCTAGGGATGTTATTTGTCACACGTTTGTTCTTGGTATAACGCCAGCAGGCTTTTATATTAACCTTGAGGTCCTCTTCAATCCGCACAACTCATAGTCAAGGCATGTTCTGTCCAATTTATTTGTGATATATCTCGTCTACAACTGTCGTAGTCTGTTTTACGGAAACATAGTTTTTCGTGATAGCTGTGTAATGTGGAAGATGTAGTTTTGCTGTTGAGTATGAGTTCAAATGGCGGATGATGCGTGTCAAGGCGACTTATAGGTGTGGAGGATGTTAAAGTGAATAAGTCTGGGCAATTAGTGATAACCAAATCTAATATTCTACCGTTTTGGTTTACTATGTGATTGAGCTGACTAACAGTGGTTGACTGAAACAAATTAAATAGTGATTTAGATTTTTCACAGTTGTGATTTAGAGGACAGACCGTCTCTGTTGACCACTTGATGTTGCCTAGATTGATATCTCCTAAAATACAAGTCATGTGATTTGATGTATTAGTGATTTTGTCTCCGCATTTGTTGAAAAAGTTACAAACAACATTTACTGGAATATATTCTGGAAGGTAGACAACACATAGATTAATGGTAAGAGACCGGTTCACTACAATTTGAACCCATAAATCTTCCAACAATTCAGATTTCCAGTCGTCTTTAATTGAAAATGTGAAGTTTCTTTGAATAGGCAATAAGTACACCTCCACCGTGGCACTTTCCGTACCACGAGCGAAACAGAGAATCTCGATATCTGCGCACTACACAATACCTATCATCAAAAATCTCAGAAGACAATATATTATCATCAAGCCAGGTCTCACATAAACAAATTATATCATAGTTATTGCATAGTACAGTGTTATAAATATCAATAGTTTTACTTTTCATACCTCTTATGTTTTGGTAATATATTGAGATATACATTTTATTGTTAATTTTTCCAATCAACTACTATACAAAAATAACAAAACAATGTGTAGAAAATGTTAACATATGAGATCAAGACTAGTAATATTTTTAATTAGAATAAATTTAGAGTCTACTGTCTTTCTTACATAAATATGTGCGGCGGCATGTAACGACTTGTTACCTGGAGACAAATGCTCTGATACAAACACTGGCTTCCTATCCCCTGCAATGCCCAGCAATGAGGTGTTCAGCTTCTCGTTGGGGTTGGACTTATTATATCTGTATACAGCAGAGTAAAATTCATCACGAGTCCTTATATTTTTAAATTTGACAATTATAGCTCGGGGAAGCTTACTTTCTTTATTTTGTTTAGCAACTCTTGTACACTTAATAACATCATCCTCCTTTAGGCTATGACCAACCAGTTTAGAACATTGCTGTGTGCATATATCTACCTTGTTGCCACACTACGTGCATCTGTCTCGTTTATGATCTTTCTTTTGTCGCAACTCTCGATATTTGTCCTTATTAACATAATTAAATTACTACTAATACTAACGTTGAGTAATTTTTGTTTCAGTTTATTTAGTTTATTTGTGTGCATGTCAGTTTGTACGGTAAACACTTTTTCCTTTCCGGTATTAGTAGTTTCGTATTGCAATGATTTTTTCAGCGAGGTCATATCCTAAAGATCAACTGTGAAATTCCTTGCCATCGTATTAACTTGTATACAAATAAGATTTTACTTGTCAGTTAGCTTTCGATGTACTTTAAACGGGCCAGCTGCAATAGTGAAAGTTGATTTAAGGATGAGACTTACCTGAAACAAAAAGAAAATAATTTTAATTTTTACTTTCATAAATATGTATTTTTTTATGGTTAGGAACAAATCAAAAATATTTTTTTTTTAATATTTCAAATCTAAAATCTGAAATAAAAGCATTTTGAGATTAACGCAAAATTATGACCAGCCTCCAACCAGTGACTTAATTTTTGTTGCATAGCCCCGCGGTGCCATTTTGTTTTTTTTTTTCAAAGTTGCGGCGTACGATCTAACATGCATGTATGGGAAGAGGATATATCTACCCATATATGCATGTTATATCATGCGGGCTATGCCAGCTCAAGATGAGGATACTAATTAAGATTGAGAATCACCCGGAAAATAAGTAATAAGTCAACAAGTTCAATCAGAGCAGATAAGTAGATTGGACTATCAAATTATATATCTAAAGTTGTGTAATTTCACCCTTGTAACTGTCATTCTCAATCATAATGTTGCCAATATGTACATTGAAATAGTATAAGGAAAAATCTAAATTAAAATACATATCCTCAAACGAAAACAACTGTTGATAGTATTTACAATCTTATCACTAAAAAACGATTTAACAAAAATTAACGATAATTCAAACCGGCAGTAGCCCTCAATACATCGCACTCCGAATGTTGATCTAAAGCAACTCTTAAGTGAACTTTTACTGAACAAGTGAAATAAAAAAGTAAGTATTATTAAGTTCTTTACTGCTTGCGGTAGCGTCGAGGGTCGGGTTACCTCTTTCCCTCAAATATGGCGAGGGGGGTAATGGCTGATCTTTGCGTTATGCTCGTGAACGGCTGCTGCTTGTGGTGAAAGGTCGTCTTGTTAGCCATGGTTTTTACTATTGTTATAACGATTATATGCTTAATGTTTAATTTTAATGGCCCTGGTTTATCACTTGTGGCGTCGAGTCACAGATCTTTTTATTAAATTCTACCCTCTGCACGTGTAAGCGGGCACACCCTTCATGTCTGGAGGCTTATTTAGTTTGATTCGATATTGTTTTTATGCTTGAGTTTGTCTGTTTATGCTGGCATAATGGAGTGTGCTAGCTAACAAGTAGCGAATTATTAAGTTTTATGTTTTTACGTGTTACCTTTGTTGTATTGTTTTCTTTGTAAGAATACTGACTACTTACATACCTTTGTATAAGTGATAGTTCTTATAACTCAACAGACAGATGTGTTGCTGGGGAGTTTGTTTCGCCACTTCTTCTTCCCAGCTAAAACACTAGGAAGTGGTGACGGGCGGGCGTTTTGGGGGACTGTCTTTATGTAGAACTTTGACGTTCAAAAAGTGCTGGTACTCAGCCTAATTTGAATAAATGACTTTTGAATTTTGAATTTTAACGTTTTAAATAAACAACGTAATCTATAGTTACTCAAACAATCAAAGATTTTTTTTAATATTTCATTTTTAACGATAAGACGCTATGGCTGTTTGATGCACATAATAATATCATCTTAATATTACATAGTATTTTTAAAGTTCATTGTTTTACTTCTGTTTTACCCACAAGTTAGTTTTTGAAGTGAAAACTTCTTTAGCGGCGTTGTGCACTTTTTGGGACGGGTAAAAAATGTTAAACTCGCGTCAGGACACGTGACCTGATCAAAAATTCGTAAAACGGAGGGAGAGTAGACCGCTGGCGCGGCGAAGGAGAGGAAGTAATATCCCCCTCTCTTTCTACCGCGCGGCGAAAATGTATGCCCTCAATGCATGCATATGCGTATATTTCGTGCAAAATTATTCCCTAACCATTCCAAAATATCAGAAATGCGCAACGTTAATGTTCAAGTTTTCACTTCTGCCGGCACTCCCGGAGTGCAACCCGTTGTTTTTTTTTTTTGCTTATGTGGTGTGTCTGGTGCTCAAACCTCACTTAGTCCAAAAAACTTAATTGATTCTCATTGGAAACAAACACAAACTCTTTTAAATCAGTAAATAGTAACAACGATCGTGTGCTTTGTTTAGTAAACAGTAATTTAAGCTGAAGTGAAAATAAAACCAACATGGTTGATTATTCATCGATCTGCAATAAATTTAATGATAACGATAATTCGAAAACGTTTTCATGCGATCGGTCAGCAACTGCGATATAAGGCAACACAAAAAAAGTTTTAATCCGTTTGAGCCTATTCAGGGGTTGATTTTAGAAAAAAAACCAAAAACACATATTTCTTATCAATGACGCGGCTTCCATCCCAAATGAAGCAACTTAAGGAAAGAAGTTGTACTTTCCAAGAAGATGGACAGGAGTTCATTATAGTATCAATCTAGGAGAAGCTACAACCAGGAGGTTTTTTGAAGATCATGAATTGACCCTGTTCCACGAGTGAATACCGTTTTTTTTATTGTATTGCAAATAAGCCGAAAACTAGTTTGATGTTATTTGGTCATGTCGATGAATGAATAGCTATCTTAAAAAAGAGGTTATATTTTAGAAGAAAATCATCTTTCTTTATCGAGCGATGGTACATAACTATAAATTAGTTCACCGGATCTCTGGTTCTCTGCTTCCTTGGTTTCCTGGTGTTAATCTTGTCGAGTTTCAACTTTATCGGCTTTAAGATCCTTCTATATAAACTTTAACACCCTCTAAACCCCATTGGAGAGTAGTTGTGAAAAACGCATTATGAAATTATTTATTATTCATTTAGGTCAATATTCGTGACAAGTTTCAAGTTTATAAACCCATGGAATAAGGTTCTTCCATACAAACTTGAACACCCCCTAAAACGCCTTTTGGGGGTAGTTCTGAAAATGAATGATGACAAACTTTATAATTCACTTAGGTCCGTATTCGTATCAAGTTTAAAGTTTATAAACCTAAGGAATCAGATATTTCACATAAACTCCAACCCCCCATTTCACCTTATTATGGGGGGAGTTTCCTAAAATCCTTTCTTAGCAGACGTCTCATGCTCATAATCTATCTTCGTGCCAAATTTAATTTTCATACGTTAAGGAGTTTTCGAGATTGCGTGTTTAATCAGTACGTGAATGTGTGAGTGACCTTTCGCTTTTATATTTACATCATCTTCCTGCCCTTATCCCATGTTACTTGGGGTCGGCGCAACACGTTTTTTTCTTCCATTCTGTCGTCACGCTATCACTAACTCCCTTTTTTTCATATCACTTCTAACACAATCCATCCATCTTTTCGCTTTTATATTTACACTAACGGCCCCGACAGACGTTGTCCTGTCCGAACGTTTGCTTTGTGTCTGACGTAAAAATAAATAAATCGATTGCAGCGCCACCTAACGGATCCAATTGTGAATCTAAACCATTTTCGAATCCCCTTGAACACACACAAAAAATTTCATCAACATCTGTCCAGTCGTTTAGGAGGAGTTCAGTGACATACACACGTACACAAGAAATATGTGTATATATTAAGATATTATAGATAAATGAAAATATACGATTTTTGCAAAATGCTTATTTAGAGCGGTAGCTCGATAGTGTGGAACGGGAAGCGGCAGAGCAGTCATTCAGTCAAAAAGTGCGTATGCGTACGCACACTGAGTCTCAGTGTGCGTACACACTTTTTAGAGGAACGACGTGTTTTGTGTGTCTTGAGCGTTAAAAAGTCTTCATAATGTCTTAATAAGTCTTCGTCTTTTTCATAATGTGTAAAAATGACGTGGACTCATTTTGCTATATTTGCGAAGAATTTATTAAAGCCAAAAAAAAATTCCACTAATAAAAGACGATGTGAAGCCTTTGAACTTATTTTAAAGTTCCTATTCGAAGTCAGGATAAATTATTATCGGCGCCACATATCTCATGTAATAACTGCAAAAGCACTTTAAAAGGCAAAACAATTACAACATTGTTTCTTTTAAGGACAAAACTATTTTTTTTTAAAACATTTCAATTGTTTAAACAACATAATATCAATTAACTTTTATAATTCCGTTACATGTTTGCATTAAGTTTCGAGACAATTCCTCAAATTGGCGGGACATCATTTCGACATTGGCATTCAAATTTCGTTCAAAATTCTCAAAACAAAAGCAAACTAACAAATAATATGTGAGTATAAAAATAATATAATTAATTAGGTGTATTTTCTGTCTTTCAGATGAACAGCTTCATCCTCATCGCGGCGACGTGGCTCCCATCCCAAATGAAGCAACTTAAGGAAAGAAGTTGTACTTTCCAAGAAGATGGATAGGAGGATAGCAGGAGGTTTTTTAAAGATCATGAATTGATCTTGTTCCACGAGTGAATACCGTTTTTACCGCAAATAAGCCGAAAACGGTCATGTCGATGAATGAATAACTATCTTAAAAAAAGCGGTTAAATTTTAGAAGAAAATCAACGTTCTTTATCGAACGATGGAATTAACTTAGTTCTTCGGATTTCTGGTTCTCAGCTTCTTGGTTTCCTGGGTTAATGTGGTTATAACTCAATACCAGGTGGCATAACTCAAAGGAGACGACTAAACGACCAGGAAAAGTTTTAATCGACAAAGAAAATTAATGACAACCGGTACGACCCAACCAGAAGCAAATAATAAATTGTGACTCCTGGAACATTCCCCTCCAAGTAAGTTGAGCTTGCAGAAAATCTACCCACAGACCACCAACTGTCATAGCCCACCTGAAATTCTGTAAAACGGCTACGAAGCCAAATGGATCACTGCTGACACGACTTACTCAGATGGATGTACTCCAATGAGCCACAGTGCGATCGCGGAGCTACGTTCTAAATAATGCGGAATCTTTTGTCGTGCTATCTTTGAAAGACCTTTACGAGGCAAATTCTAACGCTGTTGACGTAGCTTGATTCTGATCAAAGTCTTAATTTTAAATTCTTTATTGAAAGTCATAACACTTATACTAATTTACAGTGACTAAAAAAGTTCATGTACAAAGGCGAGCTTAACTCAACATTGAGTTTTCTACCAGCAAACATTTTAGTGATAGATCACAATAAAGGGTAGGATCCAGTACACAATTCTTACAAAACTAGACATATATTTTATTTATTTATTTATCAAACAGTTTATGTACACACATTTAACAAATAGATTAGAAGAAGGGAACAGAAAAATAGGTACAAAGGTGATGCTTATTTCTAAAGAAATCTCTTCCAGCATACCTGCATATAAAGGAGAGTCGAACAAAAGAGATGTAGACATCGTGAAATTCACTTACATACATACATATATATGTATATATATACATATATACACGAATATTATGTCATAGTCAAGTCAAAGGAAATGCTGAAGAAAAGGGCTGTAACGTAGGGGGTGTGGGAGAGAATTCCAGAGACGCACTGCAGTAACAGATAAGGAACCTCCATAGCGGCTGGAAGTGTGTCGCAGAATGCGAAGGAGAAGAGAAGTGACAGTACAACGTTATTTATCCCTCGAAACGAGGTACTCAAAGCGTTCATGAAGGTATTGAGGATAATTAGGAATGTGGAGGACAGTATAGAGAAGGGATAGTATCTCGCCGATACCGAATTGGCAGCCACCCCAATTTAAAAATACATTAAAAAACAAAATACAATTAATTAGGAATCATCGATATGACAAAGAAGGCAGTGTGTCATTTTACGTTGAAATGATATAACAAATCCTGGCAAATAAGTAACGATAAGCTTTCATCTTTTCAGAGAATCCTGCGACTTGGCAGGAATCTGTTACACAGTGCAGTACTGGGATGTAACGTACCAAGGCAACTCAACTATGCAGATCAATCGTATCGTGATGTCGAACCCCCTACCCGTATCCGGTCACACATTCGTCGGAAACTATTGGACTCATGTCCATGTAACGTTTAGAATTCGCAGCACGGTTAAAATTTTCAGTCACTATACTGACTGGCTTTGAACATTTTAACACTATGGGAAACTGTTCCGATCGACACATAAATAAATATTTGTTTAAACTATAGTATTCTATGTATTATATTAACCATTATTTCGTTCCGTAATTGAACTATAATGTGTAATTGCAACACACAATTTATAAAACGGGTTACTTTAAAACTGTAATAACTTCGCATTGACTTAGAATTATAAGCTCTAATATATTTTTTTTAATCGATTATTCATTTGTTCCTGTATGATTTGTTTTAACTAAAATATCTCCATATTTATTACAATTAACAGCAGCCCTACTATGACGTGCTAATGCCATCCAATTCCGATGATGTACACGGGATAGTGCGCTATGTATAGCTCCGTCTCCCTCTTAGAGCGGAATCATGATCGTTTTAAGACTTTATAGTAGGGCCCCTGTACAAAAATGTTTTGTAACTTAATTAATTTGATTTGTGAATATCTGCATCTCCATGAGGTGTCACAATTCTGTATTTATTCATTGTCTTGAACATAACATGTCCTAATGATATGTTATGTTCAAAAACAGAGATTTATGTTAAAAAAAACACATTCACCGAAGTTCGAATTGAAGTCATTCCAAAAGAGTAATTTTCCTGATTTGTCCCCAGTCATTACTGGTGGTCAGATTTCGACCACCAATCGTACCTACAGATGGCTATTATTTTAACTGTGTTGTGTAGGTCAGACAACACTCCATGTAAATACTAGTATTCAGCTGGCAGATTGATTTTCCGACTAACTAATTAATAGTCTTCCATAAATCCAAGCTTGTACAAAATGTTGTAAAATAAGACCTCAAACTAAAGCTACACGTGATGTTGATAACATTATCTTATCATTATAACTATCCTTCATACGGATTTTTTTAATCTATAGTTACTCTGTCGCTGTCGTCTAAGGAGTTATCAAGTGTGATATTTTATTAAAGTAAGTGGTTTATTAAATTAATTTATTGTAAATTTTAATTCTATGAACTAGCACTACGCCCGCGACTTCGTCCGCGGGGATTTAGTATGTTTTCCACAAACTTCAACGCCCCTTTTAAACGTTAGTGTACATTAATCTCAACGATTTTTGTTTTGGTTGGCGATCTTTGGGGGAGGCTTACGTTCAGCAGTGGACGGCAATTGGCTGATATGATTTTTACCCAGCCATTTCTGCTGCTGATTCTGTGGTCCCAGGATCAGCGCAACTGTTTATCCTCTTCAGCCCGTCGGGAGTTAATAATGCAATAAGTGTTAGATTTGCTTCAATAATCCCACTTTTAGTTTGCTAATTGCTACATTAAAGTTTTAATAATATTCATTCATTTCAGACACATTCCATATGATATAATTTTACAGAATATTTTTAATTACTAAGAGTGTTATGAATGTAAAATGTAGAGTAGTGAAAGGATGGATTGTGCGAGAAGTGATATGAACGGAAGGAGTCAGTGATAGCGTGACGGTTAACAGAACAGAATAGAGGTAAAAAAACGGTTTGCACCGACCCCAAGTAATTTGAGTTTTTTTTTTTAATGATGGGAATCATCAAATTTCAAACATCAATCATCAAATCAAATTCCGATCTGGTTGGAGCGGAAGAGGGTGTCAGACGCTTACTGACTAAAACCCATCCGTGTTCCTTCAAAAGCTCTTTGCATTCCAGGGCGTGTTAAATAAATCCTGCATCGCATTATCAGGAAGCGAGGCGGCTTGGGGAGCGGTCACTTCCTCTCGCAGGAGGAAGTGACCGCTCCCCAAGCCGCCTCGCAAGCAGTAATGCTAGCGAAGGAGAAGGCGCGAGGGAAAGGCAAGACCTTCATCCCAACCGCCGCTACAGGAGAAGACGCCCCGGGCGTCGGGAGTCGCAGGGCGATCCCCGGCCACCGTAGGCGCGGGCCTGCGGACGGCGAGCGTTGGGTGGCTCGCTGTTCAATCACTGTCAGGCCCGGGTCGATGGCGCGTTGTATTCCACGCGCGCCTCAAAGAGATGTCAGCATAGAAGACGGGGCCCGCTAGGGCCAGAGCCTGCCAGGGTTGCGGAATTTGTTTGAAAGAGTCACCGCGGCCCTGGAACGCAAAGGGCTTTAGAAGGAACATGGATGGGTTTTAGTCAATAAGAGTCTGACACGCCCTTCCGCTCCACCCAGAGCGGAAGAAGTCATTTGACGATTTCCCATCCTTAAACAGCCGACAGCCCAAATATTAACACACCATAACCGTTTGGTTGGTGGATCCTCCGTTTTCAATGAAGGTTTGCGGGATTTTTAATGAAGATATCTGACTGTAACAAAGGATTCAAACGCCCAGCAATTGCGCCAATCGACCCCTCGTTTATTGTTGTTGTTAATTGTGTCCTTTCAGATGAAGAGCTTCATCTTCATCGCGGTGCTAGCAGCACTTACAGTCTGCAATGACGCAGCTTCCGTCCCAAATGAAGTCGCTCCGTCCGTAAGAAGTCGTGGAGTTCCCAAAAAGTGTTGAGGAGTACATAAAAGATGTAGAAGGACTTGGCAGGCAGCTGCGAGAAGATGAATATATCCTGTTTTACGAGTGTGTACCTTTTTTATTTCATTATGGCAAACATGTCGAAGGCTAATTTGATAGAGTGGTAACTTACTATGTAGATTTTTATTGTATTTTTAGATTTTATTTAGGTTTGTTAAGGTTTACAGGTACTTATTTAGGTTCATTAATACAGAGCAGTCTTAAGTCTTAAATCCATTGATCTACAATATTTTGCCAATGCATTGCAAACAAAGGTTATAAAAAATCGCGTAAGATTGTACATTATGTGCATGTCACCGGAAAATGCCAAACGCCGTGTAAAATATCGCTTGAAATTGGAAACTGTATTTTCTTAATTAGACACTGGAAACTACTGAATGTGGATGGGATTTATTGTATAGGTACTTATAAAACGATTTTTTCATAATCTATCGTGAAATTATAATCTAATAAAGAAATGTCTTATTTTCTTAGTTATCGAGAACGTATAATACTAAGTTTATATTTATTTTACTTTTCAGAGAATCCTTCAACTTGGAAGCCATCCCGCACTCTGTACAGCACCGGGATGTATTTTACCGTGGCAACTCTACCACCCACATACGTCGTACCACGGCGGTATCAAACCCCCCCGTCGTTCCCGGAAACATATACGTTGGAATGTTTACGACTTACGCCCATGTCAGAATAACTTCAGCACCGGGAGTAGGACTCCGCAACACTGTCCGATTCTACGGTATCTACACTGACTGGCCCCGACCATAATATTATCATCATGAAAAACTGTTTCGTACGATAAATAAATAATTAAGATTTTTATAAATTATGTTTTTTTAATTTCATTCGAAAGGTTATATCAAACTAGCACTACATCCGCGACTTCGTTCGCGTTGGTAGGTACTCCGCAAACTTTATTGCTGTCTACCCCGTTTTAAAGGTTGGTTTCGGAAAATTAAAAACAACAATTTTCATTAATTACACAGCCATTTCTGTTGCTGGGTCTCAGAATCAGTGCAACTGTTCGCCCGGTTCAACCCGTCAGGGGTATGATTATACAAAAAATTATAGACCTGTTTCAATTATCTGTCTTTTAGTTTTTTCATACCAATTTCCACGTAAACCCCTAAAAAAAATGATTTCGGCTGTAGTATCTTTGTCAGTAGGAGCCCGCCTGCTCAACTCCTCGCCGCTGACGGTTCGCATGCTGTCTCACCCAGCGTCAGCTCCAGGTGCGCCCCGGCGATTACCCCGGGCAGCGGTCCTAAGCGTTTATTTTTGAACGAGTCCCCATTTTATATGGATTTCCAGAACCACTTTAGCCACACCAGTAGTCGCTCATTCGTGTGTCCGCCCCCCACGTGATTAGTTGGTCCATCAGGACGTGTGGTTGTTTAGGGAGCATATTATTATTACAAGTTTAGATTAAGATACAGTAACGCCATCGGTTATCCCTATGGAGAAGTTATGTTTTGAATGTGTGGAAGATGTGTTCTATGAGAATATATTATATGTGACTGATATACAGAATAGCGTCCTCTGTTGTCGCGTGGTGGAGGCAATGCAGTGGGGCATCTTTCTGGTTCTGCTTCATACTACTAGAGGGCGTTAGCATCTATGAGCGATTTATCAATGGAATGAATGTACATCGCGTACTGGGAGACACTGTTTTGTCAATGAAATTATTGTATTATTTTGAATGAATGTTATAGTAGTCGCTAATCGACACTAGAAGCAGCACAATAGGACAGATCGAATATCCTAGAAAGTTCTGGAACCAGGAGTTGATTGCGAGCACAAGCTCTTTCCTCTCTTTTTATATGTTCTGTTCGTTTCCAGATTTTGAGAGTGTTCACATCGTCTCGTTTGTTTAAAACCGCGTTTCTTAAAATTGTTAAACGGTAGCTATCTTTGCCCGAAACGAGTAAATGTAATAGTTTTAAAAGTTCGTATCTTACCTACTGCCAGATAAGTCCTCTGTCCGCAACAATATGTTTATTCGTTTGTTTTATGTCTTGAAATATGGAGTTTGATTAATAGGTTGTAGGCTCTGAATTCCTTGCCCATATTTGCATCGATTTATAAGCTCAATTGTGAGATTATTATTTATTTAACTTTATATACAATAGTGGTACATGGGCGGACTTAATGCTAGGAAACACCGGCCTCATCTAGTTTAAAATGACAAAAAAGATTGACGTGTAAACATGTTAAGTTGAACCTACATACAAAATAAAAATCACAAAATAAAAAAAAAGTCTCTACCTAAAATCTTTACCTTATTCCGTTTATAGTTTTACTGAAGCGTTGAAACAAATCCTCAGCTACTATTTTGAGTCTTGCTACGCATCATTTAGGGTTTCGAAGCGTCTATATGGAAAACGGAATCCTTTAGGATCACTCGTGTGTCTGCTTGTCCGTATGTTACAGCTGATTTTCTTCTACCTAGTCCTCTACTGCTGAGCTTAAATACAGCCTTTACCTATAGATTACAGGAAAACCTATTAGACTTCTATGGTTTTACAATATTATACATTCGGAACCTTTTGGACTCTGAAAGTACTCATCCGACTAAAAATTTTCTCACCGATCAGACACTACCTCATCGTTTCTGCCAGGGCTGTGAAATTTGTTCGAAAGAATCATCGCGGCATGAGGAACACGGATGGGCTTTAGTCAGTAAGAGTCATTTGATGATTTCCTATCACTATTTACTTTCTTCCCAAATAATGCACAGTCCCGTACGAGTACACGGAAAGATGCAAACTATGGTGATGCTATGCAGAAATATATGTAGATATCCACTTTTTTTTTATGAGTGGCTTCTTGCAGTTCAACCTATAAGGTTGTCGACTGCTTAACCGGGCTTGCCTGTGGTGGCCTTAATATAATATTAAAGCCTCCAGCCAGGGCTTATAAAAAACTTACAAACTAAGCGACTACACGCTAAGGGCACCCCCTGTGGGGTACGGGCCTCGGCTTAGGGCGTCGCTGGGGAGAGGACAGCTAGGGACGGGCTGGATCGAACTGGAATTATTATTAAGGGGTGAATTTTAAGACTACAGGCTCAGCGGCGCGGGCTGGCTCGAGCAAGGGTCGGGGCGGATATACAGGGTGTTTGGTGCATCGTGTGCCAAATTGAAATGGTCAACTGAAGGAGTCATCCGCTAGCCTTTCAGACTCTTTAACACCCCTCATGCTCTGTGGATTTTTTTTTATCGACTTTTTATTGTTTTCCAAAAAAAAGACCCAAATTTTACATTCAAATACAGATTTTAAAAAAAATATAAGGCGTAGACTCTGAATTTTAATTTTATTTCGATGTGTATGGTTTAAGAATATTTTAAATACAAAATTAGTGATATTAGTCACCTAGTTCTTTTTTAATTCACTCGCAAAGATAAAACTTAAATTAAAGCTGTACATGTTACAGCTATTTATAAGGCTACAAAAAAAAAACCAAAAGCGACCGGGATCTTCCAACTCCCTCATTAATTCTCCAGTCTATCCTCTTTCTAATGATGTGCAACATGCCATAAAAGTATTTTAACAACTTTGTGAATTCGCTAGAATTGTGAATCGCTTGGCTCATCGCCGCAAGGTTGCCTGCTTGTCGGTCTTCTACAGATTGTACTTCGGGGAGAGTGTCCAGGAACTCCACGATCTCATCCCACCGGCCCCCTTCTACCATCGGACATCTAGACGCACTGCAAGTTACCATCCCTACCTTGTTGCTATTCCACCAATTCGCACTAAACGTTTCCAAACGTCTTTTATAATGCGCACAGCAAAGGAGTGGAACTCTCTGCCTGCGTCTGTGTTTCCGAACGCATACAACCCTAATCTCTTCAAAATTAGAGTGAACAGGCTTCTTCTGGGTAGGCTCGCTCCATCGTCGACTTTGTCTCTGTCATCTATGACCTAGACTAGAGTCAAGAGCAACCCCAAATAAAAAAAAAAAAAAAAAAAATCGAGTCACCTAAGGCTAATATTCAAAATGATGATTAAAAAAAAATATCTCTTAAATGATACCTGTCAAACCTATAAATCTGCTATCTCATTCTTATGGTTAGGTAAATTCGTGTCACATATCTGTATCTTTCGTGGGATTTACTTGAAATAAAAAAACAAAATTGCATTTTTAACATTTATTTAATCATTGTTACAAATCTTGCTCAAATTGTTGGCCTCTGTTGCGAATGCAGGCCCGACACCTGTTTTTTGTTGTTGTACGAAGTCGTATTTCCTCCTTAATAGTATTGAATGCCGCTTCTATGCGTTGGACTAATACCTCCCTAGTTGGAACCTCCGTGGCATATCCCAACTCTTTGGCACGTCCCCAGACATAAAAGTCTAACGGAGTTAGATCTGGGGAACGTAGCGGCCATGGAATAGGGCCATCGCGTCCAATCCATGCATTGGGGAACACATTGTCGAGATATTCCCTCACAGTCAATCGCCAATGCGCGGGACAGCCGTCATTTTGAAATACAATGGGCACACGTTCATTAAATACGGGCACACCGGTCACTAATTCGGGCAGGTCATTTTGTAGGAATTCCAGGTAGTCTTCGCCATTGAGAGTATCGGGCAGGTAATGCGGTCCAATTACCTGATTCCCAATCACTCCTGCCCAAACGTTTACACTAGACCTTCTTTGAGAAGATTTCTGTCTTTTAACACGTGGGTTTTGCGTTTTCGTTGTCCAGTGGTGCAAATTGTGTAAAGAGGATGAGGAGAGGAGGATCCCATCCTTGGTAAATTTGGATTCATCCGTCCACAGTATTCTTTTAAAAAAATCAATAACCAACAAAACTCAACGATACCAAAGTAATAAAAGAATCGCGGAGTATGGTGAACTAGCACACACGTTAGGTAGCAGAGGCAGTGATGTCTCGACTAAGAAAATGGCGGGTCGGGCAGCGCGATTTGTTCAAACCGATTTAAGGTATGCAAGAAAGAGATAGAAGATAGATTTTACTGTGAAAGAGTGAGAAAACAAATTTTACCTCTTTCTCAAGTAACAGTTTCGCAATAAATATTTTTTCATTAGAATTTGGAATGTAGTTTTATGTAACTTGATTCACAATTCTAGCGAATTCACAAAGTTGTTAAAATACCTTTATGGCATGTGGCACATCATTAGAAAGAGGATAGACTGGAGAATTAATGAGGGAGTTGGAAGATCCCGGTCGCTTTTGGTTTTTTTTTTGTAGCCTTATAAATAGCTGTAACATGTACAGCTTTAATTTAAGTTTTACCTTTGCGAGTGAATTAAAAAAGAACTAGGTGATTAATATCACTAATTTTGTATTTAAAAGTATTCTTAAACCATACACATCGAAATAAAATTAAAATTCAGAGTCTACGCCTTATATTTTTTTTTAAATCTGTATTTGAATGTAAAATTTGGGTCTTTTTTTGGAAAACAATAAAAAGTCGATAAAAAAAATCCACAGAGCATGAGGGGTGTTAAGGGGTCTGAAAGGCTAGCGGATGACCCCTTCAGTCGACCATTTTAATTTGGCATACGATGTACCAAACACCCTGTAGATATCCACAATAGAACCGAGGTGGTAACGAAGAATCTAGACTTCTGCTTTGAAGAAAAGCACTTAATGAGGGTACTACTAATAGTTAGTAGGGTGTTTGTGTGTTTAGGGTGATTTGTAACGATTTCGACCGATTCAAATCGGGTTTTTTCTTGTAATCGAATTATTTGAGTTATATTTTTCTAGCTTTCTGTCTGACGACCAAAAATTCATAATTAAGAGTATTCTTTTGCTCTGATTAGTAAACGTCCTTTTCTGAAAGCTGTTTTTATCAACATATACCCTAAATAGTCATTCAGCGAGGCACCAAGCATCAGTAAGGACATTGCTGTAAAATCAGTGTTCGTTTGCTAGGCTTGGGAAACGATCACCTCCTTCTGCGAAGCAGTAATGCTAGCGAAGCCGGAGATGGGCCGTGGGAGGGAAAAACAAGGTCGCAAGGATCGCAAAATTCTACTAATTTTGCGATCGTTGCTTAAATTACTAGAATTGGCCCTCAGAGATTCAAAACAGAATTCCTGCTTTATGAAAAAAATATTGAATTAATAATAATTTACTGCGTTCAACACAATGGTCAAAATTGCAAGACTTTTTGTCTTGTTTCCTCTTCTCTCAAGGTTTCACCGGTACTTGAACACAAAATCTATATCTAAAATCTTAGGTTTTACCAGTAGATACTGAGGTATCTACCGGTAAAACCTAAGATGTATCATACCTATCTGAAACAGGTCCGACTTTTGATAGCACTTACTTATCATTTTAGATTCATATCATAGAAATAGGTGGGTATTTTTTTAATATAAGTATTATGAATATAACAACGAATGATATAATAATGATTAATATTATTTTCATTTGTTATAATAATCTATTGTTATAACATCTTATGATTTACCTCCCTAAGATATAATTTAATTTCATAAAAGCTTCAGTGCATATAACATACCGTAAACTAAAGATTAAAAGTTGGTATAATCATATTGTATAACATTTGTTTGATCTTATGATAATTTTATATAATTTTATCGAATCTGAATTCGGCCAAATTACAGTCGTGACCAAGAAAAGTCGACGAAGCCCCGCTCCTTTTTCTGTCTGCAGGGTTTAAAGGAACCTAACATGATGGGATAACGAAAGCTAAGTTCGCTCGCTTCGCTCGCTCACTCTAGCTCCCGCCACCCCATTCTAACACAACTTATCCGTGTCAGGGTTTCCTAAGTTCACTACCCGGCCCCGCTCGCTCTTTGTTCAGCGGTTAGATCAAATGCTAGTTATATAAAATGAATAATTGGATCAAAATAATGTTATATTAAATGAATCCAATACACTAAACGAACGTTAGAGAAAGTCTTGTTACAACACATGTTATCATACAAACTGAACACTATATCAAGTGAAAATTATGTAAAATGTTGTAAGATAAAGTTAACGTTATGTCATTAGAATGTTATAGCTTTTGAAAATTGATTTAAAATTCTTATACTAAATGAGCGGTATCGCAAAGAAATATGAGAAAGAAAGAAAACAGTTTATTCTGCCGGAAAAAACGCACAGAAACACTTAAAAATAAAAATAAACTTATCAACTACAATTATAACAAAAATAAATAAAAAACCACATCACTTTCAGCCCATGTCAGGACCGGACATTAATTAAAACGTGTCTCTGGTCACACCACAGACAAAACAGAACACAGTTCAGGAGTTGTCTATGGCATGACGCCCGACTGACTGACAGCGACAACATGGAAACAACAACAATAATAAACATTTTAGACAATGAAAGTAACTGTAGAAAATATACATAAATTCAAGTTGTGCGTCGTATCCGAGCAAGGATCGGTCATTTGCTCAGCATAAATGTCGTGACTATGGGCAAATTCAAAAATCGATGGCGCTGATTTTCAGCAACTACCGTTCGTTCGAGTGACGTAAGGACGTACTACTTAATTCTATTTATATTGAACCCTAAACAAATGCAATGTTTGGAAAAATTTAAAACGAATCCTAACATTAGAAATAAACAATTTGTACAAAATTATAATTAGGTACATCCAATTAATAAAAAATATAAAATGCTGGGTCATTCTTGGATCATATATCCTGCGGTCGATAAAAGATCGATACGAAATATCATAATTATTATGTTTTAGAAGAACGCTCAAATTGAGCCCTCGTTATTTGTTAAATAAAAGAGCTTCATAATCATCGCGGTGCTAGTAGTGTGCAATTACGCGGCTTTCATCCCAAGTGTAGTCGCTTTGTACCAAGAAGAACTAAATGTTCCAAGAAATCATTTGTTAAGTTCAAAGTCCTTTGCAACCCATTCTTTTTTAGGAACCCATTGATGCAATTGGGGGCTTAAAATTCCCCTTAAAATATACTACAGTAAAGTTGATTATTGCGTTGATGGAGATGGATTCAGATTATCTCAAACTATAAATTCAAGTAAAAGAAAGAAAGAATAAAAATGGACCTAGCAGACACATGAAATACGCATTGTATAAAAATAAAGGGCACTGATTTAAAGAGGCAGTTGTAAATATATATATATAATATATAATTTGGTAAGTTAAAAATTATAAATGACACGTTTAATAACTAGTTCAGCAGTTAAAACTAAGTAATTGTAATAAGTAAGTAATAAAAAATAATTAAATGAATCAGTGAATATATAATTGAGCAGGAAAATAATTAAATGGGCGGTAATAATTATTGAACGAGCGGTTATGTGTAATAAATCGGAATTTGTCGGTAAGAAATCTCATTCTAAGCAATTCTATAAACAATGACGTGGTAAAATAAAAAAAAAGTACTTAAATAGTAATGAAAAATAAAATTATTTGTGCTTTGACTGAAGGAATTAAATAAAACAAATTGTATAATAATAGGAACTTTTACTCGTAATTCGAAACATAGGTACTTAAGTAATCAAAATGACATAGAATTTGCTTAGTAGCAGCTAAAATAAATGCAAGTCGTTTCTGGCATTCGCCGGCCGCTGACGCGGCATCGCTCGCTTCGCTCGCTCGGCTCGAGTGTAGGAGGTCACAGTTTTAACCTGACCTAACCTACCCATTTTCTTTAAAGAAGAAATTAACCTAATCTACATAGTTCAGTTCCGGGTAACCTACTAAAAACAATATCTTTTTTATATTAATGCAAGTCGTGTCTGGCACTCGCCGGCCGCTGCCGCGGCACTCAATTATTTTTACAATTGACATTGTATGATAAAATAACCGACTAATTGATTTTTTATTACTGTGGCAATAATAAATCAACCGCCATTAAATTAAATAACTGTTCAATATGTTTTCCAACTGATCATAATAACATCTCGAATATTTAAACAACAGCTCAAAAAATTAGTTCCCAAAATAAAGTGTGTGTGTGTGTGTGTAGGGGGGGGGGCACACACATACAACATTCATACCTGCATTTCGTAGATAACCTACTTTTCTTTGTATTTTCCTTTTTTTAAATTACGAGTACATTTGATTAGATTTAGAAATTTAATGCAGCGGATTTATTATAAATGTGTAAAAAGTAAAAATGTCTACGGAACGAAGGAGCCTGGAACTCAAGACACAGGGAATCTTTTTGTGGATTTCATACATTTGAATATACTGGGCACTCACGAATGTTTCTAAGTGGGTACTAACTGAAAATATGGGTAACTTTCTACAAATAGTCTTATTAGTGAAGTTCCCGCGAAAACAGTGTCGGTTCATTAGGACTGCGGGTGCCTACACGTCGTGATTCATAATATTATACATAACATATGTACGTGTCTTATTAGTATAATTTAGAACGTTGGTACACTGCACTGATGGCCCTAATTTCTATCTCCTTTCGATTAGTCCATCCAAATGTTGTCTGCAAGAACCCATTGTACACTTGTTTTAAAAAAGAATTGTCCTGTTCTCATTATGAGGTGTACAATAAAGAATAATAAATAAATAGATACATAATGGACCGTCCACACGATACAAACTTCCATAAACTTCTATAGAATTTTGACTCTGTAACAAAACAATGCAGACAAATGTCGGTGTTATAGATTTGTTATATTCAGAATTCAAAGCCTGTGTAGACAAAAATCTGCATCGTGTGGACCCGTAACAGTCCGGTTATGGAACGAAATACTAAGGAATCTTTTTATAAAATTTGGAACTGCAGTTTTTAAATCAATAATCATTTACTCTTTATTAAAATTTTCCATGCTTTCATTATATTTAAGCCCAGTCAGTGTAGCTACCAGAGAATCGGACTATGCAGTAAAGTCTTTCGCCTACCCGCGACGTTAGACTAACGTGGGCGTGAGTTATATACATGCCAGTGAAAATGTGGGAGGGACTGGCGAAGGCAGAGTAGGATATCATGGTTTCTCTTATGTAAGTGGTAGAGTTGCCACGGTAAAATACATCCCGGAGCTGGACAGTGTGCGGGATGGGTTCCAAGTAGACGATTTCTCTGAAAAAATAAAAAAATTACTGGAACCTGTGTGGAGAAGTAGCTAATAATAACTGTCGTACGTGTCGATCAAATGCTTGCCGAGGTCGGCCATTACATTAAAAGACTCTTTCATGTTTGGACTGTTTTTATATATCTTTGAAATAAAAGAATCTAGTGCCAATCTTCCACCTTCACCCCGAAGTAAAAAAAAAAAAAATAATTCATTATTATTATTATTTTTAGATACGCAGTGGCCCCGTGTACAATACTGTGACAGTGAGATGACGTTGACGTTGTTTTTTCTACGGGTGTTCACCACTCACCACTCGATCGATCGACATCGATCGACGTTGATCGATTGGTGTAGTAGAGACTATCGATCGACATCGACTAATCCATTGTACCATCGATCGATGGTATCGATCGACGATCAATCGATGGTATCGATCGACGATCGATCGATGGGTATGGTAACACCTTTACATGTCCAAAAATCGTTCTGTACGAACAGTCAGGCAATAATTTAGTTCCATTCGACATATATATGCCTAAATTGTTGTTGATTAATGCCTTATTAAGGGCGAGTTTTTTGATCTGTAATTAACCAATGGTAGCAAAATTATGGGCATTAATTTCGGTAATGTACGTTTTTCAAGCAATATTAGATTTGACCAATGTTGAAATAAATAACTATGATTTATAAACTATTAGTAAATAACAAACAATTAATTGAAAAACGTATTTGAACGAAATTTAGTATCACAATTTTAACCATTGGTTGAACTAACTACGGATAAAAAATAATATAATGTGGTATAGCAATACTTCTCTGTATTAGTAAACTTTTTATCAAGAAAACGAAGAAGCTGGTTGGCACTAATGAAATGACTTCTTCCGCTCTGGGTGGAGCGGAAGGGCGTGTCAGACTCTTACTGACTAAAACCCATCCGTGCTCCTTCTTAAGCCCTTTGCTTTCCAGGGCCGCGGTGACTCTTTCGAACAAATTCCGCAACCCTGGCAGGCTCTGGCCCTGGCGGGCCCCGTCCTCTTTGCTGACATCTCATTGAGGCGCGCGTGAAACACAACGCGCCATCGACCCGGGCCTGGTGGTGATCGGACAGCGAGCCACCCAACGCTCGCCGTCCGCAGGCCCGCGCCTACGGTGGCCGGGGATCGCCCTGCGACTCCCGACGCCCGGGGCGTCTTCTCCTGTTGCGGCGGTTGGGACGAAGGCCTTGCCTTTCCCTCGCGCGGTCCGCCTCCTCCTTCGCTAGCATTACTGCTTCGCAGAAGGAGGTGACCGCTTCCCAAGCCTCCTCGCTCCGGACCATGGATTCAACCAGGGCCGGACGCGAGAGGTTGCCGCCGCCGATCGCCTCGACGAGGACACGGCGGTGCTCAGCCCAAGCAGGGCAGACCTCCACCGTATGCTCCACCGTGTCCTCCGGGCGATCCTCACAGTGCTGACACCCGGGCGTGTCCTCCTGCTTAATCCGAAACAGGTACCTCCCGAAACAGCCGTGTCCGGTAAGTACCTGCGTCAGGCGGAAGGTGAGGACGCCGTGGCGCCTCTCCAGCCACTCCTCAAAGAGGGCCTGACAGTAGCTCCTTGTACATTGTAATCTTTCGTGTACTCGTACTCTTTGACGCCTTCTGGCAACTCTATGATATCTTCGACGAACGGAGCGGCTTCATCTGGGATGGAAGCCGCGTCATTGCAGACTGTGAGTGCTGCTAGCACCGCGATGAGAATTAAGCTTTTCATCTGAAAGTTCACAACGTTTATAATAAACGAGACCAACCATTTTATGTCTCGAACCGAACGTCCTGCTTTCGACCTCCAACGTCTAATCTTGGTCAACCACAGATTGGTTGCCGGGTGTCATTGCCACTTTCAACGACACCATATACCGACATATCTGCTAAAACTATCCATGTATTTTCAAAAAAATATTTACCAACGTTACTGTTTTCACAAAAAAAAAAAAAGTAACATTCTACCCATCACTTGTCTTCTCTATATCAGTTCAAAAGGAAAACTATATTTACAAAACTTCTTGGTTTTCGCCTTCACTAAGATACCGCTTTTGTACTTATGATTGCAGTTGGATGGCCATAATAGTAAACAGTCAAGCAATAATATAAATATATAATATAAATATTATATGTTTTGCGATTCGAATTAAACAGGAATAAATGTGGATGCTGGCACAAAAATTCGACTTGTATCTTGTATGTCTAATTATTTAGTTTGCTCACGCTCTAAAAAAGAATATAGAGGAAAGTGTCGGAAATACATTTCCCTCCACTTTTCATAATATGGCAAGAAAATTATCTAAACACTCCCCTTTCACAGATATTATACAAATGTTTGCACTTAGAAATACTAAAAAGGTACAGTGTTATCAAAATAATTACAAAAACATTTAAAAAAAACGGTACCATAATGCACTAGTGACGCTCGATCACACTAGCTACCTCCTTGGATAGCGAAGTCACGATAAATCAAAATTTGCATTGCGTACTAAATATATTTCAGGAATCTAAAATGATAAGATAGTGCTATCAAAAGCCGGACCTTGTTGAGTCATGGTGCAGCGATTGTCACTGAACAATTAAAACATTACGGAAATGTAAAGAAAGAATAGGTAAATCCAAAGGTGGGTATTGACCGGCATGCCCATATCATAGTTCACTCGGCGTTAGCAGGAGTTGAGTCATTTATCATTTTATTTCACCTTTATGACGATACAAACTCATAGACTTGATGATAATCGCGGATTATTATGGATAATCAATTTTTTTAAATGTAGATAATTGGCCAAAGATTATTTTATCAAAAGATACTACTGCAAAAGTTACTTCCGAATACAAGCATCGCTAATTTGAAGCTACTTCTCTTGTTTAAACCCTTGTAAGCTACGCCTAATAAGAGAGACCTGGTAAGTACACTTGTACTTTCAAGCTCAGTATTACTAGGCGTAGCTTCCTCTTATCTAAAGAAAGAAAGAGTATGTGGTCCAAACTCTTAAAAAAAATATCTCTATGAACTCACAAACATTGATACAACCAGTTGAATAAAAGCTCAGTAGCGTCCCAGTGAGGTAACCCTAAACAGTCATTCAGCAAGCATCGGTTTGGACATTGTTGTAAAATCAGTGTTCTTTTGCTAAGACCATGGGAGCTAACTTGTAGTGCAATATATGTATTTATTGCTTATCTGCGTTTCAGGTCAGTAACGACGACAGACTCCCCAAGTCATCACGCGGCCGGTGCGTCAGCTACGGATAGGGAGATTGTTTTATTCCGCTCTCTTTTCGCCAACTTACGGCTAACGTTTCTCCGTAGGAGGTGACTACATACCACGCAATCTTGATGCCGCCGCGATGAAGTCTTTAGAGGTATAATACACTGCCGAAACTGGAAATTCCAGTTTTTTTAGTATAGATGAACTGCGTTTGACTACAATCACAGCTGATGGAATGCAATGATGTGGTCGACGTTTGAATACGCTTGCCTAGAAGTAATATATTTGCTCTTGACTTAAAGACATCCAGGTTGTAGCCATCAGGACACACAGACTCCAGAAGTTTCACTCCTTAGCTGTGACAAGTGAGTAAAACGTTTTGTGTGCATTGGGGGATTTCCACCGTGTTCTGATGGTGCATCGCCATGTTACTCCGATGATGGAACGGGATAGGCGGAATCAATTCGTGCAACTGACAATATTTGTAAGTTTTTAAGCCCCCAAAACAATGCAACCCTTTCTAGATCATTCTGTCCTGAGTTGGAATATATTTCATTTTTCAAAAAACGTTCATGACAAACTTTAATGACAAGTCACAAATATAAATAAATAACTTATAACTCTAGCCTGAACATAATGTTCTGCAAGTTTGTTCAATAAGCTCTGCTAGTAAAACTATTATAATGTAATTATTTTATCAATATTATTAATTCTCGTGATAAATATATTCAATGCAAGACCAAAATATTGTTCCGTATCGGCTGTTTGACCACCTACGGAGACGAACTAAAAATGTCTTATGGTCAAAACAAAAGAATGCTTATGGAAAGACAAATAACCTTAACGTGTTCGAAAGTGCGACAGTAAAATGTGAGGATATGCACTGGTGCGCTCCCTGGAAATACGATCCCCGTTGTCGTAATTTCGTCGCCCGGCTTTCGCTCCGTTGAGTTTAGGTAACCAAATGTGTAGAGATATTTATGTGTTGTTTGATCGAAGAAATTTTTCGGCAGCTTTGCAGATGTGCATTACACGCCAAATTCGTTATTAATAATGTGCAGTTGACTGTACTTGCCTGTACACCTGTATACCTACTTATTATGAATACTCGTTTAGTTGTTATCTTTAAATCTAAATCGTGCTTACTACTTATTTGATGCTCAGAGATAGTATTAGTCATATCTACTATCTTATAATTCGTTAGGTATCTATCTACTTAGCATTTGACATATAGACTGTTTTCTGCCGGTCATAAAGTCACTCTGTTCTCTAAGGAGATATCTCTTGTGGTCTTAACTGAAGAATCAGAAATGTAAATACTTTTTTATAAATATTCATCTGCGTCTGTACTGGCGTTTTGCTGCGCAAAGTTGCCTTTAAGTCATTTATTTTAATCATCTCCTTTTTTCTTTTATTGAGACTGCAACCTTAATACACGTATTTAGTGGAACAATCATAATTTGCTCTTGCAGAAAGTGTTGATCTATGCCAAAACATTCAAAAACTTTTAGAACAAAAAAGTATCAAATTATAGAGAGTTTCTCAATGCGTGAAATTCAGAAAATAAGTAATGTATTTAATTTCTGAAAACAAAAACATCGTTAAATTTATTTTTTGGGCATACATTTTATTTTATGGATGGGAAATCGACAAATGACTTTTTCCGCTCTGAGCCGACGGAAGTGAGTGTCAGACTCTTACTGATTAAAACCCATCCGTGTTCCTCCAAATGCCCTTTGCGTTTCAGTACCGCGGTGACTCTTTCGAACAAATTCCGCAATCTGTTGGGTATACCTATGTACAGTATTATTTCTTGTGAAAATCGATAGAACTCGTAACTCGTGGCAAGAAATCAATTTCTCAGCAACTGCGCCAATCACCATCGTTAATTGTTAACGTTGTGTTCTTTCAGATGAAGAGCTTCATCCTCATTGCGGTGCTAGCAGCACTTACAGTCTGGCGTCTGCAATGACGCGGCTTCCATCCCTGATGAAGCAGCTTTAGGGAATGAAGAAGTTGTTCTTTTCCAAGATTGATTTCCAAGGTGTTCATTAAAGATTACGATCAAGGAAAAGCTACTAGCAGGTTTTTTGAAGATCATGAATTGATCCTGTTCCACGAGTGAGTAACGTTGTTTTATTGAATAGCAAATAAGCTGAAAACCAACTTAATGTTAGATGGTCGTGTCGATTACTGAATTAAATAGCTTTCTTAAAATCGAGCTTATATTTTAAAAGAAAATCATCGTACGCTATCGAACAATGGTATTAAACTACTTCCCGGATTTCTGGTTCTCTGCTACCTTGGTTTCCTGGTGTTAATGTCGTCATACCTCAAAATCAGGTTGCATAATTCAAAGGAGACGAATAAACGACCAGGACAAGTTTTTTTCTACAAGAAAATTTATGACAACCGGTCCGAACCAACCAGAAGCAAAGAATAAATTGTGACTCCTGGGACATCCCCTCCATCTAAGTTGAGCCTGCAGGAAAGTTACCTCCGGACCACCAACTGTCATAGCTCACCTGGAAATCTTTTAAACGTGTCCAAATGACACGTTTTGTTCATTTATGGTAAAAAATAACATTTGCCGAAGCACGAATTGAAGTCATCCCAAAAGAGAAATTTCCCAGATTTGTCCCCAGTCATTACTGGTAGTGAGAGGCCCGAAGTCTAACCAGCAATCATACCAATGACTATAATCATATAGTACTCCTGACCGATTTCGGGCATGGCGGCCAATCTCAACCGAGACTAGCCATCGGCGCGGGACATATTGTAGTGCACAAGTGTGTGCGCCATCACAGGTGCAGTCCCTCTTCCACCACACTCATATTCCGATGGGATGGCAACCCGACACGACCGGAGAGAGATCTGGCGCAGGAAAAGAAAGAAAGAAAACGACATACAAACATATGTTTATTTTGCTTAAACTAAACCCTTAACGGTAGTGTAAGTAGTTCATAAACTAACCCCACCCCTTTCCTATTAATCGTTTCTTGACTTTTGTCTTGCGCACGTGTTCTGAGTTTACTGTTCTCTTGGGGTTTGATTTACTATCGACTTGGCTGTTTTTTGGTATTCCGATTTGAAAGTGTATTGGTTGCTCAGAAGCGAAACCATTTGGTAGATCAGAAGTTATGGTGGATTAAAGAAATAAAGATCACATGAACCATGATAACATTGCACTCCTTTTTTTAAGCAGTCGTGTAGAAACAAAAAGCATTTATAATTTAAATATGAATTATCATCATCTGCCTAGCCTTTTCCCAATTATATTGGGGTCGGTTCCAGTCAAACCATTTACCGTGGAGTGCCTGCCTACCAGACCTCCACAACCCAGTAACAGGGAAACACGGTACTCCTTGGTAAGACTGGTGTTAGACTTTCTGGCTTCTGACTATCCTTAACGACAGCCAAAGATCTACAAACAACAGCCGGGAGCTACGGCTTAACGTGCTTTCGAGGCACGGAAGAGCCTCGGTATGTTAAGATGGTCACCCTTCCACAGACCAACCTCGGCAAGCGTTGCGTAACCTTAAAGATCGACCCGTGCGACTGTTATTATTTAGCCACGAGCTCCTTTATTTTAAATATTAATGATAAGTTGCTAAAATTCACCTAATTAAAGTTCGGGTAAATTTACAGGTACAAAAATATTTAGTTATAAAGAAGTCTTCGATCTTCGTCTCTGTTCTACAAATTGTAGGTCAATATACTCAGCCTATTCCAATAACTGGTTATAACGTCTTATGATTTACCTCCATAAGATATAATTTCATTTCATATAAGCTTCAGTGGATATAACATACCTTAAACTAACGATTAAAAGTTGTTATAATCATATTGTATAACATTTTTTTGATCCATTGATCATTTTATATAATTTTATCAAATGTGAATTCGGCTCAAATTACGGAAAAAGATGACGAAGCCCAGCTGCGCGGGACTCCTATTTCTGTCTGCAGGGTTTAAAGAAACCTAACAATTTAGTAAGAACTCATAGTTGTCAAATAAAATGTTTGAAAATAGGTAGTAAATGGTCTATTGTGTCATTGAAGATGGTGATGGTACCAGGCAATCTGTCTGTAGTTGATCGAAATTAGACGTTGGAGATCGATTGAAGGACGTTCGGTTCAGTGCCATAAAATGCTTGGTCATTCATCGATCACCTATTCTGCGTTCGGTCAAATATCGAAACGAAATGTCATAATTATTATGTTTTAGGCGATCGCTCAAATTGAGCCCTCTATTTTTTGTTAAATAAACATCGGCTCAATTTAGGTAGTTGACATTGTATCCTTTCAGATGAAGAGCTTCATCCTCATCGCGGTGCTAGCAGCACTACTGTCTGCAATGACGCGGCTTCCATTCCAAGTGAAGTCGCTTCGTACCAAGAATAACTCGATATTCCAAATACTGAGGCAACTTTAAAAATAAAAAAAAAACTGCAGTTTTTAAATCAATAATCATTTACTCTTTATAAAACTTTTCCATGGTTTTATTATATTTAAGCCCAGTCAGTGTAGTGACCAGAGATTTGGACGATGCAGCGAAGACCTTTGCCTACCCCCGATGATAACCTGACGCGGGCGTAAGTTCCATACGTTCCAGTGAAAATGTAGGCTGGACTGGCGAAGAAAGAGTAGAATATTCTGACATGACTTATGTAAGTGGTAGAGTTGCCACGGTAAAATACATCCCGGTGCTGTACAGTGTGCGGGATGGGTTCGTAGTTGAAGGATTCCATGAAAATTAAAAATAAAATACTCCGAGGTCGGCCATTACATTCAAATACTCTTTCATGTTTGGACTGTTATTTGAATATCTTTGAAAGTAAAGGGTAATTAGAAACCAAAGAATCTGGTGCCAGTCTTCTCAAGGAGTATCGTGTTAACCCGTTACTGGGTTGTGAAAGTAAGAAAATAATAACAATAATTCTTTATTATTATTGTTATTTTTAGATAAGCAGTGGCCCCGTGTACAATACTGTGACAGTGAGATGACATTGACGTTGTTTTTTCTAAGGGTGATTTTTGGACATGTAAGGGTGTTACCACACCAATCAATCGATCATCGATCGATGCCATCGATCGACATCGAACGACGTTGATCGATTGGTGTGGTAGCTTTCGCTGATCGAGGTATACCCGGCCATAAACAATTGATCGACCGACCGATCGATGTCTTTGATTGACGTTGATCATTATTGTGTAGCTTTGGCTGATTGAAGAAAGAAGTAGAAACTACCGATCGACGTGAACTCATTCATTCTACCATCGATCGATGGCATCGATCGACGATCGATCGATTGGTGTAGTAGAAACTATCGATCGACATCGACAAATCCATTGTACCATCGATCGATGGCATCGATCCCTTACATGTCCAAAAATCTTTTTATATTGAACAGTCAGGAAATCATTTATTTCCTTAAAATTATTCGACATACCCACATATATCTAAATTGTTGTTGATTAATGCCTTTTTAAGGGCGAGTTTTTTGATCCGTAATTAACCAATGGTAGCAAAAATTATGGGCACCTTAATTACGTTAATCTACGTTTTTCAATCAATGTTACACTTGACCAATGTTGAAATAAATAACTATGAGTTAAAAACTATCGGTTAATAACCAACAATTTGAACGAAATTTTGTATCACAATTTTAACCATTGGTTAAACTAACTACGGATAAAAAATAATATAATGTGGTATAGCAATACTTCTCTGTATTAGTAACCATTTTTTATCAAGAAAACGAAGTAGTTGGTTGGCACTATTGAAAACAAAAAGTTACGAACTCGTGAAACAGGATTAAGTCATCATCTCGTGATGACTGCCTGCCAGTAGGTCCTTCTAGATTGTAATCTTTCGTGTACTCGTACTCTTTGACGCCTTCTGGCAACTCTATGATATCCTCGACGAACTGAGCGGCTTCATCTGGGATGGAAGCCGCATCATTGCAGACTGTAAGTGCTGCTAGCGCCGCGATGAGAATTAAGCTTTTTATCTAAAAGTACACAACGTTTATAATAAACGAGGGCTTAGTTCAGGCAATCGCTGAGAGATCGTCAGAAGTATCCATCGATGATCGTACGGAGGTTGATCGATTAATGGTTGGTCACCAATTAATGTCATCGAACCGAAGATTCTACCATCGACCTCTAACGTCTAATCTTGATCAACCACCGTTTTGCATATTGTATTATTTAAATAAAAGACAAAATTGAACAGGAATAAATGTGGCTGCTGACTCAAAAATTCGACTTGTATCTTGTGTACCTATTATTTAGTTTGCTCACTCTCTATAAAAAAAAAATATAGAGAAATGTATAGGAAATACATTTCCCTCCACTTTTCATAATATGACAAGAAAATTATCTTTATACTCCTCTTTCACAGATATAATACATATTTTTGCACTTAGAAAGATTAAAAGGGTACATTGTAATCAAATTAAGTAAAATATCATTAATAAAAACGATACCATAATGCACTAATGACGCTCGATCACACTAGTTACCTCCTTGGATAGCGAAGTCACGATAAACCAAAATGTGCGCTGCGTAGTAAATATATTTCATTAATCTAAAATGATAAGATAGTGCTATCAAAAGCCGGATCTTGTTCAGACATGCTGTAGCGATTGTCACTGAACAATTAAAACAATTCGGAAATGTACAAGTAAGATTAGGAAAATTTAAAGGTGGGTACTGACCGGCGTTACGGGGCGTAATGTTACATGTTACAAAACGAGTTTCTAGTCGAGATTTTAGGACGCGGCGTAACATAGTATGCCCGCTGCGAATGTTTGCTTAAGGTTTTACAACTGGGAATAACCGAAATCTCAGGTTACAGTGGTACTTAAACCTTAGGTATTAGTGGTATATTAAACTAAGAGTTCCGGCTTTTGCAGTGCAACGAGTTTGAGTCGTCGTGTACTGTGAGAACTACGAAGTTACACATTCCGTTCCGAGAGCCCCCTGAACGCGAACTGCAGTGGCCAATATGGAAATCTCTTAACCGACTGCGGGCTCCGGTTGGACGCTGTAGAAACAACCTGAACAACATAGATACATCGCACCCTGCCTGGGTTGCGGAATTTCTTCGAAAGAGTCACCGCGGCCCTGGAACACAAAGGGCTTTAGAAGGAACACGGATGGATTTTAGTCAGTAAGAGTCTGACACGCCCTTCCACTCCACCCAGAGCGGAAGAAGTCATTTTATGATTTCCCATCCCTAAACAAAAGATACATCGCAAACACAGTGTCAGTGTGGAGCCCTATTTTTTCATAGTTCAGTGGGCTTTATCAGGAGTTGAGTCTTTTATCATTTTATTTCACCTATATGACGATACACACTCATAGTCTTGTTTTAAGATAACCGAGGATTATTATGGATAAATCTATTTTTAAAATGTAGATAATTGGCCAGATATTATTTATCTTATCATCTATTTTGATGTTTATAAAGCAGATAATATAAATTAGAGAAACATATTGGTGCAAAGCGACAAATAAAGTGGACCAAGAGGAAACAGGAAGCATTAATAGTGTGAGTTGCTTTTATTTGGATAATATAGAAAAATATTGTGTACGGTGATAAGATGAGGACACAGTGATTGTTAAATTTATTTTATTTACCTATGATTATATAAATCATAGCTTATGACTTGACTTAACAACGAGATTTATTTATATGTACGATTAATATGATTATACCACACTCATAACTCCTGGAATTAATCCTCCCTATATTCGGGGAAACAGCATTAAAATCTGATGCGTAGTATTAAAACAAAGCGGCATTAATTTTGTAAAATTTATTTTATTGTAATAAGGTATATCAGATATGCCAAACAGTTTTATACCATTCAGGTTTAACAATTTGTTTGATGAAAGAATCTAACAGTAACAAAGAAGTCAATCCCTCAGCAACTAAGCCAATCACCATCGTTTACTGTTAACGTTGTGTCCTTTCACATGTAGAGCTTCATCATCATCGCGGTGCTAGCAGCACTTACAGTCTGCAATGACGCGGCTTCCATCCCAAGTGAAGTCGCTCTGTCCAAAGAACAAGCGGCTCTGTTTGCTGAAGAAGGCATTGTGTACCGAGAAGATATCGGGATGTATCAGAAAGGAGAAGTCAGATTAGGAGATTACTTGTTTCACGTGTAAGTAACGATATTAAACTAAATAGTTTTTTTATTTATTATATACTTTATTGTACACCTCATTACAAACATAGTAAAAACGTTTAAAAAAACAAGTGTACAATGGGCGGTCTTATCGCACAGGGCAATCTCTTACAGACAACCTTTGGATGGACTGAATGAAAGAAGTTAGATTTAGGGCGGTCAGTGTACAAACATCATAAATAATATAAATTAGACATAATAATATAAAATACACACAATACTAAATAATTTACTAATAAATATCAAATATACAGGGTGTCCCAAAACTCAACGTCAAGCCGAAACGGGGTGACAGGATTGATCATAACCATCACGAGAAAAATCTGAAAAAAAATCTATCCCATGCAGTTTGAAAATTATGGGCATTTTAAGAAAAACCTAGAAATTTGATCAAACTGTACCATTTTTCGGTTATTGTGGTTATTATTTTTTATTTTTGTTCATTTGAACTTTAGAAACGTAATCCTAAATAACATTTCTAGAATCCCAATAAAAAATAATGACACAATTGCCTCAAGTTCCCGAGAATTGAGACTATTTGTTAAACTACGAATTTAAAATTTTCAAGATTCGTCGACTTTGACAGGCCCTCCTATAAAAAAAATGTACTAGAGTGCCTTGGCAAGTAGCATTAAAAGTTGGCGCATTTAATCAGAATTCTAAAATGGTACAATACTTGTTAGTTCCATACAATAGAAAAGAGTAAAAAAATTAAAACCTCAAGTAACCCGATTTTTGCTATCTCATTTTACTCAGTTAAAATGTTTTTAATTCGCACAAGCTCTAGGTAGGTTCTTAATTTTAAGGCAAAATGATGAGAGAGATGGATAATGGGTATGTTTGCCATGAGTGAGCGAGACAGATAGTGACGCCACGCATTGAGACGGAGATGCGTCGTTTAAACGAGTGCGAATGAAACAGATAGATGCTATGGCATCTATCTGTTTCATTCGCACTAGTTTCAGCCAAGCAAATGGCTACGCTACCAGTCCGACACCAACCAGTTAGTACGTTTCGCTCATTCGTCTACTGCGCACGTTCGTATTCGTATTAATTATTTTACTAATTTTACTAACTTTTTTTCACTTTGGTAAAAGTGGCGTCACTATCTGTCTCGCTCACTCATGGCGAACATACCCATTATCCATCTCTCTCATCATTTTGTCTTAAAATTAAGAACCTACCTAGAGCTTGTGTGAATTAAAAACATTTTAACTGAGTAAAATGAGATAGAAAAAATCGGGTTACTTGAGGTTTTAATTTTTTTACTCTTTTCTATTGTATGGAACTAACAAGTATTGTACCATTTTAGAATTCTGATTAAATGCGCCAACTTTTAATGCCACTTGCCAAGGCACTCTAGTACATTTTTTTTATAGGAGGGCCTGTCAAAGTCGACGAATCTTGAAAATTTTAAATTCGTAGTTTAACAAATAGTCTCAATTCTCGGAAACTTGAGGCAATTGTGTCATTATTTTTTATTGGGATTCTAGAAATGTTATTTAGGATTACGTTTCCAAAGTTCAAATGAACAAAAATAAAAAAGAATAACCACAATAACCGAAAAATGGTACAGTTTGATCAAATTTCTAGGTTTTTCTTAAAATGCCCATAATTTTCAAACTGCATGGGATAGATTTTTTTTCAGATTTTTCTCGTGATGGTTATGATCAATCCTGTCACCCCGTTTCGGCTTGACGTTGAGTTTTGGGACACCCTGTATAAATGGGAAAGGAATATTTACCATCTTCACTGACGCACAACGTACAACCTGAACGGTTGGGTCTAGTAAAATGATATAATTATGTCTTTCCAGGTACACCTGCAACGTCCCAGGTATCCCAAATACAGTACAGTACGAAGATGTGATATACCGTGGCAATTCCACTACCAGAATAACTGGTCTTCGTATGAGCAGGCTTCCACCCGTGCTGGGACATACCTGGATTGGGCCACTGGGCTTTAACCACCTCACTGTCAGGTTGATGTCAGCGCCGGGAGACGGGCTCTTCACATATTTCGAATTCTGGGGACACTACACCGATTGGGTCTGATGATACTTCGAATATTGTTGAGGCAAAAATATTCTGTCAATATTTGTTTTCGCAACAATACTGATTTTCCTTTTTTGTTAGAATTTTGGTTTATATACATACAACACACAATTTTTTAAATATAGCAACTATTGACAAGCTCAGGACGGCCTTCATCAGAATCCATCCTGCAACGTACCCTGCAAGATGGATTCTGTGGGTAGTCCAATCAGGGTAATTTAAATTAAACGTATTGACTTCGAAACTTAACTTTTACTTCTACAACATTAAAATTCCTCTTCCTCCTGTCTCTCTGGAACCTAATGTCAAAACTTCTACTTTGCTTGAGCTCTCTAAATTGCCATTACCTAATTGTCCATTTGTTAACCTCAGTTCTGTCTCGGGGAAAAAAAAAACTCTTCTCGAATATCTCGTCTTCTGCTGTAGGCCAGGACAATTTGTGTTCGCGAATGATAATCCCTATTCTCCCACAACGATTTTCCATTCTCACTCACATTGTTAATTATGCCTCTGCCTGCCCTATTCTACAGCTTAGAAACAGGCACACATAATACCACTCTCCAAAACCATCTAGCGTTCTCGTCTAGCGTTCATGTCAGGGAGCTGCGTTCACGAATTACTTTACTTAAATCTACGAAAATCACGGTCATCGCTACACCGTTCGGTTTGAATCAATCAATCTTATTTTTATCGCACTCGTATTAACTCACATACGTAGTAAGCAACCCAGAACCACGGGAGTCAGTATTTTCGGTACCTTCTGCTTTTAATTTCATATTGTTTTTATCTGTGGCATATTGGACTGTTTTTATAAAATAAGTTGTTTGGTGTACCATAAAGAATTAAGATCCTCATATTTATTTATTTATGTTTGTTTTGATGTTTAGCCTTCATGTTAAAATGATCAAAAAGAACAATAACAGGAACTAGATGAGAAGGAATATGAGAAAAGTTTTCTGCGATTTGTGACTTTTCTAGTCTAACCTTGTCTTTTCTAGTATCCTTGTACAAATATGAACTGATTGGCATCAGAAAATGTTAGATTTTACGTTTTTCTAGCTTGCTGGACCTAAAATAACCCTGATAAAATAGACGCACTATTTTAGTGCTGAGTTTGTACTAATTCCCAACCAGCTGGATTTTCGTACTGGTCTTAAATACGCCATTACAATGTCAAAAGCCCTATCATCCCGCTTGTGCGTTATTTTTGATTACCGGAAAAATGGATGAGAAAAAGTTTATGGATCATGAAATTTTCATCAGTTTCTCATGTGGCGGCATTGATTCCGCTACATATTAACTTTAGGGGAAACCATCGAAAAGGTTAAAGCTAAGGCGTCATGTTCAACACCAAATCATTATTCATTCATCAAAATTTCATTATGCTATGCTGAAGATATTCATCCGATAAAACATGAAAAGTAATATCAAAGTAATATCACCAAACTGGCACTGGCTGTTACTCTACTGGCCATAGCAGAATAATACCGCTTTATAAGCATTATTTAAAACGCCATCACTTATCTAGCAACACCAAAGCTATAGCGCCTAAACTAGTAATCGTCTCATATCGCTTTAGTGTAGTAGTACACAGCCTCACTGTAGCATAGAGCAATAAAACGACAAGTCAATGATCAAACATCACTATGTTCTAATCATTATGAATGACTTTTTCTATGGGACCAATCCTAGAATCGCAATAATCAGTTGATCAATACATTTTGTCGAGTTATTAAGACGTACCTAAATGTTTGAGCCTGTCGATTTTCCTCTCGATTTCCGGGTTGGTTCCATAGTAAAGTCGTTAATAATGATGAGTACCCCTTTTCAGGTTTTAAGTACAGTCGTTGTATAATGGGACAGCTTATATACAAAAGCGATCTATTCTCCTTCTCTTTTTCCAGAAGTTTACCCGTTTTCGGAGTACTTCCGAGGCGGCGGCACTGGTGGATCCGGCCGCAACGGCACTCAACGAAACTTAAAATGTAAGTAAAAACGGTCCATGATCAATCATTGACCGTTTTTACTCACATTTTGAGTAGCCATCTTTTAATGGTTTCTGTTTTTAATTATTTGGTAATTTATTCATTATTTTTTTGATTATTCTTTCTTTTTCTCGTAGATGTAGAAACAATTCTTTAAAATGTTAGAACGCCAGTCTTCTGTAAATTTCTTATTAAATCATTCAAAAACAGGTACGGTCAACGACAAATCGATTAACACTGCTTCTGTTACATTTAATTTAGTAGCGAAAGGTTTATTTATATATTTTTTTATGTTACATCTGTCCCGATTTTCATAAAATTTAAATATAATTTAAGAAAACCCAAGTGTTTATCGCTTTTTGACGACTGTACCTAACTTAGTATTCAGAGGGGGGAAAATACTTTAAAATTGAAAACTGCATCTTCTCCATGTTTTTAATTTGAGATGGGTTTGCTCTTGACTCTAGTCTAGGTCATAGATGACATAGACAAAGTCGACGGTGGAGCGAGTTTATCCAGAAGAAGCCTGTTCACTCTAATTTTGAAGAGATTAGGGTTGTATACATTCGGAAACACAGACGCAGGCGGAGAGTTCAATTCCTTTGCTGTGCGCATTTTTAAAAGAAGTTTGGAAACGCTCAGTGCGAATTGGTGGAATAGCAACAATTATACATCTCCTGCCCTTATTACCATTTATTCAGGTCGCCGTTACACACAACAAACACATAGGTACTACGCCAACCGATACTGAAGATAGTAAATAATACACGGAGAATAATTCTTGGAACCTTCCGAGTCAGTCAGGATTGTTACAAAGAAATAATTCACATTTAGCGTATTTGAGGTGAAGGCCGATAGACATCTCATAGGAGACGGGGCCCGCTAGGGCCAGAGCCTGCCAGGGTTGCGGAATTAGTTCGAAAGAGTCACCGCGGCTATGGAACGCAAAGGGCTTTAGAATGAACACGGAGTTTTAGTAAGTAAGAGTCTGACACGCCCAGAGCGGTAGAAGTCATTTGATGATTTCCCATCCCTAAAAAAAAAGGGAACAAAATAGAAAAAAAAAAATATTCGTAGCGGGAAATGTTAAGAGAACTCTAAAAATGCTGCCATTCAGAAGACTGACGTTTCGAAAGTGGCGCAAGCTCGTAGTGATTTTTTTTTAAATGGAACAAAAAAAATGCCTTGAGTCAGCTTGATGCGCCAGTCACGGTAGTCTAAAGTCTGACGATTACTTTGAGGGCTATTGTTAATCTGATAGCTCGAAAAAACATTATTTTCAAAGTCAAAGTCAAAGCATTTATTTCAAATAAACCATTATCAGGTACTTTTGAATTGTCAAAGTCAGTCCGTCAAAAACATGAAGCTATTTGCACGTTCGCAAGCGTAGATCTCTATGGAGAAGAACGTGCAAGAAACTCCACGGACACTCTTTTAAATCATTTTATGTTTACAAAAATCCTGGTTACATAAACCTTGTTGCTTCTATATATGAGAACAATGTAAAGAAAGAAAAAAACAATTTATAGTATCAAATATTAAAATGAGGCAGTGGCAACCAAGGGATGACCAGTCTCCACTGACGGCGCCCGTTCACGAACATGACGCGTGCATCAGCACCATTCAGCTCAACCATTTTGAAGGGAACTGAATGATCCGATACACGCGCCACCATCAGCGAGACATTGGAGTGAGCATGACACACCCTCAACTGCCCCTGCTATTTCATGTCAAACAAGGAAACTATCTATTAACATAATGGTCCAGAGTTCTCACATTTACAGAACTTGAAATAAAAATTGCTTCTAAATTATATAAAACTATGAATATCAATCTGAAAAGACAGAAAAAGAAAAGTTTATTCCAAACATAATATAAGATTTTAATGCGCGTTGTTTGTGATCAGCTGTTTATTTATTTATTAATTCAAACTTTATGTACAATAGTGGTCCATGGGCGGACTTAATGCATCAAGGCATTCTCTAACAATTTTATAAAGACTATACTGCGGTAGATATACAATAAATAAAAATAAGATTTAAAATTGAATCTAGCCTATGTTACTCGCTGATAATGTAGCTTTCCAATGGTGAAAAAAATTTTGAAATCGGCACAGTAGTCTTTGAGTTTATTCATTACAAACATACACACACACAAAAATACAATTTTTCCTTTTATAATATTATACATATATAATTATAGTGTACATAGATATAGAATGTAAGTAATATGTCACTTAGCTTTCGATGTCATTCAAACAGTTGATAAGATGAGACTTACCTGAAACAACAGAAAATAATTTTAAGTTTTACGATACACATTAAATACTTTTAAAATTTTGAAAAGTTTTCAACGTGATAAAGTCGATGTTCTAAGTGTTATCTCTCGTCTTTGCCAGTTTCAGCAAACAAACAAAATATTCAGTGTTGTCACCAGTGAGTTTAAAAAAAAGCTTGTTAGATAACTCATAAGATGATGATGTTTTTGAAATAATTAGTTTGATCAGTGACATAGAAACATTTTGAAATATTCATCCATGTTTATGGCGTACCTCGTTCATATTCACATACTTCATACTCATTTTGGTATTTTTCTTGAGCAATGTTTCCATTTTAAATAGCGATCTCATACTACTTACATTTAAGAAAACGACGTAAACAATAACTTTTTTTTTATATACATACAATTTCCGCGTAATTTTTATTCCAGTGTATAGTGGTTATTTATACACTCTATCACGGAATTATGACGAAAATCAATAAGATAAGATAGGTGAATTCTTTTATTTTTTATGTTATTGGTTGGGGACAAAAAACAGTTACATGCCAAGCTTAACTAGAGATTCTAAAATTAGTACAATATTTAAAAATACATTAACACAATCTATTACATATTTATGTTACTACACATAACCCACAAAATTGTCCACGAATTCACAAAAAAAAAAAAGAGTGTGTGTACTTATGTACACGCGTTAGAAGTTATACTTCTTTGGCGTATGGAAAAAGAATAACAAAAAAAAACATTCACAACTAAAAAAATATAAAAGTTTTAAAATATTTGTATTGTTTTCAGCTTCAATTTGTTGCGTTCGAACGATCGCCAATTAAGTCTATTACGCTAAATAACTGATACGTTTCATAGTTTTAAAACTGTTTGTTCATAAAATAGGGCAAATATCATGCAAATTAATTTTTTTTGATTCGAATGTTTTGTTAGTAGTATTTGAAATTAATACCAACTTTCTATTTTGGATGGTGTATACCTGTGAAGTTTATGGGTACCTACTTACAATGACATATAAGTTACGAGACTCCATTTTTCAAAATAGTCAATACTAATAATGATTATAAACGGTAAAATTCTTTGTTCCGTTCTACTGTAGATAAAAATCCGATTAAGAAAACTCATTCATGAAGAGGCTGTTTTTTGTTTTCGAAAAATCATCATATTCCAATAAAATCTTCTAGGATAGAATAAAAGGAGCTGAGCCGCGGGAACAATTAGTGTCTAATCAATTACTTTTATCAAAATATTTGTATCTTATATTTTGGCGCTTTATTTCGAAATTAAAACCACATTCTTCTTCGAAATTCAAACATAAAAGAAACAAAACACAATAAAAAATTACTAGAATATACAACTTGAACATAGTTATCGATTTTCATGCCACCTAGAACTAACTTCACGATGTAGAATTCAGATATCGGTGTGCGCGCGCATCGTAAAAATTTACTCTCATCAGTTTTCTCCATCGCGCCATAAGAAGTATAACTTCAAAAAGTTAAAAGAAAACTGACAAGTAGTATGCATCGTAAAATACTAGTATGAAGAAATAAAAAAAAACATATATAAAGGCAATTGACCATCATCAGGTTCATTGCGACTGCCGAGCTATCGTGGGTATGCGGGCGAGGAGAATTAAAACCACGTGTTAAGGATGATTAACGATGCACGATTATTATTTTAACAAAATACCAACACAATTACAATCAGCACTTCCTAATCAATCAAAATATAACGACGCTCCACCGAACACGTCTTGCTTGGGCACGATGCAAAAGAGCCCGGGGTTGCGTCAGAGTGAAGAAACGTCAACCCGCGCTTGTCAAAATGTCCGCTGTCATTCTTGACGTTTTCTTGACACTCTCAAAACGTCGAAGTGCCGTCATATATATAAATACTTAAGAATTAAGTAGCTCTAATGCTCCCGCCTTGAAACGATGTTTGGAAAGAGTAAATTACTTAAATAAGTATAATACATAGAAGTGATAAAACTTGAGTAAGTAAAGATTAAAGTTAAAAGATTAGTTTAGATTGTAGCAATCTTGTTTGGATATTTTTAATCCGTCAATGTTGCAGTGTTCGATAATAATAATAACCGGACAAGTGCGATCCAGACTCGCGCATCAAGGGTTCCGATCGAGATTTGCTTTTTTTCGAGTAAACATTACCTGCGGAAGTTTATAAACTATTAAAGCTAATATGTTCCATCTGTCCGCCATAGCTCCCAGGATGCTTGGGGCTAGCGCGTACCCGACGCATGGCGGAGGCGCAACGCTTGCGCATGATGGCATGAAAACCATCAATCTTAAAAAACCGGTGTTATGGGCCATAATGTAACATTTGCAGCGAGCTTGTTATGTTACGCCGTAAATACACGCTGAGATTTTAATGGTTGTTTGGCCAGCGGCAGAACGATTAGCCATCAGTAGTACTATCGAAACCTCCGTTTTTGCCGACTGAGGTACGGAACCCTAATAAAACAAATCAAAGATAAATTAGAATAATCGTTACGAGATAAACAACCATGCGTGTTCGACCACGCACAGAAGCATCTTAGATAAGAACAACTGGTGTTGATGGATAGGTTATAATCTTATCTTATGTATGTACTAGCTTTTTTTTACTACTGGTTAATTTGTGCACCTATTTTTATTTTTAAGATACAAATTTTTCAAAAACGCTTGGATACTTATGTTTTTTTTTTATTAAGTAACTAAATACAAAGGTTCATGGTTTTATCTTCAATAATGACGGCCTCACAAACAAACTTTCATCGCCTATTTCAAACACTTCAAGCCCTTTTCTCGTGACAAAAGGCCTATGTCCTTCTCCAAGGTCTCCATCTCTGTACCAAATTTAATCAAAATCGGTTCAGCGGTTTAGGCGTGAAAGCGTAGCAGACAGACATACAGACAGAGCTACTTCCGCATTTATAATGTTCGTATGGATTACAATTAGTTTACTGTCTCAGACAGTGTTTTTAACCGACTTCAAAAAAAAGGAGGAGGTTCTCAATTCGTCGGAACCTTTTTTTTTACGTATATTCCACGATTACTCGAAGATGGCTGGACCGATGTGGATTTTTTTTTATTTGTTTGAAAGGGTATACTTTCCAGGTGGTTCCATTTCAATTTGGAGAAGATCTGATGAAGAACTTCGGAGATGGGCAACGGAACTCCTCAATAAATGATAGCAAATGGACTGGGATTGGTGAAATCTCATGTCTGTCTATTGTTTACACCAGTTCATAACATAACATCACGCCGGTACGCTGTGAAGGGGTAAGCGGTAAGCACACGTGAACCAATAAAAAGTGAAAAAAAAACTATCAAAAACGAAAAAACAACCAAAAACACCGACTGCCGAAATTAAAGTAATTTTATTCTTTTTGGTGTTTTTTATTTGGAAGTCGGTTGTATTGTTTTGGTAAATAGTTTTTTTAATAAACTGAAAACGACAAATTGACAATGTAAGAGCTATTCATAGTTTTTGATCTTCGTAACAGCTTGGTATTAATTGTCTGGCTGCTAGTTTGCAAGATCATACATTAAATCATACGGTCAATACATTCAAAACTTATTGATTCAAAATATAGCTACATAATTTCAATATGTAATATAATATAAAAGTAATGTGGGTTCATGCATATTTTACCTGCAGGCTATGAATAGAATACTTCCCTAGGCAATGCCTTTGCCCATACTTTATGCCCAGAGGCAATACCTTTGCCCATAGACTATGCCTAGAAAAAATACCCATAGGATTGCCTTTTGGCGTTGGGTTTTCTCAAATGCTCTCTATAGGGGCAAAATGCTCTGTAAAATTTACATCGACATCAGATAACCTTTATGGTAGAATCTAGGCTTTCGTTGCTGGAACCACCACACCAAACTAACTGTCTACCAAAAACCTAAGTTCCCTATAAAAGTAAAAAATAATAAAAAAAAACTTATTCTTAAAGTACATAAGTATGTATTAATAATTCTAAAAAAAATACTTCGCGTTGGGGGACCGCTCCAAATTATTTAATATCTACGATTTTTTTTATAAGTATCACATTCCTACCTGTTTTAGTCCTTCAACGCGATGTATTTTTTTAGAATTATTAATACATATGTACTTAGGAACTTTAAGATTCGTTTTTTTTTATTATTTTTTACTTTTTAAAGGGAACTTAGGTTTTTGTGTCAGGGTTTTTTTAAAATTTTTAATTAGATTTTTTATTTAATCCTTTTTTATGCTATTCAGCTAAGAACACTCTCGATTAAGTCATCGATATTCTCTTTCAGTGCACTTTCATTTGAGACTCCACTCGAGTATATTTGCAGACTTTCGGATATTCTTCCCCACTTTCACCCCCCACAACTTTTAAACGGCTCAACCGATTTTCATCAAACAAATCAACATTTGTCTAAGAACACTTGCACATAAGTCACCTTTTATACAAAAGAAAACTAAATTGAAATCGCTTCATCCGTTCGGGAGCTATGATGCCACAGACAGATAGACAGACAAACACACAGACAGACACGTCAAACATATCACACCCCTCTTTTTGAGTCGGGGCGGGGTTAAAAATAAAGACACAAAACGCTCAATCCCTGAGTCATGAATCCGGAATACAAATATGGGTATAAGTTGCTTATCTAGGTAGGTACAATGGATAGGTATGAACGTGACGAATTTTTATAATATGCAATAATCGCAAAGCCCGTATGATAACTAGGGTAAACATTGTGACATTCCAGAACTACGATAGCCTGATTCTTTGGTTCCGGTTCATGTGTCAGGATTTTTTAACAATGATCATTTAATATTTACCATGTTATTTAACTTTACAGTTTTTCATAGTACACGACGACTCGTTAGCTAGTTAAGTTAACTAATACTTACGATTTAAGTATCACTGTAACCTGAAACTTCGGTAATTCCCAGTTGCAAAACCTTAAGCTTGGTATCGACCGGTGTTACGGGCCGTAATGTAACATTCGCAGCGAGCTTGTTATGTTACGCCGTGAACTAAAATCCGTGTAAAACAAAATCGTTCCCAAATGCTCGTGCGTTTTTACGCTCCTTCTGGACGCAACGTACGCGAGTAATACGCGCGAGAGAATCGCGGCGAATTCGCTCCTTCTGGACAAGGTCTTAACCAGGTCAGCCGCTGTAGTAACAACCTGAACAACATAGATACATTCCAAACACAGTGCCAGTGTGGAGCCCTATTTTAACCGACTTCCAAAAAGGAGGAGGTTCTCAATTCGACTGTATGATTTAATTTTTTTGTATGTTTGTTTTTGCGATTTCATCAATTATGAAGTGATTTAAATGATTAGTTTTTTATTCGAAAGCCTATACTCCTGAGGTGGTCCCATTGACACCAAGTCAGAATCTGACAATGGGATCCTAGGAAAATCGAGGGCAACCCTCAAATTTTAAAGGCACATACAATTTTTTTTCATATACTTTCTAACGCAATTCAGATAATTGCGCCTGGTAATCAACATCTCATCTTGCTGAGCTGATGATGGAAGGTATAAGTTAGGATCTGATGCTGGGATCCCAGGAAAAATGTTTGTTCAGCGATATTTTCGCCAATGGTCAACCGATTTGTATGATGCTTTTTTTGTTTGGAAGAGTATTTTTCCAAATTCAATTTGGTAAAGATCTGATGAAGAATTTCGGAGGTAGGCAACGGAACTCTTCAAAAATGATACCAAATCTCCCGGGATTGCTGAAATTGTATGCCTGTATATAATTACACCAGTTCATAACATAACATCACGCCAGTACGCTGTGAAGGGGTACGCAGATGCAAACAAGTCAACCTGAATTAACATTTTTTTGGGGTTATATATTCGGGCATAACTTTATTGTTTATTAACCGATTTTGATGATTCTATTTGCATTGGGTTTAGTTATAGCTGTATATTGCATTTGCATTGAAATGTGAAATTCATAGATAAACCAGTGACATCCTCACCTTAAAATCAGTAAAACTAGTACCAAAGCAAAGTAGATAATTAACTAAGAGCTGGTCTGGAAAAAAGTAACTCCATAACAGAAAATAGTACAACCACTCATTATCATGAGCTATATGTAAGTATACTGTGTAATATTGTGTATATATGTGTACTTTTTGGTGAACAAAAATCATGGAACTCGCGTCATCGTCACCAAACGCTTTAGCTTTCGCTTAGTTTTCATTTCTATCGGCAGTCCCCAAAGACTCCCCGCATGTTTTTTTTATAATACAGGGTGTGAAAAGACCCATCACATAGCCGAAAGCCACGCACTCTGTAATCAAACAAAATTACATTGACCAAAATTTTAAGCGCGTGCAATGTAATGCACACGACCACTGTGCGACGGTGCGTATGTGTGTGTTGTACGAACGGCAGCGGCGGGTTTGATATTTACAACGTTTTTGTAACTTCAAATGCGTAATTTGTTTAGAAACATGGAACATTTTGTTCATGTTAGGAATTATTTTTTGTAAAAAATATAGGTTACTTTGACCTTCAATACCTCCAGTACCAATGGTTTCCCATTTACGGTGTAGAAAAAAATACAACCGACTTCCAAATAAAAAAACACTACAAAGTATAAAATAACTTTAATTTCGGCAGTCGGTGTTTTTGTTTGTTTTTTTACACCGACTTTTTTATTTGGAAGTCGGTTGTATTTTTATGTAAAAAAATTTTCATTGTTTAGTTCAGTCGTAAAATTTATAAGTTCAAGGAGTCGAGTTATCAGGAGTTGAATCATTTATTATTTTATTTCACCTTTATGACGATACAAACTCATGGTCTTGTTTAAAGGTAATCACGGATTCTTATGGTTAATCTATTTAAAAAAAATGTAAATAATTGGCCAGAGATATTGTTTATCTTATCATCTATTTTGACTATTCTATTTATAAAGCAGGTAATATCAGTTACAGAAACAGTTTAGTGCAAAGCGACAAATATAGTGGCTCATACCAACAGGAAAAAGGAAGCATTAATAGTGTGAGTTACTTTTTTTGTATAATATAGAAAAATATTGTGTTTTTACGGTGAGAGGTTGAGGTCACTGACTGACATATTAATTTTAGGTACCTATGATTATAAAAATTATAACTTCCCTAGTAACAAAAGCTTGTAAAGGGTTTTACAACAAGAAATTTGTTTTTTTAAAGAAAATAAAATAAAGAATTCAGATGATTCAAATTTGTATTGTATTACAACGAGTAAGGTTTGGCAATTATGTATGAAACATGAAATCTGGCAAATGTCTCCATGGACATTTGCCATGCCATGCCAAAAATTACCCCGAAAAGTCTGATAAAGTGCCATCACTTTATCAGACTTTTCGGGGTAATTTTGAACCCAGTAAAAGTAACTAAATCGAACAACACTAAAACAACAAAAAAACTTGTGTTGTAAGAAACTAAGAACTTGAGAACCGCGCGGAGCCTGTGAGACTCCACGTCCATACTTAAAGGTTAATTTAAATGAAATTAAAACACGAATATTATGAGGGCGCTTTGTCAAGTTTGAAACCAGCATTATGATTTTATCGATACAATTATTTTCGCAAGTGCAAATTATCGCAGATTTACGGTCCATGAATGTTTTGTAGTATATCCTTTTTATTACATGTTACTTTAAGCAACAATGGCAAATGACAAAGTATAATTTACCGATATATTTTGTTTTCTTGGAGAAGTGTGATAAAAAATATCACTGGAAACGTTCACGGCTCAAAATAGCACTATAAACATGTTTTGGTTACTTTTATAGTGCAAATTTGTGACATAAACGTTGCACACATATTTTAGTCCCAAAAAGCGTTTCTCGATACTTTTACATTTCAACTACAGAGCTGATTTGTCACCGTATGAACCTTTATATAATGTTTATAGAATAAACCGGTGATAAAACTAGGGCCTATTTGAGGTTCTGTAAACATTATATACCACCATTATAGTACGAATCACGAATACTAACAAGCACGATCTAAAACGTTCTCAGGACTTTTATCGTACCAAATTTATTTCTTTGGGTTGTGACTCGACTAGACATCGAGATTTATTTAAATGTACAATTAATATTATTGTATCACTATACACAATATTCGTGGAAACAGCATTTAAATCTGTAGCGTTAGTATTAAAACAAAGCGGCTTTACAGACAAACACACAACGTTTTTTTTTTATAACGTTTATTTGCAAGTTTATACCATTCAGGTAAAATATTAGAAAAATTTGTTTGATCAAGGAATCTAACAGTAACAAAAAAGTCAATCCCTCAGCAACTGCGCCAATCACCATCGTTTACTGGTAACGTTGTGTCCTTTCAGATGAAGAGCTTCATCCTCATCGCGGTGCTAGCAGCACCGGGATTGTCACAAAGAAATATTTCAAATTCTGCTTAATTGAGGTGAGGGCCGATAGGCTATAAACTACTTCTTTAGATTATGGAGATGAAAGCCATCATGATTCTTTTGTGTGTGAGAGAGAGAGAGAGAGAAAGAGAGTGAGACGGTACTACACATGATAAACTATACAGGACGAATAGCACCATCTCTTTTTCACAGCGGATTCATGATTAATGGCAGGTTATAGAAGGAAGCAGTTATCTGCAACATAACATGATATCTATCTATCTATTTACCGACACTAAACCAACAGATTAGTTATCTGCGATAAGGTTACAGCGTACTAGTGATGACTGACGCCATCTCACGCGTTTTCATTGGTCAAAGTTACGGAGCATAGCTTCACGAGATAAAATGCGGCCAATGACGATGTTTCCTTGAAGACATGGTGTATTAAAAATCTGTTTCCGCCCAAAAATGGTTATGAAGTTTATTAACCACATAAAATAGGTTATCCGAATCACAATATTGGTGTACAACAACGTTTATATGTTCAATTTATCTTAGATGTACGACATTAAACATTTATTAATAAAATAAGGACGCTCATAGGTAATGCCCATGGTTACATGACCACGCCGTTAGCCTATGATCATGGGCCAAGGCCGTAGGCTATGCCAATAGGTTAGGATTCGCCCATGAGCTATACCCATTGGCTATGCCTATAGGACATACCCATTGGCTATACCCAAAAGCTATGCCCATAGGCTATGCCTATAGTGGATGTGCATAGGTTACAAATTGCACGGTTTGCGGTTATTTCAAATAATATCTACAGGGTAAAATTAATAATACACTTTGAAGTTTACATTGAAACAGTATTACTTGTATGGAAGAATTTAGACTCACAGCGCTGAAACATGGAGGCTCATCAAAGAAACTGAAAAATATAATCTGGTATGCGGATATGCTATTACATATAAAGTAGGTTATGATTGGTTGATTAATAGTCTAAAATGCAAATATCGCAATGCCTTTATGATAAATTCGACGAAATGTGGCGTCATTCCCGAATTCCGAGAACCGAATCAAGTGGTACCGGTTCAAGTGTCAAACTGTTTTTATCTGTGGCAGGATTGAGGCATTTCTGTATGAATGTTCTTCTTCCTCCTAGATACATAAAAATACAGTGTTCCATTTATTTATTTAAGTTTGTTTTTATCTTAGGATAAACGTCATGTACTGTTGGTAGCTAATTTGACAGTTGGTTAAAGGTAGATACGTTAATACGACCAGCCGTTAAAGACCCACAGATTATAGCTATGTATAAAATGTTAGTAAAGTGTTAAAATATCACTTAGCTTTCGATATAATTCAAACGGCTGGCCCGTTTGAATTTGAGCCCGTAAAGTTGAAAAGATGAGACTTACCTGAAAGAACAGAAAATAATTTTAAGTTTTACGATCGTCATTAAATATTTTTTATGGTTATAATAAAATACGAACAGTCACACGGATCTTCAAGTTAAAGCAACACTTGCCGAGATCGGTATGTGGATGATCTTAGCATACTGAGACTCCTCCTGGCCTAGGAAAACACGTTAAGCCGTTGGTCCACATACTTTATACACATTTTGGTGTTTCTCTAAAGCAATGTTTGTTTTTTTTTAATGTACTAGCTACTGAATCAATCTCAAATCTGGGTGTGTAATGTTTGATATAAGTATTTTTAATATAGCAACAATATAAGATTATAACATTTTATTTCATAAAAACTTCAGTGATAAAACAACCACGTAAAATCACGATTACAAGTTACAATGTTCATTTTGTACAAAAACAAAATGTGTTTGATCTAATGATCATTTTATATAATTTTATCGAATGTGAATTCGGCTTGAATAACGGTCGTGACCAAAGAAAGCCGACGAAACCACGCTGCGCGGGTCTCCTATTTCTGTCTGCAGGGTTTAAAGGAATCTAACATGAATGGGATAACGGGAGCTGTATTCGTCCCGTCCCGTCCCGATCGAACTTAACCTATCCGTGTCCGGGTGCCCATGTAAAATGAGTTAGATGAAGTAAACGTTATCCTTTCAACATTATAGCTTTTCAAAATAAATCACATTTTCTTTTACCAAATAAGCGGCACCCCTCATATCTATCCATATAATAATATAGCATTATTTATATAAAACAATTATTGGCTTTATTTATTAAGATTTACAATTATTAAAAATGGTCAAAGCAAACTACTTATATTTAGAGAACTTTCTTCACTGAAATCAAATCCAGATAATTATCACGAACAACGTTAGTCAACAAGTTTTTTTAAATACACAATTTCCGTGTATTTTATGCCAGTGTATAGTAAAATCAATAAGATAAGATAGTAAAATCAGTAAGATTTGTATGATGCTCGTGATAACACTTTAGTGAGTAAATAATAATGATAACACCATCGTATTTCAACATTGACGTCGTGGTCGGGTTTGCGCGCCCCAATAAACCTTGACCTAAGGTTTAGGTATGACCTAAGGTTTATGGGTGGATGAGGGGCCGGACAAAAAGAGAAACCTACAATCCGCAGGGCAATTTTGTGGCGAACTGTTGGGTAGAAGCGACCCCACGGACCTGATCTCCCGGAAGAAGTCTCGTTCCTCATCTCTGGTTTGCCTTTATTGGGTGGTCGGAGTAGACACTGACGAGGAACAGAGCTCCTACCTCTTTCTTGCCTTAATTGACTGGTCTGAGTGGAGATACGCAAAAGCAAACGTGCTCGTGAGAGGGATGTATAATCCAGTAAGGTGCTGGTGGGGATCTTGACCGTACTTCCTTGATTGTCCTGTAAGCCGTTGTAAGGTATAGTGGTATAGTGGAGAGGTTCCAGTCCTCTAGCACCTCAAAGAGATATGGTGCCCCCTTGACGCTACGTCACTTTGTGCTAGCGCCTTTCGGGGTCCATTTATTGAGTGTACAAGTCACCTCCTGCCATTTTAAAGTCGTGTTTATTGTCAGTGCTCAGGCAGGGGCCAATAGTTCTGCCATGGTATACGATAATCAGTCCATTAAACCACTGCTGAACGCCCTGATTGCTCAGGAACCGGAGGTCGACATATTTATGTGCACTCATCATCTATGATCAAAATATGTATTAATTTTCTTAGTTATAAATGTTTATAAGATGAATACTACGTTGTTGGCTTACTGTACGCTTTGGTGCAAACTGTAAGTATAGTAAGCAATTATTACAAAATAAATAAATAAAAGATAATAATAATAATAAGCCATTTATTTTCAGGTTACTAAAACCCACAGATAAATACCTTAACCTAAGTATACATTAATTTTTTTTTTTTAAGGATGGGAAATCATCCAGTGACTTCTTCCGCTCTGGGTGGAGCAGAAGGGCGTGTAAGACTCTTACTGACTGAAACCCATCCGTGTTCCTTCTAAAGCCCTTTGCGTTCCAGGGCCGCGGTGACTCTTTCGAACAAATTCTGCAACCCTGGAATTCCGCAACCGCATTTAATAACAATTTGTGTTAGTAAAAAAAACTTACTATGTTCGTATCACTTAGTTGCACTAAGTCTTTGTGCGTTCCGGTGGTACTCCGCAAAAGCGACGGAATACCACATCCTGCAGCCAAAAGGTTTCTTCCATAACCTGATGCAGGTAGTATGTTGGTATGGCACCAAAATAAAAAAATAAGAATAAAAAAGCCTTTTATTTCCAGTTTACAAATTATTATTTTATCTACCTTTATATTTCGTTAACAATAGAAGAAAAAAAACAAAAAGATTCGTATCTATGTAATCTAAATTATCTAAACGTATATCTAATTATAATTATTCTAAAAACATATTTTTAGTAGGTAGGCATTAGTCTTATATATTATTTTACTGGAATCCCCCTTAGGTAAAGGCCTCCTCCAAAGCTTTGCGCACCATAAACGCCTTAAAGTTGACGTTACGCGACTCCAGCAGCTGCACTCTCGGCGCTTACTTCAGCCTCTGCACGTACTTCACGATGTCTTTCGCGTCAGTGATGTAGTGATGGGAAATATACACCGAATATTCGGCTAAAAATATTAGTCAAAAAAGAAAGAAAAAAAGTAAAGAAGTAAAAAAGATTAGTATAGATTAGCAATCTTGTTTGGAATATTTTTAATCCGTCAACGTTACAGCCATGCGTGTTCGACCACGCACAGAAGCCTCATAGATAAGAACAAATAAAATAGGTATATAATATCTTATCATTATGTAGGTATTAGTACAATTTTGACTTGCCTGTTGGTCGAGTGGTTAGTGACCCTGACTGCTAAACCGGAGGTCGTGGGTTCGATTCCCACTCAGGACAAATCTTTGTGTGATGAGCATGATCATTTGTTCTGTGTCTGGTTGTAATTTGTCTATATAAGTATGTTTATCAGTTGTCTGGTTGCCATAGCACAGGCTCTGCCTAGTTTGGGATCAGACAATCGTGTGCGAGTAAAAAAATTAAAAAAAAAAAAAAACATTACCAGAATTTTTGTAAATATAAAATGATTTAAAAGAGTGTCCGTGGAGTTTCTTGCACGTTCTTCTCCATAGAGATCTACGCTTTGGAACGTGCAAATAGCTTCATGTTTTTGACGGACTAATTTTGACAATTCAAAAGTACCTGATAATGGTTTATTTGAAATAAATGCTTTGACTTTGAATTAGTATGTTAGTTCTCAAACACTATATTACTGAACTGAAAGTGACAAAATGACAATGTAAGTGCTTTTTAACCTTTCTGATCTTCTTAACGGCTTGTTATTTTGTTGTCTGGCTGTTTGCTTATAAGAATAAATGAAATCATACGGTTAATGATAAATTATATTTATTTCGTATGTAGGTTTATCTTTTTTGGTAATTTTTAAACTACATGAGGCCGGTGTTTCCTAGCTGAAGAAACACCGAATCAAACTCAGAGGACAAAGTCCATCCATACAATCGTACTGGTCAAATCATATGTGAACCATGTAGGTAGAACCATGCCTGAAGTGATATTTGAGGAAAGTACCACACAGGTTTGAGTGGACCTGTCCAGAAAGTGCAAGCATTTATCAGTTATCGTGTAGCTCACATTTAGAACTTTAAGGAGCTCAACGATTTGACGAACAATACCAAAGTAATGACATTTGAGTAGGCCGCGTAAAGAACTCAAACTGCCAGATTAACATGAAATTAACCCCTAATATTGCGATCTACATGGTCCTCACATTCACAATACGTTATATGAGGACCATGCAGATCAGTGTCTGAAATGGTATTTTAAGCACGCAGATTTGAGTGGACCTGTCCAATAATAGCAATCAACTTATTAATTAAAATATACATTGTTTTGACACCATTTAAATATGTATGTAAAAGTAATATAGGTCATGGTCCCTTTATGTATAAACGCAATCATGTTTTGCCCGCAGGCAATGCAAAGCATACGCCCTTAGATAATGCCCTTGCCCATATCTAGGTAATGAATGATCTATACCCATTACCCATAGGCAATGCGTTTGCCCATATTCTATACCCATAAGCAATGCCTTTGCCTATAGACTATGCACAAATAGAGAGCCTTTTCGTATAGACTATGCCCAAATGGAATGCCTTGAAGAAATGCCCAGGATAGGATTGCTTATGAGCATTGGTTTTTCTCAAATGCTCTCAATAGGGTAAAATAGTAGTAGGGTAGAAAAGAAAGAAAAGTATTTAATTGCCACAAAACGACATACTGTATACATAAGTTTATTAAGCGTAAACTAAACTCTAAAAAAAATAAAATAAAAAAAAATAAAAATGCTCTGTGAAATTTACATCGCCAACGGATAACCTAGAATATGGGCTAACGTTGCTGAAACATGGATGTTCAACTACGAAACTGACTAGGAAAGAAAGTCGCAAAACATTCTATGGAACGCTCATATTACGTGAGTCATGAAATATTAAATCCGGAATACGGATATATCCCTAATCTACGAGTAGATACAAGTAGATTTTGAGACATTACGGAATAAGAGGAAATGCTTTGCGACTATTCTCTTCCTACTTAAAAAATAGGCGGATGTACGTTGAAATTGACAAAACTCAGAATAATTATAAGACAATGTATAAATCTAAAATTGTAAGCATATCAACGGGTGTACCACAGGGATCTATTCTAGGTCCTATTTTATTTTTATTATTTATTAATGACTTGAGTGTACCACAGGGATCTATTCTAGGTCCTATTTTATTTTTATTATTTATTAATGACTTGATTAATTATCTAAATGCAATTTTACCGGACATTGAATTAGTAATTTTCGCGGATGACACAAATGCCATAGTGGCAGCTAATGACATGATAGAGTTGACAGAAAGGATAAATGCTACGTTGCAAGCATTTCATGTGTGGTTCACGGCAAATAAGTTATTTATTCACGGCTCCAGCTCGGGCACACTCTAGCACATAGCAAGGTGCCTGCCCACAGTACCCACTACCACTAGTAAAAAGACTCAAATAATGTTATTTAAAACTACAGCCCGTAACAAAGATAATTTAAATGTTGCCTTAAATGAAGTCGAAATTGAAACTGTTGCCGAAGTAAAATTTTTAGGTATATATATTGACCAACTGTTAAACTGGAAATCAGAGTTAAAAGCGATTGATGCATCGGTATCGTCTGCATGTTACGCTCTGAGAGCCCTGAGAAATGAAATAAGCATAGAACAGCTAAAAACTGTATATTTGGCGCTAGTAGAGTCTAAAATTAGATATAGTATACTATTTTGGGGAAATAGCTCTGAATATAATAGCAGAAGAGCTTTTGGTGCAATCCGTACCATGGTCCGCATCTCTCAAAGGGAAAGTTGCCGACAACATTTTATAAATTTAGGCATACTCACAGTACCAAGTCTTTATGTACTGGTACTTTTAAGTAATTTGGCCAAAAACATACAAGGTTTTGAGACAGTAGAAGAACGGCAGATAAGGGAAGGCACCCGTAGACTGGACTTGAAGTCCAAAAATGTTGCTAATCAGAACCTAAGAATTGTTAAACACAGTCCACGATACCAGTCCGTAAAATTATTCAACAGATTGCCTTTACAAATAAAAGTGTTGTCTACAATAGCGCTTTCAAAATAAAACTAAAGGAATTCCTATTGAATAAGTGTCTATATGCTGTAGAAGAACTGTAATTTTATTGAATTATTTTATTGTTTTTGTTTTAAATTTTAAGGAGTTGACCATATTGTTTTATGTAATTGTCGAAATGCTATTAAAAAAAAGAGGTAAAATTATTTGTAATTGTTGATTTAATTTATAAAATTCAATTGTTATTATTATATTGTAAATAATGTATTGTGTATTTTTATGTGTAAATTCAGATACAAAATTACTTGTTTATGAATAAAATGACTATGACTATGACTATGACTTAGGTATAAACGTGACTATTTTTATAATATGCAATAATCGCAAAGGCTTTATGATACCTAACTTGATTAAATGTTCGGAACCACGATAGCCATATTCTTTGGTTCCGGTTCATGTGTTTTTTAAATTATTGAATTAATAAAAAAGTTTTTGGGGTGTTAAAGTGGTATTTTATTACAGTAGGTAGTTCGTTCATCGCAGCAAACGATTATTTAATTTCTCGATGATTGTCTCAAAATTTGTGTAAAACAGTTGTGCAACTATTTTTGGTTTACAATAAAGTATATTCATTCATGGCAAGCAAACGTTTGACAGCTAGAAAATTTCTAACCAATGATCAGTAGAATTGGCATTTGATTAGTGACCAAGAAACTGGCAAAAATCTCCCGATATTTTGTAGTGACCTCTAGCGTTACTCAGAATACTATTGATTGGCTTTTGTTTTTCGGGTGTCGAGTAACATTTAGTTGACATCGAGAATCAAATGCATCAAACAATTTTGGGCTTATTCATAAGAAAAATATTACTTTTCATTTATCATATATTTTCTATACTTAGGTTTATTTATTTATTTATTTATTTATTTATTTATTTATTTATTTATTTATTTATTTATTTATTTATTTATTTATTTATTTATTTATTTATTTATTTATTTATTTATTTATTTATTTATTTATTTATTTATTTATTTATTTATTTATTTATTTATTTATTTATTTATTTATTTATTTATTTATTTATTTATTTATTTATTTATTTATTTATTTATTTATTTATTTATTTATTTATTTATTTATTTATTTATTTATTTATTTATTTATTTATTTATTTATTTATTTATTTATTTATTTATTTATTTATTTATTTATTTATTTATTTATTTATTTATTTATTTATTTATTTATTTATTTATTTATTTATTTATTTATTTATTTATTTATTTATTTATTTATTTATTTATTTATTTATTTATTTATTTATTTATTTATTTATTTATTTATTTATTTATTTATTTATTTATTTATTTATTTATTTATTTATTTATTTATTTATTTATTTATTTATTTATTTATTTATTTATTTATTTATTTATTTATTTATTTATTTATTTATTTATTTATTTATTTATTTATTTATTTATTTATTTATTTATTTATTTATTTATTTATTTATTTATTTATTTATTTATTTATTTATTTATTTATTTATTTATTTATTTATTTATTTATTTATTTATTTATTTATTTATTTATTTATTTATTTATTTATTTATTTATTTATTTATTTATTTATTTATTTATTTATTTATTTATTTATTTATTTATTTATTTATTTATTTATTTATTTATTTATTTATTTATTTATTTATTTATTTATTTATTTATTTATTTATTTATTTATTTATTTATTTATTTATTTATTTATTTATTTATTTATTTATTTATTTATTTATTTATTTATTTATTTATTTATTTATTTATTTATTTATTTATTTATTTATTTATTTATTTATTTATTTATTTATTTATTTATTTATTTATTTATTTATTTATTTATTTATTTATTTATTTATTTATTTATTTATTTATTTATTTATTTATTTATTTATTTATTTATTTATTTATTTATTTATTTATTTATTTATTTATTTATTTATTTATTTATTTATTTATTTATTTATTTATTTATTTATTTATTTATTTATTTATTTATTTATTTATTTATTTATTTATTTATTTATTTATTTATTTATTTATTTATTTATTTATTTATTTATTTATTTATTTATTTATTTATTTATTTATTTATTTATTTATTTATTTATTTATTTATTTATTTATTTATTTATTTATTTATTTATTTATTTATTTATTTATTTATTTATTTATTTATTTATTTATTTATTTATTTATTTATTTATTTATTTATTTATTTATTTATTTATTTATTTATTTATTTATTTATTTATTTATTTATTTATTTATTTATTTATTTATTTATTTATTTATTTATTTATTTATTTATTTATTTATTTATTTATTTATTTATTTATTTATTTATTTATTTATTTATTTATTTATTTATTTATTTATTTATTTATTTATTTATTTATTTATTTATTTATTTATTTATTTATTTATTTATTTATTTATTTATTTATTTATTTATTTATTTATTTATTTATTTATTTATTTATTTATTTATTTATTTATTTATTTATTTATTTATTTATTTATTTATTTATTTATTTATTTATTTATTTATTTATTTATTTATTTATTTATTTATTTATTTATTTATTTATTTATTTATTTATTTATTTATTTATTTATTTATTTATTTATTTATTTATTTATTTATTTATTTATTTATTTATTTATTTATTTATTTATTTATTTATTTATTTATTTATTTATTTATTTATTTATTTATTTATTTATTTATTTATTTATTTATTTATTTATTTATTTATTTATTTATTTATTTATTTATTTATTTATTTATTTATTTATTTATTTATTTATTTATTTATTTATTTATTTATTTATTTATTTATTTATTTATTTATTTATTTATTTATTTATTTATTTATTTATTTATTTATTTATTTATTTATTTATTTATTTATTTATTTATTTATTTATTTATTTATTTATTTATTTATTTATTTATTTATTTATTTATTTATTTATTTATTTATTTATTTATTTATTTATTTATTTATTTATTTATTTATTTATTTATTTATTTATTTATTTATTTATTTATTTATTTATTTATTTATTTATTTATTTATTTATTTATTTATTTATTTATTTATTTATTTATTTATTTATTTATTTATTTATTTATTTATTTATTTATTTATTTATTTATTTATTTATTTATTTATTTATTTATTTATTTATTTATTTATTTATTTATTTATTTATTTATTTATTTATTTATTTATTTATTTATTTATTTATTTATTTATTTATTTATTTATTTATTTATTTATTTATTTATTTATTTATTTATTTATTTATTTATTTATTTATTTATTTATTTATTTATTTATTTATTTATTTATTTATTTATTTATTTATTTATTTATTTATTTATTTATTTATTTATTTATTTATTTATTTATTTATTTATTTATTTATTTATTTATTTATTTATTTATTTATTTATTTATTTATTTATTTATTTATTTATTTATTTATTTATTTATTTATTTATTTATTTATTTATTTATTTATTTATTTATTTATTTATTTATTTATTTATTTATTTATTTATTTATTTATTTATTTATTTATTTATTTATTTATTTATTTATTTATTTATTTATTTATTTATTTATTTATTTATTTATTTATTTATTTATTTATTTATTTATTTATTTATTTATTTATTTATTTATTTATTTATTTATTTATTTATTTATTTATTTATTTATTTATTTATTTATTTATTTATTTATTTATTTATTTATTTATTTATTTATTTATTTATTTATTTATTTATTTATTTATTTATTTATTTATTTATTTATTTATTTATTTATTTATTTATTTATTTATTTATTTATTTATTTATTTATTTATTTATTTATTTATTTATTTACCATAGGCATTCTCTACCAGTCAACCTTTGGGTGATGCAGAGAATGGTGGTAGGTGCAATATGGTGAATAAAAAGCGATTTTTTATTAGGAATCTAATAATCAGTATTTAAACTACGCATATTTATGGTTAGTACACGTCTGGTTTGGTGCTTGGAATGTGTTTTTTATTGAAGTAAATTAGGTAACAGCGATTTTATCACCTTCCAGATTTGCAGATAATTATGACGAAAATCTACAAAAAGATATTATATCTAAGTGAAAATAATACTTATGGTCTGATAAGTGGCAACACTTAAGATAAGTAAAGATTATAGAAATTTGATTAGATTTGAAGTAATTATGTTTTGACTGTTTTTAATCCGGCAATGGATCTAAGAATTACTTTAGATAATATTTTATACGAGCTCGTGGTCGCAAGCGCGACCCCCAAGCTTGGGCTCAGTTTGGATAAACAGTGTGATTAGGTTTTCCCATTACGAATTTCTCAGTAACGATATTGTTATTGACATAAGCAATAATATTAATGTATGATTTTGACATGAGATTTTGAAATATTAATTAATGATAATATATTTTGACATGTGTACCTTATAATATTGATGAATTTTAATGTATTTTGACATGATTAATTAATTACAATGAACTTTGATATTAATGATAAAATAGATTTGGAATGATTATATTATTGGATATTGTACGCCCAATGGGTATGTTACAGCGATCTTTATGTTATTATGATAAGAACTGCTTTTCCATCTGTGACAAACAATAAATGAATTGAATTGAATTGAGCTCAGAGTTTGGAAGTTGGTGACTGGGCCAAGCATAAAATTTGATAAGTGTATTTGCCACCGCCTCGCTAAGAAGGTCCTGCGCCTGATCTCTCCCCGGTCGTGTCAGATTGCAGTTCCATCGGACTAGGAGAGTAAGGGCACAGAGAAAGCACCTGTTATTGCGCACACACTCGTGTACTATAATACCGCCTGAGCACATGGCTAATCTCCGGTGAGATTGGACACCGTGATCGAAATTTGGTCGGGCGTTTATTATTATACGAGCTAGTTCACACACCTTCATATACATAGTTTTATTTCAAAGATAAGTATTCGTCAGGGGAGACAGAAAGCTAAACAGAAAAATATTCACCACCCAAAGAAAATTTTACATTATTAATATGGTAAAATATGGTTTTAAAGAGCTAAAGGCCAAGTCATAATTCTTTGATGGATTTGTATTATCTTATCGTTTATAAGGTATTAGTACGAATCGTATATAAACTTTGTCTTTAGAAAAATATATTAAAGTTACACTAAGCACTGAGGAGATATAGCTACTGTATTACTGTAAGTGATAAATTGATAATGTTTTTTTTATTTTTCAAGTTATTGATATTTCTTCCTAGCTTGTTACTCCGTTGTCTGGCTGCTTGTTTAAAAATTTAAATTAAACGACATGGCTACTGAATTTTCAAACACGTTGGTTTAAAACCTACGTAGTTTTTATGTTATTTCGATATCAATCAATGCAAATAATGAAATCAAAAAGGGTATTGTATAAGCCAACTGTCGACACTGGTATTGCATTTTACACCAAATACCTACCCATCTTTTAACGCTTCATGGTCGTTACATCTTCAATTCGATTTAATTCTTTATTGCAATCACAATGTGTTTTACAAGATCTTTTTTGGTTACACTTTTACAGTTCACATGCACGTCGGGCACAGTAATTTAATATAACAGGTAAAACAAACGTTTGGAACAATTTAGAAAAAGATCAAATTAATTGGGAGTAAAAAAAAAACAAATAAAATAGGTCGTCAATAAAATAGAAACTAGTTGAATTAAAATATAAACGTCAAATAAGTCAGTATAAAATTTCATTATAATGTCAAATCAAATAATTCTCAAATAAATCTTTCCTCAACCAAGTATCACACGTGGCATGTGATGCTTGGGTGAAGAGGGATTTATTAGAGGATTCTAAAATTAATGGCCTGGTGATGAAGAGAACTCGACGAATAATATCATTAATCCTGTCATACCGTGCTATCCAACCGGCGCTTCTACTGCAGGACAGGCAGTGGTGTCCGATTCAGTCGACAGCTTCATCGCTCTCAATGCTGTGGAGTTAGGAAACCCTTTTATTTGTGGAAGCGCAATCATCAAATGACTTCTCCTGCTCTGGGCGAAACAGGAGGGATTGTCAAACTCTAACTGACTCAAACCCACTCGTATTCGCTTAAGTACCCTTTGTGGTCCAGGTCCGCGGTAACTGTTTCAAAAATTTCGCAATTCTGACAGAATTCCACAGCCCTGACAGGGAGCTAGGATCCCCTAGATGTAAACATACACCCAGCATAGTTTCTTTGTTCAAAACCAAAATGTGAATTTTCAGATGAAGAGCTTCATTCTCATTGCGTCGCTAGCAGCACTTACAGTCTGCAATGAAGCGGCTTTTGTCTCAGAAGAAGCGATTTTATACGAAGATGAGGGCATTGTGTATCGAGAAGACATCGCTATGTATCAAAAAGGAGATATACGTTCAACAGATATTGTGTTCTATCAGTGAGTGACAGCAAACTAAATAATTGTAAAATTAATAGTATTTTTAAATCAGGTGATGAAACGTTGAAACCCATTCGAACCTAACCTATCCGTGTCGGGGTGCCCTAAGTTCCCAAACCCTAAGTTCTCAAACCAAGGAATGACCTGCGATTTTATCGATAAATCCATCTCTTATTTTACATAATGAATATTTTTTATTAATTCATACTTGGCAACACTTTATTTATCTGAGAATGTAAATATTTCGTGGCAATAGATCTATTGCTTAAATGATACAAGTTAATGACAAATATTCATAAACTTTGGTGAAAAAACAAAAAATATAATCCATAAAAAGGGGATTATATTTTTGGTTTTGTCAGAAAGAAAAAAAGAAGAAATCTGTTAATAGACCAGTGTCAATTTTACAAATTTTCAACCAACGTTCCCATTTGCATCTCAATCGCAATCTGTCAGAGATGTCTTGACTGTCAAAAATTCGAAAAGTCATGGGATTGACATGGGCTATGAATCTCATACATTTTAAACGTTCCAAACATCATGTTCGCTGATAGAATCTCGCCCTGTCTAATCACCTTGAAGTACAAACTAAAAATGAAATCTTGGACAACGAATAAGTACCTAATCACAAAACTTTATTGTCTTTCCAGACACACCTGTAACCTGCCAGGAATTCCGGGCACAGTACAACACGAAGATGTGAGATATCGTGGAAATTCCACCACCAGAATAACCGGTTTTCTCATGAACAGCCCTCCGGCACAATACCACGTTGGGCAGCTTGGCACTTCCCACCTCACCATAAGGGCAACCTCAGCTCCGGGAGAGGGTATTTTCACAACGTTCCAGTTCTATGGACACTTCACCGATTGGGTCTGATGATACATCGCGAATTATTGTGGCAATGTTTCTGGGACAAGAGTACTTTTTTCTTTGGCTGTTTTTTTCGTAATAAAACGATGTTTTTCATTTTTTTTTATTTTTTTGGAACGAAGTTCTTTATCGTACGGTACGGTCTTTAGTCTAGACGGTTATCAATAGACGGGGCCCGCTAGGGCCAGGGCCTGCCAGAGTTGCGGAATTTGTTCGAAAGAGTCACCGCTTTATTTGCTAGTGGTGGCCTTAATATAAAATTAAAGCCTCCAGCCAGGGCTTATAAAAAACTTACAAACTAAGCGAATACACGCTAAGGGCACCCCCTGTGGGGTACGAGCCTCGGCTTAGGGCGTCGCTGGGGGGAGGATAGCTAAGGACGGGCTGGATCGAACTAGTTGAGTAGCCTTTTTCCAACTAGGTGTGTTAAGGTCGGGTTCCAGTTTCGTCGGATGCAGCTGGATCCCAGTATTTTGCATAGAACGATTGTCTATCAGATTTCCACAACCCAATAATTGACAGATTACCTATTGATGGTGCCAAATTGATTTATAATTTTGAAATATGTTTTAGACATAGTTTGAAACTCTGTTTTTTTGTAAGTTAATCGTTTAAAAATGGAAGATTCTGTTGTCTGAATATGAACAGACATTTAAAATGCCATCCTCTAAATGTGCTCCATATTTAGAGGATGGCATTTTAAATTCCATAATTATAATATAACTATTCGTGATACTAAATACTATAACGTCGGACTATTTCTATTCGTGATACTAAATACTATAATTAATTAATTATCAAAGCAACTTGTTTGGATACGACTTTGCTAATTAAATCAGTCAGGTGCAGGTAAATTTTGAAATTTAACAATCTACACCTAAAAGAACATCAGTAAAATATACTCTTACAGACCTTTTTTTTTTTTTTTTTTGACCTCGGGGGGAAATCCTCATGGAAATCCTACACCCTGGGGCGGGTGGAGGGGTCTGTCAGACTCTTACTGACTAAAACCACCCCGGTGTTCCATCTTCCACCTACGCCGGGGATCGCGGGAACGTATGCGACATCCGCAATCCCCGGCCTCTGCGGGCCACCTCGCGTCGGCGAGGGGAGTGAGGTGTTTGACTCCCCTCGCTACGTCAAAGAGGGGCGCACGGGAACACCACGCGCCGCCACCTCGGGTCCGGATGAATGGGGGGCGACGGACATCCCCAAGTCCGCCGCCCCTGGACCCAGTTAGGGGGGCCGGAAGAGGGCAGCGTATGCCCTCCTCCGACGCCCGATGCGCCTGCTGCGGGCAGGGAGAGCGGTTGTGATCTCGCGCTCCCTTTCCGCAGCCTCCTTCTGCGCGATAACTGACTCTTACAGACCTGCTTCAAGGTTTAAAACAACCCTAAATCAGTAAATATTTATCTTCCGTTACTGAGTGACGGAGCGATTGAGGGACTGACTGAGTGACTTACATACAACGCATAGCCGAAACTACTGGTCTTAGAAAGCTGAAATTTGGCATAGGAAATTTGACGGAGGTTCCTTGGGGAGAGCAGGGTGCAATTCCTATGGGAAAAGGAAAAAAGGGATATGCGCGTACGAAATTGTGGGCAAAAGCTAGTATAGGTAATATTATAAATGCGAAAGTGAGTTGGTTTCTACGTACGTACGCTTTAACTCCTAAATCGTAGAACCGATTTTAATGGAATTTGGTACAGAGAAAGATGGAACCTTGAAGACCGTTATAGGCTACTTTAACGCAATCGAAGCCGTGGGCAAAACCTAATGAAAAAATAATATTGGTAATTAAATTGTTAGTCGAACATGAGAAGAATTCGATAACAATCCTTACCAAACCGGACTACTAGAAAGAGAAATAGAGCAGGTACTAAGCGCATAAGAATGTGACGACAGCCTGATTGGTGTAATTGATTCAAACGCTACCACTGAGCATTCCCGGATTCTTTGTCTTTTGAGTCGATGATTAACTTCATTGTTTGGGCCTTAGTAGAGTAGAGTAGAGTAGGGACTCCATTTTCCGCACTTAGACTCTTATTCGGTCCGTTGTACGTAGGTGTCCTGGCTACGTTAGCCAGCCTAGCTCCGCCCAGAAGCGCAGAAGTTTCCTGGGAGCTTCACAGGCTTCGCGGAGCGACCTCACCGTTCCGAGGATTTGTTCACGTTGGGTAGCCACGGCCTCGCATTCCAGGATGACATGGGCGGCTGTTTCTTCGGCATCAAAGCAGCCTCTGCAGAGTGGGCTGTCTGTGGCGCCTATGTTAAAAAGATGTTTGTTGAGGGGGCAATGGCCCGTAATTGTCCCTATTATTGTTCTGAGGTTAATTCTACTTAGGCTGAGTAGTTGTTTTGTTAGTCGTGGGTGTACACTCGGCATAGCCATTTTTGACTGCCTGCAGTCTGTAGCCCGTGACCATTTGTTGTTATGCAGTTCAGTGGATCTCTGGCAAATCCATGTACGAAACTGTGAGAAAGGTAGGGGAAGGAGTGGGTACGGGCCTAGCACTGCCATCTCGGAACCTCTCTTTGCAAGTTCGTCTGCGGCGTCATTGCCTAGGGATCCACTGTGCCCCTTGATCCACTGGAGGGTGATTCTGTTAGACAGCGATATACTCTCCAGGGCGAGGTGACACTCAGAGATTAATTTGCTGTTAGTTTGTTTGTTTTCTAGGGCTTTGAGCACGGCAAGGCTGTCAGACACGAGTCTGACACTGTTGTTTGGGCCTTAAAGATAGCTACGTTATTTGCAGCCTTGTTGACATATATGCAGTACCCCTATGTACAGGTGTATGGGCACTGGGGGACTCTAACGGGTGGCTCAAGTTCTGAACGAGGACAACGTTCTCACATTGAGTATCAGACGGATCTATTAAACCCCAATTCGCCAAGTTATGTTTGCAGTGGCCTATGGAAGTAGGTACGCAACCGATTGAAGGCACCAGGTTCACATGTCAGCATAGGAGACGGGGCCCCTGCCAGGGTTGCGGAATTTGTTCGAATGAGTCACCGCAGCCCTGGAACGCAAAGCGCTTTAGAAGGAACACGGATGGGTTTTAGTCAGTAAGAGTCTGACACACCCTTCCGCTCCACCCAGAGCGGAAGAAGTCATTTGATGATTTCCCATCCTTAAAAAAAGAAAAAAAGGTTCACATCCAGGTGGCAGATGTTCCTGGGGTTTTAACTAGTAGGGTGGTGGTAGATGACGTTCTTCCCAAAGCGTGATTCGCATTTTATTCCTTCCCGGATTGTGCAAAACGTTACTTATTGAATATTGGATTTTCCATCAGGAATTTCTTCTTTAACCTCTGGTGACGGCACCAAAGAAAGAAGAAGCCCATGTAAAATAATTTTTGCTGGTAATTTGGTCTTTAACGCAATTGAGGAGGAGGCTGATGAGGTCCTGGGTGCTGGCTGAATACTTGGAAACATGTTGGTCCTGCTCCATTGGACATTTAAGGGTTTAGACTAAATCAAAGTGTTTGTTTTATATATTTACTGTATAAATATACCTACTGTATTTTATTTTTTTATTTTATTGTGTTTTTCTATTAAATAACTCGCACACTGATAAATCAATGTTTGCAATGTTTGTAAATGTGTGAGTATCATGTCCCTATTTACAAAATGAATTAGTTAACCTATGCAGGTATTACCTTATTCCAATACATACATACCTTATTAAATAGTATACTGTAGGTGCATCGTCCTCACATATTATAATTTTTTTATGAGGATCTTAAATATATATATTTTTTGCTATAACATAAGTAATTTTTATTTCCATATTACCATGAATGTATATACATAACTATCTTAAAACTATTTACAAAACCTAAGTATATACATATACAAAAACAAAATACACTCAGGTGTCGAAGTATTCCTCCGCATCACTGTCATCCAGAAACGTGCCCAGAAGACTGGCAGCATTGCCACGTTGAAAGGCAATGTTAAGTCTTTGAGCAAAGAACGAGCCAGCCCTCTGGTCACGCAGTGTCGACCAGTCGGCGAGATATGTCCTTGAAAAGGAGACGTGAAATCGGACCCCATGATCCAAGCGTTTCGACCCCAAACGGTTCAAAACTCTAATTCCCAATAAGGTACAATTATTTAATTGTACCTATACCAGAGAATGGGCAGCAGCATTCTCTGTGCAATGTAACAGCTACACTGCGATCGCCAACCCGCCTGCCAAGCATGGCGAATATGGCAACCCCGACCCCCTTGGGGGAGGCCTTTGACTAGCAGTGGAAGATGGATGTATACCAGATATTGTAAAACTTTACTCTATGGACCTTTGCGAATGGACACTACAGTCACTTTATTCTTTTCTATGCCGATGTTCAAATGTGACTTTGACTTTGAATCCCCAGTTTGGAACTTTGAAAAATTCAAATTGGTTCAGCTTGAGTTTGAAAAGACATCAGCTAGTTCCGATTTTAAATCTGCGATATAGTAAACCTATGTTGAAATAGGTACACCCACATTTTATTTTATTTTATTTTATTTATTGGGGACAAAAAACAGTTACATGCTTAAAATAAACAAGGAATTCTTAACATTAAAATCTCAAACATGCAACCCACACCATTGTCCACATGTTCACAAAAAAATAATTGAAGTGAAGCACTGTGTGTGTGAGCTCACAGATTACGGATCTCTGTGATAGCTTCATAATATAATTTACATTGTTCAGTTAAAATTCATTACATTAAATTTTGTTTAATTCAATTATGTTTTGTTTAGTCATATAATTTAATTCTATATTATTTTAATTTTAATCAGATCAATATTAGGTACATAATTTTTCTAACTTCTTCTCACTTGCTTTTTAGACAGAATTTCTATTGCTTTTTTTTTAAATAGCTGGTTAGATAAACTGAATATGTCAAGCTCCATAAAGTGCGTATTGTATGTTTCAACAAGGCGACGAATGGGTGCGCGTACTCCAGCGTTGGTCTTACATATGTCTGTGTGGAACAGTCGAGGCACGCGCACTCCCCGTTGGATAACAGTTCTGGGCACTGTGTAACATAATTGATTAGTAAGCTCCATACAATCGAACTTATTGTTACATAAGCCATGTAGTGTCATAACACCAAGAAGTAATCGCCTAGACTCCAAACTTAGAACGCTGTATCGCTTCAGTAGTTGCTCATAAGGAACTTTTGAATGATAGCATTTATAGTTCATAGATCGTAAGAACTTTTTTTGTACCATTTCCAATCTAGAGCAGTATTTGTCATATAGCGGGCTCCAGATCTGGATGGCATACTCTAACTGGGATCTTATCAAAGTTTTGTATAGCAATAAGAACGTAGAGGGTCGCACAAAGTCACGTGATGATCTCATGACGAAGCCATACATCCGAAATGCCTTATTCACTATATTATCCACGTGTATGTCGAAATGCAAGCACGAATCCAGAGTGATACCTAAGTCCCGGACAGATACTACTCTGTCTAGGCGTACGCTATCAATATTGTAATTAAAATTCAAAATGTTCCTATTTTTAGTAAATGAGATGGTATGACATTTTGGAAGACTGAGATAAAGTTTATTCCTGATGCAGTAAGCATAAAGCCTATATAGGTCGTCTTGCAGGAGTTCACAGTCATGTATATTTTTGCAAGACCTATAGACCTTAATGTCATCTGCGTACATTAAGAAGTTGGAATTTACGAAACAGTTTTTAATATCATTTATAAATATGACAAAAAGAAGAGGACCTAGAATGGATCCCTGCGGAACCCCAGACTTAACCACAACAGGCTCCGACTCAAAACCATTAACTACGGTTATTTGGGTTCTATTATAAATGTATGAAGCAAACCATCTCAGCAAGTTGCCACGAATACCATTGAAGGCAATTTTTTCCAAAAGCAGTGAATGATCCACCTTGTCGAAGGCCTTCTGAAAGTCCGTGTAAACAGCGTCCACTTGGACACGTTGGTCCATTTTTTTAAAAAGAAAATTGGTAAATTTTAGCAGATTTGTCGTGGTTGAGCGACGTTTGACAAAACCGTGTTGTTCATGTATAATAAGTGGATGGAGTTGGGAATACAAGGCACCGTGGACAAGACTCTCAAAGACCTTAGACAAGGTGGAGAGGATTGAAATGGGCCGATAATTCTCTACATTATTCTTATCGCCGGATTTATAAACGGGAGTGATAAAGGCCCGTTTCCAAATTGTGGGAAAGACACCCTCTCGCAGACATTTGTTAAAAACAATGTGCAAGGCTGAAGTCAAACTGTCGCATGTCTTTATAAAGAAGCTAGGCGGCAAGCCATCAGGTCCCGCTCCTTTATTAGGGTCCAGAGATTTCAACTTCAGTCGTATTGCATCCTTAGATAGGTAAATTTCAGTTATGCAAGACGAGTTATCAGCAAAGTTGCCAGAGGGTTGCCATTTGTCCGGGTCGAAAGTAGAGGGTACGTAAACAGAAGAAAAGAAAGATGAGAATAAATTACATATGTCCGTGGGGTCATCAGAGGAAACAGTTTTGAGATACATACTGGCTGGGTAGTTAGCTTTTCCCTTTCTAGACGAGACGTAACTCCAGAAATGCTTTATATTTTTAGGAATACTATCTTCCACCGCTTGAATGTAATTCTTATAACATTTAATGGACTCCACGTGAAAAAGCTTCCGATAGCTAGAAAAACTAAAATAGTCACATTGATTCCTGTACTTCTTCCACTTAATCCACATGCGTTCTTTAGTCCTGAATATCCGGATAAGAGAAGGTGAAAACCACGCAGGAAAGCTTGAACTTTTGGTTCTAGTTACCGGAACATGCGATTTAATAATTGTGTACAATGCCTCGTAGAACACGCTAACGGCCTGCTCAGACTTGAGGTGATAGAGTGCCAAGTGCCAGTCAATTGTATCCAGTTCACGTTTTATAGCGTCGTAATCGGCTTTATGAAAGTTATGTCTGTGAACCGTGCGGCATTTCAGGGGAGTGTATTGCATACTCAGACTAGTTAAAGCGGTAAAAGCTGGATGATGACTATCAGGATCAAGTAAAGCATTACATGCTGTCGCCTGACAGTCTACATTTGATATAAGTAAATCTAATATTCGACCTAACTTATTTTTTATGCCGTTAAATTGGAAGCCATTGATAAAATTTATAAAATTTAAAAATGCCCGACCCACTGAGTTTGATACTTGCGCTATTGCATGGTTCCCTTGGTCCAACCAAGTAATGTCCGGTAGGTTAAAATCACCAATAATAAAGTACGAGTCAGTAGTGGGAGCGTTAGCCAAACCTTGTAGCATATCCAGGTATCGTGTGTACAGCTCTTCACTTGTTTTCGGAGGCATGTACGTGGCACTGATAATGTGGTGCTTATTGTGTTGGGAAGCAGGCAGTTTGACAACAACGTGTTCGACTTCAGGATGGACAAACATGGTTGGGATCTCAGTAGGACGCAGTTCGCGAAGTACTGCTATTAGAACTCCACCACCGTCTTGTTTCTTAGTGGCAGATCGATCGCGATCATACCTGAACACTATGTACCGGTCGTCAATAAATTCGCTATCATGAATGCTTGGAATTAGCCAGGTTTCAGTCAGTATGATGACGTCATAGGAGCAAGCCATTACGTTCATGAAAAGAGTATGCAGCTTTGTACGGATCCCTCTACAGTTCTGGTAGTAAATTATAATGTTGTTAGTCGCCATTGATTGAAAAATTTATGTCAATAAGGTATAGACCAAAATTATTATGAATGTGGAATTGAGACAGTAAATCTAAGTTTGCAGTCCAAAGCATTACCACCCAGTAAAACATGTAGTCACTTGTGTTTATAATTACTAATTTTGAAAAAGGAATATTGTATAAGTGATGAAATTTAAGTAATTTACAACTAAGGCGCAACCTACGTGAAATATAGTTGTAGAACTTAACGAAACATTCTATAATTAACAGCATACAGACTAGACAAAAATAGCAGCAATTCATACTAAGCACTGAGGAAGTGTAGATTTGAGAAAATAAATTTTAAGTAGCCTTAATGTTGTAACTAATTCAACGATTATCTTTACAATAATATAATAGATAGTATCTATTTACACTAAACAACACTTTATCTGTAATAAACTGATAAGGCTTAAAGCCGTAGCACACTTGTAACACCTGGCGCTACCCCAATGGTCAAATGACACTTCATGAGATAAAATGTTGCCTACGAGAACGTTATTTTAAGTCACGTGGCATGGCGTGTTATGTCTGCTTCCACTATAATATGAATTTTATGTTTTATGTACTATCTATTTCAAACATTATCGAATGCGACTGCGCCAGGAGGAGGGTTATGTTTTTCAAGAGTATGTATGTATAATTGTTTGGCACGCTCTGCGGCCTGAACGGGTCTATAGATTTTAGCTTGAGAGATGTCGTTAGATTCGTATTTACTGTGAGAGTGACACTGGGTATATCAAAATAAACAATAAAACTGATAAATAAATAAACCGTACCTTAAAAAACTAAAAAACCCGACTGTGTTTCTGTGTTTCGGAAATGAAAAAACCCTAAAACAAAGATTCTTAAGTTAAGTACAGTCGGGACCTATTCTAGAAATGGAGGCTTAGTGAATTGAGAGCACATACCTATATTACATTGCAGATTACTCCAGTCTACTGACTAGACGGCTGACTTTCTAGAATGGGTCCCGACTGCACTTAACTTTAGAATCTTGGCGATTCTTAAGAGAAGTGCAATCGGTTATGGCAATTTTCTTGTTTTAGGGTTTTTTCATTTCCAAATTACGCAGAAACGCAGTTGGGTGTTTTTTGTTTTTTAAATTATCGTTTTTTATTAGTTTTTCTATATTAGAGGTAAATATCTTATCGACACTAAAATCAAATCCAGATATATTTCTACTTAACGATTGTAAAACGTTAATCGCAGATAATTGTGACGAAAATCCATTAATAATGATAATATTTAATACAAGCTGATTTTAAACAAATCGTCATAATATCAAGATAAGCGTTAGAAGATAATGAAATTGGCTGCTGTTTTGGCAAATTATGGAGTAGGCCCACCTATTTATTATATACAGCGTGTAGCAGAATAAATGCAATACCTGAAAAGGGGTTAAAAGCCTCTGATCCATTAGGCAACATTTGACGCGCAACACATGACGTCCAACATGTTCAGCAACGTTGCACAACAACGCGCGACGTTGCCAGCAGGCGCGCAACATTGACAATAAAAGTTCTTTGTTGCCGTTCAACGTGATGAGCAATGTTGTGCATCATGTCGCGTGTCAAATGTTGCCTAGTGGGTACGAAGCTTAACTCGACAAAATTGACTGATTACCGATTTCGGGGTTGGTTCCATACTGTTTTTTATATTTCTATGGTTCCATAGTAAAAGTTGTTCAGAATGATGAGTACAATGACCCCTTTTCAGGTATTACGATTACTCTGTTACACGTAGTTCATTAATGGGAAACTGATATATCAACGCTCAGCTGAACTACTGGGAATGGAATTTAGCACAAAACTTCCTTAAGTTTAGAAAAAAATGCCTTATGACGAGGATTTCTGGAAATTCAACCTTAAGGGAGTGAAAAGGGGGAAGCTCGTTTTACTGTCTGCGCAGACGCAGTCGCAAGCGAAGTGCTAGTTGAAGTATATAGTCGGTAAGTCAGAGTAGAGGCAGACCACAGTTTGGTCACACTAGACTAGACCGAAGTGAACTCGCCAAGCGATCGGTAATTTTCGGGAGCAGTCGTGTATGCGAGGCATTCGAATGTTATGATTTCTTTTATGGTTAACGCGTATAAGCAAATGTTCGGACGGCCCAATGTTTGCTATTTAAATCTATGGCCACACCTTTACTATTACGTACACAGTAGGTAAGTACTTGAAATCTGTCAAATCAATCATTCTGTCTTGCCATACGTGTATTTATCAAAGTTCTGATTGCATGGTCGATGAATAGGCCTTATCTTATCACTACGTACTGAAGTGGTATATAAACAGTGTCCCGTAGAAGTTGTACTAAACTACACTCTAACGAGATATAGGTACCGTGTTACTGGACTTACTGGAAAATTGATAATGTAAGTACTTTTAAATTAATTAATCTTTTTCACAAAATGTTTTGGGAATTTTTACCTTCATTGTAAAACGTTAAAAGGTTTAAGCGTGCTTCTACGGAGGTTAAAAAAACACTTTTTAGAACCTTCTGTTCCACATTCTACACCTGTAGCCTGTGGGTACATTTTACGCAGAGATCGTACAGTGCCCTTCGCATACAGTACGATAATGCTTTCAGGGTGTTGATGGGGCTGCCTCGCTTCTGTAGCGCATCAGGGATGTTTGCGCAAATGCGTATTGATTGCTTTTATACATTAATGCGTAAAAGATGTGCGTCCTTGGTGCGCAGGGTGCGAGCCAGTTCCAACAGCATTCTGGGCATGATTGCTGGCAGGCTGGACTGCCGAATTGTAAATCGTTGCTCCAGTATCTCAGCTGGAATGCTGAAGTAATGATTTTATTTGTTGTGTGTGTTTTTCTAATTGTTGTTGTGATTGTGTCACTAACATAGTTATAAGTTTATTTATTGTTATTAGCACTATATGAGTCATCGTTGTTCTCAATAAATAATTAATTATTATTATTGTACGTACTGCGATATTATATTTATTGGGTACAGCAAGGAGTGAAGTTTTCCGTCGGATTCTTTGTTTCCTGATAGCTACAACCGGTAGTCTTTTGCTTGTTATTATTAGGAAAGCGTGCTTCATCTTCGACCATCATGGCTTTCCATCAGGTGCGATTGTGGTCAAACGAGTACCTCTCAATCATATTAAACTGCTTGGTACTTTTTTGTCTAGCTATTTACTTGAAAAAACCGTATAAATAACATAACACACGCCAAAATTTCTCGAAGGCTTAGGCAGAGTTGTGACACCGTGTAAGTACACTAAAATTTAGTCAGTATGTTTAACCACGAGTAAAAAAAACTAGTTTGGTCCAAGATTATCTATCAGTGTTAAAAAAAAAAACTCGATATTTTTTTAGACGAGACAAGTAGCTGAAAGAATCGTTTCAAACAAAATCTAAGAGATAACATCTATTCGTAACATAATTCCATCTCATTGACTCTATGTATTTTCAGATGAAGAGCTTCATCCTCATCGCGGTGCTAGCAGCACTTACAGCCAGCAGTTTTGCGGCTTCCGTCCCAACTGAAGTCGCTCATGAAGAAGCTGGCTTTGAGTATCGTCAAGGAGATGCCAGAGTAGGAGATGTACTACTTTTCAGGTGTGTACCTTCATTACGCGCAGCTACTGCCACCATTTTCCTCTCACTACTAAACTTCCAGACATACGCACTTGATTGATATACTGAATAGTTGTAAAAACCGATTGACATCCATACACTCAACGTAAGGCTCAGTTAAAAATCAGCGTCAGGCAACCCATGGACCTATTCGGCGCAGCCTCAACCAACCGACCAAAGCCAACGATGGCTGTGGTCGGTGGCCCGTTTTCCATTTGCCGCGGTGTTCTTCTCCTTATTTTTGTTCCTACATTGTGTGTGCCGAGAAAAATAATTCTAGTTCGATCCAGCCCGTCCCTAGCTGTCCTCCACCCAGCGACGCCCTAAGCCTAAGCCCATTTCCCACAGGGGGTGGCCTTAGCGTGTAGTCGCTTAGTTTGTAAGTTTTTTATAAGCCCTGGCTGGAGGCTTTAATATTATATTAAGGCCACCACAGGCAATCCCAGCTAAGCAGTCGATAACCGCATAAGTCGAACTGCGAGACGCAAATCACAAAAAAAAATGTTCCACATAAACATTGTAGTCTTTCTTTGATTTCGAAGTGATTCTCTTCCACATTTATTATGTGCTCAAACTCTCTACAAAGTCACACTTTTTACCAACATCTTTGTTCCCTATGACCCGCTACCGTTGGTCTTCCAAGCAAAAGTGAACAGTGTGTAGAACACTGGATAAAACGTGTATTAACGTCAAGCATCGGTGAGTCAACAGGTGTTGTGCATCTGCTTGGATACCTTATTGAGTCAAGAGTATAAGCTAAACGTACAGCCAGTGTTTATTTGTATGTTTGTTATGATTTGGCTCAAAACCTGATTAACCGATTTTAAAAATCCTTTCGCCATTTGAAAGCTACATTATTAACTTAACACATAGCCTATATTTTATTTTCAAAAATATAGGAAAAAGCAATAATATTTGACCATATTTTTCTCTTTATAAGATTCTTCCTCAGACTCCATAGAATATTTGAAAAAATAAAAATTGCCGAATTGATCTAGCAGTATTATTTTTAGCAAGAGGGCAATACCATAAAGATTAAACTGACTGAACCTGACATTATTCTAACTATATTTTCAGATCCGAAGTCCGTTTGGACCCCATCCCGAACACCGTGCAGACCAAGGGTGTTGAATACCGTGGGGATACCCGAGTAACTAGTATCTCAATGTTGGAGCCCGGTGTGCCACAGGGAGGGTACCCAATCGTGAACGGTTTTGGTACCAATCACGTGACTGTTACGCTGACGTCTGGATTAGGCAAGGGATTCCACTATATCATTGAGATGTGGGGACGAAGCACTCAATAAAGAAGATATTACGACGATTTCTGGGTATACTTTAAAACAAGGACTTTAAAATTTGGGCATTTTTATAATGTTGATTTTTTATTCAACCAACCAAGACAGCTAACGCCACAAACTGTCAAATGAATTTTATGATATTTTTTAATCTCAGAACAAAACTGTTATAAAGATTATGTAGTCAATTCCGATAAATACACGAGTAAATGATCATTTCATCGTTAATTATATATAGAACTTTTTATTTATAATGAGATCCCTTTCTGACATACGATCTTTACATGTAATGAGGTACAAACCCCGATTTTATTCAATGCTTAATTATTTAAAAATAATTTCACAAAGTAAAAACAATCATTAAACACGAAAAACGAATAGATAGTGGATGAATTTACGCGGAACCGTTCATATTATGGAATTACACATTTGAAAGGTTCCGCGTGAATTCATCTACATAGGTATGTAACGCAAAGGACCTTAAGAGGCACACGGATGGGTTTCAGTCAGTAAGAGTCTGACACTTCCTTCCACTCCGCCCAGTGCGGATGGAATCATTTTGATGATTTCCCATCCATGATAAAAAAGGTAGTTATAATATATTATTAGTTATTATAATTGCGAAACTGAGTTTGTTTGTTTATTACGCATTCACCCCTGAATCACTGAACCGATTTTAAAGATTTTTGGTACAGAGATAGATAGGAATCTGAGGCCCTAGACAAGGTGTCTATCGACTGACGCTAACGCCTATCGAAAAGTCCAAAATGTATGGCAATGACATTTCGTCACGCCACCGCTATCGAAATCGAAACGCTTCGTAGCGATTGACACTTGTCTAGGCCCCCATGGAAACGATTGTAGGCGAATATATTGACGAAAGCGAAGCCGCGGACAAGACCAGTTAAAATATCATCGTTTCACAGTATAATTATAACAGCCTGTTTAGAATGCCATCACATGAGGAAATTTTTATCAGCTAATCAAACGTAGTCCTCGTAGGCTAACGACCAATGATAAGCGTAGATGCGCTTACGCAATACCTTTCACGACCACGAGCCCCGCCCCTTCGTGCACGTGTCGGTTTGTACTTGTTACAGGATAGTTCGGTACTAAAATGGATATTTCAGTACTATGAAAAATTTAAATTTATTCTTAGCATATGTTACAATATACAATTAATGAAGATATAAATAAAAACATCTGAAAAATGGAGAACTTACACGCTTTTATGAAGTTATTGTTCTTAGGATTGTCACGTAAAACGAATTTTTACCTACTGAATGATGCGAACTGTGGCGTTATTGCCATATGACGTGAGACAATAATTGTAGTGTTGACTCTGATTATCACAGTTTTAAAAAATATAGGCATTTTTGAAATTTGTGTTATGTTTTTTACTGCGCAGCGTCTTATCTTTCTGATTTTGATAAATGTAATAAAAATACTAAACAATTTTTATTGTGAGTTGACCTGGAATCAATCAATTTGACTGTACATAATTAAAACACTTACTTTTATCGCATGTTACGTAATGAAGTATCGAAAGTTGATATCAACATAAATATGTTATCGGATTAAGGCAATACAATCATATCTCTTAGGCACTCTTAAGGTACGCGTCCATTGGCCCGCGCCGGACGCACCGCACGCACGGCACGCAACGGATTGAACGGATTTGCCGATGGCATGCGTCCACTGTATCCGGATTTTTAATTTAGGTTTCTTGTTGTTTTTTTGTTTCCGTTGTTGTTTTCTTGTCGTGAGTTGACGTATTCGGTCATGGAGATTGATGAAGATATTATTATTATTATTTGCTTGAAGCTTAGAAGATGAAGAAGAACGTAAAACTAAACGTAGAATGTGGGTTCATGAAATAAATTTGAAGTGACCAATATTTGGCGAGTATCATTCATTAATTGCTCCCAATTTAATACATGGTGAAGAACGATTTTTTAATTGCATTCACATGTCAAGAGCTAAATTCATGAATCTATATGGTTAACTCAAACCACATTTATGTTAACGTTGCCAGCAGCGAACTGATTTGTGTGACGTCACCGGCACGCAATGCATTTTTTGCTCATAAATGTCACGTTCGGTGCGGATAGTAGACGCAGCGCTCTGTAAAATCATACAAAGCAAACTGAAAACCGTTGCGTGCCGTGCGTGCGGTGCGTCCGGCGCGGGCCAATGGACGCGTACCTTAAGGCGACAACTTTTGTAGTTGGAGTATACAAAAGCCAGCACGTCAAGCTACACGGAACTGCCAATTTTTCCCAGTCAACATTGAACCTAATACTTAAGCGATAAAGTTGAAAATCTTTAAAAAAAATCGACAGATTGTTGCAGTTTGATGTTCTTTTTTTTCTTTTTTTTTTAAGAATGGGAAATCATCAAATGACTTCTTCCGCTGTGGGTGGAGTGGAAGACCGTGTCAGACTCTAACTGACTAAAACCAATCTGTGTTCCTTCTTAAGCCCTTTGCGTTCCAAGGTTGCGGTGACTCTTTCGAATAAATTCCGCAACCATGGAGCTTGATGTACTGGCGTTTCTACTTAAATCACAACTTTAACCGACCTGTCATGACACCTTGATTGTATAGATTGACAGCTCACTTCACATTAATTGACACGGTGAGATTTTTACAAAATAGAACTACAGTTTAAGGTTACCCTTGACGGGGAGAAGAGGTAGAGAGTGAAGTAGAACGTCGCAATTCGCTTGCGGCAACCAGCAACTTGACACTATTGGTACTTTTTCAGTTGCGACAATTTGGATATGGTTTGGTCCCTACCCTTACGACATTTTAGCTGTGCTAGCGCTGTCACTACCCGTCTGTTGAGAACCTCATGCGACGGAAATATAACAACCTAGTTGGATTTATTTTCGAGCCGTTTGGGGTGTCCGTGGAGTCCGAGTGCTCGTGTACCATTTAATGATTTATTCAAACGGACCCAAGGGTTGGCTTTCACCTCGAACAGAAGATAAACAATGCCATACAACGTGGCAATGCCGCCATCCAGTCTTTTGGCAATGCACGCCTAAGGTTCAGTTAGTAGCTTTTTTTTTTATTTAAGTGTACACAGTTAGAAAAAATATTTAAAAGAAAAAAACTTGTTTATGTGCAAACTTATCCACACTTGACTTGAGAAAATCATGGTGTATTAATCATAGCAAATTCTAATTTGCTATGATTAATACACCATGATTTTCTATTCGAAGCTGAACTTCAGAAATGGGAAAGTTGTTGATAAAATCAGCAATGAATGAATGAATGAATGAATTCTCAAGAATTATCATAAATTAGGGCCTTAATTTTACAGTTTACATTTTCCGAAAAAAAAACAGAGTTAAAAATGTAATATTTATTGTAGAATCAGAATTTACAAAAACAAATCTTGTTGAATTAAAATGTTCTTACTTTAACTTCTCTTTTACCATAGAGTGTTGTATCCCCAAACCTGGAGGAGGTAGTGGAATCCGCCGCCAAGAGTTGAGTTCATCATGACATGGGCTTGGTTTGTTCCCAGACTGTCCCTGTAGACCCAGCCAAAGGCGTTCTCGAAGGGGGGTTGTGGGGAAAGAGCAATGGCGGTCACGCGGGTAGTGTTACTGAGAGTTTGAATTACATCCAAGTACTCCATAATGCCAGGCCGGCCAACTCTGCGGTAGTTGATTCTGAAAAAGAAAAAAAACAATTAGTTTTTTTTAAAACGTTGTCCCACACTAGGAATTTCTCCTGTATCGTGGGTGCGTTTACAAACAGACGAAGTCACAAACACAAACAGCCAGAACCGGAACAACTATCTGTAGGCCATACACATAATTGTTCCGTGCGGGAATCGAACCCGCAACACTCAGCGCAGCAGTCAATCGCTCAACCACTGCACCAACCGTGCTGTCAAAATTCTCACAATCTTGCAACATCAATCTTCATCATTATCATTTCAGCCGAAAGCCGTCCGTAGACTTCGATGTGACGACACTTGGGGCTGGCCTATATTATGCCTTCTCCAAGTGATGTCACATCGAGGTCCTATGCTTCTCACATCCAGCGATTTCCAACAGTCATCTCCAGAAGTCCTATTCTGTAAAAAATCTCGCCACGAAAACTTATTTGAAGTGACCTGTCAATCCATCCAATCAAGGCAGTCCGACTAGATTTTGACAATTGACTTCAAGCTCACGTAGTGATGTTTACAGAACATACCGGCACATGACCGCGAAAGTCCAAACTTATACTCTATTTAAGAAGCGCTTGTCGATTTCTCTCACTTTTTACATTGATAACAATGTCTAGTCGCTGATAGGATAATATATTTTTTTCTGAAAACTCGTCTTCTTCTGACATGCGAGTGACACTCAAGATCATACAAAAATTCAACACCCTTATTTGAGTTCCAACTCTGGCTACGACGCCACCTTGTATTTCACACTAGTGCGGAAAAAGGCGTCGGGCAAACCCTACCTAAAATTAATTTTATTTTTGTACCTTTGTACAAAAATAAACGTAAGTATTTGATTTGATTCGATATATTTTGTAATGTTAGGCTGGTCCCCGGGCAACCTCCACTAGTCGCCGGTGAACCCCCACGAAAATCGACGAAGGCGCAGAGAAAATTTCTGCGCATTTCTCACAATACTTTGCTACTTAACATTAACTAAAAATAAATAAAAGCTCATATACAGCTTTTATTTATTTTTTCGAGTAAGTGTGTTGAAAATAGTAGTAAACACTTGAGCATTTGTCATTGCAGCCGAGGCGGAATGAATGCCCATTGCCCAAGTAAAAATTAATTCGAGGGCAACTTTACTCCTTCGTTACGTTTGCCTTGTGCTGTAACCATTTCTGTTACGGAATTGCTGTCCTGTTACTTAATTGAATGTAGTAACTCACCTGATAAGCTCGGTATAGTACGTATCGGGATTGTATTTGCCATCTTTATGGGCATATTCCTCGTACAGAACTGCTTGGCCCGAAAGGGAAGCGTTGTTGCAGACCGCAAGTGCTGCTATCACTGCCAATAGGATGAGGCTCTTCATCTGAAAGAACATAACATAAACAATAAGATATCGGCCTCATAGGATCGGAAGATGGTTAAAAATAAGATAATACATCATTCTAGTGACTACAAAACCTGCATCAACTTTCAAGATTCCAATACTGATATAAAATATCAGTCTTGGAATCTTGAAAGATCTTGGAATGTTGTTTGTTGTTATTTACATATACTTGGACACCATTATTTCTGTTGGACAAATCCAAAATAAGTAACCGCATACTATCTTAAGCTATTTCTTCACAAACATGCTTTCTCCCGCGTCTTCACCCACGTGGCCTAACCATATTTTTTCAGAAATAACATATTACCTAACGCCAAATTGATCCCCCAAAACAATCCGATAAAAATCATCTAACTATCGATGAAATATTCAGTCATGGAATCTTGAAAGATCTTGCAATGTTGTTTTTTGTTGTTGTTATTTACATAATATTATAATACTTGGACACCATTGTTTCTGTTGAACAAATCTAAAATAAGGAACCTTATACTATGCTTAGCTATTTCCCCACAAACAAGCTTTCTGCCGCGTCTTCACTCACGTGGCCTAACCGTATTTCATCAGTACTTCTAGAGATTACTTTTCAAACATGAAAACAAACAAATGATTTTACATATTAAATGAAAACATTCTCCGGATAAATTTAAATTCATCCTTCGGTATGACTGGCTGACGAAATCAATAAGTATAACTTGAAAAGTACTTACATTTCCAATTGCTCGGTAGTCCGGTTAAGATCACAATAGATAATCTTTAACAGTGCACTGACTATATATACGGTAAAAAATCTGTAAAATACAGATAACTTAGATTAGATAATTCATTACACCTCATGACAAACAAGCAGTCATGTCATCGTTTTTTTTATAAATATTGATTGCAATCTCGATTATTTATCAATATTTAATAAGGAAACGGATGCTACTTTATATCACCTGATGTCGCTTAGTCATCCACCTGGCCTTTTCCCAAATGTGTTTGGCAAAAGTATTGAGACGTACCTAGTGTTGTTCGTTAAGTAAAAGATTTTCACAATGATAAGTACACCTTTCAAGGGATCTTTTTCTTATCCACCGAATGCTGAGTGTAGGTTTTAGTTGTACACAATTTTTAACCGACTTCCAAAAAGGAGGTTCTCTATTCGGTGGGTACTTTTTTTATGTATGTAAACCAATTACCTACTTCGAGAATGCTGAGTGTAGGATTTCATTGCACACTATTTTTAACAGGCTTCCAAAAAGAAGGTTCTCAATTCGGTGGGTACTTTTTTATGTATGTACACCAATAACTACGAGGTTTTTGATTAGATTTATGCGTTTCTTTTATCGTTCGATACGGTAGACTTGCCAATTGGTCCCATATAAAAAATATTCAGTTTGGCCCAACAGTTTTTATTTTATGAGTATTTTGCTTACTTATTGCTTACTTGGATAATGTAATGACGTCGTCCAAGTAAGCAAAATGGCGTTGGGTAATTATTATCAAAAATAAAAAGTGTAAAAAAAATACAAAAAAATACAACCGACTTTCAAATAAAAACACTAAAAAGTCTAAAATTACTTTAATTTCTGAAGTCGGTGTCAAAAACGAAGAAACAAAACTGAAAAAACACCGACTTCCGAGTTATTTTAGACTTTGTAGTGTTTTATTTGGAAGTAGATTGTATTTTTTTGTAAAAAAGTTTCAGGTAAGGTTTTAGACCAAAATGATCTTACATGAACTTACAAATGTATGATATTGACTTGCGCTACTGAAATGACACGTGGTCAATCCCAAACATTTTGGCATTTCAACCCACACAACGCTCATAGAATTTTACTTTGTTGTTTGTCTTTTGGTCTCGGTCTCTCAAAATTTACCTTTTCATACTAGGACTATAAGTTTAATAGGGTTTCAATTAAACAACTAGACTAATAATCACGAAATTACATAATTTCGTGTATAAAACCAAAATAAATCATTGCGCATCAAAAAATTCATCCACATCGCTGTCAATGACAAAAGTGCTCAGAGCTAGAATGACACAAGTCCTTATTATATTTTTCATGTAAACATCCATTTTAATAGGATCCATTTTGTAGAATGTTGTCTGTGCAAGAACTTATAACGTAACTAAGTTAAATCGTAAGAAAAAGGAAGCTTCGCTTGTCTATTTCAAATTTACCATAGTTTGTAAGTAAAAAGCTCGCAGTAGCTAAAAAATAACAGCAGCAAGGGTCGATCTTCAAGTTGCCAAGGTTAGTCTGTGGATGGGTGACCATAACATACCTAGTTTCCTCCGTACCTCGGAAAGCGCGTTAAGCCGTTGGTTCCCGCTGTTATTTGCTGATCTTTGCAGTCGTTACGAATTGTCAGAAGCCAATAAATCTGACTCCAGTCTTGCCAAGAACTACCGTGTTACCCAATTAATGGGTTGTTGAGGTCTGGTAGGTAGCCGCTCCACTCAAAATGTTGGTGTTCAGCTACATCCGGTTTGACTGGAAGCCGACCCCAATATAGTTGGGAAAAGGCTAGGCAGATGAAATGTAAGTAAATAGTTTGTAACACTATGGTCTTGTCACTTGAAAACAAATGATTTCATCATATCAGCCGAAAGACATCCACTGCTGGATATAGTCCTCCCCCAAGTATCGCCACAACAACCGGTCCTGTGCGTCTCGCATCCATCGGCTACCCGCACCAGATCATCGGTCCACCTAGTGCCTTCCAACGCTGCGTCTTCCGGTACGCGGTCATCACTCCAGAACTTTTCGGCCCCATCGACCACCTGCTCTGCGAGCAATGTTTGTCAGTCCTTCAAGCTATGTCGGTAACCTTGGTTCTCTTGCGGATATCGTCATTCCTGATTCGATCACGCATTGCCCTCTCCATTACTCTTTGGGTGACTTTAAGCCTTCTGATGAGGCCCATTGTAAGCTACATAAGTAATATTAGGTTTCGATATCGATGAATTAAATCGATGTAACCCCATCTCTAGTAGGTACTATACTAAATCATTAATAACAATCAATTATAAACAGGTATAATTAAACCAATTGATTGCAATCAGATAAGATTAGTGTTTTATTTCATAATGTATTGTGATAGTATTATCAGTATGGCTGTTGTCTTATCGTCATGTGAACATCCGTCTAGTACTCATATATATACTGTATCCTGCAACTTATCCTCACATTGTTCTCTTAAGAAGGTGCTACTGTGATTTCGAAAATGTAAGTGTATTTAACTTTTTTTTTCTGTTACTGGTTTATCTGATGAACTTGTTGGAATAGTAGGATTTTTCCGATGAATGAAAATCAGATATTTGTAGCTTTAAATTGGATCAATACTTCCAAAGACAATCTACAAAAGAATAATTTGATCGCTAAGTTTAGTTTAGACTGTGGTCCTATTTGTGTCTAGGAACTTTGTAAATTATAGTTGAACTAGTTCAATTATCCTACCAGAAAAAAGTGCGCTCTTTTGCTAAATCCGGTGGTAAAATTATTTTATTTTTCTTCTTAAATAATTCATAAGTAAAAAAACAAAAAATACAAACGTATTTTCTAGAATATACTGCAGCCATTTAATAGGCCAATTATTTTTGAGAAACCAACAAATTAATGTTGTTAAATTTAAAAACTACTTATCGTATTTACCACTGGTTCTGGTGGTTTAAAATAACAATTAAATTAGTTGTGGAGCTTCTACAAATTAATTTGAGACGCTAATTTTTGTAGAATGCGGCTGCACTTTTGTCCTGTGATTGTACACTCAATCAATCAACTAGGTCAATAGTCTAGTCGCGTAGTGACAGTACAAAAGAAAAAACACATGGCAAATATGCCATGAAATATATGAGTGGTCAATAGACCACTCATATATTTCTTAATGGATTAGTACAAAGGTACAAACCCCGTAGAAAACTGTGCATTGGCGATTTTGATTAAAAATTTTACTGACGGAGATGTAAGCGGTCAGCAACTGCGCCAATCACCACCGTTTATTGTTAACGTTGTGCCCTTTCAGATGAAGAGCTTTATCCTCATCGCGGTGCTAGCAGCACTTACAGTCTGCAATAACGGGGCTTCCATCCCTGAAGAAGCCGCTCTCTTTGGAGATGATGCCTCTGTGTACCAAGAAGGATCTATTGGCAGACTGGGAGAAGTCCTCTTTTACGAGTAAGTACAAATGTACAAATATTTTAAATTCTAATTGATCTTATAAATGCGGAAGTGAGTTAGTTTGTTTCTTACGCTTTCACACCTAAACCGCTGAACCGATTTTGATGATGTTTAGTACAAAAATAATATAGAAGCCTGCAAGCAGTTACAGAATACTATTAATTTACGAAAATGTAGCGCGAGCAAAGCCGCTGGCAAAAGATATAAAACTAGATTTTTTTAATAGGAATTTACCATGTCAGTAACGGCCTAAGAAAAATAACTTTCGATTTAGACTCGGTTCCGACTGACTGGCTGGAAAAGGCAAAATAGAAAATTGTTGAAGGAAAGCAGTGAGGGAGGCCATTACCCAGCAATGGGACACTCTAAATTTATTTTAAAAAAACACTAATTGACAAAATTCTAAATTTTCAGCCGACTGGTCTCTTTGGACTCTTGGCCAAACGCAATAAAGGTGTGGGACTTAGAGTACAATGGAGCCGCTAACAGTACGATCACAGGTATCCGCATATACAACCCACCCGTGAATGGAAACACAACCGCTAGCCCCCTTGGAACTAACCACACCGTCGTCAAGCTAGTAACTGCACCTGGAGGACACATCTCCAGTAGAATCCAAATCTTTGGTCGTTTGTAAATGGTAATCATTATGGGGTCTCATTTTAATTGAACTAGGGGTTTTTATTAATGCAATGTTTGATTCAAGTGAACATTAAATTTTTTAAATGATTTTTTTTGTTTTCTTTTTGCAGTGGAAATTTCTTTAGGCACTTTTTGTGCGCTTTTTAACCAACATGTTACGCGTCGCGCTTGTGTTGTGTGACACCAAATCGGGAATCCTTAGCTTTAGTCGGTCAGTGAAGTTTAATCAAGAATATTTTTGGCGCGGAATCTTCTACACTCGGCTCCAGTCGTCATCAGCCACGTTTATCTAATTTTAATTTAATTTATTTATATCATTAGTGTAATAAAAAAGTGTATAAATGTGTGTCTATGTTTTTTTGGACATGACCACTTGCAGTTCAGCAGGCTAGGGCTGGTAACTGCTTAACCGGACTGTGTGTCTATGATTAGAAAATAAAAGCCTAAACTTCTAAAAACACACAGCTTTTTTTGGGTTCCGTACTTCAAGAAGAAATAACGGAACCCTCGTAGGATCATTTCGTTGTCCGTCTGTTAGTAAGTCACTTGCCTTTGTGGGTCCTTTGAAGCTAAAAAAATCAAGATTCTAAGTTAACGCAATAAAAAGATACAGCCATTTATGCATAATTTCTGCGATATATTTTGATTCTTGCAAGTAAATCAAAACTTGTCCGTAAAGTTGACGTACGTCGATGTATGTGAGAACATTTTTTCAACTAAAAAGTTCGTCAGAGTAATGAGCTTGCTTTCATAGTTTATAAACTTCAGTAGGAATAAACTAAAATACTCTGAAAAAATCGAGACTTGATCCCCGTAAGTATTAGAAGTACAGTTTGCAATAGGTAACTTTGTTCAGAACCCTCATTGCGCGAGTCGGACTCGCACTTGTCCGGTATTTTTTAATAATTATGTCGCATTTAGCAAAAATCATCTATAAGCAGAATTAAATTTGCCTACGTAGAACACAATATGTACCTACACTCAAATGAAAAACTCACAAACAATCATTGTGGGAATAATTGTCTAATAGAACGATTTGATCGGTGCCAAAGATACACAAATGACAGCCTGATCCAACGGCTTAACGTGCTTTCCGAGGCACGAAGGAGCCTCAAATGTTAAGATGTTCACCCATCCACAGACCGACCTCGGAAAGTGTTGCTTAATCTTGAAGATTGATCCGTACGGTTGTTATTACTATACTCTTACTTTATGAAATACAAGTGATTTTTTTCATACAATGTGCACACATCGGTACGACAATAAATGAAAACACTGGCAATACTGCCAAACGTCTTTTATAATGCGCACAGCAAAGGAGTGGAACTCACTGCCTGCCTCTATGTTTCCGAACGCATACAACCCTAATCTCTTCAAAATTAGAATGAACAGGCTTCTTCTGGGTAAGCTAGCCCCATCGTCGACATTGTCTCTGTCATCTATGCCCTAGGCTAGAGTCAAGAGCAAACCCATATTAATTTTAAAAAAAATAACAGGAATATTTTGAAACTTATCTCATATAAATCACTCATGTAAATCCTGTCACCGAAATTAACAATAAACTTTCCAATTGCATTAAACGTCAAAAAAAACTCAAAATACTCCAAGCAGTCTGCTGCAGTTAGTGACATCAAATCTGTGATTAAAGACAACATATTTGCATGAACTAGTATTGCCAGTGTTTTTTATTTCTTGTATCATATTGTGTCCAAAAACGTTTTGTGCGTGTGGGCGGGATGTCCACCAATTTCTTAATTAAAAAAAGATACTACACAATGTACGAATACCCAACGGATAAATTTAATTATACGAAGATTATTATGTAAACTATTAACTGATACAATAAATCAAAACACTGGCAATACTAGTTGTATTGCCAGTGTTTTGATCTATTGTATCGTTGTCTCCACCTTGTATATCAAATGATTGTGATAGTACTGATATGACTATATAAAAAACGAATGATTGAGACTGTTGTTATTGCGACTCAAAAATGAAATCTTATCAATAAGTACTGTTAATTATTGTATCCGTAATTTCGTAAATAAGTAAACAAATCTTGATATCCTGTTAATCGACTGGACTAACTGCAGCCCTACTATGACGTGCTAATGCCATCCAATTCCGATGATGTAAAAGGGATAGTGCTATTCGCTATTTATAGCTCCGTCTCCCTCTTAGAGCGGAATCTTGATCGTTTTAAGACTTAATAGTAGGGCCCTAGGATAGGACGTTATACCATGTTTGCGTAAAGAATGATTGAAGCTTGAATTATTATAATAATAAATTACCGAAAAACATAAAACAAGAAAATAAAACTGTATAATTTTAAGTTTTTTTCTCTTTTGATGGGCACGCGTTTGACCACTATCTCACCTGATGGTAAGCGATGATGTGGTGAAGATGGAGCACGCTTGCCTAGAAGTAACCTATTTACTCTTGACTTAAAGACTCCCAGGTTGTAGCAATCAGGAAACACAGATTCTGGCGGGGAATTCAACTCCTTAGCTGTACGCTCAATGAATGCTGTCCAAAAACGTTTTGTGCGTGTGGGCGGGATGTCCACCAATTCCTTAATTAAAAAAAGATACTACACAATGTACGAATACCTAACGGATAAATTTAATTATAAGAAAATTATTATGTAAACTGTTTACTTAATAATTAAAATATAAAAAAGAAAAACAAACAAATAAATCTTTCCTCTTTAATATATATTTACTTTGCCCCATACTAGGAATTTCTCCTGTATTGTAGGCGCGTTTACTGTAGGCCATACAAATATTTGTTCCGTGCGGGGATCGAACCCACAACACGCAGCGCAGCAGTCTGCACTGCACCAACCGTGTCGTCTTTATAATAATATTAGATAAATTAACCAATATACTAAGTATTCATCTATACATATAATGAAATCGTAGACTTGCCGTGCCTGTACATTGAATATTTTTGCATAAAAATAACAGAGAATCGTTAGGAAAAAAACGTAAAAACAAAAATATTTTTTTTTAAAGTTTTGTCGGTTTGGTTTGTCTGTATGTTTGTGGCAGCATTACGCAAAACCCAGAGATTGGATTCAAAATCTAGGTACTCAAAAATATGAAGTGTTATCCTGAGTAACATTTAGCGTTTATTTCATCAAAATCGACCCTCAAAATCAAAAGGTATTGAATTTTGATAAGAAACTGGAAAGAGCGCTAAGCGTCGCGCTGACTCAGTCCTGCACGCATCAAAACGCTTAGTCCTACACGCGTAAAAAGTACATTAGGCGTTACTTTGATTATCAACAACTGAGTTTTTGTTTCGTCGCAATCGGGTCACTCTAAAAAAAGGTACGAATTAAAAAAAATCAAGAAGAAAATAATTTGCATTAGGGGATGCAGCGCCATCTATTGAAAAAAGGTAACGAACCTAACTAAGATAAGAAAACTAAAGAATGCACGATAATAACATAAAAATAGATTGTTGAGTTATTTGTGGAATATTGAAAGTTCCAAATAACTCAACACTCAACTATTTTTGTGTTATTAGTTAGCTAGAGAAAATTGAACATTAATATGTTATCGTTATATATGTAGGCTTTGTCAAAAGAATATTTTGACAGTTCAACTTCATTGTCGATAGATGGCGTTGAAAGCTAGTATAAATATAAAATTAAATTAAATTTACTAATAACAATGCAGATAATTTAAAAAAGTAAATATAATTAGATAGGCCTACGTATGTTACTATAATATGATTAAATTATTTAGTTATCCTTACTAATATAAAAGCGAAAGTTTGTATGTATGGACGTATGGATGTTTGTTACTCTTTAACGTCAGAACGGCTGAACGAATCTTGATGAAATTTGGCACAGAAGTAGATCTGGAATAACACATATGATTTTCATCCCGGGAGTATGTTCCCTTGGGAAAAAGGTTGTATAGAAAAGGTTACCATTTATTTTACAAGTAAAATTATTAAACGCTCTTCCTCTATCCTAATTATTTAAAATTTTGCTGTGCCCGACAAGGTCCATAATTTTATTGTTTTTATTTTTAGTTTTAAATTTTTTTTGTTTTTTGTTTTAATTGCCATAAACAATTTGAAATTATCTCCTTTACCGAGAGCATGAGAATTAATCGAAAAGATTTTTTATACGAGGTGTAACAAGCAAAACCTGAAAAGGGGTCGTTATATGTTCATCATTATGAACAACAATGAGACTACAATTGCAAAAAAAAACTGGTCAGTACATTTGTCCAGTTATGCAAACAGAAATTTAAAAGTCATTTATTCAAATTAAGCTAAGAGCCTTCACGAAAGTCAGATTGAGATTCCAATGTCAATTTGAAATTGCCCGAATCGTACGTCTACCATCGCGTTTCTTGCCAAGTTACTCGTTGCCCTGCAAGATATTTATTTTATGCAGTATGAAAAAACTGGACGAAGTGGGTACCACCATCAAGATGAAGCTCTTTATCTAAAGGATCTCGACGTTAAAAAACAAAACTATGGTGATTGGCGCAGTTGCTGAGTGATTGACAACTTTGCCTCGAGTCCAACTTATTCCATCACGAAACAATATTTTAAACCATACTGATAATGTAAGTGCTGTTTTTTTTCAGAAATTAATTGAAGGTCCTCTGTATCTCCTGAATTTTATGCGGGGAGTACGTTATTAGTTTTTTTCAGATTTTGGTTTAATACTGATAGGTTCTAATTTTGTAATCAAAAGTCCACAATAAATATTATATATTAGTATAGAATGATTCGGCGCTGTTCTGGTGGTTCACCCTGATGAATTTGCACATAACTTTCAGGAGTTGTATTACTTGGGAACAGAGTGGCGTCTACCCGTATTAAGCTTGTAGCTCTAAGGTGACAATCGAAGACATGTGACGCCGCTGGCCTGCAACATCGGTTACTCTTAAATGTTTGACACCCATAACGTGTAGGAAGAACCCCGAAAGTCTGAACACGCTAAAATTCTGGAATTTAACTGTATTCAATTGATCTGGGAAAAGGCTAAGCAGATGAAGATTAAACTAAACGAAAAATCTTGAATGTTCTAACAGGTCATTATTATAATGATTTTTTTGCGTAGTTAAAGATAAAGATAAGATACCATATTAATTTGGTTGACTCACAATCGGCAAGGGTCGAAATCTTTATATTTATTTACTCGTCAGGTACACTGACAAAAATGTTTGATAAGATAAAAATGTTAAACAGTGTCGTATTCTATAGTGAGAGCAGTCATAATCATCATACGCCAAGCCTTCTAACAACTATGGTGGTTTCAGGTTCCAGACCAACCTGATGCAGCATAATTACCAATACGTAACGTGGAACAAAATGGGTTCTTTTTCCCAGTAAATATTAATTTTATGAGCTACACCACCCAGTCAGTGGGGAACATGGGTATATATTTATTTGGTAACTTGGAAATAATGTGATAAATCTCGGAGTTTGAACGACCCATAACGACAATAGGAGCATTTTGATTTTGATTCAGCTGCTTTGGATCCCGCAGAAAATTTATACGAAAATCCTTAACGAGTATTAAATAACGTGATGATCACTTCCCTTCATAATAAACTCGGGAAGTCTTTGAAATCAATGAGATTCGTTTTGGCTACAACTGATTTTACAAACGCTTTTAATTTATTTGAGCCATCACCGGCATTATAATTATATTATTTACTTTTTAATAAATTCATAAAACACTATGTTTTAGTAACAAGAAGGTTTTTGATATTAATTAAGAAATTTTACTGTGTAAAAGTTTTATATTTCAAAGATTTATATTTTTGCATAATTTATTTCAGACATTTATTTTCATAACATATTAACACTCGAGAAACACCCTTTATATTAAAACAATACTCCCAGTTCTAAAATCCCCGTTCCTTCAGTGTTCATTTTGAAATAAACGATTGTTTGGACGTTTATAGTTATAAGACCAAATTAATATAGTATCCATAGATTCTATCCTCTAGAGTCTGGCTAGTTCCGAGTTCTTCGGCCTACGGGAATGATGGCGGAGTGTTTACGGACACACCGGACACAACGGTGTCACAAAGGTTATAATGACGGATGAAATGATTTCAATTTAAGACTGTCTCCGGTACGACAACGCCTTGACAATGACACTGATTTTGCTTGTTACTCAGATCAACCAAATATCACTAGGCGACAATGACCACATAAAGTAATATGGGCTAGGCCCTATCCAAAATTATAATATAACTAGCTTTTGCCCACGACTGTGTACGCGCATATCCCGTTTTTTCCCGTTCCCGTAAACCTATAGCCTTCTCATGAATGTGGCTATTGTATGCAAGAAGAATTTTCCCAATTCGTTAGCTAGTGCCAGAGATTACCGCTTTCAAACAAATTATCTAAGTCTTCAGCTATATCAATATGCTGTCCTGATTGCGGATTCTGATCTCGATTAAGAAATCGTGATAGGTTACTTTTAACCAGAAAAGTTACACTAGTTCGTAACCGAGAATTCGCGAAAAAGTGCTTAATTCGTAATAATATAAAAAGCTATGTACTCCAGAAACGAGGTCAAGTCACCAAAAATCCAGTCACTGGCTCCCGCTTGATTGAAAACTTTTATGTTTTGGTAACCATTTTTTTGGAACGGCGGATGAAATGATGGAAGCCGCTTAATTGCAGATTGTTGGTGCTGCTAGCACCGCGATGAGGTTGAAGCTCTTCAGTTGAAATGATTGGCGCAGTTACTGAGTTTGACTTTTCTGCCACACGTCTGATAGATTCCCTCGTTATAACACATAATATGGCAAAAAATTCAAAGGTATTGAAGCAATAAGTGTTTTCTAAAATAACTACTGCACTTGAGTATTTTCAAAATATTGAGATTCAAAAAAGAAATGCTGAATTATTCAGTTTTAGGTCTTACCATTCAGAGAACAAGTTTATGATTGAAAACTGATTTCTTTGCACCAGAACTTTAATTTTCATAGAATTAGTTCATTATGGAAATTAAAGCCCTTTATTTTTTTAACTATTACCTCCATTTTGATTACTGCTGTGTTATGCTTAGTGGGTGCGTAGAGTTAGTTAACTTTACTCTACTGACCAATTAAGTCACAATGCTGCAATGCTGTAGGATAAATTCTCAGCATCATGTAATCGTGGAAACATTTCAAGAACATTACCCGGATATAATTTGCTCGTTATCGCAGTTTCAAAAACTAACCAAGTGTAAATCGGACATTACGAGACGGAAAAGTAAAATATTAAAATTAACATTAATAAAAACACTTACAGTTTCAGTTTTCACGAAAGATGTAGCTGTCTCTTAAGGGTACAGAGTGACCACTAGTTCGCAAATCACAGTTTATATACTAAACGAATACACGCTGATTAGATAGTACATATCAACAGATTTTTTAAAGAATCTAAATTTATATAAGGAAAATGAAAATGTTGAACCAAAAGATTTAATATTTTCTAAAAGTAATAAAATATTTTGATAATTGTCTTCTAAAATTTTAATTTATATGTATCATTCCAGTGAAAATTACTCTCTAGCTCCGGGAATCCCTCATTATTCCCGTTTTTCTAAACGGTATTCCACTTGAAAGGGTGGATCAATTTAAATACCTAGGGCATTTGGTTACGTCCGACCTCAAGGATACATACATAGCAGGAACGGAGGGCCCTGTCGGGCGAACATGCTCGCACGTAGGTTTGCACACCGTTCGAAGGAAGTGAAGATAACGCTCTTCAGGGCGTATTGCACGTCTCTCTACACATGCAGCCTGTGGGTGAGGTATATGCGTGCATGATTCGCGGCCCTCTGCGTCCAGTTCAACAACGCGCTCAGGGCTGTATTGGGGCTGACTCACTGATGCAGTGCCTCATGTATGTTCGCTAAGGCGCGAACCGATTGCTTTTACGCGACTATGCGCAAACAAGGCGCGTCCCTGGTGCGTAGGGTGTGAGGCAGCGCCAATGCCGTCCTGGCGATGATCGCGGACCGGATGGACTGCACATACATACGGCACTGTTGTTATAGGCATGTTGCCGTAAGCAGGGCCGGTTAAACACTAAGTCTTCTTATATTATCCTATTTTTTTGTGTGTTTTTCTTATTCGTGTACTCCGCATATGAGTTAAAGTTGCTCGAAATAAAAGCATTTTACCTATTTATAATTTTGGGACTCAATATAGCATCTTGGACATAATATACTACATTATGCTTTTGGCGCAAATCTATTATTTGACATCATTAATAAATTAATTAATACAAAAAATATTTTATAAAAATAGATGGAGACCTCCAGTTTAAACATAACACAATAACATAGCTATTGATTATGCATAGATAAACTTCAATTTATTATTAGGATTTTAAGTCCATGATATCAATAATACTGCTACTAATAATGGACTATCTTATCAGCGTGTAAGTATTCGTGTTGTATATAAACGGTATCATGCGAACTGCTGGTCACTCTCTACCTTCAGGAAAGAGCTACTGTGTTTTATCGTGGCACTCTAAAAAAAAAAAATGTAAGTGTTTTTAATTAATTCAATTTTTAATATTTTATTTTTGTTTTGCTGCCTCGTAATGAAAAACATTTTGGAGCTGGTATAACAAGCCAGTCGTATCCTGCTGGGCATGTGTTTGAATTTTTTCCCCTTTGGAAACATACTATGCGGCCAAACAAAGCTAGTACATAAGCCAGGAATAATCAAGATGGGGTATTAGTAAAAAGCAATTTTTTGAACATTCATTTTCATTAAAAACTAGTTATATTTGATGGCGTAAAGAACTCAGTCCTAATTCATAAAACTGGTACCCTTAGCATACCATTAAGGGTACCATTTTTATGAATTAGGAGGAAAAAAATGAGCCTTTAATCAAAATTTAAGACTGATTTTTCAGTAAATGAACTTAAAACCAAACAGCCAACATTTTAAAATATGCATTTTTTGGCAAAAAATATGCTATTACGAGGGAATTAATCGACCTAATAGCAGAAAAGTCATTCTCAGCAACTGCGCCAATCACCATCGTTTACTGTTAACGTTGTGTCCTTTCAGATGAAGAGCTTCATCCTCATCGCGGTGCTAGCAGCACTTACAGTCAGCAATGCAAATGAAGTCACTCCGTACAAAGAAATCGGTCTGTTCCAAAAAAATGCCCAAGAAACCATGCAAGTTTTCAATATAGAAGAGGCCGCAGACTGGATGTTTGGTGATTTGTTTTTGGAGTACGTAGCTTTCTATATTATTAAGAAATTAGCGGCCCACCCCGGTTCGTACGGGTAATATTTACTGATGTACGCCCGAAAATCGCGTTTGGACACTTGGCAATACATTAACTTTTCTACACTGTTTATAATTTTGTATTATTTGTATTTTCCGAAAGTTGGGTAAGCTCACCATTCTGGGTAAGCTCGCTCCATCGTCGACTTTGTCTCTGTCATCTATGACCTAGACTAGAGTCAAGAGTAAACCCATACTAAATAAAAAAAAATACATAAACCTCCACAAATACATTCTCCTTGGAGGAACAGCTGGCGGGAAGTGACTTTGATTTCTTCAGTGTAAGAATTTCGTAATCTATATTATCAGAGATTGCCTCGTATGCGCAGACGAACAATCAATTTGATTTTTATAGTATTTTTTGGAAGACCGAAAGGTCAACTCAGTTTTAGTGGTTATTGTCCCCCAGTAAAATTTAGGAGATTTGGTACATCTGCAATAGTAGAAATTGCTTTGTAACGAAAACAAATTATGGTGATAATTATTTTCTTATTTTCAGTGAATTCGTGAACGTGGAAGCTCTTCCGGGTATATCAGTGACGTCACAGATAACATACGGCGGCAACAACACCGCAGTTGTATCCGGTGTGTGGGTAAACACCCCGCCGTCGTTACCGCACTTCGAAGGACTCGGAACTAACCGCGTTACCGTCAGGCTAATGTCTCGACCGGGTACGGGTATATCCGCTAGAGTTCGACTCTATGGACACTACACTGATTCCGTCTAGGAATCATAGGTAAGGATCTACTACTACTACAATTGTTTATCGAAACAGTTTTGGAACGCGGATTTTTAAACTGGAATGTTTTAATTAATTATTGAACGGTTTTTTTTTGTGAAAAATAAAAATGTTTAACAAATGTCTGAAATAAATCATGCGGCCATGTACATGTTTTATTATTTAACTTTTTCGCAACCGAGTGTCAAAGACTTTTTTCGAAAACATTGATTGATGAATTCATTAAAACTGTAATTTCAATAAATTACTTACCATGCTTCAGAAATTTTACTAACTCGTTAGTCCTGACTTTCTTTCGTAAAGCTTTTCCAATCATTACGAAAAAAAGTGTCAGAAAAGAAAATAAAGCTGAATCAAAATGTATTCATAACGTAGAACTCGTTTAAGGTGATCCCAATGTTGATTCCAAATTGCCCCAATCGTACTCTACTATGATCCCTCTTGCCAAGTTCGTTGAAATTATGCAGCGTGACAACAAGTATCAGTGAGGCCATTGCAGTAGTAAATTCAATATAAAAAAAAACCGGACAATTGCGTACCACCATCAATACAAAGGCTCTTCATTTGAAATATCACATTAACATAACAAATTAAATATAACAATAAACGATAGTAATTGGCGCAGTTCCTGAGAGATTGTCAACTACGCCTGAAAGCCAAATGTACCCCCTACTATGAAACAAAATTAATTGAAGGTACATATCTCCTGAGTTTTCCGCGGGAAGTACCATTTTTGTTCAAATTTTGTTTTTAAATACTAGTTTGGATTTGTATTGCTTAGGAACAGAGTGGCAGCTACTCCATGTTAAGCTCATAGTTCTAACGGCCGGTTTTAATAACGTATCTACAGTAGCTAATTTGACAGTTGGTTAAAGGTAGATACGTTATTGAAACCGGCCCTAAGATGTCAATCAAAGACAAGTGACGCCGCTGGCCTCCAACATCTGTTACTCTTTAATGTTAGACAGCCATTACGGGTAGGCAGAACCCCGAAAATCTGAACACGAGTCAGTAAAATTGTATGTGTATTCAATTGGTCTGGGAAAAACTAGGCAGATGAAGAACGAACGAGGAACCCTCAAAGCTCCACGTCTCCGGTCCGTTAGTCACACGCTTTGACAAAAATGTACTAACAGGACTTATAGCGATTTATTTATTTATTAATACTACGCACACAAATGAACAGAGGCGGAGTTAATGCCATAGACATTCTCTACCAGTCAACCTTTGGGTGATGCAGAAAATGGTGGTAGGTGCAATATGGTGAATAAAAAGCGATTAATATTTAATAACATATCGCAATCATTATCTTTAATAGTCAGGTACACCAAAGTCCTCAGGAACCTCAAACCAAGTGCTTTTTTATTATTCGAAATGAGTTTGCTCTTGACACTAGTCTAGGTCATAGATGACAGAGACAAAGTCGACGATGGAGCGAGCTGACCCAGAACGGTGAGCTTACCCCACTTTAATACTTGACATTAAAGTTCGTGACTATCACCCGATTTGAAAAAAGGTACTACTTTGCTGTGTTTCATAAGATCCGGAAATATTCCTTGGTCTACACTATTGTTAAACATCACAGCTAAGTAGGGGGCAATAGTTTCAATGTCAGATCTACAGACTTTTACTAATAATATAATAATAATAATAATTATTATTTCCTTTATTCATTTGTATATACATATAAATTACATTTTTAAATATTAAAATACAGAGATATAAAAATATTTAAAAATATAAAAAATAGTAGCCCACCGGTATCGGGAACTGGGTCCAAGCTACCGGTGGTCAGGGCCCCTGAGAGAGGAACCACCTAACTATGCGTGCCGTGTCCAGGAGTACTGCTTTCTGGATCAAGCCCTTGTTCCAGCTGCCCAACGAGAGCCTCTTTAGATGTTGGTCGAGGCTCTTGGCAATTATGCCATTGGCCGTCACGACTATCGGCACAATGACTGCTGTGTTCACATCCCACATGTCGACAACCTCGCGAGCCAAGTCAAGATACTTCGTTTGTTTATCTTTCTCAGTCTTCACGAGGTTCACGTCATGAGGGACTGCTATATCAACAATCATTGCGCGACGCTCTAGTCGATCTATCACCACTATATCAGGCTTATTGGCAATAATAGTCCTGTCAGTGATGATAGACCGATCCCAATACAACGTGCAATTGCCATTTTCGAGAACTGGGTCGGGCACATACCTATAGTACGGTACCTCCGATTCCACAAGATTGTATTTAAGAGCAAGTTGCTGGTGTATAATCCTGGCTACAAGGTTGTGCCTGTGCAAATAGTCTCCATTAGCCAGACTAGAACAACCGGAAATAATGTGGCGGATGGATTCCCCGGGCCGGTGACATGCCCGACATATGTCAACCGTACCGTCCTTCACAATGTATTTCCGGTAGTTGTTCGTCATCATAACTTCGTCCATAATCGCACAGACAAAACCTTCGGTTTCCCCGAAGAGGTCACCAAAACGCAGCCAGGCTACGGACGCCAGAAAGTCTACATCGGGCCCATGTAGGACCCGGTAAAAGCGTCCGTGAAGCTCCTTGCTCTGCCATACCTCCCTGCGGTCATTAGTATCTAATACCACAGGTTTGCGCCAGTTCTCGTTAGCCAAGGAGAGCGCAGTAAGGCCTTTGTCCACTGCTACCACATCCCGATGCATACCCACGTCGGCCTCTAGGAAAAACTCCCTAAGGCTGCATATCTCACGGTTGTGCAGGGTCTTAGCATTTAAGAAGCCACGACCCCCGCACTTCCGCGGGATATACAGCCTCATCACCGATGACCGTGGGTGATGCATCCGATTTGCGGTAAGCAGTGAGCGGACCCTCCTATCCAGGGCGTCAAGTTCCGTCTGAGTCCATTTGAGTATGCCGAAAGAGTACATCAATACCGGCATGACCCAACCGTTAAAGGCGCGCACCTTGTTTCCGCCTGATAAAAGACTATTTAGTACTTTGTTCAGGCGGCCAAAGAAGCGCTCCTTCAACGATTGTTTCACGTCATTAGCATTGATGCCCAACGCTTCCGACATACCCAAATACTTGTAAGTTTCGGTTGAGCTGAGGGATCTAAGGTGTATGGAATCCGAGAGTTGGGTTCCCACGGATTCCATAATCTCCCCTCGCTTCACATGCATGACCGCACATTTGTCCACACCAAATTCCATACTGATGGCGCTACTGAAGGTTTCTGTTACCTTCAGTAGCTTCATCAGTTGCAAGTTGTTGGGGGCAAAGAGTTTCAGGTCATCCATGTAAAGGAGGTGAGATATGACCTGACCACCTCTTCTCAACCGATAGCCTTGGCCCGAACCTTCCAGCAGTGTACTGAGAGGGTTGAGGGCCAGACAAAACCACAGTGGACTCAGGCTGTCGCCCTGAAATATACCACGCTCGATCCTTATCGGGTCGCTGTTCGCCTGGATCTGTCGACATCCTGGATAGCGAAGGACCGTCCTCCACTGCCCCATACACGACATCAGGAAGGTGCGTAGAACTGCGTCAACTTTATACAGCTCCAGCACCCTCATGAGCCATGTATGTGGCACTGAGTCATAGGCCTTCTTGTAGTCTATCCAGCATGTCGACAGATCCCTTCGGGAACGACGAACCTGTTGGCTAATGGCAACATCGATGAGGAGCAGCTCCTTAGTACCGCGGGACCGGTTCCTACATCCATTCTGAGAGGCAGACATTATCGAATTAGTTTCAATATGTTGGTTAATCTTTGCTCTCAAAATGGATGTAAGAACTTTATAGACCGTCGGTAAACACGTGATCGGTCTATAATTTTTAGGCTCCGCGGTACTTCCTGATTTATGGAGCAGGTGGGTTATTCCTGTAGTTAGGAACTGGGGCAGCGACCCTGACTCTAAGGCAGACTGGAATTGAGATGCCAAGCGAGCGTGCGATCTTTTGAACCATTTGATCCAAAAATTGTGCAACCCGTCCGGCCCTGGAGATTTCCAGTTAGGCAACGGACGGACTGCACGAGCTACATCTTGGGGGCTGATGGTAATTGCCCCCATTTCTGGTATCGGATCGCACGCGCGCTCGACCTCCCGAGTCCAGTCACCCTCAGTGTGACTGACAGGCACCGACCAGATGTTGCGCCAGAATGAACACATGACGTCATCATCCGGTAGGCGCGTATCAGTCACACCTTGGTCCGGTCGCTCCCAAGCCCTATAAACCCACCTCTCATTGCTTTGGAATGTGCGATTCTGAGTGTATCGCTCCACTCGCCGCTTGTACCGACGTATACGGTTTGCCCATGCATAGATTTTCTGCTTCAGGAAGTCGATACGCTCTGTGACGCGGGTCAGATAATCCCGAGGACTAGTATCAGTCCCCGAGAATGCCCGCCTCACAAAGCGCATCACTCTACGGCGGGTGTTGCCCTCCCTGAAGCAGATAAGTTTGCCGATGAGTGCTCTAGCCTCACCGATACGACGCTCGATCCTGCACTGCCAAGCTGGTACAGCTGGTCGTGTAGCTCTATCACTGTTAGGAAATTTGACATGAGCTACACGACATGCCGCTGCAGCCGCACAGTATAAGATCGAGTGGGTATCGGCGAGGTCTTCGCTGCTATCAAAACAATTTGCTAGCTGCGAATCTAGAGCACACACCAGCGCCCTATTTTTGTTATGCATGGGCAAACGAGGTAGACGGGGCCTAAGCTCAGGCGGTGTGGAGCGATACTCTCGGAAAGCATCCTCCAAAACGCTCCTCAATCGCTCATTGCATTGGGTACTCACGGATATAGCCCCATCATCATCATCTTCCCCGACGATGTTGGGTCGCGGTGAAACACTAAATTGTATTTGTACCGCGGCCGGTGGTGAAGCAGCTGAGACGCGGCCATTCCGTGATTCCAGACGCAGTCTATCAAGTACGGCGTCATCCAACATACGGTTACGCTGGATGACCCGCACCTGATCCGATAGTCGTTGGGCTGATACGTTGACAGCTGGCTCAAGCACCTGAAACAGAGAGAGCATCCGACCACGGTACGCAGTCAAGTTAGTTCCCCCCTCTGTAGCCCCATAGTATGAGCGCATGACGTTTTCATTAATGGTTTGCGTCCATCGCATGCGCTGCACACTTCCACCGGGAGCTGGGACCCTATCAGAGGCCGGTGGGCCTCGAGGTCCTAAGCCGTCCGGCGGCCGGCGTCCTCTTCGTCGACGTGCAGGTGGTGGCGACGTGGGCGGCGAGAAGTACTCATCACTTGAGCTCGACGCAACTGCTACGGCCGGTATCACAGCACTCACGGTGGGGCTGGGTTCCGGCGGCGGCGAGGCGGAGCTGAGCGATGAGGCCGGAGGTGGTAGGCGTGCTCGTTGAGCTGCGACTCTTGTCAACATAATTTTTTCATATGAAATCAGTTTTCTTCATTTTATATCAGTTTTATTACACTATTGCAGTCTTATTGCTTTTTTTTCCATCTTATTGTCATTTTGTTATGATTTATTAACGGATTTATTGGTATTAAATTTATTAAAATTGGACGTGAAAAAATTTGTGTTGGTTGACAGTCGAGCCACAGATATAATATTATTATTATTATTTTAACTTATTGACATTTTTGTTTTATTTATATTCACATTTAAAAATAATAATATTTTTTTTTAAATAATAATAATGATAAAAATATTTGAATTATAATTTTTATCATTATTATTATATGAACAATTTTTTTTTTTTGAATGTGAATACGGACCTTGTATGGTCTGCAATAAGATTTCTTATAATTATTTACAGAAATTCAGCAAAGATCTTAATAAGCCTTTGTGTTTGTATGTCAAAACTAAACTTTCGACCTTCACATTCTTTCTAAGTAAGGCAGCAGAGAGCGCGGGTGACGATTCTATTTATTTATTCATTTACACGTACAATTATTTTTAAAGGTAGAACCCAAGGTAAAAAAGGAGTCATACAATGCGACACCCAGAGACGCCCCTCAAAAACTGATCACACACCTAGTTGCGTCCATGATTGACCAGTCCCAAGTAACGGCTCCGTGTGCCGGCACAAGTTACATGGAGGACAATACACTGTCACTCTCTGGAATTCCGCCAATGAGCAGGAAAAAATGTATATAATAATCTTAAATGCCCGACACACGGGTGCAAACTTCAATAGGTTTGTACGGGCTTTTAGTTGAGAGTTTCTGCAGTTTTAAGAGGGATATTAAAATTATTAATGCGGTAAAACGCGCGGAATAAAAGTTTGCTTTAACAATCCTGAACCAGTAATGTTACTACTACGTAGCAAGGGAAAATTACGGGACAATATTAAGTTTTACTCGGATCAAACGCCCTCCCAGCAAAAATATTTCCAGACTGTTAAAAATGAACTAGCACGCCGGTCTGAACATGGAGAAGCTGATCTTATAATTAAATACATCAACGGTATGCCTACCATTATTAAGCAGAATCCAAAAAACTCCGATGCCCAATGAGTAATAATCATACTACAAAACCTATAACCTACCAAATGGTGCACGATTATCAGCAATTGAATACTCAAAAATCCCGCCTATCATTTCTTTACTTAAACGCACGCAGCATATGTAAAAAGGGCAAGCTTGACGAACTAAAATGTATCGTAAAAGCAATATCTACAACAGTGCACATCATATTACTTACAGAAACATGGATACAAAACGATACCCAGGCCTTACAGCTACAAATACCTAATTATACACACTACTACAACTATAGAACGGACATTAGAGGAGGTGGAGTATCTGCCTATATACACAATGATTTAAAACATAATCACACTCAATCTACGTATCAAGATGGCATCAATTACTTATGGGTATATATAGAGAAATTTGCGATAGAGGTTGGCGTTGTCTATAATCCTGGAGACACTAATTTAGAAAAGTTTTTGGATACATATGATTCACAATTACAAGTACGAAAACGAGCAATAGTCTTTGGTGATTTTAATATCGATCTATTATCTAAAAACAAAACATTAACAAGGTACAAACAGAGACTACACGAATCGGGACATAAAATACTTAATAAAGTCAACCAAACCTATTGTACACGAGATTCAACTACAAAGAAATCTATCCTGGACCACGTAACCACAAATTTGAACAATGAAGAATATAATTTTGCAATCATCAACTCGTCTTTCTCAGATCACAAACAAATCTATTTACAACTAAATAAGTGGAAACCTCCAAAACTACGACTAAACTATGAAACTATAGATTACAACAAATTATACATTACTATTGAATCGCATGGACTAGAAAATGCTGCAAACAGTTATGAAGAATTAGAGACTACGTTAATACAATGCATCAAAAGAAATAAAATTTCCAGAACTAAAATCGTGAATCCACCACGTGAGGAATGGGTTAACAACGAAATTATTATCGGGATCAACTTAAGAAACTACCTATGGGTGCAGCATAAAAAGGATCAAGAAAATGAGACATTACTAATTGAGTTTAAAAAAATCAGAGACGAAATTGCTAGATTAATACAATTTACTAAAAATGCCTACTTTTATAATCTATTTATGAAATATACTAACACTCCTAAAAAAATGTGGACACTTATAAACAATTTAGCTAACAATAAAATGTATCAAAATAGCGCTCCTTCAAAACTTATTGTTAATTCTGACATTGTTACTGGCACAAAGGAAATATGTGAACTTTTTAATAGGTATTTCTCAACCATAGGGTCAGTACTTGCGGAGAAAATACCTAGAAAATTTCATGATTGTTCTAAAATATTAGAATTAAATAAACAATACGATGCCACAAGTCACTCACTTACAACACTGCAGCCCTGTAATGCTGAAGAAATTATAAAAATTATCAAAGACCTTGATGCCAACTCTAGTAGTGGTATAGATAAAATCAGCATTAAAATTATAAAAAACTTACAAAATCTAATCTCGAATGTGTTGGCAAAATGCTTTAATAAACTTATGTCTAACGGGGAGTTTCCCGATTCCCTTAAGGTTGCAAAAGTATCACCAATTTATAAATCTGGACCTAAGACCGACCCTGGTAATTATCGACCGATCTCTGTACTGCCAGTCATGTCCAAAATATTAGAAAAACTTATACATAGTCGCTTATTAAAATACTTTGATTCCATTAACTTTATATCAGATCTCCAATATGGATTTAGACCTAAAAATAATACCACAGTAGCTACAATAGATCTAGTAACAAAAATCAGAGACAATATAGATAAAAAGAACATTGTGCTAGGTGTATTCATTGATCTAAAAAAAGCTTTCGATACTGTAAGCCACACATTACTTTTAAACAAGCTTGAACATGCTGGTATCCAAGGAAACGCACTCAAAATGCTAAAATCTTATTTAACTAACAGACACCAGATAGTTAAGATAAATAACGTTGAGAGTAGTGCTCTACCCGTCACATACGGAGTACCCCAGGGATCCATATTGGGACCACTATTATTCTTAACTTATATAAATCAGATTGCAGCACTTAATCTTCATGGTCATATAACTTTATACGCAGACGATACTTGCTTATTTTATTTTGGAAAAAACATACATAATATCATCTCACAAGCCCAAGAGGATTTAGATATATTATTCGAGTGGTTCCAATGCAATTTACTATCTATCAATATTTCAAAAACATGTTTTATTATATTTAAAGCTAAAAACAAAAAAATACCAGATCATAAACCATTAACGATTGATAACATTCCGCTCGAACAAAAACAGTGTGAAAAATACCTTGGCTTAAAAATTGATAGCAATCTTAATTGGAACAACCAAATAGATTATATTAAAGATAAACTCTCGTCACTCACTGGTTCTCTCTACAACATAAGCAATTGTATGCCCAAAAATATTCGTTTAACTATTTATAACTCTCTTGTTAAATCACATTTACTATACCTAATAGAAATTTGGGGCAACTCAGGTAAAACAAAATTACAAGAATTACAAAGAGTACAAAACAAGATCATTAAAATATTATTTCGCTATCCATATTTGACACCTACTTACAAAATTTTTGAAGAAACTAAATTGATGAATATTAAGCAACTTTATATGTATACCACTTGTATTCTGATAAGAAAAATTTTAGACAAAAAAATTAAAACCAATTTATCATTAACCAAAATTTCGGAGGTATCTCAACGTAGCAGGCGTCGCCTTAGTTTACTTGTATTACCAAGAACTCGTACAAATTACTCCAAAAGAAACATCACCTATGAAGGAGCAAATATTTATAATAATTTACCGTCCAACATTAAAAATGTAAGCTCGTTCAACATTTTTAAATCTCAACTGTCTAAATATATAACAGAAAACTTTTCTTATCCAAAGTTACATTAATCCAGTCGAGTAATATAAAAAAAAAAAAAAAAATTTTGGGCGGGTACCTATTTATCATTACGCATTTTGTCGCTTTTATTGTTTTGAACTACCCTACCGGCTGATGATATTACTTATTAAGTCTCTAATGATGTTACGATTGTGTTACGTAAACAGTTTTTTTACTTACTTATCTCGGTGGCGGTTAATTAGATAATTAAACTAAATGTTATTTTGTATTCTCATGTAAGTGGCTTTATTGTCTTTTTGGGAATAAATGATTTAAACCGATATTAGCAAAGAAATGTTCAAATTCCTGAGCTATTTCTGCATCTGAGCTTATTGGGTCATGAATAGTAGCCGAATTAAATTAAGTTTCCCGCTGTTTCTTTCTACCTGTTTCATTATTAACTATTTTCCATGTAGTTTTTATTTTGTCGTCTGCTGATTTTATTTTATTGCTTATATGTACACTTTATGATTTTGAATATTTCGTAACATACTCATGGAAGCTTGTATTATTCATAATGTTGCTTTAGGTTACACAGTTCCTAAAGATTTGCCCTGCTTATGCGAATGCCTGGAGTTCCCTAATCACTAAATATGAACTTAGTACAATACGTGAGTATTGTACTAAGTTCATATTATATGCTATGCGAGCATATGCTCCATGCTTCAAAACGTGCATTAACTTGTTAATCCTGACTGCATTTCGTAAAGCTTTGCCAATCGTATACGGATATTCAAAAGCCCGTAAGTCTGACAAACAAACATAGTGTAAAGCTCAGACTTTATCTGATCAGTGATAAGGACACAATGATTGATTAATGAAGTATTTTTTGTCAAATAATTATTTATTATCATAATATACTTATTATGATAATTAATAATTATTTCCCTAAGATTATATATTGATTATCTTAGGGAAAATAGTTATTTAAAAACACTTACAATGACCGTAGCGGGCAGCGTTTAGTATTAAATACATTTTTTCCTTATCATAATATACTTATTATGATAATAAATAATTATTTCCCTAAGATAATCTACTGATTATCTCAGGGAAATCTATTTAGTTTTTTATATTATCTAAATAGTTATTTAAAAACACTTACAATTACCGTAGCCGGCAGCGTTCAGTAGTAAATACATTTCCCACCATCATCAGGAGTACTACCTACAAATGATTTCTGAAACAGGAATCTCCTGACAATACTCGCCATTTCCTTGATCCAACTGCCAAACGAGAACCTCTTCAAGTATTCGAGATCGAGGTCTATGGCTTTTATGCCATTTTAAAAACGAAATAGAAAAAATAGTGCTCTACCCGTATGAAACGTTTGTACTGGCTCTAAATTCTGGCATCTTTTTTCAATTTCAAATCGTAATGCCTGTTAATGGACTTATTTGACTTCACTAAAACCAAACCGTGTTCCTCTAAATGCCCTTTGCGTGTCAGGGCCGCGGTTACTCTTTAGAACAATTCCGCAACCCTGGCAGGCACTGCTTTTTAATTATTTACTTTATTTTGGAATGGTTTAGCTGAGCAATTTTGCTGAGCCACTATATTGCTCAGCTAAACTACCACTGCAACACTTTACAGACTCAGAAGCTGTTAGATGTGAAGTATCTATTTAGGATGCTCAGCCTCTTGAGGTAGAGCCGAAGTTCAGATTAGACGTCAGCTCCATGCACAAAAGCTCTAGGCGATCGGTAAAAGGTACAGACAGTACCTCGGAAAGTAGGAGATAACTGAAACGGACTCCTTTTAGCACTGAAAAGAGACGTATATCTTCTTCTATATATATATAAAAATGAATGCCTATTTCCCTTGGTCACGGCATCAAGCGTGAACGGCTGGACCAATTTCGCTAATTCTTTTTTTGTTGTGTTTGTTATTGTCAGGAAAAGGTTCTTATGAAACAAAATTTAAAAAAAAAATACATCCTTATAAAAATGAACCAATATTTCTCCTGGTCACGCTATAACTTGAAAACGGCTGGACCGATTTGGCTAATTCTTTTTTTTTTATTCGCCAGATTACAGGGAAGGTTTAAAACCAAAAAACAAAATAGGTAGGTAGGTAGGGTAGGGTAGGGTAGGTAGGAGGTAGGTAAGTAGGGTAGGGTAGGGGGGTTGGTAGATAGGTAGGGTAGGGTAGGTAGGGTAGGGAGGGTAGGGAGGGTAGGCAGGTAGGTAGGATAGGTAGGTAGGTAGGGTAGGGTAGGTATTGTAGGGTAAGTAACAGTTGACGGGAGCGAAGCCACGGTCACAGCTTGTATATTATATATTTTCAGAACATTGAATTTGACGATATTGTCGTCGCCCCACTGGGAACCGAGATTTAAGGTCATATTGATTTGCTCCACCATGGCCTCTCTACGAGTAGCTGTTTCCTCCCTGCTGGGTATTGCACTGAATAGGTATTTTTCGAAGACTGAGACTCTGTGTACCCGAGTGAACCTAGTTGCAGCAGTTTGTTGATTCGCCGCCATGAATAAGATGCAAAGAATCTCATCCCAGCGGGCCCCGTCAGTTATGTTGTCATCTCCTTGAGGCGCGCGAGGAATACAATGCGCCGTCGACCCGGGCCTGGTCCTAATCGGACGGTAAGCTACCCATCCAAGCCAATTAAATCACTTCTCAGGTGCATCGACGCTTTCTGGTGGTTACGGAAGGTGAAAATAGAAACAAGTGATTCCGCTAAACATGCAACTCGCAAAGCGCCACGTATCCGGTCCGTTACTCACACGCTTTGACAAACATGTTCTAACAGGACTTACAACCATTTATTTACGTACTTAATTATAAAGATAAGATATCATATCAATGATGTGATTGACTCACAAAGGACAAAAATCGCAATCTTTATCTTTAAGTAGGTACTAGTTAGGTACACCTACACTGACAAAAAATATTTGATATGAGAAAATATATTAAACAGTGTCGTATTCTATAGTGAGAGCAGCCATTATTATCACCATCTGCCAAGCCTTCTAATAACTATGGTGGTTCTGGGTTCCAGTCCAAACTGATGCAACTTTATACCAATATGTAACGTGGAGAACAATTGGTTATTTTTGCCCAAATAATATTCCTTATATTACGAGTTACACCACCCAGTCAGTGGGTAATATGGGTATCTATTTACAGTAACTTGGAAATAGTTTTATGGATCTTGGAATTCTCTAACGACAATGAAGCTCCGGGAGATTTTGATTTCGATTCAGCTGTTTTGAATGGTTAACTAATGTTTGCAATAATTTAAAATGCAATAATTTTATATACCATACTTTTATTTGCCATAATTTCATTAGAAATAACGTTTCCGTTGCCATAATCGTGAAATTATATAAAATTATTTTCACTAATATCATTGGTCATAATCGATCAAGTGTCATAATAATTTTAATCCATAAATTTATTTACTATATTTTTCATTATAAATAATGTAGTTTTCCATGGTATTTATTCACCATAATATTAATCTGCCCGTAATGGCACAACAGTGCTAGTTCAGTACAAGCGCTTGCAATTTTGGTGTTAGGAAACCTAAAAATAAACCATTTTTTTGGAACAGAGTGATGTCTTCGTAAGGAGTGACTACATTTGCGATGAAAGCCGTTCCATTGTGCATTGTAAGTGCTGCTAGCACCACGAAGAGGATGAAGCTCTTCATCTGAAATGACACATTAACGATATACGATGGTGATTGGCGCAGTTGCTGAGATTAACTTTCTTGCCACACATCTGATAGATTCCCTGGCGAAAACGTATTGTATGGCAACAAATGCATGGTTATATTTAATAAATAATTAAGTAATATTTGTGTTTTCTTAAATAACCACGATTCGGTAAAAGGTTTATTTACTGAAGAATCCAGTTTGTAATCGTACCACGCAGGCTACGAGTTTTAGATATATAAATATTGACTTGTTTATCATGAAAATGAATGTTCTTTAAATGCATAGTAATATTGAATTGAAAATGAAGTAATGTTTGTGTTTTCTGGTCATCATCTGCCTAGACTTTTCCCAACTATATTGGGGTCGGTTTCCACCGATTCAGCAGAACACCAGTATTTTACGTGGAGCGGCTGCCCACCAGACCCCAAAATCCCCATTAACTGGGTAACACGGTACTTCTTGGTAAGACTGGTGTCAAATTATCTGGCTTCTGACTATCCGTTACGACTGCCAAAGATCTACAAATGAACAACGGCTTAACGTACTTTCTAAGGCAAGAAAGATTCTCGGTATGTTAAGATGGTCACCCATCCACAGACCAACCTCGGCAAGCGTTTCTTAACCTTAAAGATCGACCCGTGCGACTGTTATTATTTAGCCACGAGCTCCTCCGTGTTTAGTGTTTTCTGGTATGAATTACAAATACTTTCATTATGCTTTTAGATTTCCACAAAAGATCGCAGAACAAGTCTCCTAAGGGTACAGAGTTCTAATAAGTAGTTTGCAAAAGACCGATTATATATTATAACATAACATAGTCCATATCATAGAATTGTAAATCTAAAAATAAATTGATCTTCATCTATCCACAATCAATAGCTTTTTTATCGATAACAACTGCACTATCGGTTTGCAATAGCTTCTACAACTTTCGACTGTCATAATTAATTTAGAATACAAAAATATAGATTTTGTACCGTGGGGATGCTGTAGTGTTTTATGTCCAAGGTGTCTATTGAGAAACAGAGTAATGACCAGAGCTAGAGAGATAAGACTAGAATGATGCATACGTCGCAGATAGGTAAGAAATCATATTAGGGCAATTCTCAAAATATGAATTCGTCACTTTTTGAAAATATTTTTTTTTTTTGGTTTTGGTATTTTCATTTTGCTCCTATTTGGATTGGTCAAAAAAGATGTGTACTAAACATCAATAATTATATTTTTTAATCATACCGATTAGATAGTTCTTATCGGCATGATTTCGTATAGTATATAAACGGTGTCTTGCGAACCACTGGTCACTCTGCACCCTCGAGAGACAGCTACTGTGATCTTTCTGGGAAATCTGAAAAATTAAAAATGTAAGTGTTTTTAAATAATTATTACCTTTTTTCACCTTTGTTATATTTTGTTTTCCTGTTTCGGTGCCTGAGTAACACGCAGCTACTTTTTAAAGCTGGGATACCAGGCAAGTCATATTTGAGTTTTGACATGACTGTGCTCAAAAAGTTTACCAACACGATAACACGATGCTAGGAATTGATCCTACAGCATTGCAATTATTTAATTCAGCAGAAGAGTTAATTGAACCAAGCCAGCAATTCTTAAGATAGGGTTCTAGTAAGAAACAATTTAAAGGACATTTATTTTCATTACAAGCTAATTAGTTTTGTATTTAATTTTGACATAAAAAATCAGTCTTCAGTCAAAAACTTGTACCCTGAATCTATAGATTGAAGACTGAATTCTTCAGAAAATGTATAGATCTACTTAAACCAAACAGCCAACATTTTGAAAATTCGCAAAACCAATGATTTATTTCAGAAAACTGAGCTAAAATACCTATGCATTTGCTGCCATAGGTAATATATTTTTACGAGGGCAATTTGATATATTGTTAACGTTGTGTCATTTCAGATGAAGAGCTTCATCCTCATCGCGGTGCTAGCAGCACTTACAGTCTGCAATGACGCGGCTTCCGTCGCAAATGAAATCACTCCACATGAAAAAATCACGTTTTATCAAGAAAATGGCCAAGAAAACATAAAAGTTTTCAATCAAGAAGTGGCCAGTGCCGGGATATTTGATAATTTAATCTTGTTTTTAGAGTACGTAGCTTTTTATAATATTACGAAACTAATTCTTTTTCACAGCTACGCGTGCCTAATGGCTGGGCCTAGGCATGATAATTCTCAATTTAGTAATTCCGTCAGTGTTATAAATGATCAGGTTAAGGACTTTACGTGACTGTGTCTTCATAAAGTTTCTACACCACTTCCAACAGCTACATGGCGATCAACAACCCGCCTGCCAAGCGTGGTGATAATGGCAACTCCCCCCCCCCCTCCACTCATCCTTGGGGAGGCCTATGTCTAGCAGTGGACGTCTTTCGGCTGGTATGATGATGATGAACGAAAACGAGTTATGGAGACAATTATTTTCTCATTTTCAGTGAATTCGTGAGCATACCGGCTGAACCGGGAGTGGCAGGGACGGCACAGGTAACATACGCCGGCAACTCCACCACCGTTGTGACACGTGTGTCGATAGACTACCCGCCATCATTCCCGCAGATCGAAGGAGTCGGAACTAACCGCGTTACTGTCAGGCTAGTGTCACCGCCGGGTAGGGGTATGTTCTCTAGAGTTCAAATCAGTGGATACTACACTGCTTCCGTCTAGGAATCATTGACGTCCAAGCAATCGCTAATTTCAATTTTGACACCTTTGGAACGGGGTTTTTTTAACTGGCATTTTTTTTATTAATTTAATTAGAGGTTTCTTGTGAAAAATAAAAATGTTTTGCAAATGTCTGAAATAAATCATGAGACTATTTACATATTTGTATTAATTAACATTTTTGCAATCACTTTTTCACGTGATTAAGATCTTTTTTTTCTAAAAAATGCATTTGCATTTCCATTCAAACAAAGCCCAAACTGCGGCCAGAAAGCTGGGCATTCGAAATAAAGTGAAGCGATATTTCACGCTTGGACAGCTTTTAACCCTTTACAAAGCACAAGTCCGATCGTGCATGAAGTATATTGCAGCCGCCTTTGGGATGGCTCAGCTAAATACCAACTTGCCGCGCTTGACTCGCTGGAACGCAGATCTAAGAGGCTAATTGGCGACGTAAAACTTATGGACGCCCATCTCACTTCGGTGAGTGTGAGTAAGAGATCCACGCTCTCATCCCACCGGCTCCCTGCTACCACCGGACATCTAGTGCAAGTTACCATCCCTACCTTGTTGCTATTCCACCAGTTCGCACTAAGCGTTTCCATACGTCTTTATAACGCGCACTGCAAAGAAATGGAACTCTCTGCCTGCGTCTGTGTTTCCGAACGCATACAACCCTAATCTTTTCAAAGTTGTGAGAGTGAACAGGCTTCTTTTGGGTTAGCTCGCTCCATCGTTGACTTTGTTTTGTGTCATCTCTGACCTAGACTAGAGTCAAGAGCAAAACCAATTTAAATAAAAAAAAACATTCAAGACAAAAGTCAAAAACGTTTATTTCAATTAGGCCATTAAACGGCACTTTTGAACGTCTGCATTTACAGTTCAGTAAAATATATTAATAAAGTGACTCTACTGTCCATTCGGAAAGGTAGATTCTTATGGAGAAGAACGGACAAGAAACTCCATAGTTACTCTTTTCAAATAACGACTTTACAAAATTTGGTATACAAAAATCAATGTAATATTATGTGAGGACGATACACCCAGAGTATGCTACTTATAAGAATAAAGTATAACCAGCAGAGGTACTTATTCCTTTTCTAAAAAAAAATTAGGTAAGTGGTACTCACATATTTACAGATAATCTTAATAACCACCAATTAAACAGAAAATAAAAACACAAAAAAGAAACAGTATACCCATCTATAAAGTTAATTCATAAATCAACCAGTTTGATTTTGTCTACACCCTTGATTGTCCTATGGAGCAGGACCAGCATGTTTCCAAGCATACTTATCCTGAATTAGAATTAGTAATCTTCTAATTTGTAATATGCTTGTTTACAAAGTATACTTTTAACATAAGTTTTAAATTTTCTTTCATTTAGTTCTAATATGTCAGAAGGTATTTTGTTGTAACATTTACCACAATACCCCATGAAAGAAGTGTGGACTTTAGCTAATCTAAAAAATGGTTGATCTAATTTGTCTCTATTTCTAATATTAAAATTATGTCTATCACTAATTTTACTAAAAAGATGTCGATTTTTCCGCACATACATAATATTTTCATAAATGAATTGGCAAGGGACTGTCATAATATTAATCTTTTTAAAAAGTTCTCTAAGAGAATCACGGCGACGCAGATTATAAAGGGCTCTGACAGCTCTCTTTTGTAAAATAAATATGGATTAAATGTCAGCAGCCCGACCCCACAGCAAAATACCGTACGATATAATGCTGTGAAAGTAACTAAAGCAGACCAAACGTGCGGTTTCTACGTCTGTTAACTGTCTTATCTTTCTAACAGCATACGCGGCTGAGCTTAAACGACCCGCAAGAGATGTTATATGAGGCCCCCATTGTAATTTCTCGTCCAATGTGATACCTAGGAAAACCGTTTGATTAATGAACTCCAGTTTTTCTCCATTCAACATGATGTCACATTCACTACTTTTAACATTTGGTAAAGAAAATCTAATACATTTAGTTTTTTTTTTATTTAGAGCCAAGTTGTTTACCGTAAACCAATTTTGGACCTGATGAATAGAACTATTGACGTCGTCAAGATTTTGTGAACGTCGGTCTATTTTAAATATTAGTGATGTGTCATCCGCAAATAATATATTTTTATTTAATATGGGTTTGCTCTTGACTCTAGTCTAGGTCATAGAAGACAGAGACAAAGTCGACGATGGAGCGAGCTTACCCAGAAGAAGCCTGTTCACTCTAATTTTGAAGAGATTAGGGTTGGATGCGTTCGGAAACACAGACGCAGGCAGAGAGTTCCACTCCTTTGCTGTGCGCATTATAAAAGACGTTTGGAAACGTTTAGTGCGAATCATTTATGTAAACTAAAAAAAGGAATGGACCCAATATTGAACCTTGAGGAACGCCCATTGTCGTTTCCAACTCTAGTGAGTTTACACCGTTTATCTGCACTTTAACCTGTCTGCGCCATTGTTTGAAGAATCCATTAAAACAATGAAATAGAATTCGTTGGTAATAAAATTGTATTTCATTGTTTTAATGAATTTAAACAAGATTCAAAAATGCATTAACTCGTTAGTCCTAACTGCCTGTCGGAAAGCTTTTCCAATAGTTGAGGATAGTCAAAATTCCGTAAGTCTGAAAACTGAACTTAGTGTTAAGGCTAAACTTTATTTGATCAGTGATAAAGAAACAATGATTAATTATCATAACTTCAATGCTCTGAAATTCGTTTGCTCTTATCTGTCATTTTGACTTGTTTGATTGCCAAAACGAGACAAAACTAACGTACAGATGCTTTTTTTTTAAGGATGGTAAATAATCAAATGACTTCTTCCGCTCTGGGTGGAGCGGAAGGGCGTGTCAGACTCTTACTGACTAAAACCCATCCGTGTCCCTTTGAAAGCCCTTTGCGTTCCAGGGCCGCGGTGATTCTTTCGAATAAATTCCGCAACCCTGGCAGAACTTACAGACGCTTACGATACAAATAGTGCTATAATTTTTTAAACTTGAATTCAAACACTTTTCTATCCAACTGTATCTTCTATTGTTTACGTAGAATTGAAGAACTGCGTGCATAGCGAAACATTTTAGTAGGTATTTTTCGAGTCGAGCATAGAGGGACTAGATCATAAGGGGACTCTAACCGAGAACTTCGGAGACAGGCAACGGAACTCTTCAATAAATGATAGCTAATCTCCCGGGATTGCTGAAATCGCATATATGAATCTTGTTTACACCAGTTCATAACATGACATCACGACCTGCCACGCACGCGCCTAACGGTCACCCTGGTACACCTTTATCCCACCAATTATGTTTAATTGCCAGGTTTTTGGGGAATCTGTATTCGGGCATAACTTTATTGATTATGAACATAAAAATGTTAAACTTCAAAGAAAAACCAGTGACTTCCTCAAATTAAAATCAATAAAATCGACTTAAGAGGGACCCGCAGTGGTAGCCCGCGAAATTCAAATTTTCTTTTGATTTTAGCAATTTCACAAAATATGATCCGCGACAATAACAAATAGATATTTACATAGTTATAACCATAAGAATATTCACTCATCATCAGCAGCTTAGACTTGATGCATATTAACTAGATTCAGGAAATCTTACTTAATATGCACCAAATCTAAGATAAACCGATTCATTGATGCTTATGTTACCTCTACGCAATCACCTTAAATGTAGGTAATAAAAGGTACTCCCCCCCCTCTACTAATAGGACTTAAAATGATTTGTTTACCTACTTAATTAGAAAGATAAAATACCATATCAATATGATTGACTCATATAATACGTAAAATATTAAATAAGGAAATCCATTCCAATATAAGATTTGTAACAAACACGAAAGATTAACGTCAGACGTGCTAGTTAAAGAAGCGCGATTGCGAGTGCGATTTACTATATACTTCTAAACTAATTACTTAAATTAAATAAAAACAAATAAAATCCTATACTCAAAATGTTTTGTAAACCATGTATGAACCCAAAATATATAAATGGAACAGTAAACTAAAGAAAAAATAGTCTGATAATAATAAACTTGCTAATTACAGACTATGCCATCGTGCCACATCTAGTAAAATCAAATTCATACATCTATGTTGTGTTTGATTTACTGGTCAACAAAAAACACTTTTTGTGTGTCACAAGACTTTTTTTAACTAATTATGTTAAGAACATGCTTAAGTATCATAGAACTGAAATTAGAATGATTGAGACACGAACAGTTTTCCTGTCATATGATTTTGAAGTGGTGCTTTGAGACGAAAACTGAAGTTTTCAGGTGATTCTAATACAGGCATGTTATCATATTAAAGGATTGGTTGTGTAGCAGATGGCATGTCAGTATACTCAACTATCCTTTTATATTAAAAAATGCCAAAATAAAACTCATTTTTTTTAAATGTGATGATGGCGCCAGATAATCGTGGAATAACGGTCATTGACCCACCTACAATTATTGACATTTTTAATTTGAAAAACGTAATTAATGACACAAAGCTGTCCCGAATCGTCATCTCTCGTGATCCTTAACATTGTCTAATAATGAAAAACGATTCATATTTAATTGTTCAGGTACCTATGAACAGTTATTAGGGAAAGGTCAATGTACTTTATTCCACATTTATCTGGCGCCTACTATAGCCTTCTCACAACTATGCTGGGTTCGTTTACAAGCCGAATCTGATACAGCTTAACAGCAATATGTAACGTGGAGCGACAATATTTATTTCTGTCAAATTAATGTTATCCTTTCATATATGAGCAACACAACCCAGTTACTGGGTAACATGGAAAGAATATTGTGAATTACGTAACTACTGTAACAGACCTACTACTGGCTGTCTATGGAGAGCTTCCGTAACAGATCGAACCATATGGCTGTAGCCACGATCTCGTTAATTGCAGCTTATTTTCTTTTAATACACTGGTAAGGCGGCTGTCCCTTGCTTCACTATTCCCAATCATTAAAACTCCTGAAAGCCAGAATCAACAGTTGTGACTACCAGAAAAGCGCCAAGTCAATGAGGCTTGACGAATCATGGACAAACGATTCGATATGAAACGGTGAAATAACATGATGGTAGGAATGGTGGCCCTCCATATCGAGCTCGGGAAGTAGACAGTTACCACACTGCCTGTTCCAATCAAGAGGTCACAGAAATGTTATGTTTGGTTTTCGTTACAGCTCATTTAAAAACACTTTTCATTTTATGCGAGCCAGAAAAAAAGAAATGTTTTTGACACCCTAAAGAAATTCTAACTACGATAAGTCTTAAACTATACCATGTCTAAAAGTCAGACTATATCTGCTTATAAAGTAACAATGATTGATGGAATGAACTTATTTTATGTGAGATAAGTCGGAATAATCAATATGAGTAAGCAGATTATCTTAAGGAAAATAGTAGTTAATAAACACATATATAATTACTGTAACCCGGAAGCGACTTAACCTTGTGTTCTTGTTATTTTCAAAATAACATTTGTTTTGGACCAAACGCCAGAATGCATATTAAAAATATGTTTATACTAGATGCCCGCCCGCGGCTCCGCCCGCTTATGTCGAAAATTATCCCAAGGGAACATATTCCCGAGATGAAAAGTAACCTATGTGTTATTCCTGACTATAATCTACCACGGCGCCAAATTTCATCAAGATCCATTCAGTAGTTTTTGCGTGAAAGAGTAACACACATCCATCCATCCATCCATACTTACAAACTTTCGCGTTTATAATAATAGTGGGATGTAGATTTAGTTTGTCCGAGTTCTAGCCAAGACAAGACAATGAAGTCTCAATACTAATGGATGAAGGGGCTGGCAGGAGATAATGGACATCTCCGACAAAACTGGAGAAGAGAAGCACAGGCTTGAAAAAATATTTAAAAAATAACCTGGACAAATACTAAAAGTAATGTGACTGCACAAATTAATTCTCCTTAACATTTTATTTTTTGATCTAAGATGTGATTTTGTGTGTATTCGGTGACGTAAACGTATGTGGGAATATAATCAGGTCCTCTGTTGTTGTAGTAGTCAGATTATTGTTATGGAACACTAGTTTACGCCCGCGTCTGAGCTCGCGTGAAAAGTGTTTTAATTGTCACTTTGCAGCTGTTCTCTAGATCAGTTTAGAATTCGTGATACCAGAATAGTGTTATCACTGTCAATTCGTATATTTTTTTAAATGAGCTTCTGGCTGCACCTTTGTCTGCATGAACTTTAGAACCGGCTCCAGAGACAAATAATCCAATCACAAAATCAAAGTGTGTAATCCTACTAACGTTATAAATGTGAAGGTTTTAATACTTCTTAGCTGTACTTCGCGGTTCCATCCGCCTGCACCATTTCTTCTTTCTGAATCAGCGTTCTTTCTGACCATTTTGCTTTTTGCTCGGCCTCGGTCTTGAAACTTAGGAGCCGAGCAAAAATCAAAATTATATTAAGGTATTCAAGTAGAATTAAAAGCCATTATCAACATCAAGCCTTCACCTGATGTTTAATATTTATGATTTTGGTAGCCTGGTAGTTTTTGAGTCTTCATCGCGCACAACTCCAGCCCCGGAAGATAAATCAAGTTCCCTATTAGTCGTCATCTCAGTAGTGAAAAGAAGTAGAATTTGCCTTTATATTTTCAACGGTCTTTCCTCATTTAATTGGCTCTTAATGTTAGCCTTTTTATACGGTTTTATTTAGCTTGCCGTTTGTTGTTTGTTTGGGCCAATTTTCAGAAGTTGAAATGTTCCCTTCCTGTTGACAGATCGCTCTGATATACGCTACACACCTTTGGTTCTGATGACATTCAATTTATCATATTTAATTCAAGATGGCCGCTGCTAGATTACATATTTTTTCACAACTCCTTCAATATGGGTATTAAATAAAAATGCTTGAATAGAACATTACAACAGAGTACATTATGAAAAAAAAATGCGAATCTAATATGGCCGCCAACAAAATGGCGGATAACATATTTTTTCACAACTCCCGCAGTATGGCTAGCAAAAAAATAGGTAACGAAATAAAACCAAAAAAACTTTTGTTTTGTTAACTTTTGTATTAAAGTTTTATAATGTACTAAAAGTTAAAAAGTAAATCGGTACTTTCCTCATCAATCTAGGGCATTGATCAGTCAGACATAAAAATAAAGTCGTAACCTGAGTAAATATGTTAATTTTAGTTTTTTCACTGCAACTCTTGAAAGTTAGTATCAAAAGTTGACCACCAGAAAAGCGAGAAATCATTTACCTGTCTTGAATCAAGCAGAATTTTTTTAATCCGAAATGGACAGCGGAGGATTATAAAATATCATGAAGAGAAGTAACTATACTTCTCTTCACATCAAGCGCGGGATGTTGAAAAGTTTCAACCCTGGCTGTTCGAATCAAGAAGTCACTGAAATTAATGATTTAATGTTGAAAAAGTTTTCGTTCCAGCTATTTCGAAAAACACTTTTTACAAAATAACTTTAATTTCGGAAGTCGGTGTTAAAATACGAAAAACACCGACTTTTTTTATTTGGAAGTCTGTTGTAATTTTTATTTAATTTTTAAGGGATTTCTTGTGAAAAATAAAAATGTTTTGTAAATATTTGAAATAAATCATGCGATAATGTACACTTTTGTATTATTAAAAATTTTCCCAAAGACAATTTTAACCGAGTATCAAGAACCTTTTTTCTGACACATTGAATAATATTGTTGTATCGCTGGTAGAATTTATTAAAAACAAATTTTTTTCGCTGGTAATGGCTTAAATAAAATGAAAATCGTTTTTAATTCAGCTGGAAAGGACACCAATCATCAGTAATGTCAGCGACTTCTGGAGTGGAATAAAAAAAAAATAGGAATAGGCAGTGAGGTAACTTTTCAACTTTAAGTGTTTGATATAAAGGAAAAAAAGAATAAAAAAAAATTATTTGGGACTCGCACAAGTCAGACATAAAGTAAAAAAAAATATTAAAAAAACCCCGACATAAAAAACTTTTAAAAGTAAAAAATTTAATGTATTGATCCTTTCACTTTAATATAGGTACGATTCTTCGGGTTTTTTTAATTTTTTATTTAATTTTTATGTCACGCTTTTTAAACTTAATTTACCTATACAGTACTAAAAGCTAAATAAAAATAATTCGTTAGGTCCTAGGTACTACTCATCACTCCACTTTCCTCATCAATCTAGAACATCGATCAGACAAAAATATTAGTATAGACATACATAACATACATAAAGATCTTTTTATTTTTATTTCGTTAATTCATATTCCTAATTCTCTTTCAATATAGTGTACATTATTCTACTAGTCAAGCCCTTTCATTTGATACCCATATTGAGGGAGGTTTTGGGATATGTAATTCGCCATTTTGTGGAGGCGGCAAATCGTCCATCGTCCATCTTGGACCGATTTTGATCAAATATAGCTAAGAACACTCCCGACTAATTCACCTTTCAAACACAAACAAACAAAATTAAAATCGGTTCATCCATTCTAGAACTACGATGCCACAGACAGACACACATACACACACAGATACGTCAAACTTATAACACACCGTCGTTGTTGCGTCGGGGTTTAATAATTACGACGAAGGAAAAAAGAAGGAAACAAATATCATAATTATATAATAGGGGTTCAGGACAGTCGAATCGGTTCTCTAGGATCGGCGTTTGTAGTGGTAATCATCATCATCAGCCGAATGACGTCCATTGCTGAACATAGGCCTCCCCCAAAGGGAGGGTTTGCCATAATCGCCACGCTTGGCAGGCGGGTTGGCGATCCCAGTGTAGCTTTTGCATAAACAGATAATTCCTGCTGTCCATTATCTGGTGAGTCCCTTAGTCGCCTCTTATGACACCCACGGAAACTGATGAGATGCTGCTATTTATTTATATTGACGTCCGACACCATATAGTAGTAATCCATTGCAACTCATGAAAGCCAGAATAACTTCCATATATAAACCGCCACCGCCTTCTCAATTTGTGTCATCATAGCCACCGGGACTTACTTCGAGAAGCACCTTAGAGCTCCGCGTACCAAGGTCGGTTCGTAGATGGCCATAAAATAGGTACGTACCGGACCGCTCCATGCTTTGAAAAGTGCATTAACTCATTTGTCTAATATACGATAGTCAGAAACCTGTAAGTCTGACAGCCAAACATAGTGTAAAGTTCAGACTTTATCTGATCAAAGATAAAAAATAATTATTGATTGAAGTTATTTTTGTCAGATAATTCCTAATAATCATAATAAGTAAGCAGATTATCTTAAGGAAAATAGTTGCAAAAAACACATGCAAATGACTTATACCCGGAAGCAATTTAACCTTGTATTTTTGATTTAGATATGAATTTTTTAGGCTGAACATCAAAAATATTTATAAAAATTAAATACATTTAGTTAGTCCTAGGCAAGACAAGGCAAAGAAGTCGCAAGACGAAAGAAAGAAATATTATGTAGGATCGCGGTAAGTCCCGATAGAGCTGTCAGGAGAATTCTCAAATCTGAAGAAGTAGAGTACCTCGCAAAAATATTTATTTATTTTACAATTTGAAAATATTAAAAGATTTAGCATGAGCGTGTCGCTGGGACATTATGGCTGACAAACATAATGACTGTGAATTCGCAAATTAATGCTCCTTTACAAGTTATCTATATACAAAAGCGAAAGGTCACTCTTTAATTCATTCAAGTACTGATTAAAAACGAAAACTATTAAACTTATGAAGATGAAATTTGGTATGAGAGTAGTCTATAAGTTGGAGACGCTAAGAAAGTATTTTAGGAACCCCCCCCCCCGTAAAGGGGTGAAATAGGGGGTTGAAGTTTATGTGGATAATCTTATTCCTTAGGCCAATTTACTTGAAACTTGGTACGAATACTAACCAAAGTAAATTATAAAGTTTGCCATCATTCATTTTTCAAAATTACCCCAAAAGACGATTTAGGGGGTGTTAAAGTTTGTATGGAAGAATCTTATTCCTTGGGTTTAGAAACTTGAAACCTGGCACGAATACTGCCCTATTACTGATATAATTATAATAAATAATGTCATAATTCATTGTTCAAAACTACACCCCCATGGGTTTTAAAAGGGTTTCAAAAGTTTGTATCGAAGAATTTAACGCTTGACCCAAAAATATTGAAACTCGTCATTAACAATCTTGATGAATAATGAGAAATACGTATTTCTGGATTTTTCTAAAATCATCCACTGATGATTAATACCCCATTAAGGGCTGAACCGGATTTTTTCATGTGATCGCTGATCATGTGATCTCAGCAGCAAAAAGCCCGGGTAATTAATGAAAATCGTTGAGATTTAGTTTCCAAACAGAGGGGCGTTAAATTTCGTGGAATATCACTTAATCCGCGCGGACGAAGTCGCGGGCCAAGTGTTAACTAGTTTGATTATAAATCTGTATTCAGTGCTAGATGTGCCTGGTATAAAAAGGACTCGAAATATCGCTTCTCATAGTAAAGACAAAGCAAAACTGGAAGATCATTACGTCAACTTCACCTTTAAGGACAACTGCTAATAGCGCGTTGATTAAATCTCAGGCCATTTCATACTGTGATGGCGATTGTCTTGTTCTACTTAAGGAGAAGATAGACCGCGTGAAAGAGAGGCAATTCTCACGTCCCTACCACCGCAGGAGACGCTTAAGGCCGATTCAACGCCTCCATAGGCGCAGGCCTGTGGGCTGCGAGCAATGGGTAGCTCGCCTTCCGATAAAGACCAGGCCCAGATTGAAGGCGCGTTATGTTCCACGCGGGCCTCAAAGAGATGTCCGCATAAATGAAGGGCCAGTACCTGACAAGGCATTTGGAATATGTATGGTTTTAATCAGTAACAGTTTGGAGTTTCACTTCCTCCCGATCCAGAGCAGGAGGAGTCATTTGATGTCTTTCCACCCACAAAAAAAAATGGCGTGCTAAGACAGACCTCAGTGGTTTAATTGTGTGCCTGAGACTTAAACAAGTCTAAGGAAAAAAGTTGTATTTATAAATAAATACTATTACTACTTATTTGATACTCAGTGATGTATCACCATACTATCTTATCATCAGATTAATTAGTTTATAAACAGTGCCCAGCTTATCATAAAGTCACAATGTTCTTAAAGACGTTACGATACGTAATGTGGCCATTACTGAGAAAGTCAGAAATTGGAAATTTAAGTGCTTTTTAATAATACAATCACGGAATCAATAGGACTCGTGGTAGATAAGTCAATCTCAGCAAATGCGCCAATCACCAGTTTATTGTTAACATTGTGTCCTAGGAGTGTGTAGTTACTAGGAGTACTTGGATGCAAGAGCGAGCTAAACGAGCTCGGGACTTTAGGCACCCCGACTCGGACAAGTTAGGTTAGAAGGGGATGGCGGGGTTAGTGAGCTAGCGAAGCGAGCGAATCAGACCCCGCTGTTCCCTTCGAGATTGTTTTTTTTTTAAACCGACTTCGACTTCGCCTTTTGGTGAGCATTTATCCATTCTGACAGGTATTTCGAATTTTTTGTAGTAAAATATGTACTTTTCTGGTAGGCGTTTAAACACAAGCCATTATATCACCCTCCTGATTAAATGATCACTCACTCAACATTTCCGTCAGCCAATCAAACGTAGTTCCCAGCTAAAACACTAGGAAGTGGTGACGGGCGGGCGTTTTGGGGGACTGTCTTTATGTAGAACTTTGACGTTCAAAAAGTGCTGGCACTCAGCCTAATTTGAATAAATGACTTTTGAATTTGAATTTGAATTAGACGGTCGGACAGACAGATACACGAATGATCCTATAAGGGTTACGTTTTACCGGCTGTTAGGAACCCTAACAATATATTATAACTTATAACTATATAGCACTTCGCCCCCGAGTTCATCCTCGCGAAATTATTACCATTCGCTACTCTCCCTCTACTCCCTTTAGAGGGTAGTTTTGGATAATTAATCACAACGATTTTTATTAAATAACCAAGAATTTGGTATGGGTTATGGGATAGATATTAATCACGCCGACAAAGTGGTAAAACAAATATTTTTTTTTAGGGTACCCTACACGTAGTGGCGATGTATTTTTTTTTTAACGTCTATCCCATGGTGTAATAAAGTAGAGATCTGCCCTGCTTCGGCTGAGCACCGCCGTGTCCTCGTCGAGGCGATCGGTGGCGGCAACATCTCGCGTCCGGCCCTGGTTGAATCCATGGTCCGCAGCGAGGAGGCTTGGGAAGCGGTCACCTCCTTCTGCGAAGCAGTAATGCTAGCGAAGGAGGAGGCGGGCCGCGCGAGGGAAAGGCAAGGCCTTCACCCCAACCGCCGCAACAGGAGAAGACGCCCCGGGCGTCGGGAGTCGCAGGGCGATCCCCGCCACCGTAGGCGCGGGCCTGCGGACGGCGAGCATTGGGTGGCTCGCTGTCCGATCACCACCAGGCCCGGGTCGATGGCGCGTTGTGTTTCACGCGCGCCTCAAAGAGACGTCAGCATAAAAGAAGGGGCCCGCTAGGGCCAGAGCCTGCCAGGGTTGCGGAATTTGTTCGAAAGAGTCACCGCTGCCTTGGAACGCAAAGGGCTTTAGAAGGAACACGGATGGGTTTTAGTCAGTAAGAGTCTGACACGCCCTTCCGCTCCACCCAGAGCGGAAGAAGTCATTTGATGATTTCCCATCCTTCCCATGGTGTAGGGTGTCGTTAGATTGTTCGTTTAAAAATATTGATCGGACGTTTATAAACTATTTTACCATCTAATGATTCGTTTGCGAAATATTATGCTTTAAAATGCTAATTTTTTTTAGAGTCAAGTCGTGAAAAAAATCATGATGGATTTTTCATGATGGATTTTTCATGGATTTGAATCATGGATTTTTTATAAAACGAATTTAAAAGGAAAACTATCACAGCTAAGTAGGCTTTAAAAGTTAACGAGTAATAGTCGACCAACTTATAAATTGTAACTGACTAGGAAAAAAATCGTAGTTACCCCATAGAAATAACTTAATACTAAGTGTAGTTGTAACAGTTCGTTGGTGCCCATCTTTAAAAACAAAGGCGATGTGCTGGAGTGCAACAACTATAGAGGAATAAAGCTAATGTCACATAGTATGAAAGCATAGGAAAAAGTTATTCTCTCCTATACCTACCTGTAGCTCTCATCGGAACGCCTATACCGATCTGCTCCGACTTTCGGTACCTCGGGTCGCTTGTCCAGGGGGACGGCGATATAGACCGAGACGTAACGCACCGGATCAACGCAGGATGGATGAAATGGCGACAGGTCACTGGAACAACTTGCGACCCACGGATGCCCCTCAAGTTAAAGGGGAAAATCTATAAGTCCGTGATAAGACCTGTCGTACTGTATGGATCAGAATGTTGGGCTGTGAAAAAGACGGATGAGAAAAGATTGCATGTAGCGGAGATGAGAATGCTGAGATGGATGTGTGGAGTATCGAGAATGGATAAAGTGAGGAATGAGTTCATTAGAGGTAGCTTACATAAAAGTGGCGCCAATAACGGAAAGATTGAAAGGGAACCGCTTATCTTGGTATGGTCATGTGAAGAGGAGGGATGAAATGCACGTAACTAAAAGAGTTATGAATATAAATGTGGATGGATGGACAGGGAGAGGGAGGCCAAAGAAAAGATGGATGGATTGTATTAGGAGCGATATGAAAGAAAAGGGAGTTAGTGATAGCGTGACGGTTGACAGGACAGAATGGAAGAAAAAAACGTGTTGTGCCGACCGCAAGTAACATGGGATAAGGGCAGGAAGATGATGAAGATGATGACTAAGTGTAGTTGCAACTTTGTAATGTCATAGTCAAATTTGCTATTTTTTGTCATGGCTTACGGGACGGGTAACTACGGAACCCTACACTGTGCATGGCCCGACACGCACTTGGCCGGTTTTTCACAACGGCACAACAGTATCTTTTAATTATTAATAATTTATTATGCACCATGGTATAGGAGAACTGGTATAGTCAAAACATAGAAAAAAACCGCTCAGTAAAATGTTTTAATGCGACACCATTCGCGAATTAATTGCGCTTTAGTCAACATGAATATAATATTTACTGTGAATTTTATCCTTATATTTGAAACTAGTCTTGTCACAACCAATAAACATCAACCGGTTATGATACTAAAGTGATTTATGAATATTTCTAAAGTCAGGACACAAAAATTTATGTTGTTTTTGAAAATATTATTTTACGAAAATAAAGTGGTAATGATATGACTGGAGTACATAACCCTCACAAGTTGTCAAGCATTTCCAAATTTCGCTGATCTTGGGAAGAGGATGCCCTCTAAAGTAACAGGGCGGTACGGATCGACATAAGAAAGTTTTAACAATTAATAATTATTTTTTAAGTTAATTTGTTTTTATTTTTATTTTTTTCTTTTTAAACTTGTCATGTACCATTTTTACAACAACCTGTAATTTAATGTTATGACAACTCAGGACCCCAAGATACAGGTTCTGCCTAGTTTGAGGGCCCACCGTCCACAAAATACTGATATAAAATAGTTTCAGATATTATAACTATGTACTAGTTGTAAGGACATTAATGTAATGAGTAGGTGTCGTCCTTATTGACTAACAATCGTACGAGTTAACGATGAAATTTTGTCGCGCGATGAAAATAATCGTGTAAATGATCAGGATCATTTTCACGATTATTTACAAGCTTCAATTAGGACACTCAAAAGAAACGTGTGTGTTTAATCTCGTCGTGCGGCGAAATTGCATCTTTAATTCGTACGATCGATAGCCAATTAGGACGACGCCTTACATAGAATAGGTACATAAATGACGTAATTTAAACCAGCGAGAGTGTTGAAATAACAGAGAGAGAGTCATAAACATCTTTCAATAAATATGTCGCTACTGATTGGCTAATGTAATCTCTTCATTTCATAGTATTTTTGTTCTGGTTGGTCAGAACATTACTCGAATGTAGCTGTAAACCAATCACAACGGCTGTCTGTGTATGATGTTCATAGCTGCCAATCAGCGTGGATACTTATTGTTATTGTATGATAGCTAATTTTAGGTTAAAGCGAGGGAAGATTATCCAACTGCCCCAGAAGTAGGGTAATGTTTTTCGAGAGTTTGTATCTACGGGTAAGTATGTCTGTTTCTTTCACACGCCCTGTAGCATAAACGGATTAAACTTTCAAACATCTTATTCACTTTAATGTAAAGTCGTACAAAGTTTGTTTGCAAAAAAGTGACACAGTTATCTTATGGTTTGTACATGCTAGCGAAACAGGTCAATCTTAATCCATTACTCATGGTAACATTGCTTCTAGACTCAGATATGCAATCATAATCTGAAGAAATACTGGTAGAAATACTGGGATAAAATGTCAAAAAAGGTGCGTGCGAGCTATGTGTGGTCTCAATAGAACTGACCTGCTGCAAGGAATACTTTAAACAATTAAAAATACTAACCGTGCCATGTTTATATATTTTTGAAATTGGGATTGGGATGGGTAAAAAATGTTAAACTCGCGTCAGGACACGTGACCTGGATCGAAAATTCGTAAGACGGAGGGAAAGTTCTGAAGTGTTAAATTTTGAATATAAGTACATAATATAAATTGTCATGTTTGTATACAATAGCGCAATAAATGAATATTGTATTTTACCACATAAATGATAGTACTTTTATACTGTTAATTAAAGCAATTCGTGCGACATTATTCCCTAACCATTCCAAAATATCAAAAATGCACAACGTTAATGTTCAAGTTTTCACAGCACTGCCGGCACTCCCAGAGTGCAACCCGTTGTTTTTTAGATGTTTCATGTCTGCTTGACGATAATTTCTTGTTGTTGATTGTCTTGTGTCTGTCATGCATGACTAATAGTATTAATGGAATTTATATGAAATCATTAGCATATTATTTAATAATTTGTATGCCAAAGTGGCTGATCATGGAATGAACATTGTTAAGTTTATAATTATGTAATGAGCAGCTCTATAACCCATGTATCATAACCATGTACAAATAAACGATTTGATTGATTGACTGTAGGAAAAAAAAATGTATAAAATAACGCAACCGCAAAAAACGGCAAAAAGTTCTGAACAAGTGACTTCAGATTAACTTTATCAGTGATTGAACTAAAATAATAATAATATTTGGGACAACTCGCACACCGTCATCCGATCCCAAACTAGGCAAAGCCTATGATATGGCAACCAGACAACTGATAAACATACTTATATATTTCTAAATACATACATATAATAGAAAAATTACACCCAGACACAGAAAAAATGATCATGCTCACCACACAAAGATTTGTCCTGGGTGGGAATCGAACCCACAACCTCCGGTTTAGCAGTCAGGGTCACTGACCACTCAACCAACAGGCCAGCGAGTAAAGATCACCTCCACCAGATGCCGCATCGAACTGGTTGAAAATTGACTTGTTGTTGGTTTAGTTTTATACTACTATATTATTATACAGCGTGAATGTTTCAAGTGTGCGTGGATGGCCAAATCCAAAACCATGAGTACCGAAAAGCACTGAAAGGAGTCCCGATTTTTTTATTTATTTTTTTGATTATTGGACGGTATTCTTAGCCACGAATCGAAACAGTTGATTTCCAAAAAAAACTACCTGTAGCTGTACCTGAAAACTTCTACCTGTAGGTATACTAGTAATTTTATTGCAAAAAAAACGTGATTGAAATCAGATCATTGGCATTGTCCCACGAACATCTCTCTCAGACTTTACTATGTATTGTGACGAGGATATCATTGGCTGCAGGTCTCTGGCAGACAAGGTAGCCCTTTGGAAGCGTCTGGCGAATACTAAATGAATTTGAAATAGGAATGTAAAAATATGTTTTGTTTTTATTTGGTGACTCCGGTACCAACGTTCTTTGAAGGCAGATGCCTAATATATTTTAAAGTTGTAAAAGAAGTATCATAAGTAGCACTTGACTAGCGTGAGTCGCTGGTGTTACGGTATATATTTCATCGCCATATCTTAGAATTTGGCAATTTCATAATGTGAACATCATGTACATCATGAAATGGCCATTTCAATCTTAACTTGGACAACGGAGCGGAGACGGGCTCGTATTTCTGTCAGCAAGGTTTAAAGGAACCTAACATGAATTGTATGACGGGAGCTAAATTCGCTTGCTTCGCTCGCTCACTGTAGCTCCTGTCATCCCATTCGAACCCAACTCATCCGAGCCGGGGTGCTCTATGTTAAACTAACCTCGGTCATGTTATGAAATGGCCAATTCTACGATATGACCACGACATATATAACTAAATGTCATGTCGTGTCTGCTTTTTATACCGGAAAATTAAACTTCGTTTAGAACACGCGAGCAAAGCCGTGACAAAAAGCTGGCTTCCGATATAATATATTAGAAACTGCGCAAGAAGATTATCCTCTGACTTACATTGTGGCCGGCAAATAACTTGAACACGAGTCTTTTAAGGAATGCACGGCACGTTTCCATATAAAGTAAGTAGGTATGTTGCGCAGTTGGAGCCATGATTGTTCATGTTATTTACCGGTACTTAAGCCATAACTAGCATGGATTCCTTTTCTGATAGTTACACATAATGTACCTATTTTAACGAAAAGGCGACACTCAAATAAACACTCTTTGAGCGCTGAGCCAAGCGTAAAGATAAATATATTTTTGGGCTCTGCGTCAAATGACGAGAGTTAGACGCAATTTGAAATACTCGTAATTATGTTAATTTAAATATCTGATGTGTTCATTTGAATAAAGACACCATATTTCTTCAAAAATAAGAACAAAAAAAAAATATATTAAACAGTCATTTAAATAAACTAGACCATACTGTACTGCGTCTTTGCAGCTAAGCACTCAATTGATTCAACATTAGGTATTATGTATTAAAAACATTATACAAATGCTGTTTCCATTTTTATAACTTGTTAAATAATTTAACACGCGGCGGACGTCACGCGGTTTCACGCGCGTATTTCCCGTTCCCGTGGGAATACGGGGATAAAATATAGCCTATGTTACTCGCTGATAATGTAACTTTCCAATGGTGAAAGAATTTTTGAAATCGGCACTGTAGTTTTTGAGTTTATTTATTACAAACATACACACACACAAAAATACAAAATTTTTCCTCTTTGTAATATAAGTGTAGATTTGTAAAATCTTAGGTACAAGCATGTTCTGTCTAACTGCTGGTAAACTGGTTTGGAAGGAGCTAGTCATTGACGTAGTTGACATACTATAAAGTCATGGACATAGGTCAGACTAGTCATCATCATCCTCATCTCGCGAATCTAGAGACGGAATTACTGATAACCAGAGATCGGAATAGGTAGACTATATTGTGACGAGGATATCCTTGGCTCTCCAGGTCTCTGGCAGACAAGGTAGCCCTTTGGAAAAGTCTGCCAAAAATAAAAGAATTTGAAATAGGAATGTAAAAATATGTTTTGTTTTCTTTTGGGACTCCGATGCCAGCCCTCGTTGAAGGCTGGCGTAAAATATTATGAAAGTTTAAATCTAAAATATAGTTTTATTTATTATAATATCAATATGTATCAGTAGCGTGAGTCCACTTGTGATACATTATTTACCAAATGTTCGCGGAAGTAAGTAACATAGAATTGATAATACCTCCTGCATAATATACCGGAATCATAAATAGTGGAATCATGACAATTAAAACCCGGGATTATAAAAACATGAACTGGACTTTGAGTATAGTTACAAATTATTGATTTGAAGAATCAATAGAAGAAAGAGTTGTGCGAAAACAAAGCTATTTAATTTAACAGTTTTAGTAGGTACTGAACTCTAAAAACATCATAAGATTCTTCAATATAATAATTTTGTTCAAATGTATTCAAAGCGCAATAAGTAATTTGCAATTTCTTACATCCCGGGATACATCGTCATGTTTATGATTCCGGAATTTTGGAGGAGGTATTATCAACTCTATGTTACTTACTTCCACGACCATTAGGTCAATATAGTCTACCTATTCCGATCTCTGCTGATACATTAATATTCGTATCCGCACAATATACAGTGAACACAAGTGTCGGACCATGACAATTCTTAGTTCTGGTTAAAATGCAAGGTCCAACAGTTTCTATGGGTGGGAAATTGGTGACACTCACTGCAAGCTTCGTATCTATGGAAAGCTTAGAAAGAGCTTGAGTAATATACATTCATATATGTATGTCACCGGAAAATTGCCAACTCCGTAAGATTGTAAAATATCGCGTGAAATTGTAAACTATTTTTTCTTATTAAGACACAGATATATTGGAAACTATTGAATTTGGATGAGATTTATTGTATCAAAACGATATTTTAAAAATATATCGGGAATTTATAATCTAATAAAGATTTATCACAATCTTACGGAGTCTGCAATTTTCCGGTGACATATATACAGCGTGTTCCAGAAGTGCGTGGTCGTAGCTGATATTATGTAGATTATAAAAATAAATTTGACTGTTTTTAAAAAAGTTGTCTATAAACAACGACTAAAAAGGTCCGAAGAAATGACCTTCCCAGCAGTCAGATGCAGTTGGTGACATCAAATTTGTGATTGAACTAAAGTAAATGCCACCAACTATAACAAACTGCTTGAAAATGCATTTCTTCGGAACTTTTTAATCGTTCTTTTTAATTTATTTTTTTGTCAGATTTCTAAATAGGAAATCTGTGTATGTTCAAATGACAGCCGGGACCACCTACTTACCATGCTATTTGCGGCACGGAGGAATCTCTGTATGTTAGGACGATCACCCATCCACAGACCGTCTCGGCAAGCATTGCTTTACCTTGAAGAACGACCCGCGCGAATTTTGAGTTGAACTTGTTTTTTTAATGTTTTCTTACGTTGTTTGTTTTTTTTTTATTTTGTAAGTAGGTTAAACATAAAACTTTTACACGTCAATCTTTTTTGGTCATTTTTAAACTAGATGAGGCCGGTGTTTCCTAGCTGACTACCCTGAGAAGAAACACCGAAACAAACTCAGTGGTCAGTCTCTTTTAAAGTCCATACAATCGTACTGGTCAAATCATATGAGAACCATGTAGGATAATGTCTGAAGTGGTCTTTTGAGGAAAGTACCACTCCGAATATCAACTACCGGGCAGTTACTTTGCCCACCAGACACAACAACCGTCTGGTTCGGAGAACCTCCCAATTTCAGTGGAGGTATGCGGGACTTTACTCTCTGTACCGCATACCTCTATACTATCTCATACAAATACGGATAATTGAACTTAGGTTGGCAGTTTTTCAATGTTATTTCCGTAATTCTTGTTTATCTGTCACCGCAAACATAACATGTGCCATAACATAACTTAGGCCGTTGCTCTTTTTATGATTCATTTAAATCTATTAGTTATTTAAATCAGTTTTTTATTCACAAAAAACTAAATATGATCAGGTTTTAAAAACCTGAAAACTCAAAATATAACGCCAGGGCTACATTAGCGGAATGCGGGTTTCCTTTAAATTCAACGTATAAGTGTTTCACTGGAAAATTGCAGACTCCGTAAGATTGTAATATATTATGAAAAAAAAAGTTTTGTATACAATAAAACCCATCCAAATTCAACAGTTGCCCATATATCTGTGTCTTAAAAAAATAAATTGTATACAATTTCACGCGATATTTTACAATCTTACAGCGTTTGCTATTTTCCGCTGACATAATATACAAATTATGTATGTACGTATGCTATCACTGACTCCCTGAATACGTGAATTTAAAATGTTTTATAAAAGTAGATAAACCGACAAAAAAGAGACCCGTTCATGTGCCCGCAGCGTTAAGCATAGAATTAATATGTACTTATTCATTCTATGCGTTAAGGAAAATATTTCACTATAAAAGGCTGTGTTTAACATTAAGAAAACACATTATAAACTACTGTGAGTCAGTCAACATGAAGCATATATACGTCGCATTATTCCTGTTCATACTGTACACTTTAGGTGCATACTGGATCCCCGAAGATGATTTACCCACAAGAAGACCGAGCCAATTCAGAAAAGTTTGGAAACCAGTAAAACACAGGAATGGATAGAGAAGCTGTGATTGCGTGTGCTAAGGTGCTTACTGCTGTGAATATCTTTGTGTTCTTTTTATTACATTTGTTTAAAAGTATTATCTATTGTGTTGTTTTTTTTAATAGTATTTGTTTTCCCTGGGTGTTTTTCAAGCAGTTCCCAAATATACTGCGTTCTTAATTTCATTTCCAAACACTCTTCGTACTTCGTAAACTATTAAGTTTTTGTGACAAACAACTAAATGCTGTACACATTTAACACACACACTATTTTGCCATGAGTTGTTATCATTAAGGTATTTTCAATGTATGTACAATTAAAACTTTTTTTTTCGATTTTACCAATTTAAATTTCGAATAAATATTTTATTTTATTTCAATTCATTCGAACAAATATTTTATTTTATTTCAATTCATTCGAATAAATATTTTATTTATTTCAATATCTTCAATCCATGCACCTGAGATAGTTAGATGATTTTAATATATTTTTGGAAGTGGCGCCATGAGCCCAAGTTGGACGCCATTTTGAAAAGTCTGTAAATTATTATAATTTACATATTCTGAAATCATAAATTATACAGGAATTTAAATAAACTAGATATTCATCTAGTTTATGTAAATTGCTAATACAATAATTAATGTGTGACTCATCATGTTTTATTTTTATTTTTTGATACAACACCACTCAAGACGGATAAAAAAACATCTAGGCTGAAGTGAGAGTAGGTTCGCCACGTTGCACGCCATGCGCCTGTAGTGTGATTTTGTAAACCTCTCATCGTGTTAGCGCAGGTGAAATGAACATGAAGTTAGCTGTTAAACAAGATGGAATGACAGTTCACTTCATGATTCCATCAAAGTTTCAGGTGAGATGTTGACAGAATTAGCCCGGCCGGCTGGACTGATTTGTGGATATCGTAAGACACTGACGGGGCCCGCTAGGGCCAGAGCCTTTGAGAATTTGTTCGAAAGAGTCACCGCGGCCGTGGAACGCAAAGGTCTTTAGAAGGAACACGGATGGGTTTTAGTCAGTAAGAGTCTGATACGCACTTCCGCTCCACCCAGAGCGGAAGAAGTCATTCGATGATTTCCCATCCTTAAAAAAAAGACTGGACGGATGAAGGAGGACGTTACCAATGAAGTCGATCGCGGAATAGTATGTGTGAAGATCTGACGCTCTTGACAAGTAACATGCTGTCAGCGGTAGCGTGGCGATGGCGATTGTCAAAACGGCAACAATGTATGGGCTTGACCAACGCTGTCATGTCACGTAATCAAGACCTTATATTTTGGCATTACGGCAATAGCCATCGCTAAAAGAATAGCTCTTTGTTTAAAGCCTCAGTGATCACGCAAGACAGCGAGGTTTGGAAGGAGATAAGAGAGAGAGAGGCTTTTGACCAGCAGTGGGGACAAATAAAGCTAGCAACACATAAAACAATTTTACGTTGATCAGTGATACGAGCTTGGGTTGCTTCTAAATTCGTATGGAGCAGTAGCTGTCCCATTTTAGAATGCCTTTAGTGACCATTGACTAAACAATTTTTTATTTTCGATACTAATACAGAGGGGTAATTATTAATAATTAGCTTTTGACTGCGACTTCGTATGCGCATATCCCGTTTTTCCCATTCCCGTAGGAACTTCAGGAAATCCTCTCTTAGTGTTTCTCTCATCAGCTTTCTACGACCAGTTATCGGCTGTGCGTTGTCTGTCAGCCACTCAATCACTCAGTGACGCAAGAGTTATATATATATTAAATGTTGTTTTTGTATTTCTTATACAATCTCAGGACCCATTGGATCCCAGTCCTTTGGTGGCGTACGAGGAGCCGAAGCCAACTCGTAATGCCCCCTTTAGGCATTTCAAATGGAAATTATGCACTATGAAAATATATACTTTTGGTTGTTTGTGTTGTTGGGTTGTCCTTGGATATCCAAGGACAACCCCCGGTTGGTGCTGGACTAATGCAGAATATGGAAACAAATTGTGATATAAGATAATGTTGAAACGGCAATCACACTGCCATGCTAAAACAAAACAATTATGTTCCGTTACAAAGGGCAAGTTTTTTTTATCCGTGGTTAATTCAAGCAACGGTTTAATTGTGACAAAAAAAAATAGCGTTTTTCGATCAAATGTTAGTTATTAAGTTAATAGTTTAGAACTTCACTCAAAATTGGTCGAAAACACATTTTAACATGCTCATAATTTTTTATCCTAATTGAACCTAATTTGACAACTGTCAAATTAGGTTTGCGTCACCAACCAACATAAACATTAGTAAACTATTGGTCATTGCTCGATTTATTATTTAAATTTAATTCTATAATTTATTGAAACCAGTTTTTACTAGAACAAGAAGCTAAACCGTAATTTGGTGTGCGATTAGTATATATTATTATAAACTGACAATATAAATCTTTGGCTACATCAGCGGGATTATTTTTTCAAATCAGTTCATAAATTGCGGAGTTATGAGGTAACAAACATAAAAAATACAACCGAATTGAGAACCTCCTCCTTTTTCTGAAGTCGATTAAAATTACGCTCGTTTGGCCTCGCCGTAAGCTTACTTAAAAAAACTTACTTCCGCATTTAGGATACGAGTCAATATAACCTGACACGTCCGCTAATGTATCCGCAGCGTTACGCACATAATGATTAGGTACTTAATTTAATCAAATGCGTTAAGGAAAATGAACATGACTATAAAAACGACGTTTTTATCGTTAAGAAAACATATAACAACGTGAACTAGAGCAGGACAGTCAACATGAAGCATATACTCGTGGCAATATTCCTGTTTATACTGTATACTTTAGATACATATGTAATAATGTTGCCACCAAAAGGGTATGAAAAATACATCGGCAAACCTGTTGATCTCAGCAAACTGCCTAGACTGCCAGATCCAAGTCGCTAAAAGAACGAATGAATGGATCAAGAAGCATTGATCGCGTGTGCTGAGGTTCTTACGAGAACTCCTTGTGTTTATTGTGATTAGGTTTAAGTGATATACTGTGTTGTTCTCTCGACGGTAGGTGTTTTCTCCTGGGTGTTTTTAAAAACAGTAATGCTCGTTCTCCCAGACTGACTGTAACTGTGTTTCCGATTTTGATGTCAATTATGTAAGCAAATATGTAAGTTTTTGTGACACAGCAACTATCTCTATCAACATTTAACGAAATATTGAATTGAATGTATGACATTACTTACTTATAAATTTTTATTCATGACGTTGCATAACTTTTAAAATTTGAATTTATGACATTATAAAGGGTATTATTTTTAATTTATGACATTTTATAGCATATTGATTTGAAATTATGGCATTTTAATGGTAACAATATTGAATTTTTGGAATTTATTAAATTGTATGATAAGTGTTGCATGTCTGAATTGTTACAACACAATAGACTGCGCATTCACTTGACATCTGGAAATTTAATGATTATGTACTGTGTTGAGCAATAAACATTTGAATTGAATTGTATTGTATTGTATTGTCAGTACATACTAAATACTAATAATACTAGTAAATACAGTTATTTACTAGTATTATTGGTCTTTAGTATTTATAAATAAATAAGTATTTCATAAATTTTTCAAGTTTTTTTGCGTATGTACAGTGACTTTAAAAAAATTGTTTTAGTATTTCTGTAATCAACATACACTAGCCTGAACTTAATATGGTTCAAGGTGCTGTTGCCATCAATTGGAACCTGCTATGTTATGTCTCCTTTAGATGGACTAGTAGAAAATGTCTTGTCCGGTTTTTGTCTCTAGACCAGCCGTTGAGCATTAAGTCCACCTTCGTACAGTGCGTTTCACTTGTTCATAAAGTTTTAATATATAAAACCTCTAAATAAAGATTTGAACTGGCTTTTTCACATAGTTTTATAAAGACAACCTTTTGTAACAGTCCGTGGCATTAAGGCTCATTTACACTGAATCATCTGCCGGATTGGACGGGGCGAGCCGAAAGTGGCTCGATTGAAGAATTGTGGCCGCAGAGGTCACTGCTGCCTTCAACTTGCAAGTGGCACTGCCAAGCTTGGTCGTCGGTTGAACTTTGAAAAACGTTTTTATTTCAATTAGGTCATTAAACGGCACGTTAAAAATAATAAAGTGACTGTCCGTTCGCAACGGTACACTAGAAAGTTACTTTTTCATATAAAATTTTATAAAATATTGAATAATTTGGTAATTAATGTATTAATTAATTTATTATATGTCTGTCCTCACATATAATAAATTAATTAATGTATAACTCCCAAAACTAGTTGTTGAAACTGGGTTGTTGGACAACTTCGCCAGCTCGCGTAAGTTGCCCTGACGACCTAGTGTAAGGGGTCCTTTATTTTAGTAGCGTCACCATAATTGTACAGCTGTTACATTTTCCAGTTTGTTTTTTAAGTTTATCTGCGTCATCTCATGCTAATCTGGTGTTTGTACTCAATTTATGATACTACTGACTTTATTTCATGCATTTTAATCGTTTAATTATGCATATTAGATTTTAAATATCAAACATATGATAGAAAGCCTAGACTAGCCTCGCTAGAAAAACTTATACATTTACACTGATATATATATACTTATTCATGACGTCCATCACTTGTGACTTTTAGTATAAAACGCTGAATTATTTATTTAAGAAACCAGTATATCGGGAACTACTGCACTAGCTAAACGGTTTCTTTACATTTTAAAGAAACCAATATGAAGTATCTGTATTGGATTTTGTGCGTTCTGTACACCCTTGGCGTATATGGGATACCCAAAATCCATAATCTTACATATGTAGATGCACCGAATAATGGAAAGGTTAAACATCACAATAGGCGATCCTAGTGATGAGGAGGGATTGGATTATAAGGAGTCAGGAGGAGGTCAGACGAGGGAATCATCGGAGGAATGGTCTGAAGAGTGGTCTGAAGAAAGGAGATGAGTACATTGAAGAATGGAACCACAAGTCTTGGAAGAAATTGTGAGCGTCGTCGGAGGACACGCGAAGCTATGGGACGACTTGTGGGAGTTATCATAGGAACAACCTGGCAAATGGAAACTATCGGTATATATTTGTTAAATTAAATGTCTTTTTTTAATGGTTTGTTGTCTGATTTGTTCAAAGTTTCATGAGCGTCTGTCAATTATTATTATTGAGTTACATGAAGCACACCGAATATCTCTTGGGTATTATTTGTGTAATTAATGTCAGCAGATATATATCTAATCTTTACTATTAAAAAAGAAGCTGAAGAGTTTGTTTGCTTGAACGTGCTAATCATGGAACTACCAGCAGGATTTGGAGAATTATTATATTTTGTTTATTTATTTATTAAAACTTTATGCACAAGTAAAATCACTGTACAAAGGCGGACTTAATGCCTTAGGCATTTTCTACCAGTCGACCTTAGAGTGGTGCAGAGACAACATGGCAGGTGCAACTTAAAGAAAAACTAAAAATAGAGAGAAGAAAAATAAAATAAAATTATAAATACATAGATACATACATACACTTAAACAAAGTTAGTAAGAAAAAACGAATCCAACGAATTAACGATGTTTATGTTAGCCATGTTCATGAGAAATGCTATTGGCTGTACGGGAACGGAAAATTCCTCCGGGAACGGCAAAACGAGATATGAACGTACAAGTCGCGGGCAAAAGCTAGTGATATAATAATCTTATAGTCAGAGCAGTGGGCTCACTCTCTATTACGTGCGACTAAAAAAAAAAAAATAATAATAAAAAAAAAAAAACAAAATACAAACAAATCTTCAAAATTAGTGGCGAAATATGGGTGAAACAAGACTGTATTTTATGACTTATTGCTTACCATTGTATGGAACTTGATTCTGAAATAAATGTTTTATTATTATTATTTAGGAAAAACTTGAGCTCTTTCTTCGCTTTTTGGCTAGTTTTAAGCTACATTAACGGGCCATTAACGGGCCAAGCCAATTATTATTATTATTTTTATTATTGTAGGTAGTGTAGTGTTTTTGTTGTGTAAAAATAAAAAAACGATCAGCCACTTTCAATACGGATAATTTTGTTGAAAAAAATCGAAAACGTATAAAAAGGATAAAATTATTTAAAAAAAAACTTCCTCTGCGTTAACGTGCAAATTGAAAAAATACTTATCAGGATAATCTGGCGAACAACTTAGGCACAAATTTTAAAACGTGTTGAAATTTAGGGAGTAACCAAGCTTTTACTCAAGTAACGAATGAAGTTGCAACGACATAAGCCTAGAGAGCGTCTCCATATTAATTATTCGCTTAAAAGATGCGACTTCAGCTCTCTATAGACAAATGTGTAATAAACTTATTGTACTACAAACTAAAAAAGGACAATTTTGGAATTAATTGCGTAAAGAAAAAATACAAATGCTAAATGAATAACTTAATTCTTGTGTGACGAGGTGTCAGAGCTCTGTCGCGCAAGATGGTGGTGGCTTGGCCTGCCTGCTGTTGATGGCAGCACTCGGCCTGGCGGCGCGGCACAGCGGCTCCCTCAAATTTGGCGGGTCAGGAAATAAGGGGAGAACCGACTCTCCCACAATCGGTTCTCCAAGCGATGTTTTTAAACAAGTTGTTCGGCTCGAAATTAAAAAGTACCGACGATCTATATGATTCACTGAATTTAAAATGATTTTATCACAAATGAAAAATTTTAAATCACGGCTCAAATATGGGTTTCCGGCACGAGCTCCACAGAAGAAGACTTCAATTTTTTGTCAATATTTTGTTTGACACCGTAACCTTCCAAATTTCAAAAAACTTAAGAAGAAAAACATTGTACTCAACAAAGGTAGATAAAAATTCTTGCAAGAAGGATTTACTTTTTGTCAAAGTAATAAAGCAGGGTTCACAATGCTGCAGTAGGTAGGCATAGTTTATTATAGTTTAATAAAGATCGCTTAATTACTTCCGTCTCGTTTTAGTTTTAAAAAGCAAATGAAAATCAGCTTTTAAATTGCATTGGTTAAGTTAACTATGAATATAGGTATATTTTATTCTACACCTACTTTTGCCCGCGATTTTATACGAGCAAATCCCATTTTTCCCGTTTCCGTTACAATTTAGAGAAGAATTATATACCTAAACCTCTCTCATGAATAAACCCATTCATTGGTGAAAACCGCATGAAAATTCGTTCAGTAGTTTTTGAGTTAATTGCGAACAGACAGACAGATGCGGCGGGGGACTTTGATTTACAATATGTAGTGATATAATTAGTGCAAAAAAACTTTTTGCGACTGAACAAGGAAGCCTTCATACCTGTTTTAAATTAACATAATTTAATCGATCATAACAACAACTTTTGATGGATTACGGAAAATAACTGAAAATATTTATCTATTTAAAAATGCAATGTTTTTAATGAATAAACCATTACATTGGGAGTCAAAAGTCGACATGAAATACTTATATATATATTTTTGTTACTGTGTTTGTAATTGAATCTTTCTGTTGGCTCTCTCCGGGTACCAGGCAAGCAGAAGTTGACAGGAGTCACAAGATTCTCTCAATGGATTGAAACTATGACACAAAGATCAGCAGTAACCGTTAGAAAGGTATGAAAAAATGCAACCGAATTAAGAACCTCCTCTTTTTTTTGAAGTCGGTTAAAAAAGGAACTATGAGGAGAGTGATAGGAGTACCTAAACCTATGCAGAACAGAAGTGGACAACTCTGTGTGCAGAGATAGTACTTATTATATACTTGGCAATAGTTGGCGATGAATGTGTTGGGCCTATACGCGAATCAATCATGTTCATCTTTGAATCATAAACTTTTTACAAAAAAATATAACCGACTTCCAAATAAAACACACTACGAAGTATAGAATAACTTTAATTTCGGAAGTCGGTGTCAAAAAACAAAAAAATAAAAAACACTGACTGTATTTTTTTGTAAAAGGTTTTTTTTTCACTTTTTAGTGGTTCACATGTGCTTACACAAACAAAAGCAAGAGAGAGGTACGAGCTCTAATCCTTGGCAGTGTTCACTCCCGTTAATAAAGCAAGAGACGAAGAACAAGACTTTTGCCCGGAGTTCGGGTCTCTTTCGGTTTTGATTGAATCTCTCTTAGTCTGGCTCCTCATCCTCAGCCCAGACACAGACCTAGGTTTGGTAAATGAAATCATTTTTACAAGTATCACATAAAAGTACAATATTATTAGAACTAATGTCTGTATAATGTAATTTATTCATCAATAATTAAACTGTCATTATTCTAAAACAGTGGTTGTGTCTATTTATTAATATTAAGTTAATTTTTCGCCACAAATTAATTCACAACAAAACATTTTTTTTCTTTTGACTCCCGGGACAGATTTTAAAACTCTTCGGTTTATAGATTATTGTTGGTTTGAGGAAGAAAATGATCTCTGTGTTCATTCTGGGCAGCACTTGGTCCAACTTCCATACATATGTAGATTGGCATGGCAATGCCAAAATGTAAGGATTGTTCACCTGGCATTTCAAAGCACGTGTCAGTCGTGTTTGACGTTTTGACAATCACCATCGCCACACTACCGCTCTAACAGAATGCCACTTTCCTAGAGCCTCTTGTATTATGGTGCTATATTAAAAATTGCATGAATCAGGGCCTCGGATCAGTGTAAACTGAGCCTTACCAGATTGTGTTGTGCTGAATCACTACACTGTTGACTACTGGTTTTATTACTAGTATTTCCTACCTCCTTTTTTAGCCAATAAATATTCGGAAAAACCCTTTGACGTTGCAGGTGACTAACAAGTTACAAAACAAATGAATCACTGACAGCTTTACTGCTAATCAATATAACGTCAAGCCTGTACCTATTAGCGATTCTAGTAATAACAGCAGCATGGGTTGCGTTAAGTCATTGGCCCTAACTGTCATTTGTAGATCTTTGGCAGTCGTTACCGGGATTCAGAAGCCCGACGGTCTGACAACCCATCCTATCAACGAGTATTGTGGTGTAGCGGTATCTACACAGTCACATAGAAACTACGAAAATAACTGCCGGCACACTTGTCCTACATCACGCTATCAAAGTTCTCTGTGCGATTTTAATATAAGTAAGTGGTCATATTTGAGGGTAACGTTGAGGACCTATACTTTATCTAGACTAATCTTTAATATTATAAAACTGAAGATATTGTTTGTTTGAACGCGCTAATCTCTGGAACTACCAGTCGGATTTGGAAAATTCTTTTTGGTTATTATAGCCACATTCATGAGGAAGGCTATAGCCTATATATATATATATATATATATATATAGCTATACGGGGTATGCGCTTATGACGTCGCGGGCAAAAGCTAGTTATTTATATTATAAAACTGAAGAGTTTGTTTGTTTGTTTGGTTGAACACGCTTATCTCAGGAACTGCTGGTTCGAATTAAAAAACATTTAAGTGTTGGATAACCCATTTATCGAGGGAGGCTATAGCTAACATCACGCTACGATCAATCAATAAGAGCGGAGCAAAGTTGCGCGGGTCAGCTGGTCTGATATAAACTGAAAAAATAAAACTAAAACACTTTTCTACTATATTCGAACGCCGCCCTTATACCACGCACTTCTGAAGCACCTTGTATACAACCGCCTGCCAACAACCAATGGCAGTTGCCCACCAGACCTCTCTCGGAGGATGTTCCATTTTCAGTCAAGGTTTCGTGATTTTCCACCCTGCTCCGTTTAACTTTATCAAGTGGCCTAGCCACATGAATGTTAGAAAGGCAATTACATCATGTAAAATGTATAAGGATTATTTATTTACAGTATTAATTTTAAAAAAAATAGAGCTTAGAAAAGATTGAACAAATGATTATTACCTAGTTCTTACTTTACTCACTTCCGGATGGACAAAACTTGAAATTAAAAAACAGAATCAAATTAAATTCATTTTAATCTTGACTAACACAAGCGGAGCCAACTCTAACTGCGGTACCGGGACATGGGTCCACACGGAACGTAGACATCGAGGGACTTTGTGGATCATTCCCAGGATTCGTCCCTTCTTGACCTTCTGTCCCTCCTGTAGACACTTCACTTGGGTAACTACTGGTACATGTGAGCAACGCGAGACAGAAGAACACCACTACAAGACTCTTCATTTCGACTGTTGTGTTTCTTAGTTAAAAGTGTACGGATAGTATAATGATATCGTCTTTATATATTCAGTGACATCTTTCGGCTAAATGACGCCGATAAGTACTTAAATTGTAGGCAATTGTTTATTCATTTTCGACAGTAATGACTAGGGCCAACTCGTTACTGAGCAATTTTCTAGCTATTTAGATAAATTATTTACGCTTCGAACGTGACTGTTGTCACTTAACGTCGCATTTGCGCTGTTTAGTTATACCAGTCGAAAGAATCACGAAAACAATACAGTAATACACTCAAATTAAGGAAACTAGTTGGCGACCGCATGCCGGAGGACGATACGTTGGAGAATCTCTCACAAGGTAGGGCGATGACCCGGTGAAGGCCGCGGTAATTTGCTGGATGCGAGACATACAGGACCGGTCTATAAGTCGAAACTTTGGTGAGGCTTTCGTCATGTAGTGTGATGGTGAAAATTTTAAATGATCGCTGGATGCGGAGAGACAAGAGATTTCAGCAATCCCAGTCCATTTGCTATCATTTATTGAGGAGTTCCGTTGCCTTTCTCCGAAGTTCTTCATCAGATCTTCACCAAATTTAAATGGGATCACTCCGAGAAAGTATTCCAAAAACTACCCAAATCGCTTCAAGTGTGCCTATAAAATTTGAAGAGTTCTCTCTATTTCTCAGGGATCCCATCATCAGATCCTGACTTGATGTTTATGAGACCACCTGTAAAGCCTTACAAACAAAAAAAAATCCAAATCGGTCCAGCCATCTTCGCGTTATCGGGGAACAAACATGATGAAAAAAAAAGTTCCGACGAATTATGAACCACCTCCTTTTTTTGAAGTCGGTTAAAAATCGATCGAGAAGCTGCTATATTGAACACTTGCAGAATTGTCCGGCAATGAACGACGACGCACAAACTACTATCACTTAGGTTAGTAAAGTGGTTCCTAACCTTTATTTGACCCGGGACCACTTTGTTTTCTTTGTTGCTAGATACCAAATATAAAAAAACTATGTTAAACTAAAAAATAAACTTATATCATAATAGATAGTCAAAACTCATAGTATAACTATGCTTTGAAATCAACATTATAAAGTGTTGTCATAAAAGACATTCCTAAAGAAACTTAGAATCAGTTTGCATTAATGACATTTTTGAGGTGAAAAGAGTGAAATTTTAAACCTTTCACGGACCTTATTTAGGCCCTTGCGGACCACCAGTGGTCCACGGACCACAGGTTGGGAACCACTGGGTTAGTAGGTACTCTCAAAGGTAGCACTTGGCTTTGGCCCGTGTTACCCTTTAAACCCGGCGATCATTGCCGAGATACAAAAATGTATACCAACAAATAATAATAAAAAGAATTTGAGATTTTTATTATTTAAGAACTAAGTAACGTTTTTTATTTACCGGTGTGTGTTTTAAAATATCTAAAAATGTATTAAACAAGTAAAGAAAATTAAATAAAGGAACAAGTAAACCCAAGTAATGGAAAAAATACAGTCAATTATATCTGTGCATCCTTTGATCAAATCATTTAAAATTTTCACCATCACACTACATGACGAAAGCCTCACCAAAGTTTCGACTTATAGACCGGTCCTGTATGTCTCACATCCAGTGAATTACCGCGGCCTTCACCAGGTCATCGGCCTACCTTGTAAGAGATTCTCGAACGTATCGTCCTCCGGCATGCGGTCGCCAACTAGTTTCCTTAATTTGAGTGTATTACTGTATTGTTTTCGTGATTCTTTCGACTGGCATAACTAAACAGCGCAAATGCGACGTTAAGTGACAACAGTCACGTTCGAAGCGTAAATAATTTATCTAAATAGCTAGAAAATTGCTCAGTAACTAGCTTGTGTTAGTCAAGATTAAAATGAATTTAATTTGATTCTGTTTTTTAATTTCAAGTTTTGTCTATCCGGAAGTGAGTAAAGTAAGAACTAGGTAATAATCATTTGTTCAATCTTTTCTAAGATCTATTTAAAAAAAATATTATTGTAATTAGTCAAAGTGCGTTTACGAGACCTCTCATGAATAATAATCCTTATACATTTTACATGATGTAACGTAACTGCCTTTCTAACATTCATACCTAGCCACTTGATAAAGTTAAACGGAGCAGGGTGGAAAATCACGTAACCTTGACTGAAAATGGAACATCCTCCGAGAGAGGTCTGGTGGGCAAGGCAACTGCCCATTGGTTGTTATCAGGCGGTTGTATACAAGGTTTTTCAGAAGTACATGGTCATATAAGGGCGGCGTTCGAATATAGTTGAAAAGATTATTTTTTTGGGTTTTGTGAACTTATTTTTTCAGTTTATATCAGACCAGCTGACCCGCGCAACTTTGTATTTGTCACATTTCTCATTAATGCTCCGCTCCTATTGGTCGTAGCGTGATAAGAGCCTATAGCCTCCCTCGATAAATGGGTTATCCAACACTTAAATATTTTTTTAATTCGAACCAGCAGTTCCTCAGATTAGCGAATTCAACCAAACAAACAAACAAACTCTTCAGCTTTTGCCCGCGACTTCATAAGCGCATACCCCGTATAGCTATATATATATACATATATATATATAGGCTATAGCCTTCCTCATGAATGTGGCTATAATAACCAAAAATAATTTTCCAAATCCGACTGGTAGTTCCAGAGATTAGCGCGTTCAAACAAACAATATCTTCAGTTTTATAATATTAAAGATTACCTAGTCTAGATAAAGTATAGGACCACAATGTTACCCTAAAATATGACCACTTACTTATATTAAAATCGCACAGAGAACTTTGATAGCGTGATGTAGGACAAGCGTGCCGGCAGTTCTTTTCGTAGTTTCTATATGACTGTGTAGCTACCGCTATACCACAATACTCGTTCATAAGATGGGTTATCAGACCTTCGGCCTTCTGAAACCCGGTAACAACTGCTAAAGATCTACAAATGACAGTTAGGGCCAACGACTTAACATAACCCGTGCCGCTGTTATTACTTGATCACAAGAATAGCTAAAACAGGCTTGACGTTATATTGATTAGCTGTAAAGCTGAGAAGAGATTCATTTGATTTGTAACTTCTTGGCCACCTGCAACGTCAAGGGGTTTTCCGAATATTTATTAGCCAAAAAAGGAGGTAAGAAATACTAGTAATAAAACAAACAGCCACAAAAACAACAAAGTAATAAGTAAGAAGTAGTAAGATGCCACGTGTAGTGATTCAGCACAAAACAATCTAGTAAGGCTCAGTTTACACTGATCCGAGGCGTCGATTCGTGCAATTTTTAATATAGCACCATAACACAAGAGGCTCTAGTAAAGTGGCATTCTGTTAGAGCGGTGGTGTGGCGATGGCGATTGTCAAAACGTCAAAAACGACTGACACGTGCTTTGATGGATTGAATGGCAAGTGAACAATCCTTACATTTTGGCATTTCGACAATTGTATTTATTGATAGCATGGCTCTTTGTTTTGAGCCTCTTGGTGATAGACAACGGCGCATAACTTTTTACCGCAAATTTAGTGTTGAAGCCCAAGAACCCCAGCGTTGAAAAGGACAATGCCAATCTATGTATGGAAGTTGGACCAAGTGCTGCCCAGAATGAACACATAGTTTTACACCCCAAGTCTTGATTTTCTTCTTGAGACCAAAAATAATCTTTAAAGCGAAGCGCTTCAATATCTGTCCCGGGAGTCAAAAGAAAAAAAATGATTTGTTGTGAATTATTTAGTGGCGAAAAATGAACTTAATATTAATAAATGACCACTCAAGAGAGATTCAATCAAAACCAAAAGAGACCCGAATTCCGAACAAAAGTCTTGTTCTACGTGTCTGGCTTTATTAACGGGAGTGAACACTGTCAACGATCGGAGCTCGTACCTCTCTCATGCTTTTGTTGGCCGGTATGAGTCGCTAGAGCAAACCTGCTCAGGAAGAGGATGTAGAAAGCGATAAGATGCTGGAAAAGATCTTAACCGTACTTTCGGGAATGATTTGAAAGCCGTGGTATAACTCTCCACTCCTCAAACACCAGCTCATGATATATTGCCCCTTGTCGCTAGACTACTGAGGTGCTAGCAACCGTTTATGGGGGCCCATTCATTGAGTGTAAGTCGCACCCTGCTATTTATTTCAATAACCTTGGTTGCCTGTAGACCTTTCGTAGTTGTAGGAATCCAATCCACTTTGGTCAACCAAACCCATAGTCCAACTTCTTTGTTTCCATATCTGAAGTCTTACACCAACCAGGGATTGTCCTTTGGTTTACTTTCTTAGTTTACACAGGGATAATCGACGGTTCGTGTCCCATTCCATTGGAAATATTTAATGAAGCCTCTGCGAGTTAATTTCGGCACCTCATACGCCTAGTTTTGTCCGCGACCCCATACAATTATAATATTTATTTTATTTTATATGGGTTTTGCTCTTGACTCTAGTCTAGGTCATAGATGACTGAGACAAAGTCGACGATGGAGCGAGCTTACCCAGAAGAAGCCTGTTCACTCTAATTATGAAGAGATTAGGGTTGTATGCGTTCGGAAACACAGACGCAGGCAGAGAGTTCCACTCCTTCGCTGTGCGCATTATAAAAGACGTTTGGAAACGTTTAGTGCGAATTGGTGGAATAGCAACAAGGTAGAGATGGTAACTTGCAGTGCGTCTAGATGTCCGATGGTAGAAGGGGGCCGGTGGGATGGGGTCGGTTAATTTCAGAACAGTAGTAACAGTGATTGTTACAGTAGTAATATAATCTTCTTCATCGATGTCAATTATAATTGTGTCAAGGTATAGCACAGTGGGCGCATAACATCTTTGTACTTTGCCCACCCTAAAAACGAAATCAATCTCAAAATTACGGTCAAGGTTATCAGCATTTTACTGTATTATCCATCCATCTCCCGAACTCCTGTTCCTCGTCATTTTTCACTCCAAATATGTGACCAAAAACTATTTATTTATTTTTTGTGACACCTTTAAGTAAGTTTGTTTTACCCCAGCATGTTAGATAAAATTCTTAAGAGATCATTAAATAGAGTAAGGCGGTATTTTATATTTTCAAACTATTGTGTTATTTTTTCAAAAAATTTTAACTAAGATTTTTTAACTTCCATCGACCTGGAAACTAGAAAATTTCTAAAAGTGCTGCCTTATTCATATTTAACCAACAAGTAAAACATTTCTCGTAGCAGCTCATCACTGTGAACGGATCTGATGAAGCTTGAAAACCCAAAAAACAACGGAAAATTACTCTGTAATAACTGTGCGTAGGTATGTTATTAAAGACGAACTTACTTCTTCATATCCCTTCTCACCGCACCGGGTTTTTGTCTAATTCCTACGCTATTTCTACAATTAAACTCTGGAATATGCTACCCCTTGACATCAAGAAGGCGGAGTCAAAATTTTCCTTTAAGCGTAAAATCCGAAAACACTACTTAAAAGCTTGTCATTCTTAGTTGTTCTTCGTCATGATTACTATGAATTCTCTTAATCGGTATGATTATTATATATCATATTTATTAGTTTATTATTTTAGCATATATATGTATTTTATTAGTATTATATATATTATCTGTATATTCTTTCCGAATTGTTAAAATTCAATTTTGAATCTTATTTTTATTTATTGTACACCTACTACAGTATAGTCTTTATAACCCAAAGGTTGACTGGTAGAGAATGCCTTGATGCATTAAGTCCGCCCATGTACCACTATTGTACATAAAGTTTAAATAAATAAATAAATAAATAAATAAATAACAAATCACGGTATTCAGTACACTTTGAACTTAGCAAGAAAACAGTCAAAATGAAGAACCTTGTTCTATTATTACTTTGTGTGGCGTTATTTACAACTTCGCCCGGTCTCCCAAGGGAAGTGGCTGCAGGAAATATGGGGGGCCAAGAAGAGAATTCAGGATATGATGAAGTGTTTCCCTTAAATTCCAGTTTAAACGCAAATCTTTGTCCTGGAAAAAGTGGCAGAGTAGGCTCAGTGTGTGTTGAAACAGATTAAATTGTGTTAAATATTACTGTGGTTTTTTTCATAAAAACTTATCGTGTGTAGTTGTTGATTAAATTTCTTTTTATCGAACTGCTTTGTCTAAACTAATATAATAAAACTGGAGAGTTTGTTTGTTTGAACACGCTAATCTCTGGAACTACCAGTAGGATTTGAAAATTCTGTTGTAAATTATAGCCACATTCATAAGAAAGGCAATATATTATGGACTATACGGGAACGGGAAAAAAACTTAGGCGCATGTCCCGTTTTTCCCGTTCCCTTAGGAATTTCGGGAAATCCTCTTTAAGTGCTCCACTACACTCCACAAGGAACCTTCATGCCTAAAGCCTATTTCCTTCCTCATGAATGTGGCTATCATATACAAAAAGAATTTGTTTGTTTGTCATCATATCAGCCGAAAGACGTCCACTGCTGGACATAGGCCTCCCCAAACAACCGGTACTGTGCATCTCGCATCCATCGGCTACCCGCGACCCTCACCAGGTCATCGGTCCACCTTTGTGGGAGGCCTTCCAACGCTACGTCTTCCGGTACGTTGTTTGTTATATAATATCTCGTGTACTCTTTTTGTTTGTTAACCAACCACGCTTCAAACCCTAAACGTAGTTGGATAATAATTGGAACAATTTACTATAACAACAAACAACCGAATGGGTATCCCATTAATACCAGAAGACATCAGGGCAGCCACGCACCACAGCGAAGATGGCGGGACGAGCTCGACTCCTCAAAAAATTTGGCCCGTCCTCTAAAGGGCCGAGTTGAGTGGAAATGGAGGCAAAGTGTGAGTGTGCAAAGTTACTTTGTCGCATTAGATGTAATCTGTAATGGCAAAGGAAACGTGTGTAATAAATAAATAAATAAATAGTCTAGATACCTGTACATATATAGGCACGTTCCCTTGATAATTATGATTTTCATATTTCGCGCGGGCGGATCCACTGGCAAGAACTAGTTGTTAATAAACCTAGTCATTCTCTTCAAACCGGTACATAGCAATGAAGCTATATTATCGCCGAAAAACCTATACAAAAAATCACAAGTGATGCCGCAAAATTCCCATTCATGAGTGGCCATAATAATTAACTACACGATGAAATTATCGACGATGTATTAAAAAAATATACCTTATAAAAGAAGTGAGTAACAATAAAAACCATCAGTACACTTTGAACTTCTGAGGAATATAGTCAAAATGGAGAAGTTAACAGTATTATTATTTTGTGTTTCACTGTTTAAAGTTACTTATAGCTACCCGAGTGAATGGGTCACAGAGGAAGTGTATGAAGTTACGAATGAACCAGAATTGATCGATCCAGTGTTATTCTCGGAGATTATTATTGATGGAGCTGCTTGTCCAGGAAATAGTAAAAGAGTGGGTTTATCTTGTATAGAGATAGATTAAATTGTTTTAAATGTTATTGTGGTTTTATTTTTTTTAAACAGGAAGAGGAAATTTTTTCAAAGAGTCACCAACCTAATTTACGAGCTTGAAATGTCTCATTTACTTGTCAAATATTTATAAATGTGGAATACAGAATGTTTGATTTATTATTATCAATCATGCTACATTGATAAAACAGGCTAGATGGGGCCAAAGGCATCTAGTTTTTTTTTTTAAGTGAAAACTTCTTTAGCGGCGTTGTGCACTTTTTGGGATGGGTAAAAAATGTTAAACTCGCGTCAGGACACGTGACCTGATCGAAAATTCGTAAGACGGAGGGAAAGTTCTGAAGTGTTAAATTTTTTATGTAATATAAATTGTCATGTTTGTGTACGATAGCGCAATAAATGAATATTGTATTTTACCACATCAATGATAGTACTTTTATACTGTTAATTAAAGCAATTCGTGAGAAATTATTCCCTAAGCATTACAAAATATAAAAAATGCATAAGGTTAATGTTCAAGTTTTCACTTCTGCCGGCACTCCCGGAGTGCAACCAGTTGTTTTTTCTTTTGCTTGCGTACCTTATTGGTATCATACAATGCTTCATAAGAATTTCTGAGTGGTAGAATTCTGGTGACCTGTATGAAGGTTTTGATTACCTACCACAGGCACCAGTATTTCACGACCAGTATAATGTATGTTCTTGTTTATGCCAATCTTGTTTTATTATTAGGGAAATAAACCAATTATGTCCGTCAGGCCTCCCACAAGGTGGACCGATGACCTGGTGAGGGTCGAGGGTAGCCAATGGATGCGAGACGCACAGGACCGGTTGTTGTGGCGACACTTGGGGGAGGCCTATTTCCAGCAGTGGACGTCTGTCGGCTGATATGATGATATGATGATGTCCATGTTACATTACCAAGAAATATTGGACACGTATTTTATCTTTTTGTCGCTTAAACAAATAATGAAAACGATATAGTGCGTTGAAATTTCGGATCTATGTGAAGAGACTCCTGAAATTTGTTGCGATTCATATTTCTCATTTTTTATTGATTTTGATAGCATCATATTTTATCCAGAAAATGTTGCCATGGGGATAAATTGCTATTAAGCTAGGTACGTCTCGTTGAATAATGTTGAAATTTTGTGCGGGCAGAGACGCAAGCAAAAACTAGTTGTAAATTAATCTATAAACTCACTCTTCAGACCGCTACACGACAGCAAAAAAGTAACGGGTCAAAAGCGAGTTAGCTCATATATTAGGGATCCGTTATTTAGTACTAAAAATCAAGTTGATATTTTTCCCACTGACTGTATAAGTTATGTGGAAAAAATAATTTGATTGATTAATTATTTTTATAAGTGATGGTAAAAGAACTATAAAACTACATAATATCTAAGGATTGTAGCTTCCGGCGTTTTATGGTAACCATCACAATGGAAAAACAGCGTGAGTTTATGTATGTAACATTTGTAAGAAACGTAACCCTTGTAGGATCACTCGGGTGTCTGTCTGTCTGTCCGTCTGCCACAAACAATTTTCTCCGAATCTACTGTACAGATTCTGTTGAAATTTGACATATATGACCTTCTGTGAAAATAAAAACCAAATATGTATCAAATAAAAAGGCTTATAACGAGGGCTTTAATGATTGTTTTTTCCATCATTTTAAAGTAAAAGTTTTGATGTTATTCAAGAAATTAAATGAAAAATGACCATTACCCTTATCTCCAAAACAAGTGAGCCTAAATTTTTTGAAAAAGAAGTAAGTTATAGTTCTTTACCTATAGATTAAAAAAAACCTATAAGAAGTTTATAGTGTTAAAATAACATGTTACAAAGTGAGATTCGTTCGGGACCCTTTGCGCGCGAGTCCGACTAACACTTGGCCAGTTTTTTATTATTTCTACAGATAATTTGTATAGGTATTTGATAAAAATTTCGACACGATCCTTTTTTGGATACCCCGTCACGCCCCCGAAAAACGGGTCTTTTTTTTTAATATAAAACGTTGCTCCACACTAGGAATTTCTCCTGTATCGTGGGTGCGTTTACAAACATACAAAGTCACATACACAAACAGCCAGACCCGGAACAACTGTCTGTCGGCCATACAAATATTTGTTCCGTGCGGGAATCGAACCCGCGACACGCAGCGCAGCAGTCAAGCGCTCAACCAATGCGCCAACCGTGCCGGTCTTGATAGGCAGAACCCCAAAAATCACGCAAGAAGTCGAAACATGATCACTCATGAACATGAATACACATAATGAATTAGGTACCTACACGTGTTTTTATCGAATTAACAAAAAAAAAATATTGACTATAAAAGAAGTTAGTAACCGTTGGATCATCAGTACAATTTGAACCTCCAAAGCAAAATAGTCAAAATGAAAGAGTTCACAGTGTTTATATTTTGTGTTGTATTGTTCACTATTACTAATAGCTATCAAACTGAAGTGGTCAGAGAGAAATTGGAAGAGTATGGAACTTCGTCAAATATTGGAATTGACTCAACTAAGCCGATACCACCCGTACTCTTTGATGTGAGGCCTTGCCCAGGAAATGGTGCTAGAGTAGGCTCGGCATGTGTTGAAAGAGATTAAACTGTTAAAACTTATTGTTGTTTTTTTGTTCATCTAAGCTGGAAGCGTTTTTTTTTGTGTGGCTTCTCGCAGTTCAACCTATAAGGTTGTCGACTGCTTAACTGGGCTTGCCTGTGGTAATATAATATTAAAGCCTCCAGCCAGGGCTTATAAAAAAACTTACAAACTAAGCGACTACACGCTAAGGGCACCCCCTGTGGGGTACGGGCCTCGGCTTAGGGCGTCGCTGGGGAGAGGACAGCTAGGGACGGGCTGAATCGAACTGGTAAGCTGGAAGCGTGCGATCGCGTACGTGGACGCGGTCTTTCGAAACTTTGCCCGGTTTCAATAACCTAATATTCCAATCAATCTGCTAAGCCTTTTCCCAACTGTATTGGGGTCGGCTTCCAGTCTAACCAAATGGAGCTGAGTACCAGTATTTTACTTATCTGACCCCACAACCCAGTAACTAGGTAACACGATAGCCCATGGCAAGACTGGTGTCAGATTTTCTGGCTTCTACTCAGAATCCAAAAATACTTTTTTACAAAAAAAAACTCAGCTCCGGCGCTTATGATTTGTATTTCGAATTGTAGAGTAGGAAGAGTAGTAATACAATTTACCATCACCACCCTGTCGGGTGGCTAACGTGGTTACTGTACTGAGAAAAGTCTCCCAGGCGACCATCTCAAACAAAAACATACAGCCGAATTGATAACCTCCTTTTGAAAGTCGGTTGATAAGTGCCCATTTTCGAATCAAAACATGCGTTATTATTTATGGAAACTGTACAACCAGACATTCTATTAAATATTGAAAAACAAAACACAATTATAGTTTTAGAAGATCGGTTTTTTTTCGCACTCGATCGGAAACCCCCGGTTCTGATCGAGTCTTGATAATTCCGAGTATACACTACCTTCGGAAATATATGAACTATGAAAGCAAAATATAGCAGAAAAGATTGAAGGGCAAACATAACTTTTGTTTTTGAGCAAAATTTTCTCCCATACATCAATTACGTCCCAGTCAATTCATCAACCGAAGAATATAAGTTTGTAATCACAAAAAAATTATTCCCTTGCGAGCGTCAAAACATGTGCCATAAACGGAACATAAACATGAGGGTTAAATATCTACTTTGCTTTGAAATTGACATAAACCTAACAATATGTCACTTTAACATTTGATTTTAATTTGAGAAGGTTATCCACTGTTTTATCTTCGAATTTTAACGTCCAATGCAAATGCAATATAGCAATAACTAAACCCAACGCATAATAATCATTAATGTCTGTTAATAAACAACAAAGTTATGTCCGAATAGAGAACCCCAAAAACATGGAAAACATAACATAATTGGTGAGGTACCGGTCAAAGGGTCAGGAGACAAACTGTTTATCACATGGAAAAATTACAACAAATTGATAACCGAATCAACTTTCAGTTACCAGGTAGAATGTGTTTGCTGCAAGTTACGTGCAATACTCACCAATTGTTTCCATTATAAAGCGCAAAATACCGTACAGAACCCTCCTGAAATTGTACATAGCTCTTGCTGAGTCGATAATCTCCTATGGACTCACCATTTATGGATGCACATTTGCAACTTTCCTATATAAAATATGTCATTTGCAAACACGTTTATTAAAACTCGTAGTAAAAATACTACTTATGAATAAATACCAAAACAATGACACAGGCTTATTTTAACATTGCAAAGTATTACCTGTTCTCAGTGGCGGACTAAGCCCGCCACAGGCCCAGGGCGGCAAAGCTGATAGAGGCCATAGTATAAGAAGTTGACGTAATTTGCAAGCATTTTAGTCAGTTCACATTCGTATATATGTGTTTATGTTTATTTAGTGAAAATCTTGTTAGTGAAATGAAATTCGACTTAAATAAACATAATTATGCTGTCAAAAAAGTATCGAGAATTGATCATTTGTTGTGGTTCTAAAATCAAATTTATTATTTTTATTTTTGTTGCTAGTTTGTAACAACTGTTTACCATTTTGACGCGGAATTTGAGTTGCATCTGTCATTTAAATTAAATACAGTGCCGTTTTTTTTTGGATCATCTCTGGTGTGTGTTGTGAACTTCAGATAAAAACATCTAACAAAGAGTTTGTCTCAAATTTTGCATAGCAAATGGAATTTCGTGTTCGGAGTCGCTGAAAATGTTACAGAAGGCTTACGGTGAATCGACTTTATCAAAAACACGTGCTCATTCATAAGCACGTGTTTTTGATAAAGTCGATTCACCGTAAGCCTTCTGTAACATTTTCATCTGTCATTTAGATTAAATACAGTGCCGTTTTTTTTTGGATCATCTCTGGTATGTGTTGTGAACTTCAGATAAAAACACCTAACAAAGAGTTTGTCTCAAATTTTGCATAGCAAATGGAATTTCGTGTTCGGAGTCGCTGAAAATGTTACAGAAAGCTTACTTACTACTTAGTGAAAGAATTATAATTTGAGCATTATGCGAGTAAATTCGACGATAAAGCCCAAATTTGTGGAAAGAAAATTCTTGGATTTTGCCGCGATATTTCCCGTTAAGCCAGTACCTACTTATTTATTCGTATTTTATCTGTATAGTGTGATATTTGTATGGGATATCCCAACTCTAAACCGCCACTTAGAAAGGTAAAAACATATTTTTAAAGCCTTGTTTAGGATTCGATCAAGGGAATATCTAGGCATTTGGAGGCCCTCGGGGCCAGAAGCCTGGGTTGCCCCTTCCCCCCCCCCCCCCTGTAGTCCGCCACTGCAATTATACAATCAAATACAACTTTGAGACTAAAATTAATTTCATTCGTGGCCACTTCTTGTTTGAAACAGTCATGAAGCTCTGTTTGTTACTTGTGTCAATATTGACTCTAAAAATTGTGAAAGTAATGTCACACTTTGCTTACCCTACTGCGTTGAGTTACGATGTCTGGATCTGCAAATTCATGGATACTGCTGAGAATAAATATAATGGTAACTCAGTTTTGGAGTAAATAAACAAGGAACCGCCAAGTAATGAACCAGATTTAGATGAAAATTGGAGGTATAACTTTGGTGTTGGTTGTCGACACGGACATGTACTAATTGCAAATAAAAACATTGCTATTTGTGTTAAACCGGATGATGCGGAGGAAAAAATGAAACATGATTTGATTTAAGAAAGTATAAACTGATTTATTTATGTATCTTTCACTATTTTAAATTGTATTGTGTTCGATTTCCAAAAGGAACTACAGAATCTAACTGTACTAAAGAGGATGCAGACAAATAAATGCAAAATTGATGGAGAATAACTTGATGACGCTTGAATAATGATTTCAGGAAGTATAAAGTGTTTTCTTAATGTATCTTTCATAAAATTAAACGAATTTAAAGGTTATTGTATTTTACAATCGGCTAAAAAGCTGTCTCACAGACAAATCACAAAATAGCCAATTCGTTTACTTACAACTATTTTGAAAATATCTTATAATGTGTGACTAGATAGTGTGTTTTAGTATTTTCACAAAACTATTGACAACATCATTATATTTCATTCAAGAGATGGAATGTGACTACGACAGTGATAGTGTAGAAAAAAACTTCAACAGTGATATCAAAAATAATATGAGAGATGATATTGATGAAGCTCAATATATCAATAATACATACGCACCTGTGCCTACAGCAGGAAAAGGTGCAACAACAAAATGTTTGCTTACAAGTCTTTTCGTGCTAGTTGCAATGGTAGCTGTCAAGAAGAACATAAATAAAAGTGAATGGCATTCTGAATGGTATTTTCATTTCAAAAGCTGTTTCTAAGGCCGCGTTTTCATCCGCATGCAGCTGAGTACCAGTATTTCACCTATCTGACCCCAAAACCCAGTAACTAGGTAACATGATAGCCCATGGCAAGACTGGTGTCAGATTTTCTGGCTTCTGACTATCCGTAACGAATGTCAAAGGTCTAAAACTAACAGCCGGTACCAACGGCTTGACGTGCTTTCCGAAGCACGGAGGAGTCTCGGTATGTAATAGATAGACACCCCTCCACCCGACCCAACGTCGACCCGAGTGACAGTTATTATTTAGTCGAGAGCTATCAAATGATTTCTTCCGCTCTGGGTGGAGCGGAAGGGGGTCAGACTCTTTCTGACTAAAACCCATCCGAGTTCCTTCTAAAGCCCTTTGCGTTCCAGGGCTTTAGAAAAAATTCTTCAACTCTGGCAGGCTCTGGCCTTAGCGGGCCCCGTCTTCTATGCTGACAAATCTTTGAGGCGCGCGTGAAATACAACATATCCTTACATTCCAATGCTGTAATTTTTTGCGTATTATTAATTGCACATCAAATAAATAATCACCGATCAATTTATTTCCATCATTTTTACACTTTTTTACATGAAATAAATTATTTTACTACAAATAAATTAATTGTTTAACAAAACTAGCACAGGCAGATAATTTTAAAATATACATCAACACTACATTACATTTTTCCTCCAGTGCGAGACTAATCCTTTAGGTACAAAGATCATATCACAAATACTGACAACACAGCAAATTAACCAGAGTGTACATACCTACATAATACTCACACTTACACAGACGGGTTAGGTAAGAAGGGGATGGCGGGGTGACGGCGGTGGTTATTTTTTTTTAACCACCCAGAAATAGGAGTCACGGGGCTTCCGTCGACCGGGCTCGAATAAAAAGTTTATTAGACATTTTAAGCTTTGTTATAATAATATTCTGTACCGGGTGGTTAAAAATGGTGTTTCCTTTAAAACAAACTGTTGTAGGTATGTTTTATAAAAATAGATTCGTCATTTAAAAAAAGGGCTAATTGTTTTGAAATATGCGCTAATCATTATTAGCCATGCATTAATAAAAAGCTTTACTTTAAGACTAGCACTTCGCCCGCGACTTCGTCCGCTCGGATTTAGTAGGTACTCCATAAATTTCAACGCCCCCTCTAACCCTTTTTAAATGTTATGTTTGGAAAATTTACATGTACATACCTTGACCTTAATTATCAAACCATTTAAATGATATCAAAATCATCAGGTTTTCTTTCCAACTGGGCTCCGAATGAATAATTTTAACAACAAGCGGTCATTGTGACTTAACCATAATAGTTAGTCATATAGCCTCGTGAATTTTTATCTAAGTAATACTGAGTACTTTAATTATGTAGAACATTTTTTTTATGTATCATCAATAGTTTTGCAGCGCATGCGATGAAAGACATTTTATGACAATTGCGCCGCAGCAGGCGCATCGGGCGTCGCATACCGGCCCATCGTTCTGCTCAACGAGGTGGGCAAGCTCTTTGAAAGAGTCATTGCAAACCGCCTCGTCCGGCACCTGGTGAGGGAGGGGCCGGATCTGGCGGAGAACCAGTTCGGTTTCCACACAGGGCGCTCAACAGTGGACGCCATCATGCGCGTGAGAGCCCTCACGGAGGATGCGGTGTCCCGAGGCAGGGTCGTCTTGGCGGTGTCTCTTGATATCGCCCTGGGACCTGGAGGCGAAAGTGCTCGCGTCACTGCACCGGTGGCGTGAGGAAAGAAAGAAAGAAAGAAAGAAAATTGTGTTTATTGGCATTGTAATAGAAACTTAAAATTAAACAAAATAAATAATGAAAACCAACAATGCCAAAGGGCCTCAGCTCAGCATAATGCCAGATGGCAACACAAGGTATACCACCTGACGCTGATTTTCAGCTGCAGCCCACGAGTGCCATACCTACGCTCGAAAACATAGACACACATAAACTAAAATATTCAAGTCAGACAGAAACTAAAATATTTTATACAAAAAGTAACTAAAATAAAATGTTGCGACTCTTAATTTTATAACAAAAAGATAAATAAAGATTTATGTGCTCAAAAATAAATAGAAATAACAGATATTATTGTAAAAAATAAAATAAATGTTAAATTATAAAATCGAAAATTGTATAATTTTTACGAATAGATATAGTTTAAAATTTATAAAACAAAAATAAACAAAAACATGACAATAATAAAAAGTAAAAATGACAAGATATATAAAATTACTATATAACAATTGCATAAGGTTGTAACAATGATACACTTACTCAAGATACCTACCTAATTTCAAATGGCTGACATGTCAGCACGAACATCTTGAAATTTATTTTGGTGATTTAATAAAAACAACTTTAATGTGAATGTCAAGCACGCGCGAGAACGCGCGGGCCCGCGGCGAGCGACTGATGCGTCACTTTGCGTCACTATGCGTCGGTCGCAGCTGCGCGAGGTCCTGGTGGCGGAATGGCGGGACAGGCTTTCGAGCCCTTCCGCCGGCCTCATCACCATCGAGGCCATCCGGCCGGTGCTCGACTTGTGGCTCGGGAGAAGGCACGGCTCCCTGTCGTTTTGTGCGACGCAGGTCCTCTCGGGGCATGGCTGCTTCGGGAGGTTCTTGTGTCGCGTAGGCAGGGAGCCGGACGTTCGATGTCACCACTGCGTCGACTGTCGGGAGGACACGGCGCGGCATATGCTGGCAGCTAGTGTGCCGCTTGGGAGGAGCCGCGCCGTGCCCTCATCTCTGTGGTAGGCGGTGACCTCTCGCTGCCTGCCGTAGTTCATGGCATGGTCGGCGGTGAGGAGTCCTGGGACGCGATGGTCTCCTTCTGCGAGACAGTTATCGCGCAGAAGGAGGCTGCGGAAAGGAACAGGGAGATCACGACCGCTCTCCCGGCCCGCAGCAGGCGCGTCGGGCGTCGGAGGATACGCTGCCCTCTTTCGGCCCCCCATCTGGGACCAGGGGGCGACGGACATCCCCAAGTCCGTCGCCCCCAATTCATCCGGACCTGAGGCGGCGGCGCGTGGTGTTCCCGTGCGCCCCTCTTTGATGTAGCGGGGGGAGTCAAACACCTCACTCCCCTCGCTGACGCGTGGTGGCCCGCAGATGCGGGCCGTTACCAGCCGGGGATTACGGAAGTCGCATTCGTTCCCGCGATCCCCGGCGAAGGTGGAAGATGGAACACCGGGGTGGTTTTAGTCAGTAAGAGTCTGGTGAAGGATATCCATGAGGATTTGCCCACGACATCAATAAAAAAAAAGGGAGGCACGCCGATCTACCTCCGTCGCGTGGTCGAGACCTATTTGACGGACAGGACCGTCATCTACCCCGGTCACCCGGGTGAGTGGAACCGGCGAGAGATGTCGTGCGGTGTTCCACAGGGTTCGGTTCTGGGGCCGCTCCTGTGGGACATCGGCTACGACTGGGTGCTGCGTGCTAACCTCCCTAACGGCGTCAGCGTGATCTATTACGCTGACGATACGCTAGTTCTGGCACAGGGGAGGTCGCATTAGGCGGCGGCCGCTTGATGACACGTGGGGTCGCGATAGTCGTTGGAAGGATCCGGCAATTAGGGTTCTCGACAGCCGGTGGAACTTTGAGGAGCACTTCTGTCGTTTGGCTCCCAGACTGGAGCAAGCTGGGGCTGTCTTCAAGCTGCTACTGTCCAATCTAGGGGGTCCAAATGACTCCTGCCGGAGTATGCGGGGATCGTGCGGTCCATGGCCCTTTATGGGGCCCCGGTGTGAGCGCTCACATTGAAGGGGCGACCAGCCCACCAACTCAATTCGTCTCAAAAGACAGGGAAGGATGGGGGAGGAGGACACGGTAGAGCATACATACGGTGGAGGTTTGCCCTGCTTAGGCAGAGCACCGCCGTGTCCTCGTCGAGGCGATCGTCGGCGGCGACCTCTCACATCGAATCCCTGGTTGAATCCATGGTCCGGAGCGAGGAGGCTTGGGAAGCGGCCCATGGAATAAACCAGGGCCAGACGTATAGAAAGAGCCGAGAATGCCATTTCAAACAGCTGAGGCGATTCACTGCTATCTATAAATAAAATAAAATCGTTGCCTTGCCTTGTCTATACATTGAATATTTCTGCATAAAAATATTAGAGACACATTAGGAAAAAGACAGAACACAAAAATACAATTTTGAATTTATTTTCTGTTTGTTTATCTGTTTGTCTATAGGTTTGTGGCTGCATCAAGCAAGAAACACTGATTGGATAAGTAATCTAGGTACTTAAACATATTAAGTGTTGTTCCGAGTAACATTTAGCGTTTATTTCATCAAAAACGACCCACAAAATCAAAAAAATATTGAATTTTAATGTTTAGTAAGAAACTTCATAGAGCGCTAAGCGACTGCCTGACTTCTGGCGTCATCTATTTATGTAATGTTATAAGCATGAAAATAACACCAAAACAAATTGTTGAGATATTTGTGAAACTTTTAATACGTAGCAAAATAAAAGTGACCATTTTAATACTTTTTCGTTATTTATCGTTACATATATGGGCGTTTAATTAACGTTTTCCCCTGCCAAATAGTTTGTTAGTTTACTACATGGTCGATAGATGGCGTTGCGCTGATGACGCGTTTTTCGAATGATTCCCCGTCAGAATGACTCAAACACAATTTTTCGTTCGTTAGGGGTTTAGATTCGATCTCGAAAAAGGTCTTACAAGTCTCTGATTACAAGACTGACTGTTGAGTTTAATATCGTAAAAAGATTCCGATTCATTCATTTTTGTTTCGTTTTTTTACTGACTGATAGTGACAACGCCCAGCCGAAACTACTTGGTCGTAGGAAGCTGAAATTTGGCATGTATCTTTCCTACACTCCGTAGGCACTAAGAGAGAACGCGAAAATACGGAATATGCGTTTACGAAGTCGCGGGCAAAAGCTAGTTAGTAATAATTTAATAATAACTACTAATTTATTAAGACAAGATTTTTAAGACTACAAACATTAAAGTTCAAGACTTCAATCTGAGTCGAGGCCAACTTTTGTAGAACTATCGAATTCGTTTTGTCAGCTTGTTTTTAGGGTTATGGACTTCCGTATTGTGTTTTCTTCTCGTTTGTTATTCTGTCTGTCCGTCCGGCTCAGCCAACTTGCTACAAACCTACTGAACCGATTCAGTTGAAGGTTGATACACATGTGAACTTCTGGGTCCAAAATGTATCATTCCCCCCCCCCCTCCTCTTTATATCCGAAACTATTGGACTAAGATTAATAAAAAAATACAGATAATAGTTTTTACCTATAGATTACAGGACATGTTGCTGGACATGTTGCCAGATACAGTGATAGATGGACTCAGACAGTCACAGCATGGGAAGGGCGAAGCGGTTACAGGCTTAAGGCAGACCAAAGGCACGTTGGAAAGACGAGATAGAAATGGTCGCCGGCAAAAACTGGATTCTCACAGCAACAAACAGAGACAAATGGAAGGCTATGGAGTTTCGGCCTCCTGCCTTTACCCATAGAGTAGTTCATGCAACTAAATCTAATTTAATTTAATGGAGAATCATCAAAAGGGCTGAAGTGATCTATGAACCATTAGCGATACTTTATAACGTACCTGATGATCATGATTAAAACATGAGAAACTGTCGGTAAATCTTGAATTTTTTAAAATGTTTGATTGTAAATGTTTACTGTGACAAACATTTTTTATTGTTTTTTTTTTTTAATTCTATATTTTAAAACATTTTTAATTAATTAATTAACATCTATTCTACAAATGTATTTTCTCCTTAATCTGAAAATAAATCCTGTAATAAAAAAGAGGCCTTTTTTATTTTTTATTATAGATTACAGGAAAATCTATAAGAAGTCTCCTCAACGTAACATGTTAAAAAACATGATTAGTAAGTAGTAGCCGAACTCTTTCCACGCGGGTACGACTCGCACTTAGCCGGTTTTTATATACCTACCTATTAAAATTATCATTTCTATTGAAATTATCATTAGTGGACGAGAAAATTATGCTTAGGGTAAAACCAGGATAGTTGCCCCAGGGGTATAGTTGCCTCGATTTTAATTACTCTAGCTTCGCGGATGAATCACATGTTATTTTATTTATCAATCGAGAGACTTTGCAACGACAACTAAGTAGACCGTGTTGCATGTGTCTGTGCGATTGCATGGGAAGGCAAGGTGCGATCTAAGTTTTTGCGCGATAAAAATCTTCTTTCTCGGCGGGGCACCTATCCTAAACGTAATTTACATGGATTAGGCAACTAACCCCCATATGGGATAGATGTCACAAAATTTAGAGGTCGACAAAAATCGCCAATATTCTGGAAATATCAAAAACGATGTTCTTTACTTTTACAAATTTGAACCAAAGTACCTACCCGTTTTATGAATAAAGTGACAACTAACTAAATCTATAATAATTATATATTTTTATAAAAAGTGTGGCAACTATCCGGCTTTTACCCTAATATTATATATAAAACTCAAGATTTACCGACAGTTTTTCATGTTTTAATCATGATCATCAGGTACGTTATAACAAATAGTATCTTAATAATAATTTTAGCCGAAAGCCCGTCCACCAAGAGTCTCCACATCAACTGGTCCTGTGCGTCTCGCATCCATCGGACCCCTCAACCTTACCCCGATCATCGGTCCACCGTGCGAGAGACTGACCAATATAACGCCCTTTCTGATATATGATCGCTACCCTCGAGTCCCGCCGCGATCTATGCCGAATCTTTTGTAATAATTAGCCATCCTTTCTGGAAACAATGCTCCCTAATAATAAATTATATATCAACTTAATCTTCGTGGTAGTAACTTAATCAAATACCGCACATAAAAGACCATATAGAACAAGGTTGCCGTTGTGGCACCAAAACATTCACAAAAAGGCTATTGCGGCATCCTTGCATCAAGTAGTTCAACTGCTGACAAGAAGCGCGAATCGGTGACTTAAAAGTCATGTGTATGATGGTGATGAAGCCTTTCGATCGGTACAGTCAAATTATAGGCTTTTTTACAGTTAGCGGACGTTCGATTCCCGGTTCAGACAGGCGATTATTTTAAATTCTTTCAAAGCAGTTCATATTGCTTTTAAGTCTAAATTTTGTTGGGCACGCCACAATTGCGGCGGTAAGGCCCCTCTTTGGGGAGTGGCTGTAGAGGCGCCACGGCGTCCTCACCTTCCGCCTGACGCAGGTACTGACCGGACACGGCTGTTTCAGGAGGTACCTGTTTCGTGTCAGCACTGTGAGGATCGCCCGGAGGACACGGTGGAGCATACGGTGGAGGTCTGCCCTGCTTGGGCTGAGCACCGCCGTGTTCTCGTCGAGGCGATCGGTGGCGGCAACATCTCGCGTCCGGCCCTGGTTGAATCCATGGTCCGGAGCGAGGAGGCTTGGGAAGCGGTTACCTCCTTCTGCGAAGCAGTAATGCTAGCGAAGGAGGAGGCGGGCCGCGCGAGGGAACGGCAAGGCCTTCGCCCCAACCGCCGCTACAGGAGAAGACGCCCCGGGCGTCGGGAGTCACAGGGCGATCCCCGGCCACCGTAGGCGCGGGCCTGCGGACGGCGAGCGTTGGGTGGCTCGCTGTCCGATCACCACCAGGCCCGGGTCGATGGCGCGTTGTGTTTCACGCGCGCCTCAAAGAGATGTCAGCATAGAAGACGGGGCCCGCTAGGGCCAGAGCCTGCCAGGGTTGCGGAATTTGTTCGAAAGAGTCACCGCGGCCCTGGAACGCAAAGGGCTTTAGAAGGAACACGGATGGGTTTTAGTCAGTAAGAGTCTGACACGCCCTTCTGCTCCACCCAGAGCGGAAGAAGTCATTTGATGATTTCCCATCTTTAAAAAAAAAAAGTCAAAATTTTGTAATTTTTTCTAGTTATATCCATTAGTGTAGTAATATCCATTTCTGTAAATTAGAACTGGCGCAATGGTTTCTATTTTTTATTTAAATTATAAAAATAACAAAAGACAGATATAGACAGATTAAAAAAATTTAATTATATGCATTTTTTAATAAATAAAACTGTTAAAAAGGTTACCGCCAGGCAGTAAATGCCAAATTTAGAAGAATAACTACGTAAAATATCTCTCTAAATCTTCTCTGAATCTTTATTATCAATTTTGCGACTATAAAAAAGGACAATGCTACAAATACAACTTTGAGACTAAGATTCATGTCATACGTGGCATCGTCTTCGTTTGAAACAGTCATGAAGTTCTATTTGTTACTTGTGTCAATATTGATTCTAAAAATTGTGATGGTAATGCCACACTTTGCTTACCCTACTGCATTGAGTTACGATGACTGGGTCTGCGAATACACGGACACTGCTGAGAATAATCGTATTAGAAACTCAGTTTTGGAGAAATCAAGCAAGGAAGCGCCAAGTGATGAAGCAGATTCAGATGAAAATGCTGGAGACAATTTTAAAGCGGGTTGTGCACCCGGATTTATTAAAGTTCCAAAAGGAACTGCAGAAACTAACTGTATTGAAGAGGATACCGACAAACAAATGCAAAAATTGATGGAGAATAACTTGATGACGCTTGAATAATGATTTAAGGAAGTATAAAATGTTTTATTAATGTTCACAAAATTAAATGAATTTAAAGGTTACTGTATTTTACAATCGGCTAAGAAACTATCTCACAAACAAATCGCAAAAAAGCAAATGTATTCACGTAATTACTAATGTGTATTGAAAATATAGTAAAGTTACGACTTGACTAACTTCTGTCTGCGACTTCGTCTGCGTGGACTTTAGAGCTGGCTCCAGAGAGAAATTAAAAATCTATAATCGTACTGATTGAACTAGCATCTCAGCAGCTCGCTGGGACACCATACAGTGAGCGTGTTATTGGCGTCGATGATCCGCCTGCTCCGGCGTTTCGGTAACGTTCAAGCTGGCCGCTGCCCGCTGAGCTTGTTCTTTCTGGTACTTGTGAATCTTGACCGCTCATAATTCCAGCCTCGGATATACTTCGACATGTTTCTGGTCTCCTGATACTTGTGAATCTTTACCGCTCTTCAATTACAGCCCAAAAGATACTTTGACATGTTTTTGGTCTCCTGGTACTTGTGAAATCTTTAGCGCTCACAAATTCAGGACATGTTTTCGCATTTATAATATGACTAGCGACCCGCCCCGGCTTAGCACGGGTACAATGCTGATACTAAATATACTACGGTTTTAGAACTCTGGTTCCATGTAAAAATTAGTTTTATAATTACATAACATTTGTTATTTTTGTGAACAATTTCTCAAATATTTGTATGCCAGTAAATGGCAAAACATGTTAGATCATGATTATAAAAATAAGACCTTAAATGTACCATGTTTTAAATGCAAATAAAATATTCTTATTCTTCTTTTCTCTGTCATGTCAGTGTTTTCGCGAAATCATCTTGAGCACATAACTTGAACGCTATTTATAGGCACCCGGCCGGTACCGCTGCAACCGCTATGTCCCTGCATTTTGAAACTGTAATATCTTCGAAAATGTTCGTTTAAATTACATGCTGTAAAGGGCCCATATTGATCTATATTAATTGCACAATTTATTTAAGGTACTTAATTGAATAAGGATTAATGCTGTATTGCTTAAAATCGCTTTGTAAATAAGCCATTATTTCTCGTTAAAAGTAAAGGATTAAATAATGGTTATTGTGGGTTATCCCTAAGAGATAGACATATACCATCTCCATCATCCTTTTTTGTAGATCGTTTTAAGTGTACAATAGTGTAGTACATTATTTTGATCTATCTCATAGAGTTGAGCCAGCGTTTGCAATGCAAGCGCAAAAAAGTGTTTATTTACGACATTACACTAGAAACCTCTAAAATTATCAGTGTTTCTCTACTATATTATGCATACTATACAGTATACATATTATATATAAAACAAAATAAACCTTTCTCTTGAATCTCTCTATCTATTAAAATAAACCGCATCAAAATCCGTTGCGGAGTTTTAAAGATCTGAGCATACATAGGGACAGACAGACAGCGAGAAGCGACTTAGTTTTATACTATGTAGTGATGATTGTATTATAGTAGAATTGTCGCTAGCAAAATTATGTACACTGTTAACAATCAAATGCATCAATTAGGCAACAGTAGAAGTTTACATTAGTATCATTCTTTGATAGATCTTTGTTGAACACAGTCATGCAGTTGTTTTTGGTGTGTGTTTTAGTATTTTCTCAAAAACTATTAACGACATCATCATATTTCATTTACCCGGGGGACGAAGAGACGGAGTGTGACTACGAAAGTGACAGTGTAGAAGAAAACTTTTCACAAGTGAAAGACAATGATATCAAAAACAAAATGAGAAGTGATTTTGATGGCGTAAGTGCTTTCAGGGTCAATATACCAATCATTTATACGTATGGTACCTACGACAAAATTAAAACTTCAACCACAGTGCCTACAGCAGAAAAAGGTACAAAAAAATCTTTTGCTTTTCGTGCTAATTGCAATGGTAGTTGTCAAGAAGAACATAAATAAACGTGAATAGCTTTCTAAGTGGTATTTTAATTTCAAAACCTGTACCTATCTAAAGCCGCGTTTGCACCCGTAAGCAAGTCGCATGTAAGATACATTTCATAACAGGCTACCGAGGTATAATGTGTTATGAATGGCTCTGTCGTGCCCCTTAATATAATTAAACTTATTGCGAGTTGCTTGCAGATTGAAACGCTGCCATTCAATATGATCATGAATTCATTTGCTTACTACTATGGGTCGATACTGCGACCGATGTTTGAAGAATTTTTTTACTAAAAATAATACATCATTTATTTTCTCTACCTCTCTCTCTTTAAGTTACTTAATGCTAGCGTTACAGTGGAGCACGAACATGGAATAAAGTTGTGAGAGACCGGTGTTTGAAGTAGGTCTCTATAAAAACCTGTATTGCAAGTCACCAGGGCCCTCCCGCAGCTATTAGCATGCTATGTCCTACGTTTTAGTTTAGTAAGAGTAGTGCAGGAAACCAAGTTAAAAAACAAATTAAAAATACAAAATCATTGTGGAAATATCAGAACGCGTGTGAGTTGGTGGAGAGTGTTTATTAACAAAATGTGATTATGTGTCTATGCGTAGAAGGTTGCTTGAAGGTAGATAGCATATTAGGACAGAGCATGATTGAAGGAAGACTGTGGTTCGAGTACAATAGTTTTATAAGCAGTTTTAAAAGCAGCAGAGAGGATGGTTTGTTAGTAGAGATTGTCTAACTAATAATTTACCACCAATAATTTTATTCTAGTCGATTCATCTTCAAGGTTGACCGCTTCTTAACTATTAATCTTACGTTTTCGTTCGAAAATGTCTGTTTATTACCATAAGGAATATCTTTTATTTCTATAAATATCAAAGTTGAACTAATTTGATTCTTGATCAAAGATTAAGTTAGACACTAGATACGACATTTGTGTTTCTTTGTGCTTCGCTGGAATTAACTGACTCCCGCTCGCGAGCCAGCACTCACATGCGCATACGCAACGAACTATAGGCTAATTTCAGCTATGAAATGAAACTGTTCACTACAACTGGGTGCCCCCGCCAAGATAATCCAATACATCACAAATATTTGAAGTGAGAAATCTGGAAAAGTACGCAGTTGTCAATCTTGTCACAGCTAATAAAATATCAGATTGTCAAGGTATTTTTTTTTTTTATTATTTATTAAAACTTTATGCACAAGTAAAATCACTGTACAAAGGCGGACTTCATTTTAATGGGTAGTACGGAATGCATGCTGCAACACTACCAACTTAAAAAAAAAACTGCAAAGTGAAGTGCGTGTCAGACCACGTTTTTTTAGTTAGTTACGTTAGTTTTTTTTTTTTTTTTACACGTTAGTTTTCTGTCCCGAAGCCACGACATCAAATTAAATCACTTCGAGCCCATTTTATGAGCGACCCCGAAAACCATGAAAATTACACAATAACGAGACATTTTGGAGTTCATAAAGCACCGAATACACTGACGAAAATATAAGTTGGATTGAAAGACAAACTTAACTTTGTTAAGTTAAGTTTGTCTTTCAATCCTACTTATATTTTGTTAAGTTAAGTTTGTCTTTCAATCCTACTTATATTATACAAGCTACCGCCCGCGGCTCCGTCTGCGTTTATGTCGAAAATTATCCCAAGGGAACATATTCACGGGATGATAAGTATCCTATGTGTTATTCCAGACTATAATCTACCTCTGTGCCAAATTTCATCGAGATCCGTTCAGCCGTTCTGACGTGAAAGAGTAACAAACATCCATCCATACTTACAAACATTCGCGTTTATAATATTAGTAGGATTATAGTTTATTTATTATTATTGAAAAAAGTTTCTCCCAAACGTCACGGTCAATATCCAGTTGCAAATGTAATTTTGTAATCACCAAAAAAATGTGGTAAAACTACAAATTATCGGTTATCGTGCTTTCCTTTACTTGTGCTGTGGAAAAATATGTCGCATAAATGGTCGTTTTTTTAATTGTGTGAAGCTTATTTTTTTTTTAAGAGCTCCAAGGAGTAAGTACCTACGTATTTGATATTATTTTTAACTGAATAACTCGAAGTATTTCTGAGAAAAAGGGTCTTAATAGATTGTCAGGCAGACAGACCGGTCAGATAAAAGGGACGGATAAGGGTTCCGTTTTTTCCTTTTGAGGTACGGAACCCTAAAAGTGGTGAAGGAGTTACCTTTTAAAATATAATATTTTTTATTTTCCGATTTTATTATTACCCGAACGTTGACTTTGCATTTAAAAAAGTTAAAATACGACTATATCGTTACTTACTGCGCCTAATTGTCTATCTAAATCCAGGGACCACACAAACACCCACAAAATAACATCAAAATCGGCCCAACCATTTAGGAGTTCGGTTACATACACTCGTATTCAAGAATTATCACTTTAATATTATAAAGGCGAAAGTTTGTAAGTGTGTGTGTGTATGTTTGTTACTTCTTCACGCGCAAACCAATTTTGATAAAATTTGGTATGCAGGAAGCTGGAATAACGAATAGACTATTTTTAAATATCTACTAGCTGCGCAGGTAACACCGGGGCGAAGCTAGTAATATATAAAAGATTAACAGGGTTACCTTGAAAACGTTAAACAAGTGTCAGTTCTGCCGAATTTTATATTAATGTCCGGAGCGTAGGTATATCGTTTTTTTCAATGAAGGTTTTATCTAAAACAAAACACATAAAAATCACATCACTTCATTAGAGTAAAATTTGAATCATTCGCGGAGACAATCTTTAGTGAAACAGTCATGAAGCTGACACTCTTTTGTTTTATAATGCTTTCATTAAACATATTGGCGAAAGCAAACTTCGTTTATCCAAGTGCCCTTAGCTACGATGATTGGGTCTGTGAATTCGTGGAAAATATTGAAGTAATACAAGCCAAACCAGCTGTGAAAAAGAATGCTTCTGAAGTGAGAAAGACTAGAGATTCTGAAGATGACGAGGAAAATGATATCCAGGTCAAATTTCCGAATGATAAAGTAATTTTGCCTAGTGCTGAAGAAGATGATGACGAGGATCCCGGTGCGGCTTTTGATGCTAGCTGCAATGGCATTGCTGGAAAGTGTCAAGACGAACATAAATAAACATTTGAAAGCGTAGTGACGACTGTTGTTTTGTCAAAAAATGTTGAAGTGATCAATTAATGGTGATGTGGAAGCAGCTTCTTGTGAGTTATATATATGAGTAGGTAGGTAAGATGCAATCAGTTTTATCTGTGTAATTTTTTCAAGTGTCCATGAATGAACTTCTGACTGAAACTGAAATCCGAAACTTTGAGGATTATTTATTAAAAAACGCTCAAAGGAGCGCGCAGGGTTTTTGAAAAATCGGTATTCCTTGCCAGGAATCGAACAGGTTGATTTTGTAAAAAAACGCAGCATGTTTTATTACACCATTCGAAAGTGTCGTTAATAAGGATTAAATTCTGGGAAGTAATAACACATGGCAAGCTAAATAAAAGAGCTCATTTTACCAGTCAGAATCAACTACCGATTTTTAAAAACCCAATGATGCACTTTAAGTTTTCTCTTTCTCTCTTTTTCTTTCTCTCTTTCTCTCATTTTGATTATATATAATTATTATTTAGTATTGTTGTCCTCCTAACACAGTGTAAGTAGTTTTTTATCAAGCCAAAGGTTGACTGGTGGTGAATTCTTTGTTGCATTCCGTCCGCCTATACTGGATGTTTCAGAAGTATGTGATTTTTTTTATTATTATTTTATTTTGACCTTACTTAATGTGACAACAATAAAACCGGTGATGTGAAGATTGTATCCAGTCGAGCTATATTTATGCACTAAATACCTTTATTTATTTGACCTTTCTGGCTCTAAAATATGTGAATATTTGTAAAATACCTAACCTACCTAAAATCTAAATTTATACTTGTTTGATATTTCGATTCGGATTATCGATAATAATAAAATACTTTGTATGCGGCGTGTATTTGTTTCTTTTCTTGAGTCGGCGCCAAACTTTGCAATATTAAACAAGTCTTCATGAAATCATGACACAAATGATCGCGGAAATAACAGAATCTAGGGCTTTATTTTTTGTTAAATCCGGAAAACAAACTATTGTGCATTGTTTTGGATGGGAAATCATCAAGTGGCTGCTCCCGTTCTGGGTGAAGCGAATGGGAGTTTTAGACTCTTACTGACAAAAACCTACCCTCCAAATGCCCGTTCCAGGGCCGCGGTAACTCTTTCGAACAATTCCGCAACCCTGGCACTAATATGCCTACAATGAGGATTCAATCTTAACATGAAATCCAAGGATAGTTACAGTACAATTCCACTGATAGACCTTAAACTAGCTTTGTCAAATAAAGTCGAATTAAGTACAAACCTTCGCGAAAGTCCATGACCATGAGAAATAATTAAAAAAAGAACTCCCTCATCTTCTTAGCACGGCGAGCTGTGCTGGGCGGCTGCTGCAAGTGCAGAAAATCAAATAGGATAACCTCATTGGGAGTCATATATTTGAGCCATTGCGTTAGTGAAACATAAGGCCCATGGAGTCCGAATGCTGGTCGAGTCTTTCGGGACCTCAGCAAATAACTTGTCGACAATTCACGTGACCAGAAAGCTGAGCTGTTCACCGCCAAAGAATAAGCATTGCCATTCAACGCAACAATGCTGCCAGTGTCCTGGGCACTTTTCCCATTGACAGCGATGTGGATGAATTTCTGATGCCCAATGATTTATTTTGTTTTATAGGAGTTTGTAAATAATTTCGGAAATTGTTTAGTCCAGATACTTAAAAAAACTATTTGAACAACATCATGTGCAGGAACTATAAGGTAAGGTAGCATAGAATGATTAATGTTAAGTATTTATCTCATCGACATGTGTATTCATCCTGTGCTACATCACACTGGGCTCCAAAACAGGTATCATAGACGTGGACACCGGCCGCATGCATAGTGACCGCTGGGCAAAAGTCTCCACGCAATGGATGCCAGAGGATGGATGGCGATCATCTGGGCGCACACAGCGAGGGCTGGTTCGAGGTGGCGCAAGATAAGGGTGTCTGCAAGGATATGGGGGAGGCCTTTGCCCAGAAGTGGCACACAATAGGGTAATAAAAAAATAGTCTAGGCTGTGCAAGGTCCTATCGAAATGTCACCAGATCAATCCCAAAAAAATTTTGAATTTTGACACTCGCTATTTTCGATATTATGCCACTGCGTTTGACTTTGTGTTTCACTTTGTTAGCAATGATGTCTAAAAATAGTCAATGTATTTTTTGCGAAAAACATCTGCATTTTTTTTTGGTTCGAAATAATGATTAGTTACATTGTCACAATGTAACTAATCATTATTTTTCGATATTATTTGAAAAGTAATGATATGATGATATGTCAATAAATTAATAAATGTAAATCATAACATTTAACGACACACATACTCGATTTATCATGTTAAACATAGTGCGACGCAAAGATAAATTCATGAAATCATTTAAATAAAATAAAAAAACGTCTCTCGATACGCTCGTCACTGCTGATAAGTGATAAGACAAGGATTACATCTAGGTACTTACGTCAGGGCTTATGTCGGTGAAGTTGGCACTGGAAACAAATTCCTTGAGGAATCCATCCAACTCCGTTCCCTCGATGTAGCCATTACCTAGAACAAGAGATGAAAAATAATGACTTTCTGTTAATGTAAAAAGAAAGTAAGTCAATGTCTCATTGTGACCTCGGTTGGGCAATTTGCTCATACAAGGTGTAATTGGGTAAGTACACACAAACTGGGAAGGGGTCACATTACTAAAATCTAAATTGACTGCCTTATTTTGCCATTTTTAGGGTTCCGTAGTCAACAAGGAACCCTTATAGTTTCGCCATGTCCGTCTGTCCGTCCGCGGTTTAGCACTAGAAAGTTGAATTGGTATGGGTATACATATTAATCACGTCGAAAAAGTGGTAAAATAAAATCTTTAGATAGGTACATTTTTTTAAAGGGGCGATGATTTTTTTTGTCGTCTACCACATGTTGTATAGGTCGTTTAAAAATATTGAAGGTTTGCTAAAACCATTTTTCCATCCAAGGATCCGTTTGCGAAATACTAAGCTTTAGCTATACCTAGTGCTAATTTTTATCATCAAGTGCCCCCCCCCCCCTCTTTTGTCTGTTAAACGGTTGTTTTTGGAGATGTGAAAAAAATCATGGTAGTAGCATATATAAAGAAAAGGGTAACTATCACAGCTAAGTAGGCTTTACAAGTTAACGAGTAATAGTCGACCAACTTAAAAATGGATAAGTAAAACATTCTTTATAATTCCATACAAAAAGACTTAAGTCTTATAATAGTGAAGTTTAGTTCGATTCCCACCCAGGACAAATCTTTGTGTGATGAGCATGATCCTTTGTTCTGTGTCTGGGTGTAATTTATTTATAATATGTATGTGTTTAGAAATATACGAGTATGTTTATCAGTTGTCTGGTTGCCATAGCACAGGCTTTGCCTAGTTTAGGATCGGATGACCGTGTGTGAGTTGTCCCAAGATATATTATTATTATTTAGGAAAAACTTGAGCTTTTTCTTAGCTTTTTGGCTAGTTTTAAGCTACATTAACGGGCCAAGTCAAGTCAATGTAGCGTGTAGTGATGATTTTAAGACGTAGAATGGTGGTTTTGAGGAGAAATTTCATTTTCCTCTATCTGCATGAACCTAGATAGAAGCATTTTACTATTTTTCTGACATGGTTTAGGAGACGGATAACTTGGCCGGTTTTTTTTTTAGGATGGGAATCAATGACTAAACCTGACTAAAACCATCCCATGTTCCTCCAAATGCCCGTTGCGTTCCAAGGCCGCAGTAACTCTTTCGAAAAGTTCCACAACGCCTTATGTTGCACACATTTATGTTTGCATAACTCGACAAACTGTATTGAACAGCTGTTTTTCCCCATATAAACCCATAGTAAAAGTTGTTTATAATGATGAATTATAAAATCACCCCTTTTCGGGTTTTGCGTAATTTTTATTATACCCTTTATCTCTAGAAACATAATATTATGGGTTGCACTTGCACGAACACAATAAATCGTTCAAGTCGTACCCAAGTTATGCGCGTACATATGTACATTTCGGCGATTAATTTTTATTTAGGCATACAGAATGTCCCAGATCTCAACGTCAAGCCGAAAAGTGATGACAGGATTGATCATAACCATCACGAGAAAAATCTGAAAAAAAATCTATCCCATGCAGTTTGAAAATTATGGGCATTTTAAGAAAAACCTAGAAATTTGATCAAACTGTACCAGGTGGTTATTCTTTTTTATTTTTGTTCATTTGAACTTTGGAAACGTAATCCTAAATAACATTTCTAGAATCCCAATAAAAATAATGACTCCGTAAGATTGGATTAAATAATTATTAAAATATAATTTCTCAATATATTATGAAAAAATCGATTTGTGTACAATAAATCCCATCCAAATTCAATAGTTTTCAATATAACCGTGTCTTATTAAGAAAAAAATAGTTTACAATTTCACGCGATATTTTACAATCTTACGGCGTTTACAATTTTCCGGTGACATATACTTACATATATAGATGTCTAATTAATATTGTTTATGATGTTTGTACACTGACCTCCCTAAATTTAACTTCTTTCGTTCAGTCTATACAAAGGTTGTCTGTACGAGATTGCCTTGTGTGATAACACCGCCCAGTGTACACTAGTGTTTTTACTGTGTTTGATAAGAGGTGTACAATAAAGTATATAATAAATAAATAAATTATAAACATACCTAAAAAATAAATAAACAAATAATAAACATACCTAACTTGGTGGATGAGATTGTAGTCCAACCGGTTGGAGGTGAATTAAACCAGTACCTATTCATATGGAAACCTACTTTCGAGACAAAGAATATGTTGTCCTTGTCCAAGGCCGAATGGATCTATATGCCAAAGTTCATCAATGTTGGTTTCAAGTACGTTAGCAAATAGATCCATTCAACAGACAGGCAGACACAGTTACTGCCGCATTTATAATTTTATAAGCATGGATTCAGACAAAGTCTAGGTTTCCATGAGTACCTATTTTAACTTTAATAGTAATTATCTACACAAAATCAGTATAAATAGTGATGTACTAAGTAGGGAGCGAGGCGTTCGATTGTATCGTAATTCGTACCCCGAGATCATTTCAGATTAAAGAAAAAGTGGCTGAAGAGAAACGTTTACGCTGTGGCCATGAAAACCACGAGAAACCTCAAATCTCTAATGCTGGCACTTCACAATTGTCAAAATATTCTCGCCACTTGTGCAATAGAAATTATACCTTAATATAATATATAATAATTATACCATTCCCACCCAGGACAAATCTTTATGTGATGAGCATGATCATTTGTTCTGTGTCTGGGTGTAATTTATCTATAATATGTATGTATTTAGAAAAACATAAGTATGTTTACCAGTTGTCTGGTTGCCATAGCACAGGCTCTGCCTAGTTTGGGATCGGATGACCGTGTGTGAGTTGTCCCAAGATAAAGAAAAAAAAAAAGATATAATCAACGTGAGATATACCAACTGTTGATATAATTTCTTTACATATAACATTTACTTCTTCTAAAACTTATTTAGTATAACATTGTTTGATATAACGTTTATGTAATCGAAAATCATTTGGTCTAACGTTTAATATAATATAAAAAACGTCGTTATGGTTAACACCCCGACTCAGAGTACCCCGACTCGGATAGGTTAGGTTAGAAGGCTAAGGCGGGAGTGAAGCGGAGCGGAGCTCCCGCCTTAGCCTTCGTGTTTATTTTTTTTTTAAACCACCCAGAAATAGGAGCCGTCGAACTATCTTAGCGCAGGTGGTAATCAGTTACTAGTTACGTTTTTTTTATTTTTGTGTGGTATGTCAAACGATTTTATATTTTATGTATGTTATGCCAAACGATTTTATATTTAATGTATGTTATGTCAAACGATTTTATATTTAATGTATGTTATGCTTATAAAAATTAGTTATTTTAAAATTATATCAATCGTTTATTATATAAACTAATCGTTATATTAAATAAAATTATAGCTCCCGTTGTTATATGTTGTAAATATTACAGATTTTGTTGTTATATCATCTATTACTTACCCCAAAAATGGCAGAGTTCGTTATAACAAAAATTTGTTTAACTAATTTTACTAGAACTTTAATTGCGTGAACTTAAACGTCTTATTAATTCTATAAAAAAGTCTTTTGCTGAAATATTCTTCCTTAAACAGTTTTGCACATAGACAAGACAAGAAAGTTTTCAATTCGACTGTTTGATTTTTGTATGTTTGTTAGGCGAGTTTTTCTGGATCTTGCGGACCGATTATTATTTTTTTTTAAGCAAGTCATACTTTGGAAGTAACCCCGTAGTGAATTTTGAACAGCTACGCTAAGTAACTTATAGCCTTATGTAAGTTTAACACAGTAACAGAAAAAAAAAACGGATAAGCGGATTTGTATTTTGTCATGTGATTTCTCCGGAATCAGTAGACTATTAATATTAAGTAGTATAACTAGTTAATAATAAGATTTTTAATTAATAATGATTTTTCACATGGAAACTAAAGCAACAGGTTACTTTTACCAAGTTCTTGTTGCTATAGTGTTATTTACGGAATATGTGAGCAACGCGTTTTTCAACTGCAAATAGGCTTGATAATTTGATATTACCCCCGGCGCGTACGCACAGTAACACACCCACCCCGGGGGTGATCCAAACGCCTCCTGCCGGAGGCTCTATGCGGGGATCTTGCGGTCCATGGCCCTTTATGGGGTCCCAGTGTGGGCTCTAACGCTGAAGGGACGATCAGCCCGCCAGCTCAACGCGTCCCAAAGGGTCATTTCCATCCGGCTGGCCCGGGGATACCGCATGGTCTCCGGCGAGGTGGCGAGCCACCTTGCCGGATTACCGCCATGGGATCTGGAGGTGAGAGCCTTCGCGCACGTCTACCGCTTCGCCGGGGCGAAACTCCGCTGCCGCCGCAAATTGCAGCGCGGTGGACGGAACTCCGGCAGGATACCATGGGGGTAGGGAGACTGCGACTATCACGACCCAGCGCTGGGTACGTCACAATTGTAGCGGTAAGGCCCCTCTTTGGGGAGGGGCTGGAGAGGCGCCACGGCGTCCTCACCTTCCACCTGACGCAGGTACTTACCGGACACGGCTATTTCGGGAGGTACCTGTTTCGGATTAAGCGGGAGGACACGCCCGGGTGTCAGCACTGTGAGGATCACCTGGAGGACACGGTGGAGGTCAGCCCTACTTGGGCTGATTACGTGCCCTCGTCGAGGCGATCGGCGGCGGCAACCTCTTGCGTCCGGCCCTGGTTAAATCCATGGAGGAGGCTTGGGAAGTGGTCACCTTCGTCTGCGAAGCAGTAATGCTAGCGAAGGTGGAGGCGGGCCGCGCGAGGGAAAGCCAAGGCCTTCAGCCCAACCGCCGCTACAGGAGAAGACGCCCCGAGCGTCGGGAGTCGCAGGGCGATCCCCGGCCACCGTAGACGCGGGCCTGCGGACGGCGAGCGTTGGGTAGCTAGCTGTCCGATCACCACCAGGCCCGGATCAATGGCGCGTTGTGTTTCACGCGCGCCTCAAAGAGATGTCAGCATAGAAGACGAGGCCTGCTAGGGCTAGAGCCTACCAGGGTTGCGGAATTTGTTCCAAAGAGTCACCACAGCCGTGTAACGCAAAGGGCTTTAGAAGAAACACGGATGGGTTTCAGTCAGTAAGAGTCTGACACGCCCTTCCACTCCACCCAGAGCGCAAGAAGTCATTCGATGATTTCCCGTCCTTAAAAAAACACACACTCACCCCGCCGGGCCCCGCCCCTTTCCTATCACTCGTTCCTTGACTTTTATCTTGCGCACGCGTGTTCTGTGTTTACTGTTCTCTTGGTGTTTGATTTACTATCGACTTGACTGTTCTATGGTATTCTGATTTGAAAGTGTATTGGTTGCTCAGAAGCAAAACCATTTGGTAGATCAGAAGTAATGGTGGATTAAATAAATAAAGATCACGTGAACCATAAAAACATTGCACTCCTTTTTTTAGCAGTCGTGTAAAAACGAAAAGCATTTATAATTTAAATATTTATAATAAGATGTCAAAATTCACGTAATTATAGTTCGGGTAAATTTACTGGACCAAAAATATTTAGTTATAAGGAAGTCTTCCATTTTCGTCTCTGTTCTACAAACTGTAGGTAAATATACTCAGCGGAATAGCCGATCACTGGTCATAAGCCACTGATGTTACTTAAATAAGGTTTTATCGGTGACTAGAATCGTGTTTAAATGACTAAATATAGATTCCAAAGAAAACATTACGTATCAAGAAGGATCGAACAATAATATTTTGATATGAATCTTGTTATAAACAGGTTTGAAAGTAACGAGTCTCTACAGATAGGGTGACCAATAAACAAACCAGAATTAGCATCGTGGTGACTAATAATAAAGGTTGGTACATTAAATTTGTTTAAAGATATTTTCTTTTGATTTGTTACTCAAAGGTCGCTGCAGCCAAACACATTTGATTGACTTGAAGGGGAGAGAGATTTTTTGGTATCTAGGTTTGATAATAATATCTTCACGGCCGAATCCATTTCTAAAAATGTCTTTTTTCCCAAAAACTTGTAGCAGAGCTGTTACGGTGGTCTAATTAAGGAAATATCAGCCCCAAATTAGCGAAGACTTTTAAATGTGTTTGTGTTTTTCCATCAAGTCAGTGCTTCTACCTGACTACAATGACGCTAAACCAGTTATTTTAAAGAAAAATAACTTGTTCTCGACGACGATCTTCAAGGTTGCCGTGCCGATATCTCCATGCTTCGAAAACACGATAAGCTATTCTGCCGTCATAAGAAAAAAGGACGTATCTACACAAAACGAAGTAACCGATTTCCGACATAAAGTAAACTTTAAAGTCAGAAATCGGTTACTTCGTTTTGTGAATATACCCACGTCCTTTTTTTAGGACTCCGTATCCAAAGGGTAAAACGGGACCGTAGTACTAAGACTCCGTCTGTCTGTCTGTCTGTCACCAGGCTGTACCTCATGAATCGTGATAGTTAGACAGTTGAAATTTTCAGAGATGATGTATTTCTGTTGACGCCATAACAAAAAATACTAAAAACTAGAATAATAAAATAAATATTTAAGGGGTCCCCATACAACAGACATGATTTATTTGACGTTTTTATAGATACTGGTACGGAACCCTTCATGGGCAAGGCCGACTTGCACTTGGCCGGTTTTTCTTATCCCGACTGTCATTCGTACTTCCTTGACTGTCATTACGGGTAGTCAGAAGCCAGAAAATCAGACACCAGTCTTGCCAGTCGGTGTCGTGTTACCCAGATACTGGGTAGTGGAGGTCTGAAAGGCAGCCGCTCCATGTAAACTCAGCTGCATCTGGTTATACTTGAAGCCGACCCAAACATAGTTAGGAAAAGGCAGATGGATTTGTTTCTTGATGTGTAACATCTTTCCTCTCGCTTTCCTGCAATCTGTGGAAGTGATTTCGTGAAATGGGACGGAAGTGTGTAACAGGAAGCCGAGGAAGCGCGCGCTATTCGATTTGACCAATGAGCGCGCCCTTTTCGATTTGACCAGTGAGCGCGCGCATTGGTCGAGTTGGCTGTCAGGTGATACTTTTAATGACATCCTGTGCGACTATTGTAAGACTTGCTCGTTTTTTTTATATATTTTTTAAATAACGTTCTTTAAACAACATAACCCGAGGTGCACGATTCCCGTATTATTAAGAAATGTTCGCACTTGTATTGCAGTTGCAATCTGCACCTCTTATTTCTCTGCATTTTGACAGATAGCGACTGAGATGATAATGCAAACGTTGCTAAGAAATGAATAGAATTGGTTCTCAGATTTTTGAGAAGGTCGCATAGCTGGTCGTGTCAGCCAGAAACGACCTGGCCGCTTCTTTTCGAATTTCTTATGTATTTTCTATACACGATGTGTTTTTTACCATCTTTCAAAAAATTTATGACGTGATTTGCTTAAAAACGGTTTTCTTTAAAATATCTAACGTCAGATAGTTTGCACGAAAACATCTGTAAAGCGACTGAATCTAATATTCCTAAGCTATTCAAACCTCGTGTTTTGTGGCCCACCGCATCAACGTTCAAGGAAATTGACTTGGCCAAATTCACGCCATTACTCTTAATTTGCATCCGATCTATCTCGTCGCGGGCATTTTAAAAACCTTTTGCGATTCTCCTCTTTTTAGGGTTCCGTACCTCAAAAGGAAAAAAACGCAACCCTTATAGAATCACTTGGGAGTCCGTCTGTCGGCCTGTCACGAGTCTTTATATAATGCATCAGCTTTGCGACGTATTTTGATAATCGCAAGTAAATCAAAACCTATAGGATACTTCCTGTCGATCTAGAATCATGAAATTTGGCATTTGGTTTTTTCACAAAAAAACACTTTTTTTTTATGGATGGGACATCATCAAATGACTTCTTCCGCTCTGGGTGGAGCGGAAGGGCGTGTCAGACTCTTACTGACTAAAACCCATCCGTGTTCCTTCTAAAGCCCTTTGCGTTCCAGGGCCGCGGTGACTCTTTCGAACAAATTCCGCAAACCACGGGCCTGGTGGTGATCGGACAGCGAGCCACCCAACGCTCGCTGTCCGCAGGCCCGCGCCTACGGTGGCCGGGGATCGCCCTGCGACTTCCGACGCCCGGGGCGTCTTCTCCTGTACTTTTTGCGATTAGAAATTAATATTTGCAGTCCGAGATTTGACCGCGACTAGGGCTACGGAGCCCTCGGTGCGCGAGTCAAACTCGCACGTGTCCGGTTTTTTCTGTACGATACTGGTGCTATTATAGAATGATAATGTACCTAAGTAAATATGTTTATAGATTTAGAGGAGATTATAGAAGAGTCGTGCAATGGAACCCATTTGTTTTCACAGCTAGATTACATGATCCTGCAAGTAGATAGCTCCTCTTTCTCGCAGAATTGTTCATCAGGACCTAAACATACATAACATATCATCAGCTTTCAGGGTACACAGCTTCACCGCGGCCCTGGAACGCAAACGGCTTTAGAAGGAACACGGATGGGTTTTAGTCAGTAAGAGCCTGACACGCCCTTCCGCTCCACCCAGAGCGGAAGAAGTCATGTGATGATTTCCCAACCTTAAAAAAAAAAATGTACACAGCTGGAAGACAGGTCACACAGGCCACCTCATTCACAGGAGCCAGGTCTTCCATGACTCAGGTGCGGGTTGCTAGATATCACATGTCTTCGAGTTTAATGGTTTCAGGACATGCCATTTAGTAACCTCGTCTGGTATACCCTCGATATATTCCTTGTCCGATATCAATGATGTCACAGATAAACATACAAAAAAATATAGACGAATTTACGAAGTCACATTGGTGTTTGCCCGAATTTGAATCGTACATATAATCGATGTAGTGATTGTTTTTAACAATGTCCCACATGCTTTGCAATAAAGGGTATTTTGATCGAGTTATGCAATTGAGATACTGGTTAGATGACCCAAGATGATCACTGAATCACGGACTTCTACAGCTAACTTGGCACACGCATTGGCCCTTGAACCAATTACCAACCAACTTACAATTGCATAGCAGCAATTTCGCCAATCAGGTTAACAACATTGTAAACAGAACCAGTCTCAGGTATATATTAAAACCTTTACAGAATTTCGATTCATTTCGTAATGAACTTAACGCGTGCAACAGTCAGTATGAATTTTGGTGTGTTTTTGTGTGTTCTCGTTTTGGGTCAAACATTTGGTTACCCAGTGTCCCCTTTATTGGGTCACACCTTTAGTTACCCAAAAGCAGCACCAGTGTTGGGTCATACCTTTGGTTACCCAAAAGCAGCTCCAGTGTTGGGTCATACGTTTGGCTACCCAAAAGCAGCACCAGTTGAAATGGAATCACAGCCAGAGGAATCAAGGGGAAATTTGACAGTTCCATCTACAATATTGTCTCCAAATGTCCGTACATACTCTGTGTTTGTGGGATCTGAATGCGCTTCGGGTTTACAGAAACTCAACGGTATTTGTGTTGCAACTGATAATTAAATTATTTTATTTTAAACGAACTGTCTCTTTCTGTTACTCTTATGACTTGGGTTCATAGATAAACAAATTCTTGAGTTGCTCGTTTTTGTTTTGATGTACCTAGTCCCATTATAATCAATAAAAAAGTAGAAAAAAATGCTTCACTGCAACCATCCAGTTGAATGTAGCAATTTTCTGATTTATGGTTCTCTTTCCTATTTTAATGTGACCAAAATGACAGTTATGACCAAAATATTTAAGTTACCGCATTGTAAAAACCGGCACTACTACTTAATGGTACAGTTAAAAATCCATAAAACATTGAAGCATTACAACATTTTCAATGTCTTTTTATATTTAAACAGCATGCTGTGTCCACCATGAATTTTTAGTTCCATTTTTCTGTGTTCTCGTGTTGGGTCAAACGTTGGCTTACCCCAAAGTATCACCAATGTTGGTATCACGGCGCGAGGAATCAAGTGGAATAGTGACAACTATGTCGTTGACAAGACGGTCTCCGATGGAGAAATTGACAATATCCTTAGGACCGGAGTGTTGCTCTGCAAGCAATGTGCCCTGCCGTCGGGTCATGACGGTAACCTTGGTTCTCTTGCGGATATCATCATTCGCAGGAATGATTATATCCGCAAGAGTGGATTGAAATGCATATCCCAAAAGATAAATAATAATAATACGCTATTTCCAAATCCTGGACATAGTCTACCCGAGTGCAAGTTTCATTCAAATTCGTTCCGCCGTAAAGCTGTGCAGAAGTAACAAACAGATAGACGATAGGCAGTCACTTTCACATCTGTAATATTGGGACCTAGCTTTTGCCCGCGACTACGTACGTGCATATCCCGTGTTTTTCCGTTCGTGTTCGAACGAATGACACTATTGAAACTATGAAGTAAATTAACTACTTGATCCAAATTCAAGTATTTAGAATCTTTACTTCGTACTTCAAACCAAAGATCGAACTAGCCCCAATTTTCCCAAACAAAACTTTTTTTTTAACCAATTTTGAAAGACAGAGCCAATCAAACAGTCAAAACCTATTCATTTTACGACACAATTTCAACCATTCCGAAAATTACGTCAAATGCACAACGCCATCTATCGAACATGGATTTCAACTGTAAACAGAAGTTCTATTTTTATTCTTCAGATGGCGTTGTGAGCATGTGAATTGCGTGTGTCGTTATATTTTACATCTTGAATACTTAAAATTCGTATATCATTAAAATTATCTACATTGGTTTCGTACACTTTACACACGTCATTTAGATGCATGCACATCCAAACAAATAAACAGACAAACTGAAAACAGACAAAAATGCTGGAAATGGGTTCTGTTCGTTATACTTTAACACCCTGACTATTTTTTTTTCGAAATATTTTCGATGTACAAAAACGATTTTCGACACACTTATTATATGTACATATTATTATGTAGAATAGATTATGAATTTGAGCCGTTTGGGGTTGCGGAATTTGTCCGAAAGAGTCACCGCGCCCCTGGAACGCAAAGGGCTTTAGAAGGAACACGGATGGGTTTTATTCAGTAAGAGTCTGACACTCCCTTCCGCTCCACCCAGAGCGGAAGAAGTGATTTGATGATTTCCCATCCTTAAAAAAAAAAGCTCATCGAGTTTTTCGTGAAATCAGCAAGCAGTTAGTCGACTTTTCACGTGACCAGAGGGCAGGCTAAATAATCAACATTGCCATTCAACGCGCGGCAATGCTGCCAGTGTTCAGGCACTTTTGCCGCTGACAGCGATGTGGATGAATTTTTTGATGCCCAAAGTTTTTTTTTTTTAAACGCGTTTGTATAACTATAATTTCGCGATTATTAGTCTAGTTGTTTAAGTATTTAGTTGTTACTTGTACATATTATAGTTCGTTAAATGTAAATGAATAATAGTATGAATTTATCATGATAACACAGGCATCAGCTACGCGGTAAGAACAAAATATCGTTTTAGTAGAGTGCCTTACGCGCCAATACCTAGTGTAAAAACCTCGGAATCAACTTATTTTCAACGAATTATTATAAAATCAGTTGGATTGTACTTTTGATAAGGTACCTATATTACAAAGTTTACTTATTAAAATTCATTGCTCTTTGTTTTCGTATCATTAACAATAATACTGATGTACACATATTAATATACAGAGTGAATTTTTAAAGGGTGCGTGGGTGTTCAAATTCGAAACTATGAGGAATATCGAAAAACACTGAACGGAGTTTCGAGCCCGATTTTGATGAAAGCTAAAACTACATCACTGGATTTTTGAAAAAACGGTATTCCTAGCTAGGAATCGACCCGGTTGATTTTGAAAAAAAAACACCTTTATTATTATACCGTGTGAAAGTGTCGATACTAAGGACCAAATTCTGCGAAATAAAAATACATAGCAAGCTAAAGGAAAGCGCTCATTTTAAACAAAATACTTTTTTATTTTCACAAAAAATATTTCAACTGATAATTTTTTTGTTGCAGTTTTGGTTTTCATCAACATGGGACCCAAAAATCTACAACTGCATCATTCGATTTAAAAAAAAAATATCAGTTACGGTTTAGGTAGGTAGGTTTAGTCAGAAATTTAAAAAGCAATTTGTTATAAGTGAGAGCTTTCCTTTAGTTTGCCATAATTATGTTATTGCTTCCTATAATTTGTGTGGTGTAAAAGCATATTGTTATTATGTTTCATGTTTATTGTTTCAAACTCCCCGGGTATTCCACTATTAGACGATCAGGTAAAGTATGAACTCTTATAATTTCTATAGTTCGTCTCCGTCTATTCTACATCACTCAAATATTCCTAATGCAAGACACACAACACATAAGAAAAAAACGCAAAAACACGAAAAATAATTTAATAATCAAAACCAATACACATTCCGTTAAATCTAGTTAAACCAGTGGCACATTCTGATCCCACGAATGCGGACCTAAAATGTATAGGCATTGGAGTTGATAAAATAGGAGCAGCACTTCCTTTTGATTCATCTGGCCCTTTTGATTCATCTGGCCCTTTTGATTCATCTGGCCCTTTTGATTCATCTGGCCCTTTTGATTCATCTAGTCCTTTTGATCCCACGAATGCAGATCTAAAATCTATAGGCATTGGAGTTGATAAAATAGGAGCCACACTTCCTTTTGATTCATCTGGCCCTTTTGATTCATCTGGTCCTTTGGATTCATCTAGTCCTTTTGATCCCACGAATGCCGACCTAAAATCTATAGGTATTGGAGTTGATAAAATAGGAGCCACACTTCCTTTTGATTCATCTGGTCCCTTTGATTCATCTGGTCCTTTGGATTCATTTAGTCCTTTTGATTTCTCTGGTCGTGATTTCCTATCCAACACTGGTACTACTTTCGGGTAGCCAAACGTTTGACCCAATACGAGACCAAACAGAAATAAAACTAAATAATAATTCTCCATAGTAGCTGTTACACTTGCAGGTTTGATGTAAAATTAATTGTTGTAATGCAACAATATTTTATGGTCGTTTGGTTAATTGTAAAGTTAATTAGTAACTGGTTCTTAAGTATTTAACGGTTATTTTGTTATAATCATCAACAAATACGCATTGAAGAAACGTGGCGATCAATGCTCATGCCTTCTTTATATGGAAAAAAATCGCAATAAAATAACACCTCAAAACGGGGGGTCTGTATGTATGCTTTGCTTTGCTTTGCTTGGTAGTATAGATGCAGGCCTACCTTCCCGTCTCCTTCAGAGATGGGAAGGAGGCGTGGTCTTGAGGGAGAACGCAACGGTCGTGTAGATCTTCAAGGCAAGTCTGGTGGATACACCTTCTCGAGGTTGCCACCCCGTTATTGGTCTAATTAACTCTAATTCCATATGAAATAGATGTAACTGAAACCACCGGACGCTTTTCCTCTGCGAACCGTGACCCCTCTGTGACGGGTGGTTGCGGACTTGGCTGTCACTAAATCAGCTGATGGCGAGTAGAAGAATAGAGTCACCTGCGCTAGGACCCGCGCAGTCGAGCGCCGTAAGCGGGGATGAAGGAGTCCTGGGGGGTTGAGAAAATCGGCACTGGCGGCAATGTGTCCGTGAGGCAACACGCCCCCTTTGGTCTGGATTTCAAGCGAAACGGCGGTCTTACCCTCTAGCCAGGAGTAGGGAAATGGCAACAGTGTCCCGTCAGTGGGTGACAGGCGAGGTGCGTGGGGGTAGGTAAAGGCCATGCTGACGGTGTAAGTGAGGGTTGATCAGTTCGTAGGGGTAGGCCTTTCGACCTTCCACGCCAATCCGATCAAGCCAGCAAGGTGGGAGCAAGAGAGATGACAAAAGATTCAAAACTAGTATGGACAAATTGAGGCCTACTAAAACCACCGCAGGAGTGGCGTCGGCGAAAGCTGGCAAAACTCCTAAGCGAGGTGCCTCTGGCACTTCGCTCGCCCCTGGAGGTCCTGCAGCTAACGCCGCAGGCTCCAGCGCGGGCACCAGTCCGGTTGTAGCGAAAATCGTAGCTAAGACCAAAAAGTCCCAAAACACACAAAGGGTATCGGCGCTGCCTGGGACCAGTACCGATCCCGTCAAAACCAAGGTGAAAACGGCAACGGCTTACACCACCCTCCTCCTCCTCATGTGGCTTCTCAAGCCACATCCCACAAGGCAACCGCAACCGGTCAAACGGGAGCGGTCTGCAGCACCAAGATGAAGAAAACAGTCTCCGGTCTGGCTTTCCCGGCTAACACCTCGCTAGTCGTCAAGAGTCAGTCAGAGATTCAGAAACGAGTGCGCTGCGGCATCGCTATCCCCGACGACCAAGGAGTCTACGAGGACTTGACCTTTATTGGACGAGCCCTCTGTTACCAGAACCCATGGGTCGACGTTAAAAGGTGGGTAGTACTGCACGCCGAGAAGCAGAGGGCATGCTTGTTCGTGATGCTGGGTATCCCCGAGGACCAATTTCCGACCCTGTTGAGCTCCGAACGCCGACTCTCAATTGGTCTGGGATCGGTGTACTTGAAGTTCCAGGGTCCGAATGGCAGGTTCGTCGACGTCTCTCGGGGATGGGATCCTACCACAGGACAGCTGCAGGATGACGGGGAGACCATCCCCCCACCAAACAACCCAGAAGCAACAGTGGCTGACCCTGCTGAAATAGCAGTGTCGGCTGCCCCTGCCGCCGCCGTGGGTGCCGTCCCTCCATAGGGGGGGAGCTGGATGACGTAACGTTGTCCTTTGCTTCTGACCCGGAAGGGGATGGCTTCGACGAAGGCGACTTGCGGTACCCAAACAATTTATCTTTGAAAAAAAATACAAAATCCAATTGCATGAGGATCACCGCTACGAAGGGCTGTGCCCTACAGAGCTGCGGGTCTTCACCGAAGTATCAAAAACAGGTACTGGCACGGGTGCGGGAATCTTCTCAGAGGATCTCAACATTCATATGGCTACACCATTGGAGGTTCACAAAACATTGTTTCAAGCTAAGTGCACGGGCATTTCAGTCATCATACACAGGGAAGTTAGGGACCACTCAATACATATACTCTCGGACAGCATGGCCGTTCTGCAAGCTCTGAACAGTCACACAGTTCACTCTGGTCTGATTCTCGAGTGTCACCAACGTCTCAACCAGGTTGGTAGATACAACAAAGTAACCAACCACGATGCAGCAGACGAACTCGCCAGAAGGGACCTGAACCTATCGTATCACTTCCATTTGGTTACCTAAGCAATCTGGTAGGCGAACGAACTAGTGATAAACATCACAAGCTATGGATTGACCATGGTGAGTGTAGGCAGGCCAAAGAGGCACTTCCCCCTATTGATGGCCGTTTCACGGAAAAAGCCCTAAGACTTTTTCCGTGAATTAGAAGATTCTCTGGTGAATCCCTTAGTCGCCTCTTACGACACCCACGGGAAGTGATGGGATGGGTGCTATTCTTTTACGTCAGACACCATACAGAACATGTGCGCATAACTCGGCAAAATGTTATGAACAACTGATTTTTTTTTGCGATTTTCGGGATGATCGCATGGTAAAATTTATTCATAAAGATGAGTACAATGACCCCTTTTCGGGTATCTGTTACCCGTTGCTATTTCAAAATTCTCAATTCAGGAACTCATTTTTTTTACTTATATCATTTTACTAAATTATGCCCGTGGTTTCGCTCGCGTTAATATAGATGTTCACAATAAAATTAAGCCTATAACTGTCTCCAGGCATCTATCTATATCTGTATCAAATTTCAAAATTTGTTAAGTAGTTTAGGCCTGAAAGCGTAACAAACAAATTCACTATCACATCTATACTTATAATATAGGTACTTATTGAGACGTCAATAAAAGGCGGTGGTTAGCGACAAACTATTTATTCGTTCGGACCTCAGTACCCGACACTGTTTATATTAACACAATAATATCTTATATCTACTCCGGTCGTCACATCTCTCCTCACTAAGCTTACAAGACAGTTATTTAAAACTTATTTATTTTATACACAGTATAAGCATTCTTATCTAAAATGTAAACTAAACTAACGTCCGCAAATTAAACTTATTTAAACTTATCGAATATAATCTAATCTAAATTATTCAAACGTTTAGCTCGATTGTATGCACGCAGTGCTCGAGCCGATACACTAGGCGGTGTCGGTTCTGGTGTAGACGATCGCTTATCTGACTCAGCTTTTGTTTCTGATGGCGTATTCGCAACCTCACCGTCCCCGCCCGATGCATCCTCAAACCTATCATCGTCGGCTCCCTTATCTACCGAAGGTTCAGGATTCTGACTCTTTCCGTCTACGGCTACCCCGCTCATTCGAGATAGAGAGTATCTGTTTTGATTATTATTTATTGGGATAATTTGGTCGGCATGACGACGCCATTCTACCCCGTCCCCCACATTAACTTTGTATGATACGGGGCCAGTCTTTTTAACAACCGTAGCTTCAGTCCATTTGTCCCCCCTTGCTGTATAGTCGCGAGCTAAGACCGATTCCCCCACGTCGAAATTCCTGTCGGTACCAGAGACGCGCGCGACTTGGCGCTCCTGCTTGGCGCGCACCGTGGCCGCTACGTCCGGCCGCAGCGCGTCCAGTCGACTCCGGAGTCGCCGCCCTTGCAGCGCTACTGCGGGTGATACCCCGGTCGTCGCGTGCTCACAATTGCGATATTGGAACAAGAATTTACAGAGAGCCGCGTTTACGTCCTCATTTTCGTACAACGCTCTTTTGATAGCTTTTTTTACTGTTTTAACAGCGTTTTCCGCTGCCCCATTTCCCTGCGGCCTATAAGGAGCCGACGTTGTATGTTTAATACAGTTATTTTCACAGTAATCTTTAAATTCTTGAGATGCAAATGGTGGTCCGTTATCGGTCACGACCTGTGACGGCAAGCCAAAACGCGCGAAAACACCTCTCAATACTTTAATTGTTGATACTGCATTTGTGCTTTTCATTGGTAACGCCTCAATCCACTTTGAGTGTGCGTCGACCATAACCAAATATCGAACGCCTCCACAATCTGCAAAATCGGCATGTACGCGCTGCCACGGGTGCAACGGGAACTCCCAAGGGTGTAACTGCGCATGCGGCGGCGCGTCGCGAACTATGCGGCACGCGGCGCATGATTTACATAATTCTTCGATATCCTTATCTAAATTCGCCCAATAAATATAGTTTCGTGATAAGCTTTTCATTTTATTTATACCTAAATGACCCTCGTGCACTTCTTCCAAGATTTTCTTTTGTAAGGCACAAGGTACTACAATTCTGTATTTGAAAATTACACACCCCTGGACTACCACAAAATCTTGTTTTCTAGAAAAATAAGGCTTTTCCGCATCACAGCTCGGGGCCGATGGCCAGCCAAAAAGTACATAACCTTTTATCTTACTTAATAACGTATCGCGTTCTGTCGCTTTTGCAATATCCTTATAACAAATAGGCAGTGCTGCCTCAACTACATTTAAGTAATCCACGGTTCCTGTAGCCGCAGAGCGACCCTCCTGAGGTAACGGTAACCGTGACAAGGCATCGGCCGGACCGTTGTCCGCCGATCGCACGTATTCTATACGGAAATCATATGCGGCCAGTCGTGCCGCCCACCTTTGCAAACGACTGGCAGCCGTTTGCGGAATTCCTCCCTTTTCCCCAAAAATATAAGTCAGCGGCTGGTGATCAGTGCGCAGTATAAATCGCCTACCAAACAAGTACTGATGGTGTTTTGTGACACCGAACAAAATAGCCAGTGCCTCCTTGTCTAATTGACTGTAGTTGCGCTCGGGCGCACTAAGTGTTCGCGAGACGCAGCTGACGGGCCGCTCGCTTCCGTTCTCGTACCGGTGAGCCAGCACTGCGCCCAATCCGTATGCGCTACTGTCCACCGATAACACGAGTTCGCGCCCCTCTTCATAGTGAGCCAGTACACGTTCACTCAGGAGGTTTCGCTTTGCTTCCAAAAAAGCCTTTTCACATTTCGAGTCCCGATTCCAGCGGACCTCCTTTTTTAATAAATTATGCATCGGTTGCAGTAAAGTACTCAGATTCTGAATAAATCGCCCATAATAATTTAACAATCCAAGAAAACTTTTAAGTTGAGTTACGTTTTCAGGTCTCGGTGCACTGGAAATGGCCTCTAGTTTCTCCGGATCAGGCCGCAAACCAACTTTATCGATAATGAAGCCCAAATATTTTACACTGTCTTGTAAAAATCGACATTTACTTAGCTTGACCGTAAGTCCCATATTACGTAATCTATTGAGTACAGCTCGCAGATTCTTTATATGTTCTACCTTATTTGAGCCTGACACACAAATATCATCTAAAAATACTACGCATCCGGGCACCCCGCGCAGGGTTTCCTCCATGATCTTTTGGAATTTCTCAGGGATACAGGATAAACCGTACGGTGTGCGTTTATAAACATATGTACCTATGTGAGTTGTAATCGCTGTATACGGTTGGGATTCATCGGTTAAAAGACATTGTTCATAAGCATGTCTTAGATCGATCTTTGTAAATTGTTCCCCTCCGCTAAGATTTGCAAATAATTCTTCAATTCGCGGTAAAGGATAATAATCCCGTTTTAATTTGGGATTGATAGTGACCTTGTAGTCACCACAAATGCGTATACTCCCATTTGCTTTGACGACAGGTACGATTGGAGTCCCGTAATCAGAATAATCTATGCGGTAGATGGTGCCATCTGTCTCTAACCGTTCCAATTCCCTCTCAACTCGTGCGCGGAGTGCCAGCGGCATAGGTCTCGCTCGCACGTAAACCGGTTCGTTATCTGTCAGCTGTAGTCGAATGCGCTGTTTACAAGTCCCTAACTTCTCACAAAATACTTCGGGGAATTCATTACGTAATTGCGTCACCAAGTCGTCATCGCTAATCTCATTGAGCGTAATTTGCGTTATTTTTAAAACGCGCATCCACTCTCGTCCCAATAGTGGTCGAGCGCCCCCTTGTATGACGTAAAGACGCAATGACTTCCCTTTGATTTGCCCTAAACAGACATCTACTTCGATGTAACCTAATGACTCAATTCGGGAGCCCGAGTAACAACGTAACAGTAAATTGTCCGCGACAATTTTTTTATGCGAAAACATCTGTTTGTACATTTCTTCATTTATAGCCGAAATGCGGCTACCGGTGTCCACTTCACATTTAACGTTAATGTTATCAATCGTTACTTTAATAAAATATGGTTTGTTACCTCGAGCTGCGACTTCAATGTTAAACATACCGTCATCCGACTCCTCTTCGCTTATGTAATTTTGCCGAGCACCTTTGCCACGTCCTTGTTTACACATCACCTTTAAATGACCTTTTTGACTGCACTCATCACAATTATAGTTTCTGAATCGGCATCTATCAGCCATGTGCGCCTTGCCGCAGCGCCAGCAAAATGGCGCGCGCGAGCTCGCGGGCTCCGCGCCTCCGCTGCCTGGTCCTGCGCTTCCGCTGCTTGCCCCTGCGCCTGCGCCTGAAGCGCGCGTCTGGCGCCCGCGCTGGCCGGCTCGTCCGCCGCCGCCGCGTGCGTGGTGCAGGCCCTCGCCCGCCACCACTGTTGAGTCCGCCACTGTCACCGCCGCCATGGTGCTGCCGCTCGTCGCCAATGAGACGTCAATAAAAGGCGGTGGTTAGCGACAAACTATTTATTCGTTCGGACCTCAGTACCCGACACTGTTTATATTAACACAATAATATCTTATATCTACTCCGGTCGTCACACTTATCTATACTAATATAATATAGCTGAAGACTTTGTTTGTTTGTTTAAACGTGCTAATCTCTGGAACTACCAGTCGGATTTGTAAAATTATGTTTGTATATGATAGCCACATTCATGAGGAAGGCTATAGGCACGGGAAGATTCTACGGTAACGGGAAAAACCGAGGTATGCGCGTAAGAAATCGCGGGCAAAAGCTTATTTGTTTGTAATGTTAGCTAGGATTACAGATGTTTTCTTTTCTGTGTCGCAGATAAGAAAAAAATGTACACATTCCTATTTATCATTAACAGCCTTCTTAAGCGAGCGAGTTTACTCAGTTTTCTGAAATACAGAGCGAGTCCATTTATTTTTTGATGAAAGCAATGTCAACAGCCTCCATGATACAATTGTGTCATGAAGCAGGTCGCCTAGTCTTGTCAACGTTCCCGACGCGCGGTGTTACGACGTTGCTTTGACAGTGTAGGGCTGCGACGTAGTTTACAAAGTACAAACAAAAAATCGTGCAAGAAGTTGGAGGGACTGAAGAAGCTTTTGACGAAGTCATATAATTTATTTAAATAGGACAATTACAAGGCACTTTTGAATTTACTACTGTTTCTAATAGTTTTGAAGGTCAACATAAACAGTTAAAAAAATAAATGAATTTACTTGTTACGTTATTAGATTGATTATAATTAAAACATTATGGCAAGCCTTGACAGTATATGGTTCACACGTTTATTTTGGTACACCGATAAAAGCATCTGAATCTTCATCTCTACACAGTTATGTATAATGAGGTATAATTCATCGTTTGTTTGTTTTAGGTAACCCCGATTTTAAAACTTCACATATGGAAAGTTATTCACAGTTCTATAAGATGGAGACAACGATACGACAATAAATCAAAACACTGGCAATACAAGTTCATACGAATATATTGAATTTTATCACTGATTTGATGTCACTGACTGCAACAGACTGCTTGGAATATTTCGTCAGAATAGTAGACACTATCCTTGCCTAGTTTGAGTTTTTTTTGACGTTTTTAATTTCAGTGACAGGATTTATAATGCGTTATTTCAAAAATGTCCATGAACCAGTATTACCAGTGTTTTTATTTACTGTCGTATCGATGTCTCCACATTGTATTGTATAGTCTATATTTCTAAACTAATATTTTGATTGTTTGTTTGGTTGTTTGTTACAATTTAACTCAAAAACTACTCGACCGATTTTAAAAATTCTTCACCGAGTAACATAGTTACGCTATATTTAGTTCCAGAAATAATTAGGGATCTCTACTAAAACTTGAATAATGTAACCCAAGGTGTAAAAAAATGTCATAAAATGTCTTTCATCGCATGCGCTGCGAAAACTATTTAACAAAACAATGTACTACAATATTAAAGAACGGTTGCATATTAGAAAATCAAAACTTTTCTGAACAAATTTCAAAAGAACAACGTACAAATCAACAAAGTTTAAAATAACGATGGTCATTTGATCAAAAGTTCAGCTGACCAAAGTCTGGAATATCAAAGTTTATATTATTTATTACACTATTGACCAAATCGTTTAAAGGTCAAAATAGATTACTGGATAAATTAGTAATTATCAAATGGATTAACTGAAAAAGGTAAAAATAATATTGGTATTAGCGAATAGCGCCTGTCTGATACAGAAAGCCTTTGCACAACAAGATCGGTTGTACCGCGACTCGGATAGGTTAGGTTAGTAGGCTAAGGCGGGAGCCCTCCCGCCTTAGCCATCGTGGTTATTTTTTTTAAAATTTACCCAGAAATAGGAGCCCGAGTAGCGGGGCTCCGTCAACTATCTTAGCGCAGGCGGTAATCAGTTACTACGTTTCAATTATTGGGATTTCGTCCAACGGTATTTTAAAATTCGGTCTTTTAAAATTCGGGATTTTAATACGTACCCATTTAAATTAATAATTTTTAATAAGAAATCATTTGTGATTATAAAATTTGACTAGTTATGATTTGATATTTTAAAATAACATCTAGCAACTTTTGATCAGTCGTTCATTTGATGTCACATACATTGGGATTCTAAAATGTTTCTAAATAAAACATTTGGTCATTTAAATTTTGTTATTTCGTTTATTGTTCTTTTGAAATTTGCTCGAGAAAGTTTTGATTTTTTAATATGCAACCAACAACATATCAATACCTATAAAAATACAATAGCACCTGCCTATCTCCGACGGATAACTCACAATAACTGCTTTTACCATTAAAATTTTATGTTAAAAAGAATGAATTTTCGCAAAGCTTATTTAACCCACATGGTATTAATCTATATTTATATCTAAATAAAAATGTGTTTGTTAGAACAAAAATTTAATATAGAAGATTTGTGCCCTAAACTCTATACAGATTAAAAAATATCTTAGAAGATATCGCAATTTAGAGATCCCTACGAAAATTGCAGCAAGTAGCAAAGCGTTATCTTTTAGGCGAAGTCATTATTGCTTGTTTCAATTCACGTGGAAATTGATATAAATAAACTAAAAGTGGGATAATTGACACAGATCTAACAATTTTTGCAAAATCAACCTCTGACGGGTTGAGCGGGTGAACAGTTGCGCTGAGCCTGAGCCCACAGAATCAGCAGCAGAAATGGCTGGGAACGATTTAATTAATTATGAAAATCGTTGTGCCTGATTTTCCAACGCCAACCTTTAAAAGGGGGTAGAGGGGTCGTTGAAGTTTGTGGAGTAGCTACTAAATCCGCGAGGATGAAGTCGCGGGAGAAGTACTAGTTATGAATAAAAAGTTGCGCGAAAACCCTTTCGTTGCGTTGTTCGGATAAACCAAAAGGCGCCCCCACTCGACGCGAGTACGCCATCGCTTTTGCCCTACAATTGAACGCGGCAATCGCGTATTTGCGCTATGATCGTTTTGTGTCAGGATGACGCCCAAGTCTTCAATCCAATAATATCTTATCATCCATAACCCCAATCAGCGTTGAACGAGCATGGTTATCATTTTCAAAGCCCGTTCCATCATCGGATTACAAGACGAACGGCGATACGCTTTATTAGGCTTGGAAATCATTAAATGCCTCCTTTCGCTCTGAGTGAAGCAGAAGGGAGTCTCAGACTCTTACTGACTAAAACCCACCCGGATTCCTCCAAATGCCCTTTGCGTTCCAGGGCTGCGGTAACTCTTTCGAACAAATTTCGCAACCCGGGCAGGCACTGGCCCAAGCGAGCTCCGTCATAAATCCCACCCATACGCACAAAACGTTTTGGGAATAATTTAATTGCCCGTACAGCTAAGGAGTGGAATTTCTTGCCGTAGTCTGTGTTTCCTGATAGCTACAACCTTAGATTACTTCTAGGCAAGCGTGCTACATCGCCGTCCACAACGTAGCTTTCCTTCAGGTGAGTTTGAGGTAATGCGAGCCTATCAAATGTATAAAAACAATATTTTTCTGAATGAGAGGAGAGGCTTTTGCATGCAGTGTTCTGCCAGCGGCTTCGGGTGAAAAGTATACTATCTCCCATTCCCGGACATCAGGCTCTAGACAAGTTACATTCCGTCAGCGGTAGCGAAGGCGGTTGTCAAAAATGTATGGTATTGACAAAACCTGTTCAAAGGTTACGTGTTAAATCTATCTATACTAATACTAAAGCTGAAGAGTTTGTTTGTTTGTTTGAACGCGCTAATCTTTGGAACTACCAGTCGGATTTGAAAAAATATTTTTGTATGTGATAGCCACATTCATGAGGAAGGCTATACAGGTCCGCGAAAGGTTCAATCTTTTCACCTCAAAAATAACTTGTAATTGTCCATCATCATGTTATTAACTCTTAATATTGTGTCTAGCTAGCTGTAAGTTTTCCGAAAAATATAAAATAAAATAATAAATAAATCTGAGATTGATGCCGACTAAATTTAAGTTTTTATCAATGCTTATTACTTTGGATTGAAAGAATAGCTATGTTACAAATGAATATCTTTATGAAATAAATTTGTTTTTAGATGGCTTGTGTTTAAACGCCTACCAGAAAAGTACCTATTTTACTGCCAAAAAAATCGAAATACCTGCCGGAATGGATAAATGCTCGTCGGGGTGCCCCAAGTCCCGAGCTCGCTTAGCTCGCTCTTGCATCCAAGTTCTCTTAGTAACAGAAGTAACATTGTATTGAAAAACAATATTTGGTGAGCTTTTATCCATTTTGGTAGACAAAAAAAATATAAATACAACACGTACAATTATTCTGATGAGTGTATAATTATTTTGTAACTTAAAACGTTGTTCTTTAGGCGCCTCGGTATAGAGTGGGTTTTTTCATTTGAAGTTAACATATTGTACTTGGTACGCATTTAAATTGTAGCCTTTTCTGAATTTAATACTTGATTTCTTAGTGTCAATTCTGCCAACGTCCGCATTCGCATCTCAGTCGTATTCTGTCTGTGTGTTCAAAAGTATGGAAATTGAGGCTTTTTGATAGATTGCGACTAAAGGAAATCAAAGCGGTCCCGGGTCAAATAAAGGCTGGGAGCCACTGGTCTTGAGCCTATGGTCTACTTACCCGTGTACTAAGTTTCGTCCAAACCCGTTCAGCCATTTAAAAGTGAAGAGGCAACAAACAGACACAGTAGCTTTCGCCGTCATAAATTAAGAAACTTGATTTGTTACCGCTGCCGTCTCTTTATATTTTTGAAATTTGTGTGGATTGTTTGCGAAACCAAGCGATGTAAATTCTCGCAGCAGGCGCGACCCCTACAGGCTCGTGTTAGATGTCCTCCCAAGGCTTGCGAAATATAATAAAAGCTGCATGTTTATGTGTGTCCAGGTATACAATAGAATACCGAATGAATTAAAAACATTAATAATATCTAATAATAATAATATCTTGGGACAACTCACACACGGTCATCCGATCCCAAACTAGGATGAGCCTGTGCTATGGCAACCAGACAACTGATAAACATACTTATATGTTTCTAAATACATACATATTATAGACAAATTACACCCAGACACAGAACAAATGATCATGCTCATCACACAAAGATTTGTCCTGGTTGGGAATCCAACCCACGACCTCCAGTTTAGCAGTCAGGGTCACTAACCACTCGACTGGCGGTCTGACGGCCAGTCATTAAATATAAGATTGTTCAAAATTAAATTATACAAATGGCTATCTGCTAATAGTTTTTACAGTGTTAAGGAGTTCCTGGAACATGAAATCGCATGATGAATTATTGTTTCGTAATACACGTAAAATTTGCACGCTTAGGTACTCGTATATCTATTAAGCAAAACATGTTTGTTCACATTATTGACACTACCATCTTTATATCATGTTTTTGGAAAATAAATGATATTCTATTCTATTCTAATATTAAAGCATGATTTTTTACGAAAGTATAGTTTGTCAGCCCTGTGCTATATGTGGGATCTCTAAACAATAGCAGCCGAATGTGAGAGGAGTGACAAGCCGCCCCACATGCCGCCATGCCGCTGACAAGCGCCGAAAGCTAATATTCTAATGACAATGTGTGGGCCTCCGCTCAGAGGGTGTTGACTTTATTAGCTGCTCATCTATCTATATCTACACTAATATTATTAGATAAAACATTTGTTTGTTTGTTTATAAAAAGAGGAGCTCGTGGCTAAATAATAACAGCACGGATCGATCAAGGTTGAACAACGCTTGCCGAGGTCGGTCTGTGGATAGGTGACCTTCTTAAGATACCGTGACTTCTTCGTGCGTCGGAAAGCCGTTGGTCCTGCGCCAGATCTCCGGTCGTGTCGGGTTTTCGGCCCATCGAAATATGAGAGTGAATGAAGAGGGAGTGCACCTGTATTTGCGCACACACTTGTTCACTATAATATGTCCCGCACCGATAACTAGTCTCAGTTGAGACTGGCCACCATGGCCGAAATCGGTCAGGAGGACTGTATTATACAGTCAATAGAATAGAAAACAATTGAATGGAATGGAATAGAATAGAATAGAATACAATAAAATACAATGAAATAAAATACAATAAAATAAAATACAATAAAATACAATAAAATACAATAAAATACAATAAAATACAACAAAATACAATAAAAAACAACAAAATACAATAAAAAACATTAAAATAGAATAGAATGCAACGGAGTACCAGTATTTTACATGGAGCTACTGCCTATCTGACTGCCACAAGTCAGTAACTAATAACGTATTACCATACCCCTTGGCACGACTGCTGTCAGGTTTTCTTGCTTCTGACTCCATAAAACGACTGTCAATGACAACCAGGACCAACGCTTTCCGAGGCACGGAGAAGTCTCGGTCTATGATGGTCTGGTCACCCATCCACGAAAACACGCGGAAAGTGATAGATACCTTAACAAAAACCCCTCTAACGACTATGTTATGTATGGACTTACAGTTAAAAAAAAACATAGGTAACAAAAACTCTACACATAACAAAAACTCCACATTGCGTAGCAGCAGCACAAATTCTCTAAAGATATTACAATACTCAGCACAGCTATTAGTGGGTTAACACAATTACGACAACACGGAGGGTTAAGTGCCTCGTAGGCGGGCTAAATTGAAGTGTCCCCACTCAGCCCCCGGGCGGCGGTGAGGTAAGAGGAAGCAAAGTGTCATGTCACAACACTGTGGTTTATTTTTGACTAGAGCGACCTTGCAAAGCCTGCACATAATGTTATTTAAAATGTGTCAACTACATTACAAATTAATTAATATATTATAATAATTCGTTCAAATTTAATAATAAATTAAATTATATTATTAATGTATTTATACATGTGTGATATGATTACATAAAACATGTATAAATACATTAATCCTTGAGAATAATTTGTATCTCAGTATGCATATCTGCCCCAATAACATAAAGTACTGTCCCCCAGTAGTACGGTATCCGGTCTATCGCCCACCATTCTCAGTAGGTACACTGTTGCGGCGCCCTCGCCCACGTCGCTCTACCGAAGCAAACTTCTAGCGCATAATTGCGGAGAAGTCGTCTACAGTGACGTCCGGAACCGAACCGGAACAGTGAACTGAACACATTATTATCAGAGATCGGAATAGGTAGACTATATTTACCTAATGTTCGTGGAAGTAAGTAACATTGAGTTGTAAAATCCCGGAATCATAAACATGACGATTGTATCCCGTTATTTTAATGCGAAAAAGGGTTGTAAGGGGTTGAAAGGAGGGGTGGGGGGGAAGTTGTATGGAAGTATCGTCATTTTTAGAGCTAGAAGCTTGAAACTTACTTTTTAGGCTGTTGAATCGATAAAAGTCGCAGCCGTGGTATCTAAAAAAGAAAACAACTACACATAAAGAAAAAAAAATGCTACCCAAAGACACTATTCCACGCGGATGAAGTCGCGGTCACAGCTAGTAGGTAATAAAATAAAATAACGATATTATGTTGTTTCCGAAGTCTCAAATAAAACTATCGATTTTATTTAGGTCACTAAATAAAAGCCTGCCCTACTAGTACTAGTACTTTGATTTATCTCCTTAAGACTAATAAAAAAGTGTAATCTAGCCTATTTTGTGATCATCGCAAGAAAAATTGTGGAACGAGTTTCCTAAAGGTATTAATATTTTCAATGGATTATTTTTAACTCGCCTGTCATGGTAAATGATAAGTCCCGCTTGACATTCCCTCCTTCTGGGAATTTTAATTTGTGAATATTTAAGGGATCCTGTCACCTTGTAAAAGTTTGACCTCAATCTTTGAGAGTAGGAAGGTCATGAAATAAATCCATCCAAAAATAATTCTCGTAATCATGCGAAAGTAACTCTATCTAGCTTTTTTTTCTTTGTTTTTTAGTATTGGTAGCCACGCGATTGACCACTATCTCGCCTGATGGTAAGCCATGATGTGGTTGAAGATGGAGCACGCTTGCCTAGAAGTAATCTATTCACCCTTGACTCAAAGACTCCCAGGTTTTAGCTATCAGGAAACACAGACTCAGGCAGAGAATTCCACTCTTAAGCTGTACGCACAATGAATGTGTTCCCAAAACGTTTTGTGCGTGAGGGTGGGATGTCCACCATGTACCGGTATGAGACTGTTTGTTACATGTTCATGCTAAAACTACTGAACTAATTTTGATGCATTTTTGCAGCAAGATAGATTGAACCTTGTATCGTTTTGGTCTCGCACAGGCCTTTCAGGGCCGTAAGCCCTAAGCTACCGGTCTAGTCCAGGGCTAATTTTACAAATCTGCAGAATTAACTTGGGGGCTAACCCGGGCTAACTAGACTGCACTTGAAATAGCGCTCTACAAAACAAGTCTCTCAATTAATAAGTTAATTCATTAGCCCAAACTAATAAATCAGGGCTAACTAGATAATTTGCTTATTTTTGCGCAAGAGTGCGTATGGTATCGGACGTAAAAGAATAGCACCATCCCATCACTTCCCGTGGGTGTCGTAAGAGGCGACTAAAGAACTCACCAGAAAATGAGCAGCAGCATTCTCTGTGCATTGCAACAGTTACACTGCGATCGCCAACCCGCTTGCCAAGCGTGGCGATTACAGCAAACCTCCCCATATGTTTGATGGAGGCCTATGTCCAGCAGTGGACGACTTTCGGCTGATATGATGACGATGGTGATGAATAATTGTAAGGTAATTTTATTTCGTTGTTTGTCCTATGCGAGTCACAAATAAACATTATTCGTGCCTTTGTTCAGTAACTGACTTTACTAACGATAAAATCATTCTAAAGAAAACTCAATAACTTTAGATTTTGAATAAGAACCTATCTTGTTAACAAATTTGAATATTCAATAGTCTACAGCCTACACTTGAAGCAATAAGAAAACTTGAAAGCTCTAACTTGTAAGTTTTCAATGAAAACGTTTTGTTATTTTCACCAAAATTGGTACAATAATGTACCGACTTATTTGTCGGGCTATTATCAACTAGGGAATGGGGAGCTATTGATCGTCAGCCAAAGTTAGAGCTACGTATACGAACGTTTTGGTCCATTGCTTGAGCGAAATAAGTGGTGCCGTAAAGCTCGAAAGGAGATTAGTTGGTTAAAAAAGTGTGCATTATTTATCGCTTGTAAAACTTTGTGTGTAATGTTTGCAGCAGGTGACATTCTGCATTTCCTACCTTCCCCCACGGTACAAAGACATAAGTTTAAGTTTGGTACATGCATAGGTAAAGAAATTCACCTGATGGTAAGCGATGATGTGGTCAACGATCGAGCACGCTTGCCTAGAAGTAACCCACTCTTTACTTAAAGACTCCCAGGTTGTAGCTATCAAGAAACACAGACTCTGGCATGGAATTGCACTCCATAGCTGTACGCACAATGAATGTGTTCCCAAAACGTTTAGTGAGTGTGGCGGATGTCCGCCATTAACCCTTTAAGCATAAGATTAAACTACTTTTAGAAATAACAGAGCATAAACCAAATACAAGTCAATTTAATGATTTAGACACGATTTGGGTAGCTTATTTTTCCTTAAAAAACCCTTTAGAACTTAACAAAATAACGTGGATAAAGGGGATGGACCTTTGTGGCATAGCCCCCGTCTCCATTTTTATAAGCACGTAATTTATAAAAATTTAATGATAGTCATTGTTCGCAAAATATCTCGGCTACTTGACACTTTTCTGTCAGGGCTGCTATTGTCATCATAATTTTCTTATATTAGATTCAGAGCAAAGTGGCTGTGACTAATACACTTAATAAAAAAGCGGTCTTTTGACAAAATTTAGTATTACAATATATAAGACACATGATATAATACATAATCCTTAACTATATGTATAACTTCTCTTTGGAACATGACCTCTTTCCAGTTCACAGAATCACATAAGAAACATAAAGAAAGTTTCTACCAAAGTTCGGTATGAATGTCTGTATTATTCACGACACACTTTTATAACTACCCTCGTACGGAATTCTTTCATTGGGATATATGTTGCCCCAGGGACACTGTGTGCAGGTTTCCCGAAGAAAATGAGTTATATTTTTGGTGAATAGTCTACAGGATACGGCAATAACAGTGTTAGACTATACTGGATATGAAGGCAATATAAAATTTATACTTAAAGTGAACAAAACAGTATTTCTAGGAGATAAATTGATCCTCAACTGATTTGCATCCGTATGTGGCGGCAATTCATTGTGGCGGTGCTTTTCTGATGGGCCACTATTGATTCTGGCTTTCAGGAGTTGCAGTGGTAAGGAATAAGTATGACAAAATTGTCAAAAAAGACACATTTTGAGTTCTTACATTGTATGCGGAAACGCACTCTGATTGTTTGACGCATTAAGTACAAGTTCACAAAACATTATTTCCGCTTCGACGTCGTTTTAATATTTCTAAAACTGACGTAACCCACTCTAAATACATACATATTTCTATGCATCACATTTCCGCTCAAAAGACCTTGTTCAGAACAACATCTGCAACGCAGTTAGCTTTGCAGTGGTTTCGAACTTAAGGACAATTTTATGAATTGAATTTAATTTTTGCAGCAACGAGTTTTGAATTTTCACAATCGCTGCCCGGAGTCTGGAATTGTGTCTGTGGCAATCCGTTCGCCCCATATGACATGGGGCCTTAAAATACGTGTTGCATTTACCGTACAGAATACAGGCTTATATTATAAACTAGCTTTTGCACGCGACTTTGTACTCGTTCCCCGAATTTCGGGACGAATTATACACCTAAACGTTCCTCATGAATAACCCCATACATTGGTGAAAACCGCATAAAAAGCGGTGCAGTAGTTTTTGAGTTTATCGCGAACAGACAGACGGACAGACGCGGCGGAGAATTTTGTTTTTTAAAATGTAGTGATGATAGTGATAATTCAGGTATGGCAACATTCGAACTACAAAAATTTACGTGACTTCGTACATATCCTACGTCGCGGTATGAAAGTTCTCCGCGCGATTTGAACATGTACAACCGTCCGAAAACAACCATCGTGCTGTTGCCCACCAGACACAACAATCGGCTGGTCGGAGGATTCTCCCTTTTCAATGGAGGTTTGCGGGACTATACTCTCTGTTCCGCAAACCTCGATACATACACTCAGCGTCGGATTCAGTTAAAAACCAGCGTCAAGCAACTATTATATAGTAATACATAGCACATTGCCTCACGATGAGGCTCAGCCATGAGGCACATGATGTTCAAAAATTAAGTCTCGGTATATTCGTTCCTGCATGGTGTGTGTCTGTTGCAGCATTACGAACGCCGCATTTTAATTTTGGCGGCAAACCTTCTTGCAAAATTATTTTGGACCTTATGAGTCTAGATCAAAGATTTTCTTTTTTTAAAGTTATTTGAAGTTTGGAAGCTTTCTGATGTCACTTGATGAAGAAATGTGAGGTCGATCAGATTTATTTTTGAGACTAATTTTCCAAATTACCCAGTGGATATTGAAGTAATCTCAGTGATTCTACCGTGTTATGTGTTGATGTTGTCCACGGTATGTATTTCTCGTTTTATTCTTTCGAAAGAGTTGGTACAGGATTTTGGTTTAGTCTTCAATATTTTATTAAATTTGTCCTTTTGTCTTAGTAAGAAGTGAAGTTAATTCCCGTTAAGAACCGGTGCGTAAATATCTTTACTTTCTTTAAAAAAATCTGCTTGAGAATTATGGTGTTCATAGTCCATTTATCTCTAAAGATATTTCGGATACCGGTCCATCCCTTACCCCAGGAGCTGAGGCAGCCGTTGGTAAGCCGTGCAAGGTAACACCAGTCCACCTCACGAACGAGAAGCGTACGTCAGCAGTCTACTTTAAGCGGCGCTGCGTCAACGTGGAGCGACGGTGTGACAGAATTGGATCGGTCGTCACGAAGTTCCGGTCAGGACATATCAGATAATCGATACCTTTTTTCTTTGTAGTTAACCCGTATATATTTCAGATACGATAAGATTTTTTCAAATATTCATACTGTGTCTAGGGAGCTGCGAAGTCACTTCAAGCCGTGTCTTTTTAAGCGCTTTATAAGTCACATTTAGTTTTTGAAGTGACCTTAGGTTACTCCTAGGATTCTGTACGATTTTTATCCGTGCTTGTATTTCTGCGTCCAACTCCCATTACATGTCGACCTTCATCTGTAAAATTTTTATCATGTTATTTTTTATATTTTCGATGTAGTTTTTTTTGACGATCTAATTTATACGTATTTGTGTGGTGATCCAGTGTTCTCCTTTTTTTTCGCTACATTGTGTGATCCAAATAAACATGTTTTCATATTTTTTTTCAAATAATTTGTATGACTTTTTTCATGACTGCCATAAACTGACTCTTTAAAATAACTTGGTGTTTCGAGTTAACTTTCTATTATAAACTTTATTTATACTTTAAACTAAATTTAATCACAGTTACTATTTTTGGCCTGGACACTTCACACAAACAATTGTACCCTTTACATTATGAGTTTACACTTTTATTTTCTTTGAGTTAATCTCAATCTAATACAATTCAAGTTAAGGATTATCTTTTCACTTTTTTACCACCCCTTATAAAAATGTCTGCTAACCAAGTCGATCTTCAAACATCTGTAACTACCCATCTTGGTCTATCAGAATCTATCTATCCATCATATATTATCTTCACCAAGATCTTCCAAAGTGTAAAGTGGACATCAATTTGAGGTGTCTGCCGGGACGGCTGGGAGTCTGGCACTGATTTTGATTAATAACTGGGCGGTGACGACGACGCCTCAACGATCTCAGCGTCGTGAAAAAACATGACCTTCCTTCTGGGTCAGTCGGGTAAAAAATTAACGTCGTTCAACTAGATTCCTAAACTATTTGAACGACGTTAATTTTTTACTTGAACAGTCTGGAGAAGATAAGTTTGTATCGATGTTTTACAAGTTTTATGCCTACCAGGGTACATTCTACTAACTACTAACTAATAAAAAAGTTTCTAATAAAAATACAGTGTCAAATTAATGGTGTCACTTCGTAAATATGTTTCAAGATTTTAGAAAAAATCATTACTAAGTTATAACGAGCCGCAGAGATGGATCTTTAAGGCTAAGCAACACCAATCGAGGTCGGTCTTTGGATGGATGACCGTCCCTTAGAAACAGAATCTTTGGTACCTTGGAAAGCACGTTAACTAGTTGGTTCTGGCGATAAATTATAAATATTTGACAGTGAGTAAGGTCATAAAATTAGAAAATCTAAAAACAACCTTGCCAAGGGATTCCGTGCTACCCTGTTACTGGGTTAATTCTATAAAAAATTAAGTAAATGCGCACATATCACACACACCAACACATATATCAACTCGGAAAGGAATTGTCACCGTGTCGCCTTTATCGCCGTATTGCCTCGAGGCGAGCCAATTACGTTACGTGTGCGTTGCATTAGGATGTTTCATACAAAGAATACTGCACGACCGAGTTGATACGGTGACGATCCCATTCCGAGTTGATATGTGTGCTATGACCTTGAGTCAAAAATTTATGGAAATTGAGGCTTTCTTGACAGAGTGCGATTGAGAGGCCAATACGATGCGATTGCGATGCGAACGATGCTTATAAATTAGTAGGATTGGCACTGAGATGGTCACTCCGAATAAGATGTCGTCCGTATTTGAAGAAAAGCTAGAAAGATTGCGTATGAGAAAAAAAATTGTACCTTTAATGTTACGAAGGAAGTATACTTTTACGTGTCACGTTTCACGTCTGATCACAAAACAGCCTCGTCGTAATCCATACCTATTCAGTACATAACATTTTCATCTCTTATTCCTCAAAATAAGCCGAACACAGCAAAGCTACCCACAATAGTCTGTGTCAAAGGAAAGACTTAAAAATGTTCGCTGCCCGTAAATATCGAAGAGAAATGTATTGAAGTGGATTTATTCGCTCCACGTAGTCAGTCCGTCTGGCCTTGTGTGGAATAAAAGAAGTAACTGGGGAATTATATGTACCAGGAGCCGTACTTCGACCGATATCTATCCATACTAATATTATAAATCCGAAAGTGTTTCTGTGTCTGTCTGTTACCTCTTCACGCCTAAACCGCTGAACCGATTTAGATGAAATTTGGTATATAGTTTGAGTCCCGGGAAAGGACATCGGATAGTTTTTATCCCAGAAATCATCTTTCCATCCCATCCATCACCCAAGGCAGTGAAAGCGGGCGTGTTTGTATGGGAGTCCGTAAGGACCTTTACATTAAGGCACTTGATAAAAAAAAATTGTGCGGTCGGGGGACCCCGTCAGGAACGAAGTTCCATAAGAAACGTTTTCACGAAATTTAGACGTGTCGGTACAACCGCGTGTTAAGTTTATATGATAAAAAGAGACAGGGACAGAGAGAGAGAGAGAGAGTTGCGCACCCGGCTGCGCACTCACTTGCTCGTGTGCTCATTTGCATGTAGTAGGCTCGATACACACATGGCAGAATGAATTAGTCGATGTCGATCGATAGTTTCAACTTCTTTCTTCGATCAGCCAAAGCTCGATCGACTTCTAAATCGCAGCAGTAAGCCGCGTTAAGGAAATTCGTTCCAATAAATAAACATATGTTATGCGTTTTTGAATTTAAAAATGGCTGCCCAAAGTAACTATTTCACGCGTACGAAGTCGCGGGCAAAAGCTAGTATTATATACACATTAATATTTATAAATGCGAAAGTAACTCTGTCTGGCAGTTATTACCTTTACACGCCTAATACGAAGAAGAAATGTAGGTATGCTAAGAACCAAGTGTGTGTCTCACGGCTGCACTAAAAAAGGTCCATTTCAGCGAACATCTCTTCATCACATTTTTTGCAAATAACAACTTACTTAGGTATTTAAGTTAAGCAATGCTTGGTGTAGATGGTTGACCATCTTAACATACCGAGAGCCTCGGAAGCACGTTAAGCTGCTGTTCCCGGCTGTCATTTATAGATCTTTGACAGTTATTACGAGTAGTCAAAAGCCAGAAAATCTGACACCAGTCTTACCAATTGTGTTTTTGGATTCTGGAGGCGGGATAGGCTTTTGGTCTATGGAAAATATTGGTACTCAGCAGTCAGCTGCATCCGTAAAGACTTGAACCGACAACATGTATCTATACTATCTAAATCTACTAATATTATAAATGCGAAAATTTGGATGTATGTTTGTTACTGAATTACGTCAAAACCGCTGAACGGATCTTGATGAAATTTGGCACAAAGGTAGATTATAGTCTGGAATAATACAAAAGATACTTTTTATCCCGAGATTATGTTCCCGTAGAATAATTTTCGACATTCACGCAAGCGGAGCCGCGTGCGGCAGCTAATAGTTATTTAGTTGCGAAGAGACAAGGCAGGTTGGTTGATTTTAACACAACTAAGTATCTAATACTTAAAACTTCCAATAGCACAAATAACCTTTGGGTATAATAATTGCAAATGTTACCTGAGTAACCGCGTAATGTTCTTAATTAAAGCTGTAAAACTTAGCTAAGAGGTAGTACTAAGCTCAAAGGTCGTTAAAATAGTTATTATAAATGTAGAACTTCTACATTCAAATGCTTTAGGTACACATAAAGGATTTGGTCACATCTGGGTGAAAATATGAATCAAAACTCTAAGAACTTGGTGCGAGATTAAAATTCGCGTTGTGTCAAATCTTCGTCGCTTAGTTTTCAGTTATTGTCACCAGACGGCACTTATCCAATTACAGAACGAATTAAAGGAGATTTAGTACGACAAAAAACTCGCACAAAGGCATTAGTTTGAGCATATTGAGGAAACCATGCCTAAGTCGTAAAACCAAAAAAATCATACAACTATCAACCTTGATTGACCTGTTGGTCGAGTGGTTAGTGACCCTGACTGCTAAACCGGAGGTCGTGGGTTCGATTCCCACCCTGGACAAATCTTTGTGTGATGAACATGATCATTCTTTCTGTGTATGGGTGTAATTTGTCTATAATATGTATGTATTTAAAAATATTTAAGTATGTTTATCAATTGTCTTGTTGCCATAGCGCAGACTTTGCCAAGTTTGGGATCGGATGACCGTGTGTGAGTTGTCCCAAGATATTATATTTTATTATATTAACCTTAAAGGTACAATTCCATGCATTGTGACCGATCGCATCCGCGCGCGATCTATCGCATGCGACTGTCGCGCGCGGCTGATGCGACAATTGATACAGTATCAAAATGTATGCACCGCTTCCGAAGTCGGCCGCACGCGTGTGTCGCAGACCTCGGAAACGGCGCCATACATTGTCATACTCTGACTATTGTCGCATCCTATAGATCGTGCTCGGCTACCATCGCCATTGCACGGAATTGTACCTTAAGGCCTGTGTCTCAGCAATGGGAACATTGTAGCTTATGCTATGACCACATCAGTGTCAAATTATGAATCAAAACTCTTCCAGTAGCAATACGCTGTAATCTGACGCTAAAAACACGATAGGATATTTCATTTCGTCGAGGTATAAATCTCTTGGCTGGCACTTTTAAAACTCCCTAGTGAGTGATAAGTCATTCTATTTTTAGGCATACAAATATAGACGAATATTTTTTTATGAATATATACAGGGTGTCCCAAAACTCAACGTCAAGCCGAAACGGGGTGACAGGATTGATCATAACCATCACGAGAAAAATCTGAAAAAAAATCTATCCCATGCAGTTTGAAAATTATGGGCATTTTAAGAAAAACCTAGAAATTTGATCAAACTGTACCATTTTTCGGTTATTGTGGTTATTATTTTTTATTTTTGTTCATTTGAACTTTAGAAACGTAATCCTAAATAACATTTCTAGAATCCCAATAAAAAATAATGACACAATTGCCTCAAGTTCCCGAGAATTGAGACTATTTGTTAAACTACGAATTTAAAATTTTCAAGATTCGTCGACTTTGACAGGCCCTCCTATAAAAAAAATGTACTAGAGTGCCTTGGCAAGTAGCATTAAAAGTTGGCGCATTTAATCAGAATTCTAAAATGGTACAATACTTGTTAGTTCCATACAATAGAAAAGAGTAAAAAAATTAAAACCTCAAGTAACCCGATTTTTGCTATCTCATTTTACTCAGTTAAAATGTTTTTAATTCGCACAAGCTCTAGGTAGGTTCTTAATTTTAAGGCAAAATGATGAGAGAGATGGATAATGGGTATGTTTGCCATGAGTGAGCGAGACAGATAGTGACGCCACGCATTGAGACGGAGATGCGTCGTTTAAACGAGTGCAATGAAACAGATAGATGCTATGGCATCTATCTGTTTCATTCGCACTAGTTTCAGCCAAGCAAATGGCTACGCTACCAGTCCGACACCAACCAGTTAGTACGTTTCGCTCATTCGTCTACTGCGCACGTTCGTATTCGCTTGTCTTGATTTAGTACTGACAACTTTGGCTTCTCTTTTTGGACTTGAATCTTTGTGAATTGGACTTGTTGATAACATACCGGCAACTTTGGCTTCTCTCTGGACTTTTGTGTTGGCATCCTTTTTATCTACCATGCCTACGCGCTACACTTCACAAGAATATGCGAACATGCACCTCATTTATGGGGAATGCAGATGCAACGCAAGTGCTGCCGCTAGACTTTATCGTGACTATCTGTCTCGCTCACTCATGGCGAACATACCCATTATCCATCTCTCTCATCATTTTGTCTTAAAATTAAGAACCTACCTAGAGCTTGTGTGAATTAAAAACATTTTAACTGAGTAAAATGAGATAGCAAAAATCGGGTTACTTGAGGTTTTAATTTTTTTACTCTTTTCTATTGTATGGAACTAACAAGTATTGTACCATTTTAGAATTCTGATTAAATGCGCCAACTTTTAATGCCACTTGCCAAGGCACTCTAGTACATTTTTTTTATAGGAGGGCCTGTCAAAGTCGACGAATCTCGAAAATTTTAAATTCGTAGTTTAACAAATAGTCTCAATTCTCGGAAACTTGAGGCAATTGTGTCATTATTTTTTATTGGGATTCTAGAAATGTTATTTAGGATTACGTTTCCAAAGTTCAAATGAACAAAAATAAAAAAGAATAACCACAATAACCGAAAAATGGTACAGTTTGATCAAATTTCTAGGTTTTTCTTAAAATGCCCATAATTTTTAAACTGCATGGGATAGATTTTTTTTCAGATTTTTCTCGTGATGGTTATGATCAATCCTGTCACCCCGTTTCGGCTTGACGTTGAGTTTTGGGACACCCTGTATATATTTCGGTTGCTGTTAGACTTTATGTGTCTGAAAAGAACCGAAACATCAAATAATTTCTTTTATTTTTAATTCTATAACTACTTTTAACACTCGGATTCGCTGGCGTTTACATACATTTTTCCCAAAAGAAGTAGTCTATAACCATTTTCCGGGTACCATCTATCTGTGTACCAAAATTCATCAACATCGGTTAAGCGATTTAGGCGTTAAAGCGTAATAAACAAAGAAGCTCACTTTCGCATTAATAAAAGTTAGGATTTATTTAGACGAATATTTTCACTATACAATTCAGCGTATCTCTGTTGCTATTAGATTTAATTTTATTTTCTTTACTTGCATCACAGCATCTTTAAATGAGTATATCATTTAGAATACGCTGAATTGTATAGTGAAAATATTCGTTTTTTTACTTGTAGTTTAAATTTACAGAAGTGCACGTGACTCAACATTTTCCTTACAAACATACTAACATCTTATTGATGCTTCATCATCGTAAAATAACCTTCATCCGAACTTGTTCAAATAATATAAAATGTAAAAGGTCTTATTTATTTGTCCTCCTTCGTGAAAGTGTCATTAAAATGAACATATCATGCCGGAAAATTGAAAACTTGTGACGGGGAATCCCGAGGGCATTTCTAATATTTTATAAATACTGGTTGCAAGAATATCGGTACACCTGAGCTTTCTATTATTTTCTACCTTCTATTTATACGAATAAAAGTAAAATGAAGACTGTTACTTTTTTGGTAGAAAATAGCGACATTCAACCTATTTTTAGGGTTCCTTACCTCAAAAGGTAAAAAAGGAACCCTTTTAAGATAACTCTCTTGTCCGTCTGTCTGTCTATCCGTGTGTCACCACCGATTTTCTCAGGAACGGGTGGACCTAGCAAGTTGAAATTTATATCCCTATAGTCTATAGTGTATATTTTTTTATACAAATATTATCGTTGTATAGAAAAACAAACCGGAAAGTCAGGATAATAACTTAAATCTCGGAAGTCGATGTTCCAAAAACACTTCCGAAATTAAAGCTATTTTAATGATTATAATTAAAATACGAAATTTCGTTTACTTGGATGTAATTTTTTCTAGCTATTTTGATTTAAAAACCAAACTACTGAACCGATTGTGATGAAATTTCTACGAAACCAACAGGAGAGTATATCCTTTCACTTAAATAAAATCGAATCGGTTCATAAATGAAGGAGTTATGAGTTAACAAACACACAAAAAAAACATACAACCGAATTGAGAACCTCCTCTTTTTTGAAATCGATTAAAAAGGATCCTAAACCGTTATTTCTATAAAATGTCCAAACGTTTATCACCTGAGTAAGCCAAACGTTTTGACATTTGATATGGTTTAAAACCTTTGCCTGTACCAAAATAATTTAAGTTAAAATCTAAGTTCGAAGTGTTCGAATATTTGTATGTCAGTGAATGGCGAAACATGTCAGATCCTAATCCTATATTTAATAAGAGCTTAAATGTACCATGTTTTTATACAAATAAAATATTTTAATTCTTATTCGTTTTTAGAAAATATAAATTTAAAAGGTGAACTTACCGTCCCTGTCGTAATGGCTCCAGACTTCCATGAACTGGTTTGCTGATAGTTTCTTCAACTCACGAGAGTCAGGATCACGGAACTGCCTCATAAAATTAGTAGCCCTCTCTAAATTAAGCCTCTTGGCAGACGAATTCGAATCGATACTCATTTTAGAAAAATATTTCGAGGAAAATCTCACTTCAAATCTAAAATCGGATTTTATCGATAAAAGACAAATAAGATGTTGATGATTTTAATCACTACTTTTTTTAATATTTTTACCGTTCTACTTTTAAAAGTAAATATGAAAATTATATGTTTTTTTTTAAATAGAATCTACTTGCTCTATGATTTGGCCTGATTTTATTGTCAATGTGTTTATTAAAAAAAATAGCTAATTTATTTTTACGTATTTTAGATTTTCATCACACTACTTTTATTTGCACTGGCTTTTCATCTCATCTGAAACAAAAATAAAATTTGGTTAGTGACTCATTTATAGAAAAATATATTCTATAGATAATTAAAAATTTAAACCAGGTATGTCATGTAAAATGTAAAACTGCGCTAATGAAGAAAAGTTTTTTTGGTATTGCCCCGCGCATTTATAATAAAGTACCTGATGTAATAAAAAATATGACTGTAATAAAATTTAAAAGGGCGCTTAACGAAATATTAATTGAGAAAGGATATTACGCGATTGACGACTTCCTTAATGATGAGTCGCTGACTGATTGACTTATTTGTTATTATTATAGCTGCATAACCTGATTGACATATCTTTATTCCAATTGCCTTACTTATTATTTTATTTTGTATCATCTCACTCCGACATTTTTCAGATATATTTATTTTTTTATTGTAATGTAAACAAGACATTTATTGAACAAAATTTGACATTTATAATTTTTATTAGCGTAACCAGTTCGAGATTTTTATTGTTTTATTGTGACCCACCCTAACATGACATTTATTTAACTAAATCTGACATTTATAATTTTTGTGATTTCAATTTATATAGTTATTTTTTATTTGATTTTAATTTGTGAATTAAATATTATTTGCATGCCCTTGCGACGGTAAAATATGGAGAACTATACTATGTAAAATAGAACATCTATGTACCAATACCCATGTTTGCAAATAAATTAATGATTGATTGATTGATGATTGATGAAAAAAACACCTTCACTTAAAATTTTCTTTGTTCTTTCAAAAAACATCTCTTTCGCTATATGTTGGTATTGTATTTATAGCAATTTCAACCTTTAATTTTAGCAAGCTAAAAGCTGCCAATCCGTTTTAATTTATCTCCGTTTGAAATTAATTCCATCAACAGGAAAACGGCTAACAAAGATTGACAGGGGCTCGAAAACGTATATGTCAACTGTCGAGTCCCGATCAATACCTACTTCAAATATATATATATATAAACGCCTGAAGTAGTACACAGTTACTGTATAGTAAAAGCCTCTATTCTGTGTAGTAAATGTCGCACGTATGCCATATGGGGCGGACGTATTGCCACCGACAGAAATCCAGACTTCGGACAGCGAATGTGAAAATTAAAATCTCGTTCTTGCAAAATAAAATGCATTTTAGAAAATGTTTTTGAAGTTTGAAAATCCTGCAAAGTCAACTGCGTTGCGGATGTAGTTCTGAACACGGTATTTTGAACGGAAACACGATGAATAGAAATATCTATTTGGAGTGGTTACGTCAGTTTTAGAAAAATGGAAACGACGTGAACGCGGCAATTTAAACTTGTTATACCTACTGAAAACCAGCGTATTTAAATGTAAGAAACTAGTAGCAATTGATGCCACAAAAAACGAACGTAGCAAAAACTAATCCCAACAAAAAGAACCGCAACGCCATCTATCTCGTCAGCTGCGAACTTCTGCAACGCCATCTACCTCGCCAGCTACGAACTAACTCAACGAAATCCTGCATCGCGCAAGCAAAGTTCTCCGTGCGATTTGAACATACACAACAATCCGGGCAACTATCGGGCAGTTGCTACCGGATACAACAGCCGTACGGTTGGAAGATCCTCCCTTTTCAATGGAGGTTTCGGAATACCTCTATAAACCAATATGTATTTATTTCATCAATTTTATCACACTTTTCCAAACCACTGTAACTCTTGAAAGCCAGAATCTACAATGGCGACCACAAGAAAAGCGCCGCGTCAATGGATTTCGATGAGCTGCGGAGAAACGATTAACTATTTTTGATCCCGTCAGATCAGGGTAAAAAGAAAACATAACTTCTTACCATTATACCCCTATGGTATTATATGAAAATTATGAAAGATAAAGGGAGTAACTGCTCGACTAAATGTTCAACAGGCAATCGCTGGACTTGCGTTTAATAATTATGTCAGACGTCTAGTCAGAGAGAATTTTTTTTTTAAATTAAAATCTTAAGAAGTTCATTTCAAACTGCGTCTACATGCCTCTCACTATGACGCGTCATTTCCATCATCATTCCATTGTGAACAAAAGATAGTGCTGTTCGACCTGTATAGCTTTGTCTCTCTCGCACAATGGAATCTTGATGGCATTGGCATGTCATAGTTGTAGGAACTATTGTTTTAAGTAATACGAATGTATTTACTTTATTTTCTGGGAAGAGGTCGAATCTATCTGTTGCTGACTGCTGTACCCAGGAGGATAACCAAGAGAATATTATAAGCCGATAAGTGAAAGGATTATCGGCGTCTTTATCGTTATTTATTTTCAGCCACCCTCTTCATTTCCAATAAAAAGAGTAAAATGAAAGGAAAATCCGACAGCAAAACATGAAATGTGTAATTATTGGGAAAATTTATTTCTTCAGTTCATCGCAGCCGCGCGTGATTTATTGCGTGGCACGCGTGTGATGCGACAAATAGTCAGAGTATGAAAATGTATGGCACCGCTTCCAAAGTCAGCCGCGCGCCTCTGCCGCCTGACCTCGAAGACGGCGCCATACATTCTCATACTCTGACTATTGTCGCACGCGACAGATCGCGTATTAGGTACCTACAACTTTTGCGGAATTTGTTCGAAAGAGTCACCACGGCCCCAGAACGCAAAGGGCTTTAGAAGGAACACGGATGGGTTTTAATCAGTAAGAGCACACGCCCTTCCGCTCCACCCAGAGCGGAAGAAGTCATTTGATGACTTCCCATCCTTAAAAAAAAAAGGAGTTGCCTACAACTTTTCAATCTGACACTCGAACCCAAATATTTAAGATTTTTTTTAAATCATTGTCGCTGACATTATTTACCTTACTTAAAAGTATCACTTTTACATAAGCTATTCTCTCATCAGTTTGTGCCAACATAACGGCAGCAATAGTTTAAAACTAGCTCCAATATAACCAACCTAACCTCGAGCACATTTGCCAAAAATTTGCCAGCCAGCATTGTTGGCAGCAGGTGGCCATCGTTATGGCAACTTGCGAATTTTGCCAATAATATTTTATTGGTTCTCTCTTTGTGCTCATTAATGTTTTCCCTTACGTTACGATATTTTTATGCTTTGTTCGGATTCGTATTTGTTTTTATTATTGGTAGATTAAATAAAAAGGCGGTCGTTAGTTAGAACCTTTTTTCTCTGATTTCAATCGACTTCAATAAGTGCACCGATTTTTTTGTAATTGATTCTTAAAGTCCTACTTAGGCACCTATTCTGGGTATATATAGGTGCCGCACACCGCGATGAAATGGGAGGGAATTTAAATTTTTACCAAAGAACATTCAAACTTATCAAGTAGGAATACGACATAAATGCCAATGCTTTAAATTGAGTTCGTGGCATAGAAAGAGATTTCTTGACACGGCATTGGAGAGCGCGCTAAAGGATCCCGTGGCGGGATGCCGCGGCACGTCGCGGGATGTCTTGGTAGGCCGCCAGAATGCTACAGTATCTATGCGGCTAATGTGCGCTGACCTAAGACAAAATTCTCAGCCATTCCGTCCCGGTGTGCGTAGTAGTGTAGTGGAAGTAGTAGCCTTAAGTAGTGGACGCTGTGTCCTGTCCTGAATATGTGGAAAGCTAAAAATAATAAATAATAATAAAATAAAATAAAAATGTTTTTGGCATCAGCTTACATATCATTTTACCATTACAATGGGAAGCATCCTTTTAAGCAATTAGTATGCTTGTGCTGGGAAGCTCCGCCTTTCCCTAGGTTACATGATTGATATAAAATTTTTGACTTAAATTTATGCAGATAAAAATAAAAATAAAAGAAAAGAAAACACGATATTTTTTATGAAATACAAAAATAAAGACAACGCGCTGGGATGTGTGTGTTGGAAATAGTGTGGAGGTGAATGTGTGTTTGAGTAGTGAGTAGGTGTAAGTGTGGAAGTGATGGTTGTACCTTGTGTAGTCTTGGGATTGACTATAACCATAGTCATGGATGTTGCTACATACACAAAAATCCTTAAAACCAAATTCAAAAAGTCACTTCAAAGTGAAAATAACTTTAGTTTGTGGCAAAAACATGAAACAAGAAAAGTAAAGACCAAAACACCTACTTTCATCATTAAAGTTACCTATTTTACATTCATGACTTGAACAGAATTCAAGTCAGTAAATGATCGAAAGGAAGTGACTGCTTTGAATTCTAATTCTCATGGATACTCTGTGTCCCGGAAAAGCGGCGGGTGGTCTTTAACTATTTAAACTACACTGTGGCCGACGACAGTCGTTTTCAAAGGAGGCTTGGGGATCCCAGAAATAAAACATCAGTACTCTAACTACGACTACATGAAGTATTTTGTTTCTTCCGGGGAAATGGAAAATCGCTGACTGATATAAAGAAAGAAAGAAAGAAAAATGTTTATTTGGGATTCGCACAAGACAAACAAACCAGTAAAATAAAATAAATAACTAAACAGCATAGTAAAATAATTATCTGTGCGAGGCCAAAATGGTCCCTATCTCAGCTTATGCTGCAATATATGCGGTTAGCAAATAAAAAAAAACTGATTTAACTTGGCTCTAGTACCTAATCTTGCTATTTGGTATTGCGTCATACTATAATAAAGATACCAACTTGACACTTAATTTGTATGCAACAAATTAAGTCTAAAAAACATCAAAACGGGCACACGTAGACATTCAAATAAAACCAAACGCACACCAAAGAACAATAAACTGTCAAGCGTGATCGAACTTGTGATAAGGGTTCCGTACCCTGCTTCTAATACTGCCATCATTTACAACCGTAGACATAGAAGATGGACTGATCATTCCCTATTCGGCTGTGATGTGAATACGGTCACAAAATATTGTGAGACAGGCTGACTGAAAAAAATTATCGTGCAGCCAGAAGTTGTTTTTTTTTCTAGAATTCTGAGTAGTCTTCTATTTTTTTTTCATTTCATTGTCACTTTCATCACTATAACCTACAGTCTTGTTCTTCTTCTCCGAGTAGATTTTAACTGTTAAGATGGTTTGGGCTTAGAAGGTAGCTGCATTAATTGCAGTATCGCTCGGTGACATTCCTAAAATTTTCCAAAGTACAGGAGTCTCCCAAGTCCTACTTGGAAGACGCCAACATGCGGCTCATAATATGAACAGGAGCACCGCTCTCATGTTGGGTATTCGACCTACCGTGACGAGATAGGTGCTGACCGTAACAGTCACAGTGCCTCTTTCTATAGAGTATTCAATTCTGTGACGGAATTACTCAGTCCATTCTTCTTTAACTATATTTACAACAACTTTCTGAGTGTTCCGTACCTTCGAACAACACATTGGAGTGATATCTGTCTGTTTGTCGAAGGAATGTTTATATACGTCATCGACATTGGTTTTGTTCAAGTATTGGGAGAATTCCAAAAGCCGTAATGCCGAGCATAGAAAGTTTTAAGCCAAAATGGGATATCTAAACTCTTATCCAACACAGTACTGGACAAAACGGGTTTGTTGTGTAACGTATCCGCATAAGTTCTCGTTTTGGCAATATTTTCTTCTCTCGTATTGACAACTGGCACAGACTTATATCATGTTACGTGAGATAAGCGTTTGCCTTCCTTTTTTGCTGGTTTCATTAAACTGCATTGCCACAATAAAAGTGCATATTGACTGCGCGCGTTTAAATAGAAATTATTCTAAGAAAACATTAAATCGTAAAATGTCGCACTCTGTCGCAACTGTCTTAGGTAGTCTTTTTTTATAACGTCTAAGGGTTTTTACTGAAAATCTACCCGTAATTTATGCACTAGTAGGCCGATAGTTTCTACCATTTGAACTGTAAGGTGGTGCAGAGACAAAACATTCCTTCTTTCTATTTAGGGTAACCTCTATATGGGAAAACGGAACCCTTTAGGATCACTCGGTTGCCTGTGTGTCCGTCTTTCACAGCCGATTTTCTCTGAATCTACTAGACCTACGCAGTTTAAATTTGGTACACATATGTATAATAACTGTAACTCAAACACAAACGTGTAATGATCGAGTAATGATGAATAAAATTAACAATCTAGACCTTTTTCGAGAATTTCGGAAATAGCCTTATGGTGCGTCTACACGGGCATTTTTTTTGAGCAATTATTGCTCGGCAACACGAATGCATCAATCTGGAGCAATTAGAAGAACAAGTAGAGCAACTTTAATAAAATGCAGCAATTGTTTCGGCAATATTGTTATTAATTGCTCCATAGTGTTGTGTTTATTTTTCAACTAAGTTACTCACGTATTGCCTAGTTTCTTGGAGTTTATTTATAACGCTAAAAGTTGGCCTTGCAAAATATTTCGTCAAATTGAAGCGTGCTGCCGTTGCTGTAAATTGCTTGATATTTTATGACGTCACAATCGAAAAGTATTGCTTTAATTGATCAATTTACATTGCCCGTGTAAACGTACCATTAAGTTGTAACCCCTCTCAGTGTGTGTTGTCTTAACAGCCCAGATTACGTCTGAGAGATGAATAGCAGTATCCACTTAAAGAGAAACTCGAATTAACGAGATATGTGAGCAATCGCGATATAATCCTATCAGACGTCGCGATTATGGTATTATCCCTCCGGAGCGATGAAGCGTTTCAATATTATAAGCAGTTTGTGTGACGAAATTCTGGCATTATATACTTTAGTGCTTACAATCTGCGTATAATGTATGTATGTTATCCCTTTCCAAGTTGTGTCTGAAATAAAAAAGAAACTGTAACGTTTGTTTTTTAATTGAAGGCACGTATCGTTTTTCTCAATATATTTGATGATTTTGGTTATATTATGTATCTAAGTTTCTCTTTTTTTTGTCCTTTAAGTTGGACCTGCCTTGTTCTGTCTCGCATGTTTCAATTTTACTATAGGTCTACCCTGAAATATGAAAGAAATCGTAACATTTTGCATTTTTATTATTCGATAAGCTAATTAAAGGTGGATTAAGAGAAAGGGGAGAACTAATTAAGCATCGGAAAATTTGTCCGCATCAGCTATCAAGCTATCAATGGAAAAAGTACCCATAACACTGGCAGCGTTGCCATGTTGGACGGCAGTCCAGTCTTTGTTTTTTTTTTGTTTATTATACTAGTACAAGTTGCGCGGGTCATCTAGATGACCCGCGCAACTTCGTTTGCGTCACATTTTTCATTAACGCTCCGTTCCTATTGGTCATAGCGTGATGTTAGCCTTCTTCAATAAATAGGCTATCCAACACTACAACGATTTTTTTTTTATTTAATATGGGTTTGCTCTTGACTATAGTCTAGGTCATAGATGACAGAGACAAAGTCGACGATGGAGCGAGCTTACCCAGAAGAAGCCTGTTCACACTAATTTTTAAGAGATTAGGGTTGTATGCGTTCGGAAACACAGACACGATTCTTCAATTTGAACCAGTAGTTCCTGAGAGTAGCGCGTTCATCCAAACCAACAAACTCTTCAGCTTTATAATATAAATAATAAAAGCTTTATAATAAGATTTAATTTCTAATAATCTGTATTATGTAAATAACCTTTTTTTCGTCCAATTTATGTATATAGGCAGCCCGTGCCTGTAACTTGCACAAAAATATGCCAGTAGCTTGAAGCCATAGTGACATCCACCAATTAAAACTTACAATGGCATGGAAGCTTCTTTATCACTTTTGTGCGAGTTACAGGCATGTGATTTAGGGCTTAGTTTAAAATTAATTATATATATATAAATAATTATATACTGTAAGCAAAAGCAACAGAAAAAAAAAATAACTGTAAACTATTCCCGCACATAAACCACGCTCTCAAAAATTTATCCAACCCTTAACACGGAACCCTAAAAGGTGGGGATTTCCGAATCTTTGCATAAAAAGAACTTTAGCAGCCATACATATCTCTTTAAGTGGGTAATAAATTGTAATTTATAAGAGCTTTGTTCCAGCCCTCAGATCCCTTTGAAGACAGATTCTGGTCACGAAGAAAACTTATATTTTATTTGTTTGCGCCGTATGTTCGTTCGGGCCTGTTATGAGATGGGTGGGTTCTCTTTAAGTTTGTATGAAAGAGAAGGCTGGTTTTTTTTATATCAATGAAGATCTAGGTTTTTCTTAGCAGCTGTGACATGTCGTTAAGGTTAAAATGCAGCATATTTGTAGCGATCACGGACACCTGTCTATTTGTATACAAATCAATAAAAAGAGGACCGGCAGTTCAGCCGAATGCCATATGAAAACCAATAACGTTAAGCTACATGTCGTTGGAAAGGTTTTTTAATTTTCTACTTCTTTTACTATGGCGGCAAATCTCGAATCGCTATGGGAAAAAGCTATAGCCAAGTAAAAATAAATATTTTATTTAAAAATTAAATAAAGCAATGAATTGTTATCGCCTTAAATACACATTTATACATAAAAGGCGACCGATGAATGAGGTAGAACATCTAAAAATATTTTGTTAACAAACTTTTAATGAACTAATAATAAAGAATACTAAATAAAACATAAGCAACATACCATTTATTACAAAGCTTGAGGCCTGTCCTTAAGACGGTGTAAGAAGGGCGTTCACGCCCCAAGCTTATAATTATATTTTCAACAGATTTGCTAAAAAAATGCGTTTACTAAGCCTGCATACATTGTTCGAAATTAAAAATTACGCATCATACAATGGAACGTGCGGTAAAATAGGTACTCTCATCTAAGTACCGCAGTCCTCGTTGTATAGTGCCGTGCGTATCCTTTACGGTTTTTTTTTTATGATCGAACCTCCTTGGAAGCGCTTTTGCTCAATACGTTTGTCTCACTTTAATACCAAAGAGAAAACTAAACGAAATATCCACGCGCACGTGGATTTGTAAATTCGCGCTATTTTCATAAGGAACATCAAAGATTGTTGCGACTTTCCGACTGATATATACAAACAAAAAGTTTATTTCATTACAAATTGTATTGTGCAGACGTGCACACGTGCAGAAATTGGTTTTTACAAACTCGTGACTATGGTAAGCCCTCGAGAGACCCTAGATGTTATAAGCATAAGTAGCCTTTTATTACACCTCTTTTTATACATAATTGTGTTTTTAATTAATTGTTACAATTTAATGTTTCATTCAATTATTTATTTTTACTTGGCTAAAACTTTTTCACTCAACGATTCGAGATTTTCCGCATTAGTATCATTTTAAGAATATGAAAGAAACCTTTCCAACGACATATCGCTTAACGTTAGTCATTATGCTGGGCTTCATACATTTTCGTTAACATTCATGTGTTTAGGTACGGAAAAGTTATTATTCACAAAAAACAAAACAGTGATGCTATAAGGAGTAACTCGGGCCATTTTTGTTAGAAAAATAATCAGGGGATCGTGAAGAAAATTAAAAACCTTGAAATTATGATCAAAGTCAAACTCAATGCTTCGTTTTATTGGCGTGAAATATTATTATTATTATTTCACGCGGGGAAAGAAGTTATTATTTAAGAAATGGAATCAACTTATTCCACCCCTATATTTTTTGTTGATAATTAACTAGCTTTTGCCCGTGACTTCGTACGCGCATATACCGTTTTTTCCCGTTACTGTATAGCCTGCCTCATGAATGTTGCTACCTTAAACAAAAAGAATTTTCCAAATCCGACTGGTAGTTCCAGAGTAATCTCTGGAACTACCAGTCGGATTCAAACAAACAGACAAACAAATTATTCAGCTTTATTATATCAGTATAAATATCACAGTTGCAAACTAGTTTTCCTTTTTAAAACCTTACTTTAGTAAACCAAGAAACTATTTGAAAACCTTCTCAAAAGTTAGTTTTTTAACAAGGAACGGTTGTACAAAAATACCAATGCTACTTTATTAAAGTCAAAAGAATTGGAGCAGCCACAGTCTCGATAAAAATAAGGCGACAGGCTTGTACCTGTCCCATCCAATAAGTTATTCACGACTCCCCGGCTTGACATCATTATGTCCGAGGTAATTATCGGAGATTCGGGCAATCGATAGACTTTTGGTATATTACTTGGTCTCTTTTATTAGACATATATATTGCTTTTCGTATTTTAATATAAGAAAAAGGTTTCTAAAGAAATAGAGCACCTTCTAAGGAATCAAGTGTTTTTGTACTGGTTCGTAAAGTTTCATAACTAAATAAACTTGTACAGAAGTACTCCCGCAGCACGAAATTAATTGTTTGGGATGAGAGTACTATGGCTCATTAAAGGGATTTCGAAGCCCTAAATAGACTTTACATAATACTTATTAGGAATAATAATTATCAAATGAGAGGAGTCACTGTATTGCTAGCAGGCTATTTCCGGCAGACTACTAGGAGTGCCCAGAGGAACGCGGAGGAAGTTAAAATGTACTCATTTGTGGCCTTCAGTGACTATGCTGAGCAGTTGTTCTCGAGGAGAGTTTGTATTTATTCCTAGGATTCCCCTTACACCATCAATTACCCCTTCGAATTCAAGAGAGTGCAGTTTCCCATCAAAGTCTACTTCGCAATAACTATAAACATAGCTCAAGATCAAACTCTTAGGGTAGCGGGAATAGACTTGAGGGAAAGCTACTTCTCTCACGGCCAGTTGTATGTGGCATGCTTCAGAGTAAGCGCACAGAGTAGCCTGGTAATTCTAGCTCCCGAAGGAAAAACAAAAAATATTGTTTACAAAGAAATACTGCGGTAGGTGTGTAGTATTTCGATTTCGTTGTAAAAAGATAATACCCCCGTGTAACTTTCACCAGATCAAATGCCAAACTTCGTGTTCACAAAATATAACAACATTTTATTTTGTTTATTTAACCTTTAAATCACTTCACTATAATAAAGATTGTCATATTTTATAAGTACTCAAACAATTGAACACAATAATTAAACGTAAAAAACCAGTTAAAAATCCTATTAGAACCATTTTCTTCAGACTTCAGACTTCTACGCGGACAAAGTCGCGGGCAAAAGCTAGTCCACAATAAAATAAATCGAACATTGTTAACCTTTTCAGAGCGATACAATATTAAAATCGGGAATCATTGGTAACCACAATTTATTCGGGTGATGTGAATTAATTACTTTTCACTCATCTCTGTGAGATGACCTAGCCCGACAGGTCAACGATAATGATTTTTTTTTTTTTCATCCAAGCGATTTTCCGCTTGATGGCGTTCGCTTTGTTTAAAGAAGGTTGGAGCATAAAAGTTGTGTAATTTTAGGGCACTGTAGCCTTATTTATTATGTATTCCAATTGTATTTTATGGTAGCAACACTGATGTAAAATAGCAAGTATAGCTTGGATCTTAATATTAATATAAGATTCTGATAAAGTCTTTGATATAAAATGAATACATAAGAGTTTGATAATTATCATTATGATACACGTGCCTTAATGAGCTGAAAAAAACATAGGCATTTAAAATGAGCTCTTCATAGTTCAGCCTTCTATGCTCCCACCATTCGGGTAAATCCTCCTCTCTGTGGACAATGGGCCGTAATCAAACGATTTCCCATTTGCATAAAATTCAAGGCATACTTTTGTTTATCCTAATTAAATTTTACGCATATTTTTTTAAAACATAATTTATCTAATCATAACAATGTTTAAGCATAACATTCTAAAGCATAAATTTATTAACGCATAATAATTAACACCTCAAATTTTAGACACTAATACACATATTAGTACAATATTGCTCTAATGAAATTTGTAGGCACTTTACATTGTACATAGGTAGTATTTTTTCTACGGAAGACCGGTCAGCGGAGCCCCGGTCCTCCGTAGACCGGGTCTCCTACTACTGGCTGGTTTAAAAAAAATAACCACGAAGGGAATGATCCCCTTCTAACCTAACCTGTCCGCGTCCAGGTGCCCCAAGTCCCGAGTTGGCTTCGCTCGCTGCTAAAAACTAACTTCAATTCGTTTCTGTAATTCCTATTAATTTTTGTGCGTTAATACTATTATGCTAATAGTCATTACGCCTATTGTGCGAATTAAAATTATGCCCAAACAATATAACCTTCAACATAATTAACAACATAAACTGTAGGTAATATAGTAAATATGGGTCTTTCTTGTTTGACCGAAAGGAATTTGACAAATTTTCACTTCCCAAAAAATTTTTGCATAATTTCATTTGCCAAATTATTACTTAGCAAAAAATCTATTAACAAAAAATTGTAACGCAAAACCTAATGTTTGGGAAATGAACGTTTAAACTATAACTTGTTTTCCAACTAGCACTTTTATCATTTTTTATTTAGTCAAATATTTCAGTTAGAATAACAGTTTTACGGAAAATCTAATCTACCATTTTTTTTTAAATAAGTAATTATCCTTAACTAAATAGTTCAGTTCCGGGTAACCTAACTATTAATGCAAGTCGTTTCTGGCACTCGCCGGCCGCTGCCGCGGCACCGCTCACTTCTCCTCCACCTCGCAAATCCTCCACCCTGGGGCGGGTGGAGGGGTCTGTCAGACTCTTACTGACTAAAACCACCCCGGTGTTCCATCTTCCACCTACGCCGGGGATCGCGGGAACGTATGCGACTTCCGCAATCCCCAGCTGGTGCCGGCCCGCCTCTGCGGGCCACCTCGCGTCGGCGAGGGGAGTGAGGTGTTTGACTCCCCTCGCTACGTCAAAGAGGGGCGCACGGGAACACCACGCGCCGCCACCTCGGGTCCGGATGAATGGGGGACGACGGACATCCCCAAGTCCGCCGCCCCTGGACCCAGTTAGGGGGGCCGGAAGAGGGCAGCGTATGCCCTCCTCCGACGCCCGATGCGCCTGCTGCGGGCAGGGAGAGCGGTTGTGATCTCCCTCTCCCTTTCCGCAGCCTCCTTCTGCGCGATAACTGTCTCGCAGAAGGAGACCACCGCGTCCCAGGACTCCTCACCGCCGACCATAGCATGAACTACGGCCGGCAGCGAGAGGTCTCTGCCTACAACAGAGATGAGGGCACGGCGCGGCTCCTCCCAAGCTGCACACTCTGCCAGCGTATGCCACTCTGCCAGCGTATGACACTCTGCCAGCGTATACACAGTTTTAACCTAACCTAACCTACTCTAACTACTTCCATAAATAAACTAATATCAAGTAATCATAAATTTGACTTGTTTCAGACATATTCAAGCACAAAAACTTACAAAGTAGTATGCAAAAGACATCAAATTTAACCAACAAGTCAAATGTTTCTTGGCTTAAACGTTTATTGTCTGAAGATTATTTACTGTAATAAATCATTTGATTAAAGACCAAATGCCATAATGACGTTATACTTGGTAATATTTTGCCAAGTAAAACTTTGACCAAATAAAAATATGCGTACTAAAATCATTCGAAATATTGCAATGGTATAAAAAAGGTTGCTAAAATTTGTTTGGGTAATTAAATTTTGTCAAAATCTTTTCGGCAAAACGGCAGGATCCCAGTAAATATACCTATACAGTTATGCCAAAGTTCATTAGGATAAAAAACAATACGAAAAGGTCCTCCTTTTCCACCACATAAATAAATAAATATGCCTTGAATTTTATGCAAATAGATAGGAAACCGTTTGATTACGGCCCGTTCTCTTTCACAAGATTTACTCGAATTTTGGGAGCATTGAACGCTGAAACATGAAGAGCTCATTTTAAACAACCAGTGTGGGTATTATGTATGTGCTTAATAAATGTTATTCTTTCTCACCCAAGGCCTACGACTATTACATACAATTCTCACTAGGCCACATTTCCACCAAATTAATTTCTTCCTAAACAAGCCAAATTACATTGAGATGGTTTGTGTTTTTAAGTAAGCCCCCCCTCCCCACTATACGTGTCGTTGCCATCATTAATCTGTTGTGAAAAGAGATAAGTGCTATTCGCCTTGTATAATTCCGTCTCTTTCTCACAACGGATCCATGATGGCATTGGCACAACATCATACTCACAGTTCATAAAAACATTACCATGTGTAGAGTCCTAGTACATGTCCTCAAATCACTCATATAAATCGCTCAATACCACACCAGCTGGTCGATTCTGTAGACATGGCGAAGTGAAGGTATGAGTGAAGTGACCGCGAGGTGAGCTGTCAATCCATATAATTAACATGTCACGTGATCACGAAGTGAGCTGTCATTCCATCTTGATTATATGGATTGACAGCTCACCTCGTGATCACTTCACCCAAGCCTTCACTTCGATATGTTTACAGAATCGACCGGCTCAGTGCGGGCGCACGTTCTTACCTCGGCAAACTCACTCGTATACCTGACACGTTGACAGCTATCCCCACTACTGGTGTGCTTGAGACAATTTATATTCCTACTTTTTACCTACTAAAACACTACACCATATCATTAGTCACTATTATTTATAACGTGTTTCAATTAAACTATGGCTGAACACATTTTCCGTTCACAACATACATATAAACGTTAGCATCTAGCCAACACACAACCTAATTGATTACTTTCTGTATCCGTAGATGAGCGCAAATACTCGCTAAAACAAAAGCAGACAGAATAAAAGGAAAAATGGACCGAAATTCTCAGCTGAATCCGCAAAAGCTTCTCGTACCGGAATAAATGTGTCGTACCCAACATTAGTTATAATTTGTGCCTGCCTTGCCTTTCCTAGTTTTACTATATGACATATGGGTGGAAAAATCAAGGAAAATAATATAGGAGAATATTGTTTGAAGACGGATATAAACAAAGACGTATATCAAGGGAATTTGGTTAGGTTATTGATTCTTATCTTGTTTTGTTTACCTGGATCTACATAAACTATCTTAATATGTAGCATTGCAGAAATAGGATCAATAAGAGAGTAAGTTATATTTTAGGCTGAAGTGACACCTTTACCAAACTCCTCTCACAAGTTCTATACAGCCGGTCGATTCTGTAAACATGTCGAAGTGCTGTGCGAGCTGTCAATCCATATAATCAAGATGTCACGTGATTAAGAAGTGAGCTGTCATTGCATCTTGATTATATGGATTGACAGCTGACCTCGTGATCACTTCACCTAAGCCTGCACTTCGACATGTTTATAAAATCGACCGGTGTTTGCGGAATTTGTTCGAAAGAGTCACCGCAGCCCTGGAACGCAAAGGGCTTTAGAAGGAAGACGGATGGGTTTTAGTCAATAAAAGTCTGACACGGCCTCCCGCTCCACCCAGAGTAGAAGAAGTCATTTGTTGATTACCCATCCTTAAAAAAAAACAAGTTCTATACAAAAAGAATTTCCGTATAGATTGGTACAGAAAACCTGACATGAAATATCAAAACTTTGAATGTTAACTTTTGTTAACAACTTAGCAAATTGATTTCAATGTGCGTAACCTTTATTTAAAGTTACATTTCACTTAACTGTAACAGAATTGAAAATATGGAGTTGCCAGCGTGCAAGCCATATTTTTTTTAAATTTCATAATTTTAATACGTTTTCAGAATAAATTTTTGTTTGATAATCCTCAAATTCTTTTTAATTCCGATTTCAGTGGTGAAATCTTAACTTAAAATTATAACAGAAATACTAAAATGATTTTCTTTATTAACGTCACTGGACCAAGTTCAAAAATGTTTACTAATAAGGGCGAATCTGCGGGCAATAACTGGTAATTTATAAAAGTCGTTTGTACTCTGGCAAAATTGCTACGTCAAAACTTGTAGTTACCCTTAATACAAGGGAAGCAAGATAATGGGTGAAATAGAATAGCTCAACAGCCAACAGCAACATATTGAAAGCCAAGATTAAAGACAAGCTTCGCGTCGCAGCCTTCAGAGCTATTAAATCAATTTAGCGTGAACGTCGACTTGTGCTGCCTTCACACTCAGATAGTAGCTTACTGACGTCCAGTGACGGAGAAGGTTTATAGCAGAATTTCTTCTGGCATCTGTTATTGAACAAAATTTTAATTTAATTATTTATGGTCACAAAAAAATCGTAATAGTTAATTATATACAGAGATAAAAGCATAGATGTACTATTTATTTTAAAATAAATTTGTTCTAGCAAATCTGCGACAAAGGATGATAAACGTAGATTCAGTTTGTAAAGTTTAGTATGTATGATGACCTAATTGTGATAAAAAAAGTTAACCTTAAATATTAGGAGTTTGTTCGTTCGTTTTTTTTTTAGTTATGTAAAACAGAAACACTGAAAGCCCTGAACCGATCACAAAACATCTTTATAGAAAGCTACTTTTGCTGAGTGTTTATAGGCTTTACTACTTTTTATCCAGAAAAAATATCGGGCTTCTGTGAAATGATCTCTTAATCATTGATGAAGAGTATTAATATAATGTTATATGATCAACAATTGTGTAGATCATGTTATTATTATATTTCTCGATTTGTTGTTCAGCCATTTTCCAAAAAAGTCACGAAAATCTAGTTTAAAATATTTACTGATTTTTTTAATATTTTAAATAAGCAAAAAATCTACAATCTTCCTTCTTGAAAAAACTAGTCACAAACAAAACTGCATATAACACATGAACATAGTGTTTATTTATAAATTAAGATATAAATTATATCAGACTCTAAGAAAGTGCTACGGACTTGTGTAAAAGTGGAAATGGACACTATTCTTTGTTTTAACATAATCTATCACATAACTTATTAAGTTAAAGTAAAATTGTTTATTAGTATTTTAGGCTAGATCGTAATTAAATATTAAGAATGTTACTTAATAAGTATAAAAGGCTACAAAACCGTAACAAAACCTACTCTCCCACTTCTCAGTAAATTACTGTACTGAGAAGTGGGAGAATAGAGCCAGTCGTTCAAACGAGGCACCAACTTGGAGGCGGATGCCTCAATAACCAACAGACAGCACTAGATGTATCTTAGCTTTTTATAGACGCTGAAGTGTAACATTGGAAAGTTAGTTGACTTTATTGAGAATTTCCGAGAAAGTTTACATTGTTTTTTTGAAAATGAAAGATTGCAAAAACTATTAACTTTTGAAATCAAAGTCCTAATTCGAACTGTTATTTGCATTACCTAGTAGTCGTAGACGAAGTTGCTGACGTGCGATCTGGCCTGCAATTTTTAGACTTTACAAAAATCTATGGACATTGGTATGGACAAGCAGTTTTTGCCCAGTATTGGGACAATATGGACTGATTAAATAATACGAAACAATTACAAATTATGCTTACAATACCCACTGTATTCAAAGTTTATTTTATAAAAGGAATACAATACGTCGTGATGGCAATGACAAAACAATTTGGTGACTTCACGAGTCAACGCGTAGCATATTATTTATTTATGCTACGCTCTCGTAGCGCGACTGCTACGCCGTAGCACACAAGCAATTATTTTATTCACTCTGCGTATTGAGCATTTACAGAGCGTTTATAATTGGAAATATTTTTCTCCTGTGTCCGTCAAAAAATCATCAATATTAAGCGAACTTAATGCGACCTACCCAAATGTCCTTGCCTGGGTATATTCGTCGGAACGTTTATTTATTTATTTAAACTTTAATAGCTGCGCTCCGCGGTGTTACCTGCGGTGTTACCCGCGGTTTATCAGATACTCCGCGTGAATGTCGAAAATTATCCGAAGGGAACATATTCCCGGTAAAAGTAGCCTATGTGTTAATCCAGGGTGTCAACTTCCTGCATACCAAATTTTTCAAAATAAGTCTAGCTGTTTGCGCGTGAAGAAGTAACAAACATACACACACACACACACACTCACAAACTTTCGCCTTTATAATATTAGTGTGATAGTATGATGTACAATAGTGGTACATGGGCGGATTTAATGCAACGAGGCATTCTCTACCAGTCAGTCAAGTACGTAAATATTAATGACAAATTCTTTCACTGCCTGGACTGAGTCCATTCGAACCAATTTGGTTGTTTCCTCTAAAGACCATAAGCGTCACAAATTTGAGTTGGTTTCGGTGTTTAGTCTGTGAGCAATAGAGAATATGAATAAAAAAATATTAATTTTCTGTGGAGTTAATCTAAAAATATTCAAAAATATAAAACTAATAGTGAAAATAGAATCAACATTGATCCAAAAACAAACGAGAAATAGTTATATCTCGTTTGTTTTTGGATCAATTTTGATTCTATTTTCAATATTAGTTTTATTAAAACGGCGTCTTCGCGAGAGGGACAGATATATTTGTTTATAATAGTTATTATAAACAAATATATGTCCCTCTCGCGAAGACGCCGTTTTCTATGGTAGCTGTATAGGCGTCATAGTATTTGACGTCAGAGTTTGTATCAGACTTCTCTTGCTAATTGTCATCTTTGATGCTTTATAACTTCGTCGCTGATAAATATATTTTTAAAAATCTTTCATCGTTGTTCACAAGAGCTATTAAGTATTTCATTATGCAAATAAAAAAATGCGTGCATTATGGATGGGAAACACTAACAAATTTAAAAATCTGACACCAGTCTTGCCAAGGGGTACTACACAGTTACTGGGTTGCGGAGGTCAGATATGAAGTCACCTTATGTAAACTACTGGTATTCAACTGCATCCAATTATATTGGAAGCCGACACCTTTTTTTGTTTTTAATGATGTGAAGTCATCAAATGACTTCTTCCGCTCTGGGTGGAGCGGAAGGGAGTGTCAGACTCTTACTGACTAAAACCCATCCGTTTTCCTTCTAAAGCCCTTTGCGTTCCAGGGCCGCGGTAACTCTTTGGAACAAATTTCGAAACCCTGGCAGGGGAAGCCGACTCCTACCGGACCTCCCGGGTAAAAGACTGGGCAGATAATCACACGATATTTTCCCGTGTGTAAAAATATCGTGAAAATATGATTTTAGGAATTCCTCTGTTTTGGAAAAGCTGGGTACTGACCGGTGTTATGGGGCGTAATGTAACATGTTACAAGGCGAGCATTCGTGCAGTCAGTACGTGGAAACGAGCACGAACATGATGCGTTTGTGTTTTGTTTTAGACGAATTTTAGGACTCGGCGTAATATAACATGCTCGCTGCGAATGTTACATTACGGCCCGTAACACCGGTCAGTACCCAGCTTTTCCAAAACAGAGGAATTCCTTTTACCCTTTAACATTCTTGACATTCAAATAGTTTACAAATAATATAATAGAATTAATAAAGGGTTTACCAATAAGTATTAATGTTTGATGAATCGGGGTTAAAGCACTACTGAAAATTAGTGGGTAGAGACCTCATAATAATTATATGTTATTGACCAACAAAACTATCAATTTAAACTAATATTGGTAAAAGAGGTAAAATTGTTTATTTGTGTCTTTACATGTTTATAAAAGTTAGTTTATGCCGTTGGCTTCGCTTGCGTGAAAGTCGAAAATTATCCCAAGTGATCATATTTTCGGGATTATTAGCCTATCCTATGTCCTTTTACTGGACATGATCTAGCTGAGTGCCAATTTTCACTCAAATCAGTTCAGCCGTTTAGACTTGAAGTAACAAACAAATAAAGTCAATTTCGCATTATAATATTACCAACAGGATTCTTCTGGGTAAGTTCGCTCCATCGTTGACTTTGTCTCTGTCATCTATGACCTAGACTAGAGTCAAGAGCAAACCCGTCTCAAATAAAAAATAAAACTTTTGCTCCATTTTTCGTACGCGCATATCCCGTTTTTTCCGTTCCCGTAGGTATTTCGGGAAATCCTCTCATAATACGAGGAGCACTATAAGGAACCTAGATGCCAAATTTTAGCTTACTACAACCAGTAGTTTCTTTTGTGCGTTGTCTGTCAGTCACTCAGTCAGTCAGTAACGGAATAGTTTTATATATTGTGACGAGGATATCCTTGGCTCTGGGTCTCTGGCAGACAAGGTAGCCCTTTGGAAGCGTCTGGCGAAAAGTAATAGAGAATTTGAAATAGTAATATAAAAATATGTTTTGTTTTTATTTGGGACTCCGGTACCAAGGTTCATTGATGGCAGATGCCAAATATATTATATAGTTTAAACCTTAAAGATAGTTTAATTTTATAATAATATCAATAAGTAATAATAATATCTTGGGACAACTCACACACGGTCATCTGATCCCAAACTAGGCAGAGCCTGTGCTATGGCAACCAGACAACTGATAAACATACTTATATATTTCTAAATACATATCTACATATTATAGACAAATTACACCCAGACACAGAACAAATGATCATGCCCATCACACAAACATTTGTCCTGAGTGGGAATCGAACCCACGACCTCCGGTTTAGCAGTCAGGGTCACTAACCACTCGACCAACAGGCCAGTCACACTAATACTTAAGTAGCACTAGCATGAGTCAGCTGGTGTTACAAAAACAAAACTTTAATGAACACCAAACTTGAGTGCTTGACTGCCTTTTAAAACATGCAAAATAACTGCAAAATGGAACAGATAAAAAATCCGTAGCAAACTAATTTAAATACTTATGAGGTTTTTCAAGCTGGAGAAGGTTCAGCATAAATAAATCGTCTACATCAGTGTCAGCCCGCCGAGACGAGTGACATTCGATTACGTTCGGAGAACAACCCAGTTGAGATGGAAATAAACACTTTTAGGCGGGGCGCTACTTTATATTCAAAGTTCAGCTCGAAAATTTCTATCTATTTTAGAATAAATTATAAAAGATGTTATGGAATAGATAGCATGTTATTTGGAATGCTGCAGGGAATTCGGAATATTTTAATATCTCAATAAATGTCCTTCGCATTACTGTGGATTGGCACCATAAATGTACGTGTCTTTTATGTAAGTTTGATGTTGGTTTGTGTAGTGTTATCTAAAATCTTTTTTACTAATATACAAATACAGTAATTGTATAGTTTTTCCATCGTTATCTATCCGAAAGGGTGACTTTTGAAATGAAAAAATATTACCACAGTTGACTGTACCTAGCACGAGACAAAAAGTTGCTAAGACGAAATGATTATAATTAAATTATTCATTGTCTCAGTATTCAATACTGCACTTTTGTCGTTGCAGCCACGAACAGACAAATTATCTCTATATAGGAATCGTATTAATAAAAACATTCGGAGAGATAAATGGAGGAAACCACTTGTGTGAAATTATCAGGAAACTGAACCTAACAGTACAATAAGAGCCAGATTTCGAATAAGTACGTTGAAAAATTGTTTCCGTTTTATTTATTTTTTAAATGTTACCCTACACTAGTAATTTTTCCAGTTTCGTTTTCGTTGGTGCGTTTACAAATATACAAACCCACATACACAAACATCCAGACCCGAAACATCTATCTGTAGGCCATACAAATATTTGATTCGTACGGGAATCCAACCCACCCAGCAGCTAATCGCTCAACCACTGCGCCAACCGTGTCGTCAATATCTGGTCACTCATCCACGTCAACTCAATGTTTCATGCTTGCCATCATTCACCAAACTGTACCTACTCGTCTGCTTATAGTACCACCATATTCATTCACTCGATATTCACATTCAATTAACTTCAATACAAGCACATAATGCTAACATTAAATGCTCGTAACGATCAATTCGCGGAACGCAAGGAAGGCATTCAAGTTATCGGTAAGCTGAACAAAACGACTGCTATTCAAGCGATCGTTTCCTTGGAGTTAGAGCTATTTAAAGATTAGATAAACGTGTATTTATTGACATGTTTATTCGTAATGGGTGATTTATTTAATGGGTGGATTTGAAATGTTAGTATTGCTGCCTTCGCGGACATGTTTATTCGCCCTAAAATTGATACAAATTGGGAAGCAGATTCCGTTTATTTTTTGAGTCTTATGGCCGAAGGGCCTTAGTAACATTCTATCAGAGATATCGACTGTCAAAAAGATTGATTTAGTATCCAATAAGTATCGCTTCTTTTTTTTTTTTACTGACTAAAACCCATCCATGTTCCTCCTAATGCCCTTTGCGTGGCAGGGCCGCGGTGACTCTTTAGAACAAATTCCGCTACGTATATCGCGACACTGCCTCATTGGTTTAGTGGTCGTTAGCGCTATTAGTGAGCATGACGTCCAGGGTTAGATTCTCGGATCACGCAGACTTTCTGGTTTTTTTTTTTCATTTAGAATTTAAGCCATAAATCATTGACACCCTGAAGTCTGGAATTATGCCCGGGTAATGGCAATAGGCCCGCCCTCTAACGTAACACAGATGTACTAATAGGCGGCACCTCTGCCTCGCACTTTGGGAGAACAGGCGTGATTTTATGATATGAAGTCTCTATGGACACTGACGCTGCGTCATACGTGAGCGATCTGAAAGCGATCGCGAAGCGGTTACCCTTTGAAGTTTGAAGGGTAAACCTTGTGAAGTGGCTTGTGTGACCAAACGCACGCAGGGAGCGATGTGCGGGCGCGAACTGAAGCGAGCGTGATCAGTTGGGTTGATATTTTCGCGCGAGCTACATGTTGTCCCGTCGTTCTTTTGTTCAAAGTGTAGGTGGTTCGGGACGATTCACACGCATGTAGAACAGATTGGCCGCGTCGCACCCCATCGCATTGAAATCGCGTATCATCGAATCGGATCGCTTCCCGATCGCGTTCGTATTGAGTCGCCCACATAGGACACGGCGTAAGCATTTTTTTTTTTCTACAATAAAACACATTTCTCAAAACAACCAGCCTTAAATAACTAAAAACAATAATTCCCAATACCAAAATAAATATTCCTTAATACAAAATACATTCGCAATATCTTCGAAACATCGAGATATTACCCACTAGTATCGGGAAAGCAATACATTTGTTGTGATAAAGATAATTTTTCTTCACTAAACGGATTCTGTTTGTTTTAGCCGGTAGATAAATATTAATGTCTGGAATATTGACGGTACCGAATGTTAGATGGGGATGGAGTTGGGGTTGGATTATGAAAGAATACGGTACTTATTATAATGGAAATCTGACGACAAACTGATTGCATTTTTCAGTAAAATACCCTATTAAATGTTACAATAATAAAATTCGCTTATACAATCTGTCTCTTGCGGTTTAAATAAAGTCCCATTAAAATAGACGGACAAACTTTAACGCAGCGTTCAGTAGGACTAAGCAAAGAAATTCTACCAAAAATACACTGATTCAAGTGATGTTATTTTAAACCAAAAATAACAAATTGCCTCACACTAGAATAAACACATCCATTATGGGTACTTGCTGTTGCTTGCTGGTACTTTTATGTAGTATCAAAATTATTATGAGAAAACAAAGACATGGATGTGTTTATCCATTGGGTAACCATAATTTACAGTGTATTTTCATTAGCTGATTTGTGTCCTTGTAAGTATCTAATGCGATTTTCTTTTTTTTTTACTTTTGTCCTGATTTTGGTGGTCTGCATTATTTCTAAAAGTTTGTTTACCTATTTTAATAGGACCTGAAGTTTGAGAATTAGTGCATATAGCTGAGGAGTGGCATTCCTTGCCGGAGTCTGTGTTTCTTGGTAGCAACAACCTGGGGGGTCTTTAAGTCAAGAGTGAATTGATTACTCCTAGGCACGCGTGCTCCATCGTCGACCATTATCATCGCTTACCGTCAGGTAATATCAAGATCAAAGAAGTCATTTGATGATTTCCCATCCTTAAAAAAAAAATATTGAAGGCGAGACTGTCAACCAAAAAGTTTTGGGTTTCAAACACGACAGTCCCAATGTGTCTTTTACTGCTATGCCTCGTTGTTTAGCAGTACTTAAAGAGCTTCGCTGACCTACATTCCACGCTTTTTCTCCTAGAAAACACTAGCTAGTTTTATTCATTTCGTGTGAAAAAATGTCTGACCTTTATTTATCGTGGGAAAAGCAGACACTATATTGCCTTGCTACACGTCAAGTCAGTAGCAAGGACGCCAGAAGCGTAGTTCAGTTTTAAAGCTACAGATACACATGCTCGAAAGTAGCACACTACTAAGCATGCTTGACAGCATGCTAATATTGAGTATGCTGTCGTACTGGGTACACATGCTAGGTATTGGCATGCTAGTTTTGAGTATGCCGCTGTATTAGCATGCTCAAAGCAAACATCCCAGTCACACTTGCTACAGAACTCTTGCTGGTAGTACAAGCGTTATTTCGAGCAATGTTGTTTTTATACAGAGGTGAACGTGGATTCCACAAACACTCATGGTTACGGTAATTAATAACAAAATTTAGCGTCTTATCGTCTCCCCAACGCGCCATTTTACACACAACCAACTGACTAAGCTCACTGCTTGCTACTAACAAGCATGCTACAAAGCAAACACGTTCAGACATGCTTTAAACGCAGCCCCCACTACCCCGCTCCTCAGGTAGCGTGCTCAAAAATCAATGGTTGGTCGATTTACTAGCAAACTACTAGCTAGCATGCTATTTTCAAGCAAGGCCCAATACACACGCGCTACTTGATAGCATTTGCTCAAAAATAGCATGCTTTCGTGCTACTTTCGAGCATGTGTATCTGTAGCTTTATTATTATTAAACTAGCATCTGCCCAAGGCTTTGCCCGCGAGAAAAGTGTTTTATTATCTCAAGGTTAAGTATCATCCTGCCAGGGTTGCGGAATTTGTTTTAAAGAGTCACCGCGGCCCTGGAACGCAAAAGGGCTTTAGGAGTAACACGGATGGGTTTAGTCGATAAGAGTCTTACACGCCCTTCCGCTCCGGAAGAAGTCATTTGATCAAATCAATCAAACAATCAAACAAATATTTTATTTGCATAATACAGGTTGATAAAGGTGTTACAAATAATGTTCGATAGATACACTGTACTATTACCTGATGGCGTGCAAATATTACGACTTTAAGACTCACAAATTAATAATTTCAGTAATGTTATAATAAATTGAAGCTAAATTACACCATCTAAATAACAAATTGAAATGTCAGATTTAGTATACATACAAGGTCATATTGAATTATCATAGAATGTCGTTATGATTGTCAGATTCATTACATACAGGGTCATATTAAATTATCACAAGATGTTATACTAAATGTCAAATTGATTAAATACAGGTCATAATAAATTATTATAGGATGTCACACATAATTATAATTATACATATAAGCAACATCGATTGAAATACTTAACACTAGATTACAATATTTTTTTCCTGTAGATACTCTTGGACATCATAGTAACATCTGTCAGTTAGAAATTTGTGTAATTTTGACTTGAACTGTGGAATGGGTAACTTTTTTAAATCGTCAGGCAATTTGTTATATATCAGAGATGCCATACAAAGAACACTCTTATTGACCAAGGCTGTTTTCCCATACGGTATTACTATTTCTAATCTTTTTTGGTCACGTAACTGTCTATAATGGCTTTTAAAAGCAGTCTTGAAATATTTAGGATTTGATTTCACAGACAGATTCAATTCGTAAATATATAATGAAGGTAGTGTCAAAATTTTTAAGTTTTTAAAGTATGGTTTACAGCTTGTAGTAAAGTCGAGATTGCAAATTGCGCGGATAAATTTCTTTTGAGCTTTAAAAGCCGATTCCTTTTCAACCGAGTTACCCCAGGATATTACACCATATCTTAGAATAGGTGCAACAAGTCCATGATAGGCGGCTAAAATACTTTCTGTGTTGACAATCTTCGAAAGTTTGTAGAGAGCAAACGAGGATTTATTAACATTCTTACAGACATGCTCTAAATGTGTTCTCCGTGATAGTTTATTATCAATATAAATTCCTAGAAATTTTGTGTCTGTCACAGGGTACACTGTCTTGCCTTCGTAACTGACGTTAATGTCTTTGGGCTGTATTCTTTGGTGAAAGTGTACAATTTTCGTTTTGTCCATATTTATTTTCAGGTTATTGTTTGATAGCCATTGAATTATTGTATACAATGTTTGATTGACTAAATTTTCGTAATAATTTGTTTCGTTGTCACATTTAATAATTACTCTACTATCGTCCGCAAAAAGTACCATTGGTTGCGTAATGTGTTTCGGAAGATCATTAATATATATTAAAAATAATAAAGGACCTAATACGCTGCCTTGCGGGACTCCAAATTTTACGGGTTTTTTTAATGATCTATGTTGAACCTCATTACGTGTTTTTTGACATATTTGTGTAATTTCTAGTATTTGATGTCTGTTGCATAAATATGAAGAAATAAGATCTAGTGCTTTACCTCTAATGCAATACATACTTAGTTTGTGAATCAAAATCTTATGATCAACACGGTCGAAGGCTTTGCTCATATCCATGAAGATAGCGCATATTGGGTTACTTTTGTCCATGGTTGTCAAAATAGTTTTAAGTAAGTCATAAATGGCCATATTAATCGATTTACCCTTGCGAAAACCTTTCTGTTCGTCTACTAAAATGTTATGGTTTTCTAAATAATTGTAAAGTCGGCTATATATGACTCTTTTTCAAATACTTTTGAAAAGATGGGGATCAACGCTATGGGTCTATAGTTTCCCATAATTCGTTTGTCATTTTTTTATGTAGTGGAGCAATAATCGAGGTTTTAAGCTTATCTGGGTAGATTCCATTAGAAATGCTCAAGTTTATTATGTAGCATAAGTGAGTTGCAATTGTCGGGGATACATTTTTTATAACTTTTGTGCAAATTCCATCGTCACCCACGCTATTAGTATTTTTTAATTGGTTTATCTCTCTAGCCACCTCCATGGGTGATGTCGGTGTAAGAAAAATTGAATTTACGTTCGTGTCTATTTGGTGAGTAGAAGGTTTTATTTGGGGACTATTTTTGTGCTCTAATTCTGAGGCTTGGTCAATAAAGAAGTCGTTGAAATTATTTGCAATAGATTTAGGATCTGTAATCTTGGTGTTATCTTTAATTATTTCTGTAATAGGCTCTTCGGGAAAGTTAAATCTAGACTTGTTTATGACTGACCAAGTTGCTTTTGACTTGTTCTGAGATGTACTTATGTAATAATTGTTTTGAGACCTTTGAGTTAGTCCTATTACTTTTTTTAACCTCGCAGCGTATTGCTTAAAGGCATTTTTATTAGTTTTTGTTGGATTTGTTGGATTTTATTAGTTTTCGACACAAATGTAAATTTGTTGAAGAAGAAATAAATAAATTAGCCCTATACCGCCATTACATTTTTCTTTTAATTTTACTACAATTTTTAATACCTTTGGATATCCATTTAGATTTTTTATTTAATGTTTTTGTTAGTAATTTAAACGGAAAACATAGATTATAAAACACAAGAATAGAATATAATTGATGATTTCCCATCCTTTGTAATGCAGGCGTGCCATGATTTATATGAATCCTTTCAGTCGTTGAGGCGTGGATAGGTAATAAACAAACAGGCAGGCGCTCAAATTTACTTATACATGTGGAAGTATAGATTTAAAGGTGCGTTGTTATGATAGTAAAATATTCATGAAAATCTTTAATCCTTATAACATTTAGCTGACATTAGAGTTCGCTTTCCAAATGATAGCCATTAACTGAGTGAGGTTTTGCTGTCTTTTTAGCCTAAAAATAATCAGGTCGTTCCAAATTCATGTGTCTCAAAAATTGACAATATCGCTGTCAATAGGGAAAATGCCTAGAACACTAGTAGCATTAACGCGTTGATTGGTCGATTCTTTGACTGAGGAAAAGGAAAATTTAAATCCTACTAATATTATAAACGCGAAAGTTTATAAGTATGGATGGATGGATGGATGGATGTTTGTTACTCTTTCACGCAAAAACTACTGAATGGATTTGATTATAGTCTGGAATAACACATAGGATACTTTTTATCCCGGGAATATGTTCCCCTGGGATAATTTACGACAATCACGCCGCCAGATCCGCGGGCGGCAACTAGTCCCGAATAATTGTCAATAGGTAATGCAAGATCCTGAAGGCAACACACACACACACATACACGGAGTACGAGTACGGGTACGTATTACTAGACAAACTATGTATTTTTATTTCCACGTCTCTGTCCTAGCAATATACTGTTTCTTCGTGTTATAAACCCACAAACAACCCGCATTGTGGATGAAACAAACTGTCGCGTGTTGAGCTGTCTTAAAAGTAAGTTTACCGTTGCCTCTACTCGGAGAAAACCGGTAAAATGGCTGGAAAAGGAAGGAGAAAATCACTGGCTGCTTTGTTGAAAGCAAGTGCAATTTCAGAGATAGATATACCTATAGATAGCTCACGGATGTGCCCTAACAGGCATTGCACAGAAAGGGATTCCGGGGTGGTCTTTAAAGACGGCACGGGGCACCTTCCGAATGTTAATGGTGATCACCGGAGCGGTTTTAGTAAGGTAAAAATCCCACACTCCCTGGTATTTTCCCCAAAAGGCGAGGCCCCTTTTCAATGTTTCCCAATAAAAAAAAATCGAATATGCGGTGTGTCTCATGTAGCACCAAATGGGAGTCCAACTCAGCATATGCCAGGCAAAGTAAGAAAATTGACCTTCTGTAAGCCTACACTAAGCAACTTTCGCAATCGCATCATTCCAACCGCAACCTATCATTTCTGTAACTTATAAGGTGAAAATAATAAAGAGTATTCTATTCTATTCTATAATCAGTGATCGGCGTAGGTAGTGGTCTATTTTGGGTCAATAAACCTGAATGATAATTTTAATATGGACATGCCCCGGAATTCCATGGCGTATTTTCTGAAAGGTTAAAGATATCATGACTACGCACGACGGCACATCAAACTACTAATTTCCGATATAAGCTAGTCCCGCGCGGTGATGTTTGTCATATTACTTATTGGTCCCGGGATTCAGAAGGCTTGTCCATGTTAAGATAACGGTAACTAAATCCCGTAAATACTTATGCCGATCACTGGTCAAAATGTAGGGACAGTAGAAGTGTTTTTGACAGATTGCGCCGGATATGGAATGCGAACTTTGCTTAAAAATTTGTAGAATTATTGGTCCTCTGATTTCGACTCTCAGATTAGGTGATAATGTTAACGTTAAAACTTTATAGTTAAAATGTTTTTTTTAAGTTTGTGTTTGAATTTTATTAAATCAAACCTATAAAATAGGTTTTCAGCAAAGGTAACGTTTTCCAGTTCTCATAGAATAGAATACAATAAATACTCTTTATTATGTACACCATATAAGTAACAGAAAAGATAGATAAGACAACATTACATAGGGGGACACATCCAGGGCCTTTTAAAGACAACCTTCTATCTATCTATTGGGGTATGGCTTCCGCACTTAGTCCTGATGTTGGACCATTGTGCGTGGGCCATGGCGGCCGTCATTCCAACCAGCCGACCTCCCTCCAGAAGCAGATCAGTCCTCCTAAAGAGTTCAGGGTGTCTGTGAGTGAATTTGGTGTTCCTATCGTTTGTCTACGTATATCGGCGACGCCTGTGCACTCAAAGACAACCTTTTGATGGATTTTAAAGAGAGAAAGAAAGACAGTCAGACAGACATACTTACTGTTTCTAGGAAAAATAAAAACATAACCCTTCTTTCAGCCCTCGTCACGGTGCGACAAAACACTTATTTACTAACATCAAATTCGCCACTACATAAACATCTAACTTCTCAAACAAGCAATAATAACCTTTATTGTTGAGCAACACTGTTATTATTATTTACATTTTCCCTTGGCGCCTGTGGCGCCTGTGGCAACACGAGTACTGAAAATCAAATGTAAATAGGTCTTTTGAGCGGAGTAATTTGAACTTAGATGATTCGGAAATAAGGTTGGTTTTGGACAATTGTCGTTTTAGATGAAATTCTGTGAAGAAATATCGTTTTGCAGCAAGGTGTCTATGTTGCTGCGTGTTTAGAATTTTATTATCTCCACTTTGTTAGAGGATTGTTATTAATGCGACGTAAACAGCATTTGAGCCGCGTTTTCTATGAAAATGAAAGAAGAAACGTTCGTCAGCTGTTTATTTAGTTACGAAGGGTCTTTACGAGATAATTGGAATTTCAAGGGCTTTGTTTTGATACAGGCAAGGGCAAAAGTGCGAGTATACGAGTCACGAAGTCATTCGTGATCTTCTTCTAAAAATTATGGTATGTTATCAAAACCACTGTATCTAAACTAATAATAGAGCTGCAGAGTTTGTTTGTTTGGTTGTTTGAACGCGCTAATCTGCATATGCGAATGGGAAATGGGCGTACGAAATCGCGGGCAAAGGCAAAAGATATATTAAAAAAAAAAATAGAAATGATAAAGCAGTCTATATCCGTCTGAACGCGATAAACTCAAAAACGACTGGACGAATTAACTGTCGCAGCCAAGTGGCTTAATCAGCCGTTCAATTGGCTGCCCAGTCTTTTCATTGAATGGCGAAATTAATCAACGGCCTAAATGACATCAAAATCTGAATTAATTCATTCAGGTTTTATTTAAATAATAATAATAATAATTGCATTGCCACACAACGTGGAAATGCTGCCAGTCTTTTGGGTACATTACCAATGGCCAGCGGTGTAGAGGAATTTTTCGACTCCATAATTTGGACTATTTTTTAGTAAGTTATTTTTTGAATTTAAGTGTATATGTCACCGAAAAATGGTAAACTCCGTAACATTATAAAATGACTTGAGAGATTGTAACTGAACATTTGGAATACTTTTATACGCATCAAAATTTGATAGTCTATAATATCCTGTAGTCATTCCGAGAAATTGTGGACTGACATAAAATGGCGACCAATCAGAGCACAAGTCTACAATTTATCCGTTTTCGTGTGATAGTAAACCTAGAAACAAGGCTCTCATTGGTCTGTTCAGATGTAAGCTCACACCAACAAAGACCAATGAGGGGCCAAGTTTCCAATTTAACTATCACATAAATATACATAAATCGATAATTGTTGAATACGTCTGAAAAAATCATGCCGGTTGGAGCTTATATACCTGTATGCTCTGCTCCCGTGCGAAGCCGGGGCTGGTCGTTAGTATGTTGCTATGTAGCATGAAGCTGTAAGTATGTAACATCATTTTGCAAAGACTTGAGAATTGTATCACATTTAAAAAATGAAACGGGTATACGAAACTTTCTTTTCATCGATTCTTAAAAACCGACCTAATTTAATACGTTTTTATCTTCATGCATAAGTAAAAATTAAAGTAAAAAGCGGACTTAATGCCTAAGGTATTTTGTACCCACGGGGTAATGCAAAAGCACAAAATACTATTCACTAAAAGAAAGCCGTTCTAGCAATTGTATAAGACTCAAAGTTTAGTAAAGTTCTAGATGGTGTCGGACGTAAAAGGATAGCACCATCCCATCACTTCCCGTGGGTGTCGTAAGAGGCGATTAAGGGACTCACCAGAGAATGGGTAGCAGCATTCTTTGTAGAATGCAACAGCTACACTGCAATCGCCAACCCGCCTGCCAAGCGTGGCGATTATGACAACCCCCCATTTGGGGGAGGTCTATGTCCAACAGTGGACATCTTTTGTCTTTCGGCTGATATGATGATGATGATGATGAATTTTCTATAAGCTATTATAATTTACTTGTCGACATCTTTGCCTTCGCACCGAAAATCCTTTCATCGTTTAGTACCGTTTACACTGTGGTTTACACTTACATAGCATACATTTAGTGATGTGCCATTGTTGGCAAGTTACTGAAGGTGCTGTAAAATAATCCGTGTTTGGATTAGGCCAAACTTTTAGTTAAAAGAAAATTATTAATTTTAAATAATGCCTAGTTTTTCGGATTTTTAGGATATGAAAAAACAGAAGCTTTATAGAAACTATCGTTTGACTCAAGTATGAAAGAAATACCTTTATATTATTATATAATTACAAATAATTACAAATGACCTTGACAATTCAAAAGTGCCTGTAAGTGGTCTCATTGAAATAAATGCTTTAAGTCTTCGAGTCAAAAATTCATCAAACATCGACAACAACAACAACTACAACAACAACAACAACAACTACTACTACTACTACTACTACTACAACGACACAACACACAACATCAACAGCATCGTGTCGAACATTTGTCCGAAACTTATAAAAAATTACCAAAAACGAGAATTTAGCTGCAAAACCACCACTAGGAATAATACTTAGATGCACAATGTCGACGACACTAATATATGTTAACACCTATGTATAGTCTGAATCACCGTACTATCACTAACGCGGATCTTATCCGTCATCACACCGCCAACAGACAACAGACCCGGGTATACCGGACGTAGATATCGAGCCGGATAACCTAGTTGTCGACCGTAATTATGTAATTGATTGGCTTATGTGTTGCAGACTTTGTGGCGAGAAATATGTAACATAGCGTTTTGTTTTTGCTTTCAGAGACACTGTCAATCAATTTATCTTCGTGATTTGACGTGTATCTATTGACCATAGAGCGTTTTTTTTATCAATCTGGCACTTTTATGCAAAAATCGAGTTTCGATCAAATTTTAGACAACTTTCTCTGACCATATCAAAAACTTATTCAACATAGTGTTTTTGTTTTTGTCGTTTTTCACGCTAGTTAAAATGCAAAATAATATTTTATTGAGAATCGGACGGACTGCGGGTAGAATGAGTGTTATTGTTTGTTTGAAATTAAACCGATTTATTTCAGTGCCCTATCGCAGAAACTATTATTACTTACCTATATGTTTCAGTATAGTTTTCACTGTAAAAACCCTCATGATAATGAAAGAAAGAAAGAAAAATGTTTATTTGGGACATAACTAAACAGTAAAAAAACACTTCACACACACAACTTCCGAAATTAAAGTTATTTTATACTTAGTAGTTTCTTTTTTGGAAGTCGGTAGTATTTTTTGTAAAAAAGTTTTATTATATTGGAAACTAACAGCGGGACCTACATATATTGTTTTTAATGTTTATCGGCGATCAAACAAAAAAAAACAAACTCGACTACTTATTACACCCTGTCTAAACCATAGGAAGGCATCATAAACATAGCTCAGTTTGTTGACCACAGTCGGCGTTCTATGCGATATTCATTTGTTTTCGTCGCGTCAAATATAGGCGAGATTTTTATAGGCCAAGTCTGGAACTCTGCGATAATGACGGTTATAAAACTGTGTAGGTTTGGGATTTTAGCCTGAGTTATTCATGGTTAGCAATTAGAGTAGAGCTCTATTGATTGGTCTGGTTTGCAAAATTTATAGCTGTATATATTCTTCAGCAGATTTTAAGCGCGAATTTGTGATCGAACGAAATTCTACATCTAAATCCGATGAAGGTATAATTAAATTAAATACTAGTTTTTTTCCGTGGTTTTACTCTCGTGTTCTTATCCTGTTTAATGTTTTTTTGTTTTTTTTGTATGAAAACCTCCCCAAAAAATGCTCCCTCTTTTTAGAGACTTTATTGAACTTTGTTTCTATCGATTAAATCTGAGATCGACAGACTATTGTAGCAGTGGCAGTGTTGTTATGGTAGTTTTTATTTTATTTTATCCAACTTCGAAAAAGGAGGCGGTTCTCAAGTCGGTTGTGTTTTTTTTTTGTTTGTTACCTCAAAACTCCGTCGTTATGAACCGGTTTTAAATAATCTTTTATAGAAAAATCTTTTAGAGAAAGAACATATTTATATTGACATGATTAATTAATTACAATGAACTTTGATATTAATGATAAAAATAGATTTGGAATGATTTTATTGTTGGATATTGTACGCCCAATGGGTATGTTACAGCGATATTTATATTATTATGATAAGAACTGCTTTTTCACCTGTGACAAACAATAAATGAATTTGAATTGAATATACTTTCTAATTGATCCCATAGAAATGTTAATAAAATCGGTTCAGTACTTTGGTTTTTAAATCAAAATAGTTGGAAAACAATGTCATCCAAGTAAACGAAATTGCGCATTTTGCTTTTCTGTGACTTTCCAACGGTGTTATTAGGTGTACCACTAGAAAGTGAAAAATAAAAAACTTTTTCCAAAAAGTACATCCGACTTCCAACTAATAAAACACTACAAAGTATTAAATAACTTTAATTTCGGAAGTCGGTGTTAAAATACGAAGGAACAACTAATAAACACCAACTTCCGAAATTAAAGTTATTTTATACTTTGTTGTTTTTTATTTTGGAAGTCGGTTGTTTTCTTTTTGTAAAAAAGTTTTTTTTATTGGTTTGGTTTTGTTTACCAGTGGTACCTTCATATATTTTTTTGTGTGTTTATCGGCGTTTAATTACAAACTAGGAGCGGATGTGGCGAGTGCAAATTATCTTGAATGCACATCTTTCAATAACGATCTTAATTCATGAAATATGACTCTTTACCTAATAATAGATTTTCCTGTGTTACTGGGATAATGAAAACACATACAAACGTACTAATATGAGTTAACTAAAACGTACTGTACGATATTAAATATAGGTGGTTTTTTTTTGAGGATGGGAAATCATCATATTATGACTTCTTCCGCTCTGGGTGGAGCGGAAGGGAGTGTCAGACTCTTACTGACTAAAACCCATCCGTGTTCCTTCCAAAGCCCTTTGCGTTCCAGGACCGCGGTGACTCTTTCGAACAAATCCCGCAACCCTGGCAGGATAGGTAGTTTACATTTGATTTAAATTTTGATAAAGTAATAATCAAATAAGGTTGAATTATAGTTCCAGTGTTGCCAATGATATAATATATAGTCCGTATTAACTATAACTTCCTTCCACCCGTTCCGTTCTTTCATCATGAATATTCCTATATAAATTTTGAGCCTACTTCACTCATGTAACATAATCAGTGTAACCGCACTAATCCTTAATAAATTAAGGCTTAAGCGCCATTACCCGTAACAAATGAGCCGGGTTATCCGGATAGTTGCCTAGAACCGGGTATAAACGGGTATTTTCACTCGGTGTAACATGTGAAATATGACGCCTCTGCCTTAGTTTTGGGTAAAATCGTCTAGTGTTTGTTGGGTTTAATGAAAACTAAAGTTGTGCATAGTAGTTCGCGACTGGGAGCGTTTATTTTAGTTCGCAGCTCCTTGGCGAACTAGTTCGCTCTTTTAGTTCAGCAGCTTCCAGCTCTTGAGACGGGAGCTGACTGAGCTAGTGAGCTGAGGGAAAGGCCGATCGTTCGCGCCCTTTGCAGTCTGCAAGCGTTACTTTGTTTGTAAGGTAGCTATTTTGCCGATATTTTTTTCTTTACACATTGTACTCGTAATATTTTAATGGATTTATTAAGCATTGAAAGATAGGAAGCACATCACTAAGTAAGTGAGCGGCGACGCAACTAGGTAGGGTAGCTTCGGGGGGGCTCTCGTTATACTATTAGGTTAGTCATTTCGAAGGAACTAACGAACTAAAGAGCGGCGGATCTGGAAACTAGTTCGCGTAGTTCGCCAGTGGGAGCGCTCTTACGAACTAGTACGTTCGTGAACTACAGAAGTCTAATGAAAACTAGAGACTATAACCGGTTCTGGGAGAGGGTTTATTACAAGAGGGCTGTGCCTTGTTACATAATATTACATGAATACTAAAATAAGCCCGGGAACTGTGTCTACGAATTAATTAGAAAATTACGTAAATCTAACAAGTGCGTAAATAATATCAGCCACTACTGGGGCGACCTTCAAGGTTCAACAACTATTGCCGAGGTTGATCCCTGGATGGGTAACCATCAAAACTTATCGAGATTCATGTTGTTCCCAGCTGTCATTTGTAGATCTTTGACAGTCATGACGGGTAGTTAGAAGCCATGAAATCTGACACACAATCTGACATACCAAGGGGTATCGTGTTACCCAGTTACTGGGTTTTGGAGGTCAGATACACACAAAATACTCAGCTGCATCATGTTAAACTGGAAGCCGACCCTTAACATAGCTGGGAAAACACTAAATGCAGATTAGGGTAAAGCGGAGGTTAGACACTCAATAAACAGTCCCATTTATAGGTACCGTTTGTCTTTTGTTTATTGATCCATTACTTTATTATTTTTTCTACTTTAGCACTAATTTTAAATTTAGGTACTAATTAGACATTATATCAAATAAACCACACACATGAATACTTATTTGCAATGTGGCTCAGTCATGTATTAGAGAGAACTAATACATGACTGACATATAAAAAACGCCTCCGTTATTCCATTCATATTTCAAAGCCATATGGCGTTAATAAACATTCGTATAATCATAACCAAGTGTTTTATTTTATATAATTATAATTACTTAGTAGTACCACGGGTGAGGTCCCATGGTTCTACAGTGCAATATAGATAGTATATACTAAAATAGAAACAATAACAAAAAAATGGATCAATAAACAAAAGACAAACGAAACAATAGAACGACAATCTTAACAATAGTTGACCTATTTTAACCTAATATATGTACATACGTGCTTAAATACTGAGCTACATTTGTATAAAAGAACAACAATGACTCAATTCACTATGTTCTAATTAGGTACAATGCATTAGGTAAAATCAAAAAAATCTTTTTACAAAACAAAACAACCGACTTCCAAATAAAAAACACTAAAAAGTATAAAATAACTTTAATTTCGGCAGTCGGTGTTTTTGGTTTTTTTTTATTTGGAAGTCGGTTGTATTTTTTTGTAAAAAGTTTTCATTTTCACTTTTTAGTGGTTCACATGTGCTTACCCCTTCACAGCGTACCGGCGTGATGTCATATTATGAACTGGTGTTAACAATAGACAGACATGAGATTTCAGCAATCCCAGTCCATTTGCTATCATTTATTGAGGAGTTCCGTTGCCTATCTCCGAAGTTCTTCGTCAGATCTTCACCAAATTAAAATGGAACCACTTCGAGAAAGTACTCTTCCAAAAACTATACAAATCGCTTCTAGTGTGCCTATAAAATTTGAAAAGTTCTCTCCATTTCTCCAGGATCCCATCATCAGATCCTGACTTGATGATCATGGGACCACCTGGGAAGTATAACCCTTTCAAACAACAAAAAAATCGAAATCGTTCCAGCCATTTCGAGTAATTGGGGAATATATGTACATAAAACAAATTCAAATAAAAAGAAAAAAGGTTCCGACGAATTGAGAACCTCCTCCTTTTATTGAAGTCAGTTAAAAAATAGGACGAGTTAATAAGAAATTACCTACCAAATTGGGAGACGACGCGACTTATAGAGAAAAGTAAAATAAAGTCGCAAATATAGCGATAAGGCATTTTGTTCTATGTTTAAAAAATCCATCGCTTCAATACAAATCAAAGTAGAACAATAGAATAGGTACACAGTGGTTGCCATTTATTGAATAAAAGGCCAAAAAATACACCTAACCAATTTTGCATGTATTTCTTGTGACATTTGTTTCTAAAACAATAGTGACAATTGATAGCTTTGCGCAAAAAAAAGAGAGGTTTTTTATTGTTGTTTCATTGGAGTTTTTGTATCTATAAATCTTGTTATCACAACATGAAACAAATGTGTAATGGGAGCCCAGTTTAAGGCCGCCAGACTATTTTAAACCACTGCAACTCCTGTAAGACGAGGCTCTACCAAAAAACTACCGAGTCAAAAAAGGTTCACATATCCAGGAGTAACGATTCAGGAGTATCTTGGATCTTTGGGATCCAAGATACTCCTGAATCGTTGATGAATGATCGAAGAAAATCGTACTGATGAATCGAATCTGTCGTAACTAGAGATCGGATATTCGGTTCCATATCGCCTAAAGTTAAGATTTGGCTATTATGGAAAGCACTTTTAGCGAAGAAATCCCGAAAGCTGTTTTTACTGTATTAATTAATGTTTTTTTTACGATAAGTTATGCAATTAACGCACCAGAGAATGGGCAGCAGTATTCTCTGTGCATTGCAACAGCTACATTGCAAGCGTGGTGTTCCCCCCCCCCCCCTATGGGGGAGGCCTATGTCCAGCACAGGACGTCTTTCGGCTGAGAATCATGCAATCCCGGAACCCCGGGTTTTTTTTTAATATTCTCAGAAGCAGCCTCCATAAAATGTAAAAAAAAAAACTTAAGGTAAAAATGCATCTAATTATCCGATCTCTAGTCATCTGAAAAACTCATCCAACAGAGCTTGGGATAATTAGCCCGCCGCCCGAAATATTATATTTTGACAATCATAAAATCCTGTTTGGGTAGAGCTTGGATTTGTCGATTTTTATGTTCACCGATATAATCGTTGATGTAAAGGTTTTTGTCATTGAAATACATTTGGAAAATAATAAAACACTGTAGCAAACCTAACATAATTTCCTAATTATCCACTGATCCACTAAATTCTCTAGAGATACTTTGTGAAGTGGGCAAAAGTGCCAGCTAACCGGGATTACTCTCAGTACCCGGGTTATCCGTTCATCCCCAATCGGGGCCCGGATCCTGACAGTTAAACAATTGAATTTTATGAGATTTGAGAATAACCACACTGATCCCTCGAGGATTTTCTGTTGATATTTTGCTTTGAAGTTTCAAAGAAAATGTTCGAATCTTTTCTCTTTAAAGGTTTTCGATTTAGCAGGCTTCAATCGCTTTTTGTTCGGTAAAGATCGATCTTCGATTCCCATCAAAGTCTTTGGTCGTTGTTTCTCTTTGAAAGACTTTGTCTTTTACTTTGTAAGCTTCAAGGAGTTTTGACGGGCTTAAAAAAGGTAGCTTTTCCATATTCGAAACATAAGTAAGTAAAGGAAAGCAAGTATGTTTACTGGTCTACATGGACTGTCATACCTAAATATATTTTATAGTAAAAACAGTGTTTTAAAAAAGTAACCGACGAATTTCTTGGCGGTTTATTTCCATAAAGAACGACCAATTTGTTTGTTGTTGTTGTTGTAAGTGCCATGTCTATGTGAAATAAAATATACCGAAAATAAAGGAACCATACATAAATAAAATGATCCAAGAGGAACTCAAAATGTCTGCAAAAATCACTATATTATTTTGAGTGGCCTTTTTCCAACAACAGTAAAGGTCGCTTAAAGTCTAATGAAATACGATAAATACAGTGATTTACGTGGAGCGCCAATCAAACGCGATGCGCCAGCCAAAACACAGCTTGCGGAGCAATAACCATTCAACTATCACATGTAACTACGTCACTATTTATCTAGTACTTGACTCATGTTTGCAGTCCCGGCCGTCAAAACCACTGCAAATATAAATCACTCGCCCAAACATGGAGTCGGAAGCGAGACAAATATTTATGAGCGTTACCGAGTGTTGTCCAGTGAATTCCGGTATAAAGAGCCGATTTGATAGAATAGAATAATCATTTATTTGCCAACAACATGGTATAAAGATGGTAGTGTTAATAATGTGAACAAACATGTTTTGCTTGATAGATATAAGCGTGCAGATTTTACATGCATTACGAAACAATCATTCATCATGCAATTTTATGTTCCAGGAGCTCCTTTGCACTGTAAAAACTATTAGCAGATAGCCATTTGTATGATTAAATTTTGAACAATCTTGTATTTAATGTTTTAAATTCATTCGGTATTTTATTATATACCTGCTGATGCTCTAGGCAAGAGACATTATATCATAGATCGTGATTGTATGCGATTGAAAAGCGCTATCAAAATGTCAGTGTATTTGACTGGATTTTTGATGGTACATTTCTCAAAACTAAAAAAATATTTTACTGCAACTTTGACTACAAGAGACAAGTCGCAGAAAAATATTTTTAAGGACAAGTCGCAGTTAAATATTTTTAATTTAATAAATGAGAAAGTGCTAGCACTAAACTGAACACAAAACGAAGACGTTTGTACATATATCAATCTCGCCCTACTGGCTGTATGGAAATGTATGGAACTAGGCAAACGAGCAAACCATATCCAAGATTACGACATAAGATACTTTTTATCTATTTAATGTAAAATTATTTTGGAACAGATATTCAATTATGAATCTTGACATTAACTAAACTTGACATTTTAATTATTTAGTTTTTTTTTACATTTTATTAATTCCTCATTTAGGACTGACATAAATTAGAAATAAATTGAAACATTACTTAATCAATTGTTCAATTTATTTCTAATTTAATACCTTAATTGTGCATGATTTTGTAATGTTTTTAGTAAATTTTAATTTGTAATCCTCACCTAGATTTATTTAAGCTAGTACACCATATTTGTACGCCTCCTGACATAACATAGCACTCTGTTAATCACACATAAGATCTATATTTCTTTACCTATGTTAACAAATAAATAAATAACCTGGTAGTACTGTTACACGCCAGAATTAATACTGGGTACATAACGACATTAGTTACTACTAGCACCATCTATTATCGAGTAGCAGAACTAGTAGAGTCAAGATCCTTCTTGACTTTTCTATGATAAAACATTCTAGGTTTCTCGACATCTGGTCAGTCGGGATCGGTAGTTACGCGAACTTTCTAGATGTTTCTACAGTAGAAGGTTCTGGAATTAACTGACCTATATAGGGACAACTAGCCCGCGACTTGGTCAGTATTGGATTTGCGATACGAGCGAATAAAGGGATCAATATTGAAATAGTGTTTTAGAATGACTGAGTTTAAAGTTGTTATTAGTGTTGTTTAATTAAGGTGTCTATTTTTGGTTATTGAATCGGCTGTTTTTATTGTCACGAACCCCAAGCTCGTAACAGTACCTTCCCAGCGGAAAATTTTCTACTTTCAACGGGTCAAAGCCGCTGTATAAAACGTTTCAATAATACCTGACTTTTCTTAGTTACCTATAAGTATGTAGCAAATTCACCTGTTAGCTTCAAAAGCGATGATAACCTCTGCTTATAGTCACCTGCTATTCCCACGGATTCCGAACAATACTTTACGGTAGAAATAAAGCTATAATGGCGTAGGTATGTGAAGGTGAAACTGTGGCAGTTTTCAAGACCATTTTTATGTTCATGCAAACTCCATGTTTCAGCAGCAAAAATAAGAATCGTTCGAACTAGTTGAGCTGAATAGTGCTAAAATATACGTCATATTCGCGAACTGGAGCCATCAATAGGTACGTCGTCGCCTCGGCTTATTTTTGAACTATAGTATTTTACAATCGATTAGTTTTTAACAGACTTAAAAAAAAGAGGAGGTTCTCAATTTGATTGTATTTTTTTTCTGTTTCTTACCTCATAAATCCGACATTTATGAATCGATTTGAAAAAAATATTTTTTCATGTGAAAGGATGCGTTCCGATTGGTCCCATAGAAATTTTATCAAAACCGGTTATGTAGTTGGGTTTATATCAAAATAGCTGGAGGTAATAGAAAATATATATCATCCAAGTAAACGAAATTGGGTGTTTTGCTTTTCTGTGACTTTCCAGTGGTGTTGTAAGGTAAGGGAGTACCACTAAAAAGTGTTAAATAAAAAACTTTTTACAAAAAAAAATACAACCGACTTCCGAAATTAAAGTTAGTTAGTGTTTTTTTATTTGTTAGTTTTTTTTTTATCCTAAACGCTTTTGACATGAACGATTTCACCAGTATTTTGTGACATAATATTAAATTATTTAAAATAATGTTAATGGCGTTTATTGACCGTTTTTTTCATGGAGATATTCCTTAGTAACTAGCTTAATATTTCTAACCGACGTTTTGAATGTAAGAACATTCAAAACGTCTGTAAAGGTTTTTTATTTTTATTTTTTTATTTAATATGGGTTTGCTCTTGACTCTAGTCTAGGCCATAGATGACAGAGACAAAGTCGACGATGGAGCGAGCTTACCCAGAAGAAGCCTTTTCACTCTAATTTTGAAGAGATTAGGGTTGTATGCGTTCGGAAACACAGACGCAGGCAGAGAGTTCCACTCCTTTGCTGTGCGCATTATAAAAGACGTTCGGAAATGTTTCGTCTGTAAAGGTTTTAATTGAAATTAATGCTTTGGGTTTCGAATTGAATCGCTTTAAAAGGTTCCCAAGTAAATAAACATACAAAATACCAGACACTTTACTGACTACAACGCACCATTTGATTTAATCTTAAACCATTGAAAGAACGTGCTATCCTTACGAATTGCAGTCTTCCCGAAATTAGGTATCCGTTCCTGGCAATCTTACCGGGATCTTAATGGTACTGCACTATCTTGCCGGGATCTTAACGGTACTCTCGGCAATCTTGCAGAATTATCTTAAGCGAAAGAGTTAATTCAATGAAAATGAATATGCCTTTTCCAAACATTTAGGATCAGCTGACATCGAGATGCGAGACCAAGCGACGCTGCGCGCGCCTTTTAAGGTAGCTTTACTAAATGGCACTTTATTAGCTACACAACAAGGTACGTATTTCAGTAAGAAAATATTTTAAACAAAATAAAACCTAACCCGAGGCGTCGCAATGCTTTTCGCACTTTCGGAACGCGTAGCAACTTCCCCCTACTACGACGAACAAATGCCATCATGATTCCGTTGTGCGAGAGAGACAGAGCTATACAGGACGAATAGCACCATCCTGTTTTAACAACGGAATGACGATGGGATCGACATGCCGTTGTAAAGAGCAGTTGCTCTAAGGGTTTCGGAATTGTTTGAAAGAGTTCCCGATTTTCTGGACCGCAAAGGGCATTTGAAGGAACACAGCTTTTAGTCAGTAAGAGTCTGACACTCCCTCCTGCTCCACTTAGAGCATCACTTGATGATTTCCCATAAAAAAGAGGGCAGTTGCTTCGAGCTTCGCATCCACGCCATTTAAAAAAGAAAACTCAATGCTATCATGATTCCATTATGAGAGAGACAGAACAGGACGGATAGCACTATTTCTTTTTCACAAAGGAATCTTTTTTTGAAGTGAAAACTTCTTTAGCGACGTTGTGCACTTTTTGGGATGGGTAAAAATGTTAAAATCGCGTCAGGACACGTGACCTGATCGAAAATTCGTAAGACGGAGGGATATTTTATATCCGCAAAATATCAAAAATGCACAACGTTAATGTTCAAGTTTTCACTTCTGCCGGCACTCCCGGAGTGCAACCCGTTGTTTTTTTTTTTCACCATGCCACTACAAGCGTCGACTACAAGCGACTGGCATGACACTACAAGCGTCGCCGTTAAATTGAGTCTCGGTGTGTCCCGACCCTAAAGATGTTATGTAATTCTATTTGAGTTAGCAGAATTTCGCTTCAGGCCAAAATTAGAAGCTCAAAGTGTATTAATTTTATCGTTGTCTGCTTGTCGATGTTTTGTTGAGGTAACTGTATTGATTTGTTCGTTAACGCAATTGAGAAGTTAGCATTTTGTTCTAGGGGTCTTGAGTATTTGCTTTATTTTATATGCGCGTATGATTAGTATTCTATACGTAGAAGTGATTTGAAATACCTGTTGACAGTTATGCCGTTAATGCAGGGCTATCAGAATGCTAATTTGCAACTTTTCACTGCATTCGCTACTTTTATACACTGTGCTTGAAAACTGAGGAATCTATAGAGTATGTAATCTGTAGTTGCAACTTTACTCCGCATTTATTAATAAATCCATTGCCATTTTCTTTTTTTTTAATCATACAGAACATATAATCAAGATGCCACGTGATTCGATGTGAGCTGTCATTCCATCTTGATTATATGGATTGACAGCTCACCTCGTAATCACTTCACTCAAGCCTTATACAGCCAGTCGATTCTGTAAACATGTCGAAGTGAAGGCCCCAGGTTGTAACTATCAGGAAACACAGACTCTGGCAGGGATTCCACTCCTTAGCTGTACGCACAATGAATGTGATCCCAAAATGATTTGTGCATGTGGGTGGGATGTCCACCATGTACCGGTAGCGCATCATACGTCTTGTGGTCCGATGATGGAACGGGCTTGGCGAAATTAAACTATGCAATTCCATCGCACACTCCCCAAAATGCAACCGATAGAAAACCGACAGGCTAGCAACTCGGCGTCGATACTCAAGACTTTGGAGCTTCGACTCAACGAGCCTATCATTGCCGATGATCCTCTTGGCTCGTTTCTCAATTGACTTAAGGGCATCAAGCTGGTATCTGGCAGATCCGTCCCAAAGATGAGAGCAGTACTCCATACACGATCGAACTTGCACTTGATAAAGTTTGTGCAGCTGTTCCGGCGTGAAGTACCGTCTCACCTAATACATATATATGTTAGTGTAGGTAACTATTACAAAACATGCCGACAAGACTTTCGCTGCTTGCTATGAACAAAATTGTATCATATTTTTCCAGACATTTTTCACAAAACCATTCTCAAAAGAAATGCGAAACTTATCGACATATTGGTTCGTTCATAGATATTTATCGAGCACGCTTGACCGGTTTTGTGATCAAAGCATTCTCGTTCGGTAAAAATATTCATTTCATGTTTAGTTACAAATAGCAACCCGCCCCGGCTTCGCACGGCAAGCATATACTAATATTATAAATGCGAAAGTTTGTAAGTATGGATGGATGGATGTTTGTTACTCTTTCACGTCAGAACGGCTGAACAGATCTTGATGAAATTTGGCACAGAGGTAGATTAAAGTCTGGAATAACACATAGGATACCCCATTTTTATCCCGGGAGTGTGTTCACGCGAGTGGAGCCACGGGCGGAGCCGCGGACGGCAGCTAGTATAACATATAAGAACATCTCTCAGTAAGCATGATTTTTTCCAATTTACACAAATAACGCCTCAACTAACATAATAAAATATACACTCAAACCTTCTTCATGAATCACTTTTATTTTTATGTTGACTCTGCGTTGGGTGTGAAGAATTAAGTAGTTAATAAGTACTTGGATAACACAATACTGTATCCACGAGAACACTGCCGACAAACTGTACAGCAGTTTGGCAGAAGATACGTATGTGTATAATCTTCCAATGTAACTTATCTATACTAATCACTAGCTTTTGCCCGCGACTTCGTACGCGCATATACCGTTCCCGTAAGAATTTCCCGTTTCCGTATAGCCTATAGCATTCCTCATGAATGCGGCTATTGTATACAAAAAAAAAAACCAAATCCGACTGGTGGTTCCAGAGATTAGTGCGTTCAAACAAACAAACTCTTCAGTTTTATCTATACTAATATAATAAAGCTGAAGAGTTTGTTTGTTTGTTTGAACGCGCTAATCTGTGGAACTGCCGGTAGGATTTAGAAAATTCTTTTTGTATATGATAGCCACATTCATGAGAAATGCTATAGGCTATATGGGAACGGGAAATTCCTACGGGAACGGTATATGCCCGTACGAAGTCGAGGGCAAAAGCTAGTCTTGAATAAATTATAAATAAACTTCGTTCATTGACAAAAATCGTTCGAAAATCCATTCGACAGTTTTTGAGTTTATTGCATTACAGACTGTCGCGGCGGGGACTTTGTTTTACAATATGTAGTGATAGTGATGTACCTAGGGACATACACGATCAGGTGTTATTAAAATAAGTTTTAAGTCGAGAAGAGATGACTGAATGAATAACAAGTTAATTACAAACTTAATTACTTTATTTACAAAGTAGTATTACGTTAGATACGCACATCTGCAGTTATTATTAAAATAATAAGAATGACCTTTATAATTGAATTTCGAGAGATGACCGATAATTGCTCGCACTGATTGAACAGGTCTACTCAAATCTGTTTGGCTCTTTCCTCAAAAGACCACCATATTAACCTTCATGGTTCTCTTGCGGCTTAAAAATTGCATTGTACAGATTCAATGTCTTTAGTGTTATAAAATAGTGTGCATGAATTATTTCAACATATAACCTTTATCTTCTAACTATTTACTGATTTAATAGAGTGTCCATGGAGTTTCTTGCACGTTCTTCTAGAAAGAAATCTACGCTTTGGAACGTGCAACTACCTTCATGTTTTCGACTAACCGACATCGACAATTTAAAAGTGCCTTTAAATGGTTTATCTGTAATTTTTATATACATAGATATTTACAACTGTTTTAATAAATACTTAACTTACTATATACACTAGAAATAAAAATAAAAACTCCTTACTAAATTAACCCTAAAATATGGCGTCAAAAAATTCATACGCTTCGCTGCCTTTAAATGGTTTATTTGAAATAAAAGCTTTGAGTTTGAGTTCAAATGACTGCCGGGATCAACGGCTTAACGTTCTTTCTGAGTTATAGAGAAAACTAGGTATGTAAAAGATGGTCACCCATCCACAGACTGACCTCGGCTAGCGTTGCTTAACTTCGAAGTTCAACCAGCGCGGCTGTTTTTATTTAGCCATAAGCCTCTCTTCCTCCCTCGGGAAAACACAGAGGCTGTAATACCATAATTATCATACTACTTGGTTTAAAGGATGAACATTATATCTCTGTATTTCGATGATTCGCCGCGGGATTGTAATAAGGTATGAACACGTTTCAAAATTATAAATGGGTAAATTATAACAATATAATATGCGTGTAGACAGGTGGGAATCGGATCCCAACAACATGAATAGTTGATCCCTACGGCCTAATCATACAAATACGTTATAACCAGGCCACTGAAATTGGACTGAAATTACCGCTGTAATATTGTTAATAATACCTAGGTAGTTGCTAATTCATATTGAAATATAAAGTTTACACAGTTTATTACGTCAAATATGTACATGTACAATCACAAATTTAACTATGAATATTTTGAAATTTAGTCTTAATCGCTTATTTTAATAGTTGTATATAACTCACCAATAAGTTTTGTACTTAGTTTTAGGTAATATGGGGGTAAGCTGGAAATGATGAGCACGTTGCGTCTGTCGCCGGGCACCATGTGTTTATACTTTCACTTATCTTTGGTTTCTACGATAGTAATTGCAATTCAAACTTATAATTTCGGTTATTCGTTCTTGTCCTAGGCGACGGCTGATTGCCGCGCCGTTCTATGACCAATGTGTCAAAAATCTGTCGCCACGTCAGCCGGGCCGGTGGCTTGCCATTGGTCGACAACCGCGCAATGTTGGCGATATCACACATTTATACCACAACCACCACAACATAGATATCTAAATAATACTTTTGACATCGTAGTTTTTTCTTAACTTTTATTTGATTATATTACTTACTTTATTTATTTACGAATCTTATAAAACACTGTTACTAACATCACTTATCAGTATTTAATTTTAAGTTTTTTTTGACGTGACAACGTTAATAAATCGATGAACGCCGGCTGTACGCACGAAAAAGGATGACTCATTGTAACGTTACGATCATTTCATCAATGTTTTGTTATGACGTGAAACTATCGTCCGTAAACCAACTTTACAGACAACCAATTTTTTTTATCTTGTTTTGGTTTTGTATATATTGTTTTTACCTTCGCCCGTGTGTGACTGCCGGGTGCCAACTGAAAACCTGCGCTGGGTGTATGACGCCCAGCAAATGCTGAGATGGTAACCCTTTCGGTATGGGTACGCTCAGCGCTATTCTGTACATACTACTTTTTTTTTTAAGGATGGGAAATCATCAAATGACTTCTTCCGCTCTGGGTGGAGCGGAAAGGCGCGTCAGACTCTTACTGACTAAAACCCATCCGTGTTCCTTCTAAAGCCCTTTGCGTTCCAGGGCCGCGGTGAGTCTTTCGAATAAATTCCACCACCCAGGCAGGCTTTGGCCCCGTCTTCTATTCTGCAGCGAGCCACCCAACGCTCGCCGTCCGCTGTACATACTACTACTGTATTACTTCTGTTACTTTGTCTTTGTTGCTGTTCGTTGATATGTATAAATGTTTTACATTCTATTCTATTCTAAATAGAGCGACATGCACAGAACAGCTGGTCTATTCTGTCTATAATATCTCACCGTGTTAACTAATGCGGACCATAGACGTTCTAGTAATTTGATCAAACAGAACAATCAAACGGTTTGATCAAATAGAAATACGAAATCATATATTTCTTCACGCCATTTCACAACAAATTTTTATCAAATTTTCCCTACAGACATTCTATGCCAATTTTAGAAAAACTATTAGAACCAACCTATTTGATCAAATTATTTGAACGTCCATGGCCCGCATTAGGTGGAGTAAGCATGAAGTGAACTGTCAATCCATCTCGAGTATGCGGGCCATACACGTTCAAGTAATTTGATCAGTACTTACGATAAAACGGTCTGATCAAATAGAAATACGGAATTTCATATTTCTTCATGCCATTTTACAACTAATTTTTTATGGAATTTTCCCTACAGACATTCCATGCCCATTTAATAAAACTATTTGAACCAGCCAGTTTGATCAAATTACTTGGATGAGTATGGAAGATTGACAGCTCACTTTATGTTCACTTCACCTAAGGTTACACGGTGAGATGTTTACAGAATCGCACTGCAAACTGTGAAACTTGAAGGAGTCCTATGTTCAGCAGTTAACGTCTTACGGCTGACATGATGATGATGATGTTGTTGAATCCAGTTAAGGCTAAAAGGATAGGCCCGACACAACGATGACGCGAAAACTAATAAAATAAAAATGTTCTGCGAATATAGAGAAAATAAATGATATTTAAAAATAGGTTAAACATAACAGTTTTCCAAGTCAATCTTTTTTGGTTATTTTAAACTAGATGAGGCCGGTGTTTCCTAGCTGACTACCCTGAGAAGAAACACCGAAACAAACTCAGAGGTCAGTCTCTTTTAAAGTCCTCTTGTAAAGGTCTGAAGTGGTATTTTGAGGAAAGTATCACACAGATTTGAGTGGGCCTGTCCAGACAGTGCAAGCATTTGTCAGTTATCGTGTAGCTCAAAGAAAAACATTATAATATCACAAGGCACAACATATACATAGGTGTGTGCTACACGGCTGCGTACTCGTATGTATGGTAGTCGCATCGTCGCGTCGCGCCAGTCTGTCGCCTTTAAACATAAAGCTATATTTTTTCAATCACTATTTTAAGTTTCCATCAAAGCGTACCGTGATGAATTAAAAAAAACCGTTCAAGTGTGAGTCGGACTCACGCACGAAGGGTTCCGTACCATTATCTATAAAAAATCATGTCTGTTGTATGTTATGGAGCCCCCTTAAATTTTTATTTTATTCTGCTTTTTAGTATTTGTTGTTATAGCGGCAACAGAAATACGTCATCTATGAATTTCAACTGTCTAACTATCACGGTTCATGAGATACAGCCTGGTGACAGACGGACAGGCAGTCAGACGGGTGGACTGCGTAGTCTTAGTAATAGGGTCCCGTTTAACCCTTTGGGTACGGAACCCTTAAAAATTACAACTGAAAGATAATGGCTGTTCCAGCAGCAGCACGTGGCCTTCTGTAGTTTCTGCGACGAGCCCTTGATAGACAAATATTATCATCCCAAAAGTTCAAGCAATACTACATAGATGTATAGAATTTGGCCATTTCATGAAGTGGTCGGCCATTTCAAAAGGAATTCTTTGCCACTTTTTAAAATAGCCACCTAAAACTTAACCTCGACGACGGAGCGCCACCGCACGGGTCTCCTATTTCTGTGTCCAGGGTTTCCAGAAATTTTATATCGAACCTAACCTATCCGTTCACCGGAGTGCCCTCAGTCCAGCCCCATTATGAAATGACAAATTCTACGATATGGCCACGACATTTTTATAATCATATTCTCCATTGACGTACATCAAAGAAACAAAATGGCGGATCTCACATGACAAAAGTACGACGCAACTTCCGTTCTGTCAAAGGTTGGTATAGTTATTTATACCTTTGACGTAGAACAGGAGTCATATGAAACGCTCCAAGTGTTCGGATAACTTTTAATGGGCAAAATGGGAATTGGAGAGTATATTAAACTCAGGATTATATCTATTTTACCCGTGATATAAGTTTAATTACTTCCAGCACAATTTGGAGAAGTTTTGCTTAAGTTACTGGTGGATAATTTCGTACTTTAACTGTAATGCGATTTTGAGTGTATAAAGTCGATAGTAGATATTTAATGGCTAAAACACTGTTTAAATAATCAGAAACAAAATATTTACGTGTTAAAAATACAGCTAGTTTTTGGGACTTGCGGTTTGTCAATTGTCATGTCGTATTTGTAAACCCGCATAACGTTGATCTTGATAATACTTGACATCAGAAACAACAAATAAGTAGGCCTGATTCGCATTTTCAGCATTGATTCGTATTGTTGTATATTGTTGTTTGCTGTATTTTATTGTGTTGTATTGTCAAACATTGTATTGATTCATTAATTAATAATATAATTAAACCAATTACTTAGTCCATTGTCCAGACTTGCCCAAAGCCAGCCAAAAGAGGAAACACTGCTGAAAACAAATCCTAACTCATATCTTAGAGCGAAAATGAGTTTGTTTGTTTGTAACCACTACACATAGTAACGGCTGAACGGATTTAGATGAAATTTGGCACACTGTTAGAGCATTTCCTGGAATAAGACAAAGGATACTTTTATTCAGGGAGCATGTTTCCTAACCAGCGCGGGCGTAGCCGTTTGCTATTGACTAAACAGTCAAAATTTACATTACGCCATATAAAAGGTTAAACTTACCAAAATCTAAGCTAAAAATACACTCAACAAGTATACTAGTCATGTCAATTAGAATATATAATAAATTACCAGAAATAATTAAAGAACAACAAAATTTTGATATTTTCACAAATAAATTAAAACAATTTCTAATATCTAAATGCATAACATCAATGAGTGAGACAAATGATACAATTTAAATAAGGTAAGTACATGTGTTTTTAATTACTTTATAATTTACAGTATATAATTTATTTTCAATAGTACACTCTTCCTCTCCTACTTTGCTGTGCCCGACAGGGTCCACAATGATCATATTTTGTAAAACCTACCACCTAAGTTCACATGTGGAAGCAATAAATATACTGAGTACCTATATTGAGTGAAATAAAAAAATTGAGATTCAAGCGACAATCGAAGCGAGATCATTATTTCTTTTTAACTACGTCTTTATCCCATGCCTCGACCTCAAAAATTCAATCCACATAAAGCCATCACCCTCAAGACGTAAGCTAGCATGATCATGCTTATTCCCAGTTGTATGGGACTCCAGCTAACAAGGGCACCTCAGCCTTAAGTGGGCTCCACACAAAAGATCTGCCATTCACCGTGAGGCGGCGATCTTACATCCAGATTAACACGCGACAGTTCTGGAATATAAGCTTTAAATGTATGGGAGTAAGTACCTATAAACGAATATTAAGTATTTCGTGTACCTATTTATCTTGTTAATTTGAGTATTTATTATATATTAATATTGTATGTATAGTTTACATATTCGTTTAATTTACTTAAATGTTTGTGTGTATTAAATATCAATCGCTTTTAATCACCATGTTGCACCTACGACCATTCTCTGCATCACTCAAAGATTAACTGGTAGAGAATGCCTATGGCATTAAGTCCGCCTCTGTACATTTGTGTGCGTAAAGTGTTAATAATTAAATATTATAAAAAGATAAAATTGTTTGTTTAAAGGTTTTGATAAAAGGTTATTCAAAGTAATCTCAGGAAGTACTGGGGTTCTAAATGATGTAACATTTTATCACTAATTACCTACGATTGTGAGTAATCCAAAATATCTTAAGATATATTAACGCTACATTTTGGTAACACGTGTGAATCCCTTAAAATTTTGACTTTCTGGCGATCATTATACGTTTCATGTACTTACAATGTCGCTTCTAGAATGTGACGTTCTTTTGTTTTTATCCCGGAAAAATGCATTATTTCTGTAGGATACAGCAAAAACGCGGGAAAAACCTACTGATAATAAATGGATCTGGTTAAAAAACTAGTACCTATCTCCCTAGCTATGCCTGGATTTTACGATTATGGTTCTTTATGTCATGGTGTGAGTGTTTGTGTCACATGTGTATGTAACCTTTCGGAGTAAATCCTCTAAATTTACTTTGCGGTTTAGGAGAACAACGCCACCCAACAGGTAGAGATGACAAGCGAATTTATTTTAAGATATGTACATAACTATTATGTACGTACTACTTACATAATTATATATTTGTCGGCACGTGCTTGAGATAACAAAAGATATTCAGCGTTACCTAGAATTTTAATAAAACCTGAATTTTGTTACTTTCGGTCGCAATTTTGTGGAGGACGATAATAAAATGTAACCCAAAAATAGCTCGCACTAAAACCCCTCTTGAACAAAAGAATTTATGATTTGGGAAGGTTGGCATAAAATACACGGAATATGTGACATGGAAAAAAAGTAAGTATCTAGACATTCTAGACCAAGCAAAAGGAGTATGTAAGGATCTCAGCAGACTCAGTTCTCTAATTTCTACCTACCCGTATAGGAAAAAAGCGTACAAGTGCGAGTCAAACTCGCGCACCGACGGTTCAGATCGAGTCTTTATTTTTCCATGTATGTATTACCTATGGATACATCAATGTACGTTACGTTCAATTCTTCAAACGAAAATATGTACATGTTTGTAATCGCAAAAAAAAAAATGTTTTTTCCACTCCTCCAAGGGGCAGCAGACCTGACTATTTGGTGTTAATTTCAGCTTGATTCCTCCACGCGTTCGTGAGAAAACGGGTCTTGACAGACCGACAGACGGACAACAAAGTGATCCTATAAGGATTCAGTTTTTGCCGACTGGCGGAACCCTAAAAAGGCGTGAGTTTACGCAAGTATTTTCAAAAATCATCATCGTCACATCCAACTTCTCCGGCGTCCATCCAACTACGTTGGGGCCGGCTTCCAGTCTAACTGGATGAAAGAAAGAAAGAAAGAAAACTTGTTTATTTGGCACGCATAGTTAATCAAAATATAGGTACTTATAAAAAAATCGAAGCTTAATTTAAACAAAACAACATTGATTGGATGTAGTTGAGATGCATTTGACATGAAGTGACCACCTATTTGACCGCCAGAGCCCAAATACAAAATAAACTGAATAAAATCAGTAAAAATTATAATCTTGTCCTTCCACCCCCAGTTCTAAGTAGGTAAGAAACCAGCAAAATTAAATTACCGCTGAACAAGCCCGCATAAAGATCATAACCGAAACAAAACCAGCTCGCATGTTTACGAGTTATAAAATCTCAGACAAACAAACACATAAACCTATCCATAACAGTCACAAACATACGAATAAATCGTCTGTTTCTACGACTACAAAACCTCGAGTTACTTCTTAATTTCAACTAGATATTAGGGTCAGGTTACACTGAGTCGCCGAACGATGTGACGCGGTGCGCATTATTTAAGATAGAACAATAACTTTAAAAAAATCAGCGAGAAAATTCGAAAACGCCCCGTGGAACATAAAATAATTCGAATTCTGTCAGTAAAATGTAAAATTGTAGTGTCTTTGTGTATAATAAATAGAGTTAAGTGACTATGGGCTCATTGCTCGTAGAACAGATGTTGGATGGGACCAAAGGTACTAGAGTACCTAACGGGAGACGCAGCTTTGGAAAGCCTTCCTCAAAGTGGACTAATGACCTGAAAGCCGCTGAATATGAGGTGCACAGGACCGGACGATGTGGTGACGCTTGGTCCCGCATATCTCCAGCAGTGGACGTCTTCCATCTTAAATTATATTGATAAATAAAGTTTTATAATGCTAGTTTTGTATCGCTGCGTCTCGGTGTGAGCTGACCTTTAATTTCTACTAGCTATCTGATTTTAGGTAAACAGGATTGTAAATCAGCTGTTGTATGCGTCATGGAAGGTTATCCCGACTCATATATTAAGTAGAGGTGACTGATGTTATCTAACATGTGGGTATCGGAGAGAAAAATAAGTTGGTTTGCAGGGTCAAATTGATTTAACTCGTGTCACTTCACTAGATAGAATTGGATCGAGGAGCTGGTGGCTATAGAATATCAGCTGCACGGATCGATCAAGGTTAAGCAACGTTTGCCAAGGTTGGTCTGTGGATGGGTGACCATCTTAACATACCGAGTTTCATTCTTGCCTCGGAGAGCACGGTCCCGGCTGTCATTTTTAGATATTCGGCAGTCGTTTCGGCTTGTCAGAAGCCAGTAAATCTGACACCAGTCTTGCCAAGGGGTAACGTGTCACCAAACTAATAGGTTGTGGAGGTCTGGTAGGCAGCCGCTCCACGTAAAATACTGGTATCCAGCTGAATCTGGTTTGACTGGAAGCCGACCCCAATTTCGTTGGGAGAAGGCTAGGCAGATGATGACTTCACTATATAGAATTTACTTGACCGAAAATCGTGACAAAACAAAAACTACAGGACAAAGTAAGAAAACATTTTTTTCACCACTTTCGCTAACAATGTCCTAAATTGAAACTGTAATGAATTTGGAACAATAGAACAATCACTCAAATTAAATAAACCTCGTTAAAAAGAATCATCAGAATCAGTTCATAATTGACGGAATGATCGCATAACAAATCTACAAAAAAAAAAACCTACAGTCGAATTGAGAATTCCTTTTGGAAGTCGGTCAAAAATAGACCTTGTCGTTTTATGACGTGTGAAAAATTTTCAATTATCTTCCACATTTCAAAGAAAAATTTAAAAAAGGAAGAATATTAACACATTTAAAGATAGCCGTCTATGATTGTCTGCTTCAAGCAAAGAAAATATTCTCAAAAATCCTCAATATAGCCAAACTACCTCAGCTACCCTCGGAAATCCTGTTAAAAATCTCCGTATAAAAGGCAGCAAAAATCCTCGGACATAAATAAGTTGTACGCTTAAAGTGTATTGCCTGAAATAAAAAGTTTCAGGATAAAGTCTCCATTGTCTTTGATCGGGAAAGTTTTCGAGTTGGAGGGAATAGTTATTGAGGGCCTCTGAGACAATGGACTGGGGACTGGCTTGATGGATTTTATACCTAGTGGTAAATATCAGAGGAGCTCGTGACTTAATTATAAACTAACTTTGAAGTAAAGCTACGCTTGCCAAGGTCGGTCTATGGATGGGTAACCATCTTAACTTACCGAGACTCCTCTGTACCTGTAATCTGTTCATCATTTGAACATCTTTGACAGTTGTTACGGTAGTCAGAAGTCAGAAATCTGACACCAGTCTTGCTAAGAGATATGGTATTAGGTACCCAGTTACTGGGTTGTGGCGGTTAGTCATTTGGTAAGACTGGAAGCCGACCCCAATATAGTTGGGAAAAGGCTCGGCAAGCAGATTGCCATGTAATATTAATTACTTTGCTTGCTATTGTAACAGTTGTGAATGCCTTAAAAAGTAAATCGAATACAGTATTCTAAAATACTGGAGTCTAGAACTTAACAGACAGATGTGTTGCTGGGGAGTTTATTGGGCCATTTCTTCTTCCCCGCTAAAACACGGGAAGTGGTGACGGGCGGGCGTTTTGGGAGACTGTCTTCATATAAACGTAAACGCACAAAAAGTACTGCTGCCACTCAGCCTAATTTGAATGAGTGTTTTTTGATTTCTGGCAAACTTTCAAATAAGTATGTACAGTTTCAGCTATTATTTTTTTTATTTTATATTATTTTCTGTGGTTAAAGCACATTCAGGGATATTAATTGTTTGTCATCTGTTAAGGTCGAATGTCTCTTGCATGTCAATGTGACGGTAAAAATTGGCAGACAGTTCTAAAAGCTTCAATCAACTTGGGAATTGTTCTCAAAAGAAATTCTTAAACCAATTAATTTATTATTTGACATCATTTACAAACGACACAAAACAAATAAACTTATAAAGGCCAAATTGATGGTATAATTTTAAATAAGTGCTTTGATAGTGTCTGACCGATTTTGTAGGTAATCATCAAACCACTAGATTTAGTGGATTTATATACATATTCCAAAGTTTATTTTAATTTAGAAAGCTATAGTAACTTACCGCATTAGTTCTCTTTCTTTCTACACGTGTTCCTAATAATTTTAGCCAACCAAATTAACTAATTTCAAGTTTATTTCCGAACCAGGATTGAAAACGTAACTTTATTAATTTCACTCAAAGAACAAAAATAAAACTGTAGGGCGAAAACACATCGCTCTACACACACACACAAAAAAAAAAAAAAGAAAGGGCGAAAACACATGTTACGCGTGCCACCAATAAACTTTATTGACGAAATAATTGCCGTACATTGATAGCAGTGTCGTTCGGCTTGGAGTAATAATTGCCGGGTTTATGTTTAAAAGCCATCAATTTATATGTTAGGAGAACTAACGAAACATAATGGTTGTGTGGACCGTTTAAAATATAGACATTCAAGGCGAATTTCTGAGAATTGTAGCTGGCGAGTACGTCCGTGATAACGTGTAAATATAAAAGGTTTTTCAACAAGAACTTTGTTTTTTAAAACAAAATAAAACAAAGAATCGATATCTGTCAGCGTGGTTGTGGTGGACATTTGCGAGATATCATTTTTTATACATAATTGCCTTACCTTACTCGTTGTAATACAATAAAAATTTGAATCATCTTCATCTAAACTCTTTGTTTTATTTTCTTTTAAAAAACAAAGTTCTTGTTGAAAACCCCTTAAGGTTTGTGAAACCCGTACGTGTTGTGATATAGGTGCCGTTGCGTACATTTTCACCGCAACAGCGAAACCACTGCAACAGGTCAACCAGACACAGGTAACGTGCTTTCCGAGGCACGGAGGAAACTCAGTAAGTTAAGATGGTCACCCATCCACAGACCAACCTTGGCAAGCGTTGCTTAACCTTGATCGACCAGTGCGGCTGATATTCTTTAGCCACGAGCTGAAAAAATGTACCTAACCAAATAATCTTAAATGGTGCTTTTAGCAGCACGTTCAAAAGTTTATCATGTTTTAAAAGTTTAAATGAAAATTCGCCTATAAATCATTTTCCTTGGGCACCGGCTTAGAGGGAGTTTTGATTTATCTTGTGGGATGAATTATTACTTAGAAGTTCTATTACTTTACCGTTTTACCTTACGTTTTATTAGGGAACCATCTGTAAGGATTAATTAGTTTTTAATTGAGAACTCTTATAAATAGCTAGTCTTTTTCCGTGGGTTCTCTACTCTGACATATACCATTTTTTTTTTTAAGGATGGGAAGTCATCAAATGACTTCTTCCGCTCTGGGTGGAGCGAAAGGGCGTGTCAGACTCTTACTGACTAAAACCCATCCGTGTTCCTTCTAAAGCCCTTTGCGTTCCAGAGCCGCGGTGACTCTTTCGAACAAATTCCGTAACCCTGGCAGGCTCTGGCCCCAGCGGGCCCCGTGACATATACCATTGGAATCTTTATTTTGGGATAACAGGAAGCCTAGGCTCTCAGCGTTATATACAGGGTGTAAGATACATTAGCTTACAAACGGATACCACGGATTCAGTACATGATTCTGCCGGTCGATCACGAAGTGAGCTGTCATTCCATCTTGATTATATGATTGACTGATTGACATATGGAATCACAGCTCACCTCGTGATCACTTCACCCAAGCCTTCACTTCGACATGTTTACAGAATCAACCGACTGGACTGGTGTTGGTTTTTTTCTTGGAAACGAGTTATGACTTGCCCTACTACCGTCCAATTTGACCATTCCATAAAGTAAAGAAGATAATTCGATATATTAAATTCTATACAAATCACCAAATTAGTATTTAAACTTTAATAATCTTGGATAGGTTTTTGGAGGTATGCGAAACAGAGAGTAAAATCCCGCATACCTCCACCGGAAAGAGGAGGATCCTCCGAACAAGACGGTTGTTGTGTCTGGTGCGCAACTGCCCGGCAACTACCCGATAGTTGATATTCGGACTGTTGTATATGTTCAAATCGCACGGAGAACTTCGCTTGCGCGATGCAGGATTTCGATGTTAGTTCGGCGTAGATGGCGCTGCGGTTCTTTTTGTTGCCATACAAATTTCGTTCCTTAGTTCTTCATGTGGCGGCATTGATGCCGCTACAGGTTCCAAACAATGTAGGTAGGTACAAAAAAAAATGGTTGTCTGTAAAGTCGGTTTATGGACGATAGTTTAACGTGACAAAGTCATAAAAAACACTGATGAAATAATCGTAACGTTACAATGAGCCTAACGTTACAATGAGTCATCCTTTTTCGTGCATGCAGCCGGCGTTCATCGATTTAAAACGTTGTCACGTCAATAAATTTACTATAATAAAATCGGTATACCGCCCACACCCTAAGATTTTCATTAATTATGATTTGTCTATAAATATCTGTGCAACGTCGTAGTAATCTATCATGACATAATGAAAAATATCTCTAGAATAACTTATTAAAAGAATATTTCTACTAGTGGGCGTGAAGTATAAATTATTTATTTATCGCCGATATCGATTGGACGACAACAGGGCCGGCTACCCTTCGTGTTCAAGTTTAAACGGTTACAAGAAGAAGTTTCTTCAACTACCAATAGTTCTGTAGTATATGTCCGTATTTATTTCTAAAGACGAAAGGAGCCATGCTATAAAAATAAAAATCGAATGCAAAGTTGAAAATGAAACCTAAAATAAGTATGGTTCATACTTATTCATAAGGGTTCCGTAACCAATGGGACCCTATTACTAAGCCTGTTCGCCCGTCCGCTTATCTGTCAACGGGGTGTATTGGAACAGTCATTCCCTCTGCAAGCCACTTTGATACTTAGGATTTCACTTGGCACGCAGGAGAACATAGAAAACCTAATCCTGTTCAACAGGTTTTAGTAAAAAAAAAACGTTGTTTTTATTTTTATGCATGTCAGATAATTAATTAAGAACCCACCATGACTTTTAACAATATTTTTACTAATGATCCAACACTGGTGCTCAGAAATCTTCGCCTTTCCGCTAGAGGAGATTTTCCGCACAAAATGTAGAAATTATTTTAAGAAAATTAACCTGTAGCACTGCCTTAAAGATTATTTCATAAAATAAAACAAGAGCTTAAATACAGCATAACCTCGCATTTGTTAGCCTTACTTTATGCGACTGAAAAAAATGCAGAGACCTTAATTTATTCTTGACCACAGTTTATGTCCACTGCGGCGCGCACCGAGGAAAAATCTGCGGTTTACAATATTAATCCTCAATGTACAGTCAAACAAACGTGTTGGTATATGTCGGTACGGGCAAACACGCACCTACTTTAAAAAAAAGGTAAATACAAATTTCGGTCCCACGCTCCAATAGCTACAACATGCAATAAATAACGGTAGATAGGTCGATAATACCAATATTAATCCAAAAAGTTTCTTGTATTAGGGAAAATCAGTATTAATAGCTATTGTTAGATTGACATGTTTAATAAAACATTATTCGGAACGAACTAACAATAGGAACTTGGTGTCCTAGAAACTTTAGTTCAGCTTAAAAATACCTATCCAACGCTGTACCTGTCGCATGTGGCCATAGGTGGTTGGGACCAGACTTCATACAAATCCTGGCATCGTCATAGGTGTATGAAAGCAATCAGTAAGGAAAAGTAGCTATGATATACGAGTTCATGAGTAGAAACAGTAAAGCTTAAGTTAGAACGCTCTCAACAGGCTAAAGAAATGAATGGTGATTGGTGTGTGATTGCAAAAGCTTACGTCTTGCAGTGGAATACAGTAGGCTCTTTTCAAAGCCTGTTTTTTAATATATCTTGGGAAATCTGAGCTCAATTCTTTAGGTAGGAGACCAGCTCATCTTAGCTCGTAGTCTAATTAATGATGATAAAGTCGACTATTCTGTTGCATCATCTCACACAAAAAAAAAATATAGGCACTGCGGCGAAAATATGAATCTTTTTGCCTACACATATCTATCTATATACCAAATAGCTTGTTCGAGTGTACATACGTGGAATCTACAATGAGCGCAGTTTGCACGTGCGGGTATTAAAACTGCAGTCAGGCGTGTCTTTTGTTCTTCATCGTGTGTTTTATATCGGCCTTTTACTGTAAAAGAGTACGTATTCCGGACTATGAAAGCCATATCGAGGCTTATCAGTAAACATACACTAAAATCTCAACTTAGTTATTTTGGTTGAATAAATTAAGCATATAAAAAGATTACGTGGGTAAGATTAAGAGAGCCGCGTTCTGAATTGAGATTTTGAAACGTGTCAAACTAGGTAGGTAGTTGCAGTACTTCTCGCCTTCGCTATCATATGGGCCCAGAAGACTGGCACTATTGCCACGTTGAATGGCAATCTTTGGACAAAGAACGAGACAGCTAAGGTCACGCAAAGTGTCGATCAGTCGGTGAGAAATTTCCTTGAATAGGAGACGTGCCGAACATCCAATACATACACATACACTTATTACATGGAGGAGCTCGTGGCTAAATATTAACAGCCCCAGGCTCGATCTTTAAGGTTAAACATCGCTTGCCGCAGTTGGGCCGTGAATGGTTGACCATTTTAACATGTCAAAAAAAAAAGTCCCGGCTGTTACTTGTACGTTCTTAATAATAATAATAATAAATAGATTTATTGTGAAGGCCGGCACGGTTGACATATGTCGGGCATGTCACCGTCCGGGAGAATCGATTCGCCACATTGTCTCTGGTTGTTCTCGTCTAGCTAACGGAGAATACTTGCATAGGCACAACCTTGTAGCCAGGATTATCCATCAGCAACTTGCTCTGAAATACTCTCTTGTGGAATCGGAGGTGCCGTACTACAGGTATGCGCCCGACCCAGTTCTCGATAATGGCAATATCACATTGTACTGGGATCGGTCCATCATCACTGACAGGACTATTGTTGCCAATAAGCCTGATATAGTGGTGGTGGACCGAATCGAGAGGCGTGCAATGATTGTAGACATAACCGTTCCGCATGACGAGAACCTCGTGAAAGCCGAGAAAGATAAGCAAATCAAATATATTGACTTGGCTCGCGAGGTTGTCGACATGTGGGATGTGGACTCAGCAATCATTGTACCGATAGTTGTGTCAGCCAATGGCTTAATAACCACGAGCCTCGACCAGCACCTCAGGAGGCTCTCGTTGGGCAGCTGGATCAAGGGCCTGATTCAGAAAGCGGTACTTCTGGACACGGCTCGTATTGTTAGGAGGTTCCTCTCTCTTGAGCCCTGACCGCCGGTAGCTTGGACCCTGTTCCCGATACCGGTGGGCTACTATTTTTATATTTTTAAATGTTTTTTATTTTTGTATTTTTAAGAAATATTTAAAAATGTATAAATAAGAAAAAAAAATGAATAAACGAAATAATAATAATAATCTTTATTTTATCCAAAAAAAATATATTTAAAGTTTGTGTTGCAAGCTAGTAACAAAAATTATACTCTACCTCTTAAACTAGGATATACCTGTATTTTAAGAGGCAGTAATATACGGTCAGGGTTTACAATTACCAACAAAACTTATCTAGAGTGGACTGTGCCATTCTACTGTATGGTATACAAATTTTAATAGTGAAATTGTGTGTGAGTGGTGGATGTGGGTGTGTGTATGTGTGTATGTGTGTGTCTGATGGTGTGTGGGTGAGTGTGTGCGTGTATTACACTAGATATGTAAGTAAAGACTCCGTGTAAGAGTAATCCTTTAGGAGCAGCCACTCTGTTACTTTGGATTTTAGTGCATGTGAGTTTAAATTTATGATGTTAGGGTGATTGTTTATGGTTTTATAAATATGAGTACTTAGTATATAATATTGGCGTTTAGCGAAGGAAGTCTTGTGTTGGGTAGTTGGTGGTAGGTAAGTGCGTTTATTTGGTATAGGAGGTGGAAGGCCTGCGTGTTTTCTAAGGGTGGATCTAAGCACATAAAGCTGACGAACGGTAAGTACTTGAAAGTCAGAAGCCAAGAAATCTGTCACCAGGCTTTTTTATTTGAGATGGGTTTGCTCTTGACTCTAGTCTAGGTCATAGATGACAGAAACAAAGTCGACGATGGAGCGAGCTTACTCAGAAGAAGCCTGTCCACACTAATTTTGAAGAGATTAGGATTGTATGCGTTCGGAAACACATATGCAAGCAGTGAGTTCCACTCCTTTGCTGTGCTCATTATTAAAGGCGTTTGGAAACGAACTTACTGTATTGTGGAGGTTAGCCAGTCACTCCTTGTAAAATACTGGTACTCAGCTACATCTCATTAGAGGAAGTCGACCCCAACATAGTTGAGAAGAGGCTAGGCAGACTGATTGGCAGTACACTGATTAAATGGACACATACCGGTACATTCTGACCATATTTAGTCAAATCCGAGTAAATTGGATTAGCGTCGGATTTTCCGCAACCGTCACAGCTAACCACACGTCATTAATTATCCGCTGTACACTGTACAGAGGGATTAAGTGCCAAACCTTATTACAAATATTATGTAATCAGATAAAACACTAGATATTTGGGAGTCAAGTGTAATTTTCGGTCATTTCATCCATTTCATCATCATCATCATGATCATATCAGACGAAGACGTCCACTGCTGGACATAGGCCTCTCCCAAGAGTTGCCACAACAACATCATCATCAACGTCATCTGTTTAGCACAGGGTTTTTCACAGCTATTTTTTTTTTATTTGGGATGGGTTTGCTCTTGACTCTTGTCTAGATGACATAGACAAAGTCGACGATGAAGCGAGCTTACCCAGAAGAAGCCTGTTCACTCTAATTTTGAAGGGATTAAGGTTAACGCCCTTAATTAAACAATATCTATGGCTACAAACAAATGAAATTGATTGTAAGAAACACAGTAATGGAAAACAATGCTGTCTGCTAGTAATGTGATCAGGTAGATAAGGCGCATTATTGTGTTTTTAATCGACTTCAAAAATAGGAGGAAGTTCTCAATTCGGTTGTATTTTTTTATGTGTTGTTTGTTATGAAAACATAACACTCCTTTTTTTGAGCAGTCGTGTAAAACGCTCCAAAGTTAAACATAGCATAGGCACGTAAACTTAATAAGTTCCTCTTCAAATTAAAACTTTGTAATTTTATATGAAATATTTTCAGCAGTTTTGCTGAGTATATCGTGAGTTTCCATCGCAACTTCGTTTGCCTTAAACGTTAAACCCTGTTTGACCTCCTTATAGCTAAAGTTTAAAAATGCCTTCTTACTTACACTTAGAAGTTGAGATAACTATTATTATTTTTTTGTTTCAGGGAACTAAAGTGCATGCTGAAGTGGAAGTAGGCCGGCCATGCTTGTCGACGGACAGACGGTCGCTGGAGCAGACATGTGTTAGAGTGGACACCGCGTATGAGCAAATGTAGTGTGGGACGCCCTGCGGCACGATGGATCGATGATTTGAAGAAGGTGGCTGGCAGCGGATGGATGCGGACCGCTCAAAACCGGGATGGTTGGCGATCTTTGGGGGAAGCTTACGTTCAGCAGTGGACGGCAATTGGCTGATATGATTTTTTTGTTTGTAAGATTAACTAAGTTGGTAGGTTTGGTGGTCATACCATGACTTGTATTTTAATTTACTATTTTTTTATTAATTAACAGAGAAATAACAACATCACGTCGATGTCCCGAAGGCTTAGGTAGAGGTGTTTTTTTTTAAAGAGACAAGGCCCCCACAACCACTGCAACTCCTGAAAGCCAGAATCAATAGTAGCGACCACCAGAAAAACGCCGAGTCAATGAAGCTCGACGAGTCCCGGAGAAACAATTCCATGGGTCCTACAACAAAATTAATCAGAAAAGTACAGCGGAGGAGTAGGAATAAAAATAACTTCCCTCTTTATCAAGCAGGAGACGATAGGTGGAGGTCTGCTCATAGTTCACCAATATTTCGCCTCATCAATTCAGCCGACAAACGCCCACTGCTGTACTAATCACCACGCTTGGCAGGCGGGTTAGCGATTGCAGTGTAGCTGTTGCAATGTCCAGAGAATGCTGCTGCCCATTCTCTGGTGAGTCCCTTAGTCGCCTCTTATGACACCCACGGGAAGTGATGGGATTACGTCCGACACCATACAGAACACATACTTGCGCAGTAACACTGCTTACTTGTCTAACGTGTGTTTATTATTTATCGTGTGAAACAACACCGTACATATTTCGCCTCATAAGTCCCATATAATAGTGGGCGAGATTATTGTCATCACTGGTATACAAAAATAAAAACTCCGGGCTACTGCTGAGAATTTCCAGATAGAAAAACCCAATAATACTGCCCGATCCATGTTCCAAGGTGCTTGGCAACTGGACTTACCCCAGTTCTAAACGGCCCTTGGTGCCATTTGGCCTAGCTCTGTTCTGTCTCCTGCTTCAGGTCAAAGAATAAGCATTGCCATACAACGTGGCAATACCGCCAGTCTTTTGGGTACACTTTCAGTCGAGAGCGATGCGTATGAATTTTTTGACGCAATATTTTAGGGTTAATTTAGTTAGGAGCTTTTATTTTTATTTATAGTGCATATAGTTAACTAACTATATGCACTATAAATAAAAATAAGTAATAATAATAATAATATTTTTTTTTTTTTAATTTTTTAATGTTTTTTTAAAGAAATATTTAAAAATGTAAATTAGTATGTAAGGAAAATAAATAAAGAGAATAATAATAATAAATAGAAATTTACAACTCTTTTAATAAATACTTAACTAAGTATTTATTAAAAGAGTTGTAAATTTCTATGTAAATAAATGTTTTTCCTACTCCTTCGCTGTTCTTTTCTGATTAATTTGTTGCGGGTGCTAAGACGTTTCCCTGGTCTCGTCAAGCTTGCAGCATTGACTAAGGAGTTTTTATAGTGTTTGCCACTGTTGATTTTTGCTCTAAAGGTGTTTGGAGAAATTGAAGCAGGCTTGTTCAATCCGAGAATCACACCCGAATATCGTGTTCGACAGTAGCGTTTGCGACCATTAGACCGACGAAACAGTTTATGTGTTTAAAATAACTTTATAACAAGCCAGTCCTTCAAAGAACAGTCACTGCGTCCTTACAACACAATCATAATAACTAAATCGTAAATCAGGTTTCCGGGAGGTCAAATGTCATGAAAAACGCAAATATAACGAGTGGTGACGGCCAAGGTTCGAGAGGCACGCACTCTCGACATGCAAGCTCAGCTAGCTTGGCATGCTTCAGCCAAGTTTACTGGTAAAGGCTTATAAAATTAAAACCTTCGTTTGAATCTCTATGTACCACGCACATGTAGCAATGTCAGGGTTACCGAGTAGCGTCTTTTGGTAGCGACATATTAAATAAGCAGGATAGACATTCGCTCCTTGCAGGGTTGCGGAATTTGTTTGAAAGAGTCACCGTGGCCCTGAAACGCAAAAGGCTCTTGGAGGAACCCGAATGGATTTTAGTTAGTAAGAATCTGACACGCCCTTCAAATCATTTAAAAAAAAAAATAGGATAGACATTCGCTATGGTCTGTGAGCCACCACAGCCACAACATAGAATACCAAAGCGGACCACAAAAAGTAAAAATTTGAAAGTGCATTGTGGTCTTAGTGCAAGTTTTTAATCGTTCTCAATCATGTTAATCATCATCTGCCTAGCCTTTTCCCAACTATACAGGGGTCGGCTTCTAGTCAAACCGGATTTAGCTGAATACCAGATTTTAAGTGGAGCGGCTGCCTACCCGACCTTCAGAACCCATTAACACGGTACTTTTTGGCAAGACTGGTGTCAGATTTTCTAGCTTCTGACTATCCGTAACGACTGCCAAAGAGCTAGTAATGACAGCCGGGACTGACGGCTTAACGTGTTTTCCGAGGCACGGAGAAATCTCGGTATGTTAAGATGGTCACCCATCCACAGAACAACCTCGGCGTTGCTTAACCTTTAAGATCGACCCGTGCGGCTGTTATTATTAAGCCACGAGCTCCTCCTTCAATGTAATCGTCAATTTGTTCTGAAGCTGAATGAGAGATGTCTGGTGACAATAACGGGACACCTCTTTTTTTCTTACGATTTGATAGAAGCGAAAGTACCTACTTTCGTAGTACTATACGTAAACGCGTAAGAATCCAGTTCGATCCATCCCGTCCCTAGCTGTCCTCCCCCCAGCGACGCCCTAAGCTGAGGCCCGTACCCCACAGGGGGTGCCCTTAGCGTGTAGTCGCTTAGTTTGTAAGCTTTTTTATAAGCCCTGGCTGGAGGCTTTAATATTATATTACCACAGGCAAGCCCAGTTAAGCAGTCGACAACCTTATAGATTGAACTGCGAGAAGCCACTCATAAAAAAATAAAACGCGTAAGAATCGAGTACTTAAGTAAAAAAAAGGTCTGGGTGAGAAACATCCTGAAATATGTTCCTTGTACTCTATTGAGGGTCAAAGGTCGTACCAGTTCTTTCAATACTCGGTGGTCATATATCTATGAAGAATTTAAAGTGCTTTTAGTTAGTACCTACCTTCCAACGCATAAAAAGGCCCATTACAGAACCTAATATTCCAAAGTACGATGGTCGTAAGTAGATTGGTTCTTCTTCACACTCAGAAATATTAGCCCATGTACATATATGTAAGTACCAAAGCCGTATTTAAATCATAACATATTATGTATAAAGTACTCGTAATCTAGCTAAAAGCAATTTCTCGTACAGCTCATTTTCATAATACAGTAAATAAATGTACGTTTTCCTTCATTCTCGGGATATTATGATCATAATGATAAAAATTTACAACGCCGGCTGAAATTGAAAGTGTTGTATGTGCGAGGTTCTTGCAAAGCTGAGCAAGAGATGAGCGAGTTTGTATACCAGAGCTCGGATATGAAATTTAGGATATAGAAATAATTTTACCGGTTTCAGATATAGTTACAGAAATGATATTATTTCGGATAATTCGTTACTTTCGGTTTTTTTTAATAGGCAAGTGACGCGCACGGCTGAGTCTGCTCGCCGCTGCCGAAACTTTTATATCAGATTCGATTACGGTTGCGGATAGATTTCTATTTCGGATATCCGATAGTTTTGGTGTCGGTTACGGAGCTCCTTAACATCCATAATACCGCACACTTTTTTTTTTTTTTTTAAAGATGGGAAATCAAAACCCCTCCGTGTTCCTTCTAAAGCCCTTTGCGTTCCAGGGCCGCGGTGACTCTATACCGCACTACTTACTACACCATACTATACACTACATCACATGCACTAATACAATTGGGAATAAGTTTTATTTTTACTGCCAATATTTAAATTGCAACTTTGCTTTTGTATTTTTGTTTATTTTCTTAAGATTAGTTTATACAAGCTAAATACAGAAAAATGTACATTGCATATTTACCCTTAAGGTCACAACACTATATTAACTCTATAATTGGTATAAGTGTATGACAATGATGTGCTTAAAAGGAGGTTCCAAACACGTTAAAATGTAATGTACTTAATTTTCTATTTGTCACAATAAACTATTTTGAATTTATGTTTTTGTATTTGTATATACCACCACAAAAAATAAAGCTGACGTGTCACTAATCATACATCAACTGCCTGACATCAACCGTTGGGCTATTGTCCACCAGACAAAACACCCATCTGGCCGGAAGACCCTACCTTTCAATTGAAGTTGCGGGACCTTACCCTGCCGGTCGATTCTGTAAACATGTCGAAGTCAAGGCTTGAGTGAAGTGATCACGAGGTGAGCTGTCAATCCATATAATCACCGTGGAATGACAGCTCAATCCGTGATCACGTGACATCTTGATTATATGGATTGACAGCTCACCTCGTGATCACTTCACCCAAGCCTTTACTTTGACATGTTTACAGAATTGACCGGTTGTTCTGCATACTTCCACCAAACGATTAAACATGGTACTTATACGACTTATCATGTAGATGATTAAACTCTATTACTACAAAAAGATTTAGCATATTAGATTACTTAGGTCAACGGCTTTAGTTAAACGTGCTAAATAGCAAGTTTTATTTAAGTAGATTAAATACACTTGAAACTTTTCAACACGCACTTTCTAGCCAATACTGAAAATATCAAACCATGAAATATATTTCGATCGTCACTTAGTCTTAATCGGAAGAATGAAAATGGCTGTTAGACGTAATTCATATACCTGCGAAAGTTGTCAAACCATATATACTTACATACCATATATACTTGTATACCTGTGTTTACCCAAGTTAAGCCGTTGGTCCAGTGCTTGATATCTCCTCTACCCCAGTCGTGTTGGATTGCCGTCCCAGCGGACCATGAAAGTAAGGGAAAAGAGTGTACCTCTGTCTCTAGTTCGATCCAGCCCGTCCCTAGCTGTTTTCGCGTGTAGTCGCTTAGTTTGTAAGTTTTTATAAGCCCTGCCTGGAGGCTTTAATATTATTTTAAGGCCTCCACAGGCAAGCCCGGTTAAGCAGACGACAACCTTATAGGTTGAACTGCGAGACGCCACCCACAAAAAAAAAATGTACCTCTGTTTGCGCACATACTTGTTATCATCATCATATCAGCCGAAAGACGTCCACTGCTGGAAATAGGTCTCCCCCAAAGGGTTGTTATAATTGCCACGCTTGGCAGGTGGGTTGGCGATTACAGTGTAGCTGTTGCAATGCACAAAGAATGCCGCTGCCCATTCTCTGGTGAGTCCCTTAGTCGCCTCTTACGACACGGGACACTTCCCGTGTCATGGGATCGTGCTATTATTTTACGTCCGACATCATACAGAACACATGCTTGTGCACTAAGACTGCTTACTTGTCTAACGTGTGTTTATTATTTATTATGTGTTTATTGTATTACCTCTGTGATCGAAATTCGGTCGGTAGGAAGTGATTATTAAAAAATCACAATAAAATGCTTTTTTTATTTAATATGGTTTGCTCTTGACTCTAGTCTAGGTCATAGATGACAGAGACAAAGTCGACGATGGAGCGAGCTTACCCAGAAGAAGCCTGTTCACTCTTATTTTGAAGAGATTAGGGTTGTATGCGTTCGGAAACACAGACGCAGGCAGAGAGTTCCACTCCTTTGCTGTGCGCATTATAAAAGACGTTTGGAAACGTTTAGTGCGAATTGGTGGAACAGCAACAAGGTAGGGATGGTAACTTGCAGTGCGTCTAGATGTCCGATGGTAGAAGGGGACCGGTGGGATGAGGTTGTGGAGTTCCTGGACACTCTCCCCGAAGTACAATCTGTAGAAGACCGATAAGCAGGCAAACATGCGGCGATGAGCCAAGCAGGTGTGTGTCTGTAGGTTACAAAACTATTTCATTCTCTGACTAACTGAGAACCCCTGAAAAACTTTCAAAAAGACATATCTAGACTTCGTTTCAATGTCGTCACCGCTTGGGGCCCTCAGGCACCCCACCGAAGTACTGAATACGTTCGAAGTGTGCACAAAAGAAGTCATTAACTGAGCAAAACTGGGCCTCTATGTACCCAGGGATGAGGCGGCGCTGACAAATTATATATACCTACTTCATTTGTTTTATTAGGTCTTCATTTGTATTTCGTTTTGAAGGAATGTTTGAAGCGTTATGGTATATTGTAAAGTGTTAGTGTTAATTTGTAATGTTATAATTTAGTACATTAATGTAACTTTGTAACCTCCATTATTCTGTTGTAAAAATTCAATTTCATAAATTTGGCTGTCGGTCGGTCTGTTTGTTTGTATGTTACAAACACATACAACACACTTTAGTCTGAAAGGATGGGCGAATTTGGATGAAACTTAGCACACGGGTAGTCTATGTCCTGAAATCTATACCTACTTAATATTTTAAAGTTGAAGAGTTTGTTTGTTAGGTTGGTTAAACGCGCTTATCTCTGGAACTACTTACTGGTTCGAATTGAACAATTATTTTAGTGTTGTATTAGGGATAGCCCATTTATATATGATATAACATCACGCTACGACCAATAGGAGCGGAGCATTATTGCAAATTTTATGCAGACGAAGTTGCGCGGGTCAGCTAGTAATACAACGTGTAACAAAATAAACGCAATACCTCTTAAGGGGTCATTGTACTTATCATCATGAACAACTTTTACTATAGGACCAACCCCGAAATCGCGAAATCAGCTGTTCAGAACATTTTGTTGAGTTTTGCGCACATAAATGTATGGGGCAATGGATTATTTTTCGCGATTTCAGTGTTGGTCCCATAGTGAAAGTTGTTCATAATGATGAGTACAATAACCCCTTCAGAGGTATTGCGTTTATTCTGTTACACGTTGAAAACATTAAATACTTTTCATCTTTCAAAATTATGCCAAACGAACATTGTCCACGTTCCTTTGGCATAATTTTGAAAGATGTAAATTATTTTGGCAGAAACTTATATCGAAATAAATGACAGTTATAAAATCATAAAAAATATACTAATACCTACTTACAGGTACCTACTTACTGAGACCTTGAAAATAACAGAAACATATCCAATAAATATGCTATCTATATTTTAAAAAATATGTTAAATATATTCTGAAATATCGTAACTTACTTACATATGTACATACCTAAGTAACGCACAAACAAAAGATGATAATAACACAAAAGGCAATAAGAAAATGTCGTTACCTATTATTTAAACGCTGCTAAGTAAATTAATATCGAGCATTCGATTATTAAACAATAGGAAGGCCATGAAAGGACCCTCTGAAGGCCAACCTGACCTTACATAATTAGTCCTTCAATATTGTCGGCGCTTTATACAGTCAATAAGGCGCTGCCTCCACAAGCGGGTGAATCGCCATGAAACTGCGCTTCTATCAACGGATCGACGGTTGATCGCAACGATTCCCGTCCCGACCATAAAGAATCGTTGCATACAATGATAGAAATAAATAGATAAATACAGTCCTCCTGACCGATTTCGGCCATGATGGCCAATTTCAACCATGACTAGCCATCGGCGCGGGACATATTATAGTGCACAAGTGTGTGCGCAAACACAGGTGCCACTGCCTCTTCCATCACTCTCATATTCCGATGGTACGTCAGCCCGACACGACTGGAGAGAGATCTGGCGCAGGACCAACGGCTTAATGAGCTTTTCGAGCAACTTCCAAACTCCGGGCTATCACTGGGAAATTCCTAGTGGAAAAACCCGATATCACTTTTTGCCCGACCTGAGAATCAAGCCCAGGACTCCACCTTCGGCAGTCGGTACGATGTATCACGTCATTGGTTGCATATTTGTTTTGTTGAAAATTTTTTCGACAGCGTTTGTCAAATGTCAAATACTACACATTTTTTGACGTTTTGCCAATCACCTTCGCCACGCTACTGCTGACTGAATGTCACTTGTCAAGAGTCTCTGGTCGTGTCAAACTGTGGAAGCGGGACAAGTCGTCGACTTTTTACTCCTGTATGTCACTCGTCGCAACGCAGTAATAGTATTGCTTTGTGGAGACGAGAGAGTGAAGTTGTAGGACGATAATATCGCCGCCATTTATCCGCTCATGTACGTGCCGCCTAACATACCAATATCAAATCATAGTAAAAATGGGATCGTCTGCTGCTATCAACTTGACAGACTCAGTACATACTGTCAAAATTGGAAAGCGTAATTACTCCCTCAATTATAAATTTAAATGTGGCACTGACAGTTAAATGAAACGATTTAATTTGTGTTTAATAAAATTATAAAATTACTAGTCCATTAAAAGGGTTGACATTTGTTTTCAATAGATGAGAGCCGTAGTTTCAAAAGGGATTACATAACCGTGGCAGTGGGCAGGGTACATTGCTCGCAGAACAGATGGTCGATGGGGCCGAAAAGTACTGGAGTGGCGACCGCGTACTGGAAGACGCAGCATTGGAAAGCCTTGTCCAAGGTGGACCGATGACCTGGTGAGGGTCGCGGGTAGCCAATGCTTGCGAGACGCTCAGGACCGTTGTGGCGACAATTGTGTGAGGCCTATGTCCAGCAGTGGACGGTCTATTGCCTGATATGATGATGAATACATAATTTGAAAACTGACGAATATAAAACGACTTTACAGCACCTATAACCGTCACTCTTCAAAGCAAGAGTGTATGGGCATCTTCTGGGTTCGCCAAGCCAAGATCGAGGTCAAAAGCTTGTCTATCATAAAAATACACTTGCCATACGAAAATCATACGAAACTGCTACGACAGAAAGATCAATATCAAATTGTCACGTCCGAATGCGGTTGCCTTTACTCCGAGCCTCAGCCTTTACAATCGACACGCATTTGATTCAAATATGCATGAATGCGGGAAACGAAACGCTACTAAAAGTACCCACAGTCAGTGTTATGGCTATAGCTCGCTAAATATTCTATTTATTAAGTTTGTTTGCAGGTTGAAATAACCTGAAAACAAACAAAATAAATAGAATGTTTGTTTGTTTGCAAGTTGAAATAGAGGAGCTCGTGGCTAAATTATAACAGCCGCACGGGTCGCTCTTCAAGGTTAAGCAACGCTTGATGAGGTCATTCTGTGGATGGGTGACCATCTTAACATACCGAGATTCCTCCGTGTTCCAATTAATAATATATATATTCAAGTAATTTACACCCATTGCACAGTAACATTAAAAATAAAAATACCTAAACATTAATTCGGACAACACAGCAGAAATAAAGATAGAATTAATGAAGGAAAAAAGGAAGAAAATAATTAATGGGTTGTGGAGGTCTGGTAGGATGTCGCTCCACGTAAAATACTGGTATTCAGCTGAATCCGGTTTGACTGGAAGCCGACCCCAATATAGTTGGGAAAAGGCTACGCTGATGATGATGTTTGAGGTTGAAATAGGAAAACAGTGCAAAATCTAGTTAACGTTTATTAAAAATTATCCAAATCATCATCTCTCTGTTTTGCCTAGCTTTTTTTCGTCATCTCATGACGAAAGATACATAAATGTTTAAGGCAGCATTCAAGTTGTTGTCCCACACCACAACCACTGAAATCTGGATGACAAACGTAGATATATATCTTATCTAGCGGCTGCCTACCAGACCTCCACAACCCATTAACTGGGTAACACGGTAGTTCTTGGCAAAACTGGAGTCAGATTTACTGATTTCTGACTATCCGTAACGACTGCCAAAGATCTACAAATGACAGCCGGGACCAACGGGTTAACGTGCTTTCCGAGGCACGGAGGAGTCTCGGTATGTTAAGATGGTCACCCATCCACAGACCAACCTTGGCAAGCGTTGCTTAACCATTATCGACCCATACGGCTGTTATTCTTTAGCCACGAGCTCCTCCGAAAAATACTTTATCTAAATACCAACCACAAAACATGCCACACAAATCATCAAAACACCACGCTTAATAATACCCATAGTTTTCTATATTACCCTTTAGAAATGTAGGTAAAACTTATGATATAAATATGAACACAATTTTATAATTCGTTTTGTCTTTTACCTTTAGATACACTCTATATTTATAACAGAATACTTACCTTAGTTCAGAAACGAGCGAAAATCAAAATTATGTGTCATAATGTAATTTTACTAAGCCGTAGTAACCTTTAAGTTTCGTTCGCAAACATTTTACCCTACTTTTTTATACGATTCACAAGCTCAATGTATGGTTCGTAATATACTCGAAAGGGTACACATAGAATACCGATAAAGTTAGGCATTAAATGCCAATTTACATCGATCATCAACAAGTATCGACTTCAGCAGTAAAGTTATTCAGGTTTTAGTTATGGTAAACTATTAGGTTTTGTTATATCAAGTTGGTTTTAGGGTTTGTAGTCACGGATTCATTTCGATTGGATGTTACTTTTTATTAATTTATCCGGCGAAATTTGTACGGCAACAAATAAAAAGAACCGCAACACCATCTACGACGAACTACCAACGAAATCCTGCATCGCGCAAGCAAAGTTCTCCGTGCGATTTGAACATATAGAACAGTCCGAATATCTACTATCGGCCAGTTGCCCCCCAGACACAACAACCGTCTGGCAGGAGGATCCTCCCATTTCCAGTGCAGGTATGCGGGACTTTACTCTCTGTACCGCATATCCTCTATAACCTATCCCCGACCAACCTCGGCAAGCGTTGCTTAATCTCGAAGATCGACTCGTGTGGATATTATAATTAAGCCACGAGCTTCGAAGAATGCAGTCCCTGATTCAAAATGAAAGTGTTGTTTTTAATGTCTTTTATTATTGATTGTGATGATTCCACACAGGGCGACATTTTGATTTTGAAATTGGTGAAGAAAAGTAGTTGTCATTATTTACTCTAATATTAATTAAAAATATATGAAAACAAGGCCGTTTAGTATACTCCATATTCGCGTTAGGTACTATTCAAAATGTCAGGGACAACTATTTAGTAACGAACTTATAATATGAGTTCGACCATATTAAAAGTTGTTCATACTTTTAAATTTATTGATTTTCCTACTACCTACTATTATAAACTATAACCTTTGTTAGTATTGATGGTTGTATGGATATTTGTTGCAGTTTCAACTTCAATTTTAATTTATAAAAAGCAATAGTAAAATTAATGAATTCTTCCAACAAATTATTTTTTTCAGCCTCCTGCAGCCCTTTAAAGTGCTTTGTAACATTTGACTCACAGTGACATGACGGCAGGAATTCATGATCATCCTTAACGATGAACTAATTTGCAGTTATTAAATCATTTTAAGTTAGGCTTTAAAATCTGAACCTCCAAAATCGAAAAGCCGGCGACTTCGTACGCGCATATCCTGATTTTTCCCGTTCCCGTAGGAATTTCGAGGAATCCCCTCTTAGTGCTCCTACACCTCCCCTACACTTCCCAAGGAAGCTACATGACAAAAACACACGAAGGGTTCCGTACCATAAACCGAAAAAAGCACTTCTCTCCTATGGGAGCCCCCATTATTTTTTATTATTCGTGGCTATGCGACAATAGAAATACACACTCTATGAAAATTTCACCAATCAACCTATGTATGACGGTTCTTGAGATACAGCCCGCTGGCAGACAGACGGACGGATAAACAGCGCAGGCTTAGTAATAGGGTTCCGGCGGTTACCCTTCGGGTACAGAACCCTAAAAACGGACTAGAAACTCCATAGTTAACTCCGCTTCAAAAAAGGAAGAATATCAATCATAAATGTACCTTTATATAGAACTTGTTTACTATTTTGTTTTAGCTGTACACGCACTAAAAGCGTAAAACATTAAAAAAAAATTACAACCGACTTCCAAATAAAGCAACAGTCGGAAGTAGGTAAAAAAGTCGGTTTAAAAAACTTTTTTTTATCAAATAAAAGTTGTACAACCTTTTACCACCGTTAAATGATCGACCTTTGTATTTTGTTTTCTGGCTAACTTTTCACGTATTTAAATAATAGGTTATGTGTGAAAATAAATTATATAAAATACAAACTATTCAAAACTGGTTCCATTTGATTAAAGGCTCGTGCAGATCACTCGACTAATTTAATTGTCATAGCTTAAAAATTATAACCTAAATTTTACAAAGTTTATTATATCTTCCTAAACTTATCAACGAAAATGTAATATTTAAAAAAATACAATATTGACCATAGTTTTAATAATAAAGTGTCGACGCATACATCGAGAGCGACCGGGCGACGACAGACGTGACACGGCGACACTGACGAGGTCTATTCCTCATTAATCTTTAAAGACAACGTGACAGACGGACACAAATAACTATTAGTCTATATTGGACTGGCACGCGACATTTTGGAATAGTTTTTGTTGCTAAGTTTTAACATTGGTAAGCTCTTTTATCATGAAAGTGGATGAAAATAAATTATACAATTGTGATACACACTAAAAACTATTCCAATAAAGTCCTATATGACTAAGGTCTCGTGAAGTAACTCGTCCTATAGTTATGATCTTATTCACGATAAAATACCGCAAATTAAACGCAGTTTACATATACCTTGCCAAACTTATCAACGTAAATGTAATATTTTTAATAATAAAGTGTCGACGTATACATCAAGAGCGACCGGGCGACGACAGACGTGACACGATGACACTGACGAGGTCTATTCCTCATTAATATTTAAAGACAGCGTGACAGACAGACACAAATGACTATTTATCTGTATTGGACTAGCACGCGACATTTTGGAGTATTTTTTGTTGCTAAGTGTTTATTTACGAATTTATAAAGCTTTAGTTGGCGAGAAAAAAAATATTATGACGTAATTCCCACTGCAAAATTAATGTACCTACCTAGGAAGTACCTATCGCTTTAGTTGATTATTAAAAATAATATTTTCTTTAAGAAAAAGTTTTAAGGAAGTGTAGTGCTTAAATAAAAACACTTTGCCAAAAAAACCTTGACAAAAAAAATTGTACTGTTTATGAACAAAATTCATTCAATCTGCAAAAAACATTCAATCTGCAACGATAGGCTGGATAATAATAGTGATATTTCTGTCAGTATTAGACCAAAATCTATGAAATAAAAGATAAACAATGAGGTTCGTACCTAATGTTATGAAAAACATATCGCACCCATGCTTTCGATAATAATTCTCAGTAAAATCTAGGGATACAGCTACGAGTGGATACATTTTCACTGAACGATTTTGTCACAGCCAAAATACGCTGGAAAATTCCTTAATAGATCCAAAAGGCAGAGAAACATTCAACCTGTTTTCACATACACGCGTTCTCGACAACAAACCCTCATTGTCAACCGTTTTTAGAATAAAAAAAATCACCTTACGTGACCCAAAAACCACACAGCACTTACCTTAAATAAGGATGAACCTCGAAATGGCGATCAACAATTGTTTATATTTTTCCACGTAAACTCGCGCGCGCTTATCGTTACGGACACCCGACGTGGGCAAGTCCCGATTGAGGAATGAATGAATTCAGGGGTTGCGACGGTGGGCGGGGCAGTTCTGAGCCGCCAGCAACCAGCCGAATTGAAGAGTCGCACCCTCCCTCCATATCAATACGAAAAACGACCTTCTGAAATCACCAACTTCGTGGAAAACTCTGCGTGATTCTGTGAACAACCTACTCATTTGAGAAGTTATCTGTCTTTTAAATGCTCGGTTATTACGATGTGCTTCTGAATTTCGTTGGTTGTTTTATATTTATTGTGAGGGAGTCGTCTATTGAAATAATTCGCAGAATCATGTCGACATAAAGGCGCAATGTCTGTAATATAGCGTCGTCTGGATTCTTGAGCGCTGGATGGGATTATTAAAACGTATCTCTATGTTAGTGCTGAAATAAATTCTGGTAGGAAATTGCAGAACTTTGATTCTGAATAGGTAACGTGTATAATATATAGACCTCGGTATCGTTTATTTATAAGCATATAATAATATGTGTTAAGAACTGTGTAAACAAAGGCGAACGGCAGATTTTGTACCACATATTTTTGTTGTTGTTCAGTTATAGAATTTGTACCAATTATTAAGGCAACTAAGTCATTTAACTTCATGCGAGTGTAGTATTTTTAGAACTCCGGATTACTTAATAATTTCAAAAAAAAAAAGATTATTAGAGGTATCCCGAGAGAGGATAAATGGTTTAGAGGGAATAAACCCAATGTTGCTTCGTGCTAAAGTAAAGTCCCGCCATTCTTCTGCTAAAACTTATTTTGTATTTATAGTTGCAGAATCAAACATGAGTGGTCGGGACGCAATCAGAAGTTATTGCTGTAACTGCATTGTAGGTTTAAGGACAGTGGGATGAGCATTATTTGGTATCTTAGTTATGCTCGCCATCAGGGTATTATCCGACGTGCCCCTTAGATGAAGTTGTACTAAGAATTGTCTGAATTTATTAAATAAATGTACTAACAAAAACAAAGTATTGTTTTATTTACCCACACTCAAAACCCAAGAACTTCACAATTAACAAACTTGCAATCTGCTGCTGGACATAGGTATCTCCTAAGTGCAACCTACTACTACTACTACCCCTCCTGAGTGGGTACGATCCTTATCACAATCTATCTACTTACCTAGTAGGGTATTTGACTAAAAAAATCTAATTAGTCCGTCAGATAGATTTCCAAAAAAATATTGGACACGTATTTTTTCTTTAGTTACGTAAACAAAAAATGAAGAAGATACAGTCCGTTGAAAACTCGTGTGACGTCACACGCCAGTACACTTTTTACTGGCAAGTGATGATACAAGCTCCCACTCTACGATTTCTCGCACCTTTGATGTTATGTATCTTCGTGATTTTTTATTGATTTGATAAAATAAAAAATACGTCTCAAATATTTTTTGACAATCTTTCTGACGGACTAATTAGATTTTTTTAGTCAAATACCCTATTATAAGTAAAACACACCAAGATTAAGAGACAAGCAAGGTAGAACATTTATTTTATTACCATAATAATGTTTACATACCTAGATGTAACAACCTACATGGGTACATAACCTTAAAAAACAAAACTGGTTGTAACTTTTACTTCCCAAGTTCTAAAAATCTAAGAATTTAAACAAGGCTTGTCTATCATATTAACCACCAATTAAAACAAAAAATATCCCAAAACACGAAATTTTATTAGCGGTACGAAATTCCCATACAAGCCTGCCGTTCGCCTTTATCCGCCTTGTAAGGCATTGGTACATGGTGATACGACATTTTTATAAATAACGCCATATTCCACAACATTATAGTTGCGGGACACAAATAAATACATTCGAATTTTAAAAATTACAATCTATGCTGCAGAAAATACAAAACACATATTTAAATATACATTTTGCCCACGACTTCGTACCCGACAATCCGTTTTCCCCTTTCCCGTGTAGCCATCCCTTATGGCTATCATTTATCATAATTATACAAAAAGAATTTTCCAAATCCGGCAGGTATATTTCATAAGCACGTTCAAACAAACAAACTATTCAGCTTAATTATATTATAATTAATAATTAAATTATCTATCTATACTATACCATATAACATTATAAATGCAAAAGTTCGCTTGCTTGGACAGATGGATGGATGAATGTTTGTTACACAACCACGTCAGAATAGCTGAACGGATATTGATTAAATTTGGCACAGAAGTAGTTTGTAGTCTGGAATAACACATAGAATATTTTTTACTCCGAGAGTATGTTTCCTTGGGATAATTTTCGTCATACACGCGGACGGAACCGCGGGCGGCAGCTAGTAATTAATAATTAATGTAGTATAGATTTTATAAGTGCAGAGCTTTAAAAGGAAATGTGAAACAGTATTTATCGTGTTAACTACAGGATTATTTTAACTAGAGTATGCCACATACAGTCGATGCCAAATTAATCTAAGAATTTTGCATAGAAATAGCGTAAACGAGCGACGATAGGTCTACGCCAACTTGATTACGTCCGGCGCTCCCTAGGCAATCATCTCTGCTACAGACCTTTCTGGATAAATAGCAGTAGTAGTATTTCTACCTTCGTAGGTCTGAACTGATGAATGGCATTGAGAAGATAGACCTGTAATATCCCTACGTTTTTAAAACTAGCTTTTGCCCTCGACTTCGTACGTGCATAACCCGTTGTAACCCGTATTTTTTTTATTCAGTTCATAAAATATAATACGTTTCCAATATTTTTTCGATAATCTAACTGACGGACTAAATAGAATAATATTGCTGTAACCCAGACAACATTCCTATTGTCAACACACTGTCAATTCCAAACAATTTGAGTTTTTTGACAACCGTAGAGCCTGTTGTTGAACCCTAAGTCGGCTTGTTTTACGATTCTACCAATAATCTTAGTGTACTCACACTTCAAAATATGGTAATATTGGTAGTCAAAGGATGTGAACTTTGAACCCTAAAATTATATCACACCGAGACACCAAATGAGAGCTTTCCAGCGATAACAATGTATCTAGGTACATATGTATTAGGGAAGGACACAATATGCCACATTGATTGCTTATTCTCAGTAGTTAGTAGGTGGAACAAGGATGTCAAAATAATGATGAGGTCTGGGTCTGATAAGAGCTTCTTATCACAGTTCAATCTTCGAGGTCAAGCAATGCTTACCGTAGGTTCGTGGTTTGATGACTAGACATACCAAGACTCCTTTGTGCCTCGAAAAGCATGTCACTTGCAGAAATTTGACAGTCGTTACGGATAGGGGTGTCCATAGCAAGAGGTACCGTCTTATGCAGTGACGAAGTTCTGGAGATCAGGTAGGCATTCGCTCCATGTAAAATACTGGTACTCATCTGCATCATAGACTGGAAGCCGACCCCAACATAGCTGAGGTAGGATAGCTCTGTATAGCCTGTCCTGACATGACAACAGAAGAAAGAAATGATAACACTTTTTCACCTGAGATAATAGTTTTCTCATTATCATTATCTATTTGTTTGTTTGTATGTAGGAGGTTGTCTCCTGCCAGGGTTGCGGAATTTGTTTGTCAGTCAGCGCGACCCTGGAACGCAAAGAGCAGGAGGAACATGGATGAGTTTTAGTAAGTAAGAGTCTCACACTCCCTTTCCCTTTCCCGCCCAGAGCGAAAGAAGTCATTTGATGATTAACCATCCTTAAAAAAAAACAAAGCACTGCCTTAATAGTTGTTTCATAAAATAAAACAAGAGCTATAATACAGCATCCCAAAAAAACCCAGTCACCTAATGACTCCTATTAGGTGATTGGGTTTTTTTTCTCAATGGATGGGGATCCATAAAAAAATGATAATCTGTAGCAGTACTGCACGGATTGAAACATCTTTCATAGAAAGCTACTTTCTATCCCAGAAAATAGCACGATTCCTATGGCCACGATAGAAAGAAAAAGAAATAAAATCAGTTTATTCTGCCGGAAAAAACACTAAAAACTAAAAAACTTATCAACTACAATTATAACAAAAATAAATTAAAAAAACAGCATCACTATCAGCCCATGTCAGGATCGGACATTAATTAAAACGTGTCTCTGGTCACACCACAGACAAAACAGAACACAGTTCAGCAGTTGTCTATGGCATGACGCCCGACTGACTGACAGCGACAACATAGAAACAAAACATTTTAACAATGAAAGTAATGTAGAAAATATACATAAATTCAAGTTGTGCGTCGTATCCGAGCAAGAATCGGTCATTTGCTCAGCATAAATGCCGTGACAATGGGCAAATCCAAAAATCAACGGCGCTGATTTTCAGCAACTACCGTTCGCGCAAAGTCTCGGAAAAAAAACAGGGTTTTTTTAAATAGACCGACCCAAACTACAGCCTGTTAGCAAACCTATAAGTCCATTTCATACAGTGACACTTCCAAGCTTCATAAAATTCAGTAGAAGCGTTAAACACGCAGTAAACTTTTAAGTTATCGCGGTACTTAACATTTATACCGCCCCCTGTGTAGTTAATGTCTTGACTGCTGAGCGAAACGCGTTGGGCCGAACTTTGGCTTGATGGCTTGATGTGAATCAATGGAATGAGGTCTTTATCCGCAGATTTCGTACAAAATATTACATTTCGAATGTCGCCGCCGCCGATATTATAGTTTAGTTCTGGGGGTCTTTAAGTCAAAAGTGAACAGTTACTTCTAGGCATGCCTTGCCTAGAAGTAACTGTTCACTTTGACTCTGACCTGACTGTTGACCTCATCATTATTTTCGATTAGATTTGTAGTCAAACGCGATGCTGTCAATATTAAAAAAGATTTATATTTTCCATAAGGGCTTGGATGACTTGAATTGGTTTCGTGTGTTTTCGTGTGGTTCCGGGGTATAGAGGGTTCTTAAAAATAAATCAAGAGAATTGACATTTCCTTAGGTCTCTCAGCGAATAATTACTATATAAAAGGCACATTTTTTTGAAGTGTATTATCACATAATACACTTTAAAATCAAACATTAAATGATGATGAACCTATTTGCAATTTTTAGCTTTCGGATTCTATGTGGTGATATTGTAGTGACATATACATACACCAAGATATGGCACGGTTCATGGGAACTAAAGTTATTTCTGGGATGGGAAAAAAGCGATAGACCGATACATATAATATATATAGTCCTCCTGACCGATTTCGGCCATGGCGGCCAATCTCAACCGAGCGCGGGACATTTATTATAGTGCACAAGTGTGTGCGCAAACACAGGTGCTCTCCCTCTTCCATCACTCTCATATTTCGATGTGATGGCAAACACGACCGAATACACATAAAAGAGTTATCAAAGCCCTTTTTTAAATTTAAAAATTGGCCTGTGTGTCTACACATTACCGATGAGATCGACTTACCGTGGCGCATTGCAGGGCAACGTGATGAGATAGACAAGTAAACACAAGGCTTAACAAGTTTTATTGCCGCCTACACATGCGAGCAAGCGCCAGCCGGTATAGGTACCCGGCTATACATACGAGCAAGCTAAAACGGGTGTGGTGTGGCACCCGTTTATAATAAAGCCAAAACAAAGTTCGGAAAACTGTACGGATTAAACAGGAAAACTGAATTTTATTCGTTAATTTATTAGTTTACGGTGGAGCTTTTAAAGGATTATGGCGTTGGTTAATTATTACATGCAGACCATTTGTTAGGTTTCCTTGCTTTAGATTTTTACCTTTTGTTAATTATAAACTAGCTTTATTCCGCGACTTATCTGTGGTATCTACAGGATTTTTTGAATAAAAGTTATGTATGACTCTCAGTGATAGTCCCTTTCTCCTAGTAAAAATGAAAAATCGGAGCATTCACCTGTAATGTAACGTTACAGAGTCGAGCATTACATCATCGAGGGAGGAGAACAGAGCATAACAGTGCACAACTTGATGATACATTACAGGCGAATGCTCGTCAAGTCAGGGAGGGAGTACAGCCGGTTGATTCTGTAAACATGTCGAAGTGAAGGCTCAGGTGAAGTGATCAATAGGTGAGCTATCAATCCATATAATCAAGATATCACGTGATCACGAAGTCTGCTGTCTTTCCATATTGATTATATGGATTTACAGCTCACCTCGTGATCACTTCACCCAAGCCTTCACTTCGACATGTTTACAGAATCGACCGGCAGGTTATGGAATGCAAAATCGGATCTGAAATGTTATATTACAGGCGAACGCTCCAGGCGAGGGAGCACCTTTATATCATTGGCACTTAATAATAATAATACCTCCTTTATTTCAAGCAACTGAGGAATATAAAACACAACACATATATAAGTATAAAAACAATAACTATAAACTAATACCTACATATTATTATTTGATACACCAAACTTAAAAACGCGTCGTATTACGCTGTGAGGTGTCACGTAGCCGGCCGCGGAGACGCCGAAACAGCACACTTCTCGGGCCAAACTCTTCTTTGAGAAAGGTCACCAAATGAAGATAAGGGAGGCTGTACCTTATTCTGTAAAACATACCCAGAAATTCAGCAGGCTGTCTGTAGTCAGCTCATTGAGGCAATCAGACTGGAGGTGGCAAATCCAGTCAGCTTGTGGCTTATTAAATTCGTTTGATTAGGAAATGAAAGGCAATTTAGGAGGGACAATCTGTTTCTTATACGAATTAAATTGCTCCTATTACCAAATTGCCCTCATTAGGCCGGGTTTATACGAAGCCGGTCAGTCTCGGTAGGAACATTAGGAGCGGGAGGCTTTTGTCCTTGTGACCTCAAAATTGTTCTTGGGATCTTTGATACAATTATTCGTGATTTGATTACTCCTTTGCATTCGTATTAGCACCGATACATTAAGTCGGGGAGTAAACATTATTTACATTTACAATAACCACACAATAGTCTAGTTAGAATGAAACATCGTTAATTTGCTTTTATTAAATCAAATTTAACAATCATCAGCGCCATGCTTGCTCTATTCACTGCTCAGTATAAGCCATCTCTCTTTTTATGGTCCCGAACGCGAACATGAACAAAACAAAACGCTATTAGGAACACTCGTGTGTCTGTCAGTCTCAGCCAATTTGATCCGAAAGTACTGGAGCGATTCAGTTGTTTGGTACACAGAGGTACCTTTGAAATCCTGTGACCTATTCACGAACGAACACTCAAATATGTAAATTTTGAGTACGTATTCAAAATTTGGGAACAAAATTATATAATTTATAAAAAAAGTATTTCAAACGGTACCGTCTCAGCCTCTGTGAGAAACACAATGTGTAATGTAGGTACTTATTTATTTTTTTCCTTAGCCAAATTGTGTCCCACTGCTGGGCAAAAGCCTCCCCCATATCCTTCCAGACATTCTTTTTTCGTAGGTACTTAATACACTTTATTACATTAATTGAAATAATCTATTATCTGAACAACGAGGCCCCTCTTTCCCACTGGGCACTCGGGGCAAGTGCTCAGGGCCCCGCTATCGATGTGGCCCCCCTAGTTTTTGCCAGATCACCTACCGATGGCTGATAAATTTAGATTTTAATTTTAAGAAAATTAAACGAAGAAATATGTTTATTTTCACTCCATAGATTTTCAAGCAATAACTAAAAGAGTTTTTCTTCCGGACTATACGCGTAAATAAATTACCTTTTCATTTAATTTGACTTTATAAACGGTTCAATTAATCTTCTTCTTAGGCGTGTCGGTGGCAAATATACTTAACAAATTTTGTTTGGCCCAATACTCAGCAACGGCAACATCGTTCGCTGACGCAGCCATAAGGTCCTCACATGTACAGGGGTGCATGAAAGGAGCCTCCGCGAGCGACGTACTCTACGATCTTATGTTACATCCGGCGCACCCTGGGCAATCGACAGAAGTCTGATTGGCTAATCACTTCACCACAATGGCATTTTTTTTGCATTTTTTAGCAAAATAGTCCTTTGTCAAACTCATAGGGGACCCATTATCATGTGCCCAGGGAAGAACACTCGAGGAAAACCTCGAGTGTTGTTCACAGGACCGTCTTAACACTAGATTCACTGAATCTATTTCTGACCGACCGCCACCCTTCCAAGAAAGCCGCTACGATATTAAACCATGAAAATTGGTTATAGGTAACACCCGATTGACCAAGTATCGATTTCGTTTGCCCCCGGCCTTACAATAATAGACAGTAAAGCAATATTATAAACATCCTTTTACGCCTTTATTTCACATAGGGACAGGCAGAAGAGTATTTTACACTCATATTTTTGCCAGCAGGTATTGTATTACCGCTCCATGTAAAATACTGGTATTCATCTGCATCCGATTGGACTGGAAGCTGACCCCAACACTATTGGGAAAAGGCTTGGCCGATCTATTAATTTTTGGTGACTCTCTAAACTAACTTTGCTCACGACACCGTACGCGCATATCTCGTTTTCTCCCGTTCCGTTGGAATTTCGGGAAATCCACTCTTAGTGCTCCCCTACACTTCCCAAGGAAGCTACATGCCAAATTTCAGCTTTCGACGACTAGTAGTTTCGGCTGTGCGTTGTCTGTCAATCACTCAGTCAGTCAGTAACAGAAGAATTTTAAATACCTCTATATTGATAGTACCTACGAATCAAAATCGCTGTCTGCTCTATCATTGTACAATTTTGATACGGTGTTCACCAATAGAAAGAGCGACAAACGAGGAGGGTTTGTGTATATGTCGCAGCCAACTAACTTAATCAGCCGTTTAATTGGTGGCCTAGCCTTTTCATTTAAATGCGCCGATTTTTCAGCGACCTAAGTGACATTTTTTGTTCAATATCGTATAATGACTTTTTTTTTTAGGGATGGGAAATCATCAAATTACTTCATCCGCTCTGGGTGGAGCGGAAGGGCGTGTCAGACTTTTACTTACGCGTGAATCAAAACGCGCCATCGACCCGGGCCTGGTGGTGATCGGACAGCGAGCCACCCAACGCTCGCCGTCCGCAGGCCCGCGCCTACGGTGGCCGGGGATCGCCCTGCGACTCCCGACGCCCCGGGCGTCTTCTCCTGTAGCGGCGGTTCGGGCGAAGGCCTTGCCTTTCCCTCGCGCGGCCCGCGTCCTCCATCGCTAGCATTACTTACTACTAGCATTACAAGAACCCATGTCACTTTTCGCTGACGACAGTACTGTAACCATAGCACCTAAAAATATACTCAACTACCATACTGACTCTAGTGATTCATTGAATTCTATAATTACCTGGCTAAATGATAATAATTTAAAAATTAACCTTAGCAAAACTAACATAATGCATTTTAGACAACGAGAAAACTTTCGCAACACATCAAAATTTAATTTAGTATATAAAGATAATGTAATACAAGAAGTTGAAACAACCCGATTTTTGGGATTAATCATTGACAAGCAATTAAATTGGAAAACTCACATAGTTGAACTTTGCAAAAAAATTAGTACTTCATCATATGCTCTTTATAAGTTGGCACCGACTATCAACATAGATACTTTACTTACAGCATATTACGGGCTTGCTGAATCAGTTTTAAGATACGGAATAATTTTTTGGGGCAATTCAACTGAGAAGGACACTGCTTTCAAAGCACAAAAGCGTTGTATACGTGCTATGTTTGGGTTACTAACTACTGACAGTTGCAAACCAATGTTTATACAGCACAAAATTCTAACACTTCCGTCACTATACATATTGGAGATATCGCTTTTTGTAAAAACCAATCCTCATTTGTTTCCCCCTTTGATTGATAATAGAAATAGACGTGAGAAGTACAGACTTTGGGTGCAATCTCTCTCTGCAAAAACAGCATTTTTGAGAAAAAGTGTAATATGCATGGCCCCATTAATATACAACAAACTACCTAATTATCTAAAGGGAATGAACATTAATTCATTCAAGAGAGAACTAAAAAAATTGCTAATTAGTAAGGGGTACTATAATATTACGGAGTTTTTAAATGACAAATTTTGATCATTTAATATGTGATAGTTTTATTCATTTTATTGTTTTAATTATTTTAGGATTGACTGTTATTATATATTTGAATTAATTTTGACTATGTATAATTTAATTATTTAATAATAATATTTTGACATGCGTATCATATTGACGAATTTTAATGTATTTTGACATGAGAGATCATTAATTTATAATGTATTTTTGCATGATAAAATAGATTTGGTTTGGATTAGATATTATTTAATTAAAACATAGATATAAATATGCATATTGTACGCCCTATGGGTATGTTACAGCGATCTACATATTACGTTGATAAGAACTGCTTTAAACCTGTGACAAACAATAAATTATTTTGACTTTTGACTTTTGACTTTACTGCTTCATCGTATAATAACTTGCCCAAGTCACTCGTGTCGCTTATAAAACGGCGCAGTTCAATTAAAAGGCTCGACTATTAATAAAACGGCCGATTAAGCTAGTTGACTGCATATATTATTTGTAAGTATTATGTAAAGAATGGCTGAACTATGAAGGTGTTATTAATTGCACCCGTGCTAAGCTCACACTCAGCTCCCCGACATGTAATGTTCACACTGCTGTAGCACTAGTAGTTTATAGAACAAGATCGAAGTTAGCTTAGCTTAGCTCGCATAGCGGAAGTAATTTTTCATACTTGTTAACATAGTTTGCTATATAAATAACCTTAGCTCGGGTCCACACTTACCTACTCATCGCCCGCCGTGAGGAATGAAACGAAGAAGGGCAGGCCTTTGCCCTGTAGTCGGATAGAACAGTCGGTCGATTATGTAAACATGTCGAAGTGAAGGCTTGGGTGAAGTGATCACGAGGTGAGCTGTCAATCCATATAATCAAGATGGAATGACAGCTCACTTCGTGATCACGTGACATCTTGATTATATGGATTGACAGCTCACCTCGTGATCACTTCACCCAAGCCTTCACTTTGACATGTTTACAGAATCGACCGGCAGGCTGAAAATAAATAAATAATATGCGAGCTAAGCTAAACTAACTAAGCTCTTGGTGTGCAATTGGCCAAAGCCTCCTATCAGTACGATTGCCATAATCCAGTTGGTACGCGAGCCGCGTAGGTGGCATTCACAAAATAATATTTTCTTTGATAAATAAATGGTCCGATCCCAAACCGCTGAATCATTTTATTAGATTGCTGTATTATCTGAAATTGACTCGGTTTGTAAGTGAATTAGGAGTGCTTCATAAAATCGTGATTAGATTTCTTCTTCTTCTAAATAAATCTCTGTTTGGTTTACATTTGGGACAGTTGTATTGTTGGTATTGTTACGAGCTTGGGGTTCGTGACAATAAAAATAGCCGATTATATAACCAAAATGACACTTTTATTTAGAGACACAAATTATAACTTTAAACTCACTAATTATAAAACACAACTTCACCACTGATCACTTAAATCGCACTTGAAGATCGCTTCCGAAGTATTCGCTTGTATCGCAAATCCAATACTGACTCGGTCGCGGACTACGTACTCCTTATATAGGTCAGTTAATTCTAGAAACTTCTATTCTCGAAACATCTGGAAAGTACTCGTAACTACCGCTGCCGACTGACCAGATATCGAGAAGTGTAGAATGTTCTGGCAAAGAAATGCCTAGAAGGTACTTGACTCTACTAGTTACTCGATACTAGATGGCGCTAGTAGTAACTTAATGTACCCGACATTAATTCTGGCGCGTAATGATATTCTTGGTCGTTATTTCAGATGATCAGCATTTACAACTAGGTACTAGAAATTGAGATACTAAAGAAAAGCCTTTTGTAGAAATAAACAGGTCCAATATCTGAATGGAGTAATGTGAGTTAAAAACGTATCAAACCCTAATTTAATGTTGTAGTTTTACAGGTTTTTAGGTTAAATACTGACTCATTGGCAAGTAAAAAATAGCACATGTAATCTACTCGTCCACCGACTTTCTTGGGCTAGTATAGCTTTGCTGTCTCGCCCATCTACTCGATTTGAGTGAACTACACATTACTCGCCTCTAAATCGCCCTAACGTCTATCAAAGACGTAACAATAATCTATGAAAAAAGTTTTTTTTTCAGATTCACGACCAATGAAAGAAAATAAACTAGGTAACTGTTATCACTCAACTTACCCAGCGATTTTCATACTATGTTGAGGTCTGACTCCAGTATAAACAGGCGCAGCTGAGTAGGTATTGATCACTTCATGCCTGCCCATATAACCCCACAGCCCATCCGTTCGATTCTGTAATCATTTCGAAGTGAAGGCTTGGGTGAAGTGATTACGAGGTGAACTCTCAATCCATATAATCAACATATCACGTGATCACAAAGTCAGCTGTCGTTGCATCTTGATTAAATGAATTGACAGCTCACCTCGTGATCACTCCACCCAAGCCTTCACTTCGACATGTTTACATAATCGACCGGCTGTAGTGGGTCAGATTTCCTGGCAATTGACTACCCCTAACGACTGTCAAAGATTTAGGAGCCTCATTAAGTAATGAATAGCCACCCATACACAAAACAACCTCTGGAAGCGTTGCTTAACCACGAAGTTCGAGCCCTCAGTAATTATTTAGCCACGAGCACCTCTTTTTACCAAGGATCACCCACAGTTCATTATTATATTTATTTTTACCTACATTCCTAGCAGCGCGTGTCGCGTAGGGCGTCAATCGATACAATCAATCTAATAGGACTACACATACGACACAGATGTCGTGTCTATAAATAGAACTCTTTGATCCGATCACCTTTGATGTCTGTCGCTAGAAAAACATCTTGTAGAAGAGTTTACATACGAACCTGTCTTGATTTTGTCAATCACTCAGTCAGTCAGTAACAGAAGAATTTTAAATACCTCTATATTGATAGTACCTACGAATCAAAATCGCTGTCTGCTCTATCATTGTACAATTTTGATACGGTGTTCACCAATAGAAAGAGCGACAAACGAGGAGGGTTTGTGTATATGTCGCAGCCAACTAACTTAATCAGCCGTTTAATTGGTGGCCTAGCCTTTTCATTTAAATGCGCCGATTTTTCAGCGACCTAAGTGACATTTTTTGTTCAATATCGTATAATGACTTTTTTTTTTAGGGATGGGAAATCATCAAATTACTTCATCCGCTCTGGGTGGAGCGGAAGGGCGTGTCAGACTTTTACTTACGCGTGAATCAAAACGCGCCATCGACCCGGGCCTGGTGGTGATCGGACAGCGAGCCACCCAACGCTCGCCGTCCGCAGGCCCGCGCCTACGGTGGCCGGGGATCGCCCTGCGACTCCCGACGCCCCGGGCGTCTTCTCCTGTAGCGGCGGTTCGGGCGAAGGCCTTGCCTTTCCCTCGCGCGGCCCGCGTCCTCCATCGCTAGCATTACTTACTACTAGCATTACAAGAACCCATGTCACTTTTCGCTGACGACAGTACTGTAACCATAGCACCTAAAAATATACTCAACTACCATACTGACTCTAGTGATTCATTGAATTCTATAATTACCTGGCTAAATGATAATAATTTAAAAATTAACCTTAGCAAAACTAACATAATGCATTTTAGACAACGAGAAAACTTTCGCAACACATCAAAATTTAATTTAGTATATAAAGATAATGTAATACAAGAAGTTGAAACAACCCGATTTTTGGGATTAATCATTGACAAGCAATTAAATTGGAAAACTCACATAGTTGAACTTTGCAAAAAAATTAGTACTTCATCATATGCTCTTTATAAGTTGGCACCGACTATCAACATAGATACTTTACTTACAGCATATTACGGGCTTGCTGAATCAGTTTTAAGATACGGAATAATTTTTTGGGGCAATTCAACTGAGAAGGACACTGCTTTCAAAGCACAAAAGCGTTGTATACGTGCTATGTTTGGGTTACTAACTACTGACAGTTGCAAACCAATGTTTATACAGCACAAAATTCTAACACTTCCGTCACTATACATATTGGAGATATCGCTTTTTGTAAAAACCAATCCTCATTTGTTTCCCCCTTTGATTGATAATAGAAATAGACGTGAGAAGTACAGACTTTGGGTGCAATCTCTCTCTGCAAAAACAGCATTTTTGAGAAAAAGTGTAATATGCATGGCCCCATTAATATACAACAAACTACCTAATTATCTAAAGGGAATGAACATTAATTCATTCAAGAGAGAACTAAAAAAATTGCTAATTAGTAAGGGGTACTATAATATTACGGAGTTTTTAAATGACAAATTTTGATCATTTAATATGTGATAGTTTTATTCATTTTATTGTTTTAATTATTTTAGGATTGACTGTTATTATATATTTGAATTAATTTTGACTATGTATAATTTAATTATTTAATAATAATATTTTGACATGCGTATCATATTGACGAATTTTAATGTATTTTGACATGAGAGATCATTAATTTATAATGTATTTTTGCATGATAAAATAGATTTGGTTTGGATTAGATATTATTTAATTAAAACATAGATATAAATATGCATATTGTACGCCCTATGGGTATGTTACAGCGATCTACATATTACGTTGATAAGAACTGCTTTAAACCTGTGACAAACAATAAATTATTTTGACTTTTGACTTTTGACTTTACTGCTTCATCGTATAATAACTTGCCCAAGTCACTCGTGTCGCTTATAAAACGGCGCAGTTCAATTAAAAGGCTCGACTATTAATAAAACGGCCGATTAAGCTAGTTGACTGCATATATTATTTGTAAGTATTATGTAAAGAATGGCTGAACTATGAAGGTGTTATTAATTGCACCCGTGCTAAGCTCACACTCAGCTCCCCGACATGTAATGTTCACACTGCTGTAGCACTAGTAGTTTATAGAACAAGATCGAAGTTAGCTTAGCTTAGCTCGCATAGCGGAAGTAATTTTTCATACTTGTTAACATAGTTTGCTATATAAATAACCTTAGCTCGGGTCCACACTTACCTACTCATCGCCCGCCGTGAGGAATGAAACGAAGAAGGGCAGGCCTTTGCCCTGTAGTCGGATAGAACAGTCGGTCGATTATGTAAACATGTCGAAGTGAAGGCTTGGGTGAAGTGATCACGAGGTGAGCTGTCAATCCATATAATCAAGATGGAATGACAGCTCACTTCGTGATCACGTGACATCTTGATTATATGGATTGACAGCTCACCTCGTGATCACTTCACCCAAGCCTTCACTTTGACATGTTTACAGAATCGACCGGCAGGCTGAAAATAAATAAATAATATGCGAGCTAAGCTAAACTAACTAAGCTCTTGGTGTGCAATTGGCCAAAGCCTCCTATCAGTACGATTGCCATAATCCAGTTGGTACGCGAGCCGCGTAGGTGGCATTCACAAAATAATATTTTCTTTGATAAATAAATGGTCCGATCCCAAACCGCTGAATCATTTTATTAGATTGCTGTATTATCTGAAATTGACTCGGTTTGTAAGTGAATTAGGAGTGCTTCATAAAATCGTGATTAGATTTCTTCTTCTTCTAAATAAATCTCTGTTTGGTTTACATTTGGGACAGTTGTATTGTTGGTATTGTTACGAGCTTGGGGTTCGTGACAATAAAAATAGCCGATTATATAACCAAAATGACACTTTTATTTAGAGACACAAATTATAACTTTAAACTCACTAATTATAAAACACAACTTCACCACTGATCACTTAAATCGCACTTGAAGATCGCTTCCGAAGTATTCGCTTGTATCGCAAATCCAATACTGACTCGGTCGCGGACTACGTACTCCTTATATAGGTCAGTTAATTCTAGAAACTTCTATTCTCGAAACATCTGGAAAGTACTCGTAACTACCGCTGCCGACTGACCAGATATCGAGAAGTGTAGAATGTTCTGGCAAAGAAATGCCTAGAAGGTACTTGACTCTACTAGTTACTCGATACTAGATGGCGCTAGTAGTAACTTAATGTACCCGACATTAATTCTGGCGCGTAATGATATTCTTGGTCGTTATTTCAGATGATCAGCATTTACAACTAGGTACTAGAAATTGAGATACTAAAGAAAAGCCTTTTGTAGAAATAAACAGGTCCAATATCTGAATGGAGTAATGTGAGTTAAAAACGTATCAAACCCTAATTTAATGTTGTAGTTTTACAGGTTTTTAGGTTAAATACTGACTCATTGGCAAGTAAAAAATAGCACATGTAATCTACTCGTCCACCGACTTTCTTGGGCTAGTATAGCTTTGCTGTCTCGCCCATCTACTCGATTTGAGTGAACTACACATTACTCGCCTCTAAATCGCCCTAACGTCTATCAAAGACGTAACAATAATCTATGAAAAAAGTTTTTTTTTCAGATTCACGACCAATGAAAGAAAATAAACTAGGTAACTGTTATCACTCAACTTACCCAGCGATTTTCATACTATGTTGAGGTCTGACTCCAGTATAAACAGGCGCAGCTGAGTAGGTATTGATCACTTCATGCCTGCCCATATAACCCCACAGCCCATCCGTTCGATTCTGTAATCATTTCGAAGTGAAGGCTTGGGTGAAGTGATTACGAGGTGAACTCTCAATCCATATAATCAACATATCACGTGATCACAAAGTCAGCTGTCGTTGCATCTTGATTAAATGAATTGACAGCTCACCTCGTGATCACTCCACCCAAGCCTTCACTTCGACATGTTTACATAATCGACCGGCTGTAGTGGGTCAGATTTCCTGGCAATTGACTACCCCTAACGACTGTCAAAGATTTAGGAGCCTCATTAAGTAATGAATAGCCACCCATACACAAAACAACCTCTGGAAGCGTTGCTTAACCACGAAGTTCGAGCCCTCAGTAATTATTTAGCCACGAGCACCTCTTTTTACCAAGGATCACCCACAGTTCATTATTATATTTATTTTTACCTACATTCCTAGCAGCGCGTGTCGCGTAGGGCGTCAATCGATACAATCAATCTAATAGGACTACACATACGACACAGATGTCGTGTCTATAAATAGAACTCTTTGATCCGATCACCTTTGATGTCTGTCGCTAGAAAAACATCTTGTAGAAGAGTTTACATACGAACCTGTCTTGATTTTACATAAATATTGTGTAAATTCTGAAAAACAGTTTTGCAAAGCTTGCTAATTTGGATAACCTCAGTACACAATTTCATCGCATTGTCTGCTAATAACACTAGCTATAGTATGAGGTCCTGGAAGATCTCAGAAGTAGCCCGAGTCTGAATTTGCGGAGGATTGATGGCAATAGCGTCGCCCCCTATTGCACGGAACTTAAACATACTCGTATCTAGTGTTATGTGGGTGGAGTAGTACTATTGCTAGGGGAGAACGGGGCTAAACGTACCACGAGGAAGTTGTTCCGATTGAAATAGGTTTTATGAAAAAAGGAGAATTATCAAGTAAATTCGTCATAGAACGGAATGCCGCAGCGCACCGATATGGAAACTATCTTAGTTTGGCCCGTAGCGTTCGTTAAATTGTTAAATTACATCGGAACAACTTCCCCCCGCCCCGGCACGTTTAACCCCGCTCTCCCCTACTATTCTGGGTAGACTACAACCCTTCAGGGACCACAGAGGTGATAGTTTGTTATTGTTTACCAATGATTCTTTAATTATTCATAGGCTCGCGTTTGACCACTCTGTAGCTCACCTGGTGCTAAGCGACGATGTAGTCGACGATGGAGGACGCATGCCTAGGTAACCTATTAATTCTGGACTTAAAGCCCCACGGGTTGAAGCTATCGGGAAACACAGACTCCGGCAGAAAATACCTCTCTTTAGTTTTACGCACAACGAAAGTAATCCCAAAACGTTTTGTGCATTGATCAAGTTTAAAATTCTTCTTCGAAGTTGAACTGACTAAAAACCCATCCGTGTTCCTCCAAATGCCCTTTGCGTTCCAGGGCCCCAGCGACTCTTTCGAACAAATTCCGCAACCCTGGCAGGAATCTGAGCTTGTAAGCGGTTGGTCTATGCGTGGGTGACAGGAGATTTTCTTGAATACTTTTTGGACAAGCTAAACCCAGACGAACAAAAACCATTCCTTTTTCGTCAGAGTTTCTTCTATCTAAGCCGAGTTCAATAAAGTATACTCAAGTAAAACAGAAAGACCGTTTTCCAACAAATTATTCAACTAAAGCAAACAGTCCAGTAATTAAAGTAATTTACTTAACGTATATTTCAGTAAGAGGCTAGAGATTTTATCTGAACTACAAGTTAATTTGCGCGGCAGGGGTCACCAATCACGGACCGCAACCACAGGAGCGTTTTATAGTAATTGCTTTTCACTCGGCAGCTCGCCACTGCTGCCCGTGGTTTAGGGTTCAATTGGAAAATGGCGTATATTAAGTGATTTTCCCACAGTTTTAATTATAACTACTGAAGTGAACTGTCACTCCATCTTGTTTGATCGGATTGACAGTTCACTTCTGGTTCACTTCACTTAAGTTTACGCGTTGAGATTTTTAAAATAGCAGCATTGCTATTGGTGCGAAACTCATGATACCGTTACACTATTGAAATTCTTATTTGTTTTGGATACAAGAAAAACCCTAATTCTTCCTACACAATGTTTACTGTTGAAATTTGGATACAGTTTTAAAAACACCTAGACAAACAGCCGGTCAATTCTGTAAACATGTCAAAGTGAAGACTTAAGTGAAGTGAAGTGAGCTGTCAGTCCGTATAATCAAGATGGAATGACAAATCACTTCGTGATCACACTCAAGCCTTCACTTCGACATGTTTACAGAAACGACCGGCTGATTCAAACAGCATTCTATAAGCGATAACGAATGAGGAAAAGTCCAAAATGTGCTACCGAAATGTCACGTGGTCAATCTTTTTCAATTTACCCTTTTTATTCACAATCGTTATGGGGTAGAATGTCACTCTGTCCCCAGGCGAAGCAACAGTATGTAAGAACTTATACAAGAAGACACATACATACAATAATAATACATACAAAACACAAAAAGAATACATAAGCATTCCAAAGAATACCTATGTATTTTAGACTCACAAATCACTTTAGGCACTCATACTATACGACATTGCACCATATTCCACTTTCACCCCTCGCATAGTAACAAGTACCTTCTCCAGCTCTGAGGTAAACAGTTAACTACACCAACAATGTTACCGAGAACTGCCGCCAACCTGAGAGTAGGACGTAATTGAAATCTTTGTTAGTTAACTTCTCGTAGTTCCAGCGTCCAAAGCGATGGAGAAATCTTGCAGAAGAGTTTGTTTTTGCATAGAAGTTTGTGTTCCCGTTCCCGTAGGAATTTCGGAAAATCCTCACTTAGTGCTCGCCTACACTCCTCAAGGAACTTACACGCCAAATTTCAGCTTTCTACTGCCAGCAGTTTCGGACGTGCGTTGGCTATCATTCACTCACTCAGTAACGGAATAATTTTATATGTATAATAAGATTGTTTTTAGATGATAGTTGATAACGGTAAAAACAAGTGTCTCAATGAGGTCGAAAGGTTCTGGATTGGCAACTGCGTATCGGAAAACGCATTGTCGAAAGGCCTCCTACAAGGTGGACGGATGACCTGGTTAAGGCTGCGAGAAAAATCTGGATAAGAAACACACAAGACCGGTCGATGTGGCTACACTCGAGCCAGCAGTGGACGGCTGAAATTATGATGATGATGAAGGAATGCTATGTGCTGCCGTGGGACAAGAAAGAAAAAGAAAATGAAAATGAACAAAGTAGGTACGAATATTATGGATGAAGAACTGTTTCCTGGATAACGTCAAATAGTATGTTAATCAAACTATCTAGTCTTTCCCAAGTGCGTTAAGCAAAGGCCACACGATGCGGTGCAGCTGTGCTGGACCTGAGGGGTGCCGCTGCGGCGTAATACATACAAATGTCCATGGTATGTCTGGCTTGATAACGAGTTGGAAACCAACAAATCCTTTGCGATTGATTTTCAAAATCTTGATGTTTTGTCGTTCCAAGTAAAATACAACAAGTATTTTACTTGGACCGCATCGTGTGGCGTCTCCCTTAGGGTCGGCTTCCAGTCTAAATAAATGCAGCTGAATTTAACTTGTAACAAGTATTTTATTTGGAACGATAAAACATCATGATTTTGAAAATCAAACGCAAAGGATTTGTTGGTTTCCAACTCGTTATCAAGCCAGAAGCCAGAATGATTGGAGGACAGCAAGAGACGGGCTCGATCGAACTTTCATCATTTAGGTACGAATTTAAAACGACAAGCTCATCGGCGCAAGCTGGCTCGACAAAGGTCGAGATCTCTGTGACTTCTTCTCCAAAGCCATTCACATATAACATTCAACCCATCACAGATAATAATCAAATCACACAAAGTGATTCCGAAGCACCCACACATGCCGATGTTTGGACCATCTAGCTAACAGCATTAGGTTCGTCCCAACTCCGGCCAACTTGCGTCTAGCGGTTAATTGAAATCTTTGTTTTGTTAACTAGCTCCAACTTTCAGTGTTGATCACAGAGTACGGAACCTCCGCACTGGCAGCAATTAGAGAACCTGACTGTCAATAATATTTGTGACTGCGAATTTTCATGGGTCGTAAATTTGTCGAAAAAAAAATGTTGACCGTCCAGAGAGATGAGTAAGCGACATGGTTGGCTTCTCCTAAAGAACCTGGATAAGGTTCATCTTGGGGATTGGCATAAAAGGAGAGGCCGTGGATAACAATTTTTATGAGTTACTGGTGACAGTTACTGCCGGTCGATTCTGTAAACATGTCGAAGTGGAGGCTTGGGTGAAGTGATCACGAGGTGAGCTGTCAATCCATATAATCAAGATGGAATGACAGCTCACTCCATAATCACGTGACATCTTCGACCGGCTGATAAGCTTGATTTGTATGGTAAATTTACAGACAATGCTGACTCTTGCAGCCGAGATCCGTTTGAGATCCCTTTGTGCCTACTGGCCTAGCTCTGTTCCATCCTCTGCACGTTATTGAGGAAAATGGAAATTATTTTTCCCAACCCTGCTGCTGTTCTATTATAATTCATTTAATTGCAATATCCAAGACAGTTGAATAGTTTCTCTCTCGGCGCTTTTCTGGTGGTCGCCACTGTTGATTCTGGCTTCACTGAAAATCAGCGCCAATGTGTTTTCCCATGGCAAAGCATATAGCATTATGCTCAGACATACATCTGTCTAGTTCCTGTACCTGCCTATTTCTGTCTCTTGTTCTCAGTGAAAGATTAACCTTAATATTTTTCTAACATAGTTAAAGTACTACTAATACTATTGTTAAGGGATTCTAGTTTAAGTTATAATTTGTATGTTTGCATATCAGTTCTGTGACAATAAAAACTTTATCTTTCATTCTTTCAGGAGTCACAGTGGTTGGGAATGATGTGGTGGGCTGGTCGCAAAATGGCCGCCGAGGCCTTTCAGTGCTCTATGGCGATGATACTCCAACTTTATAGGACCGGGAGTGCTTGTGCAAGAATTTCAAATGCAAAAGTTAAAATTTTGCAGCGTGGGTAAACAAACCTAGGTAATGTTAGTGTCTGAACTTTGAGTTGAAAAACATGAGCGTTCCTGCTGGAATCATAATTATCTGTCTTTTATAACGAGGAAAGTTTATAAATGGATATTTTGTCTGATAACTGTTTATGATGCGAATACAAGACAGCGCGCCATTTTAGAATCTAAATGTCCTTGTTTCTGAATTTGAAATCATCAAATGACTACCCTCTCTGGGCGAAGCGGGATCCATGTTCCTTCATATGCCCTTTGAGTTCCGGAGCCGCGGTAACTTTCGAAAAAATCCGCAGACCTGGCAGGCACTGGCCCTAGAGGGCCTTGTGCCCGTACTACGCTGAGATCTCTATGAGGCGCGTGAGGAACTAAACGCACCGTCAATTAGGGCCTGGTTCTTATCTGACGACGAGCTACCCATCGCTCATCCGCAGGTCTGCGCCTGCGGTAGCCGGGAATCGCTCTGCGTCGCTCGATGTCCAGGGTGTCTCCTGCAGTGGCTACGGCAGCGTGAGGATTGACCTCTCCCTCACGCGTTCCGCCAACTCCTTTGCTTGCATCAGAAAAAATGAGAACTAGTAGTAGTAAACTTCTTAAGAGGTTCGAGCTACCCAGTCATTAGGTCAAAGTCAAAACGTTTATTTCAATTAGGCCTTTAAACGGCACTTTTGAACTTCATCATTTACAGTTCAGTAAAATAATAATATTACGTTAATAAAGTGACTCTACTGTCCATTCGGAAAGGTAGATTCTTATGAAGAAGAACGGACAAGAAACTCCATAGATACTCTTTTCAAATAATGATTTTACAAAATTTGGTATACAAAAATTAATTTAATATTATGTGAGGACGTTGCACCCAGAGTATGCTACTTATAAGAACAAAGTATTACCAGCAGAGGTAAACTTATTCATTTTCTAAAGAAATTTAGGTAAACGGTACTCACATATTTACAAATATTGGAACCATTAATTAAACAGAAAATAAACACACAAAAAAGAAGAGGTAAAATAGGCAATGGCCCCATAATTCTGCATCCATATCGGCTAGAAGCCGATCAACATGGTTGGAAAAAGCATAGAAAGATGAAGATGTATTAGGTACTTTGCACATACAAAAAATCAATACTGGTCCTACTCATCCTTGTCATAATAATTAATATAAAAAAAGTTTTTTACAAAAAAATACAACTGACTTCGAACTATAAACAATACATCTATCAATCCACTATAAAGTATAAAATAACTTTAATATCGGAAGTCGGTGTTTTTTATTGTTTTTTCACAACGACTTCCGAAATTAAAGTTAGTTTATACTTTGTAGTGTTTTTAGTTGGACGTCGGTTATTTTTCACTTTTTCGAGTCATCTTGGACGACGTCATCATCCAAGTACACAGAAATTACATCATCCAAGTAAGTAAAAATGCTCATAAAATTAAAACTGCTAAGCCAAACTGAATAAATTTTTTACTGGGCCAAATGGCAAGTATCCGCATCGAAATAAAATACAAGCACAGAAATCGAATCAGAAACCTCGGAGTAATCGGTGTACAACTAGCAACTGTACATACATAAAAAAATATACCAACTGAATTGAAAACTTTCTTTTTTGGAAGTCGGTTAAAATAGAACAAATTGCATATCCACAAAAATATTACCTGCCCATTAAAATTATTAGGTAACAGAAATATTTTCATTTCAATAATGGAGCCAATCGACTCAATAAAACCGTAATCAGTCATTCATATGACCTTAACCGCCGAACGAAACCCAATCGTCATAAAACGCACGAAAAGAAGTCGTCGACTTCAAACAAACATATTTAATTACTAAGAAAACAACATTAGGCTGTAGTCGTAAACAAATAAGTGATTATCTACTTTATGGTAACCTAGTCTTTGAAGGAACTCGAGACTAAGTTATAACAGCCGTACAAGTCGATATTCAAGGTTAAGCAACACTTGTCCAGGTAAGTCCGTGGATGGGTGACCATCTATTACATACCGAGAATCCTGCGTGCCAAAATGACGTTAAACTGTTGGTACTGGCTGTCATTTGCAGATCTACGACAGTAGTCAGAAAATATAACACCAATTTTGTCAAAGGACTTCGTGTTACCCAGTTACTGGGTTGCGGTCGTCAGATAGGCAGTTTGGAAACTGATTCCAACATGGTTGTGCAGTCAGCTGTGTGGCTGTGGCTAAGCAGACTGTTTTTTAACCTAGTTATTGGGAAACTCATGAAAATGCATGAAAACTTTCGTATGAAGTCAATATTTGTCACAATACTAAGTATTTGTGCCCTATTTATCACATCAAGGTCCCAAGCCCAGCTGAATAAATAGAAAAGATAGATAGTGATGTGCCTTAACCTTTAGTATGGTCTCGAGAAATCAGTAGACAGGTACCAGATTTTATACAACACGCTCACAATCAAAGCTGGTACCGAATTTAACGATGTTCCAAAACTAAGTATTAAAGGGCAATTAAGTGATTAGATTAATTGCTTCTTAGCTTTTAACTCTACAATTCGCCGCAATGTAGAATTACCAGCAATGTCCTGACAATCTTTCGGTATTCTAAGGAATCATTTAACTTCGGCTAGGTACTTTTTCGTCAGATGAAAAAGAAATGTGATCTTTAATGTTTGTCTCAAATTAATTTTAGATCGTCAACCGATTCCCTTTTCCCCAGAGATCGAAAGAACTCATGATATCAATCGGAAACATGCCCGACAGATGACAGGAGGGGGAATCGCGGCAGTTGTCATTACGACTGCGGGTGACAGGCGAGCGAGTGACCGCGTTGATGTTATTAGTTCACAGATGATTGGCTTTGTTGGAACCGCTTTTAGCTACTGTGTTGTATTTAACTTAAAATTTATTAAATTTGTCATTCAAATTATACTGGTTTACTTCACTTCAGTGGTACCTACTTATCATTACATTTAAACAAAATCTAAGAACGACGCCTTTCCTAAGCATACTCCGATTTCTGAATCAAGATTTCTGGTTATTGCGCTTATTAATTATTGCAACACTTGCAAATAAGTGTTGTAATAATTAATAAGCGTCATAGCCAGCAATCTTGATTTTGGCATTTAAGTAAGGTTTGAGACGTTATTAAATCAATTTAGGAGTTTGGAATTTAACTTATCAAGAAACCAGCCTTAAACTAGACTTGACTAGACCTGCTAATCCGATTTAGAAAGCTAAATTTAAAAATAAAATATTTACTTTCGTGAAAAATCATGAAAATTTAAGTTATTTAAACCATAATGTTCGGTATCGGTCTCGATCAACAATTATAATGTTAAGTCACATCACTAACAAGACCGTCCTACAATTCAGAGGCAATAATTTCTAGTCTAGCAGACAGGGCGACGATAAACGTGTTTACAGGAAAGACATGGTTTTATTGGCACAATTTATGGTTACTATAAACTATCGGTGATTGGACCTCGAACTGTTTTTTAGGACGAAACGGCTATTGTGGCTGGGTTCATTGTTGTATTAAGAGAGGTTTTGTAAATAAAGAAATGGTACAAAGTATTCTCTTATTTTCGAGGCGACGGTTAACTCCTTAGATGGTTTGGGCCTAGTTGGTGGCTACATTAATTGCAGCATCGGTGGCATTCATTAAGCATTCATTAAGTCCCTCAAGTCTATACTTGGGGAACTCCAACGTGTGTCTCATGTTCTGAACAGGAGCACTGCATTTATAGGATGTGTAAACGTGTCATAATAACACTATTATTTTGTCGTTTGACGTTTGTCCTGGAATAATTAGGCAAATATACAGGGCGACTGGTAATTAAGTCAGTGCGTTCCTTAATACCGTTCCGTAATATAAGTATGAACCTGTGTAATATAAGTATGAACCTGTATAATATAAGTATGAACCTGTGTAATATAAGTATGAACCTGTGTAATATAAGTATGAACCTGTGTAAGATAAATATGAACCTGTGTAAGATAAGTATGAACCTGTGTAATGTAAGTATGAACCTGTGTAATATAACAATGAACCTGTATTATATAAGTATAAACCTTTGTAATATAAGTATGAACCTGTGTAATATAAGAATGAACCTGTGTAATATAAGTATGAAACTATGTAATATAAGTATGAACCTGTGTAATGTAAGTATGAACCTATGCAATATAAGTATGAAACTGTATAGTATATGTATAAAACTGTGTAATATAAGTATGAACCTGTGTAATATAAGTATGCACCTATGCAATGTAAGTAGGCTTGTCAGTAAGATTGTAAATGGGGCAACCTACCTACTAGGATATGACAAACATACTGAAATTGTGTCTAAAATGGAGACTGCATTTGGTATGCTTCCTATGTGAAAACTAAAACTCTTCGGGTACGAATTTTGCAAAAAAAAAAACAGGCTGATTTTAAATTTAATGGAAATCTTTCAAGAGATGGAACTACTCGGGAATACATTTTTTATCATCAGCTCTAAAAAATAATTTAAAATGATTTTATGATTTTCAGTACTCAACAATATGTATAAGAGAAAGGCAATCTTTTCACGATTCATAAATTTCACATTCAGAACGTAAACCAAGCTTTCACTTTAAAAAAAAATCGGTTTTCCCAGCCAGTTAATCCGCTCCGCCAATCAAATAATCTTGTATTAAGACACGCAGGTAACAAGCTTATCTCGTCTTATCCGGAGATCAGCGCCACCCTTAACAGATTAATTTATCAACCGTACATTTATAATTAACAGCCTGCAATGTGCCGTAGGTATGTGTAGAACAGCATATGTAGGTGAGTGGAGAAGGTCAACTTTGAACAATGTAATAATGTGCGCAAAAAATGTTTTTCAGTAGTGGACAAGCTTAACTCCAAATGAAAGGACTAGTCCACTAGAAGAAAAGGGAGGGATAGAAGGCAGAAAGGGAAGCCTCGGCCCTGCCGTGGGATATAACAGGCTGAAAATAAATAATACTTAATAATAAATAATTAATCGTTGTCGAATTATAACCAGTTCAACCAATTCCGGATACGTTGCGATTAACTTTTATAATAGACTAGCAAACGTCACGCGGTTTCACCATCGCTGAAAGAATTTTTGAAATCGGCACAGTCGTTTTTGAGTTTATTACACACACGCAAAAATAGAAATATTTCGTCTATATTATATATTAGTGTAGATGTAGATGAGTTTTGGGAATCACTCCATGAACCTTCTGCTTTTCATTGTACATTGGCTGTGAGCAGTCATAACAGTATGGCACCACGTTATTGTCATATCGGAGTATTTGCACAATAAAGCGAGCCGCCAGTTGACTTGAATTAATAGCGCGATGCCAACGTTATGGTTATTTAAGTTAGCGTAAACATGGGAGAGAGTCTGAATTGTTCAGTTAGCTCGATTTTAATGATCATAATTCCATCGTCGACCACATCATCGCTTACCATCGGGTGAGATAATGGTTTGCTGCGAGCCTATCGGTTGACGTATTCTGGAGTGGAGACCGCTAATCAGCAAAGGTTAGTTGAGATGCCCCCAATCTAGGTGGATCGATCGTAGAGTGTCTGGCAGAAGAAGCTCGATGTGAGTAGCCGATCGAAGAGGCCTATTTCCAGCAGAGACCTACTGCAACATCGTAATGATTAATAGAATCACTAGATCGAAAGGTGCAACAGTGGCATCCACTTTAAGATAGCAGTTTATGAAATTCTCCTTTGCTGAAAATTGACGATTCTACATTATATCCGAAGCTACCGCAAAAATGTTGCAAAAAATACATGAATAGTTTGGTACCCTTGGCGCGTCCGACTCGCACTTGGCCAGTTTTTTTACAAGAGATCGGATTATTCTGGGAAACCTCGAGCCAACGTGACACGGCAGAACGACTGTATTTGGTTCATGGACAATACACCGTAGTACATCCAAAATTAAATTCGAAGTATGCACTTGTTTACTCCCACTAATGTTAGTGGGAGTAAACAAGTGCATAGCAAGCCAAACATTACCTCAAATACGATGTAAATAAAACCTCTTCGAGAATCCAACTGCAATCAAAATTGCACGAGTAAACCAAACTTCCGACAATCGACATGCGAGGTACACAACGCTCTCCAAGGGAAATAAACACGAGTTTGGCGAGTAAACATCGATTAAAACGAGTCCATGAATCGATTTGTTCGACTCGATTATATTTAGGTTGCTGTGCTTAGCCGGCGACTGCCCGATGATGTAACGAAACGACATGTTTTGGGAACTAGAAATTGGATTGCAGTTGCTTGTAGATGGTATGACAGGTAAACAAACATAACATTTCAATTGCTGAAACAACAACAGCGTTCACAAAAGTTATATTGACAGTTTTTCTTGGTTAATTTGAATGAATTGCCCACCCCTCCCAATTTAAATTCAGTCAGTGCAATCATCTGCCTAGCCTTTTCCCAACTATATTGGGGTCCACTTCCAGTCAAACCTGATTCAATTGAATAACAGTATTTTACGTAGAGCGACTGCCTTTTTGACCTCCACAACCCAAAAACTGGACAACACAGTACTTTTTGGCAAGACCACGACTGCTAAAGATCTACAAACATAGAGTATATAATGTCAGCCAGGACCAACGGTTTATCGTGGTTTCCAAAGCACGGAGGAGTCTCGGTATGTTAAGTTGTTCACCCATCCACATTCCGACCTCTAAACGTTGGTTAACCTTGAACATCGATCCGTGCGGCTGGTATTATTGACGCAGTAGTTCATTAAGCACAGTTAAGTCTTATGAGTATATCGGCTACCACGAGGCGGACGCGATTCGGTATAGCGGTCAGAGGCGATCACCAGAAGTCCGGAGACGACGAGAGTCGATAGCAGGCAAGCGGTCAGCGGTAGGATCACGACTGTAGAAGATCGTATTAAACGGATCCCACAACGATCCGTCGTCGACTGTCTGAACGGCACACAGTACGTTTTGTGGCTGAACGGATGAAACTTGGCACATGGGTAGACTTGGAACCTATTCCAAAATAATCCCAAGAGAACATAATCCCGGGATAAAAACTATCCTATCTAACATGGGATACTTTTCATCTTGGGATAGGTTTCAACTTTGACGCGGGCGTAGCCGCTCGAAGAAGCTTATTCCTAATAAAGTATATATTTCTTACTTCTTAGCCTGTTGTTTGCATGTTACAAGAACTGCTGGTCGCTACTGAAAGCGCCAACGTCGTAGCCAAACTCCGGGCGGAAACAACTAGATTGGCATCGGCACGCTTTCGGTTTACCCCTCCCGAACCGCCGGTAAAATTAAGAAAATCAAAACTACTAAAAAGTTCCAGACAACTGACTTTTCAAGAAGTCTGATGTAGTTAGTGGCTGTTACATTAGTTTAATCACAATTTTATGCATTTTTTTAAGGGTTGGAAACCATCAAAGACTTCTTCCGCTCTCGGTGGTGCGGAAGGGTATGTCAGACTTATGACTTATCCATGTTCCTCCTAATGCTTTTTGCATTCCAGGGCCGCGGTGACTCTTTCGAACAAATTCCGCAACCCTGGCAGATAGCTTTGATGCTACAACTGCTCGATGATCACTTGTTTTAGCCTTTTTTGCGGTCGCTGCCCATACTCTGGTAAGTCCCTTAGTCGCCTGATACGACAACCGCGGGAAGTGATGGGATGGTGCTATTCCGACGGAAGGTTACGTCTATATTAAATTATAGTTACTCAAGATTTCTACCTCGAACAGTTCAAAACAATTCTATTTCAACGTTTCCTGATAATTTCGCAGTGACAGGCAGTTTACACAATAACTTCTAAACACAATAATATAGCAGGTATTAATGATTTTAGGAACTATAACAGTTCATCTGTTTTGTGTCCGACTGTTATGAAGAGTAAACGTGGCACGTGCATTCACATTTAAATGGGGAAGGGCCATTCATGAAAACATAGCATTATTTCACGCCGGCACGTAAAATACTGGCATTCAGCTGAATCCGATTTTTTTTAAAGCCGACCCCAATATAGTTGGGAAAAGGCTAGGTAGATGATTGAAACTGTAAGCGCATTCGCAGGGTATATTATTATATTATGATCTATAATTTCAGTTGGCAACATTTTTAAGCAAGAGAGAGTAATATTAAGTTTTCTTTAGAAAGTCATCACTCTCTCTTTTCTCTCTTCCTAAAAGTTTGTTACTGTCTTTTGAGATCTATTAGTATCTTGTTTAATCAAAATCGGTTAATTCGTTTCCAAGAATTGGGACTTGCAAGTTTGTATGAAATACTATGACTGTGAGGCGTCAAAGGCTCTTAAGGGGTAGGCAGGAAAAGTAACTACCCGCAACTAGCACAGACATACTTTCTAATTACTAGGCCTCCCACAAGGTGGACTGATGATCTGATGAGGGCCGCAGGCATCAGAAGCATGCAAGAAGCCCAGGACCGGTCGATGTGGCGTCGCTTGGGGAAGGCCTATTTCGCCTGAAATGATAAAGATGAATAGGGGGCTTAGTGCCTTTAATGACAGATCAGTCACAATCCTGCCACCTGGCTGCTTCAGCTTCAGAACTTCCCTCGGGAGAAACAGTTTCACTTTTAACGACCTCAGCAAATTTAAATTGAGTCTAAGGAATTATGAATATTCCGGCTACTATAAAAATGTCAAAATGTGTAGGTAGGACAAAGAGCACATAATCGCTGAAATATAGACTTTCAAGTCTCAGTAACGTACTTTGGCGCAAAGCCAGAAATGTCAAATACGTAAACACCGAAATTCTACCATACAATTTCAGGGCGAAGTTCAATATGTACCTACTCGTAGATATTTTAGAACTGCATATAAAAACAAATATTTGAAAAATTGTTGACGATACTAGGTTTGTGATGAAGTTCAGGAAAAAATACTAACAGCAGGAGTGAATCTTTTCGCGAGAATTGTCGAGGCCTGTCTGTGGATAACATAACGTGAGGGAGGGTTGGGGTGCCCCTTCTCCCCTGGCACCACTCCAATGACCATGTAACGCACTGTTTCTGTGAAAAACTATTTTTTTTAACCTAGCCTCAAACAGTTTAAAGTTGCCTAAAGCGCTTAGTCGGATTCGCGGTTCCATGGTTTAAAAAAATAACCACGAAGGGGATGGCGGGGTCTGATTCGCTCACTTCGCTCGTTCACTAGACCCCGCTATCCCCTTCTAACCTAACCTGTCCGAGTCGGAGTTCCCCATGTCCCGAGCTCGCTTCGCTCGCTCTTGCGTCCAAGTTCTCTTAGTACCTCTGCCTTTTGTACACACATACGATCATTGGAGGTACACTAACTTTCTTCTAAACAGGATCGCAGTGTACAGGCGTAGGTCAATCGTAAAGGCAAACAATTCCAGCCAAGGTCGCAAGCAGCCACAACAATACCACGAAATACACAGAACACATTCAAGAAATTAGAGGAGAAACGGAATGATCGAAAACGGATGACAGTGACACATGACGCAAATAGCATCTTTTTTACGTTCCGTTTTGTCGATTTTGCACGATATTTGGTTTTCAAACGCCCATTTTATCTTTTCGTTGTCGCTTTTATCTGATTTGAGGTTAAAAACATATTTTGTAAATTTCGCGAAAAATTTGCTCAAAATATGAATAATCGGGGACCCAAACCCTACCTGGTTAAACCCTTTTTACTCCCCAACTCCTGCCAAACGTTACTAGATCCAACCCCAATTCACTGCCAATGAAACACAATGACCAATTAAAAAGCAATCTATATCATTTTCAAAGTTGACCTAACACTAATTTCACTTAAACCAAAGCACACGACAACGGTGGTCATCTGAATCACTCGACAATTTCCCCCAAGTCGCGATACTGCGACTGATGCCAACTTTATAAAGCAGAGCACTTATTAACTTGCACTGTTTGTAAGTGGTGAAAGCAATTTGTGTAGGAGCTAAGTTTGTGGTAGTTATTCAGTCAGTAAATTAAAGAGACTTCCACAACACAAGTGACGGTACCGAGCATTCGCCGCATTCGCAAGTGACATCAGCCGATCTATTCTGTCAACATCTCACCGTGTAAACTTAGTATTGGTGGAGTGAGCATGAAGTGAACTGTCATTCCATCTTGTTTGTATGGATTGACAGCTCACTTCACGTTCCCTTGACCTATGTTTACACGGTGACATTGTTACAGAATCGCACTGCTGTAAGTGGTAACGTGACGAGTCGATTGTTAAAACGACAAAAATGTATGGCGTTGACAAACTGATGAAATGTCACATATAGTTTCGCATTTCAGCAATCGCATTCGTTGATAGAATGGGACTTTGTCTAAAGCCTCTGGCCAGTAGCCACGCTGCCAATCGGTTTCCAGGCAAGTAGTAAGTTCATATGTTTAGCCAATACGTAACGTAGGTTACCGCGGTTTCGCTTGCGTTAAACTAGCCCGTAATCGTATCCAGGGTTGTATCTATCTCTTTACCAAAACTCATCAAAATCGGATCGCAGATTTAGGCGTCAATGCGGAACAAATATGCAAAAAACCTCACTTTCGCTTTTATAATATTAGTTAGGAAGGTAGCATCCTCATATTTTCAACAAAACGCTTCATAAGCCCGAATGCTTAGTTTATCAAGGTGGCTGCTAAATTAACCTTCCTACAGTTGCCAGAGGGAGCCAATTAAAGCCGGGCTGAGCTAACTGAACAATGGTATCAAATTGCTCTGTAGTTCTGCAGAAACAATAGCTCGGCTTGATTGTTCGATTCGGAGAAAATTTACGGAGAGTTTACTGGTTCTAGACTTCGAATAGAATTTCCTGTCAATACTTAAGGCGTCGATATTTTCTCTAATCTAAATTATAAAATCTAATATAATGTCTATACACATACCTATGTTTATAAATATTATAATACCAAATTTGTCCACGGCTTCGCACGCGTTTAAGCTTTATTTAATTCAAATACCTATTTGATTTAATATAAAATCATGTCCCAGGGATGTAGTGTTTAAGGTCAGAGCATACTTCGGCAGAAACACTGAGGGCCAGGATCCTTGCAGCTTGGAAACATCCATGCCCCCATGGAATATTGAACCCGAATGGCATAGAATCCAAATGTACCAGACAATATGAAATTCTTTAATTTAAAAGATTATCAAAGGGGCAATTCTCGTATTTTAACAAGCTTTTACTTAACTTGCCCTGTTCGTAGTAAACAAGTTGTCCGTCAAAATTTGCAAACCACTTTTCGACCATTTGTTAGTATCCAATTGAGCTGAAATTTTGCGTACACCTTTAGTTTAGGGCTTAGGCATGTCGATTTGAAATCGATTAATCGAAAAATCGATTATTTAGAGTAATATAATCGATTTTTCAGATCGATTTTGAACCCTACCATCGATTCAATTAATCAAAATTCAAAATTCAAAAAATTCAAAAGTCATTTATTCAAATTAGGCTGAGTGCCAGCACTTTTTGAACGTCAAAGTTCTACATAAAGACAGTCCCCCAAAACGCCCGCCCGTCACCACTTCCTAGTGTTTTAGCTGGGAAGAAGAAGTGGCGCAACAAACTCCCCAGCAACACATCTGTCTGTTGAGTTATAAGTACTATCACTTATACAAAGGTATGTAAGTAGTCAGTATTCTTACAAAGAAAACAATACAACAAAGGTAACACGTAAAAACATAAAACTTAATAATTCGCTACTTGTAAGCTAGCACACTCCATTATGCCAGCATAAACAGACTAACTCAAGCATAAAAACAATATCAAATCAAACTAAATAAGCCTCCAGACATGAAGGGTGTGCCCGCTTACACGTGCAGAGGGTAGAATTTAATAAAAAGATCTGTGACTCGACGCCACAAGTGATAAACCAGGGCCATCAAAATTAAACATTAAGCATATAATCGTTATAACAATAGTAAAATCCATGGCTAACAAGACGACCTTTCACCACAAGCAGCACCCGTTCACGAGCATAACGCAAAGATCAGCCATTACCCCCCTCGCCATATTTGAGGGAAAGAGGTAACCCGACCCCCGACGCTACCGCAAGCAGTAAAATCTAAGGGAGCATGACGAACTTGCTGCCGGTTGCTCAGGCTAGAATAAAATCATACAACTGTCGAAGTCACTAGTTAATCACATGTTGCAATACACTCATTATAAAACATTGTTATGAGAGTGTTAAGTCAATACAAAAAAATAAATAACAAATAATTGACCTCTACGGACATATAAATTAACAAATATATGAACTCATATGTCATAAACTAACTATGAAAGAACATTAAAAACGAAGTATGTCTTGCGTTCAACACTGCGACCATCTATTATCATCGTCTAAATAATCATTGATAGAATAGTATGCCTTCGAACAAAGGTTAGATTTAACTTAAGCTTTAAACGAGTTAAAAGGCAGCTCAAGATAAGAAAGAGGTAGCTTATTGTAAAAACGGATACCGAGCCCCACAAATGAGCCTTGGACCCTTCGAAGACGATGGGATGGTGCATGTAATTTGTGCTTGTTTCTAGTGTTAAAGTTATGGATATCACTGGTTTTAGTGTATAAATGTATATTTTGCCTAATATATAATATGTTTGCAAAAATAAATTGAGATGCTACCGTGACAATTCCAATATCTTTGAAAAGTTCTCTTAAGGAAACTCTTGACCCCAGCTGATATATTGCTCGAACAGCCCGTTTTTGTAACACAAATATATTTTGTATGTCTGCAGCTCTTCCCCATAATAGGATACCGTAAGACATAACGCTATGGAAATAACTAAAATAGACAAACCGAGCTGTGTAAACGTCAGTGTATTGTCTTACTTTCCTGACGGCGTAGGCAGCCGAGCTGAGCCTTCCTGACAGGCTTGATATATGCGGGCCCCATTGTAGTTTGGAATCAACAGTTATTCCCAAGAATACTGCTGAGTCCACATCAATCGATTCATAAACCTCCCGAATCGGACCGATCCATCAATTGGCTGCGGTATTTAGTTTTTTTAATATTTTGCTGTTGTCGGACGCAAAAGTAACTGGTAGTACTTGGTCAATAATTTGAACGCATCATAGAGTAAAGTAAATATTTATGAACGCTTCCGAAGGTGGCGTTACTTGCGTTAAAAAAACATTTTTATTTTTCTATCCGGCTGTCAAACCTAACCTATCTATTCTTGTGAGTGAGTTTATTTATCAAAAATATATTGGGGATAAATATTATTTTTACTGTAATAATTTATAGTAATGAAATAAATAATATCGGATTCTCGGTCGTTTTTTAATGTCTAACTTTTTTCAACAATTAAATAATGTTTCACATTGCCAGACGTATAGTACCGTATTTGCACAGTATTTTCATATACGAAATGCTATATAGATATGAGAATCATACGGTCGTTTTAAGAGGCAAGCCAAACAATAATGACATGTTGCGGCCACGTTACTTTTGACATCAAAATCTTACTTTTTTGTGTAGTGTCGTGTAACTTTTGACTATTGGATACTGGCAACACTGATAATGACAGATTGACAGTTCATTAGATCTTCCGACCGGCTCAGCCCAATTACTTATATTTGCAGTAAATGGTCGTCAATAATGTCCTGGCTGCATCTTTATTAGGCAATTAGTCATATTTGAAATTAGCTCGATTAATCGAAAATCGATCTTTTAATGCTCGATTTAAACAAGAATCGATTCTAGTATGTCCGATTTGAATCGAATCGGAGATCGATATTTTTTTAAATGAATCGACATGCCTACTTTAGTTCTGGTGACAATACAATGTGCAATACTCAATATTGTAATAATTTCAATATTACAATATTCAAATTATTACAATATTGAGGCGGATTACATTTTTTTTCAACCCTCTTAGTATGGTATCAAACGAAAGGGCTTGAAGGGTTGAAAACAGTTAAAAGCTTGTTTTAAAAAAATGTTCGCAACTCGCCATCTGTTGAATACTCCACTAATTTCCCTACTACATTAATTTAATTGTCGCTGAAATAATATATAATTATATATTTAGGGATGGGAAATCATCAAATGCCTTCTTCCGCTCTGGGTGGAGCGGAAGGGCGTGTCAGACTTTTACTGACTAAAACCCATCCGTGTTCCTTCTAAAGCCCTTTCCGTTCCAGGGCCGCGGTGACTCTTTCGAACAAATTCTGCAACCCTGACAGGCTCTGGCCCTGGCAGGCCCCGTCTCCTATTTATTTATTTATTATATACTTTATTGTACACCTCATAATAAGAACAGGACAATCATACATAAAATAAGTGCACAATGGGCGGTCTTATCGCACAAGGCAATTTCTTCCAGACAACCTTTGGATGGATTGAACGAAGGGAGATAGATTATTATTCTATTCTGACATATTTTTGAGGCGCGCGTGGAACACAACGCGCCAGCGACCCGGGCCTGGTTGTGACCGGACAGGGAGCCACCCAAGCTGAGATGATATTGCGACTTGAATTTCGAACGCTTTTTAGTACGAGAATGGCCTTCTGAAATCGAAATGCCAAAATGTCAAAACTCTATTTTGACGGTCGATATCGCTGATGGAATGGTAAAATAGAGCGCCAACAAGTCTCCAAAAAGGACGAAAAACATCTCAATTGAGTGACATAAACAAACATTGTGACCTCGACTCAAAGAAAATTCTTATTTGTTCGAAATATTAAAGAATTTAGAAACTTTCTGCTTTCATTACAAAGTTTACAGTGTGAGGGACAAACAAAGCTTTTCTTAAAATTAGGTTCTTAACCTTGTATCACAACGTTTTAACAGAGGATTTCAAAAGTGATCTTGAATAATATGACTGAAATAAAATTCAGCTGTTAATAAATTAGATAGGTACAAGTTGTTTAGATTATTTTTCTGATCTCATGTCAATCCTTCGGCGCATTCTTCGACGGCAGGATATCTATTGTATACGGCGGGCACTACCGTACGAATGGGCATGTAATACTAAAATACACATTTATATTAGAATGAAAAATTCGAGTTACTTATGAAATGTTTATTCGAGATATCTACTTACCTTTTGAGAGCCTTTTTATTATTAGGGATCCGTACCCAAAGGGTAAAACCGTGGGACCCTATTAATAAGACTCCGCTATCCGTCCGTTTGTCACCAGGCTGTATCTCATGAACCGTGATAGTTAGACAGTTGAAATTCACAGATGATGTATTTATGTTACCGCTATAAGAACAAATACTAAAAATAAATATGTTAGGGGCTCCCATATAACAGACATGATTTTTTTCCGTTTTATAGATAATGGTATGGAACCCTTCGTGCGCGAGTCCGACTCGCACTTGGCCGGTTTTTATTATTATACAAATGCTTCCCTACTATAACATACCAAGGATCGTGTTTCTGAGATACCGTTGTGAGTGACAGACGGAGCTATCCAAAACGAATAGCACTATTTCTTTGTCATAACGGAATCATGATGGCATATTGGCACACCTTAAAAGGTAATGGTTACTGATAATGAATTTATAGTCAACTAGCTGCGCCCTGCGGTTGATCAGATACTCCGCGTGAATGTCGAAAATTATCCGAAGGGAACACACCCCCGGAATAAAAAGTAGCCTATGTGTTAATCCAGGGTGTCAGCTTCCGTTTGCGAGTGAAGAAGTAACACACACACACACACACACTCACAAACTTTCGCCTTCATAATATTAGTGTAATATGATACTCAAGGTAAGAATAATATATTTTTCACATTTCTAAATCAAGTAACAACTTTGGCATCAGAAATTTATTCCACCGTATATAAAATTTGACTTATTCAGCAAACTGCAACACTCAATACGTAACTTTAACGCAACTAATACCCGTTCACCTACATCGGTACAGACAATCAGACCCAGTGACCTTGACCTCGGTATTCACAGTGAACAGAGTCGGGCAATATTGCCCGCGCTGCCGGTACGGTACACTTTATTGCTCGCCTACATGTTTATTGCGTGACGTCACCGGTTCTAGCTTGTTCAGGAATGTGAGGTAAATATTTGTATGTGATGCTGATGTAACATCTCGCCTGAATCCTAAATATTATTATAAATACGAAAGTGAGTTTATTTGTTTGTTACGCTTTTACGCTTAAATCGCTGAACTGATTTTGACGAATTTCTGACTTCGTGTAGGTTTCCTGTATAATAAACTTAATATATATATTTCTTGTGTACGTGTGTATGTCACTGAACTCCTGCAGCTGCTGCAGCTGGACCGATGTTAATGATTTTTTTGTGTGTGTTCACTAACTTTTCAAGTTATGGCGTGACCAAGGGAAACAGGGATAATTTTTTATATACATAGTTTTAGATTGATTAACGTTACGCCTCCGTATTTGGGTCACAGAAGTTCATATTTGTACCAAATTCAACTGAATCGGTCCAGTAGGTTCAGAGCAAATTAGTTGTGACAGACGGACAGGTAGACACACGAGTGATCCTAAAAAGGTTCCGTTTTTCCATACGCACGTTCGGATCTCTATAAAGAAAGAAAACAAGAAAATAAATTTATTTGGAACAAAGTTCGAGGCGCACAAAAAAAAATCCGGACTAATTAAATACCTATTAGCATTTTCTGTTATCAAGATCGAAGATTGTACACTCGAAGTTGTAGACAAGTACGTCTAACTGGTCCAGTTAATTAGGGCTAATTTCGGGAAAGAGGTCAACCGTCGAATCCGACTCGGCTGCGCGGCGTTCGGGAAGTTGCGTGGTATCTTCACGTCTCACATACCACAGTGTCTCAAGAAGAAAGTCTATGACCAGTGCGGGTTGCCAGTGATGACTTATGAAACCGAAACGTGGTCGCTCACAATGGGCCTCAACAGAAGGATTAAAGTCACCCAAAGGGCAATGCTCAGAGTTTCCTTGCGTCATCGAATCATGAATGACGATATCCGCAAGAGAACCAAGGTTACCGACATAGCCCGAAGGATCGCCAAACTGAAGTGGCAGTGGGCAGGGCACATTGCTCGCAGAATAGATGGTCGATGGGGCCGAAAAGTTCTGGAGTGGCGACCGCGTACCGGAAGACGCAGAAACGGAAGGCCTCCCACAAGGTGGACCGATGACTTGGTGAGGGTCGCGGGTAGCCGATGGATGCGAGACGCACAGGACCGGTTGTTTTGGCGACACGCGCGGGGAGGCCTATGTCTAGCAGTTGACGTCTTTCGGCTGATATGATGATGATGATTTTCTGTTACAGAGAATGAAGAAATGTTTAAACTAATCACGTGGTTGATTTTTTATGAAAACAGCATATAACTAAGCAGCTAGATTCTGCCAGCGGCTTGACCCGCGTAATTGTGGGAAATATCCCAAAGGCACATACTCTCGCGATTAAAACCATGAGCTCTTCAAGACTATAATCTATATCTGTGCCAAATTTCATCCAGATCCGTTCAGCAGTTCCGCGTAATTGAGTAACGAAGATCCATCCAAACTTTTGCATTTATTCCTAACTAGCTTTTGTCCGCGGTTCGTACGCGCATATCTCGTTTTTCCCCGTTCACGTATACAGGACCGGTTGTTGTGACGACACTTGGGGAGGCCTATGTCCAGCAGTGGACGTCTTTTGGCTGATATGACGATGATGATGATGATTCATGAGGAAGGTTTAGGTGTATAATTCGTCCCGAAACTCCTACGGGAACGGGAAAAATGGGATATACGTGAACGAAGTCGCGGGAAAAAGCTAATTAACAAAATTAATTTTCCAAGTCCGACGAGTAGTATGAAATATCAAGTAAGTAACTAAAATAATTAAATCTAATAAACAAAGCAATATTTCACCAAAAAGGTCTATCGTAAAACCATCACGACAAATAACCGGGTCCCTAAATAAAGTGAAATAGCCTGAAATAATAGCCTGAGTTGTGACTGTGATTCCGTTCCAGACCATAGCCCGGCGGGGCTGGCCACGCGGCACTGTCACAGGCCATTAAAATTTACAGCCCAGGCCATTATCACGGGGAAAAATGTTTATTGTTTATTAAAAATGTTCATTTGGAAGGTATGTTGCTTTTTTGACTTTTACTGTGCCGTAAGTTATGTAACATAGAAAACAATTATTTATTTAAACGCCAAGATCGCTTTATAATATCTGATCAAATTTGTCAATCACACTATCACTCTAATATTATAAAGGCGAAAGTTTGTGAGCGTGTGTGTGTATGTTTGTTTCTTCTTCACGCGCTAACGGCTTGACCAATTTTGATAAAATTTGGTATACAGGAAGCTGACACCCTGGATTAACACATACTTTTTATACGCAGCTAGTCTACACTAATATTATATTTGCGAATGTTTGGATGGAAGGATGTTTGTTACTCAAGCACGTCAGAACGGCAACACGGATCTTGATGAAATTTGGCACAGAGGTAGATTATAGTCTGGAGTAACACATAGGACACTTTTTATCCCGGGGAGATGTCCCCTTGGGATAATTTTCGACATTCACCCGGACGGAGCAGTGGACGGCAGCTTGTTTAAAAATAATTTAAAAACATAGTTTAGTTGGAGTTATATAGGTAAGAAAAGAGTTGGATTATGTGAAGAGTAGATTTATGTGATTTATTATTTATTGTTAACGCCAACATCGCTTTATAATATCTGATCTAATTTTAACAATACATAATAAGTCACATAAAACTACTCTTTTTCACATAACCCAACTCTTTCCCAACCGATATAATAACTAAATTTTGTTTTTTAGTTTTGAAATACGAATACATCTCCCATGAACTCACAAAATTGTCGCCATCAGCAACACGAATTCGAAACGCTTCAAATCAAATTCAATCTCTCTAAATCATTATAAAATATTGTAAGCTCGCTCTATCGTTGACTTTGTATCTGTCATCTATGACCTAGACTAGAGTCAAGAGCAAACCCATCTCAAATTAAAAAAATAAATAAAAAAAACATTTGTGGCGGCAGACAGAACAGCTTCCCTATCATTTTCCCATTCTACTATGCCACGAAGAGAACTAATAAACTGCAGTTTATATGCGCATATAGATAGAAAATAATACCTACACACGGTACCCTGAGAAACAATAAATAACACTACGGGTACGCTCCAAAATAATGAAGGGACCAATGTAAGGTCTAGATACAGAATAAAGATAGAACAGAAGGCCAGCTTCAAACAACGAGTAAAAACGCACACATAGACATGTTTCACGTACAACGAGTGCAAGCGTACCCGCGACTGGCGTTTGATACGATTTGAGATCAATGCACAATTTAATTCCCCCAATCCCGTTTAACAATGGAATACAAGACGTAATGCGTTATCGCCAATTGATAGACATGCGCTATCGCCATCCAAAAGCGCAGAATGTTCTGGAAATACTTTCAATGTGCACAGTTAAGGAGTGGCATTCCCGACCGGATTCTGGGTTTTCTATTTTGTATTTCTTAGCCACCATTATTAGTTTTAATGAGGCAAACTCTAGTCTATAATACCGGGAAAAAAAAAATTGAATGAGACATCACTCGTTAAAATCGGACGAGTAGTTTAGACGCTACGAAGAAACTGATGAACGATGATATTAATATACACAGAACCTGCCGAAACTATAACCAACAACTGGGATTATAAATTTGGCAGTCTATGTTTGTCGGGTACATATAAAAACTCTATGTAAGGAGCCGGCTTTCTTGCCCTGGCTGCCCTGCCTGAAGTATTTAATTTATATTAAAGCCGCCAAGGCAAGTCCGGTTAACCAGACAAGAACCTCCTTGGTTAAACGTAAAAAAGGTACCGGGCACCTTCTGTACACCTATCTATTCTGTGGCCCGGTCCATCCCGGACGGTCCACAGGCCATTAAAATTTATAGCCCATCCGGCATCAAGGGAAATGTTTATTTGTAACTGCTATTCAATTGTTCGAATTGGCGATTAGCTCAGAGAAATTATAAAACGAATTGTATTAATATTTGATTTTATGTGCAATGTGTGTAATTTTCTGACACTTGTATTAATAAGGTTCCCGTAACGTATTTTAATTGGGGTTTCGAAGCGATTTAATGTGGCTTTCATTGCAAGCCCGGCCTTTTGAAACACCTTTACATGTATGTATGTATATGCCAACGGAAAATTGCAGACTCCGTAAGATTGTAATAAATCTTTATTAGATTGTAATTTCTCAATATATTATAAAAAAATCGTTTTGTATAGGTACAATTAATCCCATCCAAATTCAATAGTTTCCAATATATCCGTGTCTTATTAAGAATAAATAGTTTACAATTTCATGCGATATTTTTCAATCTTACGGCGTTAGCAATTTTCCGGTGACATAAACATACAAATCGTGTAATCCAAAAAGGTGAAATCCTTTTTAAAAAATGAAAGAGTGTTTTCTCACATTTTAAAACTCAAACCAACCTTTTTGTTCTTGTGTATGTCTTCTCCAATCCTATCAAATTGACGTAAAGTTTTTGACAGTTACCTACCATATGATTTTGAATAATATTTTATTTTACAAATATTTTTTTACTTTGAAAACTCAGCGATAATACCATAAATTACATTTAGATTTCGATCAAACCCTTCCTCTTTTGTAGGCAGTAAATATTATTGTCGGAATTTTATTTTTGTGTGGTGAAAAATCGATACTGTCTAGCTTTATCTTGTTAAAAATTATATTTAAATTGTTTTGAATGCAGAGAGTGCTTGTAACGAGACAAGAGTATTTTCTAGAAGATATTCGCTGACTGAACTAACGAGAAAGCCTTTATGTGCGCCTTATATAAGACTAATTGAGAAAGAAACAACGGTGTGAGAAAAACTTGGTACAATCAACAACCTGGACGCCGCAACTCGCCCTCTCCAGGTTCCATCGAAAAACGCAAAAATTGCTGACCAGGAGACCGCTGCTAAAAAGCAGCGCCCACTCCCAATGATGAACGTACTAAGGTCCATGTTTGGGGTCTGCAGCGGATCGGCAGAAAAGGGGGAGGTCCACGACACCATACGAAGGGTGTTCGGGAATGATATGGTAATTAAAGACAACACGGATCGGCATAATCAGTTAGTATTCATATTTTACTCTTTTTCTTATTAGAGTTTCGATGACAATTACCCAGCCCATCTATCTATCTATCTATTGGGGTATGGTTTCCGCACTTAGTCCTGATGTTGGACCATTGCGCGTGGGCTATGACGGCCGACATTCCAACCAGCCAACCTCCCTCCAGAAGCAGATCAGTCCTCCCAAAGAGTTCAGGGTGTCTGTGAGTGAATTTGGTGTCCCTATTGTTTGTCTACGTATATCGGCGACGGCTGTGCACTCAAGGAGCACGTGCGACACCGTTTCATCCTCCTCCATGCATGCTCTGCACAGAGGATTTTCTGTTATACCTATTGTGTACCTAGCCCATATTATTCAATTGTTTAGCCCATATTATTAAATCCGTTTGCAGTCATTAAGTCACCTCACATGTGCAGGTGACTGGGTATACAGCGCAAGATGAAAGATGGGCCATGGTCTATTGTTTAGTGTTAAATCTATTCATGGATTTGTGGTGGGCAAGGCCTTATTGTTTGATGCACGTGGATGTTTGCACTAAAGCGATAAGCATTTAGCACTTTGAAACTTGGGAGCAGAATCCATACTTATAATATTTTAAATGCGATAGTAACTCGGTCTGTCTGTCTGATACGCTTTCACACCTAAACCGCTGAACCGATTTTGCTGAAATTTAGTACAGAAAAAGGACAGACCTTGAAGAAGGACATAGGTTACCTTTTGTTGCGATAAAAGAGCTTGAAGGGGTTGAAATAGGGGGATACAAATTTGTTATTTAAGATAAAAACATGAACCTAAAAATGAATAAACTTTAAATTCAACCGTTTTAAAAAAAAATATCTTAAAAACAAAAAGTAACTATTCCACGCGGACGAAGTCGCGGGAAAAAGCTAGTTTAACATACAACATAATTCAGAACTGAACTTCACCAACAAGCATGTTGGATAAGAGAGCACGTCCCCGCTCTGCTCCACTCCGCTTGTCGCTGGTCTCCCCCTGCCGCATCCTGTGACAATGGAAAATATTACTGTTCAAGAAAGACGAAGACATCCAAAACATTTTTCAGAAGGAGTAAATACGTGACGCATATTCGGGAGAACCTGCCCAAGATGTTGGATGCCAAGATTTTGAACCCCAACAAGACGAAGACTAAGAAACACGCTGCACCTGTACCCGTGCCAGAAGTAAGACTTGCTCGTTAACACTAAATTAATGTGAATATGATTACAATTGATTGTTCTGTATGGTGTCGGACGTAAAAGAATGGCACCATCCCATCACTTCCCGTGGGTGTCGTAAGAGGCGACTAAGGGACTCACCAGAGAATGGGCAGCAGCATTCTCTGTGCATTGTACAGCTACACTGCAATCGGCAACCCGCCTGCCAAGCGTGGCGATTATGGCAAAACCCCCCCTTTGGGGTAGGCCTAAGTCCAGCAGTGGACGTCTTTCGGCTGATATGATGAGGATGATGATGATTGCAATATTGAATGTACAACACTCTATGCTGCTTTGAAAGTCCAACAGCACGCTTTTATTCAAGCACTCACAGATAGGTTTAGTATAGTAGTACGAAGTGTTAGTGAAGCATCTATTTATTGAACTAAAATAAATGCGCCCACTGCTTCACACTACTTGAGAAGTGACTTTTTTAGAACTATTTAGTTATGTTTTGCGGTTGTGCTTTGAGACTAAGATCCCAGAGAAGCCAGACCTTCCTTATTTTCATCATCATCTGCCTAGTCTTTTCCCAACTATATTGGGGTCGGCTTCCAGTCAATCCGGATTCAGCTGAATACCAGTATTTTACGTGGAGCGGCTGCCTACCAGACCTCCACAACCCATTAACTGGGTAACACGGTACTCCTTGGCAAGACTGGTGTCAGATTATCTGGCTTCTGACTATCCGTAACGACTGCCAAAGATCTACAAATGACAGCCGGGACCAACGGCTTAACGTGCTTTCCGAGGCACGGAGGAGTCTCGGTATGTAAAGATGGTCAACCATCCACAGACCAACGATCGACCCGTGCGGCTGTTATTATTTAGCCACGAGCTCTCTTATTTTCACACTAACAAAATATGTGGTATAGAGTAGTGTTAGTATGTACTTGTAACATACGCATACCTGCTAGCTTGGGTCGACGATAGTTTCTAGTTACTACCCATCTTATTTTAACGAAGCACTTTCAGCCTGCTTCAGAGACTTTATTTTTCGTTGAAATTTCAGACAACAGAGACGTCGGACGACAGATTCGGGAGAGTAGGACCTAAAATCGTAGTGTTCGACGCATCTACAGGTAAGCGCGTCGTGCAATATTTATGGTCGTAATTTTAGATACTATGCTATCATAAATTATGTGGTTATGTATCTGTGAAGTAAGAAAGTTTCACGTGTTACCATATTAATATTAATATTACTAGCTGATGGTTTTTTGGTAAAAGTTTTCTTAATATGAATAAAACCATACTAAATTTCATGAAAATCGTTGGAGCCATTTTCGAGATTCAGATTATTCATATATGTATATACATGTATGTCCATATACAAGATTTACTCGTTTAATGGTATTAGATAAATGCGAATGTCCCTGGTTGTCTATTTGTTACCTTTTTTTTGGTAGCCTTTAACAGTTGGTTAAAGGTAGATACGTTATTGAGACCGGTCGTAAGCCAGTAAGCACACCAAACGGTTCCGTGCCTACCAAAAAGTTTCGTTTAAAAACGAAATCTCCTTTTTGTAGCATTTACAGAAAAGGTTTCCAGTTCCGACAAAAAACTTCTCATTTAAACTCAACGTTCCAACTTGAAGTGACATCAAAAGCACGTTAACATCAATTACGTCACAGTCCTCCGCTGTCACTGGATGTGCCCGAAGTAATTCTAGTAATTAGCACTGTACCGCGCTCGCCAGACAGTTTGGTAATTGCAATAAAATGGCTCGTTGTTTTGCGACTTATTTGGCCATTACGTGCTGTTTTGGCGTTAAATAAGGAATTCTTTTTCATTGCCTGAATCACAGGATGACCTAGTTCAGACATATAACATGAGAGAACTTGATATAGGTTTAAGTTACTGTTTTACCTTATAGCTTGAATAAATTTTACTATTATTTATTATGGTGGCCCCAGGGTAATTTCTACCCTGGGGCCACCATAACTGATGCGGCTGTTTTGTATTCGGTAAATAAAAATGTCCTTCGACTTAATCGACTTAGTTGTTCGAAGCCAGACAAACAACTAACTAAATGTAAATATTAGTCCATGACCACTGCTCTCAAAACTGGGAATTAAAACATCTTCAGGAAACAGGCATGCCCGAGTACCCAAATAATCAAAGATTATGTTAAAACAACAACGAACCTGTGTAAGAATCGCGTAATGGATCACAGCCCACTCCCTCTTTCAGAGAGGAACCAGTGTTCCAGCAATATGAACGTACATATAAGGCTACGTACCTGCAACGCATTTCAAGCTTCCCCGCAAGTTGCATAACATTGCGAACTACAGAAGTATATTGTGATCAATCGCTCCATCGTAGCCCGCAATGTAATTGAACAAGCATGCGAGTACAGATAGGTGGTAATGCGGCCGTTCCAGGCTCGGCGATCACCGACCACCGTAGGCGCGGGCCTGCGGACGGCGAGCGTTGGATGGCTCGCTGTCCACCAAGCCCGGGTCGATAGCGCGTTGTGTTCCATGCGCGCCTCAAAGAGATGTCAGCATAGAAGACGGTGCCCGCTAGGGCCAGAGCCTGCCAGGGTTGCGGAATTTGTTCGAAAGAGTCACCGCGGCCCTGGAACGCAAAGGGCTTTAGAAGGAACACGGATGGGTTTTAGTCAGTAAGAGTCTGACACGCCCTTCCGCTCCACCCAGAGCGGAAGAAGTATTTTTGATGATGATATTTCCCATCCTTAAAAGGCTCCTTGCTTACAATTAGTCAAGTGAGAAATAGACCAATGACGCAGTCAGTGCGTGACTAACAAAGAAACATCTTCACTCTTGGCCCAAAAGAAACCTTCCTCTATGCAAAAGGATCCTCTCCTCAATTCTTAAGTAAGGTTCGCTTGGCAAAGATACAGGTTCATCTTTCATGGTGTCTCCAGGAACTGGCCGCTTAGTCCTGGTGGGTGACGAGCGAGTGAGTGTGCAGGGTCTCTCCAGCTTCGCCACCATCAGAGCCACAGCCTGCGTGTATGGCAATAGGTGGATGTACGAGGTTCAGCTTGGTACTAAGGGTATTATGCAGGTAAGGAGATGTAAACATGTCCTTTACTTAGATATTAAGGTGTTGTCAGTAGTCCAAATGGAGAGGAGTTTAGAGACATTAAGTTGGTCCTTTAGAAATACTTACTACGTGACTTATTCGCTCCTAATCTAGAGGAAGAGGCAAGCCGGGGCCCATGGCCAAGGCTTCAACTGTCCAATTCATCAAAGTTTCGGTATTCTCCTTGCTGCATACTTCTGAAACTTTCCGATGAATAAGACGCTCAGCACTTATTATTATCGTTCTTTGCGATGCACGGACCAAATCACTACGCGGCTACGCGACCAGTGCGAGTCGCAAGCTTTTATTTGATTTGACCCGCTTCCCATAAATGTACGATTTTTAAATGCCAGAATTAACCTGATGCTGCAACTGGGGAAGCCTCCTCACGAGGGCACTCCTCAATGGTTAGTAGCACGAATACAAAAATATATATATACTAGTTGCCGCCCGCGGCTCCGCCCGCGTGATTGTCGAAAACTATCCTAAGGGAACATATTCCCGGGATAAAAAGTATCCTATGTGTTATTCCAGACTATAATCTACCTCTGTGCCAAATTTCATCAAAATCCATTCAGTAGTTTTTACGTGAAAGAGTAACAAACATCCATACATACATCCATACTTACAAACTTTCGCCTTTATAATAGTAGTAGGATTTAGTCTTGATCGCATGATCTTTACCATGAACTGACGCTGCAGCCAGGATAATCTCATCATCACAGCGGGAGGAGTCTTTAATGATTTCCCATCCAAAGGAAAGGATAATCTCCTCAAAATTTGAGACCCCTCTTAAACCAATTCACTGAATTAACCATCATCCTGTAAATCTGCCGCTTTCAGATCGGCTGGTGCACATCTTCTTGCATCTTCTCGATGGACACAGGCGTGGGGGACACAGCGCATTCCTATGCCTACGACGGAGGCAGGGTCAGGAAGTGGAATGTGGCCACCTCGCCGTACGGCCAGGCCTGGCTGCCGGGGGACGTCATCGGATCCTGCATCGACCTGGATAAAGGGACTCTTGAGTATTATAGGTGAGGACTAGAAATTGGACAAGTAATGACTTGGAAACTAGTCGGCTAGTCGACGCGGCGCTCAAATAACCAATAGGGAATATGCATGCAATTTTTTTATTTGCAAAATGAAATACTTATTGGCTAGTAAACAATTATGAAATAATTTTTCAACAGCGAGAAAGTTATACAGCTTCAAAGATGCCAATTAGAAAGAGAAGTCCGACACGAACTCTGACGTCAAATACCATGTCGCCTTAATACCGCTGCCATAGAAAACAGCGTCTTCGCGAGATGGGATATATTTGTTTAAAACAGTTATATCTCGTTTGTTTTTAGATCAATTTTAATTCTTTTTTCATTGTTAGTATTATATTTTTGTATATTTTTAGATAAATATTTTTTTCATACATATTCATTAGTAGCTGGCCGCATAGTCGACTTTCCCGAGTAGTCGGTTATTTTCTTTTGATTATTTTAGTTTTAAAACGTTTAAGTTTTGTTGTCAAAATAACAAATATGGATTGATAGTAGGTAGAGGTAAGAAGTAATTACTGGCTATGTATTGCCTGTTATCCTGTAGCTCATAGTGTGCCGACTAGCAGCTGACCATAAATGTGACCGGATAGTCGGCTGTCTCGACCTTTCGGGCTATTTCTTTTATTTATTGGGTAAACTAAAACGATTTCACAACTTCAAATCCAAATTGCTTACCAAACATAAATAGATCCTAAAAACCATCATCTTAGCAATCTACGATGCCTCGTTTCACCTGTTATGACAATTTTGCTTTAGTAAATCATTCACTCACTCACTCAATAAGAGGATAAATCAATCAGGAAATTCATCTACGCTCCACTCGCGATGCAATCTCGAATATGAAAATCGATTCGGTCTATTTTTACCAACTCGAATACAAGGGCATGGAATTTATATCAATACTAGCTGCCGCCCGCGGCTTCACCCGCGTGATACTCGAAAATTACCCCAAGGTAGCATACTCCAGGGATGATGATAAATCAAAGAAAGAGTCCTATCCTACTCCAGGACGTGGTCTAATTGTGTACCAAGTTTCATTCAACTCCATACAGCCGTTAAGACGTGAAGAGGTTACAAACAGACAGACGGAGATACTTTCGCATCTGTATATGAATATGGATTGCTCGTTGATTTATTAATGATTCAATGTCTTGTATTCGTAAATGTCAGGGTGAGGGCTTGAAGTTCGGAATGGCCTTTCATCACGATTTTGAATTGATAATGTATGGCATCGGTGGGTTTCAGATTGGTTTTATAAAGTTCAGGGACTTTGCTTGTCGCTTGTGCTTAAATTACCAGGTCTTTCTCGGCGAGCCTTTTTACTTATCGACAGGCTTCTTTCCTAGTGCAGGTAGGTAGTCACTAGACCCAATCTTCTACCTAAATAAAAATCAGCGGCGAGGGTGAACAAAAGTATTTTTTTTGTTTTTAATGATGGGAAATCATCAAATGACTTCTTCCGCTCTGGGTGGAGCGGAAGGGCGTGTCAGACTCTTACTGAATAAAACCCATCAGTATTCTTTCTAAAGCCCTTTGCGTTCCAGGGCCGCGGTGACTCTTTCGAATTAATTCCGCAACCCTGGCAGGCTCTGGCCCTAGCGTGGCCCGTCTTCTATGCTGACATATCTTTGAGGCACGCGTGGAGCACAACGCGCCATTGACCCGGGCCTGGTGGTCATCGGACAGCGAGGCACCCAACACTCGCCGTCCGCAGGCCCGTGCCTACGGTGGCCGGGGATCGCCCTGCGACTCCCGACGCCCGGGGCGTCTTCTTCTGTAGACGGTTGGGGCGAAGGCCTTGTCTTTCCCTCGCTTGGCCCGCCTCCTCCTTCGCTAGCATTACTGCTTCGCAGAAGGAGGTGACCGCTTTCCAAGCCTCCTCGCTCCGGCATTACTACTTGTTTGTATACCAACCAATTAATGAACTTGAATGACATATGTGAATTATGTTTTTCTTTTCTTTTGTTTATCAAGGTGGTAGGTAACAAGTGTCAACCACTAAAGACAGTGTTTTCTCAACAGGAACGGCATATCAATGGGCCAGGCGTTCGACAACGTGACCCACGGAGCTGGTGTCGCGTACTTCCCGGCTGTGTCGTTGGCAATGCAGGAACACCTGTATGCTAACTTTGGACATGTGCCGTTTGTGTGAGTAGAAGCTTAACTTTACCCAGAACTTTCGCGTAATCTTCTACCACCTTTATATCTGGCACGATACGTGGATATCTAACCCAGTATAGACACTTCTGGTGAAAAATGTCGAGAAGTGTCGATCCCAATATTGATATAGATTGATATACAGGGTGTTCCAGAAGTGCGTGGTCATATTAAAGGGTGATGTTGGGTAGCTGATATACAATAAGGAAAAAATATCAAAAAAAAAACTTTTTTTTAATTTTATCACAAAAAACGACTGAAAAGTTCAAAGTATACCGAGCCTTTATTGGGCCAACTATGGTAGGGTCGACTTGCAGTCTAACCAGCCGGTCGATTGATTTCACGTGATCCCGGAGTGAGCTGTCATTCTATCTTGATTATATGGATTGACAGCTCACCTCGTGATCACTTCACCCAAGCCTTCACTTCGATACGTTTATAGAATCAACCGGCAGATGCAGCTGATTACGGTGAAGCGACTGCCAACACTCTGTGACTGAGTGACACAATATAATTACCCCTTGACAAGACCGGTGTCAGATTTATATGGTTTCTGACTGCCGTAACGACTGTCAAGTCAAGTATCTAAAAATGACAGCCGGGACCAAGGGCGTTACGTGCTTTCCAATCACGGAAGAGTTTCGACATGTACTAGATAGTCACCTATCCAGAGACCAACCTCGGCAAACGTAATTACTACTTAGCTAGACAACACGCAATATTAATCTTGATACCAACAGTTTCCCAGTGGAAGGCTACGCAGCCCTGCAAGCCCCTCCTAACCGCGAGTGCGCACGCGCAGCTTTGCTGTTCAAGTCTCTGGAAGCACTGCTGGATGAGCTGGGGCGGCCGTCAGAGATCAAGTCGCTCACTGCTAAGAGTAGCAAGGTACGCTTGCACGTCACCAAGTACCTGCAACGTAAATTCACGCAGAATTACGACAAATTTTCAACCCACATTAGCTGCTGTGATTGGTAGAATGTGTTATTATCGACAGCCACTTTACTTGCGTTTAATTTGTAATGCATCGATTATTTATTTCCAGCAGCCTTTTTTTTTAGGTTTAAGAACAACTTTATTTCTCATAAAGAATTGCATACATAATTCACTTACTGAGAAACAATATCTAAAACTAAGATTAATAATAATTAGAGCGCACAGATGTACGTATACAGAATAACTGGAATAACAAAGCAAAACAGCAAAGAAAAAACAAATGTGGGTAAACTGTTAACATAAACATGATCGTACCTTTATAAAGTTAAACCTAAATATTCCCGTTTTGGATTTAATAAATGGCCATTTTGTTTTAGTATAAATAGAATGGCCGCCCATTGGTCGAAATTTGACCATATATTTATTAATTCAATGTATTTTTTAAGCATTTATTATAAAAAAAATATTCGCTTCTTCATATAAACTTTAAACTGTGCCAAATTTCATACTGTTTAAAAAACGGGTACAAAGTTTTTTAAACAGTATGAAATTTGGCATTTTTTATTAATATATGGTTTATAATTTACGGATTCATCTCCATTAAGTCTTTGTTCCTTGTATGAATCATCATCGTCATCAGCCTGCAGCAGTCCACTACTGGACAAAAGCCTCCCAATCTCCACTCAAGAACAAGTGAATCGGAACGGTCATCGGATCCAAGGCTTATATGGCCAGCTTATTGACACTTTAACTTGCTTATTCCATGAGCTATGCCAACAACTTTCGTTCTCTACCAGATCACCTCGTACTGGATTCCATTCGATTTGATTTTTTTATTATATACTTTATTGTATACCAAAGGTAAATTACAAAAGGAAACTTAAAACTAAAACACACACAATGGGCGACCTTATCGCATTCCGCGATCTCTTCCAGACAACCTGGGATGGACAGTAGTTGCCTGGACATGAAAATGGGGTTATCATTGGTGGTTTGATGTATATGAATAAAACTTATTAATCAAAACCAGACTAATGCCCGGTTTCTGAGGTACTTTATCGAACCTTTATACGTCCGTTAACCACTAACCAACCAATGGCGTCATGACAAATAGCGTTAACGGACAGATAAACGACCGATAAAGTACCTCGGAAACCGGGTACAAGTGAATTAAACGTAACGTCAAAATTTATTGAAGATACGTTTCGGTCAATAAGTGTTGCTAAACGGTTCTGGCGCATATTAACATTCAGGCGAAGTCAGAGACTTCAAAAGGAGCAACTGAAGAGGAGGTGGCGCTGCGGATCCACAGCTCAAACTCTGTGTACAGTCCGCGGCCATCCCCGCATACAATGGCCGACGTGCAGAGCAACGAAGTCAAGAAGATGTCGAAAAAGGTACGCTGTCCATGTTATAAAACTACTTACATCAAACAATTAAAAAAAAAACCCATCTGGAAAATTCAAATGGTACAGACGCCACCACATCAACCTACAACAATACCAGAGCGGAAGAAGTCATTTGTGATGATTTCCCATCCCTAAAAAAAAAAAAAAGAAAAGCTACAACAATCTGTCAAATTTCTTTAATAGATATTCAACTTTAACGCTGAAGCATTAGGTTCAAGGTTGATTGGGAAATTTTAACAGTTTCGGGTAGCTTGATGTGCTGGTGTCTGTACATCAAATTGTTATTTTGTTTTAAGTACCATTATTTGTTCGAGTTTTATAACGTATTCGATCGCGCTAAACATCAATTTCAAAGCACTATGCCTAATTTTTTTGCGTGAAGTCACATCTACTTCGCGTGCCTCCACGTTTGATGCGCTTTTTACTTGTTCAACATATTTTTTAATCCAGGACTTATATGGCCTTCCGATGAGATACAGGTGGAACAAGAGCCTCAAAAAAAACTATAAAGTCATTCCTTCAATCCTTTCCAGGCTTTCTTAATGTCCCTATCCCGGCTGGTGGTGGTAGAACTAGGTGCTGTGCTCCGCCTATCATACGTGGTGGTAGCCGAGCTACTTCCTCGGCTGCGAGGACTCATAGGGTTGAGAAGCAGGAGTATGCAGGTCGACCAAGCCGCCGCCGACTACTATTTGAAGAGCAGGGATGGGAATTTCGTTAGTACATTGTTACAGTAATTTATTTATCTTATTCTGCCTTATGCTAGAACCTTTGTGAGAGCTAGAGTCTGTACTTGGTTCGGGACCTGTATAACAGATCTCCAGGCTCACAACCCTATGAACGTGATCACATTTTACGGCATCTTAATTCCGATTATTATATATTAGTATACTCTTTCACATAAGAGGAGCTCGTGGCTAAATAATAACAGCCATATGGGTCGCTTTTCAAGGTTAAGCAACGCTTGCCGAAGTTGGTCTGTGGATTGTTGACCATCTTGACATGACGAGGCTCCTCCGTGCCTCGGTAAGTACATTAAACCGTTGGTCCCGGCTGTTATTTATAGATCTTGGGCAGTCGTTACGGATAGTCAGAAGCCAGAAAAACTGACACCATTCTCCAAGGAGTACCGTGCTACCCAATTAATGGGTTGTGGAGGTCTGGTAGGCAGCCGCTCCACGAAAAATACTGGTATTCAGCTGAATCCAGTTTGACTGGAAGCCGACCCCTATATAGTTGGAAAAAGTCAGGCAGACTAATAAACTCTTTTCACATGATCCTGTTTTAGGAAAGAAAGAAAGAAAAACCATTTACTTGACCAAAAGTGACATTAATAATTTTAATGATGTGTTCTCTTATCAGTAAATTACTAAACGGTTTATTCAATTTTCAGGCAGAAGCTGTAGCGGTCCTTTTGTGCGAATTTGACAATAACTTCCCGATTTTTCTTTAAAGAATTTGAAGTTGATTAGGCTTTAGCCAGCACATTAGCATAAAAGTTGATTTTGACGCTTTCGTTATTATGATTTCTTAATTCAGAAACCGGCCCTAATAATGCAACGCCACCCCTTCCATCTGGACAACTCACTGAGTGTTTAAACAAAATAAAAAGCAATGACGATAAATTTGACTCCGCAACTGCCTTAATAAAAAGCTTCATTATTATTTATGCCAAATGTAAAACCATCAATTCTATGTTTTTTTTTTCGATTTTTGAGAGGGAAGAAAACGTATTATTAGTTCCATTATTTTCTAATGGAACTAATAATACGTTTTCTTCCCTATCTTTTGTTGGCGTTTTATTGGCCCAGAATTCGGAAATGAGCCGAAAATACACGAACAAAAATCATCGGGGTATCCGTTCAGAAAACTGTTGAAACATAAATCGCTCTCTTTTTCCTTGAGTTAAACTTCCTTCAACGTTAACCTTCCAAGGCAACATAAGTACCTAAATACATATATTATAACACTATATAACAAGGGTGGTCTGCCTGGCCGCATATAAATGATAAACTTAGTTGATGTAATTAACAGTTTGGCCTTGACCCAAATACATGGAACTATCCTTCCTGACTATTTAAGTCAATGCTCTTGAATAAAACAATTGCTATATCAGCAGTATAGAGGAATCTTCTTCATCATAATCATCCACATCCCGGTGTCACCCACTGCTGAACACAGGCCTCTCTTTTCTTCTGCCAATCCCCACGTTCCTGTGTCAGCCTCATTAGATTCAACCCGCGATAGCAACAATTTTGTCTGCCCATCTCGCTGCTGGACGACCAACACTTCTTCCAGCGGGAATCTTATCATCATACAACACTGTAAGCCCTATTATCAACTACCATACAGCCCGTAGACCGCCTTATAACAGGCGACCGAATTCTGTCAACACATGTAGGTCGCCACTCAACAATTTCGATAAGTTTCGACCAGTACCGTGAGTTGTAATCAGTTCAGCGTTAGTCAATTAAAATCGGAAAAAAATCCTACTTAATATTATGCTACTAATATTATAAACGCGAAAGTTTGTAAGTATTGATGGATGGATGGATGGATGGATGTTTGTTACTCTTTCACGTAAAAACTACTGAACGGATTTTGATGAAATTTGGCACAGAGGTAGATTATAGTCTGAAATAACACATAGGATACTTTTTATGTTCCCTTGGGATAATTTTCGACATTAACGCGGGTGGAGCCGCGGGCGACAGCTAATATATTATAAGGGACCCTTGTACAATACGTTGGTGTGGTATCAAGAGCCAGACTTCGAGCTTCGGGCTGTATGGTCGATGTCTATTATACATATTACTATTTCCCATGGGCAAAAATAACGAACTAGCATACAAACTTTTATTCTCAATTTCACCCTAGGGGATGAATTTACAAACATCCTCTAATCTCTCACTTATTATGTGAAAGAGTGTACACCTTTAAGGTAGATTTTTGAGGAACTAATTATCTATATATATATAAAAATGAATCCCTATTTCCCTTGGTCACGGCATCACGCGTGAACGGCTGGACCAATTTCGCTAATTCTTTTTTTTGTGTTTGTTATTGTCAGGAGAAGGTTCAAAAAATATATATACATCCGGGCGAAGCCGGGGCGGGCCACTAGTTTATTATAAAGATCTCATTTAAAATGTACCAAAAATCACACCAATAAATACATGAATGAATGAATGAATCCTACCTGAGTGCTTATGCTACCGTTATATATAGAACTCTTGAGGAAACCAAAGTTAAATGCTAAATTATATTTATTTGTAAGTAGGTTAAACATAACACTTTTACACGTCAATCTTTTTTGATCATTTTTAAACTAGATGAGGCCGGAGTTTCCTAGCTGACTACCCTGAGAAGAAACACCGAAACAAACTCAGAGGTCAAAGTCTCTTTTAAAGTCCATACAACCGTACTAGTTAAAGCTGTGCACCGTCTGCCAATTAATTAAAGGTTATTATACTAACTGTTGTATCTTATTTCCGTTTCGTTTATAAATAAAGAGGCCACTTATTTGATTTAATAACAGAATAACGGTATATTATCCTCTAAAGGTTAAAATCGTTTCTAAACCTGTCAGTGCCCTTTGAGTTCCGCTGACCTTTCGGCCTGGGATAAAAATATTCTATGATTTAGGCCAGCTTCGCAAAGTGGCACTTTTAAATGAAAATTAACCAGCCAGAGTGTTTCGTGGAAACCTCTCAAAGCCTCTGAGAGCCTGGTAACTCAATTTTGTAGGTAAGTGGCCATAGTGTAACGTTTTAAACGTCAACTGATGCTAGAGATATCGTAAGATTGATCCCAATTTATGTCACTTTTGATTCCGTGCATCGCGGCTGATGCGACAATAGTCAGAGTATGAAAATGTATGGCACCGCTTCCGAAGTCGGCCGCACGCGTCTGTCGCAGGTCCCAGGCACCTCGGTAATGGCGCCATACATTCTCATAGTTTGACTATTGTCGCACGCGATAAATCGCGCCCAAACTTCAAAACGCAAAAGTCCTAACGCAAACTTATTTATTTATTTGTTACATACTTTATTGTACACCTCATAATGAGAACAGGACAATCAAACATAAAATAAGTGTACAATGGGCGGTCTTATCGCACAAGGCAATCTCTTCCAGACAACCTTTGGATGGATTGAACGAAAGAAACTTATTTACCTTAGTTAGGAAGAATCAAGGAATAATGATTGTGCTATGCAAGATTTTAGTTTGTCAGAGGAACCTAAATAGGTTAATAAAACAGACGATGTTCAAAAATTTCGATACAGCAGCTTTCTAGACCTGCTTTGTCAAAAAAGCTTTTTTTAGGATTCCAAACCTCTTTAATATAGAAAAACGAAGCCCTTATAGGATCACTCAGTCGTCTTCTGTCTTGTCTGTCTGTCCGTCTGTCACAGCCAATTTTCTCCGTATGTACCTGAATTTAGTACCGTGATTTAGTTGAAATTTAGTACAAATATAACTTTCTGAGACCCAAACACGGACACGTAACGAAAATAAATAAATTTTGGAAAATGAGGTCAGTTTTTGAGGACAAATTAGAAAAAAAAATATTTAAAAAAATCCAACAGTAGGTACCTACCGTGTGATATATCAAATGAAACAGGTCATTGCAAGGGTCTCAAAACTATACGAATCCATAATTTTAAAATGATCCATTCCGAAGTTATTAAAAAAATAATTGAAAATTGTCCATTCCAAATTGTCCTCCTTATCTCCGAAACTACACAAAGCCCAAAATTTTGAAAAAGTATCTACATATTGTAGTTCGCGCGAGTTCGACTCGCTCTTGGCCAGATTCAATCCATACAAAATTATTGTGTTATTAATTCAAACAATGTTTTAAATGGAGTGTTCACTATGATCACTAGGTTAGGGCTTAGGGTTTTAAGTTAAACAACCAAATTCAGTAAGTACGCTCCATACCCAATGTTGGCGCGTCCAGCCGCCACTTGCGCTGGCACGATTGTGAATGCGCCATCACTTAGCTGAGCCACACATTTATTTCTGTATACCGCATCTCTGGCTTAAAAGTTGGTGACTATTAAGAATTCGACAAGTCAAGTTGTATAGAAGAAGACGCCATGTGACGCCGACCCCTTATTAGTTGGAACTAGCTTTTGCCTGCGACTTCGTACGCACATATCCCGTTTTATCCCGATCCCGTAAGAATTTCGGGAAATCCTCTTAGTGCTCCCTTCAGCTTTCTTCGACCGACTAGATCGAGTTTCGGTTATGCGTTATCTGTCAGTCACTCAGTCACTCATTTAGTCAGTCAATAACGGAAGAATTTTAAATGTTAGGATTTATAAAGGCATACCTTTATACAAGTATTCTTTTGTCTCCAGGTGGGTCTCTCAGCCAAGCTCCTAGCCCAGCCGTCACCTCGTCTCTGCACCATGCTGGACTTGTTATGGACCTTCCTGGACGAATCCGCACTGTGTGATGTCTTAGAACATTGTGTTGTGCGAGAATGTCTACTCTTTGACTTAGTATCACAGGTAACTCCATTATAAAGTCAGCATTATTACTTTTAAAGGACTGCCAGATTAAATAAGTATTCAAATAAAACAATAATTAAAATTAACCATCCCTGATAATATTGCATCAAGCACAAAATGGACAGATCTTTGAAGAGGCCGTTGCCCTGGAGTAGGGCACACGCTTAATATATCCCTAACTTTCCGGAAAATTGGGAAAATCCTGGAGGGTAACCTCCGTCTGGCCAGAACAGAACATATTTCATTTCAACTCCTACCGGCTAAAACCCCACAGTTCCTACCACTACCATGATTTGAGGTCCCGGGACACAAGTAGGTACATAAATCCGCGCAAGCCCCGGCGATTCGCGAATCTTAATTAACCGGCCTCACTCAAAACAACTTCGATACCTCAATACCCAAAAACATGAGCAACTAAGTTAAAATTAATTATGCTTCCAGGACATGTACTTCAACCAGCAAATTGAGGGTGTGTACGTGTTATGTGGACTCATGCAGCACCGGGAGACCAGGCACCACCTCGTCAAATACGTGTTCTTCAACAAAATTACGTTAGTACTGACAGATTTACACATTTTCCATCATAAAGTGGCGTGAGTATCGGGCTATTGAATTGGATATTAGTGATAGGGGCAACAGGGTACGAAGGTTTTCGACATCGGAAAACGAATTGCGGAACTAAAATGGGGCTGGGCAGGACACCTGGCAAGGCGCGGTGATGATAGGTGGAGTAAGGCAGTGACCGAGTGGCGTCCGAGGACTGGAAGAAGAAGTGTTGGTCGGCCGGCGGCGAGATGGGCGGACGACATTGTTGCCATCGCGGGTAGAACCTGGATGAGACTGGCACAGGAACGTGGGAATTGGCACAAGAGAAGAGAGGCCTATGCTCAGCAGTAGGCGAAGTCGGGCTGTGCATGATGATGATAATGATGACAGGGGCAGCACTCTACGTGGTGATGTTCTGTATCTAATATACAGCAGTAAAGAAACAATTGAGAAAAAAAATACCGACACTAAAAATCCAACCGCAAAACCGACTAAAAAGTTCCAAACAAAAACTTTAGAAGCAGTCTGATGCATTTGGTGGCGTCAATCTGTGATAAAATTATTATAATTGCCACCAACTGCGTCACACTGGAACAATCATGATCCTGAAACATTTAGAGCAGTAACGCACTGCATCCAATCCGAATCCGTTATTCCTACGCAGAGCTTAGGAGAGCGTTAACATCGTTGAATTATGTGTCCTTTCAATCGACATCAACTTCTGGCGCTATTGTACGTACGAAGACGGTAATGCGAAAGCGTTCCTACAAACACTACTACGGCTACTTCGTTCCGTCATTATTTCATCCGAATTGGAGACTCACAGATGACGGAGAGAAATCGGATGACGGAAGTCGTATATAGTGCATAAACTACCATACATATAGTTCTACGACTCGGATCGGATGCAATGCGTAACCGATCTTAAGCTGCTATATAATTTTCAGGTTCGACAATTTCCTAAACGTGAAGTGCCCAGATGACAAAGTACTACGGACAGTGATCAGGAAACCTTGGTGGCAGCGACCTACAGCTGTGCAAGGAGAGACAGACCCCAGGATAGCGGGTAACCGGACTAAGATGAGAGATACCACAGAGCACCGAAGCGCGCTAGAGATGGCATTGTCAAAATTATTCGGACAAACCAAGCCTGTTAGTGAGTGTCGCCGTTCAATGCTGGCAGTTCTCTTCGCGCGGATTTGTCAAAAAAATCGCGTTAATATTATGTAATACAAAATATACTTCGTAGTGAGGTTAATTTTCAGGTACTTGCCGGACACGGCTGTTTCGGGAAGTACCTGTTTCGGATTAAGCGGGAGGACACGCCCGGATGTCAGCATTGTGAGGATCGCCAGGAGGACACGGTGGAGCATACGTTGGAAGTCTGCCCTGCTTGGGCGGAGCACCGCCTTGTCCTCGTCGAGGCGATCGTCGGCGGCGACCTCTCGCGTCCGGCCCTGGTTAAATCCATTATCCGGAGCGAGGAGGCTTGGGAAGCGGTCACCTCCTTCTGCGAAGCAGTAATGCTAGCGAAGGAGGCGGGCCGCGCGAGGGAAAGGCAAGGCCTTCGCCCCAACCGCCGCTACAGGAGAAGACGCCCCGGGCGTCGGGAGTCGCAGGGCGATCCCCGGTCACCGTAGGCGCGGGCCTGCGGACGGTGAGCGTTGGGTGGCTCGCTGTCCGGTCACCACCAGGCCCGGGTCGATGCACGTTGTGTTTGACGCGTGCCTCAAAGAGATGTCAGCATAGGAGACGAGGCGCGCTAGGGCCAGAGCCTGCCAGGATTGCGGAATTTGTTCGAAAGAGTCACCGCGGCCCTGGAACGCAAAGGGCTTTAGAAGGAACACGGATGGGTTTTAGTCGGTAAGAATCTGACACGCCCTTCCGCTCCACCCAGAGCGGAAGAAGTCATTTGATGATTTCCCATCCGTAAGAAAAATAAAAGTCAGGTTAATTTTGTATTGATAATGTAACGCTAATATTTAAAAAAATACACCAAATGTAATGCAACGTAAGTATAAGGTTAATCCACACATATCAGGGACTTGGTGAGACAAGAGCTCAAAAAAATAACGGTGCGTGAACAAGTTCATATAAATTATGAACTCGTTCTCATACGTCTGTGTCAGGGCCGTGGTACGGACGTGTGTGAACGAGTTCGTGCCCACGGTCCGTTCTCGGACACGGCCCTTAAATGTGTGGATTAATCTTTACTCGTAGAAATTGACAGCTCGAGACAATACTGAACACGGCTTTGACAGCCGAATCTTGTGCGGGCACCAAAATTATTAGCAATGGCGTCTCTTGTCGCTACCTGGAACGGCTATTCCGTGCTCTGTGAGAAATAGCTAAACTTTTTTAATTCGAAAATTTTGGATCAATCGTCTCAAGTTTCGACTTTAGCATTGTGTATTTTAAGTTGATATTTACGTGACCATCATTCATCATCGTCTTAAATGACCCTAAGAGTGTGTAATTTGAACTTTGTCTTGTATGACATACATTAGTACGTTACTCCAAATTTTCATAATTATCCTGAATTCTAAACTCGAAAACACAAAAACTCTTATTTTTTTATTGTTGTAAATCCTCATTTTTATACAAAATATACGAAGACTCCAGTCTAGGTCAATCTGTCTACCATTATGGATCTGATCGTTACTATTTTTATGTTAATATTCCCAGCTTTCTGTTCAACGCGAAGTTGAAGTGAGGGTCCAAAAAAAAAACAGAAATATTGAAAACTTATTTAATTATTAATTTTATCACCATATTTCCTGATGGTAAGCGATGATATGGTCGAAGAGCGCGTTTGCCAAAATGATGAAGTTTAAGACATTTATTTTTCTTCATGAGTTGTGTATATTTTAAGAACACGTACATAAGTCATACAAATATATAGTTAACGCCATTCGCAGAATAGCTAGGGTAACACAAATATTATTTATTTACAGAAATGGCTGAGAGGGGCACCATTAACCGTTCTCCATTCGCGCCTACAGGGACAGGTATTGTTTTGTTTACTCAGGAATATTATTTATTGTTTGTATTAAATATAAACTGAGGCCATTTTTTATGTTTTTATTGGAGTACAAGGAGTGAATAGGTAATCCTCGTGACTGAATATTATCGGTCGGGTTTGTATTATTTATTTAAATGCTTGTATGTAATTAAATATCAATCGCATTTTACTCTCCATATTGCACCTACCACCATTCTCTGCATCACCCAAAGGTTGACTGGTGGAGAATGCCTATGGCATTAAGTCCGCCTGTGTACATTTGTGTGCGTAAAGTGTTAATAAATAAATACATTTCTACGGAGAGTGATGCAATGGTGGATAAGTGTGAGCGCAAGCAAAAGTTCACTCTCACAGTCCGATGAGACGACAATTCGACACGCCCTGGGAGACATCAGGTACGGAACCAACGGCTTTTCAATACGTGCTTTCAGAAGCACGGGGCTGTCACACCATCTTTCAGACTCGGGGCTGTTGCTGCATAATAAGCATCCACATTACTGTCATATTTGTAAACCACACTCATCTTAAATACTTGGTCAGAAAGCCAATTTTTTTTTTGCTAACAACTTTCCCGACCAACCTACAAGACAGGTATTCTATTTTTGAACGAAACAACATAAAACCATAAAGAAGAAATCTTTTTCTAAAATAAGCGTCAAAATAGGTTGTTAAATGAAGCAACATATTTAGCATTTCAAATATTTTTATGAGGAAAAGTGGGGGCGTGGTGGACCACCTCGCTACCTGTTTTATACGCATGTAATCTAATGACAGTGACGTCACTTGTCAAAACGAGCTTCTTTTTCTCCCAGATTTGAAAGATTTGTAAGTAACTTAACTTTGAATGGTTTAAAAAAAAAAACATTTTCGATTTAAATAAAATTACTTACATTTTGAAAATTAAAAATATATTTCATAATAATTAAAAATAGAATCAAAAACTTACCCAATATATACTTTATACCAATTCATTAATATTATAATCATTTCAGACAAGATATCAAGGTTGATGGCGCCTCCTCCCGATGACTCTGCTATCGAGGCTCAGTACCGGGAGGACTGCAGTAGGATCACGAAGGCGATCACTCCCTTGGAGCAAGTGCAGGTACGCTTCTTGATTTAAAATCTTAATAGCTGTGCCGTATGGAAAGTTCTTTAGAATATACTGCCTAAGGCCGGCCGCATACATATGGTTTTCCGATTAGAAAATCAGATTCGGATTTCCATCAGGCGTTTGATTTTCCGTTCTTCTGACCCGAACACACGTCTAGTTTTCAAAAGGAATGTCAGCTTTTTCCCATTTGGAATCTGAACAAACGTGTGTGCCTGTAGCGGCATCAATGCCGCCACATGAAAAACTAATGAACGAAATTTGTACGGCAACAAAAAGAACCGCAGCGCCATCTACGACGAACTAACATCGAAATCCTGCATCGCGCAAGCGAAGTTCTCCGTGCGATTTGAACATATACAACAGTCCGAATATCAACTATCGGGCAGTTGCCCACCAGACACAACAACCGTCTGGTTCGGAGGATCCTTCCCATTTTCAGTGGAGGTGTGCGGGACTTTACTCTCTGTTCCGCATTCCTCTATATGCCTAGTTGAACATTTTGTATGTAAGGCAAGCATTCAGGTCTCCGAATCTAAATTCCTTATCAGGAAATCGATACGAACGATTTTTTTTTCGAAACTAGCTTTTTTTCGTATTTGTCGCAGCCAAATAATTTAATCAGCTGTTTATGGTTGCCTAGCCTCGTTTCATTTAACTGCGCCGATTTTTCAGCAACCTAAGTGACAGATGCCACTTAAAAATCGAACTCGAAGCGAAAAATCGAATCAATGAAAAATCGAACCAAAGATTTGATCGATTATCGTTGAATGACTTGCCCATGTCATTTATGTCGCTGATTAAACGGCGCAGTCCAACGAAAAGGCTAGGCTTTTAATGAAATGACTGATTAAGCTAGTTGGCTGTGAAATATACAACGTGTTGACGGAATAAACGCAATACCTCAAAAGGGGCCATTGTACTCATCATTATGAACAACTTTTACTATGGGACCTACACTGAAATCGCCAATTGAATTGAATACATAGGTATACATATTCTAGGCACCGATATCATGAGGTGCATAAAAATAATTGGACCGTCGATTTTAAAAGTCCGGTGTAATATACTTACAATTATTATGTCGCTTCTTAACCAAACATCAAAGCAAAATTACAGCTCAATTAGTTGGAGATAACTGTTCTAAAATACAGTTACAAAATTTGACCCATACATACTAACTAACAGGGCAAGTTTTGTCCAAAACGAATTATAATGTGTTGACGCGATCCGATTTGCACGTAGACAACAGTCGTGCTATCTAATAGGATGATCGAATCGTATGGCGTCGTCGTAATACGATCATCGCGCAAAAACGCGATAGTCGCGTTCAACTCATTTGTAAGACAATTCTACTAACTTTTAAGCAACGTTCGCATTCGCATGTCAGCCGCAATCTGTCAAAAAAGCGTCAATTTTCATACATATTTTTTTAGTTTAATCGGGACTGAAGTCGGAGACACAGTTTTTTAAATTTAGTTTGTCAGAGTCGGAACTGGAGACGGAGGTGGCAGAAGAGAGAGATGTTGAGTCAGCATCTATAACTTCTAGCAAATAAACCTACATAACATAGGTGTTGAAAAAAAAAACAAGTTTTCAGTAACTCTCATATTTCACTACTTTTGGAGTCAATCAAATTTATTCTAAAAGTAGTGAGTTGTGAATCGACCCCCGATTAAAAAGTGTCGGAGCCGAATTAAGTACCGAAGAATCGAAGTCGAAGCTCCGTAACATTCCTAGTTCTTACACCCGAACTTGCTATGATCAAATAATCGCGTTCTTATTACAATGACTTAGTTCCACCACGATTTAGTAGAACCACTTCGTTTCAAACCTGCGAACTAGCAACTGCATTGGCAAAGAATTCTTACCATGTTTTCTATCCAAATCCATAGTTATATAAGAAGAGCAACCCAAATAAACAGAAAAGTAATAAAATAAATGCGGCCCACACACTTGGAGCGAGTCCAGGTGATGACTATGTTAAATTGAGTTCGAAACTTCGGTCGCTACATTGTCAATGACAAATGTTGTTGGGAACTGTTAAATGGCTCCGCATCTATCACAAATGCTGCTGTGGTTGAAGCATCAATTCGTAGTGCTAGACTGATAAACAGTTCCCATTACCTTATCAAAAGGGAAATTAAATACAAAAGTGCAGAGCTTAAAGAAGAGTTGGCTATTACCAATAATATTCATGCCTGCATTATGTACTACGAATTGTCACGGGCCGTCAATGTCTATGAGTGAGCTGTGACACTCATTTACACACTTGGTTTGTATGAAAGCTTACCGTAGCTACCGAGGTGTCTTTACGCTGTTTGTGAAAGCGACCCCCGGTATTTCAAAGAGTTTAATTTTATTATTTGTTCATTTGTTAATGAACGCAAAATGAATTGTAATAGTAACGAAGTGGAATAGTACTGTTCCATTTATCAAAATTGTCGTAAGCTACTACTACTGTTATCCCGAAAAAATGAATAGTTTCTACTAGATATTAGATGTATCCATCCCTACCTCGTTGCTATTCCACCAATTCGCACTAAACGTTTCCAAACGTCTTTTATAATGCGCACAGCAAAGGAACTCTCTGCCTGCGTCTGTGTTTCCGTTCGGAAACAACCCTAATCTCTTCAAAATTAGAGTGAACAGGCTTCTTCTGGGTAAGCTCGCTCCATCGTCGACTTTGTCTCTGTAATCTATGACCTTGACTAGAGTCAAGAGCAAACCAATATAAAATTTAAAAAAATAAAAATAGGATGCGAAAACGATACTACGGGTAAAAAGCTAGCTTTCTGTAATCACAAAGCATAGTTAATATCCGAAAAAAGCAAAAATGTGCATCATAACTGAAATAATACCTCATTTTTTGTTTAACTTACATCAACTTTCATCGACTCAAAAAAACTGTTATTTTATTTATTTATTTATTAAAACTTTATGCACTAGTAAAAACACTGTACAAAGGCGGACTTAATGCCTTAGGCATTTTCTACCAGTCGACCTTAGGGTGGTGCAGAGACAACATGGCAGGTGCAACTTAAAGAAAACTAAAAATAGAGAGAAGAAAAAATATAAAAAACATTTATAAATACATAGATACATACATACACATAAACAAAGTTATTAAGAAAAAACCAATCCAACGAATTAACGCTGTGATGATTCTACCAACTTCTTGCGAATGTGCTCACGTACCTTCACCTTAAAGGACAACCGACTTGTTGCCGTCCTGATGATGATGTTATCCCGCTGCCAGCGAATTACTAGCCTCGAGCGTGTAGGCGCATGCCAAACCCTTGACCCTGAACAAAGCTTGAAGCATATAGTTCACGGTCCAGTACCTAGGTCACGAGGAATGTTCAGTTTTTTGGCATCATTCCCACTGCGACCCCGATTGTTATGCAAAATAACTGGCAGAAGTAACTATTGCACCTAAACTTCCTTTACCTTGGGTGTCGCAAAGGGTGATGGCAAGGTGGTTGAGGCGGTAGCGGGCGCGGTGGCGAGCGTTATTTGGTGGCCACAGTGATTCGCGAGCTATTGTGGTTAGCAGCACAAGCTAGACATGTTTCCACTGGGTAAAACAATATACGTTCACACTCTAACTCAAACCTAGCTCATCAAATCATTGTTATCCATATCGGCATAAATTAAATTGTTTTTAAAATGAAAAATACGAGTAGTACAAATAATAAAAAAATATGTACAAGCGCCATCAAAAAACTCCGCATCGCATCACATGTCACTGGAAAAAGTGCCCAAAACACTGCCTTTATCAGCATTGCCACGTTGAATGGCAAGTACTAAAGAAAAAGTCATAAAAATGATTAAAGTTGTAGCACTAACTGTTTTTTATGAATAAATGAGTTGACAGTTCTGTGCTACCACCTATAGTTCCTGCACGCTCCCTATACTTCGCGCCCTCCTTACTTCGCAAGTTCGTCACCCAGCACAAGGCCTTATACTGGACTGTTGCTCACGGAACTGGCGACGACATTATGTCGACATTTTCAAAGTAATTTGGCAAGAAAAATGTGGATCTAGTGTGGAATAATGTTGAAGAGATTTATGTGGAAATTCTTTCAAGGGTACCCGTCTTCGTATGAGCAAAGATGTTCAGTGTTCACGTTTTTTATTGTCACTGTGTAGTTGACAGTTATTATTAATTGATTAGTGAATCATTGAGTATAATTATTATTGATTATTTATTGATTAATTGACAGTTATTGTGAAGGTCGGAATTCTTACTTAAATTAAAACGTAGCGCTATTTAATATTAATATTTTAACCATTATCTCAATAAACTTTACTTTAGAATACATGAAAACCGCTCGTATTTTTCCCAACAGCTGGAGTTCCTTTTATTTCTTCTCGACAACTCTGATGGCTCAAATATGGTGCCTTCAACGCGGAAGATCTTCATCGAGAAGTTCAGACGATACATCATGGACAATTGCATTCTCGACATGGTAAATTTTTAATCCGCTCTTATGGTGATGTACGAAAGACTGCTGTCAAATAAAAATACCCTTTCTTTTAGAAATGTTTTGGAGGCTTAGATCCAGATTTCCAGGATAACTAAAAACGGTTTAAAAGTTTTACTAGACCGATGTCCCCGCCTTCTTTTCATTTCAGAAACCAAATCTTTCATCTGACAAATATAGGCCAGAGAACATCATTTCACCCTAAAGCGTTCGAATGCTGAACAAAGGTCAAGCAAATCCACTGTCATTGTAACTCTCTCTGGCTCTGTCATTTGCCTCGTTCCGAATCCAGATCCTACAGCTTGAGGGTAGGGTATTTTCCTGTAAAAATCGAATTTAGTCCGTCAGTAGGATTACCAAAAAAACTTAGACCAATATTTTTATTAATTTTTTTCCTTGAACAAAAAATGAAGACGATACAGTGCATTCAAGACTGGTGTGACGTCACGTATTGCTACACTTTTTACCAACACGTGATGACACCAGTCAATTCCTTTCGATTTAAAAAGGCAAAAATACATGGCCAATATTTTTTAATATAGCGGACGGACTAAATAATTTTTTAGGATAACACCCTCTTATATAACTAAGATGGCTTCTAACTAGAGCTAGCGGTAGGTTTGTCATAAGTCCGAATTTCAAATAAAAAAGTGTCAGGAGGCCATATTTCAGAGGCTGTTCAACATATCGCGCACTTCCCCGGCCATCTCGTGGTGTTGCCACGCCAGGCTGCTTACTGCCGTGCTAAGGCTCTGGAACGAAAACCCCATCGGAGGCTCGTGAGTATTGGAACTTCTTTGAAATCTCCATTAGTAATCGTCGAATTAATGACTTCGTCGAATTCTCGTTCTTCGTCGACTTCGTCGAATTATGACTGGCCTGTTGGTCGAGTGGTTAGTGACCCTGACTGCTAAACCGGAGGTTGTGGGTTCGATTCCACCCAGGACAAATCTTTGTGTGATGAGCATGATCATTTGTTCTGTGTCTGGGTGTTATTTGTCTATAATATGTATGTATTTAGAAATATATAAGTGTTGTTTATCAGTTGTCTGGTTGCCATAGCACAAGCTCTGCCTAGTTTGGGATCGGATGACCGTGTGTGAGTTGTCCAAAAAAAATTAATAATTTTTTTTAAAAATTTGAAGTAGATTTCTTTTCTACTTTCCTGAAAACCTGTCAAACATTTGGAATGAAGTAGGGTTTGATACGTTCTCATTCAAAAACCGCTTATAAGGCTATTATAAGTTATTAGAACGTACTTTGGTTTTGGAACCAAACTATGGCTTTGGATTCTTGGAGCTGTCACATAACTGTTAACCTAGAAGTGCAAGATTGGGGCAGCAAAACAATATTTAATCCAAAGTACGCGCCATGGTGCATTTTTTTTCGTTTTTTTTTATTATAACTACCAACCAATCAGCAGCGGTTGGACTGGTGTCAAAAAGTCAAACTTTTTAAGAAGTGTCCACCTCTAGCAATTGCTAGAGGCTCATCACAACACATTTTCAGCCCAAATAAGTTTACCTTGGTTAGATTTTTATTGTTTCTTCTGTTAATAAAATGCAGAAGAATCTCCTGAGGTTCTTGAGCATTCCTTTATAATAATATTCATTTATTTGTCCGAATATGGTACATAATTAAGGTCTTAGGATTAGTCAGTGGTATCATCACATTCTACCGGTGTGGCGTGCAAATGGTTGGTACATACAAAAAATAAAGGAATACATTAAAATTAGGTATTGATTGCATAAATTACATATTAAAGTAACAGTTATTCAGATGTGTCAGTTCATTTTACCTTTTGGTACGGTGCCCCAATCACTTACGGCCGGTCTCAATAACGTAGATACGTTTGCCTTTCAAACATGACGTTTCAGCTTCTGTTGGTAGTTAATTTAACAGTTAGTTAAAGGTAGATACATTATAAAGCTATGCCTGCGTTACACGGACGCAAAAGAAAGCATTTTCATTCGTATTAGCTCTCCAAATCTTTCTCTAGCCAATATACCCGTTAAGAAGACACAGGCACGCAATATACATAATCTCGCAATAAATTTGAATAAAACTGCACCCTCGTATATCAAGTCGCGTCTGATACGGGTAGCTTTTATCTTTAAATAGAAATTCACACGTCGCCTCCGTATAGCGAGGCAACAATAATGTCTGTGTGGAACGTTTTCTATTACATGTTAAACTTTTGTGCTGTGTTGTCCGTGTGTAACGTGTATTGTTTTTTTGTCTTGACGGAAAAGTTTTACATTTTTTTTAACTGAAAAGCTAGTAAAACATTGTTGTCGCACTTATTATATACTCGTATATATACTTTCATGTATAATACATATATATGTATGTACTAAGGATAGTTTTTTTTTCATGAAATTTCCATTTTAGGAGTCACTTTCTAATTATTTCAAAAAAAAATATTTTTGAGTCTGATAACGAAACAAAATGTATTTTGCTACTCGAGAATTCGGAATCGAGGAACTAATATATTCTTCATTTTCACAATTATTTATTGACTCGCAAAATATATGTACCTACATCACTAATACAGCATTGATATGACATCCAATGTGGAGAACCATAGAAGAAGATAGAGGGATTAAATGTAATTGGATAGGTTTCGACTAAACTGACAGTAAACGCGGTTTTCGAGAAAACTGGTTGAAGTGGAGAGAGGCCTATATCTCTCCACTTCTTCCAGTGTGGCCCAGGAGTGTGACAGCCTCTTTTTCTGCTTAGCTAGTTGCTAAGAAAATGGTTATTTTTAGGGTTCCGTAGTCTTTTACAGTTTCGCCTATAGTAGGCGCCAGATAATCGTGGAATAACGGTAATTGACCCACCTACAATTATTGACATTTTTAATTTGAAAAACGGAATTAATGACACAAAGCTGTCCCGAATCATCATCTCTCGTGATCCTCAACATTGTCTAATAATGAGAAACGATTCATATTTAATTGTTCAGGTACCTATGAACAGTTATTAGGGAAAGGTCAATATACTTTATTCCACATTTATCTGGCGCCTACTATAGTCCGTCTGTCTTCCACGGTTTAGCTCAGAGACGATTAGCAGTAGAAAGTTGAAATTTGGTATGGGTGTACATATTAATTATGATTTTGTTGTACCCCACAACAAAATCATAAAAAAAAAATTGGGTACCCCCCGTAAAGTGCCGTTTTTTTTGTCTATCCCCTGGTGAGGGGTGTCGTTGGATAGATCGTTTAAAAATATTGTGTGTGCGAAACCATCTCTCCATCCAAGGATCCGTTTACGAAATATTGAACTTTAATTTTGTTAAGAGTCAAGTTTCCTCTGTCAGCTCAACGGTTGTTTTTGGAGATAAAAAAAATCATGTTAGTGGCATATACAACGATTTTTTTTTTCTTATTATGAGGTGTACAATAAAGTATATAATAAATAATAAAAGGAAAACTATCACAGCTAAGTAGGCTTTACAAGTTAATGAGTAATATTCGACCAACATATAAAATGTAATTGGAGAATTAGTTAAATAAAGTTGTTAGTTACGTAAAAAAGGTAGTTAATGTAAATTTACGAACCATGTGAAATTATGGAAAAATAAAATCGTGACACCCGTAATAATAATAATTCTTGACTTGGCTCACGAGGTTGTCGACATGTGTGATGTGAACTCGGCAATCATTGTAAATTTAATTCTTTAAAAATGTTAATCAATTTTAAATTATATTTGTTGACATTTGTAATTGAATTTTTGGACATTTTTATTGTTATTATCGTTTTGTTGACAGTTGTAGTTTAAATGATTGGCATTGTGCCTAATTCTTGAATAATATGAGTACTTTAAATAATGATAATTATGTTGCTTGATTTTTTTTTATGTTTGTCTGTTTTATATAGATAATTTTGCATGCCGTGAGGCAAAATGTATTGGGACTATCATCAAAATAACCATCACATCTGTATACATTATTGGCACATAAATGATTTCTATTTCTATTGTACCGATAGTCGTGTCAGCCAACGGCTTAATAGCCACGAGGCTCGACCAACACCTCAGGAGGCTCTCGTTAGGCAGCTGAATCAAGGGCTTGATTCAGAAAGCAGTACTTCTGGACACGGCTCGAATTGCTAGGAGGTTCCTCTCTCTGGAGCCCTGACCGCCGGTAGCTTGGACCTTGTTCCCGATACCGGTGGACTACTATTTTTTATTTTTAAATGTTTTTTTTTGTTTTTGTATTTTTTAAGAAATATTTAAAAATGAAAAAAAGTTTAAGAAAACGAATAAACGGAATAATTCCTAAAAGAGTAACAGTGTTTTTACGGGTTCGTTTCGACTCGACGCAGTCTTTACTGACATGAACAACAAAAACTCTGCATAACCATCTGAATTATTCAAATAAAATACACGAATTCTTCATTATATTTACTCGAAATGGCATGTTTTGTTATTTTTTATTTTTTTGTATTGTGCAACTACGGAACCCTACACTGCGCGTGGCCCGACACGCACTTGGCCGGCTTTCCTATAATCCAGGACATAATGATATAAGTTTTGTTGCAGTCATCCAACTCCTCACGTACCAGCTCGGACGTTTATCGACGGGGAGCTGGACTTCTACAACGTTGACCGTCTTGGAGGAGTTTTACCATTTTTAGTCAGGACATTGAGGTGAAAATAAATGAGGTTTATTTTTTAGCCAACTCTAATCCAATGATAGAGGAATGATCACGCTTCGACTATGTGAAGACTATTGCCCAACGGTCACTGTTTATGCGGCTGACGTGACCAGCTCAATCCCATTTTAGCCTGGTCATCTAGCCTTTTTACAAAGTGAAAATATATAAAAAAGTAGCATAACGTAGCTACAAATGCCCCCTCTCTCCTGAATTCGGGCTGTACTTTGTAAATGGGCAACTGGATTGATAGATGTCAAAAGGTTATTGTATATAAATCTAGGCCCTGCTTGCGGCAAACTTGGGGTTGAGTCGTCACCAGACCAGTCAGGCCTGAACAACCGGTGCGCAGGTGTTCCATGGCCGCCTTTGTGGAAAGAGATACGGAAGTTGGATTACTCGTATTAGGTAATGGGGCCGGCTAGGTTAATTTAATTACAAGCCCGGGCCATTGATTCTTGGAAGAAGTAGGAACTGTGTGGTTTTATTCGGTAAGAGTCACATAACACTCCGTTCCTCCCTGACGGAGAGTATACATCAGGATTTCCTCCCAAAAAATACATGGCTCACATTTATGTACCTATAAATATTTGCATGCTATTATGGTATGGCGGAATGTGTCTTGAACCAAAATTTACGTAACATCTTTTTACCCTCCCTCCCTCCTCCCTCCTGCCCTCTTCATCAAAGATGGCTGTCCTATCATACGCCGATAACATGATTCGCGGCGTCTAAATTTTAACTTATTTTTATTATTTATTGTTATTTGTGTATTATTATTTGGATATTAATCTAGCAATAAAACAATTTCATTTCATTTTCATTTCATTTCATTTCATTTCATTTCATTTCATTTCATTTCATTTCATTTTCATTTCATTTCATTTCATTTTCATTTCATTTCATTTTCATTTCATTACCACATTTTTTTGCAAATAAAAACTTACTATAGCCACAATCACAAATATTATTTGCTGCAACATAGTCAATTAGCAGGTATCTATGGAATATAGGGTCATTAAACACTCCTATAACAAATCAGTAGTCAATTTTATTTGCAGACAAGACCTCGTCAGTGTACTAGGTGAAGATAACCCCTTCATACAAAGTTTTGAACCGAACTACAATCGCGGCGGTGGAATTGACACAGGTACTTTTAAACTGGCGTATTTTTTAAATCTTCCTAGTTTTTGGTTCTATTTATCATGAAATGCCCTTCGTTTATGGAAGCCTAGTGTTTCGAGTTCTCTATAGATAAATCTTCGTAATTTTCATTGCATAGGTCGATTCAAACTTAATTATATATGTTTGTGAAGTTTGGTTTTCGGTGCGCAGTATCATACTGCGCAGGACCTAATATTCCGAGCCACAATTAGGTTTGATTCTACCTGTAATTTAAAGACAAAAGACAATTACATCAACTCATAATTTTACCTGACAAGATTCGACAGCATGGTCGATTTTCAAATAAGTTTGAATCTTGCCCATACAGAAAGTCCGAAAGTACGTTTATAGCTATCCACGTATTTCTTCAACCTTTTCTTAGCAATCTGTGTTATTTATGCTGTAAAGGCGTGCCTAGACTGGCCGTCCAGGCCCGGGTTCGAGCGCGACGGTCGCTGTCAGTCCATCCGTCATCGTGGCGCGGTTAGTCACCCTGCGCACGATATTGTTCAGGACTTAAGATGAAGCGAAACGTTATATCACTTTATTAAGAAGGATCACGGTCCATACAAACACCCCACATCCTACAGTCAAGAGAAGTAGCTCCAAAAATTGTAAAATAAGTATAAAAAGATGCGAGACTTCCTAACGCCATCTATTCTTACAGTTTGACAAATTAAAATTACAAAAGTCTTGCAGGGACTGTAACATGAGGAAAAAATTTACTTGAATATTGAAAAATACTTATACTACTGAAAGGATAGCCATTTCAACTAATATTAAAAATACTTTCACGCCTAAACCGCTAAATCTATTTTGATGAATTTCGTACAGATTTTTTTATTATTTTTTAGGCACTTCTCTTAAATGTAAGACATGGGGAAATGTTGATCCTTCTTCATATAGGACAACACAGCGGCACCGTACAATCGACGCAGCGTGTGGCATCTCTCTCGCAACTCCCTACACGGCTACCAACGCAAGCCCGAAGGCCGAGGAGACGCAGTAGGTCAACAGTGGAAACATAAGTCCTATGATTCCAGCAATGTTAAGACTTCATGTAAAGTCAATCTGCTCAAATAGGTAGTAACGCTCACTCAAAGAGCGTACAGGAATCGTTTAGACAACAATATAGTCGATTAACACATTAGCATAGATAAAAAACAAACAACGAATTGTCTGAGGCAGAGAACAATAACACATAACCACAAAACTGTCCACCACAGTTTTCAGGATACCATGCAACTTCTTGGACGCAGTCAGTTTGTTTCTAAGCTAACTTTTTTGATGCACTACAGAAACGGCGCAGTTACGACAAACAAAATTTAAATTTTGACTTGCAAAACATCTAGCGATCTTTTGGTGTAGCTGACCCTTAGTTTCCCTGCACACAGACCCTGACAGAACGCCTTGAACAGGTTAACAATATTTCCATGTTCATCTCTGAGCTATGTTCTGATTACCCTCTAATGCTGTTCCAAGCCACAGTCAGTGACTACCACTGGAACTTGCCAGGTGTGAGCGACATGGCGGCCGGCTCTCCGGGGCTGGCGACCTTGCCGCAGGTCATCTCCTCGATGGCCAGGTTCATGCATCCTGCGATGCCACCCGTACCTAACAGGTAAGGATTGTCCTATCTCACTAATTCCACTAATATTTTATATCTCAATTAATTTCATATTTACACTGTTTCTTGCAAAAAGTTTCATATTATGGTTGTCGGAGCTAGTACATCTCTCTAGGTTATATCAACCAGGATATTGGAATGACTGTGGGCGTACTACGGGAAGTGTTGGTTGTTGCGCAACTGAAAAATTGTTTGCATTTAAATCAAATGTTAATTCATACTCAAAATCACAATAACAATATTCTCACACAATAGGTGGTACACAGCACAAGTATACGGAACGCGCGACAGTTTCTAAGACGTGTTCACTGCTCTATTAGCACCAGTAGACTGAGCTCAGCTTCGGTCGAGCATAACTTTCTAGAATCCGTCGAACGGCACTAGATGGCGTTGGCGTTACTAACGTATTTCCCACATAGTAATGCTGCGGTTATTTGTAAGTGTTACAGCACTAGAGTAATTTATTAATAATGTTAAGTTAATCTTACAGTGTTGGCAATGTGATTGATTTGATCCTAATCAATAAAAATGTGAATGTTTGTGAATATGGATGGAAGGAAGTCATTATTCTTTCAAGCAAAAACTTCTGAAAGGGTTTTGATAAAAAATAACAGTGATATAGTTTAAAAAATAGAATAACACGTGGGCTATATTTTACAAAGTGAAAAATAATAATAATTATACGTGGGCGGCAGCTTATTATAAATGTGAAAATCTGCATGTTTGATAATCAATCCCAACGTCTCAAGGGCTTTACTGACCTCGATAAAACTTTGTAAACAGGTAGACTATACCTTGGACCAGGGCTTTCATAGTACGTTCCCTTTGAATAAATAAGCTACTATAAAATAAAAACTAAACTAAAAAAGGAATTATTAAAAACATCTGTGAAGTTGAACATGTTAAGACCTACTTCGCGACTGCTCTTGAGCGAAGTTTTAATGTATACAGAGGGCTTATTAAAGTCTCATACTACATCTTAATATAGAAATACAACATCATTTTAAGTCGCTCTAAGTCTTATGTTGACTCTGTCATTACAAGTTGTATTGTAGGGAAGACTTATAAGAACTTCTTAAAGTTTAGTTTCGTTTGAGAATTAGGACGTAAACTTGTGTACGAATAATAATTTTATATTAGAGTACTAAGCACTAACAAAATTAGAGGCTACGAAACGGTTCTACAGAAATGGCTACGAACAGCTACGACGTAGCCAACCGCTACGCTTGCTACGCCTCTAGTGCTACACCGCGCTTCGTAGTACTTGGGGCAATTCTCGTACGTAGGGCGTTCGCATTCAAGTTTTTGTTAGACATTATCGCTGAGATAAAATTGCGACTTTGACTCCCGGGTAGAGGACAAAGTGTTGTTGGGTTTTTCCATCTGAAATATCTCAACAGCAGCTCAGACTTTTGATTTGCGCCCGACAATAGGTGCATCCCGTACTACATGGAAATTAAACATGACTGGTGAAAATTCGGTGTACTATAGATTAGAATAAACTTTTAATATGTACAATTGTACACCATACCTACACATAAAATACGGCTTTATAGCTAAAACTACTACACTACTACTCTGCTGAAATTTTTGGGAAAAACTACAAACGTGTTATGCTATCTTTTATTCATGTTCTTCAGAACTACAGGAGAAACAGCACTGGCGCTCAAAGGCACCAGGTCCATGATGCCGGGTGCGGGTTCCATTGACATCAGGTCTGCGTATCTTCGACTAGTGGATGGACTACTCGCTTTGTACCACGGAGCTGCCATCAAACACGCTGAGAAGGTAATTCATTAAAATAAGAACTGAGACTAGAGTACATATTATGGTGTGTCTAAACAGAACGCGTCTAGCTGTACTCTGATTGAACACTCGTTCAGTAGGGCAGACCTTACTGTCGCGCGTACATTGATCCTCAAGTCTTGACACAGTGCCATGCAGTATAGTCTTGTGAAGTTCAGGAACGAACTAGTTCGTAAGAGCGCTCCCACAGGCGAACTCCGCGAACTAAGTCCCAGATCCACCGCTCTTTAGTTCCTCCGAAATTACCGACCTTACAGTATAGCAAGAGCGAGAGTGAGCGGAAGCGCGAAGCTGCCCTACCTAGTGGTACCGCTCACTTAATCAATGATGTACCTCTCATCTTTCAATACTATGCAATATACAAGCTATTAATATTTACAAATTTAAAATAAACACATCATTTAGTATATTTAATAAGCAATTTTCCATATTGAACTAATAAATCAATTAAAATAATACGAGTACAACGTACGTAAAGTAAAAGTAACAACAAAATAGCTACTTTAGCAAAAAACGCGAGCGATTTGTCTTTCTCTCAGCTCACTAGCTCAGTCAGCTCCCGTCTCGAAACATTTAGTGAGCTGGTAAACTAAAAGAGCTAACCAGTTCGCTAAGGAGCTGCGAACTTAAATGAGCGCTCCCGGTCGCGAACTACTAGGTATGCGTCAGTCCATGCAAATTTTGTGTCTTTACACTCGAACACCTTATTGGCTGCAATTAAATCTTATCCAACTTACCAAGTTGCAACTTGGTTGTGCTACCAACCGGAAATTTTGTTATTAGATCTATTGTGGTTGAGCGACCATGGTGCCACTGTACGATGTTGCCCATTGACATACTTTAATGACATAACTTTTGACTGGCCTGTTGGTCGAGTGGTTAGTGACCCTAACTGCTAAACCGGAGATCGTGGGTTCGATTCCCACCCAGGACAAATGTTTGTGTGATGAGCATGATCATTTGTTCTGTGTCTGGGTGTAATTTGTCTATAATATGTATGTATTTAAAAATATATAAGTATGTTTATCAGTTGTCTGGTTGCCATAGTACAGGCTCTGCCTAGTTTGGGATCGGATGACCGTGTGTGAGTTGTCCCAGGATATATTATATTATTATTATATTATTATTATTTATTCCGTTTATTTTATTTTCTTAACATATAAATTTACATTTTTAAATATTTCTTTTATAAAACAGTTGTAAAAAAAAAAAACATTTAAAAATATAAAAAATAGTAGTCCGCCGGTGTCGGGAGCAGGGTCCAAGCTACCGGTGGTTAGGGCTCCAGAGAAAGGAACCTCCTCACAATACGAGCCGTATCGAGAAGTACTGCCTTCTGTATCAGGCCTTTTACCCAACCGCGTAACGACAGCTTCGACAGATGGTCGTCGAAGCTTTTGGACAACAGGCCATTGGCCGTAACGACAATCGGCACAATGACAGCCGAGTCCACATTCCACATGTCGACAACCTCGTGTGCTAAGTCGAGGTACTTGATTTGTTTCTCTTTCTCAGCTTTCACGAGGTTCACGTCATGCGTGATGGTAACATCGATTATCATTGTGCGGCGCGCTAATCGATCTATCACCACGATATCCGGCTTATTGGCAACAATAGTCCTATCAGTAATGATAGATCGATCCCAGTACAACGTGACATGGTCATTTTCGAGAACTGGGTCGGGCACATACTTGTAATACGGTACTTCGGAATCCACAAGTTGATATTTTAAAGCAAGTTGTTGGTGGATTATCCTGGCCACTTGGTTATGCCTATGCAAGTACTCGCCGTTAGCCAAACGAGAACAACCAGAGATAATATGTCTGATGGACTCACCCGGACGGTGGCATGCCCGACACACGTCAACCGTCCCATCCTTCATAATATACCTCCGGTAGTTATTCGTCAGGATAACTTCGTCCATAATCGCACAGACAAAACCTTCAGTTTCCCCAAAGAGGTCGCCGAAACGTAGCCAGGATACAGACGCCGGGAAGTCTACATCGGGTTCGTGAAGAGCCCTGTAGAAGCGCCCGTGAAGCTCCTTGCCTTTCCATACCTCCTTGCGATCATCTGTAGTAAGTATTACAGGTTTGCGCCAGTTCTCTTTAGCCATGGACAACGGGGTGAGTCCCTTGTCCACTGCGACCACATCTCGGTGCATACCCACATCAGTTTTGAGAAAAAAATCTCTGAGATTGCACACCTCGCGATTATGTAGAGTCTTGGCATTCAAAAAGCCTCGACCTCCACATTTCCGCGGGATGTACAATCTCATCACCGATGATCGTGGATGGTGCATCCGATTTGCGGTCAGCAGTGTACGGACCCTTCTATCTAGGGCATCGAGTTCAGTTTGAGTCCATTTGAGTATGCCGTAGGAGTACATCAGTACCGGCATGACCCAACCGTTGAAGGCGCGCACCTTATTTCCGCCTGACAAAAGACTATTCAAAACCTTTTTCAGGCGGCCAAAGAAGCGCTCCCTCAGCGATTGTTTCATGTCAGCACCGTTAATGCCTAACGCCTCCGACATACCCAAATACTTATAGGTTTCGGTTGAGCTGAGGGATCTAACCTGTATGGAATCCGAGAGTTGAATTCCCTCAGATTCCATAATCTCCCCTTTCTTTACATGCATGACTGCACATTTGTCCACACCAAATTCCATCCTGATGGAACTACTGAAGGTTTCAGTTACCTTTAGTAGCTCCATCAGTCGCAAATTGTTGGGGGCAAAGAGTTTCAGATCATCCATGTAAAGAAGGTGAGATATGGCCTGACCACCTCTTCTCAACCGATAGCCTAGGCCTGAATCCTCCAGCAGTGTGCTAAGAGGATTCAGAGCTAAGCAAAACCAAAGTGGACTCAAACTGTCGCCCTGAAATATTCCCCGTTTAATCCATACAGGCTCATCATTCCCTTGGATCGGTCGACATCCTGGATAGCGAAGGACTGTTTTCCATTGCCTCATACATGACTCAAGGAAGGTGCGTAGAGTTGCGTCTATTTTGTACAACTCCAACACCTTCATGAGCCATGTATGTGGCACAGAATCATAGGCCTTCTTGTAATCTATCCAACATGTCGACAGATCCTTGCGGGATCGACGAACCTGTTGGCTTATGGCCATGTCTATGAGGAGTAGCTCCTTAGTGCCGCGGGACCCCTTCCTACATCCATTCTGAGAGGCGGACATAATTGAATTCCTCTCAATGTGCTCATTAATTTTCGCTCTCAGGATGGATGTAAGAAGTTTATAGACCGTCGACAAACAAGTAATCGGTCTATAATTCTTGGGTTCCGCGGGACTACCTGTCTTATGGAGCAGGTGGGTAACGCCAGTTGTTAGAAACTGTGGTAGCGACCCAGACTCTAAGGATGACTGGAATTGAGATGCCAGGAGCACGTGTGAGCTGCTATACCATTTGAGCCAGAAGTTATGCAGTCCGTCCGGTCCCGGAGATTTCCAGTTCGGTAACGGACGGACTGCTTTGGCTACATCCAGTGGGGTAATGGTAATTGTATCCATTTCTGGTATAGCTTCACACACGTGCTCGACATCGCGCAACCAGCCACCCTCGGTATGACAGACGGGTACCGACCAGATGCCTCGCCAGAATGTACTCGTGGTGTTATCATCCGGGCGACACACGTCCATCACACTTTGTTCAGGTCGCTCCCAAGCTCTATATACCCACCTCTCATCGCTCTGGAACATGCGATTCTGCGAGTATCGATCCACCCGCCGCTTGTACCGCCGAATACGGTTTGCCCATGCACAAACTTTCTGCTTCAGGAAGTCGATGCGCTCTGTGACACGGGACGTAAAATCTCGAGGACTGATTCCAGTCCCCAAGAACGCCCGCCTCACAAAGCGCATCACACGTGGTCGTGTGTTGCCCTCCCTGAAGCAGTATAGTTTGCCGATGAGTGCCCTAGCCTCATCGATACGCCGTTCGATCCTGCACTGCCAGGCTGGTGCAGCAGGCTTCGGTCGTATAGCTTCGTCATAACTAGGGAACTTGACGTTTGCTATACGACATGCCGCAACAGCCCCGCAAAACAGGATTGAGTGCGTATCAACGAGGCTCTCGCTGCTTTCAAAGGTGTTTTGCAGCAGCGAGTCCAAAGCACACACCAGCGCCCTATTTTTCTTATGCATAGACAACCGTGGTAGTCGGGGTCTAAGTTCGGTTGGAGTGGATCTATACTCGCGAAGCGCATCCTCCAGTGCGCTCCTCAATCTGTCGTTACACTGGCTACTTACCGTGACAACCCTATCATCTACCTCATGACTAACGTTATTGGGCCGCGGTGTTATCGCGTCGTTAACTGGTGCTTGTACCGCGGTCTGTGTCGGGGTCGAGATGATAAGGTTGTTCAGTTATTATTATTATTATTATAACATTGTGTAAGCGGGCACACCATTTATGCCTGGCAGCTTAATTAGTTTGATTTACTTGTTAATGCTTGAGTTTGTTTGTTTTTTTTTATGGCATAATGGAGTGTGCTAGCTAACAAGTGTCAATTAATTTCGTAAAAATATGATTTACATATAAGACATACAATTTTCTGTGTCATGTTTTGTAAACTTTGCATACTGCTGTATAAACTCAAGTTTTTATAACTTAACAGACAGATGTGTTGCTGGGGAGTTTGTTGCGCCACTTCTTCTTCCCAGCTAAAACACTAGGAAATGGTGACGGGCGGGCGTTTTGGGGGACTGTCTTTATGTAGAACTTTGACGTTCAAAAAGTGCTGGCACTCAGCCTAATTTGAATAAATGACTTTTGATATTTTGATTTTGATTATTTAAGTGTGAAATAAGAAATACAAAAAACAAATGGAATATTGTCATCGCTGCCATTGACAACAGATTTCCGTAAAAACTTTACCGTAATTCTTCTTCTTATTGGCTCAATACTGCGCTCCTTGCATGGTACTATCGGAAGCAGCGCATACGTTACTTTGGTGCCATCATTATAACCTTACAAGCAGCAGCAAGTAATTCTGTTTATTTGGCAGTATTTAGTTTATTCGGACGTAAAAGCACCATCCCATCACTTCCCGTGGGTGTCGTAAGAGGCGACTAAGGGACTCACTAGAGTATGGGCAGCATCATTCTCTGTGCATTGCAACAGCTACACTACGATCGCCTATCGCCTCTCCCAAGCGAGGCGATTATGGCACCCCCCCCCCCCCCCCTTGGGGAGGCCTATTTCCAGCAGTGGACGTCCTTCGGCTGATACGATGAATAGTATTTCCTGTGATGAACTATGAGTATATTTCGCAAAAGAACATCTAGTTTCTACTACTTTTCCTTTTAGTCCACTAAATTGTCGAATGTGTTCCTTTTAAATTCTTGCAATGTAGCGTGACTTCTAAAAATAAACTACGTTTTCATGTCTCGATTGCACGACATGCAATATAAATCATACAGAGACATAACTTATGCATCGATACATTTTGCTCAACACGAATGAGCGGTTTTAATACTGAGAATTTGTTTCAATAGCTATTCGCAGCTGTGTATGTTCACATCGGACTACAAAATCTGATCTTATGGCATCACTTAAGACAAAAAAACATGTGAAGAATAGTTGCGCCTCCGTCTAAACAAAATGCAGTACTCAATAAGATTACCGCATACCCACTCGCCATTCACTTCACATTCGTTCTGGGTAACGAATAGCGCGTAGGTTTGAACGGGTTTTTACTTACTTTGCGTACGTCAAGAGTAAAGGCAATGTGCTTGCCAATAATTATAATAATAACAGCGATCGGCTGGTTTGGCAAACAGGCTCGCCGACAGACCTGACATGAATGTTTTTTAAGATTGCAGTCGCATTTTGTAGCTTCTGTTCCTATGAATGTCATTTTATTTTCAGTTATGTGAACTGAGAGACAATCAGCTGGACATGGCCGACTGTCTGCACGACATTGAATACAGAATATACACCGTCACCACGGAGATGCAGGCCGCTGGAGGTTTGTTGTTAGCTTTAAAAAAAATTAACAATAATTTTAATGAGTCCTAAATTGTGAGTTACATTTAATTGCAAAAACGCTTGAACACTAAGAAATTAGTTCTAGTTTCTACAAAGGAGCAAGTTATAAGAGCCCCCAGACATTACTTACATACTTATTTTCTGAGTAAAAAATGTGTGGTATTGATTGTCTAATATGTACTTTCACCGGTGCATATCTGCTAGCTTTGACCGACGGCCTGTAACGCCTGGGGCTGAACAACTACTCCGCTCTCACCTTCTTCTCCGCTCTCACTTACTTCTCCGCTCTCATCTTCTTCTCCGCTCTCACTTACTTCTCCGCTCTCACCTTCTTCTCCGCTCTCACTTACTTCTCCGCTCTCACCTTCTTCTCCGCTCTCACCTTCTTCTCCGCTCTCACTTACTTCTCCGCTTTCACCTTCTTCTCCGCTCTCACTTACTTCTTCGCTGTTCTTTTCTGATTCATTTTGTCTTAATATATTCTAGGGCAAAGGCAAATATCTCGCTATCTATGGTTTCACTGTAATCTGCTATTCAAATTAAATGGAGCATAAAATTCTCTACAAATTTTGTGATCAACGTTTTATACGTTTAACCATTTTCGAAACAGAGCGTGAGATTTTTATGAAACGAGATTATATAACTTAATTGATAAAACTTTTAACATACCAAAATAACAGCTCACAGGAGTTTGTACCTAAACTTTTCATATACCAAAATAACTGCTAATACGGGTTTATACAATTTATCCCGCATTCAAAAGACTCTTTTTAGCTTCATGGACTGGACTAGATTTTTTATTATTAAAATCTTATCTTATAATTTGGTCTTCAATGTAATTTTAATCCGAAAACTTTGATCAGCTACCGGCAGCGGAAGCGTGCAGACGGAAAAAGATAAGATAAAGCTACAGCTTATGGATAACATGCTCAAAGAGTTAGAGAGGTCCAAATTAGTCTACGAGGTTAGTATCGTCACTTATTAAGTTTTTCATAATCCTCCCGGCCGAGTTTCGGTCACAGTTGGCAATCTGCACGCAATCAACATATAAGTACACAGGAGATATTATAAAGCCCTTATCGTAAGTGACATCTTTTCAAAAATGCGGTGTTAGCCTCGTATCTACTAGGCGATATTTGGCGCGCAACACATGACGCCCAATATGTTCAGCAACATTGCACAACAACGCGCGACGTTGACAATGTTACTTAATAAAAGTTCTTCGTTGCCGTTCAACATGATAAGCAACGTGTTGTGCATCATATCGCGCGTCAAATGTTGCCTAGTGGACACGAGGCTTAAACATTATCGCTAATGATTTTCATCTTTGCGCTTTCACATAGTACCGCAATCAGACAAGGTAGTGGCTTTCCGATGGCGCACGGGTGTAAGTGCCGAATTCTGAGAATCTCTACAAAAGAATATGATGTAAAGTGGGTGTATTTTCCAGGAGAAATTAGAAGCAGGCTCACTGCAAATGGCGTGGGTGATGGGAGCGATCTGGACCAAGCAGAGGCAGACAGAGCTAGCCAAGCACTTCTCAGGAACATTGCATTCCTTGAGACTGTCGTCTGACTCTGACTATGCAACACGTGTCCAAGTAAGTTCTTTTTTAGGGTTTCGTACCAAAACTGTGTTAAGGAAACCGTGTGGTACCACTTCGTTTGACTTCGTATGTCTGTCGCTAGGAACTATGGGCCTATGTGCCGGATTCGTAGCGAGGGATGTGCCAAATTCCTACGAATAAGATAACTTCATCTTCCATTTCCACCAGAGCTGCAGCTCTGCAGCTCTGCAGCTCTGGTGGAAATGGAAGATGAAGAAGGGCCAAGATCTTGTCCTTTCAAAACAAAAGGCTCGAGTCATGTGAGCGAGCGATGTGTGTCTAATCTTGACTAATCTCGAGTCGCTTGCTTCATATAATTACAATAGACTGCCACCACAGCAGTGCCCGCAAAAAATAAATAAGTAAATGCTTTGAATTTAAGTTATTTGAATCCTTTGAGTAGGCATGCTTATCGCATCAATTTGGCTTTAGCTCCATTGAACATCGCATCCCAAAAATACCCTATATAAAAATATTCCTTTACTAAGCTTTTTATATCGGCGGAAGAATGTAAATATGCTATGTAAATGTGAACGGATATTAATAGAGCGATGTTCAGTATGCGCAGGTGGCGAGCAAAGAAATTCTCCCCGGTAAGAGTTCTATCCTGGGTGGAACCAGCTACGCCTCGCTACAGTTGGAATATACGTCTAGTTCGGATCAAAGGTACAGTGGTGTTTTATAAGTCAGATGTGTTGCTGGGGAAATAGTTGCGTCACTTCATCATCATCAGCGTAGCCTTTTCCCATAGTTAAACCGGATTCAGCTGAATACCAGTATTTTACGTGGAGCGGCTGCCTACCAGACCTTCACAACCCATTAACTGGGTAACACGGTACTCCTTGGCATGACTGGTGTCAGATTATCTGGCTTCTGACTATCCATAACGACTGCCCAAGATCTACAAATGACAGCCGGGACCAACAGTTTAACGTGCTTTCCGAGACACGGTCTCGGTATGTTAAGATGGTCACCCATCCACAGACCAACCTCGGCAAGCGTTGCTTAATCTTGAAGATCGACCCGTGCGGCTGTTATTTAGCCACGAGTTCCTCGAGCGAAATTGTTGCGTCACTTCTCTTTCCCTAAAGTAAGCTAAAACTTGAGGAAGTAGTGACAAACGGCCACTTTGGGGGACTGTCTTTATGTTAATGGTTGACGTTCTTGGTTCCTGGTTTCGTACGAAACCTTGCTGAGAATCATCCCAGGCTGGTTTTAATAAATGTCTGTTGATTTTGATTTGCCTAAAAAATTGTACTTTTTACTCTACTTTTGATTGAAGGTTTGAGATAGTTTTCAACTAAGTTGGATACTGGCTAATGCCAGCTTCACAGGGCGCGTGGCGCGAGCGGGCGCGGCGCGGCTCGCGATATTACGCGCCGTGTGAAGCCGGCATAAGATATAATTTTCATTTTCATTTGTTTTTAGCCCCATGAGTCCAACTTCAAGAGCGACGACACCTCGGACTGGATCCAATTCACAAGTAGGAACATCTAATCGTAAGTTTTGTAAATTAAACACATCCTGTTCTTAGCCTCAATTAGATATTCGCCCCCTTTTTGTCCTAATAAAAGGAAGACTAACATATTGATTTTCATTCCAAACTTGAATTTTTTTTTCTTGAGAATTTTAATGGCGATCAACTTTACTGTCCTTACTACTTTACAGATATGTAGATTATAAACCATCGACTTTTTACGCATTTTAATGTAAATTAAACATTCTGCTCACAATAAATTGTGTGAGCAGAATGTTTGCCCCTAAAAAATAAAATCTAATTAATTAATTAATTATTTATTTATTGTCACGGTATTTGCAATAAACAGCAACATCTACACGTGATCTGACAACACATTTATCCAAACCTCCTGATTGTTCTAACTTCAAAGTTATATCAGCTCCTTAAATACACCAGCGTTATGACTCAGATCGTACAGGTGGCACAGAATTTGCAGAGTCACTTTTCGCGTTCGTGCCGGAATACCACGTGGACGCCATGCTGGAGCTCTGCAACACCCTGCGGCTGTACATGCACCCCACCATTCCTGTGCATCAGATACCAGGTGAGAGTAAAGACTTAATAATTCGATTAAAACAAAAAACGCGTATGCAGAGGCGTCAAGTAACTTTATTTTTTTTTTGATGTCGAAGGAAAATCCTCTTTGAGGGGTCTGTCACACTCTTACTGACTAAAACCACCCCGGTGTTCCATCTCCCACCTACGCCGGGGATCGCGGGAACGTATGCGACCTCCATAATCCCCGGCTGGTGCAGGCCCGCGTCTGCGGGCCACCTCGCGTCAGTGGGGGGAGTGAGGTGTTTGACTCCCCCCGCTACGTCAAAGAGGGGCGACGGACATCCCCAAGTCCACCGCCCCTGGACCCAGTTGGGAGGGCCGGAAGAGGGCAGCGTATGCCCTCCTCCGACGCCCGATGCGCCTGTTGCGGGCCGGGAGAGCAGTCGAGATCTCCCTCTCCCTTTCCGCAGCCTCCTTCTGCGCGATAACTGTCTCGCAGAAGGAGACCACCGCGTCCGGCGTCAAGTACCTACACCAACAGTTCGCCAGTCATGTTTAAGTCTCATGCAATAGGGGCTGACCTTAGTTCCGTCAACCAGGCACAGGGGTTCAGATTCTGGACTACCGCTCAGATCATTCAAATGCAAAAACCTCATCACACGTTGCCCACCTGGAAATCGAAACTACTTGACTTACAAATGCATCGTATGATGAAGTAAGGTTACATTTACAGCGAAAGGTATTTTCGAACACCCTGCGAAAATAATTAATAATATTACGTTTGATCCATGCTGAAAACCGCTATCACTGGCAGCATGATAGAATAGAATAGAAAACATTAATTCGACACAACACAACAGCAAAAAACACATAGAAAAAAAGAGCAAAATAAAATGACATAACAATGACACCTCTCATGTTAATGAAATTACGGAAACATACATACATATACCCTTCAAACAGCTGCTTCTATGAAAAATATAAATGCTGGAAAATCATCGGCTAAGGTTTCGTGCTGGCAGAATTACACACCACACTTAAAATGAGAAGAAATACGGTGAATATATTTTCCGTCATTATTAAAAGCAATACCTTTTGTGCCCTTCTCTCTGTATTTAATGTCCCATTAAAATAGATGGACATATTTTAACACAGCGTCCACCCAAAGATATCCAAGCAAAAAAAAAACTGATTAAACTGATTTTATTTTGAACTAAAATATTAAATTGCCGGCACACTAGAAAAAACACAATCATTATGGGTAGGTACTTGACGTGGTCACGTGCGCCTGCACATTTGTAGTATCAGAATTATGTGATAACAAAGACATGGATGTGTTTATGCGTTGGGTAATCTTTTTTTTATTTTGGTATAATTAAAATTTTAAAAAAATATTCTATTTTTTATAATATTTATCAAATAAATAATTTTAAAATTTATTTATTTAGATTTATTATTTGAATAATAATAATTTTATTTATATTATTATTTAATAATTAATTTAAATAGCTTATAAATTAGAGCATAATATTGAAGATATTTTATTTAATATGGGTTTGCTCTTGACTCTAGTCTAGGTCATAGATGACAGTGACAAAGTCGACGATGGAGCGAGCTTAGCTTAATCAACATTTTAATGTATTTTCGTTAGCTGTGTTTTTTCCTTGTAAGATCTTGTGCGTTTTTCGTTTTTTTTTTTTTACCATTGTCCTTATTTTAGTGGTCTGAATGATTTCTAAAAATTTGTCCATCTATTTTAATGGGACCTTATATAATTTTCATTTTAGAGTGTAATATGTGTTTATAAATAAATAAAGTCTCCACCGTTAGAATGGGATGAGCTAGTGGTGTCTTGTGCTGCGTTCCTGTGCGCGGAGTTTGCAGACCAGCGAATAGTCCTGGCTAGCACGAGGGAGTCTCTGGTCCAGACGCTGGCGTCATTCGCGACACAACCTGCCACTATGAGGGCCATCGAAAGAGTTCCTATCAAACAGTGAGTATTATCATGTATCATTACAGGCCAACCGTTTAACTGAGAAGGTGCCGAAGGTAGCTGGGTGGTATGGGAAGGGCGTGGATGCCGATCAGAGGGCGAAAACCTCTCGTAAACTGCACCGTAGTTCAGGGGATATGGGACTTCTTTCTTACCACCAGGATTTAAATTCAATTCCCGGCCATGTGCACGTGTGTGCATGTTAACAGGGAAGAAAGTTTTACGATGAATTTTGGACTGGTATGAAATCGCAAATTGCTATGAATAATCGTAGTAATCAACGCTTATTCCTTTTATATAGGCAATCATTTTAATAGGGCTTCTTACTGTCAGTTTCTTGCTAGATGGCACACTGCGTCGAGGGAGAAAAACATTATTCCTATTCCGCCTGTGGTTAAGCCTTAGCTGTAGAAAATATAGCCTTGTATAAATGCTACTTCTTCTAACTCAACAGACAGATGTGTTGCTGGAGAGTTTGTTGCGCCACCTCTTCTTCCCAGCTAAAACACTAGGAAGTGGTGACGGGCGGGCGTTTTGGGGGACTATCTTTATGTAGAACTTTGACGTTCAAAAAGTACAGGCACTCAGCCTAATTTGAATAAATGACTTTTGATTTTGATTTTTTACGCTCAATCTTATTAGCACCAATTTTTGTTTGTACAAGCAAACATGTGTGTAAAGACGGCAAAACGGTATACCGTGCAAATGGCTAGCAATCCATGCAATTTTTGCGCCAATGTTTGCACAAACTGTTTGCGCAAGCAAGATTGACCCATCCAACCTTTTGGTGATAGTTCTGTTTTTGATCTTTGGTTAGATTATAGTGTTTTGTTTTACTCCTTTATCAACGTGGCGCCTCCTCTGGTTCCGCGCAACGATCTCCATTATGACATTTTCTAAATTCTCATTTCATAGTCATAATTAGTTGCTTTATCCTTGATGAACAAGGATAATGCTCTGTTAATCTACCCCCTACTTAAAATGTTACATCTATCAATCTACATGAAATATTCCTGATCCAGGGCCATTATTTTGCTCCAGACAGATGTGCATGGTAGAGGAGTTGGTGCGCCCGTATCAGAACCGCGCATGGGCGCAGTCCAACTGGGTGCTCGTCAGGTTCTGGCACGGCTCGGGCTTCGGCTTCCGGCACCGGCAGTGGCCACATTTAGCTGCAAGGTGAGAACAAAACACATTTGCACAGGACATACAATTATACAGTACTGGCTTCTGCCAGCGGCTTCGCACGCGTGAATGTCGAAAATGATCCCAAGAGAACATATTCCCGGAATAACAAGTATCCTATGTCCTGTTCTAAGACATGGTCTAACCGTGTGCCAAATTTTATTCAAATCCATTCAGCCGTTGGTATGTGAATAGGTAACAGACACAACGGAAGAGTTACTTTTACATTTATAATAATGCCGCCCGTATTAGATTTTGCAACCGAAACGATTCAAAACGTCAGAGAACTGTCATTTGTGTGAACCAAGTCCGACTTTGCACTGAATAGCTTCGAGTAATTCTCTCACACGTAGCGAAGGTTAACCATGTTTTCTAAAATACGAATTAATTTTTTGTCAAATCTCATGACGTTTTATTAAATTGATATTTGTTAACCCAGTTAATGGGTTGTGGAGGTCTGGTGGGCAGCTGCTCTACGTAAAATACTGGGATTCAGCTGAATCCGGATTGACCGGAAGTGTATAGTTGGGAAATGGCTAGGCAGATGAGGATGATGAGTTGTTATTCAGCCATCGTTGCTCAGCAGTAAACATAAGAATTGAGCCATTCAACGTGGCAATGCTGCCTGTCTTTTTGGCATTTTTACCGTTGAGAGCGATGTGGACGAATGTGAAACGTTGCCCAATGAGTTCTTACCATTTTATCCCGCTTGTACAACTTTTTTTTTCTATTAGCTTAGTATTGAGCTTGTTATTTTATTGCGTTGATTTGCCATTCAAAAAACAAGGGTGCAAAATAACGTGCAACTTCACAGTGCCAACAAAATGCACCTCGCTATTTCTAGAAAAGTTTTAAAACAGGAAAGTGCTGCCAACACAATAGCACTTTAACTAGAACTCTTGATAAAACACTTTTAAACTGCCTTCCTTAAACACGGCGACGTGTTTCTCTTTAGAAACACAATGGAGGCTCTGAAGTTTAAGTACAAGGGTTACTGAATCAGGAGTAATGTAAGAAAAGGTTTGAGAGAAGAAAAAGTTATTGTTATTAGACTTTGTCTGAAATATTAGTTTATTTTGAGTGAATAATTAACAGAAAAAAAACAATCGATTTTGTTTATTCATATTATTCGTATAATGATGACATAAGTATTCAAAAGACATCACTTCCCACGGTATCAGCTGGTATAAATCACGGACGAGCCACAGTCAAATATATAGCCTCTACATCATTGAGATTTATCGGAGCAATATCGAAATGGAACCTATTGAACTAAACTGTATGGCATAGATACATTGCACAAAGCTAGATTGAATCTAGGGTTCCGAAAAAAGAAATTGTAAAGTCGGTTTACAGACGATAAAACCTCAAAGACGATAAGACGTCAAAACCTTTTGACGTGACAACGTCTAATAAATCGATGAACGCCGGCTGCACGCACGAAAAAGGATGACTCATTGTAACGTTATGCTCATTGTAACGTTACGATCATTTCATCAATGTTTCGTTATGAACTTATGACGTTGTCACGTTAAACTGTCGACCGTAAACCGACTTTACAGACAACCAATTTTTTAATTACATGTCCATATGGTATAATTATCAACCAACGTTTTCTAACGGTTTTTAATGTACGATAGAAACAAGAAAGAATAGTGATTGGACATTTAAAATGGTTTTTTTTCTGTTGGATGGAGCTGGTCATGGATGCAGAGGAAGAGGGAGACCAAAGAATGGATTGTTTGAGCAGTGGTATGGAAGAAAAGGGACTCGGTGATAACGTGACGGTTGACAGGTAACATGGGATAGTGCAGGAAGATGTTGGTCTCAAGAACAAATTTTGAAGTCGTTGAAACTTACTACAAGGAACATCTAAAATATCCTGTACCAATTTAGCATTCTGCCTGACTACATGTCGGTGTAAGCGCACCAAATAAATCAAATATCCGATATTGACAGTGACGTGTATCATCACACAGGTACGGCGACAGGGAGCCGACAGTCAACAACCTCGGGGCCAAAGTCGATGCAGGACTTATGAGCCAGTGTTTTGGTGAGTTACTCTCTTTTCTGTACTTAAATGTTTTTCAATTTCAATATTTAGCTTTTCTTCCTTCAAGTAAGAATAAAATGCACTGCCGCATTTCCGCCCGCATATGGAAATTGCATAACATTTTAGTATTATAGATTTCCGCAAAGTAACGCCTGATATCATAACTTATTATATAGTAGGATTCTGCCAGCGGCTTCGCCCGCGCGTGAAAAGTGGAAAATATCCTTATCCCACGGGAAATACACTCCCGGGATAAAAAACATGCGGGGCAGTCTTTGGGGACTGCCGATAGAAGTGAAAACTAAGCGAAAGCTAAAGCGTTCGGTGACGATGACACGAGTTCCATGATTTTTGTTCACACAAAAAGTGCTCAACGTGCCTAAAGAAGTTTTCACTCCAAAAATATTCTAATCCGGGACATGGTATACATGTGTGCCAAGTTTAATCCAATCACCATTCAGCATTTAAGACTGAACCATTTATATTATAAGTATGGACGGAAAGAAGCTTGAAAAGTTCTAGAAAGGGAGTAAAAGTGTATCAAAATGGTACGATTTCGTACCTTTATTAATAGATGTAACTTTATCAGCCGAAACCTATATTTATGATATCGTCAAAAATATCAGACTGTTAGGATCACGCACGGCAACTAGAATGGTGCCGCGAGCGGAGTAGACGTCACCGATCTGCATCAGGCATCACTACCGAGTAGTTTAGTTAAAACACTTATAATCTTAGTACAGTACTATCTTTTGCTATTAACAATGATACAGTTATTCTTATTTCCTCTAGGTCCCTGCCCCTCAGAGGTGATCCAGAACCGCATAAAGGAGTACCTCGCGGCACACCCGACAAACGCGGCTGCTTACCTGAACTCCTTGCTGAGCCAGCTCAACTGGGCCTTCTCGGAGTTCATCACTATGATGCAGGAGGTGATGAACTTAAAACAACATTATTAGGGTACTAGCTTTTGCCCGCGACTTCGTACACGCATATCCCGTTTTTTCCCGTTCCCGTAACTATAGCATTTCTCATGAATGTGGCTATAATATACAAAAATAATTTTCCAAATCGGACTGGTAGTTCCAGAGATTAGCGCGTTCAAACAAACAAACTCTTCAGCTTTATTATTAGTATAGATTTGACTAGTATAAAATATCTAATAATAATTTGTACTGGATGGCTTCAATTCAATACGACGGGACTTGTGAGTGACGTCACATGCAATTAGTGCAGGTTATTACAGATTTTAAAACGCTGACAACACGCCATTTTTTTGATTTTTAAGAAAAAAAATTAACTGCGACTTGTCTGTTCTCTAGGTTTTGATAAATGTTAAAAAACAGTCAAATACCCTATCAGTATGTTCATTAATATGCTTAATAAAGTGACAGTGACAGCTTAGGGCTATGAAATATGTGAATGTCTATGGTTATTTCTCTATGATTCGCAATCGATCTGCCTGGCTTTTTCCTAACTACATTGGGGTTGGCTTCCAGCATACACGGATACAGCTTGGTACTAGTATTGTATATGGATCGACTGCCTCTCTGAACTCTACAACCCATTATCCGGGTAACACGATCACAGCCGGGACCAACGGCTTAGCGTGCTTTCCGAGGCATGGAGCAGTCTCGAAATGTAATGCATGGACACCCATCCACGGACCGGCATCGGCAAGCATTATTTAATCTTGAAAATAGATCCGTGCCATCAGGAACAGGAATTTCATTTCATTTAATTTCCCTATGATTCACAATGGTTGTTAAAAATATTAGATGGAGAGGGCAATGCTCGCCTTGCGTCATCAAATCAGGAATTATGATATCCGCAAGAGAACCAAGGTTACCGACATAGCCCGAAGGATCGCCAACCTGAAGTTTCAGTAGGCAGGGCACATTTTGCTCGCAGAACAGATGGTCAATGGAGCCGAAAAGTTCTGGAGTGGCGACCGCGTACCAGAAGACGTAGCTTTCGAAGGCCTCCCACAAGGTGTACCGATGACCTGGTGAGGGTCGCGGATAGACGGTGGATGCGAGACGCACAGGATCGGTTGTTGTGGCGACACTTGGCGGAGGTCTATGTCCAGCAGTAGACGTCTTTCGGCTGATATGATGATGATGATTAAAAATAGGAAATCTTTTTCTAAATTATTATACTAGAGCCTTTCACTTACTTTCTTTATCCTCATTTAGATATTACAAATTCAATACTCGTAGTAGGAAACCGAGTACACGAGACTTATCAACATCGTCCCAAAGTCGGTAACGCATTGGAAAATCCCAGTGTTGCAATCAAAAATGCAGATTAGAAAGCTTGTCTTAGTTTTGAGTGAGTCAACTAAATCTTATACCTGTTCTAGATGGACCGTGTGAACGTAGATTCCCACCTTGAATCGCGTCAGATCAAGCTGTGTGCCACGTGTTTCGACTTATACCACGGCCTGGCAAGAGCGCTGGAGATGACCCTACACCTGGCACCGATGCTGCTCTCCAAAGCAGAGGCTTGCGACAACCAGAACGAACTGTTGCTAGGCAGAACTTGTCAGGTAAGGTTTATCCCACCTTGAATCGCCTCAGGCCAAGCTATGCACAACGTGTTTCGACTTGTACCACGGCCTGGGTTATGGCACCAATGCTGCTTACCAAACCAGAGGCCTGTGAAAACCAGAACGAAGTGCTGCTAGGCAGATCTTGTCAGGTAATGTTCGCTGGTTCAAATGACGGTAAATACTTCGATTATAAGATACTTACTTATTACACCCAAAAATGTGATGTTAACACATACACACACACGACGTGATACGCCTATATAATAGATAAGTCCCACCAATTTGGTCGGACTTATTTTTTACTAGATAAGCTCATCGTCCTGGTATACCTGAAAACTTGTGCCAGTAAAAAAGCTAATAAAAAATGGCGGCCTTTATCACTCCCTCTCACTCGCACATTATACTGAGTGAATGAAAGGGCATGATAAGCTCTTTTATTTGACCGCCATTATTAATTTGTTATAAAAAAGAACTAAACACAACTCAGCTTATCAGAACAGCTCTACGTTTGATTGCTCTCAACACCCCCCCCTCCCCCTTCGCTCTTTGCATTTACTGGCAACTCAAACATCAAACCTTCCATTCCAGATCCTAATGGCGGTGGTATCACGGGTCTGCATTCGCGGCGGTGGGGGCGCCAGTTTCTCTCGCCTGGTCGCCCGGGGTCTACCGGACACGGACCGGGTACACTACTACGTGGCACTAGCGCCCGTTGCTGGTTGTCTCATCAGAATGCTGGAGCCTAAGCTGCCTCCTGAAGTAAGTATGAATGAGGCTAGCCAGTAGTGGTTAACCTTATCAGACAATTAATTTGACTGACTGCCAGAAAGACTTGAGATAAGCTAGTTAATGTCAAAGAGTACTGAAACGCCGCTTAGCATTGAAACGTACATATATGTACGTGCTGCGCCGAAACCAAATGTTGTGGCTTAATAAATGACTTCTGCAACCACAATCTTCTTGATGATGAAAAGACCCTGGTTTTCACTTGTGAGTTTTAACAGAAGCGTCCGTGTTTGAAAAGGGTCGTAGGCTTTTTGTAAATATCTTTTATACCTGATCCCTCTTTTTGTTTTAGCATCTAGACAGAGTAACAAAAGCCTTGGTGACAGAGCCGCTATTCCGGATGGATGGACTTGAGCTCATGCTTGGCAAGTCGAAGAACAACAAAGTGTTCTCATTTTACAAGTGTGAGTGGCATAAACTTTATTTGTTATTACTAGGATATTTCCGAGACTTCGCTCCCATAACCCACGAGAAAAAATATAGTAAAACAACTTAATAAAAGTGCTTTTTTTTCTGTAAATTTTTGTAATCGAATCAGTATTTGTAGAAATTTCTACCACTATGTAATATTAGTTTAAGATGGAATACATTTAATAACATTATGAATGTAAAAGTAGATTTCAAAATCAAGCGTCGGCGCCGTGATCAACTCTAAAATTTTGTAGACCCAGAAGACGTAACAAAGGAAGAGTTAGCAGCTCTAGAGCTGGTAGCAGAACGTTTACGCGTGGCCCGGGAAACTATCCTAAAGGCGAAGTCCCCGGGCTCCAGCGGGGCGCAGTCCGACCTGCTATGCACCATCTGCTACGCAAGGCCTGCCGACACCGCCTTCATGCCTTGTGGACATCATTCCTGCAGGTTTGTTGGAAGATAAAAGTACTAAGCTCTTTAGCATTTTCGGTATATTCCAATATCCAATAAATAAAATCACATCAAATTGGTTAGTTTTGCGCATGGAGTAACTCGGGATTAGTTTCGTCTCCGTCAGAGGGTCTGGTTCACCACTTACGATCAAGCTCCTGTTAACTTACTTGGCAGATACTTTCATACAATTTCAGATCCTTATTTAAATTAAATTAGGTGAGTAGTGGCTATTCGGACAGCATGGAACAGGCTCTTAGTCTGTCAATCAATCGGCAGGGCCAATCATGCCTTCCTCGTTCCTTGGTTAGTTGACAGTAATAGAAGAGTGTGTCGTGTATGTGTGTGTGTCGAATGTTTTAGTTTGTAATTTTCTTTTTATGTAATTCCCGGTGCACAATTAAGTATATAATAACATCGGTTTAAACGGCTGAATAGTCAATGAGTTTCAGAAACCTGTTTCTAGAGATTCCCAGTTCTTTTAGGGTGCTAGAAAGTTAGGAGTATCATATCTCGACGAATTAATTATTCAACCCTTTCAATTAATACTTTCTTTACAGAGCCTGTATAATGCAACATCTGTTAAACAGCAAGCAATGTTTCTTCTGCAAAGCAGACATTGAATCTGTGCGTGAAATAGAACCCGCCAACAACTGACGCCATCTTTTTACGTCATCAACAGTAATGGCGGCAAAACCGAGTTACGTTTAATTAAATCTATGGAAATCATAGCCATCCTACATTGTTTTTATAAAATAAAGTATGGTGACAAGTTCTTTTATTTAGTGACGATAATGTTTGGATATATTTTTATTAAATTATTATTTTATTTAAAAAGTTTCACCTTTATTTTCGTACTCCATAGAACGATAAATAAATGAATCCGAAAAACGCTTTGCAAAGTAAAAAAAAGAACCACTAAAACAGGAGAAGGAACTGTTTACTTTGAAAAATCACAAAAAAAACTCATAATAAGTTTTCACCAATTTATTAAGTACACAAATTGTCTATTGGTCAGGGCCCCTTGTTAAGTCCTTGAGGGGAATACGCGTAATAAGCCAGGGGACACTCGCAGGTCCCTCTAAGTCCTGGATGGCCGCGAGGGCCCATCGGTCCTGAAAATTAAAATAACAGGATTATCATAAAAGCTTTGGTAAGAGCCCATTTTGTTAAACTAACTTTTGCCTTCGGGTTTGCACGCGTTAAAGTAGCCTTCAACCGTCTCCAGAGTCCTATCTATCTCTATACCAAAATTTATCAATATCGGTTCGGCGATTTAGGCGTGAATGCGTAAAAAACAAACAAACACACTTTTGCATTTATAATATCACAAGTTTAGATTATTTACCAAAGGTGCTTAGAAATCCAAAGCACATCGCATTCGTTTTTATTCATCAATGTTCATTAGGATCATTAAATTGGGTTAACCAATGAATCCTCCATTATCTTACCTTCCCTTCCTGGGTCGCCTCTATCGCCTTGTCTGCCCGGATAACCCGATGGACCCGTTGGACCTGAAAACAACAATGACTTGTCAACATCTTTTCAAAATTGTTTGAAATTCTTTTCTCTGGAATAAATCTAGTCCAGTCTTATACCTATTGTTTCGTTGTAGAAGTGGTGACTGCACAGTTTCATTTCATTTACATTATTGAAAGAATATGAGGTTTCGAAAACGTTCTTCTGACTGTGATATGGATTGAGGAGCCATGTCTTGTATTGGATCGCCGGTACTTTTATTATTAAGTAGTATCTGATAGGCCAAGGAATCTCGGTTTGATTATCCAAAACGTGCATTGTACATTTTAACTTTATGTACATTAGTGGTGTATAGGGAGACTTAACGCAACTAGGCATGCTCTTCCAGTCAACCTTTGGGTCAATATGCGGCTGAAGCTAGTGCAATATGACATTTTATTAAATAAATTATATAGATTAGGGATCTGCGGTATATGAATGGTTCAAATATCTGGAAAACAGAGCACAGCTAGTAGAGATAGAATACTTCAATAACACTATAAACGAACTTCAAAAGTTTCGGTCTCACATAAAGGCGATTAGCGCATCAATATCACAAGGAAGTGTTATTGGATGTCTTTTGTTTCTCATTTATATCAATGATCTCCCAAAATGTATAGCAGAAACCGGACCTTGTTTATTTGCGGACGACATCTCCATTCTCACCCAATGTCACGACAATATGAACTTAAACAGTGCCCTTAATGAAATTCTCGGCAAAATAATAACCTGGATGAACGAACACAACCTTGAAATAAACTTCCAAAAAACTGAACTCATAACTTTCCATCCCCACCAAAAAACTCCTCTAAATGTACTCTTTTCCTTTAATAACCATATAATAGAAACAGTTAATGAATTCAAACTATTAGGCATAACCATAGACAAAAATATAAATTGGAAGTCACACATACAAAACATAAAATCAAAACTATCAAAATTTTCATAATGCTTTCCAGGAAGTCAAAAAAACCACAAATTTACAGACTGCCCTGGTTACGTACTACGCCTATGCTTATGCATGGCTTAGCTACGGCATTATTATGTGGGGATACAGTACAGATGCACCTACACTGTTCACCGCTCAAAAGAAACTTATCCGTATCCTGGTAAATATACAACAGACAGATAGCTGCAAACCCTATTTTATAGAACAAAATATTTTAACTCTGCCTTGTATATCCATATATACTGGAAATAAAATTCGCTCACAAACACCAAGAATTTTACACTAAGCGAGAAGACATACAAACAAGATACACACTCCGACACAAAACACGACTCAACCTTTTATCATCCCGCTTAAAAATACATTCTACAAGTCCTCTGGTAATGTCAATAAAAATATATAATATGCTACCTGAATCAATAAGAAATGAAAAAAAACTCCATTTATTCGCAAATAAGTTAAAAAAGTTATTACTAAAAAAAAATTATTACAGTGTCGACGAATATTTAAGTGATAAATCTTTAAAACTTCAAAAATAAAGTCTTTTGCAATGTAAATTCTAATGTTAATGTATTTTTTTTTTTTTTTAGCATAATTCCATTATTAAATTCTTAAATGATATGAATGAGTCCTCTCCACATACTTACTTATGCTGTGCCCGACAGGGTCCACGATTGTTACCAAAAAAATGTTTACCACCTAAGTCTACATTGTGGAATGCAATAAAGAATTGAGTATTGAGTATTGAGACCTTGTCGACTACATTACCTATTTGCCCCCTGGGTCCCTCGGGGCCCTGTAGGCCGACCCCCTGAGGCCCGCGGTCGCCTTTGTCCCCCTTCTGCCCAGCAGGCCCCGGGCTGCCAGGCTTGCCTGTGTCGCCTGTCTCCCCAGGGTAGCCGCGGGGACCTGGATCTCCGGAGTCACCTTGTATTCCTGGAAATGAGTTAAACTATTAAATTGTTGACCGACAAGGTAAAATGGAAGAGGTTTTAAAATTGACATGAAGTGCGATTCTGTTAACGTCTCACTGTGTAAACTTAGGTGAAGTGAACAAGAAGTGAGCTGTCATATAAACAAGATGGAATGACAGTTCACTTCATGCTCACTCCACCTATGTGTACAAGGTGAGATGTTGACAGAATAGATCGGCTGGATGTTAAATGTGTGAAATATTTGGGGTCGGCTCAAAATTATAAAAAAAAACGTTTTCAGTTTCTTACCTTTTCGGAGGCTAACAAGTTTTATAGTCAACAGTTACCTATTTGTCCTCCGTTAGTTAGTTTAATTATAAAGTAGCGCAAAATTATTATCAGTAGGTAATGGAGAACAATTTTATTATAAATACATCATAATGATCATCATTTTAAACAGTAAAGAAACACTGCAATATTTAGTAAAATATTGCAATAATTATTAACAGACTTTTTTGACCCTTTAAAAAAACAAGCAAAAATACAAGTTTAAAAAAAGAACCTAAATAAGCTTGGTAAACCAAAGAGAGTATTTTTCTTAACTAATTTAGAACTTATAATATTATTAAACCCTTGTATTTCTCACCTGGTGGTCCAGGGGGCCCCGGTCTCCCCGGGTGTCCTCGCTTGCCGGCGACAGTATTTGTCGCCACTACTTGATTTAAAGCAAACTCTCCCAGACGAACTGTAGAAAATAAATATTTTTTATAAGATTATGACTTGCAATAATCAGACCAGATTTCATCGATACTCGTGAAAACCCAGAAGGTCTGTTAAAACCTAAGGGATTTTATATTCATCATCATCTGCCTAGCCTTTTCTCAACTATATTGGGGTCGGTTTCCAGTCAAACCGGATTCAGCTGAATACCAGTATTTTTCTTGAAGCAACTGCCTACCAGACCTCCACAACCCAGTTACAAGTGAGGGATTTTATATTAATTTTGAAAGAAATAAAAATGGAATTACCTTTAATAATATCCTCGCAAATGTTCCTTATTTCAGCTTCAGAGATTAAAGGTGACTGAAAAAAAATAGTAAAACAAAATATATTAAATTCGCATTAACCGAATAACTAAGAAGAAGTGACCATCCTATTAGTTAATATTAGTATATCCTAATATCCCAATAGTAATATTTGTAGTTATTGTGAAAGCCTGGATGATTGGATGTTTATGAATCAGTCAACAGCTGGACGGAATAAGGATAACAAATCCAGGTCTATTGTGCTAGTTAAATGCACGTCCGGTGTTAATACCACAATATTAGTAGGATATATTATTATGTTGTCCCACATGATGAGAATCTCGTGACAGCCAAGAAAGATAAGCGAATCAAGTATCTTGACTTGTCTCGCGAGGTTGTCGACATGGGGGATGTGAAATCAGTAGTCATTGTAGCAATAGTCGTGTCAGCCAAAGTCAAAGTCAAAGTTAAAGCATTTCAAATAAACCATTATCAGATACTTTTGAATTGTCAAATTCAGACCGTCAAAAACATGAAGCTATTTGCACGTTCGAAAGCGTAGATCTCTATGGAGAAGAACGTGCAAGAAACTCCACGGACACTCTTTTAAATCATTTTATGTTTACAAAAATCCTGGTTGCATTAATCTTGTTGCTTCTATATGAGAACAATGTAAACAAAGAAAAAATCAAATTATAGTATCAAATATTAAAATGAGACAGTGGCAACTAAGGGATGACCAGTCTCCACTGACGGCGCCCGTTCACGAACATGACGCGTGCATCAGCACCATTCAGCTCAACCATTTTGAAGGGAACTGAATGATCCGATACAAAAGCTTAATAACCACGAGTCGACCAACATCTTAGGCAGGCTCTCGTGAGGCAGTGGTACTTCTGGACACGGCTCGCATTGTTAGCAGGTTCCTCTCTCTGAAGCCCTAACCGCTGGTATATCCTGTTCCCGATACTGGTGGGCTACGGTTCACCGCTCAAAAGAGAACTAACAACTTGGCAAAAGTCTCAGGAATGCGAGATGGACAAGACCGGTTTATGTGGCGACGCTTGGGGGAGTCGTATGCATAGCTGAGGGCGTCTTTTTGCTGAATGATACTTACCTCTCGGGCATAGCTGATAGGCGCCGGTAATCCAGGCAACCCTGGACTACCTCTTTCTCCAGGAATGCCCGGGAGTCCGTCCATACCACGCATGCCAGGCAGTCCCGGGAGACCTGCCTCGCCTTTCTGGAAATGTGAAGACTTGTTTGAAGACTTGATATTGATTGAAGACTGTGATTTATTTATTTCTTTAAGGAATACCAACGAGTAAGTGCTCTATAAAAAAACTTCTGCAAAATACAAACTTGTAACAAAATTCGTTTTCGCGTGATGCACACTCAATTACCTACAGGTAACCACAACTTACACATCAATGACATACTCCGGCTGAATATTACTTACATAACATAAATAAAACAAAATTTAAAAAAAATGGAAATAATTGCTATTGACAAACTAATTCTATGATTAAGATGACACAATTACAAAAAAAAATGCAAATGGTATGAATTAAGAAAGTATCAATAATTAAAATATTAAATGGTTTAAAAATAATACATGAAATTATAGTGATGGTGATTATAATATACAACAGTAGAATTTTTCAATGAATAGACTTTAAAAGAAATCTTTAACGGGAAGTATTTTTTTGTCTTACGAACCGTAATACTTTACTAGTCAATAACGTCATCTTGTTAATTCAACAAAAAAAAATTGCTGCCCATTTAATTTTCTGTATTTGGAATGATAATACGATCAATTTAACTATTCTTACGTAACAGTAAGACTGATTTTACCCACCACCAAAAAATAGGGTGTTATAAGTTTGACGTGTTAATATATGTGTCTGTCTGTGGCATCGTAGCTCCTTAACGTCTGAACCGATTTTGATTTCGGCACATTACCAGCTGACAGCGTTGAGGACGAATTTTTGATGCTATAATTTAGATTGTTGTTAGGTAGTTTAGTTTATTTTTAATATTCATCAAATTGTGTGAATGTTTATGTCCCTAATATATTTGAGATTTTTGTTTGTGAATAAAGTGTTATAGACTAAGGTAATGAATGCTAAGTATCCCGTTGGTCCCTGAGGCCCCGGTGGTCCTGTGATAAAGACTTGCTGTGAGGATGCAGCTGACTTAGGTCATGCTCAGTAAATTACCTGTCCTGTGGGTCCCTGAGGCCCCGGTGGTCCTGTGATAAAGACTTGCTGTGAGGATGCAGCTGACTTAGGTCATGCTCAGTAAATTACCTGTCCTGTGGGTCCCTGAGGCCCCGGTGGTCCTGTGATAAAGATTTGCTGTGAGGATGCAGCTGACTTAGGTCATGCTCAGTAAATTACCTGTCCTGTGGGTCCCTGAGGCCCCGGTGGTCCTGTGATAAAGACTTGCTGTGAGGATGCAGCTGACTTAGGTCATGCTCAGTAAATTACCTGTCCTGTGGGTCCCTGAGGCCCCGGTGGTCCTGTGATAGAGACTTGCTGTGAGGATGCATGTGACTAATAGGTCATGCTCAGTAAATTACCTGTCCAGTGGGTCCCTGAGGTCCCGGTGGAACTGGGATAGAGACCTGCTGTGAAGATGCAGCTGGCTTAGGTCATGCTGAGTAAATTACCTATCCTGTGGGTCCCTGAGGCCCCGGTGGTCCTGTGATAAAGACTTGCTGTGAGGATGCAGCTGACTTAGGTCATGCTCAGTAAATTACCTGTCCTGTGGGTCCCTGAGGCCCCGGTGGTCCTGTGATAAAGACTTGCTGTGAGGATTCAGCTGACTTAGGTCATGCTCAGTAAATTACCTGTCCTGTGGGTCCCTGAGGCCCCGGTGGTCCTGTGATAAAGACTTGCTGTGAGGATGCAGCTGACTTAGGTCATGCTCAGTAAATTACCTGTCCTGTGGGTCCCTGAGGCCCCGGTGGTCCTGTGATAAAGACTTGCTGTGAGGATGCAGCTGACTTAGGTCATGCTCAGTAAATTACCTGTCCTGTGGGTCCCTGAGGCCCCGGTAGTCCTGGGACGGAGACCTGCTGTGAGGATCCAGCTGCTGAGCCTGGACGGCCGGGGGGGCCTGGCAAACCCGGTGGGCCTTCTGGACCCTGCAATGGAAGAAACCAGTGTTTATTAGAAAAATTTGATAGTTAACGCTGATGCTGATCAGCAAATGAATGATGAATGATGAAAAACTAAACATAAAATAAAAAATAAATACAGTACCTGAAAAGGGGTCATTGTATTCATCATTATGGCGTATTTTTACTATGGGACAAACACTGAAATCGCAAATAAAAAACCGACTGACGACTGTTGAGTAACAAGGTACATTTATGTGCGCATAAGACGGCAAAATGTTCTAAACACCTATTTTTTTTTCGTGACTTCGGAGTTAGTTATTCTGTAACACGTTGTATACTTGAATACTTTGTTCGAGATAATTTTAATTTATCGCCGCCAATTCAACTATCACTGTGTACTTTACGTTGATTTGTATGTGAAGTCTTATCTCCATTGCATAATAATCCGTGATCGGATAATTGGGCTCTAATATACCTAAACTTCACTTTTATTTCCACGAAAGTATAATACGGACATGCTTTTAAGTTGGTTCAGGCATTTAGAAGTTACATACAAACATAAAAAATATTACACTCCTTTTCTTGGGCAGTCGTGTAATAAATACAACACATTGATCACATTGTGCACATTATAATTTTTATAGGTATTCCATTTTTTTTGAATAAAATAAAGATACTAAATCAAAATAACCACTGCTATACTTAATTTCATTAAATTTGTTATAGTTGTTTTACAAAATTGTTCAATCCCGGGAGCCCGGGATTACTTATTTATTCAGAAAGGAATGTCTATATTATTCTGTCACGAGAAGTTTAGGTATATTTACGCCCGATTATCCGATCACTGATAATAATGCAATGGAGATTAGACTTTGTCATATGTGACATAGAATAGAAATACTCTTTTTTGTACACCAAATAAAAACAACATTAGGAGCTTAAAAATAGAAGGGTGTAACAATAGGTGGTCTAAAGTATGTACTAGTTTGTTTTTCTATTTGACAATTTGGAGGTATGCGGTACAGAGAGTAAAGTCCCGCATACCTCCATTGAAAAGGGGAGGATCCTCCGAACCAGACGGTTGTTGTGTCTGGTGGGCAACTGCCCGATAGTTGATATTCGGACTGTTGTATACATTCAAATCGCAATGTAAACTTCACTTGCGCGATGCAGGATTTTGTTGAGTTGTAGATGGCGCTGCGGTTCTTTTTGTTGCGATGTATATTTGCTTCGTTGCTTTTTTCTTGTGGCGGCATTGATGCCGCTACATCACTCCCCTCCTGAGACCGGAGGTCGATAGTGGATGAGTCGTTCATACATCTTGAGATGCTTGCCAGGCCAGTGGAAGGTTGGTTCCAGTGGGTCGGAACCGGAAGTCGCAGAGTTCGCGGTGAGTCGGAACTGTATGCGGTGCCCCAGTGAGTCGGGGTGATGTCATCCCAGTGAGTCGGGATGATGCTGCAGGCTCCAGTGAGTCGGAGTGGTGCTGCTGGCTCCAGTGGGTCGGAGCTGTGCGACGTATTGACGTGACTGCTTGGGGTCGACCAGGAGAGGTTCTTCGTGTGACTGGCCGAAGGTGCAGTGTGCTTGCCAAGGTCGCTGATGAGGTTGAGGATGATGAGAGGCTGAGGATGCTGACCAGGAATGCGCGTCAGCTGCATTCTGGTGGTCAGGATACCCGTAGAAGCCGTGGGTACTGGCTGGCTGTATGACTCGCTGCTCGAAAGCTTGAGGTCACGATGGGAAGTGATGATGACGTCACTCTGAGGTAGTTGCACGAAGGCTGCGCTGACGTTCAATGTCGAGGGTCACCAGTTTGGAGGTATGCGGTACAGAGAGTAAAGTCCCGCATACCTCCATTGAAAAGGGGAGGATCCTCCGAACCAGACGGTTGTTGTGTCTGGTGGGCAACTGCCCGATAGTTGATATTCGGACTGTTGTATACATTCAAATCGCAATGTAAACTTCACTTGCGCGATGCAGGATTTTGTTGAGTTGTAGATGGCGCTGCGGTTCTTTTTGTTGCGATGTATATTTGCTTCGTTGCTTTTTTCTTGTGGCGGCATTGATGCCGCTACAACAATTATTTCGAATCCTGAATTCTAATTTAAATGTTCAAATTAAATCACAAGCACAATGAAGACTGGCTGGCTGAATGAGGAAACTCACAAAAACACTTTTTAAATTATTTTGGCTATGAACTGATTATTAGGATAAATACCGGTTGTCCGTCGAAGCCCTGCTTTCCTTCTGGGCCTGGTAAGCCCGGTGGACCCATGTTACCGGGTAGTCCTTGCAACCCTGTGAAACCTTGGGGTCCTGGGAGACCCTGCAAAATAGACACATGAAAATATTTGAAATTAATATATTGGCAAAAAATAAATAAAAAATAAAAAAACAAATAAAAAAATCTTTCTTTTTTTTCTTTCAATATTTGAAAAGTATCATCTGTCTTAATCTTAAACTTTTTGTAGTATTGCAACGATCTAAAAATGTACTAACATAACAACTGTTTCACATATCGCAGTTCTTCGCAAATGTCTGGTTATTTAATTAAGAATTATAGTATAATATAATGACGAGTAGTAAGAACTCCTACTTCAGGGCCAAAGGTATGCTAGTTTTTAGACTACAACAGAGTTTAACCAAAATTCAAATTCTTAAGTCGAAAACAACCATTAGTCAGTTAAATTTTTATATATTTTATATTATTAATATAATTTTTTGGCTATAATTATATAATATATATTTTTAGAACAAAAAATATATTTAAATTATATAATTTCAAATCAAAGAATTATTATTTTTGAGATTATTGATAAAGATATTCTTTTTCTTTGAAGTTTTAAAGTAAATAACTTAACTTTGGTTTACAAGACCAATATTTTTGAAACTATAAAAACAAATGATGATAAGTTTATTCGTGTGTTTTTTTTGCCTGTAAAATGGGCAAATTATTTTAATCGACTTGACCGTGTTTTAAATTTAACTAGATCTCCATGCGTGCATTTTATTTTAATCAAAATCAAAGGTCAACTATTCAAATTAAGCTGAGAGCCAGCAATTTTTGAACGTCAATGTTCTAAATAAGACAGCCCTAACAGCCCGCCCGTCACCACTTTCTAGTGTTTTAGCTGCGAAGAAGAATAAAACATGGAACCTTACCACAGCTCCATCGCGTCCTGATATTCCTGACAGGCCGATGTCACCAGGCTTGCCGTCCCGGCCTGGAGCGCCCTTCTCGCCTTTAGCACCTTCAGAAACATAAGTAGGGTTCAGAACACATTCATTAAAAGTAGGCAAAACTGTTGCCTTTTTTATTTTGTGTTCTTCCAAAGACATTAAATTTATACTACCAATAGACAGGACATAACGAACAAAATCGTAATCCAATACTTATGTCCTAGTGGACGAAAGTCGCTGTCTAATGTGACACCCAGGGGCATGTCAAGTCGTATTTGTGTCCACCAAAAGAAAAACATTTTCTAAGAAAATATGCCGAGTTGCTCATTACGCTATTGCAAATCTCGTTATGGTAAAACGACTGGACCTACCTTCGGTTTATTTTCGTATATATTGTTTTTATTTACTCAGTAATAAATTAGAATTCAATAATTTTCATATATAGTTCTAGAACATTTCCATGTTTGCTATTCAAAGCTAGATGGCGTTACTAAGGCATGGGATCACAGTTTTTTTGTGACATTTCTTCTGATAGCCGCTCTATTGTATCTTTAAAATATAATCTCTTTGTGTTTTTCCAATGATGTCTCAACTGTCTGTAATAGTAAAAAATACGGCCCAGTGACACGGCGTAACATAGGTTTAGTTAGTTTTGGTATTTCCGTACAATCAGGGCCCTAATTAATATTCATTATATATGTCACCGGAAAATAGCAAACTCTGTAAGATTATAAAATAACTTGAGAGATTATAAACTCTCGATAAATTGTCAACTGAACATTTGGAATACTTTTTTAGTACAGTTTTAGTTTACGATCTCTCAAGTTATTTTATAATCTGACGGAGAGACATATTTGCCACAATTAAACGACGGATAGTTAAGTTAGTTTGATTTTTTTCAGGGTCCCTCAGTTACTGCGTTATTTAAAGCTGGGTACTGAACGGTGGTTCGGGGCGTAATGTAACATGTTACAAAGCGAGCATTCGTGCAGTCAGTACGTGGAAACGAGCACGAACATTATGCGTCATGTGTTTTGTTTAATACGGATTTTAGGACACAGCATAACATAACATGCTCGCTGCGAATGTTAAATTATGGGCCCGTAACAACGGTCAGTACCCAGCTTTAAATAACGCAGAAAATGAGGGCCACTAAAACCGCGGGAAAAAAACAGCTGCGTAGTACCTACATTTTGTCGAGTTATGCAAACAGAAATGTACGGGGAGGGTGAATTTATTTCGCGATTTCAGGGTTGGTCCCATAGTAAAAGTTGTTCCTTATGATGAGTAAAAAACGTCTCTCTATGTTTTGCGTTTCTTTTACACCCTGCATTAGTAATAGTAGTCACACAGACATCCACTGCTACGTATCCTAATTAACATTAGAAAGAAGTAAATTAATACAATTTGTAACATACTAAGTATACCTACCATGTATGAGCGAAGCATTGATGTTGCTGGCGGGTCCCGGGGGGCCGGGAAGACCGCGATCGCCAGGGGGTCCTACAGGCCCCGGTGGTCCAGGCAAACCCTGAGCAAAGGACGTCAGTATTGAGTGCAACAACACCGCACAAGTCGAAAATAGGGTATTTGACTAAAACAATCTAATTATAGTAGGCGCCAGATAATCGTGGAATATCGGTCATTGACCCACCTACATTTATTGACATTGTTAATTTGAAAAACGGAATTAATGACACAAAACTGTCCCGAATCATCATCTCTCGTGATCCTTAACATGGTCTAATAATGAAAAACGATTCATATTTAATTGTTCAGGTACCTATGAGCAGTTATTAGGGAAAGGTCAATATACTTTATTCCAGATTTATCTGGCGCCTACTATAGTCTGTCAGATAGATTTCCAAAAAATATTGGACACATATTTTTTCTTTTGTCGCGTAAACAAAAAATGAAGACGATGCAAAACTCGTGTGACGTCACTTACCAGAGTCTTCTCAAAGTCGTCAGATAGGAAACACTGACCTCATCGGGTTTTTTTAATTATGATTATTTAATGTGTATAAATCGTAGGTATTTAACCTAATTAAGGGCCGAATATTCAATCGTCAGATAACTTTAAACCGATTAATAAAAATGGCTAAAATTAATTTTGGCGATTAATAAATCGAATCTAAATCTAAAATTTAGATTCGATTTAGATTCTAATAGAATAAATTAGTTATAAACTCACATCTATTCCATTAGCTCCCGGCACTCCTGCGAACCCCGTCACACCGACTTCTCCTTGATCACCTACATAACAACGTATTAATAAATTCATCTTTCATTAAAAATTGTGTACAAGTAGTATAATGTGTGAATTATAATCACGAGCGTAGCTATAGCTTTCACAAGGGAGATAAAATATGACTAGTTTTTGCCCAGGCCTCACGCAGAATAGGCAGAAATGTGAACCACAATTCTGAATGTTTTTCCGGAAATGTTCTCTGCTAGCTTCGATGGTCTCGCGGTCCCAAGCGCGACTGCCGAGCATGGAGTCCTGGGTTCGATTCCCAGGTCGGGCGAAAAGTGTTATTGGGTTTTCCAATAGGAATTTCTCAGTGGCAGCCCGGAGTTTGGAAGTTGGTAGTGTGACACCCCCGTGCCTCGGAAAGCCGTTGATCCTGCGCCAGATCTCTCTCCGATCGTGTCGGGTTGCGTCCCATCGGAATATGAGAGTGATAGAAGAGGGAGTGCACCTGTGTTTGCGCACACATTTATGCACTATAATATGTCCAGAACCGATGGCTAGTCTCAGTTGAGATTGGCCGCCATGGCCGAAATCGGTCAAGAGGACCATAATAGATCTATGTATCCTGTTTATGCGTATGAAGTTTCATTAAAATCGGTTCATTCATTTCGAAAAATAAGGACTTGAAAGTTTGTATGAAATGCCGTACGGCGTAAACGAATGAACCGACTCCAAACAAATGAGATTTGAGCTTTTCTCATCGGTTCGTACAAAAAGTTATAGCCTGCAATGATTAGCGTCACAACCTGCGCGAGTTGACCCTGTTGGACGCAGACGCAGCTTTCTACGTAAATGCATCAGAATCAGAATCAGAAATCATTTATTTGCAAAGAATGTAGGTAACAAAACATAGATTTGATGGTGTACAGGGAAAAACAATTGAATCCAGTACATTCTACCGTATGGCATGTGTATGAAAATAATAAATGATGTAGGTACACAAAATAACATACCAAAAGATATTTTTACCTTTTTGCCCCAAATCTCCTTTCTCTCCCTTCGGTCCGCGTCGCCCCGGTTCCCCTGGAGGTCCAACATAACCTGGACCAGATGCCTTCAAAGAAATAAAAACAAATATTTGTCACCGATTAATTGCCAACAGTTTCAGTCTATAATAAATCTCGCGAGATTGTAAACTATAGATTTTTTTAACAAATCATTTTTGCAAACAATTTCTAAAAACCATGAAACGAACTGACAGGAAATAACATGCAAACATTTTGTTTTCTTGTCACTGACTGAACACTGACGGTACTTTGACCCGAAAATGTGGACTTTGTGAACCTTATTTATGAATTCAAACGAAATTATCTAAATCGTTACAGAAGGTTTAAGGTAAGTACTAACATTAACGATGGCCCCCGGGGGTCCCGGTTCTCCTCTTTCCCCTCTGAAGCCAGGATTCCCTGGTATACCTGGATCTCCCTTCGTACCGCGTACGCCCTGAAAAATATCGTTTCAAATTATGTTGAAAGAGGAATAAGAAGGAATAAGCTCGCCTTTGCACATAAGCTGTCCCATTATCTGAATATTTATATGAAATAAAGAATAAGATGAAGTAATGGTAGAAGACCGGAAGATAGAATCGGGATAAATTATATTATCCTGAACCTATAAGACCAAAGAAAATATGGATGGAGTGTGAAAAATTTCGACGGCACGGTTGGCGCAGTGGTTGAGCGATCGACTGCTGCGCTGCGTGTCGTGGGCTCGATTCCCGCAGAGAACAAATATTTGTATGGCCTACAGGTAGTTGTTCCGGGTCTGGCTATTTGTGTATGTGAGTTTATATGTTTGTAAACGTACCCACGATACAGGAGAAATTCCTAGGGTGGGGCAACGTTTTTAAGAAAAAATAATATTAACAAGTAGTTTACAAAATTTAACTATTTCTCTGTTCGACTTTGTAGTTGATAATGTTTACTTTTGTCATGTTTTTTTTCAAATCTACCCTCAAAAAAAATTGTGCAGCTGGAATTGATTTGTTTTTGAATTTTATAAATAACTAGCTTTTGCCCGCGACTTCGTACGCGCATATCCCGTTTTTTTCCGTTCCCGTAGGAATTTCGGGAACTCTCTAAGGAACCTACATGCAAAATTTCTACATGAATTTTTTTTACATTTTTACTGTGTTAAAAATAATATCCAAGTTTTTGCGACATGAATAGCTCAAGCAGATGTTGTTTAACCATTCCTAGTTCGTTAGAAATACCTATTTTTTGTATTTTGTGATGCATTTGGATAAAATGACATGCTTTGGGCACCTGATTATGTTCGTAAATCGTGTATTGAATATTTAAGATTATGTAAAAGTGGCAAAAGAAGTGATTTCAAATTTCAATCACCATCTTTTTAGCGAGAAGTAATTCTGAAACTCAAAACCTGATAAAAAATCTACTTATATATTTGAACTAAGCATACCATGTGTGGTCAACAACAGCCAAAAATTTTCCGACTACAGATTTACTCTAAACTAGTGTAATAATATGCATAGAAAGTGGGTGACTCAAATACTAAGATGACGACAAGTCCGAAGTTTAGAAGTTAGTAGACATCTCCTTGCCTCGATAAACACGTAAAGCCGTTGATCCACCTGATCTCTCCCCAGTCATGTCGGATTGTCGTCCTAGCGGCCCATGGGAGTAAGGGAGCAAAGACATCTGTGCTTGCGGACACACTTGTGCACTACAATTCCTCCAGCGCACTTGGCTCATCTCCGAATTATTGGCCACTGTGATCGAAATTCTGTCAGGAAGTTTTTTTTAACTAGAAGACACGGTAAGGCAAGAGAATGGTGATGACTTTATTTATTTATTACTTGCTTTTGCCCGCGACTTCGTCCGCGTGGAAAAGTTACTTGGGGCAGACATTTTTATTTTAAGTTTAGAAAAGTTTTAGTCAATGCTACTGAACAGAGATACTGAATAGAAATAAATAGTTTAACAAATGTTCGACGTGATTCTTTTAATTGGCATTACTTTTTTATTTATGAACCGATTGACATGAAACAAACATTAAGTGTTAAGTGAAGCTTACCAAAATGTATTAGTGAAAATCACATCTAAATCGGTTTCTGAGATTAGCGTGCACAAACGCACAGACAAACAAACAAAAATTCTAACAATCATTGGTTTGGGTGCTATTTGCGTTGATAAAGGTCCCAATAATATTTTTTCTCATATACGTACACTACGTACAGACAGCGATCCGTTACATTTTTATTATATCAGATAGATATACTTTATTGACTTTAATCTATATCTGCATTAGTCAGAAGAAGGAATTGATTGCACATTACTTTTTTTTTATTATTTAATATGGGTTTGCTCTTGACTCTAGTCTAGGTCATAGATGACAGAGACAAAGTCGACGATGGAGCGAGCTTACCCAGAAGAAGCCTGTTCACTACTGTTACTTACCGGTATTCCGGTGAACCCTCTCTCTCCTGGTTCTCCTTTAAAACCACGAGGTCCCACGGGACCCTGTAACACACAAACCATATTTACTTGAAACGTTCAATGCTAAATACCCTGTAATGCAAAATTTGTATTTAATGAGTTGATTCTTGAATATAATATCCGTCCATATGAACATTCTCTAATCGTTTTTTTTTAATCTCCATCGTATTTTTATACATTCTATAGCTATCAATCAAAGATTATGAAAGTTAATGTTAGTTAAAAAATAAATGTTGTAATAATTTGACTCGCTTTTGCCCGCGGCTCCGTCCGCGTGAATTTCGAAAATTATTTCAAGGGATAGAAACCATCCTACACCGAATTTCATCTAAATCGGTTCAGCGGTTTAAGCGTGAAGAGGTAACAGACAGACACACTTTCGCATTTATAATATTAGTTTGTATTATACCAGTTTACTGCTGGACTTCAAGGCTTGTACAAATTTTGTTCCACTCTGTTATATTCTAAGAACTCACCGCTGGACAGGTGGTGTTGCAGACACTGCCCACCACAGGATCCGCGAGTAGCGACGGGTCAACTACGTACTGCAAACAAAATTGACAAAAATAGTTTACTCACTTACAATGTGGTAAATGAAAATCAATTAACGTAGTTACTTGTAATAGTCTCGAAAAATCCAGAACTGAAAAAAACTGGTCCTAGATAGGTAGACTGAAACCTAGATAAACTGAAAACTGTTAATTGTCAGGTTCACTTACCGTAGGCGGCGAAGTTGCTGCTAAATATTGAGGTTTATCCTGTGAATTGATAAAATCATAATGTTTGATTGTGATGCGATAAAATTCAGTTCATTTGGAGAATTACATAATGCTACTTACGATTTCTTCACAGCTATCCCGACTCAAATTGTACCGGTCGCAGCTCAACGACAGCCATTGAAGATCTATCTGCAAATAACAAAACATATTGTCTAAGTATACTAGTACAATCCTAAAAAAGGGAGCCAGTTTGGAAAAATACTCTTCCAAACAAAAAAAAGAATCATCCATATCGGTTGAAAATTGGAGAAAATATCGCTGATCAAACATTTGTCCTGGGATCCCAGCATCAGATCCTAACTTATACCTTCCATCATCAGCTCAGCAAAATGAGATGTTGATTACCAGGCACAATTATCTGAATTGCGTTAGAAAGTATATGAAAAACATGTGCCTTTAAAATTTGAGGGTTGCCCTCGATTTCCCTAGGATCCCATCATCAGATTCTGACTTGGTGCCAATGGGACCACCTCAGGAGTATAGGCTTTCGATTAAAAAAAGAATCATCAAAATCAATTCATAAAATTGACGGAATGATCGCAAAACAAACATACAAAAAAAAAACAACCGAATTGATAACCTCTTTCTTTTGGAAGTCCGTGGAAAATACATTTTATTTTAAGATTTAAAATCAATACAAATTGGTGATGACTGCAAATTCTACAACGAATGCTTACAAAAGACCAGAAACCCACCAGATTAGTATTCAGAAAAACAAACTGACTAACATACATATATTATGCCATTACATCACATTGAAACCCCATCAAAAGAATATTTAAATACAAAAGTTATCAAATGAATATAATATCAGTTACGAATGCTCAGCAACACAGGTAATACACGGGTAGCCACATCCGGCCCATATGCCCCGGATGTGACATATTGCCCGGATTTACGCAAATCCGTGCCAATGAACCGGGAGCAATTCACAAGATTGTTATGTGTGGTTCAAATTATGAGCTTTGAGGGCGTATTTTAAAATGGGATTTTAGGGTACAAACTGAAACTATAGTATTAGAGTTCAGCATCAAAATAATGAGCTCAATTCAGAGGAAAACTCAAAAATGCTGTTTTTGTTTCCACCCACAGTAAAGCAAGATCCCAGAGCCCCCAAGACAAGTTACTTATTTTCTCAGTAACAAAATTTGTGGGATAGTGTTGTGTTAATATGTACTTTTACTGTTCTGAATTGTGTCGGACGTAAAAGAATAGCACCATCCTGTCACTTCCCGTGTGTGTCGTAAGAGCCGACTAAGGGACTCACCAGAGAATGGGCAGCAGCATTCTCTGTGCATTACAATAGCTACACTGCGATCGCCAACTTGCCAAGCGTGGCGGTTATGGCAACCCCTCCCCCCTTTGGGGAAGGCCTATGTCCAGCAGTGGACGTCTTTCATCTTTCTTTGATATGATCAATGTACTTTGAAGGTACGCATAACTGCTAGCTTGGGCTGACGAACAATTTTTGGACTTTTGAGCTCTTGGAGCTTGGAGTACAGAGGAAGAGACTTCGTGGCAAAACAAGTTCGCAAATATTCCTACATCTTGCCAGTCAAAAGTTTGCTCTTAGAGTTTTATACATAAGTGATTTATATTTTTGAAAGCGTACACGTGAAGAGCGGAAAATAAATAAAATAAATAATACTTTTTCAATCCCAAAACAAATAACTTACAGGTGCAGAAGTACCGTCGTCATTCGACACGATAGTGACTGACGTGGCGTTGCTGAAGTCGCGAGCTTCGATCTTCTCTGGTAATAACTGAAATCATTACAGAATAATAAACCATTGTAATTCGCTCTAGCTAGCATAACGGCCGGTTTCAATATCGTATCTACCTTTGATCAACTGTTAAATTAGTTGCCAAGTAGAATCTGAAACGTATGCCTATCAAACATGACGTTTCAGCTACTGTTTATGTCAAGTTAATATAGTCAGTGGTCAAAAGTACAACCGCACTCTTCCAAAGCTAATGTCAAAATTTACTTAATAGAAGACGAAGAATTCATGACCGGTTTAATCTATTGCATAGTACCCAAAGTAGCTACAGACTAAACTAACCGTGTACCATTAATATTACCTAATACATCTTCATTTTTTCGACATCGAAATAACCTTTATTGTATAAAAATAAGCATAGTCTAAGAATAGTCCTATAATACATCACACACACATACACACATTCTTCTGGGTAAGCTCGCTCCATCGTCGACTATCTCTGTCATCTATGACCTAGACTAGAGGCAAGCGCAAACCCATATTAAATAATAAAAAAAAAACATTACCTTCTTCTACTGACATTTTAGATACTAACTTATCATTATCATCTACTTACTTAGCTTGAGTGTGACTGCAATTTTGGCCCATCATTTAAGAAATATTCAAGTGAAATGAATTAAATTAGCTTTTCCAGGTAGATTTTTAACAATATTTTTGAAGCAAACGTAACATTATAGGTTAGAATTAGAACCAGCGCTGTGGCTCTGTCTCGAGTCTCAGCATTATGCTGAGCGATGGTCATTTTACGCGAATGTTACGCATATCTTCCCAACATAACTTTTGTAATTTTGTTTATTATTTTTTGGTATGCGTCATGCTTGGCGCAAAGAAACTCTTTTTCTTTCTAATTCAATTCCTTACCTCGACACAGTCGACAGCGACATGCACCGTGTTGTTGGAAATAGAAGCGTGTATCTTGTGCCAACCAGGGGTGAATATCTGGAAACGAAATCACTGTATATCTTGTATGAATCAATTTCGCTCATTAGGTCTTCTTATTTGTATTTCCAAAATTAGGCCATTCTGAAGGGAGAAATCGATCGGGATACTGGTAAGAAGTTCTTCTTCTTCGTGTCCGTGAGTCACCCAAATCTAAACAACTGCTTGCCAGAGCAGTTGCTTAGATTTGGGTGGCTCACAACATTGCCACTTCCACGCTATCGTTGGTGGCAACACGTAGGTCACCTCGGCTGCATGTTTTGGGCACAAAGGGCAGGATGCGAAGAAGTGGAGCATTGTTTGTGATTCGGCTTCACAGCCACATTCTGCAGTTGAACCGTTAATCAATAATAATAATAATAATAATAGATCCTTTATTTCAGGCAACTAACGCCCATAAAACAAAATGAAATAAAAAAAGTTAAATAATCAATAAGTAGTAGTATATAGTAAGTAAGTAATATAATCAATGAGTAGGAAGTAATTAGGGTAGAAGGGACATACGTTACGAGCGTGTTCCTCCTAAAGCCCTTAGCGTTTCAGGGTCGCGGCGACTTTTTCGAACAAATTCCGCAACACTTGCAGGAAATTTATTTATTTATTTATTTATTTACACTTTACGCACACAAATGTACAGAGGCGGACTTAATGTAATAGTCATTCTCTACCAGTCAACCTTTGGGTGGTGCAGAGAATGGTGGTAGGTGCAATATGGAGAATAAAAAGCGATTGATATTTAATTAATACATACAAACATTTAAATAAGTAATACGAATATATAAACTATACATACAATATAAATATATAATAAATACTCAAATAAACAAGATAAATAGGTACACGAAATACTTAAACAATTACAACAAATAGGTAATTGGAAAACATTAGCGATGTGATGATACTACTGCCAACTTCTTACGAATAAGTTCGCGAACTCTAACTTTGAAGGCTAATCGGTTGGTGACCATCCTGATTTCCTGGGGTAGCGAATTCCACAAAGAAATAGACTGAACAAAGAAGGAAGAGTGAATAAGATGGCCTTGAACCTTCCGGCGAAGACGACTATCTTCTTAGAACACTCTTCTCTTCTTCTTCTTCAAAATAGAACAGAGTTCCACTGGCTCTCTCTCCTCTGTGTGAGGAGAGACGTTTGTCTTGCTATGGAGATTCACAACCTTATACCCACCTCCCAGCTAATGAACATGACCCTAGACCTTCCGATGATGACTGTTATCTTCTCAATGTAAAGCAAAATGAAACAGAATTCCATTCGGCTCTCCCTACTCTGTGTGAGAAAAGATCTTTGCCTTGCTGTGGGACGGTTACAGGCTTATACCCACCTCCCAACTGTTGAACATGACTCTAGACCCTCCGATGAAGACGGCTATCTTCTTGGTGACTGGCAAGAAGGTGAGTGAGAACTGCAGGCTGGTGGGGGACCTCGCTCGCACCAGGCTCCACGGTCGCCGCTGACCGCGAGCGTTGAACGTGCCTACCACGGTGAAGTGGGGTGGTAAGCCCGTCGGGAAGACGTCGCTAGGGGGAGAAGAGAAAAGGAGACCTTTAAAACAAGTACCAGCCTCAATCTTGTCTTAGGAAGTTGTTGTGAAACAACTTAATGAGTGAAGTAACTTTGCGAATTACAAAACAATCAATTTCAATAGGTAGAAAGCAGACGTTGATCATGTTCAAATAGATCTGAATTGTGAAACGAATTAAGGGCAATCTGGTCAATCAAAATCATCAAGAAAATTGGTGCTGCTATTGATATTTAATGTGTTTTCTTGGTTTTAAACAAGGTAACTAAAATATTTACCGTTTTCGGTTAATCGACCTCATCATCATACTTACCGCAACGGCAAAGTCAAGTTAACATCAATCCCGATCCTATAAGCTCTCTGCAGATCCTGCGAACCCTGCACGAGGGAGATACCCTTGGTGCCAGACTGGTCCATCTTGTACACGGCTATCAGGTCCACAGTCTGGAAGTCCACATCCCCTGGCATATGCGAAGAACAGGGGGCTGCTATGTCTGCTTGGGGAAGCTCGGTTGTGGTCGTATCTGAAATGTTATATTTTTAACGGATTTTTTTCTTGGCAAAGCATGGACGCCGGTCACCGAACCAATAGATTTCTGCAATGCGAGAGGCATCGCGCAGTCGTATTTTCAGTCTAGGAATATGATAGAGCTGGAAGGTCTATTTTCTCTTTTCTGATGCCCTAATAAGACGTCCGGTTTTAAAACCATAATATTCCGGTATGAGAGAGAGACGGCGCTATATAAGGCGAATGGCACCATCCCTTTTTTCACAACGGAGTCATGATGTACGACTCCTATTCACATGCCACCTTTTGATCTGTGGCAACGTTAGTTGACTGCTGTAATAAGTACCTAAGTGGAAACAGCCGTGCGGGGAGTCTCTCCGAACGTACCTACGTATAAAATGTTTTGTTATCTGAACCGTTAAACAAAAAGATAAATGGTCGAAATTGATATGCTTTCGCAACATTCATAGCTTCGTAGTCATAAATTATCTCGAATCAATGCATCAAAATGGAAATTGAAAACCATTTGGTATTGACAGAACTGGTTCAGATCAATTTGATCAATTCTGTCAATGTAAAGTGTTTTTTAATGTCGGCTTATGGGATGTAAACTACCCATGATTTATAAGTTTTGGGAGACGAAAATAGATTGCTCAATTCTTTATTATTCACAAAAACAACTTATATTATATACAGTCTCAATAAAGTTCATGTACAAAGGCGACCTTAACTGAAAATTGAGTTTTCTCGAAGCAAACAATTGTTTTTTTTTCCTTCCTCTCATCTAAGATCATTAGTAACTTAATATATCTTGCAAAAAGGAGATTCCATTTGCATCTTTACAATTTTTCTCACCTGAATTATTTACACTTTGTCCATTGCTTATTGGGTATGATGATATCACGATCATGAAAATAGTAAACCTGAAATTAATATATAATAATTAATTATTGGGATGAGGGCAAGAAAATTACGAATAAAACCAGAACTGACAAGATTCCTTTTCCTATCTCTGGTCAGGGTATATATAGAGTTAGCGCAGCACGGGAACGCTAAGAGCATCATGAAGGAATACGTGTGGGGTTATTCAATAAGTGTCTGACTCTTCCTCCCGCTCCACCCGGAGCGTGAGGAGTCATTTGGTGATTTTCAATCCAAAAACAAAGGTATCAATTTCTTTTTTAGATGAATTTGCTCTTGACTCTAGTCTAGGTCATAGATGACAGATACAAAGTCGACGTCGTCGTCGTCGAGGTATCCCTATTTAAAATCTAACCATGCTTATTTTTTACCCGACTTCGCCTAAGGAATACTAGTTTAGTTTCCTTCAGGTTTAATCTCTCATGCATCCTAAACTACTTAACCGATCCTTGGATTCTTCTCCTTTAATACAATAAGATAAGGAATAATCTGGATATTTCTACCTTCTTCTCAACCTAACATTGACCCACCGCCCTGCCGCCAAAGAGTCGATGCATCAAATTAATTAAACCATGAGTCGTGGCCTACTTTGGGCCATCGAATCTCGATACACTTGGGTCAACAAATAATTGACTCGCGTCCACAGCCACTTGATTTGACCTTCAACAGTCAATGAGTGGTCAGCGAGCCAATTTGATGGGTTCTTTAACGGTACTGTGACGTCAAGAGTCTTGAGTGGGTCATTGTAACGAAACATATTGATTCCTCGTAGAAGATAAATGTGCAAATATTTTTGCCAATACCTACCTAAAAGAATTGGATTCTTTACTTTACTGTAGATGGAGAACGAGAATAAAAGATGAGTTCCACATAGGAAAGATGCAACAAGAAAAAAAAACATTGATTTGCAAAAAAGCATTTTTTAAAACTTCAAATAGGTTTCTGCCATAATTATGTCGAACGCTTCATAAGTTAAATCAACCACAATGCGGATCACAGAACATGACCGGCAACATCGCAGCAGACCCAGATGCGGGACGAGCTTGACGCCCATTGAACGAATACAGTTGCCCAAAGCTGGAAGGAATAGAAGGATAGCCTTTGTGCCGCAATGGGACAGAACAGGCTGAAAATCCTAGTGTATAAATTCTTCCGTTACTGTCTGACTGACTGAGTGACTGACAGGCAACGCACAGCCGAAACTACTGGTCGTTGAAAGCTGAAATTTGGCATATAGCTTCCCTACACTCCGTAGGCGAGTACTAAGAGAGAGGATTTCCCGAAATTCCTACGGGATCGGGGGAAAACGGAATACGAAGTCGCGGGCAAAAGATGGTAAAATAATAAATCCGGTAAACGAAGACATTTAAGTAGGTATTAAGTCAGGATGAATTAGTAGTTTTTTTTTACAATTGAAATGCACACGTTTGACCACTATCTCACCTGATAGTAAGCGATGACGTGGTCTAAGATGGAGCACGCTTGCCCAGAAGTAACCTATTCACTCTTGACTAAACGACTCCCAGGTTGTAGCTATCAGGAAATACAAACTCTGAGAGGGAATCCCACTCATTAGCAGGTACCCATGTATTGTATGTGAGAGAGTCCTCGGTGAATAAAAAAGAGACTGAAGTTTCATATGTAAAAGTCACAGACAACAGCTTGATTAATATCAATACTTTGAAATTTGGAATGGAACAAACAGTTGATATCTTATTTATATAAGTGAAACGTCCAACGAACAAAGAAATGAGTGACTCATAGATTTTAAGTAGAGCACGGGATATGATGAGAATGTTAACGGAGAAGTGCCGATATCTACGAAGAGGCATAAACACATGAAATACTTAGTCAGCAGAGATAACGGTGGCGAACTAGCCATACAACTGTTGCACTAGAACAGATATTATAGTCTACGGGTAGAAACGAATATTGCCAGTCAAGCATGGTAATTAAAAGCTTGTCTTGGCCAATACTACTATATCCCTCGATATTGGCTTATACTACAATACTTATTAAAAAATTAGGATTACGTTGCATTAGGTTTCATATGACAGCACATGCTCGACAAATAATAAGTATAGTATTAATTCCTTATATTGAGAGATGCAAAGGATTTTGAATTCTATGGGAAGTGGCCCAATAATTTAAAAAAAAATGGCAGAAAATTACGGCGCACGGAATAACTGGTCAACTGAATTTTACACATAAAACCCTACTTCGCCATGAGCCGCCACAAAAAAATTGTCCGTGCGTCTCACGATAATACAGGAAAATGCGTAATGATACAGCTATATAATAATACTAGCTTTAGCCCGCGACTTCGTCCGCGTGGAATACTAAGATTATGAAGTTTAGTAAAGTTTCAGTCAATGCTACTGAACAGAGAAAGAATAGATAGATACAGATAGTTTAACAAATATTCGACGTGATTCTGTAAATTGGCATTACATTTTTATTTATGAACCGATTGACATGATTGTACTTATAGTAAGTATGTTATATTTAATGTTTTTTTTGTCTTTTTATGTTAACATAACTTTTACACACGATGTCTAAATTTTTTTTATTCGACTCTCCTTTCGCAGGTATGCTGGAAGGGACTTCTATAGAAATAAGCATCACCTTTGTACCTATTTTTCTGTTCCCTTCTTCTTATCTATTTGTTAAATGTGTGTACATAAATAAATATATAAATAAATGAAACAAACACTAAATGTTAAGTGAAGCTTACCACAATGTATTAGTGAAAGCACATCTAAATCGTATAAGCCGCAGATAAACAGACAAACAGATAAAAATACTAACATTCATTGTTTTGGGTGCAATTTACGTTGATAAAGGTCCCAATTAGATTTTTCTCATATATCTTCCATGTACAGACAGCGATCCGTTATTGTTTTTATTATATGTATAGATATAGATAAAGGACCCTTAAACAAACAAAAAGCATGCAGGGGCATAGTACCCTTAGGGGACGGGGCCCGCTAGGGCCAGAGCCTGGCAGGGTTGCGGAATTTGTTCGAAAGAGTCACCGCGGCGGGAATACAAAGGGCTTTAGAAGGAACACGGATGGGTTTTAGTCAGTAAGAGACACGCCCTTACGCTTCACCCAGAGCGGAAGAAGTTATTTGATAATTTCCCATCCTTAAATAAAAGGAACATAGTACCCTAAGGGGACACGTAGTGATATTGAGATTTAAAGTATAAGATCTTTGTTTCTTCTACCATGCGGTGACGATCAATTTTGAAGAAAAAGCAGTGATGTGTGACTAGGAAAATTGATTTCAATTTCCTTACGCTGATGTGGGCTAAATCCGTTCCTAATTTTCAAAAGAAACATGGTGGCATCAGTTTAAGCTAAAATAAAAAAAGAAAAGCTAAAGTCGTTGACCTGAGAGTGGCTTAATGAAAACAAATGAACGAATGAAAGCTTGCGTTCCTCCAATTCTCGTTCATTGAATCTTGGTTTTTACCCTTGACACAGGGTTCTTAGGAATGATAATGACCTGTGAGTTGTTTTCATTACTTTGTTGAAAAGACAATTAATATATACCTACGCCCGATTTCTTAATTCAGATCGGAGACCATTTCGAAATTAAGAATTCGAAGTTGATTATTTGTCAAACTTGAGCATGAAAACCGACCCAACTTTGGTATTAGAGTAGTAGTACGGATAGGTTAGATTTGACACTCCAAATTCATACTTGGAGAATAGTATTTTTTTTCTCCAAATTCTCAATTCAGTTAGTAGGCGAATGTCTTTTTTTTGTTCTGTCATTTTCAACACTACCATGAATAAGGAAAACTAAATTGAATTGAGGTACAGTCGACGGCACGACGGGGGTAACACTCTGACACTAGCTTGTCTCGCACAGAAACGAGTTTCGATAAAAGAAGAAGCTAGCATATATACTGGTTTTGATACCAATGACGTCCAATATCCATATTCCTTACACCATCTATCAAAGAACACGGTATAAAATAATATTGTAACAACATTGTACTGAATAAAATACTTAAGTTAATGAATTAACGACTGCACCGAATAGCTTACACTTGTCCAGAGATTTATTACCGTCGTAACAGTGTGAACAAGGAACGATTAAAGTTAATTTTCGTCTGGATTTTCAGTCGCATTCCGAATAGACTTTGATGTGAACTTAAGCTACACTACATACTAACTTGAAGCTGATGATGAGTTCCTGGTTGGGTGGGTACCTATTATATACAGTCTGTCTGAAAGGTGATGTGAGAAGATTGCCTAAACTGGATACTATGGTATGGTATGGTATCCTGGTACTTTTCGTAAAATCAATAATCCACTCGTTTTTGTTAAAGGTTATTTTAAAACAGGTCGTGTCCCACCCGTTATTGTTTAAGGTTTTTCGTTTCAGGTGGTGATTTGGAAGGCTGCTTTTTTCGTAGATCTTAGTGATCTCACCACCTTACCTACTCAAGGATGATATTTTAGATATATGTACCTAATCCTCCCGAACGAATAAGCAAACACAGGTTCACTCTCTGTCCCTTTATTCTCATAGTTCGATGAGACGGCCGGGGAGATATCAGACGTAGGACCAACGGCTTATCGTGCTTTCCGAGGCACGGGGGTGTCACACCACCAACTTTCAAACTCCGGGCTGTTACTGAGAGATTCCACCCCACGCTCAGCAGTAGAGCTTGCAACCACGAAACTGACATCGCAGGTATGGAGTCATCACCTGCCTAGGCCCTTTTCCTATTATACTGGGGTCGGCTTGCGGTCAAGGATTATGCTGAATAACAGTATAAGGCAGGTAAATAATAGGTACATATATAAAAAGTACTCAATTCTTGATTTTAATTAACTAGAGTTTTGTAGTCAATATACATACAACTGATCCCGATATTCTAATTGAGTGGAGTTTGAGGAAATGAAATAGTAAAGACCAAATAAAAACACTCACACGGATCAATCTTCAAGCAATGCTTGCCAAGGTCGGTCCGCGGGGTGACCATCTATTACATACTGAGGCCATTTAGAGATCTTAAACAGTCGTTACGGTAGTCGGAATCAAACAGGTAGTATTGCCAAGGGTATTGTGTTGCTCAGTTTCTGGGTTGCAGAAGTCAGTTAGAATGGAAATCGTCCTCAACATAGTTGAAAAAGGCTGGGTACATTGACTGGAATTTAATTAAATGATTCAGAACATGGGTGTGGGAAAAGCGAATTCATATTAACGTCTATAAACTCAAATCATGATGACAATCAAGTCATCTTGATTAATCTTGGGCACACGTCTGTCAAAGACGAATTACTCACAAACATAAACGCCAATGATGAAATGCAAACTTTACTATAATTGCTTGTATGTCTGCTTGTATGTATTTTTACGAGCAAAATGATTCGGCAATGCGATCCGGTCATTTAATTCATTTGTTTCGTTTAGTAGTGTGTGCTGCTAACGACATTCATCATTGTGGCTTCCTTGAATGTTAGTACAAAGAAATTAATCGATGTTTTCAGGCTTATGCAATGCAGTTTTATTAGAATCGGATTCAGAAATGGAAGGCAAGTTTTTTTGGTATCTGAATAAAATATAATCCTCTATAAATAAAACGTTTAACGTTTAAGACGAGGACAAGACCCGAACCAGACGAAGCTCGTGACTTTTCTACATGTACCTAATCACTCAACCCATTCCGACTTTTCTATTCAAACCACAATTCTAAATCCAAGATCAAAATCTAGACCTCTAAAAGCAATTCTATAACTATCTTTCTGTAATTCACTTTCGCCCTCAGATAAAAAAAACATTAGAAAAGAAAAAAAAGAGCGTTTTACTAACAACACAAAAAAAAAGTTATCTAATGGATAGTAAAAAAATGTAAATTCTATTTTGACAAAAATCAGAGTGCCCCAGTATCTTTTAAATAACTCATAAATAATAAAAAACAAAATTCAAAACTCACCTAAAAGCCGCCATATTACTCAAACAAACGAACTCTCACGCATACCGAAAGCGCGCGCCGATCCGCGCGACCCAACCACTGCGTCTTATCGCGCTCCTACTGACTGAGACAAAGAGTACAATATGTACTGAGACAAGACTGCTGAGCACCGCCGAGATTTGACAGCGCACGCTGATATATATCAATTAATTCCCTCCTAAAATGCATGCGTAACTTCACGATTCTACATCTACAGTGTATGCCAAAAATGGGCCAAAATGTATTTATATTCTTAGATGACACATGCAATCTACATACACTTCTGGACACATCTATTGGCCCACCTTAGAGTTTAGGTTTCGATGGCCCCTACCGAAATATGATTGCTAGATTGAACAAAAACTGTTGATGCAGTTTTAAACCTGATACATTTTACCATCTTTTTCGATCGTATTGTTTTAAATTTGAATTCAGAATACCATACGACATGGAGCTACGCCTAACAAGTCGGATATGCGCCTTGTTAAAGGCAATTGATTTTTGAATAAAAAACATGTTTTATCAAATAAAGGTTTAATTTAATAACGCGTGTTGCCTCCGTGGGCATCTACCACAGCTCTCATACGATTAGGCATAGAGTTTATCAACCGCTCTATGCAATTTTGAGGGATCATCTCCCATTCCTCTTTTATGGCAGTTTTCAACTCCTGCATCGTCTGGGCAACTGGCTGACGAGCCCTAACACGTCTTTTTAGCTCATCCCACATGTGCTCAATGGGGTTCATGTCTGGGCTTCTGGCTGGCCAGTCCATAACTGTGATGTTCACATCCCGAAGATATTCCCTGACGATGCCGGCCGCATGGGCTCTTGCATTATCATGCATAAAAAGGAAATTTGGGCCCACATAGTCCGCGTATGGTATCACGTGAGGTTTTAAGCACTCACGAATGTACCTTTCAGCATTTAATGTTGGCAGCCGTGGTCCTGTAACAACCTCAAGTTGAGTTTTGCCGCTCGCGGATATACCGCCCCAGACAGTCCATGAGCCACCGCCATAAGCAACCCTCTCTTCAAAGCAGCATTGTGCGAAACGCTCTCCCTTACGTCGGTAGACCTTCTTCCTTCCATCATTGCCATGTAACACAATTTTAGACTCATCAGAAAAGAGTACACGGCTCCAATCTTGCTGTGTCCAATTTAAATGACTGCGTGCGAAATGAAGGCGCGCTGTTCGGTGGCCCATTAGCTGGCTTGTGTGGTTCCATATCGCGTACTTTTAACCTTCTCCGAACAGTTCGAGCGCTCACAGATACTCCGTGGAAGTCGCGAAGTTGGTTTTGTATCTCAATGGAGGTAAGGTGACGATTTCTCAAGCTGGTCGTCACGATGAATCGATCCTGCCTTTCAGTTGTGACCCGAGATCGTGGCCTTCCTTGGCGACGAACAAAGCCGCCAGTGTCTAGGTACCTCCGATAAACATTTTTTCTTTGGCTGTGTCCGGCCTGAATAAGTGCCATAGCTTGGGCGGCGACTTCAGGTGAAGTATCCATAGATTATTGATAGAACCTCACCTTAATGTTAAGAATAAGTAATGTTTGTTGCAAATCCAAAGATATCAATCACTTTTTCAAGAATTAAATCCAAGTAAACCAATGAAACCAAGTTTTCTTAGTATTCGATTGTTTGATATCAACAAACAGGCTCCAAATTGTCTTTTGTTTCTTTAAATTCTGTGTTCGAAATTCAAAAAAAGACTATTGAATGAAATTGTGAATGTGCCAGGTTCAAAACTGCATAAAAACTTTTTGCTCGACCTAATATAAAATTTTAGCTAGGACCAAACGAAACTGAAAATACAAGGTCGGCCAATAGATGTGTCCAGAAGTGTATATGGGATGAACAGTGTACACAATTTACAAAAAGCAATTACCTTACCGCAGCTCCACTGCATAGTCAAAATAATTAACAAGGAAACTACAATAACAAGACCATGAATTCGAAAAAGAAAGTTCTAAAATGAAATTTTGGGAACTTTCCCGCCAATTTTTTCAGATATCAAAATGTTCCTCATAAAAATGGCGTGGTTTGTCTCAACTGCCAGTTACCTGCCAGTATAAGAATCGATTTTAAAAAGTTAAGTGAAAAATGACAAATAAATCCTGTAGGTATACTATTTTTGGCCAATAGTCTTAAAGTTATGTGTATCGTGTAGCCTGGCCTTACATCCTTTTCTGAATCAAAATAATGCTAAAAGCTGACAACTTGAATTGAAGGAACTGGGTTTTAAAACTTGGAAGACGTCATCGGGGTCGGGGACTTCTTGGCTCAATCAATCTGCATTAATTCAAATTCAGTTTGAAAGAATGAAAACGCATCAATTTGATCAAACAGAACGTCCCTACGACCTCAAAGTCGTTTAAAGATGACTTACATATGGCGCCTGCGACTCGATCTTTTCTTTGTTTTGTACGATTTTAAGAGGTCGTAACTTTATTAAACCAATGAGCTGCCGTATGTTTAAATCAGTGCAGTTACACGTGTTCTAAATAGGAGCTAACAAATCAAAGGAATGCCGCTGAATGCAAGCGTCTGGAACTCTAGATTCTAATATAATATATAATTTCAGCTCTATTGATTGTGGTTTATTATGAGGGTGTGATTCTTCTGTGCCCGCATGCGGTTGCAGTTATTTATCAACCATCAAGATCCTCCAGCCATTATACCAATTAATTTGGGATCCACGGCCAAAGTGTGAAACTCTTTAACCAGATTATGTGGTCAGCCTTCAAATCCTCGCTCAATCGTACACCTTACACCTCATCCATCACTTAACGCTTACCATCAGGCATGCGCACCATTGCAGGAATAAAAAAATATGCAGTTCTGATACAAACATACAAATCAGGCGCGGTCCGAGCGGGGGTGTCGTGGGCAGGGTTTATAACTCCCCTTAAATCGTACACGTCAAATTGACTAACCTTCTAAAATAGTCAATTCACGAATATTTAATAAAAAATTTTAATCTCTCCTTAAATCGTCTAAACCAAAAATAAGTGGATAGAGTAGATCACGTTTTTATTTCTTTGACTACCTATGTGTATTTACATAGGTATTATTGAGTGAAATTGTTTTTAGCATTCAGTCAGAGCTATAACCTGTCTTTTTGTATTTTGTATAGGTTTAGTAACGTTTACTTATCAACACAAATATTCATCGCTGTGAATAGGGTGAACGGGTGGATGATAAAAAAATTTCGAGCTCGCTTCGCTCGCTCCAACATCCGAGTTTGTCAATGTTTTGTTGGTTTGAAGATTTGAGGCACTTTGTAAAAGGCACAACCTATCCTAGAACATATTCGAGTTCGCTTTTACATCCTCTAATATCAAATTCTGCTCAGTAACTGCTATGATTGTATGGATGGTAAGTAAAGAATTTAACCTTTATGCCAACTCGCTCTTGCATCTTTAGCTCTCGAATTTCAACTCAACAAAGTGAGTTCTAGATTCTAAAAAATAACTAATGTATCCGAGGTGGGGTGCAAAAATATTGAGGTGGTCTGTGGCGTCGTTTCCTAGTCTAACCAGACGCAGCTGAATATCAGTGCTGCAGCTCCACAACCCTGACACTGGGTAACACGACAACCGAAACAAGCTGGGTTACTTCTGAATAGTTACCTACCTACTGCTTCTTCTACTTTTCACGTCAATGGTTAACTCTTCATACAAATTGCTACGCGAATAGCAGATTCAGTGGCATTCATTACGACTTCAAAGTACAGGTAAACACTGAAAGTACAGGTCACTGTGACACTCTAACAGGTGGGTCATGTTTGGACTACAGCTTTTAGTAAAAGTCAATTATTCAAATTAGGCTGAGTGCCAGCACTTTTTGAACGTCACAGTTCTACATAAAGACAGTCCCCCAAAACGCCCGCCCGTCACCACTTCCTAGTGTTTTCCCAAAGCGTAACCCATTCATGAATAGCTCGTCTATGACAAAGCGATGACAGAATACCTAATGCAATAATTAAATCACACTGTCAAGGCTCTGAGAGTCTTTAAGTGGGCCATCTTCCTGGAACGAGTGCATGCCAACAAGGAATGCGATAGATTCCATTCGTTAATAGGTTTTAATGGGCAGAAAGATAAACGCACGCGACACCAATCTTTAATTAACGATTAAATAAGTTGCTAACAAATCATTAGGACTACTGCATGGAGACATTTCGTAATTTATCGTAGGTAACACGAATTTTACTCAGAGATTTAGTGGACTTACCTATGTTCCTAATTAATTTTATAACGGGTCAAGCAAACCAACAAAATAAAACCAGCCAAGTGCCAGTAGGACTCTCACACGAAGGGTTCCGTACCATAAATCGAAAAAAACACGTTTTTCGTTTGTTGTTTCCCTTTAATTTTGACGTGACAACGTCTTATAAATTGGTTTGCCGGGTGACACTTCAAGAAACTGCGTTACGCTCCGCTCACGTTATGCGCTCACAATGAGAGCGAGTGAGAGGCACAATGAATATTCACATTAAAATTATTTTACCACTCAAAGTCGTTGTCACGTAAAACTTTCGCCCGTATACCGACTTTACAGGCAACCAATTTTTTTTAATTTAATTTAATTTTTTTTTAAACTTCAATTGTTTACCTACCTATTACGGTTCTTGAGATACAGCCCCCTGACAGACAGACATACAGAAGGACGAACGGACGGACGTACGGACGGACGGAAAAAGTTAAACTCCGCGTGCTCGTAGATTTTAACAAACAAAAAATTTCGTTAATAACTGTGTCGGAAAGCATTTTTGTTTGGAGCATTTGTAAATAAATCGAGTTTTACAAGTAGGTCAATAAATTAAACATTTTTGATCCGTGCAACTATCTAATTTTTTTACTTTTTATATCAAGGTAAATATTAACTATTTTCTTTCCATAAACATACTTAATTAAATGTAATTCGTTCGACCCAATAACCAACAAAATTGAACATTATCTGTTAGCGCAAGTTATCAATACCTTTTTGAAGTGATACTTCTTTATCGGCGTTAGAAAAAAAATTACCGTCACATTTCTCGGTTACGCGTCACATTTTTCCGTTACGCGCCATCTTTTTCTTGTCCCTACCACGGTTGATTCGAAGAATACTTTCTCCAGCGGAGTAGGGATAGCATGTCGGACTTACTCCCACCAATAGAGTTGACCGTTTTTTGTATTAGAGATAGTTGTTGTTGTTGTTGTTGTTGTTGTTGTGTGTTGTTGTTGTTTTGTGCTTTGTTTTTACAAAGTAAAAATGAAAACAAAAGTAGATCATTTTTCGAAAAATAAGGTCATAAAGGTTTCACTTCTTACGTGTGTACACTAGTACACGCACACATTTTTTTTTTAAGGAAGGGAGTGTCAGACTCTTACTGACTAAATCCATCCGTGTTTCTTCTAATGCCCTTTGCGTTGCAGGGCCGCGTTGACTCTTTCTAACAAATTCCGCAACCCTGGCAAGCTCTGGCCTTAGCGGGCCTCGTCTTCTATGCTGATATCCTGGTTGTGATCGGACGGCGAGCCACGACGCGACGCCCGGGGCGTCTCCTTCTGTTGCGGCGGTTGGATTGTTAGGTTTGCCTCTCCCTCACGCGGCCCGCCTCCTTCTTCGCTAGCATTACTGCTTCGCAGAAGGAGGTGACTACTTCCCATGCCTCCTCGCTCTGGACCATGGATTGACCAGGGCCGGACGCGATAGGTCGCCGCAGCCGATCGCCTCGACGAGGATACGGCGGTGCTCCGCCCAAGCAGGGCAGACGACCACGATTTGACTGGCCAAATAGTTGCTTTTTGCACTTTAATTCGTCTAAAAAGGTTTCTCTTAAATTATCAATCAATCAAAATAATTCAGGCAGAAATGAAAAAATATGAATGATGCCATTTATTTACAAAAAAAATAAACATTAAAAATGTACGATAATGCCACTACTACTAAAGTTTTTGATCGCGTCTAGCCAGTTTCCGTGCGTTTAGTGAACTAAGGAGTCTTTACCAAAGAGTACTGTAAGTATAACAGTCCTTTACCTAAAAAAAAATAAACTCATTGGTTCAAAATTAGTTGCCATATAAATTGCTGTGATTAGTGGCGCACTTTATGTTTGATATTTACAAATCCTGCTAGCCATGTAGGATAACATACCTATGTATGTCGTGGCCATATCATAGAATTGGCAATTTGATGATGTGGCCGAAAATTTCATGAAATGGTTCTATGAACTTCTATGTCATCAAATGGCCAACGAAAAGTGACAATATCGTTTAAACGTCAACGTTGATATTTGAATCCACGTTTGGCCATGTCATAAAATACCTGGCCATATCAGAAATTACAACTTTAAACGTAACTTAGGGGGTCCCGGAGGTCGGCTCGGTCGACGGAGCCCAGCCAACCCCCGCCATTCTCTCTTTTTTTTTTGATGTCGGGGGGAAATCCTCATGGATGTCCTCCGCCCTGGGGCGGGCGGAGGGGTCTGTCAGACGCTTACTGACTAAAACCACCCCGGTGTTCCATCTCCCACCTACGCCAGGGATCGCGGGTGCGTATGCGACTTCCGTAATCCCCGGCTTGTGCCGGCCCGTCTCTGCGGGCCACCTCGCGTCAGCGGGGGGAGTGAGGTGTTTGACTCCCCCCGCTACGTCAAAGAGGGGCGCACGCGTGGGAACACTACGCGCCGCCACCTCGGGTCCGGATGAATGGGGGGCGAAGGACATCCCCAAGTCCGCCGCCCCTGGACCCAATTAGGGGGCCCGGAACAGAGCAGCGTATGACGCCCGTTGCGCCTGCTGCGGGCAGGGAGAGCGGTCGAGATCTCCCTCTCCCTTTCCGCAGCCTCCTTCTGCGCGATAACTGTCTCGCAGAAGGAGACCACCGCGTCCCAGGACTCCTCGCCGCCGACCATAGAATGGAATTCCCTTCTTGGGTTGCCCCAAGTCCCGAGCTCGCTTCGCTTGTTCTTGCACCCTACTGGCCACAGTGGCCCCCCATGATGTAACTATTTTACGATATGATCACTAATGATTGACCATATCATGAAGTAGGTAGTTGATATCATTAAACGCTGAGTTATCATTGATCTGGCCAGACCATAATCATGATGTGGGAAGCGGATATTTTCCATTTCATGAAATGGTCGGCCACATCATGAAGTGATCAATTTTATGATCTGGCCACGACATATATATTTAAGTAGATACATGGTTCCTCACTCCTCAGTTCATAATAACAGTAGCGCTTTTTGATGGTGAAGTGCAGAATACTACCCACATGTCCTATGTGATAACTGCAAGGCTCAAACCAATTTTAAGGGGCAAAGTTTCAGGTCAGGGTCAACAATTGTTCACTTTAATGTCCACCCCCTTTATAGTTGATTACAGAACCGACCTAGTTTAATTATTACAACGTCAACGGTAACAAAACCCCTTTAAGTAATGAATGGTGTTACTCATATTCCGTACCTATATGCTATTTATCTTTACCTAAACGTGTTCATATTGTAAGTTTTTTCAATCATGTAAATTACTGAGTTTATTAGAAATAGATGAATTACCACTAAACAAGTCTTTGCAAATCGCTACCTAATGTTTTAACTTTTCCGCTTTTATTTAATAACCGGATTATTCGTTCTCCAAACAGGACCTGTCCTGCCATCTGCCGGCTGTTAGTTCTAGTTAAATTCAAACAGACTGCCAGCTCCTACTATGCCAGGGAGCAGCGATAAACAAAATTTTTATTGTATTCCTAACAAAATTATGTACCGTGTTATTTTATTATATATTGTTATTTTATTATGTATTTTATTTCTAGATTTTATTAAAATAATTATGCATCGGAATGAATTTCGAAACAGGGCAACATTCACTACATTCCATTACGCATAAAGAAGCAGTTGAAATATCTTCTTCTATTATTGATCTAATATTACTTTACACTTGTAAAATAACCATTGCGATTATGTATGGACTTAATAAGACTGTTAAAAGTTTGCACTATTTGCTACTGATAGGCAAGGTTGTTTTTTGCCATCAAACATAGCGACATGCTTATCTGTGCTACCGACCGCGGACCGTCTTCTGCTTGTCAAAACGGAACGTAAAAGTTGCCTTCAACGTGAACAAGTGCTGTATTTCATCATTATTTTAGTTATTTCCCAAAATATTAAGAAAAATAACGAATAAAACACAAACAAGGTATTAAATCACGTCAAATGAGATTTCACCGTGTAAGAATCTTTTAAAATTGCAATGTATAGGTTATGAATAAAAAATCGTTTCAGATGCCTCTCTCGTGTCGGTTTTACCAAGAAAAGTATCCGGAGGTGGAAGATGTGGTGATGGTGAATGTGCGATCCATTGCGGAGATGGGTGCCTACGTGCACCTGCTAGAATACAACAACATTGAGGGCATGATCTTGCTTTCCGAGTTGTCTAGGCGTCGTATCAGATCCATCAACAAACTGATCAGAGTAGGCAAGACCGAACCTGTTGTCGTCATCAGAGTGGACAAAGAAAAAGGTAGCGCTTTATTTATGATACTTTTACTGTCAAAATATGGTAGTGAAAAAAAGAACCGGAGTTGTCAAGTTTGGTTACAAGTTTCTTCACAAGTTTGATGTTTTCCTGATTTGGCAAGAGCTATGTACCTACGGTCTATTGCAAATTCAGTTACACTGACTTCTTATCATTATTGCTGAAATCAATTATATATAGTTAAATAAATAATTGATTTCAAACAATGTAAACACCATTCTTGCTGTGACATGGTAATTTTACCATCTATCTGAATGCATGACCCTCTTGAGTTCTTCACTTCACTTTTAAGAAAATTCAAGTTAATTCTAAAAAACTCCATCCAACTTTGCAGGTTACATAGACTTGTCAAAACGTCGTGTATCCGCAGAGGACATAGACAAATGTACCGAGAGGTATGCTAAAGCAAAGGCAGTGAACTCCATCCTGCGTCATGTGGCTGAACTCCTGCACTATGAGAGCTCGGAACAGTTGGAAGAGCTTTACAAGAGGACCGCTTGGTTGTTTGAAGAGAAGTACAAAAAGAAAGCTTCGGCTTACGACTTCTTCAAACAGGCTGCAGTGTAAGTGGATATAATATATTGTATTATTTTGTACTTTCCTCAAAACTTAGGTAACTATTCACAGTATATCTCTTTGCTTGGTGTGCCTTACAGCATAGGCCTCCTCCAATGCCTTCCACTGCTTCCTATCCGCCACTAGTCTCAGCTAGAGTGGACCTAAATTCGTTTTGAGCTTGTCCTCCCATCTCGGCTCCTAAATCCATCTCTTAGGTACCAGAAATTCACTTGGTTACTCCATTTTTCGTATTTGCAGCTAATATTATAGTAAAACTATTACAACATCTAATAGAGTTAAAAAAAAAATCGCCATTTATTATCCCAAAAACCCAAAAGTAACTTAAAGTAAAACTAGTGTCACAAATTTAAAATTATGTAAATGCAAAATCTAATGTACAAATCATTTTTATGTATTACTTGCTGACCCAACAGACACAGTCCTGTCCTTAATTGAATGATTGAGTTCATACAAAAATCCTATAGTCCTATGTTTCTAGACTCCGTTTTTTTTCCCAACTTTTTTTACCTTCTATTACGCCTATTAAAATTTTTTTTTTATCAAAATTAAGCCAAATTGGTTTAGTCATTCTCAAGTGATGCACTTACAAGCAAACAACATTTAATTATATTGATTATCATTTTACACGGCTTTTATGAATGTCTAGGCCGTTTGCCATTGGCTGCTATGGGTTTTGTTTCGTCAAGCATTAAGTAGATGTATAACCTACAGAATGTTGTCTTAAATGTAGCTATGTCTTTATGTATGACAAGAAACAACCATAAGACAGAAATAGAAAAAAAATACAAAGAAACATGACCTCTAATCTTACCAATGATACTGACTTCAAAGATAAATCTTTCACTGTTCAAACAGCTTTTTCGCAGAATGCATTACCCATGCATGCTCAAACACTACCAAAACTAAAAAAAATGGTGAAGAAGCATTACATCACTATAATTTTTCTTCTCCTTTTCCAATTATATATTTGATCTTTTTTAGTACATACGAGTATATCATTTAGTATTGTATGTATTTTATATTATTATGTCTTATTAAGTCTTATTAATATTAATTACTAGCCCTTCGCGCGCGACTTCGTCCGCGCGTTTTAAGTAGATATTGCATGCAAGTCAACGCCTCTTTGCCCACTTCAAAGGGTAGTTTTGGAAAATAAATCTTTACGATTTTCATTAATTACCCAGGATTTTTTCTGCTGAGCAACTGTTGCGCCCCTCATCCCGTTGGGGGTTGATTATGAATAAAACACTTCAGCCGTAGCCCTATACCCATTCAGGAGTTGATTTTCGAAAAGTCAAAATACGCGTATTTCTAATTTTTATTAAGATTTTTAATGCCGAGTTTCAACTTTATTATAGGACGAAGCGTTAAGTTTCTTCCATGCAAACAAAAGAATTATGACATTATTTAATATTAATTGAAGTCGGTATTCATACCAAGTTTCAAGTAAATTGACCTATGAATAAGATTTTCCATACAAACTTCCATCTCCTATTTCACCCCTTGTCGGGGAGAGTTTCCAAAAACCCTGTATTTCGTAGCTGACGTCTCCTGCTCATAATCTACCGCCATGCCAAATTTCAGCTTAATAAGTTAGGTAGTTTTTGAGATTTCGTGATTAATCAGTATTTGAATGAGTTAAGTTGACCTTTCTCTCTAATATATATAACAAGTGGCCCGCCCCGGCTTCGCCCGGATGTAATATTTTCTTTCATAAGAACCTTCTGACAATACCAAATACAACAAAAAAAGAATTAGCGAAATTGGTCCAGTCGTTCTCGAGTTTTGCGCTTAGCAACACATTCAGGCCGCGTTCCCACTATGTCGCGACGACAGATTATCGCGTCGTTTAAAGCGTCGTGGCTTATGTATTTAAATGGAGGTGTTCACATATAGGACGACACGATTAACCGTCGTCCACTACTTTTTAAATACAAAATGTATGGCAGTCGTCCAAAATGAAAAATCGTCGCGACATAGTGGGAACGCGCCCTTAGCGATTAATTTTTATTATAGAAGATAAATATAGATAGATAGATGATGTCTGTACACTAACCACCCTAAATGTAACTTCTTTAGTTCAGTCCATCCAAAGGTTGCCTGTAAGAGATTGCCTTGTGTGATAAGACCGCCCCTTGTACACTTGTTTTTATAAACGCTTTTCCTGTGCTTGTTATAAAGTGTACAATATAGTAATTTTTTTTAAAGGTTTTAGTGTTTGGAGCCTCCTTTTAAGCAAATTAATATATAGTATAGAATAAATACATAAACATTACTCACTCTATCTTCCAGGGACCCCTCAGTACTAAACGAGTGTGGTCTTGACGATAACACAAAGGAGGTGCTCCTAGCCAACATCAAGCGGAAACTGACGTCACAAGCTGTGAAGATCCGCGCAGACATTGAGTGTGCGTGCTACGGGTATGAGGGTATCGACGCTGTCCGTGCTGCGTTGAAGGCTGGCCTAGCGCTGTCGACCGTGGACTTGCCCATCAAGATTAATCTTATTGCGCCGCCTTTGTATGGTAAGTGTTAAAAAGTTGTATTTTTAGTATATATATTTTTTTTTTACAATTTACATATAGCCTAGTAAACTATACTTTGTTGGTTTGGCAAAAGATGCTGTAGTGAAATTGGAAAAGCTACCTTACAAATTGAATAGAATTAGCATGTGCTGTTATGAAAATTATGAAATAGAGTGAAATAAAAACTTCAATGACTCTTTATGTTGATAAATCAGATGACAGGATGTAAGCAACTGCTTTTATTTTCTCCTCAAAGTCTGACAATCTCCTAAAACCTTAACACAGCAATATGTAAACTATCTACTTCCTCTATCTCTCGCTCACACAATATCGTCCCGACATTCATTTAATAGTCTTTATTTTCATATATTCTCCACTTTTCAGTAATGACCACATCAACGCCGGAGAAAGCGGACGGTCTCAAAGCACTGCAGGATGCCATCGACAAAATAAAGGAGACCATAGACACCGCGGGGGGAGTATTCAATGTGCAGATGGCGGTAAGTTGAAATGTAAAACTAGAGCCTATTGACGACTTGCCGGCGCTCAAATGGATTATGCGTTGTCCTATTAGGAAGCCATTATCGCGCGAATACGCGATCGTCGCGTTCTGCTTTACCGAACAAATGTTCGCTTTGTATAGGGACGAAGCCTGACTATTCGCCAATTATAAATGTAGCCGGATAGTCAGCTTTCCCGACTGGTCAGCCCATTTTATCAGTAATAAAAGTTACTTATAATGAAATTGTGTAAGTGCATTAAGAAAAGTATAGCCATAAGAACTCGCACAATCTGCCCAATGATGAAACAAACGCGCTTGAGGGATGATGTCGCGCGGCCGTGTCTGTGACGTCACACGTCGCCCAGCGCTCGCTGTGTGGCCGGCCGCGTGACGTAGATGCCCGGTGACTATGAGATTATGAGATCTGAGGGCTCAGCAATAACAAACTCTATGATCAGTCCATAGAGTACACATTAGTGTAAACGTACTCGAGAGATGATGTATGTTGATGGTGTGTGTCGTGGTCGACGCAATTATTTGCTGTGCAAAAAGTTCTGGTTTGCCGAACAGTTTGCACTAGGACCTACTTAGGATTAGGGCCACACTTTAACGCAGAGTCGAAGCGTCAATCTAAAAACACACATCATAATTTGACCCCTATTTCTACAACGTAATGCACACATTTTTATCGAGATACTAAAAGTATTTTTTTCATCCATATACATTCCTTTGAGTCTGATCATAACTATCTATCTGCTTGTAACAAAATTGATGTACCATTAATATTGTCGTGACGTGTTGCAGCCTAAGGTGGTGACGGCGACGGACGAGGCGGAGCTGGCGCGGCAGATGGAGCGCGCGGAGGCCGAGAACGCGGAGGTGGCCGGCGACTCCGCCGAGGAGGACGAGGACCAGGGTATGTACATCATGTACGGACGAGGCGGAGCTGGCGCGGCAGATGGAGCGCGCGGAGGCCGAGAACGCGGAGGTGGCCGGCGACTCCGCCGAGGAGGACGAGGACCAGGGTATGTACATCATGTACGGACGAGGCGGAGCTGGCGCGGCAGATGGAGCGCGCGGAGGCCGAGAACGCGGAGGTGGCCGGCGACTCCGCCGAGGAGGACGAGGACCAGGGTATGTACATCATGTACGGACGAGGCGGAGCTGGCGCGGCAGATGGAGCGCGCGGAGGCCGAGAACGCGGAGGTGGCCGGCGACTCCGCCGAGGAGGACGAGGACCAGGGTATGTACATCATGTACGGACGAGGCGGAGCTGGCGCGGCAGATGGAGCGCGCGGAGGCCGAGAACGCGGAGGTGGCCGGCGACTCCGCCGAGGAGGACGAGGACCAGGGTATGTACATCATGTACGGACGAGGCGGAGCTGGCGCGGCAGATGGAGCGCGCGGAGGCCGAGAACGCGGAGGTGGCCGGCGACTCCGCCGAGGAGGACGAGGACCAGGGTATGTACATCATGTACGGACGAGGCGGAGCTGGCGCGGCAGATGGAGCGCGCGGAGGCCGAGAACGCGGAGGTGGCCGGCGACTCCGCCGAGGAGGACGAGGACCAGGGTATGTACATCATGTACGGACGAGGCGGAGCTGGCGCGGCAGATGGAGCGCGCGGAGGCCGAGAACGCGGAGGTGGCCGGCGACTCCGCCGAGGAGGACGAGGACCAGGGTATGTACATCATGTACGGACGAGGCGGAGCTGGCGCGGCAGATGGAGCGCGCGGAGGCCGAGAACGCGGAGGTGGCCGGCGACTCCGCCGAGGAGGACGAGGACCAGGGTATGTACATCATGTACGGACGAGGCGGAGCTGGCGCGGCAGATGGAGCGCGCGGAGGCCGAGAACGCGGAGGTGGCCGGCGACTCCGCCGAGGAGGACGAGGACCAGGGTATGTACATCATGTACGGACGAGGCGGAGCTGGCGCGGCAGATGGAGCGCGCGGAGGCAATCCATTTTGATAGCACCGAGTTGGCGATACTCTGTCCTCCTACACTCAGTTTACGTAGCCATTTCCCAACCATATTGGGGTCGGCTTTCAGTCAAACCGGAAAGTCAAAGTCAATTCATTTATTTCAACTAGACCATTAAAAGGCACTTTTGAACGTCAAATTTACAGTTTAAAATTAAAATATAAGTGACTCTAGTTGAGCTGTAGTTCAGCTGTATTTTATAATACTGTTTACAACCCAGTAACTGAGTAACACGGTACCTAGTACCATACTCTATTCTCCTACACTTATCATCATCTCAACATTGACCTCCTTTGTGTGCTTTGTCAATGTAAAAATACCTTATTTTATTATTCCAGGCATGGGCGACGTACGCATGGACGATGAACCCCAGCAGAATGGCGCGTCGGAAGAAGAAGAAGATTAAGCTCGATATAATATTATATGTACATGCTACGATAGTACCGACATGTTACTATACCTTAATATACACACGTTTTATACATGACACCTTTTCATTTTGTTTCAACCTAAAGATACGTAGGTATCCCTTTATAGGGTTCCGTACCTCAAAAGGAAAAACGGAACCCTTACAGGATCACTTTGTTGTCCGTCTGTCAGTATGTCTGTCAGGACCCTTTATCTCGGGAACGCGTGGAGGTATCGAGTTGAAATTAAAACCATATACTCTGGTCTACAGTCCCTTGAAGCTGTGAAATAATCAAACTTTTTAACAAAAAAGATACGGCCGTTTAAGCCGCAGAAAACGTATATTTCGACACTCTCAAGGGAATCAAAATTTAGAGGGTAAGTTACTTCTCGTTTACCTAGATTCATGTAATTTGGCAAGAAGATAGATCTTAAAGTCTGGAACATTGGGAATTTATAGTTTTATCAAACGCGTTTCGCAAAAAATCGTTTTTTACGATTACATACTTATATTTTCGGTTGAAGAATTAACCGTGACGTACATTGATGTATGGGAGAACATTTTTAAACAACAAAAGTTCAGACTACTCGAAAGGAACCCTCGGTACGCGATTCTGACTCGCACTTGTCCGGTTTTTTTTAATGGGAAGGCATCCAAAGACTTCTGCCGCTCTGGGCGGAGCGGAAGGGAGTGTCAGACTCATACTGACTAAAACCCACCCGTGTTCTTTCTAAAGCCCTTTGCGTTCCAGGGCCGCGGTGACTCTTTCGAATTAATTCCGCAACTCTGGCAGGCTCTGGCCCTAGCGGGGCCCATCTTCTATGCTGACATCACTTTGAGGTATACGTGGAGCACAACGCGCCATCGACCCGGGCCTGGTGGTGATCGGACAGCGAGCCACCCAACGTTCGCCGTCCGCAGGCCCGCGCCTACGGTGGCCGGGGATCGCCCTGCGACTCCCGACGCCCGGGCGTCTTCTTCTGTAGCGTTCCAGAGCCGCGGTAACTCTTTTGAACTATTCCGCAACCCTGGCAAATGTAATTATATTCCTGGCACATTTGGCTGGCCAAAATAAAATCGAATCGAAATTTGGTACAAACAGTTTGGTAGTTGTGAGACCACAGACAGAAAATGCCTGATTGAAATACAGACGATATTCATAGACATAGATCAATCGATGGATCACGTATAGGTACACACAAGACAGTGCTTTGTTGGTGTAGTGATCACCGACTGTTGAGTATGACGTTGATTCCCGGATCGGGCAGTGTTATTGGGTTTTTCTATATTGAATGAGAAAAACTAATCTAAGGATACGTAAAGCAAAAAAAATTTTTGCATCACAATAATAGTTATTGTGTTGCTGGTTTGCTAAAACAACAATCCTAGATCCGCGCTGTGCTTGATTTACACTTATCAAGTCATTCTTTGTCTACCTGTGGCCCAAAATTCACCCAAATCCGTTCAGACGTTCTGGAGTAATTTATTAACAAACATTCACATCCATACCATGCCATTCCACCTCTTCACGACTGAACGGATTCAGATGAACACCGATAAAGCATATCCTGGAATAGAGCATAGGATAGGTACTATTCATCGCGGGAGTATATTCTCTATAGGTTTTATTTTTATACCTATTCATTCCGGCGAAGTCGCTAGCAAAAGATAGTTTATAATATAAGTAGGATACGAAGTAAAACAACAAAATAAAATAGCTACATCCATCATTTATTTACAATAACAACTATTTACAAATCAGGTCATCACAATTAAAATAATAGATCTGAAATCACATTTGAATTAAATTCATAAAATATATTCTACAATAGGTTAACATTAAAATAATTTATTGTAAGAAAGTTCTTCTCAGTGTGTTGGGCATATGAAAAAAAATCGAGACATGTTCACAGATACAATAGGTAATATGCATTTGATTTTGCGAGAGGGACAGATATTGTTTAAAAAGTTATAAATCTCGTTTGATTTTCGAATTTGAATTCTATTTTTACTGTAAGCATTATGTTTTTGTTTTTTTTTTCATATTAACTGCTTAGATAGTAAATACTTTTTTCATGCATATTCCCTATTTCGAGCTTCCCGCTATTGTGATTCGCACTCTCACGGTCAGGTACGAACTAGAGGTTAGCAGAGGCGGGGTGTGACCTATGTGACCACCCCATTGCCGCGTTTAAAGCCGCTTCTATACACATACATATTTTTTTCGCCGTAAGAAAAAAATCTGTTATTGGGCGTGCGTAGTTGTTTCTACACGTTTTGTCACCGGAACGGTAACTCCGCCGCCCTTAAGCCCTTAAGGAGAATTCACTCGTACCACAACCACGCAGCGACAAAAAATGGTCAAGCAGTGGATACATGTGTTGCGTTGTCGCTAGTAGGTGCGATGTGGTTACGTTGTGGCTAGTGTCAGCAGACAGACAGAACGCTTCCGGCAAGCCGTTGCGTCGACACAACTTTTTGTTTGCGAGATGGCCAGCCGCGATATGGTCGGTAACGCACCACACGGTTGAATTTGCCGGAGAAAGGTGGTCCGTGTAAATTAATTATCATAAAAGTTAACCCACATAGTGTGGTTGTATTATGTATCGTAAATGTGAAGAGCGAGCGGTTGCGCACTACGTCCGGTCCGAATCCGTCAAAATACTGTCCGTGAAAACTCGGACCGAACTCGGATATTGCTTACGCACTACCTCTGATCCAAATCCGTGATAACCTTGTTTCTAGACATTCAGATGATACGGCTTAACACAATCCATCCTTCGTTTCTTTGATCTTCCCCTACTCTTATCTCTTATACTTTCATCGTGTTTATCAGTGTTACCGTGTTAACCAAAAATTAACTTGCAAAGTCTTAAGAACAATTTAAATTGCCATCCATCCCAACCATGATCCAACTAAGTATTAATAGGGCCGAGTCACGTCACTCCCCGGCCACTCTGCCTCTTTTCTCGGACGGAGCTCGGATTCGATTCGGACGTAGTGCGCAACTGTTCATACAAATAATACTAAGGCCACTTCGGTCCGTCAATAATCTTATCCGGAATGGAGATTCTCGGATGACGGAAATCGGGTGTAGTGCGTTAGCTACCATACAAATTGTTCTACGACTACGCCGGACCGTCTTTTCACGCATACTGATTGGGTTCGGATCGGACGTGGTGCGTAAGCGCTCTTATTGTCAAAAAGCTTCCATAGTGATTCATAAATCACTGTCGACCGAGTCTACACACTACGAATTAACCGTGGTTTTCACAGTAAAATACGTGTGTATACAAGCGGCCTTTAGGTACGTTCACATACTATTATTAGGCTATGCTACAATATTATTACATTTACACTTTTTTACCGTTTATTCTATTCAGTTTACTTCTATGTAACTTGTCGAAGAATAACAAACCTGCTGCCTTTTCTATTGATTCTGGTGGTACCTGTAACAGTAATAATAAAGCTACATAACTTGGATCGTTAGCCACTGAATATAATATTATTATTAATATTATAATATTATAACTTGGGAAAACTCACACACGGTCATCCGATCCCAAACTAGGCAGAGCCTGTACTATAGCAACCAGACAACTGATAAACATACTTATATATTTCTAAATACATACATATTATACAAATTACACCCAGACACAGAACAAATGATCATGCTAGATTTGTCCTGGGTGGGAATCGAACCCACGACCTCCGATTTAGCAGTCAGGGTCACTAACCACTCGACCAACAGGCCAGCCAATAATGTAATGTAATGTAATATGTTATATTACAAAAGCTGAGCTCATGTCACATATTGTTACGAGCTTGGGGTTCGTGACAATAAAAACAGTCGATTAAACAACTAAAATTACACTTTAATTTAACAACACTAATTACAACTTTAAACTCACTAATTATATAACACAACTTCACTACTGATCTTTTTAATCGCACTTGAAGATCGCTTCCGAAGTATTCGCTTGTATCGCAAATCCAATACTGACTCGGTCGCGGGCTAAGGAGCTCAAGCCACCCAGATATCTTTAGTAGTCTACAATCTAACGAAGTCATTGAGAAATTTACGAAAAGTAACAAAGGGCCTCTTTGGATTAGTTACTTGTTATGCGTTAATCACACACTACTACAATTTGAATGTGGTTTTTTAGAGTTTACTTTGCTAAAATCTACCCTCAAGAAAAACGATGATCCTGGATCCGCCTCTGTAGACATAAGCCCCTTCTTTCGGCTGAGACGATGACTAATAATTATTATAATAATTGTAGTTACCATGAAAGCTGCCGTGGGCGTCTCATCAGGTATCTTCTGGTTGGGCATGACGTAGGCCTCCATGTCGAGCGAGCCGTCCTTCGCCTCGCCCACTACCACCTTGAAGAAGTGAGTGGGCACCGCCACTGTGTTGGCGCCTATCACTTGGTAGCGGACGTAGAACTTGCCGTCTGATTCTTTCCTGAAAACAGAATTGGAATATTGTTTGTAATATTGCTTTCGTTTGTGACATATCGCTCATTCGGAGCGACAGTGACACAAGTGCAAATTTGTAAATTTTACACTACGCCGTTTTAAGATTTTTTCGTAACACACTTGAAGATTCAGAACTTTTCTTACAGTTAATGACTATCTCTATATTTTATTTTTGTAGTTTGAACCCTGGGCTTAAAAATAGACTCATGTCTTTTTTATTACCCAATCCATATCAATGTGAAAAAAAAAAAAGTTTTTTGCAGTTGTGTCACTGTCGCTCCAAATGAGCGATATGTATATGTGACAATGGCATTTGAAAGCTTAATTACCTGGGTAAGTACAGAGGTCCCGTGCAGCAGTATACATTGCTATAAACTTTGGTAAGTTTGCGGACATGCCTCTCCAAATTATTCCATGCATGTCTGTTGAAGCCTTCTCCTACCTGAAAACAGTTCAAAGATATTATTTAAGACTAGTTGCCGCCCGCGGCTCCGTCCGCGTGATTGTCGAAAATTATTCCAAGGGAACATATTCCCGGGATAAAAAGTATCCTATGTGTTATTCCAGACTATAATCTACCACTGTGCCAAATTTCATCAAAATCCATTCAGTCGTTTTTGCGTGAAAGAATAACAAACATCCATCCATCCATACAAACTTTCGCGTTCATAATATTAGTAGGATCTAGTTAGAGCTAGTCTAACAAATTAAGAGAAAACTAAATGTTTGGAGAGGGCTGCTAGTGTCACGGCAGATAAAAATATAACTGATACAATTTCTTCTCAAAGGACATTTAGTTAGTATTTAATTTATTTTACTTTTTTTGTCTTGTGCGAGTCCCCAAATAAACATTTTTCTTTCTTTCTTTCTTGTTACAGATCAAGCAAATTAACGCTACTGGCTACTGGGTGGAGAAGACAAGCGAGCATTCGGTGATTCTCATTTGTTAGCATCCGTGTGCTTGTTTGCCTTGACTGTACTCGGCAATCCCGGCATAATATAATTTTAAAATAAAATATTTATTAATCTACTCTTAAAGAGTACGGAACACCACTGCTGCACTCCAAAACAGGAATCATAGACGTGCGAAAAAAGGCTGCCAGGCTCAAATGGGATTGGGCGAGCCTGGCGGGTCACATCGGCCACATGCACAATGATTGCGGGGCAAGTCTCCACGCTATGTGTGCTACAGGGTGGATGGCGTCGCCGAGGCTGGCCAAAAAGATGACAAGATGACCTGGACGTACACCGCGAACGCTGGTTCAAGGTGGCTCAAGTGTCTGGAAAGATTTGGAGGACTTGCCCAGCAGAGGGACGAAATAAAAAAACTGCTCTTGAATATTTTAAACAACTTTCTTGCCTAGTAAAAATGCCAAGCCGATGTTTTCATTACCTTTTTTTTGTAGAATGGGAAATCGTAAAATGACTTTTTCCGCTCTGGGTGGAGCGGAAGGGCGTGTTAGACTCTTACTGACTAAAACCCATCCATGTTCCTCTTATGTTCCATGTTACTTTTAATATTTTTGAACTAACATAGCTCATAAGTTTGTATACTACTAACATAATATGGATCAAGGTCTGAATTAAAGTAATTCTATTTTTTTTAAAGCCCTTTGTGTTCCAGAGCCATGGTGAATCTTTCGAACAAATTCTGCAACACTGGCGGATGATTTCATTACCTGAGGAGCCATATTGGTTAGGAAGAATGTCTGATCCACATGCTTCTGAGAGAGGCGGTGGTTACCAGCGGCCGCCATGTGGCCGCGGTCAAACCCTGAGCCTTTGTAATCTGTGTTCTGTGACCTGGAATTGTAAAAATCAATATTACTTACAATTATAAAAGCTAAAGTTTGGATGGTTTTCAAAACAGCTGAATGGATCTGGATGAAATTTGGCACAGAGATAGATTAAAGCCTGGAATAGGCTACTTTTTATCCCGGGAGTATGTTCCCTTGGGATAATTTCGGACTAGTGATTAGTAGAAGGTAGTTGGTTAATAAAAAAAATCTCATTTTAAATATCTGCTGTATGGTATTGCGATTTCAGCATAACCTAGCAACATCTACTGCTTCTATTTGCCATCAAAACACTAATGGCCGGTTTCAATAATGTATCTACCTTTAACCAACTTTCAAAGCTGCTACTGCAGCTACTGGCTACCAACAGTAGCCATTAGCTGCAGTAGCAGCCGTAAGAAGAAGGTAGCTTCTAATGCACATACTTGCTTCATCGCAGATCCCATCCATTACTTTCCATCCAACTCAATCAACATCAAGTGCTGGCCCTACAGTACACTAAGCTGGACAGACCATCATCATCATCTTCCTGCCCTTGGTCCCATGTTACTTGGGGTCATCACAGTACATCTTTATCCTCCATTCCATTCTGTCAACTGTCCCTGGATAGGCCAACCAAGGCAAAAAATTTCATGACACTTAATTAAATTTTGAAAACCTCTACAATCAGTATGTTTCAAGATTAAAGCCTCATTGCTACAACAGATTTTAACCTCAATTCTACAAAACCAACTGGCAGTTCAGAACACTTCTGATTTTTATAGATTTAAACCTTTTATTTAATTTTGTGTAGGTACCTGAAGAATGGATGAATACTCTCATCAGCTTTGAATTCACACTTGCTTCGGTCCACCTTATCGTTTTTAGCAATGTGTTCTGAAGTGATGTGCTCAAATACCCAGTTTGGTACTCTATTGCGGCGGTCATAGGACAGAATGAAGTCATCATAGGAACGCACATTGTCCAAACTTGGGAAGCCATATTTCATTATTTGTGATACCTGAAAATGATAAGTTGTGTTTTGAAATATAAGCTGTGTATTGCAAACATACAATACAATATACAGGACAGCTTATGTACAAAAGGAAGCTTAGTTCAGAATTGGGTAGAAAATATAACAGAAAACTTAACCTTATTGATTGTAAGAACATAATTTTGAATATAAATTAATGATGAAAGAACATAAATCAAATCTTTGTGAGGGAAGTAGAACCTTGACAAAAAAAAATTGTTTGATGGCCAGTGATGGCAGGCTGTAGCACAGATCAAAATGAGATATCCTGAAACATCTGGTGACACTAGGAGCTGACGCCAACATACTCAAGTTTGTGCGTGTTAAAATAGCACGAACTTATCTTTGCCCATTACAAATCTTACCCGATCTTTAGCGCCACCAGTTTCCATGTACGGGGTAGCAGCTGACACTGTGCCGAAGACTGGCAGGCCCGGCATGCTCTTGAGGCGTTTACCATCCACAATAACAGAATCATCCCAAAGAAAGTTATGGAATTTATCCTTATTTTGTCCCACGTAAAATCCGGTCAGGCCAATAGCACTCAATTGAGCGATATGCAAGAGCCGCTTCCGAAACATTCTGTGTTTACGTTAATAATAATTAAAAATTGAGATTCAGTGCTTTCAAAGTACGTATTTAATTCAATATTAATGAGATTATTGTGTATCAAAGCACGTAACAAGATTTAATTTAGGTTATATAAAAATGTCATTCATTGACAATTTGACATTATCAGCTGTGATACGACATGACAGCAGTATTTTTTTTTCTTTCTATTTTGCCATCATCTGCCTGTAGTTTTGGATTTAGTTTGAATGAATTCTGCTTGACTTACCTAATTAAAAGAAAAAAAACTATTCGATACCTTCAGACCTGATTTTTCACTATTTAAATCTATTTAAAATTAGGTCAGAAGTGACATATTTTAAATATAAAATAGTGATCTGGGCGGAGCTCTAGTTTTGCAAAAAAATAAAATCATCATCATCATCAATCATATCAGCCGAAAAACGTCCACAGCTGAGCAAAGGCCAAAATAAAACGTTTCTGTCAAATTACAATTAGTATGGTCATGAACCGCGTTCCAAAATTAAGTCTTTTTAGTTTAGTCATATTTTGATTGTTGTCTTCTTCCAATTGCTTGAAAAAGAGCAAATACGCACTTGATGCACTAGATTGATACATTTATATCTAATTATCTATCATTCTGAACATCGGAAATTACGATCGGCTATTGTAGAATCCAATATTTTTCTTCTAATTTCATAACAATTACGTGAAATAGCTTCATAATCGTGACGAATGAAATCTTTTGATTTCCATAGTTTTAAGTTATTTTCGTAGAAAATAATAGAAGAATCATGACGAACTTATTTATACAAACAAACCGTACTCTTTCATCGGTTTTCTCAAAATATAAATTCAGTACAGCTGTAAAATCTGTCGCATCAGTGGAAATAAAAGGCAAGGAATTCGTATCAGACGATTACACTAATGTAACACCTAAAATTATTTCTTATTTGGGTAAGAATCTTCACTTGCAGAAAAATAACCCCCTATCAATCGTAAGGCAAAGAATTGTGAATTATTTTTACTCGTCCTTCACGCATAGAGGGAACCCATCGTTTAGCGTTTACGACAACTTGTCTCCTATAGTCACAACAAAGCAAAACTTTGATGACTTGTTGATTCCCTCTGATCACCCGAGCAGGGCGAAGTCTGACTGCTACTACATAAACAGGGGGAATCTCCTGAGGGCTCACATGACTGCTCACCAGAGTGAACTCCTAAGGTCTGGTCTGGACAATTTCCTGATGATCGGAGATGTTTACAGGAGGGATGAAATTGATTCTACACATTTTCCTGTATTCCACCAGGTACACTATACTATGTTCATAAAAGATACTGTTTTCAGGTAATTTGCTTGAATATATTAATCTTAGTTGTTAAGCTCAGTAGTGTACCTTGACTTTGAATCTTTGGCTCTCCGTTAACTGTTTCTGCTCTTAAATTCTTGAGATGAATTTCCTCCATCCCCCGACAGCTCCAAAACTGCCATATTACTTACACCAGCTTTCCTTTATATCATAATTTCTCAATTTCAGATAGACGCAGTACGATCCCAGCGTAAAGATGAACTGTTTCGTGGGCAACCAGATCTAGAAATATTTGAGCCTAAATATGATCAGAAGAATCCTCATACCTTCATTAACTCAATCAAAGACCCAATGAAACAAAGCTGCCATACCCTAGAAGCTACGAAGTTAATGGAAACACAACTGAAAACACATCTCATTGGTCTTACAAAAGTGTTATTCGGTGACAGTATAAAGTACCGATGGGTAGAAGAGTACTTCCCATTTACTCATCCGTCTTGGGAGCTTGAAATATTCTATGAAAACAAATGGATGGAGATCTTAGGCTGTGGAATAGTTAGAAACGAGATTCTCGTCAATGCTGGACCAACAAACAGCATAGCTTACGCATTTGGTCTTGGCCTAGAGAGACTTGCAATGGCATTGTACAAAATTCCTGATATTCGGTTAATGTGGAGTACGGACTCAGGGTTTTTGACACAGTTTCAGAATGTGGACTTGAATGCAAGGATTATGTACAAGCCCGTATCGTCTTACCCTCAGTGTACAAATGATATGTCGTTTTGGTTGCCTGAGAACGTGACAATAGACACATTTATGAGCAATGATTTCTATGATCTAGTCAGAGATATTGGAGGCGATATTATTGAACAGGTTTGTAATCTTATAATCTGCTTGTATAATCATCTTGACTGTCATCAGATGAACTTACTTTTGGGGTCAAAAATATCACGACGCTGATCGGTGTTGAAAATCCAATCAGTGCAGGTCAGCGCCTCAGACTGTGCGTCGCGACTCCCTGGGGCGCCGCGGTATTTTCCCAGAGGAGTCGCAAACCGCCTCGGAAATGAAACTCATATGCTGCAACTGGAAAATAAAATGGGAGCGTCCTATTTTGGAAGCCTGTATAATCTGTTGAAGATCTGATCTGAAGCCAAGTTTGAAATAAAATGATATTGGTCGAACACTTATCGACCTTATGCGCACATTTTTATAAATATTTTTCAGTGAATCTTAATCAGAAAAGCAAATTCATCCATCTCATTTATTGAACTTAGCTATTGGTTTCCCAAACGGGGCTACACGTAGGTATCTTCTTTTACAAGCAAAAAAATATGACATGTAAAGGGAGTCACAGTATATAAAAAGATTGGGAACCCCTGATGTAGGTACTTTTATTTAGGCACTAGCATTTTCATCCGTTCGTGTGGCGTATCCTACAGAAACAGTGGATTGTCAACATAAACAGGCTTCCCAAAAATGCTTAAAAAAAAATTGGATTCATGCCGAATCCCACAAATATCCTGCTATAATGTCTATCGTTACTTATCGGTAGCAAGATAGCTACGAATTCGCGCACAGGGCCTCGGTCATCATCATATCAGTCGAAAGTCGTACACTGCTGGACATAGGCCTACCCCAAATGGCGGGAGGGTTTGCCATAATCGCCACGCTTGGCAGGCGGGTTGGCGATCGCAGTGTAGCTGCTGCAATGCACAGAGAATGCTGCTGCCCATTCTCTGGTGAGCCTCGGTAGTTACCTTGTTATGTTGCCATTTCTAGCATTTTTAAAGAGTTCCAATTTATTTTTCCAGGTACGACTCAAGGACAAATTCGTTCATCCGAAGTCCAAGAAGCACAGTCTATGCTACAGCATAGTCTACAGACACTTAGAACGAACGCTCACACAGGCAGAGGTCAACCAAGTCCACAAGGAGATTGAGAAGGCTGTGGTCGACGCCTTCGGTGTCGCTATTAGATAAAATGTTATTTTTAATTAGTAATAATATAGTATGTTATATTTTATGTGCGATTTTTATTTTGGCTACGAAGTTATTAACACTTTCGCTGACGAGATTTGTTACCTGAGGGGTACTGGTCACGGGCGAGGGCAGCTTCGCATATTTGCAGACCAAACCTGTTTAAATTCTATAAATCGCGACCATCACAGAGCGATTATTTTTTATCATCTTGCTCAATAAAGCAACTGACAGGGGACAAACATTTTGGATATAAAAAAAATAATGACACTACCGGACCCCAGATCTAACCCAGGAGCTTATGCTGCTACAGTTGCGAATACTCACCCAACACTAGGATCTAAGAGCTTTATAAAATGAGCCAAAATACAGACATTGTTTCATTTATTCATTTGAACATAAAATAAAATTAACACCAGTTTCAAGACATTATTGGATTTAATAGTGATGTGCAATTAAAGTCAGGCCCGCCTGCTCTAATAAACGATTCTCAACCTTTTTCCTTTTGTGGCGCTTTACCGAAAAAAATATCGACCCGTCACAAATGGAACGCCGGTCAACTTATGCTATTGGCTGATGAAAACTCATTCAAACCTATCACAGCTAGAAAATGCGCATTTGACAATAATTTTGCCACAATTTTCTTTCAACCAAGATACCCAGCATACATTTGCTTATGATATTGCTCACGGTAACTTGTATGGGTAGGTATAGATATTCTTATAATTATATTAAGTGAAAAAATATTTTGGACTCGCTTCGCGGACCAAAGGTTGAGTATCGCAGTACAATTCTTACATTTCGAGAAGTCACGACATCGTTGACTATTTATTATACAATACGCTAAGACACCAAATTAACACAGATTCTCGCGAAAATATCAGGTTTACATGTATTCACTTTTGAAACAACATTCAAGTGTATTCATAAATTATTCCATGTATTTTCTAGCAATTGCCATTGACCTTTTTTTGTTCAGGATTTGGCAATTTAAATTGCTGTGTAAGTTCAACTTAAATGGCAAGCCCTTGTCATACTCATCACACTGAGCAATCAATAAGAATATTGATTACAAAGGCCATAAGGTTAATAACACCTTATAACATGACATTCGTTTCCCTATCCTTAAATAATATCACAGAAAATCCATGGATTAAATCACACAGACTGAACATCAGGATAAAATTGTTATTCACACAATTCTAAATATTCAATAGGTACTAATTCATTATTATGTACCTACCAACATTATACACTAATATTATCATAAAAAAATACTTACACATTATTCTATAGAATTGTTTAGCTTTCGAAATGACAATCAACATAATGAGAACCTCCTCCTGAAGTCGGTTAAAAATTGGTTAACAAATTGTCATTGGCCAACTGCTACAATTGGTTGACTGAATTTTAAACAGCTAACCAGATTACTTGCCATGATTACAATCATTTAACTCCTCGTTAATTTTCATTTCAAAAACTAGGTGCTAGACAATCTACATCTTGATTGTTGTGGAATTGTTTGAAAGAGTTTTTTGTTCCTTATGGTATGTTTAAACGGGCAATGAAAATTGATCAATTATAAGCAATACTGGTAGATTGTGACGACATAAAATATCAAGCAATTTACAGCAACAGCAACACGCTCCAATTTGGCGAAATGTTCTGCAATGACAACATTGAGCGATATGGATAAACTCGCAAGAAACTAGGCAATACGCGAGCAATTAAGTTGAAAAAAAAACAAAACACACAGCCATGGAATATATGAGTCAATTAGAAACAATTGCTGCATTATATTGAAGTTGCTCCAGATTGATGATGCGTGTTGCCGAGCGAAAAATAATTGCCCGTGTAAACGCACCATAGAAAAAACGTTGCCCAACTAGGAATTTCTTCTGTATCGTGAGAGCGTTTACAAACATATAAACTCCAGACCCGGAACAACTATCTGTAGGCCATACAAATATTTGTTCCGTGCGGGAATCGAACCCACGACACGCAGCGCAGCAGTCGCTCAACCACTGTCCCAAACGGTGCCGTCTGAAAGTTACCGCGGCCCTGGAACGCGAAGGGCATTTAGAGGAGCACGGGTGGGTTTTAGTCAGTAAGAGTCTGACACTTCCTTCCGCAAAACTGAAAACGAGACCAAAAAGTTCCCTGCTGTTGTTATAGGTGGATTCAAAATTAATGGCGGCTCGGAACACAAGTTCATGTGACAGCGGGCGTGAGGTGTGGGGTAGGTACTGCAAAGCGATCAGCTCACTTCACACACAGCCACCATTAAGGGTGAATCGAGCTATAATAAGTTTTATATTAATAGTATAGCATTTATTTATTACAAAGCGTGTCTTCTTATTTAAAGATGGAATTTTATTTAAAAAAATGCAATTATTTATAGAAAATATGCGCAGTGGTGTACTTAAATATGCATATTTTAATTATTATTATTTTTATTCTAGTTAACCTATTTTTTTCTGAAAGGCTTTATAATTTTGATTTCAACCTTTTTAGAAACTTTGTGTTAATCTTACATTAATTTGCTTATCTTCACTGAAGATGAATGAACTCATGATAAATGAGGATAGGACTGCTTTTTAGGTGATGAAGTATTTGCTTAGTTTAAAATTTTAAAATAAATTATTTAAAAAGAAAACGTATAAAACATGACAAAGAGCAGAATTAAAAGAACTACCTACTTAACAAAATATGGTCACAAAAAAGTTACACTCATAAAATTACCTTAAATAAAACATGTCCAAAAACATTGGTTGAGCTACATTGAAAATATTTTCACTTATGTTGTACTAAATATTTTATACTTATTAATATATTTAGATGAAAACTGACACACCCTACAGACTAACAGTGAAATCACGAACCAAATAAATACTTCATGTTATTAAATCAAATAAATAGGTAAAAAAAAAAAATAGGTAGGTACTGAACTCACGTCATGATTTTTAAGTTTAAAGTCTAGGATAATTCCTGTTTTCCTTATGTATGTCTTAAAATTAGAAATATGATGTCTAAATTCTTTTGGTAATATAGTGAAAAAATAATGAATAAAAGTCACACCCGTTGAGAATTATTAGTTAGACCAATCATAACGCGCGATTAACATTTTGTCACATTAATTTTCGTTTGGAAACTAGACCTTAGAATGTTGGTGACTGATAAATGCTTATAGAGTGTGTTAGACAAGTTTCAGTCAGAAACCAAGTTGATTGAGTCATACCACGCCGAGAAATCGGTGCGCTAAGAAATACCCACCCATATTTAGGGTGCAAAGACTAAGTAAATCAAACGCCCAATATACAACAATCTTCTTCGTTACTATCATTTACATCAAATCCAAATGTTGTTTCGTGGTCCGTAAAATCATTGTCATCGTCACTCATATAAACAGGTTCAGGGTCAGCCTCTAGTAGTTCTGCATCGTTTAGCTCGTCAACAGGCGCTTCTCCTTCTACTAAGTCATCGTCAATCATATTATTTTCATCGTCGGCCACTGGTAATTCCGATTCTATTTGCTTTTCAACTGACGCTTCTGGTTCGACATCAGCTGCTAGTGATTCTAGTTCAATGTTGTTTGTTACCGATTCGGCAATATTCCTGTTTTCGTCAGGCGCAATTACGGTTTCATTTTTCCTTTTCGCTTTTTTGGCTAGTGGTTCATCGTCAGAAGAATCGTCATCAGACAAAATAGTTGTTGCAAATTCTTTGGCAGGTTCTGAACTTGTTGCAGTCGGCTTGTTGACAGCTTCATTCGCAACTTTGGTTTTCCTAATGTATCGCCTCACAGGCTTAGTGCTCAAATCAGCGTTCATATTAATGTTCTTTAAAAATTGCTTCCGCTTTAGCGAGTGGTCTAGCGAATGCCTATCAAATAAATGGTTCAAACTATCTCTTTTCATTTTATTTGTGTTTAATCGTTTTAAAATACTAGGTTTCAAAGCTTTGAACAATTTCACCGGTTTAACTGGGCCAGAAAAACCGCGAGATTTAACAGGACCAGCAAAACCGCCAGGAGGTGAATTGTTAACGAGTGAAATTGACTTTTTAGTTGGAGAATTATCTAGTTGTTTATCTTTTTGTTGTTGTTTATCGTCATCATCCGTTAGATCGATCACCGATTTGGGGGCAATTCGTGATGTTTTTGGCGGTAGTGGTTTCTGTGCTGCTGGTTTCATGCAAACATTTATGGGTACAAGGAAACCAGTTTTGAAATCCAATTTAAAGAATGCTCCTTTATTTGCACACGCATATTTCAGTTCGTACAGCGATGTGATAGGTGTTAACTCGCCGAGTGGTGATGATACTTTCGGAGGCACAGAATTAGCATTGAAGGAGGGTATCAACATTGACCGCGTCATAGGTGTCACTACAGAGGCAGGTTGTACCATAACTTCCTGAACAGGTTGTTGCTCATTCTCCGGTGCAGGTAGAGGCGTTACCGAGGAGTCTTGTGCCAATGTAACTTGCTCAACCAGTTTTGCAGGAACGTTTTCTTCAACTTCAGGTGTTATGTCTTCATCAAATATTCCCGACATTTCCATCAAATCCGATAGTATATTTTTAGTTTTATTTTTGCTGGGCTCACATCTACTTTCTTCTGGTACCTCAGTACTGTGTGTTACATTCTGTATTGTTGGATCAGGGTGGTCTTGTAATTCGATACTAACGTTCTGACCTGATGGCTTAGACTGATCTTGTACTTGTTTTGCTGATTCTTCGGGTACATGTGTACTTTCAGTCTGGCTTGACGGTTTAGATTGATCATCTATTTCAGCACTTACTTTCTCAATTGATGTGTCACATTCTACTTGTTCTGTTGAAGCTGAAACTATTTCATTTGGACTTGAATCCTGGATATTCTCTTGAATGTTAATAACAGTACATTGGTCGGCTGTCTCGTTTTGGTTACTTTCTGTCGCGATATCTATGACATTACTGTTAATATTTTCAGCAGCTGGATTTTCACCCGTTTCCTTATACGTATCCATTTTTGAAGTAAAACTAACATCAGGAGAGTCGTCACTATTTATGGTTACACTTTCCTCAATCAGTTGAACTTTTGATACTAGAGTGATATCAGGGGAATCGTCACTATTTGTTATTACACTTTCCTCAGTCGGTTGAACATCGGACACTAGAGTGACAAAAGAAGAGTCGTCACTATTAGTTGTTACACTTTCCTCAGTCGGTGTGGTTTCGGTATTTTGATGTTCATTAACAGAAGAAGCATCGTCCTCATCGTCCACCAGATCAACAACTTCGCTTTCCGTGGCAACGGGCGCTAGCGGACTCTGTTGTTTATTCGGTTCTTCCTCCAGTGCGGCTTCGTCCATGTGTTCTTGTACGGTTGCAATGATCGCTAGCAACTCAGCCATATCTGTCGCTTTTACCTCCACATTTGGGTCTATTTTGTAAGAAATTGTCCCATTAGCCAGCAAAATTAAATGCACACCAATCGGTAAATTAAACGAGTGTCGTAAAGCGTTTTTTGTCTCCTGAAATAATCTCAAATTGGGCGGAAACTTTACGGTAGTCAGCAATATTTTGTTCTTCCCTAAATATACTGGACTTGCTGTGGGCTTTTCGGAAATTTGTTTGCTGTTTAAAAATATCATTTTTTCTTTGAAATTTTTTGGTGGCACGAAAGGTTTATTAAAGATTGTCGGTAGCGGCATACTTTTATTGAACTTATTGGGCGCTCTCAACTTTCTGGCTTCCAAAAACTTACTTAAACTAGGCGGAGAAGAGATATTTGGGACAATCTTCGTAATGGGAGTCTTTGTTGCATTGGATATAATACTTATTCTACCTCCCGGTTGCCCATCCGAACTGATACAACGTGTGAACCGATACGCTGGTTTACCTGCCTCGGGTGTCTCACATAATGTTAAGTTATGATTTTTAACAATAGGGACGGTCACAAGGCACCGCCTCACGGTTACGGGAGCAGCGCTTCCCCGCGGTGCGCCAGACACTACTGCAGTAGTTTTAACTGACACTTCACCACCCAAAGCAGGAACATCGTCTTCTGTATCGTCAATTGAGATAGGTTCATTTTCAATAATAGCTTTAGTGACCGATTCAGTATTAGTGGCGTCTACATATATTGCGGGCGTATCTTCAAGAACTGTTTTTACTGCAGGACCTTGAGCTGGCGTTTCCACAGGATTTTGGATGCAAGCTACACAGAGACCAGGACTACAGGTTTTAGAGTCTTCACTTTCTTTGGTATTTTTAGTTTTACCAAAAGGATTTCCTGCTACTCTCTTTTTTAGCATTTCTGCGTCTTGGATTTTCTTATTTTGCGTAATATAATCTGCTAACAAGTGGCGACAGCAACATGCGCACAGTCTGGGACACTCGTGCGCTGGTATAGTCGCCCTACCAAATAATAACTGTAACATTCTTTGTCGAGCCCAACAACAATATGTAACTTTCTTTTTAGCGAGATTGTCATCAGATTTTTCTTTATCAGGAGGATAGTTCGTTGCAGCTTTAATATTAATTTTGGGCTTCTGGCTCATTTTGTTGGATGTGTGTGTGTCTGAGCACGTGTTTTGGTTTTCGGAAGTTTTGTCTGCTTGAGCAGGGACAAGCATGACGTTGGGATTTTCAGGGTTTGTCTTTGGCCGTTCACGTTGTGGATTTGTCTGCTGAGCGGCGTTTTTCCGCTTCACTTTAGGTTTCGGATATCTTTTCGCTAGGTCTAGATTTTTAGTTAATAGAAATAACATTTTGTTCAAAGCATCCATAGTTAAGAGCGTCTCGTTCATCATACTATCAACGCTTACTTCGTTAGTTCTAGTAAGCCAAGGTATTTCAGGTCTAAGTTGCCTCGGTTTCCATACTGGTGGTTTTGGTGGAAAATATTTTCTCCCATTTAGCATTCTCGGTGGTCGACCAGCAACCTGACCAGGCGCCTGAGGTCTGAACGTATCAAAAGTATTTCTTACCGTTGATGTAAATGTATTATTTGAACTTGGCTGGACTCGCTGCCGCGTGTCTAGATTATTGCTGGGTGTTGTTGTTGGATATTGGTCGGTGCTACTTTTAGCAGGTGAGTCGTCTGTAATGTCAAGTAATTTAGGTGGACCTCGAGCATCATTCGCTTCAGTTACTACCGATCGTAAATCTTGTTCAGTTTCCGGGATTGTTACAGTTTTTTGAGCAGTGCAGAGAGTGCTTGGAGAATTTAAAGATGTGACAATAGTAACTGGCACTTGAGGCTGATTATTATGAACTTGGATAGGTGTTACTTCAGCAGTAAGAAGTCGCTGATTGATGCGACGTATCTCTGTGATGTCTGGTAGGTTTATTACTTTATTTCTCTCAGTCGTCGCACCTAAATCTTGAGTCTGTTTGGAAGCCTCCAAGCACTGGCGTAACATAGGCAAAATATCTGTGACTTTCGAGTTATCAATGAGGCTTTGAGCAGGCATGGCTGAGGGTAGAACTGAAACGTTTTGGCTTTCTGTATCGTCTCTAATTTCCGTAACAAGGTTGTGATCAACGGGTTTAAGATATAGCGTTCCAGAGACCAGTTTAGATTCAAACGTTTTACTAAGGTCGATAGTCAAGGGCTTGCATGATTTGATAAGTACACGGTTCCGAGGTGAGCTAAAGAATCCAACGCTTAACCTTTTTAGCCTTGTATTAAAGTCAGGGTTCTTACACAACTGTATAGGGTTGTATCTGCGGCTTCGCGGTTTCTGTAATAAGTAGCTAGTGGGTTTGACTTTTTGGCTTTCATCTATAACATTTTCATCACAGTCGCCGTCATCAGATGTTACATTATCATCGTTTTCAAGATCATGTTCTATATCTGCACTTGTTTCACTGTCAACTTTCACATTTTCTTTTTTAATTATAACAATAGTATCATTATTTATCGCAACTTTTTCAATAGTACCAACATTCTTTTGGACATGTTCAATTGTTTTCGTATTATTTACTGTTACACTTTCAATATTTTCACCAACATAGTTCACGGTGACATTTTCAACTGTTTCTTTTGGTTCTTGTTTAATTGGTTTACTTTTTTTAGCAATGTCTTCTAGTAAATGTTTATCTTTAATGTGATAAAAGGGTTGCCTATGGAACGAATACATATCGTCTAACCTTGTGGTGTACACGATGGGGCACATTAGGAGCTTCGCATCTATTTTTGGAGTGTCTTCGTCTTCAGCTTCTATTTTGATATTAGGTTCTGTAACAAAAAAAAAACAAATGTTATGTTAAAATCAAGGTGCATTAAAATAGCCTCTGCGAAAGGTCATAATTTAAAGTATAGCCAGACAAGCTTAAGCAGTCATCCTTCGTCAAAAAGAAATACAAATATAGTTACCGGCACGTAGGTAAGTTGGTAAAGATTTTTGTAGTGGGGGAAATTCGCGCACGCAAAATTTCATACATTTTTACATGCGCGAACTTCCCCCACTACGAAAAATCTTCGCCAACTTACGTGCCGGCAATTATACATATATTGCTAATAACAAATGATTATTCGTGTGACATTAAAGTTTGAAGAAAAGTTTTGCTTTCTGGTTATTTTCATCGGAGTAAGAAATCAAAGCAACCATAGTTTGCTAATAAATTCCAAAATCAGCTCTTACCCGTGGCTTCCAATAAGATATTTTTAATTTACATTTCAAGAAGCACTCACCATTAGGCCCATCTTCATCCACATAAATGATGCCATCGTCAACGAACTCAATCCCGTCATCCGCAAAAGTAATATCAATGGGCAGTTCTCCGAAGTTAAAACTAGTAACATCCGGTTTTACATCTCTCCCCTCTTTATCTTCAGCTGTTACTGCATTCTCCTTTAATCCGACTTTCAAACGCTCAGGAGATGAAATAACTTCAGGTGTTAAATCAATCTTCATTGGTTGGTCTATATCATTTCTGCGTCTGATTATGTCTTCTACAGTATTTTTGGTTACAGCTTTGAGGACATTATCTACTATATCATCACCCTCGGCATCAGAATTAACGATGACAACTGGATCTGAAGCAGTATCTATAATTTCTAAATCTTTACAAGGTGAATCAGTGTCTGGAGAGCTAGTAATCACTAGCTCTGCAGTCATTGATTCACCTTCTGCAGCATCTAAAACGGCTTCATCTTCACTGGCTGCGGGTTCACTTGCATCTTTGAAATTATCGCTAGTAGAGGTTTCATGTACATTAGCGGCAACAGTGGTTTCGTCAATGGTACCAGTTACACTAGTTTTGTCAACTGTATCATTAACATTGGTGTCTTCTGTTATTGGTTTACTTGAAGGACTAGCATCAACTACACCAGAGTTATTATCATCATCATCGCTGATAAAATTTACATCACCAGGTACACTAATATTATCACCATCAACTGGACTACCTTCATCAACATTTTCGCAGACTTCATCGACAGTATCGTTAATATTGACGGCATCTTTATCTTTTTCGCTGAGTTCATTAACTTCGTCGTTATTTTGGACACTGTTTTCGTCAAGACTATGGCTAGCAGCGGTTTCTTTTGCGTTTTTACGGGCACTATCTTCAACATCATCAAGTACAATAGTCTCACTAACTTCACCGGCATTTTTATCTTTGCCAAAATAAGTATGGTCAACGTCAACTACATTTGAATAATTATCATTACCACAGACTGCTGTGTTCTCAGCGTTACTATAGACTCTATCCTCATCTATGTTAGCTAGTACGCTGGTATCATTGACATTGCCGAACACGCTACCTATTTGTGGCAACGATGATTCTTCCTCGTCTCTGGCTGGAATTTCTTTAATTTCTTCAACTTCTTCGTCATCATTTTCAGTGACAAAGTCTTCAGTATCCATGCTATCTATCTGTTCGTCTTCTAAAGCGGTTGATTCTAGAACTACTTCGTAAATAGATTTCTTAGGGAGTTGGACCTGTGTTTCATCGATATCCATGTCATCTAGTGGTTCCTGCTTTATTTTCACTATGGGTGATAAGGGAGGTACAGGGATTCCTCCTTCTTCTTGCTTATTTTCTTCGTTCGCGTCGTCGTCGGGTACAAGCCTGAGATCTATTGTTTCTACATTTGGTTCTATCATCACTATATCTGGAACATCTGTGGATTTAAATAAAGAATGAAGGATTTGAGGAAAGAACCACACGCGAAATAATGATGAATAATACAAAAAAAGTAAGTGAACTGTCAGGCTGACAATCATAGGCGTTTTCTTTTTGTTTGAGCTTAAAGTAATTGGACAGAAATATTACAGGGTTTAGTCCAAGTGACCACCACTGAGACTTACGCCCCTTTAAGCTATACTTACTTACAACATACAAAAAAAAATTAAAAACAAAAGTATTCTGTATTGTAAGCTGTAACTTTTTGCTAATTTTCTTTTTTAAACGTCAAATAGATTAGTTTCGGTGTGTTTGTTCTTTACCCTAGTAAGTGTTTTGTGGGTATGCACTTTAAATAATAAATAAATAAAATAGTTATATTCCACGCACCTTCAAATTGTTTCGGGCTTCGGACAGGTCTCCTAAGCGCAACTCTCTCTTTCATATGTTTTTCCTGAAATTATAAAATTTACATTAAATAGGTATATATGTTACCGGAAAATTGCAGACTCCGTAAGATTGTAAGAAATCTTTATAAATTATAATTTCTCTAATAGTAAATTATGAAAAAATACTTTGCGTAGGTACAGTAAATCCCATGCAAATTCAAAAGTTTCCAAAATATCCGTGTCTTATTAAGAAATACTATTTTTCTTTCTTTCTTTCTTCTTCTTTCAAATAATGGTTTACAATTTCACGCAATATTTTACAATCTTACGGCGTTTGCAATTTTCCGGTGACATATTATACACAAAAATACAATCTTTATACCTGATTATGGTTGGGAATTTCGTTTTTATTAAATAAGATGTTTTTTTTTTTTATTTATTCTCATTTGTCGTATTTAACCAAATATTCGCGCCATTTGTGCATTACATAATTAACCTAATTACGAATGGCATAAAGTATGTTTTGCATTGAAAAAGTGACGCAAACATTTTGGCTTGGCTAATTACATTATTTAAATACTTACAAATTCATCGGGCATCGTGACTTTTCCTTTCTCTACCAAATCTTCCCAGGATAGGAACGGTTTTGTTATCAGGTGTTTGAAACTGAAAGAAATAAGTAAGTAGTTCAAATTACAATATTGATTTGGTTTTTCAATAGGGAATAAGCATGCAATTTTTTTTTGCAAAATAAAATACTTATTCTCTCTATCTCTAGTAAACAATTATCAAATAAGTAAGTTGACAATAATTAGAAAGAGAAGTGGGTACGATACAAACTGTGACGCCTATACAGCTGCCATAGAAAACACCGTTTTCGCGAAAGGGACAGATATGTTTGTTTAAAATAGTTATATCTCGTTTGTGTTTCGGTCAATTCCGATTCTTTTTTCATTGTTGGTTTTATATTTTATACTTCTAGATAAACTGTTAAGATAATAAAAAAAAGTTCATACACATTCCTTATTAATAATCTTATTATGTTTGAGTAAATGAGTACCTAACATTGTTGATTGAGAGAAATAAACGTTTAGTTTGATCGTCAAAGGGAATATACATGCAATTTTTTTATTTGCAAAATGAAATACTTATTAACTTATTGAACTCTGACGTCAAATACTATGTCGCTTAAAAAGCTGCCATAGTAAACGGCGGCGTCTCCGCGAGAGAGACAGATATATTTGTGTAAAATAGTTATATCTCGTTTGTTTCTGATCAATTTTGATTCTAATTTCACGTTTAGTATTTTATTATAATTTAGTATTATATTTTTGGATATAAGTACCTACTGTTTAGATTTAGATACTTAATAAATATTTTTTTCAGGCATATTTCCTATTTTTACACTAACACAAATAAGGGGTAAAACGGGGTGGAATAGAAATGCATGGGTGAATAAAAAAACGAAAATTTTATTGTAATTTTCACGTGATTTAAACATTGTTTGTGGGAAACCATTTTATTCCAGTGAAAATCCCAATAAAAGTTTTTCCCGTTATTTGTACCCCGTTACTGTATCAAACTTAAAAGTAATTTATTCAAATTAGACTAAGTGCCAGCACTTTATAAACGTCAAAGTTCTACATAAAGACAGTCCCCCAAAACGGCCGCCCTACACTACTTCCTAGTGTTTTAGCTGGGAAGAAGAAGTGGCACAACAAACTCCCCTGTAACACATCTGTCTGTTAAGTTTAAGAAACTTGAATTTATACAGTAGGTAGGTAGTATGCAAAGTATTTTAAAATACATGACACAGAAAAATAATATATTCAATCTGTAAATAAAATTAAATGAAATTAATTGACACTTGTCAGCTAGCACTAGCTAGTATATTATGTTATAATTACCGTTACTTAGTGTATTTTGAATTATGATGAATTGACGATCAAACTAAATGTTTATTTCTCTTAATCAAGTTTACTTTTTATTCAGCCTTGCATTTATATACACCCTGATTTGCGTAATTCATGTAGAAAGCTTTCGTCATGAAATTTTCCTCTTTCGTCCCAATCGCATTTTTTTTTTTGGATCGAAAATTGTTGCTCCCGCTCTGCGCGTAACGGAGTGTCACACTCTTACTGACTAAAACCCCGTGTTCTTTCAAATGCTCTTTGCGTCCCAGGGCCGCGATGACTCACTCGAACAATTGCGCAACCCTGGGTACCTAGGCCTTATCTTCATTCATATATAAGGTTCCATTAAAATAGATGGACAAACTTTTAGAAATCATTCAGACCACCAAAATAAGGACAATGGTAACAAAAATAAGAAAAACGTATTAGCTAGGTACCTACTTTCAAGAAAAAAAAAATCAGCTAACATAAATACATTAAAAATGATTACCCAATGCATAAACTCATCCATGTCTTTGTTATCTCATAATAATTCTGATTTCTGATACTACAAATATGTACGCGACGGGGTTTTAATGGGACCTTATACCTATAAAGCTTTGTACACGAAATTTTCCTCATGCCTCCCCATCACACACACACACACCATGCAGACTAAACAGGCGTAGTGTTTAGTTTAAAAAACATACGTTGAAGCAATCTCCGTTTGTAAAGGCGACGGCTTGTAGGGCTCCGACAAGTTGATTCGATGGACGCTGCCTCGATATGTGTACCAGTACTCGTAGAACTTGGTCCTGGTCGCCTGCTTGAGCTGGTACCAGCGCCGCTGCAGCAGCATAGGGGAACAGTGGTGACCTCTGCGGACAAAACAATACATTAAGGCATTGAAAACCATACCACATAAAAATAAAATAAAAAAATTGGTCCACTCACAACGAAATGAACTCACTATGGACCGATTTTTCATTCTTCTTAGAATAGTCAGATAACTTTTATCTGAAAAATAAATATGGCCGTTTGGCATATTTTCTATGCATGTTATCTGACTTTACCAACACTTACATAAAAAATAAATTCAAAATTTAAACAAACCCCGACAAAAACTACTCTAAAAAGTAAATAAATAATATGTTTTGATCCATTTAGTTTAATTTAGGTACGAATATTTAGTCAGTAAGAGTCTGACACGCCCTTCCGCTCCACCCAGAGCGGAACAACTCATTTGATGGTTTTCCATAAAAAAGGTAACGGTAAGGGTACTGATATAAAATAATACTTAAGTAGTACTTAAATACAAAAACATGCGTTCTCCCGAGGCGACGACGTTTGGGCTAAAATTTTCGTACCTAAGTATATTAAAGTTAATGGATCAATATATATTTTTAGGGTTCCGTACCCAAAGGGTAAAACGGGACGGGGAAAATGAAGCCAAATATTAAATCTTCCTCTGTACAGTAAGTTCAATCAATCAATTTAGATTGTAACATCTTTTAATATCGTGTTTTCTGCAAATAAATATTATTATTATTATTAAAACGCTTTTTTTTACGTGTGCATACAGCTCACGGTAAAGTAGAGCTAGTGTTATGAATAAAACTTACTTGTTATTATAAGTCAAGGTAGCCAAGGACCAGGCTTCAGCCAGCTGCTCGCCCCTAAGGTGCTCCAGTTTGTACATTCTGACCAACTCGAACAGCTCAATCAACGCCGGGAAATCATCAGTTTTTTGCAAGTTCTGAAATTAAACGTAAAATTAATCATCAGTCACACGAGAGGAGTTTGTGGCTAAAAATAACAGCCGTACGGTTCGATCTTTAAGGTTAAGCAATGCTTGCCGAGGGGGGTGACTATCTTAACATACCGTGCCTCGGAATGCACGCCAAGCCGTTGGTCCCGGCTATCATTTGTAGATATTTGGCAGTCGTCACGGATTGTCAGAAGCTAGTACATCTGACTCCAGTCTTGCCAAGAAGTACCGTGTTACCCAGTAACTGAGTTGTGGAGGTTCGATAAGCGCTTCACGTAAAATACTGGTATTCAGCTTAATTTGGTTGGACTGGTAGCCGAACCCAAAGGCTCGGCACTGGCAGATGATGAACGTAATTTTACCTGGCCAATAAGGTCTGTTTTCTGGTGGACGAGCACCAGGTCGAACAGCAGCCAGTCGGTGAGCGACATGCGGGCAGGCTTGGGGACGGCATCCATGCAGTCGTCGGCAGTCAACAGGCGCTCCAGCTTCTTCAGCGTTAGATTTCGCATTCGTGTCCTGAGCACAAAATATGACATTTATGGCACATGACATAAATGGTACATGGATCGGGTTTAGTTTAGTGGAACATGACACTTAGGCCCACAAGCACAAACCAGAGTTATCTTTTAACTCCGAGTTACTTGCATGAGGTCAAATCCTATTAATATAATAATTGTGAAAGTTTGTTTTGAAAGAAAGAAAAATGTATATTTGGGACTCGCACAAGACAAACATACCAGTAAAATAAAATTAATAACTAAACAGTATAATAAAATAATTATCTATCTTTTGTATGTTTGTGCAACAATCAGGCAAAAACGGCTAAAGGGATTTGGATGAAATTTGGCAAACATAGTAATAGTGCAAATCCTAGAATAATACAGGCTACTTTTTATACCGGGAATATGTTCCCTTGGGATAATTTCCGATATTCACGCGAGCGGAGCCGCGGGCGGCGCGGCAGGCCGGCAGCTAGTAACAAATATTTCAAATACTTATAGGCTAGAAGATAACTCTGGTTTGTGGAAGCAGGCCCTATACAGTGTATCTATTATAAGTTGGTCAAATCGTTTGTTTGTACAAGGTAATTTGTCTCTGGAAGTACGATTTTTTTAGAACGTTGCCCTAGGAATTACTCCTATATCGTGGGTGCATTTACAACATTTAACAGCCAGCCCCTGTAGGCCATACAAATATTTGTTCCGTGCGGGAATCGAACCCACGTCAAGCAGCGGCACAGCCAATCGCTCATTCAATGCGCAAACCGTGCCGTCAATTTGACTGAAAATAATTATTGTTAGTCAAGTATTAGATAAGCAGTTTGAAATAATTAACCAATAGTGAAATCTACCTGTCAAGCTAGGCAAATAAAGCGAATCTATTGGTTAACAAGCACATCTCTCGCTACGCATCCTTGCACATCTCTGGTGGAACGCAACTAATAGAATCGCTTGCGCTGAGCGAGGCTAGGTAAATGAAGCCATACTATTGGTTCTCAACAAACACATCCCTCGCTACGCATATCGTATATCTCTGGTGGAGACGCAGCCTCCAGCAGTGTCTTATGTTACGGGCGCAATATTGAATCCCGAGTGTTATCAAGTATGCCTGAGACCCTGAATGTAGCGAGGGATTCAAGCTAGCCCAAGGCATCGACACCTTTATCTTCGAGGGGTGTGTAGAAAAAGTAACGAAGTGAAATTTGTACGGCAACAAAAAGAACCGCAACGCCACCTATATCGTCAGCAGATAACTACTAACGAAATCCTGCATCGCGGATTTTTTTTCGTGCGATTTGAACTTATACAACAGTCCGGATATCAACTATCGGGCAGCTGCCCACTAGCTACAACAATTACTGTCTGGCCGGTGGATCCTCCCTTTTCAATGGAGGTTTGCGGGACTTTAAACCCTGTCCGCATCCCTCTATAGGAGAATACATTTCACAGTGTGAAATATACACCGTCTCCAAGATAATTGAACAAGCCACGAGGAGTGGTGTTAGGCTTCAGCTAGGTCTGAGCTAGGATTACTTGAGGTTTCAAAAAACAAACTCGGTGTATAATGTTCTAAGTGCCAATTATGGCCAGAAGGCCAATTCTCATACTTAAAAAACGCTTAAATTCAAGTCGCATCATATATCTCATCCATCATATTATTATATTATATCAGCGACAACTTAAGTCAAAAACTTATCAAAACGAAGGGAAATTAGAGGCGTTTTTGACAGGTTTCGACTGCGATGTGAACGCGATATATTAATGTTCGCTCTAAAGTGTTAACAACTGAAATGCTTGGTCGATATTATAAGACAAGCCATTATGGTGACAAGAGCAAGTAGTTGTTATAAAAAAAAATAGTAGTTTGGCAGATTTCTGCTCTTATGGATCTTAAGGTTAGGCAGGCAGCACGGGTAGCTCATATTCAGCACGTTTATATACGAATATACGATATAATCGAAGCACCAGTCCATCTCTTGTTTTTGGTGCTTACCGACTCATGAAGATTTGTAAATATTGACGTCTAGTTATGAAGGAACAATTATTGTACTTACTGCGCCAATAATTCATCGAATCTAGAGGAAGATTGGCAATCGAGTGCGTTCCTTCAAATGGGAGGATTTTAAGAGATTTTGACCCCGACCCCCGCGACCACTGGGGACCAAACTTTATATCTAGAACATACCTACTACTGACACGCCAAACTTTTAAAAATGACATTTACCATAATAATTCGCAGTCGCACCCAGTTTCCTTTTTCAACTCCTTCCAAATTTCTTCCTCTGGCTTCTTCTCCTGCAGTAGCAGCCGAGCGACGGACCGGATCAGGCGTCTCTTGAACTTGTCTAGCTCTGCCCCGGCCTTGCCACCCGGAGCGGGATTCTCTGCAACGAATAAACGGGTATAAGATCTTATGCCTGATACAAAATCAACGCATCGGCCTAGCCTTTTCCCAACTATGCATCGATCAGCTTCCAGTCTATCTGAATGCAGCTGAGTGCCACGTTTTACATGAACCCAGTAACTGGGTATTACGGTTCCCCTTGCCCCTTGGCAATATTTTCTGGCTTCTGACTAACCATAACGTCTAAAAAAGATTTACAGGTGACAGCCGGCACCAACGGCTTAAAGTGCTTTTCCGAGTCACGGAGGTGAATGGATAGTCACCCATCTACGGACCGACCTCGGCAAAATAGCAAACTACGTATTCAACGGCCTCTCTCAGTGTACTTACTTTAAATAGGTACTTAATAACTTTTTGTTTTATTGTCACTACTTTTTCTAATTCATTTATTAGTCCTTTAGTTTTTGGCAAAGAACTGAATAGCACGTCATAAAAATAAAACGGAATCTTTTTAGGCCTTGGAAGAATACTTACTTATGGAATAACCAGCAATTTTCATGGTCTAAAAACCTTCACGACACATGAAGTGGGTCTGTCTTTCTGTTACATTTTCAAGTCTAAAACTCTTCTTGGTTTCAAACTTGTCACACGGATAGACAATGAATTGTATAGGACGTAATAGATTACTTTTCACACCGGTAGTAAGTTCCCTTATTTAATCACTTTTCATGCGGACGAAGTCGCGGGTAAAAGCTAGTTAATAATAATTCATGAAAACTATTATTTCATAAGATCTCAATCCCAGATCCAATCCAGTATGTGTCGTACATCGCACTAGGGCCTAAAATAGGGTATTTTGCTGAAAAAATCTAAAAATACGTGTTCAATATTTTTTTGTTGGGTGGGTTTCAGTCAGTAAGAGTCTGACACGCCCTTCCGCTCCCCAGAGCGGAAGATGTCATTTGATGATTTCCCATCCTTAAAAAAAAAGGGGCTGGTGACGTCACTTTTTAGTATAAGTGTACTAACGCGTGACGTCATATGAGTTTTCAACACTGTATCGGAGTGTATCGTATTCATTTTTCGTTCGTCGTTCGCGAATCGTTTTTTAGGATACCTCGGTCGGCAAAAAACGGAACCCTTATAAATAGGATCACTTTGTTGCCCGTCTGTCAGTCTATCACCTTTTTCTCAGGAACGGGTGGAGTAATCAAGCTGAAATTAATTTCAAGTACTCAGGCCTGCTACACCTTGGTGCAGTGAAAAAATCAAACATCTAACGGCCGTTTTCAATAAATCGCAAGGGAATCAAAACTATAGGGTACTTCCCATTGACCTAGATTCATGAAATTTGGCAAGAAGATAGATCATACAGAACAAGTACAGGACAAAGTGAAAATTGGGAATTTGTAGTTGTATCGTTTATTTTTTTTGCGATTACAAACTTATATATTCGGTTGAAAATTGACCGTGATATACATTGATGAGACCATTTTTTCAACAACAAAGTTAAGTTTGTCCTTCAATCTTACCTGCTATATTTTGCTTTCATAGTTAATAAACTTGTATAGGTAATACTCGGAAAAAATCAAGACCCGGTCGGAGCCATCGGTACGCGAGTCTGACTGGCAATTGTCCGGTTTTTTTTTTCAGGTAATTGCCCTATTCAAAAACTCAAAAAAAAAACTCTACGCATCGATTCCGATGAGGGGCTCAGCCTCTGCGCACAAAGAGCATAAAAATGCTCAAGCAGTTTTTAGGGTTAGGAGGGGGAGGAGTTACCAGCAGAATCCTATTACTAAGCCATGGTTGTCCGTCCGCCCATCTGTCCGTCAGCTCAACGAGCTGGATCTCATGATAATTATACAGTTGAAATTATAACTGAGTGCGTATTTCTGTTGCCAATTATTATATTCACAAATACTTAATCATCGTAACTTTAATATTATAAACGCGAAAATTTGTTAGTTTGTTGCCATTTCATGGAAGGTTAGAATGTTGAAATTAGGAAAAGGCGGAGTGAAATTTTCCACGGCGTCAGCGGCGCGCGCCGGCGCGACGCGTTCTTGTGGCGTCAAGTGAAAAAAAAAGAACCAATAAAAACTTTTATAAAAACCACTACAAAGTACAAAATAACCGTTTTTGGTGTGGTTTCATCGTTTTTAACACCGACTTCCAAAATTAAAATTTATATTGTTTAAGTAAGGGTTTTTATTTGTATTTTTTGTACAAAAGTTTTTTATTCTCACTTTTTAGTGCTGGTATCCCCCAAAAATTCCAAGTAGGTATCTCGGAAGCTCTTTATGATATCTTTACGAGATTTAAATGAGACCATTTCGGAATTAAACCTCTTTCGAACAAAAAACTTTGAAAATCCGTAAACTTTCAAAACGTTTTTAGACCGAAAAACGAAGCCTCGCATAAACCACTGAACAGTGTAATTCCACTTTAAAATGCCCTTTTGGGTTCCGTGCTCTCATCAGCATCGTCAGGCTACTGCAGTCCATTGCTGAACATTGCCGGTCTCCAATCTCCTGTCATTCATCTCGACTCTCATCTGACTGTGCTTCGAAAACAGTGGTTCTCTGAGGTATCAATTGGTTATTCCTATTGAAAAAAAAAGATATGGACCAGACTACAAAAAAAAATAGCTTCGCGGCGGCGGCGCGCCGCTTCTTTCCAGTGGCCAATTATATAATACTTCATTGCAACTGCCTTATTGATTTTTAGGTTGCCGTAATAAAACGGGGTGTAGCTACTGTAGTGTGCGTACCAATTTCAATTAGATTTGACATCACCGAAAGCACTGACAATTTGATATTTAAGGTTTTTAGTAGGTCGAACTTTAGTAGGTAACCGGATATGGAAAAATAAAATTAGTAGGTACATATTCGATTTGGATTCCATTTATACATGATTAAATTGTGTATCATATTAACTTAAATCGATGCTAATATAATAAATTAAAATAAAAATCAATTAAGTATTCATATTCATTCATCAATAACATTAATTTTTAAGTTGAACAATATTGTAGCCAAAAAGTCAATAAAAAAAAAGTCGAAAGATAGTCTGCTTGTTTCTTTGTTTCGTTTTCCCGCCTAATTTTGATGAATCTTGATACCTATAGATATAGATTGGACCCTGGCGAACGACATGGGATACTCGTTATCCTGGGAGTACCTACGTTCCCTTACGTTTATTTCCAACATTCACGCGAGCGAAGTCGCTCTGTATCATCATACCAGCCGAAATACGTCCACTTTGAAACGCTTGGACATAGGCCTGCCCCAAAGGGAGGGGTTGCCATAATCGCCACGCTTGGTAGGCGGGTTGGCGATCGCAGTGTAGCTGGTACAATGTACAGAGAATGCTGCTACCTATTCTCTGGTGAATCCCTTAGTCGCCTCTTACGACACCCACGGGAAGCGATGCGATGGTACTATTCTTTTACGTCCGACACCATACAGTATCAGTAGCTGTATAATGAAACTCATTCACTAGGTTTTTTCTTTATAACTGAAGCGCTTCGCCCACGACTTCGTCTGCGCAGGTTTAGTACAAACGATTAACCCCCTTTCCACCCACTTAAAGGTTGAATTTCTAAAAAAACCTTTCTTAGTGCTCACCTACATCATAAAAAGAAGCTTTGTACAAAATTTCATTTTCCTAGTATCAGTAGTTTCGGCTGTGCGTTGACATATCAATCAGTCTCCCTTTTATATAATTATGTAATTATAATTAAAACTTCCAGAAGACTTAAAAAGGTTAAGTATACAAAACGAGTTCGAAAAGTTATAAGTACAAATAAAAACTTTTTTAGCACTTAAGTGTACTCTATAATTATCATGTTCTAATTATTACATTTAAAACATCACTGTTGTAAAAATTAAACGAACGGCTCGCCAGCACACAGATAAACCGTGAGAGGTTTTCGCTGTATGGAAAAACAACTGTATATTGGAAATAAAATAAACAAATGAAATATCACCGGATAATTTCGATCGCGTGAAATTGTAATTTTATTTTTCTGAATATCGGATAAATTGAAATTTATTGAATTTGGATGGGATTTATTGTAGGTACCTATTCAAAATTATCTTTCTGTTCACAGTTTATCAAAAAATATAATTATATTATTCTAATAATGATTTATTAGAATCTGACGGAGTTTGCAATTATGACATACATAAATGTACTTTAGCTTTTGCCCGCAACTTCGTACGCGCATATCCTGTTTTTTCCCGTTCCCGTAGAGATTTCGGGAAATCCTCTCTTAGTGAGTCTCCCCTACACTCCCCAAGAAACCTTCATGCCAATTTCTGCTTTCTACGACCAGTATTAGTTTCGACTGTGCCTTGTCTGTCAGTCACTCAGTAACGGAAGAATTTTATACAGGTATTACACATACCTATATAGACAAATATTGATGAACCCGTTCTTGACCTCGATCTTAGGTAAGTAGGTATATACCTATATTTTTTTTTTTTTAATTATCTTTTATTATTTTTTGTTTCAAATGTACAGAATAAAACCCGAATTTAATGTACAGTAGGTTGTGTACCTATGCCTATTTCAAAATGTAAAAGTTTGGATCATGCATCCAAACTTTTCTTGTTACTCAATCTCTCCAGAACGGCTAAACAGGGCACTGAGATAGATTGTAGTCTGGAATAACAAACAAAACTGATTACCTACTATTTATCCCGAGAGTATATTCCCTTGGGGTAATTTCCGACATTCACGCGGGCGAAGCCGCTGGCAGAACCTAGTATTATATAATTATGCATCTTCAATCTTCATACGACAATAACACTGATTTTTAAGAAATGCTGTTTGAAATACATCTATACAATGGGCCTCAAATGTGTGTCAAAGACGCTTTTGAATATCGATTGAGAGCAGCGCCATCTACCACGAGCACATTAAATACTTCGTTTTATTTTGACGCATGTAATTTTATTCCTTATTTGTGAAACTCTTGACTTTAAATTATTAACTAATTTTTATAATGAAAGAAAAAGATCATAATATAAATCTTAATATTTTTATTATGTAGATAATGTTTCAAGGTTTTGGTCTTTCTCGCAAATGCATACCTACGCTAGGGTGGCCATACTGTTAAAAACAGAATTACCTATATTTTTTTTCGCTCGTTAATATTTTTTACTGTTCTATAAAAAAAGTATTCAAAATACTGTTTTTATGACCGCTGGTATTCCTGCCACTTCAGCCTTCACAGAAAGAGTGTTTTCCGTAATGATTGCAAAGTGGCGGGATGACAGTAATAGAGCTTGCATTGATTCCATTAAAAATAAGCTGTTCATTGATTTTAATATTAATTGTTAAATTGTGCAAGAAGCTCCAAACAATATGTTTTCAAACCGAAAAAAAAAATACTGTTTACTTTTCTAAAATACTGTACATTTTAGTTCTTCGACCCATGATATACTTTATTTCTCGTACAAAAAGTTGGGAACCCTAACCTACGCAGTCCACGCGCATGTGTATTAAAAGTTGAAAACACATAATAATATCACATCCGATTTACGGCGTGAGTCGTACCATGACATTTGAAAACTTTGACTTTCTGAAATGCACAATACCTATGTTATGCTTTATGTTATAATAAGAAAGCTTTTTACTGGTGAAAGAATTCTATAAATCGGTCCAGTAGTTTAAGAGCCTATTCATTACAAAGACAAATAAAAATGCAAATCTTTTCTCTTTAAAGTATTAGTTTGGATATCAATTTACTTTGGCCATAATTTCCGTATATCGATATAAAAAAAATATCAATACGGTTCCGAAACACATATCGAAAAAAATAAACCCATCATCTGAAAAGGCTTGAATTTAGATCCACAAAAAATCTCTTTTGGAGGTTGAATTATATCATAAAGAACAATAAAAATAAGGATACCTACATTAATAAAAATAAACCCCTAATTTTTGACACTTCCAGCATCAGTGCCAAAAAAGTGGGTTGGCAACTTTTGGTACCCGTACTTTTTGTAGAGTATTCGCTTTTCCACGCGGCTTCGCCCGTATTACGTGTTTTAGTATCAGGCCAAGGAAGCATAATACCGGTGTACCGGTAAAAAGGTAAAGGTATCCCATGTTCTAATCCATGGTCTACCTGTGTGTCAAATTTCGTTCAACCGATTATACATCCAAACATGTAGACATTTTGTAGCAATATGTACTCTGTATAACGTGAGCGTACTTGGTACTTTACGAAAGTATTAAATACTTTCACTATACTCTCTTTTCCTACCTAACGCCTTTTTTTTATTTAGTGCTACTAGTTTTTAACAATTTTGACACAGCTGCATCAGCCCAAAGTTAAAATAGTGAAGAACTATTGCGTATACGAAAAACTTGCAAATGATAAATGTTTTGTTAAATGTCAGTATATTTTAATCATTATTTCTTCTGTTCCTTTCACTTCTGTACTTTCAAAACTAATATTTTCCGATATGAACGTTAAGAAAATAATTATATACGTAATAAATTTATGAAAACCTTAAAAAAACGATTTTTTGTCATTTTTGTTATTGGTGTGAAGAATAAAATAATTTTAATTGTTACACCAATAGGTGTAACAATTAAAATTATCATTAAATAAAATAACTCATTTTATTTGTGGTTTTCTAAAAACGCGAACTTTTATTACTTATTGAAAAAAAACTGGCAACCCTAATCCCCGCAGCCCGAATGCCCAATATGCGCGAGTTTCGTGCGAGCTATGATTTGAAACGGAACTTTTCCATTCCTAATTAAAATAACCACCCGATGACGCGATCTTAAAATTTATCAACTGGCAACACAGCCGTGCTAATTTACTGAATCGGAAATTTTATTATCTTATTTATGCATATATTTCGCACTTCGATTATTAGATATTATTATTTTCTTGTCCATTTTTGACGATCAACCAAATTTTTACCTACTTACACATTTTTGTTTTTTTTAAAATTACTTTTTTTTTATAAATATTTATGTGTCACAATATCACGAAATTTAATGTCATATGAGACTTTCAGCAGAACACCAGTTAAACAACTTCATATAAAGAGCACGTTGACACGTCTGCATAGTACTAAAGCAACCTCCCAAATGAACATTCCTGAGCCAACTAGACGTAAGAAATATCACAATATTAAATTACCCATTGAGTACAGGAAACCCGGAACACAAGTTTTAATCACATTAAAATCAACTGAACACGTTCACTTCTATCATAACAAACTAGAGTTTCCTTTCACAGTTCACATTTTTCCACACTTGCGAACACGTCAACGTTTCAAAACAAAATGGCGAAAACTCGCACCGTTCAATGGAGACCGACTGCGTCGAATCGGAGAAGCGTGGTACGCGTGCGGTACAAAATAGACTATCATCCTATCCTTGTCCCGCATCATACTGGATTTTGAGACAGGGGAGTCGCGTGAGTGAGATAGCAACATTTCCAAACCACAAGCCATTTTGAACGTAGACTTCGAACGTGGTGGACGTATTGTATGGCTGCGGAATGACAAGAAATTTTATAATCAACCGCATGGATTTAAAACTAGTATTATTTGTTGCATTAATGAACAGTGACTTTTAATTCCAATTCATATTTAGAAAGTAGGTATAATTATGTCGACTTACTCCGTCAACAAAATATTATAAGCGTGATAAAACCACCAAAACTAGGTCGGTCGTTATATCATCAATGAAATAGAAAACGATTGGATGAGAGAATTTTCTGCTCTGAGTGTTTAGTTCATTCATTGACAGACATTGTAAACACTGAGTTATTTACTGAAATTAACAAGTAACTTCACCTGGATTTGCCCAGGTACACGTGTATTTTTTTCCCAAACCTTTCAAAAGGCTCCGAATGCTAACATGAAACTCGTAATCATGCCAGATAAGAACCCCTACTATGTAATTTTATTTTGCGTGAGAATTCTCACAAACAAACAATATTGAAATTGAATGAATGTGACCTCCACACTAACGATTAATCAGTAGGTAGGGAGAATTTATGCAAAAGTTCATAATTTAAAGGCAGGAAAAAAACATTTTCAGTGGTCAAATAAATTCATGTTTTCATATCAACGAACACACTGCAGGAAAAATAACATAAATCATTAGTAAAATTGAGCTATTTATTTATTTATATTGTAATGCAACTTCTACAACCGTTAAAACTTTTCGTCAAAACGCGATTGAGAATCGAGTTGATTGTTTTTGCGCACATGGTAGGGGCCGAACAGAAAAAAATCGAGCTCGTGGCGCACAAAGCTTGTTTCCATTGTTAACAGTCAAGCTTGCTGCTAATTTGTTTGGGGATTTGCTCGTACAATTCTACATAATATATACTATACTTAAACATGGGTAGAATTTTATTGATTGTGATAGTTCTAATCAATGACATGCGACATGATGACATGATGTGATGTGTTGCGGCGACCCCAAGTAACATGATGATGATGAGATCTAATCAATGACGTTACGTGACTAAGAATATTAAAATTTTATTTTTAGTGTTTCTATCCGCGGCGCGCCTGCTTTACAATTATGTTAAGTCCCTGTGTCCTACTTCTACTCTAGCCAGAGGGCTTAGTGCGAGTTACTCGATCACGTTAACGCGAAATTTCTCTTATGTCTAATTGTATGAAAACAAATTTCCGTTAGTGTCACAAGACGGCGCTTTTTCAGTTTCAATACAAATTAACGTTTACGCTAACGCGATCGAGAACGTTCAAAAACTCGCGCTAAGGTCACAGTTCTATTTAAATTAAATTTCTTTAAGATCAGTTGTGTTGTTTTAAAAACGAACAGACAGAGTTACAGCATTATTTTATAATATTAGTATGTTTCATCTCCTATTGAGTTTCTTAGGTACCTAGGAGACTTAGGTCTTCTAGGTAGGTACCTACGAAACTGTATAGGAGCTGATCCGTGCAACAAATACCTAATATTTGTTGCATATATCTGACATCGTACTGTTACGTGTTAAAGGGGTACTTAGTGCTATTCGTCCTGTATACCTTCGTCTGACTCTCACACACTGCACAATTAAATATGGATCTTACAACTCATATTAGTTACAGGTTACAGCACCAGTAAACATTATTATTATATCAATAATATTTAATCCTCAAAGCTTGGTGTTAGTATCTATAGATTGTTGTTTATAGCCTTTTGACATCAAATTGTTATCGTATCGTGCGAGACGTGTTTATGGAACCGTGCCTTCCAGCTGTTACTTGTTTGGTGTCAAGATAATATCGTGCAAAGGATTATAAGCTTGGTTGCTTTGAGATTAAGTGTTTTTTTTCCGTGTACAAATATTGTACTTACATTCTTTGAAAGTAAATTATTATACAACGGTTATTCATGAGTTTGTGGCGGCGTTGTTTTTAGTGTAGGTAGGTACCTATAATTATTATCCTTCTTGACAAGCACGTTTCTGACATCGAGTTGCTATGGTAACCTCCTCAAAAAACCCCGCTCAATCGCTAGCTATTCGGTGATATTATTCGGGATTGATTCCGTATGTTCATTTATTTTGTTGATTGGTAAAGGTACAAATTAAATACGCTAGCAAAACTTCACATGCGTGATGGATAGTGTAGATATAAAAACCGATAATTATTAAACTCTTAGTTATCAGTAAGTCAGGTCGTTGACGGACATTTGAGTTCTGAGTAATTTTCAAGTCTCTATTTAATTGAACCCTCGTGTAAACCTGGATAATCCAATGGCTTGACTAATCAATTTAATTGAGTAGGTACCTAACCCGCCTCGGACAGACAGGTTAGATTTTTTTTCTACTAAATACTCGTAGCTTAGCTGTTCATGATTTCATGCAGATATAAGTAGAAGTTGCTTAATTAAAGGAACTCGTGGCATAAGAATAACAGCCGTACGGGTCGATCTTCAAGGTTAAGCAACGTTTGCCAAGGTTGGTCTGTGGATGGGTGACCAACTTAACATACCCAGTTTCCTCCGTGCCTTCCTTTAAGCCCTTGGTCCCGGCTGTCAGTTTTAGATCTTTGGCAGTCGTTACGGATTGTCAGAAGCCAGTAAATCTGACTCCAGTCTTGCGAAGAAAAGAACTACTTACTTACACTGATTTCATACAGCGAAAGAATAAAGTGGATATGCCTCAAATCCCGAGAGTATTTTAAAGAGGAGAAAAATCCCGTGAATTTATTAAATAAAAAGGTTATTTACTTTTACACAATTTAAACCACTGCACGCGCGACGTTGCCAAATTTACATCAACGAGTCGGGTGTCCGAAGTTGCAAAATTCTAATGCGCACACGCGCGATATTGCTATAGAGGTATGCGGTACAGAGAGTCAAGTCACGCATACCTATACCATGCCATATTCGGACTGTTGTATATGTTTAAATCGCACGGAGAACTTTGCTTGCGCGATGCAGGATTTCGTTGTTAGTTCGTCGTAGATGGCGGTGCGGTTCTTTTTGTTGCCGAACAAATTTCGCTTCTCTGTTTTTCACGTGGCGGCATTGATGCCGCTACATTGCCATATTTGTAGTTTGCACAACATAGCTTGTGAGAACAAAAGAAAATTAGTAAGAAAAAAATACTATTAGAAAACCCGGGAAGATCCATTTTAATATCAACATTTTGATGCAAGTACATAAATAACTCTACCTAATTGCGACCTCTGGTAATAACTAATAATAGTTAAGTACTGTTTACTATTTTTTTTCTGGTATAGTTTAGGAGATGGGTAACTACGGAATCCTACACTGTGCGTGGTCCGACACGCACTTGGCCGGTTTTTTTTTTCCTTTGTTTTTGCGCAACGTATAAATATTCATTTGACATTTTATTTAAATAGAGATACGAATGTAAATGAGAGATAAGTGTCCAATGCATGAGCTGGTGGGTCGCAGATCCGGTCTCTCCGAGAGGCTATGCTTGAGCCCTTGAACTTGTCCTTGCAGGCTGTTTCTGAATGGGGCGATGTCAAGTTCAAGGCTGCCAATTCCACCCAGCTCCATCTTTCCGAGGTGTTACCGTGCCGATAACCTACCAACCTGACTTCTTGGTGTAACGTTAACGTCTACCCTCATTTTTGGTCCTTTCATAGAGACAAAGGCTCAAGTGGCTGTAAAAAAGTTGGGGATCCTAGTAAAGGTACGAGGGTACTTCACGCCTCAATCGCTGCTCAAACTTTATCAAAAGCAAGTTGCTAGCCTGTCGATTTTCTATCGGTTACATTTTAGGGAGTGTGCGACGGAATTACATAGTTCCGCCAAGCCCGTTTCAACATCGGACCACAAGACGTACGGTGATGCGCCACCGGTAGGTACATGGTGGACATCCCACCCACACGTACAAAACGTTTTGGGAACACATTCATTGTGCGTACAGCTAAGGCGTGGAATTCCCTACCAGGGTCTGTTTTCTGATAGCTACAACCTGTGAGTCTTTAAGTCAAGAATGAGTAGGTTACTTCTAGGCAAGCTCCATCTTCGACCACATCATCGTTTACCATCAGGTGAAAGAGTGGCAGAACGCGATCCTATCAATAGTAGTAATAGCGTCCGCTTTATGCACCGAAATTCCCATTCGGTCTGTTGCGCGTGGAACGAATGACCGATGCGTTATGCTATTATTTTTACTACCTATGGTTCTATCTCGAAGGACGCTGTCGCCGAGGTGTGGTGGCGACTGGCGTTCTTGCTATCTCACTCTTCCAATCGATAACTAGAAACTGCGCCGCGCGCCGATTCTTTCGAACGTGCAGTGCAGCCAGCACAGACTACGCCCTCAGCGCTTACACAGACCTACACACACAGTAGGTAGGTATGCAATACACAGAAATGTAGACCGTTATGTAGGTAGATTGTTGGTACAGCAGGAGAGGCAAACGTTTTGTTTTTTTTTTAAATTAGTTTGTACATGGGATGTTAGTTTGAGTGATTTTATGACAATGGCAAAAAATACTATGTAAGTAAGTACCTAGAAATCCTAGAATTAATAAAATGGATACCTACCTAATACATAATATCTTATTCGGACCGTATTCATGTTTAATCGCTCACTAGTTAATAGCATACCGTAAAATACTGTAATATTGCCTTCATAGCTCAACATTGCCTAAATTCTAAAAAGTTAAATTATTGCCGCTGAGAAATGTTTTTACTTCCTATGGTATTACTTGAAGCTAGTCGGTAATATATATGGCAACATTCAAACTTCGTTCCAAATTTTTGCAAACAAACTGTCAGTGTCAGCTTCATTGTCAGTTTTGATACCCGCTTTTTACCGGCTCTCGAAAAAAAATAATTTTCTGAGTATTTTATGCTTTATTTACTAGCGTAATATGTTGTATAGCAAAAAAAAATGCTCTTTTATGTTTTCAAACAGTTTTTTCTGTATTATATCTTATTTATTACCGTTAAATTATGGTCGGCAAAGTTTTGTCAGGTTTCCGCAACTTTTTACTGAACATTATCTAGGGTTAGGGCTGCCACTTTTGTCCTCGCGTCACTACACCGGTGGCGTGAGGATGCGCGGGCGCGCGGCGAGCGACTGATGCAGCGACACTGAGCTGCGTCGGTCGCAGCTGCGCCCTTCCGCCGGCCTCGTCACTATCGATGCCATCCGACCTGTACTCGACCTTTGGCTCGGGAGAAGGCACGGCTCTCTGTCGTTTCGTACGACGCAGGTCCTCTCGGGGCATGGCTGCTTCGGGAGGTTCCTGTGTCCCATAAGTAGAGAGCCGGACGCTCGGTGTCATCACTGCGTCGACTGTCGGGAGGGCACGGCGCGGCATACCCTGGAAAAGTGTGCCGCTTGGGAGGAGTCGCGCCGTGCCCTCATCTCTGTGGTAGGCGGTGATCTCTCGCTGCCGGCCGTAGTTCGTTCTATGGTCGGCGGCGAGTTCTGGGACGCGATGGTCTCCTTCTGTGAGACAGTTATCGCGCAGAAGGAGGCTGCGGAAAGGGAGAGGGAAATCTCGACCCCTCTCCCGGCCCGCAGTAGGCGCATCGGGCGTCGCTGCTATACGCTGCCCTCTTCCGGCCCCTTAACTGGGTCCAGGGACGGTGGACTTGGGGATGTCCATCGCCCTCCATTCATCCCCGTGCGCCCCTCTTTGACGTAGCGGGGAGAGTCAAAAACCTCATTCCCCCGCTGACACGAGGTGGGAGATGGAACACCGGGGTGGTTTTAGTCGGTAAGAGTCTGACAGACCCCTCCGCTCGCCCATGGATGTCCTGCGCCCTGAGGACATCCATGAGGATTTCACACAGATATAAAAAAAGGGCTGCCACTTTAAATTTTTTCAACAAACTCTTGTGATTTTACTTGCGTAATTGATTATTTCTTAGATCGTTTTATACTTTTTTTATAGTAGGTAGGTAGCTACCGAAAACTTATGTTTCGCTATTTTTTCGTCACAAATTAACGATGTCGAATGGAGTTTTCTTTACGTCATTTATAGTTTGTTATCATCATATTGTTTGACAGATTAATTTTGATTGAACATGTGCAAGCCTCCCAAGAACATGAAAACCAGGGGCTAGACAGTACTCTGATTTTTCGCAGGAAATGCTGAAATTAGGCAAATTTAAGAAAATATCTTCATACGAAGCGGAGAAGCAATTCGTTATTCCTAGGCGTACCTACTACTAACAAATGTAAGAACCTTCATATAAAATCTGTTGGCCAACCTACAAAATTAGCCGCAGAAGAAAAGCATATAGCTGACGTTGTTAACGTATTAGCACATTATTACTGTTTTCCAAAGAAAAAAAAATATTATACTTATGTAATAAAAAAATAACAAAAAAATTGGTTGCCTGTAAAGTCGGTATACGGGCGAAAGTTTTACGTGACAACGACTTTGAGTGGTAAAATAATTTTAATGTGAATATTCATTCGTATAGTAGGAAGAAGGATGAAATAATAGTAACAATTTAAAACATTTATTTATTTATACAAAGAATTATATTTAAAACATTAATTTATACAAAGAATCTCGCACTGAATTTCATATTAACAAAATTTTATTTTTACCTGGACAACTTGTGCTTGTCTTTGTATAAATTAATGCTCTCTCTCGCTCTGTCTCTCTCGCTCTTAGGCGGGCTAACTGTGCTCGAGTGGAAGGGACGCGTGCCTTTCACTTTTTATGTCTGTCTCTCTCGCTCTTAGGCGGGCTAACCATGCCCGAGTGGAAGGGACGCGTGCCTCTCACTCGCTCTCATTGTGAGCGCATAACGTGAGCGGAGCGTAACGCAGTTTCTTGAAGTGTCACCCGGCAAACCAATTTATAAGACGTTGTCACGTCAAAAAATGTAGGTACCTACCTATTACAAATTAACTTCTTAAAAATATATTTGAATATTATTTTTCAACATTGACTTTGGGGCAGCCCTACACCGTATTCACTTTTGTATCCAATGGGAGTATTAGAGAAACCCCTGAAGTTTGCCTACTTTTTTAAACATTCCAATGGTTTAGAGTCCAATGTTGCACAGTAATTGAAAAAACATAAGAATTTCTTAAAAAATTAAGATTTTTCGAAAAGAAACGTCAAAATCATCGCAAAGTTGCAGCAGTTTACGGTATTGTTGACTTTTATTCAAAATGAAACGACTGAAAGGAACGAAAGAATCCTCACAGCTTCAAAATAGTTCTTCCCATTATATTAGAACACGGACTGCCGCGTACCGCCGCAAGCCGACCGCAGCTAACAGAGAGTACTTTGACAATTTATGTTTTCTGCCTAGACTGAGCCAGAGGCAAGCCAGATTCACACCGCAAAGCTTTACCTACCTATATTTTACATACAAACCAAGCGTCCCAGTGTTCCCTTGGTGTCTAGCAGCTCGCCCTGTCATTCAAGTTATATTCAAGTGATGTGATATAGTCGACATTTTATCGATATTTTTCTATAAGTACCTACCTACGTTTGAAAACGCAACCTTAAGCTAGGTCTTATGCATTTTGTATCATACGAGTGTTACGTGAAGCTCATTTCATATTTAGAATAGAAAGGATTGAGTCGGCCACGGTGGTAAACCGGTAGTTTTTAAAAGGGTAAATATATTTTAAATAATAATTGAGTGCTTTTGTTTCAGTAGGTATTAAATACGTATTTTGTATATTGTAGAGATCTCAGTGAGACTCAGTCTTTTATATTGTTTAGGTACATAATCATATTTTTTACATTAGCATTTTGTAACTTCGTTATAAATCCATATCAGTTCATTCATTTGCAGATTGCTCTCGTAGAGATTTTATAATATTTTCCATTTTAGCAACTTTTTTTGTTAACCTTCTATTGCTTTCTCTGAATCGCTTTACTTGAAGCTTTTGCCATCTAATAGTCTCTTGAGCCAACTTCAGATATCTTTTCAAGTGTCGTGTTTGAGTCGAGTCTTGTGCATTTATTGTATAGAATGTTTCGCGAGAAGTTCGGCTCTCTTTGGTTGGTTCTACTGGTGGAACTTCCACAGCGATCTAAAAATATTTAAACAGGATCATACAAGATTTAATTAAAAGAATAAGGAACTAATCCGAAAAACAAATACAGAATGTTGTCTAGTAATTTATACTACGCACCTCTGCCAGTTCCAAAGGGTCTTCTCTTTTTATATGCACTGTTGTTGTTAAATCAGGAGGGCCTTCTTCCGTTATTTGAATTTCTGATGCTGTATCAGAAGTGTCCTCTTCCTTTATATGAATTGTTGTTACTAGACTAGGACGGCTTTCTTCGTTTATACGATTTTCTAGTGCTATGTCTAAAGAGCCCTCCTCCTTTGTAAAAAGTTCTGCTGCAGGTTCAGGAGGATTCCTTTTCTTTTTACGATTTGTTGGTGTTAAACCAGGACGGTTCTTTTTCTTTCTACGTTTTGGTGATGCTAGATCCGCATTATTGACAATACTAATGGTATTTGTAAGTGAATCGATCTGGAATGTAAAAGAGAAAATTAAAAAAAAAAACAATAAGAATAACTATCTCCCAAATTTTAAACATAAGTATAATTTTTTGAGGATAAATTTCAATAAATCAATAAGAATAAATTTAATAGGTAGGTACACTACCTCGTCAAAAATAGGGTGAAGTTTCAATGTTGGAATAGCGTCTAAAAATAAATATGTTTTGGATGCCTTTTTAATAAAACTGTCTTCTTCGAAATGCTCAGAGCAAATTGTGTCATGTTTTAGAGGAAACCAGTTGCACTTTCCCGTCGCTCTTATCCATTTATCTTTTGTATAAGGATCGTGAGGAAACCTTAAAAAAAAATGTTTAAAACTTCATTTCATAGTTACTACTTAAATATCTAAGTAGCTGCGGAACATAATTCTTGTTTATACCTACTATATTAGGTAGGTACCTACTACTTAGCTAAATTGAAATTTATTATAATTTTGATATCAGTTCTCATCAAAATAACATGCATTGTCGATATCGATCAACATCACGTCGCGACATCAAATTGGCACCTCACAAAATTACACGACTTCATAAATTTTCACATGTAAGTATCAGCTCAGCCATTCGCCATCCGCGTGTAGGTAGAGCTAAGTAAAATCGAATTGCCAAACGACTGACGTTTTGTGTTCAAAGATAATCTCGAGCGAAGACAGCGCCTCCACTTGCATTTTAAAATTGCACTAAAACTGCTTTATTTAAGTACTTACTTATGATAAGACACGCCATTGTTCTTTTTATTTACATTTTTAGTTTGGTTGTTGCACCAAATCACAGAGCAATGAGGCATTTCTTTAGGTTTGTCAGTTTACTTCACAACGCGCGGATGGAAACTGAATAGGTACCAATATTATATTAGTAGGTAGGTAGGTACTCTGTGAAACTGACTGACGGCCCGTGTCAGCCATTATTGCGCTCAGCACAGTAGGTAGGTAGGTACTGCAAGGGTTGCCATTGTCAACCATAATATTTTTACAACAGTACCTATGTTCAAATCAAACGCAGCAACTTTATTTGAACGTCCATGCGAAATAGAAAAATAAGACACCATACGAAATGCTATATTATTGCTACTATTCGGACTTCCAAACAGTTTTTCACCCAATTGGTCCAGGTGGAATTTTAAGTGTAGGTTCCCTTTCATAGGAACGTTTATCGGTGTAAGTATATGGGTATAGCAATATTTAGTGGACCTAAACTATAACTATATTATAGGTAGGTAGGTACGTAGGTAACTATAGACCAGCCTGAGTTGCTTGACTCACCGAGTGTAAAAATATCAATTTTTTGGTATTTTACTTACTTTTTTATAATAACCATTTGACTGTACAGTCCGCTCAGTAATTTTACTTTTGACACAAATCCACCGGAACCTTATTGATACGAGAATAATGATCACTGTCATATTTGACATTCATGCGAAATAACTGGACCTACCCAAATAGGTACCTACGTGCGAGTTGCCGGTGGACACTAGCCTTACAAACAATGCAGCGATTTGTTCTGCATTTGCCCCTATTTTAATTTATGCGCAATTTTTCTTTATTTTTCCGAAAACAGCGCGAATGGCTAACATATCAAAATAATATTGTATTAGGTAGTTAGTATGGGGCGTACTTAGAGAGCAGAATGAGGATTTTCTTTTAACATCGAACAAATAAAACACAAATTCAGCGGTCAATTTGTATTCCGAAGATACATCATTTCTATTCTACTGCAGCAACTTAAACATACCTACGGTTTTTGATAATGACTAGAAATAATACAAACATTCTTATGATTAACTTAGGAAACTAAACAATTTGGGAATGTTTTAATAATTTATTTCATAATTTTAAGATACATATCACTCTAAAAGCCCCCAGTCTAATCAATTTCCCTGTATTCTTGTTGTTATCTCTTTAACATTCCCTTTAGAGAGCCAGTCTCTATTTTCTTTAGATAACCTGCAACTTCATAGACAATAGGACTCTCAAAAACATCACCAACAGCTTTGCTGCCATTCCGATGACTAACCGTTTCAATCTACCCATAAAATTCCAAATACATATTACCTACTATAAAAATATAGTTGGCATTAAATAAAAATCAGACCTTATTGAGATTATAAAGTGGCACTATGGAAGGTAACTGTTTGCACAGTTGTTAAACTAACATTAATTGGTTAAATATTGACATTACATCATTATTTTGGTTAAATGCATAATACTGATAATGGTAATGTCTTGAAATTGATATTTTTAAGGATCAATTTGCATGTGGTACAAGTCTTTGGTATCATATTCTGAAACAAAGAATAATAATGTTTTAGTACACTATGCATTTATGAGGAGAAATGTGTGTTCTTATGATAAAAATTACCTTTCTCCTCTATCCCATTCTTCTTGTCCAATGCCTTCTTGAGAGTATCAATGGCAGCGGACAAGTTGTTCACGCCCATCATCAGGTCCCATGCCTGCACATAGTTATTGTTGTATTCTAGAACACAAACAAATGGTTTGGTTAAAAATTTGCCAACATGTAATGGAAAGGAGTTTCTTAAAATTAAGAAATCCAAATACGAAAATACAGATTCGCACAATAGAACTGGGCCTAACCTACCTACCTCACAACTAAATGGATGGGCCTGATAGGCAAAAGATTTTTAGGAAGGCAGAAGGTAAGATAGGCCGATGGTATTGTGGAGGCAGCAGGAAAAAGCTGGATTGACATTGCCACAAACAAAGAAAAATGGAAAGCAGATAAAGGAGGTTGGTACACATCTTCCGTTTTAAAGTAAAGAAAAGAGATGTGTTTTGCAAATTCGAAAACAATTGTATGGCAGAGTAATACGGGGATAAAAAAAAATTATGTCCTAAGCAAACCCATGCACCCATATATCCTGAGGTATGATTTGTATTTCAATGGATGGATAAATAGACTCGAGTGACTGGTAATGGATAGATTTTTGAAGTGGAAAGGGATAGATTTTTGATAAAAATACATACACAATTACACTATAGCTGCAACCAACAGCTGTATAATATAAAAGGCCAGGAAAAGTGGATAAAATGCATGCTTAACAATCAATATTATGTATATAAAATTCTTCCGTGACTGACTGACTGACAGACAAGGCACAGCGGAAACTCCTGATCATAGAAAGCTGAAACTAAGCATGTGGCCTCCTCAGGGAGTCTAGGGGAGCACTAAGAGAGAATTTTCCGAAAAAAACAGGTAATCACGGTAAATGTGCACGTACGAAGTTGTGGGCAATAGGTAATTAAATATAAAATAGTGAAAAGGGAGGTCTACACTGCAGTGTGACAATATAGGCATAATTAATGAATAAATTAGTTATCTAATATAAAAGTGAATTTGTTTTATTGTTATGCCTTCAAACCTAAATCCTAAACCTAGATGAATGTTGGTACAAAATAATATGAAAATCTGTATTAACATGAGCGAAGCCGCAGGAAAAAGCTAGTTTATTATATTATATTAAAAAAATATTAAAGTTGTTACGTTAATGTTAGTGGGAGATAATCTCTGGAAGTACTCATCCGATAACTCCTTCGCTGATAAAAAGCTTCATTATCGCTAAGTGCCTCAAGCTACTAGTTTGTCTGCAAAATGCAAACTTCGTTTGCGGGTGCGAAGCCGATGAATAAAGATTTAATTTTTAACAAACTTACTGTCATGCTGAATGAGATGTTCGTAATATTTGGGCCCTAAGACTGGGCTCAGCTTAGCCATTTTAAACGGGCCGATGTATTTAGGTTCTCCCTCTTTCACAGTCATTTTTCTTGAAATACGTTAACTGATTTGTCACAGAAGATGAAATTACGCGAATAGCAACTCAACTCAGTGCGACGCAGAAACAGCAAACAATAGATAATTATTGACAATGATCTGCTTGTGTTGCCAGCAATTTCGAATATGTATTGATTTTCTGCAGCTGAGGAACTAATGTTAATAGAGTTTAGTCATTCATTCTAAATTATTTATTTTATGCCGTGTGTAATAAAGAGTATCAAATCTTCGTTTACTTCATAGAAAATTTTGCCTAGAGTCAGTTAATTTAGTTCGGTGAGCTTGAGGAGCCGACGGCGCACATAAAAATAGGTAGATTCTTGGACATCTATTTCGGTCATTCATACTTTAGGTGCGTGGTTTTTATTTCACTTTTTTGCTACCAAAATAAGACAAAGTTGCCATTTCAAATTGATAAACAGCTACCAATGTTTCTATTTATCTCACTAGAATAGGATCATCGACTTTGTTTTTCTTGACAATCATTCTAATAGTTTATTTCAGCGGCCACAACGCACCTAGAACTTTGAATGGAGTATGTCTACTGTCTGGTCTGCACAGATTGCGGTGGCGTGGCACGCTAGTCGCAGGATAAAATGTAGGGTCGGCGGACTAAAGAACATAAGTCAAAAAATTCGATATTATTTTTTATTGGGTCTCTGAGCTTCAAATAATTCAATACGCAAACTGACTAAAGCACATAAGTCGATAACGAATAATTCATGGCGTGTCAAGTGGCGTACTTTATCAACCGTACACTCTTTAAACATTCAATGACGGAACAAAAAACATAACTTGACTTACACTTGACAGTAGAGTCACTTTATTAATGTAATTCTATTATTTTTACTGAACTGTAAACGATGACGTTCAAAAGTGCCGTTTAATGGCCTAATTGAAATAAACGTTTTGACTTTTGACTTTTTTTTTGACTTATGTTTAAAGGAACACAATATTGTGCTTAATGATTTGGAGCACCAACTTTGACTTATGTGATAAGGTGCGATTTATCAAGAATTTATTATATGCTTAAGTAGGGTACTTCAAAGAACAAAGTCTGGATATGGGGTAACTTTAGATGCACAATCAGTCGCATACTGCTTATGCCATAAGAAGTTCGTCGCGAGTGTTCAAGTGTTATTAATTGTGATGGATATCCAAAGAGGAAAGAAATTAGTTGAAATGGCGTTAGCGAGGCAACCGCAGGAAGATGAAGGTACAATATTAAGTTTAACTTTAGAGTCTATGATTTCATTATGTGAATGCATTTTTTGCAATTTGTGTGTACATTGCACATCAATGTTCATCAGTGCACATCAACCTACCCGAAACTGTCAAATATCTGTGATAGATTTTCAATTTTAAAGCAATGCAGTTAGGTTTATTTACGATTGTAATAATTTGATACTTTGGGGTAAGTTGATGCGCTGCCTACTGTACCTAATATTGAGAATATGTATCTCATTTTTCATTTTTAGGAACTGAAAATCAAATCAATACTTTAGAGAATGCAAGTATTGTAGACGATTCTGTGCCTTCGACATCATCGGGTCATGTTATTAATGTAATGTCCAGAGCAGAGATCGACTTTTCAAGTGATGATTCTGTGCAAGATCCACATTACCAACTACCAAGAATGACGCCTTCATCAGATAGTGAAGAAAGTGCAGTGCAACATACAGTGTCACCAAAAAAGAGTGTGCGTATTTTGAAAAGGGAGAAGAAAATGAAACGTAACTTAGGGCAAAAATACAAAACTCTGAAAGGAAAAGTTATACCCGACCGAGCAATGAAAGAGCTAACTCCATGCAGAATGAAGTGTATGGATCATGGAGAAATGAAAAATAAAGATTTTTATGAATCTTCTTCTCTCTTGAAAAGTGCTTTGGTTTCAAGAAATAAAGACACTGATGGTCGCCAGTTTAAGTGGTTGGAAAAAAGGTGGCTGCGTTATGAAAAAGAATTTGGGCTTATTTCTTATAAGGATACATTATGTATAAATTCGCCATTTTTCATTTTTAATTTCAAAAGAAGAGGATCAAGCATTCCAGATAATATTCCCATTATATCTATGCAACCATTGCCAATATCCAAAGAAAAAAAGAAAGACCTAATGGATCTTTTACCGTTAATACCAGATATCTTTCATGAATTTTATGTAAATTTACCTACATTAGATAATTTACGTAACACCGATCCTGATATTTTAGAAGAGGAAAAAGAAGCTATCGATGTATAATCTAATGGGCTTGATATCATTTGTAATTATGTTTTTTTTATTAGTTGTTATATACTAACAAAATTATTTCACTAAGTAAACCTTTACACATAAGTCATAGGTACTAATATTATGTTCCGAATAACTTAAGTCACTTAAATATGAAATTATGATATTTGCACTAAATTACTCTTTGGCACAAACAATCTATGTTTATAAACTATCCTTTTTTACTTTAATCTAATTAAAACACATATTTTTGTATTTTTAAAACGTTTTTTATTGTTCCTGAAAAGTTTGACTTTTTGACTTATGTGCTTTAGTTTGCCGACCCTAGAAATATTGCCAGCTACTATTTTCTCAGTCTGCTTAGTACAGTCAGAGCCAAAAGATCAAGACACCTTAGGTTATATTTGACCAGCCCCTGCTCGTCTAGGTACGACACTGCAGGTTCCTAAAATGTGCAGCGTTTGAATGGTTTCAGGGTGGACTTTAAATGTGGGAGGGGTTTGATAGTCAATAAAACAAAATACATTTTGCATTACTTATTTATTACTCATTAATTCCAATCATAAACTCAACAACCTACTTATTGTACCGAGTACCCACTTAATTAATAACTTATCAAATAAAACAACCAAAAAGTATGTTCTCTTACTTCGTACGTTATTTTTTGAGTTGTGAACTTTTGAGTCGCGGAAAAAATGAGTTGAGGAATTTACGTTGCATTCGGTTTCATACAAAAGTCCTGTTTCTGGCACTCACGGACGCGCAAAATGAGTTGTCTGCTGACTCACGCGCATTAAATCAAAAGAATTGCGTCGGGATATCGTCCATATATAAGGTTTGGAACTGTCCACACATCAGCATGTCTTTCCCTATTTAGCCAGCTTCTGTTTCTTTTTCTGACATGTTCTGTTAATGCTCCGTATATGCACAATATTTTAATGGATCCATTGCACGACACAAACAGTCCGTACAAACGTTGGATTGGATAGTAACTGAAATTACGTCCGTCCGTCTGGCAGTCTAACCGGATTTCAGTTTGTGGCGTCACATATGGTGGAATGCACCTTAGATGTAGTATTCCATGTTTTAATATTTATGTCGTACCGTTGTTAAGTGGAATTGCGCAACTCAAAATACGCGACTACGTGAGTCGCGTATTTTGAGTTGCGTTACTCACAAAATTACGCTCGTTTGGCCTCGCCCTAAGATTTATAACGAGAGTTTCCACGGTGCGCTTTCCGTACACATTTTACTTATTTGATCGTGTGAAGTCCCACTGCCATGACCGGTCACTGTGGCAATTCTTACTCCAGTCCAGCAGACAACGTCTTAAAACTCTCAGGATTATGATAATCAGCAAACGCTTACCACATTTCAATCTTAGCTGGGCTAGTCTGTTTGCTTGTGTTTAGTTAGATCTTAGAGCACCTACATAATTAATAACCAACAAGAATAACATTAAACAGTTTACATTTGTAAATTTTGTAATGGTAGTTCTGGAGAATTTTTTAACATGTAAAGCCATGGACAGAATCGAAAACGGCCTAAATCAAGGAACTTGAAATGTTCCGAACAAAAGTACCTAGGTTTTTTATGCACTGGGAATTGGGATTTAGCGAGATCACGAACATCAGCTGAATTAAGTATCTACGTTGGTACATATTACATTACACTTATTTGCTTACTTGCAGTTCAGAAAAAATCTCCCTAGTCTAAGGCCGCGTAAAGCAACTAGCATGCAAATTTAACTAGATTTCAGGGCATGACGAATCGCATAATACATCGGTAGCCTACAATGTAGGTAATGCAACATGTATGCGAGCTGGTTGCAAGTGGAAAAGTGGTTCAAGCAGGAAACGATCCGCCAGCTGACTTCTGAGATGACACTTTAATCTTTCTGTACTAACGATGGTCAACGCCCAAGACCAATGGAAGGGAATGATGGTCCAACCTAACGCCTATGAGGCAACATCTTCGCTTTGTCAGAAGCATGAAGCATGCATACTGTAGTCTAACGTTTAAAGCTGGTCGGGTTCGGTTTCCCAATGACGTTGCTTTAATTTGTCCAAGTTAAATAGAACACAGCAATATTTGTCTACTTGCCTCTTTTCTTTTATTTGTTTACTATTATTTTCTCTTCATTTGCGTTTTCCTCTTAAATGCTTGTTTTGAGTGACTGCTGCTTTGCCTCAGCCATCCACAAACTTATGTTACTAACCATTTCGGGCAATCGATATTGCTCAAGGTGGGTTTTTAAAGGAGGCAAGAAACGTTTGCTCCTTAAATCTGTTATAATACTTAAGTGTGTGTTTAATAATAATGGATATATTGTGTTGTACACAGGGCTTGTAAAAGTCTTTACTCGAGGTTTACGCATTATACATTTAATTTTATGATGAACGTTGGGAGTCACTGATTGTTTTGTGGTGTTATTAACAGCACGAAAAATTATATCCAATAGTGTTAATTCACTTGTCGTAAAACCATTTAAATGAGTATTACATTCTATTGCAACAAGTTTGTTTTTAGCTGTTTTTTCTTTTCCTACAAGTACCCGCACAGAACTTTTTTTTTGATCATGTGGTAAATCAATAACATCTCTAAGTATAGAGTCTACAGTAACCATGCCATATGATATCTTTTCTAAAGCCGATAGGGAAACATTAAACGAAACGATATCATTTGTATTTTTGGCTGCCCTCACGCTCATAGGCTTAACCGGTTTTTCCGCGACTCCAGCAAACCTCACTTTGATATTAACTTTTTTGCTGACCAAATCATTCGTATGCCTTGCAGCTTTAGGTATAAGTGTAAGTTTTGGTTTCTCAGTATTTGAAGGTTTGCAACAGCAACTGCAGGATGTTGGAGAACATGGGTGGGCACTCCTTATAAAGTTTACAGTATTTGGTAAAGCGCCAATTACCAACAAACGACCAGCAAATTCTTCGCGTTTAAACCAACAACAAATATCACCCACGATATTGTCTGCTGTTTCCGATTTAAGGTTTTCCAATTCTTGCCGGTCTTTCCCAATGTTTTTTAAGGATAATTTGATCTGGCCATCTGGTCCGATTTCATAATATTCTGTACCAAAATCAATACTAGTTGAATGCAAAAAATATGGCGATTCCACTTTTACCGCAGATATCACAGGATATTTTATTTCTGAGGGTTTGATACTCAACGATTTTGTAAGTAACGATTTTCTTGATTCATTTGAAAGTGGTTGTGATGCATGCATTACTAACATTGTTTTTACCCAATCGCTGGGTGATTCCGAAGGTTTCAGCGAACTTGGCATTTGTGCTGATGTGTCATTCAATACATTTAGACGTTTGTTTCTGCAGCAGCAACTGCAACGATTAATTTCACATTTGTGTGGTTTTCTCATGAACCTCAGTGTTTCATGAGGAATAAGCCCTAACATCGTAGAGGTTAAAAACTGTTCTCTGTTATACCAGCAACAACAGGAAACATCCGAAACATTTTTATCATTTTCCAGTGTTTCGAAAATATTTTCGTTACTGCTATCAATACGAAGCTTGTTATGTTCCTTCACGAATAAGGTTTTATCTAGAGAATATATGTCAGCTTCATTAAGTTGCTGATCAAATATCAATTTGCTTTTAAGCTTACGTGGGAAGCTGTATGCTGTTTTTTTTGGTTTATCATCACTTACTAACGGACGTGTTGTTTTAACCGTTTCGGAATTCCTGCTTTCGGTACTTTGTGTGCGAAGTAAAGTATGTTTAATGTCTACAAGCGCTACTTTCACGGGCTTGCAAATGGCTATCTTGTTGTCTTCAGCTGTTCGTGGTACTTTTCTGTTAGAAGTATTGATATGACTCGATAAATCCTCGTTCAAGCAACGAGCATTTATTGCTTGGGTACATGTTCTTTTCCTTTTTAATTTTGGTTTACTTTCTTTGATTATGGAATTGATGATGGTGTCTGCGTCCATGCCTTCCGTGTCTTGCTTGAATATCCTCATATCATCTAGTTTAGTCGTATAAACAATCGGATTATGTATTTTATGCTGTAGTTTTAGTAAAGGTTCATCTTCGTCGGAGCTTCCCGTAGACCCATCGCTGGAGTCTACCATTATCTAAAACAGAAAGGATATACCTAAGATTCTACATAATATCACAGTTTGGAGACGCCAGCACATCCACCTACTACAATCTGTTAAATTTCTTTAATAGATTTTCAACTTTGTCGCTAAAGCTTTAGGTTCAAGACTGATTGGCAAAAATTTGACAGTTTCAGATAGCTTGATGTGCTAGCTATAAACTATTTAAGCGCCTTTACTTTGGGGTAATTTTGTCTATTAGATAATCCAAAACTACATCAAACCAAGAAGAAGAATGATAACACAAATCGCTAGAAGTTAGCAACATTTCGACAGACAAAGCCTCCAACGTTTATGGAGAAATTCCTACAAATTTTACGTGGTAAGTGCGGTAAGTTGACAACAATCTGTCAAATTTCTTTATATTTTCAACTTTATCGTTTTAGTGTTAGGTTCAAGGTTGATTTGAAATTGTGACAGTTTCAGGTAGCCTGATATGCTGGCGTCTGTGCATATTAAAAAGTCATACATACTAGTCCTGCCTGATATTAGTACCATCTATGACTGCACATTTGATTAGAAACTGTAATTATTTGTTACAAGCTAATGATTGTTTTTAACTTTTTATATAAGTATACTGGGCGCACTGTACGGTGCTAGCAACCAAAATGAAATGTATTGAACGTGAACTATGAGCAGAATACCGACGCGACACCCCTCCCCTTCGCCGCGAAGACCAAGACGCGCAGCGCCGCGTCCTGGTTTATACTCCACGCTAGAGATGGGTTATAACAGGTTAAACACGATATCTGTTTTCACTGTTACTGTTACTCAAAAATAACAGATCCAAATATCTGTTATTAAATAACAGCCTGTTATTTTTGTACGGACGATACATACGTTTTAAATTCTCAATTCAAATCTTCTTTATTTCGTTTTGTTATAAGTTGAAAATCGTTTCCATAGTATTGAACAAGTCAACATTGACTATAAAAGAACGACGGGGTAATGAGAAATGATAGAATCACGTTTATTTATATTTTTTTAGACATACTTATATATCATAGTAGGTAGTTGTAAAAGGCTAGGCAGGTTAACTGTTCTGAAGTGAAAACTTCTTTAGCATCGATGTGATTTGAAAGTCGATGAAACGAAAAAGCGACAGTAAAATGAGTCAGAAACAAATTCATAAGATTAAACGTGGGAGAAAATGAGATAGGAAGATTTTTGAAGGTTTCACTTCTACCACGTGTGAATTGCACACATTGCAAATATTTTCAAAAAATCAGTATTCACAATCTATCGCAGAAAGAAAGCAGAATTAAAAATTCAAATTTTAAAAATGTCAACAAACAAATCAGCCAAATTACTTTCAATTAAATATCATCTTTATCACTATTACAATAAAGTCGTACATAATATGGAACATTTTGCGACCAATCCCGTCAAACGTCAAACCAAAGACAATGTAGAAAAAAGGCATCCGTACACGATCACTGTAATTTTATTTAGTTGCATCTTTTTCTAAAATAACATTGCATTTTAAAAGAATTTTATGTCAACAAAAAAAAAACAAACCTGGCAAATTACTCTCAATTAAATTGATTTCATCTTTGTTCACTATAAAATCGTATAAACCTGGAATATTTTGCTATGAATTCCGTCAAACCAAAGACAATATAGGCATTCGGAGAAATTGCCATTAAGTTTTTTGTAATGGTAACTGGGCAGTAACAGGTAAGTAACACTATCAAATTTAAGAGTCACTTTTTAGAATATGTTGGTTCTTATCAGATCACCAACTGTATTTTACGGATTATAAATACTAAGAGCTTCTCTTTCTAGTGTAGTTTAACCGCTTTAGTAAGAGTGAGAAGTAAACATATTAGGAATGAAATAATAGGCGTTTCTCTTTCTAGCAAGGGTCTTTATTTAATGAGGAAGAGAGAAATTAATATCCTTGATATTTTCCTTCCTTTGTGTGTGTGAGTGTGTATGGAAAGTAACAACCATGGTAACATGACTGTGTGGACTGGAGACTGATGTATTGGAGTAACAGTAACAGCTGTGGTCACAGTATTTGAGGGTCTGTTATTTTAAGTAACAGGTAAGCAATATTGGTAGGAACAGTTGTTATCTGTTATTTTTAAATATCTGTTGTTTCTATCTGTTATGATAAATACGCCTCACTCCTACTCCACGCGCTTACTTCATTCATTGTTTTTTTAGGTTATATAATGTCACCGGAAAATTGCAAACGCCGTAAGATTGTAAAATATCGCGTGAAATTGTAAACTAATTATGTTTTCTTCAAGACACGGATATTACTAGTATTGGAAACTTTTGAATTTGAATGAGATTTATTGTAAACAAAATGATTTTTTCATAAAAAATCGAAAACGTACCTATACTTACCCAAAAATTGACAGCTATAGTTCTTAATAATAATGTTAGTGTTGTGTATTCCTTTTATTCTTATTATATAAAGATTATTATTTTGTTAAAGATAATGATGTTATCGTTAGCTATAAGTTGATTGCTAACAGGGTAATGTATTCACAAAGTCTAGTTGAGTCTGTAAAAACTGTGTGTACATTGTGTGCAATAAATACAATAATAATAGAAATGATAACCTATTAAAAATTATTACAATCTTACGGATTTTTTATATTAATTGTTAGTAAAGCGTTCTGTAGTGTCTATGTAAGTTCGTACCTAGATTATGTAACTTTCTATAGAATCTACGAATGTGAAGAAAGTGCATTGCATACCGTATCCATTACGAATCCTTTATCACTTCTATAAACACTGTATATAATTAAAAAGCAACGCTGTCTATTGATCACAGCACATTACCGAAATTATGATTATGATACTGAAATTATTATTACCTTTTATTAGGTATATATCCGTCACAAACTCACAACAATCACTGAAATTGCGCGGAGCGGGCGCGGGGAGGGTTTATGCTGTTAGCTGATCTGTCACACTCGCGTAAGGGCGTTCTTTCCGAACGTCCGAATAGTTCCGATCCGATACTCGTGGCAGACAGGGGTAAGAAGTGAAGGGGAGGGCTTCCCTTCCCCCTTCACTTCTTCGTGCGTGGATGCGATTTCCCGCACCGAATCCCGGTTTCGTCTTGGCAAATAATTATAATTTTTTGAGCTGTTGTTTAAATATTCGAGATGTTATTATGATCAGTTGGAAAACATATTGAGCAGTTATTTAATTAAATGGCGGTTGATTAATTATTGCGACAGTAAAACATGGACAGTTATAAAAAATCAATTAGTCGGTTATTTTATCATACAATGTCAATTCTAAAAATAATTGAGCAGTCCAATAACTGAACGAGCGGTAAAAATTATGGAATGAGCGGTTATATATATTTAAACAACAGCTCAAAAAATTCGTTCCCAAAAAATATTAAGGCAAAAATAAGATTTTTGGTTAGGTTAGGTTAAAACTGCCCCCTACGCACGAGCCGAGCGAGCGAAGCGAGCGGTGCCGCGGCAGCAGCCGGCGAGTGCCAGACACGACTTGCATTAATAGAAAAAAAATATTGGTTTTAGTAGGTTACCCGGAACTCAACTATTTAGATTAGGATAATTTCTTCTTTAAACAAAATGGGTAGGTTAGGTTAGTTGCTTAGAATGAGATTTCTTACCGACAAATTCCGATTTATTACTGCCCACACGTAACCGCTCGTTTAATAATTTTTACCGCCCATTTAATTATTTTCCTGCTCAGATATATATTCACTGATCCATTTCAATATATTTTTTTACTCATTTTTGTTTACTTTACTGCTTATTTTTAACTGCTGAACTAGTTATTAAACGTGCCATTTATAATTTTTAACTTACCAAAACTGCTATTTACAACTGCCTCTTTAAATCAGTGCCATTAATTAATGATTATTTACCTATTATGCTTTATAGTACACCAAAAAAATACATAGAGATATGATATTATACTAAAAAACTGGCTAAATGCGAGTCGGACTTGCGTGCATAGAATTCCGAACGAATTTCATTTTTTTAACTTGTTATTTTAACACTATAGACTTCTTATGGGTTTTCCTGTAATCTATATCAACTTTTCACGTTTTCACTTCGCACACTGTGCACCGGGGCCATGGAGACATCTATTTTTGGAGCAGGCAGCCATATTGGCGTTACCATGACAACGTCGATTGTTTATTTCCTAGAAATTACTGCACAGGCAGATCTAGTGAAACTAAAATTTGTTTGTGTGCTCTGTTTATTATTAAAAAGAATTAAGGCAGTGAAAAAGATAAAAGACATTTAAAACATAATTAATTATAGGTACCTACTAAATAATTAATCCGACATTAAAAGTGTAATTGAATTTAATACGAAAGCTCTGTGTTGTGCTTCTCTATTGTTTTTATTTTTGAAAAGGCAAACTTATAATTTCATTTGTTTCTAAGTAAATCCCATTCGAATTATAAAGAAATATCATAAAACTTTTTGGAATATTAGTATTTTGTTGACCTAATTATGTTGACCCCGCGTCTCCGGCCCTTAACAACGTGGTCAAATTCGAAATTTAATGAACTCCATTCAATTTGGTTCGATTACAATTTTATTATAATAATGATTGATTAGAAATGCAAAGATGACTGAATGAAGATGACACATGACCAGTGACAAAAGGTTTCAAACTGAACTATGGTGGTTTTACGGACAGAAAGTGCTAATATGTTTAACTTTCAAGTTATGAAGAAATTGAGTAGGATTATCGCCGTCGTTTTATTTTTTATGAAGTAGGTAAGTACATGTAACGTAAACATAAAGTACCTAAATAACTAGGTATTTGAAAACATAATGTTTGAACTTCCTTTGACTAACTTTTCAGTACCTAGCAGAAGAAATAAGTACCTTTTAAATCACCTAATTTCCGGGGTCAATTAGCAGCATCACTGAATCGTGATTGGCTGATGCATAGCAGTACCTACCAACCTTACCATACCAACTCTTAAATACAACGTGTAACAGAATAAACGCAATAGCTCATAAAGGGTCATTGTAGGTACTTACTCTTAATATTATGAACAACAAGTTTTACTAAGTATGGGATTTTATTTTTTCACGATTTCAGTTTTGGTCCCATAGTAAAAGTGTTTCATAATATGAGTACAATAACCCCTTTAAAGGTATTGCATTTATTCTGTTACACGTTTTATATGTCATCGGAAGATAGCATAATCCGTAAGATTATAAAATAACTTGAGAGATTGTAAACTCTCGACAAATTGTCAACTGAACATTTGGAATACTTTTTTACGCATCATAATCTCTCGAAGTCATTCCGAGAAATTGTGGACTGACATAAACTGCCGACCAATCAACTCTCTGGTCTACAATTTATCTGTTTTAGTGTGATAGTTAAATTGAAAACTTGGCCCCTCATTGGTCTTGTTTTCCCTGATTGACCGATGAGAGCCTTGTTTCTAGGTTTACTATCACATGAAAACAGATAAATTGGGGACTTGTGCTCTGATTGGTCGCCATTTGATGATAATCCACAATTTCTCGGAATGACTTCGAGAGATTATAGATTATCAAATTTGATGCGTAAAAAAGTATTCTAAATGCTCAGTTGACAATTTATCGAGAGTTTGCAATCTCTCAAGTTATTTTATAATCTTACGGAGTTTGCTATTTTCCGGTGACATACATATATACGGCATTCTGAGTAGATATAATCACCATGGATGGACTTGCTAGTATCATTGATTGTAAAGTATGATGTCCATTTCCCCCGTGAACAGAGTTTTACTTACACCCAGTTTCTGAAAAAACTGATCGATGCGTCACAAATAAAACGCGAGTAACTCAACCAATCAGAGCAGCTAACAAGCGCTTGACAATTTCTCACATTAATTTTGAAATTGCACCGAACTATATTTTATTTTTATTACCTACGTAGGTTTAATAAATAACCTACAGTTATATTACAGGTTTTCTTTTTTTACTGCTCATTGAAACAAAAAAAAATGTTAAGGATCTAGATAAAATGGGGGAAAAGCTTAGTAAGCTGATTTCGGCGGGAGGCGTGCAGGCGGGGGGTTCGGTGCTCGACCGAGTCATATCGCAGCCCAGCAGTGAAGACCACACCGTTCTCTACAAACTCGCAGATTATAAAAAGGGTGAGTGTGTTATCGATGGTTATCCAAACTTAAGCCAAGTAGAATTTAACCCAATGGTGACTGGTAGAGAATACCTTGTTGCATTAATTGTAAAATTTTCCCAATCAACCTTAAACCTAATAGGTACTTAAGCGATAAAGTTGAAATTTGACAGACTGACAGAAACTATCAAAATGAAGTCTGCTGTTGGCGGACAAAAATGGAATGGTCTGCCCCGAGCAGTACATGACGACCATGACCGCTCTGGCAAGAGCATACCGTATACTTAGAAGGAAAGAAGGCCATTACGGTACCTACATAAAGTTTAAGTCAAAGAGATTTAAACATACAATAGAGCGGCTATCAGAAGAAATGCCACAGAAAAACTGTGATCTCTGTGACTGTGATCTGATGCCTCAGTAACGCCATCTAGCTTTGAATACCAAACATACAAATTAAATTTATAAATTCAGCTATCGCTCGATAGGTGGCCAGTGTGGGTAGGGTAGGTAGGTCCAGTCGTTTTACCATATCGAGATTTGCAATAGCGTAATGAGCAACTCGGCATATTTTCTTAGAAAATGTTTTTCTTTTGGTGGACACAAATACGACTTGACATGCAGGGGTGTCACATTAGACAGCGACTTTTGTCCACTAGGACATACCTAATTATTGGATTACGATTTTGTTCGTTATGTCCTGTCTATTGGTTATATAAATTTAATGTCTTTGGTTTAAGTAAATTAAATATTAGGGTCATAAAATTGTTCCATCTTAAGAGGTATTCTCTACAAGTACCGGTCCGACTATGACGTATAAGCCAAACTCTCGCTATATGCTGGCTATCAACTCGTCTTCGACGTCTCACAGGAACCGTGCGATTTTCTGTATTGTTATACATCCTATGAGACGGGTCAATAGAGTGAAATTGAGGGAAAAGCAGATATACATAGCACGCGAATACGGGAGACGCACGCGACTATTAACAGACTATCACGTACAACGAAAGATCAACAAACGACCGAACTACTGGTATCGATGTCACCGGAAAATGGCAAACTCCGTAAGATTATAAAATAACTTGAGAGATTTTAAACTCTCGATAAATTTTCAACTTAACATTTGGAATACTTTATTAAGCATCAAAACTTGGTAGTCCATAATCTCTCGAAGTCATTCCGAGAAATTGACTGACACAAAATACCGACATAAAACGGCGACCAATCAGAGTCTACAATTTATCTGTTTTCGTGTGGAAAAACCTGGAAACAAGGCTCTCATTGGTCTCATTCTCAGTCTCATTGGTCAACAAAGACCAATGACGGGCGAAGTTTCCAATTTCCAACGATGCCGTGGAAGTGGCAATGTATTGGGCCACTCAAATTTGAGATACCTTCTGTCAGTATTGCCAACCTTACCCAGGCAAAAAGCAGCAGATAAGACAAAAAACTCAGTGAAAAACAGCAAAATGGAAACTTTCTTTCGAGGAGGAGTTTTATGCGAATCGGAATCTACTGCTCATTATTTATATGTTTATACCCGTAAAATAAATAAAATATCACACTGTTCGCCCGCGACAATGAGAAATGACTGAGCTATCATGTTTATCAAGTGCCAAAGACGTTGCGCGATGAATGGGGAATCCCCAGCGCGCGTAGTTTCATAATCTCCTAGACTGAAAGACTGATGCTTTATTAACCGCCTATTATGGTATAGCAGAGCCCATTATCAGATACGGCATTTTTTTTTGGGGACTCTCTACGGATAGAGATATCGCATTTAAAGCCCAATAAAAATGTCTTAGATCGGTATTTAAATAACAAATGACTGATAGCTGCAAGCCGTTTTTCATAAGGCACAACATCTTGACTTTACCATCAATTTATATTTTGGAAATCGCGATATTTGTTAAATCAAATCCTGAGCTATTTCCCCGCATGGCAGACCGGTTCCCTAGAAATAGACGTGATAACAGTCAACTCTGTCAACATAGGTCTCGGACTGCACTTATGCGCAGGAGTGTTTTTTGTATGGCTCCCATTATTTTCAATAAGCTTCCCAAAGACTGGAAAGAGGTAAACATAGAAGCATTTAAAAGGAAATTAAAATCTTTTTTAGCTAGTAAAGCATATTATGATGTGAATGAATTTTTAAGGGAATCTTTTTTAAATTGACATGTCACTCTTTAATATATTAATTTAATCTGGAATGTTTGTAATTTGATAATGATGTTTGTATTGAATATTTTGTTTTTTTTGGACCTACACATTGGCATTATTGTATTATGTTTTTTTTTTTTTTTTTTGGTAATTGAATATTTGACATTTTTGTATGTAACTCCCATCTATTTTGTATAAATTTATTAACTAATCAATTTAATTTAATTTCTTTGCTTATGTCAGCATTGTCAAGGTTAATGAATGTTGTTTATTTTTTACTGTAAATTCAAACTGCCTATTAATATTTGCACACGGTAAACATGTTAGCACAACTACATCTACCTATAACACCTTGCATGCATTTGTTTTCTTATAATTGTATGTACACACATGTTTGAGCAAATAAAGTTATCTGAATCTGAATCTGAACGCGCGCGATGCAAGTTGAAAACTTTATTTTTTTTCCTTTTATGGAAATAGTTGAAAACTTTTTTGTTGATAAAAGTCATTCTAAAAGTTAAAATTGACATAATTTCGGTTTGACATTGATTATAATCCACATTGTGTGGTCATATGGCTTATAACTTGTTTTGTTCGACATAGGTTAAAAATAATTCGGATACATACATGCATATCATAAAGCTAGATATTTTAACTGGAGATTTTATCGTTTTAGACGAAATTTCCAGTAGTTATATATGTCACAGGAAAATTGCAGACTCCGTAGCTCGCGTAGGATTGAAATAAATGTTGTTTAGATTATAATTTCTCGATATATAGTATGAAAAAATCTTTTTGTATACAATAAATCCCATTCAGATTCAATAGTTTCCAATAAATCCGTGTCTTATTTAGAAAAATAGTTTACAATTTCACGCGATATTTTACAATCTTACGGCGTTTGCCATTTTCCGGTGACATATATATATATAATTAAATTTTTTCCACGCAAGGTGGTCTCCTACTCGAGGCGTACACCAAAGGCGGAATGATTGCAGCTGAGAAATTGATCAGAGACGAGTTCGCGGCATACATGTACGCTGGTGGGAGGGGAAGGGTCATCAACCGCGCCGAATATCTGCGTTGGAAGTTCAGGGACCAGGAACAGGTCAGTAGTACTAACTGCTATTCAATGTAGGTATAGATTATGACACGGTGAAAACTTATACATTGACGGCCGGTCTCAACAACGTATCTACCTTTAACCAACTGTCAAATTAGCTACCAATTATAGCTGAAACGTCATGTCAAAAAGGCAAAAATGACGTTTCAGCTACTGTTACTGTGTACGTTATTGAAACGGGCCGTAAGTGGAATGAACATGAAGTGGAAGTGCCAGCCTTTTTTACAATATGAAACTCGTACTAAAGAACTAAAGGCTGGCACCGACTGACCTTAAACAAATAGTTGGCACCTTATTTTTACTTTAGGTTTTTTTAAAGATAAAACTTTTATTTCTCAGTGTACGAGTCCTACTCGCACTTGACAGGTTTTAAATCCTCAAATGGCAAATGTCATCGCGATAACGATAAAAATATTACGTGGGCCTATTATGACGATGATAATAATTATGAAGCCAGCTTATCGATATTTATCGTTTTCAATTACAATTTCAGGCTACCTATACGAACTATACATATAACTATCGACTCGGGGGCATCGCGGGTGATTAGGGGTATATCATGTGTTAAGTGGCTCTTTTAACATTGTAGGATCTTGTATCCTGTTCGGGTTAATAAGATCAAATAAGTAGGCGCAGAGCTCTCATTTTCAACCAGAATTCACCATTGATGGTCAATATTTCGTCTTTGCTTCTTAACCGAATCACTTGAAATAGTCCCATTATAAAAAAAATATTAAGAATATTCAATTCGCTGCCGCCCGTGTCAGCCGCCAAAAAAACATTCTTCTTTATTATATCTATGTTCATAATGATGAGTACAATGACCCCTTCAGAGGTATTGCGTTTATTCTGTTACACGTTGTATAATATTAGTATAGTAGTGAAAGTATAGATATAGTGTAGATGCACGGGAAATGGGTATTAGGGTGAGTTTACACCAGAGATGTGCGAGGATGCGTATCGCTACGCATCCTCACACATTGTATAGGAAAGTATCTGTTTCCTGTGTACTGTGTGTGTAGTACCATGAATAACAGTTGCTATAAACTGGCAAGTTCGCAACCTCCATTTATTTGATGACCTTCGTGTACGTCTAATCTAGTTTCGTAATTGACTTTAGACTTGTCCTCAAATGGGGACGTTTCACTTCTTCCCCCTTTCCTCCATCTTTACACTGTGAAGTCAGACCCGTCACAAAAGAATATTGGAATGAAAAAACTTGCAGGGCAGCGGGGTAGTTGCGTAAGGCCACGTTTCCACTTGCAAACTTGTCGCATGCAAGTTGCATAACATTGCGGGCTACCCAGGTCTCATGTGAACAATCGCTCGATCGTGCCCCGCAATTATATATATATAAATAAAAATAAAAATAAAAATGTTTATTTCTTCACTTAAAGATATAACTATGTTAGGTTTGGAGTCACCTTTTAAGCAAAGATTTGCTTGTATTAGGTGGTTCCGCTCCTCCAGTTTACAATCATTCTATAGATGTGTGAGAATAAGCAACAAAGAAAATTTAATTTAGGACTAATTAACATTTTATAATTGATGTATCAGTATGGGAGCGCACTGGGTGTAGAATATGTTTGTGAGTGTGTGTATGTGTGTGGGTTCGTTTGTGTGTAAGGGTGTGTTTGTGTAGGTGTCGGGATGTGGTGGGATATGTAGCGCGTATGTGGTATGTGTAGCGCGAGGGTGTGTGGGTGTGGTATGTATATGTGAACAAATTATGTGTTTCTTAGTTATGTGATCTTGTGTAGGATATCTTCGGTTTCTTCGTAACTTTTACTCTTGAGCCATTCAGTTAGTGTTTTTTTGCAGTCGTGGTATGTCATAGAGTAGATGGCACATTGTTCATTGAGAGCATTATATATACGGGAAGATTGTTTAATAAATTGCCTTGTAGCAAATGTAGTCTTCACTGGACAATCTTCAGCTACTTTATTTTTCCTCCTAGACAGGGTCTTGGAAGTAATGAAGGGAAGAGATTTGTGTTTTTTTAATGCAATCTGCAGAACATAGAGTTTCCTAACTGACAAAAGGTTTGAGGTTGAGTATAAATTTTCCGTGGGGAATCTAATCGGTTTAAAAAACATGGTTTTTAGTAAAGCTCTCTGTGCCCTCTCCAGCTCCAAAAATTTTGTTTTAGATGCTCCGCCCCAAATTGGCAAACAGTACGTCAGTATTGACGCAATTACACAATTACACTAAACTTGCATGCGAGTTGCTTGCATGTCGAAACGCGGGCATACAATTAATGATAATGCCATTTATTTTGCTTTACTTATATGTTTATTCATAATTGACAATTCATACCATTCGTAAAAAGGTTTGAAAGGATAAATGTTTTTTACTCAGTCACGTCAGAACGGCTGAACGGATCTGGGTGAAATTGGCACAGAGATATATTATAGTTTGGAATACCACATAGACTACTTTTAATCCCACGAGTATGTTCCCTTTGGACATTCACGCGCCGAAGCCGCTCGCAGATGCGGCCATTGCCTGATTTACGTAGTACTGATTTCGAGGGAAAAGGCTAGGCAGATTATGATGATGATTACGAGCAGATAAATTTTTCAATCGTATGTAGGAATAGGTTGGTACCTTCAAATCGCTTAGGTCTGTGATCTGTGATAGAAAGAGTATTACGGTATTAAAAAAAACATTTTGTGTGACACGAGAACGCATCTCGTCTCACTTGACATGTATTAAAATGTATGGGATGGGAACCTCCAGGTGGTGTTGCCAATAGAGGCATCGCTCTCCCCTCACGACCCGCTTGCTAAGTGGGAGGACCACACAGCTTGCTGGCAGATGTGCTACAGAGGCGCCTTGGGGGAGTCGCTTCTCCATGTGCTCATCATCTGTGATACTAAGGTAAGACTGTTTTAGACTGTATCCTTTTACTATTGTAGGGATCCAATCTTTTCCAATCATTCAAAATTATTCTATAATTGTTCCGTATTTGATTTGATTTGTTCCCAAATGATGGAGGATTTTTTATCACAATATAATAGAGGCCGGGTCTATTGACATTAACTAGGCATACATTAAGGTTTTGTCTGAGCTACTGTTGCTGCGAATTTTGTAATGACCGTCACCATCAAGCATCAAGTCACTCCAGTATAGGCGTAGTACTATTATATATTCTGTGGTATAGGGTGCTATTAAATCTATATATAAAAGGGGAACTGACTGACTGACATATCAACGCACAGCCGAAATTACCTTTTATGATGTAGTTGATCTGATCACTAAGAAAGGACTTTTTCAACTTTAAGAGGTTGAAATGGGGAAATATTCTTTGTACTTCATCTGCGCAAGCGAAGTTGTGGGTGAAGTGCTTGTCATAGATGATCGAGTGTTGAAGTAGGTAGTAGGCAGTGCCGATTGGATCAATAGAAAAGAGGTGGCGTAAACTATAGACCATACATATACGTACGATTCTTTTTTCGCAATACAAGAATATTAAATCGATACATGTTTAATACTTTTTTATCCATTTAATTTCAGATCCATACGAGATTAGCCAGAACACTAGTGAAATGCTTTCCGAAACTGTCACTGGATGTGGTTGAAGGGGAGGAGTATTTAGGCAAGTACAAGTTTTTTTGCATTAGTTGCGTGCATGTAAGTTGGCAAAGATTTTCGTAGTGGGGGAAGTTCGCGCATATAAAAATGTATGAAATTGTGCGTGTGCGAACTTCCCCCCATACCTACGAAAATCTTTGCCAACTTACGTTCCGGGGCCCATTAAAACGCTAGTTCGTACAATTCTTAATAAACCACAAAAGCACGAACAAGATTTTTATAAAACACCATTAATATAAAGAAATGCTTGTTTCTTAAACCAGTAGTTAAATATTATTTATTCTTTTGTAGGTGCCAGTTCACTTCATCTGGCTATAGCTTACAGCAACAACGAGTTGGTTCAAGACTTGGTGGAAGCAGGTGCTGACGTCAACCAAAGAGCTATTGGTAAGACCCAATATGATACCTGATGAGTTTGTTTAATTATGCATTTCATTATTTACATCCTTCTTTATTTTTGGGTGCAGTAGAATCATTTGTTTTATTACGCTTCTCTGTAAATGGTTTTGCAGTAAAAAGATCTGTTTCGCTGACCTTCTTCGGATTAATTGGGCATCCAAGCATCCTCATATTAGTTTACATGAGGCTGATTACATGCCTGTTTTGACACATCTTTTGAATAACCTTACTTCTTCTCCGTTTTACTGATTCCAAATCACGGTCACACGGTCTAATAGAACAGTGATGGTCAATTTAAGACCCATTTCGAAAGTGTCAACTAGCCTTTTGAACCTATGTTTATTAAATGTTTTGTTACTAGGCAGTTTCTTCCTGCCCCGCGACCAACAGCGCGTGCCACCTGCGAGGCAGACAAATTACGAAGGTTTAGCGTACTTAGGCGAGTACCCATTAGCTTGGGCGGCTTGCTGTGCCAATGAAGGGGTGTACAATCTGCTTTGCGACTCCGGAGCTGACCCTGATGCACAGGACTCGTTTGGGAACATGATTCTGCATATGGTAGTCGTTTGTGATAAACTGGTGAGTTTTTTTACTTGCAGTGGTAACACCTTGAGCTGGTTTAGCGTATTAGAAATTTAATAGATTGCGAGACCAGCTTATACTGGTTCTGTTACTATTTTTGTGCGGCCTACTATACAATAGTTTCACAGAGTTAAATGTTATTTCTTGTGTAACACTCCTAAAAACTACTCCGATGGATTTTTAAAACTTATTGATTTCTTACCTAGCAAAGCAGTAATGATAATCTAGTAAGTAACTACTTACCGTGTCCCCAAACAAGGACATGTTCGGCTACGCGCTCCGGCACCCGAAGGTCCCTGCCAGCAACGGGCGTATGAACCTGGCAGGCTTCACGCCACTAACTCTGGCCTGCCAGCTGGGCCGAGCGTCTGTCTTCAGGGAGATGTTGGAGTTGTCTGCCAAGGAGTTCTGGCGGTACTCCAATATCACCTGCTCTGCCTACCCGCTGAATGCTCTGGATACCTTGCTGCCTGATGGAAGAACCAGTAAGTTTTTAATATAACGCAATATAGTGTTTTCGTAGATAGAAAAATATTAATTCTGTGTATGACACGACACGTATTTTGTGCCATTTCAAATCTATAAAAAGAAGGGGCTGATGCCGTAACGTTTTACTACAAAGCGTACCACCGCGTTTTGTTAACGTGGGAAAAGCAAAAATACATGTTCAATATTTTTTGGAAATCTATGTGAAGGACTCATTAGAATTTTCCAGTCAGTGGCGTAGCTAGCACGGGTACGGATAATGTGGTGTCAAATCAACTAATTATGGGTTGCGCCTTACGTTCTGGTCGCAATTTTTCAGGAGGGGGGGATTGTTTCATTTGTGCAGTAGGTTTTGATTCTGTCGGAATGTCCTTACATCAGCATATTCAGCATCAGCTTACAAACAAAACTCGAAAATTTGTGCACCTCGCCTCGGATAGTTTTGATTTCCTTTTCATCATTATCCAAACTCAAATAGAATTAACTTGGTTGACTGACGCAAGTAAGCTCAAGAACTAAGAGAGGGTAGAACGCAAGAGCAAACGAAGTGAGCTCAAAAATGTTTGCATCCCACCTCGGCTAGGTTGTATTTTCTTTTGATCACTCATACTTAAGTAGAAGTAACTTTTTGAGTGATGCAAGGAAGCTCATTAACTAAGAGAGGGCAGAATACAAGAGCGAGCGAAGCGAGCTCAAAAACAATTTCACCCCACAGGTTTCATTGCGTCTCCCGTTTAAGACTAGCTTTTGCCTGCGACTTCGTACGCGCAGCGCGTACGAAGTCGCAGGCAAAAGTTAGTAGGTACGCTATAAAGGCGCTTTGATCAAACTCATCTGTCTCATTACTATTATGACAGTCCTTAAAATTATGTCCCAACCTGCAGAATGGAGCTCCGTCCACTCTCCCCCCGCAACCTTCCCTATTATTCTGCGAAAACGCTCGCGTCTCGTCGACCGACTGACGGAACGGAACGTAGCTAGACTTCGTATAAGTACGTACTCAATAAACAACGAAACGTATTCAAAGACCAAATTTAAACCTTAAAATTCAAAAATTGTACTTATAATATCACTCACCTAGATTCCAAGTTAAAATAACAATGGATTTCCTGCTCAAAACAATGTTATTTTGTTTATTACGTGTTTGATACGACACACTGCACGCCTCGCGGTGAAAACAGCGAGCGGTGAAGAGCGGGGAGGAATACGCCAGTAATTTGTCGGGCGAGGTAGGGGGTCGCGGGGAGTGGGGAGCCACGTGCGTCAGACGCTTACCAAGGCTGCCAACCTAACGTATTTGTCGCCCGCTCTCTCACGCTCCCCGCGCAAGGCAACGCCACAGCCACACCATTCCCCGCATTCCCCGCGAGCTAGATTGCTCACGTGTTTCTGTTTATGTTTAGTCGTCATTAGTTGTGTTTCACTCACTTAAAACTATATAAATATTTATTTTAAATATTAGGTATTTTATTATAATCTTCAATAGAGGTCATCTATAAACTCTATATACGCGGGTATTTCCCTAACGTCTGGACCGATTTTCACGAAACTTTCACTGGCAGATAGCTGATGTCATAAGGAGTAAATATGGATTTTAGAAAAAGGATTAGGGTTCCGTGCAAAGAAATTAAAACCCATATAAAACTACCTGCTAGTGTTACTTGAGTATTTTTCTCTTTCTATATAGGTACCTACCTACGTGTTTCGTTTAACATTAAATAATATCTAGGTAAGTACCTATATAACATAGCTACCCTAATATGAAATTGGTAGTCTAGCTCAATACACGCTAAGTAATATCAAAACAACGAACCATAAAAGTAAAACGTAAACTGTACCTACTTCATAATTCAATATCGGAGACATACCTACCTACAATTCGACGGTTGCAATCTGCCACCCTGTCTGACTCACCCCTCGCCCTAGGCCCTACCCGCGTCACGGGGAACGTACGTTGCTGCAAGCACTATCTATAAATAAACAAAATGCCGCGCTCACAAGCCCAGACAATCAATATTTTGATGAATGCCCTGCCCGCCGAGCTCGGCCGGTATTATTATTACACAATCAACCGACCAATGTACGACATATGAAGCATAATAATATGGGAATTTAGACAAAGAAAAAACACTGTTGATAGACTGTAGGTATCAATTCATCTCTACATAGTAGGTACTTATAAAACAAAGTAGCTTCCCGCCGTCTGTCCTTCTGTACGCTTAGATCTTATAAACCATGCAACGGATTTTAATGCGGTTTTTTTCAGTAGGTATCATTTATTTTAGAGAATTTCTTCCGAAAGGTTTATACATATGTTCAAAACACTATAATTAAAATTATAATTAAAAAGGCGATGTTTTGCCAAGTGTCCCAAAAACGATTTTCGGGCGCGCATGCGGGTCGCTTGTCAAATAATGAAGTGTAACATTGAAAGAAAGAAAAAGAATATAAGAAAGAAAAAAAACATAGGCTACCTATATTTTATTCTCGAAAAAAATAGAGATCCTTACGAAAATGTAACCCAAAATAGCAAAAAAATGCCTAATATATTTATTATTTGGCGTGCGCTGAGAAAACTATTGATGGTACCTACACAAAATGGATGTACTTACTCATTATTACCTATAAAAATGTTCGCGAGAGTATATTTCTAACTATTATAACTGGTTAAGTCACAATGATCACTTTTTGTTCAAATTATTCAATCAAAACCCGGGTGGAATGGAATATTTGTGATTTTGGTATCATGATATTAATCCTTATCCATTTAAATGGGGCCATAATTAAGGTTGATTATGTACATGTAAATTACCTTTAAATCATTCAAATAGGACCTTTCGTTTAAAAGTTACGACGGGTATATATAAATGCTGTAAGTAAGAAAAATGTTGCGGTTTTAGCGAACTGCCCTACGTTTAGTCTATTACTGCTTGCCTCAATTTACTTAGAAATTGGTATAAACAATTTAAAAGTTGTAACAGATCAACTATTTTTTCGTAATCATCCTGATTACGAAAAAACGTAAAATCAAATTTCTACGGGAGCAAGAGTAAACGGGATATGCGCGTACGAAGACGCGGGCAAAAGCTAGTCAACCATAAATTTTGTAATAACTGATGATAACGCACCCGTTCGTTTTTCGGCACTGGTAATTAAAATTTAATTCCCAGTGTACCTATAGCACGCATCGGAGCGTGTAGTGTACTGTGTGGTGAGGGGGGCAAACTACACGCTCCGATGCGTGCTATAGGTACACTGGGAATTATACATCCCCTCACTTAAAAATATACTGTAAACATGATATAGCTGGCCTTGCGGTTGAACTTCTATTTTGTAGGTGGCAGCGAACCTGTTTCAACCAATGATTAGAAATTGATACATGAAAATTTCGGTTTTTAATCCCTTTTCCGATCAATTACGAAATTCAGGTGTCCATAAATTGTAACCCTTGGTTATCTACGGACCAAAAACCTCGCTCTAAAGAACCGAGATATGACTGTTTCAGATTGGAACTCCGCGTTATTCATAATCCTCAATGGTACGAAGCAAGAGCATCTCAACATGTTGGACGGCGGCATCATTCAGAGGCTGCTTGAAGAAAAATGGAAGACGTTTGCTCGAGTACGTGTACCTTTTTAAAGTACAATGAATATAATTAGATATGAAATGACTCCAGCGGTTCTGTTTTTACAAAATATTAACATAATAGGTGCATCACAGCTCGGGTTGCCAACTTTTTTTAGAAGAGTATATTATATCTTAGAGAAAGAGTAGAGTAGGAACCCTTTATTGTTTGCCAAACTAATTTATTGTTGTGTTGTTTTTTTTTTAATTCTGACTGAAAAGATAAAAACTCCTTCTATTGTCACTGAAATGACTGAAGTTCATAGAGTTTAATTCAATCAGCGAAGTGAATAAGTAGAGTATTTTAGCGAACTCTATTGATTTTGTTGATTAGCTATATAATGGCTACAAAGTACGCTTACGCAAAATATGTAAAGTAAGTAGGACAATTACCTATATTAGAGTACGGTTGGCAACCCTTTACATACAGCACATGCTATAGTTTACCATCATGCCTAACGGTTACAGTGCCTTGCAAATAACCTTATAAAAACTCACCAAATTATCTTGTTATTACAGAACAAATTCCTCAAACGTCTCCTAATCCTAATGCTACATCTCCTCCTCCTGTCTCTCTCCGTATACCTTCGTCACAGCAGTGCTGAAGCCGATGCCCATCCTGACTGGGGTCTGGAGATCGCTGATGCGAGGAGTGGGATCCGGCTGGCAAGCGAACTGGGGACTCTGGCTAGTACCCTGTGCTATATCATACTGCAACAGGGAGATGAGTTGAAGAATCAGGGACTGGTTGCTTATTTTAAACAGTTGGTGAGTTCTTTACTATTTCCAGGGCAGTTACAATTCAAAGTCTCAGGGATCGCAAATGGCGTTTGAAGGAACACGGGTGGTCAGTAAGAGTCTGACACTCCCTCCCGCTCCACCCAGTGCGGTAGGAGTAATTTGATGATTTCCCATCCACAAAAAAGGGCTGTTACGTTATTTGAGTGCAAGTAGGTGCAGTAGAGATTAAAATTTTCTTTGACGTGTAGCAGAATGAACGCAAAACCTGAAAAGGGTCATTGTCATTATTATGATCATTTTTTACGATGCACAGTGTTTTATGAAGCCCATTTTTCGGACATCACATTTTTATTAGAAAAACTGATAGAAATAATCATTTTAATGCGAAATTTCGTATCGCCATTTAGATATCAAGTCTAGTTTTTGAGTAATATTTTTTTTAAAACGACCAATTTCCATCTCGATATTTAGAAAAAAAAAATTAAAAACTAAGCATGATACGAAATATTTATTTTGTTAGGAACATTGATGGCGTCTCTTATGCTGAGTATTTTAAAGCACAAATGAACCTGATGACTTAATTAGATCCAGATATATACGAGATTTTTGGTTTACAGTTTTTCTTTTTTTTTCTCTTAAATTCCGACATATTGGGAAAAGTTATTAATACTGACATCATTCTGTTTACTTCCCCAACACACCACATAATTATGACATCTCAAATCCATGGAACTTAAAAGTTGTTCCAATTTAACTATTTTTGTTAGGGTTGTCACATTTTTATTCGGATTTTGTTGATCATATTTTTATTCGATATTCACAACATCATTCATATTAAAAATTTAACGCTCATACTATTTTTTAGGGTTCTGTGGTCACAATGACAACGTACACCATTTTACTCGCAGCCTACCGAGGCCTTTCAAAAATATCAATTTACAAGGTCCCTTCAGATTTACCTCTTACATTTGTTTGAAACTATAAAATGCGATGGGACTAAACCCGAAATTGCGAAAAAAATTATGTCGACTGGCTCATACATAAATTTATGTGAGCTTAACTCGACAGTTTTATTCCGTGATTGCTGGTTAAAATCCTAAATCGACAAACACAATTGTATGTCTAATACCTTATATTCTTCTAAGAAAGGGGAATAGTGTAGCAGGTGGCGTCCTGCCTACCTTGGGAAAAAGAGTATGTGTCTATAATCTATACCTACATGTAATATTTTACTCTTCCCTCAGATCCACGAACCTGCGAAGTTCATCTTCCTGACTTCAAACCTGCTACTGTTAGCTTGTATACCAGCGCGTCTGATGCGCCTGCAGCTGCTAGAGGAAGCATTACTGATCTTTCTGCTACCAGGCTTCTGGTTTCTGCTTATGTTCTTCGCTGGGTAAGTCCTTACTAACATGCATGCCAACCCGAATTCACCGAAGTTTTCGTCATATACATAATCTATCTATATAATAAAAATGAATCGCTAAATGTGTTGCTAAACGCAAAACTCGAGAACGGCTGGACCAATTTCGCTAATTCTTTTTTTATTGTGTTTGTTATTGTCAGGAGAAGGTTCTTATGAAAGAAAATTTTGAAAAAACATTCCATAACATATCCGGGCGAAGCCAGGGCGGTCCACTAGTTATATATATACTAAGGTCCCATTAAAATAGATGGACAAACTTTTACAAATTATTCAGCCACCAAAATAAGGGCAATGTTAAAATAAACAATAAGAAAAGTATATACTTACTATACAAAGTAGGTAGATACTTACAAGAAAAAAACACAGCTAACGAAAATACACTAAAAACGTTGGTTACCCAATGCATAAACACATCCATGTCTTTGTTATTTTATAATAAATTCTGATACTGAGTACAAATGTGCAGGTGATCACGTCAATTACCATTCATTATGGGTAGGTACATAATGGATGTGTTTATTCTAGTGTGCCGAAAAATGTATTATTATTTATTTTAGGTCACAATAAAATCACTTTAATCATTGTTTTTTTTGCTTTAGGTTTGACGTACTCTATCTGAAGACTGTATTACAAATTGTACACCCACTTCTGAAACACCCAAATATAAGGTCCCAACCTTATATTTGGGTGTTTCAGAAGTGCATGGTCATATTTAAAGATGATTCGAAAGTGCATGGTCATATTTTAGGGTGATTTTCTGTATCTTTGTGGGGTTTGCGGGTTTTTTATAGAAGTTTCGTTTTGTTTTGCAAGTGTTCTTTATCCTATACTTTCGTATACTTCTTTCTTCTTTTGTTCTTTTCCTATACTTTACTTCTGAAACACCCCGTGTGTGAAACATCAAAGTATAATTGAACTTTCTTTGTGCAAAACTACTTTTTTGTCATGTTATGACTATAATATGTTTGTCGACAGTGCGGTGAAGCTGACGGGTCCCTTCGTCACGATGATCTACAGCATGATCACAGGAGACATGTTCACATTCGGCATCATCTACTCCATCGTGCTGTTCGGATTCTCGCAATCATTCTACTTTCTATACAAAGGTATCAATCGTCATGTATAAAGAAGTTATTGTAATGTTTAATACAGATGCCAGCATATCAAGCTACCAGAAACTGTCAAATTTTCCCAATCAACCTTGAACCTAATGCTTTAGCGATAAAGTTGAAAGTCTAGTAAAGAAATTTGACAGATTGTTGTAGGTTCATGTGCTGGAGTCTGTACTTCATCATCTGCCCAGCCTTTTTCCCAACTATATTAGGGTCGGCTTCCGGTCAAACCGGAATCAGCTGAATACCAGTATTTCGAGTGGAGCGGCTGCCTACCAGACCTCCACAACCCATTAACTGGGTGACACGATAGTTCTTGGCAAGACTGGAGTCAGATTTACTGGCTTCTGACAATCCGTAACGACTGCCAAAGATCTACAAATGACAGCCGGGACCAACGGCTTAACGTGCTTTCCAAGGCAGGGAGGAAACTCGGTATGTTAAGATGGTCACCCATCCACAGACCAACCTCGGCAAGCGTTGCTTTACCTTGAAGATTGACCCGTGCTGCGGTAATTCTTTAGCCACGAGCTCCTCCTCATTAATAAATTAACAACTAGGTACCTACCTAACATTCAATCAAATTTGTAATTTTGTCGCAGGATTCCCAAACGTGCAGTCGACATTGTTTTCAAGTTACCCCAGCACTTGGATGGCACTGTTCCAGATTACTTTAGGAGATTACAGTGTGAGTTGTCTATTCATACCTACTGTGAATAGTCTGTTATAATATGTAGGTACTTAGGTTAATTCAATAGATATCAATCGCTGTTAATCACCATATTGCACCTACCACCATTCTCTGCATCACTCAAAGGTTGACTGGTAGAGAATGCCTATGGCATTAAGTCCGCCTCTGTACATTTGTGTGCGTAAAGTGTTAATAAATAAATAAATTTCCCCTATGAACTTGATTATGTACCTATAGCCATAGAGGACTTGAACTTATTCTGAAACTGGCATGATGTTATATCTATGTAGGTACTTATAATCTATTCTAAAAAAAATGCTGAAGAGTTTTGTTTGTTTGAACGCACTAATCTGTGGAAGTACCAGTCGGATTTGGAAAATTCTTTTTGTATCAATGAAAGCCACATTCATGTGGAAGGCTATAGGCTATACGGGAACGGGAAAAAACGGGATATGCGCGTATAAAGTCGCAGGCGAAGCGCTTGTATTCGATGTCTGTTAAGGTCGTGGAACTTGAGGTGGCGTATTTGTCGAAATATTCGCATTACTTGGATAATAAAAAACAGAGGTAGGTACTCTAACGTTATCGGAATAAAGTTCATTTTTAGGGTTCCGTACCATATTGGGTCCCGTTGGTTACTAGTAATAACTAAGCCTTCGCTATCCGTCCGTTTGTCTGTCAGCGAGCTGTTTCTCAAGAACCGTATTAGGTAGACAGTTGAAATTTTCACAGAGTGTGTATTTCTATTACCGCTATAAGTTAACAAAAAATAGGTTATAACAATTGTATAACACTATACAAGAAACTGTTTTTTACGGGCGGTACGGAACCCTTTGTTTGAGAGTCCGACTCTCACTTGGCCGGTTTTTTAACAAATAAATACCTACCTAAGTGCTAGTATTACATTGTTTCCGATTTCGTGCTCTCTTGTCATTTTTTTTTCCAAATAATAATAATAATATCTACTTATCTATTTTGGGTAGGTAAAATTAACAATATAATTTAGGCCTGTTGGTCGAGTGGTTAGTGACCCTGACTGCTAAACCGGAGGTCGTGGGTTCGATTCCCACCCAGGACAAATCTTTGTGTGATGAGCATGATCATTTGTTCTGTGTCTGGGTGTAATTTGTCTATAATATGTATGTATTTAGAAATATATAAGTATGTTTATCAGTTGTCTGGTTGCCATAGCACAGGCTCTGCCTAGTTTGGGATCGGATGACCGTGTGTGAGTTGTCCCAAGATATTATTATTAGATATTATTATAATAACGTTTTTCAGTACACAGACCTAAGTATGACAACGTACCCGAATCTATCGAAGACCGTGTTCGCGATATTCATGGTGTTCGTGCCGATCCTCCTGCTCAACATGTTGATCGCTATGATGGGCAACACGTACGCACACGTCATCGAGCAGTCCGAGAAGGAATGGGTTAAGCAGGTATGTCATCAAATGTGGGTAGTTACGTTAGTAACAGATAGTATTTAATCACTTTATTGTCATCATCATCATACCAGCCGAAAGACGTCCGCTGCTGGACATAGGCCTCCCCCAAGGGAGGGGGTTTGCCATAATCACTACACTTGGTAGGCGGGTTAGTGATTGCAGTGTAGCTGTTGCAATGCACAGTAGCACAGAGAAAGTTGCTGCCCATTCTCTGGTGAGTCCCTTAATTGCCTCTTACGACAACCACGGGAAGTGATGGGATAGTGCTGGTGCTATTCGTTTACGTCCGACGCCATACAGAACTTAATAAATTAATTTAATCACTTCAACTATGTACAGTGATATTTACCCTGTACTGAAACAAAAAAGGCCTTCGTAAAAAGTTTGATAAATGAAACTGTTCAAAAAATGCCCTGTGTAAAGTAATAGATAATAAATATTATGTTCACTAAAACCTGGCGGGCTCGCGCAAAACCACACTTATAGGTTCCTGGGGCCCTACTTTATTTATTTATTTATTTATTTATATGGTTCACCCACAGCACATATATGGACATAGATACATTGAGTCTTATGGTAATATTCTAATATATATGCCAATTACGGGCAAACACAACATTGAAGTGTTAAAACGATCATGATTCCGCTCTAAGAGGGAGACGGAGCTATACATAGCGAATAGCACTATCCCGTTTACATCATCGGAATTGGATGGCATTAGCACGTCATAGTAAGTAGGGCTGCTGTACCTAATCACTTGAGAACTATTTTCTGTTTTTTTTTTTCATTTTAGGCTCAGTAGTTTCGGAGACAAGTTTAGAAATAAATTTAAACTAATTTACCCATGTTAAAATTTTGAAAAACAGACTGCTGTGACAGACGAACAGACAGACACACGTGTGATACTATATGGGTCCCATTTTTCACTGGAATTTACGGAACCCAAAAAGTAATTTCTAAAGGTCACAATTGCTTTCCTTACCCGTCTGGAAATGCAAGCATGATATTATGTCACATTTTATTTCAGTGGGCAAAAATTGTCGTTTCACTAGAGCGGTCTGTGGCCCAAGAAGACGCTCACAAGTATCTGCAAGAGTACTCCATAGGTCTGGGACCATCTGACGACCCTAGGTACGAGGTCAGAGCCGTCATGGTCATCAAAAGCGCGGCAAAAACAAGGGCCAAGCAGAGGAAGGGAGCGTTGACTAATTGGAAGGTGAGAAATAAACAAGGGGTATGGAATAAAGGAATACAAAGTTTCTAAGGTTCTAGGTTAAAGCCTCCTGTAACAGTCAGTAAAAAATCGGTACCTAGGTATTTTACTGATCTGATTCTGGCCTTCCTTACGTTTGAGTAAATAACAGAAAAAATATAGTAGGCAGATCTAATTTATATCTAAAACAATCTTATTAAATCAAAGTTACTCCTTTTAACGACGATTAAATTTTGTCGAATCGAAAGGATAACATTGGCTACAATCGCAGCATTCAAAACTCTTAAAGTACCTACTTTGGCGTTACTTATTGCCAGTTTCTGAGGTACTTTATCGGTCGTTTAATGTGTCCGTCAACCACTAACCAACCAATGGCGTTATGATTAATAGAGTTAACGGACAGATAAACGACCGATAAAAACCTCAGGAACCGGCGGGTATTGGTTTGTGCAAACCCTTTATACCTACTAATTTATACCCTTTTAGCGCGTCGGCAAGGTGACGATAGCTGAGCTGCGTCGTCGCGGCATCAGCGGCGAAGAGTTACGACGGCTGATGTGGGGTAGAGTCTCCATATCTACACCTACTAAGGCCCCATTAGGGTAGGTAACTTAAATCACAGGTGGGACTCAGATACATTTACCTAACTGCACAACATTGTCACTACGAAATCTGCAGTTAATTGACAAAGAAAGGTGGAAACATTTATTTGACGAAAGTCCATCAGGTACACACACATAAAATAAAATAAGAAAGTGCCAATGAAAACAATAAAAAAACATAGTGTAAGTATGCCACACGGCTACGCCATGAGGGTTCGTTTGAGCAATGTTGCCAGACACTTGCTGTCTGCAACGAAACATAAAGCACTGCTGTTCATTGGCGCCGGGAGTGCATTGCGATGCACTTGCACAATTCAAAATTATAAAAAAAAAACTTCATATGGTATTTTAAAACCTGGTTGCCTGGTAGGGGTTTTAGATACCCTGAACCTGGCATATCCGAGGCTAGGTGCTGTAATTTTTGAGTTCGCTTGGCTCGCGCTTATCAACCTTCTTCTGTGATCCCAAGACCACAGAAGAAGTATTACAAGCGCGAGTTTTCTGTATATTTCGACAAAGTTAGTAACCATCTCTGTATTAATGGGCAAGAAAAATCTTACCTCTTCATGGGGAAGGGTACTGAAGATGCACCCCCCTGAAAATAGTCCTCCCGGTGCCCATGCTGCTGTTAGTGTCAAATTGCTATAGACGTGCGATTAACGGTGCCGTAGTGTAATTCAGCAGGCTTATGCTAGTTCACAAAGTTTGGTCAAGCTGTATCTAATGCCTGTGGGGTGTCTCTACAGTCGTCGCACCGCGGCGCCTCCTCCGGACTGTGTGACCTCAGCAAGTGGAGCGCTGGTGCCACAAGTAGGAGGCGAGGGTGGAGGAGTGGCTCCCGCACTGTCATCAGCCCTCAACGTCATGGCGTTCACTCAGGAAATGAACCTGGGCACTACAGGAACAACTGGTACGAATGAACTTGAACTGGAGTATTGGCAGTTCTTTCTAAACTTGTTCCTTATTAGAACAGTTCAATAATGCAGACTTTTGATTACAGGTCAAGAGCATAAGCAACAAACTCCAGATTTGCTAGTCAATGGAAAGTCACCACTTATACCAACCTCTGTGATTACAACTCAGCCATTGATTCAAACTCCTAACCAACTCAATGTGCCTTCATCTTTTCCTCAAAACAAATCTAGTTTGGAGACCTCAGTTATTAGTTCAATGCCGGCGATGCCAATCAGCGCTGTACCAACTACTGCCCAAATGCCTGTGACTGGTGCCCAAATGGTAATGGGAACTCAAGTCTCTTACTCAGGCGCCCAATCGCAACTACCCGGTTCTCAAATGCCATTTCCGGGTGGCAAATCTCCTTACGCTAGTACTCAAATGCCACTACCAGGTGGACAAATGCCTTACACTGGCATCCAAATGCCATTACCAGGTGGCCAAATGCCTTATGCTAGTACCCAAATGCCACTATCCGGGGGTCAAATGCCTCTCGGTGGTACTCAAATGCCACTACCTGGTGGCCAAATACCATATATTGGTACTCAGATGCCACTGCCCGGTGGCCAAATGCCTTATGCTGGTACCCAAATGCCACTACCAGGTGGACAAGTCCCATACACAGGTGTACAATTGCCATTAGCGGGTACTCATATTCCTAGTAGCCAAATCGCAATGGCAGGTGGCCAAATGCAAGTTCCTGGTGGCCAAATGCAAGTTCCTGGCGGCCAAATCCCAGTAACGTCAATGCAAGGACCGATGGCCTACGGTCAGCCAGGATTAATGTATCCGATATATGGGCAGATGTATGGCCCAGGGATGCAGCAAATGATCGAAATACAAATACAGAAACCGAGTAAGTTTTTTGCTGACATATGTTCTATTAAAAAGGTTTTATAATATCGAATCCTGACTTACATTTTAAAATGCACAGTTGGCGCAGTGGTTGAGCGATTGGCTGTTGCGCTGCAAGTCGCGGGTTCGATTCCCGCACGGAACAAATATTTGTATGGCTTACAGATAGTTGTTCCGGGTCTGGCTGTTTGTGTATGTGTGTATGTATATATTTGTAAACGCGCCTACAATACAGGAGAAATGAATAATACTAGTGTGAGGCAAGTGGGGCAAAATTTATAAAAAAAGGTAAATTCGAAAGTGAGTTTGTTTTACGCTTTCACGATTAAATCACTGAGCCGATTTTGAAATCACTCATGACTTTAGTTTCTGATGAGGTCTTCCGTGACTATCTGTTCGAGCTCATAAAGCTGGTGGAAGAAACGACTCCTGACCAATCAGAAGTCAAAGCTCTCGCAGAGAAAGCTGCCGATCTGCACGACGTGCCCGAGATTGATATCAATGTTTCCGTGAGTCTGTGAATTACTGCTAAAATAAGTGCTTCAGGCAAACTATAAATGCTTATTTATTCAATATCGCCATCGTTCCATTTAATTATAAATTATGAATGACTGTTTGAACAATAGCTGCTTAGATGGAAACAAAAATCATATGCCACACAGTGCTTGTGACAAAGCTGACAGTTAACTTGTAATGAAACCCTTCAGTCGCGGCTGCCAGTCACAACTGAAACAAGCACAGCTGGTGTATTCTGTAAATATCACACCGTGTCATCTTAGGTGGAGTGAGCTTGAAGTGAACTGTCATTCCATCTTGCTGTGAGATGACTACAGAATCGCACTGCAGTTTGTTCTTAATATTACTACTTTGACACGATGATAAGGTGGTCGTTATGTCCTTAGATGGCGGCTCGCTCAGCACGCCGTGTGGTGGCTGGCGCGGTGTCGGGCCTGTTTGGAGTGGCCGCCGACGCGCCCACTACCACGGACACCGCTTGGAAACGTGAAAGGAATGAGAACAGCGACAGCGATCCCATATCAGGTAGGTATAACGCAACCAAGAGATGAATGAGCTTTAAATTATGCCAAACAATAGGTCTGAAATGCGCTACGTTAATGACCAAACACCATAGTTATATTGGTGGTCTGTAGTAGTTGATCTAGATGTAAGTAGTAGGTAACTGATCTTTATCAGTTACTTGCGTCCCACGGTTACCCAAAGTTCCGAACGCAAAATACCCAAACTCAATAGGTAGGTACTCAAAACTGCAATACTCTCTGTCTGCCTTTCCGAACGCATACAACCCTAATCTCTTCAAAATTAGAGTGAACAGGCTTCTTCTGGGTAAGCTCGCTCCATCGTCGACTTTGTCTCTGTCATCTATGACCTAGACTAGAGTCAAGAGCAAACCCAGTAGTAGTAAAATAAAAACCCAGTTCTGAGAGATTCTGTAAACATCTCACTATGTAAGCTTAGGTGAAGATGTGTCAATCTATACAAACAAGATGGAAAGACAGTTCACTTCATGCTCTCCACCTAAGTTTACCCCAGTTCGATCCAGCCTGTCCCTAGCTGTCTTCTCCCCAGCGACGCCCTAAGCCGAGGCCCGTACCCCACAGGGGGTGCCCTTAGCGTGTAGTCGCTTAGTTTGTAAGTTTTTTATAAGCCCTGGCTTTAATATTATATTAAGGCCACCACAGGCAAGCCCGGTTAAGCAGTCGACAGCCTTATAGGTTGAACTGCGAGAAGCCACACATAAAAAAATAATACCTAAGTTTACACAGTGAGATGTTGACAGAATAGACTGGCTGGGTGCTGGGATAGCAGACAATAGTTTAGATCTCACTAAATATTGTGCAATATAACAGAATCAGTGCTGCTGGGTCGTGCGTCGCGAGCTCGCCGCGCTCGGTCCGCGTCGCGCCGGGCTGTTCCGCCGCCGCCTCATCTGTATGTGCCTGCCAGGTAACAATACGATAACTTCTTGTCCTTATACCTAAGCTAGGTTCTGCCAGTGGCTTTGCCCGCGTGAATGTTGGAATACATGCCGAGGGAACATATTCCCGGGATAAAAGTAGCCTTTGCGCTATTCCAGACTATAATTTATATCTCTTTCAAATTTCATCCAGATCCGATCGGCCGTTCTGGCGGGACTGAGTAACAAAAATCCATTCATTCAAACATTTAGTTAGATGTTATTGGGTATAAAGAGAAGAGGCCTGATGCTGAGTGTAAAGAGTTGCGGTTGCGGACGCATAATATGGAGATGGTTCGACTAACGCCGCGTCAACGCAACGCAAGTGTATGTATGTGACAGTAGCCGTAGTGCAGCTTTTTCACATCAATCCACACTAGATTTGAAGGACATACAAAATATTTGTTACAGATATTTATACCTCCTTAGTCCTACTATCTAGTGGACAATATACTGTGAAGGTCTTTGTTTATAAGTCTGTTGATGTATTTTTATGTATGAATACCTACTATTTTTTGCAGGTCTATGTATTTGGTAGCGTCTGAAAGCAGTGCTGTGGAGAGTGATGTGCCTTGGGAAGATCACCCTAGCTCTGGGAATAACTCGTAAGTCTAACTATCTAGGTAGGTACAACAATACCATATACTATTAGTAGGTAACACTTACATTGCAAACCACTATAGGTACTTGACAAAAAAAAGGTGATATCAAATGACATCCACTGATATGCTGACTGTACCTAACCTACCCTACCTACTATCTACAAATTCTACACATTATATTCAAATCAAGTCACATTAGGTTAATTTAACAATCTACCTCTAATACTGTTGATAAGGCATTTATGTTAATAATTTTATAAAAAATTTTGTTACCTAATAGTTTGTGCATAATTATGTCAAAAAATATTTATGATAAGAAAATATAATTAGGTACTTAACTACTTAGGTCTTACAAAAGCATGTAGTAATAAAATAACTTAACTAATAATATTATGGTCTATACACATCACTCAAGTCTGTTTCATCACTCAAATTGTTCTTCAAGCCACTTATAAGAACTTTGTTGATCAACAGTTCAGCATGATATCTTTGCAGTGAGTTCATTCTCTTTAGTTTACAAGTCACGTTGGCCCCAATGGCTTCAAGTTCTCTGTCTAATAAACTATCGTTTGGTTCATAATAATCTTCCTCAATTTCTACCTTCACAAACTTGTTATTATTTAAAGCTTTTAATCTCTTCCTCTGAGGTTCCTCTTCAGTTATAGCTGCTAAGACGTCACTACTGTGAGATAAAGGCTCGCCATTTTCCGATTCTGACTCGTTTTTATCTTCATCCTACAAAAATATAAAAGTTTAAAACAAGTTTTGTTGGGTTGGATCAGTCAACAGAAAATATCATCAAATCAGAATGAAGTTTGTCCAATTATGAAATAAATGATGTCAAGGACAAAATATACGAGTAGGATGGAAACTTACGTCAAAATTATTGTCATCCACATTGATTTCACTGACAGTCGTATCGTTATTGTCATCACAATTTTTTTCAAGAAATCTCAGTGCGTGAAACTTCCAATTTTTAGGTTCATATTCATAAATTTCTTCTCCATTCGGCCTAACAGATTTTGATGCTAAATATTTTCCTCTGATTTTCCTGTAAGTTGACCTTAATATGTTTATTTTCTGTCGAACATTCATACTAGTAGCGGATGGATTTCATCTCTTTATAATTTTTAACAGGACCTCTAGCGCTTCATTCCGTTTGTATTTATTTGTATAATGTTTATGGGTAGTGTCCCAGAGCAAAGGCAAATTCTTATATTTTTCTATAAAGTCTTCTTCTACGGCTTGAGTTTCACGGCTGAGAGATACACTAGTTGATGTTGAACCTTCCTCCTCCTTCATGATTACTTGAAAGTCACTTCAGTTTTACAAAATTATTTACTGACAAGAAAAACTGATTTGACAGAGCAGCTTGAAGTATGTCCTATGTATTGCTTGTTGGCTTGGCTTGAAGCCTTGAACAAGTTCTATTGATCGACTTTGACATTGACAGTTTAGGTTCCGTTCAGTTTATAAGGGTTGCTAGTGGTAATGTGAAATTAGGAGAAAGTCGGTTGTAAAATAGAAAATGGTTTGTGTGTAAATGTGTTGGTTTACAATCCAAAAGCTACTGCAGAGTTGTAGACTCAAAATTCGATCTGTGTAAAGCTTTCAACGTACTATTTAATCTTACAAAAATAGCCCGATTAGTAAGTTGGCACTCACTGGGGTATGGTTTTTATATTTTATATTTACCCCGAAGGGAAGGCTATAGTCTTTTGACCACAATTATTGCCTAGTCTTACGTCCTTTTCTTGTGTTTTGCATTGGAATGCGGATGTAACACATTCTAATGGTTTTTGGAGTATCTGGTAACAAACATATCGATTCAGCTCATTTGGGTATGAGCTAAGGTAGGGTTGCCAACCCATGTCCGTCGCCCCCCATTCATCCGGACCCGAGGTGGCGGCGCGTGGTGTTCCCGTGCGCCCCTCTTTGACGTAGCGAGGGGAGTCAAACACCTCACTCCCCTCGCAGACGCGAGGTGGCCCGCAGAGGCGGGCCAGTCGGGGATTGCGGAAGTCGCATACGTTCCCGCGATCCCCGGCGTAGGTGGGGGATGGAACACCGGGGTGGTTTTAGTCAGTAAGAGTCTGACAGACCCCTCCACCCGCCCCAGGGTGGAGGATTTCCATGAGGATTTCCCCCGACATCAAAAAATAAAAAGGGTTGCCAACCCCAAATTTCAAAAACTTGGATTTAGAGTTGAAAAAACCAGGACAATTCAGAATGAAAACAGGACACACAGGCAAAAATATTTTTTCTCTCGTTATTTACAATTAAGAGCTCAGCATTGAAAATACTCTCGAGAAAGAAATATACCAACAATATGAAAATTCAGTTATAAAGTAAGGGTTAAGCGCTTTTTTGTGACGTCGCGTCGATTTTCCAGAGAGATCGTGTGCGCGACACATAAAAAATTATGTATTTCTTGTTTATAGTACAAAAGCATTTCAATTATAACACGTGACAAATACTATTTCCTACGGTTCGGCTTGTTTCACACGTACCACAACCACACCACACCGTCGCGACAAAAGGTGGTCGGGCTGTGGTTACCTATGAATAGTGTCGCTGCGGTTGCGTCGTGGTACCTACAAAATATGGATGTGTTTGCGATGTGGCAGGTCTCTAGTTCGCGGTGTCGCTGCAGGTTGCGATGTGGTCGGTATCACACACGCGGTCGATAATGACGGTAAAATGTGGTCAGTGTGAATTTAACTATTAATTTCCATACCAATAAGCGGCCGCTTACGTGTTGTGGTACGTGTGTAATAAGCCTAAGGGATTTACATAAAACATGCAAACTTATACACTTAACAGAGTTGTAAACGGCAAAAAACGTAAGAAGTGAATTTAGCGGGCTACCCTGACGCTCTTGCCTCCATTTTGGGTTCCACGCGGCATGGCGCGTGTTTCGAACATCACACGAGTGTCGTACCTATACCGGGAAACAGGCGGCTTTGTGTGTAGACAGGTATTAAATGAATTTTTTAACCTAAAAAGTTGTTCTTTGTTAACCAGAGCGATTGGGGACGTTGCTCGTATCCGAGCAGCACGGCCTCTTTGCATCTTATCTGCCACCGGGCTACCTGCGCCGGGCCACGTGGAGCATTCAATGTTTGTAGTTGGTATGTTACACCGCCTTACTTTTATGAGTCTAGTAATGCTTTTCCGCTCTGCCACCAGTATGCTTAGTACCTATCTACTTACATAGAAGTAGTATCTACAGTTCCTACAGCTGAAACAGATTTACTACGTCTGTGACTACCGCCAGACCACCAAAACCAATCACGGACATGATTTACCTAGGCGAGGCGCAGAGCTTGCCTACGTCTTCCTACACCCGATTCTTTATATTGATTAGCGTTTAGGTGCCGGTTGCAATTACAAGTTCCTTATAGGTAATTGCAGTCATAACTACCCATCACAATCCATTAGAATGTTATGGAAATAAGTAGGTAGATACCTCTACTCAGAAATATCTTCCTCCCGAGGAATTCAGAGATTACCTAGGTACTAAAAACACTCCTTGAACTACCTACCCTAATCCGAATTTTTTTGGCCCACCTCATACAAGCGGACACGTCAATAGACCCTTTTAAAAAAAAAAAGAACGTATTCTCAAGCTTTTCGGTTAAGGCGACAGGCTCCCAACTGGTAACCACAGATTGGTTTAGTACCGTCATGACTGTCTAGTCGTTATCGGAAAGATCTCGCAAGAATTGAATTTGTTATATATATTATATTATATATATAGAGGTAGGTACCACCTACTGAAACTCAAATATTACTCTCAATAGGAGCCGGCAGTGGAGTTGACGTTGAAAGTGCTGCGCCAACCCAGGCATCGAATAAATACGTGAAGACTCGAAGACCGAAAACAGCACGTCCCAGACGAAATAGGTAAGAAATCTTTTGCAAAATCCTCGAACATTCTTTTGCTGGAGCCATAACTTGTTACGATTCCCTTCCTCCTTAAATCAATGTTTCCCCAAGACAAAGGTTTGTGTTTCAAAAAGTTCCATCTTGTAAGTACCTCCATTCTCTACGACAAAAAGCAGTGTGTTTCGCAAGTGCCTACCTCTACCTTGTCAAAATACTTCCTGAGACAGAAGCTTGTGTTTCCACAAATGCCTAGGTACCTGTAAGATTCCCCCCCCTCCCAACAACTTGCGTTTCCTCTAGTGCAAGATTCCCTACTCCTCCCAGGACAAAGACTTGTTTCGTAAAGTGCCTACTTGCAAGTTTCACTCCCCTCCCGAAGACAAAAGCTCGTGTTTCCCAAAGTGCCTACTTATCTGATTCCCTCCTCTCCCTGCGGCAAACTCTTTTTTCCCCAAGTGCTTTCTTGTCTGATTACCTCCTTTCCCTAAGTAAAGGCTTGTTTCCCCTAGTGCCTACTTGTTAGACCTACTTGTTAGATGTTAGAAGAGAAAGGCTTGTGTTTCCCCAAGTGCCTAAATGTAAATCCCTCCCCTCCCCATTGGACCGTCCACACGATACAGACTTCCATAAACTACAGAATTTTGTCTGTAGAACCAAATGTCGGTGTTATAGAATTTTTATTCAGATTTTCAGATGTCTGTGCAGACAAAGGTCTGTATCGTGTGGACTCACTGTGACAGAAGCTTGTGTTTCCAAATGCCTCCCTGTAAGATTCCCTTCAAAAGCATCTTTTTCTCCTAGTGAGAGTAAGACTCCTTTCTCTCTCTCTCTAAGAGTTTTTGTTCTCGAAGACCTACAATCCTCTTCGCAGGATATCGCCTTCACCAGTGATAGAGGCAGGTAGTCCGCTCCAGCCCTGGGCCACAGCACCGCTGTCCCGGCTCTCGCAGCTGATCAGAACTTCAAGTGCGTCAACAGCATCGCTGAACTCAGGCACGTCAGGTGATGAGAATGATAGCAATCAGCGACAGAGGTACTGACGGGTTTATAATATGACGGAGGTAATATTGTTACTTACACTGCCATTCTAAAGATTTTAGCATTTGAATATAGTTGAATAATAGCATAATAAATTCTTATTAAATTATGATAAAGCTTGTAAGGCAATTGCGTGCAGAAATCACTTTTATCTAAGTACCTAGCGAAGTTATAAAACTAAGTGGTGTTTTTACATACTTTAAAAAAATCTAGTCAAATATTAAAAGTAGATAATGCGATGTGTTATCCATAACTACTTAGAACTTCACAGTCTTATCTTATAGCTTTAACTTAAGTGATAATAAGTACAAATAAAATATTAAATATCTAATATATATTAATCTAGTGAATGCAAGGCAGGTCCTTATCATAACTATGTTTTCTCATATCTATTGTGAAATAAAACAAAACATAGTTTTAATATAATTTATTGTATCGCCCCTAACTCGCCGCTGTGAAAACCAATATAACGTAATCAAATTCAAAAATAGGTATGTAAAGATGTAACATGAAAATAAAAATAATTTGGAATAACTGTTATTTTTTTACTATGGCTACAGAACTAAAATGCAAAATGAATTAATGATTGAACTTAGATATAACTAATATAAAATTAAAATTCATCGATTATGACTAGACACGATTTGTCCAAAACGTGAAGCAGTGAACGCACTTTATCACATTCGACCAATAAAACTACTGTTTCTAATTTATATGGTAAATCGTCTTTGGATCGTTACACAATGGCTGAAATATAGTCGCATTGATAAGTGCGTCCAATACGCTTTATAAATAAATCAACTGCACACCATTTGCCCGGCTTTTGAGGTCCCCACACAGTATTCAATAGCTAATGATTCGACAAAACTCAATAAGATCTATAAGCAAAATTCTCCGGCTGTTCAAAAACGCGATTTAGAACGAAAAGCACTTGCTCACTATCCGGGTAGAATACCTCAAAAAGCGGGCGTTATAGCCAGCTATCTACAGTGTGCAAAATAAATTGATCAATTAATACACATAATTGTATGTTTGAATACACCGTGTTCAAATGTTTATGTAGATCGAAGCCCATGATAAAATTTTGACAAAGTTTTTTGTAGCCGAAAGTGACCCTAAGCCAATTGATATTACTTTGTACTTTCCTTAGAAATCGCATGAGCCAGACAGAACTAAACCCCTTTATCTGAGATAGTTAATATTGTTATTATGACACTAAACACACTAATCAAAATACTTATGCAGTTTTCAGTGGGGTTACCCTCAGTACGTAATACTATTATAAGATGGACCATTTGATTTGCCCACATGCATCTGCTGTGTATTAGTCTCAATATTATCGTCGACTCTAACTGTACTTGGCATGACGTTTGAGAGTAACCAGGTAATCAGAGTTAATTTCATCCTTCTTTCATTTAAAGTAAAACTTACCAAGACAATCTCAGTAATACCACCTTTATCTCAGCATTCGTGCTCGTTCCGCCATATTCCAACATTATTTGTATCATTTTTGTGTCAGTTTCAATGATATTAACGAGTGGCAGTACTTCTCCCACCTTTAACAGATCGACAACAATGAGGGTAGTGAGGCAATCACATGATGAGATGCAAATACAGCATACACACAAGATAATAATCAAATCAACATAGCAAGTACACAGCGATGTAAAAAAATACAAGTTTTAAGATAAAGGGCATATAGAGAAACATGGAAATGTTACAATATGTAACGCAAAAACATTGTCAATGTTTAAAAGTTTGGTTAGCGTTTCAAAGATGTCCCGCCTTTGTGGTGAAGTATGCTCGTCAGTCAGTATTGGTAAGAAAAGTGATGTCATATCTCTGGATATGCGATTCTGTGAAAAGCACATTTAAAATATGCAAACATCATAAAACGAATACGATATAACAGTGAACCATGAGATTAGTATCTACGAGATGTCAACGTAAGAATTACACCTAATAAAATAGGAAATAACATGATAACTCAAATACACGACTGGGGAGAAATGTGATTTTTGACGTGTGACAAAACATCAGAAAAGCCTATTTTATGATCTTGATCCATATCATATTGTAAAAATATATTTTATTTCGACAAGATTTGACCTATGAAATATTTTGCCATGCGCCAAATATCATGCGACTGTGAAATAGTAATCAGGGATCCTATTTTAATAAACACCTTCACGAAAAATATATCAGAAATAATAACATTCACCCAAAACATTTTGTCAATTGACACTTCAAAACGTCAGAAATATGTGAGAAAGAGTAAAAAGCACAACGATGTAGATTGTTAAGAGTTAGGGTCACTTACCTCCAAGGACTGTGGACAGAAACCATGATTATAAATAAAATGAACACACTAGTGAATCAATATACACTTTATATGCTTAAAAATTAATACAAGTGTGAGGGGTTGCTCCCTCGGTGCCGTCGAGCGAGAACCGCGTCGAACCAAAGTGAACAGTGTCGAAAGGAATGTAGATAGTTACATTACCTTTATCTCATTTATTTCTCATATAGACTAACACCTAATTAAACCGAGGCTATATAACCGTACATCACTGATTCCAGCATTACAACCTACGAGCTGTTCAGAGAGATGTGGCGCAAACATTACAACCTAACTTATGCTAAACATAGGTTTACATGAATTGGGAGTTCTATTTCATGATTTCTTACTGATTTTGTGGAAAAAAAATTGGCGATCTCCAAATTCACGTGGCTATTACACATGTATTTATAGGACAGTATGCGTGTCAACTAGTCACTCAGCACAGTGCATTTACCTCGGCTCCTCGCGGCGTGGTGTCCGCTTTTCGTTCATTCTCTCTATAGCTCCGTGGTAGGTCGGATCACGGATCATTCTGTTACATCTTTTAAGGCAGTGTGGCTTTCTAACTTAAACCTGGACAGACTGGCATGTCAAATGATCAATATTGGCACATAAACAATCATAACATTTCAGTATAAAAAGAACATGATATAACACAGTTAAAAGTATAAACCACACAGCCGTTCGTAAGTTTAAATAATATAGTGTTCGTAAAAAATAATCTCATCATATACGTTAAGTTGACAATGTTCAAGTGTTAGTTACCCACAAGAAATAAATAGTGATATGTGCCTGGACTATCTGTTCGTGATGACGACTCTAGATGTGAGCGGACGTTTGAATGCCGAGAGGTCTATTGATGTATTTGTATTTATTTACAATCATAAATAGCAAAGCTTTAAAATAATAATCAGATCATACAGTTACAAGTAGCGAGTCGAGAGCTGTATGAGCGGCGGAGGTCGACTCAGATCCAGAGCCGCGCTAACTGAAGTTATTTATTGTGGGTCGTCAGTAGCTAGGCGAATCAGTAGTTCTATGATGCGTTCATTTTCCAAGTTATAAACTATTTCGTTAGAATGTACAACGGGGGAGTCAGGCGGCGGCAGGTCTCCTGGCCCTCCGTCGGCGCTCTGCAATCACACAAACAAACGAACATGGCAACACTTGCTACGTAACAAATTGTGGATTTTGCGCTCACGAGCAGGCAACCCCGGAACTGGCCTACATCTGCAACACTACACACACTAAAGAGTCGGTGTACAACACATCTCACAAGTAACTACTAGACACGTCAAAATAGCATATTATAAACTTTACATTATGTTTGTATGACATGCAAACTGAAATAGAATATATCATAAATTAAGACATGCATTTTGTTGATATGTTTGTGATATATATATAGCGGAAAATGCCTGTAAAATAAAGATTAATTTGCAATGTAAAAATAAACCAATCACCTATGATAAGAGTACACAAAATATATCATAACATGCTGTATGCCAAACTGTTCTAATGAAAATAACACATCAATATACATTTCAGGGTCATTGTGACAATTGGAACAACATTTATAAATTGCTAAAACTTTGTTTCAACTGTCAAATAATAAATTGGTGAAAACTGATTGGTATCAATTATTAGAAATAGCTATATAAAATAAATACATATAAATTAATCAACATTGCACTTTCTTCCTCCAAACATATGTAATGTGAGTGAAGTATTTATTTACGGCATTTTCAGTTTGATTTAAATTATTGTTTTTTATTATAAACAAACAATACATAATGGGTTTTCAAGGAGAATTTTTACAACAAAAAATCGGAACTATCAAAATAAAATTAAAGCATTGGAGAGCATTCGACATGTCAGAGTAAACCAAAAAAATAAAAAATAATATGTAATACAAACAGGCAAAATATGAACATAATCACGTATCATGTAGTACAAGAACAAGTTATCCTAAGCACACAACCAAGTAATACAGGAACGGGTATAGTGTTGCATGAAACACTGTTCGACAGCAGACTGGCATTGGAGCGACAATCAGCCAAAATAACGCGACAGGAATCTGCTTTTGTTTCCCGAATTACGGAATGATATTTTGGTCTGATGCCAAATTAGATGGTTACGGCGGTCCCAAAAAAATAGGGAGTACGACATCGAGATTTTCGTCGCAATATTTCTGCAGATGTGTGTCCTTGAACTAAGCACGATCTATCTAAGCATTTGTGTGCACAAAATATACAGATACAGAAAGTCTGCTCCACACAACGACCGAAAACAGGCGCACGCACAAATTGTCTATGAGTGCGTGCATTTTTGTTCATATGTAGTCAACGATCTGTAGCTGTGTATGAAGTGGTGTGTGCGTGGGTTACGGACGGTACTTACGGCCTATTGGTGGTGGTCGGCGCTGGGCTGGCCCGGGTAGGGGTAGGGCTGGTAGGCGGGGTACACCTGCGGCGCGTACACGCCGTACTGCGCGTACTGCGCGCCGCCCGCGCCGCCCGCCGCGCCCGGGGTGCTGCTGCCGCCGCCGCCGCCGCCGCTGCCCGTCGTCTGTACCGCACAACAATCTTACATTGCAAATCGCCGAATAATCAAAGTCAAAATGAGTTTCATTCATTCATTTCCATAGTAATATCGTACGTTAGGATATCGCCAATCGCCCCAAATTACGTTGCACCTTCGGGAACAGCAGGACATATATTATAAATACTACACATGAGTCTAAATTGCCCGTTTCGTCGAACAAATTAACACGACGACTGAGCCGGAATCGCGCGTTATTCGCTTTGTAGCGGTTTCTAGGTGTACTAAAAGTACACCTCTTTTTTTTTTAAGGATGGGAAATCATCAAATGACTTTTTCCGCTCTGGGTGGAGCGGAAGGGCGTGTCAGACTCTTACTGACTAAAACCGATCCGTGTTCCTTCTAAACCCTTGCGTTCCAGGGCCGCGGTGACTCTTTCGAACAAATTCCGCAACCCTTGGAAAATACACCTTACAGACAACATTTCCATACAAACTCATTTGTGACGGGATGTTAGTGACGTTATTTTAAGTAGAGTACCTTAAGTTTGATCTGCGCCTCGATAGCTTCGGCCTCCTTGAGCTTGCCAATGCTGCGGTAGTACTCAGCCCACTGCGCGCTGTAGTCGGGCTGCGACGAGCCTGGCGGCGCCGCGGGGGCTGCGCCACCCGCCCCGGGGGCCGAGGGGGCTCCGGCGCCTACCGCGGGCGGAGTGCCGCCACCGCCGCCGCCGCCACCACCACCGCCAGCGCCACCTCCGTTACCTGACACGACAAAAGATGCTTTTGAGACCAAGCTAGTTTACAGATTCAAGTAGCCTTTGATCAGACCACAGCATCAAGTTTGATTCATATCTTCTGTATCAATTTTTCAGAATCAACCTTAATTTCTACACAATACAAGACTTCTACACACCAGAAAATCGACACAGACGTATTTCTCTTTCGAAATCTTCAGTACCTTATATAGATTCATAGAAGCCATACAATTTACCAATGATTGTGTTCAAAGTAACAAAAACGCTATTTCTTCACTAAAAAAAACACACATTATAAAAGTCCAAATATCCTTAACCGTAATATAAAATTGATTTTGACATTTTTTGTAAGGGCGAACTGTAAAAAACATCAAAATTGCAAAAATTTGAAAGAACAAGGATGATTACTCACCATCCATTCCCTGCTGCACCTTAGCCTGAGCCTCAATAGCTTCAGCCTCGCGCATCAGGCCCAAAGAGCGGTAGTAGTCGATCCATTGTTGAGAGTAGTCGGGCTGGCCGGTCGCCGGGTTGATCTGCACCTGTTGCTACGAGACGGGAAGGTGGAGTATGTTTTACAAATAGTTCATGCAATACTATCTAAGGTAACTGGAGCTCTGTGCAATGTAATAACCACATAATGTTTTATTTTATTGGAAACTTTTTTGACTTGGTGGTTCTTATTATGTATTAGACTACAAGAGTCCTCTGCTGGACAGGCCTCTCTAATCGCTTCTCGGATCACGGATGTTCACCGAGTAGCCCAAGCAAAGACAGTGGCACAGTGATTACATGCTGCTGAGCACATCGAGGCCCGGGGGAGATCCCTTTACAGTCTACTGAAGGGTGTGCCCTAACAGGCGTTGCACAGAGGGACTTCCAGAGTGGTATTTTTAGATGTAATGAGCACTGAGCAATAAAAAGCTTGTCGACTTCTGAAAGTTTCACCGCGACAGTAAAAGTAAAATGGCCTATCTATTTGCACGCCATTCATATCGATTCTCTGTAAATTTCATTCAACTGCTACCAGGCACGCTGCTCATATCGACGCTCCACCTAGCTCGAGGGACCAGCCTTACGTTTTCCGATTCGCGGAGTCAAGAACACGTTCTCAATTGTCTCGGTTCTACGGCTTATTAATACGGCCGGCCCGTTGCCACTTACACTTGATAATATGGGATTGAAGTTCATATTTATTTTGATTAAATATCATCCAAAAATGTTGGACATAGGCCTCCCCCAAGCAAGAGTCGCCAAGTCGACCGGTCCTGTGTGCCTTGCAACCATCGGATTTCCGCGGCCACACTAGGTCCATCGGTCAACTTTCCAAGGCTGCGTCTTCCAGTCGCAACTCTAGGATCTTTCGACCCCATCGCCTATCGACACTGTGAGCACTGCCACTTTAGCTAAATATCACCTTTGCCAACTGTACTGTCCCTGGAAGAACCAGGGTGAACAAGTTTGGTTTTCATGAGGAGCAGTAACATACCTGCGGTCCCTGCTGCTGCTGCGGCTGGTGCCAGTGCGGGTTGTACCCCCAGGCGGGTGGGCCGCCCGCTCCGCCGGCGCCGCCGCCGTAGTACTCGCCGCCATTACCGCCGTTACCGTTCCCGTTGCCATTGCCGCCGTTACCGCCGTTTCCTTCGTTTATGAAGTTCACGGGCTATATGGGCAAGAGATCATGTTATTAGATGATAAACGAGACATGGTAAACCGATATTTTTGAGCGATAGCTGATTTTCGGTGTCATTTCAAGCATGCTTTAATTTATTTGCATGCCTAATTATAAGTACTTTAACATATTTAAATAACAATTTCTACGCAAAATGCAAAATTTACTAACTGAAAATCTCTGTGAAAAACATGGCGAAACAAAGAACTCTCGTAGCCATGGTCTTTTTGAAAATCCAGAAACTTCATGAGAATAGTTGCCATGTGACGTAAGACTCATCCAGGTCGAGGGCAATGTCTAGAATGGCCCTTTGGAGGAAGGGCCGTCGCCATTTTAATTAACCTGTGCCTACATACAGCACTCATAAATCAGTCATCAGCACCTTATTTTAAAGAGCTTAAGGACCTCCCGTAGCACCTCTAAAGGACACTTGCGTAAGCTCATCATCTGCCTAGCCTTTTTCCAACTATATTGGGTTCGGCTCCCAGTCAAACCGGACTCAGCTGAATACCAATGTTTTACGTGGAGCGGCTGCCTATCTGACCTACCTACACAACCCATCAACTGGGTAACAACTAGCACGGTATAAAAACGTAAATACGTACCATGCCAACTTTCTCCATGATGATGCGCTTGCAGTGCTCCACGGCTTCAGGGTGTCCGCGGATGTAGAAGGTGCGGTTGTTGCGGTCCGAGCCCTGCGCGCGCCGGTCCAGCTCGCAGTGCGCGCCCGACGCCGCGTTGATCTGCTTGATCACCTCGCCGCCTGCACAGAGGGCCGAGTTTCATCAATTGTTCATTACTTCAGGCATTACAACTAGTCTGTACGGTGCAACCGCACATTTCATAATTGCACGTCATCAAAATTGAATTCTAATAAATTTACTCATTTTACATCAAGTCAGTTCACATTCGGACCGCGTCATAGCAACACCTCGTTTATCGTAATTTAAGGTCGTAGACTCAACACACGTATCAAGTGGAATACATAGTTTTACTAAATATCATTCAGCATCCCTATCAATCAGTAAAAGAAGTGCAGTGACAATCGTACATTGGAAGACAGGATTCGATTGACCTGTCCACATGCCTAACTCTCGAAGAGTTAAAGGGAAGCCGGGTGGCAGACAGATAAGGCAAGCTACATTTTCTTTTCGTCTGATGATCTTTTGTAATATTTTAATATTACGAAAGATCATGTCACGTTTCCAATAAATTAGATTTTGAGTTGAACAACCAGAGTGCCGCAAATGCGTTGCCATTACAGAAACAAAGATGAAATTGCACGTTTGAATTACTTTTTATGCTGCCCCGATCGGCGTCATTCTGTCAACGCCGGTTGTCGCTGAAAACCGGCGCTGTGGCTCTGTCTGGCACACGAGTCCCAGCATTATGCTGAGCGATGGCAGTTTTGTGCGAATGTGACGCATATCTTCCCAACTTGAATAACTTTTGTAATTTTGTTTATTTTATTTTTTGGTATGCGTCATGCTTGTCGCAAATAAACTCTTTTTATTTCTTTCTAAATGTTTCGTAATATTTCTGAACTACACCACGACGTTGATCCTTTACATCGGAACACAGTTGCTTGACTACAGACATAAGTACCAGTATAAGTATGGTAGCAGTAGTCCCTTCTGAAAAAGAAAGTCCTGGGACCTTTGTGGGCATAAGCTGCTATTAATTGACTCACCTCTGCCAATAATAAGTCCGCACTTGACGTTGGACACGGTGAAGGTGACGCGGATCTCCTGCGCGTCCTGCCACTGCGAGTAGTCCCCGCCCCCGCGCTCTCCGTTGCGCTGGCCCGAGCCGCCGCGTCCACGCCCCGATCGCACTTCCTGCTCACGTCTCTGTACATTATCACAATAATTACATGCCGACTTTGATAACCAGCCTCATTTTGCCAATAAAAGAAGAAAACTAAACGCAATTATGGTTTTCGCATAGGCAAAATATACAAGAAGCTGGTTTGTACTGCAGTATCATTTAAATTGACTACTACTACCTACTGCTTAACTACTATCCGCATGCATTTTAATACTCATATTTTTCATGGTTGCTCTGTCTCTCATCTGCCTAATATTAGCAGATGTCATTTAACCTTTTGAACGCCATTGTCACGTATAAATGACAAGCAAGCGCCAGCCCTGTACGCCAAACGTCACAAATATGTGACAAAAAGTACGGCGAATTTGTGGCTTGGCGTCGGGCGCACACCGATGCGTTTATGATCTGGCGTTCAAAAGTTTAAATAATACTTAACTCAGAGAAATTGATGAACATAAGCTACTAGCTCTTAAACACAAAAATATCAGTGGAAACTGGAGACCTTTTGAATTTTGTGTAAAATTTATATTGTGGAATCTACTACAAACTGGGCTACTGTCATAAAATTTAAATGCAGAGTTCTTAACATATCATGTATACTCACATTCACACTTGAGATGAGGTCCTCAATCATTTGCCTGGCTTGGTCCACTTGATGCGGCTTGCCTTGCAGGTAACACCTGTATTAAATTGGTATATTTAATAAAAACAAAACAAAAAGTAGGCGTATTAAAATACCTCTGCCTACACCTTTGGAGGAGTAGGAAACAGGAGAGAAAAAAGAGTTTAAAAGTATTTATTTCAATTTAAGTGTTCTGTCTCAGAGGTGGTGGCCCTGAGACGGCAAAACTGGGCAGACTGTGCAAAAGAGACGGCGGGTCGAACTAAGCAAATTCGCCAAGACTTTAAGCACTTTTTAAGCGTCAAAGAGTCAGAAAGAAGATATTAGTTGTACATGGATAGATAAGGACTCTACCTTGAAGAAGAACAGACAATTAATTCCTTAACCCGAAAAAATATTTTAAGTTTCCTCCCGTTTCATCTAAAATTGGACATGGATGAGGATCAATAGATTTAGCATTATTCCCTCTTAGGCCGATTTCACATTAGGAGGTTATCAATGCAACATTATCGGGTTTTAATAAGAAACTAGTCAGTCTGCATTGTCTGTACTGTCATTATGTGCTGCTGTTGCGTTGAGTCCTAATGTGAAAGCGGCCTTAGAACAAAATACGTAACAATATTACATATTATACATTACCTCTTGTCTCCGGGTCCGTCGTCCCGTTCTTGATGGAACTGCACCCTGCATCCGGTCTCCGCCTGGATCTTCTTGATCATGTCTCCGCCGCGACCGATCACGATGCCTACCGCTACTTTTGGTACTAGTACCTGTTGAAGTATTCATATCTTAATTAAACTTTCAGTTGTTGCACCCATTTTATATCGGATGTTAGTACCTAGTTATTTACCTCATAAATGCAGATAATTACAATACAAAAAAAAATATAATCTAGGACAAAACGAAAGCAGATTGTGTTCCCTTGTGTTCCCAAGTTCCAAGATCAATTTTATGTCGAATTGACATTCGAATTTATGACATTACTTTTTTAATGTTGACCTTTGCTTCTCTGACCAGCATTTGCTGTGCAATTCATTGAACCAACTAAAGTATTTTCATAATAATTTGCAGAGCTCAATCAGCCAATCAGTTGCAACCTTTCACTTTTTGCCTAACATTGTCACATCCTTTTTATCAGACAGGTGATCTGAAACTCAGGATTGTCCTGGATCAGATTCTTCTCTTACATAAAACCAGTCCGTCAGTCTATATGATGTCGAAATAAATAAAGATTTACGATGATGATGATGATTTGAGAGTGCATTTTATCCCTTGACATCGAGTACCAGGAGGCGAAAATTGGGCAGAACATTACAGGGCACGCTTAGAGACTCGTCCTAATCTCTTGGCGAAAGCACTTACAAAACCAGGATGGCTGTAGTAGATTTTCAAAGAATGGCATGACGTCATGAAAGGGACAAAAGGGAAGAGGAAATCTCACTGGAGAAACCACTCTGCATCACAATATCCTAAAAAAATTCTGCTCATAGTCCAAGGACTGATCGCAGAAGACAAGGGGAAAGAAAAACTCATAAATACCTCAGTGGAATTAGTAGCGAGTCCGTTGCCCTGGTCATGTCCCTGGTACTGGTCGTCGTACTGCGGCTGCCGCTGTCCGCCGCCCTGCTGCATGTCCTTGTCGGCCAGCAGTTCGTACACCAACTGCTTGGCGTGCTCCACTTTAGCTGGGTCGCCTGATATGCGCAGCGGTTTCTCCTGAACATAATTTCGTTTATTAACCTTAGATAATAACTGCTGCACGAATCTATCTCCCAGGTTAAGCAACGCTTGCATCTTAACATAGACTCTTAAGTACCTCGGAAAGCACGGAAGGCACGTTAAGCCGTTGGTCCCGGCTGACATTTGTAGATCTTGTGCAATAGTTACGGATAGCCAGAAGTCAGAAAATCTGATACCAGTCTTGCCAAGAGAACCCACTACTGGGTTGTGAAGGTCAGATAAGCAGTCGCTGCACGTAAAATACTGGTATTCAGCCGAATCCGGTTTGAAGCCGACACCAAATATAGTTGGGAAAAGGCTGGGCAGATGACGAACATTGGACTATCAATAAGATTGAAGAGGCATGAAAGCGCCGCTGTCAGTGATAAAGATTGAAAATGTTTTTTGTAGTGACTAGTAATATTTGCATGTATTGATGGAAATTTTGTCGAGAAAAACAATGCCGAAAACTCAATGTTGTGTTTTCATAGACATTTTGTCATTGTCTTTAAATCTTGGTAGCTGCTGAACAAAATAATTTAAGACAATCAATACGACACATTTTCTTGCTCAACTTTTTGGGGTTATTGTTTTGAGAATATGTTTGTTTTTTTATGTAAAAATTATTATTTTTGGTAAAATGTTTTTTTTTTAATGGCCTCACGTTTGCCGTACTTTAAGGTAAGCGATGCTGTATTTGCGTGCCCCTACTTACATATTCTGTGTTAGGTCCATCCTGAATGACCACCATCTTAGCGCCGGACTGTTCCTGCAGCTGTTTGATAGTCTTGCCGTTCTTGCCGATGATCAGCCCGACTTTAGGTCCCGGCAGCATTATCTCCTCCTGTTCCAACACATAAACATTAGTCTTGTTTCAGTGTTCACCTAGGATCTACCAGATAAATTAAAAAATATTCTAGAAAAATCTAACTTAAATAGAGGTAATGATATTGGTCTTAAAACTACCATGTTTTTTTGTTTCTACAACCGCCATGCACTGTGGTATAACGGGTCAAGCAATTTCCAAACGCAATCGATTCCCTTTATGCGCCAATATTACCTTTTAAAACTTAAAAAATCCGAATATAACGAAAATTATTTTAGTTAGTATGACTTTTTTTTAGAAAGAAGTCATCTTTGGCAAATTTTCATCAATGTCAAAATAATGACTGTCAATTTATTACGTTGTCGTTATATTTTTTATTTCGTATGAAGACCGTATAGGTATATATTCTCCTTCACATTCTAAACCTAATTTTCATTATAAATTGTTGGCCAAGATTAGTTTGTGCAATAACATATTGGACTAAGGATGCTTTTACACCAAAGCTGTGCGAAGTAGCCAGACGGCACTACGATAGGGAGAAGCTGCAAAACGGTGTGTAGCTGTGTGGTGCGATGTTGCGTAGTGGAATCTTTTTAGCTGTATGCACACACATACCTCGCTCACATCTCTCGCTTAGTTGTATGTAAAAATACCTAGCTATGCTAGCCCTTTTTCACCGGAGCTGCATAGCGCAGCCTCGCTAGAAAATGAAGTTACCACATTGGTGGATTCTTTCCTCGCTACTTCGTACATCTTTGAGGAAGGAGCACCCTCAAGGTGCTCATCATTTTAAGACCGACAACACTTTCTCATTCACATGTTTGCTAGTCTAAATGTGGGCAAGTCTTGTGCTGTAAAATGATGAGTAACATACATGATTTACATAAAGTTATCATTCTACTGCAAAATAATAGCAACAATATTATTGTCACTTGCTTTATATCTGTCTGTAAGGAATCTTTAGGACAACATTTTTACTTTTGATTTTTTTATGAAGAATCACTACATTAAATACATTATGCATTAACAAAATACCGAATCCTTTACCAAAACATTGCTGCAGTGACTACATTACAAAGGTGATTTATAAAATGGACATTAATATTATTAAATGGTTACTTACGTCACAATTTTGCACCCAATCCGCTCGTCCGATTGGTAGGTTGCCCTGCGGATTCAGACAAGTTGGAATAACTACTTCCTGTGAGAATGGAGCCTACAGGACGACCACACTTCTCCACACAGTGGGACATTACCACTATGTACCAGTCGCATAATATATGCATGTTGACTTACACCCGGTTTTGAATAGATAATTTACTGATTTGCAGGCAACATAGCATAGCCTGTAATGTTTCTACTGCTGGGACACATGCTCTTAGTGAGAGGGAATGGACTTTAATCCACCGTGTGGGCCCAGTGCGGATTGGTATATGACTGTGTTCTAAGACATGTTAGAATCCTGGCGATGTTTTTCTACATCGTCTTGAGAGTACCTAGTGTAAAGTAAAGCTTAACTAATTCTCAATCCTGAAAACGGGAATTGGTAATTTTTATCAGTAGTTTTAATTTAATCAATAGTGACGCGATATTTCGAGCAATACAAACAGACAGAGGTATAACTGTCACAGTCAACATAGTCTAAGATCCCAGTAAGATCGACCTTCACTCACCTGCTTACTGGATGAAAATTATATTTTATCAAATAAAATACCTATGTTTCTGAACCAACCAATAGGGTTGCCGTAAAAATATGGTTATTATTAAAATTTCACTGACTACACTATTCACAATAAAATTGCCTTCATTTTGATATATTTTTCAAGTGGTGCTACCACTTGAAAAATATATCAAAATGAAGGCACAACTATAGTAGGCGCCAGATAATCGTGGAATAACGCTCATTGACCCACCTACAATTATTGACATTTTTAATTTGAAAAACGGAATTAATGACACAAAGCTGTCCCGAATCATCATCTCTCGTGATCCTTAACATTGTCTAATAGTGAAAAACGATTCATATTTAATTGCTCAGGTACCTATGAACAGTTATTAGGGAAAGGTCAATGTACTTTATTCCACATTTATCTGGCGCCTACTATAGTGAAATCTACTTACCTGTTTGTACACAGCAACCAGGTAATAGGGACCAGAAAAACCTAGCTGTTACATATTCTGTATGTTGTATGGCAAGGAATTTCAATCATCAATTTTTTTTTTTTTAATTACATAGACCATGACCATATTTTTTACGGCAACACCCCATTGATAAATGTTCCGATATATATTTTATTTGATAAAATATAATTTTCATCCGGTAAAGCAAGTGAGTGAAGGTCACTCTGACTTGGGATCCTCTAGTAACATGCTACCTCTATTAAGTGGAAATTAACGGCCGCATGTATTTCAAGATTTTGACATGCTTTTCAAAAATTGGTACTTATTTGTAGTTACTAGAATTATAAGTTTCAGGGTCAAACAAATAAATTTTGAATAAATGATCACAAATATAGAACAACGTTATTAACTTATTATGCGTAGACTTCTCATTTATGGCAATGGTACAATGGCCGACTGTACGGAGTCATAGTATGGGTCGACCCAGCAGATTGGGTGCGAAGTCGTGACAAATGTACAATTATACATAAATCAATCACGCTTTTTACCGCCGAGAAGTGTTATATTACGCAATTACCTACTGAAAAACTTGTTAGTAAATGTTCCTATTAATAATCATAAATTTTCCAGTCTTGTAAGGTATTTCTGAACTATTTAAATGACATTTATCAATATCTTCGACAGACAGCACATAAAGGCCTCGTTGGAAATGTTAACTGCATGTGATGCACCCTGTCACTAATAAACACTGACAAACAATCTGTAAAAGCACTACGTACAATCATTGATCTACCAGGACTAAATATTTAATAAGGGATTTGTAAAAACTAAACATTCTCTAGTGTTATCTCGCTCCCACAGTTTATGACCGTGAATGTTAGCATACATGAACAGAACACCTGGGCTTCAAAACTTTCAAGTCTTTTTTTAATACTGATAGTGTCGCGTATGACCACTATCTGATAGTAAGTGTTTGGTCGACGATGGAGCATGCTTGCCTAGAAGTAACCTATCAAGTCTTGTGTAATACAATATTAGTAGCCCTCCATCGCAGATTAACTAGTACAGGGAGTGGTGGTACATACCGCGAGGGCTCCTCCCCCTCCGCCGCCGCGCGGCATGGGCGGCATGCCCCCCCCGCCGCCGCCCCCCTGGCCCTCGGGGTGTTGCGGCGCATTCTCGCGCCCGCGGTGGTTCACTATCTGGTTCACGAGCTCCCTGCGTCAAAAAGCGATAGACCGTTCACAGTTATTTTACCTATAGCACCCACTTCAGGGTGGATAGATACACATAGAAATGTTGCCATTTATGCGTCGCATAGAGAAGCGGTGACGTCATCCGAAGAGTTTCCTCAAATTGGAACTTTTTATAGTTGTCAAAATGTAGATAGTGGTGGTCTTAAGAGATGCCCAAAGATTCCCTGTTCGGGAAGTTCAGTCTGATGAAAAATCTGAGTTATTGTAGCACTGTACAGATTGTCAAGTTGATGTGTCTGACACAAAAAGGACTATAATTTGTACCTTGATTACCTCTGTGTGCTAAGAAAAGGGTGAGAAGGTCAGGTGTAGGATTTTATGCGAAAAAAAAAAATGTTTTTATTTTAGCAAGATCGATGACATGGCATTCAAAAGCGTAACGTTATTCATGAATGATGGTACTCGTAGCTCGACTAAATGAAGACAAATTGGAACTAATTTTGATTTGAAATTGGTTACATGACGGAGGCTACTAATAGCGTCTAACTCGTAGTTTCAGTTAAAATGAAGTCTTTTTAGATATGTGTTTTTTATTAAGTCTTTCTGTCGTCTGCTAGTATTAGAGCTGTCCTTACTTGGCCCTCGAGATAGCCTCCCGCGATCCGGTGAGGGTGCACAGTCTGTCGGGTTGGCCGCCTGAATCAGGCGCCATTTGTATCTTACAGCCGGACTCCGCTTGCAGACGTGTGATCTGCTCTCCTCCGCGACCTATTACTGTGGACAAAGAACATGACGGTTAGTTGTAAAAAAAAAACTTTATTCACAAGTATAAATGAGACTGTTCCAGGATCCAGTGGGGTCGCTTGGGTCCTTATGTATAATATGACGTTTGGCATAAAGATTGGATTATTGCCACTCTTTTCGATCTGTAACCCTTCAATTTACGCTTGACGATGTTTGACACTGAAGAAAGAAAGAAGGAATTCTTTCTTCATGGTAGGTAGGTAGTGTTATCACTGTACTTACTTAGTCCAACCATCTTGTCGGGCACCCGGATGTACTCGTTGAGCGTCTGGTCGGGCATGAGGCCGGCCGGCGCGCTGGGCGGCGGGGGCGGCGCCGCGGCTGCGGGCGGCGCCGCGCGGCTCGCGGCCGGGGCGGCACTAGGCACACTTACAAACAAAACAAAGAGTTTCAGTGATGGGGAGAAAAATGACACATGCCGTTTGGAGGGAGCTTGGCAAGTAAATTAAACATTTGAATAAGAGTAAATAAGGTTGATAGGTGCGTTTGAGACTTCGTGGATGTAGAAAAGATAAAATAACACATCAGTGTTTCAATCTAAACCCACAACCCCTTTATTTTTAATAACGTTGTCACCTACATTCCTTAAAAATGAATTAGTCTCTTTCGCACTTTTGAAGCGCGAGCGAGAAGGAGATGGGATGACAGAATCATAGTCTGGCAATTAATGAAAAGAACAAAAACATGGGTGTTGGATTCCTATAAAAAATGAATAAAATAATAATAATAATAACTGCCGTTTAATATTTTTACTTGTATGTCTCAAACCACGCATTCGAGCTCATAGCACCTAGCTTTTAATACGAGTGCAACTGACATGCCCATTGACGCAGAATGACGCGCGAACCGTACATACGTACTGAAAACACGTGCATTTTGTGTATGTGAAGCGAGACACGAGAGCGGGTTGACACATGCGACTTGTGAAAATTATTAGTAGTAGGCGGAAGAAACAAAAACCGGACAAGTGCGATACTGACTCGCGCACCGAGGGTTCCGTACAAACTCATAAGGTAGATTTAGTTCGTCTATTAAGGAATCGTGTCTCGATTTTTTGCGAGTATTTTTTTTTAAGGATGGGAAATTATCAAATGACTTCTTCCACTCTGGGTGGAGCGGAAGGGCGTGTCAGACTCTTACTGACTAAAACCCATCTGTGTTCCTTCTAAAGCCCTTTGCGTTCCAGAGCCGCGGTGACTCTTTCGAACAAATTCCGCAACCCTGGCATTTTTGCGAGTATTATCTACTGAAGTTTATAAAGTATGAAAACACTCTCATTGCTCTGATGAAACGATACTAACGATTTAAGGACAAATTTAACTTTGCAGTTGAGAAAATGTTCTCCCATATTTATTATATTGATGTACGGTAATTTCTTCAACTGCAAATATAAGTTTGTAATCGCACGAAATGAGATTTTTATGTGATATAACTACAAGTTATCAATTTTCTGACTTTTTCCATAACTTGTGCTTTAAGAACTTGCTTCATGCCAAATTTGAACATTATATGTCAACGGGAAGTACCCCATAGGTTTTGATTTACTTGCGCGTACCAAAATATGTCGAAATTTTATTGCGTTGACTTAGAAGCTTTTTATTTTTGGAGTTCCTAGGTACCGTCGACCTACGTATTTGATATTAATTTCAACACTTGTGGGGGTATCCCACGAGTTCATGAGAAGTAGGGCCGTAATCGTGACAGACCGATATACAGACAATGAAGGAACGATATACAGACATTATATATACCTACAACTTCTATTTTTATTCTTTTTTAGGGGTTCCGTTTTTTCTTTTTGAGGTACGGAACCCTAAAAAAGAATAAAAATAGAAGTTGTAGTTGTACCTTATATAAATAGACAACAAAACGAAACATTGTATGGAAAAATTCCATGAAATTGTAGGCAAGAAAAATAATAAGTTAGTTTTAAAAAACTAAGTCAGGCAATACTAAGAAAATTCTTGTTACAAAACATGGCGAAATACCTATTAAATTTTAATCTCACCTTGACATTTTTCCTGAAAAAATAACAAGGTGCAAATGTTTTTTTTTCCTTCATGAATCTTATGTATTATTATTATTATTATATACTTTATTGTACACCTCATAACAAACATAGTAAAAACGTTTAAAAAAACAAGTGTACAATGGGCGGTCTTATCGCACAGGGCAATCTCTTACAGACAACCTTTGGATGGACTGAACGAAAGAAGTTAGATTTAGGGCGGTCAGTGTACAAACATCATAAACAATATAAATATATTATATATTATTCTCAGTTATAAAACAACATTTCAAGTCCTTTTGAAATGTTGCCATAAGTTAAATTAAAACTTTTTAGATTTCATTGACCACTTTTGAAACTGCAGTCATCACTTTTTATGCTGACTGTACATTATTAAAATTGTGCCCCATTTTCTTGAATTCAACATGTCTTGTGTTGCACTCCAAACTTTTTTTAATGTTTTGAAGGAGTTAACCATGAGTTGTATCCATCCATAATTTATTAAATAAAAAGTTGTGCACTAAGGGTTTTTTTTCATACCTTCTGCTCAAATCATAAAAAATAAAAAATTATACCTAGTTTAGGTTTTAATTGTTTACTTTTCTGTTATGATCTGCTACACAACATTCATACTATTTCTGAAAATACAATGCCCTGTGTCCAATAGCCATAAAGAATAGGCTATTGGTATCTGTGGTTGCCGAAAAACTGGTATCTTACCTCATTTGTGGTTGAGGTTGTTGATAAGGTACTTCTACTGAAGCTAGTTTCTTCGCATTCGGTTCTGGACCCTCCTCCAATGGCCTCTTGCTTCCACCTCCTTCAAGCTTGGCAGCAACCTGTAGTGAATATTGATGAATGTAGAAACCTTTTTACTGTGTTTCATTACCCTCACCAATTTGAGTTATTTTAGTCACTTGTAAATATATGTCCATATTTTTAATAAAAAGGAACAGGTCCCCGATTTCTGAATTTTAGATTTCAAGTTCAGTATTTGTCACACTCTACTTAGGCCGAAAACCTTTAACATTTTGGCATTGAAGTATGGTTAGAAACACTGTTATTACAGCAAGTGACCCGTAATCATAAGAAACCAGAAGTTTTATCTACAAAAGTATTTGTGAACTAATGGCATAAGTCATTATCAACATTACTATCAGTAAAATTATTAACAATTAGTAAATGATCATGAACTTGCAAAAAAACTGTTGACACTGTCATGGTAAATGGCCTCTTTGTATAGTTTATGACTAATTAATGGCTAGATAAAACATTCTTGACAGTTATATTTCCCAGACAGAGGGTGAAACAGGGTAATGTTTTTATATTAGTTATGCCAATTAGGTTTTTAACTGTTATTTTTTTTTAACTTTACATAATTGATAATGTATGAGCTTCTACAGGAAGTTAGCGTGTCTAAGAATTTAAGAAAGTGATGTACTTTCAAGGCCACAACAATTATTTATTTAATTTAATCAATTTAATTGTTCCAATAAGTGAGAATGGTATGCGGTATTCTCAACAGAATTATTTCAGATTAAAAACTTTTCAGTCTTTGACCGGTCATGACTTTTGTTGATCCGCCCCTACTCTATGACACATTATATTTATTTATAAACATTAAAGTACTTTATGGTTCTATTTGAGTTTGATATGGAAAACATTCAAGATAAGGTGCATCTGAAATATTTCTATTGATGATATTATGCTTAGTGAAGAAAGTTAGCAATATTGATTAGTAATAATGTCTTTGTTACTGGACCTTTTATTGGTTCAAACTACTTGAGATTTTTTATTTTATTTAGGATTGAACATTGATATTGTGGAATTACCATTACCAAAGTTTATTTCCTGAACCACGTAACGCATGTACAGAATTTGGTTTGTTGTCTGATGCATAATTCGCGCCTATAATGTGCCACAACGCAGTATTACCGCGACAGCACCGCTTGGCGTGTACGCCAGCCAAAATCATCCGGGATGCAAGGGCAGACATTGAAACTCAACAGCTGCATTGTATTTGCTAATAGCACTCATTTATCACCACAAAAAATTACAATCAATAAGTAGGTTAGGTAAAAGCATCTTACCGATGATCCTTCATGGAGCATCAACAGTACGAAGAGAAAGGGCGGTTTGGAATAAAAACTACTTAAAATGAATGATAATTTCCATGTTGAAGGTATAAACACAAAGTTTTAACGGTAAATAACACGCAAATGTCAATAGACGCGATTTTTGTAAAGAGAAGATACGCTTACCAATCTAGCACGTTGTACAGCAGCCGCAAATCCCGCCGTTTGGCTATTGTTTTGAAGCGTAGCCATAGAAGAATAATCACTCATATTTGAACCCAATTTCACATTCAACCGCGTAATACCGCAGCCATTAAAAAGGATCAAAATGACCCAAAAACTTTATGAAAGGTTTCTCTCGCAACGCAAGTTCGTTGCGAGAACGACGCGGACCATAGACAAAATGAGAGATGTTTTAAATGTCGCTTACCAATTTTATTTCTTTTTGTATTTATGTATTTATCTACCAACTTGAATGATCTAATGAGTTTCCAAATATTAATCAAACATGACGAGCTAAAATAGAACAGCGATTGTGCTATTTTTCAATAGGAAATAATACAGTTGAGTCTTAGAAAAGTCAAAATTGTTGTCTTTGGTTGAAAATCAAAATGCGTTTGGTTATTACAATTTTGTTGAAAGAAAATAAAAAGAGGATTTATTTTTAAATACAACAGAAAATCAGTGAATGATAATAATGTCGTCCAATTGTATTTCTTTTAGTAAAACTTTTTTCTTCTAGAGTATCAAGCACATACTAAAAGTTGAAAGTCTCATTACCTGTACAATTTTTTTTTTGATTTATAATCGAATTGTATCTGTAAGTAATAAGAATAACATTACTGTTTGCTGTAGCAAAATACTACCGAACATGTTTATTATTTCAGATTAGAATATTTTTGTATATCCTATGCCAAACTGTTTGAAATAAGTATAAAACTCGTTAAAATTTAGAAGAAAAATCATTTGAGTTTGTTAAATCTTTATGAAAAATAATGATAATTTTAATTATAATTTTGCATTTAAAGCCAAAAACAATATTTTTTCGGGTTTTTGGACGTAAGAAAAGGTCGATGCACCGAAAATAACAAAACGTTCTAACTTTTTTTCTATGTTATGGGTGCGTGCATTTGTGTTGTCCGGTGTTTGAAGACGCTTGGAATTCGCTTTCAATTTCTTCGTAGGAAAAATGTCGGGTGATACCGATAAAGCGAAAATCAGTGACAATCAGGTATAGTTGTGAAATATGTCTTTGTTTTAATTTTCTCTATAATAGTGCGCGTGTAATAAGATGGATTTGAGTTGTGTAGTGGTGTTATTTCCGTGTTATATCACTAATGTTTGCCTGCGTCTCAACATGGCTGACAGAACGATTGCTTCCCGCTAAAAGCGGGAACTACGCCACGGAGGGTTGTGATTCGAGTCAATATTTAGCAATAAAAACTGTGAATGCCATCTTGATCAGTTATCGAAACTGATTCTAATGGGATATTTTTCAGGATTTCGCATATTTTGGCCACCCCCGCCCCTTTGCATTTCGTTGCAGGGCCTTTGTTAATGTGCACGATGTTATATGACATTGATATGAAATCCGCATGACCTTGATATTTGGTTTCTTGCGATTATTCAATTTTAGAGGCAGCGTGATATGTTGTTGTTCCACTGAGCCGCGGCCTCGCGACTCATTATTTACGCTCGGAACTCGGCCGGCGATGTAAATAAAACATAAGTATCCTTTCGGGGGCCTTTATTGCTGACCTCTTTAGTTTTTTTTCCGGTACATTTTTTTGTGATAGTAGGTATACGTTTATGGCGCGAACGCTAATAATTTGTCATGAAATTCTTGAAATGTGCTTTGGTTTTACCTGGAGCAATGTAGAATATTTCCTACAATGGTACTAGTAATCCATAGATATTGTATGTACACAGCTGTATACGTCTTACTGTAGTGCTAGAAGAGAAGCATTGAAATTTGTGACTTGCATCCATTACCATAAGGTTGATAATTGAGTGATGGCGTGCGGAAGTGACGCCGACTTCTCCAATAGAATGGTGTTCAACATGCAGATTTTGCAATGCATGGTTGCAAATTTTTTATTTGTTAAAATAGTTTGTTGACATTTTAAACAAAAATACATGTTGCACTTGCTAGAGTAAAAATTGTCACTTTCTGTTCAAAGATTTTGTGCAAAATGTCATGTAGTTTCACAATACGGAACCTGAAATATTTCGTTACCTCTGAATGAATTAACTTCGTTAATAGAGCAGCCTTAAGTTGCATGAATGTATTGAAGTCATGCTTACATACCAATGTTCAGTAAAAATACTTGGTTATCCATTGCTGCATTTGCTCGGACAATCTCACACTGTTGAAAAAACTTGCGATGTAGTCTAAACATTTCTGTTTTGGCTGTCAATTTGTGTAAATGAATGTCATACATGTATTGTGAAGTAAATAGTGCCAAACTGCGTTATTGAATAAAACTAAATCAGGTATTATTAAGCACATTAGTTAACTGCATAGTAATTATTGATTATCTAAATTGCTGTGAACTCAGACACTACCTGATACATCCTTGTTGATATGAAGAACAGACCGTATATTTTTATGAGAAATTTATAGTTTAACAGAAAAAAACTGTAAAAGTTAAGAAATATTAAAGAAAAATATGTATTTTGATATGACTGATTTTACATAAAAAAGAGTATGTGTACAGACTAGATCTTAGAATTACCTATAAGAAAATTATAAGAAATTCATCATAATCGTATTTGTGTGCAGGATGAAGACAAGAAGTCAGGGACAGGCGACGGTCAGACAACAGAAGATGAGTCCTCCCAGGACTCAAAGGGTGAGTTGCAGGTGTATGCGGACCCTGCCCCAGCCCAAGGTAACGCCGATGTAGATCAACCAGACATCAAAGAGGAGGAAAAGCCACCTAGTATAGAAGGTCAGGTTCTTGCACCAGCTCAATAGTCCCTCAGTCTGGTCAATGTGTTCATAAGTCGGTGTTCATCTACATGGCAACTAACCTTTTGGGGCTGATTTTGTCGTCTTTTGCTTGTCAACTTGTCTAAAAAATTGTTCCAATAAACTCCGCGTCAATGGCGGTAGTGGACTTCTAAGAGTTGACAACCGTAAAAAAAAATGAAGTAAAATAATATTATTTGAGATTTTTTTTACTGACTTCACTGTGTATTTTATCTTTTAATCGAAGTTAACGTGCAAAAGATTGTGTCGGACGTAACATTTTACATAAACATACTACATTAATTAGGTACGCCACATATTTAAATATTAATCAAATCATCTCAAATGAATAAGCCAAGTAAACAATGATTACAAGGCTGCCGGCAAAACACTAATAAAGTACATTTTCAATTTTACCAAACAAACATTTGACGCAAAATCATAAGAAATAAGATGAGAGCTAGCTTGATTTTGCAGATCAATCATGTCGCTCTGCAATTAAATAATGACAGAATTAGATCGCGTGAATTTTTTTTTTTCTAATAAAATGATCTGTCACCGGAAAATTGCAAACGCCGTAAGATTGTAAAATATCGCGTAAAATTGTAAACCATTTTTTCTTAATAAGACACGTATATATTGGAAACTATTGAATTTGGATGGGATTTATTGTGTACAAAACGATTTTGTCATACTATATCGAGAAATTATAATCTAATAAAGATTTATTACAATCTTACGGAGTTTACTATTTTCCCGTAACATATCGATTCAATCGATCGCTATACATTATACCAAAAAACATATCATTATAAATTACATTATGTCTGTCATTATTCGTGTGTTTTCGTTGTAATTTTTGTATTAATTTACGTTGCAATACTCTTCTCATTTTATCCCTTAGATCACCGTAAGGTAAGTGTTCTGATTAAAAACGAGTAGGTAAAATTTTTTATAACTGTTATTTAAACATTAGGGGTGTTATTATGATCATTTGAAAAAAAAAATGGGCAGTTCAATGATGGAATCCGCAGTTAAATGATGCAATGGACAGGGAGCTTAGAGCGACCCGACACGGATAGGTTAGGTTCGAATGGTATGACGGGAGCTAGAGTGAACGGGCGAACTAAGCTCCCGTCATACCATTCAGTTAAGGTTACTTTAAACCCTGGGCTCCATCGTCGAGGTAAGAATATTGAAATTAATTGTTGTTTGAATATCGATTTCTTACCGACTATTTCCTTATATTTGTTAACTGACCACTACTAACTACCCATTCAGTCAAATTTATGCCCATTAAAACATTTTTTGCGAATCATTTCTATTTAGTTTACTGCTCAATTGTAACTGCTGAACTTGTTAATAAATATGCATTTTGTCATTTTTAACCCAATTCTACAGTAAACAAATGCCGCTTTAAATCAGTGCCATTAAAAACTTCGATCAAAATAAAAAAAGAACTTCTAAAAAAAATATATCATCTGCAACTTACGAGCTCTCTGGGATAAAATGTGGTGCTATCCAAAAAGAAACATTAAAAAATCAATCCACAGGTAGTTGATTGTGTAGACTTTAATTTTTCACGTGGGAAAAGAAAACGCTAACTCGACTGGATTTAACTGAAGCCTGTTCACGAAAGAAAATAAACAAGAACATAAGTGACCACATTTTTATTGCTTAGATAACGAGTCAGTTTACACCCTAATATTATGTCAAAATGACACAAAAGCCCATGTTTTACTTCACAACGTCAACAAACCCCACGAAACGAGCGATGATAACCAAATAGAAACTGAGCAGTAGCCAAAAGCGTTGCTTGTAAACTTGCAACCTTGTCACTCGTCATTATCGATTTCCGTGCATAGCACTTACTGTGGCTTGAATGGCGTCGTAGCTTGTGCATACAACGTATATCACCTGTTTTTGATAGATGTTTGAGTCAAATTGGACAGCTATTGAATGGATTTTATGGATAATAAGGTCAAAATAAATCTATCAATACTTGTGCCACTATGTTCTGCTTACATTGTAAGACAAACGCTAACAAAGCCCTGAAGATACCGAATTATCGTCAGTGAAGAGGAACTCGGCTTCTCCTGAAACTTCGTTTTAATAAATCCAGGCACTTCTATTTAAATTCCTAACGTGTCTGTATATTTATTTATGAAATAAACTTTCCCGCGCAATGTAAACCTGTTGTATAATGGCGGCTCTCCTAGACAGTTTTTTTTAATTCTGTACGGTGGGTTTGTGGTATGCAGACAGATAAAACCTTATTTCTAAACTGGTAACTTCTCTAATTAATGTAAGTTCAGTGGAGAACCTATAATTTGAATAGTGAAACGTCAGTCGAAATCTTAGCCAGTACCTCAATCAAAGATTCAAAGATGTAACTTAAAGGCAGGGAAAGTTTGAATATACTAACACGATTAGGACCTTCTCTTTAAATCTTAACTCACACTTGTGAGTTGAGAAGATGTATCGTGTTACCCAGTTAATGGGTAATGGAGGTCAAGCAGGCAGCCAGTCCACGTTAAATACTGGTATTCATTCAGCTGAATCCGGCTTGACTGGGCGCCGACCCCAATATAGTTGGAAAAAGGCTAGGCAGATGATGAAATGCTTAGGCCGTTCATAGAATGGTGTGATGATAACAAATTAAATATTTAATTTTGAAAATTCTAAATTCAAACAACAATCAATTTCATCATTCTAACCTCAAAGACGGAGCCCCGCTACGTGGGGATCTTATTTCCATTCGCAGGGTTTAAAGGAATCTAACATGAATGGCATAACTGGTCGCGCCATACCATTCGAACCTAAGCTACCCGTGTCGAGGTGCCTTAAGCTCCCTGTGCTCTATGTTCCGCTACTTGGCTAGGCAAATCATTAAATGATATTGAACCAAGTCATTTGCCTAGCTGGTCGATTGACCAGCTGCCCGGGCATTTTTCATAATGCCCGGGCATTATGAAAAATGCCATAATTAATTACTTGGTCCATAACATTTGTACTGTGACGAGTCTCGCATATAAAATTTACACTTTTACCGAAACAATATGAAGTCTGCGAAGTTGCGCATGAATTCTTTTCTTAAGTTTAAATTCGAAGATTTGCTCATTTTGAAACCGCCTTACCTACCCGGTAGTAATACTAAGATAAATTCTCCGCTATTATACAAGCCGATGATATTTGTAATTTCTGATTCAGGCTGGGTGAATAAGTCTGAGTCACACTCGCTCGCAAATTATGTTGACCTCCTCGATTGTAACGACGTTAAGAAATCAGGGGTCTTCTAAAATTAGTTACAGTTATTCCGGTCACATTTTAATGCAGGTATGCATTAAAATGTGGTGGTGTGTTAAATGGTTTATAACAAAATGATTTGAAGTTTTGGTAGCTGCTAATTTTCTGTTGTATGAATGTGAACAAGAAATTTTTCATCTCTTTGTGGGACTAAAATAAACAGCCGTCTAGATAACTGATCTGTTCACTCTCTTGATTCTCGAACTTATTTGACCCCATTTGATGAAGTTTAAAATCAATCTTCCTTAAAAGACCATTCAAGATGCACTCATATATGAACATAACGCAATGCCCAAAATCAGTTTTTATAAACAAGTATTTTTTTCTATTGAATTGTTTTATTTTAATTGTGATGATTTGATTTTAGTATTGACTAACATAGTTTTTAAGACCTTTGTTACTAACAGTTATGGACATTATTATTCTGAAATAAATAAATGAATGAATTAATTAATTATTTTAGCACACGGCTGACAACACGCAAGAACTTCTCTAATAACCTCATGAGCATTTCGTTCACATGTTACTAACGATAATATGTATATCGTCATTGTACTAACCGTTTACTTTTATCCGGCGGGATTCAGTTAGCATCCAGAGCAATTTAGTCAATCATGTGGGAGCCGAGAAACTACCTACAAGTGCACTTTCATACGTTATGTTGCATTTGGAAGAATAAACTTTTGATTTCAATCGGAATAATAAGCGTTACAGAATTTGGAAATGCCAATACGGTGCATATAATTATCTAGATTTTTAGCTTTTCTCGTGTGATCATCTACAAATACGTCCAATGAAGGAATCGAATTAGATCGATTCAGAGTCGCTTTTTCGCTAATCTAATAGCCGATGGCCGTTTGTAAAGTTCCAACTAGTTTCCGTGATTTCTCGTAGGCGAAATGCAACGACCATAGAAATGTTATCAACGAGCTCATAATTAAGTGTTGAGGTAGTGCACGTTAGTATAAATTGCGCAATTTACTGAGCAAACTGTACGCCCTGGCTGGGGGCCTTAAATTCATTTGAGGCCACCACAGGATAGTCCGGTTAAGCAGTAACCAGCCTTAGTGTGCTGAACTGCGAGTGGTCATCATCAAAAAAAATGAGCAAACTGCTCATTACAGTTCCGGGGACGGTCAGATAAACGCGACGGAGACTTGGGAGATATTAGTGTCAATTTTACGGAGCCGATGATTAGCAGAACGTCTGTGTTACCGAAGCAAATTTAGACACGACAAAAAAATAGATTTTTACTGTATTGTACTTTTTTCAAATAATTGTGCAAGTAAGATCCAATTAGCCCGAAATGAAGGTAAAGACAATAAGAAAGTGTTGATATCAAGTACGCTAAGTACATCCGAGTACGCTATCTTATAGTTTGCGTCAGCGTAGTCTACGCCTATTATGCATGAGAGAAATGGATCACTCATTCATAATTCAATGACCGCAACGATTCGTTTGCACAGTCAAATCGATTTGATGTAACTTAGGAACAGACACGCAAAGTTGTTGATTTAAAAATGATAACTCTAGTCTCCTTCGATCTTTTTGCACTTAGCGATATACGCTTTTACGAACGAAGAACGGTTTGTAAGTAAGAATCACTAAGAAATCAATAATAAATTATTAATAAAAAATGTCAGCTGTAAAAAATATGGGGAGTTTTGCCCAGCTGTGAAAAAACAGGATAAATAAAAAAAAAAAGTTGAGATTTGGGCGCAAAGGAAAGTGGCTACTTTGTCGCATAGAATGTACATACCTATTCTTTTAAAGACACTAAAACAGTGATAAGTGTTTTAGTGTATATTATAACAGCTAATATAATCAGTAATCATCTTGCTAAGCGGAAAGATTAAGGAGATTATGTTATTAATTTATACCCTAGGGATCTCTCGCTACAATCGTTTATGAGGAAGAAAGCGTTTCGCGAGTTCAACACTACAACTACAGTCATCTTTTTGTGCGTGCAACAGGCGAAAAATTTAAGCTTGCTATCCATCCACTATAATCGCGGGCAGCAACTGTGCTTGGCAGTTTTAATTAGGATAGTATTTAAACGTGCGAAAATAAATTCCAAAAAAAATAGGTGTCAAAAATACTGAATATATACTGAATAATGAATACTGAAACTGAGTGACAGCGACTTAAAAGTAAAAAGAGTTCCTAGTTATTCAATACGATCAACATAATAATTCTTGGGTGGTATTTTTTTCAATTTAAGTATCAATTTTATAGCTTACATTATATTTAACATTTGACTTATATTTTATTTCAAGAGTGCTGCATCATTGAAGTGTTTTAATATCATATTAGGCGAAACATCGAAAATTGTTATACCTTATTGCTTAAAATGTCTAATATAAAGTGTATTATTAGACATTTTAAGCTTAGGAGCCGGGCTCGAATTATATCGAAAATTGTTATACCTAAGCTCCTATTTAAAAAAAAATAACCACGGTAAAGAGAAATACCCCCTTCTAACCTAACCTGTCCGAGTCGGGGAGCCCCAAGTCCCGAGCTCGTAAACTTTGTTTAGTCACCCATTCAGTATATTTTTGCCCGCTCTAGTATTTAATTCGGTTACTTGAAATTTTAATGCAAGCTTAGATTAATTATATCCCACTTAAAGCAGCTCATTTCACTAGATTTAGTAATAAAGTATCCCATTTATAGTCGCAAACATAATTTTTATTCGCCCAGTTAATAATTTCCCTAGACAAAGGAGATGCGCGGACCACATTCGTGTAAGCGTTCACTTTGAGGATACGCAGCCTAAGAAGCTACAGTGTCTACGGGCGGTTCTTAAAATCAATTTATCACACTAGTATTATTTGCGTAAATTATTATAGTATTGAATAAATGAAAATCGATAACGTTTATCGTAGACACTTTATCATATTTGCAAATTGTTTAGTGTCTGCTTGAATTTGGGCTCTAAAATTGATGAATAAGTAGCGATTTAGATTAAATATCGACATCATATGGCTATTGAACACATTTTTTGGCTATGCCTTGGCTAGTTACCCATTCTATAGATGGGTACAAAATCGTCAAAATAGCGGAAAAAACGTGAAAACATCACACGGAACCAGATATAATGAAGAAGGGGAAGCCCAGCAGTGGTTTCTGTCTAAAATGATGGTGATGACGACTCTTCACTTCCGAGACGGCTATATTATCTCCATTTCAGTTCCATACAGTTTGAAAATGGAGCGCGCTTTAAGGGGGAAATCAGCTTTGATGAATTCTATCTTATGCAATGTCTCGTTATCATCATAATTATCGCTCAGTAAAAATCTTTAACTTACCGCAAAGTCATTGAACGATATCGTTTTGTTATCATTATCATCGCCGCTCACATTTTTATTTCTAAAGTTTCCAACCAAAAAGCAATCTGAAATACGTTGCATGGTAAACGTACATATGTTGGTGATTACAATAATATACGAACACGCGGTTAGCTTTTAAACGACTCGCGCAATGCTACTCTCCACACCTCTTACAGAGTAAAGCTTGATTCAAGAAGCAATGTAATGGATGTAGGACTTGAAGGCAACCAAATCGGATCTGTCAGCTCTTAAAGCTTAACCTTTTGAACGCCATTGTCACGTATACATGACAAGCAAGCGCGTGCCCTGTACGCCAAACGTCACAAATATGTGACAAAAAGTACGGCTAATTTGTGGCTTGGCGTCGGGGGCACGCCGATGCGTTTATGCTCTGGCAGTCAAAAGGTTGATATAACTCCTATAAATATATGAAATATTAAAGAACATACATATTTCTAAAACTAATTATTTTTTTCTTGCTAACAGGTGACTCAAAATCGACAACGGCTAACGGCAAAGACGATGATGGAATAGGAGATGACTCTAAGGACGACAAGAGGGATGCGAAGGCTGATTCAGATTCTAAAAAGGTCAGTCAAATATCCGTATGAGTTTTTATAGGACACAATAAAATGTACGGAAGGAATGGGGGGAGGCCTTTTTCCGCGAGTGGAACAGTTCAGGCTTCAAAGACAAGGCGTACTATCTGAGTTTTCTGGATACTTCTTCACTTCTCTTTCCATCCTATTTAATCTGTTGCGATTGGTGTTTCGTTTTAAATGATCACTTGGCAAATGGCAGTTCAATGAGTAATTTTTTTCAAGGACACGAGGCTTACCTTTTCCAATTTTTTTATAAACATTGAACTCCGCCACTATTTCACGGATGAGTTTTTAGAATTCCAACCATGACCTGTCAGTAACTTGTCCATACATTGTCTGTTAAATTGGATGCTAAACAAACAAACAAACAGTGGTTCTCTCGTTTGTCCATTGCGCGACAAGGAAAAAGAAAATATAAGCGCCGATTTGAGAACCTCTTCCGATTTTTAGTCGGTTAAAAAAGTTTGACAACAAACAGGCAAAATAAAAGAATAACATCGGGGTTAGGTCAAGGTATTTGTAAGTGCATTAATGTATGCAAATAAGGGTCGCCCCAGTGTATCTCAGTTTATACGAATCTGGGGTTGTATTGTACAGACGCCAGCACATAAGCTACCCGAAACTGTCAAATTTTCCCAATCAACCTTGAACCTAATGCTTTAGCGATAAAGTTGAAAATCTATTAAAGAAATTTGACAGATTGTTGAAGCTTGATGTACATGAACCAAACTCAAATTCACAGGTGGGTCCAAAATGTTTATAATCGTGTACACTTTTTCTAAGCGCGATATCACACGGGTGATTTGTGAGCGTCTTTCGAGCAGGGCAAGGTTTATTTAAATAAGCTGCCATAGCGTGATTTAGCAAATAATTCAAAGCAAAGACTTCTAAATTTATAATATTCTATCTGGATAAGCATAGCATTCTCAAATGATGAAGGAGTGGAAGCGTTGAGTAGGTTACTTACTGCTTGCAACTCAAGGCTGAGACAAGCTGTTATTATGACTACCATGTGGACGCATCTCGCGTACTGCTTGCCCAGTTACCGAAGAGAGCGTGACGGACACGGATGTCGTGATTTAATTACGTAAATTAACTCTTCTCTGATATTATTATTAGTAAAAGATGACCTATTAAATACTTTACGGCCTTGGAATTGAATATTTTAAGAAATAAACGCCAGACAAGTTGCTAACTTGACGAGTTTAGCAAGTTCGCACACAGTAGATAAATTGCGTCGTAATTATGCCACGTGCTTTAACAGCCGATTTTTCTGATGATATTATGTCGAAATTAGGTTATGCAATTATGAATTAGGCTAAATCTATAGACTTGGATTGGTATGAGAGAAGGGGAAGACCAAAAATACGATAAAATGATAATATGGGTAGAAAGGGTGACAACAGAGGTAATATAGACACTAGGGACAATAGGGATGTTGCCTGGGTAAAAGAAATATGATACTATTTAGTCCGTCATTTTATTTTATCAAATCAATAAAAAAATACGGAGTTAAAACGCATCAAAGATGGAGTGAGTGGGGGCTTGTAACGTCACTTTCCCGTAAAAAGTGTACTGGTAAGTGACGACACTCGACTTTTCAACGCACTGTATCGTCTTCATTCTTTGTGTAAGTGATCAAAGAAAAAATATGTGCCAATATTTTTGGAAATCTCTCTGACGGACTAATCAGATTTTTAAATAAAATACCCTATTCCTAGGGTATAATGGAAGAAGGAATGTTGCGCCAACTCCAAATAAATTGGGAGAAGAAAGAGCAAGAGAAGGATGGTTACAGGCTGTTCACGAAACACTAGTTGTCGGTCATGGCCGCGGTCAATAGTTCATGACTACCGTACTTACTGAATGTAATAATAGCATCGAAAAATGTATGTAATTAGTTTATCGTAGGGAAATAAGTCGCATGCGGCCATGCGATGTAGTGGCACACTTGAAGTTAAACTTGTACTTGTAAAGACTTAGTCTCTAAACAGACAGGTTGCATTTGAATTGCACGGCAAATACAAAATTGCTGTGTCGATGGAGTTGACATAACTGCCTCGATACCGTCACTGCCAACCGACAGTGCAGTCGGCGACATTCGTCATGATCTTCTAACGAGCAGAGCTCATCTTCGTCATCACCTCACATGAATACCTAAATATTTATTCCAAATGAACCTTATTTTAGTTAAGAATGCAATTTATTTTTTATAAAAAATACGTAACTTTTTATGTAATACGGAAACAATACATATCAACCAATGTATGTAGATAAGAATAAAATAGTAGCCCGACTTGATAATAATATTTATAACTAAAATAAATGCCTTTAAAAAAACAAGAGGAAAACTGGTTTACCTTGATGAGTTCATTCATTCACGTTCTTGAGTTTTATTCATTAGAATACTTGTTATTTTCGCCAAAACCGTTTCAGTCTGGGCATTTGGTACACTTAGTCAGTATTACTTTACAAAGCCCGAACTCAGTACAATACAGACATTATCAAAAAAACCGGCCAAGTGGGAGTCGGATTATCACACGAAGGGTTCCGTACCATAAACCGAAAAAACACGTTTCTTGTACGGGAGCTCCCTTTAATTACTAAATTAATTGAAAATTAAATTACTACATACGGACGGACGGACAGCGGAGGCTTTGTAATAGTAGAAAAGAAACATTGCCACCTATTTCTGAATCGTATCGGAGAGGTTAAAAATAACGCGACCTCGGAAATCAAGGACGTGTCACAAAGGTCTATTTTGAGATGGGTGTCATTGATTTTCATAAGTCGCGAGAGGCGAAAAATATAGGAAATTACCTGTTGTAATGTACTTATCAGGTATTCCTATATTTAACGTGTAACAGAATAAACGCAATACCTGAAAAGGCCATTGTTCTCATCATTATGAACAACTTTTAATATGGGGCCAACCCCGAAATCGCGGAAGAAAAACCAGCTGTGCAGCACATTGTCGAGAAATGCGCACATAAATAAATATATATGAATCTATACTTAATATAATAAAGCTGGAGAGTTTGTTTGTTCTCTGGAACTACCAGTCGCATTTGGAAAATTATTTTTGTAAATGATAGCCACAATCATGAGGCTATATAAGCCATACGGGAAATTCCTACGGGAACGGAAAAAACAGGATATGCGCGTACGAAGTCGCAGGCAAAAGCTAGTAAATAAATAAATATCCGGGGCCGTTGATTTATTTTTTTCGTAATTTCAGTGTTGTTCCCATAGTAAAACTTGGTCATAGTGATGAGTACAATTACCCCTTTTCGGGTAATGCGTTTATTCTGTTCAGGCTCGATGACACTGGCTAGTTTACAAGCTAAAAGCCACCGAATTCGAGAGCAGCTTGTAAACTTGCTCCGTGTCATTGAGCTTTTTTACAATCTGTGTTGAGTATCCGATTGTAAAAAAGCTGCTTGAAAAATAGAAAGCCGGGCTAATTTACTCGCCATTCGCTGGCGTGTTGGTCTGTAAGCTAGTTAACTAGCTGTGTGTCATCATCGCTGCTAGTTGAACTAGTTGCGAGCATCTTTGCGTTTTGGCAGTTTAAGCTAAAATGTCAAAGGAAGTAGTTCACGCGGGAGTAGTTCTTTTAGCTCATGTTATCAAGAAGGATTTACAACGAAAACTAAAGAAAAACTTGAAACAGAAAAGAAAATGGGTAAGATCGTGGATAGAATAACGCGATAATATGGTGCTTCCAGTGGTTTATTGGGCGAGTTGTAGTGTAGTCCATTTCATGTTTCAGCTTACTAAATTAAAGGAAAAACGCAGATAGCACGCCACGCAAAACAACACGTGGTTCCAACTCGCTAGCTAGTTCGCTACTGAGCGAGTGGAAAGTTTTTTGTGTCATCGATATCGCTCACTCGTTAGCTTTTAAACTCACCGGCTAGCAGCTCGTAAACTAGCCCAGTGTCATCGAGCCTTTACAAGAGAATTCATCGCATTTTATGATTATAGTAAACTAAGATTTTTATGCACCCGTGAAGTAGAATAGTTTGATTAAGTAAGAGTTTAATTCTCTGCTAAGAGGTCTCATCAAGCATAGCTGGGTCATTCGCCGGTCACAACCGCCACAGATCACAAATTTGCGAATGTATCTTACTTGAACCTTACTGCAAGTGTGGGTGGGTAGATTATTTAAAATGTCTATTTATGTTTAGGAAGAAAATGGCGAGACACATGATGAAGATGAAAAGGATGACGTAAAGACCAACGACAAAGGTGCTAAGAAGGTAGCACCTAAAAAGAAGCCTAAGAAGGAGGTAAAAACAATCATTACATAGTTGTTACCAGTTCGATCCAGCCCGTCCCTAGCTGTCCTCTCCCCAGCGACGCCCTAAGCCGAGGCCCGTACCCCACAGGGGGTGCCCTTAGCGTGTAGTCGCTTAGTTTGTAGGTTTTTTATAAGCCCTGGCTGGAGGCTTTAATATTATATTAAGGCCACCACAGGCAAGCCCGGTTAAGCAGTCGACAACCTTATAGGTTGAACTGCGAGAAGCCACTCACAAAAAAAAAAAAAAAAAACATAGTTGTTAAATAAAGGTCATAGCACACTTATCAACTCGGAAAGGGATCGTCACCGTATCAACTCGAGCCGTGCAGTATTCTTTGTATGAAATTCCCTATTGCAACGCACACTAATCGGAAACGTGAAGTAACCGCCTCGCCTCAGGGCGATACGGTGACGATCCCTTTCCGAGTTGATATGTGTGCTATGACCTTAAATGTGTTCAAAACCATCGTGTGGTAAGGATAACGCAACATCTCGACTACGAGCTTCCGGAAGAGTAGTGTCGATCCTTTAATTACTTTGACTTTTTGACTTGATTTTGACTTATCCTAATTAACTTATCCTTAATTCCTCATATTCTGAAAAGCTTTTTATTGTTCTTGTATGGCTTCAATTTTTATTTCTTAATTCTACTCTTTATTGTGTTGTGTATACCAAACGTCATATTATACAATGTGTAACTGAATAAACTCAATCCCTGAAAAGGGATCATTGAACTCATCATTATGAACAACTTATACTGTGTGATGAACTTCGAAATCGCGAAGCATAATTAGCCGTTCAGTACATTTTGTCAAGTTATGCGCACATAAAATGTATGGGGCAGTCCATTTTTTTTTCGTATTTTCAGTGTTGGTCCCATAGTAAAAGTTGTTCATAATGATGAGCATAATGACCCCTATTCAGATATTGCGTTTATTCTGTTACACGTTGTATAGTATACTCTAACACAGTGTTAGTAAACATCTGAATCCCATCCACACATTCCTGTTCCCGTTCTCATCTGCCTGAGAACATTTAAGTAATAGTCTTCAAAGTTACTGGTTATTTTATCTTTTATTTTTGTTTGTAGGATACTGAAGAGGAAGACGAGGATGAGGAGGAAGAGGAAGAAGAGGAGGAGGAAGAGGAAGGAGACGAGGGCGAAGAGGAGGAAGCAAAGAAGCCAGCTAAAGAAAAGTACGTAACATCTTCCATTCTCTCCTGCCTTAGGCCTAGCCAGGGTTGCGGAATTGTTCGAAAGAGTTACCGCGGCTCTGGAACGCAAAGGGCATTTGAAGGAACATAGGTGGGTTTTAGTCAGTAAGAGTCTGACACTCCCGCTCCGCCCACAGCGGGAATCATTTGATGATTTCCATCCAAAAAAAGATTTCTAATGCGGCTCTACCAAAAACCATGGGGTACCGGATTACTGGAATGTTGGGATTACTGAACATAAAAAAAAAATGCAATTAATTATAAATCAATTTAATAAAGCCTGGAAATGCCGAAGTACTGTAATGTCGGAATAGTGAGACTATATCGCTTTTGCCAGCCACACTAAGCCACGGACGCTTTATTATACCTAGTATTATCCATTCTCGCAATAGTTATCAGCTTGACTATACCAGCTTGTGCATATAAGGTACCTAATTGAGAAAGTTAATGCATTTTAATCGTTACAGAGTAAAGAAACCGGCGAAGAAAGCTAAAGACGATGACGAGGGCGATGATGAGGAAGAGGGCGAAGAAGAAGAAGAGGAGGAGGAGGAAGAAGAAGAAGAGGAGGCGCCCAAACCCAAGCCTAAGAAAGAGGTACATATTGATATAATCCCCGACCGAATTTCGATCACGGTGGTCAATCTCAATGGAGATTAGCCATGTAAGCTGGAGATATTATAGTGTACAAGTGTGTGCGAAAACACAGGTGCACTCTGTTCCTATACCCTCATCGTCCTATGGGACAGGAATCTTAACACGACTGGGGAGAGATCAGGCATAGAGGTACAGACAACAAAGCTATTTGGTATGCAGGCAGCTAACCTGCAACTACTTTTCAATGTTGTGATTGTGCTGAGTCGACAATTATTTTACACCACACTTGTAAGACGTATGTCATAAGCTTAAAAAGTTATAATGCACACATAAGAAGTAAATATTGGCAGTGCAGTGGAAAATTTAATATTTTTGCCTGTAAACCAAATTAGGAGTCTTTTCAAAAGGGGATATTTCCAAATTAATATTTTTTTCAACTGAATATGAGATCTTCTTACTTATGCTAAAATACATCGTTATACATCTTGATCGAATGCAAAAATGGGATCTTCTACCTAGCAAATTGGACTTGAAAAAGCGTGTTCAAAACAAAACAGTATATTTTCTCAAGTAAATCGCCACATAGCGCACACTTAGTTTTTTCTATTTTCTGAAAAATAAGATAACATACAGATATCCCCTTTTGAAAAGACAATCCCCTAATAGCTTTGTTGATTACATATTATCAAGCATTCAAGTCAACAAAAGAGTTGCCTTGACTGTGAGTTGTCTTGAGATTTATACTCTTACTTAAAGGGTTGGACAGATATAACAAAAGCTGTAATACACATATTCTCAGGAATGCAGAATTTTTCGAAACACCGCGGCCCTGGAACGAAAAGTGTTTTAGTCGGTATGAGACTTTCTCCCGCTTTGCCCAGAGCGGCGGTCATTTGATGATTTAAAAAGAGTCCATGATATAACCTGACCCTTTGTTCGTTCTCAGCCCACAGAGCCCCCCGTGCCGCTGCCGGCCGGCAAGGGCATCCCGCTGGGCCACATCAGCAACGTGGAGGTATCACTGTCGCGGTTCAAAACGCAAGACCAGAAGCTGCTGCATCAGTACTTGTATGGGGTGAGTTTGCACTCAGAACATCTACTTTTATACCGAGGAACGATTTATTGACTTAGGAGCGGTTTCTGATTTGCATATTTGAAGTTGAGAATATGTCAATCCTTGTACAGTTGTTTTGATATGTTTTCAGGCTGAAGTAGTGTTGACACCTGCTCAATGTGAAATTCTTAATTTCGAAATTGGGGTGTTAGAAGTTGTATTATATTTAAATTTTGCAAAGAATCACCTAATTTTTGAATGTCTAAGGTTCCAAATTTAAAGTTTTGATTGACCTGCATTCCAACTGCAACTGTGCAGTTGTTATGCAGTTTAAAATATGTAGTACTTCTGTTTAGGCTCGTAAGTTACGAAAGGCAGCCTTCAAAGCTTTACATGTAAGAGTTCAGAAGACATGACGCAAATCGCAATGGTAATGTTTTCGTTTGTTTATCAGCAACTATGTCTGGACCGCAATGTAAAGCGCAACGTCAAGAAGTTCAAGGGCTATGAGTGGTCCATTGGCTCGGCAGAATACAAAGCCAAGCTTGAAGAGACTACCAAAATGGAGCCTAAGCAGCTGCGGACTATGTGCGAGATGCTCGATCTTGATAAAAAAGGTAAGCGCGGTTATACACATAACGTAGTCAACCTGTAATGTTGAATCTCATGCGACACTGGCTTCGATTGTGTGCGAGGGAGTGGGTCATAATTTACTACAAAAGTCCAGCGTGGGTCCCAAATCCTATATATAATAAGGGGAATGTTTAGTCATTTGTAGGGCACACTAAACACGCATGTCCTTACACTGGAGTAGTGAACAGTTCGAGGCAGTCGGCATTAGTATCGACGCCGGTCGTGGCGGCAGTCGGCAGTCGGCAGTAAGCAGTGGTTGTGGTGTGCAGGGTCTGCGTCGGAGCTGTCGGCGCGCCTGGTGGGGTTCCTGCAGCAGCCGGGCCCCAACAGCCCGCACGCGCGCGGCGTGTCCCGCGCGCCCGCCGCCGCGCCGCCCGCCACGCCGGGGGGCCGCCCGCGCCGCTCCGCCGCCGTCAAGGTGCACAACAGAGGTACGTGCCCCCACACCGAACATCACACAAATATTATTCTACATTTACATTTTCAAAAAATATTGGACGCGTTCATTTGCCATTTCAAATCGATAATAATTGATAGAGATACAGGACTTCAAAGTTCAAGAATGGGAGCTGTCGATGTCACGTTTTAATAATGTCTACTAAAATGTGACGCCACGCGAGTTTTCAATGCATTGTCTTCCTTTTTTTACCCAAAAAAAGAAAAAAATACGTGGCCAATATTTTTTGGAAATCAGCGATCCTGTGTGCGACTCACACGCATTCATCAGTCTTGTGACCTTCGCCAACATCATAATAATTGCGTTACATACTTCCAATCACAATCCGAAGAAGTTGGAAGAAAATTCCGTGTCCATTGCATCATACACAAATTCGTCTTCTTGATAACTTGAAGAAATTGTGAAAATGAAATGTTTGCTTCCAGTATTTGAGCACCATCAATAGTTACAAATCAAATTAAATGCATACATCTCAAATTATCATGGCGGCAATTTTCTTTGGGCTGCCCCAAACAAAATAATCCATTTATTTGCTAATATTTTTTAAATTTTCATAGGCTACTCTGAAGAAGAATATGAAACTGACCAAGAAACTAAAGTCAAGGGACCCAAGCCAGCCAAAGATGGCTCAGAAGATTCAGATGTAAGTACACCATAAGTGACAGACTGAGACTTTTCGGAATCATAATTAGAATGATACGATATTTTCTACTATAACACAAAATAATGTTAATGGATAGGGGACTATCTAACTTTGACGGATCATATCAATCATTAATATTGTAGTGACTTTCCATTAATTATATTTGTTTCATTCGTTCTAACAAAACGTTAATTATTTGGCCTTGTCCACGCACGGTGACTAGATTGAGTGTGGACACTGTTGCGGGCGCGATTATATCGGCATAGTACATGTTCATGATATCAGAGTTATTGGAGCGAGCAGTACTAAACACGCTTTCCTCAGTGTAAACTCTCTTACGAGCGAGATCGCGCTAGGTCCCGCCACGGTGACTACTGTGTGGACGCTAACGGCTAAGGGCTGGCTCAGCGCCATTGCAAGCTCGGTTCTAATGCGTGTGTGTCGCAGGGCTCGTTCAACCCGAGCGGCTCGGAGGAGGCGGACTCTGACTTCGACCCCGAGGCGGGCGAGCCGGTGGCGGGCGCGGCTCGCAAGCGCAAGCCCACCGGCCGCCGCCGCTCTGCCGGCAAGCCCGCCGCCAGCAAGCGCGGCCGCAAGCCCAAAGGGAAGAAGGGCCGGGTATGTATATTCTGTTTTAACCACTCTACACTCGGCCCAGTATGAGCTTATAAGTTCGTCGCTTTCAGTAGCGTTATGTAGATGACAGGAAACGATGCCATGCGTCTCGCCTTTTGGATTTACTGGATATACCGACGCCTATCGTAGAGGCTTTTGAGCTAATCATGTCCCAAATTAAAGAGGTAAACATAGAAAAAATTATTAAAATAAAATCACAGTAATTAACTTTTGAACTCAAACTGCACCTAACAAAATGTTACTTTTTGTTGTGATTTGTGTGTGTCTGCCGTAATAAAAGTTGTTTGTAATGAGAGTTTCAATGTCTCTTTACAGCTTGTATAATCGTCTACTTATGTTTTTTTTGTACAGCCAAGTAAACCCAGTCGTGGTCGACGGGCAAAGTCTGACAGTGAAGAGGAAAGTGAAAAGTCAGAGAGTGAGAGCGAGAACGAGTCGGCAAGCGAGGGCGAGGAGTCAGATGTAAGTATCAACTTCTGTAATAAAAACAAAATACTGTCATAATCATGTTTCACCACAATTTCAGTAAACCAGGATAATGATTACAGTACTTTAGGCCATTTTCTTTAAAAAAAAAACTGCTGATTCAGTATATTTGTTTGGATACATTCTACAGATTAATTCCTAACATGAAATCTTAAATTTCAATTTTTCAAATATTCAAGCTTTTTGATTCATGAAAAAAGACTGCAATGAAGTCCTTTTCCATCAGAATCAATATACCTACAAGACATTTCTCAAAGAAATATGCTGGAAGATATATTAATACTATAGTTAAGGAATTTAGTTGAAGGTTTATAATTTTGTATGCATGTCAGTTCTGTGACATTAAATGGTTTTTCTATCCTTCTATTTTATATAGTTTAAAGGAATAAGCATTGTCTCTCTGGTACAGAGGTAGTGATTACTGTTCGTTTCTTCTCGTTCTGTTTGTTCATGAACTGTTAAAATAAATGCATAAACTAGGCGTGAAGTTGATAAATCGTTAATAATGTTTTGTTCGGCGGCAGGAGCCCAAGTCCAAGCGCGGCAGGCCAGCAGCGCCGGTCGCCAAGGGCCGCAAGGGCGCCGTCGCTAGCAAAGCCGCCGCTAAGGCCACGCCCGTCAAGCGGAAAGCACCCACGCCTCCCGGTATGTAACGAAACATTTTATATGTACTTTTTTCTTTTGTTTCACAATAAGGCAAATAAACACTTATATGGACCGCTTGTATGACTGTCATTCATGTTAGCTGGTTATCCTTCGTTGAAGATTCAAATAAATAAAAACATTTACGTATTCAGCAAAGTAATTTGTTCATGACACGCAGTGCGAACGGTTGATATCGCCAGTAATGGAATATTAATTCTCGACCGCAACCGTTTTTTCTCGGTAACCAATGTTTTTTTAATATTTTTTTTTAAATAATAAAATTTATTTGGCAACACAAGATGAAACACGCATGGTACACAGATATAACAATAGAAAGTGGTATGCTAATAGTTTGAGAGTTACAGACTAATTTTCTTCCACCGATAATCCCTCTTCATTAATTCAAAACTAATTTACACAGCCAAGAAGAAGGCACCGGCCGGCAAGGCCGCGGGCCGACCTGCCAAGAAGGGAAGCAAGAAGGCGTCCTCAGACGAGGAGTCCGGCGACGGCAGCGACGACGAGGACGACGAGGAGGCCAGCGACGACGACGACGACAGCGCCGACGACGACGACTCGCCCGCCGACAAGAAGGCCAAGCGGCCGCCCACTGTGAGTCACGCCACACACATCTCTAGCTTTTACCAAGGCTTGGTCTTTTGAATGTACACCCGGGATAAAAAGTATTTTATCGTCAGTGAAGGTCTGTTTGGCCTACCCTCTTTGTACGTGACTCATTTTTCGCGGGTTTCACTTTCGTGAGTCATTTTAGTGCCATTTGATGAAGATAGTTCACGCACTTTCATTCGACCAATCAGAAAGGAAATAGCTGATCTGACTAAATTTAAATCCTTTTTCTAAAAATGCTTACATCAAGGGTCACTAACGAATATTTTACAGTTTTTACTTACGCACTGTTAGACTTCACTGACGCTGTTTCCTTCACCAAGGTCCAATTTATCTCTATATCAATATTCATCAGAATTAATTCAACCGTGAAACCTTGAAAATGTAACAGACAGACATAACAATAACATAATACGCCCTGACAAGTCTGGTTGTGAGACTTGTGGACCCATAACAGCTGTTGAAGAACACAAATTTCATTCTAGATTTGAAGCTGAAATGTCCATGTGCCTGTAATTACTCTGGTGTTCATACTGTTATAGATTGAAATCTGAACACAGCAAAAAACTGCACTGTTTGGTGGCAGTACACAATCTAAGCAAGTAATTTGCATCATTTACAGCACCGTTACAACCAGAACAGTGTAGCCGTCCTCTATGCCGCCACATACGAACTAAAGACCTGACGTTACACAAATCCTACGTCGCGGTGTCAACAGTCTCCTACTATTAATATGTCACCGGAAAATGGCAAACGCCGTAAGATTGTTTAATATCGCGTGAAATTGTAAACTATTTTTTCTAAATAATACACGGATATGTTGGAAACTATTGAATTTGGATGGGATTTATTGTACAGAAAACAATTTTTTCATAATAAATCGAGAAATTACAATCTAATCAAGATTTTTTACAATCTTACAGAGTCTGCATTTTCCGGTGACATATATATATATATACTGACTGGGCGGAGAATACACCCTTTGCTTTTGCGGGACTTTAAACACTGTTCCACATACCTCTATACTTACACTTGAAATGCACCATTATTCACACCCCTCTTGTCTCAGGATGACGAGATCAAGAAGTACGTGAAGCAGATCCTGGAGGGCGCCAACCTCGAGCAGATCACGATGAAGACGGTGTGCAAGCAGGTGTACAGCCACTATCCCGACTTCGACCTCGCGCACAAGAAGGACTTCATCAAGGCCACAGTCAAGTCGGTCAGTACAACACTGTAAAAGCCCCTTCAATCGGTGCGCACGAATTGACAAGCGATTATATGCTGTATTGCTAACATCATCGTCTTTCCTTTTTTTTTTGGATGGGAAATCATCAAATGACTTCTCTCTGGGCGGAGCGGGAGGTAGTGTCAGACTCGTACTGACTAAAACCCTCCAGTGTCCTACAAATGCCCTTTGCGTTCCAAGGCCGCGGTAACTCTTTCGAACAAACCCGCAACCCTGGCATCGGTACTATAGCCCTTATACTGATTTGTTTAGGGTTGGTCGTCATCTCTGTAGGCACTCGTTTCGTATTAATATTACCGAATAGTACAACGTGTAGCTTAATATCCCAGAGTCCTTTGAAACTTAAATTTTAACTTTGCGCTGTTAGCAATATGGTGTAAAGTATCTTGTTGAATTTGCAGTCTCATTCGTAAACACACGCTTCGCGAGAAGCCGCGTTTGTTGTTTTCAGGACTCTTTTAAAACTGGAAATCACACATTTATTTATTTCGAAATCTCTGATGGCAATCCCGTGCGGTCCATTGTCCATTCCTGTTACGATTGTTTGTAGTGTCAATTCAGGGTCTGAAGAAATATCATAACGACAATTTCTCTTTTATATTTTGCTGACGCATTAAATATTTTTTTACAGATTTTAATTTTTTTTTATTACTTTCTAGTTATTGTTCGATGGCCACTGCATGATATCGAATAATTCATTTGTTTTTTTGCATGACATTACAATTTTTTTTTATTTATTATTATTTTTCTTTGTTACAGTGTATTTAAGATGATAGGAGTTAAGAGCGGAGTGTAGATGTCTACATAGTATACCTATAGATTTTAAAAGGACATAGTTATATATTATTACAATAATAATATATTATGAATAATAAAAAATAATATGAATCGAAGTGGAACGGATAAACACCCGCTTTACTTTACAAGGTAGATGCTTGCTTGTTTTTATTTTTGCATGCGGTTTTTTATGTTTTTATGTATGTAACATGGTTGCAAATTTTAGTCTCAAAGCAACTCTATGCATTATTTTGCACATTTTCTGGGTTTATGGTATTGGTTTTTTATTTTTTGTCTGAAAGTAAACCACACCAACAAGAAGCACTGCATTTCATTATGATTATGAGATGTCGTCTCATAAACATGTCTGTGTTTATAACTTGTTTGAAAAACGTGTTACATCCATTTAAAATGGTTCCATGGTTGTGTTTAATTTGCTATTATTATTTTTTCGAAGAATCTTTCTAAAAAATGATTAAATATTCGTTTTAACCCTAAATAAGTGTATCCAAACTTGGTAAGTGTTGGTAAACTTCAACTGTTTGATGACTAAGTTGTGAGTGCTAGGAAAACATATTGGCGTCGCACGCTTTTCAGGAGATCAGCTTTCACTGGACAAGTGATACTAACCCGCACAATTTGTTTGCAGCTCATATCATCGTGAGCAGGTGACTTTTCGGCCGCAAATACATACATAGTCGAGTAAGCACCACTTAAACATACTTAGACTAATGCCCCCGGCTCGCCCGGCCGTACACCGCACCCCGCAGTCACCCTTACGTTACTCCAAGTAGATACATTTGTTCGTTTCGCCGGCGACGCTGCGTGGGCCTATGTAATTTTATGTTGTAGGAATAATTCCCATTAGAGTAAGGATAACCCAAGTAAAACAGCTCTAGGATTTGTAAGTCGTTTTATTTTAACTGTGCCTGTATTAGTAATTACGATCACGTTTGTTGATTATGTTATTATGAAGAATGCGGCTCGGTGTTAGCCGGTAACTGATGTATTTCCATTATTTTCTAGAATTATTCTACGTTATAAGTTATAGTTTTATAATAAAAAGCATATTTTTTTTTCTCATAATCAGTTACATAAGCAAACGTTTTTTTTTAATGCAACATGAAGCTGTAGCACGACATTTAGCATTGAAATTAATAAGTTTATATTTTAATATGTTGATTTATTATATTCAATACATATTGTGACTTTTGTTGATATTTGCTTGGAAAGAATGTAGCTGACAGTTGGACAACAGCTTTATGTATGGTTCGATTATAAAACGAACGTCGAGTTATTTAAGCACAGATTTTAAAGTTCTAGGTTTTAAAGTACATTTATGTAAGTGAATTCCTAACGCTCGAGCCGTGTTCAGTTCGCTGAGAAGTCACTTTAATCCCTTTTAATATGTACAAAGTTCAGGAACATTGGCACCATGTGTTGATTGATTATATTTTACGTTACAAAATCCAAAATTAATTCAATATAGTGATATCACTTGTAATAATCCGCATATTTATAATAAGGATTTGTATACTAGTGTTGAAAATCCAAAATTATTTTTTTATTGGGATCGGGGACGACATTGCCTTTGGCGTTAATTAACTTGAGTTATAGCAATGTATTGGTATATTGTCGCAAATAAATTAGGTACGCAAAAATGAGGTGAATATTAAATTAAACCTATATGTTGTATCATAATCTTTTAAATCGTTAACTAATTATTTCGCAAGGATTTCGGGGAAATCAGTTGAATTTTTAACGCAGACGTAGTTGGTAAAAATTTTCTCACAGTTTGACACTATCGCAAAATAAAACTATTCGATTTAGGGTCGGTTAAGTGTATTTTAAGAAGTGTAAATATTACACAGATTTTTTGGGGATGATGCGTGTGAAATGTTTGACATGTTATTATATTATACATGGAGTTATTGTAGTCACATTGTTACTATGATTCTCATATATTAATTAAAGAAACGACGTGTACTAAAATTACTCCATGTAAGGGCGTGGTGTCACTGTATGCGAGTGTGCACGCGCGTCCCGCGTTGTATATTAATTTGTTCCGATAAGTTAGCGTAACGTTCAGTACATAAATGTGTTCATGTCCGCGGCCAGCTGCAGTTGTTTGGCGAGATATCGCACACGCCCCGCTGTTGTGTCCCGACACGCAACACTCCCAACCCGGTATGATCCCTTAGTGCAATAATCGTAATGCGTAACAATATATTAATCATTGAAGTTTTTGAAATCATATCAATGTCTCTTACTGTGTCAATCCGAGCTTAGCTTATAATGTAGACAGGCATTTCTCTCGTTACATGGAAATAGTGTAAAAGTTAATGTTTTTTGTCGAAGGATCAACCGCTTCTTATAAGTTTAGGTGCTGCTATAGCATTTGGTATTGTTTGAATGTAACTTGTGGCCGATGTCGCTAAGTCCCGTGGGTGAAGCTAACGTAGGTGTGGGTTCGGGCGAGCGGCGACACGGCGCAATGCGTTTACTCATAGAGCTGTTTTTGTCTATATTTGATAAGCTCTATTCGTGAACCGCATTGGTGATGAACAACCCCCGACCTTAAACAGCATTTTATTGCCCAGGGTTGTGCGAAGTCCTATTTTCAGTTCCCTTCAGTTGATCGCCGTCTCCCCGCGCGCTCGAGCCTCTTACTTCTAAGATAGTTATAATCAACATTAAATGTGTATTTGTGAATTTTTAACCTTATTTCGGTTGATGTTTCTTTATAAATGTGTACATGGCTGAGATCTGTAGCGAAGTAGTGACATGGAGTGATAGTGTATGACTGGTTCCCCCTTTTACAATTGGATAATAGATAATAAAGTAAATAAAAGTTTGAAATGCATTGTTTTATTTCTACTCCACGAGATTCCTTTTTTCCGCATTTAATTTCCAAACTTAAACCACCAATGAAGACCATCAATGCTCTACCACCGCTGAGCAACGAGTTGTGGTGGTGAGTGTGTCGCCTATCTCACTAGTAGTGCCTGCGCCGTGGCAAGGTATAAAAAAACCTGGGGGAGCAACAGTGGCGTAGCTAGTCTCAAAGGGGCCCTGTATCAAACATTTTTGGGTGCCCCGTTTTTAGGGATATTGTTTTTTAAACAAAATAGGCCCTACTAGCTCAGAACTGTCTTGGCAGGCTACGAAGGAGATGACGCGACTAAATGTATAGCTTTACGTCCACACGTCGGGGCCCTGATAACCCGGGGGCCCCGTATATTTGATACGGCGGTAGCTACGCCCCTGGGGAGCGAATAGCTGCTCATGATAAGAAATTAAGAATAGCTTTTGTCACGTCCGTGACTACCGCAGGACCACCACTCCCAATCGCTTCCTATTTGGTAAATCATTAGTACTCAATTGGTAGGTACCTACTAATTATGCGTCACACGTCCCAGCCGGCATTACTAGTGTCCGATTTTCCTGAAATTTCGCGAGGATATAGTACTAATTAGTACCTCCATTAAAATAAATTTTACCTCTTGGGTTTCGTTAAAAATGAAAAACAAAAAGTCTGTTTTTTTTGTAAGACATGCTCAATATAGGTACTTACCTCAAAAAATTTTGCACCTAGAAAAAAGGCATTTCGATGAGATTTTTTTCTCACAATTAATTGTACCCGTTTTGTACCTCTCGAAAACGTAATTATATCACAAAAATATGCGTTAAAGAGAAAACATTAAACCAAAATAAATCTCAAAATCACCAACACAGATCTAAAGATCTTCGCGATGACTAGATGTGGCAATCCGATTTCAAGTAGAAGAAGAAGAAGATGATGGATGATCGATGTTAGAAAAATAACAAAGTTCTAGTTCTGTGTATGGGTCTACGGGTCTACCTAGTAACCTACTAGTAGGCCTACTTGCAATTTAGTTGATTGATTTGTGATATTATACTTAAGTGCACATTTTTAAGACCCAGACCGAGCGATGAGAAAATTTTGCTGATTTTACAAATTGTTGTCGAAATGTGATCTATAATTAATAAAACGTTTTCGATTTATAAATATGTGTTTTCAATTAAAAATATACATACCTACTAATTCATAACCTAGCTTTAAAAATTAAGGTATGAATAGGTAGGTAACTACAAATACACTCAAGGTCAACAGTCAGTGTCAGTGGAAATTAGATAAAATCGACTTCATCGATTGAAAAAATAAATACCTATTACATACGTAATTCTTTTATACTTACTTGTTTACGTTAGCAACACATTGTTCCCTGCAGTAGGTAAATTAGGTTTTATAATACACTTAGGTTCCGCTTGCAGCAACGGTAAATTAGTAGGAAATAAATCGCTGATATTCATATAAAACACTGAAGGTAGGTTCTTACAATACAGAAAAATAATTATTTGAGTAGGTACTACCGACCTACGTCAATAACAAATGTACCAAAGGACGTGGGCAACTAGGTACACAGTTTGTATAAAATTATAGATATTGAACTGTTTTTACTTTGTTGTCAATGGTATTGAACTGTTAAGTAAATGAACGCTCGTGCACATAAATTTATGGATGTCGGACATCCATAAATGTATGTGCTCGAGTCTCAGGCGAGTGTACGAAACAGTTCAAAACTATTGACAACTTAATTTGGTCGGGTTATACGCGGAGATTTAGTAGGTATGGAAAGTAATGAAAGCTAATTTCTCTTAAAATACAACACTTTGGAATCTGAATCTGATCCCACTCGGTTTGTAAAAATGTTGACTCGGGTTGACTAGTTACGGTTTGGCTCGAGTAACTCGAGTTCAATAAGTCGACTTGCCCGTCGCTAAACTCCGTCTGTTATAACCTGTGGTCCACTTGTTTTCTGTCTGTGGTTACTTCACCGGGTTTTATTGATTTTTATCAAATAAAGCTTTCTTTTAACACAGGTAATTAATAGGTAGGCAACCTTCCTAGTGAACTACTGCTTTTTAAATATAATAGCACAGGTTTCAAGACTGGAGTTTGCTGGTAAGTAGTGACTTTTGCGGCTTCTCTCGACTAACTCAACCGGTAAGTATTCATAGAAGAATACCTAGATCCATTGAAAATTTAAGTTTTGCGATGATTTGGTACCTACCTAAATGAAGTGCTTTTAAAATGCAGTAGTGAGAATATAAGTAAGAAGCTACGTTAGTTCCTTCTGTTAGAAAATCGACTGGTAGAAAATGCCTAAGGCATTAAGTCCGCCTTTGTACAGTGATTTTACTTGTGCATAAAGTTTTAATAAATAAATAAATAAATAATAAGTAGATTTTCCGCCAAACATTTGGTCTCCAGTCCATTTCCTCCAAAGCTTATTCAAAAACTGACTTATTTAGGGATAAATCAGGATAATAATGTTTTTGTTCAGACACTTTCAACACTGAAGTAAAATAAGTTGCTAGGCAAGAAATAACTTTTTCTTAGGAAGAATGTGAGATATTACATAGGTACCTATTAGCCACGAATTGGAGCTTAGGGCGACCACACAAAACCGCGATGCGATGCGATACGACGCCGCAATCGCAGGAACTTGTACGTGCGAGCTCGCAGAAATTCGCGATGCGTTGCGAATTCGCAGTTATGTGTGGGAGCCCTTAAAGGTGTTATTCACGAAATTTTTAACTAGGTCACCTTATTAAGTACCTACCCTAATAAAGAATTAAAGAGTGCTTGCTACGGAGCTACGGAAACTTAAGAAATCAAGTTAAAACCTATTTCTATTTACCTGTCCATCATTTCATTCATCATTTTCTTGTTATGTTACATGTGCAGCTAAGAGAGCATTAGACGAATGCCCTCTTAGATCCTTGACATCCTTTTCTGTCTGATAGTGGTCTACAAGCCAGAAAAGGAATCATAACTTTTAAGAAAATATAATAATCAACCTTTTTATACACAGCCCAGCTCCCACAGCATGCAAGAACCGCGTCTAGAAGAGGAAAGTTTCTTGGAAAGTCCCACAAATGAGGAAACTCCCACAAATGTGGAAACTCCCACAGATGTGGAAACTCCCAAAAATGAGGAAACTCCCACAAATGTGGAAACCCCAGCCGAGACGCCTTTGGTAAGATTTTAATTGTCGTTTTGGGGGACTGTCTGTAGAACTTTAACATTCAAAAAGTGCTGCCACTCAGCCTAATTTGAATAAATTACTTTTGATTTTGATTGATTTATTATTGGTAAGATTGGATAATAAAAATTGATTAAGTGCAGTAAGGTCGTGTTTTTTCCGTCATTTTAGGTTTGGGAGTAAACAAGTCTTTGAAACTTGAAATAAAATGTTTGAATTAATTTTTTACAAGTATCGGTTTTTGTGGTACCTACTTTTACGTTTCACACGTTTTTACACGTTTTTTTTTCCAAAACTAGGCCGAGAACGAAATCAAAAGTTCGGTACGATACAAATTTTTATTTGCATACCTAGCCCGAGAAATGTGTGAATAGCTGATTTTTTATCTTGTTCGATCGTTTTTTTTTTTTGCAAAAATCGTTCGAAGAATCCATAGAAAATCTTTCCGAGATAAAAAGTATCATCCAGTCTCCGTGCTCCGATTTCCAATAAACCTATACGTATATTTGTATTGAACAAGGCTAATATTTTATTAATAATTTCTTAGGCCAATGAAGCCCAAGACGTGGCTCAGCCAACTGACTGTGTCACAGACAGTTTCGACAGTTCGCTCTATGGCATGGACGCAGAATCCGCGGTCAATGCGTCGGGTACGGAGGAACAGCCAACTGCAAGCCGAGCGCCCCGTTCTAACGGTAAGTTTCTGGGGTTTTTAGTATTTCCGGTTTTCCGGGGACTTTTAATTTTTAACCCCCGACCAAAGAAACACCAAAAAGTGGGGTGTTATAAGTTTGACGTGTTTATCTGTGTATATGCCACCGGAAAATTGCAGACTCCGTAAAATTGTAAGTAATAAATCTTTATTAGATTTCAATTTTTACGCGATGACGTATACGTTCCCATTGGTTCCATAGAAATTTTTATCAAAATCGTTTCGGTAGTTTGGTTTTTTAATCAAAATATCTGGAGGAAAATGAAAATATATCATCCAAGTAAACGAAATTGCGTGTTTTGCTTTCCTGTGACTTTGTGGTGTTGTTAGGTGTGGGTTTTTTTTTTTAACGATGGGAAGTCATCAAATGACTTCTTCCGCTCTGGGTGGAGCGGAAGGGCGTGTCAGACTCTTACTGACTAAAACCTATCCGTGTTCTTCCTAAAGCCCTTAGCGTTCCAGGGCCGCAGTGACTCTTTCGAACAAATTCCGCAACCCTGGCAGGCTCTGGCCCCAGCGGGCCCCGTCTTCTATGCTGACATCTCTTTGAGGCGCGCGTGAAACAAAGCGCGCCATCGACCCGGGCCTGGTGGTGATCGGACAGCGAGCCACCCAACGCTCGCCGTCCGCAGGCCCGCGTCTACGGTGGCCTGGGATCGCCCTGCGACTCCCGACGCTCGGGGCGTCTTCTCCTGTAGCGGCGGTTGGGGCGAAGGCCTAGCCTTTCCCTCGCGCGACCCGCCTTTTCCTTCGCTAGCATTACTGCTTCGCAGTAGGAGGTGACCGCTTCCCAAGCCTCCTCGCTTCGGACCATGTATTTCACCAGGGCCAGACGCGAGAGGTCGCCGCCGCCGATCGCCTCGACGAGGACACGGCGGGGTGCTCAGCAGGGCAGACCTCCAACCAATGCTCCACCGTGTCCTCCGGGCGATCCTCACAGTGCTGACACTCGGGTGTGTTTTCCCGCTTAATCCGAAACAGGTACCTCCCGAAACAGCTGTGTTCGGTGAGTACCTGCGTCAGGCGGACGCCGGGCGGTGAGACGCCGTGGCGCCTCTCCAGCCACTCCCCAAAGAGGGGCCTTACCGCTGCAATTGTAGCGTGCCCACTAGTAATATCCTTGATTTCTAAAAATGGCGCTCGCCACTGTCAATAGGCAAGACTCATCACATCACATCATATCACACGCACAAGTTTGACGGACAGTGTCACTACGGAATTGTTTTAGTTTCGAATCTCTTCGTTATGAAAATCGCAGCCTAGCATTACATAAGGCACTCCATACATTCCGTTGAAACAGTAACCGGCTGAGTGCGTGTCGGGCCAAGCGCAGTGTAGGGTTCCGTAGTTGCACGTCAAAATTGCTGACTTGAATGGTGCTTGTTGTTTGATTCTATGAATATATTAATTGACTTCAAAGTTTAAGGGTTAAAAACGGACCCACATGGAACGATGGTAACTGAAGAGGAATTTGTACGAAATTTTCCTTCTACAAGAACATTTACTATAACTATAGTAGGCGCCAGATAATCGTGGAATAACGGTCATTGACCCACCTACAATTATTGACATTTTTAATTTGAAAAACGGAATTAATGACACAAAGCTGTCCCGAATCATCATCTCTCGTGATCCTTAACATTGTCTAATAATGAAAAACGATTCATATTTAATTGTTCAGGTACCTATGAACAGTTATTAGGGAAAGGTCAATATACTTTATTCCACATTTATCTGGTGTTACTATAGTTGTAACGCGCAGACAAAACAAAACAATGTAGGTTTCGTAGCGTAACTTTTTACTTAAAAACTCAGTTTAAAAATAAAATGCAAGTAAAAACCAAAGTAAACACAACAGTAACGAATACTAAATCAATTGAACCATAAGTTTGAAAAGTAGTACACTTCTGGACACATCTATTGGCCCACCTTAGAGTTTAGGTTTCGATGGCCCCTACCGAAATATGATTGCTAGATTGAACAAAAACTGTTGATGCAGTTTTAAACCTGATACATTTTACCATCTTTTTCGATCGTATTGTTTTAAATTTGAATTCAGAATACCATACGACATGGAGCTACGCCTAACAAGTCGGATATGCGCCTTGTTAAAGGCAATTGATTTTTGAATAAAAAACATGTTTTATCAAATAAAGGTTTAATTTAATAACGCGTGTTGCCTCCATGGGCATCTATCACAGCTCTCATACGATTAGGCATAGAGTTTATCAACCGCTCTATGCAATTTTGAGAGATCATCTCCCATTCCTCTTCTATGGCAGTTTTCAACTCCTGCATCGTCTGGGCAACTGGCTGACGAGCCCTAACACGTCTTTTTAGCTCGTCCCACATGTGCTCAATGGGGTTCATGTCTGGGCTTCTGGCTGGCCAGTCCATAACTGTGATGTTCACATCCCGAAGATATTCCCTGACGATGCCGGCCGCATGGGCTCTTGCATTATCATGCATAAAAAGGAAATTTGGGCCCACATAGTCCGCGTATGGTATCACGTGAGGTTCTAAGCACTCACGAATGTACCTTTCAGCATTTAATGTTGGCAGCCGTGGTCCTGTAACAACCTCAAGTTGAGTTTTGCCGCTCGCGGATATACCGCCCCAGACAGTCCATGAGCCACCGCCATAAGCAACCCTCTCTTCAAAGCAGCATTGTGCGAAACGCTCTCCCTTACGTCGGTAGACCTTCTTCCTTCCATCATTGCCATGTAACACAATTTTAGAATCATCAGAAAAGAGTACACGGCTCCAATCTTGCTGTGTCCAATTTAAATGACTGCGTGCGAAATGAAGGCGCGCTGTTCGGTGGGCTCGCGTTAGTTTGGGCCCATTAGCTGGCTTCTGTGGTACCATATCGCGTTCTTTTAACCTTCTCCGAACAGTTCGAGCGCTCACAGATACTCCGTGGAAGTCGCGAAGTTGGTTTTGTATCTCAATGGAGATAAGGTGACGATTTCTCAAGCTGGTCGTCACGATGAATCGATCCTGCCTTTCAGTTGTGACCAGAGATCGTGGCCTTCCTTGGCGACGAACAAAGCCGCCAGTCTCTAGGTACCTCCGATAAACATTTCGGACCGCAGATCGACTTAAATTAAGTTGAGCACTCACGTTTCTTTGGCTGTGTCCGGCCTGAATAAGTGCCACAGCTTGGGCGGCAACTTCAGGTGAAGTATCCATAGATTATTGATAGAACCTCACCTTAATGTTAAGAATAAGTAATGTTTGTTGCAAAACCAAAGATATCAATCACTTTTTCGAGAATTAAATCCAAGTATACCAATAAAACCAAGTTTTCTTAGTATTCGATTGTTTGATATCAACAAACAGGCTCCAAATTGTCTTTTGTTTCTTTAAATTCTGTGTTCGAAATTCAAAAAAAGACTATTGAATGAAATTGTGAATGTGCCAGGTTCAAAACTGCATAAAAACTTTTTGCTCGACCTAATATAAAATTTTAGCTAGGACCAAACGAAACTGAAAATACAAGGTGGGCCAATAGATGTGTCCAGAAGTATATTAGCTTGTTTGGTACATAACTTTGACCTGCCAAAAAGTTAATAACAACCAAAAATATTGAGATTATTAAAAAAGTTTTAGCTACAAAAATAGTTTTATTTTAAATGTTTCTTACCTATGTAATTTTGTATTAATTTTTAACCGAGGAGTTACGGATACCTACACTTAAGTTTATACGACTAAAGTAAAAAAATAACAACAGCCTCTCCCGAAAAAAAAAAGTTAAGTTTACCCCCATCTATGATAAAAAAATATATGGTTAAAATGTGAGTAGTTTTATTTTTCTTTGAGAGTGGAGGAGGGCCGATCATCTCTAAAATGCCCGGGCCGATTTCACGTCCCAGTCCGCGAATAAATAAATAAATAACACTGCACAACAGCATTTCTGATGATTGAGTTATGTTACATGATATTAGTCAAATTTTCCATGACGATTTCAAATCTGTGACTGAAATTTCTGTATCAGCTCTAGTTAAAAAAATATGACACATGGGTACTTTTATTATAAAACGCTTAATATTTAGAGATAATCCCAATTTATCCAATTCCTAAGTTGAAAAAATCTTTCTTTTACATGATTTTCTTGCTGAAGCTGAAGGCAGAGAGCTATTCTGAATGCTCCAACAATAGTCAGCCATCATGTGTGCGTTCCAGTAGCCTTGGTAGCGTTCCTCCATCGTACGAAGGTCCTGATGGAATCGCTCGCCCTGTTCTTCACTTAGATCCCCAAGATTGGCGGGAAAATAGTCCAGGTGTCTGTGAAGAAAGTGTTACTTGATGCTCATGTTACATCCAAGCCTTTGAAAGTGACTCATTAGTTGTTCAACGTGTTGAGAAAAGTCTGAACTTTTCTTTTTTCCCAAAAAGTTTTAAAAAGCCAAACAAACTCATTCCATGCCTTCTTCTCAATCTCTGTCATAGTGTCCGTAAAATTTGAGTCTTTTATTAATGATCTTATCTGTGGCCCGTCAAAAATTCCGCTTTTATCTTTTCTGCACTCAGTTTTGGAAACTTTTTCATAGAAAAAGGAAACAATTTCCATTTTTGTCAAGACAAATTGTTTTATAAGTCCTAGTTTTATATGTAATGGAGGCAAAATTATACGATCCCTATGGAAGGATATTCCCATTTGATCCGATTTTTTCGGTTAATGCCAGTTATTTTCACCAAACAAAAATAACAGTAGTCGTGGTGGTTCACGGGTTCATCTGATCATAGCGGTTTCGTACCTAAATCTATTCCTTTTCTTATTTGTCCACAAACGTAGAAACTCAACGCATGTTTTGCATACCTTTTGCGGAATCCAAGGCTTGTCTTTCGTTTTCAGCGGGTGACCAAAGTAATGTTTGTAAGCCTCAATTACGAACGCTGTCACATTTAAACGGTATTCTTTTAACATATACTCTCCGCAAATGAAACAAAAATGATTCGGATCATTCACATAAACTCGTCTTGAAGATGCCATATCAAATTATATTAAGAAAAATTAATATTTTTTTAATTATCGGTAAATTAACACTGTAACATAGGGAATTTTAAGTGAAAGCTACAACTCATAAACAAGAGCTGTTACAAAAAAAAATGAGGGTATATTTAGAATCAGCGACGTCAAATTAGTAAACATCGAGTGATAAAAGTCATTCATCAGACAAAAGTTGCAATTTTGTTATGCAGTGTAATTTATTGTAACGCCATTAACAATCACAGGCCAATAAAATATTCAGATGTTCCATTACAAAACCGGTTGTAGGTGTGACTAAATACAGACTTTTACGTGGTGATTTTATCAAGTGTCTTTTGTGCTATTTATTTTATGTTCTTTCTTTTTAGAAATTATTACTTGTCAACGTTCAGAAAATATGACTGCGTACGTATTTCCATACTGCAAAAATACATCAAGAAATTTCTGCATCATGAGGTGTCAGTTAAACGCATAACAATTCATTTTCTTTTAATTAATTTATTTCTATACTGATAAATTTTGAGAACGAGTATGAAATCTAATGAAGTTAAAAATATGTGTTTCTTCTGCGTTGGAAAATCTATAGAGACTTGAAGTTGTCACACGTTACCGCTTCCGACGTTTTGTTCGCGGGAAAACTATGGTCACTGTTAAAACAGTCGCTTTAGTTATAATTTACCAGTTTTTGAACAAAAGGTTCCTATGAACGTTCTTGTTTATCGGTAGAATATGTCAATGCATGTAGGTAAGTGCAGCAGCATATTAATATCGATCAGTGGTGTCCAATTAATGGCCATGGTTCGGACCATGCCTTAAATTAATCACCACTGCTCTTTAAACGATGAACGAAAACATCTTGAAGAAGCCTCTATGTTTTTAATGGATGACATAAGGTTTCCAATTTTTGATTCAAGTAAAAAATTGGAATTGAAATCTACACTGAAATGGCGATTTTTTTTCACGATTTCGGGGTTGGTCCCATAGTAAAAGTTGTTCGTAATGATGAGTACTCCTGTACCCCGTTTTCGGGTATTGCGTTTATTCTGTTACACGTTGTATAATTATGTGTGTTTTTTTTTTTCAGGTCGCAGGGCTCTAAGGCGTGTCCGGCGCTCCAGGGCCCGTACAGCAAAGAACCGACGTGAAGACGTGAACCGAGAAGACAGGAACCGACCATCCTCTGAAGCGGATGGTCAGTTCACGTCTTCAGACGTGTTTGTGCAGATGTTCGGGATAGATTACCGGCTCTTACCGCAAGCCGGGGAGAACACCGGGGAGAACGCCAGGGAGAACGCCAGGGAGAACGCCAGGGAGAACACCAGGGAGAACAACAGATTTTTCAACTGCATCTCAGGTTCCATCCAAGACGTATCTGCCTTCATCCATGAGTGTAGCCTTAGAGTCTCAGGATCTCTTAACTAAGCTTGTTACTGTTATGAGCAGTGATCGGAGTATGTAGAGCTACTTTGGGCCAATGACCTCTAATATATCTATTAACGTGTAACAGAATAAACGCAATACCTCAAAAGGGGTAATTGTACTCATCCTTATGAACAACTTTTACTATGAGACCAACCTTATACCTTTCAGGTATTGCGTTTATGCTGTTACACGTTGCAGGCTGTCTTTTTTAGCACAAGATATTGTAGGCGAGATTGTATGCCATATGACAAGCCATTAGGAGTTGCCCATCAGCAACTATTCCGACCTAACTCAGGGCGTTGCATAAGTACATAAAACGTAATTATTTATGTATGATTTAATCCAACATTAATGTGAAATTATTAGTTTTGAAAAAGCTTTTTGTACCTGCTTAAACAGCCACAGTATTATTTCTATATTCATAATTGTAGGTTAAGTTAGAATCCGCAATGCGTTCCTTCGAAGAGGTGTTTTTATTTCATCTATATTCGATAAGCTCTACTCGTGAATCGCATTGGTTATGAGCAACCTGAAGCAGCATTTTATTGCTTCAGTTGATCGCCGTCTCCCCACGCGCTAGAAACTTCTGCCAAGAAAAAAAAGTAGAAACTAATGTCAGATTTATTTTGATGTGATTAACGTTGATTTTGATTTGCCACTCATAGTCAAAACGCTGTGCGGGTTTTTTCGTGGCCTTCCGTTCAGGTCTCACGATTACGATCGTTTACGATCGATTACGATCGTTCTTTTTGTGGCTTTGACGCGCAGCTTACGAGTTTCATGCATACATTTTTTAGATATCTATTTTTATCGTGCGAAATAATGACGCGAAATTGTGTGTCGTTTGTTGGTGGCCCTATATACTACAGAGGGACTTACCCTGGTTTTAGAGCAAGAGCTAAGTATAGCTTTTTTTCATACTTGCCAGCAGGACATTTTGCAGGGGGTGAAACTTCCAACATCTCGGCTCATATAGAGATACCTTGCCGACAGCTAAATAAGTAGGATGTTGGAGCAGAACGACCTCGACATTTAGAACCACGCCTCCAATATGCTAGGAGCACTATTCGAAGAGGCTTTTTATTTTGAATATTATATTGAGATATGAAAGGGAGCCTAGATCTCAGCAACCGTATACAGATAGCAATGTATTTAACCTTTTGAACGCCATTGTCACGTATACATGACAAGCAAGCGCGTGCCCTGTACGCCAAACGTCACAAATATGTGACAAAAAGTATGGCGAATTTGTGGCGTGGCGTCGGGGACACGCCAATGCGTTAATGCTCTGGCGTTCAAAAGGTTAAACTACTAGGCTTTGTAAGTATGAATTGATCTCAACTATGCAAGCTAAGCTCAACTAACTTAGCTCTTGTTCTGAAACTGGTTTATTCCTAAGTTACTTGTAGTCTTAATCAAAAATAATCTTATTTTTATTCTTTAGCTGATTTAGAGATTAAATGTAATATGACTGATTGTTCTCACCTTTTACGACTATGTATATCATAATATATTAAGTAGAAATCTTAAATAAAAAAAACACCGATGTAATTCGATTGTATTGTTTTATTTCCACTCCGCTTCCAGTCTATTAGTTTTAATATACACTATCATACAAAAATACAAAGTATGTTACATTTAAATTAAAACTTAACATACAATGTTTACATTTACGAGAGAATCATTTTACCTTACAAGCTAACAGAGATCCATAACGGACGGATTATTACAAAAGTTAGTATGTACAATATTTGACTAATTGAATATACAAAATATTATTTTTCTTGTTAGTAAACTACTAAATATTTTCCGCCTAATGTTTTAGGCATAACATTGTCATCAGTTCCATTTTTATTAACCTTTTGAACGCCATTGTCACGTATACATGACAAGCAAGCGCGTGCCCTGTACGCCAAACGCCACAAATATGTGATACAAGTACGGTGAAAAGGTTAAAGTAGTGACCACAAACATTTTAACAGAAATGTAAATTTCAAATCTGCATACATAGTGTAAATAGGACTCCTTTTAGAAGTCACATAGTCAACCATACACCAGTCAGCATTTGATGATGCTGCGCAGAGCTCCGACCTACAGGCGAAACAAATACACCTTTAGTAGTGCTATTCTGTCAACATCTCACTGTAAACTTAGATGGATTAAGCAAGAAGTGAACTGTCATTCTATCTTGTTTGTATGGATTGACAGCTCACTTCATGTCCACTTCACCTAAGCTTACTCGGTGAGATGTTTACAGAATCGTACTTCTGTAAACATCTCATCGTGAAAACTTAGGTGGAATGAACACGAAGTGAGCTGTCAATGCATCCAATCAATGTGTATTCACTCCACCTGTGTAAGTTAACACGGTGAGATATTTACATCATAGACCGGCAGGCCTGTTATTCACACGTCTTGTGTCATTTATGTTGCTTTGCTACCCTTCCCAATAAGAAGACTATAGCTTGGTCTCGGGCTTGGCGGGCTGCTTGCGGAAGGCGTGGATGCGCCTGGGCCGGCGCTCGTAGCCGTCGGGCTGGCGGTAGTAGGCGTCGTACGTGGGGCTCTGCAGCTGCGACGCCGCCGAGCAGTTGGAGCGGTGCGAGCTGTCGTTGTCGTCCGCACTGTCCACATCACCTGACACGAGAAAAATTGGCCTTATTAAATTAAAACAGAAAAAAAATATGCATTATTTCGTCTGAGATAAAGCTAATTTTTGTTTGTGCTTTTCCCGACATGCCTGCTTTATGCATAACTTGGTCCAATTACATACATATTCTTCGTTAGTAGACAGACTTCGTCTGCGTAGATTTAGGACAAACAGTTTTTCCCCTTATCACCCCTTGAAAGGTTGAATTTAAAAAAAAAAACCCTTTTTAGTGCTCACCAAAGGAAGCCTTGTACAAAATTTCTTGTTCCTAGTCCCAGTAGCATCGGTTGTGCTTTGATATGTCAGTCAGTCTTTATGTATACAACGTGTAACAGAATAAACGCAATACCTCTTAGGGTCATTGTACTCAACATTATGAAAAAAAATTATTATAGGATCAACCCCGAAATCGGCTGTTCAGTACGAGTTATCCGAATATAAATGTATGGGGAACTTGATTTTTATTTACAGACTTCAGTATTGGTCCCATAGTATAAATTGTTCATAATGATGAGTCCACGGGTCAAGGGGTGGGAAGTTGCTTACCATCGCTACTGTTGTTGCTGGGCACGTGCGCGTCGCGCAGACGCGGGCGGCGCCGCCAGTAGCGGAACTCGCGCGGCAGAGTGTACGAGCGGGGCAGCGATATCTGCGAGGGACACGAACGACAATAGAAATAATGCTTCGGTCAAGTGACAGTCGGGACATGAATAAAGTGTTGAGCTAAATAGGGTTAGGGCGAAATAACATGATCATCATTATCGTCATTTCAGCTGAAACTGGCTGAAAGACGTTCATTGCTCGATATAGCGTCGTCCCATGGACTGGTCCTGTGTGTCTCGTATCCAGTGGATTTCCGCGGCCTCCACCAGGTAATCGCTCCAGCTTGTGGAAGACCGCGCCAACACTTTATCTACCGGTACGCGCTCGCGCCACATGCAATTGCAAATTGAATTCAGACAGAATTCGATATATTTTCAATACATCATTGCCACCAATTCAAGTAAGTATCAACATTAGTGTTGTATATTTTGAATTGATTTTTAAACTGGGTTGCATGGAAATCTGAACTTAAGTTAACTTAATCTTATAGCCTTCCTTATGAACGTGGCTATCATATACAAAAATAATTTTACAAATCCGACTGGTAGTTCCATTGATTAGCGCGGTCAAACTCTTCAGCTTTATTATATTAGTAGTTATAGATGAGTATGAGTGGTCGGTTACCTGGCTATCAATATCGCTGGGCGGGCGCGGCGTGTCCCGCGCGGGTCCGTCGGGGCTGGACTCCTCTCCGCTGCTGCCGCCGCCTTCTTCCTTCTTCCTGTTGCTAGACAAAGGTGCTTTTATCAACCACTGTTTTTTTCTGTTTGTTTTATTTGGCTTCGATCTGTTTGTGCATTTAGCCAATGTCACGTTTGGAACCACTGTTTTATCACTCACAAGCCTCGTCGTATAGTGGTGGCAAGCGCTACAGCTAAACATGAGATCCGGGAATCGATTCCCGGGACAGCAAAAGTGTTATTGGGTTTTACTGTCAGGAACTTTTGTAGCAATATCAGTCCGGAGTTATGTGCCCGGTTAAGGGCAATAGACTCGGCCCCTTAAATATAACTAATAATATTTAAGTTATCTATTTAGTTATCCAGTTATATTTAATATAACATGTAGCTTTACAATGGTTTCTTCTGCCAAACTCCAAAAAAATACTGGTATTCAGCTGAATCCGGTTTGACTGAAAGCCGACCCCAATATAATTGGGAAAAGGCTAGGCAGATGATGACACGTATATATTGGAAAATATTGAATTTGGATGGGATTTACTGTGTACAAAACGATTTTTTTATAATATATCGATAAATTATAATCTAATACAGATTTATTACAATCTTATGGAATCTGCAATATTGCAGTGACAAAACCAAGGATTCTACATTCAGGAGTCGTGCATATGCTTCTGACTGTCACCAGATAATTGCAACCTCTGTAAGATTATAAAATATTTTGAGCGCTTGTAAAGTCTCGATAAATTGTGAAATGAAAATTTCTTCTACAATGTAAACTCTGTAGTTTATAATTTCGTTCCAAAAAATTGCGGGCTCGTGTTTATGTCAAGTTCACAATTTTTCCTTGTGAATCAAACAAGTCTACAATTTATCAGTTTTGGTGTGATATAATTGCGAAAATGATTCTTATTGTTCGGTGTTGTAGCAGCACTTACACAGGTCACGTGTAAGCCACAGAGTTAAGAACGAAGTCAGTGAAAAGATTTTAGTAATCGGATCAGCACTTCCAGAGACAAACAAATAATTTATACCTCTTAATAATATTAGTCAGGTACATAGCTGCATTAATATAAAGACGTATGAAAATGAAACTCACGTATAAGGCGCTCCCCAGTGACAGCACACCTGTCTATTGCACCCTTCTAGGTAATGCGGCGCCAGTAGTATCTCCGGCGTCCTACACCGCTGCATCTTCCGCATATTATCCTTCTTCCCCATCGGGTACTGAAACCTCTCACAGTTCTGGTTGTACCCACACCCGACCTCATTGTAGTTATTCCTAATATTCTCTATGCTCTGAACATTTAAAGCATTATGCACGTTATGCAACGCCGATACATACTCATCCTTACTTTCGTATTTCGGATACTGACTTCCTTCGCAGTATCCGGAATACTCCCCCATTTGTCTATGGTCTTCTGAGTATATAGAATTTTGAGCTATCCTAGGCTTATCTAAACCAGTCTCATAGTTATTGCTAACGTCTGGCATGTAGTTCCTAGGACTATTGTTCAGTACGTTCCTAGGACTACCGCAGCTTGGTTCATAGTTTCTGTTTTCTAAGTAGTTTGGTGATCGTAGAGGCGTTCGTGTGACGTCATTCCTCATGTTCGCTGGGTTCTCGTAAAACGTTCGGGTGTTGTCGTATCTGTTCGGGAGTCTTCGGATTTTTAGGGGGTCATTTAAATCTGTAGGATTGTTGGAGTCGTTGTTTTGGAATGTTATATTGATGTTGAAGTCTGGTTTTATTTCTGTGTATGTTGGGTATATGTTGCAGATGGGGTAGTTTTGGTATGAGTGTGTCATCTCTATGCTAGGCCATGCTGGGGGTTCCGCATGCGTCTTCGCGCGAGGTATGGGCTGTCTCTGCAGACTGCTGTATATCTCCTCAGCGGCTACTGGCGTGGTCTTGGCCAGTTTGCCTTGTTTAATTTCTTCCTCTATGACGCGTAACTCTGCGAGTTGTTTCTGCTTCTTCTCTTGTAATTTCTGTTGGATGTTGACGCGGGAACCCACGCTTGAGCCTTCGTTTTCTGATGAGCCACCCTGCAATATCATCAAGTTGTTTATTACGGTAGTAAATCATGAAAAATTCACGTTAAAATGTTTAAAAGAGTATACTGGCGCCGAGACTGGTTTATAATCTTAAACTTTGCTTTTAAAAATTACCTGATCGACTAACTATCACCTGATTTATCTAGCGACTACTGGACGTTTGGCTAAAACAGAAGTCCAGTAAACCACTCATCGTGATCTGGCTTGCATATGCAAGCAAGCAAGAGATATGGCATTATTATCAATCCCATAAGGCAGGCTTCTAGCGGTGCGACGTGTTCGTCTATCCGTAATGTACTTTTCATGCCTTAAATAGCAGTGCGACTTGCAATCACCAATAAACTTTATCTACTCTCGTAGCATGTCTCGTAAAGTTCGAATGATTATAATCACAATAGATTCGGACAAGCTCCGTTTTTTTATTATCAGTGTCAGCGCACTCTATGTAAAATGGCGGCACATCATCATCAACAGCTGGTCGGCTGAAGTTGTTTTAGGTACGATAAATGTACAATGGAAACCGGTTATATTGACCAATCGGTTATAATGAAGTAAATACAGTGCGAAGTTTGGTTTTCACATAAATTTCTTTATAAAAAGTTCGGATATAGTGACTTTGCTTGTGGACATGTCGCTTATTATGACATATTTTTAAGGATTTATGTTCAGATATATAGTAAGTGACATGATTCCTAACACCTTCACTGATTTTCGTGATCATTCCCACCCCTTTCCCTGCGACGTCCTCTATTACACTAAATTTCGAACAAAAATAGGACGTTGTGTAGTTAACTTAATACCATGCTTTGTATGACGTTCGCTTAGTATGACGTGTTTTTCCCTTCCCTTCGATTTCATTATAAGCAGATTCAAATGTAATTGTTTCTGTCGTCTCAAGGATCGACTGTTGTAAGTAGGTATACAGTGTAAAGGTCAGTAAATATAATGTGTGTTACATGATGGTTGTGCGCGTGCGGGAGCGGCCGGCGCCAGAAGGCGGCGGCGGGCGCGGCCGGGGCGGCCGGCGGCGGCACGAACGATGTCGGCTTCTTCTTCTTGCGCGCCTGAGCCGCGCTGAGGGGGAAACATATATAAGTAGGTACTATTGTATGCAGAGCATGTAACGCCGGCAGAGACTAGAGACGCCATTGGTAATAATATTCGTGGCTAACTGGCTACCCAATGAGAGATTTCAGGAAAATTCGTGTATTAGCGGACCATAGCTATCAAATTGTATTAGTTCTTATACAGAATCTGGAAACCTACTTAAAATCTAAAGGCATTTATTGAAATTAAGAGCTAGCACTTCTGACCGTCAAATTTTCAAGTAAAACAGTCTCCCAAAACGCCCACCCATCACCACTTCCTAGTGTTTTAGCTGGGAAGAAGCAGTGGCGCAAAAAACTCCCCAGAAACACATGTCTGTTAAGTTGAAAGACCTTCAATTTGCTGCTTTGCCTTCAATTTAAAGCGTGGAAGAGTTTTGATATGAAATGGACGGTTACCCATCCATGGACTAACCTCGGCAAGTGTTGGTTAACCTTTAAGATCGACCCGTGTGGCTGTTATTATTTAGCCATGTGCTCCTCCAATAATTGATATATATCACAAATAACTAAGTATTGAGCCCTGAGGCACACCTGAATGAACTGGTAGCCCGGAAGAGTCAGCCCCATTGACATCTTCACATTGTATCCTATTATGTTAAAATTAATCAATTCTGTTAATAGCTTCGCTGTGGAAACCACCATGACATAGTCTACTCAAAATATGTCATGGTGTACGCAATCATAGGCTTAGGAGAGATCACAGAAAAACACAATTGCATTTTGGTAGTTCGTTAGTACGGTAAATATGTTTTAGGAGAGCAACACGTTAGCCAAACGACCTTTTGTGGGGTAATATTGTTCATTATGAAGGCTATTAAGTTTAAAACGTCTTAGCTTAATGAGAATTTAGCCAATGTCAAAAAACCAGCAACACTACTCGACTTGAGCATTTAATCCAGACACCATGCTCAGTAGTTGCACTTGCTGTACCAACTATTAAATAAACAAGGTAGGCAAATCAAAGATACTTTAATAATAATATTTACCTGTTACTGACTGGGTTGGAGAAGCGACAGTTGAACACGCCCGGTATCGTTGGATTGTCCGCTTGGTTAGATTGTTTGCCTGGAAAAATATAAAACAACATTAAAAATAGTATTCTTTGAAGCAGTCAGCAGATTATACAAGATCTTCATACACAGTATGCTAGACAAAATCAAATAAAGGAAAGCCAATAAAAATATCTACGGAAGGTTTATAAAGTTTGTCATAAACGTACCATCTTTATTTTGTGATGACGTGTTAGTGCTATTCGTTCCTTGTTGATGCTCGCCTAACATGTAACCCAATCTTCTTACGTGGAAATATCTGTAAAATTATAAAAAAACATACAATTATTATTATTTTGCTAAGGCATTATAGAGGCTCTACTAACATGAAGCGGTCATTTGAAGCATATTTCAGCCGAAAGATGCCCACTGCTATACTGATATAGGAATAGGCCTTCCCAATGCGTCACCACTTCTATCAATCCTGAGCTTTATGCATCTAAACAATTCCTGAAACTTTTACCAGTTGGTCTACTCTTTAGGTGTAGACATATCACTGTGAAATTCTGAAGTGAAATGTCTCTACGCGACCAGACCACCATCACGCCGTTGCTAGCAGCCAGTTCTCTTCGTCACGCAGTGGATAGAACAGAACCTACCTGTAGTATATGAGCATGAAGGCGATGCCGGCACAGAAGGCGGCGGCGGCGGCGGCAGCCAGCGGTGCCGGCCGCACTGCGCGACCAGACCACCACCACGCCGTCACTAGCAGCCAGTTCTCTATGCACATTACGCAGTAGAACGTCACCTGTGTAAAGTTAAAACATTAATATTATAGGCAAGAAAATGGCGGAAGCTCGTCGCTAAATAATGACAGCCGCACGGGTCGATTCAAGGAAAGCAACGCTTGCCCGAGGTCTGTCCGTTCTGTGACCATTAATTACATACGGAGTTTCCTCCGTGCCTCAGAAAGCACGGTAAATGGTCCTGGCTGACATTCGAAAAATTGTTTGACAGTCTTTACTAGTGTATGAAGCCTGGAAGCCGACCCCAATTATAATATGTAGTTGGAAAAATGCATTTTGAGATTATTCAAAGGCGCCAAGTTAGTTTTGTTATTTAATAAATCAATCATTTTAATGCCTTGCAATTTCTGAATTCAAGTGTTTAGTTCGTATGTGTCACTACAAAGTCAGTCGTTTTTTTGGTATGTGGTGGTATACATGCGGCTGCATCGCCATTGCTAAGAATACTGGTGGCTGCCCAATGAGGGTTTTCACAGGTACTACCAGATCCCTTGGCAAGAATGGTGTCAAAACTTCTGGCTTTATATTCTTGGCATCTTTCGGGGAGTGCTAATGGCGAAAATTAGTATGATATCGCAACCCAAAATGGCAGCATGGAAATTGGTATCTTTAATAGGTGTAATTTTCATGGTTTTCAAGGGTGCTAATGCTGAAAAAGGAGCCCAAAATTAATCTTAAATGGCCGCCACTTGAATGGTATGTTTTGTATATGATGACAAAATAAACTTACCATCTTCTGCCTATGGTTCAGCTCCTGTAGGTTGACGTACGCGAACACATAGACGAAGGCGATCAGCGCTGATAAGTACGCCTTGCGCGGCCGACTGATGCGCTCCCCGTGGAACACGTTCTTAGGAGATATCAGCCAGAGAAACATTGATAGCCAGTGGAGACCTGCGGGAAGAGAGTAGGAGATCAATTCGAAATAAGGTGGAAGGTTTATGGAGGTATGCGATACAAAGTGTAAAGTCACGCAAACCTCCATTATAAAAGGGAGGATTCTCCGACCGGACAGTTGTTGTATCCGGTGGGCAACTGCTAATTGTTGATATTCGGACTGTTGTATATGTTCAAATCGCACGGAAAAGTCTGATACCGCGATGCAGGATTTCGTTAGTAGTTCGCAGCTGGTAGGATAGATGGCGTTGCGGTTACTTTTGTTGCCGCACAAATTTCACTTCGTTAGTTTTTTTTGTTGCGGCATTGATGCCGCTACATCTCTAAGACCTGAAATAGACCCTTTTCGCGCAGCCCTGAAGGACACCCTGCGTTATGTGTTTTTATTGTAACATTTTATTTTTGCAATACTTACTGTGTATTCGATGAACTATCGTCCAATAAAAATGTTTGATATAGTGTGAGCAAAGATGAGATTTATGTTCGTAGAACGGTTTGAACTTGAAGGGTAAAGATAAATAGTAAAAGATTAATTATGGTGGAATACCTAGTACAGCGTTAATATTAATTATTTTTATTGATAAATTAGTTCTCAAACATAGAATAATCGTCTAGTTACTGTTGGTACACTTGGTACTTACACAAATCGTTTTTGGAAGGAAATATCTGTGAAAGTGTCCGAAAGAAATCGGGGGTAAATGAAATTATGAATTTTACTAAAAATATGATATTTTAAACCTTAACGTTTATTCTATTAGCAGGATTGTAGATTTTACTTTGGTAATGTTTTCTAAATAGGTACCTATTACGTATAGGGGTTGTCCAGTAATCACGTGATGTTTTCACGTGAACTTTTTAACTCCCCCTGCCCCTGGCTTATGTGGTGAGGTTTTAGATTACTCCCCCCCTTCCTAAAGTTACGTCTAGGTATATTTTTCGTACAAATCAACATAAAAAAATCAAAATATTGTTTTGAATTACAATTTAATTTAATTCGGGAAAATAAAGTACACAAAAAATTTAACACGTGATATCCCACTAGACCCGTTTCGTTATATTTTTCGGAACCCACGTGATTAACAGATGACCCCACAAGTATAACGTTGTGTCACTTACCTATAACTAAGAAGACCCAGTACTCGTAGACTAGAGCGTACACAGTGAGCGCGCAGATCCGCGCGGATATCGTGCCCAGCCGCCACAGAAACTACACACATAAACACAACAGTAGTTACATTAATTCTTTAAAGGATGGCTCATATAAAGTGGGAAGTACTGGACGGTCACTTCAAGGTTGATGTCTTAAAGAATTTTATGTAAATATTAGGTTTTGCCCGCGACTTCGACGCGCACTCCGTTTTTTCCCGATCCCGTATGGTTTTCGGGAAATCCTACGGCCTTCCCCAAATCCAAATAGTTCCATAGATTAGCGCGTTCAAACAAACAAATTCTTCACATTTATTATTATATTAGTATAGGTATTATATTAAAGTATATATTATAGTATAGAGACACCTTATGGACATTTAGGCTCGCTTCGAGCCTCCAGCTACACAACAAATAACAGACTTAGACCTAACTAAGGGACCCTTTGAAGGGTATGGATCTCGGCTTAGATAACTTTGATTATTTTGTGACGACGGCTCAGTGACTGGCTCGAGCAAGGCGAGGCGAAGCCTGTCTGTGAGAAGTGGTGTTAACTATATGGCTTACCTGAAAGATGACGCCGAGCCACGTCAGCACCAGTCGGTGAACATTCTGCAATCTCACATTCTTGCTGAAGCTCGCCAGCGCCCAGCACACGGAGAACAGTGATAGCGACGCTGATATCACGTTCAGTTCCGCAAATGCTTTGTTTTCTGGAACGAACCGAAAAGAGAAGACAGATAAGTCATTAAGATTTTTATTAGCCAAGATACGATCGCATTATATTTTTCTGGGTGTTATTGAAGCTCGTAACACTTTCGCTATTAAAAAAATATCAGCGGGTGTTATTTTTATCCAGACCGAAACTACATGGGTTATAAAATACGACGAAACGCTTCAAGACAAGATAGGTAATGCCCCGCTTTCCTTGGATCGTCTTGGCGGGGTCCCAGATCCATCAGTTCTTAATAACCTCTGTTTAAGGTACGATACTCAAAAATACAGTAGGACAACAGCACAACAGTAGTAATAATCACGTTTTACGGAGCTTCAATCGAGAGTGCCATAGAAAAAAGAAATAACACTTCATTTAGAACCGCTTCATATACGTTTCTATTAGGGTGTCTGTTAAATAAGCGCGTTCCTTGAAATGGGTTATACTAGAGCTGATTTGCTTCGATTTTGACCTCGAAAGCTTGCGAGTCCATTGTGGGTTGTTTTCGAGATATCGAAGGTTTTAGGATTTAAAAAAAAAAACTGCCTCATGACCAAAGACTGTTCCACTATGAATTTACACAGAGTGGGGTAGATTTCTCACCATTTTCAGTGATTTTACTCAATTAGCAGTCACCCTGTATTAAATCTTTTTTTTAGTGTTACCTGATGGTTCATCGATGCTCGGTTCCGGAGTAACACCGAGATCGCTAGCTGGTTCCCTGTTCGTGTCTTTGAACAGTATGTGTAGCTGTAGCAGCAACATCGGCGCCGCCTCGCAGAACGCGTGGACTAGTCGGAGCATGCCTGGAAAACAAGATAGATTCTTATTATAATTACGAAAATTAATTAGCTCAACGGTTGGAGAAGGCCAATTTGGGCTGGGACAAACACAGACAGAATAAATATTAATCCGGCGCGATTTGATGTCGAAAAATAGTTGTGATATTTTAATTGCATGTTTTTATCTGCACTTGATTGATAAAATAAACCACGTAGCAAAGTGCGGCGCTTAGCAAGGTGCATAGTCGTTAATTTGTTTGCCAGAATTTAAATCGTGTATAGCGTGGATCGTAGTCGAAACGAGGCCAGTACACGGGCGGCCGTAGACCGCTGTAATATGGCATTCATACGTCGTATGACCGATACTTACACAAATCCCGCACTTGATGCTTCACCCTTCTTAGCTCGACGGGTACCAGCAGCCGCGCATACCGCCATAGAACGCCTAGCTGGAGACAATGAAGTACTATCGGAAGCCATGGCGGACGCCCCTTTCGACCCTCGCCCGCCCACCAAACGTGGAGGTACCAGCGGAGTGATAGCACCTGAAAGAAATAGTAATTAAAGAATCTTCCAGGTGAAGGCTTTTCTAGATCACATACTTTGGGCATGGTCACGGTTTAGCTGTGAGCCAAGATTATTGTAAAAAGCAAGGCAAGCAACAGACTGCCGTCTTGACTTTTAGAAACTGAAAAGCCCATGTGCCAATTTAAAAATAAAAAAGATCAATTGCGTTCCGGTCGGCATAAGGGTAACAAAAATAATACACACCTGTGATATAAGTAGCGAAGTGATAACAATAGATATAGCAGCTGCGAAAGTGCCTTTATATCCTCGTTCGAGCAACGCGTAGCCCATGACGACGTCGAACACCACGTCGCAGAAGTACCCTGCGAGCGAGATCACGTTGAATAGCACGTCGCACAGCGGCAGGAACTCCGCCATTTCCGAACATTTCTTTCAACTACTTATTTTATTGAAATGTTTGTAACTTATTCTTGATTTTTCGTCATTTGCTGCAAAAAGAAAAAGGTTTTTTGAAATTTATTATCACAAAAAGGAACGGTGAATCATTCCGTGGAACGGAACGTCTTCAACCAACGTTTCGTTTCACGTCCAACTTGCCTTTCAAGGTTATTTTATCTTTATTGATTTCTGAAAAAATAATAAAACCAATTTTAACAACAAATGTTTTAATCGCTACATTACTTAGGTTTTATTTTTATAAAGATATAAAAATTATATAATTTTTCAGAATTGACTCATGTTGCGGAACGTTAATAGGCTCAACAGTGAAACGGAACGGCATTGTTTGTTGACGTTTCACTAGTTTACGAGAATTGTTGGTTATTACTTCGTATTCTAGTATTTTCTTTGCTTTTCTACACAATAATGTCTAACTATACAGATTTAGTGAATAAATTCGGCAAAGAAACGTCCCGGGCCGCGTGTAAAAAGTGCGGTTATGCTGGACATCTTACGTTTCAATGTAGAAACTTTATCAAGGTAAATGAACTTTATTTGAACTTAGGTTTCGTTGATATTCCTTAATCTGTCTGTACTCATAAGTAATATTGTTTTTGTTCTATACAATTTAGCAGAACATACATACAAAAGTGTGATAAGCAATCTTCTTTCCTAGTGACAGCACGCAATATTATATTAGCTCTAGTTATTTCTTCAACACAAAAGTTAATTTGAGACCCGAGCAGAAGGCGCGACATCCGAGTGAAGTAATAAGTTAATGCCTGGAGAGTTGAGAGCTGCTAGTTGATTTTTTTCAATGAGTATTTTTCTATTTAGTTTATTATTTGTTAGTTCTATTATGTTTATCCATTACAGGTCATTAAAGTAACGAAAAAATTTATGTATTTCCTGGGATCTCATTTAGACCAAGAATAAATTATTTATGGTTGTTGGAAGGACTGATCCAATCACAGTTTATTATGGTTACTTCTCTGGAAAATGCATAGTTTTGGGATAAAGCTGGCTCAATCAATCTTGCCTAGCCTCTTCTCAAATATGTTGGGGTAGGCTTCCAGACTACATTAAAGATTGTTTTAGTGCTCCTATAGCCGATGGTGCAAGATTTTTTTATTTGAGATTGGTTTGATCTTGACTTCAGTCTATGACAGAAAAAAAGACGACGATGATGTTTGGGAGAGAACATGAGGTGGTTATAGTCAGTACACGTTTGACAGACCCCTCAGTCCGCCCTAGGACGGAGGACATCCATGAGAATTGCCACACCAATACAAAAAAAAAGGTTTCCAGCCTAACTGTATGTAGCTGGTAGCTGAGTACCAGTATTCTACATAGAGTAACTGCCTATTAGACCATCATAACCTGGGTTTCATGGTACTTCTTGGTCAAGGTTGACTGAAGTCAGACCTTGAAGATCAACCTGTGCTAAGCTCGTCCTACAGGAACTGGCTACTGCAGAGAAAAACTGATAAATAATTATGTTTTAGACAGAAATTGTCATAGTTTGTTTAGAAACAATCCCTTTTGTTTCTAGGTGGACCCTAACAAGGAGATAGTACTGGACGTGAGCAGTACTAGCAGTGATACTGAAGAGGAGTATGTCACGCCACTGCAGAGGCTGCGGGAGGCTGAACTGAGGCAGAAGTTGCAGGAGAAGTTACAGAAGACCAAGGAGAAGAAGAAGAGTAAGAAGAGAAAGAGATCTAGGTAATGAACAATTATATAAAAATTATAGATGCATTACCCACACTCAGCGTGGTAGTAACCTTCTTTTATGACGCTTGGTGGTAGTAACGCTCTTACAAATGTAGTTTCTTGCTGCACATTAGTAACCAGTGCAACCAATCCGGTATTTTTTAATGCCATGTGTCTATATATCATCACATATATCATCACTGGTAATGAAGGGTAATTTATTTAAACATGAAGTAAAGTAGTGGTAGATCTAGATAACCAGACTTAATGTAACAATGATACCTGTCAAGCTGGGTTAAAATCAAAATGTTGTTATTTGTTGATTTACACCTATGTAGATGGCAGGAATGGGGGAAGGTCACAGTTCAGGCTAGATATAATAATAATATACACCTATTTAGATATCAGACTACATTTATTCATACTCACATCAAAAAATGTGTCTCTTCAAGAAATGATGTTTTAGGTGAATTTTTTATTGGGAAGAATGGCTACATTATTTATTGTACTTTATAACCTCAACCATAGTGGCTTTTACTATATTATTCACAATAGGGTAAATTCCTAGCTGTAACAAACTCACACTCAATAGTCATTTGGGAATCATAATAATACCCAAATATGTCTATCTCTTGAATCCAAGTAGAAATGTTGCTACTAGAAAGCTTCCTATAACCTTTCTAAATATGTTTTACTAGAACTACTATCATTACTGTGTTTACAGATCATCAAGCACATCATCCACCACCAGTTCTTCATCATCAACATCATCATCGTCCAGCAGTGACTCAGAAAGAGACAAAAAGAGGAAACATAAGAAGAAATCCAAGAAGTCCAAATCTAAGAAGGCTCCTAGCGAGAGGAAAAAGCATAGGAAATAATGTTTGTGGTTGTGTTTTAGTTTATATTTTGTTTCTAAGTTAGCATGTTTATGATTTCCTGATAACTAGTAGCTGAGTACTAGATAGTACATTTATACAGACATACACATGCCTTTATTGTATCCTGAACAAGTAATATTTGACCCTGTCTGTGTAATTGGTAATGCTGATCCAGATGGAGCATTAGATAGGCACAGCACTTGCCCCAAATGAATTGAAATAAGGGCAGGAGTAGTGTTGATGATGGTGCCTTTAAAGCGTACCTGTACCAGATTCTTTTATCAATTGTCATTGTTGGACTTGATATTTATTATTTTGATATACTTTATCAGATAGTATTTACAACATGTTTTTGAGCTGAGAGAGAATGTGATATGGATTTTTAAACTTAATTATGTTATGACCAAACTACTGACATAGACTTAGCTCAGTTTTAAGCTAAATTGTATTGTATTCTTTCTTCTCTGATTTCAGTAGAACTACTGATTAAAGTAGAACCTACCCAATTATCTTTAGGACTTATTCAATTACTGATAAGTTAGTTACTAGACCAATATATTATCTATTGTTTTAGCTTCACTGTAACTTTTTTATAATAAATATTTCCCTGATTGTCCTTCCATAGTTATTGTAATAAGTGAAATATTTACAATTAAACTAAGGCTGATTATTGTAATTTTTATATAAGTTTTAATTAGTGCAAATATTATTAGTTATAATGCCATGGATTGTAACTTTGAATCTATTAAAGAAATACTTTTACAGGTTTTTGATTATTTTTTATTTATACAGAGTTGGTGGTGTATAACAGCATTAAAGATGAATCAGTAGAACTTCATGAACAGCTTTTATTAGACTTTATACTGATCGCACAATAATGCATACCAATGTGATTTGATAAAAAATAAGTTGTGATGCCTTAGTCATACATTAGTTTCTATTTCAAATATTTTGACAGCTTGCTTAAGGCATTAACAACATGTAACTATTAGAATAAAGAAGAACCAGAGGGCCTAGCACAAATGTTTTGATGTATAGTAACTTTACAGTATTGTTAACATGAGTGAATTTGAATATAAAAAAAGTACAACCCCTTAGTATTTTGATTTAATTTAATGCAACATACACAATTTGTATCATACAAAAATATGAATATAGTATCCAATTCAAATAAATATTATGTGCAGAACGAGTAAATTCGTTACAGTCAAATTTTAAGTTACATTACTATATATCAAACACATTCGTGCTAGGCCCTCTCGTTGCTATTGCCAAACAACATACAAAATCTATCACAGACTCATCCATTCAGAAGACATTTTCAAGACTTATAAATCTTTCTATGCAAGTAAGAGGTAAGAGAGATAATTTGGCCTACAATTCTTTACATTTATTTATTTCAGCCAATTGTGTCCCACATTGCCATATTTAAGTATCGGTAAGGAATTATTAGCCTAGAGAGTGAAAGAATTACATGTTATTTGCTCCAGTTAATATCAGAAAATCAATGGATTATCTGTGATGTCCAGACGCAACTCACGTTTCCTACTCCCTAATATCTCTAGTCAATCAAAAAAAGTTGTTTATGTTTGGATTGGCTGTTGTCAATGGTACCTGTTGTAGCCATTAACTATTCTTTGACACTTTTAGAAACTGTGCATGAGTTAAGTTTATTTTTATGTAAACAGATAAACTTTAGATGAGATCTTAAACCACAATTCAAAACAAGTTCCAAGTTCAGCATGGAGTTGAAAAAGTTGCCTTAGTTATGTTGATTCAGTCAGAATTTGGTAAAAGAATCTTATTTTATCACACTCAAAGTTATTGTTTGGTTATCAAGTTAAACACTGTTTTACTTTATACTTGTGATTGGTAAGGTAAGGGCTCTGTTATAAAAAGATTTTAATGATGTTGCTGAAATACTTGTGTTATTTACATAAGTGATACTTGCTTAAATTATTGTAATCAGTAACTATCAGATAACGCTAAGTTATGATTAAGTAACACAAATAGTAAGTTGACAAGCCCTGAGAACAAAATTCAATAAATATGGCAAATAGTTATAACAGTTAGAAAATTGGAATGGGAACGTAAGACTTGCAGGTTTAAGATGTTGTTCACTTGAGGAAACAGATAATATCAACGTGTAATTAGTAAGTAGCCATAAAGTTGATACGCGCGAGAAAGTGGGCTAATATGACTTTCGCGGACTGGTCTTTGATAAAAATCAATTTTATGCCAACCATCACTGATAATATTCGAGTTAATTTAACTCAGTTCCTTTACGAATAACGCTTATTCTTTTAGTAAATAACACAACATACCTTTTCATAAGAATTTGTTCAAAGTTTTAGAAGGAAGAACCAGGATGTAGTATTCTACGATTTATAACACACATGTGCATTTCTCACGCATTGTAAATATAAGTGTTGTTATTTAGATATATATTCCCACGGTTATCACTATTCACATCACATAAAAAGCTTAGAATATTTTGGTTAAGTTATTCTAAAGTTTCAATCAAGTTCACGTCAAAAGTTCATTGATACTAGCGACATCTAGCGTATGGCACGCGCAGTACGGCAAAGCTCGATCGATCGTAGTGGGTGCGTTCATTGGCGGTGAATGCTAGGAATGCATCCAGTTTACCAGAGCTGCATTCCTCGATCCTTACACATGCTTGTCGTTTAAAAGTTGTAAGTAATTTTTGCTTGTAAGGAAATGTCTTACGATTAGTTCTTGATCTGACAGTTGACGTAGCCTTGGACGGTGATCGGGTGCAGACCGCCTGCAAAATTACCGTTATGTTTAAAATTAACTCTAGAATTTATTATATCGAGCGAATATTCCCATACTCGTGGTACTTACTTTTTGCAATGAACGGCACATTCACCGACTAGTCTTAAAAAGGCTGGTAATGCAAAGACCAACGAGGCTTCATCCATGGCGAGTACTTTAATTAACTGTATGGGGTTTGTCTTCATGGATGCCAAGTTGCATATTTTACCCTGAAACGTCGAATAAGAATATGTGTTGTTATGAAAATACTCATAGGAAGAAGAAGGAAAGGAAAAGTATACCTATTGCAAAAAAGAAAAATTGATATCGGTACCTACCTTTGTTAAAGCTATGACTTCCGCTTCCTGTCGTTCAAGCGACTGTACTAATCCCTTGGTGACGGTAACAAACTTCTTGCTAACTTGTTTTACACATTGCTGATACAATTTGCTTTTTCCTTTGCCACTGCCGTGGCATTGCTTTTCCACAACCGCTGTAGCGCGTGTAACCTGTAAACGAGTTTTAACTTTGAAATAATACCTACCGTAACAGACGTCCGTCTCCAAACGATGCTGGAATGACCCATTTATGGGTTTAAACCACCTTTGTCTGTCAGGTATAGCAGGAGAGAAGGAAGAAACGAAAAAGAGACGAAGAAGGAGGAATGAAGGGCAATGACATCGTTGACCCAACGCGGTTGTGACTCTCTTGGTTACCACTTATGGCTACTCAAAAAACACCAGTCTTCTTACGCAACTGCAGGAGAAAAAGTAGGTACCTAATGTATTTATAGTTTATGCACCTCTGTAATATCCTTCAACAAGTGCAGCGTCTTCTCGTGGTAGCTGTTGAACATCTTCAGCAGGGTCCTCTCTGTAAAGAGCACCAGGTCCCGCTCTGTCGGGATCTCATAGGTCCCGATGCTAGACGGTAGCTTGTTCTCAGGGCATTTCATATTGAACTCTTTCACATTGATTTTTGGTATCCTGTGTTCCTTATCGTCATGTGTCGGGTACTGATGGAAAAGGAGATTTTTTATTCCGTATTTTAGCCAAATCGTTTGATATGGCTACTAAAATGTCGTCTTTTAATTCGTTTAGTTTACTGGATGCTCAACATTTGACTGAAAATTATAACTAATTTTTATAGGAAAGTATTAGGGAAAAAATATACTAAGTAGTCGTACATGTTTTTCTTCACAAGTTTGAGAGCAGTGGTGATTCGTGAGTCGAACGTTCCACGTTATGTAATTTTTTTACATAACGTGGAACTTCCGACTGGTAACCCACGACCAATAAGTCTTAAGTTGGCGCCGTTAACACTAGGCCACCAGTGCTATACAGGTATGTATGGTAAATACTTACTAAATCATTATCCTTGGTAAAATTAAGTTCTTTGGGTTTACTGGACACTGTGGCATTAACTGTGGTCTTGGTTTGATCTTTAACGGTCACATTGAACGTTTTCAATAACACCATAATAGGTTTATGCTTTTGTAACGAGCTCATGGTTGATTTTGAAGTTGCTGTTGTAGGTTCAAATCCTTGGAACTGTTCGTAGTTTACGTAGCAGACACCACTGGCCAGGTTTATTGAGAGCACAGTCAAATCTGTTGGTTGATGATGAAAAACATATAGCGTAAGCGGTTTCGACAGTCGTGGGGAGCCAGGTGCATAAGCGGGTAGGTGGACGGCGAGTGATGGGTGGCTTGCTGTCCGATCACAACCAGGCCCTGGTCGATGTCGCGTTGTGTTCCACGGGCGCCTCAAAGAGATGTCAGCATAGGAGACGTGGCCCGTTAGGGCTAGAGCCTACCAGGGTTGCGGAATTTGTTCGAAAGAGTCACCGCGGCCCTGGAACGCATAGGCTTTAAGAGGAACACGGATGAGTTTTAGTCAATAAGAGTCTGACACGCCCTTCCGCTCCACCCACAGCAGAAGAAATAATTTGATGATTTCCCCTACTTAAAAAAAATATGCGTAAGTTTATCTCGTGCGGCCGACTGACTGTATCGCGCGGTTTCTCGTGACCAATCTCACAGGAACCATGCATTTTATGGCTCTCAGCAATAATGGTAACTTACATCAAAGAAAGAATTTTCATTATCAACTGTACCTTCTTTAGAGGTAAAAATTGATGCTAATCCAGGACGTCTTAATCAAACTATTTTTTTTTATTAATCGACCTGGAATTTTTTATGGAAAAATTCGGAAATTTGTGGAGCAAATTATACTTTTATTGCAGCTCCCTCCTCTTAAGTCTTAAAAAATGATCATGTTTCCGGTGTGATAGAGAGACGGAGCTGTACAGGACGAATAGCACAATCCCTGTCTCTGATGGAATCATTATGACATTGGTATTGCATAGTAGGTACGTCCCCTGTACTTAGGTACGTCCAGAGATTACCGCAAACAAACAATGTGACTTCATTATAATATTTATTTTGATATGAAGTCGTCCTTCCGGAGAACGTGGAATTCACGAGCCCAAAATCAAGTTGCACCGAAAAGGGCTAATTAAATTAAGTTATTTCTTAGGATTCGCTTAAAAACTGCAACTTGACATCCACTGTATTTCGGGCACACCGTTTTTCCAATAAAGAACAAAGTTAAAATAAAAAAATTACCCACATAAATAAAGATTTCCAAACATAGCGAAATATTTACAAACAAACGAGCATCAAACGGTCAATATTTAAATCATAACACGACACAAATATTTCACTGCACTGTAGGTACACGTGTGTACAACGATTTTCAGCCGATTGAGTTTCAGTCACATTGTGATCAATGGCTACCTACCTACTTGGTTTACTGTTTTGTTAGTACTAAACAGTAGTTTTATCGCAAGTGTTTATTGAATGAGCTCTAGGTTCCATAACATTAACGTTTTGACGACAGCAGAGTCGGATCTTTGGCCGTCAAACATCAAGCAGGGGCTCCTCATGCTAGGAATTGGCGGTCGCGGGATCATGAAGAATTGTTCAAGCACTTCAGCACTTCTGTTAAAAGTGTCTTTGTGACAGCCCGGAGTTGGTGGGGCGAAAACCCCCGTGACAAAACACAAGAATGTTTGTATTTCGCGCGCTACCACTACGCATCCCCCTTAATTATGAAGATGCCTAGGCAGAAAATATAATACTCTACTTTGAAATACCTAATACAAAGGAAACTAACGAGTAGGTATACAAAAGATTGTGTTATTGAAACTACCTACATATAACCTACGTATATAGGTTTGTAACCGTTTACGTCGCGCGCTGCAAACTGCAATCCGCCGTTTGATTTCTTGGTCACGTGTCGGCTATTAGTTTGTTACTTTATTTCGAGCGCTTGATGCTTATGAGTAGCAAAAGTTTTAGAAAAGTATGTAATTTTTAAATTCACTCTGTGCCCTACTATGACGTCTTGTATAGCTCCGTCTCTCTCCCACACGGAGCTATACAAGACACGAGCACTTTTCCTTTTTCACAACGGATTTATGATATTATTGGCACAGTGGCCTGTCAATAACGAATTCCTTTTAAAACACTACCTATTGCTTCGTGGGTCTACAGTCTACTTAGTATTCTTTCTAATAGATGTTCGCGACCAGAAGCTTTCAGTTTAGTTCGCGGCACTTTAGCGAATTAAGTCGCTCTTTTAGTTCGTCAGCTCCAGTCGCGAACCAGAAAAAGGCAGGTCGTTCACCTGTGGGAGTGCTCTATCAACATACCTCTACTACCTACTTAGATAGCTGCTGATTTGCGCAAGAGCGTGGTCGTGTGGTGTCCTGTCGCTGAGTTGTGAATCAACGTCATCATCATCATCTTTCTGTAATGCCAAATATCCTTGTCCGATGATGCTTACCTATTTTAGTAACTCAGTAGATTTAAAACTGATATCTTTTGTTGTTCCTCTTCCAACTGATAAACAATGAACCTTCTATATTATCTCTTCACCACACTTGGTTAACTGGTAGAGAATGCCTAGGTTTTAAGTCCACCTTTCTTCCTACGTGCATGTAGTTTAAATAAACAATAAATACTTGAGGTGGGTACAACACGTTGTCTTCATTCGATTATCTCCTGCAAACCGTCACAATATCATCCAAACACGAAAAAATATATATGTAGGTACTTACTAACATCAATTGAAAACCTTTCAGACGACGGGTGTCCAAACTTGATCGATCGAGCTACATTAGACGAGTAGGTAGGTATATGTTTGTTCAACATCGTGTTACAAACAGTTAGCCCACACTTTATCAGGCTAGAGCATTTTGTTTGCTTTTGTACTTTAAAACGGCTGTTATAAAGGGTTATTTCTTACATAAAAAGTAGTTGAAAGAGTTATTTTTATGAAGTATATAATGAAACTTCTCAGATGCACATACCTACGTACGATACATATATGTAATGCCTAGGTATAAAAGTTAGTTATAAACTATTTCGAAAAATAATTGAGAGAGAAGGAGAGAGTGATTTTTCATTTTTTAGGGTTCCGAAACTCTAAATGGAAATAGGAACCCATTTAGGACCACTCGGTTGTCTGCCTGCCCGTCTGTCACGGCCGATTTTCTCCGAATCTACAGGACCGATTCAGTTAAAATTTGGTTAGTACACTAATAATCTTCTATGACCCAAACACGGACGAGTAACGAAAATAAATAAATTTTGAAAATAAAATGACTTTTTGGGGAAAAAAAATGAAAGGGCGTATTGTGAGGATTTTGAATATTTTTTTTTTGATAATTTTATAATAAGTGGATTTGAAGTTGAATTAAAGAAATAAAATAAACCAAACAAAATAATGTATTCCATAAATACTTAACTAACTATATTCACTAGAAATAAAAATAAAAGCTCCAACTAAAAACCCTAAAATATGGCGTCAAAAAATTCATTCGCATCGCTGTCGACTGGAAGTGTACCCAAAAGACTGGCGGCATTGCCACGTTGTATGGCAATGCTTATTCTTTGACCAAGGTAAAAGCCAGCCCTTGGGTCACGTGAAGTGTCAACTAAGCGCCTTGAGAGATCTTTAACTAAGTTATGTGCACTCGGACCCCAAGACCCGAGAGTTTCAACCCCAAACGGCTCGAAAATATAACTACCAACAAGTTTATTATATTTCCGCCGCTTGAGGTTCTCTGCAGCCGCAGCGGCAGCGCCAGAACAGCACGAAGAGCTAGGAAGATGGGATGGCGCAAGAGTATCGACACAAGTAGCGTCCCACACTAATGGCCTACCCATCTTCCATGGAAATAACGACATGCCGTCCGGTCTCTTGCCATCGTCGCGTGCCAGGCCATTGGGTTCTAACACAGCCGGAACGCCGACGGTGACAAGAGCTCGTCGGATGATGTCGTTAAGATTCGCGTGCCGCGCAATGCGACCCGCGCTACGGCTGCATGACAGGCCGTGGTGTCCGAGGCTGTTGACAACTTCACCACAGTGGCAGCGATGAGGAGAACAACAAGGAGCGCCAAGACGCAGGCAGGCAGCGAGGCGGAAAGTAGTATCGTCGAACATGGTGCCAATGTTCGATGACGGTAGTGCGTGAAGCCAGAGACCCGATTCCCACTCACCCACAGCCAGCAGGCGCGCACGCTCTGCAGTAGTAGTTGATGTGGCAATAAGTTTTTCCTGAACTTGCCTGCAGAGCGGATCGTCCCACCGTTTCTGGGATGAAGGGTAGTCGGGCGGATTTGAGTTCGGGCAAGCGAGTCTCCAGGCCTCCACAGCCTCGGTGAAGTACGGCACATCAAAATCACTCAGTGTAGAAACTAGAATATTCCTGATTAATTTATCAGTGCCGTACACCGAGGATATAAAAGCCGGTAAACTAATACTGGTAATTTTGCGGACGCCGAGGCCTCCCATACGGATGGGAAGGGTTGCTTGCGCCCAGGCTTTGTCGTCCATGGCCACATTTAAAATTAAAGTAAGTGTATGCTTGATAATTTGGTCTATTTTGTCCAAAAGGTGGGGGTGCTTCCATAAATGGGAAGCACGAAGGAAATATATTAATTTTGGGCCGAAACAGCAATAACGAATAAGAGTGATGGCCGAATGCATGTTAATTTGGAGCAATCTTTCCGAAACGTCATTAAAATTTTGAATTTTTTCTTCAACAAAATCTGGAAAAGAATTCTCAAAGATTGGGCACCCAAGGAGACGAAGAGAGCTTTTGTCCATAATTTTGATTTCAGGGGCTATTGTGTTAAATTTTGGAAGCGTAAGTAGTCTGTCAGTGTTGTCCGATAAAAAAATTCGCATTTGGAAAAGTTCAGATCAAGTCCTATGCAATGGAATTGATTTTTTAAAAATTGTAGGTCATTTAAGACAGTATCTAGGTACATCGCCTCCAAGGGTTCCATCATCAAGATACCAAACGTTAAATTTAGAATTTAGCTGTCGAATAATTGGGTGAACAGCTAAACTAAAGATCACTGGCCCGAGGTGATCACCTTGTTGACAGCCAACTGCAGATTTCAAAAGGTTGTCCCGATATAGTAATTTAGATGGTTGTCTATAACATTGCCAGAGGAAACTGAAGATTTGAGGTATTTTTAGCTTCTGCCAGCAAGATGGCCCTGTTTACCGAATTAAATGCATTTTTGATGTCAACCTTCAGGATGACCTCTCCTTTGCCAGAATTTAGATAGGTCGACAGTGCGTGTACGGCAGCCTCACAGTCCCCTTTGGAGCCGTAACCAAGCTGCAGGGGCTGGAATTTTTTCGAAAGAACCTCACCATAAAATTTACAACAAATCTTGGCTGCTATAAAGAAAGGAATTATTAAAGAAATTAGATGAAAAATTACCATTCCACCCCCCTATCTCCGAATGAAAAAAAGTGCAAATCTTTGCCTATAGATTGCAGCTGCACTTGACCGGTTTTTTTGAAAAAGATCATTAACTAACTTTTTCAATCTAAGTATCGTGTGTAAGTATACTTATCAAGATTGTTGAAAATCGGTTCATTCATTAATTCAAATAAAACAGCAGGGCGTTTCGATCCAGCTCGATCCCGCCAATTTATTTCGACTATTGCATCATACATTCATTATTTTCTTGTTTTAGTTACCATGGAGATAGGGTATTCAGGTTTCCAATCAAAGAGTTTTGAACGCAGAAAACATAAAACCATTTCTATGGCAACCATTTGTTACGTCATCGTCAATATTCAGTGACAAAAGACAAGAGGAAAAAAGGTAATCTTTTTATCACGTTTTGTCATATCATTTCATGATCATCATCAAATCTCAGAATCTTAATCAATATTTCAAACACCGATAATTCTTTCATACCGGACATCAATCCTTTTTAACTGTATTTCGATGATCATCTGCCATCTGCGTAGCCTTTTCCTAACTATATTGGGGTCGGCTTCCAGTCAAACTGGATTCAGCTGAATAGGTACCATTATTTTACGTGGAGCGGCTGCCTACCAGACCTCCACAAGCCGGTAATTGGGTAACACGGTACTTTTGGCAAGACAGGTGTCAGATTTCTTGACTCTTCAGACTACCCGTAACGACCGTCTGTGTTAAGATGGTTGTGCATGTGGTGATGGTGGGATTATCAGAAGTCAGAAAAACCTGGGTCCAAGGTTTTTTTGGCTTCTGATAATCCGTAACGACTGCCATAGATCTAAAATCTAAAAAGAATCTAAAAGCCGGTACTAACGGTTTAACGTGATTTCCGAGGCACAGAGAACCCTTGCTATGTTAGGATGGTCACCCATCCATAGACCGACCTCGGCAAGCATTGTTTAACCTTCAAGTCTTTTTTTTTAAGTTGGGAAATCATCAATTGACTTCTTCCGCTCACGGATGGGTTTTAACTCATCCGTATTCCTTCTAAAGCCCTTTGCGTTCCAGGGCCGCGGTGACTCTTTCAAACAAATTCCGCAACCTGGGCAGGATCGACCGGTGCGGCTGTTATTATTTAGCCACGAGATTTTTAAACCAAAATCTACCTTTTTACCAAACCTTTTCTCCTGTATTTCGTTATAGGTAGGTACCTATCTAATTTCTAATTTAATTTGTAGACTTTCTGGACATTCCAAGGAATATCTTCAGATTTTAAAATGGACAAACCTCTTAATGAAGATGATTTTGCCGCCATGGAAGACCAGTTGAAGCAGTCCGTGGAGAATGACAGGCGCTACTGGAAGGTTAACGATGTCAAGTGTGATGCCATCTACACGGCCAAGAGTTACGAAGAATTCGCGTGAGTGTTTTTATCTGTATTTTAGTTGGGGCCATCTTAGGGTTGATTCATACATATCTGGACCGTGGACGGGTCGTGGTCCATCGTCCGCTTGCGTCTCTTGCATCCCCGTGTAGAGACGTCCCTGATTTTAGTAGAATACAAAGACGTGTAGGTACCCCAAATGAGTCCGATAGGCATTTGCCCCATTTGCAAAAACGGCAAACTTCCATCATGCAAAATCAGTACAAAATGTTATCCTGTATTTGATTCCAACAAGTGAAGACTTTTTTGTGAGAAATCTGGTTATTGGTACAGCCGTGCCGTGAGCAGAACAATAGTGATGTCCTGTAAACACCTCACCGTGGAAACTAAGGTGAAGTGAGCTGTCAATCCATAGCTGAGTGGAATGACATTCACTTCACGTTTTATCTAATCTAAGTTTTCACGGTGAAATTTTATCAGATTGTAAGTACTGGCTTCTTCCAACGGGATTGGTTTAGTTGCCAGGTTTGGCCATTAGCCAAAAATTGTACAGCCAATTTTGTAATTCTGTCAGTTTTAACATTTCAATCTGTTGCAGGGACCGCGTGGCAGCAGCTCATTTGAACCCGCTGCACAAAGATGACTACAAGAAGAAATGTGCCCGCAAATGGAACCAGTGTGCTACTGAGGATAAGAAATCAGATGAATAAATAGTCATAGAATGTATGCTGCGTTTATTTTTACTCTGAGCTCACTTCATGTTCACTTCACCTAAGCTTACACGGTGAGAGGTTTACATAATCACACTGCAGAATAGACCGGCTGAACCCATTAACGAGCTTGCTTGACTTGGATTCGGTTCATGTCTTTGGACATTGCTGGACTTCGCTCGATATGAAGTTTTTTATGTCTTGCGATAACATAACATACTTTGAATGTCAACGATTAAGTTGGATTTTATAAAACCTGCTCTTAGCTGAAGCAACGGGTTACTTATTGAATATACAAGAAAACGATAGGTTTTGGTTTTAAGTAAAAATGTATATTTATTGATTTTGCATTGATGTCTTTTGTAAAAAATATAAAAGTCTGTAAAAATGTAAATAAAATAGTATCAAAAACAAATATCATATCAAATATAGATTTGGTCTATGACACTTTTATCAAAAATCACTTATTCAATTGGTTTGCAATGGAAAAGATATTTCTGTATGACAAATCCCAGCTGAAGACTTGAATAAGCTTGGTACTGCTTGGTTGTAATTGTTCCACCTTTACAGGTCTTAACTCATTAGTTTGCCATTCTGGTATAGGAGGGAGACGGAGCTATACAAGACGCATAGCACTGTCCCTCTTTCACAACGCAATCATAATGACATTGGTACGTCATAGTAGGGCGCTGAAACCAGTTTTTCCAATGCGTATGGCAAGGCACGCTCTTGTTTTAGTGTGCCATTTACTACTGCAAAATTTTTTTGTAGCCTACTTCACGGCGATAAACTTAAACGATGAAGTGAACCGAAGACACGGTTGGCGCAGTGGTTGAATGATTAGCTGCTGCGCTGCGTGTCACGGGTTCGATTCCTGCACGGAACAATTATTTGTATGGCTTACAGGTTCCGGGTCTAGCTGTTGGTGTATGTGAGTTTGTTTGTATGTTTGTAAAAGCACCCACCCTTTAAAAAAAATGTGGCTTAGGTTGTGGTGTTTCCTATTTGGGGAACTTTAAAATTCTCTAGTCTATTCCATAATTTTAAAGCGACGGCAATCGGAAAGTTTTTGTACAATAGAACTAGATGATATTTTAAACTTCCGTAGAACCTAAAATTTATTTGACTAACTTTGTTTCCCTAAATAACAACACAAAAAATTATTTAAGTTAGTCGAGCCATTTTAGAGTTTCTGCGAGACCATCGCACGGCAGTTGATTTTATATACAATACATCGTCTTATTTTGAGCAGTGCTCGCGCTTTTTCAGTTCCAATCATAAGAATCCTATGATAAATTAGTTCTTTTTCCTGGGATTGCTCATGAGAATGATAATTTCGATCTTCGTGTGTTTGCTTTCCACTTGAGGGTGGTAGAAACGGTTGTCGTTACGATTCATATGCACCAGAGGTTGGCCATACCAGCCGTAACTGAAACAAGTTGACAATTATCTTTATAATTTCTATTTTTAATAATATAAAGTTCTACTGGTACTGACTTATTGAGTGACTGAGTGACTGACAAAAAACGCACAGCCGAAACTACTGGTCGTAGAAAGATGAAATTTGGCAAGTAGCTTCTCTAAACTCTTCTTAAGGGAACGGGGTTTCCCGTTCCGGGATAAGCGCGAACGAAGTCGCGGGCGAAAGCTACTAGAATACAAGACTTTTTATTATGTACACCATAAAAGTAACAGAAAATATATGTGAAGAAAACATTAGAAGTTGACACAATGGGCGGCCTTATAGCTTAAAGCAATTTTTCCTGCTGAAAATCGTCTTTTGATCTGCGCTTCGCTAATAAAATCTCGCTTGATAGTGAGTGAAGGAACATGCGTGCCTAGAACTAAGGATTTTACTCATGACTTAAAGACCCAAAGCTTTAAGTATATCGAAAATTCCCAAAACATTTTTGTGCCTATGGGTGAGGTGTCCACTATTGTAGCGGCGGTGCATCGCCAAACATTACGTTTTCATTAAAAAAACACTGCCCTCTTAATTAATGGAATTATAATAAACCGGTCAAGTACGAGGCGGACTCGCATACGAAGGGTTACGTGTGCCCTTTTAGTTTTATTTTATTTCTATTAATTTCAACTGTAAGACAGACGGACGGACAATAGCGCTTAACAATGGTCCCTTACCCGAAACGAAGCTAACGGGACCCTCAAAAAAACTTTTTTTACAAAAAAGTACAACCGACTTCCAAATAAAAAAAACACTACAAAGTATAAAATAACTTTAATTTCGGAGGTCGGTGTTAAAATATGAAGAAACAACCAAAACACCGACTTGGAAGTCAGTTGTATTTTTTTGTAAAAAAGTTTTTTTTTCTCACTTTTAGTGCCTTTCAAATCGGTTCATAACAACATAAACAAAAATAATAATAAAGGTAACAACATAAAAAAAAACAACAACCGAATGGAGAACCTCTTCCTTTTTTTGAAGTCGGTTAAAAAGAAAATATACGTTTGATCTTAAAGCCGTCGTGTATAAAGAAGCGAGATGAACTCAACTATCTCCACTAACAGTCAACTGTAGTCTACGCAGATTAGTTCCGAGTTTAGAAGCCCGAGGCACTTCACTCCCTATTATTAGTTCGCAAGAAACAACTTAGAATATGGGGCAGTTTGTGCGAGTGGGATTGTAAAACTTGTACACTTTGCGTCTCTGATCAATGAATATGTTATGTACGCTTGAAAGAAGCGTAAATGAATTAGAAGGATTTTGAATTAGTGTTTAGGTAGTGGTCCATACTAAATGGCAATGTATGCAGATCAGAGAGCCCATTCTCGTGATTTTAAAGAAACGTTCGCATTCGCATCATGTAGTCACGATCTGTCAAAACACCTCTCATTTCCCCACATTTTGATAATAATCTACACTTCTACACTAATATTATAAAGAGGAAAAATTTGTATTTTTGTGTGTGTGATGTATAAACTCAAAAAGTACTGGACCGATTTGAACAATTCGTTCAGCAATGGATAGCTACATTATCAGCGAGTAACATAGGCTATATTTTATCCCCGTACTCCCACGGGAACGAGAACTGACGTCCGATAGTTATGTATTAAAGAAAAATACGAACTGGTCAAAATAATGGCACGGTGAGCCAGCTTATTGGTCATTGGTTTGACATCCGCTGGTATCAATTGTTTCTAAATAACTTGACGTAAAATCTGTTTTTTCCGAAGGTAGGTTGTCCTATTTATAGATCGACAGATTTGCCAGTTTAATCTTAAAAAAAATAACTTACACCTGGTTCTCAGTTGCGGGCGAGGGGTACTTGCTGCGAGGTCCTTTGGCCCTGGTCTGCGCGACGTTCTCGTGGTAGTCGTCCACCTTCTTCGTCTGTTCCTTTGTCTCTGCCTTCAACTGGTCATGGGAGGCGTAGAACTTTCCAGTTACTGGGATTGCTGAGGACGATAGTTACTTTTAGAAATTGCCAAGATATATATATCGTGCCGTGGTGGGTAGAAACTGAATGAGGCTGGTACAGGAACGTGGGGATTGGTACAAAAAAAGCAGCCTATGCTCAGCAGCGAAGTCGAGCTGTGGATGATGATGACATCGTAGGGGAATGGGAAATTGGGGCTTGAAGGTGCCAAATTTTTAAGCAAATTCTGGGTTGACTGCATTTAGATAGCCTTAAACACGCTCAGAAGAAGAGTGGTCTAAAATTGCAAAAACAAAAAATCTATTAAGTATCGCTTTTAGACATAGTGCAAAATGCGCGGTGGATGGCAACGGGCTTGCCCCTATTACTGTAAGTACCTAAATTACCTACTGTCTAGCTCTTGGGGGGAAAAATTGTGTGGTCTATTGATACTTACATCCAAAGTTAGGCCTGTAAATCTTGTAGTTCCTGAAATGTTTGACTTCTCTGTAGATGATTTCGTTCAGCATGTGAATGTCGATCGGCGCCCGCGTGCCGAATGTGCATTTTCCCTCGGCCATCCTGTCTGGGATACAAACTATGAATGACCTTAGTGTTACAGAAGTTACGAAGATGCTGTTGTTTTGTGTGGAAAATTTGTTTTGTGGTGGTTGGACAGAGTCATCAGAGTCCTGAGTGTAGTGTCGAAGCGGCAGTAGACAGCTTAACCTTATAACGCCAGAGCATAAACGCATTGGTGTGCCCCCAACGCCAAACCACAAATTCGCCCTACTTTTTGTCGGCTCCAGCCGACGATGGGGTGTTGGGCACTTTTTCATCTGTCGGCTATAGACAACCGTGGCGGTCAAAAGGTTAATATTGTTCAAACATTTGCCAAGCCTTTTCCCTGCTATTGGGATCGGCTTCCAGTCTACCCGAAATCTTTAGACAGCTGAATATATGTATTGTACATTGGAGCGAATGTCCGCCACCACATTGTAACTGGGTAATACGATTCCCCTTGGTAAGGCTGGTGCCAGATTGACTTGCTTCTGACTACTCGTAACGACGCGACTGTCCAAGCGACAGCTATGACGAACGGCTTTGCGTTTTCCGAGGCACGGAGGAAACTTAGTATGAATGGATGGTCACCTCGGCAAGGGTGGCTTAACCTCTTACTTTGCCACGAGCTCCTCTCATATACCTACCAATATCTTAGCGTTCATGGTAAGATTGTTATGTGCGAAGGGACCGCATTTAAAAGAAGTTTGTAAACATAGTCTCCTGGTATCGCCTAGTCATGGAAGACCAGCTAATTTCGTTAAACCTGGCTCTTGGGGTTTAATAGGCTGAAGACTTCAAAATAAAGAAGATCTCATAATAACACTTAAAGCATTTGTAGCCTACTTGTACATAAATATACAGAAGACTGTTAATTACCTGAAGATTTGGAAAAAAATGGAAAAAAAAATATTAAAAATACCACTGTTTGTGGCCTAAATGTAAAATTTGAATGACAATGACAAAGTCAGTTGGATGACATTGACAATGTTGGTCATGGTTTCTATAAAAAGGTTTTGTACTTCCAAGTTTACGTACGTTTATGTACGCAAATAATTAATAAAGTAATTTTGACCCGAGTCTGTATTATCAGTGCAGCATTATCAAAAGCGGTAGGGAGATTTCATTGATGATTGAAGTGTAAACCACTAGATGTTATTCTTATTGTGTGCGATCATAAATAATTAATAAGCAGTACATTTAAAAAACAACAATTGAGTTAGATTTGCTCCTATTACTTGCCGAAATTTTAATGTTCCAAATTAATTAAAGGTCTAATCGTACGCTAATGATTAAGTAGGTACTTACTTATCTACCCGCTCAAATAATTCAGTCGTGTTAACTCCTGTTTACACAACAACTTAAACGAGAGTCTTAAGAACTAAACCCTCGCTAGTGGTTGTAATCAACAGGTGAGGTTAATTTTAATGGGTCCGTTAACGACGTTAGTGCCGGCTTCCCGGCTTAATCTTAACCCGGGTAGATTGCCACCGGCGGCGACGGTGGTACCGGGCTCCACGTATTTGGTATATGAAGTACTTGTGGTTAAGGTTACATTTAATTGGAGATGCAATCAAGGTTTTGGAGCTAGCTTAAATAGTTCTGGTGTGACCTTTACTCTATGCTGCGTTTCGGTCTGACTAGTCTTTTCCCAAATAAGTTGCAGGCGTGTTCCAGTTTAACCGGATGTAGCCGAATACCAGTATTTTACACCAGCTGCCGCTAGTGCTAGGGCTCCGCCCGCGTGAATTTCGAAAATTATCCCAAGGGAACATACTCCCGGAACATAAAGTATCCTATGTGGTATTCTTTTATCTACCTTGTGCCATATTCATCAAGATCCGTTCAGCCGTTCTGACGCTTTAATATTATAGTATACGTTTATAGTATAGTATAGCCTGCCTGACTATTAGTACAGCCTGTCTGACCTCCAAAAACCAGTAAATGGGTCGCAGTCAGGTGTCAGATTTCTTGACTTCTAACTACCCGTAACGACTGTCAAAGATCTACAAATGACAGCCCAGACCAACAGCTTGATGCGTTTTCCGAGGAACGGGGTAATCTCGGTACCTACCTATGTTAAGATGGTCACCCATCCACGGATTGACCTCGGCAAGCGTTGCTTAACCTTGAAGATCGTGCCGTGCGACTGCTATTATTTAACCACGAGCTTCTCCTGCGTACAGTCAACAAAGCTATTTGATATGCAGGCAGCTAACTTTTAAACAATGTTGTGAGTGTGCTGAGTAGACAATTATTGTACACCACACTCGTTAGTATGTCATAAGCTTAAAAATAAATAAATATTGGCAGTGCAGTGGTAAAAAAATATTTTTTTTGCCTGTATACCAAATAGCTTTGTTGACTGTACCTACTCGTTGTTTTCGTAAGATTTGGCTACCAACCTGTTGCTTTGCGATTGGGATAAGATGCTGTGTGATACAGCTGTAGCTTTCTTAGGCATATACATATTTGTGTGTCATGTATGTTCCGACAAAGAAAACATCGACAAATAAGAGATTACCCTCTAGTACGCCAGAAACTGAATTAGCTCAATTCTTGAAGGCCTCGTTTAAGATCTTACAAACGCAGACAGAAATAATATTACGTTAGTTCTAATACATCTTCGACGACAATAGCAAAAACGACTACAAATCATTTATAATCATCAACATCATTCCAGCCGAAATACTTATACTGCTGGACAAGGAGCGCTCTCAAGATTCAAGACCGGTCATGTGCGTGTCGCAGCCAGCGGATTCCCGCGGCCTTCACCAGCTCATCGGTGTACCTTGTGTGGTAGGCCTAATCATTACCTGAATTTAAATAAGTATTAACCTCCATTTTCCCACACCACCATCATTTTATCTACAAAACTCCAGGCATCCAAATAATCCCCAATCAATAGGAGACATAATTTTCAAAAGAAATACCAATAAGAAATGAAAAATTCTAATAAATGAGGCGTCCTTCCGCTAAGCGTCCATGGACTGAATTTAAAAAGCTGTTCGCCCCGCCTGCCGCGCTATATCTCTCATTCTTCGCGGTCGGGCGCGTGAGGTGCCTTTGGGAGCTGGCACGGTGATGAGCGGAAGCGACAGCGGGAAGAGGTGGAGCAGTGTCACAAAGTGTAGCTCAAGATCTTCCTTAAACAATAATCTTCACTGCCCTCCTCAAAGCCAAAGACCGAAACAAGTGGAGGGATATGGTCAAAGAGATGATTCGGCGAAGTCTTATTTCTAATTAGTAATGATCTTAATTAGTTTTTCAGGGTCATGACTCCCCGTCATGACCCTGAAAAACGTGAGGCGAAGGAGTTTAAAAACGTCTTGGTTGATTTTGAACTCTTTCTCAATACCCTTAGCAATAGCTGCAAGGTTAGAATTCCCTGCAGGAGTCTGTGTTGCCTGATAGTTACAACCTGGGGGTCTTAGGTCCAGAGTGAATAGGTTACTTCTAGGCAAGCGTGCTCCATTGTCGACCACATAATCGGTTTTCATCAGGTTAGACTGTGGTCAAAGGCAAGACTATCAATATATAAAAAGAACATAGACTCCACAAGTCGTGAATGCAGTGACTGTGAAAGTCCTTTAACAGTACGATATTCTCGTGTTTCTATTTATGGTGACTACAAGACTTATTGAAAAGCAACTGCTATAATTAAAACAGAACAGTGCCCTGCATCTTGCAGGGCACTGTCAACATACTAATATGTATTAATAAGTGAAGCAAAATCTTTGTAGGTACCCTTTTTTACGAAAATTACGCGGACGGAGGAGTTTGAAATTTGGTACAGTTAAAGTTGAAAGTTAGTTTAAATTTTATTATAATGCTTAAAAACTACATTAAATTAAAAAAAAAATATTCCAAATATCATTTGCCACAGCTAGTGAGACCACTAGACTCCTGAGAGATCCTGTAAAAGTATCTCCTACTGCCTATTTGACATCACAACTTCGAGGTACCATAACCACCCTCAGCATAATCCAAGCCTCACAAAATAATTTAATAATCCGCTCCGCTCATATCACACAGAGCATTCCAACGAAAATTCCAATCGGCTATCGCATCGGCGCGATATTGCGAGCACAGGCGAAAGAGACACCGGGCCCGCTATTTCATAAGACGTATAATTGAAATAGCCGCAAAATACCCGCGGTCGCACCCGCCGCCCTAAGGGCACAGCCTGATTGACGGTTGAGAAGCTCCGTTTAATTTTTATAGGCGTTTGAAATGGTGTATTTGGATTTAAAAAGAGGTTTTTTTCGGGTTGGACATCTGTTGCTCAACCTTACGTTACGTTTTGTCGATTTGTATCTACCTACTGCGTACGTAGGCTGATGCCAAATTATCGATAAGTCTGAAAAGGCAAGGCAGATTGATTCAGGTACACATTCCACTCTGATTGAACAGTTATCGAGCGTATTCATTATCGAAACCAGCCGGTCGATTTTTTAAACATGTCGAAGCTTTGGTGAAGTGATTACGAGGTGAGCTGTCAATCCATATAATCAAGATGGACATAGACATCTTGATTGACCATATACCGAGATACCTACATGCAAACCCACGGTTTTTATCTTTTAGCTCATTGCCAACTGGATGACCGGTTAATCACTGTACTTACATATGAGCATGAATTCTAGACTCAAGTTAATAAGTGGTACGACACGCAAGTGACAAAAACTCGGAAGACGTCAAGTCGGTAAAACTATAAAAAAAGCTGTTTTAAAGGTGCGTTATTATTTATTTGCACTTGTTTATTACTTAGGTTCGTGCTTGACCACTGAGGTCGACGAAGGAGCATGCTCGCTTTAGAGTAATCCATTCACTATAGAACCAAAGGCCCGTCGGTTGTAGCTACCAGGAAACACAGACACCACAAAAAAAAACCTTCTAAAATGTAAGTTTTAAAGAAACAATATTGCCCATCAAAAGTTTTGTTCATAATGAGTTACCATTAGCAGGGTAATGGACACCGCGGTTGATAAACTGACGTTAATTAACATCCAGCCGAATAAAAATACATCAGATCTTTTCCCGATACTTTGTAAGGAGTTACCCTAATGCGGGTTACAAGTGTATCGCTTGATCGCTTGATTGTATCGCATATTACATCATTACATAAATTCCCATTAAAACAAACTTTTAGAAATCATTCAGAAAATAATAATAAGAAAAATGCATTAGATACTTACAAGAAAAAAATCAGCTCACGAAAATACACAAAAATCTTGGTTTTCTCATAATTCTGATACTCCCAAAGGTGCAGGCGCACGTTAAGTAGGGTAGGTGACCTACCTATAATGGATGTGTTTATTCTAATGTGCCGAAAAATTTATTATTTTAGGTCAAAATCTTTGGTTAGACGTACTGAACGCTGTGTTAAAATTTGTCCACCTGTTTAATTTTTAATGGGACCTTATGTATGTTTAAGGATAATGATCATGATGGTTATGTATGTCCAGGATCGAGTTAAAAGACTTGCGATTCGAGAGGTCTATACGCAGCACATCAGCTGCTGATTGCCTTGGCTATTGACGGCATGATTTTACTACTGTCTGGCAGCCATCTCGGGGTACGGCAGTGCCCAGCTAAGATGAGCCGAAGGAAGCAGGTACTACCTACATTATCTCGAAGTATTTCGTCGTATTTTCGAACATCCGATGTACCTAACCTAGAAAAAACGATTACATTCGTTACGTAACATTCTACCCTTTTTTTTTTTAAGGATGGGAAATCATCAAATGACTTCTTCCGCTCTGGGCGGAGCGGAAGGGCGTGTCAGACTCTTACTGACTAAAACCCATCCGTGTTCCTTCTAAAGCCCTTTGCGTTCCAGGGCCGCGATGACTCTTTCGAACAAATTCCGCAACCCTGGCAGGCTCTGGCCCTAGCGGGCCCCGTCTTTTATGCTGACATCACGTAACATTCTACCTACCCTGATAATTTAGGCTCCCTATTGTATTAACCAGATCGAAATAACAGTTTCGGCCTGGTTTTTGCTTTGAATTATTTTCCCGAAAATGTACCTAGATATTTTCTAACGATCAACATTAAAAACGCAGCGTTCTTGCCGCTCGCCGACAGACATCGCCTATAGACGTCGCGGATGGATTCCCGAGATATCTGCGACGCGTGACAATAGTCCGCATGTAATGACTGCCTCCGCGGGCCGCAATCTGTTAACGTACTGTAAACTGGATATCATAACCTTGCTGAAACCTAAATTGTAAACTGTCAACTTTAAGTAGGTAGTAATAGAGTTACTTTTGAAACAAGCTCTTGTCTGAAGAAGTACTATCGTCTATAAATTAATCTACAATATTTTACTTGGATCATAATCATAATCATTTATTCTATTGCAAACATGGGTTATTGGTACAGGTGTTTCATTTATAATAAGTCCTCTATATTCTACCCTCACATGAGCATGCAAATTACATTAAATTTCAAATTAAGTTAAATTAAATATTGATATGAAAAATGCAAAAATAATAATAGTAATGTCAAATGGAAACAAATGTCAAATAGAACAATTATGTCAAATAGACCAAAACCCAGTAACTGGGAGGCACTCTTTGGCAAGACTGGTATCAGATTTGATGGATTCTGACTACCGTAACAACTTCATTAGACCTTCGCTGTGAAGGATGTGATTGTATTGCATGCCTCTAAGTAACTTGTTTACACAGGATCCTCTCGTAAATAAGACGACACGGTTGGCGCAGTGGTTGAGCGACTGGCTGCTGTATGGCGTGTCGCGGTTTCGATTGCCGCACGGAACATATATTGGTATGGCCTAAAAACAATAGTTCGGGGTCTAGCTGTTCGTGTATGCGAGTTTGTATGTTTGTAAACGCTGGGTGCGTTTACAGTTGAAATTCGTAGTGTGGGGCAACGTTTTAAATAAAAAAAACAAATTATTGATACATTTGATATTGATTTGTAAATAAGTAATTCATCAAGAACCAACAAAGGTACCTAATTCTTCCGCCATGCCTCGATAATATTGTTAGGCTTGAAGGGACTGTGCGTTCTATGTAATTTCAGCTTTTTGGACACTGATGAGGACGAAGTCATGAGTATGATAACTGCACTGAAAACGGAATGTACTGTAGGGTGGGATAATTTGTCAAATCAGCTCTTAAAAAATCATAAAGATACTCTTGTGCCCCACTTAACGCACATTTTTAATAAGTGTCTAGAAAATGGTTGCTTTCCCAAAGATCTTAAAAAATCGCAGATCCGACCGATTCACAAGGGGGGGGACAGAGACCGTGTCGAGAATTTCAGGCCCATCTCAATTCTACCGTCACTTTCAAAAATTCTAGAAAAAATTATTAACCGTCGCTTAGTTAACTATCTCGAGAACAAACAAATTTAATCAGATCAACAGTTTGGTTTTCGTCGTGGTAAATCCACTGATCATGCAGTTAGTAGTTTAACAGACTTCATTACTACTAATCTAGATAAAGGAAATAAATGTCTCTCAATTTTCTTAGACTTAGCAAAGGCCTTCGATACTGTCTCTGTCCCAATCCTTATACAAAAATTGGAAAAAATTGGAATAAGGGGGAAGCAGTAAGCCTTTTGACGAATTATCTAACCGATAGAACTCAATGTGTCCAGATTGGTACCTACACCAGTTCGGATCTTCCAGTGACCTACGGCGTGCCGCAGGGAAGTATTCTTGGCCCGACCCTCTTTCTTGTTTTTATCAACGATCTCCTTTGTATAAACTCTTTTCGTGGCAAAATAATCTCATACGCAGATGACACTGCCCTAATTTTTGCTGCTAAAACTTGGAATGAGACTTATGAGCTAGCCCAAAAAGGTTTTGATTTAGTGAAGCGGTGGCTTAATGATAATGTACTTACCCTGAATGTTGAGAAAACAAAATACCTGACCTTTTCTATCCGTGCCTCCTCACAAGTCAACCTAAATTTAGTTGCTCATGCTTGCTCCCTCGACTCTTTGGCTGACTTTGAATGCTCATGTTATCCTTTGGAGCAAGCAAAAACAATAAAATATTTAGGCATAATTATTGATGACAAGTTTAGCTTTAAAGCACACATTCATGCACTGAGTAAAAGGGTTCGTAAGCTCACCTACGTTTTTAAGACACTGAGGAATGTAGTTACCCCTACCGTACTAAAGCAAATCTATTATGCGCTATGTCAGTCACTGCTTACTTACTGTGTGTCGTCTTGGGGTGCGGCACCAAAAACCACGCTAAAGCAACTTGAAGTATCCCAAAGATTCATACTCAAGCTCAGTACGTTTAAACCTTTTCGCTATCCTACCACGCTTCTATATGAACATTGTGAGGTCCTGACTGTACGCCAATTATTTGTCTTAAGCGTCATTATGAAACAGCATACTACCATGGAGTACAGGCCAGGTATATTAGCAAGGCGGAAAGGTACACCAGTTTGCAAGAGGATAGTAAACTCAAGAACTGCTTTTATTCGGAGATTTTTTCCCTTTTTGGGCCCATTTCTATATGAAAAAATTAATAAGACTCTTCAAATATACTCTATGAATAGAGTAGAGGTTAAAACTGCTAGGCTATCTAAATGGCTAGGGAGGCTAACGTACGATCAGACTGAGGACCTACTGACTATCTTAAAGTAGTGACTAGTGAAATAATATTGCAATAAAATTCTAGTCTAATCTCTCTAATCTCGTCGAATACTTATATTTCATCTCACAGCTTTTTATAAGAATCTACTAGCTAAAGTCTTAGATTTCACTCTCACACACCCTCTTACACACATACATTCATCCCTTTCATCTCACACACACAGAGGACAGTAACCCTATTATATAAAATTAAATGTTTTGAAGCACGTTTGTCTTCAAAATTTTAGTTTAATACATTTATAATGTTTACCTTTGTTCGTGAGCTCATACTTGCATACTATTTTTGAGGGCTTGAGGCGCTGTATACTGAAATACAGGCTATAAACCTAGTTCGGTAGCAGATGCTAAAAATAGACACAATTACTGAATTATACTTTTAAGATTAGCTATAAGTAGCTTGTTGACAAATTGTGTAAACATATGTATATTTTTCTGGTCTAATAAAGATTATTATTATTATTATATTATTATAGCTTTCTTCTCTGGGATGGACCGCACCTGCAAGGCACGACGTCGGAGTACAAAATCGTCTCCTTACTATAGTAGGCGCCAGATAATCGTGGAATAACGGTCATTGACCCACCTACAATTATTGACATTTTTAATTTGAAAAACGGAATTAATGACACAAAGCTGTCCCGAATCATCATCTCTCGTGATCCTTAACATTGTCTAATAATGAAAAACGATTCATATTTAATTGTTCAGGTACCTATGAACAGTTATTAGGGAAAGGTCAATGTACTTTATTCCACATTTATCTGGCGCCTACTATAATAACATTCTTGTTGCCGAAAGTGAGTTCTGTTACTGATCGAGATGACTGATACGAGACTGATGGAAAAAGGAAGATTATTTATTGCCACAGAGCAGACGTGCATCGAAATAAATGATAAACTTATGTTACTACTAATCCTACCAGGGTTGCGGAACTTGTTCGAAAGAGTCTCCGCGACACTGGAACGAAAAGGGCAGTTGAAGTTCCTTCGGATGGGTTTTAGTCAGTAAGAGTCTAACACTCCAAGATGTCATTTGATAATTTACCACCCAAAAAAAAACTTGGTATTTTTATAAATACGAAATGTTGAATAGATGGTTGGATTTTTATTACTCACGCATGGCAGAACGTCTTTATTGCTGTCCGTTTGTGTCTGTGCCGAATAAGTTTTTCTATTCTATTCTAAATTCTTAATTGCAAGTATAGTATTTTTAGACACGTGGTGTTCGTAACAAACAGTGGAGAGGCATGCAATTTAAAATAAACCATCTAAAAGTACATACACAAAAATATAGTAGTTTCTAGCTCTTCACAGATGTTTTGTAACATCTCCAATAATTACAGGTGTCCAGGTGCCTGGCTGCAATTCTGATCGTTATTTAGTTAGTGCCAATACAAAACGAAGGTGTTTTCGACTCAACGGAGCGGATTAATCTGAAATCCATTAGGAGCTGGCTGGAGGATTTGTTTTCAATCTTGTGATGTTGTAATTTAACTGTTGGTTCTGTTTTTCAGGAATAGTGAAGTTTATAAACTAACATTTTATTTAAAACTGTGGATATTAACCATCAATAATCATTATTACGTGAGTATTAATAATGTTTTAAAGGTTGTGACACCTTTAAAACATTCAGAAAAACCTATTAAAGATTTTGTGATGTTTCTGTTTATATTTTAACCGACTTCCAAAACAGAAGAGGTTCTCAATTCGGTGGGTACTTTTTTAATATATGTCACCGATCGCTCCGAGGATACTGACCTTATTTATGTGATTATTTTATCGTTCGATGTGGTTTACTTGCCATTTGGTTCCGTAAACATTTTTTTCAGATTTTATTTTATGAGCATTTTGCTGATTTAAAAGAAAGAAAAGAAGAAAACAAATCAATTTATTACGCACAGAACACTAAAAACTAAAAAAACTTATCAACTACAATAATTATAACTAAAATAAATAAAAACTGAAAAATAACACATCACTGCCAGCCCATGTCTGGACCGGATTTGTTGCTTTCTTGGATGATGTAATTACGTCGTCCAAGTAAGCAAAATGACGTCCGGTAATAAGTATCACAACTAAAAAGTGAAAAAAAACCTATTTTACCAAAAATATACAACCGTCTTCCAAATAAAAACACTACAAAGTCTAAAATAACTTTAATTTCGGAAGTCGGTGTCTAAAACGAAGAAACAACTCCCCAACTGAAAAACACCTCCTTAGGTACTTTAATAAACAATAAAAAATTAATAGTTCATTAGCTGTAACTACTTGCTTAAAATTAATTAATGCCTTAGGCATTTTTTTTTGTTACGTATGTTCGACTAAAACATAACTGTGAAAATTTAATGTGTGTGTAATGTAAATTAAAGGGTGTACTGTACCTCACCTCTGTCTTACCCTTCTAGAGGTACGCATGTGATGTTCATCTGACCAATAGGATTCTCGAGTAACAATTAACTGCTATTACAATTGCAACTGTTACTCGAGAATCCAGTCAAAGAGAGCCAGTTAAAAATAATTGCATAGGTAACAATTAAACCAAAGAAAAAAAAACATCCCATTCAAGGAAATGAAACTATTATTCAAATATGGTGGCGATTAAGCTGGGCGATTATCACAAACGGCGCCAGTTCTCAGCGGACATTCGTCTAGAGATGCGCCTTAATCGCGTACCTCTATTGTCTCTGGTAATCGTCTATCCAACGAGAATCAGGGAGATTTATGGTCAGATCTGTTCAGGCTTTCCATTGTACAGCTTTTGAAATGTTTTATTAATTATGGCTTTAAAGCCATGATTTTGGAATGTTTAGAAAGAGTTCTTAATTGAAGTATGGATCTATGAGTAGAGGTTTTTAATAGAGACCGTAATAGAAACCGTCTGTTTGTAGTTGATTAGTTTTACGCTACTTCCTGAATACCTATGCCTAAAGCCATATGCCTGAAGCCTTATTCCTAAAGTTTATTCCTAAAGCCATATGCCTGAAGCCTTATTCCTAAAGTTTATTCCTAAAGCCATATGCCTGAAGCCTTATTCCTAAAGTTTATTCCTAAAGCCATATGCCTGAAGCCTTATTCCTAAAGTTTATTCCTAAAGCCATATGCCTGAAGCCTTATTCCTAAAGTTTATTCCTAAAGCCATATGCCTGAAGCCTTATTCCTAAAGTTTATTCCTAAAGCCATATGCCTGAAGCCTTATTCCTAAAGTTTATTCCTAAAGCCATATGCCTGAAGCCTTATTCCTAAAGTTTATTCCTAAAGCCATATGCCTGAAGCCTTATTCCTAAAGTTTATTCCTAAAGCCATATGCCTGAAGCCTTATTCCTAAAGTTTATTCCTAAAGCCATATGCCTGAAGCCTTATTCCTAAAGTTTATTCCTAAAGCCATATGCCTGAAGCCTTATTCCTAAAGTTTATTCCTAAAGCCATATGCCTGAAGCCTTATTCCTAAAGTTTATTCCTAAAGCCATATGCCTGAAGCCTTATTCCTAAAGTTTATTCCTAAAGACTTATTCCTGAAGCATTACTCCTGAAGACTTGTTCCCGAAGTTTATTCCTGGAGACTTATTTTTGAGAACCTATGGCTGCAGACTTATTCCTAAAGTTTATTCCTAAGGTTTATACCTGAAAACTATGGCTTAAGATTTATTTTTGAGTACTTATGCCTGAAGCCATATGCTTGAAACCTTCCTTATTCTTGAAGACTCACCTACGCCTGGAGACTTGTTCCTGAAGACTTGTTTCAAATGTTTATTCCTGAAGACTTATGTCTGAAGAGTGTTGCGTGAAGACTTATTATGTACCACAATAACGTGAAAACCTTTCATGAAATAATGTTGTACGGTAGATGCAACTCACAGCACACAACCGAAGTCATAGGTGATTAAAATGTAACCCGGTAGTCATCCTTTAATCCAAATATGGCATTTACTATATTTCCAGGAAAAGCACACTTTTTGCTTGTATTTATTACAGGTGAACCAGTCACAATGCTTCTGGTAAAATAATAATAACTGTAGAAATATACTGTTATTTTATTTTACTAAAAGCCTATTAAATTCAGAAAGCTTTGGCGTCCATTTTAATATTCCTTTTGAAGCAAAATCACTGGCCCGTAAAGGGTTTAACATATTGTTTTAATTTAATCCGTCTTGCTTGTGAAGCAAAATTATTGGTAAGTTAGATCTCATAAATGTTTTAAGATTAAAATAACAAGTTATTAAATAGGAATCTGAAATAGTTTAAGGTGGGTATAACTTACCTACGGAAAAATGCATCATTTTCTCAATGCATCATTTATATTTAATTTAATCCTTTATTTCAGGCATCTAGGGCCCATAAAATAAAATATGTTAACATAAAACAATAACTATGAATAATTAATTAATACATATTACAATAAATTGATAACTATAAACTACTGTACACGAAATGACGGCGTCGTGTTTCGCTGACTGGTGTCGCGCAGATGGCCGCGAAAACGTCGATACACGACACCTTCCGGTCAAAATTCTTTGAGGAACATCTCGAGCTGATGAGTTGGAACCCGCACCACAAACAATTTGAAGTTTGTGTTGTGGCGCGACTCCAACTTCTAGACCGTTAAAGTGCAGTTGGTCTTCACTCGCATGTACTCCACGATCTCCTCAACCTTCGTGGAGTGATGTGATCGGGACACGTACAGCTGCGTCGCAGGTGTTGCTGGACGCAGCAGCATGTTTGGTCCTGACTCCTGCCAGCGCGGTGCCGCACTGGTTCCGACAAGTAGGCTATAATTCTAATTCTGGGTTTTTACGATGATAGATTAGAGGAAGCGTAATTACCGCTATTAGCTTTCTAGAACTACTGTAGATACTGTAAAAGCCAAACAATCCAAGTTAAAACAATACCATACACATATCGCTTTTAAGGTTCCTTACCCAAAGGCCCGCTGTCAGTTCGTCCGTCTGTCCGTTCGTCCGTCTGTTAGCGGGCTGTGTCTCGTGAACCGTATTTATTTATTTATTTATTTAACAGTTTACGTACGCACATTTAACAAATAAATAAGAAGAAGGGAACAGAAAAATAGGTACAAAGGTGATGCTTATTTCTAAAGAAATCTCTTCCAGCATACCTGCGAAAGGAGAGTCGAATAAAAGAGATGTAGACATCGTGTGTAAAAGTTATGTTAACATAAAAAGACAAAAAACCTTTCAATATAACATACTATAATAAATATGACTAAAATAATAATAAATCCGTAATAGGTAGATAGTTGAAATTTTTTGAGTGTGTGTTTCTTTTGCTGCTATTACAACAAATAATGACAATACATGGTATAAAATATTGTTCGATGGTACGAAACCCTTCATGCGCGAGTCCGACTCGCACTTGTCCGGTTTATTTAATTTACTCCGTGTATCAGTGTACCCGTGACACCCTTTCCTAGAAAGTGATAGTAGTAACATGATCGGCGGCGCCTGTCGACGTCCTGGTGTTATTTATCGCACTTCTATTAATATTCTGTGGTCACGTGGCTGCCAGCTGCTTAACACTCTGTTCATACTCCGTGCAGGATATCGCTCAGCGTAATGCTGGGAGTATTGCTTGAGTCAGAGCCCCAGCGCTCGTTTTCTGCGTCATTCAAGCAACGTTGACTGGATGACGTCAACCGGAGTAGCTTCAATAGTTGTTAGAAAATTATAATGAGGGTAGGTTTTTTTTTAAAATTATAATAAGGGTAGGTTTAACATACAAAAATACAGAATAATTAAGATTCAACACGGCATCATTTCAAAGAAGCAGTAGTTTTTAGAAGTGTACGCTTAAAGTTCTGTTTAAATAAAATAAATAAAGAAAGAAAAAACCATTTATTTACGACAGCCCGAGTACCCAAATAACTATTGTTACTTAATGTGGAACCTAAAAAGACTGCACATTAAAGTAGCCAAAGAAAGTGTTTGCAAAGTATCTGCTGTCAATGACGTATAATCTATGACGCAAGACCGCACGTAGCCTTATGATACTTTTTGCCAATAATCGACCGATTTTAAACCCTGATACTCACAGTAATGATGGTCAAATCATACTCGAAAAACATAGAACCATTCCCTTGTCCATTTTTATTTTAACCTAGCTTTTGCCCGCGACTTCCTCCGCGTGGAATAGTTACTTGGGGCAGACATTTTTATTTTAAGATTATGAAGTTAAGTAAAGTTTGAGTCAATGTTACTGAACAGAGAAAGAATAGATAGATATAGATAGTTTAACAAATGTTCGACGTGATTCTATAAATTGGCATAACTTTTTTATTTATGAACCGATTGACATGAAACAAACACTAAATGTTAAGTGAAGCTTACCACAATGTATTAGTAAAAACCACATCTAAATCGGTAATAAACTGTTTCTGAGATTAGCGTGCACAGACAAACAGACGAAATTCTAACAATCATTGTTTTGGGTGCTATTTGCGTTAATAAAGGTCCCAATAATATTTTCTCTCATATATCCTCCATGTACAGACAGCGATCCGTTACATTTTTATTATATGTATAGAAGAAGATGTTTGGCAGATATCGCTGTCAGAGATAAGACAGCTATTATACCCATAGAATTAAGTTTATGTAAAAGAGTTGTGTAACTATATTTAGTGTACAACAAAGTATATTCTATCTATCCATCTTTGTGTAAAAATCTACCATAACGAAGAACTTTCCACTAATTAGCACACTAAAACGGAGGAACGAGCAGATGGTGCATCCTTAATTTGAACTTTGACATAAGAACTATTGAGACGCCAAAACCATGCACTATAGTCAACTAATTGAGCCAACTAGTTCGATTAAGTGCCTCGGACTGGATGTCACAGTGTAGCTGATAGCAGTGGTACAAGAAGATCCAACGATGAAGCATACGCGGAGAATGTTTTGCAATAATAGCGTGTTTAAGGGCCTTATTAAGATATATTTAGCCTTATTTACATTGTATTTAATAATTCTTAACATTATAATTGATAGCCCCTGACATTGTATTTGATAGTAGTTAACGTTTTCCTTATTCTCGACATTTAAGGTTTATTATTCATTTTAATTCTTTGAAATATTTGTACTCTGGAAACAGCAGAATATTATGGGCATCATATTTCGTGTAACACCAATGTAATAACAATATTCTAACAAATAAATTTATTATTATTATTATACTTTATACAGACTTTCTAACATGGAAAGTTTTTTTTAAGAATAAAGAAAATATGAAAAGATAATTTAAACATTTTTTCTTGTGTTTTCTCTAGATTTTGGAACTAAATAGAAATATTCAGCCGAATACCTTGTTCAGAATAACTGTGTGTCGCCCGAAAACGAAAAAGTGCACATTCTTCAATTTTTACTGCTGGCTGATTTTCCTATAATTTTATGGGAATCAATCTTTGCTTTTCATGAACCTTTACAAGCTGACTTTCCATGGAATGATACGTGGAACGCTGAAGTGTACTATAACACTCACATTTCGCCAATAATGTTATATCAGCCCCTGTCAGCGGCTTCACCCGCGTGAATTCCGGAAATTATTTCAAGCTTCGATTTATCTGTATACCAAAATTCATCAAAATTGGTTTAGTGATTTAGGCGTGAAAACGTAATAAACAGACGGACAATATTACTTTCTCAGTTATTATATTAGTTTCATTATATCGTTTGGTACCTATTGTTTGGATATGTGCCATGTAGGTAATGTAGAGGAGAGTAATCGAGCATTAATCAGTCTCTGTATCTCTAGCTGCAGTTAAGATTTTCTTCGTAGAGAATATGGAATATATTAAAATGGTTCATATTTTCAAATGCCTACATACCACACGTAGAAAAACAAGAGATTTCGATGTGCAATGGGAAGAACCGGGTTTTTGTATGAAAGAATTAACATGTTCATCCAGAAGCTAATCAGAAATCCGGAATAGCGTAAGATATATTATTTAAATAACAAGGAAAATACCTAATTTTCTAGAAATCATTTCAATTTCAAACAATTTTACTAGTTGAACTACTGCAATAACATGAACTATGTCCCAGCATTCCCGGACTTGAAGTAAATTAATTGAACACTTAAGTTTTTCCTCCTTCCTCAAACAATGAATACACTCGGTTTCTAAACGAAAATCCGTTTCTACATCTGATTAAACTACAGTTAAAGAAAAATATCAGTAAGTCAATATTAAGCTAGCTCATAGTCCAATAGTCCTTGTAAATCGAAAACTAAGGAATATAATAAGCTGGTATTCTATCATAGATTGATATCTTAGAAACACGTGGCTAAAAACAACTGCCAAAGTGTCGATATTTCGGTCTGTGGGTGCCTAACTAGCTGGCAATACATTGCATATCAAGCCGTGCCTCGGAAAGCTCGTAGACCTTGGTCCCAGCTGTCATTTGTACATCTTTGTCAGTCGTTACAGCCGTTCGATTCTGTTAAAAGTCGAAGTGAAGGCGAAGTAAGCACAAAGTGAGCTGTCATTCCATCTTGATTAAATGGATTGACAGCTCACTTCATGATCACTTCACCCAAGTCTTCAAATCGACATGTTTACAGAATCGCACTGCAGGTAGTCTTCGCCAACTCGCACGGCTTTGAAGGAGTCCCTTATTTTAGTGCACACCTCAAAAAGAAAGACAGGTTTCTTTACCTATGGCAAACAACTCAACGACCCCACGATTCGCAAATTGTTTTCACAGAAAACACCAAATATTTTCAGACGATTTTTAACTGTAAATTGATTTAAATAGAGTTGAAATTCGGTTGTTGATAGGATTTGGAAAACTGTAATAATACAATAGCGGTGGTTTCCCAATAAGCATAAGCCGATTACCGTTTCATCAATAATATTGAGAAATCATTGAGAGCACTTTCAATTGTTTATTTAGTAATACTGGGAATTATAACCAGGTAGCTATGCACGAGTCTTGGCCCGTGTAAAAGTCAGAAATTGTGGCAAGGGAATGTTTTCCGGGAAAAAAGTTTTTTTTTTAATTTATTTTTTTATTTAATATGTGTTTGCTCTTGACTCTAGTCTAGGTCATAGATACCAGAGACAAAGTCGACGATGGAGCGAGCTTACTCAGAAGAAGCCTGTTCAATTTAATTTTGAAAAGATTAGGGTTGTATGCGTTCGGAAACACAGACGCAGGCAGAGAGTTCCACTCCGTTGCTGTGCGCATAAAAGACGTTTGGTAAAATATCCTATGTTCTAAACACGGCAAGATCTCCTTGTTCCATCGTCATCTCCCATCGTCTTCTATGATCTACTCGTACTATAAATTACATCCAAAAGAGCGTGATTAATTCACTATTATACATAAATGACAAGTACTACCCTCAAATCTACTACCGACCTATTGAAAAAAGTCATTTATGAGAAAAAAAATATATAATATAATAGAAATAATTACCAACAATTTAACGTCAATATTAAAATATAATCATGTCCCGGTTTTTCCCTTTCCAGTAGGAATTTCGAGGAATCCTCTCTTAGTGCTCCCCTACACTCCCCAGGAAACTACGTGCCAAATTTCAGCTTTATACGACCAGCAGTTTCGGCTGTTAATTGTCTGTCAGTCACTCAGTCACTCACTCAGTAACAGAAGAGTTTTATAAATATTGATTGATATTGATGATGTTCGTATTAGCAAAGACTTCTTCCAATACTGAAAAGAAAAAATAAGGATAAAAAATCACAAATGATTGTGCAGCAGCTTGGTTCCGCGGCTACGCTCGTACGAGCACACACACACAGGAATCGTACAATTTCCTGGATAAACTGGGAATATGGCACTCAGGGATATTGTAAATCTCACATTTTTTTACTGATACTGAAAGAATTTTCGTAATCGGAATCGAATCAGTACTTCCAGAGATTCCCTTCTTCAAACAAACATACAAACTGACAATATGACCTCTTCGCTTTCACTTAATTTTTAAAATTAATTTTTATCTTTAATTTAATCTAATTTTTTCGATTTTTACATCTATCCAAAACTCTCGAACTCTGTCATAACAGACGCCATAATCGTTCGTATGGTCAGAAAACTCCGATATTATGTTACAAAACGTACCTTCACAATGTACTAAACGGTAAAATCTTATAAAACAAGCTTCTCGCTGTGGCTTTGCCCTCATGGAAGTCGTAATTTCTCAAAAGATGGGTACCCTGGCATAAAAATGTTCTATGTTTGCAATCAAAATTAGATTAAGACATAATATTGTAGTCGGTTCGAAGGACCTCCTCTTCACTCAGTTGCTGGTGACTTGAGTTCTTAATTTGTTGATTCGGGTCAAATTCAATAAATTAAGAACAAATGATTCACGTCCCAAAAAAAACCAGCCAAGTGCGAGTCGGACTTACACGACGGGTTCCGTACTATGAAACGAAAAAAAAACGCGTTTCTTGTATGGGAGCCCCCTTTAATTTTTAATATTATTTATTTGTTGTTATAGCAGTAATAAAAATACACACTCTGTGAAAATTCCAACTGTCTATCTATTACGGTCCTTGAGAAACAGCCCGCTGATAAACAGGCGAGCGGACGGTCAGCGGAGGCTTAGTAATAGGGTTCTGTTGGTTATCCTTCGGGTATGGAACCATAAAAACTATTACAGTATTCCTAAGAAGCGCTTACATTCGCAGTTGCGAACTGTCAAAATTACCTCTTATATCCTTACATGTTGTCAAGTTATACATCGATTGTCTCTGTGGTGATATTGCAATTTTAATGCTTTATAAACACGATTGGCCCTATGATTTACCCGTGTGCAAAGTTTCATCCTAAAAAATCATTTCCGCAGATGAGTCGTGCATGATTTACAAACAAACATCCCCACTTTCACATATACAATATTGGGTAATAGGATCGGATAGGTTGCGGTACCGTTCGCATAAAACATTATTATTATTTACTTTGATACTGCACTAAACTTTTACTACGGCGTTCGTAGCCGGCGTAGCGTCGTAGCGGTCTCGTAGACACCTTGCTACGTCGTAGTATGAACTGTGTTTGTATCTTTTTAGATTTTGCTGAATGAGTTTTAAAGAGATATTTCAAATGAGTTTGCAGTAGATAAGTTATGACGAGTTATTAATTGGTTATCTCCTGCAATTTTTTCAAATGGATGTCTTTTTACAACATATATTACATATATACCTAGCCTTCTCCCATCTGTGTTGGGGTCGGCTTCGAATGCAATTGAGTACCAGAATTTTACTTGAAGCGACTGTCTATTTAACCTCCACAACCCAGTTACTGGATAACACGATACCCTTGGCTAGACCGAGGTCAGATTTTTTTTCTTACAACTACTATCAAGAAGTTCTTATTAGATTTAAAATCAAATAATCAAACAACTTTTTACTCTGGTATAAACGAGGCGCATAAGTGGAGGAAGAATATTAAAAAATACATAAAATAAAATTAAACGAAGTGCTTTAAGTAATAAAAATGAGGTAAAAGTATTTCAAATTACTTTAACCCGCTATTTAACACAACTTCACTTCAAAACAACTCAAAATTAAAATTCGAACGCCACAATCGGAACCATAACATATCAAAACCATAGAAAACTATATTTTCCTCTTAATAATTACATCAAAACACCTGTCCTTGCCAGCCAGTACACGCCGTAAACCACTAAACCAGCCAGGATTCAGTTGCGATCGGGCGGTCGACAACGACGCACGTCTTGCGTTGCTCTCCGCAAAGTTCGACGTAAGTTCGAGTGAACAAACAATTCTCATCGAGTGCCCTTTAACTTCTGAAACCAATAAATAGGAACTTATCAAAGATTTATGGCTGGTAAGTCCTTTTTGAGTACTTTGGTATTTTGTATTTCAGTTTCCTGGAAGATCTGAAGTTTGTTAATAGGATTGTGGTTCATATTTTATGCGATTATTTTGGTAAATTGACTTCGGATATTTTGTTTAATGTGCTTCTGTTTCGATAAGAATTATCAGAAATATAACTATCTTTGAGATATTAAAAACTCGAATCATAATAATAATAATTCGTTTATTTTCTCCCATAAATACATTAACGCAAAAAAAAAACAGAGTAGTTCAAGCAATGAGGATGTGAGACAGGAGCCCATACTAAGTAAAACTTGTGATATGGGACTCCTGGTCTCCTAATCTCGGGCAATCAAATCAAATCATCAACTAAATGTGGTAGTATGATGATACTTACTACTGATAAACTGCTGGTTACTGATAACTAATCAGCAGTTTTCAAAATGCTGACTCGAGTAATGTTTATCCCGACAATTTTCAGCAGTTGAAAATCCATACGTAGATGCGAAGTGATCAAATCTTTTTAACAATCCTTAATGTACAAATAGAGGTGGTTAGAAATAATTAATAAATAGAAACAATTATGGACCCTGTTGGACACAGCGACATTGAAATAAATAGGAGAGCAGAAGAAAGCTGTGACACGTTTTCTTATTACCAATTATTTTTTGTTTTTCCATCATCATCAATAATGTCAAAAGACATAATGCACTGACAGGTATGCGTAGTCATCCTAGGACGTTTTGACATCGCCATCTTGTCTTCTTTTTGTAATATTTTTAACTGACTTCAAATAAACCGGCCAAGTGCGTGTCGGGCCACGCACAGAGGGTCCCGTAGTTACACATCTTGTAAACCATGACAAAAAATAAATAGCTTGCTTTACTATAAGATTGCAAATTTACAAAAGCACGTCAGGTCATTTTCTATGGAATTATTACGAAATTTTTAGTTATCTTGTAACATTTAATAGGTTGATCGACTATACTTGTTAACTTGTAAAGCCTTCTTAGCAGTGATAGTTGTCCTTTTAAATATGCTAACTACCATAAATTTATTCTCGTCTGTAAAAACAACTGTTTAGCTGGCAGAGGAGGGGGACACTGGACTGTAACAAAAAACAACTGTTTAGCTGGCAGAGGGGGGGGACACTGGACTGTAACAAAAATTTACACATTAAAGCTTAATATTTCGCAAACGGATCCTTGGATGGAAGATGGGATGAGACATCCGCAATATTTTTAAATGACCTATCCAACGACACCCCACAGCATGGCACAGGCTATAAAAAACAATTCATCGCCACTTTACGTGCCCTACAAAAATATAATTTTCAAGATTTTATTTCACTACTTTATCGGCGTCGTTAATATGTATATACCAAATTCCAACTTTCTAGTGCTAAGCGTCTCTAAGCTAAACCAGACAGATAGACAGAGGGACGGACAGGGCGAAACTATAAGGGTTCATTGTTGACTACGGAACCCTTAAAAAAAATCAGGGTTAGGATTTTTTGCTAGGTTCAAAGCTGATTTTACTGGCCTTTTTTTTTTTTTTTTTTTTTTTTTTTTTTTTTTTTTTTTTTAAGGATGGGAAATCATCAAATGACTTCTTCCGCTCTGGGTGGAGCGGAAGGGCGTGTCAGACTCTTACTGACTAAAACCCATCCGTGTTCCTTCGAAAGCCCTTTGCTTTCCAGGGCCGCGGTGACTCTTTCGAACAAATTCCGCAACCCTGGCAGGCTCTGGCCCTAGCGGGTCCCGTCCTCTATGCTGACATCTCTTTGAGGCGCGCGTGAAACACAACGCGCCATCGACCCGGGCCTGGTGGTGATCGGACAGCGAGCCACCCAATGCTCGCCGTCCGCAGGCCCGCGCCTACGGTGGCCGGGGATCGCCCTACGACTCCCGACGCCCGGGGCGTCTTCTCCTGTTGCGGCGGTTGGGACGAAGGCCTTGCCTTTCCCTCGCGCGGTCCGCCTCCTCCTTCGCTAGCATTACTGCTTCGCAGAAGGAGGTGACCGCTTCCCAAGCCTCCTCGCTCCGGACCATGGATTCAACCAGGGCCGGACGCGAGAGGTTGCCGCCGCCGATCGCCTCGACGAGGACACGGCGGTGCTCAGCCCAAGCAGGGCAGATCTCCACCGTATGCTCCACCGTATCCTCCGGGCGATCCTCACAGTGCTGACACCCGGGCGTGTCCTCCCGCTTTATCCGAAACAGGTACCTCCCGAAACAGCCGTGTCCGGTGAGCACCTGCGTCAGGCGGAAGGTGAGGACGCCGTAGCGCCTCTCCAGCCACTCCTCAAAGAGGGGTCTTATCGCCGCAATTGTGGCGTGCCCAGCGCTGGGTTGCGATAGTCGCCGTCTCCATACCGCCATGGTATCCTGCCGGAGCTCCGTCCGCCGCGATGCAATTTGCCGCGGCAGCGGAGTTTCACCCCGGCGAAGCGCCTCCACGCGCCACGCGTAAACGTGCGCGAGGGCTTTCGCCTCCAGATCCCATGGCGGTAATCCGGCAAGGAGGCTCGCCGCCTCGCCGGAGACCGTGCGGTATCCCCGGGCCAGCCGGATGGCCATGACCCTTTGGGACGCGTTAAGCTGGCGGGCTGGTCGCCCCTTTAGTGTAAGCGCCCAAACAGGGGCCCCATAAAGGGCCATGGACCGCACGATCCCCGCATAGAGCCTCCGGCAGGAGGCGTTTGGACCCCCTAGATTGGGCAGGAGCCGCTTGAAGGCAGCCCCAGCCCGCTCCAGTCTGGGAGCCAAACGTCGGAAGTGCTCCGCGAAATTCCACCGGCTGTCGAGAACGAGCCCCAGGTACCTGATCGTCGATCCGACGCCGATGTGAACCCCTCCTACCGTTACTTGGGATCCCATTGGTGGCCTGTTCCGAGAACCATGAAAGCACATGGCTTCGGACTTGTGCAGGGCCACCTCGAGACCCAATTGCCGGATCCTCTCAACGACTATCGCAACCCCGCGTGTCATCACTTCGGCCGCCGCCTGGTGCGACCCCCCCTGCGCCAGGACCAGCGTGTCGTCAGCGTAGCAGACTACGCTGACACCGCTAGGGAGGTCGGCGCGCAGCACCCAGTCGTAGCCGATGTTCCACAGGAGCGGCCCCAGAACCGAACCCTGTGGAACACCGCACGACATCTCTCGCCGTTTCCATTCTCCCTGGTGACCGGGGTAGATGACGGACCTGTCCGTCAAATAGGCCTCGACCACGCGACGGAGGTAGGTCGGCATCCGGTGATACCGGAGTGCCTCCCTGATGCAACTCCAGGGCAGGGAGTTAAAGGCATTGGCGATGTCAAGAGACACCGCCAAGACAACCCTGCCCCGCGACACCGCATCCCCCGCCGTGAGGGCCCTTACGCGCATGATGGCGTCTACCGTTGAACGCCCTGTGCGGAAACCGAACTGGTTCTCCGCCAGATCCGGCCCCTCCCTCACCAGGTGCCCGACGAGGCGGTTTGCAATTACTCTTTCAAAGAGCTTGCCCACCTCGTCGAGCAGTACGATGGGCCGGTATGCGGATGGAGAGTCCGCAGGGCGCCCAGGCTTCTTAATGAGGACCAGTTTCCCCGTCTTCCAACGAAGTGGGAACTGGCCTCTCTCCAAGCATGCGCTTAAGAACCCCCTTAGTCGAGGCCCGAGAGCCTCCAAGGCCAGGACCCATGCTTTCCCAGGTAAGCCGTCAGGTCCTGGGGCGGTATTCTTGGCCTTCAGCCTGTTTACCGCCACTCTCAGGTCTACCTCAGTCACCTCCGGAGCGTTGTCATCATCGTCGCCGTCGTCAGTGTGGTCCGCATCGGGCACCGCAGTTGGCGGAGCCATAGGCGGGGGAGTATGCTCCCCTCGCGAAGGAAACAGAGCGCTCACTACGTCCTCCACCAGCTGGGGCCGGAGACTCTGCGTCAACGGGGGGGCCCAGGTGCGGAGTTTATCGCGCACCATTTTGTATGGGCGTCCCCACGGATCCCCGTTCAGAGACTCCAGCATCTCCTTACGAGCCAGATCCCTGGCCCGCAGGATCCCCGCTTGGAGGGCGGCCTTCGCCACTCTGTATTCCTCGTACAGCTCCGCCTCCCTGACCTGCGCATCCGGAGGCCGTATACGGAGCCTGCGATGCCTGGTGTACAGGCGCCGTGCAGCAACGCATGCCTCGCGCAGCGATGCCAGCTCCCGCGACCACCAGTACACCTGGCGGCGGGCGCGTCCTGGCCGGACCCGGGGCATTGCCACGTCACACATTTTGGACATGGTCTCCCGGAACCACTCCGCCTCGTCGTTGATGTTAGCAGGCCTGTCCGGTGTTGACACCCAGGCCTGCACGATCGAAGCTTCCAGGAGGAGCTCCCGGTCCAGCTGCTTTAGCGCCCACCGCGGACCACTCGGGGCCTCTCGGACTGGCGCGGTTGAGGTCTGGGTGGAGACGTCAAACCGGATGTACCGGTGGTCTGAATACGTCTCCACCTCCTCCATGACGCGCCAGTCGACGACACGCGGTGACAGAGCAGGGCTTGCGAACGAAATGTCCACCACAGACTCACCCTGCATCCGCACACACGTGGGGACAGAACCCCGGTTTAGGACGATTAGGCCTGTCTCCAAAGCCCAGTCCTCCACCACCACCAGAAAGTATTAAAAAAAAAACAAGAACCTAGATAAACACTGTCCAAATTCTGAAAACAATAACTAAGTTGAAAATATAATCGGGATAGCAAATAATTTTGGCATTACGTTTGTCTGGAAAATTCTTCATCTGCGCATTCTTCATAAGCACTCACTTATAACCTTACAAAGGGAAATTTCAAAGACAAATTGTCATTGTTAATAATAGGGCCGATTCTACTATTTTTAAGCAATGTTCACTCGCAATCTGTCATAAATGTAGGGAAATAAGAGGTGCTTTTGACGAGATTACGACTGAGATGCAAATGCGAACGTTGCTTAAAAATATGAAATCTGAAAAATATGAAAAGTGTCATTCCATCTTGTTTGTATGATTTGACAGCTCACTTCATGTCCACTTAACCTAATCTTACACGGTAAGATGTTTACAGAATCGCACATATCAGTGACCTCACGCGTTACTAACTATAATCAACCAGTTAACCAATTAGTACATAATTAGTTTAAAAACGTCGCTCAGCTGGGAGTGGTGATTAGCAATTAACACTTACTCAAAATTCGTCGTCAAGGGACTTCTAATCCGCCCCTAAACTATCATATTACTATATTACTTTAATATATTAATATTAATTTACGCGGCAGGCTTCAATATCACTTAGTGAGATACAAAGTTTGGATTATGCGTATGTGTGTGCTTACGGTCACTTAGAACTTAGAAGGATTCCATTACCTATAAGTTTTTCTATAATCTATATGTAAAGCTAGCTAGTGTATGCTTTGCTTGTTTGTTACGCTTTCACGCCTAAATCGCTGAACCAATTTTGATGAATTTAGGTACATAGATAGATGAGATCCTGGGGACGGTTATAGGCAAAAATCTATTGATATGTACTCCATAAATCCTTTTGTGAAAATCTATATTACCGCGAGTGAGGCCGTGGGCAAAAGCTTAATTTCGGAAGTAACTTTTGGTTGTTTCTTCGTTTTTTGGCATCGACTTCTGAAATTAAAGTTATTTTATACTTTGTAGTATTTTTTATTTGGAAGTGGCTGGTATTATATTGTAAAAAAGTTTTTTATTTTTCACTTTAAGTGGTGATACTCAAAAACTAAATTGACAATATTCCCATACTAAGTGGTTCGCTATTTGCCGTTAAGGGACGACGTCATCGTCCAAGTACGTAAAAGTTACATCATCGAAGTAAACAAAAATGCTAATAAAATAAAAACTACTGAGCCAAACTGAATTATATTTTTACGGGACCAAAAGGCAATCACGCTTCGAATTAAAAATAATAATAAAAATCGAATCAGAAACCCCGGAGTAAACTGTGCTAGTTACATACATAAGGAATTGAAAACTTCCTCCTTTTTGGAAGTCGGTTAAAAAATATATCGGGTCAGTAGTTTCGGAGATAAGAGTGGGAATTAATATACCTAACTGCAGCTTTAGGGAATATATTTAAAGGGTGTAACTATCTTGGTGATGGCATTCTACTGTTAAACATAGCCCCCGACTGGACCCCATTAATCCTACTACTGAAAATGTGCCTGTAACTGTACATTTGCAAATGTCACTTTACGCAAATAAGGCACCTCGCTACAAGTCTACGTAAGTAATGTACGTTTGCCGAATAGTGATCTCCTCTATAATAAGATAGCTCCAAAAGCTTTTGGTTACAAGGCTCATATTATAGACAATCGCACTTGAGCCTTGTATGGTCCGAATCTTCAAATGACTTAACGACCATCATCACCAGGTTTCTCTTAAAGTTTGGGCAGAGAACTACTCGTTTTCACCAGCCTTTTTCACGGTATTTCATATAAACTAGCAAGTCCTAATTCTTGGAAACGAATTAACTGATTTTAAACAATTGCTCAAACATTTCTATGCTAGTAAATGGCAAAACATGTAAAATCATAACTCTAAAATAAGACCTTATATGTATCATGTTTTATGCAAATAAAATATTATTGTTCTAAATTATATTTTACACAACGACGGAAGACACAGACTTAGGTTTAAAAAGATAGTTGAAAACTTTTTAAAATAAATTCTCTAGAGAGAGTAATTTTAAGCTCTTTATAGAACGTGAAAAATCACTCTCCTTTTCTCAATATTTTCTCATCTAGCTTTTTAGGTCTAGGTATCTTTCTAAATTCACCTCATAATGTTATAGGGGAGTTATTTGTTATAAGGTTTATACTTTAACTTTGGCATGAACGAGTATGGCGATTGAGAGTACGTTATGCTCACTCAAATGTTTAACTGATGGTGGCGCGTGTGTCGAATCATTCAGTTCCCTTCAATGTGGTTGAGCTGAATGGTGTTGAATGTCATGTTCGTAAACGCCATCTCTTAACTGCTAATGGCTTATTTTAATTCTATGTTTTGATTTTTTTTTTTATATTTCATTACACTGTTCTCATACATTGAGAAGCAAAAGTATAGACTAGCTTATTTCTAAAAACCTACTTTGCTTTGTGATTGACATAAACCTAACAATATCTTAATCACTAGGAAGTGGTGACGGGCGGGCGTTTTGGGGGACTGTCTTTATGTAGAACTTTGACGTTCAAAAAGTGCTGGCACTCAGCCTAATTTGAATAAATGACTTTTGACTTTTGAATCATTTTGCTATCATTTATTGAAAATATTCATTTTATATCTCCGAAGTTCTTCATCAGATTTACTCAGGAATACTCAGAATATTTTTCTTTCAAACCAAAAAAAAAACGTTCAAAATCAATTTAAAATAATGAGGAAGATATCGCTTAACAAATATTTATAAATATTCAGTCGAATGGAGAACCTTATCCTTTTTTGAAGTAAGTTTATAACTATAAACGAACAAATAAACAGCTTTTTCCTATATTCAAGTTTGTATGTGTACTGAATTAAACATTGTGTTTTTAGATACGACGCAGTGACAAATGACTTAGGATATCAACTAAACTGCCTCTTCGTGCTTACTTATACATTTGGTTTTCAGTCGCTGAAGTACCGTGAAACTAAAGCTACGGAACGTACTCTTCTTATAAACCTTCATACTCACGATCGAAATTAAACATTCATATTTAAGTTATCATTGATTTAACATTAATATTTAAGTAAAAATTAATTAAACATTCATATTTAACTATTATATTATAGTTATTTGTATCTATTAAGGGGATGGTACACTAATGATCTTGGTTCCAAATATTATTTACTAGTTGCCGCCCGCGGCTCCGCCCGCGTGATGTCGAAAATTATCCCAAGGGAACATATTCCCGGGATAAAAAGTATCCAATGTGTTATTCCAGACTATAATCTACCACTGTGCCAAATTTCATCAAAATCCATTCAGTACTTTTTGCATGAAAGAGTAACAAACATCCATTCATCCATCCATACTTAAAAATATTAGTAGGATTATAAACGAATATGTATATTTTACTTCACTTTCTTTTTTTCATAAATCAGTATAACTATTAGATAATTTGCACGACTATATGAATCATTATAATGTTTCTATTACCGTACGTTTAAATAATTCATACACAATTTTATAATCCTGAAATTGTACATTACATCACTGAAGAAGATTACTGAAATCCCTCGTTGGTCTGATCAGTCAGTGCCTTGTTACAAATCGTTCTCACTTTATCTTACTAATATTTCCCACTAAGTGCAGTTCTTAATCGGTAGTCCTGTCAATGGTACTTGATACATTAACTTGTTTACATTGTTCTCTATGTAATACGGCCAGATAGAGTGCAATCTATGTAATACGGCCAAATAGAACGCGCCAATACCACACGAATTAGTTCCGAAATTTGAACTAGATGGCGCTTTACATTGACGTTACGTTTCTGAATCGCGGTGTTAAGATTCTCCGCCGTTGAATGACCCTCGCGTGGTATTGTTGTGAAATCATACTTACCTGGCATAGGGGGCACCGTGATCATGAAGGCGGTTCTCCCAGGGCGAGATCTTTCCATTGCACTGCGGTTAGGTTGACCCCTGCGATTATCCCTAATGTGGATAACTCGGATGTATTATTTTTGGTAGTGGGGACTGCGTACGCGCCGTCCCCCTAAGAATCTCCGTAATGGCTAAGGCTAAAAAAAACCGGCCTTGTGTGTGTCGGACTCTCAAACAAAGGGTTCCGTAGCGGTTAAATGGGGTTACTTTGTCTTCGTTTCATTTTAAACTTAAATTGAGCGCATCCTTTCATTCATTCTTTTACGGATGGTAGCATTGAATGTCACTGTCATCGTTCATAGTGTGTTTAGTCACTGTGGATGGAACCGTGCCGATTTCCGAAAAAACTAAATATTAAACTACAACTAATGTATATGTAACCGGAAAATTTCAAACGCCGTAAGATTGTAAATAAAAATAATATCGCGTTAAATTGTAAACTATTTTTTCTAAATAAGACACGGATAGATTGGTGACTACTGAATTTGGATGCGATTTATTGTATAAAATGATTTTTTCATAGTATATTGAGAAATTATAATCTAATAAAGATTTATTACAATTTACGGACTCTGCAATTTTCCGGTGACATATACATATATATTTCACAGGGTCAGAAGTTCATTTTCCTATAACATTGACGTTAATTTCAAATCATAACTTAAAGTTCACTGGTGTTTTGGCGCCGCATTTTGTAAGGGGTGCCGTTGATGTATATGTATGTGGGTTTATTTTGATCATTGATCAATTTTTATTATACAAAAATATAATATAAGATTTTCTAGTTTACTTTTTTAGAATTTTGTGCAAAGTGATTTTTATATAACGAATTTTTAAATCATTAGCTAAGTTTTTGAACTTAATAAGAGTTTTTATTTTTTTAATAACGTTTTTTAAATATTATATAATAATAACTGACTGTTGACTGAAAAACGTGTCTTTTAATTATAAATAATTAAAGATTATCTCTTTTTTATTTATTTTTGTCAATGTATCCGCAAATACATAAAACGTTATAAACCCTACACCGTCAGACGGATTTTTTATTTTTTTTCAGTCTTTTATTCCTGATTGAAGATACTTTTGATTTCAGTAAAAAAGGGTGGTATTAAAGTAACCCCGATCATAGTTTAAAATTGATCATTCACATTTAATTTTTTCCTCAAATAATTATTTAAGAAAATATTCAGTAAATGTATAGGTATACAAAACCGATGTTTACATCTTTTTGTATTTTTTTTCGCTCGCGTACCTATTTGTAAGAAAAAAAATTCGTTATAACCCTGAAACTGATCAGTCAACCCAGTTTACGGTACCATGAACCGAGAAAACACTCCTTTTGTATTGGAGCCCCCTTTAATTACAATTTTGTTTAAAAAATATTTTTTGTTGTTTTTAGCAGCAATATAAATACACACTCTGTGAAAATTTAAATTGTCTACCTATTACCATGCTTGAGATACAGCCCGCTAACAGACAGACGGACGGACAGCGGAGGCTTCTTTTAATAAGGTCCCGTTGGCCTTTGAGTACGGAACCCTAAAAACCGTGATCACTGATTTTAATAAACTAAATAACCGTTTATTACAGGCAAAATTAGATGGATGCTTTAACCTAAACATTCATATTGTTTGAATGAAATAATTAATAAAACGACAAACTAGTGCGGCACAAAGTCATGTCAGTGTCGGTGTTACGTTACTTATCGTCGATTCCATTTTGACGTGAAAACGTCTAATAAATCGATGAACGCCGGCTGCACGCACGAAAAAGGATGACTCATTGTAACGTTACGCTCATTATAAAGTTACGATCATTTCATCAATGTTTTGTTATGACGTTGTCACGTTAAACTATCGTCCGTAAACCGACTTTACAGACAACCAATTTTTTTATGGAAGGGAAATCATCAAATGACTTCTCCCTCTGGACGGAGTGGGAGGAATTCTCAGACTATTACAGACTGACTAAAGCCTACCCGTGTTCCTCCAATATCCCTTTGCGTTCTAAGGCCGCTCTAACTCATTCGAACAATGCCTCAAACCTGGCGGGAAACATCACACCATTCAGCCAAAAATCCTCCTCTGAATCTCTTTAGTCCTTAATACAGCTTTCAATAAACAAAACAGCACCACAACAAGACCAGACAAAAACCAATTTATGCTAAAACGTGGTTAAACCAACAGCAGTTGGATTTAAGGCAGAGATAACGGCGGCGTACAAATAAACTGAACAGGTGCACTCCGCTGCATTACCGCCGCAAATCTAATAGGAGCAGCGCGGTTTTATTAAATGTTTCATTATTATGCTACTGTGGTAAGGGGGACATCTTTGTTATGCTGCTTTTAAAATATTAGACGAACTAAATGATGATAATGCGGTTGTGTATTCTGTTGGGCTACATTAGGTTTGCGATTTTTCTAACACAGGTAAAGTATATTGCTTGCATAATTCGGTTTCCTATACCTGTAAAAGGTCTTCCAGAATTTGACTTTGGCGTGTTTTTTTTTGTCTGCAGTTAACATACATCCCTAATCTCTTCAAAATTAGAGTGAACAGGCTTCTTCTGGGTTAACTCGCTCCATCGTCGACTTTGTCTCTGTCATCTATGCCTAGTCATGACCAAACCCATCACAAATAAAAAAAATATAAAATAAAAAAACCACGACTTCAAAATTAAAAAAAGCGGTAAACGCGTTTTTAGCAAAATTTTGTTATAGGTACAGAAAAACTATTAGTCACTAACTAACAATTGATCGAAAAACGTATTTCAACGAAATTAAGTCTCGAAAATTATGTTATCCACCCATCCACACCACCGACCTCGGCAAACGATGCTTGACTTTCAAGATCGACCTTATAAATGTTCCGTTTTCCAATAAGATCGAAACTCCAAGAAGATCCTTGACTGTATAATCTGCAATTTATTTAGTTCACTATCATCATCATTCTCTCTTGGCAGACTACGAGTTCGATCAGCCGTGGCTAAATACATTGAGATTGCGTGTATTTGTTTAATTCTTTAAAGTGCACTGCAGACTTTTTCAATACTGTGATGGCACAATCAATGTTATGGTTGTAACTGCTACCTGACCACACAAATAAATATTTCTATTTAATAACGTTGATCAAGCTAGAACTATGGAATGACTATATTCGTGACAATCCAAGAAGTCGGATTTGACAGCAGGACACAATATTACCATACTAGTAAGTATGAAAGAGACGTGAAATAAATCTCTTTCATACTTAGTAGTAAGGCGAACTTCTATCCCTCTCTACTTAGCTGTCAAATCAGACTTCTTTGATTGTCACGAATATGTCTGCTATGTCTACAGTTGTAAGACTGCTCGGTACATGCCATATTTTGTTTCAATATTTCGCAAATTTTAAGTGATTGCAAGGGCCTCGGTCAGTTGGCTTAGGCCCCTCATATGCCTTCCAAAACACCGGGACCCCAGGGTGCCGACATAAATCGAAGAAAGTTCTCTCTGCTCCCTTTACTGTCACAGTCCGATAGCAGGGCAATCATACCACAACCGGAGACAAATAAAAAATGTAGATACAAATACCCGACTGTTGGAAACGGTTAACCACGTGCTCCTTAAGTGCTGATCTCCGAATTCCCTTACAGACGTCCTGAACAATCTGGGAGGCTTTATCTACTTCTGGAGATAGGCTGGTTGGAATGACGCCACGGCCCACGCACAATTAGTCCACCATAAGGATAGGCAGACAGAAACCAGAATACATAAATCGAATCAGAAACCTCGGTGTAAATAAATAAAAAGATACCCACTGAATGGCGAACCTCCTCCTTTTTTGGAAGTCGGTTAAAAAATAACAAAAAGTTCCAGACCGATCACTTTTCAAGCAGTTTGATGCAGTTGGTGACAGTTATTTTGGATCAATCACAGAGTTGATCCATTTTTTAAAAAATACAGCGCATTCTTTTTTTCTTTTTCGTGTAAAGTCTATAATCTAAAAATCTAGCCAGCCAGTCAACGCACGCTATTAATTTCCGTTCCAACATTTTATTTCTCACGAATTTCTTGATATCGATACTTTTTGATTAGCTAATCTGTCGGTCGACAGAATGTCAATGTTTTTGACGTATCTCAACGTGCAAGCTTTGAAACTAATTTATTATTATAAAGAACGGAAAAAAGACTTGAAAATATACAACGTTAATGTTTTCATTTTGGATGTAGGTACCAAATGTTTAGTATAGTCAAAAAATGTTACATGTTAACAACCACATTCTTTGCCACGTGTTCGAATTTGAGCTGTAATTTTCATTCAAGATGTTGACGACAATGTTGAATCGTAGTGATAATTTTATTGATGACTAGTTGCCGCCCGCGGCTCCGCCCACGTGATTGTCGAAAATGATCCCAAGGGAACATATTCCCGGGATATTCTATGTGTTATTTCAGACTATAATCTACCACTGTGCTAAATTTCATCAAAATCCATTCAGTACTTTTTGCATGAAAGAGTAACAAACATCCATCCATCCATCCATACTTACAAACTTTCGCGTTTATAATATTAGTAGGATTATTAAAACTCAATTATAAATCCTAGATAGATTGCGTATGGAATTATGTCGTGGTGATTGACAAGGAACAATCGGGGAAGAAAACGCGTTTGCTCTGACTCTAATCAAAACGGAACCTACAATATTGCCTCATATGAAAAGTAGTACTTAAAGCAAAATGTATACTATAAAGTACCCGATCATTACAGCAAGGCTTGTCGCTCCTGGTTACCGGACGACGCGACTGATGTTCAAGCTTCGAAAGCTCACAAGATAAGGCCGTCAATCTTGTGCTAATGTGAAGGCCGAACTCCTAAGACACCGGTGTTGATAGTTTAGACGAGAACCGTGTAATTAAAAGTTGTGTGATCGTTGTAGAGGACATTTTGTTTAAGTATAATGTTACGGAGCGATATGAAAGAAAAGGGAGTTAGTGATAGCGTGACGGATAAGGGCAGGAAGATGATGAAAATGATGCATTGATTTTAAAGCTTTAAGTATCCAACTAAACTAATACCTACTTAAATGTTCGCGTGTTGGACAGATCCAACTGCCCACAGGACTGTCACTAAAGATATCATCACATTTTTAGAGTATTCATGGGAGCATGAGACTTCATTGACTAGTTTTTCGTTTGTTTAATTGAAATGATCTCAGTAGGTTGTATAGTTAACTGACATTAGTGCATTATGCCAGAAAATCTGACACCGGTCTTGCGAATGGCTATCGTGCTACCCAGTTACTGGGTTGTGCAGATTATAAAGGCAGTCGTTTAGACTGGAAGCCGACCGCAACAAAGTTGGGAAAAAGTTGGTCAAATTGATTGCGCCCAAGATAATTTGTTTTAATGCTATTGCAGTTTAGTTACAAGAAAAAAGTGTCGACAGAAAAAATCTGACTCAGCCCGAAGTCACCCCGAGCTCCTGAGTCACAAACCAAACAGTTTATCTCACACCACACTTGCATATAACACAGCGCAGTTCAGACACCCCTCATAAGTTCAACTTTAACAATATCTCTGTAATTGTACAAAGGGAATACTCAGATGTATAGGTATAGACTCATAAAAGAAAGTACAGTCGATGAAAGAGTAAGGAGTTCAGGCTAAAATAAACATCATGGCACTCTTTGGGCATTTGGGCATATTTTACAATGGAGGAGCGTAAACAAATGTGAGAACCAAAGAGTTGATACCTAATTTAATTTAAATTTAATTATTATTTATACTACTGAATCGTGTTAACACCACATATATAGGTACTAAAATCTCACTTACGTGCAGTATTGTTCGAAAGAGTGACCACGGTCCTGAGTAAGATTCTGATGTTTCCTCCCACTCCGCTACCTATGTACGTATCTATGACAAGCAAACGTGAACCCTGTACGCCAAACGTCACAAATATGTGACAAAAAGTACGGCGAATTTGTGGCTTAGCGTCGAGGGCACGCAGCCCCATGCTTTTATTATGCTCTGTCGTTCAAAAGGTAAAACATTTCCCATCTTTAAAAAAGTTGCTGTGTAAGACATATTATTACCACTTCCTGCAAGGAAACAAGATAACTGGGGAAATGAGAGAGCATAATTAATACATAAAATCTTATGCCCATTGAAAATACAGCCGTCCTGTTATTTATGAAACATTGCTTTTAACTTTACCTGTTAAAACATAAGACACGTTTGACAATGTCAAAGACTTTAAGACAAGAGTTCACATATCTGCGCAGTGTGCGACTGAAGTCAAAAGAAGTTGTATTATGAAGGCTACATACTTAATACTTATGTCTTTTGTTGACAGTACAAAAGTATGTACGTATACATTCATCGTTATTCAGTGATGTGTTGCTTTACTAACTCAAAGAGCGTCTCTTAGGAAAACTATCGACTGTTTATGTGAAACTTTGAGCTTTGACGTTCTCATATGGAATATGGGGTTTTTATGGACTCTGATTTTTTACAAGAACACGAGGGAAGCGTTCTTTTTAAATGGTATCAAGTCCTTTTACAAAGGCTACTTTTACCATTCGCTGAAAATATTGATAACACATATAACTTATTGGTAATACTGACTGCCAGACTTTCGAGTTTCTGTCTACCCTAAGTTACTACAAAAAATCTCCAAATGCAAAAACCACCACCTAAACTTTCCGAGGCAGCTTCTCGGTATGTTGCGGGTGTTCACCCATCCACAAACCGACCTCCACAACCGTTGCTTTACCTTGAAGATCAATCCCAGCGGCTATTATTATTTGGCTCCCCGTTACCACTTACAAACGTGACGTTGCCGCGTCGTAAATTTTATTTACCTCCAGATTAGGCTGGAAGGATTACACACGCTGTGCTCGGCTCCCCAAAGCAGTGGTTTTGTCACGTATCACCCTTGAGTGACACTCGTCGCGTGTGAGGAGTCTTGTCGCTGCGTACGGAGGCAAATACGACGAGACGCTCATTGAAGCACGGTACTGCGTTCTGCTTTTTCCCTGCGTTGCTTTGTGTTTTATTTTTTGGTCCTGTCGGTTGGATTGACTGTTGATTTAAGAGTTTTTATTAATTTAAAAAATTTGCTTTCGCTCCCATAACATTGTACAAAAATTCATCAAAATCGGTTCGGCGATTTAGGTGTGAATATTACTAGTTCTGATTATAATTTTAATGAAATACAGGAGCTATGATGCAATGAATGGGAGGTGTTCGTGAAGCAATGCTTGCCGAGGTCGTTCTGTAGATGGGCTATTGGGAAAAAAGATGCATAATTGACGAAAGTTAGAATGACAATTTAATGTGATTTTCCATGTAATTTCTGGTAATACTTTTCTACCTATCGGGCGACACATTTATATCCTCGACTTGGACCTTTCGCGCATTGCATTCACAATTAATTTAAATGATTCACAGCTCTTTAACGGGTAATGGTTTGTATTTTGAAAACTGTTCACAAAAATCTGCTGTAACTATTATTTTCATACTAACTAAAGCATTAAGGAGGTATAAAATACTGCTTGTTATCCACTATCTACTTAAATCTGCAATAGATACTTTGAAACATTAAGCACCATGTTTCAATTGACCCCTGCGACTGACCCTCTCAATAAAGCTCGCTAGATGTGGGTAGTTTGAGATATGTTTACAGTAGAGCTGTCAGTCCGCCACTCGCAACCATGACCGTATGGGAGACGCACTAATTGTGTGTGCTCTGTCCTTGACACACGATCACTGCAATGTCTGCATTAATATACGTCTGTGTGTCTGTTTGTAATGGTTCTGTCTGCGTAAGTACAAGGACTTGTACAGTTGTGTAAATTGAATATGTTTTGGAAATACCTACTCAACTTGCTAAATGGAAACACCTTGTAATGTAAGTTCTAGATAAAGATTTCACGTCCTAGCATGGGGTTATTTTAACAAATTGGACAGGTTTTCCTTAGGTTTTTTCTATTTTGGATTAGTTTTTTAAGTACTGTTGTCATACCTACCAGTCTCAGAAGTGCAACAAGTGTAAGAGTGCCTTTTGTAATCTCATTGCTGCTATTATGGTATCACTGGTTTGGCGCCCAACGCGGGCCAAAATTTTTATTTTGAAGAAAAGTTTTATTTCAACTTGAGATAGTATAATATAGTGATATTAAACGCTTATTATAATAAATATTGAGAAACATGTTCTCAATATTTGTTATAATAAGCGTTTACTATATGCTATACCAGTCAGAGAAGGTCACAAAGTGCATAGTTAATCTTTGTACCTTTTCTAGCGCCCATCGTGGGTCACAATTTTCAGCGGATCGAATGAATTATATTTACAATAATTCTCAAAGCTTGACAATAGTAGCTCTCATCACATTACTATGTAAATAGAGAGGGTTTCAACTGCCCAATACGTTTAAAACCATATACAATTTAGTTTCACCGGACTAATTTGTTTAGTCTTACTACTACATAATAGCTATCAAACAAAATGTTTTGTTACCCTCAGAGTCATTCAAAACAGAACAATACTGCTATTGTTATTAATTAAACAGTAGACACTCCGATACTTTGGTCACGTGGAAGTTTCATAACCCGTGTTTTTGTTAAAACTAAACCCAAAAAAAAACAATTAGACCGTCTTTACGCAGTTGCTGAATGCGAACAGACAGTTGATTGAAAACGTAGGTAGAGAATTAGAGTAAAGTCAGTTACTGCAAGAAACATTGGAGTCATCTCAAATAAATCATGCAATCTAGATCATACGATGTCATAGAAATATTGTAACTGAAACTACTCATAGTTTGATTTGGACAATCAAGTCTAATCTGCCGATTTAGCTAAAGAATTCATCTGAAAGATTCAACAAACGTATTACTTTTGAAAAATAATACTATAACAGAAACGAACAAACTAAGCTTAACAATGAAAATAGCTCAAATGAGCACAAAACGTCAGCTCAGAATCGTTAGAATCAAGTTTGCAATAAGCATGAGTTAAGTTCGTTTGACACATAGTTCGTGGACTGAGCCGGGAGAAGTTGCAACTACTTAGTCGAGGTGCGGTTACTTGAACTTAGCATACCAACACACTGGGAGATAATGAGCTGGGAAATATAGCTTTGCATTAAGAATTAAAAAATGCCGAAAATGTGGGTATACGGTCTTAAGCAATGTCTTAGATCAAGAGGGAAAAAGGTTATAGTAAAAGGACTGAAGAGATCGTTAAGGATTTTATTTTCGCGGTCCAGTAAGAAAAAGGCATTGACTATCGACAATGTTGAAGACTGTAAACTATTCACGGTATTTTGTATTAGCAGGAATATTCCAGGAACTAGTAACTGCTGCACTAGTGACTGACGGCACAGTTGGCGCAGTGGTTGAGCGATTTACGGATACTGAACAGATATTTGTATGGCCTACAGGTAGTTGTTCCGGGTCTAGCTGTTTGTCTATGTGACTTTATATGTTTGTAAACGCACCCACGATACAGCAAAAATTCCTAGTGTGGTCCAACGTTTTTTAAAAGAAAATAAAAGTAAAGAGGTCGTGCCTGAGACTGTGGTCAAACTTGAGCCTTGCCAATTTTTTTCTGCTCATTAATAATCCAAAGGATCAACGGTCACTAAAGCTAATTCTTATTTACAACGTTATCAGTGTTATAAAAGCTACGCTACGTCAAATCTTTTACTGGATAGCTATCCCAACTAAAAAACTAAGCTGATTGTGTGTAAGCAGATAAAAGTCCTTATTTAATGAGCTCCTCACATTTAGTGGTCCCTTCATAAAACACTCAATTTTGTCTTCGCAACGCAATATACAGCTGACTTGGCTCTCGGTTCAATTGGCGAGCGATTCAATTTAAAGGTTCGCTGGTGCCCGGGTTACATTTTTAGTCATGTTTTGGTTTTTATTGCTGTGCTACGGATTTTTTTTTGTTATTGTTTGAAAAATTAAGAGTGTGGCCGTGAAATCATGCCTGTATTTCGAGAATGGATAGGTTTTAAATGACATGAAGTGAAATATCTACTATCACCTTGAACTAAATTTAGACTGTACCCAATTAAGGGACGTACCTAGGCTACTAGACCTCTCAACCTGGCATTTACACCTACTCATCATAGTGTAATAGACATTGATCATTTTCAGACATCTTTATTTTGTTCTCCTTTGGGTACACTTCCAGTCGACAGCGATGCGGATGAATTTTTAGACGGCATATTTTAGGGTTAATTTAGTTAGGAGTGCTATGTAAATCCGTCCAGTATAAAGGAAGATTTGAAAATGAGTTGATCATTCTGGTTCTATGGAAACGACAAAGTACAGCATAAATATATTTGACAATTTCAAAAAATTACGGAATTGTGAACTTTTTGAAATCTGTGATAAACAGAGATTGTATTAATTGCGTGTGACGTCAATCGTCATGCCATCCATTAATAACGTTTTGCGTGACAAGGATAGAACAATAACTTCGGAAACGTGTAACTTCGCCATTTTTCTACCGATTTAATTTACTTCGAGTATTCCACAAAATTGAATAATTTTGTAACATCCTTCAAACAAGTATTCAATTACGTAGGTTTTTCATATCTAGTAGTCAAATACCCTATTACCACTATGTCTAATAATATCAAATGTATCTCGTCCACAACCTAAGAATCTTCATTGCATAAATTGCTTTGCCACCCTCCCCAGACTCGTGATTTGCAAGCCCGATTCTTAATTCTTTATTGTTCTCCAAAACAACTTAAAACACAACCGGACGGTATGTCTTTATTCCCATGGAAGTTGGGAAGGCCTTTAGTGTGGGACGCTACTTGTGTCGATACTCTTGCGCCATCCCATCTTCCTAGCTCGTCGTGCTGTGCTGGTGCTGCCGCCACGGCTGTCAAGCGACGGAAATATAATAACCTACTTGGCAATTATATTTTCGAGCCGTTTGGGGTTGAAACTCTTGGGCCGTGGGGTCCGAGTTCTCATGCGTTTTATAAAGAACTTGCTAAACGCTTAGTTGACACTATGCTTGACCCTAGAGCTGGCTTTTACCTCGGACAGAGGATAAGCATTGCCATACAACGTGGCAATGCTGCCAGTCTTATGGGCTCACTTACGATAGTCGATACTTTAGTTAGGAGTTTTATTTTAATTTTAAGTGTATATAGTAAGATTAGTATTTATAATATGAAATCCTCTGTAAAGGCTAAATATAAAGATTTACTTATAACACAGTGAAAATAAGGTTCATGTACAAAGGCGAGCTTAAATCAAAGTTGAGTTTTCCACCAAGTTTCCTGTGCCTGTTCTTCTTCTACAGTCTAAAATGTTATCAGTATCAGCAAATGTCGATGATCAACCCATTTTGCTTATCTGACCATTTAAAGTACAGTAGGTACAAATTCTACTAATTTTAAACATCTTTCGCATTTGCATCTCTCAATTCGCAATCTGTCAAAATTGTATGGGAATTGAGATTGTTTTGACGGAAAAATTAGTTGAATTAATTGGCCCTCATTTTGGGACTGCGATGCGATTGCGATTGCATTAAATTTACGAGAATTGCCTCCCTGTGTTCTAGACAAAGTAATATAATATAGTATACTATAAGTAGTGGAATGTTTCTACATTTTTATTTGTTAGGGAGTTTGAATTTGTACCCGGTTAATATCTATAGAGGTGAGTCTATAGATATTAACCGGGTACAAATTCAAACTCCCTAACTCCACCCCTTATTAAACATAGAACGGCGTAGACATAACTGACGAAATAGGCATGTAAATAATGAAAGAAAGAAAGAAAAATGTATATTTGGGACTCGCACAAGACAAACAAACCAGTAAAATAAAATTAATAACTAAACAGTATAATAAAATAATTATCTGTGCGAGGCCAAAAAGGTTTGCTGCGATATCTAAAAAATAAATAACGCAGCGCTGGTGTGCGCATGTTAACTCTACACCTTTTTGTAACACAAAATGATAAGCAATAACGATTGTCAAAAATTCAAAACGTATGTTATTGACTAGCGCTACGCAAATGCCACGTGGCCAATTTCACATTTTGTATTTTTGACAATCATTATCGCTGATAGACTGTCACTTTGCCTAGCTAGAGTCTCTGGTTTTTAAATACGACGACGAACGAGAAGTCCACATCAAAGTAACAAAATGAAATTCAATTTTCGTCACCCTTACCGTATCGAAAACCGATACAGGTTTAGATGCAATGCTTTTTTTGTAATTCATGCATGAAGGGAGACCGTTTCCGGGCTGTAGTTCTTTTATTACCCCTTGTCCTTTTGCATTGCGTTCTTTATTCGTCTTAGAATCTAGCTCATTGTTTCTGTAATTTGATTTTTAACGTTGGTATAGCGATTGGCCATGTGTTTTCGGCACTGAAAAACAAACCTGATTTCTCGGTATATTCTTTATTGTAGGTATACCAAAACAACATTACCGTGTCAATTAAGTTACTTTGCAAAGGCGAGCATCACTCAAAGTTGAATTTTCTCCCAGAAAACCTACGAGTGATAGAGATGGATCATAATACAAGAAAGAAAGAAAGAAAAATATTTATTTGGGACTCGCACAAAACAAACAGAAAAGTAAAATAAATTAAAACTAACAGTCATAAGCTATAACTAAGAGAAACAAGAAAGAATAGCATGAATTTAATACGTCATGTGCGAGGCCAAAAAGGTCCCTATCTCAGCATATGCTGCGTTATTTAAAAAGTAAATAACTCAGCAGCATACAGGGAGTTTCATTCGTCAAATTTTGCGTAAAATCCAAATTCCCACTAATTCTGCTTAAGATTATAAATATGAATGTAAGTTAGTCAAAATCTGGTCTTGTATATTTGCAACACGGTTAGACCAACCAGGACATACAATACTTATTGTACCGGTACGCTTTCTCAACTAAATCGATGAACTGATTTCGATGAGTTTTGGTACTGGGATAGATGGGACCTGGAAACGGCTACGAGCTACTTTATTTTGCGAAAATCTATATTAAAGCGAGCGCATCCGCGGGCAAAAGCTAGTAAGCTAATAGATTTAGATAGATTCATGAAAGTAATTCCGGCAACTCAATTTTGAAAGGCGCAAGAGACGCTTAGTGGGCTTGGCCAAACTACAAAACGGTATTTCTAAGAATGTTTCCTAAGCACTTTGTTATTAGTTTCTCTCACTTTGCTTTAAACAATAGTATCGCTTAGAACATACCGCTATGAAAACGTAGCTATATCATTCAATCTTAATTGACTTGGAAGGCCATTTTGATATTTGGCCAAAATCGTTTAACAGAAAAGAGTACGGTACCTATTAGAATATTATGATCCGCGGAACAGACATCAAATGATCAAAGCTAAGATCTCGATCTGATTACCTCTTGACAGACATTGAAGGAAGCTTTATATTTTGGGTTCATCATTTCTTTGAAAATCTTTTTAGTATTAAATTAGATTTAATTTGGAGTAAAGCTGCTTCGCTACGATGTAGTGCAGTGCTATGTCGGACGTTTCCGTATCATCCGATATTATAGTTTCGCGATCATTTGCTCGACATTTCGGTTCAACTATAGCACATTCAGATTAGAAAAGAATAGGTACTCTAAATGCTGATGTATTAAGAGGTAAGAGGAACAGGGCGTTCAATCCTGAAACGCCTCCGTTCACAACGGCGGATTCTCCGACCAGACTGCTGTTGTGCCTGGTGGACAACTGCCCGATCGTTGTTGATGGGCTGTTTACATCACTCGGATAACTTTGATTGCGCGCTAAAGGTGGTGGTGGCTAGTGTGGAACTCTCTGACAGCGTCTATGTTCCCTTCCACATATAACCTGTCTGCCTTCAAAGCAAGAGTGAACAGGCGACTTCTGGGCACGCTCGCCCCATCATAGACCTCATACATCGCTTTCCATCAGGCGTGATCGTGGTCAAGAGCAAGCCTACCCAACTAGCAAAATTAGTCGTATAAAAAACTGCAGCACGTTTCTAATTCTGCTTTTGGTGGAGAGAGAGATCTGTAAAATGTCGAGAGAGAGCTCTGTTCACGTTCTCTCGATTCGATTTGGGCGCATTTCTCTCAGCTTTAAATGCTATGAATATTGTAAAATCATCGCTTAAACAACCAAATAGTCGAAAGAATACCGAGTAATCGCAACTCGAATGTTAAAAAGTGCTATGAATTGATATCAGATTGCCATCATTCCACACATTAGCTGTTTACAAGTCGGTAGAACTTCTTTCATTCGACTTATTTATAGTAAAATAGCAGCCCGCTTGCTATCACTCGACTGTTTTATCGCGTAAACATTATCAAGCGACGTTCATAGAACGTTATATTTGTCGTAAATATTACAAGTGTTATATGTTGTACGAGTTCGTGATTATAATTAAAGTAAGTATTCTGCCATTTATAAATTTTGCCACAGTTTTTGTGAAAGTTAAGTATTACTTGTCTAAAGTCACAAACATTTAGTTATCTGAAGCGATTATCATATGCGGATTAATTTTTTTTGTCTGTATGCCTCACATTTTAAGTAATATTTTCATGGGCCTCACGATTTCTTGGTAAAAACTGAATCACATATAATATTAATTTAATTATTAAAATTGACTCGCCATTTATTACACTAAATTTATCATCACAAAGCACTCACTCTGCCTTTAGCCGAGAGACAGAATCGAGGATTCCATTTTACAACTTCTAAGAGCGCCATTACAGCTTGTTTAGGGTTCCTCGTGTAAAATGTTAAATCACTGTTTTTTGTCATTACCTCATACCTACTGATGCAAAGTACCTACACTTTTGCAAGCTTGACGTCACAAGTTTGGTGTAAAATACAATATTATTAAACTATGTATAAGCTTATTCGTAGGTATAAGCAGGTGTATGTATGGATTGGCATAATATTTTATTTTGTCGTTTTTTATAGGTGCCTGATAATAAAATGGTAAACTATTTGGATATTGATAAATTTATAACAAAGGACGACATAAAGCAGCTTAAGAAATCGAAATGGCCTTGGAAGGAAACGCACTTTATAATTATGCACAACTGTTACTCATGCGGCACTTTTATTGATAGTAATACGGGAACAAAGCCTACTCATTTTATATTGTCTGATAAAAGAATTAAATTATTTCTGAGCTCGTTATTTTTTTGGTGCCCAAGTTGCTCAAAATATTCAATTTACAATCACTATCCAACCGACGAATGTTATTATTGTAACTAGGATTATTAAAACGTAAAACGATGTAAGTATCTCCATGCCTATAAATGTACTTAGAAAAGCAACACTTGAACTAGTGCAAGGGGAATTCCCATCTGTCTGCGTAGAATAGGAGCGGTGAAGTGGGGGGATGGGTCCAAGCGACCGCGGCGTAGGTACACTGCTTTGCTTAGTTTAGTTTCTTAAGAACTAACGTACAGAAAGGACGCTCAGACGTTGAACATTTTTAGTGATTAAAGATTGCAGGACGATTTGGTGGTACAATTATAACAATAACGGAAATGTATTGAGTTAAAATCTCATGTTTGAGTAACGTGGTGTACCTTACTGTGCGCAATTATCACGTGAACCCCTACTCTCCAAATTTAACGCGTTAGTTGATTTTACCAAAAAATACATGTCTAACGTTTTGTTATTACCGGACTGGGGACTAAACCTAGTTTATTATTAGTGAAGAGTGACGGTTTTGGTGATCGATAATTTGTTGCTTTACTGGAAATAATTTGTATTTCACCATAATAATATTATTTGTATTATCAGCCTAAAAGCCTACTGAAAGCATTATTTTAGGTATATTGATTAAATATTAAATAAGGTGTCTAGTTACCATATACCATAACCGACATGAATTTGTTTTCAGCATGTCATTTAAAATCGTGGAAACAATTGAAAAAGGGAAGTATGTACTAACCGCCGTACCTACGTCATGGGAAAATCAAGGTATTCTACGTTGGCCAAAAAATAAAAGTGAAAAATTACGACGTGATCCATTTTCGATACCTGAAGATACCTGGCGGAGTATGAGTTGTATTATTAAAAGAAAAAATATAATGAGCTTTGAGGAAGCAGAAATTGAATTGAGAGCTATGAGTGATGTTAGTGATACAGATCAAGAAATGTTAATACAGCATTTGCCAAGTAAACCCACAAATGTAAAAACTGATTTCAATAAATTAGCTCGCCAATGTTTGGAGACTCAGGTATTTCTTTTATAATTATTAGCTTTAACTTGCATTGCTGTTTTATTTAAGTTCCTTCATGGTATAGTGGTTAGAGCGGTTGGTTCTCACGCAAAGTTCGCGGGTTCGATTCCCGGTGGGGACAATTACTTTTTGTTGTTGTTTAGTTTGGTGAAGCCATTGCAGGATGATCACCTCATTGTCTGATAAACATGATTATCCGTGCTTCGGAGGGCACGTTAAGCCGTAGGTCCCGGCCGGTGCCTTTGACAGTGGTTGTTACTGGTAAACCACGTCTGAGGCCTGTTAGTCGGTTTCAAAACTCTGACACCAGGGTTCATTGTGTCGTCTTTCTTCCATGCTGGTCTGAGAGGAATAGAAAAATATAGAATCTACCAGCTGCTTCTCTTCCCGCGCAGGTCGTAAAAGCCGACCGAGGGAATTGGGCGAATGGGGGAATCGTGACATAGGCGATGCGGCTAGTAACCCATCACTATTGATTTCCTTTTTCAACAACACGCCCACCATTTTGCTAAACATGGCCTTTGAGGTCTTATGGCCCCAGGATGTGTATACCTCGTAAGGGCAAAGACATACTATATGTATGTATGTATGTACTTTGTTCGACCCAAGAACCCACACGATATGATGCCATCGAGTTTATACTATGCGAATTAGATAAATAAACATTAAACTATACTTATTTGCATTTGAAAAACTTTTATTTATTATATACCGTATATGTACGTTGAAGTATCGTGTTATTTTTAGAGACAGAACATAAGCAAGGTCATAGATAATAAATATTGATACCGGAAATTTCAAATGTCGTAAAAGACAAAACACGAGTTTACAGTAGACCCAAAAAATTACAAAAAAAAATGTTTTTTTCTTAAATCTTTTTCAAACAAAGTGCTATTATTCATGATGTCAAAAGAAACCCGAACTATTTTTTCATGTTCTATCCATGTAATAATAATAATAATAATGTAATGTAAATGTAAATGTAAATTAACAAAATAAACCAACCAAAATCAGAGTCCTTTACAGCCCAAAAAAATTTAACTGGAGTACTTTACAGCTACGAAAAATTAGTATTGATAAAGTCAGAAACGTCGTAAAGGACTAATCTTGATCATCAATGATTCGTGATATTTTACTATTGTTTTAGATTCATAACCCCCCACCTGCTTCAAATATTATATTGGAGCCCTCCCCATCTTTGGATAGCAATAAAAATATCCTGTTCAAGAATGATGCAAGAATGGAACCTGTAATCCGAGAGTACCTCGTTTTTTCGCCATCTAACAGTCATAATCCAGAAGCAGTGCAACCAGTACAAGTTCAGGTAATGATAATTCATGAAATACCATAATGTCATAACCATTTCAGGTTGACAGAGCAATTCTTAACGTATTTTTTGTTGTAAGCACTCATATTATTCTTATCATGATTTCTACAAAAGTTCGGCGCGTATGTACTTCGAAGTCTTTGATTTTATTTTTTTATCATATAATTGTTTAATTTATAACTTGAAATTTATTTCAGGATATAAATACATTTGAATACGGAGGGAATGCACCTGAAATAGACAATGTTAATTCTGATATGTTTACTAAACACTGAGTGTGTTTATAGAGGAAACCGGTAAAGGATATGAAGAGCAACAAGTGTCTATGAGAAATACGGACATTTTGATGGCAGCTATAAACAATTTAAGTACAAAATTGTCATCTCTGGAATCTAAAGTTGACAACTACATTGCTAATAATTCAAAGAATCAAATAATTATCACCATGAACCAAGAACAGATAATGCAAAAACTATCAGAAACATCAGCCCAATTCGATGAATTCATCAAACGTTCATCAACATTTAACTTGTGCCAGACAGAAGATTTAAATAAAGGGATTAAATATATATATAATGAAGAAAGTTTAAACGCATTTGAAGAGTTATTGAAAAATAAGCAACAGCTAGAAGAGATGACGAAAATTTATTCAGTGGTATGCGGCAAAGGTAAAGGCAGGGCGATCAATAATGCATATACACTATGCGATGTGATGTTTGATCGGAATTTTTTGAGTCAATGTTCTTGGGCTGGAGGATCTCGCGGGGAGGCCACAAAAATTTGTTTTAAAAGTTACAAATGTACCATTAATTTCTTTTTTCATATAATCCACTCATCAGATAATCAGTTTACGAAAATTGAATGTGAATCTTTTTTTAAAAACATACTTCGAAATGCTAAGAAAAGGTGTGAATCTAAACAGTTGAAAAGGTCAGCTCAAAAAATAAGACAAAAGAAGAAAAGGCCTGAAGAAAATGAATCACCAGAACTCGCAAATGAAGAAATAGAAGAGCCTAATGCAGCTTCTAATGAAGAACAGGAATCTGCCATAGATAACATTCCAGAAGCAGTAAATGAGATCAGCAACAATCAAAATTTACTTTTCCTGGAAACAAGTGTGTAGAAGAAAAAGTAACATCATAAATTTTTATCGAATACCGTGTGAAACCAATACACCATATCTTCAAAAACCATATGTATATTTAGCAATTTATGTTCAAAGATTCTAGTAGTTATTGTGGTTTAAAGGAGGTGTTATTCGATGTTCAGAAATACATTTATAGCTTATCCATGCCATCAAATTTTAAAGTGAAAAAAAAAAAATTGTTTAAAGTTATTAAGAAAACATTAATTACCCATACATTTTCAAGAATGATACGGTGTTTTGGCTTCACACAGTTGTTTGTTTTGTCGTACAGCTGTCATTTAGTGCATACAGCCTTGGGAATACACTTTATTTGTAACATGTCATTTACTTCGTCTTTAGGACCCTGTTCTATTTTAGTTTCCATTATGATTATTTTTTTCTAATTTAGGTGTTACCTCAACTCCATAGCATTTCCCTGTCATGTCTGTTATTAGCTAAGTTAATTATCACATATTTCATATAAATTTAATTTTAAGTACATGATCGGTGATTGCTCTAGTCAAGAAAGCACTTGTAAAATATACGGGTTATGAGTACAAAGTTTTTTAATGTTAAGTTGATTGTTGAAAGACTGTTGAATAGTTATAATAAGAAAATAAAAAAATAAGTATATTCTAGCACTTTTTTATCGGATTGAAATTCGAAATGACGATCTAAACATTTGCGTTTCCAGTCGAGAAAGTGATAGAATTTACTAACATTTTGATTTCGACGGTGAAAAACCAATTGAACTAATAAGATAAGTAAAAAATATGTAAATTTTTCATAAAGTAGATGGTTATTTAATATCTAGATTTTATGAAAGTCTTGGTCACAGAAACTGTTTTTTTTTTTAAAGACGTATAATTTTATTTTCAGAAAACGTTTTTTCTGCTGCTCTCTGATTTGTACTTCCAAATTTATGACTTAAAAATTTAAATGTTGTTTACTATACTGCTGGTTAAGAGGAACTAGATAAAAAAAAGCTCACAACGCGTTGTGGTATTTGTAAAACAGCCACATCACGACATTCATGTTATGGCTCTTATGAAAACGCGATATCACAACGCGCTGTTAGCTGTTTTTCGCTCAATTAAATGAGTGATCTCGATTTTGAGCGTAACATATATGTATACACAAATTGTAGTTACAGCTGAATTGATTTTTTAAAATTTTATAAATCTTATGTATCTCATTTAGAATTTTATCAAATATTAGGTTAAGTCTAATTGAATCTAAGATTAGTAACTACTCCATTCCATTTATTTAGAGTTGAAAGATGCGTACTTTTTTATCTTTTTTTTTTTAAGTCGTTGTTATCTTTCGTTTCGAATGCTGAACATACGATAATAAAAATGACACAATATTATTTGAGTGTTTTATTTTTTTATTAATTATAGAGTATGTAACAAAGGAGAAAAATATATGTATGAATTATGAGTCACTGCAAACAGTTTACTCTTAATATCACTCACTTGACACATAACAGCAGTTTTTTTAATATTATTCATGTTACATTTAAATATATTTAAAAGCGAGGACTTTATTGGTTCGTCAAACACATCAGTTAAATTGAGAATTTGATTTCCTTGAATCTGTATGCAACCAGAACTACTCAATGAAATAACTTCGATTTCTATGATGTGATTTTCGGAGCTAAGGAACCATTTGTCTGGACCATACGATGAAAGAATAAAGTCCATGAACTGGAGTTTCAACTTCTCGGATCTATATTTCTTTATTTGTGGGTACGAGCTGGCACGGTTTTCTTTCAAGTTCTCAATTTCAATAACATGTTTTTCACTGAGTCTTCTTGCTACTTGAGCCAGAGGATTATTTCCTTGCCTTATTAATTTTTTGATAGAAAACAATTTATTTTCAAAAGGATAGGCATTGTAATCTTGCAGTTTTCCAAATCGTCTAACTTCTGAAACTATATGGGATAAGTTATGAACGTTGCTTGTTATATAATCTTTGCTATAAAACTTATCAAAATCTTCGATAAAACAATCGAGTAATTTCTCTGCAAGTTCTAAAAAATGAAAATATTTTTCATTCGAGCAGATCGTGATAGCAGAAAAAAAACATAAAAAGTGTTGATATGCCTCAGAACATAGTACATCTTTTAGAATTGCAAAGCTCAAGTAATACAGGAATGTTCGAAATTCGGATGCTTTCCAATACGCTAACACCTCTAATGATCTTGTAGAACGATGTATCTCTTTGGGTGTTTTACAAGTCACTAAAAACTTTCCAACCTTTTGAATATCCTGCGCTCGCCACTTGGTTATATATTTGCCAAATTTACCATCTTTCCATCCAACCAATAGTCTTTTCATAACTCCTAAGTCGATAAGATGAAGAGAATCGGAAACGGGAAAATCTTCCACCATGTCTAAATCAAGTTGTAATAATGGTGAGTCACGTTTGTGGTGTTGTCCATATTTTTTGGCACGGAAATCTTCGTTGTTTCTTGCTAGAGATCTTGCTTTTAGAAAAACTACTGTATGCGAATTATGAGAATACTCTCCCACTGTAGTACATTTCAAGCATCCATGTTTACTGTTGAAATTAGATACACCTGAAAAGTAAGTACAAACTATTAGTTTTAAGATTTAAAATTATTATTTTTATTATGTACATATAAATTTAAGTAATAACTGTCAGCTGATAAAATATATTTTATTATGCCAGTTTATTTTACATTTAGAATTCAATAAAAAATATGTTATATACAATCTTAACAACAAACTCGTTCAACTGCGAGAAAACAAGAACTTTTATTTTGTTATTTATTGTAATGTTTTTGTTTATTTACCTACCTTTAATCAAAGCTCTGGCAGGTGAGTCGCAGACGAAGGCTTTAATTTTTATTTTGACAATCTTTTCAGTTCCTGTTTTTGTTATAATTCTGAGCCCATCTTCAAGGTCTTTCATTTCACCCACAAAGTGTTCTAAATATTTATCTAGGTCCGATGGTTTTTCTTGACCTGCATATATTCCGACAACTAGGGGCGAAAGTGTTGGTATTTCTACTATTTTACACAATATTGGCCAAAATTGAAGTTTTGAGCTATTATATACTGGTAGGCCGTCAATATTTATGAGAAGACTTAAAACATCAAAATTGCAGCCAATAATTTCCAAATATTTTTGTAAAGGTTCAGTTAATCCATTATGCCAGTATAACCTAGAACCAACGACAAATATATTAATTTTTGATGTATCTGTTTTTAAAATAGTACGGGGATCTTTTGGCAGTATAAAAGGCAGTCTTCTGTTTAAAATTGTTGTCAATTCTCTTAAGGCATCATGAGAAATGTTAAATCGGAGTGCCCACTCTTTAAAATTAGACCGAAACTCATTATTTAATGATTCCTTGTCTTCGGAGTTTGAACTATCATTGGCCTCAGACTCTGATCTGTAATTGTCATTATCATCACTGCTATTATAATCAGATTTGCTATCACATTCTGAGTCTTGATTACACGACATTTTTTCTGCACGAAAAATCTCTTTACTAGAAGACGGTAAATAAATTCCATTATTAGGTGTGTAAATATTACCTACGGAGCCCTCACTAATATTAAGCGATTGTTCTTTGCCATCTGTTACTGTCAATGAACATGTTGCCTGTTTCAATTGAGCGTAAATTTTATTTACTTTCCGTCGGTAACCACCACTTCTTTTAATTTTTTTCCACCGATTACAATCCATTGTCGCAAAAGGAAATAAATACAGTTGTTGCAAAAGTACACTGATTTAACAAAATGGCTTTCATAGTGCTATAAAAGCTTTCATTTAACTATATCGCTGTATACTGACTTTCAAATAACGCTTAGACCACCTCCGATGCTGTAATAGATAATTTAGAAGCATTTTCTCAATTTCGAAATTTAAGTCAAATGAAAGCCTCCAGAAAGCTATCATATAACATTTAAGTGCAGAAATAGCAACTGCAATGCTATTTTGATGAATAAGTTGCCTTTACTCTACAATATTGTTCTTAGATTCAATTGTCGAATAGTAGTGCTGTAAAAGGTATTTTGATGAGAATTTGGCAAAACAATTGCTTTCAAAGAACTGTCATGAGAATTATGGTCGTATGAACGTCATTGGAAGATGTATTTATAGAATTATCGAGTGAATGCAATATAAATCTGCCGAGTAAACGTTTTCTTGACATGTTTACACAGCGAAAAAGCATTCGATGCAATACAATCTAGAAAGATGCATTTATACGTCTTTTTGAAATAATGGGATCTTTCATACGAGTGTTTCTCGATCCATAGTCGGGAGAGTACTTTCTTATACGATTTTTTTGCTGGTTGGGTATTCCTCAATTAAAAAAAAAGGATTTGTTTCATGTCAAGACTTTTTGTTGTTTGTAGTATCTGTTGGTACAGCACTTGTGACAGCACATTGAAAGGATAAGGTAGACTTATGACAATAGGCGAGTTAGACTAGATTATAAGAGGCTGCACATCGACGAAATCAATCTGCCGGTCGATTCTGTAAACATGTCGAAGTGAAGGATTGGGTGAAGTGATCACGAGGTGAGCTGTCAATCCATATAATTAAGATGGAATGACAGCTCACTATGTGATCACGTGACATCTTGATTATATGGATTGACAGCCTTCACTTTGACATGTTTATAGAATCGACCGGCTGCTTTTATTCAACCTAACCAAGCACATATATATAACGTGTCTAGAAGACTGGCATCTTTCCCTGAGTTGTATGACTATGCTTATTCTTTGGGCAAAGAACGATCCAGCGCTCTGGTCACGCAAAGTGTCTATGACTCGGCGAGAATATCTTTTTATATATATTTGTACTACTTTTCATTAAATACAAAGCGAAAATCATTATCACCATGCCAAGGATGACTGGTATCAAAGTTCTTCAAAGGATAAACTTGGTTCCATTTCCCATCCCTGATGGCTAATTGCCGAGGAACCATACGGATGTGGGCGTGTCTCTCAATTGCACTAAATTATGTCTTGATCAGCACTAGCTCGGCAGTTTACGAGCGTCTCTCGCTAGACAAACGACTGACATCTCCCTAGGTACATGTGCTGACGACGCTCTATGAAGTCAACCAATGGAAATGATGATATCGTTGTTACAGAGTAGTAGTTCTCGAACTTTGGTTTCCTTATAGATGTAGAGAACTGGAGTGAGCATTCCCTGTTAGAATGTGAAGTGAAATGGTCAGAAAAGTGTGTGAGGAAGACAAAGCGACAGTGCGGCTGTTGTTGTCTTTTTTAGGGTTCCGTACCCAAAGGATAAAACGGGACTCTATTACTACGACTCCGGTGTCCATCCGTCCGCTTGTCTGTCAGTGAGCTGTTTTTTAAGGACCGTAATAGGTAGACAGTTGAAATTTTCACAGAGTGTGTATTGCTGTTGCCGCTATAACAACAAATACTAAAAAACAGAATAAAATAAATATTAAAGGGGGTTCCCAAACAACAAACGTGATTTTTTGCCGTTTTTATAGATAATGGTACGGAACCCTTCGTGCGGTTCCTTGGCCGTTTTTTTGGAAATCTGGATGGTATCGATATGTAACCACAATAAACAAAATAAAAAATAATAATTTGAAGTAACCACACTACCAGCGGCCATTGATCTCGTGGTCACGTTTTCGGTAAATAATTTACCATGACCTTGTAAAGAGAAAGCTTTTGACACCATGATGTAATTGACAGGTGAAAATTATTGACATGACAGCTGTAATGGCCGTATATGATGGCGCTGCGTTCTGAGGCAGCGCCATCCATATCTATAATGCCAGCATCCTACATCTTGGCCATAATCTTTGAGATTATATAATCTTAATAATCAAGATGTGTTCAGAAAAACATAAAATGAACATAAATCCTTATTATAGAATGTTCTTGCCTATACAATGTAAGTGAGCATTTTATATAAAAAAATATATTTTTGATAAATTCGTACAGTAGATATAGTAACGTCGAATAAACAAGATAGTGCTATTTATGGCTTCTCCATACAAAAGGAGGTATCTAGCCGTTAAGAGACCGATCAAAAGGCACTCCATTAACTAAAGATAGATTTTAATAAAATTACAAACTTTTAAAGATCGTTTATTACATTGAATATTAAACTTCAAAATAGATTCCAGTATATTTTAAGGAGTACCGAAGAGAGGAACCCTGTGCTTTTTTTTGAGGATGGGAAATCATCAATGACTGCTTCCGCTCTGGGTGGAGCAGAAGGGATTGTCAGACTCTTACTGACTAAAACCCATCCGTGTTCCTCCTAATGCCCTTTGCGTTCCAGGGCCAAGGTGACTCTTTCGTAAAAATTCTTGGCCTCTTACTGCGGTTTCTTAGCCTATTTCTCAGTCTCGATAAAAAAGACTTTGAGAAAGACATATCACCATGGCGTTTTTCTGGCACTAGATAAGAATGTGCCAGCGAAATTTTCCTGATGATAACACAAGTTGCTTTTCCGGTTGAGACTGCCCAGTGTAACACCCTACTATTATTTAAGCTGGAGCTGCGAGCGCGCACCGACCGACACACCCGACACTGCGTCATCGTCCACCTTACGAAACGCACACTCATTTATTTAAAACATAAGTACAACGGTTTATTGACCGTTTGTTCACTTTGCTTGTATTTTAATACAGTCCACTTTTTATTGTTACCGGAGTTTCCCTGCTTCTCTCCTAGTATTACATGTAGGATTTAACCCATTCCTTTCTAAAGCTCCTTAATTTGATTTGTTATGGTGTAGAATAAACAGCATTTCTTTTCTATTAAATTTACGTATCGAAGCAGAGAATACACAACACAAAGAGATAGAGAAGAATACACAACATAAGATACAATACATAACCTTTCATAACGTAATCATATTTAGCACGCAATAACCGTTCCGCAAAACTGTGAAGTTAACAAAATAGTAGATATACTTTCTGCGCCATCGTCCGCGTCGCGTTACTAAGGTCAGGCGTAGCGTGGGTAATGTAGCAGAGGTCTAATTTACACGCTATGTACCGCAGATAAAGTCATACAAAACGTTTGGGGCCACGAGGGCGGAGTGGTGAGCGCTCTGAAAACTATTACGATAATCCTTGTATGCATATACAGGGATAATCGTCGGTTAGTGCCCAATTCCATAAGAAATGTGTTACCCGTGCGAGTTTGCTTCGGCCCCTCATAAGCCTACCAAAGGTCCGGGATCTTAGGGTCCCGAACTCCCGAGAAGTCCCAAAGACATGTAGAACATTATAATTGAGAATGGCTGGATGTTTGTAAATCAATCACGCTTCAAAGGCTAAATGGATGAATTACCCTGTCTTGCTAAATTGTGGTTTCGTAAATTATTTTTGTATCAATAATTTCCACATTAAATATTTTAATACACTATAACTTTGTGATGGAGATGGATGTTTAGAGTGACCAGAATGGACAGTGGGAAATGAGTATATTTGAAGAAGTTTGAAAGTGGCGCTAAGGACAGGAAAGTTGAAAGGGAATCGCTTGTCTTGATATGATCATGTGAAGATGAGGACTGAAACTTTGAAACAAAAAGTTTTTGAGCACAGCTTGAAAAACTTTTTGTTTCAATTTACTAAATAATAATCCCTCAAAAGTTGGCTGTGACTGACGGACAGACAGACAGACACACGAGATCCAATGAGGTTCCATTATTTCATGCAGACATTCGGAGCCCTAAACCACAAAAACAATGACACAAGCAACACGATCCCCGCTTTCGTGGCCCGCATCAACACGGCTATAAAGCCGAGGTGAGACCAGCAGAAAGCAGTGGCTCGCTCGATGATAAGGGACGCTTTTGTCCCGCAGTGGGCACGACGCCTAATTGTCTGTGAAGTGAGCCCCTTTTGATTTGACCTCCCTTTCCTGTGAACATGGAACGTTAAGATTTGTTTTGATTTTTTTTTAAGTTGCAGACATAGAATACATTTTATCCCTGGAGTGTATGCGGAGACTTTGGGGAATAAGCTCATGCATTAAGTAAAATATTTGTCAGTTTGACGGTTTACGGGGTTAAGTGACCACAGGGTGCGCCGTACGTTCTAAGTTCATATCGATTAAATTTACGTAAGGAATATTAGAGCAAAAGAAAACCTTCTCTCGTTTCTATTAGACGTAAGTATTGCTCAAAGAAAACATTCTTTAATTTTTAAAAGTTAGTTAAAAAGTTCTTTTTATTTTATCCTATCTTCAGTGGGAGTTAAAAGTCAGTGTTTTACTTGCGTTTCAATCTTTTCCGCATAGTTTTCAATGTTTATGAGTTTATGAAGTCAGTGCGCCATTTTTAGGTAGGTAGTGCCTACATTTCTAGCAGAATTGGGGAGCGTGCTACGTTGCTATTAGTTACTTTTTAAACTGCCATGTTTTTAGAACGTGAGTTTACTAAATAGGGAACGAGATACCTACGAGAATCAACTAGGATAACCTTAATTTCATTATTGTAATAAGTAAGTAAGTAAATTTTATTTGTTTAAACATGGTGTACATGATACATTGCATGCAAGATAATAATGTGATGAAAATTTCTAACATGTTCCGCATCATATCGTGGCGTACAAATTGGTAGGAAGAGATGGTGCATAAACCGTGATACTATTCATCAAAATTACATTTCATCATTATTCATTAAAGATTAGGTATCATTACAATTCAATAAGCATACTTTTTAGATACAATCAATGACAAAGTAGTCATTAGATAAATTAGTCAATAAATATGAATTACTTAATGTCATTAAAATTTCAATTCCAATTTGCATTATTCCAAAAAAAATTACAATAGATTACTATAGCATGTCAAAAATACAACATTGACATCTCAAAAACGAAGAAAATTGTCCTCTTTTATAAACTCTAAGATTCGCAATATTGTAATAAATGATTGGGACTGACCTTTGATGTGGGACGTACCATTTAGAACTGGGCACAGGACAGGCAATAAGCGAATAGCCACAATAGATGTAAGTATCTTTTTGGCTAATTTTGATTGAGGACTTATTTTTACACACATATTTGCTAAGGGGATATAGATAGAAAACATACAGAAGAACAGCGAAGAAGGGTGATGAATATAATAATAATAATTACCTAACACTGCAAAAAGCTGCCAATTTAAATACTTATAACTAGGATCTAAGAATCATCAAATAATAATAACTAGATCTATGAGCAACTAGGATCTTCACCTTGGTTCACACCCAAGAGATTTTAGAAAATACCAAGTACTTATCTGAGAAAATAAATTAAAAAAACCAAAATGATAATAATAATAAATCTTTATTGCAGACCATGCAAGGTCCGTATTCACAATTACAAAGAATAAATACATTTGTTTAAATAATAATAATAATAAAAATATAATTAAATATATAAAAAAATTTAATAAGTTAATATAAATGTATATGTAGGCTTTACCTCCGGGTAGTTTTTTTAAAAAGTTATTTTGTACTGTGTAGTGTTAGTGAGTGTTTTTTTTTGGAGTCCGTTGTATTTAAAAAAAAAGTTTTTTCATTTTCATTTTTTAGTGGTACTCCACACCTAACAACACCACTGGAAAGTCACAGGAAAGCAAAATACGCAATTTCATTTACTTGGATGACATATTTTTTTCCAGCTATTTTGTTTTAAAAACCAAACTACTGCACCGATTTCGGTGAAATTTCTATGGGAAAGTATATCCCTTCACATAAACAAAGATTGTTTCAAATCGGTTCACAAATGACGTAACCTAGGGTAACAAACATACAACCAAATTGAGAACCCCCTCCTTTTTTGAAGTCGGTTAAAAAACTGAATAGTCAGTCTGAAACAATTAGTACCAACCACAAAATTAAACGCAATATAAAGGCTTGATATCAACGTCATACCTAAAGTCAGACGTGATTTATTTACTCCTAAACCTATACAAATTCATGTATTTGGCAACATTTCGGTTTAAGGCGAGCGCACTGGACTGTGAACCGATACACGAATCACCCTTTACTTGCTTTGTGTTCGATTATCTTATATACAGGGTGTTTATAACCGGCGGAAGACTGAGAGACAGGGATATCTGATTCTGGGAGCTAAAGTCATAAAAAGGCTTTGAGCTTAAATCGGTGAACTTGGATACAAAGTCGTGTGCTTACTTAGGATAGTCGATTCAATAGTAACTGTATATTCATTTCAAAATCTGGTACCAGTTTTGCTGAGGGTGACAGTGACAGTGTTACCCAGTTACTGGGGGGTGGAAGACAGAAAGGCAGCTGCACCCGATTTGCGAATAGACTAGAAAGAAAGAGAAAAGTTTATTATCGACAAGCATGACGCATACCAAAAAATAAAAAAACTAAATTACAAAAGTTTTTATTTTTTCATAGGTACAATAAACGAGATATAAAATACAAATGAGGTTGCGTATATATATAGGTTACATTACTATGCTACAAACTCGATGAACACTCGGACGCCATAGCCGTGTTTCAACCCCAAGCGGCTCATGTACATAACAGTCAGCAACGTGGCAATGTGGCCAGTATTCTGGGAACTTTTCCCGTTGACAGCGAAAGAAAAAAGAAAGAAAATTGCATTTATTGGCACAATAATAATAAAAAAACACCTAACAACACGGTGTGTGTTACAGTTACAGCGATGTGGACGAATGAACCCTATGAGTTCTTCCCTTTCATTTTTTATTCCGCTTGTACATTTATACATATTGTATAATAGCTTATATATACTATTTAATATGTATTTGTAAATAAAATTAGATCTACTGTCACAATAAATAACATTACACTTTATAATGAACAATGTAGGTTAATAAGTAAGTTAGTAAGCACAATATTATATTTTCACGGACATCATACGTTCAAGTCCCAATCCCAATCCTAAAAGTTCTTAGAAGGAACGTAGAAATCTGAAGGTCACTGACATTTGTAAATCGGCTTATCTCTCCTAATATGTACCAGAAGAAAAAATATGCTCCTGAGCGAGTCGAAGTACCTCGTTAAAGGTTCCGTATCAATATTACACGTTCTCTGACTCTCTGACTTAATCTTTCATTATTACTCAACTTTGTTGGAAAGAAAACTCAGGTTTAAGTTTAACTTTCTAGTCAATAATAGTCATGCTGAGCGGGAGCCATCTTGCCACAGGAACAACGTGCATCTGTCTATCATGACAGAATTTTAGTTAAAGTTTATAGTTTGTTTGCATTACAGTCGTATGGCAATAAATTCTTTTCTTTATTTCTATATTCTTTATTTATTTCTATATCATTTCCATGCTCCATCATGCCGGAAGACATAGTAGAGCTTATGGCGAAGTACCGGCGCCGTGTCGTCGTAGCGGCGATCGGCGGTGGTGACCTCTCGCATCCGACCCTTGCCCAATCCATGGTCCGGAGCGAGGGGGCATGGGAAGCAGTCACCTCCTTACTGCAGTAATACAAGCTAAGGAGGAGGTGGAACGCATGAGGGAGAGGCAAACCTCACGCCCCAGTATAACTGACGGAGTCCGTTCAGGCCAGTGCCTGCCAGGGTTGCGGAATTGTTAGAAAGAGTTAGAGCCGCGGCTCTAGAACGCAAAGGGCATGTGGAGGAACACGGGTGGGTTTTAGTCAGTGAGAGTTTGACACTCCCTTCTGCTCCGCCCAGAGTGGGAAACATCAAATGATTACTTCATTTGATGTTTTCCCATAAAAAAATACTCCATCATGAAATCTTTTTTGTTCTCCTAGAGAGCTTATTCTATAACTACGGAACCCTAACAGTTGAAAATTCTCCGTAAAGCTAACGACGGGATATTTGAAACAGAGAGTGGTTCTCGAAGTTGGAAGGTTGATTCTTGCGATAATTCTTACATCTTATTATGTGAACCTTAATGGAGGTTCCAGCTACGAGACGCCGTAAGCGGATCACAAACGGATCTGTCAAAATGCCATTAAAATTCAACTTTTGAAAAATTTGGCTTTGATTTTGCAGAATTAAAATTATTTAGCTAGATGCTCGTGGCTCATAACAGACGCAAGGGTCGAACTTCGAGATTAAGCAACGCTTGCATGGCTCCTCGGTGCCTCGGAAAGTCCCGGATTGACAGAAGCCAGAAAAATGGACAACAACCGTGCCAAGGGGTACCGTGTTGCCCAGTTATCGGGTTGTACAATTGTATATAGTTGATTAAAAAAAAAGCTAGGCAGGTTAAAAAAATATTTAAGAAGGAAGGAAGTGTAAGAGCATGATGATTGAATGTTTTTAAAGATGTTATTATTTTACTCGCATTTTATCGAAATTCATTATGGCTGGGAATTCGCATTTTCAATTCAACTTCTTATATTTTATTTCAAATAGGGTAACTGATGGAAAGTGTATAGTTTCAATTCCCATGGAAAAGAACTAAAACAGAGAGGAGGCAAGAAACTCTACGGTTACCCTTTATAAAAAGTGTAAATAGTAAGTAATCCGTTTCAAAATTGAAATACGAATAGAAACTGCATCGTTACTGGAGCTCCAACATAATCTAGTGTTATTTTAGATGGAGGAAGCTGAAGTTAACTAAATAAACAAAACGTAATAAAAACATAGAATATTTCCGATAATTGAGTTTACCGGGGAGAGGTCTTAGCTGTTTTGGATATTCGTTGCCACAGACAACCGGTACTATTAGAGCCGTCTTTATTTCTGTTTTCGGAATTAAGTATGTCAATAGATGTAGGTGGGGCAACGATCGTTATTGTAAATTTATCTGGCGTCGACCATGAGCGGTTCCGCACTACATCCGATTGGAATCCGTGATAATATAAAAGATATAAAAGACTGACCGAATTCGGATGTTGCTTTTTGCAAAGCGTTCGATCCGAATCAGTGACAATGCGGATCAAAAGTCTATAAAACTGAATTCGGATATTGCTTAGTGTGTTATCACACCAATCATTCGATCGTTGATCGATGCCATCGATCGATAGTAGAATGAATTAGTCGACGTCGATCGATAGTTTGTACTACAACAGTCGATCGATCTTCGATCGATACTAGAATGAATTAGTCGAAATCGATCGATAGTTTCCACTTCTTTCTTCCATCAGAAACCTAACACACCAATCGATCAACTTCGATCGATGGCATCGATCGCCGAGCGATGAATTGTTTATCGCCCGGTATCCATCAATCAGCCAAAGCTACCACACCAATCGATCAACATCAATCGACGTCGATCGATGGCATCGATCGCCGAGCGATCAATTGGTGTAGTAACACCCTAACGCACTAATCTGATCTCTGATCCAAATCCACCCCACGCTCCGCCACGCTGTCGAGCCGCGCGGATAAGTACAATTTGATTCCGAGGTAATGCGAATGCGTTCAATATTTCTTCCGAATTAGAGACAGATCTAGTGCGTAAACTACCAATCAAATGGTTCTATGGCTACTTCGGAACGTATTTTCACGAATTCGGATCGGATGCAGTGAGTAACTGCTTTAAGTATGGTTAGTCACTGATCGATGCCAGGCGCTGCGATTCCGTACTCTGTGTTCGTTACAAAATATCGAAATGTGACGAGACCAACGTCTTCTCTCTCTTTCTAACACTTGTGGAGGGTACTTCTTATTCTTTGAGTTAATTGAACAAAATCTGCGAGCATCGGATATCACGCAAAACAATTGTTTATACTGATTTTCTGAAAATAATACCAAACGGCATTCTGAAGCGTTATTATTGTAATGAAACGTCTATAAATAACTTGCGGTAAATTTTTCTTCAACTTCTTTTCGAGTCTATGGTGACCATTGAAATATAAAAAACAGTGTCTAAAAAACTTGTTTATTATATCTGTGATGGTGACACTTAAACAGTTTTTTTTTTGTTTTTAAAAAACATTGCCCCACACTAGGAATTTCTCTTGTATCGTGGGTGCGTTTACAAACATACAAAGTCATATACACAAACAGCTAGACCCGGAACAACTATCTGTAGGCCATACAAATAATTGTTCCGTGCGGGAATCGAACCCGCGACACGCAGCACAGCAGTCAATCGCTCAACCGCTGCGCCAACCGTGCTGTCAATTTGTGACCAGCCTATCTATTTTGTCAACATCTCACCGTGTACACTTAGGTGGAGTGAGCATACTACTTACTCTTTGGCAATGAGCATGAAGTCAGCCGCCATTCCGTCTTGTTTGTATGAATTGACGACTCACTTCATGTAAGTTTACACGGTCAGACATATACAGAATCGCACTGCAGGTAGGGTGCCACGTCAATTGCAGCGTCGGTGGCATTCAGAAAAACCTGTCAAGATTTAAGTGAATATGAAACAACAAAACACCTGCTTTCGCAATGTCTGTTTTAACCAGGAAATTAACCATTAACTAGGCGGCTGACATTAAAGTATCGGTTTAAGCATCTGCAAACGAATAACTTTCATTTCCTCGTCACCATTTTTTGCGATATTAAGAAGGATACAGGGTGTTCCAGAAGTATGTGGTCATATTTAAGGGTGATTTTGGGTAGCTGATACACATTAAGGAAAAAATAGCAGAACAAAAAAAAAGAATTTTGTGTTTTAAATTCGACCAAAAAAAAAAGACTTTTCAAGCAATTTGTTGCAATTGGTGGCATTTACTGTAGTTCAATCATAGATTTGATGTCACTAACTGCATAGACTGCTCTAAAAGTCATTTCTTCAGAACAAATTAGTCGAATTTTTTGGACGGTTTGATTGAGCGGCACTTAGAGTCACACCTGAAGTTGAACGATGCACAGTTTGGTTTTAGGTCAGGACTCTCAACAGAAAGTGCTATTTTGTCGCTCAAGCAGACGGTCCACTACTATACAGCTAGAAAGACTCCTGTCTATGCCTGCTTTTTAGACTTGTCAAAAGCTTTTGACCTTGTGTCTTACGACAAGCTATGGGACAAGCTACAGGATACTAGTGTACCCAGGGAGATTGTTTATGTACTAAGGCATTGGTATAGTACACAGAAAAATCAGGTAAGATGGGCTGGCACTCTCTCAGACGAGTACAAGTTGGAGTGCGGAGTAAGGCAAGGGGGACTCTCCTCCCCTCTTCTCTTTAACTTCTATGTGAACGAGCTGATCGAGGAGCTCAGAAGCACCAGAATCGGCTGTCATATAGATAGTGTATGTATTAATAATATAAGCTATGCTGACGATATGGTGCTGCTGAGCCCCTCGATCTGTGCGTTGAGGGAGCTCATAAAGATTTGTGAAACTTACGCGAACACTCATGGCCTAAAATACAACTCAACTAAATCTGAGCTTATGATATTTAAATCGGGAACTTAAAACTATGAAAATGTACCTGAGATAGTCCTGAATAGTACTCCTTTAAAAAGGGTTACTAAATTTAAGTATTTAGGTCATTGGGTCACTGATGATTTAAAGGACAGTACTGACATTGAGAGAGAGCGCAGGTCGTTGTCTGTTCGATGTAATATGCTGGCTCGCAGGTTTGCACGCGGTACAACACAAGTAAAGGTAACGCTATTTAAGGCATACTGTCAATCCTTTTACACGTGCAGCCTGTGGGTTAGCTATTTGCAGAGGGCATACAGTGACCTGCGGGTGCAGTATAACAATGCGTTCAGGATGCTGATGGGGCTGCCGCGGTATTGCAGTGCCTCCGGTATGTTTGCCGAGGCCAACGTCGACAGCTTTGCGACAATCGTGCGTAAACGTTGCACGTCGACCCTAACTCGCATGCGAGCTAGTTCCAACAGCATCTTGAGCGTATTGACTGACCGGTGGGATTCTCCGATACTTGAGCGCTGGATACGACTGCACGCAGTCAAATAGCATACATGCGTTCTGGTGTCGGATTATCCTAAAATCTGTGATTTTATTTTTGTGTCATGTGATTTTTTACTAACACTAGCTCTTAAGTATTTTGTATTACTAACAATTTATATGGAGAAATCTGAAATAAATTATTATTATTATTATTATTCTCTTTATTTATTTCCTTACATACTAATTTACATTTTTAAATATTTCTTTAAAAAAAACATTAAAAAATAAAAAACATTTAAAAATATAAAAAGTAGTAGTCCGCCGGTGTCGGGAGCAGAGTCCAAGCTACCGGTGGTTAGGGTTCCAGAGAAAGGAACCTCCTCACAATACGAGCCGTATCGAGCCTTCTGTATCAGGCCCTTTACCCAACTGCGTAACGCCAACTTCGACAGATGGTCGTCGAAGCTTTTGGCCATCAGGCCATTGGCCGTAACGACAATCGGCACAATGACAGCCGATTCCACATTCCACATGTCGACAACCTCGTGTGCCAAGTCGAGATACTTGATTTGTTTCTCTTTCTCAGCCTTCACGAGGTTCTCGTCATGTGGGATGGTAACATCGATTATCATTGTGCGGCGCGCTAATCGGTATATCACCACGATATCCGGCTTATTGGCAACAATAGTCCTATCAGTGATGATAGACCGATCCCAGTACAACGTGACATGGTCATTTTCGAGAACTGGGTCGGGCACATACTTGTAATACGGTACCTCAGAATCCACAAGATTGTATTTCAAAGCAAGTTGCTGATGGATAATCCTGGCCACTTGGTTATGCCTGTGCAAGTACTCGCCGTTAGCCAGACGAGAACAACCAGAGATACTATGTCTGATGGACTCACCCGGACGGTGGCATGCCCGACACATGTCAACCGTCCCGTCCTTCATAATATGTCTCCGGTAGTTATTCGTCAAGATAACTTCGTCCATAATCGCACAGACAAAACCTTCGGTTTCCCCGAAGAGATCTCCGAAACGTAGCCAGGCGACGGACGCTGAGAAATCTACATCGGACCCATGAAGAGCCCGATAGAAGCGCCCGTGAAGCTCCTTACCTTTCCATACCTCCTTGCGGTCATCTGTAGTAAGTATCACAGGTGTGCGCCAGTTCTCTTTAGCCATGGACAACGGGGTGAGTCCCTTGTCCACTGCGACCACATCTCGGTGCATACCCACATCGGCTTTGAGAAAATATTCTCTGACACTGCACATCTCGCGGTTGTGGAGAGTCTTAGCATTTAAAAAGCCTCGACCTCCACACTTCCGCGGAATGTACAGTCTCATCACCGACGATCGTGGGTGATGCATCCGGTTTGCGGTCAGCAGTGTACGGACCCTTCTATCCAGGGCGTCGAGTTCGGTTTGAGTCCATTTGAGTATGCCGAAAGTGTACATTAATACCGGCATGACCCAACCGTTGAAGGCGCGCACCTTATTTCCGCCCGACAAAAGGCTGTTTAAAACCTTTTTCAGGCGGCCAAAGAAGCGCTCCTTCAGCGATTGCTTCATGTCAGTACCGTTAATAATAAAAAAAAAAAAAAAAAAAAAAAGATCTTTATTTCAGACATCACATCCATATGTTGTTAGTGCTAAGTTAGTAACATAATATGCGTGCTTATATACTATATTAGTATTGTTAGTAGGTAATTACAGGAGAGTTTATTTTTGTAAACCCGTAGCTACCTCCACCCAGTGTCTTTGGATGGGGCAGTCCGGTCTGTCAGCAATCATTTTCAGGATGCTATTCCGACTGTTACGTAAGCGCTGCAGTAAAGAAGCCGCTTTCTTACGCATGATGGCGTGAAAGCCATCCGTGCGAGCTTCTGCAAACATGCCCGACGCACTGCAGCGCCACGGCAGCCGCAACAGCATCCTGAAAGCGTTGTTGTATTGTACACGCAGGACGTTGTAGGTTCGGCTCGTAAATGACACCCATAGGCCGCTCGAATAAAAGGACTGACAGAACGCCTTAAATAAACTGACTTTGACGTCTGCCGTACAGCGAGCAAACCTACGGGCGAGCATATTACTCCTCACCGCCAACGCCCTGCGCTCACGCTCTATATCACTATCGTCCCGTAGGTCGCTAGTGACAACATGACCCAGGTACTTAAAAGTATCCACCACATTGAGTACTATGCCGTTGAGATATACCGGCGGCACACGACGGGGCTGTTGTTTAGGCGCCTTAAACACTAGGATCTCACTTTTTTTCGAGTTGTATTTCAGGCCGTGCGCCTCCGCGTACATCTCGCAGGTTCGCAACAATTCTCTGAGCCCGCCCATCGATGGACTGAGCAACACCATGTCGTCCGCGTAACTTATATTATTAACACACGTACTGTCAATGTGACAGCCGACACGTGTGTTGCTCAGTCGCTCGATAAGCTGGTTTACATATAAATTAAATAACAAAGGCGAGCTTAATCCCCCCTGCCTTACACCGCGTTCCATCCTGTACTCATCCGACAGAGTACCGGCCCACCTCACCCGGTTTGTCTGGTGAGCATACCAGTATCTGAGGAGGGATGTATATTCCGCCGGCACACCCGCGCCTCTCAACTTGTCCCAGAGCACATCGTAGGCGACCAGATCAAAAGCTTTCGACAAGTCGAGAAAACACGCGTACACCGGCGTCCTCCTCGCGGTGTAGTACTTGACAGTGTGTTTTAGGCTAAGGATAGCACTCTCCGTGGATACTCCAGCTTTGAACCCGAACTGGGCATCATGCAATGTTGAAATAATGATAAATTAATGCCCAACGCTTCCAACATACCCAAATACTTGTAGGTTTCGGTTGAGCTGAGGGATCTAACCTGTATGGAATCCGAGAGGTGAATTCCCTCAGATTCCATAATCTCCCCTTTCTTTACATGCATGACTGCACATTTGTCCACACCAAATTCCATCCTGATGGCACTACTGAAGGTTTCAGTTACCTTTAGTAGCTCCATCAGTCGCAAATTGTTGGGTGCAAAGAGTTTCAGATCATCCATGTAAAGAAGGTGAGATATGGCCTGACCACCTCTTCTCAACCGATAGCCTAGGCCTGAATCCTCCAGCAGTGTGCTTAGAGGATTCAGAGCTAAGCAAAACCAAAGTGGACTCAAACTGTCGCCCTGAAATATTCCCCGTTTAATCCATACAGGCTCATCACTCCCTTGGATCGGTCGACATCCTGGATAGCGAAGGACTGTTTTCCATTGCCTCATACATGACTCAAGGAAGGTGCGTAGAGTTGCGTCTATTTTGTACAACTCCAACACCTTCATGAGCCATGTATGTGGCACAGAATCATAGGCCTTCTTGTAATCTATCCAACATGTCGACAGATCCTTGCGGGATCGACGAACCTGTTGGCTTATGGCCATGTCTATGAGGAGTAGCTCCTTAGTGCCGCGGGACCCCTTCCTACATCCATTCTGAGAGGCGGACATAATTGAGTTACTCTCAATGTGCTCATTAATTTTCGCTCTCAGGATGGATGTTAGAAGTTTATAGACCGTCGACAAACAAGTAATCGGTCTATAATTCTTGGGTTCCGTGGGACTACCTGTCTTATGGAGCAGGTGGGTAACGCCAGTTGTTAGAAACTGTGGTAGCGACCCAGAATCTAAGGATGACTGGAATTGAGATGCCAGGAGCGCGTGTGAGCTGCTATACCACTTAAGCCAGAAGTTGTGCAGTCCGTCCGGTCCAGGAGATTTCCAATTCGGTAACGGACGGACTGCTTTGGCTACATCCAATGTTGTTATGGTAATTTTTTCCATTTGTGGTATAGCTTCGCACACGCGCTCGACATCGCGCATCCAGCCACCTTCAGCGTGACAGATGGGCACCGACCAGATGCTGCGCCAGAATATACTCGTGGCGACATCATCCGGGCGGCACACGTCTGTCACACTTTGTTCAGGTCGCTCCCAAGCTCTGTATACCCACCTCTCATCGCTCTGGAACATGCGATTCTGCGAGTATCGATCAACCCGCCGCTTGTACCGCCGAATACGGCTTGCCCATGCACAAACTTTCTGCTTCAGGAAGTCAATGCGCTCTGTGACACGGGACGTGAAATCTCGAGGGCTTATTTCAGTCCCCGAAAACGCCCGCCTCACAAAGCGCATCACACGTGGTCGTGTATTGCCCTCCCTGAAGCAGTATAGTTTGCCGATGAGTGCCCTAGTCTCATCGATACGCCGCTCGATCCTGCGCTGCCAGGCTGGTGCAGCTGGCTTTGGTCGTATAGCTTCGTCACACCCAGGAAACTTTACGTTTGCTATACGACATGCCGCAACAGCCCCGCAATACAGGATTGAGTGCGTATCAACGAGGCTCTCGCTGCTTTCGAAGATGTTTTGCAGCAGCGAGTCCAAAGCACACACCAGCGCCCTATTCTTTTTGTGCATAGGCAACCGTGGTAATCGGGGCCGAAGTTCGGTCGGAGTTGATCTATACTCACGAAGCGCATCCTCCAGCGCGCTCCTCAGTCGATCGTTGCACTGGCTACTTACCGTGACAACCCTATCATCTACCTCATCGCTAACATTATTGGGCCGCGGTGTGATCCTACCATTAACTGGTGCTTGTACCGCGGTCTGTGTCGGGGTCGAGATGATAAGGTTGTTCAGTATCTCTGAGCGCAGCCTATCAAGTGCGGCATCGTCCAACCTGTGATTACGTTGAATGACCCGCACCTGATCCGACAATCGTTGGGCCGAGACGTTAACAGTTGGTTCCAAGTCCTGAAACAGAGACAGCATTCTGACACGGTACGCAGTGAGGTTAGTTCCCCCCTCTGTAGACCCATAGTATGCGCGCATGACGTTTTCATTCATGGACTGCGTCCATCTCATGCGCTGCACACAACCACCGGTAGCGGGGACCCGGCTCGGAGCCGGTTGGCCCCTAGGTCCCAAGCCCCTCGGTGGCCGGCCTCTCCCTTGCCGACATACAGGTGTTGGCGACGTCGGCGGGGAGAAATACTCGTCACTCGAGCTCGACGCAACTGCAACCGCCGGTGACAATGGTGATCCGATGTCCGGCGGCGGCGAGGCGGAGCTGAGCGACGGGTCCGGAGGTGGTGGGCGTGCGCGTTGTAAAGCTGCTCTCGTTAGCATAATTCAAGCATTCCTTTCATATTTTCGTTGTGTGTCGTCGTGATTTAATTGTGACAGATGTCATAATATGTCGGTCGTATAATAATTTTCTTTTTCTTCTCGCATATTGTTTGCTTTTTGGATTTGTTTAGGTTCTATTGCTTATTTTACTGGTTCTTGGAATTTCTTTTGCAAAATTGTGGATGTGTGAGACCGAAAAGTATTATTTAAAGATGAAATTACGATTACGAAAAACAGAGCTTGATCTGACAGCCAGAGTTATTATTATTATTATTATATTTTTTCCTTAAATATACATCAGTTACCCAACTTCACCCTTAAATATGACCACCTACTTCTGGAACATGCTGTATAGTAACTTGTTGTAAGACATTAACTTTTAAAACATGGCGATGTTTTATAAAGTAAATGGAAAGGTTTTCTTTAGATGTCCTTAAGTGAAGGTACCTACTATTCTGAGTGTAGTCTTAGGATTGATTTCCAGGAAGGTCAAGATTTGAGAGAAAACAACCTGACATTTTCAGAATAATATACTACTTAGGTACGAGTACATATGTCTACTTATGTTTATTTTATCCTTTCAAATATGAACTTCAGTAAAATACCTAACCTGTCAACGGAAAACTTCCAAACGTCATCTTCTGTCTGTAAATGTCAAAAGATTAAAAAAAAATGAAAAAGTGTTTATTCACAGTAATACATCGCTAACAATATAATTATAACCTCTACCCAACTGCAAGGCAGTTTGTTGGCAGAATTACCTCCTTTTCTTAGCACACATTAACAAATACACACATAAATGTTGAGAAGATTAATAATTAATAATAAATATAAAAAATATATTATATTAATTATTAATCTTCTCAAACTCGCTGTTTGCGCAACGTTTAAACAGATACACACTAAAGTATTTTTTTTTTTTGCTTTGGTAAAACATACTGAAGAAGTACTTATGTATTTTATTTTGTAAAAGACGCTCGTGTGACACAACTGTTTATATTTATTGGAAAGTCAACATGCGGCATACCTACATAACAAAACAATTTGTACATTGTGAAAAGACTTGCACCGCCCAGCACCTAGGTCACCCAGCTCCGGTCAAGGCTATTACAACCTGCCTAGCCTTATTCCAACTATGCTGGGGTCGGCTACCAGTCTAACAGGATGCAACTGAGTACTAGTATTAGCTGAGTAGTAGTAGTTCTGAATGGTTTCGGACGTAAAAGAATAGCACCATCCCATCACTTCCCGTGGGTGTCGTAAGAGGCGACTAAGGGACTCACCAGAGAATGGGCTACATTGCGATCATCAACCCGCCTGCCAAGCGTGGCTGTCAGCTGTCAGCTGGTCCAGCAGTGGATGTCTTTCGGCTGATATGATGATGATGCTGATGATTAGTGGCTCGTGGCTAAAGAATAACAGCCGCAAGGGTCGATCAAGGTTAAGCAACGTTTGCCAAGGTTGGTCTGTGGATGTGTGATCATTTTAACATATCGAGTTTCCTTCGTGTCTCGAAAAGCACGTTAAGCCGTTGGTCCCGGCTGTCATTTGTCGATCTTTGGGAATCGTTACGAATTGTCAGAAGCCAGTAAATCTGACTCCAGTCTTGCTGTTACCCAGTTAATGGGTTGTGGATGTCTGCTAGGCAGCCGCTCTACGTAAAATACTGGTATTCAGCAGAATCCGGTTTGAATGGAAGCCGACCCTAATATAGTTGAGAAAAAGGCTGAGCAGGTGATGACTGCGTAGTTGACCTCCACAATCCAGTCACTGGGTATTACGGTGCCCCTCGGAAAGACTGGTGTCAGATTTTCTGGCTTTTTATAACGCGTAACGACTGTCAAAGTTCTACAAATGATAACGAGGACCTCTTGGTAAGTGATGGATGATCACCCATCCACGGACTGACCTCGGCGAGCACGCTGCTTAACTTCAAAGAGCCAACCGTGTGGCTGATATTATTTCAAGGCTGGTCAAGGCTATTACTGTTTGTACTTGTAAAACACATTCCATATATTACGGAATAATGTTGAGAAGTCTTGTAGCCATGTCGTAACCAGATGGTTAAATTAGTATTTTTATAAAGTTGCCGGCTATTTCGTCGAATGTTCAAAGTCGTACGATAGCCCGTTTTTAACATTTGGACATGTTGTTTATGCGAAGAATTATTTCATGGAGTAAGTAAGGAAGAAAGAGCAATTTATACCCTCACTCACACCCCACACCATGGGCTAGACGATAAAAAAAACTTCGCCACTTTATGTGTAGGGAGTCATTTTACCACTTTGTCGGCGTGATTAATATGTATATCCATACTAAATTCCAACTTTCTAGTGTTAAGCGTTTCTGAGTTAAACCGCGGAGAGACCGCCGAACATGGCGAAACTTTAAGGGTTCCTTGTTGACTACGGAACCCAAAAATGAACTTAATCGCTAAAAGTCAAACAGTGACATGGCTGGCCATATCATGAAACGTCCAGTTCTATGATATGGCTACGACATTCACATTATCTATTCTGTAGTTTCCTCTACTATGTTCTAAGTATTATGTACTTCCGTTGTGATAATAATGTTCAAGGTTCATGCAACGAAGCTTTAATTTGTTTCTGCCAAAAGAACATGACGTGTGTGACAATTAAAAGATTTACTCTTCGCGTGTAAAAGTACTATTTTTACGCTCACAAAGTGATACGTTTTTATTGCCTCGGCGTTTTTCTGGTTGTTCCACTGTTGATTCTGGCTCTCAGGAGTTGCGTTATAGAAACTAGCGGACGTCACGAGGTTTCAACAACGTAGTTCCCGTTCCCGTAATTCCCGATAATGTAGCTATCCATTGCTGAAATAAATTTTCAAATCGGTCCAGTAGTTTTTATGTGTATTCGTTATAATATTAGTTTAGATAATAACGGGCTTGTCCCAAAATTTCTTGAATCACAAACAATAAGTCTTGTATTTCAAGAGCATTTTGTCGGAGCAGTAGATACCTGCAGTTGATAGCGCTGTTACTGATGTCTGTCCCCATCGTGTTACTTTACATAGTTGTTATCGACAGGCGACACTGCGATGTGCTGTGCGGGATGCCAATTGACACTGATATTAGTCGGACTGAGGATTCGGTGCAGCGTACACACGTGTCTAGGTTAACACACGTGTTTAGCCAGGGTTAAATACGCAAAATGTTGAGTCAACGGCGTTTTTAGCACTGAAAAAGAGATTTAATGAAATGAAATGAAAAATGAAATTGTTTATTGCCAGATTAACATCCAAATAGCACACATAAATAAGAGTAAATAATAAAGAATAAGTTGCAATAACATGACAAATGCAAACTTAGACGCCACGAATCATGTTATCGGCGTATGGTAGGACCGCCACCTTTGATGAAGAGGGCTATTGTCCCAGTCTCGCACCGCGGCCACCAAGGAGTTAGCGGAACGATGTATGGTGTTGTAATGGCTAGTAAATTTTATTTAAATATTTAATAAGTAAACAGATTCATTTCAGAGGTTAGTAGTTATGTCTGCACTAAGCTTAAGGCTTGTGTTGCAGAAACAAATTTAGACAAACGTTTTTACAATTTTCCATCACATACCCAACGGGCACATTATTTTTAGATACGGCCTTTCAAAAAAAAAACAGAAGTTTTCTCAAGATCTGTGTTACGTAGGAATTTGAATTTTGGCAGAATGTTAAGTCCCAATGAAATAGAACAAAAAAAACTGTTATCTATCACTGTGTTGGGTTCTGTAAGGATCTAATTTTTTTTATGTCCTATTGGCTCACGTTAAAAACCTGTTTTCATGATTTGTTATAAACACATACGGAATCTTGATAAAAAGAAAGCAAACAAAGTTAATAATAGAGACGAGTGCCGAATGCTTCATACGTATCATGATGTCACCTACCAATATCAAACAAAAACACAATAAACCACAAAATTAATCAGCAATCAATAATTTTTATTCCCCATCAAATGACATCTGTTATAGTTATAAACCTTCGGGTATCCCTCGTTAAGCTTCCGGCGAGTGACGACTTGACGAACGAAATGTGGGGCGGCCATCCTGACTGATGGCTGTGGCCTGTGAAGTGTTGTAGCGGTGTAGTCGATTCGCTTGACAACCTGACATCGACACTGTACGGAGTATAGTAAGCCTTGATTCAATAGGAATGGAAGTAGTGAAATCATACTAAATATGCTTGATGGATCGTTTCTGAATTCCTCGATCACGTCGTCGGATTTCCCCGTCTAATTCTATTAAATAGTGTTTTTTAAACTTCTCCAATATTGAAGCGTAGTATACTCCAGTAATATAAATACCAATCTTTGTAATAGATGAACGGAATCCCTCGTGAATACCAAAAGATCGCCGCTATGGCGGTTTTTAACACCTGAAACTTTTTGCTGTGCGCTTAATAGTGTACTGCATGGATTCTTGTTTTGAAAAGGTCCAAAAACGTTCCACGTGCTGTTTTTTCTCTTATATTTCACACTTCACTCTTAATTAGGATGCTTGTCTACGATAGTTCAAAGACTATCCAAAAAGAATCACTGAACAAGTTACGATCATATCGAGCTTGCTCACCCCACTCCAACCCCATCATTTCTCGAAATTGAAAACGCACCCTCGTAGATTGTACACCTGATTCGAGGTTACGACTGTTGAAAGTATTCAATAACAAGAATTTTCTAAACGAAAATTATCACACTTAGCGTTTACCTTTAAAAGTTAATTCATAAAACACATTGTTCCTTATAACTGTTAACAATGTATTTATTCAGCTATCTAACGAATTCATGAAAATATATAGTGAGATCATTCTCATCGCATATTTTCATTCTTGTGAAACTGTAACAATCTAGTAGATACGCTTTTTTTAGGTGGGATGTCATCAAATGACTTCTCCCTCTCTAGGTGAAGCGGGGGGGAGTGTCAGACTCTTACTGACTAAAACCCACCCGTGTTCCTTCAAATGCCCTTTGCGTTCTAGGGCCGCGGTAACTCTTTCGAACAATTACGCAACAATCTAGTAAATACCAAGCTGCAAGACTTTGACCTTTCAACAATTTAAACATATCAATGAAATAGTGGCTCGTATAAAGTAAGTGCGTATAATAAATAGCCGCGTCACGCGCTTCGTGCGAACTCAGTTTTTAATATTATTTAATTGACTGCCTGCACGATGTAAGGTGTGTGTGAATCAGGGATGTCACGCGTGTGCAAACTTCTTCTTTTTTGCAGGCTGGCTCTGAAATATTTGTCTATATTAAAGGGGCCTGGTCTATATTTCGCAGCTGAAAAATAACAATAAAAATGTGATAGAACGATAAATGATCGATTTTCGGGCTTTTCCATTACTTGTACTGTGATGTGAGACTTTCATTTTGGCAAAATTCATGATTTTATGTCAACGGGAAGTATTTGTTTTGATTTATTAGCGAGTAACAAAATTGGATGATGTCGCATAAATGGCCGTATTTTTAGTGTGGTGATTTTTTTAGAGTTGCAAGTGACCATATCTTACGAATTTGTTATTTATTTCAACTTGATACCTCCACTAGTGCTTGAGACAGAGCGACTTGACAGACAGACAAAATGGACGTACAGCGAAGTGATTAATAGAATCACTTCGCTGTACGTACAGTAGTTTCGTTTTGGGGTGTGAGCCCTAAGAAACACCCAGTATTTTTGTGTTCGCTTTCAACTTGCAACAAATGCCGCTGTAACCTTTGCAGAAATCAAATTAGTTTCCAATCTCTAGTAAATTGAAATAGATCTTAGCCCGGAGCCATCACAGCTTAGACTCAAGGTGAGGAGAGGACAGTACAGGAGTAGGTACCACGGTCTGTTCTATAGAGGGTAAGACATAATCTTTTAGGTATTTTAAAACAAGTTATTCTTACGAATTATGTTCCTGGAATTAAATACTAATTACTCCGTGATAAAAATTGAAAGTCTCAAAAATAATGTAGTTTTCATTTTGTCATTTAAACAGTATTCATTGCGTGTTTTACGTTATCGAGCAGAAGAAAAATTAGACATATGAAGCAATGCATCTGGAATTATTTCGATTGGGTAAGAATATATGCTTTATTTACAAATATTCTTTACTAATAGAAAGCTACACTATCGCTAAGTATCACAAGTGTATTTTTAGGCTTCGTTTCTGTGGGATATGCTTTGAAGAAATACCGAGGGTAAAGCTACTATTCTAATGAAGATAAATATTGATTAAAATCTTTTTAAAACAAACGTGTAATGAACTAAAAAGTACTAAACGTAATTAATTTAGTTTGTTGCATAATTTGTTCGAAAGAGCAAGAAGTAATTTGATGATCTCCCATCAGACACTTGCGGACTTAAATCCATCCGTGTTCCTCCTAATGTCCTTTGCATTCCAGGACCGCGGTGACTCTTTCGAAAAAAAATCCGCAACCCTGGCAGGCACTGGCCCTAGGGGATCCCGTCTATTATTATTATTGCCTACTTAGAGGCGAGCGTGGAACACAACGCGTCCCGTTGACCCGGGTCTTGCGGCGAGCTACCCAACGTTCGCCGTCCGCAGGCCTACGAAGTGAAGTACCTACCAGGCACCAGCATAATAAGTATTACAATAATTTTGTTGCAATGTGTCACGTGACAGCCCTACAAATCGACAGGGTGTGAACATAATTAATTACTCGTCTAAGTGAGAGTACGCCAGGGTTGTGACATAGCGTAGACACTCGCAGGGGCCAGGGGACGTAATTGTGATCGCAACCTTCAACCCTGCGTCATACGAGGGTAAATATATGTCTTTATGTTCTATTGAATTAAGTGAAGTGTCGACCTTTTAATAGAAAACTCGGTTAATAAAACAGGAAGTGTAAGACACACTTCCTGTTTAATTAACCGAGTTTTAAAAGGGAGGTTATGGATTTGACCAGTATATTTTTTATGTTGTTGGAATTGCATACTAATCAGTTCAATATTTTGTGGGCTTCTAAACAGGTGTGTATTTCTCTGAAACTAGAAATCTGAATACAATGAATGCTTTTTTATTGGTTTAAACGTATTTTATAACACTAACACATTGGTTTTCAATAACAAAAAAAACTTTTGTTATTGAATCAATCAGTATGGCAAATTAGTTTGTCTCTTTTGTATTGACTATAAATTGACAGCAATCCGAGAGATTTAACTTTTTTTAAATAATGAATAATAAAAAACGAGCTTACTTACTGTTTGTACCTTTCAGTAAACCCTATCATTAGTAATCATATCATGGGGGTGCATACAATATTTTGGCCATACTACTAACTAACTAGCCAATAAGCAAGTTAAATAAAATCTTTAAAAATAAATGTGTTTTTAAAAAAAGAAGGGTTTTGCCGCTTCTTAACTCAAAATTCTCGATTCAGAAATCGGTCCACATCTACATATATACTTATATTATAAATGCGAAAGTTTGGATGTTTGGATGGATGGATGTTTTTTACTCAATTATGTCAGAACATCTGAACGGATCTTGATGAAATTTGGCACAGAGGTAAATTGTAGTCTGGAATAACACATAGGATACCTTTTATTCCGGGAATATGTTCCCTTGCGATAGTTTTCGAAACATGTGGGCGGAGCCGCGAGCGGCAGCTTGTGTAAAAATATACGATCATCATCATTCTCAAAATAACTTCAAATGTTAAGTAATGAAGGCTCATTCTACGAATAAGCTACGCTCGTAGCTGCGTAGCACACAGCTACGACGCTACGAGACTACGCCGCTGTGAGGCTACGGTGCTACGAGCTACGACGTGCAATTAAGAAGTATTAGAAGTTTATGCAAATTATTGCTGCAAGTATTTGCTTGGAAAACCAATTAAAATCATTAATTATTTCTAAGAATACCTTTAAGACGTTTACTGTAATTGGGTTGGCAGCAATTAGCCCTGGCGACAATCATCTCAAACTAAACTTATATTATAAAGAGGTTTATATAATCCAATCATGGTTTGAAATTCTTTCACTGATAGAAAGCTTCACTAACGCTGCGTTTCATTGTCTCATTGTGTTTTTATCCTTGAACATACTTTTATACAAAAAAATACAACCAACCGAAGTGGAAGTTTCTGGTGTGGTTGCTTCGTTTTTTGGCACCGACTTCAAAAATTAAAGTTATTTGTACTTTGCAGTGGTTTGTTATTGGAAGGCGGTTGTATTTTTTTGTAGAAAGTTTTTGAATTTCTACTTTTTGGTGTTACTCTCCCAAAAAATCCAACCAGTCCATCTATATATATAACGGAGTTATTCCCGAGCATAAATAAAAAAACATGCGGGGCAGTCTAAGGGGACTGCCGATAGAAGTGAAAACTAAGCGAAAGATTTTTGTTCACCCAAAAAGTGCTCAACGGGCCTAAAGAAGTCCTCCTTTTTGAAGTCGGTTAAAAATCGTACGGTTTCTGATGGATAGGCCGCGGGAACAAGGTTGTACGAATGAGTCTTTGAATAAAAGAAAGAAATGTGTTTTCCCGAAGAAGTTAAGTAAAATTAACTCCTTTCGCCTTGCCCAGCAGTAAAATGCATGCCAAAGACAAATAAAAAAAATAGTTTGTAGATTAATTTATATTTATAATAATTAGATCAAGTAGGTGTTGCAACCATCAACGCCCTTGCAGTTATTAAATAACTTGTATTTACGGTAGTGGTACAAGCCCATACATAATATTTTTACATAATAGATTAAAGCAAGTGGTTGTTCAACTAAAGTTAACATAATACTTATTTGTAAAATAAATTGATAAATTATAATTCATTCATTCATTTAAAAAAAATATATATATACAATATATAATTAATGTGAAAGTTAGCGACAATGGATGTTTTTTACTCTTCCTCGCAAAAACTACTAATAAGTAATACAGATTTTTATAAAACTTTACAGTAATTTATCTGATAACATAGGCTATAATTTATAAAGGGGAAGTACAAATTGCACACAGGCGGCTGCTAGTATATAAAATAAATTGAAATATTCCAGGTTTTAGTAAACAAATAGTTTTGGTCAACATTGAAATTGAAATTCATGACCACAGTACGAAACTATGCAACAGGTAAACAAATAACTAAATGTTCGCTCTACTTCCTCTGATAGTTGAGTTATGTAAGCATTTAATATAATATCAGGGATTTTATTTGGTACTTGCCGGTGGCGAATGTTTACAAAAGTTAATAATATTTGCTTTACTTAGGCAATGATTTTTACGAGAAGTTGTGTTGACTCCAGATTTTATAAGGTCTATCACGAATAACAATATAACTTAAACCTATCCATATTCAACTATTTGTACTAAACTTAACTAAAAAAATAATTAAATAGAAATTACCTTTAAGACGCAGATGGCGCGTTCTTATGTTTGACACGGTACTTCGCGTCCGCCTTGTCGGAACAGCTCCTTACCCTAGACGGGACCTTATGTTATATTCATATTGTTTCAGACGATGACATGAAGGGGCGGGCAGCGTAGCGGGCGGCATGGCGGGCATGCCTGTGCTGGGGAACAGCGTCGGCGCAGGAGAGCTGCGAGACAACAGCCGCGGTGAGTGACAGAGCTACCCCTAATAATACTCCCAACGCCAACACTCAAAGCTACCCTTTTTTAGCTCTCGTGGACTAAAAGACGAGTTCTGAATTGTTTTTTAGGTCACAGAGAGCTTGATAAAACTCAACTCCAAATTCTTAATGCAGAAACCGGTAGAGAGACTTGACATCATTGCACTTCTACAGTTACTAATAATACAGTTGAAAAGCCTCTGAAAATATAGCGTTCAGAATATATTCAGCCTGCGCATTCAATCATCAGTCGTAATATTTACCGATATGTCCAAAACGTATATTAATTGCATTCCAATGCGCCTCCAATTTCTGTTTTATTAACTTTTTATTTACGCAGTGCAGTACCTTCCATCAATTTCATCCGTATTATATTTCGCCTTGACTGCTTTTTTATGTTTTTAACCGACACTAAAGAGCCTATACATACCCTTTACACTGTGGATCACGCTCTAGGAGCGAGACGTCAACTTCTGTATTAAGTATGAAAGTAGCCGTAAAGAATATTGGTCGATCAGTTACACCTCTGAAATGGCTAAACTTAATTGAGTATTGGATACTTTTTATCCAGGTATTAGTACCGGGATAAAAAATATCCTATATCTACTCGTATTAGTTGGATTATGGGGACAAATAATTTTAGGGTTCGCTATTACCAAAAAATCTTTGAGATTTTGATTTTTTTATGAATATCTAGAAAATAAAAACAGTTTGAACTGTATTTACTAACTAAATATCGTTTCCTGCCAGGTTTGCGGAATTTGTTCGAATGAGTCACCGTAGCCCTGGAACGCAAACGGCATTAGGAGGAACACGGATGAATCCATAAGAGATTGATGATTTCCCATCCTTAAAAAAAAGGTATCGTTTGATTGCTAACTTTAGTAAGCCGAGCAAGGCAAAAAAAGAAAAAGTTAACATTAACCTTAACCAATCAAAAATTACAGTAATACAAAAGTTTACTATACCACTAAACTAAATAATTTCCATACTAAACTTACTATTTACCTCAGAAAACTCAAAGTGGTCTTAAAACCGAGGTGAAGTTCAAGAACCAAGTTTAAAATAATGAGGCTTAATTTTTCAAGCACTTCTGCAGTGCTTAGTCGTTGCGTTAATAATATTTGAAATTAAGTTCACTCGCTGAAGTCACGGAGTGAATAAACCGAAGTATTATATTTTGAGGCAAAAGCGATTAAAATAGAATTATCCTACTTTTGACTCAGTGGTAAGGCCTTGCCTCTAATGCTCGAGGTCGTAGGTTCAAATCCGGGCAAGTACCTACCAATGTAACTTTTCAATTTTAAGTACTTTTTTTTTGCTAAGATCGTCATCCAAGTCACTGAACGATTTGATCAAGTTTGCTGGTAAAACTTGGCACGAGATCTTGAAAAAACGCAGTGACGAAATCTGGACTCATAGTAAGCTTGCCTTCTCTGGGATAATTCAGAAGCTAGAAGTTTAAATTCATCATGGTGTCTGTGTTTTCTTATAGCTAAAACCTGGAGTCTTTAAGTCAAGAGTGAATAGGTTACTTTTTTTTTTAAGGATGGGAAATCATCAAATGACTTCATTCGCTCTGGGTGGAGCGGAAGGGCGTGTCAGACTCTTACTGACTAAAACCCATCCGTAATCCTTCTAAAGCTCTTTGCGCTCCAGGGCCGCGGTGACTCTTTCGAACAAATTCCGCTACCCTGGCAGGCTCTGGTCCTAGCGGGCCCCGTCTTCTATGCTGACATCTCTGTGAGGCGCGCGTGAAACACAACGCACCATCGACCCGGGCCTGGTAGTGATTGGACAGCGAGCCACCAAACGCTCGCTGTCCGCAGGCGCCCGCGCCTATGGTGGCCGGGGATCGCCCTGCGACTCCCGACGCCCGACTTACTTCTAGATAAGCGTGCTAAAGCTTTGACCTTATCATCACTTACCATCAGGTGAGATAGTGGTTAAACGCAAGCATATCAATCAATCCTAATATATAAAACTCATCCATTAGTAAGTGACTGACTGAGTGACTGATAAACAACGCACAGCCGAAACAACTGGTCGTAGAAAGCTGAAATTGGCATGGGAAGTGTAGAGGAGCACTAAAAAAAAAACTTTAATTCAGACCTTGATCCATATTATGTTAGTAATATACAAACTTATAAGCTATGTTAGCACATTTTTTATTTTTAAATTCGTATTTCACTAAGAGAGGATTTCTCGAAATTCCTACGGGGCTGGGAAAAAACGGGATATGCGCGTACGAAGTTACTTAACGTTTATAAAAAAGAAAAGCTAGCCACTATTAATAAATACAAACGTATTTTTACGAATTTTATAGAATATTCACGAATACGTACTCGGAAGTCGAAAAATACTCTCGGATATACTTCCTGTGAGCTCTGTTTGTTTTAAAATATTGATTTCGGATAAACTTGGCTTTTCTATGCGAACTTTCGACAGCAAGTGTTGTCAAGGGTGAGTCGCTGCATCTGACTGCTTTTGAAAACGAGAGCTGGGATTTCTAAATATAAATAGTACTGTTTTTAAAGGTTGCTTAAATACGGGACTTCATGCCTGCATTAAGAGCAGGGGTAGGCAGAGGAGTACGTATGGTACAAGCTATATTTCTCTAGTAAAAGACGTTAACGAAGCCAGGAGTCACTCTTGCTATTCCCGTCATTGATTATGAAGTGAAAACTTCTTTAGCGGCGTTGTGCACTTTTTGGGATGGGTAAAAATGTTAAACTCGCGTCAGGACACGTGACCTGATCGAAAATTCGTAAGACGGAGGGAAAGTTCTGAAGTGTTAAATTTTTAATGTAATATAAATTGTCATGTTTGTGTACGATAGCGCAATAAATAATATTGTATTTTACCACATAAATGATAGTACCTACTTTTATACTGATAATTAAAGCAATTCGTGAGAAATTATTCCCTAACCATTCAAAAATATCAAAAATGCACAACGTTAATGTTCAAGTTTTCACTTCTGCCGGCACACCCGGAGTGCAAACCGTTGTTTTTTTTTATAGAACCATTCCAACATTCTGGTCAATATATCCGTAATATATTGAAGGTCAAAACTTTTTTTAACACTTTATTAAACATGTTTTAAATGTTTAACAGTTAATTTTAAACACGCCCACGATTTCTGTATCGTTGGATGCTCCCAAAACACAAAGTTGTTGTAAAATAAAAGTCATTAAAAAGAAAATTCCTAGAAATTGTTTAAACTCAAAGTTACTTTTTCTTACACTTTATTGAGCATAAAGAAATTCAAATACATTTTATTTATAATTAGGACTGTTTATGTGCACAGTGCACTATCGAGCTCACTGAAGAATGTGGTTTGGTTATAGCAAATCTAAATGCTACAGAGACGTTTGCACCACAAAATTTAAATTTTCATAATATTTGCATTTCTAAATACATAATGTTACAGAATAAAGAATTTGAAGTTGGGTAGGTACTTGTCTAACTTTGTTATTAAAGTGAGCGATCACGTAACACGTTCTTACTTGTAACTTAAAATGACTAGACTGTACATTTTGAATTAAAATAAAAAATGGCTGACATACAAAATGACTATAGTAGGCGCCAGATAAATGTGGAATAAAGTACATTGACCTTTCCCTAATAACTGTTCATAGGTACCTGAACAATTAAATATGAATCGTTTTTCATTATTAGACAATGTTAAGGATCACGAGAGATGATGATTCGGGACAGCTTTGTGTCATTAATTCCGTTTTTCAAATTAAAAATGTCAATAATTGTAGGTGGGTCAATGACCGTTATTCCACGATTATCTGGCGCCTACTATAGATAACGACTCTGTGGTGATTCTTTAACTTCCTTGGATGTTACAACTTAAATGCCAAATTATAGGGGCATCCCTTTTGCCAAATAGCCGGGCGCAAATCCGGTATGCGACTACTGAGAATTTCTTAGTGGACTAACTTAATCAACCCTGGGATAGAACCCGGGACCCAATTCTCAGAAGTCACGCTTGTGACCACAAGACCAATAAGTTCCAGTAATTAGTAGTAAACTTAGAGTGAACAGGCTTCTTCTGGGTAAGTTCGCTCCATCGTCGACTTTGACTCTGTCATCTCTGATCTAGACTAGAGACAAGAGCAAAACCATCTCAAATTAAATAAAACTGTGGTCCATTTTCTTTAGGCAACCACTACTGTACCAACTTTTTAGCCCTCCTCCCCGGAACTTCATTCTGACACAAAAATCACTAACCTATCCGAGGTGGAGTGTTAAATCGACGTGATGGCTTCGCTCGCCCTTGCTTCTTGGTGTCACACTGCTACACAACTAGAACTTCAGTAACGAAAATGTTTCCTTTGTTCATTTACGGAGTTACGTTCCAAAATCAAAAACAAAATCAAAAGTCATGTATTCAAATTAGGCTGAGTGCCAGCACTTTTTGAACGTCAAAGTTCTACATAAAGACAGTCCCACAAAACGCCCACCCGTCACCACTTCCTAGTGTTTTAGCTGGGAAGAAGAAGTGGCGCACTAAACTCTCCACCAACACAATCCTATTAGGATTGACGAGTGTGACCTCTTCCTGCCAAAATCACAGGTTGCATCCTTCTGGGCATGCTTTCCACGATATTTTTGAAAGCGTTTTGTGGAAAACGTTCCCACCCTGTTGGCAATGACTTTTTAGCTGCCTCATGTTTTGTGGAGCAGGTTGCACTGATGTTACCCGTTTTTTTAGGACATCCCAGACATGAGGACATTGAGGTCAGGACTTCGTGCTGTCCAATCTAAACGACTGATCCCACTTTTTTGCATATTTAAAAAAAAAATACTGAAAATAGTTTAACTTATAGATATCAGGAAAACCTAAGGAAGTCTATACTTTTAAAATTATTTATTTAAACTTTATGTACAATAGTGGTACGTGGGCGGACAAATAAGATGGAAATAATAAGTTAAAAAATATGATTCGTTTGGAACTCATTGCGTGCAAGTCGCACTCGCACTTGGCTGGTTTTTTTAGACAGTCTTTAATTGCAGGTCCAATAAGAACATCACCTTCGAGGTACAGACGTGCGAGTATTTGTTTAGGCCTTGAATTACCGAACTCTACTTCTATAGGAGATCTTAATTGAACTCCTAAGGTTTTGCCCGCGACTTCGTACGCGCATATCCCGTTTTTTTCCCGTTTCCTTATTACCTTCCTCATGAATGTGGCTATCATATACAAAAAAAAAACCAAGTCCGACTGTTAGTTCCAGAGAATAACGTGTTCAAACAAACAAACAAACTCTTCAGCTTTATTATATTAGTATAGATTAGGACATTATTAAGTACTAGTGGTCCGCCCCGGCTTTGCCCAGTTGTATTTTATACTAGTTGCCGCTCGCGGCTTCGCCCGCGTGTTTGTCGAAAATTATCCCAAGGGAACATATTCCCGGTATAAAAAGTATCCTATGTGTTATTCCAGACTATAAGCTACCACTGTGCCAAATATTCATCAAAATCCATTCAGTAGTTTTTACCTGAAAGAGTAACAAACATCCATCCATCAATCCATCCTTACAAACTTTCGCGTTTATAATATTGGTTCACCCTTGTTTGATAGAACAACGTTTGATATAATATTACTAAATCGAATTTTAGTTGCAATAAAGTCATTTCGAAGAATTATTCATTTGACCGAATAATTCATTGGTAAATTTTTATTTAGCGTAATAATTTATTTGAACTAATTTCATTTCGCCGAATTTTCAAATGCACTAATTTTATACTTTATACCCTATACACCTGCCACCTCAACTATTGTTACCAGGAGAAACTGTATGCAATCTGGACTTTAGGGCACCCCGACTCGGATAGGTTAGGTTAGAAGGGGATAGCGGGGTCGTGTGAGCGAGCGAAGCGAGCGAATAGACCCCGCCATCCCCTTCGTGGTTATTTTTTTTATAAACCACCCAGAAGTAGGAGCCCCGCGAAGCGGGGCTCCGTCGACTAAGCCCGCCCTCGACCATGCATAGAATATTTTAAGGTTTGGTTAAGTGTTAAATACATGGTTATACCATCTGAACATTACATCAAATGAACATTATACCTTTTGATCATTAGCGCAAATGTTGTTATAGCAAATAAATATTCGATGAACTGAAAATTCTGTCAAACGATATTATACAAAGTGATGATTTTCTTAAACGTTGTTCGATTTAGTAATATTATATCAAACGTTGTTCTATCAAACAAGGGTGAACCTATAATATTAATAGGATTTCTAAATTTTCTTTCATAAGAACCTTCTCTTTACAATAAATAACACAACAAAAAAGAATTAGCGAAATTTGTCCAGCCGTTTACGCGTGATGCCGTGACCTAGGAACCGTGACCGGGAAATAGGGATTCATTTGTATATATAGATAGATAACGTGCCGATACACGTTACAAATTAAACACGAGTCAGTGATGCGGTTGGCTGTTGAATATTCATTCAACCAATGATAGCAGCTAACGCGTGTTTGACAATTGGTCACATTATCTAAACTTCGATCCTGATACTGGGCCTTAGCAACGAATTTCTTTTATGTTAGGATAGATTTTATAAGATACCCGATAGGGTGCTCGTTAACGTCTATTTTTTTATCGTTTGCAAGCAATCTTTTAGTTTTTTTTAATTTATGACGTCGTTGTGCAGAAATGTAGTGCAGGGGTTTACCGGGAGACTCGAGTATGGAATAAACTTGAGAAAAACCATGGACTAGAATCTTGATGTCTAAAACTTGCTACTTGAAACCTGTTTTTAAGAGTTTCAAAAACAATCTGAATAAAGTTTATAAGATTAAAAATATAAACAAAGTTAAATAATGAAACGACGGGCCCGTATTAAAAATCGTGATTTCCTCGGCTTATGATACGGAACCCTTAGTGTGCGAGTCCGGCTCGCTCTTGACCGCTTTTTCAAAGCACTATCACAGTTCGTCGTTGACGACTATCTCGCATAATATGGTAAGAGGACTTAGGACGACAGAAGAGCACGCTTACTTACCAGCCTACTTACTTATAAATATCTTATTTGTTAAGCTGTGTCCCTTGATCCAACTAGCCTCAATATCGACATTCATAGTTCAAATCAGAGCCATTATCTCACACGCAGTCATGTGGATGACGATGGAGCACTTTTTTTTTTGGACGTCCCCGTCCAAAGAAAAAAGTTGCACTACCATATATGCACTACCACTTGCAGTTCAGCACACTAAGGCTGGTTACTGCTTAACCGGACTATCCTGTGGTGGCTTCAAATGAATTTAAGGCCCCCAGCCAGGGCTTACAAACTAGCTAAATTATACTAAATGACCGCTCGCTAGGGTATCCCCTGCGGGATACAGACCTCGGCTTAGCGGCGTCATTTCGGGAGGACAGCAAGGAACAGGCTGGGTCATATCATTATTATTTAGGGGATTTAAAACTACTGGCTCAGCGACGCGGGCTGGCTCGGTAATCAAAGGTCGGGGAGGGTTTTTACTGTTACGTCGCGACGGGCCTCGGCGGCGAGGCCGGAAAACGAAACGCGGTCTGTTTTTGTATTTTCCAAGAGTGCTGGTTTCCCTACGGCTCTCTTGTATCTGGGTGATGGCGTCGTCAGGTTCGGATGGAGCACGCTTATTACCTATTAACTTATATTTTCTTTGCTAAGTCGTGTCCCTGGCTCCTTCTGACTCTAGCCCACCCGCAGTACCGATGTTAATAGTTCTATCGTACCGGTGTAAGTAGTGCTATTGCATAAAAACTCTCACCGTGATAAGTAAGGTGAAGCCTAGCCTTTTCCCAACTATATTGGGGTCGGCTTCCAGTCAAATTTGATTCAGCTGAATACCAGTATTTTATGTGGAGCGGTTGCCTACTAGCCCATAAAGGATAACACTTCTTGGCAAGACTGGTGTCAGATTATCTGACTTCTGACTATCCCCGTAACGACTGCCAATTAGATCTACAAATGAAAGCGGCTTAACGTGCTTTCCGAGGCACGGAGGAGTCTCGGTATGTTAAAATGGTCACCCATCCACAGACCAACCTCGGCAAGCGTTGCTTAACCTCAAAGATCGACCCGTGCGGCTGTTATTATTTAGCCACAAGCTCAAAATTAGGTGAAGTGAAGTACATAATTAAGCTAAATCATCTATCAAACAAAATCAAGGTGGATTAACAGATGTTTACAGAATATTACGGCTGAACCATCAACACTAATCGTTTGTCTGTTTGTTTGTGTGCAGAGGCTAGCAACAGGTCGTCGAGTAGCGGCTCCCGACGCGGATCCTCCCCACCACAAGCACAGGTAAGCCTTGGCTATAAGTTGTTTGTAACCATGTCACCAAACTAAGAAAATAAAAAAATATACATTAGTCTAGCACTAGCTTAAAGGTACATAACACATTAACAGGACAAATAAAACAAAATGATTACTACATATTATAAAACACAAACAAACAAGTCCCCCGCCGTGTCTGTCTGTCTGTTCGCGATAAACTCAAAAACTATTCAACGGATTTTCATACGGGTTCCTCCAATGGATGAGGTTATTCATGATACGAATTGTACACCAATACCTTGATATGTGTACAATTCGTTCCGAAATTCCTACGGGAACGAGAAAAATAGGATATGCGCGTACGAAGTCGCGGGCAAAAGCTAGTAATAAAATAAAATTATTTCGTTTGGAATACATCAAATAGAGTGCGTGTGATGAGTGTGAAATATGATGTCAATGCCCGACAGGACCGGTAATACCGGTCACTCTGGCAACGCTTGGCAAAGACCGCTATGTTCAATTTTGGACGTCTTTCGGCTGAAATAGTGTTAATGAGGAGTACTAATTAATCAAAAAGAGAGTGTTGATATTTTTAATAGTTTTGTATAAGTACATTTCTGTCAGAACTCATTTGTCTTAAGAGTACTTATGGTGTTTCCTGTTTCTTTAAAATGTTCAAGTCCTTTTGCTTAAAAAATAATGAACCAACTTTAGGGAGACGTGGTACGCAAACCTAGATCCAAAAATATGCTAAGAAATTTTTCGAAAAAGAGTTACGAGGGTTAGAGAGACTGATTTTTCACTCTCTATAAAATTCTTACAATAGCTTCCTCACAAAACGGATAAAACACCGTGAGGAGTAAACGCTCAAAAGTAGTCAGCACCTTGGGCTGGCAAACTACATCGCACGATTAAGACTAGTCGCATGAGCCCCAGAAGCTCCGACCCAGAATGTTTGAATGCACCTGATCGTATGACCGGTTGGGCGACAAAACTCGCACTCGCATGCAAACACTTATAAATCCATAATGCACATTCAGAGGCTCCGAAACTCACATAGGCACACAGGGGCACAAAAGGACATGGAGGGACACAAACACCAGCCAGGCCGGCAATAATGCACCAGCCATGTTATCTCTTCACCATCCTTGGGTATCTGGTAGTAAATGCGTGAAGTCCAAATAAATAAATAGGGGCACAAAATAACGTAGCGACTCTAAAAATAATCGGAGTTTGTTTCTGTGGCAGGATAATGAGACATGCAACGCGACGGTACACAAATCGGACCAGACGCGCACGCGTCCCATCAGCTATGAACGAGAGTACCATGATAAGGTGCCCACCATGGTGAGTAACTACAATGTTAAATAGCAGCACAGCTCCTTGCAGTGAGATGGGCAGACGACATTATAACCAGCACGGGTAGAACAGAAACGTGGGGATTGGCACAAGAACAGAGAGGCCTATGCTCAGCAGTGGGCCAAGTCGGTCTGTAGATGATGATGAAAGCTCCTTGCAGAGGAGGAGAATTTTTGACCACAAAAGAGAAGAATGAAAAGCAATTTCATACAGCTGAGATAAAAGGGATGTATGGTGTTACTTTGTCTGTCTGTTTGTTCCAGCTTCCAGCCACAACGGCTGGACTGATTATGACGGGGCTTTTACTAGCAGATGTTGTAAGGAGTAACTACTAACTAGGATACTTTAGAAAAAGGATTAGGATTGGATTCCTTGCAAAAAATAAAGCCCGTGAAAATATTTTTCACGCTGGGTGCAGCCGCGGACAAAAGCTAGGAATTCTATAAATGGCTTGCCCTTGATCCCGAACATTCGCGATCGCGATAATACAGCGAAATCTATATTTATCGACAACCTTTACCGAAATATCGGCAAGTTACCCGTACTTCCGATGGTGGTGTTATAATACCCGAAATCTGTCAAGTTACAAGTCAGCCGCAGTAACTTGATTGTCGGTAAACTTTAAAGGTTAATCGTGATGTTACTCAACCAGCGGGGGCGATGATATTGAGCTCTACTAGGTACTCAACCTTAGTGAACCTACGTAATTGGCAGAGTAATCGATGTAATATGAGGTAGGTTCTAGAAAAGCTAGGAATTAGGTGAGGCTCAGTTGATTCATGTTTTGTTTTTTTTCATTCGTATTGTACGTTAGGTGTGGCTCGCGATTCTGCCCGCTTCTGAATCCAATATTCCTGTCTTTTTGGGTACCCAGCTGCAAAAACTATTTTATTTTTATATCCAAAGAGAAAAAAGCGTCTTAATTATTATCGAAGGGGCACATTTATTTTTATGCTTTTAAAAACCTTATGATAGGCTATAAAATCTTAAGTTTTCATGATGTTATTTCCTTAGTAAATATTTGAGCCAACATAGGTCATTCCCGCGACTTTTGATTTCGGATACAAACTGATGAATTCCTGAATGATATTTTTTAACAGGCCACACTCAGCGGCGCCGGTGTGGTGACTCATACGGCGCCATCTTATGAAGAACAGCGCGCCAACCCTGCGCTGCTGAGCCGCGGCGCCAGTGGCACTCCGGGCGGACGAAGTGTGAGAGATGATGGCTACTGCTCAGCCAGCAGCACGCCTCGGGCTTTTGGTATGTTATTGTAATTATAAATGTAGTTATAAACGTGCCAACCGCAGACTGTTGAGTCGCGGTGCACACGGCGCTCCATGCGAACGAAGTATGAGAGATGATGGCTACTGCTCCCCGGGATTTTGGTATGTTCCTGCACTTAGTTTAGAACTACGAAGGAAGGGTGTTGACTCCCCTTAGTTTTAAACGAGTGTCCGTGGAGTTTCTTGGACGTTCTTCTCCATAGAGATCTACGCTTTGGAACGCGCAAATAGCTTCATCTTTTTGACCGACCGATCTTGACAATTCAAAAGTGCCTGTAAATGGTCTAATTAAAATGAAAGCGTTGAGGTTTTTTTTAAGCGGGCTAATGAAAGAATCCTCGCGACACAGCAGCACTCTTCTGCATCTACCAGCGAGATCATTAAGTGATCGGCCTTTATAATTGTACAGTCTTAACAGTATTTTCAACCTAAGTGGAGTGCTGGTCAGTTAGAGGATGAAGGAAGGTGGGCTCAGCTCAGACAGTAACGCACCAAGAGCAGAATGAATTCCGCAACAGAATGATGAAATACTCTGGAGTACTCGAGAATAAAATCCCTTAGTAAGATCGTCATAAAGTCTTGTCTCCAACAAAGTTAATAAGTAACAAACTATCCATCAATAATTTCCAGACCAATATTTCTCCATTAAACAACTGCTTAGACTAGAACTCATTCCATTGTATTGCAATAAATACAGTACCGACTCAACTGAAAGACTAGGCGCCACTAGAGAGGGGAAATATATTAAAAACTGTAAGTCCCGCCAGGTGGCGCCGCTGGACTTGAGAGGAAACTTATTGCCACTTCACTACTTATTCCGCCACTCTTGTTTGACTTGGCGGAAAACTTTGTTTAGCGGCCTCCTTGACTTAACTGGTGAATTAATTTTATTGGAGAATTGAAATATTTGTAATAGACTTTTGATGAACTTTTAGTAATTTTTTTGTGGTGACCTTTTATGAAGGTGGGTAGGTTAGGTACCTTTTTTGCGGTATAATTGTGCATTTACTTCTGAGATTAACCTTACCCAACTAAAATATAACTTATAATTTATTCACAGATACTCGAAGGTCTACGTACAGGCTTATTATATAGTGTAGACAGTTTATAAAAATATAAATACATGTACAAGTGGGATAAAAAGAAAATGGCGAAGAAAATAGTCTGATTATTTAAAGAAATACATTGCGGGAATATTCAGTTTTTTTTCCAAGTTTTTGGGATTCCAAAAAACAGGCTCGCTTAAAAAATAAAGCATTTGCATAAAACGAAATATTTTGTATAAACCATTGCAGAAAAATAACATTCTTTTGAATATGAAAGATCAAACAAAACCGTAGGACTGGCAATCTGGATGCGGTCAGACGGAAGTCGTCCCCGGAGACCGACTTCTTTTAGCTTAACCGTCTCAGCTTTTGATTATCTCAATATTTAAAAACTGCTCAAGGACTTTATAATACCCAGAGACAGAGGCGTATGTTCTTATTTACATGGTTGGGTAAAAAAAAATGGAATTGCTAGTTTATGAGGAAGCATATGAATTATGTATTTTATTGTGTCCTGAAAACAAGGAAAAGCATAGCTATCTGCTCCTTTTTTATTTGTACCGGACGGCATGTTTCAAATATTTATTTGTTTTTAAGGTGCGCGGAACTCTAAAAATCTTTTTTCTTTTTGAGATCCACACCTTGCAAAACGGAAACGAACCGAAAAACGGAATTCTTAAAGGATCACATCATTGCTCGTCTGTCCGTCACTTATACGACTCTTTTCTTTAAATGTCTCCTACTTCTGCACTGAATGGACCGAATAATGCAGCCACTTTTTTGGACATGGCCAGATGACAGCGATGTGCAGGAACAGATAGGTCAATGATCGCTATTGCCATGCTAAAACGAAACAACTATAGTCCGATACCCACCTTAAATTCTTTAAAACAAAAAAAAAAGTTTTTATTGTTTCTCATACAATTGTTCTACAAATTGTTCAAAATTGAGGCAGCCCCGGTAAGTTATAAGGATACTTGTGATGGGGTTACCTCGCAACTTCCCATAGGTTATGGTTTAACAATGTTGAGACTTAAAGGAAAAGAACAGAAAAGCAAAAGACAAAATAAACAAATTTAATTTCCAGGATGATTTCAACAATTCAATCAGGTATGCGTAGTGTTTGTGAGTGTGTGTGGTGTGTGAGTGTGAGTAGATGTGTGTGTTAATGATTAATCGGTTGATATATGTTAAGATTGGTATTGGTACAGGTTCTACGTTAGCATATTCTGGTTAATAATAGTTCAATTTCATCCTATGTTTGTGATTTTAACCATTCTGATAGAGTTTTTTTGCAATTATACCGCAACATCAGTTTATTATAAACATAGGTAGATTGAGTGTTATACCTACTAACAAATTAGAAAAATAATCCAGCACGTATCGCCTTCCACTTAAGTCACTGAAAGTTTTAATGAAATCCTAGGGAGTCATGAAAAGAGTCAAGATTTAATCAAAGTATAAGTTGTACTGGAAGGTTTCACTTGATTATACTCTATATGCATGTTATTGCGTTTCCACGGTGAATGGGGTCTTCAAACTTTGCTTATTATTATATAGTTTTTTCTATTATGTGACTAAGTTTTGATGTTTGATTTAAATATGATATGTTGTGAGGGTTTGGTTCACAAATATAAGTTATTATATTATAGGTGATATGTCTTACTGATTTGGATGAAAAAATATTGACTTTTTTTCATACTTCTCCCGGGCAACCCATATCGTGTGGGTGCAACAAAAATATTCCGCAATCATAGTGAATCCCCCATATTTTACTAACTCACTCCTGGACTCTTCGATTAGTCCTACTAATATTATAAACGCGAAAGTTTGTAAGTATGGATGGATGGATGTTTGTTACTCTTTCACGTCAGAACGGCTGAACGGATCTTAAATGAAATTAGGGGCACAGAGGTAGATTACAGCCTGGAATAACACATAGGATACTTTTTATACCGATATTCCCACGGGATCGAGACTTACGCGGGTGAAACCGCGGGGCTGCCACTAGTTACCAATAATTCTATAGTAATGTTTAATTCAGTGCATCCTACAAAATGTATTTATATTATATATTTTATTATACAGCTCATAATAAGGACAGACCAAACATTAAAAGAAAAGAAATGTACAATGGCCGGTTTTATCGCACAGGACAAACTCTTACAGACAACCTTTGGATGGACTAAACGAAAGGAGAAAAGATTTCCAAATGGTTAAATAACATTGTAACAAAATCCATGCACTGGTCCTTTTGATATTTATTTTAACAAATTTCCTCTTAATTTATATAAAACATTCCCAAATACTCGATACACATGGCAGAGACCTTGAACACAGTTTACAACCAACAATGCGCGCCAGTTTCCAGATTAATTAAAATTTGCGTGCAAACGCCGACGGAATCAATACCTCGCAAAAAATACCGATGCACATACTTCAATAATATGAAATACCGATCCATTCCGTGCCGACATTAAGGTACCGTTTTTGAATTCCGATGGAATCGCACCTCGGGATTATTGCGGCATTTTTCCACATCGGCATCCTATTATGGCGTCCCAGATCGGATGCCAGTGGCGTTATTAAGATCCCGCGGTAGGTGTAAGAATGAACGGTATTAGGGACAGTTAGGGCTCATTTATATGCACGGATATAGGGACTATTCGCATATTGATGAGCGGGATTAATAGAGTTTGGTGCAAGCTGAGGTAGTTCGTGATTGTTTTGCGGATTTGCTAATAGTGGATCATGGTGGTGCATTTTTGGCGCGCAATGACCAGCGACTAATAATAGATTAGCGAATGTGTGTAATCTGAGAGACTATTCTCGAATTTAAGGAGCGTTTGCATTCGCCCCGTAGTGGCAGACTGTCTAAAACACCTCTATTTTCCTTAGATTTTGACAACTTTTTGACATTAACTGTCACGACGAAGGTATTGTGACTTGCATTTGTACGCTTTTTAAATACGAAAATTGTTATTGTGATAGTACACATATGAAGTAGGTACTAAAATCGCTTAAAATTGCAGGAACGATGGGTTTAGGTAACTCGTGATTTTTCCTAGAGTGATATGGACTTTTCACTGTATTAATTGATATTTTCTTTTTCAGATAACAAATCAACGAAGGGATCGGTTGTCACACTATCTTGTTATAAGAGTAAGTAATTAATAGTATTAATTAAAATGTTATTAAGATGTAAGTCTCTTTATTTATTTATTTATTATTAGGCTTCTCAACAATGAGTACACTATAATTTTATAATTTGTACATTGCAAACTTAAGTCTAAGCGCCTCTTTTGCAATTTAATTGTATTAATTTTGTTTTCAGAGGAGCCCAAAGTACAAGTAGAGGAAGAATTCTTCAGTGAAAATTCGAAAAAGCTGAGAACGAATAGTATTAAACCAGGTAACTACTACTTTTTAACGGGTGTGTTATGTTTGATATCAGCATTTTTAATATAACAACGAATGATGTTATAACAAATGAAAATTATAGCAATCGTTATTATATCTTATGATATACCTACATAAGATATCTCATGTGGTTCAAGTTTCAGTGGATATAACATGCACTTAAAGTAATGATTAAAAGTTATAATGTTCTTATTTTAGAAGATTCTTTTGATCAATGATCATTTTATATAATTTTATAGAATGGTAATTCGGCTTGAATTACGGTTGTGACTAAGAAAGGTCGACGAAGCCTCGCTGCGCGGTGCTCTTATTTCTGTTTGAAGGGTTTGAAGGAACCTAACACGAATAATAGCGGAAGCTATGTTCGCTCGCTTTGCTCGCTCACTCTAGCTCCCGTCATTCCATTCGAACCTAACCTATCCGCGTCGGCGTGCCCTAAGTTCACTACCGGGCCCCGATCGTTCTTTGTTCAGCGGTTAGAAAAGAACGTTATACTAAATGAAAATATACCAAACGAATGTTAGAGAAAGTGTAGTTATAACATATGTTGTTATACAAACTGAACGTTATATCAAGTGAAAATTATGTAAAATGTTGTTAGATAAAAATAAAAATTCATTTACACAAAAATTTCAGCATTGGTATTTCAGTATGCACAGTCTTAGGTAATTATTACAATATATATATTCTGATACTGATTCCCAAACTAGGCCAGGGGCCTGTATCTTGGGAGATAGTGTCCAGTTGCACAAAAGGTAGACAGTACAGTACAGATGAAGTAAACGTTATGTCATTTAAACATTATAGCTTTTAAAAATAGATCAAATACTAAATGAACGGCACCCCTTTTTAACACCAGCCCGTACATTCATGATGTCAAAGCCGAAAACATTTGGATAAAATTACATTCTATCAGTGATGTTCGATCAGACGTACTATAATAACGTGTCATTTCCCTCATGAGTCCTTTGTGAAAAAGGTTTAGTGCTATCGTTCTGTATACTGCCATCATGATTCCGTTTTGTAAAAGAGACCGAGTCTTTTACAAAACGGAATCATGATGGCATTGACACCTTATATCAGAGTTGGATTGACTACAATGGCCACTAGATATTTCGGTAGAGCATGTTAAAAAACTTAACAGTCCCAAGCATCACCTAACAGCATAGAATAATGAACACTGAATATGGTGTCACTTTTTCTCGTATAATATAACTTTCCTTGATCATTCTTATATAGAAAATGCTATTTCTTTATTAAGTTTTATTGTAAAACTTTTAACAAACATGAACATACTACATCAAATACCTGTACTCCTACAATGAATGCCAGACGAAGGCGACGGGCGGGAGACGTGGGGCACGGGCGCCGACTTTCTGCTCTCCATCATCGGCTTTGCTGTCGACCTCGCGAATGTGTGGCGCTTCCCTTATCTCTGCTACAGGAATGGCGGCGGTGAGTTGGGATATTTCTTGTTCTTTTTTTTAATTTAAGACGTTTTATTTTAACCGACTTCAAAGAAGGTGAAGGTTCTCAATTCGAATGCTCATATTTTTATAATGTATGTTCGGGTATTACTCCGTCATATATTTGGGTTTTACAAAATTATTATTTTTTGTTCCAAAGAGGTTTATTCCGAAATGGTTCATTTATTTTTCTTATATCTAGTTCTGATGAAGAACTTGAGAAATAGACAATTAAATAGATATGGACTGGTACTTCAATGACACACCAGCGACCTCCTTAAATTCATATCATTAAAGTTTCAATAGGAAATGTACATATAGAGATTGAGATATTGATAGAAGGTGTCAATCCAAAAGCAAAAAATTAGATATTTTACTCAAATCTGGAGTGAACTTGGTTTGAGAAAGCGCGCAACGAAATTACGTACCGGTAAACAGCACGAATGTGTAGATTAACTCATTAAGATTATAATTTAAATCTTAAAGGTACCTTACCACAGGAAGTCGATGTCAAAAATGAAGAAACCACACCAGAAACACCTACTTTCAAAATTAAAGTTATTTTGTACTTTATAGTGGTATTTATTTGGAAGTCGGTTGTATTTTTTTGTAAAAAAGTTTTTGCAGTAAGTAGTAACTTTAATGTTGTAACTTTAATACTTTAACGCCTGAGTGTACTTTGATATTGTTTATGTACATACTTAGATTTAGTAGATGTAAATAGTTTTAAGATAGTTATGTACATACATTCAGTGTAAGAAAATGATAACAACAAGTTGGTTTATATGGAGAGCAGAAAAGGTTTTCTTGACTAATATTATGACCGAATATTGGTTTCCTATTGACAATGAGTTTATTTTGCCTGAAATCTTAATACATGGATACATAGGTACATCTGTATGCAATGTTTTAAGAAAAGATATGAAAATCGATTTCCACTTTGGTATTATAGTCAATTTTATTTGTTTATTTCTGTCTTTAAAGGTACAATGATCCCATGATTTTAATTGGCTTTTGTTTTCTTTTTTCCGACTCGTCGTTACAAAGGCATGTTGTCAAATACGTAAACGTGATATTGACCTTTAGAAAGATTTTTCCCATAATCACTTTGCAAGGTGCCCTTAACCTTTAAGATATTATTTTAAGTAACGAGCTGCATAGAATAACTAGATTATTAGTTTAGTCGTTAAGGTTACACGTGGCGAAGCTAAAACACTTACTGAATAATGTTTTAACCGATAAACTGTTACACGTGTGGAAAAATTATGTTGTTATACACTTCTTTTTTACATAAAATATTTAAGGATTTTGTTAAATAGTTAAAAAAGCCGCACGGGCCGATCTTCAAGATTAAGCAATTCTTGCCGAGGTCGGTCCGGGGATGGGTGACCATCTATTACATCGAATCGAGACTCCTCTATGCTTCGGAAAGCATGTTAAGCCGTTAGTCCTGGCTGTCTTTTCTACATACATCTTTGACAGTCGTAACGAACAGTCAGAGGCCTAAAAACCGCAACAGCAAGCAAGGCAATCATAATCATCATCATCATACCGAAAGATGCCCACTGCTGGACATAGGCCTCCCCCAAAGGGAGGGGGGTTGCCATAATCGCCACGCTTGGCAGGCGGGTTGGCGATCGCAGTGTAGCTGTTGCAATGTACTGAGAATGCTGCTGCCCATTCTCTGGTGACTCCCTTAATCACACCATGTAATATTCCAGTTCGATCCAGCTCCCTAGCTGTCCTCCCCCCAGCGATGCCCTAAGCCGAGGCCCGTACCCCACAGGGGGTGCCCTTAGCGTGTAGTCGCTTAGTTTGTAAGTTTTTTATAAGCCCTGGCTGGAGGCTTTAAAAGTATATTAAGGCCACCACAGGCAAGTCCGGTTAAGCAGTCGACAACCTTATAGGTTGAATTGCGAGAAGCCACTCACAAAAAAAAAAACCATGTAATATACTGGTTGCAACATCATCCTGTGATACTGTAAGCTGGCCCAAACTTATTAACGAAAAGTTTGGCAGATTGTTTGTAGAGCCATAGATTTTAAAATCTTTTGACCAGTTCCAGAATCTAAAGAAACCCATAAGCAATAAACGTATGATCTTCCGAATTAAGGCGATGCGCCACCGGTACATAGTGGACATCCCACTTATGGGTTTAGGGAATACTTCCATTGTACAGCTAAGGATTGCCTGCCGAAATCTGTGTTTATTGAACCTACCTTCCTTTTTTTTATTCCTACAACCTGGGAATCTTTAAGTCATGAGTCGTCGACCATATCATCGCTTAAGCTGAGAATGCGTGCCAATCAATATTAAAAAAGTATACAAAAGGTATCTCATTTCCAGTCACGTAAACTTTACATATACGGAAGGCTCTATACGTCTTTCCATGTCACTGGGTTTACGAGTACGTTATTCAATGCTTGCCTCTTGGATAAAGATGGATTGCATTTACAAAAATATAGTACCTACATATATGCTTTTTGTGGATCATTCATATCGCCTGCAGAATATGTGAGATTAAGTGCCTATAAGTATTGATATAGACCAATGTAGCAGCATCAATGCCGACACAAGAAAAAGTAACGAAGCGAAATTTATACGGCAACAGAAAGAACCGCAACGCCATCTACGACGAACTACTAACGAAATCCTGCATCGCGCAATCAAAATTCTCCGTGCGATTTGAACATATACAACAGTCCGAATAGTAACTATCGGGCAGTTGCCCACCAGACACAACAACCGTCTGGTTCGGAGGATCCTCCCATTTGTCAGTGGAGGTATGCGGGACTTTACTCTCTGTACCACATACCTCTATACCAACATTTTACTTTTTTTGTTGTCACTAACCGCGACTGCTGAGCGTGAGGTCTTAGGTTCTAATCCCGCGTTCGGCAAAGTGTTATCAGGTTTTTCTATTTGGAGTTTCTCAGTAACGGCCCGAAGTTGGTGGTGTGGCACCTCCGTGCCTCGAAAAGCACGTATAGCCGTTGATCCGACGCCTGATCTCTCCTCGGTCGTGTCAGATTGCAGTTCCATTGGACTATGCGAGTAAGGGAACAGAGAGTGCACCTGTGTTTGCGCACACACTCGTGCACTATAATCTTCTGCGTACTTGGGTTCTCTTCATTGAGCCGACGAGCCGGAGAATTAAAGTAAAGCCCCAGATAATTTTGCTATCTGGGGCTGAGAGTTTATCTTATCAATTTACTTGATCCAGGAATTAAACCACCACTTCAACAAGAAAGATTTATATTTCAGTTTAAAGGGATTTATAGTTTCTTTAGGAAATTCAATTAACAGTGAAATTGCTTTGTTGTTACTTAATTAATCTGTTAGCCGATAGCTTTAACTTAGTATTTATTTACTTCTTGAAACTTTGTTTGACGGGTCAAGTAGTAAAATCTGAAAGCTTAAGTTACAATATTACTACAAGGCTTTTCAGATTTTCGTAATTTATTTATATTATTCGATTTCGCAACCATAAAGAGAGGGTTTTTTTAGATAATTCAAATTTTTAATTATGCAATAAAAAAAAACTTAATGATCTATTTACACGAATAATAAATAAATTTGTTTGAAATAATCACAACAATTTTCGTAGACGACTGCTACGCGGTCGTAGCAAATGGAAGCTACGGTGTAGCACAGCGCGTAGTAGATAGCTACGCGTTGTGGAGCGGGACTATTGATGATTGACTTAATTTTCTGGGTTAACTAACAATAAAATTCTCTGTTACAATGTTAAGAGAAGATTATTCAACAATTATTTTTCCTTGAGCAATACTCGCGTGTTTAAAGATTTTCTATCGAAGATATGTCAATCGGACATATTTAATCTTCAATTTAAATAAATTACAGTAAAATCCGCTTATAATGACAACAAAGAGAAGTGAAAAACACGTCATACCAAATGAACGTCATACAAAGCTTATTCTCCAGCTAACTACACAACTACCTATTTTTGTGAGAAATTTAGTGTAATAGAGAGAAACTATTTAAATTGCACAATATGTCATCGAAGGGAAAGGGGTGGGAATGATCACAAAAATCAGTGAAGGTGTTAGGAATCATGTCACTCACTATAACTGAACATAATTCCTTAAAAATAGGTCATAATAAGCAACATGTTCATAAGCGAAGTCATAGTATCTTTTTATAAAGACTTTTATGTGAAAACCAAACTTCGCACTATATTTACTTCATAGTAAGTGGTTGGTCAATACAACCGGAGTCATAATAAACGGTTTTCACTGTATTTGACTATTACAGGGCTGAATTTTATCAGTCATATGGTAAATTATACTGGTAGTATGTACACCTGGCGAAACCGAGTAACCTTAATGACGCATAAAGCTGCAATTAAAAATTCTTAACTACAGCATCAAATTGCAACTGCAATGTAAATGGTCATTCCAATTGTTTATCCTCGTTTGATATCGATACCATCACACCTACGCAAGCTAATTATTTATTACAATCTGACAAACATAATATAACTGGCCTGTTGGTCGGAGGTCGTGGGTTCGATTCCCACCCAGGACAAATCTTTGTGTGATGAGCATGATCATTTGTTCTGTGTCTGGGTGTAATTTGTCTATAATATGTATGTATTTAGAAATATATAAGTATGTTTATCAGTTGTCTGGTTGCCATAGCACAGGCTCTGCCTAGTTTGGGACCGGATGACCGTGTGTGAGTTGTCCTAAGATATTATTATTATTATTATAACTATATACTATCTTAAAACTATTTACATCTACTAAACCTAAACTTATGTACATATACAAAAACAAAGTACACTCAGGCGTCAAAGTATTCCTCCGCATCGCTGTCATCCGGAAACGTGCCCAGAAGACTGGCAGCATTACCATTACTAGCTAATTTAATTTGAACCTGTATTTAACATACATCGTTTTAATTGATGAAGAGATAAAAAACAACTTATGTGGTAAATTTAATTTGACATATTTTATTCCTCTAAACATGTCGCCTCTCTGTAGGCGCGTTCCTGATCCCGTACACGTTGATGCTGGTGTTTGGCGCGGTGCCGCTGTTCTACATGGAGCTCATCCTCGGCCAGTACAACCGACAGGGACCCATCACGCTCTGGAAGATATGTCCGCTCTTCAAAGGTATGACTTTAACCCTTATATATTTCACCGGAAAACGGCAAACGCCGTAAGATTGTAAAATATCGCGTGAAATTGTAAACTATTTTTTCTAAATATGACACGGATATATTGGAAACTATTGAATTTGGTTTGGAATTTTTGGAAACAAAACGATTTTTGTATAATATATCGAAAAAAATATCTAGTATATCTAGTCAAAATTAATTACAATCTTACGGAGTTAGCGATTTTCCGGTGACATATACAAGTCATTTAATCCATTCGACTAAAATTGATAGTTATAGCGGTTATAGCTTCTTATTTATTGAGAAGCCTGAGTCAATAGGGTATTTTACTCCTATCAAAAATCTACATAAATAAACACTAATTTAAAAGTTTTTACTAAATCACTTCGATTTGTGAAAACAGTTATTTATGATAGTAGTTCGGTAAGCTGGTTTTTACAAACGAGTAGACGAATGTAAGTCCGAGACGAAGTCGAGGTAACCACCGAATAGTGAATAGTTTAGTCGGCGAAACGTTCATCGAAGAATCGTGGGTCGGACAACTGTTTCACAATCTTAAAATATAGGCCTAAGCCGTATTGGACAGTGGTAATGATGATATGTCTGTAAGGTGATAACTTCTGAGATGACGACTAATATGGTGGAAGAACCATGTTGCGCCAACTCCAAATAAACTGGGATGGGTAGAGAATCGAGTTACAATAATACCAGCGATTGAACAGAATTCATAGTGACCACGAATGCTCTGTCAGGAGCGAAGCGAAGAAAAAGGGATAAAAAATTAAAACTTTTAATGAAGATTCGATTAAGCAAGATCAGTAAGCTTGTTTTTAGGGTTCCGTACCCAAACGTAAAGAACTGAACCCTATTACTAGCCTCCATGTCCTCATGACAGCGGGCTGTATCTCAAGTACTGTAGACAGCTGAAACTTTCACAGAGTGTGTATTGCTGTTGTCGCTGTAACATCAAATAATAAAAAATACGATGTTTCCTACCTCATTTCCATCATTATTTTTTCGTTTCACGCTTTTGATCTATAACTGTGTAAAGCTTCATACAAAACGTACCCGTAATTAAATACGAACCGTATTTAATTTCACCGAAACGTGAGGATTATCGGCAAACATTTATCGAATGGCCACAAATATATTGTGAGTTATTATCGACGTGAGTTGACACAACTGTCCACACGGTACACTCACGAGCATAAATATGTACGCTGAAATGATTTATTTTTCAAATAGAACGTGTGCAAAGCAACTGTGACTGGTAGCTTGTCATTAATTGCCACTAATCGATCACTTTTCCGAGGAGGTCTTGGCTAAATACGCACGGGTCGAACTTCGAGGTTAAGCTACAGCAATTTGGTTGGAGAAAGGCTGGCCAAATTAATTTAATCGAGGATTTTCCCGTTGTTATCGTGACTGAGTTGTGTGGAACTCCTTCAAATGGACTTGGAATACGGGCCTGTGAGGCTCATAGATGACAGCGTAGTCATTTGTTGAGAATGTTTTTGTGTATCTGTTTAGCTGTGCTAGAGGTAACGAGCTACATCGATGCTAACAAACTGATTCAGTTTGGCAGATGTAATAATTATTATATCGTTGAAAATGTATTGTATGTGAATAAACACTTTTTCATTTCATGTTTTTTTCTTATTTGAACTTTATTCAAAAATTACTAAGAACGTACACGACTACGTCAGAAAGTAAAATGCTCATATGTTAATTAATTTCATGTTTATCGTGGCAAGCCCTTTAGTTTTATAGCACACTAGCCTTTGCCCGCGACTTAGTACGCGCATATCCCGTTTTTTTCCCATTCCCGTAAGATATTAGGGATATCCTCTCTTAGTGCTCACCTGCACTCCCCAACATTCCAAATCTCAACTTTCTATGACCGGCAGTTTCGGCTGTACGTGTGTCTGTCAGTCAGTCACTCAGTAACGGAAGTTTTATATATATTGATTACTATAACGACACGGTTTACTTACAGATATTTTTGCGCGGTAAAATAAATCACTGTAGTATCTTTGAACGAGTTATAACAGAATATTTAATTGGTGTTTCTGTTGACCTGCATAGCAAAAACCTTTTAAAACAAATTTTGGTAAAAATATTTGTCAAATATTATTAAGTGCGTATTATCTACGCTCGCCACTGTACAAGCGACTCTTGTGTTCCAGGTGTGGGATTCTGTGCGGTCATGGTGGCGTTCTACGTGTCGTTTTACTACAACGTCATCATTGGTAATTATGTCCAGTTTGTATGTGCCTGTCTGTCTGTTTGTTGTGTGTATTAATGCTCAGTTTGCGTTCTCAATTTTAAATAATTGGCAAATAATAAATGTGACTTACCTTCAGTAGTAGCATCACTCGACAAATGTAAGGAATAGTTGATTTCGTTTCGAGATTTCAGGGTTGGTCCCGTGGTAAAAATTGTCCATATTCATGAGTAGGTACTTTGACCCTCTGAAAGGATACCAATGAATTGAATACATCACTCTGTATACATATGTAAATGACTAATGTAGTGTTGTGGTATGTGAGAGAAATATTGAGATGTCAGAATTCTTGGCAAATAATGCACACATATGGAGTGCCATTACTACTGTTTAGCATTGTTTGTGTTGAAAAATGAAGGAAGTTCTTTCATTGAATATACACTGTGGCTGAGCAATTGACTGCTGCGCTACGTGTCGCAGGTTCGATTCCAGCACGCGAAACAAATATTTGTATGATCTACAGATACGAGTAGTTGTTCTCGGTCTGGCTGTTTGTGTGTGTGAGTTTCAATATTTCTGAACACACCCAGTAAATAGGTAAAATTCTTGCCTCGGATTTGCTAGGTTCTCTTTTACTACTTTCCGCTTGTATAATATACATATATATGTCACCGGAAAATTGCAGACTCCATAAGATTATAATAAATCTTTATAAGATTATAATTTCTCGAAATATTATGGAAAAATCTTTTAGTAAAGTATGCAATAAATCCCATCCAAATTCAATATATCCCTGTCTTATTATTATTTAAAAATAGTTCACGCGATATTTTACTATTAAGTACATTAATTTTAATTTCTTCATTGACCTCCCTGACTTTCAATAATACATAAGAAAACATGTATTATTGAAAGTCAGGGAGGTCAAGTGCACCCTCTTGTTTCCCCCTCCCGGCGCCCATGTAGCCGCTGGTAGTTTGTAAGTACGACGATGATGAATTAATGTGGTGTATGTCAACTTTACCAGAGCTTGCTCAGGGTAGAAAGGGATGGAAAGACAAAAGGGAGGCCTTTGCCCAACAGTGGGACATAAAATAAATTTGTAGATGTCGAACGATATTTTTTGAAAAGTTGGCATTGCGAAAGAAGACAATGTACATACAATAAATGTAAGGAAAGAAATAACTCAAGCGAAAACAACAGTTGATACAAAGGTGCACAATATCTTAATTTGATGCTTAATTTGATGATCAATGCAAAATGCACGATAATTTCTTTTGTTTTTCACCACCACCATTTTTCACCAACACATAGTCCCGTCAAAAGAAACAATCAAGGTTACAATAATTCGCATAGAGCTAAAATTGGTACCAAATGTTGGGTGAAAGGAGAAAGAAAAAAGAAATGTGAAAGGTCAAATTTCTGCATTATTTTAACATTACTCCTCTATCTAGGTTGGGCATTCTACTTCCTGGTATCGTCAGCTCGGTCCGAGCTGCCCTGGGTGCACTGCGACAACTCCTGGAACACAGAGCAGTGCTGGGACTCCGGCCGAGGAGGCAATGGCACCAGCAACAGGACTGATGTACGGTATCAGGGACCCCTGTCGCACTTCACACCGGCTTCTGAGTTCTTTCAGTGAGTATATCGAGAGCCTTTTGCTGTGTTTTGTTCAGTTCAAGCTAACACGATAGAAGGTAGTGATAAAATCTACATCTCTTCTTCGAACCAACATTGTAGAAATAGTAATAGTAATGGTATAAATACCATTTATTTGTACCCAACATCCAATTTACGGTAATCATTAATCACACTGAAAACTCATCAAAAGCACAACGATCATGCCATACGTCCTACAGCTGGTCTATTCTGCACTGACCTAGGGCCGCCACTGATTTTACGAAGTGATCATATGGATTGACAGCTCACTTCACCTAAGTTTAAACAGTGACTTGTTTATAGAAGCGCACTGCAGCGCATGGTAAAAACAGTGGCGGCCCTAGGGCAGTGCAAGCGCTGCAACCGCACTGGGCGCCGCCCGTCACGGGGGGGCGCTGAAATCTACCGCAACAGCAGCTTAACAGTTTAAAAAAAAATTGCAAAACAAATGAACTGTTATTTCTTTACTGTCATCTTAGATAAACGCAATTTACATTTAGGTCACTGTCCAGAGTGGCAGACAATGAGGGCGTCGAGCAACCTGCTGTATTTTCTTGAAACAAGCACTACTAAACTTTTCCAGTCAACCCACATGTACATAGTCTGTCAAAAAAAAAATTTGGTGTCAATCTCAGTGGGGTGCAAAAATTTTCGATCTCACTTAGCTCACTCTTCCATTTATCAACTGTTTTGCATTCTAAATCCTGTCGATTCTGCAACTTTTTCTGCTAAAGTCGACAACTAGCATAGCGAATAGTTTTCGTTTAGTATCGAGGCGCGTACCTATTTGGACTGGGGTGCAAAATCTTAAAATACGCCGACTCCTAAGGTCGGTCTGATACTATTTCGCTCAAATGCAAACTATCATCATATCAGCCGAAAGACGTCCACTGCTAGACATATGCCTCCCCCAAAGGGGGGGGGGGTTGCCATAATCACCACGCTTGGCGGGTGGGTTGGCAATCGCAGTGTAGTTGTTGCAATGCACAGATAATACCTACTGCTGCCCATTCTCTGGTGGGTCGCCTCTTACGACACCTAAGGGAAGTTATGGGACCATCCCATAACTATAATTAATCAGGGGTGAACATACAAAGCACACGAAAGTGCACTGATTGTGCAGTTAGTAACTATTTTAAGAAATATATAAGATATATACATAATAAATATTAACTGTTTTTTTTAAGATTATGAAACAGTACCGTTACAGTAGTAAAGTAGTGGCTTTACAGTAACGATAGTTATGGTAAAGCCACAAAACTTGCCCTCAAATTATTCGACACAAATAGCACTAACCTTGTGATCCACGTGCCGATGAAGGCGAATCAAATTACTGATTACGATATATTCTTACACGTGTCCGTACTATTCGTGTCTCTCAACAATTGACGTCGTTGACACTAAAAGTGTCACATAGTGTCAATCATCGTCCAATATTTCCTGTGTATCATACGTAGTCATGTAGGTAAAGCATCCGTCAGCTACAAAAGATCCAATCAGAACTTCCGGAAATTGACCCTTTTTCAAGGGTGAATGTAACACAATTTGTCTATGACTCGCACTATATCCAAAAAGGTTAATGGAGGTATAATTGCAGTCTGCGATGCGAATCTAATGTATACCACATTAGATTCGCATCGCAGACTGCAATTATAAAATTCGCATTTGAATATTTTTTCAAAAAGCTATTTTGCTTCCGACTCTCCGACGGTCTTATTTGTACAAAAAATCTATTCATTTAATTATCTAAGTAAAGAGAATTTTAATTAATAATCCGTAAGTTCCCGGGTCCACGTTCAAAAGTTCTCCCAGGCATTCTCTACCAATCACCGTTCGGGTTTCTGCTTCTCAAATTCGAATTAATAAAAAACTAATCAGATCAGCTCTACCATTTAAAAAACTGTAACGTACTAGAAATACAACCGCCTTCCAAATAAAAACACTACAAAATGCAAAATAAGTCGGTTTCTATTTTTGTTTCCAGACAAGAAAGTTATAGTTTGTTTATAAAAATATATTAAGACGAATACAGATCCTAATACTTTCATTAAGTCAGTGAAAAAATAAACATAATGATATAAGAATTAATTTGTTTTCAGTCGCGCAGTTCTAGAAATGCAACACTCGGAAGGTCTGAACGATCTTGGCTTCCCGAAATGGCAACTGGTAGTCTGCTTGGGACTGGTATATGTTACTCTATACTTATCACTCTTCAAGGGAGTCAAGAGTTCTGGTAAGTGAATTTCCAAGGTAATAGTCCAAACTGTAAAACACTTTCACATTGGAATCAAGGAACCAGAAGTATTCTTAAATACCTCCACACCATGAAATAGGATTCTCTTTTCTTTTGGGGACTTACTCCCGGTTCCAAATTAAGAAATCGAAGTCAGGAACTTGTTAAACTCCTCTTAAGCCCAAGAACTTTAGAACTTTCCAAGCTTTAGCATTAGAGTTTGACAAGTTTTTTACTTCACATTCTCATCTCGGAACCCGGGGTTAATCTACGTAAGTACTGCTTACCCTCCCGTTGATGTCAGAACTCACGCCGAGAGACCAAACAGCGGTAATTTCTACATAATTAATGCGCCGCACGCCGGAGCGAGTGGTGCGAGTAATCGCTTGTCGCACAAGAGCACTCGCTTATAGCCGAGCGACAAAACTATCGGAACTACACACTCGCTCGCTACTCGCCAACTCGTATCCAGTTTTTAGTTTTACTCGCTACTCGCTGATCGTCGGCGATGAGACCAGTGCCTTAGGTTGTCAGACTTTACTCATATTCCTTGATTGTCCTTCTTCAAATGTTTCAATGAATATTTATTTATAATACCAGCGCTATTATCCCAGTGATACACAATACAAACCTCATTGTCTTTCTCATTTGTTTACAGGTAAGGTTGTGTGGCTGACTGCGACCATGCCGTACGTGGTGCTATCAATCCTGCTGGCACGAGGCCTCCTGCTGCCCGGAGCCACCAGGGGCATCGCGTATTACCTGCAGCCGGAACTGACCCGATTGAAGGACACGCAGGTACGTGAGTTAAGTACTTTTAGGCTAGTTCAGCAAGGTATATTATCTTTTTATGTTGCGGAATTGTTCGAAAAAGGTACCACGGTCCTGGAACACAAAAGGCAAGGGACACGGCTGGATTTTGATTGGTAGAGATAGATCACTTGCCTCTGGAGACCCCGACTCAAAGAACGAATCATTTTCAAACTCTTATACTTGGTAGTTGGTAGTCGTCAAATATGAACTGTTATGCTTTCAGGTGTGGGTAGACGCGGCTGTCCAGATCTTCTACTCGGTTGGAGCCGGCTTCGGAGTCCATCTATCATACGCCAGCTACAATACTTTTCACAACAACTGCTACAGGTACGTAACCGAAACACCCCTAGCTTATTACAATTCTTGATGTTTAAACTTATGAAGACAAAAAAATGGTCTCAACAGACACTATATGAACATGCAACCAGAAAGTTTGGCAAAGATAGCTACCGACCACCGCAGACTACCTACATATCTTTTTCCTTCTATGTCAAATCAATCAAAAAGCTTATCTGTAGAAGATCGCTTTTCGCGATTGCTACACCCTTCTATTTTTAAGCTTACAATAAAGGTTTACTATAAAGAGTATTTATATCCTATCTCTGTTGCCTACATAGCTCATCGCTTTCAATAATTGTAGGATTGATTTTGTGTCTCTATCTAATTCTACCTTCAATTCTTTCAGAGACTGTTTGATAACGACATTGGTGAACTGCTTCACGTCATTCTTCTCCGGATTCGTAATCTTCACATACCTTGGATTTATGTCTCACAAGCAAGGAGTACCAATATCCTCTGTTGCAACTGAAGGTACATAAGAATACATTTGAAGCGTAACCATTACAAGAAGGCAAATTTCTCATACTTTATGTTTTTGACAGTTTTTTAATACGAGAATTGCCCCCTTGTGAAAGTTCTCATGATATTAAATGTCAATAAAATATTAATCTTGATCTCAATTTGAATTTTTTTCTAAAAGAAAATTACGTAATTTTTCAGGTCCCGGGCTGGTGTTTCAAGTTTACCCAGAAGCGGTTGCAACTCTTCCAGGGGCAAGTCTATGGGCAATGCTGTTCTTCTTCATGCTGATCATGCTTGGCTTAGATTCCGGGGTAAGATCTAAAATTTAAAGAATAGAAAACTTTTCTTTCATTTATCATAAAAATAGGTAGGTACGTACAGTTTGAGCTAGTTGTCTAGTAAACTGACTTTTTATTTCATCGGCATATATTTCCTTTCAAGAAGGACGAGCATTGCGATAGCACTTATTCGTATAAGTACTATCGCAAAAGAACCAGCTCACAAGCAGTTATAAGCACTGCAGGCCATTCACGAAGACGTCCTTCGATCCGGACACTTCTGTTGTTATACGTGACTACAAAGTAGTCTTTTGTTTCCAGATGGGTGGTCTAGAGTGCGTGATAACCGGCCTACTGGACCAGGCGCGCGCCTGTGGCGCCACCTGGCTGAGACGAGAACACTTCACGCTCATCGTCGTCTGCGTCTCCTTCTGTGTGGCCTGCATCAATGTAACTCCGGTAAGGCAACATACTAATCCATACTTCCATACTAATATTATATATCTGAAAATAACTCGGTCGGTCTATCTGACTGCCTCTCCGTTTGTTATCTCTTCGCGCCTTAACGGTTGAATGGAATTGGATGAAAGTTGGCACACGGGTAGAATAGGACAAAGGATATCCTGAGAATACGTTTCCTTGAAATCATTTTTTACTTTCACACTGGCGAAGCCGCTGGCAGTATCTAGCCCAATATAAATTTCTCGCAAAGATTTAGACAACTGCGAAAAAGGGTCGCAGGAGAAGCTGGAACACAGGCCGATAAATAATCGTCTCAATCCCCGTCTTGAACTTTCTCTTTGTCTGTAACCAATCGAGCCGAGTTTTCCAAACGGAGTCTTTGAAAAAAGGCCGTGGCTCAAGATTGGGATTCAAATACATTACCTAGGTGCTACTTTTAGCATAAGCCTGTTCCTCTGAAGTCTTTAGATTCTCAAAGACATTAACCATTTTGAACAGGGTGAATTCTGTGATTGATATTGTCGTCTTATTTCTTTTTTAGGGTGGCATCTACATGTTCCATTTGCTAGACACCTACGCTGCTGGCATATCCTTGCTCTGCTCCGCTCTCTTTGAAGCGGTTGCTGTATCCTGGTTTTATGGTAACAGTCTCTTTTTAAGTCTTTCTTTTTTAATTATTGATAGGCTAGCGGTTGACCACAATCTCACCAGATGGAAAGCGATGACGTGGTCGACGATAAAGCTCGCTTGCCTATTCACTCTTAATTTGAAAGATTCTCTTCTTCTCTTCTGTCAAAATCTCACCGTGTAAACTTAGATGGAGTGAGTGTTAGATGAACTGTCATTCCATATTGTTTGTAAGGGTTGACAGCTAATGTTCACTTGACCTAAGTTTTCACTTCGACATGTTTACAGAATCGCACTGCTGTAAACACACTCTGGCAGGGAATTCCATTGCTTAGCTGTGCACAATGAAAGTATTTCCAAAACGTTTTGTGCTAATTATATTATGGTCCTTTGACTTTTTCCTAAATCTTAAAGGTATGTCATTATGATTTGTTTTTGTGCTCAGGCTTGAAACGGTTTTCTGATGACGTGGAAGAGATGCTCGGCTTCAGACCCGGTCTGTACTGGAGGATATGCTGGAAGTTCGTCAGTCCTACCTTCATCATTGTAAGTTAACTCATTTTTTTCTTTCAGATACCTAGCAAGTCCAACACCTGTTCTGGGTTCGTTACAGGACCAGGGCTCTTGGCTCCACTTGGATATCATCCGCAGATCGCGAATTTGTTTTTGGGTTACTCGAATAATTCAAAAGTAACCGGCTGCATTCAAGTCGGTTTATAGCAATAGTTTCGTCTCCTATTAAAAATAATTCTTCTGAAGAAATGCCCCACCACTTTGCCCGAGCCGGAAGCGTTTTGCCAAATTGTGAATGAAGAGCATAGTATATATCAGCACAGACAATATATTTGTTGAAATACATTTCGCTTTAGAATGTTAGAGCAAAATACATGCGAGTACAGACAGCCGGCAGGTTAGGTTATTTTTTTTAAACCACCCAGAAATAGGATTTTGTTGACCGGGCCCGATTTCCCGAGTTCGTAAACTTTCGTTGCCTGTGCTGAAATACATTTTGCTCTTTAGTGTAACGAGCACAAAGTGGTCCAATACAGACTATGGATGTCTGTGGTAATATAGAGTTTGGCATTACGCGACCCGGAAATCACAGAAACTCACACTCAGCAGCCTCCGTTTGCGACTCCTAGCCCAGAGGCAGTCGTTTGCCCCTACGCCGGACCTAACGCGACATGACGTTAAAAATGTGTCTTCAATCTGCACCTGTCTTACCGTCGAGTCCTAACCATAAGATCTTCATACCAATATTGACTGTCATATTCTAGGGTGTGGTTGTCTTCGGTCTTCTATACCAGCAGCCGCTGCAGTACCAACACTACATGTATCCGCCTTGGGCCGTGGTGCTGGGCTGGGGACTGGCCTGCTCCTCCATCCTCATGATACCCATCGTCGCGATATACAAGCTCATCTCCACTCCTGGGACCTTCCGACAGGTTCGTTTCTAAAGTCTACAATGAAGTTCTTTTTTAATTATTTCAAGGTGTAAATCATTTAGCAGAAATCGTTAATTTCAAATGGTTAGAACACCCAAACACATTTAGTACCTATTAATAGAACTCCTGGTAAGATGCAGATAATTAGAAATATTTTCGTGAGACACCTAACTTCATTGCTCATCTAGCTGTCTTGGCGCATTTCTGACCCACATCTGCAGATTCAGACATGTCCCAAAAAGTCGTCGTTCTACCCTCTTTATTCTCAATAAGTACATTCTTGCTTCCAGCGCTTAGCCTGCTGCATATCACCGGAATCTGAACACGAGGCGATTCGAGGAGGTGCCCCTGTCAGCCGCTTTACTTGGAAACACTGGCTGTACGTCTAAGCGAAAACAAACACTTCTTGGAGATACGACGGCCATAAAGGGCCCTTCTCAGGAATGGGTACTTGGAAGCGGTGAAGAAATATCAAGAATATGAAGAAGATAACTTTCGATCTCTTCGTTTTTGTCAACTTGACTAGTTTTGCCAAAATCTGCTAGAGATGGCTCTTGAATTGATCAAAACTGTGAAATCTTAGGACTCTAATGCATATCTACAATATTGACTTTACGCAACACTTCTTTTATGAAGCTATTCTACCTTTGGTGAATACAGGCGTGACGTGATGTTTGAATCGGAAATTTTATTGTTTATTACAATTGATCGATTGATTTTAAACTTATTTTATAACTGTTTCGGGATAATTTCGATCATGGTTTGAACCAGTGGCGTAGGTAACCCAAAGGGAGGGTCCAATAACAGTATTTTCAACAGAGGGGAGTAGGTTCTACTCAAATTAAATATTGAAGTTCTCGATATACCTGGACTAAAGAAATCTGCTTGTTTTTTTGAATATTTATATAATTTTAAGTCAACTTTTACACCTGTCACACCCCACTCAATGGGCACGCCACTGGCTATGGAAAAGGAACTAAGAGTTTCAGTTCTGTAAATAAAATCTATACGGTAAGATATTCCACTAATTTTATAAGATAATTCTTTTATCGTAGAAAACATGTATAAAGTAGTGATGTTCTAAACAGTTCTAATACCTATCGTCCTGCCAAAGTATTTATCGGAAAATATATATAATATCTATTAGAAAAATGCATCATATCCCACTACGTCTATGTCTAAGTAAAAAAGTAGATTATTATCTATTGTTAAAAATATAAATATTTATTTATGTACCTAAATGTGAATTTTGTGAGATACCTACTTTCAGATATACAATGTAGTGTAAAACTAGTAAAATCGATTTATAACTGTAAAATGTTGTGCTAAGAATTATTTTTTTGTCTAATAAGATGCTCAACCGCGGCTACTTATATTTAACAGAAACGAGAAAAATAATTTTACCTAAAAGATCCAAGTTCAAACCTTTAGGCCCACAAGTATTACCTACGCTGATTACAAAAGTACGATTAGGTACAATAACCGGGCCTTTTCACTACTCCCGATAAGAGCTAGACCTAAGCGAGACAAGTAGGTACGTTTTACTTTTTTAATTTCTGAGGAAGAAGTGAGAGAAAATCTGTCATGGTACTCATTCTCAATCATCATAATGCGGATTATTGAAGAACGCATTAATTAATAGGCAAGATGGCCGGGCCACAAAATAAAAACTGTTCGGCCATACCAAAACATCAACTTTGCCAAAGTTTGAGCTGCTATACCTAATCTTACAAAGAAGTAGAAAACTATATCCCTAGATACGCTTAAACCTAGATGTTAGGCATTATAAATATATCATATAAATAATCTACGTCCTACGCTGGCTGGACCAACTCGCAAACAGATCTGTGACAAGCACAATAATTTTGTATATAACTATATATCTTTGTACTTACGTATACCTGAGAAATGTACACTCATGTAACTTATAACTAGGTATACCGCTTACTGTATTGTACCTGGTTTTGTACTTACGCTTGGTTTAAAGACACTTCTAATTAAAGATAGAATACAGAATGGGCGTGGAAATAGCCATCCCAACCCCAATCTCATATATAGGCCTAATCTGTTTTTAAACTTAGAACTAATAAATAACTGGTGTATAATAACTTTTTTTAAATCTATGAATGTATTGTGACACCCAAGTGGGCCAAATTAAAAGAAAACTATTGTAAACTTTTTCTCAAAACTAACAAATAAATCTTGAAACTCTGTAGTACTTAAAAGCTTTTTAGTACCTACTAATGTGATCTCAACAATGTCCTAAACAGAAATCTGTTATGATACTCGCTTACAATTAACATAATTGTACCTACGTGACTACCTAGGTACTAAAAAGCCTTCATTATTTTTTATTATCCTTTTCTATTTCCAAATACGTTTGGTTGAATTGGCGCCCAGATGGGCCAACAAAAATGGCTAGCTACCAGTTTGTTACAATGTGCAGATGCATTTTTTTTTAAGAAATGGTACCCCTTTCACAATACTTAGGTATATATACTATGACTATGTTGCAATATTTTTCAAACCTAAACTAATTTATCATAATACAATAGTTTGTAATGTACCCATGTAGATAGGTACATAGTTTTGTATCTGCGCCTATATAGTTAGTTATATATTCGTATAGTAGATATTCATTGTTTAACGGCGAAAATATTTAAAATCTGTTTTACTTAATTGCGTCCTAACATTTTTTAAGTAGAAAATAGTAACGAATAAGTTTATTTATGAAAATGATATAGATTTATAAATAAATGTGTATCGAAGGCAATGCTCCGGGCGAGTAAAAATAATTAGAAAATTGTAAAAATGTAGTGTTGTGTTGTTCATAATAAATGTGTAGAATTTTGAATAGTGGTGTAAATAATAATTTTATTATTGTATTGAGTTGTCTGCAGCAGATAATGTTAATGTAAACTGTGTTCATTTATAAATAAATGTCTTAGATATTTAGTTTTCATTATGCTACTTCCTACTACTATCTTCACCTACCCCACAAACCAATCCTTACTTTATAAAATAATGTAGGTACACTTTTACTGTAATGCGCAAACCTGTACAATACTGGCATGTATGAACAATCAGTGCACTACAATAGGTAGTTACAGTACTCACGCACACAAGTGTTATCAAAGTAAAACCCTTACATTATTTTCGCACTAAATAACGAATATCACCCTTTTCTCTCCATAGTAAGGATTGGAAAACCACATTTTCCACAAATACAACTAACTAAATCTTACAACAAAGGTTTATGCATGCGAGTTTCCGTAAAATTCAAATATTATTAGACTATTCTACAAATTATTTAACAGTCGACTAAATCGGAATCCACTCGACTAATTAGTTAACGAGTTGTTTACACGGTTCGAGTCACTAAATTGTAGAATCCATAGACACGAGCTTAGACACACTTGACTTACTACTGGAGAAGTGGAGACGTGTAAACGTCATCATCACAAGAGTACTTTTATGTATATTATATGGTCAGCAAATTAGTGACAAGTGAATATTGTAGACGTCCTTGATTTATTTTTGATTAATTAATTTCGATGACAGAAATCAAGAACATAGTGAAAGTAAGCTCCAGGTACTGAGGGTATGCTAATAGATAAAATACCAATTATTTATCTATCAGCGAAATGAATCTCTCAAAACTGTGGTTCATAAACTCAAGAATTTAAGCCGTGTGAACACGGGAATTTAGTTCAGCTCATTAGCTGTCATTTACTATTTGACCTTGAGTGGTTACACGTTGCTAAATGGCGGGAAAGTGGTCCGAAGACATTACGATCAAGTTTGTTAGCGAATATGTTGCTCACGAGTGTCTGTGGAACACGAAACACTCACTGTATAAAAACAAAATAGCCAGAATGGCAGCTTACAGAGACATTGCAAACAATATGAATCTACCAAACTTTGGCGAAAAGGAAATCGTCGTGAAAATTAAAAATATTCGCTCCACATACTGTCAAGAATTAAAAAAAATAAAAGAATCCAAAATGTCCGGTTCTGGGGATGTTTATGTTCCTAATCTAAAATGGTTCTCAATACTAAATTCAATAAGAAAAGACGATAGTTTGGTGAGTTTTTATTTAGTTTTTTCAAAATAGTGTCAAGTTATCTTATGAACTAAAATCACAGTATTTGTAGGAGGGATAAAGATATTCAATCAACTTATTCTCTGCAATTGCCGGCTCACTGCTTCTTCACCCATAAAATAATCAGCATAGTCATCCCTGATCTTACAAGCTTCTTCTGTTGAACAGTCTTTCATATGTTTAGGGAATTCAGCTAGCCCTTCTACTAGTAATTCTCTCCATGATCCAAGCATGATGAAGCCAGTATCACTGTCTTCTTCATCTAGTGTTGTCACTTGTATTGGACTCTTAATTATTCTCAACCAGTTATGCAGAGCACAACAGGTTTTTACAATTTTCTCTATTTTGTCTGCTGTAAATGGTAGAGGCTTTTCGAAGATTCTGAAGCGGCTGACTAGGAGTCCAAAGGCATTATCAATGGTACTCCTAGCACGGGACAATCTGTGGTTGAATACTTTCTGTTTTTCTGATAAATTGTCTCCTTGATACTGTTTCATCAAATACTTTTTTAGTGGGAAGTTTTCATTCCCAACTATAACATGGTCTGGAGGGAGCAAATCATCTTCCAATGCCCGAATTAAGTTACTGTCTCCAAAGACATCTGTAATTTTTTTCTTAGACCAAACATCAATATATTTGAAGCAATAATCATCATCGCACACAGCGAAAAATGCAATATTTTGATGACGATTTCCTGCATCATTTTGAGATTTCATAACAACATGTTTCCCATCAATAACACCACAGCATTTTGGGAAATTCCAAGTGTCCTTAAAACCAGTTTCAGTAGCTTTCCACTCTTCATGACTTGGTATCTGGAACATAATAAAAAAATATTATTTGGATATTTTCAGGAAAACACAGATGACAGTGTTGGTGGCACCAGTTTTCAAGATGATAGTTACAATATAGTACAGTATAATGTTGAAGAGACCACAGAAAACACATTAACAGAAACGGAGCAACCTCGGACACTAAAAAAGAGAAGACTGCAAGAACTGGCATCACTACTAACCAAAGTCAAAGAAGTCTGTGCTCTCAATAATGTTCCGCCTCCAGAAGAGCATGAGTTTGACATATTTGGCAGAAGCGTTGCAGCACAGTTGAAAATGATGCCACTAGAACGGGCATTACAAGCACAGCATTATATACAGAGTTATTTAACAGGATTACGGTTGCAAGATTCTCCAAGTTCTAGGGCATCTTCACCATTGTATGTGAAGTTTGAACAGATGAGTCCTTGAAAGGAATTGTTTCAAGAGTTTGGCAAGCACAGAGAAACCCTGATCAAGATTGATTACTTGAAGAAAGTGGCTGTAATAGACTGGGTGATAAAAGAATTAATTAATTGTTTAATAGTGGTTCAAGTTGGGTTAGGGGAGGCCTCAGTGAATTTATTAGAATAATAGTTCAACTTTTTACTTCCTGGATCTTACATAATAATTATGGTCTTATGAATTTGTAATGTAAATTAAATAAAACTAAATGTTTTTGACTATACAATCTCTTTTGAACTCAAATCATGCTATTCAAGTCAGGTTACAAATTGTTAAAAAATAAAGACTTCTCTTTAGGTACAAACTATTTATATTTACCTGAATATAATCCTTTAGAGCTAAACAAATAGCATCACATACTTTATGGATCATCAAACAAATGCTAGTCTTTGATACATAGAACAGAAGTTCTAGTGCCCGCAAACTGGTTCCCGTTGCAAACAAATGCAGAACTATTTCAAGTTTCAGTGCCGCAGGCAGTGCCATTCTCATTATAGTGTCTGCCTTCTGGATATGTGGTTCTACCTCTTTTAGTAGCCAATTAAATGATTCTTCAGTCATATGTAATGCATCAAAATGTTTTGTTGGTCCTTTAGTTAGTTCAGGGAGCAGATAACTATTTATATCTTGTTTTACTTTGTCTTTTACCCATTTTCTTTTGCGGCTTAGTATTACCCCTTCAGTTTCGACTTCTTCGTTAATTTCGTCGATGATGTATTTTAGAGTTTCTTGGAGGATGCCTCGCACTTCGCTACGGATCTGCAGTCTATCCATAGTGAGTAATTATTGAACTTAATCACACTAAACATAAAACACTGCCAACTTATTACACCTTATATTATCATGTATCTACTTCGCCAAGACTAAACCGTAATGATAAGGCACTAACGGTCCGTTAGTAATCTCAGCTAATTTATTTGATATACGTTCAAAGTATAGACATTAGAAGGCATGTTCGACGCATAAATACAAAATTAATTAAAAAATACATTTTATTTAACAAAAACTTGACAATGTCACAGTGACAGTACTGACAGTAAAAAATATTGATGATTTGAGTTTGACAATAGTATTCCAACAATTTTTTTTAATGTACGGTACATACATACTCTAAAAAATGCTAGTGCATAGAAGTCAGTTATTTTACCGCAGACAGCAACATTCAATGAAAATGAAGATCACTGACGCAAAATCAGAATTAGCAAAAAGTAAATAGTTTATTTTAACGGTTATTTGTCACTCGAGTGTGTATGTACCAGCGGCTTCACAGTCAGCTTTATGAAGTGATTTCTTAGTTTAACAGCACAATATACAAATTGAGGCTATCTATCTATCTATTGGGGTATGGTTTCCGCACTTAGTCCTGATGTTGGACCATTGTGCGTGGGCCATGGCGGCCGTCATTCCAACCAGCCGACCTCCCTCCAGAAGCAGATCAGTCCTCCTAAAGAGTTCAGGGTGTCTGTGAGTGAATTTGGTGTTCTAATCGTTTGTCTACGTATATCGGCGACGCCTGTGCACTCAAGGAGCACGTGCGACACCGTTTCCTCCTCCTCCATGCATGCTCTGCACAGAGAACTGTCTGTTATACCTAGTGTGTGGAAATGCTTATTCAGTGAGCAGTGTCCGGTGATGGTCCCCGCCACCATTCGCAGACTGCCCCTATCCAGTCGCAGAAGGCGCTTGGTAAGTTTATTATTTAGGAGTGGTATAGCCTCCTTGGACTGCCTGTAGCCTGGTGCCGGGGTCCACCAGCGTTCTGCTTGTGTGTGGGTATGTTCTTGTAGCCACGTGCGTAGCTGGATGAAAGGGAGTGGCACTATGGATTCGGGTCCAACAGCCATCGTACCAGACCCCCTCCTGGCCAGTTCATCGGCCGCGTCATTTCCTAGTGATCCGCTGTGACCTTTTATCCACTGCAGCGTCACGGTGTTGCGGTTTGTCACGGTGACGCGTTCTAGTCCATCGTGGCATTCTTGTATTTGTTTCGAGGTGGTGTAGTTTCTATTTAGGGATTGGAGAACTGAGGCGCTGTCGGAGAGTATACGAATATGAGTGTCCGTGACTCCCCTGGCTTCTATGGCATGGATCGCTAGGATAATGCCAATGCAAATTGAGGCTATTACACGCCAGTAGCACCCGACTCACCCGAGTGCGATAGGAAGTCCTGTGTCGCTGGAAATGTTCTGGAGGAAGAGTCGAGGCCGTCGGCAGAATGGCTTTGGAAGGCGTTCACAGCTGTAATCAACTGAGAGACTAAAATATCTCGGGATAACGACTCCGGATCGTTGTTATAAATGTAACCGTGTCGGAGGCGACGGGGAAGGTGAGGCCATCCGTAAGCGCTGGGTGTGTAATCTCTGGGAGCAAGGGCGGGTGGGCATACACGTTCTGCTCGAGCAGTTAGCCAATCATCAAAATACTCGGACCGTTCATTCAGTCATAGTCAACAGCTTACACAACAGCTAGAGACGCTAAAATCAACTGCTTGCTGCTCATCGCCGGGCGTCGGGAGCAATCGCAACTGCTAGAGCGGTTCCATATATTTCTGCAAACAGAAGTTCATCATACAGTCGCAGCTTGAAACAATCGGCCCTGCACTGCTTCAAATCGTCCGTGTATGGCTGGCTGGCCTAAAGCACCTATCAACACACCTATCAACGATGAATAATAATCAGGCCGCTCCCCGAACATCACTTTTTAGTATGGATTTCCACATAATAGAATTATAAACCTAAACTTTCTGGAAATGCCCTAAAACTGAATTCATTGCGTTTTGAATTTAAAATTTTCTTTTATTTGGTTTGTTTAACATTTTTAACCTTATTTTCTGTAAGGGAAGGTGTGCCATTGCTCCCATACCACGCACTTTGTAAGTTTCCCAGGGTGCAAGACGACTGCAGCCTGCCTTATCAAAGAAATTCAATAAATTAAACTATTCAAATAGGAATATTCAGAGTCAATAAAATAAAATGAATATTCTTCTGATACTCACTAGAAAATTATTGAAAACAATATTTTTTTAGTGAAATAGCCAACGTTGATGATCCGTCTAGAAAAATAAGATTTTGTCTTTGGATGACATTTGCATGTTCCATTACACACAGAGTTCCTAGGGAATACTAAAAATATTATTTTGTTTTCAGGATTAAAACATCACAACCTTAATAAAAACATCCCAATTAATACAAATAAGTATAAATAAATAATTGTATTACATTATAAAAATACACATATTCTGATGTTCTCCTGTTCAAAACATTAAATAAAAATGTCAGGATTTCAGGAACGCACTTTTAATGGCAGGCTTGTCATGTTGATTTCGATATTCCGTAATTTATTGGCGTAGAGAAATGACTTTTATAATTTATTCTTTAAAATAAATGACAAGGAAATAATCTATAGTTGGAAGAGAAGTGAAAACGTGCGTTTAAACTGTGAATGTGGTATCCGTTAATAATTAAATCATCAAATAAATATCAAGTTGTCACTAATAATATCTTTGAATCGATATAACTACGGAAATAATCTTGAGTTTGCCGTGAATATATTATCGTTATGTCAACAAAGTAATGAGCTAATCGTTCGGTTAAGGTAAGAGCTCTTTATCACCATGAATTTCGTAACAATTTAGAGATATCAAAATGTTTTTACGGTCCTGCAGTCGCGGGTCTTGTTTATATTTTTTGTCGCTCAAATCACTTTCAATCTTATCTTTGTGTTGTCCAGTGTAATCTATTTCGAATACACATCTTCATAATCTGTTTATGTGATAATTATTATGTAGTTTTTCTGTGTAGCAGTGAAAATGTCGCTAGAACGCGAGAGTGTGGGCGGAGTGCCCAGTGTGGGGGACATACGAGGGGTGGTGGTCCCCAGTGCGGGCTCCGCCTCCGCAGACCCTCGCTCTCAGCTGCTGCAGGAGATGAGGGAACAGAACTTCGACCTGATCAGATTTGCCTCCTACAGGACCGCTTGCAAGCTACGCTATGTACAAAAGAAATGTAACTGTGAGTAATGTACAAGTTAATGTATTTACTTTGTTTTAAACTCCTATAACACTTGAAACACATTTTCTCTGTTGGATGGTATGTAAACACATTCATCAACTAGCAAGTTTATTCATTTTTTATTGGGTTAAATTGGTGTTTATTGCCTCCAAAATTATGAAACAGTTGTACTGATGTGCCCCAAATAGTCTGAGTCATGAATATTTATAACTGGGTTGGAATAACAGCTCTTATGTTTAGACTGATTGGGCACCAAGGTTTTATTAAGTCATTGACACAGATCATGATTGATGTTGACAAATTCTGTTGTACTTTTTAATTGATAGACAAATAGCAGGTATTATGTCTTGATTAAATGCAAATAGCAATTTATAAGAGGGAAAATTTTAGACCTTTTGAATCTTTTATATTGGACATTTTCTTAAATATGTCAATGAAATATTAGACCAACTGGCGTCTTGTGGCTTTGCTCCCTTAGCCCATCCCACAGGGACTATGATTTTTTTCTGGTAGAAAATCCACATTTTTTCTGGCAATCAGCAGCTGTGTAATTTTCTATCAGTAAAATAATTTACTCAATTTGTTTTTTTTTTGTTTTATTATAATTCACAAAACTGATGCACAATCACACATGCAAAAACTAAATCACGACAATATATATAATTATCTGATTGACACTACTAGATGTGAATATAACATTTTTTTTAAATTGTTCAAATGGAGAAAAATTAAAAGATTAATACCAAAGATTACTTTCTTCAAACACATAATTTTACTTGTTTACATTGTTAGTTTAGAGTCAAGAGCGAACTCATCTCAAATAAAAAAAAAAAAAAACTATTAATAAAATTACGGCAAACATTTTTTTTCTAAATGTATCCATTTTTTTTCTAAATGTCTCCATTTTTTTTTCAGTACATGTAATAGACATATGGAATGTAATAGAGGCATTCCGTGAGAACGCACTGAACACTCTAGAGCCGACTGCATGTGTGAATGTGACGAGACTGGAAACGCTTGTCTCTTCATTGTACCACAACTTGAACAAAAGACTGCCACCAGCTCATCAGGTGTCTGTTGAAGCGTGTTCAGCTTTATTGCTGAACTGGCTGCTATCTGCTTACAGTACTGGGTGAGTTGGTAATATTTGTAAGATTCTGTCATCATTTCATTACGAATTAATTAGTGACTGTGAAGTAACCATGCATTATTTCAGGATAAAAATTAGCATTATGGCACACAGCAATTGTGTAGTTTTCAGCCAGTGACAAAATGTTCATAATTAGATCAGAATTTCCGGAGATCACCTTTTACAAATATACAATTAGGTAACTATACTATATAGGAGCATAACTCAACAAAATGTATTGAACAGCTGATTTCTTTTTTCGCAATTTCGGGGTTTGCCCATGGATTGTAAAAGTTGTTCATAATGATGAGTACAATGACCTCTATTCAGGTATTGCATTTATTCTTTCACACATTGTGTAAACAAAATGAATTGTTGATGATCCCAGAGACCCCAGATATAACATAGGTACATATATTCTGATTAGCAAAATGTAGTAGCTCTGGTATCTAGTTCTAGTACCACTATTACAGTCTAAAATCATGAATTAATTAATTATAAGGAAAATTATTTAAATGATATGTATTTTGAAAATAGATTAAAAATAACACTTGTACAATCTTTTTTGTATTTTCAAATATGTAGATGAGGCCGGTGTTAACACTTACCTGAGGAGAAAAACTGAAACAAACTCAGACATCAGTCTCTTTTAACACTTTCAATGCCCAGAACTCAGCATATGGGTGGAACAATAATTTGATTGTGTACCCACGAGTCGTCGCTACATGTAACAACGACTCATGGGCACAAATTATTGTTCAACTCATATGCTGAGTTCTGGGCACTGAAAGTGTTAAAGTCCATACAATTCCTACTGGTACATTATGACAACCATGTAGGTGAATGTCTGAGGTGGCCTTTTGAAGAAGTACCACACAGATTTGAGTAGGCCTGTCCAGATAGTGCAAAAATTTGTCAGTTTTCTTCACGGAGCAAATGTCTTATTTCTTCAGATTTCTTAGCATGATTTGTTATTGTGTACATATTAACATAACATTGCAAAAGCCCTAGCCTTGAATGTCTGTGTGAGGAAGGGTGTTGGTAGTAATACTAATTAGATTCCCACCTCATTCATAATGACATGCATTGTAACAGATTAATTAAATATCAAATGTAATTTCAAGTGTATCTCTCAAGTGAAAGATAAAGTTTATTTTGGTTATCGATTAGTATCTGATTGTATCAGATACAGATACAAAACACAGAGAATTGAATAATAAGTGAGCATGTAAGATAAGATCTTCTAGGTACCAAATAAGCTGGATTAAACAGGTGGTCTTCTTTGAGTCTCCTATTCCTACTTGAAGTAGTCATAAGAATGGAATTTACTGAAGTAATTAATTTGAATGAAGATTAGGTTTCCACCCAAATTCCAAGAAAGTTTAGTCTTTAGCACCATAATTTTTTTAAGCATAGCACTTCATCAAATTACTCCTTCCGCTCTGGGCCGAATGAGAGGGAATGTCAGACTCTTACTGATTAAAACCCACCCGTGTTCCTTCAAAAATGCCCTTTACTCGTCAAGGCTGCGGCAACTCTTTCGAACAATTCCGCAACCCTGGCAAGATTAGCCCCTTTCCTATCTAATCAGGATCATGTTTTTTAAATAACAAGGGCAATTTAAAGATGAACTCGATTATTTCTGTAGAATGAAATAGATATGTAGGTAATGTGTAGTCATTGGTAAACGATCAATCACAATAAACATCATTATTTTTTTGTTTCAGTGAAAACGTGGGTAAAATCCGAGTGTTTTCCATCAAAGTGGCTCTTGCTACCATGTGTGCTGGCAAGCTGATGGACAAACTAAGATGTAAGTACTTACTAGAGTGTCGTGTGTGAAATGCACAGAGCATGGAACGCCACGCCGGAACAAATAAAGACGTAATGCTAATAAGATCCGTGGCCCTGCAATAAAATTGAGCTGAGCACAAGTTTTGCCATAGCCAGAAATGTCGCGGGCTTTGAATAGAATAGAATACTCTTTATTATGTACACCATATAAGTTACAGAAAAGATATTGAAGAAGAAAACATTACATAGGGTGACACAATGGGCGGCCTTATCGCTAAAAGCGATCTTTTAAAGTAACCTTTGGATGGATTTTAAAGAGAGAAGGAAAGACAGTGCTGTAGTTAGTCTTAGGTGTACTATTTATATATGCAATAAATATATAATAGAGATGTTTCCTGGGTAAATTCATAAAAATATCTGTTTAGTCTGTCAATTACACCTTCAGAATATATTGGATTAGCTATTGCCCTCGACTTCGTACGCGCATATCCAGTTTTGTCCCGTTCCCGTAGGAGTTTCAGGAAATCCTCTGTTAGTGCACTCCTACGGAGTGTAGGGAAGTTACATTCCAAACTTCAGCTTTCTACGACTAGTAGTTCCGGCTGTGCGCTGTCTGTCAGTCAGTAACGGAAGAATTTTATACATATTTATATTTATTTTTTGTTTCATGAAATCAATAAAAATTTACAAAGATAAAATGGATAAAAGTTTAGGAGTGGGGCTTGTTACGTCACTTCTACGTAAAAAGTGGCATACTTTTACGTCACGCGAATTTTCAACGCATGGTCGTCGACGTTATTTTTTGAAAAAATAAGTGCTCAATATTTTTTGATAGAATCCAACTGACGGCCTAAATAAAGTTTTAAGGAATTTATCCTATTAGTATGAGTATCGGTGACACTCACTGACACGCTTGGTTTGTATAGAAAGTTCTTACAATGCCGGCTCTAGTAGTGGCTGCCGTGGCGTCTCAGTGAACTGTGAAGGTCACAGTAAACAATGATTCATTAGGGTCAACTCACACCGAGACGCGACGCGACGCGACGCTGCGCGCAGATTTTACATAGAGCGACTCAAAATATACTTTATTTACTACACGAAACGATACACATTTAATTGTGAGAATTGAGATACGTTGCGCTGCGCAGCGCTGCACCTCGAGACGCCTCGCGGCGCAGCGCGACGCCTCGCGGCGCAGCGCGACGTATCGCGACGCAGCGGTGACGAGCGGCGTGCAAGATCGGTGCTGCGTCTCTCGATGCCGCGCGACGCAGCGCGGCGCCGCGAGACGCAGCCTGAGGCCGCTGTGGCGACTTGCCTACTATTTCCGTCCAGACTTCGTTTAGATTTGATGCAGTTCGGTCGAGTGATAAAGAGTGAAAACATAATGATAGACTGGGATCTTGTTATAATCGGACTACTTGCAGAAGAAGAAGAGGAAGAAGATTATAAAAATAGAATTAAAAAGAAGACAAAACACAGGAGTATTTGGGTGCATCATTTATGGAGAAATAGAAGAATTCATGGTGAATTTCATACTTTGTCTTATGACCACATTGCCAACTATATTTAACTATATTTCTGTCACTATATTGTTTTGACAATACATTATACAAACACTCGTAGCGCTGCACAAAAAAAATTAACTTCTCATCGATCTCCATAATGCACCCGCCAGATATAATATACGTCGTTCTCATGCGCTTGCAAATGATAACTGCGGGTGGGGGAGGGCGGGACGGTCGCCCGCGGCACAGCCGCGGCGAGTAGACACGTTCCGCTGCGCCGCGCGGCGTCTCGCTGCGCCGCGCGGCGCCGTTGATGGTACGATTTTAAGATGCGTCTCGCGACGCCGCGAGGCGTCTCGCGGCGCCGCGCTGCGCAGCGCTAAATCAAAGCCGCGTCGCGTCGCGTCGCGTCTCGGTGTGAGTTGACCCTTACTGACTAGGCTACTTAGCTGTGAATCATCTGTGTGACCCAACATCTTAGATCATGGTCAAGTATTATAATGCAATTAGAATACTGTAGGTACTGTTGACTTGTGTGTACTGCACCAAGATCTAATGAATTGTGTTCATACCTAGTTACTTATTATGAATAAAATTGCATACATATCATCAGAATTAACTGTAGTGTTCTGTTTAACCATAAAAGTACCTAAAAAATTGATCAATCAAGTCTATTATATTCTTTGTAGTTTCTTTATAGCTGTTAATATTACACACTAGCTTGTGCCCGCTACTTTGTACGCGCATATTTTCCTGTTTTTTTCCGTTCCCATAGGAATTTTGGGAAATCCTCTCTTAGTGCTCCCCTACACTCCCCAAGAAACCTACATGCCAAATTTCATTTTGTTTCGGCTGTGCGTTGTTTGTAATTCACTCAGTCAGTCAGTAACGAAAGAAATTCATATTTATATTGATTGGGTTTTAGTAAAAGTTCGGCTTTTGAATGAGAGTGTTGAAATGACACTCATGCCAGTGTAAAAGCCTGATGGTCCATGCTAACATACAGTTACTGTACAAAGCATGTATTTTCCTGCTCTGTTGTTTTCTCACAAAAAGTGTTATTGGGTTTTTCCTTCAGGGATTTTTCTATAATAATAGCCCGGAGTTTGGAAGTTACTTGTGTGACACCTTTGTACTTCGATAAGCACGTTAAAAGTAAAAATTGCTACTGCGTCAGATCTATCGCTAGTTGTGTCGGATTTCCGCCCCATAAGAGTGATGGAAGAGGGAGTGCATCTGTGTTTCCGTACACACTTGTACTTCAGAATAGTATCTCCCGCGCTAATCCCCCATGACTAGTCTCCGTTGAGATTGGCTGCCATGGTCGAAATTGGACAGGAGGACTATTATTACTATAATGTATTTTCATATTACCATAGTTTTTACTTACCCTTTTTTATTATTGATAGACACGCGTTTGACCACTATCTCACCTAATGGTAAGCGATGATTTGGTCGAAGATGGAGCACGCTTGCCTAGAAGTAACCTATTCACTCTTGATTTATCAGGAAACACAGACTTCCACTACTTAGCTGTACGCACCATTAATGTGTTTTTTTTGCTTGTGGGTGGGATATACCGGTAGCGCATCGCCGTACGTCTTGTGGTCCGATGATGGGACGAGCTTGGCGGAACAAACTTTGCAATTCCATCGCATACTCTCCAAAATGCAACCGATAGAAAACCGACAGGCTAGCAACTCGCTATCCTGTCATTTCCGATGATCCTCTTGGCTCGCTTATTAGTTGACTCAAAGGTATCAAGCTGGTATCTGGCAGATCCGTCCCAAAGATGAGAGCAGGTACTATGATGTGCTAATGTCATCCAATTCCGATGATGTAAAAGGGATAGTGTGCTATTCGCTATGTATAGCTCCGGCTCTCTCTTAGAGCGGAATCATGATCGTTTTAAGACTTCATAGTAGGGCCCCAGTACTCCATACACGAACTTGCGCTTAATAAAGTTTGAGCAGCTGTTCCGGCGTGAACACCACGTTGCCTTCATTCGGGGACATAGGCGTTATGTTATAACATGCTTAATTTTCTTCTCTTCCCCAACAGACATATTCTCCCAGCTTTCGGATGGCAATGGCCACCTGCTTATGAAGAGGCTGTCGGACTACCTGCGGGAGGTGCTCGCGTTACCAGCGGCGGTGTACGAGTCGCCGTCGTTCAACTATACGGACTCGCTTGCACTTACTATATTTAATCAGGTGAGTTTTTTTTTCTTTTAGAAGTATCTATGGTCGTATTATTGGGTCTTGATAGCTTCAGAATAAACCTCTAGCCACCTTAGGTAATCTGTTAGACCAATGGCTACCCATGAAGTAACTGGAGCGAAGTTCACCTATACTGCTAGCAAACCGTCTTTGCCTCTCTGAAGTTAGCTGTTTGTGACGACCGCGCAGGTGCAATCGCGTAAAAAAGTGTTAGCGCGTAAAAATATTTTTGTTTAATACGTATTATGTTTTTTTTACTCACTTGAATAAAGTTGTAGAAGCAGTTTGCGATTTTAAGATAAGTAGGTAGAAATGCATAAGAAAGTAATAAGTATAGGTAAATGAAAGTGAGGGATTGTGTTCGCACCAAATAAATGAAAGCTAAATTTAAAGGTACATGCACTCACTTGAAGTATAGCCAGCTAACTCATCGTCGCAGGTCGAAGGTGGATCAGAAACACAGACACAAGCGGGGGCACAGCGCATTACCCAAACTAGTGAAATATAAAGTTTATTAGTCAATATAAAGTCTTTTAGTATTTACTCACTATCGCTCAAAATTTCCGAAACTCCTTCCATAAATAATAATAAGAAGATAACAAAACAACAAGAAAAACTAATAAAAATAATAACAATGTGTAACACTTATGGCATCGACAGTCTTATTGCATTGAGCAAGCGAGACACAAGTAAGCATCGAACGTATACGAGCGACTGAGACGCCACTACACGTCATGTTTGAAAGGCAATATGACGTTTCAGCTACTGATATATCATAGATACGTTATTGAAACCGGCAGTAGTAGAAACATAATAACTATCAGTCGTTTGCGTTAAAGTTCTGCACCATTGCATAAACAAAGCTGAAGAATTTATACATATTTGTACAAAAGTTAAATTAGCGCTCTGGAACGAACCCTTCAAATGGTACCCCTGGTACACTTTGGCATATTTAAAGCAGTCAGGATTATATTAATCGGATCTCTCGAAACGCGTTTCAAAATGCGCATCTTCGGTGCGTCCGACACGCCGGTTACAAACGATAAATTAAACGTTCTAGCCTTTTTTTTGCTTTCGGGGGGAAACCTTCAAAAGGCGCCTGGACTTTTGGGTAAAAACCAGGGAGTGTGGGATTTTTACCACATTAAAACCACCTCGGTGATCACCATCAGCACATTGAAGGGGCCCCGGTACCTCTGAAAAGACGGAACCCCTCTGTGCAATGCCTGTAATGGCACATCCCTGGGATAAACGTACTAGCCTATTCCAATATCTCATCCTTCGATAGAATCGCTAAGCATCATAATATTTATAAGGTTAGAATACAATACTAAATAAGAAATGTTTGTCCAGAACGGCAAGATCACCGTGAACGATTTCCTCGACACACTGATGTCGGACCCCGGGCCGCCATGTCTAGTGTGGCTCCCACTACTGCACAGACTCGCCAGCGTCGAAAATGGTATGTTACTAATGAGTAACTGTTGTATGATATTGAATAATCTGTTTGTTATTCTATGCATGATGGGATGATGTACATGACTAAACAATGCGCCTTCTGTTTATTAAACGTTTGATTACTTTACATATTGCGAACAAATTATTTTTTATTTTTTTTATTTAATCTGGGTTTGCTCTTGACTCTCATCTAGGTCATAGATGACAGAGACAAAGTCGACGATGGAGCGAGCTTACCCAGAAGAAGCCTGTTCACTCTATTTTTGAAGAGATTAGGGTTGTATGCGTTCGGAAACACAGACGCAGGCAGAGAGTTCCACTCCTTTGCTGTGCGCATTATAAAAGACGTTTGGAAACGTTTAGTGCGAATTATGTTTAGTATGTAAAGCTGTATTAAATATTCTCCATTTTTGGAGCGAATTTGTCTCGGACTGTTAGTTTTTGAAACATGTCTCAAAATTTTCATAAGACATGACAAAATTGCTAACAAAATCATGCCAAACGACAGTTTCTGTTTTATACTTGCTCTACCTGTCTCTGCTAATCTAAACTTCATCGTTCTTCCCCAGTGGTCCACCCACTGGCCTGCAGCGCCTGCCGCCGCAGCTCCCTCACCGGCTTCCGATACCGCTGCACCCGCTGTGCCAACTACACCATGTGCCAGGACTGCTTCTGGCGCGGCCGGGTGTCCCACACCCACAGCAATGAGCACGAGGTCAAGGAGTACGCCGCCTATGTGAGTATATCTGATGATAATGTTAGCTGCACAACTACACCATGTGCCAGGACTGCTTCTGGCGCGGCCGGGTGTCCCACACCCACAGCAATGAGCACGAGGTCAAGGAGTACGCCGCCTATGTGAGTATATCTGATGATAATGTTAGCTGCACAACTACACCATGTGCCAGGACTGCTTCTGGCGCGGCCGGGTGTCCCACACCCACAGCAATGAGCACGAGGTCAAGGAGTACGCCGCCTATGTGAGTATATCTGATGATAATGTTAGCTGCACAACTACACCATGTGCCAGGACTGCTTCTGGCGCGGCCGGGTGTCCCACACCCACAGCAATGAGCACGAGGTCAAGGAGTACGCCGCCTATGTGAGTATATCTGATGATAATGTTAGCTGCACAACTACACCATGTGCCAGGACTGCTTCTGGCGCGGCCAGGTGTCCCACACCCACAGCAATGAGCACGAGGTCAAGGAGTACGCCGCCTATGTTAGTATATCTGATGATAATGTTAGCTGCACAACTACACCATGTGCCAGGACTGCTTCTGGCGCGGCCGGGTGTCCCACACCCACAAGAATGTATACCTGACGAACTCAAAGATTTACCGTCGGGCCCGAAGCCACAACATCAAGTGACAAGAAAAGTGTCAAAGTTTAGTTCTGAACTAATTGGTTCTTCGTCAAATTCACCATTTGGAACATTCTAACTTAACAATGTAATGTCTAAATATATTTCTCTGTAACCAGTCTTACATATTACTATTAAAACGTATCAAATTCACAAAAAAAAAAAAAATGTAAAAAAATTGTTGTTTACACAGAAATCTCCGTCGAAGCAGATCGGCGCTACTCTTCGCAAATCGTTCCGCTGCGTGCCGGAGCGTGCGCGGGCGCAGCTGCCGCGCTATCCCGACCAACCCGAGCGCACGCTCAACCTTAGTCATATTGTGTACGTATATACTTTACTTTATGTGGTTATTATAAACACATATAATGTACAGGCAACGTTGTAACCATCAAGTTTATCAAGGAAATTCCGTTTTAATTTGGCTAGTGATTTTAGAGTTTACCATCTGTAAGTTCAGGTAATCAGGTTTTCTCACAGTTTTTTCTTTCACCAATGTCCAAGATAAACTAAGAAAACACCTATAATTAGAATTTAAAAAGTTCAGATCGTAACTAAAAGCTCTTTTTGCGCCTGTTTTTAATTTGTTACCCTGTGCTGTCCCACTTCTAAGGTTTCCTCTACTCTTTTAGACCGAGTATATTGATATAAAATACTATGCGGAGACATCGATACGACAATGAATGAAAGATATTTTGAAACTATTATAAATGCTGACACAAAATTAAAAATAAACTTTCCAATTGCATAAAACGTTAAAAACACTCTGACGAAATATTCCTATAGTAGGCGCCAGATAATCGTGGAATAACGGTCATTGACCCACCTACAATTATTGACATTTTTAATTTGAAAAACGGAATTAATGACACAAAGCTGTCCCGAATCATCATCTCTCGTGATCCTTAACATTGTCTAATAATGAAAAACGATTCATATTTAATTGTTCAGGTACCTATGAACAGTTATTAGGGAAAGGTCAATATACTTTATTCCACATTTATCTGGCGCCTACTATAGCAGTTTCTTGCAGTTAATGACATTAAATCTGTAATAAAAGACAACATATTGCCAGTATTTTGATTTATTGTCGTATCGTCGTCTCCACCTTGTATATTGAATTTGTATGTCAGGCCGCCGTCCCCGGTGCCGGCTCACAACGGGTTCCCGGAGTACGTGGGCGGCTACGTCAACACCGGCTCGCTCGACTCGCGCTCCTCTCGCTCCACACACCGCAGTACGTATACTATTAATGTTGTATTCTTTTTACAAACTCCGTTAATACACTCATCATACCGCTACTCGTTACTTCTTAACGATTTATACTTAACTATAGTTTTATGGTCCCAGAGTCGTCAGATGTTACTAATTTTCTGGGTAAAAAAATGTGTGGCATAGTGCTGTGTTAATAGCATGTACTTTGAACGAATCGCATACCTGTTCGATGTCATCATGAAAAAAAAACTAATGAAGCGAAATTTGTCCGTAATCAAAAGAACCGCAGCGCCATCTATCCCGTCAGCGATGAACTACTAACGAAATCCTGCATCGCAGTATCAGAGTTTTCCTTGCAATTTGAACATATACAACAGTCCGAATATCAACTATTGGGCAGTTTCCCACCAGACACAACAACCGTCTGGTCGGAAGATCCTCCCTTTTCAATGCAAGGAACAGAGAGTAAAATATTCAGATATTATCTGAAACCACAAAATATTTTTCAGAGTGGTGATCTCTCTCATTTTTCTCGTGTCAGTAATAAATCTAAACAGCCCATCTCTGATATCATGCGAATGCAGTTATGCTTAAAATACTTCCGAATTGTTTGTCAGGTATAGCAGAACACTTATCTCGCGGAGTGGACGATGAGCATCGTCTCATAGCGCGGTACGCAGCTAGGTTGGCGCACGAGAACAGGACTATGGTATGTTTTTTTTGCATTGGCAGAATAATCTTTATTTCTGTAGTCATAGTGTATAATTTGGTTTATCGCAAAATTGCAATAATTTCGAACCAAACGCCAAGTGTATTTTAGGACGCGCGTCAATCATTTCAATTTAAACCTTAAAACTGTAACGTTTGAGTCGCACTTTCGTTAATTCAGACTTGATTTGATTTTTGAGTGGTCATTTATAATATTTGATATTTTTTGCAGCCAAGAGCCGGTAGATCAGCATCTCTTACACCAGAACTGGTAAGTGCTTAATTTCATTTATCCAACAATTTGGGTTACCCAGAATCTAGATTTTTTACGTTTTGTAGAATCCAAAGTGTTACAAAGTGGTTCGATGTCAGATGGTTTTGTCTTATTCACATTATACTCATTCATCATCATCACCCGAATGACGTCCACTGCTGGACATAGGCCTTCCCCAAAGGGGGGGGGGGGGGGTTGCCATAATCGCCAAGCTTGGCAGGCGGGTTGGCGATCGCAGTGTAGCTGTTGCAATGCACAGAGAGTGCTGCTGCCCATTCTCTGGTGAGTCCCTTAGTCGCTTCTTACGACACCCACGGAAGTTCTTAAAACTTATTAGTTAGATGTGTTGCTGGAGTTTGTTGCGCCACTTCTTCGCAGCTAAACACTAGGAAGTGGTGACAAGCAGGCGTTTGGGAGACGTGTTTATGTAAAACTTTGACGTTCAAAAGTGCTGACATTATTTTGTGTTTTTAACTTGTAAAATAAATATAAGCGGCTTGGACTTCTATTTAATATTAAGATTGTAAACGTATGTTTGTCCAGGGTCGCTCAGCATCGGAGGGCTCGGAAGTGGACGCAGCGAGACAGCAGCGCGAACTGATCTCACAACTCGAGGCCAAGAACAGGGAGATCATGAGGGAGATTGCCAGGCTCAGGTAACACTCGACATTCATGTTATGATGCATAATTTCGTTGACTTTTATGGCAGAAGGTACATAAAAAAACTAAGAAAATGGCAAGTTTTTGGTTCATTATATTCGTATTCCGACTGTAAATTCACACACACTATTCACAAAGATACACTATTCAACCAGATGGGGTTTTGGGAATACTTATTCTTAAATAGAATAGATTAGAAAAGAATACCTTTTGTTATGTACGCCATATAAGATACTGAAAAGATTGATGAAGAAAAGATTGCATAGGGTGACACAACGGGTGGCCTTTCTCATCGCTAATAGCCCGCTCTTGGGCGGTGTAAGATGAAGGATTTTTAGCTCTACTGTAATCAGTAACGCTAAAAATCCTTCATCTTTTTTCTCTCTCAATATTTCAATTTTTCATCTTCACCCTTTCAATAGATTACTATTGAAAGGGTTGTTCAAGTGGACTTATTTCTTCAACGTTTTTTTGAAACGTTGTCCCACACTAGGAATTTCTCCTGTATAGTGGGTGCGTTTACAGACATAACCTCACACACTTAAACAGCCAGCCAGACACGGAACAACTATCTGTAGGCCATACAAATATTTGTTCCGTGCGGGAATCGCACCCGCGACACTCAGCAGCCAATCGCTCAACCACCGCGCCAACCGTCCGTCAAAGTTTACCAGATAAATATTCGCTTTACTACAGATGGTATTTTATCCGAATTTTTTGTCTTACAGACGTCAACAAGAGGCGGAAGCAAGCGCAGGCGGCGGCGGTGTGGGCTCAGCGCCCTTAGTATCAGAGCTGCGTCTACTGCGACAACGTAAGGACGAGCTGGAGGGACACCTGTCCTCACTGCAAGAGTCGCGCAAGCACCTCATGCACCAGCTCGAAGGACTCATGAGGATGCTCAAGGTATGCACACGTTACGTTACGTCTGTCAGACGTAGTATCAGAGCTGCGTCTACTGCGACAACGTAAGGACGAGCTGGAGGGACACCTGTCCTCACTGCAAGAGTCGCGCAAGCACCTCATGCACCAGCTCGAAGGACTCATGAGGATGCTCAAGGTATGCACACGTTACGTTACGTCTGTCAGACGTAGTATCAGAGCTGCGTCTACTGCGACAACGTAAGGACGAGCTGGAGGGACACCTGTCCTCACTGCAAGAGTCGCGCAAGCACCTCATGCACCAGCTCGAAGGACTCATGAGGATGCTCAAGGTATGCACACGTTACGTTACGTCTGTCAGACGTAGTATCAGAGCTGCGTCTACTGCGACAACGTAAGGACGAGCTGGAGGGACACCTGTCCTCACTGCAAGAGTCGCGCAAGCACCTCATGCACCAGCTCGAAGGACTCATGAGGATGCTCAAGGTATGCACACGTTACGTTACGTCTGTCAGACGTAGTATCAGAGCTGCGTCTACTGCGACAACGTAAGGACGAGCTGGAGGGACACCTGTCCTCACTGCAAGAGTCGCGCAAGCACCTCATGCACCAGCTCGAAGGACTCATGAGGATGCTCAAGGTATGTACACGTTACGTTACGTCTGTCAGACGTAGTATCAGAGCTGCGTCTACTGCTACAACGTAAGGACGAGCTGGAGGGACACCTGTCCTCACTGCAAGAGTCGCGCAAGCACCTCATGCACCAGCTCGAAGGACTCATGAGGATGCTCAAGGTATGCACACGTTACGTTACGTCTGTCAGACGTAGTATCAGAGCTGCGTCTACTGCGACAACGTAAGGACGAGCTGGAGGGACACCTGTCCTCACTGCAAGAGTCGCGCAAGCACCTCATGCACCAGCTCGAAGGACTCATGAGGATGCTCAAGGTATGCACACGTTACGTTACGTCTGTCAGACGTAGTATCAGAGCTGCGTCTACTGCGACAACGTAAGGACGAGCTGGAGGGACACCTGTCCTCACTGCAAGAGTCGCGCAAGCACCTCATGCACCAGGTCGAAGGACTCATAAGGATTCTCCAGGTATGCTCACGTCGGATGGACATATAGAGAGACTAGCCATACCTCTGTCAGACGTAGCTACGTCGCGCGTCGACACGACGTACAGGTCCTAAAATTCTTAGCAAGAGTACAGAGTGCAGTAAGCAAGGAAACAGCAGTTATTTGTTCTAAATGATATTTTATTGTATTAGTTAATATGGCCTGATAGTTATAATATGTTCTCTATCTAAAAATCTATTCTCTAAATATAAAACTGTTGTCTAATAATTATATTGACGAATGCTTAGAAGTCAATGCCATCGATATTGTTTGATAATGAACTAGATGTAACCCTGGAAATAAGAATACCGCAGTTGATTACAAAGGAATATTATGATATTGTTTTTAGGGTTCCGTAAGGTAAGACAGAACGCACGAGTCAAATACATACCTTTATAGGTTCTATTGAAAGCACTCGAATATGACCGGAAAATTAATCACGAGACATTTTGCCACTACTGGCCACAAAACTGAAAAAAAAAAAATGTAAACAGCCTGAGTTTTTTATCACAATCCATAAACTTAAGATAGCGAGAAAGAGGGACCTATACTCAGCAATGGGCGAAGTCGGGCCTAGCCTTTTCCCAACCATATTGGGATCGGCTTCCGTAACGACTGCAAAAGGTTTACCGGCTTTCCGAGGCACGGGAGTGTCACAGTACAAGCCCAGAGTTTGGTAGTTGGTGGAACCTCCAAACTCCGGGCTGTTACTGAGAAATTCCTGATGGAAAAACCCATTTTTTTATTTGGCAAAGCTTTGCTTTTGACACTAGTCTAGGTCAGAGGTGACAGACAAAGTCGACGATGGAGTGAGCTTACCCAGAAGAAGCCTCTTCACTCTAACTTTGAAGATAAATGCGTACGAAAACACAGACGCAGACATAGAGTCTCTTTTGCTCTGCGCATTATAAAAGGCGTTTGGAAAAGCTTAGTGCGAATTGGTGGAAAAGGAACAAGGAACGCAATGTGGCAATTACAGTTTTTGCCCGACCTGAGAATCTAACCCAGGACCCAGCTCGCTTTCGGTAGTCACGCTTGTGACCACAAGACCCGTTGGTCTCGTTAGGGCAGTCCAATATCCTAAAAGCGGCCCACCCAAGCTGAATTCTTCTTGATAACTCTGTCGGTTTATGTTCTTTACAAAATGAAAGATAATTTACATAGAATTACCTGAAGGAAATCCTGCTTTCAGGTGACTGTTGATAATGCACTTGACGGTGTCCACTAGACCGTTGAATAAGCATTTGATTTTGGCAATGAATGTTGATTCTGCAAGGGGCGCAGCTGAAACACGAATTAAAGATATCGTTAATGTATAAGAATTTAGTAATTTTTTTTTTTCATAATTTAGGTATGACAGACAACAAAAATGTATACAATACACAAAATCACAGTTAAATACTAAATTACAAAGTTTTTCCCGTTGTTTTTCACGCGCAGCCTATTTCACAAGAACCGTATATTATACTGAGTTATAAAACGTATAACAAAATAAACGCAATACCTGGAAAAGAGTCATTATACTCATAATTTTGAACAACTTTTAATTTGGGACCTTTCTTGAATTTTGGGAATTTTTTTTTTCAATTTCGAAAAAAAAAAATTAGCTGTTCAATACATTTTGTCGAATTATGCGCACTTAAATGTATGGGGCAGTCGACTCTTTTTTTTTCGATTTCCGAGTTGAACCTATAGTAAAAGTTGTTCATAATGTTGAGTACAATGATCCCTTATCAGATATTGCATTTATTCTGTTAAATGTAGTATAGACCACTCAGCGATAATGTAGCATTCTCACTGAACTCCTTCTGGCGCCTCATTTACTAAGCAACCGCTGTAGCCTCTTCAGTATGATCGCAAACGTGAAATCATACGTTTGATATCGCGCCCGCCCGCCGTCGCAACCGCTCTAGTTGACACTAACTCTGATTGACAGTTATTCAATTAATATAATTTTAAGAACGTACCTGCCAGTAATGGTGTTTTTGGTGAGCTTTCCATACAGTCGATGTAGTCCGCTACGGTTTTAGAGATACATTGTAACTCGGCTGTACCTGAAATCAATATCAAAGTATTTAGGGAGCTATATTAGTATTTCATGTACTTATTAACGTTAAGTCCGTATTAACCCGAGATCAGCGCCTCCACTCGAGGAATCAGTCATTAAGGCACATGTATGTTCGGACCCACCTCATAATTGTAATTGTTCTCCTCTGACACTTGTCACTAATACAAAATATTTAGGTGTCTACGTGGATGAGAAATTGAACTGGCATACACACTTAGAACATTTAAAAACCCGAGTTAGGCGTCTTCTGTATATTTTCAAAAGCCTCCGGGAATCGGCAGATAAAGACACCTTAAGAAATGTTTACCTCGCCCTATGCCAGTCCATCCTCTTATACTGCATCCCAGTGTGGGGTGGGACTGACAAGACGGCAATGCTAGGCATTGAACGAGCCCAAAGGACGGTTCTAAAGGTAATGATACAGAAACCACGTCGATATCCAACGTCCGCTTTATATTTAGAATGCAGTATCTTATCTGTGAGGAAACTTTTCATTTTGCGAACTATTCTTAGGAAACGGCTCCGTTCCATACGACAGAAATATCACTCTTCGCACCGGGAAACCGATATGCAGAACGGAGCAAATCAGATCTGGTTTCGCGAGACGGCAATTTTCCTTTCTTGCTTCTAAATTATATAACAAATTAAATAAATTATTATCCTTTTATCCCCTAAATAAATTCGAAGTAAAAAACAAAATAACGAATTACCTACTGCACTTATGTTATGACGAATCAGAAAATCTTTTGATTTGTATTACATAAATATATTCATATTTCATACAGAGTTCACACGTAGACCTCATCCCACAAACATGTTTCAACACACATCTCTCTCTCACTCAACCATCACACTCACCCCACACACTATTTAATATTATTACCCAAAAAATGTAACCCCTACATAAATTAGCTGAGTACAACTACCCGTCACACCCGTGTCCTTGTTTAATTCAGGCTGAATTTGGAACTTCTAGAGGAATCACTGTCTCTGAAGATACAGGTTTTGCCTAGTTTCAGAGCCAGAGTTTCAAATATTGTATTTGAATTTAACTGTAAGCCCTACCTCATACGTTACAATGTATACCTACCAGTAATGTGACCCCCACTATCCATTGTATACCTAATTATTTATTGTAAACCAATCGGTTTTGTACTGTTTATGTTTAATGGTTTTTTGTTGAATAAATTATTATTATTATTATTACTTACATTATTTATTTAAGTATTTCTGACCAACATACATAACAAAAGATTTTATGCAAAAAAAATACTAAATCAAAATCGGTTCATTCTTTTAGGAGCTACAATGCCACTTATCGGACATAGATGCACACGTTAAACTGTCTTATAACTAACTAAAACTATGTTCGGTCATTCCTATGTCGGGTGTAAATCTGCTGCTTTTTTTAACCGCCGACCAAACAGGAGGTAACGGGAGGTTATTCATGTATATTTTTGATAGTAGTCAAGTACATTATTAAAATAGTAGTTCAATCCCCATCCTTGATCCAAATTATTTAAAGGTTGAAAGAAAGAAAAAGTATTTTTGTGTTTTTTTTTTGTTGCTTCTATTGAGACCCGGATTGGCGAACTTGGTTATTGGAAAACAATATTCGAATTGAGGTTTAGAATAATTTCGAACGTTACTTTACTGGGGTTCTTTAACCTTTTGAACGCCAGAGCATAAACGCATCAGCGTGCCCCCGACGTCAAGCCTCAAATTCGCCGTGCTTTTTGTCACATATTTGTGACGTTTGGCGTACAGGGCCCGCGCTTGCTTGTCATGTATACGTGACAATGGCGTTCAAAAGGTTAAGTCAAGAGTGAATAGGTGACTTCTAGGCAAGCGGGTCCCATAGTCGACCACATCATCGCTTTCCATAAGATGGGATTGTGGTTATTCGCGACCCATCAATAATAAAAGAAAAATTAAGACGTACCATTGGCAAGTGCATATTTAGTACAATTCCCGACTTCCAAATACGCTTGACGTCTGCATTCAGCCGCCTTCTTTACCAGATCGTCCAACTTCGGTAACAGCGATGCTGACGCGGCACCGAAATAACAGACCAATGATACCACGATAAACGCCTTCATGTTTACCAATGAATAATATCAATCATATTTTCCCTTTATATTTATATATTTCCTAACAATACGTAAGATGTACCGGTTAAATTCGTAGAGTTTAAAGATAAAAAGTTAATAAAATAGCGTAGAACTAATTTACTTTAAACGTGGGTAATTAATGAACGTTAGTTTCAATGGTATCGTAACTAAATGATGTATAGGGCGTGTCAATCAATCTTTAATACACGTGATCACGTTCTTCATTCAACCTCTCGGCCACCGCTGGATATTGTAATATTTCACACAATGTGTTTCTCTACTAATGTTTACAAATAAAAATTCTGATTCTGAATCTGACACAGACCTTTCCCAAGCTACGCCATATCACCCAGTTCCGCATTAAGTCTATCCATGCGTATTCTGAAGAAGGCTCCTTGTCAAGTTCCTATAGTTCTTCGTCCCTGTCGATGGGTCTGTTGTGTATCTGGAGTAGATAAAGGTGTGTCTTCAACCCGGAAGGCGGACTTCCTCGTGATTATCATAAATCCTAAGCTATTAAATAACGCATTTCCATAAATACTCAATTCTTCTCTCGTTATCTTATCCACAGACGCAGCAGTCATCTCCGCGGTCGACACCGAATTCCTCGCCTCGCTCCACCAAAAGTCCACCGCTACCTGGGACGCAACCACAACCTAGTGCTCCAGAAAGGTACCGAACCATTTGAACCTATAGAACCATTTGCTACTAAAATATAGGACAATGTATTAGGTTCAATAAACCAGTCCATCGTACCATAATATCGCAACGTGACCGTGTTAGGATATTACAAATATTACTTAAACCACAGTCTGACGTCTGGGAGGAACTTTTATCCGAATGGTAATGCAGGTGGGACAATTCCAACACCAGACCTCTACCAGTTCTTTCCATCCGTTCGTGAGCGGCTGGATAGTACGTAGCTGGAGGTGGGTCACTGTGTTGCCCAATTTGCCACAACCCATGGCAACTTGAAAGTAAATTATTTGATTAATGGTTGCGGGATCCAAGACAGTTGAATCGTTTGTCTGGCACTCGACAAGCTTCATTAACTGGGTGTTTTTCTGGTGTTCGCCACTGTTGATGGCTGTTGGTCTGGCTCTCAGGAGTTACAAGTGGCTGTGAATATTGTGGCGGGCTTGTACGAAAAAAAAACAGATCTTCTTCAAAGAAAAAAGGCAATCCTACTTTCTTGTTTGCGAAGTATGGTGATTATTCGTAATTTTGGAATTATCATCATGATCTGCCCAGCCTTTTCCCAACTATATTGGGGTCGGCTTCCAGTCAAACCGAATTCAGCTGAATACCAGTATTTTACGTGAAGCGGCTGCCTACCAAAATTACATATTTATTCGTAATTTTGGAATATGGTCATTCGAGTGATATGGCTTCAAAATTCGCCATATCACTCGAATGACAGCTCATTGATTGCAAGCCGTATCCAATTGGGGCCCATAGCTAAGGAAATAAATTAATACTATGCATAAAACTCCCTGTTCATTTTTCAGGGAGCCACCGCCGCGGGGCACGGTCCGGAGCGCGCCCCAGACGCCATCGCTCGGAGAGAGAGAACGAATTGATATGTCACACAGTCTTGGTAAGTCGTACTGTAACACCGGGGGACCCCACGCTCGGTGTTACTCTGCAGTTTGATACTTATTCAGACCATCTGGCTTGAAATGGAGCTTTTACATATCTGATGTACAAAATCTATATTATAAGAATCATTATTTGAATCATAATATATACCCTTCTAAAGTTTCATCGACTAACTTGTTTGCCAGTGACCTGCGACCAAAGAGGTCGCACACGCGACAGTACAGTCTGGACAGGACCCAGATTTATGTGGTTACTTTCCTGAAAACTACACTTAAGAAATTACCTACATGGTTCTCATATGATTTGACCAGTACGGTTTGCATGGACTTTAAAAGAAACTGATCTAGCGTATACATACCAAGTTTCCTTAAAATCAGTTCATTAATTCCCAAGAATAAGGACTTGAAAGTTTGTATGAACCAACGTGAGGAGTAGACGCTCTTAACTCGTTAGTCCCGGCTGACATTAGTAGAGCTTTGACAGTCGTTAAGGGTAAGTCAAAACCCAAGAAATCTGACAGAAGTCTTGCTAAGGGGTATCGTGTTACCCCAGTTACTAGGTTGTGGAGCTCAGACTGGTAGCCGCTCCATGTAAAAAACTGATTTTCAGCTGCATCCGGTAACACTGGGAGATAACTCCAACATAGCAGATGAATGGTAATAATTTTCCTTTACATGAATATTTTCGTAATTTCTAGGTATGGAAAGCATGGGTGACGGCAGGAACTTCCATCCAAATCAACGCCCCACCACCAGTGAGTATGACAGTCCCTTTGACTCCTTGTTTGATCGTATCGCGTGAACCGTTTCGTTTTTTTTAGACTCATGGTTTGATTGTATTGCCAGTTAGTGCGATTTGGCAGCACTGGTGAAAACCAGCTCATCTAAAACATAATTCGGCCACGATAAACACATAACGTACGATTTTAAAGAATTTTTGACTATTATTACTATATACTAAGGTGATAAAGAGCATATCTAAGCCCCCGACGCCAAACCACATATTTACCGTACTTTTTGTCACGTATTTGTGACGTTTGGCGTACAGGGCACGCGCTTGCTTGTCACCTATACGTGACTGTGGCGTTCAAAAGGTTAAACGAGCAATTCTTGTGTATATATAATCTGAATCTCGGAAATGGCTCCAACGATTTTCATGAAATTTAGTATGCAGATGATTTCGGGGGCGATAAATCGATCTAGCTATTTTTCATTTTTAGAAAACGTTTACCAAAAAAAAAACCGGTCATCCAGGTACTCATTAGTCATTAGTGAAGCTACAAAATAATTTACATACATAATAAATGAATCGAAATTCTCTTAATATAAAATAAAAAATATCTGCTTTAAGCTTGCTATATTTCAGCTTCTATAATGTCAGTTAGGCTTCGCTTGTTTATTGTTGAATTTAATACAGAATAAATCAGCAGTTGAATTTAAGTATTATCTTAGTTTAATCTACAGTTCATAAAATTACAAGAAAGGGAGCTGAGCAATTGCATTTTCATGTAACTCAAAAGGACCCAAAAACTGTATACATGGATATGTTTCCCGTATTCTTTTTAGGCTTTGTTTTTAGTATGTAAAGTCTCTATGTGTTTTCCGAAAAAAAATGTGGGTATTTCGAAATAAAAATGATTAGAAGTCTGTGGATTCTGCATTTTATTGGAGTCGGCGCAAGGAGAGGGAGAGGGAGGGAGGTAAAAGAAAGATGGATGGATTGAGTGAGAAGTGATATGGCAGAAAAGGGAGTCAGTAATAACGTGACGATTGACAGGATTGAATTGAGGAAAAAAAACATATTTCACCGACCTCGGGGACATGGGAGATGACGATTTGTAGGCGACGAACATTTTTTTATTTTTTTTTTATTTAATATGGGTTTGCTCTTGACTCTAGTCTAGGTCATAGATGACAGAGATAAAGTCGACGATGGAGCGAGCTTACCCAGAAGAAGTCTGTTCACTCTAATTTTGAAGTGATTAGGGTTTCTTTTCCCATACTACTCTATTTGTCTAACTTATAATATAAGCTCAAAGTAAGTGGACAAATTTTAACACAGTGTTCAGTACGTCAAACCAAAGATATCCAAGCAAAAAAACAGTGATTAAAGTGATTTTATTTTGACCTAAAATAATCATTTTTTCGGCACACCAGAATAAACACATCCATTATGGGTAGGTACTTGACGTAGACGTGTAGACGTGACGCACCCTTATATATTGGCAGAATTACTAACAAAACCAAATTTGTGTCCAGTTCTCATGTCGCGGTGGGAATAGACAACACCTTGAAAAATTCAATTCAAATGTAACTGAAAGAGCGCAATAATTTCAATTAAAAGTATGGGAAATGTCAGTGCGATCTGTATTTTCTTGAAAAGATTTGGGATATTTCGAATGATGTTAATTCTCCATTTTATTTAGAGTCGGCGCTACATATATTTTTCCATACTTCTCTATAACTAGTGAGTAGTCACCCCCTTTACTTACATAATACATTTTTATTTCGGGAAATTTATAGGTAATGCATTTTTATTGGTAACTAACACCCCATATAGTGCAACATTACTAACAAATCTCTATGTGTGTCCGGTTCATCTCGCAGTGGGCATAGACAACCGTAGTCTCCGCAGCGACTTGCTGTACGCCGCGGATTCGGTCACCAACGCCATGTCGACGCTCGTACGAGAACTCAACTCCGGTTAGTTGCGGACACGATTTGTAAGGGACTTTTGTAGTGTCACCATCCTGGCCTTCGGCTATTGACAACAATAACTTACTCAGCGAATTCCATGGGGAAATTGTTTTACTCTATTTCTACTTGGTATATAAAAAAGTTTGTATATGCTTCCTACATTTTATTAATAGAGATTTTTATACGGGTGTCTCAGGAGCGTATGTCGTTTTCAACCCAGTTTCCTAAAATAGTAGTAACCCCAGTTTGGATTATTTAGAGTTGTGCTACTCTTTATCTAGATGTGTGACATTTTTTCCTGCTTTCGCCTAAGGAAAGCCAAAAACTTGGCAGTCTTAAGACTTAATTGGGCACATTTCTAATTACCCGGAACTAAGAATGTAATAAGTTGACGCAATAATAACAAAAAAGCTTCAAACCTTATTTTGACGGAGGAGTTTTTAACATTAAACATAACGGGCAGCTAAGTCGTTTCCTGTGAAGCACAAAGCAAAGAATCACCGCGGGGCAGAGACTCGAGACGATTACTATATTCTTTCCTACGCAATGTGAGATGTCTATGGTCTTTGATGAGAGGGATGTTTCTTTCTTTTACTATTTTTAAAAGTCCTTGAAGAGGTCAAAGGCTCTGGAGGTGACATTGTAAAAGTTTCGTTTGTTTCAACATCCTTATGTGATTTGATAGACTTTGGAATATCGGTCTGTTATGAGGCATTGGGCATGCTTGTTTGTTTCTTCGAGTTTATCTTACGGTTCGGGCATGACAGTTGCGATTGACAGTTATGATACTGGGAAATAGACAAAAGTAGTTTATTTTTTCATAAGTCCATTAATTTAAAAAATTGAAAGCTATTTTAGTAAAAATGTTATGTAACTTATAATTTCATTCTAAAACAGTACCTAAACATTTGTCACATCTCTTCGATCTTTTCCGTTCCTTTTATTTTCACTACCTAATTTGTCATTGAATTTAATTTTTATTCTTGGTGAAGTTATTTTTATCAACCTGTATTGACCCAGAGGTGGCCAAAGGTCTCCTCAAAGTGTGTAAATGTGTTGGTTGTCGCACTTGGTAGGACTCTATATTCATCCTTCTTATGTTCTGTCATTTAATTATTTCAAAGTTTGACCTACAAATTTAAAGAACAAGTCAATCGCAACTGCACCGTCCCAGAATAACTAGCAGATACAATAAACAACTTATTCTCCTGCACCATTTCCTCAGTAGAAGTTACAACTATCCATGTTTTGCAGAAGGCTCCGATACGGAGGATACCGTTAAGGGGGACAGCAGAAAGCAAAGAGGTAAGATTACTTTGTGATAGCCACCCATAGAGTAGGATGCACCTTTTTGTTTTCTGTTTTTTTCTAATCTTCACTGCTCGGCTCCCTTTTTAGTGTTGTGTGTGATTATTTTGTGTTTTTTTTGTAAAAAAATCTTATATATTGTTCATAATTTGAAATGCGTTGACGACGTAGAGTAAGTACTGCCAATATATATTTTTTGCCAGTAAACAGCGGCTTATTGTATTGTACGAGAATTATAGTGAGCGGAGGATATGCACCTGATCGAACGAAAATATGCCCAACATTAACCTTTTGAACGCCAGAGCATAAACGCATCGGCGCGCCCCCGACGCCAAGCCACAAATTCGCCGTACTTTTTGTCACATATTTGTGACTTATGGCGTACAAGGCATGCGCTTGCTTGTCATGTATACGTGACAATGGCGTTCAAAAGGTTTAAATAAGGTGCGGTAAATAAACTGGATAGTTTATTTACCGCACCGTTTATATGGCGGGATCACCAAAAACATCTCATGTAAATTGGTTGCCAAGACTCACAAGCTCATATTGCTTTCGCTGTGTCCTGCTTTCTTTGAATTTCAAATTGAAACAATTTGAAATTATAATTAAATATTTTTGTGTGATGTATGTAGCTCACACGCGGATACAACATGAAAAGTCATTTATTCAAATTAGGCTGAGCGCCAGCACTTTTTGAACGTCAAAGTTATAAAAAGCCAGTCCCCCAAAACGCCCGCCCGTCACCACTTCCTAGTGTTTCAGCTGGGAAGAAGAAGTGGCGCAACAAACTCCCCAACCACGTCCAGAAACGTCAGAATACTTTTGTATAATAAGATATTATGTACCTACTATTAGGTGTTAGCAGCCAATTCAAATATTTCGAAGCACATTTATTTACTAAAATGAAATACCAGCTTAGCACATACATTTTAATACTAGCAATTATCGCGCCAAAGTAAATGATTTTATTATTAAGCATTTGTTTTAATTAATTTTTATTTCTAATATATTCATTATTCGACTCTGCATAGGTTGCATGCCAAAAAGCATGGTATTGTGTACTTTTAATACAATTAAATAAAAAATTACCTAGTTAGCGTTGTATGTTTGGTTGAATATTTTTAATAATAATAATAAGCGTGTTGTATGCTCTGTTTGGAAGGTCTAGTGTCGAAGTCGATGGAGACCTTTCTGATGCCTTTATGTGATATTCATAAATCATTCCAACAGAGAGATCTAAGGACCAATTCTACTCATGTTTCAGCAATGTTCACATTCGCATCTCAGTCGCAATTTGTCAAAATCACCTCTCATTGACCGATTGTAACTGAGATGCGAATGCAGTAGAATTGGCCCTTAAAGGTTAGAATGATAAATTAGTCGAGTTGGCCCACTGATCAGAATCAATCTTTAAGTGCTTTGAATGCACATCTCGGTCTGTTATGAAGCTATACCTAAAATGATGATTGTCAACTGTCATCAGATTTCGAAGAGGACGATGACAGCGACGAGCCCATGCCGCGGCCGCAGCCTCCGCGGCACTATCTACACGATAACAACGTACAGGTAAAACCAGCATTCTTAGAAGCTTTAATTTTCTAGTATAGATGTATTTTCCTATTCTATTTAGTTCGTCAATTAGATTACCAAAAAATATTGGACATGTATTTTTTCTATTGTCACGTAAAGAAAAATTTAGACGACACAGTGGGCTGAAATTTCGCGTGACGTCACGCGTTGATATACCACGCCCCTGAACTCTTAATGCGCTGAATCTTTGTAATTTTTTATTTTACTTGAAAAGGCTTAAAATATGTGTCCAAATTTTTTTTTACACTGACGGACCCAAAAGTTTTCCTTTTTTTCCATCCAGGAAAATACACTATTGTCCTTTTAGCACATAAGTATTCCTTGTGAGCATCGTAATTTATTTTTTGTTGCTATGCTATAACACTTTCTGTGTGGATTTAGAATTGAGATTGCATTTTTAAACCACTGCTGTGATTATAGTGTATGGTAGGCGCCAAATAAAGCAATAAAGTACATTGACCTCTCCGTACCAATTAATAATACCAATAATTAAATTAAATCGTTTTTCATTACCAGAAAATGTAAACGATCACGATAGATGTCGATTCAGGATAGCTCTATGGCTTTATTTCCGTTTTTGAAATATGAATTTGAATAAATGTAGGTGGGCCAACGAACGCGATTGAACAAATATTTGGCGCCTACCAAATAGTGACACATTGGCTGTCTACGCCCGAGCAAAAATCGAAGCCGGTGCTAGATCCAAAATCATTGTTTTTGTATCAGCTTCATAGTTTATGTTATATTTTTTTTTTGCAATTAGTGGCCCTCTGTTTTTATTTCAGACCATCACACCAAGTGTCGAAATGCGATCATAAGCTTGCTAGAGGTTTGTTTTATTTTGCTTTTATTTATGTTCAGCAATATTGTAGCTTTTCTGTGTAGTTGTATTTTGTTGCGTAATTATTAATGAGTAGGTATGCTATATATATAAGGTGTTTAAAAATCGAATGCAAGAATTTAGTATTTTTTTTTGAAAATTCGTTGCAGGAATTTTTTTTGGGATCAAAGCCAAAGTAGCAGAGCTCATTTGCATTTAATACATAACCTGTTAGGGTTAAAGGGTGGATGTCAAAGGAAAAACCGTTTTGAGGATTTCAATGTACACTGCAAAGAAGGTGTGCTTCACTAATATTACGTGAGATTAGTGCAGCATGTCTTCTACGACTCATCACTCTTATGCCAATTTATTAGTGTTGATTTTAAGAATAAAAACCTAACATTCCAGGACACGCCACCCCCGCTGCCGGCGCGCACCGGCCACTACTACCCGCGCACATAGCCACATCACTAAACTATATACCATAACTATATTATATACTGTAACTACACATACTCCGTAGTCGTTATCCTATTGTATACCTGTCTGCACTGATATGTTCACTAATAGTGGGTCCATACGATACAGACTTTGTTGCATAGACAAAAATCTATAGAAGTCTATGGAAGTATATTCTGAGTTCAAAGTCTGCGCAGACAAAAGTTTGTATTGTGTGGTTCACTATAAAGCGTTGCGGCTCGGAAATCAGTTGATGTTCATATGTTTTGGGTAGGAGAACATGACCAAATTGTTTTATTGCGGTGAGTTTTGTCACGGGGTTTGTCAATGCCATTGTTCAGGATGATTGGTAATTGTGTTTTTTCTGCAAATGGGATGTTTTAGATCTAATTTAAAACGATTTTGACCCAGATAACTTAGGTCTTTTTTGTTTTTTGAGGCTTTCTTCCTCATGACTAAAATGGCTAATTGTGAGAATTCGTCTCGACTCTGGAAAGTAAACAACCAGAACTTTTATAAAAGTTCATGAACGAATGAGTCCCTCGAATAATATATTTAAAAAATTATAAATAATTTATTTAAAAAATAACTATTACTTTGGAAATTAAGCATCGTATAGTTCAAGCAATGATTTTTTTTAAACAAGAGTTCGATTAGGTACTCGAAAACAATCTAGTTTTACTTCACAGTCACTAGGGTCAAAATCGTGGCTTATTATAGTAGCTCGAGAATATTCCATTTACAGCCGATCTCAATAACGTATAAATAAGCTACCAACAGTAGCTGAAACGTCATGTTACAAAGGCAAAAATGACGTGTCAGCTACTGTTGGTAGCTAATTTGACAGTTGGTTAAAGGTAGATACGTTATAGAATTTACTCAATTACCAATCACCATGTCTTGTCACACGATAGTAAGTTTTTACATACTTACAACAAGGCAATATTGAAATGATTTTATTATTTCTGAATGTGTTGAAAAGTCTAGTTTGTGTTATGCCCGCGATCTTGTCGAAAACCGAGTAATTTCGTGGTCAAACGCAGATGTGAACAAAGAAATTCTGATTTATTCGACAGCTTTCACGAGTTAGGCAACTGAATTATTTCGCGATTGAACCACGTTACATATGTAACAATCGGGTATAGTGACAAATCAAATTGAAACGCAAAGAAACTGATTTCCATGCTTTTAAAAATAATGGTGATTCATCAAATTGAGCCCATGATACTGTATATTATCGTAAACTTAAATAAATTTATTTTATAAGGCGAGATGTTGAATGTATGGACTTTAGTTCTGTGTTAGAACTTTTGGGAATATACAGGTTGGTATTTTTGTGGTCTTGCAAACGAGCTAATTGCAACTTATGTAAACCAATTTTGACTTTGTGTGTTTATATCAAAGTTGATTTTACCACAAACACCAAAAAACAAAACGTACCATTGAAGGTTAGTTGGTAAGTGAACTATTTGCGATTGAATAAATTAACTATGTTGACACTTAGCGCAAGCTCAATATTGATTCTTTACAAAAACACTCGTTTTTAATGACTTTTAAATTTTAATTAATTATACAATTATTGATTCTACACATAGCAAAGTACTTTACCGTTTGTAAGACCACTAGGATACCATTAAGTATGTATATTAACGTATATGTATAACTGTACTAAATATGTACCGAATATGTCAATGATTGTTTAGTAGAGAAATTATTTATATCTGTATGTACATATTCGTTTTAAGGACGCGTTCCGCTTACTGTGTCTAGTCCCGGAGCTATGAAATTCGTTTTAAATTTTATCGTAAGTGTCGCAGGACTTTTTACTAACTTTGCAGTACTATACTCTTACTTATTGATGAGATTGGTGTATATTTTCTTCGGGTGGATATAAATATTAATATTATGCAACTTTAATTTAAAAATAAGAAAGAAAATTATTGATAAAAGCCTTTGAAGCTACTTTTCTTTCGCAAAACGTTGATAATATTGATTGCAGCAAACATAAAAATACACGTATTTTAGCAACCCACCTGAATGAAAATGTCATAAAAACCAATCTTTGACATCTCCTTGTACTAAAAGCACTTACAACATATACTACGAGTATAATGACGTCTATAATTTGACATATTATTCCTTTCCTGTCTTCCATGCGTCAATTCCTTCCAATATATTGTACAAACATGTCAATTGATACTTCCCTTCCCTTTGACGGTGTTCTGTATTAATTGTATCATAAATTATAATATGTTTGGTATGAGTATGAATGTTTTATCAAAAAAAAAACATCAAAATTAAAAATACAATTTGGTCAGTAAGCTTCCATAAAAAATTGCAACATTTTAAACAACTAACTAACGGTTTCAATTAATTAAACATGTTGAGCCCCTAAAATATTTGACGTATTGTTTAAACTTCTTTATTGGTCTGAAGCGCAGCTATCGAGGGTTAAACCGTAAGTTCCACATTCGTTTAAAAATAAAACAGCTGCTTTCAACTTTTCCCGGTTTTTCGAGTTGAAATAAAACATTTATACTTGTAACAAAAGCAAATCTATTTTACTAAATATGTGAGGTCCTAATTTTAACATGCACCAGAACTATATTCAACCACTTTCCCGTTTTATTTTCGATCTATAACTTAACTTATCAAAAATCTTTCTCATCTGAGGCCCTACTATGAAGTCTTAAAACGATCATGATTCCGCTCTAAGAGAGAGACGGAGCTATATATAGTGAATAGCACTATCCCGTTTACATCATCGGAATTGGATGGCGTTAGCACGTCTTAGTAGGGCTGCTGAACTTCTAATTGCGTGCTAATTAAACCTTTTTAAACAGCAACATTCCTTTGCATTTAAAAATAAAATATTGACAAAAAAGGCAGCTAACGATCGCAGTTTTAGCTTTTGCTACGTATTTATAATAATTATTCATTGTTTTTACAATTCTTATGATGACAGCTTGTTTAAGTATTTATTGATGCATTTCTTTTAGTGGCAATCACTTATTAATTTCTTTAGTGAAAAGTCAAACTGGAAAGGACGTTGAAAATAACACTTTCAAATCACACTGTGTCAGTAAAGAAAGTCGGTACAACCTTTTTCATGGACCAACTAATTCCCACTTTAATAAAAAAAAAAATATATATATATAAACTGGATTCGCCTCAGTTTGTCTTTTACTTCACAAGCGTAGTTTCGCGCCATTCTTAAACATTTGACCCTTTCGGAAAAGTTCGGCTATACGAATTCACCCGAAGTCTAACAAGTACTTAGTTTATTATAATTATAATTTGCTCATCATCACTCATTGAAGACTGACGCATATGCATTGCATATGTCTCACCGAATATACAAACCAAAATTGCTATGAGCCAAAATGTTTAATAGGTTTTTTTATGTGGCAGCTTATTATTTAGGTTTTGTAACATTGGTGTTTATGATAAAAATCTATGGAGATGGAGAAGAAAATGTAATTATCAATGAAATCATAAATATCAATTTACGTTTTTTTTTTTAAGTTTTTCATTGCGTGTCTACGCTGTTGTCAATTAATTTAACATAGTTTTAATTTAACGTACCTACCTACTAATTGCTCATCTCACACATTCAGCTAGCCCGATCATCACAAGAGACAGCGAAAATGTATAAAAATTATAAAAATCATTATTTAAATTCGATTTTCGGGTATATATTTATATCTTAGGCTAAGTATCTGCATATCATTTTACTTTTTTTTTAACGAATATGTTATATATTAGTGCAATATTGTTATATGGTTCGCGATAGAGATCTTGCCGGTATGTGATCGAATTGTTTTTTTTTATTAAGTTTTTACTTGATCTGTTGTTTCGGAAAAATTATGCGGTATCTATATTTTTAAATGTCAATCCAAAGCATATTACTAGGTTTAGGGTTAGTTTGTAAGTGAATATGTACTTATAAAAGTCAGACAAATAGAGAATAAATTATACTTATTGTATTTAAGGGTGAAATTCGTAAAATGTTGGTAATCAATCAGCAACCAAGAAACAACCAAGTATGGCATTGCTGTATAGGTTTTACGAATTTCAACCAAATTAAAAATATGTTTTCATCCAATTTTCGACCTTACTCCTCAGTATTTAGTTATAAAATGATACTAAGTAATGATGAACTAAGGTCAGGAACATTTAGTCGTTAAGAACCCTTATTTGTTTACTTGACATTTTGTTTAAATAAGCTAAGCTCCCCCCCTCCCTCCCCTCTCCCAAAACTTGAAGACGTGATAATTATGAAGTGATCTGGAATACTAAATATTATGACAGTTTTTATAATAGTAAAATTTGCCTTATTGTCACCAGTACTGACTGGAATTGACAAATAATCACCCCTAAATCAATATCTATTTTAAATAATTCGTTTTTTTTTTGTTTTGACGATGACCACTCGCAGTTCAGCACACTAAGGCTGGTTACTGCTTAACCGGACTATGAAATAATTAGTGCCAGAAAATAAAGTCTTTGTATTAAATAACGAAATTACATGTGGCCCCTAAACTTTCTCTGCGATGCCTCTAGTAATGCAGATTACTTATTGACTTACGCCAGAGGTGGTGGGATAAAAATGGGTATCCATTTACAATCATATGTGCCTCCATTTTGTGTGCTGTTGACTTCAATATCGGGCCCAGGCAAGATACAGGATGTGCCCAGCACTAAAGTACATGTAACATCCTGTTTACCACATTTCATGCGAATAAAACTCGTTAAGTAAAGACCTTTTTTGTTCTTTTTTAAAAACTACTCTAAATCCAGCCCAGTACAGTTGAAAATAAGGCACACTTGTCACAAATGTAAATGAAACTTACAAACTAAAGGTTACATAAGTACATAATAATCTTTTATACTATGCGTACCATAGATTTTGTAATAGCATAGTCACGTAGTTGTATGTTAACGTCTTAAGATGTATTGATACTGTGTACTTATTATAAAATATTATTAATGCTAAATCTTTGCGTGATTTGTGATTTTTGAAATGAATAATAATAAAATGCATAATAATTAGTTGTTTCAAGAGTATAAGAAAATAATGTTAGAAGATAGAATTTATAAGTACTTAAAATAAGCAAAAATATGTATTTATATTTATTCAAGATTCCACACAACTGTATCATTTTATAAAATCAGTATTTTCTCAGTGTGTACTGAACTTCAATTTCAAGAATTATAAATTTAGCAAAGATTTAGTAAACTATCATCTATTTATGTATTTATAATCTATTTATAGGGGAAAGCACAAATTTCAGAAATAAAAAGAACACTCATTTTCTATAATATATCGTGATCGTCGTTTTATATAAAAAATAAACTTCCATTTTTTATCAATGTCGTATACGTTAGAACACAGAATCGTTATGTACTATGTATGTAATATATAACCAAAAATAATCGAGTGTTTTGTAAAAATCTCTTCGATCTGTTTAAGAAAGGTAGTCTTGCTTTGTACTTGTGCTGACAGATGGCAGCTCTAGATATGAAAAATTGGGGTCGAGACTTATCTACTATTTTACAATTTTTTGTGGGATCGCAAAGGACGAAACTTAAACCTAAAATAAACCAACAACATTTGTTCGATACATACATTTCAAAGGCTACCTAAAGTAGCGCCATTTTACCAAACTTTAATTTTTAAACTGTGTATGTATTTACTTTTGACATGTCAATGATATAAGGCCTACAAAAAAAGCCAAAGACATAAATTCCATTATTCCTAATGAGAGGCGAAAAGGTTGTGACTTCAACGAATGGCTTGAATTTTGAGAGTTTATCCGCGATACATAATATAATATTTATTTATTTATAGATTATTGGATTGTATTTAATATACAAAGTGAGACTGTCTTTCGGACGAGGCTTATATGTACTTACACATGATACTGTAAGAACTTTATCATTGCAATTGTAAACATTCCATTGCTTGTGAATTTGATGTTTTATTTCTTTACCTATTACCCAAATAACTGTATCTTAAAGTTGGTCGAGACAGCCAGAAAAGGCTTATCCTAACACACTAATAACTTGCGCTAACCAGTTATCTTTTTACCCTGAGTTAGTTTCCTACACGAGATTAAATAAAATAACAAATATTCTAAGCATAAGGCTGACAGTCCACTAGAGCGGAGAGGAGAGGAGCGGAGCGCAGTGGAGCTGTTCCAATATTAACTAATGGATAGCATTAAATCTCCGCTCCGCTTCGGTGGACAAAGATTTACGAACTAGTTTAAAATTTCAAACAAAACAGTCCGCAACTCCGCTCCGCACTACCGCGCTCTTCATCAATGGACAGACACAGTCCGTTAATCCGCTCCGCATTATTCCGTTGCTCCGCTCTGTTGCTCCCTCGCTCCGGTTCAAGCAGGCTTTTTTTATGGGAATTCATCATCATCAGTGCGTAGTGTCTAAAACCCACTTACTGACTAAAACCCACTCGTGATCCTCCAAATACCTGTTTCGAACAAAATCCGCAACCCTGGCAGGCACTGGCCCTAGCGGTCCCCGTCAATTAGCGGGTCTTAGTGTAACAAAATCTAAGGTGCCTCATTGGTCTAGTGGTCCCAGAATAACTCAGGAAGTTGGACTTCTGGGTCTGGCAGTGTTATTGTGATTGTCACAGCCTGATCGAGTTTAGATTTGTGACCGGTTAACTTCAATAGGCCCCTATGACATGATACTTAAACATAACTGGAAAAATGTGTATGTACTATAAGAACACTTCTGCCTATCCCTTTGGGGAAAAATAAGTGTGGTGTATATAATAATATCGTTTATTAACAAGGGGCACATTTACAATAAAATATCTTAAATATTCTAAAGAACACAGTTAGTCATTTTCCTGAACTAGGATGAACGTGTGCTTCAGGCTATATGTTTATTTATAAAATCTGATCTCAAACTAGTTAGACTATAAGAATATATAAAGCATTAGGTATACTTTATATATTTTTATAGTCAAGTTCAGTATGCTATATTTAGAGTTACCTACCTATGCTGGACATGTGTAAAGTCCCGCAAAGCTCAAAGGGAGGATCCTCCGACTAGACGGGTGTTGTGTCTGGTGGGCACCAGACCAGTGATTGATATTTCGGCTGTTGTAGTCTGCTGTAGTCAGAAAAGTACTTAGTATTTTTTTATTTGCAATTTACAAAACATCCTGAATAAAAACAAAATAATGAAACAACACAAATTTACATAAAATACTAATTTATTTCTAAGTAACAAAAACTTCATACGTAACACGAGATTCGTTTGTCACACAATTTTGACAAATGTTGTAAAATACATACAAATTAAAGACGATCTTTAAACAGGTATGTACATATTGTACATGAGTACATGCTTTATAGAAATGGCACAAATTATATCCCTGAGATTTCACCGCCGGGGACTGAGATGTCGTAGTGTACAATGCTATTTATGCTCTGTGGTTTTCCCGGATATACTAGTTATTGTTCTATATTTAACAAAATATTTCATGTCTTGTTAAATAAAAGCTTGCTTTGCAAACGAGGCCTGGAAACAATGTGATGTCGGTCATAGTAGTACTTTTCGAGTAAAAACAAACCGTTATTAATACGAGTACCTACATCAGACAAAAATTCAAACCAAAAAGAATGTTTGGGTCCGTCTCATTCTGTGGCTTTAACAAAATGTCTTCAATTTTGGTGGATAGCTAGACAATACTAAACTATCTACTTACAGTAACGCAGCTGAGTATTTATGCAAGCTCACTCTTATAAATAAATTAGATATTTAATTAGAAACTACGCTCTAAACTACAAAATAAGTCATTAGATCCTAGAAGTTAGTAGTTTAAGTAGACATAGCCTGAGTTTATGAGTCCAGACAACTGGCTGCAAAATGGACTAAACGTCACCTTATCCGGGTGCAAAGTGAATACAGACAGACAAAGGTGTGAGAGAGAAAAGCGATCGTTCCGCTTGAAGTTGTCTTTTTCTAGAACTGTGATTGGGGTACCTACAACAGAAGACTTCCTTCGTGACTACAACATTTATAAAAGGAACAAGTATTGGCTGCACAGTGGCTTTAGGTATCTCTTTCTATAGAGTGGTCAATTGTATAAGGATTTTCGTCAGTTTATGGACAAAGCCAATGCCAATATAGTACGACTTTTTGAAAACTGAGTGAGCTTGCTTTCAAAACGTCTAAAACAAAACTAATCTACACACATTTAGTGCAAAAAATATCACTGTTAAGCCAACGTTCAAATCTAACCGAACTAGCAATCAATACTTTTACAAGCGACACCTAACCTCAAAATTAAAACCGCCATGACAGATGACGTCATGGTGAAGATCTACAGTTTTGTGACGTCAGCTTCGCAGTCTTTTTCTTTGCTCTTGATTTTCTTGTCCTTGCCTCCGATTTCCGCGTAGATCTCGTCTAGGGACCTCATTTTGGTTTCTGGGACCACGCAGGCGATGTATATGGTGCTGACTAGGCATACTCCTGAGAAAAGCCAGAAGATAAGGTAGAGGCCTACTGAGGCGGCGATTGGCTGGAACACTCGGAGTTCCACTGACATGAGACCGCAGGCGAATGCGATTACTATAGCTGTTACTGTGCCGCGGAGCTGGAAAAGAACAGTTGGTTTTTGTTACAAAATGTAGATATCTTAGAATGCTAACATGACAAGAATAGTACATTGTTCACCGAGAGGAGAAAGTGACCGATTACCGTCGAGGGTGTCGTTTGAAGCCCGAGCCGTAGGCGAGGGCTTTAAAACACCCAAGATCGGGAATCGCAGTTTCTCTCGAGTGATACATAGTGCTTTATACTACACCTAGAAGGAAAATAAAAAACGAAATCTTTACTAATTGAAATTTATATTGAAATTGTTGCAGTTAAAACTGAATCCTCAAACAACACACAAATTGGAAATGGCGCCAATGGCGTCTGCAATTTTCACATGTTCTTTTTTCAAATTGTTTATCCTGCCGCCGCAGGGTCGCACTGCCAGCCCGACACCATCCAACACACAGCTAGTGGCCAGTGTCATTTTGCGAACTTGGAGATAAAAACTCACTGTAAAAACTTTTTGGCTTTTGATATTTAGGTTACCGGCGCATAGTCTTACCCAAAATTAAAAAAGAAAAACCACGTAAGAAATGGATTTTCATACACTTTTCTCTCCCGCTCAGATGCGTTTTCTCCCCGCATATTTGTTCGATATGCAATGACGTACTTTCTACCGTAAATTTGATAAAGTATCAAGGTACTTTCCAAGCAGGTGTAGTATAAAAGAAGTGAATGATTGCCTGACGGTTGACAGGGGAGAATGGGAGAAGAAAAAGTGCGCCATTCAAGTAACATGGGAGGAGGGTTAGAAGATGACGATGTATCTCTGCTCTGGTAGAAAGTGTAACTGTGGCCCAGTTTCCACTTTCCAGCATTCGATGTTAAGGGAGAATTTCCATTTATCAGCGTAAGTTCAGACTAGGATATTTACTAGGCAACAGAGCTAGTTTAACTGTATTGAGTATAGGGAGTCTCCAAAAATGTAAGCTATTCTAAGCAACCAAGTTCTCCTTGGTAGTGACTGAAACGACCGAACCCAGAACGGCCATTGTATTTTTTCCTGCTACTCCGCTGTTTTTTTCTGATTAGTTTTGTTGCGGGATCCAAGACAGTTGAATTGTTTTTCCGGGACTCGGCGTTTTTCTGGTGGTCGCCGCTGTTGATTCTGGCTTTCATGACTGTGGCTTATGGCTCTTATCACCTTCCCATTTTGTTATAATCTATTGTAAAGTAAAAAAATACTCCAACATACCTGGAAGGAGAACATCTCAGTCATAATAACGAAGGGTACAGGCTGCAGCCCTGCCGCATCGCAGTATATGCAGAGACACAATGCGACGATGGGCAACCACGACGCGGTCTCGGTCACCGCTCCCTCGTGTGCGTAGAACCACGCACCTAGAGCGCACATGGCTATGCCGGAGACCAGGCAGGTTGTGCCGAGGAGGGGCTGGGGAGAAAGAAATTAAACAAGTAAGTATAATTACTGGTCAAACGCTTTTTCTATTCGGAAAGGGTACATACTGGTAGCCGACAGACCATATTGTGGTTACTATTTTGTACCTAATAAGTAAAAGGTTGTTTGGGAAACTCGGTCTAAATCTAAAGACTATCTACATGCTATAAGTTGGTAAGTATGAGAACCTGTAAGCTTTGGAGGCTTGTGGAAGCTTGGTTTTCTCTGTAGGTTAGTGCTACACCTACCAATATATTGGCACGGTACCCTCACCTCACCAGCCACTAAGAACTAACTGTGTCAAAGAATATTCTCATAGACCTGACACACTCAAACTGCACCAGCCTCAACACTTCAGCAGTAACCATGTACTCTCCCGGCTCTGGCTTTTCTGAAGATAAACCCCCTCGGATAGTGAGTCTCTTTTAAATACCTATGTATTAAATACCATAGAATCGAAGTTCCTAACCTTTCTACCAGTCCGTTCCACCAGACTAGACGCAGTACAAGACCCCACAAACTGCACCAATCCCAACACTGCAGCCTGTTGGTTGGCAGTAAGTAGGCACCCTCCGGCGCTGGCCTTGCTGAAGATCAGTGAAGCGAAGTGTAGCACGGCGAGGCAGCCGCACAGCTCCCGAGCCACTGTGATGATGAGGACGATGCGGAACGCGCGGAAGGTGCTGCGATCTGTTACTGTGGAAGAACAGGTTTATCCAGTAAAGCGTACGTTACGGCGACCCTAGAACGCAAAGAGCATTTAAGAAACACGGATAGGTTTTTGACAGTAAGAGTCTGTCACTCCCTCTCGCTCCGCCCAAAGCGGGAGGAGTCATTTGATGATTTCACTTCCATAAAAAGGTGACATAACGGCGTGTCTACAGAGTTAGGCAGCAAAAAGTGTCTAGACAGAGTTAAATCATATTAAGTAGCGAAACTTTACAGACGTTAAGCTTGATAGGGTATTTTTTCTTGAATGGAAATACAATAATTCTATTTGATCCGTCTAATTAGGTTTTCAAAAAACATTGGCCAGGTATTTTTTATCTTTTCTAATCAATAAAACGTACAAAGATAAAGCGCATCAAAGTTTTGGCTACTATCTACTAGCGGTAGGTAGATTTGAACGCCATTGCCACGTATACATGACAAGCAAGCGCGTGCCCTGTACAAACGTCACAGATATGTGACAAAAAGTAAGTAAGTACGGCTAATTTGTGAGCATAAAACACACACAAACAGTTCATACTGTTTGTGTGTGTTTTATAACTGTGCACCTTCGATGTGTTTGACCAAATTCAAGGAATGTTCAACATAACTAACTGATACTGGACAAAGTTGTGGTTTCGATTCCTATAGGTAAGTACCTAATTTTAGTATACCTATATTTGAAAGCATACAGGATGGGATTTCAGCCGCCGGGAAAAGATAGTTACTAAGATAGTACCTAATAAATTGTTCATTTTTTGTTTCAAATTATCAAAAATGCCCATATCCAAAAGCCAATATCGACACAGCCGTCCGTATTCCCCGGGAGCCCACCATAACGGTGGGTGCGTGTTAACAGCGTCATGGGAATGTACATAAAGCGAGACGCTACACTGACGCAGTGCCGCGGGTTCGCTTGTTTATCTAAGTACTAACTTGTTTCAGAAACTGTGGTTAGGAGATAGTTTGTCAAGGCTAAGTAAGTGTAAGTTATAGGTAGGTAAGTACCTACCTACTTAGATAGGTAGGTACTGCTAAAATACAGTAGGTCGTTTTCTTGTATGAATTTGCTCATATTGCCATAGGTACCTACACACTTTAAGATAATTATCTTAAATATATATTTCTTGTGTACTTACGTGTGTATGTCACTGAACTCCTCCTAAACGGATGGACCTATGTATGTTGATGAAATTTTTGTGTGTTCAAGAGGATTCGAGAATGGTTTAGATTCACAATTGGACCCGGTAGGTGGCGCTGCAATCGATTTCTATAATTTTTCGTCAGACACAAAGCAAACGTTCGGACAGGACAACGTCTGTCGGGACCACTAGTAATTTATAAAAAACTGCCATAAAAATGTGTAGGCATGTTCAGGCGCACATCAAGCTTCAACAATCCGTCAAATTTCTTAAATAGATTTTCAACTTTATCCCTAAAGCATTAGGTTCATGGTTGATTGGGAAAATTTGTACATTCAAAGAAAGGCCCTGACTCCTGTGCTAGGTAGAATTACATGTTTTACATACATGAAGCAATGTCTTCTCCCAAACTAATATGTATTTAAATGAAGGTACGTTTGACTAACAGATGAAGTGCATGTATTCAAATAGCAAGACCAAGGCTATACCTACCTATATATTTTTGCAAAAGAAGGAAGTCCCTGCTTTTGCTGCTCGTGCTGCCTTTGAGCTTAAGGTGCAAGTAGGTAATAAATACCTAATACAAAACATAAACAATCCTTTTTGGCCTTTACCACAGTATAGTTATAGTATAGCCGACCCCAATATAGTTGAGAGAAGGCTAGGCAGATGATGATAGGTACTTCAACTTCAAAGCTCAAGCAGGTGTAGGTACAGACGCCAGCACATCAAGCTACCCGAAACTTTCAAATTTTCCCAATCAACCTTAAACCTAATGCTTCAGCGATAAAGTTGAAAATCCATTAAAGACATTTGACAGATTGTTGTAGCTTGATGTGCTGGCTTCTGTACCTCTAGAATTTGTACCTATGCATTATATACAAGTACTTAGTTGTCAAAATTGGTTCAGAAGAGGTACAACAGTAACTGTTGGCCGTACTTTCATTGAAGAGCAAGTTTGATACCATCGAAAACTCGGTAAATACAAAAATAAACATTCGTTTTCTAAACAGCACAAGTGTTACTTAAAACAGGTTCTTTTAAAACTCCAAAAAGGTCCGTTCTAACCCAAAAACCTATATTATAAGTTAATCAAACACAGACGGTCATGCCAAGAGCATTAGTATGGACAAACATCGTCTCCGGGCTGTTTGAGCTACGTCCCGTTACCGGTAGCTGCGACCAGCTACCACTCGTTTGTTTTTTGTTAGGTATATGTTACCGTTCGCCTGAGTACACAGACACTAATGACTGGATCTAGGCAGGCCTGTTGCTACGCGGGTCCGTTTTTTAAGATTTTTTTGTGAGAAATTATGAAAAAAATACTTTTTTCCCAGAGATCTGATTAAAGTACATATGTGATTTGTAAGTACAGTACAGTTAATAAATACAGAACAGCATTTAGGATCAAGGGTAAGTTGGCTGTGTTTGCGAAGATTAGTTTGGGGGATAAATAACTGTCTGACAGTGAGGATCTGGCAGAAGGTATATAGGGAGGATGTCGAATATCGGATCAGTTTCCTGGCCAGCACATTCAGGACAGCTCTCTGCGCTCGTTCAACCCGTAGCATCACTGTTTTACCGACACCACCCCAGACCGTTAGGCAATACCCTAGAACAGACTGCGTGAGCGCAAAGTAGACGGTTAATAAACAGCTATAATCGGCCGCGCCTTTTAAATATTAATAGCTTTTTTAAAAATATAAATGAATTTTCTCACACGAGCTACAGTTGAAGCAATATGTTGCTTCCATTTCAGATTGTTATTAAGAGTGACTCCAAGATATTTTACAGTAGAGGTATTTTCTAATTGTTGACAGCCACAGTTAGCGTGTAAGTTTAGGCAGGCGTGCGCAAGAATTTCAATCGGTGTAGGGGGCTGACTTGACTTAATAGTAGAGAATGTGATAAATTTGGTCTTATTGACATTTAGAGTGAGAAGATTTGTGGTCAGTCACCTCATGACGGCGCTCAAGGCAAACCCCGAGGTGAGGCGAGTGTCAGTCCAGTTCCGGCCATGAACAGTTAGAGGTGTGTCATTGGCATAAGCTATAATTTTGCAGTTGGGTAATAATAACTGACACAGCTCATTCTCGTTTATGAGAAAAAGTGAGGGCCCAGGACACTGCCCTGGGGACACCAAAAGTAATCATCTCCGGGTTACTGAGGAAGATTTCAAGATTGATTATTTGTTTACGACCTGTTAGATAACTCCTGAAGAGATCGTGGGTCGTCTCGCGAATACCAAGATGCTCTAGCTTCGAAATAAGTATCTATGGAAATTGAGACAGTGTCGAAGGCTTTGGATAGGTCTAAAAAGATGGCAAGAAATTATTTTTATTTTCCAATGGCTAATAATCGTATCTGTAAGTGCCAGTACAGCACCTTCGGTGGATTTACCAGTCCTAAAGCCAAACTGATTATTAGAAAGAAGGTTAAATTTACTATGTACTACGGTATTTGGTGAGTCTATGGTTTTTAACCTTTTCGAATATATTTGAGAGGGTACTGAGCACTGAAATGGGTCTGTAATTAGCGACATTGCTCTTGTCTCCCAACTTATACATAAGGTGGACAACTGCAGTTTTAAAAACATCAGGAAAAGTTCCTATTGAAAAGCACAGATTGAAAATGAAAACAAGGATCGGAATAAGAATGTGACGAGTCGCTTTCACGATTGAGGGGGATATACCGTCATATACAACATCACAATTGTCTTTAAGGCTAAGAATGATATTTTCCAGCTCAGCACTATCCACGGGCCATTGATTGTGGTGCTGGCGATATGGAAATATCCGGGATCTCAAGGTTAGGACGACTATCCGAGAGATATTTATAGAGGGCAGAGTGTTCGATTTTAGCCGTCAAGAGACCACCAACATTCGCGATATAACCGTTGACTTTCTCCACGGATTGATTGCGACAGTTCGGCAGTGCAATTTAGGTGCTCAGAGGCCGAGTCTCTGTTTTGGCCTAAGCTTTGATAAGTTTCCATGTAGCTTTTGGATTATTTCTATCCTGCTGAAATTTAAAACGTTCATATTCACGTTTGCCTTTTTACTGATGAACCAAACTGAATAAAATTCCAGGACCACATAAAAAAATAATCACATAAATTGGATCAGAAACCGCGGAGTAATCGGTACATAAAAATAAATTTAAAAAAAAACACCGAATTGAGAACCCTCTCCTTTTTTTATGTCAGTTAAAAATTGCGCATAATCTTAAAGAATCATTAAGGTATTGTTTTAAATCGATTTTAAATTGAATTGTCTTTTATTCGTTATCTAAACATCATTTCCTCACCGTAATATGGACTTATGGAAATCAGTCTTAATTATTGTAATATACTGATTTTATAAACTCTTATGGGTCTGTCTCTGTACAAAAAATCATCAAAATCGGTTCAGCGATTCAGGCGTGAAAGCGACAATGACAAAAAACTCAAATTTTCGCATTGAAATCCTATCTTCTTCTAATATTATAAATGTGAAACTGAGTATGTTTGTTACCTCTTCACGTCTTAACGGCTAAACGAATTTGAATGAAACTTGGCACACGGGTTACCATGTCCTTCATAGCATAGGCTACCTTTCATCCAGAGAGTATTTTCCCTTGTGAATAAAAGTTTTACAATAATTATGTTACTTATACTTAAGTACCTACATTAATCTACATATTCATCTTCTATACAAATGTCTGTTTGTAATACTAAAATAACAGATTGTTACTAAACGCATATGAAAACATTTACGATACCTGAAACAAAAAAAATGTCTGCCTGTTACGGCTAATCCCCGAAAAACCGGGACTGATTTTGCCGGGATTTATTTTGACACATAGGTGCTGTTATTAAAGAGTATCTTTTATTTCAGACAAAGGTTTAGGGTTCCGTGCAAAAAATTAAAAAAAAATCATGCAGGCGAAGTTGCGGGCAACAGATAAGTAGTTATAAATTGTGAGGACGACGTTTAGATTCGAAATCATTATTATTTTAATAGCGAACCTCGGTTTTTAGAGTTTCGCCCTAAAAACCGAGGTTCGCTATTAAAATAATAATGACCCTTAACCCGTCAACAAAGAACCCTTATAGTTTTGCCATGTCCGTCCGTCTGTCTGCCGTTTAGCTCAGAGACGCTTAGCACTAGAAAGTTGGAAATTGGTATATACATACATATATATATATATTAATTACACCGACAAAGTGTAGTTTTTATTTATCTGTTCTTATAATAAGTTGGTATCTGTCAGTGTTTTCCGGCGAAATAAACGGTATTAACTCACTGAGTGTCTTGAGTGTTTCGCTCAGCTTGCCTGACTTGCTCTGCTCAAGCTCGAGCAGTAAGTTCTGCAGTTCGTTGTCCACGGTCGGTTCGGAGGGCCCCCGGCATCGCAGCCACGCTAACGCTTCACGAGCTTCCTGAGAGAAAGATACAAGGATGATGAATTAAATTGCTGCTTGAAATAAGTAAGAAACTTACTGACTTCTGAGTAAAAATTCGAATTTTCATACATTTTGTCGAGTTACCCGAACATAACTGTATGGGTTTGTGCCATTGTAAAAGTTATTCATAATATAATGAGTACAATAACCCCTTTATAGGTATTGCGTTTATTCTGTTAGACATTGTATTTACTAGAGATGGCCCGATAATAGACTCGCCCGACTACACGAGTAGTCGTAAATTAAATGGTTGATTAGTTTAAACGTGGCTGCAGAGTCTGCTTTCCCAACTAATCGGCCCATCTCTATTATTTACCTACGTGAGTCTTTCTTACCTCAACCTTCCCACACTTCAGCAAAAACGAAGGCGTTTCCGGCATAGTAGTGAACAGCACCAGATGCAGGATAGGAACAATCAGACACACCCACAGCATCGCGTTATAGCTCAGGTACTCTCCCATCACGTACGCGAACAGATTGCCCAAGTTCTGCGACAGTACCACCAGGCTCCCAAGAGTTCCCCTGATGGAGTCTTCGCTGATCTCTTTGATATATAGAGGTGTTACTACGTAGGACCCGCTGACGCCAAGACCAACTATAGCTCGGGCTGTTATTAGGGCCCATGTTTCTGTTGAGTAGAGCTTTAGGCCCCAGCATGCCTGGAAATATAGAGGTGGTTTTAGTGGCCCCGTCTTTTGTCTTCTTCTCCGTAATTCCTGAAAGGCCCCCATTTCAGGAATTACCCCCTCGCCTTGTCAGCGATAATTAGCAAGCTCTTGCGCAACAGCAATGGCATACTTTTTACTTGCGCGAAACTTCCCCTACTGAGATCATTTCTTACTTAAACGTGAAACACGGCATGAGAGCAATTAAGTAATATAATCAACAATTTTTGCAAACCAAAAAAAAATAAAAATCCATAATCATGTCAAATCAAAATCTAAATAATTAATAAATATTATAGGCGTGATCGCTATTCTGACCCCCATGTGGCAGGGGGTCTAATTGGCTATTACGTCATCAGCAATATAATCAAAGCAAAGGCGCTCCCACCTATCTCCTATATTTTTGGTACAGCGTGCGTAAGCACGAGAGCTGAGCATAAGCTTCTAAGCTGACACAAAGAAGGTGCCTGTCATCATCGTCCAATTTTCAACTTCAATGAAGAAACAGAACTAAAAAAGCACTTACAGCCATAGAAAATGACGTCAGCATTAACGCTCTCTTCCTCCCATAATTATCTACAATATATCCAAAGAAGAACACGGTGGGGGTCCCCACGAGGTACACCACTGACGCCATCCAGGATATGGTGTCTGGATGCACTGGGGCGGAGGCCGGGGTGTCCTCTGACATGAGTCGCGGGCCCATGGGGGAGATCCAGCCGATAGCCGTGCCATAAGAGAATACTGGTAGAACCACTGTAAAAAAGATAAAAGTACCAAGGTGAGTAGGTATATTCATTTGTTGGAAAACAAATAATCTGCGTTTATTCTATCGCTTCTTCTCTACTTTTTGATATGACATCATTAGGTTAAATACTAATTTATATTCAAAATAGCGATCAGTAATACTGATCGCTATTTTGAATATAAATTAGTATTTCAAATGAACAGAATTGTGTTTAATTTCATTAATTGCATTGCAATTAAAATTATGAAATTATTATTATTATATCTATGGTATTGCTAATTACTAAATGTGTAGATATCTAATGAGTAGGTATAACCAAGATGTAAACTCTAAATATTTGTAAGGCTGAAATGCCGAATACCTACCAAGAAAGTGAGAGTGAAACCTATATATGTTTCACATGAACTAATGTTAGCTACCTAGGTATATTCTTGCAAATAATATCTTGGGAAAACTCACACACGGTCATCCGATCTCAAACTAGGCAGAGCCTGTGCTATGGCAACCAGACAACTGATATATTTCTAAATACATACATATTATAGACAATTTACATCCAGACACAGAACTCATCACACAAAGATTTGTCCTGGGTGGGAATCGAACCCACGACCTCCGGTTTAGCAGTCAGGGTCACTAATCTAAACTAAAATAATTTAAAGAGTTTAAATTGTGTGTTTGCTGGTTTGTAATTTGTAGGATGTACTGGTCGAATTACGACAATCTCTCTGATCGATTAATCTGCCCAGCCTATTCCCTAATATATTGGTGTCGCCTTCCAATTTAACAGGGTGCCGCTCAGTACCAGTATTTTACGAGCAACCACTGTCACACTTAGTTCCACAACCCAAACAAAAGACTAGGTTTCTGGTGCACATGTTCGCCACGTGATAACGAATATTGATTGGAAAATAAACATTTAAAAAACATAAAACAAATGAATTTCCATTAATTTTTAAGTTAAGCTAACAAAAGCGAGTAAGTAAAGTTCATTAGCATTCTTTGAACTTTACCTACCATTGTCTAGCCTTAGTCGTAATGAGTACCTACATAATTTAAAATAAAACAAAATAATCCTTGTTTTTCACCTAATTCACATCCGTAATAAAATTTACTTGGTGAATTGAATTTAGATGTCCAGTTTCTATAAAAAGCTCCGATTGTCTGTTTGTAACATTTTTGCTTCTAAACCGCTGAACGGATTTCGATGAATTGTGGTATAGAGATAGATGGGACACTTGAGTCGGTTATTGGCTACTTAAACGCTACCGAAGCCGCTGATAGAAGGTAGTGGTAAATAAATTGAAATACAGCTTAATATTAGGCCAATTAAACATTACTAGATGCCTCTACATCAAAACAAAAAACACTTTAATTAGTCCCCACATATTTTCCATAGCTGTCAACTCCTCAATTGTTCAGATTACAAACAAAACAATTGATCTACCTACTAATCAATATTTCATTAGCTGTGGTACCTTCCTGACCCATCAATGGATGGCACGTGCAGTTGACTCGGTGCCATGCATCATGTTAGGTTAACTAGATGCCCGACCCTGTTAGAGGAGTCACGGCTGCGGAAGCGGAAGATGCGTTGGACATGTGCCAATTTGTTGGGTAGCCTAGATGCCCCCCTCCTCCTTCCGTCGATTCCCCAATGTTGGGGTTCGTGGCAATCGTGACCACATCATGGTTTTAAAACTTATTATGTTTCATTACCTGCTCAGCGACATGCACGGCTTCCGAGACGCGTGTAGGTCTTTTTCGTCTAGGTCGTTTGCTCTCGGCTTTACCAGCCTAAATGGGAATAGCCTACAGGGGATACGGATATTTTGCAGTTTTAGTAGACGCCTAGAGTGTTGTAGATAGGACACGGTGGAGCATACGGTGGAGGTCTGCCCTGCTTGGGCGGAGCACCGCCGTGTCCTCGTCGAGGCGATCGGCGGCGGCAACCTCTCGCGTCCGGCCCTGGTTGAATCCATGGTCCGGAGCGAGGAGGCTTGGGAAGCGGTCACCTCCTTCTTCGAAGCAGTAATTCTAGCGAAGGAGGAGGCGGGCCGCGCGAGGGAAAGGCAAGGCCTTCGCCCCAACCGCCGCAACAGGAGAAGACGCCCCGGGCGTCGGGAGTCGCAGGGTGATCCCCGGCCACCGTAGGCGCGGGCCTGCGGACGGCGAGCGTTGGGTGGCTCGCTGTCCGATCACCACCAGGCCCAGGTCGATGGCGCGTTGTGTTTCACGCGCGCCTCAAAGAGATGTCAGCATAGAGGACGGGGCCCGCTAGGGCCAGAGCCTGTCAGGGTTGCGGAATTTGTTCGAAAGAGTCACCGCGGCCCTGGAACGCAAAGGGCTTAGAAGGAACACGGATGGGTTTTAGTCAGTAAGAGTCTGACACGCCCTTCCGCTCCACCCAGAGCGGAAGAAGTCATTTGATGATTTCCCATCCTTAAAAAAAAAAAAAAAAAGAATGTTGTAGATAACACGAGCAATCAGCATCATGAACGGTGATTTAATCGTTTTACCATGAAATCAGGGGTATCCATTTGCGCTGGCACTTTTTCTCCATCAAAAAATGGCTGATAAAACTCATCATCTCCGCTCTACGCTATAAGGAGTACGGCAGTAGATGCAGTCAAGAAGAATCTGGATATTGTTGTTGGTGAAGGTTGCTTAAAAGTAGTCAAAGTAAAAAAACTGGAATAAACTGATCGTTACGTTTTTTGAGCGATGTTCTTCAATAAGGGGCCATGATACGTTAGTGGGCCTAACCTAAGGCATGCTATTGCTTACACATTCCATTAATTCCATCATCTCAAGGGAAGCAAGTTCATGCTGATTGCTGGGTCATTAATTGTCCCGGATCAATTGTGCAGGGACCTCCGTACATTGGCTTGTTGATTCATTTCATACCTACGACTCCGTCGCCGGGCAGTCTCGAGAATTCTTGATTATGATTAATTTGCTTTGTCACAATCAAGTAGCGGTTTCTCTGATTATTGCTTTGTTTTCAACTGAGAATTACGTTAGCAATTTGTTGATGACACATTTTAATTGGAGCTTAATAATTAAGAATATTACACTAGGCTGTACTTCATCTTATTTAATTTACTATAACAATATCATGTAAATGTATTCCTAAATAGTGTTTATGTTTTTTCAGATAAGGGAAGTCCGGAAAATTCACGCCATCGTAGTAAGTGCCTTGTGCCTACCTATGGCTTTTTGGAATACAGTAAAGAATAAGTACGAACGGTATTTATTTAGAAATTGCAAGAACTAGGGTGCCTGTTTACCATTTAGTGCAACACATGTAAAAAATCATCACCAAATAACATTATTTACACAAAAATACACATGTATCGATTGCTAACGAAGTCATTGTGTCTACCAAACTGTCATTGTGTATCGTGATTTATTTTGAGTGTATTTACTTTTTGCCCATACATTTTTGGTTTTGTTTAATTAATCTGGGTCTGTCTGCAAACTTGGTGTTTGTGACGTCAGACTCAACGAGTTAGTAACAGGTAAAAGAAAGCCTGGTAACCGGAGCATTAGCAAAGCTGAGAATATAGTAGGTATGTCCCAATAACGTGAAAAAAAAAATAGTTTTGAATAAATATTATTTTTGATAAGCTCGCGTATAACCACAATCCTATTATTTGATGGTAAGCGATGATATCGGCGACGATAGGGTAAACTTGCCTAGAAGTAATCACCATCGAGTGCATATCGTTAACACACAGCTATCTGAAAGACAGAAACATCTCCACATATTCAGACCCACAATCCGAATCATAGAGCAAATCAGGGGGCTACTCTCCAAGCCCGAAGTCCGTAGTTTCGGGCTTAATTGCGGGCGTATTCTAGTCCGTATCACCTAACCCGTTCGGAACTAATCGTAAGTCCGTAGGTGATACGGAGTAGAATACGCCCGCAATTAAGCCCGAAACTACGGACTTCGGGTTTAGAGAGTAGCCCCCCTGGATAGAAAATTTCCAGGTCGATATTTCAAAAAGGTTTTTTCATTAAAGTTGTTTTCACGGTATAAAGAAAGTTTATTTATATACTTTATTGATCATCCCCAAATCAAAGTCAAGTGAATACGGGCCACTATTTGCTTAGTGTCACAGCTGTCACTGTGACCTCGAACTTTCGATTGTTACGAACTGGGGTTGGGTAGAAGTCAAGAGTGTGAACGTGGAAAAATATCAACGTCATATAGTCACGTGCAAGAAAATGGATACAATTCATTTAAAAAAAAATAGTTTCTTCTTTTCTCCAAAATTATCGATTGCTTATTAGATTGCTTGTTGATGTAATAATTATGATTTATCTTAAAAACTACATTAGTGGCTACCCATTCCCCAAGTAACAATTATGTGTAGGTACTTTAACATGTGTCAAACTGTGTTTTGCGAATAAATTATTATTATTATTATTCTGTCACCCTATTTAATGTTTTCCTTATTTTTTGTTTGTAACTTATATGGTGTACATAATAAGAAGTAGTTCAGGCTCAGTTGAAAACCAGCGTCAGGCAACTCCTAGTTGTTTGGCATTTTACTGACCTGTAGGTCCAGTTCAGCAAAATTTCTACCTATATTGTGTATCTGTGTGTATCTACCAAATAATCTAGTTTTCCTTCTTTCTTGTTACTCGTATTAATACTCATAGCGAATTATTAAGTAAATGAGAAGATGGAAATGCAAAGACGTCATCAGATCTAAGTACGAAGAGAAAATAAAAGAAACCTGATTATCCAGTACCTACCTACCTAACGACACCAATTAAGTACCTGATTTTAATCTAACAAAATCGTATTGTAGGTAACTACTCATTTTTAATAATCATAATCACATTTTTACGGGTACGAGAAACATGTTGCTTGACTCCGCCCCGTGCTAGCTTCGAAAATCTAACCCCAGTCTGGCCAAGGAATAACAGGTTGTGGAAGTCTGATAGTCAGCTGTTTCATATAAAATACTGGTGCTAGCTGCTTCAAGGTAGAATGGACACCGACCCGCGACCCCAATAAAACTGTAAAAAGGCTGTGCAGGCAGATTGATTGAGCAAGGGTTTCAAGCTTGACGGGGCCCGCTAGAGCCAGTGCATGCCAGGGTTGCGGAATTCGTTCGAAAGAGTCACCGCGGCCCTGGAGCTTTAGAAGGAACACGGATGGGTTTTAGTCCGTAAGAGTCTGACATGTCGTTCCGCTCCTTCCAGAGCGGAAGAAGTCATTTGATGACTTCCCATCCCTAAAAAAAAGTGTTTCTAGCTTTCTTCCCGCCACTTGAGCTTTTCAATTTTCCAAGATATTTTACTATTAGCGACCCGGCTGTATTTCGAACGGTTGACTAAACATCGAGATTTATTCACCTATTCAAAATTTAAGTTTGATGTAAATGTATTTGCACGTAAAATCTGATCAAACAACGAAGGACAACGCAGTCAGACAGACGAACACGGAAAGCGAATTTAATATATATATTATGTACCAATCGATATTTGTAGACGACAGAGTATTTTCTGTTCTGATAAATGGTCTAATATGTGATCAGTAATTCGAGAAAATAAATCTGTTTTGTAGACTAACGACAAAAAAATGTAGAAGTAAGTTAACTATAAACGTCCCCAAAAAGATCGCACAATCACGGCTTCGTACGCGCATATCTTTTTACCCGATTCCGCAGGAATTTCGGGTAATCCTCTCTTAGTGCTCCCCTACGGAGTGTAGGGAAGCTACATGCCAAATTTCAGCTTTCAACGACTAGTAGTTTCGGCTGTGCGTTGTCTGTCAGTCATTCAGTAACGGAAGAGTTTTATATATATTTATTAAACAGAGAAAGCTATCCTGACCTGTAACTGTTGCTGTTGCTGTCTGTGTGTAAAGATGATGTGACTAGAAAGGGAAGGAGGACAGGAAGACAAACAAAGATGACCGGGCACCGATGCATGAATTATATCCCACGAAACGATGTAGATAGACACTACAATACTGAAATGGGTTCTTACATATATAGGTTACGTATAATGGTTTTCAAATACAAAGCAAATACAAATACAAAGCAAATAATAGATAGGACTTTTGTTTCAACTAACCTTGCTCATAGAAATTGCTAAGTCTATAGATAGATACGCTATAAAACATTAATGGTTTTATTGTTTTTTTTTCTTGTCTAAAAACGAGTTGCCTAAAGTTTGAGCTAAATAAATATTTGTTTTTTTTTTCTTTCTTCTTTTTTAAGCAATAATTGTGCGATTTAAGGTCCAAAGCATGATGATGATATTGATGTCGATGTTCGGCTGACATAACATAATGATCACAATTCATTAACGACGTCCAGTAGCCACGAGCCAAAGCTTCGATAATTTAGGTACATATTGCTTTTGTTATTAAGCCCTTAAGGTGTTATGTTAATTTAAAATGACTCCTTTACATGTTAATGGGCTTTTGTCACGATTAGTAAATTGTACTGATTAGAGAGCCCTCATTACCGTCACCTGTTAGTCTATTGTTATATGGCCCGTGTCATGTGTAGCATTATCAAATAAAGATTTTTAAAGGTTTATTTCAGTTCAGAACTCGAGTGCCATTAAGTACACAACAAGCTCTACACCTAACTAATCAGAGTTCAAATTCTATAGTAGGCGCCAGATAAATGTGGAATAAAGTATATTGACCTTTCCCTAATAACTGCTCATAGGTACCTGAGCAATTAAATATGAATCGTTTTTCATTATTAGACAATGGTAAGGATCACGAGAGATGATGATTCGGGCAGTTTGTGTCATTAATTCCGTTTTTCAAATTAACAATGTCAATAAATGTAGGTGGGTCAATGACCGATATTCCACGATTATCTGGCGCCTACTATAGTGCATTTTATACTTGTTTAAGACCTTTTAAAACAAAAGGCTAATGTTGATACTTGAGTTGGTAGCGTTGGATTAAAAATTCTCGAATAATAAATTCAAGTGTATTTATTTATTTATTTAGGTTAACCAACAACTGTTTACACTATATTTACATTTCTGATTTAATAACTAGAGTAACATATTCAAGTGCAACAATTAATTACAGGTTAACACCACATGCACTAAAAAACGGCTCACATAACATATTTATAACTTATTGAAATTAGAATTTATACATACAGACAGACGTGTAGACAAGGTGTGTGGGATAAAACATCCAAAAACAAATTACTAGGTAGGTATGTACTACCTCCAGTGTTCCGGAATTTGTTCGAAAGAGTCACCGCGGCTCTGGAACGCAAAGGGCTTTAAAAGGAACACAGATGGGTTTTAGTAAACTAAGAGTCTGTCACGCCCTTCCGCTCCACCCAGAGCGGAAGAAGTCCTTTGATGATTTCCCATCCATAAAATGGGGTTGTACAGACACATCAAGCTACAACAATCTGCCAAATTTATTGAAAAGATTTTAAACTTTATCTCTGGAGAATTAGGTTCAAGGTTGATTGGGAAGATTTGACAGTTTCGGGTAGCCTGATGTGCTGGCATCTGTACAACATATAAATAAAATTTAAAATAGAGTTTTGATTAATGCCATAATATGCATTTTACTGGACTATGACTTCTTCCGCTCTGGATGGAGCGGAAGGGGCATGTCAAACACTTACTGACTAAAACCCATCCGTGGCCTTCTAAAGCCCTTTGCGTTCCAGGGCCGCGGTGACTCTATATTGTGAGTGTGCGTAGTGCGATACCGCACTTATATTGGATTTTATAAATCATTTGAATTTAGAACTAGGTACATAATACTTATGCTTAAAACACAATCTATTTTTCCGTAGCCATGGCACAGAAATACAGTTCCCTGCACAATTAAGATAAAACTTACATAAATATGGTCTATTTTGAAAACAATAGGCTTGTTTCCAATCAGTTTCTAGGGCACCAATAAATATCTGGGACAGTTATGTCATTGTGCATGTTTGGTTTTTCAGTAGAAACCCAATTATGAGTGTTTATACAAGTGTGTTCTGGCAACACTGCCTGATTGTTATATGAAGGTGCAAGATAATAATATTATGTAATGATTAGTTTCGCACTAATACAGTTTCTTATTTGTTACTTGTAAAATTCAGTTTGTTTCTCTTTTATTGCTCAGGAAACTTCTTCAAATAGTAAATTGTAGGTATCATGATGTAGGTACCTACGGCATCTGTGATAGTAGGTAGTTACTACGTAGGAGTCAATAAGCCTTTTTTTGGATAAAAGCACCTTTTTAAAAAAAAAATCGGCTTTGATACCCGAAGGGTAAATTTTTAACACGTACTTAATGATAATAATTATTATTAGTAATAGAGGACGAGCCTAGCGCCTTATTTTTTCTTCTACAGTCAATGAATCCCCAATTAGTTAATTAGATATGTTATGAGAGAGAGTAGTAGTAGTAGATGTATTTAATTTATTAAACCATTTAAGTACTCAAATAATTATTAATAATTTTATCCACGAATATACAATCCGTGGATAAAATTCTTAAGATCTTTGAATTACTTAAATTTTTGTATTGTATGTTATTTGAATGCTTATTTTATTTTTATTTTTATAATTCTATGTTAATTAATATAATTGGACCTGTGCCGTTTTAATTAACTATAAATAAATAAATTTAAAAAAATGTGTGTGGTATTTGCGCGATTCTGAGTCTCCCCCAATATGCCAATTATCACATGTTGTTAATATTTCAAATTAGTACCTACTGTACCATATTTAGTGTAAGCATACAGATGTACCTGAGAGACTTGCTAGTGTAAGTAATTGAAATAGAATTTATATAATAACTTAATTATTTATTGTATCACAAAACATTAGTTTTATAAATACATAACATTCGTTATTTTCGTGAACAATTTCTGAAATATTTGTACTTATGCCAGTAAATGTTTTAAATGCAAATAAAATATTCTTATTCTTACAATGCAATGGAAAACAAGTAGGCACCTATACATTGATTTCGTCAAAACACAATAAAATCGCTATTCTTTGTAAGGTCATCATCGTCAGGCTCCTGTATTGTTCTTGTTCTTCAAGTGATAAACTAACACGGAGACAGCTGTTCAAATAAGTTACGTATGTAAGAAATTAGGTAACATTAGTTATCTTGCTACTTTTTAACCGACTTCAAAAAAGGACTAGGCTCTCAATTCGACTGTTTGTTGTTATTTTTGTGTGTGTTGTTATGTGATTATTTCGCCAATTATGAATTGATTTTGATGATTCCTTTTTAGGGTTCCGTACCTCAAAAGGTAAAAAAAGGAACCCTTATAAGAACTCTCTTGTCCGTCTGTCCGTGTGTCACCACCGATTTTCTCAGGAACGAGTGGAGCTAGCAAGTTGAAATTTATACCAGATACTGAGGTCTATATTCCCTATTAGGTGTATAAAAATCAACACGATAAAAAGATATGGTAAAATTTAGATTTTCGCGAAAACTTGTAAGTACCAAAATTTACCTTAATTTTCAACCTTTTTTGTGCTGTAAGACCAACGGGGTAGTTACTATCGTTAAATTTAAAAGTACAATAGATAGAATTCAAACTTTCGTTCTACCTGACCTTGAATGTGCTAGTTATTTATTGAAAGATTTAGATTTATGGAACTAAAACAAGAGATCGCTGAAACGTAGAAGTAAAATAAAAACATTGAAAAGGAAACTGAACATTCGAGATAATATTGAATCAAAAGTAACTTCCAGATCACCATTGTATTACAGATCATCCAGACACTCAATTTCACAAAAAGTAAATTTTTCAAAAAGGTATTACTATTGTAATTTTTTTTTTACCCGCACCTATATAATATAATAATGCTACAATCATGATTTTTTTTACGTCTCCAAAAACACCGTTTAGCTGGCAGAGGGGGGGACACTCGACTCTAACAAAAATTGGATGGAAAAATGCTTTTAGCAAACCCTCAATAATTTAAACGACCTATCCAACGATACCCCACACCAAGGGGTAGAAGATAAAATAAAAATCATCGCCCCTTTAAATGTAAAAAAAAAGTATTTCAAGATTTTATTACCACTTTGTCAGCGTGATTAATATGTATACCCATACCAAATTTCAACTTTCTAGCGTTAAGCGTCTCTGAGCTACTAAACCGCGGACGGACAGACAAACAGACAGACGAACGTGGCGAAACTACAAGGGTTGATAACGGAACCCTAAAAAGAATAAACAGAGCAGACGAATATTAATTTCAAAGAACTTCCCTAAAACGTTAAAGGAAGTTTTATTTCGTCTGGGCTCGCCACAACTGCGGCGGTGAGGCCCCTTTTTGGGGAGAGGACACGCCCGTATGCAATGTGCCTCTCCTAGCACTTGACTAATCTCCCGGCACTTGGATCCGATCCCGGTATCCGGGTATTGCTAACCCTAGTCTCGGCTGTCGTTTGAAGACCTTTGACAGTAGTTTTGGATAGTAAGAAACCAGTAAATCTAACACCAGTCTTGCCAAGGGGTATCGTATTACACAGTTACTGGGTTGTGGAGGTCTTATGTAAAATGTATTTATTATACAATGAATTACCCGCTGTAATTGTACACTGCTCCTCAAAAATGGTACTCGTCTGCATCCGATTCGACGGAAGCTGACCCCAACACAGGTGGGTACCGTGAAGTGACAAATGCATAAGAAGTCTTGTACTTTTCCGTATGATCTCAAAATATCAACAATGAAACAAAGTTCGAGAGTTATCGAAAAATAACTTTCCCATAGGTCTGATATTTACAAAACATTATGCGTAATGTCGGATTGTCCGTTTATGTAGTGTTAAACAGATTTTCATAATGTTTTCATGCATAATGTGTTTCATAAGAAACTTTTTATGTAGGCTGGTTAGGTATGGATAATAAGATTATAATATTATATCACGCTTGTATCCCCTGAAGGATAAGGCAGTGTATATATGTATATATATAAAAAAAGGTATTATAATATATATATATATATATATATATATATATATATATATATATTTATGTATATACATTTTATAATACCTTTTTTTATGGATGGGAAATCATCAAATGACTACTTCCGCTCTGGGCGGGGCAGAAGGGAGTTTCAGACTCTTACTGAATAAAACCCATCCGTGTTCCTCCTCCGAACAAATTCTGCAACCCTGGTAGACTGGCTAACTGCTCCGTTATGTTAGTTTTACGGCGGTGGTTTCCTGGGTTCGATTCCATGGTCGGGAAAAGTGTCATTAAGATTTTGTTGTGACAGCCCAGAGTTTGGAAGTAGGTGGCGTATACGTGACATACCTGTGCCTCGGAAAGCACGTTACGCCGTTTGACTATGAGAGGGATGGGAGAAAGAGAATATCTGTGTTTCTGCACACACTAATACCCTATAATAGGTATGTATGTATAATAGATGAAAAACCGATCAAGAGGTTGATATTTTTTTGCTAATTTAATGATTCAAGTTTTTATTAGGTATTGTTTGTTACATTCAAGTACAGTAACAAATAATAATACTTTAGTGTTTGCACTATAAGCAAACAAATTTTGATGCTTTAATTGTTGTTTACGAGAGCGAAAACAAATTGGTCGAAAATATCGCGTTTTTGTATGGTATATAATGTAGTAGATATTGGTTTTACGGTTCCGAATCTCTATATGGAAAAACGGAGCCCTTATAGGATCACTCGGTTGTCTGTCTGACCGTCTGTCACAGAAAATTTTCTTCGAATCTACTAGACCGATTCAGTTGAGATTTGGTAAGTATAAATATAATATTCTGTGACTCAAACATGGACGTGTAACGAAAATAAATAAAATTTGAAAATTAGGTCACTTTTTGGGGGCAAATCAGAAAACTTAAAAAAAATGTTTCCAACTGTACTGTGTGACATATCAAATTGACATTTCAAAAAAAAATGTGTGAGTTTCGAATATATATTTTTTTGCATTATTTTCGTTAAATCGTTTTGAAGTTTTATGCAATCAAAAGAAAAATGTCCATTCCCCTTATATCCGAAACGACTGAGTTTAAAATTTTGAAAAAAATACCGACCGATAAGAAGTCTATGGTTTGAAAGTAACATTTTACAAAAATGAGATTTGTTCGAAACCCTTTGCACGCCAGTCCGACTCGCACTTGGCAAATTTTTTTTTTATAACATCAATAAATATTCACACTCTGTAAAAAAAATAACTGGCTACCTATTACGGTTCATAGTCAGCTATGAAACACCGGCCTCTACTAGCTTGCAAAAAAAATATCATTTATCATAAGATACGGGACAGACGAGGAGCGGAGGCTCAGTAAGGAGGTCCAGTGGTTACCCTTTGGGTACGAAACCCTTAAAGCCGAAAATCACTTTGCCTGACCCGGGAATCGTTCTCAAGACCGCTGTTCTTATGGTCAGAAGTAGGTACCACCTTCAATCAGAAGAACAACGAGGCATCTATCGATAAAATTAATTAATGACCAAAGGATCCTTTTTATGTACCTAATTTATTAGAAATTCGAATCAGGATTCCTAATGTTTCAGATCAATGTAAATATCAAAACTTAGTGTAAAAAATCAAAAATCAACTTTGAACAAAACCGTTATAGAAGGAGCTTTTTTTCTCAATTCAATAAATAATTCTGCCCTTGACCTTACCTAAAATGTTGGGAACTAGGATCGGCTTCCAGTCTTATCCAAATTAACACAAGCTGAAACTTTGACCTCTAAAACCCAGTAACTGGGTAACACGATACTCGATATCAAGTCATTCGTCTGTCTCAGTTAAATTACAGATTTGTGAATATCTAAAGGTTCCGGGAAATTAGGGATTTCAGATACATACGGTACCTATTTTGAAAAAACGATTATTGTTAGTGCGGTTAATTTTATGGAAACTTTTTTATTATTTTATTGTCGCTTACCTACACCTACAATTAAAATATTTCAAATTATTTTTTAGGCGTGTAAGTAATCAATCAATCATTTATTTCTGTGCAAACATCATAGGTATTTTTATAATTATAAAGTTCTCCATATTTTACCATTACATGGGCATGCAAAGGTTTACAATTTTATACATAAATTAAAAAATAAGTGGCAGATCATTGGACTTACAACATCCATATTAAAAAAAAAATGTCAGCGTGATTATATCAATAATGAAATATATATCACAATAATTATGTCAATCAGAATAAAAGTTTATCAATCAGTTACTGAATCATCATTAAGAAAATCGTCAATCGTGTAATAAGTTTTCATAATTAAAAAATATGAAAACTACTACACGTACTTACATTTTTTTTCACTGGAAATTGTAAAATTATAAAACAACACTTAAAACTTGTCATTAGGGTTCCATAGTCAACAAGGTTTTAAGGGGCTGCCCTACATGTAAAGAAGCGATGTTTGTTTTATCGTGCATCCCATGGTTCTGTGTGTCGTTGGATAGGTCGTTTACAAATATTGAGGGTATGCGAAAACCATTTTTCCGCCCAAAGATCCGTATGCCAAATTTTAAGCTTTAAAGTGCTAATTTTTGTTAGAGTCAATTGCCAGCTAAACGGTAGTTTTTGGAGACGTGAAAAAATTCATGGAAGTAGCATATATCCTATTTAGCTGTGATAACTTTCCTTTTTAAATTAAAATTCGTTATTTAAAAGGAAAGTTATCACAGCTAAATAGGCTTTATAAATTAACGAGTAATAGTCGGCCAACTTATGATATGTAATTGATTAGGTTAAAATTTCGTAATAACCCCATAGAAAATGACTTAAAAGTAAATGTACTTGTAACTTTGTAATGTTATAGTAAAATTAGCTATTTTTTGTCATGGCTTACGGGACAGGTAACTACGGAACCCTACACTGTGCGTGACCCGACACGCAATTGGCCGGTTTTTTTATGTTAAAATTAAATATTAAACTCATTAAATTAGTTAAAGTTTTGCACTATGTTCTAATACGTGTATTGCTAGAGGCTTTTACCCAGTAGTGGGACTGTGGGCTTACAAAAATAAAATAAAAAGAACATATATTAAAACTGAAACTTACTCAAACCAGCAATCACAATTTGGTTGAATTTGCTCCCTTCCGCACAATATTTCTTCATGGTATACTTCAACATTATTAATATTTTTTTTATTCAACTAGGCACTATGTTTTACGAAAATGCACAGATTAAAAAAAGCGCGGGCACCCGCTCTCTGCCCGCTACTGAAGCCGAATGGCCGATCGCCGGGTTCCCGCCAACCGGCCTGTATTTGTTTAAAACTGTAGTCTCAAGTCAAAGCAAGCCATCGGTACTTAGTATAAAATCGTGTAGTTGGATATTAAAAAGAAAATTTAAAATGGAAAGAAATTGTAATTAATACTGGTAGGTAGTAGATTTCGATAGCGCTGTTGGCCACCAAAAGGAGGGGTGTTCTAAGTTTGACGTGTGTATCTGGGTGTGTCTGTCTGTAGCATTGTATAGCTCTTTAACGGATGAACCGATTTTAATAAAAAAAAATCAGTTGTGTCGAACTTTCTTTAATCTTAAGACTCCACTTAAGATACATATATAACTTTACAACTATCGTTTTACAACCATCGCACCTAATTTCATGCAAAATTTCAAACGAAGGTTACAGCGATTTTTCGTTTTCTGTTCCGCTATTTGTTTCAAAGATTCGAATATCGTGACCCGCTAAAAAGGAGCGTTAACGGGTTAAAGAGCGGAAATAAAGATACAGAAAAAGGAATCAGCTAAAATTCAACAAATTCTTTTACAAAAATTGACGAAACATCTAGAATAAACTCTTGATTTGGTTTTCTCTCTCTGTCTCTCTCTCTCTCATACACACTTTCCCATGTAAAAAGTTGCTCGAATAGAAAAGTAGGTATGTAGGTACTTAGATTGACCGAAAACAAAAAGTTAGGTTGAGCCTTTGCAATGTCTTTTTTACATCCGCTATGTAGTTTTTGGGTTCCTAAGGGCTGTCAACTCATTGAGATAAAACCGGAAATCCTTAAAAGCTAGAAGAGCCTTGCGATATTAGATAAGTGATGATGTCTTAACTTTATGCATTTTTGATTCTCAGTCATAATCATAACATGTTTAGACGCCAAGAAAGACAGGGTTTTTGTAATCGTAGATACTTGTTTCCTTCGATGAATCATGGTCTAGTTGTCCCTGGCAGTTTGCAGGTTTCATCCGAAGTTAGGTTAGGTTCTTAGCTATCGTCATCCCATTCATGTTAGGCATTTGTCACCAGTGGTAAAAAATGGGAACAAATGGAAACAGACGGTTCTTTTTCACCCTGCCCTTTAATATATCTCGATATCTATCGAACTTAACAAATTGAGCATCCTATGAATTTTACTTGAACAATTTGTTGGATATACAAGGGATTAACTCTACCTACACAACTGCATAGAGGTAGGTACCAAATGTACCGAAGTGCATCTACGCGAAGCTTTGCGGGTCAGCCGCCTCCTTTACTCAGAATCCTGCGCAACCTAATAAAAATAAAGCGTGAGACACAGCCTTTTTCTAATAATAGTCTCAAGTGTTGCCAGTTAAAAATAGACCGGATCGCGTGCAAAAACGCGGCGCAAGCGCAAGCGCCCACCTATTCATGCTAGGCGCCGATAAATTATAGCCGAGATTTGACATAACTTACAACAGATGGCACTTTGTAGCGGTACCAAAGTGCCAACGGTACTTTTATCATAGATTTATGTGTTTCATTTATCAATTAAAATGTGGCACTACTTTTTGTGAGAGGGGTCAGCTAGCTATCTATGTGATAAAGAATTTATTTGTTCTTAACTCTAATGACTCGTCGATAAGTAATGAATCAAGATGAAATAGGTACCCATAGTTATATAAGATCACATTAAAAATAGGTGGACATCTTTAAGAAAACATTCAGACCACCAAAATTAGGACAACGGTAAAAAAACAACAAAAAAACGCATTAGATTCTTTCACGAAAAAATGAGCTACCGAAAATACATTAAAAATATTGGTTACCCTCTGCATAAACACATCCATCAGTCTTTGTTATTATCTCATAATTCTGATACTACAAATATGCAGGCACACGTTACCACGTCAAGTACTTACCCATAGTGGATATGCTTATTCCAGTGAGCCGAAAAATTTATTATTTTGAGTCAAAATAAAATCACTCTAATCAGTCTTTTTTTGCTTGGATATCTTTGCATTGGTTAGACGTACTGAACGCTGTGTTAAAATTTGTCTATAGTAGGCGCCAGATAAATGTGGAATAAAGTACATTGGCCTTTCCCTAATAACTGTTCATAGGTACCTGAACAATTAAATATGAATCGTTTTTCATTATTAGACAATGTTAAGGATCACGAGAGATGATGATTCGGGACAGCTTTGTGTCATTAATTCCGTTTTTCAAATTAAAAATGTCAATAATTGTAGGTGGGTCAATGACCGTTATTCCACGATTATCTGGCGCCTACTATACCTATTTTAATGGTACCTTATATAATAATAATAATCATTTTATTATCAGGCTACTGAGGCCCATAGACACAATACACAAACTAATCTTAAACAATAATAAACTAATACATATTAATAATAAACCTTATTTTTACTATTGCACACGAAATGACGGCGTCGTGTTTCGCTGACTGGTGTCGCGCAGCTGGCCGCGGAAACGTCGATACACGACACCCTTCGGCCAAAACTCTTCTTTGAGGAATACCTCGAGCTGATGAGTTGGAACCCGCACCACAAACGACTTGAAGTTTGTGTTGTGACGCGACTCCAACTTCTAGACCCTCAAAGTACAGTTGGTCTTCACTCTCATGTAAGTACTCCACGATCTCCTCAACCTTCGTGGAGTGATGTAGCCGGGACACGTACAGCTGTGTGCTCCATCGTCGACCACATCTTGCTTACCATCAGGAGAGGTAGTGAGCAAATGCGAGTTTATCATTAAAAAAACTTATTTAACGTTTTTCTAGCTAATCCCTCCACTTTTCTCACTGAGCATATCTCAAAGAAATCGTGCATTTTATCGAGATAAAATGTACCTTAGGTACTGAGCGATAGTGTAGCTTTCTACCAGTTGAAAGTTTGTTCTAATCAGATCAGTACTTCCAGAGATTATGTACAGACGCCAGCACATGAAGCTACCTGAAACTGTCAAATTATCCCAATCCACCTTGAACGTAATACTTTAGCGATAAAATTGTTTTTTTTATTTGAGGTGGGTTTGCTCTTGGCTCTAGTCTAGGTCATAGAGGACAGAGACAAAGTCGACGATGGAGCGAGCTTAAAATTGAAAATTTATTAAAGAAATTTGACAAATTGTTGTAGCTTGCAAAAATATAATTTGGCATCTGGCAATACCTAACCTACTTATTATACCTACCTACTAATAAAAAAGTCATTCAACAACAAAAAAATATAATTTCTGCCCATTACCTACTTATCATAACTTTTCCGGTTTATACCACAACACGACGACGACTGCAAAATATTCAGAAAACATAAATTCAAAAGACCCAAACTCCTGTACAGCTATCCTAAAAAGCCCGGGGTTCAAACCGATTCACAATGATTCCCACCATTAGAAGTGAGAGGTGTTAAAACTTAGTCAAGTTAGTCACAATTCTAAAAAAAGAACTTTATTTCCGTTCCAGGAATCTGTTAACCTCAGTGTGCCTTAGCCTATGTAGATAAGGTTGGCTCACAGATGTAGAGAATTGTAGATAACGCATACTGTCTCTCTAGGCTTGCGCCGATTTTGTTAGTCTAGTACATGTTTATAAAATATATGAATATGAATTAAACAAATGTGATTTTGAAAGAACTAAATTATAAAAAAAGAACTAAACAAAAGACAAGAATTACGAAAAAAAAGACACATTCTTCCACGCACATCAACATAATGCATGGGCGCCGACAGATCTATTTTCAGGGGGGCTTATCTTCAAAATCCAATTCGAATGGGGCAGGTTTTCTATACCATTCACACAGATATAGAACTAAACTGTGTCGACTTGTGCTGAGAAGCTTGCTACGATGCAAGCTCGAAAATTTGCACTTCACCTAGGATGTGCTAGGTTCTCTTATATTAGGTAGGTACTTACATTATTTTTTTCGAATACATCTTTTAATTTCTTTCGGTGTCGTGTGTTAATTGAAAGCCAGGGCAGTGCAAGGGCACCCCCTTGCAAACTGCTCCCGGCACCCATGACATCATTAGGCATCTCTATTAGCCATCTTCTCAACATGAAAGGCACACCCAAACCAGCCGGTCGATTCTGTATACATGTCGAAGTGTAAGCTTGGGTGTCGAAGTGATCACGAGGTGAGCTGTCAATCCATAAAATCAAGATGGAATGACAGCTCACTCCGTGATCACGGAATCTGAAGGAAACATTTGAAGATCTCAATGCCTTTTCACGTCCACTAAAACGTCAAACTTAACTTCAAACACGGTGGATCTGGATAATGGCCAAAATACTTCAGACCGTTTAAAAAGAGCGCGCTTTTAACACAATACCTTGTAAGCTCCACGTCTATACATCTGTGGTTTACCTATATCCGAGGCTGCTTGTCATGACCGAGCTGTCGCCCTATGCTCGTCACACGACGGGACTTCGCCGTAAGATTACAATGCTTCGCGTGAGCTAATTAGTTTAAATATAGTTTGCGCCAGCTAGGGAGTAGGGACATAGGCTTTTGACGTGGCACTGCCTGCTTGAAAAGGTGAAACCACGATGTCCTGGCAATGTTACAAATAGAAAATATCTATTGGTTATTGGTTTTCTTTACATAGTATTGATTTTTGCTTGGTGGTGATAAAAAGAATTGGTTGTCTGTAAAGTCGGTTTACGGACGATAGTTTAACGTGACAACGTCATAACAAAACATTCATGAAATGATCGTAACGTTACAATGAGCGTAACGTTACAATGAGTCATCTTTTTTCGTGCGTGCAACCGGGCGGCGTTCATCAATTTATTAGACGTTGTCATGTCAAAAAATCGGTTGTCTGTAAAGTCGGTTTACTGACGATAGTTGAACGTGACAACGTTCAAAAGAAAATCAGATGTCGAACGCTGCCGAACGCGGAGGCCGATTTTGCCTCTTTGTTGCTCGTTCCGCGCTCTCGCTTGCACTTCAAGCCTTAAATGGAACGCCTCAGAGCGATTTAACGCCGCATGACGTCATGTTTTTTCGTGCGTGCAGCCGGCTCCATCGAATTATAAGACGTTTTCACGTCAAAAAAGAAACCATCTGATGTTTCTTTAGAGAAAAAAAGGTACACATAAACATTTAGGGTAAGACCTACTTCTCCTCTTCCTCTTCCTGTAAGTAGGTAGTACCTGGAGGACACGGTGGAGCATACGGTGGAGGTCTGCCCTGCTTGGGCGGAGCACCGCCGTGTCCTCATCGAGGCGATCGGCGGCGGCGACCTCTCGCGTCCGGCCCTGGTTGAATCCACGGTCCGGAGCGATGAGGCTTGGGAAGCGGTCACCTCCTTCTGCGAAGCTGTCATGCTAGCTAAGGAGGAGGCGGGCCGCGCGAGGGAAAGGCAAGGCCTTCGCCCCAACCGTCGCTACAGGAGAAGACGCCCCGGGCGTCGGGAGTCGCAGGGCGATCCCCGGCCACCATAGGCGCGGGCCTGCGGACGGCGAGCGTTGGGTGGCTCGCTGTCCGATCACCACCAGGCCCGGGTCGATGGCGCGTTGTGTTTCACGCGCGCCTCAAAGAGATGTCAGCATAGAGGACGGGGCCCACTAGGGCCAGAGCCTGCCAGGGTTGCGGAATTTGTTCGAAAGAGTCACCGCGGCCCTGGAACGCAAAGGGCTTAAGAAGGAATACGGATGGGTTTTAGTCAGTAAGAGTCTGACACGCCCTTCCGCTCCACCCAGAGCGGAAAAAGTCATTTGATGATTTCCCATACTTAAAAAAAAAAAAAGTAGGTAGTACCTACCTATGTTTTGACAAAATAAGCTTCAATAAGTTTCAATACTTTACTATCGACAGCTATGAATACTTTTCGAGGTTCATAATTGTTATGTTATGTAGGTACCTGTGTTGTTAATTATTGGACTATTTATGGGACTTTATTAATCAGAAAAATAGATACAAATTGCAACCTTTGAGTTTACTGATTAAAGGTAAACACGTGTATGATCGTAGTAGGTATTATCATTTTATCAATTACATTCATTAAAGACAATCAATGGTGGTGCCTACTCAATGACTTATAAAGGAACAAACACGAATTAAAACTCTGAAAGAGTCCGAAGTACTGAACAGTCTGAAAAATCATTTGAAAAACAACAAAAAACAGCTTAAAATAAAAAAACCGGCCAAGTGCGAGTGGGTCTCTCACATGAAGGATTCCGTACAAGAGACGTGTTTTTTTCTGTTTATGGTATAGAACCCTTCGTGTGAGAGTCCGACTCGCACTTGGCCGGTTTTTGTTACTTACCATTAAAATGTTTTGGTAAAATTCGACTCCAAGTTTTGGAATACAGAACACTGTAAAAGATCAATAACACTATTGATCCGAAACTCTAATTTCGGATTTAGTCAATAGAACTATTATCAATCACTGTATACCTAACTACTTAAGCAAATTAATTAGTAAAATAAATAAAAAACCAGTTCTGGTCATGTGCAACGAACAGACGCACATGTTCATCTATTACGTTAGTTATAAACACGTTTTGAAGCACGTTGATTTAAACAGAATTTAATTATTATTCAGATAATACGAGCTGCCGCCATGAAAATAGCGATTGAATAATACAATGTGGCACCTCAATTGGGTCATTAGTAACTTGATAGTGGTCATTGAACATTCATTGAAGTACGTGCGTAACGAGTTTCTTTGGGAGAGGTTAATAAGACCGTTTTCGTGGGGATTAGGAAGTAAGTTGTAGTTAAGCCACTCTGAGAAAGATATTGTGAGATATAGGGTACCAACTTAAACCTTCTCGGATTGTATGATTGGGACATTGCGACGAATATTCTTGGCAAATAAAAATTGAAGATCGATTCACAGGAGGACGAAGAATACCGACAGAGCAGATTCCTCACTGAACGGATGGCCCATGGGCCGATGATTCTGCAGTGTCGATTTTTCTGGCCTCCAAGGTAACCGATAACCTAGTGAAGATCCTAAGATCTTGTGAAGATCTTGTGTCATAACGAATTACTCGTTTTATGGGGCGATGCGGTGGGGGGAAGTTCAGCTGTGTGCATCAATCGGCAGAAATGATGATGATGAAGATTTAAAGTTCGACCTACTTATACCTACTTAATACCTACGTTTGTCAGTTTCTCCAAAACCTCGGCCTAAATACATAGCACATTATATATTATTGTAGAAAGAAGTTCTTTACCCGCCACAAAAACTTTATCAGAACAAAACTTTTCCGTCTCTCAGAAAATCAACCGTCAACTCAGAAAAAGCAAAACCGTCTGTCATATTATTTTACTGACAGACGTAAGACTTCACACATAGTATAATAATACTTCACATATCTTCATAAATATTTTGGCAATGGTCTGATGAAATTCAAAATTGTGTGCGATGTCCTCTGTGCTTGTGGTCAGTGCTTGTCTGCTCATCACGGTGACCGGCGTGGATATCAAGTCGCTGCATCACAACATCTGCAGTGCGTATGGCTACCAGCTGTTGGAAGCTAAGTTCGGTAGCGAAGTTCATATGCTGTGCTTGAAGCTGCAGTCTATCGGTGAGCACTAGAGCATCCTAATCCTTACTAATATTATAAATCAGAAAATGAGTTGGTTTGTTAGCTTTCACGCCTATCACTCAACCGATTTCAACGAATCTTGGTGCAGTGCAAAATCTACCTATAACTGTCTTGTCTGTATTCTACCTTGGGAGACGGTTATAGGCGGATTTTGCGAATATCTATATTGACGCAAGCGAAACCGTGGTCGAAATCTAATCATCAATCAATCAATTAATATAAAATTCTTCCGTTACTGACTGACAGACAACGCACAGCCGAAACTATTGGTCGTGGAAAGCTGAAATTTGGCACGTACGTTCCTTAGCGGACTTATGACAATACTCCCCGTATTGTCATAAGTCCGCCTCTGTACATTTGTGTGCGTAAAGTGTTAATAAATAAATAGATAAAGAAATATTGGGGAGCACTTAGAGAGAATTTCCCGAAATTCCTACGGGAACGGGAAAAAACGGGGTACGCGCGTGCACAGGACTTTCTAAATTGGTTAAAATGAAGTCAATGTCTGCCTCTGTCTGTTCCTGCGCTCAATTCTTCTAAACCACGTAATGAATTTTGATAACGTGTTCATTAATAGAAAGAGCGATAAACGAGTAAGGATCCACCCATATGAAGCCAGGGTGATGGTACCTTATAGTTTAAAGTCTCGGTTAGGCAAGCATCTCGACCTTCAAATAGCGAGAGTCGAATGGCCAGGTAAATTCTCATGTAACAATTGCCCAGGAAAAATATAATAGAAATGAATAGATTCTGAAAGCACACCTGGATAACTTTGCAAGAAGTTACCGAGTTGTAGGGTTACTGAGTTACCTCATTTTCAATGAAACTTGGTTACTTCAATTAATAATGAGTGTTCCTACACACTAGACTGACAATATTGGCATTGAGTTTATGAAACATGATTCAGATTAAGATTCATCGCTGTATTTGCTAGCATACAAGTTAGGTTCGTACATTTTATCTCAGTGTGTAGTCTGAAAGTTTATCGGTCTGTTTAACTGCTCCGTAGGTTGATCTCGAGGTCGCAAAAACGACAGCTGAGCGTGAGATCCTAAGTTTGATTCCCAAGTATAATTGGGTTTTCCACTAGAAAAGTACAGTTGCAACTGAGGAAGTCTGGAATTTGGAAGTTGGTAAAGTCGTTGGCCCTCTTTGCTGATGACCTGGGGCCCTACCATAAAGTTCTAAAACGATCATGATTCCGCTTTAAGAAAGAGACGGAGCTATACATAGCGAATAGCACTATCCCTTTTACATCATCGGAATTGGATGGCATTAGCACGTCATAGTAGCGCTGCTGGTTAACTGCCCCGTAGGTTGATCTCGAGGTCGCAAGCGCGACAGCTGAGCGTGAGGTCCTAAGTTTGATTCCCAAGTAAAATTGGGTTTTCCACTAGAAATTTCTCAGTTGCTACTGAGAATGTCTGGAATTTGGAAGTTGGTAAAGTCGTTGGCCCTCTTTTCTGTTGACCTGATCTCCCCCGGTCGATAGCCATCTCAGACGACTGAATAGAGACGCACCATGCAAATTACCTGCGTACCTACTTGGCCAGCGGGAGCGCAATTCGGTCGGGATGTTATAATTATATTCAACATCCTTCCCCCTAACCCAGTTATTTACAGCCAGCGGCGGTAGCGAGTAGGGGCAGCAGCGTAATGCTTGTTATTTTCATACAAAGGTACAGACGCCAGCACATCCAGCTACCCGAAACTGTCAAATTTTCCCAATTAACCTTAAACCTTAAAGTTAAGCGATAAAGTTGAAAATCTATTAAAGAAATTTGACAGATTGTTGTAGCTTGATTCAGATTGCGATTGCGTCTGTGCATCAATCGTTGCCTCTGTTGACTGAGACAGAGGCAAGGTATCACTTACATATATAATATTGTCAGGAGGACCTCCTTGGCTGCAGGTTTCTGGCAGACAAGCTAGATCTTTAGAAGCGTCTGGCAAAAAGTTAAAGAGAATTTGAATTAGGAATATGAAAATATGTTTTGTTTTTATATGAGACTCCTAGCGCTCGTCTACGGCAGATGTCAAATATATTACGAAGTTAAATCTCTAACGTGGTTTTATTTTATAATAATAATAGTAAGTAGCACTAGCGTGAGTCCGCTAGTGTTACAATATGTCAATCTCTTCCGACATATTACCGCACCAGTTATATTAGATACTTGGCCTACACTTTTGTTACCCGCAACACAAGCAGAAACTGTGATCATACATCATCGAATCGCTTACCGTTCCTTCCGTCAATTCCAGGCAACTCCCACCTATCAGCACGTACCTCAACCCAATACCTGACTCCCGTAGCCGGTGACGAAGATCCGCAGAAGGCTGACGTTGACGCTGACATCCAGACGCGTGTCACAAAGAATCCGCTGAGTGAAATCACCATGGCATATGGGTACCCGGTTATGGACCCGTCTTCGGGCTCCGCTGAGGGGTATATCGGCGAAGATCATCAGTTCTACGGAGTTTTACATTTAGGTTGTTATTTTATCTATTTGGAACCTACCTTCTTGAAATTATTAACAAGTGTTGGTGGTGGTGGGTTGGTGTGTAGGGAGAGCCAAAGAAAATGAATAGAAATTTGAAAGTAACTCTGTCTATTTGTCTGTTGGTTACCTTTTCAAGTCTGAACGGCTGAACGAATTTGAACAAAAACTTGTCACACGGGTAGGTGATGTCCTGGAACGGGACACACGATATTTTTTATCCCAGGAGTATGTTCCCTTGCTACATCCGTGGAACTGTAGGATCTGACAGTCACGGATAACTGACGAATGTACCTGACCAGGGTTCTTAGATAACAAGCTGTATTCAAAATAGACAGCCCTCGTTATGCAAGTAGGTATTGACTGTTGTTTTGTGCTTTTTTCCAAACAACACTCACTAATCCCGGTAATTTTAATGTTATATAATATCTCAAACTCAAGTACGCGCACGTTCGGCTGTGACCTTGAGAAAATTTTCCTCAGAAGCCTGTGTGATAACATAAACTTTTGGGATCTGTGTTTTCAAACTCCCACTTATGAATTCGTAATTTACGAAAAGTTAATATTATGTGAAATAATAATTAGGGATTGCCTTCCAGAATAGTCTACAATTCCCTTAGCGACGTGTTAGCTAGGCTTTATTTAATTAATTAACCAATCTTACGCTGTTTTTAACACGCTTTTATTAGCTTCACCTGTATGTATGTATGTAACCGACCCTTTTGAGCTCGATTTTGCCCTACTTTGAACGATCAGATTTAGTTCAAACTTTGCGCACCTGTCAAGGATCGATGACAATGCAAGAATTCAATTAAAATATCCTATTATCTTAATTAGATTCGCCAGGATTAATTAATTAAAATTAAAAAATATTCTAACAAAGCAAAACATTATCCATAAATACACACTTTTTTATTGTTCACAAAAACACACATATTCTATTTAAATAACCTTTGACAAAAAAAAAATAGTTTAAAAAAACTAAAAAAACAAGCTTTTATAGAAAAATCCAACTAAAAAACAGAAAATAAAATTTAATAAATTTGATTAAGAATAATGTAAAAAAGAAATGAATGTACATTATTGTAAAAAAGCGTGGGGTGCATAGTGTCAATAGTTATAAACATTTTATTGACAGATAATGAGTAGAAGAATCATCACTTTGATAATATCTTCACTTTAAATGCACCCCACGCTTTTTAACAATAATGTACATTCATTTCTTTTTTACATTATTCTTAATCAAATTTATTAAATTTTATTTTCTGTTTTTTAGTTGGATTTTTCTATAAAAGCTTGTTTTTTTAGTTTTTTAAAACTATTTTTTACCCCAGAGATGTGCGAGGTAGCTAGGCTATGAAAATGTATTATTTTTCCGCCTGTGCGAGGAGCTTGCGCAGGCCGAGGATTTAAAGCTAAGCTGTGAAACGGTGTATAACTGTGTGGTGCTAAAATGCGAAGCGGACTCTTTTCAGCAGTGCGCGCATACATCCCTCGCACACATTTGCTGCCCGCATCTCTCACTAAGGCTGACTGTCCACTGGAGCGAAGAGAGGAGCACAGCAGAGCTGTGCCAATATTAACCATTACTAATATCTCTGCTCCCATTCAGTGGGCAGGGATTTGCGAACTAGTTAAAATTCATACAAAACCGAGAAGCGGAGCGGAGAATCGGAGCGGAGAATCGGAGCGGAGATTTTTGCGTATAGGTAACTGAACTCCCACTACCGCCGCTCAAAGTACTGGCCGCGTGTATTTGGCCTAGCTCCTCACTACCTCGGTCCGCATCAATGAACAGACACAGTCCGCAACTGCGCTCTGCATTACTCCCGCTCTCCGCTTCGCCGCCTCGCTCCGCGTTTATGGACAGGCAGCCTAGCACGCTGGCCCTTTTCCAACTCTGGTGTAAAAGCTATTATGACCTTTGTTAGGAGTAAAATCTGGCATTTTTTTTTCGAATATAAATATTTGGTACTTAGGTACCTACTTCTTAGTAGCTGAGCGACGGTAACTTACGTTTTGCCTTATCCGACCAATTCGTTAAGATCGGTTTCAAAAACCAGGATCTGATCAAAATTCTTCGGGCAGGTAACCGCACCCTCCACGCGGACCCATATGGCAAGGACGACCCTCACAAGTTCTTCGGAGCCTTCGAGAATGACAACATGACGGCGCCCCGATCTCGACGCGATCATGCACAGGTGATCAGGTGAAGATGATGCTTACTACAGTGTCGGCAGAGCTGCCAAACAACTAGACTATTGTTTAGCCGATAAATTTAGCGCATTTCTAATAACCAACAAAAACGATAGATGGATAGTGTTAGTGTGCTGATATGGCTAGAAAGTAATTGAATTGAGAAGAATGCTGCGCTGACCCTAGATAAATTAGGATAACGGTAAGGACGATGAGGATTTCTAATCATCTTTATAGATGACTGTGGGTCCAGATTACGATCTTTGGATACGATCTCCATATACGTGTACATTCCAACTACATTTGACAATTTTTCTGGCATGGTTTAGGAGACGGGTAACTGCGGTAGCCTACACTGTGCGTGGTCCGACACGCACTTGGCCGGTATTTTTTTAATGTTTTTCATTGTTCTCACTTGACGACTTTACCTCCAAATATCTCGGCAACGTAAGCTTTAGGGCACCATGTTGCAAATATTTTTCTTTGTTTAAGGGTCCTCTACCCATACGCGTTTCAACGCGCGCCATGATTTTGAAAAAAAAAACAAAATGACGACGAGAGGCTTTGCCACAAAGGTTCTATCCCCTTCACCTATACTTCATTTTCATTGCCATCAGACTTCCAAAACGTCGCAGATAAATTAATAGACCTCTTTGAATCGTTTCTCCCTAAAAAATACTCAAAAAAACTAACCGCTCATCTTCTCTTCCAGTACAACGTCTTAGAACGCGTTCCCTACTTTCCCTTCCGGATAGAAGAACGCGAAAGAGTCCCCGGGGTAGCCCGCGCGAGGATCTGCGACCTCTTACTGCTGGCTGATAAAGAGTTCTTCGAGAAGGACGCAAACTCCAGCCTGAACCATGTCGTGAGGCGAATGATGCATGCGGTCGCGCAAGCTGATATTATATTTAGGAACGCGGATTTTAACGAGGACGGGATCCCTGATAACATTGGTTTGTTTCTGGTAACATCTTTCAAAAGTTCTGTTGCATTATATGTGAACCATTACCTCGGTATGTCTGAAGCAAGCGATCTTAAGTCCTAAAGTTGTCACAGCTATATCAGCCATAATTATATTGATAAATTTGACAATTTCTGAATCGCTTTAAAAATATATTTAATTAAACAGAACCTTCTTTTAACAGGTTTCTCAGTAAAGTACATCTTAGTGCTTACCTCAGATGACACGAACCAGCGCGTGTTTGGAGACCTCCTGACAAAAAAGGCGATCGATGGACGATCCTACCTCATGCGGTTTGCCAGACTACGCCGCTTGTCTGAGGTCTGCCTTGGTGTGGCGTTCTCTGGACATGCGTTTCATAATAGGACTTTGGGTTTAAGGTAAAAACATCATTAGAAACTTTCTGGATCAGCGTGTTACAAAAATAACATGATACCTAAGGCAGTTTTTAAGTGCTATGGTATTAACCAATGTGCACCCACACTTTGTGATAGCTTTGTAAAGTGTTTCGGTCAACTAGTTAATCAAAACAGCTGATGAAAAGAGAGATTGATAGATCAGTTATACCGTTCTGAAATCGTAAGTTATTTATTTAAACTTTATGTACAATAGTGGTACATGGGCGGACTTAATGCATCAAGGCATTCTCTACCAGTCAACCTTTGGGCTATAAAGACTATACTGTGGTAGGTGTACAATAAATAATAATAAGATTTAAAAATTAATTTTAACATTTCGGAAAGAATATACAGATAATATATATAAAACTAATAAAATACATATACCTATATGCTAAAATAATAAACTAATAAATATGATATACTAGTTGCCGCCCGCGGCTCCGCCCGCGTGATTGTCGAAAATTATCCCAAGGGAACATATTCCCGGGATAAAAAGTACCCTATATGTTATTCCAGACTATAATCTACCTCTGTGCCAAATTTCATCAAAATCCGTTCAGTAGTTTTTACGTGAAAGAGTAACAAACATCCATACATACATCCATACTTACAAACTTTCGCCTTTATAATAGTAGTAGGATAATAATTAATCATACTGATTAAGAGAATTCATAATAATCATGACGAAGAACATCTAAGAATGACAAGCTTTTAAAATATAACAAGAACATATTTCTTTATGGGGTGGACGTAAAGTTGAGCATGGCTTAGTCTGTGTCCTCATGAGGGCGCATGGCGCATGGTCAAGTTATATCGTAGTGTTTTCGGATTTTAAGCTTAAAGGAAAATTTAGACTCAGCCTTCTTGATGTCAAGGGGTAGCATATTCCAAAGTTTAATTGTAGAAATAGCGTAGGAATTAGACCAGTAGAATTTTCATATAGTTATAATTTCCTATTTTATAAAGGCAGAATTCCACTGCTGCGTAGGATTTACATGTAGAGGCTATGAACGCTAGCTTCGCCGTCGTTCACAGTCGTTGTTCATAATGGACAATATTGCACAATAAAGGACAATGCTACACAAGCCGTGAACAACTATAGAACTTTTTCTCAGTCGTTCTCCTCAAGGCTGTAGGTCGTGTCCATTTGGAGTTTCCAGCTCTGAAATGTACCGAAATAATGTAATTTTTTAACCTTTAGCAACAAAAAAGTTTTCAACTTTTTCCATAAAAGGAAAAAATAAATATTTCAACTTGCGTCGCGCGCGTTTTCTAGGAGATTATGAAACTGCGCGCGCGGCCCCATTCATCGCGCAACGTCTTTGACACTTGATAAAACGATAGATAGCTCAGTCATTTCTCATCATCGCGGGCGAACAGTGTGTTTGTTTTTATATTACGGGGAAAAAGCTTATAAATAAATTAAAAGTACCTAGTGATTCCGAATCTGATAAAACTCCTCCTCGAAAATAAGTTTCCATTTTGCTGTTTTCTACTGTTTTTTTTAAGTCTCATCTGCTGCTTTTTGCCTGAGTAACTCAATTTTTTATCCATTACACATCCACCTCAGTTTCACATCTCTGGGCGGAGGCATGGGTGGAGCAGCAGGCGGCCTGTGCGACCGGCGCGCGTACGGCCGCTCCTTCAACACCCTGGCTATAGCGCACGCCACCACCGAGGAGTCGGGCAGAGTTCCTGAGAGAATTGCTGCTCTTACGCTCGCTCATGAAATGGGTAACTTGTCTTTTTTTACTTTATTGCTTGAATAAGGTAAGGTATAACAGCTTTTAGGGGTATGAGAAAGAATAGAAAGTTATACATCCTCTTTTGTTTCGGTGTACATACTGTAACACTACTACCGCTCACTTATATATAACACACATGTGCTTCTCATCGTTCGTTAGTTCAATTATCTGTTCAGTGGAGTGTATGGTAAGCGAGCGAACGATCTGCCTTTCTCTGCTTCGACGATGACTTCAGGCGGGAACTGACGTACTAAATGGCCGACCTAGTTTGCTTATGAGCCGCGAACCCGCGACTTTAGTTGGTCTGAACTGAGCACTCCTGGTCGCGATCTACTATGCGCAAGACTACTCTGGATGACCAATTTTTCTTCACATTTTCGTCTAAGCAGCTCAGCTCAGCTTCTTGCTTCCAGGTCACAGTTTCGGCGCGCACCACGATGACAACTTCCCCAACCAGGAGTGTCATGGCTACCTAATGGGCTCGCAGTCCACCACCTCGGTCAACGGCCTCAACTTCGAGTTCTCGGTGTGCAGCAAGCGATTGATCGCTGCTACGCTCAGTAGCATGAGCTACTGTTTGATGGATGAGGATAGACCTTATTGTGGGAATGGTAAAGACTATTATTTTCTATGACAATTAGGTAGCTACGACAAAAGACAGAGAAAAGTAGGAGGATTTGTTTGAGGAGTAACAGAAGGAAAAGCCGGAAAATGGGGTGAATGATACCGTTAAGATTAACGGAAGAAAATGGAAGAACCTTCAGCGCTGATCCCAAGCAACATGGGATAAGGACTGGAAGATTATGATGACAGGTAGCTCAGACGGTAAAATGTTAAGCGTCTGTTACTGGCTTGTTCTGCCTGTTATTTTATGACCCATAACCGTTGTTTTAGAGAGACTGCTTTTAAACAGGGAGTACAATCAGTATCAGGTCAAAAACCTACTAAACTCCTCTATAGATATCGTTTAGCTTAAGAAATAGCATTTGATATATTGAATAAAAAAAGCTTTGTTAAGCTCTGTCAAAATATGTTTCCGTCTCATTGAAGCTTTTTCTAACTACGACTGAATATAGACTTGGGTTTTTGACCACTCTATCACCTGATGGTAAGCGATGATGTGATCAACGATGGAGCACGCTTGCCTAGAAGTAACCCATTCACTCTTGACTTAAAGCTTACATTAATTTTCACACCGTTTATTTTCTTCATATTCTAGGAATAGTGGAAGAAGGTGAAGACTGTGACTGCGGCCTGCCGTCACGGTGCATCCACAAAGATCCCTGCTGCACTCCTCGAAGCGGCGGCGCCATGGTGGTCGAAGAAGGGTATTTGAATTTTGTTACCAGCATAAACGCATCGGTGTGTGTTCGCCGTTTTTTTTTGTCGGCTATAGCCTACCGTGGCGGTCAAAAGGTTCGGTAAAAACTTTCGCATTCGCATCTCAGTCGTAATCTGTCAAAAAAACCTAATTTTTCATACATTCTTGACAGATTGCGAATGAGTTGTTTTTGCTTGAAAATTTGTAGAATTGGCACTCAAATAAGATTGTCTTTCCTTCAGTTGGCTGTAAGTTGTTAAATTAGCCTTTTTATTTTCGAATTTTGGAATAAAGATCTTAGGGCCCTTTATTTTATCGGCGATAGCGATCGCCGGAGTGCCAAAATGTTTGGGATTGACCACGTAACATTTCGGCAGCGTATGTCAATCCCATACATTTTTATTTTTTTACTATCGCTGATATCTCCCCGGTCGTGCCAGATTGCCGTCCGGACTCCACACTGAGCGAAAACGAACAGAGAGTGCATCTTGCGCACACATTTGCAATTTCATTTATGAAATCATCAGCACAACTAAACCGCTTTTAAGAGCTATCAGTATCAATTTTCCGTTCACTTCAACAATGATTACACTGACCAATGTTAGACTAGGTTGTAGATGTGCCGACCGTGTTAATTTGTATGGGTGAAAATCGCCTGACAAATTCTGTTGACAGTGACCACCATGACCGACATTTTGTCAGGACGATTATTTATTTATTATAAGAATCACGTCCATGTCCAGTTGTAGGTAGGTACCTACCTACTACTTGTGAAAACCAGCACTTTTGTGGGTTGATGGAGCAGACCCAAAAATCACTGCCATATAGTCTAAATATGGATTTCAGCACGCTGCACAAGGATGGGTGTGCAGTAGCCCCTTCAGCGACGTGCCACCCATCCCAGGGGCTGTGCTGCACGCCCAAGTGCCAGCTGGCAGACCTCATAAAGAGTGGTATTGTTAGTAGTATACTCTTCATATCAATCGTCCTTGTTATCTTCGTTAAATGTTACTTTTGACATCCATCTGTATTTTTTGGTAGGTTTTGTTAAGTACTTCCATTATGCTTCTTGGTTTTATAGTGGTAAATTTTAAATGCGTTTGAACTGTATTTTGGTTATTAGAAAGTTTTCATTGTTATTTATTGTAATAAAGTCATCCATTAAGTACCTAATTTATAGTTTTATTTGGCTTACGCAGTAGTAGATTTTGTTTAGATGTAGGTAGCCGTACCAGTTTAAATATATGCCCCTAATGGGGAAGGGATTATTTCATCAACTTTCTTTAGGGAAATCACCCCCAAAGTTGTTATTTAAACATATCTCATGAACTGGGGCCGTACTATGAAGTCTTAAAACGATCGAGATTTCGCTCCAAGAGAGAGACGGAGCTATACATAGCGTATAGCACTATCCCTTTTACATCGTCGGAATTGGATGGCATTAGCACGTCATAGTAGGGGCAGGAATCATCTACATTATGATTTTGAGAAAATCTCCGTTGCCATTCATATTTTCTCTACGATATTCATATACTTACATATAATGATATTATTCCAATAATTAGGAACAATGAAATAAAGACGTAATTGCGTTTCTGTAAAAATAAAAGTTTTATTTACAAAACGTATTTACATTAATTTAACTAATTACATTATTATGTTAACAAAATATTAAATCACCTGTAAAAATAAAAGAAACAACATATAAAGCCTTTACTTCAGGTCTTTTTATAACTCAATCAAAATGTCACAACCGTCTGTCGTGAGTGACATCTATGTATTTAACCTTTGTCGATAGTGCGACAAAGACAAACTTAAGAAAAGCGATCGAATAGGTATCATAGAAAGAAGAGGTTTTCTTTACATATATATATACCTATAGTAGGTACATAGAACACAAGCAATCAGCGTAATTGAGTTTAAATCAAATAATATATTTCTACTATAATTATCATAATGTGTGTGTGAGTTCAGAGGTCAGCTTCCAGTCAAACCGGGATCAGCTGAATACTAACACTGTACTTCTTGGTAAGACTGGTGTCACATTTTCTGACTTCTGACAATCTGGACTGCCTGAGATCTACAAATGACAGCCGGGACTAACGGCTTGACGTGCTTTCCTAGGCACAGAGGGTTCTCGGTATTAAGATGGTCACCCATCCACAGACCGACCTCGACAATCGTTGCTTAACCTTGAAGATCGATCCGTGCAGCTATTATTATTTAGTCACTTGTGTATCTAGTATTATTATTCTAAAAACTTAGCCCTTGATCGGCGAAAACTAAACTTGGGTACGGTATCGCATCGGGCACTGATGGACGGATGGCTGAAAAGCGCTGCTTGTTTTGAACTTCTTGAAGCCTGAGCTTTGCCCTGACCCTGTAAACCGTGTTAATCACCGACATAGAAACAATTAGCTCACCTACCAATTCTCATAGGGATCACATGACATTCCCGATAGTGTTAAGTTAGCTCCTCATTAGAGCAGACTCATCAGAACTAATTAAGTGTCTACTAAATAGGTACTAAAAATGTGTCTACTGTGTCTACTAAAAATACTTACAGTATGGAGTATGAAGAAATGGAGTACCTACTCATTTCCTCAAAAGCTCTTTATTAAAGTATTATTGATTTATTCCTTTGATATATAATTGATGATGTGTGTAAACATGATTAGGAACTTTGTTTAGTGATGTATAAAGCTACAATTTATGTATCTATCTATAAATATTTGCATGTTATCAAAGTATGGCGGAATGTGTCTTGCACCAAAATGTATGTAACATCTTTTTACCACATTTTTTTTGCATATAAAAACTTACTTCTAAAGGACCACCCATCCAAGGACAGATACGAGGGGCATTTTCAAAGTAAAGCCTAACTAGCTTACCAAGAAAAATAATATTTTGTTTAACTTTTTTTTTTTTCATTGTGATCTCCCCTAAGTACTATGTGCAGTCTACAAAGCTTGCAACTACTTTTAAACAATATTGTGAGTGTGCTGAGTAGACAATTTCTGTACACCACAATCGTTACTAAGTCATAAGCTAAAAAAGTTATAATGCACACATTAGAAATAAATATTGGCAGTGCAGTGGAAAAATTAATATTTTTGCCTGTATACTAAATAGCTTTGTTGACTGTACCTACTACTTCTATCGGCACGGCAGGGCTTCTATACCAGCTTTAAAAAAATCTTCGTTGGTTGTCGCGGAACTCTGTCATTGTAACTGGGATTAAGACAGACATGCGATTTCAGCAATCCCGTTTAATTTGCTTTCATTTAAATATTGAAGATTTCCGTTGCCTATCTCCGAAGTTCTTCATCAGATCTTCACCAAATTGAAATTTGAAGAGTACCCCGATTTCTCCAGGATCCCATCATAAGATCCAGATCTGATGACCATGGGGCCACCTAAGAAGTCTACCCCTTCAAACAAAAATCCCTTCCAAATCGGTCCAGGAGTCTTCGGGTAATCGGGTAATATACATAAAAATAAATAAAAAATCGACGAATTTTGAGTGGGGTAAAATGAAACCCACTTCGCGTACAAGTACAATACACTAAATTGCGTGTCTAAAACCAGTGCGATAAGAGCCAGTTTTCGAATAAGTGTAGGTATTGAAAATTGCACTCCCTTTCTTAGGTACCTACCACTCTTTTCCATGTAAGTATGCTTAGCTTTAAATAGTTCATCACCGATCCACGTAGTAATTTTTCAAATGACATCGCAGTAGGTAGAGATTTTAACACTACAATGAATGTTATCAAAACGTTAAGTATCTAGATAATAATTATGTAGACTGTAATCGCATTTGGGTGTCATAATTATTTTTTATCAGTTACCTATTAATAATGCTCTGACTCTATTTTAAAGATGTACGGTTCCTACAGCAACCCATTTTCTCTTAAAATAAGCCCATAGTAATCCCATTGAATAATATACGCTAAATGATATTGCAGGCTTTTAAAACATTTAAGACCATCGCAAACAGCCTAGACTTCGTGCCGATCCTAAAGCCCAAAACATTTCAAACACAATTCCTCCCAATTATTTGTAGGTTCAACCCAGTTCTAAATTTTGTTCATCCCTTAATGCCGAAGCGTGCCGGAGGGATGATTGTTAGCATCTCCCGCCAACTGCGAGTTCTGTTTGAGTAGAAGCCGCCATTTTGAATCAACAATGTCAGATTTAAGCCCTATGGCGTAGCGACCCAAATCGGTATAATGGAAATCTAAAATGGACCTTGGCCTTCGATTTCGGCGTTTATTTTATGTTATTCCTTCAGATTTAAAGCTTTAATTTTGGGTTGATCCTGTGATCTTACTTATCCGTGTCAGGGTTTGATATTTGAGCTCTTCTTTAAGTTTTTTAGTTCTACTCTGGAATGAGGTTAAGGTAGTTCTTGTAAGGGGATGCCTTCGGGCCGGGGCTGCCTTCAAGCGGCTCCTGCCCAATCTAGGGGGTCCAAACGCCTCCTGCCGGAGGCTCTATGCGGGGATCGTGCGGTCCATGGCCCTTTATGGGGCCCCTGTGTGGGCCCTAACGCTGAAGGGGCGACCAGCCCGCCAGCTCAACGCGGCCCAAAGGGTCATGGCCATCCGGCTGGCTCGGGGATACCGCACGGTCTCCGGGGAGGCGGCGAGCCTCCTTGCCGGATTACCACCATGGGATCTGGAAGCGAGAGCCCTCGCGCACGTTTACGCGTGGCGCGTGGAGGCGCTTGGCCGGGGCGAAACTCCGCTGCCACGGCAAATTGCATCGCGGCGGACGGAGCTCCGGCAGGATACTATGGCGGTATGGAGACTGAGATTATCGCGGCCCAGCGCTGGGCACGCTACAATTGCGGCGGTAAGGCCCCTCTTTGAGGAGTGGCTGGAGAGGCTCCACGGCGTCCTCACCTTCCGCCTGACGCAGGTACTTACCGGACACGGCTATTTCGGGAGGTACCTGTTTCGGATTAAGCGGGAGGACACGCCCGGGTGTCAGAACTGTGAGGATCGCCCGGAGGACACGGTGGAGCATACGGTGGAGGTCTGCCCTGCTTGGGCGGAGCACCGCCGTGTCCTCGTCGAGGCGATCGGCGGCAGCAACCTCTCGCGTCCGGCCCTGGTTGAATCCATGGTCCGGAGCGAGGAGGCTTGGGATGCGGTCACCTCCTTCCGCGAAGCAGTAATGCTGGCGAAGGAGGAGGCGGGCCGCGCGAGGGAAAGGCAAGGCCTTCGTCCCAACCGCCGCTACAGGAGAAGACGCCCCGGGCGTCGGGAGTCGCAGGGTGATCCCCGGCCACCGTAGGCGCGGGCCTGCGGACGGCGAGCGTTGGGTGCCTCGCTGTCCGATCACCACCAGGCCCGGGTCGATGGCGCGTTGTGTTTCACGCGCGCCTCAAAGAGATGTCAGCATAGAGGACGGGGTCCGCTAGGGCCAGAGCCTGCCAGGGTTGCGGAATTTGTTCGAAAGAGTCACCGCGGCCCTGGAACGCAAAGGGCTTTAGAAGGAACACGGATGGGTTTTAGTCAGTAAGAGTCTGACACGCCCTTCCGCTCCACCCAGAGCGGAGGAAGTCATTTGATGATTTCCCATCCTTAAAAAAAAAAGCGGGGTTGCCTTACATAAAGTTTCTTCTGTTGCTATACAGTAGGTACTCCTCAATTTATTAGGCCTAAACTGTAAGAAATATAAGACCCACTAGGTCTTTACCGTCCTTAACCCTACGGTGATGTTAGACAAGTAGTTTGGTAATATATTCAAACTCCTTGTCTAAAGTCACCTCGCTCTGATCGACCTTTATCGCGATCACCATTTAATTACTGCCCCAGAAAAGGTCGCCCAAAACACAGTCAAGAAGACTGCTGTATTTTCAGGAACTAATCGACCGACAGCTCTTTTTCTATAAAAAGATCCAGGCATCTCTAATCCTTAGCGCATCCTCATTTCAGTGCTTTGATTTTTATAACTAACGAGGTCACATACTAATGCCACCTATCCTCCCCAGGACTGCAGAACCCAAGACCAAGAGTGCACATGTGCAGTTCTATCACCAAACTGCCGCTGCGGTCTCAACGGCCGGTGTCTGGCAGATGGCTCCTGCCACGCGGTCGAATGTGCAACCTTAGGCCTCAGGGAGTGCCAGTGTGTCAAGAAAGTCAATGGCCAACTGTCTCGAGGACTTTACCAGGTAAGAAATTTGTATTTGCGACGCTTTGAATGAAGTTTGCGTCTATTTGCTGCCGGGTTACGTTCTTAGACTGGTCGACGTCAATCGACCGTCGCACTGACAATTGCCTAGCCTTTTCCCAACAATGTTGGGGTCGGCTACTATTGTAACCGGATGCAGCTGAGTACCAGTATTTTATATGGAGCGACTGCCTATCCGACCTCCACAACCCAGTAATGGGATAACACGATACACTATAGCAAGAAAGACTGGTGTTGGATTTCCTGGCTTCTGAATACCCGTAACGACTATCAAAGATTTTCATGTTACAACCGGGAGCAACAGCTTGAGCTTTCTGAGGCACGGAGGTCACCCATTCACGGCCGATCTCGGCAAGCGTTGCTTTATCCTTGAAGATCGACCAGCAGTTCGGTCCAGCAGTTACAAAACAGTTTCCTTTAATTGCAGGGTTCCTTGCAAGGCGAGATGAACATGTGTGGCATTTGCTGTGAGATGGAGGTGCGAGGCGGTCACAATCAGTGCATACCCGCTGAGGAGGCGGCGCGGGAGAAAATAGCCAATAACTTTCCGCTGCCCGACCTCTGGCCTGATGAAGATTATATAGGACGTTAGTAAAATGACATCAAGTTTGCATTACCCAAAGTAACAGGACACTTTCAGTAGGAATGAATGAATCCTCACAGTAGGTATGGGTTTTGGGGTCCACAATAACAAATATAGGGTCAAATTCAAAGTCCATGATGGCGGCGAAGAAAATATGCTGAAATTTCGTCATGGGTGTCTTTTTCATGGATTTCGGGTAGCAACTGTATCATGCTATTCCTTTCAGTCTGTTTCGGTGATTACTGGATGACAACTAGGAAAAACTGGTCACATCTAGTATAAATTCAACATCACATTGCCCAACGAAAAGACTTTGGGAGGAACACGGATGAGTTTTAGTCAGTAAGAGTCTGCCACGCCCTTCCGCTCCACCCGGAGAAGACATTTGATGATTTCACATCCTTAAAAAAAAGGTTATGACTCAAAAGTCGGTTCTTCCATCATTATCTGGCAGCTGGCTAGCCTTTTCCAGCAGCAGATCCAGAATGGGGGGCTTGACCCCGCTGAGGGTAGGCTCTAGCAAAGTCCACACTAAAAAAACACAAAACCTTTTATTTAGCTTAACGGATAACAAGTCTCCTTGAATTACTTTGCGTAAATTCCTCAATGCCTCCCTTAGGTTGTAGACTACTAAAGATATCTCGGTCTTTGGGGGGGGAGCCTTCCTCTCTCTATCTCTCTCTCTCTCGCTCTCACTCTCTCTCTCGCTTTGTATCTCTCTCTCGCTCTCTCCAGATGTTCTTCCAGGCTCTAAACAAAGTACCATTCTATTAGCGTATGCGATTTTCGGAATGCCAAAATATAATCACGTGACACTTCGACAGCGTTTGTCAGACAGAAAGTCAATTGTCTAGAGTCTCAGATATCTCATAACCCTCATTTCTTTCCAGCCAACGTGTCAGTCCGTCTGTGCGAAGGTTACACGTGCAATGAGACGTACCTGCGAGCCTGGCCGCCGGGCAGCGTGTGCGTGTCACAGAACGTGGTCGGCATGTGCACGTCGCGCGGTCTGTGCAAGGTGGAGTACATCACGCCCAGATCCAACGTGTACCCTGATATAATGGTAATTTACCCAACAAAACATAATTTATTTTATAACCAGTAGATAGATTCGCGTGTATGTAATTTTTATTTGTAACCAATTTATGAAATCTAAAACACTTGTCATTTGGCCGATTTCGAATTTTCGCTACGGTTACTGCTTGCGATTAATCGCTGCGATTAAGTTTGCAATCGTTGTGCCCTTGCCCATATTCTCATACAATGAAATAGCCAGGTTAGTCGCAAAACTGAGAGGCTAGTTATCGTATATAATTATGAGAGATAGAAACCTCTTTGTTTTGTGCTATTTCTCATAATTAGATCGCTACCTCACTTTCGCACCTTAAGAGCGGTTACGCACTGCATCCGATCCGAATCTGTGAAAGTTCGGATATAAAAACTCGAACCGAATTTGGATATTCCTTTTTGCACCACGCACGGAAGTTGGATCTAATGCGTAAAGTATCATACAAATAGTTCTATGACTACTTCGGGACGTATTTTCAGGGATTCGGATCGGACGCAGTGCGTAACCGCTCTAACTATTAACATTTTAATTACAGAACATACACATGAAGGGACCCTCAAACTCGTCACGAAGCAAAAAGCCAGTCTTAATATTTTGTATGTCTTGTTTTGTTTTGTTATTGTTATGTTTAATAAAATAATGTGCAATGTCTTTCGAATGATTTTTATTAACAATATGTATAAACCGCATTTTAAATATTATAAATTAAATTATTATAATTATAAACTATTGCTTAATAACTAATTAACATTTTTTTTTTGTCTTGTGCATGTTTAGTTGCACAAGGTTGATTGAAATTGTTGTTTTCAATAGATATTATTGTCACTTAAACAAATAACAACATAAAGCCACTACCGTGCCCCCAGATTAAGTTCAATACAAAGTGACTAGCTCTTTTAAAAAATCCTTAGTGCCTGGGGCGTTAAAAACGTGAAAACCTGGGATTTCAGTTACAGTGAATGAAATTTAAAACTTTCAAAATGGTATCTTTTGCTAATAACATGTTTAAAAAGTTTACCTAATAAAAAAAAACGATACTTACAATAATACAAATAGCAAATATAAGTATATTAGGCTTTAGAATATATTTGTATATCAAAATTATGGTAGCGTATTATTTACATCGACTTAAGAAAAAAAAACACAGGCCAAGTGCGTATCGGGCCACGCACAGTGTAGGGTTCCGAAGTTTTCTTTCTCTAAACTTTGACAGGAAATTAAATATATTCGCGTGACTTAGTGGCCAAAATACGCCTCCGTCCCACTTTTAGAGTTCCGTAATTTTTGCGTTTTGCTCAGGAACGTGTGGAGGTTTCGTGTTGAAATTAATATAAAAAACGTACGGCTGTGGCAAGCTCTAAAAAAACTAGCTTCTAAGTCAACAAAAAAAAAATAAGGCTATTTATGCATCATTTATGCGAAATATTTTGATAATCGCAAGTGAATTAAAACCTACAGGATACTTCCCGTTGACTCAAAATCATAAAATTTGGCAAGAAGCAAGGTCTTACAGCACAAGTAAAGGAAAAAGTAAACATTGTTTAGGTACTTATAGTTTTATCACATAAAAACTCATTCCACAAATATACCCTATTACAAACTTACATTTGCAGTTGGAGAATCGATCGCCATGTCTGGGAGAACATTTTTTTTCAACTAGAAAAGTTTGTCCTTTTGTCCTGTTTATCTTTTCGTCAAGAGTATTGTCGAATTGTCCAGTACTTTCATAATTTTTAGTAGGTAGTGTTAATATTTCTTGGTATCAATGTATTGTCATGGTATTCAGTGTAACTCATATTAAGAGAAAGTTTGTTTTTGATGGCATAATGGAGTGTGCTAGCTAACAAGTGTCAATTAATTTCATAAAATTTGATTTACATTTTAGACATACACTTCTGGACACATCTATTGGCCCACCTTAGAGTTTAGGTTTCGATGGCCCCTACCGAAATATGATTGCTAGATTGAACAAAAACTGTTGATGCAGTTTTAAACCTGATACATTTTACCATCTTTTTCGATCGTATTGTTTTAAATTTGAATTCAGAATACCATACGACATGGAGCTACGCCTAACAAGTCGGATATGCGCCTTGTTAAAGGCAATTGATTTTTGAATAAAAAACATGTTTTATCAAATAAAGGTTTAATTTAATAACGCGTGTTGCCTCCATGGGCATCTACCACAGCTCTCATACGATTAGGCATAGAGTTTATTAACCGCTCTATGCAATTTTGAGGGATCATCTCCCATTCCTCTTCTATGGCAGTTTACAACTCCTGCATCGTCTGGGCAACTGGCTGACGAGCCCTAACACGTCTTGTTAGCTCGTCCCACATGTGCTCAATGGGGTTCATGTCTGGGCTTCTGGCTGGCCAGTCCATAACTGTGATGTTCACATCCCGAAGATATTCCCTGACGATGCCGGCCGCATGGGCTCTTGCATTATCATGCATAAAAAGGAAATTTGGGCCCACATAGTCCGCGTATGGTATCACGTGAGGTTCTAAGCACTCACGAATGTACCTTTCAGCATTTAATGTTGGCAGCCGTGGTCCTGTAACAACCTCAAGTTGAGTTTTGCCGCTCGCGGATATACCGCCCCAGACAGTCCATGAGCCACCGCCATAAGCAACCCTCTCTTCAAAGCAGCATTGTGCGAAACGCTCTCCCTTACGTCGGTAGACCTTCTTCCTTCCATCATTGCCATGTAACACAATTTTAGACTCATCAGAAAAGAGTACACGGCTCCAATCTTGCTGTGTCCAATTTAAATGGCTGCGTGCGAAAAGAAGGCGCGCTGTTCGGTGGGCTCGCGTTAGTTTGGGCCCATTAGCTGGCTTGTGTGGTACCATATCGCGTTCTTTTAACCTTCTCCGAACAGTTCGAGCGCTCACAGATACTCCGTGGAAGTCGCGAAGTTGGTTTTGTATCTCAATGGAGGTAAGGTGACGATTTCTCAAGCTGGTCGTCACGATGAATCGATCCTGCCTTTCAGTTGTGACCCGAGATCGTGGCCTTCCTTGGCGACGAACAAAGCCGCCAGTCTCTAGGTACCTCCGATAAACATTTCGGACCGCAGATCGACTTAAATTAAGTTGAGCACTCACGTTTCTTTGGCTGTGTCTGGCCTGAATAAGTGCCACAGCTTGGGCGGCGACTTCAGGTGAAGTATACATAGATTATTGATAGAACCTTAATGTTAAGAATAAGTAATGTTTGTTGCAAAACCAAAGATATCAATCACTTTTTCAAGAATTAAATCCAAGTAAACCAATAAAACCAAGTTTTCTTAGTATTCGATTGTTTGATATCAACAAACAGGCTCCAAATTGTCTTTTGTTTCTTTAAATTCTGTGTTCGAAATTCAAAAAAAGACTATTGAATGAAATTGTGAATGTGCCAGGTTCAAAACTGCATAAAAACTTTTTGCTCGACCTAATATAAAATTTTAGCTAGGACCAAACGAAACTGAAAATACAAGGTGGGCCAAAAGATGTGTCCAGAAGTGTATATTTTTCTGTGTCATGTTTTGTAAACTTTGCATACTGCTGTATAAATTCAAGTTTTTATAACTTAACAGACAGATGCGTTGCTGGGGAGTTTGTTGCGCCACTTCTTCTTTTAAGCTAAAACACTAGGAAGTGGTGACGGGCGGGCGTTTTGGGGGACTGTCTTTATGTAGAACTTTGATGTTCAAAAAGTGTTGGCACTCAGCCTTATTTGAATAAATGACTTTTGATTTTGAAAATGAGCTCCAAATTATTCAGTTTTCTGTCATGGCCCGACACGCCCTTGGCCTGTTTTTTTTCTGTTTACTATGTCTATAAAAATAATACGCTGCCTTTATTTTATTGGCTACAGCCCAATAAGTAATTAATTTTTCAAATTAAAGGCATATTTTTTTTAGATAAACCTTTTTAAACATATTATTAGCGAACTATTTTCACTGTAACAAAAGTCCGAGTTGAAATCCCCCAGGCACTCCACTACATAGAAAATGGTGAATTTGTATCGCAAACTGAACTTTAAGTGCAGATTTTAAAGTTATTTTTACAAAATATCATTTTAGTTTACATGTTTGAAAACTAAATTGCGAACGCCGATTGCAATCCAAGAGCTAACCTAAGAAGATTTGAGCTGTGAGCTGTGTAAGTATGAAAAATAGGGATGTTTTCTAATAAAAATAGGCATAATTTTATTTAGTCCCTCAGTAAGCTTTTATCTAAAAATGTTGAACATTTTTGCTTTATCTATTAATAAAATATTGACAAAGATAAAAAGCAGCAAAGTTCAGGAGTGAGAACTTCTGACGTCACCTCTTCCTTCTGTTACGTAGACGTGACGTCACGGCAAACAACGCAGTGTATCGTCTTAAGTGTTTTGTTCACGTGACAAATAAAATATGTGTCCGATATTTCTTCGTAATAATAACAGACGGAATAAATATATATTTTTACGAATCTTATGACAGATTCGTGAAAATATATACATATTTAGTCCGTTACTTGAGCTTGAAACTAACTCAGCTCAGCACTTGGGCTGCTGGTTTAGGAAAACATTTTTCATGTGGCTAGTATTTAACTGTAAATTAAAAAATCTCCCTATTTTATAAAAAAAAACCCAATCCTAATCAAAAATACTGATTGCTCAGCAAAATAGTTAAGTACCTCAAAATATTATTATTATAGCAAGAATTTGAGTTTGTGACGCATCGCTATTAATTGAAAAGCGGAGCATTTTTCATTAAATGACAACTTCAAACAAAAAAATATGATATAGTCTTGATGCATATTTTCGGATTATTCTTACTACTACTTAATTTTGTTAAAGATTTAGGTTTCTTTGCATTACAATCATTATTTGGATTAAAAAAAAATTAGGTAATTGATTGAAATAAATTGACGGTTGATAAGTTTTTTGATGTGCATTTAAAAATAAGTCCTTTCACTTTTCTTTCTATCCTTCAATACTTCCCGCAAAGTGTCTCAAGCATCTTAAAATAGCAGTACTTAATATCGAAGTCCATGTCGTACCAGTAGTTGACCGCTATGCACCCGTGGCTCTGCCTGACGTGATGGAACCATAGACTAGGCAGGTACAGACAATCTCCTTTGTTGAGGCGCACGGAGTATACGTGTGCCTTCTTATATTTTGGGTACTCATTTAAGTTGGGGGCTAAGGGGTCTGAAAGAGAGATTTTTTGTTTGTTATTGGTTGTAAAAACATAATAGACAATACTAGTACCTACAGATAACAGCAAGAGGTGCCCAGAATACTAGTACTAACAGCAAGAGGTGCCCAAGTTCACACGGAAATAGTTGTGTCTGATCCAGCCCCTTTGATAAGACTGAAAAGAAAGGCACCGCAAGACCTTCTCAATGAAGCCAGCTGCAATGAGCTGTAGTGGTTGGTAACAAGGCTTGGTTCACTATAATATTTTTCTGAAAATGTTTAGGATGATATAGCAATTATATTTTGCATTTGTATTTCACCGCATAAGAAAATCGGAGAAAGATAAAGTAGAAGTACTTTGGAAATTGTTGTTGCTTGCCGTCAATTTATCGGCAAACAAGCGTATTTACAGACCAGGCCCTAACGCCTCAGCGCTGACACCTGGTGTACGTCATTTAAAAAACCCTCATTATACCTAATACTTTTATAACGACAGTAGGTAGGGACTTTTGCTGAAGAGTTATGCACGGGTGGCGCACTTGGTGAACGATTGGCTGCTGCACTGCGTGTCGCGGTTTCGATTTCCGCACGGATCAAATATTTGTATGGTCTACAGATAGTTGTTCCGGGTCTGGCTGTTTGTGTATGTGAGTTTGTATGTTTGAACTTCCTGTGTGGCTTTTTTTTTAAGGATGGGAAACCATCAAATGACTTCCTCCGCTCTGGGTGGAGCGGAAAGGCGTGTCAGACTCTTACTGACTAAAACCCATCCGTGTTCCTTCTAAAGCCCTTTGCGTTCCAGGGCCGCAGGTGACTCTTTCGAAAAAATTCCGCAACCCTGGCAGAACTTCCTGTGTGGCTACGTTTTTCCAAAAAAGTAAATAATATAGAAATATTTCTTACCTATACTAATCCAAGGCAATCCCCCATCATGATCAGACTCCTCATCACATTCACTATCTAGCTCCGAACCCTTCACTCCAGCCGTGCTCATAGGAACTATGTCCCACTTGTCGTCTTTGTGCTCGAACTGGGCCTGTGGGTACCGCTTGTAGGGCACAAAGGGCAGGTCTGTAGGAGGGATCAGTATGAAGTCTTTGTATCCGTCTATTACGCAGTAAATGTTCTCGTAGGGATCTTTGTGCACTAGAATAGGAAGACTATGTATTAGTCTCATAATATTGTTGCATAAAGACTGGTATTTAGTTGATGCAAAATGTTCACGTTACTGTTTTAAAAATCATCCTATATTCGTGGAAATAAAGTTAAATTAGTAACCTATACATATTATGCCTCTTAAGGGGTCATTGTAGGTACTCATCATAATAGACAAAGACAATTTTACTATGGGATCAACCCCAAAATCGCGGAAAAGAAATCAGCTCTTTAGTAGGAACATTTTGTCGAGTTATGCGCATATAAATGTATGAGGCCGCCGATTTTTTTTCGTGATTTCAGTGTTGTTCAGTGGTAGTGAAAGTAGTTCATTATGATGACTTTAATGACCCCTTAAGAGGAATTGCGTTTATTCTGTCACACGTTGTATAATCCTCCTGACCGATTTCGGTCAGGGCGGCCAATCTCGACGGAAACAAGCCATCGGCGCGGTACATATTATAGTGCACAAGTGTGTGCGCAAACACAGGTGCACTCCCTCTTCTATCACTCTCATATTCCGATGGGACGGCAACCCGACACGACCGAGAGAGATCTGGCGCAGGACCAACGGCTTAACGTGCTTTCCGAGGCACGGGGGTGTCACACCACCAACTTCCAAACTATCTACGGGTTGCCACAGAAAAATTACTAATGAAAAAAACTCAATATTACTTATTGAATTTAGAATACTTGTCAGATTTTGGAACAACACACTCTATTTCATGTGAGACAAAGTTTAAACTCTATTAGTTCTATTACTATACAACTCATTTTATTGTTGAGGCTTTCTAATTCAAATGGTCAGTTAAAAATCAACTTAAAATACAAAGTGTTAAAGATTAAAATTTTGTCAAATTATAAATTCTAGTATACATAGGGATATATAGGAGTAGGTGCTGTGCTTACTTGAAGTAACAGCTCTCTCATCCCCCATCCAGAAGTTGACAGCATCGGGCTGCTTATCAAAGGCTTCACTAGCAAATGGTATGTCTGTGACCACATCTGGCAGCAGTTCAGGGAAATCCAACGTTAAGTTGGAGTTCTGTTTCTGTATGTACTGGATGTAGTTCTTTCTGGAAGATAATATTGTAAAGGGTAAGGAAAGATGACGTTTTCATACATGAAGATCAATTTTTGTATATGTAGCACCCACATCTATAATTTTTTTTTAATCAAACAGTACCTTTCTATTGCTGGGCGTAGAACTGGTTTGTTGCTTGATGCTGTTAGTAAACAACATAATATCACACCAGGACAGAGGCTGATTTGGTAAGTTTAATTTTATGTATTTTTAATTTGATATTTCGACAAGAAGTTATGTTTAATATACCTACATCATGGAACCAAAATTTTAAAAATACAATGGGTTACACTCTGGGAGTGCCGGTAGAAGTGAAAACTTGAACATTAACGTGGTGCATTTTTGATATTTTGGAATGGTTAGGGAATAATTTTGCACGAATTTCTTTAATTATCAGTATAATAAAAGTACTATTATTTATGTGGTAAAATACAATATTCATTTATTGCGCTATCATACACAAACATGACAATTTATATTACATTATAAATTTAACACTTCAGAAGTTTCCCTCTGTCTTACGAATTTTCGATCAAGTCACGTGTCCTGACGCGAGTTTAATTTAGTTTCATTAAAAGAAGTTTTTACTTCAAAAATACATTCATGGACAGGAATTATTAGGTATGAGCTTAGTTGGTAATAAAAGGTAAGTAGTACCTTGCTACCTATTGTGTAAATGAATACCCTTTTTAATCATTAATAACATCAGATTTCGATGAGTTGTACTTAGTAAATTGTTCTATAATAATGCCTGGTCACATAGTTAATTGATTGAAGACTGATTTCAATATTGTGAGATTAATAATAGTAAAACATTTATGCATTGATGTTAGATATTCCCAGCACTGTTCCAACTTATACCTAAAGTGATGTGGTGCTGGATGTAAGTCAACGGTAGAAAATCTTAGCAGTTAAAGGGTTAATTGAGAAGAATCATGTTAGACTTTTATTAAGAACTCTTGCTTTATCTGAGTTTTTGCATACCTCTTCTGTTCCAATCCATCCAGAAATTGTGACATAGTCATATCAACTTCAAAAGGCATAACAAAATACTCTTCACCATTCTCATTGCTTGTAATACCGTCTGCTAAGCCATTTGGTGTAACTGCTACTGTCACTTTCTTGTTTGAAATTGTTTTTCTGAAAAAATAAGTTAAGAATACTAAAGTTTCCAAAATTTGAGCAAATTTAATAAGATTTTAGTAATACCTGCATACCTGTATATTACTAAAAGATACTGGTGAAAAAAATCTAGAAAAAAAATTCTTCTAAGATCATAAAATAGTGCACACAATAAAGTGGATACTTGTAACTTATTTATGAAATTAAAATAGAATTGAGTAACCATTGGGTTTTGGTAGCCAGACAGCAGTTGGGCGAGCTAGATCTTTGTTCAGATATTATTTACATAGACAACTAAGGATATAGCATAATCGGTATTTACCTGATTCAATTATAGGCACATCAAAATCAAAAAAAAGCCTTTGTTACCTGAAATAACCAGCATTCCACTTCGTCACAGCCGGCCAATGAGAACAAGAGCCTCGTAGTACTACTGGGATATTCTTCGACACATAATCTCTATAGAACCGCAGAGGCTCTAAATCTTTTGCTTCTGCTATACTACTACCCAAATATAAGGCTGAAATTATAAGGAATTGTTTATCTTTGTCGATGACATAAATTTCAACAATTTTAAGGCTTAAAGTCACTACTAACCTGACGATTCTTCATTTAAAACTTGACAAGCTTCAGTAAGTATATTATTCATGGTTTCTGTTGTTATCTTGGTGGTTTTTATTAACTTTTTCTGTTAAAAATATATTGAAACATTTTTGTAAACATAACCTCAAATAGTTTTTGATTGATTTTGACGTAACATGTGACATTGACACTGACTGACAGAATCAGACAAACAAAATGCTGCGATCAGTTTGATAGCTATTTAACGTCTAGTATAATTATACTTTATAATCCCAAAGGATTACTTCCTTCCATCAGCAGAGATCCAAGTAACATGGCCCACGAGCATGTAGATGATGATGAGTATTGGCAGGTGCCTTCCTTTTTTTTATCGGGGGAAATCCTCATGGATGTGTGATGTGTGCGGAGGGGTCTATCAGATTCTTATTGACTAAAACCACCCCGGTGTTCCATCTCCCACCTACGCCGGGGATCGCGGGAACATATGCGACTTCCGTAATCCCCGGCTGGTGCCGGCTCGCCTCTGCGGGTCACCTCGGGTTAGCGGGGGAGTGAGGTGTTTGACTCCACCGCGACGTCAAAGAGGGGCGCACGGGAACATGGGGCGCCGCCACCTCGGGTCCGGATGAAGGGGGGGCGACGGACATCCCCAAGTCTTCCGCCCCTGGACTCAGTTAGGGGGGCCGGAAGAGGGCAACGTATCGTCGACGCCCGATGCGCCTGCTGCGGGCCGGGAGAGCGGTCGAGATTTCCCTCTCCCTTTCCGCAGTCTCCTTCTGCGCGATAACTGCTTTGCAGTAGGAGACCATCGCGTCTTAGGACTCCTCGCCGCCGACCATAAAACGGACTACGGCCAGCAGCGAGAGGTATCTGCCTACCACAGAGATGAGGGCACGGCGCGGCTCCTCCCAAGCGGCACACTCTGCCAGCGTATGCCGCGCCGTGTCCTCTTGACAGTCGACGCAGTGGTGACACCGAGCGTCCGGCTCCCTGCCTATGCGACACAAGAATCTCCCGAGCCATGCCCCGAGAGGACCTGCGTGCGAAACGACAGGGAGCCGTGCCTTCTCCCGAGCCACAGGACGAGCACCGGCCGGATGGCCTCGATAGTGATGAGGCCGGCGGAAGGGCTTGAAAGCCGGTCCCGCCATTCCGCCACCAGGACCTCGCGCAGCTGCGACCAACGCAACTCCAATTGTCGCTGCATCAGCCACTCGCCGCGCGCCTGCGCGTTCTCACGCCACCGCTGCAGTGACGCGAGGACTTTTGCCTCCAGGGTCCCAGGGCGGAGATCCGGCCAGTGCGCAAGCCACCTCGTAGGAGATCGTGGGATAACCCCTGATGACTCTGAAGCCATCGATTGCACGATCCCCACATACAACCGCCGATGGGTGCCTTCCTAGTACAAGTTCGAAATAACAAAAAGAAGACACTTATTTTATATGAAAAAGCACACTCCAGCATTTGTATAAAGAAATATTTTAATTGGAACATACGTGATTTTGTGAAATAAATACTAGTTACAAATAATTATGATTACTTTAATTAAATAAATTTCATAGGCATGGGTTTCTTCAATATTCCCTTGATGGGATGGGCTTCGTTTTCAGGCGGGGGCTGTTTTGGTGGCGGCGGAGGCTCCAATGAAGGTGCAATTCTCCCACGGGGCGGAGGCGTTTGTCGCGTTCGCCAGAACGCACGAGGCATAAACGTATAGGAGGAATCGAATGCTGTTACTGCAACAAAAAAAAACGGTACTTTATTAATTATAGCTCGTACAGTCAGCGCCAATAATCAATGAGCAAGTACAAAAAATCAAAAGTCGTCAACACCTAAAACATCAATAGTCAGTCAAAAGTTTTGGCCACAAAATGCGTTGAACCGATAAATGTTACAAAATTCGATCAACTTTTATAAAATTGATATTCTAGTTCACCGACTTTTTTTTGTTATTCCGCATAGATATGGTGCAATTCGGACCTTTTAAATTTATAGAAACCACTAGCTTCGACTTCGTACGCGCATATCCCGTTTTTTTCCCGTTGCCGTAGAAATTTCTCGTTCATAGCCTTCCTTTCTTTGAATGTGGCTATCATACACAAAATAATTTTCCAAATACGACTGGTAGATCCAGAAACCAGCGCGTTCAAACAAACAAACAATTTTTTCAGCTTTATTATATTAGTATAGATGTCAATATGCATAGAGTCGTGCAATTTTGACCATTTTGTTCAACGTAGTAGATTATTAGTTCAAATAATAAAATATTTTTTTGATAAGGCAGCAATTCTGTTTGAATTTGGAATTAACTGTTATCTAGAATTATTTGCCGATAGAAAGGAGTACAGAAAAAAAATATTTGGTTTAAAGTTTATTTTTCAATAAAATGAAAAATGACAAATAATAACAAACTAGTGTTACATTGATTTGTTTACCGAATTTTGTGGCCAAAGCTATTCAGTGACTTTTGCTGTTTTAAGGTGTTGGACTTTGGCACTTTGTCGTTGCTCATCGCATTTTGTCGCTGACACAACCATTCAATTAATTCATCTATTAATTTTTTAACATGATGTGCAAGCAGAATAATTTATCTCCTATTGAAACGGAAAGAGGCCTTTGTCCAGCAGTGGAAAAAATAGGCAAGTTAGATAGGTAGGACCCCGTATATTTTAGTAATTATTTGTATGATGGCCAAAAAAAACTAGGCCGTAGTGAGAGGCGTGGAACTTAGAACATCAAAAGATTTTATTGATCAAAGCGGAGTTCATTTTAAACGCAGCATGGTTAATCTGAAGGTTAAGTTAACCATACTGCGAAGGTTAAGTTTTACATGTTTTAACTCTTGAGTTTATAGCTTGACAATTTAATATGTTTCGCTTCGGTAAGTGTCAGGATTGGGACACGCTTACCTCCTTTAGGTTTCTGGTTAGATAAATCCGACATAGAGAGAGCGCTGTGAGCCCTAGGGCCAGGCAACATATTTAGATCAAAGAAATCATCCACCCCCTTACGGGTAGACTCGATTTTGTTCTTTTCGTGCAGTTGTCGTAGACGGACAACCTTGTCAAAGTTCTGCATGAAGGTTTTTGATGTGTTGTGGATGACTATGGTATCCAACACACCTGCAATAAAATTATATAAAATAAGTACAAAGATTAATCGCGTCATGTTCATAGTTAATACCTGCGCAATAAAATTATGTACAGACCAGCACATCAAGCTACAATAGTAGAAACCTTTCAACTTTATCGCTAAAGTGTTAGGTTCAAGGTTGGCTGGAAAAATTTGACAGTTTCGGGTAGCTTGATGTGCTGGCGTCTGTACTAAAGTGATGATCTCAAAAAAGGTAAATTGCAATAAAAAAGGATAACATACGTAGTTGAGAACACCTCGCGATGATGGTCTCTTTGTACCGATGTTTCCTATTCATGGGGTTGCCCAGAAAATTGATGTCCACTAAACTCACTAGGGTGCACAGATTATCAGCAACGGTCTGAATGTAAAAGTGCATACAAGCATTAGATACCAGAAAGCTATTTAAAGGTTATTTAAATTGAAGTAAGCAAATTACATGAAAAACGTGTTTTTTGTAGGAGGTAATTTATTTATTTAAATAGAATGGATATACCTAGTAATATCTGGAAGTACTAATTCGATTACCAACTCTTTCAATAAAAAGCTACAAAAATACCGAGTGCCACCGGGCCTTAAGCATGATTTCTGAGACCAAGTTAGCCATACCACAGGAAAAACTTAGTTGCTTATATGCCAGCAATTATAAAAATATGTTGAAAGTCCTGTCTTATTCTCATAATATATACTTACTTCGAAATCATACAGCATATTCTTTTTCGCTATGAGCACCTCCAATCGTCTCAGAGGCTTCACCCATGTCATGTCAGACAGTTTGTTCTCGGATACATTTAGTATTCTCAAGGAAGCCTTGAACATAAACAATAACAGTTTATTTAACAATACGTAAAAATTATACCTCTATTTGACAAGCCATACGTATACTTACGCCAATATAAATGAGGGTCCTTGGATCAAAGCACAGAGCATCTGGACACTCCAAATTCTGCTTTTCTATGTGTAACTCTTCCAAATATTTCAACCCTTCCAAATTTTCTACAACGCTGATCCTATTATTTCCAAGATAGAGCTTTTTTAAACAATGCAACGAGTCCAGACCTTCCATTTTGGTTATTTTGTTCCATTGCAAGTGTAGATGGGTAACATTGTACAAATGTTCTAGGTTTTCGATTTTTGATAGCTGGTTATTGTGGTAGTAGGCGTATACTACATGGTTTGGATTCTTAGGGATAGGCTGAAAAAACTTATAGATTAGGTACCTACATACAAACGCCAGTACATCAAGCTACAACAATCTGTCAAATTTTATTTAATAGATATTCAACTTTATCGCTAGAGTCCTAGGTTCAAGGTTGCTTGAGAAAATTTGAGAGTTTCGGGTAGTCTGATGTACCGGCGTTTGTACAAGAGCATCGAGCACATAGCTTTTTCTAAATACCTAAATGAAATTGACAATAATTAAAACAAAACTCAATGGCATAAAAACCCCCTACTGAATAGACCACCTCCAGGACAATCCTGAAAATCGTCCTGGGTAAGCGCTGGATGCCTACCGGCCGACGATACATTGAAATATAGCTGTTCCTTATGAAAACATGTAGTTAGTCAATAGGACGATACAAATGACTGAAACCAATTATTTAAACCCATTGGAACTTACTATTTTAGATATTCCCTTCTCATGCATAAACAAATGCGTTTGTTTTTTCAAGACTTCGGAGGTTTTTTGACGTAACAGTGTTTTTGCTTGTTTACGCAATTTTTCTTCGCTTTCTTTTAACGCAATTAGTTTCGGTGTTTTATTCATGGTTAAATCTATTTAAAAATACATATTTCTAAAGTAAAATTCGTCTCGCAACTGCAGAATAATCGATCAAACAGATTTGAAAATGGCGCCTGGCAGTCATTGCTGTTTTTTTTTGTGCGTCAATCGGAATTCTCGTTCGGATATTTTCACACTTATTGTCGCAAAAGCTACTATAACATTAGGTTTCGGTTTTGTGTTGTATATAACATGATGAAAATTCAAAACACTATTTAAGCCCATTCTTTCTGAAGTGATAAGACAGACTTTTACTTTGATGTTTTTTATTTACTTTCAAAATACTGTCTGTGCTTGCAAACAGACTTTGATAAAAAAATGGTCTATGATAGTTTGTGACAGATACCTACATCTGTCACAAACTATCATTGACGTTTCTTTGTTGGGGTTTGGATTGCAAACATTTACCACAAAGCCGGATCTATTAATTTTGTGAAAACAGTTTACAACAACAGGTAAATATCGCCTTAGTTACCTCTCTCTCATAATACAGACCAATTTCCACAACATTTAAAAAACCTAACCTCAAAACCTGTTTTACAGCTCAAAATGGGTGAAAGATACAACATCCACAGTCAACTTGAGCATCTTCAGAGCAAATACATCGGTACAGGACACGCAGACACCACGAAATATGAATGGTTAACCAACCAGCACCGTGATTCTTGCTGCAGTTACATGGGACACCCTGATCTGCTGAGTTACTTTGCGATCGTTGAAAATGAGTCAAAAGCGAGGGTCAAATTCAACCTTATGGAGAGAATGCTTCAACCTTGCGGTCCTCCTCCAGAAAAGCCTGAAGATTAAAATATTTGTGTCTTGTATTTAGCTGTAAGTTCTCTTTTGTAATGTTAGTGGTAAGCAATATTGCGACGTTGCTAATTATTCCTCATTAAAGTAATTCAAAGTCGAATGGTTATTTTATGATTTCTTCACCTAATTAGTAAATAATTAATTTTATTTTTTACAAAATTGTACTTTTACCATCATCATTACTTTCAAAAGTTTTCTTTACCAAAATGCTATCTATTTTGCCATTTTCTTACAAATATAAAATCTAGCTATCATATACTTTTGGTACCTGTTACCTGTGAAATGATTCTGCTTTTATACTAACAAGTACCCGACCGTTTACGTTGTAATGGGTTCATTAAATACTATTCATATTAAAAATTGTAGCTTTGTTAATATGATTAAGGTCAGGGTGCTCTTAGCTCTAATGCTAAATGTTGGCGGGTTGTTAAGCTCCTTAAGGTTTCTAAGTGAGCTACTCGACTCCTGACAATAGCTTGCACTGACTGGACAGGTCCACTCAAATCTGTGCGGTTCTTTCCTCAAAAGATCATTAATTCAGACACTAGTCTGCATGGTTCTCATATAACATATTGTGAATGTAAGGACTATGAAGATCGCCATATTACGGTTTCATTTGATTTAGTCTGGCAGTTTGAGTTATTTAACCTATTGAATGCCACTGTCACTATAGGTGACAAACAAGTGTGTGCTCTGTACGCCAAACGTCACAAATACGTGACAAAAAGTACGGTAAATTTGTGGCTTGGTGTCAGGGGCACGCCGGTCGCCGATGCGTTTATGCTCTGGCGTTCAAAAGGTTAAGAGACTTTGACCTCTGAGTTTGTTTCGGTGTTACTTCTCAAGGTAGTCAGCTAGAAAACACCGGCCTCATCTAGCTTAAAATGACTAAAAAAGATTGATGTGTAAGTGTTATGTTTAACCTACTTGCAAAATAAATATGATTTTTCATTTATCAATGATGAAAACGGTAAAAAAATTAAACTAATAGTAAATCTCATGCAAAATTTAATAATTTTTTCCACTCCTCCATCTTGGCGTTTAAAAGCTGTTCCCTTTCAGTTGCCTCCTCTTCCAGCCTCTTCCGTTGTTCGAAACACTTGAAAATGTTTGCAACTAGCACTTTCTGCATTATTGGCACAAGCTTAGCACACTCTTTTTCTAAAATGTCCATTACTTTCACAACACACTCAACGTCCATGGACCCTACTTGTGTGAAGTCCGATATTTGTTTCAATTCGGACAGCATTGAAAGTGTTAATACTCCGTGATTTGTAGGAGTGTTTGGGCTAATTACAGCTAAGTTTTCTTCAGCTTCTGTTGGGTCTACAAAAATCTTGTCGCCAACTATGGCAATGGTACAGGAAGTTATGACATCGTACATTGGGACGGCAGCATCTGCTAAGGCAAGACCTGCGGCATTGATTGCTGCTGACAGACATGCTCCATCATTTTCCAGAATGTATATGAAGACATCAACCTGTGAATGAGAGTATTTCAGTATTTATAATGGCTACAAAATGTTTTTCTTAATTAATTATTGGTAAGTATTTGTACTAACAACACATTATTATTCTTGAGACAGTGTTAGGAGGTTGTAAATTACTATTTTGATAACATACTGTTGGTTCTCATGCTAATATACTTCAGTTTGATGGACAATATTGTCATTAGAATTTGTATGTAGTTTAGCATTATTTCATTATCATATTAATGTTGATTGAGCTAAAGATAACACAGTTACGTGCAGTAATAAATGTATAAAAATCCTGTATTAGGATGCTGGAGGAGTATAGGGGGAAACCCCAAACCAAAATTTTTAAAATTTTCTTTAGACTTTTTTAGTAATGATAATTACTTTTGAACACATGCTGAGATAGAGCCCTTATGGCCTTGCACAGGTGCTTTTATATTGATAGTTTTGAGATTTCCCAAGACAGGTTTCAATGGAAAGAAGACAGGGAGATCTTTGCCCTGCAGTGGGACACTCCGGGCTTATAATAATAAAAATTGTTTTAAATTTATTGATTTCATTTGGTTGTTTGTTTCATGCGAGTCCCAAATACTTTTTTTTAAGGGATTCAAGAATGGCATTGTTAGCAAAGCTAACTACAGATTGCCTCAGAAATCTGCCACCTAACCTACAATTATTCTGGCAGCAATAAAGATGCCATTAAAATCTTGTTCCTTATTTCAAAATGTTTTTAAATTCAAAACCATGCCTTTACCTGATAGTTAGGGAACATGTGTCTGCACACAGTAGGCTCCAGAGCTTTCCTCAGAGCAACAGACAAAGCCTTCTCTTCAGCATCGGGAACGTGCGGCCGCCGCCGACGCGGGTCCGAGAATGGCGCGAATTTCACCTCACAAAATATTTGGCCAAGTTGACTGAAAATAACAATTTTATTTTGAGGGTAGGAATAGAAAGCACTTTTCATGGACAGTTTTAGAATAAAATTATGCTGTTTGATTTTAGCTAAAAAATACATAATTAACCATAACAGGTAGTCAATGTTATTAAACTTTTTACAGTGTATTCTACTTTAGGCTTAGCTTAAGCCTGTATTGTCTATCATTTACGTAAGATATTGATTACCTGAATTCATTCTGGTGGGGGATTTCCCGCGGATCGAACACAGAACAAATGACCTTTGTTTTTTTCAGTTCAACATACGAGGATCCCTTAGCCTGCGAAACCATGTCTGTCCTAGCGACTGAAATACAATATTCAAGTTAAAATCACACTTCTAATACACAATAGGTCATTAAAATCAAACCAGTACATACAAAACATACACATGCTACGCGCTTCGGACAAAGCGCGCCCATCTTTTCGAACTTCTTTATCATCCAGCAACTCTTTGTAAAGTTCATCGTAGGACTTCAAATAGCCTTTAGTGAAACGCTGGTATGATTTACTGTCTTCAGGTCCGTTAAATCTTCGGTAATCAAGAGGCATCTTGATCGTAGTATATTTTTTGTTATGAATACATTGACCCCGCTTTACATAACCTCAAACTTTAACTGACTGACGTATGTCTGATTGTCTGACTGATCTGACACTAATATTGATGTTATGCTGCGTTTGGTTTTTCATGTTTGGCTTTCCGTTGGCAGTAACTAAACGCAAAGATTCCGTTCTGAAATTGGAGAAATATTCGGTTAGAAAGTGTGTTAGATTAGGATATCTATTCGAATGTGCGCTTGTAACTTATGTGTCATAGTCGTTCACCAATACTGCGGAGCGTGCCCACCTACTGGCTGTATGTGAATAGGAGTTGGGTCTTTGGCTACAAGCACTACCGTCATCCAACCAATACAGGGACTTTGCAGAGTGGCAGTACTTTCCGGATCGCTACGTGTCTGCGTCTAGGTGCTCCTAGTCGAGCTCCAAATCGGTGTCAATGCGGTGAAGCAGTCGATCACCTCGGACACCATGGCCTGGCCTACAGTACTGGTCGGCTAGCACGGCACGCCAGCATTAATGACATCATCCGTTGGGCTCTTGTCACCGCCGGGGTGCCAGTTGTTTTAGAACTTAATTAATAGCTTGGCACGGGAAAAGGCCAGATGGGATGACTATAATGCCTTGGAAGGTGGGTAGTTTTGGTGTGGGATGCAACATAATGTCGACACCTTTGCGTCATCCCATCTTCTTAGCACGGTGGGCTGCGCTGGGGCGACTGCTGCAGGTGCAGAAAAATTCAAACGGCGCAAATATAACAGCCATAATGGGAGCTATAAATTTGAACCGTTTGGGGTTTAAACCATTAGACCCATGGGGTCCGAATGCTCACCGAGTCTTTCGGGATATCAGCCAAAAATTTGTTGACTGTTCACGTGACCAGAGGCCTGGGCTTTTCTTCGGCCAAAGAATCAGCATTGCCATTCAACGCGGCAATGCTGCCAGTGTTCTAGGCACTTTTGCCATTGACAGCGATGTGGATGAATTTTTTTATGCCCGATGATTTATTTTGTTTTTATACGCGTTTGTACATAATTTCACAATTTATTAGTCTAGTTTTAAGTATTTAGTTGTTACTTATACATATTACAGTTCGTTAAATGTAATAAAGTTAGATCCCCGATTTTTTGTGAGAACAAATGTGAAAATATCGTGTCTCATAGTAAGTACAGACGCCAGCACATCAAGCTATCCGAAACTGTCAAATTTTCTTATTTAATCTTGAATGTAATGCTTTAGTGATAAAGTTGGAAATCTATTTGATGAGCTGGCTTCTGTACAATTTTCAATCTTAACCACCTCGATTTTGTTTCGAAAATGGCAGAACTAATGCTATCCCTGAAAGATTTGTGACTTGTAGAACTCGGTAAAGTGTACTATTTTTCGGTATTTTTTTAAACGCCTAGCATTGAGAATTCTTCATTAGATCGTACAGTAAGTTAATTTCACATAGTTTCCGAACTGATGACAACATTGCACCAAGCAAGTGTCACAGTCAGTGTTCTTCCTTATGTCAACTAAAACGTCAGTTTGATCAGGTTTATTTCGATTTTGGCTAACGAAAATGTTGAATATATTATAGAAAACGTGTATTGAAATACCATTAATTAGCACCGCTATGAAATAAAGTTAACAGATTGTTATTTTCATAGTAACATTTGCGTGTCGCCTTCGCGTTTAGCAAGGAAATAATGTAAGTACTTTAGTCTGACATTCACGTCGACGGTCGAACGCTTAGGGTGACGTTTCAAAGCGTGTTACACAAATTCTAATAATGTGTACCTAGATGAATTCAAATCGATTAGTAGGTTTTTAGGTACTCGATAGCAAATTGTCATGCCTGTTCGGTTAGTCGTTAAACGTGAAAGCAATAAACATTAAAAGTTGACTGTGTGCAGTAGGCATTTAACTCGCGTCTTGTGATTCATGTGAGTGCCGTTCATTAGTGAGTATCTGTATATTATAAATTGTTATCGTATTATTGAAATGCTCAAATAACGCTGGTTTTTAGTGTTTATGTTAATGTTGTTTATATCAGCAACACAATTGGATACACACATAGGTATCTATCCAGACTCAATTTGCCTATTTTTTCAAGAAGAAATTTTAGACATGGTTTACCATTAGCTAAAGCATTCAATAACTTAATCAATGGAATTATTTATGGTTCCGTTCTGGCTGGTAAAAAGGATTTTTATTTATTAAAAACATTGCAAAAATAAACTTGTGGCGGTCACACATCAAAATGATAATTACCAATTCATAATAACACCTGTACCAGCCATTGCCACTTAATAATATAATTATTATTATTTCCTCATGTTTGTAACTATATCAGTGCCTCTCTCATTAACACTAATGGAAATTTATCAATTAACATGACCTAATCAATGACATACTATTGGCAATTAAAATCTATTTAAATGTAATCTCTTTTCAATTCTGTCTCTATGGTAACTAGAATTGTGTAATGGAACTTTGTAAACGGTCACTTTTGGAGTATTGTCCTTGTGGGCAACAAGTGCCCAATTAATATAAAAAGTTTGTTCACACCAGAGTCATTATGTTTTCATTCTACTAATTAATGGCCTAAACTATTGTTTGCAAAGTGTAGTAAACACGGTATAATATTACGAGTGTATTTCCAAAGTGGCTAGAGGTGTGTTTTGTAGTCTAGTGCTGCTTATCTGTGTGGAAGGCCACACTTAAAAATAATCAAATGCAAAAAGTAATCTCATAGTGACAACTATCAACATCAAAACTTGTCAAAATATGGGGAAAATAGATATGATCTTGACAGATTAGTGTTAATGTAACTTAATAAAAAAAATACAAAACCTTGCATACAATTGCATTTTCTAGACCAAAGAAGTACAGTTCAAATGAAAACTCTTTTGCGGACAGTTTGTAGTCTGCCACTGTACCTCATTTCTTAGCTGATCTGTTTATGCAAATTGCAAAATGCACCCATACCGCCGGAAAATCTAAGCACCAATAAAATAAAAAAGATGATTCATTGCTTTTCAAATACCCTTGAAAATTCTTAAATCATTCAAAACTTGATACAGCATAGTTCTAGCCATAAACAAAACCTGTTTTCCTGTTCCTTATTCAAGTAATAAGTTCTTTTTATTTTGTTAATTGGGTTAAAACTTGTTTTAAATACAATTTAACTTATATTTTTTAGTCAGTAAATTGAATATAGTATATTTCTGTTGTTGAGAAATAAAGATGTGAAAAATTTAAATAGATTTTTGTCAAGCTTGGTTGGGTTTAACATTGTAAACTGTTTATTAATGGAATATATAAAAGCAATGTATTACTGATAACTTTAAAAGAATAAATGTTCTAATAAAAGATTTTATGATAATGCAGGGTTGATACAGCTGTATTATTTTGTATCTGTAAAAACAAAAAAAGTCTTGGTGTGCCAAAAATTTACTCTTATTAAAATGAAATGTAATTCAATTTACCTATAATCGTAACTCTGATTGCTAACTCTAGCATTGATTGTTTGGTGTTACCAAAATGTATTAACCTAAATACGTATAAACCAAGCAAGACAGTTTAAAGGTTTGACAGTGATTTTATTAACCAACTTAAAAGGAGGAGGTTCTCAATTCAACTGAACGGTTTTTTTTTTTTTTTTAAATAACATAGTGAGACATTTAGGGGAAAATCTCATACCTCCTTCAACAGTGTTTTATGGAAAGCTATTATACTAATCATGATCTGGATAATACATCAAATCCCCTGAATTAGCTTATTATGATGATTGTATGTCATTTTGTTTAATAATGATATCAACTTGGACAATGAAATTAGTTCATGTGATGGCAGGTTACTATAAAATGGTTATGCATTGCCCATTGTATGCAAAGATTTTTTGTTTTGTGTAATCATCAAATTTGGCATCAAAAAATATTTTTGACTGTAATATAGCTACATCTGGGGGGATTAATAAATTAAAATGAAACAGATCAATGAAAAACATCCCAGCAACTGTTTAGAATAATGTGCCAATAAGCTCACAAAAAAGCTACTTGGTGAAAAGAGAAACTAAATAATACCTTTATCTAGTTAGACTAGTTTTAGTGCTACCTTCTACTTAACGATATTTTATCGTTATTATTTGCTGCACTTTCTATTCATACCTAAGTAACACACCTCACAGTACCTACCTTTTATATGTGCTATCTATACAAATAAATCAAATGAAGTGGCTGTTTTGGAAGTGTGTTTGTAATAAAATAATAACAGTTTTCTATCAAAAATACCATTTTAAAATGTTTTGTCTGTCTGTCTGTTTATTCTGGTTAAACTCTGAAATGGCTTGACCGATTTTGACGGGATTTCACTGTCAGATAGCTGATGTTATAAGGAGTAATTGAGGCTAATTTTATTATAGTGCCATGAAAAAAATTAAAACCTATGAAAACATTTCATGTCTGATATAAAATCAGGCAATCTAACAAGTTTTGATAGTTAATTTATTAATTAATTGATTATGATCATCATCACCATTGCAAACACATTCAAAATCATATTGTTTGAAAAAATACTAACAGACGATTAATAATATTTCCAGATTCAAAATGCTGAAGAGAAGGACAGTCTGCTTAGCGGTGTTGGCGTTCATGGGGACTGTGGCGGTCTCGCTGGCGCAGGGCCACGCCCCCGTGCCGCCGACGCCCGGACCTTCTGAGGCTTCTACTACACCGGTATGTTGACTTTCTTGCTCTATTGGTAGAATGAAGGTTTTATAATTGCCTATTAAAAACTACATGGGTTCTGCTCACACTGTGACGATTGGGCGGCCACTGTTAAGTCCATAATCCACATGCCTGTAACTTGCACAAAAATTTGAATAATTCTTGCATTCCAACTGCAATCAGAACTTCTTATGATACAATGGCATGCAACCTACTTGAGTATTTTTGTGCGAGTTAGAAGAATGTGTATTTGGGATTTAGGCGATTATCACACTGACCGCGCTCCATCGCGTAGCGCGGGCCACAGATTTTAATATTGTAAGAAAGTATTTCCATTTATATATAAAACACTGCACCGCGCTACACGACGGAGCGCGGTGCAGTGTTATAACCGCCTTAGGCCGCGTTTCCACCTGAAAGCAACTCACATGCTAGTTTAATTACACTGCGTGGTACGATAAAAGCGATTCATCACATCAGCCTCTTAATGTAATACTTACATGCAAACTGCTTGCAGGTGGAAACGTGATTTTAGAGGCGCGTTAAACGGTGACGCCGCCGTTCAATGAACAGGCTAGGCCGCTAATTAAACGTCTGATTAAGCCAGTTGGCTGCGACAAGTTAAAATTCGTAATCTTACGTAGGCCTAAAAATATTTGTTTGATCTCACACCACGACATATCCCGAGTAATCCCGACACACTGATGTGAACTTAGTTTTATGCTTAGCGCAATTAGCGCGTCTATTTGCTGCCGGTGCGTCGTTTTGCTGGTTAAATGATTTTTATTTTTTATTATACTTTATTGGGACATAAAACAGACAACAAAAGGTATGCCTGAAAAAAAAAAATTGGTGAACGTGTAACCCACACAAATGTCCGCGAAATAATGGTAACGAACTACTTATATAATTAAAAGCGGGAGTTAATTTGACAGAAAAGTAGATACTCGTAGGTATTTTAGCGATAAAACTAGGTGTAAGTAAAATAACTATTTTAAAGATTCAATAGCCATTCTTTTGAACTTTGAGTGTGTAAGCGCGAAAATGTCTAAGTCGATAAAGTGTTTGTTATACGTATCTACGATACGCCGGAGAGGCGCTCGTGCACCAGCGTGAGTTCTGCACCTTGCAGTGTGGAACAGCTGAGACACGCACGCCCCCCGACGCTTTACAGTTCTAGGTACAATGTAAAATAAGTTATTACAAATATATGATAAATCCACAAAAATGATAGTCCAAAATGTAACTAACGGTGCGCATCGAAGCGTGACGGAGAAGACGGAGGTAAACGTAGTGCAGACGGTAGACCACGTATAATTAATAATAATGAATAATAAAATAATAATAGTATAGTATAGTATAGCATATAATTAATTATATGCTATACTGATGACGGTCTCTAAAAACTGTCGCGTTGGTTTCGCGGCCACAAGCGCGACTGCTGAGGGTGGGGTCGGGTTTGATTCCCAGGTCGAGCAAAAGTGTTGTTGAGTTTTTCCACTAGAAATTTCTGAGTAGCAGCACGGAGTTCAAAAGTCCGTGGTGAGATACTGAGTGTGAGTGTGCTGAGTAGACAATTATTGTACACCACACTCGTAAGTATGTCATAAGCTAACTAACAATGAAATGGAAGGACCTCATTGTGAAGATTGCAATGGAAATACTTTTTGATTGAGCGTCACTAAATAGCGAGGAGAACATCATGTCCAAGGAGGTAGTTGATGTTGCGGAATTTGTTCGAAGGAGTCACCGCGACCCTGGAACGTAAAGGGCTTTAGAAGGAACACGGATGGGTTTTAGTCAGTAAGAGTCTGACGCCCTCCTGCCGATGATTTTCCATCCTTAAAAAAAAGGAAGTAGTTGATAAACTCATCTACTGGTTTTAAAAAGTTATAATGCACCCATTAGAAATAATACCCATTGGCAGTGCAGTGGAAAAAACATATTTTTGCCTGTATACCAAATAGTTTTGTTGACTGTACCTAGCCTTTGGTCTTGCGCCGGATGGATCTCTCCCCAGTCGAGTCAGATAGTCATTCCATCGGACTATGCGAGTAAAGGAACAGAGAGTGCAGCTGTGTTAGCGCATACACTTGGCTCCATAATATCTTCTGTGCACTTGGCTAATCTTCTGAGGTCGGCCCCCGTCATGAAATTTCGGTCGGGAGGAATATTTTTTATACTTATGACGTCTGCAATCTTTCTAGAATAGGTACTCTTGAACTACTTGAACAGTTTCCTTTATCGTCTGTCCAGAAGAAAGGTGCGGCACTAGTAGCATTTAAACATGAATGTTAACTGTAATCAACAAAAATAGCTGCGTACCTCCATTGGATTGCATAAAGCGGTCCGAAGAGAAATTCTCCTGTGAATCACATTTTCCGGCTGCGTTTAAAATAATTTTGATAACGCGTCATACCGATCCGTAAATATTTTCAATCAAAATCGCTATAAATACATTTAACCGCATGTTTTAAATCTGATGTTGTTACTATAAATTACTTGTTTTGTTTTATATCGTGAGTAAGTTGTGATAGTCAGCTCAGTTTATTGCCTTTGGGACTCGCTGGTTATTTAAAAACTGACCAAGTGCAAGTTGGACTTCCACACGAAGGGTTCCGTACCGTAATCCGAAAAAAACATTTTTCTTGTATGGGGGCCCCCTTTTATTTTTAATATTATTTCATTTTTATTATTTGTTGTTATAGCAGCAACAGAAATACATCATCTGTGAAAATTTCAACTTAGACAGTATCACAGTTTCACAGATGATGTATTCCCGTTTTACCCTTTGGGTACGACACCCTAAAAACGTCGTTATTTAACTGCGTTTTACTGCCATTAGAATTTCAGAAATAATATAACATTTATGTAAACAAATAAATGTCAAAAAAACTAACTTCCAAAGTGACACGACACGCACGACACTTAACATTTTTGTGTGGTGTTTAATAAAGCGTATTTCTATTTTATTATATTTTACAGTCCTATTCTTTAAACACCTCACCTTATTCTAAGCATCTCACCGTGAAAACATAGAAGTGAGCTTGAATTGTTGTCATTCCTATTGAAGCATTTTTTACGGTGAGATATGATATGTCACAGAATACACCGTCTGGTGCAAAACATTTTTTCAGCAAATTCAAAAGGGATTGTATTCGACTAAGAAAGAAAACAATGCTTCCTTTTCTTGGGAGTAAAAATATGATAGAAACACACAATTTTCAACTTCATAGAGGAAAAACATTCGATTTCTTTAGAAAGTTTTACCGCAGTCGAATAAAATCTCTTTTGAGTGTGATGTCAAACATTGTCTATACCACTGTCGTGTCACTTAGGCAGTTGCGTTTCTTGACACTTGTTTGTTAGCAAAAAATATTCTCTGGAATTCCAATGGCAGGCATAATATTAAAGAAGGTCTGACTACTGAGGTGAAAACTAATAGAGAAGTATGAAAGAAGAAGGATATTTGCAGCACCGACCTCAAGTAAATTGGGTTTAGGGCAAAAAATGATGATGGAGACAATTTGAAGAGAAGCAAGGCAGTCGTTTGCTCTAGTCGATCAAGATGTTTCCTGAACTCAAAATGGTATGGTTTTACCATTATTGAATGAAATAAGCTCTTAGTTTGAATGGTATTCATAGTTTAATGTATACTTTGATAAAAATTAATTTAAAACCGTCGTCTGTTTATATCGTTCGATTCAATGTAGATAAAAATAATCAATCATTTATTAATATGAAAACTAAAAACATAACTCCATTCACATACGTACGAATAATTTAATTAAACTATTGTATTTTAACGAGAGATAAAGGCTTAAAAATTGATAGTAACAGTCGAATCTGTGTTACGACTGTTTTTATTTTGACTACAGTAATAATAAAAACTGAGATAAAGTATTATTTTGTTGCAAGGTTGAGTCAAGAAACTCATAAAATGTTGGGGACCTAGACACAACTTGTATTGTTCTAAGATTTTATTGGTGAAAGTTAAATATAACTTGAGGTCAAATAATGTTCATGAACACAGTTGAAACAAGACAATGTCTGAGCCATTTGTTATTGAGAGTTTGTTGGCATATTTAAAATTACATATTTTTAATTATTTTCTAAAAGACAAATAATAATATTATTTTGAAATTGTTTTTCGACCAATTAGCTTTACCTCAACCTTAAAACTTATATTATAAGATTCAGTACGATTCTATTATTATACGCAGTATTATAGATTGTAAGGTCACAACTTGACCCAGTTGTACTGTTATCATTTACTTTGTTACTAACCAAAGGTAGACAGTGGATTGGCCACTGTCTACAACTGTAACCAAACCTGTAATTTAGGTTCGAACTTTTGCATATCAGCCATGAATGAGGGTTGATTTGTACATACTTGTCTTTCATCATCCACAGCCCGACTTCGCCCACTGCTGAGCATAGGCCTCTCTTCTCTTGTGTCATCAGTCTCATCCAGGTTCTACCCGCGATAGCAACAATGTCATCCGCCCATCACACACACACACTCACACTTGTCTTTAGGTAAAACTAATTTCAATAAATGATTTGATCTTGATTATGCCATGCTAGCTTAGGCTAGGCAAAACAAAGTCTTCACCACTATTTGATTTACTCAAAGCCTGAATGCGCTTAGACTTTAAAAAACACGCTTAACAGTGAATTTCATTGTGGAATCAAATTAATGGCAAGGTTAACGCTACTGCCCAACCCCTTGATTGACCTAACATCCATCGATAGTAATATTTGAAATCAGAATATGAGAAAATTAACAAATAGAACAAAAACATCTCTCATACTTCTTTTAGGGTTTTTTTAATACAGTATTATACAATATTATGGTCATTTAAAAATCAACCTAAAATACATAACGCTAAAGTCGATAATTCAGTCAGTTGGTGGCGTTAAATCAAATTATCTCAAAATACAATAATTCAAGTATTACTTGCGAGGTTGTCCGGTGGCGCCATTTTCATCTACTTAAATTACCTAGCGGCTAAATTTGGAACTACGTAGGACTGTATCTGAGTAGCCTTGCGTGGCGATCACTGCTGCGATTGCTACGGTTAACACTGCAAACACCTGCTAATAGTTCACAAGAAACCCAACAGATGGCGCTACAAGTCGTGTTCGGGAAATCGAGAAAATCAAACAATAATATTATTTTATTAGGATCGGTTGTTATTTTGATAGATGGACCTATTAGTTAATAAGAGAGGTTATTTAATCTTCATTCAGAGTTCCTTTACAAGAGCTGGTTAGGTAGGAGGCAGCTAAGTAGGTAACTTAGGCCGCGGAAATGGGTTTTCGTCGTGAAAGCATAACAAACAAACTCAAATTTCGCATTTGTAATATTAGTCAGGATATTTGTATAGCCCTTAATATTTTTATGGCTTTAGTCATTGTGCTTTTATTGCAATTTTTCCTTGATACCATTAACGGATTAATATCACGAAAAAAACAATATTTATCGTTTATCGCGAAATTGAGGAAAACTCTTCACCTTGACAAAACTCATTAAAGTCATTATTAATTCCATAAACTCAGTAATGACACAAACCTTAGACAGTAAATTTTCAGACGAAAATAACTTGTCTTTTCACAGTTCGCTTCCAATTCCTTTCAATGTGACATCGAAATACTGTTTTTTTACATGAGCACGAGCTTTTACCCGCTTCATCGCTCGCGTTAGGCTGCGTTTCCACCAGAGATGTGCGAGGGATGTGTTTGTTAAGGTGCAATAGAACCGCTTCATTTACCTAGCCTCGCTCAGCGTAGCGATTCCTTAGTAGCCTATAACCGTCTCCAGGCTACCTTCTGTGTACCAAAATTCACCAAAGTCGGTTCAGTGTTTTCGGCGTAAAAGTGTAACAAACAAACCAATAAACTCACTTTCGCGTTTATATGTTAAGTAAGATGAAACCTCATAAGAAATAGCAATCTGCAGATGATCAGTAGCCTTTGGTGTCTACGTGAGAATATTTTATAGCTCAACTCCGGTCAAATAGGACATATGCAAAAGTACGTACAGAAATAAATATATGATGTCACTTCTAGCACTTATCAACGCTTTTTACGAAGACACCTTATTCGTGGTGTTATTATGTGTTTCTTTGCCACGATGAAGTGTTATTTATTCAGTACTTAAGCAGTAAGCATTCATTGTGCTCTGTTTTTATAGGTTCTTTACCGAACTGAGGAAAACCGCAGGAAAATTGCTTGATTTAATTTTATCTTGGTATAAACCTGTGCAAATGTGTCTTTGGAAAATGAGGCATACATTTTTACGTGGCTTTGTGTAACAAGAACACATTATCTCTGGATATATGTCACCGGAAAATTGCAGACTTCGTAAGATTGTAATAAATCTTTATTAGATTTTAAATTCTCGTTATATTATGAAAAAACGTTTTGTATAAGTACAATAAATCCCATCCAAATTCAATAGTTTCCAATATATCCGTATCTTATTAAGGAAAAATAGTTTACAATTTCTCGCGATATTTTACAATCTTACAGCGTTTGCAATTTTCCGGTGATAGAAACACTAGAAAAAGAAGTGCGACTTACGCGACAAATAGTTTCGGAAGTGTGTGTTTGTCTTCAGTTTGGATTCATCTTTTGCCAATGTCTTCAGAAAATAAATTTATTTTTCACTTAGTACCGGTTTTCTGAAGTCCGTGAAAAATAAGGCTCCATGGTGAGCGATACTTAAGAACGTCCGGCGCACCCTGTTAGTCGACCTTGACTGGCTAAACTTTTCGCCATGGCATGTGTATAACCTTAGCCTAAAATTATTCAGGCTTATTTAAGACATATATAGCTCGTGGCTAAATAATAACAGCCGAACGGGTCGATCTTCAAGATTCAGCAACGCTTGCCGAGGTTGGTCTGTGGATGGGTGACCTTAACATACAGAGACTCGTCCGTGCCTCGGAAAGCACGTTAAGCCGTTGGTCACTGTCATTTGTAGATCGTTGGCAGTCGTTACGGATAGTCAGAAGCCAGATAATTTGATACCAGTCTTGCCAAGGATTACCGTGTTACCCAGTTAATGGGTTGTGTAGGTCTGGTAGGCAGCCGCTCCACGTAAAATGTATGGTATTCAGCTGAATCCGGTTCGACTGGAAGCCGACCCCAATATAGTTGGGAAAAGGCTAGGCAGATGATGATGAAATAGTACCTGCCACGGGTCGATCTTATTAACCAACAATTGCCGACGTCGGTCTGTGGAAGGGTGACCATCTAAACATACCGAGACTCCCAAAGCCCTTTGCGTTCCAAGGCGGCGACTCTTCTGGACAAATTCTGCAACCCTGACAGGCTCTGGTCCTTACGGGCCCCGTCTTCTATGCTGACATCTCTTTGAGGTGCGCGTGAAACACAACGTGCCATCGACCCAGGCCTGGTTGTGATCAGATAGCGAGCCACGGGCAGGCCCGCGCCTACGGTGGCCGGGGATCGCCCTGCGACTCCCGACGCCCGGGGCGTCTTCTTCTGTTGCGGCGGTTGAGGCGTAGAGGTTGACTTTCCCTCACACGGCAGCAGTAATGCTAGGGAAGGAGGAGGCTCCTTCGCTAGCATTATTGCCTGCTCGCTCCAGACCATGGATTGAACCAGGGAATGGATTGGTCTGGCTCAACCCTTACTTAGCTAGCCTAACAAAGGAAGATACTAGCGTCATCACTAGTCTGTTCTGTTGTATTATCTCTGGTTTTGCATAAAAATAATGCTCTTTATTACCATAGCTATAAGTTTGTTTGTCAGAGATAAAGTAATTGTGAACGGACTGCGCTCAGGTTTATGTGCGTAGGTTCTGTCCCGGTGCACTCAATTTGTCATGTTCGAAAGGTGATGTTAATCTCTTTGTATATAGGTGTGTGCTGTATATTAGTGTAATGTTGGATGCATTGTGCTCACATAATATAATCAATTGATCAATGTACCTATGTATACAAAATATTGTAAAACTTATATTTGAAAAGAGTAACTATGGAGTTTCTTGTCCGTTCTTCTCCATAAGAATCTACTTTTTGCGAATGGACAACTAGAGTCACTTATATTTTAATTTTAAACTGTAAATTTGACGTTCAAAAGTGCCTTTTAATGGTCTAGTTGAAATAAATGAATTGACTTTGACTTTGACTTTGGCTTCAGGGAATTCTGTTTTAATTGCAGATGTGCGAGTCTTTTTAATGCCATGTTTGAATCGTATTTAAAAAGACTCCCACATAACCTTTATTTGGAACCATATTTAACGGACATTGTACCCTGAATTTTAAAACACTTAAAGATTTTGATTCCAAAATGTATCTAAAATTGCAGAAATGCTAATCGTTTGCCGTAAGATATAAAATGCAAGGGTTTTTTGGATGCGACGAGTGATAAGGTTAATGCATTTTGACAAGCAATAGGTTGTTGACCCGAGATTGGGATTTGTCACGAAATTGTACAATCATCAACGTAGGTGAACGCGCCATGCTTTAATGATATTTGTGCTGTCGTGATTTCAAGTCATGCTTTGATGGGCTGAAGATTGAAGGGCAAACAAAGTTAATTAAGCGATTCATGGGGCCTGTAGGTAGATAAAGTGGGCCATGGGACACGCAGTTACAGATGGCCACCGGACAAATAAGTAGTTACAGTGGGCCATAAGACACGTGTAGATACTCTGGGCCAAGGGACTCATACGTAGATACAGTTGGGCTATGGGACACACTTTGAAGAAGTTTTCTTAAAGATGCGTAAATGAAACGAGTCAAGCCCGTTTTATATAGGTAGCCGACCTTCAGTTTTATTTTGACCGGTGTTATTAAAGAAAAAACAAATAAGATTGCTAAAAATATCCTGATGACTAGTTTTGACTCCTTTGATCAAAAAAATATATTGATCCTCATACCTACTCATCCTAATAACTATTACAAGTCAAAGCAAGATTACGAAATGACTCGCAAAAACCCGAGGCAGATTATTTATTTAATAAGTAGCTTTCATTGAAAAAAAAAAGACACGTGATAGCAACATCCTTATATGATACCTACATCACTTTTTGTAGCAGATTCGCCCATGTTCAATGACTGATTTATAAAATTGCGTGGGTTGTTTTCTATAATTATGGGTGGTTACTGCGTATTTGCAAAGTGAGGTTGTTGACGTTGCCATACATAGGTACCCATTACAAAAAGCTTGTGAAAGAATAACAACTAAGTACTTCTAAAACTGGTCCTCTCAAAACCTTGGATCAGCGAGAAAAAACAGAAAGCTAGGTACTTCATTCATAGGTACTAGGTAGGTATGTTATTTGATGTTCAAATAATATAAAGTAACGTTTTTCGAAATAAAAATATGTGAACCTTAGCTTGGGTTTTTTTCTAAGGGTTCCGTACCATAACCCGAAAAAACAACAAGTGTGGGAGCCCGCTTTAATTTTATATTCATTTTTAATTATTTGTTGTTATAACGGCAACAGAAATACACACTCTGTGAAAATTGGTCTACCTATTACGGCTCTTGTGATACAGCCCGCTGACAGACAGACGGACGGACGGACAGCGGAGGCTTAGTAATAGGGTTCCGTTAATTAGCCTTCGGGTACATCACACAAATCTGACATGGTCACATTTATGTTAGACATAGAAATTAAGTTGCACTGGATAATTGGTCACAAACGATTATGCTGAGCATAGCGAATTGGGTTCGATTCCTAGAATGTGCAAAGTGTTATTGGGTTTGTCGATTTGGAATTCCTCAGTAGCAGTTTTGAGTCTAGATGTGTCATTAGTTGATGGCAATAGGCTTGCCCCCATAAGCACGGGACTTAAACAAAGCTTGCTAAATATAGCTGTGCTAAAGTTACACCACTGCGTAACCCTTAGGAGGAATCAGTCGTGATGATAAATCGGAGTCTTGTAGAAAGAACTAGGGATTAAAATAATATCGAGTTTCATTTTGGTCCTTTGGAAACAGTTTGGTCCTAGGAATCAGAAAATTAAAGAAACAATCAAGATGATGATGAATCAAGGCAAGCTAATTATGACAGATAATTTCCTTGCAGACTTCATCTAATTAAAATGAGATTCAATTATGTCAGTGTCGTTAAGAAGTACTATTTTTAGTGGAATCGTTGGTACCAACTACAAGACAATGACAATGACGAATTTGATTCTTAATTAATTAGATAGCATAAATCACGTTATCTTTGAAGAAATTAGATTAATTCTGCTATTGTTTCTTGGTTGTTTCAAGACTTCAAGGTTTATTGATCGCCAGTGTCAAAGGCCTAACCTTGAGTCTCTTTTTATTTTTATTTTTAAAATCAAATGACTTCTTCCGCTCTGGGAGGAGCGGAAGGGCGTGCCAGACTCTCACTGACTAAAACCCATCCGTGTTCCTTCTAAAGCCCTTTGCGTTCCAGGGCCGCGGTGACTCATTCGAACAAATTCCGCAAACCTGGCAGGCTCTGGCCCTAGCCGGCCCCGTCTTCTGACTATAAGCCTTCCAGCACAATGATCAATTTTGTAAATGTTAGTGTGTGGTAGACTAGCGATCTGATATGTACTCATCGTGGCCTTGCATGTAGCAGAAATCTGCGTCGTTTTTCTTAAACCTCGTATCCACTAGGCAACATTTGACGCGCGACATGATGCACAACATGTTGTACATCATGTTGAACGGCAACGAAGAACTTTTATTTAGCAACATTGTCTATGTTGCGCGCCTGCTGGCAACGTCGCGCGTTGTTGTGCAACGTTGCTGAACATGTTGGGCGTCATGTGTTGCGCGTCAAATGTTACCTAATGGATTCGAGGTTTTATAATCGCAGGCGACAAAACCGTCAACTCGGAGAGTCCAGTAGAAGTAACAAAATACTTTTGATTGGCATGCGTTTGACCACTATCTCACCTGATGGTAATCTGTGAAGAGTTCGAAGATGGAGCACGCTTTCCTAGAATCCTTCCTATTCACTCTTGACTTAAAGACTCCCCTTTCTAAAACAAACTGTTAGAAAATACTTTTGCTTGAATACGTTTCGATATTTTAAACGCCCTAGCTATAAAATATGATGAAAAGATTTTTTGTGTAATTAGAAAAATAATAAAGAGGCAATAAAAACCAAGGATCGCGGTTTATTCTTAAACTTGACTCGTGGTCAAAGTCAAGGTTACATTTTTAACACGAATACGTAGTTAAGTTTTTATCGTAAGTACCCACGAACATTCGTTTCGGTCAAAGGTTGTGGAACGATCAAAGCTCACAGCTTTGGGAGAGTTGTACGACTAGTTTTTTCTCGTGGCTTTGCTCCCTTGGTTTCACAAAAACGTTACACTTTTTCGGGGTTTAAAAGTAGCGTAAAGCCCTAGGCTATCTATAGTGTACCTTTCTATCAGATATTACCTTACCTTTTACAAAAATATAGACAAACTAGCTACTTTACCCGCGACTTGTACGCGCGTATCCCGTTTTTTGGGGAAGGGAAATCCTCTCTTAGTGCTCCCCTACACTCCCCAAGGAACATACATGCCAAATTTCAGCTTTCTAGGACCAGTAGTTTCGGCTGTGCGTTATAGGTCAGTCACTCAGTAACGGTAGAGTTTTATATATGTCACCGGAAAATTGCAGACTCCGTAAAATATCGAGTGATTGTAAACTATTTTTTCGGATATATTGGAAACTATTGAATTTGGAAGGGATTTATTGTATTCAAAATGATTTTTTCATAATAAAACGAGAAATAATAATCTAATAAAGATCTAATACAATCTTACGGATTCATGAGACTCATTATACAGTTAAGTTATACAGACAGCAAAGTAAACGAAGAAGCGGAAAACAGCTAAGGAGATGGGAGGATGAGATAAGACTTACATCGGGCGCTAACAAGAGGAGAGACTCGCGATAGAAAGCAATGGAAACAGCTAGAGGACACCTTTGCCAAGCGCATGCTGAATTAAGAGATATACTCTAAAATACAAAAACAGAGGAAAAATCAGTATTAGAGGCATATAAATAAATAAATACAGACAGCGTCGATTGTTTTAACCAAGTCGCAAATATATTTACTAACTGTTCAGAAGACCTAAGTGATAGCATCAATGCCTTTCAGTTATGAGCACAAAAAGGTAATTAATTCAACCTCGCGCAGATAATGAGTCGACTTTTTAAATAAATTGAGACCAAGGCCTAAACTGAAGCAAGTTTAAAGGGATAAACGGAAACTGCGTTTACATGACCTACTTGTTTAAAAATAAATATTTAATATTGAGGTTAATTCTTGCCAAAAGTAATTATGAGATTTTCTTAAATTCTCAGAAATAAGACAAAAAAAACAATGGATTGATCGTGTGGATATGACTACAAAGGGGGTGACCAGTGATATATATAGTACTCCTGACCGATTTCGGCCATGGCGGCCAATCTCAACCGAGACTAGCCCTCGGCTCGGTAGATATTACAGTGCACAAGTGTGTGCGTAAATACAGGTGCACTCTCTCTTCCATCACTCTCATACTCATATTCCGATGGGACGGCAACCCGATATGACCGGAGAGAGATCTGGCGCAAGACCAACGGCTTAACGTGCTTTCCGAGGCACGGGGGGTGTTACACCACCAACTTCCAAACTCCGGGCTGTCACTGAGAAATTCGTATTGGAAAAGCCCAATAACAATTTTTGAAAAACCTTTTTCAGTGATATGATATGAATGGAAAAGGAAGAAAAGCTACGCCTACCGCAAATACATTGGGATGAGGGTAGGAACCTCTTTTCCTTACGATGGGAAATCATCAAATGACTCCTTCCGCTCTGGGCGGAGCGGAAGGGAGTGTCAGACTTACTGACTAAAACCCATCCGTGTTCGTCCTACCCTTTGCGTTCCAGGGCCGCGGTGAAATTCCGCAACCATAGTAAGGACCCTGGAGATAGATTTTGATATATAGCCATGAGAATTAGAGTTAATACACTGAGTATCACTAGTTGCCTGCAAGTCGCAACAAAACGGTCGAGTGCATTAAACTAATAAACACCTGTAAGTGCAGACAAGCGATAACAAAGCCTTTGTAATTAAGCATTTGTGCTAATCATATTAAAAATCAGAATTAACATCCTCGTAGGTACTGCTTTAACAAATGTAGGGATCGGCGTTTAGGCATAGGGGCACGTTCTTCGCTTAGTAAATTAATTAATTATTTTAAAAGCAATACTTACAAAAAAAAAAACAGAAAACGCAACAGAACATAAACATTCGAATTCAAAAACATTTAGAAAGTTGTGATGAAGTCTAACCAGAGATTTATCATAAAGATGGCCATCGTCTTGGAAAACTGACTTCTGACACAGTATTGTTCACGTCTTGGTAGTCGGGATTTACTTCTTGTTCTCAATTACAACCGCATCACCTTCTGCCTAGCTCTTTCGCAACTACGTTGGGGTCGGCTTTCAGTCAAACCAGATGCAGCTGAATACCGGTATTTTAGTGATCGAATCAGGAAAGCTGATATCCGCAAGAGAACCAAGTTTGACGACATAGCCCGAAGGATCGCCAAACTGAAGTGGGCAGGGCACATTGCTCGCAGAACAGATGGTCGATGGAACCGAACAGTTCTGGAGTGGCGACCGCGTACCGGAAGACGCAGCGTTGGGAGGGCTCCCACAAGGACCGTTGACCTGGAAGGTCGCGCTTGAAGATGGATGCGAGACGCACAGGACCGGTTGTTGTAGCGAAACTTGACCAGCAGTATGTCCAGCAGTGGACGTCTTTCGGTATATATGATGACCAGTATTCTATTTGATGCGACTGCCTAACCGTCTTCCATAACCTGTTTACCGGGTAACACGATATCGCTTGGCAAGACTGGTTGTCAGTATTTCGGACTTCTAACTATTAATAACGTAACGACTGTCAAAAATCTACAATGACAACGAGAGGGCCTATTCTCGTACTTGAAAAACGTTCAAATTTAAATCGTAATATCATCTCGGCGAAATTCAACGACAAAAACTTATCAAAATGTTGGGAAACTAGAGGTGTTTTTGACAGATTGCGACTGCGATGCAAATACGAATATGCCTTAAAATACGGGAATTACCCAGCAGAACCAACCGCTTAGTTCCTACCGCATATGTTAAGAAACGGCCTGTTCTCCAAAATTCCCCACATTTCCATATGGTTTGTTATCGCTGCCAGGATACAAAAACGCCAATAAAGTAAACCGTAACACTCGACCGAAGAAACTATGATAACCGAGTCACGTAACTAGTATAATTCGATTAAACTGATTATATTCTTAATCGAATTGATCGGTACTGACATTATCGATTATGAAATCGACTGAAAACGAGTGAAAGTTAAGGATTACATCAGACGGTATTGTTTTATAAGCTTTTTTTTTTTCAAATTATGAAAAAAAAATTCTGTGACTGCGTGACAAGTTGGAAACATTGTTTAGTAGGTAATTTTAGCGAAACTTACGCGACTTATAAACACACAGTCTTAACTAAACTTAGGGGGTTGGAAACTTTTTGGGTTGTATTGACGAATACCTTTAACCTTTTGAACGCCATTGTCACGTACACCAGATGTCACAAATATGTGACAAGAAGTATGGCTAATATATGGTTCGGCGTCGGGGCCAGGCCGATGCGTTTATGCTCTGGCGTTCAAAAGGTATCGTAGGCAATCCACACGGGAAGGTTTTTTGGAAACTCCACTCGATATGAGTTTAGATATTCTTATAGTTACGGGAGAGCTAGGTATCAATAGCACGTTATTTAATGCAGGTGGCGCTCAGATTAGGGACTCTGTCTGCCCACCGAGTGAACCGAGGAAAGATGTGACACAGTGATCAAGTGCTACTGTGAACAGCGAGGCTCAGTGGAGAGCCCTTTATAGTCTCCTCAGGGATGTGTAACAGGTGTTGCACAGAGGAGGGTCAGGAGTGGTCTTTTATAGGTAACTAGCTTTTGCCCGCGACTTCGTACGTGCATATCCCGTTTTTTCCCGGTCCTGTGGGAATTTCACGTTCCCGTATAGCATTTCTCATGCATGTGGATATCCATATCCGACTGGTAGTTCCAAAGATTTAGCGCGTTCAAATAAACAATTTCTTCAGCTTTATTATTAGTTTAGATTTTTTGTTCTGATGGTGTTCACCAAGGTGGTTTTAGTGAGGTAAGAATCCCACACTCCTTGGTCTTTTCCATTCCCCCGATAGCAAAAGAACAATAGCTGCAACTTAAAGAAATTAAAAATCTACTCGCGATTTCGAATTTGTTTACTTTGCTACAACATAATACTACAAGTGTGTATTAATAGAGAACTCGTTTCCAAACAGCGTGGATCCTAGGACGTTTGATCGGTAATTGTAGGACGAGGTATCGACCGCTCTGGTGACAGATGACCGCTTTACGTGCCTCGTGACCTCTCAATTTGTTTTCAAATGCAGACACTGCTTTAATTTGGAAACCGCGTGTCTTAGTGGAAAAAGTGGTATACTAAGTCTTATTAAATTTAAGTTTTACTAAAGTTGACGCTTTTCTTTGTCTAATTTATTTCATCACCACTGTTTTCCAAATGATGAAGTCAAATATCTTGAGGAAACGGCATGTACTAGAACCAAAAATTGGAAGACCTGTTCCTGACTAATTCACAATGGGCTCACGTGGTGGATAACAGCTCATTCCTTCGTACAGAGAGAGGCCCGTGTCCCAGCAGTAGGAATATTGACTATAATTCATACTTGTAATCGGCCACAGCAAAGCCTAGTTTAAGCTATTGGTAAGCGTTTGGAACCGCTTATTCGCTTGAATTATGTGTATTTCATCAAGTGTAAAAAAAACGATATTCTGGGACATGAATACCTACTTCTGTAGAAGACCTCTGTGATGTTTTATCAGCAGCCCTACCATGAAGTCTTAAAACGATCATGATTCCGCTCTAAGAGGGAGACGGCGCTATACATAGCGAATAGCTATCCCGTTTACATCAACGGAATTGGATGGCATTAGCACGTCATAGTAGGGCTGCAGCGTTTCAAAAAGTCTCTTTAAAAAAACAACATGATCGTAAGATCATTGTCTTGTGTTCAAAGAAGGTGTTCGTATTATTTTCATCTAGAAAGCTGGTCAGCTTACGTTCTTAGCTAATTGTAAAAGGATATATGTTCTTCACAAGCTAATTAAGTGAAAGCTAAATGGCTAGACGGGGCAATAAGTAGATGCTAGTTAAGTTGGAAGAATTATTAACTTTAAAAAGTTATGGGCAATAGCGTAATGTCTGGGTTATTGTGCGCGGGACTCGGGCGTTAAATGAAAGGTTTCATGAGTTTGGACCTAGATTTATTGCTCACTATGATAAGGAAGAGCATCGAAAGCAGAGAGGGAAAGTAAATTATGATACGTAATTGTTTTTTTTGTCAGCCCGAACTGGGCAACATTCCTTCCATTTCTCTCTTTGTTGACTTTGTAGTTTTAATAACTTCAATTTTTATTTTGTTTGTTTTTCCTTTGCGTGTCCCATATCTTTACTTATAGATTATAGGAAAACTTATAAGAAGTATCTAGTATTAAAATAACATGTTACAAAAATAAAATTTGTGCAGAACCCTTTGCACGCGAGTCCGACTCGCACTTGGCCAGTTTTTTTATCTTTTGGAAAACTAATTTGGCCTTTATCGTTCCATGCTTCTGGAATTCTGTAATTTGCCAAATTAAACGCATTTTTGCAAAAAAAAGCTTTTAATATGCTTTCCCTTTAACTGGCTAGAAGAACAGTTATAAACAGCGTCGGTTTACGATTTTTATTTAGATCTCTGAAAAAACAGCGCCTGAACAAAATCGAAATGCAAGGCTCTTAAATGTATCAGTAACATTAAATTCAAATTACTAGATTCATATCTAGGCAGTATTTTAAGCGATAACGCACGCACGCACATAGTTGGGTCATAGGTCCGAAATAGTCAGAATAAGTGGTTATACCTAAAACGCAAAACCTTGGAATGACAGCTGTGAATTAAAGCCAAGATAGTCCAAAAGTGGTGGGCATTACAATATTGAACTGTTTTGCTACTGTGAACCATATCGCCGTATACCGTTTACTGGCTATTATTTCCACGTCGATATTATAAAGTATTAATAATTGAAGCGAATAAGCAGTTGTAAGGGAGGGATAACCAATAGCTTTGCTAAGCGTGGTTTCTTACAGATGTTTGTTGTAATCTTTTGGCAGATTACGGTACCTAAACATTAGGTTTTAAACTACCGATTGGAATTAAAAAGTAAAGCAATATGTATCTGTCATACCGGCTAATCCTATCCAAATTATACAATGTGGAGACATCGATACAACTATAAATGAAAACACTGGCAATACTGGTTGTCGTCGACTCCACCTTGTATAATATCATAAATGTGAAATGATTTTGATGAATTTTTGTTGCCAAAATTTAACAAAATCAAAGTGGTCCTAGGATACGGTCAAGGCTTTTTTTTTCGAAATTCTACTTATAATAACGCAAGCGGAAGCCGGGGTAAAAAGCTTGTGGAACCATAAAAAAAACACTTTGTGGACTGATATATTTAAATCATGATAAATAATATTTTGGTTAGTAAATGCGTGTAATGTTGTACAACGCGATATTGGGTTTTGGCCCTTTGAACGGTTTAGATATAGCATTATTGAGATAGAATTAGGTAGGACAATTTAGATTTGCAGCACGCGATTGTATCAATGTTAGTATTTCGAAGGTAGCCGGGCTTTTCACCTTGGTGGCGTACGTGCAAAAATAGAGCGATGAGGGACGGACTTGTAACACATTGCGCGTGTTAGTAGAAGGTTATCTTACGTTAAATTGACGATACTAAGCCCACTTTATATTGTAATGTTATATAAAATAAAGATTTTTACATTTGAAAGGAAAAAAAGAAAAAGACTTTATTTGCGCCAAGCATAAAGAATACCATACAAAATTATAAAATCAAAATTAATGAGTTATGTTGGAAAGATATGCGCCAGATCTTCGCAAAACGGCAGTATTGATATCAGAAAAGTAAAATAATATTTGTTTTTAATAAAACCACGCATACTACGCTAAAAGGTATTGATTCAAAATCGTGCTGAAAACCAATTGCACTTAGCAATCTAATAGATTCGCGAAGTCAGCGTGCACAATGAATACAACCTGTGTATCGCGATACTTTGTGTTCACAGCAACCTTGAACTTGAGGCTTCTGTGTGGATATACGAGTACCAACCCATCACCATGGTTACTAATGACCTTGGGTGGGGTAAAGTAATAAATTGCCCTTAGAATGACCGCTGAATAGGGCTTTTGTACGCGGCGTAACTGTGGTGCCGAAAATTAAAGGACTGGAGTAAGGTAATGACTGCTCATCATAACTTTTGCGAAGCGTCGTGATTGTGGCAGAGATACACTTAAGTATACAGATTCCTCGTCAAGAGATACACATTTCTGATGTGCTGACATTATCATCCAGATGAACCTATGATAAATATAACGAAATGCTAGAACAGATTTGTATCCAGAATTCCATGTATGACTAAGCACTTCGCCCGCTTTTCGTCTGCGCAGGTTTAGTATGAAAAAGAAATCTGCGGTTCAGCATATTTTTTCGAGGTATGCTCATATAAATGTATGGGACAGCCGATTTTTCGCAATTTCAAGATTGGTCCCAAAGTAAAAGTTGTTCATAATGATGAGTACAATGACCCCTTTTCATATATTGCGTTCATTCTGTGACACGTTGTATATAGATTTTTGCGATTTATAGGTTGGTGTCGCAAATCATTACTGAAACTATTTAGTGTAGTTTCTATTGTAAAGGTCGAATGAATACTTCTATCCATTCTTCAGGCATAGATCATTAATGGAGACGGTGCCCTCAAAACCTTTTGAATCCGAGACATTTGATACTGACTCACTATATGTGTCATGAATATCCAGCGGAATCCTGTCGTGTCATCCTGGTAGCATCATTTGCGAAAGGCTTAAGAATTACTAATTCATTTTGGCCCTTCGTGTCGGCGATTCATTTGTTAACTCCGAGTCATAACGACGCGACGGTGAAGTTAATTTTAGGGGGTCGTAAAGGCTTGAGTATTTTGATTAGCAATGTATCGAGTGACGCACTGAGTGCAAATTCTACAAATTTTTAAATAAGTTCGCATTTGCATGGCAGACGCAATCTGTCAAAAATGTATGGAAATTGAGGCTTTCTCTGGTAATAAGACCTTATTTTATAGAATTTTGGCACAGTCTGAACAATCAAGTCAGATGCCTCATTGAGGAGGTAGCTTTGTAAACATCATGTGTTACATGTTACATGTGATAATTGTAGAATGGTTGTCTGCCACTCGTTTCAAACCCACCGCAAATCTGGATGCAGGTTTATTTTCTCGATTTTGAAAGTTCTTATTACATTACTGGGCAGGGGCTTTACATTCACCGCTAAAATGTCCATTTGAGAGGAAAATGTAAAGCCCTCATTTGAAAAAGTGTGCACCACGGACATCAGAATTTTTCAAGATGAAAGTAAGTACAAAGATACAGCTCTGCCAAAAGTCGTCAATGCGACAGCAGTTCAAAAGATAAAATGACTCACTTTGCATTGATATCATTGTAATAATGCCACATTCGGTCCAGTTATCATTTGGGTTTCTAATCAGTTTCATTTGTAAACTTTAGGACAACAGCCAACTTGGCTTATCATTAGATAAAATTGATAAATTATCAAATAGGAATACGGCACGGTGCGCAAAGATCGATGTAACTTTATTAAAATCCATATAACATGAGTATATCGTGAAGGTTGAAGGTCTGAGTTTTCTTAAGAAAACATTGGTAAGGTCCGAATAACACTTTTGTGGAATATTCTGAGCCTGGGAAATAATAAACGAAGTTAAACTACTTATAAAAAATTATATATATATGTGACCGGAAAATTGCAGACTCCGTAAGATTGTAATAAATCTTGATTTTAAATTATTTTTCTCAATATAATATATCCCATCCAAATTCAAATAGTTTCCAATATATGCGTGTCTTATTTAAAAAAAAAATAGTTTACAATTTCACGCGATATTTTACAATCTCACGACGTTTGTCATTTTCCGGTGACATATATACATATATATATATATATATATATATATATATATATATATATATATATATATATATATTTATTTATTTATATATATATACAAAGGTAATAACACATTCAAATGTTAATTAAGAACTATCAAGGCCAACAATAGTGTGTTATCTAATACAAGTACTAATTAATCATATCCGGCTCGAAGGACCAAATATATATATATATATATATATATATATATATATTTGGTCCTTCGAGCCGGATATGATTAATTATATATATATATATATATATATATATATATATTTGGTCCTTCGAGCCGGATATGATTAATTAGTACTTGTATTAGATAACACACTATTGTTGGCCTTGATAGTTCTTAATTAACATTTGAATGTGTTATTACCTTTGTTTACGCTTATAATTCTCGACGTACTGCGTATCAAAATACCCATTGTAAAAATAAAAACTTACTAATTAAGTACCAAAGAAAACATCGACTTCGCTGTTATGGTGCCCATGTCACCGGAAATTTTGTAATAAATCTTTATTAGATTATAATTACTCAATATACATTATGAAAAAAAAAAAAAACGTTTTGTATACAATAAATCCCATCCGAATTCAATAGTTTCCAATATATCCGTGTCTTATTAAGAAAAAAAATTGTTTACAATTTCACGCGAGATTTTACAATCTTACGGCGTTTGTAATTTTCCGGTGACAAGAACATGGATTCTTATCGAAGAGTTACCGCGCTACGAGGGTCCAAACTATGGAATTGTCTGAGACAAACCTTGGCTAAAGCCGGGCTTGTAATGGTTGTATTATGGTAAACTGAAACTTGATCAATATGAAACAGACAAATACCGACTTGGTACTTAATAAACAGAGTCACGGCTGGAACAACCAAAGTGACGAATTAACCTTAACTAGTTGTGGAATTTGTTCGAAAGAGTCACCGCGGAGAGGAACACGGATAGGTTTTAGTCACTAAAAGTCTGACACTCCCTTCCGCTCCGCCCAAACCGGAACGAGTCATTTGATGATTTCCAATCCTAAATTGCCAATCTCTGGAAGCACTGATCCAAATTTGACATTTCTGTCATTCATAGAAAACTACACTATCGTCCAGAATCATAATTTACTGATGTAGGAAAAAATAGGTTTTCTATGGAATAGGCCACAGGAGCAAAGTCAAAGCCGCGAGAAGTAGCTACTGCTTATCTAAATCTAAAACTTAGATGAATCAGTCGTAAAATTACCAAATATTTACAAGCCGCTCACTAACGCTGTATCTCACACGAAAATAGCTCAAAGCAGTTTAAAAATAATGTTACGATTGCAAGTATACTAACGATCTGTTTTACATAAATCATTCTATTTTAAGATCTTAACATAAACATAGATGGCACACGTATTATATAATGCCGTATTCGTTCCGAATTGATAAATAAAAAGAAAGATTGAGATTCGACTCTCCTTTCGCAGGTATGCTGGAAGAGATTTCTATAGAAATAAGTATCACCTTTGTACCTATTTTTCTGGTTCATTCTTTTTATATGTTTATTTAATGTGTGTACCTACATAAATTGTTAAATTAAGATTGGTTTAAGTAATTATTGCACAAAGATAGGCTTTTCGAAAAACAAAAACTTTATGTTTATAGAAAAGCTGTTTGCAATAATGAAATTTAGCGATTCCCGAAACGCCTGAGGAAAAGTGATATTCAGAGATCTGGAGGGCTACTCCCTAAACCCGAAGTCCGTAGTTTTGGGCTTAGTTGCGGGCGTATTCTACTCCGTATCACCTACGGACTTACGATTAGTTCCGAACCCGAACTAACAATGAATGACAACACTTGATAGTAACTGTCAAATCGTGTTGTCATTAATTCTTAGTGTTTAGGTGATACGGACTAGAATACGCCCGAAACTACGGACTTCGGGCTTAGAGAGTAGCCCCCCCAGAAATGACGTTTACGTACAACGCACAGACTACAATATAATATAGGGGTACTACGTGAGCGGTCGATAGCTCATGTAAGACCGATATCCTCAATACACAATGGTGTCTGTGTATCCGGGGATTTCTCCCCAATCGAAAACAGAATTAAATGACACCTTTAATTGATATTCTACACTTTTGTGATCAAAAGTGTTAAATTTGGACTTCACATCGCATCAAAGCCCCTCTCTTTAAAAATAGTTTTCACAATTTCCTCTCCACCTTCGCAGACAGTTTGTCTGACGTCAACCCTCGCGCAAAAATATTATGGACAAAAATAATATTTGCCGCCGCCAAATTTTATCAAAACATTGACGAATTAATTCATAAGCATAGAGTTTAAAATCGTCCAAAAGTTATATTCTGGCAGTGAATCAATTTGATTTAGTTAAAAATATAATATGCTTGTTTGTACTTACTTGATTATTCCCATATAGTTTTCTGCTAAAGGTAGTTTATATTGTAAGTAGTCGTCGCGCGAAGCACGAGCCGCGCGGTCGTGTGTTATCGCCGCACAAAACTCGAACAACTGACTCCGTCCGTGACGAATGTCTTTATGAAATATTTTATATTATCTAGATGTTTAAATGATACTTTTATCAGTTTTTATTAACACTCTTTCTTCGGCGCGCGATGTGACAGTGCGTACTTTTGGCGGGAACCATTCTGTGTTAAATTTGTGCAAAGGAAGTTAGGCGGACAGCCTATTATATTATTTAAAATGAATTTTACCGATGTGATGGAGTTTTCGACGACCATGGGGCCTGAGGTTTCAACCGCGGCTCCTGATTTCAGGACATGGTTGACGGATTTAATATTGCAGGTTTGTTTACAAATATTATAGTACGATACAAAAGTCATAGTTTAATAATACCACAATGTTTCTATAACAAAATTGTATAATGGTTCATTGACTGAGTTAGTGTCGTATGTTATGATAGGAATACCTACTATCAGTGAATAATTATCAAATAATACTGCAACGTATATCATAGGTATTGTGGAAATATAACTTGTGACGTTTTAAATGTTGCACTTCAAGATTAACTGTGATTTCCCGAGTTATTTTAACGATACCTGTTATGTTTACATACATAATGGCATAATGTTGAATTATATCAGCATTTAGTGACAGTGACGCCTTTGAAATACTTCAAATATACGGCATTTATGGGATTTTAAGAATGTTCACAAAAATTAAAACACTATGCAATTCGGCTGACGGAGCTGATCTCGTTAAACCATTTTTAAACAAAAGCATACAAAATCGATTCATGTTAGTATTATTATCAATAAATATTTTTGATATCAAATATTTAATTTCACTGATTTCATAACATTACAATGCAGACTACACCCTTAGTATTTTAAGCCCTTTGAGTCCATCCCTAGGGAGTCTGGCTGATATGTTTCCTAAAATACCGAAAAAACAAAAGTCGATCCTTAAAATCGTTTTGGCTGTATTATTGTTCGGGCTGTCATATTTTTACGGACTACCTTCATTATTTTTACGGTATCTAGTATCAGTGTCCATCGGCCGATTTCCAGTAGCTGAAACGTCATGTTCGCCTTTCAAACATGACATTTCAGCTACTGTTGGTAGCTAATTTGACAGTTGGTCAAAGGTAGATACGATATTAAAACCGGCCGTAAAATGTCATTGACTAGGTCGATGGGTCAATAGCCTAGCGAGTAGTAAATAATGAAACGATAGGCCGGCACTTAAATTATGAATGGAGTGAGTCAACAATCAAATCGTTCATTGTTTTTATTTCCAAGGGATTTCGGTATTGTGTCTATCCTATCTTTGCTTTTTTCACATTCACAACTCGTGTAAATCACCAACAGTAATTAATCATGAGGAGATTTTTGACAATCGAACACAAGCTGTCAAAACAAGTATTTATTTATTTATTAACCTTTTACGCACAGAAATGTACAGAGGCGGACTTAATGCCATAGGCATTCTCTCCAGTCAACCTTTGGGTGATGCAGAGAATGGTGGTAGGTGCAATATGGTGAAAAAAAGCGATTGAAATTTAAATACTTACAAACATTTAAATAAATAATATAAACTATACATACAATATCAATATCTATAATAAATACTAAAATTAACAAGATAAATATGTACACGAAATACTTAAACAATAATAACAAATAGGTAATTGGAAAACATTAGCTGCATTAGCATTATTAAGTATCTTGCTGTCAAATTGACATTTAAGTTACATTTTTGGTTTCCTTCAAGATCAGCTATTTCCTTATTATTCAACCAGTTTCTATAACCAGATGCGCCTTCGCATTTTTAAAAACATCTCGTTTAACCTTTTGCGTGTCTTAAGTTACACAGTTCGACATAAGAAAAAATGCTCCAAATGTCTTAAGTCGGACAGTTACACTTAAGGGCTTGGTCAGGATTGGACGATAAAAATCTGTGGTAGACACGCAAAAGGTTAAAGGTTAAAAACTCAATAAAATGCTATTGGCAGTACCTGTACCTGTTTCATAGAAAATTATGTTTTATCGATTTCTAGCGCATTTGAGGATAAGCACAAGGCCGTCTTAATTGCATACTTGGGATGTTGTGTGCTCGTTACATTAGCATTTGGCTTGCGCCGGCGCAGCTTGAAGAAGTTTTAATTGTAAATGTAGACCCACTTATATCTGCTGTAGGTAATAAGGAGGAAAACTGGTACTTTTCATTGTAATTAAATGACATAAAATCTAGTTTCTTATCGAATTGAATCAGTTATTCGATTGATAGAGACTTTCGCTATCGGATAACCAATATCTATTGTCCTAGATTGTTGTACGGTTGGCGTCACTTCAAGGTATTGGAATCCTTTTGTTTTTAAAGATGCTATACCTTAACGCGTTACCAGTCCCCTCAGCAATAACACTCAAACATATTTCACTAGTCAGAACAAGCAGCAGAGCCCATAGGGTTACAGTAAGTTCATGTACCACATAAGGTACACTGGACTTTTAACATTTTAATCAAACTATCTCAAAATATAAATATCATAATTTGTAGTATCGTAACCGCTGGCAAATTTGGAAACTCAATCCTGATTTTTCCACCGAGAAAATATGGTGAATCTAGAACAGACCCAGGGAGTCAATATATGTATATGTAAATATAATAGCCAGGCACTATTTTGAAAGTGTAGGTGATGAGAAGTCATCAGAGGTATTACTGAAAAGGTGTAAGAAATGGAAGTCAATAGAACTAGAAAAGATTTCCAGCAAATATAGCAAGTTTTAAAGGCTAGATGGTCTTTAGTCAATTAAGGTAGGCTATTGATAAAAATCAACTTGAAAATATGTACTTATTGTATAATTATTTGAAGTACATAGTTACAAAAAAAATGTATAATATTACTAGCTTTTGCCCGCGACTTCGTACGCGCAGATCCCGTTTTTCCCGTTCCCGTATAGCCTTAAACCTTCCTCATGAATGTGGCAATCATATAAAAAAATGAATTTTCCAAATCCGCCTGGTAGTTTTTCCAAATCCGACAGGTAGTTTTTGCAAATCCGCCAGGTAGTTTTTGCAAATCCACCTGAGATTAGCGCGTTCAAACAAACAAACTCTTCAGCTTTATTATATTAAGTATAGATTAAAAACTAAATGTGAATCATGCAACCCGAAGCATGACTTGGTGCTGAAGCTATGCTTAGCTGAAAATGGTCTACTTTTGTTCAAAGTAAATGGGTATTTTTCATCAACATTTTTGCAGTCATTGGGGGCAATAGCAGTATAACACAGCATGGAAGTTCTACAATGGTCTATTATGTTTTTGTTAGGTACTGAAACATAAGTGTGACATACATTTTTGAAAGCTGCAAAAACAATGAAAAGGGTTAATTGTAATTATGACTAAATTCAAATGTCAAGGCTGTAAATTATAATAATGCGGTTTATATTTTTTATGAATCATCTGTGTCATCGAAAATCTTCAGAAAAGCTTTTGGTTTGTTATGGACAATTTAACTGAGGAATAAATATGGCTGTTTGACATTTTTTCTTAACAAAAACTGCCAAACCGCCATTTTGATTCCTCGGGTAAAACTGACTATTGCAAAATGTGCCCTAAATCAATTTGTAATGCTTTTTTTTACGGATGGGAAATCATCAAATGACTTCTTCCGCTCTAGGTGGAGTGGAAGGGCGTGTCAGACTCTTACTGACTAAAACCCATCCGTGTTCCTCCTAAAGCCCTTTGCGTTCCAGGGCCGCGGTGATCTTTCGAACAATTTCCGCAGCCGTCCATTCTAATGCTGGACATTCCTTTGGCTTAAAATATCCTGTAGAAAACCCACCAAATAAAGTAGATATGCGAATTGTATTTAAATCAGGCATGCGTTGAATTCACACAAAAACCTTTAATCATTGTGCAAAACGCATTCAAATCCATACGGCTGTTTTCAAGTTATCCCAATCATACAAACACAACAATTGCTCACAAAAACTGTTGTCCATTATTCTATTGTAAGACGAAATGTACCTCTTTATATTGTCATTACTATTTCAAAGTATTCTTGAGACATTAAGAAGGACTATGTTTACGTTGTAGCCGTGGTAGGTGTATTACTAATCAAATTATCAACAGTTTAAAAATCTTTCAATCTAACAATGGGAATACCTGTACAAAGTATTGAGAATCGTCCGTTGAACGCTAATAAGCATGCTGAAATTGTATTGTAATTATAATTTGAGTTTTTCTTGAACGGAATTGTTGCATTAAGTTCGCATATGTACCAGTAGGTACTATACCTTCATAAAGTATAAATAAACAAGTATATTATTTACGTTTCAGAAGTAAATAATCAAAAAGTCAAAAAAAAACAGTTTTGAAGGCTCAATCGGAATAGGTCGGTCTTCATCTCTTAGATGTTATATCGGCATCAGCCGGTCGATTCTGTAAACCTGTCGAAGTGAAGGCTTGGGTGAAGTGATCACGAAGTGAGCTGTCATTCCATCTCGATTACAAAGATTGACAGCTCACTTCGTGATCACTTCACTAAAGCCACTCATCACTTCCGACATGTTTACAGAATTGCACTGCTGATACCCTTAAACCCAGAATCAAAATCATACTTCGATGAAATCAGACAATACAAATATTTGTGTTGTTTAATGTTGCGAAAAATATCACAAGTTGTGCCGTAGTGCGGATAAATCTTCATAGCATATTTAGTTTAGTTGATATCTTGACTACCGTCATCTTTCGCGACACGTGCCATTTTTAAAGATGCTGTAAAAGCAATGAAGTTGAAAAAGCAAATAATAACAGACTATCTTTGTCTATTTGCTTGGTACAAAATTAAAATGATGTTACTTTGTACGTCTGCAGTGGCGTCGTTAAGCTTAAAGGATTTGTCTGTGTTTGCGCAACCCATTGCAGTATCTATGTTTTGATCTGAGGGATTTGATGAAACATCCGGTGTTTGTTAAGGAAGGTTAATAGGACTCAAGAGGGCTTCAAGGGCTTGGAGTCGATTTGGATAAAAGACCAAAAGTTGTAAGGGCTTAAACTTCCAAACAATCTTCGTCATCTTTATGCCCTTGTCCCATGTTACTTGGGATTGGCGCAACACGTTTTCGTCTTCCATTCCGTTCTGTCAACAGACAAGCTTTCATCGGCTCCTTTTTCTTTTGCATCATTTCATTCCTCTTCACCTCACACCATCCATTCATCTTCTCTTTAGGCTTCCTTTTCTTCTCCGCCCATCCGTATTTATACTGTCAAATAATCTTAAATGTATATAATAAATAAATTATTTGTATTGCGAGTATACATAGGTCTATCTACGAGGGACTTTAACGTGAAAGAAATTACATTGCACTGTTTAGGGCAAATGCCTGATACTAGAGACATAATGTAAACGTGTGTTTGTATAGATAGATGATACGATTACTAAATTTGATTGACATCAGTTTGACAACTTTCGGTACGCATTCAGGTACATTATCAAAGATGACCCAAAATATGAATATGACGCTTTCAATTTTGTTATGAGTAAATCCAACACTTTGATGAATATGTAATTCCAACTTATCAACTTATCAAAGATAAGAACAATAATTCTAGGTACATCTAACTATATCCCAACAGATCATTTAAATAATAATAATTAGGTATGTCCTTATGTGAGTCAAATGTCCGATTTATTGAAGCTCAATTCTATTTAATGATAATAATAATATATAATTTAACTGGAATAATAATTTGCATTATAAAAATCATAAGTATTTACTATTTACGATAAGTATTAAATGTATCCAAAATGTGTACATGCCTATCAGGTTAAACATAGCCTGTTGGTCGAGTGGTTAGTGACCCTGACTGCTAAACCGGAGGAAAATTTGTCCTGGGTGGGAATCGAACCCACGAGGTTCGATTCCCACCCAGGACAAATTTTAATCTTTGTGTGATGAGCATGATCATTTGTTCTGTGTCTGGGTGTAATTTGTCTATAATATGTATGTATTTAGAAATATATAAGTATGTTTATCAGTTGTCTGGTTGCCATAGTACAGGCTCTGCCTAGTTTGGGATCGGATGATCGTGTGTGAGTTGTGCCAAGATATCATTATTATTATTATTATTTTGACATTAGAATAACATCTTATTATATTGTACCTATGTTTTACAAATAAATAATTTGAATTTGAATCGTTATGATGTTTGTCATTCAGTTTTATATTGTAGACGGATTACATTATTTTAAAATATGTAAACAAAGCTAGTGCTAAAATCGCCCACTCTTTTCGACGCCCTGTCATTTGACTCATTCAACTTAGTTGAGTATATGTATATGTCACCGGAAAATTGCAGACTCCAAAAGATTGTAATAAATCTTGATTGGATAATATTATTTCTCGATATTTTATGAAAAAATTGTTTTCTATACAATAAATCCCAAACAAATTCAATAGTTCCGTGTCTTATTTAGAAAAAAATGGTTTACAATTTCACGCGATATTTTACAATCTTGCGGCGTTTGCCATTTTCCGGTGACATATATAACCTCCGGAATATTGCAAACGTCCCGTAAGATTTGTAAAATATTGCGTGAATATGTAAGCTCTTTTTTTTTAATAAGACACGGATATGTTGGAACCTATTGAATTTGGATGGGATTTATTGTATTATTATTATATCCGTGTCTTATTTAGAATAATATGACAATTGTACGCGATCATACGGTGTTTGCAATTATCCGGTGACATATACATACTATCATCAGGTACCCAGGAACCCAGACCACTAAAACGTATAAAACTCATAAACGTAAGCATGCAAACATGATAGTCTAATCTCAAAGTACCTGTCATTGACGTAACAGAAAGCTTTAACTATATTTAAACGCACACTTTGGCCTTGCCAAAATACTCTGTTGAAACATCATTTTTTTATATTGCAATAGCAAATTGCTCGTTATTTTCTTTACTGATTTTGAAATCATAAAAAAATTAAACCTTGAACAGCAAAAACTTTAGAGGAAGATGTTCATTGTTAAAAATGTTGTTTCTTATGTACTAGCATGCGGGATGCAGAGCATTAAGCTATCAATCGGAATGCTCTTTTCAGCCTTATTTCAGCCAATTTACACATATTGAATTAAATACTTAAACTTCCTTCATGAATCACTTCGTTCATTGGTGGAAAATTGTAAGAAAATCCGTTCAGCATTTTTTGAGTTTATATCGTACAGACAGACAGAGGCGGCTTTATTTTAAAATATGTAGTGATAGTGATGTAGTTTGCTGTAGTGTAGTGTGTAGTGGGTAGCCTTGCCAACAAAGTTCACGTTAATGAAATGTATGGAAATAATACTAACACGTACATTAGCACGTGATCTGTCCAAGTCTTCATCTTCAGACATCAAATGCCTTTGATGATTGATTGTCGTCTTGCTGTGCAACATTATACAACACACATCCACGAGTAAGGCAATCAATTTGAGATAATTCCTTTTATTAGGTCGAGACTTCTGTTTTTGATACAAGAGGGCCAATTTCTTTAGCAACTGTCAAAATTTTGACAGTTGAAATACCACTTTAACCAGTTTTAATAGGAACATAGCATCATCTCATTCATGATGAGGTTAAACAAATATAGAAACAGCTATCTGGACTCCTGGCTAATCTGGATGATATACAGTACAAAGTTTAAATACAATATTTGGTCCTTTTATCCGCAAACCAAACAAACAATAAAAATTCACACAAAAAACACTATACAACCAGAAAAATGGCTCGCTGACGCGATAAAAAAGGACGGACCAATAAAAATTACACTAAAGTACAGCCCAGACCAAACTTATGAGTCTACCTCGGATATATCGGCCCATGAACTTGACTGTTATCGTATCGATCTCAGCTGATTTGTTGGCACGCCTTCTCGCTGGTACTTCGATGATGTACTGACTTAAAGGTTAGTAGATAGGCCTTAGAGGGCCAGTTCAGGATGATAATAAGAAAAAAGTCTTGGAGTTGGAACCCCAGTTAGGCTTCCTCCTACGTACAACGGACCGAATAAGAGTCTAAGTGCGGAAAATGGAGTCCCTACTCTACTCTACTAGGCTTCCCGTCTTGATGTTATTTTATATTATCACCAGTGCTCCATTTTGAGAGCAGTGTAGACAATGTTAAGGAATACATCGTGAGGAAACCGGCATGTCCTAGGACCAAATATTAGAAGACCACCTTCGCCTTGTCTATCAGATTATCATAGACTGCGCAGATTAAGTACAATTAATGATACTCCCCCTTAAAAGTAGAATTTCCAAAAAATTCTGCTTGATATTTCAGTCAGTCAGTTTCCCTTTTATAAATACGTTAGCGTATTGCAAAAGACTCAGTTACATAAACGTCTTTCACCATGACTCGTGCTAATGATTTTTGTCCTATCGATTTATTTGGCCATGAAGAAAATGTGGCAACAAATATCATACAATAATGGGTACCTATACTAGTAGTATGGGCTGTATTGGTAAGGTTTGCGACTCTATACGTATTTTTTAATTTCAATAGTGTTGTAAATGAACCGTTCAAGCCTATGCAATGTGCATTTTTGACGTCATCCATTTTTGAAACGTACATATCAAACCACAAAAGAAGAAAAAGAAACAGACATTCAGCTCATTTCTGATCACCAGATTATATTTTTTTCTTTCTGGCCGACCTGGAAAAAATTGGTTGATGATAATAAAAAAAAACGTGTAGTGTCTGTAATTCAATTTATAAGAAAGTCCTGTGTGCATACCTTTACCTACACGATGTAGATAAAGGCTGGATGATCTCTATAAATAGATACAATGTTAACACTATTTTCAGCACAGTCTTCTAGATACGTGTTATACACGTGCGAACTCGCTGCCTTGGTAGCAATTAAAAAGAAGTAGTTAATTAAGTATCGCAATCTCGGAACACTTAAATATTAGTTAGACCTGTCGGCTCACGATATCGCACTTGCTGGACATAGGCCGCTTCCAAATTACACCATAAGACCTGTTCTTGCTCTTTCAGGGTGTGTACTGTGTACCTATCATATTAGGATGTTTGTGCCTTTTCCTATAATAATTAGGAAATGAATTCAATCACAAGCAACAAGAAATAGGGCTTCTCTGGGTTCTATATTAGGTCCACTATACATACGAGTATTATGTTTCATGGCCCCAAATAAATAAGAAACGCCATGGATACCTTAACAACAACAGTATAACGTAGTTTAATAAAAACCTAAATTTTGAGCATTCTTGAGAAACACTAAAATCCGAAATGTAAATTATGTTTTGAGAATTCTTAGTTCAACGACCTAAACCTTTTAAAACAAAACAACATATGCAATACCTTTAATTTAATTTACTTTAGCCATACACGGAATTGCGATCGTTTCACTAGCAATATTTGAAGGTATCACGAATCCACGAACGGAGCCATTTCACAGGGTTTTTCCTGCCATTACCATTATCTTTAATCGGACGAATTTTACTGCTCACGTGACCTCGGCCGAAGGTCATTTAAGGGGTCATTCTGAATTTGTCGTAGTGTGCTGAGTTACAGCGGACATTATAATTATGAGACTATAGCATCTGCCAACGGTTTCGCCCGCGTGAATGTGGGTTATCGCAAGGGAACATACTCGCGGGATAAAAAGTAGTGTATGTGCTTTTCCAGAAATCTAACTCTGAAATCTGTTTCTGCAGTTCTGGCGTGATTGAGTGACAAACATCCATCCGTACTTTCGCATTTATAGTAGTGTTACGCGCCAGAATTAATGTCGGGTACATTAAGTTACTACTAGCGCCATCTAGTATCGAGTAGCAGAACTAGTAGAGTCAAGTACCTTCTAGACATTTCTTTGCCAGAACATTCTACACTTCTCGGTATCTGGTCAGTCGGCAGCGGTAGTTACAAGTACTTTCCAGATGTTTCGAGAATGGAAGTTTCTAGAATAAACTGACCTATAAAAGGAGCGCGTATTCCGCGACCGAGTCAGTATTGGATTTGCGATACAAGCGAATACTTCGGAAGCGATCTTCAAGTGCGAATAAAGTGATCAGTAGTGAACTTGTGTTTAATAATTAGTGAGTTTAAAGTTGTAATTAGTGTTTTTAAATTAAAGTGTCATTTTGGTTATTTAATCGGCTGTTTTTATTGTCACGAACCCCAAGCTCGTAACAATTGGTGTCAGAAGAGTGGATATTTAAATCATGCCGATGCTACCAAAGGACGACACGGAGGGTATCCGTACCCGGAGTCAACGCCAGGAGGAGACGGACCAGAGGCGTTTTGGACGTACAACGCCGCAGACCTCGGAGGGCCAGTTGCCGATCATGGAGGCTGGTCCGTCCACAGCAGCTCCAACATCTGCAGGACCAGACTTTGCTGCACTGATGATGATGCTGCAGGAACAAGCCCGTCGGCTGGAAGAACAGCTGCAGCGAGACAAGGAGGAACAGGCTCGCCGACAGGAGGAACAGGCTCGCCGACAAGAGGAACAGGCCCGTCGGTTGGAAGAACAGCTGCAGCGTGACAAGGAGGAGCAGGCGCGCCGTCAGGAAGAACAGATGCTCCTTATGAAGGACCTTCATGCTACCCTCGGAAAAGACATGAAGGAGGTGAAGGATAAGGTTGCTCAGCATGACAACCGCCTGTCAGAAGCTGAAATCCAGATCAGCAAGTTTAATAACGTCATTGCTGATGTTAAGAAAGAGTTGGGCAACCTAAAGGTTGGAGATGGGATGACAGTTTCCGTAGCTACTACACCTTCGCTACGTGGATTCAAAGTGCCGCCGTTCGATGGGACATCTTCCTGGTCAGCCTATAAAATACAGTTTGAGGCTGTTATGAAGGCGAATGGGTGGAGTAAAGATCAGGCCATGACTGCTCTCACCCTCGGCCTGCGCGACCAGGCCTTAACTGTCCTGGAAGCTCTCGGTAAAGAAGTGAGTTACGAGCAACTCCTTGAAGCGTTAGAAGCTAGATATGGCGACGCTCATCTGGAACACGTGTTTCGTGCACAGCTCAAGGATCGCGTGCAACGCAGCAGTGAAAACCTGCAGCAGTGGGCACTTGAAGTGGAGAAGCTGGTTCGAAAAGCATACCAGTCCGTACCTGCGCTCATTGAAGGGAACCTGGTACAGGCATTCATCGATGGCATCCGCGACCTTGAAGTTAGAGCTGCTGTGAGGCTCGGGCACCACGGGACGCTTAAGGACGCCTTGGCTCATGCACTGGAAGTGGAAGCTGTGCGGCAGGATCATCGTTCCCATCGCGTCAGGGAGGTTGCAGCGGCTACAGTTCGCGAACATTCTAAAGGATACAGCCCTAGGTGCTATGGCTGTGGTGAAAGGGGCCACCTTCGATCCAGTTGCCCTAAGCGAACTGCAGAAAGGGAAGGTAGCCGATCTCTAGAGGGTAGGGCGGCTAACATCACCGCCCAGCAACAGCAGGGAAACGAGTGAAAGCCAGGACTGCGGGGCGGGTGCTGGCTGATGTTCGAAGAGCCCCAAGGATTTCGATCTCACAAACTCATGACGGGAATAGCCTAGTCATCAAGGGTGAAGTCAACGGAACACCATGTAAGCTGACGATAGACACTGGAGCTTCTCGCACGGTTGTCAGTTCCCAACTTGTAAGTCGGTTCCTTGGGGACTCCGTACACAACCGAGACCGCATAAATTTAGTAACAGCCACTGGTCAGCGTATATCCGTCCGAGGAGAGAGAGAGATGGAGTTGAAGCTAGGCAACGGAATCTACCTGCATAATGTTGTCGTGGCCGATATAATGGACGATTGCATCCTGGGCTTAGACTTTATGAGGCAGAATTGTTGTGAGATCGACGTTAATCAAGGAATTATGAAATGTGGACAAGAGGAACTTTTCATGGAAGGGGCGTTACCAGGAAATGTGTACAGCCTAAAGAAGATTTTCCTTCCTCCGAGATCGGAAACAATTGTGCCGGTTAGTCTTCCTCGGAATCCTGGGCAGAATCATCGTTGTGTACTCGTGGAAAAGGTAGACACTGACCTTCCATGGAAAGTGGCACGAACTTTGGTCAGAGCCACCGACATCTCAGGGGTACGTGTGCTGAACCTTAGTGATAAGGAACAGATGATAGAAAAAGGCACTCTGATTGGTACTTGCGAGGAAGTGGATTGGTTGCGTCGATGCCAATATCTTTCGACTGGGACCCTCAGCAAGGACGCACAAACGAAAGTGACCACACTTTTAGACGACTGTCGCAGCGCTCTGTCTCAAAATGAACTGGTCAAGGCAAAGAAGATGTTACAGAAGTACGCCAGTGTTTTCTCTTCAAATGATGGTGACATCGGGAAGACTGGCTTAGTTCAACACAAAATAAACACAGGAGAAGAATTGCCTATCCGTCAGCGACCAAGGAGATTGCCGGTAGCACGTGAAAAGGAAGTGGAAACCATGATTGAGGGAATGGTGAAGGATGGTGTTATAGAACCTTCATCCAGTCCATGGTGTTCACCAGTAGTGCTGGTAAGGAAGAAGGATGGCACATGCGGTTTTGTGTTGACTATCGTCGTCTGAACGACGTCACGAAAAAGGCCAGCTATCCTTTGCCAAGAATTGATGACACGCTAGACATGCTTACTGGAGTGAAATGGTTTAGCACGCTTGATCTAAAAAGTGGCTACTGGCAAGTTGAAATCGACCCTAAGGACAAGGAGAAAACTGCATTCTCGACAGGAAAGGGCCTGTGGCAATTTAAAGTTATGCCGTTTGGATTGTGCAATGCTCCGGCAACGTTTGAAAGGTTGATGGAACTTGTACTAACCGGGTTAATTGGCGATGCCTGCCTGGTCTACTTGGATGACATCATCATCGTAGGCCGTACGTTTGAAGAACATCTTCAAAACCTGGAACGCGTGCTCATGAAGATCCAGAGTGCAAATCTCAAGTTGAGTCCAAAGAAGTGTTCACTTTTCAAACGTCAAGTCAGCTTTTTGGGATACGTAGTGTCGGAAGAAGGCATCCGCACAGATCCAGAGAAAATCGCCGCTGTCAAGGATTGGCCAATTCCAAAAGACAAGACGCAGGTCAGAGCATTTTTGGGTTTGTGCTCCTATTATAGGCGATTCGTCAAGAACTTCGCGGACATAGCCAAACCCCTCCACAAACTAACTGAGGAAAAGTGACATTTCTGCTGGGATGAAAGTTGCGACGTCGCATTCCAGGAGCTAAAGGAACGTCTGTGCAGAACACCTATTTTGGGGTATCCTGATACGAACAAGGAATTTATAGTTGACACAGACGCAAGTGATATCGGACTTGGCGGTGTGTTATCTTCACGCAATGGCGATCAAGAGGTTGTGATAGCATACTTCAGCAAGTCATTATCGAAACCAGAAAGGAACTATTGTGTCACGAGACGGGAATTGCTTGCTGTGGTAAAGTCTTTGCAGCATTTTAGCAAATATCTGCTGGGACGGAAATTCCATTTACGTACTGACCATGCTGCGCTTAAATGGTTATTGCAGTTCAAAAATCCAGAAGGACAAGTTGCGAGATGGATTGAACTACTGCAGGAATACGACTTTGTGATTGAACATCGCAGCGGAAGATCTCATGGCAACGCCGACGCATTGTCAAGAAGACCTTGCCCTGAAGAATGCAAGCATTGTACTAGGCAAGAGAGTAAAGAAGTCGTACCTATGAGGATGCTCAAGACAGACCTCAGCAGCGAGTGGAAGGAAAGCCTACAATGTGCACAGCAGGAAGATTCGGACATCAAGCCGATTCTGGAGTGGATGAAGGCCAGTGCTCCTAAGCCCACGTGGAGTGACGTCTCAGCGATGAGTTCGATCACAAAATGTTATTGGGCCCAATGGAACAGCTTAGTGATTCAGGATGGAGTCCTGTGCCGTAAATGGGAAAATGCTCGGGGAGACAGCTGTCATTTGCAAATGGTTGTCCCTAAAGCAAAAGTACCGAATGTCCTACAGCTGTACCATAATGGTTCTTCAGGAGGCCATATGGGAGTAAAACGGACTCTACTGAAGATAAGAGAACGGTTTTACTGGGTCCACTGTCGTGACGATGTCGAGGACTGGTGTCGCAAATGTACAAGTTGTGCGGCTGTAAAAGGACCTCAGACTCGCAGTAGAGGTGCATTAAAATTGTACAACGTCGGTGCACCATGGGAAAGGATAGCCCTAGATGTTGCGGGACCTTTTCCGGAAAGTGAAAGTGGTAACAAGTATTTCATGGTTGTAATGGATTACTTCACTAAGTGGCCGGAAGTCTTCGCCATTCCAAATCAAGAAACCTCAACAGTTGCAGATAAACTAGTTCATGAAGTCTTCTGTCGATTTGGAGTACCCTTGGAGATTCACAGCGATCAAGGAAGGAATTTTGAGTCCCAAATATTCCAGGAAACTTGTCGAGTTATGGGTACTCATAAAACGAGAACAACTTCTTACCACCCACAATCGGATGGAATGGTGGAACGATTTAATCAGACATTGGAGAGATACCTGGCAAAAGTCGTGGAAAACCGGCAACGTGATTGGGACAAGCATATACAACCGTTTTTGCTGTCATACCGAAGTGCTGTTCACGAAAGTACATCGGTGACACCAGCCTTCGCCAACTTCGGAAGAGAGTTGCGGCTGCCTGCAGATCTGATCACCGGAATACCACCTGATGCCCCACGCAATATAACCGATTATGCGAATGACTTGCGGAACAAAATGAATGACATTTATGAGCACGTCAGACAATCGGGCCAGCAAATGTCTGAAAAGATGAAAACCCGTTATGACCGTAAAATGAACAATAAAGGGTTCGACGAAGGTTCACTAGTGTGGTTGCACAATCCAGTTCGCAGTAAAGGGAAATCTCCTAAGCTTCAAGCTAAATGGGACGGGCCGTACCGGATTGTGACAAAAATTAACGACGTGACCTACCGTATACAGAAAGGTACAAGAAGTGCTCCTAAGATCGTCCATGTGGATCGACTGGCGCGTTATTATGGGACCGATAATGCTCGGGACGAGCATGTCTTAGGAGGGGGCAGTGTTACGCGCCAGAATCAATGTACTTACATACCACTCGTATAGACATCAAACTCGAATCGCTTGAGATTGACGTCAGCGAAATGTTCCTCAATATCGATAGCATTTTGTTTTATTCGACCTTGACATTGGCATGATGGAAACCATAAATATTTACTATTATTAGGTTTGGTCTGTGCTTGCGAATGGTCCCGTGATTAATAATTAGCTTGACTAACGATTTAATACCTTGGATACTGTCTTTCAACAGTTGCACCACTCTTTATGTATTCTCGGTCCCTCTTTATTGTACTCCTCTGCCAAAAGTCTTTAAATCTCTGATGGATTTGGACAGTATCAGATTGACGTCTATGGTAGTAATGAACGTGCGAATTTCAAGACTTCTATGTATATGCACATCTTACATTGTTCCTCCAAACTTTCCCCCCAACCCCCTGGTGACATGACATGCATTCATCCAGTGACGTTTATCAGTCAGAGATGCTTGATAAATATCTTTTGACGTTTTAAAGAACGACTCTACACGTAAATAGATACAGTTTTAGGAGATATGAGTCTGTCACGATATTGTCGAAACGCCAATCAGGCAATGACGCGAGTTCCGATAAAAATGAAATCGATATTGTGTTAGTTAGATGGCAAGTTACATGTCTCGTTTAAAATCTTGCAATCACTGACCACCATTTTGTTTACTTGGGTTAGCTCCTTCAGTGTCTGCCGTGAATCTATAATTATAAGTCATGATTCTTCATCATCTCCGTTAAAAATGACTCCTAGGTGTTGTTCATAAATTGTCTTTATCCGCTTTACAAAGTATCTGTTATTACAGCAGTCATCATTAGAACTCAAAGTTCTTTATCAAGAGGATTTGATATGTAATCTTGTACCTAAGAATAGGAGCTCTCAGATAACAATTATATTGTACGTAGTTTCAGCACCATGAGAACCTTTTATAAAAGACTACATTTCACTTTTCTTGGAGACGAAGGGATACACTAGGCCGAGGTAACAGCGGAGTTAGCGAACTTGCCTGCATATTTCACTATTTTGTTGCCATGTAAACAAGTTGTCAATTCGTGTTCGTTGATCCGTGATCAGGGGCTATAAATATATAATTTTGGCGACATGTCCCGATCAATGTCATGTGAAGTTATTTAAATAAGCGGATATGGCTCCTTTACAAGCCAACAACATGCTATGTCGGTAAACAATAATAAAAGTATAATATTTACTAACATGGTTTTATGACATGAATACGCTGTGGAAATACCATTCCACTGTATTTAAAACTAGCAAACTGCCCCGGCTTCGCGCGGCTAGCGGAGCATATTAGTTATTATTATAAGCTTTCAGTCGGAATGATTTTTCCGACATCTCAAAGAATCGACGTCATATGTCAGCCAATTAACATAAACATTTAATGAATGATATACTTACCTAAACATTTCTCATGAATCACTCCTTCCAAAAGTGAAAACCTTTAAAAATTCTTCGGCAGTTTTTGATTGTATCGCGTTCAGACAGACATAAAGACAGACGCGGCGGGGGACTTTGTTTTATAATATGTAATGATAGTGATAAAATGTAACGTTTCAGTGTTTGCGTGTTTTATAAGTACGTCGTTTTTCGTGCACTGTAACTACTAACTTATGGATCTTCGTAACGTCATCCTCGCTCGCCAACATGTTTACGGTGCGTTTCCGCCAGAGATGGGCGAGGAAAATGAGTGGCGCTAGGATGCGTAATGAAGCTGTGAAACGATGTGAGCGTTTCCACCAGAGATGTGTGTTGGTAGCTGAGTGGCGCGAGGATGCGTAGCGAGTCTGTGAAACGATGCGCAGATGACCGATGCGAAGATGGTAGCGGACTCTTTTCAGTTTCTCGCTCGCGTCCATCCCTAGCACACATTCCTCGTACGTACGTAAAAAAACCTCGCGCCGCTAAGCCGTTTCCACCGGAGCTGCGAAGAGCGAGGCTAGGTAAATGAAATGATTCGATTGGTTCTAAACTAACACATCCCTCGCTACGCATCCTTTTTTTTTTTTTTTTTTTTTTTTTTTTTTTGATCTCGGGGGGAAATCCTCATGGAAATCCTCCACCCTGGGGCGGGTGGAGGGGTCTGTCAGACTCTTACTGACTAAAACCACCCCGGTGTTCCATCTTCCACCTACGCCGGGGATCGCGGGAACGTATGCGACATCCGCAATCCCCGGCTGGTGCCGGCCCGCCTCTGCGGGCCACCTCGCGTCGGCGAGGGGAGTGAGGTGTTTAACTCCCCTCGCTACGTCAAAGAGGGGCGCACGGGAACACCACGCGCCGCCACCTCGGGTCCGGATGAGTGGGGGGCGACGGACATCCCCAAGTCCGCCGCCCCTGGACCCAGTTAGGGGGGCCGGAAGAGGGCAGCGTATGCCCTCCTCCGACGCCCGATGCGCCTGCTGCGGGCAGGGAGAGCGGTTGTGATCTCCCTCTCCCTTTCCGCAGCCTCCTTCTGCGCGATAACTGTCTCGCAGAAGGAGACCACCGCGTCCCAGGACTCCTCACCGCCGACCATAGCATGAACTACGGCCGGCAGCGAGAGGTCACCGCCTACAACAGAGATGAGGGCACGGCGCGGCTCCTCCCAAGCTGCACACTCTGCAAGCGTATGCCGCGCCGTGTCCTCCCGACAGTCGACGCAGTGGTGGCATCGAGCGTCCGGCTCCCTGCCTATGCGACACAAGAACCTCCCGAAGCAGCCATGCCCCGAGAGGACCTGCGTCGCACGGAACGACAGGGAGCCGTGCCTTCTCCCGAGCCACAGGTCGAGCACTGGCCGGATGGCCTCGATGGTGATGAGGCCGGCGGTAGGGCTCGAAAGCCTGTCCCGCCATTCCGCCACCAGGACCTCGCGCAGCTGCGACCGACGCAGCTCCAAGTGTTGCTGCGTCAGTCTTTCGCCGCGCGCCCGCGCGCCCTCGCGCCACCTATGCAGTGACGCGAGCACTTTCGCCTCCAGGTCCCACGGCGGAGATCCGGCCAGTGCGCAAGCCGCCTCGTAGGAGATCGTGCGATATCCCCTGATGACTCTGACGGCCATCACCCTCTGCGGCCTCCGCAGAACAGTGATGGTGCTGGCCGTCAGGTCAGCCGCCCAGATCGGGGCCCCATAAAGGGCCATCGATCGCACGATCCCCACGTACAACCGCCTACAGGCGGTGCTCGGGTCCTCCAGATTGGGAAGCAGCGTTGACAGCGCCCCCGCCGCGCCCAACAACTTGGGCGCCAGCCGCCGGAAGTGGGGGCCGAAATCCCACCGGCTGTCGAGCACCAATCCCAGGTACTTCATGGTGGACTCGACAGCGATACGGGCCCCCCCGACCACGATGTGCGATCCCGGCGGCGGCGCTCGCCGGGGGCCATGAAAAACAATGGCCTCCGACTTGTTGAGGGCCACCTCCAGGCCGAGGCGCCGTATGCGGCTCACCACCTGTGAGACCGCAGCCGTCGCCAGCAACGCTGCCTCCCTGTGCGAGCTCCCCCGGGCAGTGACCAGTGTGTCGTCAGCGTAACACACCAGCTGCACTCCCGGCCGGAGCTCGCCCCTCAGCACCCAGTCGTACCCGATGTTCCACAGGAGCGGGCCCAAGACCGAACCCTGTGGAACACCGCACGACATAGGGCGCTGGCATCTGCCATCGCGTCCCAGATAGGTGACACACCTTTCCGCCAAATAAGCCCCGACGACGCGGCGGAGGTAGGAAGGCACTCGATGGTATCGTAATGTCGCTACGCATCCTCGCTCAACTGTGGTGGAAACGTACCCTTTCGGTTGGTGACGTGACTACACAGTCTAGCATGCTTTCGGATACAACACATTAGATTATAGATTAGGGGTACCTACTGAAAATGACTTGACCTTTCACAAGTTTCACGTAGTTATGCTTTCTGTAACTCGAGGTACAGTCAGATGTGTCACTGATTTCGGGAATTTAATGAAAATTTCAATCACATCGATGACTCATTTCAGTCAGTTTCCAGACCGTGGAAACGGGTTTTTGTCATTTTTACTATCTCGTATTGTTTCCCTTATAGACGGCGATGATTCAGCTGCAATTGATTCAGACTTCTCGAAAACTTTTCAAAATTCTTGTCAATTTGTTTTAAAGTTTCAGGATTCTTAAATTCTACACAATATTTGGTATATTTATACCCCATTCTATGTAGAAGTATTAAGTAATAAGTATGGTATTTAGCAACACATTTTCTGCAATTCTAGTCGCCTTCATTTTAATTGTCTAACTTACATACATAGATAGGTATATAAAATTCTTCACAGTAGATAGTTAAATAAAATGTTTATCATTGTTAACTATTATTTATATCTTATCACCTTTTATCAATAGTAATGTAATAACATATTTTGTAATTATGTATTACTTTAAATGAATTGTGTTACTATGCATTGTAATACCACACGTAATTTTTTAAAATGAATTAGTTACACTAAACCTAGTGAAATGTATATAATATTTTCTTTTACTTCGTACATGCCATCGCAATGGGCCACCATGTTTGATGTTTCATCTGCAATTGTCCGCTCTATCACTTTCAATTCCTTATCCGTCCGCAAGATTTGACCAGTCAGCTCAGCACACGTACAACATGAGTTACAAAGCAGCCCGCAGACTTATCCGCCAGGGTTGCGAAATTGTTCTAAAGAGTTATCGTAGCTCTGGAACGCAAAGGGCATTCGAAGGAACACAGTTGGGTAAGAGTCTGACACTATCTCCCGCTCCGCCTAGATCGGAAAAGTCATTTGATGATTTTCCATCCACAAAAAAAAGCCAGCACACTTATCTCTTTTGTTGACTGTACAAATTATGACATCGCTATCGTAATTTATATTTGTGTTATACTACCGCAGTCGACATTCATACCTACTGAACATACACGTGTCTACCATTCAAGTAAATTAGTGGAGGCATATTAGGCAGCCATTTGCAAAATCACTTTAGATTTCGCAAATGGCTGCCTAAAGATTTTTAACTACTACCCCGTTAAGATCGGATGAGCATTGCTACATATAATTAGCTGTGACAATTTCCAGTAACGGCAAACTATATGAATATAGAACAACGATGACGATTAGGTATATAATAATATAAAAAATAACTGTCCATTGTTGAATGACTAAAGATTGTGCTATTTATATCCCCATTCAAGATGGGCTGCCAAGAGACAATATTCTCTACAAATAAATACACGTGCGACTCGAAACGATTGTGTTCATCCGACTTGAACTTGTAATGTATATCGAATAAAGCCATAGTTTGAGTTCAGTTCCAATTTTCTCGGATGTCCTTCCTCCCATTACGAACGCTCCAATATAAATCAAAACACATAAAAGATAATCTTCTCACTGGTTTTCCTAACATTTCCAGAACGGTATCTGTTTACATAATTTCGTTCTTAAATAATAATATTAAATTGTGCTATCTTTTTAGTGCACGGCAATTTAAATATTACCAACCATAAATTTAGAAGCAGTACGTGCAAATATAAAGTGAGATTATGAAGAATTCGAGTAACCTCGTATTTTTGGCGGAGATATAAAAAAAAATGATATATATGATATCCGGTAATTTTCCGCGTCCGTTTATAAACTAAGTTTGGCCTTAAAAATGCTGTAACAAATTTGGGCTCTCATGCATAACTAGGTTCCGTCCGGGTGGTCGTTAGATCGAACTGCTAGAAAAAGGTTCATTTACGCTTTAGTGGTTCCAGCATTGATAGGGTTACTAGCAAGGACCTTTTTTTGGGTGGGAAATCATCAGAGGGAGAAACTTACTGACTAAAACCCATCCGTTTTCCTTCAATTGCCCTTTACGTTCCAGGGCCGCGGTAATCTTTCGGACCATCCCACAATCCTGCCTGGATTAGCAAGGACCTTCAATTAGACTAAGACTGAAAAAGAGGCTTAGATCGTTTTTCCGACTTCAGTTAGCCACTGTGAAAACACAGGACCAAAAACTATATTTGCTTAATAATAGTGCATATTTTTGATAACTTGCCAAAGCCTGTTGCTGAGACTAGGCACGGACCATTGAACAGGAAGCGTGTTTGAGAGTAGACTGGCTTGTTACTCGTCATAGATTTAATCGGAGATGTTGATAAACTTTACTGAAGATTAGTGCAACAAGTAATACAAGGAAGTAAAGTTATGTTGAACGAGCTAGGTCATTCGAGCGTTATGCGAACTAGATCTTAGATCCGTTTCTCTTAAGTTCGTTAGTTTATTCGATATGACCGACGCAATTGTAATAGCGAGAGTGAGTACGAGCGCGGCGCTTCTCATCGTTCGTTAGTTATCTGGTCAGTTAGCAGTAGCAAAGTAAGCGAACGTTCTGCCTTTCTCTTGTTCGAGAAGAGAGCTGAGTAACCAAAAAAAAAGAGCGACCTAGTTCGCTAAGGAGTCACGAACTAAACTGAGCGCTCCTGGGTTCGAACTACTTTGCGTAAAACTATAAAGAAACCTGCAATTATGTGATCAAACGTGGAAGTCGTTGAAGAACACACACAAGCAATTCATTATAATATGTATTTATCAAACATGTTCCGTTTATATCAAACTTATGTAACAAAAGGAGAATTAAATTATTTTACGTTGAACAATCATATTTAAACACGGGATCTGTAGATATTGTGTGTCAATATTTTAGCGTGTGTTATTGATAGTGCACGAGAAGTCGGTTGGCTCGTGACGTTAGCTCAAACTCAGCAGTAGCCTTTTTTAACCGACTTCAAAAAAAGGAGGAGGTTCTCAATCCGGTATTTTTTTATTTTGTGTTGTGGAATTTGTTCGAAAGCGGTTTGTGAAAATGTGGTTAGGAAATTATCAAATCCCACCCGTGTTCCTTCAAATGCCCTTTGCTATCCAGGGCCGCAGTAACGCTTTGGAACATTTCCGTAACCCTTTGTTGAAATGCGAACACTTTGCAAGACTGCCACGGATCCAGTCCCGCTGTTGCCAATTTTGACAAAGGCATAAAGGAATATTTTAGCCATACTAATATCACGCGAAAGTAACTCGGTCTGTCTGTTTGTTACCTGTGCCTGTTTTAACGGCTGCACATATTTGAATGAAACTTAGCACACAGAGACCATGTACTGAGATAGAACACGATACTTTTTATCCCGGGAGAATGTTTTATTTAGATTCATTTCGGATTTCAACTTTCACACGGGCGTTGCCGCTTTTAGAAGCTAGTTTCTTGATAAGCTGAATACATGGGACAGTTATCCATCCATCCATCTGCCTAGCCTTTTCCCAACTATATTGGGGTCGGCTTCCAGTCAAACCGGATTCAGCTGAATACCAGTATTTTACGTGGAGCGGCTGTCTACCAGACCCCCACAACCCCAGTCCAGTTATCCATCCAATAAAGCAATAATATTGATGGATTAATTAGTGCAGTTTCCCCAAGTTCCGATAGCTGTACATTTTGCATCACCTACGACACCCAAGAGTCCCATTTATTACAAACGAGACCAATAAATTGAATTGTGTCACCAAGTTGGCGATACCTTTGTATCGATATCTACTCTGGCACGATTCGATAAAGTTGCGTCACTGCACTTATATGATTGGTGAATTAATTGAGTCTCTTTACGGAAAGCCTTAGGACTTCCCCGGTCTTAGTAGTTTTGTATAAACGTATTATGCTCTACACGTGGTCTTGTACGGCATGTAGTGCCAGCCGCTTTCTCTACGCTAATTTTGATTTGAATATTGGCTAATTCTACGTTATATCTGGTTGGTTGCAGTTTAAACTTGACTACAACTCATAATTATTGATTTCGCCATTGTTATATAATGATAAGACTATGTAATGGAAGAGTTAAAAAGTCATTTGTAAATGAAACAGCGTCAAAAACTTAAGCATAAGTGACCCGGCAATCAGTTCACTTCGCCAAAAACACAATGTTTGGTATCCAAAAGAAGGCTCTATCTTAGCGCTAGCTGGAGCTTAAAAAAATTAAAGCAGAGGTCAGTAGCATTCATTCACGGGATAACCTAACTTTTGCATCAGGTTTAAAAATAACACTGGACTAACTAAAACTAGAACGTTGCTAAAACCGGTCTGGGTTCTTGAAGTCCTGGAGAGTTAAGATAACTTTCTATTGCACTGCAAATTCTTCGCCAAAGCTGTCCGACGGGCCGCGTATACCCTTTTATGCCAATGAGTCTACATTATATGTTAATAAAAAGGGAGCGTTAACATAACTTGTTACATACAGCTCGTATTTAACTGAACTGTCGTGTTAAAAATAAACGTAGGACCTATGGACCATATTCTAAAACGTTGCTCTAACTCAAACTTTCAACTCTCATCTTTTAAAACTGACGAATATGGTAACTGTATATACCAATATCTATTTCAGAATCCAAATTCTTGTTTGGATTTATATATTAAAGGGCATAGACATAAATGAAACTAAATACTACATCTTCAGCCTATTGTAAAGACGCCAGCACATCAAGCTACAACAATCTGTCAAATTTCTTTAATAGATTTTCAACTTTATTGCTATAACTTTAGGTTCAAGGTTGATTGTGAAAATTTGACAGTTTCGGGTAGCTTGATCTGCGTCTGCGTCTGTACCTTGCCCACGCACAACGCACCGAATAAAAGTCCAAGTATGGATAATGGATTCCCTACTCTATTCTACCAGCTTACTTGTCCATTGTTAACATGTCTCCGTTTCTCTCTTTCCAGCGCGCAGCGGTGCAGGGCAGCTTCTTGCAAGGTTTCCTCGCCTCTCTCTCCGTGGTCGTAGTCTCGGAGTTAGGAGACAAAACCTTCTTTATAGCAGCAATCATGGCAATGAAACACCCTAGAGTAATAGTCTTCGCCGGAGCCATTTCAGCGTTGGTCTTCATGACAATATTGTCAGCAGCTTTCGGGTGGATAGCGACCGTCATACCAAGAGTTTACACGCACTATCTTAGTGCTGCTCTCTTCGCGATATTTGGTATTAAAATGTTGAGGGATGGATGGAAAATGGATCCCAATGAGGGGCAAGAAGAATTAGAAGAAGTACAGAGTGAATTGAAAAGAAGAGAAGATCAGGTACGTGTTCTTTGTTTTTAATAAATAATTTAGTTTGGTAAAGGCGAGATTCGGAATAGTGACCGATTATCTCCTTCGTTCGAACAATTGAGAAACTGGGAGTTGTAATGAGATAAGTAGATTTATTACTACCTGAGTAGTTTAAAATTATCTTCATTATACAGTTACAAAGGACTGTCTAAAAATGTTAGTTATTTTTAATTAATATCTTCATTGAAATCTCCTTCCCCTTTTTCGTTGAAATCAGGTTTTATACTTAACAATAACTGCGCTAACAAAATGGCCCAAGAATCGAGGTAGGTAATAAAAATATTTTTATATTTGCAAAGTTAATATTGTTACTCGCGATTTGCTGAAGACCTCGATAGATGTAAAGCCATTTATCAAAAAGACAAGTCAGTCAGTCAGAGGCGCAATTAGTCTTTTATTCCAATATTCGTTTTTGGCTGACGAGTATTGAATCCATTATAAATTTGCATACCTACATACGCAAATATTTCATTTAGTTTCTTTTTAGTCGCTTATCAAGATCTTTACTTTGATATAGAAATATACCTTTGTACCTTTTTTTAATGCCTATTATGTTCTCAATGAAAAATATCAAACAATTAGGAAAATCGGAAATCAAAATGTTCGATTCACACGCTTATCGAATTTGCGGCTTTTATTAAATCTACCCTCCTATCAGATTTGCCGATAATTATTATAATCGTTGATTAATCGTTATTTGATTATTGCATTTTGTACCAGATGCCATTTAATTAGGTATTCTTATATTATGTTTCTACGACTAATAATGTTGTGAAATATTTCACGTTTCATTCTTGTACTTAGAATTGAATTTAATACTTAAAATTTGCAAAAAAAACTCAAGAGAAATCTATACCTTTTTTTTAAGTATGGGAAATCATCAAATGACTTTCTCCGCTCTGGGTGGAGCGGAAAGGCGTCTCAGACTACTGACTAAAACCCATCCGTGTTCCTTCTAAAGCCCTTTGCATTCCAGAGCCGCGGTAACTCTTTCAAATTCCCAAACACAAAAAAATAAGGCTATAATATTGATGGATTAATATATCTATACCTACTAATACTATAAATGCGAGAGGAACTCTTGTCTGTCTGTGACCTCTTTACGTCTAAACGGCTGAACGGATGGTGGGAGTATGTCCCCTTGGCAGAAGCTAGTCACTCTATATCCTCTTTTCCAGTAGTTAAGTTGGTGTAATAATAAATGCCAAAATGTGAATTTATTGTGTTGCTCAAATTTGACGACACGGTTGGCGCAGTGATTGAGCGATTGACTGCTGCGCGGCGTGTCGATCCCCGCACGAAACATATATTTGTATGGCTTACAGATAGTTGTTCCGGGTCTGGCTGTTTGTATATGTGTGTTTGTAAACGCACCTACGATACAGGAGAAATTCCTAGTGTGGGGTAACTTAAAAAAAAACCCACAGTTTTATTGTTTCTAGGCAAAACGTCACTAAAACAAAGCCTGTTTTTTCTTTAGCAAGCTCATGATTGTTAAAAAAAGTAAACAAATAATTCATTCAGCCTTCATTGGTAGGTAGCGTAGGACAGCCAAGTCACTGTTACTTTTTGCGAATATAATGGATTATAGAAATTTGTAATAGTTACCAGGGATTACCAATAGTTGCCATGTCTAAACGATCTGTTAGGCCAATAGCTTCACACTTTGACACTTTCAATTACACAACTTTTATTCAACTGTAGTGAAATTGACCATTATTTTATGTATTGTATTCAAATAACGAGCTCGTGTTGAACTTGACGCGTCTTGCCGAGTAATTCCACTTTGCCCCACCAAGCCCGCCACCCTGGTGTGGCAAAGTGGACTGCCTAAAATTTTGCAGTGGAATATGCCCCACTATTCTGATTTGATGGGGCGGATAACACTAGCATAAACACTTTGTGGATTCTGCCCCACTAGGGTTGGCACCTCAGGATTTGTGTATGAAGGTTAACATGTATTTTTACATTTGTTTGTAAAAAAAATAAATGTAACCACTGACCACATGCAAAGTGGAATTACTCGTCTTGCCAGAGTATCGTGTTATCCCGATAAAATACTGGACTCAGTGTAAAATACTGGTATTCAGCGGCATCCCGCCTTTAAGCTGACCCCATCAAAGTTGAGAAAGAGCTTTGCAGATGATGCTATTAAAGTCACGTTTCTGCAAGAATACAAGATTTTGAAGAGTAATATGAACTGTGTCAAATGACAGAAGTACTTATTTAAAAGAAAAATAAAATAAGAACATACTGCGACTCCAAACATAGTACCTAGTTCCTGGTCTTATTATTCCAACTTAAGTTACTAAGAACTACTTAAAAACTATTATTTTTGCAGTTGCAGTATGTTTTAATTTTACTTTTCTCTTAAATAAGTACTTTAGTCTCCAGTGTCGTATGTTTTGGTAATAATTCACAATTCATACAAAAAAAAAAAACAAAATCGGTTCATCCGTTCGAGAGCTACGATGCCACAGACAGACACACACATACAGAGACACGTCAAACTTATTATAACACCCCGTCGTTTTTGCGTCGGGGGTTAAAAAAGGGTCACTTTATTTATTTATTATATACACACAATATACCTACTTAAAAAAATAAAATTTCCTTTATTCGAGGCAGTTTTTACTACCTATTAAAATTCTTGTCATTAGCACAAATAAACTCATTGCTAATTGTCCTTACCTACTATTTTTTATCTGTGAATTGAAATCTGTGATACGTCACTTTTTAAAACCACGTTATCGACTCACGACACCCTGTAAAATTTTATCCTGTAATCTATCTTAATATCTTTGCTATCCTACATGATCTGTAACCAAATAAAATGATATTGTTTATCTAGGTATCTATGAAAATTATCTTAAGTAATGGCTACATTTTTTTATTGCGGCATTTAAAAAATGACATGCAAACAAATTAAATCTAGAATAAGATAAAAGGGAAACTGACTGACTGACATATCACGCACAGATCCAGCCCGTCCCTAGCTGTCCTCCTCCCAGCGACGCCCTAAGCCGATGCCCGTACCCCACAGGGGGTGCCCTTAGCGTGTAATCGCTTAGGTTATAAGTTTCTTATAAGTCCTGGCTGGAGGCTTTAATATTATATTAAGGCCACCACAGGCAAGCCCGGTTAAGCAGTCGACAACCTTATAGGTTGAACTGCGAGACGCCACTCACAAAAAAAAAAAAAACAGCCGAAACTCCCGGGACTAGGAACATACAAGTTTGCTTAAGGCTTCCTTTAGAAATGTAGGTAGGTGAACATTAAGAAGGAATTTTTGGAAATTTTAAAAAGAGGGAACATTGTTTTGACTAAATCTGCGCAAACGAAGCGCGAGTCTAGAATAAGTTACTAAACTGATTTAAAACTTCATGAATACTTTGATCGAGTGGTTACCAGCAATCATCGTACTCACTGCGAATAAATATTATCATTTCAGTCATACCTCTTCAGATTACACTGAAAGAAATGGGTCTAAAAAACAATAGAATGACGGTAGCGAAGGAGGTCGACCAATAAACTAACTAATCGTTTTTTAAACAAAGGTCAATTTAGTCAACACTTATAAAGAGGACTGTGTTTATTAGATAAGATAGTGTTTTTGAGATATTTTAGTATTTGTAGATTCTTTTCAGTCTTAACCTAGCTGCAAATGTTGAATTCCTTTCTTTATTTTAATTTGATTGACCTAGTTATAACTGGCACACATGAAGCGCCATTTTTGTGTATAAAGGGGAAGGGGATTTTTGAAATACGAAAAAAAAGTTGCCAGTACTACTTTTCAAAGATTATTCTGTTTTACATGCCAATTCTGTATTTTTTTAAATCATTTTCGATTTCGATTTGATCATCGAGATTGATTTTCGATCTTAAGTTGCCAGTTCGAGTTTCAAAAGTATGACACTGCAGGATGCGCTAAAAGAGCGATCGAAGTCGCCCGACCAGACGTCGGTCGTGACCGATGGTTCGCAAAGCCCTGGGCCTTCGGTCCCCAGAGGAACTGAGAGTGCCCCACCGTCCCCAAGGGAGCCCGTAGCGGGCAGCTCAGCTTCAGAACCGCAGAGGGTGATCTTACGTCATTATGCCTGGCAGTACGAATGACACCTAGTTATTTTTTCTTTTAGCCTTAGCTTTTTTTTCGTTCTGTTACGCACAGACCATATCATTATTTCGTATGAGAAAGGCTTCTATAGATAAATTGAATCGATTATGCAAAGGAATTCAGCATTTGATTAGAATGTTGTGCAGGCAGGCGTTACACCATCAAATAGTAAAACATTGAATTAGCTAACTTTTGATTGTGTAACACCGGCTTTAGAGCTCGTAATGGTATTTCATTCATAATTTCGTTAATTTAGCTGACCAGAACAATTTCGATTCTGATTTTTTAAGGTTACCTACTATGATACTTAATAAGAAAAGTGATTTTATTTTTCTGGACAAGCTTATTTGCTTTGGGCTTCAAATATTTATGTAGGCATAAAGTAGTTCACTTTATGCATCTAAATAAAAAAAAATTTGAACAATATTTTGGGCCCAAAAATTATGTCAAACTAAAGTACTTTGGCCAAAAATAAATTATGTTTTTTTTATGCAAAAATGCACTATTGCCACTATTGCATACCAATCTATTGCATATTTGAAGCCTGGAATGTATAGTTTATTCATGCATTTTGATTCTTAATTTCACCTCATCTCCAATTTTGTGAATAGTTTGACTGTAGTATTCAAAATTAAAGGCTGAAATACACCATTTTTTCACTATACAAAATTCCATGCCACGTTAGAAAGAATTCAGTATTTAAAAAATATGCTCGCAAAATTAGTCACCTTTTTACACTGCAACATTTTATTTCCAAGCAAACCTTTGTTTTTTTAATAAATCCATACATAAATAATATTGTTTATGCCGTTTCAGCCTTTTGTCTCGCTTAGCATGTACTTATCTGTATTTACATATCTGTAATTCCAGTTACTCTGTACTTGTGGACTAACAGAATAGTATGAATAATTACTGTAAAAATATTTAATCTTCTCTCTGTACCAGAGATTCACTTTTGAGATTGACTAAAATAAGATTATAAAAGCATTTCGAACCTTATCTTGTATGTTATAAGGAATATATTAGCTAAAAAAATACCCCTTTACAAAGAAACAAGGCTTAGATTACATTTTATAAATGTTCTCCCCCCCTAACATGATTCACCGTGGCATCTGTCTTGTCAAGATGATGAGTTTTACACTAAACATCAAAATGCTATAGTCAATTACTTACACGAGAACTTTGACAACAATTTGAAATTGTCAATATAGCCTTGAGCAAAATTCTGAGAATTAAAATTTATTAGATCCAAATCTTTCGCCCGACTTACAACACACTTTCGCCCCACTAAATTACCTCTAAAAATTTCAGGAAGAAAAAGAAGAAACGTTAGACATGTTAGAACAAGGACAGGTCGAAAACCGGCGGCGGAAACGAAACGCCGTCATTAAGGTCCTTCTTCAAGCTGCTACGCTAACGTTCCTCGCAGAGTGGGGGGATCGATCGCAGCTGGCCACGGTCATTTTGGCGACCAGGGAGCATGCGGTCGGTGTGGTCGTCGGTGGGTCCCTGGGTCACGCCCTGTGCACGGGACTGGCTGTGATAGGCGGCAGGATGGTAGCCGCCAAGATTTCTGTTAGGACTGGTGAGTTGGTTTTTACTGTCTTTTTCTTCTTTCGAATAAAGATGGAGTTTCTTGTCCGTTCTTCTCCATACCACTTTATAATCTTTTTAAACTGTTAATGTTGACGATAAAAAATGTCGCAAATAAACGTTTCGACTTTGATGAGTATCAGCCGTTTTTAAGGCAATCCTTTGCGTCCTGCAAATAATTGCCTTTCAGTGACCAAATGAAAGTAAAGTCCATCGACATATGGAGTAGAGATACTACTTTTGTTTAGTCCAAGGCTCCTATTCGCTTGAACGTGGAGTTGCGAACACGAACCTCATATACAATACAATGGTCCAAAGCTCACACAAACATGGTCCTTTGGTCCCGAAATAAGTTTGAAAATGTTAAACCGAGAGAGACTGCATAAGCTTGCTAGCAGCATGGTATCCAGACGAAAATATATCGTTTGGATTCAATGTTGATGAAAATAAATGAAAATAATATGTCAACGAAAAACAGTTAAAAGAAATAAACGTCAATGACGCATATCTGCGTCTTTGGCAAACGTCCGGGTGCCATGAAAGTTATTTTGGGTTTTGCTTTACAGGCGATGATTTACGCGAATATTTTGTTTACTTTTATTTTGCAAAGTTACTAGTTTTCTAACGCATTCATTTCATTCGTAGTCACGTTTTTTGTTTCTAAATCTTCTCTTTAAGACGTTTTCATCAAATCTGTCGTTTGTATGTTTTTTTTTGTAACAAATTAAAAGGCAAGAGAAGGCCAAAGTAATATTTGTAGTGTAACGTAAATAAAAAAAAACATTCGCCACATTGAATACGTATAATTATTTTTTTTAAAAATCATATAAAACATTGTCTGGAACCAGGTGCGGATTTAAAAAAAACTAACGAGGATTAACGCGGAATTACTTAGGCACAAATATTAACCGTATAGAAACTTAGTAGTAACCAAGCTTTACTTCAGAACCTTAATGCAACTACAACGACATATTAGTCTAAAGAGCGTCGCTTAAAAGATGCGACATTTACGGCCGGTCTCAATAACGTATCTACCTTAAACCAAATGTCATATTACGTTTCAGCTACTGTTGGTAGCTAATTTGACAGTTAATTAAAGGTAGATACGTTATAGAAACCGGCCGTAAGTGGATTTTGCAGCTAGACACGAATATGTATAAAATATCCTATACCTATACTGTACAACTTTGTAATTTTGCCTATTGCAAACCATGATATAATTTACCAAATCATTTATTATGCGTTTTTATTTATTTGTTACATAATAATAATAATTTATTTTCTCTCTTCAACAGTAACCCTAATCGGTGGTGTAGTGTTCCTGTTTTTCGCAGTGACCGCTCTTATCATGGGCCCCGGTGAATAAACACTTAGTTTTGTACCTATGTGTAAGTGACAATATGTACTGTACATTGTTATTTTAGCTTAGACAATCTCACTTGTTTTTATATATATTTAAAGATGAAGCTTTGGACTGTGCTAGAACAACACTAGCTTAATTTATTAGGTGTGCGTCGTCTTGGACTAAACACGTAATATTCAGTTTAATAAATTCAAACGCGACATCTTTGTTTATAATTTTGTATGTCAAGCTAATTTTTGTCAAGTCGTGAAAACTCATATGCATTATGTTTTAAGTAACCAGAGGGGTATTTCTCGTATTTTTCGGGAGCATTCCCATCGCCGGCGCAAATTGTCAAAACACCTCTAAAGTACCCAAATTTTTACAAGTTTTTGAATTTGCTGTCGCCATATTGCGAATCTGATCGTTTTTTAAAAGTACGAGAATTGGCCTTCTAGAATGCTGCAAGGTTTTTGAAATAGTAATACGCGCGAACTTTTTCGACATGGTAAATTGGCGATATACACGTCCTAAACAAAAGTTGTAAATATCTAAGCTATCGTGTACGTGTGAAACGTTCATTGATAACCGAATGTCCTACAGATACTGTTAAGATAGTGTTGTTCTACGACATTGGGATTACTACTGATATAAAATGTATGTCGTCTTCGATTGTGGGTATAGTAGCAATTACTTACCTAATAGTTTCCTAGTCTTGTCTGCCAGTGGATACGCGAGAGATTGCATACCCTCCTTTGTCTTGGTCGTAGCCGGGGTAAAATAATAGAAATCTCTAATTCTTGTCTATGCTCAACTATACAACGTGTAACAAAATAAACACAATACCTGTTAAGGGGTCATTGTACTCATCATTATAAACAACTTTTACTATGGGACCAACACTGAAATCTCGAAAAAAAATCGACTGCCCCATAAATTTCTGTGAGCATAACTCGACAGAATGTCCTGAACAGCTGATTTTTTTTTCACGATTTCGGGGTTGTGCCCATAGTAAAAGTTTTTCATAATTATGAGTACAATGACCCCAGTCTTGATATAAAGAAGTATTGCGTTTATTCTGTTACACGTTGTATTCTCCTTTATTAATCAACGTCGTTGTTTAAAACTATGATTAACACCTGTTATATCATAGTTTATAGAAACGTTTAAACGTCAAAAATATATGGCTAAACACATGTTTAGCCGTATATTTTTGATGTTTAAAGTTTCTAAACTTGAAGCAATGTTTATAAATAAAAGGTATTAAGATTTTAATTTATTTTTACCTTCGACTATTTTATTAAATCTTTTATTAGTTTCTCGTAAATATATTTCTATCAACCTGTCATAACGTAAATTGGTATTAATCTTAGCCTTACCGTTAACTCGGCAACCATTTATATGTATATGCCGATAAACCATCTTACAAGTCAAGTGTTTATAAAACTAATTCACAAGACAAGAAAAACGTTATCTCTTTTGAAGATGCTATACATTTTATATTCTTTTGTGACTCAAAGATATAACGTACAGTGGCGTTCAAAGTAACTGCATCAAAGTACTGGTAAGTGGGAGGCAAGCTTCTCTGGTGCTGACAGTCGCAGAAGAGTAGTAGTTGCGCGACATGTTTATATGGTCCCTACATAGACTATGTAAACATGTCGCGCAATCATCAGTAAACGATTCGGAACCGTTATTTCAAAGCTTTGTTTCTGTCATCTATGACCTAGACTAGAATCAAGAGCAAACCCCTATTAAATAAAAAAAAGCTATACTTTGATCCATTTTCTTTGAACGAAAGTGTACAAATATATTTTTCAAACTTAGAACTAGTAATACAAATTGCTTTGTTTGAATCTCTCGTGATAAGAGAAATTACTCAGAAACGAGCAATGAAAGTAAAAATAATGTTATTTTGTAACTTACCCTTGTATTTTATGTATAAATATATGTATATGTAGATAATATACGAATGATTATCATCGGTGAGGAATATTTTAGAAATCGAATTTAATAATGAGATTTTTTATCGGCCTGCAAACATAATTATGATAATGGAAGTTTGAACTTGAAATGTATCGAAATTAATTGGAAACGTACACACGATACGACTCAATAATTCACTGCGAAAACTATGTAGGTATATTGTCTTATTAAAAAAGGTTCGACTATCCTATTGTAGAAAGCTTTACAAAAAATCACGTTATTTCTGGTCCAAGAAGGACAATTGATAAAACAGTATAAAGGTTAATTTGCAAACTTGGATCTACTAACTAACAAAAGAATTTATCCTAAAACATTTCCAGTAATAAAATTTATCTATTGAATTCAACCTTACCTCTCTGAAGGTTGAATTCAGTTGAATACTTTAATTTTACAGCAGCGTATTAAGCCTACAATAAAACACAGAAAGCAAACTAAATACAGCTGCAATTATGGTGCACTAAAATGTTAATATTTGAAGAGATCTTTGGCCCAACGAAATTTACTGCTGCAATGTTATATCACCGTTTTGTAACATTATTTCATTTGGAAATCATTCGTAAAAAGTACCTAATACTGTTTTAGGTCACAACGACAGTGGCGCTATCAGCGTTGATATTTTGTATCTAACTGAGAAGCCGGTAAAAGTGATCGATGGAGGTAACAATCAGTTTGGATATGTCACCGGAAAATGGCAAAGTCCGTAAGAATATGAAATATCTTGAGAGATTGTAAACTCTCGATAAATTGTCAACTGAACATTTGGAATACTTTTTACGCATCAAAGTTTGATAGTATATAATCTCTCGAAGTCATTCCGAGAAATTGTGGACAGACATTAAACGGCGATCACTTAGAGCACAAGTCTACAATTTATCCGTTTCCGTGTGATAGTAAACCTGAAAACAAGGCTCCCATTAGTCTATTCAGAGAAAACAAAGACCAAGGGACAAGATTCCTATTTAATTATAACACCAAAACAGATAAATTGTAGACCAGATAGCTGATTGGTCGCTAGTTTATGTCAGTCCATAATTTCTCGGAACGCACGGAGATATTATGGAATAGAAGATTTTGATTCGTATAATTGCAGAACAAATGTTTATTTCAGAATTTAACGAGACTTCACAAAAAAATGTTCAAAATAAATTTAAATTTCAGAATTTATAGATATTTGTAATCTTACATAGTTTGCAATTATCCGGTGACAGAAATACTCATTAAGTTTTATTTGTATGAGGATAGGAATCTGAACTGATTCAAAAAGATGCAAGAAATAGGAAGGTGCTCATTTTATATAACTGCAGACCTAATTATGGAACTTAATAATGTGAAATTTCGATGTAAAGCCTAATAATATGCTTGGCTGATAGGAAAGTTCCATAAATATAAGACCAGAAATTAGATTGCCAAACTTTATTTTTCTAGCGTAGTGTGAATGTTATAAATAAAAAAATATAAATATAATAGCTAAATATATATTATAAACGCTTCTAAATAACGCCAGGTGCGTTTAAATATAAATCATTTACAATTACTAATATTTTTGTACTTCTTGTCTGTGATCTTGTATGTATGCTAAATTATTTTTAATTACACAGTACAATAAAATAAAAATGGTAAACTTAAATAATCTGCATTTAAAAAGCTTTATTTATGAGAAAGAACCATTTAAAAAATAAAATTCGAAAATTTGTTTCGTCGTTCCATTTTTGTATTTTGGCGGTTAATTAAAATTAAAAAAAAAATGTGCTGCGAAATAGTGCGAGCCTGCGCATTTAGTGTAGAATTTAAAAATAAAATAATTTTAGTTTATATTTGAATAATTTTAAGGAAAATAATGCATGTCATTAAGTGTTGAAATTGTAGATAATATTAATGTTCATTGTGATTCGTCTGTGTCAGCCATTTTGCCTTATGTATTTATAATAATGGTCGATAGAATTGAATCATAATTTGTGAACGCTGTTGATAGGAATGACTTAACATCTAATAAGACAGCGTGATTGTTACGTATTAAAATTAGATTGTTTAATACAACCAGTATCTCATAAAATACTGTTTGAAGTAAACCTATGGGTAATTTTAAGGACTTGTTTAAACCGAGATTTAAATTAACATACGTTGAGTTCATGATCATGACTTCGAAACTATTCGAAGGAGTCGGAATACTATGCCAGCCAGCCTCAAAATATTTTAGGCTAGACATGACCTAGCAAAAAAATGTTGAGCGTTTTATCAATAAGTTTATTCAAGCTCTTAAAATTAGTATAAAATTATGTCGTGACAATACCTCTTTTATACTTATAAAACTTAAAAATTCTGGTGCATATTGGTTCATCCTCTAAAGTCTAAAATCTAGGTAATAATGGGGCTATTTTGAACAAGCCAATTAAAAATAAATAATAAGAATTCAAATTCAGTGTCAATTTTCTTAGATAAGGTAAAAAAAGCCTGTCGGTTATCGAAATAGTTTTCATAATAATAAAATCGATGTTTTTGAACTAAACCCCACGGTTGAAGCGTTCGTAGACTAAGGGAAAGTACATGAAAACTGCATTCCTACTGTGAGCTTCTTTCCCAAGTCGATGGTGACCCTAAAGACAGTTTGTGCCCAGTAGGTGGCCCCATTTATAGCGGCATCGGTAGCATTGATTAGTCCTCAAAGGACGGTTGTACTGTGACCCAATTTGACTGTAGAATAATAGAACAACCTCGCTGACTAGTAAATATGTTAACTGAGCCCTCAACAATCTCGCAGTGGGAATGTAGTCCTTCTACACACACCCTAAGTGACTTTATTTGTTGAAATTAGAGTACAAAGCTGGCTTAAAGTATTCTTCAAAGCCACTTTAATCAGGTCAGCCGATACATTCATTTCTTGGGACTGCATAAACTTAAAATCATCTGTATGTCACACTACCATGAGATACGTCAGAGGTTTTATCATTTTTGTTAGTGACCGACCGAAAGTTCCGTTTCGGCCAAAAGATGGGCGAAACTCGAGTGTTCGTGAATTATCGTGGTCGTTCGGCCAACTTCGCGACTAACACTTGCTCGCCCGCCGCGGCGCGCTCTTCCGCCGTTAATCGTAATATTATTCATGACAACAAAAAAAATAAAAATATATTTGTTACATACTTTAATGATTGTCTTTTTATTTTATTTCACACTCCTTAACTGTCTGTATGTATATGCAAATAATGTGAAAAAATATAGTAGAATTCAGTATAAAATAGAAATTTTAATATGTGTATAACTTTCGGTTTCGGCCGAAACTGAGCCTGACCGAAAGTTCGGTTAAGGTTTCGGCTGAAAAACCTGTTTCGGTCGGACACTAATTATTTGTACATAGTATTATCTCTTGGTGCGGTAATGCGTATATATCGTGAAGTAGTGTACGATTTTCACCGACGGCCGCCTTGAAGCGCAATTAGCAACGTGTTAAGGGAAATTCAAGCTTTTGTGGAAGGGTGAGATGTCATGTTTTCTTGGAATTTACATAATAAATGCACCCTTTCGGTAGCCACTCGGTTACCATGCAAATATGATAATTAAATGCTTCACGGAAGCTTTAATTTCCTTTGACACTGTAAAATGCGTTCCATCGCGGGCAGGCCAATAGAAATCGTACATTAACAAATCAAATTTTAGATATGATATAGGTTCTAGACCTAATAAATAGGTATTAGGGAAACGAGACTACTGATTGCGTGGATACCAGTCTCACACCGTTACATGTCGTTGCGTCTCCATACAAAATTGGCTACAGCATGTATATTGAGATTAGAACAACATAATTTTGTATGAAGTGGTGGCGAAATTAACCCATAGCTACTAATTAACTATTTTTACTCTGTGCTGTTAAAATTAGCACTCAATCAGCCGCATTCAGAATAGTTTAATTTTATTAATAAAGGAAAATTAAACCTTTCTTAGTGCGGCCTTATGTAAAGTAATTTCGTATGTAAAATAGTGTTGAAAATATAATTTTATAAGTACAAAACACTGTCTACTGAAAATCACATAGATGTTGCTTCAAACTTGTTGATTAAAAAAAAGTATTATTTTGTAAAAACGATGAATAAAATGTGTAAATAATGGATTTTCGTTTTTCATTGATCTCTTATGTACCTATGACAATTAATATGCCTGCAATTAATAAACACCGTCTAACGTCTTTTATAATGCACACAGCAAAGGAGTGGAACTCTCTGCCTGCGTCTGTGTTTCCGAACGCATACAACCCTAACCTCTTCAAAATTAGAGTGAACAGGCTTCTGGGTAAGCTCGCTCCATCGTCGACTTTGTCTCTGTCATCTTTGACCTAGACTAGAGTCAAGAGCAAACTCATCTCAAATAAAAAAAAAGCAGACTGCATAGCTCTTTTAACATTTTGAACACAGAGCATAAAACGCATCGGTGTACCCCCGACGACGCCAAGCCACATTTTTGTCACATATTTGGCGTACAGTACAGGGTAAGCTTTCGTTTGTCACATATATATATTGTATCTTTGAATCGGCGATCCCCCAATCCCTTAAGACCAGGGTCTTTAACCAGTGCGTCCTTCCCGTAATGACTTACGGAGCCGAAACGTGGACACTCACCATAGGCCTGGTCCACAAATTCAAGGTTGCTCAGCGTGCAATGCAGAGAGCAATGCTCGGGATTTCTCTGGTGGATAGAATTCGCAACGAAGTCATTCGCCAGAGAACTAAAGTCACCGACATTGCGCGTAGAATGAGCTTGCTGAAGTGGAAGTGGGCCGGCCATGTTTGTAGACGGACAGACGGACGATGGAGCAGACATGTGGTAGAGTGGAGACCGCGTATGGGCAAACGTAGTGTGGGACGCCCTGCGGTACGATGGATCGATGATTTGAAGAAGGTGGCTGGCAGCGGATGGATGCGGACCGCTCAAAACCGGGATGGTTGGCGATCTTTGGGGGAGGCTTACGTTCAGCAGTGGACGGCAATTGACTGATATGATATATATATATATATATAAAGGTTAAATATATCTACTCATACTAAAGACCTATGCAGTCGATCTGCTATTACTTAATTGCATGTAATACTTGTTACAATATTTGTGCACTGCTGTGCTTGCAATCGATCATGTACCTAAGTGATGGAAGAGGTCTCCTATCGCTTTGGTGATTTCAAGGTGCTCCCTCAAACATATTTTGGTCAGAGCTAAAACAACTAGGGAAAAACCTAAAAATTAAAAGTAGGTAGGTATAGTCACTAATTTAGTAATACGATATGCTAAAGTGAATCATGACATTCCCAAACTGATAAAAAAATTATCAAGATAAGTACACGGGGGAAAATAAAAACCTAATTTATATAATTAAGATTTATCACTACTTTATTGATAAAATAAAAACAAAATTACACTTTCATCTTTATCTAAAATTTTTAAGATAATTTAAATGATTTTATTCCTCAGTTATAAATAAAGATAAAATTATCATAAGCTCCTGTCTAAATATGATTGATCGATTTTTAAACGTTTTTCAATTTGCTTTATCATTTTTCGTCACAACTTTTATCAACGATTTTTAATTTATTGATACCTAGGCAGATAGGTAAAAATCAAGTCATTTTGTTAAACACGTGAGCACGTATCAACCACAGTACGTTGATAGAAATAATCCAAATACTAGCAAAATTGGTCAAAATCTTCGAAAACAATACACTGTAATTCTACTCCTTTTTTTTTAAAAGGTAAGGTTTGCCAACTGGGCTGGCAAACCTCTTGATAATATAATAAATGATGGGTCTGCACAAAGGCCGTGTTTTCACCTGCGAGCAACTCGCGTTCAAGTTTAATTAATATACGGGGCACACATAGATACCTCAACGAAATGCAACTTGTACGGTGCTCCCTTCTCCAAAAATTGTTTGTCCGAAAATCATTATCCATAACACGATTGCTATAAACTTCAGTAACCATAATGTAAAAAAAATAGAAATTTTAAATTTTACATAATTATCTTCTAAAACTATTCTGTTATAATATCGAGTACAATAATAATTGAATCTCCTAATTTTGCATGAAATAAAGTCATATGTTCAATGTGTATTATTCCGAATGTTCATTTATAATAAAATAGTCCTAAAACATTTGCCAAAAAATAGGTTTTAGTGATAGAAACGAATCGCTGTAAATCTGACCCCACGCATTCTTGTCTGCCCTACCCATGCATGAGCTGAGGAGCAGGTGGTTGTAACTCTCGTGTGACTGACACTGGCTTGGCCACCATCACGGATTTTAATTTTGATAACAACAAATTTGTCGCCAAATATCAGAATTTGTCGGTCACTGGTTCAAAAGATATAAGGGTTTCTAAGTGGCCGACCTGGACAGTCTCCCCAGCTTGGCCATATTTACATATATCTCAAAAATTAGGGCACCTAGCGAAGATCTGTTTCGTTCCAAATTTAATCGCTAATTAGTCGCAATTTGTCGCCAAGTTACAGTTTCAGTCGGTGTGTAATTAAAAACATATTAAAGAATTAAATTTCCCCATACAAGCAAGTACAAAATACTTTCAAGTTGTTTCTAGACAGTATCTATGACGTCTTATGGAGGAATGTTTGTATCGAAATATATAAATATAAACTAAGCCAAGCCAGTGTTAGTCTCACGTAACGCTCGTCGCTACGGCTGAGGCTGCAGCAAGACGAAGCTGAGGTGGTGAGCGTGAAACCATCTGCGACGACAAGGTCGCGTGGGACCGCCGGAGCCGTGACAGAAACCATGCCTGCTGCATATTTGCTTGCATGCATGGTATATGCTTGTTTGCATGCTTCTTATTTATTGCCCGCTGTCATAATTATAACTTGCTTCTTATTTATTGACAGCACGGTTAGCGCAGTGGTTAAGCAATTGACTGCTGCGCTGCGTGTCACGGGTTCGATTCCCGCACGGAACAATTATTTGTAAGGCCTACAGATAGTTGTTCCGGGTCTGGCTGTTTGTGTATGTGACTTTGTATGTTTGTAAACGCACCCACGATACAGGAGAAATTCCTAGTGTGGGGCAACGTTTTTAAAAAAAAAAAAAAAAAACTCGTATCTACGTAACGCCTGAGAGAAGTTATAGCAAAAGCTTTTTAATACAAATTTGTTTTAAAACATTACAAGGATAAATAAACATTAAATAATTTGAATTTAGGACTAAAAGTTTTATTGAAAACGGTTTTAAGTCTTTAGTATATTTATGACAAACAAATTTAGGGCATATTGTATCTAGGGATTTCAATTTTATGGCATGTGACGTTTAGTTCGGGCAAGTTATCATTCGGACAAATGATGATTAGGACAAAAAAAAATATTATTAGTTTTAGATTACGTATAAAAAAGTTAGGGAACACAATAGGAGCCAACTTGTACGCAAGTTGGTTGCAGGTGAAAACGTGACTTTATGAAGAAAAGAAAATTGAGAGGGCTAAATATTAATGCTTCTAATTTTTACTCAAAGGAAATTCACAATTCAATCTTTCTTGAATTGCAGATACAACGTTTATTATTGAAATTTGATTCTTACGGCGTACCCTGTGGGATGGTGCTATTAAAATACAAGATTATCATTAGCAGTTCAGTAAATATTGGTAGCATCAACTTTCCACCTTGTATTGTAAAGTAGTCAAGTAGAATATATATTGAGACTGTATATGTAGCTCAGAAAACTACTGCTTAAAACTATTATCACAGTATTTTTGTAATTATATTAAAACTTGCATTATAAACCTTAGTTACTTATTGCTTTTGACTTTCTTTTTTATAAAACTTTATTAGTACTTCACAGTCATTATTTAATATTTACTTTTTTATTCACTATATCTATGGTAAAACTAAAAAAAATATTATATTTTGTCACCATGATTAAAAAAACTAGTACCACAAGGTACACTATGCTCTAAAATCAACAATTTGAGTTAATTAACTGATTGGGTCATACTAACAATACAAGTCTCCGTCTCAAGCATGCAAGGATTTGTGATTGTTTGATCAATAAGGATGTTGCTCGGGTTAAAACAATATGAATCTATTTAGTCTGTCAGTTAGATTATCTAAAAAAATATTGGATACTTATGTATTTTTTTTTGAAATCATTGAAAAAATACGGTGGGGGTGGGGGTGGGGGCTTGTAACGTCACTTTCCAGTAAAAAGTGTAGGTACTGGTAAGTGACGTCACACGAGTTTTCAACGCACTGTATAGTCTTCATATTTTTTTGTTTACGTGACAAAAGATACGTGGCCGATATTTTTTGGAAATCTGTCTGACGGACTAATTAGATTTTTTAATCAAATACCCTATTCAACCAGCATCTCAGTTACATGAGACGCTGGTGCTAGCCGCAACGACCGCGGTCCGTCAGGAGCTCAAAAAATATCGGTACTTACGTACATTTTATACGAACTCGTTCACACACGTCCGTGTCGGTGTTATCCACGTTTAGGACACGGCCCGGATGTGTGTAAAGAGGGTTATGTCTCCGTCACCGCGTACCGCACTGTTGTGCGTTCTGAACAAGAGAAAAATCTTAAAGACGTTATGATTCGCTCTAACATTCTGATATCGCTAGTAAATTTTCAGGAAAATACCTTTGTGTTTGGCACGGCATAGCGCAGCATTGTGCCGGCATGGACCCGATCAAGAGACGAAAACTTAAGACACTTTGATACTCTCAAACATTTTGACCCCGGTAGTCAAGTAGTAAGTCAATAAAACACGCAAATCAACACTAAGAAAAACCAAATCAACTTACTAAGAAAGGTAGACAGAGATGATATTATAGTTCGTCGCAGGCGTCGAGCATGGCTTTGGCGAGCATTTCGTCCCGGGGCGTCTTGTCTGCGTGGGAGGGGCGGAACAGGCTCATGCGGGACGCCTCGCCCCCACGATTGTTTTATTGTTGTGTGATGCATGATCATTTTGTATTAGGACGACGTCTAGACACTTCGGTATGCTCAAACACCGTCACATAAAGACAGCAAAGCAACTTACTAAGTAAGGTAAACAGAGATATAGTCGTCGCAGGCGTCGAGCATGGCTTTGGCGAGCATTTCGTCCCGGGGCGTCTTGTCTGCGTGGGAGGGGAGGAACAGGCTCATGCGGGACGCTTCGCCCCACGAGTGGTTCAGTGTGCCTGGGAATGAGAAATGAAGATTTGTATCGCGATAATATTATACCTGTAGTAAGGCGTTCGTGGCTAAATAATAACAGCAACACGGGACGATCTTCGAGGTTAAACGCTTCGCTTACCAAGGTCGGTCCGTGGATGAGTGACTATCCATTAGATACCAAGACTCCTCTGTTCCTCGGAAAACCATGTTAGGCCGCTGGTCCAGGCTATCATTTTAACCTTTTGAACGCCAGAGCATAAACGCCGCCCCCGACGCCAAGCCACAAATTTACCGTACTTTTTGTCACGTATTTGTGACGTTTGGCGTACAGGGCACGGGCTTGCTTGTCACCTATACGTGACAGTGGCGTTCAAAAGGTTAAGACCTTTGACAGACGTTATGAAAGTGAGTAGCTAGAAATTTATCGGTCTTGACAACCACCCATCCACGGACCAGAGGTCGTGCGGAGGTCGGCGAAGCTTGCCGACGTGGCGAGCTTCACTTTACCTCTGGACATTTTTATAGATCTTTCGATGTATTAAAATATTACCGTAATACTTGAGCGGCCAGTGGTGCGGCGAGTGGCGCGTGGCTAGCAGACAAGACGGCGTGGCGCCGGGAGTCAGCACGCGCGCCGGCCACCACGGACACGGGCCCAGCTTGTGCCAGACCACGTCGTCGTAACTAGAAGTATAGAAATATTTTATGTAGGATCAGTCGACATTAGGACTGCAAATTATACATTAAGCAACCGATCTCACGAGCGCCTTTGACGTTGCGAAGTTTAATTCGCACAAGTTTGCACATTATGCCATCGAAAATGAAGCTAGTATTCTATTTCATCACAAAATCTTTGGTGTGTTGATCCTACAGAAGCGCTTTTTAAGAAGCATTTTTATTTTAGTAATGTTAGTGTTGTGCTTTAATATGGTTAGTGTTGTTAGGTATAAGGGCCGCCTTTTGCGGTGAAAGCCTCCTACAAACCGTTCTATTTGTATGATGTCGTCACTCCATCTCTTAGAGAGTCCATCCTTCTTTTTTTATATACAACGTGTAACAATTGTTCGCGAACCTAAATAAATAAATTTAAAAAAAGTAACAGAATAAACGCAATACCTCTTAAGAGGTCATTGTACTGATCATTATGAACAACTTTAAGTATGGGACCAACACTGAAATCGCGAAAAAAATCGACCCCTTAAGGGGTATTGCGTTTTTTTGTTACAACTTGTATTGAAGCACCTTGTATTGAATGATTGCATATTTGTATGTTTATCTATACATTTTGCCATAACTTTCGTTACATTTTGACTAGTTTTTCTACACAGGGTAGCCATTGGCCGGGAACAGAAATACATCTGGGAGATCAGCTGACGGTATGCCTGCCAGGGCAAAAACTCCTCAACGGCTTCTGAACTACTCAGAAGGCGACCATTAATCCGCCGAGCCTTATCCCAACTATGTTGGGGTCGGCTTCCAGTCTCACCAGATGCAGCTGAGTACCAGTATTTTACACGAAGCGACTGCGTCTCTGACCTCCACAATCCAGTAACTGGGTAATACGGCAAGACTGGTTCTACATTTTCTGGCTTCTACAGAAAAAATAAAAAATTAATAAAGGATGGGAGGGGCCAGGATAATTTACCAGCAAATTGCTTTGAAATATCAACTTCTGGATTCCGAAGTACCGTATTACAAGTATGTGCCCGACCTAGTTCTCGAAAATGACCTTGTCACGTTGTACTGACTGGGATCGGTCTTTCATCACTGATAGGACTATTGTTGCAATAAGCCGGATATCGTGGTGATAGACCGATTAGCGCGCCGCACAATGATAATCGTTGTTACCATTTTTGCTGGGGAGTTTGTTGCGCCACTTCTTCTTCCCAGCTAAAACACTAGGAAGTGGTGACAGGCGGGCGTTTTGGGGGACTGTCTTTATGTAGAATTTTGACGTTCGAAAAGTGCTGGCACTCAGCCTAATTTGAATAAATGACTTTTGACTTTGACATCCCGAATGACGAGAACCTCGTGAAAGCTGAGAAAAAGAAACAAATCATGTACCTCGACTTAGCACACGCGGTTGTCGACATGTGGAATGTGGACTCGGCTGTCATTGTGCCGATTGTCGTTACGGCCAATGGCCTGATGGCCAAAAGCTTCGACGACCATCTGTCGAAGCTGTCGTTGCGCGGTTGGGTAAAAGGCCTGATACAGAAGGCAGTACTCCTCGATACGCCTCGTATAGTGAGGTTCCTTTCTCTGGAGCCCTAACCACCGGTAGCTTCTAGCCTAAGCACCGCGACACCGGCGGACTACTATTTTTTATATTTTAATACTTTTTTATACAACTATTTTTATAAAAAGAAATATTTAAAAATGTAGATGTATATGTAAAGAAAATTTAATAAATGAAATAATAATAAATTAAAAAATTAATGTATAACATACATTTATAAAACAATAGTTATAATTTTTAAATTAAAATAATGTTTATAATAAAACAGTATCACTTACAAACTACCCACTTAACTAATAATGAAAGTCCTCTCTCCTGCTTGATCTTTGCTGTGCCCGACAGGGTCCATAATTGTGACTATAGTAGGCGCCAGATAATCGTGGAATAACGGTCATTGACCCACCTACAATTATTGACATTTTTAATTTGAAAAACGGAATTAATGACACAAAGCTGTCCCGAATCATCATCTCTCGTGATCCTTAACATTGTCTAATAATGAAAAACGATTCATATTTAATTGTTCAGGTACCTATGAACAGTTATTAGGGAAAGGTCAATATACTTTATTCCACATTTATCTGGCGCCTACTATAATATAATTATTTCCCTACCAACTATATAGGTACATTATGGTACGCAATAAAGAATTGACAATCTACAAATGACAGTCCAGGACCAACGTATCAACGTGCTTTCCGAGGAGACTCGGCAAACGCAGCTTGACCTCGAGGATCAAAACGTGAGGGTGTTATTATTGAACCATTAGCAGGAGCTAGTGATAGGGCCTCAGAAGGTGATGACAAGATGACATAAAAATCTAAACTAATCATAAAGCTGAAGGGTCTGTTTGTTTCTTTGAACGCGCAAATCTCTGGAATTACCAGTCGGATTTGGCAAATTATTGTTGTATATGATAGCCACATTCATGAGGAAGGCTAAATATTCCGAATAGCCTATACGGAAACGGGAAAAACCGGGATATGCGCGTACGAAGTCGCGGGCAACAGCTAGTAAAATATAGTTATAACATATAACATAATATAGTTTCTTACCCAACTCTAGGTCCCCACATGCAACTGGGACACAGCTCGACGTTCTCCTTATCTTTACGCACTGAACAGATGGTGCGGGTGCTGGACAATATCTTCTCTATGAGCGTCACTGGCTTTGTTTCCTTCTTCGGCGGGTTCTTGCGATCTGGAAGTTGTAGAGGAGTGTTTTGGTGCTATGTTTAAATGTATGTTGGAAAGATACCTGTGAGTTTTATCTACACTTTTTCAGTACCACTAGAGACCTTACCTTGCACCACATTTGCGTTACTCATAAAATTGCATATTCTTTCATAATCGAATCCCTATTTGTTTAATAAAAAATCGTTTACTCGACAGCGTAACACACGCTATGATTATGGTTGCAATGCAAAAACATATGCGACCGATTGCATTGATAAATTATACAACATGTAATTTTTCGCGATTTCAGTTTTGGTCCCATCGTGAAAGTTGTTCATAATGATGAATAAATACGTCTTAACCATTTGAACGCCATTGTCACGTATACATGACAAGCAAGCGCGTGCCCTGTACGCCAAACGTCACACATATGTGACAAAAGTACGGCAATTTAACACATAATTTTTTTCTTGGTAATTAATAACTTGATTGATGATGAGGCCTGTTTCCTAGCTGACAACCTTTAGAAGAAATACCGAAACAAAATCAGAAATCACGCTCTTTCAAAGTCCATACAATGGTACCTAAACATTTAATGGTCAAATTATATGAGAAACATGTAGGTTAATGATCTTTTGAGGAAAGTTATAAGTGATAGTTCTTATAACTCAACAGACAGATGTGTTGCTGGGGAGTTTGTTGCGCCACTTCTTCTTCCCAGCTAAAACACTAGGAAGTGGTGACGGGCGGGCGTTTTGGGGGACTGTCTTTATGTAGAACTTTGACGTTCAAAAAGTGCTGGCACTCAGCCGAATTTGAATTTGAATTTTGAAAGAAGCATACAGATTCGATTGGAGCACAAACCTTTGTCATTTAGTGCAGTAGTTATTTTTGTGTTACGAAATAAGGCTGTTGTTTTTTTAAAGGAGTAAGTAAAGCATACATACGCAATATAGTGACCAGCCATTCCCTCCTACAAGCGAGGTGGAAGGCGGACGGACAGTTGGGACACTCTCGGAGTCGCTCCCCCTTCCCGCAGACGAGGCACCAAGGAGTATGTATGGTTATCACTGCCTTCACTGGTGATGTTGAGTTCTGAAATTAAAACGAGAATTCTTTACAATTTATCAAGTCTCAAACATAGGTCTGAAATTTGCTATGTTAAAAATTTAAAATGTAATAATGAAACTATAACTCTGCCTACCCTATTCTGGAATACAGGTTCTCGCCAAGAACTAGAGTTCCTAAGATGACATAACAATTAGTGGCTTAAAGTGAAAAAAAATATCAACCAGTCATAAATTAAATACCAATCAAGGAATGTGATTGGTTGTTGAAAACTCACTGAACCAATCACAGCTAGATTACGCGCTTTTAACAATTTGTCACTCATTGAACTGGGCCAACAACTTCAAACTATAACAACAAAGAAGTCTGTCTCTTTATAGATTTTTAAGGCCTAATTGTATATGTCATTATAATAGGGTATTGTCTTTATAGATATACCTACTGATTTCTAGATATTTATCTATTCATAGCTTTTGCCCGCGACTTCGTATGCGCTTATCCCGTTTTTTCGCCTATAGCCTTCCTCATGAATGTGGCTATTATATTATACAAAAATAATTTTCTAAATCCGAACGGTAGATCCAAAGATTAGCGCATTCACCTCCTTCTGCGAAGCAGTAATGCTAGCGAAGGAGGAGGCGGGCTGCGCGAGGGAAAAGCAAGGCCTTCGCCCCAACCGCCGCTACAGGAGAAGACGCCCCGGGCGTCGGGAGTCGCAGGGCGATCCCCGGCCACCGTAGGCGCGGGCCTGCGGACGGCGAGCGTTGGGTGGCTCGCTGTCCGATCACCACCAGGCCCGGGTTGATGGCGCGCTTTGTTTCACGCGCGCCTCAAAGAGATGTCAGCATAGAAGACGGGGCCCGCTAGGGCCAGAGCCTGCCAGGGTTGCGGAATTTGTTCGAAAGAGTCACCGCGGCCCTGGAACGCAAAAGGCTTTAGAAGGAACAAGGATGGGTTTTAGTCAGTAATAGTCTGACACGCCCTTCCGCTCCACCCAGAGCGGAATAGTATGATTTCCCATCCTTATAAAAAAAAAAAAACTAATTTAAAAAAACAAACTCTTCAGCTTTATTATATTAGTATTAGTATAGATAGTATTGATTCCCAGAGGCTTAAACCAAGGTGTATGCATATAAGAAACACCCATATTTCGCCGGTTGTTATTGGAACCAGTCTATGGCTAAAATTGACTGGGCATCAATCTAAACATCCAGCTTCTATTAAGGAATTCCAGTAGAAAAAACCCAATAACACTTTGCTCGATCCGAGAATCAAATTTAGGACCTTACACTTAGCAATAGTGCTTGCCGTCACTGTGCCAATATTGCTTACATTTTTCTTTCACCAATAAAACAGTAATACTTACAGAACCATCTGAAGCATCTTGTCTATTATCCATCTGCCTCCGTACATAGTTATATCGCCAGCACTGATGCAAATAGTTCTCTATTTCCTTCTCTGAAACTATAGTCTTGATGACCATCTCAAATTTATCGTCCGTACTCGCATCTACATTCATCAAGTAGTCCAGACACTCCTTGTTTGTGTCTATGTCACGTTGCAAGTATTCATAGTATTCGTCAAAGAGGGATTCTTTGCCTCTGCGGATGAATTCTTTGAAAGCATTCTCGTATCTGCCTTGTTTTAATGGTGTGTGTATCACGTCATATGTTGCATTGAGGTCTGGCTCCTTTTGTGCATTTAGCTTCACATTAAGAGGCATTGTGAGGTCTTCTTTAATTTTTCTCTGAAAAATAGTAACGGTATATTAAAACATGACACTGGTAGAAAAGATTAATAGTTTAGCTAGATCAATTTATTTAAATATAACAAAATGATTACAAATTTCCCAATTCTTGTGTGCCATGTGTTCCTCCAGCAAAGAGGAGCAACTTTATAGTAAACCCCTATTGACACTCATTATTGGAAACAAGCCAATTCTCAAACCAAAACATTTTGCACTTGAAATGCAAAGTTGGCAACACTATCTTAAATTAGAAAATAATATAAACTTTTTGAATAATAATTACCTTCCTGGGAACAGAAGCAGTCTTAGGAGGAGAGATCTTGGGAGCTTTGTGTGCAGGTCCATAAAAAGGTCTGGACCTTTCAGCCAGGTGCAGGCTGGTGTACGGCAGCCAGAACCTGCTCTTAGTGTTACAGGTCTCCACATAGTAGCATAGTTCTTCAGTGACTGTGATAGAGCCATCTTCGTTGCCTGATATGCCTAAAACTGAGCAAGTTGTATTTTTAGTAGCTATTAGAGTTGAGGGAGTGCATACCTACTTTAAACAGCTACATCTTAGTAGAATGCCAAAACAGAGACTGTTTTAATAGTTTTGACAGAAAATTCCAAATACCTATTATTAGGAGGATGTGCCAATTAGTTGTCAGAAAAGAAAAGTTCCTTTCTGACAACTGTTGTGGCACATCGTCGGAAATTGTTTGCAAGGTAGGTAAGTAGACTATGATCCATTAATCAAATATGTAGTTGCTAGCAAGCAAAGACATTACATTTAGCAAGGAATGAAAAGGAAGAAAAATACATGCAAACGCTGCATTACACAATACAGTCCGCTGACAGACGAACGGACAGACGAACAGCGGAGGCTTAGTAACAGGATTCCGTTGGTTACCCTTCAGAAACAGAACCCTAGAAATGAATCATTTGCGCTTACTTATCAGTCAATGTATCTATAGCTGTTTACAAGATCTAAAGCAGAATGTTATCTGTTATGATTAGCAATATTTAGGTACCTAGGACAATTCTATTCAAGCTCTTCCAAGAAATCTGCGAGTATTCATAAATTACACCTGAGAGGAATAATGCTAGGGAATCCCGTGTGAGCGAGCGTCATTCCTAACTACAAAAATATAAACATAGCGCTTGTTTTAAGTGACACATTTTGTCTAAAACGAAACAATTGAATGTTTACCTTTGTCGTCATAAAACAATCCATCCTCGTTTTTTACAACTTGCACGTTTGAGTAAACTTTTTTGCAAAGTCGTGCCAGGGCTATGTCGCCGAGCTTCCAATGGTAAATTCCTGTTTTCCCCGTTGTCATGGTCATGATGAATATAATAATAAATTTTAACCTGTAATTATCGTTATTTTAAAAGTACCTAATTTGGATTATTTTAGTCAGAAAAAAAAATGAATGGAATAGAAAGTTGGAAAAGCGCAGATTTCATGACCATTCATTCAAATATCCGCGCGTAAAAGTCTTTTTAATTATTTACAAATTTTTGATTCATTGTTTGGCTTTGCAATAACTGTAATTTTAAATAGACATTTTTTAAACAAATTGGGCCATGAGAATCTTTAGAATAATAAAATTGACACTTAAAATTTGTTTAATTAAATTACTTTGAAACACTGCCATCTAGTGTCGAGTAGCAGAACGAATCATAAAAACAACAGCAGTGCCATCTACAGTGTAATTATAACGACCCGAAAGCTGTTCTACAGAACGTCAATAGATGGCAGGAAGGGTTTCGTTGAACAAACTTTTCTCGATTGTGGGTGGCAAATCGCATTGGATGATGGTGAAAATTTGATATATTTTGTACCATGATGTTTCTATGACTTTCAACATAGAGTCAAATAAATGAAATCTCAATTACCACGGTTTGCAGATAGAATGAGGATCGAAGTACTTAACTGTTTAACGAACAACCATGGCGGAATGTCTTTTTTGCTCAGTGCATTATTTTTTCTTTTTTTAAATACATTTCTTGTACCAACTACATTTTAGGCAAATAAATGATTTTGATTTGATTTGAACAGAGTTGTAACAGGCCATTCTTTCACCCCATGACGCTATCCCTTAGTCACCATTTCACGAGAAGTAGGTAGGTAAGGGCGGGGGTGCTACTAAGGTGGAGATTGTAACGCAGAAATCATACGGGGTCTATCAAAAAAAAAAACTTCGTAGGTGGTTCAACAATTTAAGACATTGTTTTCATCAGAATTTTTGATTTACCTAGTTGCCTATTAACTCGTAAATGACTCCTCAATATACCTAATTATGCCTTACCTCAGCGATATATAATTTAGGAAAAACAATTTATGACGCAGGAAGATTAGTAGGCCGGGACCTAACACCTGTGCAGGTAGGTACCTACTTAGAAATGGGCATTAATAATATTTTCGAAAGGTATCGAGGATAATTTATAGGTTTGATATTGAATACTTGAGTGCGTAGGTAGATACAATCACCAGCATAAACACCTTACACTTACCTAAGCAAAATTCAAAACTAATTTTCTCGTAAAATAACGATAGTAGGTGTTTTACACCTATATAATAGACATAAATACCTAGGTAGTAAGTAGGTACCTACCTACATACATTTCACCTGCATTCGAATTCTGTGTCACGCCGTCAGATAGATACAGAATTAATTTCTAAACCGTGCGTGGATGGCCAAATCCAAAAATATGAATAGGTACCTATTGAAAAACACTAAAAGGAGTCGCGAGCCCGATTTTGATGGAAACTAAAACTGCATCATTGGATTTTTGAATAATCGGTATTTCTAGCCAGGAATCGAACCCCCTGGTTTAAAAAAAAAAACACACACCCTTTGGACATCATCCCAAAGTGTCGCTAATAAAAAAACACACCTTAAATTATTACCTAAACCATCCCAAAGTGCCGCTTATCAATAATGTAAGGATAAACACACCTTAAATTATTACCTAAGCCATCCCAAAGTGTCGCTAATACGGATCAAATTCTGGGATGTAATAAATAACGCATGGTAAACTAAAGGAAAGCGCCCATTTTGAACAAATAACTAGGATTTGAACTAACCTAAACTATACCTAACTGTTTTTTTTTCCAAAAGTCCTATGACACAGTTGTAGATTCTCGGGCCTCATGTTGATGAAAACAAAAACTGCATCATAGATTCTTGAAAATTGTTGAAATTATTAAAATTGAATAGTTGGAATTATTTTCTTTGAAAATTAAAAAAGAATTTTTATTAAAAATGAGCGCTTTCCTTTATTTTCTCATTTTTTACTTCTCAGAATTTGATTCTTATTAGCGACACTTTCAGATGGCGTAATAATAGGTACCTACAGGGTTTGCACAGCACGGATCCATCTACGAGGTTAAGCAAGGCTTGTTGAGGTCGGTCTGTGAGCATCCATCACATACCTCCTCCCTGCCTCGGAAATCACGGTAGATATTTGGCAGCTGCTCCGGTGCTCAGAAGGCGGAAAGTGGGAGTTCAGTTTTGCCAGATAATCTAACGCAAACTATTCCGAGTTGCTTTAGATATCGGTAGGTACCCTCTGCCTCACTCTTCGGGCGATATAGGCGTGACGATTTTTAAATATTTTTGTGAGCTAAGAAGCTGAAACACCTGCCCGAGTCTGTGTTTCCTGATAGCTACAGCTCTATCTTCGATCCCATCAATGTTTACGATCAGGTGAGATAGTGGTCAAACACAGCATATTTATTTATTTGTACATGGGCGGACATAATGCATCAAGGCATTCTCTACCAGTCAACCTTTGGGTTATAAAGACTATACTGTGATAGGTGTACTATAAATAAAACATTTTTTTTTTATGTCAATAGTAAAAGAAAAAAAACATGTATCTAAGTATAAAAAGCCCTCCTAATATCTACGGAAAACCGAATCCACCACCCATTTTCCAATTTCTCTCACTAGAGATACCTTATTTCTCATTTCTCCCTATGGTACATACAATTTTCCCCTCTCATACATTACAACATCAGATTCTATTGACAAATTGTACTTATGTATGTCGAGCGAGATGCGGGCTTCTGATTGGTCGATCTTGCGAGAGGCGTGGCTCGAGATCACAGCATCCACTCCCTACCCGAGCGAGGTTGACATATTTACATATTATATGTAATGCCGTCGAGATTTTCAGACTTATCTTGATATGTATATCTTAGTTAATGGGTATTTTTGTACTGATTTGGTTATTTTTAGTGATTAACAGCCAAACTAGTCGTTCGCCTTTAAAAAGGGGCCAGATAGTTGGTGAATTGTGGGCGACTATAGTTGGTCTATTTTCATGAATATTTTTGTTTTCAAAACTGTTTAGTCTCTTTGATTAAATTAATAGGTAGTTAACACACAACAACATAGTAAACAACTGTTCTTGTAAGACAATTTCTGTACCTGACTCATTACCTAAATGAAAACTAGGTAGTCTGCATTTTTTGCCGACTAGTGGCTGACTATAAAAACCGGCCAAGCGCGAGTCGGAGTCTCACACAAAGGATTCCGTAGGTACCATAAACCGAAAAAAACACGTTTCTTGTTTGGCAGCCCCCTTTGATTTTTTTATTTCATTTTATTTTTATTATTTGTTGTTATAGCGGCAATAGAAATACATTCTTTGAAAATTTCAACTGTCTACCTATTACGGTTCTTGAGATATAGCCCGCTGACAGATAGACGGACGGACGGACGGATAGTGGAGGCTTCTAAGTCAAAGTCAAAGTCAATTCATTTATTTCAAGTAGACCATTAAAAGGCACTTTTGAACGTCAAATTTACAGTTTGAAATTAAAATATTATTGACTCTAGTTTTCCATTCGCAGAAAGTAGATTCTTATGGAGAAGAACGGACAAGAAACTCCAAAGTTACTCTTTTCAAACATAAGTTTTATAATATTTTGTATACATAAATTCATCAATTGATTATATGTGAGCGCAATGCACCCAACATTACACTTAATAGGTAATAGGGTTCCGTTGGTTACCTTTCGGGTGCGGGACCCTAAAAATGCGTCCGAATAGTCGGCGACAAGTCAGTGTCTCTCATATAAATTATATTATATCTATGATCTCTAGTTATTATCTAAATAAGTACCTAAAGATATAGATGTAAATGAGTATTTTTGTTACAGAGATACCTATCTACTGGCTTATTGAGGAAAAGATAGCCGGAATTAGTGCATGGGTTATACCGGAGATTATCTATAAGTAGATGTTCTAAAGATAAAAAATTGAAAACATACCGAATTTGGGTTAGATATTTGGTAGATATTTATGAAAATATAGTCTTGTCAAGCTGATTTTGATGTAACAGTTTGTCAGATTGGTTTTAGCGCTGAAGGGTCGCGAGTTCGATACCTTACGTCTCACCATTATGTCTCAACATTGTTAAACCATAACCTATGGGAAGTTGCGAGGTAACCCCATCACAAGTATCCTTATAACTTACCGGGGCTGCCTCAATTTTGTGCTGTAGAACAATTGTATGGGAAACAATAAAAACTTCTTTTTTTTTTTACACAACAAAATGTCTGTACCTAGATATAATTTTGAGGATACTTATTTGTTCAAAGTGGCTTTGGGAGTGACAGATCGCATACCGTTGCTAATAATACGCAATTTCCCTAATTCGGTATGAGAAATTGCATAGTTAAAAATAGAAAATTATTAGAAGAATTCAAGAACCTCTCTGCTTTCTGTTGTCAATAAAATCGTTGTAATATATTTATGTGTGAGTTCATCTTATTAGAAATTTCTTTTCTTTTGCCCGTGAACATAGAATAAAATTGTGGCAAAATTTAATTTTCTATTAAGTTTAAATTAAATACAAAATAAAACAATTTTCGATTTAAATAAAAATATTTAAAGCGAATATTATCCTTAATGCAAAAAGTATTTATTCGCTTTAAAAATCATTTTAAAAATTGTCGAAGTTGTGGTTTTCAAAATCGTCAGACTTAGGGAGAACCTCACATCACCGCCCACAACTTCTTCGTCAGATTTGTCAAACTTGGTATTTATGTCATTTGTCATGAATTGGAAATAACAACTTTGAAGATCAATTTTATAAGTGTCCTTCCTATTGATCGCTTTTAAAAATCTGAAAGTTCAGATACGATCTCTATGGCCAGGGGCTCCTGAGTTCCTGACCATAGGGATCGTCTCTAAAACTTGTCAGATATACCTAGGTAGGTATTCTCTCAGCAAGCCGCACCTATTCAGCTATCAAGTTTCGCCCTGAATATATGGTTGCTCAAAAACCCTCTCAGCTCCCCTCCAATAGGTATTGGAACCTTTTTCAAGACTTTGGCTAACGAGACAAAGGAGGTCCGAGACTATGACTCGGAAAGTTTTGGGACAGCGGAAATTCATGTTGAGGCGAATATACTAGTTAATCATAGGTTACGGCTCGGTTGGCGCAGTGGTTGAGCGATTGACTGCTGCGCTGCGTGTCGCGGGTTCGATTCCCGCTCGGAGCGAAATTTCTATGGCTTACAGGTAGTTGTTGTTGTTGTGTTGTTGCTGTTTGTTTATGTGAGTTATATGTTTGTAAACGCACCTACGATACAGGAGAAATACCTAGAGCGGTGCAATATAAAAAAAAATGGTACTTAGACTTTACGTTGGTTCTCGTAACAACAAAATATTGTACAAAGGCCAAATTATTTGTTGATTTGTAAGCGTACTCTGGAAGTACTGATCCGAAAACGAAAATGTTTCCACTGATAGATAGCTACATTATCGCTTATTGGTAATAAATCAAATCACGATTTGACGAGAGCGAAGCTACAGAAATGTTCTGTATGGTGTCGGACGTGAAAGAATACTTATCACCATCTCGTCCCTTCCCGTAGGTGTCATACCTAAATGGCGACTAAGGGACTCACCAGAGAATGGGCAGCAGCATTCTCTGTGCATTGCAACAGCTACACTGCAATCGCTAACCCGCCTGCCGAGCGTGGCGATTATTGCACCCCCCCCCCCTTTCCCCCCTCTTTTGGGGAGGCCTATGCCCAGCAGTGGACGTCTTTTGTCTGATATGATGATAATGGAAGCTACAGAAACAGCTAGTGTAAGATAAATTCATGGAGATCCTTAAATTCAGCAAAAAATACCTAGTATTTTACTCATTCCGGAAGTACCTACAAAGCGTCTCATTAAATACAACTTCCTCAGGGCCAAATTGTATGTGCACAATGTCGATAACAAGGGAAAGTGCGCCGACAGATGCGCCACTCTCTCTCTCAATTATATTGTGGCCAGTCTGTTGCCAACTCGCCATTAATGAAACTCGTTAATTTTGGCAATAATTGTAGGGTGAAACTATGTCTGCGTTTTTATTTTGAGTCGGTAGTGTCTTTGTTGCATTGTGTATTGTAATTTACTCATTACAGTGGCTGGTGGTTAAAAATTAAACAGTTGCGGACAGGTTCGCTCGTCTTCTACGGCAGAAAAACGGTCTAAAATTGGTTAATGCATAATAGCAGTAGCTCATGGTCAGAAAACCTAGTTTAGATGTCTTAATACTATACCATACACTCTAAGCTAAAAATGATGACTAGCCAGAAAAATAGAACAAAATATATGTATTTGTCACACATAGGTGGGTACAATCTTGGACATTGGTGGTGTTATTTCTGTTGAAGTGTTTCACTATGTGCTGCCTTGCTGGGCATACCTACACATATTATTTTGTACAAAGAACAGGTAATATGGTATTATAAAAAATAAAGGTGAAAACTAAGTATAGCTATAATACTATGAAGAAAAACAACAAATAAAACAATTAAAACAAACAAAAAATAAAGTTTACAGTTTGCTGTAAATGAGTTTTGATGACAACAGCGACTTTCGGGCCAAATCCCATTAAAAGTGTCTCAATTTTTCGAGTCTGGAGCAGCTATACTATGCTGCCTAGCAAGCTTTCTCGTGTAGTCCTGTAGCATAGCAAATTACAGTACTAAATTTCCGATCACTCCTTGACGAACTGCTGAGACTATTCAACCGCTAATAAAACGAAAAAGTTGGTCTATGCCATAGCACGTATTCAATTCAATTCATTTTTTTATGTTATGGCTCCATCGATCAACATTCGATGATTTTGCCAATGTCAAGGTACGAGATGGCAATAGTCGGTTCTCAGTTACGATACGTTTTTGAAGACAATCAGTTTTTATAGCGATGTCATCCATTATTCTCCGAGCTAAAAAGGACAAAACATTTTTGTTAATACATATAAGACGACACATATAAGTGTTAAAACATCAAGTAAATATATATAAAGTAAATAAAAGTAAAATAGTTACAACTGGATTTTATTAATATTAATATAGCACGTAGCAATTTTATCAAAAACTGTACATTTGTCACAAATACAAAAATCCGATTCATGTAGATATTAGTTTTATTTTACTGTAGTTCATTGCGGATCATGATAGATCGCGGTCACCTACTGTAAAATCCTCGTAACCTGGTAGAAGAAACAAGGAACCACCAACCAGGAAAAAAAAGGTTGAGTATCGATGGTCTAGGAATCTGTACAACCCTAATAATTACAGAAGTCAATTCTCTAATGACTAGGGTTTATTTATTTATTTAAACTTAATGTACAATAGTGGTACTTGGGCGTACTTAATGAATCAAAGCATTCTCTACCAGTCAACCTTTGGGTTAAAAAGACTACACTGTATTAAAAACAAATAAAATTTTAAAAAAAGAATTTTGTTTCAGAAAGAACAGCCCCTGGTTTTCAGATCTCTGAGGAGTCTCTCTAATCACAGATTAAAATCTAATATAAAAAATTACACCCTAATCATTAGAGCATTTACTGCTGAGAAATAACTCTAAACAGAGATTACATCAACATTTGAAAAGTTTGACAAGCCAGAACACCTAAGTTCACCTTTCGCAGTTATGTCCTGGTTTTTAACCTCGCCAGCCAATTTGTTAATGACCGCTTACTTAGTAACGCGTTAAGATGTAACAATAAGAGTCGCTAGTCTATGGTGCTTGTCGATCGATGTAATACAATCGACTACTTTTTACCGGTCCGTAGCTCGTGCCGGAGCCGACTGGCTTCCGGTACTGGGAGGAACACAAGTGTTGGTGGACGTTTTATTAAACTGACAGTGAAGACGTGATAAGTTTATGATTTTCTGTTTTTGCGTTTTTTTGTTTTAGGAGACTACTCCAAGCAGTGGTCAAAATGATTAGTATCGAATTAGTTTTAGTAGCTTACTTGTTTGGTTAAATATAATGCATTGCGGAGACCCTTTATGCAATATCTTTTGAATGGTCACCGTCTCCTTTCATCAATGTGAATTTTGCCATCCCGATGCTCATTCCTTAACTAATTTAACCTGCTCCTTAGGATCTATCGTACCGGCTTGCAATGCAACTGTCATGAGTTATGAAGTTTATTGCAACAACCCATTTATTCTATTTAAGTGTGTTCTATCCTGCTGATATTATTTATAATTATTTTTAGCGTATTTTTTTTCTCTTTTTAATTTTGTTATTTTAATTTTGTCGTTTTGTATTGTTCCTTAAAGGAACGGTTTGTATTTTTTTTTTTTTACTGGTCCTTTTTTTAATTAATTTAAAGCAAATTATAAACTTGCAGCAACTTAGTTTTATCTTTTATGGGGCATGCGGTGTTAACCTATAAGAAACTGTAATACTAACCTGAGTAAATAGAAAATCATTATTTTAACATTTGTACAGTATTAACAGTTGTTGGTTAGCCAATTATAAATAAATAAAATAAATATCTGACTGATTTATTCTGGACAGACAATGGTAATCAATGAAGACCCTTGAAGTAGCATAACTATTTAGATACTTCATCCTACAAGAAAAATGTCTTATTGACAGGCTCGCGTTTTACTACAATCTCACCTGATAGTAAGTGATGATGTGGTCGATGATGGAACATGCTTGCCTTGAAGTAACTTTTTCACTCTTGGCATGAATCAACTTAAACTTTAAAAAGAGGCAAAAGTCTTCAGCACTCGTCTGTACCCCTTTGTCAGCATCTGTCGTCAGAGTTTTTGTGGAGTTCCGTTAATTTCTCCAGTTTTTTGTAGCATCACATTGTTCTCTCCAAGCGGATAGACGGACGGACAGGTAGACAGAACTGTAGCAGACGTTAGACGCGGTCAAGTGGTGACCTGTCATAGAAGGTGTTAAATTAGACTGTTGAGTCACCTAGCTGTCTAGACGGTATGCTATGTATCTATTCTTGGATGATTCCCGTTTTTACTGTTTTATACCAAGTGTGACTCATGATGAGTTACTCATAAATGCAATGCAAATATTAAAGATTCACCCCCTTACTAATTTGTTCCAATGAGTATTTATAAAAAATTAAATCCATTTCATGATTATAAATGCAAAATTAAGTGTCAGTTGTTACCTCTTCACTTCTTAACTGCTGAAAGGATTTAGATGGAAGCTGGCACACGAGTAGACTCTGTCCTGGAATTGTTCATGGGATACCTAATACTGTTCATCTCGGGAGCATCTATGTATTTTAAAACTATTTACATCTACTAAACCTAAGTATGTACATATACAAAAACAAAGTAAACTCAGGCGTCAAAGTATTCCTCCGCATCGCTGTCATCCGGAAACGTGCCCAGAAGACTGGCAGCATTGCCACGTTGAATCGCAATGCTAATTCTATTGTATTTTTGGTTTAGTTTTACCCCCTGACTCATAAACACTTATTAAACATTACTTAGTTAAAATACTGTTTAAGAGATTCTAAATTCAAATTCTCCGTAGAAAATTTTGAATAAAGAATCTGCTTATCAGTACCTATTCTTAGTCTTTAAAATGGGCGACACAGCTGGCTAGTAAAAAAAATATCAAAAATCAATATTAGAAAAAAATTTAGACAATATCATTTCGCATTTAGCTTTAGAGCATAATTGAATTTCAAAGGATTATCATTGAAATTCTCATTTGGAGGACTCTTGTAAGAACCATCAGTCAATCACCTAGGATTCACCATACTCCCAAGTTATTTTTGCAATCTCATTTTGTATCTATGCAGTTGTCAAGAATACATGTTCTTCTTGAACATTATCAGTCTTTTGCCAGTTTACGGAAGTTTGGATAATTTTTTACAAAACGTATTATTTTAATACCGAAGTATAATAATCCACTGTGGCAACACTGTCAAAGAATAAATGATTTAACCCTAAAGATCGAACCGTGCGGCTTATTATATGTAAAGCCTTGATCTCCTCCTCTTTTATTATTCTATTCATTTGCGTATATATTCACGTATGCCACACCCAGGCTGTTCTTGACTCAAATAAATGAATGACCAACGAACAATAAACTTTTTAATAGTTGAGTAAATTAATCAGCCATTGTTTTTCATCGATCGTTATTAAAAGCACCTGTTTAAGGGCAAAAGCGTTTTATAGGTAAATCTACCAAAACAGAGGAAAGGAAAAAAGTGGCATCCTTTTAATCAACGTGGTCCTGCATCTAATCTTTCAATTGAAAAAAAAAATAGAACCATAGATCCTAGAGCAGCAGGCCATAACCTTAAATCACTTTTTGTCTATGGCACGGGCCAACAGGATATCGACTATTTGAGATACTTTTTGTTACTTTCTACAATTAATTTGAAACGTTTAGTTAGAAACAGGATCTCGTTAATTTTTGTTCGTTTTAAGGTCTGTTTTGATGTGAAAAGATAAAAGGAAAAGATGTTAAAAGTTGTAACGAGGCTATTCTTTTGTTCGAAAATATTTTCGCAACCATGTCAGCAAGATTCTTTTTGCTAATGTTTTTACGTTTACGTTTTGTCAAGAGGCGAAAGTAGCCACAGATAAGGTCCCAAACATCAGGAACTGGCGACGTGGTAGAACCAAACCAAAAAGGAGATTGCGAGACGAGCTGGACTCCAACCTAAAGGATTGGGCTCAGATTACCCAAGAATAAAATGGAAAGGCAGTAGGGCAGCCTTTGCCCTGTAGAGGAATATTACGGGCTTATAATAAAAATAATAAAACAGTCAAGTCCCTATAGAAGCTATGTAAAAATGACACATTACTTCATCAGTTTTTTGTTCGAATGCAAGAAAACTGCGCGGTTTATGATTATCGAAACCGTTTCATACTTTTTCAAACACAGCAAGCAAAATACTTACACAAGTTACTGGTATTAAGTTTCTTGTTGTCTTGGCTGGAGGCTTAAATTTTATTAAGGCTGCCACTGACAAGTCCGCAAGCAACAATCTCGTAGGCTGACCGGCTGACCAGAGGCCATAGCTAAGTGACATTCTGGGTGCGGTAGCTTGGAGAAGGCGATTGTCAAAGCGTAAAACATGTATGGGATTTGACCTTTTTTTATTTCAAATGACTTCTTCCGCTCTGAGTGGAGCGAAAGGGCGTGTCAGACTCTTACTGACTAAAACCCATCCGTGTGCCTTCTATCCGAAGTCCTTTGCGTTCCAGGGCCGCGGTGACTCTTTCGAACAAATTCTGCAAACCTGGCAGATGGGATTTGACCCTGACATTTATATTTTAGCATCGCTGATACAATGGAATTTTGTCTATACCCTCTGAATGAGGATACTCATAAAAAGGTTGCTATTTCTCTTTGCCTAGCAGCTGACATTCCTTCTCTATCACAGAGCTATCTAACAAGTTACTTATTAACGCATATCGCTGACATAACAGCGGTAAGCGGTAAGCGGCAACGTAAAGGTGGACGAGTGACGCACGCGCACGAGATGTAACGTCGTAATTATAGAGACGGCGCGGTCAATGTCGCGGTGACTGAGGTGAGTCACCGGAGCGCAAGTAGTGAGTGGGAGCGGGTAGTGTACTTTGTTTTGGTCCAGTAGTGCTGTTCTGTAAAAATTACACCATTATGTAGAAATATTCTGTAAGAATATCAAGTCAGCTTGAAGTGAGCTGTCAATCTCTAGCATCAGTTGGAATGACAGCTCACTTTTAAGCACACTTCGTCTGTAAACTTTTATTCTTTCTTTACTTTACCTAGGTTTTCATGACTGAGATGGTTACTGAATAGTCGTCTCGTGGCTTTAGAGAAAGTTACATTCTATCAGCGATAGCTATTGTATTTTATAATATTTTCGAAGGGGTCCTTTGTTTTTGCAGTGCTGTAGTCAGATAAAAAAGTGAAAAAGCCTGCCGAGTTTATAGCAGCTTTTACTTTTGTAGAATTCTTTAGCCTCCTACGCGGCCAAACGCGTGACGATTGGTTTCTAATATGACAGCGTGTAACGCTACGATGAGGACATCCGGTTAGTGAGTGGTAATTTCTATTAAATCTAGGACCCTGAATTACCTTTAATTATCGTGTTAATGGTTTCACTTTATTTCTAAATACCTTCCAAGTGTCAAAAAATGTTAATCACGGTCACAATGCAAGACGGTTACGTTGTTATGTTGTAACTCGCCAACCTCTTATCCCCTGTCCAGTCGCTTGTAGTCTGCAGCCTCACGGACACACAGACAGACAGACGCGAGATGCGCGCGCGCTGCCTGCGAAGCAGCTGACCGATGAGCGACGCCGACGAACCAGTCTTGATACTTGCATATTTTGTAGCTTATTGTTTGTGTTCCTACAAAAATAAGCTATGGAATTTTGTCTTTCTAAATATTAACTTTAATACGTTTGGTTCAAAGGTTCTAAACCATAGATCACTTATCTTAATTAACTCGCGTATCGTATTGGTAACTAATAAGACAATCATTCAAAAGATTAGCGACAGAACCAAAGAAAAAAACATTGCCGAAAATCTGCAATCGATTAGTCAGAAGCATTTCCAACAGCGAACGCTCTCAAAGATAATGAATGTGACGAAGATGAGGTCAATATTTATTTATGTATATAAAAATGAATCGCTATTTCCATTGGGCATAGCATCACGCATCACGAACTACTGGACCAATTTCGCCCCTTTTTTTGTTGTATGTGTTATTCTGAAAGAAAATTTTGAAGAAAAATGCACATCCGGGCGAAACCGGGGCGGGTCAGTACCTAGTCATACAATAAATATGGAACCAGTACCAGACCAGTAGTAGACCAGTAGGAATCTTGTAGGGAGTTTCTCAACAACGTTACTCAAAATTCAAGTTTCAAGTACCAAGACTCTCCAGTCCGTTACCCTGCGCACGCGCCGCGGCAGATGTCCGCAGCATCTGTCCGGCACACAGAGACACGCTCATCTCCTCGCACACCTACAAGACAACCTGCTTCCCAGCTGATCGAACCTGCCGGCTTTTTAACGTTTTTTGTTCCAAGGGATTTGTTTGTCCAAATCGGGATGGGCTATGAATTAAATTACGTTTTTTGACTTCTTATAAGATAGTCTACGAGTTCTTGTTTAATTGTTGAGGTTGTTCGTTATATAAGAACAGTTATGCGCGTGACAGATGAAAATTATCCCAATGGAATATACCTACTCCCGAGATAAAAAGTATCATGTGTTATTGCAAAACATGATTGCCACAATGGCCGCTTGCCAAATGAAGAGGTAACAAGCAAACAAACACACTTTCGCATTTATTATATTAAGTAAAGAATCGTAAGGTCTTATAGGAATCCTCAGTTATTTGGGATTAAGTGTACAAGGCTTATGTTCAGCATGGGTTGGAGTCGGGCGGTGGATGATGATGACGAATTTTATAAGATGACAGCCCTTTTGCAACTGACTTATTCTGGTGTAAAGAGGTTTGGTCTTATTAATCCTCATGAGCTTTTTTTTGTTGTCTGTTACTACAAAGACCCTTAGAGAATAAGAGTGACTGTCTAGGATTTTCATATGGTAACGACAGAGGTTGTAGATATTTAGAAATCACAGTTTATTGTTTTGTTATCTCTCTCGATAATATTTTTGTCTCCTAGGAATTGAGTTGGCAAGTATTGGAGACCAAAGCTCTTTCAGAAGTACATAGATCTGCCAGACTAGTTCCTAGCCTGGATGTCCCACGACTATTTCTTTTTTTTATATGAGGTGGGTTTGCTCTGACTCTAGTCTAGGTCATAGATGGCAAAGACGAAGTCGACGATGAAGCGAGGTTACCCAGAAGAAGCCTGTTCACTCTAATTTTGAAGAGATTAGGGTTGTATGCGTTCGGAAACACAGATGCAGGCAGAGAGTTCCACTCCTTTGCTGTCCGTATTATAAAAGACGTTTGGAAACGTTTAGTGCGAATTGGTGGAAAAGCAACAAGGTAGGGATGGTAACTTGCAGTGCGTCTAGATGACCGATGGTAGAAGGGACCGGTGGGATGAGATCGAGGAGTTCTTGGACACTCTTCCCGAAGTACAATCTGTAGAAGACCGACAAGCAGGCAATCTTTTGGCGATGACCCAAGCTGTGAAGCTTGGCATCCACCAGATTTACGTCGCCAATGAGCCTCTTAGCTCTGCGTTCCACCGAGTATAGCGCGGCAAGTGGGAGATATTGGGAGAATTCTAGCCTTCTCCCAAGTTGTCTGTCTGGTTGAGTCATTCTGAATTATGCAATACACCTTTAAATCCTTAGCCTTGCAACGCTTATATGGAAAACCAGCTTACAGATAATCAGTATGTTAAAAATCGTCGTTAATACATGTCAATGTTTTCGTTAACTTACACCTGGACTATATTACTAAATACACCTGCCGTTTGTCAAAAACTACCGTATGACCCACAGACCTTAATTTGACCATAGTGACTTGAAATGACTCCAGAGGTACAATGTCCTTCGAATTTTTTTTTGTTTATGGTTATCACAATTTAATATTCAAAAAGGATGTTTTTACTTTTTTATAGCTTTAATTATGGATTTATTCGATGTAGTATTTTGTTTTAAGTGTTTTTCGCGAATGAACGGAAATGGCGGTAAAGGCTAATGAGGTTTCGTTTACAATAATGATATAATTATTTTTATTATTATATCGATATGTTCGCGCTTCGGTGAAATTGTCTTTATGATAATAACAATTCTTTGTAACATGCAGCTGGCGGTTCATGGTTGGAAGGTAAAGGTAGATTGCGCGCGGGCCGCTCGGTTCGGGCCTAGAATAAATATAAGTTTGAGCAATTCAGAATGTTTCCTAGGATATATTCACAAAAGAGTTAATTACTCAAAAATCTATTGAAATTATTCTATAATAAATAAACGCTAGTTAGGTATTTCTTTCATGAAATTGAGGCAGCAACGCCAAAACAAAAACATTCAACTCAAACTTAACTAATATTATAAATTTGAAAGTTAGTTGAAAAAAACATTTTTTTTTAATTTGTCTAAATTGCTGCACCGATTTTGATAAAAATTGGAAGGTACACAGATAGTAGGCTCCTGGAAACAGTTACATGCTACTCTTTTTGCAAAAATCTATATACGTAAACAAATCTGCGGGAAAAAGCTAGTTAGAAAAAAAACTCTTCAAAATCAAATAAGAAAACCGGATAAGCGCGAGTCAGTGATCGAGTCTAAATTTTTATCGAGTATACATTACCTACGGAAGTTTATATACTATCAAAGCATAATATACCTAGCAGGTAAAATCGAAGGACAAACTTAACTTTGTTGGTGAAAAACTGCTTTCCCATACATCAATGTAGGTAGGTACGTCACGGTCAATTCTTCAACCGAAAATATAAGTTTGTAATCGTATTTTTTTTTTATATGATAAAACTATAAACTCCCAATTTTCAGACTTTTTCCTGTACTCTAAGATCTATCTTCTTGCCAAATTTCATGTAGATAAGTAGGTCAACGAGAAGGATCTCGTTGACCTACTTATCTACATGAAATAAAATAAACGGCCGTATCTTTTTTTACGTTAACTTAGAAGTTTGATTTTTTCACAGCTTCAAGGGACTGTAAACTTGAGTATATGGTTTTAATTTCATCTCGATACCTCCACGCTATCTCGAGATAAAGGGTCTTGATAGACAGACGTACAGACGACGGACAACAAAGTGATCCTATAAGGGTTCCGTTTTTTTCCTTGAGGTTTGAACCTTATAAGCCCATTGAGGTATGTAACCTTAAAAATATATACATTTACAAGAAACTGCGTCATACAAAATCCAATAATCCCAATACTCGACTCCCTAGCTAGAGCTGGGTCATCGGCCGGGAAATCCGTATGAGCGGCAGGTGGGCAGCACGCGGCTCACGGCAGCTGCGGATTTAACTGCCCATCACTATCTGCTACTATCTAGGCGATGGGGGATCCGCGCCGGTTACAACCAGGAATCTTGCGCAAATGTCAAAGTTTATTAGACGGTTTTTACTGACTGCTGAACTGGACCTATTTGGTGCAGCAGTAACACTTTCGTTCTCTGAAAACTAAAATATTGTTTTTTTTTATGGTTTGTGTTTTTGCAAGTTGCCTGTAACTTTGTGCCAATGAACGTACGTATTGTCTTTTTTTCTTTTCTTGTGATTTTTTTTTGGGTGTCAGTGCGTTTGTCATAGGTGTTATTCTCAGGTGACAGTTGTGCCCATTCAAATACAATAGATACAAATTTTGGTTGACCAGCGACGCATCGCGAATTCATCATTCCCCGTTTTGATCATAAATATTGTATTCACTTCCGATACATATTACGGTTTCTGAGGCCCACTCGCACCAACTAGAGTTATCTTATTGACTGCGAGGTAGTTGCTAACACTCAAGGTCGACGTAAGGTTCAGTTGAAACCCAGCGTCAGGCAGTTCCTAGTTGTCCGGCATTTTGCTGAACTGAACCCATTTGGCGCAGCCGTTGGGTTTTACATTAAGTTTACTTTTATTTACCTTCATTGTGTGTATCTGTGTGTGCCAAATAAACCAGTCTTCTTTCTTTCTATGCCATTATGTATGAAATATTTGTTATAAATCCTCGTTTTAGCAACTAACTCTAAATTAGTTTTTGTTGCAATTGCACCTAAAGGTGGATACTGTTACATGTTACAAAGCGAGCATTCGTGCAGTCAGTACGTGCAGCACGTGCGAGTGCGAGCACAAGCATGTGCGTATGTTTTTTACAAACATAACATGCTTTTTGCGAATGTTACATTACGGCCCGTACCACCGGTCGGTCAGTACTCAGCTTAAGAGGCTGAGTGTGCAGTAGCAGTTTTTTAACCATATAATATTGTCCCACTGCTGAAGCATCGTCACCGAGGAAGGCCTGGCATGGCGACTTAAGAAGCGTTCATGACGCATTGGTTGGAGAAGGCAACACATCGGGCTTTATTACAAGTAAGTCATTATTTATGGCTACACACACGGCTATATTACCAATGAAGAATAACAGATTAATTAAACAGAGAAATAAGTACAAGTCTGTGGTTAAAATAGAAAATAGGTCATTGTAATAAATTATTATTGTATGGTTAGTACCTACTTCCTTATCCTTCCTTATCCTCAGAGCATGAGAGCAAAGTTCTCGACTCAACTCGAGTTGACGCAATCTATGCATTTGAGTATTGATGACAATATTAACAGTATCAACGATACAATTGTGACGTATATTTTTCTGAATTGTTTTTTTTTTCATTATTAGAAGAGCTAGCTGTTTCTGTTTCTACCAGTAAGAACATTCGTTAGTCGTTCTCGTAAGTTCATGGTAAGTTTAAATAAACTGGTAACACCACCAACTTCCAAACTCCGGGCTGTCACAGAGAAATTCCTAAACCCAATTACACTTTTTGCTCGACCTGGGAATCGAACCCAGGATCCCACGCTCAAATTCTCCCGTGGACAGGCGCAACGCGACAATGCAAGAACATCTTTTTTCAAAAATTAATTCATCTGATAAGCAAATTCTTGTATTATCGGGTCACACCTGTCTGTTGTAACCCTAAGCAACCCAAAAATAAAATGAAACAAAATAACGATGAAAACAGATCCCATTCAACGCATAACGTTCCATTCACTCTCTCAAACGCAAACCATTCTCCATTCTTCACAAGTTCCATTACAACTCCAATCATACGATGAACTGTAACCACAAACAAATTAATTACTAAATACGTATTAAAGTGCGTACGCGCATGACTCAGAGTCTGCGAAGGGGAGATTAATACAAAAATATTCAAAACATTCCAACCGCCGTGACAGACAGACGTGTGACTCAGAGGGCGTTGAATCATTTTATTGTCTGCACTTTAATGTTTAATTACAATATACAAACTTCGAAAAAAAGGCAAATTGTTTGCAGTTTTTCACCTGTTAGGTACAAATGCCGGTGGGCCTGCAGACGGCGAGCGTTGGGTGGTTCGCTGTCCGGTCACAACCAGGCCCGGGTCGATGGCGCGTTGTGTTCCACGCGCGCCTCAAAAAGATGTCAGTATAGAAGACGGGGCCCGCTAGGGACAAAGCCGCCAGGGTTGCGGAATTTGTTGAAAGAGTCACCGCGGCCCTGGAACGCAAAGGGCTTTAGAAGGAACACGGATGGGTTTTAGTCAATAAGAGTCTGACACGCCTTCCCGCTCCACCCAGAGCGGAAGAAGTCATTTGATGATTATAAAAAATTGCTTAAAAAAAAAAGGTACAACTGCCGGTCAATTTTGTAAAAAACTCACCGTGCCAAATTAGGTGAAGATGCAGTGAGCTGTCGTTCCAATGATGCTAGGGATTGAAAGTTCACTTTCAAATCACTTCATCTCAGGTAGCATGGTGAGTTTGTTACAGAATACCACTACTGTTCTTATTGATAGTCTTTTTCAATCTTTATTTATCCACTAGACAATCATGTAACAAGATTCTTTTGATGTCCTATTTTGTCCCACTCATTGTTTCCTCCAACGAATTCGTCAGTTCAGCCAACCTACTCCTGAGTTCGCCTTTAAATAAACAGAGTAAAACGGATTATGAGTGAAAATCCGTTTTCCTCTACACAACGGTTTTAAGGCGTGTTTTTTTTTAAACTATGTTTAGAGTGAGACACTGAATTTCAGTCTGGAACCCTCTGGTCTAGTAGAGCTTCTACTCGTAGGTTTTTAATTCCGTTGCTTTTGTGTTTGCCGGCTACTGTAGATCCTGGCTCTAGGAGCTCTCTCTCTAACGTAGTAGCTGCATTAGTTGGCAATGAGTTCCATGAAGAGCTGTACTGATCATGCTTGGGGTCACCAGTTTAGAGGTGTGATGAACAGGGTGAAAAGTTTTTCACTCTCCATTTAAAATAGAGGATCCTCCATCCAGACTGGTATTGCGTAGTTGACTCAATAAAAAATCCTACAATGTGAGCTGATATCATTCGAGCTTAATCTTTCTAATGTTATTCTCACTATGCCAATAAACCGATGAAAAATGAATCGACTAAAAAGTGCAATCGATTGAGAATTCAAATCAAGTCACAATAAAAAGTTCAAGTATTCTACAATTGCGTATTGATTTCAATAAAAACTAGAGGTTTAGTATGAAAAAACGTGAGACAATGGTGATTGAATCTTATTAGTTTCTTATTGATCCATGGCGCGATCTGACTGGAAGAATGTTAGAGATTTGCATTGGTTATGGTTTAGTAACAGTGCATGCAAGGCATATGTAAAGTTTATAAGTGGGATCAGCAGTTTTATAGTTTGTAGTTAGGCCGGTATCCAAGCAGTGGGAATATTACAGGCTGATAATGCAAGTTAGGTAGTTTAGGTTTGGTAGATTTAATGGTAAGGTTCCCAATCCACAATTCAAAAGAAATGTTTGATCAAAGAAAACACCATATAAGTAGATCAGTTTAAGCCGATTCGATGCTGAACATAGTGACCATTGTAGATCGCTAAAGACTTATCGGCGAGCTCTCCAATCACAACCAGGCCCGGGTCGATGGCACGTTGTGTTCCACGCGCACCTCAAAGAGATGTCAGCATAGAAGACGGGGCCCGTTAGAACCAGAGCCTGCCAAGGTTGCGGAATTTGTTCGAAAGAGTTGCCGCGGCCCTGGAACGCTTTAGAGGAACACGGATGGGTTTTAGTCGGTAAGCTCACCCAGAGTGGAAGAAGTCATATGATGGTTTTTCCACCCTTAAATAAAAGGTATTTGAAGTCTCTCTTCTCTAGATCTACTAGACAACAATTTGAGAATGAAGGAAAATTGGATAGGTGAAAAAAATGGGTAGGTGCTCATTCTTTGTTTCATTTTTATCAAGACAAAAAAATGGCGGCACCCCATCAAACGCCACACCACCAACATACAACTAAACACTCCAATAATCGACTAAACGAACTCGATTATTTTACCGATTACGCCGTAAAACATTCAATAAAAAGCCGAGACTCCGAGACACCGAGAATCGAGACAATACAATCTCATTTGAATCTCATGAGTGCTCGCAGCACCTTGCGTACGCGCACGCGTCGCACCTGCGTCGAGTCAATGCACCTCGTTACTCCTCGAGATTGATATTATAAGGATTATTTTCATTGAAGCTGGTTTTTAAAGACAGTTTTTGTTAATTATACTGCTGGTATTATGTAAGTTCATTGATGGATGTCCTGGAGCTTGATTAAGTAATATAATATAACGCATAATGCCCATTGCTTTGTATTGTTTATTTGGAACATTCGTCCTGTCGGTGACTAGATTTGTGCAATGAATATTGTTTATTCATTGCATAAATCACTGTAAATCTTGATGTTGAAAAGTGTCTTATAATTATCTAATTGAAATAAATGATTCAACTTTGCGACATCAAATAAGAGGCTAAGTAGAATAGATAGATAGATGGATAGAATCACAACACTAACTTAATTCTATGGGTGCAATGCACCTCGTTTCTCCTCGAGATTGATATTATAAAGATTATACTATTTTCATGGAAGCTGCTTTTTTAAATGCAGTTTTTGTTAATTATAGGTAGTGCTGGTGGTATTATAAAAGTTAATTGATGGATGGAAACTTGTGAGTTTTATTAAATAATAATGTCCTTTGCTTTTCAGCTTGAGAATTCGTTTTCTCGATGACTAATGCAATGAATATTTTGTTGAGTCATAATCCTTTGCGAATGGACAAGTAGAGTACCTAACTTTTTAAACTGTAAATGTTGATGTTCAAAAGTGCCTTATACGATTTGATTTTGACATCATAACAAAGATGTTGCAATTTTTAACAAATATTACACATCGCTTTTATTCCAAAGGGCTACCTACGGAGGTCTAGTGAATTAGGCAGCTTGACTCAATAGATGGAAATCACCGTATGAATTGAGCAGGCCTGGTGATCGATCATTTCTTCCTTTTAAGAGAGGCATGTCTGTGTGAAATGTTCATACTGATATTACGCTCTAGAACAGACCTCTAGAATCTAGTACACTTTACTGTAACTCCCATACTTAGTTACATCAGCCCAAACCAAACCACTACTTTCAGTACCATTGCTTAAGAAATACACAGACAAGATGTCACAGTATGCTAGTCATATATAGGTATTCAGGTGATCTGTCAAGCGTCACAGATTGCCACCTAGTGTAGCGACAAATTGCTACGCTTGATAACTGTCAGAGAGTGCAACTTGGTTGGCAAGCAGTATATCTCACTTAACATGACCAGTCTCCGGGAAAACTTCGACGGTGGGCGCAGCTTTCGATATTGTAACTGTTTCTTGGTATTTGCTATGAACGTATTGGACTATTTATTTGTCCGGTTCGTTTCTTGTTTTTAATATACAGGTTCGTTTTTTACCACCATTTCACCTATTTCTTTATTTATTTAATAAGGCACACCAACAGCTTATGTACAAAATTAATCATGTAAGTTATGGCATCGAGGGTCCTGTGGAAATAAGCCACTTACAGGCATGCACAACTTTCATAGAGCGAGTGGTACATTGTAATTATTAAGAAATAAGGGTAAAAATGGTTCAAACAAAAATGGTAAAAAAATAATTGACATTAACATTCACCTGATGGGAAGCGACGATTTGGTCGACGATGGAGCAAGCTGACCTAGAAGTAACCTCTTAACTCTTAACTTAAAGAACCCCAAGTTGTAGCTGTCAGGAAATACAGACTCCGGCAGAGAATGCCTCACCTTAGCTGAACGCCTATCTCCTCCAGTCGAGTTCGTCCTGCCTTGAAAAAAACCTTTAACTTTGTTTACGATGTCGTCCAAGGTTTATTATCATCATTGTCAAATTTGCCTGCCTGTCATTGATTGTGTTACGAAATATCTAACTAACTTGTATAGAAGAGAGTATTTGGTTGGATTCAAACTTCAAATATCAATAGGTAGGTATCGGTGCGGGGCACAAATAGGCACAATTTTGTTTAGGCAAAACACAATTTGAAAAAAATAAATAAACACGAATCTTGTTCAAATTAGAAATTTCTCTAAATCGTCACACTCAAAAGTTATTTTGAGTTAATTCATTTAAATGAGTTCTCTGTCTTTGTTAAGAAAAGTATGGTGACGGATTTCTCATAGGCAACAAAATATTGTCTAGCAGTAGCATTAACCCATCACATAAAAACGCCCAAATTATTGATAAAAGAAACAGTTTAACAATTCAACAGCCATTAGTAGTAGTTTTTATTGAAAGCTTAGTAGATTAAAATCACGACTTCCGGCGTTTTGTCAAACACGCCATTTTGATGCAGGTAATGGCAACGAAATGCAAATGGCGGAAACTAATACAAGCTTTGATCCTTTTTTTTTCCTGTTTTAAGGAAATTAAGATTTGACAATTGATTTCTTTCAGTGTTCTTTGAATGAGAATTCAAATAAGTTGATTAAAAAACGGCAAAGGAAAACGTCGTGAAGAAACCGGCATGTCCTACATATACAGGTTGTTTCAGAAATGCGTGGGAATTTTGAAAGGGTGATGTTGATGTTCTGTATCTGATATATTTATAGTAAAGAAAAAATTGCTAAAATAAAATAAAAAAAACAGTTGTTAAGAAACCCGACAGCAAAAATCGGCCAAGTGTGAGTCGAACTCGCGTGCAAAGTGTTCCGAACAAATTAAAAAAAAAACAAGATATTTTTAAAATCATAGACTTCTTATAAGTTTCCGGTGATCTATAGGTGCCTACTATCAGTATTTAAAAAAAATAAGTCCAGTAGTTTCGGCGAGAATCGGCTGTGACAGACGGACAGACAACCAAGTGACCCTATAAGGGTTCCGTTTTTCATACAGAGGTTTTGAAAAAAAAAAAAACTTGTTGAGACTACGCAACTATTTCTGAATCGCCCAATATAAAAAAATCGAGTTCGTGATAGATATCACGCATATCATCATAGATACCAATGCGCACTGTGGGCTGACAGAGAGCAATCCTCCCAGTCGAGGTAACGTTGGACTAAAATTAAAACCATATTTGTTCCAAAGAGTTACCTACCTAGTTCCTCACCAACGAGGAATATTATTATGTTTGATTATATACAAAGTCATAACAACCTATTTTCCATAACCCACATACACTTAGATTTTATCAAAACATCGAAAACATGCAACAAACAAGCCCAGCATAAATCAGCCGTTAACTCCTTTTCTCACAGAAAAAAAGGAATTATGTTAATAACACATTCTAAATACGTCCTAATAAGACTATTTAGTAACGGAACTCTGATTTTAAAATCACTACAGTAACCTTTTCAAAAGACCTCTAAGCCTAAACAAAAGTGTTAGGACTGGAGGTCAACTTATGTTAGTCGATTTTAAACAGCCGAATTTAGTCCATTCGTTTTTTAACCTGTGACATTTTGCGTTAATTTCCCAGAATTATTCTTTTAGTTTCCGGTAGATGGCATTAGTTTAGCATGCAGTTGTATAAAATACTCATTTATTGTATTAAATACAGGATGTTCGTTAAGGAATTTATTAAATAGGTGTTTTTCAGATTAGTTTTTAAAATTAATTTAGTCTAAGTATTCTTTTTTTTTCAACCAATCAGCAGAGATTGGAATACGATCTAATCTCTGTTGATTGGATGAAAAAAGAAGGGACTAAATTGAGGCTATGCAATTAATTAAAGATTCAACGTGAGTGAATGAATGAGTTCATTGTAATCTAAAGTGTTTTGAATGTATAATATACTAGTTTTTGCCAGCGGCTTCGCCCATGTGAATGTCGGAAATTATTACAATTATCGGGATATATTCCAGACCATAATCTATCTCTGTGCCAAATTTGATTCAGATCCGTTCAGTCGTTCTGGCGTTATTGAGTGACAAACATCCATCCATTCATCCACGCATTTTTAATAAACTAGCTTTTGCCCGCGACTCGTACGTGCATATCCCGCTTTTTTTGCTGTTCCCGTATATTATAGTCTTCCTCATGAATGTGTAACTTTCCAAATCCGACTGGTAGTTGCAGAGGTCAGCGCGTTCAAACAAACTTTTCAGCTTCATTATATTAGAATAAACAATAACAAAAAAATAAAAATTGTTTTTTATAAGTTTATAATAGTATAGTTGTTATAATAGTAAAACTATGTAGCATTCATAAGGATTTCGGAAACGAATCATTTCCCCACAACTCTTCTGGAAAGATTCCTCGAGCTGTTCACAAAACACGAGGCAATGTCAAATAAGACATTACTGAGAACGTCAGCGTCCTTTATACCTATACAAGTATAAAGGATCTTGGTACACCGCAGCTTCCCGATTCACATCCGATGTGTGAGATGGGAAAGATTCACTCGTGGACGTTTTTTGGTTGGTATCAAGCCAAACTAAAATGGGACTGGGCCGGCCACGTCTGTCATATGTCGAACGGTTAATGGGCTAAAGCAACCACAATGTGGGTCCCAGAAAATGCCCGACGATATCGCGGGAGACCCAGGCGAAGATGGCGGGATGAGCTTGACGCCTATCGGCCAGATTGGTCCACACTTGCCCAAAGCCGGGAGGAATGGAAGGAAGAAAGGGAGGCCTTTGCCCTGCAGTGGGACACAATTGGCTAAAATAAAAATTATTAAATCGATGACAGAACGTCATTTTGTATCATACACAACCGCATTTTTTTACAATATAATTATTATAATATAGATTATATTAATTTATAAGTTTGACCGCTATGTGTGTCTGTCTGTCATCATGTCGGGGGACCGCTAATAAATAAAATAATACTTAGTAAAAACAAAAAATTGCTGTCTCCCGAGGCGACGCTTGGTCCACATTATTTAAATATTCGTAACCTATATTGTTAAACTAAATCGATCAAAATATATTATATTTTTCTTTTTAGAGTATTTTTTGTCGGGGGTTGTTTAAACTTTTTTGATAAGATATTGCTACTTGAATTTTGAGAGAATTGGTCTTCCGATTAGGCTAGAACTTGTCACTCTTAAGTCACTTCGGAGACAATGCAATGATATGATACTATGGAGCTGGTCTGATGAAGCTGCCGAAAGCTGGCCATATCAACTTCTCAACCATAACAGAACACCATCTTGTTTGGGCTCATTAAATTTGTTTAGTATTGACTGGTTCGCGTTTGGCACAATTTTTTTTAATTTTTTTTATTGGAAACGTTGGCCCACACTATGAATTTCTCGTATATCGTGGGTGCGGATACAAACATAGAAACTCACATACACAAACAGCCAGACCCGGAACAGCTATCTGTAGGCCATACTAATACTTGTTCCGTGGGGAATCGAATCCGCGATACGCAGCGCAGCAGCCAATCGCTCAAGCACTGCGCCAACCGTGTCGTCAACCAGATTGGAACCACAATCCCACCTGATGGAAAGCGCCGATGAGGTCGACGATGAAGCTCGCTTGCCCAGAAGTAACCTGTTCACTATGGGCTTAAAGAGTGGTTGTCAAGACATCAAGCTACCCGAAACTGTTAAATTTTCCCGATCAACCTTGAACCTAATGCTTTAGCGATAAAGTTGAAAATCTATTAAAGAAAATTGATTGATTGTTGTAGCTTGTTGTGCTGGCGTCTGTACCTAACAGAATTCCACTCGAGAGATACATAGGTACAATAGAAAGTATTCCCGTAACGTTTTGTGCGAATGGGTAGGTCCATGTGGCGATTTTTAGTTCAAAATGATTTAAACGTATATTGGTTCCTCACAATAATCAGCTACCTACACGATTCCTCCAGTAATGACTCCTAAGAAGATTCGAGCTCCCCCGTAAGCCTGCTCACACCCACCCCGAGTGGAAGTCGCGTACGGCTTCCTATCGGGTTACCTTCCGAGCGGCCGGACATGGCGGACATACACATCCTATACGGCGTACGGTCGACTTCGTTTTGCTATCGAGCTGTGAGTACGTATGGCGGTGGGATTTCTGCGGTTGGGGTAGTTGATACTATTGTTTCGTTTGATCGATTTGTCTTTTTTTGGGAAGTGTTTTTAGAAAGCTAGTTTGTTCTGTGACCATTGGTGCCGTTTTCTATAATTCTGCCTATGTCAAACTTGCGCTGGAAAAGCAAACTGAGCACAAAAATTAAATGTAACAGTTTTTGTTTAGGCGCACAATGCCACATTCGCAAAATAACATAATAATATTGGAATTTCGCAAAATGTCACATTCTCAAATTGTCATATTCTGAAAACGCCACATCGCAAAACGTCACATTAGCAAAATGCCATTTCATTTTCGCAAAATGCCTTTTCGCAAAATGCCATTTTCGCATAATGTCAAAACCAAAAAAAAACAACAAACAAACAGCTGACCCCTGTGTAACTAAATCGTTGCTGAATCCTTAAAATTTTGAATAAAGATGTAACACGACAAAAAATTAAGCTTTTTTGAAAAAAGTCAAATATTTTGTTATTAAGTATTTATGATTCTCAGCAGCATTCATTGTTCAGTTTTCATTTTTAATTTATTTATGTTAAAGTAAATGGAAATTAATAAATAATTTGCTTAAACACGGAAATAATTAAATTGGTATTATTTTTTATTCATAAATCATCGGCCTACTGCAAGAAGTCACTAAGACTTTTATTGTCATTAAAGTGAAAAGCACTTTTTGAGAATGTGTCATTTTGATAGTGTCACACTCGATTTTTCAGAAAAGACAATTTGCGAATTTGTGTTTTGCGTGATATGTCATTTTGAGAATGTGGCATTGTGCGCCTAATCCAACAGTGGTTAGATATTTTATTTTTTGCGTTTAATTGGACGGCTGTAAAATGTGATACCGTTTAACGTGGTCGATCCCAATTATTTTGGACTTTTGAAAATCGTTATCGCCGATAGAAAGTCCCTTTGACTTAAAAATATCTATCTTCTGCCCCTCCCGAGATATCTATCTCTTTTTACCACACAAAATCGGGTTCGTTTAGTCATACATACACATCTGACAAGAGTAGACTAAGTACCTATTAATAGAATTGAAAACAAAATAAATGAGGCCATATTAATCATCTTAATAAAAAAAATCATCAAAAAATCATTTGAAATAGGAAGACATCGATGTTCGTAACTACAGCAAAATGCCTTGTAATGGCATGATTTCAGACCGATGTTTTTTAACAAGTTGAAATTCTTATTCTTCTCGCCCTCTTAGACAACTGTCGTGACTCGTAAAGCTAAGTGCAATCCCCCTTAGTTCGCACCTTAACTAAGGGTAAGCACACACCGGCACGCGACGCGAAGCGGTGATGCTTCAGGAGGCTAGTTGTTTTCGCGGAACGCATCGCGAGGAGGCGGGGCGCATCGTGGAGTCGCTTGGTGTAACATGGCCTTAGTGGGCCCAAAACTGACCACTGATTTCGCTACGTTTTTATGAGTATTTTCTTGCAGCAGGTCAAAAAGCACGTTAAGCTGTTGGTCCCGGTTTCCCTTGTGGGACTGCTTTCAGAAGACAGGAAATCTGATACCAGTCTTGCCAAAGGGGGTCGTGTAACCAGTTAACCCACCAACTGGGTAACAACACAGTAACAACCCAGTACAACCAAGTTACTGTAATTTTAATTTAATCTTTTTAATTATTGAAAAATAAAAATAGGGTTATGGAGGTCAGATAGGTAGCCGTATCCGGTTAGATTGGAAGCCGACCCGATCATAGTTGGGCTAGGTAGATATATATCTCTATTCTATCTATATCCTATCTTAAAAAAATACAGTTATTTTGTTCTTTACGGTGGTTTTATTTGTAAGTCGGTTGTATTTTTTCAACCAGTCCATTTAAATTTAATCGTCTATCTCCGCTGTCCTTCATCAGATCTTTACGAAATTGGGACCATTTAGAATAAGGATTTTGCAAATCCGTCTATATATGACGGAGTTATAAAAACGAACATACAGAACATACATAAAAAAAAATCCGAATTGAGAACCTCCTCCTTTTTCGAAGTCGGTAAAAAGTGCGCGTCGCGTAGCGTTGTTTTTGTTGGAAGCGGACCCTAAGGAACATAGGGTGTAAGCCCCGACCGGCGGCAGATGTGCTGGCATCTGGACAGTCAGTGACCTAGCTAGCTCAGTAAAATGCTTTCTTTTATAGGCTCACGATTTTTTTTTGTAATAAAATTGCTCAATGGCTTTTATTGCGATTTTTTTATGCTAGACTTAAAATTGGCTGTCATATATGCATGTAACTAATTTTAGTAGGTATTTTTGTAAAATACTTAACAGCAGTGAACCTGTTAGTGACCTAGCTAGCTCAGTAAAATGCTTTCTTTTATTGGTTCGCGATTTTTTTTATTTATTGTCTTGTATTGTTGTAGTGTAATATTTTTGTCTTGTTGGTGATTGGTTGTCATATTTAAACAAATTTTAGTAAAATACTTAACAAAAGTAAAACTGCCAGTGACTTAGCCAGTTCAGTAAAATGGTATTTTTTAGGCACACGATTTTTTTTGCAATATAATAGTTCAATAGCTTTTTTATATTTTTTGTTTAAAAAAAAATAATAGGTTGGGTAAAGTAATAATAGCAACCCTACAATAAAATGTAGTGTATATGAGAGTGTATACCTATTTGTTGGCGTTATTTTTTTTTCGTTTGCATTCCATTGCGTGTCCCAAATAAATGTTTTCTTTCTTTTTTTTATCTTACAAAACGTATCATTTCGAAACTTTAAGGGTACGTAGATACTAGTTTTAAAGAATGTAATCGATTAAAAGGTAAGTTCTGCTATTTTTTATTCCACAGTTTATTTTACCATGCAATATTCTTGTTGCATCTGGTGAGGCAGAATGTCGGCGCGTCTAGTAACTAAATTACTTTCTTTAAAGCTGGCAACACTACAACAGGACTTTTTAATGGTAATTTATCGCAACCCAGGCAAAGGTAACCTTTAAGATTAAGATGCTGATAAAATGCTTCCTCTTGCCTTTTAAAAAGCTGTTTCATAAAAATTTATTCCGTGTTTGTGTCTATGGTCGTTGTATTTTTTTAATAAAAAAGAGGTTATAGTGGAGGTGAAATTAATTTATTCGTCTATTTTGTGGTGAAAAATGGTGTTCTTATTTTTTTAATGGCTACGTATGTTTGTAAGTAATTTTACCCAAAGGTTAGTGGTAGACGCATCTGGACTATGGATGATCTAACCTATAGGTTGATCTAGTAAAATGCTTTCTTTACCTATTATGGGATCTTAGGCATTATGATGTTTATGTTAGCATTTTCTAAGGTCAAGTGTAGCCTTTCAGCTATTAAATATTTCATTTTGCTGGTGAAGGATTTTTTTTTCTGTAAAAAATATCTGCTTATGCTCTGGTATTTTTTAAAGATTTGTTTAACATGTTTGTGCCATTTAAATCTGTAATTAACATCTTTGTATACCATGTTTACGCAAATAAATATTATTATTATTATTAATGTAGAATGTTTAAGTAATGCAAAATAATGACAATCTAGTCCAGATTGTCATTATTTTGCATTACTTAAACATTCTTCGGGAAGTTATTTCCTCTTTTTATACATATTTCATGTTGGAAAAAAAAGAGTTATTTTTGCTTTTTTACAGTTGAACAATGCCATTATTATAAATTATCTTAATTGCCCGAAAGTTAGGCAATAGATATTTCTACTGCAATATTGTAACACGTTTTTACTATCACATAAAGTCATGCTAACTATACAATGATATGGCACACGATATTATCGCTCTTTGATGTCGATTTAACATGAAATTCATATTGTAGCACTAGTGTTATAAAAATATGTCATTGTTTTTAATGGTCAAGTTAAATATTGTTTTTTATTAAGCCATTCTGTTTGACAGTAATTTTGTAATAAAGTATCTGAATATGCAACTGGCTTTATCCGAATTAATTATTTTATTTATTTTTATTTAATAGTTGATTACGTTAGGGTAAGAATATTATTGTAAATTTACAACAAATGACTGTCTTTTAAGAAATTTTGTTGACTGCGTTATATTTTAGCATAAGCAGCCTACTAATCTTAATAAACTGTTATTTTATGAATTAATGTTTATTAATTTGGACGCCTTCATATTTGTATTTATATGCCAAGATTAGAAAATGGATTCAATAATTAAAAGTGATTTATTTATTTAAATTAAGTACAGCCATATCACATACATTGCACAATTTAAAACAAGCTTAATAACAATATAACGAATGCACATGACAATTAAGGCGTACATAGCGCTCACCAGAACAATAGTGCTGCCTTGAAATATTACTGAAACATTAATATTACAAATAAAGAATAAATTAAACACATTAAGAAATTAGGCAAACTTAAAATACATACATAGTTTTATTGAATTACCAACACATGCTCCTTATTTTCATTAGATATTAGTTCTCACACAAGAAAATTATGACCACCTACGTTAGTTTCCAATAAGACCACCGTATTACTTTAAACCAAGGTGTAACCCCAAATTGCGGTTACATGCGGCTATGTCGGCGTTACGTAAGTTGTGATCGATCGCACCTGGGCACCCACCTGCCCACGACACGTGCGAGTACCCTGCCCGAATTATCTGTAAGGAGGTAGGTAATGATCTGTTTTATTAGTGATCTCGTTGGTGAGTAAAATGAAGGATTCTATAGTGGTATTATTAGTGCTTTGGAGGCTTTTCGACTGCCTTATAATCAAAGTCAAAGTCAAAACGTTTATTTCAATTAGGCCATTAAACGGCGCTTTTGATCCACTAGTCACAAGCTCTAAAGCTGTAGGTGCCTGCCCTGGGTCAGGCAGTGTTATTGGGTTTTCCATTTGGAATTCAATAGGTTTGTTCCATATCATCTGGAACTAAATCATAACTGGTGAGTTGTGGGTGTGCTTTGGTATGATACATCCTCCACAGGGTTGGGCAGTATTTGAATAGGTGTTTGTATTTTAACTACTTCTTAAAAATCTAATTTGTAATTGGTTATTGAAATACCTGACGCTGAGGTATTTTGTAGTTAATATTATAAATACTTTTAACTTCAAAAAATATTTGAACATAAATACATTTAGCATTTTCTCATGGGTGCGTTCTGCAGAAAACAGCGTTCGATAGCTTTCGTAAGCAGAAAGGCACAGTATTTGTAATCAGTATTTTGCATTTTAAATAAAAAATACTTAGTTTAAACACTGTATTTTGTATTTTAAATTTTTACTTAAGTAAAAGTATTTTGTTGAAATAAATGCGAGATAGTATTTTATCATTTATATTTTAATTAAAGCTAATAATGTATTTTGCCTTGCTCTGATCCTCCACCCCAACCCAGTTATATTTAAGTCCCATGTTCCATGGTTCCATTAAAACCATTAAAAAAATCAATAAGACTCCCAGACCTGGGGAATCGTATCCAAGACGCAAGCAGTAGGTACTTAGCGCTGGAGGCCAAAAGACTATTGGGGGAGTCTTTCCCTGCTTCTTTACTTAAATTTTGTTTTATTTTTGTGCATAAATGCTTCACAAAAACGGTTCTTTACTTCGCTTTGTAAGCATATTTGTCAGTAACGATCTTATGAATAAATGTATCAGAAACATAAAAAACTATATTCATCACAAATTGCAGCAAGCAATACAAATAATGACCTCACAGTTACTTCAAAACATTATAACAAAAAAATACATAAACGACACTTGCAAAATACACCCTTCAATCAATTGACATAAAGATGAAGACATAATTATAACAATTTAATTAAAAGACATATCCAAAGCCACCTTAGAAACGATCTCGATGAGTGTCCCATAATTGAAAGTCGTTAGTTTCAAAACGACTTCAAAAACACCGGGGTATTAATAAGATAAGCTATAAGAACGTATGATGTACTTGTGAATGGATGCGCGCAATAACAGCGCCATATTTGGCACTCTCTAGGGTTATTAGCTGTCATTAGTGATGCGGCTTGATGAGAGAAATGGTTTTAAATGTATGTAATAATTTACTTATTTAATTGTTTATGGCAAGATTACGGGGAGATAATGCATTGTGGACAGGTTAATTGCTTGGGGTTGTTGTTTTTAAGATGCCAAGGCCACCCGTTTGGTATGATACAGTGCGAATAATAGCTATTGCTATGCCAGATCTAACACGTCCTTGACATTGATAGTTCCTATTTTATGTACGTACGTTCTGTATGGTGTCGGAGGAAAAAAAAATTGCACCATCCCATCAGTTCCCGTGGGTGTCGTAGACCTATATCTTCGCACGTTCCTGTGTGCGAAAACATTACGCTCTACAAACTGAACCGCGAAGCTCCTGACGTTTAGTTTATAAATGTCATTTTTAAGTTGTACTCTAATCTTACACTACGCTCTATGTTGACTTCAGTGATTAAGTCAAGAGTGAATAGGTTACTTCTAGGCAAGCGTGCTACATCGTCGACCACGTCAATGCTTGCCACTAGATGAGATTGTGGACAAACACGAGCCCATCGGTAAATCGATTATACCTATAAAAAAAAGTCGCTCACACTTGGTCCTATCCATACTTAATTCCGTCACATCTAAGGGCCTTAACCGTCGTAACGTACTTAAAACATGTCGTACGTGGCCAGTGACGTCACGACGCTAACGTCTTGCATATGACGCGCAAATTGACGCCGCCTCGAAGGAACGCGTCAGCCCGTCAGGCAAGCGTCAATGAAAGGAATGGAAGGATGTTACAGTTTTAATTTGTAACGGTTAACGTGCAATGTGTGCCGTGGGTCTCAATGAGTTTTTTGGTTTTGCGGTATCCTGTGAGTTTAGAGTAATTTCGATGGTCACTTTGCTTGTCGACGACTTAATCAAACATCTCATTCTACAAAGACGTTTTTAGTGCGAATTCTACTTTTTTTTAAAGCAACAGTCCCAATCACATTTTTTTGCAAATTGCGACTGAGATGCAAATACGAACGTTGCTTAAAAAATTTAGAATTGTCACTCAGATCTGTAGTAATTTTTTGCTGAAATAGGCACAGTACTAGACAGTTTACAATTCCAATGATGCTGCGAGTGAGGTCTATATAAGAAACCAACCATTTAGAAGATGTACGCAACTCGACAATGCGGCAACGATGCGACTATTTTTTTTTATAGAAATTGTACGGGAAAATTATCTGTAGGATTAATTTTGAACTACAATAGCAATACAATTAAGCCTTAAAATAATTACCTCTAGCAAATACCAATAATATACATTTTACCAAGTCATCCTTATTTTATTTCTTACTCACAAAGAAATTGATAAAAATAACCACAGTATTTTATCGTAATTGGCCATACAACCAACTCTCAAAGCTACAAATGTTCAAAGATAATGTTGTACTTTATAAAGACGCTGCATTTTATTCGACTCGTGCGCAGAGACAAAGGGTCCCGGAGAATTGGTTGCGCAACGATATCGCGCTGCGGGGTACTAGCACCTGTTGTCGTCCAGTCTAGGAATTGTAGATTTTTCTTCTTAATTAGTATGCTTTTTAACCATTTCTCCTTTGTGTTAAAATTGCTGTAATTAATTTACTAACTACTAACTTTTAATTTTGAATTCATTGCTTATTTAAAGACACTAAATAACTCTACCTTTTGGCTTTGCCGGAGTCGGTTAGAAACAACGTGGGCGACGCAAAAGTAGTTTGTAAAGATCGTAGCAGGTGGCGCTCTATAGTTTCTACATACCCTCATGAATAGAAGGAGTTTAGGTATGATGTAATTAGGTGAGGTTAAAATGTGACACCAGCCTTGTCAAGGGGTACCGTATTACCCAGTTACTGGGTTGTGGCGGATAGGCTGTCGCTCCATATAAAATACTGGTAGTAAGCTGCATCCGGTTACAATGGTAGCCAAGGAGATTGATTTTGAGGAGTCCATGCAGATTGATTTTTGATTGTTGGGTTTCGAAAATTCTTTCATTGATATAAAGTATCGCTACAGACTATATTACCGCTGCGTGCTGACTTCTATTGAACGGTTTTTGTTGGATATACCTACATGCGAGCGAATCCGCGGGAAAGAGCTAGCATGCTATTAGTGTTTGGAAAACACCACCTAACTTTTGCAAAGAAATTCTTCGTTTTTTCCTGTATTTATCTTTGTAATTACTATGAGTGTCTTTTTTATCAATTTTTTGGTATGGATTTATATCAATAGTATTTTGTTATCACTATACGTGACCTATGCTTTAACAGATTAATTTCAAATCAATGTAGCAGTCACTCACATATTGATAAGGAGTCCTTATCAGATAACGCGGTTGACATCATCGATGTAGGTACCTATGTACTTAGACTATTGCATCATCAGAGGTTTGAAGAGTGACTTGTTGAAACGTTTCAGAGATTCGTAATATTCGGTATTTCCCGAATCGTATCTTATAAACATGGCGACAGTATCGTTTAAGTTTTGCACATGCACAGAAAAAAAAAATTGTGAGTCGTCACGAGACTTCTGGCAGATGCGAGATTTTGAAATTTTTTTGTACAGGTAATACCTATGCATAAAAGAACAGACTACGACAGGAACTAAATTTAAATGTATTTTTTTCACTATGCCATAGTGAAAAAAATACATTTAAACTTTATAGCTATATATGTCACCGATATATAATATTATCCAGCTTTTGCCCGCGACTCCGTACGCGCATATGCCGTTTTTACCCCGTTTTATATATAGCCTTCCTCATGAATGTGGCTATCATATACAAAAAGAATTTTCGAAAACCGACTGGCAGTTCCAAAGATAAGCGCGTTCAAACAAACAAACAAAGAAATTCTTCAGCTTTACTACATTAGTATAGAATAGATATGCGTATTATGCATGCCATTAGGGACAAGCCCTTCTGGGCCCAAACAAAAAACTGAGCATTATTCCCAGACTCCGGCTTGTCATTAAGACAGCACAGATAAAATAAAATACTAGCGTACTAGAGCAAAATAGTACTTTTTTTTTTAAGGATGGTAAATCATCAAATGACTTCTTCCGCTCTGGGTGACTCTTACTGACTAAGACCTATCCGTGTTCCTTCTAAAGCCCTTTGCTTTCCAGGGCCGCGGTGACTCTTTCGAACAAATTCCGCAACCCTGGCAGGCTCTGGCCCTAGCGGGCCCCGTCTTCTATGCTGACATCTAAAGTAGTACTTGCAGTGATGAACGTTGTCTAAACTGTTTGTTTTTTTTTAAACTTTGAATGTACACACGCCAGCACATGAAGCTACCCGAACTGTCAAATTTTCCCAGGCAACCTTGAACTTAATGCTGTAGGGATAAAGTTGAAAGTCTATTAAAAATTGTTGTAGCTTGATGTGATCGTGGCGTCTGCACAGTCCTGACTGATTTCGGCCATGGCGGCCACTCTCAACGGAGACGAGCCATCGGCGAGGGACATATTATAAGGCTGCTCTTCAATCACTCTCGTATTCCGATGGGACACCAACCTGTCGGGTTGGACCGGAGAGAAATGAGGCGCAGGACCAACGGCTTAACGTGCTTTCCAAGGCACGGCGGTGTCAACCACCACCACTACCAAACTACTTCCGGGCTGTCACAGAGATATTCCTATTGAAAAAAACTCAATAACACTTTTTGCCCGAACTGGGAATCGAACCCTCGGCAGGACTCCACGCTCGGCAGCCGCGCTTGTGACCGCGACACCAACGGAGCAGTAAATCTTTGAATGTTCTGATCCAGTTACGAAAATCTAGAATACTTTTGACCCCTGGCAAAGTTACAGATCTTGTGGTATAAAGATATCGGAAATAATAATAATATAATAATAATAATATCATGGGACAACTCACACACGGTCATCCGATTCCAAACTAAGCCGAGCCTGTGCTATGGCAACCAGACAACTGATAAACATACGTATATATTTCTAAATACATGCCTAAATATTATAGACAAATTACACCTAGACACAGAACAAATGATCATGCTCATCACACAAAGATTTGTCCTGGGTAGGAATCGAACCCACGACCTCTGGTTTAGCAGTCAGGGTCACTAACTACTCGACCAACAGGCCAGTCAGAAATAACGAACGATGCCCCGGGTGAAAGCTAGTAGGTGATAAAGTAACGTATTTCAATGTAGGTAATCGAGGCCAAGAGTCAGGCTTTGGTCTCGGATCTTGATACAAAACGAATAAAAAAATAAATAACGAATCAACACATGCGTGGGTCGGTTGAGAGGGAACTGGTGGGGTGTGTAACATTTTGCTGTTTATTGATTTTGTTGTTGTTGTTGTTTGTTGTTGTTTTGTTGTTTTGTTACTGGTTCTTACGAAAACTGACCACAACAAGAAAAACATTTGTGAAGTGTACATTTGTTATTTGTTCATCTCTTCCCGGTTTTATGTCCAAAATCAAGTTTCACAAAAAAAAAACATCACCCAAAGTTTTGCTGGGAGAAAACTCAACTTTGTACATAACGAACGATGTTTCGTTGTAGGTAGAACGAAGAATAAAGAAAGATTTCTCTCAGCAATACCCGTCCTACAGTTGCGCGCTCCTGGCGAGGGTGCAGGCACCTGCGCGCGCGCACGTGCCAACTGTCCCGTGTCGCGCCCCCCCGCGCGCCCCCGCACACGCCCGCGCTACCCTTCCCTGCTTCCGCTGCATCCGGCCACAGCCTTCCACTTGTTGTTATTCTACTTTTTAATGGTATTGGTTCTGTTGTCTTTTTTGAGTTTCATTAAAGAAGGTGATTCATGATTTTTACAAAATGTTTATTGATCTATGGCTTTATTTTATACAATGTACACATATACATATAATTACAGACAAGTCTAAATAGGTACCTGACCCTGTAAGGGTGCAAAATAACTAACTTATAACATAATTACCTACTATAATGCGAATAAAATGTAATATTACACCACAATAATTAATGAATTCGGAACTTTTCCTAAATTAAAATATTTAACTTAACTTAACTTAAGTAATCATTTATGTTGGGGCTACATTATCGGGATTTGGCGAATATAAAATTAAATTATACAAATGTGGCCGAGTAGTTCGTCGAATCGAGATGTATTTGTGCGAACAAGAACGCTTATCGCGGCACTGTCGGTAAACCATCGCGACAACGCGAGACAATTATTCGCGCGATCATGTAGCCCCAGCATTAGACGAATAAAATTGAGTAAAGTTAGCTTGACTTGGGGAGGTCAGATAGGTATGTGCACGTGATGGAACTAGAGTTGCCAACCGTACTCTAAAATAATAATAATAATAATAATAATTAATAATAATAATTTATTCAAATAAAAACGTCTACAAAAATGTACATTTAGTCAGCAGTAATAATATTTTCCATACAATAATAGTGCCTAAAAATAAACTAAACTAAGATATTTTTATTAAACATGCAATTAACGGTGGTTCGGAATTGCATTGTTAAACAGCGATCCGCCCGATCTAGGTTACTTTAAACCTGTGTTTCAGGCCATCACTCTACGATCCAATTACATTGGGACAATACAATTTAAAGTTAAATTATGAATACATAAATAAAAAATAAAAAATTATCTATTCTAAGCAACTACGAGAAAAAGCTTAATGGTACATTAATAACTAAAACTAAGCCTATGTAATTATACAAAAGTAAACACTTACGAGGGGATTAAATATCATCATGCCAATATTTCTAGAAGTTGTTCTGTGTCCGTGTAATTGAGTAACATTAAATATTCCGACAACATCTTGCTACATTTTGTAAACCTTACACTATAAAAGTTTAGTACCTTGTTGAGCCTATTATATAGAAAAGGTCCCAAGAATACATAAAAACGATTTGCAAACGCATGTCTAGTTTGAGGCTTTATGCAAACCAAGTCCTTCCTTCTCTTGTCCGAAGGTACAGGGTCAAAAGGAAGTGCAGTGTGCTGGTGTAGCACTATGTTTAAAATAAATAATTGCCGCACTGTAAGCACATTACATGCTATATAGAGCTCGTGCGTAGGAAATCTAAAAGGGCGAAAGGTAGCAACCTTTAGAATTGCTCTTTGAGCGCGCTCTAGCGGGAGTAAAATTGTTTTTATACTACACCTGCTTGGAAAGTACCTTGATACTTTATCAAATTTACGGTAGAAAGTACGTCATTGCATATCGAACAAATATGCGGGGAGAAAACGCATCTGAGCGGGAGAGAAAAGTGTATGAAAATCCATTTCTTACGTGGTTTTTCTTTTTTAATTTTGGGTAAGACTATGCGCCGGTAACCTAAATATCAAAAGCCAAAAAGTTTTTACAGTGAGTTTTTATCTCCAAGTATGACACTGGCCACTAGCTGTGTGTTGGATGGTGTCGGGCTGGCAGTGCGACCCTGCGGCGGCAGGATAAACAATTTGAAAAAAGAACATGTGAAAATTGCAGACGCCATTGGCACCATTTCCAATTTGTGTGTTGTTTGAGGATTCAGTTTTAACTGTTTATCTGCTAAGTAAATAAAGTGTTAGGTGGCGCTCTTAGGCGCCTTCATAGTCGATTGAGTTGATGTAATTCATTTCTGCATGTTTGCGGGCTGGGCAACCTACATCACCAGTTGGATGGTCACATTTCCTCTTGAAACGTTTGCACGTCGCGCATTGAGGGGGAGATGATTTGCTGCTGCATTCCTTGAAAGAGTGTCCACTCTCTCCACAGTGGTTGCAAGTAGGGCTAGTTTCCCGGCAAAACTTGGCTGCGTGTCCAAACTGCTGGCAATTGAAGCACCTGGTGACTATCGTGAAATCTCTCACAGGGCATGATGTCCAATTGATAAAAATTCGGCTTTGGTCAATGACAATTTTTCTAATGCTAGCGGGTAGTTCCAATATGTAGTTACAAGTAGGAAGGTCTTTCTTACCCGATTTATGGCTTAATTTGATGCACTCAAGGAAGGACTCACGAGTTATATTCGGCAACTTGTCTGATAGGTTCTGCTCGTAAATACAGTCAAATACTTCCTGTTCAGTAAGGGCTACAGGGACACCAATGATAGCTACCCTAGGGCGGCGTTTAGAAGGTTCTTCTATTGTAAGGCCCGATGATACCAGTTTTTCCGAATTCTTGAGTTTATCAATATCGCCTTTATTTTCAGTGCTAATCAGAACGCCCCCATTTTTTACTTTTTTCAGGCCACGGACATGAAGCTTAAGTTGTTCCGGGGAGATGATCTTTTGGACAAGTGACTTGGTATCGTCACTTGTTTGGGTCTTATCGTTGGGATAGATGGCGACTGATCTCAAATTTGCAGGACGGACGAAGTTATCGGTACCTTTCTTCACCATGCTAGCATAAGAAGTATTTCCCGATTGATTAAATTTAGTCTCTACGACCTCTCTGAACTGCTGGAGAGAGTTCACAACGTTCTGCTGAACCTGAAGGTGCTGGATTGTAGTATGGGCCTGGATCGTTTTTGACTTTAACGATTGGTATAAGACGGCCATCTGATTAGTCCCACTTGAGACCTTCCGGCAAAGAGTGGAGACACGAAGCTTCTGGTCCGAGTTCATTTTCCCATCACCGACAATAGTGCAAACTTCGTTCAGAATGGCATCTATAGATCCAATCCACTTCTGGATCTCGGGCGTACTGATAACTTCAATCGGCAATTCATTCTCCGCGAGGGCTGGTGGGTTTGGGTCGCTCGGGGTTAATGGTTCCGCAGGCGTCGGTGGAGGACTTCGCCGTAGTAGTTGGCTACGACCAAACGGGCTCGATCCTGGGTTGGACATTCTACCAGAAACACTTATTGTTTGTAAAATTATTTAGTTCATCTTACTAATACAAGAAACGGTAAAAACTTACAAGACACACGCGACCCACTTTAATTTTATGCTGACGGAGCAATATTTATATTTATTTGTCGTAATTGCTTATTTCATTATAATCAAATACAGAACACACGTCCGCTTAGTCTCGCGTCTCGTAAAGCCAATCAAAAATAGAGTTAGTATTGGATACAATACTCTATTTTAGAGTACGGTAATAATAGAGTACGTCTACGCAAAATAGAGTACTATTTTGCGTAGTCATACTCTATTATCAAGAAGAGCAATAGATTACTATTGCTCTTCTTGATATATATATATATATTTATTTGAACTCTGTCTTTTAATTGAACTGAATGAAATCCTGCCATTTCAGTATTCCACTGAAGGAGTTTTAGTATTTTTGGTCATAATTGCAAATTGGTGATAAAAGAAATCCATAGCTTCATTGGAATTCTCTAAATATTTAAAAAAAACGTCGACATGTTCGTTTCGCAATAAGTACCTAATACAGTTAAAGGTAGTCTTTTTTCTTCATTTACCCTTCCTAAAAACATAAATACATACTCTATTTCTTCTAAAAAAGTTGGCAACCCTAGATGGTACTGATATTTAGATGGAAGCCGGACCTAACATAGTTGTGTAAGTAAGGCTAGGTAGATATTTATTTTGAAATGTTTGGAGATGATGGGCGATTTCAAAGGACGTTTTTGGAAACTTTTTCGAAATCATTTTTTCCAGAATTCATTTTTTTATTTTCATCTCAAGTCCCTATAGACTAAATAAAGAATTTATATCGAAATCAATATTAAACGTTGATCAGTCAAAATGTAACAGATACTTATTAAAGGTACACAATCCGAGAAAGGTGATTCTGCATGGCGTAGATAACTGTCGAAGTTCTTAAAGATGATGTTTTTCTTTAAAACCAATATAGGAAAGCAAGAAGTCAAGTACCTAACCATGTTCATAGATAAACATAGAACCACCAGATATTTATTTTATTTCTAGAAGCAAAATTAAATCATGTCCTCTCTTCAATTGGTTCTCATAACGCATACTCACATCATTCTGCAACTGCATTACATGTTGGTAACCAAAGTCTTACAGCCAATAAGAAAGAAATGCAAAATTGGTCATTGGTTAATGGCGGCAAACATTTAATTTGACCATAAAAATGCATCAACAGGAGCTCTGTCAGCAGACACCGCCAAGACACCCAGTGCTCTCAACCGTTACATCGCCGCCTTAAATACTATCGGCAAATCCGTTGGGCAACGGTCAAAATGACCCAACACAAAAACTCTATCAACCACCTTGCTAAACACAAAGCGAATCATTAAAAAGAGACCACTCCATTGTCTAGCAGACAACGGACAAACTTTCCCATATCCAACTCAAAAAGGACTAAGAATCCTTTGTCCCTGTTACAGTTTTGCAAAGAAACTAGAGCGTTCTCACGCAACGCAAAAATTTCGCCGATAGACAAACGTCCGAAAATAGGAACTGAATGGACGACGAACAATAAAATAGATTCGCGAAAGGGATTACAAATAATGCCTTGTAAGAAAGGGGTGGTTTTGTAAAGAAGGGTCAGTGAGGTCAGTTGAGGCGTAGGGCTGACCCTATAACTCACGGTGCAGCGATTTCGGGGTGTTTAAACTGGCGTAAAGGGTTGTCGTGACCTCCGGGACCTTTTGTATTGTGTGTTTGGGTCAGCACGGGTTGGCTACCTGGACCGGACGGGCCGGGTTGACCCTGCCCAAGAATGGACGATTAAAACGAGACGGTGCATCAACGGTAATTTGGAAAATCGCGATAACCTTTCTCTTTTATAAAGCATTTAGTTGATAGTTTTGTGCAGCTATTTGTAACGTTTTATGAAGAATACTCGTTCGGGTAACGACTGAAAGGTATGGCAGTTGACTATTAAATGCTACTCTTAAATTCTATTGGACCGTTTTGTCGGTTTCCACTGGATCAGTGGTATTATATAGGTATTCAATTGTTTTATTACTGCAGCCATAAATATCAATCAATTGCAACCTTTCTTTTTACTAACCTTTTTTAAGTTGAAGACCTTTTCAAGACTGTTATTAGTTTCAAAATTGTAGTCTTCGTTTTTTAGCTACAATGTCCGTTGCCAACATTTCTAGAAAACAACCCTTTGAAAACAATCTTGTCTTAACGAATGCTTGCCACCGGCTACTGTTACACTTAGGTGACGTATAACGGTCATAACTCAACAATAATAGCAATACCGACCATTCTATTATGTTTGCATTATATTAAAATCACATAAACATTTGCCAACGGCGAATCCGTGGGGCGTTGATGGACAATGCAAAAAATAGAGCATAGAAAACTATTTCCCATAAAAATTGTAGCGCGAAAGGGTTTGGTCATAGTCGTCTTTGTTATGGCCAGTGAGAAATTTTGCGTATGCTGAATGGGCTACAGTTAGAAATGGGTCAGTTAGACCGGCAGGTAGTGTAGGATAGTGGTGTATTGTTCTCTCGCATCGCAGGGTTATGCAAATTGGTTGATCACGAACAATGGGCCATCTTTGAGAGATGGGAAGATGGACGGCGAAGACTATTGATCGTTTGTGTCTTCTTGAGATGTGTTGGGTCTTGCTGTGATGTGAGTTGGTGCAGATTAGGTGTCGTGATATGAAGGGTGGATTTTGGCAGTGGTGCATTTTTCTTTTGTCTGTGTAACGGTCATTTCTTGTATTATTTTCTATTATTTTTCAAACTAAAATTCCACATGTTTTTGATATGTATTTTACCATTTTCCATAATGCCAAATTAAGTTGCAGCCTCATCAGCGTCATCATCGCTTGCTCGAAGTTTATTTCATGTTCTTAAGTATGTTGAATCAGTGAGATTGTCTTGAGAGCTTTTTCTTTGTCTGATAGTATGTTATCTGATTCGATTCTAATTTACTTTTTCTTATCAGAAACTTCTATAATTCCAACTTGAGACATTGCGTATTGATTAGATGTCAGGTCCTAAGAACTTATGAAACGATGGCGGTGGTCCTCAAGAAAAAAAAAAACAACTATCCATATAAAGAAAACTTCTTCAAGGTACAGGATTTTCCTAGTTTGTTGATTAGGTACTTACTTACTGACAAAAATGAATCTAAAAATATCTGTAGGTAGGTACTGTCAGGAGGATCTCCTTGGCTCCAGGTCTCTGGTAGATAAGTTAGCCCTTTGGAAGCGTCTGGCATAAAGTAAAAGAGAATTTGAATTAGGAATGGGAAAATATGTTTTGTTTTATATAGGACTCCGGTACCAGCGTTCATTGAAGGCAGATTCCAAATATAATATGAAGTTTAAATCTCAAATATAGTTTTATTTATCAATTATAATATTAAGTAACCTACCAACAGCATATTACCCGACTAACATGCACATTAAAGCTGGTCTAATGGCCAAAGTCAATGTCAATAGTCTGGTACTCACGGTCAAACGCGAGCAGCCGAGCACGTAGGAGCAGTCAGAGGTCAGACAGCATCTCGTCTGACTCACACTTCTCGGGATCGAGATGAATGCCCGCATTTCGCGCGAATGTCATTAGAGGAGACATAGCTGTTCGTCGTTAGTAGTAAATATAGGTTGGTAAGTGCTTTGGGCATTTTGTGGGAGTCTGGAGCTTTTTTTACGTGTTGTATTGGACCGATTTTTTTTGGGCAAAAATCAAAAATTTCAAAATCCTTTCTCCAAAAAGAACACTGTGAAAAAGACCATTTTATTTTAGATTCACAAATGCAATTAATTAATAATGAAATTTCTTTGGGCCATTTTTTGGAAAAAAAAATGCGTTAAAATAAATCTTATTGATTACATATTATGTATTTTTCTTAATTACTTGACTATACTCATCATGAGTTGGAGCACGGGACCATACGGGAACATAGTGTCCCATGTTTCACCCAGGTGGAGAGCCTAGCTGAAGCACGGGTCCGGACCCCGAGCAGCAAGGATGCTCTGCAGAAAATCTTCAGCGCGGCAGTCGCACGATCCAAAGAGTAGATCTTATGGAGAAGGAAGTGCAAGAAACTAAATATATCCTGTTATTATTGATGGGCTCGTGTTTGTTTACAATCTCACCTGACAAAAAGCGATAACGTGGTCGACGATGAAGCACGCTTGCCTGGAAGTAACCTATTCACTCTTGACTTAAACACCAACGGGTTGTAGCCATTAGGAAACACAGACTGTGGCAGGGAATTCCCTTCGAAGTATTTTCAAAACGTGGCTCCGATTAAATAGATACCATAAATTAGGCTTTTCATTTTATGCCACACTAGCTGTCGCCCGCGGCTCCCCCCGCGTGGATGTGGAAAATTATCCCAAGGGAACATACTTCCGGGACAAAAAGTATCCTATGTGTTATTCCAGACTATAATCTACCACTGGGCCAATTTTCATCAAACTCCATTCAGTAGTTTTTGTGTGAAAGAGTAACAAACATACATACATCCATACATACATTCTTACAAACTTTCGCGTTTATAATATTAGTAGGAAGTAGGATATAGTATAGATTAACTTTTCCTGCAACTTCGCTCGCTCACTGTTCTGTGAACAGTGTAGACAATTCCTAACTTAGGTATGACTCTCAACAAAAGTGCAATATTCTATCAGTCAAAGAATCTTCCATTCAGATCAGTACGTATTTCAGAGATTAGCTGTTACTTTTGCTGATACAACATTTGAACATATGAATCTGAATCTCTTCAGTGTTCTACGCGCTAATTGAAAACATCCACCCTACGATCCTATGATATTATTACAATAATATGTACACACTAGTTATGCCCGCGATACGATCTCGTTTTTTCCTGTTCCCGTAGGAATTTCGGGAAATCCTCTCTTAGTGCTCCCCTACACTCCCCAAGGAACCCTCATGCCAAATTTCAGCTTTCTACGACCAGTAGTTTCGGCTGTGCGTTGTCTGTCAGTCATTCAGTCACTCACATATAGCAACGGAAGAATTTTATATATTAGGGTTAGTTATGGAGACTGTGGTTTTTGATTCAAGGTTAAAAAAACAAAGATGACTTAATAAGATTTTTTCAGGCTTCTTTTAACTTACATATTGTCATTAGATAAAACGAATGAATGCTCTGAGCAATTATTAACACTCAAGAAAGAAAGAATATTTATTTAGCATTTACTGACGTCTTAATATAAACATTGAAGTATTGTCACAGATGGCGCTAAAATGCAGATTTTGTTACCAGAAAGTAGTAGATGACGTAAGATAAGCAGTGTTTAATACTGCAATACTTTTTTGAGACTAAAAGTCACCGTCGATATTTTCAGTCTATCGTTTTATTAATTTGAGCCTTGCAAAAGGGGTACGTATTGCAATACCTAAAATTAAAAGGACTAACGTAAAATACAACTACGTTAAAAATCCCTAAAATTTAAATACCTAATGTTTTTAAATACCTAAGCAACTAGACCTAGCTACGAATTACCTAAGTTTAAAATACTGATTGGACTAACGTTAAATAGTTAGTTTTTTAAATTTTAGATATTGCAATACGTACCCTTGCAAAAGTCCTGATTACTCCTGATAAGTTGCTGTCGCTTCCATTATCATTTAAATTAATATTATTTAAATCTTTTCTGTCTTTCAAATCGCAGGCTTTACTGTGAACCAAGATGTAAGTAAGCTATGTTCGTTTGAGTTTAGCTCATAATTAGGCGATTGGCACACTGCAACGCACTACGCAGCGGAGTGCGTGGCGGACGAAGAAAAAAACTGCGCGTGAATGCGTTTTCTGTGTGTTGCATTGTGCGTGTTTTCCATACAAACGGAGATACTTACAAGCAACGGAAGAACACGCATCCACGCGCTACGCTGCATCATGCGGGGCAGTGTGAGAATCGCCTTACCTCAACTACCTATGAAGTAATTTTAGGGTTCTGTACCCAAAGAGAACCAGCGGCTGTCCGTCTTTCAGCCGGCTGTATCTCATGAACATGGGATCCTATGAACTATATTATGGGTTCCTGAGTACTGGTTGGTAACTGCTTTGAGAATTTTGGCTTGGTTTGGATTAAAATGAAGCGATCTTATTTTAGTAGGTATTATTAGAAGGTCGCGTTTGACTGACCTGATAGATAGTGATGATGTGTCGACGATGGAGCACGCTCGCCTAAGCTAAACTAACTTAGAGTCGATTTTTCAATAGTCACATAATCATCATTTATATCTAACTGAAGACTACTCCTGTTTTACATTATTACACAGGCTGTCAAACCGCAATTTTGATTCCAGAAATAATCCATAAAATTAGGCCATCCTTGGTCTGCCACCGGGTAATACTTGATGCATTATCCAGCAAGTTTTACTCAAAATTGTCACAGCATTTGGTAACGAAGTTGAGTGAGACATTAAAGTACTTAGCCGGCTTATCAGCCCGCATAAGTGGCGATGAAGCAGTCACAACCAACGAGCGAGACGGATCTTAATGATCCGTGGATCAAGGTCGCGTGACATTCCTAATATCGCGCCTGTATATGTCAACGGGACCGGTAAAAGTGTATGGACACCACCCACAAAGTATGTATTCATTTATTTAATTAATTTCCCTTCAAACCCTTCGGCCAAAACTGTGTTTTGAGGAACATCTCGAGTTAGCTCGCCAGTTTATTTGAGTCCCACGAAATAGGAGCATGATAGATTAAATTTCTAAGTGAGAAAAGTAAAAGTAAGAGTAAGAAAAGGCCAAAAAAAAAAACAAAATCCAATCAAAAGTCCTTTATTTCAAATGGCTTTAGAATTGTCAAGGCAATTTAAATAGATGTAGCTAGTTCTACCGTACTAGCGACAGGAGCAGCAAGCAGTATCTACTTACACATAAACGTAGTTACAACGCTTCCATATATACAGGGTGGAATTTTGTAATGCCACCTGAAGGGAAAGTACTCTTAATACTGTAGATAGAAAATTTTACTCAAAGAAAACATTCCTTTATTTTTGAGTAGAAAGAAAACTGCATTCAAAGTTTTTCAAAAATTCGCTTGCCACACCCGGGAATCGATCCGACTAAAATCTATAAAATTACAACCTGTACTTTTATTGCATCGATCGTTACGATCAATTAAAAAAATGAAATCTCTCTAAGAAACTTGATAAATTAAATGATAGGAAAACCATGAAATCTTAAATTATTTTAATTATTTACAAAAAATGGTGAACTAACTAATTAGTTTTTTTTTGTGGGGATATGTGAAAAATCAAATTTACATTAAATCTTATGCGAATGTTAACGAGTTGAGAGTTGACTTACAATCTATATAATATATAGATACATATATATATATATACAGGGTGGAATTTTGTTATGCCACCTGAAGGGAAAGTACTCTTAATACTGTAGATAGAAAATTTTACTCAAAGAAAACATTCCTTAAGTTATCTACAATTTGCAATTGGTCAAAAATTCAGAGTCAGAGAAGTGCCTCTGCTGAGCATGAACTCGTAGGTTTTGTTGTATCAAATATTTAATGTTGGTGATGGCAACAGTTACAGGTATTTTAACAAGTTTTTGAGATTGATTGTCGCTGAAATGATACTGCGACTTGAATTTAAACGCTTCTTAAGTACGAGAATTGGCCTTCAAATTGATAACTAGTATCAATTCACATATCAACACACGAGTCCCAGCATTATGCTGAGCGATGGCCGTTTTGCGCGAATGTGACGCAGGTCTCCCCAACTTGCATAACTTCTGTAATTTTATTTTTTTGATTTGCGTCATGTTTGTCCCAAATAAACTCTTTTTCTTTCTTTCTTCTTTCTCTTTTCTAATTATTTTGCTATAGTAGGTACTCATTAGTAAGGAACGAGGACGCGTTAGGAGGAGGTAGTTAGAAGTACTAACAGTTTCTAAGTTTTTGTATACTAACCAATTAATGGACTCTGTCTGAAGTAAAAGATTTATATATATATAATATATATATATATATTTTATTAGTTAGAGAGAAAACCGTTAAAACAAGAAAACGTTATAGGAATCAATAGTGAGACCGTTGTCTTACTAAATCCACATCTGCTGAGCTCACTGAAGCGTACTGATAAAGTGACATGTTTCCATGATAAGTGCATGTTTTAAACATATTGAACTTCATTTATTTACCACTGACACGAAGGAAAATAGATCTTATATTGTGAGACATAAAGTTCAGGTGGACAGCAAAGGTAAACTCGCCAAGATATCGTTACGGAGTCAGCGTACAATTACATATGCTGTGTGTGAGCACATTCCAAAGTTAATCTTACACCAATATTTTTTCACATAGCTCATAAATTTTAAGTGCTAAGGTTCAAAATCGTTTTGTTTCCATTTTTAGGAAGGAAAATAAATAAGCTATTGAGGTCAACGATTCGCACCTTTGAAGCTCATTTCGTTATCAGTAACTACAAGAAAATGGGGAGAAAAACGACTGTTTCACTAAATGGGGCCGTTTATACAGCGTTTGAGAGAGTTATTTTTAAATACCCATATAAATACGTTAAAGGACTTGTCACACTAGATGCGTTTTGCGTCCTGCGGTCCGGTCAACTCGAACGCTACCCGCACTCTGTGTTCGATGTGACCGGACCGTAGGACGCAGAACGCATTCAGTGTGACAAGACCTTTACAGTCGATAAGGAAGGCTAAGGACATTAATTGCTTACCCCTTTTTCAAGGTAGTTTAAAGGTTAAGGAACCTAATTAGTGGAGGTTCCGATTGTACAATTTAAAACAAAAAAACAAGAATATATTATATTTTTGTGTGTTTTTTTATTATAAAGCTTCCTTTTGACCACAATCTCACCTTTGACCACCTCAGATCACCTGAGATCACCTGGAGAGCGATGGAGCACTCTTGCCTAGAAGTAAACTATACACACTTGACTTGAAGGACGTTGGCATGTGGGGGCACATGCCAACGTTTGGTAGGTTTTCAGGATAACATAGAATTTGACAAAAAATAAACGTGAAATTAATTCAGAAAACATGTTTTTGTAGACAAAATATCGTCCATCCGCCATCGCTTAAATTTACACAAGAGACAACAGCTTCACATAGTCTCTCATGAGAAGACCCGCCAAAAGATGACAATTAATAACCCGAACAAAACCCCATTTTGCTAACATCCGGCTATTAAGATCATAACACAAACTAACCCTCAACCCTTGAGCGTCCATCTTAAACAAAAATGACCCTGTTTGATCGTCTCACTGAGTCACTGTTAATCACCCAACCCTCCGATGCGACGGTCAGATCCGGCAGGTAAGAAAAAAAGAAAACAAAAGACACAATTGCCGAGCGGTGTCACGGAACTATAGGATCCGACAATTTCCGGATAAAACCGGTTTCGGCTGGTTCCAACCGTCCCATGATGCCTTGTTTATGGTAATTTGGACGTATATTGTTAAATATCTTTGTTTTTTTTGGACGTGGGATTCGGAAGCTGACTTGTTGCAAATGGGATTAGTGGTCGTGTTCTCTTGGTTATTACAATAAAGGATTTAAACGCTACAGATAAAAGATTTTTAGTTGTTATATATTTTTTTGGCTTTGTTCCTTTAAGTTCTTCTTCGTAATCTGTAGATATGTCTTTTAACGTCGTTCTTGAGAGTAAGTCGCGTTTTTATTTATTTTGCATCGTTTTATGGTTGACAAGCCTTTCTTAGAAAGTCAGACAATGCCCATATTGCGAACACACTTGTTATTTTGACAATAGTTACTGTGAATGGCGTAGCCTCGTAACTGCGTAGTCATTGAACAAATTTTTGTTCCCAATCTTACAAAAAATCTTGATTCTAAGATTAATAAAACCATCTACATTCATTAGATCAAAAAAATTAAAATAAACTAACTTATGCGCATTAAAGTCGAAAATGATTCCATGAAAACGTATTACCGAGATAAAAATATTGAATCCTAATCCAGGTTATTATTTCAGGTGTGATTTGAATAACAAACTTCCAAATATTCAAACATAGCTATAACATCAATTAATTATGAACTACATATCATCAGGATAACTTTTGGACTCTTTATCTATTCAAAATGATTTCATCTCAAAACACAACGTTGCAAACGAAATATTGTCAACAGTCTCAAAAAACAATATCACCTCGGTTGAGAACAATCCATTCACACTTTTTTGCACGCATCAATACAAACATAAGACTAAAGAAGCTTCCGCAATAGCTAACAGCTCCCCTTCACTGGCATGACCACTTATAATCAATCATAAGCTTGTCCCTACTGTCCTGTCTTCCACCTTTTTGCAAACAACCCGTCCCTAAGATCGTTTATGCAAATTTTGGCAATTAAAACTTCGCACGTAACGGTCTACGGATCTTTTGTTACATCGGCAGCTGACGGTTAGTTTTTAGATAAAAATAACATTGCAGAATGAGTTTTGGATGGCTATTCGTGTCTGTGTAAAGATGAGGATGAAGTTCCCATGATTGGACATGTAACTAATAAAAGGTATGATTGAGCCGCAGTTTATGATTAAATATTGGAAAGTGTATGTGATGGTAAAGAATTAGTCTACACAACATCAGTTGGAGATGGATAGGTGAAGAAGATCAAAAATCCAGATTTAGTGATTAAAATGCCAATACACAAATATGATTTTTAAGCAAAGACAGGTGCCACTTCCTGTCTACGCACAGTCACAGTCAAATAATATCTTATTTGTATTAGGCCACCAGAGATATCATTAAACTCAGAGTTATTAGGTGATAATAAGTATCACATACATTATACCCGGGTTAAAATTAACTTGGAGTAAAAACTAACACTGGTTTGTGGGTGTGGCCTTAGAGCATTTACAGTTTGTTTTGCAAGTCAAGACATAACTTTGATAAGCAACTAGTATATTGCCTTCAAAATACTTTTGATTATTTTTAGTTTTCAACGACTATCATCATTTTCATGCCCATTCCATGTCATCTTATACGAGAACCATACTTATGTATAACTAGATAGTCATATTCATATTCAAAGTTATCAAAGACAACGTTTAAAGATTATCGTATAATTAAATGATGATGAAGCAGGTCGATATGATGATGTTGATAATGATGATAGAGAGACCCTAGAAGAAAATAGTGGTTAAAATCAAACACTGGCTTGGTAATCGGCTAATTGAATGATGGAGTAATTAAAACAATAATTAATTTATGACTGTAATAGCTACGCCTATTAAAGCAACATACGACTGCAGTTCGCACATACTTATTATAATATTTCAAAAGGTTGCGTTTGTATGTTTGTTGCTCGATTAAAGTTTTAATATATTTTGCAAGAGTAAGAAAAGAGCAGGCAAGGAGAATAAGGAATCTTTGTTTCCATTGTGAAATAGCAATGACGACCAAAGGGAGGCCCTTTATTGAAATATACATGTTATCAAAGGGCCAATTCTAGTAAGTTTTAACCAACGTTTTTTTGTCAGTCACAAACTGTGAGAATAGCCTAAATTTCCCTACATTTTTGAAAGATTGCGACTGAGATGCGAATGCGAACATTGCTAAAAAAATAGTAGAATTGGCCCTCAGGGGTAAACGATTGTCAGAAACTCAAACGTGAACGGAATGCGCTACCAAAATGTCACTTTGCAAATCCCAAACATTTCGGATTTTTTGACAACTGTAATCGCTGTTGCATACGATGTCACTTTGTCTAGAGCCCCAGAACCCAAAGTGCAGCAATATTTTTTTTTAATGGGAAAATATCTGATAGAAATAATTTAATACCTTAGTAATACTTAGTAAAACTGCGAGAAGAACAGTAAAAAAAAATTAGCCAGCGACAATATCTGAATGCTTTCACGGTGCATTTATTATCCTCAGTAGCAACAAGGAGTCGATAAGTCAGCACACGGAATAATTAAAAAAATGTTCGTATATTTCATATTAATACTGCTACCAGTTACAATTGAATCAGCCAACTTATTTGTTTTAAACGAAAATGCAGTCAAACTAATGAAAGTCGATGATGTCTCAATAAATAAAGTATTAACGAATATATTCCGGAATAATATTAAAGTCTTAAAATTTAGACCACTTGAAAGAGCAAAGGATATAAAACTGAGAACACAACTACAATCGAAAGAAAAAAGAGATGATCTTAAAAGAGGAATGGCTGAGGTCAAACGAAAGTTTGAAAATCTCGGACAGAAAAGATTTAAGATAGTTAGAAGAGAGGATCATGATATATGTGAAATAAAAAGATGTGGCAATAAGTAGAAAGAAGGAAAAAACGACATGATAAGAGGAAAATAAAAATAACAAACAGCATTTATTACACCCTTTATTTATTAACTTGATCTTTTAACCTCAAATTACTCCTCCTTTAAATCGGCCTTTGAAAATTTTAAAACGGTGAAGACATCTTATCCGGTCGATTCTGTAAACATATCGAAGTGAAGGCTTGGGTGAAGTGATCACGAGGTGAGCTGTCAATCCATATAATCAAGCTGGAATGACAGCTCACTCCGTGCTCACGTGACATCTTGATTGTATGCATTGACAGCTCATCTCGTGATCACTTCAACCAAGCCTTCACTTCGACTTGTTTACAGAATCGACCGGCTCATTTACTTTCTTTCATCGTTAGTGTCACCGTAATAGCATTAGCAGTGCGTTGTCTAAAAGTCTCTTTTGATCATTGATCTGCAGATTTTTTAATATCTTTATGTCATGATGATCGATACCACACCTGCAGTTGAGGGGTTGGTTATTTTTTCGCACTATTATTTCAAGAATCGTTTTTGTTAGGTTAGTAATTCTTTTCGTAAAATAATAAACTTTTGTTAACAATGTTTCTATGATTGTAAAACACCATAATATTTTTTAAAATTTTAATTCCTTCCATCTTCACTTAAAATAAATCTTAACCTTGCCCAATCCCACGTAGGGTCAAATTAACCCCCACTCTTTTAACTGACCACTCATTCAAATCCTATTGACCCTTCTCAAATAACACTGAAATGCGACCAAGGGTCATCTGGACCAATTTGGGACAAAGGTAGAAGTTTATAAAAAACAGGGATTGGTCAAGACTGACAATAGAGGTGACCCCTGGAATTAACGAGTCTTGACCCTTGGGGTGTCGGTGTATTGAAAGGGTTGGGATTAGAGGTGTTACGTAAGATGATGAATGGGGTAACAGATGCCGTATTCTTTGGGGTTTACAATGAGCTGTATTGAATTAAAGGTGGGTTTTTATTATTAGCAGTAGGTTGGTCTTGGTAATTTGGAAGAGTATGGTTGATGTAGGTATTTTGCTTCTGTTATTTACAACCGATAAATTACTTAAGTAATTGTTAATTTAATTACGTACATCCATTTTGAAGTTTAACTGAAAGTATACAAAAAGGAAATTAGGTATTGATTTTAATTTATCACAGATGTATACTAGTACCTAACCAATTAACTACGCATTTTTCTAAATATTTGTAGTAATAATGTTAAAAACATTTTGGCAGATTCTTTCTTCCACCATTTATGATATAAAAATTTTAAAACTCAGTTTATAATCACTTTTGCCATATTTTCACGAAAGTAAGACAACGAAAACGAATAAATACGTCTGTTATCAAAGAACCGAGCCTACCTTGTGTAACAGTGATTGCATTTGAGCGGCCATTTCACGGCTGTGCTCTAGATCATAAGTAGCTGGCACAAATACACTATTAATTACGGATTGATACACTGATAAGTCTTTATGAATTTATATACCAAGAAAATAAAAGTAAAAAGCATATGTATCTAGAAAAATAACCTATCAATGAAAATCATAAATCCGATTTTACGCTGAAAATGACACAGTGAGAGAAATCGCACAATTATTTAATTTCTCGTTTTAATTAAGAAGTGACCAGCACAGCCGTATTGTAAACTTAGCTAGCAATAAAACCTGATTACATTTCATGCCTCATCAATTGATATCTCCAGTAGCAAAAACGTTTCGAATTGGACAGATCGATGTCACAGAGAAGATTTTAAAATGTTAGCATATTTTCTTTTACTGCTACCGACTTTAGATCCACCTTCAGGTTCAGTTATTATTACCGAATATTCAGTAAAACAAGTGGAAATCGACGATGGTACAATAACACTGTTTTTATCAAGATTAAACCCTGAAGTTATTAAATTGGCACGATCTAAAGCAGAAAATTATAGTGAACCTCTTATGACAATGTTGAGACCTGAATATGAAAATAGCGGACTAAAGCGATTCAAGAAAGTCCATCGGGATAGTGAAAAGATTAAGTGGTTTACGAGAGATATAAATAAAATTATGAAAATAAATAATATTTAGAAAAATACCAATATTATGGAAATATTCGATACAAATAACAATTATATGGAAAACCCAGACAGCTGGAATGCATGCTCCCTGAATGTAAGATGCCTACTACCAAGCAACAAGCAGACACGAGCACATAATGTTGTGAAACAAAGGACGATTTTGGATATTTTAAGTAACCGGGAAGCTGCCACTAATCAAAATTAAGCCCACCCAGTAGTGGCATATTATATTTGACGTATGTGTATTTATTACTAAATACAGAGTATTTATTTTTGAAGACCCTGGAGTTTGAATAGCTCATTATTAACTTTTTACTTCACTTAAGATTATGTTCTTATTATTGCGCATTATTGATAAATTTTTTACTAACAAAATATCATTAGAATTACCATTAGTTGCTTACATTTTCTTATAATCATATATTACGTTAATATATCGTTATTTAAAATTAAAATTCCCCGGCATTTGAATGCGTCTTTCGAATATTTCCAATAATTCCTATTAAGTAAACTTTCACATAGTCAATAACACAGCTAAATATCAAGTGAGATAGTGGTAAACGCGAGCAGTGGATGATCTCCATTGCTTTTTTATCCACTCGACATATGAACAGTCATTAGAAAATCAAACGCAAATAAACGTAAGAATTCCTGTACAAATCTAATTGTGACAAATAACACCTCATTACTTGGCGCAGCGGGAAATAAATTCAAGGTTGGGTAAAGCCCCGGGCTGCGAGCGGTCAAAATTACCTTCACGAACAGTTGAGGGTTAAAGAAAAATGTCTTTATTTTTCAAATGTTTTCATTGAGTATTTTGAACAGTTCTATTTTTATTTGACTCTTTAGTAGCTTGCTGCATCATCATATCAGCCGAAAGACTGATGGACATAAGACCCCCAATGGGGAGGATTGCCATTATCGCCACGCTTGGCAGGCGGGTTGGCGATCGCAGTGTAGCTGTTGCAATGTACAGAGAATGCTGTTGCCCATTTTCTGGTGAGTCCCTTAGTCGCCTCTTACGACACCCATGGGAAGTTTATTGGTATGGGTAGGTTGTTGCGTTATGTACTAATTTTATTAATAAATCTTTTACTTTCTGATATTATGATTATCTCAGTTGAGAATACGCCAAACCGTGAAAATATTATAATAATTCCTTTATCACAAAGTGGTGGATATCTTATTCTTCCTATAAGTACAGGAAAAATAAGACTATATTCCTTTTTCACAAAGGAATTATGTTGGTATTGGCATGTTAAGTATCCTGGATTCGCATTATCTCACACTCGTTATATGTAAGAATCTCTTCAATTCATGTTTTCCCTTTAATATTTATTACATTGCCATTACAAAACCAACCTCTCGTGCAACTTTGCGTACAAATTAATTTACATCAGACTTTTTAAACGAAATAACAAAAAGTTGAGTGTTTATGAAAGCGACGTTTTCTGTATATTTCCCTCGAGATGGGGCGAATAGATGTTTTTCATCGCGGAGGCGTGTCTGTGTTTCAGTTTACCGCACCTACTAATGTTATTAATTGCTTTTTTTTCGACAGTAAACGTCAAAAATGCTGATGTTATTTTGAAGGGGGCAAAGAATATATCGAATAGGTAGATAACTCTTTAAAGTACACCATTAGAAACTGGCGTTCTATCAGAACGGCAATGATGGTCGTTAAAAAGTCCAAGATGAATGAGATAAACTTGAGCTACAAACCGAAATGGTAGTCGGTCGATCCAAACCTACTTCCTACTAAGATAATATTAAATGATTTGGATGAAATTTGGTACATGATTGGTTTAAATAATTTTGGACTTGTGACAATCGTTATCTATTCTATTTTTAATATATGGCAATCAAAGCCGATGACGACTATTCTGCCAATGTCCCTAGTAAATTGGAGAAGCTAGTGTGCAATATTTTAATGATTAGGAGAAAACAACAGACAATCGTAATCAAAATGCCACTTTGCCTAGAACCACAGACAAAGGCTAAAATTAAAGGTACTTAATTCTTAATTAGTAGTATTATTGAAGATGTATTCTAATACCTTTAAACGAGCAATTCTTGTATATTTATAATCTGAACCTCGGAAACGGCTCAAACGATTTTCTAAAATTTAGTATGCAGGGGGTTTTGGGGGTTGCGGAATTTGTTTGAAAGAATCACCGCGGCCCTGGAACGCAAAGGGCTTTAGAAGGAACACGGATGGGTTTTAGTCAGTAAGAGTCTGACAGGCCCTTCCGCTCCACCCAGAGCGGAAGAAGTCATTTGATGATTTCACATCCTTAAAAAAGGGGGGTTTCGGGGCGATAAATCGCATCGTCTCATAAACGTTTCATTTTTAGAAAACGTTTAGCTATAAAAATACCGAGCAAAGCTCGGTCATCCGGGTACTATATATTATATATAAGTAATCTTTAATTGGTTTTAGCCAGAGATGTCTTTTTTTACCGTCATAGTTACTAAAATAGTACCATTTTAAGTCACAATAAAAGAGTTTACCATGTGTCGAATCTAATAAATTATTTCGAACTATGAGAAAACATCATGTGTGGTATATAATATAACAATTTACTTAATGTATCGCGTCGTCGCGTTTCTGCTCTACTTGCCATTCATGTTACATTTAAATATTTCCCCAATAAACATTTTTAGAATATTTTAATTCATATATTTTGATAAGCCTAAAAATTTGCAATTAGGTATTACGTTATTTTATAAAAAATAAAATTGTTGCGTATTCTCTGGAAATAGACACGCAACTTGACTTTTATTTTATTTGGTTGAAGTTAAGAGTCCTCTTCGTCGCGTATTCCTCATTATTGGGGGATATTTATTTTATTTACTAATTAATCATCATTAATCATTCTCCACTCGACGGTGCTTCACCATCTGTCGCTAGTCTATCGTGCAGTTTTGTAGTCCAAGGTTGATCGAATTTAGTCGGCCAATCTAACTAGACTACGGTAACCATTAGGTTGTTCTAGATTATGTAAATCGTTCCTTGCGATTTGACTCAAATTTCCAAGAATCTAAAGATATACATAACATTCCTACGAGAAGGATATAGAGAGACTATGACAGACATATCCCGGAATATTTCTGACTATTTACAGTACTTATACAACCTGTAACAGTTTAAACGCAATAGGTTCCTCGGAAGGGGTCATTGTACTCATCATTATGAACAACTTTCACTATGGGACCAACACAGAAATCGAGAAAAACAAATCGACTCCCCATACATTTATGTGCTCATAACTCGACAAAATGTACTGAACAGCTGTTTTTTTTTCGCGATTTCGGGGTTGGTCCCATGGTAAAAGTTGTTCATAATGATGAGTACAATGACCCCTTAAGAGGTATTGCGTTTATTCTGTTACACGTTGTATAGGAGACGAGCTCACCTCTAGTTGACTTGAAAAAATAAGTCTTTGTGATCATCGAAGGCAAAATCAATAAAAATCTGTAGTTTATGCTGCATTTCTCAGTAACGCAATACCAGGCGCGCAGAAGCGTCAATTATGCAAAAGTTACGTAAACACTGTTTGTGCATGGATGGCTTAGTAAATGGAGTGCGACGCGTCTTTCGTTCTTTGTGTGTTGACTTACGACCAGTCTCAATAACGTATCTACCTTTAATCAACTGTCAAATTAGCTACCAACAGTAGCTGAAACGTCATGTTTGAAAGGCAAACATGACGTTTTAGCTGTTGGTAGGTGATTTGACAGTTGGTTAAAGGTAGATACGTTATTGAAACTGGCCGTTAGCTACCTACGTTAGATACTCGTAGTTGCGTCGGATGATCGTATCGGATTTTATGTTCTGAACCAACAACTGTTTTGCTAGCATTTTGTAAGTTTTTAACACTTACTACCCACTGCTGTATACTATGCACTGCTACCCAAGCAAACATAATCGCAGAATCGCCTTGAACTATCAATAAGTTGACAATAACGGGTAACGGGATAGAAAAAGGATTAATAAAAGTATTACTAACACGTCAAATGCATCACAAATAAATAGTTTTCAATTAAATGTCTTATTTTCCTGATGTTCATCCAAAGATAACATCTGTTATAAACACATGAATAACGTAATAACTATTGTATTTGTCTTAACAATAATACTATATGCTTATACTAACTGATCCCTGCAACTTTGCAATACCCCCTCTTGAATTTGAATATTCTTAGCGGATGTTCACTTAATAACAAATGAAATCTATATTCCAAATAACGTTAAGTAAGTCAGGACAAACGATTTATAAGTACCTACATTATTCATAGATACAATTTTTGACACAACCTAAGACTATGTATGCGACTATCCTGCACAGTAGGCATGCGACTAAGTACACATAATAAGGCTATGCGGAACGAAATTTCAATTTAACGGCGATATACAAGCTTTACTAAGTCGTTCATCAACCACCTTATCAATCCACCATAACACTCCATTCCTTCCTCCTCCGTGTCTCCATATGATTCAGTTTAGTTTTGCATGGGAATGTGCCGAGATGAACGTTACGTCGCCATTGCTATGCGAGTGTCTGCTGTTTTTACTAGACAATAGACGCACGAGTACGTGGAAGTCGTTGTAATCGACCAGGCCAGGGAAATGTATGCCTAATTGATTAAGGAAAACGATTTCACTTTGATTGATTTCTTTTGGGGAATTCGACTTGATTCAAATTGGGGTTGGATTGTTTAAAAGGGCAAAGGTTAAGGTACTAAGTAACACGCTCTTTTGGCTAATGGGATGTTAAGGTACTTATATGTATTTAACACGATTGTTTCGACATATTTTGCACATTTATGAAAAACATATCCCTGAAAGAGAACCTATTGCTGGCATCTAGGAAATACTAAAGTCTACTGCTTCTATTAACCTCTTCAGATTAAGGTCCTGCAGGAAGCCCTTATGGTCAAGAGAAAATGGCATTCGGTCAGCGATCATAATTTCCAAAAAGGCCAAAATGTCACGGATTGACCAGGGCCCTGTTTAATATAACTGACAATGCGACAAATTTGTGAAAAACTGACATAACTGTTGCAATTTCGCGACAGATGCTGTTTAATAAAGAGAATGTATCACATGAACTTAAAAAATTGTCGAAATGTCAGATTGTCGCTTGTCACTTGTCGCCTGTCGGTTTTATTAAATAGGCCCCAGACGTGCTAACGAAAAGTCACGTGACCTCTTCAATGTGTATTTTTGTCAAAGCCAAAAAAAAATATGAGAAATCTAGTATTTTTTTGTGTATTTGTTAACACGTGTGCTAAAGAAAAGGAGCTACATCTCAATAATTATATTGTTAGCAATGTATTACTGTGAATAAACACTTTTTTTTTACATTTTGGACTTTTGACAACCGATATCGGTATCATAATGTCCCTTTGTCTCTTGAACTTAACTCAACAACCTAGCGACAGCTTTTTCAATGAGGGCAACCGTTTTCAGTCCCACCAGTTGGCGCCACTGGCGCGTAAGGTCCTTAAGCATAACAATAAAAGTTATTATTACGCGCACGTGAGGTCAGAATCAAAATAATGTATAATGTCGTAAATTTGCGATTTAATACAACATAGATAGTGCCGTAGTTTTGTTACCCGGACACATTATTTTGTTCGTAAATAAAGGACATACACATATTTCCGACAGAAACAATCTTAACGCAGTGGTCAGTAGAACTGTAACTTAATCTGCCATAGTAAGGCGGTTTTAGTAAAATATTCACATAAATCACAATAAATAAGTATATAAACTCGCGTCAAAAGCCAAATAACAGTGAACTTTGACATTTTGAAGATCTCACGCTACACTAGCGCCTCTAGCGGCATTCAAACGCGACAGCCCTCGTTGGCCATGTGGCGTGCTACGGATTTCTTTATTGAGATTCAATTTGCAGCTCCCGAGCTCTAACCACTAAAATACGATATAGAGGCAACATTGATCCCACATGTCCTATTTACCCTCAAAGATAAAAAGTCACAAAGATAATAATATCTCTTCGATATTAACCCTAAAATGCACCCTAACCCACGTATCTCGCCTAAATAAAGGTGTGTCTACACAATACGTATGCAAAGTTTATCTTGTTAGTACCTATGTGTTGTGTATGTTTGTGTACGGCTGTGTATGATTGTGTATGCTCCCCCGAGACGCGCGTGTCTCTGGTCCGCGCAGTGAAATATTAAAAAAACAACACCTAACTGCCGATGGATAGTTGGAGTATTTTGTATTGGTATAAAATTTTCTTGCAAACAACAATGAAGTATAACAAGGAATTAGCTGTTGTGAAAAACCGAACTTTCGAGGTAATTTTGTATCGAATCAATTCCATAGGATATTTTTTTTTACAGAATTAAGCTTTTACTAAGTTGTAAAATCGTGTTCAATGGGGACCCACACGCAAAGCTCAGCGCAGATGTCGCCAGCGGCGGGATGGCTGCTGTCAAATCGTTTTTGCTTTGTTTAAGCTTCGGTTATTGCTATTGTTTGTCTTGATACCGTTCTACTATCGTTATTAGTAACATTTATTGTACCTGGAAGTTTAAAGAATTGAAAGACGAACTAAAAAAAACGATTTTTGCGACGTATAGCCTCTGCCACTTCTTTTTACATGGGGTACATCCTGGTACAGCACACAGGCATATTTCGAGAAAATTAAAATTGATTGAATTATAGATAATAAAATGTTTGAATTCACAGCTATCAATGGCCATGCCGATGATGCGCCACCTATCGTGAAAGCATGGCAGTAGATATCCTCATTGTCCCCGATGGCTTCAGTAACGGTATGCTATCTAACAGAGCAAAGTTTATGGAAATCTGTGAATTGAAAAGCTGTCGATAAGATCTCTCAGTAATTTTCATCTTTCAGTCATTTTCATTCCTTTTTTAGGTACCAACATATAAAAAAAAACTCAGTGTCTGCAGTGTGAAGCACATTACTTATAAAAACATCGAGTCCAAACATTTGCCCAACTTTTCTGCAAACAGAATACTTTACCAACAAAAAAAAACACAAACCAATCGATAAACTAACATTGGACAGCAATTAAAACCTCTTCAATACCTACCTTCGTGGTTCGTATGCCAATCCACGTCGCTCGTGGTACAGTGACAGACGCCGGTGGGTCTCGCACGCACACATACGCACACACCCACACTGGTGAGGAGATAGCGACAGTGACTCACCTCAGAGGGTGTGTGCGGTGACCATAAGGTATGGAGGTGGCAGGACTTAGATCACAGAGGGCGGAAGGGGAAAATTGGACAGAGATTTTTACGACACCTACCAAACTACCATACAGTGTCTTTTGAACCCAAAGGTTGACTAGTCTGTCTATCTTTCTATCGGGGTTTGATTTTCGCATTTAGTCTTGATGTTGGAGTTTGAGCCAAGACGGCCGTTATTCCATCCAGCCAACTTCCCTCCACCAGCTGATTAGGCCTCCCAGTTTATAGTTTGTATAAGGTTCTGATTGAGAGGCCTTATTGCATAAATGAATATTTCCTTTTGCTATTAATTAATACATAGGTTTTCCAGAAGCGGAGCGATCGTCCAACGTTATCTATATGAAAAGTGTTTCAGCAATATTAAAAATCGGTACACACCATAAATATTGGCGTAATTAGAAAGTCAGGCTAAAATATATTTGGCAACCTTGTGCAGCTACACATTGTTGTAAAAATAGAGTAAAAGCACTATTGAACACAACATAACAAAAAAAAACAGTTAAAATCAAAACAGCTCTATTCCCTGAAAATCCCAAACGCATAGTCACTACAGGTGTACATTTTACTTGCATATCGATTCAGCGCACTCCCCCGGCGCCAGGGGTGGGGGGTCAAAGCGCCGGCGGGAGGAGGCGATCCCCCGCTCTTTTTATGCCCGGCTCGAAAACTGGATAAATGCGGCCGCCACTTCCCTGAATTGTGGACACCGTATCATTTTTCGGATACCTATTCGGAAACGCCAGACATATTGGTTTATGTTTTTTCGTTGAGTTTTCCACTACAGGTGAATTGATGGGTTTTTGTCAATTGTGTGTACTGGGGAGTGTGCTTTATGATATTTGATTGTTGGAGATAGGGAGTTTTTGATCGGATACGTAGGAACACTATCAGTTCATGTTATTTTTATGTGAAAAGCAGAATTATGCCTTTCTCCACATACTGATAAAGGCTACAACAAATTACAAAGAGATGGGCAGTCCTGGCTCCGCAGTTGTGTTCTTCTACTTGTATACTTACATCAATTTGCCAAAGCAAGTGTAGTGATTACTAAGATTCTAATGGGCAAGAAGAATGCTAAATCAAGCATTCAAATTCAAGTTACAATAACATCTGCGACCATCAATGATAAAATCTTGTCAAAATGTAGGAAAAATAAGTGGCGTTTTTGACATTTTGCGACTGTGCACGCTTCTAAAATATACGAGAATTGCCGCCAAAAACATAAGACGATCACGTCTATTCGAACCTGCGACTAATTTTTACTTATTACTTACTGGTCCCGGGATTTAGAAGGAATGTCCATGTTAAGATAACGGTCCCTGAATTCCGGGAATAGCGATACCTATGCCAATCACTGCTAATGAGTAAAAAGGAGGCGAATTCTCGAATCGCAATATCATTTCAGCTACAATCTATTTAAAACTTGCCAATATGTGGTGCTCCTAAGGTTTTTCAGATAATGCACTTATGTGCATACATGTACTTACTTCTAACTACAATGAGATTCACAGCCCTTCTCTGTCGCGTTGTTGGCTAACTAGCTGGGTGTCTAAAATAACTCCTGTAACGCCAGTCAAAAACAAGAGACGACCATGGTGAAGACTATTGTCAAAACCGCAAAAATGTATGAGATTGTCAAAATGTCACGTAATTACCTAATCCCCGCTAATAAAATGGCGCTTTGACTAGAGCCCCTTGCCATCTTCTGCGTTTCACCAACATAACAACAAAATAACAGGCGTGATTTGTTTCTCAAGACTCCACATTACATGCATCTACTTGAATAAGAGGCAGTTGGCACAATTGGCTAGGAGTGGGCCACGCGTGGGACACGTCTCGGCCAGCACTCACCACTAATTCTATTATCTGAGCCGTTCTGTAGGATTACACGTCACGCAGATATCGCCGAGTGGGGGTTTTCCAATTGTGACGACACGATTTCATGTCGAAGTTGTCAGTTGAAATTTTAAATAATTAAGTCTGCATTTTTATTTTGTCTATCTGCTTTTCACTTAATTTTCTTGAATGGATTAATCTGTATTTTGTTTTGAGAGAAATGGAAGGAATGGGGGAGGCCCTTGCCCAGGAGTGGGACAAATCAGGTTAACGAAAACCCGATTTATTCACTGCGTCATTATCATACATCACATCAATTTAATAATATATTTCTGAGAAGAGTCTGAAACGACTTGATGGTCTTTATCTAAAGTAGGACAATACAAAAACAACATAATTATGTCTATGTTCCAATTATTATGGGTTTTTCAACCATTTTCTAAAAGCTCATTCCACTCACCACTCATTCCGTCTAAGCATATAGCATCCCCGTCAAAACAATCAAATAAAGCCAAGTTAAAATTAGGCAGTATTATTCACCAGTCTATTAAATAAGTACGTCACAATACGAAATACATATGTAGTACAACACATTAGCAAACAAACGCCTCGTTGACCGCAACTCGACGCCAAAGGGAACGCTGACGAACTAACGGTAAACTGATTTGCGTAAGATCGTAATATCATGACAATGTGTCATTCAAGGTTTTAAGGAGGATTTAATTTTTGGGCTCGTAAATATCTTTTGTATGATTCAAACAGCTATTTTTGGTATACTAACTTCTGTCAGCGGCTGTGCCAGCGTGAAATTCGGAAATCCCATCGAGAGTAAACCTTTATGTCAATAACACTTTACTTTACAAGAACGAAAAGTATCCTAAGACCTTATCCAGGTCATAAACTACCTCCAAGTTTCATCAAAACCCATTCACCCCTTCTATCCGTCCTGATCTCCTTAGTCCTGATGTTGGATCATTGTGCGTGAACCATGGCGGCCGTTATTAGAACCAACCAACCTCCCTCCTCCGCAGATCAGTCCTCTCAGTGTGCTCATTCACCCCATGAGACAAGATTGATTTATAGACATCAAAACACATTCCTGACTAAAATACTAGGAAATAGAATGAGGAAGAGAAAACTAACAGGTTAACTAAAGGGTAATTATTTCGTTTGAGTTTAACTTGACGAGAAAATTTGTAGTAAATTGAAAAAAAAAAACTATTGGCTTTATTCACTGAAGCTTTGACTTGAATGCACTTTCCTTTATCATAAAAATCAGACATTATTAAGAAAATTCTCTGTGTCGACACAAATGGTAAACTCCAGGCTCTTACAGTAAACTACGCTTTTACGTAAGCTCAGTATGTCACAGCGGTGCGGACAACAGGCTCTATCATTCTATTGTTAGGCAGATTGTTGGCTGTACTGTTTACAGTACTCTGTGGCTATGAGAACTCTCTGAGAGATGAATAGGTATGCCGTATGAACGTGAGTTGAAAGACCCGAAATAGGTCGTTAGAGGTTTGTGCTTGCGCGTAGATGTTGTGTTGAGAAATTCTTGTGCGATTAACTGGACTACCTAGCCAAAAGCTGCGAGGGTTACGGAATTTGTTCGAAAGAGTCACCGCGGCCCTGGAACGCAAAGGGCTTTAGAAGGAACACGGATGGGTTTTAGTCAGTAAGAGTCTGACAAGCCCTTCCGCTCCATCCAGAGCGAAAGAAGTAATTTGATAATTTACGCTACTTTAAAAAAAAAAAACTAGCCAAGAGAATGCGTCCCAAACTTCACTGCATTGTACCAACTCTAAGGACCAACGCTTCTAATTATATAAAAAATCGGCCATGTGCGAGTCCAACTCGCTTGCAAAGGGTTCCGAACGATTTTTTTTTAATAATGTTTTGAGAACATAGACTTCTTATAGGTTTTCCTGTTCTATCTATACTTAGGTTAAGACTTAAGAGTCAGTCAAATAGTAGCTTTGTACATTCCAAAACGTAGATCTCTATAGAGATGAACGTGCAAGGAACGCAAAGGTCATTATTTTCGATAAAAATATGTATAACATAATCTTTCATAAATATATCACATAATTATGTGATTTTCAAATAGGTCATGTCTATCGGTGGACAGTGACAATGTTATATGAAGTCATCACACAGGCAAATGTGTAGTTGGTCACAGACTATCCTGTTCCAAATGTTCAGTTGACAATCAACTGAACATTTGGAATACTTTTTTACGCATCAAAATTTGATAGGATCAAGTTACTTCATAATCTTACGGAGTTTGCTATTTTCCGGTGACATCTACACAATTTGTTTTTCAGCTTGTACATATTTTACAGAGCAGGATAGTCTGTGACCAACTACACATTTGCCTGTGTGATGACTTCATATAACATTGTCACTGTCCACCGATAGACATGACCTATTTGAAAATCACATAATTATGTGATATATTTATGAAAGATTATGTTATAAATATTTTTATCGAAAAGAATGACCTTTGCGTTCCTTGCACGTTCATCTCTATAGAGATCTACGTTTTAGAATGTACAAAGCTACTATTTGACTGACTCTTAAGTCTTAACCTAAGTATAGATAGAACAGGAAAACCTATAAGAAGTCTATGTTCACAAAACAAATATCGAGAGTTTACAATCTCTCAAGTTATTTTATAATCTTACGGAGTTTGCTTTTTCCGGTGACATAGATAAATGTTTTGAATTTTTAATATTTAGGCACTTGGAATAACGCACACTTTTTTACATAACGTTTGTAGGCATGCCGCATTAACAAGAGATTTCCATTTGCAATTTATTGACCGCTATTGATATTATGGTTTGCAGTGTTCCGACATTAAATCCCGCAGTTTGAGGTGTTAAAATGTGTCCAAAGAAAGGTTCTGTATATTTTGGCAGTCTCCTCATTGTTAGTCCAAAATCCGTAGAAAGCGATGTCATTATGGTGTCCATTGTCCCATAAACAATCGAGCTGGTTGAATTATTACAATTACTCAGTGCAGGTCAACTACCGCATTGAATAATCACCCAGAGATCAATGCACCTTTGGTGGTTGTTTGGTATGACTGTAAGTTCAAGTATCTACTGAAATGACGTTGATTGTGGGCTTGTGGGTCGTCGAGAAACGAAAGTGTAAGGCGTTTCGTTAGGCGTCCAAGAATAAAGTTGGGCCATTCTTTTTTAATGCTTGAATGTCAGACGCGGTTGATGTCTAGCATTCGATATTAATAATATATAGTTCATTTTCTCTCAAAAAGGTACAATTTGGTACATAGTAACTAAGTAACAGGCAGATTCAAACCTTTGTGAGAGCTGGAGTCTATACTGGGTTCGGGACCTGTATGACAGATCTCCAGACTCACGCCCTTAAAAATAAAATATTAAGTTGCACTACGCACGAGCATCTTTCTAGTTTGCCATCTGACGAGGCTGAAAGACGAAAAAATTACAAAGATAACATATCAATTTTGGCTACTGATCACCGTGCAAATCTTGGCACCTATGTAACTGCTGCACATAACTGTGCAGCCTAGAATTATAAATGAAACAAATGGGATATGCCTGTGCTTAGCACTATTCGTTTGTAACAAGTACGTAGATACTGTTGTGTTGGATTGTATGCCTGCATGAGGGGAAAAGGTTACTGTGACATTTAGTATGTCTAGCTTGAACTGTCCCTCTGCTGGTCCTCCGTCCATTCTTATCATTGTTCCCGGTTCTGTGTAAAATACCTAAGTAAGACATCCAAGTCATCGCGCCATTTCTTTCATGGTCAGCCGCGGAAATATTACTAAGATGCCTTGAAGCTTTCCATTGGAAAATCTAGTTCAACAGAATCGTGTTTAAAGCCACTATACCAAGAAACTTCCTTGAAAAGCCAGATATCGTCTCCCATAAAATCCTAAAGAGCCCTAACTCAGCTTGTGCTAGATTCCTAACGTTTATTGACTAAAGCCTCGCTTTGTCCTCAATTAATAGCATTAAATAGATTATTACCCCTACTAACTGTGCCCCGTGGTTTCCCGTGGCCTAGTTTTGCTTAGCGCTTTTGCTTCGTTTTCGCTTAGCGCTTTTGCTTCGTTTTCACTTAGCGCTTTTGCTTCGTTTTCGCTTGACGCTCTTATTTCGTTTTCGCTTAGCGGTCTTATTTCGATTAACGATTATTGGAGGATTTCGCGGTTAAATAATAACAGCGAATAATCGTTGTGGTTAAACGACGCTTGCTAAAATGCCGAGGTCAATCCGTGGATGGGTAATCATCCATCATACATACCGAGACTCTTCTTTGCTTCGGAAAGCACGTTAAGCCGTTGGTCCCGGTTGTCACTTGAAGATCTTTGGCAGTTGTTACGCATAGTCAGGAGCTCAATCTTATTCCAGTCTTGTCAAGAGATATCGTCTTACCCAGTTACTGAGTTTTGGAGCTCAGGTGGGCAGGCGCACCATGTAAAATACTGGTACTGGTAACCCAACTATTTATATTTAGGATAAGGCTCGGCAGATTGGTTGTTCTTTCTATTTTTTTTTTGTTTTTTTGACAGAGCGTTATTTTAAATAGTACATGACCTTCCTCAATGATTGGGCTATCAGAATATCATGTAGGTATAAATCCCATCCATTTTGTAATTCCACAGATTAGCGCATTCAAACAAACAAACTTCAGTTTTCTAACATTGCAGTATAGATGTCATGTGCATCGAGTATTATTTTCAACCTAGAAGCAGATTGTATTACGTCAGAGCCTATTTTCTGCGACTGTTTATTTTTATTCGTATATAAATAGAGGGTGTAATGACTTTAATACAGAGGCTTGTGGTACTCATACAAATGTGGAAGTATTGTTATGAATGGAATGGAATAATGGAGTGGAACTTGTTTTATCAACCTAACTAATTTCCGCTGTATACCCTTACAAAAAAATGCTGTCAATTTCCGTACTCATTGCATAAACTTTCAACTTACTATCAAGGGTGAGGTAGCCAAAATTATTCTAGAGCAGGCAGAAATCTATTCTGAGTAATATAATAATAAAGCTGAACAGTTTGTTTGTTTGAACGCGCTAATCTCTGGAACAGTCGGATTTGGAAAATTCTTTTTGAATATGATAGTCACAGATAGAACGGGAAAAAACGTGATATGCGCGTATGAAGTCGCGTGCAAAAGTTAGTCTATTATAAAATCTGTTTGACCCTCAATCTACTTCTTACCTGGATTGGAGAGGAGAAGGAAGGAGGACCGTGGTACCCTACTTTGTTTAGAAGTCTCATGTCAAAAATACGAGACTCGAGAATCTAGTAAACACATTTTAATGGGACTCCTAATTAATTTAACTACCATCAATTAAACTGCAAAAAAAAATTCCGTGCGTTAGTCTCGCAAAAGTCAAAGTCAATTCATTTATTTCAACTAGACCATTAATAGGCACTTTTTAACGTTAAATTTACAGTTTTTAATTAAAATATTAGTGACTCTAGTTGTCCATTCGCAAAAAGTAGATTATTATGGAGAAGAACGGACAAGAAACTCCATATTTACTTAGCAATACCAGCAGAGATAAAATTAGGTTTGCTAGCAAGGGACATAGTAAAAAATGTAAATGATTCGACCGATTTGAAAATAATATTTTTTTTTGTTTTTTTATTTGCCTCAATACAAAGTGGTTTAGAAAAAAAAAATGAAAATTCAAATCTTTAGGGGGTACGAAGTTTATTGGGTAATCTAGAATCATATATCCTAGATATCGATTTATATCAGCAAAATACTCAAACGTAAGAAAAGAAGCTCACATTTTCTAGTAGCAATTGTTTTTTATAAACAAACCTACTTAGTTTTTTCATCGACCAGTAGCAAAGTGGCACTGTGGCATGCACTTCCCAACCTTTTGTCCCTAACGCCCAATACTTTAGTGATTGCAGTAAAATTTAAGAGGACTTATCTAAGTTCAGGTGGCCGCTGGTTTACGAGCGTTTACGAGATAAGGTCTGTCTGAGCGACACATACTCGAGAGATGAATCCAACATCCCTGACCATAGACTAGAAACGGATAGAACTGTTATTTTAACAAAAAGCGTGGGGCCGTTGGCGAAAGCAGTGTAATTAGTTCGGATCGGTTTATAAAGTGGCCCAGTCACTCAAGAATGCATTTATCTTCGACAGTTTGTGCCAATAGCCATAATTTGTTTGGTCCTGCCAGTGCGGCACCGCGCTGGTACGACCAAACGTGCTGCTGCGTCCAGCAACAGCTATGACGCAGCAGTACGTGTCCCGGCTACATCACTCCACGAAGGTTGAGGAGATCGTGGAATACATGAGAATGAAGACCAACTGGACTATATTTTCAAATGCGACGATGCCTTTCGTTCTTATCACTTCTATACAGCTCTATGGTCTGCAGTAGCGGCGCGTGCGCACGATAATAGTGACATTCCCGGCTGCGTCTGCGCGATAATGACTAAAACGTTCGTCCACACCTTTAGATAAATGCTCTCTACATCCCAGTATCGAACACAAAAACTATCGTTTTAACATGTTTTGAAGTTGAGTGTCACTGTGTTAGACTTTAGAACTTGTCTTGGACATGTGCTTATGTTTTTAGTACTTCTATTCTCATCATCTGCCTAGCCTTTTCCCAACTATATTGGGGTCGGCTTCCAGTCAAACCGTATTCAGCTTTATACCAGTATTTTACATGGAACTGCTGCCTAAACAGACCTCCACAACCCATTAACTGGGTAACACGGTACTCCTTGGCAAGACTGGTGTGAGATTTTCTGGCTTCTGACTATCTGTAACGACTGCCAAAGATCTACAAATGACAGCCGGGACCAACGGTAACGGTAATGGTACGGTATTTTGCTGTGGGGTCGTGCTGCTGACATTGAATCTGTATTTATTTTGCAAAAGCGTGCTGTTAGAGCCATTTATAATCTTCGTCACCGCGATTCTCTTAGGGATTTTTTTTAAAAGATTAATATTATGACAGTACCTTGTCAATTCATTTATGAGAATATTATGTATGTAAGAAAAAATCGACATCTCTTTAACAAAATTAGTGATAGACATCATTTTAATACTAGAAATAAAAATAATTTAGATCAAACATTTTATAGATTAGCCAAAGTACGAACATCTTTCATGGGGTACTGTGTTAAATGTTACAACAAAATACCTTGTGACATATTAGAACTAAATGAAAGAAAATTTAAAACTTACATTAAAACCACACTTTGTAAACAAGCATATTACAAACTAGATGATTATATTAAAGATAAGAATGCTTGGAAACATGCTGGTCCTGCTCCATAGGACAATCGAGGGTATAGTAGAAAAAGTCAAACTTGTTTTATTTACTGGTGTACTTTCAGGTTTTTAATATGTAATTTAACTCACACACTGATCCATTGTTTTTAATTATATTGTAAATATGTGAGTACCATGTCCCTTACTAGCAAACTTAATTTTATCTCTGCTGGTATTGCTTTGTTGTACCTATTAGTATATAAGTGTGTGCTGTATATTAGTGTAATGTTGGATGCATTGTGCTCACATAATATAATCAATTGATCAATGTACCTATGTATACAAAATATTGTAAAACTTATATTTGAAAAGAGTAACTATGGAGTTTCTTGTCCGTTCTTCTCCATAAGAATCTACTTTTACAACTAGAGTCACTTATATTTTAATTTTAAACTGTAAATTTGGTGTTCAAAAGTGCCTTTTAATGGTCTAGTTGAAATAAATGAATTGACTTTGACTTTGACTTTGAACGGCTTAACGTGCTTTCCGAGGCACAGACGAGTCTCGGTATGTTAAGATGGTCACCCATCTACAGACCAATCCCGGCAAGCGTTGCTTAACCTTGAAGATCGACCTGTACGACTGTTATTATTTAGTACTTATATTCTATTCTACTGGAATATGAAACAGATAAATCATCATCTAATTAAAGGCCTATATTCAAAGTGATTTTGAAGGACCTCCACTAGACTCAGTCGCTGTGGCAATTTGGCCAGCCGACCTACTAGGACGTGTTAATGGCATCCAATTCCAATGATGTAAAAGGGATAGTACTGTATTGATCTCTCTTTGTAAACACGATGGACATTCTTAAACTTTAAAAAAGTTTCTAATAATAAATTCGGAGCACCCTTCATACGTCTTTGGTCTTTAAGAATTCCTTATCGTCCTCGAACTCAAGACCAATAAACTCTTATTTTTATTATCACGAGAGAATTTGTCACAGTCGGCGTCCTTTCTTCTTAAAACCCTGAATGAATAACAAAAAAAAAAAATTGCGAAAACGCGCGGTTCACCTAAATATTTCGCAAATAAAGCTCACGTCTGTTACATATCTCGGCGACGAAGATGCGTTAGACATGGCAATGTCATGCAAATGTCGATGCATCTCGGCAACGCTCGGCATTATTCGGTGCGCCTTCGTGGAAACAGTAGCTGAGCTGCGTATGAGTTTGGCATACTAAGTGGTGGACCGGGAGTCTGGCTTAGGTTTTGGGACTATGATTTATGATATGAGGCCTATGTCCAGCAGTGGACGTATGTTGGCTGGTATGATGATGATGATTTTCGGACCCTCGGAACCGAACTCATGTGAAAGCTGCAGTTACGCACGTGCGTGTGGCATTCATATTCGACAGGCTTGGTCTTTACCAGTATTCAGTGAAGGTCAGTTAAATCGGTAAGCCTCACTGTCTGACATAACTATATGAGAGACTTAACCAGCACCATTTGTAAGCGATTTCTTGATCCTGGGTTCGACTCTTTGGTAGGAAAATTGTTATTGGGTTTCTGTTGAAATCTGGATCTATATGCCAAGTATAGAAATATACATTTCTGTCTCAGACTACGCAAAATAGGCCTGATGTTATGTTTTAACAAATACTGAAATAAGAGAATCTTATTTATTTACCCAGCTCCCGCTCTACAAATACCCTCTTGCAATCATAAAGAGATGCTCTATAAATCTGACACAGACATACATATTTGTCACCCGCCATCTTATCTTAGCCATCGCGACCAAAAAGGTGCGTACCGCCTTTGTTTTCAACTTTTTTTTTATCAGGGACTACAAACCTCTTTTTTGCGGACGCGAAAACGATTGCCATACGAATTTCAGTCTTATTTTTTGAGACATAAGATTTGGATGTTGTTATTTGAGTTTTTAGGTAAGTTGGTTTTAAATTTATTATTGTTTTATAATTATAATAAAAGTCAACGTTCGATGTATCACATCTAGTCTCTAATAGTCGTAATAGAAACTCGAGTGTGAATAGAATTTTTAATTTATTATAACTAAGGATGATGGAGTTACTCATCAACGTATTAGGTTGTAAAATGGTTTGAAATATGATTGTTTATGGTCCAACGGACATAGGTTTATGTACATGAATATAAAATATAATAGTTCTACACGATTCTTAACATTGGTTTTGAAGATTTCATGATGATCATTTGTAGTTATGTTTTATGTTTATTTATTTGTTTCTACAGGGAATCTATACTTCTTTTTATTTCAGAGAAATACGGTTTGAGGTGTAATAGAATAAACCCCTCTTAAGGGGTCATTGCAATCATCATTATGAACAACTTTTACTATGAGACCAAAAAATAAATCGGCTGTTCAGAACATTTTGTCAAGTCATACGCACATAAATGCATGAGGAAGTCGATTTTTTTTCCGATTTCAGTGTTGCTCCCATAGTGAAAGTTGTTCATAATGATGAGTACAATGACTCCTTACAGAGTATTGCGTTTACACGTTGTTTACATGAATATTATTATTATTCTCCTCTCTCATTTATATTAGTCTCTACTTTACTCACGATTCTGTCCTTATTGGTTTTGTAGAATTTCAAGATGAATCTCTTTGTAGAAAAACGGTTTTAGTGTTAGATAAACAATTTAAAAGTATATGTTTGTTTGTACAGGGAAGCAGGAATTTTGAGTTGATAGGATAGGAGAACCTATATTATAACTAATATAACCTATACTATCGTTGTATGAATCTTACACAAGACACATCTTGATCTTTGAATAGTACCTACACGCCTATGAATTGAATTACCTACATAAAGTAGAAAACAAAAGAACTACAGAAAAATAAAACTAAAATAAAAATGTTTCTCGTCCAGGAAATGCATAGGTATTTGCTATTTCATTCCCGAATTAGAGCGCTACGAAATTCGTAGCCGTTTGCTACGAAACTGGGTGTTGCTACGTGGTTTACGTAAAATAATGTGTATATGAATATTTTATAGTAAACTGTTTCTAATTCCTATTTTATGGAAAAACAAGTTCTTAATGCCTTTATATGTTATTGATAAAAAAATTGTGAGCCGTCACGGGACACCTGGCAGATGTGAAACATCGAAATTATTTTGTACAAGTAATTTGCATAAAATAACAGCTTACGACAGGAACTAAATATAGCATAATGAATAAAAAACATATAGACTGTATATATATATACCATCGTGTAGGCCAACAATCTGTTTTACCTTCGGCTATAGATGTTTCACATCAAAAAGTTTGGAACCTGTTGAAAAAGCTGAACATTGTTCTTTATTGTAGAGGATGCTCGAGTATCTACCTGTTTGTTTACTTTAAAATTAAAAAAAAACAGGTATCGTAATTGTTTTACGAGCAAGAAACACAACTTTTATTAATAAATTACCAACTGTAACATATAAGCTGTAACACATACTTACGCTGTAACATAAAATTTCTTAAATAGGTGCAAAAGTTAAAAACCAATAAATTTAACTACGCATAACGCGTAAGTATTTCATATAAAATGGCGTCAGTAGCTAATTTAAGGGTACATTGTGTAATACATAAAGAGTTAAGTAAATAAGCATTAGAATCTAAATCTTGGGCAAGTGGGTCGCGACTGGCGCGTGAAATGGAGAGGAGTTGCCGAGGACATGTTACATGCTGCTGTAGGGAAACTATTGTTTCAGGGAGTTGACAAAATAACTAAAAAGTAGTTAATAAAGATGAAGTGTGGGAAGGCCTCCCACAAGGTGGATCGATGACCTTCACCAGGTCATCGATCCACCACAGGCCGCGGGAATTCGCTGGATGCGAGACGCACAGGACCACGAGATGTGGTGACACTGGGTGGGAATCTATGTCCAGCAGTGGACGTCTTTCGGCTGAAATCATGATGATGATGAGATGGGAAATTTCAGGGAAATAAGTATGTATTCATTAAACAGAAGCAGGAGTAGCTTGCATGCATAGGCTGAAGAGAAAAGGACAGAAATTATAATGTAATAAATTAGTAAATTCGCAAAACTAATAGGTATGTTTTGGCCGGCATTATAATCTCATTTCTCAGATAGCCGCAACAGACCCAGAGCTATCTAGTACTTATAACCCTAGATTTAGTTTTTTCCTCTGAATCAGAATTAACCTAACCTATATAAAGGTCAAACTCAAATTATGTATAAAATTAAAAAAATACTGGCTCTATGTGTCCATTGGCATAGGTAGATAGATAAGTCATTTGAATGAGGTAGCCTTACAAGATAAAAAAAGCAAATTATAAAAAGAAGTTGAACCTGACAAAGCACTCTACAAACAAATGACTGTACCAACTTTAATTACCACAATAGAATGGCCCAAAATTCAAGACGTTTTTCTAAATGTCCAATTTCCACACAGCACTGCCACATGTTAATTGGAGGCGTTAATTAAGTTATGATATATTGCTCAGCGCAGTGTTTAGAGGTCGCAAGACATACTCTTATTATTTTACGTCATATTCTATTTCGTAACGCTGCGTGTGGAGCAGATATTTTGATAAACATGTAACAAGAACGGATGATGAATTTTGGATTTGGCGAAAATTTTTGATGGTGTCAACCATTTGAGTTTTCTGACCCAGTTGGAAACAACTTAATCTGTCAGGGATTAAGTAATTTCACAAAGTGTTCTGTACCCAAGTTTTTCCTAAATGATAGGGAAAACCGCTTCAAAACCCATAACCTAAAGATGACACAAGTCGCCACAACACAGGCAGATACAAGAATCTGAAATGCTAAACAATTAGCTTCAGAAAATTATTTGTAAAGACGAAAAAGTAAAACAATTGGATGAATAAACATTTTAAGGACTAAATGTAGATAAATATTTAAATTGGAAATGCCATGTGGAACATATTTGTCAGAAACTTGATAGGTTTGTGTTGCGTTGAAAAAGTTATGACAAAATGTATTTGTAGAAGCTGCTCTGTCGGCTTATCATGGCTGTGTGTCCTAAGCTATGGACTAATAATGTGGGGCAACTCAACAGACTCCGACGGAGTTTTCAAACTTCAAAAACGTTACATCCGGGTTGTTAACAAGGCATGGTTCTGAGATGGTTGTTTACAACTATCTCAGAGAGGTTTACCTCTCTTTCAAAAATGTAATATTCCTCCACGACCCTGTATGTCTATGTCACCGGAAAATTGCAGACTCCGTAAGATTGTAATAAATTTTGATTAGATTATATTTTTTCGAAATATTATGAAAAATCGTTTTGTGTACAATAAATCTCATCCAAATTCAATAGTTCCCAATATATCCGTGTCTTATCCAGATAAAAATAGTTCACAATTTCGCGCGATATTTAACAATCTTACGGCGTTTGCCATTTTCCGGTGACAGATTTAAGAGATACCCCCTTTTTTGCCTTTTTTTACCAAGAATCACATGCATTACTTACTGAGCAACGTAGTGAGGTTCTACCAAGACAAAAAAGGGTTAAGTTTCACAACCGATTGTATCACCCACCTGGTCATAAAGATATTTTTATTAAAAAAAAAAAAAAATAATATATGTATAGATACTGATTTATAATAACATTCCAAATGAATTGAAATACAGCAGGGTACTTTATTAAAAAAAAATTACAGAGTGGCTACAAAATAGTGCTTACTATGGAATTAAGGAATTTATGGAACTTAAAAAGTAATGTTAATGATGAATGAATATGAATAATTGATTATAATAATAATTATTTTAATTACATTATAATAAGAATTACATATTTATATATAAGTTAATAATTAGCAGAATACAATAACTTTTAGGATATAAGATCTTTCCTTGTGATTTTCATGTATTTTCTTACAAATAAACATTTATCTAATACTTTTAAACAAGCCATTCTTGTATATATAATATAATATAATATATCTTGGGACAACTAACACGCGGTCATCCGATCCCAAACTAGGCAGAGCCGGTTTAGCAATCAGGGTCACTAACCACTCGACCAACAGGCCAGATTAAACATATATGTATAAGTATAATCTGAATCTCTGAAAAGGCTCCAACGATTTTCATGAAATTTATTATGCAGGGGGTTTCGGGGGCTATAAATCGATCTAGCTAGGTTTCATTGTTAGAAAACTATAACCAAAAAAACAACCGGTCATCCAGGTACTGATTATGATAATCGACTTTATGTCATGCTAGCTGATCCGATAGACGTTTTTTCCATATTTTTTCCCGATTTTTTCGACCAACATTACAGTTTTTCATTTCCTTAAGAACCTTACTGGGCCTATTAAAAAACGAATACCAAATCGGTCCAGCCGTTCTCAGTGATGCGCTTACCAACGAACAGGATTTTGTTTTTTTATTTCACATATTTAAGACTATATATAGACCTTTGAAGCCCTTAACAAATAAAACTACCATAGACGCCTGTCAGCACTATTAATAAATAATCAATTGTATTAATATTCCGGAGTGGGTCACAGCTCGTGCTAGAGCGAGACAGCACGAGGATGGCGCGTGCCCGATGCATCACGAACTGCAACCGAGCGCCGACGATGTGATCGTGTCCCACCCAGGTTGTAGTGGACGACTGGACGTGTTACATCATTATAATATGTTGAGGGAAATATAGAATCATACTAGCTTTTCCCGCGAATTCACTCCCTAGTTCTAATCAAAAGAAACCTGAAAAAAGTTGCCTACACCTACACTCATCGAGAGTGCGCCTGAATCGGATCAGAACCTTCAGAAGTTACCTCCTACAGCTACAAAAATCGCAGTAATTAGTGAAGACTTCCCAAGAAATCTCCATTAAAGTACAGAAAGTGCTTTCAAGTATTCAACCCCATAAAATCACGTCTTATCTTAGCTGTTGTTGACACAAGAGAAGAAGATTAGATACGCAAGCATTATTCAGATGATAAACCTAGAAGACCTGTCTCTTGTAGTGGACTGAGTTGACTTGTAGTAGATTAGTTATTGCAGATGAACTGCTATATTCTCGGTCACGAACCACAATTACCTGAAATGTTATGGTAAAAAACTTTTACAAAAAAATACTACCGACTTCTAAATAAAAATACAAAGTATAAAATAACTTCAATTTCGGAAGTCGGTTGTATTTTTTTGTAAAAAGTTTTTTTTCCACTTTTTAGTGGTTCACATGTGCTTACCCCTTCACAGTGTATCGGCGTGATGTTATGTTATGTAAACAATAAACAGACATGAGATTTTAGCAATCCCAGTCCATTTGCTATCATTTATTGAGGAGTTCCGTTGCCTATCTCCGAAGTTCTTCATCAGATCTTCATCAAATTAAACTGGGACCACTCCGAGAAAGTACTTTTCCAAAAACTACCCAAATCGCTTCAAGTGTGCCTATAAATTTTTAAGAGTTCTCTCTATTTCTCCAGGATCCCGTCATCAGATCCTGACATCAAGTCAGGATCTGATGACGGGATCCTGGAGATATAATCATGGGACCACCTGGGAAGTATAAACTTTCAAACAAAAAAAAATTCAAATCGGTCCTGCCATCTTCGAGTAATCGGGGAACATACATACATAAAAAAAAAAAGAATTTCCGACGAATTGAGAACCTCCTCCTTTTTTTGCAATCAGCATCCTCCTCTATAATTTAGAAAATTCTCACGATGCAGTTGTGCACACTCCTTGTTTTGCCAATTTTAACGCTTTTTGACGCCCTTTTAGGCCCTCCTTTTACGGGCTGTCATATTATTTACTAGCTGCTAACCTACCTACTCCCCTTATACCCTAGTACCTAGGTCACGTAGATGCCACATTAGAGCGAGACAACACGCGGATGGCTCGTGCCGGGAGCATCACGCGTCGTCATCACGAACACTCACGATTACTCGCGATGGTGCACGATCTCCTCTGTGACAATGACGTCGTGATGCGCCTGCGACGCCGGTGGCGCCCCCATGTGTGACAAGCATGTCATTGTAATAGGGATATATTATAATCTAATCTTAGCTATTCATATAAAGATGCCAATATGATATGATAATATGATGGGTTGTCAATATGTTTGTAAAAGGAAGTACAGTTCCGATTGCAAAAAAGTTTATAGCGGGTTGTGAATGCGAACACAAACTATGTTCCACTTCCTATTTTACCTTCTGTGCCCCAAAACATGCAGCCAAAGAGACCTAAGCACCTGCCACGGTTGCTGTCCTGCCAGGGTTGCGGAATTTGTTCGAAAGCCCTGAAACGCAAAGGGCTTTAGAAGGAACAGGATGGATTTTAGTCAGTAAGAGTCTGACACGCCCTTCCGCTCCACTCAGAGCGGAAGAAGTCATGTGATGATTTCCCATCCTTAAAAAACAAAAAGTGCTGACCTAAGCACTGCCACCAACAATGCCGTGAAAGAAGCAATGTTTTGCACCACTCAAATGAAACTTACTGTCGTGCCAGCGCCACGAAGAAGAATAATTGATAGAAAGCTACGATATAGCCGAGTGTCACAGGATAAATTATACTTAAACACGCGTACGAAGTCGCGAGAAGAAGCTAGTCTTACCATGAACAGCATGGCTTGTTGGAAGATGCTTATTGAGTGATATTTTATCGCGAAATAAGAATTTCACCTCATTTTATAATAATTTTCAAAGGGCTTCGCCTGATGTTCTGCCGAGAATAAAATAGCAGAAACTAGTCCGCCTTCAAGAATGCTATTAATCCTTCTTTTAAAGATATTCTAGTCCTCAAAATCTTTTCAAATTGCTGCATAAAACCGATAACGACAACCACCCAAAAGTTTCAAATCCAAGCTGCCAATAATACCATTTTTTTCTGCCCCATTAACAAACATCATTACTTTACCTTTTACCATCCCATTTAACAGTTAATCAAGCGCCCTCTGGATCAATGATCGATGTGATTATGTTCATCTGCGCCGGCGCACGCGACGAGGGAGATCTCACCTTTACAGGGGGAGTGGGTTCGGTGTTTTATCTGCATTCGCTACGGTGTAATGGATGATGATTCGTTTAAGTTAGTGTAAATGTGTTTTCATGGTGAGATGGGTGAAATTGTCGAGTCATTTGGCACGTGTTTGCGTTATGGAATTAGTAGCTGTTGAAATAAAGTAACAAGCATTTAAGGGTCTTCTGACGATATTTTTGATTTCCTAACCGCTAGGCGCCTAGTGGCCTCGTGTACTTATAAGAGCCCTATATTAGCAGTCGACGTCTTCTGGCTAAAATAAAGAATGGTGGTCGACCAGTAATTTGCCTGTCTTCCAGTGGGGACCTTTTAAAGCACGTAACCGTCACGCCGCCCGGCAGTGATCCCCTAGGCACCTTAGTTTCTGGTTCCCGGTCCGTTCTTTAAACATGTCGAAATGAAGGCATGGATAATCAAGATGGAATGACAGCTCACTTGGTGATCACGTGAAACCTTGATTATATGGATTGACAGCTCACCTCTTGATCACTTTACACAAGCCTTCACTTCGACATGTTTACAGAATCGACCGGCACAGGTCCTCTTATCTTAGAAAAGTTTTAAATAGATAAAAAGTCCGGCACAGAGGGTCTAGTCTGGCAATGAAGATAAGGCTATTACTTGAAACTATCATCGTTATTTCTTAGTAAACATGGGATTTCTTTCTTTAAGAGGTTTGATGATGAAATAGGTTACCGCACCTAAAAAGAACAAAAGATATACTTATATACTACTTCCACCAATGTCAAAATTAAAAGTACCAACAGTCCAATACCTTCAACAGCAAGGTCCCTCCGTAACATTTCACTACCATGATTAGAGCCGGGTATCACGAAACACTGGACCCCATCCCCATCAATTTGCTCACCGCTCGCCGCCAGTCGCCCAACACCATCAGTAAATTGGTCTGCATCAACAAAAACACGCGCGGGACGAGGTTGGCACTACTGTGGGTTCTCGAAACTGGGAGAAATGAGTTCATGATGGCTACCTTTACTTTGCTGGCTTTTACTTTTAACTTATATGATGAGTGCCACTTTCTAGGAAATGACGATGTCTGGTCGCATTCGCAGGGTTATACCTACATGTCCTAAAACATGTTCATTTAAACGTCATTTACAGTTGTTACGGGTAGTCAGAAGCCAGAAAATCTGACACCAGCTTTGCCAACGGGTTTCGTGTTAACCAGTTACTGGCTTGTGGAGGTCAGGAAGGCAGTCGCTTCATATAAAATATTAGTTCTCAACTGCATCCAGTTAAACTGGCAGACGAACCCAATAATTAATAGTGGAGTAATGGCTAGGCAGATTAATTGGACACAAAGATGGTAACCAAGTGAGCTGACGGCTAATAGAGTATCGGGGGTATGGACAAAGAAGTCATGTTTTTTACCGACGCCAAAGGGCGGGAAGAGCTAAAAGCACGAAGACGATGATGGGAACAGAGTCTTCGAAAAAACATCAAATTCAACCAATACTTCACGGAGGTAGGTTATCAAGTAACGACACTTAGTCATGAAAAGTGAATTTCTTACTCTCGTTCAAAAACTCGAATGCCTCTCGCCCTAGTAACGGCACCCATAGTAATAATCGTATAAGTGCGCAAACTGTAAGTGAACACGCGAGCGCCGTGAGATCGTATCACATCCCGCGCCCAGCGGCGGCGCGGCGGCGGCGGGATAAACTTCCCACCAGGAAATTAAACAAAAAGTAGATGAAGTAATTAATTAGTTCATTTTATTGATTTGATTGTGATGGTGATCTGGTTGTAGATGAAACGAAAATGAATTGCATATTTTTTTTAAATTACCTAATGCATATTTTTGCCTTAATATTAAGCAATAATAATGCAAAAATATTGAGAAAAGTGGAAACTTCCGTGTGATTTCCGCTTTAGAAAACTGTCCTTCTAGTAGATTATGGGTTTTTCCTTGTTTAGAGAGAGGAGTCGATGTTCATCTGTAATAGCATAGCCTACCCATGTTTTATCAAAACAACACTGATTCTGCCTAGTCTAGTGAAATCAATAAATTCATAAATTCATCACCAATCATGAATTTATTTAGCAAAAATCATTCTTAATTCTTTATTGTACACCAAAACAACTTATATTATAACAACAGTCACAATAAAAGTTCATGTACAAAGGCGAGCTTAACTCAAAGTTGAGTTTTCTCCCAGCAAACCTTTGAGTGATAGATAGAGATCAGCATTGGGCTAAATAAATAAATAAATGCACAAAGACAGGTGAGATCGAAAATTTTGTAGAGGTTTTTTAGCAGAAAGTAGTAATTCAATGAATGCAGATAGGTTGGTACTTTGATAGAAACATTAGTCACTTGCAGGCTCGAGTTCATAATAACATTTCAGCCTCAAAAAAGACAATGAAAGAATACCCAAAACAAAGAATCGACTCAAAAGACCTTTGTCCAGTGACCGATAACTAAATGAATCACACATTATAAACAACTACTTCTACGTCATAACCACGCCTTCTATTTTCTAACGAATTCGTGACGTCACTAAATGACATTTGTGATTGTTACGTCATCTTTTTTTTTATTTACCCCGAAGTGAAGGCTTTTGACCATGTTGCCTAGCCTTACGTCCTTAATTTCTTGTGTTTTGCATTAGAATGGGGATGTAACACATTCTAATGGTTTTTGGAGTAACTGGTAACAAATATATCGATTCGGCCTTCTCGGCAAGTTTCGAGTGAGTTAGTCAATACTACAAAAAAAATTCTTAGCTCCACTTAACCGAGATCGCGCCTGTTTCAATTATTCCACATATTTTCCAGGTGCGTGGACATTTGAGACACAAAACTACACCAAATATCCACTAGGAATCAATTTACGAACAATTAAAACAGCCGCTAAACTTCACTCGACAAAATCTCGCCAAAAATTCGTTACGTCATCAATGTCGACACTGATGTCATACATAATGATTATTGCGTAGGCACTTTATGCCTGATTTTTTGGTTATCATTGTAAATTGGAGACGATAAAATATTAATTAGGTAAGTGGTGGCGTTCGATTCGATCTTTTAATTAATTTATTAATAGGAAGGTACGTACTGTGTAAGTATCTAAATGAGTTTTTTTCTGATGATTGGAAAAGTTTAAAAGTTGTTTATGTAGGAGATAAAATCTTAAGGGCAAAAGAGAAATATGTATCCAATAAATAAGTTTTTAAGATCAATGTGTTTTTTATCATACACGTTAAGTCCTAGCTAACGAATTCCTGCAGCTGTTTTCTAGAGACAGTTTCTGGAATCCTTTGGTTCTTGCATCAGAAAGACTAAAATGCATTCGTTTAGATTGATTAATACCGAACAATGATTACTTAATAAATACGTAAGTAAGGAAATCGTGTTTGATAAATTTAATAAAACCTAGACTTTCATCCAAGTATTCAACACATTTCGAACAGTTCCATTCGTCTAAACAAAAAACATACGCGATTCGCCTGTCCACCCAACTTCCCAGTACCCACGCAAACATATTGACTTAACACAAACATACACCTAGTAACAACGGTATAACGATGTTTGCCCACTCTCCCCCGAGATATGACGTGACGTTTTACGGGAATTAAAAACGCTACCCCGACCTCCCCTTTAATATCTTGTATTTTGTTGATTAAAATCTCTTTGAGAGGGCGTACGGTAATTCTGTAATTATTATGTGAGGTTAAGTTTTATGAAAGCTATCTGGTAAAGATAATATAATGTTGTTGTTCATCATAATCTACTTGCTTAGTTTATCCTGCTTTACATCTAAAATTCATTCACTGACAAACAACACACATTCACCGCTGGCTACACTAGAAACATGACATTGTATGATCAAAGCTGTAGGTACACTCAGGAACGAGTTTTGTGAATCCATCCCCAAAAGGGGTTCACTTTTTGTCGATGAGAAGTCCCATCGAGCACACGGCCTGTAGGTAACTGGTAATCAATAAAAATCTAGATACTCCGTTCATAAACTACAAGTAGGTCGATACAAATCTTTGTATGCAAACAAGTGCGTTCACAATTTCACAGATCTAGGTGTACTTTATCAATCCATAATTTTCTAATAAATTATCACGAGGCATAAAATAACCAACACGTATTTCAATAAATAATAAAATCAAGCATAAAATTCACTTCCTGACCACCTGGTAATCAGTGGAACAATGGCACTGAATTTCCGAACGGAATAAAAAATGATCTGTCAAGCAGGAGCTTTCCCGCCAATTTGGCGTCGGTTCGCACCCTCGCCACTTAGGGTTGCCATTTGGTGAAATCATTATGATTGTATTTTTTAGGGTAATATTATGATTTAATTGTGCTATGATAAAGCAGATGTTGTTTGTGGTTTTATTTTGTTCTTGTTATTATTGATTTTGATATGCGTTTATTTAATTTATTTTGAACAACAACACACAGTTATTGTTTTTAACTAACTAAACCTCAGTCTTCGTAAATGCCAATTTACAAAACAATTTTCAAATTCTTAGCTAACTTTCATCACGCATTATTCATAAATATTAGGTAAGTACCTTCTAAATGCAGTTTCATTAAAAAGTAATTGAAACTAATTCATCATCACAACATCAATAAGTCCCTAATAATATTATTATCTCTACGCCCTATTGCGTAAAATCTAATCTCATAAAGTTCTGATTACCCTATGCATTCGGCACGCCCTCGCAACGAGATTAATAGGGCCGTGTTTAGACCGCCGTCGCCATGGCAGCAGCGGGGTGATTGTCAATCTGTCTGTCCGCCCCCTAAGGGCGCCTAAATACCACATCTCAGGGGGAACATTCACTTATCTGGCAACACTGACATTTAGAGATGGTGAAAGGTTAATTGACTTTTTATTATTGCAATTTTATTTTTATATTATGATGTTTCATCTTGTTGAGATATTTTATCAAGATTAATGAGAATGATTTTGAATATTATTATTTTATTAATTTACTTGAGAGCACAAAAAGGCACGAAACTCTTTGTTTTAAGGAAAATAAATCAGAGACCATAGACGATATACGAGACGATAAAAGAACATTTTGATGCAACGTCAATCAAAATAAAAATAATGTCAACTACCTAGAAAACCCAAAAAAATACAAAAAGATCTTCCACAAATAATTTCCTTAACAAAATCAGGCAAAATGTCTTCCAAATCTCTGAGCAACCCATCTAACCAGAATGCCTTGGCACAAATCAAGCAGAATATTCCGATACAGTTAACAGACCTATCGATCTTTGACAATTCATATGCTTTCATGAGGGATCGGTTCGCTCAAGAGATGAAGCGAATAGATCAGCAAATGCATAAGTTCAGGTAATAGTCGAAATCAAAAGTATATTTTACAATAAACGTATAATAAACAGACAAGAAGAAGGAACAGAAAAATAGGTACAGAGATATACTTATGTCTAAGGAAATCTCTTTAAACATATTTGCGAACGGTAACAACATTATTTTATTTAGGGTTTAATTTAACCCTCTGCCAGGGTTGCGGAATTTGTTCGAAAGAGTCACCGCTGCCCTGGAAAGCAAAGGGCTTTAGAAGGAACACGGATGGGTTTTAGTCAGTGAGAGTCTGACACGCCCTTCCGCTCCACCCAGAGCGGAAGAAGTCATTTGATGATTTCCCATCCTTAAAAAAAAGGGTTTAATTTAACCCTAAATTTGACATCCGAAAAATTCAAAATCTTAAGTATATCTTCGTTACAGGGTTTTTGCAAAACGATTTCCTTAAACGTGTCCGATTCCATTCTAGCAGCAGTTTAGCTGTGCGTAGCCGGGCATTGAAATAATTTAAGGCATCATGTCCTGTACTGTCTACAATCCCAGTTTAAGAGATTCTCAAACTTAACTTTAAATCTAATTAGCTCACGTATTGTCCCACAGTAGGGCAAATGCCTACTAAGAACCCTGTTTTTATTCTTTTTCTCTTAGATCTTTCATAAAATCACGCTCTTTTCTCATTTCGCAACGGTCTTTTCACGCACCTTTTGCTTCATTTACGTTCATACATGCACGCCAGTAAGTACTATGTACCTGGCCTTTCTTTTTCCTTTGACCTGGAGAACATAATCCATAAGATATAGTCGCATAAACATACATAGGTGAGCTCGCTTGCCACGTTCCACCCGCGTGATCAGAATTTTCCGCGTTAAGCTCCTATGCCATTTCCAACTTAAACCGTATAATCTAGCAAACTGTTCACAACTTCATCATCACTTGTCTTCTAAGCTTCTAATATTTTTTAAATTAATTTCAGCTCAGACCTCACACTATGCTACGGTGAGACCTCCGGCTCAGGCTACGGGACATTTCAGAACGACCACGTCTCCACTTGGGAAGTCCTCCAGAATTCCCCACTCGTGATCGGCGAAGGCGAAAAAAAGGCTTTGAAGCTACAGTTTGACGTCAGCTCGTTTTCTCCTGCAGAGGTGTGCGACCATCTTACCTATTGCCTTTCCATCTTGGACAGATCAATAGCACCCATACTATTAAGTGGTACTATTGCAACTGCAACACAAATAACGGTTTAAGATCAATAATGTAACTTGAATCACGGCTTGAAACAGGGTATATACCCTGCCCTGTATTAGGACATCGACTTCTTTACCGGTTCCGTTCCCTTCCTTCCAAAGTTTCCGATGTGATGCGGGGTTGAATCCGCTGGCTACCTAATAACAATCATTTAGAGGAAGAGAGGTCGCTAAGTACTTTGCTTGATTTAAATTTAGTCTTAGTTTAGTTGATCTTAGTTGCAAACCTTCGGTTTATTTTATGACGCCCTTCAAAATCGACGAAAAAATACTATTTTCTGAAAAAAAAACAGACCTTCCATTTCGTAACAAAAAACCTCCCTAACTAATAAATTATTCTTTCAGATTAAAGTGAAACTCCTAAACGACACGATTATCATCACCGCGACGCATGAAGAGAAGACCAAGGACACCGCAGTCTACCGGGAGTACAACAGACAGTTCAAGCTGCCCCCAGGGATTGACCCAGACTCGCTGGTATCCTCACTGTCCCGTGATGGAGTGCTCACTATACAGGCTCCATTGTCGCTCCCTCCCCTTAAAGAGTAGAAGACCAGTCTACCGGGAATACAACCGACAGTTCAGGCTGCCTCCGGCCACTGACAAGCTGGTATCATCACTGTCCCGTAATGGAGTGCTCACTATACAGGCTCCATTGTCGCTCCCTGCCTCTAAAGAGTGGAAGACCAGTCTACCGGGAGTACAACCAACAGTTCAGGCTGCCTCCGCCCACTGACTAGCTGGTATCCTCACCGTCCCGTGATAGAGTGCTCACTATACAGGCTCCATTGTCGCTCCCTGCCTCTTAAGAGTAGAAGACCAGCCTACTGGGAGTACAACCGACATTTCAGGCTGCCTCTGCCCACTGACTAGCTGGTATCCTCACCGTCCCGTGATAGAGTGCTCACTATACAGGCTCCATTGTCGCTCCCTGCCTCTTAAGAGTAGAAGACCAGCCTACTGGGAGTACAACCGACATTTCAGGCTGCCTCTGCCCACTGACTAGCTGGTATCCTCACTGTCCCGTGATGGAGTGCTCACTATACAGGCTTCATTGTCGCTCCCTGCCTCTAAAGAGTAAGAAGACTAGTCTACCGGGAGTAAAACCGACAGTTCAGGCTGCCTCCGCCCACTGACCCAGACTCACTGGTATCCTCATTATCCTGTGATGGAGTGCTAACGATACAGGCTCCATTAATGCTGTTACCGTAGTCTAGCGGGAACACAAAAGACAGTTCAGGCTGCCCCCGGGCATTGACCCAAACGACGAGTCTGGGTCATCTGGGCTTCTGTGTGCCTCGGATTGTCTCAAAACGCCTTTAGAGTAATAAAACTAATTATGCTGATTTATGCGAGCTTTTTTTTCTCCAAAGTTGTGAGCTTATGCTCGCTGACTATCTTCCCATTGCTAGCATACAGGTCATCTCTTTGGGGGAGGGACTGGAGAGAGTTACAATCTACTGAGCCGGTTATATTCCATAACTGGGCAAGGAGTGGGCCACATTAAATCTCGCGGACCAAGTGCGCGTTGATTGATGTCTACCGTCTGACATGATTTTTTCCTTCACCGTTTTCAGCAGTTACTTCTTGATTATTCTTTAGCAAACAAAAGCCAATGCTTAAAAGTATTTAAAACCAAACAGAAGCTGTCTATTTAAGTAAAATTTCTGTACCGAAGGAGTAATTTAATAACCCTTTCCAAACATTATCATAATACGTAGATATTAATCTGTATTTCTAAGCCAGACACTGCCCAAAGAATACCCTTAGCCAGTAAGCCTTGCCCCTATTATAATTGGTACACAAAATCGATAGGACAAACACCTAGGGACGTCCTGATCTTGCGGGCGTTCTATTTGCGCGAACATCGCTACTATTTGCATCTAAAATCATTGGAAAACGGTACATGTTATCAATTGTACCTCATCATTATCATTCTCTTGCCCAGACAAACTACTGCTTATATTGGTATTACTTACATTTATACGATTACTTTCATTTAAACAAGTGTGCAAGTGGGAGTTATTGAAAAGTTCTTGCGTAAATCATTCTTGGGACAATAGATTTCTGTGTAAAACATTTCAATTTTGTAAAGATGTAGTATATAAGCACATACACTCAGTCTTTTTTTTAAGGATTGGTAATCATCAAATGACTTCTTCCGCTCTGGGTGGAGCTGAAGTGTATCAGACTCTACTAAAACCCATCCGTGTTTCTTCTAAAGAGAGCTCTTTGCGTTCCAGAGCCGCAGTGACTCTTTCGAACAAATTCCGCAACTATGGACTCACACTCAGTCTACTGAATTTACAAAGTTACAGAACAAATATTTTATACTAATCTTGCAGGATTATTTAAGGATGTAGCAGGCTGCATTTTGTGGTTTGCCGACGCCACAGTCAGTATTGTAGGTTTTTTCAATCGAGATGGCGACCTACATGTCCTACATCTAAGTGAAATTCGTAAGCATAACTTTTAAAAAGACTGGCTAATCCATCATACTGAATTGGAATTCTGTTAATCTGTATCTTCGCTACCTCTTCACGTCATCCGATACCGAATAGATTGGGGTGACACAGAATTAGAATAGGACATCGGAAAATCTTGGAAGCATATTCCCGTGGGTTTCGACATACACCCGGGCGAAGCCGGTGTCAGAGGCTGGCAAGCAAACCCTGTCCATCTCAATAAATAAAAAATCAGTAAGATAAGTTATGATACGTGTTTTATTTGCATAAAATATGGTATAAGTACAAGGTGTTATTAAAAATATTAGATCGAACATGTTTTGCTCTATGCATGTTTTACTTCCTAAAAATACATTATGACATTGAAATTCATATCAAAAAATCATTAATACTATAGAAATTATTGTTGAGTCATTTATATTATTGTATTTAAAACAATTTAATAATTCAAACATATCTAATTGATGCCACCATTCCCTATTCTCGTCTAGATATATTCCATATATTATCTTCAATCCTCGTCCCTATGACACAGGTACTCAGCTCGCTAATGTACTCGAGCTATATGACACGTATATGACATCGTGACGTGGCCGCACCAGATAAACGGCGACCTGAAACACGCACACTAGCAAATTGTGATGAATAAGGTGAGCGGCACACCGAGACATGTGATTTTTTTTTCGGGGGCTAAATAGTTCATTGGTTTTTGATCATTGGTATGTAAAGGATTTAATGCTGTAACGAAGCCTACAGAGACTATTTTTAATTTAGTATTCAATTATTTCATCATCATTCCAGCTGAAAGACGTCCACTGCTGGCCATAGGCCTACCTAAAGTGTCGTCACGGCCGGTCATGTGCGTCTCGCATCCAGTGGGCTCACGCGGCCTTCACCAGGCAATCTGTCCTCCTTGTGCAAGGTCAACGCTGCGCCTTCCGTACGCATTTGCCGCTCCAAAACCTTTCGATCTCATCGACTATTTCATCTTCCAAGTAGTAATATTGTACAACTACAACTATCAGATATTCCATTTAAAAATCTGTTGTAAGTAAGCTACCAGCTGCCACGAAACCTTACCGAACTTTTTGAACAGAATAAACAGAGATCAAGAAAATCACTGCTCTCGAAGACACAGAAAAGCCTGGGTTTAAACGTGCACCCTAGTTACCTTAGGTTATCCATAAAGTGAGATAGTTGTCAAACGCTAGCCTGTCAATAATAATTTAAAAAGTATTCTCATTCATCATCATCATTCGCTTGCCCTGATCCCAATTTTCTTAAGAATTGGCGCAAAACGACTTCTTCCATACTTCTGTATTTGTCGTCATCTCAGCAGTTACCCCCTGCAGCTCACATCACATCACTCACATCAAAATATCTTCATCCCCACTGTATCCCCGTCCTAAGCAGGTCACCTGTACAATCACACGGTTGTATGTGTGCGCTCGTGCGGACGGGTGGCGTGTTGATGCGACGCGTTGCCATGACAACCGACCTCGCTTCCCAGAAGAGACGGACTGCTGTAGTATGGGAGCTACGCTGATTGCTGCGGATTGTGGCGTGGTGTGGGTAGAAATATAGGTTCTAGGTATGTGCATGGGGCTGTAGATAGAGTGACACTTTATCAGCGATATCGATTGGGTCCTTAAAAAATCTAATAAGTCCGTGTTGAAAAATGAGTGTCCAATTTTTACACTAAAACATGACGTTAGCAGTCCCACTCTTGAACTTTGATGCGCTTTATCTTTATCAGTTTTTATCGATTTGAAACGGAAAAAATGCGTGTTCAATATTTTTTGGAAATCTTCCGGACAGACTTAAAGAACTATTATTTTTTATCTAGGAAAATATCGTAGGTATTGTCGAGAAATTCTCAATGTACATTTATGAAGATTGACAAGCGCTACCTAAATTTCATATTTTCAATTCCTAACATTTTGACTTTTCTATACCTACCTATCGTTTTCGCCGGCGGAATGTTACACTATCTAGGATCTCTAGGGTAGTTTTTCTGATTATCTTTCTGCAACAGTTATGGTTTTATCGTTATTTTTATAGCGTATAACCATTACAAGTTATGTTAAAGCTCCCTTTCCCATCGCAACTTACAGTAGTTGTTACAAAATTGATTTGCACATTCTAAAAACACTGGTTCTTTTTTGACCCAAACTGGCTGTAGCATTCACGTGATAATCAATCTGTTTATGCCTTGCACCCATAATATCAGTCGAAAGACGTCCACTGCTGGACATAGGAGGCCTATGCCTTCCCTAAAGGGATAGGGATTTGCCATAATCGCCACGCTTGGCAAGCGGGTTAGCGATCGCAGTGTAGCTGTTGCAATGCACAGAGAATGCTGCTGCCCATTCTCTGGTGAGTCCCTTAGTCGCCTCTTACGACACCCACGGGAAGTGATGGGATGGTGCTATTCTTTTACGTCCGACACCGTACACCGTCCTTGCACCCGTGAGGACCTGGTGGGTGCCATAGCAAAAAGTATTCATGTCTTAAATGATATTTACTTTCGACAAGCTAAAAAGTGCAATCCCGTTTATTTTCTAAATACACAGTCACTTTTTGACAACCACAAGAAAAGGCGATAAAGGATACTTACTGAGTTTCTCGTAAGGCCTATGAATCTCGTAGCAGGACGACAAACACCTTCACCGAAGATTGTCGATTCATGGAACAGTGCCTATAATTTATTATATTAGCGAGAATTATGATTATGACTGGGTTTTGCCTGCAACTCCGTACACGCGCATATCCCGTTCCCGTACCTATAGCCTTCCTCATGAATACCCATTCTATCATTTATATAAAATGAATTTTCCAAGTCTGACTGGTAGTTCCAGAGATTAGGTAGCACGTTCAAACAAACGAACAAGCTCTTCAGCTTTATTACACTAATAAGTATATATCATAAATCTGTAGGTATACTAATATTAATACTAGTATTGCTATAGATTTATGATTCTTGACATAATTGTAGCTACAGGTAAATACTCCACTCATGAATTACTGTAGAGCGGATTGCAATTTGATTTCCATCTCTCTGGATTAGCACTGAATACTTCCATCCAATCACATGAAATATTTTCTAGATAACACTGAAACCAATGGCAACCGTTATCAACACACACCTGAGTAAGCTATCATTTTAATTCGTAATACTTCCCTATAAAATTAGCACCAACCCGCCCCATCAGGCACAAAATCGACGAAACATAGGTACCTATCACCTGTATCATTACGCTTGTTACTCCAGGGGGGCGCCACACATGTCTGATTTAGCCATTGTTGTGTGTAAACTCCCCTCGGTCCATGGCGAATCGGACGTGGAGTCGAACGCACCCCATGATCTGGTTTACTTTTAATTAGCTTGGTTCACTTTATGATTTACCGAGGGTTTGACTTTGTAGCTAGATTGTGTTTGAGCTAAATTTGGTAAAATGTAAATTGATATCGGATAGAGTTGAATAAAATCAAAAAGCCGAGTCAAGTTTAAGATTATACCAACTGCAATTTGTCCTGAAAATCTAGAAAGATCAGACAAGCATGGTCTGATGTTTTCAGTTTATCCTTCACGAATCTGCGAGTGTTCTTACAAATTTGAACTTATATGATAGATTTACTTTGTTCATTGCTCGATGAAAACGCCTCTATGTGCAAACAGCGTACGTTGGCGAATCGCACATCATGGATATCATGTCATCATGTCATCATGTATGAAGCTCCTAATTCCTAAAGGATGCGACAGAAACTGCGGGCAATAGCTAAGTAGTTTTAAAAGTTACAAAATAACAGCATGGCAAAGGCTCCATCATCACAAAGCGATAATTCAGCGAATTCGCGATCGTTGCGAAGAAGTAAAACCAGAAAGTGCCCTCTGCCGGCGCAACGACGAAGATGGGATCGGGTTTATCGCTTTATTAGAACACGTAGTTGCCAAAAGTTCCTTCCTTAAACGCCACTTTCTATTTACAATGACCTCTCACCAATGAATCATACCACAAATTAAGAACACACACTAACTTCAATTCCCCAAGCCTCCCAACCCCATAACGAAGTCTTTGCACACGCATACATTATCACCATGGCAACACTGACTGTACTCAGCGACCCTAAGGGAAGGGTTCCTACCGGAAATGAGGTATTTTATCCCCTATCCTCTATGCCCGGCGCCGGAAGTGCGCGGTGGGCGCCTGTAGCCCTAATGTGGCCTTAAAATTATGCGTGAATGTTGGTAATGCGAAAAGGTGTTTCTTTTGGAAGGCGTATGAGGCAAGCTTTGAATATGTTTAAGAAAAACTCTAAAACTGGTACTTAAGAAATTGTTAGCACCACGAGAAAAGCTTCAGTTATTATATCTTTTAATACAAATCCACTATTATAGAAGATCCTGGTTAAATAAAAAAGGTCGGGTAAAAAAAAACACATAAAACAAATTCTAAACATTGTTAATGGTAACTCTGTGGAACTTGCCAAAGAGTCAATAGTATGAGCCTTAGGTATTAAGAAAATCATCCATCCTCACACACAGATACCATGAAGAGTAAGTAACACATAACAATCTCAGATTGAACCTGAAAACAGCCAAGTTTTTCAAATACAGACGTATAATGGCGGTATTATAATACATTTGTTTCTTATGTTATTGCTGCGGCCCGTGCCGTACTCAAAACATATCGACCCAAGATCCGCACACTGATAATATTTTCATTTTCATCAAGTGTTTATATAAAGAGGCGATACATACATTGTTTGATTGTCAGGTTTATGTATTATGTGAGAGCGGAAGTATATAAGAAGTAGGTATGTAGTGATAGTGCTCAGGTATTTTTTTGTGTTTATGATGTGACACGTAGGTAAGGTATCTACAGCTAAATATCTTCCGAAGGTCAGAGAATTGACCTTTGGAAGGGGGAGATTTTTTACTTGTTATATCTGAACGCTCTATTTCAAATAGGGTATTTGTGAACTATGAAAAATGGTGTTAAAACTGTACGATTGGTAAAAAAAATTTTTTTGGGGAAAAACAGAGAAGTTATACCTACGCCTATTCTTCTATCCTTGTCACACAAAATGTCACACTTGTGAGTGACGTCACACGCAATTACTGCTATCTCTGTTGATCACAGATTTTTAAGAATTTTTTTTTAACTGCGTCTTGATTCCAGGGTTTGAGAAATGTAGCGAATAATCCAGACAAAACCCCAATTTAAGTCGCAATATCGTCTCGGCGACTATCAATATAAAAAAAACGTGTCATGTGTTGGAAAATTTGTGATATTTTTGTCAGTTTGCAACTGTGATACAAATTTGAACGCGCTTTAAAAATCGGAGAAATGCCAATTAAAATTTTCATAACAGGAATTTTAGTAAAAGAAGACTGTAGAAAATATATGGAAGTTCAGTTTTAAGCTGTTATAGTAGTATCTAGCCTGCAGGAAACGAAAATCTTAAGTGATAAGAAAGATAACGGCAGAGAACTTAATCTACTCATCTAGACAAAGTTCACACTTCGTCTATCTGGAAGTAATTTGTAAGGTCTCAAAACGTTTATTAACAACATTTTTAGGAGTGAGGTTAAGTACCTAGGTAATATATTTTTTCTGCACCTGAAAAACCCAACACTATTTTAAAACCTTCAAGCCTGAATTTATCAACTAACACAAATTCCTTATGATAAACTTTTTCCAATTAATTTCAAAGGTCATCTCTGACATTTTAGTTAAAACTAATTGCAATATACGAGCGAAATATTCAAAGTATTTGTAACCAAACAAAATTAAACTACAAGCAATTTCTCTACAAAGAATTAAAAGTTATTATAATAAATAAACCTAGTGACGGTTTACAAGTAATAATTTAGTAAAAATTGCCCTTTCTAGCCAGGTGTGGAATTAAAGAGAAAACCAATAGGACTGCGCGTGCGCCGGTCACGACTCACGATAAAGTATTTAAAATAACCGACTCCTTATAAAATTTACTATTTATATTCTGGACAGGGAGATAGCTGTCTTTTAAAGGTTCTTGGACACTTATGCGATGTGAAAAGGACTGTTATTTGTAAAAGATATATTGAATTATATAGTATGGGGTGATTAATTGCGAAGAACGGGGCTGTTTATGATGGCTAAGCGACATCATCATCTTTTATTAGGGCTGTTTTTGCAAAATGTCCTTTTAAACTTTGTAAAAAAAACAGTTCCAAACTTGCTCCCAAATCTGTCTGTTCCAATATTCCAAACTTGTTAGTGTCGGCTATGGGCTATCTTCCGGCTCCAGGAGAGGTTATAGCCATAACCTTTTAGCAGATTTTCAGATTCATGAAAAGTTAAACACGCTTAAGTTGAGAATAATACTACTCCCAACTACAAATATGGAAATAGTTTTGAAAACTGATGGTTAAAAGCAAAAGAGATTTGGCAATAGATCTCCAACACAGGAAGACCTCTTAACTTCTAAGTTAAATATGACTTCATAAATAAATGCTGCGAAAATGGTCAGATTTATTTATGAAGTCATATTTAATTTCTAAACCCAAGAGGTCTCTTAATATTAACTCTTTTTCGCAGAAACTCTAAAATCAATCCAATAAAGGTATTCAATAATTTGAATATCCCACAAAAGCCGGTGTACAAGCACCACAAGCTAGTAAGTAGTATTAATTCGTGTATAAAAAGCACATCGTGACACGTGAGGGCTCTCCCCCGCCGACGCCATTTTTTCTCAAAGGTGACGCGCGTACGCACCTGTCGTATAGAACTAGGAGTGAGTAGACCCGGTAGAAGATATAGGGTTGATTATATTATTTTATTTAAGTCGGTTCATAAATGACGGAGTTGTGAGGTAACAAACATACAAAAAAACATACAACCGAATTGAGAACCTCCTCCTTTTTTTTAAGTCGATTTCAAATAATGTCTGTGAAAGTAAGATGACTTAGGCAAGGGCAGAGAAATGAGACGACTAATATTTCGAAGAAACTTGAAAGGATGAATAATTTGAAAAATCTATGTAAATAAAAGTACAATAAAAATTTGTTTCCATATGAGATCATTTTTCTTCCCTTACCCCATATTACTTGGGGGTCGCCACAGGTAGATATACGGTTTTTCTTACATTCTCTCTTGAAGATTGATGATTAATTATTGTTTTAAAGAGAAAATAATAAGGTACGGTTTATTTACCGCAAAAAAAAAACCAAGTTACTCTGCAGGTCTGAGTGTCTAATACGCTCCACGTGCCGCCTCTAAACATTCCACAGACTCGTCTCAGCTGGCTGCGCACGCGACTAACATCCCTTTCTCGAGACAGTTGCGAAGAACCGACCGGGCGACCGTTACTTACTGTGAGGGCGATTTATAGCGCGGAGGTCCGCGAGACCGAGTTTAGTGGAGAAATTATTACAATTAACTACTTTAATTGCACCTAAGACGGCTCTACTTTAGAGTTCAGAATATGTTCGCATACATTGGGCCTGCAGATCTTGACAAGCTGTTTTTCAGGTGACGAAGAATTCATAATGTGAAAGATCTAGCCTTTTTATCCAACGTCTAGGTCCAGCCAAGCTCCAGAGCACTTGTCCTTATGTCAAGTTATTTAGGGTATGCGGAGAAATAAGCCAGTTCTCGAGTATAAAATTTGTCATTCAATCACCTCTCAAAAATAATTCAAAATGTTCCTTTTGTGCTGATGATGCACAAAAGGTACATTTTGAATTATTTTTTAAATCCTTATATCTACTTATCTTTATAAAGCATCGTAGATCCAGTTAGACATAGCTACATTAACTTTTTAGAAACTACTCAAAGTCAGTTCATTTTCAACTAGACCATTATTTTAAAGGCACTTTTGAACGTCAAATTTACAATTTGAAACTAAAATATGATAGTGACTCTAGTTGTCCATTCGCAAAAAGTACGTTCTTATGGAGAAGAACGGACAAGAAACTCCATAGTTACTCTTTACTAACAGTAAACATTAAAATAAAAACAAAACGCTTTCAACTCTACACATTTCAAGGCCCGTTTCAGTCGATTGCGCACGACGGACCATCCCTTCTCGAAAGACAGTTGCGAAGAATCGGCCGTTACTCCGTATGAGGGCGATTTATAGCCCAAGATTCTACCATGTAACTTTACACCATTTTATTGGAGAAATTAAAATTTTAACAGGGTAATATTTCGTTTTGTTTCCGAGTTATTTGGTACCTATAGCTACAGGGTACAGGGACTTGGTCTTGGTCTCTATGCCCAGGTCAAGCAAAGTGTATTTCGATTTATCCATCCTGGAATTTTGATTAGTACTTCTTAGCACGACGTGTAACAGAGATATCTAAACTAACATATTTTAAGAACTTCTAATACCTACTATCGTTCAGGAATTTTAGTTGAAGTTAATAATTTTTATGTTTATTTTAATTCCTTACTTTCTAGGTTTACATCTGCGTAACCATTCCGAAAAATCGGCCAAGTGTGTGTCGGACCACGCACAGTGTAGGGTTTCGTAGTTACCCGTCTCCTTAACCATGCCAGAAAAATAGTAAAATGTACTTAACTATGATCAGTTTTTAAGTAGGTCGACTATTACTCATTAACTCGATAAGCCTAGGTAGCGGTGATAGTTTTCCTTCTAAATTCGTTATATATTTATGCTACTACCATGATTTTTTTCACGTCTCCAAAAACAAACGTAAAACTGGCATCAGCTTAATATTTCGCAAAGGAATACTTGGAAGGAAAAATGTAATATTCTTAAATTACATATCTAACGGTATCCCATATCATGGTATAAACGATGAAAAAAAATCATCGACACTTTATTTGAAGGGGGGCCGAACCTAAAATAAAAATTTTCAAGATTTTATTTCTCCAGTTTGTTGGCGTGTTTAATATGTATACTCATACCAAATTTCAACTTTCTAGCGTTAACTGTTTCTGAGGAAAATCGCGGACGTACAGACAGACGGACATGGCGAATCTATAAGGGTTCCTTGTTGACTATGGAACCCTAAAAAGGTGAGATGTGTGTTTAAATGTATCCACAATATTATTCTTCCTTATAGGTTTATTTCTATTTTAAAGACCCGTTGACTGACCATTACTTATTAAGTTAAAACCGATGAACAGCTGAAACGGCCAGGACAAAACTTTTTAAGTAGGAAAGTAGGAGTGAATAACTATCGCCATTTTGAAGTCGGGCTTGCGATTTATAGTCGTAGAGATCCGCCTTCTATTTTTCTTCCAACATACTGCCTCTATCTTTTATATACCTATTTCCATTCTTCGAAATTAAATATCTACCTACTATGACGTGCTAGCCATCCAATTCCGATGATGTAAAAGGGATAGTGCTATTTGCTATGTATAGCTCCGTCTCTCTCTTAGAGCGGAATCATGATAGTTTTAAAACTTCATAGTAGTTCCCTGGAGCCATTAATTGCTATCTTTAAAAGCCTTCCAATTTCCTTTGCATAATTATTTTGTTTAAATTAATATATTTCTGTCGAACTCTTTTTAAACTCCTCCTAAACGACTGGACCGATTTCGATGAAATTTTATGTTTTTGCGCAAGTCCCAGGATGGACGGAGGTTCTAGTTTTTTTTACGAACATCCAACGTTCGGGCAAAGTCTGTCGGGACCGCTTAGTTATTTATGAGGTTATTAATCGCTATTTTTGTCACCATATACATCTCCTACAACTTCAAAGATTCTGATATTCTAGAAATAAGCAAAGTGCTTCATTTCACTATCCAAACAAGACAACAACATCCCACAAACAAAATATTGTAGTCTACGAACGATTGCACGATAGAATCGTAAAGGTGTCGGGTTCGCGTGACAGAATACTTACTGCCTCACTTTGACTAGAGTTCAGCCCTTGCATTTAAAAAGTGTTATTGGATTTGTCTGAACCTGCTGGATTTATTGAATAATGTCTTCTGTCAGCGGCTTCGCCAGTGTGGTTGTCGGAAATTATCCTTTCGGAAGCGACTTCAAGGAGAAAAAGTATCCTATGCCATAGGATGGTTTTCCGAATAGGGTATTTGACAACTATCTATCAAAAATCGAGATGAATAAATACTTATCCGGAAACTATCACTAAAATTGTACGATTTGTGAAAAAATAATTGAAATTGATAGCAAAATAGAGGAGTTACAAGCTTTTGAATTAAAATGGTGGTTTATCACTTGTGGCGTCGAGTCACAGATCTTTTTATTAAATTCTACCCTCTGCACGTGTAAGCGGGCACACCCTTCATGTCTGGAGGCTTATTTAGTTTGATTTGATATTGTTTTTATGCTTGAGTTTGTCTGTTTATGCTGGCATAATGGAGTGTGCTAGCTTACAAGTAGCGAATTATTAAGTTTTATGTTTTTACGTGTTACCTTTGTTGTATTGTTTTCTTTGTAAGAATACTGACTACTTACATACCTTTGTATAAGTGATAGTTCTTATAACTCAACAGACAGATGTGTTTCTGGGGAGTTTGTTGCGCCACTTCTTCTTCCCAGCTAAAACACTAGGAAGTGGTGACGGGCGGGCGTTTTGGGGGACTGTCTTTATGTAGAACTTTGACGTTCAAAAAGTGCTGGCACTCAGCCTAATTTGAATAAATGACTTTTGAATTTTGAATTTTGAAATAAATATTACATTTTGCATAACAAGGATATTGTTATGCAAAATGTAATTTGTACGTCATTTATGCTAGTGAGTGACGTCACACGCAATTAGTGCTGTCTCTGTTTATCACAGATTTTAAAACACTCACAACTAATTTTTTAAGTTTTTAATGTATTTTTTTCTGCGCCTGATCTCATTCTAGTTTCCAGTCAAATATCCTATTGAGTATTTTATAATAATAATAAATAAATCATTTATTTCAGATTCATCTTATGAATACATCCATATTTGTTAGTACATATGCGAGCTTACAAACTAGTGTTAGTAATTTAATTTTGAGTTAAGAACTTACTTTTTACTATTTCCAATACTATTAGTAGAGTAGATACTGGAAGTGGGACGCCCAGGTTGTTGCGGAATCTATTCGAAAGAGTCACCGCGGCCCTAGAACGCAAAGGGCTTTAGGAGGAACATGGATGGGTTTTAGTCAGTAAGGGTCTGACACTCCCTTCTGCTCCAGAGTGGAAGGAGTCATTTGACGATTCCCCATCCTTAAAAGGATGCCCAAGTTTTTTTATGTAAAGTCCACGTCTGCAAGCGACTTGCAAAGTGTAAACGCATTTAGCAAGTCGATTTGCTGCAAGCTAAAAAAGCTCCGATTCAAGCAGTCAAGCTTCCCCAATAAATTGTGCTTGTTACTATATTGCTTTCGACATTCCACTGTTAAGAGCGTGAGAATCCTTTGACATGATAAAATTACTTGTAAGTATTTATCTAGAACAGGAAGTACGGTGTACAAAAAGGGCTACAGGAATTCATCAACTATCGGCAAATCGCGAACTTTCGTGATTCTTATGGTTATGGTTATGACCGAATTCTTTTTTGTTAGTTATAAACTATGGTTGGGGACTGTGTGGAAGCTGACATGGCTAAGTACACGACGGCTAATTAACAATTTCCATGCGTTTCCATAGAAAAAGACATGAAAAAATAAATACAATTAGGATAAAAGGAAAAGAATGATGACAGCGAGAGCGAGGGGCTAATAATTAAGAAAAAAAAAATCATTTTATGTTTACAAACATCCTGGTTACATAAACCTTGTTGCTTCTGAGAACAATGTAAAGAAAGAAAAATAAACAATTTATAGTATGAAATATTAAAATGAGGTAAGAAATAATCAAAGCTAAGAACAATCGATAGCATCATAGATACAATTTTAATTCTAAAGATATTAGAAACAGATGCATGTTTGATATACTTTACAAACTTGTAACTTAAAGATTAACCTAGTAAAATCGACATCATCACCAGAAATCACCTCAAACATAAAAGCCTAGAACTTTTTGCCCACATTAAACTCTTCTCTCAAAGCTTTTGTCTCGGGGTCTGTCTCAGTGAAACGTTAAACAAAAGAACAATGCGTGGCCTTGAACCTGAATCCATCGACCTGCCCCGATCTGATACATAGATATCTGTACCATTATGTAGACTCGTCTGCAGATTGTGTCATAATAAGACTGCAGATTATTTATGTTTCGCGAAGCTTCCCGAAAATGATGAAAAGTTTAGAGTCAAAGTAGACTAGTAACTAGTTAAAGAAATCATTATTTTCTTGTTATTGAGTAGGTTTATATAATTTTGTAAAATACCTCGACCAATATTAGGGTTCGTTATACCTTAGCTAGAGGAAATAATAGAATAGGTAGGTTCTTAGATACTCGTTACCGTTACGATAGTTTTGAGAGTAAAGTAAGTACTTTCCTTATTTTCAGTTAAACAGCTGCATTTTGAGCTTAAAATTAACGCAAAAATATCTAGGTATCCATACGGCAATCCGAACTTTGTTGAACCGCAAATCCCGAAATATCTTTGAATTCTTTTAAGGTAGGTATTCCTTTGTCTGGAACTTTCATTAGCGTAGGCCTTATCAATCCAATTCTTGGCTCAAAACTCAAGGAACCCTCATTATATCAACAAGTACCTAAATTACTCTACCTAATTACCTACTTCAAACAAAAACAAACAATAAAAGAATCTCTCTCAGCCGCCATTGGTTCTCAGTCCGAAACAAAAACGAACGACGCGTTCGAAGTTCAAAGCTTTCGGATAAAATATCTCTGTTGCGTCTTCAAGCGAGACGATCCTGCGGACATTTGTGGAAAGAGATACGAATATAACGAGGCTTACGTGTGAGAGAGACAGGTGCTGCGCATCTCGGCGGGATGGCAGAACGGCAACGTCGCGTCCACCAATCGACGGACGCTCATCTTGTTTGTTTTCCAATTTCATTTTTTTTCTGTTTTTGCTACCGAGGCTTTGAAAATAGCGTGGAATGGGTATCGATTTTTGTTGAATGTGGAAAAGTTGGAGAGAAAACTTTTTTGTGCATGCGGCCTCGGTTTTCTAATTTGTTAAAATTAGACGGTTTGCAAAACACTTACTTTATTATTATAGATACTTAGATATTAATTTATGATAGTTTCATCGTTCGCAACTTTTGATATCAAATCATCGTTAATTAAACCGCAAACTTACCTACCTACTTTACGTTATTAGGTATTGCGGTTTGGAAACAATTTTCTTAGAATATTAAATAATAACTACCTAATGGATGAATTAATATGACTAACACTTATGGCTAGCTCTACTTACATAAATCCTTAAAATTCGCAATTTTTGCAAATTCATTTCTTAAAATTCTTGCACAATCTGTTCAAGGAAAAAAGCCATACTATAGCCTTCTACGTCCTACTTAATTCAAATATGTTCGTACGAATACGAAGAAGTATGTACAAACGTGGCATGAACGAAAACAAAATTAATCGTCAGCAAAACAGGAGATAACGAAATAAATACAGAATTTCTCGAAATAATAACAAAAAATTATGCCGACACGACGATCGCGTGACGAAACAAAATGCGGAATAAAAAAGCAGATACTAAAATATTTTTCCACTGGCCCTTTCCCGCCATTTTAGCTGCCAGTTATTCTGGTCTATGGAAAAATAAGTAAGAAAAAACGAACGACTGAAAATTTGGAAACGAGAAAAAAACAGAGATAAGCCGGATGAGCTTTTTGGAAGCCATGAAAAGCAGGAGTTTGCAAGTTTGAAATAAAGAAGTAGAACGGTAGAACCTAAGTGTTGATTTTATCAAATGTTTTGGTAGATATTCATTACGAGATTAATAAAACTGAAAACATGTTAAGTAATAAACTTTAGGTCGTTCTTAACTCAATTTATGAATAAACAAACTGCCAGACAAACCTCATTTACTACTCCCAACATACTACGTTCATAAACGTAAGTGTAACACAGCGCTAATTAAAATATGGGTTAACTGTCCGCATAATGTTGGCGGGAAAAAATATAGACGCCATTGCTTTACGCGACGGGCTTGCATTTAAATACGATACACGAATGATTGCGTGAGACAAAGTGAACTTTTGATATGAATATGTGAATTTTAATTCAGTATTATTGGTTTATTATCATATTCCAATGCCGTTGCGAAATAATTCATTTCGTAGACGGTGAAAAAGTGAAGGTAAAAGTTCATGTCGAGATATTGATCAGGCGTCCATTAAAATGAGAAATACTGACTGATTATTAAATTAATGCATTGCGAAGTGTAAACTTTATTTAAAGCTTTACCGATAAGCCCTTTGCGTTAGTTATATTGCTACCTACTCATATTAATGTTATAGATAGAAGACATTTACAGGTAATAATCCCAATACCTAACTGACTGATCAAATTAAGGGCTTATTTGGTTATCAAAGAATAATCATAAATCTAACTAGCTTCTGCCCGCAGCTTCGCTCGCGTGAGAAGTATTTTCATGGATTCTTTTTTATAAAATAATAGTAGCCTAAACAACCTTATTCTTATAACATCAGCTAGGTACATGCCAGTGAAAATCAGTCCAGCCGTTTCAGGGATTAGCCAGAACAAACGGACATACAGACAGGCCGACATTCATGCATTATTTAGTAAAAAGTTGTTATTTTAATATTACAAACAGACACTTAAATTTTTATTTATTTGTATCCATGTTATTCATATAAGTAGATGTTATAAATCTAAGCCCATAGCTGCTCTATCATTTTATATCTTTGTCTACTTATCATCATACTTATATGTTAACAGCTAAAAATAAAACCCAAGAGCCAGTCTATAACCTGTCTTAATAATCGTAAAAGCTGTGGGCTGACCCTCGGAACCAGCCAGTCGTGACGATTCATCTTTGTGACTCCCAGCCAGGCATTATTTTATTTGTTATGTTATGTGTCACCCTTTTTAAACCTTTGTTCTCGTTTATTCGGTCGCAGACTTGAAGAGAAAGGCTTGGATATCATTGGGATGATTCTGAGATTGATTTTAAGAAACCTTCTAGTCAATAATTTTGTAAAATCTTATTTTTTTTTTTAATTGACATACCTATGCACTAGGAGCCTCATTAACCTATACAAAAAGCAGATTCTAAATTCAAATTCTCTAGGTATCATTCTTAAACCAGTAAAGAGGTACAATCTGCTTATTAGCATTTAAACTAATCTTATGTTTAGATTTTCATCTAACTCTTGAAATATTGGTTCTGGTTCTAACCTTTATACCGAATATTATTTTCTTATATGAGCATTCTACATAAATATATATAAGTACCAGACTATAAAATGCCTTCTAAATATACATGACCGTGGTATCAAACGGGCAGATGTACCGGCTAGGTCCCCTAAACCAGCCAAGCGCGACCGTCATCTCCCTCGCCGCTCCCAGGCATAAACTTATTAAGTCCTGTCTTGTCCTTGGTTTTGCAAATTGCTGGGAATAACTACTGGTCTTTAAGTCCAGGTATTTGTTCAACTGTGGTATTAGACTATTATGTTGCGTTTCGAAAGTGGTCGGTGAGAGTAGGCCTGTTATTACAGGCATTTAGTACCAATTCATGTGTCTATTATTCGCTTAGGGAGTGATGTAGTTTCACAGTACTGAATCACTACAAATAAAACGACAGATTACATTCCATAGACTGAATGTTTTACTTTTATTTTTGATATACTGGCACTAAACTATAATATTAATAATCAGACTAATTCACTTTTTTGAAATATGCTTAGTTTAACCCGGCGCCAATGACGTGAAAATAATTACGGTGACGATGACACCGGGTCATGGTGACCCGGTTTTTGTTAAAAAAAATTTAATAGCTTTTTTGTAGTTGCCTTTATTTTTATTATTGTGTATTAAAAAAAGGTATTTTGGCTAGGTACTGAAATAAAAATAATACTTATAAATCAAATAAATCAACATTTATCGACATTCTCAGTAACACATGCAAAATCAACTGTAAAAACGTAACATGTTGGTATTTTTTAATTTTAATTTATTTATTATTAGAAATAATAGGAACTTATAGTCTTATTGACTAAAGAAGAGATCAAAAAAACTTATTATATAAAAAATATAGTGGTCAGTCTTTTTCTTCCTCGATCACAGCCATCGAACTGCTGCAATTATTGCAGTATGGTACAAAATGGTCTGGACATACAAAGATGCCGCATGCCTGACAAGTGTGCGATGTTTTCTTGTCCTTCTTTGATGGACATATTTTGATATCTTTTGCGAGATCCTGGAGCTTTTTGGGGAGGTTCTTCGGTAGGTTCACCTACGAAATCTGCAATTCGTTTGCGCAATTGAGGAGGTAAATTCACGCGTCCTTTCCGAACTTGTAGAAGCTCGTGTAACAGAGCGAGACCTGAATTTTACACAACATATCAGGAGTAATAAATAAGTCCAGCAGATCTTGAGCTACAAGTTTTACCCCAGGTCTTTCAGATAATATATTTTCTGAGCTGGTACGTACATTTGGCCGGGCGGGTGCTTTTTGCCACATAGTTCCATTCTTTCCTTTGAAGTACTGTTGTCGAAGTTGTTGTTGTACGGATGCCAGGTCTTGATCAGATGAGTTCGAGTCACTATCGCTTGCATCTTGTTCACTTTCGCTGTCATTACTACGCTGAGATAAGTGGTCATCATCGTCAATGTCCGAGGCAGCCTGGGAATCCTGTCAATCTTCATTGTCAGAATCCGAGTCTTCTAACAACGCCATTATTCTCTCCGGATCATTTTGTTACTGACATTTTTATAAAAAACCTAAAAAATAACAAAGAAAATTAACAGTGAACACTAACGTAACGAATAAAAGTAAGTCACAAAATTACGACGCCAGCGATGACGCTGGGTCATACTTACCCGTTTCAACTTGATGCATGTGTATCTCACTCCACGATCGGCATCGCACTGGTCATATCAACGAGGCGGGTAGAGGGGGGCTGTATCTCCAGCTACACGAACGTTCAAAACATGAGACCGAAGCAAAAAAAAAATATGTCCGTTTAAAATTGCCTCGGGTCAATATGACCCAGCGTCATTGGCGCCGGGTTAAGTATTGCTTAGCAGATTTTAAATTCACTTTCTTTAAAGAAAATTTTAATTAAGTACCCATAAGTTTTTTTTTTCTGCTCTAATTCAAATTAAAAGTCAGCTCATCATTTATTAAACTAGATAAACAAATTGTAAAAAAGCTTTTATAAATAAGGCTGTATATTCTAACAAATTAAATGTCGTTGTAAAGTACTAACTCAAGCATTGTTAAAGTTACATAAAAGTATAGATATACTTTTATACAACCTTAACAATGCAGGCTAAATGTAATTTTATGTGTTAGCCGCTTCACTCCTTACAATTGCCAAATATGAACATGTATTGTCATTAATATAATTATGACATCAATAAAAATACCCGTATACCGACTTGATGATAGATTTTTCGGAGAAGTCCATTCGATTTACTTATTTAGGGAAAACAAACAATTGGACAATGTGTGTTACAGTAAATATAACAACAAATTAAAAGTAGGCCAATGTACAATCCACGACGTATCCATGACACACCTTTCAGGAAACTCCGATCAAATGAACAATCTTCACGAACTTTGGAGGAGTGGACACGTGCAAATTATATACACAAAGTCTCCTCGTTTATCGTTCTGAAAACCGTATCAAAGTGACATCCATTGCGTGGTATAGACGATACAAGCGAAGACACAGGCAGGGGCAGACAGCGACTTGTTTTATTCTATTTAGAGCAGAGCAGAGATATTTTTAACGTGTATTTTAGATATATATGCAAATTGCAAAAGCCGTAAGATTGTAAAATATCGCGTGAAAATGTTAACTATTTTTCCTTAATATGACACGGGTATATAGGAAACTATTGAATATGGATGGGATTTACTGTAGGCAAAACGTTTTTTCCATAATATATCGAGAAATTAAAATCATATATATAAATAATACCTCCGTAAGATTGTAATAAATTAGTAATATTCCGGTTTTTTTATGTAATTTTTTTTATGTAATCAGGCAGATGAACATTGACCCCCGTAATGTCGAAAATTTCGTTGACGTTATTATCACGCTTAGCAATTGCTGCTCTTGACGTAATAACCCGGTGTTTCTACTATCTTTTGTCAACTAGGTAGGTACTGTTAAGAGCTCGTATCTAAGCAACGAGGGCTATAGCTAATATAGCGTGAGGTCTTCGAAATGTCAAATGTCACTGAAGGTTGACTTTTGACAACAGCCTGACTATTGCAGATTAAGTTACGGTTTTATCACAGCATTGAAAATTTTTGTCGGAAATATATCTTTACAAGTCCTTCTTTTTTTCGATTTTGATGAGTCTGCGTAACACTGCGGCACGATCTACGTTAAATAACTAACCGATTTCGATAAAAATTCAATGGGACTAATCGGAAAGTAAATCCTTTCACATAAAAAAAAAATCAAATCGGTTCATAAATGATGGAGTTGTGAGGTAACAAACACATAAAAAAGAACATACGACGGTTCTAAAATCTAGTGGACTGCATTCGTTAAAACTTGAAGCCGAACCCAAAATAGTTGGGAAAAGGCTTGTCAGATTGATTTATCCAGAACGCTTAGCTATTAGCCCTCTTAACGAAATAACCCATAATTCTTTTATCTTTTAATAACTGCATAGTTCAGAATCAATCTGATAAAATTAATGTGAAATTTTGCAAAAACACGCGTAGGTACAGTTATAAACCCAGTTACCCAACGATTTCAATATGAAATCTCACATAAATTGGTATCAGATGATGCATCTTGTGTATCGTAAGACTTATCTCGGGACTCGATCGGTTTATGTAATGCTGTGTTATCGGACGCATTGGAGCGACAAATGCATCTCGTAATTCCAGGGACGGAGTTGGGTGAAACGAAGATCATTTTTGATCGCACTTCGTCCCCTGATGGGCCCCTGTAATTTTTTCATTATTTCTACATAAGGCTCTAGACAAGAGACATTCTCTAGGTGGTAGCGTGGCGAAGGCGATTATCAAAACGTCAAAAATTTATGAGATTAACACACGCTGTCGAAATGGCACACGATCAATCCCTTATATTTTAGCCGATAGACAGTAGCATATACATCAGCCTAGCATTTTCCCAACTATATTGGGGTCGGCTTCCAGTCAAACCGGATTCAGCTGAATACCAGTATTTACGTGGAGCGGCTGCCTACCAGACCTCCAAAACCCATTAACTGGGTAATACGGTACTCCTTGGCAAGACTGGTGTCAGATTATCTGGCTTCTGACTATCCGTAACGACTGCCCAAGATCTACAAATGTATTCGACAGTAGCATATCTATATCATTAAACTCTGCTGATCCCGGTTAGCCTGATGGTAAGCGATATATATGAGGTCTACGATGGAGCGAGTCCAGATAATGCCTGTTCAGCCAAGCTTTGAAGGCTGAGGTGTCATAGGCTCAAATGCTCAAATGGCTATGTCTGAAGTCATAAACTCTACATTTCGGAAATAAATTATCGACACGTCACAAATTGATCGTCGATAAATGCAAGTGAAGTGATGCTATTGGCTGTTGAAACTCATCCTTCCAATAACAACAGTTAACGCGCGATTGGAAATTTTACATTCATTTTATGACCATTTTAGTTTCAGAAACTGTGCCCAAGGATCCAGCTATTAACAAGTAAAGAGCTTGAAACGGCAAACCCGAAAATGTATCCTTTGTTCATGACCAGTTCCACATTGTCATTATTAAAAACCCTTAGTGTCCCACTGCAGGGCAAAGGCCCCTCTTCCTTCTTTCCATGTTCTACATACACTGTTCAATTTCTACGTTAACTTTAACGCTACTTGTGTCAATACTCTTGGGCCATCCCATCTTTCTAGCTCATCGTGCTGTGCCGGCGCTGCCGCTGCGGCTGCGGAGATCCTCAATCGGCGGAAATATAATAACCTCGATGTTAGTTATATTTTCGAGCCGTTTGGGGTTGAAACTCACGGGTCGTAAGGTCCAAGTGCTCATTACTTGTTCAAAGATCTGTCAAGACGCTTAGTTGACACTTCGCGTGACCCAAGGGCTGGCTTTTACCTTGGACAAAGGATAAGCATTGCTATACAGCGTGGCAATGCTGCCAGCCTTTTGGGTACATTACCAGTGGCCAGCGATGCGGAGGAATTTTAAGACGCCATATTTTAGACTATTTTTAGTTGGTATTTTTTTAATAGGTAGTTGTATATAAATCGATAATAACTTTGATGGTCGTCTTATCTCTAATAAATGACACGTTTTCTAGATCAGTCATCGTTCATCGTTCATTCATACTTATGAAACACCTGTGAATTCGACTTTAGTGACGATATACGGCTGATTTTAATAACAAGGGTGATTAAGCAAGTACCTAGATACAATCTTTAGAAGATAAGATTATCCACAGATGATGCAACAGGTAGATGATGAAACTTTTGCACATGTCGTACATAATATTATAAATACGAAAGTAACTCGGTATGTCAGTCTGTTTGTTACATCTTCACGTATTAACTGCTGAATGGATTTCGATGAAATTTGGCACATGGGTGGAGCATGTCTTGGAATAGGGCATAGAATACTTTTATTCTAGGGTTATGTTCATGTAGGATAATTTTCGACTCTCACATGGGCACAGCCGCTGGCAGCTACAAGCGATTTATAACTTTTCCAAACCATACTCGTATCAAACCGTTTATGTTACATTAATGATAATCTCCGGAAATACTGAACCGATTACGAAAATTATTTCACTGATACAGAGCAACACTATCGATGAGTGAGTCTCAAAGGCTATTTTTGATTCCTGAAAGTTAGTGGTTCCTATGGAATAAACCACAGGAGTGAAGACGCGGGAAGCTAGTTATAGTTATACGCAAGTCTTTACCCTGTACTGATCTATTCTCTTACAAGTGCTGTAAGCAATTATCTTCATTTGCATTTACAACTTCCTAGACGAACTGAGCCACTGATAACCGTACTCTTCGTGTTTCTTTGTTCTCCTTACTTAGGAACAGTGAAAACTATGATTCGTCTTAAGCATTTCTTTTATGCATACAATTCACTACTGAACATGATCCTTATGGCAGTCCTCACTCTTATGAGCTACATACTCTTAAATCGTATTCATCATCCAATTCAAACTAGTTGCTGGAGTTAGTTTCTATAGTCCTCTGCTACTTCTGAATATCTTCGTTGAAATCTTAAAGTTTTATTAGAATCAGATCTTCACGTCTCTGCATATCACTAATATACGGGAGTGCCTAGAGCTCCAATCACTGTTCTGACATTAATTATGAGTTCTTACTTATCTTCTGTTGAACGCTTACGTTCTTCATAATCATCTTCTTTATTCCCTAGTTACACCAACGGGTTTAGTTCCTTTTTATTTTAAATAGGTCTTTGGGAGCTCGTGGCTAAATAATAACAGCCCCACGGGTCGATCTTCAAGGTAAAGCCACGCTTGCCGAGGTTGGTCTGTGGATGGGTGACCATCTTAACATACCGAGACCTTCGTGCCTCGGAAAGCACGTTAAGCCGTTGGTCCCGGCTGTCATTTTTAGATCTTTGGCAGTCGTTACGGATAGTCAAAAGCCAGATAATCTGACAATAATCTTGCCAAGGAGTACCGTGTTACCGGTGAATGGGTTGTGGAGGTCTGATAGACAGCTGCTCCACGTAAAATACTGGTATTCAGCTGAATCCAGTTTGACTGAAAGCCGACCCCAATATAGTTGGGAAAAGGCTAGGCAGATGATGGAGGTTTTACAACCGGAACCAGTTCAGAACCGAGATTGAATTGTCCCCCATATCTTGCCGGTCACGATTGTTTTCTGTTTTTATTACATTTGCATCATCCTTTCTCGAAAAATCATTCTCGACCTCACTAATCCTTGAAATATGACAACTCTGATTTTTGGCATGGTCATCATTATTTTGCACAGTTTTATCTAAATAGGGCGATTATTAATTATTGATCATTGATATGATGTATGTGTCATGTGCTTAATAAAAAACCCATGATTGTAGTACAATCATGGGTTTTTTATTAAGCAGTCAGGTCTTAAATATTCTGTTATCTTTACTATCGGTCTGCGGAATTCGCTCCACCTTTCTCAATAACTTGGTGTTTCTGTAATTTCCCTTTTAATAAGACCAAGATAAACCAAAATATTTGTATCTTAGTTTTTCTACGATGCACTTGTTGTTGTTGTTTGTATAAATGTTTGTCCTGTGCTTATTATGAGGTGTACCATAAAGTCCTACTAATATTATAAACGCGTAAGTTTGTAAGTATGGATATCCATCCATACTTACAAACTTTGGATGGATGTTTGTTACTCTTTCACGCAAAAACTACTGAATGGATTTTGATGAAATTTGGCACAGTTGTAGATTATAGTCTGGAATATTTTTTATCTCGGAAATATGTTCCCTTGGGATAATTTTCGCCAATCATGCGGGCGGAGCCGCGGGCGGCAACTTATTTAATAAATTAGCTTCAGACAGAAGCTTCCCCCTCGTGAAATTCGAACTTTATCCGAAGAGAATATTCCGGATATGAATAGAATCCTATTTTCTATACCAGGACATGGTTTTTATTCGCCATGTTCCATCCAAATCCAATAAGACGGGATGAAATAACACACAGACAGAATTTATTTCGCATTTATTAGTAGATATGTAAGTATGGATAAATAAATAGTCTTAGTTGCTTAAAGGACCAAACCATTCCAAGGTTGTATCCCACAAGTCCTTAATTGACATAGCATTCACCTAACACACAAGGACTAATACCTGCAGAATTGAAAAATTGTCTTGGGTCATTCCCAAACGCTAACAAGCTCTTCATCAAAACTCGATTACAGCCAACTCCTAACCAACATGTACCTACAAGCCCTTTAGCGTGATGCCCTTTCCAAGTCCATTTCAAATCCGCACCTGCAAGCATTACTTATTCAGATAGAACTGCTCCCTGTTCTCACGACTTGCGTACAACCAACCATGTATTGGAGTAAAAAGGTTACAAATCCATCCTCTCAGGGACGACTGAACTTCCAACCGAAAACCAACTTTAAACATCCGATGTACAGTTCATTTTTGTGAGGGCGATCTACTGTCGGTTAGAATGTTTTGCAGGTGTGTTGTAGATAATTTATTTCATTAGGAGAAGGCAGGATATGTGTCCCTCGATGTCTTCACGGGCCAGTGGCTCTGCTGGTCTGAGCATGTCGAGACGGGAGGAAAAAACATGTTAGGCTAGGAGCCAGGCTTTTGCTTCCAAGAGTCATGTTAATAATTTGAATGCACAAGTATGTTTTGTTTTTTGAAAGGTTTTTATTTTAATTAAATTATTATTTTAGCTTATTATTTTATTTAAGACAGTAATCAGTCCTTAGTCGGTTTTTAAAAAGCCTATTTTTTAGTTCAAAATAAAAAGAAATTATATTTCGTTTCAAATCAAAAACATAATAACATGTTTTAAATTTATTTTACGGAACTCGATTTTTATCTAGGTATTAGAGAGGAAATTCATATTTATCTTGTTTAACAATCGTAATTAATGACACTTACACGAAAGTATGTGTTATCTCACATCGTCACATAAAATTATCGATCTAATCATCAAATCGACCATTTGTATCACCACTATCGCGTTTTTGTAATGTTTTTGAGACGAGCTGATACTGGAACTTAGTTTTGCAATAATATCTTTGAATAGTAGGTACCTACACCAGAATGAACATTTGAGAAACTCTTTTTTCTTCTGCCCTACCTCTCTCTGTGACGTGTCATTGATTTGACGCTAAAATTTAAAAAAGAACAGCCGTGTGTTAAGCATATGTCTCATCTTTCTGAATCTTCCACTTAACCATGTTTTTTGTTCCGAAGTTCTAGACATTATAAACTCTCTTACGTAGATCTCAGAGATGGAAAACGCTTTCAATATAGGTTTATCAACTAGATTCAAGTTGACTAGATCGTCACTTGAACTTAGAATAGATTCTTCTGAAACACTGCACATGTCCACATTGTATTTTTTTTTTCAATTTATTTAATACAAAATAAAACTACTAATAGGTAAACACTACTTAACTAAGGAATTCTAATTTAAATTATTAATTGACATGCAAATTTTAACTTAAACTAGAATTCCTACGTATCAGTTCTAAGTAAATAAAAACTCTTTCTTCTTTTAAAAAAATAAACTAGCCGAATTCATATTCCGAATTATTAAACAATTTTATTCGGTCACCTATCCCACAATCCAATTAATCAGCGAAAACAAAGAGCAAAACTCAAACAAAGAAAACTGCAAAATGAAATTGCACAAACAACATTCGACTCCTAGCCTACAAGACCCCTACATCTTAGTTTATAAATGCGAAACCGCCTCGCCGCCCATTACTGAGGAATGGTAGAAACAACTCATTTTATCTTTAAGTTATTTCCGCTTGCATATATTAAGTAGTTGACAATATATACGACTTGGTTTTCATTTAAAATTCGGCGATGCCATCGGTACTTAAACGTCTTGGTTTACGTAAATTATGTGAGCAAGTACATACTTGTTTTCATTTTTTTTTTTTGGGAGTTCGTAGCGATTATATTTTGTGGTAGATTGATTATCATGATATTGGTGTAATGAGTAAACTTTTGTAAATTGTTGCAAGGTGGACATTAAATTTTTAATTATTTATTTATTCATTATTCATCAACGGGTGCATAGGTAAACGTGCTACTGAATATAATTAAGGCTTTTAATACCAGTGAAACTGATATGAAAGACAAGGGAAAAGAAAACGTAACTGCTCTTCTTGCCCACCCCAAGTTAGATGGGATAAGAAGAGCAGGAAGATAATGTTGAATGTCAGTGAAACTGAAATAAAGAACACATTTTATAGAGATCGTGTAAAATGTTTGAATCAAAATCATGATTATGTATCAGACCTACCTATTGAAAACAATATGTTCCAATACACAGCTAAGTATTTCCGATCCGCAACCAAAAGATGATATGCATATACGAGGACTGATACAAAATATCGTATTTCCTTATGTTCTTAATAGTAGATTGCACCCAGTGGATAAAGTAGTGTCCTATGTCACGGGCGTCATATTGAATCCCGAACGCAATGAAGCGAGGGATTTAAGCTAGCTCTAGGCAAAGACACCTTTTTTCCCGAGGAGCATACTCTACTTTTCATACCTACTGCGAGAAAATTGTGCTCAAGCCATGAAGAGAGGTAGCTATTCACCACAAGCAGCGTGCGTCGGCCTCCACTGCTAGGCAGGTCGTAAAATTTTGGTTTAATTTTATGCGGCATACACAATTTGTATCATACAAAAATATGAATATAGTATCCAATTCAAATAAATATTATGTGCGAAATGAGTGTTATAGTTATAGTAAAATTTAACGTTACGTTACTACACGTCACAAATATTCGTGTTAGGCCCTCAGTTCTATGTTTAAGGTGAAAAGTTGCATTCTATTAATTGGCAAAAGTTTATCATCATCTTCCTGCTCTTATCCCATGTTACTTGGGTTCGGCGCAACACGTTTTTTTCTTCCAGTCTCTATTCTCAGCCGTCACGCTATCACTAACTCCCTTTTCTTTCATATCACTCCTCACACATACCAACCATATTTTCTTTGGCCTCCCTCTCCCTCTCCATTGGTACTTGCCAATGGATAAAAATAAAAAGTTCAAATTTATGAGCGCGTGACATTTCAGGAGCGCATCAATCCCATAAATCTTGAACATTTTGACAATGAGTGTCAAAGATGACATTGAGAAATTTATCCAAAAATCAAAGATCTCTTCAGTAGTAGGTACCTTATAAATCAAACCTTAATTCAATTTCGAAGAAGGTATCTCCAAAACAAACAACAAAAGATTCGGTAGGTACCTAACATGGCACCGAGTCATGATCACATCATTCAAATCTTATTCATTATCTTCATTTGGACAGGTGATTAGCATTCAGTCTGCGCGCGCGCATCTCTTGAACATACTTTTTTATTAATTCAGTTTCTCGCTCGGCTTCGCCCGCGTGAATGTCGGAAATTATTCCAAGGAAACATACTCCCCCGATGAAAGTCTCCTTTGTACTATTTCCGGGACGTCGTCTACCCTTGTGCTAAGTCTAGCCGCTACAACGTGAAGAGGTAAGAAACAAACGTCAACTGTAATAAATTTTTTAGGTATTAGTTAGGATTCTATAAGGAAAAAGGACATAAGTCATTCATTTGAGAATTTATATAAAGTATGTATGTATGTTTACACAATAAGGGTGTATTTTTATGCTAGGGCCCTATTAATAAGAAACCGCTTTTACGTTAAAGCTCCTATGATGCAGTCTACCAAGTCCTTTACTTTGACTTGAGGTCGTAATGTAACATATCCTTTGAGGCTCAAAAATAAACTGTTCCTAACTATTATGGTATAGTTCGTTTTTAAGAGATAGTCTCCAGAAGTCCTGATATTATGAAAATTCCTTCACTAGTAGACTACACTATCACTACACTGGTATTCAGCTGAATCTGGTTTGACTGGAAGCCGACCCCCAATATAATTGGGAAAGGGCTAGGCAGATGATGGAGTAGACTACACTATCACTGTGTAGCAGCCGTGTAGTGACGTTAGTAGATTACTTTTATCCCGGAATATGCATTGTGCCTGTGCGAATAACCACGGAACAGTACTCTCGAAAAAATGCTTACGACAAATAATTAATTAAACAAGTCATGAACAGCTATGTTCGTGAACTGTGTTCATAGCTAGTAGGTATTTAACCAAACACCAAAAGGTGCGTAGAACCTGAATGAGTGTAAAACTAATATAAATAAGTAAACTACGCAGGTTCTACATATTCCGAGGTAAACTTAAACAACACCGACCACATTAACGTCATATTCGTACGAAAGTAGGCACGAGGGTGATCGCATCTAGTGGTTCTGCGGCCGATCCAGGTTTATCCTGCCCAATTATAATTATATTAATCATTTGCACACCTACTAAGTCACGTAGAGACTATGATGTAAGTCTAGGCAGGACTTCGATCCAAACTTCCTTAATGCCTCAATTTTTCATGACGCAATTTCGGTCCTATTTCAATTAATAAGTTATAGTTTTCATTAGCATAGGGAAAACTATCCTTCATTATCAAAACAGGTAAAACTGCTTTCAGGATCTTTTTAAAGGGCTTGTTAGTCATTGCATTACGGTGAGCAAGCTTGAACTATTCGAGATTTCCTTTACGGTAAATATTTTATATTTACTTCTTGTGGATTTGAATCATCATTCTGTTGCCCTTATTTCAATATGATTATGGTTGGCTCAAAATTTCTTCTCTTGCTATCTCTGTCAGTCTTCGTCTCCCTTTCTAGCCATATCACCTTTCACACAGTCCATTCAACGTTTATTGGGTATTCAGCTCTTCATCTTCACCTGCCACACCAATCTATCCCAATTCATACTCAATCCTTCCCCCACGTTATACGCAGGTTTTTGTTTCTTCCTTATCCTCACCATGACTATCGCCATTAAAATTTTCGGTCACCGGTGCCACTTTGATTATGAAACTGCAGACATACACAAATATCTTCATTAAAAATATATTCAATATGACGAGCATCAACCGCTCCACCAACACCGATACCAATCCTCCTTTGAATTTACAATTATTTTCCATCGTCTTCTGCCTTTAGTATGAGTAAACAGGTATTTCTGGGAATTTCGCCATTTCCATTAAATATTTTATGTCCAATCCGAGAAGAGTCATACACACAGCCACACACATTATAATTTGGCATCATCATGATAACGCAGATAACATATCTTGAAACAAATCAGCCTTCGTCATCACGCCTTCTTCACCTGCATCACTATTCTGATCACGTACGATGATCTTTCGATACGCAGAATCCGAATACAATGGGCCCCGGTGAAATCGATGCGTGTCCTTATTCCGTAGAGTAGAAACTACGTAGTTATTAGTTATGTATGTGGCACTCACGAATTTTTATCCATACACCTTTTTGGTACGTGCGCGGCAGGATCTCTAATCTTGGTGTCCGCACGGAATAAAATTTGCGATAATTTTTTGAAGTGGTAATTGTTGGGGCTTTTGGTCAAGTTTCTTTCTGATTGTCTTTTGTTGCTGATTTTATCTTTTTAATAATAACTTACTTGGTTTTACTGTTTTGTAGACAAAAACCAATTATACGTCTCACGCTACAGAAAGAGTAACACAAGAAAGTCACATAGCATTCACTCAAAAAAACTGCCTTCTTTTAATTTTTTTAAATTCCTTATGATTGTTTGACTAACTTATTCCATGTTGAAAAGGTTAACTTACATAACAAACTCTTCTTCCTATGAGGCCAAATTTAAAGAAAGACCCTACAATTTAAAAAGGAAAACTCCTTCTATTTTCCTCTCTCCCATTCCATCCTTCTATCTTCTTCTCTCTTTTGGTCAACCCGGAACCTTTCTCGCAACGATATCGCTTGCCATAACAATACCTATCCAGAATAAGGGTATAGATCTAAATTTAAACGGAAAACTGTGGTTGATTGAGCAACTTTTTGGAACTAAAGTGATTGTCACCACGGAAAATCCCTTTGCATTTTTTTCCTCTTTTTAAGACCTATGATTCAGTGACCCTCATTGTCTGTAGTGAACCTAAATACCTCTTATTATGAGAAGAATAAATGACTGTTCCTTGTTCGCTTTGTTTGTGTTCCTTACTGATACCTATTTGCGTCATTAACTTAACCTTACAGGTCAAGAACAGGGTTGTACGTTTTGCTTTCAAATGCCGAGTTACTGAAACTGTTTTTTAACAATTCTTTATACGGATTTTTTAAAGTAATTACTTGAATTTGTCTCCATATTTTATAATAAGCCTGAAACCACGGGGGACTGTCTTTGAATGCACTTGCATAGTTCAAACAGAGATAATTGTCGGTTGGTATGTCATTTCATTTTAATACATCTAGCAGGGCCTCTGCGAGTTGGCTTCATCCCCTGGTATGCCTTTTAAAAAGGAAGTACTGGACCCCAGCCCACAGATATAAAATATTCAACCTACCAAGCTAAAAATATTTCAGTAGAAAAGGGCCACGGTTTCCATAGCTAGTACCGAAAACCTGAGACTCTAATCGAAATTTAAAACTTTTTTTTCAAACTATAAAATAATGACAGCATCAAAGCAGACCCATTCAAACAATCAACAATAAAAATTAACTATTACACAACAACAATTTCAAGGAATAATAAAAGTTCAATAACCAGATCACAAACAGAAGCGACATTTTTCCTCAAGCCTCTCCCGAGATGCGCCGGAGTCGATCTGAATGCACAGCCAATGCGAAAACGTGCTGGCATGCGTCGCGCATACTATTATATGGATCCCACCGAGATCTGCTTTTGAGTAATGTTTCCTTTCCACTTCTTATTTATCTGTACTTATAATAGATGCGAAGATACGTGTGGTCTGCTTGTATGGATCCGCCACCCAATACCTGAAGAGTCATTTCTATTTGTAAATATGCGCTATTTTGCCCTCTGCTCCACTGGTTTGTAAAGGCAAAGAAAGACAAAAATATAAGGCAGAGACTATCAGCGGTAAGGACTGTCGAAAACTTCAAAATGTATGGGACGGTCTGAAATGTCATGGTTTAATCCTACAATCCCTTTTTCAAACAAAATCTTTTGGCACTTCGACAATCGCTATCGCTGGCAGACCTGTCGCTTTGTATAGTCCCTCTTTGAAATGACGAGTCAATTCAATTAGTTAAATCTGGTTCATTTTGACTTTTCCTATATAGGGCGTCGCTCCACGAACGATAATGTGATCAGCTGCACTCGGTTTGACTGATCCAACCCCAACATTTTTGAGAAAAGGGGCAGAAAGGGGCAGGTGATTATGATGATGACGATGACGAAATGTTTTGCTACGGGTATGGTGGATAAAAAATATGCCAATAGTCCGCGCAGATAATGTACTTTTTTGAATTTGTTCGAATGAGTCACCGCGGGCCCTGGAACGCAAAGGCCGTTAGGAGGAACACGGATGGGTTTTAGTCAGCAAGAGTCTGACACTCCCTTCTGCTCCGCCCAGAGCGGAAGGAGTCATTTGATGATTTCACATCCATAAAAAAGGGGTTTGCTAGAATAATTGCCACTGGTGAAAGCTAATCTAACGAAACAAATAAAAACTAAAAACGTGGTAAAAGATCACAACGATTGCGTTGAGGACTTTTCCCGGATGTAGGACATGTAGGCAGTTTAGAAAAAAATGACAGAAGAGGAAAACGCTTGTCGAGTTACAACGATACAGCATAATTTGACGTCTTGTGGTGGACACAGCATAATACCACAAGGCGACAGATTTTGAAGAACCTATTTACGAATAATCTTCCGGAAAAACACCATTTCAAAGATGATTTTCTTGGAAACAATTTTAAAGCCACAAAAAGCCTTTAGTTCCTTTGAAGCACTTTTTTTAAGCAAACGTCGCGAAATTATGTAGTGTATTTAATACCCCGCACCCGTATAAGTAAGTGTAGGTACTGTATACAAGTTCGAGATATAAAAAATCTTCAATGTAAATCATGTCAAGATCTTGTATTCAGATCAGGCACATTCCAAATATTTGAGAATTTTATTTGTTTATTGGTCTCTTGACGTCAACCGTGTGAATCTTTTGTGTTATTTTTAGCCTGAAACATGAAAAAATTAATAATGAACAATTGTCTTGCAACTGACGAATTTTACCCGACTTCTCAAGAAAGAGAATTTAATCATTTTGGTTTTATATGATCAATTAATATATTTAGAGACTGTGTGACTAATAAGAGAGTACTAAGGGGGGAACCTCTTAGTACTGTCTAATTAGTCAGTATAATTATCTCATTCACTATATACTACCTTCAAAATAAAAAATAAGTATATTCATCTGTGAGTGACTAATTGAAATGCCTCTCCCAAATCCAAAACGTTAAAAGTAAGTTTTCTACGACGGAACTTCACAAATTCTACTCAGTTATTCCATCACTATTGATAGATTTTGTCTACAGAAAGTGTAGTCAGACTTGCGCAGGCGCTCCTCTTACAAGATAGCGCAGTATGCAAAGAATGTGTGAGTGTCGAGTTCGGCCATTGATAACGACGGAGATGTCACAATGCAGCATTATGTGATACCGGGAATCAATGTTTGCGGTGCCGGTTGTTCCAATACGGTCTGGAGGATACAGGCTTTTCCTTATTGATTTTGCGAAGATGTCTCATAAAACAGTGAGTATTAGAGTACATAATATTGTCTCGAGTATATTATTACATTCGACTGTTACATCGCCACTAAACATCACATTTGTATTCTCCGAAGGGTAAGGTAGAGGTTTACCTATGGTAGCTGCTTCCACATTTTGCCAGTTTTTACCCAGACCCAAGCCACCCAACCCAACCCAGACTCAAGGCTGCTGAGAAATTCCTAGTGAAAAAGCTTATTAACACCTAACCCGGGACTCGAGGCTAAGATATCATGTTCTGTAGCGCATGCGGCTACTAACCTTACGGGTCAATCGATCGAAGTGTAAGTGTAATGTAACATCAACCGTCGAACATCCCTTAGTATACCTTTCAGCCGATAAAAATAAGTATTGAATACGGAAGTGAAGTACAAAATTAAACATAGGTTGACATAGAATATTTATTAATACTTAGAAATCATTTATATCCTCCTCTTACCAAGAAATTACGTAAACTATTGACAGATTGCCAAGAGGTATGAGTAAAGTAATTAACAAAAGCAAAATGTAGTGTGAGAATAAATTAATACGAGTAGGATTTGACGTGGTAAGAATATTTAGTAAGTTAACAGTGAGTAGATATTATAATGTAGACAGTTGTTCAGGTGGTTGTTCAGCAAGGATTAACAGACACTTTCTGCACGTTTTGATATCCCAAAACAGCAATCATGTTGATGTTTTTTTAAGGATGGGAAGCATCAAATGACTCTTTCCGCTCTGGGAGTGTCAGACTCTTACTGACTAAAACCCATCCGTGTTCCTCCTAATACCCTTTACGTTCCAAGGCCGCGGTGACTCTTTCGAACAAATTCCGCAACCCTGGCAGGCTCTGGCCCTAGCGAGCCCCGACAACTATGCTGACATCTCTTTGATGCGCGCGTGGAATGCAATGCGCCATCGAACCTGGTTCTGATAATGGATTGAACCAGGGCCAGGCGCGAGAGGTCGCCACCGCCGTACGCCTCGACGAGAACACGGTGGTGCTCCGCCCAAGCAGGGCAGACCTCCACCGTGTTAAGCAGAAACACTTAGACCGTAAAAATATATAACCTTAACCTATTTTTCATTATTTTGTCTGCAAAGTATCATCTGTGGTGTAACATAATCATTAGTGGGGAGCCCCTTTGACTGTTTATTGAAGCAATCACTGTTTTAACCTTATATAGGCTAACTTGGTGGTCTAATAAAAATTATTTCACATCATACGCCGTATTTCGTTTTAAAGCTTATCTATCCATTTTTTTGACATCCGGTTGTCACAATTGATAGGTAAAATGATGATTAAACGATCATTTGGATTAATCGTTACACCTGTTTGGCACACCTGATTATCCCGTATACTTATACGGGATTTCTTCACCTGTTTCCAAATTAGTAGATATTTTCATAGCGACGTTTTGCCTGCCCGCGACTTTGTCCGCGTGGAATAGTTGCTTTGGGTAGCCATTTTTAATTTTCAAACGCCTAAACATATTTTTAATTATTTTTATCAAGTGCGTAAATACAGAAGTTCGTGGTTTTACCTTCAATAATGACGGAATAATACAAACTTCCACCCCCCTTTTTACCTCTTAAAGGATGATTTCTAGGATAAAAACTATCCTATGTCCTTTCCCGATACCAAATTTTCTCTAAATCGGTTCAGCGGTTTAAACGTGGAGAGGTAACAGACGGACATACAGACAGACACACTTTCGCATTTATAATAATATTGTATGGAATTATCCATACTAAATACTATAATATTATGGACTTGGTGAAAAGAATTTCTTTAAGAAATAGTACCGTCATCATTCATTATACTCCTGTCTTTATTCCAATGTATTTGAGTTCAGCGGACCATGTCTTCTTCTTCAATACATCTATATTATCCGTCATCTCTGTGTTTACCTCCTTTCTAGTCATATCATCCTTCATACATGGATAATCTATCGCTTCTTTGGTTTTACTCAACTCTTGTAGCAACATCATCATCTTAATCATCCTCTAAAATCCTCACCTGGACACATATCTCTTTTCTTTTTGCTCATTAAAGCAGCCACGTTTAGGAGGCAAGCGGAACAAACCTTCCTTCTCTTGGGAACGGGTTTTAAATAAATCTCGTGAACTAATATTGATTTTGACGCCAACGATCGATCTGTTATCAATACAGCTTATCTTGAATATTAACTTTACGTTTATAAGAACTGGACGTTAGGATAATCTTGTATCCTGTTACTTTTGAAATTGATGTGTATTTTCTTGCTGAGTACTATGTATACTTTTAATTCGACTGTTTGTGCATTTCAGCACATGAAGTTGATCTTACGAACTTAATTGCAGGCTGTTAATAATTTTTTTCTTGAGGTCTGCAATCTTTCGATTTAGATGGTATTCTTAAACGCCTCCCAGAGCATGCTGCACACAGTTTCTTTTGAAAAAAGGGTCGTAAACTTTCAGTTTGTCGCCTCTCATTTGATGTGGGTCCACCAGCCACCAGTACCTAGCCGATCGTATCACATTTCTTCGGACCATTACCATCCAACGTACTTATTGCTACCGCATTAACCAGTATGTCTTGACGGATCACAGAGGCGCAGTTGACTGAATCAAAGCATAGCCAAAATGTCAAAGATCTGTCAAATTCAGTACATTTAAAATATAATTCTCTTTCTTGCCACGGTCCAAGCTATGTTGGTCGACATAACTCGTAATTCTGATCACAGTGTTGACCGGTCGAACTTGACACTTCGGAATTTTAACACCCGAGATGCGTTTTAATCGGATGATAATGTTATTTATATGCAGATGAAGCCATTTCTAAATCTGTGTAAGTACCACGTACATTAAAATGTGCTTTCAAAACGAAGTTTTAAATGTGCCTTCGTCTTCTAAGGGCGTTCCTGTCATTTAGAAACTGAATCTGATATATTTTTGTTCCCAATTGATTTTAAAGCTTCACCTTGCAGGCTCTATACTTGACCAAAAAAAACCAGATATATATTCTTCTCTCGCAACAACATAGGTATTAAGAGAGATCCAATCCCAATCCTAAGTAATATTATAAATGCAAAAGTGTGTTTGTTTGTTCGTTTTATTGTTTGTTTCTTACGTCTTCACGTCTTGGCGGCTGAATAGATTTGGATGAAACCTGGCACGCGGGTAGAGCATGCCCTGGAATATGACATTATGGTACTTTTGTTCCCTGGAGTACCTATGTTGCCTTGGAATAGTTTTCGAATTTCACAAGACCAGGCAGTTGGTGGAAGCTAGTCAGTAATATAATAATATCAAATACTCGTAGCAAATATTACCCAGACATTTACAAACCATCTAAATTTAAATTTCTGCAATTGTACATACAATCGGTTTAAGATGGTGTTCTATCTTCCTCTATCTATCCCAGTCTCATCATAACCCCTCAGTCGATGTAAGTCGGCCACAGCCTGTCAAGTCACGCAGTATGCTAACGCCTCTCCTCTCACGACCCACGATCGATCATTAGCATCTCAGCCTACATCAGTATGGGCGCGGCGTCTGGAGGCAATGGCCGCCGCTTCCGCGCGCACGGATTTTTCTACTTCCTTTCGTGAGATGTGCGTTTTGGTTTTAATGTTCTTTTCTTTTTGTTTTATGGGAACCTTTTTGTTGGCAGATGATGCATAAGTAAACAATCTTTGGTTCCAATCCATCGTGGTCTGACGCCCACCAAATGCTAAGAGGCTAACCCTCATGGTATGAGCACGCTCAACGCAGTAGTATAATTCTTAACTATCCTTTCTTTTACGAGAAAGCCGCAAGGGAAGATATGCGTCACTTCCTCGCAAAACGGCCATCGCTCAGCATAATGCTGGGACTCGGGTGCGAGACAGGGTCACAGCGCTGCTTTTCAGCGACAGCCAGCGTTGACTTTCTGTCTGTTGCCAATTTGTTGCGTCCGTTGTCAAATTAATGTTTTCTATTCAATAAGCCATATTGAAAAGCTGTAGAAAAATAGTTTCCATCACTTCTCTCAACGATCGATCTATCGATCCATCTCGATCGTATCTGTCTCGTATTTGTCTCTGGTATCTGTTTTAATGCTTTTCTGAGAAATGGTTACGCCGTTGATAGCATGTCGCATTCATGGCTTTTTAGTATCGTGTCCTATAAATAACAATGCCACAATATTCACAGTGTATTCTAAACCTTTGAAGATCAACATCAGTCGGTGCTTGGGCAGGTGCTCCAAAGATGGTAGTTGCAATATTAATTTGGCTGTTATCATATTGTAGCAAAAACTGATTGATTTTAGGATCTTTTAAGTACTTAGCTTATGAGACAGCTAAAAATTACTTCTACCGATGCTGCCTATTCTCCTTTACCTGCTTAGTGTCTTACTGAACTTGCATCACTGTTTTGAACTTGCCCTTCATTACGATTCCAAATATTTTATTTCACATAGCTTTTGCCCGCGACTTCGTTCGCACATATCTCCTTTTTTGCCGCTCCCGAATAGCCTAGAGCATTCCTCATGAATGTGGCTCATGCTCATGAATAATTTTCCAAATCCGATAGCCAGTTCCAGAGATTAACGCTTTCAAACAAACTAACAAACTTTTCAGCTTTATTATTAGTATAGGCCTACATGGGCGCTTTCCAATTGCTTCCTATGGAGAAGAACTGGCAAGAAACACTAATATTATAAAGGCGAAAGTTTGTGAGTGTGTGTGTGTGTGTATGTTTGTTACTTCTTCACGCGCAAACGGCTGGACTGATTTATATGAAATTTGGTATAGAGATTGTATGAGTTCCGGGAAAGGACATAGGCTTGTTTTATCCCGGGAGTTCGTTCCCTTTGGATCATTTACGACATTCACGAGTTTTAAAATAAATATTGATTTTTACAATGTTTCCATATTACAGTATTGGTATGAGAGGACAGTGAAGACACGTCAACATAGTACAAAGTTAGTATATCACAGTTAATCGAAGAAATTCCCGACACAGCGGTTCAGAACAAACTTTGACAATAGTCGGGGATCTAAGATTTGTGGTAATAGCTGCTGACACTCCGTCACATAATTTGGCAGACAATGGTTTCTCCGAAACATTGGTGACTATTCGCATGCCTAACTAAATTGTAAGGATTGGCTTAGCATTTCTAATACTTAGCACGTGCGCAGTGATTTGTACCGAAAATAACGATGTCCGTCATGTGATGGTATTTTTAGAACAATTTAGTGAATGGCGTTAGACGGGTGGCAAAGGCGAATAATTGACATTGCTGGTGACCGTGACTCCGTCCGTGTTTTTTCACAATTTAATGAGTTTTAATTTTTGTGCGCGAAAATGTAATTCTTTTTCTGAAATAAAGGCCTAAGCTACTATTTCCAACATCGATCCAGCCATTTTGAATACGAACCGGAACAAAAAACTGTTATTTTGACATTTCTAAAACACACTTTTTTTATTTGTATTACCGATTTCAAAGCAGTTTGGTCAGCTTTCAGAGGGCGTTGACAAAGTGACAGTTTTTCAACGATAACAAATGTTAAAAAGTCAAGATATTTAGGACTGACACGCGCTACCGAAACGTCACATGGTCTATGCCAAACATTTCACCCGCTTTTGGTGATAAATGTTACTTTTGCCAAACATTTGGCTGTAATTTCCGGGCCTTGGATTTTTTCGGTAGCCAAGTTATGAATGGAGAATGCAGAAAGGATTGCATTCTGCATTCGAAGCCAAAATAATCTCAATTTGAAATGGATGACAATTCGGAAGATATCTCTAACTATCCCTAATAGACCAATCAGACACCTCCAACCACTTTCATCACAGCCCAACAAATATAGGTTTCAACTGAAAAATCGAGGGCAATCATTGGAATTTTCGTATCGTACCGACGTCCATTCATACTGACGATACGTGCACATAGCATGACTTCGAGGAAGCGAGGCGGACGAGAGCTGAATCGAAAACACGTCTTCTTACACAGCCCAGAGACACCTGACCTTCCCTGCCCCCTTCCAACCACCAAAAGAAAGGTGTTTTTAAGGTTCTGGTGCAAGTTAAGCAGGTCTGGTAAAAGTGGTCGACGGTTGATAGACCAGCGATACCGTTATGCGATGATCGACTCGGTGAATGAAGCCATTGAATGGCTTTGGAGAAACGTAGCGGGATATTTTTGTTTGGATGCTTCGCCAAGTGGTTCTGAGGAGGTATTATCTGGCAATTGGAAACGTTATGACGTGCCTGTTACGTCAGAGTTATGTGAGTAACTGTGAGAAAAATGGGAAACGACAATATGACTATTACAGGCAGGTGTGGCGGAAATGATTCGTTTATTTCCAAAACATTGCAGGGACATTGCATGGGAGGAATGAATAGACCTACCTACGATTTATAGTTCGTTGTCATGAGGTATTTGGTTCAATGCCCGGTTCGAACATAGTGTTATTGGGTTTTTACATCTGAAATTTCTCAGCAGTAGCAGCCCAGAGTCTGCCCCGTTTATGGCAAGAGGCTGGGTCCTTATTACATCAGACTTAAAAATAACTGGTGAAATGTAAGTTTGCTACGTGTAAATCTCTACATAATCCTTCGGAATTTATAGGCGTGATTTTATGGTACCTTATTATGTCAATCCAAAAAAAAAGATGAATGTTTCATAAACAATCAAACAAATAATAGACAAAATCGACCGTATTCTTCACAAGTCTCGTCCCAGCTTTCATCGTTCAAGAACCTTTTCTCGACTGATGAATCTGTTAGCACTTAAAACTAATTTCAGACTTTTAAATGTCATTCAACGGTGATCGTAGCAAGTGTGAATGCAGGAGCATTCACGTACAAACCTCTGACATAACGAAGCGGGAATCTGTATACTGTAGACACAGAATAGATAGAAAGGTACAGAAGATCAAGTGGTTTTTAATTAATTCATTAGTTTTACCTACACACACTGAAAAATGCTTAAAGCTGCTACGACAGTTTTGCATTAGAATCGCTGAAATACCTTTCATCAGAAGACTTATAGTCAACCAAAGGGCAATAGACAGGGTTATCGATCGAATTAGAAACAAAAGATATTCGCAGGAGAACCAAAGCTACCAACATAGCCCGAAGTTTAAGTGGTAGTAAGTATGGCACTTCGCTCGCAGCACAGATAATCGATGAGCTCGAAATGGTTCTGGAGTAGCGACAGCGTACTGGAAAAGACAGCGTCATAGGTCTCCCAAAAGTCAGACCGATGACTTGGTTTGCAACGGTAATTCACAAGGTGCAAGATACACCGGACCAATTGATATGACGATATTCGGGGCGGCGTATGTCCAGCTGTGGACGTCTTTCGGCTGCTATGAAATAATGATAATATGATTGCAATCACTGTTCATGAATCGTGTCTATGTGTGCGTGCGTAAGTATTGTGTAGACCTAACATTCTGCCACCAATCTCATCCGTGGTATGGACGGACTAACAAGGAATTCGCGCTCGCAGTGAATGAATGAAACGGTCGTGTACTAGCTAATTGCAGCACAAACAATTCTGCTAAGTAAACGCACTTTCCACTTATCTATGCGCTGCCACGTGACCCGACCATTCACTGTATTGAAATCACATCACATCGTAATGGGTCAATGGAAGCAGGCTGTGTGATTTGATTTGAAAATGCGTTAGGGCCTCCTAAAGCGCTTTTTGCCGTATTTTTTGTTGTTAATAGTAGAGAGCATTATGATCGAGAGAGCTTCCTATACGTAGAATCCTTAACATACTGTCTAACAGTATATTAAGGATTCTACGTATTTTGTGTATTCAATCATATTCTCATGACTATTGAAAACGCAAGAAAAACACTTGTTAAGAAATAAATAATTATCCAGCTGTTGATTCCGAAAAGTCTCGAGCCTTTAAATATGAATTGATTTACCTGAGCCATCAATTACCTATTTGTTATATGCTCTTTGTTATCCTACTGCAGAGTATTGAATAAATCTCATCAAGTCAGCTCTGCATGGTTCTGCCTCGTATCCTTTTGCTGCTGTGTAGGTATTTCTGTATGGTCTCGGACGTGAAAGAATAGCACCATCCCTTCTCTTACCGTGGGTGTCGTAAGAGGCGACTAAGGGACTCACCAGATAATGGTCAGCAGCATTCTCTGTACATTGCAACAGCTACACTGCGATCGCCAACCCGCCTGCCAAGGGCGATTATGGCCCTTTAGGAGAGGCCTATGTCCTGCAGTGGACGTCTTTCGGCTGGTAGAGAGAGGTATTTTCGGCCATCCGGTAAGCGACGATGGGGCAGCTCATTTCCATTTCAGCGTGACAGGTGTGACCTACATCAGCACCAAGAGGATGATTGGTACCGTGTCTCCTTTTACGATGTTCGCCGAGTCACAAGTAGACTGTTTCTACTCTACTATGCGAAAACGGTGCGCATCCCTGGTGCGCAGGGTTCGGACTAGTTTCAACGGCATCCTGAGGGCATTCGCGCAGAGGTTCGATTGTCAGTACCTGAACCATTGCTGTATGGTTCACTTACTGAGCAATCGAAACCAGTAATATGTATGTTTGGATTTTTACGTGTTTTTATGTGTGTGTGTTTTTGTTATTATTTTGTTATGTGTAATTATTATGTGTAATGTGTGTACTATGATCCATGTTGGTCGAAATAAACGTTTATTATTATTATTATTATATTATTTACACGGGATAACTGCAAGAAAAGCGCAAAGCCATATGAACCCCGTAGGCCCGTACACGCGCGTCCACATTCTATTTACATTACAAAGTACACAAGAAGTACATAGGTACATACGTTACTTTCCAAGAACACCCAGATAGTGGATCTTCGCGCACATCAAAAGCACTTTATCTAGTAAACCGGGTTAGTTTCTTATCACTTATCACGATAATGGTCCAATAATTCGTTCCAAGATTATTGGTGACTGTGACGGACTTTGTTTGTGCAGCACTCCTTTAGATATTTCTACGTTTAGTTGAGGACCTACCTAGAACTTATTTTGGAGTTTTACTCGTACGTACGTACTTGATTATGGCATGGTTCCATCCTTACATTTCTAACTCACCCAAAGAAGATTTTTGTTGTTCGGAGATTAGGGCAATAGGCGTCCTGACAGGATATTTATAATACATAACATTTCATCCTCATGATCTCTAATTTATACTGGTAGTGACAATTTTACCGAGTTGTTATCTATACTTCTATACTAATATTATAAAGAGGTAAAGTTTGTAAGTTTGTATGTAGGGGGTAATCTCTGGAACTACTGAACCGATTTTGAAAAATCCTTTTGTATATAATAGCCATAGTGTATAAGCCATAATTCTATAAGGGAAACTCCCACGGGAACGGGAAAAAAACGGGATATGCGCGTCCGAAGTCGCGGGCAACAGCTATGTAGTTGTTTATAAAAGTTCCTAACGGAGCGCGCTCGGTATTTGAGATCAATTCAGCATGATCAGATCAGACGTTTTATGAGCTAAGACATAAGTCTTATTTAGCTCATGAAACGTTTTCTAATTTAAAAACATCCAAAAATGATAGTAAAAGTAAACAAGTTAAAATACTTGAAATGAATTTTTGACTTACGTAGGAAATAATGAAGCTGACAAAAAATTAAGCCGGTTTAAAAACTATGTAAGTACAGTACAAACTGCTTTGACGAGTACCTATTGATTCTAATTGCCTTGCATTCAAGTTACCGTTTAAAATGATAAACGACTTGCTTTCCTACTAGGTCATTCCGGAAACCACTTGTACAAAATATGACACACAAAATTCCTATCGCCCGGTGGCGTTTGATAACCACCTCTCGTGCTCGATTAGCTACTATTTAATCGTTTATCTTAAGTGATGGATATGTCAAACATTTTATCGAAAACTGGCACACTTTGTGCACGTGGTCGTATTCTGAAATCGACTGTAGGAAAAGTTGTCGATAGATATGCCGTTATCGATTCCGAAATGCTTTCCTCAATCTGCCATTACTTTTCCGGAGTGTTTGCGGTAATTATATACATTTACTAAATTCATATTGAATTCAACATGAGGATAACGCTAACCAATGTGATTAGGTACCTTAATTTCGTATCTGTGCGAGCTTTAAAAAACATTATATATATTAAGAAAAGTGCTCCCGGCTGTTAACAGACAAATTTGAAAGTACAAAAATATTTTTTACCATCAAGCTTATAGAACTTCTAAAACATAATTTTACTTATGTCCGCTACAGTGAATGGTTTAGCTGTCTTTAGTAAACATTATTATAATAGCTCAGCCAAAACTCATCAATGTCACACGTCATCATTTCCGACAACCGTGATTTTTATAGGCAACTGCCTTATATTCTGTATCATCGTTGGCACTCGAGATTAATTTCCGGAATACGGCCGCCCAGTTCGCAATCTTACAAGTAAAACCAGTCCAAAATATCCGATAAGCGTGGCCTGGAATTCTGAGATACACACAAGTGGACCGCGCCGTGATCGGATTTTCATGCGATATTGATAGCCTGATTGTGTTATCATTCCTGAACTAGGCGGGAGCAGCACCTGTTGAAGATAAAGGCAGATAAAATCTTGAGTTTAGGTAGTTCTAGTCGAAGCTTGTAGAAACAAGTTGAAATTTGGTCAAAGGGTCGGTTTCTGAATTAGAGTTCATCTACTACTCTCATCTATACAAATGACAACATACAAACCTGAGATACTTACATGATTTATTTTTACAGATCTGCAACTTCTATTACTCAACCTGAGGCCCGCGGTCCGTACGTGATCCGCTAAACTTTTCAGGGTGACCACTATTGGCGCTATAGCTTGTGTCAGTAGCAGTTTTAATTAAATGTGTACTAATAAGGTACGGGTAAGTATTTATCTATACTGAAGGTACGGATCTCGGCTCACTCAAACTGAGGCTCGCGGTCCGTATGTGATCCGCTAAACTTTTCAGGGTGACCACTACTGGCGCTATAGCTTGTGTCAGTAGCAGTTTTATTAAATGTGTACTAAATAAGCTACGGGTAAGTATTTATCTATGCTGTAGGTATGGATCTCGGCTCATTCAACCTGAGGCCAGCGGTCTAAATGTGATCCGCTAAACTTTTCAGGGTGACCACTATTGGCGCTATAGCTTGTGTCAGTAGCAGTTTTATTAAATGTGTACTAAATAAGCTACGGGTAAGTATTTATCTATACTGTAAGTACGGATCTCGGCTCACTCAACCTGAGGCCCGCGGTCTAAATGTGATCCGCCAAACTTTTCTGGGTGGCTATTATTGGCGCTATAGCTTGTGTCAGTAGCAGTCTTATTAAATGTGTACTAATAAGGTACGGGTAAGTATTTATCTATACTGAAGGTAAGGATCTCGGCTTACTCAACCTGAGGCCCGCGGTCTAAATGTGATCCGCCAAACTTTTCTGGGTGGCCATTATTGGCGCTATAGCTTGTGTCAGTAGCAGTCTTATTAAATGTGTACTAATAAGGTACGGGTAAGTATTTATCTATACTGAAGGTAAGGATCTCGGCTTACTCAACCTGAGGCCCGCGGTCTAAATGTGATCCGCCAAACTTTTCTGGGTGGCCATTATTGGCGCTATAGCTTGTGTCAGTAGCAGTTTTATTAAATATGCACTAAATAAGCTACGGGTAAGTATTTATCTATACTGTAGGTACGGATCTCGGCTCACTGATTCACTCCTTGACAATGTTTTGAGACTATTCACCCACTGGCAAAACGAAAACGTTGGCCTATGCCTTAGCATTACCGAATCATTAAGCAGGGGCAATGTTTCTTTGCAAATAAAATCATACGGCATACGACTGTAGTCATATTATTTCGTAATACTACTTATTCCTCGAAGTGATTGACTTAAATGGTTTAATACATAATTATTTTGCCGAAATTAGTGCCTTTATAATTCAATAAATTATATTATTCATTCGAGCTACTATCAAATACAACACCAAAATTCCATATGGAGTGGAATGGGAATACATACTGAGAATTTTTCTACAGGAAAACCCATTTTACATTAGGTACCTGGCCTGAAAACGAAAACCTCAATCTTATGACTCATTCTGAGTGTCTCATTTTTTTATAAGCGGCAAAAGTTTTCAAAAACATGCCACATAACCAAGTTGTTTTCCAAATACATATACAACGTGTAACAGAATAAACGCAATACCTCTTATGGTTACATTGTACTCATCATTATGAACAACTTTTACTATAGGGAAAAAAATAAACTGCCATACATTTCTGAGTTATGCGCACAACTCGACAAAATGTACTGGTACTGAACAGTTGATTTTTTTTCGTGATTTCGGGGTTGGTCCAATAGTAAAAGTTGTTCATAATGATAAGTACAATGACCCCTTAAGAGATATTGCGTTTATTCTGTAACACGTTGTATATGAACCATTTCAAACTTGGCATCAGACTGCTTGTCAAAGTCATTTCTTCTTTCTTTTTCTTGCTTTGGAAGTCAAAAAACACTGCAAAATAAAAAAACACTACAAAGGATAAAATAACTTGGGTAGTATTTAAACGCAAATCAAAAAATATCCTTTTTCTATGCAATAAGATTCCGAATTCCCATCAAAATTACTGATTGCACAGCAAAATATTCAACTCAAAATATCACTAAACACACTTCAATTTATTTTCGCAGCGTACAGCGATTTTTCCTAAATAAAGCAAGAGCTTTTTCATCAATGCACAGCTAATAATCTTAATGCACATTATACATGTTAAATCTTTTTCTTTTAAATATAGCTTCTATTTTTATATTATTTACAGAAGTTTTTCTAAATAAAACAGCATTTTATTAGTCACAGTCGTCTTATTATTTATTAATTACCACATTATGAGATCAGCAAAAAAAAAAAAAATTAGATACAAAATTGTAATTTATTGAATTATTAAAGCGGGAACGATCAACTTGACAAACCTCTGACCGCAATATCGGGGAATAAAACTTGAACTCATGTAATAAAAAAAAAAAAACCTAACCTAACCTATCTCTATCTTACTCGCTCGCGCCACTCTGCACTCCAGTGACGAAAAAGCGCGCGAAGCCGCGAACCTTTTTCAGTTAATTTGTTCTGCTTTTAGAAATAATGCAATGTGACAGGATTTTTTTGGTATAATAATCATTAAATTTGCCGAGCACTGAGCTGAACAGGTTTTGTTGTACTTACTGGTTAATATGCGACTGGGATAGTTATTTTGCTATGAAATATGGAAAATTTGCTGTGCAGTCAGTATTTATGCTATGTATGTAGTATTTTTGTACAAAAATAAATTTAACTGTATTGCATTATGAGGAAAAGAGTAATGTCATATTGATGTATAATTTCGAATTATCTGCAGTTTGAGTTTTATTAAACATTTAGTTTATTTGTAGTGAAATAAGTTATTTGATGTAAAAAAGAATATAAATGATGAGTATGTATTGATAGGCGATTATTTATTTGATATGCAATTTATAATATCCCAAATAACTTTAACACCGACTTCAAAATTAAAGTTAATCTTTGTAATGATTTTAATATTTGGAAGCCGTTGTATAATTTTGTAAAAAGGTTTTATAATACAGAGGATATAGATTAAAGTCAAGTAGATACCTTCCCACTAAAAGAAATGAAAAAAGTTATAAATTCGGTAACATTTCGTTGCCGTATATTTTTCCTTCCCAAGTTACATTCATAACTACAGGAAAATCTGTCAATAATACCTACTTGCGCCGTACTCAGAGACAAGTCTAGACCAACTGACGCAGGCATCTTTCCTTGTAACCTACGTGCGACATACCTTCTTGTCCCGACAGAGATCCTTTTAGTGAAGAAACAATAGGTCCTTTCGTCTTTTGTTTTTCTCATGCATTTCCTGTCATCACTGATTTTAGGCGCCACGCGTACAGCCGGTCGATTATGTAAACATGTCGAAGTGAAGACTTGGGTGAAGTGATCATGAGGTGAGCTGTCATCATAATCAAGATGGGATGACAGCTCATTTTGTGATCACGTGACATCACCGGCTGGTGTCTAATGGTCGATGGAAAATGAGACAACAGTTATTGTTAATAGTAAATCCCGCATTTTCGATAATATCGTGACAACACACAAATAAATTTTACTGAGAAAAACTTCAATAATAGTCTGCACTCTGCATTGCCCTTGTCTTCTCATGAGACCCAGAACCATTAATATCGAAAAGAACACGAGTCACACTTTTTTCAAACTTCACTTTTGAAGCCATTTTATTTTTTAACATATTCCCTCTGAAAATGTCACATCTTCAAGTGTCACAAACCATCTTATACGTCAATCGTAAATCAGATCAGAATCAGATATGTATGAATATGGTACAAGAGAACGAGGCATTTTTGCTAATCCCGTAAAGTTTAATTTCAAGGACTTGCACCCTTTTCGAAAAGTATTCATAGAGAGCAACTACGTATCAGCGCTTATTTTTGAAAAGACAACACGCACTGGTCAAAGTGCGCCTTCAGACCTTGCGAAATTATATATTTCTCTTCTAAAGTTTATTTATACACGTGGAAACTCGAAGTGATCCACCTACTAGAATGTAATTGTGGTCCATTAAAAGGCTTTGTTTCTAGCAAACATCACTCAAGCACCGGAGGTTCTAAAACTAAGGTCTAACACATGTTGTCAATAAATATTATACTTGTACGCCAGCACATGCACGTGAAAATAAAAATGTTGTCGTTTTGTCTTCAGTTCCTGCGCCCCAGAAACCACATTGCGATATCTGGCAAAAAAAATCTTCGTAATTATTGGGTCTGAAATGCGACTCAATGATTTTAATTTGGTTTATTATAATTGCAAAGCATTGCTGATCCCTTTTTGATTTTGTATTCATTTTATTTTTTGTTTTACCAGCAATACAAATTCACACTCTGTGTAAATTTAAACTGTGAATCCATTAAGGTGCATGAGATACAACGCGCTGGCTGACCGGCGCGGCGGCGGACGCACTACCGCACAGGCCGACAGCGGAGGCTTAGTAATAGGATCCAGTTAGGTACCTTTCCCGAAGAGTAGTCAACCCTAGAAAGGTACATTTCAGACACGATGGCGGAGTCGAAGTTCTTAAAATGTGTGAGATTGACCACGTGATACTTTACAAGCGCATTTGACTTTGTGGCAATCACTATCGCTGATACAATCTCACTCTGTCTAGATCCAAGATCTATTTAAAAATTTATAAAAGCCAATAAAAAAAAAAAAACCACAGTCAGAAACAAAAGAACGCTGCACTCATCGTGCTATCTTGATATTCGCCTTCTACACTTCATCACATTCTTCATATATTTGTACATACATATGTATATGAATACACTCATAGTTCAATAGAAAACTCTGCCATGCTATTTGCCGATGTACCTATGCACACAGTTTTCTAGGGAACACCGGAACCCGTATACGCAGGCGCGGCCCTGACTCATAGTATCTGAAGTGAAGCTTATTCTGCAACTATTTCCATATGTAGGTATTAAGTATGCCTTTTTATTTATGGTAAACAATAGCTGCGCAACTTTTTGGTTGCTGAATAAAAACATTGCATGCAGTACCCATACGCAGAACACTTAAAAGGGAATGAAGAAATACAGATGTACCTACAAAGGTGCTACTTATTTCAAACTAGCTTCTGTCTGCGTGAAAAGTATTTGTTATATCCCAAGGGGGCATTATACTGGAATAAAACGTTCATATTTTTTAATGCATCATATGTTATAATGCATGTTATAGTCTACCCATGTGTCAAGTTTCATCAAAATCCGTTCAGCCGTCGAGGTGTGATTGATTTACAAATATAATATTTAATTTTATAATTTTTTTTTCCATTTTTGCCTTTCACTCTTTTTAGGGTCGAATTTAAAAAAAAAATAAGAAATCCTTGAAACGTGTTTGATTAATTTTATCGAAGAGCAGCATATAAATTAGCGGGTTTTCCTTGAACGTATACTTCAGAAGTTCTGAAGGCTCTTACATAATCTTGCAATAAAATAAATTAGGTACTTTCGGTCGACCAATGTCAGGCACTTGTAGTCGGGCATTATGCTAAACTATTTGACCTTGTTTTAAGAAACTAGTATTTAGATAAACACAAACTATACAGTGTCCATTTGTGCTTTACTATGCAATGGTAATCTTTGGCAAATACGTTATCATTCATTTGCCTAGCCTTTTCCCAACTATATTGGGGTCAGCTCCCAGTCACACCGGATTCAGCTGAATACCAGTATTTTACTTGGAGCGGATGCCTACCTCCAGACCTCCACAACCCATTAACTGGGTCACACGGTAGTTCTTATCAAGACTGGTGTCAGGTTTTCTGGCTTCTGACAATCCGTAACGACTGCCAAAGATCTACAAATGACAGCCGGGACCAAATACGTAAATAACTTATTTATTATTCATGTTTTTTATAATACACATTATTGAAACTTTAAGATAGTGCCGCGGGAGACCAAGGAGGAGATGGCGGGACGACTTGGATTTCTTCTTGAATTAATTTTGAAAGATTTGGCAGAAATTGGCAAGAATTGGCGCAGAACTGAAAATGATAGAAATAATGCAGGGCTGGGTATTTTTTTCACAGCACTATGTGATCACACCTAGGTACCCAACTTATGCCAGGGTCTGAAATTATTTTTGAAACATGTAGTCAGTAAAAGTAATTTGAATGTTAATGAACGAATTCGTCAATGATTTTTACGTAGTTTGGTTTTTGAAGTGAAAACTTCTTTAGGCGCGTTGAGCACTTTTTGGGTGAACAAAAATCATGGAACTCGCGTCATCGTCACCGAACGCTTTAGCTTAGTTTTCACTTCTATCGGCAGTCCCCAAAGACTGCCCCGCATGTTTTTTTTATGGAAATCCTCATGCATGTCCTCCGTCCTGGGGCGGATGGAGGGGCTTGTCAGACTTGTACTGACTCTCGCACACTTGCGCCACTTAAGCAATCTTCAACGCAGCCCCCGCCCGCCTCTGCGAACCTACCTTCTTCACGGGAACGCTGCAATGAAATAAGTAGCATAATTTTTCTATTTACCTATAGTTTGCACATAATGCATACTAGACAAAATATGCAGAATAACACCGCAGCTCTGTTATCAGCTGAGTGTTCGAGCTCGCCGACTAGTTCGCTTCCCCGTTCCATCATGTTATCTAAATGTCATGCTAGCTCTTATACTATGTACATACGTACGAGCACAGATAATGTGGGCGAGAAGATAGGTAGCACTATTGTAAGTTGGGAATCTGTTTTACCAATACAACATACTAGATACTAACTATGGCCACGGTAAAGCATACGGTGGAGGTCTGCCCTGCTTGGGCTGAGCAACACCGTGTCCTCGTCGAGGCGACCGGCGGCGGTGCCCTCTCGCGTCCGGCCCTGGTTGAAAACATGGTCCGGAGCGAGGAGGCTTGGGGTGCGGTTACCTCCTTCTGCGAAGCAGTAATGCTAGCGAAGGAGGAGGCGGGCCGCGCGAGGGAAAGGCAAGGCCTTCGCCCTAACCGCCGCTACAGGAGAAGACGCCCCGGGCGTCGGGAGTCGCAGGTCGATCCCCGGCCACCGTAGGCGCGGGCCTGCGGACGGCGAGCGTTGGGTGGCTCGCTGTCAGATCACCACCAGGCCCGGGTCGATGGCGCGTTGTGTTTCACGCGCGCCTCAAAGAGATGTCAGCATAGAAGACGGGGCCCACTAGGGCCAGAGCCTGCCAGGTTTGCGGAACTTGTTCGAAAGAGTCACCGCGGCCCTGGAACGCAAAGGGCTTTAGAAGGAACACGGATGGGTTTTAGTCGGTATGAGTCTGACACGCCCTTCCGCTCCACCCAGAGCGAAAGAAGGCATTTGATGATTTCCCATCGTTAAAAAAAAAAGATACCAACTATGGCAGAATAATAATCCTCCTTATGAGTACCTAACTAGCTGTTGCCCGCGACATCGTATGCGCATACCCCTTTTTTTCCCGTTCCCATATAGCCTATAAGCTACCGCCCGCGGCTCCGCCCGCGTTTATGTCGAAAATAATCCCAATGTAACATATTTCCAGGATGAAATCCTATGTGATATTCCAGACTATAATCTACCTCTGTGCCAAATTTCATCGAGATCCGTTCAGCCGTTCTAACGTAAAAGAGTAACAAACATCCATCCATCCATACTTACAAACTTTCGCGTTTATAATATTAGTAGGACTAGGTATTAATTATGGCAGAATATTCCTTCTTATGAGTACTTAACTAGCTGTTACCCGTATGCGCATATCCCGTTTTTTAATTAGGAATTTTCCGTTCCCGTATAGCCACTAGCATTCCTCAACCTCATGAATGTGGCTATCATATACAAAAATAATTTTCAAAATCGGTTCAATAGATTCCAGAATTACCCCCTTCAACCTCACAAGCTCACAATTTTTACCTCTTTATAATATTAGTATAGATTATTGAAAAACTTTCACGATTTGATCTTCTTACCTTTTTCGCATAGGTATATGGTGAGGTCTGCCTCCAGTCTTACCAGACGCAGCTGAGTACATGGAGCGACTGCCTATGACCTCCAAAACCCAGTAACTGGGTAACACGATACCTTTTGGCAAGACTGCTGTCAGATTTCTTTGATTCCGTCTTAACGTAACGACTGTGAAAGAATAGCGAATGAAAAATCTACAGAGTCAAAAACTACAAATTAAAAACTTGTGAAGTACATGGTTCTCGAAGGATCGTTCTACCCCTATAAATTCGACCCTCGCCTCTTTCTCGAAACTTTATATATATGTCACCGGAAAATTGCAAACGCCGGAAGACTGTAAAATATCGCGTGAAATTGTAAACTTTTTTCTAAATGAGACACGGATATATTAAATTTGAAACTGAAACTATTGAATTTGGATGGAATTTATTGTACAGCAAAAAAGAAATCATAAAATATCGAGAAATTATAATTAAACCAAGATTTATTACAATCTTACGGAGTCTGCAATTTTCCGATGACATACATATATAACATCACCATCAGAACAGACGTGTTCTGTTCACCCACACGAAGATCAAGCATTAGAAACACGTGTAATACTTGGTTCTCGAAGGCTCGTTCTACCCCTATAAATTCCACCCTCACCCCTTTCTCGAAAGTTTCATGTATCACCTGTTCACCCACACAAAGATCAAACATTTTCATGGTAAATAAGCAACAGCCTTCCAAGCAGAAGTTTTCGAAAATTAAGCCATTTTTGTTTTTTTTTATTATTATTGTAAGGCTCCCCTTTGATCACAATCTCACGTGATGGAAAGGGATGATGTGGTTGACGATGGAGCACGCTTGTCTAGAAGTAACCTATTCACTCTTGACTTAAAAACCTCCCCGGGTTGTTCGAGGAGTAGCTGTGTTGCTCGCCTTATAAAATCATGACTCGCATGATCACACTGTTTATAATTTTCATATTGTTTAGTGCAAATTAATATTACAATTTAATCGCACCTTTTTATTCAGTCTTTATTTTAAGAAAAAAATCCTAACTTATAACTGAGTTGGTAGGTTTGTTACGCTTATCACCTAAATCGCTGAATTTGATGAAATTACAAAGGTAAGGTACAAAGGTGCCTGCCAGTGTTGCGGAATCCTGCCAGGGTTGCGGAATTTGTTCGAAAGAGTCACCGCGGGCCTGGAACGCAAAGGGCTTTAGAAGGAACACGGATGGGTTTTAGTCAGAAAGAGTCTGACACGCCCTTCCGCTCCACCCAAAGCGGAAAAAGTAATTTGATGATTTCCAATTCTTAAAAAAAAAAAAGGTAAAAAGGTGACAGTTACTTTTCTTTTTGCGAAATTCCATATTTACACGAAAGCTAGTGTTTATATAAATTAATAAAAATGAAATAACCCTAACAAGCTCCGGTTTTTCTTCTGAATACACCATACATTACATACAATTTATCCAGCGCAACATATAGTCTCAACGCACCCACACAATTACACTTACACACTGAATCCTACTCAACATCACAATCACACACACACCAGCCCACTCTTCTCATCTCACTCACACAATCTCATCCGCTCAGTGTTGTGTGTATGAGATGGGTGTATGTGTGTGAGTAGCCGCCCGCCCAGGCATCTCGCCTGGAGATGGGTGATGGTGTGTGTGTGTGAGTGACCGCCCGCCCTGGCATCTCGCCCGCCCTGGCCGCGCCTACGAAGTGATGAATGTTGTTGCTATGTGAATGTTCTTTGTTCTTGTGGGAGGTGTCTGTCTGTGAGATAGTGAGTGGTGAGTGGGTTTATTTAAATGTTTAGTGTAGAAATGTGTTATGCTGAAACAGATTTTCAGTTTACAGTTCCTTTCAGCAAAATATTTTTATCGATATTACTCTCATGATGGCAGATTCTTTTGTTAAACTTGATTACTAAAGGCAACTAAAGGCACCATCATTTTATTCGTGATTTTAGTGCTGGTCCAATCTAAAAATTCATCATATTCATGAATATTTACAGTTCCTGAAATTCACTAACGAATTAATAGTTAGCAAAAAAATTTTTTGGTGATCACACACACCCTAACATATTTTTTGCGGAAAAATACGAAAAAGGATCGAAAACAACAAACTCTAGAAAACATTCCTACAATCTTAACAAAACACACTATTCGCCTCCTTGTAGAAAATACATACAGTTAAAATCCACAACGTTCAGAACATATTCTATCACTATATTATACTTTGTCTGTATCCAGAGCAAATCGATCTTGAACAACCGACACGACACCATAAAGTCATAACCCACCACTCATCACAGGAAAATGGACGAAAACTGCTTCAAGTTCCAATGAATAAGGACCTTTATTGCGTGCGCTCTCCACGGGTTTTCCCTAGAGAACCATCTTTGCCCGTTCCATATTAAATTGTTCTATAATTTTGTTGGCTCCATTCGAATTTAGACTCAATTCTTTGCTATTAAGATTCTTTTCAGGATACCAATTGTCATTTTAAGAGAATCGATCTCGTTTCTTATTCCTTTTTTGAATGGCCTAAACGACGCTCATCCTTGTTATTTGAATTTGAGTCGTGTTGTAATGAATTTTTAATGGGTTAGTGGATGAGTTTTGCTTGAGATGGTGTGAACACGGAGTTTAGTTGTATCTCTTGTAGAGAATGATTTCATTGAAGATTGAATGAGTACTGCGATTGGTTGGGAGGGATGTGAGGGACCATTGTATATGAGAGGAACTCTTATGTTATGTGTATCTGAATGTAGATAGGTACCTTATAAACATGAGATTATGTTTCTTCTAAGTACTAATTAGACTAGTTAATTAATCAATAGATTTAAGCCGTTGGTCCTGGCTGTCATTTGTAGATCTTGGGCAGTCGTTACGGATTGTCAGAAGATAATAAATCTGACTCCAGTCTTGGCAAGAACTGCCGTGTTACTCAGTTAATGGGTTGTGGAGGTTTGGTAAGCAGCCGCTCCACGTAAAATACTGGTATTCAGCTGAATCCGGTTTGACTGGAAGCCGACCCCAATATAGTTGGGAAAAGGCTAGGCAGATGATGAAATAATCAATAGATTTCTAACAACCGCTTTCTGAATTGATGATATTCAACGATAGTTGTCTTATTTTAGAATGGGTATTTGGGTATGGTTAAAAAAAAATCTTGTTGTTAGCAGTTTGGCAGCGGTAATAATTATATTTTTAGTATTGTTACCAATGTATTACTGTGCATAAACACTTTTTAATTAATTTATTTTTAAACTTTCGTTTTCCAGCAATTCATTCGTCGTATATCGTATGTGGTGGACTTCATCATTACGTATGCCTAAGTTGCAAAATATAACGTCTAAAAATGCTCTTTACATCCATATTAAGATTATAAATGCGAATGTAACTCTGTCTGTTTGTCTTCTGTCTCTCTGACGATTTGCTACTTCTTCACCTATAAACGACTGATCGGATTTGGAAGACCATGTCCTGCCGGTTGATTCTGTAAACATCTCATTACATCCATACAATCAAGATGGATCACAGCTCACTTCGTGATCACTTCACCCAAGCCTTCTCTTCGACATATTTACAGAATCGACCGGCTGGAATAGGATACTTTTTATCCAGGGAAGGAGAGGAAGGTTAATTTAATTTCGACAATCACGCGGTCGAAGCCTTTGACAGAAGCTAGTTATATCTATACAGATACACTCGTTGCAAAAAAATCCATGAGAACTCATCAAGTTTTTAATCTATATACATAAAAATGAATCCCTATTTCCCTGGGTCCTTGGCATCACGCGTGAACTGCTGGATCAGTCTCGCATTTTTTTTGTTATGTTTGTTATTTTCAGGAGAAGGTCCTAATGACAAAAAAAATGAAAAAAAATCTATACCTACATATATGAAAATGAAAAATGAATCCCTATTTCTCTTTGTCACGGCATCACGCGTGAACGGCTGGACCAGTTTCGCAATTTTTTTTATTTATATATACTTCCGGGCGAAGCCGGGGCGAACCATTAGTATATTATGAAAATAGCACAGACGTATTAACCGCCTACTTTATTACTAACTACATCGTATCCTACAATTTATAACCATCAAGGGCTCGACAATGACAACGTTACAGACTTCGCAGGAGCAGATGTTTCAGTTCTCGCAAATTACACAGAAAATATTGTAACTAAGGTATCATTAGCAATCCCTGAAATTTGCACTGGCTTTGCTATTCACAATGAGGAGAGATTACTTTAATTCGTTGATTAGTTAAATTGTCCTTGGAGGGTTTTCAAAGTAGTCATTTTAACCAAAAATAAATGCAAAATAAAACGTATAAAAACGTATTTAAGGAACCGAACATTCAAAGACACGTCGACAATCTCAGGTTGAACTGCGAGACGAAACTCAAAAAAAAAAATCGAAGTATTGCCATTACCATTGCATGTATCATATTATTTTCATCGCAAAATAATTTTCTAATCGACCCGTTTTCTTCAATAATATTGCCTAAGATACTACTAATTGGTATTTGAGACGAGATTTAATATTTCATGGCTTCCAGAAACCAAGACTTAGTGTGCTGAACTGCGAGTGGTAACCGCCCAAAAAAAAATGTTATGATACATTTCAACTTGGTTTAGAAAACTCAAGTTCGTGATGTCTATGTCTGTAAACAGAGGCCGAAAAAATATAAGCAAGCTTTTTTCACAACGCCCTTAATTTTCTCCTGTGGTCGCTGACTCACGACCTCGTGAAACGCCATGAAACACCTCTTTGTTAGAAAAGCCTTTGTTCTGAGCTTTCTGAAATCAAAAAAGGAGGAGATTCTCAATTCTGCCCCAAGATTATGTGCTCGAAAAAATTAATAGTAGTCACAGTCAGAATGATTCATTTTTAGTTTATATCCAACCCATAACCTCAGATACGAATAAATCCAACACCAGACAAAGAAATTAATCTACGCTTTTCCATTTTCCACTACACCGTTAAAATCCACGGCCAGTCTTCCCTCCCTAACTCTTAAACCAGGAGGATTGGTGCCAGGCGCTGTCTCAGAAGCTCTCCCACCCACTGCTTCCACCCACGTAGGGTGTAAGGGGTGGCAGCGATAATTAATATTCGAGCCTTCACCCCCTCTGGCTCTTTCTTTGTGGGTTTTGTGAGACGTGTCTTGTAGAACGTAGCCTGAAAAATGTAAGTGGGAAAATAATGTGAGGAAAAGTCTTTTCAGATTATGTTTTAGGTGGGGGGAGGGAGAGCGGAGCCGTTCGTTCTGCTCTGTCGTATAGTACTACATTGGTATATGGAAAACAGCGTAGAATATGAATGCAAGTATAGTAAATAACATGATAGTGAAGAATTAACATTATTTTAACAGTCGAAGAGTCTCTAGTCATCTGAATAACTTATTTTCTATTACTTTTATAATTGACTAGCTTTTGTCCACGACTTCGTACGCGCAATTAGTCGGTAACGGAAGAATTTTATACATTAGGATTATATTTACGTACTTCCTTGCTTAAAACAATGAATGGCATGTTATCTCTTCACCATCCTTGGTTAACTGGTAGAAAATGCCTAAGGGATTAAATCCGCATTTGTAGTACCTTTGTGAATTTAGTTTCAATAAGTAGGTAAACTTGAGGTTGCATACCGGTAATGGGCAATGCGATTACGTGTACGTGTACATGTACGTGTGCGATTGATATGATTCCTAATACCTAGGTAGTCATGTTTTTCTTTGAAACGTATGGATGTCTAGCATGTAGCGACTTCATAATGAACAAAGGAGGTACCTAATCATCTTTGCAAGTGGAGTGAAGAATGGAACAAAGAACATGTGTGGCTTATTTTCAATAATGAAGAAATTACGTTTTACATTCTTAATGTCTTTATGACGTGCATAGTATGTTTTTTAACTTAAAACAAAATCAAGAAAAATGCTTGCTTCAAAATTATGTCGTTGGAAAAATTTGGCGCGTTCCGGAAAGACAACACCGCTCACATCTTGATAACTGGCTATGTTTACCATCCCATGAGCATATTCTATCTTTTCGATTAAAAGAGATGAAAAAAAAACCGTCCAAGTGCGTACCTACCATAAACCGAAAAAAACACATTTCCTGTATGGGAGCCTCCTGTAATTTAATTTTATTTATTTTGTCGTTACAGCGGCAATAGAAATACACACTCTGTGAAAATTTCAACTGTCTACCTATTACGGTTCTTGAGATACAACTCGCTGACAGACAAACGGGCGGACGGACAGCGGAGGCTTAGTAATAGGGATCCTATTACTAAGTCTCGCCGTCCGTCCGTTGGTTACCCTTCGGGTACGAAACCCTTAAAAGCACTAAATTTGCATTTATTTCATTTCACTATAGCTTCCGCCAGCGATATCGCCTGCTTGAAAATAGGAAATCATCCGAAGGGAACCTACTACCGGGATGGGCCTATGTTATTCCCAGGACAAAGTTTACCCATGTGCGTCAAGAGCGTATCACCTCAAGGAATTTCATACGAACTTTCAATTCCTTCATCTTGGAAATGTATGAAAAGATATTAGTCACAAGATACCAAGGTTTAATAATAATAGTTAGTTGGTTTATGCATTTCCGAGATTAAGGGCTTGAAAATTAAACTCTATTCAGAGGTAAAAAGAAGAGAGACAGACAGAATTACTTTCACGTGATTGTCGATAATTATCCCAAGGGAACATACTCCCGGGAAATTTATATAGAATAGTTTTTAACTGTCCTATTTCTTTCCAAACTCCAACAATCTCTATACCAAATTTCATCTTAATTGGTCCAGCCGTTTGCGCGTGAAGAAGTAACAAACATACACACACACACACTCACTCACAAACTTTCGCCTTTATAATATTAATAGTGTGATTGTGTGAAACTATGTATAAACCTACATCCTGAACCTTATGAAACGCCAGAAAAAGCTGTGTACAGAACCAAATTGCCGCTTCCTATTGAGAAGAAGTTCCCTACTTCGTTTTCAAATAACGAACTGCAATCACCAATATGTCTGGCAAGCGTAGCTTCGAAATCAACGCTTATCTATCTGTGAAGAGACAAATCCCAAAGTGGGCACTTACAGACTTCGTAAACTGAATCATTACTAACTAGAGAAGTGAAGAAACACCTTCTTTATGAAATCACTATTTGTCGCCCGCGCGAATGTCGAAAATTATCCTAAGAGAACATACTTCCGGGATATAAAGTATCCCATGTGTTATTCCAGAATATAAACTACCTTTGTGCCAAATTTAATCATGATCCGTTCAGCCGTTCTGATGTGATTGAGCAACAAACATACATCCATCCATCCAAACTGTCGCATTTATAATATTAAAGTATCGATAGTACCTAAAGATTATGATTCCGGTTGATAAACTTATTGGCGTAGATGGTTAGATCACTGCACTGGTATTTCCTTATAATGCGTATGTGGAAGTAATACAAAGTACATAATGTATAGCCTATATGTAACGTCATAATACGATTGTTATTTATTGAGGGATACACATATCGGTGGCAATGCCTTCTTACATTAAGTTTAAGGAACCTTAATCCCATTGCTTAGACACGTGGAGTTGTGTAACTAATTTTGGAGAACATTAAAGTAGGTATATTTATTAATAGTTGCCGCGCGCGGCTACGCCCGCGTGATTGTCGAAAATAATTCCAAGTGAACATATTCCCGGGATAAAAAGTATCATATGTGTTATTCCAGAATAAAATCTATCACTGTGCCAAATTTCATCAAAATCCATTCAGTAGTTTTTGCGTGAAAGAGTAACAAACATCCATCCATCCTTACAAACTTTCGCGTTCTTAATATTAGTAGGATTATTTCAGTTTACCTAGTCTTTTAAAAATAGAGATTAGAAATTAAACCCCTCTGTTCCTTGGCGTATTTCAAAATGAATAAAATTAGTAGTTTAAACTAGCCTGATGTTTGATAAAACATTGTTATACCATACATTGCTGGTGATATGAAAGAAAAGGGAGTTGGTGATAGCGTGACGGCTGACAAGACAAAATGGAAGAAAAAAAGTGTTGCGCCGACCCCAAGTAGCATGGGATAAGGGCAGGAAGATGATGATGATACCATACATTGCTAGAAAGCATTTTATTTACAAGGATTGTTGTGGTATGTAAGTGGCACGTTTATTAATTCCTAAATATCGTTAGATTGACTTTACATCGTAAAGGGGATGAGAAGAGGCATTCTTTCAAAGGTTCATAAAACGCGTTTTAGAACGGCAATCAAAAGCATGGCTGCCTCAATTTTGGCAGTAAATATCCAGTTAATCGTATATTATGACAAACATTTTCAAAAGTTAACTTAAAAAACATTAGAGACAATTTAAGATATGGTTTGAATTATTGTTTCATATTTTCTTACTTATATACTTAATATGTATGTATTTATGTATGTATCTATTTTAGTATATTGTATTGTTTTATTTATTTATTTATTTAAACTTAATGTACAATAGTGGTACATGGGCGGACTTAATACATCAAGGCATTCTCTATCAGTCAACATTTGGGTTATAAAGACTATACTGTGGTAGGTGTACAATAAATAAAAATAAGATTCAAATTGAATTTTAACATTTCGGAAAGAATAATATATTTAATACTAATAAAATACATATATATGCTAAAAAAATAAACTAATAAATATGATATATAATAATCATACCGTCCCAGCCCCATTTCGTGTCCAGGCTATCTCTATCCACTCCAGGTTGCCTGGACATCGCGGAATGCGATAAGACCGCCAATGGTATGTTTTTTAGTTTAAGATTTTCTGTATGTGTGTTTTATTTGGTGTACAATAAAATATATATAATAAATAAAGTGTAGGCAATGTCTTTGAAAGATGCCGCGACCATTGATATTTTCAGTTTACGAGTCTTACGTGTACCGATGAATATGCTACATGTCTGCAGATGTTACAGATAAGGGACTTCCCGGTTTATTTATATTGAACTCATTATAAAATGTACAAGATAATTCGATAACAGAATCAGTATCTTATCAATGTATTCTGTTGAATTTCTCTGCCTCTCATGTTACAATAGTATTAAGATGTTATGTAGTATTACAATCGTACCTATCTAAAAGTGTAAATCATGACTGTGCTGTCGGAACGATGTTGTAGACAACTCTAAGAAAATCAATATGCCTAGTGTTTCAAGCCGACACAAAACAACTACAGTAAAATGAGGTAAATAATTAAAATTTACATTTAGGAACATGCCAAAACCTCTCTGCACAGTTCCAAACCTTAAAATAACGTTGGAATTTCCGAAATTCCCGGAATGGCTGAATGAAAATTCATAGAATCCAGCGGAAAATCCCGTTACATCATGAGTGAATCACACAAAGAAAATTCTATCTACAGATACTTGAATAAAACTGCATTTCACCGCAGTTCTGAAACCAACACAGCTTTTATCACTCCCTGCAAAACGAACCAGCCGCCAACGACCGCATACCGCTATATACCTGAAAGATTATAGCCAGTACATAATCTCCCTGGCCCCACACCCATTTCAAAATACACCTTACAGCGTGTAAATAAGGTTGAAGTTGAGTCCAGGATGGAGGCAGTTCATCTACATCTCATGAGCGACAAGGACGCAAGATGACGGAGATTAGAAGCCGGCCGTATTGATCGCTCCCCCATCGGAGTAGGGGACGGGGGCCCGTTTCGTTAATCTTGCTCCCATGTCTGTTCGGGGTGTATTTGAAATGGATTTTCAGTACAAATGGGATGGGGTACGCTTCTTTGTGTAAATTGTAGGCTTCTTCGCTTTGAGGGGTTTTAACGTTGCGTTGGGGAATGGATATTCGGAAAGAATAATAGAGAATATCTTTACAGATTAGGTACAAATATGCCTTTATAAAATAGGTGTGTATAAAATGGATGCCGTTGTGATCTTATGTTTGGTAGCCTTGATGCATTAAGTCCGCCCATGTACCACTATTGTACATAAAGTTGGTACATAAAGTTTAAATAAATAAATAAATATTTTGGAATATTGCAGATGCACAATTACGTATCAATCAACTTCGTCGCCATGAACACAGACAAAAACCCTTGATTGACATTAGTCAATAAGAAGTTATAGAAATCTAACTATCAATTTAATCGAGTCGAGTCGAAAAAATTACTCTGAATATAGAGGTAACATATTATCGTCCTACAGTTTCTGTCTATCCACATAGGGACAAAGGATGATGATAATTCGTGTCACAGAAAACTGTGATTTTTGGTAGAGAACTTATAATCTCACTCTGTTCCATGTAGCCTTCGTTCTATCGTGACCCAATAACTTTCAGGGCGTGGCACTTATCTGAAAGGCTTTAAGGCACTGTAAAGTTATCGTTTGAACAGCGTTGGGTCACAAAGGTTTGTTCTACTGAGTGGTTCATCTTTTAGCTTTAGGCAAGATTTTATGTTCTCTTCTTCGCTCATATCTCGTGTTAGGGCGTGATACAGCTATGGTAGGCACCAGATAAATTTGCAATAGTGTTCAGTGACCCACCTTTATTTGTTGGCATTTTAATTTGATTTTCCTTATTGAACTGTAACGTGTGTGCAATATAAAATATCTTAAAATCTTGGAAAACCCCTGCCAGGTGATAGAGGAATGTAGGTTTATTGAGGACAAATCTTTTGGGGAAGAACCGAAACATAAAAATGATCTTCTACGAAATATCTCATAGTGTGGGGCAAGGTTTAAAAACTAATAAAACTCAAAATCAAAGCATTTATTTCAATTGAACTATTATTCCAAGGCATTAAGATCATCCCATCTGGCCTTTTCCCATCGTCACGTGCCAAGCCATTAGGTTCTAAAACAGCTAGCACACCGGACAAGAGCCCGACGGATGATGTCGTTAATGCTGGGGTGCTGTGCTAAACGACCAGCGTTCCTACTGCAGGACAGGCCATGGTGTCCAAGGCGGTCGACTGCTTCACCGCATTGACACCGATGTGGAGCTCCGCTAGGAGCACCACATGTTACACAATTCAAAACAATATGATCAGAACAAAGCCTTGGCGTATATTGGGCTCGTCTTCCAGTCTCACCGGATACCACTATTTTATATGGAACGACTGCATAGCTGACCTTCACAAGTTACTCCTCCAGTTACTGAGTAACACGGAACTTCTTGGAAAGACTTGTGTCAGATTTTCTTAAGACTGCCAAAGATCTACAAATGGCAGCGAGGACCAACGGCTTAACGTGATTTTGGATGGTATATATGTATGTAAATCGGGCTGGTTTCCGCAACTCCACGACTAAGCGCGTATTTTGCGTACAGGTGGAATAAATGTGAAATTCCATCCACCCCAGCTCCCCAAGGAAGGCCAGCAACTCCGTGGTGTTACTAAATATCTCACAGAAGGTACCTGGGTTTCCGAAGTACTTAGCCCTGTAATCCGCGACTACCGGGAAGCTTAGAAGCAGATGTGCTGCTGTCTCGTCCTCCTCCATGCAGGCTCTGCAGAGCGGGCTGTCAGTGACTCCTATGACATAGAGGTGTTTATTAAAAGACCCATAGCCAGTTGCGACGGCTGTGACTGTACGCAACTGTTGTTTAGTCAGTCTTAGAGCTTTTTTCGTAAAACGGCCATCAATAAAGGGAAGTGCCTCTTTGGCCTGCCTACACACTGTGGTCAACCCACAGCTTGTGATGTTTGTCTCTGGTGCATTGAGATGGTAACCCATATAAGATCACGGCAAGCGTTGCTGAACCTTGTAGATCGACCCGTGCAGCTGTTATTAATTAGCCACGAGCTCCTCCAACAGCACCGTTCAGCTCAACCATTTTGAAGGAATGATCCAACACACGCGACACCATCACCTATTATTAACTGATCAACTTACTTATTTCTATCCTAGGATAGACCTTCCTCTTCCTCTTCCACAGAACTCTGACCTTTACCAACTCGGGCCAGTCTTTTCGGTGGGAATCGAGCTCGTTCCGCCATCTTCGCCTTTGTCTGCCGCGATCTCGTCTAGCTTTTAATGGAACCGGTTCGCTGGCAGTCAATGATAACTGGAACAAATAATTTCTCAAATACTTTGGCGTAGATTTCATGACTATTTTGTAACCGATCGATGCTTATTAGATCGTGTAAAGTGAAGCACTCGTGTTGGAAGGATGTAACGCAACACATAACTAGATTTTATTCGGTGATGTCGGGTAAGGAAAACTGGTGTGTTCGAGTGTTGCCAATATCGAGTGCAAAGAGCGAGGAGCGGATGATTATATTGAGAAAGTTTTTTTGTAGATTCTTTTGTTTTCAGGAACGACTAAGGGGTTAAGCAACGCTGACCGCGGTCAGTCCGGGGATGGGTGACCATCTTAACATACCGAGACTCCTCTGTGTCTCGGAAAGCACGTTTAGCTGTTGTTCCCTACTGTCATTTGTAGATCTTTACCTTCGATCTATCTCGAATGATCGAGAAAACGATCGATGTACGCTCGTGGTGACTTAGAAAACCCAATAAGTTAGAACATGTCATGCATTATGTCCGCCCATGTAACACTATAGTATATAAAGTTTAAATAAATAAATAAACATGTTTTATCTTGGACCTTTTTCAGGAACCTACGACGAGTTACTTCCGCCTAGGCCGCTCCAGCTTTGGACGGCCAGACGTACAGCGATGCATCCCCGATACATGAATATCCCACCCGTACGCACATTTTTTTTGGGAATATATTCTTTATACTTACAGCTAAGGAGTGAAATTGTCTGCCGGAGTCTGTGTTTCCTTACAGCTACAATCTGGAGGTCTTTAAGTCAAGAATGAATAAGTTACTTCTAGCCAAGCGTGCTCTATCGTCGACCACAGCATCGCTATCCATCAGGTGATATTTTTTGCAAACCCGATCCTATCAATAACAAAGTTGTTTCTTCAGGATACAGCTAATGCGTGCAGCAGCTACTAAGTTGCTAATAACTTCAACGTAAAGTCCATCCATCATTCATTAGTGCAATTTCTCGGTACATTACATTTACGTCTCAGGTTTCCTTCGATTGGGCAAACGCACCGAATCACAGCTCAGGAACCACAGTCCACTGGAACGGTTAAATAAAAGAGCATCGCGTGCGCCGCCACAGAGTTACACACATCTTGCTAAATTGATAATAATGTACCTTTTCTGTGTAATTATATGCGATAGGAACACAGTGATGCCCTCCGAAACACAAATCGCCAAAGTCACCCAAAAAGCAGCCAAGCTTTAAGTAATGGGACTCGGCCGGATACGTCTGCCGCATGTCGAATGTTAATGGGCTAAATCAAAGACAGTGTGGGTCCCAGAAAATATCCGAAGACATCGCGGCAGTACCAGGTGAAGTGGCGGGACGAACTTGACGCTTATCGATAGGATTGGTTCATACTTGCTCTCTTCTTTGGGACGGATCTGCCAGATACCAGCTTGATGCCCTTGAGTCAATTGAGAAACGACCCAAGAGGATCATCAGCAATGATAGGCTCGTCGAGTCGAAGCTCCAAAGTCTTGAGCATCGACGCCGAGCCCGTCGGTTTTCTATCGGTTGCATTTTGGGGAGTGTGCGACAGAATTGCATAGTTTAAAAAATACTTGTCCAGAGCCAGGAGGAATGCAAGTGAGAAAGTCCCGGCCCTGCAGTGAGACAAAACAGGTTGAAAATAAAATTCAGTATAATAATGTATTCTAAATCTACCAGTTCAATCCCTTCCGTAGAACCGAACATCTTGAAGTTTTTCATTGGTTTTTCACGGGTTGAAGCTTGTCGAGAACTGTCATACCAACTGAAAAATTAACAAGTCCGTTACACTTCCCAACCAGTACAGCTGCTGAAAACCAGAATGGACAGTCGCGGCCATCAGAAAAACGCCATGACAATGAAACTAAACGGAGACAAGATTCACGAACGGTGCTGGATAGTTTACAGCTTAGAGGCGATCGAGAAACCAGATCGAGGAACCTGTTGCTACAAAGATTATCAGATACTATGTATACTAATATTATAAATGGGAAAGTTTGGATGTTTGGATGGATGTATAGATGTTTGTTATTCATGTCAGAACGGCTGAACGGACCTTGATTAAATTTGGCATTGTAATCTAGAATAACACATAGGATACTTTTTATCCCGGGAAAATGTTCCCTCCTTTTCGAAATTTTAATTTGTAGCCGTGACTTATGATGATTACAACTTCCGTTACAAAGGGCACAACTCCAAATCTCATGTACTTGAATACAGCAATGAGCAAAAAACGAGACGGTTTTGCGAAAATGTGATGTTTGGTTTTCAGGAAATGTTATGTAATAATAAAGCCATTTTTTCACTACTACGAAAACGATGGCTTTAAGAGTTTTTCAACAATGATTATTAAATAATTGTTAATAAATGTTAATTTCCCTGATTGGCAGTTTCTTAAACCGCCAAAAATATGCGGCATAAAACTTTTGAAAATTGAAAAATTCTATATAATTAAATTAAAAACCCACTTTGAATGGCCCCTTGATTAATAGAGAAATGATAATTATGACTGTGTATAAAGCAAGTACTTAATATTCATTTAATGTTGTAACGATAACATGACTCATCGTTCAGTAATAGGTAGAGCGCGCCGCAAGCACCAGGGTTGCCAACAATGAGACAAAAAACAAACTAATTAAAGTTATACTGATGAAGTTTGATCCAAGTAAATGAATAATTATCTAAATGCTATTTATATTTACAATCTGGAGACATCGATACGACGATAAATGATAGCACTGGCAATACTGGTTCGTAGCACCGAAATTAAAAATAAACTTTCTAATGGCATAACACGTCAAAAAACTCAAACTAATCAAGGATAGTGACTACTATTCTAGCGAAATATTCCAAGCAGTCTATTGCAGTTAGTGACATTAAATCTGTGGTAAAAGACAACATATTCGTACGTCTCCACCCCAACAAACCGAAAAAAACACGTTGCTTGTATGAAAGCCCCTTTAATTTTTAATTTAATTAAATTTTTATAATTTGTTGTTATAGCGCCAATAGAAATACACACTCTGTGAAATTTTCACAGATACAGCTCGCTAACAGACAGACGGACGGACAGCGGAGGCTTAGTAATAGGGTTCCGTTGGTTACCCTTTTGGGTACGGGACCCTAAAAACAAGCAAACTAGCAGCCCTACCCAGCCGCCTCTCAGCTGCGCAGGCGCACAAGATTTGCATAGCGCGTACGCAACGTGTGGAAAAGTGGCTTTATGCAATTATACGATCGACTTCTTGTGCCGGCTGTCGGCAGCGAGCCTTTGTTATTATTTCATGTGAGATAAAGAAAACAAAGAACATCATCTTTGATTTATATTTATTTGATTAACAAAACCTTTTGTTTTTTTATCAAATAATTTCCAGATTGTTGTGACTTTGAGTTGCAGAAGGTGTTATTGTTGTTATCGAATTAGTTTGGGGCATTGGCCTTTGTCACAAACTGTTGCGTATCCATTATTTTTAGGGTTCGTTACCCCTACTACTAAGCCCGTACCCTATTACTAAGCCTCCGCTGTCCGTCCGTCCGTTTATCTGTCAGCGGGCTGTATCTCAAGAACCGTAAAAGTTGCCACTATAGTAGGCGCCAGATAATCGTGGAATAACGGTCATTGACCCACCTACAATTATTGACATTTTTAATTTGAAAAACGGAATTAATGACACAAAGCTGTCCCGAATCATCATCTCTCGTGATCCTTAACATTGTCTAATAATGAAAAACGATTCATATTTAATTGTTCAGGTACCTATGAACAGTTATTAGGGAAAGGTCAATATACTTTATTCCACATTTATCTGGCGCCTACTATAGAAGAACAAATAATAAAAATTAAATTACATTAAAAGAGGAGCTTCCTTTTATTTTGAATTTAATTTAATGTTTGCAATGCAATGCTTGCCATGCAAGAAACGTGTTTTCGTCAGTTTATGCTACGGAACCCTTCGTGTGAGAGTCCGACTTGCACTTGGCCGGTTTTCATAGTTAAGGTAGTACAACTGAAAGAAAGGAAAAAAAAATATTTGACGACAGTTCATCCGGCACACGCGCATAAAATAAAAATGTAAAGTGGCAATTAAAAAAAATTAGTGTTATATGCAATGATATGTTTCCAATCAGATGCTGTCTGACGCTGGTCGGCTTGAGTGGCACTGACGAGTGACGGAGCAAACGGTTTCAAATAAAATATAGAACTTAAATAAATAAATCTAATTGAGAAAGGGATAGTGCTCTGTGTCTGTCTCACACTGCAACTTTGATGGCTTAAATACGTCATAGTAGGTCCTCTTAACAGTTTTCTTTGGCAGATTATAATTATGATTACCTACTTGGGTCAGCCTCTATGAGGGTATGATTTCTAATCCAGGAAATACACGACTTTTGTATCTAATATCGTTATACTATCCCCACCATCTTCTTCTCCGTATTTACCACACTTAAAACAAAGACTTAATTCCAGCAACACCCTGCTTTATCAACTTTCTAAGTCAATAAAATCCTCTCAATAATCAATTCTTCCTCATAACACAGTCGTCTACACAACAACACGTCAACTGTCGACACTCGGCATCGCGTCCAGCCTGCGCCGGCGCATTGTATTCAAATGCGCGCAGGTCGGACGCAAACGGGCGAGACAGGTCACCCGGCGGCAATTAACACGTTCTGTTTTTAAAACTGTAATGTTTTTCTGATTAAACGAGGGTTTTAAATAATGTACGTGTTCATAATTATACAGGTTGTTTCAAAAATGCGTGGTTATATTTAAGGGTGGTGTTTTAGCTGCTATATAGAGATCACGACCTCGCCGCCGTAGCCCGTCGCGACATCCCTATCAATGTCCACCCCGACCCTTGCTCGAGCCAGCCCGTGCCGCTGAGCCTGTAGCCTTAAATTTGAGCGAGCGAAGCGAGCGGCTCGCTCTCCGATCACCACCAGGCCCGAGTCGATGGCGCGTCGTGTTCCACGTACGCTTCAAAGAGATGTCAGCATAGGAGACGGGGCCCGCTTGGGCCAGAGCCGGCCAGGACTGCGGAATTGGAACGCAAAGGGCTTTAGAAGGCTCCACCCAGAGCGGAAGAAGTCATTTGATGATTTCCGAAACATAAACAAAAAAAAAAGCCGATGCCCGTACCCCACACGGCATGCCCTTAGCGTGTAGTCGCTTAGTTTGTAAGTTTTTATTAAGCCCTAGCTGGAGGCTTTCATACTTACATTAAGGCCGTCACACGCAAGTTACACACACGCGGTTAAGCAGTCGACAACCTCCTAGGTTGAACTGCGAGAGGCCACTCTAAAAAAAATAAGCTACTAGAAGGTTAAGAAACAATGTCAATTTTTTTTTTTAAACCCAACATTGAATCACTGGTGCAGTCGGTGACATCAAATCAGTGATTAAACTAAAATAAACACCACTTACTCTACAAGTCTTAAAAGTAATTCTTTATAGCTTCTAACACATACATTTAAAAATGCCCGGAAGGCCCAATTCAGGAATCTACACAATTGGCGTTCAAAAATCAATGTCCAAAGTTTGCGCTTGAGAAGCGAATGCGAACGGTTCTTATGCCGCGGCTACACTGTCGCTATGACGCGAAGATTTGTCGCGACAAGTATAGGCAAGCGATTCGTTGAAACGCGATGTATTTGAGCGAACAAGAATGCTTATAAATCTACTGTCGGTAAACTATCGCGACAACGAATATTCGCGCGAAAATGTAGCCCCAGCATTAGAAATACGAGAATTGCCCATCTGGTCAACTGAAAAGGCTTTGGATATTTAGCATTTCGTTAATCTACAGAAAATGAAAAAAAGAAAAATATTATTTCACGCGAATCAAACGCACATTGCAATATATTTTCACAAATCAACCAACATCACGTAGGTACGTTATGGCCAAAAGCATAGTTTTAATTTTTTTTTTTTATATTTTTTGACAAAAAAGTTATTCATAGAAAAAAGTGAAATTGTAGTCATCGATTGATGGGGAAATGTGTGTGTGGGATGTGATCATCATGTGATCAGTGACTGGAACTTTCGGCCTACAATGCAGTTCTAAATTGTAATTGTTATTGTAGGTAGGTACTTAATATTTTATCATCAAACCCAATTTCGTTATCAGTCTGCACTCTGCAGCTGCAGTATCTATGCATTACCTAGAAATTAAATGACGGCTTTTAAATTGTTATTTTTATCTGATTTTTTCATTTCCTGTAAGGTACCTTTTTATGAGGAAATCCTTCCTGCGGACGGCGAGCGTTGGGTGGCTCGCTGTCCGGTCACAACCAGACCCGATGCCAGCATAGGAGACGGGGCCCGCTAGGGCCAGAGCCTGCCAAGGTAGCGGAATTTGTTTGAAAGAGTCACTGCGGCCCCAGAACGCAAAGGGCTTTAGAAGGAACACGGATGGGTTTTAGTCAATAAGAGTCTGACACGGCCTTCCGCTCCACCCAGAGCAGAAGAAGTCATTTGATGATTTCCCATCCTTAAAAAAGCATAGTAAATCCTTCTAGATATTTACTCTCCATCTGGGAATTATGGAGTGTTGTGTCGGACTCCTATCGACTAAAATGTCACATGAGTCAAGATAGCGGTATAATAAGGTAGGTACTAGACTACTGATTTCTTTCTTGATAGTCCTTATTATACCGATGTATAAAATGCTTCCGTTACTGACTGACTAATTGACTGACAGACAACGCGCAGCCGAAACTACGGGTCGTAGAAAGCTGAAATTTGGCACGTACCTATGTTCCTTGGGGAGTGGAGGGAGCACCAAAAAGAAGGTTTCCCGAAATTCTTACGGGATCGGAAAAACCGGGATTTCCGTACGAAGTCGCTGGCAAAAGCTAGTGATATTATAAATGCGAACGTAACTCTGTCTATCTGTCTGTTTGTCACCTCTTCATGTTTCAACGGCTGAGCGGATTTGGATGAAACTCTGCACACGGGTGGACCATATCGCGGCTATGTTCCCTCGGGACAAGTTTTGACATTCACATGGGTGACACTTGGGGGCCTATGTCTAGCAGTTGACATCTTTCGGCTGAATCGGCGATAATTATGGCGTGTGGGTATCCCTGTCTGTATGGCGTCGGACGTAAAAGAATAGCACCATCCCATCACTGCCCGTGGGTGTCGTAAGAAGCGACTAAGAGACTCGTCAGAGTATGGGCAGCAGCATTCTCTGTGCATTGCAACAGCTACACTGCGATCGCAAACCCGCAAGCATGGCCTTTGGGGGAGGCCTATGTCCAGCAGTGGACGTCTTTCGGCTGATATGATGATGCGGATGATGGGTATTCCCATACGTTTTGGGATATTTGTCTTTAATAATTCCTAATAGAATGTCACTCAACCAAACCCTGTTGTTCACCAAACAAGTTTAAACGCGACCAATGATTGCACCACACGACAAAATTGATAGATATGTATAATATATAATCTTAGAAAACCTGAATTTATCACAAGTGACTGTTTGTTCTCGATTCTCTATCTAATCAGCTTCAGTAATTCGTAAATAATACGGCGATCTCATATCGACGATAAGATTCGTGTTTGTACAAAATATTTTCTAGCTATTATCTGATAAGAAGGACTTTACCATTAAATAAGAATTTAGATTGGTTATAAATAACAGGATTTATTTTCAGTGCTCATCAGTTATCGGCTGAAAATGTAAAGGCGTTTCTGCTGAATTATTTAGTCATTTTAATAGCCTATATAATGTATTCGAGGATGGTCTATTATTGGAGGATCTAGAGGGCCCTCATATTATTATACACACCCCGGTGACCAATGTAAAGAAAATAACTCAGTTAAAGGCTGAATTGAGTCAAAGAGCGTTCCGTAACCAAACTCGCCACCGAGGCCCGTCGCGATGTTTCATTAAAATCCCTCTCCGACCTTTGCTTATCGAGCCAGACCGCGTCACTGAGCCAGTAGTTTCAAATTCCCTAAAGAATAACGCTATGACCCAGCCTGTCTTTTGCTGTCCTCCCAAAATGACGCCGCTAAGCCGAGGTACGTATCCCACAATTCCCACAGGGGATGCCCTAGCGAGCGGTCATGTAGTTTTTAATTTAGTTTGTAAGCCCTGGCTGAGGGCCTTAAATTCATTTGAAGCCACCATAGGATAGTCTGGTTAAGCAGTAACCAGCCTTAGTGTGCTGAACGACGAGTGGACATCGTCAAAAAAAAATTGAGTCAAAGAGTCTTTCCCAGACACAAAGGTACCAACCAAACTAAAAATAAAACTTTTATTAAAGAGATACTCCATGTGCTTAAAGCTCTATACTGGTGACACCCGATTTCTGGTTTGTTAATTTGACAAACGTTTTTTCTTAATTAACACCCTTAACTTCTGACGTGTCATAGACATAACACTCCTATGTACGGATGACATTTATTTGTCTATAACTTTTAAGAAAATACATTTCAATTTAACATCGATTGTTATATATATTGTGAATACTAGTCACTGGATAACTGCTAACTAATAAATATTCAGAAATCCGGAGACCTTGTGATGTCACCGGCAGACACCTCGACCTTTGTCGCTGGTGTATAAATAGTTCTCTATTATGTTTTAATTAATGGTGCTTGTACACGGTGCAATTAGCTGGAGCAAGCAAGGCGCGGGCTACTTGAGTCTCTCTTTAGAAAAACAAAATAATTGAAGAAAACAAAAATTAAATTATTTAGTAAAAAAACATGTAAATTTTACGTAATTAACTCTTCTATTCACGAGTCAGTAACATTTTTTAATAATTAATAATAAATACTGAAACGATAAAACGAAATAAACAGACATTTGCTAGGTTGCCAATTTAAAATCCGGGAAAAAATAAAGATTTGTTGCAAAACATTGATTTGACATTTACACATATTGTACTTTATTTATTTGTCCTTTTGTTTATAGAAGTCCCAATGCATTCGATGTTACTTGTGGGCACTCAGGGCCTAAATCACTATGGCAGCTTGGCATCCCTCTTTGTGCGGGTAGCCCGCGCGCGTCGCAGATCGAGCGGGTTACTTGCGCGGGTAGCTCGCGTTGGAACTTGCTCGAGTCGCTGGACCCGCTCACCACCTTTCTACCGAGCATATAACCTAGTGCCTCAACATGTGCAAGCTACATGCACCGTGTACAAGCCCGATAACATATTTCATTAAAAACATAATTTTACAAGACGTTTGTGATTTCTTTGGTAATTAAAGCTCGAGGTAAGAAAAGTTAAAGCTCGGCAAAGAAAGATGCATAACGCATATTCCACTCTTCCCGGTGCTTTGCCTTCTCCGAACAATAAATGCCTCTTAGATCGTTACACCAGCCTTTCCAAGGCCGCGTTCATGTCAGCCAATATGACACGCCTGCGCCGTGTCTTTGCCTCTTGTTTTTCAGTGACACAAAGTACAATGTAATCAGCCAATCAATAACTATCCCAATCACTTGTGAGTACATACGCGATGCGTGAGCGCACGCGTCGGTTGCGTGTCGCGCGCGCATCCTGATTGTGGCGCGCCATATCTTCACCCGAGCGGCGACTAGGTGTTGCTAGTCGCAAAATTACTAGTTTTTGGAGAGAAAAATAGAAATAAAGTGAAAAATGGTGTGTAAGGGGAAATTGGTGACGAGAAAATTATTAATCATGTAGCAGTTGTTACTTGCTACCCAGATGTTAGTAATAGTCAATGCACCATTTCCATAAAGGTATCATAAGACAAAATGTTTCATGAAAAGAGATTGGGATTTTTAAATAAATAACATTATATCAAATCAATAAAAGTTACGTTTATTTACATTTAACGAACATAATTATGTACAAGTAATAACTAAACGCGTATAAAAACAAAATAAATCATTGGGCATCAAAAAATTCATCCACATCGTTGTCAATGGCAGAAGTGCCCAGATCACTGGCAGCATTGCCGCGTTGAATGGCAATGCTCTGGTCACGTGAACAGTCGACGAGTTTTTAACTGATGTCCCGAAAGACTCGGCGAGCACTCGGACCCCATGGGCCTAATGTTTCAACCCCAAACGGCTCAAATATATAGCTCCCAATAAGATTGTTGTTCAAATATTCAAATAACATATTTGTATATTATGTTACGAAATACTATGAGACACCGAAATTCGTAACTACATGCTCCAAATTCGTGATTTGCACATTGACAATATTCTCCGATTTTTTTACGACGAAAACCTGTCAAAATTTTAGATCTATCTGTAAGCTGTTTGTGTGCGCTGGCAACCCACACAACAAATCACTGACATCGACAGGAGCGCGGGCGCAGCTCGTTACGAAAACGACACGATTTTTTCACGACATTTCGTGTTGGAGCCGACGTTTCCACATCAGGCATGCTTCACTGGCCTCTGATTTATTATCTTCAGTAACCGGTGCTGTTAGATCATTTACTTTGTTCATGGTACCCACCTACCAGTTGAGGAATGAAGGAAAGGCCGCGGCGACCGGTATGCGAAAAATCTATTGGATTTCACTTGTTCTTTTGAGGAAATTGGTCCAACTTCGTATTTAGTTAAGCTGGCTTTTATGGGACTCTTCTTTCGCAGGTGACAATATACCTTTTAGACGGTAATAGCAAGCCAGTCACATACATCAGAAAAGCGCCGAGGCAAAGAACCTCAACGAGTCCAGGACAAAAAAATCATCTATCTTGAATCCCGCCCCGAATTTATCGACATAAAAGGCAACCAGATTCGCCATCACTATCACACCATCAAGAAGAGAAGACCTTTTATGTTCGGAGCCATTGTCTGTGATCCCTCCAACAAGACAGCCATGATGATGATGCCATCTAGCCAAATTGGGCGACCGCATTCCTTGACTTCTTATTGTGATTGCAAGCTCAAATTTGCTGCTCTGTTATGTGCCCTCATAATACTTTGATATCCGACTTTGGCCAAAAAACTTCGAAGCTCAGAGCGGACATGTGAGAGCACGATAAAATGATAACTGATGGTGGTCCAGCTTACAGTCATAACGGCTACACGTATCTTCGCCCCACAAATGTATTACAATAAAAATTAACATGCCAATCATCTCATAACCAACCTGCACTAGATAACAAGTATAACAGCCCAGTTACCCGTGCACATGTGTAAATGACTCCGGCCGTCACGCTCGTAGTCTTGAGATCGAAACGCTCGCATCGCAGTTAGCTAGACGCTTTTTATTATTTACTAGCATTATGCTTTGTTTCACTACGACGATCTTTATAGTATAGAAAGCGATAGTTTATGAGATTATTTGCTCATTATATAATATTTTTTCTTGCGGTTGTCTGTTGAGGAATGTGCAATCATCCTTAATGCAATATGTTGCAAAGACATTTTTTTTTGTTTTTATTTTGAGATGAGCTAGCTCTCGACCTCGATCTTGCCTGATGGATAAGGTCTATCATCAAGTGACCCCAGAAGATGCCTGTTCACCCTTGTTTAAAAGGCGGACGGATTACAGGCACGGAATAAACCTAGATACTGGCGGAGAGATCCATTTGTTCATTTGTGTCTTAGTAAGTAGGGGTTGAATGGAGAAAACGCTTCGACCAAAGTATTTAAAATCTACAAAGGAGCTTGTAAACGTGTCTAGCAGGCACTTTTGGTAGTTAATCCTGCTACCGGTCTTCGAAATCGTCATTGGCAACCTTGTGTTAAAACCAGTGCTTAGTGAGCGTCCTCACTTTTGTGAAATACCGCCCTGGTAGCAAATCTCTACCAACCTTGCTGTTTGGTCAATCTGCTTTTCTTGGACGTCTTCTATTTTTTTGCTGATGTGTCAGTCATTATGTTGTCACTGCGTCGTGTTTGCTATTTGCCTCCGTTTAGTCCTGCGCTTGATCTCTCTCCAGTTGTGTCCCATCGTTCTACTTATGAGAGCGAGGGAACAGAGATTATGTGCCCCTGTGTTTGAGCAGATTATAATATCTCACTTTTCGATACTAGCCTCCGTTGAGATTGACAGTCATGACTGAAATACGGCCAGATGTTTTTTTTTTGGGCCAGCTACCATGTTTATCGAACTCCGTAGAAAAGCCGCTGCCGCCGCCGCCTTCCAAGTGCCTGTTGGTATTTTAACAGTAATTTTGACGAAATATAATAAACCTAAATTCTTGACAACCGAAAATCAATCATTCCTATCATGCACAGCGACCGTTGGGCGTTCCAATTTTAAAATCAAAATCATACCGCAAGATGGACGACAGTGAAAGCGCGGTCATTGGTCGTTGGCAGGCTGCGTGCGCATCTAAACACGAATAACAAGATAACTTTACATCTCAGTAGCACCTTATCTTCACGAAATAAGGTTTAGTTTTGATTGGTTGGGTTTTATGCATTAGTTTGTCGTACACTACCGCTCTGCGACGCACGCGCGCGACGTCAAATGAGAGATAATTGTTCTTTTGTTTATTTGTTTATACTTTGCGTTCATTGCTTTGTTTATTGCTCGGGTAGTGTAAAGATTATATTTTAATTAAGTGTTAAAGTAATTATCTTAAGAGAGTGGCTTCTGGTGTTTGTGGCTTGTGGAGATAAAACTCCTATATTTAATTTTTCATATTAATTCTTAGCAGGAGCCCGGAGTCTGAAACGATTGATGGCAATCAATGCATTGGATTTAGACGTACATACTACACGTACACTTCTGCTTTACCCTGCAGGGGATATGGGCGCGATATTATGCTTTATGTAGGGACATTAACGCTCATAGGACACCAACTCACAGCGCACATATCGAATTTGACCAGTTGTTAAAATGTGCGCGCGTCTCCCACGCGCCTTTGTCAGACTTCGGAATTTGTTTTATATTTTATGCCCCTTGTCCTGACGTATGTCATATTCTATGATCAAGTTCGCCATGTAGAGATCGCGGATCGCGATCGGAAGAACTATGCGACCACGACGCGTTTGTTGTACGGGTGCTGAGCGTGCAAGGCGTGCTTGATCATTAACACGTTAACGGTCCAGTGTACCCCATGTGGTACACGTGGTAAGGTTCTGTCAATAGGGAATATGCATCCATTTATTGGCTCTAGTAAACAATTGTTAAATATTTTTTTAAATACCTTCATCAGCGATGAAGTTTTAAAGCTTCAAAGATGACAATTAGAAAGAGAAGTCCGATACGAACTCTGACGTCAAATACTATGTCGCCTATACAGCTGCCATAGAAAACGGCGTCTCCGCGAATATTTGTTTAAAATAGTCAGATCTCGTTTGTTTTTCGATCAATTTTGATTCTAGTTTCACTGTTAGTATTATATTTTTGTATATTTTCAGATAAAGTGTATACATAATAAATATTTTTTTCATGCATATTCCCTATTCCGTGTAACCTACGCGGTAAACGAACTCTATGGTCTCTAGTCCTGAAATTAGTGTATTCTGAGAGGACTGTTAATGTGAGTAGGTAGGTAAGCACTTTACATTGTGACAAGACCCCTTAAATATAACGTCGCCGCAAAAAAATTACGCCCGTGTGTACACGTCCTTCATTTGAAATGTTTATTTTCTATTTCACAGAAGCAAAAAGTCCTAAACCAATTTTTTAATTCTACTTATATGTATATGTCACCGGAAAATGGCAAACACCGTAAGATTTTTCTTAATAAGACACGGATATTTTGTAAACTATTGAATTTGGGATTGAGATATTTTTATTACTAATAAAGATTTATTACAATCTCTGCAATTTTCCGGTGATATTTAAATGTATTATTTTGCACTTTTCTTTCATTTAGAATAGGAAGGTATATTAAGATAATAATAAAAAGGAAATCCACCTTTGTGACACACATCATTCTAAGTTAGAATTATGTGTGTCACAAAGGTGGATTTCAATTATTGAAAACTCAGCCTTATTACGGTGGCGACGCTCTTTATCACTTGAAAGGTCAGTACACACTACACAGTACAAGTAGGTTCGAGGTACATATAAGTACATAAAATATAGTATCTGATGGAAGTTATCTTAATATCATTATATTAATTATGCTTTCAAACAAACAAGCGATTAATTGGCTGATAACACAATTATTTACGTGGTCGAAAAAACCAATGATCAAATTATCTTCCAGCTTAAAGGAAACTCGTCTATATCGGTTTAACAATATCCGATGCGATTTGTTGAAAACTTCAGGATTATGAGCAGAGTGCCAACTATACTAATTTTTAAACAACTTTCGTATTCGCATGTCAGTCGCAAACTGTCAAGAAATCCTCATGTTTCATTTATTTTTGACAGATTACGACTGAGATAGGAATGTAAACGTTGCTTTAAAATTAGTAGATTCGTCACGAGACCTGAGGGCTGGCCGAAGACAGACAAAACGGCCATTCAACGTGGCAATGCTATCAGCCTTTTGGACACTTTTCCATTGACAACAATCCAGAATTGGTTGATGCTCAGTGCGTTCTACCATCCACCTCTCTAAAGGTTCGTCTACACGCTCAATCTTGCTTGCGCTAACAGTTTATGCTAACCACCATTGGCGCAAAAACTGACTAGTGTGCTGGCCATTTTTTTTTCGCCGTCTTAACGCACATGTTTGCTTGCACAAACAAGAATTGATGCAAATAAGATTGAGAGTGTTGCCAGGCCATTATATCAGCTGTTAAATAATAATTGTCTTAGACTTTGTAAAACCAGAAAAACACAATAGAAGGAAAATCAAAAAGAGGAATGGCAGACTGTACAGTTATGGAACGGAAAACTAAGGCCGCGTTTCCACCTGCAAGCAACTCGCATGCGAGTTTAATTTATGGAGGCCCCACACAAGAAACGTGGCTGGCTTATTTATCCCACAAACCCACAAAAAACAGTTTTAAGAGTTACTTTTCAAAGTTATTTTTCAATATTGGATGTCGCACAGGTCGATCAGGGTTATGCAACGCTTACCAAGGTTGATCTGTGGATGGGTGTCCATGTTAACATACCGAAATTCCTCTGTGCCTTGGAAAGCACTTTAAGCCGTTGGTTTCGGTTGTCATCTTGGGCAGTCGTACGGATTGTCAGAAGCCAGTAAATCTGACTCTTCTTTCTCTCTTTCTCTCTCCAGTCTTGCCAAGAAATACCGTATTACTCAGTTAATGGGTTGTGGAGGTAGGCAGCCGCTCCACGTAAAATACTGGTATTCAGCTGAATCCAATTTGACTCGAAATCGACTCCAATATAGTTGGGAAAAGGCTAGGCAGATGATGAATATGCTCATAGAAAACAGATTCTGGAACTAATTATTTTGGTTCGATCTGCGTTTACCCCATCTAGTAAACACTAATAGAGTCTAGTACACTGATAGTGCACATGATACCATCTCCCAATGAAGGATGTTTACTTTACTTGGCTACGAGCTCAGGTGTGCCGCTCTATAGTAACCGCGTGTTGATTCTGCACTAATTTAGGGCTGACATGTTAAAGAAAATATTATCTAACAATTTTATATTCTTCCAAACTTGATTATCGCTGTTTCATAAAGCTTCCAAGAGTTGGAGCTGAGCAAGAAACACCAAACCTCTTGTTTCGAGCAACCTCTATCCATGGTTGCCCCGCAAACATGACCAAGCCCTCTTCTCCTGCTCATGAATCCTTCGTGAAAAAAAAAATAGTATTATTCGTCGCTATCTCTGGGTTGCAGAATTTGTTCGAAAGAGTCACCGCGGACCTGGAACGCAAAGGGCATAAGGAGGATGGACACGGACGGGTTTTCGTTAGTAAGAGTCTGACACTCTTCCGCTCTGCCCAGAGCGGAAGGATCCATCGTACAACGGATTAATTATGTCATTCGCCCGACGTAGTATGGAAGCAAATCGTCACTGTATCATGGTCGACCTCGGTGGCGACATCCTGCCTCAGGCGTCCATTGAGTGACGATCTTCGCCCATCTCACCAGGTGCATTCGTGCGACGTGGCCAGCCTACTCCCACTTTTAGCCTGACTGTTTACCTTCTTTCTTCTTCTTCATCGTGTCGCTGGCATGCCAATAACTTAGATTTGAGAGACCACTTCCACGGCGTCGTTGGTGGCAGCGCATAGGTCACTTTGGTGGCATTTTTTGGGCACACAGGGCCAGGACAGAAGGTGGGAGCATAGTTTATGACTCAGCTCCACATCCACTCTGCTGTTGATCCGTCAAGGTAGTCCCATTTTGCAAGGTTAGAGTTACACCTTCTTACTTGCATTCTGAGACGATTCAGGGTCTTCAAGGTCAAACCCTGCGGAACGATGCTTGCTATACCTTTCTATCTTCCTACCATACAAATGTACTATCTAGGTACACATACACTGGCCTAATCTTTACCGTCTACGCGTGCCTTACCTACAAAATAACTCTAATACTTATTATTATAAGGAAAATGGACCGTCTTCTGATGATATCACAATCTTATCAATTAATCTTAATCTGTTAATAAGTACAGCAGGATGTTACTATCATTCCACAGCACTGCATGATTCATTGTCTCCTATATTGTGTCATTATTACCCAAATCTATAGGCTTCCCAGGTGTAATTTATAGAGTTAGTCATCTTCATTCCAGGGTTGCGAAATTTGTTCGAAAGAGTCACCGCGGCCCTGGAACGTAAAGGGCTGTAGAAGAAACACGGATGGGTTTTAGTCAGTAAGAGTCTGGCACGCCCTTCCGCTACACCCAGAGCGGAATAAGTCATTTGATGATGTCGCATCCTTAAAAAAAAAGTCATCTTCATTGTAAAAATTATATCTTAGTCAGAATTATCGACGTAATTGTCACCATCACTATTTCTTTGGCTTTTCCAACGTATTCTAACCTGAAACAGCTGACTACCAAAACCATAAAGCAACTACCAATCTGACGTCCTGAACCACTTACTGGGTAACACGATAACCCTAAGTAGGATTGACCGATTACCAAACTTTAGGGCCAAACGTAACAGGCATCAGCTGCCTACATATCAAAACAAAAGAATCCCCTATCTTCGAGCGATGTTGACAGCCCTAACACAGATCATCTCACACATTCCGGTAAACAGCTACCGTGAGAAATATTGTTCTACACGTGTTTTACTATAGTATTCCTAGTATTTTATCTGCTTTTCAATAGTGTTTGGACATATTTTTTTCTTAGACAGCTTCATCATCTTATTCGTTATCCGAATTTATTTGATGTCGGTGCAGTGCTTTTTTTTTCATATATCGTCATCACAGTATTAAATTTTTAGACATATTATTTTTCATCGTTGCTTTGGTTTTTCGCAATCATATTGAGATTTATTCTCGATATTATGTCCAGGAGCTAAAAACCGGTCAAGTGCGATTCGGACTCGCGGGCAAAGGGTTCCGAACGAATCATGTTTTTTTAAACATGTTACCTACTTTTAAACCATGCAAACTTCTGATAGGTTTTCCTGTTTTTTTATGAGCAAAGAACAATAATCTATTTTTATCAACCTTATGGATCAGTAGTTTCGGGGATATGGGAAAAGATAAAATTTTCATCTATTTTCTTGAGTAACTTCAAAATTATTTGTTTTATAAATTATATTGAGACCTTCACAACCAGTCCTTTAGTTTAATATGTCACACGACAAAAAAAACCCAAAAGAAAAATCATCATTAATCAATCACAACCTCAATAAGCATATAAAACCAACTTAAACGAAATATCCCACGGCAATCTAAAAAAATCCCGTGTGAACTGCAAATCAAATACCGCGAAAAGTTTCCTGGCTTATTTGAAGCCAACATCTCCTTAAGACGAATCACCGGTACCGCTCACTTCTAAGAACGTCATGTATTGTGATCTCTCATTGTGCAGTTTTGCTAGAAACACTCACTGGCCACGGGAATCGTGAAATACCGGGGTTTCCCACGACTATGGCTACTTCGCTACTAAATGACTAATTTGCCGATAGTGTTTCTTTCTGGACGTCTTTTTGGGTCATGGTGACGTCAGACTGTACTGAGCCTGCAGGTGTACTGTCTGACTGTTTCTCACTATTAAATTGAAGAATATATTTGGTTCTTGTTTTGTTTTGATGCTGTTCTGGATCTTTTCGTTCTTCTCCATAAGAATCTACCTTTCCGAATGGACAGTAGAGTCACTTTATTAATGTAACATTATTATTTTACTGAACTGTAAACGATGACGTTCAAAAGTGCCGTTTAGTGGCCTAATTGAAATAAACGTTTTGACTTTGACTTTGACTTTGCTTTTGTAGCAGGTGTGAACACTGTGAACAGGTCATAGGTTCAAATGGGGCTACTGGCAGTAGAGCTCCTTAATCTTTAAGTAATTTCAATTAGTAACCTGACACTTAAAATAAATATAGTAATAAGTCAAACGTGAATAATATAATAACTAATAAGTATCCCTTGGTAGACCGTTTTGGGAATACTTTCAATATGCATTATAATGAAAGTATTTCCAAAACGTTCTGTACGTACTCTTTAGCATCTTGGTTTAACTTTGATGTACCTATACCAAGCAGGATGGAGGTTTTTCTAAGACCTACTTTTCGCGCACAGCTAAGAAATTCAATTCCTTTTCTTTTTTCCGTGATTCTGTGTTTCCTGATGGCTACTACCTGGGCGACTTTAAGTCAAGAGTAAATAAGTTTCTTCTAGGCAAGCCAGCTCCATCGTCGCCCTCTTCGTCGTTTACCTTTAGATGAGAAAGTGGCAAATGTGGGCCTTCCAATAGGTAGTCAGCAAGGTCTATACAGCGGATTTGACTGCTCAAACAGCATCGCAACGAAGGAATTAACGAATACAATAGGGACAATGCATGAAAAAATATTTGTTACCTAGACAGTACAGTATTTTATTTCTAAGCTTTTAGGTACCTATCGTCACTTGTAGCCGCTCTAAAAACAATAACATGTTTATCAGCGACTCCTGCAGTCTCCAGTTACCGTGACCCTTCTGAATCGATTGACATTCAGCTTGAACGTGTAATTATGACTTTGCATATACACACGATGCTGATATATCTATACGTAGCTCTTACACCTATATTAACTTCATTTACAAGTCAATTCTTAGTTGTTGGTGGAAACTTACTACTCTGTCTTTTTCTGGTGTTTCTTTGTCTTCATCTTCCTGTCCTTCTACTTGGGTTCGATATAGCACGTGGTCTTCAATCATCTCGTTACATTTAGTCCCTATTCTTTCAATTTGTTCTTTCTTTTATTTGCAATCTTTGTTTTACCAAGACGCGTATGGGTTTTTTTCTTTAAAGATGTGAAATCATCAAATGACTTCTTCCGCTCTGTGTGGAGCGGAAGGGCGTGTCACAATCTTACTGACTAAAACCTATCCGTGTTCCTTCAAAAGCCCTTTGCGTTCCAGGGCCGCGGTGACTCTTTCGAACAAATTCCGCAACAGGCACGTACGGCTACCTCGTCTAATTCAGGCATTTTAACAAACGATGCTATTTTGGCTTATGACTTTTCGCCTCAAAACAAAGCTGTTAATCTATAAAAAAATATCGGTTTTAAGCGAGAAACACAGCTAATTGAATTGGACATGGAATCTAAAACTGATTAAAATAAAACAGGTTAGCATCTGATCAAAACATGAACAAAACATTTCGTAATTCGATCGTTTAATGAACACTAAAGTAGGTACATCTTTGTATTGTATTGTAAGACGTAATAAAGATGGAATTGCATATTCATCGGGACCTAGACCAGCCGGGTCAGACCGCGTCCGCCCGAAGGTGCCCGATGGAGGCCGAAGATGCCCGAAGGAGGCCGACTGTTACGTATATGGAGTAAACATTGACGCAATTGGATCATTTTGGAGTTCAAGATGTTCGGCTGTTTTTCGGGCTAGAGACACGATGCTAGATATAGATGACAGGACATTACCTCACTGAACTGTCAACTGAACACTGTCTCCCAAACTGACTTCATATCTGGCTTATAGCCTATACAGTTTAGAAATTAAACTTCACAATAAAAGGAACATTAACTGTCGAACCCTTTTAGTACAATTTGTAGTTCTGTCCGTTCTCAATTTAAAATCACACTCCGTTTTTACCGAAAGACTTATTGAATGGGCCTAGAAACCCAAAACCAAATATTATCTTCAAGCAAGACTAAACACACCATTTTAGGAGAGAAATCATTACTTCCCATCTCACGATCCAAGCCAAAGTTAAGGAAAACATCTTGAAGCATTAACTCCTCCATATCTACATCTCAAACCACAATTAAAAGTGATTGCATAACACTACATATTAGCGACATTAACCGATAAGGGAAAGCGCATTACTTAATTGTCAGAGGGCCCGTCAGCGAGAGGAATGTTAATCGGCTGCGCAAGCGATCATTATCGATTGCTAATTACCTGCCACCTGGCGGATGAATCAGGTGGAAAGTTGGCAAGAGCAACGCTGGGAGGGGCAGAGGTTGGCGCGGTGCAGTTGGCACCACTGATTGAAATGGTGGTCTGTCAGTAGACTAAGTGCATGATGTTACAACATTACAAATGTTACAACTGCTGGGGTTCTGGGATATAGCTCCAGTTCTCTTTTTTGTGAAAGGTCGGATCATCTTTGTATGTATGTATGTATGGATCATCTTTTAATATGAAATCATTTTTTACGTCATAATATGTGCAGAACATTAAGGAACCGCTAAAAATACCGGGTCTTCGCCATTTGTTTGCTCCAAACTTTGGACAAAATGCATTAATAATATCGTTCCATTTAGCTGGTCTGATGATGCGACTCAAAGTTGGCAATCCTTATTATTTTATTCATCAGCAACCTTAATAGGTGGAGGAAACAGGTAAAGTTAACTTATGAGGAAGGTAATTAATATAGCTATTAATCATAACAGAAAACAATTAGAGCTTTGAACAAAACTATCAAAAAGCTGCGGTACGTGTGGTTTTATAACTTTACACTGACTTTTATTTAACACTACGAGGAAGACAGGGTCTGTTAAACAATATTTTACCTAGTAAATTGAAAATGAGTTAGAATTTGCAATACAATTTAAGGAATATGGTGGACACCAGCTGCAATGATAACATTATATTACTTTATTATTAGCACTGCTTGCATGCAAAGTTTGTATTTCACTGAATTTCCATTTTTTTATGAACAAAAATAACTCCGAAAAATCACGTTTCTTTTATGAGAGCCCCCTTTAATGGCTAATAGTAGATTTTGCACCGAGTGGATAAAGCAGTGTCTTATGTCACGGGCGTCATATTGACTCCCGAACGCAATGAAGGATCAGAGAGTTTAAAACTCACGAGCGAAACAAGAAAGTTTATACAAGAATCTCAAATGCAGCGAGGGATTTAAGCTAGCCCAAGGCAAAGACACCTTTATCCCTGAGGAGCATACCTACTCTACTTTTCACACCTACTGCGAGAAAATTGTTCTCAAATCATGAAGAAAGGTTCACCGCGAGCGGCGCGCGTCTACCTCCACTGCTGAGAGCAGGTCGCGCGTCCGAAGTTGTGCCCCCGTCGCCCCGTCCACCGGGCAATAATATTGTACTGAATTTCATTATAACCGGCCGGGCAGTAATGTGATTTGAATTTAGAAACTCATTTTGACCGCGCGACCTGCACCAGCGGAGGCTGACGGGCGCCGCCCGCGGGCTCTACTGACGTACTTTAGGTTTATTTGACGTTTTCGTGCAGGTGGTGTGAACATAATATAAAGCACTTACCAAGGTAGGTTCTACGTTTAGTGAAAACTTTCGCATACCGACACTTCTCCGTGCCTCGGAACGCCCGTTAAGCCGTGGTCCCGGCTGTCATTTATAGATATTTGACGTTTGTTATGGCCATTCAGAAGCCAGTAAAGATGAAAGCAGTTTTGCCAAGGGGTGCCGTATTACCTAATACCCTTGACTGTGGAGGTCAGATACGCAAATGCTCCACGCGAAATACTGATATTCAGATGCAACCGCTTAGACGGGAAACAAAGAGCAGATTGTTGTTATAGCGGCAATAGAAATCAATAGAAACACAAACTGAAAATTTCAGCTGGCTACTTATTACTGTTCATGAGATATAGCCCACTGAAACACGGACGGACGGATAATGGAGGCTATGTTAGAGGGTTACCCTTCGGCTACGGAACTGTTAAAAGCCCAAAATGATGATCAATGAAATCTTACATCTTGACTTTTCGCTGATACAATATGACTTTGTCTATAAGAGCATCAGAGGGGCAATTCTCGTTTTTAGGGTTCCGAACCTCTGTATGGAGAAACGAAACCCTTACAAGATCACTCGATTGTCTGTCTGTCCGTCTGTTACAGACGATTTTCTCCGAATCTACAATTTCATACACATCTCATTACACCGATTCAGTTGAAATTTAGTACACATATGAACTTCTGTGACCCAAACAGGAAGGCATCACAAAAATAAATAAATTTTGAAAAATGGTTCACTTTTTGGAGTTCAAATGAGAAAATAAAAAGTTGTTTCAACTGTGCCGCGTGATATATCAAATAAAAGGGCTTATTGTTAAGATAATAAATTGTCGCTAAGATTGCAACATCAATTAAACGCTTTGTAAGTACGAGAATTGGCCTTTAGGTGTTGATAATTCTTTGGCGAAAAGACAAGAGTCCAAGGACGAAGATGACAGTAAATAAATAAACTCCTCAACTCTATTACGCGTCCGACAACGTACTTATTCGTCGTTTTCACTGGAAAAACACTAATGAATTATAATACAAAACAGCACGTGCTCGGACTATGCTTGCCGTCCGACGCTGTTCGACGTGGGAGGTAAAAGCAATTACCGATTAATTAGCCGGAGCATCTCATTAGCTCCATGTGACTTTATAATGGTACGAGTAGCTGTGATCAAGAATTTCTTTTGGATGAGTTAGGTTCGTCGAATTATTGAACAATAAATCTTTGAGAAGAGTTGTAGTATGCATGTGGATGGTAATTAAAGAAAAGGGAGTATATAGGGCAGGGTAGGTATGTAGGGTAGGTAGATAGGGTAGGGTAAGTAGACTAGGGTAGGTAGATAGGGTAGGGTAAGTAGACTAGGGTAGGTAACGGTTGACGGGAGAAACAAATAAAGTTGGTATGACTAAAAAGAGGTAGAAAACTGAGAGGACAAAGATGAAATGTTGCGCAGAACCCAAAACAATTGGAATTAGGGAAGAAACTTGTAGAATCATGTATACATTTATTAAAACTTAATTATTTATTTACAAATGAGGATTTAAATACTAATCTTACTAAGTATCTACTAATCTAACCTTAAATAAAATAAAAACTCCTAACTAAAATATGGCGTCAAAAAAATCGTCCGCATCGCTATCGACTGGAAGTAAACCCAAAAGACTCGGCATTGCCACGTTGGCAATGCTTATCCTCTGTCCGAGGTAAAAGCCAGCCCTTGGGTCACGCGTCACGCGGTCTTAAGTGTCAACTAAGCGTTTAGCAAGTTCTTTATATAACGCATGAGCACTCGGGCCCAACGGTCCAAGAGTATCAACCCCAAACGGCTCGAAAATATAATTGCCAACTAGGTTATTATCTTGTATGCATATTTAAATACAAACTGTGAGCAAAAAATGTCTAGTAGACTTCTTCAATTATTAACTAATTTTTATTATTTGTTGTTATAACGGCAACAGTAATACACACTATTTAGTAAATTTCACCTGTCTACTATTAGGGTTCATGAGATACAGCCCGCTGTCCAACAAACAGACGGATGGCCGGACCGAAACGGATGCTTAGTATTAGGGTCCCGTTGGTTACCCTTCGGGTACGGAACCCTAAAAACCAAGAGGATTTAAAATAAAAATACCACTTGTGACATTTGAAATCCATCTAAAGAGCAACGAAACCAGTTCGCAACTAAAACCACAAACGTTCTGAACTCTCAAACTGTTTATCGCTCGACAATCGATCAGACTCGCGTATCAATCGTTCGGAAATTCCTCTAGAGAAAAGTTTGACAGTGCATTAGCGATGCGCAGACGCAGAGCGGCACGCGCAGACATCCGGCCGCTTTCGCGCGCCCCGTGCGGACGACACATTTTGGAGGTCCGTCCATGGCGACCGTAATTTGTCTATGGAATAATTTGCTTGGTGTGGCTTGGATGGTAAAAATTTTAAACTGATAAATTAGCTGGAGGATTTTTTATCATCAGCCAATATTTTTCTAGCAAAAATCAACTGTCAAACTACGTTCTATCGAATTATGCGAGGAAAATGTTCTGAAGATCTAAACTCTTTTTTTTTTAAAGAATCACTTTATATAATCCATTACCAGTGACAGCAACCGAAGCTTACGAAATGAGGATTACTATAATGAATAGGTAGACTAGAAATAATTCGTGAACGGACTGTTCCTAGGTTAATTAAGAGATTTTTTTTTGGGTTATGCAGTGGGTACCTAATTAAATTCGTTACCGATAAACTCGTTCTAGGAGTGGAACTGGAATAGTTTCCACTCCTAGAACGAGTTATTAGGCAAGGAGCTTAGTATCATTCATTTGAAAGACGAATATAAAAGGTTTCTTAATTACGGTTTAATATGGCTACTTTGGTAACTTGTGGTATGGTTGATTGACTGAAGGAGTTTTTACGTGTATAGATGATAAAATCTCAAAGGTGGACTAAGCTCAAAAGATATTTTCTAAATGCAAACATCAAACAGAAGAAACGATGAGACCTAAGAACACACTTTCCGACACTTAACACTACAATTACAATTTCAAATGAAGCAGTCAAGAAAACTCGTAAAGATGAGAAAATAAACAATATGTAGAAACATCTGACAGCTTGGCAACATGCCCAAAACCTTATAGAAACTGTCATGCATTAGGATCTGATAGAGAACGTTTCCATAGCCAACGCAATACCATCAAAAGCGTATGTTTTTTTTATGTATTCTAGTTGGCCATGGCAATTTCTCTTAGGCTCCGGGCAAAATAAAAAGGTTTTATGTATCACCTTAAAAAAAAGACGAAACTGGTCTTTGATAATAAAGAAAAAAGGGCTGCTTTGAAATCGCATTCACGATTGGCTACATATAAATTCTGTCTGAATATTCAGCCTGTCGTTGCAGCAGTTGTTGACTACCTACCATTTTCGCTAACCGTTGTAATCTTTTAGCGAATATTAAAAGCGTCAGATCCCTGTCCCTCCAAGTTAATTGGAGTCGTCTTCCAGTCTAACAGATTCAGATGGGCACCGATGGAGCGATTGCTTATCTGACAGACAAAACTCGAATACTGGGTAGCACCTTACCCCGGGGTAGAACTCGTAGCAATTTTGTCGAGGCTTATATTGCAAAATTAATACATTATTATCATTTCTGCAGGTAGGGTGTAAGCAGGTGCCAGGGTTGCGGAATTTGAAAGAGTCACCTCGGCCCTGGAACGCACAGAGCTTTAGAAGGAACACGGATGGGTTTTAGTCAGTAAGAGTCTGACACGCCCTGCCGCTCCAACCAGAGCGGAAGAAGTCATTTGATAATTTCCCAACCTTACAAAAAAAGAGGGTGCAGGCAGGGAATAACTAGACAGATGACTGTTAGTATTAGAAACAGGTAAAAGTCTGTCAATCTATGGAACCAATGGGGCACAAGATGATTAGAACATAATATATTGTGGTTTAGCGGTAGTTCAATCAACTATTACTCACTTTTAAATGTCCATCTGGTGTCATTAGGTTTCCCTAAACTATCGCGAAACCATAAGTCTATACGTCAATGGATCGTTTGTTTGGTAATCTTTTTTCCTCAGCTACAAAGTTTCATTTGAATAACTCTAATGTCATGTATTCGTTTTAATATTCATCATCATTCTCTTGTCCACATCTGAATCATTTGTGCTAGCCGCAGATATTCTTATACCATAGGATCATTTGATTTTTAAGTCAGTCGTCATCTAAAAGTATTATCAACACCCTCATCTAGCCATATCTTTTACACAATTCATTTGTCGTTTCTTTGGTCAGTGGATAGCAGTCTTTTCATTTCTGCCTCTATTGAATACCAAATTCAATATTGCCAAAATTGAAAAAAAATACTGTCGAACATTATATTCCTCTCACGTACTCTCAAATCTAGTGTCTATCTGCAAAGGAAGTGTCTTCGTGATCATAATAATGTCTAAGGTTAATAAACTTTACAGCTAAAAATATACCTTAAAAAGAGAAGTGAAAGACCAGAGGAATGATGGACGGTGTGGAAGATGATATGACTAGGAGTGGACTACTGACTGAGTTGTCAATTCATTTCTAGCCTTTAGCAATTCTCAGCAATTTCTTTATGACCATCAGTAGTACTGAAAGGACGACTAATAAGTACTATGACAACAACCAACCATTTTATACAATGTGGAGATATCGATACGAAAATAAATGAAAACACTGGAAATACTGGTTCGTAGAAATATTTTGAATCTATTATAAATCCTGTCTGACCGAAATTAAAAATGAATTTTTCAATTACATAAAACAACAAAAAATCTCAAACTAGTCAAGGATAGTGACTACTATTCTGACGAAATATTCCAAGCAGTCTGTTGCAGTTAGTGACATCAAATCTATGATAAAAGACAACATATTCGTATGAACTAGTATTTCTAGTGTTTTGATTTATTGCCGTATCGTCGTCTCCGACCTGTATATCCTTTTCTATTCTAAAAATCTGCCAAAATACAAAAACAAGTGTTTGACATCGGTATGATAGTGAATGAAATGCACATAACACACATGGCAGGATGTTTGAGTATTTAGTATCCGAATTCGATCGGGTTACTGAGCATTTGTCGCAAATAGAATTATAAACACGCTTATTGTGGAGAATTTTGCTGTGAATGCTTTGCTCCATCACTATTTAAATTAAAACTAGCATGTTCTACTGCTAAACATTAACTTCTCCAAAGATGCGAGAAGCCAAGACTCTTCATCTTTTATGCTTTCTGCATTGCGTTCGATCCAGCTAATAGACTGAGATCCCAAAGTCCCCAGACCTTATTTATTTCCTCACAAACAAAATATGTGGGATAGAGAAGTCTGTGTTAGTATATATTTTTAACATACGCATACTTGCTAGCTTGAGCCGACGGCTTTTTGGGACGGGTTTTTTTTTGAATGCAGTAGTTGAGGAGGTAGTTTTGCATCATCTCATATCCTGGCAGACTTTTTTTTTTTAAGGATGGGAAATCATCAAATGACTTCTTCCGCCCTGGGTGGAGCGGAAGGGCGTGTCAGACTCTTACTGTCTAAAACCCATCCATGTTCCTTCTAAAGCCCTTTGCGTTCCAGGGCCGCGATGACTCTTTCGAACAAATTCCGCAACCCTGGCAGGATCCTGGCAGACTTAAGCTTTCGTTATTTGCACCTAGTAAATAAACCATTCCCAAATTTCAGCCTTGTGAATAAGATCTCACTCGAGGTGGCGACCAGTTCTTAGACGACTTCTTACAATGACAAATCAGTCGTTAAAATATTATTTAACTAGTTGCCGCCCGCGGCTCCGCCCGCGTGATTGTCGAAAACTATCCTAAGGGAACATATTCCCGGGATAAAAAGTATCCTATGTGTTATTCCAGACTATAATCTACCTCTGTGCCAAATTTCATCAAAATCCATTCAGTAGTTTTTACGTGAAAGAGTAACAAACATCCATACATACATCCATACTTACAAACTTTCGCCTTTATAATAGTAGTAGGATTACTAATTACGAGTATTTAAAAATATTCTGTAAACACATTAAAATTAAAATCTTATCGGTCACTTAAATAAAGTGTTAGCACCTGATACCTAGAAATCGACCGTCGGCCCAAGCTTATAGGTATGCGTATGTTAAAAGTACAGTCAACAAAGCTATTTGGTATACATGCAAAAATATTATTTTTTTCCACTGCAAGTCACTGCCAATATTTATTACTAAGTGTGCATTATAACTTTTTAAGCTTTTGACATACCTACGAGTATGGTGTACAATAATTAACTACTCAGCACTCACAAACACAATTTTTTTTAAAACTAGTTGCAAGTTAGCTGCCTGCATGCCAAATAGCTTTGTTGATTGTACACACTACCAGTACTCCATCCATTTTGTTAGTGAGAAAATAAGGGAGATCCCAGATCTGCCAGACCTATCTCTGGGATCTTAGTCCATATACTCCTCACAGCATTTCAGACAAACTGGCAAGTCCGTCCTCATTCTCGGAAATGAATGAACCGATTTGAATGGAACTGAAAACAGTTCGAGTGTTCCAGAAGTGCGTGCTCATATCTGTATCTGATATACATAGAATTAGGAAGAAATATCAAAACATTGTTTTTTGACTTTTTTTTCAAAAAACCCGACCGCGAAAAACGACCCTACCCGACACTTTTCAAGCTGTATGATGCAGTTAGTGTTGTTTATTAAAAAAAAAATGAAAAATATTATTAAAAAGGAAAAAAATATAAATATAGATTTTTTTTATATATTATTTCTTTACTCTATAGCAACCACAGAACTCCATCCTTAATATGACCACGTACTTCTGGAACACCTGTACACATACGCATAATACCGAGGTCTGTGAAGTCACTTGAGAACTTTTCAAAAAAGAGAAGGAGCGTGATCTGTCACTTTCTACAAAAAACTCTAAATTGAAAAATAATTAATAGGATTGACATTTCAAGTGCTGCTCAGTTCACACCGTGGTAGATGGAACTACAAGCATTGAGCAATGTCACATGTCACCTTATGTAAACTACAAAGTTCACCTTAATTAAAAATTCATAGAACCCTTTTTAAGTACTCAATCATAGCTTTAATAGATACTTAATGTTCTCTAAGTAGCCACATGAATATGACTTAATTACTATTGTTCTAAATTGCTGGTTTAGTACAAATTGCGTTGGAAGCAATCAAGTAATTAGTCAGGTTTTAATACGATAGTATTTTGGTAATACATACCATCAATTATGTTTTCATATCTCTTTTTATCTATTATACAAGTCCGACTTACCTAGACATAACCAATACAACAACTTGCATAACTTTTGTAATTATGTTTTTTTTTTTTTTTTTGGTATGCGTCATGCTTCGCGCAAATACCTAAACTGTTTTGTTTTTCTTTTTTTTACATATTCGTTTTATAAGTGTTTTAAAAAGAACAGAACCTGCATCACTTCATTTTTTTTTCAAATTTTCGTGTTTTCGTAAGTAGGTACTTTTTTGTCATGGGTTTTTCTTTAAGTATTTTATTATTGTTTGGCTATCGATGGACAGCTGCAATCTCACCTGATGGAAAGCGATGATTTGGTCGACGATGGCGCTCGCTTGCCTAGAATAAACCTATTAACTCTTGACTTAAAGTCCCTAGGTTGTAACTATCAGAAAACACAGACTCCGACAGGGATTTCCATTCCTTAACTGTAGGTGCGCACAATAAAGTATTCCAAAACGTTTAATAGGTTATTATTGGAATAAATTAATCAAATATTAATAATTAAAATAACTTATGAATTAGGTAGGTCCGACCTAAACTATAATCGTATTTTCCTGCTTCGCAATTATTTAGAATTGCGCTCTAGAAGAAGAATTATCCACAGGAAAAATGTTAATTGCGTAATTAATTTGCATTTCAGACAATTATTATCTACTATCGTTTCGGAGAATACAAGCAGCGTACCTACTAATAACCACAGTACTAAAATAAAATGATATTTCGGGATTTCCATGATTTATTTAAAAATTCATTCATAAAGCTTATAGAGGCGGACTTTATTCCATTGTACATCAATGTAGAACTTAGCCAATAATTTTAATAATATATTCTACCAGCCGGCGCCCGCCAATCAACATGTTTTTAACATTAACGAGGCTCAAGACGAAAGCTGTATAACAATATCTGTACAGGACATAGCGGACGTCGTGAGACAAACAGCCGGCGGTAAGGGTAAGATGGGCAGACTATTGAGCACATACGCTATTCTCGGCCATTTTAAAATTTGGATATGTGCCGAATACAGACACTATAATTATTTAGATATGCAAAAATCGAAGGAAGAACATTTCTAGTGTTAGTAATTATCGTCCAATTGCCCTTGCTAATATCATAGCCAGACTGTTAGAGAATATATTACACAAACAAGCAGCACCCTTCATAACATCTTCGGATTGCCAACATGGTTTCAAGAGCCTCGTATCAACAAGTACTGCAATATATGTAGGTACTCAAACAAGTGGTGGGATATTACAGGAGTAGAAATACTTCTGTAATAGCCTGTTACCTCAGCAAAGCCTTCGACCGTGTGGACCATGATCTGCTGTGGCAAAAGCTAACAGAACGTCCAGTTCCCAGCCAAGTGGTACGGGTGCTGAAACAGTGGTACCAGCAGCAGGAAAACCGCGTCCGATGGAAAAATGAACTGTCGACCCCCTTTGGCCTTAAGTGTGGAGTGAGACAAGGGGGCAGTATGTCACCTGCACTTTTCAACGTGTACATGGATGGGCTATCTGTCCGACTCAACCGAACTGGTTGTTCAATTAACGGGATCCTGATAAATCACATTTGTTATTCAAAAAGTCATTTATTCAAATTAGGCTGAGTGCCAGCACTTTTTGAACGTCAAAGTTCTACATAAAGACAGTCCCCCAAAACGCCCGCCCGTCACCACTTCCTAGTGTTTTAGCTGGGAAGAAGAAGTGGCGCAACGAACTCCCCAGCAACACATCTGTCTGTTGAGTTATAAGAACTATCACTTATACAAAGGTATGTAAGTAGTCAGTATTCTTACAAAGAAAACAGTACAACAAAGGTAACACGTAAAAACATAAAACTTAATAATTCGCTACTTGTAAGCTAGCACACTCCATTATGCCAGCATAAACAGACAAACTCAAGCATAAAAACAATATCAAATCAAACTAAATAAGCCTCCAGACATGAAGGGTGTGCCCGCTTACACGTGCAGAGGGTAGAATTTAATAAAAAGATCTGTGACTCGACGCCACAAGTGATAAACCAGGGCCATCAAAATTAAACATTAAGCATATAATCGTTATAACAATAGTAAAATCCATGGCTAACAAGACGACCTTTCACCACAAGCAGCACCCGTTCACGAGCATAACGCAAAGATCAGCCATTACCCCCCTCGCCATATTTGAGGGAAAGAGGTAACCCGACCCCCGACGCTACCGCAAGCAGTAAAATCTAAGGGAGCATGACATGACATGACATGACATGTTATGCTGATGATATGGTTCTGTTGGCACCGTCAATATCGGCAATGCGCAAACTATTGACAGAGTGTGAAATGTACGCTAAAGACCACAACATGACGTACAACCCAGATAAGTCTGCGTACATGGTTTTTGAAAGCCCGAACAACTGGTCCGATTTGCTGCCACTTCAACTCTACGGCACTGCGCTGTTAAAGGTCGACAGCGTGAAATACTTGGGTCACGTAATAACAGCCAACCTGTCTGATCACGCTGATATAGATAGGCAGAGACGAGCCATCTCGGTGCGTGGCAACATGCTAGCGAGGCGGTTTAGCCGCTGTAGTGACGCTGTGAAATCGCAGCTCTTCATTAGTTACTGCACAAGCGTATACACAGTCGAGTTGTGGGCTACCTACACCAAAGCTGCACTCAGCGAAATGCGAGTGCAGTACAATGACGCGTACCATAAAAAAGGCCCTGCTGAGGAGCCACTCGGCCGCCGCACGCTCCGCCATACATCGCTCCGCTAACTCCTTGGTGGCCGCGGTGCGAGACTGGGACAACAGCCCTCTTCATCAATGGTGGCAGTCCTACCATACGCCGATAACGTGATTCGCGGCGTCTAAGTTTGCATTTGTCATGTTTTTTTTATTTACTGTTATTTATGTGTGCTATTTGGATGTTAATCTGGCAATAAACAATTTCATTTCCTTTCATTTCATTGTCAGGTTGCTAAACATTTGTAAAAATGTCTGTCAAATTGCTTTGAAAAAACAAGATGGCGGCATTAATTTGAACACGGGGCAAAAGATTAATGAGAGTACCTACCTGGATAATCAAAAAAAGTCAATAAAATCATCGGTTGTTGTTACTTCTTCTTAATGATTGTCACTGGCCATTCTTGGTGAAAATAATTCGCGATGCCTTTAAGTTTTTCTTTTTATTCATTTTTTCTTGTTATATAATGGCTGCTGTTTTATTTTTTCACAGATCTACCTAAGTAACTTTTAATGAAACCTCTGCCTTTTCATCATTTTATTCTTAATTTTATTTAAACTTGACGGACAAAGGTAGAATGGCGGACTTAATGCCTTATTCTTGTTTTATAATAACATAATGCAATTTATTGAACGTTCCGTGAGTCTACGAATTGAAATATGTATTTGCATTATTTTTATTTACGTCAATAATGTTTCAATTTATTAATCTAACTCCTGTCCTGTCCAAACTCTGGGAGAGAATATTCTTATCTCGACTCAACTCATGCTTGGAAGTTGCTGATGTAATTCCCTGTCATCAGTTTGGCTTCCGAAAAAGCCATTCCACCATTGAACAAATGCGCAGAGGTAAGTGTGTGGAAAAGAAGGAATATTGCTCTGCCGCTTTTCTGGATGTCCAACAGGCTTTCGATAGGGTCTCGCACAGAGGCCTACTTAGCAAGGTAAAAAAACCCTACCCCATTCAATATTTCCCATAATATCATCTTATCTGGCAGATGAGATGATTCAGATAAATATTATAGATAGATAATTCCAATAAAGCAAGGTGACGCAAGATCATCATTCTACGATATCTTGGTTGGGGAGCTGGGGTGGGCAAGGAAATCGTTTGATTTCCTTGCTGTCGCCCACTCCAGCCCCTGTATGCGTTCTAAGTTTATAGAACGGATTCAGAGAGCTGAGAACAACATCCTTAAAGTTATTTCTGGAGCCCCCTGGTTCGCACGCAACTCAGAAATCCACTCTTATCTACAAACGCCAACTGTCCTTGAGGAAATAGAATGTCACAGAAGGAAATACAAAGACCGTCTTCTTCCCACCCTAATCCCCTTGTGAAAATGCTTTTGCAGTCAAGCGAAATTAGAAGGCTCAAAAGGCCGGGTGCCCTGACAGAAATTGTAACTGGAGCAATGGCCCCACCCTCAATAAACGCCAGCTTCATTACGGAACAAATTTGATTAAAGTCTCCCGACTGATTGCAAATATTAAAAGGAAAAAAAAATGTTTTAATTATTATTATATTTTGGCGATAAAAACATGACAAAACATGAAAACTCACAAAATTCAAACACCACCGATGTTACCACAGCAAATAAAGCAGCGGAACTTGCTACAATAAAAATATTAGGTCCGTAACTAATATAAAAAGGTTTGCCAACGTGTTAATTAAAAGAATTTAGGCGTGAATTATAATGATTTGCGACTAAAGAGGTCATGATGTAATGGCTTGACACTTGTTTCGTAAGACTGCGAGATGAGCCTCAAATGTAACGCTATGAGTAGACCTTGCTACTACTTAACGGGTGATGAGCATGACATGGATGTAGATAGTTTGGAAGTGGCTTGACAGACTCTCAAATTGGACCACAAGGAGGTTGGTTGGAACTTCATAATTAGGTTTAGTGGATATATGTTTGGGATAGTTAATATTTAAGTTACTTATGGACATATATTGTTTTTTACTTTTAAATTACAAAAATAAAGGTGTACCTACTACATGAATACATGATTGACACAAAGTGAAATAAGTCCCATCAACTTTTTCGCCTTATTGGTCCAGGTCGTTGTGTGTTTCATAAAACATAGGTTACTAACCTTTGTTGAGGTTAGTACTGCAGTGTGTCCTTAAATTGGAATGCTGCTGTTTATTCAGTACATTTTTGTTCGCATAAATCGGCAAAACTTAGTGAACTGCTGTTTTTTGTTCGTTTTAGGTGTTGATTTTCGCATTTATCGTGCCTTTTATTAGGACCTAATGCCTGAAATAATTTTGGAAGGCGAAAAAAAATATTTGTATTTCAACATCTATGTACAAGCCAACCAACCCAACCAACCACGCCAAGTTGCCACGGCCATTCTTTGAGCGGGTAAGCCTCATCTAGCAACTTTAACTCCTAATTAATAAATATGCAAACGCATTCCGAACGCAATGTATTATTATAATTATTTAGTTAAACGTTTCATAAGGCTTCGTTTCGTGAACGTCTTATCTTAACATACGACGTTATTATCTTCTAAGTATAAAATCTGTTCATGGTCTGTTCGCAAAGTTTCAACAGACTATGGAATCAGCCATACCGATCCATAGAATTAAACTTGTGTTAAGAGTTTTATTTGAACTATTTTGTGTGTACAATAAAGTATTTTCTATATAGCTATCTATTAGCGCCATTTTTTAAGTATTTATTAGAATTAATTGGCGATGAATTGAAATTATCTCGAGTTATTATATTTGTTCCTGCACGGGTGGGGAGTACATTTTTTTTTTTTGTGAGTGGCTTCTCGCAGTTCAACCTATAAGGTTGTCGACTGCTTAACCGGGCTTGCCTGTGGTGGCCTTAATATAATATTAAAGCCTCCAGCCAGGGCTTATGTACATACCTACACTCCAGTGAGTGACACTGTTTTATAGAAATTGACAGTGACCATTTTGTAACAAATTGTACAGATAAACCGAAGTGTCAGTACACTTCGGTTTGTCTATGGAAAGTTTCTGCTCTATGGCAAGTTCTAAGCAAACGAGACGATTTGCTAATTGTAATGAGAACCTTCTTGAAAGGTTCGTTAAACAAAATGGTCGGTTATTATCTCATTTTTTAGATGGGTTTGTTGCAGATAAGAGCTAGGTAGATATTGCGCTGTGGGGTGTAATTAAGGTAAAGAAGTTAATTATTGTGAAGCTACACTAGAGGTGGAAGAGTAGATTTTGCCAAAAAAAATCTGATTTGAAAATGTTTATTCCAAGTTTTTTTACGTTATATCCTAATCCTAAATCGTCGAACCGTTTTTGATGAATTTTGGTATAGAGATCGGTGGGACCTTGACTACTTTAACGCGAGCGGAGCCGCGAGCAGATGCTATCAAATAATATCTTCAAATTCCAAAACTCCTCGGAGTGAATGATCAATTCAGTTTTTCGAGCGAAACACTAAAAATTAAAACTTGTCTTTTCAGTTTTGCAGTTTCAAATTAAGAACATCACCAGCAAAGTCCCTATTCTGTAAAATCTGGACGTCCCACGGTCTACCATGGAACTCGATCGTCCGGAAGCTCCCACGAGAATCGTTCTATTATCAGCATCTATACCTAAAATGTGGTCTGGGATAAAATAATGCGGTATTCTTATCTCGGTCCGATAAAATGTAGTTTTATATTTCTACAATAGTCTGATATCTATGCTAATATAATAAAGCTAAAGAGTTTGTTTGTTTGTTTGAACGCGCTAAATCTCTGATTATGGATTTGTTTTTTTATGTATTTATTATATAGCCACATTCATGAGGACTGTAATTGCAACTTTTATAAAACTTATTCAGATTGGGCTTTGCACGGGTACGGGTGCAAATAACATACACAAACCTTTCTCAGTTATCGCTCATTTTACAAGTGAAAACCATATCAAAATCCAAAGACTTTCATAAACAGTGCCCCTTCCAATTCCGCCCTTGAAGTTGAAATTTCTAAAAAACTTTCTTGGCGAAAAAAAATGTTCCTCCAAATGCCAGGAATTTGAATTCTTAGGGTTGTGCGTCGATAGTCAGTCAAGACAAACGATTTTATAAGTATAGTAGGTATAGGTGGATTACACATAGTCTGTCTGTCTGGCATCGGTCATTTACTCGCTCATGACAATTTGTCGAACAATGCGCTCCGTGCGAAGAAACCATACCTTGATTGTAATATATAACGTGATTGTTTATAAATAGAAGGAAAGTGAATATAACGAGATCTAATGAACATACATTAAATAGGTATTATGGACGCTTTTTATGGAAGGATAAAAGTCTGCGATGACGAGTTCTGTCTTATACTTTGTCGTATTATACCAATTTTGTGTTAGAATAATTCGAAATAAGACAGCAGTTTCTTGAAAGAAAACTGCTTCACTTGCGTTTGATTTGTGACGAGTCGATAATTATTTTTATTTTCAGAAAATAGAGGTTAATATAACTTCATCATCATATCAGCCGAAAGACGTCTACTGCTGGACATAGGCCTCCCCCAGCCAACCCGCCTGCCAAGCGTGGCGGTTATGGCACAATAGCGACGCTTGGCAGGCGGGTTAGCGATCGCAGTGTAGGTAGCTGTTGCAATTTACAGATAATGCTGCTGCCCATTCTCTGGTGAATCCCTTAGTCGCCTCTTACGACACCCACGGGAAGAGATGGGATGGCTTTTACGTCCGATACCATACAGAAATGCAATAAAATTACAAGATTATTGAAAAATCGGACGACTCCCAGCATTACAGTAACGGAAACGCTATTATCAAAGAATTATCTACAATTTTCTTTTATTCACGGCATTTTCCACCAGTATTTAAACAATTTTCTCGGCGTAGTTACATACGTGCACTTCAATTATTTATAAAGCGGTATATAAGGGGTGAATGTATTACTATTCAATAACAATCACAACAGATGTTCTCTGCCCGCCATGTTTGCACAAGTGGAGTAATTATGGCAAATAAAACTGCGCCGTGTTATCTCTTACTTATCTCGTAATATAGTGTGTTAATATTATAAGATTTCACGGCCTTTGCACGCTTCAATGTCAGTTACAAACTCCGCAGTTGCTACACGAAACTCGGGAGTACCTGGCTATCATCTTATTCTATCTCAGGCCATCTGAAATAAACGAGCATGAATCTCGAACGCTAGGTTTCTCTATTTGTGCAATCTGTCAGATTCGAAATTGATGTCGAATATGGTCTCGTTCCAGAATGTGGGTGCGCTATTTTAAAATTTTAAATAAAAAGAAAAATGATTTTATATTTTTCGAAGCAACAGTTTATGTAATTTACATTTGATTACATTTCATAATTCAGTGTATGACTTCAGCTGAATAAAGATAGATGAATAGGTTACCTGCTCGTAAGAATTCAATATTGAGTATATATTTAGCCTTTTCGTAGGGAATTAAAAACAAGATGACCCCTTGAACTTCGTACAATCGTACCCGGTACCTACCTACTACCTGAAATTGATTTGATTGTAACACTTTTCTTTTTATTTTTCTATTAAATATTTTTTATAGGAATAGATGAGTATTATATCTACTTAATACATTTACACTACAAAATATGGCTTGAAATATTCTTAAAATTTAAATATTTAATTTTATTAAGCGAACCCTGTTCTTCAAACAGGAACCATAACCGTTTTGTTGATTAACCATAGATTACATTGACTACAAAAACCATAGACTATTCCAATCCATAGATCGAAGCCTTATCTTTTCTTGGAGAGGTTAATAACTTTTGAATTTTAAACAAGATACCAGCCGCAGAATTACAATAAATACAAATGAATTATCGTCATTCAATATTGGAACAGTGTCTCGAATTGAATTTAATTATTTTGCAATGAGTTCATTCGGTCTATGTTAGTGCGCGTGGAAAACTGAAAAAAAAACTAGGTACTTATTTACTATACTAGGTACCTACTTAGTATCCATGTTGAAGTTTTCCATTGCCAATTTAAAAATAAAGGGAAGGAATGATTTTCCAACAATGGTTTCAGAGATTGAATGTTTAGAGCAGCCCAATCTATAAAAAGTGTTAACACACTCTCCTCCTCACAACTTGATAAATCTATGACATGTGATGAAAAGACGAAAGTACCTAGTCAATGTTATCAATAGGTAAGTATCAGTATAATTATGTAGGTATATACAAAGTTAGTATCAAACCTGTCCAAAACTCTACAGCTACAGAGCACACAGTTGGCATAAACTACTTTTAGACGAGGCTTAGCTTTAAGTTTCCAGTTCAGCCCAGTTCAAATAAACAGGTCTCCTGATTGCTTTACCATGAATCAAAAATATACTTCAAAAAGTTCGTTATATTACAACAGAACAAATCACATGTACCTACGTATAAAGTATGAGAGATTCGGATCACGTGCGATGCACCGGGGTCAATGCCCGCTCTGACAATATTGACAGGCAAGAAGAGATACCGACTCAAACAAATAATGTGGCCAAATACGATAGATGTGATCGGAAGAGGTCTTGTATCCTTATATTTTGTTTATGGTTCGTTTTTTTTACATAGGCTTTTAGGTTATCGTACTTGCATTGCACTCGGCTAGAAAAAGTTTGGGTGTCAGAATTGGGCGGGAAAGATGATGGAAGATGTAACTATAGTAGGCGCCAGATAATCGTGGAATATCGGTCATTGACCCACCTACATTTATTGACATTGTTAATTTGAAAAACGGAATTAATGACACAAAACTGTCCCGAATCATCATCTCTCGTGATCCTTAACATTGTCTAATAATGAAAAACGATTCATATTTAATTGTTCAGGTACCTATGAGCAGTTATTAGGGAAAGGTCAATGTACTTTATTCCACATTTATCTGGCGCCTACTATAGGTATAGGTACCTATAGGTACACCGGATGCATTTTTCATAAACTGACAATGTACCTTCCTAGTCTAATTACTTTTAAGGAATCCATCTTTTTAGTACCTACCTATTAAATACCTACGTAGACCCAAGATGGGAACGTAGAAAACTCAACTGTTTATGCAAATGATCTAAATAATATCAATCAACCAACGATCATCTCACGCCACTCGCTAGTCATAAAACTCAATTAACGACACGAGAAAAAAGGTTGATGCACTATTACCTAGGTATTCGTAAACTTGCAGATGGTTAAGTTTTTCCAATTCGTTAGATGTTGTTAACATTGGTGTCGTGAAACATAAGATTTTAGAAATAGGTAAGTACTTATATATTACTTAAGTAAGTACCTATATTTATCTGTCGGTGGTCTGGGGTTGTTCAAAAGATAAACAGTCTTTTAAAGCGGATTTTTCTAACCCAAAACTCTGGAAAAACCTTAGTTTATCTTTATAACTTTAATTAAACAGTGCCCACTGCGCAAAATATGTTCATAGATACATATCATGCGCTATTCGATCTATCGCATTATTACACTGGCGTAACAGCTGGTTGCATGACATTATTTTCTTTTTTCTACGCTACGCAGCAAGCGGTAACAGACACTGGCCGGTAAATGTCCCGCGCTAATAAACGCCGTTAAGAAAAAAACAAAGATTCATTTTCGCGCCAACACTCTTCCGCCATATTGGTCGCGTGATGAAAATGATGTATTTGCGCGACTTTCGTTCACTTTCGATTCAGAAACTGATGTTCATCATGTTTAGTACTCTTCCTAGTTCGTTTCGTTCCATTTTGTAATTAGTTGGATTTGAAAATATGTTGATTGTATTTCCTGATCATTGGCTTATTGATGTCGTGCTTAGCTGAAATGGCTGTGAATTAAAAGAGGTCTACCTACCCTATGATATAAAATATAATGCGTCATTGGTTCTAGTATTTTATCCTATTATTCATAGGAAACCTCGTACAAATGATAGGTAAGTAGGTACATTAAATAGAATAGATAAGTAGGTACCTACCAAAAACTGTCAAGAACTCCAGTCAGATTACATAGGTACGATTAGGCAATATACATAACAGTACATAATCTACCTACTTAATAGCTAACACGAATTCCTAATATTAATCCAATACTGCCAGATCAATGTTGATACACCTAAACCGTCAAGCAGTTTTAGCTAAAAGATGGTTTTGATTAACATCTATTGTGTCAGGGGATTCGCAGCCACCCTAGTCTATTATTTTGTAAACTAACTGGTCGAACATCCCGTCCATCTATTTTTTCCGTTGACGAAGCCATGTTTGTAAACGTCTATGTCGGTTTGTGAATGAAATTCGCGCGGTTTCCGCGATTTGGCGGGAGAACGTGTCGGTAGGCAAACATCTTTATCTAAACATTATGCACACCGGATTATAAACCCTATTTTCTTCACACTTAGCCTAAATTCAGTTGTCAAGTCATAGCACGACCATAAATCGCTTGAGGACAATGACTGCATCTTTGAAACTGTCCAACCGCACATGACAATAATTATATCATTGAATCACAAAACTAATTATTTCTTTATTTTTCTGAAATCAATCTAACATTTCATTTTGTATCTAATACCTGCTTTAAACTTACTTTTAACTTAGCTTTCACATTACCTAAAATGTAGGCATAGGGTTGCCAGGTCTTCAAAACAAATATCCGGACAGACCAGCCAGTTTAGCCGGACATTTGGATGAAAAGGCCGGACTAAATTTTTTAGTCTTAGAATAACACTAAAATTTTTTTTAAGATTAACAATGCATTTTCATCATTAATCATATTAATAAAATTTACCTTAAATTAGCTAGCGATACAAGGTGGGATAGGCGGACCGGAAATCAACACACGAAAAATTTAAAAAAAAAATGCTCAAATTCAAAAAGCCGGACAGGCCGGACACCGTCTAATTTGGCCGAACACACAACCAAAAAGCCTGACTGTGTCCGTTTTTTATCGGACGCCTGGCAACACTATGTAGGCACATAGGTAAACTAAGTTCGTATTTTATTTTATTTTATTTTAACATACTAACCGCAACATATCTTAAATATATGTACCATTGTTCTAAAACCATAATATTATATTATTAATTAAACTATTATATTATTAACAAGCGCTTATTTAACACCATAAATTGGTATCTAAACACCACGCGTGTAAACGAGGAAATTCAAATACAATTTTAAAATTATACCCAGTAATGTACCTACGAATAAACCATGAATTAACGAGAATATACTGATATAGGTATATTTTTGAATGAGTCAATGGGAAAAATTGGCTGTTGTTAACCAACAAGTTCATCGTAATACTTACTATTACATAAATTCAAACGCATTGAACTGTCAGTGGCATTCGACCACTTCAGTCTTAGGGCTATGATATCCTTTTTCTTTAAGTTCAACTTATTTACTTCGTTTAAGGTCATTGTAAACACTCTCTAATTGATAATAAAGTTCTTTCATTAAGATTCCTTGAACTTCCAGAAGTATCTCAGGGTACTTGACTAAGAAAATCTAACTAGTCCGTCAGAGATTTCCAAAAAATATTGGACACGTATTTTTTCTTTTGTCGCGTAAACAAAACATGAAGACGATACAGTACGTTGAAAACTCGTGTGACGTCACTTACCAGTGCACTTTTTACTAGAAAGTGACGTTACAAGCCTCCACTCCTTATTTTCGATGCGTTTTACCTTCGTATTTTTTTATTGATTGAATAAAATTAAAAATACGTCGGTATCCAATACTTTTCTATAATATAACTGAAGGCCTAAAAAGAATCATATTTTTATAACCCAGGTAACATCCCTTTTTAATCGTCGTTTTCTCAGTTTTTTCAACGACTTCCTCAAGGTTCTATATTTGGCCCACACATTTTCCCAATCGAAGTAAAATTTGCTATTGTAAATGACAATCAATAAGGATTTGTGTATAAATCCTTATTGACTTGACTGGCAAGTAAATAAGTGTATAACATAAGGAAACGTATTTATGACAGCTTGAAGGATGAAAACTATAGCACAAAATTAAAGAGTATATGTGTTCTATTACTGTTGTAAATCTTGACCCAGTAATTGCGAAATAGATCCAGGTTGCACAAACAATATAGATAAAATGTTACTCCAAATGATCATTTGCACTAAATTAAATGAGTCACTGATAATATCGTTCACAATGCAGAGGTAGGTATTGATAAGATTTACGTGTTGAGAATCAATTACATTATTTTTACTTACATCCGTTTTAAGTTTTTATCAATGCTGCTAAATCATTTCCAAATTCCATGCCATTCCATTTTGTAGCGAATCTTTTAACACAAAAATCGACGATGGTATATTGAAATAATGTATTCTGTAAATAATAATGTATGTAATGTTGTATATTAAAACTACAAAGATAGATTGATATTTTCTCATCATCATCATCATCATCATTCTCTTGGGCTTCCAGTATCCACATAATATATGTAGATACTGGAATGTTGATAATGTGTTATTGGTCGCCTCGTATTTGACTACTACACTGTCCTACTAAGCGCAAAAGCGGTATCTCAAAAAAAAACGTAAAATTGATTTTTATACCATCGGATAGCTTTAAAAAATACGCATCCAATGGACTAAGCCTTTTAGCGCTATCTTATTCAAAACATATAAAAATACCCCTAAGAAAGATTTCCCTATCTTAGTTTTACCTTAAATCACTAAGGGTATTAGAGGTATATCAATATTACGTAGACAAACAGCCGTATAACCGTATGACTGGGAAGATTACACGACACAGTATAAATTGTCTCGAATACAACCGCGACCATATATTAATGAAATGGTCGAAGTAGAAGTCAATAGAGGCAGTTTTGATTTGACATACAGAACTGGATTAAATATCACTGCAAGCATAATCGGCAATAAAATTTTGAAAACTCAAGTTTTGCCACCACAAGAAGAAAACTGCAATGGAAGGCATTTCTTAAAGCAAAAAAGAAAATATTTTGAAATCTTTTCAAAATATTATACCTCAAAACGGAATGTCCTTTTGGAGAGCTCCCTAGTTTTGACTAGATTAATTTCATAGAATCCGTTTTTTCTTCAAATTGTTTTTTATGCCATTATAAATTTGAATAATAAAAGACTTAAGAAATATACTTTGATCGTTTTTTTTTCCTTTAAATAAATACATATTTTATTCGATAGAAAATTCATTTTTTTTTATACGTACATGTCGGAGAACAGCCAACGAAAAAGCGGTAACTCAAATTTTAATTGTATAATTACTAGGCGGTGTAGCAGTATCTCATGAAAAAGGTATATCCACATACATTCTTGATATTTTAACAATTGTATTAACAAATAAATCCAATATAATATATAAATTCTATTTAATAAGCTAAAAAGTCAATCCATAAAATAAAGCATTTATTTTTTTTACAAAACTCCAATTATCTCGAAACTCGCTTTCATTAAGATACCGCTTTTGCGCTTAGTTGGGCAGTATATCACCTGGTGATTATGGTTGGTAAGACATTAGTCGACGATAGAGCACGCTTGCCCAGACTTTTCAAACTTGATTTTGGACCCCGGGGGCAGCTTTTAGGAAATACAGACTCCAGCAGAGAATTCCACTCCTTAGCTGTATGCATAATGAAAGTAATCCCAAAACATTTTGGGCGAATAATTGAGATGCCACATCGAATTATTATTTTTTCCTATTATCTTATCATTCTAGGCATTGAACTTTGTTACATTTGTATGAGTATGATTCCTTCCAAATACGTGTACTATGAGTCAAGGACCTAAAAATCTTGGGTTTTCTCATTCTATTTGTCATTAGCAACTGCGGTTGCGTGCGTACCAATTTCAAGTAAACCTTTGTTGAATTGGTTTATGTAAGTACCTATTTGGTCACATAGGTATTCTTTATGAATTGGTACACTAATTAAATCATTTACTATTTTCCTTATCAATGAGTAATGATTGACGTATTTATGGACTTGCAAAGTCGTCTGATCTGTTATCCTGTAAAAGAATTTCATAAATACATTCGGCTAGTTTGCGTCACGAATTCAGATGAATAATGTGAAATAATGTTATGATTTCTTAATCATCAAATACTGTGGTTGGTGCGCGTCATTTGTTATGTTAATTTTCACATTATGTAATACTTAGTATTGCTAAACTACATAGTTCATCAATGGATCATAGCGTTGTTTCCGTCAAACCAATTAGGCTAGTGCCTTCCATCCACGATAAATCTCGATCGTTTGATATTACTGAATACCACGGAGTATATCAGGACATATTCACAATGAAAAGCAAGCGATACAGACAATATCAATGTGTTCTAAATCATCCTCCTGACCTTGTCCCAATTGATTTGGGGTCAACGCAATGTCTTTTACCATACATCATCTTTATTTTTCGTTATCTCATTCTCAGTAGTCACCTCCTCTTTAACCATATTTCGTCTTTAAAATTTACTGTAGCTAAATCTCAAGCTTTTATAGTATGTGCCCGCCCATGTCAGTATGTTAAATGTTCTTTTACGAACAGCATAACGCCATAAGATGTTGAAACAGCCTTATCAGTTAACGGAACATCGTTAAGGAACAAGATTTTTGAAGTATACACTATATCTAGTAAAACTGCTAATGGACACTGAGTATCTGAAGATAAGATTTCTCCATCCGTGTGTGTTGTTTGTTCAATAACGTTGCTATCAGATAATAATTATAGTTTCCTATACTTTAAACTGTATGTTGGAATAGTGCTCTCGATATTCACTGCTATTTCAATCGATACATTTAATAATGAGGCCAAATTATAGAGTTATTGATTTATGAATGACAATGCTAAAATGCAAACTGCTAATCATGACTGGTTATGGCAGTCAATGGAACAAGCTGATAATAACTGCTTTCAAATTGAAATGGTAATAAATAAGAAAGAGAAAAATGGAAAGGCTTTTCATGAATTCATGATAAAGAAATCGTTTCAATAATTGGAATGTACTAATAGAAAAATGCAGACAATGATTTGAAATTCATTACGTTTAAAATCAAAGACTAGTAGGAACTTTTTGGCAACTAATTAATTAACTTTGGAAAAGCTTTTCTTCAAGATAATTTTAAATAATTTAAGCTTTGAATGAATTTTAAAATCTTCATTAAAATTGATAATATTAACTATATCTAGGCCTGTCATAGGAACAACCTTCATGGTTATTAATAAAGACATCTCATTGATAACTCACTTCCAGTCTTCCACGTCTATTTCTATTATAAACCGATAATATCTAGTGAAGATTAGTATGAAACGCCTTGAAATGTGTCGAAAAACAATATTTTTCAATATTTTATTGTTTAAGATCCATCTTATCTAGTACGATATCGATTAATGTCATGGATGGCGCGGCTGCCACAGAACATAGACTTTGTTTAGCAGCTATCTATAGATTTACTGCTGTCAGACCATTATTCTTTTGTTTTTAATTCGTTAATCTCGTAATCAGATTTATATACAACGATTTTGAATGTTGTCACGTCTATTACTCCCCGAACAAACCGTTTTTAGGACAACGATAATGGCAGTTTCCTAGTTCAGAATTTCAAATGCTTTCAAAGTATTTCCTTCTCTTGCAAAATTATCTACTCCATCATCTGAATGACAATGTTTTATTTCCTCGTTCGAATTCCGGTAAATATAGATGAATTTCTAGCAAATTTATCAGCTGTAATTCAACCAGCAAAATGGGAAGATGAAATAAAATGCAGAGAAACACACAAAAAGTTCATTATTCAGGCACTTTGCAATCACAAACAACAAAAAAGTATGAACTATCAACCTTTTACCCTTTTCAATCTATGCTTCAACAAAAATAAAAAACGGCCAGTATAGAGACGTTAGCCACGTGTTGACAGATGGAGGGAGCCATGTTTGCATACGCTCGGCTGACCGATACCAGAGGTCGGCTCCAGATGGGGACCGAGTACCGCTGATAAATAACCGATTTTTGTATTGAAACCTATCGCCTCTTTTGAGTAAACAGTGCTACAGCACCTTTTAGAGTTTTGTCACTGTTAGGAAAATTTCGGAGCTTAAAAAGCTCTGCCGATCTTTTCTGTCAACTTGTCACCGTGTAAACTTAGGTGGAGTAAGCATGCCATGAAGTGAATTTGTCATTCCATCTTATTTGTATGGATTGACAGCTCACTTTATGTTCACTTCACGTAGGTAAGCAATAGGAATTGCACTGCTGCTTCAGAACTGTACCTAATCGAATCATAGTTTTTATTTTATTGAAAGAAGATGATAACGCTATCCAGCCGATTTCGTATTCCTTAGCTTTTCATGGTTGTTGATGCGAGCTCAGATTTTTTAATACTTAGGTATTCTCTTTAGACAGATTTCGCCAAAACTGACAAGGAGAAAGAAGCGTGGGGCTCGCGAACGGAGGAAGGAGTGACCAGAAAGAAGTCTTTACTCAAAATTTGAATCAAATAGGCTAGGAAAAAGTTAAAAGAAAGAAATACCTAAATACTCTCTAAACTTGTTGATAAAAACAAGAACCAAAGAGGTGGGATAACAATCAGAGTAGGTGAAGTTATTATTATTTGCACAACGGTAATGTAAGATGAAACACCTGTCTTACGTCAATTAAAGCAGCTTTGAGTAAATATGCAGGCAAATAATGTGTTACATTACAAACTGGATCGCATGATATTTTTTTCATAGAATTGTTGATTTTTGGACGCGGTTCTCAACAGATTCAAATAATCTTAGAGATTTTTGTTTATCTAAACTGATTCTGGCTTTAAAAAACTCGAGAAATAACGATAATATCCTGCAAAAAAAATGTTTAGACAGATTCTACGGGAAATCTGTAGCTAAAACATAATATTGTTCTCTTAAGTCTAGCTTCAGCACACAAATCTTTATAATTTATTCAAGGTCATCAGTAATAAGCGTGTAATACTTAATAATTAATTTAAATGATGCAAATACACATAACGAAGCAGAAAAATGTTACAAAACTGACGCTTTTGCAATCACCAGCGCCATCTTTGTTTCAACCGCCATTAGGTTTTAGGCGCGAAAGTCTCAACTGACGTTTTATATTTTAAATTTGTTTTTTTTTTGTTATTTCAATAGTGTATCGCAGTCAAAGTGATTCGAGATACTTGAATAAACAATAAAATATAGGGCAAGTGCTAATTAAACAGTCGAATGACGTTGTTAACCTACTCATTGATAGGGAATGAGAATTAGTTACAAGAAACATGTTTTAACGACGATAATATAGTCGCCTATTTATGTTTTTATTAGTATTTGTGGTATGGACGTTGAAACTTGAGTTTTACGTCATCATAAAATAATGAGCGCTAATTATAACAAATTCAGAAGCAATTCTGCAAAAAAATGATTTTTAAGAAAAAAAATATTTTTGTTTAATTAATTAAAGATTCTTGATTCGGATACTTATATTGAAATTTGAAAACAACCTGCCTGACCCACCTTATTGGAAACAATTAATTAGTAAAGAAATAGTTAGCTAATGATTTCCTATAAACGCTAATACCGCTACAAAAAGTCATTTTAAAGAACATTAGCAATAAATTCTACAAAATACTTGAGTTCTAATGTATTTAGTTTCTTGAGATAAGTTTAGCGCGTGGCTTCGTAAATAGTATCGTTCCTTGCAGTACCTAGTAGTCGTAGGTATAGGTACTAACTAGGAGGATGACCGATCACCAACTTACGTCATTTTCAACGTAAGTACACGCCTTTATAACAGTTATCGCTCTTACGCCTCTCGTAACAAGAAACATTATCACACTGTTCAACAAAAAATACCTATTAAATCGTCTTAGTACTTAAGCAGTTGTTTTCGCAAAAGAGTAAAAGATAAAAAAGACACGTTTTTACAATTCATTTAGATAAATTCGGGTATTTATTCGTTTATCGGAAATCTTTTTTAAAAGATTACTGGACACGAGTTCGCGTTCCTTTCTTTTAAATATCGATCGGCGGTTCAATGTCTGTCTGGGTACAATAATATGTTTTGCGATAATGTAGAATAGAGGCAATAAAATTAAAATTCAATATCTAATCCTTATTTGCTGTCGTCATACATTTCCCAATTAAAAATTAAAAGCAAAGAAAATGTGTCATTTCTGTTAATTTTATCTATAGGTGCCGAACAAAAAAAGCTTTCAGTTGAAAAATTACAAAGTGCTTTTCATAAGTGAATCAAGTATCTACCTGTTTATATGCCCTCATTATGATAACTAGTTTTGTGTGTTGATTGAATCGATACACTTATCATTAAATTCAATGATAGGTTATTTATATTTGCAAATCAATTCAAACATTTGATAAATTCTTTGTCTGTGACGCAAATAGCACTGATGAGTCGGAAAGATGTTTAGTGATTAAGTAAAAAATATTAAAATGTATTTTTTAACAGCTCAAAAATAATAATCATCCGCCATGATTGTTCTAATCGCAGAGATAAAGGTGAATAAAGATTCGATTGTGGCGGAACCAGTCGGCGCGGCATCTCTTCGGTATTATCATCGGGCGCTCTCGTCGCTGATCCACCTGAACCCGCGCGGACAATCTCGCCCGCGCGACGAAACGAAACACACTAGCTGTCTCGCTCAGTCCCAGCACGCCCGAGATGCGCTCTCTCCTTCTCCCGGCCGCCGCTCTCGACCAATCGGCGGCCATCTTCTGCTCCCTCGAGAGCAGAGCGACAGTGCGTACTCTCATCACACGATCACAAGGAGACGACATCTCGTAGCGCGAGGTTGTCGTTCCCGCGCGAGATGCGACACACGTTCGACGCGCGAATTATTTGAATATAGTGCCTTATAAAGTGTTTGTAAATAGAAAATAATCCAAGACTGTAAATCTGTGCTCAAAAATTATTTAAGGTGTTTGTGAGAGACTGGACGCTGTTTCGTGTGTTGTTGGACTATTATTTTTGTATTATTTCGGGCTTCGGCTGATATCGCAAAAATTATCCACCATTGGGTAAGTTATTTCGATTAGATTACGATGCAAATTATCGTTTGTGACGGCGGGCGTCGCCCTGTGTTTTAGGTACCTCTAGTAATTAATATCGAGTGGGCTCAGTGCGATACGCGACAGTCGAATGTTTTGTCGTCTCTTGACCCTTGAGCCCTTGAAGGTGACTTGTGTGTTCGAAAAACAAATAATTGCAGAATGTTGCTTCTCTAATTTTTAAATATTTTTTTATGCAACGGATGAATTTATTTTGTGCGCGAAAAAGGAACGTTTTTATTCTAAATTCGATATTTTCGTTTGAGTTTTTTTTGCAAATATGATAATTCGTGAACAGTTGTGTGAAATGTTTCGATTTGCAAAAATTAACAGTGCACTGCTTTTAAACGTGAAAATTGTGATTAGGGTTAAAATAAAAAAATCGGACGCGAAAAATCAATAATTTCAATCAAAGTCAAAGTCAAAACGTTTTTTTCAATTGGGCCATTAAACGGCACTTTTGAACGTCATCGTTTACAGTTCAGTAAAAATAATAGAATTACATTAATAAAGTGACTACTGTCCATTCGGAAAGGTAGATTCTTATGGAGAAGAACGGACAAGAAACTCCATATAGCTCCAATACTTGTCTACCTAAACGATACATCTTAAAAATCTTTTAAATGAAACGCTTTCTACCGAAAAACGTATCTTGATTAGGTACGGGTAATTTTTTAAGTACCTACAGTAAATTTTATAAGTAACTACTGACTGAAATACCTACTATTACTTATAAAATACTCTGTAAAATATTTATAACAAGAAAATGCATAAAAAAAGTTTTAATAACGAGATGAAAAATTAACACTTTCGCCGTCGGGCGTTCTCAAGTGAAGCTTAATTGTTCGCTAAGTATAATCAGTGTTTTTTTTTATTTTGCCGTAGATTAAGTTCTTTCAAAGCTTTGTGTGTTTTAACCAAACCTTTTTTTTTGACTGACTCTGATTAACGAATTATTTTCTTGTTGACTTAAATTCCCATTAGAATGTGATTTTGCTTAAACCTATTTGATAAACGAATGAAAAACCCTTGACGTATTAAACAACCGCTAAAAGAAATCCACAAAATAACGGCTAAGGCAAGACGATGAAAATACATAGTAAGGAAAACGTTTTAAAAGAAGCGATATTCTGCATTTTTTGTAGACACATAAGTCAAACGCGACGGAACATTCCGCGCCCCAAAATTGTATTCCAGGGAAAAGTAAAAAGAACCCGATTTACATGCGTTATGTTAATGTTTTCCAGGCAATTGAATTCCAGCAATCACGCTATTTACTAATGGTTGACCGCAGCAATCATAAATAAAAGATAAATCATTATCTTTTAATGAATCTTAGCAGATTAATGCTGCGCAAATGACTGGGCATTTCGTCACATTTCAGAGAAAATTCCAAATGATTAACTTTGGGAATTTTTAAACTGATTAGAGGAAATAGCTAATATCATTATAATCACCATACTCTCATTAATGACCTACCTATCAAGTCTATTTAATCCACATTCTCTTATTATGATGATCGATTGACCAGTGACTGCAAATTTCAGAAGGATAATGATGATACAAAATAAATTACTGATTGACTAGACAGCTCCCGATATCACTATTTTCCTTCAAAATATTGACAATCATTCTTTATCCGTAGTTGTGGTCGGCGCAACATTGTCTTTATACTTCTCTATTAGTCGTCATCCCAGTTCTAGGCATTTCAACTTTCTAAATATATTGTCCGTCAAATGTGTTTACTTAGCCGTGCCTGCTTCTAAAATCAATCACTTTTCTTAAAAACTTATGCATCCAAATGTCATCAACGGCAGCTAAAATACAAAACAGATATTTTATCATTGTTGAGAAACAATCATTCAAGACGAGACTCATGTCAGATACATTGCTCAGATAAGTATTTGCTAGATAAAGCCTCAATCTCATCTTCCATTGAGACATTTGTGTCCATTATCTCCGTAATTTCTTCTATCTCAAGTGTGATAGCCGTGATGTGCTCTTTAGTCAATTATGTAAGAAACGGCGTACATTATCGATTGAACGTTGCACGATGTTTGGTTATCCATTTAGATGTAATAAAAATCGTCATGATCTTTGTCTTTTGCTCAAACTTTAATGGAACATTGAGAAAAATATTCTCAGATTTGCAGCTGCTACCTTATATAGGTTCATATCATAACTAGTAACTGACTAAAGACTACAAAATTTACCTAATAAACTATATAAATTCCAAAAATCTGCAGATTCTAATGAGACTCTTATAAATTACTAGAAACCACTATGCCACTATTATCTGTCTTACAAGAGTCTATTTCAGCATGTAAGATTTCTAATATCGAACCAAACAATCCTAAAAGAATACCGCAAAGCTCACTGGATGATGCTTCAAAAGACTACGTCTTTGCGACTAATCGCAACACATCTCTACAATCGTTAAATTCGTAATCGTACGAAAACCCTTAGATTACCTATCAAACAAGACAAGCCATGACAAGTGTTTATCATCAGCTGCATTAACATCAAGATTGCGACAGCCAGCCTCTCAACTAAAGATCTTACAAGTTTGTCACGGACAGACGATATCATTCCGACAGATGTTACTGTTATCTAGTAATTGCCATTATTTCTATATTATTTGATTGCGATAGAACTGAAGGTGCTTTTTATCTATATCATTTCTAAATTGGAGATACTATTTTTCAGCTTGTGTTTTGCCTTCAATTTAAAATGTAACGAAGAATTCAGGGATCCGAAATATCAAATTGAACTTAAATGCTTATTTAAGGATTTTTTTACTAATTTCAAAGTCTATCATACTCTTTAGTAACACCTGTTCAACAGTGATAATGATTTAGTTTAAGATAAAAACGTTTTAAAGCCAATGTCTCAATGTTAAAAGAGCAGGTTACTTCGCAATAATACAGTAGTTAGATGCGCCAAGTTATTTCACACCGAATCTGTAGTGTTCATCTCCTAATACATGTTATTATTTCATATTATTAACTTAAGTAACTAAACTAAAAGACGATTCAGTGAAGAAGATTCAAGCCAGAAAGTGACACAGGTTACATCTTAGACTTTTGGAATTATGAATTTATGACACCTGCAGTTAAAATAGATTTTCCTTTCCGCATCCTATGTCCGAAAAATATTATCCTGAAATTATCTATTTGAGAAACCAGTAAGGACTCATAAGAAACCTTGGAAATATCCCAGAACAAAATTACATAAGAACCAATACGTGATACAAATCACCTTCCCAATGTACTCAATCTACTTGACAAAAATACATGTAATAATTAGTTATATAATATTAATAGGTAGAGATTAGAAGCAGCCATTGGATCACGTCTACCAACTGATAATGAAGAAATCCTTGTGACTCGTGATAACAGAATCAATAGGTGCTTTATTTTATTACATTCTTAATGGAAACACGGAAAATGTGAACATGATTTTCATTTATGTAACAATCACAGAAATCATAAAAAAATATTAATCGTTTCGGGTTTTTTTTAATCGCAAGTATACGGGAGTCCGTAAAATTTTGCAGAATAACCCAACTGAAATACGTTCGTTTTTAAATTTTGTGGAAAATGTTGGCACTACTGGATGCATTTGAAAATCAAAATGATGTTAGTAGTGCAGCATCGTTTTCCGTAGCAACATTCAAACTTAAATTAAAGTTTTGCTTCAATGAAGACATTTCGTATTTGAAAGGTTTGTCGCGGAAAATCATTAACTTATAATTATGACCGAAATTAAACTGTCTCCGTGACTTTTTCTTACTTGATAATTCTGTTGGAAATAAGGCCAACAACAAAGCCAATTAGAATCCAGAAACAAAAGTTTCAAAAAATATTTCTGTTTTAAATTATAAAGCTTTTCTCGTACAACTTTAAGGTTTTTTTTTTTGTTTCTTTTGCTGCTAATAATTATATACACAATTATTTTTGGAATTAATTTAGATCAGATGATCCCAAAAAGATATGTATAGGTACATAGTCATAATTCGGAAACCAACACCGAATCATCATTTAAAAAAAAATGCCTTATTGGATAGGTAATCAAAATCCAAGAAATTCTTCCAAACCTGTTGATTGATATCCGCCAATGACGAAACAAAATCAGTTCTTATAGATAACCACAATGTCGAGTTCAAAGCGAACCGCCTACCAAGATAAGTAATATTAATATTGTATTACGATTCCCAGTAAACTGTAATCCTGATCATCAAACGCGCCGCGGGGAGTCGTCTTCAGTACATTTAGCGTATTACATGAAAGTTGAGACTCCGGTACAAGATGGGAAGTTTCCAAGTAAGGGAATTAGGTACTGAGACATGGCTGAGAAATAGGGGCTTTAACTGCCATTTTTTATATCTCTCAAAAAAGTTATTTTAGTATTGAGTGTTGAATGATAATGAATGAATAAAATTAAAGGGACTAAATAATCGATTGGTATCTGAGACGTGGCACGTTGATTGGAGAAGTGAACTATAAAAATAGTCGTAATAAACCCGTGTCCCGACGGTAAGCTAAATTAATTATTACTGTTTAATTTAGCTTTTCCTATAACTAATTTAGCTATAATTTAGGTACTTAACCATACAATTTAGGTACCTATATAATTTAGGTTTTTCTACGAAAACCGTACATAACAGTTAAGAAAACCCTCTAGTCTCCGCTTTTAGCGATGCTATCAAACAATAAAAATGAAAACCAAATATTCCAAATTTAATTTCAATTAACTTAGCACACTACATCTACATAACCTAAACAAAAATCCAGTCCACAAAAACCAGACTGCACATCATAATGCTACCAGTCTATTAAGTAACGCCCAGACAGGTAGGTAACCAGTAACCAAAGCACAGGTAGTAGGTACCTACATACATAACTAGTAACTAGTACTAGTCGCATACCAGCCGTGGGTTATTCGCTCGCATTGTCTGGACTATAATAGGTCAGGCGCGCGTGCGCTGCACTGGCGAACGGAGTAGGGTGGCTATACTATGCGGGGGAAAACTTGGGACTGTATTTTTTTTGTGTGTGTTTTTTAAGAAAACATTGTACTTATATGATTGTGGTTTCGTTGATAAAAACACGGCATACGATTTTTAAAAGCTTAGAAAATGAAAATTTGAAAACTTTTCTATTGTATTTTTTTTCGTATTGAATGCAAAAGAGTTTTTCGTATTGAATACAAAATCAATTGCAACTAGCTATTAGATATTTTATTATATTTAAATAACATAATAAAAACATTCGAATTAAATCTACTAACTTACTCTTACAAATAATTAGAGGTATGACCTCCAAAATGAAATTACTATCTTTCATTTTTAAAAACTATCACGTCAGCGGTCACAACTCATTTTGATGCTTTCAGCAATGCTAAAAATAACTTCATTTAAGACAATCCATACGGTGGCATTAGTAGCAAGCCAGTCGATCGGGTTATTAGCATACATTGTCTGGATTATAATAAATGGCGAGACGCGCAGGCGCACTGAACTACTGGCCAGCTGATTGAACAGTGGCTATAATTTTAAAAGAAAATAAAGGATTTATTTTTCTTTCTCTTTATGCGCTGGTGCAGATGTGCTTAGTTTTTCTATAGATATGATTTCGTTTTATCTTTTGTACATTTATCATTTAATCATATGAATATCAAGTCGTATATCTGTAACGATAGATTAGCATCTTTATCTTTAAGATATTTTTAAGATATTCCAACTGAATAATTATGGTGTTCTGTGGTCTACATTTTTCTACTTTACCTTAGAAGAAAATAACTTTACACCAAAATATCAAAAAAGTTTTATCGACAATTAAGTATTATCTAATATCTATTTAAGTAACACAAAATGTTATGCGATGGTTTAAAAAACCCTATACATTTAGATAGATAGTTAATAGGGATACGTCATCCGTTTATCTTTACTTCGATTTATTGGCGGTGCGAGCAGCTTGTTATCCCAAAACCCGCCTTACTAACAGCTGGTTTGAAACATAACTTTTCCAATCCAAAACAGGAAAGTCTCTCGGCTCGTCTCGAAGCTGGACGCCCCACCCAACAGATACGTAGATTAGGTACCCTCATTTCTCGGCGATCGATGATTAGCGTCAAGTGCGAAGTGTCGCAGGAAGCCACAGATAGCGAGTGACTCAATACTCTTTGTCACTTGTAAACTGGTTTTATCGAACGTTTTCAGTTATTTACTTTTTTTTTTTTGGTTTTATCTTTTACTTGGGTTGGTGTTTCGTTGCTTTTTTATCATAGAAAACACAAATGGCAAATCTTAAATATTTCAATACAACAATTTGAATGACTATTTTAAAGCGCATTGCAAAATGACACGTCTCAATCTTTCAGTGAATAGGAACTGGAAACATGTTTTAGAGTAGATACTTTCACTCAGGTAAATTCTTTTATGGTAACTTAAAAAAAAACAGTTTTATGTGGCTACAAATATTGAATGTGATATGATAATTAGATAGGTACACCGATAGGTACACAGGATTTAATAAGTACACCTGAAAAAAACCATTGCGATTTTGTATTTTGTTTTAAGATATTTTTAACATATATTTCTCAACAACTCTAAAATACAATGAAGAAGACCACCCGAGCGCTTGATTAAACCACCTTAAACATATAATTAATACATCAAAGATAGGGGTACCATTCAGAATACTATTAACTTCAAGTGTTAAGAACATAAAAATAAAATAAATTGAAACTCCATAAGCCGTTTAATTACTTTTATTTCATTTCACTTCACACCTGCTTTAAAATATGCTAACCATAATTTCATATTTTTGCGGACAAGTCCTGAAATTAATATTTAATTTAATTAAACCTACTGACATTATAAATGCGAAAGTAACTCTGTCTGTCCGTCCGTCTGTTACCTATTCATGTCTTAACAATTTAAAACATTTGGATGAAACTTGGCACAGGGGTTGACCAAGTCCTGGAACAGGTCATAGATGTTTTTTTATCCTGGGGGAATGTTGGCAGGAGCTAGTATCTTATAAATGCCCTTTTTCTCTTTCTGGCTCGCGTATCAATATTAAAAAAATAATTAATGTTTCTTTATTTTTTTAGGCGAAGGCGCGGTCGACCGTCGCGGGCCATGCAGGGTGCTGCCAGCGCGCCCGCGCCCCCCGCGGCCGAGCCGCCATCTTCGCAACGTAAGTACCTATCTGTCCATCACGTTTTATTCATAAGTACTTGTTGCCCACGACATAGTACGCCTCAAACTCGTAAAACAGCACAAATTATAACATCGTAGGTTTTCTTTTTTTGCGCGGAACCCTAATTATTTTATACTCCTTATAAAATCAGATATCTGTCAGTGAACTGATCACTGACAGATATCTGATTTTATAAGGAAAGTCCCTACAAATTCGGTACAGCCGTTACGTAGATTAGCCGGACAAACGAGACAAACAAAAAAATAAAACCTGATTTTTGTTATAGGTATCGAATAGTATAGGTACTTTCATATAAATTTAGCAAAAAGCTGTAATATTGATATTTCAATGTGAAACAGACACTTCAGTATTATTTATGTGTATACATCATATCACATTCTATCCAGCCAGCATTGTGGTCATTCAAACTCATTAAGATTAAGACCACCATTGATCACATCTCCGGTGCAACAAGACGCTCTGCGCTCAATGACAGCAACTCGACGACTGATGGCGCGCACGCGCGGTACCCGACACCAAAGCATTTATACGACTACCCTCATATTTTATTACAACGTTTTAGACCAGCTGATAATGTTTATGACTTGGCATCCGGTATTGAGCGACATATCGACAGGATTCTTCAATATAGTTATGTAAAATAGTCGAAGCTTGCAAACAAATTTTTATTGTCTATTTTATTGATACTTCAAATAGAAGTAATTAAACTGAGTATATTCTTCTTATCTGTGGCGTGCCATCACAGGTGTGTATCTACAATTGTTATTTCAAATAACATTCACGGCACTTAGAGGACACGTTACTAGAAAATTCTTCATTCTTGCAAATAAACATTATTTAGTACTAATTTCAAATATTACTATTCTAGGGACCAACAACCTAACTTTTCACGAGTCCTACACACGAACAAAAAGTAACGAGAACCATTCAACCATAACTGATCTGATTTGTTAAATCTGTGTGAGCAAGCCCACGTGTGAAGATACCATATATATGTAATCAGAAAAATCTAATTGAATATCGATCAAATTCTACCCCGACAACCGTGATCTGTCCTCGAAATTCTTCACCACGCGGCACAAAAGCCCTTTTACACCCACTGTTCAAACACTAAGATTTAACAAAACCAAGGCGAAGTTTCGTAAACCAAACAGAACACAAAATATCTCATTAGACACTCATTAAGACAATCGGACACGGAATTTGGTTTGCTCAGCCGCCGCGGCAATCTCGAGAGAGATCCTAACATCCTTTTGTGTCATACACTTGTGTCAATAGACATCTTAAGGCCATTCATGTAGACAACGGTACCTTAAACCAATAGCTTTAGTGATCTAGAATGAAGCTTCGAAGGAACAAAAGCTTGAGATATGTTTCTCCTGTGAATAACTTGATGCTTGCGTCATCTAGCACTCGGTTTTTCATAACAAACATGTCACAGTAGTCTTAAGTCTAATTTGTATGTAGATAAGTTTTGCATCTATACGTCATTCCTCAGTTTTTCAAACATATGCTGAATATTTTTAGACATTAGTACTTACTTGACATTTTTCGCTGTGCTTTTTCATTAAAATAAGGTTTTTGTTTCAAATTAGCGTTAAAATCAAGGACTAGATAAAAAAAGTAGAACACGGAAAATACTTTAAATAAGATAAAGATTAACGACACTCCATATGAATCACATAAAACAACTGCATACACAGCAATGTTAGGAAATAACAAAGCGTTTTCTAGATTAGATTCAGTAATCTACTTCCTTTTTCCGCTTTAATCATGACTATCATCTTAAAACGAATTGTGAATCAATTTACGACATCACATGACACATTATTCACATTTATCGATTCTTGTTATACACGCGCCATTTTCTAGCCGATTAGAAAACAAAAGTAGGTACAGTAAAACCTCTAGTAAAATAACTCTTAAACTTTTAGCAAAACATTCGCGTTGCCAGCTACTTTATCAGTTCCAAATGCAAATAGGTATTTATCAGCAGTTTAATGTCTCACTAAACATTTTAGGTGCTCTCAATGTCCTCTGACCGATTAGGACGTCTGTCGAAGGTGTAGCTCTAGCGGTACTTTATCTGATAACCCATTTGAGGCGTCTTCCGGCCCTAATTGCTGTTTGTCAATACCAAACGGCAAATAATGACGAACCCGTAAAGGACTGTTACAATTTCTTGTAATTATCTTGTGTCGTTCATTTAAAAATGTCCCAGAATTATAAAAAAAATGTCTGTAGTCTCTGATTTGTAATATTATACCATAGATAACAATATCTCGCATCTATTCAAGAGACAAACTGGCCTATAGCCAATTAGATTTCAAATAAGGAATTGATAGAAGTCACTGGCTGATAAATTAAGCTGAGCACCACAGAGCGCCCCAATACTTAGAGGAATAATAATAAGGCATTGTTCTAAGATAGTATACTTATAGTCAACTATATTCAGTTTAAATATGTCGCAGTAAACGCATATATGAGACACATAGACTAATACACTTTCTCTATCAGACCATAGACTATAATAATAATAATAATCTACTTTTTATTGGCTAGGACTTCTAACTGTGAGATGCGGAAAAGCTGAACAAAACTCAACATTTTTCTTTTCTCTGTAGCGAATGTCTTTATTGCCACAAGTTGCACGTCATGATTTTAAACAAAACTTAAGAAACCACGTCAGTGGAACATCTGTGTTACTCTTAATTAAATCAATATCTTCCACGTGTATGTTAAACCTATTGTAATTGAAATAAATTTGCTACTTTATGTTCGTGCATACATAAAAGAAACGCATCTAGCATTGCTTTTATAGGTATTCGATACACGTTGCAGATTTATTAAAAGAAAAAAAATGCTTTTGGATAAGTAAACATTTTATTTTGTCCCGAGATTTTTTACGGGATGGTGTCCCTAATAAAAATCAAAAGAGCAAAATTAATTTAAAATCTTATATAGCAGTAGGTATATTCATTTTTTTTTATTACGTATCTCATTTTCTTTGTGTAGGTACCTACTTAAACATAATTTCTTTCAAATCAGCATAACTATTCAGATTAAGCACTAAACTATACGCGTGTCCGTCCACCTATCAATCAAGCTACATCCAAACTAACTCAGTGTCAAAGCACTCCACAAGAGATATGTGGCATCACTTGCTAAGCACCTCACGAACACCGGGTCGACGGTCCTGCCATCTCTCGGGCCCTAAACGAATTAACATTCAATTATTCACATCTCTACTGCCCAGTAACCCCCCACCTCCTTCCCTTCGGCCCGCGACTTGCGTATGCGCCTAATTGGGACGCTTTTCCGTTCGGAGAAAGCGAGCGATCGAGTGGAAATCATTTTTGGGCGAGCAATTGATCGATTTCGTATCGAGATTTCGTTTTATCGTGTGACGTCGTTCGAAGGTACAATGGGATCTTTGTTGGCTGTTTGTTGTGTGTTAAGTGCTCTCGAAATTAAGTGCGTAGTAATAGGGGAATAGTTCTGAGTGTGATGGTACACAGTTTAGATTTGACGTAGATTGGAAGAAAATGCCGGGGCTACATCGCAATATACATAGCCTATACCAATTTGAAAAACCCTGTACCGCTTAACAAATTACATTCAAGTTTAAACACATTTCATTCAAACGTTTGCATCTTCAAAAACCTTCTTATAATTCTATTTTTAGAACATAATTCCATTACAACAAAAGATAAGCACAATGATATTGGTTACAACACTAATTGGATAACCTCTAATCTGCAACATAAATGTCAAAAAACGTCTTCAACTAATTATTGAAACAAGAAACCAGAAACACACACCCGACCTTAGTTTTGTTTCATCGACATATTTTATTCATAAATTACCAACTGCGCCAAATATTTCTATTTTCTTGGAAACACGTTAGATATTAATAAACACATTAATGATGAATTTGATACCTCGCCCGTTCTAATAACAAGTCAGTAATTAAATCGTCCACTTCCTCTGAAATGAAAACAAAGACAATTCTTAATGAAGAAAGATATTCTGTAAAATTACTGATTTAGAATTACTTAGTAACAATTATACATCAACACAAATGATGGATTTTTTCATGGACACTAACTAAAACAGAGACCCCCAATCATCATAACTATCATGACAGCTTGGAATCATCCACTGTTTGACATGGGCCTCCTAGGCGTGAGGCCCAAATTCGTCCATTGTATCCCAGAAAATCCTTTGCAAAAAAGTCCCAGTCCCAGCAAGTAAGGGCGTTCCCTCAGAAAAAGTTGTAGATACAACACTTCTTTAATCTATGGCGCACTTAACCTTCAACTGGGACCTTACCAAACCATCCCACCAAACCAACAATCCCATACATTTTTGACATTTTGTGGCCGTTGCGACGCTAATATTGATAGATTGGCACTTGTCTAGAGCCTCAGGTCCCAGCCAAACGTCCCAGTAACCAACAGAAGAATACCGTCCTATAAAATATTGAAGGCAGACACCACCGTGGCATCATAACTGCACCGTTACTGCGGAAGGCTCGCTCCTGACTTGCATTAATCAGGACGCCATCTTAAAACCATAAAGTATAAACAGTACGGCCACGGAGTGATGATGAGGTATCAAGTTGATGTTTTGTTGATTTTATTCATGTTTGTTTTACTTCATTCATGCGTTTTAGAAATGTGTTGATGATAATGGAAAATTTTGTGTAGGAGAGCTTTTTGCCAAATCTTCTACTGCTGCCGGTTTAAGAGACGTAAGCACCTTTCTACCAATGACAAATTGCTTTCACAAATAGAAAGTATCTCAACCAAAATGTCGTACGAATTGCATAAACCCATAATTAAGTTTCCCCCAAGATCTGAAACGAGTACAGCGCTAACAAACGGACAAAATGAACGACCGCGCACCACATTATCAATTTCTAGACAATAGCTGTCTCAGTTGTCACAGACAAACTTAACTTTACCGCCTGGGAAGCCTAACTAGACCACAATACCGTGCAAAATACTCCAATTTCCCAGCAAAACAACAGTTGCGAAAGCAAACCCGTATGGTCAGGTAATTGCCGATGGCGACACCATAAGTGACGGCTTGGAGATACTACATGGTGTAATTCAGTACCGTTGAGGCCCATTGGAGTGTTGAAGAAAGCAGCGGTACTGTGCGACGTCCCCGACATATCAATCAAATAGCTTATAATATGCGCCGCCCACCGTTAGAAAGACAACCATCTTATTATGCAGACAATAAGAGTTATTGTCGTGCAACTTCGGCTCACTTCGGGACACTTCGGGATGGCAATAGGTCGATTTAAATTCCGAATAAGCGGGAAGGAGGAAGTCACGGTGCGCCAGCGCTTCTATGTCACACCTTTTCTCCGTATATGAAGTTATTGAACTCGACTGTACGTTGAATTCGGATGGTGTTTTTTCCGTGATTGTACTATTTTGATGACCCTTACACGTGTTACTGGACGTTGAATATTAATTTATAATTCGTGTTGGTTATCCGGTGCTCGGTGGAGAATATTTGTTTTCGCCAAGGAGCCTGAAGGCGGACGTTTAGACGAAATGCTCGGGCCTAGTAATAAAAGATTTATCAAAACTCCGAGGGCGGAGATCTATGATGCTTTAAATACAGCTTTTGTAACTGAAATACTAACTGTAACCGCTGAACGCAATACCAACGTAGTACGTATTAAAGGCGGCTTTAGCAGGAACCGTCTGATTAACGTAACACATCTGACGCTGCTGAAGGCTTTATGGAATTCGTTGAGATCACTCCACCTTCCCTAAATGCAATTAAAACCCCATGGAATCTACGGTCCTGCCCACAAACGTCACCGGAATTCGCATATGATTCAATAATAGTAACTTTTCCTGACCAACGCTGACCGAAATCCAATCCACCTTATTAGGTTCTCTCGCATCATTTTTCCCTGTTATTGTTGGTACATTACAGATTAAGTCCATTTATTGACAATAAGCCATAATTTTATTGGTTCGTTGAACGCGTGCTACCAAAAGCGTGCATTTAGCGCATTTCAGAGCGTTACCGAGAATAAATACGTTTTCAATTTCGACATATTCGCGACTAAACTTCACTCTTGTTTTCCTCGTACATGTTGCGTAAAATATGGCTGTTGTTACACCGTCACGAGTGGAAATTAATTGGTGTTATACAGATACACCAATATATTTCCAGTCGCGACGGTGTAACACGGTGTAACGGAAAATTTTGACCACCATTGAATGACAGTTGTTCATTCAGTGGTGTTCAAAATTTTCCGAGTCTCTGAATTCACAGGCTGCCTCTCATTTATGACCATTGTTGTAAGTAATTCTAGACTACCACAAACACATTCATGAAACACAATCAGAACAGCTTTTAGTATTAGAAGGTGCCATCTGCTTCAAGAGTTACCAATGGTCACAAAATCAACGAACCATCCAGAACCAGAAGGATCACAACCAAATCGCAAGCTACACTCCGGTGTGACATTCAGCCACAGTGCACTCACGCATCAAGTTACTTACAAGATTGCGTGAAATGATTATTGCTAAGAAAACCCGACACGATACATATGCTTGTTCATGAGTTCTTCAAAAGCTTGCTATGAGAACCGAGCAGCGTTATGTTGAGAAAAAGGTGTTATGCAAATGCAGTCTTGCTGCTCATGACCATGATAAAGATCTAGACTATACTGCAGAGAGTCTAGTGTTAGAACTTAGAAATGCTCTCTTACCAACCTAGCAAGATGTAGAATTTGTGGCACACAAAGTGTTTTGAATTCATACCTAGGTACAGGACACGGGCTGCTATTGAACTTTAATCTCTTAGAAAAGCCATAGAAAACATTGAATTCCAGGTTTGCCTCAGAAAAGCGCTTAAACAAACTACAGTTTAAGAATAATAAAATTCCTGTTTTTTTTTCTCATAAAGCAGATATTTGCCTGATAAAGCTCGAAACGCCCACTCCACCGTCCTCTTGGTTGGGGCAGTCTGTCTCCCCAGGGGGAAATCTCATGGGCGTAGCCAGGGGGTTAAAATAGGGGTGCAAATCTCCCTCCCCGAAATAACAGATCCCGGAAAATTTGCAAACGAAACTCGCCTTTATGGAGGGTGTATACATCCCGAACTCTTGATAGAGGTGCGCCTAAAATGTTCTGCTCATTTTTCAGTGTAAGAAAAACATAGTGATATCAACATTTTCTGTGTAATTCGAGTCTCAGCGGATGTGTTTATCTAAATATGCGTGATATATGACTTATGAATGTAATTTAGGTGAATGCGCACAAAACTTGGAAGGTAGGTGTCGAATTTTGTATTTACGTCATGGAAAACTGTTTTTGTTTTGCATCCTTCATCAATTTTTTAGACAGAATTTAGAATTTTAAATACTCTCTTGTAAACACGACTCACACTATACATCATTAGATGACAATTTCACATTTTAAATAAGTTCTAGTGATATAAAACCAGGAAAATAAGTTCCTAAAGCTAACTGTAAGTCCTATAAATAGAGACCATATTTCATTAACACATATGACAACGGATGATATTCCGTCTAACGATGAACCTTCTATATTTAAAACCATACTTTTCCTCTCACCCAAAACGCGGTAAATGAAAATTATAATTATATAATTTACACCTTATTTGGTAGTGCACTGATTGATTAGTAATCTCGTATGTAGGCTACTGACGTACGATGAGTCAGGTACATTGTCCTGTTCGGGAATTACTGTAAGCGTCATACACCTCGTTCCTCTTTTTGCTAAACATTCATTGAAGAGCTGTAGACCTGACATGTCGGGACCAGAATCAAGTGGTACCTAATATAATCTGTGGAAAATAGTGTTGCCATGTAGTGAATGTGTTGTTGTATTATATTTAAATAATAGTGATAAAATAAAATGTGTTTGTTAAAATATTTATACATTGATGGAATCATTCGTCTGGGTAGGTACTACGCAGTTCTTATTATTGTGAGTAGAATTAAGTGATAGCTAAGAGTATCATAATAATAAGTAGATGATTCAGTGTGTTTTGTTTCAAATCAAGTAGGGAATAAAATTCTTAGTGACTAACCTACCTCAAGAATCTTAAACGATAATATCAAATTGTGTTTTATGCGATTATAGGCCTAAGTGACCGGTTATTGTTGAGATGGCAAGGCAAAATTAATTAACATTTAAGAAACAAGGGATTTAATCATGTTGACTCGTCGTCTATAATTTCTCCCAATCACAGACAGTAAAATTGCCAAATAGAGCGTCACCAAATTCAAACGCATATTATCGCGAACTAATCTCAATAAAATCTGTGTTTTACCAGCCAGATAATGGCCAAAATTATTCACAACACGTTCGTTAAGTATTCTACAAATGCTACTATTTGACGAAAGCATCTGATAGCCTTATTCTAATATTCGTATCTTTCCCAGAATCTGAGAGTGAATGAAACAATAGGCTTGGGTGTTTTTGAGACTCCGCTTAGCTAGCCAAATAACTATACGGTCATATTCACCTTAAATCTTCGGCAAAACTGGTTTAAGGGTCCAACACTCCACGAGTGTTGGTGTGTAATACCCACTTTATTTTGGGCAGAATTAAACTTTTCATTTAACGACAGGAATATTTAAAAGCATTTACTTCCTCTGTTGTTGTATTGTATAATTCCAATAGGTTTAAATTTATGTATAAATCAAAACGACTATATTAATTTTTCCTTCTAATACTATCTCGGCTTTCAAATAAATGACTCCATTCACACAGTCTTCTCAATATTTTATAATAATGGTGGTGTTTAGTGCTCTAAAAAATTTAGAATTCCATAATCAATGGAGCGTGAAGCTTATGGAATTACCCGCCAAATATATTTATTTATTCACAGCACGTCCCTAAAGTATCTCACAATCGCTACTTTTCACAAAACAACGATCTGATAGCGTTTACGTGACTCAGCCGCTTGCCAACCATACACACTGCTCTAGCTATACCCCACTAGGTGTCAGTCTTATTGATTTTTGTGCCCTATAGCCTCAGCGAGGCTCACTGGACTGGTAACAAGGGAAAATACGCTTTATGTCGTAGCACCTGGAACGGTTTTTAGACCGAAGTTACGATTCATTTTAAAACAAAAGATAGTGTGAATCATCCGTCGAGAACTTTGTTGTGGTTTGAGAATTTTAGGGATGGAAACTGATGTTCGATTTTGATTCGTATTGTACTAGGTTTAAAGTTGATTGTATAAAAATAAAGTTCGCAAAAGCTTTTTAGGTTTCAATTTGCTTCGATGATTCGCTATTTCGGTGATGTAAACTATAGTTTATGATTAGATCGAGAAGATAGCATTTGTTTGCGCATCGGTTACTGCAAAACAAAGCAACGCCACCTGTTATCGAGTAGCAATAAACAAAAACATATAAGCTAATACATTAAAAAATCTATTAGCAAATTGCAGCTAGAATCGATTCCAATGATGAAAATTATATCAGATTATTATTATTCTAAATGGCGACCTCGCACAAGTGAATTGCCTGACTCATCTATTGTCGACTTTTCTTGGAATTGTAAGAAAGCGCCCCGCGTTATTCAAACATACAATCCGTAATCAATTGTAACATGTACTCTTTTGTTACAGAAATCAAAACAGAGGAGGTCATCAGTGAAGCTAAAATCGAGGCCGACGAAGAAATGGACGCCGTTCAAATTGAAACGCAGGAGCTGCGCGTCACTAGGACTACGAGCATCGACAGCGACAACCGATCTGACAGGAGCGAGGAAGAAGAATTGAGGAGAGCGCGCAAACGTGCCGCGTCCTCGTCGCCATCTCCCATCCCCATGGACAAAAGAACAGCAAGGTTCGAGTGCCCCAAGTGCCGGCAGCGATTCGACTCGATCAACGCTTTCGACATCCACCGATTCACTGCGCACAGTGACGACACTAAGACTGGCTTCGACGATCTCACCTTCGTCGATTTCTCAAGCAAAAAGTTCCCTGAAATCGCCAGAGGAGTCTGCGAGAGAAACCCTCACGTGTCAGTGACAGACCAGCGTTACAGATGTGACATGTGCTGCAGAGACTTCCCTTGTGGACAAGCTTTGGACATTCACAGGAAATCGTGCCTCACTGCCACCCGGATCCCCAGCCCTGAAAGAGATCGCAGGGAGGATTTCTTTGCCAAATTGGATCTTAGAAACAGGTCGTTCGGCATTCCCGGCACGTTGACACCGCCAATGGACAGATTCACTCCTAAGTTTGATGATAATCATCTTACCAACGGCATTAGACACATCGATGCCGCTCGCGACTTGGCAGATATTCAATCGATATTAAACGTCACGTCAGCTGGCGGCCTTTTAGAGAGGCTCACTGGCACGAGAGTATCTTTGGAAAGTTCGGTTCTAACCCCTCCTGACACCATTATCAAGGACAGAGATCAAGAGGAAACCCAAGACAATTTCGCAGCGGAGTTCAGACGCATGAAGTTGCGCGGAGAGTTCCCTTGTCGGTTGTGCCCTGCCAAGTTCCCTAACCTTAGAGCTTTGAAGGGACACAATAGAGTGCACTTGAGCGGAACAGGCCCGGGACCTTATCAGTGTAACATGTGCCCTCATGCCTCTTTAGATAAGGCTGCGTTAGTACGTCACATGCGTACACATAACGGTGATAGACCGTATGAATGCGCCGTGTGTAATTACGCTTTTACTACCAAAGCCAACTGTGAACGTCACTTAAGGAATAGGCACGCTAAAGTAACAAGAGAAGATGTGAAACGCTCAATAATCTACCATCCGTCTGAAGATCCTAATAACGATGAAGTGAACTCTAAACTTGCAAGAGATGAAGTGAAAAGATCTCTCGCTTTCCACACCCCTGACATTGATAGGCGAAACGAAAGTTCGGGACGCGATACGCCCCTGACGCACTTTACTCCAAGTTTCATTACTGATAGACACCCAGTTACTAACTTAACAACCAAACCATTACCATTGCCATTACCTGAGTCGCCTCTACCTCTGCCTATGCCAAGAGACGTAGAACAACCTCAACCTCGAATTAAAGTGAAGGGTATTGGCCAGCTAACGCAAATACCTGAGTTTAGACCACCTGAAATCACGTACAAGCAAAATGACATTTCACACGATTCGTACGATGAAGAAGCTCCGGTAGACTTGAGCACGAGTGACAATAATAGTTGTGATGTTCTTGATCTCAGTAAGAAGAAACGTGACACCGATTCAGAGGAGCCTAAAGCACCACCACGTCCCTCTTTTGAGCCTGACGCAGCAAGCGTCGCCGCTTCAGCCTACGAAAAGACAAGATTCCTCTTAGCTTCACAAAGACTGTTTGAAAACTCTCTTCCTAAAATCGACCCAGCGTACTATGCCACCCAGCTATCGCAGCTGTACGCCGGAACAGTCCCTGGAATCCCTGGGTTACCTTTGCCACCATCCTTTCCTATCGCCCCTTACTTACTTCAACCTTCGTTTTTTCCTCACCCAACGGATTCCCAGGAACTTGCCGAAATAAAACAACACATACAAAAAGAAATCATTCGTGGGTTGAGCATGTCTGGAGGCAGACTTGTTCCAAATGACCAGGATAGCCAGCCTAAAATTGAGCCCGAGGAAGAGGAACAGAAACCACCGCCATCGGTCTCTCCGATACCTTCGCCACACTCTGAATCTCCACGCCCACCTATGAATAACCCTCTCGTCCCGCAGACGGACTCCGTGAAGATGGTCATAAAAAACGGTGTTCTGATGCCGAAGCAAAAACAAAGAAGGTATAGAACGGAAAGACCGTTTTCTTGCTCTCAGTGCTCAGCGCGGTTTACGCTCCGATCTAACATGGAACGTCACGTGAAGCAGCAACATCCTCAGCACTGGAGTGTGAGGCGACCGTCGCCGCGGGCGCCCCCACCTTACCCGACACCCGATTCACTGACTGATCGCATGAAATTCGCGTTGCTAGCTCGCCATCTTGAAAGGCCCTTACAACAATCTGAACGTTCGCCCGTACGACGAGATTCTGATGAAGTAGCCGACAATGAGGAAGATGAAGAAGATACCCTAGTAATAGACGAGGAGCCAGACCAGGACAAGGCAGAAGACCATACGGCGGCGCGCCGTGCTGCAGCTGAGATCTTAATGGCTACGTGCCAACAGGAAATGACTAAGGATTTCGACCTTAAAATCGCCGGGAACTTGATCAACAAGCCGGTTCCTATTACCAGTGATAAGACTGAGTCTGGAACTCAAGAACCACTGCCCATCCCGGTGGTGCCTACTCGCAGCGATGAGGAAGAAGATGAAGAGGGTCTAGTCGCCTCTACTAGCGAGGGAAACAACTCTGGCAGCGATGAAAATAAGTAAGTTGAACACTTAAATCATATGTACATCAAAATTGAAGTACCTATTTGATAAATTATAACCACGAAAAATAATATTATTAACGTAAATATAACTTTACTTTCAGATCGGAAACAGACACAGCACTACCTCCAAAGAAGAAGTCAGCGTACAGCCTAGCACCCAACCGAGTATCCTGCCCCTACTGCCACCGCAAGTTCCCCTGGTCGTCATCCCTCCGTCGCCACGTCCTGACACACACCGGACAGAAACCCTTCAAGTGCCCGCACTGCACCCTCCTCTTCACCACAAAGTCTAATTGCGACCGCCATCTATTGAGGAAACACGGAGGTTCTGCCAGAGCTATCCTGGCTGAGCCAATCCCTGACACAGTATCCCCACCGCAGCCTGTTAACGACACCAGAGCAGTGCCGGAGAGGCCTTATAAATGCGCTTCATGTCCGACAAGCACCTTTTCATCCCTCGAAAATTTAAAGAAGCACATGTCTTCAAGACATGGGGCTGACTCTCAACCCGGCTCCCCAAATCCTGAGATCGTGGAAGAAACACATGAAGGTGGTCTAGTCTTCAAATGCCACCTGTGCGAGGCGTCTTTTGGAGACAGGAGTGGAGCCCTATCGCACTTGGCGCAGGGTCATACGGCAGAATATGAGCAGCTGGTCAGTAAGGGAGCTTTGGAGGCCGCTAGTGACAAGAGCGAAAGTGCTGATGACGATGAGAGGGGCAAGTTTCCTGACCATGCTAACAGAAAGGTGAGATTTAAAAAAGACCTCAAAAATAATCCAAACTATTGTCAATCCTTTTTGAGTATCACATTTTGGGAACACGACGTTCCCAAAAACCTTCTACAATGTTTTTTCTTCTTTTTAGGTCGTCTGCGCCTTTTGTATCCGTCGCTTCTGGTCTGCAGAAGACCTCCGTCGCCACATGAGGACTCACTCAGGAGAGAGGCCATTCGCTTGTGACCTGTGCCGACGGCGTTTCACCTTGAAACACAGCATGCTGCGACACCGCAAGAAGCATCGGGAAGAGATCACTGATGATGACGAAGCTTCTCCGCCAAGCACGCCGCTTGAAGATGCTGTGACCAATGGGTGAGTAAAGTATCCTGTAAATGAGTAACGTCTTAAAAAATGCTAGAAAAAACTACTTTCGAAAACTGCATTAACTGCCCAAAAGCTAAACGCATTTGCAAACTCTCGAATACTATAAACTAATTTCTCTCGTCTTTTCAGATACCGCTATCAAGACGACGACGGCTCTGGCAACGAGATTCCTAGCAACGTCAATAACAACAACTCTCCTCCCTCCGCTCCGTACGAAAAGAAGCTCAAACTGGACATGACATCGCGCAAATATTCCTCCGAGGCCGAAAATGACCCAGAGAACAGCGATCTCATCGGCAAATTGCTCGGAATTCCCGACAAAACCATCAACAAGCTACTCTCCTCTGCAGACGAAGCCGCGAAAATTCTCGGCGTGAATAAATGAGAGTACGCTATAGTCCTCGTGACGCCCGCTAGGCTCATCCTAGCACCGCGGGGACTAAAGATACCACTGCAAATTCAAGCGTCCAAAGCTAATGAAAACGGTACAACGCCATCTAGCAACGAGTAGACGTAACATAACTATATGTTTACGCAAAGGTCATAAATATTATTTCTAGTTTTTTAAAACGGAATGTATCCAAAGTAAAGCTTCAACGAATGTATATTTTATAAAAACGCCATCTAGCAACGAGTAGAAGCATTAAGTGCTGCCATTTTGGTAAGGGTCACTTCAATGCAATAGTGTGTAAATATTTGCTAGTTTAACTAGGTGCCTTTAGCTGCCTTAATTTAAAGTATAAACCGTCCTACAATGCCTTACTGTAACTATTTTAAAGCTTAAACACGTGGGTAATTAACAACGAAGGTTTCTTAGTGCCAGTTCTTAAAAGTACACTGTATATTTGTAGTTAGTATGTAATCAGCTCTTATATTTTAGTATCTAACATAGGTGGTGTGAGCCAGTTTTAAGTACTATATGTACAGTAGGTACCTAGTAGAGTCACTTTGAGATCGTGAACTTTCGTTGTCTTTTTGGGTCAAAAAAAATATTAAGTCTCTTAGTCCTGGCTGTATTTTAGGATTCTGATGACTGAACGAAATATCTACACTTATTTGAGTACCTATTAACCATTCTGTTACAAAATTTCAAACATATTGTTCTCTAGAGATTCTGTTTTGTTATTTCTAAAAGACAACAAAAACACTGATCGTCAATGACTTGACCTCACTCTATATTTATAATGCACAGTTTTAGCTGATAATAATCTGTCGATGAACTACGAGCCTATGAATTTTGCATTTCCATCTAGTCGGGTACTATTTTCATACCTTTTCATGTACTATAAAACACCCATTTTAGTAATAAAGTTCAGCCAAAAAAACTTATATTTCGCAAACCTAAAATTGATCTAGTCAACTCGGTAATGTTTTTCTTATTCTAAGCTATAATACCAAAATATCAAGTTTACATTCTCTTACAGTTTAGATTTGATTCTAAGATTTAAAGTTAAACCTCCAATTGTACTACCAATGAATAGTTTTAAGCATCTATTACAATGGTTTACTTAAATAATTATGATATAGAAATAATGTAGATTCTGTAGACTTTCTGTCGAAAATAATATATCTTTACTGTAATATTTTCTGGAATATTTCAGCCTATCTTTATACTGCTAAGCTCTATTTCTTTCTTTAGATATACTGGGTAATTACCTATTTTATACTTAAGGATTGTACATAGCATTTTATCTCAAGGGGCAAAAGCCAGTCTTAAATGCTAATCTAGTGTTAGGGTAAAACCTTAAGTAGGAACTTTAGAACTTTTCTACGACCTTAATTTCTTAAAACGTGAATTAATTTATAAATGACATTTTGTTTGCTCAAATTCATGGCATTTGTTTACTGACCAAGACTAGACGTTAGAATAAATTTTAAGGAAAAAGGTTAAGATCTCCTAGGTATACTTATAACTTTATATACATTACATTCTGAATATTATGTTACGTTTCTGACCGATGGCTAGTGGTGGACACCCGTTAACCATTTTGGAAACCAATTTTATTGGAATTAAGATTTATCTGGTGTGCTTTCAAAAAATTATTCGAGTTTTTTTTGTATATTATTATTTTATCGGTAAAATATCGGTGCAGCAATATTATTTTTTTTTTTGTAAAGGTTATAAACCTTGTAGGGTAGTTATAGGATTTACAGTCTCCATTGTGGATCGACGAATCATACGCTAGAATATACCTAAGTTCGAATGTGCTTTGTATATTTGTAACGCTACTATATACCAAATATATTTTAATAGTAGTACTATTTTAAGGTTTAATATAATAATTAATATTATATGAATTTAATAATATACTTACGCTCCTTTTAGAGCACTTCGTATAGAAGTCAGTTTTAAGCAATATTTGTGTAAATGCTGGGGTTTGTTCATGAGGGAAACAAAGTCGTTGACGTAGGTACTATCGAAAGTAAAACCTGAAGATAGTTGCGTGCATAAATGCATGAGAACCCTACGAGTTTAAACAAGGGCTTTGATTCAATCAAGAAAAACCCCAAATAGACTTCGTATTTACTCTTAAATAATTCAAAGATAGACGTGACTTTTCTTAAATTATAATATTCGTTTAAAACTAAATGTATACCAAAGTAAGTTTTATTGTATAAGTGTATGTAACTGAATCCTGCTTCATGTCAATTATAGTTAGAAAAAAAGCGAATGATTTTGATATTTGTAATTATATTTATTTAAGTTTATTGTTGTATAATTTGCTTCGTCCAGTAGGCCAGTAGGTATGAGTTGCTGTTTTTATAACATTAAAAAAGATAATGTTACATAATTATAATTATTATATAGGTAGTAATCTCGTACTTACTAGTAAAAGTAATGTATTAGTTTATAAGGATATTGTGGCAACACCGCTTGGCCTTTTAAATGTAGTGTTCGTGTGTTTTAAAATATGCTCTCGTAATAAGTAAGTTAAAAGTAAACTTTACCATTATTACGCATGATTTTAATAGTAATAATCATACAATTATTATACTTATAATAAGATGTTACGATTCACCTTTTGCCTCTCTTTCTTTATGCAATATGAGTGTCGTTTTAAAAACGGTTTTTTGTCAAATAAATAATGGTGTATTATTAAATAAACAAAATCTTTTATTTAAACCCTATGTTTTGTTTTTACGTACCTACTCGACTTTATTAATCACATAATAAAAAAACAATTTAACAAATGGACAAGCGCATGTCAACTGCTATGATTGGTTGACTAACATAATAATAATACATGGCTACAATTTAAATGCGTACCAAGTAAAATATGTTGACTTTAAATAAAATAAACCCACTCTATACCGAGGTGCGTAAAGAACGTTTTAAAGTTCCAAAATAATTATACTCCGGGCTCCGACTTCGCCTTTTGGTGAGCATTTATCCATTCTGGCAGGTATTTCGAATATTTTGGTAGTTAAAATAGGTACTTTTCTGGAAGGCGTTTAAACACAAGCCGTAAAATATTTTACTCCTTGAGACGTAACTAATATAAGTCACCGTTTGTCTCAAAGTCTATGTTTTCATTCTGCATAATTTATACTTTCTTACCCTTTCCATTCTATTAAAAATATTAAAATGCAAATTAATCCTATAATTGAAAACTTTTATTTCAGGAAATAAACCCAAATAATATAGGTACTAACACAAGAAACTACCAACACAAGAATTGTTGTTCTGAAGAGCCGCTAGATGGCCTAAGCTGTTATCAAGCTGATTATGCTGCTACTCGGCCCGAGATGGCGCTTATCGAATATAGCATAGCGAATCTTATCATTGGATTGAATTATACTAGTCAACCATCTCCACTTTTTCATGGATATTTCAAGTTTATTATGAAATATTTTTCGTAAAACTTTTAATTTAAAATGTTCATAATTCCTTCTTGACGTTAAAATCATCTAAGTCATAAATTGAATGAACGCATCTCAACTCAACGTTTAGAATGAACGATGGCCAATGAATGATTGGGGATACCATTTTTGGAATTTACCCACAAAAACTGTAATTATTAACTAATCAAAAGATTTTATAAACAAAATATGGCATAAATTAAGTTTATAGAATTATTTCTATAAACTTAATTTAATAGTTAATTGATTGGACGATTGATAAATCGACGCTAAAATAAATAAAATAATACTACATCAGACTCGGAAACTGTTTTAATTGGCAAATCCTTTCTTTATGTTAAATTTCTTGTCTGTTAAATGAAAAGTACAACAATTGACAGAACGAAAAATTTCACATTAAACGAAAAAAAACACGTCCCAGTGGACACGAGTATTGGTCTGTGAAACTGATTAGTTTAAATTAAATTACTTTTTTTAGTCTTTATTTATTTAGGGGCATTTGTCTCCATGGACATGAGAGCCCCGACGTAACCTAAACTAAATTAAATCCTTAATTTATAAAAGAAAGGGCAAGAGTCACTGGTGCAAAATTATATTTTCAAGAATCGATTTTGCTGCGTCAAATGTTGGTTCTACTAATATGCTTAGGAATGCGCCTTGATCATATTTTTTTATATTCAATTTGTGCATCAATGCCCTCCCATTCCGGACTTACCACACTCTACAGGAATGTGTTGTCATCTAACTTATCACACAAAATACTCTAAAGCACAGACTACACCGCCAGCTAGCGAGCGAGCGACCGAGCCAGGCGATCATTGTTTCACCTCTTTTCATACTTCGGTTCACACCCCGAACTATCGAACGAAGGATGGAAAAAGGTGAAACGACGCTCGCTCGGCTCGCTTGCTCGCTCGCTCACTCACTAGCTGGCGGTGTGGCCTGGGCGACAGTTACATTGAAATCGTTAGATTTGGCTCAAGAGTTTCAACAATAATAAATCAAACTTTTTTCTGTTCCTAACAGGCAAAATATAATTTTAGTTCTGGCAACCCTAACTAGGTGAATGAAGGAATTTTTAAGAAATAGAAAGAAGTCGCTAATTTATGCGAGACAGCGTCTTTATTTTGAGATTCAATTGCTTAACTTTTTGTGATAGTTTCGAAATAATACGCGGTGCCCTTGTACAACAATCCAAGTTGGTCTGCAGGGGCCAAAATTGAAAATAATTATTGTAACCAAGTGATCGTAGGTAAGCATCATTTCTATTGCAACTAGTGACGTAGGTAAACGATTTAAAGTGCACTATTTAATTGTGAAGGTATCATCTAAAAAACGTGATTAGAATAATGCTACCGACTCAAATTTTACGATAAATGTGAAAAGTGTGACGTTTTACGTACCTTTCAATAGTTTATTTGTGTATTTCAGTGTAATAAATTTCCGAAATGGGTGATCAACAATTCTTCCTCAAATGGAATGACTTCCAGACAAATATGGTGACATCTTTCAGGCATTTGAGGGATGAAAAAAGCTTTACAGACGTGAGTACGGCGAAATAACTTTATATTTGTGTACAAACAAACTGTTATAACCTAAATTGTTGGTGTAGAAAACTTGCGTCCTCTTGTTTAATGTGCTAGAGACTACCATGCATTTTTAAATCTGTTACTGTCAACAAAACATCAAGGATATACATTCAGTAACCATACTTTTTCCCTTAGATGGTCTTTTTGAGTGATTATTGAGATTTTTATTCTTTAAATCTCTTCTGCCCGGCCCGTCTCACACAAAGACAAGTGAAACTAAATTGTAACAGGATTTTTCAGTCTTGAATCTTAGTTATTATAAATATTATCCAATTTGTGCTAATCTTATATTAAGTTTGAATAATAAAATCAAAATTTTCTTATGAATAAATCCCTTTTTGTTCTTAAATCAGCATAGCACACTTGTTTTAACACTTGAACTATGTTGTGCATAGATCAGAATTTCAATTTAATTGGAGAAAACCTGTATTTGTTTATTAATGTAGGGTCTACCTGTTTTATTGACTTCATTAATATCTTTATTTTAATGAGCTCAAACTATTTGTAGTGTTTCTAATAAAATATTACTAGGCAGGTTTACATAACTAATTGAAATCAATATTTCAGGTAACGCTAGCATGCGAGGGCCAGACGTGTAAGGCACATAAAATGGTCCTGTCTGCGTGTAGTCCCTACTTCAAAAGTTTATTAGAGGTGAGCTAATACAAGGTAGCAGTATCATGTTTTATGAAGTAGTTTATTTGTATTGCGGAGCTGGATTTGAAAAGTGTAAAAGTTGACGAAAGGCTGGAGATGTCTTGTCTCTTTGTCTTAAGAAATACTCAGCCCAAACTAACTTCTTTTTCATTAACTTAATTCTCTCTATATGTTTCAAATACAGACTCATGGCTTAATAATAAGCCAGGAGTTTGAAATTGTGTGAATGTTTTGCCAAACAAAAATCATGTTTGTATAAGGTAAACTCAGTAAGTATAAATATATAATTATGATATAAAAATTTAAAGATAGCTCAGTATCACCAAGTTGTGTTGTCGCTATCTTTTTATGTCAAAACTAGTGATTCGTCTTGGCTTTGCATGTGTTCAAGTTATACACACAAACATGCCTCTTTTATCTCTTTCAATTAGTTAGTTAAAACCTTATCGTAATCCATGGCATGGTGTAGACGAAGTAAGCGGAGTTTGACAAAAACTTTGTGTTGTACTATTTTGAGACATGCTGTCAAAGTCAAGTGTAGAAGCCAGTCTACACTAATACAGGAAAAGGTTTTTTTGTGTGTGTATGTTTGTAATGAATAAACTCAAAAACTACTGAACCGATTTGAATAATTCTTTCAGCAATGAATAGCTACATTATCAGCCAGTAACATAGGCTATATTTTATCCCCATACTCCCACGGGAACAGGAACTACGGGGGTGAAACCGCGTGACGTCCGCTAGTTTCCTATAAATTGCTAGCTTATTAATATTCGTTATCTGAAACTATGTTGATAATACTTCCCTAAGAAAAGGAAATGGCACGAGAAAAATAGTTGTTATGGCACAGATGGAGTTAGGTCGGGTTACAGCCAAGCCTAAAGAATCGACAAACGTAAGTGGCAGTGGGCAGAGCATATCACTCGGGGTACAGATAGTCGATGAAGCCGAAAGGTTCTGGAGGGTCGACCACGTACTGTGGAAGTCTGCTTTAGAAGAGAGCTTCCCACTAGGTACCCCAATATGACCTGATGAAGGTCTGGGAAACCCCTGGATGCGAAACGCACAGGACCGGTCGATTTTTTGGCACTCGGGGCAGACCCATGCTCAGCACTTCAACTCGCTCAAAAGGATAACGGAAGAGCCTTATAATCTCAATAGCACCTTAAATAATTAAAAATAACTGAAATAGTAGGAAAGTGGCAAATTTTATTGAAGTATTTAATTTCAGTGTCAGTAAAACAGCATTACGGATACGAACTGTAAACATAATACCTTACGGAGGATGTTTTCTAAATCAGCTGGGAAAACGACACCCGCCAAATGTTGGCCGTAACGCCGAATTGACGGTTTTGCGGTGATTTCCTGTACAACCTAGTTTTATTTGTGATAGACTGCAAGGCGCCTTATGCCTGCCAGCGTTTTTTTGCTTGCTGACTTGAATCTGTATTTCTGTAATATCATATTGTATTGACAACAAACAGAAGGTAATACTGTTGGTCCAGTCTATCATTAATAAACTAAATTGTTATTCGTATTTTAGTAATATTTTTTGACAATACATAGGTATATTGCTTTTAAAAAGTTTGAACGTTCTCCAGTTTGAGGGAGCGCAGCTTTAAAATAAGTTATCGAAAAAATTAGAGATTCTTTAGTCACCATTTTTAAAAATCGATTAACGTTGTATTTGGCTAACAAACAGTTATAAATCATTACTATTTACTCGATAGATCGAACGACTATGTTTATAATAAATTCATTTTATTTCATACATTGTGTCCATATATTATATAAAAATTAAAAGTAATTAAAAACACATCACATTTAAATAATCAACAATAAATTAAAATATTATACAAACAATTTATAACAAAATTAGACATACACAAAACAAATAATAAAAGCATGTCAATAAATACAAGGAGAGGCGCTAACATGAAGCTACATCCACGTCTTTATCAGGGACAGGTCCCACCGCTCGGACGACACCCTCAGGAAACTGTTCTTTATTATATATTTTTTTTATAATTATTAACTAAAACATTTTATTAAGTTTCTCAATTTTAAGTGATCTATGTTACATGTTCTTTTTGAGAAATTAATTTCTTTAAACCAAAGTTTGATAATTGCAAATTTCTTCCTTTAACTACCAACAGTAGCTGAAACGTTTCAACTACTATTAGAAGCTAATTTGACAGTTAGTTAAAGGTAGATACGTTATTGAGACCGGCCGTTAGTGAAGGAGGAATTTGCAATGATCAAACTTAGGTTCAAAAAGCTCAAAAAGAACATAAATAGTTCACGTTATTGACACCGGCCGTTAATTGTAAATGTACAGATTAGCACTTGTAGGCGGGGATCGAACCCGCTTTCCTTTACTCGCTTTACACAGACAAGAGAGTCAAGTTGTCATTATAAATCCACTAGAAATGATAACTCAAGATAGATAATTTTCAGGACTAGATGGCTAGATGATGCCTCTTCTACTTAGTCGTGCACTCTCGGCAGGCCAGTCGTGGCTATGCCTCGGTGGATTCTTGCGCCACCACTGTTCTCATGATGCGACACCATGTAGCTCTATGTTCGGCGGAGTGAGAGTTGTTTTTGTTGATGATGCCATAATCATCTCCCCCCTCCCAGTCGGTGTAACACGTTTCTTTGTTCAATTCTGTCCTGTCACCGTCAGGCTATCACTAATAATAATAATATCTTCGGACAACTCACACACGGTCATCCGATCCCTAATTAGGCAGAGCCTGTGCTATGGCAACCAGACAACTGATAAACATACTTAGATAATTTTCTAAATACATACATATTATGACAAAATTACACCCAGACACAGAACAAATGATCATGCTCATCTCACAAAGATTTGTCCTGGGTGGGAATCGAACCCACGACAGGCCAGTCAAACTCTGTCACTAACACTAACTCCCTTTTCTTTCCTATCACTCCTCACACAATCCATCCGTCTTTTCTTTGGTCTCCCTCTTCCTCTCCATCCATACACATGATGATTATGCCATAGAGAAGTAAAAATACCCTTGGATTTTTCAAACAAATCTTAGACCATATTTGCAGTTCATCTCTAATATCCAAATGTTTTTCCAGGAGAATCCATCAAAGCACCCTATAATAATCCTGAAGGACGTGTCGTACCTGCATCTGCAAGCCATCCTTGAGTTCATGTACGCGGGCGAGGTGAATGTGTCCCAGGAGCAGCTCCCCGCGTTCCTCAAGACGGCCGCAAGGCTTAAGGTAAGCAGATATATCTTTTAAATAGTTATTCATTAATTTAGACTCGATACATATATTTGGCCGTGTCGGTTTGTATTTTCATACATACCTAAATACGACATAATCGAGGGAAAGAGTCATTGCTTTTAGATATTCCCTTTTGAGGGTCTTCCTCTCTCGATTAGCAGAATCACAGCTCAACGATTGGTTTCGTGATTTTCTTATAATGTTACCCCAGGCTTTCTTCCTGTAACATTGGTTCGTGCACACATACCCAAATAAACGACGAACAAACTAACTGTAGGTACATACCTACCTAAGCACAAAACCAAATCGTTGTGCTACAACCGAACCTGTGAATCGTAGTACAGCAGCGAATCCCTCAGCCACCGAGTTAGCCGTTTCAAAACATCCTCAAAGCATTATTAAAAACATAGCTTTTGCCCGCGACTTCGTATGCGCATATCCCGTTTTCTCCCGTTTCCGTAGAAATTTCGAGAATATTCTCTTAGCGCTCCCCTACACTCCCCAAGGTACCTACCAGCTTTCTACGACCAGTAGTTTCGACTGTGCGTTTTCTGTCAGTCACTCAGAAGAAGGAAGAGTTTTATACCTCTACTAGCTTTTGCCCGCGACTTCCTACGCGCATATCCCATTTTTTCCCGTCCCCGTTGGGATTTCGGGAAATCCTCTCTTAGCGATCCTCTATACTCCCCAAAGAACCCTCATGCCAAATTTCAGCTTTCTACGACCAGTAGTTTCGGCTGTGCGTTGTCTGTCAGTCACTCAGTAACGGAAGAGGTTTATATAGGTAGCTCTATATTGATTTGAATACGCTTAAAATTAGATGCTTTGGCTTTTCATATAAGATTGTGTTGGTAAACCCCACTTCTTCCCGAAGTACCACTTCGTTGGGTTTTTCTGAACACCTCAAGTTTGTTTTGTAAGTGCTATTTATGATACAAAGCAAAAAAAAACTTGATTGTTGCCTTAATTTTTTTTACTATTCATCCTAGTAACATGAGATTGTCCAATTACCATTGACAGCATTTTTTTTTGCAAATCTGTTTTTTACCATTCATTTATTTCACATACGTTTTATTAGCTTATTAAGGTTTTTTCACCTACCTATGTTTTAAGCACTTTATTGATTCGAGTGAGAATCGCCGCGTGGTTTTGACAGCATGTGTCCTTGGGGTTCATAAAGAGTAATAAGGGGCTTTACAGGGAGTTGCGCAGTACTTAATTTTATGCCTGTTAATGTTGCCTTATTACCTGGAAAAGACCTAATAGTCAAACTACTGTTACGAATTTGAGTCCCAATAATTATACTAATATGTCCAATTTGCATACATTCCAGGTTAAGGGCTTAGCTGAGCCCCCACCACAGATGCCCAGCATCAAGCGAGAAGGCTAGCCCTTATTTCAAGTGCCCTAAAGACTATAGTGAACTGTAAGAGCGACACAATGTAACATTACTCACACCTAGACGTATGCGAACCCGATGATGTTGGTTATTCACTCACACATTTGTTTTGGAGAGACTAGAAATATATAAAAACTAGCTTTTACTCGCGACTTTGTACACGCATATCCCGGTTTTTCCCATTCCCATAGGAATTTCGAAAAATCCTCTCTTAGTACTCCCCAAGGAACCTACATGCCAAATTTCAGCTTTCTACGAGCAGTAGTTTCGGCTGTGCGTTGTCTGTCAGTGACTCAGTCAGTAACAGAAGATATGCCTATGTGTTAACGAAAACCTTCACCATACGGCCCATGGTCATAGATCCTAGACACCTAAATTAATCAATCAATCCTTTGACTTTTTCTCTATTTGAGGTCAGTCCGTCTGATAGCTTGAGACCACTTCCGATTTAACCTTTTGAACGCCAAAGCATAAACGCATCGGCGTGCCCCCGACGCCAAGCCACAAATTTCGGTAAATTTGTAGCTTGGCGTCGGGGACACGCCGATGTCTTTAAAGCTTACTACTATACTTTTTGTCACGTATTTGTGACGTTTGTCGTACAGGGCACGCGCTTGCTTGTCACCTATAAGTGACAGTGGCGTTCAAAAGGTTAATCTAAAAAATGCCTAAATAAAAGAGCACTCTTGGAATGTAAACGCTCGATTCAGCGCCAATAGTTGAAATTTCATCAGTGCTGCTATATTTACGCTTTCAGTGTGTGCACAGGTGTTTTTAATGTTTTATGTATGTATGCCAAAACTTGATTTTTCAGTTTTGATACCCACATTCATAACTCAACACAATTAATGTTGACATGTTGAATAATGGATGGCATCACTACAAACACTGATCAATTAGTAATATGAGAGTTATCGTAATTGAGAACTGACGACCATCTTGTTTTTGACATTGGCAAAATCTTCGAACTTTCTTTGATGGAGCCAGAGCCTTAAAAAATTGAATTGAATTGTCTAATGCCCATATCATAATTGAAGCTAGTCCACAGTTTTTCTGACAGCTAAGTTAAGGTAATGATATAAATCCTTCATAGTCATTATGGGTTTACAATAGTGTACCCTTCAACATTATGGTTAGTGTAGCCTCTTTCTGTAAATAAGACACTTCTAATTTTCCCAATATCTAATTAGGCCTTTAGTGATTTTCTTGTATTTTTTGCAAGTTAAATTTGTGCCTTAACTGTATTAATAATCTGTGGCTTTGTGCTTACAAGATTAATAATTCAAGAAGTTTTATGTGTGAGTAAATAACTAATATCTAAGAGGGAGCTAAATACATCTATTTATTTCAGTTTATAACAAAAATCCCATTCACATTTCTTTAATTTCCTGAATCAGTGTTGTCAAAATAAAAAAATATATATTATAATAAACATAATGAATTAATAAATAATAGGCTGTGTCTATTTAGCTTTACAAATGTTATAAAAATTAACAGAAATATAAGATTTTTATCTCATCTTTAAATCCCTTTCAATTTCACACATTGGCTAGCCAATTTCAGCCATTTGCCCATTGTTCGACTCGTATAAAATAGGTATATCAGTAGTAGTAATAAATTAATGTTGGACGCAATATTAGCATTGGCCAGCCAATGTTGGTGATTGGAAGCCAACTTAAAGCCGCTATTTTTTTTTTGTTCTTTGTAAAATTCTTGACAACACTGGTCTTGACAAAAGCCTTAAAACCTTTTCTTTTAATGAAATAATGAGTTTTGCTCTGCTTTTTATATCACATTGAAACTGGTAGCGACCAGGATCTCATCTATTTGGGTGTTTTTTTTTTATTTGTTTATGTATAAGTATGAAAGAATCCGATAACTATAGTGTTCGCAGAATGTGTTTCATTATATAAACTTTAAATACGTGCTTTGGTAAATCGTGTTTATTTTGGCTGGCGATAACAACACTGATAAAACAATTCCGATAAAAAAAAACCGTTCAAAACATTCATATTTTTACCTCTATTGCTAATTTAAAAACTTCTTTTATCGCAATTTAGAACTTAACCTGCTCAAAATAAGAGCCAAATTCACATGACGTGCCACAGCACTATATAATAGTTAGTATCAACTCGAACCATTGATACGGCGGCGTCAACATAATTCTTAGCTACGCTCCTGCCTTGCTCCGTAAGTTACCTAACGACCAAAGTAAACTAGTATTAAATAACACCACTCCCTTCACTTGTAACGTGCAACGGGGAGGGGGATGTGCTCTAAGTTAACGAACAAAATGTAGGATATGGCGTGTTTCACTAATTTGTAGCATGATTTTCAGTCGTCTCCTTTTACAGTTGTTTTTTTTTATTAATATTGCTCCTATCCTGGATATTTTTGGGACCCCGGGGTCCCGGCCCTTTGGATGGCGTATGAGGGGCCGAAGCCATCTTGCAGAGGCCCTGTTAGACGCTTCTAACCGACGATTTATCTCTGTAAGCATTGCAAGTTCACCCAAGGACAACCCCCGGTTAGTGCAGAATTATTGGATAATATTGCTCCTAAAATTGTTAACATTTTATTGTATGTTTTTGTCCTACATCAACTCTTGTTAACTGGCTTTTTGGTCCATTGTAAATGTTCAAACGTGTTGAATTGACATAATTTTAGCCCGAAGATATATGTAACTTAGGCTTCATGTTCTGTAACATATTTTCAATTTAAATAAGAAATCAAGCAGTTAATTCCTGATTCTTCTTTGTAATACTCGAGCGCATTCCCACTACCACCCGTTGACGATCATGCGATAAGAATTAAACCACGCTGTCGTATCAATGCCTTAGTCTATCCACTCCACCAATGGTTGCCTTACAGATGATTAGTGAATGCAATACAGGGTGAGATGTCGACCTTAGATATTTAAGCTGGTATACAAGATCATTGGCAGGAAAGCGGCCTGTTTTAGAACCAAAACTCCTAAGTTTCCAGTCCATTATATTAGGAAGCTAAAAAAGGATACATAGGCACTATTTTTATGTCTAGCCGTCTCTGTATCGCACTGGTACATGACAGTGCACAATGCGCTCCGGTGCTAACTCAATAAGATTTATATTGTGTTCAGATAAAACAGTAAAAACGAGAATAATGAACTTTGTTTTCTTTTAATTTATAATTTAGCGTTTTTTTATTTTACTTCTGACATTGGACTAACTGTCGACATTGGCGTTTCTTACCATATCAAAATATAAAATTAAAGTTAGGGAGCCTAAGCAGCCTTTAAAATAAGGTTTTATATGCTTGTATCTACAAGTTCTGAGGTCGACATACAAACTGTATTGCTATATGTATATGTAACGACAATGCTTTTAGATAATATTAGGTGTTTTGTTGATTTCATGTATAAAATACACCATATTACGCCCTTTTAGTAAGCGCATGTTGTTGGGACGAATCGAGGCGTATTGCAAAAACACGGGCCCATAAAGTTCAATATTCAAACAATAATCTAGAGACATCGATCTTGAAGTGGATGTCCAGTTTATTGGCCTCGCATAATGAACAGATCTTTTTATTAGAAAGTCTCTGGAACACAACAGCTTCGCCCTGTAGGCGGCTCGCTTCGCCTCAATATTCTCGCTATGGTTCATATAGGTAAATAAGATTTGTTTTCTGCTGCGATGCGGCCTAGTGTACCCTAACCCAAGTTAACTCAAATCTGAGTTGTTATTATACTTCCAACCTTTTATAACCCTATGTTTGACTGGTAGTATGAGTGAATAATTTTCTCAATTCAGAATCTTACGTATGTATGAACTGAAATTTTATTTCCAAAACCAATGCAATCCATTGTTTGTCTGGTACAAAAGATGATCGGATATTTGAAAAAAAAAAATATATTATCTAAAAATAAACGTGAAAAACATAATATTTACAACTTGACACAAAATAAAAGTCGTATGGTAACACCAGCGATGGTACCGCCATTTTGATTTTTGCTTCGAGTTTTTCGAAAAACGAATTAATTTTATTTTGTGTTGATTTGTAAAGAGCTTTGAATAAATAGGTATGGACATGTCTTAGATTGAAATAGGTGCAATTACTTTCTTTTGCAGCGTGTTTAGAAATATTGTTTATAATTATTTTTAAAATATCTGTAACACTTATGTCAATTACATTTTATTGTATTTGGGGATACTTGAATGTTCATTGTATTATGCAATAATCGTAATAGGTTTTTTGAAGTAGTTAATAATCTAAATAATATCTAGCATTGGGCATTCCAGTGTTGCCATCATAAATTGTTATTCAGGAGTTTTGTTAGGTTTTATCTATTAAGTTTTTAATTAAATCAATGTATATTTTACACGACTGCGCCACAAGGAGGGTAATGTATTTTCGAGAACAAAACTTATGAACTGAGTTATAGACTTTTATTTTGCAACAATATTTCTAAAACACGCTGAATCGATACCTAGCATAAGTCAAGTTTTTCTTATAGCGTTTCTTTTAGTTACGAATTCAGCACAATTTGGTAGATTTGTCATTTTTTTTAGTTTTAACCTTTTGCGTGTCTTAACAGATTTTTATCGTCCAATCCTGACCAAGCCCTTATGTGTAACTGTCCGACTTAAGACATTTGGAGCATTTTTTCTTATGTCGAACTGTGTAACTTAAGACACGCAAAAGGTTAATCTCTTTCTATGTGATGCTGGCTGGATGTGTGAAACTGGTTTTTATACAAGATCATGGGTCTCGAAATGCGAGCCTCATCTTATTTATTACTAATATGAATATATTTTATCCAGTATGACATGGAACTGGTCAGTAAGAGCATTTTAACTTGACTGCCAATAGTTACTGTTTTCTACCCCTCCCCCCTTACCCCCAGATAAATAACCTCAATGTTAATCGTTAGCGAATGTTGTAAAAATGTAAATCTGATATTTTTAGACGACAAAGTTAATGGTATGTGCTGAATAATCACGTGGTAACTAGTTGTAATGATTGAAATTATGAAAGATTTGTAATTTTAGATAATACAGATTAATTAAAATATTTTTTGTGTTTTATTTTGTTTGCTCCTGTGGTAAACTTTGGTTTTATGGGGAATTTCACCTAGGAAGGAGATCTAGAAATCATACCAGCATGGAATAGGCACCCTGAAAGGGGTCAATTCATACTAGCGCAGAGTTGAAGCGCATCGAAGCGTCAATCTGAAACTTAACATAGGTAGCAAATTCACCCTTATCTCCACAACGTAATGCACAGAATTCTTCTGACATAAAAAGAAGATGCGCGTCTGAGCGCGACCAACGCTGATTGGTGCGCGCGTGTTCGCGCAAACCCAAGCGCCTATTATAACGCGAACCAACGCGTCGTCAGTCTGAATCTGACACTGACCTGTCTTTAACTTCGCTTTAATTGTGAAAAATTTGACGCTTCAATGCGCTTCGACTTAGCGTTAGTATGAAATGACCCAAAGTGTTGTGACAACTCCCACAAAACTGCTACAAGAACCGATTGGACAGACTGGGTATCGGTGGTATAGGTGCATTAACCTGGTTTGCGGGTTATACTTAACCCGAGGTCACTTGAGGTTTAGAAGGAAAAAGGGTGGCCTTTGTATGCATCATACTTGACTGAAATAAACTCTAACCAAGAGCGTTTTCTGACCAACCACTCAGCAACACCGCCCGCCGTTTCATCCGTCTCCAAATCGTTGGCCAAAACCGTTGCCGATCTTTGTACACCGACGGAATCTTGACTATCGTGGTTAAAACTATACAACGATCCAAAGGATACTTTGGCCATAGTCGTTTTTTTTATCTTGCACACGGGTGGACCAAAATATTTTTTTAATTTTGAAAAAAGACCGCTCGACGCCTCCCAAAAGGCCGAGATATCTTTGTCTATAACCTAACGAGTAATTTACAAAAAGTAATCCAAGGAGAAAATGTTTTGTGCTTTTCTACCCTCGGCGGGGTCTAGCTTCCCGCCACTACGCAACTTACTATATAGTAGTGGATTCAAAGTAAGATCGACCTTCCACCACTTGCTTACCGGATGAAAATTATATTTTATGAAATAAAAAATGTTTCTGAACATATCCCAATAGAATTGAAAAAAAAAATTATATTACACTGACTTGCTTGCCAAACGAACGAAATTCCAATAGAAAGCTTAAAAGTACAACATACAGAATATGTAACAGCTAGGTTGCCTACCTAGTTTTGTTCCTATTACCTGGTTGCTGTGTACAAACAGGTGAGTAGTTCAAGAAGTAGATAGTTGTTGCATTCATATGCTTACCACTTGAAAAATATATCAAACAAAATTAAGGCAATTTTATTGTGATTACAGTAGTATAGTCAGTGAAATTTTAAGATAACTTTTTTTACCATATTTTTTACGGCACCCCTATTGGTACCTATATGTTCAGAAACATATTTTATTTGATAAAATATAATTTTCATCCGGTAAGTAAGCAGGTGGGAAGGTCGATCTTACCTACTTCGGATCTTAGACTAATACTAACAATAATCTAGGTATAAGTGGGTAAGTTAAAAAAACAACAAATATCATTAATATAAACATTATATTACATAGATAGCAACAAGTCATTGATCATCAAATGAACTATTTTTGATTTATCAAACATAATACATAATGACATAAATTAGCACCATAAAATAAATAGAGAAAATAAACTCTTTTTCTATATAAATAAGATTGTAAGTATAAAGGAATGATAAGTTCACAGTTTAATGCCGAAATAAACAGGCAACGCCGAAAGATTTGGTATAGCTAGCACCTAACGTTAACATTTAATAATATAAAAAATACAGGAGATGACAAACATAGAACTGTGTATAAAATGAAATCTAGTTAATTGTGTACGTCGTTTTTTAGTTCAGTCCGTCATTGGTTTGTATATTTTGTCCGTAAACTTTTTCTAACCGCCATTTCTTAATTTGGCAGTGAGCACTGTTCGCTATTTTTGTCTGTTCTGTTCGTCATTTTTATCTGTTACTTCTGTTCGTCATTTTTATCTGTTACTTCTGTTTGTAATTTTTATCTGTTTGTCATTTTTATCTGTAAAATCTGTTTGTCATTTTTATCTGTAGTTCTGTTCGTCATTTTTATCTGTAAGTTCTGTTCGTCATTTTTACCTGTTAGTTCTGTTTGTAATTTCTATCTGTAAGTTCTGTTTGTCATTTTTATCTGTAAAATCTGTTTGTCATTTTTATCTGTAACTTCTGTTTGTCATTTTTATCTGTAAGTTCTGTTCGTCATTTTTATCTGTAAAATCTGTTTGTCATTTGTATCTGTAAGTTCTGTTCGTCATTTTTATCTGTAAAATCTGTTTGTCATTTTTATCTGTAAGTTCTGTTTGTCATTTTTATCTGTTAAATCTGTTTGTCATTTCTATCTGTAAGTTCTGTTTGTCATTTTTATCTGTAACTTCTGTTCGTCATTTTTATCTGTAAGTTCTGTTCGTCATTTTTATCTGTTAGTTCTGTTTTGTAATTTTTATCTTTAAGTTTTGTTTGTCATTTTTATCTGTAAAATCTGTTTGTCATTTCTATCTGTAAGTTCTGTTCGTCATTTTTTTTTTGTCGTTTTTTTGTCATTAGTATGTCTGTTAGTCCTGTTCAGTGAAATTGTTAGTAATACCATGTCTGTTCGCTTCAGAGTCAGTGTCAGTCCGTTGGGCCTTATATTTAGTCCGACAAGTACAAAAATTGGCCAATGTTCGTTTATACAATTACATTCTCTCCATGTTCTTGTCATCTCCTGTCAAAATGCTGAATTTTAAGATACATTTAATGTAAAAACATTTCTTTACTGTCCCGTGCTTATTCTATAACATCAAAACTTAATAAAAAAATATGATTTTTAAACTAATAAATAAATAAATTTCAATAAAAATATTATTTTTTCTTTAAAATCACTGGTAAATGCTTTGGCATGTATTTGGTATCGATTTGGTCCTAAATTAAATAAATACAAAAATATACTAAATTACATTGAAGTAAACAATATACTATGGCCACATAATAGGAACAACTAAAATTAAGTCATAATTTGTATTAAAAGGTTAATTATTCGATTTTGTGTATCTGTAAACTATAATGCCATTCCTACACAATAGGTTTTGGGGTTCCGCGTATTTGCGGTATAAATAAATGTTACATTTCATGACACGCAGCAATTATTGAATTATGTATTATACCTTGCTAGGTTCTTCCTGGGGCTTTGCCCGCTGAAAAGGGCTTTATACCTATGGACGTAAAGACGCCAGCACATTAAGTTACAACAATTTGTCAAATTTCACGAATATTATTTAGTACTTGTGTGATTTGTGTTTTTTTTAAATTATATTTTTTAATGGGTTGTGGAGGTCTGGTAGGCAGCCGCTCCACGTAAAATACTGGTATTCAGCTGAATCCGGTTTGACTGGAAGCCGACCCCAATATAATTGGGAAAAGGCTAGGCAGATGATGATGAATTTGTCAAATTTCTTTAATACATTTTCATCTTTATCGCTAAAGCATAAAGTTCAAGGTTGATTGGGAAAATTTGACAGTTTCGGGTAGCTTTGATGTGCTGGCGTCTGTACTATCAGGATAAAAATCCATTCTCCTAATCCAGGTCATGGTCTACATCTTGTGCGGTTTCATCCAATTCCGTTCAGCCGTTGAGGCGTGATATTCACATTTATATTGTTAGTAGAAATTTGTAAGATCACAATGACTTCACAGAATAGAGTCGCATGAAGTGTACTTTTGAATTGCATTATGTTTATCATTTTACGGTATATCTAAACTGGTTCATAAATAATTCTATTAATTTCTATTACAACTAGAATGGCTCTATCTTTCTTCTTCGGTTCTTCTTCTGGTTTTCAGAAGTCGTTTTTGTTTGGGCTGATTTATTGATATTGAATTCGGGGTTAGTTCTATAAATTATTGGTTATGGTCATCTTTTGGTGATCTTGAGGCTTTTTTTATACGACGTAAGTCGTTAAACTTGTTTAGGGTTCCGTGTTGAAACCTTAGTACTTATATTTGTTGTCAGTCTGTCTGTCAATCTTCCCTTTCTTAGGCCAAATAAATATAAATGCAATTTCATTTGACTCACCATCGTCCCAAAGCTGACTTAAACCTTTATATCATCTGCCTCGTAGCCTTAGTGCGACTTTTACGTGCTCGATCGCGTTAACGTAAACTTTTATTTAAGTATAATTTTATATTGAAACTGGATACGCGCCGTTGTGTAGTTTACGTTAACGCGATCGAATTCTTTAACCGGTTCACACTCCCAAGAAACGTCCTTCGCTGATTGTTTAATAGGGTATTTCATAAATAAATATTGGACACGTATTTTTTCTTTTGTCACATAAATAAAAAATGCATACGATACATTGCGTTGAAAACTCGTGTGACGTCACTTACCAGTACACTTTTTACTGTTTTCTTTTTAAAGTGACGTTACAAGCCTCCACTCCTTATCTTTGATGCGTTTTATCTTCGTTACTTTTTATCACACTAATATTATAAAGGCGAAAGTTTGTGAGTGTGTGTGTATTTTGTTACTTCTTCACGCGCAAACGGCTGGATCGATTTAGATGAAATTTGATATAGAGATTGTTTGAGTCCCGGGAAAGGACATAGGATAGTTTTTATCTCGAGAGTATGTTCCCTTGGAATCATTTTCGACATTCACGCGGGCGGAGCCGCGGGCGACAGCTAGTTAATTTGATAAAATAAAAAATATGTATCCAATATTTTTCGATAATCTAACTGACGGACTAAATAGAATCATATTGTGTCTGCTGTGAGGACAGTGAGCCTGTTAAAAACTCGCACCTAGGCCTCTGAAGACTCAACCCAGACGTTCCTACCCTCCCTAACTGGTCTTAAAGCCCTCAGGATTGTTGCTCTGCCACCTCCAGGTGTCGGCACACATATCTTCCAGCGTCCTGGTGGCGCGCCAGGCCAGCAGGCGGTGCGCCAGGGAGACGTCGGCGTAGTTGGAGGCGATGTCTCCCGCGCGGCGGCCCACGATACGGTAGGGGACCTCGCGCCCGCTGCCCACTTGGAAGGCGGCTATCATTTGGAGGACTGAGTAGCCGGTGCCGGTTCCTGGAAACATGCAGATTTTTACATGAGATGACTTAGAAGGATTCAAGTTCTTTTAACTTAACAAACAGATGTATTTCGGCATGACTTCCCAGCTCAAACACTGTGAAGTAGGCGTTTTGAGGGACTGTCTTTTGTAGTTTTTGTATGGTAGCTGCTGAAGTCGCCAGTCTCTCACTGCTGTGCACAGTGCAGGTTGTATCATCTGATGACTCACCCAAGTTAACAGCATGGAAGCCGCTGAAGCCGGGCTGCTGGAACAGCTTCACAGCCTTCACGTGGCCCTCAGCCAGGTCCTCGACGTGGATGTAGTCTCTTACTCCTGTGCCATCTATCGTGGGGTAGTCGTTACCGAAGACCTTGAGTTCTTGGAGGCGGCCTACTGCGACCTTGAAAAATATGGTGAAAAATAATAATAATCAGAATAATAGTCTGAACTTATTGTTTTCGTATCAGAGAATTAATTACAGATGAGATTTAAAAAATCAATGGTCATCTGAGTATTTTAAAAGTCATAAGTGACTGAAAATGAATGACATGTAATTTGTACGCAATATTTCAACACTGCCACGGTACTGTACTAGAAAAGTATACCCCTTTTACTGCACAATTAAGCTCACGGCACTTCTGTGGCAAATAACCGGTATTGTGACTGAAATAACAGGTTTTCTTTTCGAAGGTATCTTATCGCGTCTCTACCCATAAAACTAAGGTGATATAATGCCACCAACACATTAAGTAGGTACCTGTGCAATGAACGGCATAAGGTTGTTAGGTATACCGGCAGGGTCCTCCCCAATGCGGCCGCTGTGGTGAGCACCCACCGGGTTGAAGTAACGGAGAGATATCACCTTCCATTTCTGTAACAATAAAATCACAAAGTCAATTCATCCAACCATTAAAAGGCACTTTTGAACGTCAAATATCACAACTGTATTCCCCCACATACAAACGGAAATCTGACAACCAGTGTTACCAAGGGATATCATGTTGCCCAGTTACTGGGTTGTGCTATATACTGGTCCGCCCAGAGCGAAAGCAGTCATTTGATGATATCCAATCCTTAAAAATAACCTGCTATGCCATGGCATAACACTTTGCACAACCTTGAATTCGAACTCAGAAAGTGGAGACCAAGGTGACATGATGTACTTGTACATGTACTTTGTTGAAGACACGCTGACTGCATTGTACAACCAACAAAACAGTTTAATATACAGGCAATAAAATAAACATATTCACACTATGCAGGCAATTGTTATTGCATGCATAATAACTTATTATTATATGTAAAACAAACAGGTGAGCGATTGAAAAGACTTGACTTCTCAATCACACATAGAGGTGCTCAAAACAATAAAATAAATTCTCTTTTCTTCACTTTGCAAGTAATTTGCAAACCGGTTCAGTTTACCACCAGCATTTTTAAATGGATACTGTAGCAACTGCAACATGCATCAAGCACAGTGCCCATTCAAACACAACGTCCCACGCCGTTTGTGCGCACTTGCCTAAGAAGTAATAGAAACAAGGATGTGGCCCAAGCTTTAGCAACTTCATTGGTTTATCACTAAACACTGTGCTAAACTAAGTTGCCCTGGCTCGCCGTACACCGTTCAAGAACTGCTGTACACTATACTATCTTATAGTATAGTATACTTCAGTAGTATTTACCTGGTATTTACTTTCGGAACAGCGAACTTGCTGACGAATACTCAAGTATTTTACACTTTAACGAAAATTTTACTATCGCTACTGATATCTTAAGTAGTATTTACCTGGTCACTAGTACAGAGATCTTTCATGATCTCCTCGCAGAAGTACTTGGACTTGCCGTAGGGGCTGGTGAGTCCGCGCCCGGTGTCGTGTCCCTCGTCGATGGGCAGTCGCTCTGGCTCTCCGTATACTGTGCACGATGAACTGTAGACTAGTTTGTAGACGCCGTATTTACGCATCACCTGGAGGGGAATGACATTTTGTTACTAAGATTTCCAAATTTTTGTTTTTGGAAAATAAGGAGCAGGTAACCGGGTTTACTATGTATCTGTAATACTAGAGGCATTTGCAGGGACGATTTTATCCCAAGGACAAAGCTGAAATGTGTTATGTGCCTGACTTACCAACTTTTAAAAGTAATGTGAATGTCGCAGCCAACTGACTTAATCAGCCGTTTAATTACCTGGCTAAATTAATTGTTGTTTGCATTTAGAATTCCTTAAATTCAATATTTCATATATTTTCGTCACTCGGTTACTTTTCTCTGAACGGCCTAAGCATCTGTCAGCCCGTTCATTAAATGTTGTATTAGACGTATTGGCTGGATGTCATATAGGCTGCTGATTAAACGGCGGTCAATTTAAAAAACTAGGCAGCCAATTAAATGGCTGACTAAACTAGTTCGCTGCGACATGAACATTACCAATAGGTGTTCTTAGTCTAGGAGACTACTTAATGTGACTACTATGTCTCCTAGATTCCCGAACATATGTCTTGGTTTAGCATCATTGACAGAGGATTACATTATTCGTACAATCTGGATTAAAAGGCACTAATCTCACATTCACATACGACAGGACAGAATAAAACCGAGTTGTAAACCTCAAAGCAACATGTTAAACCATTTCATCTGCTATGTCAAATCTTCACCACACTTGGTTGACTTGTAGGGAATCCCTGATGCATTAAGTCCGCCTTTGAATAAGCCCAAGAGCTCATGCAATTATTGGTCGGCGTGACAGTACAAGTCTTACAAACACGAAGGTCATACAAAATATGATTCCGCTGAGCTATCTAGGCCATCAAATGAACAAGTTCTTAGTTCAATGTTTACCACAACAATAACCTATTTCGTTATCGACGACACGTGCAAGTAACAAAGAACTATTAAATTGTGCATAGAGTGTTTATTTTGAAGCTGATATAAATAAGGAGTTTTAATTTAGTATTGAGTCTGATATTCTTCGTCAGCCTTCTTTACAGTATTTGTATCCGACTGAGGAGAAAAGTAAGTACCTATGTATGTACCTAATACTGCGAAGCCTAACTAATGCGTAAGGTTCAGTTTTCCGAAAATTTCGCGCCACTGGAAGAGCGGTTGCGCACTACGTCCGATCCGAATCCGATCAGAATCCGTCAAAATACTGTCCGAGAAAACTCGGACCGAACTCGGAAATTGCTTATGCACTACCTCCGATCCAAATCCGTAACTCAGACGTCATTTTACGCAGAGCCGCTAGAGAGCGTTCACGTCACTGTATTATATTACTCTTTGATCCATGCATTCCTTGTCGATATTGTGTTTTTGTAGTCGTCACGTAAACAGTATTTCCACATTTCCAATTAACGTAAAACATCGTCGAGTCACGACACCCCCCGGCCCCTCTGCCTCTTTTCTCGGACGCAGCGCGGATTCGGTTCAGACGTAGTGCACAACTGTTCATACAAATAATACTAATGATTGTTCTACGATTACCGTGTTTTACTGATCGTATTCGGATCGGACGTACTGCAAAAGCGCTCTAAGTCTAAGTTCACTATTAATTAGACTAGATATGAAAGAAAGCCAAGAGCGAATCCCTACATTTTAGTATGACATGCTTGTTTTTCGCCTTAAGTTAATGACGGTATAAAGAAGGCGCACAGTTCTATGTCTCACCTTCATGGAGGGGTTTACGATTGTAGGATTGGCCGCACTCGCTGATGAGGCCTGCTACAAGAAATGGGGGACCTGCAAGAAATGTGAGGGTCCAATGATTAATTTCCTTACCTCTAAGAGCGTGCAGGTCCCAGTGATGTTAGCTTGGTAGTACTCTAGTGGCTTCTCCACGGACTCGCCCACCGCCTTCAGCGCCGCGAAGTGGATCACACATTCTATGTTATGCTGTAAACAGACGAACCATTGAATGAAATCCTTATTTCTATTAATATTATATAATGTGGTAGTCTGTATATTTGTGAAACAATCACGTGTCAACGACTCAGGGCATTTAAAGTGTTATTGGAAGATTCCACTAGAAAATTTTCAGTTTCAGCCCGGAGCCGAGATTTGTGCTCGGTTGATGTTGCTAAGGTCGCCCTCTGTTATACAGAACTTAAACCTAGATATTTGACGAAGACGGTGGACCTATGCGAGGGAACCAAGTTCCTAATTGTAATTGTGTATGTGGGTATGTCGTTTTGTGGCAGCTAAATACTTTTTCTTTTTTTCTTCTTTCTTTCTTTCTTCTTATTGAATGTCGTTGGATTATAGTACCCTCTTCGTCCGTGTGTCACTGCAGGGTGCCAAGTGAAAACCAGCGCTGGGTTGTCTGATGCCCAGCAAATGCGGAGATGGTAACCCTTTCGGTATGGGCACGCTCAGCGCAAATCTGTACCTACTAATACTGTACTCTTTCTGTTACTTTGTCTATGTTGCTGTATGTTTGTGTCTGGGGGGCTACTCTCTAAGCCCGAAGTCCGTAGTTTCGGGCTCAGTTGCAGGCGTATTTTGCTCCGTATCACCTACGGACTTACGATTAGTTCCGAACCCGAACTAAGAATGAATGACAACACGATTTGACAGTAACTGTCAAATCGTGTTGTCATTCATTCTTAGCGGTTAGGTGATACGGACTAGAATACACCCGCAACTAAGAGAGTAGGACCCCTGTGCCGAATAAATGTTTTCTATTCTATTCTAACGGCAGGATCAAGGCACGTCAATAGATTTAAAGTTCATTTTAATTTTAACAATAGCAGCTAGAAGCCTACCAATCTAACAACCAGTGTTACCAAAGAGTGTAATGTTACCCTTTTACTAAGTTGTTGAGTTCATGTCAAACATTGCTGTTCAGCTGCATGCAGCTAGATTTGAAGCCTAACCGAGAATAGGCAGATGATTAATTATTCATTTCAATAAAATAGTGCATTCTTCATACTCACTTTCTCAAAAACCTTGCTCAATCCTTCCCTATCCCTGATGTCCAGCTCGTAGAAATGTATCGTCTTATTCGTCAGCTCCTCAATTATCCTCAGCGGTTCTGGTTTCTTCTGTCCCTCCGCTCTGTAGGAGTTGGACAGGTTATCCACGACCACTATGTCGAACTCGGGGTGGTCTGACTGTCTCTCTAGGAGGGAGGTCACTGTGTGGGAGCCGACGTAACCGGCCCCGCCTGTCACTAAGATTGCTGACGTCATTGTGACTCTGAAACAAACGATTTAGATGTTTTATGAGGTGTATATGTTGCCCATTTGTTGCCAAGAACGGTGCATTCAATTTTTCAAATGCAGTCATATTTTGCTTATCACGTGTCTTAGATTAGGATGGACTTTTATATTTGGAACAAGACCGCCGCAACTTCTGAGAGCCAGAATCACAAGAAAAACGCCGAGACAATAATACTCGAAAAGTCCCAAAGAATTGATTCAACTGTGTTGGATCCCGCAACGAATTTAATCAGGAAAGACGAGCGAAGGAGTATGTAAAACAATTGAGATTAGGATGAACGGTGTCAAAAATAATACGGCTAGAAAGGATTACTAAGACCGCCGACTAATAGAAATGTATGGAAGAAAACGAAATGTTATGCCTAAAAACAAGAAATCTTGCTTAAATAGGAATTTTAGGTATTCTCATCCTATTAGGTAGAAGGAGTTAAATGGAGGGTTCAGTTGTCTTTTAAAAAGGCTTTATGCTCATCATTGCTACATTTGATAGGGTACTAGTCTTCCAAAGGAGAATCATGTAACCCAGTCAGATAGGGGTACCTATCTGACCTCCTCACTACAACCCAGTAACTGGGTTACACGATACCCCTTGGCAAGACTGCCGCCCCAAGTAAAATACTGGAATTCAGCTGCTTTTTTGGTAAGACTGGAAGTGCCGATTGAGTGCTACTGTACTTGTACATAGTTGACGTAATCCATTGATTGGTAGGTATTATATAAATCGATGATAAAGAAGGTAAACTTTTGTCTAAGAAAATGTTATTATGTCACGTGCATGCTAGTTTTCCTCGTTTGTATCGTATAATATGACTGCCTCGTTTGTATCGTGTTATACAGTCTGAAATTTTAATGGTTGTTTTCCGCAGCAGAGATTAGCCATCAGTAGTACTATACAACATAAATAAAAATGTTCTTGTTTTCAAATAATTAAAAATAAATTCATAAACTCGAAAGCGTGAGAAGAAATAGTAACACACTAGACGTGACGTAGGTACTACTCAAAACAAGCACCAGCCGCCATTTGCTCTTTTCACTTTGTCGGCAGAGCGGCGGCGCGCCGACAAAGTGAAAAGCAATTCATAAATGTTCAGAACTAAATAAGCTCTCGCACGTAGTAATACGGCATTAACTTGCCGTAACTTAACTTATTCGGTATTGTGTTTCATTAAATCAAGAGTACCTATCAACTGGTTGATACGCGAAGGGTAACGACCGTAGCCGCTTTGCGCGAAACTATCGCGATGTATAACACTAGGTTCGCTTTCGAGATTTGTTTATCACAATTGTTATTCTGCCATTTCTTGATTTTAAATTTATTATTTTCATAAATCTATTGTATTACCAAGACAAACTCATTTCGCTGCGGGAAAACAACCACTAAAATTTCAGCTTGTATAAGCATGTAAGGCAATGTTAATAAAGACAATAATTATTACAATAATAATAATACATTTATAATAAAATAATCATTATTATTTTTGCAATCACTGACAAAATCTAATAAATAAAAAAATATAAAACGATAAACAGAAACACTTACAATCAGCAATCTTGAGTGCCTCCAGGTAAAACAGTGTAGTGCAAATTAATGTGAAACACGATAACTTTATACTGAGCTAAGTCAATAAGTATGTTTACCTATTTGTTTGTTAACAATGGATTTAATGTACATTACATTAATGACGTACAAATACTGTTTTACAATTGTTTTGTTCTTTCAATACAATACTAAAGGTACAATTCCGTGCATCGCGGCCGTTCGCAGCCGCGCGCGATCTATCGCGTGCGACTGTCGCGCGCGTCAGATGCGACTATAGTCAGAGTATGAAAATGTATAGCACCGCTTCCAAAGTCGGCCGCATGCGTCTGTCGCAGACCTCGGAAAAGGCGCCATACATTCACATATTCTGACTATTACCGCACGCAATAGATCGCGCGCGGCTGCCAGGCTGCGATCAGTCGCGATGCACGGAATTGGAATTGTACCTTTATTGTTACACTTGCGTAAATGTGCATGATTAATTTACCATCTAAATACTAAATTTTGCACGCGGCTTTCCTCCGTGGAACCCCAGGAACCGTGCATTTTTACCGACTTGCGGGTTTGTACGAAATAACCCACAAAATGGCATTGCATTTTCATGGGCCACCTAGACAAAACTTTGATGACCAAAGACCGCTTATACATAACTAATATTACCCGATTTTACATAATTTGACCAGTTTTTATCAGTAACCGATTTTCACAGACTCAAGAAGGTAGAACCTAGAAGAGGTTGGCACAGAAGCGACGGGATTGGCACAAGAAAAGAGGTGCCTATGCTCAGCAGTGGGCGAAGTCGGGGTGATGATGGTGATGTCGGATAAATATATTTATACTGCATCCTCTCAACTCAATTTACACAATTTACATGAAAGCGTCTCCGGTAAATTTGTATAATTCAAGTAATTACACGCATAATGTATGAAGTCATAAAGTTTTATTTACCGTGTAAAATAAAAACTGCAACAATACAATATTGTAAGTATAATGCGTCATCAATATCATTGATCACAATGCACTTGTGATAATATTGTTGCAGGTATGAGTTCTGTAAGGTTCTGTAGCGGCATCAATGCAACATGAAAAACAAAGAAGCGAAATTTGTACGGCAGCAAAAAGAACCGCAGCGCCATCTACGACGAACTAACAACGAAATCCTGCATCGCGCAAGCAAAGTTCTCCGTGCGATTTGAACATATACAACAGTCCAAATATCAACTATCGGGCAGTTGCCCACCAGACACAATAACCGTCTGGTTCGGAGGATCCTCCCATTTTCAGTGGAGGTGTGCGGGACTTTACTCTCTGTACCGCATACCGTATATAACCAACGGTATTATTACTATTGGTAGCTAATTTGACAGTTGGTCAAAGGTAGCCGTTAGGTAGGATACGTTAGGTATTGAGCATTTTGTTAGTTTTTTCAGATTTCCCTAATTTCTAGAGCTAGAAGTTCAGATTGTATGTCTGTCAATCCGTCACTCAGTTAGTTGGTTCAGAACCGTACATTCTAACACAACACAATAATTGATAACATATACTTAAGTACCTACTAACTACGTTATGCAACATCTACCTACGTCAAAACAACATAGTACGCAACGCAATCATACGCACGAGACTCCACCGAATGCGGAGGAGTGTAAACAAAAGATCATCCGGGAAGTTCGCAAGTCAGTTTAAATTAGATAGAGTTGACTGGTTCCGTCCGCGATAACTGGAAACTGCAGATAATTCGGTATTCCTTCATTATTTTATCATGGAATTGATAATCGTTTAGCAGGCGAGCTGAAGGCAATTTCTAATATTTAAAAAACATTCCAAGTCTAGTCTACAATTTCATCTCAGCAATCGTTGTCAGAATACAGGGTAATTGAGGGAATTGTGAAAGATTGCCACTGATATTAGAACAATAACGTTCCATAAAAAATCGAGAATTTCCCCTTAGATATAATTCGCTTTCAGCATAAGTCTTTGCAAAACACACAATTCTTTTTTAAATTTGTAGTGCGTAATGGGACTTGACAAGGTATTGGCAGTTTTGGAAGTTCAAAAACAAGATTCATTAACGCTTCTGCGTAAACCTTGCATCATTTGGCCAGCACTATTCTCAACCACTGCAACTCCAGCCAGAGTCAAGACTGTTAACCACCAGAAAAGCGCCGAGTCAATGAAGCTCCACGAGTCCCGGAGAAAGGATTCAACTGTCTTGGATCCCGCAACGGAATAATTAGAAAATTAGAATAATAATGTCACTCTCCCATCTATATACTAATATAATAAAGTTGAAGAGTTTGTTCGTTTGAACGCGCTAATCTCTGGAACTACCACCACTGCACATTTGCACCACTTCTTCTTCCCAGCTATAACACTAGGAAGTGGTGACGGGCGGGCGTTTTGTGGGACTGTCTTTATGTAGAACTTTGACGTTCAAAAAGTGCTGGCACTCAGCCTAATTTGAATAAATGACTTTTGATTTTAATTTTGACCAGTTGAATTTGGAAAATTCTTTTTGTATATAATAGAAATTCATGAGAAAGACTATAGGCTATATACGATAAATGGCAATTCTTTCGGGAACGGGAAAAACGGGATATGCACGAACGAAGTTGGGGGCACAAGCTAGTGAATCATAATCCGGATAATAAGACCACTTGAAATCAGTCTGACATACTAAACTAATTAGGTGTCTCTTCAAAAATGTCTAGATATACTATCAGTGTGTTCATTGGTAATTGCAAAAGCATGTAAGAAACATGTATTACTTTTAAAAAAAGCATGTATTACTTTGTTGTAATGGATTAGTCATGTTAACTAGTGTTATCGTTATTTAAGACGCTTTTCAGTTATGGTGTATGTCTGTAAGTAGCTTGCGTGATGGGAAATTGCGTACAAATAACTTGCATCGTGGAAAGTTGTGAAAAGTATATATGAGTTGCGCGCAAGTTGGTGATAAATGATAGTATCACGTTTTTTACTTGTGTGCAAGTAACTTGCCGAGTTGGTAGTTGTATGCAAGAAGCATGAGAAGAGTGCAAGTTGATATAACACTAAAGTATCATGTGTTTTACTGCTTGCAAGTTACATGCAGAGTGGAAAGTTGTATGCAAGTAGCATGAGACGATTGCAAGATATTAAATAAAAGCACCATGAGTATTGCTTGCTTGCAAGTTGCTTGCAAAGTGGAAAGTTGTATGATAGTAGGTAGCATGAGAAGAGTACAAGTTGATATTAAATAATAGTAGCTACTAGCTTGCGAGTTAATTGCAAAGTGGAAAGTTGTATGCAAGAGAAGAGTGCAAGTTGATATTAACTAATAGTAGGTACCTACTTGTTTGCGCGTTACTTGCAAAGCGGTAAGTTGTATGCAAGTAGCATGAAAAGTGTGCAAATTGGAATTAAATAATAGTACCACGTGTATTACTTGTTTGCGAGTTACTTGCAAAGTGGAAAGTTGTTTGCAAGTCATGAGAAGAGTGCAACGTGCAAGTTTATATTTAGTAATCGTACTTAGTGTTTAATTCGCTTGCAAGTTATTTGCAAAGTGTAAAAGATGTCTACAAAAGCATGAAAAGTGTGCAAGTTGTAATTAAAACCAAGTTAGGTGCTTGTTCCCGGTTGTCATTTGTTAAGACTTTTTCTACTTTCGACTATGCGTATTCGAAAACCACGGTATCGCGTTCCCGAGTTACTAGCTTGTGCAGGACAGATAGACAGCCGCTCTATGTTAAATACTAGTACCTATAATATTCCGGATACTCTGTAAGTCGACCTCAGACTAGTAAGAAAAAGGTAAATTGAATCATCCGTTTTACTTACGTGCGTTTTAGGCGTTTACGAAGTCGTATAATACACTAGAAACACATGTTGCTTAACCATACATAAAGTACCTAGACATACGTGAGTTTTATTATACTGACAAAGTAAACTAACAACTTCTAGAAAGATGTCCTCCAATGTAATTGACTTCGATGATTGTTGACAATTAAAATAAATGCTCGACTAAAATCACGCATATTCGAGTCTGGTAATGATTGAGAATGGCTCATAGTGGGCGAGGTTAGGGCTCGTCATGATCTATAATGTTCCAACTGCTGGGATTCAGGCTTCCTCTCTGTGAGCACGGGTGGGACCAGTGCGGCTTTTTTTAGGATGCAAATCGTCAAGGATATTCTCCGCCCCAAGGCGGGCGGAGAGATCTGTCACTCTTACTGAATAAAACTACTCCGGTGTTTCCTCGTAAACTTCTGATTGATGGAGGGCGATGGGTATTCCTGAATCCATCGACCCTGGACCTTAAGGGAGCTAGAAGAGGGCGTTATCCGTTCAGTGCGCCTGATGTGGGACGGGAGAGTACTGGTCTGCCTATCCCTTTCCGCAACCTTCTTCTGCGAGATGACATTTTCACAGAAGGAGATCACCGCATCCTAGGACTAGATCCCACGACATACGACAGGCAGTTCGGGGCCATAACTACTTAGCCACTGCAGCCGATCTATTCTGTAAACATCTCACCCCGTGAATACTTAGATGGAGTGAGCGTGAAGTGAGCTGTCAATCCGTGCCCCGTGCATCGTCATTGTCTATGGCAGCTCCCTTCACCTAATTCTCACGGTGAGATGTTTACAGAATAACACTGCAGCTCTAGGTTATGTTATGACTCAGTGGCGTGCAATGTAAGAGACCTATATCCAGCAATAGAATGATATTACCTGATGAATGTTTTTTTTTTTTAAGGATGGATAATCATCAAATGACTTCTTCCGCTCTGGGTGGAGCGGAAGGGTGTGTCAGACTCTTACTGACTAAAACCTATCCGTGTTCCTTCTAAAGCCCTTTGCGTTCCAGGGCCGCGGTGACTCTTTCGAACAAATTCCGGAAGCCTGATGGATGATGGAGATTCGAGTTCATGATTGCTCAATGAAGATAGTAACTTATGCACTTTATATTAAACCACAAGGCTTCATAAAAACAACAACTTGCGATCGCAGTGATTGACTGATATCTATCTGAAGGGTACGATAGCAAAATATTTACATTAACTTGCAATGAAAAGGTTATCTGGTCCGCACCATCTTTGTCAATGAAATGTGCCAGTTGATACGACCTACAGTTTCCAAAATTACCTAAGTTAAAATTAATGAAATAATAATGGTACTGGTTACTGTATGCATAACATACAGTAACCAGTACCATTATTATGTTATACCGGGTCAAATTAAATTGAATAGCGCAACTACACAGACGTGATGTCTTTAATATTGCCGATAAAACACAAAAATAATTATAAAAGGTGAGTAGTTATAAAAGTGGAATTCCCAGCCTGAGTCTGTTTCCTGATAGCTACAACCTGGGAGTCTCTAAGTTAAGAGTGAATAGGTTACTTCTGGGCAAGCGTTCTCCATCTTCGACCATATCATCGCTTACCAACTGGTGAGACAGTGGTCTAACGAGTGCCTATCAACAGTAAAAAAAGAAAAAAAAAACGTAACCACACTACCAGCGCCCGCTGAGGCGCTGACTCACTCCGCAGTCAGCAGTTACTTTAAATACAAAGTTTTGTTTTTTCGTTTTGTCGGCTATATGCGTTTGCGATAACCCGGTGTCATACTTTGACACCCATCAACCCCTACGTAGTTTCGCTGAATAAATAAATTTGACCATGTCTAAAAGGAAAAAAGGTAGTCTACTTAAAAAATCAAATTAATTTACCTATTTCAATATGGCTAGGGGCCAGCACTTTTTTAACGTCATTTCTATATAAAGCCCCGGTTTCGCCCGGATGTATACTTTTTTCAAAATTTTCTTTCATAAGAACCTTCTCCTGACAATAAAAAAACATCAAAAAAAAGAATTTGCGAAATTGGTCCAGCCGTTCCCGCGTGGTGCCGTGACCAAGGGAAATAGGGATTCATTTTTATATCCATAAACCGTATTTTCTTTGAACCAACGAAAGAATAAACTACACAGAAAACGACACATTAAGGAAAAATTTATCATAAACTATCCAGTACAATCTATATACTCGTATGTGAAGTGATAGTCGAGGTGACACCTCTTAGTTAATATAGAATTATCAATTCGATAGGATTAGTAATTGTATTAGTCAATAAATGATATCAGTTCAGATAATCGCCTGAATGAGAAGCAGAAATATTTGATTGCCTAATAAAACGGACTTACTGGGTGCTAAAGCCACTGCTGCCATTACATGCATTTTACAAATGGCCGTTGTTAAGTAGGTACAACAGAGGAATCCAATACATAAGGTCAATTAATTTTAGACATCATTCAGACCACCAAAATAAGGACAATGTCAAAAAATAATATAAGAAAAACGCATAAAAAAATCTGCTAACGAAAATACGCGAAAAATGTTGACCATTTATTATTTGAAGTCAAAATAAAAATCACTTTAATCAGTGTTTTTTTTTGCTTGGATATCTTTGGTTAGACGAACTGAACGCTGTGTAAAAAATTGTCCACCTATTTTAATGGGTCAACTACATTTTTAAAACACTAGACAAGTCTGCTTCCTCGTGGACCACATCACATCATCGCTCACCATCAGTACCTAGTGCTATTTTGTCAAAATCACAGCATGAAAACTTAGGTTAAGTGAACATGAAGTGAGCTGTCAATAGGTAAATATGCAACCAAGATGAAATGACAGTTCAATTTAAGCTCACCCCACCTAAGTTTTCACGGTGAGACCGTAGTATTACAGAATAGACTGACAGGTGCGACTGATCCGTACGGGAGTCGAACCTTCGACACGTAGGCGTAGCTCAGCAGCTAATATCCACTAAATAACACATTAAATAACAGAGTTAACTTTCATACAAGCTGAAATTTTAATAGTTGTTTTCCCGCAGCGAAATGAGTTTGTCTTGGTAATACAAACGATTTTTGAAAAAAAACAAGAAATGGCAGAATACCAATTGTGATAAAAAAAAATTACTACGCGCGAGAGCTTATTTTGCTCTGAACATTTATGAATAGCTTTTCACTTTACAGGCGGGCCGCCGCCGCGCCGCGCCGCTCTGACAGTAGTACCTACGTCACGTCTAGTGAGCTTCTCACGCTTTCGAGTTTATGAATATTTTTTTAATTATTTAAAAAAAAACATGTTTATTTTTTAAGTTTAACTTTATGTTTCGATAGTTTTACTGATGGCTAATCGTTCTTCAGCGGGAAAAGAACCATTAAAATTTCAGCGTGTATAAGCGTGGGGACATTTTTAATCAGGAAATATTAAAATAAATATTTAGACGTTACATCAGAATCAATACATCAGAATCAATGCTCGATAAATGTAGGGATAGAATATGGCATAACGAGAAATAGTGAATGTGGGAAAATGCGAATCTGAATTTAAAAAGCTTTGTTGTACCTAGTTGAATTGAAAATAATTCTAGCCGTTCTAATCACTAACACGTATTCAAGAAGCATATCATTAAAAAAAAAATATTATCAGACCATCCGGTTGTAAAACAAATAATTGTACACGTTTTCAGAATATCGCTCCGCAGTAACATTATAAAACCGATCTAAACTAGTAATTTATTAAACGTGGAACAATTCATTACAATGAAAACCATTCCATGCACTTAAAGAATAACCTTTTTAATTAAAACCTATTTGGTCTTGAACATGAGGAACTACAGCTCTATTTTTAAATTTAGGAACACTGGAATTAAAAAAGTAACTCACTTTCCTTTTTTTTCTTTCACGATATGGCAAAGGCACGGAGCACACGCGAGCCTCTAAACGGCTGTGAGGTCACTGCGGAGAGTTCTTATCAAATTGTACACTATGTCAACGCGGAAATATATCGAGTATACGATACAATGTGTGACGTGGGCGACTGTTTAGGTACGTACGGCGTCACTGCATCAGGCAACGCACGTGTTGAGGACTTGTGCTTGTGAATGGCTTCATTACTGGAGAAGCGAACTTGCTCTGAACAAGTCGTGCAGCCGACGGTACCTTTCGACCGGCAAATAGGGTCTTTCGAGTCTTTGAGACACAATCAAAATATTTCGATAATATCCCGAAGTTTAAGAAAAAAAATAGATCAACCCGATAGTGTGGAATAGGCCCGTCTAATAGCGTGCCGATTTGTGATATTTTGGGCGTAAACGTTCTCTTCCGTACACAAGGTCGACTGGACGTTTTCGACAGGTAGATGAAGTTGTCCAACGTGTCCAAGTGCATCGACTCCTCATTTGACGACCAAGTTCATCATCAAGCTTCTATGACTCTTGCCAGCCGAAGGCGGTAGTCTACTCTATGTAAGCAGCGATGCGCTTTCGCACACCGTAGTCAGTAGACGAGGAAGCTCGCCACACTACTCCCAACCACTGAATCAGAAAAGAACAGCGGAGAAGTAAGAAAATATATTTCCCTTTATCAAGCAGGATAAGGAATAAAGCTAGGCCACAGAACATTTACAACTGGGGTAAGCCCAGTTGCCAAGCACCACGGATTACAAATTAACACTAATACCAATGGGTCTTAAATTGTGAGTTGCTTTGATCCGATTGATCGCCTCCATCTCGGTTTGAATCCAGTAGGTACTCTTCAGCTCAGCTTCTAACGCGCGTATTGTAAGCAGTGCACTAAAATAGACAGTCTTACAACATAACATAAGCTCAGTATATTCCGAAGAGTACTATTACAAGCAGATTACACTATCAGCACTTGTATCAAGTTGTTGAGCTATGTATTTTGTAATGCCTGTCACATTTTATGGCATGATTGATTTGTTTTCAATTCTGTAGTTTTTAAGTTTAAACAGACGATGTGGCGACGCTTGGAGAAGGCCTATTGACCTAATCATGACATTTTTTGGCCGAAATGAGAATGGAAATCCTCATGGATGTCCTCCGCCCTGAGGCGGGCGGATCTGTCAGGCTTTTACTGACTAAAACCACCCCGGTTTTCCATCTTCAACCTACGCCGGGGATCGCGGGAACGTATGCGACTTCCGTAATCCCCGGCTGGTGCCGGCCGCGGCCCGCCTCTGCGGGTCGCCTCGGGTCAGCGGGGGGAGTGAGGTTTGACCCGCGACGTCAAAGAGGGGCGCACGGGAACACCAAGCGCCGCCACCTCGGGTCCGGATGAATGAATGGGGGACGACAGACATCCCCAAGTCCGCCGCCCCTGGACCCAGTTAGGGAGAGGAGGGAGATTACCCTCTCCCTTTCCGCAGCCTCCTTCTGCGCGATAAATGCTTCGTAGAAGGAGACCTTTAAAGGAATTAATTTACATAAAAAGTTGTAGATAATGCTTGTGCGAAAGATCGCGAAACAACGACGAGCACTTTAAAACAGAGACGGTTGGACGGTTGGCGGTCAGCGATGGTTCTATCCAACTCGGCAAAAAGTATAAAAAAAACCGGCCATGTCCCAGTCGGACTCTCACACGAAGGGTTCCGTACCATAAACCGAAAAAAAAATCGGCCGAGTGCGTGTCGGACCACGCACAGTGTAGGGTTCCATAGTTACCCATCTCCAATGCCAGAAAAATTGTAAAAAGTACTTAACTATTATTACATTACAAAGTTACATTTGGTTTTAAGTAATTTACTTACCCAGTTCCATTTTACCAGTAGGTTGACTATTACTCATTAACTTGTTAAGCCTAAGTAGCAGTGATAGTTTTCCTTTTAAATTCGTTATATTATATGCTACTACTATGATTTATTTCACATCTCCAAAAACAACCGTTTAGCTAACAGAGGGGGGGACACGACTCGTAACAAAAATTAGCACTTTAAAGCTTTAAATTTCGCAAACGGATCCTTGGATAGAAAAATTGTTTCAGCAAACCCTAGACATTTTTAATAAACGACCTATTCAACGACATCCCACACTATGGGGTAGACAATAAAAAAAAATCATCACCACCCTAAAAAAATGTATTTTGTTGGCATCCCTCAACTAAACCGCAGACGGACAGACAGACAGACATGGCGAAACTATAGGCCTTGTTGACTACGGTACCCTAAAACAGTTCCCTTTAATTTTTTTTTTTAATTTTAGCAACGACAGAATACACACTTACAATTTCAACAATCTACCTATTATTTCTTGAGATACAGTCCTCTGACAGACAGACGGACGGGCAGCCTGAGGAGGCTTACTATTAGGCTTCCATGGCTTCCCCTCAGGTACGAAACCCTGAAAAGTAACTGTGTTGACTGCCCAACCAGTGCTGATTACCCTGCGTGGGTCAGTGCCGACTACCTGCCTACTAGCAGGAAGGTACGTAATATGCACCAAAAAAGCATTTATGATGCATATTTCCGCATTATTAAAGCATTAGTTAGACCAAAAGAAGTGTGCTCTAGTACTAAAAGTAGTTTGCCTGTTGGCGCAAAAATAATGCACTTGCTTACAAGCACCATAAATAGAGCTCTTTCTAGCACTAATATCAAAAATTGCCCACATCAACAAACAACAAAATAATTGTGATTATTAGGGTTATTTAAAAGCTCAATATTTGACTGTGCTCATAAGATTTTCCCCTAAGTAAAACCTTTCAGAGCCAATGGTGACCACCCCCTCAAATCATGAGGTCACACATGAGTCAGTTTTATAAAAATATAGACATAGCTGTACAGTATCCTAGACTTTAACAGGATCTTAAATACCTATTTACTTTTAATCAGTAGTTTCAAGCCTTATGGCTTTTTAAAACTCTAATCTCCATGAATTACCCCAAATTCAGTCATCAATTAATAATAAAAAAGAAAAATGCTTAAAAGCTCATCAACTGGGCCCAAGCTATCGAAATGGTTTACCATCATCATCAGTGATAAGTAAATCATCAGTAGTGAGGGTGGTTCAATTCTGCCTAAAAATAAATTGTTTTGAACGCATAGAAAGAAACTCATGAAGAAACTTACGAAATAATACATTACTAAGCACTTACCCATTTTCGGTGGGTTTCATTTTTACACAGCTGCTATAGCACTCGTCGGGAGCAATTCAAGGTTTGTTTACACAGTATTCGCTATTCATTAGTCTTAAATACTAATATTTAACATCTTTGTTTACCTATTGATTGCTCGATTTCCTGAGCAAGTTTATTTTAGACTTGAAATTAAAGTTGAAATAAACACAATCTAACTTGCGTTTTTTGTGAAAAGATTTTGAGTTTATTCTGACGCGTATAAAATACGTTTCTATGGAGTTATTTATTTTCTTAATATTTTTTACTGCAAATCGCCGGATTTCGAAAGGCGGAGGACGAAATGTCAATGTCAATTTTAATGTGAACCTAACCTTTGTCGAAATCGAGTTTTCGAACAAATTTCGCAAAATAACATAATGAAGTATTTTACAATACGAGAAAGATTTTTTTATTTATCTGACAATATTGAATGTATTGATTTTTTAAGAGAGATTAATTTCAACGCTACAAAATTTTTAAGAACTAGTGAACTCACGAGGGATATTTCTAAACGAAATATAAATGTTATAATACAAAAAAAACCCACATCAGTCAATCTGCCTACCCTTACACAACTATGTTAGGGTTGGCTTCCAGTCTAACCAGATAGAACTGAAAACCAGTATTTTACATGGAGTGACTGCCAAACCAACTGGGCCAAAATGTTAACTAAATGGATCAAAACATAATATTTTACTTATTAGAATATTTTGTCGGGGCTTGCAAAATTTTTAATTGTATGCTTTTTATAGGTAGGTACAGACGCCAGCACATCAAGCTGATCCTAATGCTTTGTGCGATAAAGTTGAAAATGTATTCAAAAAAATTAACAGATTGTTGTTACTTGATGTGCTGTACTTTATTTACCTATTAGCTACTACATCGTATCCCAAAATATCTTATCGATCGAACGAATGAAAGTAGCTGAGCATTTCTCACCAATATATTCCCTCATTTCTCTTTTCTGCTTCATCATCAGACTCTGATCACAATCTATTTAAAACCCATTCATGGAGACCATTTAAATGAGCCCAAACACGAAGCATCTGCTGTAGGTACAGACGCCAGCACATCAAGTTAAACAATCTGCCTAGATTTTCAACTGTATTGTTGAAGTATTAGGTTCAAGGTTGATTGGGCAAATTTGACAGTTTCGGTTAGCTCGATGTGCTGGCGTCTGTACATAAGTGAGAAGTAGGGTATTCGGCAGATTCCAGGTCATGCTGCAGCATCAGATCCAGGTTACTAATCTCCCTATAATCTGTTCACTGAAACCATTTTGTGTGAGTCCAAACATGATACGTCTGCTGTAAATAAGTGAGGAGTTGGGTACAGCCCTCAGGTCATGCTGTAGCTTCAGAAGGTTACCATATTCTTGCAATATCGTTACCATATTTCGCAACGATCAGACCCGTGGAAGTTGGTCATATCCCTTCATCAACTGGAAAAGAGCTGATGATCATCAAACAGCTGAACTGATTTTGATAAAAATATGTCTAAGAACCACCGCTAGAAAACTTGCTTTCAAATAAAAAAAGCCGCATCCAAATCCCGTTTAGAGCTACGGTGCCACCAGCCAGACACACACACACACACAAAGACTACAATTGTATACTGGCTAACACGCACATAGCGGTCAAACTTATAACATCTCCCTTTTTGCGTCGGGCGTTAAAAGAATTCGAAAAAGGCGTGAGTCAAACAGTGGTTAGGCGGTTATACACTGCACTGGACACCGCTCCGGTGTGCGGTGCTGCGGTTTTTAACTTTACACTGTAGAGTCTTGATTTGCATACAAAAACCGCAGGGTATAACACAGTCACACCGCATCTCCCTGCGGTTTTTAAGTTCTATAGTGTATGGGTAAAAACCGCAGCACCGCACACCGTAGCGGTATCCGCTAAAGCTGACAAATTTATAAAAACTACTTCAGTATGGGGGGGGGGGGGGGAAATTTCGTTGACTTGTCATCGGCATCCATTTTCAAAGAGCGCACAGTGTAGACTTCCTTTATTAGTTACTAAACTAGACTGACTCGATCCTGTGCTTACACGTTCAATCTTGATCACGATCAGCGGATCGCGATCTGGATTTCAAAATATCTTGATACAGATGCATCAATCCGTCAATCTACTTCGTACATGATCAATCTGGATCGCGATCATTGATTTTGATAGCGGATCTTGGTCCAGATTGAAGGTGTATGGGCGGCCATGCAAATAGTATGAACAACGAACAAATGAAAAAGATTTTGAAGAACACAAGGAGCTCTTGTACAAATGCGCAGTTTGTTTAGTATTAGTTTTATTTCATTACATCAATGAATCTGAAAAAAAGAAACACTGTTACGAAAATGTGAGCGCGAGTAGTTTGGAAAATATTTGAAATAATTGAAACAGGCGCGATCTCGTGGACCTGAGAATTTTATTGTAGGTAGTATCGACTACCTCACTCGAAACTTGCCGAGAAGGCAGAATCGATATATTTGTTACCAGACAGATACTCCAAAAACCATCAGAATGTGTTACATTACATCCGCATTCTAATGCAAATCACAAGAAATTAAGGACTCTATGACTTTAACCAAAGACACAGCTAAAAGTTTAGCTAAAAGGTCATAGCAACCAAGCCAGATAACTCCGAAAAAAAATGAGCGCGAGCAGCGTCGTCCGTGCGTCATCTCAAATCAAATATGAGCGACCGTTAACGTTTTAGTGAAAAAGATACGAATAAACAGTCAGTGTTGTGATAAATAATACTGTCGTAATAACAGACAAATCAATTATTTTAATTAATTAAAGATTATAAACTGTGAAAATCTTACGAGATTTCAAAATTAGGATTAGAATAAATAACAACAAATCAAAATGAGTGATAGTGAGAGCGACACTACTAACAACGTATTTAATTTCCCGAATTTTAATACGGTGAGTTGATACAATAAACCATTGTTTATTTATGATTTGGCCAAGGTGAAACTATCACATAAATCAATATAAATATAGTATTTACTTGGTGAAGTATTTGGTACTTCTAGCTTTTCGAGGATGAGACATAGCTTGATAATGTCACTGTCTTGTTTACAAAGCATAGCCTCTAAGTCCGATATGAAAAGTGATCAAATACAAGATATTTTCTATTAAATTCATCAATTCAGATTGTTGTCTATTAAATTCACAACTTTAAAGGGTTCTGTATGTATGTCCAATAGGAAAAATGAAATCAAAATTATGATCACTTGTTGTCTGTCCATCTGTCTGTCAATATCGTTTTAATTAATATTAAGTTATTTTATGTCTAATGAAAAACTCTTTAACCTTCCAGACTGTGAATGCAAGGGGTCCAAACACGAATTTTAGTTTTCGAAACCCAATGACATCAACAATGCATATGTCACGAAACTTTGAGCGGCCAAGGTATGCTGAGTCTGCCTATGACCAAAGAAGCATGTATAATAGACGGGAGACTTCACCTATGTCTATACAAAGTGCTTGTGACATGCGACAGCGGAACTTCCAGCATTATGCTGGCATGAGCTCTCGGCAGTCAGTGTTTAATGGCAGAGGTGGTTCTCCTATGTCAATGAGGAGTATAGGTATGTTCATCCAGCTGATGATTTTCTTTTTAGCAGTATGTACTGTATTAGTAATAGTTAGTGTGCAAATAGTATAAAAAGTATAGACTATAATCAAGATTCTTCCATGAGAGAAGTCTTCCATGGACAATACTCCAATCATATTAATCTTCAAGCGGGCGTGTGGTAATTTGAAATGGCAGCGGTTGCACGTAACTCAAATGATCTACAGAAGATTTCAGGGATTTAGAACACCGATTTATTAATACTCATTTGTTATTTTTATTCAAAAATTATCTATTTTTGAGCTAGGAAACAAAGTGTTTTAATTATATACAAAATATTAATAATAAACCATTTTCTTTGAATTAAGGACAACACTAACAAATTATGCACATCCAACCAAAAAGGTCTGTTTCTTCGGGAGTTTTGTTGTTTTACTTAGATGTTTGAAATTTTTACTAGCTTTAATAATATCTTATAATTGGTATCATTGTTTATTATCAACTCTGGTCTAGATTACTATAGAAACAGTTGTGTCATCAAGGCAAAAATTACAATCAGGCGTGTGTAGTTGTTACAACGCCTACGCCGCCACTTAAACATAAGTATTCTGTTCCCTTCTGGAGGCTCGGAGAACGAGGGAGTGCAGTAGTTTTTATGCATAGTGAACTGAATGAATATATATCCAGTGCAGTCAATTCAACTCCACGCAACTGCTTGAAGGTTAAAGGAATAGTTGTAATTTTAGTTTTGTTTATCTAGCCAAAGAGTGCCCACTATCTTTCTATGAAAAACTGAACTCTTATAGGATCTCAAGTTCTTCGAGGACTCGGTTGACTGTGTGTTACAGCTGATTTTCCGTGAATCTACTGGAGCGATTCAGTTGAAATTTGTAACACATATACTACTTTATTCTGTGACCCAAACACTGATAGGTAAAGAAATAATAAATTTTGAAAATATAGGCATGTTTTGGTGGGGACTTAAAAATATTAAAAAAAAACTTATTTTTTAATATTTTTAAATTCCATTACGAAGTTATTAAAGAAAATAGTTGAAATTTGATCATTCCCCTCCCCTTTTCTCCGAACTGAGGCACCTATTTTTAAAAAAGTCTATGATTTAAAAGTAACATGTTAAAAAAATATTATTCGTTCGGCACGCGAGTCCAACTCGCACTTGGCCGGTTTTATTTAAGAATAGTACCCTGTGCAGTGGACCATTTTGCGCAACGATGTTTGTTAAATCAAAGTCAATGTTGAGAGGTAAACTAAAGGTCTATTCACTGTTCACAAAGTAAACTATGTAAACTAAATCTAATGTCTTGTTAATAAAATAAAGTTAAACGTTAGGAATGTTGGTAATGTTATGAATGCACCCAGTTGTGATGTGTCCATGTAATGCACTAATTGATGTTGGGCAAGTTCATCGCTTTATAGGCATGTGCATCATAACAATTAAAGTGTTTGTGTTTGGTGGCATAACACTGAACAAACTGTAACGAGTTTTAAATCTCGTCACATGCGATTTGGTATTTTAGGCGATTTCTATACAACACACGGTTATAGTTAATCTACGTTTGTGGTTGTAGTCGATTTCCGAACGACACTTTGTTCCGGTTTGTGATCTGTGGTAGCTGCTGCGCCTGACACTTTACGATCCTTATTCAAAGATGACAGAAACCTAATTTTCACTGTCGTCGATATTTTCAAAAATCCGTAGTAATCTCGGATAATTACAGCCTAATAATGGCATATTGATAAATATTTCAACACAGGACGATGAAGTGAGAAGGATTGCCCTCAATTTTCGGTAAGATAAAATTCCTCTGGACATAATGTCAGTCTCGATTTCGAATAGGATTCTTATCAAGTTTGAATTTTGTTTTCAGATATTCTGTCTCTGTACGGTGATTATCGCACGCTATATTGTTATTGCGTTAGCGCACATGCATTGATTTTTATTTGAAAGGGAAAAAAAACGGTAAGTTTTTGTCGAAATGTCACACGCGTCCACGTGTTTGAATATTAACGTCTCCGGTGTATTTAACCTTTTCATTTTTGTTCCAGCCTAATGATTCGGCTTTTTTTTTTTTTTTTTTTCTTTCCTTTATTTCTAAATTTGGATTTTGTTGCTGAAAATACTTTTTCTTTGGACCATTTTGGCAACGGGGACTCCTTCATAACTCATCGCTTCCAGTTGTTTAAGTTAAACTTATTTTAAAAGCCAGCAATCTGGTAGGAATTTTCCATTATTTTTTATTAATACCTACATCAATAGACAAAGATGCAATAATATCACACTTTCCTTAACACCACCATTAACCTAGAAATGTTAGTCTAGATAAGGTTTATTTAGTAAAATATGGTGTATTACTGTGGAGCTACGGGCCATTAAATAGAGAAAGGACAAAATAATAGTTTTTTTTTATTCTCATTTAGCCTCCCACCGGCAGATTAAAGGTCTGACTCTTCCGCTCAACTTTTCCGGTAATCTTTATTTTTTTATACTGTGTGCTACCTCCACGGCGCCCGAATATATTCTTTTTATTTACCTTTTTTTATTAGGAGGACACACAACCTGCATATTTTACTTTTTGGTGTGACATACACACATTACATCACACTCACTCTCACCAATCCCATTTTTTTAATATTACATTTGTCGCTCTGCGAACAGGGACATTGAAGTAGCTTCATGAATTTGTAAGGGATATTATTGCATCTAATAATTTCATAGTATTGTTTACAGAACACATTTTTGTTTCTGAAATTTACTATTGTTAATTGTTGTAAACAACTTAAATTCTTTTGATATTTTTTTGTAAACAATATTTTCCTACTAACAATATTGTACTATCTGTGTTGTTAACTTTTGTTGTTACAGCATTATCTTTTTGTTCTTACAAAACCAACATAATTTATGGTAAGACAGTTTTGTTATTGTTTAAGTGATCCAACGGTGTTAACTTAGTGCGGTGAAACTTTGTTTCATATTTAATTTTAAGTGAACTTTAGTTTAACTTAGTAATCATACTTTAAGAGATTTAAACTCATCATTGTAAGTTATTATTGCATCTTTTCAATGCTAAACACTTTGATATTTTCTTAAAAAGCAGCTTGTAACTTTTAAAATATTTTAACCTACCTTCAAAAATTTTACAACTTTTGAAGTTTTGCATTTTGGTTTGCTTTGCTAGTCGATATTGCTTATTCATATCATGGATAAGGAAGTTCAGTTTTCTCCGCCTCTAGCTGATAAAAATAACTTGGAATCTGATGATGCACGCACAGTTCCTAATATTAATGCACATGTTCCTGACATGATTAATTTGACAGAAGTACAACATTCTTTTGATCATAATGACAGGGTTGCACACTCTTCTTCAGCTTTTGCGACGCATGCTTTGCCTTCTTTTAATTCCATGAACGCTTTGGTTAATGAACATATTAAAAATAATTTGCCTTCTGCAACTAAGTTGCCAGATTTAAAAAAGAGTAGAATTAAATTTGATGGGGGATCTTGTGTTAGAGAATTTATTACTGAAGTTGAAGAATATTTTTTATATAAAAATTTTGATGAGATTTTATTGGTTGGTTCATTTACAGACTTGCTTAGTGGTATTGCTCTTAAATGGTTTCGCACTGTTCGTATTCGTATTTCATCATGGCACGAGCTTAAGCTTGCTTTATTGAAACGTTTTGACAGGCCAGATTTTGATTATTTCTTGGAACATGACCTTCGGACTAAGAAACAAAAAAGTTCTGAATCGCTTCCAGACTTTATTACGGATATTATGGACATGGCTAGTCGTCTTTCATTTCCATTGTTTGATACAGGTTTGGTTAATGTAATTAAACATAACATGTTGCCTATTTACACACCTTTTATATTTGGTAAACATATTGATTCTGTGGAACAATTTCTTGATCTTGCGAAAGAACTAGAGGTTTTTGTCAACAGAAAACCTTTAAAGGAGAATAAAATTGATAAACCTACAGTCAAGTCTAATGCAGTTTCAACTAATTTAACTTGTTTAAAATGTAAAAAATCTGGACATCATTTTAAAAATTGTACATCCATACCTGGCGTTATTTGTTTTAAATGTCAAAAGGTTGGAGTCACGTCTAAGAATTGTGATGTTTGTAATGTAGATAATAAAAACTCTAGTGAGTCAAAAAACTGATTAGGTTGCATCGAGCCCCTGTTATTAATATAACCGTGAGCGTCTCGATGAAGAAAAATTTTGCTAAATGTCACAAACCTGATGATGTTACTCGTAACAAAGATTTTGCAGATTGGTTAGATTATTTAAAAACATTCTTTAAAATTTATAGATCAGCTCCTGTTTTATTTGTTAAACATAATGATACAAGACCATATTTACAATTTTCCGTAGGTAACCATACTTTTTCTGGTTTGTTGGACAGTGGTTCCAATAGTTGTGTTTTGGGCTCAAATAGTCATAAACAATTTTCACATTTAGGTTATAAAATAAATTCTGTTTCTAGTGCTGCTTATACAGCTGATGGTTCTTCACAGAGAATTATTGGTACTATTGAATTGCCAGTTACTTGTGATAATTTAACTAAAAATATTAACTTTCTAATTATACCTTCTTTTCAGCCTGATTTCATCTTAGGTTTTGATTTTTGGTTAAAGTTTGATTTAGCTAAAGATTTATGGAAAAATGTAACTTATGTTCAGAGTAATAAAGTCCAAGTTTGTACAGTCACTTCTGCTAGTGATCTTTCTCCTTCTGAGAAACAAAAATTAAATGATACAGTTTCACTTTTTGAAAATATTTCCTATGAAAAGAAAGGCTTAGGTCTTACTCATCTCGTTCAACATAAAATTAATGTTACTAGTGAACCTTTTAAGCAAAGATATTGGCCTTTAAGTCCTGCAAAGCAGAAGGAACTTTTTGATGAAGTGGAAGTTTTATTAAAAGAAGGTATCATTCAACCTTCTAAATCACCTTGGTGTTCACCTGTCTTAGCTGTAGAAAAGAGGGATGGTAGTACTAGATTATGTTTAGATTCAAGACGTTTAAATTCAGTAACTATAAAGGATTCTTACCCTCTTCCTTATACCTCTAGAATATTAGATAACCTTGGGGGAGCTAAATATATTAGCACAATTGACCTTTCTAAAGCATTTTTGCAAATTGCTCTCGAAGAATCTTCTCGAGAAAAGACTGCTTTTGTAGTTCCGGGAAAAGGACTTTTCGAATTTGTTCGTATGCCATTCGGTCTCACTAATGCACCGGCTGAGTTGCAGAGACTTGTTGATAAACTTTTTGGTCCTGAGTTCGATAATACGGTGTTTTGTTATTTAGACGATTTAATTTGTGTAAACTCAGATTTTAATTTACATATAGAGTATTTACACAAAATTTATAAGATACTGAAAGATGCTGGATTGACAGTTAATTTGAAAAAGTGTAATTTTTGTAAAGATAGACTTCGTTATCTTGGTTATAAAGTTGATAGTAATGGTTTGCATACTGATCCTTCTAAATTAGATACAATTAAAAGTTTTCCGCGTCCTGAATCCGTTAAACAACTTCGTAGTTTTCTTGGTTTATGTTCATATTATCGTAGGTTCATTTGTAAATTTGCTGATATTGCTTCTCCTCTAACTAAATTAACAGCTGGCAGTAAAAATTCTAAAAAATCACTTTGTTGGAACAATGAGGCTGAGAATGCATTTGATGAGTTGAAACAAAGTTTAATTACTGCTCCTGTTTTGCAATGCCCTAATTTTGAAAAACCTTTCTTTTTACATTGTGATGCCAGTTCTGTTGGTATTGGTAGTGTTTTGAGTCAAGAGGATGATAATGGAGATCAACATCCTATTGCGTTCTATTCTAGATCACTCAATAAATGTGAACGCAATTATAGTACCACGGAACGTGAATTACTAGCTATTTTAGCTTCAATAGAACATTTCAGACCTTATATTGAAGGAATGAAGTTTACCGTAATAACTGATCATGCTAGTTTAAAGTGGCTATTAGGTCTTAGTAATCCTAGTGGACGTTTAGCACGTTGGGCTGCTAGAATTTCTCAATTTACTTTTGATATAGTTCATAAAAAAGGATCTTTACATTTAGTCCCAGATGCTTTATCGCGTATAGAAGTTGCCGCTATAGGAATTTCTCAGAATAATTTAGTCTTACCTGATGAAGATATTTATGATCCTTGGTATAAAAAAGTATTTATTAACTGTCAGAAATCTCCTTGCAGATATAAAAACTTTAGAGTAGAAAATAAAACTTTATATAAATTTTGTAAAAGTAAGTTCGACCCTAATAGTCGGCTTAATTGGAAAATAGTTATTCCTAAAGAACATATTTTAGATACAATTCGTTCTAATCATGATGATATTAATTCTGGTCATCTTGGCATTCACAAAACTTTAAACAAATTAAAACAACACTATTTTTGGAAAGGAATGTTTAATGATATTCAAAAATATATTCTATCTTGTGATACTTGTAAAGCTTATAAACATACCACTCATCCTCCTTTTGGTATTATGGTTAACCCTAAAAAAGTCGATCGACCTTTGTTGATGCTTTCAGTGGATATTATAGGTATATTACCTAAAACTTATTCTGGACATAAATATATTCTCTCGGTTGTTGATGTTTTCACTAAATACTGCTGGATTTTTCCTATGATAAATGCTACTACTAGGGTAATAAATAAACTTTTTGAAAAAGAAATATTTCTTAAATTTGGTTGTCCCAAGATAATTGTTTGTGATAATGGTACACAATTTACTTCTAAACATTTCGTAGAATTTATGAAAGGTTTTAATATTACTAAAATATTTTATAATACTTTGTACACCCCTCAAAACAATCCTGTTGAGAGATATAACAAAACTGTTGAAACTTGCATAGCTTGTTTTGTTAAGGATGATCATAGGACTTGGTCTAAATATTTACCTCATGTTCAATTAGCTTTGAATAATAGTGTCAATCTTGCTACAGATTTCACACCTAATTTTTTGATGTTTGGTAGGGAACTTATTTTTGATGCTTCTTTACATCGTTTAAGTAACTCTATTGATAACTTAAGTGAATTGGAAGTTTCCAATAGAAATCACTATGCTGATTCTCTTAATTCACTTAGTGATATTTTTGTTAAAGTTCAAACTCATTTATTAAAAGCTTATCAGCGTAATGCTCGCTATTATAATAAGGGTCGTAAAGTCATTTCTTTTGATGTGGGTGATGTTGTGTGGAGAAGGAGCTTCGTTCAATCTCATGCACCTTCTTATTTTTCGGCAAAACTTGCTCCTAAGTTTATTAAATGTAAAATTATAGAAAAGATTTCTGATAACGTTTATGTTCTGAAAGACCTTAATAAGGGTACTTCTGGTCGTTATCATGTTAAAGATATAATTAAATTTTAATTTGGTTTCCAAGTGTTAGTCTTGATTTTGATATTTTTGTTTGAAGGACCCTTATGATAGTGTGATGTATGTTGGGATGGATGATAGGTTTACAGGGCTTTGAATGAGATTGTATGTTAGGTAACTTCGTATAAATTTATTGAATTCAATTTCTTAACTTTCTAAAATATAAATTAGGACATTTTAATAACTTTTTCTACACACACACATACGTTTCTCATATCGAAGGATCTTATATTTTAAAACTTTTTTATATACAGTCTTGTATACAATTTTTATACATTCTTGTATACAATTCTTGTATAGGTACCTACCTACTTTTATACACGTTAGGTATTGTACTATTTTTATGCATAGGATTTGCTCCTAACTTCGTTTATTGTGTTAGGATGCAAAATCTTTATTTTTTTTAAGTTACGCGGATCATGCTGTTTCCATTTGTTGAAATAGTATAGATTTTTAGTGTTTCTGTTTTTTTGCAGAACTGCTAGCTCTTGCTTTTGGGTTGGTTTCCTGTATTTTTATACCTTTTAGGGATTTCGATACTTGTGGTTTTGTTCTCACTTGTAGACTTTTTCCTATATTTTTTTACGGATCTCGGTACATATTTTTTCCTTGATTTCGTGTTTTTTTGCTACTGTGCTCGAAAAGTTGGTGGAGTTGAGCCGATCACAGTATGCATTCTTTTTTGCTATTGTGCTCGGGAGGTTGGTGGAGTTGTGCCGATCACAATATGCATCCTTTTTTTGCTATTGTGCTCGGGAGGTTGGTGGAGTTGTGCCGATCACAATATGCATCCTTTTTTGCTATTGTGCTCGGGAGGTTGGTGGAGTTGTGCCGATCACAATATGCATTTATTTTCGAAGGTGTTTGTGCTCGGGAAATTGGTGGAGTTATGCCGATCACAACATTCTTCTTTATATTTTTACATCCTTAGAGATGTGATGGTTTAAAACTGTGTCACACGGTTATAATTTGTTCTCGCTAGTCAGTGGCGATGGTGCCTAACTGTACTCATATAGACAATTTTTTTGACTTTATTCTTGTTAGACAGCGGCAATTGCGCCTAACTGTACTCAACTTAATATTTTTTGTTGCTTTATACTTGTTAGTCGGTGGCGATGGTGCCTAACCGTACTCAAATTGGTATATATTTTTTGTAGTTTTATATTTTTTGGTCAGCGACGATTATTTCTAGCTGCATCTATAATATTTCTTGGATTTAACTTGCTAGTCAGTGGCGAAGGAGCCTAACTGCACTCATGTTGGTTCTTTTTGTATTATAGGTCGGTTATGCTTGTGTCTTAACTTTTCTTTTGTTTTTTTTTGTATGCATCTTATTTTAAGAAATTATACTCTTGCGACATTCCATGATTGCATTTTAATCTGGTTTGTTGATAATAGACTTGGCGGTCTCCTTGCAGTCTTATTATCTTAACCTTTTTTTTGTTAATTGGTTTTGGAATTTTATTTTCTTTCATTTTTTGAAAAAGCTTTTGCCTTTCTCTTTTGTTTTTTTTTAGCATAAAAGAAATTGCTTTCTTTTATTTTTTCGGGGAGGGATGTAATGTAACGAGTTTTAAATCTCGTCACATGCGATTTGGTATTTTAGGCGATTTCTATACAACACACGGTTATAGTTAATCTACGTTTGTGGTTGTAGTCGATTTCCGAACGACACTTTGTTCCGGTTTGTGATCTGTGGTAGCTGCTGCGCCTGACACTTTACGATCCTTATTCAAAGATGACAGAAACCTAATTTTCACTGTCGTCGATATTTTCAAAAATCCGTAGTAATCTCGGATAATTACAGCCTAATAATGGCATATTGATAAATATTTCAACACAGGACGATGAAGTGAGAAGGATTGCCCTCAATTTTCGGTAAGATAAAATTCCTCTGGACATAATGTCAGTCTCGATTTCGAATAGGATTCTTATCAAGTTTGAATTTTGTTTTCAGATATTCTGTCTCTGTACGGTGATTATCGCACGCTATATTGTTATTGCGTTAGCGCACATGCATTGATTTTTATTTGAAAGGGAAAAAAAACGGTAAGTTTTTGTCGAAATGTCACACGCGTCCACGTGTTTGAATATTAACGTCTCCGGTGTATTTAACCTTTTCATTTTTGTTCCAGCCTAATGATTCGGCGTTTTTTTTTTTTTTTTTTCTTTCCTTTATTTCTAAATTTGGATTTTGTTGCTGAAAATACTTTTTCTTTGGACCATTTTGGCAACGGGGACTCCTTCATAACTCATCGCTTCCAGTTGTTTAAGTTAAACTTATTTTAAAAGCCAGCAATCTGGTAGGAATTTTCCATTATTTTTTATTAATACCTACATCAATAGACAAAGATGCAATAATATCACACTTTCCTTAACACCACCATTAACCTAGAAATGTTAGTCTAGATAAGGTTTATTTAGTAAAATATGGTGTATTACTGTGGAGCTACGGGCCATTAAATAGAGAAAGGACAAAATAATAGTTTTTTTTTATTCTCATTTAGCCTCCCACCGGCAGATTAAAGGTCTGACTCTTCCGCTCAACTTTTCCGGTAATCTTTATTTTTTTATACTGTGTGCTACCTCCACGGCGCCCGAATATATTCTTTTTATTTACCTTTTTTTATTAGGAGGACACACAACCTGCATATTTTACTTTTTGGTGTGACATACACACATTACATCACACTCACTCTCACCAATCCCATTTTTTTAATATTACAAAACCCAAAAACCTTTCTGGTATACTGTCAATTCCAAGTGGATTAGATATTTGGTTCATTGTACACCAATACATTATTCCTCAAATAAATTTTCAGATTCTTCAGCAAGCGTCAGTGCAGCAGATATCGCTTTCGCATTTAACAATGGAAAGTTCAACAGAAATGATTGGAAACTCATAAGAGAGGCATACCAAAAAGTTTTGAAGCAACGAATTCGGAAGAGGGTTGAGAAGAGACGAAATATGAGACTACATCTTAAAAGCAGAAGAAGATCAGGTGATGACACAGGAGATCAAGCAAGTGACTCCTCCGTAAGCAGTGACGACCATAGGTCCGTTAAAACATACAAAGAAAATATGTCCAGTACTAGATCAACAAGAACGGACTTGACAGACTTCAGAAATAATTTTAGAGACCGTAATATGCTCAAAGAAAGCTCAGATAATTTCAGTCAAAATACTTTAAAAAATAAGTTCGCTGTTGGATCTCGCAGTATCAACAATACCCACAATATGAATAATACAGTGATGTCAAATCAATTCAATTCGATGCCCACCCAAAGGGACAGATTTCGAAATGGATTTTTGTTGCCATCTCAAAGATTCAATAGATCGGTAGCTTCGTCGGTTATCATGGAAGACTCGGGAAAACCTTCCAAAAATACGGGAAATAAAGTGAGAAACAATAACTGTCCAAGCAGTGAAGAGGAAATATTCTCTACGAGTGTGAGAGAGAAAAGTATGTGTAGTATTGTAACACAGCGTAAAAGGAGCCTTGACAGCGACGATGATAGTCGGCTTCCAGACAATAAAAAGAGCAAACTAGCCTCTCCAGCTAAAAACAATAAAAAAGTTCCACCAAAAAAGAATGTCAATCCTCTTAACAATGTTGATTTATCAAACAGCTTTCAATTTGCCAAGCCATCATTGCCTATAAGAAAATCTAAGAACAAAGTACAAGAAAAGCTTATTGCAAAGTCTGCACAACCTCTAACTGATTTCTTGGAACCAATGCCAAGTAAAATACAAGAAAATGTGCAAGTTTTCGAGACTAACTCGAAAGAACAATCAAATGACAATCTACCAGTTGACCAATCAGACACAACACAAAATAGTGATGTTTCGTCACGTCCAAGCTTTATTAAAAGGAAGCTCTTCACGCAAAAACTAGATGTTGCAGAGAAAGCTAATCTGAGCTCAGATGCCTCAAATAGTCCTCAGAATAGTGTTTATTCACTACAGAAGGAGAAAAATAAAGCAAGAAAATTGGTAACAAATCAGTCTTGCCTGAACAGAGAAGTACAGGAAGATAATAATCTGTTAGACTTGATACACAAAATAGTACCAGCAGACCGTATAAACCTCAGTAACCAAACCAAAAATGATGTAAGTAACAAGAAGGATAACGAAGCTAAATGGGATGTAACGTCTGTGATATCAATGTGCAACGAAGATGACGCAAGTGATACATACACAGATGAAGAAATATTTAAAGCAGACAATACTATTAAAAATAACTCCAAAACTAAAGATGTCAATACGAAAGCAAAGCCAATTCATAAAGTTGTAACAAAAACGATAATACCACAAGATAATTGCAAAGTAGTGGTGAAAATGTTGGATATCTACAATACCTTGCAAAAGCAAGTTGTCAACCAAAACTTTAACTTAACACACAACAGTGAGTAAAATACATCTTTAAAACCAAGAAAATAATAATCAATTAGAAATATTATTCATTCTTATATTTATTTCAGATATTACAAAAAACAATGTGAAGAATTCAGCAAAAACATTTTGGGATACGGACTTCGAGAGTGATGAAGAAAGCCGTACAGTATTGCCACGGAGTAATGTACTTAATAACTTGACAAAAGGTAAACATACAAAGAAATTGTAAATTTGCCATAGTTTTTTCAAAGCTACAACAATTGTCAATTTTTTTAAAAGAGAATTCCAACTTTATTGCTAAAGTATTAGGTTCAAGGTTGATTGGGAGAATATTACAGTTTGGGATAGCTTGATATGTTGGTGTCTACTATAAAGAATTTATGTGCCCAAAATAGCAAAATCTAATATTTTGTTCTTGTTTCAGCTAATGCTACATTGGACAATACAAAACAAGACTTCAAAAAACCTACTGGCCATGTGAGAAGCGAAATCGCAAAAAAATCTCTCCCAGCTGCAGAAGAACTGAAGAATTTAAACAACTCTTTGATGAATAATACTACCTTCAATAATACGCGTAAACTGAATGCTAGTACTCTCAGCGTCAGATCACATCGCACGTCAAAGAAAAAGAAAGACTTTAACGAAACATGTTGTAACAATACTAAATATAAACTTGATCATCCAAGTGATAAAAAGAAAGACAATTCTAAAGACCCCGCTGCAAACACCATAGGAACGATGAACTCAAAACCAAATCTTCAAAGCAAAAATCTTACAGATGTAAAAATTACTAAATCTAAAAACACACAAAACGAAAAAAATGCCAAGATTGTTAGATCACAAAGTCCAAAATCCAATAAGAAATCGAAATCAAATTCCAAAGCAGAAAAATCAACTAGCGTCAAAAATATAAAATCGAATACTGAACCACAAATAAAAAAAACTGCAACTAAACACAAAGTTGATAAACTAAATGAGAGCACACAAGTAGAAAAACCTGTTAAAAACGATCATAAAGAAAAAACTAAAAGAGAAAACCAACAAAATAAGAAGCAGACAAGTCCTAAGAGTAAGACTAAATCAAAACAACAAAATGAAAAGCAGTCAAAGAGAAATAAACCAGTATTACAACCAACTAATCTAAATCAAACCGTAGAACCTGCCCAAAATAAATCAGTCAGCCAAACAAAGCAGTCGAACAAAAATAAACCAGTGTTGCAACCAGCAAATACAAATTTTAACAATACTGTAGAGCCTGTTCAAAATATTAGCCTAATAAGTGGACGCCCGATGAGGTCGTGTCGAACCCCCAGTCAAAATAGATCACAACTTAACAATTCTTCTATGGACATGAGCAAAAGCCTTCGTTCTCGAGTCATTAACTTGTCATCATCTATTGAAAATATTACTATTAAAATGAAACCAAAGAAGAATATTTTACAAATGACCACACGGAACAGTGATGTATCGTTTTCTTTAGGGTGTCGAGAACAGCTCCCTGTTTCGAAAAAGACTTCTGGACGAAGTCGAGCTGATGAAAGAAAAAGAAAAACTTAAAATAGTTTTTCCAATTCATCTGCCTAGCCTTGTCCCAATTATACTGGGATTGGTTTCCAGTTAAACCAGATTCAGCTGAATACCATTATTTTGCGTGGAGCGACTGCCTATCAGACCCCAACAGCCCAGTGACTGGGTAACACGGTACTTCTTGGTAAGACTGGTGTCACATTTTCTGGCTTCTGACAATCGGGAATGACTGCCAAAAGGGCATTTTTGCTTGGCCCTAATGTGTTCAATTACAATTTATAATTATGATAATGTTATGTATGTTATGTAAAATAATTTAGAATATGAAGTGCACTCGCGTTTGTATATGTCACCGGAAAATTGCAGACTCCGTAAGATTGTAATAAATCTTGATTAGATTATAATTTCTCGATATATTATGAAAAAATTGTTTTGTATAAGTACAATGAACCCCATCGAAATTCAATAGTTTCCAATATCGGATATATTGTCTTATTTAGAAAAAATAGTTTACAATTTCACGCGATATTTGTCAATCTGACGGCGTTTGCCATTTTCCGGTGACATATATAATTATATTTAATCATGACTCTCTTGGGATTCGAACCCCGAGTGTAGTTCGGGTACGCGCCGCATCTTCATACGTTGACGCCGTTAGCTGTTCGTCCAGCCGGTCAAATATGTCAACATCTCACTTCATGTTCAATTCACCTAAGATTACATGGCGACATGTTAACAGAATCCTACTGCAGTGATTCTCGTATGTGCTGGCCGCCCGCAAGTTTTTAAGCGCAGGCCACACCGCCAGCTAGCGATCGAGCGAGGCGGTCGAGCATCGTTTCACCTCTTTTCAGGTATGAAACGATGCACGCTCGCCCGGTTGTCCGTAGTTTTCGCTTAGTTTATATACATAGTTGCCCGCTCGCTAGCTGTCGGTGTGACCTGCGCTTTAGGTTCGAATCCCAAGACTACAAGATTTTAATGTAAACTAAGAATTTATTAAATTATGTGAATGAATCGTGTAAGATTTAAAATAAATATTTTATTTTAATTTTTAATTTTTTTAAAGGGCCTTCATATAGCTACCCAAAACTGTTAAATTTCCCCAATTAAGGCGAGCATAGCCCGAGCGCCGTAGGCATTTAACGCATACCCCAGCCCCCGCAACGAGTAGCGATACGAAACAAACTACGAAGCGCGGAGACGCGCGGGCCCAGCGTGCAGCGCACCGCTCGCTCAATGAGTTCACGAACTCGAGTAGGTACTAAGTTGCGTCACAAAAAAGAGAAATGCAGTAAATCAACTCGAATGGATTTATAATTTTTATTTTTAACCCCCGACGCAAAAAATACGGGGTTTTATAAGTTTGACGTGTCCGTGTGTGTGTGTGTGTCTGTCTGTGGCATCGTAGCTCCCGAACGCACGAACCGATTTTGATTTTGTTTTTTTTTGTTTGAAAGGTGATTTAGTCGGGAGTGTTCTTAGCTATATTTGGTGGAAATCGGTCCAAAATGGCCGACGCCACAAAATGACAAGTTACATATTTTTTCACAACTCTCTCAATATAGGTATCAAATAAAAGGGCTTGAGTAGTAGAATACTATATACTATGGCAAATTTCAAATCCAAGATGGCGCAACCAAACAATGGCCACAGAATATATAATAGTACAATGGCGAATAACTTTTTTATATATAATAAGTTGCGTCACAAAAAAGAGAAATGCAGTAAATCAACTTGAATGGACTTATAAATTTATTTTGTTTTATTTTTCTAGTATGTACTTTTTTAAGGTTGTTTATAGGTTAGGTACGTATTCTATCAACTTGAAAATGATTGAAAAAAAAAATGAATGAATTGAAAATGAGTAGGTACTTATACTTATTTTTTTTTGTGAATGTCGTGAATACAGAATAAGATTCAAAACCACGCGCCACCGCGTGCCATTTGACCCTACATAAGGGTGTGAAATCTTCATGCTACAGTATAAAAATCAGGCCGTAGGTAGGCACAATTACTTTAGAATTGTCTTACAATTCTTGAATTACAATGTCAATATTGTAAGGCTTAAAGGTATAAATGGTTATTTTGTGTAAAACATTATGTGAAGCATGTTTTGTTAAAAAATAATAAAATATTTTATTTTGTAGTCAAAAATATGCTAATAAATGAAACACTTAAGAAATAAAAATAATTTATTTGCTTTATATAATAATCAGTAAAAATAAAGTAAGAGTCTTTGTATAAGTCTTATAATATTCATCAATATTAATAAATTCTTATAGTGTGGGCAGTAGGGTAACCTAGTTATTTACTACTAGTCCAGTCCTAAAATAATACCGAAATAAAAGTGCGAATTTCCTACGTGAGGCTCACGTAGATCCAAGATGACAGCTGCAATAATTAAATGTTTTTCAGGTGCTAAAGCCGATAGAGAGCTCAAAATGTAAATCCAAGATGGCGGTTGCGATTGTCATGGGTGTCGTTTTCATAGTTTTCGAGGGTGGTAAAGCTAATAGTGGCTGCAAAAATTTTGTTTTGTTTTTAAATCATACTTGAAGAGGAACTTCTTTCCTGATTGGGGTCCCCCAACGGCACATTTCATCTAAAGGCATTTCAGGGGCATTGGCAGCATTATTAGTCGTTCTGTAACAATATAATAAATGATGTTCAGTTTCAAATTTCAATATTTATCATCATCATCGGCAGCATTGTTCCACCAACTGCTGAGTATAGGCCTCCTCCCTTTTCTGCAAAGCTTCCCTAGTCTGTGCAAGTCTCATACAAGTCTTCCACACGATCTTCTGTAGATACCCACTTGGTCATTGGTCTGCGAACGCTCCTTCTACCGTTTCTCGGCAAACATGCCAACCATTAGGGCTCCGCTCCACCTGCCATCATTACGTCTAGCCAAGTGTCCTGCCCACCTCTATTTCAGAGCCTCTACCTGCTTTCAATATTCATAGTTATAAGAAAATTTTCATATAATTTAATATTTATGTTACTTACTCCTCAATCCCAGGGTTATTCAAATAAACAGGCTCTAAAGTCATCAATGGAGACACGTTACGCCCTTCCGCGTGCTCTATTGACCTGTAACGCAAAAGTTGATTATGACTTGTTGGTAATAAAAAGTTATTTTTTAAAATTTTCTTTACAAAATATCTCGATTAAACCAGCCTGTTTATAAATTTGTCCATAAAATAAAATTAAAAACTTACTCTTTATCCACCGTATCATTACTTGATACATGCGTATTGCTCTTGGCCTGCAACTGCATTGCTCTAAAACATTAAAAACAGACGTAAACATTTTTCATACCATGGATAAAGTTTGTATAGCCTAACTAGACATACTTATAGTTTTTTTAATGAATTTAGAGCATGTCATAGTTTGATACAGTGCTTTCTGTAAGTAAGGGGTTGGCTCAGTTTTCCAATGACGTCCGTCGAGTTAGGATTTGATATTTTTTATAGAAAAGTTACATTATTATAAGTACGCACGCAAAGTTTCAACATGCGGAGACACGTACTTTTTGAGAAAAAAATACTTATTGAAAATGAATTATTATAGCAAAATTTATGTCAATCCCTATCACATATTATTTAGACCTCTCGTCGTTGAACGTTTCGTTTTACCTTGACTTGGACTTGGGGCACCCCGACTCGGACAGGATAGGTTAGAATCGCCATCACCTTCGTGGTTTTTTTTTTAAACCATCCCCGCCCGCTCCCTACTACGCCTTTTAGGCAACTTTTTGAACGTTTTGAGGCTAGGTTACTAAATGAGTTTTCCTCAGAAACAGTGCGTTACCTTGTCTTGGGAGTGGTGCCAAGGGAGAGGGAGCAAACCCTCCCCCCCCCGTCTCCCCACCACAACCCCCTCCTCTTGCCAAACGACACTAAATTTTCTGAAAAATTTCCTCAGAATTAAAAACTAAAAAACCTCGAAGAGGGGTCTCCGCGACTTTTTCTTTTAAGAAGAGGTAGTATACCTCCCCCCCTCCTATCCCCCACTCTCAATACGACGACGTCAATGGAAAGTCGTACCAAATTATTTATATTCGTAGGAAGTAGTCATTCTGTCACATTTCTACATTATGGCACTAGTAAACTGCGTGTTGGCATCTAGACGAGACCTACACAAACGTTGCAGATACCATAAATGTTATTATTTTTTGTGTTGTGGTTTGTGTTGTGACACAGAATAAAAATACTAACATGGTTGCTGTGGGTAGGTACATACGAGCTACACTACCAGTATAAGCTGATCTCGCACTGAATATAATTTCCGTACAATGACAGGTCAGCTTATACTGGAAAAGTACAGAGTGATATGTGTGTACTGACTGTGTACCTAATTTGTAATAAATAAATAAACAGTAACGAACTAATATTACTTATCTTACTCCTAAATGAACAACTAAATATTATTACAATACACGTAAGAAATACGCGTTTTATTCTACAAAAACACCCGCACCAATGCCGCGGGGTGACCTATGTACCAATTTGGTATTTTGCGCGCACTGGATTTTCAACTCTCGGTGTTGCAGAAGTCGGCTTACCTATAACTTTCGTGCGTGGCGTCTTTGTTTATATTGTCATAGGGGTTAAATTCAACTGTTTTACACATATTTGCGGTTTGTAAATCTATTCCGCGTAGGTACAAGCCTAGTAAATAAAGTAAAAATATAATATAGGTAAATAATAATACTGTCAAAGCATCCTTACCTTTTTTTTTTATTCAGTCTTCGTAGAGCCAGCGATGACAACTTCTCATATGTTTTGGTTTTGCCCATTTCGTTTCACAAAATTGCCACTAAGTATAGGTAAAGTATTTAAAACTAAACTCTCAGATTTTAATAAGGGTAAAGTATAGATAAGACTAAGGTACTTATTATTATTTTTATAAACAATTTTTGGCTCGACCGGTAACAGATTAGCGGGAGCGGCGCGCGGCGGGTTTGGAATAATTGGCGTGCGTCCGACCTCCATGACGTTCCGCTCGGGACTGAGGACACGGAGCGAGCGCGTAAATACAGAAAAACACTGGATTTTGGAATTAGTGTTATGGATATTTTGATATTTCACATTATTTTGGCCGTTTTATATCCCATTTTTTATGACCTTTATTATGGTATAAGTTTTATTTTTCAAAGCCTCATATAACTGAAATGAAATTAAAAATAGATCATAATTTAGACCTGTCTTTGCGATTTAATTGGATGCATTGAAGTGTAAGTAATCGTGTATCGCATGGCCGAAATATCTAGATCGAAGTGTGAATTATGATATATATTTTTTTCAACATTTAAATCTGTGTTATCTACGAATAAAACACTATCTAAAACGACGTTAATTCGGGTAACCCCGCCTTAACCTCGAACCTAATGCTTTGTCGCTAAAGTTGAAAAATCTAGAAATTTGACACATAGTTGTAGCTTGATGTGCTGGCGTCTGTACAGTCGAGGTAAACACCATCGGTTGTTCAGTCCGTATGCTGCAGTTTGGAGCTCTCGTCAACCTACCCTACCCAACCTACTTATATTGGTAAAATCTCATCGATCCAAAGTGCGCCCGGCCTTACGAGTTTGTAGAGAACATGCGATTTCTATTCTATTATTCTTTCTGGCAATGATGCCGATCGATGTAAAAACCACCAATTCCAATCGCTTCCATATTTGGTAAATAATTAGTACTAATTGGTACTCGAACCAAAGAATTGGTACCGTAGTAGTTTTCGAGAAAATCGACTTTGAAGGTGGTCCTGCGATAGCTCCGTTCAGCAGGACCACCATGAGCGCCGAAAAAGTATACAAATAATTAGTACCCTTAAATGTAATGAAAATGCCGATGACGACTATTCTGCCAATGTCCCAAGTAAATTGGAGAAGCAAGTGTGCAATATTTTAATGATTAGGAGAAAACGACGATTGATGCAGAAAATAATTCGATTCTTCTATGGATACAGTTGATCAGCGGTGCTATTGCGTATCTCAGTTGACAGCTCATAGTGAAGATCACTTGGCAAAGTGTTCAACGATTAACTGTCATACAGCTAGTTTCGTATTGGCTATCTTCAGTGACTAACTAGGATGACGTCATGAGCACCAAGTATCGCCGATGGTCACCGTAACATATTTTGACAGATGTTAACGTATCGATAAATGAAGATTGCGATTGTGTAAGCCTTTAATGCTTGTAGTGGACATCAAATTGATAATCACGTAACTTGTCACAATTCTCGTGAAAGAAACTACTCGTATGTAGTGTTTTAAGAATTCTAGTGATTAACACCGAAGTCGAGTGTTGGGTAAAATAGAGTTAAAAGTTTTTTTGTGATTGATAAGTATGAAATTATTGTGATTCGTGTTAGAAAAGAGGAATGGCACGTCTAATATTGTTGGGATATGCTGAAGAACAGCGAAAACAAAGCCATTTGCGAATTGAGAGGCGCCGCTTGTGTGACGCTACTAATCCCTTGCAGTTGCCAGAGAGAGAGTTTATTGCCAATTTTCGTTTGAGTAAAGCTGGATTCCATCTGGTATTAGAACAACTCCGACCATACCTGCCACAAGCTCGACGAAAAACGGCTGTTCGCAATGAACTAAAAGTAAGTACCTACCCTTACTAAATTATGTTCTTCTTGTTTTGTTGTGAAATATAATAGTATAAAGTGCCAGCTTTTTTGCCTGAGAAATCTAATGAATTTCATTTTTTATTGCAGATCTTGGCTGCCTTAAGTTTTTTTGCCAATGGGTCGTACCAACGCAATGTAGATTTGCCTCCTTTCTATGCAATATGTCCCAGCCCACATTTACTAATTTAGTGTCTACTTGAAGTGACTGCACTCAATGTCAGGGAAGTACTCCCTAAGTACATAAAGTTCCCTATGTCTCAGCAAGAGAGGGAAATCATTATGAAAGGGTAAGTCTCATGTGTGTTTTAATTAAAACAGTACCTACCAAAACTAAAAATTTTAAAAATATTTTACCAGTAGATAAGTATTGAAAATATTTTTCAAATATTCAGATTTCCAGGCATTATTGGATGCATTGATGGTACACATGTGGCCTTGATACAACCAATTGACCATGAGGAGGCATATTTCAATAGAAAAAATTATAATTCTTTGAATGTTTTAATTAATATTACAAAACTACCAAGTTTTTTTTTTAACCAAAATTAATATTGAGAACCTAAAATAAAACTCTTGTTTCAGATTTGTGATTCCAATCTAAATATACTGTTTGTTGATGCATCATTTGGTGGTGCTTCACATGATTCTTATGTCTGGAATCAATGCCACTTAAAAGCTCATTTAGAAAGACTGGAAAGGAGAAAGCTGTTGCCTATTAGGTATGACATATTATTTTGGCTGGCCGTGTTATGTGGAATGTAAATATAACCCACTTGAAATATGTATTTATGTTATCATTAATATTTTAGGTGATTCTGGGTATGCAGAGCGCCCTTGAATGATGATACCTATCTTAGGCGCGGCTCCGGGTTCACCAGAAGAACACTATACTGAACTTCATTGTAAAGTCAGAAACACTGTTGAGCATTGCATTGGAGTTCTAAAAGGAAGATGGCGGTGTTTGTTAGCACACAGGGTACTTCATTATGATCCTGTAACAGCAGCTAAAATAGTTAATGCATGTGTTGTTCTACATAACATAGCCAACACACAGAATGTTCCAATGCCCGGGCCTCACAGTGATGATGTTGACAATGACCATCAGAGCCAAGTCTTTAGAGAGTTGAGACAATTGCCTTGATGGCAGACAACTCGAGGGATATATTAGTCCAAAGATTATGGAATGCTAGAGCTATCTAGTATTCATTAATCTTTGGACTTCATATTCAAATTGATTGTGTGTAAAATTGTTAACCTGTAACCTAACAGGGTTCATAACTGTACCTAAGTATAAAAGCCCCTTTATGTAGACATGGTGACTTACAGAATATATTGAATGACATGAATAATATTATCAGTCTTTTATTGTTATTTCATTTCATACTTACATAAAACTACAATTTGGTTTGTGAATAATGTTGAAAAAATAACAATGAATAACCTTAAGTTATTTATTTATTGTACTCTAAATTATAACTAATACATATAAACTAAACTAACATATATAAAATAACTAAAAATAAATTAAACTTACAATAAACTAAAACATAACATCAAAAAATTCGTCCTCAATGCTGTCAGCTGGTAAAGTGCCCAAGAGAAAGTATAAAGTAGGTAATCTAAAGTAGAAAAATTATTAGAATTAAGATCGATTTAAATAACTATGTACATCATTCCTTATCTCTCTAATCAGATTGACGAGCGCTTCCATTGCGGCTGCATGACGCTCTTCAGCAGCAATGCGTCGAGATTCAATTTCGTAGGCCCAGCGTGGCTTCCTCTCATCTCTATGAACTGTAATTTATATAATTCTATATTGATTTCAGTTTTAAATTAAAATCATGAACCACTTTATAATACAATGTACTAACTTTGTCTGTGTGATCTCAACCTTCCGGCTGGTGCAGTGGAGCGCTGAGCATACCCTAAAAATAAAAATAAGTTTTATCATTTGGTTGTCCTACAGTACTTTTTTTTGTTAACATTAACCATGGGCGGTGTTTGATGTCACTACCACTGATCTATCGTCGCATTAAAACTGTTAGGTACTGGAATTTTAAAATTTTCTGTCATAAATCTATGATTTTCTTACTATCATCTGTCGACGTAATCGGGGGCTGCTGCTTGGCGGGCTGTATCTCAAGAGGCAATGCAGGCTGTGTTTGTGTGGAGGGCGGCGACGCAGGCTGTGTTGAAGCAGATGGTGGGAGCTCAAAGGTGTGTGAATCGGGTAACTCTTCATCAAGCCATTCCTCATCCATGGGCTCTAAAGATATAGAATCAGGAGCTGAGGACTGAGAGATAGGTATTGATGTACGGATAGGATACAACAGGATCGGATGCTGCAATTCCAGAATCAACAGGGGCCTCAATCTCATCTGCTGATGGTATCTGTAAAATGTAAAAAACATTTTACTTAAAATGAGGCATAGATATAGGCTATACCTACATGAAAGAAGTTAGTTTGATGAATTATATGTATACCTACAAAAGCATTTAATAATGAATAATTATGAAACTAACATCAATAGGCAGGCATACTCCAGGCAATCCCTGCTCCACTACTGGACCTAATATTGCCAACACTCTCTTCTCTAACTCATTCAGAGAAACAAGCTTGTTAGGCCCTCCACCAGTTGCTGACGCATTACTCCTTGAGTCTGCAGCTTTGCCCTTTGTCTTGGCCTTAAACTCTATCCAGTACTTGATAGAAAAAATAAAAAACATTTTGTAAGTATGTTAGAAAAATATACCTTCATCACATATTAACCAAGCTACTTCTAAGAACATAAACAACACAACAAACTTATAATGCAAGCTATTTTTAGAGTAATTTTTTATCAGAGGTACTTGAGGGTTTTGTGAGTCTTGAGTGGTGATACTTCATAAGTGGGGTAAAAGGGACCAAGAAGAATATGACAAAAAATGCAAAAGAATGCAGAATTAAAATGCCTGTTTTTAGTAATGATGAAGAGAATGGAAAATGTATTAATATTTAGGTAGTGTATTTTCAGAGGATATAATAAAATAAACTTACTCTTTGCCATTGGTGTTTTTGTGGTTCCCTCTGCCACTGAGTTTAGTTGGACTGCTATAGTGTTCCATACTTCTTGGGTGACTCTAACAGCCTGTGGCCCTCCCGGAAAGCGGCCCAATACAATATCGGGATTGGACTCCGCAAACTCCACAAGTAATTCCATTTGCCTAATGGAAACTCTTCGTCTTGCAGGCATCTTAAATTAAATATTCTACTTCAATAAAATATACTTAGGTAGAGGTAAGTACCTAAAAATGTTCACTTGGCTATAACTACCATACCTATACATACATTTTTTAATAACACCATAATTTATATAAATGATAAAGTTATTTTAATAAGTTGAAGTTGAAATACTTAGAAATTGGTCTCCTATCGAAACAAACTCATAAAAAATTTCAAATAATAAACTTACTCGATCTATCGGGAGCCTTCACTTACCTTTAATTTAAGGATTTATTTTCACAAAACACTAGTAAACACAGTATGTCATTAATTAAATCCGCACAACTCGTAAGTTTAAGCAAATACGAAACAATAAACAGTAAAACAGTTTGTTTTTGTTTGAGTTAGCGACGTAAAAATATGTCAAAAGTTTTTTAAAACCGCTTAAAATAAAATGCTCTGTAAAATGTAGTATTGTAATGCTCAAAAGGCGTTCTTCAACTAAGTAGCATAATAGTCGATAAAAAATAGAGGCGTCAAGTGCTGTAACGAAGAGCACCGTTCCCCGTCTATAAGTCACCGTAACTTGAAATCCACGTAACGTGATACGCAATACCAATGTTATGAAATTCTCAGTTGTCATCAAAGTTCGGTGTACAACTGAAGCCTGATAGTCACTGACGTTTAAAAAGATAGCCAATAGTCCTGCGGGTACTTGATGTAAATATGGAATCGATTGGCGTTGGTGGTCCTGCGGTAGTCACGGATGTGATACAAAGATTAATTCTGGAAATGTCACGTTGACGTTGACCAGGAATGTCAATGTCAAAATTCACAGACATTGCTGTCAATGGCATGTCAGCTGCTGCAGGGTTGCTAGCCCGTAATAATATTCTTGCAAATTAGTGTGCTGCATAACATCCAGACCACTGGAAGCCGACCCAAACATACAATACATACATAGTTTGGAAAAGCTATACAAATGACATTGCTGAATTCATGCATAGTAATAACTTCTTTTCAAGTGGAAAGAAGTTATTATCACCACAAAGAAGTTATTGGACTGAAAAAATATTAGGTGTTTGTGCAATCGTTGTTTTTTTTTAAATTTTATCTTTTGGTACATAAATATCGTCAATCAGATATTTTTTTAGAACGCTCGCATTCCAATCTGTCTCTAATTGCAAAAAAGACGAATTAGTTTTGAAAACTATTTTTTGAAAAAAAAAATTGGGAATATTTTAGTTTGTGTGCTGACAACACTACGTGTCTATCTCTTTCTCTCCCGTATAGTTCTCAAGGTAGCTGTCCTTATGAAATTTTAGATAATTTTTATGTATTTAAGCGTTTTGTAAGACAAATAATTGGTGTTTCTATTTCTATATTAATCACGTAATATATTTAGGACAATATTATATTGTTAACGGTAAAGATCACTTAGATATTTTGTGGTGACAAATCCGCTCCCTCGGTGTCCAACGTTGTTTTGGTTTCTGAAAGTGCTATTTTGATAAGATTACTGTTAATAGAATACAAAACGCCTAAATGCAAGGTGTATGTGCTGTTGTGGCTAAGTTTTGAAGTGAAAGTTTGAATTAAAAAGTTAAAATCGTGAAGTAAAGTTTCCTAACCTAAAAGTTCAGTGTGGGTTCTGTATTGGTGTTTGTACGTTGCAGATGAGTACTAAGATCATCAAAGCCAGCGCGGCCGAGCCCGATGTCTTCGAGACGTCGATCTCTCAGGCCCTGGTGGAGTTGGAGACCAACTCCGACCTGAAGGCGCAACTTAGGGAGCTGTACATTACAAAGGCTAAGGAAATCGAACTGCACAACAAGAAGGTGAGATGAACAAACTTCGATTTATTCCAGAATTTATTTTTATCCTAGGGAATGCCCACTAAAAACTAGTTTTCCTCAGTCTTATTGTCAAAAATGTCCATGTGTGAATTTGAAATGACATTTCCAAGTCTGTGTAAGTTACTTGTCAATTAAAACTATCCTAAAAGCTAATTGCATTTGCCGAATTACCTGGGCAGCTTAGTCAACAAGAGTTTTCTTATAATAAATAGGAAAAGGGGTAATCTTAGGGGTGGGTATGAAATGAAATACTGTCTGTGGGTGCCAAAAGATTACCCTAGGTTAAGTTGTGACCCAATGAATTGGATGGTAGTTATTAGTAGTTATTGGATGGTACACCGTGTGTTGTGGACTGGCGCTGCTATGTACTGAATCATAACATACCCATTATGCAAGGAATATTTAAATTTTGCTGAACATTTTATTATTATGTTCAACTCTGGCTGTTTATAGGCAGCTTTAGCAACTGCATCCTGAGCATTGACACTATTGGGCATACACCCAGGCATGTCTATTCCTCTCTTCTATCTGCTTCTTTTTCTCGAACTTATTGTACCAATTTAATTAGCTATTTCTAAAACTTCTCTTTGAAAACAACTCAAATCTCAATTTTTTGTTTCCAGTCGATTATCATCTATGTGCCCATGCCCAAGCTAAAGGCATTCCAGAAGATCCAGATCAGGCTGGTGCGTGAATTGGAAAAGAAATTTAGCGGTAAACACGTTGTGTTCGTCGGAGACCGCAAGATTCTGCCCAAACCCAGCCACAAGACGCGCGTCGCCAACAAACAGAAGAGGCCCAGATCTAGGTAAATAAACTACATTTTCTGTTAAAATTGTGTGCCAGGCATCCCTCACTTCTTGATTAAAATATATGTAATCAAATTAGCTTTGTTCCAATGCAGGGAAAAGACTTTCCCCTCTCTTTTTGCACATAAATCTGTACTTTACTAAAGAGATTTTTTGAAAAGCAATGGAATGGCTGTCCATTTCTTTTAAAAAAATGTGTCATAGAAATTTTGAGGATGGTTAGCAAAGCACATGCTATTTTAGAGACTAATAGGCAGGCTAGTTCAGTATTACCAGAGAACTCAATATATCAATTAGATATGAACGCCGCGCCGACGCGCCGTCGTCGCCGTGGATTGTCAATGGCGCGCCGCCGCGAAGCATTTTGTTTTGTACGACATTACTGTGCTTCTACGTAATAGCGAGAAAAATTAGCAAGGGTTTCAAAAGAATTAATCATTTTAATTTGTACGCCACGCTTACATTGTCCTGAGTAGGTCATGTTTGGTGAACTAGTCGGAAAATTATAAAAATAAAATAAAAAAACCAAATAAATACTACCAACTTCCAAATAAACTGGCGACCAATCAGCTGTCTGGTCTACAATTTATCTGTTTTGGTGTGATAGTTAAATTGGAAACTTGGCCTCTCATTGGTCTTTGTTTTCTCAGAATAGACCAATAAGAGCCTTGTTTCCAGGTTTACTATCACATGAAAATGGTTAAATTGTAGACTTGTGCTCTGATGTGTCGCCATTTTATGTCAGTTCACAATTTCTTGGAATGGCTTCGCGATATTATAGACTATCCAATTTTGATGCTTAAAATAGTGTTCCAAATATTCAGTTTACAATTTATCGAGAGTTTACAATCTCTCAAGTTATTTTATAATCTTACGGAGTTTGCTATTTTCCAGTGACATCAATACAATGTGGAACCAAATTCAACCATGAATTTGGTTCCACAAGACTAGCTGTGATACTACAATGCACACAGATCAAATGATTCAGTATTGAGATATGCAAATGCTATTCTGTCCCATTAGTATGCACTATTAGTGGGCTAGGTCTCCCAGACAATTTTTTTTAACTATATAACTAGTTCCATGTATGTAATAAAATACTGGTATTTAGCTGCACATGGTTACTGTCCAACCTTTGAACGCCAGAGCATAAACGCATCAGCGTTCCCCCGACGCCAAGCCACAAAAAATCGCCGTATTTTTTGTCACATATCTGTGATGTTTTGGCGTACAGGGTATTGTATTGCATAAATTTTAGCTATATTTTAAATAAATGAATTTTATTTAAAATAGTACAGTACAGTGAGATAATGAAAAATGTAGGGTTTGGTCGTGCATTCAAAAAGCTAATCTAAAAGGAAGTCCAGGCAGGTTCTAGTGTGCAAATTTTGGTTTCATAGTCATCCTATACTAGTAGGATTGCATTGTAGTTCAGCTGTTGCCAGAAACAAAAAACGTCTATCCATATTTTCCCGCCACTTCGCTCCCGCTGAAACAGAAACATGGAGTTTTTCCAAATTAACACTGTAGCTGCTCAGAAGCCAGTTTTATTACAAATTCAATACTATAATATGATAGAGACTTGCACAAAAGCTCAGTACGAGAAACAAATTATTTTACCTTCATACAAGACATTATTATTTAATCACCACTTCTCACCTGTATTACTCCTCATTTTCAGGACCCTGACGTCAGTATACGACGCCATCCTGGAGGACCTCGTGTTCCCCGCGGAAATCGTGGGCAAGCGCATCCGGATCAAGCTGGACGGCTCCCAGCTGATCAAGGTGCACCTCGACAAGAACCAGCAGACCACTATTGAACACAAGGTGAGCATACTTCTCCCTAGAAATGATTCCCAAAGTCAAATTATTTCCAGTGTAAAAAAAAAAGGTTAGTTGCTGCATGTAAAAGGCTAGGCTGATGGATTGGTTTGTGGCTTATGACATGAGTCTTAACTAGTGCCGTCTGTGGCGTGTCACATGCGCTAGTAGTCAGCAGGGTTGTAAAAAGCAGACTTGTACAACCTAAGAAGCTTTTGCAAGTTTGCCAAATATCGTCAGTCATCATCATAACAACCGAAAGACGTCCACTGCTGGACATAGGCCTCCCCCAAAAAGGGGATTTGCCATAATCGCCACGCTTGGCAGGCGGGTTGGCGATCGCAGTGTAGTTGTTGCAAATCACGGAGAATGCTACTGCCCATTCTCTGGTGAACCCCTTAGTCGCCTTTTGTGACACCCACGGGAAGTGATGAGATAGTGCTATTCTTTAACGTCCGACACCATACAGAACCGAATATCGTTAGCGTAATAACAATAACAAATTATGATAACAAACAAAACATCTATTTTTGGACGAAAGATTCGTTAGCATTTTGCTTTCTGATTTGTTGAAACGAAGCACGAAATTTTTTTTATCCAATAGCATCAATATTCACTGCACCAAAAATTACTAAAATGCTATGATACAACTTCCCTGACTTATGTGATGTAAATGCTCATTCTCATGCTTGCTGTGCAGTCCATGTGAATCCTCAACGCAATATACGCATTTTCAAGACGTTCATACCCTTATCCCGTATTTTCATTGTTCTCAGGTGGACACCTTCCAGTCGGTATACAAGAAGCTGACGGGGCGCGAAGTTACCTTTGAATTCCCCGAACCCTACTTGTAAACTTAGGAATATGACTTTACAATAAACCTAAAAAAATACTGAAGACTTTTATTTACACTTGTTCTGCGTAATTTTTCAAAGGTTCATCTTTGACGTTAAGCCGCGCTTGTGATGGTGACGGGTGACAATGCGTTTCATACCAAGACTCCTCCGTGCCTCTGAAAGCACGTTTTGCCATTTCACGATCTTTGTTACAGACACGAATCTCGTTACAGATTGTCAAAAGCCAGAAAATCGTTGTTTGAAAATAAAGTGTTGCTGTATCTGGTCAGACTGGCGCTGACCCCAATATAGTTTGAATAGGCTAGGCAGGTTGATTTTTTGCTCTGCGTAATTAGGGTCAACGAACTTAATTTTTTGCTTATATTGCAGTGTCCTGCTATTTTGCCAGGCGCTTCTATCAGTTTATGGCAAAGAATCAAAATCTTAGGACCAAAAATTTACTTACTAAAAATATATATTATATTAATAATAACAGCCGCACGGGTCGATCTTCGAGATTAAGCAACGCTTGCCGAGGTTGGTCTGTGGATGGGTGACCATCTTAACATACCGAGACTCCTCCGTGCCTCGGAAAGCACGTTAAGCCGTTGATCCAAGCTGGTATTTGTAGATCTTTGGCAGTCGTTACGGATAGTCAGAAGCCAGAAAATCTGACACCAGTCTTACCAAGGAGTACCGTGTTACCCAGTTAATGGGTTGTGGAGGTCTGGTAGGCAACCGTTCCATGTAAAATACTGGTATTCAGCTGAATCCGGTTTGACTGGGAGCCGACCCCAATATAATTGGGAAAAGGCTCGGCAGATGATGAGGTACCTATCTATCCTACTGATAAGGGTCATGGTACTCAACATTATGAAGCCTCCGTATCAAAACGTCCTACTTATTCGCATAATGATCTATTGGAAAATCGTCATCGCAAAATGACCTACTAGCAGAACGTCCTATTGTCGAAGTAGGTACAGTTAGGTATGCTGAAAAATTACTATAGATTTTTTGTCATGGATTATTGTTTATGTTTACTTAATTTATTTTTAAATCGAGCGAAAAGGATATTGGTTATTATTATTATTTTTTTGTGATTTTGAAAACATATTTTTTGGAGCTTCTTGCACAATTTAACAATTTACTATAATTTAAAAATATTCATAAGCTTTCTTTCTTCAATTTAAGTTAATATTGAAATAAATAAACAGCAAGGCAAGCTCTATTACTGTCATCCCGCCACTTTGCAATCATTACCTACGGAAAACACTCTTTCTGTGAAGGCTGAAATGGCAGGAATACCAGCGGTCATAAAAACAGTTAGTATTTTGAAAACTTTGTCTATAGAACGGTAAAAAGTATAAACGAGCGAAATAAGTATTATACTGTTTTTAACAGTATGGATCATAACCCAATTCTAAAGATCTCTACGCAGACGAAGTCGCGGGGAAAAGCTATCAAGCTAGTATTGAATAACGTCTCTACTTTATGAATAGATCGCGAAAAAAATTCTCGGTAATTGTATTTAAAAATCTTATATTAATGTGTGGTATGACTACTTTTCCATTATCTTGTTTTTAGGAAGTTCTGCTAATAGGACGATTTGCTAACAGCCCTACTATGAAGTCTTAAAACGATCATGATTCCGCTCTAAGAGGGAGACGGAGCTATACATAGCGAATAGCACTATCCCGTTTAGGTACAGCATCGGAATTGGATGGCACGAATAGTGATCATGCCGAATATTCAGCTAGGCCGACTATTCGGCGAAACTTAGTACATTTTGCGGGTGATAGGTTCCAACCGGCAAGTAGGTCGTTACAACACGCATTATTAGTTGGTTTCATCAAAGTGTGTAGGTACCTATATCTAAAAATAAACATTCTTCATGACATTAAGATACCACAAATGTCATGAAGTTAAGGTAAAGTAACGATTTAGTGACCAATATTATGCGTTTATTATTCACGATTTGGTATTCTTTATTCGGCTGAATAGCGAAAAAAGTTGCCGAATATTCGTGGCATCTCTAGTTTATAGCTGAAAGGACAAAAAAGGGGCATCAATAAATGGAATAATAATAATAGTAGGTACTTACCAGCCTGTAACGTAACGGTCCCACTGCAGGGCAAATAGAAGTAGTTACCTACACAGAAGTCAGACTTACCTCCATTTTAAGAAAAGGGTTAGTAAGAAACAGTCATACAACAATTTTGTAAAATGTCGGCTTTATTCATTACATCAGTCCTGACACGTTCACTAATAAGTTGATAATTGTATTCAATTTGATTATAATTTTATAGTATACGTTATTAGAAGAGAGCTTATAAAAATGGTTAAATACATCGCCTGCAGAAATTACGGTCAAGCGACGGGATTTCAATTGAGTTGCAAAGGTGCAAGAGGATTGCAAATTGATCCCAGTTTCTGCATGATCTAGAGGCGAATTGGACCTTATTGTTATCATGACAAGTACTATTCCCATGAAAGTGGGATAAACACACGGAATAAATAAAGGAAAAATGAAACTGGTGTCAAGAAATGCAACTCAAATTAGTCGAATCATACAGAAAAGAAGTTTACCCAATTAACTAATATTAGGAGTACCTAAATAGTATTAGTTTTCTTTAGAAAATTAAATATTAAATTAATATTTTGATATTGTATGCCAACCTTTAATAAATATATATTGCCCAAATATATAATCACAGGATTCCATAAAGTACATATTATAAATAAAGAACTGAAATATGTGATTGACTAGTACACAATTATTAATGTTACTAAACTTACGTACTTAAATAAAACATTGGTTAAATTGTTTTGGCTGTCAATTGGTCTGAATTTTGGGGGATAATTTATGGCAATAAATTCCCAAAATATAAATAAATTAAACCAACGGCAATTAAAGATACTTAAAATTGTTCCACAACAAAAAGATTACACCAACACCGTTCCTTTAAACCAAATAAAAAATATTTTGAGACATAATAATTTGTAAAAATGCATAGGATTATATTAAGTGTACAGACAACTACCTACATTTACTTATTACCTTACATATAAAATCAATTTAAATAAGGGTTTTTCTTGAAAACCACCACAACACAAACTTTTAAAATAAATCAAATTGGAATGACGACTAAGTCGAAAAACTTTGAAAAGATACAAAAATAGGTACCTAACACATACAATTATAGAAATCAGCAATAAAACTGTCACGAGTGAATCATTTCAGATTACACCAGTCCACAACACTTCTAAATAATATTTTGCTAGTAAGCAAACCTTTTCTTTGACATTTGGAGCGATTTTACAAAACGGTTTGATCTCAACTGCTAAATCAAATCATGTATTACTTCATTTCGTCCGGCTGACTGTAAATATCACATTTTGCGCGCTTTCTTTTAATTTATTTTCAAGGGTTCTGGTTACATATTAATTTGAAGAACAAAGGTGCTGTATGATTTATCTTAAGGCGAGTATTTTGATCCGTAATAGACTCAAACAATAGGTAGAAAAATTGTGTGGATTAATTTCGTTAAGATGCGTTTTTCGATAAATTGTTACATGGACCAATGGTCAATTTAATATCTCTGCCCTAAGCCATGCAGCATATTGTTCTTCGACTATCTATCATCCAACGCGTAATACAATTAACGCGCATTTTCATTATGCATAATGACTTCTTATGCTGGAACTTCATTTGGCATATTTGGCCAAATATTCGCGTCACTTGTTCAATACAAAATATATCAGACCCGAAATGAGCCTAGGTTGATTTTGTATTTTATTTTTTTATTTAATTTGGGTTTGTTCTTTACTCTAGTCTAGGTCATACCTAGATGACAGAGAGTAAGTCGACGATGGAGCGAGCTTACCCAGAAGAAGCCTGTTCACTCTAATTTTGAAGAGATTAGGGTTGTATGCGTTCGGAAACACATACGCAGGCAGATAGTTCCACTCCTTTGCTGTGCGCATTATAAAAGACGTTTGGAAACGTTTAGTGCGAATTGGTGGAATAGCAAAAAGGTAGGGATGGTAACTTGCAGTGCGTCTAGTTGTCCGATAGTAGAAGGGGGCCGGTGGGATGAGGTGTATTACACAAGTGACGCGAATTATTGAACAAATACGCCGAATGAAGTGCCAGCATTAGATGTAGGAATATTTTATCATTTCGCCATACAAAAAAACCTCCGTACAGAATTGTATTATGTACTCAAAAAGGAGGTACCGATGATCAATATCTTTGCTTACAAGAAAGTCTTTCTTTTTTCAAAAGTCATTCGCTTCTTTCCAACTATCAAATTACAAAATTACCCAGTCAAACTGGACCAAGGCCAAAACATCACACATTCTTACAGTCTTTTCATTATTAATAACAAAGAAAAGAAACTATTCTTTCTTTCCTTTCAACTATTCCCACTCCAAGTGAAAGTTGACATTTATCCAGTCAGTCGAGTATTAATTTGGCACCCAGGCTTTTGGGCCATTTAAAAATACATTGTGCTTACTTCGTTTATTCTTATGTTCCCCATTGCAGGGATAATCGTCAGTTTATGAAGGTCATGAGTCCTTATTAGGATCTTTACTCACTTATATTCCGAACATTTTTGTATTTATTTAATTAGTAGCAAGGGTTAACATGACATACCGTACTAATAAATGATAACGACATTGCTCGCTAGTCTTAAAAGTAAAATAAACTTTTGTGTACTGGCAATTAAAAATCGGAAGGCAAAAAGTTCAGAGTAAGCATTAGAAAAAATCTAAAACACAAACAAGTTTAAGAGCCTTGTTTGATATCCTGAGTAGGCTCAGCGCTATTCCGGCGCCCGCCTTGTTTCTTCACTTTTTTTGGGTTTAGAAGTACGAGGTAGTTAACGGGTACAAGACCTGCGTTCTTGCCGTCAATGGTCGCCATCACCCAGCCCGTGCTCCACAGCTGAGACTGAAGATGACGTGGGGCTACGGTTAATGACTGCTTCTCTTTGAAGGATAATTCCTGGGGGTTGACCGCTGTGAAGTTAAACTTGCCGATGGCTTGGATCGGCTCTTGCCAGGTCGTTGGGTCTTGTACTGTAAGGAGGATGTCTTATTAGTGTCGGCGCACGACATATGGCTGCCTGCCATTGCAGGGTTTGCGCAGGATTACGAATATTTTATTTGGTTTCCAAATTGTTCAGGAGCGAAAGAGATGAAGAATATAGTATCATGTTATCTCTTTTTGTCCTTGCGCAATTTTATCTTACATACCTACATCATACTTCCATTTGTAGCTCCAGCAGCTTAGATTATATTAGAAACATGACAGATTGTAAATATTATATTGCATAATTTGGTATCTACACCTACATATCTATGTCAGACCAAAATCTATTGATTCAATCGTGAAGATAATCTTACACGGTGTTTAGGGTTCCGTAGTCAACAAGTGTCAACGGTGGCTGCGTAGATGAGGTGAAACGGCGTATGGCCATAACCAAAACTGCGATGGAGAAGTTAAGGAAAGTGTGGAGGAATCGCAACATTACCAAAGCCACCAAAGTCAGGCTCGTGCGAACTCTTGTATTCCCCATTTTTCTTTACGCGGCAGAGTCGTGGACAGTGCGCGAGTTGGAAAAGGGGAAGATAGATGCCCTGGAAATGTGGTGCTGGAGGAAAATGCTCGGGATATCGTGGACGCAGTTCCGCACAAATGTGTCCATCCTCCAGGAGCTAGGCATCACGCAGCGTCTGTCGGCCGTAGTACAGTCGCGCATACTGCAGTACTTTGGTCACGTCTCTAGGCGGGGTAACGACTCCATAGAGCGACTGGTCGTGCAGGGAAGAGTAGAGGGAACTAGATCGCGCGGCAGGTCACCTATGCGTTGGACTGATCAAATTAAATCCGCACTAGGAAGTCGCGTATCTGATTGCGCCAGACAGTCTGCCAACAGGGAGAGATGGCGGGAGATCGTGCGGAGAGCTGTGTCCACCTCTACCACCGACGTGGACGCCTCGACGTGACCACGACCGCTCTGTCAAGAGTGAAACGACAGAGAAGAAGAAGAAGTCAACAAGGAACCAAGGTCAAAAGGAATTTGGTATGGGGGTACATATTAATCACGGCGACAAAGTGGTAAAATAAAATATTGAAAAAAACAAGTGTGGGTACAAAGTGGTGACGATTTTTTTATCGTCCATGCCAGGGCGTGGGGTCGTTTAAAAATATTGAGGGTGTGCGAAAACCATTTTTCCGTCCAAGGATCCGTTTGCGAAACATTAAACTTTAAAGTGCTAATTTCCGTTAAAGTCAAAACCCCTCCACCAGCTAAACGGTTGTATTTGGAGACTTGAAAAAATTTATAGCAGTAGCATAAAAGAATTTATAGGGAAAACTATCACAGCTAGGCTTTACAAGTTAACGAGTAATAGTCGACCAACCAATAAAATGTACTTGGAGAAGAAAAAATTCATAACTATTCAAAATCAAAGGATTTTTTTTTATCAAATCAAAATTTCATAAAAAGGAAGTCAAAATAAATTGAAAGATTCAAACAAAAATAATTATTGCAACTGCGCGTGGCCCGACACGCACTTGGCCGGTTTTTTTACATCTACATATTTTAAAACGGAAACGTCACTTTTATCTTAAAATCTTATTTGTTATCCAAGATCATTGAAAAGAGGAATGGTTATTTTTCGCAAAACTTGAAATTTTGATCCACTTTACAGATAGAGAGGTATAGATGAGGTATCCCTACTCTAATATCAGAACCGTATACCTAATACTTTAAAGACTCTTTTTGATCAGTCTCCTTTGTGATTTTGCACTATTTTCGATATTATGCAATGATAATGTGATTATGGCCCTTATAGCGACAGACATAATACTCACAATTCTCCTGCATATTCTTGTTGAGCCGGCTCAGCATCTTGAGCACGACATAAGGCGCGGCTGCCAAAACGCCGAAGAACATGATCACAGGCCATCCGGAGGACTTCGGGCCGTGGTGGGCCACACGACCCGTCTGCTGCGTCGAGGCCACGGCTTCGGCCCATGCCTGGAAAGATTAGATAGGTACTGAGTGTAAAAGGTAGAATACGAGTATACAGACTGTTTTGACCCCTGTATTGAGTCTCATCTTTAATTAAATAGAAAGAAAGTAGTTATAAGTTCTTGGCGGTATTAAAACTAAATATTGAAATTGCAATTTGCATAGCATTCTATTGTCATAAATTTCTGCCAAGTTATGCCTGATCTTAGATATTGGAAACGAGTTGTTGAATTCAAATGGAGTTGCAGTTGGGCAGGACTCATGGCAAGGTGCAGTGATGATAGGTGGAGTAAGGCAGTGACTAAGTAGCGCCCAAGGACTGGTAGAATGAGTGTTGGTCGCTCAGCAGCGAGATGGGCAGACGACGAAGACCGAATGTTCAGTTACGCTCTTGCCACCACAGTTAAGAACTTCTGTTTTTTTATAGGACAATCGCTTAATCTTTGATATTTGTTTAGCAGAGGTAAATAAATCACTCGAACACTGATCTATGAAGATATGACGTAGGATTAAAAATAATAATAAAACATAGCCAAATAAACGTTATCTCCGTTTTATACACGTGACTATAGCGATAGATATCACGCCTATTGTGATAATATATGAATCTATTGAACTCGTAGAATTTCCTTTAGAGACATTTTTTTTTTTCATTTTGCCACATGTAGCAGGTATGAAGGAGACAATTCGACTATGAATCTACTGCCATTTTGGAGCTAGGCTGGCTGCAGTTCAGAAGCAGATCTGGGGCCCTACTATGAAGTCTTAAAACGATCGAGATTCCGCTCCAAGAGAGAGACGGAGCTATCCCTTTTACATCGTTGGAATTGGATGGCATTAGCACATCATAGTAAGGCACCAGCAGCTGTTTGTTATAGTAAACTAGCTTTTGCCCGCGACTTCGAACGCGCACATCACGTTTCTTCCCGTTCCCCTATAGCCTACTGAATGTGGCTACCATAGCTAGGCATTAACACGTTAATTAACGAAGTTAAAATTTTGACTAACGGATTAACTTTTAAGTTAACTTGAAAAAAAAAATGTTAACGGACACCTTAACTTCCGTTAAATTTCCCCAAATCAGTTAATCGATAATCTAGTAACTATTATTTACGAAAAAGATACCGCTCGCCCCGAGCCGTGACGTGAAGAGGCTTTGCGACGAGAAGCTGCTGAAAGTTCGAAGGACGTGGCGGAGGCAGCAACGCGAGTAACAACGACGACGATGATGATGAGTGAATTCTGATACTTAGTCCAAAGAAAAACATTAAAAGAGTAACGCTCAAAATCTCGTCAAAATCTGGCTAGACATGAAATCAAAAGACTCGTTCAACGATTTCAGATATTCATAAATCTGTTTATTTAATATAATACTGCTATACCCTCAAGCGTTGCAGTTGACCGTCTTTTTTCCACGGGCAAAGATATATTAACGCCGAAACGAGGCTCGCTTTCAGACGAGAACTTCAACATTAAAATGTTCATAAAGGGGAATATCTACAGCTACACTATGCCAGATGACTGACACATTCCAATGATTAAAGACGTCTTTTTTCTTGTTTCTAACCCGGTAACTTCCAGAACCCAAATAAACAGTTTTAATAAGTAGATCACAAAACTCACAAAACAATTACCTTGCGTTAAATCTTCCGAAATATAACGATTTAACTTCACGAAGTTAACATTTTTAGTAACGGTTTAGAGATTAACGAAGTTAACTCGATTTACGGTGCCCAGCTATGGTGGCAATCATATACTAAATTAATTTTTCAAATCTTGGTTGGGACGGGTAGTTCCAGAGATTAGTGCGTTTAAACAAACGAATTCTTCAGCTATATTATATATCTGGATGTTAACCACTCTCAATTAACTTACGTTCTATTTTGAAGGCACTTTTGAACGTTAATATTCATACTTAGTAAAAAAAAGTGTGGTGGCCATCAATCACATGAAAAACTAAGAAGCGAAATTTGTACGGCAACAAAAAGAACCGCAACGCCATCCATCCTGTCAGCGACGAACTACCAACGAAAGTTCTCCGTGTGATTTGAACAAATACAATAGTCCAAAACATCAACTATCGGCCCCCCTCGTCCGATCACCATGTATGGTTAGCCGATCCTCTGGGAGAAGCAAGCCACCTTACCTTCACTGAGCACATAAGGCAGGCCCGTTCTCGCGCCGCCTTCGCTCAGGGAAGACTTCACTACATTACGACCGCCCGTAGCAAAATTGCAACTCAAGTGCAAATTGCGACTTTTCACCGCGGTCATCCGTCCCATCATGACGTACGCGTGCGCCGTCTTTGCACACGCAAAGCCTCGTCATCTCCACAGGATGCAGACGCTCTAAAACCGTTTCCTACGCAAAATCACCGGTGCCCCCTACTATGTCCGAAATGAGACTACATATAGATCTCAAATTGCCCACCATACAGCAGTTCATGAAATGCATAGCCAAACGTTTTTTCGACACTGCTGTAAAACACCGTAACCCCTTTAACGCATTGGCCACCCGATACGAACATACGAGCATACCCTCGTCATGCCCGAAGACTTTTACCACTCTCCTCCAAAAGAGTCGCAAAGAAACCAGCACTCTTCGTAAACCACGACCGCCGTCCTTCCACCCTCGCCGCCGAGGCCCGCCGCGACGTCTCCGTCAAAATCCGCCCCGACCTTTGCTCGAGCAAGCCCGTGCCGCTGAGCCTGTAGTCCTAAATTCGTCCCTTAATAATAATTCAAGTTCCCCCCCAGCGACGCCCTAAGCCGAGGCCCGTACCCCACAGGGGTGCCCTTAGCGTGTAGTCGCTAAGTTTGTAAGTTTTTTATAAGCCCTGGCTGGAGGCTTTAATATTTATATTAAGGCTACCACAGGCAAGCCCGGTTAAGCAGTCGACAACCTCAGGTTGAACTGCGACCAGACATAACACCTGTCTGGTCGGAGGATCCTCCCTTTTCAATGGAAGTTTGTGGTACTTTACACTCTGTTCCGCATCCTTCTATAAAATTAACTTAAAATATCCATTTGCAAAGGTAGATTTTTATTGAGAAGAGCGGACAAGGAACTCCATCGAAAAGGAAGGATCGTCGGACCAGAGAAGTCTTGTAGGACTTGTATGACGTCACGGCTTTTTGTAGTTAGTATTTGGATGTGTGTAGTTTACATCCTGCTACAGATTCAAAGATAGGATACCTATATTAGCTATAGGTAAAAGAAGCAGTTTTCAAGGTCAGATTGCAGACTTAGCAAGATAGACATGATTGTCAAATGATAAGGAAAGTTGAAGATAATTTTATTTGGGATGAAATATTTATTGATAACAACTATTTCCTGTATTCATCACAACTTTGTTTCAACAACATATTGAAGAACAATATGCCATGTAGGTATAATCCATGGACAGATAGGTAGGGACCCATTTGCATTCAATAGAGTTCAATAACTTGTAATTAAGATACCCCAATCAAATCGAATGTTAAAGTAAACTATTTTACTGGTATTTAAGTTTGTTATTAAATACTCTGAAAACATAAATAAATTTATCAAGCAATGAAAAATCATTTAACAATGTAATCTGAAAGTGATAAAACTGTGAGAACTTTAGAGTTAATAGAACTTTATAATACCTTCCTACATAATTGGATCCATAGTAGATAGATAACCTTTGATACTGATATTGACAATGGGAGATAGAATTAATATCACTCTCAAGATTTTGTGCGAGCTGAAATCAATTTTTTTTTGTTCATAAAGCAGGAAATTAATCAAATCTGTACTAATGTTATAATGTATACTAATATTATGAAGTGTTTGTTTGTTTGTTTGCGTCAATCTCAGAAAATCTGGCTGAAATGGAAAAATTCCCATTTATAGAGGAAGGCTGTAGGCTATATATAACATCACGCTACCACCAATAGGTGCGGGGCATTAATGAAAAATGTGATGCAGACTAAGTTGCGCGGGTCAGCTAGTAATAAATATACATAAAAATAGATTACAAACAAAAAAAAACCATAAATATCTAATAAAAACCTCATAGTATAAACTACTAACCTTGAATTCATTTTCAGTCCTGATACCAATCATGACCATCAGTTTCCTGACCATCCAGTTCAGGGTCCTAATTACAGCTAAAGTAGACCACACCTGGGCAAAGAGGGACTTCAGTCGGCTGACGTTTTCTGCTACACCTGTTAGAATTAAAAGTTTTTTATTATAAAGAATGGAAATGCTTTGGGAAAAGGCCAGATTTTTTTTATTTCAGATGGGTTTGCTCTTGACTCTAGTCTAGGCCATAGATGACAGAAACAAAGTCGACGATGGAGCAGGCTTACCCAGAAAAAGCCTGTTCACTCTAATTTTGAAGAGAGAAGGGTTTGAAGAGGTAGGGGATTACATTATGAAGTTAACTAGCATTATCTTTACACATTTTTTTTTGTAATTTGATAGAACTATATTTTAATACATACCCAATATAGCCCTGAAAGAACTGGTAATAGCAAAGAATGTGCTTTCCAGCATCATAGCAACGCTGCCAACTGCATTGACACAGCTTTGAATGGAATCAAATGCTGGGCGAGAGCTCTCTTCCGCCATTTGAATGAACCTGGAAAAAAACACTACCTTAGTAATTCTGGCATATATGGCTGTTTTATTTTTGGGGCCATCATTAGGCCTATATTTAACATGTACACCTGGTTATGAAAGTTAAAATTTTTCACAACAAGATAAATGGTGAATGAAGAGATAATTGACACAGCCATCATACAAAATGTGTAAGTTAACAATCAGTTTATGACTGAAAATATGACAATTCCAAAATTATCTTTGTCTGTAAATCATGAAAAGCAAACGGAATCTGTTAATAAATATCAAAACATACTTGCTATCAATATCATTAAAGCCTCCGAATCGGTTGTATCCTCCATACATTCCTCCCATTCCTCCCATTCCATGGCCGCCGTATCCGCCATATCCTCCTCCCATACCGTAGGAGCCCATACCCATTCCCATTCCACCATAGGAGCCCATGCCTCCATAGCCGCCCATTCCACCAAAGCCGCCCTGCATCATTGGTTGAGCAAGAGTTTGGTTTAGATCGACTCTGGGAGGCAGCGGAGGGGGTACGTGACTTTGCTGGGCACTCGACGTTCCAGGCATGGGATGCATTTGAGGAACAAACTGGTTTCCATGACCACCCAAACCCGGCGGTATGCTCACATTACCCATGAACGGTTGGGGGTTTCCACCCCCGAAATGCATATTTGGATCATTCATTGCGAAATTATTGAAATTCATCAAGTTAGATTACCAAACACGCACGATAATCGTTCATGAACTAAAGTACGCAGGTTCACTGATAAGTGATGCGCGCCATCTTAGTTAACAATTTTCCAGCGAAAATTACCGCAGTATTGATTTTCTTCACAGATTACGCAGCTGCGCAAAGAGCACCTGAATTTATTTCTACTTATGTTTGTGTGGTGGGTCCATGGTACACATAGCACAGGTAAAATAACAATGACACTTTTTTGACGTATTGCGACAGCTGACATAGTAGTGACGTAAATACGGAGTAGCCAAATGTAAAAAAGGGAAATCAAGAGAAACATTGGAGAAACTAGAACTATGGTAATGTGCGTGTCATTTCTTCGATAAGTTTCACTTTGTATTCAAATTATTCATCTTGCTAGTTTCAAGTTTGTGGCCCGTGAACGAAGACTGGCAGACTGTCTATTTTTTTGCAATGGCAATCTCACGTCATAAACGAATTCTGAACTTTTAATTTTGTATGCCTAGCGTAGTAAGATGTAACTAAAACAACAACACTAATGTAAAACATTTATTTTCAGAAATACATTTATTAACCAAACTTCTATTCAGCTGTGCAAACTGATACCTAGTCATTTTTATTAAAGCTTTTAGTGAAAGTGAAAACTCGGTCGACCGCCTAGATGACCTAGTTTTAAAAAAGCAAATCTTGTCTATGTTCGTAAGGGTGTCAATAATTTCGATAGTGCATTAAACTTTTGTTGTTATTGTTTTAATACGATACGAGTGTTTACTTAATCTTGAAGCAATAAATAGTGGGACCTAAGTTACGTATTTTAAGCGGTAAGTACTATTGAAATGTTGAAACTTAAAAAAATGCAGTGTTTCTATAGAGAAGCAAGTGTCATTCTTTTGCAGCCAATATTTGAATGTTTTGTATGATTTATTGTTAACAAAAGGTGTTTGTTTACTTGATAACGTGTTAGAAATTAGGTCCACACACCACACCAAGTCTCTAATTACGAATTATAAGAATTTATGTAGGAAAAACATGGCATTGGAAAGGTGTTGCTTGCGACCGGTTTGCGGAGGCATAACATAGCGGGGTTACCGCCTAATAAGAATCAATTGGCCTGGGCTAGCAGCTGGAATGACACGAGTAATGAGTGTTCAGAGCTGACGCCTCTAACTCGACATAAATTGCGAAGCTAGCTGCAATCTTGCAAACACGAGTGTTTGGCGTAAACGATTCTTAGAATCAGTCGTATGCATGTAATTTTAATTTATTGTACACTCTTACAGTAGAATCTAAGTGCGCGATTCGTAATTGAAATACTAATGCATTTTTTGCTACATATTTATAAGTTATAGTAGAATTTTAGCTTGTTTATAGAGGTGAGTTCAATTACATAAGTTCCAATTTAAATTTATTTTATATATTTATGTGTAATGTGCTATTCCTATAAACTCTAGTTTCAGTTTTGTTTAGATCATCATATAACATACTTACAAACTTTCTTGCCTAATGGCCTCATAACATTATAACAGAATTCGCAATAGTTTTCACTCAAAGATAATTGAAATTTTTCAATACTTGTTATCTATTTTGATAACAGTAAAAGTCTTGAATAATTTTATTATCATGATGACTATACTATTTTTGGTAAACTTTGTCTATTTCCAGCTTTTTTTTTCTTTTTTGTCAGCCCGTACTGTCCTGCTTCTAGGCAAAAGTCTCCCCCCATTCCTTCCTCTCTTTGTTGCTGTAAGATTAATTTATTTAAAAAGTAGGTAGACATTAGTATTGCATTTCTGCAGGAAGAAATTTCTTTAGAAAAAAGCAGTTCCTTTGTACTAATGATGATTATGTTATATCTTACTGTTGTATTTATGTACACACAGAGATGTGTTCATATATTATAAAATAAATAAATTAGTTTAGCCTTGTTCAAGATATTCTAACATTTATGAAAATAGGCTAACAGTTGACTTCTATTTCCTGTTTTGCATGTTGTTCTCACTTTGAAAATACCTAGCAGATGAGTCAATGAAATAATAGTTATTATAGAAAACTGATAGTTAACCCAGGGATGTGGTTGGTTGAGGAAAATAGTATCAGCAAACAGAATGAAGAAATTTGCCATGTTCCTTCCTATGTAACGCAATAGCTGTAATAAATACTGTATGACATCATTGACCACCATAGATCAATTGACCTACTATTTATTTTAAGAGAGGTTTATAATATTTAATTTATTTTCTTTTTAATTTTTTTGAAATTTTTTTATTTTCTTTTATAATTTATATGTCCATCATGGTACCTACTTAATAACATAATAAAATTGTTTTTTTTTCTTATTTCTTATTTGTAAATCTAATACCACATTTCCTTTGATTTTTTTATGTTAAAATAGATTTAGTTTATGTGCAAAACAATCACAATAATCTTATTATTAGTTATCATCATACTTCTTCCTACTAGATACTTAGCTTATATAATTTATTATTCTTAAAAAAATAACTGAATATCTTGGCATTCTTGTCATCTGAAATAAAACCCATCTTGTTTTTGGTTTTTTAGTACCTCATTCAATAAAATAAGAAAAGTAAAAAAAGCTTCTTGAAAAAAAAATCGACCCAGCTCGAATTAAACGGAAGGCACGTGATCTATTCACTGTTGAAAACTCATTCAACCAATCACAGCTAGATAACGCGGGTTTGACAATTTGTCACAATTGTCGTTCGAAAAACTGGGCTTCAGCCAGTTAACTTCTAGATATGTATTTAAAACGAAATATCACATATTCTGTACAGCATTTCGAACAACAAACCCTGTTGTGTGCAACTCGTAATATAACAAAGGCGATGTAAGTTCTCCATTTTCCCGGCACACAGGAAGGCGGCAGCACTGTCGCAGGAAGCTGTCGCCTGCCTCCCGCTGCTCCTTTGTAAATCGTAACGGGATACCGTGCTAATTTATTTTGTTTAGTATTACTACACTTGTGGAAATTTGTAGAAAGTAGAGTATTCGACTAAGAAAATCTAGCTAGTCTGTCAGTTAGATTTCCAAAAAATATTGAACAGGTATTTTTTCTTTTGCTACGTAAACAAAAATAAAGACGAAACAGTGCGTTAAAAACTCGTGTGACGGCACTTACCAGTACAGTTTTTACTGAAAAGTGACGTTACAAGCCTCCACTCTTTATCTTTGATGCGTTTTATCTTCTTTTTTTTATTGATTTGATAAAATAAAAAATACGTATTCAATATTTTTCGATAATCTAACTGACGGACTAAATAGTTTTTTTTTTTAATCCAGGTAACATCCGTATTAACTTAGTTTAGAATTCGTTGAAAAACTAGATAGGTAGGTACATTAAAATTAGCAATAGATTTGCTCACTTTTAGTTTTAGACGAATAAAATTCTAGCAGATTCGTAGACCAGAAGTAGATACCCACCTAATCTCTAAATAGTATAAAACGAAGTCTGCCTCTTTTCTGATTCTTCGCTTCTTCTCCTAAAGCCATGCAACAGATTTTGATTCAGTTTTTATTAGTAGAAGAGCGATAAACGAGAAACGAGGTTTGTGCATATAATTTACACCCGTGCGAAGCCAGGGCGGGTCGTAAGAATAGAGAGAAAAAAAAATCGAGAGTAAAATCGAGTTCCGTTGAGGCCTATTTGTAACATCTCTACATTAGGCATTAGCTCGAAATTCGGTCAAGTTCGAATTAAAGCCCTAAAGCATAGAAATATAAAAATATTATATCTATGCCCTAAAGTGTCAGTTGTACATACTATGACGGGGCATAAAATCGTGAAATTTCGGTGCTCTTTTGTTGGATAAGTCCACTCAAAAAAGTACTGTTCGAAAAAAGAATGGATTGTCAACAATTAATTTGGCTAGGCTGTTTCCTACTATGTTGGGGTCGACTGAAGCCTAACTGGATGCAGCTGAGTACCAGTATTTAACATGAAGCAACTGATGTCAGAGATCCTGGCTTCTGACAATCCTTAACGACTGCCAAAGATCTACAAATGACAGCCGGGAGCAATGGCTTAACATGCTCTCTGAGGCACGGAGGAGTCTCGGTATGTTAAGTTAGAAACCCACCCACAGACCGACCTCGGCAAGCGTTGCTTATCCTTGTAGATCGATACGTGCGGCTGTTATTATTTAGCCACAAGCTCCAACCACAGGTTTGAGGAGCTTTTTCAAATGTTATGTTTTATTTGTAGTATTGCGGCAAGCGCTTAATGAGTTGCGAAATGAAAGAATGAAATTAGAATCGATTGCCAACAGTTTCAAATTAATACTATACACAAGTTTTCAGTTAAAAGCTTTTGATTAGCATTGTCTATTAGATATCAATTTATTGAAGTATTTTATCGTCGTTCTGCAAATGAATTTGAATATTAAACGGTCGCGTTCTTAATTAACAGTCTACTGCTGCATTTTCATTACGATCAATACTTGTTGACATAGTTCGAGCGTTTTTTTTCATGCTTCTAGAACAGTTTTCTACCAAAGGAGCTTTATTAATATTTATTTTACGTATTCTTTTTGTCAACGATCTCATAAGCAAAAATCCGTTGTTCGAATGCAGTCGCGGAGAAACTTGAGGAGCATTGGATTTACTTTAGTTGATATTATAGCCTAGTTATACATAGTCTCAATTATTCTCTATAAAATAATCCTCACCTCTTAATTATCTTTTTTTTTCCCCTTGTTTAAAAATATATGGGTCGGCGCAATATTACTCCTTTTTCCATACTTCTCTATTAGTCGCCACCTCTATAGTCATATACTCTATGGTAGTCACCCTCTTTTTATAAATAATTTTTCACACGCTTGTCCATCCATCGTCCCTTTTGTGGGATTGGTTTGGCCTCTTTGTTAAGGGCCTCATAAGACCTAATAGAAAGTTCAATTCATGAAAATGAAAGTCTGAACCATCACTGAATTCTTTTTTTTTTTAAGGATGGGTAATCATCAAATGACTTTTTCCGCTCTGGGTGGATTACACAGACTCTTTCTGACTAAAACCCATCCGTGTTCCTTCTAAAGCCCTTTGCGTTCCAGTTCCGCGGTGACTCTTTCAAACAGATTCCGCAACCCTGGCAGGCTCTGGCCCTAGTGGCCCCCGTCTCCTATGCTGACATCTCTTTGAGGCGCGCGTGGAACACAACGCGCCATCGACCCGGGCCTGGTGGTGATCAGACAGCTAGCCACTCAACCCTCGCCGTCCGCAGGCCCGTGCCTACGGTGGCCGGGGATCGCCCTGCGACTCCCGACGCCCGGGCGTCTTCTTCTGTATCGGCGATTCGGGCGAAGGCCTTGTCTTTCCCTCGCGTAGCCCGCCTCCTCCTTCGTTAGCATAACTGCTTCGCAGAAGGCGGTGACTGCTCGCTCGCTGCACCCATCCATCGCTTGCCATCATGCGACGTCGAGGTCAAGTGCGAGTTCACGAATAAAATACAAAAAAGAATCTGTAAAGATGGCCGTTGAAGGTTGAGCATGAGCAGTCTTTTTAGGTTTGCGGATGGCCACAAAGCTTTTCCCTATCAGTCCACATGAATTTTATTATTTTATTTTCATCTTCATATTACAACGGCTACATTCAAATTGGCAAGGGAAAACTTGCTCGGCTTGCATAAAATTACGTCTCTGTACAGACAGGTTATGCATCCCTGATAAGGTTGGATTCCACGAGAATATTTATTGTAAGTAGCTCCTATCCTAATTTGACGCTTGCAGGAGGTTCCATGTTTTTGAAGAGCCACTTTAGGTGGATTGGTTGGAATGACAGCAGTGTCTAATTGTCTATGGCCACTACTACTTTCGATAGGAAATAGGATGAACTGACAGCAATGTCTATGGCAACTGCCTGTGTTATCTAGGATAGACATTAATCTGTAGAAAATGTAACACGTAAAATTAAAGTTCTGAAAAGACTTCTCATTTCTTGTTTAAATAACACTTCTTAGCGCAGATAGTTGTTGGTTGGTAAGAAACATTAGACCATTAAGTGCGAATCATCCATCATTCAACTCAGCCAATTGCTGCTCTTTGGTGGTAATTTGGACACAGTTCGCCAAAGCCGGAGATTTCGTAAACAAAACTCCCCAGTCCTTCAGCCGTAACTAGAATCCAATCCAAGCACTAACTACGTACAACTAACTACGTGCACAACAATCAACAACGAAATAAATAATAAAAGTGGACGTGTCCCGCTGCCCCATTTACAGGCTGGTCCATTTCGTTCGGACGTTTGCCGGAAATGACGCCGCCGACGACTTTATTTATGGTCTTGGAAAAAGCAGATAGTAAAGAAAAATACTGCAGACTAGATGGTTGATGAGTTAAGAAGGTGTTTGAGTGCAGATCCAGAACTGGCCACAGGAGCGTAAGCTGGCCAAGAACTAGGTGCATCGACAACCCTGATCAATGTAGGCATGAGTTGAGTGTGGGAAGCCTAAGACCAAGTTAACTGTCGTGAAATGCAGGATGGAGGGGACCTACACTCAGCATTGTGAAGATACGGGTTAAAAAATGAGATTTAGGAAAAAATTTAAGACTAGGTGGGACGTTCAGAAGCCAGCAGTATTTATTTTTTCCAAACAACACGATACAAGCAACCCAGAAACGTGTGCGTTTCAAAAATTGAAAATGTTTCGGGAATACTTTCACTACGCGTACAGCCAAGGAGTGGAACTCCCGATAGCTTTTACGGGGAGGCCTTTAAGTCAAAATTGAATAGGCCACTTCTAGGCAAGCTCCACCGTTGATCACATCATCGCTTCTCTTCTCTTCTCGTGGTCAAAACTTCAATAGTAAATCTTTTTTCTTTGCTGATGCAATTATTTTTAGAAAATATATCTTCGCCCTTGATACATAACAGTTTAAACACTTATACCACCGCTAGGTATATTCTATTCGGTAATAAATTAATAATATTTACCACGTCTATCCGCCACAATAGAAGTGTTTAGAGAGCATCTCGAGAAGTTTGCGCGCCGTGTCCTGTCCTTCAGTTGAGAGTCTGTCACCGCCTTATGACGCGGACTAATGGCTTGCCTTGTTTACGGGCCCTCTATCAACAATATTGTGTTGCTGAGCCGGATTTTAGTCTATGGTTTAAGTTGGGTTGGGGGTTGGGTCTGCATAAATTTTGATCCGGTGCTAATTTCTAAATGGAGAGGGTCCGTTGAGTGTTATGTTCCACGAGAATGTTGAATGTGGTTGTACGGTTGTACCTACTTGCAAGTAGCACGCCTCTTTTAATATGATATTAAAATATTTCTTCCTGTTTTTCTGACAGCCTTACTAAGGGGTATTGTGTTACGCAGTACATAATTGGGTTGTGGAAGTCAGAGAGGTAGCCGCTCCTTGTAAAACACTGGTATTCAGGTGCATCTGGTTAGGTTAGATTAGGACTTCAACATAGTTGAGAAAGGCTATGTAGATCATGAGATATCGGAAATAATCGAATTAATCTTATACTGAAGGATTCAGGTTTTAAACTTATCCCAAAAATATTATTTTCTAAAAAATGTTTTGCTTTTTTCAGGTGTCATATTCCTGAAAAAACTCGGTCCAGTTGGTAAGTGATAACAATTTTATAATTTACTGCAGAGTAATGGGCGTTCTTGAAAAACGACTATTTCTCATAATTTAATTATTTTATGAGCTAAAAACTATTTAAATTATTTTTGTATCCAGTGTTAACGTTTCGTTCGTTCTGTTTACAATCATGAAAGTAGTGTTGAATTTATTATAGTTCTAGTATTTTTCTACACTCTTTATTGGTATGTTGTGTTTAGAATTGAGGCAGATGACCTGTACCTAGGTAACCGAGAGATGAATTCATACTTATTTCTAGCGAGTTTTAATATCGTTAGAGAACGTAATTAGACCTATTAACTAGACTTTAGTTTTTTGATCCTATTCTATAGTAGGCGCCAGATAAATGTGGAATAAAGTATATTGACCTTTCCCTAATAACTGCTCATAGGTACCTGAACAATTAAATATGAAACGTTTTTCATTATTAGACTATGTTAAGGATCACGAGAGATGATGATTTGGGACAGTTTTGTGTCATTAATTCCGTTTTTCAAATTAACAATGTCAATAAATGTAGGTGGGTCAATGACCTATATTCCACGATTATCTGGCGCCTACGTTGGTTGATTCGTACGAATTTGAAATCTTCAATGGTAGATGATATCTAGACACTGGCTCAGAGTAACTTTTTATTTTGATGACACTGAGACGTTATAAGCATTTTACATTCATCCTTTAAACCGAAGTCAACTCCGCAAGAGAAAGCCGTGTAAACACTTTGTCTTAAGATATCATTGCCTGTGACATATTTAATTTATTCTCTTAGGGTAACCTTAATTACTCCCTGATCATCAAATGATTTCTCCTGATCTGGGCGGAGCGGGTGGGAATGTCAGACTCTTACTGACTGTAAACGACCCGTGTTCCTTCGAAAAATTCTGCAACACTGGCTGGTCCAAAGGCTAGGTTCGTCAATGGCCCGAACTTACATTATTCCTCGTCCAATTAAAACCCTACAATTAGTTTTACACTTACACCTAGATAAATCACATCCCCACAATTCCACAGAACACACACACTGACACACAGTCTCACAATATTCCGCAGACTAAGTTTCAAACTGCGCTAGTTTTTTGTTCTTTGTATCATAGCCTGGAGCCTCGTATTCGTAACCCCCTACACCACACATATGACGTCTCTTGATACACTAATGAGAGTTTTCAGGAAAATTTACGCCACCAGTTGGCGCCACATAAGCGAGAGGTCCCTTTCGTGAAAAAGTGACTTTGACGTAAACATCACGTTGATATTAATTTAACAAATGTCAGAAAACATTAGCGTTTTGACAGATGCCTCAGTGCGGCCAACTGATGCTCGTAATTTCAGGATACCCTCATTCTGAGAGAGAGGCTGGATCGCTTCTTGCCTTTTGCCTTTATCGTCGTCAAATAAAAACTCAACAAACAATTCTACCCCAAAACATCCTAGTTAGGCCGCTATCCCACTGTTTATTTTAATCATTTGTTCCTTGAATTGTTGCTTTTTTTTACTTTGGACGCTTGATCGTGCAAGTCTTTCTACATCGTTCTCACATATATGTTTGTTTGTATAATTTTCACACGAATGATGTAACCATATCATTGTAAAAACATTGATTTAAAAGTGTCTGTGGATTTTCTTGCTCGTTCTGCTCCATAGAGATCTACGCTTTGGAACGTGTAATTAGCTTCATTTCTTTGGACAGACCCACCTTGACTATTCAAAAGTGCCTGTAATGGTTTAATTGAAATACATGCTTTGAGTTTTAGCGTTGGTGTTTCGCAAACTGTTGCCAAAAAACGCAACGCCGTATTTACGCGACGTTAACGTTTGCCACTAGAGGCTCGCGACGTCGGAGAAGCGCCAACTCTCGTAAAACGCCAGTGGGATAGCGTCCTTTAAATGACATCCCAACAAAAACACTACAATTCCACAGAATAACAATAAAACACGATCGTAGTCCCACAATATCCAGCAGACTAATTCCAAACTGCGCTAGTTGTCTGCTCTGTGTATCCTAGCCTGAAGCCTCGTAACCCCATATGTAATTAGGCGCCGGCCCGCTAACCTACCTACTGGCCTATAAAAAGAGGTTCGTAGTTTCACACTTGAGCACGTATGAGGCCAAGATTGAGAGGACTTGGGTTTGTTTCTTGAAATGTTACGGAAAAAAGAGGTTGGAATCTGTGGTAGCGTTTGAAATGTTGTTTTTTTCACGGGTTTTCTTCGTTTTAAGGTTTCCGATCTTCCATTCGGAACAGAACCCTTATTAGGATCACTCGTGTGTCTGTCCGTCTGGCATAGCCAATTGCTCCGAATGTACTGGACCGATTCAGTTGAAATTCGGTACACATATGAACTTCTGTAAACCAAACACAGACGCGTAACGTAAATAAGTGAATTTTGTCATAAAAAAACTGCCGTGTCACATATCAAATGAAAGGAGTTATTGTGATGGACTCAAATATATTTTTCCTTCTATGATTTAGTGTAGAAATAGAAGTACAATTTTCTAGTGGTAGGTAGAATCGATTCTTCAATAGTCTCATCATTTAATAGGTACGTATTCTAGTTATAAGAAATTTTCTTAGTGAAGTCAAAAATAAGATCAGCGTTATCATTCCAGAAGAAAAGAAGAGACTTCAAGAACAAAAGAGACTTCAAGTCTCTTAAGGTCTGGCATGATTCAAGAATATCAACAGCATAAAGCGAAATAAGATTCAGATTTATGGGATTTTTCATATTCTGAATCCCATGTAACATAATCTAGTGCTCCAAACCTTTCTCTTAATTCGGAATTTCATCTCATACATATATAGCCTTATCTGAATTTTGCCGATCATAACTTAAAATAAAGTTTGCAGAATGAATCTAAATGTTTTTTTTCAATCGATTGTCAGAACAGCTGATGTGCAGAAATAAGTCACCCGGTTCTCTGTACCGAATTTATCGATTCGTCACAGATTCGATGCGCTATTACCGTTATTAAACAATGTGTCACCCGGTGTTTAGATTGCGCTATGTGAGCATGATAAATGCCGGTAGGGTGAAATGTCTTTTTTTGGGAATTTATACCCCCTAACGTGCCATATTTTGGGACGGGCTCCTGCAGATTTTTAATCTGTGAAAATGAATTGGGCTTTAAAAGAGACTTATTTTTTAAGATTTTTTGTTCCTTTAATTGTCCTTTGCGTTCCAGGGACGTGGTAACTCTTTCGAACTATCCCGCAACCCTGCTAAAAGGGACCTCTGTGTCTGTTTTCGTGTTTCTTCTCAGAGAACTAAATAGGGTTTGTGTTTCCTAGCTGACTAAGCTAGGAAACACAAACCCTATTTAGTTTTGAACGCAAAAACTTATGTGAAATTTATTTGTCGTCCCATTTGCTTAATAAACGTTAAATATATCAATGAGCCCTCCGTTTATCTTAGTTAGTTCCCGGATTTACCTGGAAATCACTGACAGAAGCAATTATTGAGTACTTATTTTTTTACACGACCACGGCGAAGCAAAAATTTACGTTATTATTGAAGTAAGTAGTTTGCGGACAAAGGCTATCAACTTGAATGGCTAATCTCTCCACGTCATAAGTAAGTCTCGCTCAGCTCGTGCCGATAATAGTGAAGACGAAATGATCTCTAAATAATGAGTCCGTTGCAAGCAAAACACTACATAAATAAATTAATTTTTAGGCAAAATCTCGTCATAGCCTGACTTTCATTGCCTGCAGGAGCTTAGGTATATCATTTTACAAATTAATCTTTTCCAGCAACTAATGCTAACTAATACTATAATTGCGAAAGTGAGTTTGTTTATTACTTCTTTACATCTTAACGGCTGAACGGATTTCGAGAAAATTTTGCACACAGGTCGAACATGCCCTGGATTAGTATATGTATAGGACTTATCCCGGTTGTATGATCCCATAGTTTAATTTCCGAAAAACGCGCGAGCGAAGCCGCAGGCTCCAGCTAGTGGTTTAATATAATAGCTGTCTACTAGGTATTAATTACAATGAAATCTATTCTGCTTTCAACTAGAACACTATCATTATACCAGTCTAATATTAATAATGATAGACTACTAAACGGTCCATAATTGTCAAGGTCTATAGATTGCACAGGTCAACGGTACATCAAATTATTACGTCTAATAGCCCAGATTGTTAGTCATCTCATTTGATTCTGAATGGGTACAGATTTAGTATACGCTGTTGAATAGACAATCTGTTACAAGCTTCTTCGTGTGACTAGGCTTCTGGTATTTAAGTTTTTCCTGGATTTTAATCCAGGAAAAACTTAAGTAACTTAAAAACTTAAGCTACTTAAGTAGCTTATGAAACTCAGCAATGGTTTGGTATTTTATCAATGAAAGAAAGCTTGTAATCAGATACTTTTAGAGGCAAACAGACATTATTACGTCTTTAGAATATTAGTTTACCTGAGCTGTACTGCTATTCTGTAAAAATGTCACTGGGTAAACCAGTGAACATGAAGTGAGTTGTCAATCCATTCAATCGTGATGGAATGACAGTGGGATTGTGTAAACATCTCAACGTATAAAGTTAGGTGAAGTGAACATGAAGTGCGCTGTCAATCCATACAAACAGATGGAATGACAGTTCACTTCACGTGGCGTGTCCACGTGAAGTGAACTGTCATTCAGTGAGGCGTTGTCAGAATAGACTGGCAAGTTCACTTCAAGCTCACTCCACCTACGTTTTCAAGGTGGGATGCTTAAAGAGTTGACTGGCTGGTGTATTTATTTTGTACTTGGTGAGATCCGAGCAGCGGAAGACTGACAGATGTCTGCGTCTCTCTGGACGTGGTCTAGTTTCATTCCAATTATAGTCGCACTACTACCGAATGAAAACCTTTTTTTTAATAGCCTATAGTGTCCCACTGCTGGGCAGAGGCCTCCCCCATATCCTTCCAAACACTCTTGTCCTGCGCCGCTTTGAACCAGACCTCGTGGTGCGCATCCAGGTCATCCCGCCACCGCTTTCTGGGCCGGCCTCGGCGAAGCCGTCCATCCCCTGGCACCCACTGCGTCAAGATTTTTGCCCAGCGGTCATCATGCATGCGGCCAACGTGACCCGCCTAATCCCATATATAGTTTTCATATTCAAGAACTGTATACCATTAAGTTCAATCTTTCCAACACCTAGAGAGCAGGTGAAAAAAAAAATAGAGACTAAATTCTCGTCTGTTGATGAAATGGGGACTTCATAGACTTACTTACAGCTAGACCGTGTTCCACTTTTTAGCGTTTCAAGGGCCTGACACTTTACTCCTACTGCACTTTAAATGAGCTCTGGACAGCAACTGATACCAAGATTATTATAAAATACAGAGGGAAATCGGTAATGAGTGCTTTCCTTCAAATGGGCTGTTCTAGATTTTGACCGTCCGAAAAATCGTTGAAAATTAGCTCTTGAACATCCAACCATAAAATATAGATATTTATAGACATAGGTAGGCACTGGATGTAAAGAAAAAGAGAAAGTGAAGTGCGCTGTCAATCCATTCAAACAAGATGGAATGACCTTAGTGGTGGGGATTCTTGCCACCGGTGTTGTGGGTAGCACGTGTGTCTAGAGATTTTTTTAGCTTTTCTGTGTAATTGTTGTTTTTTTGGAACTTGATATACCTAAATTAAGTGTGTTGTCCTTGTGCTCGTTACCAGGTTTGTATAGTGTTTGTCGTATTTTACCCTAGTTCCATCCAAAATGGATAGGAATAAACCACCCGATCCTGATCCCCCTGACATCCCAGCTTCCCTATCTACTTTCCCTCCCACTCCGAACAGCCCGAACCCATTATCACAGTTTGCTGATGTAGTCTGTAGTGTCACAGAGATGGAGGTGACACAATCCCAACAAAATACTCGCAAACGTCCCGGTCACGAAGAGATCATTACACCTTCACCTCCAAGCAAGCAGCCAAGAAGCCAAATCGGCCGAATTAAATATTCCGCTATGGATAAGGCTCCATACTTAGTTCACGTCTCTCGGATTGAAACCCAATTAAATTCAGGCACTACACTACATCCCGTAAATTTTGGCAAGTTTTTAATTCTCAACCGTATAGCTAACGTAGTCCGTGATGGAGTAAACAGAGTAGGCAGGAATCGAGTTTCTGTAGAATTCACATCCCCACAGGATGCTAATTCTTTCTTAATAAACAGTCTGCTACCTAAACATGGCTATACTGCATCAATACCTACTTATAATATCACAAGGATGGGTGTTGTGACCGGTGTTCCCTGTGATATTACTGAAGAAGAGGCTATAACGTACTTATCTGTACCTGCAAGATGTGGTCAAATTTTAAAAGTACGTCGTATTAATCGGAAAGTGCAGAGAGAAGATATAACTGAGTGGAAACCTACTGAAACATGTGTCATTACTTTCGATGGTCAAGTTTTACCAAAGAGGATTTTCTGCTGCTACACATCCCTTCCTGTAGAACAATACATCTATCCAACTATCCAATGTCGTAAGTGTTGCCGATTTGGCCATGTTGCTAACCTATGTAGGTCGAAACCACGCTGCAGTAGATGTGGCCACGAACACCCCGGTGATGGTTGCAACATCTCTGAGAGCGAGGCATTTTGTGTACTTTGTTCGGGTAATCACTTTGCTAATAGCAAGTCATGCCCTGAGCATGGTAGGCAGAAGGCCATTAAGACAGTTATGGCTGAGAAATGTATTTCTTACACTGACGCTTGCAAAGTAGTCCCATTAACTTCAAGCAATTATGCGAATATCACTAGAACCCCTGTATCTTATAGGAAAACAGTTACACTCAAGCCCAAGACCCATGCCCCACTTTCACCATCCTATGATAAAGCTGCCCATCAACAAATTGTTAGTATCCCTCTGCCTTCACAGCCTAATGGTTGTGCCCTAAATAATAATAACATCCCCTTCAATAATACTGAATCTGCTATTGAACTATTAATAAAACTTATACCAATTATTATCTCTTCATCTTCTAGTACTTCAAAATCACCGTCCAACGTTGCCGACCAACTTATTTCACTTCTTTTACAAATTAAAAATGGCGTCCAGCCAAGTATTCCTTCAGTGGAATGTGAGGAGCGTGTGGCATAAAAAGCACGACCTCATATTCCTTCTTAACAAATACAAGCCATTAGCTTGTTCTATAGCTGAGACTTGGCTCACCCCAAATCTTAGCTTCCGCATGCCACTTTACAATATCCTCAGATGTGACAGATCCGATGGGTATGGAGGGTCGGCTCTGTTCATTAATAATCGTGTCCCATTTTCACCCATATCCTTGGCCTCACTCCAGGATAATTTGAGCATTACAGCAGGAAAGGTTGAGGGCATCACAGTGTTTTCTATTTATATTGCCCACCCTCACCCTGATTTTTTTAGTTTTTTTAAAAAACATTTTTTCTAACGTTCATGGTCCATTGCTAGTCATGGGTGATTTTAACTGCCATCACTACAGATGGGGTTCGGAACGCTGTGATGCCTTCGGCATGGCTTTGGTGGAGATATTGGATGATTTAGACCTCTGTGTTCTGAACAATGGTTGTCCAACTCGTAGAACCCCTCCCGGGCAGCAGAAGAGTTGTGTTGACCTTACATTCTGTTCGGTTGACCTGGCAGCATCAGCTCACTGGGAATGTACAACCTTGTCGCATGGTAGTGACCATTACCCTATAGTTATATCTTTAGCTAATAAGACTTATTTAGAAAAAACTTCTCCTCCACTTTTGAAATATAATCTGTCCAAACCAGACTGGACAAAATTCGTATCACTATTGGAGGACAAAATTGACAATCTTCCAAATTTAAATTCATGTTTACCAAATACTAATGGTCACCACCATGCCAAGAACTGCTATGAGAGTTTTGTTTTCGCCGTTACCTCTAGTGCAGATTCTTGCTTCCCATTAAAAAACAGTGCCCAAAACAAAATCCCTTCACCTCCATGGTGGGATCCAGAATGCACGTTGGTTGTTAGGGCAAGAAATGAGGCTGAAGTACGTTACAATGTAGCTATGAATACCGAAAACCTCTTGGCATATTTGCAGTGTAATGCCAAAGCCAAACGTCTTCTTCGCAAGAAGAAACGTGCGGGTTGGGTGAAGTACTGCACTGCCCTATCTCCCTCCACTCCAATCTCAGAAGTCTGGAAAAATATTAACAGATTTAGACGTGGGTGTCGCCCTTCAATTGTTTCACCCATAGCTAGGGAAACAGCTGAACTCTTTTTCAACAAAATTGCACCACCATATGTTCCACTTCCATCGGAATGTGAAAATATACCCCTGCTTAGGTTAAACAACGATCCTTTTGATGTGCCATTCACTTTGCATGAACTGAATGTGGTTCTTAGTCAGGTCCGGGACTCAGCTCCTGGCATTGACGGTGTGCCATATTCCTTTATCTGTCGTGCAGGTGAAAAGGCTAAATTGTATTTCCTGAGCATTATAAACTTTTGCTATAATCATGGTTGGGTACCAGATCAGTGGAAGGTACAAATCATTATTCCCCTAGTGAAACCTGGCAAACCTCCAGATGATCCGAATGGTCTTAGACCTATTGCCTTATCTTCAGTCTTAGCCAAACTACTAGAACACCTAATTAAAAATCGTCTGGAGTGGATAGTTGAATCGAGAAACTTACTGCCGAATTCCCAATTTGGCTTTAGGAAAGGACTTAGTACAATGGACAGTGTTGGTGTCCTGATAACGGATATTCGTCTGGCCTTTTCAAAAAACCAATCCGTTGTTGCCACTTTCCTCGACATCTCCTCCGCATATGATAACGTACTTCTTCCTGTTCTCAGGCAAAAATTGCAACAGCTGAGTCTTCCGGCTAAGATGATACAATGCATATGTGGACTCCTCGCGTCCCGGTCATTGGTTCTGAGAGTACAGGGAGAGGAGTTCGCCAATCGGCAGACGTGGAGGGGTCTCCCTCAAGGCTTGGTCCTCAGTCCATTGTTATACAATCTATATACGGCCGATATTGGGTCCTGCCTTAATAATAACTGTCAGATCTTGCAATATGCCGATGACATAGTATTGTATGTGACAGACTCCTCCATAGTTAACGCTGCCGCTTCTCTATGCCTCTCTTTGGATTCTTTGAACCACTGGCTTTTAAGCCATGGCCAGTCGCTTTCCGCTCCCAAAAGTTCGGCAGTAATTTTCTCCCGGAAAAGACAAAATCCCCAGATTTCAGTAAGCATTTCAGGACACAATATTCCTATAGTGAATAAAGTTAAGTTTTTGGGCGTTCTTTTGGATTCAAAATTAACAGGTAAACAACACATAAATTTCCTGATTCAAAAATGTGAAAGGGTAATTTCAATTTTAAAAGTTCTTGCGGGTGTTTGGTGGGGGGCTCATCCCTACACCATGAAACTAGTATACAACGCACTAGTTCGTAGCGTTCTAGACTATGGAACATATCACCTGATTCCGTGTAATAAAGGTGCTTTGGCGGGGCTGGATAGGGTTCAGGCCAGGTGTCTTCGGATCATCTCTGGTTGTATGAAGTCCTCTCCCATTAACGCATTGCAGGTTGAGTGCGCTGAACCTCCTCTGGCCATAAGGCGGCAATATCTGGCCTCCCGCTTTTTGTTCAGGTTAATTTCCAGATCATCCCATCCTCTAATAACAAGACTAAATAAGCTAGATGCTTTATGCAGAAGCTCAAATTATTGGAGAAATAAAGACATTCCATTAATTTTAAAATCGTTTCGACAATCCCAAAATTTTGACTGCCCAATTTTCCAGTGTCCTAAACTACCTCTTTATAACTTCACCTACGAAGTTATTTGCTTTACCCCAAAAATCTTCTATAATATTGGTATATCCAAAAAGTCCTCTGCAGCGAATTCGGCCTTCAATGCGGCGGTGGGCGAGCGATGGAATGGTTATCAACTATTTTTCACTGACGCTTCGAAATTGAATGACGTCAATAACACTGGAGCAGCGGTTTATTACCAAAACTCCAGAATTATTCTACAGTTTAAATGTCCTAAAGAGTCTTCCGTATTTACCGGTGAGTGTGTGGCTACATTAGAAGCTTGACGTTTTATAGAGTCGCACGCTAACATTGAGAAAGCTGTTATTTTCACAGATTCTCTTAGCTGTTTGCAGGCGTTAGCTCAAAATCCCTTTAAAAGCAAATTACACAATCCCCTTATTTTTGAAATTAAGAAGTCTCTGCTATCCTGTACCAACTTTCAAAAAGATGTTCAGCTAGTTTGGATACCTAGCCATTGTGGTATTAAGGGTAACGAATGTGTTGATGCCCTGGCTAAAGATGCGTGCACATCCGTAACGGCTGATCTCTCAAACAATACCCACCAAAGTTACGACCTGCTGTCTCTGCCGAAAACGAATCTTCGGTGTTCCTGGCAGGAACAGTGGAATGAGTCTAGCAAAAAGAGAGGAAGGTTTTTCTATGCCGTTCAACCCACTATAAACTCAAAACCATGGTTCAATGGCTTCAGAAAGGTCTCTAAAACTGTTGTATCTGTTCTCTGCAGAATCCGCTTAGGTTTTTGCTGTACCCCTGTCTTTCTTCATAAAATCCGCATACGCGACTCCTCCCTCTGTGAGTGCGGATTGGCAGAGGGTACTTTAGACCATATATTTTTTGAATGCCAAAACAACGTCCCCCCTCTTGATTTATATAGTCGTCTCCCTAAATTTAAGATCCCTCTTCCAATTAATTTCCCCTCTCTTTTAACATTTTCCTCTCCTGACCTGCTTGTGGCGTTGATGACTTTCATCCGCCACAATAACATAAAACTATAAGCCCTCTCCAAATCATTATCTGTATCGATGTGGCATGCAATAATATATATTTATTTTAAGTAATTAATGTTTTAACACTTATATGTTTGTTTCAGTCCCGTACTAACACATCAAGTACCTGATCAACTGTATCCATAGAAGAATCGAATTATTTTCTGCATCAATCGTCGTTTTCTCCTAATCATTAAAATATTGCACACTTGCTTCTCCAATTTACTTGGGACATTGGCAGAATAGTCGACATCGGCTTTGTTTGCCATATATTAAAAATAGAATAGAATAGACCTTAGTGGTGAGACGGTGAGACGTTGTCAGAATAGACAGGCAGTTCACTTCAAGCTCACTCCGCCTACGTTTTCAAGGTGGGATGCTTAAAGAGTTGACTGGCTCGTGTATTTATAACGTTTCTACACTTTTATGAACATACAACTAACATATTTAATAACTTAAGCAGATATCTCAACTAATCAATCAATCAACTATCCAGCATAGACAAGTCTGACGCAGAATGACGAAGAGAGCCGACCTAAATCTTAAATATAATAAGGATAAGTTTACAAAGAGCGAGAAATACTAACAACAACATAAAGATCTACTTAATTGGAGCAACATAAGCTAGATATGCCAGTCGTTGGGTCGTAGTGCAAAATGCCAGCACGTCTTAAATGTCCGTGATCATGACACCGTATGTGAATATGTCGACCTTCCTTGTACGGGCAAAGCATTTAGCAAAAGGTGTTAATTGAACGCTCTGATGTCTCAGGTCATAAGTGGGTGTGACAGATCGACTGATATAGTTTCACTTAGACTTCGCCATTATTTTTTCTTATAATACATTACCAGCTGCTGCCAGCGGCTTCGGCCATTCCCGGGATAATCTATCTGCTATTCTAGACTATAACCTATGTCTGTGCCAAATTTCATCCAGATCCTTTCAGGCGTTCTTGCGTGATTGAGAAACAAAACATCCTTCCAGACTTTCGCGCTTATTATAAGCACGAAGTAAGTATGTAAGATGATAAACATGAAAAAAATAATATTTCATGTGCAATAAACATTTGATGTGCTTACTTTTTTCAATATTTTAAGACAACTGTCAATCTCATTTTAAGCGTCTTTGTAATTTTAGATTTTATTAAAAATATTTATTAAGTTTAAAATATTATCTTGTGTGTACTTAATTTTGTTTTTTTGTTTTATATATAGTTTATAATTTGCCGTTATTTTTTTACAATATTTGTACGCCTTCACGGCAAAACATAGCGCCCATATGTTTAAACCCAAGACCTATGTTTCACAAATAAAGTCTGATTCTGATTCTGCTATAGGTATGTAATGCCAGCATAGGCACAAGATTTAGTATTTCCCAACACTATTCGAATCGCGGTTGTCGTTATTTAGAGCTAATGTGGTAGGCGGCAAGCCAATTCGCATTTATTGGCACAGTTCCAGACTGTAGGCTTACAATTAAACTTTTTTTGTCAGAAAACTACGTGAAACTTTTGTACGGCTACGGACGGCCGGAAGCACCTCGAAAGCTTCTGAGAATGGCCCAGCGGCTGCTACAATATGCGCTGTGGAGTTCGGAAAAGTTTGAAAATGTTAAAACAACCCTTTATAAGACAGAGGAGATTTTGAGGAGCTAAGTTGGACACTGCTTCTTCCTCCGAAATTTTAAGTTACGAAAGGCAACCTTTTGCTAATATGTACAAGGAATTTTAATTTCTAGGAAGGAACCCTTTCAGAAGAATTTTCAATTGTTTTTCTCTTTCAGCCCTTTCCCATCTCCTCACAAAAATAACTGTACTTCCAGAGTTTTCGCTTTGTTCGTGAACACGACAAGCAGACAATGCTGGTGACCTCATGCCACATACCTACTCATCGAGTGTGCGACGATGTTATTAATGTTAATAACTTTAATTGCAGTTACTACTACAATACACAATGGTGAATCCTCTGCAGCGATTCACACGGGTTTTTGTATCCGTTTCCAAGACATTTAATAACGACCGTTGATAACTGAAGGAATGGAGATACGATGACAGTCTAATTTAAAAATTAATAGCAGTCTTCATAATTATCATAATTTTTAGTTAAAAACGCTCACTGTCAGACGTACGCCTTCAACATGATTTCAGCCAACACTTGACATAATAAATGTATCTTTTTTTTTTTTTGGATGGGAATTCAAATGACTTCTTCCGCTCTGGGTGGAGAAGAAGGGCGTGTCAGACTCTTATTGACTAAAATCCATCCGTGTTTCTTCTAAAGCCCTTTGCGTTCCAGGGCCGCGGTGACTCTTTCGAACAAATTCCGCAACCCTGGCAGTAATAGATGTAGCTTGGTTTCCAATGTGTACTCGCAATACCCACTGAGAAATAAATGGTGTCAATGATCAATCATAGAAACAATTTCAAGCCTCTTCATTCGGAAACAGCTACACTCCAATTGTTTTAAGGATGCTGTTTGACAGAAAGACATCCAGACAATAGTCTTCTGAAGTAGCAGAAAATGTATTCAAAGAAAATGTACCAATAAGAAAACCGAGGAGGTTTTCATCATATTCGGAACCAGCTATCAGCATTAATGCCTTTGAATACAACACTATAATGTCTTCAGATTATTTTCCCATTTTACTAACCTAACGGCAGCCATGTTCTCTCAGCGCATCCACCATATTTCTACAATCTGCGATCTTGACTCATTATTCATCATATGATGCAGCGGTAAACGTAGCGGTCGTGGTGGATTTGTGACCACTTCTTGCCATTTACCATCGTAATGAGTTGTCATTACCACTACCGTATTACAAGACAGCAGCATAACTTGGGGATGAGAAACTTATGACACGAGATATGATGCTAACTGTAGGTAATGTATTGGACAAGAAGATAATTTTTAGAATCTTGATAATCGCAATGATATTACGTTCAACTTAAAACCGTTTACCGCCGTACGCGCATTGAAAGGGTTAATAGTAACGCGTAGAGGTAAATAGTAACGCCTAAATTTCGTCAGTTCTAGTTTCAGGTCGTTTTCAGGCTATTCTGTCCCTCTGTAGGGCAAGTCCTCCCTTTCTTCCTTTAGGCCAGTTAAATGAGCTTTGAACCTTGCAAATATTCCTGACACTGATTTTTTGCTTGAAACGTGCATATTGAAAAAAAAAGGCATTTGTTTCAATAAAAGCTAGGACAATCAACTTGTCTCTTATTTTTTTTACAATATGTAAAGAATAAGTAAAACTAATTTATTTTGTCAGAATTAAACATTTTTGCTGTAGGTACGAAATGTAGTATAGAGAAAATATTTAAAAATGTATTAGATTTGTTTATTTTTTTATAATAAGTTAGACGTGGTCTTTAAATGAAAATTAAGCCTAAATTAATTCAGTTACATTTTTGCTTAAATCGCTATCGTAAAAAAACTGATATTAATAACTTGCGCTAACAGATAATGTTCCATTTTGTTGGTTAGCGGTTTAAGATATTTAATTAAGTAACTTTATCACAAGAAAGTAGATATTTCTAGCTTGAGAATAAAATAAAAAAAGGACTTTAAATATTAGAAATGTTAAATTTACTGACCTACTTGTGAAACTAGATCTCTTCAAGAAATGCTCCAAACAAACAATAATTAATAATGTTTCCAATCGAGTTATTATTGAAATTAGATGTTTTATTAAAAAAAAACGAACACGTAGGTGTTATCTTTTGACAGGATAAATTTTAACATACTTTCCTACCTATATTTTATACGTTAGCGGAAAAAATCAGACTTAAGAATCATTGCAAAGTTAGCCCAATTTTCGGCGTAATTTGCCTGGACTATTCTATTTTTCAGTAACATGATTTTGGCCTTTGTCTGAAATATTCCATACCGTCGCTCACTTAGCAGTTCTCCGCCAAACACAGGCTTCTTCCAATTTGCTGCACAAAACCCCGTGTTCCGTCTTTCCATTCGAGCTGGCTTCTTCTAGCCTTATCTAATTAACTTCGTTCCTCAACCCCACAATGACTGACACTGCCAGCTTAGCATAATTGCATTTTCTTTGGCCGGAATAATTTTCATAATATTATAAGCCGTTAAAGAGGTGTGCGGAGTAGAAAAAGATGGATGGTGGCAGTTATGAGAGTCGGTAGTGCAGCTGTGGTTAACGTTACGTGGCACTTAGTATAATGCTGGTTGGTTTTAGTGGCAGTGTGTAATTATCTCTTGAATATGGAATGTGGACTGTATTTGTTGTGGATATTTTAGAGTAGTCAGTTAATTATGTCATAAATGGGAACAAAAAAGTTTGTCAACTGTTTCTTCTTTCACCTTCAGTTTAGAATGGTGAAAGAAGAAACAGTTGCCGAACGATATGGTTTTATAAGGAATACATTGCGTTAAGATGAAATCCTAGAAAATAAACAGCATCCACTAAAATCACCAAATGGATATATCTCCAATCAACAGCAAACGTCAAGTTACGCCGTTCTTAATGTAAAAATGAAACTCCTAAGTTGAAAAATAAATATGGTTGTAAAAGAAACTTTTATCAGAAGCAAACCGCGGGTACCGTAAACCTAATCTACATATTAAACATAATGGGAATCAGCTGACGCCCGTTATTCGAACAATACGCTCCCACTACACGCATTATAACTACAGCAAAATAAAACTTAATTGCCTCATTTTAAAGTGTACAATGCAATGTTAAGGTTAATGACGTGTGTTAAGGAGGATACTCATAAGCCGGCGTGATTAGACGGCGCAAGAAAATTGTAATCAAGCAATAAGGTGTTAAAGAACTTGTTGTTAATCATACTGGATGTGGGCAAGAAATGTGTTGACATAAATCGATTTATCTGCCTGATTCCCTTCAGCGTTGGGATGGGATTCTGGGCGTCAAGTTGTTAATAACATTCTTGCGGAAAATCCACTGAAATTCTACTGCGTTAGGGCCATTGGGAACTCTATCTGAATAGAAATTATTTCTCTTATAGGTACTTACGATCAAAACCGCATTTTACAGTCGTGGTGTATTCGTTCATTGATCCATCCAATCCTTTCAATTCCTTGTGACAGCTACTCGTTCACGCTAGCTTGTTCTATATGCACGTCTTCATCCCGAAGCTTTTCCTCACCGCTCTCTTCCATATCAATTAACTGTTCACTACCTAGTTTAACAAATGCAAAATCTCCTTTAGCATAGTTTGGTCCACCATTCCCACGGCACGGAGTCACTGAGCGGAACAGGTCACTTCTTTCACCAAGCCACGATGTACCGAGTCAAACGCTTTGTGCGAATCCAGACGACACAGTTTAAATGCTGAACACTAATTTACTATCGCGGTTAATGCGTTCTCGGAATCCAGTTTTGCGAAAACATGGTTTGTTGTAAACAGAATGAATTTTGTAATTACATGGGCTTGGGTGTTGGTATTATGGTGAAAACATACAGTTCCTATTCTTGTTTTAATTTTATCGTCGACCTATATTAGCGGGTTGTGAAAAAATAAAATTCGTATTGACAATTTCGCTATTAAAATTACGCAATATAATTCATTGGCTTATCATTCAAGAGCATTTCGAGTACAATTATTTATTTATCATATACTTTTTTGTTCACCTTATAATAACCACAGGAAAAACAAGTGTACCATGAGCGGTCTTATCGCACAGGGTAATTAATCTCTTACAGGCAACCTTTGGATGGACTGAACGAAAGGATAATACTCGAACCTTAAGAATCCCAGAATACAAAAATGTCATCAAAGTCTAATAATAATTCAGTCCTGCTTGGAATAAACTGTCAATGATACACAGTTTCTTCTCTGACATAGTCAATAAAGAATCCAATTAATTTATCTAAAGCATCGTATATTTCTTATCCTATTTTTATTACTTGCTCTACGTGTACCGCACTTACATTACGAAATGCATATAAAATATATGCACGCTTCATGTAGATCGTTTCTCCGTCAAATGTGGAATGTTTTGCAAACATGTAGGATGTGTAGTCAGTAATACGAGCCGTCTCGTGTTTGATATTGAAACAAGATCGTTCCGATCCGCCGACGATATGGGACGTTGGTACAAATAAATGGATACTAGATATACGTGAGGTTCTATCGATCCGGTAATTGGATGGTTAGAAAGGTAATGGTATTAACTGATTCCAATTTTCTGCCATACGGTACTGATGTGATTTTTTCTGAAACTGAAACGTCAGCATTTGTATCAACTGTGGCAGATGTATACATGGAATATGTGCTTATTGTCCTAAGCGTACCTACTTGTTCTCAATGAAATGAACTTTACAATTGATAAAATATAATCGACAAAATGAAATGGTATTCATTATTTATATTACTCGATGCTATTACAAAAATGTTATTATAATTTTGGACTGAAGAAGGCAAGGAGAATTGATTCAGTTCAAACCGTCAGTTTTATTGTGCAACTGATCCAGGTGTGGTAGCGTGGGCTCAAGTAGTGGGTGTACTCATATCCTTGCGGTTAACTGATCTACACCAATTCCGACTTTACCTTTTACACTACGCTATTAAGGAGTTATTTCCAGTTTGTCGCCAACATATACGTTTCCATTTCCTGACCGTAAACAATGTTGTCAGTTTTTAAAGTTATCGCTACGTGCGCTTTGGAGTGGCCCGCATTTTATCGTGCATAAACATTCGAGTCTTTCACTTTGCAACATTTTAGCTTCCCAAACGCGTACAATTTAAAAAGAGGAAATTATGGTAAAAGGATTCCATATTTTTAGCGTTTATAGCCTGTTTATTGCTCATGTGCCGCTAAAGTATCCGAGTTTTATACGATTGCCTAATGAAATCCGAGATGCTGATGCGTTTCAATATGTCGATTTGCTTATTAAAATTAAACTTCATTTCGCAATCGTCTCGCGCGGCTGTTGTTGTCGGCGAGATTGTCGAAAATTTTCGCATTGGTCACGTGACAGGAGCGGAGGCGGAAAGATCTGTTGTCCTGTTCCAGGAGCATCGATTGGTGTGCTCGGTGGATATTATGCGAGATGCGTCTCTGCGGCCTTGTGTTTAGGGTGTTTTCGCGTGGTGATGTCGGGAGTTAGGTCGTAAGGCTCCGGAGCGGTGCGGCTCCACGCGGCCGGCGCTCGCCGCAGTGCCACGCCGGTCGCCGGCACCACTGCCCGCGTCACCCCCTCGTTCGGGAACATTCGTTCGATATCAGGCGTCGCGTTGCGGTAGGTTTCGTATGACGAACGTTCGCCGAAGGTTTCGGCATTCGTGCGGGAAACATAGTGTTTTCAAAAAAAATAAATGAAAATGTAACAGTGTATAAAGTGCTGAATTTTTGTATGTCGCTTTGAACGAAGTTAGTGCATAGTTTAGTGAGTGTGTGACGAAAATTCAAAGTTTTACGCATTGTTTTGTTTAACTTTTTAGTTAATTTTCTATAATAGCTTTCATTTCCCCGTTTACTGAGCTTTTATTTCTGGCATATTTTACTACAATTATATCCTCAAGAGTTTCACTCAGAATACGTACGATCAAATATTTTGGCCAAGTTCCCAGGATACTGTTGGTAATTTAATAAAACCTGTGTATTTCGGAAAGCGTTTTCGTAAAAGTTGGATCGTTTTTTCTGAAGTTGTAATCGTTGTCTTTGGGAACGTTTGTTTAAGTTAGGGATCGGTGTTTAAGTGATTAGTTCGTAAAAGAGGGGTTCGTCTGCGGTTTAATTTACTAATTAATTACTTGTTGTGTAAGGAGGTTCGGATGTTTACAGTGTTTTGGCAAATTGGCTTGTAAGCTTTTAGAGTTACAGCCCTAGAGTTATATAAACTTTTTTCAGATTCAGTTGATTCTAAATTCAAATCATCCGAGGATTTGAATTTAGAGTCTGCTAATATAATTAGTATTTAAAATAAGCATGCTGGTTTTTTTTTGTATGAAAAAGCCTGTTTGTATTTAGAATCTATTCAGATGCTCAATTGAGAGTAGGTAATGAATACTGGTTTTTAGAATAAATTTATTATTGCATACTATTACTTATTTATAGGCATATCTACTTATTACATGTGACTTTGGTGTACGTGGTTAATACCAGGAAAACGGTTTGTTCAAGTTACCTAGGTTGATGCCAGGGGCTTTTAATGATGAAAATTAATGATAATTCATATCATTAATTTTCTAAGTTTTTCAATAGTCACATAACTTTTGCCTGAGTAAAAAATAAAAACAAAGCAGCAATTTGCTGCATATTTTTTACAACTTTATAAACGGAAACAATATGGCGGTTATGATAAGGGTATTATTATGCCAATTATCTGACGTTTTGTTCAGAACTTAACCATAGAGGCTGCTGCCACGAAGGCGTCTTTATGACGCTATTTCAAGAGTATCTAAACTCCATTAAAATTGTTTCGTGTTAGGGGTTATTGAGTAAGAAAATTTTGCTTATGTGATCCAATTATGGATTTTTCATGAAAATGGCCGAATCTTGCTATCTTTATCAGGCTATTTTCATTATATACAAACCTATCACTATCATTAATTAACTTCAAGAGAATCAGCATGAAAGTAAACTATGAATCATAGATACGTCAAAAAAAGTCGTTTGCTCCTGGCTGGATAAAAATAGATCAAAAATCAGAAAAAGAGTTGTTACTATTTATTCTTTTTCCGACAAAACAAAATACTCAAAACCTTCCTGTAACTACCGATCTGGTTGAAATGTCCTATCAAAACAAATTATTTAGTCAAAAGAACCTTCATCGTAATTCCAGGTGATAGTCGGATGGTGGTTGGTCATAAGCCTCGAGACCACCACGTGGACCGGTCCTGTACTTCTTATATCAAGCTAACTCCAATTCAACCTTAACACGCAATTGATATATCATGTACGACCTTGTTCCCCACGTCGCCACCTTTATTTTTTCCTTCTCCTTACATTATCGCTCCATATGCACATTATTGTACCAATTAATAACAACGATGATTTATCCTGTACTGTGTCATAGTGTGTCACGTTCGTATCTTTGGTAAAGGCACTCGCTCACGCGTTTTAGCGTGATCCTCTTGGATTATCAGCTAAAATATAGTAATAAAAAAAACGTTTATTTTATAAGTATCATATCGTAAAGTTATAGCTCGATACTAGTTTGCGTTAAAAAATAAACCGTGTATTTTACAATCAGATTTTTCTTATCCACTGTCTAAAAACAAAACTACCATTGGCTGAAGAAACTTCATTCGAACAATCACACTCACGCGTTCGACAATAATTAATCATATTAATTGTTCGATAGTTTTTGTTCCAGAAACCATTTTTTTTTTATATTGATAGTGTCGCCTTTGAAAGCGAGCGTGCTCCATTGTCGACGATGAAGCACGCTTCCCATAACTACATTATTTTGACAGCTCTATTTAAATGTTAGTTCTTTTTAGTATGTACAAAAAGAATAACCGCAGTCCAAGTTTAGTGCTGTCCTCAGCAGTATTAGCGGCTCACTCGATGAGACGTAGGATTAAAGGAATGCTTTGATAAGACCGCTAATAAATAAAAGACGGCCCCTCACAAGTTATGGAAGTCGATATGAAAGTCGTAAAGAATAACTCTGATCATTAATATTGTCGATTGATATAAACGACTGGTGTTTTTATTGCGTTTTATTAGAAAATTCCATCAATCAATTTCAATTTGTTCTTACATTTTTGATGATTAATGATTTGTTATGAAATTCCGTGTTCTGACTGTATCTTGACAGTTCTTGTCATTGAATCGATGTAGTGATTCTCGATATTGCGAGGTTTTTGTGGTTGAATTTTTGGTAATAATTACATGGTTTTTTAATATAATTTATAGGCACCTGATTAACCACAATCTCATCCACGACGGAGCACGTTTGTCTAGAAATAACCTGTTCACTGTTGACTTAAAGACTCCCTGGTTGTAGCTATCAGGAAACACAGACTCTGGCAGGGAATTCCACTCCTCAGCTGTACGCACAATGAAAGCATGTACCTATTCTCAAAAGGTTTTGTACGTATGGATGGTGCGTTATTGCGTATGAGTATATTATTGATAGGGGTAATTTTAAAGGCTACATATTCGCACTGGCGACAAACCTTCATTAAAGGAAAAAAAAAAATCGCAAAATATAATATTTAAAAAAAAAATCGCCAAATACAATGCAAGTCTGCAAATACCTTTACCAGTTACTGGGTCGATCTTTAAATAGAAACAATTTGTGATATAAACTTTACCTTACCTAACGTACACGAGTCAAGTTTTGTTGTTGAGCTCATTAGTGACGACTGACGAGTACCTATCTAACTTGTTATGCTATGCTGCGGGCGAGGGAAAATAAAACATTCGTTCGTTCAACGATTTTAAACAATTTTCCAGCAGGTAGCAACATTTATTTATTTATTTAAACTTTATGTACAATAGTGGTACATGGGCGGACTTAATGCATCAAGGCATTCTCTACCAGTCAACCTTTGGGTTATAAAGACTATATTGTGGTAGGTGTACAATAAATAAAAATAAGATTCAAAATTGAACTTTAACAATTCGGAAAGAATATACAGATAATATATATAATACTAATAAAATACATAAGTATATATGCTAAAATAATAAACTAATAAATATGATATATAATAATCATACCGACCATCATACCGAACATGACAGTAGGTACTTATTAATGACTTGTATGATTGCTATCGTTGAGTGGTAGTGAAATTATTCTCTTTATTTTTTGTGAAGGGGACCACTCGCAGTTCAGCACACAAAGGTTGGTTACTACTTAACCTCGTGGTGGCCTCAAATGAATTTAAGGCCCCCAGCCAGGGCTAAAAACTACTTACAAGCTAAATGACCGCTCACTAAGGGCACCCCCTGTGTGGTACGGACCTTGGCTTAGCGGCGTCATTTCGGGAGGGCAGCAAGGGGAACCGATGATTCGATTGTGTGAGAGATAATATGTCTAGATAGGAGTCGACTATGGGGATAAAAATCAAGTAAAGGTATATAGAGGTAAGAGGAAGACGTACTGTACCGACCTTGAATAAATTTGGTCAAGAGCAAGGGGTTGATGATGACCCATGAATCAACGTTCAAAAATTTGGGAGCCTAACTATCTCCAAAGGCTTCTCCAAACACCCCGTCTTAGGCGATTGCGTTTAGTTTAGGACCTAGATGTTTTTATTATTGAAGTATTACCTATATGAGACATTGTATTAGGTATGACAGAAATACGGAATTTTTAACTTTGTTAATTTGTAAACAAAAGTGGAGTGCGCCATTTTTATGAAACGTATATCTACTGGTATCAACTATGTAAGCGATAATGCAGTCCAATGTTCACTGTCCATGTTTATTGTCATTTTATTCTTTTGTTGCATCTATTTCGATTTAATTGTACTCTGAGTCTAGGGTTGCCAACCGTACTCTAAAATAGAGTATTGTACTCTATTTTGCGTAGACGTACTCTATAATCTTCAAAATGGAGTACGCTAAAATACTCTATTTATTTTAACTCTTTTAATTAAATTGAATCACTGAAGGAGGTCTTTTGGGTCATCATTGCAAATTGGTGATATAAGAAATCCATGGCTTTATTGGAATTCTCTAATTATTTTAAAAACAACAACATTTTGGTTTCGCGAGAAGTACTCTTCTGAACTCTTCATTTATCCTTCCTAAAACCAGAAATACTCTATTTCTTCTAAAAGTTGGTAAGTCTGAATATTCAAGAAATAAAATATATCTTCGGTAGTGCGATTCTGTAAACATCTCACGGTGTGAACTTTGGTGGAGTAAGCTTGAAAAAAAAATTAAATCTGTTTCAAAGACTCAAGCATTTAATTAAATTAGACCATTTACAGACAGACACTTTTGAATTGCCAAGAATGTCTGTTTTTATGCCAGATTTACCTAATTTCATGTTTCAGTTGAAATATAGCAGGGTAACTACTTATTAACAATAATTTGATAAAACGGTTTAAATACATAAAACATGAATTCATGATAGTTTTCAATAGCGCGTCTAACTCCCGCGGCGGGTCGTTGACCTCGGCATATGATACAATGCTGTCGCGGTTTAGTACCTAGATTACAGCTTCAATTATTTCAGACAATTTTTAATCATGGAAGAAGCTATTTACTTATCGCATTAATTCACTGGTGTTTCAAAATAGAATAGGATAGTCTTTATTTTGTAAATCATGTTGGTAACTAAGTTACTGAAAATATAATGTCACTACCTTATGTTCCACCTTTCGCGGTCAAATTCATGGCTAAGACACAATTCTGAAATTCCACTAAATATACAAAAATATAAAAATTATCCAAAAATATAAAAATTATACAAAAATATAAAAATTATCCAAAAATATAAAAATTATACAAAAATATAAAAATTATACAAATATACAAATATATTATTTGATATTATTTTATCAACAAAAATCCAGGAATTAGAGCACCAAGGCACGTTTTCTGCAGAAATCTACTCTTAGAGAAAAAAAATCAGCTGGTCCCTACATTGGAAGTATTGTAGAGTTATGCGAACAAAAATTTATAGCACAGCTGCTTTGTTTAATTTAGAACTTATCTCACTAATAACTAATCGAATTTAGATTGTATATATCATCAAATCGATGATAAAAGCGATATCAATCCGAAAGTTGACATTAAAACATCATAACTCCTCTTAATGTTACGACTGGCTGGAAACAACAAGCACTCGTACTAAATTATTCTTAATTCTTTCGTTCATTAATCAACATGCGAAAACAGTATTAATATTCCAACAATAAAGTTTTACAGCCTACAGTGTTGTTGACTGCCAACCTCAGCCACGATTGTATTCTAGGCTCGGAGACATACATCTTTTGTATTCAATCATGTTCATAGTTGAAAAATTATGGATGATGAGCGTAAGTGGGTAGAAAAATGGGTCTTCTTGAAATCATACATGTTCCTGACTTCTTTTGACTTGAAAACTATTTTTTTTTACTATTTTGTTTTGTTGCCCTGTAAACGTGCTGAGTGCCATGTGCTAGGTCCGAATGGTATGGTTATACTCTTTCGAACAAATTTCGCAACAAGGCATAGTCCATATTGAACCAAGTAATTTGCCTACCTGTTCAATGAAATGCCGAGATGTCACTTAGGCCGTTGATTAGACGGCGCCTCAATGAAAAAGGCTAGGCAGCCAATTAAATGGCTGATTAAGCTAGTTGGCTGCGACATATACATAAACTTTCCTCGTTTATCGCTCTTTCTTTTAGTGAAAACTGAAATCCGTTGCGTGATGAAGAAGTAAGCGGAGAAACAGCGAAAGGCAGTTGTTACCTTACTAGGTCAAATAATATTCGCATGACAGTTACCTAACCCTAAATTGCAATGAACGAGTTTTTAACGCTACGACCGCTTCAGGCACTAGTGTAACCCAGGCTTAAAGTTGGCCATTTGCACATTTGGGCCATAAGCAACCTAAAGGCAGGACCGTATTTTTATTGCAAACTTTGTATTACCTTAGTGTACTAATCACAGTTCTTTTGCAATAAGGATTTCGTAGAGAGCCCAAGTTGGGATTTTTGTCATAGATACTTATCGTTAGAAGAGGATCAATCGAGTCTAGCATTTAATGAAGGTTTTATTCTATACAATTCATAATTAAAATCATCTAAACAACCCAACGTTACATCCGACGGAAATAATAGAAGAGAAGCAAAAAGTTCATTATTACGCTTCCTATCCCCCGGTATTTAGTTTTTGGATGAGAAATTATCAAATGATCCGCTCTGAGCGGAGCGGCAGGACGTTTCATACTCTTACGTGACTAAAACCCACCCGTGTTCCTTTAAATGCCCTTTGCGTTCCAATGCCGCGGTAACTCTTTCGATCTATCCCGCAACTCCTATCTCCTGGCCTATGTTTATTATTAGCTAATATACGTTGATGAATCATTCATGATTGTAGCTCTTAGTTCTAAAGCATGGTAAGACTAGACAGGCCGTGGGCGCGGGCACAACCTTCCACAGATTGTATCAAGCACTAGCTTCTGGCAGCGGTTTTGCCCTCGAAAGTCGGAAATTATCCCAAAGAAACGTTGTATCGGGTTACAAATTATACGTTGACCTTCTCCAAGGTCTAATCTATCTCTAAAACAACATTAATCGAAGTTGGTTTCACAATTTAGGTATGTAAGCGTAACAAGCTGACAGAAAGACTTATTTTCACATTTGTAATATTAGTACCTATGGAAGAATTTATTTTCAATTTTCCATCGCAAAATGGCGGTTGTTGACTCTCTGAATTGTAGCGTTGGTTATTAATAACTGACTCGTTATAATAACAGCGAGTTTTGTGTACTCGGCTTGTTTATGTTGCTACGTTCATAATTATTAGGGATGTCGGAGCTTCGACTCCGGCTCCGATAAGTCGGAACTTCCGATTGATATTGCCCTTCCCGCTTCCGACTTCGGCACTTTTTTATTGGAGGTCGAAGCATAATTCGCTACTTTTGGAGTCAATTCATTTGATTTAGTTTGCTAACTGTTACTTAAAACGTGGTAATTCTTTTTTCAACGCATTTAGTTTTATTATTTTTAATTGAAATGAAAGAGTCTGACTGAATGTTTGAACTATTTTCAGGCATGCTCTTAATATACCTATCTCTCTTCTCTTCTGCCACCACCTCCGACTTTGGTTCCGACTCCGACAAAACAAATTTCTGAAGTCCGACTTTGACTTCGTTTCCGATAAAACCAACTACATAACATCACTAGTACATATGAGGATATATATTGTGAATTGTAGACAGTTATGATTTTTGGACGTAGATATAGTACATAATGTTTGTTATGTACAGTCTGGTAAGTGATGACTTAATGTATATTTACATAAGCTTGAAGGCTTTATTGCTAAATATAAGCTTTTTGAAAGATTGTCTTTGTCTACACTTGGCAAAGGATTGGACAGCCAAATGACCACTGGAAACGAGGACACCCTTGGTTCATCTAATTAAGGGAAACCAAGGTAACAACACAACATACTTACATGAAAATTGTTATGAGCATATGACCGTAGATATACCGTTTTTTTATTATACTATGTCTTCTCTCTACTGTGTCATAGAACGATTGAAAGACCGACGATGTTACATAAATTGAGTCATGGACTCTAAATTAACTCCTAACAGGATAATTTTCGTCACTTACGGTAGGCGTCGCACCAACCTAAGTAGGTACACATTTATTTTCGCACAATTGAAATGTTCACGCAACGTGTGAAGTGTTAAGCATCGAATTGTTGTTTTTATGCATAGCGTTGAAGTAGTTGGGTAGCGACTGAACAGCTTTTCAAGACAAAAGAACAACGAAAGAAAAAATGCTGCGAAAAATCTAGAAATAGTAGTTTTTCGAAACTTGGGCGTTTCCCTGGCTGGAGGCTTTAATATTATATTAAGGCCACCACAGGCAAGCCTGGTTAAGCAGTCGACAACCTTATAGGTTGAACTGCGAGAAGCCACTCACAAAAAAAAAACTTGGACGTTTCCCTGGCTGGAGGCTTTAATATTATATTAAGGCCACCACAGGCAAGCCCGGTTAAGCAGTCGACAACCTTATAGGTTGAACTGCGAGAAGCCACTCACAAAAAAAAAACTTGGGCGTTTATTTAACGCCTTCCCCTGCCAAATATTTTGTTAGTTTACTACATGGTCGATGAATGGTGATGTGCTGATGAAGCGTTTTTCTAAATGGCGGTGTTAAAATTCTCCGTCGGAGTATGACTCTCATACGATTTTTAACAGCTTTGTCGTTCGTGAGGAAAAACTTCTCACAAATATTAACCCACTAACACGCAGATTTATGATATATTCACAAATTCACAAAATGATATGCGTTTTTGGGGCAGTCTCATTACGTATAATTTTATCATTAGCGATAAAGAGGTCTTATGCTTATCGAATATCCTCAATTCCGTTCGCGTTCATATTTAAAACAGATTTAAATTATTGACCTAGACAGATAATCAGAAATCATAAATCTCTTGTTTTAACATGTCCAATATTATAAGCATTGATTAATCAAAAACAATTGAAATGATCATTCGACATGAGCCAAATATCATTACATTGTTTCTATATCTATTTTATAACTGTAAGATAAATCAGTTTGTACCTAATTGAAGTCGCATACTTGCGGTATAGGCCATAATTATATGTTCATAAGTCGGAAACAAATTTAATAAGCCATACATTCTAAGAATTTTGTGATTTGTATAAGGAGCCTGTGACGTGTAAAATTCGATTTAACTTTTGCTACGAGTGGATAACCTAACCTCTACAAATCAATGCTGGTTGAAAATAAGGATCGATTAAAATAATAGTGTATACCTAGGCACTGTAAAGCAAGGTACTAACATGACTGCTACAAAAAAAAAAACTGTTGATACCATATTATTCCCAATTCCATTCCAAATTCGAAATTTGAATAAAGTCGTTACGTACTAACTGGCTGGCTATAAACATTGCGCTGGCACATTTGCATGACAACGGTCGTCGGATCGGCGAGCCCATTCAACTGTGTCTTTTCGTTCAAATTGAAATTCGGCCTTCGTCCTTAGCCCTCACAAACAAGACTACGGCCATTTTTAGCCTCCGGTCGCGGGCAGCGTGACATCATCGGAATTGATGTCAGAAATGCAGTTATTTACGTTGAAATGACAACGGATTATTGTGTGGTATCGCTTCTTATTTTTATTTGTATGTAAGTGCATGATACGCAAATAATACTTTATGAGTTAGCAAGTTTATTAAATGAAGTGCATTAGCGGTGATAGCACCACCGGTGATAGTGGGCCAATCATAATTAGAAATACATTTTTATGCCACATTCGCATTGATAAAAACACCTCAAATTTCCTTACATTTTGGCAGATTGCGAATGTGAACGATACTTATAAATTAGTAGGATTGACCCTCAGTTCGGCTACTAATTTTGCTGACTCGTTTTTCTTTTCGCCACTAGCCTAAACTATGAGTATGATCATAATAGCTCGCCCACACTAAAGAAAAAGAAAAAGCGTTTCAGTGACAGATAAGTCGACCCCTTATCTGCTCTATCAATCTTACTTTCCTTGGTTTTATACAACCCATGTTTTTTTTTCAGATCCTCCAAGATCTGTGTTAAAATAAAACACGATAAAAACATTTACAAATACTGTTAAAGTTTTCTGCCTCACCGTCTGCAGACTTCTTTTGTGGATTAAAGTTTGATCGGGCTTGTAATCCGCAGGATTTCTCTGTGTTACGCGGACACTGTAAAATTGTCTGAAGATTTTCTTCTTTTGAACTTTTTACTGAAACTTCTTTGTCAACTGTTGCTGTGAGAATTTGTTTAATACAATTTTTTTTAACGATAAATTTTGTGATTAATTAATAATTTCTGCTCCAGTTTTCGGCTCAATCGCCATTTAGCGCAATTATCAAACCGTATCATTATAATTAGTGTTGCTAACTCGAACTTGCTCGGATAAACTCTCGGTATTCGGCCGCTTACGAATTGTTAAACTCTCGGCTATCGGTAAATCAGTTCTGTCGCCGTCGATAAGCCGGCTACAAAGGTTGTCTTGATAAAATAGGTATTTGTCGTTTGCCGATCCCCTATGACCTTTCGTTATCTGTATCTATTGCCGGCACGAATTTGCATGTGAACAGTCACCGGATTGGATAGAACGGCACGCTTTCGATGTACAGGCGTGACCGACAGCCATGCCCAATATCTTCTATTGAATATACAATTTCGCTTTTTGTTACAAAGACGTTTGAAAGTATGTCGGAGAAGTCTCCGGGAATTTTAATATAATTTAGCCAATGGCCTGTTTCCTCCGTCAGTGTCGTGGTTTACGTTTTTTGTTGGCAATTCACTGAGGTTCTTAAACATTCGAACAGCATCGTAATTGTAGTACTTACAGTATTAAAACATTTCTGGAATAGTCGCCGCCATTTTCTTCTTTACGCAGGTGAGAATTAAGCTCGTTTCCGCCGTGACAAAGGCTTCGTGGAACTACAAACTACCGCTTTGTTTCCTGCCCCTAATTCTATAGTCGTAATGAGCATTCGTGTTCGCGTCCGCTCTCTGTAATTTGCTAATTATGCTGTCGCTTGCAAAATTGCCCTTTAGCGTCCTACTTTCACTGCTGTTGAGAGTTAAAGCTATCGCACAAAACCGATGTTCCACGAAAGGTCTATCGTCCTTTAATATCTGTCCACATTGATAATCGTGCAGTCCTAGAGACTTACTAACGAGCAAAATAACGGTATTACGGTTGTACGTAAATCTAGCTATTGGCTGGCCTTCAGACGATACCATCTGTACCAATTGTGGAGCTCTCCATTCCCACGTACCTTCGGCTTGAACATCTGGTCTTATTATGCCCACGTTTCTAGCAAGTTTAATGCAATCTTGCAGTGAAATATGTAAGGAGCTTCGCAATTCGACGTCTCAAAGTGGAAAAGTAAAGATGCTTTTCGTAGATGAATTTTTCAACGCCTGTATTTCGGGTGCATATTGAAATGGTTTGGCGTCTGCACATTGCAGGCGCCAAAGCGAGCACTTTTGACGAAGCCGACGTGTGCACACTTTTCAAATAAAATTTGTTTTACGTTTGGTGCCCGGGATCCCTTACATTACAAACATGCTTTGAGGTTAGAATTGTTTTTTTATTGAAAGGTGGCAATTCCATTTACCGTTAAACGTGGACTGGTCGGTAAACAGGACGGTAAGCTCAACCTTTTTAGATAGCATGTCTGATTACTTGACATGGGTGTACAGGGGTCCCAGGCGATTGGGTTTGTTTTGCTCAATAAATTGACCGTGATTCGGGAGTTCTGTTTGTAGGTAAAATGATATTTGAAAAAGGATATCGTATTGATTCTGGCTCGTTGATTGTATCGCTATAATTGAACTCTCGCTTCAGATATCGTCGAAGAAATCAATCACTATGACTAGGGTTAACAACTTGACGTTAGTGAAATAGCAGGTTTAAATTCATGTATTAAATTACATGTATCATCATGTATCAAAACCAGAAAAAATATATTGGGTATTTATCGTACTCTATTGCTTTTGTAGATTACAAACTACGCCTAAACAAAATAGAGTACAATACTCTATATTAGAGTACGATAGGCAACCGTAACGATGTCCATCAATAGGTGTGCGTAGAATAAAACTCTGCCACGCAGTTTACTGACAAGAAGTTAAGAAACACGAAAAAGATTGTTCTTTTTCGTTCTTTGGTGTAAGAACCATTGATTGGTACAAACCAATAATGTCTCCAATGATTTCTTCCACCAAAGAGAACAAAGTTGTAGACTACGCAGTGTAATTAGAGATAATGGTTGGCTACCGAAGATAGTGGTAGTCTAGTCTAAATAAATTATTATTATTATTATTAGTCTGCATTGAAAAACGTTAAAGTTTTTAGCTTTTTACTTTCCAGAATATCAAACTATAAAGCAATAATGAGTTGTCTTAATTAGTTGTTAGTTAAATTTGTGTTCAATATTTTTAGGAGTTATGAGGGAACAGATAAACAAACGCACATACATATGTGCATATCTACATGATAATACTACTGTAATCATAATCCTCCATAGTCGGGTATAAACAAGTTCTGGATTATTGAAGGTAGATCTGATGCTTGAGTTGCCAACCAATGATTAAGCTACTATTCAGAAACATGATCGGTTTTTAGATAAACTGGGTCTAAATTGATTGAGGCCTTAGTGCTTTGAGTGCACGTTCTATAAACCACCTAAGGCTCAATGTTATAGCCCCGCATTACGAACTATCAAAACCTGTTCCTAACAGTCATAATGAGCCTCAACTCTCAAGCAAACAAAAGATCCCCACTGCCCATAAAACTACAAACGAGAAACAGCAGGTAATGCTAACAAATCCTGCTATTACGTATGTAAATCCGATTCTCCCGTATTTTTACTGACTTCGAACAAAATTGCAGAACACGTCCACCGGCAATTTCGATGCTACGGTCTGCCAAGTGTTGGTTCGGTCAGCGCAAACCGAAGCTGTAGACGGGATGAGGTGCTTTCACACGCCGGGACGTGTAAAAGTCTGAAAAGAAAATTCTTGAAGAAATTGCAGACCTGCAGTTGTTGAGATCGGGTAATAAATCGTAGCGGTGTTTGATGAAAGAACGGAAGCTACTGGAAACTATAATTTATACGTCAGAGAGCCACTGGGACTCATTCTGGCACGGGAAACTAAGGCTCTGATCTGCTATGTGAAACGTGGCCTTTGATAAATCATTGAATTCTATGATTAGACTAGAGCAAGGACAGAAATGACTCGAGATTCAATAAAATATACTTTATTGTACACCAAAGATAGTTTCAACTCATTTCTTTTTGTTGATTTTCAGTCACAGCTTCAGTATAATAAAAGTAGAATATTAGAAGTTTCCATCAATTGATGACTTTGTAAACACTAAACCATCAATTAACTGCCTCTTCAAAATCAGTACCTACCCGGCAACAAACACATTCGACCTAATGCTACACTTGCGATCTGATGCACCAGGTCGTTGAATCACGCCTTAGATCAGGCACGTGCCGGCCAAATAGAGAGAAATGGTCTGTTCCTAGCTTTATTAATCATTGTTTTGTTATGTTGGTGGTTATGTGTTATCATTGGCGTCGCGTCGCCATAACAGCCATCACGTGCGCCGGACGTACGCATTGTAGGTAGGGTTGGCATCTCCTAAGGTCTACCACCCAGGACAACAAGCTTGAAAACCGTCGATTTTGGAGCTTAAAAGCCTGACATTTTTTTACACAGCTAAAAATAAAAATAAAAAAAACATTTAATTGGGTTCTTTATTTCACACTATTATAGCTCTTGAGTACCATTCGATTATTGTCTTAAAACAAAAGTTAGTCTTCTGAAAATACCAAAATAAAAATTTAAAATCCGGACTGTACACGATACTCCCCTGGACGCTCCTTCGATGCCTTCCAAATTAGGAAAAATACGAGGAAACCTAGACGGATGGCAACCCTAGTTAAAGGAAGTATGGTAACCCTAGCTATAGGAAGTATGGTTAGATGCTCTAATTAAAGGACTTGTTATTATTTGTGTCTATTTGTAGGGACGCTAATTATTCCTTTTGTAGGTAGGATGTAGATGTTGTTTATGTGCGAAGCCTGTAATTACTTAATCCAGTGGGGAATTAATGTGTTTCTAGGCTAATATTACGAAATTACCACGTATATGTTGTGTTTACATGCTTGCTTTTACTAATTAAACTAAAATAAATGTTCTGGTGTAATGAGGGCTAAAATTCTGATAAAGAAAATTAAACAAGAAAGTTCCTTGACCTCATTGAAGAAAATAACCACGTAAGCCAAACACCGTTCGCTCCCAAGTCTGAGATGTTAGTACACGTCTAAAATGGAGTTCACTAAACCTATTACAGACTTTTGTCTTACTTTTTGGCGGTTGTGAACACGGGCACGGGCCAGGCACGGTTGGTATTCGATCTATCTAGACGCCCGCTTCCCCGAGTCATCCAGGAAATGAATTTAAGAAGGAACTCAAACGATTCTCTACTTCAAATCGAGTTGAGGGTACGAACAAAACGTCTCAAGCATTCTAGGAAAAGCTTTTTGCTTTAGTATCAATCTTGAAAGGAGTTCCAAGTTTAAAACTTCAACCATAGACAACTTGGTCTGATTTGACGTAACCGAAATGACTAAGAAATATTTCGTCCACTTACTACATCAATAAGCATATAAAAGACTGTGAAAATAATAAAATATGGGTGCCTATTTACAAACTGAGCAATCAGATCCCTGGAGAAAGTTTTCTTTTCATAGTGTTTTACTTCCAGCGTTCTCTCGTCTATGGTTCGCTCAGGTAAGTTAAGCGCGGTCTCCACTGTAGTAATTACTGCAAATTGCTACCATTGTGCGCCGGCAGTCCTCCGATTATGCCTCGTTGGGACTCCTCTGAGTTCTAATGAAATCTCTGCTTGATTTCTTTATTTGTTTTCGGAATGGTATCACATTTTAAATGAGTTTTGTCTCGCGTTTCGCACGCTGTTACGGATGATCAATTGACTTCCTGTGTTTTAGGTGGTATGGCGTTTTTGTTTAGTTTCTTAGTGAGGTGATCTAAAAAATATAAGTAAAAGTAGGTATGTTTCCTTTGAAAATTTTGAATGAAGCAAATGCTGCAAACGAGCGTGCCTTCCGCTGTTCGGTGCAATTAATCAATCAATCATTTGTTATGGATCCAAAACAATACACCACATCTCAAAAATTAACAGCCCTTATCATCAGATCATAATTCATATACTGCAAAAGATATAACAAACAAATTGAACGAAACACTTGATGAAAGCAACCAATTAGTTCCAACAATAGCACTTGGACTCGGCGTAAATTAACACAGCACAATACCAACTGTTGGCCGAGTGTACGGCCAACTTTTCAAAGGCCATCCACGTGGGTTGTGAATGAAAAATGTTTCAACCAATGTTTGTTCAGCGCTGTTCGATTAATAGCAGCTCGATAACAAAATGAGGGTTGTTTGCAATGCATGCATGGAAGGCGTGAAGTTGGTTTGAAAAAGGAATATTTTTTGTTTTTCGGACGCCATGTTTTTGTTTGATGAATTGGCAATTTCGCGGTGGCCAGTTTTATTTCAACAGCATGTTTAGCTGTATAAATATGGGGATAGAGCTTTTGAGCTTTTTGTTTTCAAGTAGACTCTATAGGGTTTGCTATAGATACGTATTACTTCAGTGGTTTTAAAGTTATTGTTTACCAGTCTCCTATTAAGTTGGCCCAGGAGTACAATTTATGATAATTCTGACAATGTTTCCAATTTATAGCCGCTTTTATTGTTGTCAATCCACCAGACCCTTATCAAATCAAATCAATTGGTTACTTCCTGTCGAAGCTTGACCATAAACTTAATACTTACAACTTTTGTTTAATAGAGGACGAACATAGGGGAGGCATTCTCTGGAAAAAATCTGAGATTTATATCAACGTCAGCTGTTGTTCTGTGTGAGTCATATTTCTTGGTCACATACAAGTTTTGCATTATCAAAATACAAGCTTTTGCTAGTTACTTCGTCAGATCAGCTGTCGGCCGTAATGCGTTTAACAAACATACTGACTGTATCCTACTGATTTGAAAAAGTAGTAGGAAGTAGGCTAAGATAATATAAAATTTCCTGTTAAAAATGAACTAGCACTACGATGACATATTACATAAATCCAGTCCTCCTCACAAATGCCAACGAGTATAACATGATAGCTGGCGGGCCAAGCTTCATAAATTCGCCAGAACTCTGTGTATGTAGCATGCAGTCTTCTACCGGATTAAGCCCATATTTTTCTTAGCAAACGTGCCGTATCGCAGACTATATTCCAGCCCGCTTTTCACCCATATACGCCACATATTTTGTGTCTACTTCAGGTTTAAGGAAGTCGCTGTTACATTTACTGATTGCTCCTCCGCTTTTGGAATGTAGGTTGCATTTCATAACATCGTCTGTCGTAGACTATTTGGACTCCAATAAAGTTATGTTGGCATTAAATTGTTAATTTTCATGTCTTCAAGTTTGGTAGCAGCTGTCTAAAGAGTATTTGTAGCAGCTGTGCTTGCATGCAGTTGAGTTTATTGAGACTTTGAAAGTGCAGACGCACCCGGCTTTATGCTAGTAATAACTTTATTTAAGTAGTGGAGGTGTAGATAGTCATAATTTGTTTGCTTATCGTTGATCTTTTGATCAGCTGGCATCTAAACGGTGAACGGTAGGTCCCTGACAGATTCGTCAAGTCTGTGGTCATTGAATTTGACTCTGATAAGATGATTTGAGATTTGAAAAATAACCATGGCTTTCAATCCTTCAGTAAATTGCACATCATGATCTTCCGGACCTTGCCTCACGTTCTTTTGGATTTGCGCAACATTTTTTTTTTCCATTCGTTGCTCAATATCAACCGTCGCGCTATCACTGAGTTGTGCAACCAGAAGGCTCATTCTCGTACTTGAAAAAACATACAACCGAATTGAGAACCTTATTTTGAAGTCTGTTAAAAAGCGTTTAAATTCATGTCATCAGCAGCAGTCAATGTCAAAAACTCGTCAAAGTGTACGGAAATAATAAGTGTTTACGAAAGTTTGCGACTGCGATGCCAATGTGAATGCCGAGAAATAGCATCACGACTAACGGCACTACGCCTACTTGATATTGATATACATTTTAGACCTAAAACTAGTGTTGTTTTAATAGATGTTACTATCGCTAGAATCCTCTCGCTTAATAACCACTAGTTGTTATGACGTGCCACCACAAATATGGAAGCAATTGTGGCTCTAATCGCCTCGGGCGCCGCCGCGGTGTTGGGAGAATATCCTGACATATTAAATTTTCGTGATCATATTGCGTTTTATTTACTTCGCTACACGTTTTCTCGTAAAGCTTTCAACGTTTACAAATATAGCTGAATTAAGTGTGCCAAAGAATGTTACGAGCTGGATGCATTGTGCCTGCCTAACTTTTTAGTTAAGCGTTTGAACATTTTTATTATTGACTGGCTCGCGTTTGAACACAATCTCACTTAATGGAAAGCAATGATGTGGTCGACAATGGAGCACGTTTGCCTTGAAGTAACCTATTTGCTCGACTTGTCTCCCTGGTTGTAGCTATATGTAAACACGGTCTCTGGCAGCGAACCTGCTTCTGTTTAATAAAATTATATAATATAAACTAGCTTTTGCTTGTGACTTAGACTGCGTACAGATCGAGAAGTTAAAAATTATAGGCATAAAAATCTCCCATGTTATACTCCAGTTCGTCATGGTCTACTTCGTGTCAATTTTCATTCAAATCCTTTGAGGCGTGATTGAGTAACACACTAAACATATATGTATGTACTTAAAGTTTTTCATATTGGTAATACGTTACCCATTGCCATCATCTTCTATAAAACCGAATTCCTAAATCATTACCTCACCAAGATCGTCCATTATTCCACCTCCCGCTATTAACCATAACGTAACATTTATATAACTTTGCCGAGATGAGAAAAGGTGTCCGATGTTATTGTTATTCGTTTTTCTTCCGCTCCATCGTAACTACTATTTATTGGGTCAGTTCTCCCCGGACCTCAGCGTTTAGCCAAGGAGGAACTTTTAAATAATAAGTTATTGGAGGAATGTATTACTTTGGGAACGCCTTTGGTTATGTTTTGGTGTTAGCAGTTCTGTTTCTGTTGAATATGTTTCGGAAATCATCGGCAGTCGGGGTTTTAGGTTCAACGTATTTATTTTACTTTACGCCTGCCATTTTTATTAGTATGCTGGCATTTTTTCGAAAGCAACATTTTTTTTAAACTGTTTTTCCTTCCTCAGTACATTACTTACTGTAAGAGCCGTCTGAGCTGTTGAGGTAGCGAATAGCGTATTAAGAAATTATAATAATGGGATTTATTCGTATAATGGGCTATATCATGCAAAATCGCTTGTAAGTCAAACAATAGAGAATTTTCAGTTAAGAACATGTCAAACCTTACGTTAATTAGCCAAATTCAGAGTGCAATTCTACATTTTTAAGCAACATTCGCATTTGCATCTCAGTTGCAATTTGTCAAAAAATCCTCGATTTCCCTACATTTTTGACAGATTGTGACTGACATGCGAATTAGAACTTTGTTTAAAAATGTATAGAATAAAATCGTTTTTCTAATAAGGCCATTAGCTACCCACCGACTAATTCAACACAGCTGGTTAACAAGCCACCACATGCAAAAGCTCTGCAGTATACCAGTTGAAATATTAACATTAATGACAGCATTGTCACCCTCAGGAAGCAAAGAACAGACATGATCACGTTCCTGTCTTTGATGAGCTATTAAAATAAAATGTAGATGAGGCGAATGTAGTAAATTATCCGTGTAAAACTCTAGTAGAATATAAGAGTATTTTCCGTGTCGTTTCCTCTCTGTACCATGCAGCCAGGGACCGACACAGTTTGTGCAGGCTTCGTTAGCATTGCACGCCTTGGGATTAAGCGTAAACAGACTCATCAGTTGCTTATTATTTAGCGCCAGGTTTTCAGTTTAATTTGTCGGGATCTGGGAATTAAAATGTACGGAATTATGTTGTATTTCGATGTTTTTCATTGCTTCTTCTTTAGCTCAATTAATGCCCCCGCAGTTTATACAAGGGAATTTTTAATTCTAAAAGGAAATAGTAAAGAAAAAAGCATGTAATTTTTATGCAACTAAAAGTTCCGTATTATTCGCCTTAAAGCAAATGTGAAGAGATATCTTGCCAGGGTTGCGGAATTTGTTCGAAAGAGTCACCGCGGCCCTGGAACGCCCTTTGCGTGCCTTTGCTTTAGAAGGAACACGGATGGGTTTTAGTCAGTAAGAGTCTGACACGCTCTTCCGCTCCACCCAGAGCGGAAGAAGTCATTTGATGACTTTCCATACCTAAAAAAAAAGGCACCTTCAGGTAACCTAAAAGCATATTTTTAAAATTATTTCCAAAGTCCTTTTAAGAATTAAAAAAGTCTCCATTTTTAGCAGGAAAATATTTCTTAGCACTTTCAGCACTGCAGCTGCAGGCTGCTGTGTGTTCTTCAGACCATCTGTGTTCTGAAGGCACCGAGACGCATTGGCAGTGGATTACGTACTAATTAGTGTCCGACATAAGTGGTTTAAAAACAGTCGACAAAAAAAAACCGGTCAAGTGAGTAAGGGGGGGGGGTGCAAATGGCTATGGGTCTCAACGGGGACAGACAGCCAGCCAACCGAGTGATCGTATAAGGGTTTCGTTTTTCCATATACATGTTAGGAACTCTAAAAAACATGTTTTATTCATTCACGTTTAGCCGATCTTGGTCTAAGTTTTTTAGGGTAATTAGACCTTCGTCTTTGGCCTGAAATCTCTGAGCTTCAGGTTCAAGAACGTGAAGCATCTTGTTATGGAATTTACCGTAGGTATAAGAACGGCGTAACAATACACAAAGCGGGATTATTCAACCTTACCTATTGATGGTGTTTTTCCTGGAGGATATATTTCATGCTTTATGTTTCATAATAATGGTTTGATAAAAGAAACAACAGCAGAAGTATCCTTGAATACAGTATAGAGTCAGTCGTTGTCTACCGCTGTTCATTTTGCAGTGTTTTTCTTCGTATTTTGAGCAAATGAGAGTGATTTCTAAACAGTTTCAACAAATATTTGTTTTAATATTAATGCTGTTACTATGAATTTGTGGGATTGATGGGTGTTATTAGACATGTTGTGACTTGCACGCCTGAACGAGGCGATTCTTGCTCGGAAGTAAAGAGGTTCAGGTAGAGACATGCATTTCTTTTGCCTTGGGTAAGTTGAGTGGAATTGATGTATTATTATGTTATTGCTTTAACATAAAAAAAATCGGTAAACGGTGTAAGTTGAATAACAAAAAAGTAAATTTGTTATTTTCAACTTACACCTCCTACCGCAATTAACTATTATTTCGGCAATCGCTGATAGCAGTTTTACATGAAAATCTGAAGGATGATTGGGTTTTAATATTTGCTTAACTTTATGACTAAGTACCTACGTTATTCAATACTAGTTGCCGTCTGCGGCTCCGCCCACGTGATTGTCGAAAATTGGAACCCATGGGAACATACTCCCGGGATGAAAAGTATCGTATGTCCTTTCCCTTGTTGTGCGCGTGAAGAAGTAACAAACATACACATACTCACAAACTTTCGCCTTTATAATATTAGTGTGATAGTGGGATTAGTAAAGGGACAATATTATTAGACCTAACTAATAAATAACGGTCATACACCCGATGTCCGAATTAAGAATTTGATGTTCAGAATTTGAGTCTTGAAAACGTGTCAAACTTTGGCATTAAATTAGGTTTTGACACGTTCTTATGTCAAAATTATCAATTCAACAACCGGGAGTGTTTATGGTTTCATAATAAGAAGTAGAGGGCTTGAATAAACAATGACTAAATACCGTTCCTCATACCTTAATCAGTTCAAGTAGAAAGCTATGACGAGAATCTGAATGCCGCTAATTATAACGTATGCATATGAAATCGATTGAATATTCATTGCGTACGTGTTTGATCGTTATTTAATGCGTTCACACCTTTCTTTAATCGTTTGTAAAAGGGCCGAAAGGGCACTGCACCTATGATTTGACAGCTGGTGTCAACTTACCATAAACAAAAATATTTATATTGCCTTTTTTTATCTATTCAAGTCCGTGGCTTTGAGCAAAGACGCCGTGGCTAAGACGTGGCTTGGCTTTGGTAATCTTTACTGGCTCAGTATCAGCAGAAGAAAAAAGTAGTGAGTCAGATTCACTACTTTTTTAAAGCATAAAGTTTAATCATCGCGTAACACAACCCACAATTCTAACTAAAAACAATTTTAACCAATATTTTCCCTTCACTATCGTCATTTTAGCTAATTCATTCATTTTTCGCCTTCTTTCAGAATTAGTTTTACAAACTAACTAACCTTATTTCCATTACAAATAGGCTCGACTAGACAAAGGCCCGTGTTCCCTAGCCCCGGAGTCAATGCCATTCTATGTCGCCATGGCAACAATGACGCCGTAAGTTTTTATGTTATGCCCACAAATGTCTTCTTCAACGTCGCTCGTCTGACTGTGAATAACTTTGGCTATCTCTTTCACACACGAGGATATTGGACAATTAGAAGGAGACAGCGTAATTTTTGCTGTGAAAGTGATTAGAACTAAATGGTGGAAACTCTAATGCGTTTTTGTCACGTTTTTAAGCTTTTAAAACATGTTTTAACTTTGCCGCAGAATAACCCCTATTTTCTAGTTGTTTTCAAACTCACTTATAGGATAACATGTTTAACCCCTTGCATCACATTATTCTCTTCCTTTTATGGCCAATCACCTGCACCTACCAGGACCTAAACGTGGCTAATGACAGAGGTCCAAGTGGCCACATACTGGTCGGAAACATTTGTGGAGTCAATCGAGACTAAAAAAAAAAGTATGAAATATGAACCTTTTGACACTATAAATATACACAATACTAAACAGTAGGCAGTAGGCAGTGGTAAAAATGCCTTACAGGAATATACAAAAACCACGAAAGTAGTTTTGACAACATTTTTTCACACACCATCCTTATTCACTAACAATTACGCACAAAATATTTGCCATGGCCGTCACCAATTAACTCTATCAACAGAACGAGTTCTCACTAATGATATTATCACTGGAGCACTCACATTATCGAGACCATTGTTCATCTTGGGCATGGCCACAGAGTACTGAAACATCTAGGCGGTTACAGATGGCATTGTCAAACCTTTACATACAAACCAAGCTTGTACCTTATGTCACCGTTTACCTAAAGAAATTGATGACCTGTGAAAATTCTGACTATCCTTGTGAGAGACGAAACTTGTTTAACCTTTTGAACGCCATTGTCACGTATACATGACAAGCAAGCGCGTGCCCTGTATGCCAAACGTCACAAATATGTGACAAAAGTACCGCGAATTTGTGGCTTGGTGTCGGGGGTACATGCGTTTAAGCTCTGGCGTTCAAAAGGTTAAATTAACCACCTGCTACTATCTTACAAGACGAGCTCGTTTTTCGAGATTTTCTTAAACTCGAAGAACGAAGATGATCGCTTGCCGAGGTATCCGTGGATGGGGGACATGAAATTTTGACCATTACATAACTCGCCTCAAAAAACACGCTAAGCCGTTGGTCCCGGTTGTCATTTGTTTATCACGTGTAACTAGGTTACTGGGCTTGAAGGCTTCACAAAAAATACTGGTCCTCAACTGGATCCGATAGACTTGAAGCCAACCTCATAGTTGGGAAAAAGCTAGGTAAATTGATTAATCTTATATCTATGGCGTCACTAGTCGTCGAAGCAGCGGATTCCATGTTCTGTGGGCCTCTCAGAGGAGTGAGGAATGTAGGTATTATTATATTATCGAGGAGACTCTCCCGGGACCAAGATACGACATCCAACGTCGGCGTCGCATGACGAGAATTCTAAAGAAAAATCTGAAGGGTCTCTGAAGGAGTTTGTTGTGGAAAATTCTTGAAAAAAAAGATAGAAAATGTATTTCGAGCAGCTGAAAGAGATAGCGGAGTATAACTTTTGCTTGTCTGTTTGCGTGTTCGTTTTATTTGCATGGTTATCTGTTGCGAGAGATACTTATGTGGCTTACAGCGTTAATTACGTTATTTTTTGTTTCTTTTCACAGAAAACTCGAGATTTATCGGTTTATACTTCTGTCATAGTGTAGTTATCAAAAAATTGCAGATATTTTGGCGGTCGCGTTTTGAAATCGGTGAATATTCTTATACAGTTCATTTTCATAAGAAAATTCACGGTTCAGTTTCCTTTTGTTTTCTACTTTTACAAACATCCATTTAAACATCCCACCTTTCGCATTGATAATAATATTGGTAGCACTTTTTATCTCACAAAGTGTTGTAACTCAAGCCTCGGTTGATTATTTCGCAGTAATTTAACAGGTTTTATACCCCCAGTAATGGCCCAGTGTCCTGCTTAATAGTGTAGAACAATTTATGAGAACGGCGTGCACACCCTTTTAAATGGATACTTTTTTTCTTTTTTGTAGCCTTTTTCGTGGCTGTTTTAATAAGTTAATTAAAAGTTTCAATGAATTTCACTGATTGGCTTACTTTGCCATTTCATTTGTTGTGATTGCTTTGAATAGTAGATGAAAACCAAAAAAAAGTATTTTAAGGAACGGTTGAGTTTTGTCAGTCTCAATCGCCATTGTGCATTGGTCTCTCTGTAAGGAAACACGTCAAATTGTCGGAAAAGTAGAGGTGCCCGTTTGCCTTCATGGCGAATATACATGATCGATTTCCAAAACTTTACGCCAGAAATATTTAAAGGTTCTAGACACAATAAAAAAAGGTGCAATAATACTTCCTCCGTTTTAGTTATTTCGAGAAAAACTTTAAAAGAATCAGAAGTTTACTACCGAAGACGTTGCTTTTGAATCTCGAATGTCATCACTTCATGGCATTTCTCATAAACCAGCACTAAATAAAAGACAGTGCGGCTCGTCCATCCAATTCTGTAAATGGAGTAACAAGAAGCGATTTTATGGTTAGTCATTAGCTGAAGCCATCGAGTAATTAGTAAATGGAATACCCATACTTACACATAGAACTTTATAGATCTTCACGTCATAAGTTTGTTGGGTATCTATAAACCACTGGCCCATTATTAATAGTGTCTAATATTATGTTTGAGATAGTCTGTATTTCGATGTTTGGTTATCACTCCTCAACGGCTGAACGGATTTAGATAAAAGGAAAATAGGTAGACCACGGCTTTGATTAGTTCGGACACAAGACTTTTTTATCCCGACATTACGTAGGATAGTTTTCGAATATCACACAAGCGAAGCCGTTGACAAACGCCAGTGTTTTATAAAACTTCAATCACAAGTTTCTTGTGAGCGCAAAAAGTTAGTGCGTTCATTTACTTTATGCTAATGTGTCCATTCATTCTTATCCCTCCATTTCTAAATTATCATCCCTGATCACAGTTCATTGCCCCACCCAGTCTGATCGCTAGACTGTCAGACGACGTTTACTACGCACTCTTGTTAAATAAAATCATTAACGGCTTATACCATTAACAAATTGGCGACAGATTAAAAAGCAGCCAGTCTGACGTCACGGTTTCTAAAAGGAGTTCCAATTTTGAGGTTCCATTTCAGCGTTAGTTAGTCTATGTCCACATGAGCGGGCTTGAGTTGGGGTATAGAAGTTCAATGGGTACGCTTGATTTTCGTTTCTTTGATGTTGGTTGCACGTTTTGATTAGGAACGAGGTGTATCAAGGTTTTACACGGCAGGAAAAACAAGACCTTAATTGAGTTTCGTTTGAAATTATCTGTTGCTGTTTTTTTTACTCATGTGAGGTGAATGAAATTCGCTCTTATTTCATCTGTGCTGTATTTTACATTATCTCTGATCCTTTAATTTTCCCCCGGTTTCTGGAAGAAACTTATAGACATCTCATAAATTACGAGCAAGTCAGATAATGTGATTGGAGTGTTAAAATTTAACTCATCCAATTAGAGGAGCTAACGCGTGTTTGCATAATATTTGTCACGTTAATTTTGCGATAATTTTCTTTTCAGAAATTGGGCCTTACGTCACACGTAAACAACTTTCGTTTTTATTTTATAACATTGTCAAACAACGCTTAGTTATTTGAAATTAGCCTAATAAGTCTGAGGGGTAAAATATGGCGTGTTTAACTTAAATTTGGGAAAGTTTGGCTGATTACCCTCTCGATATGAAAACTTTATTACCCAAGTAAATCACAAATTGCGTGATAATGCTCAGTATCAACACTTGAATTAAATTTTGTTACAATTTCAACATTGATTTGTCGCTTTACAAGGCTCTGCTTAGTGTGTGATAAGAGAGATTAAATTCCACACACAAAATGTTGAAATTACATAAAATTATGATATTATTATGGTTTGATTCAATAAACACTGCAAACGCAATGACAGTTGTCATTATGACACTGACAACTGTCACTAACAGTACTGCCTCTTCTGACATCTGCTTCCTATACACAACTGCGAATGCGCTAATTGCAAATGTTTTTAGAATAGGCCTCAAGCTTACAAGAAACATAAAAATAAAAGGATTACGTTTCCCTCTTCTGAACAATATAATCATTAAGTGACCGCCTGTTCAACCAAAGATGACGAATTCCGGTAAAGATGGACTGAAATTCAAGCAAAATTCTTAAACAACGCCATTCCCAACCGCTGTAGACACTAATAAGTTCCCTGACTTCAACACTACTGCCTCATTTCATGCTTACATCAGCACTGAACGTCAGTTGCTAACTTCCAAAATTGTTCCCACGTAGATTCAGTCTGTCAGAAACTGGATCCGTCCGCGCGAATAAATCTTATCCAGACTTTATTAAGTTTCATATTTTTGGACGATAACCGTGACCTGTTTTCTTAAAAGCTCGTGCAGCATCCGAGCTCGCCTTCCAGGTTTCGTCTCGGCTTTTATGCAGGATTTTACATGAAATATTAAAGTGGATGAGATGTAACTACTGTGATTTTGAGGCTCTTGGTGTGTCAACTCGTATGCTCTTAGTGAAATTACATATACACATCACCTCTATGCTGTTGTAACGGCAGACGTTAGCTTAGCTTATTAGCTTTTCAGCTATTCTATTCAAGCATTGGTTTTCTTCCGTGTTGGTATAAACTTATGCTATTGCACGTTCAGCATTAATAAGCTATTATACCTTCACATTTTCTTCGAAAGTTTGAACACCCATTATTTACCATCATTCTTCAGTATGTTAATGAATATGTTAACACCACTTAAAAGGTGCTGCAATCCATCAAATATTTATCAACTAGCTTAACCGGTACTCGCGGCCACAACAAAGGTTAACGTCTAACTGTACACATAAAATTCATCAATACAGTATGTATGCCACGTTGTTAAGATTACAGATGACAGTCGATAGCCGCTTGCGCCTGTATCGATGCCGAAATAAGTCCTAATTAGCCATGTGTGGGGTACCCGTTGTGCAGACAGGTCATCGTTCCAACTGACTGTTTAAGTCAGCTCGCTTTTTGGTATTCGCGACGGGAACAGGTGGCGCGCGTGACACCTGCTTCCGGCGATGCGCGTACGCATATTTGGGATACAGAATGCATGTCGCGGACGCTTTATTGGTCAGTCGTGTCTGGACACTCGATGCGTACACATGTCATGCACGGCGCCGGGCTCGCATGCTTTCGAAACAAGGTTCCATATCGTCGATGTCTGTAAATAAGTAAAAATATAAAAAGGAGTTACGATTCAAGTGAAATTTATTTATGAGTAACATGTTTTTGGCGCTCGTTTTTATTAAAGTTAGCGGCAGTTTGCTCATATTTGCATTTATTATTTGGAAAGTAATATTTAGTTAGGGCCCTGAATGGTGTGGACAGTGTTTTGTATGTATGTCGTGTTTGTTATCTCTGCCGGAACAATTGTCTGCCGCCGGATGCTGCTGACAGTCCCAACGGCTAAATGATAATGTATGCCAGTGACTGCTGCTGTATTTTTAGTATTTGCACAATATTTTTTCCATAACTTTATAGGTATTTATAAATAAAACCAACTTTATCATTAGTTTTATGTATCATACTTTTAAAACAGTATATACAATGATGAATTGGGATTAAAACCCCCGTACGTATTACGAGTGAAATAAGATATAAAATGCCAATCGAGTACAAAAAATCACAAGTTTTCATGACTCTTCCGAGTGTTCAAGTCAATTGCGTGGATACGACGCATTGGAACTTGGAAAGCGCGAGAGCGAACGATATTGACGTCTCGGTAATGACAAGGATAGCCGAGAAAGGAGTCCTTTAACGCAAAGGTCGGAAAACGTGTTCCTGAAGCCTTTTGTTGGCTCAACTCCTGATACCGATTTGCTCAGACTTCAGATACACGGGGAAATAAAAGCTATTGTGATAAAATCAATGTTTACGTACAAACCTTTGCGCAAAACTTTTTGCTGAACCCATTTTTATTCTTTTTCAGACAAGCAGGTTTATAATATTCTGCCAAATCGTTGAGAATCCAATCAAAAGTGGACTGTGATCGCCTTTTAGGCGTTAAATTATTAGTTATAGTGTTAAATTAAGTGCTTCTTTACCAAATATTTATACCTTGTAACCAATAATCAGCCTTAAATATAGAACGAAGTCACCTTAAAGGACCAAAAGAATTTTGTAAACTTTTTAATAGTTGACGTACGCCTTAAAATTTTTACGAGATTCTAGTGTAAGTGTAAATAAATAACAGTGCATAGAAACCTTTTTTACCGGATCTTTTTGTACGGTATCAACGAATCTTTGTAGAATGGTACATGTGGTAGAGTGTGCTCTGTGGTGGTCTCGTGATAACGTGAGGTGGTGTTAAACAGTGGGAAGTACTAGAAAGTGGTGACCATGGAGCGGTGCGATGGATTCCTGGTCTACAGAAAGCCGGTGTACAGGGTCTTCCAGTATTTGGAAACGTAAGTACACATCCCTTTATAGTTTATTAGACAACAGTTGATATTGTTTGTACTCTTGAAAGAAGGACTTTCGAATGTGTTGAAAACAAACGAGACCGTAAAAATGACTACTGTAAGCTAACGGTCACTCTGTTTAAAAACGACCTTGATATCCGTTTAGAATTCCTCTACGGCTTCAAATGATGAAATGACCCCATTTTCACTTTCAGAATTAGCCATCTCTAGTTAAAGTTTTGTTACTTCAGCACTAAAAGCTCATCAAGAATTCAAAGATGCTTCAAGTCTTTAAAATTAAACGGTTCTCGTTGAAATTTCAAAACTTAATATTTGACCTTTCCTGACTTTGATATTCGGTTTGCAGAATTTGCCAAATGAAACTAAAAAGGATGCTTTGTAAAGGGCAGATTAAATTAATGATAACATTAAGAGCCCCAAGATGGCCTTGCGATTTCCAGGTAGGTTTTGGGAGCAAAAAATCTTTTTGTGTGGGAGGTTGACTTAAAAATCTGACTAAAATTAGAAGTCAAAGAATGTAGGGACCATAGAAATATAAAAAACTGTAAACTTGTTTATTATATCTATGGTAGGGGGACTAACTAACATTAGCGGCAAAGTGGCGAAGATCTAAACAGAAATATCTTCTTTATAAAAAGTTTCCAACAGTTAAATGCAAATCAATTGTTAACGCTTGCATACTAAATTCGCCCTTACTGCTACGATATTTATTTATTTATTTATTTATTTATTTATTGGCCTATCTACAATTGTTACACTTTTTATTCTAAAAATACAAGCAGCATGATTCAAACATAGTGTACAATATGATGCAATATATAGTTGCTGTCAAAATCAGAGTTGTTGCACCTGATACCTGTACTTATTAAAATAATACCGCAAACACTTATTCGTGCCTGCTAGGGTTGCGGAATTTGTTCGAAAGAGTCGAGGAACACGGATGAGTTTTCGTCAATAAGAGTCTGAAACTCCCTTCCGCTCCACCCAGAGCGGAAGAAGTCATTTGATGGTATTCCATCCATAAAAAAATTAAACAAAAACACTCATTCGTGTCCTGTACTAACTAGGCACTATTTAAATACGCCAAAGCTAATGCAGGATTTGCACACTATCCCTAAAACATGCAGAATCCTACATCACATAAAACAAATGACTATCAGGAACCTGCCCCATCCAACACAATGAACACAAAGTTCGCCTCCCTACATCGTTAGACCTAAATATCTCATAATGAAGACCCCGCAAGAGCCAAAACATATTCAGTGGCTCGAACTAATCATCTATTAAGTAGATGGCTCATGGCTCCCCAGATTGAGACATTTTAGCGAATAGCGCCGAACACTGCGGTAGACGGGCCTGCATGTTTGATGAGCCACTCTCCTTCAGTCCAATCGATCATTAGCACAGACACTCAATTCTGAATCCTAAATTAATGATCTTAGAGTCCAATCTAATTGGAATGGAGTTAGAAAGGATCAGTGGCCAGATATTGATATGGTATTTAGAAGGGGTATTAGTTTCGACATTGCATATTGCGCTGGATAACATATCTGGGTAATACATCATGGTTTGGGTTTAATTGGTTTTCTTTCGTTATTTGTTGATGATATTGTAATTGTTGGTTCTGAATAACGGGTTTGTTTAATTATGATTTCAGAGGGGCAAGTTCCGTATTTTTAAGGTGCGTTCTTCTCGGTGCGCACTTCTAATTTTTCTACATTTTGACATTGATTCTCGCTGAGATGATATTGCGACTTGAATCTGAGCGCTTTTCACGTACGAGGATTGGATTTCTTTAGTAGTGAAATAATCACACAGAATTAACGAATTAGCGCTTAAGTAAAATATAACCTAATTCCAAAAAAAAACACACTACAAGTATTAAATAACTTATTTCGGAAGTCGGTGTTTTTGGTTGTTTCTTCGTACTTTAACTTCGACCACTGGAATGTTACAGGAATCCAAAATTTCGTTTTCTTTGATGATATATTTTCTCCAGCTATTTTGATTTAATAACCAAACTATGGAACAGATTTTGAAATTTCTATGGGACTAATCGAAACGTAGGTATATCCTGTCACACAAAAATATTTTTCAAATCGATTAATAAATAACGGAGTTATGAGGTAACAAACATAAAAAAACAACTGAGTTGAATTGAGAACCTACTCCATTTTTTGAAGTCGGTTAAAAACCGCAAAAGCAATAATAAAACATCAGACCATGTTAATCCACTAACAAAACACAAAGCAACAAAAGAAAACACACTCTTACACACATAAGCTTAGATACTAGAACCTGACAATACCCAAACAAAGAAAACATACCTACCATTTCTAAAACCAGTAACCGTCTCCAGGTCTCGTTTTCAATAGAATCTGGGCCCGATATCGACAAGGTAAACGCCACTGACGCGTTGGCAGATATTCGCGACGACACAATAGAAGGGACTGTCGACCCACACACTGGGGTACCCTTGAAATAGCTTTGACCACTGGACAGTGGGTACTGGGAGATAAAATTAGAATTATTTGACGTAGGAATAGAAATTGTTTGAAAGTGTAGGGATTGTCTTGTTGTAATGTGTTGAGACTAAATTAAAATACCGATTTGAAATGTGTATTGCGCAGATCGATAGATTTGCCTGTACTCTTGATTGTAACACCATGATCAATTATTTATTTGAAAATTAATAAGGCTTAAAAATTAATAGAGTTTGAGGTTACCGTAGCGAAACTGCGAGAAAAAGCTAGCTTTGAATGAACTAATACGTTCAAAAGAAAGGATACGGCTGCCTTTGAATTTTGCGTTTAGACAGCATTCAGCACGTTTTTAACGCTTTCACAAAACGCTTCCAACCCTCAAGAATTTTTAAATTAATATGACCACGTGCTATGTAATAAAAAATAAATACGTTTTCATGCAGGGCGTACGTTTACAATAAATTTTACATAAACAGCGAACGAACCGGTGTGAGTTGGAGCAAGACGTGGAAATTTACATAAAACCACGATATTTCACGAACGTACCAACCGGCATGAATACCTATCCTGTTACTATTGACCTGCCTTTAATTTTCAAGTTCTCTGCATTAAATATCTACAAAATGTTTGGAGCCTCTGTTTGTGATGTAAAATTGTTGTTTATAACTGCTTTGGGAGTCGTGAGTGCACTTCTGTGGAGGGTAATAACCGTTGTTTCAAAATAGTGAGATCCAATGTTTTATACAAAAATGTACTTTAGCGGTTATTTTTTAACATTGGTATAATTTTCATAACGGAAATGGATAAGGCTCGATTTCATTCAAGGGACAGAAAACACTATAGAACCCTACTCTGTGCGTGGCCCGACACGCGCTTGATCGACTTTTTAATCTCGAATGTCATCCAACATTTAAAAATCAAGTCTTGAACATACTGGATTTCCTGGCAACGCCAAAACAGACACCTCTTGAAACAAAAGCTGCTAACGAATCCATCCTTAGAATACATTATAATAAGTCCCATCCTAAGAGTGAGGTCTAAAAGGTCTTCCAGGATTTGTGTCTCCATGAAGCACCTCTTAAGTGGAAAACAGCTTTATCATCCTCAAAAGGTACTTGACCTCTCAAGTTTGGGGAGATCGGACGACATTTTGTTTTGGCTCTAGCGTCATGAAATTCGCTCCTTTCATAATATGGCTCTTATTAAAAAATCTCATTAGAAATTCTCTGAATTACCCTGAAAAAAATGTACTTACCAACCGCGTGGTGGCTAAATAAAAACGTAGTGTTGTCTAACGTTTAAGTTAAGTGAATCGAAAATGTGTGGTCCGAGGATTGTGCTTTTCAGGGTTCCTTAGGACACAAGAAATTCTAATGTACTTACCGTTTCAAAAAAAACAAAAAAAAAAACTAAGCTCCTGCTAGAATTCTCAGCCCGAAGATTGGATATATGGGCCCAGTTGATGGCAATAAGCTCGCCCACTATTACATGGGACTTAAAATGTTAACTGGTACAATGTTGGGGTATACCTGTGTAGGGTGCTATGACTATCTCTCCGGAGAATACAGGTATATTGTTGTCGTTTTTCGATAAAACTATGGCCAGTAAACTTCATGTTTATACATTTGTGGGTTCAATAGTATTTTGTTACAATTATTATAATAATGGTTTATGCATATTTTGTTTAGGATACTACTTTTTACTGCTTTTTGAGAAATCCAAGACTATCATTATAGGTAGTCAGTATACAGAACCCCGTCTTTAATGAGTCCGTCACGATCATCACTTTTTTTAAACACCAAAGCAAAGGGTGGGATGTTTTCCTAACGCATTTTAAATATAGCGCTTCTAAAAGGGGGAGGTAAGTGTTTTAAGTGCAGCATACTATGTTTTGGAACTTTTTATAGAACGGTCCGTTTGTATAGTTGCTCGTAATAGGGCTATAAAATTTAATGATTTGTCTCGGAATTGTTCTGTAGGCGTGTGTTGATGATCTTGCTTATCGATGGTTTAATTTGAGATAAGCTTGGAAATTTTGAAGATTGTGATGTGTGTAGGTTTGTATAATGTTGAATATGTTGGGATAGGTTATGGGTGTTTTGGTTTTCTGTTTGTAACAAGGTCCCATAGCTACACTCTTCTATTTTTAAGATCCTAATGTAAATTTTGTATGGTGTACAATAAAACTTTCTAAAGCCAGGTTTACATTACTGTGCTGTGTCGTGTCGTGCTTCTAATGCAGTTGATTGTCTATAACTTGTTGCGAAATGACGTAGATTTGAAAAGGGATCTTTAATTAGTGTATCCCGCGCCACGATACAGTATGTGAACCTGCCTTTTATATTTTAGGTTGTTATTAAACCATTTCTACGGAACCTTAAAGCTTAAGCAAATTCAACAGTCATGACACTATCCGCAATATCGGTTATAAAACCTGGCGCTAGCACATATTTAAACGCGTAATATAAATTAAACGTTCTATAATTACCTGTCCTTCATCATAGACTACTTTAGCACTAAATAACAAGTTCCCAGCTCACTGTTCAATAATTCAGACACTCATACTTTTTTGATACCTGCCTCAAAGTTCTCAGGTTAGTGATTTCTAGTAACTAGACCGTATCAAATAGATTGTCAGCATTCGGTATCCTTAGATATCTGATCAGCTTCTATTGCGAAAATTAGTCGACTTTAGTTTTGTACCTAGTTTTGTGACTAACTAGTTTATAAGGCTGGATTGAAATGACTCACTGTATGGCTGTTAGGCTGCGTTTCCACCAGAGATGTGCGAGGATGCGTAGCGAGGGATGTATTTGTTAAATCCAGTAGAATTGTTTTATTTAGCTAGCCTCACTCATCGCAAGCTATTCTATTGGTTATTAACAAACATCCCGCAGCCTAAGAGGGCTGTATAAATTCGAATAGATTAGCGGGCATAAACAAATGAATGGCGAAAAACAAATGATTGACTGTTTCGTTTTGACTTTGGGAAGGTCATATCGTGTTAAGATTGATTTACTAGTTTATATAACTTGACTAGATGACCCGGTGACTTCACACAACCAAAAATGTATATGTGTGTAATACTTTTTAGTCCTAAATCAACGATATAATCGCCTTAATACTGGGGAGACGACCAAAAACAAATCAAAACAGTCGAGCCATTTTCAAGATTTCGCGAGAACCAGGCAATTGTTAATATTATATCTGTTACCTGGTTATTGCAAACTCGGTTAGATTGCAATAAATCATTATTAGATTATAATTTCTAGGTATATTGTGATAATTTTGAATACAATAAATCCCACCCAAAATAGCTTCCAATATATCCGTGTTTTATTGGGAAAAATAATTTACAATTTCACGTGATATATTAGGTACAAACTTCCGTCGTTTGTAATATCCTGGTGATATATCCAAAGATAGATACAAAGGTACAACGCAAGTACCTTCATTGAGTGAAAGTAATCGATAATTAAATAAAATGTAGATAGAATCAGACATTGAATGTAAAACAGACAAAAGCAATATTACAGCCATATTATGAGGAATGAATCCTATGATATCACCTTATTCTGCAGTTAATTGCATGAAAGGTCTAAAAATAAAAAGCGAAATTCATTACCTTTCTTCCGTAATACTTATCTTTAAACCAAACAGCAACGAGCCAGCCAATTGACAAACAGTTTAATCTGAAGTCGGCTAAGTGAAAGCCACCAAGGTTTTCAAAGGAGTAATATTTCATCTAATAAGTGCATCTCAGGTTATCATTTCAGGAACTCGCCGCTTAAGTAAATGAAATCCAATATGGCTGCCATAAGCTTTCACTAAGACTAGTTATTTTTGAGATCAAAATAAATTATATTTCTCATTATTATCAGAGAAGGTGCTATGTTATATTTGACGAAGTTTCGACTGAAGTTTCCACATTTCGCTATATAGGTATGATAAAATCCCTTGTAATTGAAGGCGAGAGAATAATTTTGCTGAAATTAAAAGGATTTTATTAAATTGCTTTTGCGCTACCCCGAGGTACGTAAACAAATTGTCGTACAAGCTATAGTAGGCGCCAGATAAATGTGGAATAAAGTATATTGACCTTTCCCCAATAACTGTTCATAGGTACCTGAACAATTAAATATGAATCGTTTTTCATTATTAGACAATGTTAAGCATCACGAGAGATGATGATTCGGGACAGCTTTGTGTCATTAATTCCGTTTTTCAAATTAAAAATGTCAATAATTGTAGGTGGGTCAATGACCGTTATTCCACGATTATCTGGCGCCTACTATAGCTAAGTTTTGAAGAATTTAGATTACCTTTACTTAGCTTCATCTCATGTAAAGCTTCTAAGAATCTTCAAATAATTAAACTATCTCCAACTACTTTATACTTAATCTTTCACATACTCAAAATGCGGGGAACCGTATTCAATTGTATCACATAATCGCAATTCTTTCAAAAAGTCGAACTTCTGAAGTCGCGATTCAATCATAAAATTTCGGAGCTATACTCCTAAAAACCGAACCAAACTTATCTCCCCTAGATACCCGCTACCGTTAAAATCACATACGCTTATGGTGCACAAAACGCCATAAAAAGTAGAATTCAATACGGAAGGGGACGGTCGCCCTTAACCCCTGCAAGCTTCCCCTGTAAACGCAAACATTTTTAAAGGATTCAAGGAGGGGAATGCCAGTAATTTTGTTAATGGACGTTGAAACTCCGACTCTAATTAGCTTTCATGAAAATTATCTCGAAAAGATTTTATTTATTGCTTCCTTTTAATATTTTTCTCTTTGATGAGTGTTAAATGAGTGGAACGGGGCTTGGCGAAAATATTGAATGGTTTAAAAAGAGACGGTAGAGTACTTAATGAGTGGTCACTAATAAGAAAGAGGGGTATGTTTTCATTATTATTATTGGTAGGTACGCCTTTTATCACAATCACACGAGACGTCGAATTCTACTAATTTAAATTAAGCACCGTGCGCATTCGGATCTCAGTCGAAATCTGTCAAAAAAGCCTCAATATCCATTAATTTTTGACATATTGCGACCGACATGCGAATGTAAACTTAAAAATTGGTAGAATTGGCACTCGGATTTAAACCGATGATGTGGTCAACGATGGAGCACGCTTGCCTAGAAGTAACCTATTCACTTACTGGTTGTAGCTATCAGGGAAACAGGCTCCGGCAGGGATTGAGTATGAACATTTGAGAATGGAATACGGGAAGGAAGACCAAAGAAACCATGTATATGGTCAGAAACTGGGTAAACTGGAATAACAGTAGATACATATTCTGATTAATTTCGTTGCGGCCTCCAAGACAGTTGAATGGTTCTCCGGAACTCGTCGTGCTTCATTGACTCGGCGTTCTTCTGGTCGCGCCACTGTTGATTCTGACTCTCAGGAGCTGCAGTGGTTGTAATAACCGTGGAAGGCTTGTCCCAAAAACATAAAATTCCGATTTGGAAAGAAAATACAAATGTGCGCTAAATAGACTGTGACTCTAAAATATAGACTGTGATATGATGAGGAGAAGGCCAACGAAAATAGTTTATTTATTAACAACAACAACAATACAAATCAGATGCTTGGAGTCAAATTAAATGCCAACAGTACGTTCTAACAAACACGGAATGATCTTTATGTGAGTCTAACTAGCACTTGACCGGTTTAGTATAATTGATAGGTAATTAACTGACAATAGATTCGGCCTGTTATCGGCCAATCTATCAGTCGTTTAGTACAGATTTCCGGGTCACAGAACTCTGAAGTAGATATTATGTAGCTATTCATATCTAACGCTGAATTGATCTTAAGGCACCCATGCGAAAATGTAATCCAGTAATTCCGCCAAACTATAGATTTAAATGATCAATGATATTTATTTTGTAAGTAGGTTACACATAACACTTTTACACGTCAATCTTTTTTGGCCATTTTTAAACTAGATGAGGCCGATTTATAATATTATACAAAAGACCGTACACATACACGTTGCTGAAAGCATTTCAGTATCGCAGACCAATTCTTTCCAAAAGAAGTGTACTTAAGTAGTTGGGGTCCTTCGCGCGAATTTACGGCGAGACGCATAGTCGATAGCCAGTCGCCACCCTGCGAGTGAAACTACCCTCCGTTACGAGTGTTATTATTTGCGGGGACATGGAACAGAGAGTGGTTTTATAATTGATATTGATGGTGGGTAGGTGGAAAAGTTTCGGAATAGCTGTACAGTTGGTTGGGTGCTGGTTAATATTTGAACAAGATTGAATGTGAAAATTGTCGCTTGATTGATTTTGTAGAAAAAGTTTGATTACCTTTTTCCAGTCTAGTATTACCGTCTCCAAGGAGCTGGGGGAATGAACTGATGTAGGAAAATGAAATAGCAGAAAAAAAGAACACTTTTTGCATTGGGTTTAGTTATATTGGTCGTTGAACTTCGAAGATATACCAGTGACCTCATTGAATTCAAATCAGTCAGTTTGCACGACGACTTCGACTTTATTCGAAGTCGTCGTGCAAACTGACTCATTATGGGTGTAATGTCAATTTCCTTGTTGAGTATCACCACTAAAAAGTGGAAAAAAAATTAAACCGACTTTCAAATAAAAACACTACAAAGTCTAAAATAAAATAACTTTAATTTTGGAAGTCGGTGTCAAAAACGAAGAATCTGAAATCAAGACTTCCGAAATTAAAGTTATTTTATACTTTGTCAAAAAGTTTTTTATTTTCACTTTTTATTGGTACCCCACAATTGGAAAGTCTCAGTAAAGCAAAATACGCAATTGGATGACGTATTTTTTCCAGCTATTTTGATTTAAAAACCAAACACTGAAACAATTTTGAATCTATGGTACCTACCGATCGGAAAGTATATCCTTCCTTCCACATAAAAAATATTTTTTTTCAAATCGGTTCATAAATGACGGAGTTATGAGTAAACAAACAAAAAAATATAACCAAACTGAGAACCTCCTCCTTTTTTGAAGTCGGTTAAAAACCAACATATGACTTACTTGTTTAGGTTCTGAAATATATTTCTATATTCCTAATATGATGTAACTTAATGCAACAAATATCAATATAGGTATCAACTTATTTCGTTTATTCATTTTTTTCTTATTTATACATTTTTAAATATTTCTTAAAAATACAAAAATAAAAAACATTTAAAAATATAAAAATAGTAGCCCACCGGTAACGGGAACAGGGTCCAAGCTACCGGCGGTCAGAGCTCAAGAGAGAGGAACCTCCTAACAATACGAGCCGTGTCCAGAAGTACCGCTTTCTGAATCAGGCCCTTGATCCAGCTGCCCAACGAGAGCCTCCTGAGGTGCTGGTCGAGGCTCGTGGCTATTAAGCCATTGGCTGACACAACTATCGGTACAATGATTGCTGAGTCCACATCCCACATGTCGACAACCTCGCGAGCCAAGTCAATATATTTGATTTGTTTATCTTTCTCGGCTTTCACGAGATTCTCGTCATGCGGAACGGTTATGTCTACAATCATTGCACGCCTCTCGATTCGGTGCACCACCACTATATCAGGCTTATTGGCAACAATAGTCCTGTCAGTGATGATGGACCGATCCCAGTACAATGTGATATTGCCATTATCGAGAACTGGGTCGGGCGCATACCTGTAGTACGGCACCTCCGATTCCACAAGAGAGTATTTCAGAGCAAGTTGCTGATGGATAATCCTGGCTACAAGGTTGTGCCTATGCAAGTATTCTCCGTTAGCTAGACGAGAACAACCAGAGACAATGTGGCGAATCGATTCTCCCGGACGGTGACATGCCCGACATATGTCAACCGTGCCGTCCTTCACAATAAATCTCCGGTAGTTATTCGTCATGATAACTTCGTCCATAATTGCACAAACAAAACCTTCGGTTTCTCCAAAGAGATCACCGAATCGCAACCAGGCTACGGACGCTAATTGATCTACGTCGGGCCCATGTAGGGCCCGGAAATAGCGTCCGTGAAGTTCCTTACTCTGCCATACAGCCGTATCAACTTATTTATTATTAGGTTCGTTACTTTAATAATATTGCTCCACTTACGTCACGCTATGAGCAAGTACCTCCTAAGAAGCCACATTTCAAATATAACATGAATCCTTTGGATAATATGTCTTGTAAATTATGACTGTTTGAAATGTAATCTAAGTTAAGTCACTAATGCTTAGTGAAGCCTATGTAATTCGTGATAAACGAATACCTATTTATTATTGTTATTTTTTATTTTTTTAGTATTTTAATTACGTACGAATTGAGGGTAGCTTTGTTTAAAGCATAAAGCATGTTGTTAAGAACTTACTATTAAATAAAACGAGGAACAAGCCCTTATTAATTTGAATAGGCTGAAATAGGAACAAACGTGATTCGTAATAGCTTTAACCAGCCGGTCGATTCTGTAAACCTGTCGAAGTGAAGGCTTGGGTGAAGATGGAATGACAGCTCACTTCGTGATCACGTGACTTTTCGATTATATAGATTGACAGCACACCTCGTGATCACTTCACCCAAGCCTTCGACATGTTTATCGACCGGCTGGGGACTTTTATTCAAGAGTGAAAAGATTACTTCTAGGCAAGTGTGCTCTATCGTAAACCACATCATTGCTTACCATGTAGATGGTGGTCAAACGCGGACCAAATAAAACTTAATAAAAAATCATTACCTTTCCTCTTGGTTTTGCCGTAATCTGGTAAACAGAGTAAAGTTTTCACAAATATTTTATAATATTCTTTGCCTATTTCATCCTTGACCTGCACTTTAACAATCCACTCTGACATTATTATTTTCATATGAAATTAATAATTTTATGCACCGTAAGTACCATATGTTAGTCATATTTATTTTAGTTTCGCACGACAAGGGGCGCCATCACGCGAACTTATTTAATTAATGAAATCCATTGTGCGCCATTGTGTTTCACATATGATGTATAGTTTGGTCTATTAAGTATTTGTATCGGATGGCGCGATGCAAGCCCATTGAGTGTTTAGCAGGGCCTCTCAACATGTGGTTGATTTATTGATAAACTACATTTTGCCAACGACTTTGCTCGCGTAAATGTCGTAAACTATCCCAATGGAGCATATTCCTGGAATAAAAATTATCCTATGTCCTTTCCCGGGACTCAAACTATCTCTATACCACCGGTTCAGCGGTTTAAGCGTGAAGAGGTAACAGACAAACACTCTCGTATTTATAATATTAATGTAATATAATGATATGGATTCAGATTATTATCATTATCAACTAGCAAAAAGCAATAAAGTTCCATTATGTTTAGCGGAACATAAATTCCAACCACATTTTTGCCCAGTCTGAATCGTATTTTGTAAATCTATATTCGTTGCAAACATTTTTTCACACATTCACCCACATTACGTCACGGTTTTTGAACTTTTACGTGCAACACTTATATTTTCCTACAACCACCACCGTTTGTCAGCGGTAAACGGAACAACAGTCTTTGTAAAAAACCGGCCAAGTGTGTGTTGGACCACGCAAAGTGTAGGGTTCCGTAGTTACCCGTCTCCTAAACCATGCCAGAAAAATTGAAAAAAGTACTTAACTATTACTACATTACAAAGTTACAAATGCACTTACTTTTAAGTCATTTTCTATGGAATTAGCAGGATATTTTTACCAACCCAGTTCCATTTTATAAGTTAGTCCACTATTCGTCATTAATTCGTTAAGCCTAAGTAGCGGTGATAGTTTTCCTTTTAAAATCGTTATATATGCTACTACTATGAATTTTTTCACGTCTCCAAAAACAACCGTTGAGCTGGCAGAAGGGTGGACTCTTAACTCTAACAAAAATAAGCACTTTAAAGCTTTCCTTGGATGGAAAAATGGTTTTGGCAAACCCTCAATATTTTTAACGACCTATCCAACGACACCCCAAACTCATCGCCAGTATGTAGGGGCACCATAAAAAAATGTATTTCAAGATTTTATTTTACCACTTTGTCGGCGTGATTAATATGTATACCAATATCAAATTTCTGCTTTCTAGCGCTAAGCGTCTCTGAGCTAAACCGTGGACGGACAGACAGACAGACGGACATGACGAAACTATAAGGGTTCCTTGTTAACTACGGAACCCTAAAAATAATGCCCGTCGCACTTCAAACGTAGTTCAAAGGAGTACAGCACCACAAATAAAGAAAGCGCGTTTAAAAATGTTGGCGAACCCTGGCCTGACGAGTAATGCACCCTTACGTAGCATAAACAGGGGTGGCACACGTGTATGATTTCACACATGATTTATATTTATTCTACAGAGTCATATAATATTGCATAGCAGTCGGTTATGGGTCGTATTGGATTGGAGAGCGTATCTAGTGTCGTTATTGAAATATTTTTAATTAATTTTACTGTAATAGCAGGGGTGGAATTAAGGGGGAAATTGGGAGTGATTGGTGATTGCTTTTGTCAATAAAATTGCGTCAACTCTTAAAATGAATGTTCTTAATTTGTTCACCGGATTATTACAAACACATGTTTGTAATAATTCTTGCGGGTCTATAAACTCTCGATGTACCAATATAATATTGTGAACAGATAAGGAATTTCAAATAGAATAACTTTAATCCAATGACGATATTTTACAATATATCTGTTACATTGCTGTGAGTGCAAAAAGACGAGCTAATAATCTCACGCGATTTTTAAATTTACGTTGTTTGTAAAAACCCGGTGACAGATTTACCATTAAAATGTTTACTGTAGGAACCTATGGTTGATATTAAAATCCATTTTCGTAAAGACCACAGAGGGTCAGCTAGATTGGTTGGTAAAAATGACCACCGCTAAAAACAAGAGTCTACTTTATGGTAGGAGGTGAAGCGTATAAACCCGTTCGCATCAAATTCACGATGCAGTTTGCGTAACACGAGGGGGTGTTATGGGCTCCTTGGACGCTTGATTTGACGAGAACAATCTAGTTTTATGATGCTCACTAGCTAGTGTGTCCTGTAATACGATCTATGTATTTTGTTTTTTATAAGTTGGGATACAGCTTTTTAATCCTTCGACTGAATCGAGGTCAAAATTTACTAAAGACGGTAGGAGAGATCAGTTAGAAGCGTTTCTTCTTCACGATTTTTGACACGAACTCACAAGCCCTTGAAAATGAATGAACCTGAGGCTTGTTCTGGGGAAGCTCGCTCCATCGTCGACTTTGTCTCTGTTATCTATGACCTAGACTAGAGTCAAGAGCAAACTCATCTCAAATAAAAAAAAACCGATTTAAATGAAACTTTTTTTACTGAAACTGATTTAAATGAAAATACCTATGTAGGTCTAAAAATATTGTTAAGAACTATTTAGAAAATGATTTTAGAGAGAAAGAGAGAATCATATTTCGTCCCCCAAGATTACATAAAATTGCTCTCACACTAAACTTCGTTTTCAAAAAAGACAGTTAACGTACATTTTGCTTAACACTGTTCAGAGACATTTTGAAGACCTATTCTCCATCAAAACCTTCTTAATTGGTAACTTAATCTTTAAAAATATTCTAAAAACCGACCTAGAGGCGGTTTTTCCAGCAAACAAGCCCAGAAAGTAAGCTCTCCCAGCTTTTAATCTAATTTCCTCCAACATTTAGATTAAGTCTTAATCGCTAAAGGACGCTTGCTATCTCTCGGTACTTTCCAACTCATTTCGCCAGCGACTTAAAAACTTGTGAAATGTCTTAAAAGTTCGAATGCCTCGATTCGTTTTTCCATTTAGAAGGTACTTGCTGGAGTTAATTTGGAAAAGCAATGCAGCTGCATTACTACACCAACTACATCACTCCTGAATTCGATTAGTAGCTACTAATCGAATTCAGGAGTGATGTAGTTGGTAATATTGGTTGTTTATCTTGGCGTCCTATTTGAGGACAATGAACTTTGGTAAGTTTATGATATATAACTTTTTATTTCTCTTCTTCTTCATCTTGTTTATTATTGGTCCCATTATTTGGGATCGGGTCTCCTTACTTTCCTGCGCCGAATTATTAGGCCTTGAGTTTTCAATCTGGCGATTGGGCCACTATGGTTTACTATGTATATTTTTTACATTCAAAGACAGACAACGCACGCACAGCCTACCAGATCTAGAAAACCGTTTTATAACGAACTAGCAACCCGCCGCGGCTTCACTCGGTCGCAATTTGAATACACAAACCTATCTCGTTTATTCATGAAAACCATAACCGCATCAAAATCCGTTGCATGGTTTAGTAAAAGTGAGCGGAGGAACAGAAAGAGGCAGACAACGACTTCGTTTTATACTGTAACTTCCCGTCTATAGCCTTCCTAATGAATGTGGCTATTATGGACAAAAAGAATTTTCCAAATCCGACTCGTAGTTTCAGACATTAGCGCGTGCAAACAAACAAACAAACTTTTCAGCTTTATTATATTAGTATAGATGAGATGAGATGAGAAGAGAAGTGATTATGCATTCAGGAAGAAGTTTGTAAAATTCAATCCCTGAAGGGGTTTATGGCCGATGGGAAATTCCATCGGGCGCACGGATTGTTTTCACATGCATGTGTGTATTGCAGATGCGTATGATCAGTAGATATTGAATCCTTGAACCAGCATTGATTCGAGGAATCCATTAATTAAACTTTTAACACATCACAATCTCTTCTTATTCTGTGTGTCCCAAATAAACATGCTTTGTTTCTTACCCCACGCAATGTTTATAAAAAAAGAAGCCCCTTAAAAAAATCATATAGCAAGGTGACACTTGCCAAACTACCCGCGTCTTCAAAAAGTTGGCGGGAAACCTTTTATAAATTCTTTCTCGGCAAACTTAGGGAATGTTCGACGAACAAAGTTATTCCAGAAATCGGTAGTTTGAAAACGCGAAGTAGTCTGCATGTTTCGAAGTTTAAGCTTCGGTTCTTATAATATTTGTGTGCTGGGAAGTTCGAAGACAGTTTTATACGACTGCGTAATGCTGGTTTCGTAACATATTGCTGGCTGGTGAAGCGGATTACGATGTTATGTAAATATTGTAAGGGATTTAACGTTGCAGAAGTTGCAATAATCTGATGTCGAACATAATCATTTAGAGTCTAACTTAATTTAAAGATTAAATTACTTCTGGTATAGATATAGCTCAAACTATGTAAGTTTCTGGCCAGACAGTGACATTCTGTAAGCGATATAACGATTAATTGGTGAGGAATAAAACCCGAAGAGAGGTAAAGTTTAAAAGGTTTAAGATTGACCATAGCTCATGTCAATCCCATGAATTGATCTTTTGACAGTCGTTATCGCCGAGAGAATGTCACTTCTTGGGGTCCCGAACATCCGTATAAGATACGGAACCCTTGTCCGTCCGTCTGTCACAGCCAATTTTCTCCAAATCTACTGGACCGATTCTGTTGAAATTTCGTACACATATGAACTTCTGTGACGCAAACACGGACGCATTACGTAAATAAAAAAATTTTGGGTCACGTTTGGGTGACAAACACACACACACACACGTGTCATATCAAATGAAAGGGCTTACTTTGAGGGTTTAACTTATGTTTTTTTTTTCATAATTTTAAACTAAGTTTTGAAGTCATTCGACCCAGATCTTAGCTTAACCTCAAATCTCCACGACCAATTCACTATCGAAGACAAGTCATAACCTCAGTCCATATCACGAGTAAATGGTACCCTAATCCCTTCCAACCGAAACCGATCGTCAAGTCACACGCTACATCGCTCAATATTGTCAAAGCTTCCTCGTAGCTTGAGGTAGTTAATATCCCTTTCAAAGGCTTCCCAGCGTTGCGGTATTTCTATTACAGTGTAGGAAATGTCTTTGATTGGCGATCAACCGTTTGCCAGTCTGGCAGGGTTGGTGTCGATATTGGATGGTTTGCGACTCGATGGTATGGAAACTGGTGGGAATGGAGTTGATAGCGTAGTCGATGGAGTTCTGTATGTTTTGCGTACTAGTTCAATCTAATTTGAACTATCGCACGCAGAAATAAGTTTCACTTTGTATCGGTTGATCCATTACATTCAGGTTTTTCAAGCTTAAAGGCGTTTAGTCCTCACAGTATTTCATACAAACAATTTCTTATTCTTGTAAAAAATGAACCAATTTGAATGAAACTTGAAACATTTGTTACGAAATTTTTCGAAAAAGAGTTTAGAGAGAAAGACGTTAAAATAACTGTGTACCATGAGAGGAAGTCTTTCATAAACAAACTAACACATATAGTTATTTAAATAAAACCTTGTAATTAAATCTGTCGTATGTTACAGAGAAAATATTGTAACCACTAAAGTTTTACCCTTCATTTTTGTCCATCGTCTATAACAATACGTTTCCGTCTACAGATTTTAAACTTCCTCTTTTGTATTCCAACAAATGAACATCACCAGTGCCAATGTTCTGAAACAATTTAATCAGTAAAGTATCTCTCCATTTCATAACGTAACTGGTATTATTTGCTATACAGCTGGCAACTCGCCCAGTGCCCCACTGGAGCTGAGGTAGCCAAACGAGCAGTCTGTGGCTACGGCAAATGGGAGTGCTTTTACAAGCTCACTAACTATATTTTGGAGTTTTAACGTGAGACGGTTTATGAAGTTTCTTTTAACATTATTGTTTGAAGGAGTTTAGTTTTATCTTTACTTATCATAATAGTTTCAAGTAAAGTTTATATTTAGGCACCATCTATACCACTGCGTCAAATATGAGTCTAGAAGATATTCTTAAAGATTCTCGCATAGCGTTTTCATGGATTTCATATTCTGTCTAGGCATAGACATCCCTGTTCAACTTTTACGCTGTGAACTGGACTGACCACGCGACATGTAGGTAGCGCTTGTTTAATGGACGTTGAGGACGTTTTGTGACTATTATATCAGACAACAATCTGTTTTCACTTCGTCTAGTGCCTCAGCCGGTCTATTCTGTCAAAATCTCACCGTGTAAACTGAGGTGAAGTTAGCTTGAAGTGAACTGACATTCTATCGTGATTGCATGGCAGCTGATTTGATGTTCACTTCACCTTAGTTTTGTGAGATTTTAATTAACGTAAAATTTTAATAGTAGCAATGCGGCCGGTCTATTCTGTCAACATCCCAACACCGTGTTCACTTAGGTGGAGTGAGCATGAAGTGAACTGTCATTCCATCTTGTTTACCTATATGGATTGCCGGATTGGCAGCTCACTTCATATTCACAGAATCGCACTGCAGGAGTCTTTCAAAAAGCTTTGTTATTATTCTCCAATATTTGTCACTCCAACTTTTAATGTATCCCGAACTAATCCCTTCATAAATAAATTAAACAATAATCCAACTTGTCGTGCATGCTCAAAGTTGCATCGAAACTTTAAATTTTAACAGTTGGGAGCGCTTTGGGCCAGCGCTGTCCAACTTTGTCTAAACTGTTTTATGTGGACTTCAAGCAATAAATATTAATTGTGGGGGAAATGAGGAGCCGAATTTGTTGGTAGTTGTGTGTTTTATTACTGTTAAGAACTATGGATAGGACATGGGTATTAGGGGAGTGATATGAAGATTCGAATGACGTTATTGCGATGCACGCTATTTCGAAAAACTTTACGAGTGGTACGCTAGTTCGAAAACACATTGAGTCGAAACCGCTGTATCGAATGACGTTGTCGCAGACACGCTGATTCGTAGTAACGTCATTCAATAGTACGTAGTGTTTTCGAACTAGCGTACCATTCGTAAAGTTTTTACAAATAGCGTGGGTCGCAATAACGTCATTCGAATCTTCATATCACTCCCGGGTCTTAGCTACATATTTTGTTTTACTTTAACCCGGATTATGTGGGTACCCAGTATTATTTCGTCTTTTATATTAGGTATTAATATCGTGTTGAAGGCAAGTACCTACCCCCAACCGCCCCCTTTTTAAAGTAGTGTTATAAGAGCCACTTTTCTAAGAAATGTGTTGAAATGTATGTCCTATACTTCTAAGATCTTTCTTAAATAAGCAGAGCATGAAACCAGGTTTTCTTATGAAGTGTCCGCTGTTCGACATAACTCAGTGTTATCACAGCACTTTCTGGGTCTACAACGCCCAACCCAGCGTCTGGACTTCCTCGGCATTTTATGAAAAGTGTAAATAAAGTCGTAAGAGAGATTTTTACAGCAACTGATTTTTTAACGCAAATTGCATTCACAAATTAATTTCATGACTGACTTTTCAACGACAATAAAATGAGGACAAAGGGGAAAACTAAAAAGCCCATAACCACCAACCACAATGATAACAGTGTAATTATCTGTAGTTGTGGTTTTCATTGAAAATTAATATAATTGGCGGCAGTTGTTCGATATGGGAGTAAACGCAGTAATATAATAGTGATGTGCTGTCACACTAATGACCGCTCCATTTCATATCCAGGAATTTACTGTTCATTCCAGGTTGCGGTAGGAACTGTCGGTCGATTTTGTTAACATATCGAAGTGATGGCTTGGATGAAGTGATCACGAAGTGAGCTGTCAATCCATTTAATGAAGATGTCACGTGATCGCGAAGTGAGCTGTCATTCCATCTTGATTTTAAGGATTGACTGCTGACCTCGTGATCACTTCACCTAAGCCTTCACTTCGATATGTTTACAGAATCGACCGGCTGTAGGACTTAAGTCGGTACGAGTCCGACAAGACTCCATTCTACTTAGACAGAGAGCATCATTTGTGGATCTCACCACAAAAAAAGGTACAATAGGGTCGGAATTGTGCCTCGTTACTTTTAAAAGCTAAAGTCTGAAGAAACCGAAATGTTTCATAAAACAGAAATAATACAACTTGAGAAGCTGCCAAAAATCTTAACAATTAAAAATTAATATCAATTGGAATTCATCCAATTTGAAGGAAATTCTTAACAGATGTTCAGTGAAATTGTTCCGCTTTAGAATTCAAGTTGGCATTTCTGAAATATGAGACGCTATTGCGAAACCAATTTATTTATCTCATGCTCTATATTTTTGTGAATGTAAAATTCAGGGGGTGTAGGCATTTAAATGTTTTTTTCGGTTAGGTACTAGGTTTTGTATGAAAGTAAGATAATCAAAATTTAAACATACCCCATAGACAAAACAGCTTTCAAAAATTTGACAAGCACCTATTCTTCAAAGCCACAAATCGTGTACCTATAAGCTCAAGAAAAAAAAAAGCATCCCATAGACTAGAAACTGTCAGACAGGCTCACTGCCGACGAGTGATTGGCGGGTCTCACGCGAGAGTTCGTGTGCAACTGCCCTTAATAACAGCATACCATAGCTGCAGGAATACTTGCACAGATTGTGGCTCGAAGATTTATTGTAATAACTAGTTTGCGTCCCGGGTTCTGCGGGCCGCTCATCTTGGATTCTTGTTGGTGTTCCAGTGATTGAAGTGGACAGAAAAGCTTTGCGTGAGAAACAAAGACGCATTAAATGTTTAGTTTTTTTTTTAAATCGAGTCATCTAAATATGTAATTCTTTTTTTTTTATTAATTTGTTTTTAAGACTAGTAGGTAGTTAAAGAAAAACATTTCTGCACAAATTGCGGTTGACACTGAGTCAGATTAATTGAGGTTTGCGACTTGTGTTAAGTAATAAGTACAGACTTCCGGTTCATCGTGATTTCACCGTCCTAAAACTAGAAAATGGCAATATAAGGAGCTAGGTTTTTCTCGTGACTTCACTCCCGGTGCTTATAGAACAAACAAAGAATAGTCTATTATGAAATATAACCACGCATCTATCAGTGATTGTTTTACTGATCAGTACTTCCAGAATATTTTCTAAATTATTAGTTCACACATGCGACTTACGACTAAGGACAATACAACTGGCGCACAATCGAATTACCTGCAGCCGAATTGACGACCAACCAATTTGTACACGTCTACCAAGACCTCATCAAGAAATACAGCCAGTTTTGTCACCCTATAAACCTGAACGTCAGCAAGTTTAGCTGAACAATGTCTTTCACGGCGTTGTCTAAATCTTACGGTTGACCCGTATTCGGGTAGTCTTGAGGTTTCGTTGGAGGGTTTCCAAACGGTAAAGCGTGTCTCTTCCGGTTCCGTGCCAATGCTTACTTCCTCAAGCGGTGACTATTGTGGCTGGGAGCCATTTTTATTATATGATTTTATTTATCCTTTTACTCACCGCGCGTGTAACAATACAAGATTTTTTGTGTCAGAGAAATATGTGTATTTGAATAACAATGCTTTGTAGAATTTTCTTCTGAGGTATCTACGCAAAATTATCTGTTATCAGTAAATAAGAATGTAAGTAAATCAAATATTTTACACAGTGGTTTCAGGGTTGGTCCTAGAGAAAAAGTTTTCCTTATTCGCAAGTATTTTCAGCTCCAGGGTTGCGGAATTTGTTTGAAAGAGTCACCGTGGCCCTGGAACGCAAAGGGCTTTAGAAGGAACACACAGGAAAGCCGCTGCCAAAAGCTAGTTAAGTAATGTTTCCACTTGCTGTTCCTAAAGTAAATCCAGCATTAAAAAACCCTGCCAATATGAACTCCAGACTTGTATTCAGGCTGGTTCTGTTATTCCACAAAGTGGTTCATGTTAGAGGGTGCAATGAACAAGCGCGTTAGACACAGTTCAGTGAGCCTCCGTGCAGCTATCCTGTTAGGTACCTACTCACTGGCTGGTTAGCGCTCAACGGGTAGCCAAAATAAAGGGTGCTAATAATGTGGGCTAAACCTTTCTTGTAGGTAAATAAACAACTTTTTTAGAAATGTTTTGTCGAATGTATCATCGTCGGTTTCCAGCCAATTTACAATAAACCTTAATGAATTATACGGCACCTTCCTCGTGCATGAATCACTTCGTCCATAGGTGAAACTGCATGAAAATCTGTTCGGTAGTTTTTGAGTTTATCGCGTATAGACAGACAGCTTTGTTTTATAATAGTAGTGCGAGTGATGCAGTGACGCATCAGGATAGATGGGCCAGATTCGTTACGCCGTGGGAGCCAGAGGACGGGCGTCGTCACCGAAGAAGGCCTAGGAAACACTGGCGTGATGACTTAGAAGCGTTTATGATAAGAAGCCTGGAAGAGATCGCGGAATGCTATAAGGCTGTCAATTTTATGTTTTTTAGTTTATGATTTTCTGTATGTGTGTTTTATTTGGTGTACAATAAGGTATATATAAATAAATAAATATATTGGTCGGAGAAGGCAACACTCCGGGAAGTGAGGAAGGCTTTGGATCTTTGCCCAGCTGTGGGACAAAATAAGTTGATTAAAAAAAATCTTTTGTCGAATATCTATACTTCTTTACTATCTTATACTCAATACTTATCTATACCTATTAATACTATATTATAAATGCGAAAGTTTGGATGAATGGATGGATGTTTTTGTTACTCAATCACGTCAGAACGGCTGAATGGATCTTGATGAATTTTGGCACAGAGGTAGATTATAGTGTAGAATAACACATGGGATAACTCATTATTCCGGGAGTATGTTCCCTAGGGATAATTTTCGAAATACACGCGGGCGGCAGCTTAATATTGTCTGTTCCTGTAGTCTGTTGTTGGTAACAGAAAGGGATAATGCCGCCTAGTGTGTGTTTGGAATGAACATGTTTTATCTCTTTGTAATATTTGGAAAGGAAAGATTTTCCTTTTCCATATGAAAGGAATCGGGGCGGAATACGGGCGGGCTACGGATTACCTTGTCATATTGCTTTGAAAGGTGTAATATTTACATCTTAAATACTTTTAGGTTTGATTAAAACAAACATTGTTGATAAAAAACAAACTTTGTCTCTGTCATCTATGACCTTTTTTTTTTTTTTTTTAAGGATGGGAAATCATCAAATGACTTCTTCCGCTCTGGGCGGAGCGGAAGGGCGTGTCAGACTCTTACTGACTAAAACCCATCCGTGTTCTTTGTAAATATTAAATAAAAAAAAGGTATTGTCTTGTAATCCGGTATAATACCTATGTAACGTAGTTACGTATATATATAATTTAATTTGCCGTATAGTGTCGTCCTTAGTGCTAGCTTAAGATAAGAATAATATTTATTTCTCACACCAATAAGCGTCTCGGTATCCGATCTGTTCACATCACTTATTTTTCATTGTATATATTACCGGAAAATTGCAGACTCCGTAAGATTATAATAAATCTTTATTTGATTATAATTTCTCGATATATTATGAAAAAAAAAAAAACGTTTTTTATTCAATCAATACCATACAAATTCAATAGTTTCCAATATATCCGTGTCTTATATAGAATAAAATAGTTTACTATTTCACGCGATATTTTACAATCTTACGGTGTTTGCCATTTTCCGGGCACATATACACAAAGACATACCAACTAAAACATGTCAGGACAAAAGCGAGCTTAACCAAGAATTGTATTTTCTAACAGGAAACCTCAGTGCGATAGTTAGCCAGAACGCTAAGTGCACGACAGAAACTTCGAGTGTCGTGAAGCGGGCTACATAATTCGAACTAAAACAGTAATGTGGCCCGAACATTACAAATTTACAATAAGCCGACTTATCCTCGACTAATCGTTTTGTACTAAACGTGGGCTTTTCCTACAGACCTATACCAACATCAAAGCTGTTGCGGCCACTCCTAACTCCCAAGCGGATAACGCCACATTCAACAATGTTTGACAGATGTATTAGCTGTCAGTACGATATTAATATCGCGGTGGATCCTTATTCCATACTCTCGATGTAATGAGGGATCCCTTGGGTTATTATAAACCAGTGATGTAAGCCTAATTTTTCAAATTTAGATTACTTCTAGGCAAACGTGCTCCATCTTCGACCACATCATCGCTTACCATCAGGTGAGATAGTGATCAAACGCCTGCTTAACAATAGTAAAAAAAAATACGGGTTTTTGCAAAGTGGGATTATGCGATTGTACGTGAAATAAGTTTATAAAGTTTTGCTGTATGTTGGCTATCGATATTTGTTAATCTATAATTATACTCTCAGCTCAATATTTAGGGCCCATTAATATTATTATTTATTTAGCAACAGGAGGTCCCTGTAGCTAAACAAACCTTTTAAATCATTTACCAACATAGTCTTTTTAATTGAAAACGACTATCGAAGCTCATCTACATGCTTGCTTGATTTATTGATTTATTGTCTAACAAAAATGTGACGACATTGTAGGCACTATAGCAAATTTTGCCCTACCAATTTTTAGAATTTCTACAAAAAAATCACCAGGGACGCAGCCTTTGCTGACGCCCTTTTAGCGTTTTCGTTCCTGCATTTTGTCAGAAATATGAGTGTCATCGAAACTTGCTCGGTGCAAATAAAACTACACTGCAATGAAAGCGGGCATGGCAACTATGTGTCCGTACTCGATATAACAGCGAGTATGACACTTAGTAGGAGGACCTCTCCAAAAAGAGTTTTACAACTCTAAAAAGTTTTTATCCGTCCAGAATACTTTATAGCTTCTGTCCACGGCTTCGCTAACGTGAAAAGTGTTTTAATATCCCAAGGGAATATGCTACCGTGTATGTGTACTGTATTCTAATCCAAGTCACATCTACACGTGTGCCAAGTTTCATCCAAATCCTTTCAGTCGTTGAGGTGTGATTGACTAACAAACATCTTTAATGGCCGGTCTCAATAACATATCTACCTTTAACCAACTGTCAAATTAGCTACCAACTGTAGCTAATTTGACAGTTGGTTAAAGGTAGATACGTTATTGAAACCGCCCGTAAGTAACCGTTATCCCCGGTTAATGGAAAACCATATCGACCTGTGACTAGTTAATTGCAAGTTAAGTGATGCGATTGACTGATGTAAACTGTCAACCAATCGTAGGTAGATAACGCGCGTTCAACAATTTGTCGCAATAAATTTGTGATAATATTTGTTCGAGAAGTTTTGAGAAATTTTGTGCCTATGACTTTCACATATATAATAGGTAGTATGAAAGAGTCTTGCACTATTCTAACCTTACATTTGTCGAGTAAAACGTCAAAAACAGGAATTTTCTTTCACCCTTTCCCTAATGACTTTCGCATGGAACCCTTTCATTGCTTTCAAAAACCTTCAATCCTTACACGCGTACGTTTGCATCAAATTTTTCCACGTCCCATACAACGCTCGACTTGTCGCGCGTTTGCATTCATACTATATTTGTAGCATCATGCATGCGCGGAAATGAAACACGTCCGTATAATTTTATATGACATGTTATAGTTTGCAAACATCCGCCATTGAGGTTCTATTTCGTTGAGAATACAAAATACGAAGAACGTGGGAAGATAGCACTGTCCCATGATATTATGAGATTGTGTCCCTAACACGAATGTTATAGACAACGAACACCGATATGATCGTTCTATCCAAAGATCTATAAGACTTGTAGCAACGCCAGGTTGGCGAAAAAAAAAATAAAGCAAGTATAACCTTAACCTCAAAGTTGTACCTGTACAAGAATATTTTGCAGTATGAATATCGGCCTTTCGATTTCCAAATTTTAATTACAGAGCTGGATACTGATAGTGTCATTCAATCGTGAAAATATTCTTGCAGCACACAGTGGTGCACGGAAATTGGTAATGTAAACCCATCTTCACATCAAGATTACAACAGCAATGGCATGCGAAAATTGGTCCAAAACTCAGAAGTCTAAGTTTTAAAACAAACAAACTCTTCCACCGAGAGCTAATGTACCGAGTCATGCGAACCACAAACTCAGTGATTCGGAACTAATGAACCGTGCCAAATTCACTCCGACAGTCAACACCTATCGAATTAACGAGCTTGTAAATCAAACATGTTTAAAATAGTTCCGGCGCTACCGTATCGTAATCGATACCGACACTTCAAACTCGATCAGCGAATAATCGAACACCAATCGACCTTGAACCCGAGCCGGGATGTTAAGGAGCTGCGAAATTATCGGATATCCGAAATAAAAATTATACGAATCCGAAATAAAAGTTTCGGATACTTTCGGATATGGGCGGAGATTTAACGAGACACGTTATGATGACAGGTTTTTCTGCCCGGCTGAGCCTCACTCGTCACTTGCAAAACCTAATATTTGTACCTAAAACAGGTAAATTATTATTTCTATATCCGTATCCAGATTCGAAATTTCATATCCATGAAATCCCTGATCCCAAGTTTAAATCGTATTTCGAACTGTAAGGTACGATATTAACGCATTCAGCCAGCAATTCGTTCCGAGCCTTTCCATCCGAGACCATAATTATTTCCTATGGCGAGCGCGGACGGTAATTCGAGATTACGACTAGGTTATACAAATTTCCGACTGAGCTCCCGCGATATTTCCGTAACTGATGCAAACGGATTTGTATCATGTTTAAAGTTAATTTCTCTGCGAATTATTTAGAACAGTAAGTAGTCGAAATATGAGTCACGTGTTTCGCGGATTGACACGAACACTTTAATTAAAATCTTTAGAAACAAACCCGCAAGCATGTGGAGGAGACGAAAGTGTTTAAAGCCGAGACCATTTAAATATTTCAGCGTCGTATCTCGACAGGGGGTGGTGTGCCCCCTTCATGTAAATCGATGTGGGGGTGGAACGTCCCCGGCAGTTACTCCTATTACTGGGTTCTTTTTCGTTTTGTTTATTCAGGAATTAATGAAAAACGTCCGAGCCGCGGGCTAGTGTCCTGTTGTGGACGGTCTCCTGGATTTTTGTGCCATTTGGAACGTTGGACACTGCATGCATACGGGTGATTCTTTGTTACTTTGGGAATCCGAACACACTGTTTTATTTTTCTTTTGAAACTCTTATAAAGTATCTAGACAAGTGACATTCTGTCAGAGGTAGCGTGGGAAGGTGATTGTCAAAATGTCAAAAATTTATGAGATTGACATGAGGTTTCGAAATGTCACGTGATTAATCCTTTATAATACTTTGATCACGCCGCTTTCATTTTTAAAATCAGGTTCGTTTACCCAAACCTACTTTTCTGATAAGAGCAAAGAAGGGTCGTTAAACATTTATTGCACATCCGTCCCACCTCTTAGAGCCAATTCTTCGTGAAAATCAGATTCTCTCCAATCCAATATCACGTGTTACCGGTAAAAGGTCTTATCATCTAGTAGGTACTCTTCGAGATAAAATGTGAGATTCATGCAGCAAACAGTATAGGTAAGTTCCGCATAAAACCGGGGTCTCTAGAAGAAAGAAAAAGAAATATTTGTTTGGGACTCGCACAAAACAGACCAAAAGTAAAATAAATTAAAAACTAACAGTACTTAATAATTATTTAAAGCTAACAACTCGAATTTAATCTGTGCGAGGCCAAAAAGGTTCCTATCTCTGCATATGCTGCGATATTACTGATTGGGACGTTAAAATCTGACTCTGAGCCAATATACGAATATCAATTAAGGTTTTGATGACAAAGAGGGCCTATAGGCAAAGAAATGACACGAACGATTGTCCAAAACGTTTTTGATTGATCACGTGTCATTTTCATGTTTGGGATCGACGTACTACCGCATGTTGCCAAACATTTTGATCTTTCTGACAGTCATTATCTCTTGTTCGAGTCCCTCTTTTGGGACATCGAAAGTAGTTCTCAATCAAGGAAGCTATTGCTGTTCGAGCTAACCTCTTCCACGTATGCTTTGGTTCAGCGAGACAGGATTGAATTGACCTGAGGCTTTGAGGCTCCGATTCGACCACACACCGCTCAATAACCTCTCCTTAAATAAGGGAATTTAAACAGCGTCCTTAGTTAAGGAGGGTTATTCTGGTACCCACCTTCGTTGAACCGCAACGATGCGTCGCATGAGCTACGCCTGAGGCTTATCTCGAGGGAAGCATCATTTCCAAGAATCCTCGCGTGACGACATCAATTTGAAACGCCACTTAATTCCAGTCAAGTTTCACCGGAAAATTCGCCACGTGACTTTCTCATCGAATAGTGACAATTTTAAAAGCCAAACGCACAGGTATTTAATCAAATTCAATGTTGCACTGTAGTCACTGTTTCTGGTTGACTGTAACGCGGTTATGTACATACCATGGAACTGTGGAACCGTGCCGGTCGTATTCGCGCCATTTTATCCGGTTTTTTTGGCTCGCAGACGGGCGATGATAAAATTCCCTTTATGTTGCGTCCTGCACCCGCTAGATATGAGCTTTATCGAATAAAATGTGCTTTAATTTTTTGCTTAAAAACGTTATCTGTAGGTATTTGCATATTTTATGGATAGCCTGCTCGAATTCTGGAATATCAGATGAAATATCTGATCAGTTTGCTAAAATAAAATTTGATGGAAGCTTTTCCGATATCCGTGGCTCGGAAAGCAAGTTAAGCAGGTCATGCCATTTGACTTGTTATTTACGGGGGTCTTTGACAGTTGTTATCTACGGGTAGTTAAAATCCAGAAAATCTGACACCAGTCTTGCCGAGGGGTATCGTATTTATTACCCATTTACTGGTTTGTGGTCAGATAGACAGTCACTCCATGTAAAATATTGGTCACCAGTACATGGTGGACATCCCACCCACAAGCACAGAACGTTTTGGGAACACATTAATTAAACGTACAGCTTAGGAGTGGAATTCCCTGCCAGAGTCTGTGTTTCCTGATAGCTACAACCTGGGAGTCTTAAGTCAATATTGAATAGGTTACGTCTAGGCAAGCGTGCTCCATATTCGACCACAACGAGTGCCTACCAACAGTAAAAAAAAAGGTTCCAGCTGCATCTGGTACACTGGAAGCCGACCCCAACATAGTTGGGGAAAAGGCAAGGCAGATTGAAAGCTTTCCTGATAGAAAAAAGCTATCAAATAGGTATTACTAGAGAGAATATTTCCAATACTGGCAGGTGATAAAGCTAAGTTAATGTAAAAAACCCTAGGGCCTTACTATGAAGTCTTAAAACGATCAAGATCCCGCTCTAAGAGAGAGACGGAGCTATACATAGCGAATAGCACTATCCCTTTTACATTATCGGAATTGGATGGCATTAGCACGTAATAGTACCCTAACTGTACCTGTTCCTATGTACGTTAGTGCGTTAACAAAAAATCTATGTACCCATTCAGAAAATTCGCAATGTTTCCACGCTAGATCATCCATTACGTAGGTACAGTGACACCTAGGCTAGATAACTAATAAAAACAAAAGCGTATCTTAGCCCGCGGTTGTTGAACTGCTCTCCCGGCTGTGTACAATCGCCCTTAGGGACTAAATTAGGGACATGGGCATTGGAGCCGCCAATGTGCTCATAACTTTATACTCCGTCCGTAACGCTTGGCTAGTCTTACTGGATCGTTTGTTATACAGGATTTGCGGTAGGTCTGAGAATGTTTAGAGGGCCCATGGGGAACTGAAGTCTTATCGCAAAATAGTACTCCCCTGACGTGTATCTTCGAATGTTATCCGAGAAAATATGAGAGTTTCTTCATGAGTTGCAAGAGATCAGGGACGCGTGTCTGATAGATACTCTCAAACATTAGTCACAAAACCATGTTTTTTTTTTCATTGTGGGATTAAAATCCTTTAGGAATAATAATAATACTTTTATTTTGTGTTTTTTTTAAAGAAATATTTAAAAATGTAAATTAGTATGTAAGGAAAATAAATAAAGAGAATAATAATCATTTTATTATCAGGCTACTGGGGCACATAGATACAATACACAAAATAATCTTAAACAATAATAAACAAATATTATTAATAAACCTTATTAAAACTATAACTAAACACGTAACGTACGTAATATTTAAGGAGTAAATGTGTCGTGTGTAAGGAGCGTTTCTCTTCACGATATTTCATACAAACTCGCCAGTCTTTATTCCTGCAATGAATGAACCGATTGAAATGAAACTTGATACGCATATAAAGAAAGAAAGAAAAGAAAAGAAAGAATAATGTTTATTTGGGACTCGCACAAGACAAACAAAACAGTAAAATAAAATCAATCATATGCTAGACCTACCTACGTATAAAAAGTTAATGGGGAACTTCTTCGAAGTCCAGTGGTAGGTTCAGATCAATATATTTGCCAGACTACTCAAACTAGCGCCTGACGCTGGTTTTCAATTGAACCTGAGATTTTGTGATGTGTAACGGTCGCAGATCACTTTTTAACCGACTTCAAAAAAGGAGGTGGTTCTCAATTTGGTTGCTTTTTACCACATAACTCAGTCATTTATAAACCGATTTGAAAACTTACTTTTTCATGTGAAAGGCTATATATATATATATAATATTATAATTTCATCAAAATCTGTTAATTAGTTTGGTTTTTAAATCAAAATAGCTGGAAAAAATATGTCATCCAAGAAAACGAAATTGCGTATTTTGCTTTCCTGTGACTTAGGTACTAGTGGTGTTGTGTTATGTGTACCACTAAAAAGTGAAAATTAAAAAACTTTTTTAAAATAACTTTAATTTCAGCAGTCGGTGTTAAAATACGAAGAAACAACCGAAATGAACGTTATTTAATACTTTCTAGCTTTTTTTTTGGAAGTCAGTTCTATTGTTTTTGTAAAAAAGTTTTTAAATACTTAGTAATTCATTTATCGTAATAGGTAATCGAATCTCCGAGACCTAACAATAATAACAGAGTAAAACACGTAATATGTAACAGCTGCGTACATTTATTTAAAAACTCCTGACACGACCGGTAGTCAAAAAGTCGGCGGAGGGTGAAAAAGGGTGCTAATGTATAATAGATGGCCTTGTCTCCTTCCTCCAGACGTGATTACGGGACCACGTTATCGTAGATCGTAGCATTAGTAGCCAATATAGAAAAATAAATGGAAAGTCATTAAAAATATGTATGCAGGAAGCCGATTTCAATATAGTTGGTAAAGGCTGCATAAGTGATGATTCAAAAACATTGAAAATAGTACAGACGCCAGCACATCAAGCTACAACAATCTGTCAACATTCTTTAATAGATTTTCAACTTTATCGCCGAAGCATTAAGTTCAAGGTTGTGGGAAAATTTGATAGTTTCGGGTAGCTTGATGTGCAGGCGTCTGTACAAACAACATTCCCTCCACTTTTTCAGTTCTGAGTTGAAATCGAATTTGTCAATTAGTGATTGAACTAAAACAAATGCCAAATAACGCATCATACCGCTTGAAGTGTTGTTTTTAGTTTTTTTCGCGGTGGGGTATTTAGTTTTTTTTTAAACAAGCGTTTGATTGTTTTCTACTCTTCAAAAAACTTCGAAAAAACAATGTAATCCGCCATATTGGTGCGGCGGCCATATTGAAATTATTACAAATCAATAAATTATTAAATTGCCATCGGAACTAAAGTTGTACCTATGCAAAATTTCAGCTCAATCGGATACCAAAAAATGGTCGAAGTATGTTTTGCAAATTTTGACGGACAACTTACGTACATACGAAGAGTGCAAGTTAAATAAAAGCTTGTAAAAGTCAAGTTATTATTTTTACAATTGTTTCTTAATATAGTATATCATATACAAAACATCACCCCTAAATATGACCACGCATTTCTGAATAATTCTGTAGATAACAAGAAAACCTAGAAGAAGTGTATGTATAAAGTAACATATGTTTATGTTTCATTTGGAATCATTTGCGTGAAGTCCGGCATCACATGCCCACACCATGACGCTCGATTGCTAGTTATTAATGGAAAAAAGCTGCATTGGCAGAAAATTCCTCCAGTCTTTATATCCTTTAGTTTTTTAACGTAACAACGCGCCCGGCTAGTTAGCTCGTTATAACGTAACAGGATAACACGCCGCAGTCCTCTGTTCTCCTCCCGCCATTGTTTCAACTCGCCACTAAACTATACGTTTATATGTCAGAGATAAACTCGGGAACTAACGGACTGTTTTTGAAAATTCTGTCTTAATGTCGGGCTGTTTGTATGCAGACGGGTTGGAAAACTTTGTGAATTGCTTTTTGTAAACAAACGTTAGTGCTTTTCTTTTGAGTGGCTATAAAATATTGTAATTTTAAAAGTCGAATGTGTTGTTTGTCAACAGTGATCACTAACAAAATAGGGTACTTATTTGACAAAAAAATCTGATTAATCCGTCAGTTAGGTTATCGAAAAATATTGGGCACGTGTTTTTTATTTTATCAAATCAAAAAAAAATACGAAGTTTAAACGCATCAAAGATAAGGAGTGGGGCCTTGTAACGTCACTTTCCAGGAAAAAGTGTACTGGTAAGTGACGTCACACGAGTTTTCAACGCCCGTTATCGTCTTCATCTTTTGTTTACGTGTCAAAACTACATGTTCAATATTTTTTGGAAACCTATCTGACGGACTTATTAGATATATTTTGTCAAATACCCTATTCAATAGAAAAGCAATTATATAAGGCTCGAGTATGATGCCCAGTCACAAGCCATTGGATTTATCATGGGCAATAGTATTTGACGCTTGCTTAGATATAACCTGTTCATTCTTGACTGAACGACCTCGTGGTTGTAGCTATCAGGACACTCGGACTCCTACGGGAATTCCACTCCTTAGCTGTACGCACAATAAAAGTATTCACAAAACGTTTTTTGCGTATGGGTAGGATGCCAGTCATGCTGTACGGGTGCCGTATCGCCGTATGTCAGATGATGTAACGGACTTAGCGGTATCAAATCGTGTAATTCCGACGCACACAAAATCTAATAATTGCATGACAAATGCAATTCACCAAATCATTCCTAGAATAATTTCCTCGTAATCGTTTTCCCTTTACATATACATATGTAATGCTACATATTAGATCATATACACACGAGTAGGATACTAATAAAAAACAATGGCTTCTATGCAAATTCGTGGATTTTCCCTCGTCATCTTTCTGTCGGTGCACCGTAATTGTACGATGGGATGCCACTGCGACTACTAAGTTAGGGTACGGAGGAAGAAGCCAACATGCTCAAGGATGTTGGCTAAAGAAAATATGTCTTTTGTTTTCCCTGTCATGCTCGAGCAGTGTGCATAGCTTTTCGATGGGCCGGCTTCCAGTGTAACTAAAATAAACTATGAATGTAATTTGTCACATTAGGTACATAATACAATTCGGAAGTCGTTGGGCAAGGGTTGCAATGGTATCGCCGTGCTTTTGCCAAAACACGTTACACACTCAATAGATTTTTTCAGTCAAATACCCTAGGTATTTGACTGAAAAAATCTATTGAGTCCGTCAGATAGATTTCCAAAAACTATTGGACACTTATTTTTCTTTTGTTATGTTAACAAAAAATGAAGACATGATACAGTGCGTTGAAAACTCATGTGAGTGCACTTTTTACTGGAAAGGGACGCTACAAGCCCCCACTCCATATCTTTGATACGTTTTATCTTCGTAATTTTTGATTGATTTGATAAATAGACAATCATTTTTTTTTAAAGGAAAAGAATAATTTGCACGCTGAAATTACAGGCAGAATAAGAGATCTGTAATTATTTTGCTTAAGAACTTTCTGTACCTTATTTACGCAAATAAATAAATTACTTAAGTACTTACTTAAAATAAAAAATACGTTTCCAATATTTTTCGATAATCTAACTGATAGACTAAATAGAATCATATTTTTTTAAACCCAAGCAACATCCCTATTACCAGTATATGTTTGAATGTATATCTGACTTTCACGACCCATTAATCGGGTAACATGATATGTTTTGTGTTTATCTGACACGTTACATACATACATCAAATCAAGATTTTGTCCTCTTGAGACGAAAACACGCTTTTGGGTTACAAAATTGTTTTTATTTGATTCGACTTTGACTATAAGGATATTTTTTGTTGGTTGATTTTTTGAATGTACTAAAATGTATTGTAGTACAGTCGAAGATTATTAATATAGACATTATTAGATAGTACTCCAAAATGTAAAAGCTGTAGGTAATCTGTACTTGTTACAAATTTTTCGGACATAGCAGAAGCCAATTTTTTTGCATGAATTTACGTAGTGATGTTTGTACCTATGTGAAGTTATTATTTTATCCTATGTTATACCGCTTCGTATAATTAACTCAAAAAGTTTAGCAGAAATGTTCGCCCACGCAAAATATTATAACGCTAGCCTCCTTTTAAAACTAAAAGATTTCGTAATAACAGGAAAGTTGGAAAACATTGTAAATCATCTGAAGCCAGGCTGGCTGGCACAAACTTGCGCTCTCGCCAACTTCTCGTCTTGATCAGCTATTCCGTCTATAACTTTATCTGAGTTTTAATTTGTTCTCAAATTGTGTAGTAATAATGTACATCTGCGGTATCCCTTGAGGACCGCCACGGAAAGCGGCAGGGAAGTCAGAAGGACTAGCCGGTCGATTCTGTAAACATGTCGAAGTGAAGGCTTGGATGGATTAACCGCTAACTTCATCATTGAGTTTTTTTTTTTAATGTTGCCCCACGCTAGGAATTTCTCCTGTATCGTCATAAAAGTCCCTAGAACACTGGCAGCATTGCCACGTTGAATGGCAAAGTGGTAGTTTGCTGATTTTAAGCTTGATTTTTGTACCAAATTAAATAACTTGCTACATTTAAGTGATTTTATTTTTAATGCGATATTTATTTTACTTTCGATGTTGGTAGCGAATATTTAATTTGAGAACTAACAGTACCTACCAACGTTTGGTTCTTCTGACTAAACTCATTTGTTCAATGATCGTAATTAAAAACTTGGCAGCCCTGTAGAAAGAGGTCCTTTGTAAAGACACGTCCAACTTATCTAATTTCATCTTGTTTGTACCAGCACTGATTTACTTTCAATAAAATGTCTTAAATTAATACCTTTGTTTACATTGGAGCTTTAATTAGGGAGATGATTTAACATAAGAGAGTTTTCTGAAGGGAAACGTGTTTGTGTGACTTATTTGAAGAAAGGTACAGATTGATATCGCTTAGTCGTTTGATTATAAACTAAACTAAACTAATTAGGTGGTAGTATTAGGTATGTTTATTTTTCCAAGAAATAGTTTTAAAGGTATTTAAGAATACAGATAAAAAATTTCCCCCTTATATATAAAATTCTTTACTAAAAGATTACAGGAAAATCGAAGACAAACCAACAGCAGTCTGTGGCTTTCAATTCAATTAAATTCAAATACATTTATTGTTCGTCAAAGGTGGAAAAGCAGTTCTAATCATAATAATATAAACATCGCTGTAACATACCCATTGGGCGTACAATATCAAATAAAATAATCATTCGAAATCTATTTTATCATTAATATCAAAGTTCATTGTAATAAATTAATCATGTCAAAATAAATTAAAAGTCATTAATATTATTAGGTACTCATGTCAAAATATATTATCATTAATTAATATTTCAAAATATATTATCATTAATTAATATTTCGTTTTTACCATTGGCTTTAAAATAACTACTTAAAAATTATAATTCGTTCTTCTTTATTTCGTTCTAATCGCTCTTGAACGGTTATTTAATTTACTTATCTGAAAGATAGTGTCTATATGAACCTAGTAACAGTCCCTCAAAAACCACAGGCATTTAAAAACTCCTTTCTACGAAGGCTCCATTTTATTTACAGCATTAATCCTCCATGCTGCAGACCAACTTCAAGCTGATCAGTAAACTGTAAAGGCCTCGGGGCATAAAGTTAAGCTGTGTCCGTTGACTCTTCAGCCTATTCACTCAACTTTTATATTGAGCACTGGCAACTTTGAGAGGAAGGCTTTTTTTGCTCTGGCCACTCAGCCACAGTGAAGCGACTGTAACTTAATTTGAGAAGTCATTTTTGCTGTGTTTCTTCTCAACGTTATTGCTATGATGAAATTATTAAAGGTACCTACATATGTTAAACCTACGCAGCAAAAATATACGAGGGATTATTTTTTAAAATTAGATTGTTTAATTCTCATGGGACCTTATTGCGATACCCTCAGCATAATTGAGTTTTTTCCATTTTGAACCGGTTTTTCCAGTTCCTATATTTTTTCCCAAAGTTAAAAATGCTATAAGTGCCGATAAGTTTGCCCTTTAATAAAACCTAGACCAAACTAAATTAAGAAATATTCAACCTAGTCTTTCGATAAAAAAAAACATACGTTTATATTAAAAACAGACATCAATATTAAAAAAATATCTCTATAGCTGTATAAACAACATTATTTACTAATGAGACAATCGCGAAAAAAGCTCATAAAACTCAAATACGCATAAAAAGAAATCCTTACATGTTTGTAAGGATTTTTTAATGCAGGCTGCAACTGGGATTGCAGTCCACATTTCTTAATCAGATACCGAATAAAGAAAAAAACTAGCCAAGAGCGTGTCGAGCCACGCGCAGTGCAGGGTTCCGTAGTTGCTCGTCCCGTAAACCATGACCAAATAATCAGTACGAATTTCACTGTGAGAATACAAAGTTTCAAGTGCATGTAGTACAGACAGACATGGCGAAACTATAAGGGTTCTCTGTTGACTTCGGTATCCTTAAAAGGAGCGGATAAAAAAGCGAGAATATTTACAGTAAACACAATATGCGAAACCCTGATATTGAGGTGCAAATGGTGCAATCTGGTTAGACAAGTCGCCATTGTTTTACTATTATTTTTGCTAATTAGTCATTCAACGTTAAGGACGGTAAAATACAGACGGACAGCAGGATTTTACAAACAGTAACTACGTATGTGAGTTGCCAGGAACTGAAATATTCATGTCCATTTCCAAAAAACGTTTGTCCTTCTTGACCATTTCGAACTTCTTTTTGAAAATATCAGAACGTTTTTACCGTTGACTTTTACACTAAGTACTGAAACTCTTCTCCTCTTCTTCTTTTGCTTCTTTTCTTCTTTTGTCTTTGAAGATTTTCAGCCTGACGTCACAAATTAGTCCGTCTAAGCCGAAGCGATCTCACCACGCGTTCGGCAACCTTTGGGCGCGGTCGTGCGCGCGATGCCCTTACTTTACTCTCTCTCTAATCTATGGTTTAGACGTAAATCCCTGATTTTGAAAGACCTTACATTTGTTTTTACAAGATCAAGTTCGGAATATTTCCGTCTCTTTCATCTCTTATTATTTTCTGATCATAACGGCTTTTCAACAACACCTGACTATCATATCAAACTGCCAACACAATTACTTCTTTTATCATCAAACCTTTTTACTCGAACCTTCAACCCAGATTCGAAGAAATGAACGCACTCATTCCAGTTCCTTTGTTTTTACAAATCCATTACTTTTTGAGCCAACGATAATGATAAATTGCTTTCTTACCCTTGACTAACAGATTAATGTTTTATTTCCTTCGTTTTTGAGTACTTTTCATTAATTTTCAAGTTTCTCTTTCCATTAGTACTTAAAACTTTAATGTGTAAACACAGTTCCTGTTTACCGAGTAATGATATGGGTGTTAAAGAAGAATCCTTGTATTGTCTTTCAAAAGTTGCTTGTCGGAAGAATCAATCCTTTTTAGTAATTATTTAGCCGTTCGAGGCGAAAGTTCAGCGTTTATCAGAACGCTGTCAATACATTCTGTCTCTTGAATATCATGTATAATCAGAATGATAGCGGTAAATGCATTATTGCAGTCAGGACATAAACGGATTGCCTAATTTGGAATGAAGGTCGGATTTATTTTGCACAGTATTGTAAAGTCGATTTCTTTCGTCTTCTTAAAACGATCATAATTCCGCTCTACGAGGGAGACGGAGATAGCGAATAGCACTATTCCTTTTACATCATCGGAATTAGATGGCAATAGCACGACATAGTAGGGGACTAGGACCTCGTTAGTCCTGACGGTAAAGCTGATCTCTTGGCTTTATGTTCTTAAAATATTATTGGCACATTATTAATAATTTGAATCTTATGACAGACAGACAGAAGTTTCTTCCGGCTTTGGAGATAGGCATTTTTATAAATGTCTTAGTTTTTCTCTAAATAAGCCTATTATTTAATGGTACCACGACGCGTCCGGGCAATATTCCAAAGCTTTATATTCCTGTTTTATTCATAACTTCCTATAACTCCCGACAAAATTCCTTGTGCGCTTTAAGTTGTGTAAAATATGGGAAAGTTGTATGAAAACATTCTCCATTACTTCTAGTGTTTATGCTCACAAGTGATTCTAACTTATCGTCTTTATCCACTGTTTAATGCGACGGTTGTTTCGACTCTAAATTTGTACTTGAATAACTTTGTATTTGGCTTAACTTCATTTAATACTTGAATACGAGATAGTTAGAAAAGTTTATCTCCGTCATTATTTTGATTGCTCTTGGCAGACTAGTACTTTTAAGACCATTACCTTGTCAATCAACTCATTGAATCGCAATTTTATTGCTGGACATAGGCCTCTCCCAACTTGTACTCACCGGACACGGCTGTTTCGGGAGGTACCTGTTTCGGATTAAGCGGGAGGACACGCCTGGGTGGCAGCACTGTGTGGATCGCCCGGAGGACACGGTGTAGCATACGGTGGAGATCTGCCCTGCTTGGGCTGAGCACCGCCGTGTCCTCGTCGAGGCGATCGGCGGCGGCAGCCTCTCGCGTCCGGCCCTGGTTGAATCCATGGTCCGGAGCGAGGAGGCTTGGGAAGCGGTCACCTCCTTCTGCGAAGCAGTAATGCTAGCGAAAGAGGAGGCGGGCCGCGCGAGGGAAAGGCAAGGCCTTCGCCCCAACCGCCGCAACAGGAGAAGACGCCCCGGGCGTCGGGAGTCGCAGGGCGATCCCCGGCCACCGTAGGCGCGGGCCTGCGGACGGCGAGCACTGGGTGGCTCGCTGTCCGATCACCACCAGGCCCGGGTCGATGGCGCGTTTCACGCGCGCCTCAAAGAGATGTCAGCATAAAAGACGGGGGCCCGCTAGGGCCAAAGCCTGCCAGGGTTGCGGAATTTGTTCGAAAGAGTCACCGCGGCCCTGGAACGCAAAGGGCTTTAGAAGGAACACGGATGGGTTTTAGTCAGTAAGAGTCTGACACGCCCTTCCGCTCCACCCAGAGCGGAAGAAGTCATTTGATGATTAAAAACAAGGAACACTGTTAAAGTGTGCATGCAACCTTATCAATCAAAACAAAATATGGTTAAACATCCAAAGAAATATGAAACCTCTCCACAAAAGCACAATCCGTATATTTTCACCTTGGTTCTACAATCGGAGCAGTTCCCAGTTCCATTGTGACCGCCACTTCTAACTAGGGCACATTGTACAATGCTTTCTTTTTTGTCAGCTAAAACTACGGTCTTTATACCCGTTACCGACGTTTTGTGTATTTGTACGACCTTTTAACTATTCGGTTAACTGGTGAAATGCTTTTTGGGAAATAAATTGCTGTGAATTGTGACTTTTTGGGCGTAAGGTAGTATGTTTGCTTGTTATGTCATCGACTTTTACAACACATTCAACTTCAGCCCGTACAAGTCTTTTCTTGTGATTCTTATTTTTTTGCCTCTCTCTCTGACGATCACATCTAACATCTTATGTTTTGTTAGGGACCTCATTTGTAGTACCTGCTGGAAGCAGTAATTAGTGAAGGCACCTCATTATTATCTTGTCCTACCAATTTATTTGGGGTCGGCGCAACATGTCACATTAGTTGTCATCTCAGTACGTCCCCAAGTATTGCTAACCTATTAATTTTCCAAGTGGAGTAGCCGTTGTGTCATTAAAATCTACTTTATTGAATGTTAACTCTGTGCAGATTTTTCCCAACCAAAATAATTATAGAATTTAAAATGAGTAACAGCACCTATTTATCGGGATGTTCCCGTTAAATTGTGGTAAATAACAATAGTATCAATGATTGCACGAACAATGGCCGGAACAGCGACAGATAAATTATAAAACTCATTTCAGTGCTCATTTCATATGCGTCAGTACTGACTGTTCTCTCTCTTCAGTCTGTTAATTCATTGTGATAGTTAGTTTCGTGTGCAAATTGTGAACAGTGAGTTTTTTTATGCTATTTTATTTTTATTTTCCTTGCATTTCTCAATTATACCTACTAACAGCTTGACTTTATATGGATTCGGCAATGTTTCAGGTGTTGTATCTTGTACTCATAAATATAAACTTTTTATACTAGGGATATTGTCATTTTGTCGAGTTATGCGAACCTACTTAACAGCATTTTTTTTTCACATACTTTCCCGTATAAATTGCAGAAGTAAAAGAAGGTTCTGTGCTAAATACAAAAGGCAGAAGTAGGTAGTAGATACCCTCGCTTTATTCTTGGTAAGAAACGTCGTAAGAGAGCTATATGAAACGATCAGTCAAAATAAAAAAAGCCAATTATTTAAATTAGGTTGAGTGCCAGTACTTTTTGAAAGTCAACATTTATGTAAAGAAAGACCCTCAAAACCCGCTCGACACCACTTCCTTGTGCTTTAGCTGGGAATAAGAAGTGGCGCAACGAACTCCCCAGCAACGCATCTGTGTGTTAAGTTGGAGTCAATTACAGCAACCCGTCAATTGTTAACGATCCCGCTTTTTATTCATACCGGACTGGTATGTCGAACTGCACATTATTGACTGTAGCTATACTCATTCAACATTAATCACTTTGCAGCTATTTCTGTGAGCCAATTACTCCGTAGTGACAAAATGTGATTACTTACGTGATCGCTGAATGTCAAGAACCATGATTTATGATCTGATAACCGGAATGTAATGTAGATTTTCTGGTCCTTTTGTACGACTTTTTTAATTTGGTAGACTATTAAGATGGGGAGTAAGGAACTTTGGGAAATGCGTTTCGTGTTGCCGTGTTTTTAGGTGTTGAGTGTTCTTTCCTATAACTTGTGTTGTTCCAGTAGCGGTTCAAATGCTGTTATATTTTCTTTCTTCGATTTGCTTTGGTAGTCAATCTGTTGTTTAATAAGTTTTTTTAGTATTTTATACCATGGTTATTAGGGTGGCCTAAAGTTTATAAACATCGTTTGGAAATCTCAGAGACGATCAACCCTGAAATATTGAGGTAGTCAAATCATACGCAGTACGCACATATTTTGTTTGTCTGTGCTGACGATACAAATATAATCGTAAATTAACATCTTCGATCGTAAGGGCACTTGAAAAAAGGTGACTTACATGTCTGCATCGGTTATGTAAATTGCCAGACGTTTTTGACAGCTCGTAACAAAGGGGTACCCTCTTTCGGGCAGCTAATTGACTTGACACTTGACAGCTCAGTGTTGCTACTCCAAAATGCTAGCCAGTGTTGCCAATTTCCGACTTGATGGTCCCCCATTTGGTCACTATTCCTTTTGTTTTATTGTGAGTTTTCTCATTTTACCGTACTGAACAGTTGTTCAGGTCAGTTTTCCTTTGTTTATTAAATTTTAAACTAGTTAGAAATGTCTGGCGAAGTTGGATTGTTTTCGAAGTAAGCATTTGTATGGTTGTTCTGAAGGAAAAGTCTGGGAAGTTGTAGTATAGGTTAAAGTTATTTTTGTTGCCCTTTTGTAAAAACCTGGACAAAATGTATTTCGTATTCTTTTACTCGAATGGAATTTGAAGTTGCCCGATAACTTTAATGTTTTAATAGCCGGATTACGTCGATTTGGACTTATAATATGATAGTTTGACTTGCCTGCTTGTCGGTCTTCTACAGACCGACAAGCAGGTCATCGGTGTCGGTCATCTAGACGCACTGCAAGTTACCATTCCTACCCTGTTGCTATTCCACCAATTTGCACTAAACGTTTCCAAACGTTTTTTATAATGCGCACAGCAAAGGAGTGGAACTCTCAGCCTGCGTCTGCGTTTCCGAACGCACAACCCTAATCTCTTCAAAATTAGAGTGAACAGACTTCTTCTGGGTGAGCTCGCTCCATTTTCGACTTTGTCTCTGTCATCTATGACCTAGACTAGAGTCAAGAGCAAACTCATCTCAAATAAAAAAATAAAATAAGAAGCATAAAACTGCCATTTATTCTATTTCTCCTACAGAAGTCTGAATGTCTGAAATTCATTGATTAAAAGCAACCCTACATTTTATATAGGATTCGATATCGCAGCGTTTAACGGTTATTGGAGTAAAAAGTGTAAACAAACGAGCTATAGTTAATCCCGCGGCGTTGGTTGTATAGCACGGAGCTTTGATGTATGTATGTATGTGGGGATCGGATGAACTATTAGCACAATGGGGACGGCATTGATTTATGGCTTTGGATTGAATAAATACAATTTGCGTTTTGCGATATTCTTTGTTGCAATTGTGTACAAGTTACGTACTGGTTATGTTCAATGATATTTAAAATATGGTTGTACTAATCCTACACAGAGTATAGAAAAGGTTTCCTGGTAAAAATTACAAACTTTTTCCAATAAATCCTTTGCCATTCAGTCGTCATTTAACGCTTCTCATTTATCATTACGATATTCAGACTCAGTATAGATACGTCTTCCAGTAAACACATTAAAAAAAAACAACCGGCAGAAGTGAAAACTTGAACATTAACGTTATGCATTTTTGATATTTTGAAATGGTTAGGGAATAATTTCGCACGAATTGGTCAGTATAAAAGTACTATCATTTATGTGGTAAAATACAATATTCATTTATTGCGCTATCGTACACAAACATGACAATTTATAATACATTAAAAATTTAACACTTCAAAACTTTCCCTCCGTCTTACGAATTTTCGATCAGGTCACGTGTCCTGACGCGAATTTAACATTTTTTTACCTATCCCAAAAAGTGCACAACGCTGCTAAAGAAGTTTTCACTTATAAAATGTACACAACATCTTCAAGTAGCAAAACCAAAAAACAAAATCGCAAATAATACCCATCCGACATCTCCAAAGAGATCTTTCAAGAAAAATACCGTTGCCAACAATTCAACATCGGGCACTCGAAGGTAACTCCAGGCTCCAAGAGCTGAAGAGACGAGATAGCCACGATAGACTGCGACGATGTAGCCACTCGGCCCGATGAAGCCACTCCCACCGATGTAGCCACTTGCGCCGGAGCCCCTCAAGTGGCCAATTTGCCTGCCTTCCAGCCACTCGGCGCTACGCCAGCCAGCCGGGTTTTTCGCATAAAATCTTGCTTCATTTGGCGGATTCCCTCAGTTTTCTTTTAAGTAGTTTTTAGTGTAATTGGGGTGTTTTGTATTTAATGTGGGTCCTGTTAATTTGTGTACGTGAGTTGTTTGTGGTGCTAGAAGTATTTTTAACTAAATGAGTTAACGAGATAATATTTTTTTGAGAGTTCCGCTTTATTTTGGGTTTGTTTAATAGACTCTATAAATGGAGATAGGTAATTATGTATTGAGTTTGGGAAAAACAAAATCTGTCTCTCTGACTTTTTTATATCTAGGTCCAGCGCAGCCTGCTGACACTTTGCAGAGATTGGTTTGGCGTCTTCTTTTATCACAAAGCGCAAAATCTAATTGAAAAAGGTCTGTCTGGCCATATAAATAATGATTAAGGTATCTGATGTATTGTATTATATGTACCTACCTAAGTTATAACATCGCCTTGAATAAATAAATAATCACGGTACGGGTTATTCTCTAAAAGTACTTGTCGACACGAGAGAAGAATAGGGATAGTGACACCTGATATAATGAGCTATTATTTTCAAAAGTCATTTGTCTGTGTGAAAATGAGACAAACAAAAGGTAACACTCGCCTCTTGGTGTTGACTTAGAACCTTAGAATAAGGAATGCTTGCAGAGTGTTAGGAACCTGAGCCCATAGACAAGTGACGTTCTGATAGCGGTAGCGAGGCGAAGGCGATAATCAAAAAGTAGAAAAAAAATATGCAATTAACTAGGTACTACTAAACCATAGATTTTGGTATTTCGACCATTGCATTCGCTGACAGAATAGTACTTTGTCTAGCTAGAGCCTCAGAAGTATGGATGAATAATGGAGACATCATACGGTTTCATAAAAAATATATATATCCTACCTATCCTAATATTATAAACGCGAAAGTTTGTAAGTATGGATGGATGGATGGATGTTTGTTACTCTTTCACGTAAAAACTATTGAATGGATTTGGATGAAATTTAGCACACATATAGTTAACACATAGGATACTTTTTATCCCGATATTCCCACGGGATCGAGAGTTACGCGGGTGGAACAGTGGGCGACAGCTAGTATACAGGGTGTCCCAAAACTCAACGTCAAGCCGAAACGGGGTGACAGGATTGATCATAACCATCACGAGAAAAATCTGAAAAAAAATCTATCCCATGCAGTTTAAAAATTATGGGCATTTTAAGAAAAACCTAGAAATTTGATCAAACTGTACCATTTTTCGGTTATTGTGGTTATTCTTTTTTATTTTTGTTCATTTGAACTTTGGAAACGTAATCCTAAATAACATTTCTAGAATCCCAATAAAAAATAATGACACAATTGCCTCAAGTTTCCGAGAATTGAGACTATTTGTTAAACTACGAATTTAAAATTTTCAAGATTCGTCGACTTTGACAGGCCCTCCTATAAAAAAAATGTACTAGAGTGCCTTGGCAAGTGGCATTAAAAGTTGGCGCATTTAATCAGAATTCTAAAATGGTACAATACTTGTTAGTTCCATGCAATAGAAAAGAGTAAAAAAATTAAAACCTCAAGTAACCCGATTTTTGCTATCTCATTTTACTCAGTTAAAATGTTTTTAATTCACACAAGCTCTAGGTAGGTTCTTAATTTTAAGACAAAATGATGAGAGAGATGGATAATGGGTATGTTCGCCATGAGTGAGCGAGACAGATAGTGACGCCACTTTTACCAAAGTGAAAAAAAGTTAGTAAAATTAGTAAAATAATTAATACGAATACGAACGTGCGCAGTAGACGAATGAGCGAAACGTACTAACTGGTTGGTGTCGGACTGGTAGCGTAGCCATTTGCTTGGCTGAAACTAGTGCGAATGAAACAGATAGATGCCATAGCATCTATCTGTTTCATTCGCACTCGTTTAAACGACGCATCTCCGTCTCAATGCGTGGCGTCACTATCTGTCTCGCTCACTCATGGCAAACATACCCATTATCCATCTCTCTCATCATTTTGCCTTAAAATTAAGAACCTACCTAGAGCTTGTGCGAATTAAAAACATTTTAACTGAGTAAAATCTGATAGCAAAAATCGGGTTACTTGAGGTTTTAATTTTTTTACTCTTTTCTATTGTATGGAACTAACAAGTATTGTACCATTTTAGAATTCTGATTAAATGCGCCAACTTTTAATGCTACTTGCCAAGGCACTCTAGTACATTTTTTTTATAGGAGGGCCTGTCAAAGTCGACGAATCTTGAAAATTTTAAATTCGTAGTTTAACAAATAGTCTCAATTCTCGGGAACTTGAGGCAATTGTGTCATTATTTTTTATTGGGATTCTAGAAATGTTATTTAGGATTACGTTTCTAAAGTTCAAATGAACAAAAATAAAAAATAATAACCACAATAACCGAAAAATGGTACAGTTTGATCAAATTTCTAGGTTTTTCTTAAAATGCCCATAATTTTCAAACTGCATGGGATAGATTTTTTTTCAGATTTTTCTCGTGATGGTTATGATCAATCCTGTCACCCCGTTTCGGCTTGACGTTGAGTTTTGGGACACCCTGTATATATAAATTTCAAACGACAATAAATTCCATAAATAAGTTAAAACAATCAATAAAGTTGAAGCACTAAAATTATTTTGAATTTTAAACTCTTGTGAAATTGCTTAACGCATATTATGATTCGCTTATTTTTTTTTTTAACATACTTGTGACTTCAACACAATTTATGATTCGTTCATAATTTTTATAATAACGTGAAAAATTGCAAATTTCTTGTTAATAAGATTTAATCAATTATCGTAAAGATGATTTCGAAAGTCAATAGCATTCACTTTGTTTACTTATAAAAGACTTAAGTAATGATGATTACACCTCGTAATCACCAGATGGGAACGCTTAAAGTGTACAATCATTATAAAAGGGATTCCACTAAAATCACAGGGGTTATTGCTCAACACCTTTTTTTCTTCTCAGTCTTTGTTGTTCCACTGCTGGGCAAAGTGTCTCCCGCATGGCCTTCCACTTCTAGGTCATTCACCGTCTCCGGCCAATCTCCCACAAACGTATCCAAGTCATCACGCCAGCTTTTTCTAGGTCTCCGTTGCACTATAGCTAACCAAAATCTATACTAATAAAATAAAGCTGAAGAGTTTGTTTGTTTGAACGCACCAATCTCTGGAACTACCAGTCGGATTTAGAAAATTATTTGTATGTAATAGCCATATTCATGAGAAAGGCTGTAGCAGGCTATACGGGGACGGGAAAAAACAGGATTTGCGCGTACGAAGTCCCGGGAAAAATGACTGGCCGACTGGCCTAAAACCGCAAAGATCAGGAGAAGTGGTAATAGAGAAGGAAAGGGGGGCCTTTGCCCTGTATTGGGACAGTACAGGCTCCAAACAATGTAATTAAAACTTGCAGTAGGAATCTGGGTTTTTCTGGGCGTCACAAAACCACTACGAATTTTTTTGCATCACATACCATATTTTACTCCTTCACACGTGCATGTAAGGTTGTAAAACACCTTATCTCTTGGGTACTCGCTGAAAAATTACCCCTTACACAGCTAGCGAAACAAAAAAATCATTTCCTTGATCATAAAAAGGTGCTTAAAAACTTCCCCATGGCGCGTCGCAGGCTAGTGTGAACACTGCTCGGCTGTGTTCGGCAGTGTTCGGCTAATATTTCCTACGTTTATACTGCTAGTGAAAAGCGACGGAATAAATGGAAGGCAAACACCCTCAGGGTACGAAACCTTCTCGAAAGACAGCACTTATGACGATAGATGGCACGCCAGGTCATTAATCGTGAGTTCTACGTGGAAAAATTGTGGAAGTTTCCCGAACTAAAAGTTGGCTTGTAAACGGTAGTAAAGACACATTGGTTAAAGAGCGAGACGTTGCCTTAAGTTGGGGTCGAATCTTTTAAAGTCTGTAGCAAACATATGGTGGGTTTTACAGTAGTTGTAGGCTCTGAGTCCCGTATTAAACACACATTAACTCTAAAATACTACACTTGTGAAAACCTGCGTTTATTAAAGCGTATTAATCTTAATGTTCTCATAACTTGGGGAAGCCTGGGAGTGTCTTTGTCACCCACATTCCTACTCATTAAGTAAGTTTACGAATGTCGCCGGGGAACTTCGAGTGTGCCGTGCAAGCGACGTTTAAGACAATTTTTAGGGTGATTTAGCAACTTTTTAAAGTTTCCAATATAAGATATGACTAATTAAGAACATAAATGGAGACGATTTTATTTTTGGTGAAATCCTAAGTCGAAGTTTGTTATTATATTCACCTAACTTATAAATTCCAACCAGCAATCATGTAAATATTAAATAATTTTTAACTTAAAAAACATGGAATATTCAACACCAAAAAACCGCGCTTACCTTTCATCCACTTTAGCCAGTTTCAGCTTTCCGCCTTCGGACGAAAACTGTTTACATTTTTCTTTTTTCGCGTGTAATATTCCATTTAATTTTTACTTGGCAACTCTTTTGAGTCGAGCCTCTTTTGTTTCAGTTAACGTGTGCCAACTGTAAAGCTTGTTTGTTCTTTGACAGAGTTTTAGTTGTTTATTTTGTCGGTACTGACTTTCCGATACTTGTTTCGCCTGGTTTTTGGTGGATGACAGGTTAATTTAAGTTTAAGTTAACTTGAAGCTAGGGGACAATTTTTTGAGACTTGGCGACACTGGCTTCATTATTTTTCTTCTGTTTGTGGCCGTGGTGAAAAATTCTGCTTCCAGTCTAAACGGAAGCAGCTGTTTTTTTTTTTGGAAAGCTCGCTTTTGACCACAATCTCCCCTGTTGGAACCCCATCGTCACCACGATGATGACCACATCTTCGCTTTGTCGTCATCGTCGTTGACCTGCTATCGTCGTGCTATTAGAGCACGCTTGCCTAGAAGTAACTTATTTATTTACTCTTACACGCAGGTTGTTGCTATCAGGAAATAAAGACTCCAAATATTTTACATTGAGCGACTGCCTATCTGACCGCAACAACCCATCAACTGGGGAATATCTGACCTCAACTCCCCATCAACTGGGGAATATCTGACCTCAACTCCCCATCAACTGGGGAATATCTAATTTCAACAACTCATTAACTGGGGAATATCTGACCTCAACAACCCTATAACTGGGGAATATCTGACCTCAACAACCCACTAATTGGGGAATATCTGACCTCAACAACCCATTAACTGGGGAACACAAGACAAGGCAGCAAAAGGGTTGACTGATCCAGTTATAGTATTTTATTTCCTTGTAAAGTTTTCATTACACAATATTTTTATTGCAATATGCTTTTGTTATTAATCTTGCTAAAAGAAAAGCTTTCAGGTTTAATTTAAAAACCGCAATTTATTTATGTCGCGTCAGAACCAGGTCATCTCCCTGAGGAGAGCCTCAGCTCAACCGTAACGAACACTGAAAAATGAAATGCTCGATAAATTGCTAAATGGGAAAAAAAGAAGAAATTTGGAAAACGAGGATTTATTACACAACGTTTATCGGTACAAACGAAAATGATCTATAAAAAAATTGTTTTTGAAATAAACATTTCTTTAATGGCTGGTCAATAGTCTGATAGTTTTTAACTGAAGAATAGATAAATATGACTGTTTCACATTTATCCTTTTTTATTACTCGGTTATACTTTGACTATTGAAAAAACAAGGCGAAGTCGCTAAACTACGATACACATTTTGATACGGTTTTCAATAATAGAAAGAACGATCAGCGAGGAAGGTGTTTGTATGTAATGTGCACACGTGCGAAACCGGGGCGGGTTGCTAGTTGACCATAAGATTTTTCGACTCTGTAAGCATTATTTTCTAAACGCATTATTACAGATATAGTTAGACATATAAGCCTAGCTGACGTTTTTCTAGGTAATAATGAGTACTTTTTTATGTAGTACATTATTTCTATATATCATCAATAGTTTTCGGAGCGCATGCGATGAAAGACATTTTATGATTTTTTTTTTACACCTAGGGTTACATAATTCAAGTTTTAGTAGGGATGCCTAATTCTTTCTGGAATTAAATATAGCCTATGTTACTTGATGAAGATGTAGTTTTCTAACGGTGAAAGAATTTTTGAAATCGGTTCAGTAGTTTTTGAGCCATATCGTAACAAACAAACAAATCTTTCCTCTTTGTAATATTAGTTTAGATTTGTAGCTTTGTTTAAATAACGTAGTTTGCGGTTTGCACATTATTGTGAAAAATTTCCTCAGCTAAGCAAGCTAAGCTTAAAATAACGTATAGCTTAACTCTTGGTCAAACGAAGTTAAAAATTAAGCTAAATTTTTACAAGTTTTTATTTAACGTGCAATGTTTCTTGATTTGTTTAGGTCAAATCTTGTAGGCTGAATTAGAACCACCTCCTCTTATACTACAGAGAAATGATGAATGAAATTTTAAATGTTTCGGTTTAGTTCCGATGATCAAGATTTTTTTTTATGAAAACTATGACTTGATTTTCCATCTAGGGTTGGCTCCAGACGAAGTAACTCCTCAACGGTCAACAGTACTCAATTTTAACATTTATTACAGTCGTAACGCGTCGCCAGAAGCTAGCTTTGCAAGAGTATTGTGTTGTTACCCAATTACTGATTTGCAGAGGTCAAATAGGCAATCGCATCGTGCAAAATACTAGTTCGCAGTTCGAATCAGTATTTTGCATGCACTGAATGGCGACACATATTTATTGTTTAATGACTTATCCCAATTTCCTCGTCTTACATTTTGATTGTATCTAATGAAGCCATTTTCTTTGTTTCCAGGTAAGCACCTACCCGTTCCGTAGCTAGGTGCATGGCATGCTAAGTAAGCGAGTGACATTCTGCCTGCCGTGGTAAGATGAACATGAATTGTTACCATGTGCCGTTTTGTGCCGTGCTGGCTGGTGAAGGGTCTGTGTTCTTTTGTTTTCTATTTAAAACACGATAAGTTCTAAGGCTTTTTACGCACGTTCAGGTAGGTAGTCAGTAATCTGGTGAAACCCCGGTGATACGCGCAAAAGCTTTTATACTAATCTGTAAACCCTATGCCCGGCGCCTACCTCGGCTGTTTAGGTGTGAAAATGGTTTGAAGATTTGTACAACACTTTGCTGAACTGATTTTGAAGAAGTCCTTTAATAGTTGACAAAATACCATACCCTTTTTCTTTATTTATAGCAATTAAAAGGATCAGGTTAAGATATTTGAAGTGAAGCCAAGCACTAATTAGCTCATTTCAATTACCTAAAAACTATCTAAATAGTTTTTAACGCTTTGCACATTTCTGGTTACCTTCGATTATATTAATGTTTTTAATCTTTTGACCGCCACGGTCGGCTATAGACGACAAATGAAAAAGTGCCCAACACGCCACCGTTGGCGTTCAAAAAGCCTTTTGAACGCCAGAGCATAAACGCATCGGTGTGCCACCCACCACAAATTCACCGTTTTTTTTTGTCGGATCTAGCCGACGGTGGCGTGTTAGGCACTTTTTCATTTGTCGGCTATAGCCGACCGTGGCGGTCAAAAGGTTAATGAATGGTCAAAACTTACTGTTAAATATGTTAAGTTATTTAATTCGCCTAAATCGTTATCTTGTTTTCAACTGGGTACATAGACCACTAATAATTTCAATCTCGATACCGCCAGGGTGCGCCACTATTAGGCGAGTTTAGTGTAAAAACACTCTTTACGCGATAGCCACTAGCCAAGTTACTGGCTATTGCCACCAGCTCGATTGTACGATAACTAATGAATGACTATATTTCACCTTTATCTCGACATTTTATATGCAAAATTTACGTCAAATTCCGTATTAGGACCTGAATGAATGTGCTTCGTATTAACCTCTAGCAAACAGCTCGTTGCTATTTGGTAGACAATTTCTAGTGATTAACTCTAACAATTAATCGTAAGTCAGTGATCGCTGAACAGGGGAAATGATACTTTGTTCCCTTATGATAAGGTTTTGTTGTGTGCTTGTTGTATGAGGCGCTTAGTACATTAGCGTGTTAACACCCTTGTAAGGGTGATGGATAATAATTACTATTGCGTGTTGGCTTGTTATTCCTTACCTTAGGAAACGCGATAGGTTTTACTCGATTAATTAATTTCAGTAATCTCGTAGATATATTTTACACGTTTTAGTTAGATTATGTTACATGACACTGGTAAATTGATCGGTTTGTATGGAATTTGGACAATGTACGTTAATCTTTGATGCTAATTCACCTTCTAGGTAACAGTTACATTTGTTAATTTATAGGCTTGTTCTAAATAGTTTAGTTAGGACGTAGGTACCTATGTACCGTAACCATTCACAAAAATCTGAAGATAATATAAGTAAAAGCCAATTTCAGTAAAAATCGCAATGACTTCTACATATATTTGAATAATAGGTACCTTACTAGTTTTTTTTTATTGATTTTTTCGTGGTTGACCATAATCTCACATAATGGAAGCGATGATATGGTCGACGATAGCGCATACTGGCCTAGAAGTAACCTATTCACTCTTGACTTATAGACCCCCAGGTTGTAGCTATCAGCAAACACTAACTCCGGCAATCCCACTCCCTAGGCTTCGCGCAAACGGGCCACCGACCGGCTGGCGACAAGCAAGTTTACATGATTTTTAATACGTTTTGTATGGAATCGTGTAGTGAGTGGCGTCCGTTCACGACTCAGTGTCCACGACACGCCACCGGTGGCAGCCACTCGCGACTCAGTGTCCACGACATGTCACCGGTGGCGGCCACCGATCACTACTCACAATGAAATTATTGCCAAAACGTTTTGTTCGTATGGGTGAGATATTCACCATGTACCGTAAGCGTTGTATAGTTAACTAGCTTTGTTCCACTTTTAATTATTTCTGGAATGAATAACACTCAGGGATAGTTTAAGTTTTCTATTAGAGAAAGGGTTTTCGTAATCGAATCAGAATCTAACGAGAGATTCCCTTTTAGGAACATATCAACAAACAATAAAATTTACCTCTTTATAATACTAGATACTACTACACAGTCATGCCACACATTAAATATTCCATTTCCAAAACAAAGCCAACATAATTAATTGTTTTTTTCCCCTACCATATCTGTCAAAGCATTTCAGACAGGCATTACCATTTCAGACTACGCACCAAGCTTTGACAACCCTAACATATTTCATACCAACATTCAAAGTAATGCAATTGCAACTCTACCGTCTAAAATTTAGGATACCTTTTGCATTACACAGTTTCTTATTTCATACATCAAATTTGAAATAATCGACTTACAACTGTACCTAGTGAAGTTTAGAGTTCCCTTTCCTTTAAACCTATTGTTGTATCAATTTATCTACAGTATGATGTGCTGTTTATCAAAACTTGGCTTTTATGTCTTAATACTGTTTCTTGTTTGTTACGACTTAAACGAGGATTTGAATGCTTTCATTACTTATTAGGAAGTTTAAGCTTCGTCTATTGTTTCGTTCGTAAGGGCTTGTTAAATTATTTCTCGTATTGTTCAGGTATTATTAATAAGCGGTGACGTTAACGGCTCCTGTTAATTTGCCCCACAAATAACTCTTGGCAGTTCATGAATTCTGTTTTGACAACCCGTCATCATAATTTATCCTTTTCATTAAACTTCTTGCTTGTCTATGTCTACTCTGCGTTATTTGGAATCATGCAGCAGTACGTAAAATACAGTTTTGTAGCAAAAATTGTACCTACTTCAAGTTACTTCAATATCATTGAAATCAGGATACAAAATCATTGTTTTCTAAATGTTTTTCCACCGATTATATAATATAGGGATTTCAGTAATGATAGCCCCAATTTTTATGTATATTTACCGTTCTACACTATCCATACTATCACACATGTACCCCCACCCACGAACCCATGAAATATTAATGCAATCTACTAATCTAGCTTCACTAATACATGCACTACGCACTACATGCACCCACGTAGCTACCTACATACACGATATTGATTCGGTCACAATCACTGCCGTTAGGGCGCCCGCGGATATTGCATCCCGATCTTAGCACGTATACGTCCACGTCCTGTAATAATTAACTGGATGCTACGTTCATTTATTTAATATAGCATTTTAGGTTATTGTGTTTGCTTTTGCAGTTAATTAATTTGATTGAAAAGGTATTTTGTTTTCTGGGGGGTGAAAGATTGAAGATTTCTCTGCGACGAAAGTGGTGGTTTTAATCGTTTAGACAAATATGTTGTGTTACTTGAGGGTTTAATTTTTTCTAAAGTAAGTTTTTTAAACTAGTTTCAGAGTGTTTTATTTATTTATTTTAACACTTTATTCACAAAAATGTACAGAGGAGAACTTTAGGTCACAGGCATTCTTATCTTTTGGGTGATGCAGAGACAATTCATCCATTTATCGAATTGATTTTACTTCTATAAAGGTGTCTTCTTAAAATAATTGATTTATAATAATCTGAAATCAGCTAGGACAAGGTTAATAACGATTTTGGAATAGGCTGTGGAAACCACAAAGTGTATACTTCAGACATTACAGACAGTAATATTTTTTTTTCCATTTTTACCAAAAACATGAAAACCCGCATAACCATAGGCAACACAATGGCGCCATAAAAACATTTTGCATTACGAAATATCACCAAAAACCATAAAATGACAAAGCTGAATATTTCACAAGAGAATATTTTTTGAACAGTCGTAAACAACGATCTGTCAATTACCATAGCGTTGGGTTGCGAAAAGGCGATAAAGTTTGTGTTTTTTACGTATCGATAAAACGTATTATTGGGAATTGAGATATTACGCTGGCTATGCGATTAATGTGGGAATCGTTTATCGATAAAGGTTACTCTTTGAAGCTTGTCCGGATAAGCACGACTAGTATCAGACTAAAATAAGCGCTGATACGTAAAAAAAAAAGTTAATCTTATAAGTCTTGAGAAAAACCAATTTCCAAATAGAAACTCTTCAAATAAAATACTTTCTAGAAACAACAGAATACTACGTAAAACCTTCTGCTTATCTTTCTGCCCACGTTTTAAACATCGCCCACAAAAATAGGTCACTGGTTTCTCGTATCTGGGTTACTATTCATGCACTATTGCAATTTTTAAGCCCAATACGATTTATGTAACTTGAATCCGTGCCAACTTAATCCATTATTTACACCGTTAGGGTAACGCATGGGTGATTTAGAAACACATTCATTTTAACTTGTGTTTATTTATTAAAATAAATGTCTAGAAAGTTTAGCTAGCTTGCTCATTGTACAATATTTTAAGCTCCTTTTGTATTTTGTTGTTGTGTACAATGAAGAGTATTTCTATTCAATTCTTGCAGTGCAACTATATTAGGCAGATTAATAATACACGAATGTTATTTCATTCAATAAATTCATCAAATCGCACGGTTGTTTTTATAACCTTCCTCGTCTATCGCTCTTTCTATTAGTGAAAACTGTAGGAAAATCCGTTGTGTGGTTAAGGAAGAGTTTCTTTCTTTCTTGAAATGACTTTAATTTCGGAAGTCGTTGTTAAAATACTAAGAAACAACATAAAACACTGACTTCCGAAATTAAAGTTATTTTATACATTGTAGTGTTTTTTTATTATTATTTGGAAGTCGGTTGTATTTTTTGGTAAAAAGGTTTTTATAGTATTTAGAGAAGAAAAGAATCCCTCAAACAAATTAGGGATAGACCCTTTCACTAAAAAACACTTCCATGATGGCTAGCTATTTTCCTAAATAAAACCTTTATTTTCGCTTGTATGATCACGCCTAAACTACACGACACATCACTGCACCAAATTCACTAACCCACAGACCAATTAATAATGTACCAATTAATTAACAGCAACATGCCCAACATCGATACCCGTGTCCCATCACTGGCTATTGATTGCGTAATGCCACGCGCGCGATAACTTTGCAGCGTCGGCCCACGCTCGATCATAATGTAATCATTGCCCTGAACACGGTTAGTGGCTGTGCTGTACTGAATTGAAATAAACAAAGGAACTGGATCACTTTTGATCCAGTTGCGGAGAAAACCTGCAAATCTACTTGTTTTGGAGGTGAATCTTTGAGAAAAGAAATTGAATTTCTCTGAAACGGGGATTTAAAAATGTAGGCTTTTGTTTGAGAGAAGAGAAATTGTATTGAAGTAAGCATGCAAATTGTTCTGCTTTATATGAGTGAGCTTTCGACAGCGGCGGTTGTTTATTGTGATATCACTGAAATGGTTGGGGCTTGTCATCTGACAAACCCAACAATTTTGTAAGTGTAATCTTGATATCATCACCATTTCATCATGATCATCATTCACAGCCCAACTTCGCCCACTGCTGGGTAAAGGTAGCTTTTTTCTTAGGCCCCCTTTTTTATTACGTGTTGAAATCCCCTTGGCTGTCATCCGCCTTGGGGCACACGGAGGGGTTTGTCAGACTCCTACTGAGTAAAACCACACAATTTTCCTCCTCATCTCCTCATCACTTTTGGCTGGGGTGCGGGGAACCGTTCGCATTCTCCACAATCACCCGGCTGACAGTTTGCGCTTGCAAATCCCATCTCGGGTAAGGGGAGGAGTGAGCTTTTCCTTTTTCCCTTTCATTATTTGTGAGAGGCGCGTGGAACACCACGCGACATGACACGGGGACGGAAGAGGGCATTGTCAGCCGACCGCCGGCGCCTACTCTTTCGGGCACGGATTAGCAAAGTGGAAGATATCCCTGTCTCCCTTTCCGCAGGCTCTTTCGTTGTCATCACCTCTTCGGCAAAGGCAGCTACTGCGTGCCCTCATCCAGGTTCAACCCGCGATGGCAACAATATCGTCTGCTCGTCTCGCTGCCGGACGACCAACATTCTTTCACTTTGATGTTACGTATAAACTACAAATATTCTATCGATCCCTTAAGTGTTGAAGTTTAACCTTTCTCTTTTACACCACCAACTTGAAAATAGCTTTCAGTCCCAACCTTCCAAGGAATTGGATACGAGCCTATGTAAGCCTATCTTGCTTATCATTTCTTTATCCCCGTGTATCAATCAAACTCTACAATTACCAATCCATGGAAACAAGTTACGTATTCGCATCCCACTCGCAATCACAATCATTGCACCGAGCATCTTTGTATAACGTGAATTGATGTTAATTGTTCACATGTGAACCAGATTCGTCTTCAGAGAGGTTTTGGTGATTCTGTTGCATTTTCGTGTGATGCAAGGGCGTAGAATTGCTGTTTTTTACCATCGATATTGATACAAAACTTTTGGATTTCATTTGCTACTTTTATGTTCACCGTGAAAAATGTTTGTAGCATCGTTGTCGTGTTGTCTTGTCGCGCGTATCTGTGATAGACTCATATCCGCCTTACGATGTACATGTGAACACATTGATCATAGACCCACACATGCTGAAATCTGCTTAAGTCTCTAGGAACATACAGGACATTTGAGCCGTTCTTGTACAGACAAGAACGGGTTTTTTTGCTCTGGCCTCTTTCCTTGCCGAAAAGTCAGAAACGTTCGACAACGCTTTCGTACTAAAAGGCCAAAAGTGCTCACATTCTTTAAGCAGCTCCTACATCCTATGGAAGCTTTATAGACAAATGCTATTGAACGTCAATAATAATTTATATGCGGATCTATAGTTTCCAGTGTACTACTTCCACAGTGTAGACAGTCTGTAGTCACCTAGAAACAAGACAAAGCGCAGCCTAAGCCGGAAGCCGCGTCGCACGCTACAGTACCTTCACGGACTTCTGCCTTTAAAGAGTTCAGCGCAGTTCACCAGTACATTATACTGTACAATCGCGAGCATAAAAATGTGGCAATAATGCAAAATGTTATAACGATTTTGCTTTTAAATGTTTTATTGAAACCCTATGGTTATTATAGAGGTCGGTTTGTGTATGGGTCTCTGCTGTCATTTGAAGATCTTTGATGACGTTATGGGTCAGAAGCCCGAAAGACAACCAGTCTTGCCAGGAGTATCGTGTTACCCTGTAACTGTGTTGTGGAGGTCACAAAAGCTATTGCATCATGTAAAATATTGTATGCAGCTTCGTCTGGAAGAGTGAAAGGCGACCCCAACATATTTGGGAACACTAGACAAATTAATAGGTATTTTCTCTAAGTTATACTGTTGCTTTTAAATTTTGCGTAGGTAAGTATTAATGCTGGTACTGGTACTGCTGGACTGCACGTATTATGCATGTATTTATCAATCAGTTTACAATAAGTACAAACGTGGGTGCGATGCCTCGGGGCAATATCAGGTCGTAAGCGAAGAATTTTGATATTGAACTTTAAGGAGATGTTTTCGAAAATGTTCCAAATAGGAAGCTGGTAGGATTGAAATGTAGTTTGATGTAATGCCATATTTGGAAGAACTCGAATATTTCCATACGACATAATGTCAAAATATGATCATAATACAGTCAGTGTAGTCATATAGATTCGGTAGTGTTGCCATATAAAAATATTATGGTTGAGGATAGCAACCCACGTTAGTATTTTCAGAATATCAGAATATTCTTTGGGTATGCGAACGAACTTACTGATGTAATACTGTACATATAGGTAAGTTCAGTCATAAAGTCATAACATACGATGACTCCTGCGTGCCTAAAGGTTTTGGTTCCTGCTGTCTTTTGGAGATCCTATTCATATCTTTATTTGCATTCCATAATGTGTGAAAATCTTACAATGAGCTTAAAGCTAAGGTACAATTACAGACCCTGTATGGCACAGCAAAAAGTATAAAATTAATGTTCGAAAGAAAAATAAAAATAAATCTTATTACTTTATTTTGCTTCTCTTTTAGGAGAGTATACGACCTTAGACACGGGTCGGAGTCATGTGTGTAAGGGGAAAATTAAATTGAAAAGGTGGATGAAAGTGTTGAAGAAGTCACGAACTTTCGAGTGATGCGACAAGTGTTAAGAATAGTGGCCTTTTGGAGCTTATAAAGTGTGTGAGTTGGCATCTGTAAAGTGTTCAGGCTTTGTGTGAGGATTTTGGTATTATGCCCGTATTATTATAAAGTACTGGTATTCAGCTGTATCCGGCTAGACTGGAAGATGACCCCAACATAGTTGGGAGAAGGCTCGGTAGATACATTGATTCACCAGTAACATAAAGTAATTTCCTATAGCAATATAATTTGTCTAATTAGCCTTAACTTGTCGAGAAGCTCGTGGCTAAATAATAACAGCCACTCGGGTCGATCTTCAAGGTCAAGCTACGCTTGCCAAGGTTGGTCTGTGGATGGGTGACCATCTTAACATACCGAGTTTTTCCGTGCCTCGGTTAGTACGTTAAGCCGTTGGTCTCGGCTGTCATTTGTAGATCTTTGGCAGTCGTTATAGATTGTCAGAAGCCAGTAAATCTGACTCCAGTCTTGCCAAGAACTATCATGTTACCCAGTTAATGGGTTGTAGAGGTCTGGCAGACAGCCGCTCCATGTAAAATACTGGTATTCAGCTGAATCCGGTTTGACTGGAAGCCGTCCTCAAAATAGTTGGGAAAGCGATAGACAGTTGATGAGCCTTAACTTGTCAAATGCCTCCGTCATGATCATACCTATAAGTTAGCCCGCAAATGTTCACTTCTAAACATAGGCCTCCTAATGTTCCACGTAAACGGTCAAACGGAATTGAAAATGGCCACGCTAAGCTAACTTGGTAGCACCATAAGTACATCCTCATCACCTTACGTTGCCTTAAATGATAACGCTGGTGTGAAGACTTGTCACCTTCGTATCTTTAAAACAGACAACTTATAATATTATTATAGCTAGCCTATGTTCCACAGCTGGGCAAAGGCCTCCCTCCACTCCTTCCATTGTTCCCGATTTTGTGCCACCTCCTGCCAATTCCTAAGGAAGACATTCAAGTCGTCCCGCCATCTCCTCCGTAATCTGCCGTGGCCCCATCTCGCGATTTCATGACATCAATTTTTTGTTTTGTGGGCCGACCACTCGATGGGCATGCGGCAGACATGTCCAGCCTAGTCCCATTTAAGCTGGCCACATAACCGGCTTTAAAATATATGCCATTGCTGAATTTTGGCCAATCTCAGCTTTAAAATATGTGCCATTACTGAATTTTGGCCAATATTCTAAGAACTTTTGGCACGCCTACGTAAAAATGAAAATATGGCATTGATCATCCATTTTTTCTTTCGTTTTACTACTATTTCATTTGATGGTGGCAAGGGTCGAAAATGAAGCACAGCAGCCTAGAAGTAACTAATTGAGTTAATTAGTTACTTCTAGGCTTAGTGACTTGAAAGTCCCCTGGGTTGTAGCTGGTAAGGAATTCCACTCCTCAGCTGTAGGTACGCACAATGAGTGTTCCCAAAAAGTTTTGTGCGTACGATTGGGATGTGTACCACGTATCGATGGCGCATCGCCGTACGTCTTGTAGTCCAATATGGACTGCCAGGGTTGCGGAATTTGTTCGGAAGAGTCACCGCGGCCCTGGAACGCAAAGGGCTTTAGAAGGAACACGGATGGGTTTTAGTCAGTAAGAGTCTGACACGCCCTCCCGCTCCACCCAGAGCGGAAGAAGTCATTTGATGATTTCCCATCCATAAAAAAAGTCCAATATGGAATGCGCTAGGCCGCATTAAGTTGTGCAAACCCGACCCACACTCCCCAAAAAGTAACAGATAGAAAAGCGTTAATTTTCAAGGCTTCAAAGCTTTGATTCGTTCATCATTGCGATGAGCTTTTTGGCTCCAAAGTTTGCCAATAAATCTGCTAAATAGCTTAGCACAGCCTCCAATTTCAAAGAACAGTGCATATAAAAGAGACCCAACCGCACTAGTTCCCCAATCTACACATCTTCGATCCTAAAAAAAAGGAATACATGAAGTAATGCTAAAGTAACACATGTGTATAAATGCAACAGATGTTAACAATACTAAGAGAGTTTTTAATAAAATTGCTCGTCTCTGGCATAGCGCCAGCCGTGCAATTGCCCCAGCCATAGACTAGGTGAGGCTAGTTATTGGAGAGAGGGCACTTCTCTGTCATGTTGCGTTATTTTTGGATAGTAAAGTGTAACTTAGTAATATGCAGTTTTATTATATGTACATACATACGTGAACTCCTTTTGGCCTTGGAGGTAGGCATAAACTACAAAACGTCACTTGCCACGATCGTTTTCGTCGTACATATCATCAAAGTCATATCCTGTTTTGTTTTTATTAAGGGTCGGCAAAGCATGTCTTTTTCGTCCATACATCATGAGCAGGCGCGTCATTTCTGAAATCCTGACATATGAACCCTCTGTAACAAATTGTCTATATCGCTTATCAAATTCGAATTATGGTTTCACGTACCTACCTATGTAACAATCTTTTTACTCTGTTTTACTCTAGAGGATAAAATGACAAGCTTGTCATTCAATGATTGATGAAGTACTACGAAAACAACACGAAAAAAAGCCTCTCAAAACAATAATATCAAACAAATAACCCATGTCCCTTCTTACACACTCAACTTCACTCATATCTCTCAAACTAAACCACTTACAGCTATATTGAAACACTTCCTCAACCCTGAGTCGTCACAGAAAATTGGTAAACTTGTACCCTGCCCAGTACTTGCGCTACGGTAGAACCGAGTATCTTATCTGCGAACTTAGTATTTGTTCATCGGTCATTAACCTCCCCTAGAATATCAGATGGCGACGCTCCGATAATGTGTAGATTGTTTAGATTATATCTATTGTTATTGTTAGTATGACGTATCGGTGTATCGGACGCGCTCATTCAACGCGTAATCTAGTAATCGATAATCGCTAATTGGTGTAGAGCTTGTCACTTCTCGGGTTGTCAGATTTGGAAAATCTACGTTATCACTTTGATAACAAGTCATTGTGTGATATATATATATATATGTGTGTCTAATCTACAATTATCAGTAATTAGGTGTGAAAGAGGTGTGGTTTTGTCTCAAGCAGATTGCTAAGTTGACTGTTTTTGGAACGATAAAAGTGCACTTTTAAAGGCCAATAAAAGAGCAACAGCATTGCGGAAAAATTCCTCGTGAGCTTAATTTTGGTATACACGTTTATTATGGTGTCAATTTGAAAAATCAACATTAATATCGTGGCCGCTAAAAAAGTTACTAAAGGACAAAGGTCACAAGAACCCTACACTGCGCGTGGCCCAAACTTGGCCGGTTTTTTTTTTATATTCTGAACTATATTTGCCACGATTTTTGTCAGAAGAGTAGAATACTCGACTTTAAGAAATGTACGAGCATTTCGATCTGATTGTATATGTATGCATAATAGTTATTTATGAGACTAGTGCGGTAAGTTGGTTTTTGCGAAAAATTGTTTTTGTTAACTCATCACGTCTTTAGGGCTGAACGAATTTGGATGAAACTTAGCACACGAGTAGACCATGTCCTGGATTAGGATATGGTAACTTTTTATCCAGGGTGTTATTTTTTTTTAGGATGATTATCGACTTAAACGCGAGTGAAGCTGCGGGCGACAGATAGTTTAAAATAAATAAATCACACCTTAACACCATACATTCACAGAGACTACCAGCCATTTCCCCGTCGACTGGTCACGGCGGACCTTGGCAGCGTGTGAACAGCATCACCTTCCAGGTTCGGTAGCTTCCCTATAAGGAAGGTGCACGCCACGCTACGGGTAGCTACGGGGCTATTTATAGCCCAGACTAGTTATTAACAGGGTTTAGCATAATTTCTCAGAGGTTTTATGTAGCTTAGGATTAGAAGGCTTTTTCTCCTTCCACAGTATCTATGTTAGGTACCTCATGAGGCCCCAGACAAAGCGACATTCTATCAGCGACAATGATTCGAGTACGTATGTAGATTGACATGCACTACCGAAATGTCTCTTTGTTGGTGAATCCCAAAAATTTTGGAGTTTTGATAAACCGTCAACGCTAGTAACGAAAAACTAAACTAAACTGTAACTTTATTTAGAGAAGACAAAAAAAAAAAAATAAAGGTTAGGAAAAGAAACTTCACAAAAAAAAGGTTTGCCATTACAATAATAGTCAGTTTACACATTCAACTTCCATGTTTTCCTATCTCTCTCTTTTAATACTCTCACCTTCTCTTAAAAGTATATAATAGTTTTATAACTTTTCGTCAATATCTTAATTTCAATGCGAAAGTCTATGACCAGTGCGTGTTGCCCGTCATGACTTATGGAACCGAAACGTGGTCGCTCATAATGGGCCTCATCAGAAAGCTTAAAGTCACCCAAAGGGCAATAGAGAGGGCAATGCTCGGAGTTTCCTTGCGTGATCGAATCAGGAATGACGATATCCGCAAGAGAACCAAGGTTACCGACATAGCTCGAAGGATCACCAAACTGAAGTGGCAGTGGGAAGGGCACATTGCTCGCAGAACAGATGGTCGATGGGGCCGAAAAGTAGTTCAATAAACAGATGATATTTAACAGAACTGTCTTACGGAATAATTTAATCTGCGTCATAATAACACCGAGATGTTTTAGTGGCAACAGAAATACATCATCTGGGAAAATGTCAACTGTCTAACTATCACGATTCATAAGATACAGCCTGGTGACAGACGGACGGACAGCGGTTTCTTAGGAATAGGGTCCCGTTTTACCCTTTGGGTACGTAAGCCTAAGAATGAAGCAGTTAAAAAAACAAACTAGAAAAAAAAAATGGTTTGACTGGAAGCCGACCCCAAAATAGTTGGGAAAAGGTTAGGCAGATAGATTGATGACGTGAATGTAATCTAAAACCAATGCAAAGCGTTTTCCCCAAATCATACCGTCATAGTTTACTCATTGCGGAAAATATTGCGGAAACATACAAACGTAATCTGGTATCATCATTATCGTCTCTCAAACGCACGCGGTCTATTGGACTGATATTTCCTCTTTGTACTGACAACTTAATCAACAAATAAATCTTAGTACCTGGATGACCAAGCTTTGCTCGGTTTTTTTTTGGTCAATGTTTTCTAAAAATGAAACCTAGCTAGATCGATTTATCGCCCCAAAACTCCCTGCATACTAAATTTCATGAAAATCGTTGGAGCCGTTTCCGAGATTCAGATTATCTATAACCATAGTTTTTTTGTCTTTTTTTATGTTAGAATAACTTTTACACACGATGTCTACATCTCTTTTATTCGACTCTCCTTTCGCAGGTATGCTGGAAGAGATTTCTTTAGAAATAAGCATCACCTTTGTACCTATTTTTCTGTTCCCTTCTTCTTATCTATTTGTTAAATGTGTGTACATAAACTGTTAAATAAATACATACAAGAATTTCTCGTTTAAAGGTATAAGATAGATTAACAGACACGTCTGTGGATTGTATAATACATATAAACGTCACGGTATAGTATTTACCGAAGAAAGGTAATCAAATCACACACCACTGCCCAATGATTGATAAACCACGGGCTTCTTGCGTATATTTTCTCCTTTGTCAAATCCACCCAAAGCTCGCTTTTAACGATAAAACCGCCTTTTGTAATTTGTTATTGTTTTTATAAATGGGTCATGGATTGTGTCATAAAGAGTATTTTATCTATCTGTATTTTGTGATTGATAATAAAATCAGTCTCGCGGACTGACAGACCGGACCGATCCTGACCTAAGGATTTGTTCTGTTTTTCGCCTCCTTTGTGTAAAAAAAAGAAAATGTCCTTTTTCAAAACAACAGGGTTTATTTCTTATACCGTATATGTGCCTAGAAGATCTACAAGCGCATTTAAAACTTACCACAATAATCAGTTTAGTTCGTAGGAAACCTAGCCACAATCTTAAACAAAATCTACATGATGTTTTAATCATGTTGACAAAGTCATTGTTCCGACTAATTGCAGAATGATTAGTACTCGAGTTTCCTCTTGGTCTAAGGAAAAACATGACAGTCACAGTTCCACAGGATCTAGTAATTAAAATGATCACGTAATGATACGTACATATGTGTCGTATGTATATCGTGACATATAAATATTCAACAGCTGATTTAGATGAATGGAATCGTTCGTTTGGTGTATTGACGGCGTGTTTGTACAAGTGAATGAGGTGCTAAATTTAATTGGTTTCATTTTCCGTGATGTTTTGATAGTAGAGAGAGAAATATAGAAGCATTATGCCTCAAAAGTCCTAATAATTAGAATTTTAAACACCCTTTTGTAAGATTCATCAAAATATATATTTAGTGCTTCAGCTGCATTATTTTACTTCTTTTTGCTCTTTTGAAATTCAGAAAGCTTTGAAAGAAAATGACAATATACATCAGATTAGTGATTTAAGTTTTTAGCGGTAACTAAGAAATATAATACATATATAATACCCTCTAAGCTATAATATAGCTAAAATATTGAAAAGTCGACCCTTAACCGTGCGTTTTGGCGATCTCTAGAAAGTCACTAAACATTAAGTTTTTTGTTCACACAATTTTCTCGCCAAAAAAACCTAGACGAACTCCAAATCACAACAGAACCTCATCACCCCCATCCCCCAGTAACTACATCCGTCTGAACCCGCCACAGGAGACGGCGACACGTCACCAGAATATTAATAGCCACTCCTTAAACTAGGAATGTCGCGGTTAGGCTCTTGTTGGCTCCGGCTAGACTTTGATTACTCATCATTTTATTTCTGGAGCTAGACTCCTTACCTTGCCGTAACACAGTATTTGACCAGCGCGGAAGGTAAAGAATTTTTAACTGTATACCGCCAATATTAGTTTACTTTTTCTAAACATAGTTCTAATATCTGTTATTTTTGTTTAGTTAAAAGTTCAAACAAAAAGGCATCATTTTAGCGTACGTAATGATTAATTAATTTCTAATTATGTTTGTTTTGTGAACTTCTTGTAAGTACTTATTTTGATTAATACTAAGTCTTAAATTGTGGTATACAATGTAACACTTACGTTGGAAATAAATTCTATTCTATGTGTGTCTAGTACAGACTCTAATTCCGCCAGGGAATGGCGGAATTAGCTGAGTTGAAAGTTGATGCTGTTCGGAGCGTTTTAGCTTTTTAATGTAACTCTAATTGCGGTTCATTTAGAAATGCTTGCCGTATTTGGAGGATCCCAATACAGGTAGTTTGGGAGAACACCGTCCATATAAACTGACTGGTAATATACATATATAGTTAGGCACAGCCTGTATTATCTTGTTAGTTATAGACTTTTTCTTAGTGGTTTGAAGTTGCTTACTTGCCAACCTACCTTAAATATTCGCAAAAATCGAAAAAGTTTTGTCTACTCAGACTAGAGCCGTGTAAGGCAGGCGTTAAATGAGATATACAAACAAATTTTAGGCATAAAATATTAATTTTGGCCTTGTGTTAAGTAAGCAGACAGATTAGATCCTAGAGTGTTTGAACTACATAAACTTTAATTAGTCCTTTTGACAGATTTCGGCGAATGTGGCCAATCTCAACGGAGACTAGCAATCGGAACGCTCACCAGTAACGTTTGCGACCGCAAGACCAATGGAACCATATAATACTTTGTAGCTCGATACATCGAGACGAACGACGGACGTTTATTTACCTACCACTTTTAACTTCACCAGAGAATAGATACTCCAAGATCCACACCTATCAACCATGTTCCACTAACATTTCGCTCTATCAACGCTCCCATTTACATTCCAATCAGTTCGCCGTAGCCATGCAAATGGCATGATTTAATAGGCCTCCGCAGACAGTCGTCATGTGTCCCATATATGGCACACGGTATACCTAGTATTTCAAATGACGCGAGACAAATCAGGTGGAACTTGACATCATCGGGTGATGTTCTGGTTAGTTTAGAAGTTGGTTATCGGTAATCTAGAGCTGAGCAAGTAAACTGGAAAAGTATGGAAGGGGGTGCATTTTAATTAGATAATGCTGCTTTGAATATGTTAATGAAATGGTCGACGCGTTGTGGGGTTTTTGCCTTCAAGTGTTTTCCAATAGCTTCGTATACGTGTCTACCATTACAGGTATGGAAACTTGCGTTAAAGCGGATTGTATTTTTAACCGAAATCATAAAAGGAGGTTCTCAATTCGTCGGAATCTTTTTTTTTGTGTGTTATCGATCACTCGGAGACGCGTGAACCAATTTGGAAAATTCTTCTTTTGTTTGAAAGGGTAGACTTCCCAGGTAGTCCCATGGTCAGGTCAGGATCTGATGATGGGATCCTGGATAAGCAGAGGGAACTCTTCAAATTTTATAGGCACACTTGGTTTGGTGAAGAACTTCGGAGATAGCCAACGGAACTCTTCAATAAATGATAGCAAGTGGACCGGGATTGCTGATATTGCATGTCTGTTTATTGCTTACACCAGTTCATAACATAACATCACGCTAGTACGCTGTGAAGGGGTACGCACTTGTGAATGTCAATTTAGCTGAGGAGAATCACCACAAAAAGTGAAAAATAAAAAACTTTTAACTTAAAAATACAACCGACTTCCAAATAAAAAGACTACAAGGTATAAAATAACTTTAATTTCGGAAGTCGGTGTCAAAAAACGAAGAAACAAAACCAAAAAAGATTTTTATAAATATTATTAATAAGCATATGTCAAGCCTCTGACCACAATCTTACCTGATGGAAAGTGATGATCGGATTGACAAAGTAGGAAAAACCTGGGGAAGGAAAGAAAGCGACACGGTTAATAGGAGAGGATGGAAGAACAAAGAGTGAAGCGCCGGCCCCAAGTAACATGGGACACAGGCGGGCTGATGAAGATGAGTGGAAGCTGAAGTCGCGGGAGTCGAAACGTCTTTAACCTCGTGAACGCCAGAGCATAAACACATAAGCGTGCCCCCGACACCAAACCACACATTCGCCGTAATTTTTGTTACATATTTGTGACGTTTGGCGTACAGGCTTGCTTGTCATATCATACATATACGTGATAGTGGCGTTCAAAATGTTTAGTAGAAAGATGATTGAATACTGTAAAAACTTTGACTCCTATTACATTGGTAAGCTTACAGTTTTGCAAAATTCGTCAAGAGGGAGTCCGCTGCTAAATAAATACCCGTATATATAGAACTTAGTCAAAGAAGTGAGGACTGTAGGAACTCTTGCAACTCCACAAGTAAACACACAAACCCACAGACAATGTCACTGAAGTCCACCACAAGCTGCACATTGTGGTCCTCATATTATTCAAGTTTCTTATACTTACAGCAATAAAACACGACTGGTACCATAAATACCACCGGTCGCCAAACTTCGGCACTTCGGAACACCGAAGCTGTCCGGAATAAGCCGAGCGTTTTAGTGGCCCTAAAGTTCGGACCAGCCGAAGAACGATCACCTAAGTTTTCCAATATAACTGAAGATTTGTTACCGGCTTGTACCGCAAATATTAAGATTAAGGAAAGGGTTTTTGGCGGAGACAGAAGGAAGTTTTACTGATGATAATTTTGGTGGTTTTTCCTTTTGTTTTTTTCTGCTTCCTGGATGAAATCACGTCAAGATAAGAAGTTATACTTACACTCTCTGTGTAATAAGAAGTGTAATATTTATGCCGTCATAGAAATGTTGTATGTAACTCTCACAGTTGGTAACGAAAAATCTTATTAAGTACAGAAACTAAAAAGACATTTTCTCGCTTAAATCTATTTGCGTTCGATCAGTCTATCCAAAAGTTGTATGTTAAAGATTGCGCTGTGCAATAATACCGTTGTACACTCGCTTTATTAATGTTTATCCTGTGCTTATTATGAGGTGTTCAATACCCTACTAATATTATAAACGCGAAAGTTTGTAAGTATGAATGGATGGCTGTTTGTTACTCTTTCACGCAAAAACTACTGAATGGATTTTGAAGAAATTTGGCACAGTGGTAGATTATAATCTGGAATAACACATAGGATACTTTTTATCCCGGGAATATGTTCCCTTGGGATAATTTTCGACAATCACGCGGGCGGCAACTAGTAATAAATAAATGAAAGACTTAACCGACCGGCAATGGCTGACCAACAAAGCTGTAAACAGCCGGGTCCCATATAACCAGACTGCAAGTCGGAAATAATTAAATGGAAAGTCAAAGCCTAGCCGCGGGCCTGCAGAGCGGAATAAAAAACAATTAAATTACACATGTATGTACGTTTGTAGATATCGCCTGTTTAAAGGTAGTCACGATCCAGGCGCACGATTTGAATTAGCGGTAGTCACAGAGATAGCGAAGCATATAAGATACTAGCTTTTGCCCGCTACTTCGTCCGCGCATATATATCCCGATTTTTCCCGTTTCCGTATAACCTTCCTCATGAATGTGGCTATCATATACAAAAATAATTTTCCAAATTCGACTGGTAGTCCCAGAGATAAGCGCGTTCAAACAAACAAACTCTTCAGCTTTATTATAATTGTAATGATAGATGTGAGTACCAATACAAAATAATTCTGAATTAATGATAACTAACTGGAAACTGTACCTACACAGACTGTTTAAAAAAAAAAGAAAAATAAAACAAATAGACTGTTAGATGTTAGACTTTACTATAAAGAAATAAATCCTATAAATAAGCAAGGAAAGTATAGAAACGTAAATATAGTCTGGATCTTTGTCACCGATACGGTGAATAGACTAAATTTTTAGTAGAAATCTTTATAAAGTACTCATCAAAACAATCTAGGTGTAAAAGCTGAAATTAGTGAGGAAATCGCTGTAGGACGTGACATTTTTTCTAAAAGTCAACAACAATAAAAATTGAATGAAACTGGCAATTTACCAGATAAATTCAAAGGAAAACTCAGAAATAAACCTTAAGATAGGAAGTGGTTTTTGGATTAAGGCAAAACACAAATGTGACATTCTCGTCACGAAGTTTCCGTAGGTGCAAGATAACGTTACTGTTGAAAAGGTCAAATGCTTTATCATAATTTGCTTGGCCTTTTAAAAACAATAATTCCGTCAAGACTATTGACACTGCTAATTCTCTGATTGTAGTGCCTTTCTCTTTGAAACTAAAAAACGTAATCATGAAAATAATTACATTTCCGGTAACGTCAATACTCAGAACACACAATGTCCTCTTTCCAGAGGTAATTTTTGCGGACCAAGAGACCAAAAGCATTTATCAGTGTAAAATTCAGCTAGCCTAGGAGACATAACGTAAGACCTTATACGTTAAGTCTTCTGGGCTAGTTGAATACCCATGTCGTGGTGTGATTATAAATTATTTAGGTACTAAAAAAAGAAGCTTAAGAAAAACTGACATTATATCATTAATAGCGACTGTCTATTAGTCCAAGATGTAGGATTATTGACATGCCCTACAAAAATGTCACAAGGCCAAAATGTCGGTGTAACTGTAGGTGCACGTCTGACTGCGTTATTGTTATTGCGGAAAGAATTCAGTTTGTCTAGAGCATTGGTTCCCAACCTCCTGCCTGTTTTGCCTGGGGACCACTTTGATTTATTTGATTTTAGCTGGGACCGAAAGATTGGAAGAAAAAATTACTTTGTTAATCTAAAAATATACTTAAATCATCAATTCAAAACTTGAAACATATAAATTCTATCAAATGAAAAGTAACAAGCAATACCATAGAAAACCATCGATTTGATTAGTACTTTATTCTTCATAAAAAGTCCGATAGAAACTTAATAAAATCAGTTTGCGTCAGTAATTTTGTTTTCTTGGACCATACTTTAGCTCTGACGGACTACCAAGTTCGGAATGGTCTAGAGCCTTTTCAATTATTTCTAACATGTGTTTTAGTTTTAAAAGCACAATGCATCGCTTTCGTCTCCCATAGTTTATCGCTCACGATACGAACAGGCACAAGTAAAAAGTGAACGTTCCTCATGATCGTACAGCAATGTTTACATGAGTCATTAGGTACCGTCATCTACTTATACCATTTACTGTTACTCGTCTAGGCCGGGCGTACGCATATTTATCAAATACATATTGCCATACTTGGGGAATCTTACGAGTAAATGTCTGGTCTTTGTTTGTTTGTGTGTCTGTTTGTTCATATTTATTATCAGTTTCTAATTTATCACTGCTGGTTTTAAGATTATCTAATTACTGGCTATTATCATCATCACTTTCTTCCTGAGTTATCCCATGTTAATTAAGCAAACAAGACATTTTCTTCTTCCATTTTCTTCTGGCAACCGTCACATTCTTTTCTTTTAACTTTTTGTAAGTGTTCTACCTGAATCTCCAAGGGGTGGGTTTTAGTATGGTAAAATATGTCTTTAATGTTCGATCAGAGTTATTTCTACCTAAGGTATATTCCGATTGGCTAGATAGTGACTCAAATATCGACATTCGATTCTAATTAGTCTGTCGTCATCATACTGGTTGCTTTTCCGAAGCTTTCTTTACTTTTAATTAGATATGAAACGAGCTCGTCGTCTGTATGCTCATTAACGTGCACAACTACATACATCGTCTGTTTTTATTTTGTTTGCTTTACGTGCTATGTCCACCTTTCTTTTTCTATTTCTGCAAGCTAAGAAATGATTCCGTGTCCCAATAGTAAATAATCGTAGATCAAAGTTTTTATTGGATAGTTTAAATGATTTCTGCAAGTTTTTCAAACTACTTCTACTTCTCAATTCTTAGAGTTCTTTACAGTAGATAAACATAATATACAGATTGCACGCGTCTGTAGTGTTAAGATTTCAAATATTCTTTTTTAGTAATTTTATGGCTTCACTTTCAATTTTAGATAGGTAGGTAGGCTGCCTGCGTTTGTGTTCCCGAACGCATACAACCCTAATCTCTTCAAAATTAGATTGAACAGGCTTCTTCTGGGTAAGCTCGCTCTATCGTCGACTTTGTCTCTGTCATCTATGACCTAGACTAGAGTCAAGAGCAAACACATCACAAATAAAAATAAAAATACTGTGTCCTCATGATTATCTTTCTTAGACCTCATCACACCAAAATGAAATTTATCTTCATTCATCTCCAACAAACTCAGCCCTATCTAAATACGACCAAGTGCAACCATAGCTCAAATGTAATGTATTAATAATAATCCATAATTCATATATTTGAGTCGGCTGAGTAACGGCCTCTAGTGTGAGGTTGACGGACGCGGTCAGTTCCGCGTCAGAATGTGTTTGTATCTAAATGATAATGTGATATACTTGCATAGCATTACTTTGCTCTACATTCTTATTATTACCTTTTTCTTCTACTTCATTATCGTAATGTTTTTTATTCATAGCACGTACATATAAATTACATTTTTAAATATTAAAATACAATGATATAAAAATATTTAAAATAGTAGCCCACCGATATCGGAAACAGGATCCAAGCTACCGGTGGTCCGCCTGAGAGAGGAACCTCCTAACAATACGCGCCGTGTCCAGGTACAATACTACTGCTTCATCGTACCTATTATTATAAGTAGTAGGTATTAGCTTCCTCTACTGATTGTGAATTAGTTTACTAAAAACAGATGAATCTACTTTATTGTTAACGAAAATCACCCCATCATTGATAATATCACCTAAATCATCTCAAGCTACAGCTGTCATCTGTCCGCCATCGGTATCTTCTTTAGATTGATTCGTCTCTCTGCTGTTTTGGTTGTTTTATATTATAATTTTCCTACTTTCTTGTACCAACGACCAGCCCTCTTCTGTTCAACTGAACAACTTTACTCAATGCGAACATACGAAGTTTATGTTCGCATGAAATAAAGTAGCTAGTCAACCTCAAATCTAACTTGGTCTGAATTCGAAGTCCACTCACAGAAAATTGTTTGATCACTCCACTCAAAAAACACTAAACAACAAATTGCCGTTAGGTCAATAAAATACCCTGTTAGATCGAATTAACCACCTAATTGTTCTATTGATCAGTACCAAATACAGAAAACCTTAAAAGACACGTATATCGTACGAACGGTAGACCTAGTTAATGAATAAATATCGGAGGTAGGATATGAGCTAAAATATTGATTGTACGTAGCTAAGACCTCGCATACCTTCGTTTAACGATGGATTAATTGCATTTTATTGATATAACACTCGCTCTCGTTAGTACCTATTAACAGACAGAAGGAGAAAGAGTAGACCAACTTTATACAAAGCTGATTCAGCACTTGCCTGGCGAAAATTGCTTTTTTGTATTGAAAATCATTCGTGTTTCTTCAAATGCCCTTTACGTACCAGGGCCGCGGTAACTCTTTCGAATAATTCCGCAACAATTGCTAAGCGTTTCAAAAACCACTGTGCACTTAGGTTGTAAGGTGCATTGTGCCTGCCAGAGAAGCATTCCTTGAAAAATACATTTATCCTCTTGTCCTTATTCCTTTAACTTAATTTCGGTCGGCGCAGCATGTCTTCTTTCGTGCATTTCTACTAGACTTTCAATCAGTGCATCGCTTCTTTGGTCTTCCTCTACTGTTATAATAAGACATTATTATTGCTAAAAAAAACCACGAATCTTCATCCCGGCCATAGTAACGACAAGCGATCGTAAGCTAAGGGGTACACCGGTAAGATTTTCAGTAATGCTAAACATACAGAGTTTCTGTGGGTTTTCTGTTTATATCTTTTGATTGGTTCTGCTCAATATGTGCAAAAACTTGAGCACGTAGCAATTACTTTTAATGTCATATTGCAAAGTGTATTGACTTTATATGGACTTAAATAAAAGCGGTAAAAATATTGCACCCATTTGATATTTATTAACCCGTTTTGATCGAATACGATTTTATTAAGTAGTTTTTTCCGTTTTTGTATATTTGTGCAGAAAACAGTAAATATTTAAAACATACCGGTTTATTGTAATCAACATTTAAACGAATATCAGTAACGGTTTTTTTCATAAATATTGATATCTTTTTCGATTTTTAAATGCGTTTGTCTATAACGTTTTTTAAAAGCTCGTTTTTAGACTTAATAGGTCAATAGGTAGAGGTCAGGTCAAATAAAATTGATATCTGCTAGAAACTTGCCATTTTGAAACCTATATTTTTATTATTTACGTACGTTCTTACGTTCTAACTAGTCCGCATTTTCATCGGATACACCATGGTTGTCACACAAAAAGGCTATTTTTAATAGTTACGTTAATTTGTCCATAAAGCATGTGTTAATAGCGGCGTACGACACGAGCTAAAAATAAATAGTAACAGCGCGCCTACATGCGACTGCCTGACCATTCACATACCCAGCTGACATTTCACAAAAAAGAATTCACATTTTATTTATATTAATTCCAATAATGTTTTGTAAATCGTCCTTGATGCTAGAGCCTTGCGAAATTACGCCTCCGCGTCATCTCGAGAAAAACCACTAGCTTTCTACATCCTCTTCTAACTTTCAAAAGCTCCGTATGTGTGAGAGAGACGGGTGCCAAAGGTGAATGATGCGATCGGTGCGCTCCGTCTCCAGCCAGTCTCAGGCCGCTGCGCATGCGGCGCGGACCGCGCGTTCGAAGTTTGAAATAGCGTATTGCCGCGAGTTCGATTTTCGAAATATAACGAAGTTTTTCGATGTGCCATTGTTCTGTGGTTTTCTGTGAACTGTGAATTTATGAGAGGTTTTTATTATAATTTTGAATTTTGTTTATTTTTTGCGGAGCTTAGATCCTCAGACGGGTTGCCTTATTAGCCGTTGTTTTTTGTGACCACTACCTTCCTGTTAAAGCATGTGATTTGTAACTAAGAATGCTAGTCAAATAGTCATGTATGCTGACATAAAAAGTGTAATTGGTATAAAGTGGCTATTTGATCTGAACAGTCCGTTTACCTCGCAACTAACGTTACAAGATAAAAAGACGACAACATCCAAGACTTTCTCCAATTTAATTCGTCGAATTTCACAACTCTTAAAAAGAAAAGCTCTAACCATAAAATCATTAAGAAAGCTTTCCATCATAAAACAAAAAGAACCTATTAGACTGTGAAAGGCCACAACAGACCTAATCCAATAGATTCGAGACGCGAGCGAACAATTTCCACAATTTTCTCCATTCGTTCGTAAACAGTCGCCCTTTGTGTCAATGTTTATGTGTCAGTTAGAATGTACGAGACAGTTTAACGGCTGCAGACGACGCTGTCACCCTTCACGAACATTTTTATTTAGATCTCTCTCCGTTTTATTGGACTTTTCAACGTTTGGACACATCTGTTGCGTCTGTAGTTTATTGTTGTGAAATGCTGCTGTAAATAATGCTTCTTTTAATTCTACAATACTATTAAATATGTGAAGTTTACAATAATTTAATACTAGGCACTCAAAAATTACAAATGCCGTTGCTAATAAGGAAATCTACTAGTATTTACATAAAATAATTACAAAGTTTTCCAAGTTAAATCCACTACAAGACTATTTAACCAACCAAATCTTTCATTCTCTTTGGCAGTTTAAACAAATGTCACCTCCACCAGATTGTGACAAGAAGTCATCAATCTCTTCCTCTTGTTTGATGCTCCACTTGAGACTCACAGGAAATGAGCACTTGTTCTATTAGTAGCAGAGACCACCCAATACTTGACACCCATACCGACCCATCTGTAGGTAGCAATACTGATCGTACTGTGAATACTGAAATTGAAATGCAAAGCGATATCGAGGAATGCACTAGAGGTCAGATAACGTTGTCTAAACCTGTAAAACAAGGCATGCCATAAAAATGACATGTTATGCAGCCTTAGGATGAGGTTGATAGCCTAGACATACATAAAATTGAAGTTTATGGATTGCGTGTTTGAAATGTTACTTCATATATCTAAGCATTGCAAAATGAAACGCCAGATAACTATAAATTAAAGTTTTTGAAGAAGCAAAAACTAGATAACTGAAGATTCAGACACACAGATTTCGAAATAGACTGCAATAAAACAAAGAAGCGCTGAAATCGAAAATATAGATCTGATAAAAATAAAATATACAAAACTGACCCAGTAAGACGCAATCACAACATTTATCAATTTCAGCTTATTTCTCCCCAAAGATTTATAGAACGTGTTCCTTCACAATATTTACTAGAGTAAACCATGTGAACTAAATTCTCGAACAAAACGGGGTCAATCTTCGACCTCCTAGAATTTGTTTAGTACTCTGACTGACAGACATAATTGCAGTTCTATCTTCTTAATGAATCTTTTTATAAATATTGATATTCGGCTATTCGCAGTTGTCGTCAGCAAATGTGTAGCCATTGGTTTTGTTCCAATTGCATTAATTTAAATCGTTTGCTGAAACTAAAATGATGGCGATGGTAATCCGTTTGAAATTGCAGTTCAAATTAATTGGTCATTAAAATTAAGCTTTGATGTGCGATTTATTACTTTGACTCTATTTGCTGGAAACTTACTATCATATTATATTGGGTCAGGTTTTGATGAAAAACGTGATAAAAATACTAAGGTAAATGAGGAGAATTTCAAATAAATAATTAACACAACAACTTCCGAACACATAATTTAAAGTAAATGTTGTGACAAATTAAGAAATACAGGAAGCTGCATCCAATAAAACAAAATTGTCAAAGGATATGAACTAGATCAAGGATAAAACCATAACAATAATTTTGAAAAACATAAAAGTCAGAAATCAATGTTTCCTTTCAAGCCTTGATCCACGAGCCGTTATTATGAGGTCAGGTCTCACGATAGTATTCCATATCGGTGGTATTTCCTGGCATTTAAAAGTAAACCGTGACTAATCCGTTTGAATATTCCATAATCCATTATAATATATTTTGTAGTGTCAATAACACAGCCTCAATTTATAAAATGACCATGTTTTAATTTACGTTTGGATCTCAAAGCGAATTTTGGAACTGGCGTGCGCAAAGGGATGTTTGATGTTTAATGTGAACCCTTGGACTTATCACGGTATCATCTTTTTTCTACAGATCATGTTTGTGTGGCCTAGATCGTGAGTTCAACAATCTAGAAAGTAAATATTTAGACCTCAACATCTATACTTTAGTGCGTGAAACTAAACAGATGAATTCATCCGAAATTTAAAATTTTCTTCTTCAAACCTCTCAACATCTTTATTTATATTTTCGTCGTAAACTGCTTTACTATTGGCTGTCTGTTTGATGACGTTATTTACTCATATTTATGCGTACACGCAGCCCGGCTGTTATTAAACAAATCGTCTCGTTCCGTTTTGGACAGTTGAGTCACGCGTGCTAGGGTTAAACTTAGATTACAACTGACTAAACCGTGGTTAGTGTCGCGTTACATGGGCCTGATTTCTTTGTTTTTGGTTATTTTAGGTCATACATATGTATCTTTCTCGTGAAGATACTTATCACAAATAGAGACAATAAGTAAGATGGGTTCCTAACAGTTGATATTTGCAACGTTTTCAAACCTTTCACGAACTTACTTTTCAAAACCAGTATTTGTTTATACATTGCCGTGTAAGTATTCGATTCAAATTCTTCGTTCTATTTACGACACTTCCATTACGTATGTTTCACACAGCTCGATTCATTTTCGCATTTCTTTCTTCAGAATCTCCAAATTTCCTTAATTGTCAATTTCGTGAGGCTTTCGAGCGATTTTATCCATAGGCTTATAAAGCTTTTCAATATTTTCTTCTGTTTTTACCGCAAAAAAACCCGACTTGAGCTCTTCCACGAAATAAACACGTAATTATGATGAGTTCTTATTTATTTATTACAAAAGATAACGACCTCAGGAATTCAATTTTTCAATTATCCCCGACCTACCACGGTTTCTCCTTGTCTTCGAAATAAAAACATTACGGAAAATACGTGGCTATATTAATTTATCAACGCAATATTATCATAGTTCCTGGGCATTAAAGCGAAAGGCGTAATTATAAAAACGAGCGTATATAATAAGGACGACTTCTTGTTTACTTAAAAGAGTGCATATTCACGACAAACAAGTCGGAACGAGGTATAATGATATGAGTGTACGTTGCTGGTGTTATTACACCTGTCTTCTTGTTGTGTCCATTGCGGGATGAGTGTAATTACGAGTGACATGTTGAAAGTATTTAGTGTCAACTGCAAGACGGGTTGAATGTTCCAGGAACAATTATTGGTGTCAATTCGCCTGTAGCTGATGTATCACGACACTCACGTCTTCATTAAATGTTCTCTATTCTGCAAGGCACTTCATGTTCAGAAGACCGATCAAAGGCATCATGCTCTTGAATAATGGCTTTAAATTCTCCTTCCTCATATAACCTATATACTACTGGAAGTTGTCATCTTTTTCCATTTTCATTGAAAACTCATCGTATACTTCTAATTTCTTTGAAAAAGCAGCGGTCACTAGTATCAAGTTTCCAGAATGTGTAACTGTCTTCCAAGAAAGGGTAGGGGTATTTTTTATATGCAGTTTTGTGTTGAAGTAAATCATTCGCAGCAGGCTTGCAGTGCATCGTGGTTGAGTGCCAGAATAACTAGTTTTACTCGATTGATTCTTACTATAAGCGTGGGATGACTGGTTACAAGATTTTCCTACATTCCACGATAGTAAATAGACGCGAATTAATGTTTGGTATAAACAATTATTGTTTGGAACATAAACTTGGTATCTTACGAGGTTTGTTTTTAAATGATTGTGATATTGTTCTACGCAGATACAAGTCGACTCTAACTAGAGATTGTGCGTGTTTGATAAGCGCGCCATTATCGATTGATGATATGCGTTCGTATCCTTTGATCTCTTATTTAATTTTGAAATATGTATAATGAAACTAGCATAAATTACCACTTTATACTTATTGTTTATTTCCGTTGTTAACACCTCCAATGAGCTTTATATTTAGTTCAAAATACTTCGTGAATATTTCATTTGTTAATTACTGAATCGTCGTAGAGGTCTTAGAGGAAATCGATTCATGTAAAACACTGGTATTTAGCTATATTCGGTTAACAGCCAACCTCAACACTGTGGGACAAGGCTTGGCAGACTTAATTAATAACGAAATCGTATACAATCAATATGGTTAATTTTGAAACAATCAGTGCATTCTCATTTACTTATCTCAAGTCCGGTTAATAAAACTGATGTAACATTTGACATTTAAGCTTATAAAGCACAAGGCTTTTGCAAATCTGTATTTACTTTATAATTGACAAGATAAGCAGCTCACGTCTCTAAAGTCTAAGATACAGATATTATATTACATTCTATGTTTGTTAGATAATGTATTTGTATTGCTTTATTGATATTGCACAATAGTCTATTGCTATTGAATAACTATACGTCCGTATGTTCATGGTAAGTTACGTTATAGTCTAAACCTCATTTGGTATTTTATGGAAGCCACTTTTGCTTATCAAAATCTATGTCTTATTTGATTGTCTGTGTTTTTTTTCGCCAACCAATCACAAAACAGCAAACAATATGTTTGTCAGTAGTTCTACTAATGTAAAACTGGATGACTATTGGCTCGTTTCTGAATCAAGAATTTGGGGTTAAGAACATGTCAAACCCCACCATAAAAACAAAAGGACAGGTTAGAGTTTGACCAATGCTCAATTTCAAAATGATTAAATCGGTAACTATCCGCATGAAATATTAAAAAAAATAACTAAACAAACAAGGAAACAAGGAGAGTCACCAAAACATTAATGAAGTATGCAATAAAGCTGAGCCTATGTTAATGAAATCCCGACTAAGCTGTTAATACTCACAAAATACGTGTTCAATGATGATCCTGCGCCGTCCTGATCAAACAAAGGATCGTAATCTGTTCGCATTAACATATTATGTAGGCTGTAGCCGACATTTTGGTATGTTTGTTTTTGATGAATTTAATACGAAGAGCTTAAGAGATAATATGGATGTGAAAGACGGAAATCGTAATAAAAGTTAATGAGAAACTAACCATTTTCTCAACTGAACCATTTACAGGCACTTTTCATTTGGCCTGGGGTCTGCCAGTTGGTCAAAAAGCAGGAAGTATAATTGCGCGTTCCAAAAGTTGATCTCTATGAAGGAGATTGTACAAAAAACTGCAGTTAAATCAGTTTTTGATTATTCAGACATTACTTACTGTTGAAAAATATCGGAAAGGGTGAAAATGCTTTGTTTGGTTAAAACGTTATGATAAAATGGCGGACTACGGGCAAATTATAGTAAATATAAATAGTAGGTACTCCAAAAAGCAAAATTAAAGCATGGGAATTAACCTTAAGTTGTTAAAATTCCTATTGACGTAATTTGATAAAAGAAAAAGCTATATTATTAAGACAAGAAAACCCATCTTTTAAATTAATGTTTCTTTGAGGTTTTATCCTAAGTATACCTTCCGCGTACGAAAGATAATAGCGCCAATTAAGACTTTTTTAATAAAGCCCCCTTGATACGATAAAAGATAATAGCATAATAATTTTGGAGTAAAATTATCCTTAGTGGGAACTGCTATTATTAATTATGATCTTGTAATTAAATATTTTTGTATTATACCTACTGAAATTAATGAGTGGGTCGCGAACTTCAGTCGTACAATTGTTAAAAGTTGGACAATTTCAGATGATCACGCTAATATTATAAAGGCGAAAGTTTGTGAGTATGTGTGTGTGTGCGTTCGTTACTTCTTCACGCGCAAACGGCTGGACCGATTTAGATTAAATTTTGTATAGAGATTGTTTGAGTCCTGGGAAAGGACATATGATAGTTTTTATCCCGGGAGTATGTTCCCTTGGGATCATTTTCGACAATCACGCGGGCGGAGCCGCGGACCGCAACTAGTATTTAATAATAGATGCATGGAAGAACAAGAAATGCTGCAAAGGCGCGAGATAAATTAAGAAAAGGGAGAGGGATAATTATGACGAGGATTTTTGTGGCAGGTTACTAAACCCAAAATTTACGTATTTATAGAAACCTTATAAAATATGCAAACATGCAGATCAAATTGTACTCCTATGATAGTAGAACAAAGGCCCTAACTAACTAATTGAATAAGACCAGAAACACCAATAATTAATCGAACATCATTTGGAGTCGGCTTATTAACATTCTCAAAAATTCTATGCTCCTCACTCAGAAATTCATCTTTAAAGCGATCTACATCACTATCTTCTGCAACCTGGGGAAGTTACACTACATTTACAAATGTTACCTTAAAATTGGCTCAGTGTGCATTGAGAGACAAACTACAACCGTGCTATAGGCTTCATTGAAACTTTTTCCATTAACTGTATATTCTGTAAAAGTTCTTTTAACATTCACTGTATTAGTAGGACATGTTACTTTGCCATTCAGTGTATTGTTTCTGTGCACGAGGTCGATGAGTCAGTGTGTCAGTTAGTATCGTGATTAAGTTCAGTGTTTCTGCGGTGCGGTACTCCAATTTGTAGGCGATGTCCCACTAACTAAATTGTCGCGGCTTTTGTCGGGTATTTGAAACGGTCTAGCTACACGGGGTGACGATGTGTTGTTTCGTATTGGTTCGTTATGTTTGTTTGTATAGATAATTTCACGTTATTAAGACCTTTAATTTTTATCTTTAAAAAAAGTAGTATTGTATCGCTATTACTGTAAAAAATCGGATAGTACAGGTTTATCATGCGGTATCTACTGAAATATTCATAGCCAATCCCAAAAATGTTTGACAATCATTATATTTATAGCTAATAGAATACTACTTGGTGTATAAAATGCACCTCTGGACTCATTTTATCGCAAGCATCTTCTCACACAACAACTAATACATCAACATCGCCTATTGTCCTAAATTAATCAAACAAACTATTCCACTAAATGAAGAAGTCCCACAATTTAATTCCCAAGTCAGAATTCAATTTCGTCGTTGGTTACTCGATGTAAATATTTCTTGTTGCTTGCCATTTGCAGGGCATCCCATTAACTAAATGGTCTCGGCTTTCGGGCCGTTCGGTTGGTGGTCTCCTAGACGTTGGCTGCTCTGTTTGCTATTAAGAGTAATTGCTCTAAGCTTTTAGACTGTTGGTATTGGGCACTAGCTGTACAGCAGGTCTGTAGTCTGTTAGTTTTTTCGTAGTAATAAGCTTCACGTCCCTTTTTGGGGGAAAATTCTGTCTTAACAAAGTTTTCGAAAGCTTTCTCTGCTACCTTTGTATGTTCAGGTTCAGTTGACGTTAAAGCACCGTCAGGCACAAGTTGTCGGGCATTACTGAACTGGACTTATTTGGGCGAGGCACACTTTCTTTGACGTTTTAAAAACAGAATGATTTTATTGTTTCTCTTTTTACCTTTCTGTTTGTTTGCCTTTTATTTATTTTTAATATTTAATGGTTAACAATTCGTATCTGTGATTTTTACATACATATCTCGCTTATGATGTTTTCTTTGTCTGCTCGCTTTTCGTCGGTCGTTTTCATCTCAAATGTAAATGTGCTCTAAAAAATCTCGAGTTACACATCTTACATCATTATTATTTATAAAACCAGAAAACTGATGTCTTAATACAAATGTGATTCATTCAAATTGTGCCAATGTTATTTTCAGCAGAATTTTCGGAATACCGAGTAAGTATTTGTTTCATCTTTGGTTCTGTTGTTGACTATCTATCTATATTATATGCTCAATATCCGAAATAATACTTTTGATCGTACTCTGATAAGTATCAGGTTACTTTTACGTCTTCATTGGTCTCTAGACAATGTGAAATTGTATCAGATAGCGATTGTTAAAATGACAAAGTGTTCGGGATTCATCACGTTTCTAAAGCAATCCCTTACATTTTTTATTATTCGACAATCGTTTTCGCTAATAGAACGTCATTTTGTTTAGAGGTTTAACAACCAATTTGTCCCTTACTGACTTATTTATTACTGAGAGACTTACACAAGGACTGACTCCTTTTGCCTTTATAGTTATTAACCAAGAAAGCTTTTAATGGAAATACCTCTTTAACCCAACTATTCATTAATTATCAGGACTCAAAATACCCCAGCTCAATGACATCAGGCGCTTTAGGAATTCCCTCTTCACCTGACTCATCGTCCTTTGGACCCGAGCCAGGTCGTTAGTGAACCTCAGTCATAACACAGTTTTTGTTGATACTATAAATATTAAGTGTAATGTTTCAGTCAAAATAAAGTATTAGTCTAAGATTGTTCAAGCCTCTTGTTCTGGATAGAAGGAATGGGCAATTGGACATTGATATTGGGCTTTAAGCGATGAGACCATCCATTGTTTCACTTCCTTTGTCTCGTCTATTATGGGATACTTTACGTGAGTATCTTTTAACCTCGTTTGCTTACGGTTTGAAATCGATTTTAGACCAATGATAGGTTTAAATGTTGAATTTAATTCTCTTCACCCACTGCGCGTTTAACCAAATGAATTACATTTTTACTGACAGTTCCTCTGAAATAAAACATCTGTAGTCTGTTCACAAGCGCAAGAAAACTGGGAAAAAAACATGCCTTTGTTGTACTTTATTGTGCCAGGTTTCCGTTGGATTGTCGTTTGTCATGTAATTAAGTTGTTGAAGGCCAATTGTGATACGAAGCTGAGATAATAACTGTTGTCATAAAAATTATTCCCGTTTTACGATTTGAAGGTAAGTAGCATGGCTCATATGTTTTTGGGTGCCGAAACTGGACTGGACTACTTTATAACCGCCAAGCTCGCGTTTTGTTTGTTTATCCCCAACTTTTACCGACACGGACAGGGGCTGCTATTGATTAAGGATTGGCCATTTACGGTGAAAATTACATCAGATTTTACCTTAAATAGACTTACTAAAATATATTCTTTACGTGGAATTGGTCCTAAAATAGAAGCAAGTAGTCACAGTAAATTAATTCTTTTATATTTATTTTAAAGAGAGATTCTGAAATAAATTTCATTATTTCCACCGCTAAGGTAACAACTAAAGAAACGCTTTTCCGATAGATGTGAACGACCTCAGTAACGATCCTAAACTCAATAATAACTGTCACTGAATAGAGATAGAAACAGAAGGTCGCCCCTATAATTCGCGTAACAGTTGGTGGATCTCCACTTTAGGCAGAGATACTATGGCAAAAGAGTAGTCAAGACAGAGACGTTACTAAGGTTGGGTGCGTTTTAACCAATCAGGCATTGCCAAATAAAATGCAGTACTCCACTTCCTCATACCGGGACTAATCGACTTAACTTTTTCAGCGAGCTAGTCGAATGGTTCCATGCAATAAGCCGAAACGCACGCACACATAGATACGCTTCTACGAAGATCAAATGCAAATTCTAGTAGAACCGCGAAGTCGCGATGTGAATTTAATTTCTGACATACGCACACATACTACTAATATAAATTTATAGTATGTGTGCGTACGACTACTCTCGATGTTAGGAGCTAGTCTTCTGAAGCTACGTATTCTGTGCGACAGTTTCCCCCGGAACACGATTAGGTTCTAACAAGGATGTTCGCTTTCCTTATTACTTCATTTTATTTGTTTATTTGTAGAGCATTTGCGTCACGGGATATTTATTTAGTTGTAGTCTTTATTATTTTGATAGAGATTTCTCTAATTCTCTTGTGGATCCTATCATAGCTGTATCAACATATGTTTGCCGATATAACATGAGATAAAAGAATTTTAAATCTTTAACCCAAACGTGGTTACAAAATGTTGCATAAATATCGTGTTTTCGAAAATATGTTCTTCAAACTGTCCATTTCAATAAAATCATTGGATTTTCCATAAAAACTGAGTGGGGGAATTTTAGTAGCAATAATTTAGTTCAGAAGGTTATTCTTTGTTCGTTACCTATACATATTCATTTTAATTGCTCATGATTAAGGTTCGTATACCTTAATGAATTTTTTCCGTTCTTAATTCCGGGAACAGAGGAAAAACATTTAGTTTTTCATTCGTTCGTGCCATATCGTGGTAATTGTGCTTAATTGTCTCCGTGGTAAATTTAGGAATGTGACAGAATTTATCCGTATGATTGTGTTTAATATTTCTTTTGTCTCAGTCTGGGATTACTTGTTAGTAAAACTTAGCAATATCAGCTTGGTAAGTTACCAATCCACAACTTTATCTACATCATAAAATACTGCTTGTCATAAACTTCATGCCTTGGATACATTTTACTTGCAGTCGGTGCGACACATTATCATCTTCCATTCTTCCCTGTAAACTGTCACACTATCATTCACAAAACAATGTCAGCATAATTTCAGCCATATTGCAACTCCAGGCACCCATTGCGGAATTTATTCGAAAGAGTCACCGCGGCACTGGAACGCAAAGGGCTTTAGGAGGAACACGGATGGGTTTTAGTCAGTAAGAGTCTGACACGCCCTTCCGCTCCACCCAGAGCGGAAGAAGTCATTTGATGATCCCATACTTAAAAATAAAAAAGGCACCCATTGAAACTGTTGCTATACAAAGGAAAGTCCGCTTACTCCTATAACATCTCACACATTTTCCGTCTCCTAACTAATCTTTTCGACATCTACGAGTATTTCCTCATCCTATTGTGTATATTTCCATACTACCCTGCGATCTCGTTACACGCGTGTTTGTGCAACACTCCAGCGTTTGCTAGGCGAATCAATTCACGAATCTCAGTTGATGTTTGTTTTGAAACGTTTTCACTTTGAAGTGATGAAATTCCAGTTCACTTGTAGTAGTATAAGATAAACATTAAGGAAAGCTTGTGATCTTTATACTGATTCAGCAGAATTTAGTTTAAAAAGAGATAAATTATTGTAACCTCAAAATCATGTCTTGCACAATCAGTTGGGTTGATACGAATGGCTAGGTTTATGATACGTTTTCATTTCAGTGTCTGTCTGTTTATTAAGGACCAAATCTACTTCATCCAGCAACGGCCATGTACATGTATAATTTTCTTTGCATTTCATTTCAAAATTGAAAGGCTTGCGTTGGATCACTACCTCACCTGTTGATAAGCGATGTTGTGGTCAACGATGGAACACGCTTACCTGAAAGTAACCCATTCATTCTCATTCCTTATCCAATATTTCATTCATTTTTACATTTTTCACCTGTAAATGCAGCCTGTATTTGTCCTTCTAGTACAATATGAGCATATTTTAATCTCTTTTCGTCAAATTAAACATATACTCGCTAATGTATAGTTACTGTCGCACATCTAATCGCTAGCAATAATATGACGAACAACATCCCTCTCAGAAACGTTTTAATATCGCAAATGTAGGTTAATGTAATTGCGATTGTAGTGCTTCATACTGTTAAGGAAAAGGTCACGACGATTTATATAGCTATAGTCGACTCGTGGCCCGAGTTTATTTCGGAGAAGCAAGGGTTCTTGTCTGCCTATTTAGTACATAGGTTATAGAATAATAACAGCCACACAGGTCAGACTTCGACGATAAGCTACGCTTGCCAAGGCCGGTCCGTGGATAGGTGACTATCTATTTTTTGCCGAGTTTCCTCCATGCCTCAGAAAAAACGTGCCGTTGGTCCCGACTGCCATTTAAACATCTTTGACAGACATTACGTATAGTCAGATGTCAATAATTCTGACATCAGTCTTACCAAGGGACATTGTGTGGAGCTCAGATAGGCAGTCACTTCATGTAAAATATTGGCATTCAGCTGCATCGGGTTGGCCTACAAACCGACCCAATATAGTTGTGAAAATGCTAGACAGAACAAAGAACTTGACAGCTTTTATTAACTCTGAGAGTGATTCTACTGCTGCAGTCAAACACAAACGTATTCCATATCCTAAAACAATGGACTAACAGCCCAAAAGCCCTCATCCTCAACAAAGCTCTTACAAAACTTCTAAATAATCCGACATATAAATAAATCTTGCCACACACAACAGTGTACAGTTTTTCTTCAGACGGCGTAACATAATCCTTTAATTCCTCTGGACTCGACCCACTTACTCATACAAACAGCTTCACATAGTAGAAATAGCTACATCAATAAATTTATTTTAACTTTTCTAACCGGGCTATTAATATCAAGTGCAATTAGTGCATATGAAGAATAATTTGTCTAATTTTCCTCGGAAGCATCTGCAAAGTGCCAATATTTGGCTTCATCATCATAATCCCATGCCCAAACCTAGTCGTCTCCATTTAGAACTTCTGAGGTAACTTGCACTTTTCATGGCCCACTTTAGTCCACGTTTCACAATACGTATTAGTTACAAGAAGTAAGGCGCACGCTTTCGACTTGTTTTCATAATGTTTACTACCATTTAGTGTTTCACAGTTGGTCAGTAGTTACCAACCTGTGTTACTAACACAAAACATTTGGTTATCTAACGTTCTTGTTACTGTTACTAGGCAAACATGAAATAGTTGTAGGACATGTGATGTGATCGATTAGGTTTTCACAGACTTTTGGAAATAGAATAGCTCTTGTTGTGGAATAAAGTTTATCTACCTCTATACATAGATGTAGAAAATTGAAAACGAAGTAGGTATTTAAATTATTGCCTTCGTTGATTCAATTCATGACGTGCTGGTTTGAAGTAGTATCTTAGCCATTATAAGCTTCCTGACCTCCTTTGGGGTGGGCTTAACATGTTTTTTTTTTCCTCCATTCAAAGTTTGATTGTTCAGGCACATATCTGTAAACTTGACATAAATTTAAGCCAAATTGTATTTATTGTTTACCTAATGATTTTGAATAAACCTTATTATTATAATTATTCCATTCTGCCAACCGTTACCATATTACTGGCTCACTTTTTTTTCAAAATTTACTGACACCGTCCATCTTTTCTTTGGCTACTCTCTCCATCAATCCACATTCAATTACGTACTACCAACAACACTCTACGGCAAATGAACCTGACTAATGAACTAAAACTAAACACAAAATCTTCCCGAAACATCTTTCAAACACCCCAAAGTTTCAAAACTTGGCACGTGCGCCGAACTTGCCAAACATACTCCCTCATTGGGCCATTAACTGGCGTTATGAAGCAGTTTCCATTCAGCTATCCGCTAGTGATGATATTACCAAGTTTGGCCACAGACTTAGCCAAGTCATATCTACAGATTTTGGTTCGATTAACTTGGCTAGTGAAGTTGGTGGTCGTTAGGAAGATTTGGCAGTAGTAAATGAAGTAGCTAATTGTGTGATTGGGAGTAAAGGTACTCGGGAAGTTAACAGAAGTAATGTTGGGACGTAATAGAAAGAAAACACGGATGGAAAAGTTTTGCTTTGACTTGGTGTGAGAAATAATTTGTTAGTAATAAGAAAAGGGTCTCATCGTTGGACAAAATAAATCTACATATAACAGTTTTGTACAAAGTGAAGCCACAATTTTACGGTAAGTTTTCACCCAAATAAAAAAATCTCGCAACACCCAAACACGTAAAAAACAAAAGACTGTACAAAATTGCTTCCACACATAATCCCCGGGGAGCTCACAATGAAAGCGGAACCAATGACATCGCAATCCGATGAAATGCGGAAACAAGCAGATAAATCAGCTTCGTGATTGATGGGAGCCATATGTCAGGCTTGACCAAGCGTTATGGGTCCCGGCTTGCGGGCATGAAACTGATAAGACCACAGCATATATGCTTGAATTATTGCGCCTCATTTGCGTGTTGTGTTTTCCAAATTATAGCTGTATTAAGTCCTCGGGCTACAAGTAATTTGTACTGGATATGAGTGTAATCTTTAACAGCTTTCACTTGTGTTTTTATTTCTACAGCCCTTAGGCTACAAGTTTTATTCGTGTGAGCTGGTTACTTGAAACAGTGTGCTTTGTCGAGACTTTTCCTCCCTTTTGCTTCAGATTATTATCGCAATTCTCAAAATTGTTTTCCTTTGTTCATAACTTCCTACTTCATTTTCTCGAAACACATTCCATTGATTCTCCCCCGACCAATAAACAAATGAAAATCAAGCACTTATCTAAAACAAAAGCCAAACAAACTCATTTGATACTGGCTTGTATGGACGTTGTTCCAAATCACAGCATTCACGGCTATTCCAAATATCTGGGACAGTGTGCTATGCAGTCCAAAATGGCGGGCTACCGGATTACAGTGCAGTTTGACAGGAGGCAGCTGCTGAACGAAAATAATGGTAAACGGAATTCGCTTTTTAAAGCTCTGTTAAAATTATTGTTCGTTTCGTTCGGCGGAGTGTTAACTAGTTTACTTTTAATCGTGTTTAACGCACTAATTTCTTTTGAGTAATATAATAGAATAACTCGGTGATCTGAGCAAATTCTTGTTGAGAAACAAGTAAACAGTATCATGATACAGAAACTCCTCTGGATCTTTTGAAAAGGTCTTAGAAACAATCCTTTTAGATGAACGTAATTTTCAGTAACCGATACCTTATCAATACTTCCATAAGTGGCTTATCCTCAGCAAAATCGGTTAAACATTTAAAATGTTTTCTCATAAACTTTGACGAAAACGATCCATAGAAAACAATGGAAACCCATTTCGTAACAGACAACTTCAACAGAGGAATTTAAACAGTCACTCATCTTCAGACTGCACATCAATGCATTCCAAAGCGTCACAATATAGAAACTTCATCAAAGTCACATCAGCTCATAATTCCCTACAGTCAGCGACCACCACTGCATACAGTATGAGGGCTCCATGTAAGGCATCAGTCGCATACAGCGTCTGCTTCCGGCTATTGTCACCAACAATGCTTGCACCAGGGTTATTTGAAGCTTTCTTAGAATCTCACTTCAGTACTTAACTAAAATTCTCGAAAGGATTATTCATTTGTTGTGTTGTGAGTGATTAGTTATTGTCTTTGTTAGATTGTCTTCTGAATTTTTTGTCCTTTCTGAAAATTATTTGTCCTTTGTCTGAATTTGTTTGCTGGTCGTTGTCTTCTTTTTTGCGTTAGAAAAGGACGCTCATGCATATTTCTTTCTATTTTTTTCTCGCAGTTTCATTCCTGTGAGCTATTTCATATGAATATTTTCCCGGGATAAAAAGCAGCCTATTACACTCTTCGATATCGTGTGGTTTTGTATCATTCAAATAAATTCGTAATCGAATAACTATCAATCGATCGCGGATCGGAACTTCCAAGGATTGCCATTAACAAACATAATCAATATTAATATTTTACTAATAACACTTCTCTTTCCATCTCTTCCCTTTTTGACAAGTTTATTAATATTTTTATTCACAAAAACATAATACAGTTATGAAGCAAGTCTGATTTTCCGCCACTCCGCTAGCAAGTGCATAAGTCCCAAAGTTATGCTCAGACTGAAGGATTACTGTAGTTCAAGTTGTAAGCCCATAACTTGCCAACAAGCGCCGTGGAAATATGCCATCAGTTCTCAAGTGCCTTCCTTATTTCACTTATGGCCACAGTAAACAATAAGTGGCTAGTGATGGGACCAGTCACCACTTAGTTTTGTCTTATACGAATTGAAGTGATGTACTTTATTGAGTAGTGAAGAACATTTCATTCATCATTTACAAAAGATAACAATGCAGCAACTGATTGTAACCGACTCATACCAACAACATTTTCGGAAAAACGTTAACTCTTTCTGGAAAAGAAAAACAATAAATATTATCAGAAACCGTTGAGATCGTCGAAAATGATGATCGTGATAATGCGTCACTTTGACGTAAATTTTCCTATGAATATTATCTGATAAAATTGATTATTCTACGCAACATCTATAGCTCTGATTCCATATTATGTAATCCTACGTTGAACTTATTATAAAATTATCATTGTTACCTATCGCAACGCTAAGAGTAGACATGACTCCAAATTATCTGCTGTGTTCAGGTCCATGTACCATTTCAAGAACCATATATATCAGTTGCAACTGATGTCCATATTTCCTGAAAAGACAAACCTGCGATAAATACGACAGAAGATGAAATGAACGAACCGACAAAGTTTCACACCCTTGAAGAATATATTCCATACATTACAAATAATACAATGTTGGCTCATAAATAACAATATTAGTGAAGGATTTATTGATTCATATGCGTTAATCACTGCGCCATACTACGTGTATGGAGGCACGCAATTCCGCTGCGTTTGCGCATCCTACACGCTGACACGATGTTGTTGACCTAGCGGTGTTAATAACCGTGCATATTATTACTAAATTATGTTCTTTAATGTACGAGAATTTCATCATATTATTATTAACTGACACTTCTGGGAACTACTATCTTTCCTAGAAAATATGATTATTTCAGTCTATTAGCCCCACTGTGAGGAAATACCCTTCCTTTCCTTTGTCCATTCAGCTCCAATTCAATATGGACCAATCTTATACGTCCTGCTCGTCCTAACATCTTTGCCTGGGTCTGCGCGACGCCTTTTGGTGTCCATGTTTATACCACCGCTAAGCGTTTCAAGTTTATTGATATAACCTCATTACTCAATGGCCAAATCTAATCTATTGAACACACTCAGCAGTGCAACCAACTGCATAAAACATGATCTGATAATGAAGATTAGATATTATAATATGAGATACTTCCGCCCGGGAAACCCCTAACTTAACGTTACGAAATATTACATAGGATTTCCCCGAAGGGTGTGCCGTACGTACAGGTACACAATTAAAAATAAAATTAATAATTTACGAAGAAAATATGACGCGCGGTTTATGATTCCTAAGTCCAGAAACGAAGAGCTGAAGCTGATGATGAGCTAAACATTACTGATTTAGATTGGAAGGGTCTTAGAATAGAAACAGGTATTCCAATATAAACAAGAGTGACCTATAATTAAAATTGAATAACTAAACACTTAATCACAACTAAGCTATAGGCAAGAATGTCCGACGCATCCCACACATTGACTCCACAATGTCAACAGCATAGATTTCGTTTCAATTTCAAGAATTACTGGCGGCTGAGTCAGCCCTATTGTAATAATAATGTCGAACGCATCGAACGCTTCCGTTGATTCAGCCCATTGAGTCCTTTCGTTATATCCTGCGAGTCCTTACTTAGACTTCGGGGTTTTTTGTTTCGTCTTATTGTTTAATACTTTAAGTACTATCTCCGTTTCCTTTTATCGTTAAATGGTGTTACGTAAGTATTGTTGGTTAATTTGGAATCATTTTTAGAGGTATTTTTCCTTGAATGATGAATCAGTTAACGCAATGTGGAAGAAAGTAGTAGATCCAAAAAGATGTTGTAACTTTTTGGAATGATAGAATATGTTGCTTTTACATATTTAATATTTATTTTTGCGATAGGTGTATTGCTTTAATCTATGTATCTAACTAGCCCGTGACGTTCTGCTGATAGTCAAAGACCTTCCTCGCCCTTATTCACACACGACTGTCCTCTTTCACATCATTATCCATCAAACTTAACACTGTAGTTTTAAGTTAAATTTCATATATTATCAAATAAAACATTTCAATTAAAATCCACATATGTTCTAACATTTCCCAAAAGCACATCTCTAAGTCCACACACAAAGCTCTGTATCCACTAACACCCTATCGATGCACTACATCAGCATTAGCATGCCTGTACGCACATATATTAGCGTCCTGTCGGCTGCTTCCTGAGCCAGCATTTAGTATGCAACGCTATTCGGCGACATCCGATATCACAGCTATTACGCCTTCACCGCACTTTATGGCTATCATTGCGTCGTCAGGAGCCGTCAACGGCTTGTGATCGCCCTCGTGTTCCTAAAATGCTAAAACGTGTTTAGGATCCCTCTTGTTTTCTTTATTTGGTTCTCTCACGATTTTGTTTCCTAAAATGGCAGTAAAAGCAGATTCAGATGGTAGATTTTCGGAACTGCCAAAACAAAAGCAGGAAATTGTTTAACTATTATTTCCGTTATCTGTAAATTTAAAAAACAAATGTTCTCGGGAGATTTTTATCTGTTTATTTGCATAAGCCGTTTCCGCACGGAAAGTGCAACAATCTTTTAAATTACCCGTTTTAACGATATGTAGACAGGAAAAACGCCATTAAATCTACGCCAAAAGTACGCAGATCCTGTTATAGTTGGACAAAATGTAATAAAAGACAAAAACAAGGCTTTTATTGCTAGCGCCGCTTGGCCATAATGACCCGCGATTTGTCGGTCGCTGACCTCAATTCCACTAATTGATGTAGAATTCACAAATGATAGAAATTGATAAAAATTTACTCATTTAAGGTCAATCTCGTTTAAATGGTTAAAGTTTAATAGGCCGTTTGTAATTTGCTTTGACATCATTTTTACGCTTTTACAGACCGCGAATTTATATTCCTATATTTTTATTACAGTTTATTTATTCAAATTGTTATCCTCTTACCTCTAACAGTCTCAGAATGGAAAGGCAAAACATTAATTTGTAGAAAAATATTGCTCTCTTTTGATATGAGGAAAATAATATTTAAATAATATTATTTGAGGAAAATAAAAATACTCCAAAAAATATTTCTAATACATTGTATGTCAATTGTACTACTGTTTGAGTCATCGAAGTAGTCACTCTATCTTTATCTATGGTTCCTGCAGACGCTTCGCATGATTGATTGCGTGGGCGCGTTTGTTATGCACTTTTCATTTCAACAGCGTTTAGTTCATGAATAGCTTGCGGATGTAACGGACGTGTTCAGTGGTGTTAGTCTTGAATTATATTACCAACGGACGTTAAGCAACTGAATAAGTGTCTGAGGATTTCAAGCTCTTATTTTATAAATTATAATTTTAGCATCGATAAAGTCAGTGAATGAAATTGTGAAGTGACAAAAATACAAAATGGTGATGGAATCTGGACAGCAAAATGGGCGGTTCTGGCCACTCTCGCCCCGTCTGTGGCGTCGCAGCAACGAGTATTCCAAAGTTGTATTTGAACCTAGAACTAGACCTCCTTTATCTCCTTTAGAAATAAGGAGACATGACAGGCTGGATACAACTCCTGATTTGATCCGAACAAGGAGTATTATCAAAGAGAGGTTGGATCATTTGAACTTGGAAGAACGAATTATGGACGAGCGCAGATGGAGCGTGGACTCCAAGAAGCCACCTATCAAAGAAGGGAAGAAAGAGAAGAAACTAGAGAAGTTAGAAGTAGAAGAAGTGGTGAAGTTAAGGGTTAAGAAGCAGAGGCAGCCGAGACCTAACAGTCTCCAGTTGTTGCTCTGTCCTTCTAGCTCAGGACATTATAGTAGCAATACTTGGAGATATACGAGGGTCCGGTCTAAAAGGTGCGTAGATTTATAAATATCTTGAGCTCCATATTGCAATTGCCCGTTTTTGATGTTATTGAAAAAAACGTTCGTGTGTTGGTTTCTAAGTAAGTCAACTTTGATAGAAGCATTTTGTTAAAGATTTTTAGTAATCATTCATTTCTTCAAAACATTAGTTTACGAATGCTTTCATTGGCCTTTGCCAAGCAGTGGGACACAAGTGCAGGCTAAAAAAAATGCGTTCATTGACATTAATTATATCATTGAAACATTTATCGACCGGCTATATTTTTCTTAACTTCTTCTTTATTTTCTTGGTGTCAACAACATTTTTTTGATATACTCCATTTTATAGTTTCCAAAACATCTTTATTTATAAATTGATGTGTTAAGAATTTGTGTCTCCGGTGATACAAAACTACGACTTCAGGTGTCCACGAATCGATTCAAGGCGTCCAACTTAAAGCATGTGTGATGCAACTTAAACACCTGTTAAGCTTTAAAAGATACGATATAAAAAATTTATTAGCAATGCTGATCTTACCTTTTTTGGTGAAGAATGCTGGCAGTGTATCATTGTAGTTATTTAATTTTTAAATCACTCTTGCCTCAACGTGTTTGGTTTTAGAAATTCGATCAGGTTCTAAACAAAAGTGATAAGAACTGTCAAAACTATCTACAAAAGGTTTGGTATTGACTACGAGACATTTCGGTAGCGCATGTCAATCTCATCCATTTTGGATGGTTTCACAATCGTGGTCGCTGATAAAATATCCCCGCTTTGTCGAAAGTCTTCCTAGATTAAGGCCATGTTATGATAGTTCTATCTAATATTCCAATTCAATTCCCTACCTTCATAGCCATTCACTGTATCTTTATCCACTGCAAAGCAATCACTGTCCTTCAAATCTTCAGAAGGGTGATGATATTCACCAGCCTCACTTTCATTCACTTGGTCAGTTTATCGAACTTACGATATCTCTCTACGCGTTATTTTCAAAGCATGTACGATAATTATCCGATGATTCACGGTCATACAGTCTGAGACTGCCAATTATTTTTCACTTTCTTGCTAACCGTATAGCATTAGCTCTTAATCGAAGAGTTGAAGTAAATTGGCTTATTAGCATTGGTGGAGAATAACTTTCTCGCATGTTTCATTTTTAAATTGCTCCATTGGTTTTATGATAGGAATAATGAGTGCATGTCAATAGGTTTCTAATTTCTGAGTAGCTTAACGGCCGGTCTCAATAACGTATCTACCTTTGACCAACTGTCAAATTAGCTACTAACAGTAGCTGAAACGTCATGTTTGCCTTTCAAACATGACGTTTTAGCTACTGTTGGTGGCTGTTGTCGATTTATGGCCGGTTTCAACAACGTAGATACGTTATTGAAACGGGCAGCAAATCGACAATAGGCTGTCATATTTTATTTATGTAAAGAAGAACCAAAAGCAATACCAAAATATTTTATATTTATCCACTGACGAGATATAACCGGACCTCTTTGAATCGCTTTAAATTATCAGCAAAATAAATGGTACATCGCTTCAGAGTTCCGACATTTCGGGGACAGTTATGTTCTCAGCTGTTCCAGCTTACGCCATCTTGCTCCGTAGGCGTCAAGTGGGTGTAGAGATGTTGACAACACCCCAGCATATGTCGCTTATCTCTTCCACCGGCCCTTTAACGTTAAGCAAGTTTTCGACATAATAATCTCGCAACTCTGATATACAACTCGGTTTTCTTAAAAGCCGGAAAGCTTTTAATAAATAACTTTATCAGTGAGGTAAGCTTTGAGTGTTTATTTGCGTAATATCGCTTTTAAAAGACGTAAATTGTGTTGGTATCTTAAACGATGTTTAATTTTTGTAGAAGAAAAAAAAATTTTGCCGCGTCATGTGAAGTGAACTTTGATTGGCGTTGCATTGCACTTTTTATAATAAACCTTTAATTTATACTGCAATGCTTTTTGCATTTACCCTATAATTTAGTACCTTGCAATTATTATTTTTGCATTAAGTAATCATTTAATTACCATGAGAATGAATTTTTATAATGAATTTATTACTAGGTAGGTAGGTACTGCGTCGGACTAGACCGAAAGCCGAAACCAAAAATATTCGTTTGTCAATGGTCATAGCTAGAGCTAGAATATTATTGATTTTGACTGCCAATATTAATGTAAGTCAAGAAACGTAATTTCTTGTAGTTTATTGATACTAAAACAAAGCATTTCGTCAAATATATGAGCCCAGTTAAATAATAATCCATTATGAGTCACAGTTATTACAAACTAAATCGCTGACTTTTCGGTTGTAAATATGAATTGACTTTTATATTTATTGCGCTCAGGTTTTTGAAGTGTGGGCGCCACAAGGCAAAAGGTTGATAGTGTTGGGCTGTTGGTTTCGGCCGAATGACAGCCGAAACTTAGCAACCGGTTAAAAATAGTACCTACTCATACTCTGTTTGGACATCGTTCAGGGCAGTTTAAACTTATTGGGATGGGAAGAAGTAAACTATTCAAACGAATCATAACTAAATCGAAAAATTATTACTTATTTTACTCTCAGAACCCTTGCCCCCTAAACTCATAATATCGAGAAAAATCATTAGCACGAGAAGAAAAACGTTGTAATTAATCATTGTTGTATTGTAATTACTCTACAAAATAAAAGTTTCGGCCAAAAGCTCATTTCATAATTGGGTTTCGGCTTTCGGCTATAAAACTCCTTGTTTTGTTCCAACACTAATTGTTAATACTCCGTGACAGTTTTTATACGTTTTAAGGCCAATGAGATTAAAATGTTTTATTCTATTTAATTACGAGTCGTCATCGGCGGGTGTTTTGCATAATTTTGCTCGCAATATGGCGGCCCGAATAAATATGCTAATGTTCCTCATGATACATGGTGAAGTAATGATTAATTGTTTTATATGTTAACTAAGTATGTTGGTCCTTATGTAGACTTAATTAGAAAAGACTAGATCTTTCTGTGAGATATGCAAAAAAGTACCTACCTCGTTGATTTTGTTATATGGAGAATGGGATTCAATGTGATTTAGATTTTAAATAGCCTTACAAGTGAACTGATTTATAGTTCAAAACCATGTCGATTTATATTATTAACTAAATAAAGTTACTTCACTGCCAATTACTGAACATAATAATAAACAGCGTAACTTATTCAAGAAATCAATTTTATAATAATGGTTGACAAATCACTGAAACTTTAACATTTTATTGTTAATGGTAGGTAGACATTATTATGACATAGCTACCCACACTTTTAACTGTACATAGTTATATTTTAAGACACCTACAAGAATAAAGGTGGACATTTATTCTTCACTTAAAACATCCATCACCTCACTCAAAACATTAAATTCCAAACTAAACTATGGCGCCTGAACCCACGCTACCGTAATTCTGAATAACAATGACCTAGGTAGGTAGGTACTAAGAATTAACTGTCAAAATAATCGACACAATACTCAGGCTGCCTACAAATGTCCTAGAAACTGCCAAACATACACTATGGTCGACGCCTGATAAATTTGCAATAACGGTCATTGATCCACCTACATTTATTGACATACTTAACTTTTAATTCCGAAAACAGAAATAAAGACATAAAGCTGTCCTGAATCGACATCTATCGTGATCCTTTACATTTTCTAGTAATTAAAAACGATTCATAATTTATTGTCCAGGTACCTACGAAGAGATATTAAGGAAAGGGCATTGACCGATATTGCAAATTTATCTGGCGTCGACCATAGTGTCAACTTCTTATGGCAGAGGTGCTCAATGCTTCCAAAGTTCGAAGCTTTCGAAATCGGTCTCGGAAATTCTTAATTATTATTATAATATTATTACTACTGATAAGCTCGCGTTTAACATCGATCTTACCCGATGGAAAGCGATGAAATGAAGCACACTTGCCTCGAAGAAACCTTTTCCCTCTTAACTTAAAGACTAAAAATAGAATCGAAAAAAACGGTGGGGATGATATTTTAACACTACCGCCCGGATTCGTTAGGTTTCTGAAAGAGATCTTGTAAAACGTGTCAAACTATTGAATACATGATTTTTTTAAGCGTATTAATGTAAAGCTAAAGCACACAGTAAAAAATAGTTTTTCTAATAGAAGATAGGAAGTCGATCGAAAATCGTAGCCTAAATAATTTGAAGTTGATCGCCGACACCTTAAGCCTGAGCACCCCTTATGACATAAGTGTAGGAATTCGCGTGATTCACAGTCGTTACCGGCCGGCGCCAGAGTCGCAAATGATGATATTTTTGGGTTTTACGGAGAATATCGTGTGTGAAATGATTTCAGAATTCAGGAAGATAAATTGAGGTGGCTTCTTGTCGTTTAACACTTTTTTAAGTGAATTATTGTCATGTAATGTTTTACATATTTAAATGAATAAAATTTTTGCAAAATTGGTACCACACAGGTACCATAATCTGTTCAGTAAGCTTAGCAGCTAATTATTTAGCAAGGACTAAAAACTTTGCTGAGGGCTGAAAGACGAAAGGATTATTAACCTATACCCATATATGAATGAAATTCAGTCTCCCTGTCAATATTTAAGAACAGATTTATTTATTTATAAGTACATGAACAACATTACAGACAGTGACATCCAAAGCGTTGTACAGGGTAAATTAATAAAGAACGGAACGTAAGTTTGAAGTACTTATATAAAAAAGGTTAGAAAAAATAGTAAAACTAAAGAAATATAAACACACATTAAAATAAAAAGAGATGTAAATACGCATTATAATAAAAAAATAACGTAAGCGCACATTAAAATCAACAGAAGAAAAATCGGACTATCCAAAAATAAAAAAACACTTCTCCGTAAACTTTTGCATCATTATAACATTTTCATTTAAACGGAAATAAGACTACACCCCACATGAGCATACAAAATGGCTGCCCCCGTGAAAAATTTTCGCAACACGACGACACATATTCCATCATGGCGGCCGATATATTATCAGCTAAATGACGCTGTGAACATTACACCCGTCTCATGGATCAGACAATTTCTCTTTTAAGCTGTGGTTACATTCGCGTTCGGTTAGCGGGTAAGATGATCTAGCTTGCTTTCTTCCAATGCTTTGCAACTTCCACCACCCACGGCTTTGTCGGTGGCAGCGCAAATGTCTATTCGTCTCCAGGATTTGGGAGACAGAAGACAGAAAAGTAGAGACAGAGGCGTCGTCCTAACAAAAAGCGATAATCGCGCGAATACGCGATCGTCGAATTCATCTGTACGGCAAAATCGATCGTGTCGTCGAGCCGACAAAGGACGCCAGTTTTACCAAACAAATTAACCTGACGATGTAATAGAATCATCTGTGTTAAATAAAACCTACATTCATCCAACTTTCCGCAAACCTTTCATAAGCACTCACTTAAGCAAAAAATCCACCGTTTCACAGATAGGTACAACATACGACAAAATGCCGCAACTGAAACACATTGTGCCGTGCTTCCAATGAATATAATTACGGGAGAAACAATTTTCAAGTTCATTGGACACAATTGTTTGTGAGAGCCACGCCGGGCCGGAGTGTTTTTCTTTAGTCTGATGTATGTGTTATGTAGTCTGTAAAGGTTTTTGAACTTGTGTTTTCTCATATTTTTTATGTAATCTATATTGATTTTTAAGCACATTCAAGATCAGTGTGCAGTTTACATGGGGGAGTGTAGTAAGCTACGGTCGGCGCCAGTTAAATGTGCAATAACGGTCATTGACCCACACACATTTATTGACTTTTTCAATATCAAAAACGGAAATAAAGACATAAAGCTATCCTAAATCGACTTCTATCGTGATCCTTTACGTTCTCTTGTAATGAAAAACGGATCATAATTTATTGTTCGGGAGCATGGTGCATATAAGAAGGGATATTAGGGAAGGTCAATATACTTTATTGCTGGTTTATCAGGCGCCTACCATACTCGTAATTTAAACAGACTTCAACAAAGTAGGTTATTCGATACGTATTTATGTAATATTATTTAAACGTATTAAATATAATTAAAAATATTAATATGTTAATTTATTAGGACTTCCTAACAAATACACAGGTATACAACATTTTATAGGAACGTGTATATTGTCCACGCATTTCTTCGTAACTATTAATCGGATTTTATACATTGCTTTTTCATTGCTTCTTTTTTTTTAAATCATCAAATGACAGCGGGTGTGAAACTCTTATTGACAGTTTTTTTTATGAATTTATATCCGTATTCGAACATTGGTCGATCACTAGTTACTATAAATGTGTGTTAAAAGAACATGGTTTTAAATATTTTAATTGGTGAGATTTATATTAAATACTTTAATATACCTAATATTAAAGTATTTATTCTTAGACTCGAGCCTCGTGCCAAAGCAGATAATCTAGTTTTTACAACAGCCTAGAAAAATTACAGTAGCTTGTAGCGCCTATTAATAATAATACCGTTTTTAGACAAACGTGTTAATTCATGCTTATTAGCATGCAGATTTAATGTAAATAGGAGGTAAAATTCCGTAAGCATTTATAATGCAGAATAAAAATATCAATAAAGTTAATAATGCATTTAAAGTCATCAACCTGCCTAGCCGTTTTCCAACTATATTAGGGTGGGTTTCCAGTGTGTAACCGCTGAGTACCACTAGCAGCTGAGTACCAGTATTTTACATAGAGAGACTGCCTGTCAGACCTTCACAACCCAGTAACTGGGTTATACGATACCGCTTTGGCAAGAATGGTGTCAGAGTTATGTAGTTAGACTCCGCACAAACGGGCCACCGACCGCAGCCACCGGTGGCTGTCGCGCGCCACGTGGTACCGCGCAAACGAAGGTTTTTTTATTTGTTATTCAATTTTTTTAACACGGGGTTTTTATCTACAAGGATACGTCAACCCCATCGTACCCTATTAGTTCTAATTACACACATATTTAGTACTAAATAACACAAATGACTAATTTGAGTGAAAGGGGCTCTTTAATTAGATAGCCTTGCTAGACTACTTTGTCAAAATTGTTTGGATTAACCCAACATCTAGAAAAAACGTTTACCATATTTTATTTATTTTTTTCACTTTTTTGTGGTAACACACACACACACACACCTGACAACAGCACTGGAAAGCAAAACACGCAAAATAATAAAAACAAACAAAAGAGAGTTTCACGATTTTTTTCCTCCTAAAACTGAAAGTTATAAAACCTAAACTAAATGACGTCAAATCTCATTTTGCTTACGTCATACGGTGCCTATTCCACGAAGTGCATGTGTCCAATCTAGATCCAGGAATTTACTCGAATATTCGTGAATCACACTTCTTTTGCAGTTTTTTTATCAATTCCGCTGTGGCCGGAAGAGCACGAAATATGCTGTAATGTAGGTAACGGACATCTCATATTTTTCCTTTGATGTTTTGCTAGCATAGGATTTTTCAGTATAGATGCGAAGTTCTCTTTTCATAAAAAAATGGGCAATCATTAGGTCCTACGTATATGGATTACCTAAACTCGAAACAGATAAAAATAATGTGTTTAGTTCATCTTAAAGGCATCCTAGTTTATAATTCGAATGATACTACCGGCAGACGCAGCGTTAGAAGGCCTACCGCAATGAGGACCAACGTCCTAGTTAAGGCCGCCGGAATCCGCTGGATGCGAGACGTACAGGACCGGTCAAGAGGATCATCGGCAATGATAGGCTCGTCGAGTCGAAGCTCCAAAGTCTTGAGCATCGACGCCGAGTTGCTAGTCTGTCGGTTTTCTATCGGTTGCATTTTGGGGAGTGTGCGACGGAATCGCATACTTTAATTCAGCTTAGCCCGTTCTATCATCGGACCACAAGACGTATGGCGATGCGCCACCGATACATGGTGGACATCCCATCCACACGCACAAAACGTTTTGGGAACACATTCATTGTGCGTGCTAAGGAGTGGAATTCCCTACCAGTCTGTGTTTCCTGATGATAACAACCTGGGAGTATTTAAGTCAAGAGTGAATAGGTTATTTCTAGGAAAGCGCGCTTCATCTTCGACCACATCATCGCTTACCATCAGGTGAGATAGTGGTCGAACGCGTGGCTACCAATATTAAAAAATGTGGCGGCACTTGGCGCTAGGTCCAGCAGTGGACATCTTGCACCTGAAATAATTAATGATGATGATAATGCTACCAGCCTTCTAAATGTACCTATATAGTTCTATTTAATTGCAAATGAAATTAAATGTTAACAGCCCATCCTATTATTTATATCGGCCTATCTCGCTCCGATATCAAAAGCCTATTGAATAAATGACCAATAACAAATGCGGATCACGAAGCTCAAATAACTCACACGCTATTTCTCATTATTACACAAATTCCTCCAATGATTGCAACTCATGACGTCATCTGACATTTCGATCTACGTTAACAACTTGAATAGTTCACTGTCATTTTAGCTATAGATGTCAAGCCATCTTTAAATGCAAAATCGTTGAATTTGTTCGATAATAAACTTGTTAAAATGTGTTTTGTGGTTTTAAAGCCACATAAAACGGCAAGTCTGTTAAGTGATTTAATAACTACGTATATATCCATATTATCCATACAAAGTAACTCTGTATTTCTGTCTGTTTGTTACCATACGTCTTAACGGCTAGACGCATTCGGATGAAACTTAGCAAACGAGTAAATCATATCCTGGAATAAGACATAGGATACTTTACATCCCGAGGGATGTTCCCTTGGTATACGTTTTCACTAAAACGCGGGCAAAGCCGCTAGCAGAAGTTAGTAATGCAATAAACGATACTCTTGCAAGATTAATAATGTCATAACTGGCACACTTCACACAAAGATTGATAGATTCCATTTAACAGCATTTATTTGACCCAATTACTTTAACTGTGATACCGCAATAACAAGCGATCCCATCAAATCCTTAACGATGGAGTTCTCCGAATAAATTAACGGCCTGCAGTGGACGGAATTACTCGCTCGGACGAATAAAGTCGTAACTTCACTTTATACCTTAAAAAAACCAACCCACCGTTCTTTCCACAACAAAACCACAAGGTTCTTTGAAACAATAACGTATCATAATGACGAGTCACGCATCTTGGTCAACATCACAGCTCTAAAACAGCGTAAGCACTATCGGTAGGTCCTAATCGGAATCAAGATACTTAGCTACTTTTTATGTTGCCATTTCAGAGTGCGAGCAACGCATCTATAGTTTTATATATCACTAGCTTTTTCCCGCGACTTCGTACGCGGATTTTTCCCGTTCCCATAGGAATTTCGGGAAATCCTCTCTTAGTGCTTCACTACGGAGCGTAGGGAAGCTACATGCTAAATTTGTTTCTACGACCAGTAGTTTCGGCTGTGCGTTGACTGATAGTCACTCAGTAACTCAGTAACGCAAGAGGTTCTTTGACATATTTCCAGTGTACAAAATAATAAAAAAGTATTTCTGCTTTGCAACTGATGCAAGGAATCGTCTAAAATGCGTCAAATTAACAACGACCGGCGGCCGTGCTCTGAATATTCATAGATATCACTTATTGCATTCGATATTCGCGAGACCCGCCGTGCTCATTCAGATAAAAATATACGGCGTGATTTTATTGGCGGACGCGCTACGGATGAAGTTTTAACTAGGTTGGTCTCAACACTACTTCCACTACACAACATTTTTCTTCGCGGTTTCACAACTAGCGAATTTCAACGCTGTTATAGGAGTTGAAAGCTGTAAAATACGTCGTCAAAACATTTATTGAAATGAAACTTACTTTAACAAACATTCAATTCTCTTTTTTTTACTTCAACATAAATTACGACTCAATTACAACGCTCGTCAATTCTGATGGTTAACTAGCCGAAAAATATAAATAAAATTCAATAATAAAATACTTAATTTCCATAACTTGACATTGACATACATATCATATTAAATCATTAGTGAGTAACATTGACAAGGTCACTTCACCCACACACTGTAAATTTTTACGGCTTTGTGGTCATTGCACTGCTCCATATGAAATCATTGGTATGCAATACATGGTAGGGTTTGATAAAATAGGATACAATGTTATCAGATTACTATGCAATACTGATAGGCGATAACGATAGCTGAAATAACTGTCATTATTGTTTATTATTATAATGCATTATCGATTTAATATGCGAACTTAATGCACTGATAATGAAAGAGATTGCGCCACTTTTACGTTATTTTATTTATTACGTCGAATTTTGTTTCATTCATGAACACACTTGAAACAAGGCTTTGTTTTGTAATCATTCATTTCAATGTAGACAACGTTTAAACATGAGTCCGAGTTTCTTAATAGCAAAGTGCTTAGTGAACTAAAGTACGTTTCTGTAAACATGTCGAAGTTAAGACTTGGGTGAAATGATCACGAAGAGAGCGGTCAATCCATGTACATAAACACATCCACAGCTCACTTCGCGATCTCTTCACCCAAGACTTCACTTCGACATGTTTACGGAATCGACCGGCTGGTTACTTCTAGGCAAGTGAGCTTCATCATCGACCACATGAGATACTTGAAAAAAAGGTCAGTCAAATCGCTGATCAATCAAACCTCCGCTTTTTTTTTCAATAATCGCACGTGTTAAAACTTAATTTCATAAAATGCTACTATAATCTAATTCTACTTTAGTATTTTTTGCTTAATTAGTGTGTAAGTAGTGCCTGCATAGTGGCCTTACAAAATCCTATCCAAATATAAAAAAGCTATTTTTGTAATAATATTAATGTTTCATAATGTTTAAATGTTTGTCTCACGCATGTGAGTTGAAGAAATTTGAGACTTGTCAATATTCATTAAGAGTTTGGCGAGTACGCTTCCAAATCTCAATTTAATAAAAGGAAGTACATACGTTCATAATACGTTTTAATCCGACCCGAAAATATTTTTCTACCAAGATTTTCCTAAAACAGCAACATCCGAACGAAGTCATAACTTAAAGAGCTCAAACTTTAACCGCGTATGTCTTACCGCCACAATTTGAATAGTGCTATAAATATCAATGGTTTCGGCGTTACAGACGAAGATAGTGCATGAATAAGGCGATCGACGGTTTACGTCTATTTTAGAACAAAAGATTTATTGCCTATTGATGCGTGCAGACTGTTTTAGCAACGATTCTGTCTGGCTAGTAATGGCTTTTGTCTCGATTTTAAAGCAGCGGCTGACGTTGATGGCATTTTCCGGAGTTTGATGAGTTTTCACGCCTCGTTTGTTTTATTAGTTATGTTATACTAGCTGCCACCCGTGACTCTGCCCGCGTAAAAGTCTTCTTACATGGCTGGCCTATGCAGTATTTTCGGTACAGGAGTCAAGCTCTGGTCCCTACAACTTCGTCTCGCCTGGTTCATTAAACCAACTTCTACAATTTTTTTGCACTGGAGACCACATCGATCAATGTTCTCTCGGAAGCAAGTAGAAAGTTTCTCATTAAACCTTTTGAAGTATTCCTTTTCGATAGCTTCCAGCTGAAAACAAGAAACAAAAGAAATTCTATTGAACTATTGGGGTCATAAACAAACTAAACAGCTGAACATAGACAATAAACAAAAGTTTTACCATAAACAATTGCCATCCCTTCGACGTATCTGAACATAGTTTCTGTTCTATATTTAAAAATATCCGACACCACACAAGTTCAATAACTTGTGGGTGTTTCTCCGCGTTCAATGCCTCCGATATTTCGTTCCACAAAATTGCAATCGATTCCCAATTAGTATCGGTATTGTACGTACCGTTTTGATGCAAGGTTTAATTAAAAGGATCACAGAGCGCGGAAATGTTTTGTTGGTCATAGCTAGATACGGCATTGTTTTGAAACATTACATACAAACCAAACGTGTGACCGATTTGCTCATACAAATTGCCGGCTCGTAACTATTCTAACAGAGGCTATGACAGTTGGAGCTATTGCTTATGGCCACAAATATTAGCTTACCTATGGCCGACTTTGACAGAGGCGCTTATTGCTCTACGAAACCAGGCGAATTATAATCGCACAAGATGGCTTCTGGACCGTAAGCCGGAAAACATCGTTTCTTGTTTTTTCAGCCTTTCATTTTCAATATTATTTCAGTTTATTATTTATTGCTATAGCGACAATATAATTTCAAATGTTAACCTATTACGGTTTATACGATACAGTCTATGGACAGCGGCGGCTTAGTAACAGGGTTCCGCAGTTTACCCTACGGGTAAGTACATAATCCTAATTATATCGGCAATGACGCCTCTAATCGCCTTACTTGCTCTGTGAGGAGGAACATTCGATATTCAGTTCATTTCTAGCAAGCTAGAGGTGTGCCGCAATTGATTTAGTACCAGTACCGAATTTCTGAGAATCGGTTTTGGAAATCGGATAACTTTGTCGCGTATTACCGATTTTGTGTGTAGTAATGTACCTTTGAAGACTGATTTGCTTGACATTCGATAACTTTGATCGACGACGTTTCGACGTTTCCTGTAAACAGCCGTGCCGTTCTATGTAAAATTCGTAATACCGTAATCTTTTTCCAAAAACACTTGATTACTCGTCAGAAAGTATTGTTACGTGAATTGGATCCTAATCGTATGTTTTGATGGACGTAATCGTGACGAAATATTTTATATCTACAGATAAAAATAAGTTCGACACTTTTGAGTCACGCTTTTGACACAGTTGTGTTGTTACGATCTTTTTGGCGTCTTAGTAAACTAAAAAAGGCTTAATAGTTTTTTTATAACACACATAATAATATCTCGTTTGACCACAATCTCACCTGATAGAAAAGTATGATGTGGTCGAAGATGGAGCACGCTCGCCAAGAAGTTACTTATTATGGACTTAAAAACCCCCAGTTTATACCTATAACAAAACACAGCCTCCGGCAGGGAATTCCACACCTTTTTTAAAGATGGGAATCATCAAACGACTTCTTCCGCTCTGGGTGGAGTGGAAGGGCGTGTCAGACTCTTACTGACTAAAACCCATCCGTGTTCTTTGTAAAGGCCTTTGCGTTCCAGGGCCACGGTGACTCTTTCGAACAAATTAGAATTCAAATTTATCGCTAAGACATTAGGTCCAAGGTTGATTGGGAAAATTTTACAGTATTGAGTACCTTGATTGTATGGCGTCTGTCCTATTATAATAGAATGGGCTAGGCGGAATTGAATTTAGGTATTCCGAAACACACTCCCCGAAGTGTAACCGAAAGAAAGGAATCCCAGCAATGCCAGACTAAGCAAGAACAATTTCTTCATACAAAAATATCTTCAATAGTTTTCACTTTCTTCTCGCATGTAATCAAAACTTTCACTAGTATTCACCGGTGTTAGGCATGCTAATGACACCGACTAATTAGTTAATCAAATGTGTAGCTCATTAGCTATCTGAATATTGGCAGGTGATATCAGTACTTATCGGAATGTATTCCGTATTAATCTTTGTTGTTATTGCATTGTTGGTTGATAAGTTTTATTTTAATTACATATGATGGATAGTAGGTACCTAATATTGCTTTTACTCGTTGAAATGAATGGCGTTCCAAAGACAAATGAGACTTTCTTTTCAATCGACTTAAAAAAGGAGGTTCTCAATTCGGTTGGTATATTTTTTTTAATCCTACTAATATTATAAACGCGAAAGTTTGTAAGGATGGATGGATAGATGTTTGTTACTCTTTCGCGCAAAAACTACTGAATGGATTTTGATGAAATTTGGCACAGTGGTAGATTATAGTCTAGAATAACACATAGGACTTTTTACTTTTATCCCGGGTTTCTAGTCTATTTTTTTTATGTACCTGCCATGTCGTCTCTCCACCGCCCTTGGTTGACTGGTAGAGAATGCCTAAGGTATTAAGTCCACGGATGTACGTGTGTTTCATAAAGTATTTTTTGGACGATATGTCTGGGTATCGTGTTACTTCGTTATTGGCTTATGAAGATCAGATAGGTAGTCGCTTTATGTAAATTTCTGGTATGCAGCTACTTCCGGTCAAACATAGTTATGAAATGGCTAGGCAGACTGACTGGATAGTCTTCCTACTGTGCTTATACATCATTCCTCAGTCCCGCTGACTTGGAAAGTTACTCTGCCAAATGAATGTATGAATGAAAACCCATAACCGCTTCAAATCAAACCAATCTCGTCCCAATAAACCTAACAGTACTGACTAATTTCCTCAAACAATAAAACTTTAGACACGGACATAACGAATATGATTTATTGTTACTAATAAAACATTTCCTTAAATTACTCGCAATAAAACGGATGATTGACAGTGGTCAATGCCTGTAGGGTTATCGACTCTACTGCCTTCATGATAGGGTTCAATAGCATACTTGTGCAATACGGAGGCACGGAGTAGATAGGAATCAGAAGGATCATTCGTGCTTAAATGCGATAAGGAATAGAAAACGCATTTTATTTAATCGTCACTTTAATCTTACCGGTGACAGTCGTGGTTTGAGTCAACGCTCTTTGTAATAATTTTATTTATTGTGGCATGAGGTTATTATTATAATAGAGACGTATTGAAATATAAAGTGACGGCAAGTTTAAATGAATCAACTGTGCGGAGCAAAGTGAGTGTATACGGATTGTAGTGCGTTGTGTTTTGTGACTATGTGGCTTCTACCATGGAAATTTTGGTACGTGTATCGTCTCAAACCTTAAATGAACTTTACAAATCGTGTCACCTTTGAGCTCGAAAAAAATTAACAGCGCTGCCATGTGTGCGTTTGCTTTGATTGAGAAATAGAGTTGCATTTAAGTGCTCTATTACCCTTTTGCCACGGTTTTGGCTTCCGAGACCTATCCTACAGGAACCAGGTACTTCTCCGGAAAGTAACAAGAAACTTAAGCTATAACGTTCAGTAAGTACCTCTACCTTTAACAGACATAAACAAACAAATGTGTTTTCCTCTGTGTTCAGTTTGCTTTATAGTTGAGTTTCTTGTTGCATATTTTCTGGTTCTTCTTTCAACTGCACACGTAACTTTAATGATAATTGATAACATGCGAGGCCTGTTATCGCACATTGCATCAACTTAACCTTCTGTGCACTTCATTCTCCGTGCCGATGAGTCAGCCCACGATCGAGTTCGGACATGTTCGACGGCCTACATAATTGCGCACCTGTTCGCACCCGCCCGGCTTATGACTTGTTTATTTGTAAACATCTTCAGTTCTTACACTTTTATGCGTTGATTTTTATGACTACCTACTTTGCTAATACTTTGTTAGTTTGTGCTACTTGGCAGAACTACTTTTATGGCCTACTAATATTGAAAGGAAAACATGAGTTACTAATTTTTTGAGAGTCGTTATTGCTGATTAAATGTCACTTTGTCCTAACTACTAGAGGCTCAGTCCAAAATGTATGAAAACGAAAAAGTCAGACGCTGGCTGGCCGTCGATTGTTGTCACAGTCGGCGGCCAACTTCACATTTAGTGTGACCTCGGGCTAATGATGAGGGTCCTCGTATAGAATGAATCATTCACATACACATATATATAGGGGCTCCTTACTGTCTACCGCTACACAAAAGCCTACCAACGATAACGCATGATGTACCTAAATTCTTCGAATACTTAGATATCTGATAGACATATAGATAAACAGAAGGATACACTTAGATTCCCTGAAAATGATGAAGTAACTTTTGATAACTATGAGTATGACTAAACAATCACAACAAAGCGTGCACTTATTTATCAAGGAACTCAAAAACCAATAGGAAGTAAATTTATCAATCTGCCTAGCTTTTTCCCAATTTTATTCCATCATGCTACACACTAAGAATTTCGCCTGTGTCGTGGGTGCGTTTACAAACATACAAACACACTTACACTAACAACCAGACCGGGAGCAACTATCTGTAGGCCATACAAATACCGCGACACGCGGCGCAGCAGACAATCGCTCAACCACTGCGCCAACCGCGTCGTCGAATTCTAACAGACTTCCAGTCTAGTTGGATGTGGCTGAATACCAGCATTGTACATGGATCTACTACCTGTCTGACCCTCACAGCATAGCAACTGGGTGACACGATATCAATACCAAGAAATATGAAAAAATCCTTACAAAATATCACACCTTTTTCACCACAGAGTAGACTGAACTTCACCTGCTTTTTTATGGATGGGACATCATCAAATGACTTCTTCCGCTCTGGGTGCAGCGGAAGGGCGTGTCAGACTCTTACTGACTAAAACCCATCCGTGTTCCTTCTAAAGCCCTTTGCGTTCCAGGGCCGCGGTGACTCTTTCGAACAAATTTCGCAACCCTGGAGATCTTCACCTACTATGGTCCTAACACGGTCCTTTTTCTTCATCCACGTTCATGCGTCGGTAAATTTTACCTTATCGAATAGCTCTGGCCCGCAACTTCGTACGCGCATATCCCGTTTTTTCCCGTTTCCGTATCGCCTGTAGCCTTCCTCATGAATGTGGCTATCATATACAAACATTATTTTTCAAATCAGACTGGTAGTTCCAGGGATTAGCGCGTTCAAACAAACAAACTCTTCATCTTTATCATATTAGTAGTTATAGATATTTTCTTAGCAGACAAAACAAATTAAATAAACTAGAACTTCCTCAATAGTTGTAACGGTACTTACGTAACACAAACACGCTGGAATGGCCCACAATGGCACAATCACACAATACTTCATTTGCATCGCTCCGTATGACCGTATCGATGCCACCGGCGCGGGCCCCCTGCCAAATATGCACGACAGCTTTAATTTTCATCAGAACTGCTTGGCAACTAAAGCTTTTGTGCATTGTTTTACTTATAATATTATGTATTAAATAATTGTTATTGTTTTGAGAATGCATTTATCGAAAATTGGCAAGGAAATGTTTGCGATGGCTTACTTAATATTTTTGGGTATCGAAACTCCTGGAATGTGCGAGAAAATTCTATTTGGAATCGTTTTCGAAAGAAAAAAAGAATGGAATAATCTAAAGATTAACAATCATCAGGTCAATGCAGTAAAAACTATGAAAACTGCTGCAAATGAAGTTAGCTTTAGCAAGAAAATTAATATACATAAGTAAACACGAAAACATCTTACTGTTAACAAACCTGTCTTAAAGTTCAGTAGCTGGCCTGTCTAAAGTGTGAAGCATTCCCACCATCTGATAACGATCAGACTTCATCTTAGCAAGAAGACAAATGCAAAGTTTAGAGCAGCATCCGAGGTCGAGTAACCGTTTAGGCAATTTAGACAACTTGTGAACACTGCGAAAGCTCAAGTAAGGAGGTTCGAAAGGCTGTACTTCACTCATTTTGCCGGTAAAACAAGATGTTTCTGGCACAGAAGACATTACAAAACGCCTGCAATGTATAATGGAAAATAGATGTTTAAGATTCTTGAAGCTGCCAGGGTTGCGGAATTTGTTCGAAAGAGTCACCGCGGCCTTGGAAAGCAAAGGGCTTTAGAAGGAACACGAATGGGTTTTAGTCAGTAAGAGTCTGACACGCCCTTCCGCTCCACCCAGAGCGGAAGAAGTCATTTGATGATTTCCCAACCCTAAAAAAAAATACTTTCTTGAAACGAACCTTGTTCTAAAACTGCATATAGTAAAATATATGCAAGCCGAGAGTTGATCTATAATAAAATAAACTTTCAACAACTTAGAGCTCAAAATGGTAGTAGACAAAACTAAACGGATTCTTGATAAATGCAATGAATCCAACTTCGATAATGTATAATGAAATGAATAAATTTTACAAGCTCAGCATAACTTTTCTGAGAGTTTTGTAAACAATTTACATTTTAAAACGTAGAGAGTGTTAACATTAGTAGTAGACAATTCTAATTGATATTAAAATACCACCATGGTCCAAAAATAGTACGAGAGAACACAGATAAGTAAACATTGATTAGACAGGCAAAACCTGAACAAAAGCAAATCAACCACATACCCAGACATACGAAACAAAAGTGAGTAACCGTAACCTAGGGTTGCCAGACTACAGAAGGCTGAAAATGACACCGAATTTGTCACAAGGTTGATGGAAGAAATGGGAGATATAGTCTAAATTAGCTAAGGTCCGCCTGCACAAAACAGAGTTTTGTTTTATCTCCGAATTGGTTGCTAACCCGGGGTCATTAAGAATGAAATATTTGTTATTTAACCTCGTGGTAGCAACTAACTCTGAGTTAAAAAAAATAAAGCTATTTTGCGAAATTCTCCATAAAATTCTGCAGAATTCGAATCTTCGAATCACAGGAAACTCGATATGAGATCCTTCTCGTACCATAGTGTGAGTATTTTGAGGATGCAGTCCAAACATAAAAATAAATTCCAAACCTGCAATAACAGCTCGCCAACCCTAACATAACGTGTCTAACTACCCGCACCGCCTATTCTGAATGCAAGGGGCATTGTGCATTTGCATTCGCCGAAAGCCGCCAATCGATGCGTGCGGGGTTGAAGCGGGGATGCGAGGCGAGGGGGTGGTCACCCCAGCCATGGCCGAGCCTTGTTGCGATAATTACAACTTCCCATGCCCGTGTACTGGATATTGGAAAGCCTAGATTTTGGCTGCAGTGGATTATGGTTTACACTGATGGAGGTGGGAAGAGGATCGAAGTTTTAGGAATGATTTTAGGATAACAAACTCGCCATTTCTTTGTTCTTTTTGTAAAGTATGAAAACAATGTGGGAACGAACCACAATAACGATGAAGCTGATTTATTCGGTGATGCATTTAATGAAATACGAGTCTCTATCATCCATAATGATCATGTTCTAAAAAGTGTCCTCGTGCTAGTATCTTATTCTTCTTCTTAGCTGGATATTTATTTGTTTTCTTTTTTCTGAAGCTCTATTAACAGTAACACCACAACCAACCTTAATATCTTCTCAAAATCGAGACAATTAGCAAATATTACTCATTCAGGAACTAACCCATGGGATTTTCCTGATTTCTACTAAGTTTATGCACCCGTTTCAACTTCCGCAAAGTGAAAGTCAACTCCTGCACTATGTTTGCTTTAACTTCGGCATCTACTTTACAATAATACATTTCTGTTTATATTACATTAGCTTTTAGCCCGAGCTTAACTCGTCTCCATTTTTCTCTTTTTATAATTTTCTTTGAACGGCGTGTTTTTCTCTCTTAGCAACGTAGTTTGTATTTTAAGCTGGGCTTAGCATCGGATTTTAAATTGAACCTAAGAATTATTTCAAGCCATATTTCTCCGTGTTGTTCCATTATTCTTGTTTAGTTTTTTGCGAGTCAGTTTTTTAAAAGGCTTTTGTTTTATTCTTCCTCTTCATTTGTAGATTTTTATTGTGTTTGGCTTCAGCAATTAATGCATTCTGCAAGTCTATATGACTGCTTTTTGAAACAGCACTACCTAGAGTCTATTAATGTCCACACATTAGAACAAGCTTCTCTTTATGAAACTCATTTCACCCTTCGCCACTGGTCATTAACGATTCTCATCAAGTCATCATCGTAATTTCTTATGAGCTTCTAGATGTCCCTACTAATAGCTTTATCGATATTATCTTCATCCTTTGCGAATTGGTGATTGCGATAACCCTTCTGGTTACTAACATAATTTGGTATGTGTATTATCACACGCAGAAGCGAGATAAAACCAGACTAAAATTATAAATGTGAAAGTGTCTATCTGCTATGTTTTCATGTCTATTCTGATGAACAGATTTTGATGTATGTCCTGTATTTTGACGTAGGCTACTTTTCATATCGCTAGCAAGTTCCTGTAGGATAATAAACACTTATCTTCCACGCGGGCAAAACCGCGGGCAGAAAGTGAAGGAAATAAAAACATGTAATTCATCAAACTTATACAGTTTTGTTGCAAAAGCAACAAAAAGTAAAACAGCTGATTGACGCTTAAGGTCAACCCAAACATTATTTGTGAGCCATACATCTTCTTTAGTATTAGTTAACTTCTGAAGGTGACCAGACTCAATACTTGGAATTGGTCTATAAAAAGCTTCTTTGAATGAAAAGTCAGTTAGTCGTAACTGTAGGAGTTTGTTCTTTTATGTTAATCTTGTAAATAAGACGTCAGTACTGCTGCTACTTGGAATTATTGCCCCTTTATCATTATTGTGATTGATGGCTTCTGTATTCTGATTAATTAATATGTCCATAACTTTAAGTCTTTTCAAAATCAAGAACATTTATTTTGAATAAACCATTTAAATTGGCAGGCACTTAAATTGTCATTGTCGCGTCAGACAAAAAGATGAAATTATTTGCACGTTCCAAAGCGTGTCCTGGTCCAGTAACTGTATCTGGTCCTTCAACACATCTTTAGTCTTTCACTTGATATGGGGAATCCATGTCAAAAGTATTCTTGGAATCATTTATCTGAATTCCAAATATCCGTGAATATCAATCGTAGATTCGTTCACCTGGCTATCTTTTCCAGATACATGTGAGAGTCAATTGATAGAAGTGATAAAATACTTTGTGAATGATTCGATTTTTTTTAGTCATATATTTTCACTTCCGATCCTCTCTGATAACTACAAACAAAAGCATTCAGCGTCATGCAATGCTACCTGTAAAATATGAATGTATGCATGAAAATGGTTTTAGTGTCTGTCTTTATTGCAATCGTGAATCGTTGCGATAACAGCCGACGAAAAACTACCACGCAAGCAGTTAAAAACAAAAATATGTCCTAGCATATCATAGTGAATAGTTGTAGTGGCATAAAAATTAATTGCTGATACATTTTGAATGAAACTGACACAATCATCATGAATCTCCTGGCTCTTGGCACACATGCATGTAACATTACACCTGTTTCCCGTATGAATAGGCAGATGCCTTCATGACATCAATATAGTAAGGGTCTTCATTTATATCATTCCTATTAGCCGTCACCTCAGAGCTTACTCCATCTATCTTTTCCTTGGGTCCCCTACTTTGTATAACCGCATTCATTGTACCTTATTGGCAGCAACTTATCAACTCTAATATCGTAGCAAAATTATCCAAACCCATTATTATCCTGTATGGGAACTCAAACACTCGCTAAACTTGCTCCAAGATTGTACCCCAACACGGTATTAGGATCGTTTGATGCAAGCCGGATAAGGTTTGGTTCTTAACACACTAAATGCCGGAACTAAGTTAGTAACGTTAGCTTCATAACAATGTCTTGGTTTCGAGAGGGTAAACTTAGCTATACACAAAGGAGGTGAAGTGTGGAAAGGGGCAAAAGGTACAGTCGACATAAAAGAGGAAAAAATAATTTTTAAAAAGTTGGAATATTGATATATGTACACGAAGATTAGAATCACCAATTATGAGGAAAATAAGCTTTGAAAAAGTAAAGAAAAATAGTTTGTTGGGTTCAAACAATACGAAAATTCTTAACATGGCATTTATTTATTTATTGATTAAGTAAAGCACACATGGCATGAAGGGTTGCCCAGAATTTGGTTCTAAATAAAAAATCATCACCTTATATACCCATCCTATAAAAATCGAATTTTCCTATTCGATTTTAATTACCTGGAAAACTTCTAAGTGTGATTGTTCTTAATTTTAATTCCCTGACTTTAAGAGGGGTGTTATAAGTTTGGTCTAGTCATGCTGGGTCATTTGGAAAGGTTCTGGTGTTATCCCGAAAATAAATGCAAAAGGAGACAAAAAAATCATTCGTTAAAAAATCTTGAAAACGATTTTAAAATTCCAAAATTTGAAATGGGCCACGTGACATTTCGGTTGCCCATATATTTTTTACTTATTGACAATCATTATCGATGATAGATTGTCACTTTGTCAAGGTCCTAAGTTTCCTTATTTGGCGTTCGCATTCGCGTCGCAGTCATAAACTGTCAAAACACCTCCATTTTCCCTACAATTTGTCATCTTTTTGACATTGACTGTCACTGAGATGATATTGCGACTTTAATTTAAACGCTTTTAAGTACGAGAATTGGCCTTCTGAAGTGGGATTTCTGTTTGTTTCATGTTCTTGGTTTGTGACTAAAGTAGGTAAACCACCCTTAGTTTATTAAAGGGCTCGGATGCCTTGCGGTCAATTTGATCCGAACCAATCGAGGGTCGGATCTCGCCCTTTGATCGAAATCGGAGCGATATGAAATTGCTTGAATGTTTGTATCGTGTTTATGAAACTCTGTTTGGATTGTTTGGCATTGAGAACTTTTGGGGATGTTTTAGAACCTCTGGATTATTTGATTGTGACCCAAATTGCGAGAACCTCGTTTTCAGGAACGGACTGTTTAAGGGTTAATTTACTTATTGAGTTATAATGGTTTATGTGACCACAATTTATTGTTAGTAGTAGTAGCGACCCGCTCCGGCTTTGTACGAGTGCAATTCATATTCACAAGACTTTTGCGTTTACCGCTCTGTCTGTACCATATCAAAATCAGTTACGGTACAACTATTACATACAAACGAATCCCTACTTTATTATTGTTTTGTTTTAATCAAAACAACAATAAAATACTAAGTTCTGAATTCTAATTATTATACACGATAAATCTAATAATTGATGGACATGGAAATTAGCGTTCGTTTGTATTCGGAAATGCGATGATTGCCGAGGGAAATTAAGAAGAAGTAAGACGGAAGAAGTAGAACAGACAAGAGTCGGAAAGCAACTTTGCTTTATACTATTTAGAGATTGTTAAATGGAGACGAAAAATGCTGCAAGAATTAAGAATTATCATAAATAATTTATTTTCATAAACATGGCATAAAAACTACTACAGCTTAGACCTATTACAGAACCAAATTAGAGCCAATAGCTATCTGCATAATGACAGAACCGCGATAACTAGTAGGTAATGGTCAATTAGATATGGCGACTGATTGGAAGGGGTCTTTGAGCTAAATTGATTGGTTCCATTGATTAGCAGCCCTTTTGATTAAATGCGTACGTTTTGTTGGTGACCAGTAACTGATTAAATGGTAGGTAAACTTTGATTGAGTCTACAATTTACTGCGTTTATTAAAACTATACAATATTATTTCCAATAAAATAAACCATGCCTACTAATCAATCAGTCTGCGAAGTTTTTGCCTGGTTATGATGGGGCAAGCTTCCAGTATAACTTGGTTATCTGAATACTAGTATTTTACAAAGAGCAACTACATTGTGTGTGAGTTGTCCCAGGAAATATTATATATATATTATATTATATATACATTTGTGACCCCGACATTCATCATTAATTTGATTGCTAAATTTATGACGTGTAAGTTTATAACTTCATCTGACAATTTTTATTTTTAATCCTTTGACATTTGTAATATTTCTGAATTTATTTTTATTAAAATTTTTGAATAATTATAATAATTTTGTAATGTCGTTTTAATAATTGTTTTTTAGATGTAGATTAACAATAATATAAATATATGTACACCTTATTAGGTCATGATACAGTGTTCTTTATATTTTGTAACATCTGTTTATACCTACCTACCTGTAATATGCAAATAAATAATTTAATTGATTGATTGATTGGAAGACTGATTGTCAGACTTGCTGTTTACTGTAAAGCAAGCTAAAAAGAGTTTACAGTTGGCATATTCAGGTGCGTCGTCAGTTTATTGGCAAACCAATTTTAAATAACATACCTTTTTGGTTGGAAAAGAAAAACCACGGAGGAAAAACAATCTATAATTAACTTCAGCTAATCCTTTCCTTTCCTCTCATGTTTTACCTCATCTCCTTCCTTTTAATAAAACACAGGCTACGTGATGTATACGTATATTCGCGTAGCCAGCATGTTTCTCCCCACGTTACATACGCACCACGTAGATAATCCTCTTATGCTGTAATTCGCTGCGAAATAAAACAACGTTATGTTGGGGTTAGTCTTAGAAAAGTTTCAGGAGAATGTGAGATATACGATTGTTTACGTTGGTAGTTATTTGTTTTTATATTGGGGTAATGTTGTTATATTGGTGTGTTTCCTTTTTCTCGAGCATTATTTTGTTTCTGAATCATTAGTTTCGTTATTATTTTATTCGTCACTAGCTTCTGATACCGCCTTGGCCCACCTGAAAATGATTCCAAGGGCAAATACTCCCGGGATTAAAACTACATATTTTACTTCCTAATCCAGGACATGGTCTATCCGTGCGCCAAAATTCATCTAAATTCTTCCTGTTAAGACGTGAAGAGGTAGATAACAAAAAGACAGACAGTTACTTCTGCATGTATAATATTAGTATGACTGGATTAACAAACTTAAATTGACTGTTTAAGTAGGAATTTGCTTAAACTGCTGTGGACCATTCATTGAAAGAATCTCATTATTAGAAAATTGCTGATAACTGTTATAATAATTATAATATTGATTTTTTAAAAAGTTAGCAGACGTCCTACCTAGATAAAAACGCTGGAAGAGATCAGGGGGTAGTCTTGCCGGTCAGAAAACTTAATCAAGCAACAAAGCTGAAACATTATATACTCCACTTTCCCAGCTTTATTTACCCCTTATAAAAAGCCCGACCTTTATAATAACAAGCCACTGTGTACAAAGGTGCCCAATATTTCCTAAGTACACTATTTGTGCCCTTGGACAAAATGGCGGCCGTGTCGGCACCATATTGACGTCTTTTGTTAAACCCTTGACCAATTCCGTAAGGCTGAAATTATTTGATATTTTGCTATGGACATTTTCCTTTGCAATAGTTTCGGCTTGAGGTCGGCCATTTTGTTTTTTTTGTGAGTTAAGAAACAAAAGGTTAGCGTTTCCTTTTATTGTTTGGGTATAGAATAGGTACTTTTGTGTTAAACGCCTTTGTTTAATTTAATTGTTATTTTATATTGTGATTTTTAGTTAGGCCAGTGATTATTGATTGATTAACTTCTAAATGAAACCCGATTAAGCATTCAATCTAGGTACAGACGCCAACACATCAAGCAAAAACAATCTGTCAAATTTCTTTAACAGATTTTCAACTTTATCGCTATAGTATTAGGTTCATGATTGGAAAAAAAATACAGTTTCGGGTAGCTTGATGTACTGGTGTCTGTACTTACATGAATTGTAATGTTATATTTTTAAAACTTTTCAAAATATTGTTTACTTTCAAATAGTTTTTGATTTGACATTGTTTACATATCAAATAGTGATGTGCCGCCAGGAATATCATGAATTTTCTTTTCCTAAAATCTAACGAGCTCACGTTGCGAAAACGCGCGAAAAATCCTTGAAAAACTTATTGCAAACTACAGCAAAACTATTTTCCCTATCTATGACGGTATTTTGTCGTTGCTTCCTTTTACATATTTCTAACATAACGATGCACCCTTTTTGGTCGACGAAGTCCTAAAATAGTTAGAACAGAAATGTCATTAAAATTCGTTCAGTAGTTTTTGAGTGAAGCTCCCACAGAGAGTAAAAAAACTTCCTTCCTTTGTATTATGGTTGTAAAAAAACATGAAAGGATCGACGTGTTTATAATTACTGAACATTTTGTACAGTCGGCAATACACATATTTACATATTTAGTGAAATTCAAAGCGACTGAGAAAAAGAGAATAGTTGCGTAATTTCTATAAATATTTTCTTACACCATGCAATTATGCTTGTCACATACTTCAACTACCAATCGACCAAATAAAAGGTGTCTCAACCAAATATTAATTACAATATACCCAAGAAAACTATCTATCGTCAGTGACGGTAAACGTACTGCATTGCATGCTTGTATGTAGATTTAGATGTGCGTTATCATGTTCATGAATAATAATGTGTGTACCTAGCAGAGCGCCGCGGAACGTTTACAAAGTTAATGGACTGTGAGAAGGAGATTTTTACGCGAAGTATTAATTTTACATGTTTATGGAGATAAATTAACGGCTTATAAACATGTAGGGACTGTAATGTACAACCCTGGGGAAGAGAAAACAAATAAACCACCACCAAAATTACGATATACTATTTACAACTCCCTAGTAAAGCCGCATCTACTTAACTTGATCGAAATTTGGGGTAGTGCTGCAAAAACAAAACTGTCAGAACTCCAAGTTACCCAAAATAAACTCATAAAAATACTATTCAACTATCCATATCTAACATCAACCAGTACAATTTACCGAGACACAAAAATAATGAATATAAAACAACTATATATCTACAACACATGTATTTTCATCAAAAATATTCTTAACAAAAACGTTCACTCAAACTTAATACTCACCCAATTTAAACAAGTTAGTCAACGCAGCACACGGCGAGCAAGTTTGCTAGTTTTACCTAAAACAAGAACTAACTATGGCAAAAAAATGCTAACTTTTGAAGGAGCACAACTCTATAATAAATTACCGTCCTGTATTAGAAATGTACACTCTTTCAATGCGTTCAAAACTCAACTTAGCCAGCACATAGTTGCGGATCAGTCACTTCTGGAGAAATGAATGCATTGGACGAGTACTATAAAGTTGTAACGCTGCTGACGAACTTTTTGTAATCTATGTAGTTAGTATCGTTCTCAAGTAAGTGACATATGTCTTTATTGGGAATAAAGTTTCTTTAAACCGAACCGAATAAATGCGGGAAAATGTGACGGAAAACCGAAAAACGCGCGTGTTTTCGTTCGTGGCAACGTCAATCACAGACGCGCGTTTTCTTTCGATAGAATATCTATGGCACTTTTAATGAAGAGCCAATGATTGATTTACAAAATAAAGGCATCTGATATTTAAGTTTTAAAATGGTTTGTGTGACTCTGTTTAGGACTAGGTTCCCTGATGGACCCAACCTTTATTTTACCTACGTTCTTACAGCTACATGTCCATTACCTATGATAAATTTTCCGTGTCCATGCGTGTCCAGCTGTACATCCAAGGCATGGAAGTACGGCTGTGTATTTTGGGAAACCGATTTTTTGTTGACCTCGCCCCTTTTCTATGTGCAAAGTAAATATTCCTAACGTATTATTCTCCCTTGTTACAGCCATGAGCCGGAAGGTGGCGGGCGGTGCGCGGACGGTCCGCTAGCGCGCGCCATGCAGCCCGCGCCACCGGGCGGCTCGCCCAAGAGGCACCAGTCATCTGCGCCGGCGCATGGTAAGATACTATACTGCTATTGTAGACAACTGTCTATCTAGTCTGGCCGGATGCGTGTCTTATTATCTGGATATCAGCGGAAGGTGGCGTCTGGTCACGGGTAAAAGATAAATAATATCCCCAATCCCTGTCTGAGCTCATTTTAGCTGCTTTTCATTTTGGTGTGAACTAATTTCAGAAATAGTAAGTTCAAATCTGAATTCGCAAAGGAAACGCGCGCTAGTTATAGCTAGTTCTGCTGATGAATAACAATCAAAAAGCCACTTTTATTCTTTGAATATAACACAATACACTCTGATAACCACCCAAAACCCAACCTTGACAGCCTCAAAAAATATTACACCACACACTTAAACGAATGGAAACGCTTCGACACAAACCTTTTAAAGCAGAAAAAAAGACAGAGCCGTTGTGTCCAGAAATCCGATTACACGCACTCCCTCCCCCTTTATCCCCCTTTTTCCCCATTCCCCCACCGCTTGGTTCCTCACTTCTCCATATAGATATAACAGCTTAAACGTCGGGGAGTTTGTCCTTTTTTTAATGAGCCGCGTATTATATTACCTGCGCTTTTAATTAAAGCACGGACGTGTAGCGTGTGTGAAAAAGTTGTGACTATAGTTCAAGTTTATGTCGGAAACTGTTTTTAAAGAAGGATTTTAAAGTTACGTGGTTTTATGTTATTTGTAAAGGTTTTTTTGTAAAAGGACTTTTAATGAATTTTCTTCGTAGCATCTGAAATTGGTTGTGTTTAGGTCTGACGTCAAAGTCAAAGCATTTATTTCAAATAAACCATTATCAGGTACTTTTGAATTGTCAAAGTCAGTCCGTCAAAAACATGAAGCTATTTGCATGTTCGAAAGCGTAGATCTCTATGGAGAAGAACGTGCAAGAAACTCCACGGACACTCTTTTAAATCATTTTATGTTTCCATAATCCTGGTTACATTAACCTTGTTGCTTCTATATATGAGAACAATCTAAAGAAAGAAAAAACAATGTATAGTAATCAAATATTAAAATGAGGCAGTTGCAACTAAGGGATGACCAGTCTCAACTGACGGCGCCCGTTCACGAACATGACGCGTGCATCAGCACCATTCAGCTCAACCATTTTGAAGGGAACTGAATGATCCGATACGTCCCTAGCTGCAAGTCTGAGCAGAGATAGTATTTAGAAGAAAACTCAATTTATTGGACTCCAATAAATTGAAGAAAGAGGAAGGGGCTTTCGAGTTTCTACCATGTTTCAATGCTTCGAATGAGCTTTCGGTTTTTTTTTTGCGTCAACGACAAAAATTTTGTTTTTAGTAGCACCTTAATCATTTTATATTCTCATTTGTTTGACCTACGGTATATTACGCAAATATTACGGGCTCAATGTGTGAAAACACTTCTCTTATGAAAACCATTCATAGAAGTAAATTGAAATAATATCAGAATTATTACCTTCCATTCAACAATTACCATTAAGTACCAATATTTAGAGTAAGTACATAATAACCACGGGGGTTGGGCTCCACGCCTATAACGACACTCCTCGCAGCGGTTTTAATTTACTCTGCCTTTTATTAACTCCATTACTTTTGTGACAGCCATTTAGTTGGTGTAGGCGCAGCTTTTGTGAAATTGATCTGTTTGTGACGGGATCAGCTGACAGCTAACAGGTTGAGGGGAATTTTAGAGGTAACTGGGTTATTAATGGAAATAAAATCGGTTATATACCATTGGGGTACCTTGCTGAATGCGAGTTTTCATGATTCTAGATCAACGGCAGTCGGCAAGTACCCCATAGGTTTGTGAGTGTCGAAAAAAACATAATTGAAACTAATGGTGATGGTGATGTTATACTTTGTTAGCACTATATAACTCAAAGTTGGATATTTGAATGTATTTTCGTTCTAACAATAGAGCGAAAACAAAAATAACGCAAAATACGCTGATTAATGTACGTTTATTTATGGTATTTTATATATTTTTATTTGATTTGTTACAGCGTAATAGAAATACAAACTGTAAATTTTACTACTGTCGTCCTATTATGTACGGTTGATGGGATACACACCGTTGTCAGATAGACAGACAGTGGAGGCTTAGTAATAGGCTTAATAACCCTTCGGGTAAGCAACCCTAAAAATTAGGCCACTTTCCTTCAGTAAGTAGGTGCTGAGGTAGGTAGCCAAATTTTGCAAATTCTTTCAACTTTATTAACTATAAAAACCTATTAAACGCTTGCTTAATAGGTTTTTAATTAGAACATAAAATGTAGGCATTGTTCACTTTTTCAACTGACTTTAAAATATAAGGAAGATTCACAACAAACACAAACAATGTTTGTAGTTTATATGCTAGATAAAATTTCCTAGGTATGGAAGTCAAAAGCTTTATCGTCTCAAGATTTTTTTTATTCGGGTACAGCATTTCATCATGACAAGCAAAGATAATAAGATATCATACCAATGCAACACTATCCAAATGCTCACGTCGCAGAAAAATAAAAGATCATCTGCCGACTTTCATTTCAAAGTTGTTTTATCATCGATTCTCAGTAAAATCTCTCTCAATGCATAAATCATACGAACGTGACAAGAATACCTTAACTATCTATACTTTGCCGTAACTGCTGAGAAAGTGACTGCCATTAACGTCTGCTCATAGCAGTTGTCTCGACCAATCAGAGGCTCGGAATAAAGAATTGTCAATAAGGCTGTCAAGAAGCTGGGTCCGGCCGGTGGTAACATGATTTTATGTTTTAAAATAAAGATATTTGGATTGTACAAATTCTCCTCCCCTCCTTCCTACTTAAAAATATATAAGACAAGTTAAAACATATTTGACCAGCTTTTTCAAGTGATTTTGCTTCCATTGCCCATACCACAGGAATCGCCGTTTATTTTGAAGTAAAAACTTTAGGCTCGTTGAGCACTTTTTGGGTGAACAAAAATCATGGAACTCGCGTCATCGTCGCCGAACGGTTCCCACGAGCTGTATGTATACTGTTTTTAATGTTTGTACTTTTTGGATGAACAAAAATCATGGAACTCGCGTCATCGTCACCGAACGCTTTAGCTTTCGCTTAGTTTTCACTTCTATCGGCAGTCCCCAAAGACTGACCCGCATGTTTTTTTTTCAAGAAAACGTCGATGTCACTCCAGTTTACAATCAATAAAATAATTTTCATAATCGGATTATCGGATCAGTACTTCCAGAGTTTACCTACCACAATCAAACAATTTTACCTCTTTATTTATTAAGATTTTTACACTATGCGCGTGAAATTAAAAAGAAAGTCTACATATTGACTCCTAGTTTTCTACCGCAGTCACGCCAGCCAATCACAGTCCCCGATTAAAATTTACTTTTGGAAACAGCGGGTAGCGAGAGTGACACACTCATTTAAGTTCTCGCTTAGCTCAACAGACAAAAGGTCCTTTTTATTTTTTTAAGGATGGAAATCATCAAATGAATTCTTCCGCTCTGGCTAGAGCGGAGGGAGTGTCAGACCCTTACTGACTAAATCCCATCCGTGTTCCTCCTAATGCCCTTTGCATTCCAGGGCCGCGGTGACTCTTTCGATCATATTCCCCGACCCTGGCAGGGAAATGACTGGGTAGACGATACTCATAAAGTGGGCAGATTTCGGTTAAAATTGTTTTCTACCTTTTTCAGGCGGCGGAGCAGGTGACCAGTCCACATTGAAGGTCCACCTCCCGAACGGTGGGTTCAATGTGGTGCGAGCTTCAGCAGACGAAGATGTGAGGTCTGTGCTACGGCTGCTGGCGGCCAGGCTAGCGGCCGGCGACCGAGTCTACACCTCGTGCTTCGCGCTGCGGGCCAAGAGGCTCACTACTGGCAAGGTACGTGGGAGAAGACGTGGTTTTTGGTGATTAATACGTCTAAACCGTGCAACGGCATCCTCCGCAACTGGAAAAGGCGTTCTTTGACGTGACACATGTTAACGTGACACATGGTACACCCAGTCGATTCTGTTAAAATCTCACCATGAGAACTTAGGTAAAGTGATAAGCTGTCAATCTTCACAGCTGGGTGGAATGACAGTTCCCTTCGCACTCACTTCACCTTAGTTATAACGGTGAGATGGTACCAGTATAACACTCCAGTTTTGCTCCAAATTGCTGAGTTTAGCACACTGTACGTCTACGCTACGTCAACGTGACTGCACCTAATGCTAAGCCACCCTAAGACTCTCACGATAGCACTTTAAACACGAGGCATCTTAAATTGTAAGTAAAGGACGCTGCCATAAGTCTTAAGATTAGGAACTCATGATCAAATGCAATCCCACTTCATAACTCTTATTTATTTATTTATACAGGGTGTCCCAAAACTCAACGTCAAGCCGAAACGGGGTGACAGGATTGATCATAACCATCACGAGAAAAATCTGAAAAAAAATCTATCCCATGCAGTTTAAAAATTATGGGCATTTTAAGAAAAACCTAGAAATTTGATCAAACTGTACCATTTTTCGGTTATTGTGGTTATTCTTTTTTATTTTTGTTCATTTGAACTTTGGAAACGTAATCCTAAATAACATTTCTAGAATCCCAATAAAAAATAATGACACAATTGCCTCAAGTTTCCGAGAATTGAGACTATTTGTTAAACTACGAATTTAAAATTTTCAAGATTCGTCGACTTTGACAGGCCCTCCTATAAAAAAAATGTACTAGAGTGCCTTGGCAAGCGGCATTAAAAGTTGGCGCATTTAATCAGAATTCTAAAATGGTACAATACTTGTTAGTTCCATACAATAGAAAAGAGTAAAAAAATTAAAACCTCAAGTAACCCGATTTTTGCTATCTCATTTTACTCAGTTAAAATGTTTTTAATTCACACAAGCTCTAGGTAGGTTCTTAATTTTAAGACAAAATGATGAGAGAGATGGATAATGGGTATGTTCGCCATGAGTGAGCGAGACAGATAGTGACGCCACTTTTACCAAAGTGAAAAAAAGTTAGTAAAATTAGTAAAATAATTAGGTTTGTTGGAATAAAAGTCAGATGATAGAGAAATAACGTTTTTTCGAAACGTACTAACTGGTTGGTGTCGGACTGGTAGCGTAGCCATTTGCTTGGCTGAAACTAGTGCGAATGAAACAGATAGATGCCATAGCATCTATCTGTTTCATTCGCACTCGTTTAAACGACGCATCTCCGTCTCAATGCGTGGCGTCACTATCTGTCTCGCTCACTCATGGCGAACATACCCATTATCCATCTCTCTCATCATTTTGTCTTAAAATTAAGAACCTACCTAGAGCTTGTGTGAATTAAAAACATTTTAACTGAGTAAAATGAGATAGCAAAAATCGGGTTACTTGAGGTTTTAATTTTTTTACTCTTTTCTATTGTATGGAACTAACAAGTATTGTACTATTTTAGAATTCTGATTAAATGCGCCAACTTTTAATGCCGCTTGCCAAGGCACTCTAGTACATTTTTTTTATAGGAGGGCCTGTCAAAGTCGACGAATCTTGAAAATTTTAAATTCGTAGTTTAACAAATAGTCTCAATTCTCGGAAACTTGAGGCAATTGTGTCATTATTTTTTATTGGGATTCTAGAAATGTTATTTAGGATTACGTTTCCAAAGTTCAAATGAACAAAAATAAAAAAGAATAACCACAATAACCGAAAAATGGTACAGTTTGATCAAATTTCTAGGTTTTTCTTAAAATGCCCATAATTTTTAAACTGCATGGGATAGATTTTTTTTCAGATTTTTCTCGTGATGGTTATGATCAATCCTGTCACCCCGTTTCGGCTTGACGTTGAGTTTTGGGACACCCTGTATATACTTTATTGTACACCAAGATGTTCATGATACATGTTATAAAACATACAATTTAATTTAAAACCTTTAATTTAACCAACCAAGCACAAGAAAAAAGAGGCCTGTGCCCCAGTAGGCGAAGTCGCGAAGTCGGGTTGTGGATGATGATGATGATGAACCGACTTTGACATTCATTCTTATTTACTCCCACACATTCCAGATCCGCTGGATCCACCAAGATACGCCAGTGTCGGAGCTGCTGACCAAATGGCCTGCGAGCGAGTGGCGGCTGGAGCTGCGCGTGCGCTACCTGCCCGCCAACCTGCGCGACCTGTGCGATGCCGACCGAGTCACCTTCCATTATTATTACGACCAGGTACGTCTTAATCCGTATCAAAGTCTCTTACGAGTCTTTTAAGATTAACAACATAAAAAAAAATGATCAAATGATTACTTTAAATAATGATTCTTAGAGCGGTTCCTCACTACATCCGATCCGAATCCGTGAAAATCTGTACTAATATTATAAGATGGAAGAGTTTGTTTGGTTGAACGCGCTTATCTCAGGAAATAGGGTTTGCATTAAAAAAAAAATGTTGGACAGCCCATTTAGCAAGGAAGGCTATAACATGATGCTACGACCAATAGGAGCGGAGTATTAAAAAAAATGTGACGCTGACGAAGACGTCAGCTAGTACGAGTATCAAAAACTCGAATCGAATTCGGATATTGCTTTTCGCACTGCATCCGATCCGAATCAATAAAACTGCGGATCAAGAGTCTAAGAAACTCGCGAATTCGAATATTGCTTACGCACAAATCCGATCTCTGATCCAAACGTCCGATTTGATTCCGAAGAAATGCGAAAGCGTTCATACAAACAATACTACGGCTACTTTGATCCGTTAACATTAAATACCATACAAATAGTTATGGTTATGGCTACTTTGGAACGTATTTTCACGGATTCGGATCGGATGCAGTGCGGAACCGCTCTTATTTCGAATTAGAGTAGCTTCCCCATTAGATCTTACTTCCGGGTATTTTATATGAGGAAGCCAGACATTATCCAGTCTGCTTACTGTAAATTCCTTGACTAACTTAATTTTTTTGTCTAATCATTGTTTTGATTTGTATTTCAGGTGCGACACGACTACCTCAACGCCAATCATCCTATGGTAGACCAGGATTTGGCGATACAAATATGTTGTTTAGAAATTAAGTGAGTACTAACTACCTTATACATAATCTGCTCGTTATAATTCGTGTCATTTAGTTTATTCTTTACCAACTAAAGTTCTCCTGCTCTTATCTCAATTTACTGAAGATCATCATACCATGTCTTTTTGTTCAAACGTCACCCGCTGAAGTTAACCCTAAGAATGTTTCTAACATCAAATTTCTGTCGAATTCCAGATACTTCTGTAAAGATATGCAAATATCTCTGGACAAGAAGTCCAACATCGAGTACCTGGAGAAGGAGTTCGGGCTGCACAAGTTCCTGCCCAAGTCCGTGCTCGATGCCATCAAGCCCAAGGTGCTCAAGAAGGCGATACAGCAGCAGTTCAAGAAGGTAAGCCGTTAGTTAACCATACCGGGTGGTATAGTGATAGATTGAGAAGAGGTTTTATGCTATTAGAGAATAAAATTATGGAACCCCGATTCATTAATGCAAAGTGAAATGGGAAACCTCTAGGTCCTAGTCGCGTTGCTAGCCTCTCTCCAGCAAAAGACTTACCAGGCACTAGTCTTTCTGAAGTATACCGTAAGTTTCCTCACGCGTCGACCGAAGTTAACAGGCAATTTCACCAGATGTGAGCAAATATATATGTATATGCATCCATTTGATCTTTTTCAATGATAGTACGGCTGTTCTACTAAGTACAACTGTGTACGAAACCAGTAATTCCAGTTACATGATGGCTCAACTATGAAGTGTAGTTAGGTCTACTGCCTAAAGGGTGACACACGACAGGATCTATCTATATGAGCCTCTTGAACACTATTTTAACTTACATCTTCAGGTGGCGAACCTAAGCGACACAGAATGTATGCTGAAGTACCTGGACACGATGCACACGCACTACGGGTACGACCGCGAGACGTTTACGGGCGCGCTCGGCACCGGCTGGGCCATCCCCGTCGAGCTCGCCATTGGACCCTTTATAGGTAAGTCATAAAGCCAAGTTATCAAAAACATGAGGGACAGTATTAGTAGATGTCGAGTATAGTACTTTTAATGATAAAACTGAATCGGCTAAGCGTCCCATACTTTCTTCGGCTGCAACGCAGCGTGTCTGTGTTCCGATTTCAAAGGTTTGACCACCGGTATCGTTACAAACTACATGATTACATTCACAACGCAGTTGGGATGCCTCGGGTATTACAGATGTTCAAAGAATGTGATTACCGCTGATTATTAGTTGGACCGCCTACTACGCCCAATATCATCTGTAACGGCAGTCAAAGAACGTATCACAGTCATTCTTGTGTTCATGCAAAATTTGTCGGTGCCATTCCTCCAGCATATCTTCATCTTTTTCTTGCACCGCAACAATGATGCACATAACTCTGCCTCATGCGGTCCCTGAGCTATTAGTAATACATTTCTGTAACGCAAGCTGTGTGTATCTTCCAGACATATCGTACGTGTCGCACAAGGCGGGCGAGCCGCCCACGTACACCAAGATCGCATCGTTCTGTGACATCGTGGCCGTGCAGACGCTCAAGTCCAACTGCACGCAGCAGTCGCAGACGCAGGTATGTATATATATACGGAGAAGAGTAGGACTTTCTAATGATACTGGCAAATTAAATTTTAAAGTGGTGGCATTAAGTTTAAAATTGTTTGAAACGGCATTGGTAAAGTTCTAGAGTGATTTTGCAGTTTTACTTTTGACGATATTGGCATTAAGATTTATTTTTCAATGTCACTGTCAACTGTAACTGGCTGTCTTAAAATCAAACTTAAAAAGAACAATTTATCCCCAATAAACTTTAGTATTTATTTATTTCCCTTACATTTCGTATCAGTACTATTCTTGCTACTAAGGTTGAAGAAAAGGCCTTCTAAATCATTCATTTCATTTAAATCATAAACAATTTAACATTGTGACGACAAAGTTGGAAAACAGATCGTCATCATTATTTTAATACAAAGCACACGATAATTCTGAAAATATTTAATAAACAATCAACAAAAATCTTACAAGTTTTTTTCGAAAGTAATTACAGTACCAAAATCATTAAATTGATTCCAGAGCGGTTCGTGCGGTAAGGCAGCGCTACAGTTACGAGTGAAGGGAGCGACGGAAACGCTCACCATCACGTGCAGCAGTGTTGAGGTGAGCAATACAGCCGGTCGATTCTGTAAATATGCCAAAGTGAAGGCTTGAGTGAAGTGATCACAAAGAGAGATGTCAATCCATGTAATCAAAATGGAAAATCAGCTCACTTCGCGATCACTTCACCCAAGCCTTCACTTCAACATGGACACAGAATCAACCTGCTTTTTATTTCAATTTATTGTTGATTTAGCGTTGAGATAGGTGAGATAGTATGACCACTATCTCACCTGATGGTCAGCGATGATTTGGTCGACGATAGAGCACGCTTGCCTAGAAGTAAGCTCTTCAGTCTTGACTTACAGACCGCCAGGTTGTAAATTTAACATCAGGAAACACAGACTCCGGCAAGGAATTACACTCGTTACCCAAAATGAAAGTATTCTCAAAATGTTTTGTGCGTGTAGTTGGGATGTCCACATTATTCGCTTAGTTATTAACTAGCACTTGTGACAACTCTTTGATTAGTTAATTCCTAGTTACGATCAGAAATAAACAATACGTTTCTTGTTCCAGGCTGCAGAAAGTTTAGCAGATTTAGTAGATGGATACTGTAGACTGGTCACTGAGTCACAAACGTCTTTATGGAATAGAACGAGTAAGTATATTAATGCAATTCTTTCACTCAAACTCCAAATAAGTAGTAAGGATATTCAGAGGGACAATTCTCGTATTTTAAGGAGCGTTGTTATTCTCATCGCAGTCGCAAACTATATCAAACAACTTGACATTGATTCTCGCTGAGATGATATTGCGACTTGGTTTTAATGCTTTACAAGTAGGCAGTAGCGTAGCTAGGGGGGGCAGCGCGCCCCGGGTGACACCCGTTTAGGGGTGACACCCGACCGGTCGTTGACTGTTGTTTTTGTCACGGTCGCGTGTCACCCCTAAACTTACTATCCTTACCCGCATCAGTCAACAAAGTAACTTCGAAATAAGTATGGATCATTAAAAGAAAAGCAAACATATCCGAGGCGAGTGGATTTAGACGGCACCCCAAAACAAATGGATTGCGACTTTCGTTCTGGTGACGGCAGTCGCAACCTATTTCTTTTTGGGGTGCCGCAGGTTTTTTATATTTACGGGTGACATCACGTTATCCGCACCGGGTGTCAAACCTGCTAGCTACGCCACTGCAAGTAGGTACGAGTATTGGCCATCAGATAACTAAAATTTCCTCAGCAACGATTGTTATTAATCTTGCTTAAATTTACTTACAAGCAACCGTATGGAAGCAACTCAATTGTCAGTGTAAAAGTAAGTAGCCAAGTAATTTTTGAGAATCCAATCTTGCCGACTTCTATATTTTTACATCCTTTTTTTTTCATAAATACAATCATAAGTACTTCAAGACATACTGAACATCAAAAACACCAAATCTACTTAAACAACTGATTTACACAAATAGAAACTATAAAATAATTTATATTTCGCCAGCGGAGATGAGCAGTAGTTCGTCTGAAGGCAAGACGAGTTCCTGGGAAGCGAACACGGCCACGCTACTGTCGGAGGACTACGCCGAGATCGTCGACGATGACGCCGACTACTCCACGCCCGCAGGTAACATTCACCGGCTGTGTTTACGATAGGACTTAGAACTACTAGTCTTTGCAAAAAAAAAATATCTTGTAAAATGAGGGTTTTCAGGAAAATTCACGCCACTAGTTGACGCCACCTAGGCCATCTGGCTTCTGGTTCGTAAACATAACGTTGATGTCAATTTTACTAGTGTTGGAAAACAAGCGTTTTGACAGGTACCGGACCTGACGCCTCAGTGCTGCCACCGGTACATGTCATTTCAGAAAAATCAATGAACCGATTGCTCAATCTATTGAAATTAGTTAATAATTAATTAATACACGAGTAAAGATTGTCTTAAGCATTTTTTTCAACAACTTCTAGCAAGTTTTTAGATTTGAAATAAAAAAAAACTTCGAGTGGTATTTTATGTTCACGACTTGTTTCAGTTCGAGATTACGAGTTAGTACGAAATCAAATAGAACTGACTGGTATCATTGGCGAAGGACAATTTGGAGATGTACACAAAGGTAAATAATTTACTACTACTAACCGTTCAAAATTGGACAGAACTATTCGTAACGAGTCGCATCAAATACCTTTAGTGTGAATTGAATACGTACGGAGCTATGCAACGCATATAGTATAGCTACGTAAAAGGGATGTTTCCTAGATAAAAAATATGATTCTATTTAGTTCGTCTGTCAGATTATATCAAAAAATTATAGGACACGTATATAGTATTTTCTGTTTTGTCAAATCAATAAAATATAGCATAGATAAAACGCACCTTTAGTTTAAAATTAGTAGTCATTTCAACGCACTCCAGCGACTTCATTTTGTTTTTTTTATGATATCCGTGGTCTTTAAAATATACGTTTCCAAGATTGTTTGGTAACCTTACTGACGGACTAATAGTCTTTTTAGAAATATACGCTATTCCCACTTCGGCGCTTATACTAAGTCCAGTTTCGCTTCCAGTTATTTTATAAGCTCTAGGTATAGTACATATATGTACGATTTTATACTTACTCGATCGCCGTGACGTAAACTTTCGCTTATGTCAAATCATATGGAAGGAAAGAGGTTCTCCGTTATTGTCACCAGATAGCGCTTATTCGGTTTTAGTACAACTTTACGTTTATGTAAACTCGATCGAGTACGTTTAAGAAGTCTTACTGGGGTCACTGAAATCTAAGTAACAAGCCCATATAATGGTCCCCCAGGTACATGTAAGGTGACGTCGTCGAACCACCCGTCGCTGCGGCGCCAGATAGCCGCGGGCGCCACGCGCGGCGAGGCCGTCATACCTGTCGCCGTGAAGACGTGCAAGATGGACGCCGACCTCGACACCGCCGAGAAGTTCCTGGAGGAGGCTTGTGAGTAAAGAAAAATAAAGAAAGAAAAGTAGTTTTATTACCGTCCTACTCATTTATCTTAGCCGAAGCGTGTCCACCGTAGAAAATATTCCTCCAAATGTTACTTTCGTCTTATAAAGGTAAGCGGAACATAGAGGAAAGTCCCACAGACCTCTATAGAAAAGGGAGGATCCTCCGGACGGACGATTGTTGTGTCCGGTGGGCAACTGCTGTATATGTTCAAGTCGCACGGTAAACTCTGATACTGCGATGCAGGATTTCGTTAGTAGTTCGTCGCTGGCGGGATAGATGGAGCGGTTCTTGCTGTTGCCGTACAAATTTCGCTTCATTAGTTTTTCTTGGGGCGGTATTGATGCCGTTTCAGTTTCAACGACCGGTCTTGCGTGGCCCTACATCTGACGGATGAACACCTGTTCCTCGGAAGCCATTGGTCTTGTGCCTGATCTCTCCCCGCGAGTATTAGATTGCCATCCCATTGAATAATGAGAGGAAATGTTTGCGCACACATTTGTGTTGTGCACTAAATACTCGTTTCTCCTGCGTTCGGCTATATTTGTTGAGGTTGGCCAGAGTAGCCGAAATTCGGTCGGAAGGATAAAATAGAAATTAAAAAAAAAAACAATTTTATTCATTTTTTAGATTAATAATTATAGTTTCATCCGAACAACATTGCTTATTCTTAATTCACCTCTAAACCACCTGCTTTATTTTTCAGACATAATGCAGCAGTTCTCGCACCCGCACATCATCGGGCTGGTGGGCGTGTGCAGCTCGCCGCCTATCTGGATAGTCATGGAGCTCGCCACGCTCGGCGAGATGAGGGCCTATCTACAGCAGAATGCACACAGGTAACCACACATACTGTGAAGACTAGTTCGTGTACCGTGATTGTAGAGCTTCATCCGCACATACCAGGGCTATAAACGGGACATATCCGGGCCGTGGTCCGTCAAACCATGGTCTGACACGTCCCTGACCCGCACGTGTAAGAACGAGTTCGTATAAAATGTACGCACCGATATTTTTTTCAGCTGCGTTAGACCACGGCAGAGCCACGTCTCGGATATGTGTGTATCAAACTTAACCATATTCTTCTATTGTTCCAGACTAGAGACCTGCACGCTAGTCCTGTACATCTACCAGCTGTCAACGGCACTCAGTTACCTCGAAAGCAAGAAGTTCGTCCACAGAGATATCGCTGCCAGGAATGTGCTGGTCTCCACTCCTACGTGTGTTAAGGTTAGTCCACATTTTCATATTGATTGCTTCATTATCATCGGCCTACAGCAGTCCATTGATAAGTCTCTCCCGACGCAGTCACTAATGCGCGTTTGAGTTCGCCGTTAGAGGCGCTAGTGTAGCGTAAGGTCTTCGAAATGTCAATTTTCATTGGTGAATATCTATACACCCAATTTATGACATTTCTCATGTCCCACAGTTAGCCGACTTCGGTCTATCGAAGATGGTGGAGGACAAGTCGTACTACAAGGCGTCACGCGGCAAGCTGCCCATCAAGTGGATGGCGCCCGAGTCCATCAACTTCAGGAGATTCACCTCGGCCTCCGATGTTTGGATGTTCGGTAAGCTCTATCTAATATGATTTTCGATTTAAATATTCCGCTTTTAGGTGTACAGAAAATTGGAACATGATTTATGCAGAATCGGGATTGCGGTCGAAGCAGATAATACTACCGACAAATTATTATAAAAAACTAGAATAAACTACTTGTCTATGAAGACACTAATAAAGGGTGGTCTCCCGATCTCCCTGAAGCGCAAACACATCGAAATATGTATTCTGCCCATCCTAACCTACCGTGTTCAGATCCTGGTCGCTCACTGAGTCGCATTAGTTTCGCCTTGGGGCCAAAGAGCGCAGTATTCTGGGCTTGAAAAGAACAGACACAGTATGACGTATACGGCAAACCACGCTGCGCTCCAAAACAGGAATCATGGACGTGAGCAAAAAAGCTGCCAGGCTCAAATGGCCGCAAGCGTGATGACCGCTGGGCAAAAATCTTGACGCAATGGGTGCCAGGGGATGGACGGCGTCGCCGTGGCAAAGCGGTGGCGGGATGACCTGGACGTGCACCACGAGGGCTGGTTTGAAGCGGCGCAGGAGAACAGTGTCTGGAAGGATGTAGGGGTGGCCTTTGCCCAGCAGTGGAACACTATAGGCTTTTAAATATATGTACATATATATAAGGTAGAAACTTAAAGAGGGCCCTATTTAAAGCACTTCTCCTCTAGGGTACTTTCCATAATCCCGTCACAGGGAAACTTCTCAGATAGCCTTCTTCTACTGTTCTCGGTTTAGGTTTGAATATTTGCAACAAATTCTTCTACTCGATAATGTTTAGGGCCCATTCAAAGTCCTACTTCAATTCTTTCGTTTATTAACCTCATGTTCTCTCCACAGGCGTCTGCATGTGGGAAATCCTAATGCTGGGTGTTAAGCCCTTCAGCGGCGTGAAGAACAACGACGTCATTGGCAAGCTAGAGAACGGAGAGCGCCTCGCCCTGCCCCCCCGCTGCCCCCCGCGCCTGTACTCCGTCATGTCGCGCTGCTGGGCATACGAGCCCAGCCAGCGACCCGCCGCGCACCAGCTGAAGGAGACGCTCTTGTGAGTATACCCTAGCCCTGCCCCCCGCGCCTGTACTCCGTCATGTCGCGCTGCTGGGCATACGAGCCCAGCCAGCGACCCGCCGCGCACCAGCTGAAGGAGACGCTCTTGTGAGTATACCCTAGCCCTGCCCCCCGCGCCTGTACTCCGTCATGTCGCGCTGCTGGGCATACGAGCCCAGCCAGCGACCCGCCGCGCACCAGCTGAAGGAGACGCTCTTGTGAGTATACCCTAGCCCTGCCCCCCGCGCCTGTACTCCGTCATGTCGCGCTGCTGGGCATACGAGCCCAGCCAGCGACCCGCCGCGCACCAGCTGAAGGAGACGCTCTTGTGAGTATACCCTAGCCCTGCCCCCCGCGCCTGTACTCCGTCATGTCGCGCTGCTGGGCATACGAGCCCAGCCAGCGACCCGCCGCGCACCAGCTGAAGGAGACGCTCTTGTGAGTATACCCTAGCCCTGCCCCCCGCGCCTGTACTCCGTCATGTCGCGCTGCTGGGCATACGAGCCCAGCCAGCGACCCGCCGCGCACCAGCTGAAGGAGACGCTCTTGTGAGTATACTTCAAGGAACTATCCTTAACTAAAGGATCCAAAAAAAGACTCCATAAGGGAGGGAGGCTGCGGTGCCACTGCGTCATTCTGCATGCAAATCATTATACCATGTCCCATGGCGCGTTGGGGAACCGCAGCGAGCGCGCCGGACTTACGACCTGGGCGACGAGGCGGGGAGGAGTGTTGCGCCGCGGCGCCGAAGTGGCAACACGCGACACCGCAGCATTGTGTATCGAACGTAAAAAACTGTGTGCTACTATTATTAAATTTAACATTTTTCTGTCTCACTTTTATTGATGTTGATTTCCTTATATCTTTGTGCAAGAAAGACCTGCAGTATGGGATAAAACACACCCTACATACAGTCATTAACCGTGCTGCGCCGCCCATGTGGCACCCCAGAGCTCGGAATTCATTACCGTCAACGCATTTTGTCGCTTAACCCTAACCCAAGTTATCTTTAAAAGTTGGTAGACTGCACGATTTACAGACTCTACGATACGATATTTTTTCTCCAAATGAACAAACAGCCGCTCAGTGCTAGTACTACATAAATGCCTCATCTTCCATTTCCACCACTACAAAGCTGTTGACTTTTATCGCAATTACATGCGAAATATCCTTCCCTAATGTGAAGTCTCCCCTACAGCGAGATCCTGCAGGAGGAGCGCAGCTCGGCGTGGGAGACCATGCGGCGCGAGAACCGGCGCGTGGCCGCCGCCTCCTTCAGCGACGAGCCGCCGCCCAAGCCGCAGAGACCATCCAATAATATTGCAGGTCAGTATCTACACACAGACAAGATTTTCAACCGACTTCCAAAAGAAGGTTATCAATTATTTATAAAAAAATATTTTAGACCAATGGAGATGTGGTTTGAAAAGATCACATGCAATCAATCAATTTATAATGACGTTAGCAAAATTTGACCCTACGGGATTAGGCACTTCTCTATTGATTATTTGTTGATTGATTCATAGAAACACTGTTAGTAGAACTGTACATGTTTATTGTTTGGTTTGTCTTTAAGAAACAATTTTATTTTAGGATACTTATGCCCCACTTTACTTCACTGTTGTGTGTAATTTTATTTTTAACACTAAAAACATGAGAATCGCCTTCTTAAAGCAGCTTCTTTGCCAACAGTAAGCGACACAACAACCCAGCCGGCCGGTGGCAACGCGGCGCAAACCTACATCGTAGCGCAGAACCCGCTGGTCCTAGCTCATCTCCTGCGAGAGAACCAAGCGAGAGCCATCCACCCACAGGCCTACACCACCCCAGCCTCGGTATTTAACACCGTCTCCGTAGACTTCGCCGAGACCCTACCAGAGACCCAAGACATAGTCGAAAAGATCATACATCCTAGACCCGACGAAAAGATCGACATTCCTCTCCAAACTGCCCCCATCCCTGCTGCTAGTCTTCAAAAACTTGATCCTATCGTCCCCGCCCCGATCCCTTCGGAACCCCCCGATGAGACCTTGACAGTAGTAGTAGGTGCGAGGGAGAGTTGTGACAATCTTTGTCAGAATATTCCCGTGTCCCCCCGCGAAACGTCATCGCCGTCTCCGGCCGTTGAGCCCGAAGTGCCCGAAACTTACGCTAGCCGCGTTCGGTCTTTAGAGAGAAACACTCGAGGAGCTCTATCCAGCGCTGAAAGAGCTCCAATTCGTATGGGTTCCTTAGAACGTAACGCTAGGGGAAGTGTGTCTCATCGCGGTTCGCCAGTCCCTATCGCGCCGTTTACGCGACAGCATTCTGTACCAGCGTCTCCTCCACCTAGGACTCGTAGGGACCAAGATGTGGGACAGTTCGCTGTCCAAGGAGCTCTTAATGCTCAGTTAGCAGCTAGTGTGATGAACAAAATGCGCACACAACCCGAACCAGCTTTGGTTGAAGAGATATACGACTTTGGAGGGGATAATGTGAAGAGTTGCGTGGCGGTCGCAGCGCAGAGAGCGATGGCGCGACCGCAGTATAGACGCGAAAGTAGTATGGCGGCTTCTCATCCTTCAGCAGCCTATGGAGTCCCTGTAGGAGTGGTCCAAGGAGTTCCGTACTCCCCCGGTCAGGCACGACCTTCGAAGGTTCCTCCAGGTTTTCTCCGCTCAGCAAGTCCACAGCCCTTCCAACAAGTCCAAGGATTTGCATCGCAACCGATGGGTGTGGTCCCGCCAATGTCGTACGGAGGTCAGCAGATATATACGCACAGTGTGTCGGGGGCTCAGCCGATGATGTACAGGGCTCAGATGGCGAGTTCTCAAGCGCCACAGCTGGCCGGACCGGCTTACCGTCCGGCGATGGTGCAGCCGGCGGATACGTCAGTGATCTTCGCTTCGCGGATGGAGTGCCAGCCGGCGGTGGTGTCGGCCGTGGCGCCGCCGGGTCCGGCCGTGTCCGGCCCGTCCGGCGCCGTGCACGGCGTGATGCCGGTGCACGGCGCCGTGCAAGGGGTGTCGACAGGGGTGTCGCATGTCCACGGAGTGGCACAGCCCGTGCAGGTGACTGGATTGTGTTCGCGTAGATATTTTCTTTTAAATTAGTTTTGGAAGGCATGTTGTTGGTGTTTGGTGGTTAAATGCAAAATATTTATAAATTGAATATCACGTTTTTTTCTTATTTTTACGAAATTTTTTTCTGAGTTCATTATTACTAATGACAAAAAAAAACATCATTTAACCAGAATAATGAACAGTAGAAAAGAAAATATTTAAAAAAAAATGAATATTATTGAAGTTTTGCATTTAACATAAGCACCTGAATAGGCGAAAGTATTTAGTACGTGTGTGTAGATTAGAGTATGCATGCTTGATACGAACAGGAACTCGTGAAGAATGAAGCATAAAAGTGCGAGTATTTATTAAGTAAATATGTACCGTACAGCATTAATATATTGAAGAGGTCTCCTAGTTAAGAAGTAAACAGTTAGCTTACTACTTACGCGCGGTCCAAATATTTTATTTTTTTTAAAACCGTTTTTTGTCCTAAAACTACGTGCAAGCTCGTTATCAGACTTTTACAATTCATAAGTGCTTTTATTTTTCATTTCAATAACAATGGAAAGCCGATTTATTATAAGAATTTTTTTTGGGCACGCGGGCAAATTGCTTTTTTTTTCATTGATTCAGATTCATTAAGTTTTGTAAATATCCAATCCTATTCCCTATATGTGTAAATAAATTTATATTTTTTTACTTTGCGATTATTTTTCTTTTGTCTTTGGTTTTGTTTTTGTTTTCAGATTTTTGTGTCATTTGGGTTTCTCCGGTAGAGTGTCGGTTTTTATTTTAATTTACTATTTTATTTTAGAATCCATTTGCGAGAAAATCAAATTGATTTTTTCACAATTGTTTTCAATATTTTTTCTTTTAAACATGAACTAACATTGTGGTTGTAATACATATTATCAAAAAATCTCAAAAACTTTCCGGTACATGTCTGGTTAATAACATTTTACTTTTATTTACTAAAAACATGTTAATATTTGTACAAACTCAGGAAATTGGCGATGTCACTAACAGCAATGTTGGTTCTACAAAAATGTATTGAAATAAGTCCCTTTTTATGCACGCTCAAGCTTTATATTTCACTTTTCAAAGCAGTTTGACTGTTAATTCTTTACAAAAAAATTTACAATTGTTTCACCAAATCTCTTTGCACATTTTGGTCAAAAGTTTTTGTCTTCCACTACAGTCGATAATAGCTCTTCTTCCTTATTGAATAGAGCCCGGAATGCGACAGCGAACAAGCGGTAGAAAGGAGACTGTTGGCCGAGTTAGCGCGACAACAGCATCAGAGTGAAGAAGACAGGCGATGGTTGCAGATGCAGGAAGAGAACTTGGTAAATATTCTGTTTAAAACGTAATTTATGGCAACCGATATTATTTTTTCAGCATTACTGTACTTTACCAGTAGGAAATTCTGTTAACAGGACTATTTGCACATAGGACGTTTTGTTAACAGTAGGCTGGTATAGTCAAAAAAGCTAATTGGTATGCGGGCAGCTAACTTGCAACTACTTTTAAACAATGTTATGAGTGTGTTGAGTAGACAATAATTGCATACCTCACTGTTACGTATGTCATTACTTTAAAAAGTTATAATGCACACATTAAAAAATAAATATTGGCAGTGCAGTGGGAATAAATATATTTTTACCTATATACCAAATAGTTTTGTTGACTGTACATGGTTTCATACTTCGAGCTTCGATAAGCACGTAAAGCCGATGTCCCGGCTGTTATTTGTAGATCTTTGACGGTCGTTAATCGTTATGGACAGTCAGAAGCCAGCCTTACCTAGTTACTGGGTCGTTGAGGTCAAATCGGCAGTCGCTCCTTGTAATATACTGGTACACAACTGCATCCATCATCATCATCATATCAGCTGAAAAACGTCCACAGCTGGACATAGGCACACGGTCATGGATATAGACACGCGCAGGACCGGTTCTTGTGGCGACACTTGGCCCCAATAGTGTCGCCACAAGAACCGGTCCTGCGCGTCTCGCATCCATCGGCTACCCACGACCGTCACCAGGTCATCGGCCCACCTTGTGCCTTCCAACGTTACCTCTTCCAGAACGCGGCCGCCACTCCAGAACTTTTCGGCCCTATCGACCATCTGTTGCGAGCAATTTGCCCTGCCCACTGCCAATTCAGTTAGGCGCTCTTTCGGGCTATGTCGGTACTTTGGTTCTCTTGCGGATATCATCATTCCTGATTCGATCACGCAAGGACATTCCAAGCATTCAGATTCAGATTTATTTATTGTTTGTCACAGGTGGAAATTCAGTTCTTAAAATAATTATTGTAACATGTATCACTGTAACATACCCATAAGGTGTACAATATTTAAATTTACAATTAAATAGTTCAAATCGTCATAGTAGGTACACAAAATCACCACAGAAACATAATATTTACCACAAGAGAAAAAAATAAAAAATAATTATACATTCACATTGTTTGTTTAATATCATTTTAGTCAAGACATTTAGGAATTTATTGATTGTGTATACTTTCTGTACCAGCAATTCTTTGAGTTTGCATTTAAAAGTAGTTAATGTTTCAATATTTTTAATAGAGTTTGGTAATTTATTGCCCTCTCCATTGCCCTTTGGGTGACTTTGAGGCTTCTGGTGAGGCCCATTGTGAGCGACCACGTTTCGGTTGCATTGCATTTTTAGGTCCATTTCTGTACAATAGATAAAATAATAACTTAGTTTTCTACTAAGTATCTATAAGTTAAATTATTATAGTTGTGCGATATTTACTAATCAGCTCTTACGTAGAGAAGATCTTCTCTTTGTTTGTAAATAAAACATGATGTGTCCTTTAATTTAAGTTTTTTATAATAGTCAATTGATTCATTGTTAATTTATAATTATTTTAAGTTAATATAAGCACTTTCTAGCCTAAAGCACAGGTTCATCCTAGTTCAGGCAAATTAGCAACTATGTTCCTTAGAAAATTTAAGATATTCTATTGTAAATGTGCCCCTTTTTCTATATAAATAAACGATATTATTGCATCCGGCTAGCCGACCTCAACATAGCTGGAAAAAGGCTCGGCAGATTGATAAAATTATTTATAAAAACGCTTAATGCGATAGTTTTGAATATTGTTAAAAAGTCACGGATAAGATCACAAACCGCATTAACCTTTATAAAACTGAAACTCATAATTTTTTTATTTTTTTTTAGAAAAAGCGTCTATCCAACGTTCAACTGTCAACCGAGTCTGAGCCGGGAACCGAACAGAAGTCAGACAGTACCAATGAACCGAGGACGTCTAGTCAACCACATTCAGGTAAATATCGTCTCACTTTCTGCCAAAGGCCCTAACTAACTCACAAAAGGATTTTACAAACACACTTACTCACGACTCACACTCTGGCTCCTACTCCAATTTTAGGCGGTGCAATGAAGTTAATTTTTTATTGTCATCTCTAAAAGAAATGTTATTTATTTTTTCTAGTAAGTGTGTTGAAAACGTCGTATGATACGCGTATGCATTTTCCATTGCAGTCTCTCGGCTGCATAACGGCCTCACGCCTTCGTTTTTCGTTTGCCCACTTATATCTAAATGTACTATTTTCTTTATTAACAATGACCTCTTCTTACAGCGGCTACTTCTGCTGAAACGAGTCCTGCGAATACGGTATCTAAAGAAAGACCACCCAGTGAAGAAAAGGTAAGCACTAGTTATTTGACTTAATGCTTGTCTGGTTGATCTAAATCTCAACCGTCATCATTATCTAGCAAAATAAATTTATTCTTTAGTTAAATTATTGTAGTCAAAACCTTTTCCAAAATAATCAGCCATGTTGCATGCTGTTATTATTGAGTTATGCGATTCTAAATCCGGAACGCGCCAATTTACGCGAATAAAGACAACTAAGGGAGAGGAGGCCACACGATCCGGTGCGGTTCCGGCGCTGCGCCTGAGCGGTGCCGCTGCGGCGTAATACATACAAATGTCTATGGTATACCACACGGTGATAAGGCGCCGCGCCGCACGCTCACCGGACCAAGATAAGCACCGGATATGCACCGGAGCGGCACTGCTCCGACGACGCAGACCGCAGATATAGACATCGGTCGTACTATGTGTGAACGCTCATGCGGCAAAATGGCATGTGGCCTCTCCCTTACTCTAGTTTATCCCGTGGCATCCTTGAGTCTGCAATTCCAACTTTATTTCCAGTAACAAACAACACTATTCTTATCACCAGGGTCGAACCACAAACACGGACCCAGTGTACTGCGCGACAACCGGCGTGGTGCGCTGTGTCATGCGGCTAGCGGGCGCCGCCGCGGGCGGAGCCGGCGCCAACGGCGTGCTGGCGGCCGTGCGGGCCGTGGGCGCCGAGCTGCGGGAGCTGTGCGCCACCGTCGACAAGGTGGTCGTGCCCTTCCCGCAGCATGCGCAGAGGTATGTAGTGCGGGAGGAGCCGGCGCCAACGGCGTGCTGGCGGCCGTGCGGGCCGTGGGCGCCGAGCTGCGGGAGCTGTGCGCCACCGTCGACAAGGTGGTCGTGCCCTTCCCGCAGCATGCGCAGAGGTATGTAGTGCGGGCGGAGCCGGCGCCAACGGCGTGCTGGCGGCCGTGCGGGCCGTGGGCGCCGAGCTGCGGGAGCTGTGCGCCACCGTCGACAAGGTGGTCGTGCCCTTCCCGCAGCATGCGCAGAGGTATGTAGTGCGGGAGGAGCCGGCGCCAACGGCGTGCTGGCGGCCGTGCGGGCCGTGGGCGCCGAGCTGCGGGAGCTGTGCGCCACCGTCGACAAGGTGGTCGTGCCCTTCCCGCAGCATGCGCAGAGGTATGTAGTGCGGGAGGAGCCGGCGCCAACGGCGTGCTGGCGGCCGTGCGGGCCGTGGGCGCCGAGCTGCGGGAGCTGTGCGCCACCGTCGACAAGGTGGTCGTGCCCTTCCCGCAGCATGCGCAGAGGTATGTAGTGCGGGAGGAGCCGGCGCCAACGGCGTGCTGGCGGCCGTGCGGGCCGTGGGCGCCGAGCTGCGGGAGCTGTGCGCCACCGTCGACAAGGTGGTCGTGCCCTTCCCGCAGCATGCGCAGAGGTATGTAGTGCGGGAGGAGCCGGCGCCAACGGCGTGCTGGCGGCCGTGCGGGCCGTGGGCGCCGAGCTGCGGGAGCTGTGCGCCACCGTCGACAAGGTGGTCGTGCCCTTCCCGCAGCATGCGCAGAGGTATGTAGTGCTGGAGGAGCCGGCGCCAACGGCGTGCTGGCGGCCGTGCGGGCCGTGGGCGCCGAGCTGCGGGAGCTGTGCGCCACCGTCGACAAGGTGGTCGTGCCCTTCCCGCAGCATGCGCAGAGGTATGTAGTGCGGGAGGAGCCGGCGCCAACGGCGTGCTGGCGGCCGTGCGGGCCGTGGGCGCCGAGCTGCGGGAGCTGTGCGCCACCGTCGACAAGGTGGTCGTGCCCTTCCCGCAGCATGCGCAGAGGTATGTAGTGCGGGAGGAGCCGGCGCCAACGGCGTGCTGGCGGCCGTGCGGGCCGTGGGCGCCGAGCTGCGGGAGCTGTGCGCCACCGTCGACAAGGTGGTCGTGCCCTTCCCGCAGCATGCGCAGAGGTATGTAGTGCTGGAGGAGCCGGCGCCAACGGCGTGCTGGCGGCCGTGCGGGCCGTGGGCGCCGAGCTGCGGGAGCTGTGCGCCACCGTCGACAAGGTGGTCGTGCCCTTCCCGCAGCATGCGCAGAGGTATGTAGTAACCAGCTGAATGACAACCAACAAATGTGTACAAGCCACTACCATTTCCGTCTACACTCTAGGGGCACAAGGGGCACGAGCCCTGGGCCTCAGTTCACTGGGGAGCCCCAAATTACATAAATTTCCAAAAAAACATATAAGCAAAACAATAATAAAAAAAAAGTAATCAATTGCAATTGCCGTGAAATATTATCCGTATAATTCCGTAGATAGGTATTCTATGCATTTCATAATACGAGTCATATCGTGTAAGTAATAACCACCAAAACCTATCTGAAGATATATTCAAAACGTTTCAAGAACTCAGGTTTCCCACCGCATGGTGTGAGACGGCCCTGACCATTTCTACAGCCTACTTTGTTTTACGTTTCCCATTTGGTAAACAAAAATGTTGTACTTTCCGCGCTTGTTTACCAAATATGAAAGCAAAATACACTTTACTGAACCTAGTAATTGCTCTGATCTGATCGGAACTGATGGATGCAGTAGGATTTATAGATGTCACCGGAAAATTGCAGAATCCGTAAGATAATAATTTCTCGATATATTATGAAAAAATCGTATTGAATACAATAAATCCCATCCAAATTCAATAGTGTCCAATAACTCCGTGTCTTATTTTGAAAAAATAGTGACTTAGATACTACCTTACGCGAAATAGAGAGTTATAAAAAATGCTAATCGGAGGACACCAACCTAGTGATAAACGACCATATAATAAGAAGACTAAGTATAATATTTCAATACGACATTTAAATGTGTACGTTTCTTTCGCAGGGAGGTGGAGATGGCTCACCAAGTGTTGAGCAAGGACATGGCGGCGTTAGTTGAGGCGATGCGGCTCGCGATACAGTACCACAACACTACGCTGCAGCATGAGTACACTAAGTAAGTGCAATCAATCACAAATAACGGCCCTATTATATGAAAGTCAGAGAGCCATCGGCGGAAAAGTTTAAGATGATCTTCTGCCAATCCGATTTTAGTTAATTTTAGTACAGAGATAGATTTGACCTTGGAGACGGTTAGTCTACTTTTTCAGGAGCCAAGCCAAAGGGCGGGGGGGGGAGCCAAGGGCAAAAGCTATTGAAAAATAATAAACTTTACCCATATCAGTTCCTATCAAGCTTCAACAAACCCCAAGTCCGGTTAAGCAGCCTCTACAACTACCTAAGTTGATCTGCGAGAGGCCACTCATAAAAAAAAACTTCGTCAACCCCTAACCAAGTACTCTCTTCACAGAAACATGCTAGCAGCGGCGCACATCCTAGCGATGGACGCCAAGAACCTGCTGGACGTGGTGGACTGCATCCGCGCGCGCCACCCTCTGGTAGACTGGCGCGCCGCGCTGCAGCCCGGCCCGCGCCCTAGCAGCCCCAATGCGCAGGTTAGTGTCGCATGCTGATCGACAGGTAAGTCGAGTTTTTTTTTTTTTTGTTGGCTGTACTGGTTGGAAAGAGTTGCCCTACTTGATTAAATAATATGCTCTAATATATACAAAGTGTACTTTATGATATCCCATAACTCTAGGAATCTCTCAAGTAACATATTTCAAAATATTTTTAACATTTTTCTTACAATCAATTCGAAAAACTGCGACTATCCATATAAAGCACCTTTACCTGACAAACGACAGTGACTGAATTCAGAACTTCCTTGTCAATGATATTTAGGTTTCGTTTCATAGACTTAATACTCGCATACTGGTGATAACTTCTGAACTATTTTATTTAAATTGTCTGTTATCAGCTTAACTGTAACTATGCATATTTATGTATATTTCTTAGAAATTTTATAGTTTTTCTATTCACAGAATATAACCTTAATGTACTTTATGTAACTTTTATTGCATCTTTTACGGAAATGTAGAATAACTAAAGTGTTCCTTTTGATATCATGGGATATCAAAAGGAACACTTTAGTTATTCTACATTTCCGTAAAAGATGCAATAAAAGTTTTGATTGTAGTGCAATTGTATCGTTTTGGTACCTTAAATTGTTTATAGAAACTACCACCAATTTTTTAACTAAACTGTCCGCTATTTGAACACATTTTAAAGCACGGAGATATAGGTTAATAATAAAAAAGTATGGCATAATTGGGACAACACTTTTCAATCAGTTCAGTATCAAATTCTATATTTCTAATTCTAATAGTATAGGTTTCTAATAAATTTTAATGAATGACTTTTAATTTGAATAATAATAATTAATAATATAGGTTTTTTTATCAATACTTTTCATTTATAAATTCATCAGCATGTTTTAACGATTTTATTAATATTTTTTTGTCTTACATTTGCATGCAGCGTTTCCTAAGTAGTCGGTAGTATGTAGTCAGTATCCATTTTCTACTTTTTTTAACCATGTCTTAAAATAGGCAAGCTTTAAAAAATCAAAGGTTAATTATTTCTTGCAGGTCGTCATACCTCAAAACCAGACGCTGACGTCACAAAACCAGGTGTTCGCGGCCCAAAACCAAATATGCGTCCCTCAGAACCCGGTGCTAAGCAACCAGTCGTCGGTGCAAGAGGATGAAGCCCCGCCTCCGAAGCCAGACTTCAAGGTCAACCAACCAGTGACCACCAGCCAGCTGACCGTCACCGAGCAACCGCCCAAAGAACACAGCAGTCTTCCCGCCGCACCAAACAGAGTCTCCACCCTCATACACAACTACAACCTCTATGGCAACGTGAGAGAACCACAACATATATATGGCAACACTGAAGCCTCATCCTTCCAATACTCCTCTTCAAGCTCTGATGATGTCAAAGTAGATTCAGCCCCCATGGAATCCGTCAAAAGTCGAGTTCAAGCCCTAGCCGGCAAACTAGACTCCCCACCAATATACTCTGTCAGCAAAAAGATGATCCCTCTAGATCAGAACATTGGTCACACTGACCAGGGGTGAATGACCTATTGACGCTTTTCGCTTGTAGTGGCAATTTTTATTTTACGTCATTATGACGTCGACAGCTTTACCTTATATTAGAACAACTAGTGTACTTACCCGGATATGCTCATAGATATTTCGTTTGCCGCTTAAATTCTATAGTGCGACGCTTATTTGGAAAAGACAAAAGAATGCTCAATATTAACTGTAGCGAATTAAGTGAGCCAAATAATTGTCGTTGTATCCATCCATTCGCGTTCATTCTAAATCGAAGCTCATATACCATTTAACCGGTTATAAATGTTGTATTCTTGTAAATAGTGCGACTGTAACACTATCGACGGTGGGAAAGCAAAATGAATACCTAATAGAATCAAATCTTTGAAAAAACATTGTCTCTTTCGAAAGTTTCTAAGAAGACAATTCATCTTTTTAAATAAGGAAGCCTATGCCTAAGTTTATGATGGCCTAAATTGTTCAAGCATTCTGCCTATCCACCGTCGAAAACTGTATTTAGCTGCAGTTCGTAGTTAATTTCTGCTTCTAAATAGGACTTTAATTGAAACGCTTTTCTGAAAGTTAATTGGCAAATTAAGAACGCGTTATTTACATGAATATAATTCTATAATATATGTTAATCATCTAGTGATATCTATCTACATATCATCCGCATTGTTGTGCTTCAAATAAATATGTCGTGTTGCCCATTCGTGAATATTATTGTTCGACATATCTCTGTTCTATCGACACATCGGACATCCATACATACTTACGTCATAAATAACGTCACTCAGAACTGTTGATTGTGAAATCATGATAATATTGATTTGTGATATTATTGCCAATAAAATTTGAATACTTTTAATAATAAGGACGGCTATGTAACGCAGTACAGTGAGCACATTCCTCAAATTTGCACCTAATGAGTAGGTTTTGTAGTTATTTTCATACAAATTTTATATTTTTGGTGCAACGGTGTTGCAGATTTTATACTCAACCAGTAATGGTGCATATGTGTAAGAATGAATTCTTCCATAGAACAATAATTTTCTAACTGATGTCGTTTGAAATTGATTAGAAAGTATTATTTTTAATGTAAAATGTATTATTGCGAGTATATTGTGTATATTTTTCGTTAGGTAAGGTGCGTTTACAAGTCACAACTTATTGTAACATTGTGCATTTAATTCCTTATACATTCTCACTCAGTATTCAGCCGGATTTGATTTATTTTCTTTGTAAAAATGTACAAAACAATTTGTCAATAATTATTTTAATTATTATCCAAAGTTTTTATTATAAGCTTAGATCTCAGATGGAATTTGTAGCGTACGTTAAATCGATTAGTTTTGTAATTATGAAATCAGAATTTATTTATTGACGAATCTTCGGTTTATTTGTAAAGTTGATTTTCCTAATGTGTTAGTGTTAAGCAGGATATCATTCCAAAGTATAATGGTTATTGTAAGCAGTACGTAGTCCATATATTATTGTAGTGAGCTGCCTGAGATTATTTTCCAAATATCTGATAATGGTGGACCGGTTTTTGTTTACGCATTGAATAAAGGACAAGTCAATCATTCTTGTTTGTTTTATTTTCTTATATTACATTGATTTTAGTGTGGAAGATGCATGCTCTGCCTGAGATAGTAGCGGCGCTGGACCGAACGTTGACGTCGGCATCATTAGCTTTGCGAGCCCCAGCGGCATACGCATATTTAAAAATTTATTGCCTAGGGCAGTGGCGGATTATCCTTAAGGAAAACTAGGCACGTGCTTAGGGGCACGAGACGAAAAGGGGCGCGCGCGTTTAATAAACCAAAAAAAGTAGAAGGTACTTACCTACCTAGTTGTGCAACTATTTTGGTGAACCTACCTACAATAAAGTATATTCTATCTAATTAAAAGAACATACTTTGTATAGAGCTTCCAAAGTACTACAGTAGTCTACTTGATTACTCCTTATGGCGTGAACGACGTGACCAGAACCCGAAAAAAAAAACTATTTTTCATGAGTCACTTCTTGCAGGTCAACCTAGGAGGTTGTCGACTGCAATTTTACATTAAGGCCGCCACTGGCAAGTCCGGTTAAAAACCACCCCCTGTGAGGTATGGACCTCGGCTTAGGGCGTCGCTGGGGGGAGAGTAGGTACTCTCCCCCCAGCGATGCCCTAAGCAGCTAGAGACGGACTCTTAATCGAACAGGAATTACTACATGCTCTGCGGTGCGGGCTGGCTCGAGCAAGGCTCGGAGCGGACATTGACGGGGACGTCGCGACGGGCTTCGCCGGCGTGCGCGTGAGGACTGGGGTTCGATTCCCTGATTGAGGTTGGGGGGCGTTCGAGTATTACGTAACGCAATTTGGGGGGAGGGGAGGTCTTGTAAAGGGAGGGTCAAGAATCTTCAAAAATTGCGTTACGTAATACTTGAACGCTCCCTTGGCCACCTTGCTCGAAATTGGTTCGGGAGGATCATATACGGTGACTGGTAATTGAGTGCGTTCCTTTAAATCAGTTATACTAGAAAGAAAACTTAGGGCATATTGGGTTGTTTTTGGTTTAGATTTTATTTAGAATTTGGGATCCGCAGCAATGATCACACTTTTTTAAAACGTTTACACGCCCCACAAGTCCGAGTAAAATTGAAGTCGTCCTTATGATCTTTTGTTTCGTGTGCCTCTGAAAAATTAGCACAGATAGGTTCTTTATTAACGCAGTGTTTCTTAACGTGATCAAACTGTTGACAGTGTAGGCACCGAACTAATCCATAAATAATTTATCCTTGGTAGATACTAAGTTCTTACGTACCGCAGATTATATTTTAATGCCAATCCACTTCCGACGGTTATTTAAAGACGCCAACGGATAATTTTGATTGACTCTATAAACTCATGCTCTTTTATTTGCAGCTCATCTTTTATAATATGTTAGCGGTATAAGGCGTTCAGGAACCCGCAGTCATCCATTGAAGATGGTACGTCCTTAACTAATTTTCGAGGGCGTCTACCTTTTGGCTTTTCTAATCGTAAACCAGTGGCCTTGATTGCATCCACAGATTCCAACTTTATAAGCTGATTTTTATTCGCGACACGTGCACAACACCAGACTTCGCGGTTATTCACGCCTACAATTTGGAAAACGACATCACTAGGCTTAATTGCCTACAGAAGCGCTTGTTTTGTCGCGGACGAAGTGCTATAATCAATTTATCGGGACGCGGTAGGATGTGCAATCAAGCAGGGCAACGGATTACGTGACTCTTTCGCTTAAGGCGCTGGAGCCACCTTTGGCGAAACGAACTTTCAACGAGATATGAAACTGGTATTGACGTTGTTTTTGACGGGATAGTGTTTGACACCGTTATTCAATCTGATCTTATCTAATTCGTTTACCGTATTGACTAATTTGGTTTCGTTGCACGATGATTTTATGGCCAGCACAGAAACGATAGCCGTGACTCGCTGTGTCATGTCCATGATAGGAGAATTATTTGCAACGTTAAGCGGGACCCTTGATCATTCACCAGGTCGTTAATTTTAGTCGTAAATATGCGCCTCGGAACAGTGGCAACGCAAGACTAAAATTGGCTTAAATTGAATGTGGGTAAGATTGGTATTTTGCGAGGTCCTCTAGGTCGTCGTTATTGCATACTTTGTTGAAAGTATGCAGTAATTTTTTTCAGAGGTTGGATTCTACAATTGATTGAGGAATGCAGCAAACTCAATCGCAGCCCGCTAGGGTCGGACTGGGCCGGAAGAGCCCCCCGGTGGCTCCCCTCAAGCCGTAGGGATCTCGAGATAGGTCTGATTTTCTTTTCTAGCCACCTACATAAATGGAAGTGACTTTTTGACTCATGTATACTGGAAATTAGGGTAAAAAACTGAGAGAATATAGAATTCAGAAGCGTGCGTAGAAAGCTCGAACATTTACACTTAACCTCGCATAGGTTTGATTTTCCTTTACCATAATAGGTGATTTTTTTTTTAGTAATGCAGGAAAACTGAAGAAGTTAAATAGTGTAGAATGTTAGAGCGAGCGAAGCGAGGTCGAAAATGTATACCATGGATGAACTATCTACTTGTAAGTATGTGCAGGTCTTAAGTAGGTAAGTCTTCGGTAAGAGCCGGGCCCCTAACCTACCGACCACCTGGCTTGCGGCCAAGCCGCAAGATCGAGGAGGCTAGGGCCCGCCTCGTAAAAGCCACCTCGAATGTATGATCAGTCTGACCCCGCAGCTCGCCACGAATAGGTTTGATTTTATTTTGACTTGTTATGCAAAAATAGTAAATATTTGGGCGAATGTGGGAAAATTCGTGAAACAAAAAAAATGAAAGATGGAAAGTATGGCTGTAAGAGCTAGCGTAGAGTGCTTGAAAATCACAGTGCCTATACCGCCGCGACTTTTTATCGCTTGACAATACTAACTGAAGTAGAAGTTTGTTACGTTAATTGGTCGAATTAATTTCATAGAAAAGCTAACAATAAAAATAATTCAGATAGCAAGGACGAGATAGCAAAGTGAGCTCAAAAAAAACGCAAATATACTCGGATAAGTTGTTTTCTTATTGCATCGAGCATTAGCTAAAATTTTTCGGAGTTGAAGAAAGCCAAAGCTGCGAGGCCCTTAGAGTAGGTAGCGCGAGGCCGTAGGCGGTGGCCCACGTCACCCACGCCTTGCGCCGCCTCTGCCTCGGAAACTAAGTCGCAATAATCGGCATTACCCGCATCACTGTTGTTTAAAATCGGCGAGGATTTTTCCACGGTTTCGGATGTCTGATGAAGCCGCTTTGACCTATCATCGAGCGAAATGTATCTACCTATGATTTCGCTAAACAAGCGTTTAGAATTATAGCGAACGTCGTTGTATTTCTACGATCTACGAAATATTTCTCCGCCTCGATCTGGTGGATCATCATTTGTTGACATCATGACTGATGGGGATAACACTAAATAAAAATATTGGAACGCGAATGAATTAAATCAAAAGTAAAAAACTAGTTAACAAATAAAAATAACGATCGATTAAATTATTTCACGGTACCCACCACACAAAGAAAATAAATGCACTTACCGAAGGCTGGAGAAATTAACTAATTACCAGATAAAGAAATAAATAAACGGACACCTTCAAAAACTTCAAACACACACTTGATACACTAGGGCACAGCTAGAAACAATTCACAAGCCTTAAATCAAACACTGAACACGATTTCCGAATTAAAAAACCGGAGCGATATTAAGATTAGCACACACCGGCGACGGTACGGAGGGAAATCAGCTTGTATATGAGAGGTTATCACTAACACTTAATATAACATATTCCCCAGCTGCGTATATCTGTCTGTAATCGAAAATATCAAAGCTACCGAATGGATTTTCATACGGTTTCCATTAATAGAAGTAAAGAAGGTATTCTATTCTATTCTATTTTTAATATATGGCAAACAAATCCGATGTCGACTATTCTGCCAATGTCCCAAGTAGAGTAGAGTAGAGTCCTTGGAGAAGCAAGTGTGCAATATTTTAATGATTAGGAGAAAACGACGATTGATGCAGAAAATAATTCGATTCTTCTATGGATACAGTTGATCAGGTACTTGATGTGTTAGTACGGGACTGAAACAAACATATAGGTAAGTGTTAAAACATTAATTACTTAAAATAAATATATATTATTGCATGCCACATCGATACAGACAATGATTTGGAGAGGGCTTATAGTTTTATGCTATTGTGGCGGATGAAAGTCATCAACGCCACAAGCAGGTCAGGAGAGGAAAATGTTAAAAGAGAGGGGAAATTAATTGGAAGAGGGATCTTAAATTTAGGGAGACGACTATATAAATCAAGAGGGGGGAAGTTGTTTTGGCATTCAAAAAATATATGGTCTAAAGTAGGTACCCTCTGCCAATCCGCACTCACAGAGGGAGGAGTCGCGTATGCGGATTTTATGAAGAAAGACGGGGGTACAGCAAAAACCTGAGCGGATTCTGCAGAGAACAGATACAACAGTTTTAGAGACCTTTCTGAAGCCATTGAACCATGGTTTTGAGTTTATAGTGGGTTGAACGGCATAGAAATAAACAGGGGTAGGACAATTCCATATATTGTACCTATAGCTAGCTATAGCTATACATGTCACAAGTTTGTGGATGGAGATAATAGATGGCGTTATTTATCCGATCAAATGACATTAGCGGTCTTCAATAAATTCTGCGAGGGGGCTCTCTATACCCGATATATTACTTTCCTCTATGGAAATAAAGAAGGTATTATTATATTGTACAGACGCTAGCACATCAACCTACCCGAAACTGTCAAATTTTACCAATCAACTTTGAACCTAATCTATATATTTAAAAATAAATCCCTATTTCCCTTGGTCACGGTATCGCGCGTGAACGGCTGGACCAATTTCGCTAATTCTTTTTTGTTGTGTTTGTTATTTTCAGGTGAAGTGCTTATGAACGAAAATTTTGAGAAAATACATACATCCGGGCGAAGCCGAGGCAGGCCACTTAACATCAAGTTGAAAATCAATTAAAGAAATTTGACAGATTGTTGTAGCTTGATGTGTTGGCGTCTGTACATTTAAAAAAATGTTTGAACTGGCTGAAATATGACCATGATTGTTGAAAATGTCGGAATAAATATTGTCTACCTACCTATAAAATTTCTTATTTTGCGTGCGCTGTAAAAACTATTGCTGATATTGGGTTACATTGTTTGGTTCACAAACAATGTACTACATATATAGTTTAAGAGAACATAGATATCAATATCTACAAAAAATTTGACTCAAATTATCAATACCTAACCATTTTTATTTCATTCAAATTTGGTATAAAATAATGCTTTCTTTGCAAAGTTGCTTTAACCAAAATAACCAATATAGTATAAACCCTCATCTAAATAAATAGATACATATGTTAGTCATCTTGAGTGTTTAATTTCGAGCAAAATTGCCGTTCACGCCATTTAATTTGGATGAGTAAAAATAAATTAGGTAAGTCACACAACAAAATCATTATATTAAATGATAATGATGAAACACGCGAGCAGCAGGCAATGCGAGGTGTGATCTTCACGTGGAGATAGCGTGCCGAAGTGAGCGACCCGAATGGGTGGACCATTGAGTGTATATCTAACTACTAAGGGTAGATAGGTACATACATATATGAGGGCAGACGTCGTGGACGGTTGATTTAAAAGGCAATTTTTATTCTGACCTGTAGGTACAACAATTTTATGCGTATTTCACTTCAGCAAAAAGTGACATATAGACGGTGTCCATACAGTCGGTGTACTTTAAGTATCAGTGAATAGGTAGCCTGCAGCCTGGCAAACAGGGCTTTATCATCAAATGAGATCGTTGTTAAAGCGACGACTCAGGACGAAGTCTTCGGACGGCGCCTTAGGACACCTTAGAGCGACGCATTAGGACGGTGCCTGGGTGCGACGCCTTAGATCGACGCTTCAAGACGACGACTTAGTATGGCGCCTTGAAGCGACGCCTTAGGTCGATCCTTCAGGATGACGCCTTAGGTTGATGCCATGGTGCGACGCCTTAGAGGGAAACCTTAAGACGACTTAAACCGGCACCTTATAGCGACGCCTTAGAACGACTTCTTGGTACGAGGACATAGGACGATGCCTTAGGGCGACGCCTTGTCAATGCCTAATGCTAACAACTAAACAGCGAGAAAAACGACGCTATAAAGCGCAGGCCACACCGTCAGCTAGCGATCCGGGCGAGCATCGTTGTTGCGGTGTGAACCGAAGTATGAAGAGGTGAAACGATGCTCACTCGGCTCGAGCGCACTCTCTCGTTCATCCGTAGTTTTCGGTATGAAACCACCTAGTTTACCTCGCCATTTTTTTTTTGTGGGTGTACTCTCGCAGTTCAACCTAGGCGGTTGTCGACTGCTTAACCGGACTTGCCTGCGGCGGCCTTAATATAAAGCCCCCAGCCAGAGCGGCCATAACCCAAAGCGCGTTAAAATACTTAGTACCAACGGTAAGTTTAGAGGGTGCTAGCAGCGGAGAGCACACGGGTAAAACACGAGATGGATTCCGGAAAAAATAATACATAACTATTTCGAGGGTTCGATTCTGAAAACAAGGTTTTCTTAAATAAAACAACACAGCAAGAATTTACGGTTTATTAACAAAATATAAAGCAAAACATTGCGATTTGGTTATTGACAGTGACACTTGACAAAATAAATAATGAAATCCTAGCATCTCGAGTTTATACAAGTTATATCATTTGAAAAGGAACATTTAGGTACAAAAAATATAAAATTCACTAACTAACAATACACTTTCAGAAGAATAATCACTACAGAAATTATTGGTGTATGGATCTACAGAATAAGCCTTTTCCTAGATTTCACAAAATTGTTTTCTATAAATGCGATATCCACAAACTACAGAGTAACTATGAGACAAACAGATGCCAGCAGCTACAACAATCTGTCAAATTTCTTTAAAATATTTTCAACTTTATCGCTAACGCTTTAGGTTCAAGTTTGATTGGGAAAATTTGACAGTTTCGGATAGCTTTATACAGTGCTGGCGTCTATACATTAAATGATAAGTTTTCAGCTACGTGCGAAGTGGTATTCTATGTCACGAAGATTTTGGATTTTGAAAAAAGAAAGAATGCTATAAAATCAATCAATACTTTATTTTGTAAGAGAGATTTTCTAAATATTTTCTGGAATTGTATGCGAAATAACTATAGTCTGGATTCTGCAATTTTTCTTGCATTTTTCAAAGTAGTTGCTTGTTGAATATTGGGTATATCTAGATTTAGAGAGGCAATTAAAGTATAATATATACTAAAAGTGAGATAATTTATTCCAAAATAATTTTTAACTGTATGTACAGTTGGCATAAATTACAAGCGGCTCTAAAATAATACATTCAACATCAGACTTTTAGCTAAACAAAAATGTTAAATATTTAAATTAATTACATTTTCTGCAGTCTACTACATCCCTTTTATAGAAAGGACACTTTTTTGATATCCTGCCAATGATCAACTAAACTTTCCGACTGAATAAAATCAGTAGATCAACTATTATAATAATTATATCAGGTGTAGCAGATTAAATGTAAATAGCTGAAAAGGGGACATTGTACTCAGTATTATGAACAACTTTAACTACTGGACCAAACGTCAAATCCCCTTTTCAGGTTTTGCATTTAATCTGTTACACCCTGTATTGTCGAGACTACAGATGAAAAAGGGAAAATACGTTTTAAAGAAATCGTGGGTGAGTCGCAGACTCTTAAATAACCAGGTTTTCTACAACCATATTGTGGGCAAAAACATTTGAATCCACAAAGCAACTCGGAACATTGCTAGGAGTCCGAATCACTACAAGAAAAATGTTAATTGTTTTACTGTGTGAAAAATCTATAGTCTATCGACATTTCGATATTTCTCTCATAGACTCACAGACAATGACCGATATTTTCGTGATAATTTACGGTCATTACAAAAAATGTTAATATCACACTGAATTGCAATCTTGATCACAATGGCGCTAGTGATACAAAAGGTTAAAGTTAATGTAAATTGCTTTTAACAGTAAATCTTGAGACAAAATGAGACAATCTCTACTTGAATTTATTCTTCGAGATAGCTTCAATCCATGGCCACCTATCCAAGTAACGACTGTAGCGTTGTGTATTTTAAGTGACCATTAGTATTAAAAAAGTCTTTAAAAATCTATGGACTGCAATGAACTTTGTCATTTATGACATAGACTTTTTTGATAATTATCTCGAATTCTGAATTCAAATATAGGCTTCATTTTATCAACAACAAACCTTTTACTCTTCCATAGGCCTTTTTCTAACCAACCTCCTTCGTAACCCCACGTCGCACTAGCGCCATCTACCGGTACATTGCTGTACTCTTAACAGTCCAGGAAGTTGGCGGCCATGAGCAACTCCAGCGCAATTTCAGGTGCGATCGGGAACTCGGGGATCTCAGTGGAAGAGTTTGTGTAGCGGACCTTGTATGTGAAGTACATGCATACTTTTTGAAGTACGTGGGAACTGAAAAATAAAAAAGAACAAGTTAGAAATAACGCTTCCATTGCCATTGCCCAGAGGCGTTATTGTGTTTCAATAAGGCCATCTGTAATAGATAACTAAGCGGTAGCTAGTTTTACAAGAAGCGGCGACTGCCTATCTGACCTCCACAGCCTAGGAACTAAGTAACATGATACTCCTTAGGAAGACTAGCGTCAGATTTTCTGGCTTCTGGCTATCCATCAGAATCAGAATCAGACTTTATTTGTGAAATATAGGTATTTACATAAAGGTCTTAGATTTAAACATATGGGCGCTATGTTTTGCCGTGAAGGCGTACAAATATTGAAAAAAATAACAGCAAATTATAAACTATATATGTATAAAACAAAAAAACTAAATTAAGTACTTACGAGAAAGATAATATTTTAAATTTAATAAATATCTTAATAAAATCTAAAATTATAAAGACTCTTAAAAAGAGATCAGTTGTCTTAAAATATTTAAAAAGTAAACACATTAAATGTTTATTGCACATGAAAAATTAAAGTTTTTCATTAATAAAATCCTCTACACTATAATAACATTTTTCAATTAATAGCAAGTAGAGACTTTTCTTAAACTAAGGGCATTTTTTTTATATTTTCGGGAATATTGTTGTAAATTTTTGGAGCCATGCCAAAAAAGCTCTTTTTCATTAGAGCAGTTCTGCATTTTCTGTCGCACAGTTTATTTATACATTGACAACGCATTGATTGCACGCAATTGATTTTCACAAACAAAGCAGTCTCCTAAATGTACATAGCTGGCATAATCAGTAATTTTAATGATTGAAAATGAGGTATACAAGTTTCGGTAGTTTTTAAGCCACACATGGACCGAATACAGCGTTTTTGCGCTTTAAAAACAGTCTCTCTTTCAGTAGACTGCCCCCAAAAAATTATTCCAAACCTCAGAACTAATGCAACCAATCCGTGATACGCTATCAAAAGTGTTCGCGTATTTACTTTTTTTGAAAGCTGAAACAGTGCATATGCAGATCTATTCAATTTCAGACAAATTTCTTCAATATGGGGTTTCCATGTTAGTTTACTGTCAAGCGTTATACCTAAAATTTTTGCCTTGTTTGTATCTTCCTGTGGCATTTGTCATAAGCAACATGTACTGGAGGTTTCTCACACCTTTGATAAAGGTGCATAACTTTGGTTTTCTTTAAATTAATCACTAGGTTATTGTTATTTAGCCAGTTAATTATTTTATTGAGGCAATCATTAATATCATTCTCGTAACAGACAGGATTCTTACATTTTACTACAGCTGTGCTGTCATACCCGCCTGCATCATCCCAATGTTTGGAAAAGGCATTGTGGTAAGTGCTGAATTTTATTTAAGGTGGACTCCTTAAATAAAACTCAGCACTTACCACCTGGAGCATTCTAACATTTCAGATTCGATTTTGAGCATTACATTACAGTGCCTCCTTGACTTGACGAGCATTCGCCTGTATTTAACATTTTAGATTCGATTTTACACATTGTATCATCAAGTTGCGCACTACAATGCTTGATTCTCTTCTCTCACCAATGTCATGCTCGAATCTGTAACATTACAGATTAAGCACTGTCATGCTCGGTTCTCCTCCCTCACTGATGTAATTCTCGACTCTAACGTTACATCACAGGCGAATGCTCCAAGTGAAGGCGCACCTTAAAATTAAGGTACTTACGGAATTTCCCTAAAGTTGACCTCATTGGCTTCATTCTCGGCGAACTGTCCGGGTCCGCTCAGCATCGCCTTGATGGTGCCGGACGTGAGCGCGTGCTCCCTCTTCACGATGAACTCGTGGCCGTCCGACGAGATCAGCTTCACGTACATGGCGTTCGGGCCCTCGCAGCCGCCGTACAGCTTCTCTTCGGATACGGCGGACACGACGGCGCTGCCACTTCCTGAAGAAGACAATTTAAGTTAAATCATTTATTTTAATGTATCTAGCTGCAAAATTTTAATCTAGAAGCCGAAAATTATACCACGGGAATGCTAACCCGCTACGTCTTTGCTGATTGGCTTGAATTTTTAACATGATCCAAACTGCTGCTTCTTCTTCTTTACGGGTCGATGGTTAACTCGTTAGATTGTTTTCTCCCAGTAGATGGCTACTTTAATTGCAGCATTCGGTTCGTTGGCATTAATTCAATCCCCAGGTGTATGGGCGCTTGGGGCACATACACGCACACACATTGGATATCCAACGGGTTTGTAAAAACCCCTTACGCCAAGTTGTATTTGCGGCTCTTACATAACGGTAGGCGCCTGATAAACTTGCAATAAAGTACATTGACCTCTCCCTTCGTAGATACTCAAAAGAGAAATTTTGAACCGTTTTTCATTGCTACAGAACGTTAAGGATCACGATAGAAGTCGATTTAGGACAACTTTTTGTCTTTATTTCTGTTCTTGATATTAACCTTTTGACCGCCAGAGCATAAATGCATCGGCGTGCCCCCGACGCCAAGCCACAAATTCACCGTACTTTTTGTCACATATTTGTGACGTTTGGCGTACAGGGCACGCGCTTGCTTGTCATGTATACATGACAATGGCGTTCAAAAGGTTAAGAAAGTCAGTAAATTTGTGTGAGTCAATGACCGTTATTGCACATTTATCTGGCGCCTACCATAGTCTGGACTTGAAAATTTCAGTACAAATATAACAATGAAAATAAAATACTTTACTAGCGCTGAGACAAGTAAGTGGACAAGCATTATTTATTAGTTCCTAAAATAAGCAGCCGTCAAAAACAAACATGCGGACGAAATCAAAACACTTTTTTAGCATTTTGTATGGAACCCTAAAAGAAAAAGATATAAACCAGTACCTCCAATACTGCCAGAACGCTCCTCGCCCACACTGGTCGCAGAGGCTGCCGCGGATGCGGGCGCTGATGCCACTTGCTGGTCAGACATATTGCTGCAATCCACATGGCGGAAATTTACAACACAGTTATATTTGTTTATTTATTTACTGTTAACAGTAAACAACCAGTAACAGTCCAGTCCAGTAACAGTACCATACATATAGAGGTAAAATCGTTTCTCGACTGCCTACAACACATCTAAAACTATAGTACGCGTCAAGCAACTTTGCTGCTCTGAAATTAGGTTTTGGTGACGACCGCGCAGGTGCAATCGCGTATAAAAGTGTTACGTTCGTAGAAGCAGTTAGCGATTGTAAGTAGGTAGAAATGCATAAGAAGATAATAAGTACTACTAGGTAATTGAAAGTGAGGGACTGTGTTCACACCAAATAAATGAAAGCTAAATTTAAAGGTACAAAAAGAAATGTATGTATAGTTAGTCTTTTTGTGAAACGATATTCCGTTTAGGCATAACGCACAAAAAACTCACACACAAAACCAAGCAACAAACACAACAAATAACAATAAGAAGATAACAAAACAATAACAAAGTAATTAAAAATAATAACAACGTGTAACACTTGTGGCATCAACAGTCTTATTGCATTGAGTAAGCGGGACACGACTAAACGTCGAACGTATAGGAGCGACTGAGACGCCATTACTCGCGCCATCTTCCGAGAGACCGCGCACGCGTGCTTAACCCGCGCATGCGCGGGACACCACGCATGCGCGTAAGCAGTAGTCAATTTTACAACTTAACATGACAATGTTGGTTGGTTGTAAAATTGACTACTGCGCTGTCATTTGTGACGAACTTCAGAGGGGCAAAGTTGTTTGACGCGTACTGTACTAAGTCCAAATTTGAAATTTGAGTTTTAAGTTTATTTTATAATAAAGTAAGCATCCTCTGCTCAGCTCTGAAAAGATTTTATAAATTTCTACTTTAAGGAGAAAAATGAGAGGAGGAAGTTCTCCCTCACAGAAGCCGATATCTACTTGAGGCATAGCAGGTGTGTCGCCATACCAGAGTCAAAGCTAAAATGCAATGTTAGGTTTTATTAATAACTTGAGCAGTTCCTTAGATATGGCTTTTGCATTGTGGGACGACAACCACCAACAAGTTTGTATATATACAGTTTTAAGACAATGATGCAGGGTAAGTAAATTTAAACAACATAATGTCATCACTCCTGTATTCCCTGAAATGTTATGTAAAGATGTAACGATAGTACATCCACATTATGTCAGCTAACTTATTACCAGTAACTGGGCACAAATCAAGACTGAGTTGCTACTGAGAAAATCCAGTTGTAAAAATCCAATAATTAAAATAAACTTTAATATTTTGTAGATGCATAGTTGAACCTCTGTGGACTTTGCTATCCAAACCTGGAAATTAGCTGAAGTCTTTTGATTACAGTTTTGGCATGTATCCCATTCCTTTGCTGAGGCAATAAATTGTCTGCAAATAGAGATTCTTTCTGCTGACAATGGACTAACTAAATGATGAAAGGCCACAGTAAAATTTGCAATGATAACTAACTTATAAAGAATATTATATATCAATTATTCTGCAAAGGGATTATTTTTATCAGAATTTTTACATATTGATGATGATTCATTAATGATAATATTGTGCTCAGCATTCTATGTGCTGCACTTTGGATTCATACAATTCCAGGTCTTTTAGTTATTGTGTGTGTCCTGATAGAAAGTCATCAAATATCCTAATGTTTTATCTTTCATTCTGAAAAACATGACTGGTACCTCATACACAGGGTCTATCATGTTAAGACTAGCTTTTCATTGTAGTTTCGCCCCCAAAGCCACAGGAACCATGCATCTCTCTAAATAGTATTATAATACAAAGTCAATGTCTACCTCTATCTGGGTCCCCGCTTACTTCTTCTGAACCATGCAATAGATTTTCCACCAGACCATAAATGTGTGAAATCAGGGTAAGTTGCTAATTTCAGATAAACAGTAGCCTAGATAGATCAGTACCTCCAAAGATCACTTTTTACAAGCATATTAATCAAATAATTTTACCTCTACATCTTTAAGATAAAGTGAAAGCACCAGACACACAGCAAGAGCTGGATAATTCATAATATTCAAAAGTACAATTAGGAAGCTACTTTATACTATTTCATTGGCAATAAAGGCCATTTGGAAAAATGTATATAAAAGATTAATACGAACTTTTAATAATGTTGAGGTATTTTGAACATAACAATATTATCATTTTTTTTTTACAAACACTTCACGCAGCTATTCTAAATTTAGAAGACGGCCTCTCGACACTGGTGTTCAATTAATAAACATAATATTTGGCACAGTACCATAAAAATATAAAACTTATAAAATAATAGAACTTGCATCAAAATTTATACTACAAAGTCCTCCAGATAAAAATGCAGAGGACACAAGACTCTTCTGCCAATTAACTCTGACAGCCTACTAACGTGACTGTGTATATATAATACAATTACCTGGTTTGTTTGTTTGCTCCTACAATTAACGAAGTAAGTATTTAACAGTTGTTTTGGCTTCAAATCGCCAAAATTATTAAATAAAAACTGAAACTTAGGTTATCAGAATCAGAGTGATTGACAATTTTTGACAGTGTATTGAGTGAGTAAAAATGAATTAGGATCAGAATGAATGAATATATGAATGAAATTTACCTTTTTAACGTTAATGTTTTGAATGAGATACGAGGCTTTTGATTTTTTCAAATCCTTGTGTTGTTTCTGTACTTTATTCAACACTTGAATTTTTTGGAAATATCCAGTAATGTTCCTATTATAGTTTTACACGTTCGTTTCTGTGATTCGCTTCAACCAGCTTTGGCAGTGTTAGACGCCATAATTTATTTTGCACATTCGTATGCAAGCTTTCACAGTCGCAAAAAAAAAAATAAACTACATAGAATCTTACTGGGCATAGTGAGCTTATTATTTTGTACTACAATAATACAGTAGCCACAGGCCAAGCAAGGCAGAAGTTTTGATTGAACAACCCATTCATTAACACTTTTTCACAAACTGGGATACAAACCCAGAACTACTTGCTCAGCATACAAGCTTTTTTTTTCTGGGTGGAGCGATAGGGCGTGTCAGACAGACTGCAACCCTGGCAGTCTCTGGCCCTAGCAGGCCCCGTCTCCTATGCTGCCATTTCTTTGAGGGGCGCGTGTAAGTGTAACACAACGCACCATCGACCCGGGCCTGGTGGTGAAACAGCGAACCACCCAACGTTCGCAGACCACAGGCTCGCGCCTTTAGTGGCCGGGGATCGCCCTGCGACTCCCGACGCCCGGGGCGTCTTCTTCTGTGGCGGCGGTTGGGGCGAAGGCCTTGTCTCTCCCTCGCGCGGCCGGCCCCCTCCTTCGCTAGCATTACTGCTTCGCAGAAAGAGGTGACCGCTTCCCAAGCCTCCTCGCTCCGGACCATGGATTCAACTAGAGCGAGACGCGAGAGGTCGCCGCCGCCAGTGGCCTCGACGTGGACACGGCGGTGCCCCGACCAAGCAGGGCAGACCTCCACCAGCATTCAAGCTTGCGATAATTATTTAGACCTTCGAAGGAAATTAAAAGTAGACAGTAAAAATAGAATTAATAAAAATTAAATAGTTGAATTTTGAAAACCTACTAAAATCAAAGATCTTATTCGATTTGACAGAATTTTATTCGTTGCGTTCCAGGAACCTCGATATTGCGTAACTTTGAAGCATTATCATATGATTGAAATTGGATTAAAACAAGAAAAAAGAAATGAAAGTAACTCTGAAAACTTTACCTAAGCATTACTTGTATGTCACATGTATAGATTTAAAGTATTTCACTTGACAATATTTGTCAAATCGACTAATGTAAGCTGAAAATATTTAAAACACTTGTGATTCTGAAAGCACTCGATGTAGGTCAATGGACCACAGCTGACGATTCGGCGGATTTTTTTTGACATGGCTTTTGGCTTCATTTCATTATTTTGACATTTCGTGATTTCGATGTCAAGCGCTACGTATTTCTTTGAAAAAAGTAATTTTTCCATCCGTTATCTTCTTTATCCAGTTTTTTCAATCGAAAAGTGTCTTAGGGACGCGGGTGGGACCCATCGCTGTGTGAAAATCGACTGCGGACACGAGAAATTCCGCGAGAACCATGTGACACGAATACGAAAAAGGGCTTCCAGCAGACCGTCAATGTGACAGAAATGTTTTCTGCCATCGCGACGAGCCAGCGCCACCGCGGAGCCGATACGAGTACGACGCGAGATCAACGAACGGCGATATAGGGCAAGCGCGTCAAAAATGTGCGCGAGATGGCCAGCCCGCCACCGAACCCTAAGGAAGGCGAGGAGGGCGGCTCCGAGTTCAAAGAGGAGCCGAGCGGGGAACGCCCGGCCGCCCCGCAGAAGACGTTCATAGCGCCGCCCGCGTCGCAGCTGCCCACGAAGCTGCAGTACGTGACGCTCGGAGCGTCCGGCCCCAGCGGCATCAAGCAGTTGTTCCGTACGGTCAAGATTGCGCGGCGCATCCCCACGCTGCCGCGGCGGGTGCGCGAGGGCGAGGGCAGCGCGCCCGGCCCGGCCCTGCCCGAGCCCCGCGAGCCACGCGCGCGCAAGGACCATGCCAAGCGCCATGTCTGCGGCACTTGCGACAAGCGATTCTCAAGCCCCGGCAAGCTCAGCCAGCATGTCCTCTCGCACACTGGTGAACTGCCTTTCTCTTGCGATCTGTGCGACAAACGCTTCAACTCCAAGTTCAAGCTTGTGCGGCACAATTTAATACACAGTGAGGCTCGAGCCTTTGCATGCAATGTTTGTGGTAAGACTTTCAATCGTAAGGATCATCTCACCAACCATGTCCGAGTGCATAATCCAGTTAAAAAGCTTTATACATGTGAAAGGCCAGATTGTAGGAAATCCTACACGTCCCTGTTGAGCTATCGTAAGCATGCTGCCCTACATTCTGCTGAGGAGGGCAACCTTCAATGCAAGATATGTGATAAGAATTTTACCACCCGGCAAGACATAATATATCATCTTAAAGTCCATACTGGTAGTCGCACTGTTAAAAATGATTCTGATAAGAAATTCACTTGCAACTATTGTGATCGAAAGTTCTTTACAGCTAAAGATGTTCGGCGACATCTCGTTGTGCATACAGGGAGACGTGATTTCCTGTGTCCTTATTGTCCACAAAAGTTTGGGCGTAAAGATCATCTGGTGAGGCATGTAAAAAATGCACACCCTGAGGAATCATGGAAATCTGCAGCTGTGGGTACGTCTAGTGAACCCCCGCCTGAGGCATCTGCATTTGAAGAAACCTACACAGAGTACCCCATTGAAGGTACCGATTTTACTATGTGGAAACCACCCTCACCCAAAGAGAGTACATCCGAGGGAGGTCCAACCACAGATATTATTGTTGAAATTCCACCAGACCTTGATATAAAGGTGGAACCTATTGAAATAAAGTTGGAGGAATCCCTAGATATAAAGCTAGAGCAGCCAGCGTCACCAGGATGTACGCTGCTACCCGTTGAGTACCCTATGATGTTTATGGTAGCTCCGCCGTACGCCCAGACGCCGTCCGACTTGCCCTTTTTGTCGACGCAAGAGCTGCCGGACTCAATGGAAGCACACTTACTTCATTCGGGAAGTGTGGAGTCCCTGTTGATGGATCCGGGCGAGGGCCCTTCAGGTTTGTCGAGCCAGATGCTAGAGCTGTTAGAGGATAGTGAGCCGACGTTCACAAGCGAGGAAGGCCGAGTTCAGCAACGACTGCCAGCGTTCACGCAGGCCTTCCAGACGGCGCAGAGCCCTAAGCCTCCGCCGCCGCCGCCCCCGCCACACTAACCTCGCCTCACCACACATTTCTATGCCATGTACACTTTAATCTTCTACTTGCAACAACACAGAAGGAGCATGCAGTTCTACATTAGACTGTGGATGGCATCAGAAGGTCGAGAAGGGTGAGATTTCTGCATTTAGCTTATGTGAATACCGAACTACCTCACTAGGTAAGGTTGATCTAAGCTGTAAATAGTCTTGGAGTGCAGTTAGTAATGCAACTTGTAATATTATTGGAATTGTAATATTTTCACCTTGTAAGCATATAGGTACGGAAGCTAGAGGGCGCGCGCCCTCCGGTTTATATTGCCAAATTGTATATTTGTACGTCTCGGGTATACCAAAATTACTTCCGAATTCTACATGAATATGTGATCTAGTCGTGTATGTACTTTCGGAATTATATATTGTTTATTTATAGCGTACATGACGTTTATGGAGTATAATTGGGACCAACTCTGTGAGCTGTTAGGTGGGATACAGTTAGTGCTTAGTTGAGACGGGCCGCGTCCACGCCCGGCCCGAACGAGAGTAGTAAGCAGAATACAAGCAGGGTGTATGGCTCTTGGGAGCAGTGAGCTATTATAATATGTTTTAGAGAGGCTTGCTGCTTCCGACGCGATAATGTAATACAACAGAGAGCATATTCCTTTCGAATCAATAAAGTGAATGTAATATTCTGCCGGAGTAGATTAACATCAGATCTGTCTGTAACTAGATTGATATATCATCCTTAAGTGTAAGTGCTAAGTGTTCATAACAGAGTTATACAATTGAAGGCTTTATATTGTATGGTATTAGGGTTCCATTTCATTCTACTGAACAGAATGATATCGAAGTCCTTAAAACTCAGCAGACTTGAGCTAGAAACAAAATGCAATAAAAATGATCAATATACCTCAGAGGCACTCGTGCTTCCTATAGAATAATATATAATCGATACAAATTGGGTGTGTGTCTGATGAGCAAAGTACACGACTTCGTGTTCGTAGGTAATTTACAGCGTTATCATTTTCATATTATAACTAAAATGTGCCAAAAGTGATAGGATTGTGGATAGGTGAAGTCGACGTTGGTTACTGAGATCCCGATCAGAACCCGGATTTCATTTGCTCGTTAGACTCGCGTGTGCAGGAACCAAAAGTTATACTTTGGAACTACCATTCGATCTACCGTAAACGACCATAGGTATGCCAAAATGTCATTATTTTGACCGTAATATTTTTTATTTTTCATACAGAAATAATTTTCGCAACTTGTTACTTCAGGGGAGAAATTTTCTTGGCATACGTTTTAGAATAATGAGCCAAATTGTAATTCGTTTAGTGATGTGTAAGTGTCAGATGGTTGATGTTATAATAGCGAGAATTTAAACAACTTGTTCGGGGGAAATGGAAGGATATTATAGCTTGCCTTGCATTTTCAAACAGACGTTTAAGCTTGCTCGACGCGTGTATAACTCGCGAGACATTCTCTTCATCTGCAACTCCGTTTACCGGGTGTTCGGTTCTTTCTTTAGAAAGTCAATACCTGCATCGCCGATAGAGTTGATCGAAGGATAATAAGCTACGCTTACCGATATCGGCCCTTCCATGGGTCATCATCTGCCTAGCCTTTTCCCAATTATTTTGGGGTCGGCTTCCAGTCAAACCGGATTCAGCTGAATACCAGTATTTTACGTTGAGCGGCTGCCTACCAGACCTCCACAACCCATTAACTGGGTAACACTACTCCGGTACTCCTTGGCAAGACTGGTGTCAGATATTTGGCTTCTGACTATCCGTAACGACTGCCAAAGATCTACAAATGACTGCCGGGACCAACGGCTTAACGTGCTTTCCGAGGCACGGAGGAGTCTCGGTATGTTAAGATGGTTACCCATCCACAGACCAACCTCGACAAGCGTTGCTTAACCTTAAAGATCGACCCATGCGGCTGTTATTATTTAGCCACGAGCTCTTCCAGGCCCGTCCATGGGTGTACCTTGAAAAAGCACATACCCTGCACTTTCACAGCCCTGATCCCTGTTGCCATTTGAAGATCTTTGAGAGTCGTTACGAGTAACCGAAAGTTCAGAAGCCGGACTACCTGTCTTAAGAGGTATAGTGTTATCTGGTACGTGGATTTTGGAAGGCAGATAGGCAATTCCTCCATGTAAAATACTGATTTTCAGCTGCATCCGGTTAAAATGGTCGCCGTACCAAGTGTTGTTGATTGGTCACACTTGGTCTTCAATAAAAAAAAACACAATTATGTTAATTCATATTGACTTGGCTATCAGTCATATCATACAAATTTTCACAGCTGATTCCAAGATGATCCGAATACCCTTTTTCGCCGCTGATCTCGGTCAAACCATATCTGAAGGCTCTTTCGATTTAAATTTAGATTGGCATCAAACAACATTCTGGAATTGCAATTTGTCTATCATTCTATAAACGATGCACGACATTTGATTCCCACATCTTCAGCCTGTTGGCTTTTATAATATCATTAATTGATTTCGGTTATTTAATTAGGTTTTAACGTCTTGAGTCGTTGTCTTATCGCGAGTTGTGCACGTGCGCTGTTCATTTAAGTTACTTTTAGAGCGCTGCCGAAATTGGAGCATCATTATAATAATATTTGTCAAAAATTACATCGTCTTTTGTCTTAATGGTAATGTAATTAGCAATTTACTTTGCAGCATTTAGATCTTCAATTCACGAGCTATTCAAACCTTATTTTGGGAAGCAGAAACAGAAACAAACAACTACCCACGTTTAAAATTATTCCCTAATTCCGAGCTTTCTTTCACCCTAAATAAAATTGGGATAGTTTTGAAGTTTTCTATTACAATACAATATCTTATGCTTCCCTACATATGGGAATTTTATAAAAGCGTGATTTTACCTTTATAGACATTAAGAATTCCTTAAACCCACGATAGCTCCGATAATGGCAGTGCTTGAAAGCATTTTGAAAGAAAATTTCATTTCTGACACATAGGTAACATGTTTAAAGTATATTTTTAAGTTTTAATTTTCGGTAATGTAAAGGTTTTAATGATAATGGTCTATGTTCGGCGTCTAGTAATGCAAGGAGAGCATAATTATTATGGTGAGATCATGTACACGCTTGATAGGTATGTAGAATATTATGTGAATAATTCTAATCTATTAGGTTAATAGGACTGTAAAAAATTTAATCTACCTCAAATGCAACTTATTCTTTTCTAGATTGTACTATGTTAGGTTAGTGAGAAAATTAGGTTTTTCTATTTGAGAAATACACGACCATAGGGCTGGTTGAATCAGTTAACACCTGTTGTCTTAATTTAATGTATAAGTGTGTGCTGCATATCGAAATCTTTATTGATATACAAGTTAAATATGTATGATTATTATTAATTTCGCTTTTTATTTTATTGTGCTCTATAAGAGTGGCCTTCGAGTTCAATGTTGGATAGTTTTCGGATCGAGTTAATACAAAGTTTACAATCGAAAGATCTGGAATTTTAAAGTTAATGCAAGAAAAAAATAAAAATAAAAAAAAGTTTATCTATAATAATGTTAGGACCTTTCCTATCGCACATTGGGTATAAGTAAAAATAAGAAATTTTCATATATTTTGTATATCGATGATTATACATATTTCCTTTATGCAGATATCAGAAAAGATTTCCGCAAAAATGTTTTTTATAAATACAATTTATATGAAACTGTTAATGTTTAAGTTTTTAGACTGTTGTATGTATTTGTTGGAAATATTTTTGCTAAATCCTTCCCGAGGTTGTAGACTGAGTATCACATAATCGGTTTGTTGGTTTCAATTGTTTGTGAAGCTTTAGCTTAGAGATAAGTTCTCTTGTGTTGCCCGTTCATTTGATTCATTTTGTTTTGTGTTATTACAATTCAGTCTGAGTCATGTCTGGCTGTCAAAAGCATAATAGCCAGCTTCCATTTTAAAAGTAAGCACATACATGTAGGTATGTTATTAGAATTTTTACCTTTTAATTGTTTGCCAATCTATTCTAAAGTAAGGCAAAAAACCACAAACCGACTTCCCGGAATCAGTCTATGCCCTTAAACCACTAGTCATATACAATAGCAGTACATTATATTCTCAAATAGGCAGTTATACTGAGTGATATTTACCTATCTGACGATTTACAATAGTTTTACAGCAATTGGTGCAAACTACTAAGTACAAAATGTTACACATAGTGTATAAATATTGCCCGGTTTCATCTAATTATTACCTATGAATGGAATAACCGATGTTTGTCACAACAGGATAATACAGTGTGAGAAAAGAGCTTTATCATGTAAGTTCTATAAAAACGTCTAATTTGCGTCAGGAACAAATAAAAAAAATGATATTTACATGATAAGGCCACTAGGCCCTAATTAAATGAAATCGGAGCTTATACGTTTTCCTCATATTTTATTATTGATACATAAATATACAACGACACAATGCAATATATTTTTATAAAGTTTTTTTTTAGATTGTAAAATAATTATTAAAATAGTTAACATATCAAAGACTACCATGTACGGCCGTTTTTGTTGTCATGTAACTTGAATATTTAATATTAAAGTTCATTACCTGTATTTATTTATTTAACATTTTATAGTTAACAGATGTCAATTGACGATAAAATCTATCTGTTTTGGCGACACTGTAAGTGTTTACCTTATTTTAATTGGGGAATATCTATGCATAATTGTTAACTTTTCATGTACCCCCAGTTTTTATAGTTTTTAACTTTAATGAGTGTAACTCATTTGTATTTATATTTTTGTAAAAACGAAATTATGTTGTGTAATACCAAATACATAATTATTATCATATTTTTTATTTTGTGCTTACATCTGTAAAGTTTCGAATATTTTTTTAATTTCTCTATGTAAGTTTTGGTTACAGCAACGAAGCTGCTGTGAGTGATAGAATAATATTGTTTTTAAATCATGTTGAATTTAATTTACGATGCCTTTATAAAAACTGCATTTTGAAATATTTTTTTTTGCTGATAGATGTTCTATAATAATTAAATGTTACCGTAAATTTCATTTGTAAACACCTAAAAGGATGGTTAAAATCTGCACAAAACATTTCTTCTAGTAGTATTCTCTTACTCGTAGCAAAAAAATAAAATTATAAAAAAATGATCAATAGATATACGATATACGTAATTTTGGTACATACATAGGGGCCTTATAATAATAAATAAAAAATAAAGTAGAAGATTTATTGAATTAAAATGAAAAAAATAAATATTTTTAGAAACGTATGATATTTTAATTGAAATGATCTATTTTTGTTACGCTTTTATGCAGTAATACATAATTAATGATTTAAAAAGAACGTAACCTTTCAGATTTGTAATATGTTGGGAATCAAGATTTATCAACTATTTCCATCAAAGAGAAAAGCAAAAATGGTTTTAGTAGGTGTGCAAAACAAAAACCTTACAATACCTTGATAAAACTGAAGTGTTTATTGACTTTCGTTGCTGACTGCACCTTACGCTTCAGAAAACCGATCGAAAAAATATAAATCTTGATTTTCATCATATAAAGCCCATATATTGACAGAAAATACTAACGCAAACGACTTTCCCTCGCAGGAGTAATGATAATAAATTATAAACAATGTACCTGGTTTATAATAACACGATGTAATGGTCTTCATTGTAATAAATATTTGGAACATCCATTTTGTTTTGATTTCCCGCCTACCCAATTTTTTTTTCATGATTGTCTTTGTTCCTTAGTGTTTTTAAAGTTATGTTTCCGGAGCAAAAACATTTTTTCATAATTCCACTCTCGCATATCAAGATTACTTTAAGACAGTTATTTGTAGAAATATAGAAAATGATGGTATACAATATAATAATAAGAATATATATTGACGCTAAACACTTGTTAGCAATAAATCATCTTGTCATTGTATCATTAGTCTGATTTTACGCGCATTTACGACAGAACATTATTACTCAATTGTCGGTATTAAACGGCCATTATTTACCATCCAAAGGAAATAAGAAAAACTACGCGCGCGTCAACTCTGCGTAGTTACGCGGAAAATTAATTGATCAATGACGTTGCTAGTTCGCGGGTCAATGACCTTTGAATGTCTAATTTTTTTGGGGATTTCTAATGCACTGGCTAGACGTCTGTGTTGATAATACACGTGACGGCGAAGATGCGTCAGAGTTTAGTCTATAGATACTACGCTAATTATCTGCTAATACCAAAGATTTGCCTATACATTTTAACATAATGTCGGTAATACTAATAACCTCAAAAGAATAAAACAAGTTTATGCAGCCAATATAGATGAAATACATTTTATTGCTGATCAATTATTTAACAAATAACACATAGACTTAGAACCAGAAATAACAAAATAAATACCTTATCCACGGTAAACAAGAGGAAACGCAAGAAATGCAGTCAGGATAATAGTCTATCTATTAACACGAAATTTCTATACACTTACAGGTTTTATGGTTAACTTCAATTGAATTTTACACAGATATACATTCATTATTGTAATATACAAGTTCGATGATTATTCCACATATAACATCATTTTATTCAAGTAAGTATCTAATTTTACTATACCTGAATTTGAACTAAATTAAAATTGTACTAAAAATACTAACACCCTCCCGTTAGCCGGGCGCAGAGGCCGCAGATTTAAATATTATAATGCTTTAGAAAAATATCGTTTATACGAAACGGAGAGAGACCAAAGAGTCCCATAGTTTTAAGGTTCGTCCAACCTTTAAATGCACGTATTTAAACACCAGTCACCGAAAGAAAGGAATGTTCGATATTCAAACGTTTCTAAACGTAGTCCTTGCGAGCTGACGCGACTCGTCGCCTCAGCCTGTTAATAAACTGGTAAGCAAGAAATAATCATTTCACTGTCCGTCTTTTCATTTTTCTCACTTTGCCGCTTTTAGAGGGTTTGCTTTTAAGCGATATACTATCTAGATTTGGTAAATCGGTGTCAGTAAGTTTGTCAGCGTTCCTTTTGTGAAGCACGGGGTTGTCATTGGCGTCATGGTCGGAACTGTCGACACCGTTCTCCATTCTCACTGTGTTGACGTAGACCGTGTTGTGTGGGGGGCTGACGTCCATGTCATCGTCATCTGAGTCTTGATAGTTGCCGTTAGGCTCAGTCCGTTTGTACTGGAAGCTCGTTCGCCTGTAGGTGACATCTTCGTCTGATTCGGCAGCTGATTTGGATGTGTATCGTCGGTTGATGTTTTGTAGGGATTGGTTCTTCTGCAGTTCTCCGTGTAGACTGTCCCTGATGTTCATTTCTGAGGTTGATTTGGTGCAATATTCCTCTTTGTCCGACTCTGAATATTTTCTTGATAGTCTTCGTGCGTCGAAGGTCTTATCTTTGTCGGTGAGAGAGACCTGTTGGGCCGTGTTGGTAGGAGACTTGAGCAGCACTTCGGGCCCTCCTCCATAGATGCTGGTGAAGAACCGCCATAGTTCCTCGCTGAGCTGAGCGTGGTCGGAGCCTGGTTTGATTGTGAGCGTCGTAGTACCGTCGATTTCCTGGAAATGTTCATTGACATTATTTAAAACACGTAATAAAGAATTATGATATATTGAAAAACTATCAAAAGGTTTTTGTTTTGTTGAATAATCACCTGGTGGAGGAGGTCTGTAACATAATGTAAATATTTGTCAGGTAGGAGATTGGTTACTTGTATCTTTTTGCTAGATTATATCTTCAGTAGATCGAAGTATTTTAGAGGAAGTCTGGAAATCGGTTGTTGTATGGGCATGTGATGCAGAGAGATGAGGAAAACGTCGTGTGGAAAGTTTTGAGTGAGAATATGGATGGAAGGTGACGCGTACGGTAGATCGCATGGGGTCGTTCTTGTTCCTGTGTGCAGAATGAATCCAAGTGAACAGATACCTGTTTGCTGATGATGCCCGAGTTATCGACGGGCGGCGGCGGCTGTTGCGTCTTGTTGCGCACGAAGCCCTGCCACTGTCTGAACCAGTGCATGCTGATGCCGTAGATCGCGTGGGGTCGTTCTTGTTCCTGTAAATTAAAATTGGTTTAAAGATGGTCTTTATAACATTATGCAATCAAATCAGCCGTTGAAAACGAAATGTGATGTCTCTAAAATAAGTTAAACGCTGAAAAAAGATGATCATAGGGCATAAAAAGTCTTTGGGAAAAGTGACCGCTAAGCAGATTCTTTGGCCGCTGATTTATTTCTGAATGACTGTAAGCCATAATTTAATTGACTAAGACTTGGTCAGCTAGCGTAAGTTTCACCAATGCAGGCAGGGGGACAAGCTAGTATGAACAAATTTTTTTGACTAAACAAGACTTAAATTTTGGAACGTAAATTTTATTTACAATGCATTCCCATTTACTCACATTGAGTTTGTTGACAAATCTTTATTATCTATATAATAATAGGTAATAAAGATTTGTATTTAGAATTTTGCTTATTCCTAATAGCTAAGATTTTACGCCAAGATTGTAGCAGTTTACGTACCTGGAAGCTCGCGTGTAGTTCACAGAAGGTGGCCAGTTCCCTCGCCCGCCGTGTCCGAAGTCGTTGGGCAGCGCGCGCGCACACTCCACACTCGTGTACGTGCGACACTGCCGGCCCGCCGCCGAAGCTACAACACACAGGGTTGCCTTTGGTTCAAGATTCATATAACACACTTCATTGACAGTTATGGGTGTACAGATGTAAACGGACGTTAAACTTTTGAACGCCAGAGCAAAAACGCATCGGCGTGCTCTCGACGCCAAGCCACATTCGCTGTACTGTTTGTCACATATTTGGCGTACAGGGCACGCGCTTGCTTGTCATGTATACGTGACAATGACGTTCAAAAGGTTAAACGTCAATATATCGTGCTTTTACGTATGTGGACTAAGGGCGATATTCACAGACCGAACTTAAATACTCGCAAAAAAAAGTCTTACCTTAACAATACTCCTTAGTATTGTATTACCTAGGAACTAGGTTGTCTTCAGATAGACACCGTTATAAAACGATTGAGTAGACAAGACTATGACATACTGCAGAAAAAATAATTTCCAGGGAGGTTGCTAGGTTGTGTGTGAAGCCAGGTACTCTGGGCGGTCCGATGTCCTGGTAAATTTCTTGGGAAAGCTAGATGCGAGAGGCTCAGGACCAGTAAATATGACCGTGGTCTGGGACGGGCGTGTTGGGGTGTGGGATGTGGAGGTGGAGGGCTGCCCAGCAGTGGACCTCTTTCGGATGAATGAATGGATGATGATATGCTCACTGCAAATAGAAGAACTCCCGCAGAGGTTGCGGCACGAGCACGGCGAGGTGATGCAAGTGCGTGGCGCGGTCGACGTGCAGAACACGAGGTCGCTGTTGTCTATGGTATACTCACTGCAGATAGAAGAACTCCCACAGAGGTTGTGGAATGAGCACGGCGAGGTGATGCAGATGCGGGGCGCGGTCGACGTGCAGCACACGAGGTCGCTGTTGTCTATGGTATACTCACTGCAGATAGAAGAACTCCCACAGAGGTTGTGGAATGAGCACGGCGAGGTGATGCAGATGCGGGGCGCGGTCGACGTGCAGCACACGAGGTCGCTGTTGTCTATGGTATACTCACTGCAGATAGAAGAACTCCCACAGAGGTTGTGGAATGAGCACGGCGAGGTGATGCAGATGCGGGGCGCGGTCGACGTGCAGCACACGAGGTCGCTGTTGTCTATGGTATACTCACTGCAGATAGAAGAACTCCCACAGAGGTTGTGGAATGAGCACGGCGAGGTGATGCAGATGCGGGGCGCGGTCGACGTGCAGCACACGAGGTCGCTGTTGTCTATGGTATACTCACTGCAGATAGAAGAACTCCCACAGAGGTTGTGGAATGAGCACGGCGAGGTGATGCAGATGCGGGGCGCGGTCGACGTGCAGCACACGAGGTCGCTGTTGTCTATGGTATACTCACTGCAGATAGAAGAACTCCCACAGAGGTTGTGGAATGAGCACGGCGAGGTGATGCAGATGCGGGGCGCGGTCGACGTGCAGCACACGAGGTCGCTGTTGTCTATGGTATACTCACTGCAGATAGAAGAACTCCCACAGAGGTTGTGGAATGAGCACGGCGAGGTGATGCAGATGCGGGGCGCGGTCGACGTGCAGCACACGAGGTCGCTGTTGTCTATGGTATACTCACTGCAGATAGAAGAACTCCCACAGAGGTTGTGGAATGAGCACGGCGAGGTGATGCAGATGCGGGGCGCGGTCGACGTGCAGCACACGAGGTCGCTGTTGTCTATGGTATACTCACTGCAGATAGAAGAACTCCCACAGAGGTTGTGGAATGAGCACGGCGAGGTGATGCAGATGCGGGGCGCGGTCGACGTGCAGCACACGAGGTCGCTGTTGTCTATGGTATACTCACTGCAGATAGAAGAACTCCCACAGAGGTTGTGGAATGAGCACGGCGAGGTGATGCAGATGCGGGGCGCGGTCGACGTGCAGCACACGAGGTCGCTGTTGTCTATGGTATACTCACTGCAGATAGAAGAACTCCCACAGAGGTTGTGGAATGAGCACGGCGAGGTGATGCAGATGCGGGGCGCGGTCGACGTGCAGCACACGAGGTCGCTGTTGTCTATGGTATACTCACTGCAGATAGAAGAACTCCCACAGAGGTTGTGGAATGAGCACGGCGAGGTGATGCAGATGCGGGGCGCGGTCGACGTGCAGCACACGAGGTCGCTGTTGTCTATGGTATACTCACTGCAGATAGAAGAACTCCCACAGAGGTTGTGGAATGAGCACGGCGAGGTGATGCAGATGCGGGGCGCGGTCGGGCCGCACGCCGCCGTGCCAGCACACGAAGTCGCTGTTGTCAATGGGACCCGGCTCCGCCCATGTGTTGAACCTGATAAGTCAGTCAATGGTTTAAAAACGATGTATAAATCCTCAGACTCGGCTAGACTGCAAACGAGGGCGCGGAACGAGATAATCAAATAAGGATGAAGACAGGCGGTTGCGAACGCGCGTGCAACTCACGTCATAGCTAGTTCATACTAGTGGCCGCAGGAAGCAAGCGGGCGACAAGCGGCCAAGCGTAAAATTTAGCATTTAAAGTTTTCCAGTGCAAATAAGTCCTATTCGTCCATTCTTTCATAGTATACTTTCTGGAAGCAACGTTATTCGAAATCAAAACGCAAAACATTCATTTCAATTAATTACAGGCACTTTTGAATTGTCAAGACCGGCCAGTCCAAGCGATGAAGCTATTTGCACGTTCACAGTGAACCAATTTTGGAACCGCAGAAGGGCTTTATTTACGTCGTCTTAAAAATCAAAGTATCGTCGGCAAACAAGATCATGTTAAGTTTGTTTTGCAATAAATGCGATTAATCTTTTTTTTAAATTAAGAATAAGAAAGGTCCTAAAATCAAGCCCTGAGAGACGCCCATTTTCACGTTTAATCCAGACGAACTAACACCGTTTATTTGAAAAAAATGCTGTCTATCATTCAAATAAGATAAGTTAAACGCTGTTTTGCCTAGCCCGTAACGCTCGAGCATTACGAGTAATGTTTCGTGATTTAAGCAATCAAACGCCTTATACAGGTCGCTTAAAAGCCTATGTTATCTTGTGCCTTTTCCCACGCATCAAAGATGTGTTTCAATAGGGTGTCACCGACGGTAGTTATGCAACGTCCTTCGGTGAAACCATACTGTTTTTTGTGTAAGATGTTATTAGTGTTAAAATGATTAAGGATTGATTAAGCATCAAATTTTGATATACCTTGCTAAATATTGGCAATACGGATACTGAATGAAAGCCGTGCTGTGACTACAGTCAGTCTGGCCGAACGCTCATTCGAATCAGAATGGCACAGGCAATCGCAGCGAGATCGTTTTGCTTTGATTTGTTTTTGAGTCGTCGATACTGTTTGGCTTGCCAGCAGCTTCTTAACTTTTCATATCTATACAAATGAAGGAAGCACGAAATACAACAAAAGCACAACTATTGATTAGATTTGATGTTTGAAGGGTTCAAGCGTACTTTAGTTGTAGCGTTTTAGCACTAGCTGCCATTGCTTTTCTGACATTTAGAACACGAATAAAATATGTCTCGCTAGTTAATAGTAAAAAAATGTGGGCTCATTTCCGATTTGCTTTTCTGACATTTAGAACACGAATAAAATATGTCTCGCTAGTTAATAGTAAAAAAATGGCTCATTTCCGATTTAGAAATGATTCCGGTATTGCCATGTTTGAAAAGCAAAACTTAAGTGACTCGAATTGAATTATTATGCCTTTGTTTTTCGATATCTACCCTAAAATCGACGCGTTTAAACTACTTACTTGTTAATCCACTGCTTGGAGATATAGAACTTGATATCGTTGGGCTCGATGCTCGTCGAATTCAATATTTCAGACGCCTTCTGCCGTAACGTTGCCATTTGGGGGTTCACTTTTCTGTGAGAGAACAACCATTTGATTAGTTGAGTGGTGTTTCAATTGTTAACATTAATAACAACTTTCCACAAAGTTGTACTGATTTTCCATATAAAACATGCGCAGTTAAAGGTTTTTCTTCTGCAAAATACATCTTAACTTTATTCAGCATAGCAACGAAGTAATTGCAGTAGCCTTGCAGACTTGTATTTAACAAAATAATTACTTTTTCCAACATTTTTTTTTTCTTCTCATTTTTTTTTCAATGTTTTAGGAAGGTTAACAACTAGGCAGTGAGATTGTATGTGGCGCCACCTTCAGGAGCGTCTGTATCGCCCCGAGTCTAAATTGCAATCGTCGTGTGATGTCCACGAGACGGTTATTCTTACACCAGCGACTAAAATGGACGCAGCGTGTCGAAGTTTCGCTCGTTAATGTCATTCGTCGCATCGCCAGGTAGACACGTTCATAGAGTTGTTATAGCATGAAGTGGCAGGATGATATAATCAGCGGCTGCACGCAGTGGTTGTCTAAGGTGTACCACGCACGTGTAGTGTCCCCCAGCTGTGCCCGCGTGGCAGACACAACGTTACCTATAGAACAGCACGTAGGCCTCGCAGTGCGGCAGAGCGTGGTAGGGCAGCGGCTGCACGCAGTGGTAGTCGAAGGTGTACCACGCACGTGTAGTGTCCCCCGGCTGTGCCCGCGTGGCAGACACAACGTTACCTATAGAACAGCACGTAGGCCTCGCAGTGCGGCAGAGCGTGGAAGGGCAGCGGCTGCACGCAGTGGTCGTCGAAGGTGTACCACGCACGTGTAGTGTCCCCCGGCTGTGCCCGCGTGGCAGACACAACGTTACCTATAGAACAGCACGTAGGCCTCGCAGTGCGGCAGAGCGTGGTAGGGCAGCGGCTGCACGCAGTGGTAGTCGAAGGTGTACCACGCACGTGTAGTGTCCCCCGGCTGTGCCCGCGTGGCAGACACAACGTTACCTATAGAACAGCACGTAGGCCTCGCAGTGCGGCAGAGCGTGGAAGGGCAGCGGCTGCACGCAGTGGTCGTCGAAGGTGTACCACGCACGTGTAGTGTCCCCCGGCTGTGCCCGCGTGGCAGACACAACGTTACCTATAGAACAGCACGTAGGCCTCGCAGTGCGGCAGAGCGTGGTAGGGCAGCGGCTGCACGCAGTGGTAGTCGAAGGTGTACCACGCACGTGTAGTGTCCCCCGGCTGTGCCCGCGTGGCAGACACAACGTTACCTATAGAACAGCACGTAGGCCTCGCAGTGCGGCAGAGCGTGGAAGGGCAGCGGCTGCACGCAGTGGTAGTCGAAGGTGTACCACGCACGTGTAGTGTCCCCCGGCTGTGCCCGCGTGGCAGACACAACGTTACCTATAGAACAGCACGTAGGCCTCGCAGTGCGGCAGAGCGTGGAAGGGCAGCGGCTGCACGCAGTGGTAGTCGAAGGTGTACCACGCACGTGTAGTGTCCCCCGGCTGTGCCCGCGTGGCAGACACAACGTTACCTATAGAACAGCACGTAGGCCTCGCAGTGCGGCAGAGCGTGGAAGGGCAGCGGCTGCACGCAGTGGTAGTCGAAGGTGTACCACGCACGTGTAGTGTCCCCCGGCTGTGCCCGCGTGGCAGACACAACGTTACCTATAGAACAGCACGTAGGCCTCGCAGTGCGGCAGAGCGTGGAAGGGCAGCGGCTGCACGCAGTGGTAGTCGAAGGTGTACCACGCACGTGTAGTGTCCCCCGGCTGTGCCCGCGTGGCAGACACAACGTTACCTATAGAACAGCACGTAGGCCTCGCAGTGCGGCAGAGCGTGGAAGGGCAGCGGCTGCACGCAGTGGTAGTCGAAGGTGTACCACGCACGTGTAGTGTCCCCCGGCTGTGCCCGCGTGGCAGACACAACGTTACCTATAGAACAGCACGTAGGCCTCGCAGTGCGGCAGAGCGTGGAAGGGCAGCGGCTGCACGCAGTGGTAGTCGAAGGTGTACCACGCACGTGTAGTGTCCCCCGGCTGTGCCCGCGTGGCAGACACAACGTTACCTATAGAACAGCACGTAGGCCTCGCAGTGCGGCAGAGCGTGGAAGGGCAGCGGCTGCACGCAGTGGTAGTCGAAGGTGTACCACGCACGTGTAGTGTCCCCCGGCTGTGCCCGCGTGGCAGACACAACGTTACCTATAGAACAGCACGTAGGCCTCGCAGTGCGGCAGAGCGTGGAAGGGCAGCGGCTGCACGCAGTGGTAGTCGAAGGTGTACCACGCACGTGTAGTGTCCCCCGGCTGTGCCCGCGTGGCAGACACAACGTTACCTATAGAACAGCACGTAGGCCTCGCAGTGCGGCAGAGCGTGGAAGGGCAGCGGCTGCACGCAGTGGTCGTCGAAGGTGTACCACGCACGTGTAGTGTCCCCCGGCTGTGCCCGCGTGGCAGACACAACGTTACCTATAGAACAGCACGTAGGCCTCGCAGTGCGGCAGAGCGTGGAAGGGCAGCGGCTGCACGCAGTGGTAGTCGAAGGTGTACCACGCACGTGTAGTGTCCCCCGGCTGTGCCCGCGTGGCAGACACAACGTTACCTATAGAACAGCACGTAGGCCTCGCAGTGCGGCAGAGCGTGGAAGGGCAGCGGCTGCACGCAGTGGTAGTCGAAGGTGTACCACGCACGTGTAGTGTCCCCCGGCTGTGCCCGCGTGGCAGACACAACGTTACCTATAGAACAGCACGTAGGCCTCGCAGTGCGGCAGAGCGTGGAAGGGCAGCGGCTGCACGCAGTGGTCGTCGAAGGTGTACCAGGAGCGGCCGTTGCGCGCCACACACGTGTAATGTCCTCCCCCGGCTGTGCCCGCGTGACAGATTACCGCGCACAGCTCGTAGCGGGTTATTTTTGATGTGCAGTCTGGGGAAGAAGGAGAAATTTCAGTTTTGGGAAATTACGATTAAATCGGGGTACAAAATATTAAAAAAAAAATCGTTTACCACAAGACAAAACACAGCAGCAAAGAATGAAACGGAACCGTTTAACAGTCCAACGAAACTTGTGTAGTATTAGAAATAGTTTGAGACCGTTGCGCAACTTGTTGTGCTCCACCTGCAGCTATGTATCCCTCACCTTTATGCGTGTAAGGCGCCATGTTAAGATCGTTGATGGGGAAGGAGACGCGCGCGCCGACCTTGGCGCTGAACATGAGCTCGTGTCGGAAGCGCTTCAGGTGGACACACAGGACTTCCGGCAGACGCACCACGCCCGACATCTTCACGCCGTTGCGCAGCTTGTTGCAGCGGGAGCAGCTGTTGGAAGGAAAATAGTATTTAAATATTTGACACGACCATCTGTCAGCATTTTTCCGCAGTAAACATACTCCTGAGATAAAGTTATCCTGTCCTATTCGAAGACATGGTAATACCCTCGTATCAAGTTTCATCTAAAACCGGTTTAGACGTGTGAAGAGGCAACAAACAGACGGATAGACAGACATAGTTACTTCCGAATTTATAATATTAGTATGGTTTTCATGGATAATATCATGTCAGGTGAAGGTAGAGGAAAATAGTAGACCCAATTTCGCAATTTCAAGCTAAATTAGGCATTGTGTCTTTGCAGTTGATACCTTTAATAATAATAATGATTCTTTATTATCAGGCAACTAAGGCCCGCTCAGGACCGGGATGGTTGGCGATCTTTGGGGGAGGCTTACATTCAGCAGTGGACGGCAATTGGCTGATATGATGAAGGCCCATACATAAAATACACAAATTAAACATAAACGAATACATATTAAATCTTGCTTAACGTATAAACTAAGACACACGAAGTGACGGCGTCGAGTTACGCTGCGCGGTGTCGCGTAGCCTGCCGCGAAAACGTCGGTAGACACCCTTCGGCCAAAACTCCTCCTTTAGGAACGTGTCGAGATGTTGTGTCAGAACCCGCACCACAAACGACTTGAAGTTGGTGTTGTGACGCTGCTCCAACTTCTCGACCCTCAAGGTCCAGTTGGTCTTCACCTTCATGCCCTCCACGATCTCCTCAAACTTCGTGGAGTGATGCAGTCGGGAAGTTACTTGTTATAGCTAAGCTTTGCTATTGCCAATAACCAGATTTAAAGTTTCTCCGGGGTAGCGGACACTCATAGTGGGCACCGATTAACGCCAGGACACACGGTGACAAAGTGATCACGTGCTGCCGTGCACCGCGAGGTTCAGGGGAGACCTCTCAGTTTCCTCAGGGATAGTCCCTAACAGGCGTTGTACAGAAGGGTTTCCGCAGTGGTATTTTATTAGGTCACGGGGCTCCTTAAGGTGATCATCGGGTTGGTTTTAATGAGGTTAAAATACTCCTTGGTCTTTTCCACAAAAGTCCAGGCAGCTATTCAAGGTTTACACCGGTCGAAAAAAAAAAGTATGCACCTTGTTTCACCTATTTCTAAGTTTAAACTTTACTTAATAAGCTGCAATGTTCTTTTAAAAGACATACCTGTACATATTATCGCCCTTGAGTTCGTCGGCGCTGAAGAAGGCCGCGAGACAGTCTTGTAGAGACACCACCGGCCCGTAGAACCACGACCGCAGCCAGCTTAGTAACCACCACACCTGTTTTAATAAAATATATGTCATTGTATAGCTGTGTTGTTGGGAGGTGGATGTTTCCGTTGGAAAGCCTAAAAAAACAATTTGCTTTAAGTTACGCACGGGCGAGCGTAGAGTTATATGTGAGTTGGTGAGTGATTAAAAAAAAACTTATGATTTCGATTATCCCTGCGCATCGAACTCATGCTTAGCAGTAGCGCTTGAGACCGGTATGGTAGGCGCCAGATAAACTTGCAATTAAGTACATTAACCTTTCCCTAATATCCCTTCGTAGATACCCAAACAATAAATTATGAACCGTTTTTCATTACTAGAGAACGTAAACGATCACGATAGAATTCGGTTCAGGACAGTTTTAAGTCTTTATTTCTGTTTTTGATATTAAGAAAGTCAATAAATGAATGTGAGTCAATGACCGTTTTTGCACATTTATTTGGCGCCTACCATAGATACCGTCGCTGTTTCATATGATATGTTATTTATCTGTAAGTAGATCTTTGAGTTCATGTCGTCATGAGGGTCATGTCAATAGTTTGTTTGTTTGAACGCGCTAATCTCTGGAACTACCAGTCGGATTTGGAAAATTATTTTTGAGATAAGGAATAAGATAGCCACATTCATGAGGAAGGGTAAAGGTTATACGGGATATGCGTGTACGAAGTCGTGGGCAAGAGCTAATTATTTGTAAATTTTAAAATTAGGCCTTCACCTTCCTTTCATAGCCGAACACCTAGGTATCCCAAGGGAACTCCGGGGATGAAAAGTATCCTTTGTCCGGCAAGGACATGGTCTACCCGCGTGCCAAGTTTCATCCAAATCCGTTCAGCCGTAAAGACGAGAAGAGGTAAAAAACCTAAAAGGGGAGCTCGTGGCGGAATAGTAACAGCCGCACGGGTGTGGATGGGTGACCATCGTAACATAATATCCAGACTCCTCTGTGCGCATCTTTTCTTTCTCTCTCTCATCTTTCATCTGATCTAACACCAGTCTTGCCACGAAGTACCGTGTTACTGGGTCGTGGTCAGTTAGGCAGTCGCTTAACGTAAATTAATGGTATTCAGCTGAGTCCGGTTTGACTGGAAGCCGAGCCCAATATAGTCGGGGAAAGGCTAGGTGAGTCTTGGGGAGAGGCTAGGCTAGATGATGGGGATAATAGTAGTAGTATCTAGTGAAGTGTATCAAACAATTATATAAAAATAAACTAACATATTTGATACGAACCCATGACTCCTGCGCCCCATGTGGCACATGATGGTTGAGGATAGGCTGCTGGCAGCGGATCACAGCCAGGTGCTCCCGCGATGGTATCGGCAGCGACAGGTCTTGGAATGTCTCCACGCGCGTCGACACCTGGGAACAATTAGATAGGTAAGTTAAGTAAGTTGTTTCTTTTTTAGCCCCGAACAAATAATGGACCATAAAATGAATATTATAAGGTGCAATTCGCTGTACACAAGACTTCTTACTAAAGTAAAAAATCTCCTTTACTCTGCGCCAACTTAAGCTCAAACTAAAATTTTCATAATGATTTGAGGTTAAAAATATGACGAAACACAAATTACACGTCGACGGCATGCATGGGTGTACCGATAAAATTCAGGCGGGTGAGAAAAAAGTATTCGAAATCTGTGTACAGACACAGCACATCAAGCTACCCGAAACTGACAAATTTTCCCAATCAATCTTGAACCTAATGTATTGAGGATAAAGTTGAAAATCGATTAAATACATTTGACAGATTGTTGTAGCTTTATGTTCTGGCGTCTGTACTTATGCAACCGGGTATGTTCCTGACGGGTTAATGCGGATAAAAGCCAGGTTCACTTTTATGCGAAGTTTGTAGTATATTTTGCTGTATTGGCTATGTTAGCAGTACACACCCTGTTGCAGATGAGACACTGCACGGAGGACAGAAGCTTGCCGTCGAACACGTCGGAGATGACGCTGCGGAACCGGACGCCGCCGGATGACGTGCCGTCGCCGCCGCCCATCGGGACCACGCTCTTTCTGTAAAAGAATTCGAGGTAAGTATCGTTTATTACGCCATTGGTCACACTCGCCGCGAGTCCACAAGAAGTCTTTGCATATTTGTTGAGAGAGATTCTCAGCAAGTGCACTGCGAGAGGTAACGTCTCTGTGCGAACACGTCTCGTGGCGAGTTGTTTGCGTTTTGATCGACAAAGTCGTAATATCGCCGCTCGCTCGTGGAGGTAGCACCTTAGACATAAAAGCAATACCGTACATATGAAATCTATTACTAAGAAGAAATAAAATTCAAGATCTGTTAGGAAGAAGTTAAAGAACGACAAGAAAAGAAGTTTAATCATAATCTTCTTCCGTTTCATCGTTCTTCGCAGTAGGCCAAAAAAAGCTGAAAAATAAAAATCATAAAAAACGTAGACCCACATTTTTTTAGATTGTCTTATCTTCTAATATAGTCCATAAATGTTCTTACGACTGCTCGCTCCTAGTATCAGGCGCATCGCTCGCTCCGCTCGAGCAGGTCTCGTAGCGCTCCTCCGCCTCGCTGGACCACGACAGCGACGACTCGGACCCGTACAGCCCTTGGTTTTGACTCCGGACGGACTCTGAACCTGTATAGTAAGACAATGTGTTAGTTTTATTTTGAAATCGATCACAGATTGGAAACAAGGACTTTTTTTTTAAACTTGTTTATGGCTTAACTAGTTGCCACCCACGTTTATTTAGTACTTCACTCTCCCCTTCTTTATATATTCATAGTCTATGTGTTATTCTGATTTATGGGCTGTATTACTGTGAAGTGTGTGAAGAATCAAAATCCGTTCAGTAGTTTTAGTCTGAAAGAGTAACAGATCTAAAGAAAGAGTAACCAATCTATGCATTCATCCTCACAAACTTGCAAATTTATAATATTAGTAGGATTCGTAGGATTATTATAGATATTACTAGCGGACGTCACGTTTCACCCGCATAGTTCCCGTACCCGTGGGAGTACGGGGATAAAATATAGTCTATGTTACTCGCTGATAATGTAGCTATCCATTGCTGAAAGAATTTTTCAAATCGGTCCAGTAGTTTTTAAGTTTATTCGTTACATACAAAAATACAAATTTTAGTTACTTTATAATATTAGTATAGATTAGACTATAAAGGATATTATGTATTTAATCTGCTCCTAACTATCTTGTGAATTTTATGATTGACCTGTCTGTGTGCCTTGTACACAGGGCCGCGTCTTCGCCTCGGGGGACCGCTACTATACTAAGTATGTACCGTAAAACGGGGTGGATAGAAATGCAGGGGTGAATAAAAACGTAACTTTTATTGGGATTTTCACATAAATACCATATTAATAGTTTCTCACAAAGCGTCCATTTAAAAATAAAATAATTTATACTAAATTGGAGTTCTTCATTGCTGCAAACAATATTTAAATATCGTAAAATTCCAATCAAATTTTCGTTTTTATCCACTCCATCATTTCTATCCACCCCGTTTTACCCGGTAATTACAAAAATTTGCGGTCTCCCGAGGCGAAGACGCTTGGCCCAAAGAATCGAAAAACCTATATTAAACTAAAAGGATCAATACATCTTATTTTTTACTTTTGAAGTTTTTTTGTCGGGGTTTTTTAATTTTTTTTATTTTATTTTTATTTCGGTCTCAAATCACAGCAGCCTACAATTTCACAGGGCCTTTTTAAAAATGTAGTCATATAATTTTAGCAACATCATAGATTTATTAAAGTTGACCAAATACATACCATGGGGCTGTTGCGAGTACATGTTGTACTGCAGATGGTGCGTGCCCGCGAAGCTCGCCGAGCGCCGGTGACGCGGCGTCATGGGCTCTTGTTGCTGCACTCTACAAATAATACACCCATCAATGTGTAAGTGAAGGATAAAAACCGTTTCGTATTTTGTGAACAATCAAAATTAATAGGACATTTTTAAACAAATTGTTACCCCTTAGGCCCGCCTCCTTTTAATAGCTTTTATACCGGTGGTGTTTTATACAGGCACTTTTGAATTGTCAAGGTCGGTCTGGTCAAAGAGACTAAGCACGTTCCAAAGCGTAGATCTCTATGGAGAAGAACGTGTAACAAACTCCACGGATACTCTTTTAAATCAATGTTTTTTTTTACAATGATATGGTTACATCATTCGTGTGAAAATTAAACAACCATACATATATGTGAGAGCGATGTAGAAAGACTTACACGATCACGTGTAGTTGTAATGAAGCTTGCGGGAGGCCTATGTCTGCCGGTGGACGGCTTACGACTGACAATAATGAGACATTCAGGTACAATGTCCAGCTGGTCAGTCTTAGATATATATTTTAATAGTTGCCATAGGAAAAATATAGATACCGTACAGCCGGGTTAATTTGGCCCTACAATAGGAACAAAACACACTGTGTTTTCTGTGTTAGGGCCAAAGTAGCCCAACTTTACGGAACATAGTGGTTACCTCAAATAGCCTTCAGTTCTTGATTCGCTGTAAGACGACGGCGCGGGAGATTTTCGCCTCATCCTTGCGAAGAATGGAGCGTCGCTTGCTGTAGGAAGCGATATAAAAACCTATTAAAAATGGATTGTATGGTGTCGGACATAAAATACTAGCACCATCCCAACACTTCCCGTGGGTGTCGTAAGAGGCGACTTAGGGACTCACCAGAGAATGGGTAGCAGTATTCTCTGTGCATTCCTACAGCTATACTGCGATCGCCAACCCGCCTGTCCATTATGCGTGTTAAGCGTGGCGATTATGGCAAATCTTCCCCTTTGGGAAGCAGTGGCCGCCTTTCGGCTGATATGATGATGATGATGAAAAATGGATTAAGATCACGATTTAATTTTGGGGTCCTAATAGGATCACTCGTTTGTCTATCTGTCTGCCTGCCTGATTTTTCAGTCTGTTGGTGTATTAGGGCTTTAACACACGATACTTTTTAATCTTGGTATTACGAGCCCGTGGGATGATGTTCAACTTTCACACAGGTGAGAGATCTGGCAATAAAGCACCGTATGACAAAGTAAACGACGACACAAGGCGACCTAGTCCTGGACGTACACATCACTTCTTCACACATTTAAATGTATGTAAATTATATAAATCACAGACATACAGAGTATGGATCTCTTGGGTATCCCATGCATTCGGATTCCCTAAGAAACCACGTTTATAACAGTCGGTTGCGAGTAGCGAGTATAAAGCAGCGCGTGAACTCACCGCCGGAGGAGGCGGCGCGGCGGCGCACGGGGCGCGTGTCCTGGTGGTCGCCGTCCGCTTCCGAGCCCAGCTTGTCTTCTGACGTGCTGTCCCACACCTGGGGACGATGTTTAGCATTATTCTAGGATTCAATGTAGCGACGTCTTCCTTCGTCATATAAGAATTACGCAGAAAAAAGTATAGATCTCGTCGATCTCAAATGCTGAGATAGGAGCTTTTTATATTGTTAGTTTTTAATCACTTAATTTAATTTTGTTATTTGTCCTATACGAGTCCTAAATAAATATTTTTTCTTTCTTTCTTTTAGCGATAAGGCTTTCCATTGTGTGTAATGTTTTCATGTTCTATATATTTTCTGTAACTTATAGGCATACAGGACTGGTTGTTGTAGCGACACTTGGGGGAGGCCTATGTCCAGCAGTGGATGTCTTTCGGCTGATATAATGATGATGATGATATGGCGAACACTGCCAAAATAAAAGTCTTCTATTCTATGCCAGACATCTGACGTCATATAAATCCTACATTGCCCAAGCATACCAGTAAGTCTGTATAAAACAATCAACGTGCAAAAGTCCACCAAACACGAGAGGAACTTTTCAATCTTTTCTTCAAAACCGTGCATTTTTGAACGCCATAGCGTAAACGCATCAGCGTGCGCCCGACGGCAAAACAAATTCGCCGTACTTTTTGTCACATATTTGTGACGTTTGACGTACAGGACACGAGCTTGCTTGTCATGTATACGTGACAATAGCGTTCAACAGGTTAAACTGACCATTGGTCTTGGCAAGTTCGTTCGCTTTGTATAGTCCTCCCGGTGGGGAGGACTATACAAAGCGAACGAACTTGCAATGTTACTTGAATTCGGTGGAATTAAGGTCATGATGGCCAATGTCAACAGAGATTAGCCAAGCACGTAGGAGATATTATAGTGCTTTTACTGTGATCAGCCGATGGGACGGCTACCCGACACAACCCCAGAGATCAGGTGCAGGACCAACAGTTTTACGTGCTTTTCAAGCCATGGGGGCATCACACCACCGACTTCCAAACTCCATGCCACTGAGAAATTTCTAATAAAAAACACAGTAGGTATCACTTTTTGTCCAAGCTGGGAGTCGACCAGTCGAGCCGAGCCGGGGTCTGCTGTCTCGCTTGCGACCACGAGACTAAAAAAGGATATGTATGTGTATTTACCGGTTCTTTGAGCTCCTCATGCAGCTGGTCCATGAAGCATCGCAAGAACTCCTGCGTGTCGTGTTGATGGTAACCACGGAACATCGGATGTACCTGACAACGAACAATCATGTTATTATTTTACGAAATTAAATGTTAATCTTTACAAAAAAAAAAATGGGATAATTTGTTTATATTTTGTAATAATCTGAATACGAGAATATTCTTCTGTAAGAATACCCGACTTGATACCACGCGAGATCGAGCGAAATATCGCTACCGTTCTGGGCAGCGAACACCGCGTAGGTCTGAACAGCCGGTCTATTCTGTCGACATCTCACCGTGTGAACAAGTGAACGAAAAGTGAGCTGTCAAATAAGATGGAATGAAAGCTCACTTGTCGTTCACTTTGCCAAAGTTTTCACTTCGACATGTATATGACGATATAACACGGTTCAACCAAATTGATCACTTTGGTTGAAAGCCGCAGAAGTGAAAGATTATGCTGTTGACACGTGTCTTTGAAGTGAACTATTTAAATTAAAAAGTGAACCATTCGATTCACATTGCTCATTCAGATGTCTTTGAATCAGGGAATTCTCATTTCAATTGCATTGAACGATGAACGACAAAAGTGAAAATATTGAGCAACCTCAATTCTTTCAACACGGTTGAATATTATTGAACATTGACATTGAATGCTTCACTTTTATGATTACATGATTCAATGTGGTTGCTTCATCCCAATTTAAAGGGAGAAGTGAACCGTGTAATATCGCCATTACAGAATCGCACTGCAGGCCTTTTGTTTTCACGGAAAGGGTTGACAATGCTGTCTCTGTGGTCTGTAGTTTTTCCTCTAAGATTCATATACCTAGCCTTTTCCCAACTATATTGAGGTCGGCTTCAAGTCAAACCGGGTTCAGATGAATACCAGTATTTTACGTGGAGCGACTGCCTACCAGACCTCCACAATCTAAATGTTACCTAAGATTATTTCTTTAATATAGTCCGGCTATGTACCACTATTGTACATAAAGTTTAAATAAATAAAATAATATTATTGGCTAAAATGCTACTCACATTACGAATGCCATACAGAATGCCGTTAGGTACAACGTAGCCTCTTGTCTTCGTGCTCCACATCTCTTTGACTAATTTTTGGTATGCTCTGCAAACAAAATCGGAACGTTATGCAAAAATAAATAATTAATTGGCATAAATATGCACTTAGCTATAAGGGTTAGCTCACACCGAGATGTGACGCGGACACTATTTAAGATTACAATAAGTGACTTTGAATATCAGACAACTGTTTGTTGTATCGTGAGGTTTTTTCTTTTTATGGAGTTTTTTGATTAATGCCTCTGACGCCGCTATAAACGTGGCCACTTACTGGGCCCAAAAAGTACAGCTATAAAAGAACAAGGAAGAAGGTTGTTTTTTGCATTTTTCGTGTATTAATGTGGTTTGTAATCTTCAAACCGCATTAAGTCACGACTAATCTGTACAGACGCCAGCACATCAAGCTACACGAAACTCAATTTTTCCCCATCAACCTTGAACCTAATGCTTTAGCGATAAATTTGAAAATCTATTAAAGAAATTTGACGGATTGTTGTAGCTTGAAATATGAAACAACAAAAAATTTACATTCAACTGTGAAAAATCAAGTCACACAAGTCAAAGTCAAATCAAGTCAAGAAACACGCACGGTACACAAAATAACAAAAGATGGTTTACCTTTTTTTTTTGCGGATGGGATATCATCAAATGACTTCTTCCGCTCTGGGTGGAGCGGAAGGGCGTGTCAGACTCTTACTGACTAAAACCCATCCGTGTTCCTTCTAAAGCCCTTTGCGTTCCAGGGCCGCGGTGACTCTTTCGAACAAATTCCGCAACCCTGGCAGATGGTATACCCTACACCGAATGTGTCTCACGGCTGCACCAAAAAAAACCACTTGAAGTTCTGACCTGCTGATCCCAGGCTTCTTATCGGCCGCCAGGACGGCGACGGCGGCCGCGCACTCGAGGAAGTAGGACGTGAGCGGCGCCGTGTTACTCAGCGCCTGCAGCGCCGCGTTCATGTAGCACGTGTTGCCCATGTTCTGCAGCCCCACCAGACCTGACGCGTTCCCGTCTGGTGGTAGAGAGTCAATTATGATGATGGTTGGTTTCCTCTGAGAGTCTTATCCCATGCTGCCTTCCAGCTAGCGGCGTCCTCCTATTGAAAGGCGATTGTCAGAGGGCGCCTCTGTCGTTGCAATGACGCGGTCAGGGTTGCCGTATAAATGAACGCGACAATTTTCGGTTTTGCCGAAGAAATTAACGTGATCGCGATGACCGCTATTAGGAGGACGCCTAAGCCGAGATGGCAGACTGTTGGATGACCTACTCTCAAGATGGCAAATCATGACGGGAGCTCGCTCGAACGGCTCGAACTGTAGGGTGTCGAGTTGTCTTACTGTCGAGATGTTCAGGATCGAAGTGTCGGGATCCAGTTCATCGTCCGCTATGCTCAGTTATCTCTCAAACGTCGAATCTGTTGGTATGTTTGTCGTAATATATCTCACCTCTAGCACGTGCGTCGTGCTCATAGTGGACGTCGTGCATTTCTGGGTCCAACTCGTCCTCCGCCATGGCCAGAGCCACGGCGGCCAGACGTGTTGGACTCTCACACGTCGAATCTGGACTTGCCTGTGTGGAGGGAGAATATAGTTGTAATCTCAGGATAGAAATTTTAGCGCGCCGATGGCAAATATAATTTTTAAATATTAGGTTTGGCTCAGAATTCAGCTACAAGAACACCATTCGCTGACGCAGCCATAAGGTCTTCACACGTACAGGAGACGCTGCATAAACACCAAACATTGGAGCCATCCGAGAACAGGCACCCGTGAAGATTTATTTACTGAGAGCGGAGTCTATTTAGAAGTTCAGTCAGGAAAGCTCTCCGGATGGCTCGATGAAATAGTCAGGAGGCTGAGCTCCTCTTCGAATTATTTTGTATGAGTAAGAGAAGAGATCAAACTTACCACATACGCCAAAGCCGCTCTGATGTGGACCTCTTTCTCGCACAGGTAGCACCATATCCGCTCCGTGGACACGTTCATGTGTACGCAGTGCAAAGGGAAGCTCTGGAACAAATGAGTCAATTAGACATCGGATACAATAACCTATGGATATACCTACGCTTAAGCTTGTGTTGTATTTTCTAATTAATTTTGATTATTATTTGTGACATGTGATTTGGACAGATGGGCCGGAGAACGGGCGCCGTCGCGGAGGAAGGCTTAGGAAACAATGGCGTGACGACTCAAAGGAGTTCATGACGATTGGTCGGAGAAGTCATCCGGAAAGAGTGGAAAGCTATTGGGGGGAGCTATTAGTGTTTTTCTTCTACTAGTAGGCAGATAGAGAGTCCATTTCCAGATATTTTTTTGGTCTAAAAACCAATTGATTCGAGTTTTCGTATGATTTGACCCGTCCATGTTTTTGTTCGGTCTCGTCCAATTAACAAAAATCCTAATATATAAAATTCTTCCGTTGCTGAGTGAGTGATTGACTGACTGACAGATAACGCACAGCCAAAACTACTGCTTGTAGAAACTTTGGCATGTAGGTTCCTTGGGCAGTGAAGGGGATTTCACGACTGCTAGGTTTGCGGAATTTGTTCGAAAGAGTCACCGCGGCCCTGGAACGCAAATTAAGGGCTTTAGAAGGAACACGGAAGGGTTTTAGCCAGTAAGAGTCTGACACGCCCTGTCGCTCCACCCAGAGCGGAAGAAGTCATTTGATGATTTCCCATCTTAAAAAAAAATATTCACGAAATTCCTACGGGAACGGAAAAGGGATATGCGCGTACGAAGTCGCGGGCAAAAGCTAGTTGATAATATGATTCGTTGTTCATTTGTAAAATAAATATCATTTAGTCAGTCAGCAATAAGGTAGGGATTATCAATCAATGGTGCATTGAATGTAAGTAAATTTAGGTCTCGCCTCTCATATGTATATCCGATAACTCTTATTGTAAAGACACTAGCTGTGCGCGCGACTCCGTCCGCGTGGAATAGTGTCTTTGGGTAGCATTTCCAATTATTTAGGATATTTATTTTACAAATAAGACACATACGTATAAATAATTTAATGAGCTATTTGCAGTGATTCACTGCTAAGAGAAAAAAACTATCACACGAAAACAGATAAATTGTAGACTTGTGCTCTCATTGGTCGCCATTTTATTATAATCCACAATTTCTCGGAATGACTTCGCGAGATTATAGACTATCAAATTTTGATGCGTAAAAAAGTATTCCAAATGTTCAGTTGACACTTATCGAGAGTTTACAATCTCTCAAGTTATTTTATAATCTTACGGAGTTTGCTATTTTCCGGTGACATATACATATATACAAGAATTGCTCGTTTAAAGGTATTAGATTAGAAAGATATAGTAAGGATAGTTAACGTCGTATCAAAAATCTACATTACCTACAAAAGCGGCTTCAATATAAATGATTCATTTGCTCTATATCTGATTCAGTTCACACACATAATTATGACTTGCACAAATAAACTCACGCACAAAGGAGATTCCACGTCTGATACATTAGTTAACTATTTTTAGCTTTCATTTTATTCTTAAATAGTGTACAAAGCGCTTTGAAAGGTCCTTTATGTGACATCGGATCATTGTATTGTTACATTTAAGTACATTATTACTCGCTGAATGGTTCAACACAAACTCTAGAAGTGCGTGTCAAAGGGGAAGTCCCCTTTGACACGCACTTCACACAGCTTGATTTCAATGTATTAAGGGTCGTTTTCAGTTCAATTGACCATCTTGTTGTAGCCAAAATCGAAGCTAGACTAGACTTTGAGATGACTGATGTCTTTGTTATTTTAGCAGAACCTAGTTAAGATTGGCCTCCAATATGATTCGATCGAATTATTCGATTTTAGATCCAGGTATCGGAAAATACGTATGTCAATCTACAAGGGACGTATTTGAGCAGAAACATCCATAGTCTTGGGCACGCCACTATAGTGGCGATAAGTCCCCTTTTTGAGGAGTGGCTATAAAGGCGCCGCGGCGTCCTCCCCTTCCGCCTGACGCAGGTACTCACAGGATGGATGTTTCGGGAGCTACTTGTTTCGGATTCGGCGGAAGGATACGCCTGGGTGCCATCACTGTGAGGATCGCCCGGAGGACACGGTGGAGCATACGGTGGAGGTCTGCCTTGCTTGGGCGGAGCACCGCCGTGTCATCGTCGAGGCGATCGACGGCGGCGACCTTTCACTCTTGGCCCTGGTTCAATCCATGGCCCGGATCGAGGAGGCATGGGAAGCAGTCACCTCTTTCTGCGAAGCAATAATGCTAGCGAAGGAGGAGGAGGCCGCGTGAGGTAGAGGCATACCTCACGCCCCAGACGCCGTAACAGAAGAAGATGCCCCAGGCTTTGGAAATCGCAGGGCGATTCCGGGCTACCGTAGGCACGGGCCTGCGGACGACGAGCGTTGGACGGCTCGCCGTTCGATCAGAACCAGGCCCGGGTCGACGGCACATTGTGTTCCACGCGCGCCTCAGTAAGAGTCTTACACTCCCTTTCGCTCCGCCCAAAGAGGATGGAGTCATTATTTTGATGATATCCCATCATTAATAAAAAAACATCCGTAGTCTGAAACAACTGCTACCGCTGTCGATGTGAAGTTATGTCATAAGACAAATAAATTTAAGTCAAACACGACAAAGAATAGTAACATCAACCTAAGCTTCATCATCATCATCTTCCTGTTTCGCGTCCTTTGTTACTTGGGATCGGCGCAACTTGATTTGATCACCAAGACACATGGCCATTGCACTCACTACTTTTGTCTCATCTTCACACGATTGGCTGGATGTCGAGAATTAATTGGACATTATACCTAAATCGTTAAATTTCAGAACATGTGCCAAAGCAGTGCATGAAACTGCAGTACTTTTGGCGACAAATTCCTGCAGATTTAATATAGTAATAACCCATTTCCTGTATGTTTGTACCGAATTTTACAATTGTCGTGCGTTGGGGCGATAAAATGACACAATCATCATGTTGCTGAACAATTTATATAATGATCTGAACTGAGTCGTCTTACGACTGTACGTCCATTAACCGATGCATTTACGGATCATAAACGGGTTTCAACTTAGCTGACCTCTATGTGCCAGTGAGAGGGGTACATTGAAATTTACAAGTACACATGTTACACACATATTAATTCAATAAGTTATCAGTTTATACCGGTTTAGTTGCTCGTGCCACGGAAAGCACGTTAAGCCGTTGGTCACGGGTGTCTTTTGTAGATCTCTGACAGTTGTTACGGATTTTCAGAAGCCAGATAGTCTGGGTTGTGTAGGTCAGTTGGGGTACTGGTCCAGCTGCGTCCGATTTGATTGGACGCCGACCCCAATCTAGTTGGGGAAAAAGCTAGGCGATAGTTGCTATGGCTGAGGGGGTTAGATCATAATAATTTATTTGCATTAAAGTTTTAGATTTCACATGAAACACATTGTTGTACATTGAATTCCATATACATATATATATTCCATGATAGCTTTTAGATAGGTTTCCTTTTTTTTTAATTAAAATTAAATGAATGATGCGCAAGCACTCGGTAACGCAGAGTCTAGCTGACTAATCCTTTCTTTAAGATGCTAAACCCAACCAGCTCTCCTCAGGGCCATAAACACCGGCCCTTCTTAGGGCCAATTAACAAAAACAATATCTCTGAGGGCACACATCGGCTATCCAAGCAAATGAGGTGCTTCAGTGGAAATAAGCGGGGAACGTGCAGGAATAAGGAATCGACCAATCACATTGGCTATAATCCATCCATGCATCTACATAAGCACTTGGGTCCGCTTCATCCGAAACGTGGGAATTAAAGAGCCCCAACTCTTTAATTCCAAAATATTATAATCAAAATAATAATTTTGTACTTCGACTACTTGTAGTTCCAACTTTCGGTATTAAAAGGAAATGTTACTTCAATAGGCAAATAAGTACATATTTCCATCCGCAATAACCACATTATGGGCAATATGAAGCAAATCATTAATTAGCTAGTAGTACCCCTAAGATAACAGAACAACATTCCATTGAGTACACCTAGGCGCACGGTGGTGCGCCAGGCCAAGTCCTGACCTAACGTACGCTTTCCATAATCACAACTTGATGAAACTTGGACCATTTGTGACTATCACTTAGTTGATGAGTCCAGTCATGTTAGAAACTTCAAATTAGGTGTGAAGATAGGGATAGGTCTAGCTAAATTAATTGTAAAATCGACGTTGTAGAAACTTGCCAAGTTAGGGAATCATATTTTAGGAAAATGATTTTTTGAGTGTTGCATCAATTTAATATGATCAGGAAAATTCTAACTCTCTGTTCACTGGTATTGTTAGAGTCATGAACTATTCTGCAGTTCTGAAATGCTTGGCCTATTATTGATCTCACTACTTTTATAGGCCGAATTTTTGGGGATAGGAACTTGGCCTTATCTTACATTTTGTTTTTTAGGGGTTGCAGTATTTCGCCTCTTCACTTCAAGATAATGTTTATGAATAGAAAGCTGTATTCAACTGACTTCAAAACCAAGGTACGGGGTAACCCACTTTCTGGCTTCTGTCAAATATCTAAAATGACAGTCGAGACCAACGGCTTAGCAAGCTTTCCGGAGCGGGAGGTCTTGACATGAAATGTATGGTCACACATCGAACGAGGACCTGTGCGTTACTTAGCAACAAGCTGCTATACAGCACACAATAAATAAAATGCTGTCGCTCATAAATCAAAAACAAATGAGTAAAAAAAACATTATAGATGTATTAAAAACAATTTCATATAGGTACTTCTATTGTTCTTTTTTATTACTGTTTCACATGGTAATTATTTATCAATCTTAAAGTCAAATACCTAAATTTCAAATATTTCTACACTATTAATATTAGCGCAAACATATTTCTTGATAAGCTATCCAAACATAGGTAAGTATGTTTGCTTAAAATAAGTAAGGCAATTAAACTATCCATTAAATCCAACTTTGATCAACTAGAAAAACTGTTACTAGTAATGAAACAGGTAAAATTACACTTTTTACCAAAGGTCATAAAGCTCTTTGCCTAGCCAGTCAAGACTAATAAAGCCCTAACTGGCTGGTCATAGGCCTTTTTTTTTTTTTTTTTTTTTTTTTTTTTTTTTTTTTTTTTTTTTAAGGATGGGAAATCATCAAATGACTTCTTCCGCTCTGGGTGGAGCGGAAGGGCGTGTCAGACTCTTACTGACTAAAACCCATCCGTGTTCCTTCGAAAGCCCTTTGCTTTCCAGGGCCGCGGTGACTCTTTCGAACAAATTCCGCAACCCTGGCAGGCTCTGGCCCTAGCGGGTCCCGTCCTCTATGCTGACATCTCTTTGAGGCGCGCGTGAAACACAACGCGCCATCGACCCGGGCCTGGTGGTGATCGGACAGCGAGCCACCCAATGCTCGCCGTCCGCAGGCCCGCGCCTACGGTGGCCGGGGATCGCCCTGCGACTCCCGTCGCCCGAGGCGTCTTCTCCTGTTGCGGCGGTTGGGACGAAGGCCTTGCCTTTCCCTCGCGCGGTCCGCCTCCTCCTTCGCTAGCATTACTGCTTCGCAGAAGGAGGTGACTGCTTCCCAAGCCTCCTCGCTCCGGACCATGGATTCAACCAGGGCCGGACGCGAGAGGTTGCCGCCGCCGATCGCCTCGACGAGGACGCTGGTCATAGGCCTGCAGAAGGTTCTTATCATAATTTTTTTTTCACAATCATATGTGCAGCACAATATTACATCACCATCGAGTTCGGCCGCGGCGAAGGTGGTGTGACGATCTGATGACGTGTGTGGCACATTCTTGGCCAAAGATGGCATAAGATAGAGAGGTATGGAAGGAGAAAGTGGACGCCTTTGGCCAGCAGTAGGACAAAAATAAGGCTAATAATTGAAAAAATAGATTATATATTTGCAGGGCACCGTTATTTGCCTACTGCCTTATCAATCAAGGACAAAAATGTTGGAATTATACATTAGTTTTAATACAATACCTTTTGGTGCAGTGTGCTGTGGTCATTTTTGACTTCAGAGCAGCCAATGTGATGGCAGTCGGGCTGCAGGCAGATCCACAGGTTGGGGCCGGGGCAGCCGCAGTCGAAACATGTTAGTGTCTGCAATAAATGACACTATTTTGTATGAAATGTATGTATGTTGGGCTGACTGTTTCTGTGGCTGTGGTATCCACAACTTTACATCTATATATTGTGTATGGGTAGGTCAAATATGTTATTTGTGTAATATTGTATCTCGTGGATGGATGGAGAGGGAGGCCAAAGAAAAGATGGATGGATTGTATGATGAGCGATATGAAAGAAAAGGGAGTTAGTGATAGCATGAGGGCTGATAGGACAGAAAAAAACGTGTTGCGCCAACCCCAAGCAACATGGGATTAGGGTAGGAAGATGAAAACTCTTGACTAGCTTTCTTTGGCTTTGTACCTGTGGCCTATCCCACGGGAACATAGCATTATTCAAAGATTAAGAGTAGCCTCTAGCACTTAGTAATAGTGTAGTTAGTTTTGTTTTATAGTGTAAAAAATAAGGACGAAACAGTAGCACATCAGCTTCTAAGCTACCCGGTAGTCGCGGATTACTGGGCTAAGTACTTTGGAAACCCAGGTACCCTTTGTGAGATAGTTAGTTACAACAAGGCGTTGCTGGCCTTCCTTGGGGAGCTGGGGTGGATCGAATGGCACATTTGTCCCACCTAAACACAAAATACGCGCTTGACCGTACCGTACCATTTGACTAATTTTAACACTGATTACCAGATTCTGATTTAAAATACTATATAGCAAATTTGAATTAGGTAATAATCTGAACTACATCAGCATCATTATGTAAATGATATTATTTTTTAAATTTAGATTTTCTTGTTTTTCTTTAGGCTATACTTTTTGCTTTCAATTATGAATTAGCATTTGGGTATCTCAGATGTTTTCAATGCCAGATCTATTGATAACCCGAAATATATGATAGTGATTACATCATAATATGATATGATTCCTCAAGTTTTTGAGTTGGTGCAAGTTATAGGTAAGAGAAAAGGTATAAGGAATATTGTGTAGTGTATGCTGAATATTGTCAAGTCATTATTATTATTCCATTGAGATTATCCGTTATGCAGAACAGCGCTGGCCATATTCTCCAATAGTGGTGGTTTAGATTCCACTACAGGGGAATAGTAACTGTACTGTGTGTGTACACTGGAAGGATTTGGCTTTTGCCCAACAATGGAAAAAATCCATGTTAGTCAAAAGTAGCCAATTGCTGCCCATAAGCCTCTTCAATAGTGAGCCATCTTCATCTATGTTTTAGTCTATATGGCCCAGAGATGGTTTCAACCCCAATAGTCAGGATTAAACTGGGTTCGTTTCCCATTTTATTCACTACTGAAGTTTCAATTCAACCTTTATTTTTGTGGGTAGTATGTTTCTCTGGCATTTATGTTCACTCATTCAATCAATTAACTGTATGATATTATTCAAGAAACTACATTGAACATCCAACAAAGGTTTATTGTTTGTTTGTGTTCTTGAACTAGTTCTAATTGCAATTAAAATTCTCATTAGTAGTACATTTTATTGGCCAATAATGCAAGATAAGACGGGAGTGCTGGTGTGTTATGACTTTATGAGATGTGTAATATATCTGAATACCTACATTAAATAATTGTTATGGTACTGACGAGCTGAATTGATCTTAAACTGAAGATATAAGGATTTCTTTATAATTTTAATATTTCTTCTAACAATGCATTATTATTTATTTATAATTCTTAGCGAATAACAGGCTGCATGCAATAATATATAATATATAAACAGCGATTTATAGCCTCCCATTAAGAACAAAAAAATGTAAACACTTCTGTGAGGAGGTATTAAGTAACAAGCAAAGATAAACATGCCAGCGTTATGTGCGATTTGCGCGCTTTTACACGGAATCCTCAGTGGTCCCAGCGTTACACAATGATAGCTAGGACTGAACCAAGAATGCTAATTACAAATGACATTACATTTTAGGTTATAATCATTAAAAAAATTAATATTTACCTCTTTCGTCTGCCATAGCTCCTTCCCCAGATTATCAGTTAGTTTATTCAGATGTTCACATGTCACTCCTTTATCCATTTTTTAAATTACACTAGTTTTATACGTAAATAAGAAGACGAGTATACAGATTCACAATAGGCTTGTAAATAAAAGACATTATTCTATACTACGGCGAAACAAAATAAGAAAGAAAACACGGCAGGAGGTACTAGAAACAAATAGTTAGGTTTAAAGGGAAACATTTCGGAAAAGGGGCTAATAATTGAATTAGATTACAGAAATTTCCTACAACACAAAACCTTCCGTGACGAGCGAAAAGTCGGCCCTCATATTTGGATTAATTCTATCGTACTGAAATCGAATGTTTCATTCGATTCCTGTAGCGCCGTCTCATTTATTTGCCATAGTTAGAACGAATAAAAGATAGTAGACTTTGAAAATCGACATTTTGAAGTACGCGATACTAAATAGGATGCCACAAAGTTCCAGAGTTGCCATCTTACTCAAAATAATCAATTTTTCATGTGACTTGTGATGTTGAGAAAAAGAAAATATTTTTGTTTTACAGTTCAGTGATTATCAATATTATAATAACTTTAAAACTAATTATTGTGCCTAAGTTCTTCGCAAGATCAATCCACTGATTTAATTATTTTGATCAATATTTCTTTTTTTTTTTTTGACGGGAACCACTCGCTTTTCAGCACACTAAGGCTGGTTACTGCTTAACCGGACTATCCTGTGGTGGCCTCAAATGAATTTAAAAGGCCCCCAGCCAGGGCTTCAACTAGCTAATTATCATAAATGACCGCTCGATTAATCCCCCGCGGAATCCCCTGCGGACCTTGGCTTAGCGGCGTCATTTTGGGAGGAGAGCAAGGGACAGGCTGGGTCATATCATTATTATTTGGGGGATTTGAAACTACTGGCTCAGCGACGCAGGCTGGCTCGGTAATCAAAGGTCGGGGAGGGTTATTACTGGGACGTCGCGATGGGCCCCGGCGGTGGGGCTGGAAAACGGAACGCGGTCTGTTTTTGTGTTTTCTAAGAGTGCTGGTTTCCCTACAGCTTTCTTGAATCTGGGTGATGGCGTCGTCGGGTTCGACGAGGGTATGCCGTGGACAGCGAATCCTACTGATCTGTGAGGGAGTGTATCGGGTAACCGATGCGAGATTTTGATGTTTTGATGCAATTTCGATGAAACGCTGCGATAGTCGTTTCATGAACTGCTTCACTGTCGGGATCTCGAGATCGACATGGAGTCGTTCATTTCTAATGAACCCAAGCCAAGTGCCATAAGCCGAAAAAAACATGTTTATTTTTTTGTTATAGCGGCAACAGAAATACATCATCTGTGAAATATTCAACTGTCTAGCTATCATGGTTCATGAGATACAGCGTGGTGACAGATAGACAGACGGACAGTAGAGTCTTAGTAATAGGGTCCCATTTTTACCCTTTGCGTACGGAACCCTAAAAACAGACCGCGTACCGGTTTCCGGCCTCGCCGCCGAGGCCCGTCACGTCGTCCCCGTAAAAACCCTCCCTGACCTTTGTTTACCGAGCCAGCCCTCGTCGCTAAGCAATAAGTCACCCCTAAATAATAACGATATGACCCAGCCTGTCCCTTGCTGTCGTCCCGAAATGATGCCACTAAGCCGAGGTCTATACCCCACAGAGGGTGCCCCTAGCGAGCGGTCATTTAGTTTATCTTAGTTTGTAAGCCCTGGCTGGGGGCCTTAAATTCATTTGAAGCCACCACAGGATAGTCCGGTTAAAAGCAGTAACCAGCCTTAGTGTGCCTGAACTGCGAGTGGTCCCATAAAAAAAAATGTTAAAAAAGTGTCCAGCTAAGAATTTCGAACCGGACCCTAAACATCCTGGGATGTGCCTAAGACCATTCTGGGATAGGCACGATACACGTAAATTGGTGTAGTTTTGTGTCACAAGTGTCCACGCACCTTGAAAATATGTGCGATAATTGAAACAGGGCGGCGTGATCTCGGTTAAGTGGAGCTGAGAATTTTATTACTACCTCATTCGAAACTTGCCGAGAAGGCCGAATTGATGTATTTGTTACCAGATAAAAAACTACTAGAAAACCACTAGAATGTGTTACATCCGCATTCTAATGCAAAACACATGAAATTAAAGACGTAAGACTAGGCAAGAGGGTCAAAAAACTTTAGTACTCGCTTGTGGGTAAACTAAAAAAAATAATGCGGACTGTCACTATTGACAATGACACTGACACATAAATGACAATTTTCAATTTCATGTCGCGATCGATTGTTGGTTTGGTTTGGCGAAGCAGTTTAGTAAAAATAATAACGTATTATTCCTTCCTCAATGCTTCATTGAGCACCAATAGCAGCGTAATACTAAAAGGACATTCGCTGTGGCTACGCAATGACTTCGGCTTCGTCGAGCAGTGCCCGATCATTGTTTGCTGAATCAAAACAACGTTTAGCAGAAAGGGTGCAAGTCAATATGAATAACATCTCGTCTTTGGCGCGCCAGATACAAAGAGGATCGAAGTCTAATGAGGTAATATGTGTTTAAAAAAAAACAGAAATAGTATTTGCTTTAAATTAGCTGCTTTACTGAACTTGAAAAGGGAGAGTTGTGCCTGACGTTACACCTAGTAAAGCAAACTATTGAGCCCCGTTTCTATTTTATTGATAACGAAGTTCATTCTCCCCAAGTTCTCCATCACGATCCATTATTATTTACAGGAACATTTGAAACTAAACAATCATGAATCTCCTCCCCATGAAAGATATAGAATCAAAGAAATGTATCGAATGGATTTGATATAGCATCAAATGCACAATGCATCCATTTATGGGTAAATTGGAGAATCCATAGTCCATTGCAACTCAAAACTCCTTACATTGCTGCTGATCTACAAATTTATGGTCTCATTGTTTTATTTTTTCAACTTTTTAGCTACTTTCAAAAGCAGCCAGAGACATGGCATCGTCCGAGCATCAGATAGAGAGCAGTGAAGAGAATCTGAAGAAGATGCAGCTAATAGCAGTTCACATGGGGTACCAGTTTGAGAACATACAGAAGTCAGCTCAGTTGCTCACTGAGATTGGAGAGAAATTCACTGCTATGTCTGGTCCTCAAGCCACACAAAGATGATAGGGCTATTAGATGTAGACTTGTTTTAAATTATGGTAGAATTGTGTTGTGGCATAGACAAAAACCTGATGGCAAAGCCAGTTCCAATTTGTGTGTTCAGGATGAAGTAATTTAATTAGCTCTAAGTATTTCCTTCATAAGTATTTAATTATTCAGTAGTTTTATTTAGTTGCCTTAAAGCATTATTTTACTAACTTACCACTGTCTCGCATTGTATAGGTGCATTGCCACTTTTGTTTTTTTTTGTATCATAATGTTTTGTGCGCAAGTCTAGTCACACATTAAATACTGGCACTGCTAACAGACACACTTCAAAGCACTTCTTGTATTATAAGTTTTAAGTAAATAATAATGTAAATATAATAGGTATAATCATGACAAAATGATATTATTATTTTTATCTACCTTTTTCTGACTCACTGCTGGGCAAAACCCTCCCTGAGTCTGTCCAGATATTCCTCTCCTGCTCTGTCTCGAATCACCACTCATGGTGCGCTCATAAAAATCATCAGAAATCTCTGGTCGAAAGGTATGTACTTTTATGAGGGTTAGAATCCCTTTTCAAAATCAAGTTTGCACTTTCAGTAAGTTGTATGTTAACACAAAAGATAACTACTGAATAATAAAACTTTCTCTTGGTATATTGTGTGTATCTGTGTGTGCCAAATAAACTACTTTTCTTTCTTTCTTTAATAATTTATCAACAAGGCATGAAACTTTAAGTACATACATATAGTGCTCTGATTCAGACTGACAAATAAATGTATTTGATTTGATTTTATTGGACTTTGCCTATGGCAATATTTTTTATTTTCGCAGCTTTGTTATTGTTTGCCAGCAAAATTGTGTAGGAGTTTGGTTTTCAAATTTGTTTCTGTGAACTGTGAGATCATAAATTCGTGATTGCTTTATTAGTTTAGTGTGTGTGGCCTTTTATCTCTCCGTTGTCTTCTACAACACTCCGTGGGTCTCTCACCATTGGTACCTACCCATACATTATGAAGTAGTCTGTAACTCTTGTCTTGATAATATGTAGGTATCTAATGTCCTTTTCCAGCATCCTAGTTGCGTACTTCAAAATCGCATATTTTTTAACACTCAAAAAGAACTCCACATCCTTTGCTTCGTATGTAAAAAAAAAATCGCCCTACGTAAACGGTTACGGTTGCAAATTCGCAACGTCAAAATGGTAACATATGCGGCTGATTGCATTCATTTTGGCTGCCCGTTCTAGGCTATAACTAGAGGTAAGGTAATTTCGATAACATCGGTTTAGCGGTTTAGGCGAAAGTATGTACCTATACAAACAAACAGTTACTTTCGCAATTATAATATGAACGAATTTTAATATATAATTTTCGGAAACCGCAGTTGTGCCTACCCGCGGATTCACTTGCATTGCTGTAGTGTAATAGTATTCATCAAATATGTTGCTTTTGCCAGCAGCTTCGGAAAAAAACCCAAGGGTATCTGGGGTAGTTACCCGACCTACCGGACAAAAATTACTCCATAGTCTACCAAACACCCAAACATAAAGATTCCTCCATTTGTAATTCCTACTAGTAGGTACGCTTCGCGATTCCCCAAAACATTAATTCGAGCGTCTAGAAAAATAAGACACACCAATGAAACTCGCACATAAGCATATATGTGCGCATGTGCGCTTCTTTCTCCCATTCATGAAAAACATTTAATGAATCGACCTAGGAAGCACTGTACCTCTACCTACATCAGAATTATTGTGACAATCAGGTATTTAGTTAAATCGTGACCAGTAGATAAGTCTAAGGAAGTGTTCAGACCTGCTCCGCTATTGGGACCAGGCAGTGAAAGTACTAGGAGAGCCGCGGGTTTGAGTCCAATGGATTATTACGGCTTTTGTTCCGGTTAATATTAGTCTGAAAAACGAATATGAATGCTATTGTTGAGACTGTAAAGTATGTTTTTGAGATGAGGTTGTTGATGCATTTACGTTACCTAGGTATGTCGTAGATTTGTGATTTAATGCTAGTATGTATAAGGCTGCCTGTCCATTGACGCGGAGCGAGACCGCGGAGCGGAGCAACGGAGTAATGTGGAGCGGAGTTGCGGTCTGCGTCTGTCCATTGATGCGGAGCGGACTAGTGCGGAGCGGAGTTGCGGACTATGCGGAGGACACGTGACGAGTTATATGAGCGAGCCATTTTTTTCCACTTCCCCGCTCCGTTGTTTCGCTCCGCTTCCCGGTTTTGTATAATTTTCAATAGTTATGAACTAGTTCGTAAATCCCTGTCCACCGGAACGGAGGTTTTATGCAATTCCATTGGTTAATATTGGCACATCTCCACTTCGCGCCTCTCCTCTCCGCTCCAATGGACTTTCAGCCTTAGATTTGTCTGTCCAGTCGCGTTTGGGTGTCAATAGTATATTTGTCCAGAATTTGGCTTTGCTATCTGAATAGATAGGTACCAAGTTTTGCTTTCAGTAGTTAGCCGTTCCTGGTTCGCAAGCCCAGGCCATCAGCGTTGAAGACTCAAACATTATTATGATTCGATAAGTCAGCTCCCAGTTGAAAGTCTGGACATTAAAGAAATATGATAGATGTGTAGGTACATGTCACTGGAAAATTGCAAACGCCGTAAGATTGTAAAATATCGCGTGAAATTATAAACATTTTTTTCTTAATAAGACACGGATATGTTGGAAAGTATTGAACTTGGTTGGGATTTTTTGTTAATAAAACGATTTTTTCATAATATACCGAGAAATTAAAATCTAATAAAGGTTTACGGTGACCTACACATTTTATCATCATCATTTCAGCTGAAAGACGTCCGCTGCTGGACATAGGCCTCCCCCAAGGTTCGCCATATCGATTGATCCTGTGCTTCTTGCGGAGTGGAGTCATCGGTCCACCTTGGTACGCAGTCGCAACTTCACAACTTTTAGACCCGATCGACTATCTGTTCTGCGAACAGTGCGAACGATGTGCCCTGCTCACTACCACTTATGTTTAGCGATTCAGCGATTCTTCGGGCTATGTCGGTAATACCTGCTCAAGATCAAATAATGGCCGGAAGTAAACACAATTATAAAATGCAATGGTCAGTCGATTCAAAGATTGGGTCGATTGAGTTTAGTCGTTTTTCAGTTATTTATGAAGTAAATTTATTATTGTATTAAGCAGGAAAATTATAATTTCCTTCGAGACAAATTTTCTGAAGGACAAGATTACCTCACAATATTTTTATGAAGTCGCTTCGTTAGGCGTCGATTAGTTATTAGCAAGGAACATTTAGTCAAAACAAAAGGTCAGCGTAATCAAACGTTTTGGATTCCTACAAAAACCAACGTTTGCTTATAGGCTTCATTTGTAAAGGTTATGCAAACCAAAAATGGTGGGCATGGATGCATGGATTTCGTCAAATAAATCCATGTGGGTAATATTTTTGCCTAAAACGACAAAAGTCGTGTCACGGATGTTAGTTGCTCACTGGTTCCTGCTTGAACTGGGTTTCCGGAAACTGTTCTCCACTTCACCAGTTTTATTTTATTTATTACTAGTGGACCGCCCCGGCTTCGCCCGGATATTAATGTTTTTTCAAATTTTCTTTCATTAGAACCTTCTCCTGACAATAACAAACACAACAAAAAAAGAATTAGCGAAATTGGTCCAGCCGTTCTTGAGTTTTGCGCTTAGCAACACATTTAGCGATTCATTTTTATTATATAGGCTAGAGGACCGCCCCGGCTCCGCTCGGATGTAGATGTTTTTTCAAAATTTTCTTTCATAAGAACCTTCTCCTAACAATAACAAAAACAATAATAAAAAAAATAGCGAAATTGGTCCAGCCGTTCTCGAGTTTTGCGCTTAGCAACACATTTAGCGGGCCATTTTTATTTATATAGATTAAGTACCTATTCGGGAAACTTACAGCTAATTACAAAGCATGCTTCCTTATTCTAATATTATGAAGGCCAATTGCAAGTTTTCACTTAAAGTACAGTCGCCAGCACATCAAGCGCTCTATAACAATCTGTCAATTTGTCAAATTTCTTTAATACATTTTCAACTTTATCGCTCAAGAATTAGGTTCAAGGTTGATTGGGAAATTTTGACAGTTTCGGGTAGCTTGATGTGCTGGCGTCTGTAAAAACAAACAAATAAAAAATTCTGACTATAGGTAGGTACTTACACTAGGTATAGGTAAATACGAACATCCAAAAATGACTAACGTTTTTCAGAAATTTGTATTTTTAATATTAGTTAAAAAGAAAAAAAAACCCACTGAATTGAGAACCTCTTCCTTTTTTGGAAGTCGATAAAACATAAATGAAATAGGTAACAATCACAAAAAAATAGTAATAAGTGATAAATTATAACTGAAAGATAGAAACCTAATCCAGATAGGTACCTGTTGTCTGCAAACTTTGCTTCAAGACAAGTTTTGGGGTGGATACGACCGTCAAGTTGAGTTTTCCATCAATCGGAAGAACAAACAGGTATTGGCACAGATTTGACTAGTAGGTAATAATAGGGCTGTCAGAAATTTTGCTTATTTGAATGCACTTTACGAAACACGGCATTTTTAGGTTTGCGCACACGACCATTTCCAAAGTTTAAAAGGGCCAAGAGCCAATTTGTGGCGTGAGAAAAATCTGTGGTCTGCCCTTTCCTACTAGGTATATACGTCAATGAATTCATGACCAGGGCAAAACCTTGCTGATCACATTATACATCGACAACATCCACGACGAAAGAAGCCAGCAAAGATAACAGTAAGCAGGTGAGCATGAATATTGTATTCATTGCGTTTGCAGTTAGAAAAACTAAACCACTTTTTTAACACTATATCTAGGCATGAAACTTGAACCTTGCTCCCCTTTTCCAACAAAAGGATCGCAGTTTCATAATTTACTGTGTTTTATGAAATTTGATTTGTCAAAATTAAACGAATTTTGGATTAGAAAAATATTGCTATTTTGGCCCTTATTTCTTGAAGCGTAAAACTCAAAGTCGATTTAACTATTTCCGTTACAAAAGTAGTGAAAAAAAATATTCCAAAGAAATGTTTATCAATTACAGTGCCATTTATTATTGAAGTCTAGGTCGATTTCACCTAGTTACATAGTTCGGAATGCATTTACATAAATGTTTTATCAATAAAGATCAATACATAACAGCGTAATAACTTGTCTAGTCTTCAGGTAACTAGATGTAATAAATTAAATAATGATATAACAACACGGGTAATAAATTGGCTAATAAAAAAAATGGCTTCCGATTTGCACATCGGCCGTCGTCCGTTGCGATATGTGCAGATTCGAAAACAGGGAATTACTAATGCGTACTTGCTCCTCCATTGTTCTCTTTTAATTTGTGGAAGGATCCAAAACAGATCAAACAAACTTTAAAGTTATTCTCCGGGACACGTCGACTTTCATTGCCAAGGAGCTTTTCTTTTGGCCATGAGTTGCAGTGCAGTGGTTTAAAAAGCGCGGCCATTTTTAGCAAAAACATAAACTAAATGAGATAGCAAAACGCAAATAATACACTCTGACGCGATACGAATCTTCTGCCAGATTGTTTGAATAAGTACTACTTACAAGTTGAAGTTGGTCTCGCGACAGCCGAGCGTGGAGTCCTGGGTTCGTTTCCCAGATCGGGCAAAAATTGTCATTGGGCTTTCCCAATAGGAATTTCTCAGTGACAGCCCGGAGTTTGGAAGTTGGTGGTGTGACACCCCCGTGCCTCGGAAAGCACGTTAAGCCGTTGGTCCTGCGCCAGATATCTCTTCGGTCGTGTCGGGTTGCGGGTACCTGTGTTTGCGTACACACTTGTGCACTATAATATGTCCCGCGCCGATGGTTAGTCTCGGTTGAGAGTGACTGCCATGGTCGAAATCGTTCAGGAGGACTATATCTACAAGTTGGCAGTTCATTCATCATATCAGTCCTTACCGGTCCTAGGCCCTGGCCGTACCGTACCGTTCACAGAGTTATTCCTAACAACATCCTGATTTATTCAACCATTTTGGTTTTTGAAGAGATGGATCGCCGTGTAGGTATTTTCTCCATTCTGGGACGAGCAGAGGGTTTTTCAGTTTTTTCTGACCAATCTTACCTTAGGTATTTATTAGGTAGCTATTTTAATATATTATATACTCTACTACCTTTAGCAGGACCCTATTTACTACCGTCTGTCTCCAATTTATTTCAGAAAGCTATGTTTTAATTGTAAGAAATCAAGCAGAAATAATATTATCATTATCAATCACTGTTAATAGCAGATCGACTCGCATACATCAATAGCAATCAGCCTGCAAAGCGACTCGTTGCTGTCTGTGAATTCAACCAGTGTTTACATGAGTTCGATTGTGTGTTGTTTATCAGACGCTTTGTTAAAAACAAACTGTTTGGCATGCATAGACAATAGACTTAATAAAGCTTCCCTATTATATTTCTTCCATAAATCCTGAAAATTTAAAAGTTCAAATCAATAAATTCTAACTAAAAGATTGAAATGAGATTTTTTAATTCGCATCGATTAACTCCAGGCAAGTTATTTGAAATACGTCTTTAAAAGACAGACGTTTGAAAGGATTAACTTAACATTTCGGATATGGTTGTGTAGGTCAAGAGTTGCACTGTAGACATCTTTATTTCAACACAGCAATCATGTTTGAGCTAGATGTGTTTCAAATACTTGCGTAAAATCAGGCTTCTTCCTTTCAGAAGACCACATTAGTAACCCTCTAGTAACCATACGGACTATTATCAAGTATTGTTATAAGTTTTTGATACACAATCGTGCTTACTATGCCATTGTATCCATTGCCCGCTCCAATTCTTGCACTTTCGTTTTTTTTTTCTGCGACATCTATTATTATTCTATTGGGCACGAGGTTATGCAACCACCGCCTTTAGAGTTTTGATATAATTTTTACTGCTTTGTGTTCCGACCATTAAATTTTTGGCGTGGAAAAACTCCGCCATCTTTCTTTTTGCGTTGACGTAAAGTTGAATTTAGAAAGTGATGTTTTTTTTCGGCGGCAAAGGTATGTTTGTGTTACAGTTTGGTCGTGACTGCAGAAGCGACTGTCGGCCTCAGTTACGCAAGTTGCAAGTTGTAATTACTTGTGAGTCGAAAGTGCAAAATTAGCGGGCCAGCTGATGTTAGTAACAGTCTTGTTCTGATATTTAAGCGAAGATACGACGGCTAAGTGTTTCAGGTTGATTTGAGTCGCTTTTTTGAGGATTTGATTGTTGCACGGTTATGTATTGCGTTTAGAATGGGGTACCTACTTACCTATGATGAATCAGCGTTTCGGAGATGTGCAAAGATGCAGTAAGTAGAATGTTGGACTGTCGAATGACCTTTCAGTTAAACTGTTCATCACTTTCTGTTTCGCAAACCTATTTCATAATCCTTCCTCATCAACTTTTATTTTGTTCTACGTTCGTCCCAATTACTTTAAATGTCCATCTTAAGAGTTTACATTCATTAGGATATTTCATCCAACACATTTGATTGGTCTTGCTTATAGTCATATTTGGCCACCAACAATCGAAAAATTATCATCTTACAAGTTCATGTCATGGTCATGTTTTCTTCATCTATATTTTCCGTAACTTATCTATAAGGTAAACATAATAAAGAGTACTGTATTCTATTCTACAACCTCTAGAACCAGCTTTACTAGAGGGTTTGGAAAACGATTAGGCATTTGAATCTAAACGTGCAGGTGCCTAGATGATACCTGCCGCCAAGACCTTTTTTAGACCTTAGAGGCTTAGACCAATGTTGTATCATAATCTTTAGCCTGGCCTCTCACATTGCGCCATAAGCCATAACACTTGGTTCATCTTCCGCATCCAGTATACTCCCTACCATCTTCAGGTCGTCGGTTCACCTAGTCGGGGTCATCCTCCATTACACCCGACGTTTTGCGGTCTATACCTACTTAAAAACTTGTTTGCACAATATAATTTGCGATTAATCATTTTGTAAGCGATATCTATTGGTAGGATTGGATCATTCGTTGTGGAGTTACAAGACATCATTAGCAGGATTTTCTGCGAGATAAATAGTAATCCGAGTACCTATCTGTTTGATTTGGTTTGGATTTGCGCACCTGCATGAAGATTCTGTTCTAAACGGCATTTGTGCACCTGACTGTCCCAGAAGAAGGGTATAATCCTACGTAAAATAATATTCACATTCAGGTAAAATCGCTATTGGATTCGTGTCAACAGTGGTGAAATAAACAGGCCAAATATTATAAGATATTGTCCTACTGCCAGACGATATAAGGTACCTAGGTATGGTTAGGTGGTGGGTATGGATACTTCTTTCTACCTTCCTTTCGTGTCTGTAGAACACCTGTTTTAGGTGCATAATTGTCAATATTTATATAGTGCAAAATTCCAAAATAGTCGTACATCGCTTCCAAATCTTTGATTTACCGCGTAAAACGGTGAGGAAATCCACATACAGATAATATATTCCACACGTGTATACCTATGCCCCGAGAAAGGCGATAGGTCGGTATATGTCACGGTGGGCAATTACCGGCTGGCTGCCTGGTTGTGGACGAGCAATTTATATACCTACGTAGGTAACTACGCACATGCGTAGTGATTGCCTCGGCCCGCGGTTAGCAAAGAGCAAGTGTCAGTTGGCAACATATTAATAGGAACTGGTTCAGTAAAGATTAGCAGAATATCTTCCCAGATTTGTAGTTAGAAATTAAATTTAGTCGTTTTATAATTTGATTATCGGCTAGAGAATGTGTGATGTGTCCCATAAGCACAATTTTTTTGAGAATTCTTTCATTGTGTACTACAGCTAGGGTTGCCAACCGTGCTCTAAAATAGAGTATTGTACTCTATTTTACATAGACGTAGTTTATAATAATCTACAAAAGCAATAGAGTACTTTGAAATACTCTTTTTACTTGCTGGGGAGTTTGTTGCGCCACTTCTTCCCAGCTAAAACACTAGGAAGTGGTGACGGGCGGGCGTATTGGGGGACTGTTTTTATTTAGAACTTTGACGTTCAAAAAGTGCTGGCACTCAGCCTAATTTGAATAAATGACTTTTGATTTTGATTGTGTAGTCTGTCTCTTAATGAAACTGAATCCTGCTATTTCAATATTCCACTGACAACGTTTTTGCCTGTTCGGTCATAACTGCATATTGGTGATAAAATAAATTCATGACCTCATAAGAATTCCCTAGTAGGTAGTCGTACAATTAATTTTAAAACAACACAATTTTTTCGCAATCAGTAGATAATATAATAAATGGTACTCTTTTTTCTAAGTATGTACTCTTCATTTACTCTTTCTAAGATCAGGAATACTTACTCTATTTCTTCTAAAAAAGAGGGCAACCTTATTTACATCTAAGAAGTGGGATTCCCTGTTAGAGTGTATGTTTCCTGATAGCTACAACCTGGAAGTCTTTAAGTCAATATAAGTGAATAGGTTACTTCTAGGCAAGCGTGCTCCTGGCTCCATCGTCGACCACATCATCGCTTTTCATCAGTATAAATTTTGGTCAAGCGTGACTTTATTAGCTTAACTAGCTGTTGCCCGCGGCCACCCGCGTGGATGTCGAAAATTATCCCATGGGAACATACTCCCGGAATAAAAAAAACTATCCTATGTCCTTTCCCGGGACTCAAACAATCTCTATACCAAATTTCATCTAAATCGGTCCAGCCGTTTGCGCGTGAAGAAGTAACAAACATACACACACACTCACAAACTTTCGCCTTTATAATATTAGTGTGATAGTGTGATGTGATAAAAAATCGGAAAAAAAAACTAAAAGAAAAATTGTTTATTGTCATAAAAAGAGTCGGTGTAGCATACTTACCTTTCCTACATGAAATAAACACGCCTAGCAGGTCAATCGTTCAACAGGCACCTGGCTAGCTTAGATCATTAACCGCGTGTGTTTGTCATCGGATTATTGCAAATACCGTAAGTTTGTAATAAATCTTGCGAGATTATAAAATTTCGATATTATTGTGAACAACTCAATTAGTACAATAATTTCCATCTAAATTCGATAGTTTATAATATATCTGTGTTTTATCGATAAGAAAGAGTTTACAGTCTGACGCGATGTGTTATAATCTTACGGTGTTTGCAATAACTCGGTGGCTGTACTTTAGAAGTAGCTCTTTGTTCCTCTGAGGGCTTCTTTCACATGCTCACATTTCACGAACTCCAGCAACATATCCCCTGCAAAAAAATTCAGTCAGGTCCGGACGCAGCTTTCCGCAGGCATTCCCGATATTGTGCCTCGCTATGACCATACCTTACAAAATTACAGATGGTTCACAGATGGATCTCAGTTTGTTTACTAGACAATAGAAAGACTGCCTATCTTAAACGCCATTTACGACTTCTAAGATTTGTAGATAATCCTTTAACAAATCACTATGGTAGACACCAGTTAAATTAGCAATAGCGGTCGTTGACCCATCTACGTTTATTGATGTATATTCTTAATTTCAAAAACAGAAATTAAGACATTAATTATCCTGAATCGATCCTTTACATTTTCTAGTAATATAAATCGGTTTATAATTTGTTGTTCTACGAATAGATATAAAGGAAGTGAACCGCCACTCGTCCATTGAAAGGTTTATTAGAAATCCAGCGTCAGACAGCATCAGTTTGTCAGACATATCGCTGAGATAGCCCTTTTTAGTGCAACCGTGAGTCACACACTTAGTTCTTAGCATACCTACATTTTTTTTTCTATATAGCGTGCGTGTTTCATGTAAGTGCTAAATAAATATTATTTTTTCTTTCTTTCTTTCAATGTACTTTATTGCAAATTTATCTAGCGCGTACCATAGCTTAGTCGATTAAATCATATAATGCCAATATAACGCCCTACCCAACGTAAATCGATAGTTGTATCAATAAACTCCTAATTGCGGTGATTTCGAAAGATTCTGTGAAGATGGCAACAGACAGGGTTTTCATTAGTTGGAAATGTTACGCGATGTACTTGTAGTCATTACCGTTTTGATTATTAAAATGGGAACGTCTAGGTAATGCAATGTAGGCATTAGAGTAATTTGAGAGCCAGTTACAAGTTGTATTGGAACTCTACTTTGAATATTTAGGTAACTTCATCACCCTTGCCCCTCAAAACAGTGAAAGAAAACATCAAGAGGAAACCGGAATATACTAAAAAACAATATCGACTAGCGTGCTCTTTTACGGAGGAGATCCCGGGAGCCTGTGTTCTAGCAAAAGGGAATATTAGAGGCCGATTATGCGTTAATTCGAGTATGCATTTAGAAAGGAGCTCGACGTACCTATTTGGGGTCTGGAACAGCTGAATGCTGGCCTCTTCATAGAATGCTCTACTACTACAATACGAAATGAACAACCATAGCCCATGACCATTAATTTATTCACCAAGATGAATTGGTATTTTCTGTATCGTTATTATTAACACAGAGGTCAATGCTGTTCAATTCCTTCAGCTTGCAACTTTGTCGGAACCAACTTAAACAGAATAAGTGCACACATTTTTCCCCAACTAAATTCCTTTCTAAGTTCCATTCTAAGTCAGCTCCTATTCAAGTAGATGTGACTGATTCATCAACATTTGGCAAGATTTTGTGCCTGTTTATATTTTGAAAACCCAATTGCCAGGCAATGTCGATATTCTAATGTAGCAAGGACCCCTACCCTATCAAATTGCTAATTGGTAAACATATTACCAACATTAGGATGTATGTCTACCCTAGATATAGGAAAAGCGTGCTGCCCATACAAAGTGTCAATTCTGTGCGGTTATTACTAGGGATGGGACTTTTGTGAATTTTGACGATTAGCCGACTAGTCGGCACTGAAATGGCCGACTATTCGTCGATTTTTAATGTCCGAGTTATTTATGTTTTTCTTTTCTAAATGTAAGTTTCTTTGGCTAATTTACAATTTATAGCTTCAATAGCTTATGCCAGCGGTTTCGTCCGTGTGAAAATCGAAAATCATACTAAAGGGACATACTTACTTCTGGAATAAAAAATATCCTAAGTTTGTCCTACTCCAGGACGTGATCTGCCCGTTTTATGCAAATCCGATCAGCCGTTAAGGCGTGAAGAGGTAGCAAACAGACAGATACTTATAGAGTCAAATGGAGTACCTATTTTTTTTCTTCTTGATGTAAGGTTATTTTGAATCTTTAAAATATAAAACGTATGGTAGTACTATAGTAGTAGCTAGGCATCCTGTGCTGAGTTATTGCCGATAACTAGTCGCCAACTATAGAAGTGGAAGCGTTCTCGGCTTTCTCGTCTCAGCCACTACTGCGACTACACACCCACTACTTTGCCTTGTCGGTACATCACTAGTTATTACCATGCAAATGTGGATCATTGCCCAAGCGCAGCGCATCTTGCACTCTCTTACGTCACTGGTTCATATTAAACGTCGAACATGCTGTATGGCAAGGAGTAGAGTGTAGATGGGACAAGTTTCTGGCGCTCTTGAGAAAGATTGTTAAAAGTCCAAAATGTTGGAGTTTGACCACGTGACATTCCGGTAGCGCAGTTAAAGACGATTGTCAAAAAGTCTAAAGCTGGGTACTGACCGGTGCTACGGGCCGTTATGTACTATTCACAGCGAGCATGTTATGTTACGCCGTGTCCTAAAATCCGTCTAAAACAAAACACATACGCATGTATTTATGCTCGTTTCCACGTACTGACTGCACGAATGCTCGCTTTGTAACATGTTGCATTACGCCCCCACCTTCGGTCCGAACCCACCTTTAGATGTACAGGATGTACCTACATCTAAGACTTTTTGACAGTCATTATCGCTGACAGAATGACACTTTGGCCTGGGTACCTATAACATCAAGGGTAAAGTTACAGGTCCTCTTTAAAAGCTGAAAGAGGCCTCGATTCTGTAACCTCATTTCAGAGGATCAAATCTAACTAGCAGTCCTACTGCAGGGCAAAATCCTCTTTCTCCCTTTTCCTCTTCTATTTCCTTTGGGAAGGATTCGAGCTAGTCCTGCCATCATATAAAAACAGATGTCTATCACAACACTGGCAATACAACCAGTATTGCCAGTGTTTTGATTTATTGTCGTATAGGAATATTTTGAAACTATTATAAATCCCGTCACCGAAAAAATGAACTTTCCAATTGCATAATGACGTCAAAAAATCGAGGATAGTGACTACTATTCTGAAGAAATATTCCAAGAAGTCTGTTGCAGTTAGTGACATCCAATCTGTGATATAAGACAACAAATTCTCATGAACTATAATTGCCAGTGTTTTGTCCATTCTTAAACATGAAATAAGAGTTTTCCAACATTGTTGTTACTTTGTATTATTTAAGGCTTCTGAACACAAATAATAAAATTGTTTAAGGCTTGGTGGAGTTATAAAACTAAAATGTTTCGGTTGCTTAATTTGTGCCTTCTTAAGCTGCAATATCCTGTTCGCACTTTCGCTGTCCAGCATATAAATAAGTATGAAGGAAAAAACTGAGGATTACTCATCGTGACGATATGGCGGCAACAATTTTTACAATGACACAGATTTATCATGTCCTTTACACACATAATTATTAAGTTATAAATCTATAAAGACAAAAAAAATTTCTCAGATTGCACATGACCAATAGAGATAGATTTCACCTCTCAGATAAATCTGAAGATTGATTATACCACGTTCCTGTAATGTAAAATGATGTGCGTCCTGAGGTCTGCCCGCGGACATTATTAGCTGTACCCATTGGTATATAAATTGGCAAAAAATTAGGTTTGCGTTAATGCTGGTGCGTTTAAAACTACAAGTGTTGCACCCCTGGCTTTGCAGATTTACAAAGGGGACGGTACCCAGTCTATCAGGTGGACCGCCTGTTTGTGTGCCACTCTATGGACCATACATTCTATATGTATAGCATTGCCTCTACCTTCTAGCCTAGCTAGTGGTTCTGTAGCTTTGCAAAAGCCTGAAAAACACAGCCGTAAAGGTTACATAAAGCAAAGTATATCTCGTGGTAGACGAGATGAGACCTAGGTCTGCCTGTAAGTATTCCAAGTCTATTGCGAATTTCATTTAGTACGTACTCAATAAGTATCACGGTTACAAATGGGTTTCGATATTATAGCAAAAAAACCACTTCCTCTAAACATAAACAAAACCAAATTCCTTTCCATGTAAGGAAAACAGTGATAAATCACCAACACACAGCAAAATAACTTCGTTCCAATCGTTGACTCTCCACAAAAACTTGCTCTGTGTTCGCGTTACCTATATCCCCATGTTTGGTCGTGTCCAGGAAACGCAGGGTTATGTCGAAATATAATCTTACCACTATTATAAATGAGAAACTTTGGATGGATGTCTGTCACTCAATCACGCCGGAACGGCTGAACGTATCTGGATGAAATTTGGCACAGAGATAGAATAGCACATAGGCTAGTCTTCATCCCGGGAGTATGTTCCCTTGGGGTAATATCCGAAATTCAGACGGACGAAGTCGCTCGCAGAAGTTAGTGCTTAAATGTATATGCTCGATAATTCCCCTGCATGCCAGGGTTATGAGCTGATTGCACACGCTTTTGACAGGATAATGGTAGGAAGGCTTAGAAAATTACAATGTTCGAGTGAATTCTGAAGTTTGTGAGGTAATTTATTAGTGTAAGTAGAAGGGTGAATTGTTTTCTGGTTTGCGTAAGTAGGTGAGTGTTCCTCTTGTGTGCCAATTTTGGAATTGGTTTTCAGTAGTGCTATTCTGGTAACGTGAAAACTTAGGTGAAGTGAGCGTTAGGGGAACTGTCGTTTCACCCAGAAGCTATGGATTGACAGCTCACTACATGCTCACTTCCCCGAAGTTTACACTGTGAGATGTTTACACAGAATAGCACTACAGGTCAATAAGTTCGACGTTGTCTTAAGGTTTTGGTATTTTAATTATTTTGATGTAATTAACATGATGGGATATTAGACCATTGAGCGCTTATGACCACTAGATCGTATGCGCTACAACTGAGTTCGATTCCCGGGTCAAGCAATGTGTTATTGGGCTTTTCCATGTAGAGGCAGCTGGAGTTCAGATTTGTGCCCGCTCGATGGAAATAATCTCGCCTCAATAACATGGGTTTTTTTAACATTACTGGTATAATGTGGATGCACTATTGAACTATTGTCCTAGGGCGTCGCCAGGTGATGACCCAAGGGGGGAAAAATTGCAAATGACGCTGTATATCTTCAGAAATCCGATTTTCCAATGAACAGATGAATTGGGCGGGACGAACGGAAATTGATTTAAAAAAATTGATTAGGCTCGAGGGGCGACAGCGACCCTTCCCTGCCCCTGCCTTTGGCGACGCCCTTGCCTCTCTAACCCTTCGAGGACTACAGGCATGATGATGATTTACTAGTTCAAACAAAGTTTCTACATAGTAAGTTCTTCCCACACTTGAATTTAAGCTTTCGCCAGCAATTTAAAGAAAAACGTGTCTATTATGGTATAAAATTAGCTTGCTAACGCTGAATATCTATCTTACTCAATATTATTGATATTTTTGATGACTTATCCTAAAAAATCGCTGACCTAGATAAACTACTATTACTCAGCATAAAATTAACAACAACCGGTCGTAAGCCACCTTATTACTTGATTACAAAGAGACAGACAGTCAGCCAGACAGACACGCGTCGCATTAGACGGTAACAGACGGAACCGGTGAAGCATGCACTCCTATGTATGAAACCTCATTATGGATGGATATTAGCTAAACACAGCTTAAGTTACTGTACTACAGTAAGTGTTAAGTAAATCGCTGTTATTGTTAGTAAGTAGGCAAAAAGTACACTACGCAAAAAGGGTTACATCATGTGTGGTTGTGATTGAACAATGGAACAGTGTAAGTAGGTACCTATGTATTAATCAGCCTTCTAGTTTTGTCACCACACTGGTGACAAATGGGAAAAATTCCCAACTGTTGCCAGTGGGGAGGTACAACACATACTTTCCCAGTTCACGCTATTCCTTTGCCACTGGTGACTAATGAGAAAAAATGCCAGTGTGGAAACGAAACAATATGTTCCCAAATGGCACCAACGCTATAGTTAACAAGGAAAACAAGGACAATAGATAATAATTTACAATTCCTTTACACCAGAGTGTCAATTTTACAAATTTTAAAGCAACGTTCGCATTCGCATCTTCGTCGCAATCTGTCAAAAAAACCCTCCTATTCCATACATTTTTTGACAGATGTCCCTCTAGTTTATTTAAAATAGCAATGTAATTTACAGTGGCAAGTTTATCATGAAGGTGGTTTAGGTGATTCAAAGTCTTAGTGAAAACGGGTATATGCCAGCCAAAGTCGCGGTAACATACTAAACCCTAATTCAATCAAAAAACGAATTAACATTCAATCCTAATGAACGTAAAATAATGCAGTAGCTCTTATTAAGTCGGTGGTCAGATCCTCGCTTTTCGTTAAATTAGTATGCGTGCGCTTGCGCAACTTGCGCGGTCGCAGCTGATCTAATGAGGTTACAAAGTGGGGAACGCTTCACTTGTGGCGTCTGTACCCGGTCTAGGTCTAGTCTGACATATGCTTAATAACACTATAATAGACAAGCCTTTGCCCGCGGCTTCGGTCGCTTTTATCTAGATTCTCCCAAAAAAGTAACCTGTAACTGCCTTCAGGTCCCATCTATCTCTGTGCCGACATTCATCAAAATAGGTTCAGCTATTTAGGTGTGGTAGCGTAACAAACGAACCCACAAACACAAACTCAATTTCGCATTTATAAGTTAATCGTTGGATAATTATAATAGAAGGAATGGGAAAAGGAATGGGCTTGCTCTTGACCACGATCACGCCTGATGGAAAGCGATGGATGAGGTCTAAGATGGAGCGTGCGTTCCCAGAAGATGGCTGTTCACTCTTGCTTAGGAATAAAAAAAAAACATAAAAAATTAGGTGTTTCCACTTCACCGAGTATGAGAGCAAAATATATTGAACAGCTGTTTCAATTTCTCGTTCAGGAGTTAGTTTTTTGCATAAGTCGATTCTTTGATTGATAAGGGATAACTAATACCCAATGCGCTGCATGCGATCCCTAGCCGGCTGTAAGTGTGTGTGTAAGAACCTGGTTATCTTTTTTTGGACTTCTGATTGGGCCACATTTAGACCACTACGAACAAGAGACAAGTACTGGTCGAAAAGAAACTTCTCCTTCGAGAGATTACTGAATTTTGTGACGATATGGCTCAGTCCATTTTTCTAAGTTTACCGGGATCTCGAAGGCTGGCAGAGGAAAACTCAAAATATTACAAAACTCTAAACCTGTTACAAGATAATAACTCTAATGTTTGTATGTAAACCTAATGAAGATACCTACAAGAATTTCAAATTAATAATGTTTTTTCCTCTATTAATGATGAAGTTTACTGATTCTCATTAACCTTTAATGGACATTGGCGTACGATATTTAGTTGAAACAGTGAAAAAAACTACATAACTGCCTAAATAAAACGCTGCAATCAAAGTAACATTCATTTTGGTTACGTTAAACGCATTTCATAGGGTTCCTACATTGAATGAACTTTGATAGGAGTTAGGGCAAAGCCTTAAAGCGGTTGCGCACTACGACCGATCGATTACTAGGAGCTTGAGGATCTTTTCCAGTAATTGTGAAGAGAATTTCTCGAAACACTCAGAGATTCTCCTCAGAAGATTCTCCTAATTAATCCCTTACTTTTAGATACACTTTCTGTTCGTTAGATAGCGTGTCACGATTGTGCCTTCTATCTGATGCAGTTTTTAGTTACACGTGTTTGACGTGGCTCCTACATTTATTCAGAACTGAAACTCTTGAAACTCTCTAGTACGGATCCTAACTACTACGAATAAATCAGAAAAGACAACATTCAAATCGTACCCAGACGCGAAATTGCCAGAATTAAAAAAATACCTTTCGCTGTAGTAGTTAAAAATGGTCAGCAGGGGTTTTTTCTATGATATAAAAATATTTTTGCTTTCTAGCTGGACTTTCGTGCTTGGTTAACTGTTTATCTATCTACTGTCCATCGATATTTATGAAGATCATAAATTGAAAACGGCTCCACCGATTTGGCGGAATTGTTTTGTTGTGTTTATAATTGTGAGGGCAAGGTATGTTAAATATATTTTTTGGCTAATCCACTGAAATTCAATTTGCATTCATGCGAATCCGGGACTTGGCGCTAGTTAATAGATAGTAGTTATAAATAAATCAATAACAAATCACGGAAGAACCACTCTGAGAATAGTTGTCATAGAAATCACACATCATAATATGGAAATACAATATAACAGGACATGATCTGGCATTATTTATTTATATTATTTATCTGTAATTATGCGTGTTTGCTTATAACTGTGCCCTTAACCTCTACCCGTACGACACAACTAAGATCAAGGCTAGGATTGCGATATACCATCGTGATTGTATGACTCATTTGCCTAGGTAGCTTTACTTATTGATATTGAGCACCTATGCAATAAGCCCGAAGATAGACTTTAGTAAGAGTATTTTGCATTCTAATGCCAGACATGTATTTAAGAGCTCGTAGCTAAGTAACAACAGCCGGAAAACCCGATCTTCAAGGTTAAGCAACACTTGCCAAGGTGGGTTTGTGGATGGGTGACCATTAATTACATGCCGAGACTCCTCCGTGAATCGCATAGCATGCGGTGGTTTCTGGCTGCCATTTGTCAGTATCTCTATATATATAGTCAGAAGCCAGATAATCAGACACCAGTCTTGCTAAAGATTATCGTGTGGCGGATAAAGCTGAGTACCAGTATTTTACATGGAGCGACTGTCTCTCACTACAACCTACCTAACAAGTAACTGGGTAACAAGGTACCCCTTGACCAGAATAGTGTCAGATTAGCCACAAAGGTGTTCCAACAGTTATCACCACTTTATTTATTACCTTCTGTTAGGTATTAGGTGTTAACCAAGCAATGCACTAATTATTCAATTGATTTCCTACGTGCAGAGAATACAACATGAAAATGCAGATTTTCATTCGGCAACACCATCGCATAAGCACCCATTGTGTTTCGTCCTTAACCCGAAGTTAATGACATATACCGACGGTTCATGAATTATGCATTAACCAACGGTTAGTTGAAATGACCAGCAACCAGCAATCAGAATTTTAACTGGTGTAAAAGAAATCAGTCTCATGGAGGCGGTCGGCTAGGAGCGGAGTCTGTGTCTCCTGATAGCTGTAACCTGAGGGGAGTGAATAGGGTGCAAGCGTGTTCAAACGCAAACCACGTCATCATCGATAACCATCAGTTGCAGTTCAAGCGCGAGCATATCAAATTATAAAAAATAACTAGCTTTTGTCCGCGACTTTGTACGCACATATCCCTTTTCCCGTTCCCTTATAGCCTATAGCTATAGCCTTCCTCATGAATGGGGATTGTGGCGTATATATACAGAAAGTATTTTCCAAATCCGACTGGTAGTTCCAGAGATTAGCGCGTTCAAACAAACAAATTCTTCAGCTTAATTATATTAGTCATCATCATCCTATCAGTCGAAAGACGTCCACTGCTGGACATAGGCCTCCCGCGGTGGGTTTGTCGTTTGCCATAATCGCCACGCCTGGCAGGCAGGTTGGCGATCGCAGTGTAGCTGTTGCTATGCACAGAACCACAGAGAATGTTGCTGCCCACTCTCTGGTGAGTCCTTTCTTATGACACCCACGGGAAGTGATGGGATATTAGTACAGATATTCAATTCGGAGTTGTGAAGGGCTCGTGGCATGTAATAACAGCCTTATGGCTCAAGCTTATTATATGCGTGACAAGCGTGGCTCGTAGATGGGTGACCACCCATTACTTGCCCCGAACCCTCCGTGCTACGGAAAGCACATTAAGCTGTCATTCGCATCAAGATCTTCGCCTGTCGTTTCGGGTGGTCAAAAGCCCGGAGTATCGTGTGCGAAGTGACTCGGTCCATCATCATCATCGACAGCCTGCGGGCGTATACGTGACATCTTAATACCTTTTGGTATCGAAAGTGTTTGCGCTGTTTTTCAGAGACGTGTTTGGCGTATTACAAGTCTACACAATAATACGTCAATAAATATTCCAGGTTTTTTTTAATGTCGACAATTAAATCAATTTTATGTCAGGAATTACCATTTTTGGTTACCAATTAAGTTCATGAAGTATCTACCTACTAATGCTTGTTCGGAAGTTTCCAAAGTGTAACTCAGTAACAATAATAAGGAAAACTATGTCAATTCTACCTAATTTTGACAAGATCATCGCCGATTCTATTATAGTATTGGAGCAACGATGACGGTGAATTTCCAAATGCCAGTAGGTATGTACCTATTACCTATATTAAATGGATTTAAAATAACCTACATCATAGCTAGTGAGTAGCTCCAGGCTATTCACATATAACTACATGATGTAGAAAAACATTTCTGTCATCTACATCTATCATTAACTAGGAAGTCTAACCACGTATGAAGTCATCCAGGATCAAGTAAATGACAGATAATAATTTACCGCCATAAGTTGTCATCTTTGTTTAATCTTCATAATACGTTTGACAGATGGGGCAAAGGCGATTTGTCTTCATCCTACAGTGTCATAGTGACTCTAGGTTATTTTTTCTTTCTAGGGATTTCAAAGTCTTTGAACCCATTAGTGATGTACCTACCAAATTTTAAGTAGATTGACCGATTTTTTTCACGAATAAATAAATCGATTTTTGTTCTTCTGCCATTAATGTTTTGTCGAATGGTTTTTGAACCTTCATTAGGACGAATTGATAACTGCAAAATAATTAAAGTACCAAAGAAAAGCAAGTGTCTTCTTAAATGAAGGACCAAAAAAACCAATACGATCTAAATATTATGTTTTGTGCTAATCGAACCTTTTTATTACAATGTTATTCACGGTTATTGTCATTGAAGAGACAAACTTATATTATATTATGAGTGGCCAGTTTATTTTGACATGAAGTGAAATATGAAACATCTTTATGTTTTGATTTGACGTAACAATTTTGCTCTTTTTTTTGCGCGCAACCTTTACAGCACATACCTAGTTACACTGGGTGCTCTGAGTTATTTAAAAGGGTACAATAAATAGAAATTAATTGGGGTACTGCTAAATTAATCATTATAATGTAATTTTAGAATATTCCACGGTTTGTGAAGCAGAACGTGATTAATCATAGTTGTTTTGATTTAATCTAAGTATAACTGATCGTGACGCTTGTGTTCTTTGAGGGGTCAAACAGAGGTGTACTGTCATTCGACCGGTATGGAGTTTGATAAGGGCGTCAGTAGGCGTCCTAGGGCTTTAGTGCGAGCTTTTATACTTACTGGGTGTTGGTGCTGAATTGAACTAGCGCGGCCTGGTTAAAATATTGAAAACTAGCGGACGTCACACTGTTTCACCCACGTAGTTCCCGTGCCCGTAGGAGTACGGGGAAAAAGTATAGCCTATGTTACTCGCTGATACTGTAGACAGATTTTTTCAAATCGGTCCAGTAGTTTTTAAGTTTATTCGTTACATACAAAAATACAAATCTTTCCTCTTTATGATATTGTAGTATATAGTATATTTATACAAAAAAACAACTAATTATTCTGTAAAATTTTATGTAAGTGAACATCACTAATTTTATTTATTTGATAAATAGGTATATTTTACAAAATTCGACGATAAGATTCCATAGTTGCAAGAACTCATATGCACACGTATTGTTGGTATAGTAGGCGCCAGATAATCGTGGAATAACGGTCATTGACCCACCTACAATTATTGACATTTTTAATTTGAAAAACGGAATTAATGACACAAAGCTGTCCAGCAGCAAAGCTTAACATTGTCTAATAATGAAAAACGATTCATATTTAATTGTTCAGGTACCTATGAACAGTTATTAGGGAAAGGTCAATATACTTTATTCCACATTTATCTGGCGCCTACTATAGTTTAATTTAGGTATTGTCATATTATTTCTCAAAATTATAGATTGTAGCAGAGTCCTAATTATGTACCTAATCAATTAATTACGGCACATGAAAGTTTACTACACAAATCTTAAAACATATTAATCATGTTCTGACGTCACCTGTTCACAAAACTCTTAGCTATTATGAAAACAAATATCAACTCCTACGCATCGTTCTATTCAAATAAGTGAATCCTTTAGGAAGTGTTTACACTGGCCAAGTAACTTGTAGTTGAACAAGCCAACGAAAAAGTTTTGTTTGGTAAGCATAAAATGAGGTCGAAAAAATATGGTGAAAATGGGGGTCGAAGTGGACGATCTACTTTTACTAAATATTAATGTTAACACATTTGACATAAACAAGAAGAAATAATCGAAAAATAGGTACAAAGTTGATGCTTTTTTCTAAAGAAATCTCTCCAGCTTACCTGTGAAAGGTGAGTCTAAAGTAAAAGATGTAGAATTTATCTGTCTGTAAGTTGCAAATCTGCTTTTATTGAAGCAAATACAATACTGCAACCTTCATCTAGACCATGGCCGCTAAACGTTTTTCTGTATGGAAAGCTTGGTTTAAAAGAAATCTGCATTGAAAAATGCACTAGGGGGGGAAAGTCCAAATTTTCAAGATCCTACAGTATCTTAATCTGCGGACAGCAATCGATGTGTAGGTCACCGTCCGATAAGGACCAGCCGGTCGATTCTGTAAACATATCGAAGTGAAGGCTTGGGTGAAGTGATCACGAGGTGAGCTGTCAATCCATATAATCAAGATGGATTGACAGCTCACCTCGTGATCACTTCACCCAGGCCTACACTTCGACATGTTTACAGAATCGACCGGCAGGCCGAGACCGAAAGCGCGTCGTGTTCCACGCGCGCTTCAAAGATATGTCAACATAGTTGACGGAGCCCGCTAGGGCTAGTGCCTGCCAGGGTTGCGGGATTGTAAGAGTTACCGTGGCCCTGCAACTCAAAGAGCATTTCATTTGGAGGAACACGGATGGTTTTAGTCACTAAGAGTCTGACACTTCTTTCCACCCAGGGCGGCAGGAGCCATTTGATGAACTCCCATAAAAAAAAAAACATGCGGTGTAGTCTTTAAGGACTGCCGATAGAAGTGAAAACTAACCGAAAGCTAAAGCGTTCGGTGACGATGACGCGAGTTCTATGATTTTTTCACCCAAAGCGTTCGGTGACGATGACGCTATAAAAAAAGTAGGCGCCAGACAATCGTGGAATAACGGTCATTGACCCACCTACAATTATTGACATTTTTAATTTGAAAAATGGAATTAATGACACAAAGCTGTCCCGAATCATCATCTCTCGTGATCCTTAACATTGTCTAATAATGAAAAACGATTCATATTTAATTGTTCAGGTACCTATGAACAGTTATTAGGGAAAAGTCAATGTACTTTATTCCACATTTATCTGGCGCCTACTATAGTTCCATGATTTTTGTTCACCCAAAAAGTACACATATGTATACTGTGTATATATGTACATATAGCTCATGGAAAGCGTTCGGTAACGATGACGCGAGTTCCATGATTTTAGTTCACCCAAAAAGTGCTCAACTAAAGAAGTTTTCACTTCAAAAAAGTATCGAAACATGGAGCTTAGACCAAACCTGTAGCACTTTACCAGTGTAAAAGTACCTTACAAGCCTGCGGTCACATTACTAAGCAAGTCACTTCCGTCGTGTTTCCGACGCCTAAGGCTAAACGAAGCATTCTAACAACATTATAACGATCCATTATAATTATTATTGCTGGTACGTTCGCGTCATTATTATAATTTGATGCACTGCAATTATTATTACTTAGTTATGGCTGTCGAAGTGACGATTTTAATGTTTTGAGTCGTGTATGTTTTATTTTTGTTTCGTACATCCATATGAGCAGTAATAATTATTAACTTCCAGCGGCTTCGACCGCATGTATCTCGGAAATTGACCCAAGGGAACATACTTCCGGGGTAAAAAGCTTATCTGCTATGCCAGACTATCTCTGTACCAAATTTCGTCTAGATCTGTTCAGCCGTTCTGGCGTGATTGAGTTACAAATATCCGTCCTTTCATCCAAGTTTGGATTTATACGTGGCAAAAAAAAAACTCTGTCCGTATGTTTGTGTATAGATATATCTACATTTTCGACGACGAGTATTAATCAACATTAGAATTAGAATAAAGATGCATACAATAAATTGTTAGACAATATAGATGAGAAACATGCCGATAATTTGAATCTATTGTACCATTGTTTCAGTAATTTAATATCCTAACAAAAATCTATTGTATTAGAACTTGACATTTCAAACACATGCACTGTTATTGATTTCTCTTTTTAATTTGAAAGATGAGAGCGAAAGATTTCTTTCTTCGATCTTTTATTTGCATGCAGTGACAGTATAATTGTATATGCATATGTCACCGGAGAATTGCAAACGCCGTAACATTGTAAAATATCGCATGAAATTGTAAACTATTTTTTCTTAATAAGACACGGATATATTGGGAACTATTGAATTTGGATGGGATTTATTTTAAACAAAACGATTTTTTTTCATAATATATCGACAAATTATAATCTAATAAAGATATATTACAATCTTACCGAATCTGCAATTTTCCGGTGACACATACAAGGTGTAACAGAATAATCGCAATATCTGAAAAGGGGTAATTGTTCTCATCATTATTAACAACTTTTACTATGGGACCAAAACAGAATACTCGGAAAAAAAATTGACTGCCACATACATTTCTGTACGCATAACTCGATACAATGTTCTAAACAGCTGATATTTTTTTCGCGATTTCGTACTTCGTCCCATAGAAGTTTAAAGCGATTTCACCATGCACAAAGATAAAAAGGGCCCATTTTCCATGTTCGTTTAAAGGACCTCCACAGTTGCTATAACAACGGAAAATACCCTCGATGAATGTCAATAAATGACAAGATAACTGACTATTTGATGATACGATGGAGTCGAGTTGGAGGATCAGACTTGGAATAAAGGGGTTACGGCGCGGTGTGTTCACACGGAGACAAGTTTTGCCGGATCGGATTTTACCGTATACGGCAGAACCGAATGCTCTGTTCTTGTTCACACTTATTCGGTTTTGCTTTTCTACAAAAATCTGAATGTTGTGTCACCGTGTTAATGCTATTCGGAATTTTTGCAGGAAAACGCTCAGTCTCTACAATTTGGAAGCGATGGACGTAAAAACTTTTGCTATCATAAATATACTGGTATTATCGCCAGCAGAGGTTAGGCTAGAAAGCGATTTTAGTTAAACTCAATTGTGAAAAGACGAACTACGATGGGTCTATTAAAACTCTTAACCACCCGACTTGCCGTACCTGGTTTTAGCGGCAGTCGGTATAAAACCGAATTGACGCTCGTGTGAACGCATTCGGTTTTTTGCCGTGTGACCGAATCTATTGCAGTCGCAAAATCGGATGTTAAGATTTGCCCGTTTAGGTTATTTGTCGAATCTTAAAACTGAATGAACTCATCCATATAAATTATTTATTTATTATATACTTTACTGTTCACCAAAAACCGACAAAACCGTATCCTGCAAATATCAGATCCAAAGTATACATACGCACCAGCGTACTCACGCAAGTGCTACTTATTGATATTATTATAAAATGAAACTATGTTTAAGGTTTAAACTTCATAATATCACATATTTATCTGCAAATAAATTTTTGACTTTGACTTTGATAATATATTTGGCAGTCGCAAAATCGGATGTTAAGATTTGCCCGTTTAGGTTATTTGTCGAATCTTAAAACTGAATGAACTCATCCATATAAATTATTTATTTATTATATACTTTACTGTTCACCAAAAACCGACAAAACCGTATCCTGCAAATATCAGATCCGGCTTACAAATGTATGTCTCCGTGTGAACGTAGCGTTAGTTGTAAAGTCCACTTGGTTCCCGTGATTATAGTCAAACGCGGCTGAGCTGGGCATCATGGAGTCAATCCTTTTTTTTTTATTATGGATGGGAAATCATCAAATGACTTCTTCCGCTCTGGGTGGAGCGGAAGGGCGTGTCAGACTCTTACTGACTAAAACCCATCCGTGTTCCTTCTAAAGCCCTTTGCGTTCCAGGGCCGCGGTGACTCTTTCGAACAAATTCCGCAACCCTGGCAGGCTCTGGCCCTAGCGGACCCCGTCTTCTGTGCTGACATCTCTTTGAGGCGCGCGTGAAACACAACGCGCCATCGACCCGGGCCTGGTGGTGATCGGACAGCGAGCCACCCAACGCTCGCTGTCCGCAGGCCCGCGCCTACGGTGGCCGGGGATCGCCCTGCTACTCCCGACGCCCGGGGCGTCTTCTCCTGTTGCGGTGGTTGGGGCGATTCTCCTGTTGCGGCGGTTGGGGCGAAGGCCTTGCCTTTCCCTCGCGCGGCCCGCCTCCTCCTTCGCTAGCATTACTGCTTCGCAGAAGGAGGTGACCGCTCCCCAAGCCTCCTCGCTCCGGACCATGTATTCAACCAGGGCCGGACGCGAGAGGTCACTGCCGCCGATCGCCTCGACGAGGACACGGCGTTGTTCCGCCCAAGCATTGCAGCCCTCCACCGTATGCTCCACCGTGTCCTCCGGGCGATCCTCACAGTGCTGACACCCGGGCGTGTCCGCGGGAGGACACGCCCGGTTAATCCGAAACAGGTAGCTCCCGAAACAGCCGTGTCCGGTCAGTACCTGCGTCAGGCGGAAGGTGATGGATTCAATACTTAGGCAGGGGAAAGTGTCATTGGGTTTTTATTTGTTTCATATTAGCTGCCTTCCATTCTATATTTCCTGTAGTAGCATACGTCCGAATCTGGGTTTTTGAGGTTAATGACGCAGAGTCGCTTCCCTAATGTATCTAAGTGCTTGACATATAGGTAAGTAGGCACTTCTGATTACCCCTTCGGGAAAAACATTAATTTTACATTTTCTAAAGTTAAGTTGTTCATATGAATTAACAAACCTTGTTGGTCGAGGTGCTCGTGGCTAAGTAATACCTAACTCGCACGTCGATCTTAGAGGCTAAGCAACGCTGGCCGACCTAAAGAAAGAACGAAAGAAAAACAGTTGATTTATTTGTTTATTTTGCTTGTCGCAAATAAACTATTTTCCTTATATCTTTCTTCTTTCCAAGTATGTTAAAGAAGTTATTGTTCTAGTGTGTGAAAGAGACTGAGTTAAACAAGACGAATAGCACTATCTCTTCCCCACAAAAAAGATGGCATTGCCACGTCATTCGAGCAGGACGAGCGGGAGGTAATCTGTAACAATAGATTTCATGTTTTCTTGTTTCTAAGTCAAGCTGCACGTAGCAAGCTCTGATCGTTACACTAGCCTGTAGATCGGTGACCGTCCATTTCATACCGAGACTCCTCCGTGTCTTGGTTTCGGGTGTGAATTGTGGACATTTGACAGCCGTTACGGGTAGTCAGAGTTCAGAAAATCTTTTATCAGACTTGTCAAGGGGTATCGTGTTACAAAGTTGATCATAATAATAAATCATTTATTTTCAGGTTAAAATACCTTTACCAAAGTATACATACACACCAGCGTACTCACGCAAGTGCTACTTATTGATATTATTATAAAATGAAACTATGTTTAAGGTTTAAACTTCATAATATCACATATTTATCTGCAAATAAATTTTTGACTTTGACTTTGATAATATATTTGGCATCTGCCTTCAATGAACGTTGGTACCGGAGTCCCGTTTAAAAACAAAACATTTTTATATTCCTATTTAAAATTCTCTTTTACTTTTCGCCAGACGCTTCCAAAGGGTTACCTTATCTAGGGCCTCTTGTCTGCCAGAGACCTGGAGCCAAGGATATCCTCCTCACAATATAATAACAATTGTGTTAGTAAATAAATTTAAAACTATGTTACTATCACTTAGTTGCACTAAGTCTTTGTGCGTTCTGGTGGCACCTGTCCGAAAAGCGTCGGAATACAATCAAAACCTTTCTTCCACCACATGATGCAGATAGCATGTTGGTATACGCATCACAAACCCCTAAAAGTTGATGTTGCGATGCGACTCCAGCAGCTGCACTCTCGGCGCATACTTCAGCCTCTGGTGCACGTACTTCACGATGTCTTCCGCGTCGGTGGTGTAGTGGAGACGGGAAATATACACCGGAGGATTCGGCTTCGCAACTCGCAGTTTTTCGTTTTGCTCCGTATGAGCCTTGCCGCAGCGGTTCTTACAGCTACTCTGACATAATGCCTACTGGAAACTTCCAAGGCATTACGTCAGAGTAGCCTAAAACCTACCCAACTGGGTACCTAGGCTTTTTGTGTGAGATGCTAGATTGCTGGATCTGTCGAAACCCTTGCGCCATCCCGTTTTCTTAGAATAATATTGATATTAATAAGTAAACTCTATCAAAGACAGATGTAACACGGAACTCCTCGGAGCAAAATCATAATTATTATATTCACATATAAATGACAAGTCGTGTAAGCCTTGTTCTGGCCATAGACTATATAAATAGGTCTTAGCTGTCATACCTTCCTGAACACTTGAACACGCGGTTTATTTGTTTAAATATGTTTGTTTTTAATGTTAAGAGCTGAGATTTATGTTTAAGTCTGTTTGTTTAAGTATTATTGGTTTAGGTAAAGACTTTGCCTGTTAAGTTAGATAGATTTGTTTCAAATAAGAAGAGAGAAGCTTTTTCACGTGACTTGTCTGCGTGGACTTCATTCAGATCGGAGTTAAAAGGATTATTTGATGTTACACATAGTATCCAGTTTATAAACTATTAACTTTGACCACTTCCTTCAGTTTTCCATGTGTTATTACTTCCCAGAATTTGATCATTATTTAGCGACACTTTCGGATGGTGTGTCATTTTTTTCAAAACCAACCGGTTCGATTCCTGGCTAGGAAAACCGATTTTTCATCCAATAATGCAGTTTTAATTTTCATCAAAATCGGGCTCGAGATTCCTTTCAGTGCTTTTCGATATTCCTCATAGTTTCAGATTTGGCCATCCACGCACACTTTAAAAATTCACTCTGTATAGATACATATTTGTGCCAAATTCGTTCAGTATTTTTTTCGTGAAAGAGTAAAAAACATGTCATCCATTCTAATATTTGTTCTAATAGTAGTTAAAGGATTAGTAGAAAGTAGGGTAGGACTAGTAGATCAGTAGGAAATAACTACGATATTAAGTGAAAAGTGCTTGTAATGAAATCAGGATTATTAAAAACTTGGAGATAGGGCGTTATTTTAACTTTCAGTCACACGACAGTGTTCCAAGGAGATCCAACGTGATATTTGGAGTTACTTCTGCATGCTACCTAACAGATTTTAAAACAAAACATTACGCAATAAATGGTAACTTTTGCAATAAATGGTATGTTCCTGATTAAAAATGATGGAAACAGTATTTTTTACTTTTCAAATCAATAAGAAATCATAAAGGTAAATCGCATCAAAGTTCAGGAGTAGGGCCTGGTGACGTCACTTGTTTGTAAAAAGTGTACTAACGTGTGTCGTCACACGAGTTTTCAACGCACCGTATCGTCTGTATCATCGAAGTGAAAACTTCTAATTGGCCTTCATTATTTTAGAATAAGCTGTAAGTTTTCTAAATATAATAAAATATTTTTTTATTTACGTGACTAAAGGGAAAAAATACGTGTCCTATATTTTTTTTGGAAAATACGCTATTCATTAAAATATGACGACGGATTTATATGAGACCAAAGTGACAAATGTCATGCGTCTTTTATTTTCCTGTTTTTTTGTGCTTCATAGAATCGGGATTATTCGACACTTATGGTCGACGCCAGATAAATTTGCAATAACGGTCATTGCCCTTTCCTTGTTAAATATCTCTTGGTATGTACCTGGACAACAAATTATGAATCGTTTTTCATTACTAGAAAATGTAAAGGATCACGATAAATGTCCATTCAGGACAGCTTTATGTCTTAATTTCTGCTTTCGGAATGAAGTATGTCAATAAATGAAGGTGGGTCAATGACCGCTATTGCAAATTTATCTGGCGTCGACCATAGCCTGTTTCATGGTCCAAAAATAACCACACAGATTGTAAAACATAATTAATTTTAAGAAACATGATACCAATTGGTTTGGCGAAATGAAGTAGGTACGTAATATGTGCGATAACCGCAAGATGATGTCAAAACAAAAAAACGTTGAGACCTAAAACCTGACTGACCAGAAGTAGCCATGTCATCCATATTCCGAGAAATGGTGCCACAAGGTCTGAAGAATAAGGCAGTATTGACGTTTAACGCACCTGCGATAAACACAATTGGTAACTGTAAAAAAAACTCGCCGTGAAAACTTAGGTGAAGTGAGTATGAGGTGAACAGCCGATCGATTTTGTAAACATGTCGAAGTGAAGGCTTGGGTGAAGTGATCACGAGGTGAGCTGTCAATCCATATAATCAAGATGGAATGACAGCTCACTACGTGATCACGTGACATCTTGTTTATATGCATTAACAGCTCACCTCGTGATCACTTCACCCAAGCCTTCACTTCGACATGTTTACAGAATCGACCGGCAGCAGTGTAATTCCGTAAACATGTCGAAGTGAAGGCTTGGGTGAAGTGATCACGAAGTGAGCTGTCAATCCATGTAATCAGATGGAATGACAGCTCACTTCGACATATTTACAGAATCGACTGGCTGTCGTTCCTCCCAGAAGCTACGGGTAGACAGCTAAGCCCATGTTCACCTAAGTGAGATAGTTTCAGAATAGCGCTGCAGTAGGCCGTATGTCAGTGGTAACTAAACCAGTATAAGCTGGCCTTGTATTGTATTAAAACGTCATACTCTACGCCAGCTCAAGATAGAAGGTTGGGCTGGGCACTCTGGGTACCTAATCCTGTAGTTTTTGAGTGACATTTCAGGTAAGAGTGATGAGGATGGGTATCCTGATGCTGAAGCTTCTCTTTGAATTATAATTTTATAATTTCGGGATCGAATTAAGAATCAACTCTATGAACAGTAACTGGGCACAAAATAAAATCCAATAACATTGCCGATATGGGCATCGAACTGAAAACCTCTAGTTCAGTAGTCGCACGCGCGACTTCAAAACCAACAAGTTAATCACATAGGAAGTATTACCATGAAATTAGAGATTTTGTTGGAAAAGCTTATCAATCAAATGAAGGCTGTACAAAACAATCAAGGTTCGATCCACGCTCGATCACAATAAAGGGAAGATTAAAACGGAAGCGAGCAAGACGTCAAACTGACTTCCGGTCGCTACTTCATTTCGTAAAAAGAATTTTATATTCAGATACGGTTGAAATTAATTTTGTTGGTGTTTTTATTGTCTTTATAAAGAGGTGGTAGTTATTTTGAGTAACGGGTGACTGTTCGTGTACAATTGATGATAAAATATGGCTTTTTCACAGCTTGATATCGATATGGCGTCTTTCGCAATTTCTATACTTTATTTATTGGGTTTCCGCATATATTTCAAGGAAGATTAATTTTTGATTTAGTGCTTTCGGGAAATTAACCGTACACAGGTAACCATAATTTTGTATATACTCGTATTTCCGGGGTCATGATTCAGGATTCTGCTAGGCTTATTTATGAAGATTTATGTATGGCTAGGTATAGTGTGATCTATTTCTATGACTTACGGCCCGTTTCAATAACGTACCTTTAACCATCTGTCAAATTAGCTACCAACAGTAGCGAAACGTCATTTTTGCCTTTGTAACATGACGTTTGAGCTACTGTTGGTAGCTTATTTGATATACGTTATTGAAACGGGTCGTTAAAGACGATGTACAACCCCCGAACCGTTAAGGACGGAAATATTTGGGCTGATATTTTTCCAAGGCATGATAAGTGCTTTAAGAGAATTTTCCATTATACACTCAGAAGTTTGTGTGTTGAAGTTAGTACCAGCCTTGCCAAGAACTACTATTTTACCCAGTTAATGGGTTGTGGAGGGCAGATAGGCTCCGCGGCTCCACGTAAAATACTGGTACTCAGCTGAATCCAGTTTGACTGGAAGCCGACCCCAATGTAGTTGGGAAAAGGTTAGAAAGATAGAAGTGTGTGTGTGAACGAAGTAAAAATATAGTTAGTAAGTCTTCTGTGTCCATACATTTCTATTCACCAATAGAAAAAATCTATTTACAACTGTTGGCAGAGTGACAATTTCAAATTATATCGAGATTTTTCTGTATTTCACTAAAATCATACGGCTAAAACTACAGCCCATTGCGGCTGCAAGGTGCACTTAGCTTTAAAGGTATTTTTTCCGATTTTACAAATAAGAAGGCCTACCAACCTAACAGCAATCGTTGCGCAACAATCACGCTAAACGTCTTCTAATAAAGACCTGCTACAATTGGACCAGCTGATTATTTAACCACAGATAATAGTCGCGTGAGCATTATTTCGTCCGACTGATTGTGGCGGCCTGAATAGCTACCCCTGACCGGTTGTGTACGTACTGGCGCGCACGCATCGCTGTGAACTGTTCTTTGTTTGACTGGGTGTGGTGTTACGTGGTTAAGGAGTAGCCTGAAGACCAAATACTACGTTTTTGTTACTTTGTTACCGATACACTATTGGTAAGTTACTTGTGTTTAGTTACCGATAGTCCATTGGTATTTACTTTTTGGGTATTTATTCAAGAACGTTGGTCGTGTGTTTAGACACTACCATTTTTTATTTCATATTGGTGGGCTTGCGTTTGACCACAATCCAGGAGATTGAAAGCGATGATGTGGTCATCGATGGACCTATTCACATTACACGTTTTCAGTAAACACAGATTCGGGCAGGGAACTCCTTAGCAGTACAAAGAAAGTATTCCCAAAACGCTTCGTGCTATGGGAGGGATGTCCACCATTTAACACCGTAAGTGTCGTGCAGACCGATGATAAACACTTTTCTGAAAGGACTATGTCTAATTGTGTATGGATAGCAAAATTAGAGAACCGACTTAAATGATTTGTGAAGTGGAAAAAGAAAAAGCCCGAAACAAACTTGAAAGTAGAGTAATGTTTTTCATAATAAATAAAATAGCACCCTGAATGGATTGCTCGTGCTTTCATTGTTATGTTACCGAGAGAATGCAAGTGCTAAACAAGCAAAGAAAACTGGAGCATGTAGTTTAAAAATTAAGTTGTCATCACAAACAAATTATTTTTTCTATTATCGTTTTAATTAAATTGATATGGTTGACCCGGCGGTATCTATGGTTCTAAGAAGTAATACAATAGTATAACGATACTAAAAAAAAATAAGTCGGAGTCGGTTTTGGAAGTCGGTTGTATTTTTGTAAAAAAAAAAAACTTTTTATTGCACTCACACCTTTTTTTTTTTTTTTTTTTTTTTTTTTTTTTTTTTTAAACTTTTTATTGCACTCACACCTAACAACACCACTGGAAAGTCACAGGAAAGCAAAATACGCAATTTTGGTTACTTGGATAACATATTTTTTCCAGCTATTTTGATTTAAAAACCAAACTACTCAACCGATTTTGATGAAATTCTATGGACCTTTAACAAAATATAATTTTTCAAGTCAACCAACAAACTTTACACAAAAAAAAATAGAACGAATTGAGAACCTCTTCCTTTTTTGAAGTCGGTTAAAATGCGATACCATCTGCCTCTTAATCATCTGCTCATGATGTTATTAGTCTTATATAACCAAAAAAAAATCTACTTCATCAATTTAGGGGCAAGGTTAGCGTTCCGAACAATGATTGATAACTCGCAATTGTGAAATATTTAAATGCTCATTTCCGTTGAATTTCAGCTGTAACGTGATATTGGATAGACATATGATATAATTATGTATAATTAAAGTCCATGTTATTGTCTAATAAGGCTAATAACCAACTGGTAACGATACTCGTAATATGACAAGTTAATAGGAAGATATTGTTTTAGGGTTCTTAACTACGTGTGTAAAAACGGAACTTTTACGATCACTTCTGTCTGTCTGTCGCAGTCAATTTGCTCCGAATCTACAGAAGGCCGGATATTGATCACAAATCTCTACACTTATCAATAACTAAACCAACTGTATAGTCTTTGTAAATGCCAATATAATAGGTTATTTCTCGCTAGAAGATTCGAGTATTCATGCAGTTTAGTAAAAGGAATATGTCAAACAACGACTGTTTACAGAAAACTATAAATGTAACTGGTAGTCACTTTTTTTGGCGCATGAGCATATGCATCTATTTAATTTTTTTTAAACGTTGCCCCACATTAGGTATTTCTCCTGTATCGTGGGTGAGTTTACAAACATACAATCTCACATACACAAACAGCCAGACCCGGAACAACTATTTGTAGTTCATACAAATATTTGTTCCGTGCAGGAATCGAACCCGTGCCACCCAGCGCAGCAGTCTGCATGGGCTGCGTGGGCTGCAGCTGAAAATCAGCGTCTGGTGGCATACCTTGTGTTGCCATCTGGCATTATGCTGAGCTGAGGCCCTTTGGCAGTGTTGGTTTTCATTATTTATTTTGTTTAATTTTATGGTGTTTCTGTTTTTTGTAATGCCAATTCTTTCTTTCTTTCAGTCAATCACTCAACCAGTGCACCAACCGTGTCGTCAAAAAATAATAGATTGCTTTATAGGATGAATGTGAAAAAAAAAAATACATTCTATCAGTGATATCGCTAAAACCAAAGTCCAAAATGTATGGGATTGACAAGAGCTACCGAAATGCCACGAGGTCCATCTTAAAAATTGTAGACTTTTCGACAATTGTTGTGCTGCTGATAGAATGTCGCTTTCTTTAGGATAGAGGCTAAGGTCCTATCAGAGCGGACGCTTCTGATTGGAATCCTTGAAAATACGTTCCGAAGTAGTCATAGAACTATTTGTATTGTGGTTTACGCACTAGATCCGACTTCAGTCATCCGATTCGTCTCCGTCATCTGTGAGTCTCCAATTCAGAAGAATTATTGACAGACCGAAGAAGCCGTCTGTATGAACTAGTTTGATCCAACCCGTCCCTACCTGTCCTTCCCCTCCCAGCGACGCCCTAAGCCGAGGCCCGTACCCCACAGGGGGTGCCCTTAGCGTGTAGTCGCTTAGTTTGTAAGTTTTTTAATAGCCCTGGCTGGAGGCTTTAATATTATATTAAGGCCACCACAGACAAGCCCGGTTAAGCAGTCGAAAACGGTTGAACTGCGAGGCGCCACTCACAAAAAAAAAAAACGTTTTCGAATTACCTACCTCGAATTCAAATTGGACATATCCAAAGATGGCACCTGAATAGCTTAGATTTGGATCAGAGGTCGGATTAGTGCGTGAGCAATATTCGAATTTTTTAGGCTCTAGATCTATATTATCACGAATTGGAATCGGATGCAGAGCGAAAAGCAATATCCGATATCGGTCCGAGGTTTTCATTTCCGTATTTTCACGGATCGGATACAGTACGTAACCGCTCTTATACATAATTATTTTCAGATTAAAAAAAAACTAGCTCAAAAATATTGTTTATGTACTCCCGTTGATGTCTTTTACAGGGACGACTTTACCAACATCCAGATTTTGGATTATTTCCGTTTGTTACTTTGTTTTTAACGTTTTATGTTTATTTAAATATGTTAATGTATTTTAAGCATCTTTAAATAATTTATTCTTGTTTTTAGTTTTTTATCCATTAGTTCCGAGAAATTGTTATTAACTAAGGAGTTATAAGAAAAAATGTAGTTTCAAGGAAATGATACGAAAAACATAATTAAGATAACGTGAGGGGTGAATCCCAACTTTTTTCTATTAAAATGTTATTAAATGTGATATTTTTAAAGTGTATTTAAAGCGGAAGCTTTTTTATAAAGCAAAAAAAATAGAAAAATAGACGTGAATTTGAAAAAAAAACATAAATAACTACAGCATCAACCCAGAACTATAAGACATATTTCTTCCGAATTCTTAAAAAAAGTAATATGTAAGGATCGTGGCAGGTCTGAGGGTGACTTTATGTATGTACGTAGGACGTAGGTATGTTATTTTCAACTGCAACGGTGACCGAGAATATTAATCGGAAATTTGCTCCACTTTTCGTTTATGGTCGGATCTTCCCCGTGATCTATTTTATGGCTTTAAAAAGGATCAGTCACTGGTGCACTAAATTTTAGATAAAATTGAGTGCTATTAAATATAAATTAATTTAGTTCATTAATATACAAAATAAAATCTAGGTTTACGCTTGATTTCTCACGTATGCTCTATATTTTATGACCAACAAAAAAAAACTATGAACTGTGTAGGTACGTTGTTCAATGAAAAAGATAAAATTATATTTCACAGGCAAAAAATATTCGAGTCGTTCCTTAAAATGTTTCAGAACAATTCAGTTTAGGTGTTTATTAATATCTAAAATCTGCTTAGTTTCTGTAAAAGGCAATGTTTTAGTAATCATTTTTTTCTGTTTTGTAATAATATTTTCATTATCTTCTAGGATGTCTCTATCTACGAAATTGATAGATATCTCCCACCCGTGCCTTTAAGCATATTTTGATACAATGGACATCAAAACTAACATAAGACAGGATTTGAACATAAGACAAATAAATAACCAATCTAAAAATACACAACTAACAGTGCCAAAAGCCAAGGTTCCAATAACCTCAGAATGAAAACCCCAGCCTAACGGGAAACGGGACCCGCTCCAGCAGGTAAGGTTCAGGTTCCATTTTCAAAAAGCCGCACGGTCGCCCCACTCTTGAAAAGCGAAGGTTTTATTACGTGGGGAGGCGCGCGCTTGCCAGTCTCCCGCTCGCCGTCGCAAGCGCCGGACGCGCCGCGCGGCATTAGTTTTCCCCCACACACGGAAAAATTGTGTCGCGAGTGCGTTTGAACCTTAAAAAAAAGACCCTGTGCCCATTCACCCAATGAAGGATTATGTGCATGGCTGACAAGTGTTCCAACTGTGATTTTCTCTACGTCAGTGCCCCAGGCCCTCCCTTTCTACGTTAACCCTTACACGGTGAGTAGATATATAAGATATTATGCAACTCGGAACTGTTACTGAAAGTTGCGAAAGGATTTTTGTTGAAATATCCGCCCGGGGCGCTAATGGGCGCCTTATTAGAATATACTTAAATAAAATGCAACGTACGTCTGGCCAGTTTTGTATTTGTATGAAATGACTGTTCGATACCGATCCGGTTTTTTTCCCAGTATATAACTTTATTAATAGGTTTCGCGTCTGATCGGGAAGGTCATAGAAACGTCAATGTTGCGTAAAGATTAGATCTAAACTTTTAAGCAAACATAACATAACAATATTTGGGGAAGCAACACACCCACAAAAAAAAACATAAAAATGCGAAAACATTTTTTTTCTGAGAATCGATGAGCCCTAATCGCGAAAACAAACATTTAAATGTTAATAAAGTCAGGTGTTACAGACATTAAAATATTTAATTTATGAATAAAAGGATATGGAACCTGACACCCTTGGGCGCTACTATTGTTGCACACTTGATACTCGCTCGAACGTAAAATGATTATATACCAACAATCAGCATACATAGTTGGTAGACGCTTACCCAACCAGATAGTGAGGCAATTACTTCGTTAAACAGTGTTAGTAAATAAAAACGCAATCGGTAATACCACCGTTGTAAAGTGTTCAACATTTCAACTTCGATATTTATTGGCAAAAAACCTGATATTGGTACTCGGCATAAAATATTGCATTATGTATATATTTTTCACATGTTGAGCAATTACTTCTAGATATTTGGGGGCTCCTGAAAAACTAAATCGCACTCAAAGTTAATTTATACTTAGTCTTTGACTTAGCAAAAAATCGAACCATGTGATTATTATAGCAGAATCAAAATGTTCTTTGAAATTGAATAAAGAATCTACTAATCAATATTTAAAGTAATCGAGAAGTTAGAATTTTTAAAATGAAAAATACTGTTTAATTTTTTATCGGATAACTCAACTAGGTTGGTTGTATCGTAGAGTAAGACCAATGAAACGATCGACGAATCGTGTGTCTAGAAATGAGATGACGATGATGTTACAGAATTAACGCAATATCTGAAAAGGGGTCATTGTACTCATCATTATGAACAACTTTTGCTATGGGACCGAACAATGAAATGGTGAAAAAAAAATCGACTTCCCCATACATTTATGTTCGGAAAACTCTACAAAATGTACTGAACAGCTGTTTTTTTTTTTCGGTTAGTCCCATTCGATTCCCATAGTAAAAGTTGTTCATAATGATGGGAACAATGACCCCTTTTCACGTATTGCGTTTATTCTGTTATACGTTGTATTTGACGTCATCTCATTTTTAGCCACATCGTCTGTCTTTCAATGTCAATTCGTCCATCGTTTCATTGATATCCTTCAGGAAAATATTGAAGAAAAAGACATGATGCAACGACCACAAGTAAATTGGGGTAAGAGAAACTAAGAAAAAAAGAAATCTCGCAAGAAGATTTTCTAGTCGACCGGATGGAAAAAATTAAAATTAAAGCATTAATTGAGGTAGCTAAGCTAAGTGATATGTACAAAACGAATTATTATTCAATATTGTATGAAACACTAGTTAAAGCATTATCTTAAAGATTATCTTGCAAAGATCTATGGTAACATGAAACTCTTTACATACATTTTATATTTTATTTGTCGATAATCAATAATTATTAAATTAAATTCATAATGGAAAAAAACTACAAAATAAAAATACAGGGTATATTTAAATGTTGTCGCAAACTAAAATATAAAAAATAAAATATATTGAAATCATCTGCCATTCATGTCAGACAGAATAGTATGTAGTTAGTAATATATTTAATAAGTTTTCCTTCTAACACGTCATAATTATAAAATCAATATTTTTATATTTATTCTTCTTCAATTCGCAATCACCAATCGAGTTTTCAATGGTACCTATAACTTAGAGTAAAAATATCGATCGCTACATGGCGTTTGGATTAAAAACAAAATAATATATACCTTTATCGAAAAAAGATCTGTCGTTTCTAATGTAATTTTAAATATTTTATTGATTCTATAATCCGGTCACTTGTAGAACCAGTATGGCAACCTTTGAACTATAAAGGTGCCTCTTTCATGTGTGGAGTCGCGAATTTATTTGCGGTTATTGTAGTTTGTATTGTAAGATCAAAAATATCGAGATATCATCATGCACAAGACTTTTCACGAGAAGAGTTTTTTCAGGAATTCCCTCAAATAGTTATCGCAACAAGGTACATCTTTGGTTGATAGGCTCGTGTTTGATCACAATCTCATCTGATGGAAAGCGAGGATGTGGTTGACGATGGAGCACGGTATCCTAGGAGTAACCTAATCACTTTTGACTTAAAGACCCCCAGGTTGTAGCTATCAGAAAACAGTGTAGATGACCCAGTAGTGCAGTAGTGTTGATGACCAAAAATAAAGAAGTACCCGTTTTCTGCGTATTCTACCGCGATATAAGGATTAAACATAAAGTTAGGAATGTATCAGCGAAATGAGAAACTCATGTGACAAGTGACATCTGACGTTTGATTTATCGTCATTTTGACAGGAAACTGCAGTTTACCTATGGTTTTCCTCGTAAACTTAGGTATCAAATGATGCCACTGAAGTTTAAATTAGTTTTCTTACTAGCTAAAACGATTATTTTGTTTGCAAACAATCAACATTTAGACGTTAATTCGACATCACTTCAGTGATGACGCTAGTTTCATGTTGAGAACGCGATTTGAATGTTGTTATACCAATTTTCTAATCAATATGTCGCTTGTAATCTTTAATATTGTGGTGAGAAAATAAATGAATTTTATTATTATTATTATTATTATTATTATAATTCGAGTGTTCAAAAAACTTGGGAAACCCATGCTCTCGTAAAATTAAGCTTTGTTGGAAGATTTGATCGTTATTTCTTAAAAGAACCAATTAACTAAGGAAACAAGAACATTTTTGTTTGTGGTTTGAAAAATGATGCAGAATATTAGATGCTTCTGTTTTTGTAAGTTTTACGACAGTCTTTCTTAATGGTAACCGATGATGTGGTCGACGATGGAGCACCGTTGCCTAGAAATAACCTATTCACTCTTGACTAAACGAACCCCAGGGTTGCAGCTCGCGAATTGATTAATTTCCTTTAAAAAGACAGATATGTATTGATGTACCTAGTTATATGTTAAAAAAAAATATATTTACTATTTGGTATGAACTAGTCCTAATGCCGGCATCGTTTGGATCCACAGTGTTGACTCCGTCTGACTTGTATAAATATTTAAGGACCGGTGGTGTCAAGCGGATTCTGTTGTTTGGACAATTCGCGTTACATCATCATTAATAGGGCAATACACGATATTTCCTTCGCCAATAGACCTATCTTTTGGAACTATCTAGCGTAGGAAAATATACCAAAACATTAACATGTATTTTGCGTTTTTTAAATGTTGGTCACGTATTTTATTCAACAAAATAATTGAATAGACTTATCTATAGATCTTACCTAATACTTCGACCAACGTATTTGTTAGTTTGCCAAAAAAAAAAACACCTACAAAGTCTAACCACAAACGACCACAATATGTTGTTAGGTTATGAAAATTAAAGTTTAAACTTGATTTTTGTCTTAAAACATTTGCTTTAGGTAGTCATCGGTCTTAAAATACAATCTACAAAATGAAGACAGTTGTTTTGAAATAAGTTAAAGTATTTTGAATAAAACGTGACATTTTTGACAGTATTATATCAAAATGAACAAAAAATGTGCTCTTGTCAAAATTTTGCCTCTATTTTGTCTACCACGTCGACAGTTTACTCTAGCTTTTTAAACACGAATTTTGATATTTCTGAAGAACTATATTGTAAATATGTACTTTTATTCAGATGTAGTGTCTACTTTGTCAACCACGTTCATGGGTTAATATGTCCTTAAAGTCAGCGGTCGGTGATTGGTTGATTCATAGACAAGTAATTTCCACAAAAACATGAATGTATAAACATCCTTTCGGAGATAACCTTTAATGGTGTTAGTTCACGTTTCGTTAAATCTTAAAGGTCTGTACACACCGAGACGTGACATGGAACTTTTAACTACTCAAAAACGTTAAAATTTTCAGTAAGAGAATTCCAATAAATTCGAAGTTCAAAGATTAATTTTCGCGGAATGTATTAGAATTCTCTCAAAGAAATGCGTTTTTTTTTGGCAGTAAATACAGTTGGATATTGTAATATAGGGTTTTTAGTGAGAAGGCGAGAAATGTGACACCAGTCTTGCCAAGGGGTATCGTGTTATCCAGTTACTGGGTTGTGGCGGTCAGATAGGCAGTCACTCCATGTAAAATACTGGTACTCAGATGCATTTTGATAAACTTGGAAGCCGATTCCAACATGGTTGGGAAAAACTCGACAGATTGATTGGTTGTAAATACTGTGTTTCTTGTACACGTAGCGTCTCGGTGAGTGCTGGCCCTTAGTTCACGTGACATGTCATCAAAACTTAATGATTTACACTAATGTGTTCGACAGCCGGTTCTGGTCAAGTGTTTATGTTGTGTTTATTATTTGTAGCCTTACTTTAGTAGTATAAAAGTACTGGAACTGATATATTATTTCGTTGAAATACTTATATTTGGTTTCATATGGCGACACCTTACGTACAGACAGGTATTTTATTTATATGTATCGGTATTATTTAATTTATGCTTATTATTTTAATTCAAATACAAACATAACTATGGAAGAATGGATAATTATTGAATAACTATTTTATTAACATATTTTAAGAACAAACAAGATTTAGATACAAAAAAGCTAAAAAAAGCGCAATTTTATACGACAAAAACGCAAACTATTCCAAAAAATATTTCGTTCTGCAGAATTAATAGATTCAATTAATTTTTAATAATCGTATTATAATTAATGAATTATTCATATTGTTCAACATTACAAACTAGTTTTTTTTTATTTAAATTGTCTTAATTTTAGGCTAAGTTCAGACGGGCGCGACGACGGCGACGTGACTTTTAAACTGACACCAGAGAGTTGATCATGGCAATTATCAACAACCAAATGAATCATGCGATTAAAATAAAACCATGACATTTTTTTCGCAAATAAATATCATTTTTGTTTTAGGTTTTCCTAAACGTAGTTGAATCGAGTTTTGTGGTAAATATGCTGACCCGGCAATCTGCAGTTACAACGACAGCATTCAAGGCCGTTCTAATATTAAATCGCGTAATGCAAAAAATTGTAAATTGTGTGTATATGTATAAATAAAAAAATTACAAAAATTGTGCGTCTTCGCGTCAGTCTGAACTTAACCTTATGTTCAGGTCACGGGGTGAGAATACTGAATACTGATGTCAACTTAGAAAATACATAATATTCATTATACAGATTATGGCGCTAAAAACTCGCGAATCTAGTAATAAAGTTGAAAAAGCAGGTATAGTGAATTAATTCGTTAAAATTATTACGACTGGAGACATTAACATCTTGTTTATTTGTTTAACTATTATTATAATGGTATTTTCACGTCCTGACTACTGCGTGCCCTAACACCTTAAAATGAAAGAACTAATAATAATTACACTACACACACATTCCATTACACTTAAAGAAAAAAACAAACAATTTATTTTTCCCTCTGACTGGCTCAAACCATAAATAAGTATGAATTGTTGAAACCGTTAAAATACTAGCCAGAATGGTCAGAATGGCCAACTACCATACCTATAGGCCTGCACTTTAAATATGATCACTAATAGATATTCCTAACCAGAATCTTGTTAAATAAATATATCATCAAAGATTGATGAAATAAAACTTTCTGCACTATCGAATTCCAAAGTAAAAGATTTAAAACCGATCTTTCTCTAGGCAGAATGCCAAAACTTCTTTCTATATTTACGTAATAGTCTTAGTTTGACGTTTTCTCTTTAGTGTCCAAAGAGTTCCTAATGCGAATGACAGTTCTAAAGATGTGGCAATTGAAAAGAAAAAAAAATGGCAAGGAAATGGGAAATCATTAGGCCTTTCATATGGCCTAGAGCTATTAGTCTAGCTCTCTCATAAAGTGTTATTGTAGGTACTTTACGTTCTTGCTATTCAATAGTACCTGTGTGTTTTTGTCACTTGGCAATTTCTTTGATTGAAAACTAGCATTTCCCGCAGCTTTGCTCTCGTGTCCTATGTTACAGGAACCGTATTATTTTCTATCTTTATTTGGTGAAAGAACTACAGTCTAACTTCTAAATATCGGAACAGTACATCCAGAAGTTACGTCCTGCGAATAATTTTACCTCTTTATATTGTTACTAGTTTAGATTGGCTCAAGATACCCTGAGACAGTCAGCCCAGGACTGAATAGAATTTTCTATAATTCTATATCATTTGATGGTAAGTGGTCGAGAATGGAGCACGATTAGCTAGAAGTAACCCATTCGCCCTTGACTTAAAGACCCCAAGGTTGCACCTATCAGGAAACACTGACTCCGGCAGGGAATTTCCTTGAAAGTATTCCCAAAGCTTCATTTTGTGGGATCTGCGCGAAATTGCATTGTATGCATTTCACAGTGTAAACATAATAAAAGTCCGAATAAGGAAATCCGAAAGCAAGTAAACGACAATGACAAAAGTCTGCGCGTGATCCGACTTGTGCAAAGCATCGTGCAAACGGTTTATCGATGCGATTTGCACAAAAATTGTTGAGATACTGCTCAGATTTGCACGAAACGATATGTAATAGTTGCATGTTATTGTTCTCAAAATATTTAGGGCTAGTTTCGTAATTGAAATAGAATGCAGTGTTTTTTTTTTGGGAAATTATAAAAATGTGTTTGTGCTTAGTAAAAAGTTTTTAAGCCAATTTTCATAGTGAATCTACTGCATCTGTGTTCAATTACGCCTTATTGTGCACATTGTATTATCATGAGACATGAATAACTTTTGTATATTAATTATTTTTAATATTAGCATATTAAAAATAAACATATTTTACTTCTTGCAATCATCTTGACACAATTTATTTCTTCCGTCTGTCTGTAACTTAGTAATTCTACAAAATTAGTCGTTGCCACGCTAACCACGTTTATAAATACGAATTCATTCGTGTATTCGATAAAACACAATCAATCGCTTCAATTAGAGATCGGGGGTTATCTCTAAGAGCGATACAAAACATAAAATGTTCGCATTTATACATACTATCTGACACGCGCTTATCGTAACCTATATTGTAATTTTGGAGATACAACACGTAGACTTGTGATGAGACATACATACATTAATGCCTTTCTTTCTTGAAGGGATAGGTACATACAGATTATTTTGGTCAGTTATATTCAAGTATTAAGGACCGAGCTTAATGACATTATCGGGAAATCCATATTCCTGGCTGTTACTGAAGAATTCTTCACGCGAAAACATAGTAACTTAGGACGACCCCTTCTAAAGCGCAGATTCGACTAAAAACTCAGTCTTTGAAAAAATAATCCCACTAACTTAAATAAAAAAACTTTAAAAAGTTTTTCTGCAAATCACACTTCTTTATTAACTGGTAATAATTAGCAAGGCGTTTCCATAACACTTTGGGTGTTAAAATTACTACTCTGACGTTCAAACGTGTCAACTGGAAAACAAGATGGCGGCTTAAACACTTTTTTGCTCAGTTTACGTATGTTATTTATTACGTGATAGTGTTTGAGTTTTAAAAATTTTGTAGTTAATTATCGATTTTAATGTACCTATTGTTTTGAATACTTATATTTATGCTCATCTGCGTGGATGTAACAGAGAAATGGTATTTGGCGACTTATAACGAACATTATTAGGTACGTTTTCCACTAACAAAATTGACAGATGTCAGTCAACATCAAAGCTCCCGGTCGACCACATTTCAATCTTAGTATTAAAAGCATTATGGCGAAAAGGGGTTGATCGGAAGTCCATAGCTGGACATCAGGCGTCTCAAATAGCGAGCCATTAAGCTCGACCCAAAAACCGTTCCCATCCATTCCATCTTCTAATCAACCAGTCTTGAGAAAAGCTCTATGTACTTCAGTCATTCAATCATTTCCGATAAAATCAACTTCGACTTATTAGAAAGAGACCAAAACATTGCTATCTCTTACACCGGTATACAAATATTGAACTATAGCATATAGAACAACTAGGTACATAGGTAGATTTACTTAAAGAAACAACAGTGACTCCTTTTTACTTCGTCCTCGCATAGTTGAGTATCCACATTAATTAATCTACGAAGTTCTGTTCATCTTGAGATAAGAACAATGAGGAGCATTTAAATAACGGATGTATTTGTTTAAGTGCATAGCTTTAAAATGAGCTCATGTTTACTAAACTTAAACATTTCTTTGAGTCGCATATTTACCTATGTCTAAAACCACTTTTTAAAGGATTTTGTTGTGTTCGTCTTATTTATCAGTATGTATAAAACTCTTCCGTTACTTAGTGACTGACAGACAATGCACAGCCGAGACTACTGGTAGGAGAGAGCTGAAATTTGGCATGTAGGTTCCTTGGGGAGTGTAAGGGAGCGTTAAGAGAGCATTTCCCGAAATTCCTACGGTAACGGGAAAAAACGGGATATCCGCGTACGAAGTCGCGGGCAAAAGCTAGTTTATAAATATTTGGGCAGCATCGTCATAACCAGTTTACAAACAAAATTGGCCCAGTAGTGTTGAATTATCTTACTATGTCAAAATGGTCCTATTCTGAACGCTTTGCTGCAAATATTAGAACACATAATGCATCAATCAATCTGTATAGCCTATCTTAACTGTGTTGGGGTCGGCTTCCAGGCAAAACTGATGTATATTACATGGAGTACCAGTAGGTATATTACATGGAGCTACTGTCTATCTGACCTTCACAAACCAGTAACTGGGTGAAACGATATCCATTTGAATAACCTGTGTCTGATCTTTAGCCTAGTATAAAAAATTTAACGACTTCAAAAAAAAAAAATCAGTAGCCACTTAACAATATCTTTCAAAGAAGGCTTCTGCAAAGTTATGATTAAAGAACGTTATTAAATATTTTATTGCAGCGAAAAAAGTAAAACCAGGTATGTAGGTCAACCCTAATCTTGCATAAAAAAGTGTAGACCGGGCCTGCTCAGCAGAGCGTTGTATTCCGCAACCTCGCCCGCGCTGGTTGGCCAACGCGGCCGGCTTGAGAAACGAGCAACCCTGAAGGAAATTAGGGGACATTATCCATGCTATCATTTCTTTATAAGTAGAGGATTGGCAGCGAGGTCAGTGGTCTGATGAGACTTTTGTTGTTAACTATCTGAGATATAAAACAGCGCTGTTACTTTGTCGGTCAGGTTTCGAGAGGAAAATCCATCGATTTTTCAACAAACTGGTTTGTATTTATTTCCTCACTAGCTTTTGCCCGCGACTTCGTACGTGCATATCCCGTTTTTCTCCCGTTCCCGTATAGCATATAGCCTTCCACGCCATCCTTCATGAATTTGGTTATCATATACAAAAATAATTTTCCAAATCCGCCTGGTAGTTCCAGAGATCAGCGCGTTCAAACAAAGAAACTCTTCAGTTATTATTATATTAGTATAGATAGATTTAAAACATGAGCCATCCAGGCTGTTGGTAGCGGAGTTTACGGCCCAGGGTGCGACGAAGGAACAATTAAAGATACCCAAGACAAGTCTAAGATTGCCTTGGTAAACAAAATAAATATGACCTATTTTGACAGACCGATGCGTAACTTTAGTCTCGTTTCTGAATATCGGCCTAAGTTTGGCCACTGGTAAAGGTTATTTTAACGCATTTTAAATGACACCTAGACTCAAATAAGCCAAACGTTACATTTATTAAAGTGTTACTGGGCTACGCGAATATTACTGTCATCGGATTGCCACAATAAGGCCTAATCATTCGGGTGGCACATGCGTGACGATATGTTGCCATACTATCGACCGGCTTCAAACTACATTATTTTTATTGCACGTGAAAAATCAGTTATGTAGGAATGTTTGATGCGTTAAGTTTTTGGATGCCAGTCTTTAATTTTTCTTCTGGGATACGCTGAATGTTTCTTCTGGGCACTCTAAATGTGCCTTCTGGGACAGGCTAAATTTTCCTTCTGGTACGTGCTATATTTTTATTCCGTAATACGTTGAATCTTTCTTTGGAGGCGCCGAATTTTCTTTATGGAATGTTCCTTCTAAATTTTGGCAAAAATCATTCACTAAAATTCAGCGTGTCAAACGCTGAATTTTAGTGAATGATTTTTGCCAAAATTTTAATGTTAGCTAGGGAAAGCGTAGAGCTTTCCTTATTAAGAAATATAATGGGCCACGCAATTCATATATCAATGCAGGAAATATTCACCGTTGTAATTATGAATTCGGGCGAAATCGTGAAGTTTTGGTGAATGATCCCATCGTTATTGCCAAGACGCGAAAGATCAGCCATCGGAAAGAAGTAAAGAGAAATCGTCCAAATTATTTGTTTGATCTCTTAACCTTTAATTTAGTTTTCTTTGCGAAAGGCTGTATCAATCTGTAATAATAGTAAGATCAAAATAAAATGAGCTACAACAAATAATAACATGGAATTATATCACGGTTATTGTATCAGTGAAAGATTTTTTTGTTATCAAATCTGAGTATAAATAAACAAATTTGAAAGGACGTTTCTTAGTAGATGATGTGATTAAGGGAGCTACCTGTTTCGGATTCAGCGGGAGGACACGCCCGGTTGTCATCACTGTATAGATCGCCCAGGGGACACGATGGAGCATACGGTGGAGGTCTACCCTTCTTGGGCGTAGCTTCGCCATGACCTCGTCGAAGCAATCGGATTTCGCTTCCCCCAGAGTGGAAGCAGTCATTTGATGATTTCCCATATATATTCATCACGCGTGAATGGCTGGACCAATTTCGCTAATTCTTTTGTATTTGTTATTGTGAGGAGAAGGTTCTTTTGTAAGAAAATTTTGAAAAAAATATACATCCGGGCGAAGCCGGGGCGGGCCACTAGTCGTTAATAACAATCCTTTTTTTGGGCAATCCTGTAAAAAAAAACAGAAGATGTGAAATAAATAATCTTCAAAGCCAGTTAATGATTTTCGTTGCAATAAAATCTTAAACTAAAAACCATCTTCACGCATTGAAGTGAGTTTATTTTCAAATGTCAGGTAAATTAGTCGGTACTACTGAAGTTTGAGTGTTTTTTTCCACGTTGCAAAACGTAGCATTTGGAACCAAAGAGAACGTCGCTCGGTTGCAATGGTTGACCAATCCTAAGTAGTGTTTGGTGCGTTAGTCTTGAGAAAATACAGTTTATTATGATTTGTTAGCGAAGTTGTATTGTTTTAAAATGTTAGTTCGATTGTTTGTCTTCTTTATTACGTCGTCATTTTGTGTTTGGCTATTTTGAAAGGTAGTATTGCAGAGAGTGTGTTTGAGAAAACCCTGAAAACTGTCGTCTATGTCCATGTGAATAAAATGTTTTTAAAATAAGTGGATATCCAAGTCTCCGTCTCTATTACCTGTGAATAGATTACTTCTAGGCAAGCGTGCTCCATCGTCGACCACATCATCGCTTACCATCGGGTGAGATGGTAGTCAAACGCGTGCCTATCAATCATAAAAAACTTCTTACTATTTGCTGGTACTATGATGAAATTAATAGGTTGAATGAAAAAATATTTCAATAGCAATACCTTTATAGCTACGATTTGGTTCAACAGTTTTCACCTGACACTTTACAAACGGATTGACGTAATGTTACCGTTTTATTAGATAGCTATAAACGCCCGTATATTTCGTGAATACGCAGTTTTTGTCTTTATTACCTAATGAGTTGAACGGTTCAGTGGTGTATATTTATTACAATCAGACAAACATAATATAACTTTATACTATCTTAAAACTATTTACATCTACTAAACCTAAGTATGTACATATATGAAAACAAAGTAAACTCAGGCGTCAAAGTATTCCTCCGCATCGCTGTCATCCGGAAACGTGCCCAGAAGACTGGCAGCATTGCCACGTTGAATGGCAATGCTAATTCTTTGAGCAAAGAACGAGCCAGCCCTCTGGTCACGCAAAGTGTCGATTAAACTCAGTGGTTGGGTATATTTTTCAGGAGGGATTGCAGGTTCTCTTTCCTTTTGTCTTTTTTACGAGTCTAAGATCTACTTAATGTAAATGAATCAGTTATGGAACTTACACAATATGAGGCTGTATAGTTGGTCTAATGGTCGAGGTACATTTGTTGAGCATGAAGTTCTAGGTTCGATTCCTAGTTTGGGCAAAGTGTCATTGAATTTTGTCATATATAATTTTTCATTAGAAGCCCGGATTCTGTATTTATTTATATACGGGATAGCAATAGATTCGCCTCCTAATACGTGAGACATAAATATAACCAATGAAATGCGGGTTTCTGTAGATACACATTAGCCTCTGTGAAGAATAAAAACAATGCAGCATCTAAGATTTCCTCTCCCTTGAAATCCTAACACAAAATTATCTAAAATCGCGAAATCTAATCACTACATATTATAAAACAAAATTTGTCTGTCTGTTCGCGATAAACTCAAATCGTACTAAACGGATTTTTATGCGGTTTTCACCAATGTATGGGTTTTTCATGAGGAAGGTTTGTGTGTGTAATTCGTCCCGAAATTCCTGCGGAAACGGAAAAATGGGATATGCGCGTACGAAGTCGCAGGCAAAAGCTAGTTTAAAATAAAACATGACGGCGTCATCGTTAGCTCTGTCACTCAATCAATAAAAAGGTTCCGATTTCTTCAATCACTATCTATGTATACTATTTTATAATACTAAGTTAATTCTGTAAGTGTATTCTACTTCCTAAATGATCTAATTATAAGTCTATCCGAAAGTGAAAGTTCCAATAGAATCATTCCAGTGTTGCGTAATTTAAATAGGAACATAATGTGACCAGTAGGTAAAATGTAGTTCTAAGTATATATTTATAATGCTAATAAATCTTCGATTACGCGAACAACAGCTAGTTTAGTCTACTCTATGGTTAGAACTCGGTAAGTTGGAACTGTATGTTCCAAGTGTAGCGTAGCGTTTGAGGTTTGATACTAAAGTTAAGCTAAGTTTTATGAAACATCTAAATCCGTTCGTAGTAGAAGTTTTTGCGTAAAAGAGTAAGAAACAGCCAGCCAATTTACCTATCCATTCGTCCTACAGATATATTGTTTTTAAATATTGTGAATGTATCAGAAGAAGGTAGTGAATAAAAGTAAGTAAATATAAATCCAGGCAGTGTCGAAAAATATCCTCCAATGTCTTATCTCTTTTGTGCTCCAAAACTTGCAGCCAAAGTAATCTACCAATGACGCGAAGGAAATGGCGAAGATCTTGACAACTATTGTGCTAGCAAAATAAAGAAAATAATAGCCAGCCTTTCCCAACATTACACACAGGTCAGCCTAATATTCTGATCGAACATTCAAACAGATTATTACATAAAAATAAATTTAATAGTTCAACTCATCATCCTTTACATAATTTAAACCGACAGATCCACTGTTACTACACCACCTTTTCTTACTAAAATCAGCACATCTTTAACCTTTCAACTAATAAAGATCACACAAGGTACAGACAGCATAAATCCTGAATGCACTACAAAATTATCTCATAGACACACCACAGAACTATGCACATGCAAACCTTACATAACATGTAACCTTTAAGTGTGTATGAAGCAATGGACGCTTCTTAAAAGCTATAATCGGTGTTGCAATGCTTTCGCCGACTACTCGACCCCCTGACACGGTAGGTCTGACCTCTCTATACTTGTATTTGCTCTATGATGACTGATGACTGTGGGAGCCTCTTGATCATTTTTTAGCAACTTTTACGTAATTTTGTCTTGTCAAAAGAATGATTTGTTGTATGTGCAACTAGTACATTTTGTGCTTACAAAATAGGGTCTAAAGAAGATCTAGATGTGTTACGTAAAATACGGAAATGTTTATTTGTTACTTAGTTCTGGCTAGAAATGTTTTTTAGCTCATGATTGGGGCAATTTTCTGGCTTGCATTGGCTGTACAATTTTTAATGACGTCTTTTCTAATCTGTTCTTTGCTAATGGTAGGTGATATTGACAAATAGATTTGAGATTGAGAAGATATCTTATAATAGCTACTGTCTGCAAAAGTTAAATGCTACTTACGTTAAATTTTAAATAGAACTTATTGTTATGAAGACACAACAGTAAAGCTGATTAACTTTTTTACTAAAAAACATTGACACCAAACATAAATGTAACCAAAATGTAAATGAAATGACATGTACGGACCAGTAAGGACATTACAACGTAAGATAACTGTACTTAGGTCATCGACCTGAGTTCACTCGTCACAATATACATATATACATGTATGTATGTCTGTAGACGTGTCGTGAGTCCCTAATATAAGCTCTTGGATTGTAACGGGAAGGAATAACAATAGAAGTGCTAAAGGGTCTAAGTAGAGCAGTTAAGAAGTGCATATTTTCACGTTAGCTTATATGTACTATGTTCTAGTGTATGTAGGATTAACTGTTCTAGTAAAGATGCTCAAATAGTAGTATTGGTCGATCAAATCAGGGAGGCTACTCGTTAAGCCCGAAGTTCGCAGTTTCGGGCTTAGTTGGGGGCGTATTCTACTCCGTATCAGCTAACCACTAAGAATTAATGACAACACGATTTGAAATTTACTGTCAAATCGTGTTGTCATTCATTTTAGTTCGGGTTCGGAACTAATCGTAAGTACGAAGGTGATACAGAGTAGAATACTCTCGCAACTAAGCCCGAAACTACGGACTTTGGGTTAAGAGAGTAGCCCGCCTGACTTCAAGACTCGCAGGTTGTAGCTATCGGGCTCTGGCAGGGAATTCCCTAGAAATGGAAATATTTAGAAAATACCGTCACAATTTGTTGTTAAGTGTTAGTAGGTCAAAAGAGTCTAAACACTCTCTTGAGAAGAACATGAAATTTCTACCAAGAATTACTTTCATGAACTGTTTTCGGATGTGAAGCTAAAACCTGGAAAGAATTTGGGCCTTGCTTCGATCGATGCAGTTCTGGCGATGAGTCACCATAATATCTTATGCTTAGACCATTACTACGTCAAACCACCATGTGAGTAAATTATTCATACCTCTTGCTGTTATTCAACAACAAGTTTTAAAACAAACTGATGATGAACATAGACAAACCGTTGCACTTAAGTACATTAGCGGGTAAAATCCATGTCAAGAGGTTTATTTCCAAATAAGTACTCTAACGGTCAATATATTTTGCTAAGCGTACGCGCGAGTCAAATAAAACTAGAAAAGGTGTTCAAGTGTGTGAAAAGAAAATACATTTTAATGAAAAGGTGTGGTAAATAATAATTGAAGATAGTTTCATGGAAATGGTAGACATTTATGAGTGTTTATTTATTTAACATTTTGTGACTCAGAGGATTCCGTAGGTCCATAGACGTATACGCGTGTTGCAGTACATAGGTACTGCAACATTTATTTAATCTATTTGTTAATTTAAGTTATATTTGTAAATGGGTTTTTAAAAGTCAATAAAAGTTTAAATATAAAAAAAAAGATCTAGAATGTGTATGTGTGAAAAGTTGATTGTTTGTTTGTAAGAAGTAACTTATGGTAGTATTAATCTGACTACAAAAATGTTTTCACTGATTCACAAACTACACTATCCCTGAATGAAACAGGCTTCCTGATTATAATAAGATCAGGCAACGGGAGCGAAGTCGCTTAAACATCCTAGCCAGTCAGATATTTACAATATGCTGCCGTCTCTGGGTATTGCAGATTTACAAGCTCTTGTAAACAATCATTCCCAAGCAGTCAAGAGCGTGGAACATTTTCCGACTTAAGATGCAGAAGTAGATGAAACTGTTTACCTTCATTTAAATATTCCTTCCTTGAAAAATATTTACATCGTTTCGGATTTGATTTGACAAGTATTTCCGTGGTTGTCATATGAAGGGCTTAAGAGGATTAGTAAGTCAACAAGACATCGGTAGAACTGCATTCAATTGTTTGGTTACAGACTTGCGCGAGTGATTCTATATTTCCATGAATGCAAAAGTAGATGCGGTCCGGGGTTTCAATCAAATTCCTGTTGACACGTCTATATGGATGATTTCCTTATCGATATGAAGAATGTGGCATAACTTGCAAGCAAAAGTTATTTTTAAAATACTTAAAGTTTTTCCAACTTAACAGTTAGATGTTTTGCTCGGGAGTTTTTACCTACTTCTTTTTCCCAAATAAAGCACTAGGAAGTGGTGACGGGGGCTTTGGGGGACTATCTTTATGTAAAACTCTGACGATGAAGAAGAGCCGACTCTCTTTTGTTTTTGATGTTGATTTATATTTTGTTATGATTTGCGTTAATATAAGTGTACCTGCCTGGTTGTAAACGTATCTTCGTATTTCAGAAATGGGATTCAAACAACTATTTACCTGCCCGTTATTACGTAAAATTATCATAAGTAAATATTAAAAATTTCTTTACTCTCCCAGTGTTTCTTTGGCTGTACTTAACGGTGCTCAATTATGGAGATGTGCTGGATTTCGCACTTCTGTCTGCTATGCATAATCTGTGCCTGTGAATATATTTATAACCATATATTTAGTATTTAGTGTACAATGTACTGTGGTGACCTGTAACGGGACGCGGTTTATTGTCAATTTGAAGTATGCTCATTGATGTTATAATTGTTTATTATGATCTTTGTGGTCGTCAACATTGTGTGCACCTATGTAGGTTATCTAAATGAGATAGGATAATTTGTTTCGCAAATTAATAGGCGTTGTTTGATTTTAGAACAAAAGCCCAAGAGATTTTAATATTCCTTTACTATACTTTTAAAGTTAAATCCTGTCTTCAAGATTATTGCGTCGAATTGTTTAACTACGTTGCGTCAATATTTATGGTTTTAAAACAGTTTTAACCAAAAACAACACAAACACTTTGATTAAATATTCAATTTCAGAATCAACTCTTCAAGATTTATCATAACTCTTAAAAATATAAATAAATAATAAATCCTATTTTCTACGGTCATTCGCGATGGTTTTAAACGCATTAATATCGGATTGGTCGCACAAAACACGATACACAATATATTACGTTTCTAGTATAAGCTAGCCTGTCATAGTACGGAGAGATTTAACAATATCAGGTCACTTCATGTTGGAACTGCATAGCTTGTAACGTGGTCGAGTGTACGTTGTCGTTGTGCGAAAAAACGGCTGTTTCGATAATGTAGGCATGAATCAGACTGTTCACTTCCTTGTTGTGGTACGTATATTATTGCTTTATTCATATGTATAGTAGTACGGTTTTTAACTGCAGTGACGTTGTTTTAATTAAGATGGAAATATACTTAGGTTCTGCCTGAGACGGTTTTTTTTATGAAGACATTAAAATCCTTCATATTTTGCGTTGAAGACAACTTCTGTGGATTTTGGTACTTGACAGCTTTGCTTTTCTGAGCTGGAAATCTCAGCCTCTATGTTAATTTCAATTTAAAAAAAAGAAAAAACTGAAAATCTTTAAACAAACTTCTAATTTCAAAAATAATTGACGTTTCTGATTAAAACGAATGTATTTTGTTTTGTGTTTTAAAAATGTAACGTAGAGCGTATAGTTGACTTATATCTACTTATATTTGACGTAACTTACTCAGGATTGATTTTAATGCTTTTTATGGTTTTCCACAAATCAATTAGATAAAGTTCGTTGTAATATTACATGATTTACATAAAAGTATCAAAGCATAATATGTCGTTCTAATATAAAATACATATATCACCAGAAGGTCAATTCTCGTATTTAAAAAACGATAAATTTAAGTTTAGATTAAATAAAGGTATGCTTACAGTACACTCACATTTCGTTGGTGTGTTCAAATGCCATATAATAGAGAACGAAATTACCTAACGTAAGTCCAATATATTTTTGTATAACAATATTAATGATTTTATCTTTTTATGCTAATGGGCGTAACAATTAAATTATTGCTATGATATGTCCATAAATAAGAAAATGTAATGTAATATGAGTGATACAGGTTTGATGTGTTAGGTACCCTTAAATGTATGGACATGTTTTTGAAACTAGTTTAGTTTATTGTTATGGCTTAGGCGGAATAATTATTGGAGCTATTAATAAAATAGTTATCTAAAGTAGAAATCTCCGACTATAAATGATTAAAGTACCCAATAGTTCCAACTTGAGTCTATTTTAGGTGGCATTTTTTTGATCAGGTGTTAAAATCCTCATGTATATGCCGCCCGACAATTCCAATACCAGCCCTGAAAAATCAAAATCAAAACATTCCATGTTATTCTTACATCAGTAGGCCAGGGTTGCGGAATTATTCGAAATAGTTTCTGCGGCCCTGGATCGCACGGGGCGCACGGTTTAGTCAGCAAGAGTCTGACACTCCCTTCCGCTCCACCCAGAGCGGAAGAAGTCATTAGAATATTTATCATCCTAAAAAAGGTACTATATTTTATTCTCATTTTGATTACATACACTTCACCTGATTACAAGATTACATACGGAATTCTTACAATAATAACATATCCTAAAGGTCACGACAATTTTATATTAATTTTACAAAACTGTTGTATAACAAGCTAATTTTACATTTACTGGTCAAAGTGACATTCGCCGGGCATTCTGCACAACTTCCGGAAACATTAACGTTCAATTTTGTCCGTCTGTTTGTTTTCGTGACTGAAAAGTAGGTTAGTGCACGAATATTATTGCGCAATGTACTTTGGTTTGCATGAAATCTATTAAGCTATCTCTGAAAAGATTTTGAATGCATTTGTAACTACTTTGCCTTTCGTTTGTAATCTTAATGGAGCTGAAATTAATTTAGATCTGTTTCAAGTTTGGCTGATGTAGGTCATTTAAATTCCAACGATGTTAGTCTTCGTCTTATGCCCGGTTTCTAAGCTACTTTATCGGTCGTTTATCTGTCAGTTAACTACTAACCAACAATGGCGTTATGACCAATAGCGTTAACGGGCAGATAAACGACCAATACAAACAACAGACACCGGGCATAATGCCGAAAAAAAATTGTCGTCTAATTTGTTTATTATTGGCAACATTTCCCACTGTCATCTTCATCCCGAGAAAAACGCATGGAATTAGAACGTAAAAATCGCTACAGAGTGGTTTTATTTGCAAAAATAATAAAAAAATCTTTGTTTGTTGTCTTTGGTCTCACATGTTTTTCCATAGCACATCTGACATTGGCAGAATTGTCGACATCGGCATCATTGTCATACACAAAATAGAATAGAATAGACATCTGACTGCTTAGTTGAAAAAAATAACTGTTTATTTCTGGAAAATATCAGCAAAATTAAATCTCAGCTCGTAGAAACAGAACCACGATTTAATTCACTCACGATTTCAACTAGCAATGTATCTCTCGATAAGTGTAACGTAGATTGCGCGAGCGTATGCAGACGAAAGTTGGCCAGCCAATGACGTAACTGGCGAACTGGCCCTACTTCCGATCTCATGACCTTTGCCTTTATTATTATTTTTAAATGTTAATTGGACAAATGGGACTAGGTACAATGTCATTTTTTACGTCAAAACATTGAATGTTTTGTTAATTTTTTGTTTGGTTCAACAAAGAAGCTAAAGGGTAACGTCTGCTTTTTTTAACATTTGTCTGAGTTATTGAAGTTAATAAGTTATGAATTTGAGACCACTTAAACATTCTTTGGTGTTTTGTTTTGATATCGTTGAGTTTCATTGAGTTAAAAAAAGTTACCCATACGTCGTAGGTAAATAGTGCATAAATATTTTACAAGGAAAAATAGAGTGACTGGCGATTCAGTAAATAGCCAGTTTTATCATAACATTTTTAAATTTGTCCCTACAACAACATTTTATGACCAAACAGACCCTGAACGAATCGGAATAAATAAATACTAAAGTGAAAGAATTGCTCCAAGCAAGTTTGAGCGATATGATCTCTCAAGCCGAGACTCACTTTACATAGGTACTCTTTGTAAGCATACTCATAATATGAATACGGTAATGTACGCCTGTCTTCTTATATGAATAAGTCACTTTAGAGTACAAAGCCCTGGTGAACTTAAGGTCATCTATGGTCGAACAAGTATTTTTTTTTTAGTTTGGAAGCTTCTGACTTTTTTGCGTTGTTTATGGTTGTTTGACATCTTTTTGACGTTTGAGTTGTGTTTAGTGTTGGGAACTGGTAATTGTTGAGTCTATCTTATTTTACCAGTCATTTTAAAATTCAAATATTACCAAATAAATTATAAGCGATTAAGATTACAAAAGAAATATCAATTTCGCCAGCCATTAAGTTATTGGCCAAACTTGAAAATAATGAAACTTATGAAACAAATTGTTTGAAAAATAAATATTAAACAATAGCGACATGAATTAATTTAAGTCCAAGTCATATTATTATACATTTTTTGAGCGTGCTCCTTGTGCAACCGTACGGTTGAGCGGACAGCGTGGGCATCGCAGATGTGCACAACGATATGTTGCAATTTCAATGCAAGTTATAACCAGTTTGTAGTAAACAGCGGTGTTGCGCAACCAGCATTGTATTGCGAACCGTTTGGATTCACACCGTCTTATCACTGTCATTTGTTTTCTTAGTGACGGTTCCGATTTGGTGTTGTCACGTTCGAATTTTAAACTTACGTGGTTTTCTTGTTTTTTTTTCTTTCGTTGACGTTGTTCACACTTCACGTCCGTTGATGGATTACTTTGATGTAATTTTTTTATCTGTTTACTTTATAGGTACTTTATAAGTCCCTGGCAAAATCTAATATTTTCCGTTTAATATTTGTGAAAATTGATTTTGAATTAGTTGACACGGGAGCTCTCCAAGAAGATTAAAAAAAAGATAAATTGCGCAAAGAAGCTGAAAATAAGCAAGAAAATTGACCGTGAACTTAAATTGTAATTAATTAGTGTTGCAAGAGGTGAAATTTTGCAATTGTAATAAAAACGATTTGAAATCACTGCATAATTGAATTAATGAAAAGGTCTGCATTTTTTCGCTACAGTGTGAACTTCTAGATAGCATAGTAAATGTTGCTTGTGTAGTTTTCAATGTAAACATTTTGTTATCTACTGTTCAACGTTTTACAAGTCCCATCACAAGGGTTTAATAAGATTTAATCGATAGTTTATAAATGTTAACAGCTCAAATTATAATATTCACAATTAACCTCAAGTAACCCTTGGGAAATGTCAGGCCACTGGCTTGTTTCGTCCGAGTCAGGCCTACAATGTCAACACTACTCTGTAATAGTTTATGGTGTCCGAAGCAATAGGTCGTAGTTCGAAGTTTAAATATAAGAGCCTCTACTCGTCCTTTAACTGGTGGAGGCTGCATGTAGTAAATATAATATTTTTTTCTTATTGAAACGCTCGCTCACTTGATGATAAATAATCACCACGCTTGGCAGGCGGGTTGGCGATCGCAGTGTAGCTGTTACAATGTACAGAGAATGCTACCGCCCATTTTCTGGTGAGTCCCGTAGTCGTCGCTTACGACACCTACGGGAAGTGATGGGATGGAGCTATTCTTTTACGTCCAATGTCATACAGAACCTATTCACTCTGAATTGAAGACCCCTAGAATGTAGCTATCAGAAAACACAGATTCGAGCAGGGAATTCCACTCCTTAGCTGTAAGCAGCGTACGCACAATGAAAGTATTCCCAAAATGTTTTGTGCGTATGGGTGGTGTGAAATTTTAAAATTATATTTAGAAATTGTAACATTTTTGAAAAACACTTTTTTTCATACAAAACAAAGTTCAAATTCCAATGGTATTTTAGATTATCATAAATGGTAACTACACCATGCACATTTGAAGACTTTACCTCGAATTACGATCCACCTAGAAACATATGTACGTTCAGTTTTTAAATTGTTCTTTGTGCACTTTGTGTAGGAAGTTAGAATGATTATTTAAATTAAATAAAATCAAATACACTCAAATAAAATGTTCTAAAATTTCGAACGTATTTGAAAGTTTGGTTTTCACAATGCAGTTCAGCTTTTTTTTCTTGACGATTTTAGCATAAAATTACCTGTTTTTTATTACTCAATGTCATTTTTTTACAACGCGCATTAAATGTTATTATGTGCGTATCAAATCAGAAAATAGGCAATTTAAAAGTAGGTATTGTGAAATAAACGGGTGCATAAAAACGTCTATTGCCAGAACTTAAATAAAACCGGACAAGTGCGAGTCTGACTCGCGCACCGAAGGTTCCGATCGAGTCTTATAATAATTATTTTTGCCGAGTAAACATAACCTATGAAAGTTTATAATCTATGGCAGCACTCTCATTACTCTGACAAAAATAAAGCAAGTAAGATTGAAGGACAACTTTTTGTTGAAAAAAAGTTCTCCCAATGTACGTCACGGTCAATTCTTCAACCGAAAACATAACTTTGTAATCGCAAAAAAATAATTTTAATATGATAAAACTACTAATTCCCAATTTTCAAACTTTTTCCTTTATTTGTAAGTTGTACTGAAAGAATTATCTTCTTGCCAAATTTCATGATTCCAGCTCAACGGGAAGTCCCCTTTTTTGATTGAAGGTTTTGATTCCCTTGCGAATGTCAAATGCGCCATAAACGGAGCATAAACTTATCATTAGATTGCGTTGACTTAGAAGTTCATTTTTTCACTGCTCTGAGGGGTAGCAGACTTGAGTACTTGATATTAATATATTGATTCCTTCACGCGTTCTTGAGAAAAATGGTATTGACGGTAAGGAACCCTTAAAACCACGGGTGTTAGTTTCTTTCCCTATTTTTCAATTCCTATTTCAAATTGGAGGTGAGCATTGGCCAACTAGAGATGTAACAGCCATATTTGACATCTCCATAACCGCGAACCGCTTTGATTAATCTAAGACGGGATCTGCACTGGATAATCCACCATACAGCAAAAATAGAGTAGGTAACTGCATGCCGATCACCTCGTAATCTAATTATATATGACGCAACAAGAACAAACCGTGACGATCGAATCACTGTCCTCCGTAACCGTTGCTCAATAACGCGTTACATTTCACCCGCTATTTTACCTGTTACGTGTAACGTTACCGCTTTTTGCCCGGCTCTAGGTGCATCACTATTTAGTTTACATAATCGGTAGCTGGTTGGTAATAAGCTTTTTTTCAGTGATACAATAGGATAGTTGTGGCTTGTGGTTATGGCGGGCTCAGACATCGCTTTGTCGTATACGTCTTTTATCAATTTGAAACTAATTGGTAAAATCTCTGGGAAATTTTGTGTCGACAATTTATATCAGACGTGTTTTTAGGTAAGAACAGAAATAATAATTTAGGAGTATAGATTTTTCCAAGAGTCGATAAGGCTGCATTTGTCGGATAAATAGACAATAGAACCTGAAATGATCACAAGAAACGGTTATTATATCACAATATTTTCACCTGAAGGTCTAACAGCTGTATACCAGTGTTTTAGAGGGAAATCAATAAAACCAACAAGTAGTAATTTCGGTGCCACAAGAAAATCAAGCAGTTTTATTCTCGAAATTCTCCTTACCCTGTGATTTTATAAAATACCACAAATCACACTAGCCGATTCGTCACTCACCATTCGTCATTTACCTATACAATACCTACTTTTCTCTTAAGACAAGTTCAAGTCAACTCGCTCAGTCAGAACCCAGCACAAAGCCAGCGACTGAAAGCGATCAACAACAATCAGTCTGCTTAGTGTGACCTCTCACTGTGTCGCAATCTCAACGTGGTCGCAAAGGCGACCAGCTGTTGCCGTGTTCGATGATCAAGGAGAAAAAACTTTCAATAAATTGAAAGTTAGATCTCCGATGATAGGGGGTTATGAAAGAAGATGTCTGTCACTGGGTCGTTGTGAAGATGCATTTGAAAATGGCGAAGGTGAGGAAGTAATGTCGAGATTTTAAGACGTTTTTTTCTAGCCCTGTATTTGAATTTAGACGTAAAAATTAGATATCAGTAATATTTGCAATGTTTGACTTGAAAGAAGTTACCGTATATTTTTTTTTAAAGAAAAGCTCTCTCAAAAACAGTACCGATCATTTGCTAAAGATCAGAAGGGCAAGTCTCGTATATTTAAGGAACATTTCGTCCGCATTCGCATCCGTACACTGTCCAAAACACCTCTTATTTCCCTACATTTTGACAAGTTTTTGTCGGAGTTCCATTTTTTGAAAAAGCCGAAAAGTCCGACGATATCGAAAAGTTTATTCAATTAGTGAGAGATAAACGTTTTCTTCATGATTTGCGAGACATTTAGTTTTCAGTCAAAAGAGCGTATGATGTGTTATCAGTTCACTGCTAAAGATTACTGATCTCCAAATTTCTAGACTGTTTGTTGTGTGATCGTGGAACGATGAAGTCGACCGCAGAACGCAGACCGCTTTGGGGTGTGTTCGGCCCCCAAGTAATGAGAATTCCCCCAAGAATTGGCGTTCTTTCAGGATGACGTAATGTGATTTTATTCCTGTTGCTATTCTGTAAATATCTCACCATGACCACTTAGGTGAAATGAACATGAAGTGAGCTGTCAATTCATACAATCAAGGTGAAATTACAGTTAATTACAAAATCGTCCGGCTGAGGATCTTCAAAAGGTGAATCGGTAAAAAGAGTTAAAGTCGTTACCATGCCAACAGATATCCATGTTCATCACAAAATAAACAGTTGCCAAACCTGTGATATATGTATAAACAAATAAACAGACATAAATTCGCTTCCATCCGACAATCAAAACTCTACCTTATGTAACACACTCGAGCGCGGATATTCTGTGCAATAAGTCAACCACGAGTGCTAACAATTGATTCTTATATCATCGTATTTTCAATTTGTAATGTCAATACTACGTTATTATGAAATTTTAATGTCAGTAGCGTAACGCGAATTTTTAGAAAAAGACCGTCTTGAATTGTGGATCGCCTTTTTTTTAAAGTCGGAGAGGGAATGTAATGTAAGCTTGAGAATATTGTATTGTACGCTCTTTTGGAGTTGATTTGTCTATATTTTCGTGATGGGAAGATAGCACTAACGTTCAGTTAAAAACCAGCGTCAGACAACTACTAGTTGTCTGGTATTTTGTAATGATGTAATTTTAAAGTCTCCTTGTTGTTGTTCCTTTGTGAAGAAAGTATTTTAACTTTGCACACCAAGTTAAAATGTTTTCTTGGATGTCTGAGATACTGAAAAGTTCTATGTTTTTTTAACATTGTCCATCCCTAGTAATTACATGAGTCATGACTCAAGCCGAACAATCTAGATTGAGTTAGCTAGTCGAGTTCATATGACAAGTTTAAATTTTAACACAACGATTTTGATTAAGATAAAGCCGGCAGGGTGTTTCGTATTACTTACAACTTTTGTGAAATCTAATCTAGAAACCCAAGGCTATCCATTGTTTAGATCTAATTCCAATTATCTCGTGTTGTGTTGGTCTCCAAAACTATGAGCCGAATTTCATCGTCTCTACTTAGATATCCTCTTTTTTTTCTTATCTCGTAAATTGCTGTCTAATATTTGTATTTGCTTGGATTAGATTACACTCAAAATAATCAGCTGGTCGATTCTGTAAACATGTCGAAGTGAAGGCTTGGGTGAAGTGATCACGAGGTAATACGTATAATCAAGATGGAATGACAGCTCACTTCGCGATCACGTGACATCTTGATTATATAGATTGACAGTTCACCTCGTGATCACTTCACGCAAGCCTTCACTTCAACATGTTAACAGAATCGACCGGCAGTAGGTATAGTCTATATCTATAAGTTTCAACAACTTTCTGGTCTTAAGACATAATCCTGAAAAGTGTCCCATCATTTGCGGTCTAGTCGCATATTTTCCCTGTAACATTATCTATGAATTCGCACATAGGGTAAGACAAAATATCATTCTACTGGCGCCTAAAGTCAATTCAGTAACTCATGTCAATCGCGAAACTTTAAACTTTTTGACAATTTGTATCTTTGATAAAATGTCACTTTATCTAAAAACTATTGAGTCAGTTTTCTATGCTTTGATCAATTTAAGTCTAAAATTTGTTTACCTACATTTTTTTCACAAATATATCAATATTTATCTAATTCTTCGCTAAACGCTACGTAGGCAGGGTCGCTAAGAAGTTATGTCAATGTGCCAAATACGTGGATACCGTTGTCCAAGTTCGCAATGTTGCCAACTTTCTGGTATGTTTGGTTGCCAGCTATACTGTGGCTGTAAAAATATGGCTGCTACTTGATTGTTCAATGAAAGTAAAAAATGAAGGTCAAAAGTTAGGTTAGGTTACGTTTTACAGATCATAGTAATAAGATTTAATATTAATCGAATTTAGTTGCAGTATTAGTACCATCAATAATATGTATTGTAAGAACACGTTTCAAAAGATAACATACAAATAAAAATGCTGTATGCAAAATATGAGCTTAGACGTGGAGTTGCGGACATCAGCCCGATACACAATACAATTTATGCAATACAAATAAATATGGCCTCGGAAAACTTCGGCAGCAGACGACACAAATTAATATAAAGAGTAAAGCCAATGTCACTAAGGAAAAATCCTCATAAACAGAAACGTAAACTTTGTAATCTAGGTATTTAAGTCAAGAGTTAATAGGTTACTTCTAGGCAAGCGTGCTCCATCGTCGACCGCATCTCGTCTTTCTTCAGGTGAGATTGTAGTCAAGTGCAAGCCCATCAATTAAAACAAAACACTAAACGGTATACAAACAAACAATTTCATACTTCCATCTTTCTCTATGGCATAAAACTCGTCGATCAGCTGTTTCTTACTCACACAAACTCATGCACATACTCAGTTCATGCACACACACAACTGATGCACACATGCACACGTCGCGTGTAGGTTGCATTTCCTAGGCTGTCGCACTATATCTTGTATCTTTTTTGCATATTGACGCTACATTGTTCCATTCTTTGTCGGGTTTACTGAGAATAGGGTTGATGAATTGACGTAGAAAGTTGCTGGAGCTGAGATCCTGGTAGAATAATATATTTCAGGTTCAAAAGAACGACTTTTATTAATGATTTTTAGCCATCGTTGTTAGCTCTTTACCTTAATCTTTTACCTTGGTCAAAGATTAAGCATTGCCATACAACGTGGCAATGCCGCCAGTCTTTTGGGTACACTTCCAGTCGACAGCGATGCGGATGAATTTTTTGACGCCATATTTTAGGGTTTATTTAGTTAGGAGATTTTATTTTTATTTTTAGTGTATATAGTTAGTTAAGTATTTATTTTTAAACTTTATGTACAATAGTGGCACATGGGTGGACTTAATGCATCAAGGCATTCTCTACCAGTCAACCTTTGGGTTATAAAGACTATACTCCTGTTAGCTCTTGTAGACAATGGCAGCTATTTGTATCGGTGATTCTTTACGTTGAGAGTTTCTATCAAAAGATCATGTTATTAATGCTTTATTATCGTTATGACAAATGCATTTGAAAAAACAGCACTAATAATTATATCTTTAGTTACAACAATCTACTTTTGCTCAAAAATATGTCCTTGTTGCAACATGACGCATTTTGCACTCTTACTAATGTTAGTCATTTAAAATGCAGTCTACATTTAAACTAGACACTTTCTCAAAGGCAATAAAAACTAATACAGACAGAAAGCGTGCTGCATTTAAAATAAGCTGTTATAGTCTGAAATCAAAGGCGTCGTTTCTTCAAAACAATCAGTCGCTAATGCGTTTAACTAATAAAATACCAGAGACAAGGTGTCCACATCAACGCAGCAGGTGACCAGCCAGTTCAAAAGGTCAGCAGCAAATGAACCAATGTGCCTGCGGCGGTGTTACAACAGAGCCTCGGATTTGACCGTTCGGTTGGTAGTACTGACATAGTTCGGTTTTGATAGGTTGTCTGTCTATAGGTCAACTAATAATATTGAGTGAATGGGTCGTAAAATGGACTATTTATTTTAAATAATTAGTAATTATTTGGGCATAGCTAGTAAAATTGAAGAATCGATCAGATGTGATAGGCATTTGGGTTAATAATAAATGTAAAGTTTAGTAGAACATTCATCTTCTGTTTATATTAGTCTACCTACTGTTTGACATCTGCCTTTATGATTCAATATCCTTGGACTTTCTCATTCAAATGGTAGTACGTACCTAATCTGTGACGATAAGCATTACCATAGTTGATCCTGTTTGGAACTCCGTATCAAAATAGAAAAGACAAAATTTATTCGACACTGACACAATACAACAATTCAGTTTAAGAGAAGAAAATATAGAATAAAATTGCGTTGAGCCGAAAGGGCTACCATCTTAGCGTTTGCTGAGCGTCAGACACCCAGCGTTTCTTGTTGGCACCCCGTAGTGACGTAGTGAAGTTTGTGAGTGATAGGATGAAATATTAGCCAGCCAGTATTGCAGGATTGTTCGAAAGAGGTACTTCGACCCTGGCACGCAATGGGTATTTGATGGAACACGGGTGGGTTAGTCAGTAAGAGTCTGACACATGGAGAATTCATCTGAAGGTTACTACCCTGCATGTAAAAGTACAAACACAAGAGTATAGCATTAGTTTACTGAGTTTCATTACAAGCTTTTATTTAACTTGCACTATTCGGATCTAAGTACCTATGTTTGTAAGTTGTCCGTCAAAATTTGCAAACCATTTTTCGACAATTTGTTGGTATCTGATTGCATACACCTTTAGTTCTGGTGACAATATAATATGCAAGACACAATATTGTAACAATTCCAATATGGCCGCCGCTCCAAGTTGGCGGATTACATATTTTTTCTCAACCCCCTTAATATGGGTATCAAATGAAAGGGCTTGAAGAGTAGAAAATGATTAAGTTAGTGTCATCACACTAAATTCAATATGGCCGCCGCTCCAAGATGGCGGATTTAATTTTTTTTTACTCCCTTAATATGGGGGCAAGGCTTTTCGTTTGATAAAACGAAAGAGCTTGAATAATAGAAAACAATAAAATTAATAACATAAAAAGAACAATAAATAGTACTAGCTTGTATAAAAAAAAAGAAAATTAAAATAAAAATGAGTAATACTTGGCTGCTTTATGGTTGCCATGATAACAACTGTAGCAAACGGGTGATCTTGATTCTTCAGGTCTTTGCCCGAGTTGTTGACAGCTCTCTATGAGAGATTTATCTTAAGTGTGGTCTTGATAACTCTTGTGATGTAGGATTTGATTAACGACATAACTAGCTGGTTAAGGCTGAGTTTGCAACTTTATATTGAGTCGATGTAAAATCTAATGCTGTCTTTTTCACTTTAAAGAGCATATTAGAGACAAAAATACTTTTTGTGACCTGAAAGAAAATTACACGCTTAATTTGAGAAACCAAGGGTTATTTTAATAACCCCTGATTTCTCATGTAAGTAAAGAACTGCTCAAATGTCAAACTCTACTTTGTTACTAAAGATTTATAAGTGTCCATACTACACTAGTGTTTGACAAGTTCTCAATTCAGGAACCGAGGGTAAAAAATTTATAATACTTTCATCTTTTCATTCAAATCTTCAATCTTCCTTAGAACAAATTTCACGTCTTGATTCCTCAAGTAGATTGAAGATTTCCCAATCAAATATGCTTGACGGTGTTCAAATCGCTTTACAAGCATACATTTTTAATCATAGGTATTCAGAATTTTAAATAATATAACTTGGCGAGCTAGACTAAACTCAAGGCCCCAAGAGAGAGATTTGTTGAAATAAATTTTAACTTTTATTTCTTTTATTTATTATTGTAATCCTTTAATATTATGCATAACGTGATGGATATTCACTTATAATTTCACCCAAAACTGTGTTTTAATATGTACACTATCGACCTAACAATAGAGTGCTTTTTACATTGACAAAATTTAATCGGCGATTCTGCAATTTTTTCCCATTTCCCGGTGTCTCAAAATTAACAGAATTGCGGTTTCCTTGACAATTTTCTGCGGACGTAATCGATATAAAATCGATATTAAAACGATAATACAATTCGTTTCGTGTCGAGATTTTCACCGTAACTGTTGTCGGTCGTGATCTATCTGCTACTTGGTTGTACGATTGATATCGAATCTACTGGAAGCGATAGAAATATTTTATCTTTTTAGAATTTTTACATGATTTTATCTTGAGCACGCCTGAGTTTATTGAATGTGTTAGTCATACTTGTACACATAATAATTACGAAATCTTGACCAACTAAAATTTTATCAGGCTTCCAAATTACCTATCTATCTAAAAAATATAATTCACACTGTTTAAAAACTCTTACATGTTTTTTTTAATGTTACGATGATTTAGAAGTTACAAAATAAGCTTCAATGACCCAAGAAACCCCCCACACAGTTCCATTCAAATCATAAAATAAATGGGAGAAATCACTACGTGACAAGATCACTTCCATCGTTCATGTCTCTGCGAATCGCTACTTCCTTGCGGCGCAAACGCAGCACACATAGAAGCAGCACGTGTCGAGATACACACACAGACACAAAACACGTGTCGCGATACGCACACAGACACAAAGCACGTGTCGCGATACATACGCGGTGCGCGTATGTGTGCGTACACGTTCACTTTCGATCATTGACTGCAGGAGTGCAGGCAAATCGCGACTACTAATAATACACTACTATGATCTTATTTTATTATGTTGTATTTTTACCGTAAAAATGTTTACTTTCCTTCCGTTTGTCGGTTTACTGTTGTTTTATGGGTTGCTCATGTTGTTAACAAAGCAGTCTTCCGGGTAGCCCAGACGTCCTGTCGCTATAAGATTTCAATGTAACTTCAGGGTCGTAGACCGTGTGACTAGACTAGCTATTTTAACATAACTATTTTTTCAGAAATTTATTTGAACCGACACCCTTTGCAAAAGTAATTTGACTAATATGTCTTACCCATAAGCTATTACAAGTTCCAAGTCATACACATACATACAACAATACTAGTCCAAAATGACGTTAAACTCTAGCCGTGAAAGTCTGACGGAAGATACACAGAGGCCATTATATCATTATTATATTACTGTTTAATAAGTATTTCTATGTTTTATTTTTATAAAACACACCACTTACGTTGCCATTTTTCTTTTTACAGGTAAGTGACCGCTGAGACGAGAATCTCAGGTTATCAAGAATCAGTTTATCGTAAGAAAACGAACGGTAAGCCAAGCAACGATCCGTCCGAAGGTTTAAATTTGTAAGAAACATATTGAACCTAGTTTAAAAGGTTAACGTGAATATTAGTAACTGTCGTAACTGACCGGTAGCTTCTTATGCGTAGAATGGATACAATTAAAACGTCAAAAATTTTAACAGAAAATTGAGATATAATTTTTCAGAATAAACCAAATCATGAAGAAGAAAGCTTGCTTTGGTAACCGCACTCGTTGTTCCCAGCTGTCATCATTGTCTTCTTTGACAGTCGATACGAGTATTCAGAAGCCTAGAAATCTGAAACTAGACTTGCCAAGGAGTTTCGTGTAACCTAGTTACTGATTTTCGAAACAGGCGGTCGCTCCTTGTAAAAGACTGGTCCTCAGGAAGAAGTTCAGTAATCCTAAACTTAATGTCTTCGTAAATTGTAATTTTGTGTGTACATAAGATCATTGGGTGTACATAAATAAAAAAAAGATAAAAAAATGTCTTAGGACGTCCATCAAGTAATTGTTACTTCATCGTTCCGATGGAAAAGTTCAACTTGCCAGTCATAAATCAAGTAAAACCATCTCACGAGCTGGCCCACGGTTATTAAGTCGAGATAACAGTGATTATGTATGTATGCCGCGCCCACTGCTGGGCACAAGGTTGCCAGAATGAGGTACGGAGGCTGTGCTTATCAGTTGTGGTTTAGTCAAGGGTAAACATATATTAGAAATCAATCTGCCAAGCCTTTTCCCATCTGTGTTGGAAACCCATCCTCGGATCGAACTCAGCAAGCGCTGCTTAACCTCGTAGATAAAACCGTGCGGCTGCAATTACTTAGCCACGAGCTCTTCTCTTTCTTTCTCTCCTAATATGTGTCCATTGACTCTTAAGTCTCCAATAAAATCCAGTCAACATTTTTTTTTTTATTTATTAGCCCAGAGGGGAAGGCCTTTTGACCATATTGCCTAGTCTTACATCCTTTATTTCTTGCGTCAGTCAGCATTTCTTCCCTGGCCATATATAATGTTTTTTTTTGCTGATTAGGTCAAGGCACATCAGCATTCTTTAACCGACCACATAAAAAAGTTATAAACGATTTATAAATATGAATATGTAATATTTATCTAGAGTAGATAACACAATAATTACAAGCTTAGTTAATTGACGTGTCCACTTGGTATTTTAAAATGATTTTAAGAATTTAAACCTTGAGCCTGGTTCTGTTATGTTTACTACCTGGTATTGTCATAAAAACCTGCGTTTTAATACTGTTACCTAGTTTTATATATGTGTTATGTATTTAGCACAGGTTATCTAGTTTCTATTTATTTTAATTATTTATCTGATGTATGTTTCACATTTTGTTCTATGCTTACTATCTTGTACTTTATGATAACATAATTTGCACGTAAAATGTAGATACCCAAGTACATTATTCCTCCTTACTGGGAATTTTCAAATGCAAATTTCAGAAATACTATCACATCGATTATTATGTACTTAGTTGATGGCTTAACACAACAGTAAATGGGAATGTGAGTTATTTTAAATTATTTTATGTTTTGTTGATTAAGCCTCCTTTCACAAACCGGATGTAAGACAAAGGTTTTTACAGAACCACAAAAGATGTTATGTTGACTAATAAAATATTACATTCCAAAAAGTGCTATGGCCGTACAAACGTACCTAACAAATGTTCCTAATTCAACGTCTTCATAACAATACACGAATCCATGGCATTTCCTTAATAACACCATAACATTCACAGAGCTTGCAACTAAAATAAGAAACATTCACTAAAACTAACAAAATCCTACCTTAAATCATCGCAACAAAATTGATTTTTGATTAACAGTTTAGAAATTGATATTTATTAGTAAATAAAGTCATACAATAGTGTTACCATGAGGCACATTGTTACAAAATGGAGAACAATAGTTACTTGCGTGTGTACTATCTGTAGTAGGTATGTCCATGATCTCGGTAGGTGTACATAGGAATGTATCGCTGGCGCTGTAGACACGAGAAATAATAACTTAACTAGGTGCTACACACTAAGAAAATAATAACCTTTTAGTAGCTTAGCTAAAGGGGGATATTGCTCTCTTGTTTGTGTTTGTCTTAGTCCTGTTAAACACGAAAAATAAGCATGAGACTGATGAGTTTGACAGCTGTCAAACTTGACAGTTGTCAAATTAGTTAGTTAAAATTTTGCCTTAACGATAGTTTGAGGAAAAGACCTAGACATGTCAAACGCCCTAGTGAGTGTTTTAGCTTCAGTACACGGATTGCTCTAAGGCGTATATTCGAACATAGAAAACACAAGTTTTTAAGCTTAATCTATGGCCATAGTCAACTTGTACGTCATAATCTGTGTTACATGATCGGTCAAAGAATCGCTAGTGGATATGTCTATTTACAGTCTGTTTGACTGATTACAATCTAGGTAGTAAATAATTATGAGGGTTGCTTCCTGTTCGAAATGAGTTCAAAAATCCTGCCCGTAAATAGGTATTCTTTATTTTATCTTTATCAACCAGTACTTCCAATTCAACAGTTATTTGCCATGGAGCCCAAATTGCACATCAAAATTTACCTTTCTAAATAATGGTTGCCAATATGCCATACATCATTCATCAGTCACTCTGCCAACACGCCTGCCAAACCGAGATTTAATTACTCTTACGAAACTTCCTTAAGTTGCTCATCTCATAATTTCCTATAGTGTACATACATTTTCCGTTCCAAATCCGGAAGGAATAACGTCGGAAAGAAGATTTCCTATTAATTTTCCGGAACAGGCTGTGTACCGCTGTGTAATAGTTTTACAATGTCTGATAATGGCTTTATAGATTTATGTGTCCGTAGAATAATGTTGTATATTATAAAAATAATACTTTTATAGCAGCATAGATTATTATTTGTTTAATAAATAGTATAGGTACATTAATAAAAGTAAAGTAAAATTGACAGCTGTCTATTTCAGCGCCATGACCGCCATTTTACCGCCACAGGATACTTTTACATACCATCCATGATTTTCTTTCACACCTATCAGTCTCCATTATTTTAGGGTATTTACAATGTTGTTCTCTTGTCGATTGTATACGTGGAAACATTTTCATTTTGAAAACCATAATTACTCCTACGACATACGATGTCAATGTCAAATTGTTACCTCTGATATGCGATCCGATTGAAGGAATTAATGTTTCAGACCTACGTGTCAGTCAGTCAGTCATTAAAATCTTGGATAGAGAAGACATACATACCTACGCTACACAAGTTATAAATTCAGTATACTAAATTCGGTGGTTTGTCGTGTATTGACAACTTAATTTCATGCAGGATCTATGAATCCGCCTGCTTTATAACAGCAGCGGCATTAATACCAGCGGTAAATTCAGTATCAATTGAATAAATGGGTACTTAGTAGTGACAGTTCTACTGGTAGTTATAAGTAATTGGTAGAATTTATATCAAAATTCATAACTAATGTATAATGCATTAACCAATTGCTAGATATGTTTGAATACGTAGTAATCTCGTATATAAAATTTGGATGAATAATTACTGAAGATATTAAGACAATGGTAACAAATAAAAAGCATAAATTTAAATAAAAACAAAGTAAAAAAATGTTTTATTCATGTGTTTAAATTGGTTCATATCTACTTCACAAAAACTCTCATGCAACAAAAATCACAGAATGTTGACAGATATCATCTGACAGTTGCAACAAAGTGGCGGTGTCACAACACTATTTCCTTCGCGCTTGTGACTTCCTAACGTCCCAACACTAGTGAGCAAGTGGGTGACGGACGTATGTAATTGAATGGTTATTATTATGTACTTGTCTTGTGTATGTACTAAGTTACTTGGTATGATATGAATGCTTTGGAATTAGCTTCCTTTTGTCTCGGAGAATTGCCGTTTTTTCTTTGTGAAACTTTTTTGGACTTTACAAAAATATGTTAAATTTACTTCCGGATACAGTAACATTTTATAATATGCACTAATCGCATTATTTTGTATTACTCTACTATAGTAGGCGCCAGATAATCGTGGAATATCGGTCATTGACCCACCTACATTTATTGACATTGTTAATTTGAAAAACGGAATTAATGACACAAAACTGTCCCGAATCATCATCTCTCGTGATCCTTAACATTGTCTAATAATGAAAAACGATTCATATTTAATTGTTCAGGTACCTATGAGCAGTTATTAGGAAAAGGTCAATATACTTTATTCCATATTTATCTGGCGCCTACTATATAATAATAATAATAATAATAATAATAATAATAATAATAATAATAATAATAATAATAATAATAATAATAATATAATAATTTGCCATTTATTCTCTCTTCACAAAGCTGACTTAAAGTTAGTGTACAATAAAATGTCCTGCTGTATTCCACCTTTGTGAGAGACTGGTGCCTGATTTAGGTTTTTGGGAAAAACCTGTGCTACAGGTCACCAGGCCCCTTCCTTAGTAAGAATTAGCTAGTTCAGAGTTACCGTGCAGGAGTTGACATAGAATAATGTGCATCAACTATATATCTGCTTGTTTATTGCAATTTAACAGTTTAAAATATCTTCAAGAACGTGTAATGAACGTTCTTGAAGATATTTTCTGTGACCGTCACCTAGTCAGGTCTCTGTTCTTATAAAGTTCCTGAAGTTTATTTTAGGTCATAGATAATTATGTAAAGCATTAAATTGACATATAAGGAAAAGCATTAGAAACTCCTAGTTAAGCAGCTTTTTCTTCAGGGCTTTTTAACAAACGTAACTACAAATATTCCTTACAAAGTTCTTTGGACATCTCAAAATCAAGGCTTCTGGGTGCACTTTATAACATTCTCTAATTAGCAATGCAGTTCCAGTTTCAATAGCATATCATCCACGTAGTATTTCCCATATATCTGATTGAATAACTTGCTGGCGTGTAATAGCACCCTTATTGCTTGTAATAAATTAAGTTCTACCACGTTAACATGCCTCAGTTACGCAGCTCTTACGTCGCGGTGTGAAACTAGTTGGTACAGAAGCGTCTGAGCACACTGAGGTGTTGCTATTTTGTTGATTGTGGCTCGTATGTTTCATCGTGGAGCATGAATAAGCCTAGTAATATGTCTACTGGGTTGAAAATCTTGCTCACGGTCTAATATTTACACTGGGCTTTTCCAATGAATTGTGCTGAAATGGTCAAAAAAATGGGCTCGAATTACGAAAAGAAGGGAAAAATGAAAGATAATATTAATGAAAGAATGAAAGATTAGAAGAGAAGAAAGAAATATTTATTGCCGACACAATACCTAGAATAATATTATTAACATTCAAACAAAGATCAATTATACAATTCCGGATTTCTGTGTGACAAAAGTTGCGGGCTCATCAAAATTAGATGCATATCTATTGCTGTATTAACTTTTTTCCGGAAGTTAAGGGTACACAAATTTGACATTGCTTTGCCATAAACCACGAACCCATTAAGCCAACATTACATAACTTAAAGAAAGACTCAAACCATCATAAACCCAGCTCCATATACACATAAGGTAAGACATATAACACACTGCTAATAGAACTCAAACGCGTTACGCCTCAGTGCGCATCGGTCCTAAATCTCGGCAATTCAGAGCGGAACCACTGCAGCAATAACTTGTCTAAATAGTTAAGTGACATTGATCGCTACCGACCTACTGCTTATGTCCTTAGATTTACATAAATGATTTTACATCATACCATAAAATACTGCGTGATGGCAGCTCGGCAATACTTTATCAAGAAAGAATTGGTCTCAACACACACTCCTTGTCATAATGATGTTCATCACCATCATCATCAGCCGAATGACGTCCACTGCTGGACATAGGACTCCCCCAAAGGGAAGGTTTGCCATAATCGCCACGCTTGGCAGGTGGGTTGGCGATCGCAGTGTAGCTGTTACAATGCACAGAGAATGCTGCTGCCCATTCTCTGGTGAGTCCCTTAGTCGCCTCTTACGACACCCACGGGAAGTGGTGGGATGGTGCTATTCTTTTATGATTATACGATTGATGTTTTTAGCTGTTTCCAATTGTAGGAATTATTTCTTAGACTATACCTTTTATATCCACAGAAAGAGGTTCTTACCTACCTGTGGTTTCTGGAAAGAAGTTATCGATGTGTCACAGATAAAATTCATATCAAGTCATGTGATTGGCTGTTAAAAATTTATTAAAAAAACTACAGTAACTAACGCGTTTGTTAATTTGTCCCATTAATTATATCGTTTCAGAAACTGCAGGTAAGCCTCGGTCAAAAAAAAAATTGAATCTAATTTTTGACCCAGTTAGATCTCATGAACGACATGATCTTGTACCTTATCTAATCTCTGATCTAGAAAAAAGAATATCACATTAACTAAGGAGGTCAAAGTTACAAAGCTTTTGTAGACGAAGCCTGCGTGGGCGCAACGATGTCTCGACCTTGCTTGAGTTCATAATGCACCCTGTATTAAATCCCGTTGATAAATATCGTACTACCCACCATACATCTTTCTTAGACAGCATAAGCTGACCTTGCGTGGTGGCACTGATTGTCAGGGTAAGAAACGAATATAATTATGTCAAATCCTCATCCTAATTTATCTGGGGTCGGCTCAACCAGCTAGCGTCTTCTCCATATATTTTATAAGTTGTCATGTCAGAAAGAAATAAAATGGTCTTTTTTGCTATTTTTATTTGTCGTTGGGTAAATGTGACCAGGGATTGTTCAAGAATGTAAAAAGAAAGAACAAATAGTAAAATTATTGCTAAAAAAAATTGGATCAAAAGCCTAGCAGAATGCGGTTCTCAAATTTTGCACACGAAATTCCCTCTGGAGCTTGCATGATTAAATTTAGTTCCAAATTCAACCGCAATCCAAATAATAAACGAAGGCCATATAATAAACGAAGAAACACAAACTTATTTGTCGAACCTATTAATCCTTCGCCTCTTTGAAGGTAGGCAGAGTAGTTACTTGTTATAAACGCAGTCTCATTCAGCATGCACGCATACAAAGCCCGTCCACAATGCGTAGGGCCCACGCATGGCTTTAACTCTTTAACATACATTACTGATTCTAATGTTAGGATGAGTGTGGTCTGTTTTGTACTGGAGAATAACCTCGTTTCTGGTGTTTTGGGTTAATTATAATGACAATGGACCCCTGAGAAGAGCAGTTTGACTTGTCCAGTTGAGTGTGTTTAGTTTTGGAAGTTGAATTGCAGTTTAGATGACTGATCACTCTTGAGAATTGTCAGTATTACCTATTTAAGTTCATACGTTTAACTTTTCGCTGGTGATATTCAGCTGTATCGTGTTGGACTAGAAGTTGACGGCTTTTGGCTGAATGAATAGTTCTTTTTTTCTAATTTTTGTCCCTTTAAACACATTTTTTTTTATTATTTTAGACGAGTGTGCTCTTGACTCTAGTCTAGGTCATAGATGACAGAGACAAAGTCCACGATGAAGCGAGCTTACCCAGAAGAAGCCTGTTCACTCTAATTTTGAAGAGATTAGGGTTGTATGCGTTTGGAAACACAGACACAGGCAGAGAGTTCCACTCCTTTACAGTGCGCATTATAAAAGACGTTTGGAAGTGTTTAGTTTACATGTTATTTGTAACATTTACTATAGCAGATTTTTCTACTGCATTTCAATGAGAGATATTTTTTAAATAGTGGAGACCATTTTCATTATGGAGTGAAGATGGTCCACTATTTAAAAAATATCTAGCCTAAGAATAGAAGCAGATGATGTATCTATGGCTTATGTAACCTAGTCAAGCCAAACCTTGAAAACCTTTGGAAGAATGAAGAAATATTAAATACAATAGCACCTATTCTAAGTTGTCAAATAGGATGTGACCAAATCGTATGTGAAGGCGACACAATGAAACGTTCAGACGCAACACGTCAGCCACTTTCCAAACGCACAACGAGTCACATTGAGCTTAACAATTATTTATTTTATTGTAATGTTGAAGAGGTTCTGTACGAGTAAATAGAAGAGTTTTATTTGGATTTGTGTTGGATGGAAGTGGTGGTAGAGAAAGACAGATTTGTGGACTTTATGCTGAACCTTAAAAATTGCATATGGCTAGTAGAGATTGGCTGAAATTGAAGATAGCTGGAACATTGTCCACTTTTAAAGGAATGGTAATTGGTTCTGGCTAGTAGCAACTATCATCAGATTAGCCTTGTCCCAAATACATTGTCAAAGAAAAAACAAACTATTTACGTGCTGTCCGAGGCATGAATCCCTAAGAGAAGAGTGGGTTAAACAGGTCTTAGAACTTTATTCCAATGTCTTCTAATTAGGTTAGCCCCAAAAAGCCTGTAAAGTGTCTCTGTCATCTATGACCTAGACTAGAGTCAAGAGCAAACCCATATTAAATTTAAATTAAAAAAAGTAGTATCTCACCAACTTTTCCTCTTGCTCTCCGAATAATTTCGTATGGGCCACTTAACTTGGAATGCTATATCATGTTATTTAACAAAATCAGCAGTTTTGAATATGCCAGAATGAGTTCATTAGAGGTAGCTTAAAAGTGGCGCCAATAACGGACAGATTGAAAGGGAACCGCTTATCTTGGTATGGTCATGTGAAGAGGAGGGATGAAATGCACGTAACTAAAAGAGTTACGTAAAGAAAAGATGGATGGATTGTATTAGGAGTGATATGAAAGAAAAGGAAGTTAGTGATAGCGTGACGGGTGACCGGACAGAATGGAAGAAAAAAACGTGTTGCGCCGACCCCAAGTAACATGGGATAAGGGCAGGAAGATGATGAGCAGTTTTAAATACTCGCATTATCTTAAACTCTTATCGTAATAAATAATAATACACTCACCAACGAAAATCACGGAACTGATTCTACTATGTGAGAAGTTTTAACGACTCTTTGTGATCTCAGTTAGGTAATCAAAGAGTTCATATAATTTCTAGTTTAGTCTTAATGCAGCCGTTTAGAGGTTCTCATAGACGCAACAATTATGTGTTGATGGCTTCATCAGTGGATAATTTGAGGCGTGTTAATTAAGCATGGTTTTAAATAGTCTAGAATGGGTCTTAAGAGCTATGCGCATGATTAAGTAATAAAGTTGAGAGAAGTCTGATAATTATCTAGATGTTCTTTCTGTGTTCTGGGTTGGGTAATTAACTAGATTCCTTTATTTTGGCGGGTCAACCAAAGCCGAGCCCCAAGCCCGCCCGCCAGTTTCGGTTCTGAAGGCAAAGAAGCGCTGTCCCGCGTTTCTTTGCGTTCAAAACCGAAACAAATATTGTCAATAGGTAAAACTGTTTGGTTTATATATTTGTCAAAGGTAATTATTAGAAGTACAGATCCGATTAGGATTATTCTTTCACTGTCATAAAGTTTCACTTTCGCTTAGTTTTTTACTTATTTCATTTATTTATTTACTAAGTTTTAACTTACTTTTGCCCGCGACTTCGTACGCGTATATCCCATTTTTACCGTTAAGAAGGAATTTCGGGACCAATTATACACGTAAACCTTCCTCGTGAATTGCCCCATTCATTGGTGAAAACCGTCTGATAATCCGTTCTGTAGTTTTTGAGTTTATCGCGAACAGACAGACAGACGCGGCGGAGAACTTTGTTTTATATTATGTAGTAATTTATTTTATGCTGCTTCGGTCGACGTCAATCAATCAGTCTGGCTGGCGCTGAAAACCAGCGCTGTGGTTTGCTTCGAACAACCGAAGAAGATTTTGTACCTCATTGATTAGAATCACGACACTCAAGTAGGTATCAACAAGTACATACACACTCCGCGAACTATGCAAGGTTATCTTAATGCGAATTTATAAAATTATGTGACGCTAATATCCCTAGCTAGCTATTGTTTATACAAATTACATGTAGTACCTTCGCTATAACATTGACAATCATCAGGGTCGGGCTGGCTGAGGAATTTTGCGTGTCTATGCGAGAATAAGATCCTAAATAACTGTCTGATTATTTCTAAGGCCGCTTCCACTTGGAGCTCGCATGCAAGTTGAATTACATTGCGGGCTACCAAGGTATAATGTGATCAATCGCTCACTCGTGCCCCACAATGTAATTCAACTTGTATGCTAGTTGCTTGCAGGTTTAAATGCGGCCGCAGACTTGTTCCGAAGACGGAAAGATGCAAGGGATGGGATGCCGAACCTATTGATTACATTGAGTTTTCTTTTTTTCAAACCTGGCATAATGGAGGCAGTGAATTTGTTCATGGTTTAATTTATTGTGGTCATCCCATTACAGATCAAATGGGCCTTTACTAAGACATTTGCGAAAAAGCTGTTTTTATAGCTTTATTTTAAATATTTATATCAGTTATGTAAAGGTGACTATTGACCGGTGTTTTAGGCGTAATGTAACATGTTACAAAGCGAGCATTCGTGCTGTCAGTACGTGCAAACGAGCATGAACATGATGCGTATGTGTTTTGTTTTACACGGATTTTAGGACACGGCCTAACATAACATGCTCGCTGCGAATGTTACATTACGACCCGTAACACCGGTCAGTACCCAGCTTAAGAATATGTATTTACTTACCCTTATATTTTTTTTGATGAACAGCCAAGTCAATGAATTAACAAACTATAGCTCCGAAACATGTCAACTGAACAATATTGAAGTCAAGAAAATCTTTGGCAACTGAATGTAGACTAATGGGTCAATTCGTAAACTTTTTACGAACAATCTCACGCGCTGTGACGCGGTGACGTGACGTTATGTAAATTTTAATTTCACACTTACTTTTTACACAAATATGAATGCACTGCGAGATCGGATCTGATACGCCTTGTGCGCGCAAGCGACCATGTTATTGCTAGGCTAACAAGCATTGCACAGCGTGTCCCGATCTTTGCGACGACGAGTGACAATAAATTGCTAACAAAAACGTTTGGAATGAAAATGTGTACTTTGGCTTCGGAGCTAGGTTTGATATCTCTGCCGATGTCATTGATTGTGTTCCATTTAACTTTAAAAAGTGCAATCACATCTTACTACGGTTGAACGTTTTGTGCGTATGTGTGGGATGTCCACTATGTAGTGGTGCTTCAATCTCGAGGAGGTTCTGTCGGTGCCTGCGTGTAACAATCCTCAAAATTGTCTTTTATTTAAAATATTCTGACGTAATCAACGTCATCTACAACTTATGCGAAAAACATTATATTTGCCCCAAAACTCACAAGATCAAGTTACAGTTACCGCACAATTTACAGTCAGTATTCACTTACTTGTTGGCTAACGGCGGTAGGGGGCAATTCAATAAAATTAAACGAAGGATGCGCCAACAGCCAAACTTGCACACACAGGCTATGTCGGGTCATTTGGACCCAATAAAGTTAACATTTAATTTTGATTGTACTGTTATAATACTGACCTACATTTAACACCAAGAAAATACGGTACATTTCAGTACAGATTCTTTTAATAACATAGTATTACGTTATGTTAAAATTGTATGTTGTGTAAGACTTCCTCTTGGTCACAAGAGCGAAGGCTTCGATTCCCCGAAGCCTTCGCTCGCTTCTATTCCTTCGGTCGGGCAAAAAGTGTTACTGAGATTTTCAATTACAAATTCCTTAGTAGAGGTCATAGTTTGGAAGTTGGTGGTGTAACATTCCCGTGCCTATCTAACACGTACAGCCGTTGATGTGCGCCCGTTGTCTCTCCGAGCTTTGAGATTACCTACTAATTAAGTATCTATGGTCTAGTAAGAAGGTCTTCATAGAGAAGTTTTATGTGTTCTGTGTTTATGTGACAAATACTGTCAACAACGATGTCAGTTGGAAAATAAATATACTGAGGAGTTATTTTGGAGGGGTTGGATGAAATAGATGAATAAAAGTGCATACATATTTCAGTGAAGAGCTACCGAAGATGCTTATCTTACATGTAGTCATTGGGTAACGTTAATTCTTTCATAGCTTTTTTAAAACTTTAACCTGCCTTGCCTCAATCATAAGCCCCAACAGAATCATTACTTGGAGCAAGGCAATACATTAAGTCCTTCGCATCGTTGGCAGTTATTCGTATTCTCAAAGCAAAGTATGTACTACCTTACAGACAGGGTAAGTTGGGAGTATTTACTTCTTGTGTTATTATAACAGTCAAAAGATCATAACTTTCGAGATTCTCTAGAGAACTTCCACTATTGCTTCAAGACGACACAACTTTAATTTGGGTGCAGAATAACCAGTAAACAAATATTTTAATTACCAGTAATCTCAAGCCATGACCGACTAAAATCTTCTATAAAAGCGTGAAGACCAAAAAATCAATTACGAAAAACGAAATCTAGTGCGCGCCGCTAAAATGTGCAGCCGGAGGTAGTGCGCGCCGCTAAAATGTGCGCTGGAGGCTTTTCACGGCTGGTTGTCACAACCTTTACACCGATATTTCGTTACCTCTGGGTGTCTAAAATGATGCTTAAGGATATTAGGTAATTTTTGTCTTTTGATATTTTTTCCAGGCTGCCCCAGAAATGTCTTTTTCGAGATAAAAGCGTAGTATACCTGTCTATCAGTGTCAGTGATAGAATTTACGTAATCGGATCAGTGCCTTCAGATAACATTCTATAAAAAACATGCTATTTTACAAAATTAATTTAGATTACTTACTTTATATACTCGTCTTTTGCATCGACTGTACGGGAAATAAGGAATAAAACAGTCCGAAGGCTGTAAATTCCAAAACTCAACCAAGCCTATTTCCTACCACGTATTTATTAACTTGTTATAATTGAGTTACAACTTGACAACTTGGTATAATAAAAGTTGATATAATAACAAGCCTCTATTGATAATCGGTAACTTTATAAATTATTTCATTATCAGTCAATCATGCAGTTATTGTAGCACATTGTTCATTTGTAGTGCCAATTTATTTTTAAATAAATTGTTTCTACACCTGCTTTATAGAGCTTGACTTGGTTTTGTAAATAGTGTGTGTTGCATGAAGTTTTAATGTTGCTATTATTGATTTATTAGGCCTAATTTGTGAGTAAACGAGGTTTTTTAATTGAGATAGAAGAGTGGATAATATTTATTATACGTAACTAGGTACATCCATACGTTATTTGCTACCTACCTGTTATTATATAATCGCTTGTAGACTCAGCGCTAATCTTTTAATAGTCAGATAATTTTTAGCTGAAGTTTAAATTCATCTTTAGACTTCTTTCTTTCTTTCTTTAAAATTATCTGGAAAAATTATGTTTTCTGTACAAAAGCTGTCGAACGTTGACTATTGAATATTCATTCGTGTTGGAATATTTTTTGTAAAGTACATTCTTGTTTTGTTTTATCCGGCGAGGGTTTCCAATATGGAGCATAGGTGCGATAAATTACCAATACTTTTTGAGTAACAATTTGAAAACCAATTTTATTTTATAAAAAATATTTGCAATTCATCAAAACAAAGCGACATTTTAGCGCCGCTGTCAGATCTCAAGATCGTGCGACCGCCGCCGTACCGCACGGTTTCAAAACCATTGTTTGTCCTATAATTACGTCTGTTGGGTAAGAAACGACACACTGTCTGACTCCTACCACCTCCTACCATCCGCCGATGGTGGAATGAAGGTTACCAGCTAATCATACCTCACGTGTTCGGAGGAAATTGTGAATGGTCTTTTACATTTTAACAAGCGTACTTAAAGCTAACAAGTGGTCATAATGAAGGACTTGTGGTTGTAAAAGGTTGCAATAGGTAATTGATAGTTAGGGTAATTTGACATTCTAAATGAGAGAGGGAGGGAAATGGGCCATTTTGTGGACATTAAGAGTTGTACTTTTAAATTGGGTCATAGGATGGAGCTTGTACTTCAGTTGATATTTCACTGTTAGGCACTATCGCTTAAGGCCCGGACTCCACCAAAGCGGAGATGTGCGGAGAAGTGCAAAGCGGAGACGAGAAGAGATGTTTTTCAGCAATTCTATTGGTTGTTTAAAAAACATCTCCTCTCCGCTCGTCTCGTCTCTGCTTTATTGGAGTCCGGGCCTTAATGTCTTTTTTGCTTAATCGACAATAAATACACTTTATTAAACACCAGAACAAATAACAATAAAAGTAAAACAAAAGTTGTTAAAAATAATGCCACAAAGGTACAAACCCACATACATACATACATCAACAGTATCATACTATGATCTCATATATTAAACAAAAATTATAATTTTCCGGGATCATATCTGGGGTTGTACTCCTTTTACAACCGAAAACTTAACCGAATTAATTATGAAATAATGTACTTACAAATTTTATAATATAATTACAACTACTTTATAAAGATTGCGTAACATATTTTCTTCCACATGGTTACTTTATAATGTCCTCAATACATTTTTTCACGTACCAACACTGCATGTTAACGGAAAACATAAAATAAATTCGATGTTTGTCGGCACAATATCCCGGAAACATGAATCGGTTCGTACTTGATCGCCGATATTATTTCTGTTCAATGCCTGATACGAATCATGCAAATATTTCGGGTAAAAGTAGATTGCCTTTTGCGTGATCAAAGGTTAATTAAAGCATTAAAAGTGATTTACCAAATTGAATCAAAATTACGTAAAAATGTATCTTAAGCTTAAGCGTAATCAACCAGTAATGTTCCGACAGCTGGGACACAAGTGTTATTTCTGTAAGAGTCAAGAGTGGGCTGTTATCTACCACCCGGGTCCAGTCCTCGTCTTATGGTGGTCCTGCTCCATAGGACAATCAAGAGTGTAGAATAAATCAAACTGGTTGGCATAATGTATTTAACTATACAGGGTGTCCCAAAACTCAACGTCAAGCCGAAACGGGGTGACAGGATTGATCATAACCATCACGAGAAAAATCTGAAAAAAAATCTATCCCATGCAGTTTGAAAATTATGGGCATTTTAAGAAAAACCTAGAAATTTGATCAAACTGTACCATTTTTCGGTTATTGTGGTTATTATTTTTTATTTTTGTTCATTTGAACTTTAGAAACGTAATCCTAAATAACATTTCTAGAATCCCAATAAAAAATAATGACACAATTGCCTCAAGTTCCCGAGAATTGAGACTATTTGTTAAACTACGAATTTAAAATTTTCAAGATTCGTCGACTTTGACAGGCCCTCCTATAAAAAAAATGTACTAGAGTGCCTTGGCAAGTAGCATTAAAAGTTGGCGCATTTAATCAGAATTCTAAAATGGTACAATACTTGTTAGTTCCATACAATAGAAAAGAGTAAAAAAATTAAAACCTCAAGTAACCCGATTTTTGCTATCAGATTTTACTCAGTTAAAATGTTTTTAATTCGCACAAGCTCTAGGTAGGTTCTTAATTTTAAGGCAAAATGATGAGAGAGATGGATAATGGGTATGTTTGCCATGAGTGAGCGAGACAGATAGTGACGCCACGCATTGAGACGGAGATGCGTCGTTTAAACGAGTGCGAATGAAACAGATAGATGCTATGGCATCTATCTGTTTCATTCGCACTAGTTTCAGCCAAGCAAATGGCTACGCTACCAGTCCGACACCAACCAGTTAGTACGTTTCGCTCATTCGTCTACTGCGCACGTTCGTATTCGCTTGTGTTGATTTAGTACTGACAACTTTGGCTTCTCTTTTTGGACTTGAATCTTTGTGAATTGGACTTGTTGATAACATACCGGCAACTTTGGCTTCTCTCTGGACTTTTGTGTTGGCATCCTTTTTATCTACCATGCCTACGCGCTACACTTCACAAGAATATGCGAACATGCACCTCATTTATGGGGAATGCAGATGCAACGCAAGTGCTGCCGCTAGACTTTATCGTGACTATCTGTCTCGCTCACTCATGGCGAACATACCCATTATCCATCTCTCTCATCATTTTGTCTTAAAATTAAGAACCTACCTAGAGCTTGTGTGAATTAAAAACATTTTAACTGAGTAAAATGAGATAGCAAAAATCGGGTTACTTGAGGTTTTAATTTTTTTACTCTTTTCTATTGTATGGAACTAACAAGTATTGTACCATTTTAGAATTCTGATTAAATGCGCCAACTTTTAATGCCACTTGCCAAGGCACTCTAGTACATTTTTTTTATAGGAGGGCCTGTCAAAGTCGACGAATCTTGAAAATTTTAAATTCGTAGTTTAACAAATAGTCTCAATTCTCGGAAACTTGAGGCAATTGTGTCATTATTTTTTATTGGGATTCTAGAAATGTTATTTAGGATTACGTTTCCAAAGTTCAAATGAACAAAAATAAAAAAGAATAACCACAATAACCGAAAAATGGTACAGTTTGATCAAATTTCTAGGTTTTTCTTAAAATGCCCATAATTTTTAAACTGCATGGGATAGATTTTTTTTCAGATTTTTCTCGTGATGGTTATGATCAATCCTGTCACCCCGTTTCGGCTTGACGTTGAGTTTTGGGACACCCTGTATAGATGTACTTTTTTGAGTATTTTTTTTTTGTTTTTGTTTTTATTTTATTTTTCTATTAAATAATTAACACACTGTAAAATCAATTGTTTTCAAAATTTGTAAATATGTGACTACCATTTATTGTAAAACTTTTATTTGAAAACAGTAACTATGGAGTTTCTTGTCCGTTCTTCTCCATAAGAATCTACCTTTGTGAATGGACAGAGTCGCTTATATGTATAGAGTCACTTTATTTTTATACATATTTTTAACTGTAATTTTGACGTTCAAGGTGCCTTTTAATGGCCTATTTGGAATAAACGTTTTTACTTTGACTTTGACTTCTTAAGCAACACTATAATTGTACTTGGGCATTCAGTTGATCAAACCATTTTAAAGACATTGCACTCTTGGGGTAGTCGGGTGGGCAGACTTAGCGAAAAGCAATAGCGATATAAAAGCATACAATATTGAGATGACTGTTCCACGTGTTATCTTCTACTCAATGTAGGAAGTGTCTTTGGTTTTGTGTTTTTATTAGCGAGGTCGACACTTGGGGACAACATACTCTAATATATAATATAATACATCGTGTTTTGCAACCAATGACGTATTATATTATATACTAGTGGCCCGCCCCGGCTTTGCTCGGATGTATATTTTTTTTCAAAATTTTCTTTCATAAGAACCTCCTGCAGACTATAACAAACACAACAAAAAAGAATTAGCGAAATTGGTCCAGCCGTTCATGCGTGATGCCATGACCAAGGGAAATAGGGATTCATTTTTATATATATATAGAATATTGATCGCTACTTTCTTATTACCAAGAGTTTGGATACCATTACAGCTGAGTCTAGTCCACCGCCTGGTCTGTTCATTCAGACGTATTTCGTCCACTAAAATCGTCAATTCAAGCCCTAAATATCCAATCAAATAATTACTCAAATAATAACAAAACATCAAAAGCAATCAGTTTGACAATTAGCCCACTTAACAAATCGGCGCGTTACATTCGAAATCTTGTCAAAATGGCTTCCGTTGCCCAAGCGCCGGTGTAATGTGAAGCGAAATTGCATTATAATTAGTTTATGCGCGCTTTCTAAACGTTGCTAACCCTAATAAATTTTGCCACGGACTTCTGTTTAGCAGGGAAATGGATGTTTCTTTTGTTGTTAATTCGCTAGATTAACATATGTGTGCGTTTCGTGGCCTTGGCCAAATGTTCGTCAACGCTTCTGCGCGTTACCACTGATATTGGCAATGTACATGCTCAAACTGTGATGATGATGATACATAAAATTCAGTTTCAAGAGGCTCGTGTTTGACCACAATCTGACCTGGTAGAAAACGATGATGTGGTCGAGGATGGAGTACGCTTGCCTAAAAGTACCCTATTCACTCTCGTGTACGCTTAGGTAAAGTGAACATGAAGTGCGCTGTCAATCAATACAAACAACATGAAATGGCAGTTCAATTCATGTTCACTGCACCTAGTTTACACGGTGAGACGTTGTCAGAATAGCCCTTTCTTTTTTCCAAAATCATCAAATGATTTCTTCCGCTCTGGGTGGAGCGGAAGGTAACAGACTCCGGCAGGGCATTCCATTCTCAAAATTTTTGCAATTCCAGTATTAACCGATCAAGGCACCACTATAACATCTCAAAAATATCATTATACCGGTGTGGGAGGAAAAAGGAGATATACAAGACGAATATCATTCTCCCTTTGTCACAACGGAACCATGGATGGTGTCATTGGCACAATCAACATTTTTTTGATCTCTTAACAGGTTAACATTACGTGGAGAATGGGATATCTGCTGTTACTGGTGACCATTTACTACGAGAATAGGCTTTGCTTTGCTCAGTAGAAAAACTACAGCCTGCTAAGTTTATCAGTCATCTTACTAACTAGCATCAAACAATAATTAAACTTATGGTACATCAGATTGACAGCAGGTTTTTGTCCAAGGCATTGTGTTTTCAAACCGTGTCCAACGGCGGAGGGTCGCCATTTTTTTACCTCGGCACACAACATCAGTAATGCTTTTATGCTAATTATTTACGCACTTACGCAACTGTTCCATTGTGTTTTGTATTAAACCTTCGAGTTTGTTTATATGTTTTTTTTATGATGATAAAAAAGCATCATAAAAAAAACGAATCTAGATTGTTTGAAGAGTTTGTTCTCAAGTTCTAAAAATGTGGCAAGCTAGCTTTTTTCCGAGGTTTTGCTCCCATGGAATAATGTATAAATTAACGTAAGCGACATTCACCCAAAATGCTAAATTCCCGCTACGACAATTAACATAAGGTTCATTTACGCAAAATGCCAAAATGTCCTTACACTGATAATTCTGGTATCGATATTTTCTGTTACAAAGTTCATGACACTTGGCGATAGTATAGCTTTCTAATTGTGAAATAATTGTAATCGTTCAAGACGTCCAGATGATAAAACAAACACATAAAAAACCCACTACTTACTTCTATGGAATACTTACTTTTTAGGTAAAAATAATTAAGACTTTTCGTCGTACCTATGAATGACCTCAAACTGAAGCAACAAGCAATACCTAGTATTTCATAAACATTATATCATTGCGGAAACAAAATACCATAAAAGTTTTCCTCCAATTTGCCAAAAGTTTTTTCTTGTTTGACCTCTTTTTTCCCTAGAAACAGAACCTACGCTTTTGGACATACGATTTGCCAGAATCCCTGACAAACTGACGTAGTAGGTTCTAAATTCATAAGATTTAACTTTTCTGAGAAAACTGACACAAGATTGACTAGCATGTTTGTAGTATAAATCTTTATTTCTTGTCCTGTCAAACAAAAACATTCGCTTTGCTATGATTGACGTATTTAGACACTGGTGACTGTGTTTTTGTCCGAAGTTAAATAGTTTTGTCTTCATTGACGCAGGCAATCATAGTGTTTTGATAGGTATTAAAGAACAACTTAGTTTTTCTTAGAATCTTTGTAATGTTGTTACAAATTCTTTGTTTGTATACTCAAGTGTTTGGTTTGATAATTCAGTTTACATTCTCGCGTTTTTAAGCAAACCAAGTTGCAAACAAATCATGCTTAGATATTTCTGAAAAGTTTATGAAAGATTTTTCATTACTTATCTAAATAGCCTGTATATTTTCATGTAACAGAATCTGTATAAAATTATCTCAATTATCTTATAAGATTAGCTGTTGAATTTCTATGTAGTAATTTAATTCTTGACCAATAGTGTTTTCAATACACCATTGTTAGTGGTTTTAAAAGGGCGCAGTACTTGACAGTTCACTCATTTCTCTTTTTTTTTTAATTTTCCCCGAAGGAAAGGCTACAGTAGTCTTTTGACCATATTGCCTAGTCTTACGTCCTTAATTTCTTGTGTTTTGCATTAGAACGCGGATGTAACACATTCTAATGGTTTTTGGAGTATCTGGTAACAAATATATCGATTCGGCCTTCTCACCAAGTTTCGAGTGAGGTAGTCAATACTACAATAAAATTCTCAACTCCACTTAACCGAGATCGCGCCTGTTTCAATTATTCCACACATTTTCCAGGTACGAGGACACTTGAGACACAAAACTACAATTTACATTTACATCACAGTTTCCACTAGGAATCAATTTACGAATAATTCAAAACAGCCGCTAAACTTCACTCGATAAAATCCCGCCAAAATGGGCCAAAATGGATTTTTCCTTTGTGAAATGAGGAGTATTTCACAAAGGAAAAGTCCATAGACAATTTACGCAATTTTTTAACCACGCATTGCACATGACTATTCTGCGTAAGGCGTTAATGTCACCACAATATTTGTAGTAACTATTAGTAGGGCCCAGAAAATTACCTTGCTCAATTATTGACGTAATAGGTCGATTTTTAATCTATGTTTAGAGGGCATTGACCTCCTGAACCACTAAAACATATTAAATGACCGGTGTTAAGTTTCATTAATTGCAATAATATTCCAGTTTCATAGATTCTGATTATTAATTAGTAGAGAAATGAAAACAGTTAAATAATGCGTTGTTTTGTGGTTTAGTGTGACTTCCGCGATGCATTTCGTTTTAACATTTGTAATGAAGTAATGAAAAGCGCTAAAAGTGGGATAAAATTGGTTCACAAAAACTTTATCAAAAGCTCCCGAAATTTTTCGAGACACCTTTTATCTGAAACTTGGCTTATTTGATGATGATTTAAGTTTACATTTTATTGCTATGTGGAAGTAGATGTTTTGATTTTCATCATTTTCCGCTAAGTCAATCTAATTAATATTTTCTTTTTTTCTAGGTAAGTTCCGCACTCCCGTATCAACAAATCTTGACCTACCTCATTGCTGTTTAGAAAAGGATGAAGAAAGCTAAGTAAAATACTTTGATATTATTTCTTTAAAAGATAGATATTCTATTGTAAATATGACCAAGCAAAATATATGAACACATACATACCAACAACTTTTTTTTTTCAAAATGCACTCAAAGTACGTTTTATTGGCATTTTAAACATACCAAAGTTAGTTTCATTTAATGGTCCTCCTCTTATATCAGTACCTATGTATTGGTCTCGGTACGCTAAAAAAGATCATGTCTTTTGCATACGAAGCTATATTTAATTTGGCCTTCTGAAACCCAAGACCATTTAATACTTTTGGTCATACAGGAAAACAAACAACGATTTTATTTTAAATTGTTATTTTTAAACAAAACTCATAGTTAAAACAAAACAACCACAATATTGCGCATAGAACGTGCGAATTCAATAATCGTAGATAATAAATTATTATTTTCAATTTAAAATAACTATTAATATTGCAGCTTGTGTGTGGCAACACTGGCAACAATGAACAAATTCAATAAGGAAGTTGTTTAGCCGTGATCTGCATGACTTAACTGATCGATTGGTTTTTGTTGGTTGACGATGGGTGGTAGTTGCAGATAAGCATAAGAATAGATGGTTAACTAGCTTCTGTCAGCGCCTTTACTCGCATGAAGTTCGTAAATTATCCCAAGGGCAAACTTCTCCTGGGGCAAAAAGGATCAAATGTACTTCTGCAAGGTCCTAAATAATCGACCTATAGATACCTAAAAAATCGTTCAACGGTTTAGGCGTGAAACCGTAACAAACAGAGTTACTTTCATATTTATAATATTCGCAAGGATTTGTTGACGCCTTGCAGTTTACTTAACCTTTTCAACGCCAGAGCATAAACATATCGGCGTGCCCACGACGCCAAGCCACAAATTCGCCGTTTTTGTCACATATTTGTGACGTTTGGCTTACAGGGCCTGCGCTTTCTTATCACATTTAAGTGTCTAAAGTCGTTCAAAAGGTTAATCTTTCCATCATGTTATAAGTGGTACAGTCAAAAATATACTCCCCTCGCCCTATGTGGGTGCAACAAATTGAATTCTCCCATTGTCCCCTGTCGCATAAAAATAAAATTGTTTTCTGCTCTTTATAAAATTAACATGCAATGTTTTTGTAATTTAAAGCTGGTCACTTCATGGATTTTTGAGAACTTAGTGTGTGGTCAAACTTGGGTACCTACGTCTCTTTTAATTCAGCCAAAAATAAACGTGTCAATTTAAATTTTCGTTAACATCGCTTGGTTATTTTCTTAGTCTTCCAAAATGAAAAGTGTCTTCACCCACCGCGAATCGTAAAAAGACATTTATTTTGTAAAATTGCGTCCCTTTTCTGGCATTTGAAAAAAACGACCAAATCCAATTTGCGTCTTAAACCCAAGGGTCCACTTCGCTGTAGGTCGTTCCTTAGTGCGTTACAAGTTTATTAGACGTTCGGAATTTTATCTTTCACTGAATGCAAATTTTGCTTTCTTAATTACTTGAATTTATTCTGTAGGATCTTTTCGCTGTGTTTTATCGCTGTGTATGTACTATTCAATGTAAAATAATTAGAATTTCTTGCGTTCTTATTAGCTCTTTCTGCGTAGTTTACTTAATTTTATGTAAGTGAGTCAGAATTTTCAAGACAGCTTAAGATTAGAAGCATTTGATGTGTTCAAAGGCGATTCTTGATTTGCTCTTGACCCTATTCTCGTTAAAAGTTGATCTTATTCTGTTAAGTAGCACTATGCTACTAGCTCAATGTCAAAGTGCTTACGGAAACCATAGAAGAAGAATTATAAGCGGGTTGACAAACGATATGAGTTCTTACCAAATGTATTTCATTCGTTCGCGTTTTTGAACTAAATTATCTATGGAATTGCTGCATACCTATTAAATTGCACTAGGGCAATTTTAATTCCGAAAATATTTTTCTGTTACATGTTTCCAACAATCTTTACTAATATTATAAATCTGAAGAGTTTGTTTGTTTAAACGCGCTAATCTCTGCAACTACCAGTCTGATTTGTATAGCCATATTCATGAGCAAGGGATATGCGCGTACGGAGTCGCGGACAAAAGCTAGTATTACATAGACAAAGAACCTTCTTGTTAGGAACTGCGCCAAAACCGTTTGACATTTGTCATAATTAATACCTATGTATGTTACGCCTAAAAGTCTTCAATTTTAAGAATTATCCACCATTAATATTGAAGATAAAATGTCAAAGATACGGCGTTTTTCAATTTGCGATTTTAACGTTTTTTTTTGTAAATTGAAAAATGTTATGTACTGATATCCGACTCGAGTTGGGGCAAAAAGTATAGATCTTTATTTGACAAATTGGTTGGCATTTTTATCACAATAGCGTGTCAGATTTTGACAGATGCGATTAATATTAAGACCTAATAACGCTGGCCACACCTGTTAGGTGCATTGTCTATGCCAAACGTAATCCTCCTAAAAGAAGATAATTCAAAGTAGTTACTGAAAAGTTCATACTTTAAAGACTAAACTTTAAAGCTTTAGGTTTAGATTAAAGTCTCAACATACATTTTCAACATAACTTTGTAACTTTAACTTTTAAATTTAAGAAGAATTCTTATTTCATTATCTTTAGGTACTTTGTAAGTAACCAAACTATGCTTGAATGGAAAAATATCTATAATCCCTTTAGTCAATGCACTACAGACCCTTGGGAAATGGCAAAAATAAATATAACTCATCGTAAAATAGTTTTCAAATCCATAGACAGCAAAATTAAGTAACCGTTTCCCTCAATAACTGCCAAGATTCGTGCGGAACCGGCTGCGTTTTCCTTTCATTCTCATTCACGCTTTATTTCATTCATTCTAAGGCCCATTTCGTTCGATTTGTTTATGGCTCATCGACTCTGTTCCGCGTCATTCGTCTAAAACATAGACAACATGCCATTTACAACCACATGACAATTTTAACAGCTGATAGGAAAAATCAAGGTTATGATAATTTCTTATAGCGTTTTTTGCCATATTTAAGGAAATAACGTGTTTATTATTATTAAAATTATCTAAAAGCCTGACAATAGCCAGTTTGTTTGTGTTTAATTTCGTTACTTCCTGTAAAATTATGTCACTTCGAGGAACAAGTTTGAAAATGTCAAATAGTTTAAAAACTTTAAATAAATATTTCGTCAGTCTTAAGTTCTGGTGACGATAGACAAAAGCCAAATCAGTTAATTGAAGGTCAATAAGACCTTAAATTCAACAAATTTTAGTTAACTTTTAAACCGTGAACGTTAACTTTCACTCGCTTGCAAAATTGGTTTGGTTTTTCCATATTATGTATTTTAACTTTACTGCTTCCACATACATACATAATGGACACCTAGTTACTATTGTTAAACACATACCTTATGAATAAAACATTGTGATGTTCTTTTGATAGAACATTTCATAATCATTTGTGCTCTCGGGATTATTGAATTTTCAATAAGTACCAACCAAATTTTATTGAGACTCTCAGTAGCATTTTACGATAATTTGTGTATCATTCGACATAAAATATGGCTACCATCTCCTCCAAACTGAAATCGATTCATTTTCCTTTTTTTGAACTGAGTCACGCATCTCGATTTATGAAATCATCTCGATTAATACCGATTATCGATTCTAAAGCCGAGCTCCCAGATGTTATTATATCGAGAACCATAGCTACTGTGACCCTGGCCGTTGGCCCGCGCATTTTTTACTGTCAAAATACCGAATCGAATCAACACTCTTGCCCCCTACTGTTCCGAGGCTCATTAAATGTTTCTTGACCCTTTGATAAAATCCCCAAGGAGTTTGCTTAACAGAAAACTGTTCATCCCGTTATGCAATAATGGAGGTGGCACGAAATTCGTTAACGCATTCGCCATATTTACTTTATTCCGAGCCATTTTGACTTTTCTTTTTTTGAGCGGCAAAGAGGCAAAGGTATACGCTCATACAGCTTAATTTAAATTTGATACTTTATAGCAATATGATGATAAGAATTTATGATTGGTATTTGGTACACAAAATGTAATGCTGTGTGATATAACTGAGTGTTGCCGCGTTTTTAAACTGTTATCTTGAATGGTGAGGATTTTGTCGAAGGAGGAGCGTTATCTTGTGAATATGTTAATTTTTATTTTTTATAATACTTAATGAATTTTATGTTACATTCACTTTTGGATGTTGCGCCGGCTTTGCAGTGAGTCAGGGATTTTCCAGGATTACTTGTTAAAATGATTTCTTCCTTTTGACAACAATGTGAAACATGTTTTAAAGTCAACCATTTCGTCGAGGAAAAAAGCCTTTACAAATATAAAAACTTTCATAGATACTCGTAAATAAAATAAAGAAAGTGCTAAAAAAGTTTTAGATTCTCCTCACAAGGCGAGCAAGGCAACAGAATTTATAATATTCGATGCTCGGACATGTGAAAACACAGTCGTGTGATGAATCCTTAATAGTCATTTAGTAAGAAGTTCACTTTCATCCACTTTGTCGTCTATTTAGTCCGATTCGAATCTGTGTGAAAGTCCACTTTGAATTTTTCCGTTTAAGGCTTTTTGTCCGTTTGTTTTGGCCATTAGTTTTTCTTTAAAAGCAAATAAATTTGTGCGTGGAAAGACGCTACCGCGCTAAATAAGCAGCCTAATTTTTGTTTCGAATTTCAAAATTGACAACATAATTTAACAGTTCAATTTTTTGTCTATGCTTTGGTTGTTTTTTTCACGTATATTAGCAACTCAGTGCTGACATCCTTTATTAGTTATGCAAAGCCGCTGACATAAACCACACTGGCTGCACCCGACTGCTTTCTTCAAGTTCCTATCATGCTAATGAACCGGTTTCAGACTATGCAAGTGTAATCGCTACGAACGGAATCTATTACGGATTACCTAAGTTGTAATGCAATATATTGGTGTTAGTTATTTATTATTTGCTGGCTTCATCAAGTCGGACGTCAATCACTACTAAAAGTCTTTCTGTGTTGTTGATCAAGAGGTCAGAAGTCTTTTGAAGTGTACGTTAGTTGCAGAAGGCTCACAGATTATAAATATGTGGTCATTTGAATTGTGAATATCATTGACAACTTAAAATTGACAGACATCCTAATAATTATGATATAATAGTAGGCAAGAGAAGAGATGGAAGAATGTTGATAAAATTAGGATTAAAACAATCAAACATAGTTAGAAATTATACTTCAATAATGCAAGTTTTCAGTGAATTTTTATCATTTAATTTTGCTACAATAGAGATTTGTGCATAAGGTATTGTTAGTAATTTGCTTCATTTTGTAAAGGATTTTGATAAGAATATTATAACTTTGGTGGTTAAGAATATTTCAATTCCGACGATGTAAAAGGGATAGTGCTATACGCGATGTATAGCTTCGTGTCTCTCTTGGAGCGGAATCTCGATCGTTTTATTTAAGACTTCATATTAGGGCTCCTGATCTCAAAATATATACCCATATAATTCTTATGCCATTTTGTAGACTAATAATTCCACATACTTTATTTTATTTTTTTTACTTACGATCGGATTTGTTTTTCTTCTGTTCCACGTTATTTAGCGTATGGGTCACGAGAGTATGTATTTGCAATATCTTATTTGATTTGATAATAAACATAGTGATTAAGTCTCAACTACTGTAACGTAATTGCTGTTTCTAAGTTTGATTTCATCTGAAATTATAATGTCTATGTCTATCTTTAAGGTTCTATAGGTATGTATCATCAGAAAATTCACACATATTGTGAGTATGTCGATATATAATTCGAAAGATGTCGGCATAATTGACGCCAAGGTTGTGGAATTGTTCGAAAGAGTTGTCACCGTGGCCCTTGAACGCTGAAGTAGCTTGATGATTTCACATCTTAAAAAAAGGGAGACCTTACACGATTAATCTTTTCGCAGAAGTAACAGTATATGCGAACTCTGTACTATCTACCAGATAACGAGGCGGTTTAGTTAAACTCACAAAAAGAATCACTACAAAAAACCCTTTTAACAAGCACGTATCGTTTCAAAACCGTTCGATCACACGCCAAAACGATAAAATGTATCGCTAATTGCCTTTAAACAATGACATCGTTTCTGTATCGCAATAAATTCGTGTCTCTGGATATCGGGACCTGACTTCCTTGAAAGTTCAATGTCCTGTTTTTTTTTAAATCTCGAATAAATAATCGTCAAAGGAAAGTACATACTTAATGTTTGCTGTCGTTCAGTTGGCCGCCAAAGGGTTTTATCTTGGGGTCCAATTAGCAGAAAATGTTTTGGCGCGCGAAGCATGAAATGTACTGACGATGGTTATTTTGTGTAGTGTTTTATTCTTAATTAGATGACGGCTTTTTGGGATGTTTAAAACGGTTTTTTTTTGTAAAAGTTTGGTTTTAAAGCGGAAACTGGTTGGTGTCTGCTCAAGAGACAGGTCCAGTTTCAGGGTCGATTTTGCAAAATTAATGTTCAAATTGTAAAACGCGCGTTGATTGATCGAATGAATTTTCAGCAGCCCATCACATCACTTGAAACGCGTAAATTTTTTGACTCATCGAAAGTTTTACTACTAGAAACCAGCAGTTACCCTGGTGAGTAGACACAAATAAAATATGACCTGAAAAATAGTTAATATTTAAATAATTATATTTACAAAACTCAATTCAGTTTCAAAGCCCTGAGAAAATACCCTCACTTATAAGTTTACTCAATACTTACGCTTGAATAAAGTAAGTATTAATTTTCACACACACTGACACAGATGACGATACGTCGCTTTACATAGCACATTAACAGCGCCATCTATCATCAACTAAATGAAACAAAACTAAATCAAGCACAATAGGTAGTTAGCTCACTTTCTTTTCTCTTGTATTAACGTAATAAATAACATGTTACTTAACTGATCATAATGAGTTGAGTAAGTAGTTACTTTTCATAATATTTATAGATAATGGAAGTATTAACGTACTTGGGTACCAAATACTGATATTACCAAAAAAGAAGCAAACGAAAGAAGAATGAGTTTGGGCTTTCTACAGAATTTCAGTATTTTTTTGCATGTCCTGGTGGTGTAAAGTTTCACAATAAAAATCTGACATCTTACCCAAGACAGAAAACGAGTAATCCCAAAACATGAGTGTTCGATTTGACCACTGTTATCTCGGGAGCTAGAGAGGCTATACTTCCAATGAAAGATGCTCTGTCGTTAAAGGTAACTAGGTAAGTAATGCTCTGTGGTTAAAGGTAACTAAGTAAATGTCAGATCTACTCTCACATTCTCATTTTACACTAGTGTTACAAAATATTATGGAACCTATTTGTTGACGGCTCATTATGAGCCAACTTTAATGAAGGTGTCACAATGTCGTATCTCGTGCGTGGGTGCAGGTTTGTGACGACGAATGTACGTTAATTAGGTGTGTCTTTACCGGATTATGGTAAACACCGAAGTTAAGTTATATAAATATATATAGTTTTAAGTTATCAATAATAAATCGCGGTAAATTGCCAACTCTTTTTTCTCAATTAAACAAGAGTTTAGTGTAAACTATAAATTTTATCGGCTCACACTATATCGAGAGTTTATTATATGGTAAGATTTATAACAAACTTACGGTTAACTCCATTAGTGAATCTGTTTTATGTTGGCGGTGTAAAGTTTTCTTTTTATTTGGAAACAATACAAGAAGAACATTGCCTTTTTTTCTGATTTAAAGTAGTTTGAATATACGAACCACTTGTTATGTACCTTTTCGGTAAACATAGCTGCCTACTAAGTGTAACACATAAAAAACTAGTTTAACAAGAAAATACCTTTCTCAGCTATGGCAACTATGTTTAATTACTGCAATTAAAATATTTCCTCTTGTGTAAATCATTCTTTAAAACAATTCACACACTTCTTAATTCCATACATGCTTTATAATTATTTGTAGTTATTTTTATTGCAAATATTTTTTAGGAAAAAAAATTACGTATGTCCGCGTAGACATTATGTAAACTATGATAAGTTGCACAAATTCTTGACAAAACTGCTTTATTTCGGATCAAACTCGTATATATATCATATTATATTCTCGTCAAATATTATATACTAGTGCGAGTCGCACTGGCACCCGAGAGTTCCGTACCATTAACGGAAAAATGACGTTTCTTGTATTTTTATGTTAATATTTCAACAACCCTCTGACAGACTGACGGTCGGACAGCAGAGGCCCACAAAATTTCGTTGGTTACACCTCGGGAAGCAAAGCTTAAAAAAAAAATTCGCATCGCTGTTGCTCTGTCAAGTAACGCTTGTCTGCGGGAGCCTTAACGAAATTATTTGAAGAAAATGTATCCTTTATGACGATAGTCACATATCTGCTTTCCTTATTACGCTGAGTTACCATGATAAATGATTAGTACACAGGTAACCTCAACCTTCATCTATATAGGTCCCCTATAGGTGGAAAGTCTCTTATGTTTTATGATTATGAACCTCATAGAAACTCATTAATTGAGCTCGAAACTTCAAGTTACGGTTGCTTTGTTTCAAGTAATTAGAAGACCTTATATTGACAACAGAAACTATAGGTAAGTCAATAAACACAGAGGTTCGATCATACTTCACACTAATATTATAAAGGCGAAAGTTTGTGAGTGTGTGTGTATATTTGTTACTTCTTCACGCGCAAACGGCTGGACCGATTTAGATGAAATTTATAGGTATGCAGGAAGCTGATATCCTGGATTAACACATACGCTTTTTATCCCAGGAGTGTGTTCCCTTCATATAATTTTCGACATTCACGCCGAGTATCTAGTAAATCGCGGGTAACACCGCGTGGCGCAGCTAGTTTTAAATAAAGAATAGTTAGTAATACACACTTCAGTATCAGTCCTAAAACCTGCTGGGAAAACTCCTCTGCTAATAAGTAAAATCAATACTTACGCTAATTATTTTTCACACCAACTTAAAAGATAAAAACAGACTGATAAGTACCGTGTCCCGCAAAATCGATTTGTTTATTTGAAATACTAATTTTAGACGCGACTTTGCTCGCTTATTATAAATTTTCGCCAAAAAAGGAGTAACCGTAACCCATAACCGTCTCCAGGGTCTTATCTATATCTATACTAAAATTCATCAAAATCAGTTCAGCTATTTAGGCGTGAAAGCGTAACAAACAAACCAACTCACTCTCGCTTATACTAGTAAGGATGACTTTAGTGACAACTCGACTTTATAATTATTTAAACAGCTAACGTATAATTATTTCGTTGTTTCCATGATTAAACGCATCACAATCGACTCCTCTCCCAACCAAATTGGATATTTCGTAAATTCGGACATTTTGTGTGTAATGTCGTAACGGCCGTTCACACGCTCTTAGCAATGATATTTTGTAATATTATAACGCGGTTTCTTTTTTTGTAGGTCTCTCTAATTTTATGACGATTTGGAAAATTAATTGGTTACAGTTTTTGTTAAATAGAGCGTGACTTATTGAAAAGGCAAGCTAAGGCTCTCATGGATAGGTGATCATAGGGCAATTTCTATGGAAATGTCGCATTGTCGCGTTGCATCTGTCTGTGGGAGTATTGTCATGAAAAGTGAATCCGGTGCCGATAGCTTGCATAATTATGCTAAAATAACTGACGATCTGAAATTATATTTTTGTTAGTTAATTGCATCTTGCTTTTTCTCGCATTTTCGCTCTCTTGGCAAATACCTTTTTATTCTTGATTTTTTTTAAGAATGGGAAATCATCAAATGACTTCTTCCGCTCTGGGTGGAGCGGAAGGGTGTGTCAGACTCTTACTGACTAAAACTCATCCGTGTTCCTTCTAAAGCCCTTTACGTTCCAGAGCCGTGGTTACTCTTTCGAACAAATTCCGCAACCCTGGCAGCTGGCCAATCCCCTACCCGTGCTATATTTTATTCGGTATAAAAAATATAGAGCTATATTGTAGCTTTCTATGACTGCAAGCATTTTATGAGAATTGGAGCAATCCTACTTAATTTACAAAAGCACATTATAACCTTTTTAAAATATTAGTTAAGATTACTAAATGCAAAGTAAAACGACCAATTTTTTGATGAATTCCTCGAAAGTTCAGTCAAGATCCGCGACAGCGAAACCACTATTATTTCTGGCATGTTCGATGTTCGTTTTTTTTGTCTCTTAATATTTTATTTCTCTTGTAGAAACATAGAATTGAATAACAATATTATTTCTACAGTAATTAATTTCAATTCCGCTTCCTAGACTTAAAATAAAATAATGTCATGCTTTACCGATAATCAAGATTTAATTCCAAATTAACAATGACACCCACCGTCGTTACGGATATACCCAAATAGTCTATGACAGGCAGCTTCTCGAAGATATTGAAAATAATTGCTTTATTTCTCAATGAAAACCAAGCAATTCTTCCCAATATTTTCGCTAAGAATCTCTGGAAGAAAATTCAACTTTGAGTTAAGCAACATTAATAAATTATATTTTAGTGAATATTTGTGAGTACTATGTATGTCATGTTTGCTGTACATTTAAGAATTCATGTCACTATCTACACTACTCGTAATATAATAAATGCGAGAGTTACTCTGTATGTCGGTCGTTTGTTACCTTTTTACGTCTTAACGTCGGTAGACCGTGTCCGGGATTAGGTATTAAAATACTTTAAATCCCGATGGTAGTGGAATTCCCTGCCATGGTCTGTGTTTCCTGATACCTACAACCTGGGAGTCTTTAAGTCAAGAATGAATTGGTTACTTCTACGCAAGCGTGCTCCATCTTCGACCACATCATCGCTTACTATCAGGTGAGATAGTGGTGGAACGCGTGGCTATCAATAGGAAAAAAAAACCTGTGGGATAATTTCCGACTTTCATACGAGGCAACAGCTGGCCGAACCTAGGTTCAATAATCGTGATTGTTCTCTAAATAATTGCGTTTTGAAGCAGAGAAGGACACTCCTGTTTTACTGTATCGTAAAGGCCGGAATAGACAAGCGCGAAGCGACTAACTGCTTTATTAGAAATTATTAAAAAAAAATCTCCTGGTAGAACCATTTCAATAAACTAGTTACATTGTCTCGTCGCGCGTTTCTGGACGAGCCTAAGTGTTTGCTAATTTTATGACAGTATTTTGCACTTTTCGAGTTTAATCACTAGAGACATAGTACAAATTGAACAGGATGTTAACTAGCTGTCACAGTTTATGTTCGTCCATTATTAACATGTCATCGTATCCACCTGTTTGATTTACAACATTTTTTTTTAATTTACTTTATTATATTTATATATGCATACTTAGCACTGTTATTAGTGATGATTATTAATTCATTTTTTATTAATAAATATACGATTTTATGCAAATTTTGGATAAGCTTACCTATATACACAATATCTATTATTTCGTTATAGCAATCCAAAAATAACCAGTTGCGTTTTTAACGCAATCGCCATTAAGAATTGAGGAAATCGTCTTTCCGATATAATTATATAATTATTTAATGTTTGTTTTGTTTTAATTAATTAACTGAACCGCCTTGAAGTTGTGGAAATAATGTTAGTTATTTATTGATATCGATAATTCTTATTACATATTTCTATTTACTGCACTGTAGGAAATTATTTAATGAATACAGCTGGTATTTATTCATACTAATCAATGCAAAAGTAACTCTGGATGTCTGTCTGTTTGTTACGTATTCCTTACTAAACCGCTGGAACAATTTTGAGGAATTTGGTATAGAGCTAGATTGGGATTTGGAAAAGGACATATGACACTTTTTGTCCCGGCTTAGACTCGAAGCAATAAGATCATAGAGAAGAGAAGGCTTATAGAACAAATAACACCAAAACACCTCTTCTAAAAGAAATTCCACTAGGCAGAACGCACTTCTCTTAGCCACAGTTGCATAAAAACACACTCAATTTACTATGTTGAACACAGAACAATCTTCTGTAACTGTTAGTAGTGAGTACCCGTAAACACTTAAGTTTCGCAAGCCTTAGACAATGTGGCCTAGCGATAAAACTCTATGGTTACTTTGTACCTGAGGGTCAACTCGCACTAAGTCGCGGCGAGAAGCTGCACTGCACGTACCGTGCATATTTCAGTGAGAGGATTTGGACATTCTTAGCCAGTAATATTCCCACTGTTGGGACTCCTATTCTAGGAGTGGGCCGTAATCCACCACGAAGGCCCATTGCGGGTTGATAGATGTCACATGTCTTCGAAATTTTTGGTCTAGGACATGCCGGTTTCTTCACTTTGCTTTATTTTTTCGAAACACGCGGAATTTTAAATTCGATCTTATTCTAGTTCTCTCATTGGAATGTGTATCTTATAGTGTAAACTTGTAGAGAATAAAGTTCTATATTTAATAAAGGTGTGTACAGCATTGCATTGCGTCGCGTTTCAGTATACGCTGACCCTTAATACTAATACACACTTGTGTCAAAATGTTACTGTTTTACGATAAAACGTAAGTGCTTTGTGGGTTCGGATTTTAAGTAATTTCTTGGTGTATAAATTTAAATTGATTAATTATTTGTTGTGTGTGTTGAAATAGATAATGTAGGTTAGGTGAGGCTGTCTTGTTGTCCATGAGCAAGAAGGTTAACGAAAGCTACTTTTACACTAGTTAAACTTATGTGAACATTTCCAAAGACCTACATTTCCAAATACGCTACAATCTATTCTTATTTGTTTTAAAGTCTGATTTCGGATCCACACCATCCGTCAGACTAAGGAAAACATCTTCTTTTTTGTTAGCCATAGTGTAGCTGGAAGCATTGGAAGAATTTATGTAATCATAGCAGTGCCTCAAATTACCTCCGACAAAAAAAATATTCAGATAAAGAATCTGTCAAGATTCGTAGGGAAATAAAACGAAATAAATTCGCGTAAATCAACGATCACATGAATGGTTTGGCCTGCAAAAATCACATGGCATATGTTACCCAAAAAAAAAATTCAACGCAGAATAACAAACGAAACACCGTTGTCAATTAATATTTTTTTTAAATAAACCGAATCGTACTCGTACAGCATATTAATAAATGTTATTACAAGAATACAATAAAACTGCAATAATTTACGCCCATTGAAACTTGCTGCAATATTTTTCGGTCTAAACACGCACGTAATTGAGCAAACGGTCTTCGTGTGATTTATTTCGTTGGGGCGGCCATTTTGTTTTTATTACAAGTTTTTATTTAATTTGTACGGTTCGTATGTAAGTTTGTTTGTAATTTGTCCGTCAAAATTTGTAAACCATTTCTCGGCCATTTGATGGTATCCGATTGAGTTGAAATTTTGCATACACCTTTAGTTCTGGTGGCAATATAATGTGCAATACTCAATATTATAATAATTTCAATATGACTACCGCCGTTCCAAGATGACGGATAACATAATTTTTCCCAAACCCCTTAATATGGGTATCAAATGAAAGGGCTTGAAGAGTAGAAAACGATAAAATAGATAGATAACATTAAATATGGCCGCTAAATAAAACCTTGTTTAAAAAAAAACAAATATAATGCTACTTCCCCCTTATGTCATTTCTCATAACAACCCTTTTTTAACCATATAATAGTCATGAACCTTCATATGGCAAATGTAAAATGTCCCTATGTGGAAAATAGGAAATGCAGGCTTTTTCACATTGGAGCAATCGTGACCAGCACTTCCAGATACCGCATAGTAACAATATGGTGATGATCACAATGAAAATGACTGGTAAAATGATTTTAAAAGAAAATTAGGGAAAAGGGAAGGAAAATAAAAAACCTAGTAAAGTGACGTCACATGCCACTTCTAATTATTTATGGGCAGTGAGAAGCAGAGTTGCTTCTCACAATCTACTTGTCTTGGTAAAAGTAAAAAAAAAAATATTTTGCGCAAGCTGTCAAGCATCTGGCACCCATTTAGATCTCTGATTTTGATGATAAAAGACGCCATTATAAATTAATTTACGACATGCGTATGTCATATTAAAGTATTTTAGTTTTTGTGTTCGGTAAAGCGACTCTTGTGAAATGTATATAAAGGTGAATGAATGTGATAAAAGGCCAGCTTGATGACGTAAATCATTTTAAAATTAATGGCCGTGTTTCTTGAATGTTGTCATCTGTGATGATTTGATAGGAGACTAAATTGATTTTTTATGGGTTAATTTTTTGTTGTTATTATTTAAAGTTTAGGTATATTCTAGTGTAAGGTACCTAGCAAATTAATTTCCCTAATTCATTAATGATAGTGATAGCTATGCTAAATAATCGTTTCACAATGCGACTGATCACAAAAGTACACACAGTGATGGGTTAATAACTAATTGACGGAAAACACATCTCCTGAGCAACAAAAAATTGGAAAAAGCCATTTTTAAACACAAATCAAGTTCTTGATAAAAAAATAAGTAAGAACTTTTTTAAACTTATTGATCCATTGTTTTCCAACGATCTATGTTTGTAGGTAAGAACGAAAAAAATCTGCAACAAATGAGTTCTAATGAGATAGTAATCATTCAGAAAAATGACGTACACTGCACTACATGGTATATGTATGTTGCGGGCAGAAGCCTATTAAAAAAGAAGCAAGAAAACCCTTCTACATCTTTTAATTACGAGATTAACTTAAGTAAAAGGAGCAGAACACAGCGTTATTAGGACGAGTGCTAATGCTTGCAGCTCATTAAGAAAGCTTTAAACTTATTATCAGTTTTAAACACTAATTAACGAGGTTAAGAGAGAAGGCGGTCCTTTAGAGGGGATTAAATCGAGAGCATTCGGGACGTGGATGACATCATACTGAGGATACCATACTGTCTGCTAAGCGTTGCATTATTTTTGGCCATTCTTACTTCGTGAAGATAGAGAGGGATGGCCCGCATTACTTCAAACACCGTGAGATTGTCTTAAATTCTATAAATCTTGATTATGTTATAAACCCTCTATAAATTTTGAACAGACCATTTCGAATTGTTGAGACAGGATTTATTAATCAATTTATAATACGTGTCATATGGAGAAGAAAAAGTTTACAATCTAACGCGTTTTATAATAAACTCTCGGTGCAATTATCCGGTGACAGCCCCAAACAGTTGTGGGTGGATAGCTATTAGTTTGGGCGAGAAAGGAAAATTTTTAAAACAACCACAATATCATCATTATCATTTTCAAACGCAAACCATCTCACAAGTCTCTTCAAGTTAATAAACAAGATTTAATTACCCACAGCTACAGTAACCATTGCTTTATTTTCACCTGTCCGGGACCGGTCCAGTCCACAAGCCAATGCGGAAACGTGTCCCGGCCGCAAACGGAGCTTTATTAATATTTCGCGGCGGCGTCCGTTTCTCAGAAAAGACATTGTCCTTCTGAGCGCGAACGTCGACCTCCGAGACTTTTTGTTTGTTTATGGTCCGCTCTGTTGGTGGCAAAAGGAAATTTTTAATCTATGGTTTTATTTTTTCTGGTGTTGTTCATCTTTTTAATTGATTAATAAGCGTTGGAAAGTATTGTTTTGAATTTTATTTTATGTTCGTGTATTTTCTAAGGTTTTTTCTTTATAAACATTTTAGTTTAGGTTTGAAATTATGTTCTGTGTTTTACTATTTAGTTGTTTTATTTTGTTTTTCTCTAAAATCGAAAAAGTACATAATAATCTCGTTCTCCTTGAAGATTGAAGATAGAATAGCGATTAATAGTGCCATCATCATCAACATTTCCTATGGGGAACATTATCATAATGTTCACACGGATTAATTAATGTTGTAGATATCGTTATGTTAATTATATGAGTCTTTAATGGGTCGTTTATGGACCACAGTCCACAGGTGTCTATAACCGACTTAGCTTGATTGGCGGATAGGAGGACGAATTTTTTTGCGCTGCTATTTTAGCAACACTTGAAGTTTCTCTTACAAGTAACGCCACTGTTGATTCTAAATGCTTGTCCCAAAAAAAAAGTCGTTTAGGAATCATTTAATTTGCCATTTTATTTAAGGCAGGTTATTTGTTAGCTTGTATCCACGGTTTTTTCTCTGGTGGGCTATCCGACAGCAGCTGTGGTGCAATTTTCACCACTATACAAAACAGATTTTTGATTGACGTAAAGATGACAAATAAACATAGATTTTCTTTTTCTTACTTGACATCCATCATGACTTGTCGCTGCAAACTTTGGTAATTGCAGTTGAATCTTTTAAAGAAGGTAATAGTAATTTCGTTTTAACTATAACATTTTCAATTAAACTGATCCTTTCAAAATTCGAATGACTAAACTGCAAAAAGTTTTACTCAGGCACCTAATAAATAACGGACACTTTACTTTTCTTTGTTTTTGGTTCTGAGCAAAATTATGGCAGTTAATTGAATTAAGAATAAAATATCACCTTTGTGTCATTTTTGTGCTGCTTTTTTTAATTTTGGCAAATAGTTTATCGTAAATGTTATTGTATTTCTATCGATTTCAGCAACCTTTTCGGAGACCTTTTATTAACCGACTGAAAAAGGTTGGTTCTCAATAATTCGTATGTATTTGTTTAGCAGATGATTTGTGTATTCTATTAGGGAAATTCCCTTTACTCAATACCTAATTGGGTCAAAAAAGTAATCACCCCAGCCTTGTCCAAGTCCACTTAAAGTCTAATAACACTAAATTAAATAATCCTCCGCAATCTTAATACAAATCTCAAGCACAGGGTAATAGTGGCAATGCTTTGAAAGCTATCAGATGATGCTGAGGTCACCCGAATCTCTGCGAAGAATCGCCGCTCACTTCCGATCCTTCATGACACTTGATGTGTCAATCTGCGCGACTTTAGTACTGGCTGGTTGGCAAAGACACATTTACATAAATCCTCTTTAGTAATGTTGGTATAAATCCTTTTTAGTGCCAGAAAAAAAAGGAAATTAAGGAGCGACTTGCAAATGGAGAGATTTTGTCTCCGTTTTGTCACGCACGCCACTGGACATATGAGAGCCGGGATTTTTTCGAAAAGACATATAATTCGGATATAATAATGAACCCTGTAGTAGTTGTTTTCTTTTAGAACAAACACCTACATACTTTTTTTTTAAGGATGGGAAATCATCAAATGACTTCTTCCGCTCTGGGTGGAGCGGAAGGGCGTGTCAACTGACTAAAACCCATCCGTGTTCCTTCTAAAGCCCTTTGCGTTCCAGGGCCGCGGTGACTCTTTCGAACAAATTCCGCAACCCTGGCAAGCTCTGGGCCTAGAGGGCCCCGAACACCTATAGACTTACAGAATTAATATCGTGGGTTTCATTACTGCAAGCTAATGTAAAATAGTTTCTTAAAAAAGGTTTTTCAAACTATCGCAATGGGTGGACGTGGACACCAGTCTGTCAATTAGCATATCCATAAAAAAGTTTAGAATAAAGATAAAAGTACCAAAAAGCCTGCTGTATTTTACAGTTAGTTCTCAATGCCCCGGCACAGCCAGACAGGGAGACGACGCGGACTTGTACAATAAATGTACCGATAGGAATCTCCAAAAACCTCAGCACATACCAACAATAAGTATCTTGTACTCGAAACAAGATAACGCTACACGTAATAAGGACACAATTTTTTACACCAAGTGTAATTTGCAAGAGAATTTGCGATCACAAGATAAGAGACTATCTCTCGATCTAAGCTTGCTTGGTACCAACAATATTTACAGGGAAAACTTGCAACCCCGACGCGAGGAAATTTATTTGTAGATATGGCGACACTTTGGTCTTTGTTTATGGTCGGAGTTGGTGGTTATTATGTAATGTTTTGGTGTTTACTAAAGATGATTATTATGTTGAGAAATGCTGCATTAGAAGGTCAATTAAAAGATTTTGATCAATATTGAGATAAGTAGGAATGACCTTCTCATTAGATGCAGCTCTTAATTCTCTTTCTAAAATGTTTAGTATTCGAAATTCTCAGTGTCGTAATCATTCCTTTTACGTTCAATACCGGCATTGAATTTATTCCTTGCTAAAAATAAATGTTAACATCTGAAACAACAAAATCCACTGCTGGACTTTGGTCTGCTTTAATTAATGATTAAGATTTTTCTTATGACTTTCCTAATTATTGTTCTAGCGCAGATGGAAGTTTTTTTCCATTATTTAATTGATTCAAATGAGTAAATGTGTATTCTCCGTTGTTACAGATTCACTATGGAGTCGACGCCATTCGTGTCGGCCCATTGGCTGTCCACATTCGTTCTTTTATGCTCCTTCTTCTCCACACACACGCTTAATACTAAGGTAAGTTAATTATTACGAGTATATTTACCTAATTAGTAGACTATTAGCAATATTTACCAATTACAAGAATTCAGGTAGGTATTTCAGTTTTAGTTATCAGTATGATAGTTTTAAAGTCGTAGATGATGTTTGACAAGTGTGGTCGAACACGTGATTGTCAAAGATATGGCTGTCAAAATTAAATGAGGTCGAATGTCAATAAAAAGTATTAACTGGAAAACATAAAATTGTCTATGCGACTCGCCCAACCAAAGTTCAAGACTATAGAAGACTTTTAACTTTTATTTATTCACAAGTTGAACTTCACCTCACAATTTATGTCACTTAAATGTCAATTTACGAAATAAAAACAACTTTTTAAATTACGATTTGAACATCAGTTCACCTGCTTGCTATTTGACTACGTAATCCCGCTCGTAAGAATCTTTTACGATTCATTGATCATGAATAGAAGTATGATGGAATGGATGAAATAAATTGCCATAATCTCCGGTTTATCAGAAATTAGACGATAAATTACAAATAAAAATATTATGAAAAGTCATAAAATCTTAACGAAATCGACGCTTGACATTCGGAGTACTTAAGCGTGATCTACAGTTTATTTTGTACGAAATTTTAGCAAAACCGGATTTCTTTCTCTGTGTACCTCATTATACATGCAAATATCATGTAAATTATTATTTGCCTGATGAGCCCGAAACAAGTCCCAAAGCCAAATACGAATTTGCATTATAATAATTTCTGATCAGGTTTTGTATTTGTATCCTAAAAAATATAATTAAAACCGAGATTTTATTTGATTACTCGCAAGTTGCAGAGCGCGACGTGGTAATTAAACATCTTATTTTATAGATCCAATCTATAAATATAAGATAATTTTTAACGGACACCTGTCCAACTAAATTTTTATATGTCATAAAACGCTTATTGGCTCCCTGCAATGTCTACCACGTGCTGTGTCCGTTACCTTGAACAAAATTTTGCTAATTAAAACAATGATCATCTTTATGCCCAAAAAATATAAAATTGTACCAAAACCAGCGGGAAAATTTGACAGCTGTCAAAGGACGGCGGCCATGTTTGTAATGTTGTTCAAACACGTGACTTATCGGTTGCCGTGCAGTTGTTCGCGTAATACGGATTTTTTTTCGGAAGTTATACGGCATTCCAGTAGCTCGCACGTACATACATAATTCATGCAGTTACCGCATTACTTTCACTCTATCTGCGATATTAAACGTTAGTTTGCGAGATGTTTTGCAAAATTGCGAACAGAGAGTTCGCTTTTTTCAAGGCAACAACAAAATGTATGCAAATCTACAATATTTTATTACAGAATAGATGAGAATCGTTTAGTTTCTGAGTTTAAATGGCCACAAACCGCAAAGCTGTGGTAATAGATGAGTTCATTTCAATATAGCGATACTTTCTGTTGGCCTTTTGACTTTTGAGGGGGCATCAATGAGTCGTTAACTCAAACTGATGTTTCTGACGCACGTTTGAGCAGTTGAAAAACCTCAACATACGACATTGTTGTCATTTTAACATGTTTGGACGTATAAACATCGGTCGTACACCTTGTTAGGATTGATTGACTGGTATTTTTTGCGAATGAGTAAAACGAACTTTTCGAAAGAGAAATACCTACACAGTATTTGCTGTAACTCGCTAGTACCGCTATTTCAGTTATTGTTGTGTAATAAGTTAAAAAAAAAATTGACAGGATTTTTCCAGAGTTCGTTCAAACGATGAGTAGGCAGTATAGCTTTAATTACCTTTATACATTTTCACATTTTGGTAAATCACTCGAATAAATTAATACCTATCGATGCAACGCATTATGCGATCGATTTTTAATTTATATCTATGAATGCGATTCGTCTAGACGTAAGTTTCATTCATCTTTAATAATCCCCTGTGGTGCTTTAGTAATTCTATGATAAGATACTTCTATTTAGTCTGTCGTACTTGTTCCTTTTTCTTCTTAATCAATTAGCTGCAGTTTTTTCCACTAACTAGGTACAAGATGCATGTGATTACGTTAATGACAAGAAGTTTTATTCTATAGATTAGTGCCTAGTTTGAATTACATTTGCATGTCCAAGAGATAAGGCGGTAGGGAGATGGCCATTTCTAAACGCTTTTTGCCAAAACCCAATGAACATTTTTTTCACAATGAAAATAACTGTTACCAAGTAAAAATTTACATTTCTTATGCGTGTCTTAATTTAGCAACCACCGCATTTCACACAAACATTAACACACCTACAGATTATATCATATTACAGCACAGCCAAGATAATCTGCACAAAACCGTCGTAAGTCGTAAACGCATAATAGTCATCATAAGACACAATATCAAGCGCCACGGCAGTAGGCATGAAGTTGATCTCGTGGCCACGCCCGCGATCGATTTCATAAGCAACCGGTTGCTAGTAATGTGACAAGCTTGCGGCACAATTATTGTTACTTGTGTGTTCACGCCTTTTAATGTGGTTGAGTCAGTAGATTTGGGTGATGGTTTTAGAGATACGGAGACTACCTGTTTTGGAAGAGTTACAGATGAGGCTTGTGATGGAGGCATGTTTATAAGTGATCTAGTACAGACTCTATTGGAAGCATATGACGTCACGCATTTTACTGAATTCTACAGTCTTTCAACCACGTAATCTCTTGTCACTGAATGCTGGTTTTTACTCATTTCTTCTTGCACTGAATACCGTGCCAGCATAATTGCCATGTTTTTCTACTGAAAAGAGGATATACATCTCATTTACACGTATGTGATTGTGTAAGGCCCCATAATTATGTGGGATCATCTAATGCCACTCCAGTAGTCACTGCTCAAAAATCACCGTCCATTATACAGGAAGCTACAATGAGTTTATCAAACCAAAACTTGAAACTAATGTAAATGTACTCTATTATTAACACAGCAATAAATTTCCACTACATTTAAATAGAGACGAACAATAAACAGATCAGCATTGTTTAAACAAGATGAGCTTAAATAAGATGTCCGTCTGAGCGGAATAGCAATAGGACGCCATTTATTTCACTGACATTAGAATAGATTTATTGATCGTACATCTAACGTGAGACGAATGGGAAAGTGATTCCGTGTAGGATTCGATAGTCTACCTCTTTGTTGGCTCAAGATCAGGGAAATTGGACTAAGGAGATCAACGGTATATATTAGATGAACATTCCTAAACGTACGATGTTTCTCTTTATTGTAGTGCGGATTCAACAAGAGCTTTTGACACATAAGAGCATGCATATTATTTTTTCATGACAATGCTAGAGCTTATTGTGCTAGTATGACCTCCTCAGTATTGATTTGTAAATAAAGATATAAGCTGGAAAACAAATAAGAAATAAGTTGAAGTTTCCTAAAGAATGTCACTAGGGACTGTTCTGGGTCATGGTTTATTTATAAGACAAGTCATGATAGAAATGTCAAACATTTATAAATGGTTTACCAAACTACAGCGACTGCGCAGATTTCTCATGTAATTTTGTTGTTCCTTTGAAATATCTCAACAATCGCTAAAATCTATGCGATTTTATGACCGAATCGATTAGCGCCTTCCGTTTACTAATTGGCGCAGTTCGATTCCTGTTATTAGTAATGGCGGAGTTGCATTTAATTTAATTTACTTCCGATCAATGCAACTCCGCCAGGAGTTGCATTGATCGGAAGTCTGTGGATATTAATTTCGTTGACTTTGCTCAGTTATTTTTCGCTGTTATTACTGAATTACCTGTACTTTATTGGAATGACATATTGATACGGTAATTAGTTATTGAAGGCTTACTTAGAAATTAAAATTGGGAAATCGAAATTTGTCTGGTTTGGCTTTGCATGAGAACTTAGCAAGGTTATGCTGGTTACCAGTTTTTTTTGGTCAATAAATGTGAGAAATTATTCTGATGAATTCTTTCTTCTGATATAATTACTTCATACATTCTACTGCACCCAAGTAAAAAGAGAATGCTGTCTGTCAAAAAAGTAGCCCTTGAAACTTCAACCTTCTTACACAAGACCCTCCGCTTACTCATCAGAAACAATACCCTTACCAAGGCGTACTTCTTTTTCGAAATTACAAGTTTATCTTGACATTTTCCATTGATATAATTGGCAAGTGATTTCGATTAATTTGAAAAAATCGCTACATTGTGGGTTTTAAATCAATCGAGATGGCGTATTGTGACCCAGTTTTGTGCAAGTTTTTGTGCTGTTTACGTAACATACTCATCGTACATCGTGGCCTTATTGGGTTGCAAAAGGCCATATGTGCGATCTTAATGGGTGCAGTGAGATTCTCGTGTAGATTTTGAGACATATCTGGTAGAGGATTCGAAAGGAATTCGGTTAAGAGTGGCACATTGACTACCTAATCGAAGTACGGTGTGGTGATATGGTGGTGGTGGCCTATGCACCTAGTCAGATAGTTTAGTATTGTCAAATATAGTATTGTACAGCAAGCATTGGCCGTTTGCCACACCTTGTTATTTATAGCTATTGAATCTGTAGAAATTAATTCCACCATAAATGCAAATCAATGACTGTGAGAAATATCTGAGTCGAATTGAAATGAACACTTGAACTCGGTTCAAAATTAAATTTGTGAGTTCAAAAATACTTTCATACATCATTGCCGTGGTTACGCCTCAATAACTTATAAATCCAGTGCTATAATTCATTTAAATATTGACAGCCCAATGCCCGCAGAAAATATGGCAGGAGCTGTTACAATTACTCCAATGCAAATTGAACCTTGCTCCTTTGCAATAAGGGTTCATGAATCAGGTCTTACCACACACGAACCATATCGTAAAGTTGAAGGACAATACTTTCCTTGACTTTTGTTTGTGCGAAGCCATTCTCATGCGACTTATTAAGGCTTGCAATAAGTTATTGCTTCAACACTGGGGTTACTGAATTTCCATTCATGCCTGTGGAAATAAAGTGTATCTATAATAAAGAGCTTTTGCATGCCGAATGGTAAAATATGGCTGAACTTTGACCATTGCAACTAATGTATAACCCATATTTGCAAAATAAAATTCTTTTATATCATTATCATGTGATATTGAAGAACTGTATTACTTATAAACAGCAATGAACAGAAATTGTAGCTATGTTTCTTGGGTGAGGTGAGCTGTGGTGAGAAATAACAGCTTACGTTATGTTCCCTTCACCTACGTAAGTTTTCATGACCGGCAGGTGTCAATACAAAAATATCTGTCACCAAAACTATTTTAGTCGAAAAAGGAAATCAAAAAAAAGGAAAAAGACCTATTGCCAATAGACAATAGGTCTTTTTCCTTTTTTTTACATAACGCACTTAAGTTTCACGTAAAATACTGGTATTCTGCTGGATCTGGTTTGGCTGGAAGCCGACCCCAATATAGTTGGGAAAAGGCTAGGCAGAGGCAATTAAGTTTTAGTCTTTTTCGTCTTATCATTCATACTGGTAAGTCTCACAATCACAAACGCTCTCGATAATACGACAGGCTTCTCTCTTCAGTAGCGTTTGGCCATTACTATCGCCATTAGGATTCCATCTCTCTTTTTGTAAGCCATAGAAAAACCCATATTATTATTTATTTTGGTCTGCAGGATGACTCACAAAATTGTGAGTGAATAAATATTCACAATGTCCTATTTACATATGTTGCTATGGCAACTAAACTTACTATCCTTAACGATGCGTACGAACAAAAAATAATAACAAATGTACTTGAATAATGAATTATTAATAAGGCTCTTACTATTATAGGAGTAGATTCAGATATGAATGAGTCCAATGAGATTATAGCTCTTAACTGATTTAATACTAAATTAGAAGCAAGGCGAGCGGTCTTTCTTATGAATAATATATTCCGATTTAATATGAACCTGAGATCGTTCAGTGACCTGAGTGGGAAGTGGGTAGATTAATTAAAAATGGAAGCTCCATATAAATCAGCTTAGGAGCATGTGAAACTTTCCATCATGATTATTAATTCAGCCACTTGAATTAATCAAATTTCATGGATGAATCTAGATCTATCAAGAGTAGATCACTATAGTAGGCGCCAGATAAATGTGGAATAAAGTATATTGACCTTTCCCTAATAACTGTTCATAGGTACCTGAACAATTAAATATGAATCGTTTTTCATTATTAGACAATGTTAAGGATCACGAGAGATGATGATTCGGGACAGCTTTGTGTCATTAATTCCGTTTTTCAAATTAAAAATGTCAATAATTGTAGGTGGGTCAATGACCGTTATTTCACGATTATCTGGCGCCTACTATAGTGTTAGACCAAAAGTGTAATGCAATTTGTACCCAACATATCCTGAACATTACCTGCCCTGAAAATGACTATGGTTGGGCCCACTGCTGAGTATTTCAAACAATTTCACATCTGTTATCTATCAGGATGTGACGTGCAACTTTTTTTTTTGTTATTCATCTTCTTATGTTTTATCAAGTTACACCTATTATAACATTCACATTTTTAAACAAAGCACCTCGTATAAAAAATCTCACGGTCCTTTAACCCTAACATCATATGTTACATTTATGGCCCCCCACACTTCAACACATACGAAACAAAATATTTCATCTGCCAATACAATAATTTGTCCAACATTTCCTGCCCCGTTTATTTCACAGAATATACACATGTCTTCAAATAAATCTTCAACGAAATTAATATCAGGTGTTTCGTTCTTATAATTTAGAACAAATTAATGTGGATCTCATACGTCAGGACTTGGGATTTCATATTGTAAAAAGAGATTTCCTTATTCATTAGCATATTTGAATTTATGGCAGCGGTAAAGGTGGTGTCAATATCGGCGATTCGTAAGTTAGAACTGGAGAGAATATTAATGGTTGAGGTGATGGTGTACCTTATCTAATTTGTATACTTATGTTTCTTGTTTAAAATAAGGAAGTCGAAAGTTCCCGCTTAATGAAATAAAAACATAATTTGTCTTAAATTCAGTTGGATTATATTCTTCTTGCGACTGTTGTGGGTGTGGGTTTAAAGGCTTCTAAGTCATCATATCAGTTCTCGCTTTGTATTTAACTATTTTATCACTATGGAGTACATTATTGGTCGTTTCCTCTGATACTGAATTAGAATTTTTCCTTTATGTGAATCTCCTAGTGGTTCTTTCCTCTTTCAATACATCTACGGGTCAGAGGATTCTATATCGCTGCTGCAAGGCACCGTTTCGCTTTCACGAGCGTTTCATCTCTTCTATCTTTTTCAATACATGATCATTTAACCATGAAATAGACGGATCGTTGCAGAGGTATGATTACCTCTGCAACAATCCGTCTATTTCATGGTTTTCCCACAGCTATAATTCAATGGGCAGTTTGTTTCAGTCACAAATCATCGTTGGATTATGACCGCGCCGTTAATATTAACTACTAAAATATTAGTGCGTTGACATATGAACCCGATAATGACCTGTCATATAGTTTTTAATGTGATTTTTATTTCCCCTGATAATCGACAAAAATGCCGTTATGCTTAATCTGTCATTAAATCATCATTATTAGGTAATTGATCGAGTGTCAAGCTCAATTCTGCTTTGAAGTTTACGATTAGATTAAAAAGTTATAACATCGTAAAATTTAATGAGATATAACTGAATATTTATGTTTCAAATTCAAAACTGTCAGTTACTTCAATGAACAGAATTTTATTTAGTGAAAATAATGTCATCGTATTTAAACTACAAGAGTCACTGAACAAGTGGACATAGTAACATTATATCAACGATCAAGATTGTCGAAAAGTCAAGATGTATGGGAACCCCTTACAATCCCTACCATTTTTTTTTTTTTAAGGCTCCAGACAAAGAGCCAGTTTAGCAGATTACTAAGGAAAGAAATGCTCACAGATACATTTTAATATATGTACGATCTGTGCAACATTATCCTGTATGTGTATTTAACTGACCATAATGACGCATCCATGTTTTTAAAACTTCGCAGCAGTGATTATAGACTTACCACATCAATATATCATATAGTTTTGTCTAGTATAACGACCTCTTTACCTCGAGTCCAAGAGGCAAAACTTGAGACACCGTTATTGTGGTTTAAAAATCATCAATCACACAAATACTATTTGTTTGGTACTTATAATCCTAATGAAATGCAACTGGGTCTGTAATGCTTGTATAGGATATTGACCTGTGACTCTGTAATGCAGGCCTTACAGTAACTGTTAGGACCACAGACAATAAACTTTGCATAATAACTGTTTTATGCAAAGATTCTTGTCTATGGGCATTTCTTATTGTCCGTTAGTTAGTGTTACTATTTGTCAATGTTGGATTATGGGGTATTTACCATGGATTAATGACCATCATTTAAGTATCAGAGTGTATATTAATAATTGTGATTCATTATATCTGACCACCTGATTCTTCTGCGAAAAGATGATTTCGTATTATACAGGCTTAGTCATTAGTCGAAATGTGACTAAATAATGCCATTTAAGAGGGGGATTTATTAAATAGCTATTTAAGTGCCGATGTTAGGATGAAACATTGGTCATTGATAGAGAAAACCGATACCTTAGATAAAACTGTCAATCATTTGATTTACGAAAACCTTTTGATAAAAATCCCCATTTTGCATTGACAAAAATGATATACTCAATCATTCAATTAATAAGAAAATGTGACCGCAAATATTAATGAACATAAATGGCGAGAATACACCGGTATATGCAGAAGGAAGCAGGTAAAAACACTCGAAAATGATATAAGAACAGAAAATACAAAAATTTTGAAGTATTCAAAAACCTAAAAGATAAAATTTTACGATTCACACCGTAAATCAGCGTCAAAGCGGTAACGACACATTGGGTAGTAAAGATTCGAATCAATCAACTGTTGCATCGTAAATGTTGTACCTTAAGTAGCTTATTTAGGTGATGGTGGGTTGGTTGTGAAATGTTGGCAGAATTGAGTTGATGTATTGTACCAGATGCGCAATGTTTCGTGTGTAGAACAAAGGGATTGAAAAAGGTGAAGAAATATGTCAAGAAGAGAAGGAGCTGAATTTGAACATTTTATCAAACGTAAGAAGTAGATAATATACTTACAAGTTTACGCGTGGCTTAGGTTTGCTGGGAGAACTGAACTTTGAGTTAAGCTCGCCATTGTACCTACATGTAATATAATACAGAATTAATTCATTAATTATTAATAATTACAATCCTCTATAACGCTCAATGTTCAAAGTTAGTTGCCTACAGAGAACAGATAAATGTTTCATATAGGCATCTCCAAATTTGCTAAAACAACATCTTCCTTTCAGCACAGTCAAAAATTTAAAGCATACAATGCAACGGTTTCTAAGATATTCATTAGTATAATCAAACATAGTTTAAGAAATCGATATGCATTCCACATCTGGTTACACCAGAATCCGATCCTCTGATTCGGAAAAGGCTCGGCAAAGATGGATGGCTGTCATTGAAGCTGCATTAACTGAGACATGTTAAGGTGTTACTGACCCGTCCATGGACCAGCTTCACCATAGACAAATGAGTTTATTTCCCACCAACACAGGTGTTCTTCAAACTAGACTAATTAATATCACCTTTAGCAGTTTATCTATGAAACCCGTTTCGCACTTTAGTTTTCTGAGAATCTGTTCAATCTTAATTTAAAAGTTCGCGAAATCCTTTGAACTACAAATGAGTATAAATGTTCAAATATAAAAGTAATGACGACATATTAACCGCAGAAGATCCGTTACAGTCTTGAGGTGTTTAAAATAATAAGTGGTCAATAAAATTGTTTCGGAGAACTGATTTATTTACCTCAAATGTGTGGACACAAGTTGGGTAAGGGTCATCCGGGTGAGCACCCGAATTTTACATTTTAGGTATATTCAGGTGCAAATTCCTTGTTATTGACATGCAAGTTCAATGTCATATGCAGGTTTTAGCTTGTTTTTTACCAATTATTACTTTGAGGATCTTGTATACCTACTAAAATATGCCAAACTTCTGCATCAATAAGGGTCATCATTACTTATTATTTCCGAGTAGCGGCACAAATATATTTATATGAGAGGATTTCAGTAACAGTTTACAGGAAAATAAGTACAGTTTTTTATTATTTTGAGTGACCTCTCGCAGCTCGACCTAGGAGATTGTCGACTGCTTAATCGGACTTGCCTGTGGCGACTTTAATATAAATATTAAAGCCTCCAGCAGGGCTTTTTAAAAACTTACAAACTAAGCGACTACACGCTAAGGGTACGGGCGTCAGCTTAGGGCGTTGCTGGGGGGCGACAGCTAGGGACGGGCTGGATCGAACAAGGATTATCCGAGGGCTAATGTAACACTACAGGCTCAGTGGCGCGGACTGACTCGAGCAAGCTTCACCATAGACAAATGAGTTTATTTCCCACCAACACAGGTGTTCTTCAAACTAGACTAATTAATATCACCTTTAGCAGTTTATCTATGAAACCCGTTTCGCACTTTAGTTTTCTGAGAATCTGTTCAATCTTAATTTAAAAGTTCGCGAAATCCTTTGAACTACAAATGAGTATAAATGTTCAAATATAAAAGTAATGACGACATATTAACCGCAGAAGATCCGTTACAGTCTTGAGGTGTTTAAAATAATAAGTGGTCAATAAAATTGTTTCGGAGAACTGATTTATTTACCCCAAATGTGTGGACACAAGTTGGGTAAGGGTGATTGTATACATCCGGGAGCACCCGAATTTTACATTTTAGGTATATTCAGGTGCAAATTCCTTGTTATTGACATGCAAGTTCAATGTCATATGCAGGTTTTAGCTTGTTTTTTACCAATTATTACTTTGAGGATCTTGTATACCTACTAAAATATGCCAAACTTCTGCATCAATAAGGGTCATCATTACTTATTATTTCCGAGTAGCGGCACAAATATATGAGAGGATTTCAGTGACAGTTTACAGGAAAATAAGTACAGTTTTTTATTATTTTGAGTGACCTCTCGCAGTTCGACCTAGGAGGTTGTCGACTGCTTAATCGGACTTGCCTGTGGCGACTTTAATATAAATATTTAAGCCTCCAGCAGGGCTTTTTAAAAACTTACAAACTAAGCGACTACACGCTAAGGGTACGGGCGTCAGCTTAGGGCGTTGCTGGGGGGCGACAGCTAGGGACGGGCTGGATCGAACAAGGATTATCCGAGGGCTAATGTAACACTACAGGCTCAGTGGCGCGGACTGACTCGAGCAAGGGTCGGCGTGGAGGAAAGGACCATTTTAATAAGTTATTTCCAGTTCCTTACGTCTGTTCGGCCCAAGTTTTGTGGCTCGTTGCATATAACGCGGCCCTACATGTGTTTCTTTTTCCGGGAGTGTAAAAAAGATTTAATATTTCGCTGTAACATTATTTTAAGATGTTTTTATACAATTGCAATTTTATCTTTCGCGACCTGAGAGATTCTTGTCACCGGAAAATTACGCCGTAAGATTGTAAAATATCGCGTGAAATGGTAAACTATTTAATCTTCAAAAGACTCGGATGTATTGGAAACTATTGAATTTGGATGGAATTTAACTAAACGATTTTTTCGTAATATATCGAGAAATTATAATGTAGTAATGATTTATTATAATCTTACGGAGTCTGCAATTTTCCGGGGACATTCTCAATCTATACTTGGTTTTCACAATAAGTATCTAACTCTATATTTTTTCTTTATCTACATTTATTTAGAACGAGTCTTAAAAATTCAGATCAAGTTTATTTCGTAATGAAAATTCAAAAGCAATGCTCCTAAAATGACGATAGCGTGTGTATCAGCAATGATAAACTTTCGTGATTCTGCATATTCATAAGTTTGCGCAAACATGCGTGGTTCACGCTTCACTTTGACGTTTATTGCTTTGAAACTGACAGTTCTGGTCCAGTCAGTGATGGATCATGCATCAATTGACATGTATCTATTGGAGTAGCGACATGATGATATGTTATGTTTGAGTAAGTAGGTGAATTGAGCTAATTACTAAGAATATTTAGTGTGTAATACATGTGGAACTTTAGACTCTCCTTGTTTTTTTTTTCGTCTCTATAGCTCACAAGGCTTGGTACTGTGTAATTTTACTGCTATTTCTACAATCTAATGATTCGATTGGGGTAAAACTTTTATTTATTAGATTCTAATCAATAAAAGTTGGATCCTTCACTTTGCTCCTAACCCAGGCGTCATCATGCTTAAAAGGAGGCTCCAATCATAAACGAATCTAACACTAGTTGGTACAGAAATAATCATTTTTTATTTGCATAATTCGTTTGAAAAGTCAGCCTCCTTTTTGAACCGCATTAAAACTACTGATTGGCCTTTCAACACTGAAATATACTCCAAATTCTACTTCTTCTTCAACTGTAATTTAGGCTGTGCGTTGCCTATTAGCCAGGCACGGAACTATAGACGATAATAGCCTTAACTTGGGGGCTTAAAAGTCAAGAGTGGATTGGTTACTTCAAGGCAAGCGTGATCCATCGTCGACCACATCATCGCTTTCCATCAGGTAAAGAAGTGGTTAAACTCAAGCCTATCAATACTAAAAAAGACGATAAATGGAGGTTTTTTTATTAATACCGACTGTAATTCCTCGCATAGTTTCGGCACTTAGTAGGAACTTCATGTGTCTTGTTATTAAGATGTCTGACACGTTTCTCCGTAATGAGGTTTTGTACAAATGGCGACGCGCTGGAATGTGAGCCTTAGCTTTGATTTGCAAGGTCTGACACCTAGCTGATTTGATTAGGAATGTCTTTCGTTGATTAGTCACATATTTGTTGAATTATATGTAATCTATCCAGTGATATGAGTAGGTGTTTTTGGAATTATTTGGACAGGACTAGGTGAGGAATAGGTATGCAAAAGACTGATTATCATTTTGATGATTATAATACATTCGACATCCGAATTCGTTCGACAAGCTTGATGATAAACTCAATATTCATGTTATTCGCTACTAATAATTGTAGCTGTTAATTACATTAAGAAAAAAAAAAACACGAAGCGCAACAAATGCAAAACTTAACAACACACATAGGGACAATATGCGTCACTTCCACGCAAGCGGCCATCGCTCAGCATAATGCTGGATGCAGCAGTTAGTTGATTAGTACGAATGGAAATGACGAATAGAACCTAATGAAACTTGAATATCATTTATAACTTCTTTTTACTCTAATCCTGGGTGTTACGTATTTTCTCTATTTCTTCCGCCAACAAATTCACTTCCTCATCCATTCCACAAAGCGTGCTCCCTTCATTAACAGCGCCATATCAGACACTATCTAACTATGATAACAAGTTGACAGTTCTCTGTAACAAATGGCTAGGCAGGTATAATCAGCAATAATCTAGGGCTGTGCTGTATTATGGCTAAGGCATACACAACTGCCGTAGGGAATCCAGAATCAGTTTTGTATTGATGTTTACAGAAACATCCATTCGAAACTGAATGGTATTTCATCAACTTAGTCCTACATTACAATATTTTGCTATAATACTTGGATTTTAACAGAAACTATTTCTGATTTTGGATCGGGTGTTCTCAGCATCTTTCCGGAGTCGGAATTTGTGCCTGAGAAATGTACTCTCGCAGCTGTGACCCATATTTTTATCAGCTACTTTGTGTTGGTTTTAATGTGTGTTCTAAATACCTCTAGATATTTTTCAAAACCGGTCCTTCGAAAACCACAGCCATGATGTTATGTTATTGATCCATCAATGTATCTTTATAAGATTATAACTTGCTGAAATATCATTCATCAACATCATTCCTAATCTATCAGTAATCTCTGTGTCGGCCTCCCGCCTTATCGCAAGGCCACACCAGCTGGACCGCAACGAGGAAATGGAAGTAGGGCCCAGCAGGTCATGGTTCGACCATGCACCTTTCTAGACTAGATACACGATTAGGCTGTTGTATGCGCTATTGTTTTAAGAATAAGGGTTATATTCGTGTGTGGTTTGCAGGTGATAAAGGTGGCTTGGGTGCGGATTATAGGACAAATGTCTTTATCTTCAGAGACATTTAAGTTCGCCTTATTGGTAAAAGGTTTGATTACTGGGTTGGTGTTTAAATCCTTGTTAATTTTTTGGATTAAATTGACTTTCCAAGTTTCCAAGTAGGCAGTGTTTCGTTATAGTACGAAGACTTGGTTGGGAGTAAGACTATAATACTACATATATTCAGTTATTTCAATCTGAAAAACTAAAGTCAAACGCCACACCGCACCATACCACAAGTTAAGAATCCTTTCAGGAACGCCAGAAACTTTTTTTATCAAAAGTACCACCTTGGTATAGGTAATCAGTCAAGCACACTGCAGGATAAACACATATATTAGGAAACTCTTCGGTTTAACGGTCGGTACAAACGGTACTGCTTTCTTAATACTGTCTTTTAAAATCTACAAAGAAACACTTCTCTCTATTGCTCTATGGTGCACTTTCCGCGTGGCTAAACACTTGCAACTTCTTCAACAGTTAAAACTCAGCGTTACCCGACATTGCACTACTTTTCGCAATGCTGCGTGAACAGCGCAACATTGACAGCTATGAAATAAAATGGCGGATAGCACTCACATTGCCGAGTGTTGCCGAACTCTGTATAGACAGGAAGAACCGAACTATTTGGGGGGTTGATGACCTTTATTTTGTTTGGGTACTTTATGAACGTTAGTAAATTGGTTTTGATATTGTTAATATGCATGGGCAGCGACACATAGGTAATTTGTGTAATGACTTTATTAATCATTTTCAGCTACTGACTGAGATTGACCCTTGATTGATCGACATTTGGGGTTTTTTCCGGATAAAATTTGAAGACCATTTGGTAGTTTTATACAATCATTAAAGATAATTATCATCCACAGCCCGACTTCGCCCAGTGATGGGCCTAGGTCTCTCTTTTCCTGTACCAATCTCCACGTTCCTGTGCCACCTACATCCTGGTTCAAACAACGATGGAAATCATGTCGTCTGCCCATGTCGCTGCATTCAAAATAATACGTAGAGTTCCTTTGGGCATCATCATCTGCCTAGCCTTTTCCCAACTATATTTGGGTCGGCTTCCAGTCAAACCGGATTCAGCTGAATACCAGTATTTTACGTGGAGCGGCTGCCTACCAGACCTCCACAACCCATTAACTGGGTAACACGGAACTTTTGGCAAGACTGGTGTCAGATTTACTGGCTTCTGACAATCCACAACAGCTGCCAAAGATCTACGAATGACAACCGGGACCATCGGCTTAACGTGATTTCCGAGGTACGGCGGAAACACGGTATGTTTAGATAGTCACCCATCCACAGACTAACCTTGGCAACCGTTGCTTAACCTTGATCGACCCGTGCGGCTGTTATTCTTTAGCCACGAGCTGCTACTTATATTGAAGTGCATTCCATATTTGAACATGCATTTTAGGCATTTAGCTAATAAAACATTTTCCTGTTTTCGGTGCTGAAGATTGATACAAACCTTCGCGTCAACTTATGGTGTCTAGCTTCACTCATAGGTCTAGGCCTCATACCAGTTTATTTATATTAATGTGATATTTTGTCGTTTCAGGTAAGGACACACATCAGTTTACAAATACAATGTAGTCGGTAAGTTATTTAAGGATAAGGCGGAATAGCTGTAATAAATCGGAAGACCAGGCTGCTGTGGCCTCTAATGATGCGAGGTCTCTCATATATACGCATATATACGTACTTTAAGTTAAGTTTAAGTTCATCGCGAAGCAATAGTAGTAACTGTCTGAACAGCGCATGTGTATTGACCAGTTAAGTTGATCTACTCTACTGACAGACTAGTCTAGGACTGACAGACTAGTCTAGGACTAATTAAGGTAGCCTACCTTAATTAGTCCTAGACTAGTCTGTTGCTTAGCGATCCCTTTGTTGTTCTTTTTTTATGATTGTAAAATTTTCCATTCCGAAGTTGACAGTTATTAAATAAAATAGATGCAAATTGACCATCCCACTGACCCATGGGGGGTCAGTGGGATGGTCAATTTATTTCCGAAAATTTATCTCCGAAAATACGATTCAAAAATTTTGAAAAAAAAAATACATATAATAGATATTTTTATTACCTATAGATAACAGGAAAACCGATAAGAAGTCTATGATTTTAAAGTTACATGTTAAAAAAAAAAAATCTTTCGGAACCCTTGCACGCGAGTCCGAATCGCACTTGGCCGGTTTTTTATTTCTAGTGTTTACTCGTCATATTTGTACAATCTTCCAAGTCCCTAATCTTAGAAATGAATGAAACGATTTTCATGAAACTTACACCGTGAAGAGTAGGTAAACGCTCCTTAGCTTTGGGCTTTACAAAAGGTAACGGAGCGTCATGTCAGGTTTGAATGAGAGTGGCTCATAAGTCCTTAGAGAGTCAGTTTTTTCCGTCATCATTCTAAGTTATTATAACTGGACATAAAATAAAAATGAACAGTTACATCAGAAAATATCAGGAGCCAAGACTCTATAAATCAAGATAGAAACAAAAAGAGGATTTCGCCTAAAAATAACAGTAAACTAATAAGTATACAGTCTACCACCCACTGTTCAAAGGTCACAACCTGCACGTGTCACCACTGCAATATAAATCATCTACAGTAACACTATAATGCTAAACGAACATGCAAAAAATACATAATTATCAAAATTGTAGCCAGTTGGCCAACAATGTCTGTATTAACGGTCAACCTGAAGGTCGATAGGTGTGACAATCAATTGACCGAATGATAGAGGCACACTGGATTAATCAAAAGGGGGTGTTCATCTGTAATACTAATTTGAGCCTTATTGACTTACTTTAGCTGCATCTGATTAGCTTGAAAATTAGCTCAGTCTAACGTGAGGTACGTCTCAGAGCTAGATTACGTGAAAAGATCTCATGAAAAGAACCACCTTTGTGCTAAATCTTATCTAAATCAGCGCTGCAGTTTAACTGTAAAAACTCACAAACGGACAAATACACATAATCCCGGTGATTTTTACAGACACAGCCTCTGCCCTCGGCTTCGCTCGCGTGTTATATTTAATATCTCAAGGGAACTTATTATCGTGATGAGAAGTATCCTATGTTTCCTAAGTTTCATCGAAATCTGTTTAGCGGTTTAGTCGTGATAATATAGTATATATCTATCTGTTATATGTATATAGTATGTAACAGATAGATAACTTGAGCCATTCTTTGAAGGTTTCTGAATAATTGAAATCCTCATAACATAACAGACATTTAAAAAGAAGTTTTAACAAAGAAAAAAAAACAACCGGCTTCCAAACAAAAAATTCTACAAAGTACCTATAAAATATCTTTAATTTCGGAAGTTGGTGTTTTTGGTTGTTTCTATGCTTAGGATGTTATGACTCGACCTGAGTAGGGTTCGTAAAGGTATTAAATATGCAGGCACATTTACACTTTTTGTCTTGTCAATATGGCGGTCGCCGCCATGACACTCATACGTCAACAACTTCATAAAGACGGACGCTTGCTTGAAGTGCAAAAAAATAAATGATAAATTTGTGTGATAGATGGTTAATGCCATCCAAGCGAGTAGCCATACAAATATTATAAATGCGAAAGAAACTATCTGTCTGAACGGGTTTTGATGAATTTTAGAATCAAGATTAATTTTTGGACTATAGTTCCGACTTTTAATTGTATTGAGTAACTTGACAGTTGAAGGGTCAGATTTTGACTAAAAAAAAGATTGTGAGTTGGTGTAATAATTAACGAAATTGAATGAGTTTAAATAATGTACCTACTTATCTGCAAACTGTTATTTTAAATTTAATAAAGAGTCTTAAAAACACGATATACACTATTAGAAATTGTCTTTGAACTGTCAAGTTACTGAATACAATAAAAAGTCGAACTAGTATAGAATAGATTTGTATAATAGGTGGTGTATGTGTCATTATCAGCTTTGTAAAAGGATCCGATAAATAGCATTGTTTCTCGTAGTATTTTTCGCTTTCATTCAGAATTCTGAGGCACTGATAATGTGTTGAGGCCATCGACCTGCTTATAATAAGTTGATAGCTTTGATAATAAGTTAAACCTTCTTTCTTTGCAATAGGCTGCAGGATAAATACAATGAACAGTCAGGTAATATCTTGCAATTAGGTATAACAGTTATTTTGACGAAGTCCATAATCAACCCTTGAACTAGTAACACTATTTCTTGGTCTGCTGGTCACTTGAGAGAACCGCCCCTTTCGTTCAGCCAAGCGAAAAAGGTCGTCTTAGAAAAGAGTTAGGTATCTAACAACTGGTTGCATCTCTATGGTAAAATACTGCACATTGTCTATGAGTAGCTAGAACATTAAACCTAAAGCATAATGAAGATGGCTATGCAGGTTCACATCCAGTTTCAGCTGCATAGAACTCAAAATGTAATATCACGATGACGGTAGACAAAGATACAAAAAACCACATCCCATTTCTAACAAAAATGTTTCTTTTCATCCCTCCCTAAAAGATCTTAGAATCAATTTCAAAGATAAAGAACCCGGAACTTCACACCAATCTCTCATGAATAGCGCATACAGCCTCGAACACCGTTATCAGATAATAAAACACAACAGCACACATTTACGTAATAGAAAACAAAATAAAAATGCACACACATGCTTTGGCAATTAAGCGAGACACTTAAACTCGAGCCCATTGAGAATGCTAAAGGAAAAACACCTCAATGTCTCTCGAAATAGGGTGCTAAGCTTTTTTGCAATGAATTATGTATACCAGCTAAAAATTACTTAACGTCCACGTGACATGAGAACAACAATGACAAAATGTTTCTAATCCAGTCCAAGATCAAACTCGAAGGTTTTTTAGGTTAAAAAAATGTTTTCGTAACCAGTGTTGGTGTATTGGTGTTACGTGATGTTGGCGTATTGGTTGTTTTTGATTGGTTGCCAATTTCCGCTTTGAAATTGGTCTCATTGGTAATGTAATGTCATGTCATGTGGATAACGTGTTTGTGGTCATTAGGGCATAATAATGTTGTGATATTATTGCACACTGCTCATAAAATTACGTCTTAAATACCAAAGACGATGGGATTTCGTCGCACGATGAGAGAGTCCTAATTGAAGCTTGCAAATCATCGCACGAGCGCAGGATCGTTTTCATCGCGCGACGAAATCGCTTCGTTAACTCTTACGATCGTTAGCCAATTAAGTTGAAGCCTTAGATGCTTTTTTTTTTTATCTGAAATATTTTCAACTATAATAATAATAATAATAATAATAATAATAATTTATTTGACACAACACATACGTTACATTTTAAAAGATATGAAGGATACATTCAAATTTTCTTAAGTTTATATTGAAGGCATCTGCGTCTGAACTAGATATAAAATATCTGTATCTCAGACATCAGCGCTCTTCCTTATGATGACCATTACATTATTTGCTTAAATAGACATATAATTAAATGAGGAGTTCACAGAAAAAGAAAAAAAAAGTACAAATCTTAATAAACAAAAACGGTGTGTGGAGTGTTAGCCTCTCGGTGAGTAATGTGTTTAAGCGAGTGAAGGAGTGTGAGAGGGTGAGTAAAGAGAGATTTATTATTTAATTATTCTTAATAAGTTTTCTGTCTCATCATATGTATGTTTACTAATATATTTAAAAATTGTGCTTTTACATCTTTTTTTATTCAACGGGTATATATCTAAAGCGTCATTTATTTTATTATATAAGTACGGTCCCAAGAAGCAGAAATATTTGTTTACGTACGCATGTCTGAAGGAAGTTCGGGCCCTATTACTAATAATATTTCGTCTTTTAGTTAGATCACCTTTTGTGAACTGCAGTAAGGAGTGTTGCTTCAGGACCACAAGACATATAAACAACTGGCGAACTGTCAGGACCTCACACGACTGATACACAAGATGGGTAGGGTACAAATAAGGGCGAAAAGTGCTTACCTTTAGTACAGCCCTCTGGGATATTTCTAAGGGCTTTAATATTGTTTTATGTGCACCTCCCCAAACGGTGATACAATATTGAAGAGTGGACTGTACGAGTGCCAGGTAAATTTGCTTTACTAATTTTGGGGGCGCCACATGTCTAAGGTTCTTGAAAACATAGATCAGTTTTCTTGTCCTAGATGTAAGAAGGTGAATATGGTCTCTGAAGGAGAGGTTACAGTCTAGAATAACTCCAAGATATTTAATTGACTCTGTCTTTGTTAGTGTTGGACAAGAGCATACTAAGCTATTACAGCAATTATGTGCTGAAATCGAGGGGATATAAGGAAGCTGCACATTTTGGGTGCGCATCGTGAATCTCATGTACTGCGTTTTATCCGGGTTAAGAGTCAGGGAGTTATTCTGCAGCCAGTGGGTCACAACATTGAATCCATCCATTTTACGAGAGTTTAGCTGGAGATGGCAACACACCGGGAAAGCCACGGGAGATCTTTGTCCAGCAGCGGAACAACATTTATTTAAAAAATTGCTTTTAGCCAATTAGGACGATGCCTAAAAGTCGTTAAAGAACTAGAACATTGGCCTGAAATTCGATGACTCATTATGACGTCAACCCGCAATGGGAAGAGCCTTCTCAAAAGTCGTCTGTACAGAGTAGGTAATATATTTATTTTTTTGGTACGTTTTGCAAATCGATGAGTTTTACCCCGGAAGGGGGTAATTTTTGCTTGTATTCTCTGAAGTCATAGGCTAATGCCTAACAAAGCTTTATTAAATTAATTAACACGTAAAACTACCAGTTCTTAGCTACCGTACAAGGAAGACCAGCGAAGGTCTAACATGTCACATTCATACAAACAAAACAGCATATCAATAATTAATTAATCGACTATTTTAATCCCCTGTCAACGTTATTCGATTGTATCGGTAATCGGAAATCGAATGTATCGATATCGTGAATCGATTCTCGTACCTACAACGTGCGATGGTCAACCGGTTGAGAATTACTTCCGAATGCTTTTAGTCATATTTTATTTTTACTGTTGTTCTTAAGGTACAGTAAAGTCGGGTTAATTTGCCCCGGGGTAACTTTAGCCAATATAAACACATAACATTGCTTACAGTGTTCCTTTTAGTCAAGCGTTTGAGCCAAACGTATCCTCTAGGGCCTAAGTATCCAGACTTTACTTGCGTTTATTCTGTTACATGTTGTATAACAAACGTTTGACAGTTGGTAGTAGGTTAAGTTTTTTTTTTCATTATTCAATGCGCGAGGCAATGACTTTGGTGTCATGAATTGGTTATTATGATAGCTTCTTATTTGCTTATCGTTTTATTTGTTTTTCAAGATATATCAAATTAATAGGTGTGCTATTAATATTTTTAAAAATAAGAGACGATAGTTTAATAACTATTTGTTAATTTTGTGATTTATTAATGGCACATAACTTCATATAAGTCATAACTTGAAGGTTTTTTTCTCTTTAAGTCTAACGTTTTTTGATGATTTTATAAGGTAATTTAGGATTTTAGTTTTGCAAACCACGATGCAAACAACAACGAACTTTACTATTTAGGTAGGTACTTATGGTCATTAATCATTTATTTGCAACAGATAATTTTCGATTAGATTTATTGACTAACTGCGTTTTTTAGTTAATTATTTCAAAACTCAATCTATACATATAATAAAAAATGTAACGGATCGCTGTCTGTACATGGAAGTTACATGAGAAATTTTTTATGGGGACCTTTATCAACTCAAATAGCACCCAAAACAATGATTGTTAGAGTTTTTGTCTGTTTGTCTGTGCGTTTGTGCACGCTGATCTCAGAAACGGCTTATCTGATTTAGATGTGGTGTGGTATACTAATACATTGTGGTAAGCTTCACTTAACATTTAGTGTTGGTTTCATTTCAATAGGTTCATAAATAAAAAAGTTATGCCAATTTAAAGAATCACGTCGAATATTTGTTAAACTATCTACATCTACCTATTCTTTCTCTGTTCAGTAGCAACTGAAACTTTGCTAAACTTCATAATTTCAAAATAAAAATGTCTGCCCCAAGTAACTATTCCACGCGGACGAAGTCGCTGGCAAAAGCTAGTTTTCAAGATATTTATTGCTTTTTCACATGTGAACTTAGGTGGTAGGTTTTACAAAAATATGATCATTGTGAACCCTGTCGGGCACATCACAGTAGCTGAGAGGAAGAGTGTACTATTTTAAATATTTTTTTTTAATTTATTTGTGAATATTACAATTAATTTTTGTTGTTCATTAATTATTTCTTATCATTTGGCTGTTTAGGCGATTATTAGAGAAGAAATCGTTTTTAAGAGCATATTTGAGTATATTTTCAATGAATCACCCAAGCTGAGCTGTGTACTAAACTAGCCATTTATTGGGTGCCATTGAATTTTTATTTTTTCCTAGCTTCCTTTATTTTATTGTAACCTGTAGATAATACGAAAAATTGTACTCTCTGAAAACCTTATTCGAACAATATTTTCGAATGTTTTAGAGTCTTAGAAGTTAATTTTTTTGTTATATGCTTAAACATAAATTAAACAAATTAAAAAGTAAATAAAACGAATAATATAAATATATATATATAATATAAATGAATCCCTATTTCCCTTGGTCACGACATCACGCGTTAACGGCTGGACCAATTTCGCTAATTCTTTTTTTGTTGTTTGCGTCAGAAGGTTCTTACGAAAAAAAATTTTGAAAAAACTTATACATCGGGCGAAGCCGGGGCGGGCCACTAGTAAAACATATTTTTATACAATGTAACAGCGAAAACGCACGACACATTCACAAACTATCAAAAGGAAATGTTACTCGTAATAAAGTCATTGCATTATCCCCTTAAACACCATAGGATCACGTTTTTATCACAATTATCGTGTCGTCATTGAGCGTCCTGTGTTTAATGCTCGCGAAAGTCGTCCGGGGGGTTATACAGGATGTTCACATTTATCCACTAGTACCTACCTATATGTCGATGATTTGAGAGAAAATTCTACCCATGAATGAAAGATTTTCTTCGGTTTTGTCTCGAGAAAACCTGTGTTTTGAAGAAGTATGGGAACCTCTAATGTTGTTAACTTAATGGATATTTTAATGTTGATGAGTAGAGTTGAATTGTGGTAAAATATGTGGTAATATTATAATGAACGATGGAATTTAACGGCACATACAGTGTTTGGTAAGAAAGGGCATACGACTATTTGAAATTTATTTATTTACCTTGATCAATGACCGACCAGATTATAGATTTTAAAGGAGTTATATTTTTTACAACTGTTTTATAAACATTAGGGATGTCACAATGATCAGTTGAAGGAATTAAATGGCATTTATTTTATTGTATGGTGGTTGGTAAATAACAACAGCAGCAAAATATGAATTCTAATTAAAAGAAAATTTAGCTGTTATTTCATCCTGCAATTCAGGTTCAAAGATTATTCAAGCAGTGTAACAAATAAATGGGCAGTTGAATGATGGAATGAGCAGTTTAATGACTTGCCTAGCCAAGTGGCGGAACATAGGGCAAAGAGAGCTTAGGGCACCCTGACAAGGATAGGTTAGGTTCCTTTAAGCCCTGCAGACAGAAATAGAACTCGCTCCATAGTCGCGGTTACAATGTTGAAATTGATTGTTGTTTGAATTTAGATTTCGTTCCGACTAATTCCGATTTGTAAACAGCCCACTAATAACTGCCTATTCAGATTACAGCTTCCAAATATTTTACGAATCATTTTTATGTAGCTTACTGCTCAATTTTCACTGCTGAACGTCTTGTTAATACTTCTTGTTGTATTTTGTAATTTTTAACTAACCATTTGTACAATATACAACTGCCGCTTTAAATCTGTGCCATTTTAGTGCAGAGAAGTCTAATCATGATTCATAATATTATGCAGTTTTTATTTAAGAACTATTCATGGAAGTCATAGCTTTATTTACTTCAGTAATGACTCTGCTTCTTTAAATAAGTGGTTTACAAACAAACATTAAATATACACACAAACAAAACCAATACATGTTGACCTCTCCTTTATCAATATTTATAGTAAAAGTGATTCATCTTAAAGTACTGCAAAGGTTTTCATGGGCTTTAGAAGTACTTGCGATTTCACAGACCTTAGTGTTAAATAAAGTTATGGCCTTTCTAGTATATATTTACTATTTTGTTGGCAAAAACTCAATTTATTTTGTATTAAAATTGTTGGTTTGGCAACAAAATTATCATTTACAAAACTAATATTCGTTTTAAAGTTAATCGACTTCTAACAAAAAATCTACTAAAATTGCATGAATGGTTACAGCACTATTCTACGGCTTGTTCATATTAGCAAAAAAGTTGCCAACGTTGATTATGTGCATCCGGTTTTAAATGTGCATTTTATGAGGATACCTTTCTATGGTTTGTGGAAGACTGGCCAGTGACACTGCTGTGGTAGGCCAAAGACCCTAAAGGTTATTATCTGTCCTTGAGGTCTCTACGTTGCATGCTATAAGTGCGAAGTCGTGACATGAATAAACTTAAAAAAGGTAATGATTGTCTTTTGATTTTTACCTTAGTGGATGATGTCTTTGACATATGATTCATGCATAAATATAGGTACCTACTTTAAATCGTAGTAAAAATATAAAGAAAAACATTGCTTAACCCTGGCGTCTAAATAAGGAATTTTATTTTTGAGTATTTGTCAAACTCAAGTTTAGCCTGAAAACCTATCAACATTTGACATTAAAATAAGGTGATACGTTCTTATTTACTACATCAGAAATCAGAAACCTTGAGATATAAATAGATGGATCACTGCACAGACAAAACAAAGCATTACAGATATAGGTTAGTACATATAGTGCAAATTGAAATCGATATCCAAAGACGTTCACGAAAATAGAATCTAGACTTCACACAAAATTAATTTGAAGTCTCGATCGAGTGACTAAGACAAAACCACATGTCGATGTCCTCTAATTTCGTCAATACCACAAAAACGTACTATAACCTTAAAGTACGCAGTCGACCTCACATAAGGTACTAATTTCATTTTCACACAACATGTATCACTCTAAATAACATTAAAAACATAGACAAACAAGAGTCAAAGTACGACCTTCATAGTCATTAGCACCATAGAGATTTAAATGCATTTTAAAATAAACCATAGACTATTGTATCAATGACCTGAAGTTTTAGCGCTGGCCGAATTAAGATTCGGAATTTGAAAAGTAAATATAGTTTTGGTGGTTTTTTATTCTGGTCTAGAAATCTTGGCATAACAGAGCGTAACGGCTGGCTGTGCCTACGTTTTTTTAACATTCCTAAGGCAGCTGGTGAACTATTATGATCCACCACTTTCCTTATTTTTATAATTGGTAGGCCCTCGTAATAAGGCCCTCGTTTGACCACTATCTTACCTGATGGTAAGTGATGTTGTAGTATACGATGGAGCACGCTCGCCTAAAAGTAACCACTCTTAACTGAAATTACCCCAGGTTGTAATTATCAGGAAACACAAACTCCACATTTCAATGCCATTTGCAAAACAAACAAATGGTATTTTTTGGGTGGATATAAGGAACAGTTTGACAACTCTGTATCAACAAGCCTTTGTCAGGTTAGATGGGAAACATAAGTAATGCCGAAAGTTATGGCTGTCGCTACCATACGATTCTTAAGTCGTTAAATGAACACGTTTTCAAGCTTTATTGTAAACCCTAAGCCCCCTTGATTGGCTTTACGAGGTTTTATTGCTCATTAAAATTATGGTTACATGTTTTCTAATGCGAATCCGAAACTAAAACAACAGGAATGGACTGGGTTGGTATTATTTGAGTAAGGTGAAAAGGAGTAAAGTATTTAAGCAAATATATTTAATACATATCTCACTTGTTTTAGAATCAACAGATAGGTAATGCTGGCTTTTCGACGGCTATTTTTCTGGACTTAATCGTCAACTGGCGAGCGCGAATCTCGCGAGCGCGCGCGAGTTGGCACTTTTCGATTTTACCTACTTTTTTTGTCGTCAACTCGCGCGTCTATGTAAAGTACAGTCAAATAAAAAGAGATTGAAAACAAAAACTATTAATAATTATTTATTGACCGCGTTAGCTGATTCTGTGAAGTACTGACTTAGATTACGATTTAGAGGGCCGAAATGAGAACGCATCCAATGACACATACTATCTCGTCTAACGCGCATGCGCACAACAGTATAGCTGTCATAGCGCTATCTCTTTCTAATTCATTTTGCAAACTGAGTGCCTACTCCTTATGCACTTAGTTACAAACGATGTACCTGTCACGTCTAACATGGCGGAAGTGATGTGTGTGTGTGACAGGGACGGGTACATCGTTTAGCCGTTCGAAGTTCATCAGGAGTAAGCACCCTAGTTATTATTTTAGTGACGTTAGTGTTACGTAAGCTAAGCTGACGTTTACAGTGCACTTACGGAGTAAACATACTTACAGAGTATAAATGTTTTTATTAAGTCTATAAGAATGCCATTTGGTGTGAAAATGTGGAAGTTTTTAGTGATTTTGATGTACTGTGGGGGTAAGTTTATAACAATTAAACTTTTCGGGTAATACTCTCAAAGTGTTCTGTTACTTTTATCAGGCATCTTGATTAGTTAAACCTTAGATTAACTCGTTGTTCTTACTATTTTACTTTTTTGAATTAACATATGGCTTTACCCGCTCGGTTGCTTCGCAAAAAAATGCAAAGAGGGTCGCTTGCCAGTGATTTTTGACCGCATCTGAGCGTACGACGCGCCGTAATAAAAATTTGACTGTGACTCGCTCCAGAAGCGCACTTCAAATGTTTTAACTGCTCTGAATAGCCATTAAAATAAGCCTAAACATTGTGTCTGTTTTTTAATAGATCTTGTTTCCGTATTTTCCTATGTACCTTGAAACTTTAACTACCCAAATATTAGCTACTTGTATGGAAAAATGCGTTTTACTAAAAACTAAGATCGACAAGAGTATTGTTTCTTATTTTATTTATAAACTAGATTAATTACTAGATACATTTAATAACACATGGATATATTTCATGTGGAATAAAATATTTAAAACATTAAGGGAACTACAACTTGAAAAAAAAAAATGGCGACGTCAACTTTATTTCGTATCGTGTACTAAGAATTAGATTTATAATGTTGTCAACTTGTATTTGAAGGTCGGATGATATATCAGTCTATGGTTTAGAAACGTTTCACGAGGACTTTATGAACTACAACATAAAGTTTAAAGTCGATTAGTAAAAATTGGTTGTTGGAAACGATTGTTGCCAGAAGCAGTCAAGGGTGTTCAATTTTGGAAAAAATTGTTTCCTTAAGCAGTTTATCGGTTACTTAATTGTTTTGTTCACTTTAACTTGATTGTCGTTTACTTTCTTATAGTGCGATTGCACTTTAAAATAAATACCACGTGGCAATTTTACACAGTATATTTATTCCATAGTAAAAAATATACGTTGATTTTCCATTTTTTATATAGATAATTTATATTTTTTTTGTGATTTAGCTTTTTAGAAAATGTTTGTCATTAAAAACAATATTTTTAGGAAGTGGACCACAGGCAGGTTCGTCCAGAAATGTAACTGGACACGACATCATTACATCTCAGCGAGGAAGTTCGATACTACTTCGTGCAGGACACAAATATAATAAAGACCGAGAAAATAAAGATGGTTCCTGTATCTGGAGGTGTTCGAAGAGGACTGTTTGCAAGGCAAGATTAATTATTGATAGCAATAACTGCATCAAACGAGATGACAAGCACGACTGTGAGCCTGATTTTGTATCAAATGAACTGGAGCTTAACTTCGACAAGTGCATGGAAAAAGTAAAAAGTGACTGTACTATACCCATACCAAATGCATTTCGACATACGGTCTCAACCCTTAAAGATAAAGGAATTGACCTCATAAAAAAAATACCTACATATAAAAATATTACAAACAAATTTTACCGAAAACGGAATAAGTCATTGGGGGTAAGAAAGGTATGTTTTAAGTCGATTAAGAATGTTACTGTGCCCGAAATATTTGCAAACTTTTTACTAGCCGGCTACCAAACAATCAATAGAATTTTAATATTCGCTAGTGAAAATTGTAAAACAATTTTAGCAAAACCAAATTTGACCATTTTATGCGATGGTACTTTTAAATTTTGTTTAAAACCTTTCCAGCAGTTGTACACTTTACATGTTGATTTAGGAAGTAGTAAAACTCATAATAATATTATACCCGTTATTTATGCGTTGTTGGGTAACAAAACAAGAGCAACTTACAAAATTTTGTTTCGCCTTATCAAGAGCCAAATTTCTCAGTTTAATCCCAAAACCATTCTACTAGACTTCGAGAAGGCTGCAATGTTAGCAGTCAAAGACATATTCCCTGAAACAAGCGTTAGAGGGTGTTTCTTTCATTTTTCGCGAAGTTTGTGGCGGAAAGCTGACGAAATAGGCATAACAAAATCTGTACTATTTAGAAAACATATAAAGAGGTGCGTTGTTTTGGCACATTTGCCCAAAGAAGCTGTTGAGAATGGTTGGTTGTATATTATGTCTCAATGTCCGAATGATAAAAATATTGTAAAATTTAATGATTATTTTGTAAGAACTTGGTTGAATGAGACTTCCATTTTCGCAGACAAATGGTCTTGTAATTTTAGCCAACACCGCACTACGAACATGGTTGAGAGCTGGCATTCTACGGTAAATAAAAAAATTAATAGCAAACCCAAAAGTATTGCACATTTTTTGACCATCTTAAAAGAAGAAGATAATTATTATCAGACTTTATACTTAAAGAAGTCTAATATAACTGCAAAATGTAAAGAAACTTGTGCTATTGACGAGCACATTACCAACACTGTTAACGAATTTATCCATGGGGTTATAAATATTGACTTATGTATCGAACTTTTGATCTTGTGATTTTTGATTTAATTTAGCATAGTCTGTTTATTTTAACGTTTGCTATAAAAATCATTTATAACAAACCATGATCTGTGATTGTATAGTCTGTGATTAGTTTTATTAGTAGGTCGTCAGTAATAACTTAGCCAATTGATGAATCTACTTATTGATAGTGTTTAGCGTTTTTTGTAAAAATCATTTACAACCATATGTGATCTGTGATTTTATAGTTTCTAAGACTCTTTCTATGGTTCCTAAGATTGATTTTATTAGGGAGCAATAATAAGTCAGTTTGTTGTCAATTACTATGTTTAGCTTTACTATTTTATACTTACCAATATTCAGTATACGAGTATGTGAGGGGAGTGTTTTCGTTGTTTCTATTTTATTTACTTAGTTTTTTACAATTTACATACTAGATAATAAGATAATAAGCCAAATTCTCAAATCAATGTGATATTGTTGATAATTAGTAAGGGAAATACTACTAATAATTTATATTTTGTCCTGTTGATTTATAATAAACTGATTTCAAAACGATGTATATTTTGTTTTATTTTAAAAATCAAATTTCATAAAGTTTCTTATACATTTATAGTAGGTAAGTACCTAACTAAATTAAATTTGTTATAACGTTTTTGTAGCTGACTATACATTAAAACATCAAATTATATAGACGCGCGAGTTGACGACAAAAAAAGTAGGCAAAATCGAAAAGTGCCAACTCGCGCGCGCTCGCGAGATTCGCGCTCGCCAGTTGACGATTAAGTCTTTTTCTGCATAGTTTAGTTTTGAAAAATGTTTCTGCAACGAAAATGATCGCTAAAATTAAATGTAAAAAATTACAAACGCGAGTTTGTGGCTGCGATTGGTGAATTTAATATTATTGGCACACAACCGCACGCGTTTATGATATCTCTCCAAAAACCAAGTGTAGGAATGAGCTGGTAAAATGGCTGATTTCAGTCGACCACTTTTCTGAATGGTTATACACAATATACAGGTACTTTCCATCTTCAGTTATTGTTCTTTTGGTCTTTGGGTATGCGTTTTGGTGTATCGCGGAAGATTTTGGCGACTCTTATATTTATCCTTCTTCGGTAGGTATTTAACCAGCCAGTTCGGTCGACTACCCTTGTGACCTCCTTTTTGTAAAAGAACAAAACCATAAACAAACTTTTTTGCGTACGATAAAAAGCCGATAAATGGATTAGTTGGGTTTATATCGTCAGCCTGTGAGTTTATTGCAGACGGAATTAATATAAGGCGCCAAGATATTTTTGTAAACAGATCCCTGGTAGACTTACTACTGTTGAATCTGAAACTAGTCGGAAAATCCCTACATCTTCGTCATTTAATAGAAGATCTGCATAGGCTTGACAGACATGGACCAGTTTTTATTTATTGTATGGCCTCATGAATGTCCTCCGCTCTAGGGCGTGTGAAGGGTTCTTCTTAATGACCAAAACCATGTAGTGTTCTGCAACTGCCACTACCTCCTATATCCACCAATCTTGTGCTTTTCGCATCCATTGAATTGAAAGATGGATGGAGAAATAGAACGTGTTTCACTGACTCCAAGTAACATGGGACATGGGTAAGAAGATATCTTTCATGAACATTATATATCGGAAAATTATGCCTCCATCTTTTGCATCTAGCCTTTTTTACTTCGTAGGTCTATCTAGAAATGATAATAATTAGCTACAAATCCTAAGCTAAATAATCACACTGCTATGTTTTCTACATTTACGGTCAGCGGTTAAGAAAGCTGACCGCCGCATGTGGGTCGCGGTTTTGATTTCCAGCTCAAGGAAGTAATCGCAATGAATGAGTTACGAAATTATACGAGGCTCCCACGAATTGTGTGAGTTGAATTACATTTGTGTGAGGTTTGGCTGGAAATTGAGATATTTGGGCTAGTTGAAGTACATAGTAATACGAGTATGTGTGACATGTGTGAATAGGAGTTTTATCCACTTAAGCTGTTATGATGATTTTGACAATATCTCAACTCTTGAATAGTTCTTTAGTAAGTTTGGTTGTATGTTTGAGTGTCTAGAGGTAAACTGAAGTTCGTCAATAATCTGACTGACTGCCCATAGTTCGCCATCAGGTTCCGTTATATGACGTACCAATGTCACCAAAACTCCGTCGTGAGAGATATAAGGAGCAATACAAGACGAATAGAACCATCCCTATTTCACAACGGAATCATCCAAGAGTTGGCGCGACATTCATGGAGGCTGATATGCAGTTCAGTCTTTATTGTAGTTAAATTCATATTACAAATGGAAGAAAAGTCACTATAATATTTTTGGATTGTGTTTTCATGCACCAATATTTTATACCTTACATTTTAACGGTCTATCGCATCACTTGATTTGACAATAAATACCGTAGTAGTATGACTCAATGACTACAACAGATGCACCGTATTTATCTAGACCAGTATAACACCTACTTGAAGAACAGATTACTCATTCTTTTCTACTCCTATTCTAAGTTTTCCTGAAAAACTTCTAGGAAAATTAATGTTTATTTTATTAGATCACGCGTGGCAAGTCATACATCCTGCTCGAATTACAGTACTAGTACAAATACTCATTAATCGTTTGCAAATAGTGTAAGTGAAGCACTTCCTGGCTAATTATTTGTAAAACTTTTTATGTTCCAATGTCTAGTGACGTGCCGTTTTTCCATCCGTGAGTACCCATTGACTCATAAAGTAAGAAATAGGCGGACCGCTAGTTTATGGCTGGATGACACAATTTGAACCGGGGTAGGCCCGAATATACCAAAGCTAAGTCCCGTATTGTATGGTGAACGCGTTTTAGAAAAAGTTCAGAAGGCCCTATCTTTACTTTTTAATTATATTAAATATATACATTAAAACAGTAAAAACCGTGAGATTTTTATCAGCAGAGGGACCCTAAAATCTCTATTGCCTTCCAACATATTGGTATCCAATTACCTAATCCCTGAGACATATTTAAAGTCTGCAGTCTTGTTACAAAGAAAGTAGCCACTATTAAGTTCTTTTGCTAACTAATAAGCTAATCTATCACAATATTACTCCACAAAATTATCTCCCAATCTCTCAATTGTATTTTTTTATTGATTCCCACCCTTCGATTGTCATTTGTCATTTTTTAAATTTACAACCATAAGTCAATGTTCGTCTATTGTGAAGAAGCAGTAGAACAATATGTTATTAAAGTACTGTGTACTGTTGTGTAATACACCGATGCCATCGTTTCGTGTGAAGACTAGTTATATAAGGCGAAATGAGCACGTCTTCGCGTCACGAATGCGCCGTGCCGATTGATCTCAATCACAGTGACTTGGTTCGGATTTTGATTTGTGTGTTTATTGGTTATGTCTAATGTTTGTCTGGTTGGTATTCTAGCCTAACTTAACCTTATTTATTTAGTTCCTAAGGTTTGACAAGGTTTGAACTTTTTTCAGGGCTTCCGTGTTGTCCTAGAAAGATGCTTAATTACTAAGAAGGTAATCGGGAAATGTCTGATGATTGATTAAATATAGATGAAGCTAAAGGAGTTTGTTAGGATTGTAGCAGATGGAGATCTGTAGTTTCTGTTCCCCAATAGGAGAAAGGCATGAATATGTTTTATTTTATCCAAAGAATCCAATAACAAAGGATGACCATTTTTAGAGATGAAAAGCCAGAGGCTAGAACCTACTGAGATGACGACTAATAGTGAAGCTGGTATGGAGAATAAAGACATGTAGCGCAGACTCCAAAATAGATCATCAAGTCAAGGGTGAACAGGTTACTTCTAGGCAAGCGTGCTCCATCGTCGACCATATCATCGCTTACACTCAGGTGAGATTGTGGTCAAACGCGAGCCACAATAATAAAAAATGGATGGTGATGCTGGTTCAGCAGCTAAGATCTGTAATGAAAAAGTAGTAAAACGATCAACGACTCCACATCAAGAGCATAAGTTTATATTTTTTCTGCTCCTAACATTGACATTATTACGGTGCTTGTATCTGTAATTTAGATTTAATTATATACCATAGTGTTTCATACAAAAACAGTTACGGCTTAGTATAATCGTGTCAATGGCAAACTAAGAATTCGCTCCGCATAATTTTAACAGATCGTTTGTTTTCAAGATCGCTACGTCTTTTCTTTTATTTGTATTGTTAATTATTAGAAATTGTTTTAAACAAAACTGGCTAATAAACCCGGAACTTTTGTGGTCAATTTTTTTTACGGTTCAAATGAAGAATGAATAGGTTACTTCTGGGCAAGCGTGCTCTAACGCCGACCACATCATCGCTTATCACCAGGTGAGATTGTCGTCAAATGCGAGCCTAAAATATTACAAAAAGGTAATTTGTTACACTACAATTTTAATATTTTTAATATTTATATTTTTAACAACAGTTTTAATATTCCTTTTAGAGGTCATGTTACACCCTATCTAAATAAGCATAACATTTTAAAAATGAATGCACGGCGTAAACTCCACTTGGCAAATCTTTTATTTGGGGTAATTAAAACTCAGAAACCATTTTACTTATATAATAAGCTTGAGTGGACAAGAGGTCACAAGAACGGGCAGGGAAGACTATGTGCCCAGAGTCTTTTAACACCACACCACAAGTCGGCAACTTTTAGAGGTAGTTTCCGGTACGCGGCGACTAAATGTTGGAACAATATACCTCCACCCATAAAATACTGTGGAAGTGGACTAACTTTTAAGGTAAAGCTGAAGGAGTTTCTGCTTCAACACCAAAAACAAAATGAGCATACTCGATGTACCTTTTGATCTCCACTCCAGTTGCCACCTCGCTGTTACTAAATGGTTGATTTGCGAGTCATAGTTTAATTTTTATTCTTACCTTTTATTACTACACAAAATATTTTATTTTATTTTTAATGATATCATTTCAATGACGTGGGAATCTATTTTATATATATATATTTTTTTTAAATATGGATCTGATTTTATTTTATGATAATATTGTTGCTTAATTGATATTTTTTTTTTTAATAGATATAGGTATATATTTTATTTGAATTTCTGACATGATTTTTTATAATTTCTAGTTTATCAATTTTGATGTTTATTATTGTTTTTTTTTACATTTACTATTTATTTAGTACCACTTCTGAACCTATCACTTCACTTTTTTTACTTATTATATTTATTTTTTATTTATATGTCTACTGCGCGTTCGAGCGTATGGTACCCGTGGGCTGCAGCTGAAAATCAGCGTTAGGTGGTTATAACTACTGTTGCCACCTAACATTATGCTGAGCTGAGGCCCTTTTGGCACAATATTGCTATATGTACTTAAGCTTTGATATTTTCTATTTGTAAGGTGATTTTTTTATTTATTTTTTTATTATTGTGCCAATAAATGCAATTTTCTTTCTTCTTTCTTTCTACACTAATATGTATTTGAAGCCTCTTGACCTCTGAAAAAACTCTGTTACAGCTGCCATTAATACTTGCAATCTTGCAATTAAGTCGCGCCTCATGACAAAAACAAGCAAAAACCCAAGTACATTGTCAGGTTCCTGGGATCCATTTTGTGGTTACTAAGGTCGCAAAGTTAAACTTGACCTCCACCTACCATGTCACCGGAAATTAGATAACACAAACAATATGACTTCCTATTTCCGTCTGTCTACTGAATAACTTTCTTTGATTTAGCACAATGTGTTACAGTGTCCTTACAACACGGAAAGACATGGCTCCAACCTTGGATAGTATCCAAGTGTCTATGGAATCCATTGGATACCGAAAATTAAATTACCAAAAACAAAAGATATCCTAATAGATTTTGACCGGAACGTCGACGATAATTTGATTAAACCTAGTGTTAATTCCAATTCGAGCCACGCATTGTCTCGACGATCGCGTCCAATGTCATTTATCTAACACCCATTTTGACATAATCGCCATCTTGGATACGTACCAATTTGGCGCTTAAATCCACCTGTCAAGTGTCGTCTTTCGTTTGTTAGCGCACCGTACGATTATAAAAGGTTTTTGCGCACGCGCCGTTATTTGTGTTACTGGGTAAAGGGCAGACGTGCTGGGTAAAACGATCTATTATGATACCGCGAAAAAACCGCTTTTGAGTCACCGCTGAGCGCAAGAACAGTGTGGTTTAAAAAAAAACGGATTTGTGTCGTAATTCAAATTCATCACGGTGCAAAAATCGAACGCACTTAGATTCTCGTTACATTGAAAGATGGTAAATGATTCGATACTGTTCAGACAATAATCGATTTGATTTAATTCGATTGAATAGATGTCGCAACTTGTAATTTTTGTTGTTTGCTCAAGATATCGGATGTTTCTAGCTTTCTATAGATTATAAATGTCTTAGTAATCGATTCCAAGGGACCTTTGTCTGGCCTCGATGTTTCGGACCTTTGCGACTCGATTGCGGTGATGATTTGCAAGTTTTGTGTCCACGTAACTTTAATGCGATTATAATTGCTGTGGCTGGTTTTTTATGGGTAAATACGACTCCATTATTGAAGACGCGGTTGCTAACAAAGTCACTAACCAGTTTAACTACTGTGGGGGCTTTTTGTTTCATTGATCTTCGGAAAATTTCTATTTTATATTTAATGTTTTGATTCTTCGGCCACTTATTTATTCTAAAACTTATTAAGATTGGATACATATACGTCATGAGTTCTATTAAGCGTTGCGAAACGGGAGGTCAAAGAGCAGCATCTTTGCATAAAACAAGAAACACGTTTTCCGGAATAAATAAGTAGTCTTAAAAGACCAGTTTCGCGACAATTATAAATTTTAGACATGTGCACAGGCTTCGAAAAACAAAAATATATGGAAAAAAACATTGATTAAACATCGGAAATATTCCAGAGATCAAAGTAAGTTTTAACAAGAACAATTTTACAGAAAAATTACCTTGATTTCTTCAGTAAAATAAAGATTGTAGGCCTCAACGTTTACTCAACCGAAATAAAAATAAAGTGAATGTATTTTTAAAGCGATGTGCGAAACGAGCGTGATGTGTATATTTGACCGTATTTTATGGAAGGGACACCTAAAATGTTTTGTTCTTTGTGCACATTTTAGGGTTTATGTCCTAAAAAAGTTTGAAATCGCCTCTTTGGTGAGATTATGAGTCACGCAAGGGCGTCGTCTTGGGTCAAAACACAGAAATGGGAACATTTTTCATAATGACATTTTTTTTCTTTGGAGATTGTAATTTTGGTGTCTTGATCATTGTCGTCAGCACCGGAGCTCTCACTGAGGGACATTGGCCTTTGATGACAGCAGAAGTTCTTGGAATTATTCGAAATCTTTAAATTTTTCCATATTATTACGTTGTTCTGTTTAGGCAATGTGTGGCAAAAGTTCTCCTTTGACGCAATAAAAAATCTCATTTCCTCGTCAAAGAACAGCTGTTTTCGATATTTCGTCTCGTTATTCTTTTCACTTCGCTCTAAATAACGTGGGTCTTGAGAAATAAGCAATTGAGTCAAGCCACTTACTGTTGTGATCTTTTGTCGACTGTGTGAGTCTGAGGCTTTCTGCAACTTATACCTAAGAAATACTGTAAACAGAAGCTGTTGGCAAACCATTAATAATAAAAGAAGTCGATTTACTGGCTTGAATTCTGAAGAAGAACCTTAGGAACAATTTAGAACTTAGAATCATTGTTTGATGTGTCTGAATCATGTTCGCCCAGTGGTCGAGATTCGACCTTAATTTTGGCATTTTACTTTCTGTGTTAACTTCTCATCTAAATCTTACTCTCCTCTGCTCGCGCATAAAAATGGGCACAAAGTTTTGTCCTCCCCTATTAATATAGAGACAAACTTTAAGGCATCATACATAGGTACCATCCAGGGTTGCGGACTCGTTAGAAAGAGTTATCGCGACCCTGGAACGTAAAGGGCAATTTGAGTGGTGTGTTTTAGTCAGTTAGAGTCTGACTCTCCCTCCTCTCCGCCCAGAGCAAGAGTTGTCATCCGACGTCCCATCCACAAATAAGGCATCATACCATCATACGTATAGAAAAAAACCAAATCTTTATTCATGGCCAATTTACTAACATCGATTACCTCACGATTTCATCCAGCCGGTACTCAGTCATAACAATAACATCTTAAGAAAGGAAAGAATCATTAAAACTGCAAGCATTATATGTTGCGGAGAGCATTAAGCTATCACGACGTGTTACTTCATCGTTTGCTGGCCATCGCTCTGGGTTTCATGTTTCTCTGGTACTTTCAAAGGTCACTGGAGCAATATGTGGGTGGGTTGGATTATAGGTTTTGTAATCAGGTGAGGAGATACATTTCTGATTGTTTTCTGTAGGTCATAGAGATTTTATTATTTATTTACTTACATTGTACAATGGCGGACTTGATGCATTAGGCATTCTCTACCAGTCAACCAAGTGTGGTCTCAAATACTACTATTGTACAATAATCCACAAATACTTAGATCCTTTTGAACGACAGCTTCGTGGTTGTGTCTTACAATTTCACTGATTAGTTACTTTTCTTACCCAGAAACCCGGGATCCGAAAAAAAATGTCGACTTCACAAATGAAACGCATTCAACGAATCAGCTATAGAGCGCGTTTGATATTAGTCACTTTATGTACATTTTTGTTTGTGAAACTGCGCTGGGAAAAATCTTTTAATTAAATCTATTATCAATTTCGTCGATTTCAGTCAAACCTACGTTTCTTGGCTATATATCTTGCTTTTCCGACACACCTACTTATAAGAGGTTGTGTTACAATTATGAAATAGCATTCAGATCGTCAGACGCCATATTGCGCGATCCAGTGCTTACTCACGGGCCCTTAGATGGCCATCTGGAGTGTGACGGTGCCTACCTGCGGTGGGTCATCGACCTGATTATCATATGCCCAAGTTTTTTGCGTTTCTTTGTCGTGTTATGGAACACGGCAACATTTTCACAAAGTACCTACTTGAGTTCGAAGTTATTTAATTAATCCTATATTTCGAAACGAGTTTTAGGCTCTTCCAAGTCTATTATATGAAGTTGATTCACACGAATGCTAACTTTATTCCGAAGCCAAAAATGTGCTCTCAAATATTATACCAGCTGACGTCACTGAGCTTCATTTATTTAACGTTTCCACCCAACACTGAGTGTAGGTAGCTCTCGATCTCTCCATTGCAAGCCAAGTTTACCGAGTTTTGGTCCTACTTCATACAACTCTTACTTTACTACTTTGACCTGGTCCTCAGTTCACCTGATTCTTGGGTTGAAAATTGTGATTGATTAGACCAAAAAGCTCGCTTAATCCACCGTAGACCTCATGCATTGCTTACCATCGGGCAAAATCCGCGCGCTTATTAGAAATAATAAACAAAACATCAACCAAACGTAAGTAAAAATTAAAAAGAGGTCAGAAAGCCAATTCTTGCAATATCATCTTGACGACAATCGATGTCAAAAACTTTCAAAATTAAGGGAAATTAGACGTGTTTTTGACAATTAGCGACTGCGGTGCGATTGCTCCTTAACCTTTTGAACGCCAGAGCATAAACGCATCGGCTTACTCCCGACGCCAACCCACAAACTCGCCGTAATTCTGTCACATATTTGTGACGTTTGGCGTACAAGGTAATCTTTCGTTTGTCACATATATGTGACAATGGCGTTCAAAAGGTTAAAAAATACAAGAGTTGCCCCTCAAATAAAACTAAAACAATTCTTCAAAAACCTGGCTTAAACACTTTTCTAGGTATAACAAGCTTGTATCATAAAAATACACAGTTCTTTTTTCTCACCTGCCAGCAACATCTCACTTACGTCAATTCTCATTTTAGATCACACCACCAGTAAGAATTTAATTTATTGTGCCTCTCTTCTGAAGGCTGTGATTACATACTTTATTGTTGGTGTAGGTCATCGCCTCGGGTCCTAATGACTTGACCATGGTTTGAAATCAGACTCTTGTAAAGTGATTATTTTCACTCTGTTTTGGGTTATGTTTTTATGGCTTTCAAATGTGTGGAGTTTTTATGTTGGACGCAGCTGTATGTCTTCGACATTTGCTTTATATCTTGTGTACATTAATATAAATATTTTAAGCTTAGCATAGTGTCTCTGACAAACACCCCGTAGCTGAGCAGATGTGAACAGATATAAAAAGGCCAATACTCGAACTTGAAAAGCCTTAAATTCTCAATATCAGCGTTGAATCGAAGTCGAAACCAAAACAAATGTAGGGAAATAAGAAGTGCTTCAGACAGGTTCTACAGAGAATGAGATTAGAATGCAAATATTACTTGAAATAAGAAAATAGCACCTCTGATAAAAAAAAATACCCTTTGCCGACAGATTTCCTAAGATCCCTAAATCAAGAATTGAAGAAAAAAATTACTACGGAATTCCAATAACACATTAACTAGCTTAGAATCTAATAACATCTAATAACAAAAGTGAAAATCTGTCCGTTTCTCAATCACACTGCTATTAAAGATTCGCGACGCCTGACATTATGCACGAGCGCAGGTAGCTGGTCCCTGGCTAAGTTTAAATTAAGAACCGGTCGGGTGGCGCCGGGTGACATAACTAGTGGGTTATGATTATGATGATAATGTTACTAGAAAAGGCTATTTAAAGATGACAATGACCCTGGTTTTGTGGATTGCAGACTAAAACAAAGATAAAATTGTTAACCTCTCTTCCATTTTGACTCTCATTTGTAGTAGTTTCTGAGAAAATCTAAATATGGAGGATGTAGCGAAAAGACGGAGAACAGTGAAATTGGTCCTTCTAAAAAAATACATCCGAAATGAGAATCACCTCATTTTTTGAAATCTGATAAAAATAAAACAAAAGGCGAACGCCATTCATTCTCAGAATAGTTTTCGTCTAACACTACATTCAAACTCTTTCTTTGAAACTGCACAGGCACAACAAGCACGTTTAGACTGTAAACAAAACCTTAACCACCTGTTCCAGCAACACAGTATATCAGCGAAGAAAACACGAAAACACCTTTCTTCCACCTTATAGAACCGCGGCCTTGCATCGTTTGCGCAGTCACAGCACAACAACATCCAACCTTTTTTTTTTTTTTTTTTTGATCTCGGGGGGAAATCCTCATGGAAATCCTCCACCCTGGGGCGGGTGGAGGGGTCTGTCAGACTCTTACTGACTAAAACCACCCCGGTGTTCCATCTTCCACCTGCGCCGGGGATCGCGGGAACGTATGCGACATCCGCAATCCCCGGCTGGTGCCGGCCCGCCTCTGCGGGCCACCTCGCGTCGGCGAGGGGAGTGAGGTGTTTGACTCCCCTCGCTACGTCAAAGAGGGGCGCACGGGAACACCACGCGCCGCCACCTCGGGTCCGGATGAATGGGGGGCGACGGACAGCCCCAAGTCCGCCGCCCCTGGACCCAGTTAGGGGGGCCGGAAGAGGGCAGCGTAAGCCCTCCTCCGACGCCCGATGCGCCTGCTGCGGGCAGGGAGAGCGGTTGTGATCTCCCTCTCCCTTTCCGCAGCCTCCTTCTGCGCGATAACTGTCTCGCAGAAGGAGACCACCGCGTCCCAGGACTCCTCACCGCCGACCATAGCATGGACTACGGCCGGCAGCGAGAGGTCACCGCCTACAACAGAGATGAGGGCACGGCGCGGCTCCTCCCAAGCTGCACACTCTGCAAGCGTATGCCGCACCGTGTCCTCCCGACAGTCGACGCAGTGGTGGCATCGAGCGTCCGGCTCCCTGCCTATGCGACACAAGAACCTCCCGAAGCAGCCATGCCCCGAGAGGACCTGCGTCGCACGGAACGACAGGGAGCCGTGCCTTCTCCCGAGCCAGAGGTCGAGCACTGGCCGGATGGCCTCGATGGTGATAAGGCCGGCGGTAGGGCTCGAAAGCCTGTCCCGCCATTCCGCCACCAGGACCTCGCGCAGCTGCGACCGACGCAGCTCCAAGTGTTGCTGCGTCAGTCTTTCGCCGCGCGCCCGCGCGCCCTCGCGCCACCTATGCAGTGACGCGAGCACTTTCGCCTCCAGGTCCCACGGCGGAGATCCGGCCAGTGCGCAAGCCGCCTCGTAGGAGATCGTGCGATATCCCCTGATGACTCTGACGGCCATCACCCTCTGCGGCCTCCGCAGAACAGTGATGGTGCTGGCCGTCAGGTCAGCCGCCCAGATCGGGGCCCCATAAAGGGCCATCGATCGCACGATCCCCACGTACAACCGCCTACAGGCGGTGCTCGGGTCCCCCAGATTGGGAAGCAGCGTTGACAGCGCCCCCGCCGCGCCCAACAACTTGGGCGCCAGCCGCCGGAAGTGGGGGCCGAAATCCCACCGGCTGTCGAGCACCAATCCCAGATACTTCATGGTGGACTCGACAGCGATACGGGCCCCCCCGACCACAATGTGCGATCCCGGCGGCGGCGCTCGCCGGGGGCCATGAAAAGCAATGGCCTCCGACTTGTTGAGGGCCACCTCCAGGCCGAGGCGCCGTATGCGGCTCACCACCTGTGAGACCGCAGCCGTCGCCAGCAACGCTGCCTCCCTGTGCGAGCTCCCCCGGGCAGTGACCAGTGTGTCGTCAGCGTAACACACCAGCTGCACTCCCGGCCGGAGCTCGCCCCTCAGCACCCAGTCGTACCCGATGTTCCACAGGAGCGGGCCCAAGACCGAACCCTGCGGAACACCGCACGACATGGGGCGCTGGTATCTGCCATCGCGTCCCAGATAGGTGACACACCTTTCCGCCAAATAAGCCCCGACGACGCGGCGGAGGTAGGAAGGCACTCGATGATATCGTAGTGCCTCCCGAATACAACTCCAGGGCAGGGTGTTGAAGGCGTTGGAGATGTCCAAGGACACCGCCAACAACACACCGCCCTGCGACACCGCTTCCTCCGCCAGGACTCTCACTCGCGATATCGCCGTGATAGTGGAGCGCCCTTGCCGAAAGCCGTACTGGCTTTCGGCCAGGTCCGGCCCCTCTCCGCACAAGTGGCTGACGAGGCGGGCTGAGACTATCCGCTCAAACAGCTTTCCCACCTCGTCGAGCAGCACTATGGGCCGGTACGCGGACGGCGAGTCCGCAGGGCGCCCCGCTTTCCTGAGCAGGACCAGACGACCAGATTTCCACTGAGCGGGAAACTGGCCCTGCTCAAGGCACGCCGAGTAGAGTCCTCTCAGTCGGGGCTCCAGCTCCTTCAGAGCTAGGGCCAACGCGCAGCCGTGAATTCCGTCGGGCCCCGGGGCAGTGTTCTTCGCCCGGAGCCGTGTCACGGCCGCCCTCAACTCTGGTTGTGTCACCTCTGGGACGCTGGCGTCCTCTTCGGGCTCTGCGGCTGTGGGCAGAGCCATCGGCGGCGGAGCGTGCTCCGCTCGTGCCGGGAAGAGGGCTGCTACCACGTCCTCCAGCAGCTCGGGTTGGAGACTCTCCGTAAGCGGGGGCGCCCATGGTCCGAGTTTACCTCGGACCGAGCGATAAGGACGCCCCCACGGATCACCGTTTAGAGTCTCCAACATCTCCTCCCTGGCTCGCGTCTTCGCCTCGCCGATGGCCAGCCACAGAGCCTTCTTAGCCGCGCGGTACACCTCATACCGCGCGGCTTCTTCGTCAGGGACCCGACGACGTCTTCTGCGGTATCGGGTGTACTGGCGTCTGACCTCCACGCACGAGTCGCGCAACTGCGCGATCTCGGCGGACCACCAGTACACCTGGCGCCTTCTGGGTTGTGTGCGAACCCGGGGCATTGACGCGTCGCAAATTTGCGTCATTGCCCCGTGGAACCACTGCGCCTCCTCTTCGACGTCGACGGGTCCGGTCGTTGCCGACTCCCGGATCCAGGCCTGCACAATAGCAGCCTCCTCGAGTAGCTCCCTGTCGAGGCGCTTTCGCGCCCAACGCGGACCGTCCGTTCGCGGGGCCGTTGGATTGCGGCCGCCCGCGGTCTGGGAGGAGACGTTGAAACGGATATATCTGTGATCCGACAACGTCTCCACCTCCACGGCGACACGCCAATCGCGGACACGGCTTGCGACAGCGGGGCTAGCGAACGAAACGTCCACTATAGAACCACCCCGCTGTCGCACGCACGTGTAGACCGAGCCCCGATTCAGGACGGTCAAGCCGGTCGTGACCGACCACTCCTCCAACGCCTCGCCCTTGACATCGGTGACCGGGGATCCCCACGCCGCAGACTTGGCGTTGAGATCCCCGAGCAGCAGCACCGGGCGAGGGTGGTACCGGTTCACGACGGCACCCAACTCGACAAGGAAGCTCTCGAAGTCGGCGAGGCTCTTGTTGGGCGAGAAATACGCCCCAACAATGCCAACGCCGTCCGCGAGGGCGGCCACCCAGCCGTGACCTCGGGACGGGTCGACAAGAGCCCCGCCGATGATGGCCACCGAGCCGTCCAGGTCACCCACCCAATCATCTCGGGGGGGGACGTAATACGGCTCGGCGACCACAGCCACATGGATCGACCACTCTGCCATGCTCTGGAGTAAGAGATCCTGAGCCCTGGCAGAGTGGTTGATATTGCCCTGGAGGAAATGGAATTGTGCCATTACGCACAATCCATTCCCTCGGCACCATTCTTAGACCGGGAGTCGGCCGAAGAGCAACCAGGCTGAGGGGGGTGTAAAGGGCCCCCGACAGCCTTGGTTGTCCCCTTCTTGTTGCCCTTTTTTGGGGCGGGCGGGCAGGCCTTTCTGCCGACGACGTGCCCCGCGGGCCTCCCTGCATCCGTGCAGAGGCTGCAGTTTGGCGTCGCGGAGCACGCTGCCGCCTTGTGGCCGGGCTTACCGCAGCGATAGCATTGCTCGCTGCGGTCAGTTGCGGCGGCGCAACGTGCCCTGACGTGCCCAACGTCAAGGCAGCGGTAGCACCGCATAGCCCTGGGTTGCAGCAGCTTCACGCGTGCTGCAACCCACCCCACCAATAGCCGTCCGCTGACGGCTATTTTATTCGCCGCCGCTACCGGGCACTTCACCGTTATGGCGCCGAGCCCGGCAGCGTCGGCGCGAATCTCGCCCGCCCGCACGTCACCCGGCGGACATCCACCGCTTCGAGCGACGGCCGCCACGACCTCCTCCGGGGTCGTCGAGTCGTCCAGGCCATCGACGCGCAAATCGGCGGTCTTTACGGGCCTGGACACTCGGACGTCCTCATCCTTGAGGACCTCCCTCAGTTTGGCGGCCAGGATGTCCGCCTTCTCGCTGCCCGAGGGTCCCGACACCTCGAACAGACGCGCCCCCGTAACCGCCGACTTCATCCTGAAGCCGGTCGGTGTGCCAAGGTCGGGAAATGCGACCTTGGCCTTCGCCTGTTCGAGGACCTGCTTGTAGGTCAGGCCCCTCTCGATAGCTGCGGGCTGCAGTGTTATCACCACAGCCGCAGAGCGTGGGGCCTTACCCTTTCGGGACCTTCTCTTCTTTTTAGGCGCGGGCTTGGGCTGAGCCGGCGGCGCCGCCTTCTTCTTGCGACCCCGTTTAACGACCGTCGTCCAAGCCTCCGTGGGCTGGGATGCGGTCGCCGGGGTCGCAGTCGAGCTGGGAGGGGGTGCTGACGCACCCTCCGCGGGCTTCTTGGGCCCCTCCGCGGGCTTTTTGCCCCCCTTTCCAGCTTTTGCCGCCACAGTTGACGGCCCTGGCCTGGCGGCCTCCTCCATCCTCCGTTTGTCCGCCGCTAGTGGTGGCCGGAGGTTCTGTGCCGGGAGGAGCCTTGATTCCAAGGCCTCCAGGCGGGCATTCATCATGCCCCCACACTGCTGCATGCAGATGCGGACGATCTTCTCGATCTCCGCAGCAGGCGACAGTGCAGGGGCAGGGGCCGACGACGGGGCCGCAACTACCGGAGAACTGGTAGTTGCAGGAGCTGCACGCTGCCGGACTTGCCTCTGTGCGGCGACTTCCCTCTTCAAGTCTTCCAACTCCGCTCGGAGACGGCCGTTCTCCTCCCACAGCTTCGCCGTCTCCTCAGAGCTGGTACGATCAAGGAGGACCTCAGCCGCCTCCTTGATGCCCTCAGCCGCCTCCTTCAGGGCACGGGTGAACGTGCCCTTCAAGCTGCCAGATTTAGTGGCAACTTTCAGGACCACGTCCACGCCGTCCAAAACTTGGCGACTGAGCGCCGCCGCCGTTAAGCCCGCTCCGGAGGCCGCCTGAGCGGCCCGCCGCTCACGAGCCTGCCGAGCCAGCTCCCCGACCTCGTCCGCCGCGACTGCTTTCCGCTGCGCCCGCTTTGCAGCGTTAGCTTCCGCCTTGTTGCTCTCTAGCAATAGCGGGGACGCAGCGGAATCGCCGCTCAAGAGCTCGTCGCTCTCCATTCCTTCATCGGGCCGATCCATGCGGACCGCTGCCGCCGGGATCGGCGTAGCGGGCCGCAAGAACCGACCCCTTTGGTCGCGCTGTGGCACCACTGCGCGACCACCTCTCCGAGATGTCGGCACCTTTGCGGCCGACAGCTCCTCTTCACTTGAGGAGGGATTCAATCCCTCCCCGCGCGACCGCTTCCCCCAAAATTTTGAGGGAGCGCGCGAGCCTCCTTGATAGTCGCTGCCGCTTCCGGCAGACGACTCGTCCTTCTCCGCCATAACTGGCCCATCCTCTTTTTGTATTTTGTGGTTTTGGGTATCCATAAAGTTCCCACGAGTAGATATAGGTACTACATGTCCACCGGGCAGAGCCTAGATACCCGGTAAGCCTATATACTGCAGAGTGCGGCAGGTGCTCTGCAGGGGAAGCGCTAACGACTGGACTCCCTCCAGCCATGCATCCTCTCACCGCGCTTCAGAGCTTAGGATTGGGGGTTTTTTATCTTAGAGGTATCCTTCCTCTGGGCCGGGCGGTTAAGCCGAGCCCCCGACGGCGGCATTAGACATGCCTCCGTCCGCTGTCCGGACAACCCGACTCAGCGGACCCGTCGGGAACTCTCTCTTCAGGATTGCTCCGTGAAGAGAGAGCAACTGCCGCTTTGGTGCGCCTGCACCGCAGCGGCATTGGTCGCATCCTTCGCCAATCGACGACTGTCGATCGGACAGGAGCGACCCCAACTCAGACGTTCCTCCACAGTGCCCTCTGATAATCAGAGGGACACGTGGAGCAATCGTCGTGGAGCTATAAGCTCCCCCTCCCCCGCAGAAATCCGCCACAGACAATAGTCCCTCCGACATGGAGAGACTATTGGCCGTGCCCAGGGTGCACCGGCCCGACAACTGCTCTTTCCCCCGAACGCATTCGTAAGGAACCAGCAGCCGTCAGGCACACGAGGAGGTTTTCTGCACGCACCCCAACAACATCCAACCTAACTCAACTGTCACGGATCATAAGCAACATAATAATGTATAAGAAATCACAATTTCTACTCTATGACTTACACTCCATCTAGCACCTCTATTATGACGTAAGATCTATTGTCATGTCAAACTGCACACAGCTGTCAACTGTCAGTCGGAAATGGGAAGGAAGGTGATTATATGAAGAGTTTTTTTTATCAATTTTATGATTGGATGATTGCGTGACATATATGATCTTGTGCCTTTGTTATGTGTTGTAGATTTGGCTAAGTTTGGAACGTGATGTTTTATCGTTGTTTGTATGAGGTTTAGCGTCTCGTCTAGTACCTAGAGATACAAATAGTGGTTTGTTGTTCCTTCGGTAAAGCGTATTTTATGAAATCGCCACTGGTACAGCCAAGATGCTTCCACTCCTTGACTCTGACCGTCACATTCTCTTGTCCTTATCTCTATTAGTAGCCCTTTATACTTAAGTACTTATCCATTTTTATAGTCAAATCATCTTTCACACAGACAAACTGATTTGTTCGTCGCCAAATCCATTGAAAAAACCAAAGACATAGGTACCATTTATTTTTCAGTGGATCCAGTTTTCCTTTCACTTAATATGTTTTAGTTCCACTTACTCCATGTTCCTTAACCAAGCATTACTTACCTCCACACCCTCAATCTACCGATCAAACAAAAGTAACCCGATCGTTTTCACTGGCTCCACTTTTCCTCACACTTCATTTGTTTTTGTTCTTGTTCCACTTACGTATTACTTAACCGAGTCATCACTTACCTCCGCACCCTTGTTACGATGTCGCTCGCTGCGTAAGAGTGGATGTTCGGAAGTGGGAACTACCCTTACGTCACAATACGTTGCGTGAGCGATGCGCGCACGCACTATCGTCTTACACCTTGCAAGTTGTAACCAATTGATTGTGTGTGTGTATATATCTGCGTAGTCTTTTCCCAACTTGCAGTCGGCGTACAGTCTAACTGGATGGAAATATGGATTATAAGTTGGTCACCCATCCACGGACCGACCTTGGCAAAAGCTGCTTAACCTTGATGATCGACCCGTGCGGTTTATTTAGCCACGAGCTTCATATGTGTGTGTAGACCATTGAGTGTTGTGATCGGGAAAACTGCGCGAAAAGCTGGCTACACAATTTCATTTCAGGAGATTGATTGAGATATCTTTGCAAGGTCAAATGCAAAGCAATGCACCTTTGAAAGTATGTTTTAGAGAATTAAAGAAGGGATCAAACCAGAATGTAACATTATATGTACATTCTAAACCTGTGTCCAATATCGTTTGGTTTATAAATGATGTTCACAATTTGAACAGACCCAACCGATTTTTAAAAATATCATGTGTATCGGAGTCCCCTTTCGTTTTAGTCTTTCTTTTTGTGTACTCTTCACCATCTACGTATGCATGCATATTGTGTGTTGTGTAGGTATGTGTAACTTTTAGTATGTGACTGTTATGTATTGCCGTAAAATATGGAATTATTTTCTTTTGCTTTTTTAACTGCCTTTCTTTATTAATAACTATATTGTTTTTGCTGCCCCTAACCCCAACGAGGTTTTAATAATAATAATAATATCTTGGGACAACTCACACACGGTCATCTGATCCCAAACTAGGCAGAGCCTGTGCTATGGCAACCAGACAACTGATAAACATACTTATATATTTCTAAATACATACATATTATAGACAAATTACACCCAGACACAGAACAAATGATCCTGCTCATCACACAAAGATTTGTCCTGAATGGGAATCGAACCCACGACCTCCGGTTTAGCAGTCAGGGTCACTAACCATTTGACCAACAGGCCAGTCAAACTAGCAGGTTTTAACAGATAGCCCACTAGTTTCATGACAAAACTCAAACTCAAAGAACACACACACACCACCACACCACACACATTTTTACATTTTACTACAAAATAATCCACACTATCTCAAAATAACTTCCTACTTACACTCCAATATTATTTACGAACTTAAAACAATCTAATTATTTAAATAATTATGGGAACGTTTCGTCTTAAATTCTCATGGCGACGGTTTGCAGCAGTTCATTAGTGCTATATATTACGACACTAGTGGCATGTACTAGAACATTAAAAAAAAATATGTTTGTATGAGAATATGTGACGTATGTAACGATTTCACTTATTGTTCTTTTTCGTAAGGATCTTGCGTAAATGGGAGCGTAAAAGTCGAGTGGCAATTTTGGCCGAACAAAAGTTCTTATTTTTAGTATTGATGGGTTCTTGTTCGACCATTATCTCACCTGACCCGTCCGGATCCTTGCTCGAGTCAGCTCGCGCCGCTGAATGTGTAGTTTAAGTTAAATTAGTCCTTAAATAATAATCCTAGTTCGGTCCAGCCCGTCCCTCGGTGTCCTTCCCCCCAGGGACGCTCCAAGCTGAGACCCGTACCCCCCTGGGGGTGCCCTTAGCACGTAGTCGCTTAGTTTGTAAGATTTAATAAGCCCTGACTGGAGGCTTCAATGCTTATTTATATTAAGGCCACCGCAGGCAAGCCCGGTTAAAGAGTCGACAACCTCTTAGGTTGAACTACGAAACGCTACTCAAAAAGAAAAAAAAACTATTATCTCACCTGATGGCAAACGAAGATGTGGTCGACGGTGGAGCATGTCTGCTTAGAACTAACCTATTTACTCTTGACTTAAGGACTCCGGGAGGTAGTAGCTATCAGGAAAATTCCACTCTTTAGCCGTTGACACAATGAAAGTATACCTAAAATGTTGTTTCAATTGAAATTCATCCATTTAATTGAATTTATAATAATTTATTCATAACATTGAATTTATAATAATATAACTTTAATTATTTTAAAATCAATTTATTCTTAGAGTGTCACAAGGATATCATTATAATTGGTCCTTTGATCCGGATTGTCTTCGTAGCGGATTTTCTCAACATGTTTCATAAAAAAATATACCGGATTCCAATGCAACATTCAATTCACTTTAGAAAATTCTAAGTTAAAACTTATGTAAACAAACTATATACACTAGAAATAAAAATAAAATCTCCTAACTAAATAAACTCTGAAATTTGGCGTCAAAAAATTCATCCGCATCGCTATCGACTGGAAGTGTACCCAAAAGACTGGCGGCATTGCCACGTTGTATGGCAATGCTTATTCTTTGACCAAGGTAAAAGCCAGCCCTTGGGTCACGTGAAGTGTTAACCAACAAACTTATGTTGGTTGTTAATTTATTTGCAATTCTAATTTCACATAATTGTTATGTTACATATAAATTATGTTATGTACCTAAATAGACATGTGAGTTCCTTTTGTTATATTTGTGAGTTTATAATAACACTGTGTTTTTTGTATGTGAACAGTAGATGAAATACTTTGTTCTTAGAGAATTTAGAACCTAGTCCTATTTTTGGATGTGGTTTTTCTGCTTTATGTTAAGTAAGTGATTCCTGATAGCCGTAACTTGGGGATCTTCAAGTCTTGAGTGTATTGTATAGGTTACTTCTAAGCAAGCGTACTTGATCGTTGACCTCATCATAGCTTACCATCAGATGAGATAGTGATCAAACACGAGCCTATCAATAAAATACGACAACGCAGATTTTTGTACCTTATATGACTCACAACGCCATCAAAATATTGTTCGACCAAAAAATAAAAAAACAATGTAATAAAATTCTCTAATTCTTAGAATCTCATATATATATATATTATCAAACAACATATTATTAGACATTTATGTCAAGCGCACTTATTATTTTTTATTCTCAAGATTAATATGACATTTTAAAACATATGACAAATAAATTAAAAGTATTTTATTAGTTTACGGCATTGGAAAAATACGCGAAAATTTAAATTTACAACGTTGTTAAAGTTTTTTTTTTTGTTAACAATCGAATTTCATAGTGACCAATTTGTTTTCACCGTATTATTAATATTATATTATTGTCACAATTTTTATGGTAGCTGTAGCAACCGGTTAGTATGCACAATACCTTTGGTATAGTGACACATTTTTATTGCTATGTTAAGAGTCTGATTCTGTGAAATTGAATTTTTATGACGCTCTCAGATTTGATTATTTGTAATGGTAGTCATAAAATTAATATTAGAAGTCTTGATTTTTTTTCCATCTCAGTTTAATCTAGGTATTATTAGATCCTTAATTATGAGCGGTAATTAAGTGCTTGGCCGAGTAAAGGTCATCGTATTAATGGGATTTCCCTATTTGTAAGTAACCGGTGTTACGTATTCATATTACTGAGAAAAAATAAACCTACGATAATTTCGTTAGTAATTTATTGATCTATTTTATTTTAATTGGCTGTTTAAAAGTTAGTTTAAATTCGAGGAAACTTATCTAGTTTTATGATTTAATTTTTTAAAGTTTGTATAAACCATAAAATATATAAAAGCTAGTAAATTAGCACTAAACTACTGTGTAACAGAAACCCGTTTATGAAATAATAGCTGTTACCTATACTTACCCGGTTAATCAATATTGCATCACACATTATCCACTATGACTTAACATGGCGCCGCCGCGCATAACTACCAACATTCTTTTCTTACGAAATTAATTAAAATCCAATAATTAATAAATTAATTATTCAAAATGTTATAATTATGTAAATTTTTATTTAAAATTCGATATTTGATGAATGAGTCTCTTCTTTGGCATGTTTTGAAAACTAGATAAATAATGTGTAATTATATTATTTTGTTCAAAACGTTTTCTTAATTTTATAATATTTCATTTTCAAATTCAATAAATTGACAGTTTCTAATTAAACCGATATGGTCATAATTGAGATCGAAAATTACAATATCTAGTTTTGGTAAAAACGTATTGAAATGTCTTAAACGATAATTATGTATCAGATTCTAGAATACTCATTTCATGGATGAATAAATAATTAATAGAAATAAATTTGTACAATTATATTTAACGAAATATTGTTTTATTAAAATCTAAATTAATTCCAATATTCCAATAATTTGATTAATATACATTTTGAATAATGATATAATTCGAAGAAAAGCAAATGTTAATAAAACTTGTTATATTATTAAAATGAATTAACAACCTAAATGAAAGCAAAAAACCTTTTTTTAATTGTCTAGAAGCTGATTGGACCACTAATTGATTTCGTTTTAATGTGACCGAAAATAAATAAATATTTACGATCACAAAACTTATAAACATTTCCCAGAAAAAGTAAAAAGTTCTTTTTAATTAAGTCTCTCTCTCAAGGTATAATAATTCACTGATACTTGTGTTATAGGTATTTTTCAATTAACAATATGTGATTACTTTTTGACAAAATATTTTTACAAGAAAAGAGACGTGAAACAAAATGAGATGGAAAAAAAAACAAATATTTCAGAAGGGTATAAAAAGCGATGTTCAAATGAGTACAAAATGTACAATAAACGAACGAACCAAGATCTTGGGATATACTATAATTTTCACATTGGAGTTTCGAATCTTGTTGGAAATCGGAACTAGGGAAACCAGATCCCTCTTGCTTTAACGGTTTTTTTTTTGCCTTTCAAAACTGACTGTATGGAGAACCTACTAAAATGCCAGGACGAAAAATCCTCACAAAAATCTGCCTTTTTCCCTCTTTTCCTGAAAACCTAAAAGCAAATTAATCTTCCCAAAACCAAACAATAGCTTACAGCACCAAACCAAATCTCCGCCACTGACAAGTGACGTCACGCCTCTCAGTGAAAACGAAAGTGCAATGATAACGAAAGTGGCCGAAGTGTGGCGAAGTGTGCCGAGCGTTGCGCGCTACATACGTGTTACGTGGCGGTCTGACCTGGATGTTTGAGCTGGTTGACTTGGAAAACTTGGGTGTAATGGATTTAGGTACTGATTTTTTTGTAATGTCTTTTTAGTGGACTTGATTCTGTCGGCCTGAATCTGCTATCAGAAACTATAATAATAAGCTAGTTGCGTTAATTATATCGTACATTAAATAATTCCGTACATCGTCGTCATACCAATTAAGACTATAAATGGATAAAACGCTATCTCAGTAGTGAAGAATTAATTCTACACTCAAATAAATCACGTGCATTTTATTTTAATAACGGAAACCGACTAACATCACTAATCGTGGTTTAAACCGACGATTAAGCAAGTCACACGCGATCTTAAATGTTCCTTTGTTATTCAAATTAACACTATCATTTAAAACTCAATTGTTTTCGGAAACGACAACAATTAACCATAAAGAATTTTGATATATTTCCTTCCGGATTCAAATATGGCGGCATATTTTTTTAATTGAACAAGGCAGAATGTCGCAACGGCCTTGATGTGATTTAAAATAAACCAGGAAATGAATTGTACGAATGTATGAATGAGAGATTACTTGATTAGTTCAGTGGCCTTTTATAATCTGTGGTCAATTATTTTCGGTATGATAAGAAACGGATTTAGGTGTTGTTTCGTTGTTATTCTGTTCCGTTACAGTGTCCTAGTCATTAATTTTAAATTAGATTTTTAGGTACTTGTTTTAAAAGTCAATCATTGGAATGGGTTCCGGCTTTTTCGGAAGCCGTTTGCGATATTTAATATTTCGATTTGCAATTTGATAATCTTAATTTTAAATTGAGTTTGCTTGTCCAATTGCCTTCTCAAGTTCAAAATAATAATATGTAAGTACATTACAAAATATAGGTGCTATGTTTTTTTTCGTATTGATAGTTTTTGGTGATTCGGTTGGTATTGGTTTTGATGTGGTCGACGACTGAACACGCTTGACTAGAAATAACCTATTTACTCGTCACTTAATTAACCACAGACTGTCAGGGAACTCCACTCCTTAGCTATAAGCACAATTAAAGTATTCCCGTTATCTGTTCTTCGACAACAGTGAATATGAGCAATGAAAAATCATGTGCATGTATGTATGTCTGTGTGTGTGCATGGATCCAATTCCCTCATTACTCATCCACTATCAGCCATAAAAATTACATAAGTAATCTCCTTTTACACTACAAAGAAAGTGCAAATTCATCCCAAAACCTCCATTTCACATCAGCTGTATAGTCGAACCAAACCTAAAAGTGACAGTTTTGACAGCATACCACACCACAGACAAGCGCGAAGTGCGCACAGATTATATAAGTACTTACTTTCTATTGATTATTCTTATTATTATGTTATAATGTGGAGTAGTCTGCTTGTGTGTTGTGAAATTTTGCAAGGCTATGGGAGTCCACTTTGGAGGTGATTTCTATATGCCAGCGTGTATTGTTTGTTTTGAGAAAGGAAGTTTTACATACTGATGAGGAATGATGAGGCTTGTTTTCGATTTATCGTTGTCTTATTAAAGTTCATAACTTGGTCATTAATACTGCTATTGTACACCGCAACAACTTAGTACTTGCATACAGTGATAATAAAGTTCATGAACAAAGGCGAATTTACTAAAAGTTGAGTTTTCTCCCAGCAAACCTTTTGATAGAGAGACTTCAAATCAACTTTTTTGTTTTAAATACTTTTGAATTTGAATGCTTGTCAAACTGTATTTTAGCATGAAAACTTGTCAAACTTTAATTATGAGTTTCTCAAACTAAACATAGTTTGATGTTAGTATGTTTGGTTTGAGAAATTCACAATTAAAATGATCAATTCCGAAACTGGATGTTAGTCATTTAATTATCAGAATTTTTCAATTCATTTAAAACTGCCCCAAAAACAATTCGGTAAAGTTTTTTTGGAGCAGTTTTAAATGTTTTTGTGGCAATTAACCACACAATACCACTTAAAGTTTCAATAAATCATTCCTTCCATCTTCAATTACTCTACCATATCAAATTGTACCGCAACGGTCATATTTCACAAGAGCACTAATGCATCGTTTCCTAGCAAACACTAAGTACTCAAGTTTTTCACACGAACATACATACTTTAATGTTGTATGTCCGTTTGTAGCGACCTTCTGTTGTTGAGAAATAGCTCGTGAAATAATTATAATTGATTGTTTTAACTCTTACTTTTTGGTGATTGGTCATTTTGGTCTTGTTTCTAGGTAGAACAGTTCCGTAACTGATTCAGTGACTCACTCACAGATACCGCAATCAGAAGAAACAAACTTGTATTTTGAAAAGAAAAAGATTCAAATAAAATGGATATTCTATCAGTGATCCCAGCATTTTGGAATATTTTCAATAGTTATTGGTTTGAGTTTTTTTAATATAATTGGCCCTATGTATACGGAACTTGTAAAATAACGACGATTTATGTGATTACCCACTTTACCCCTACATATCTTATCCTGTCGGAAAAAACTGAAGAGTAAAAACTGAAAACCTTTCAGAAGAAAGAAGTCTCGGGCTAAAGCTGGTAGATCTTCGTCTGATGCGATGCCAAACTCAAATAGCTGGTTTAATATTTAAACTGCATAATTTAATTGATACATGCAATCGGATTTGTTGCAATTTCGTGTGTCCGTTCCACATTATTACTCATATCGATACATATCGAATTGTAATCGATGCCTCATGCATCACTCATTCGATTTCGGCAATCAATAATTGAGAAGATTAGTTGTCGGGTGCAGTGACTTATATTCTTCGTAACATTTGAACTGTACATATGGCGTTACATCATTTGCCGAGCTTTTTCCGAACTTCACCATATTAAGCTGAATACTACTTCTTGGAAAGACTGGTATCAGATTTTCTGGCTCCTTGCAATCCGTGACGACTGGCAAAAGTCTACAAATGACAACCGGAACCAACGGCTTAACGTGCTTTCCGAAGCATGGAGGAGTCTTGGAATGTTAAAATCACCCATCCACAGACTGACCTCGGCAGGCGTTGTTGTGTGTCGTTAAGTTTTTTTTTAATATGGGTTGTCTTTTTATGGCCTATGGCCTACGGATTGTTGTAATACCGGATGTTTGTGTACGTGGTGTGCATGTGAAACAGGAGCCATGATCTAGATTCATTAATAACAAAGAACACTGAAGTTGCCAAGCAGTCAGTACGTAAACTAGTTTGGTTTAATGACGATATATTACGAAAAGTAAGCGTGTTTTAAAGTTCGATTCGAACAAGCTGTAACTGAAAAATCAGCCAATCAATCATGCAAATAGAAATAAATTTATGTTCAATTGTTTTTTTGTACGCGATTTCACGGTTGGTCCCATAGAAAAAATCGTTCATGATTATAGAGAATGAATACAATGGCCCCTTTTTAGGTTTTACGTTTATTCTGTTACATATTTACCGGACTGGCAAAATCATTATTACCAGATTTAAAGCAATGAAAGAATTCCAGAATGAGTAATCTGATTGCTTCATCCACGAAACCGCTTTTAAAAGATGCTTTTAAACAAACGCTTTTTCCGATTACCCAACAAACAGTTTATTTATATTGTAGCCCAGAACATAAACAAACCTCTAAACACCAATTCAGATCATCAATCCAAACCTAACGATGCTCCAACCTTGAGACCATCTATTAACCAAACCGATTATCCTCTCGCAATTTTCGCTAAAATCGATTAAAGTATCCGATTATCGATAATCGTCAAACGTTCCGATGCGAGTGGAAAGCCGGCTGACATTCGACATGATAGCGGTGTGGCCCCGAAGCCGACCTTGCTCCAGTAACTCCGTGTTTCGCAAGTCGCTGGGAAAATATGCTTCATACAGTACCAAGAGCTATGGTTTAGGATAAAGATTGTACTGTGAATATACCTATTTGATTTAGATTGTGTGTTTGAAGTTTGCGGGCTCTTATTAAGGAATGCTTGTTTAGGTAAGGTTTGGACGGAAATAGGCGGGTCTTATAGTTGGTGTTGCTTTTGTAATATGGACAAAACCGTTTACATGAATAGAGTCATTTAGTACAGCAAATAAGCTAAAAGTCCAGTATCGCTATTCGTGACCACATTCATAAAGAAAAAAAAACTTAGGTTTTGGACAGAGCTGTCCTATACATATTCTGTTTCTCTAAATAGTGAACATTTTCTATCTTTGTATCTAATTAGGATAGCTGCGTGAAATTGCGATTTAATTAATAATAATAATAATAATAAATAATAATAATAATATCTTGGGACAACTCACACACGGTCATCTGATCCCAAACTAGGCAGAGCCTGTGCTATGGCAACCAGACAACTGATAAACATACTTAAATATTTCTAAATACATACATATTATAGACAAATTACACCCAGACACAGAACAAATGATCATGCTCATCACACAAGGATTTGTCCTGAGTGGGAATCGAACCCACGACCTCCGGTTTAGCAGTCAGGGTCACTAACCACTCGACCAACTAATACGCCTCTTTCGTTTTGTGCCATGTTTCTGTGGTACGTACAAGTCTTATAGCATCTTCTGTCCACCCATCTTATAATGTCGCAAATGTATTACCCAAAGGATTAGGAAGATGCGTACCTATATTGCACCGACATTTCGCCAATAAGTAGGTGTAATAATAGGTATGTTGACCAAAATAAAAACAGACAATAATTTTCTATGACATGTGTTTTGACAACATATTAAACTAAATAGTCGTCCAGAAACCAATATGACGTAGGTTTTAATTTATTAAGTTTTACATTAAAATGGAAATAGGCGCGCGAATCGTTTCGTGATTTATAACTTGTTTTTTTATTTGACGTTTCTATAATAGATGTGTTTACGCTGAGCTTCGTTCTATATTCAGTTTTATATATTTTTTTCTTTTTTTTGCAACCGGATCTTTTTGATTGATAAAGACATCAAATTTAATGGCATGTCAAAGTTTAAACTAAAACAGATTATAGTTTTGTGCCCCTTTCATTATCTTTCTGCACTTTTCGCACTTTAAATGACTAGTGACAAAGATGCATACTTGTTCCTTATCGTTTGCCCAACGATCTTGGCGTCAGCTTTCAGTCTCACCGGATGAAGCTGAATGACCAACACACAACTGGGTAACACGATATCTTTAGTAAGGCTGGTCGAATGACAACAAGGACCAACAGCTTAACGTGCTTTCCAAGGCACGGAGGTGTCTCCATATGATTGGTCATGCACCCACGGACTAACCTCGATAAACCTTGAAGATCGATCTTTTGAACGCCAGAGGATAAACGTATCGGCATGCCCCCGACGCCAAGCCACAAATTCGCCGTACTTTTGACACATATTTGTGACGTTGGTCGTATAGGGCACGCGCTTGCTTGTCATGTATACGTGACAATGGCGTTCAAAAGGTTAAGCACGAGACCCAGACAATTTTCCTTATATGCATCCCTCATTATTTGGTCGTCTGTACATCAAATCACGTCCACTCAAAGGAATGCAACGAACCTATTCCCTTAATATTCCATCAGTAGGAGCAACAGGCGTTTTCCTTTCATTGTGAACGGTATCATTGTTCTGGGGTCATTGTTCTTTGGTTTTTGCATGCAATTCATACATCTACATACAAATGAAATTCTCAGCGGCTGTGTTACATTATGTAAACTTTGCTTGATGGTGCGATGTCCCATTTGATTGGCTGCAGGTTGTAGCTTTGTCAGGAGTTCATTACGACTATTTGGTTTACATGTAGTTTTTCAAAAGTGTCCTTGTATCGTCTGCCCATTTTAAAACATCATTCCCATCTGATTACTGCGTAGAAATTGGCAGTAGCTGCTCTAATTAGGCTTCCCTTCGGTTTCAGGAAATAAATTATCGTAGATACATCTACGGCAAGAAATAAATGCATTTCAAGTGATGGTGTCGAATATTCATTTGGCCAATAACAGCCGCTACAATTTGTGACCATAAACCCGCAATAATTTTCGTTCCAGAAACTGGACATGTTTCGTTTGGCAATTCTATTCAGATGTCACAGGTGCCTTTAATTATTGCTGCATATAAATGAATTTAATAGATTGTAATTCCATTTTTTTACGAAAGATTTTCAACAAAATAGTTATGGTGTTTTTGTTGGACTTATTGGTCCTTTTCTAGATTCCAAATACCACTATTAAACCTATGGCTTACCAGTAAAAGTTTTTAGTTAACTCATGTCTTCAGTCCCTATGTTTAAAATATTGTTAACAAAAGACATTGTGTCGGCCTGTCACGATGATTTGCTGATAATGTAACAAGACATTGTATTGTTCTTTCCATGAGTACCATTCATTACTATCACTTAATGTTGTGCGTTTTCATAGATGTTTATGTACATTGAAGGTTTCACATAAAACCCTTATGTTTTCTGATTTATGTTTCTTTGTGGGTATTCAAACTGAAATCCTGAATTGATGACCAACTGTTTTACAAAATCTGTACCCCAATTCCACCAATTTTTAAGCAACGTTCGCATTCACATCTCAGTCACAATCTTTCAAAAATGTATAAATAATTAGTATTTTTAACAGATTTTTTTATTTAATATGGGTTTGCTCTTGACTAGTCTTAGGTCATAGATGACAGAGACAAAGTCGACGATGGAGCGAGCTTACCCAGAAGAAGCCGGTTCACTCTAATTTTGAAGAGATTTGGGTTGTATGCTTTCGGAAACACAGACGCAGGCAGAGAGTTCCACTCCTTTGCTGTGCGCATTATAAAAGACGTTTGCGACTAACAGGGTCGTTCTTATCGTTAATAGAGCGTTTGATAGTCCAAATGCATGGTCTATCTCTAAGCTCACCAATGAGATCTCCTAGCTGATAAGCGTATTTAATAGTCAGCGAGTGCAGATTAAATCCATTCATTGGTACATATTTGGCGCTATAATGAATTTCGGACGTTGACACAGACCTTATCAATTATTTGTATGTGTGAATTGATAGCAATCCACTTTAGTAATGAGTTGTAAGAACTATAGTATGAACTATCAGCAATCTGTATTGTTTTGTTTTCATGTCCTTCGAGTCGGTATTTGATTTACATTTGTGCGCCCTTAAAATGTAACTCTTGCATTCGATTTAAAATGCCATTGTTCCTAATATAATAAACAATAACTAAAATTATATATTCCTTATAAAATTATCATTTCTATAAATGAAAAACGCCAAACATATGAAAAAAATCCGATATTTATATACATACCTTTAACTTCATTAGATTAGTTGTTTCCAGATGTATAAATGAAAAATGAAAAAAAGGAAATAATTTTAAAGGGTCGCTGTAATCAAAGTAGACAAGGAGGAATATAATACTTTTCCATGTACCTTACTTCTCTATGTTAATAAATAATAAGATATTCGAAAAGGCCATTTTAAAAGTAACATCCGCAGCATTAAATATTCGAACACCACAATGAATCTCACTTCTCATTTAAATATTAGACATTACTATAACATTACTATTTACTATTATTCATTCGTCAATCAAAACTTTTCAACATCATTATGTAATAATGTAATAATAAATGTCTTATCATGATCACCATCTTAACGATCGAAAACAAACTTTAACTTTTCCAACCAAAGTTTAAATTCGAATGTGTTGCCAGTCTATTGTTCCCTGCTTTCTAAACGGACCGACAGCGGAATCGATTCAATGATGTTTTAATTAATCGAATGATTTCGAATCGTTTTGCTATTGTGAATCGATTGTGAACAAATTGGCTTCCTTTGTTGCGCTTGGCAACTGTCTGTATCGTTAATGTAACATTTAACTCATTAACAGTTGTGTTCTGTTGCTTAAGAGATACATTGATTGGTAAAGGTCAGGGTTTAGATTCTTCGTTTGTTGTGGAATGTCTTCAGAGTCTGGGTTTGTACAAAGTCTTATTCAACTTTACTCCCGACTAAATAGGGTCCTAAGACTCAATTCTTTTAGCTGAATGTTTCGCCCTTTTCTGTAATTTCTAGTTGGAAATCCCAACTAGTTGTTCGGCCACTTAGTTCTTTATTAAAATATTAGGTACATGGTCTGAATAGATAACGAAAAAGATAACCTACCCTTCTTTTTTTTGGATGGGAAATCATCAAATGACTCCTGGCGCTCTGGCCGAAGCGAAAGGGAGTGTCTAACTCTTACTGACTAAAACCTACCCGAGTCCCTCACAATTCTCTTTGCGTTCCAGGGCCGTGATAACTCTTTCAAACAAAATTTGCAACCCTGGCAGAGATTATAACCTACCCTGGGAGTCCTATAAAAATATCAGTTCCACAGCGGCATTATAAAATCTGCTTTAGACAGCGACGACGAAGACGCTGATAGAAACATATTTTATCGCTGCGTTCACTTAGCATAGTCAGTTTTTAATGTTCCCACTGCTGGGACACAAGCGTCTTCCCTGTGGGAGACTAGAAAGACTCGCTTTGTTTACTGAAAAAGTCACCCGCGATGAACTGAGACACCGAAGTCATGAAATTATATCTTACAAAGATTTAACATCCAGTAGCGGACAACAAATAACTAAGATAGTCATAATAACTAAGTTCTAATTACATTCATAACTTCGTGAGCTTACAACATAAGTTAGAACGGTGGTTATTTAATATTTAACTTAGATTCAGAACTACAGCAGTTCGTGATGAACGTGACAGGTCGGTGGCTTCCTAACGCACTTAATTATAACTTGAGTTATGTCATTAATGTAAATGGTAATCAAGGATTCGCTTCCTCAGTTAATCTGCCTTTTACTTTATCTTGTAGGAAATCTGGTAATCTAGGTTATAGAATTACATATTATGCGTAAATGGTTCTCAGGTTTCAAACATGTATAATTAAATAATAACTTTTATAATAAGCCCTTGCCACCGGTAGCATAGACCTTGTTTTAATATTTGTAAATGTTTTTTTCATAAGTATTTTTTTTTTTTATATTTTTTAATATAATAATATTTAACAATAATAAAAGAATAGGATCAATCTAATAAAACAAGGCTTCTTGTTTTGTGTTGGCAAGAACTATTCAATTATCATGAATTGGTTAGTTAAAAGTCACCTACTTTTAACAATTTATTAACAGACTAGTATATTAGAAATTGTAACAAAGCTTTGCACTCAAATACTCAATTGACAGAATAACTTCTTGTGCGCGTTGATGTCTTTTACTCTGCCGAACCAAAATGTAATAAATATGTTTGGATCAATTTGTTAACCATGAAAGTATGACCTAAATATACAATTCCAAGTACAAATTAAATCGCAAACTCTTGTTTATAAAACCTTCATTAATTCTAGAGCAGTTCTTAGAAATGCAATGCGTATAAACTTGTAATATTATGTATCAACAACGAAATCTATGCGAGCGTCCTTCGCTCTGCCAAGACCACAGAGAATGGAACGCTGGCTGGTTGCAACCGACGCCATTGCTTTATATTTTCATTCAATTTCGAAATAATTATTTAATTTTGGAAAAATATTTATTTCATAAAATACAAAGTTCAATTTCTATGGGTGACACCCCACTCACTAGAAATTCGTGGTTAAGAAAGTGCCGCATGGGTCGATCTTTAAGGCCTGCCGAGGTCGGATCGTGGATGTGTGACCAAAGATTATGGATAAAGATGGTGGAAAGCCTCGGAAAGCAGGTTGAGTCGTTGATCCTGGCTGTAAGTTATAGATCTTTATCAGTCATAACAGGTTATCAAAAACCCAAAAATTCAATACCAGTCTTGCCAAGGAGTATTGAACTTAGTGACTGAGTTTTGAAGGTCATCTCTTGCAGTGGCCGACAATGCGTCTTGTTGCTCTATGGCAAACACTATACAAACGCACTGCGACCTTGGTGCACGCGTTGTGGCGTAGCGTCAGCAAATACAACACACTCAGGTACTTGTAGCGTCGGCAAATAATGAAGTCGGCGATGATTTTGTGAAGGTAATAAGTAAGATGAGATGTTTTGTTAGGGAATGAGGTTTTTGTAGTGATGCTGTATTGGTTTGCAATGTGTGTGTGTGTGGTGTACGTCTAGGGCCAGGGCTATGGACTTCGAAAGATTACCGCAACCCTGGAACGCAAAGGACATTTGAACGAACTCTGGTGGTTTTTAGTCAGTAAGAGTCTGATACTCCCTTCCACTCCGCCCTAAGCGGGAGAAGTCATTTTCATCATTTCCCATCCATAAAAAGAGGTGTTTAAATCTTAAAGCGGAGATTAGATGCTATTGATTATTTTTTTTTTCAGTTTTTCAGTGAAAAAAAAAAAACAATATTATTTTCGTTTGCCAAAGACTGGGAAAATTCAAATGCATTCATTGTCAAGAAGTCATGAACTTTGAATACGTAACTTTATTAAAAACCGGTTATTTTTAAATAATGTAAAAGTTACGCAAACCTACACATGTGGAGATAATCCATTAGATTAGTTTGACGAAAACAAATAGCGACTTCTGACCTGAACTAACATGTCTAAGACTAAATTAATCGTGACTAACTTAACTCGTTAGATTTGGGACCCATCGTACGAAAAGAAAACGCTTTTCTCAGAATGAAAATTCTTTCGAATTTATTCCTGTGCTCGTAGTTTAATCTTATTCAGGTGGCATAAAATTCCAATGTTTTGACACAATCTTATGCATCTATGTATCTATATACCTAGGTACGTTTTCTATATGATTATTTTTTTATTTCATGGCTTTAATCATGATTCTATTGGCCTCATACCAATTTATATAGGGTGGGTCATACATCTATTTTAGTCGTCATGTAAGTAGTTACCCCTTTTTTGTCTCTTAACTACTTTTATACAGTCCACATAGCCTTAACTAAAATTTATTAATGTCGCTAAATACCACCGAGATTTAACCAATAACAGTGATGTACGGAACTCCAAGTTTGCTCCAGCAAACGAACTTGCCACCATTTTTATCTTAAAGCGTTGGCTAATGAAAGCTCACGCGCGTTTACATAACGACAAAAAGCTTTCTAACGTAACCTTGTGCGTTAACGTTAAGTCTATCCATTCCGTGACTCATTACCAGCATCGACTCAGTTTCGCAACACCCTGTACTACATGCCCTTACATACAAACAATTGAATCTCGACCTTGTGTTTCAACCATTAGATCTCAATATCAATTGTTCCAATTTCAGAATTCTGCTTTAAAGGAATTTGAACTTTGATTTAACTGAGTAATGGTTGGTATTTGATTGAGTGATATTTCAAATTGTATAAATTAATCCACAAAGGAATTTTAACTTTATTTGTTGTTGCCAAAGGTTGGTTATTTTTTAAAGGCTGTCATGGAAGTGAACGTAAACAGTAGTGGCATAAGGAAAAATGGTTCAAATTTTCGTATTGCAGTGTAAATGTAATTAAATATGTAACCGAAGTCTGCGGTTCATAATAACAGCGCAAAGTACCCAGCACTTTGCGCTGTTATTATAAACCGCGTGTGCTTTATTCAGTTCCTTAACGTTTTCCAAATGAAAGGAAGGCTGGTTTTATTAAATAAAACCACTCCAATGAAAACACAGAAGTTGCCATAGTTTGTGACATGGTAATCATAAAAGTAGAGCATTATTGCTTTAGTAATTTAATTTCCTTTATACGTCTGGTTCCCATGCAGGTCCTTAAAATAACTGTTTGTATAACTAATCATTCGATAACGCTTTAGGTAACCTACGTGTCCTTTGATATAAAAAACTATGTCGATGGATTTTATTGCACCTTCTATTCCAAGGATATCTAATATCTATCTATACTTTACTACTATATCTATTACATATAATCAGTTTCATCTTTCCGACTAACAGACTCCTTGACAATTCAAAAGTGTCTGTAATGTTATATTGGAATAAATGATTTGAGTTTGAAATAGTTAAATATTTCTTGCCTTCGTTAATAATAATTGTCATTACTTGCTAACATAAAACAATGCCCAATTTCCACCTTCAATCCAGCCAACCACATCCCACTAAATCGGAAGTGATCGGAAGTATTCGTACGTGGGACGCTACTTCGGCTATCTTCGGCAAAGCCCGCCCATTGTTCGGCCGGACAACCTCGACTCAGTGATCCAGTTATGACATAAGTCGAACTAGATTAGATTTAGTTGACACACTGCCTTATCGCGTGACGTAACGGAAATGAGAGCAAAATTGAGTAATGTTTTTTAAATCGTTAATTATAACGTTGAGAAATTAATCTTTGGTTAATGTATGATTGTGGAGCAGTGGGTTACGTTAGTTATTTTAATGCGTGAAATTATGTTAAATAGGTGCGTAAATGTAGCATTTAAAACAAACTATGCAAAAATTAGGAAATAATTAACCACAGAACAAGAAAGGCATAATGATATTTGTTAATAGGACAAAGTGATAGGAGAAAAAAAACACTTGAGATAGGGAAAAGAGACCCTTATTAGTAAAAATTAGGGTCCCTTTCTCTTTTTAAATAGTATCAGCCTAATGTTATTTAAACAGTAACATGTGTATGATGCTAAATAAATTATTGACGGAACATTACACCAAATAAATCGGCTTGAAATAAGTGAGAGCGAGAGCGAACAAAAACGCGAACATAGTTTTGAAAATTGCTAAGAAATATAAAAGACAAGAACAGAAAAACTACAGAATCCTAACAAAACTAAACAAAAAAGCATCACTTTACATCTCTTTACTCCTACACAACCCATTCAACCAACAACTTATTCACAAATGCTCCAAATATGGCCACCACCGTCATCAATTCACCGTGTAAATCTGGAAATATTATCGAGAAAGGACTGCGCCAAGTACTATTGACCTCTGCCAAGGTTTTCGAGTTTCGCACCAGTGACATTCAAACACACAGCGATACGGATGTGGCGTGGAGTGGTACAGTTATTGTTCAGTGCAGGTGTGGTAACATATGCTATAGTTGAAGTAGTGGGTGGTTGGAGTATGTCAATAATCATGTTACTGATAGATAGTATGTCATAGATAGTCTGTGTATGATGAATTGGCAATTTGTGTTTCCGTGTGGCCTTAATGAAAGAATAAGTCAGTGATAGCGTGACGGTTGACAGAACAGGATGGAAGAACAATCTTGTTGCGCCAAACGCTAGTTTTATGGGATAAAGGCAGGAAGATAATGATGAGCGTGACCTAAATACTAAATAGTTGGTTGATAGCAAAGAATGAGAACGAAATTATAATGATTAATCAATATTAAAGAGTGAGGACACCAATGAAACGATGAATTAACAGTGCGAAAGATGATGTGGCTAGCAAGAAGGTTGTTATTGAGATAACGCCAAATAGAAACGTATGCAACCAGACATGCTACGTCGATGACAAATACATTGGGAAGGATGATGCTGCTCAAAAGTAAAAACCTCCGTAGATATGTATAGTGCCGCTAAGCATATTTCTGATTGAATTAACAACATCAATCATGGTAAAAAATACAATTCACTTTGCTACTCGCAAACTCGCTTTTTGTGCAGTAGTACTTACCGTGCCTCTCCGTTGTGCTTATTTTTTTGTCAACGGTTGATAATCATGATTAATCAGCTAACTCACACTATGATTGGACGAAATATGCCTGTCAGTCAGTACCCTATTATTTTCATCAAACATTCACACACGTCTGTATACGTTATATTCTCCTTTAATACAAGGTTACCATTACGACAACTCACCAAAATGCTGAGTGGGGAATTTCAATATGCAGAAACAAATTATCCTTGATTGGGTTCTCCTGATAACAGGTTTATTTTCGAAGTAAGATAAGGAATAAGCCCATGTTATAATTAGCTGAATCCCTTTGTTAATGGAATAACAACATTGAACTTTAATGCTACAACGAATTTGTTGGGTTTCAAAGTTAAAAAGGTTTAATACCTTCGTCGTTCATCGGACCCTGTGTTGGATGAACACAGAAAAACTTGACATCTGAATCTTGAAGCTACGTTTACTAATGGATTTTTTTGTTGTATCATCATTTTAGAAAATATTTGTATTCAAGAGCATCCGGTTAGACTAGAAGCCGTCACAAACATCGCTAGGAGAAGTATTAGGCAGTCGATGATGATCATTATTTTTAGAACCTCAAACTTTATAATTTTGAAACAAAACACTAACAGAACCTTCTCAATCTTTCCAGATCCACGAACACATGAGTCCCGAAGAGCTACAGAGCCTTTTCCACGTGGAACACCACTCCCTAGTGCCAGAATACCACCTCGTGCACCTCACCCACCACCTCGCCAGACGGCACATTCCGGGGACCCATCACAACACCTTAACGCAGACTAAGACCAAAATCCCCCACGAGAAACCCTCAAAGAACCCATGGAAGACGGAAACCAGTCCACCATCTTTACTCAACGATGAAATGTTCGTCAAAGCCAAGGAGAACATCAAAGATGTTGATATCATAGGAGATCTAAACAGCACAGTGAGTGTCAATTTTGATGTGACAAAATCTAGTGAATCCAGTGACAGTGCAGTGTTGAGTGATCTTGAGAGGTTAGTGGATGGCCAGCAGTTGGATGTGCATAAGATTGACCTGGAGGCCTTCGGGAGGCAGCTGAAACTTGTGCTGAAGAAGCAGGAAGGTTTGCTGAAGAAGGATGGGCTGAGAATGTGGAAGGCGCATCAGAATGAGACGCAGCCTCATGGGGTGGATTATGAGGAACTGATTTCGGTAAGTGATTTGTGTTCTTTGCTTTACAGCTCTATTCATACAAACTTTTGAACCATTGGCTTACTTTAAATACTGATTAACAGAATCTTTATTCCAACATCTTCAATAGAGTATTTAAATTTGCAATCTCAAACAGTTTACAGTTTTTAAGCATAATGTTTAGATTTTTTATGAATTATTCTGTTAATGTTCAAGTTCGTGGGTGTTGTCAAAGTTCTATACCATTTACTTGTTTTAGTTTGCAAAATGTAAGAAAGAAGCTTCATTATTGCCAGACAATAAGCAACATGATATGAGTAGCTTTTTAAAGAAAGAATTTACAGTAAAGTAAATTCTAACTTTCTACATAATTTGAGGTTTTTGCAATTGAATTCAATTCAATGAAATCACTCAATTCTATTTCATTTAATCAAATGCGACACTTCTTTACAATTCTGCATAATCTTTTGCATATTATTACCACATGTAAAAAATCACAACAAATTATCAATTTGAATAATCGATTCACATTCACAGGAGATTACAATCGTTCAACCATATACGGTGATTACCGAGTGAAAAGCGAAAATCGAATCGATATCGTTCGGAAATTGAGACAATGCGGAGAAGTGACAACACTAATTATAGCGTACACAGATAAGAAGAGGTCGGATTAATTAGGGCTGGCGCGTGAACTCTAGGAATGGTGATAGAATAATAATTTGAGCGCTTATCAATCAGAGAGTAAGCGTGGCAGAAGTGGGTAGTTATTTAAAATCAAGCTATGATCCGTAACAAGTCCATTTTTTTACAGTTAAACTCCTCAAAGTAATGGTGTAAAATGGGAAAATTGCAACTCTTAAAAAAATAGAAACGTATGAATTAGAGTAATACCACTTTAAATTTCTATAGACAGACAACTAATATTGTGTGTGTGTTCAATATCCGATAAACTGTGTTCTCTAGACGTCTTCCACGATTAAGAATGAATCATCGAAAGTCTCTTATCATTATATTTAAACTTGTTTTCCCACTGCTGGGCAAAGCTCTCTCATAGAATTCCACTTTTCCCGGTGTTTACCTTCTCCAGCCAATCTCTCGTAAACTAATCTAAATCTTCATGCAATCATGCCAGAATTTCCTAAGCCTCCCACTTCGTAACTACTTTGATCCATCTATCTGTCTTGATGCATCCATCCATACTAAACTAATATTAGAAATGCGAAAGTGTGTCTGTCTGTATGTTACCTCTTCATGCTAAAACCGCTGAACCGATTTAGATGAAATTTGGTATAGAGCTAGTTTGAGTCCCGGGAAAGGACATAGGATAGTTTTTATTCCAGAAATCATACTTTAAGAGGGTGAAAAATGGGGGGGGGGAGTTTTTACCGGGAATCAATAACCGCTGAACCGATTTAGATGAAATTTGGTATGAAGATAGATAAAATGGCTGCCCAAAGTAACTATTCCACGTGAACGAAGTCGCGAGCAAAAGCTAGTTGTACATAAATTTGAAATCAATTAATCTGCCTAGTCTTTATCCAACTATGTTGGGTTCAGCTTCCAGTCTAACCAGATGCAGCTGAGTACCAGTATTTACATGGAGCCACTGTCTATGTGACCTCCACAACCCAGTTACTAAGTAAAACGATACTGCTTGGCAAGACTAGAGTTAGATATTTATAGAGGTATGCGGACCAGAAAGTAAAGTTCCGCTCACCTTCACTGAAACGGGAGGATCCTCCAACTAGACGGGTGTTATGTATGGTGGGCAACTGCCCCATATATTCAGACTGTTGTTTATGTTCAAATTGCACACAGGATTGCGCTGGTAGTTCTTCGCTAACAGGATAGATGGCGATGCGGTTCTTTTTATTGCCGCACAAATTTCTCAATCTTAGTCTTAGTTTTTTATGTGGCGGTATTGATGCCGCTTCGTATTCATACATTCTACATATCATCTTATAATAAGACACTTATTTAATTAAGACCCACACACTTTGATTAAGTAACAGCCCTACTCAACGCAATTGTTCTACAGCGGATGATACAAAAACGCGGGCACCTGCCATTGGCGGTGAAAGCTGCTTCCCACGCTCTTATCTAACCGAGAAGCTGTGTCTTCTGTTTACAAAGAAAAGGCTTAGGGGATGAAAAAAATAGTTTGCATATTCTTTTGGCATGAAGTTTGGAAAGGAAAATGTGAACGAAATTTTCGCTAGCACCTCAGCATGATGCCTTTACTAGACTATGTATATCTTTGAAGGATTACAAAGTTCCTTTGCACCTAAGATTCAAATGCTAAACTCAGACAGAATATAACAACTGTTGTTGACTCTTAACCCTTTTGACCGCCACGGTCAATGAAAAAGTGCCCAACACGCCACCGTCGGCTGCAGGTGGCAAAAAAACGGTGAATTTGGGGTTTGGCGTCGGGGGCACATTGATGCGTTTTTGCTCTGGCGTTCAATAGGTTAAAATTATCTTAATAGAAGCCCAGCTATTTCGTAACCATTCGTATCTGAATCGCATCATAATCATCCCTAGCCCAATTCGACCCACTGCTACGGATTTGCAATCCTCTGCCCTATTCCATTCATCCCATTCTATTTTTGATTATTTAACATATTTCATTACGCGTTTCAATGACAACTATGACACACATTATCCTCAGTATAATTTTGAAACGACTTACCAACACTACGGTCAACTTTTATTACAAATATCTTCTACACACAATCTCTAATGATTACAAATCAACCGACTTGTCAAACTGTAATTAATACATAACTTGTGCCGGTTACATAAGTTACAACGACTATAAAAGTTAGACAATAAATTGGCGTTAAGATTGTGTACAATACAGTCTGGGTCTGGGCTTGTCTATGGTTTATCTGGAGTGATCTTAACAGCCTTGTCGTGTCGCATTTGACGCCTTAAATTGTGACGAGTGCTTTATGGGGTAAGATCAGGCGCACACTTAGCTAATCAGCTATAGCAGCTATACTCAACACGTGGCCTGAAAGCCGAATGTGACTCACCAAGCTTTACTGTGTCCGGCCCTTTTCAGTGATGGAAAACATTTTGCCCGAGAAACTACGAGCATGCAATCCTGTAACAGGCCATAGCCAAGCGATTTTATGGCCAAGCAGCACAGCTTTTAATTTGTTACGAAATCCAGAAGGAAAGTTATTTGCGAATAACGCGGGTACAGAAATTGCGGGTACAGAACCCTCCATCCGTCCATCCGTCCGTCTGCCTGTCAGCGGACTGTATCTCAAGAACCGTAATAGGTAGACAGTTGAAATTTTCACAGAGTGTGTATTTCTATTGCCGTTATAATAATAAAATATAAATTAAATATTAAAGGGGACTCCCCCATACAAGAAACGTGTTTTGTTCAGTTTTTGTACGGAACCACGAAGGGTTCTTGGGGAGAGCCCGACTCGCACTTGGCCGGTTTTTTTATCACCGGACGACCTGATCGGAAATTAACCTAATCCGTAATTTACAACTTACTGTCAGAAGTCATCAAATGCGTTGCTAAACTAATTTCATTATTGCAAATCGGGACTTCCTTCTTAACATTTGCAACACGCGTGTTGCATTTGCTACTTGAATTTGCAGTTGTGCAACAATAGAAAAGCTAGCTGGCTACTTTCAATAATATGGAAAAAACAAGAGTTACCATAGAGTACTTAACTCTTATTTGATTCGTATTGTCGTCGTCGGGTCATAAAAAGCTGGAAAAATCGGAAAGTCTGTGTATATAACATTTTTTTTTGGACATTTCTTATATAAAGAAAATCCCGTGCCGCTTGACCATACGATATAATTACCAGACCAGACCAGACCAACAATAACAATCGCTTGGTTGTAGCCTGCCTAAAGTAATAAATTGTGTCAAAATATTCGTCATCTCAGAAAATTCCACATAGTATGCGCCCTTCCTTACAGTGTAAACAAAATGCTACTGTTTTGTATTCTATAACACTGTTTAATTTGTGAACTAGAGCAGTTTTGTTATTATAATATTCAATTAATTTAGTTTATTTGACTTTAAAGGCTCGTTTGTCCTCGAAAATAGACCTCAGAGATAACTATCAAGTTCTGTATAATAACCGTTGTGGTAATTAAATTAAACTTTAAGTTACACTTCTTATGTTAAACATATTAATTAGTAAGTAAATACTTTTATTTGTAGGTTCCGAATAAAACTACTAACCTAATTAATTTTTCAGAAATAAAAAAAATATTGCCCGCGACAAAAAGTAACAGTCATTCATATCTGGACAGATATACAGACAAATGTCTGTGGAAGGGTTCTATAAACATTGGAAAAAAATATAAATATATTTAAAAAATATATTTAAAATATTTTTAATAAATATATATGTATAATATATATTTTAATAAATGTATATATAATATATATTTTAATAAATATATATATATCTAATATTTTTTTTTTTACTATTTATAAGCTTTTTTGATGATGTGGTCGACGATAGAGCACGCTTGCCTAGAATCAACCTATTCGATCTTGACTAAAGTCTTTATCTTTAAACATTTAACCAATTTTTTAAATATTTCAAACCAATCGTAGTTCATACTAAAGTTTCCATTTTATCTAGATATTGACGTTTGAGATGACTTGCCGAGGTCTAGTTCTAGTTCCAACTAATAGACTTTATTATCATAAATAAATAAAACATGATGTAGAAGCCGAAAACGGTGTCAAAAGTACTCAAACAAGTTACCCACCTACATAGACTTGTACATTTATATTTTTGTTTACCTTGGTCGCAAATGCACTAAGATCGATTCAAATACCTAGATCGAGGTTAGGATTCGAGTTTGGAATCTAGTTTCTAGGTTCTCAAGTTGGCTTTGACACTAGGTGCGTAATTCTACACTGTTTTAAGTGTTTATGTCTATTTCTGTCTGGAGCGACGTTATGATTTTATTTATTATTTATAGTTAATTAAATGATACAAGACCAATGACATTAATTAACGTGAAACATTAAAAACTTGAAATTTTTGTGTTTACTATTTTTTTCTCGGCCTCCATGAAAGGACGGGAATTCAATACATATTTAGTCCGATACAAAAGTAGCCTAAGGTACTCAGGAATAATGTAATTTTCTACCAGCGGAATTTCTTTTTATCGGATCATATTGAACCCATCCTGATTCCGACGTGAAACGGAGACGGAGCTATACAAGACGCATCGCATTATGCCTTTTTCGCAACAGAATTACGATGGTAGGTCATACAAAATGTCGATGGCGCGTTGTGTTTCACGCGCGCCTCAAAGAGATGTCAGCATAAAAGAAGGGGTTGCGGACGAAAGAGTCACCGCGGCCCTGGAACGCAAAGGGCTTTAGAAGGAACACGGATGGATTTTGTCAAGTCATGTCAAGTCATTTGACGATTTCCCATCCTTAAAAAAAAAAAAAAGGTCACACAAAATATTAACTAAAAAAGCCACCTCTAAGAAGATTTTTAATCTCATCATAATATTCTATTTATGATAAAGTGAAATAAAACTACGATATCCTAATTATACAGTCGATATAAAATTATAAACTAAAAATTTCCTCAAGTCGAAAGACATAAATTTGCATACCAATATTATTGATCAGTTTTATTTTCAAACTTTTTATGATTTATCAAAAAGTTTAGTATTATTTTCGATTGACGTCCTCAAATCAGATTTTGATAACCTGCCGTAAATCGTAAAGGACATTTTTACAGCTGATTAGTTGTATTAATTGATGGATCCAAATTGTGTGTTATAAGATGAAGAGATCGTGTACCTAAATGTGGGTCTATTGTGCTACGGACTGGGTTAACGAAGGCCAATGAACTTGAGGTAGCGTTTTCCTAATTTCTGTCTGTGAATTGAATCGACAAAAATCGATAAAATATTTTGCTTCCTATCTATACGAAAACTTGTTCTTAAGAATACCCGATACATAAGAAACCCTTAAACGGCAACATATGAGACTTGTACATATTTTAGCAGAAGCTGAAAGCTTATTATAGGTTAGTTAGAAAAACCTCAGGAATTCGTTCGTCCAGTTCGTGGATCTATGCCACTTTGTACAAAAACAAAACTATTTAATTAAATGGCCGTTAAAGGCCGTTCCATCATGGGAGCACAAGATGTACGGCGATGCGCCACCCGTACATGGTGGACATCCCAGCCACACGCACAAAATGTTTGGGAACACATTCATTGTGCGTACAGCTAAGGAATGGAATTCCCTGCCGGAGTCTGTGTTTCCTGATAGCCACAACCTAGGATGCTTTAAGTCAAGAGTGAATAGGTTACTTTTAGGCAAGCGTGCTTCATCTTCGACCACATCATCGCTTACCATCAGGTGAGATAGTGGTTAAACGCGTGCCAATCAATAGTAAAAAAAATATGTAGGAAACGGTATAACCAACTTTACCGAACATAGTTAAACCTTAACTTACATAACTATTACATAGCAGTAACTGTATTATTTAACCTAAACCTCTCAACGTCCATCAACAAGATATGTAGTGATTTTCATTTAACCACGCCCAGATTTTATAACTGTTTCATTATTTATAAACGCATATTTGAATCTATTATTGCATAATATTCATATCGGTTTGATTGGTTTTGTATTTATCTACCTATTATTTGATAAAGGTTTAAAACTGGGTCGTTCAGAAAGTCTTGAGAATATGGTTTTAGAGCTTTTTGGATCCCACACCGAACGTGCGATTTTTATGCGATAAAAAAGTAGCTTAAGATTTTTCTATTAGTGAAAGAATTTGAACCATTACCTGTAATTGTCCTAATAATAGGAAAAAATGTCCCAGTACCCGGTAGCCCGTCTACCCCTTTTTTTTTTTTTTTTTTTTTTTTTTTTTGATCTCGGGGGGAAATCCTCATGGAAATCCTCCACCCTGGGGCGGGTGGAGGGGTCTGTCAGACTCTTACTGACTAAAACCACCCCGGTGTTCCATCTTCCACCTACGCCGGGGATCGCGGGAACGTATGCGACATCCGCAATCCCCGGCTGGTGCCGGCCCGCCACTGCGGGCCACCTCGCGTCGGCGAGGGGAGTGAGGTGTTTGACTCCCCTCGCTACGTCAAAGAGGGGCGCACGGGAACACCACGCGCCGCCACCTCGGGTCCGGATGAATGGGGGGCGACGGACAGCCCCAAGTTCGCCGCCCCTGGACCCAGTTAGGGGGGCCGGAAGAGGGCAGCGTATGCCCTCCTCCGACGCCCGATGCGCCTGCTGCGGGCAGGGAGAGCGGTTGTGATCTCCCTCTCCCTTTCCGCAGCCTCCTTCTGCGCGATAACTGTCTCGCAGAAGGAGACCACCGCGTCCCAGGACTCCTCACCGCCGACCATAGCATGGACTACGGCCGGCAGCGAGAGGTCACCGCCTACAACAGAGATAAGGGCACGGCGCGGCTCCTCCCAAGCCGCGGGGTCGCGGGTAGCCGATGGATTCGAGAATCGCAGGACCGGTTCTTGTGGTCACACTTGTGGTTTTTTTTAAGGAACGGTCGTATTCCCACCGTAGTCGAATAATTTTCCTACTTCGTCTATTTTCCCTCCATTTTGACAAGTCATTGACATTCATTGTCACTGAGCTGAATGGGCATTAATTTTGAACGTTTTTAAAGTATGAGCCTTCAGATCAGAGCATGGTTCCATAGATTACAAACATGAACGAAAAAATAAACAATTTAATCTCTATAATTGATTTCTTTAAAACATCAATTAATTTTCTGTTGAAGAGATTAATCAGGGTTTTATTAATTAAAACGACCCTAGATTGTAATCGTATGACAAAATTATAATCATCGATTCATCACATTTACGTTTTCTTTTTAAGTTTGATGATAATATGCCACATGGCATGTTGCATCACAAATAAAAAGATTCTTTTAATTTTACTAATTAATAAAACTAAATTTTATATTTAGCTTGAATAGTGCTAATACAGAGTTTTGTTTTATTCTTTTATTACGAAGCAGGTATTATATTATTGGTTAAAGAAAAATCAAATTCGCAAATTAATTTATGTTAACAAGCAGTAATAATAAAAACTGATTTCAGGTTTATATTTTACTGCGCAGACTCTATGGTAGGTATCAATGTATTTTTTTTATGTGTATCTTTCAACCAACACACAAAACCATAGAGTAGAGTGATAGTCATGATCAAAACATTTCTATCTATAAAATTGTATGATCCTATTCATCGAATTATGAATTTATAACTCTTAGATATAAATTAATTATTCCAATTATTCTAGTATGTTAATGGATTGAAATAAAACCTTATCGGGTTCATAATTTTACTGATTAGTTATTTAATATTGGCTGATAATTAAATTTTATGTCGAAGATGACTCTTCTAGTATGAATATATTTTTTAATGAATTTGCATTGTAAAGGTGACCGCCATAAAACTGTTCTAGTTTATGAATAAATATGTCAAAGTTGAAGGGATCGCGAGTTCAGAAGCTGTTCTTATGAGCACGCTGATTTAAATGTTTCAGTTACGGGACTAAATTTGTGTCTATATTACGACTGTGTTTCTTCAAAATGGATGCCTTTATTTAAACTTTTTTGACCCTTCCTGGGCCCTAAGCTAAGTAACATTCTATCAGCGACAACAATGATCAAAACTTCTATAGAAATGATATGGAGACGTAATGCCATGCCGAGCTTAAGTTATGCGGATAGGTTAGGTTCGAATGGAATTTTTAATAATCGTTTTCACTGAGATATCAATTTGTCTATAGCTTCAACGATAAGCGCACTAACGGCAAGGCAGTATCTATATACATTACATACTGTCACATTACTATTTATAATGCATCAGGTTAGGTCAAGTTAGGCAATCAAAGCCCGACAAAATTCCAAACCAGTGTGACAAACCACACAAAAATTTACAAACACAAACTATCTACAGGTACATAGAAAAATTAAAAATTTTGTAATCCAGTCACAATTCGCGAACGATCATAGAGCTAATTTGTAATTTAAATTCATCTAGTTATTATAATGAGGTCGCTTTTATTCAGACATCGCCTCGCACGTGGCTGGCACTGCCGATTTGTACTTTTTGTATGAATTTACATAAATACGGTATGGCCGAATATATATGAGTTGAATGTGAATTTGAGGAGTTTGATTTTACGTGATGATCGTGCATTTTTTGTTAATAGTCATTTTAATATTTAGCTTTTCGGAAAATACCAGGGAGCAAGCTCCTAATGTAGTTTTTCGAGAAGGATGTTTATAATGGCAAATTATATTTATTTAACAGTTTATGTTCACACAGTAATAAACAGTCATGAAGAAGGAATTAAAAAATAGGCGATTCTCATTTCTAAATAATATTGCTTACTTGCAACACACAAACACGCAACGTTTGAATTGCGGGTGTTTCGGGGAATTGTCATTACGTAAATTTTGACATTGTAGATCAGAATCAATCCTCAACAATTGCAGTAACATAACAATTTATGTGCTCTGAAGGAAAGGCAAATAAAATATGCCCAAAGTTTTAGGATAATCCTTCTCTTCAGTAATGAATTTCTTAACACTTTGAGTTTTTTCAAGTACTTATTTCTTTTTATTCGAATTTTCATGTATAAAACCTTAAAAATTGCCACTGTACCTTTGTGCATGAAGTTTTATGTATGTTGACACAACTTTATAGGTCTTTCAATCATGTAAAGCACGAAATTATGAGTCCAATTGATTTCACAACTACAATGTTTGTATGTGCCACATTTTAGCCGTTTATCGAGCACTTTCGAGCGCTTTTGTGCGCTTTCGAGCCAAATCCATAGTTTATGGTCTCTGATCCCATAATAAGTATTCATTCTTGTGCTTTTGATCCAGAATTTATAGAGGTTTCTCTTGCAAAAATCTGCAATTTGAATAATAATTTTGCACTAACTTATGTAGGCACCATACCTACTACTGTACCCATCTGTTTCTAGTCTCCATCTTCTTTCTTTTGCTGGGCTCGTTCCCTTAATTCCCAATTGTCAACATGTCTTTTTCTTGCACACTTCACTATTAGTTGCCATTCTAGAAGTCAACCCCTTTCTAGACATACCATCTGTCACCTAGTCCATCCATCATAACATAATGGTATAGTATACAGAAACAAAATAGTTTCCTTGATATCGTTCCAAAATTCTGCCAAAACAATTATTTAAGCTAAATGTAACTTAATTTTATTTATGTGTTACCATAGATTTTTATGTCCAATAATGTGTACGATTATCCTCTAATATGTATATTTTTACAATTTAGATGGGCTATTACTTTATTTTAGCATATATTTACGTTTCGCGCTATTGGCACGTGGCAGAGTTGTTTATGGTAATTTCATTTTTTAATTCGGACAGTACATCTTCTACTTGTTTATGCTATGTCCGTCACTGAGTTGCTAAGACTCCATTTTAATTTCTGTTCTGGGCGTTTTGTCTGGGCAGAATATTTTTATTTCTTTATTTTATTTTCTTCATAAGTTTAGTTTTTTTTTAGTGTGACATTTTAGTATTTTACCTTGTTTATAAATAACAAGTTAAAGAACTACAGTACATAGGTCAAATAATATTTAAAGAATTAAAGTGACAATTACCATAAAAAGTTAATGATTAGAAATTATAATTTCATCTCGTTAGCGATCACGTGCGTATGCGCACCGGCTAACGTCAACCACGTGCTTTTTAGATTTACGCGTGTTTGTGCTCATTAAGCGACTGTAGTTTATTGAGTGCTTTATGTAATTAAAAAGATAAATAATTAAGTTTTACACGTTATACGGTCAACGTTAGCAAGCTACTGTCGTTGAAAACTAAGAGCTAAGGGTTTATGAAATTTCTCTCATTTTATGAATAAATTATTGTTTATTAGTTCTTTTTTCTGATTTTAGTATTTTGTAGTTAGGAACGTGTCTCTACTTGAATGCCAAATATGGATAGGTGTTCAGGCTTGAGTAGTGAGAAATACTTACTCCACTTCAAACGCTTAATTCAGAAATCTGAGAGTAATACTAACCTTATTGTTTTTTTGACGGACACCTTAATTTTTTACTCGGATACCCAATGTGAGTGCAGTGCCCCTTTTCAGAACATGAGGCACACGGTGAAGTAACCGAAGTGCTCAAACACCTGTACTTTGGGAGACTTAGTGAATGTCACCGATGCTGCGATTAACGTAGCCACCTACTGGGCCCAAACAATCTAAGGAGTCACTACATGCACACGTGACTGCATATATTTAGAATTTAATTCTGCCTTTGAAAATAGAATGACGATTTTTTGTGGTTCTACTAGGTCTCAGGGTATGCGCGAACAAACGCGAAAATTACGCGACAATATGACGATCGTATTACGCCAATACGAGTGTAATGCGAGAGCAATTACACAGCTCTATGACCCACAGAAATTGATTATTGTTTTCGAAAAGCTATTTCAGTTTTAACGCCCGTAATGGGCCAGTGCTTAAAGACCAAGGTTTGAACGCGGCATGTATGTGTGGAATCGATTTTCAAACACTATGGCTAGCCTGTTGGGTTGTGGTTCTCTTTCTTTATTCATCACTAGTTTTTGCCCATGGCTTCATTCCCGTTAATATCTAGATTTTCGCACTTTCGCCTATAATGTCTTAAGGTTCCATGATATCCGTACCCAAATTAGTAAAAATCGGTTCGGCAGTTGAAGGGATGAAAGCTTAACAAACAAAAAAACTCACTTTCGCTTTTATATACACGCTGAAATTTTAATGGTTGTTTTCCCAGTGAGAAGCAATAGTCAACTCACTAGACGTGACGTAGGTACTACTGGTAGAGCGGCGGCAAGCCGACAAAGTGAAAAGCGATTGTTCAGAGCAAAATAAGCTCTCGTGCGTAGTATTTTTTTTTTGTTTATCACAATTGTTATTCTGCCATTTCAAGAATTTAAAATTATTATTTTTCATAAATCGATTGTATTACCAAGACAAACCCATTTCGCTGCGGGAAAACAACCATTAAAATTTCAGCTTGCAATTTTTTATAATTTCCGAATGAAAAAAATCTAGCAGCGTGCAGCATTCACATACAAATATTTTTAACATATGTGTTCAAGTCATAGACGTTAAATGGCGTACGTATCTGTCAAACAAATGTCAAATATTTTTATCGTACTCCCATAACCATAATAAAACATTTTCTTTGTCCCACATGACAATACAAATCAAAACAGAACAAAAGAACCATAGAGTAATAATTCATCTCGATATTTTTCCTTTATGATAAACGCCGCTGCATCAAAGGTAATAGAGGTAATATTGACGTCATATTATTAATAATAATAATTGCATGTAGTAATAAACAAGCCGCAGTAAACAATTAGCATACGAACGAGGAACATCCTCTTAGCAAATTGTTTGTTTTTCACGTTATTCTCACGGTTTCTTGAGAGGATAGGTACTTGCTTTTTGATTTATTGATGTTTTAAAGATCATTGTCCTGTCATTTGCTGTCAACAGCTGTGTTTTGACGTCAGGTGACAGATCGCAGAGATATGCAAAATCGAATATGTACCTGTGCATGCATATTATTAATTTAATTATTCACCTTTGTCTTTAGAGATTTTATTTAGAATGGTTTATGTACGGGTGGATAATTTTTAACAAAACCACCGCATGTCAAACGAGAAATAGGCAGAGAGAACCACCGAATGGGTCCCATTAAAACTGCCAGAAGTCATCGCGGCAGACCGAAGTGAAGATGACGGGTCGAGCTCGACCCAAAATAGCAAAAGACAGAGTTCTGTAGATAAGGGAGGGGAAGGCCTTTGCTCAGCAGAAGGACAAAATAGGCTAGATAGGCATGGCACGTCTATCTATGCACAAATATCAGCTAGCTGGAAGATATTGGATTATAAAGTCCTCTATTGATTCTAATCCTGATATTTTAATACCTTTATGGTTTCTCTAAGTACATGTGACACACCTGAACTATATATTAGTAACCGAGGGCACAAATAACGAAAACAATTGACAGTCAATAAAATACGAATGAATGTAATTGCGAACCCAAGGTGTCACTTGAATTATGAGCTGACAGAATTGGAGTAGAACCACAGATAACATTAGAATCATTATTCTTTGAATACTGGACTGGAAGAATTTAAAGCCCTTTATTGAGATGTTTTATTCAGGAGATTTGGTTATACTTTACAACCTACGCTAAGTAGACAATGGATTTGGTTAAATTAAGTATGTATTTGTAACAATTTTAACAATCCAATAGAGTTTTAATTCAAATATTTCTGCCAGGCGTGACTTCAAGAAGTGTTTTGGAACTATTAAAGGTTAATTTGCTTACCTAGATCAAATCTCAGGCATGACTTTAGGGAGCTTTTAATACCGTGGCACCTTTTCTACAAGTTTCTTGATTAAGCTTAAACCCTCACTGTTTGATTTTATACTTGTTTACATATTTATGACTATAACTATTTGTTAAATTCTGTAAACAATAAAACGAGTCCTACGTAAATACTGTCTGAAACTCCACTTTTAGTTAACGGCTGTCACGATGGCGTCAGTCATTTAAGTAAAGTTAATTAAACATTGCTGGGTCTATTGGGTTTTTTATCATATAAACTTAATCATTCCACTTAATACATAACTAAATGACGATTTCTGTCAAAAAACCATTTCTGAAAAAATATCTGTAATTTAAAGTTATAGAATACATCCGATTTGATCCTGTACTGAGTAATTGACAATATAGACCTGTCTACTCCCCACTTATTTAACTATTCCTCGATGTTCGTGCTTCGTGCTAGGCTGTAGATAATGACGGCAGAAGGTACATCGTGTATTACAGCGGCAATTATAAACTAATATAATAAACATAGGAGGAAGCGTCTGCCACATTCCTTTTATTACCGTATCAGCATATAAATGGATAATTTTCTAGAGGTTGAGGTTGAGTGGCAAACAACACATACGCACCAATACTGGGAAACAAACAGTTAGTAAGTTATAGCTACTTCCTTGTTAAATGTTGCATGTATGGAGGTACATCTTTTAATTATAATATAATACCGGTAGGTACGGGCTTCCAAATTAAACTTCTACGATATAAAAAAAACAATTTTCTGGAAAACCTAGGTCACTCCAGATTAAAACCAATACCCCAAACAATGTACCTATGTACTTGTACACTGTTCTAAATTTTTTTGGTCCCGCCATTGTCGATTCTCCGCCATCTTATTCTGTCAACTTTTCCCGCGCAGTCAATTGTCATTATCAGATCGAAGGGCTGCGGAAATCATGAAAGGACAACAGAAGCATATTTATAGTAACAAATGTATCTTAGACAATGATTTCCTTGCGCTACGCTTCCTTTTATGCAAAGATCGTGAAAATATTTCAAAAATATCTCCGTGACTTTATGATACGATACGTATATGGTCTTGTGCCATAAAATTCTTTGCATGTGAATAATCGTGAGATGATATTCATCATGAGATGGACCACGGAAGCATATTCTTATTTATGTCTTCATAACTTATAATATTATTTTATTAATAATACTTTGCATATTACGGCCTCCTTGCAATTTATAAGTATTAATTGATACTTAATTTTGTTGTGAAAACCTATCCTTAAAGTCATATTAAAACTGCCAATTTACAAAAGATTGCAGTTGTTTTTATTGAAGTTATACTTCTTTTGGCGCGATGGAGAAAACTGATGAGAGTGAATTTTTACGATGCGCGCTCACACCGACACCTGAATCGACATCGTGAAGTTAGTTCTAGGTGGCATGAAAATCGATAACTATGTTCAAGTTGTATATTCTTGTATTTTTTTATTGTCTTTTGTTTCTTTTATGTTTGAATTTCGAAGAAGAATGTGGTTTTAATTTCGAAATAAAGCGCCAAAATATAAGATACAAATATTTTGACAAAAGTAATTGATTAGACACTAATTTTTCCCGCGGCTCAGCTCCTTGTATTCTATCCTAGAAGATTTTATTGGAATATGATGATTTTTCGAAGACAAAAAACAGCCTCTTCATGAATGAGTTTTCTTAATCGGATTTGTATCTACAGTAGAACGGAACAAAGAATTTTACCGTTTATAATAATTATTAGTATTGACTATTTTGAAAACAGGAGTCTCGTAACTTATATGTCATTGTAAGTAGGTACCCATAAACTTCTCAGGTACACACCATTCAGAATAGAAAGTTGATATTAATTTCAAATACTACCTACATACAAAACATTCGAATCAAAAAAAAAATTTTTTGCATGATATCTGCCCTATTTTATGAACAAACAGTTTTAAAACTATGAAACGTATCAGTTATTTAGCGTAATAGACCTAATTGGCGATCGTTCGAACGCAACAAATTGAAGCTGAAAACAATACAAATATTTTAAAACTTTTATATTTTTTTAGTTGTGAATGTTTTTTTTTTCCATACGTCAAAGAAGTATAACTTCTAACGCGTGTAAATAAGTACACACACTCTTTTCTTTTTTCCAACTGTACCGATTTCAAATCACTTTTCTTCAGAAAACATACAGGCTTCATCAAGTAGAAAAAGATGGGTGAAAATAGAATAATCAGGCTTTTCATGGCTTCGATGGTGCCATGACATTGACAAGTAGAAAAAGACAGGACGGGCAGCGTAAATGGTCTTCAATTAGAACTCTTCACCCTAATTAGTTTTCCAACTTGCTTTTTTGTGGCCTGGTGGAATTGTCTCAGTTTAAAAAGATATCGATTCTATTCACTACAGTAGGTCGATTTTCTACTATTTATTTATTTATTTATTTAAACTTTATGTACAATAGTGGTACATGGGCGGACTTAATGCATCAAGGCATTCTCTACCAGTCAACCTTTGGGTTATAAAGACTATACTGTAGTAGGTGTACAATAAATAAAAATAAGATTCAAAATTGAATTTTAACAATTCGGAAAGAATATACAGATAATATCTATATATAATACTAATAAAATACATATATATGCTTAAATAATAAACTAACGAGATTTTTAGGCTTCTATTTATTTGAGTTGAAGAGCAAGATTTATAACTTTCTGCTTGTTAGAGTATGTAGGTACCTACACCCAAGACATAATGTAAAAAATCTGAAGGTTTCATTTCTTAGAAGAACGTTATTAAACTCGTGGCCACTGTCGGGAATTTCCTTATTTCACGATATTTATTTTGTGCCTCAAGACTGTTGGTCGGGCAATCATAAATTAGCATGTATGACTAGGTCGAAGGTAGGAGGATGATGCAAACTGTGCAAAACAAATCTTGAGATAAAGTTTTACTTATCTAGGTAGGTTAGGCTATTTGGTGAAATGAGGTTTTACGTTTTGAAGTCTTTGGACAGGCTTATTAATAAAAAAAACCTAACGATTTGCTCAATTATCTCATACGATTTGCTAAGTTTATATAATGTGTAAAAGATTATTTATTCATCTATGGATTTGAATTTAGAATCTGCTAATTAGTAAGTATTGTATACTTTTTATAAGGAGGGCTGGTGATGTGTTAGCTAATACGTTACTAGTTGTTTACCGCGGCTTTCATTCTGTGGCTTATCACCAGTGATCGGATAATCGGGCGCTTATATACCTATACTTTTCCCTGTGAAAGAATAATATGGAAATTCATTTCTGAATAAATAAATAATCCTGGTTTTCCGGGATTGAACAATTTTGTTAAACAAACTATGTATATAATGAAATTATAGCAATGGATATTTTGATTTAGTATCTTTATTTTATTAATTTTATATTTTAAATCATAAAAACTTTCATTGTAAGTAAATTAAAATTTCCATTAGAATCGGCTTTTAAAATTACAATGAGAGTTCACAACGAGTTCTAACTATATTTTGTATGGGGCATTTTTAGCAATCTCAGGAATTTCGAACGCTGCTTATCACTCAGCGAACCATCCATTTTCCGGGATAAAATAGCCTATGTCAAAGTCAAAGCATTTATTTCAAATAAACCATTATCAGGTACTTTTGAATTGTCAAAGTCAGTCCGTCAAAAACATGAAGCTAAAACATTTGCACGTTCGAAAGCGTAGATCTCTATGGAGAAGAACGTGCAAGAAACTCCACGGACACTCTTTCAAATCATTTTATGTTTACAATAATCCTGGTTACATTAACCTTGTGGCTTCTATATATGAGAACAATGTAAAGAAAGAAAAAAAAACAATTTATAGTATCAAATATTAAAATGAGGCAGTCTCCACTGACGGCGCCCGTTCACGAACATGACGCGTGCATCAGCATCATGCAGCTCAACCATTTTGAAGGGAACTGAATGATCCTGATGAGACTAAGCAAAAGCGTAGATTTTAATTAGTGAAGGAACTTTCTCAACCAGATCTACCTACCTTCAAGACATTATCTTCTACAAACAAATAATTTTACATCTTTGTTATATTAGGCTACCAGTTATACTAGATAAATACAGAGGTACCTTAGTCATAAACTAAACTAAATAAAGTAACCATTTGTGACTCGTTCAATGTCATGGATTAAAAAAAAAACCTTGCTTGCTAAATTCGCCAAGGCTTCCACCATGAGAGCACAATTAAAACCAAACAAACAATGAAAGTAAAAGTCTTACGAAATCCTTTGTTTAAACGATAAACACGAAATTTAAAACGCATGTTTATGAGGACCATAGACAACGAAATGCTTTGACTCCGTTAGCTGTGGTAGACACATAATCCATACTAATAATATAAATGCAAAAATAACTGTTTGTAAACTCACGTCTTAACGGCTAAACAGATTCGGATGAAACTTGACACACGGGTAGAGCATGTCCTCGAATAGAATATAAGATACCTTTTATGCCGAAAGCAAGTAAATTGCCTTGGGATATATTTTTTTTACTTTCTAGCAGAAGCCGTAAGTAGAAGCTAGTCGTACTATAAAACAAGATAAGTAAATAAATATGACTCGCACAGCCTCCGCCGGGCATTTGGATCACGATTTGTGAATTCCCACGCTATTACACGTTCTTGCTAGGCTGCTAGATGAATTCGAAGTTTTGTCACTGGATCGGTGGTTTTTCTTATTTATTCATGCTAATTTTGGACCCTATTAGCCGGTTAGACTGGAACCCGACTGTAGTTGGGAAAACGCTAGGTAGATGGACTTGTAGAAATCTCTTGGAAAAATTCAGGTACGAAATTTGGATGGCCACGCATCATACCGAATATCTTTCATCATATAAGCACTAGTACCTTTTTTTTGTGATGGCATATCATCAAATGACTTCTTCCGCTCTGGGTGGAGCGGAAGGGCGTGTCAGAATCTTATTGCCTAAAACCCATCCGGGTTATTTCATTGACTTGTCTGGCATCAACTTTATTAACTACAACGATTTGTTTTCCTTTTCGTCTCGTAGTATGAACAAAGAATTGATGATTTATTTCTTTTGTCTGCAGGAAGACGAAGAAGATGTCGGCGACTTATACCAGGACGAGGAGAATGGAGCCGCGCTTCTTATCAGAAGACACCCCAAACATGGAAAGCTGGTTGTGGTAAGTGTACTTTCTTTCCATACTCCACATTGTTTCAAATCGATTACACCTTCTTTTTTCAAGCACTATGAGGCCATAGACAATACAAAACTGGCCACTAATAAATATAAATTTAAAATTAGAACACACTTGCAATCTGCCGCCATAATTAAGGTTTCAAATGTCTTGTTATAATTTGCGAATTGCCAACCAAAGTATAATGTTACTAAGTAACTCCACTGCACAAAATTAAAACAGCGAGACCAGCAAGTTGATTAAAGGGCCTTAACACAATTGTTTAACGATGCGTGTCAAGAATGAATTTATTAAATTATAACAGCTGTTGTAATATTTGGCGCCATTTGCATAAAATGTCATAGTAACTGCTGCCGTTTATAAAAGCCAAAGTTCACATTAAATTCGTTGTAGTCTATTTATCTACGTCGTATTAATTGAAAGATTAATAACTTTTGAACTATTGAAATTGATTAATAGTGTTATCGATATTCTGTGCGTGGCCCTGTCCTAGGCTGTGGCTGTCCCTTTGCCTTCACAGACAAAGTTCAAATATGACATCTGTCAAACTTCAGATTGACAACTTAAGCTCTATTATCCTTGGACTACGTAGAAAACCCAACGTGATGCAAGATTCTAAATATTTGACGAGATTAACATAAACGTCACACATTCAACAGGATGCGGCAATCTCTGGATTTCGGACACGTTCCAATGTCAATGCTAACCATAAACTGAGAAACTAGAGACGTGACTAGAAAAATTATGAAAAAACTATGTTACTATAGACTTGGCTGTTATAACATAACGTCACGGCTCCATTCCCCGAAATGGTAGGCAGAAATAAGTAGTAGGTCCACTCACATATCGCCAGTCATATTAAACCCATGTGATAAGGAGAACCAATCATATCTAGGCACAGATATAGGGAATGTGCGCGGCGTAGATCGTGCCATCTAACGTTGCAAATTCGATACTTTAAATTTACGAACACTCGACGTTGACAGTGACACTTCTTTGCTGCCACATATAGTTCCTGCACGTATAGACTCCCTATAGACTCCAGCGTTGCTTCTAAAAAATGTCGTAATGGAAAATCCAAAAACATTTTGCTTAAACTGGGAATCGAAACCAGAAGCCCAAGCTTAGTAGTTGCACTTACGTCTGCAAAGCCAATTAGACATTAACTGGTATGATAGTTAACCACTAGATTTATACACAGGAAAATATCTTTATAAGAGAGGAAGTGTCTCTAATAGCACTATTCAAGTGTTCGAGTATATTTGCATACTAATAAACTAATCATGAATGGCGTAGCAGACAGGCTGCGAAAATCGTTTGACGAATGGTTAATCTCTTTTGAGTCAAGGACGTATGGCGATTGTGTTTGCAGAAAAAGCTGTGTAAAAAGTTTGAACGTCCGCTGTTGATCTTTCAATGACTTTAAATGATGTGGTTTCTTCAACTAAAGTATCGGATTTCTACAATAGGTAGTTTGATTCTCTTACACTAGGTATTTTTTCAACAGAATAATAGATTATTATGTCCCTTTCGGTATTTCCAATGATTAATTGTTATATAGCCTTTATGAATCTTCGTTATCAGCTCTCCGATCTTACCTATTCATGTATGAATTGATATGCAGATTTGCAGATATGCCATTTTTTTTTTGCATAAATTTTTCGACCTAGAATCTTTCCTGAGGTTTCCTATATTGTACCTACCTATGTTTGTGATTTCAATGAGATGATTTCATTGTAGGTTAACAAACATAAACCTTATATCACATTTTAAAACACCCTGGATATTAAAATATCCTAACTAATATCCCTTATTAATTCATCAACCAATCACAATTTTTAAAATCCAAGCCTCTCTGGCAGCTATCAAAGGTGTACATCTAGCGCTGTGAGACCAGAGACACAATGGCGGTTCAAACAAGACTAAGGTCGATTGCTCAACAGCCAACCGAGCTCACAGTACGTAGGTAGGTGTGAACGAGAATACAAGCTGTTTTTGAATAGCCTTCGAGGAATTTAAAAAGTTTGAGGACTGAATAAAGGATTTTTGGATGTTTTTCTTTTTTTTTTAAAATAAGTGTGTGAATCAGCACGAACAACAAATATTTAACGGCCAAGCCATACTTTTTAACCAAGATGTAGAATCTGTAGAGCAATGACGTATAGTGGTTTATAAGTCATTGCTGCAGGGCCCAGGCCTTCTAGAGTTATTATGAGGCTTGGCTCGACTCGACTCGAGTTCTTTTTAATAGCGAAAGCGTTATGAGCTTGTGAGTCTTGGCGATTAATTTCATGAAATGTTTTTGGTGGGATTCTAAATCTTGATGGACTTTTGAAAGCTTTTAACGTAATCTATTGTGAATGCTTGTGTTAATTTAGTTATGTTTGATTTGTATGGTTTGCGCATCACGACAAGAAACATGATAGGTATTTGTAACAACAAACCGACTTTTTTGTCTAAATAAGATTTTTTATTTGGAAAACAGGCGCTAACAGTTGAAACTTAATGCCTTCAATTAGGCAATAGAGAAAATTGTTTATAATATCGTATCTTAGACTCTGAACAAAACGAGGATCTGCTTATCAATCATGTAGATGAATATTATTGAAAATATTAATATGCCACAGATAAATTAGCTTAATGAAGTAGCTCTTACATCTGTTTAAAGGAGCAGAACAGCGAGAACAAACGAGTTTACTAATTAGTATAATTATCAGGTTTTTTGTATTTAATTAACAACTTCATTAGCACTTATCTAGCTACTGTTAAGTGTTCAGCTGTCAAGTACGTATCAAGTATCGATTTGTAAGACGATTCGGACACGATTATTATCCAAAAAAAAATTTAAGCTTTTTTTATTCTATGGCAAGAAAAAACTTACATATTTAATCTCCAATTTTCCTCTCAATATAAGCTTTGTGTAAATCCTATTACGATGGGCAAAAATCAAACTCTCATTAATATGCCCTATTTAACTACTTTTATGGTTTTTAGGGTCTACCAATTTTGGTTCACCTTCGGTTGTAGGCTTTGCGTTGTCTTTCAGTAAGTGGATTTTAGTAAGTAGAGGAAAGTAACCAAACATGGAATAGTATCCTAATATGGAATCCCATGATTTCTCCGAAGATTAAACTTGTACACGAAATACATGACTATCTTCTATTTCAGTAGCACATCTTACTATCGCACACCTACCACCGTTGCAGTGACAGGAAAGGTTTGCTTGTGACAGGCGTGTTTTTTTTTGTCTTCACCGAATAACTTTAATGGGTTTGGTAAAAAACACAAGCCTTTATGGTGCTACCTATGTATTTCCATGTGTTACCCTATAAATCATATCGTTTAAATATTTGTTTTTATAATTAGGAAAATCTTACTATTGATGTAATATTGTAGTTTGCAAAATATGAGCACATTATGGAACCGGTGCGAAAATCCAAATATGGACCAAGTTTGGAATTTGAAGATAGGCATCCCCTGAAGAGGGGATGCTATACAGCTTGGCACTGACAGTGAACTTGATTAATTTCATGGAGCGAGAATCTTTAGACTCGGATGATGCTGAATGTATGTTTTGCCAAAAACTACATTTTCCGAGGGTAGTTGGAGATAAACTTAAATCAAGTGTTGAATGTGCGGGCTCTGGGAAAATAACGATGTCGATGGTTCAGAGTTCAACATATTCTAAGTTTGTTATGTTGAAAAACAAGTAATTTATATTATTGACCATAATTATCAGATTCTCAAGCCCGTATTTCATTTTTGGTACCCTATTCCATATTCGGTTCCTCATTTGTTACTTAGGTAAAATGGAGATATTACTTTGTTAATTAACAGATTTAACATGTGCGATCAATGATGATCAATTACTGACTTCGAATAAATAGATGACTGATTAGGATTTCAATCAGACGCTTCTGATTTGTGATTAGTTTTTTTTGTCCATAAAACAAAATGGTATTCCATATTTGGTTACTTTCCTCTACAAGTAAAACTTATGAATATAAATGTGAAGGGAAAAGATGAATGGATTGTGTGAGGAATGTCATGCAAAAACAGAAAGAGAAATAGGAGCTAAAAAATAATAAAAGGATTTTTTTTTTAAAGGATGGTTATCATCAAATGACTTCTTCCGCTCTGGGTGGAGCCGAAGGGCGTGTCAGACTCTTACTGACTAAAACCCATCCGTGTTCCTTCTAAAGCCCTTTGCGTTCCAGGGCCGCGGTGACTCTTTCGAACAAATTCCGCAACCCTGGCAGGCTCTGGCCCTAGCGGGCCCCGTCTTCTATGCTGACATCTCTTTAAGGCACACGTGGAACACAACGCGCCATCGACCCGCGCCTGGTAGTTATCGGACTGCGAGCCAGCCAACGCTCGCCGTCCGCAGGCTCGCGCCTACGGTGGCAGGGGATCGCCCTGCGACTCCCGACGCCCGGGGCGTCTTCTCCTGTAGCAGCGGTTGGGGCGAAGGTCTTGCCTTTCCTTCGCTAGCATTACTGCTTCAACACAAAACTACCTACCTACTACTGGTTACCAGAATCGCACTGCTGGACAAATGCAGGAAGATGATAATGATATAAATCTTCTACAACGACAAAACTATATGCTTTACAATTAATAAATATTATCGTCATCCTCAACAATCAACAACTATGATCAAGTTGTTTTGCGTTCTTTCTAACCGATTAACTGTTTAAAGAACCATAAAAGCCATGTAACTATGAAAAGTAATGTATTTGCATCTGGATACAGACATTATCCACGATGTTTCATTATATTCTCGTGAAATATGAATCGTAAATTGCATTTTGAAGCAACATTGTTAGGACCATAAACTTTTTGATTGCTTGGTCAGAATGTACTTTACGAACTGCCATTTTCCTTATGGACACCTCGTAAAATTACTATATTGTTGTACGATAGTAATCTTTTTAGGGTTCCGTACCCGGAGGGCAACCGACGGAACCCTATTAGTAAGCCTCTGCCATCCATCCGTTCGTCTGTCTGTCAGCGGGCTGTCTCTCATGAACCGTAATAATTACCTGCTTATTACATACTTTTCCAGTTCTGTTATATCTAGACTGAGTCTCCAACCACGCACAAATCCATACATCGAAGTGCCAATGAGAAATTCGTAATGGAAAAGTCGAGAACAAAACTAAGTTCTTTAACCCCTACGCTAAATTACTGTTTAACATATATTTATGCAGTTATATCAATAGGTTATGCTATCGAATTCGTGACCCGCCAAGTTAAACCAACTAAACTGGAAACAGAACAATCATTTGAACTTTATTTGGAAGTTCAAAGTGATAACCGACACTGATAAAGACACAATTAAAGTAAAGCCAACAACAATATCAGCACAGGTACCAGTAAACTTTTGACAAAACGAGCCAACCGGCGTGGCTTCGTCACCGTTAGGTTGGTCTAGTTCGATCCAGCCCGTCCCTAGCTGTCCTCCCCCCAGCGACGCCCTAAGCCGAGGCCCGTACCCCGCAGGCGGTGCCCTTAGCGTGTAGTCGCTTAGTTTGTAAGTTTTTTATAAGCCCTGGCTGGATGCTTTAATATTATATTAAGGCCACCACAGGCGGCCCGGTTAAGCAGTCGACAACCTAATAGGTTGAACTGCGAGACGCCACTCACAAAAAAAAAAACCGTTCGGTTGGTATGGTCCAGCAAAATGCTATGCATTTACATTGTTAGTTGTGCTTAAGTCAACGTCAAAGGTCCATTTACAATTAATTGAAGTGCAGTCACCGCTTAGTGCTTCTTCTTCATCGTCGTTGCCTCAGTGCTAAGGATGGTGACCACATAGGACGCGTCTCCAGGTCTTCTACAGTGTGGAGTGTACATGCTGCCTCCAAAAGCTTTATTTATTTCCGTAAATCAAGCTTATGGAGTCAGTGATTAAGAGAGTGCAACACAGTACAACATTGCGCTGGCACCTCATTTCATCAAGCAGCGGTAACGTTCGTCCTGGACTCAGAGGGGCGATCCCCAATTTTTCAAGCAATGTGTCAATCAAAAACACTTACAATGTTCTTTTTTTAAATGTTCCTTCAAATTACCTACGGAAGATGGCCCTAGAACAGTCTATCCATTCTATGTCTTCTGAAATCGTATTATTGTATCTAGGGACTGCAATAAAATACACTGTGAAGTGTTACCAGGGACCATAATTTACCATATATGTAAAACTGATCACTGCAATTACTCTAGCTCTGTTAAACACGTGTCTAGTTTATGTTTGAGACCACAGACTTCATTATTAGACTTCATTTTTAACTCCCAATCTGTTACCTTTTGTAATGTTTTTTTTTTTCATCTATCTTTTCTGTAACCTCTACTGGTGTACATAATAAAGAGTAGGTATTCTCTTCTACTAAATCTCTCCATATTCATGCCTCTTTATCAAAACCATAACGTTCTTTCTTTCCGTTGCGCAGGAGGGCTCAATCGGTCACGATCTGGTCATCCGGCCCATCCCCGACTCCATGACGTCGGCGGCTCAGGACGACGAGATGTTCATGGACCCCTCCAGCATGGCCGATATGGTCTCCATCGACACTGGACTGCCTTTAGGTGAGTTACCCACTATACTATCTATCTACTATGTTATCATTATTACGAGCCTGGATTTTTTCACTGCTGGGCAAAAGCCTGCATACTTCTGCTTCAATAGACGTCAAAATTGGGTAACAGACTTTTTGAAAATCGAAATCTGCCTTCATAAACTTAGTAGGCAATTGCAAAATATGAAAACAGTCTTATAGGAAAACCAATGAAAAAGGTTTGGCTAGTGAGGAGGCTTGTACCCTGAAATAGGTTGACATTATCTACGCACTTTGGCTATACAATAAGAATAACAAACAAGAGTTGCGCAGTTTTAAAAAGAAAACAGGATATAAGATTTTGGGAGCCAAAGGAAAGCAAAACTTTATTGATTGAAGAATCTGCTGGAACAATTCATATGCCTAATGTCTTCATAAACATTTTTCAGTGAAAAGAAAAAGGGAAGATCAACAGAGGTTAACACAGGCGCTGAACGGCGCCCAACACGTAATCATCAAGAGAGACCCCGCAGAAGCAGAACATGACCATTTAGGAGATTACGGTAAGTTTCCATTAAATAATATAAAATTAGTTAAGGTAAAAACGAGACATTTTTAAAAATAGAGACTTCTTTTTCCATATAATAATAGACTAAAACGTGATTCGAATAGCATTTTAAATATTCGTTATAACGCAAAGACAAGAAGCATTTAATTGCATTAAAAAGAGAACATAAATCAAGATGAACCATTTCATAACTTGTCATCTGCATGTTATTTAGAACACGAGTTTTTGACTCGTAAACATGTTGTCTCCTCATAAAATTAAATCATTCTCGTCATAAAAATCAGCAAACAGTAGCGAGAATGCCATCCAATATTTCCCCATTATTATTTATCTGTGGACACGTGCATTTCCATAGAGGTGTCACGTGCATTGCGCATCCATCGATTACATATACTTTACAATCGAGATTATCGAATATGTTAATAATACCGGTTTCGAATGCCACCATGTTTCTATCTATATACCTATCTGTTGAATCAGTATGCCCATATGTTGCATCAATTAAACTGATAATAAAATCATGAATAAGTTCGGAAAAATGCTTGTATGGTAATTCACTTTTTATTTTTTACATTTAAAGGCAATTTCGAGCATTTTTCTTGTAGTTTTTGAACATGATTGTTAAACAAAATATCTTTCTATATCTATATATGTACTACCTTATCTTAGTCATACTAATGGACTGTAAAAACCTTCACCATCACCCACTTTTAAGCTTAGCCAACAATAATTATATAACTAAAGCTGTGACTATATTTTAGAACACATTGGAATCTGATACCTTGCTCGACTCGACTAAATTATTTAGTACGCAATCCGATTACCATTATTTTAGTCGATTAGGTCAGGGGTCACGTCAAACTCTTTGTGGCGCTAACTTAATAGGTTTTTTTCGAAATATTTAAATTTTTTATTATATTTAGTTTTTTAATGAATGAGACTTGCATCAGTGGCGCAAAATAACTGGTAACAGTTCCTTTAAAGATTTGATTATATTTTCTGTGTTGTTGTTGGTTCATAATTTGCTCATGAAAATATAGCCTGATGCGCTGGCATAACATGCATGCAGGCATGGCCTCTCTTGTCATTGCTGAATAACAAGGGATGTCAAGTTTTCCAATCAGTTTTTAAGTCGGTTCTCAGAGTCAAAATTATAGCCAGAAAAAATTACAACGTTATTAATTATTATATTTATTATCATCATACGAATCAATCGTTTAAAAAGTTCGTTCGTTGTTGTAAGTAAATTGAAATAGATAAATACGACTGACGTACATATTTTGTCATCACTATTTTAAAAAATCATCAGTTTTATTATTGATTCATTAATTTATACAACGATAATATTATTATTTCTACCTATTGTTAGTATGTATTGTTATTCTTCCGTCTTATTAATTTTATCAGTTTCCAATCAAAGTGACAAATTAATTTTAACTTCGTCAAAACATCTGCTACCAAAGACAAATTAAAATAAAACATTAGTCATTAATTTATCATCAACAAATAATTCTGTTTACATTTATCAGAATCCAATTTAAGAAACTTTTAAGTTCTTTTATGTAAAATCTGAATAAATATTTGTTTTCTAAGATCAGATGCACGGCTGCGCTTTAAAAATAAAAGAAATATTTGATAAATTACACCTATTACAAAACAGGCGAAGCTCGGTCATATCCTAAATGTCACAAACTAACCGTACAAATCACTTAAGTGCTTATATTTATCAAAAGGCTACTATTAAATAGGTAAAAGAGGTATTTAAATATAAATATCCCAACCAACTTTGAGACTCGACATGACTGATAATATATCTACAGTAATATATTATGTAACAAAATTATTTATTTTATTACTTTATTTAATAGAACTATAAGAGACTTTTAATGAAGAGACTGATATACCTATGTACAGACGCCAGTACATCAAGCCATCCGAAACTGTCAAATTTTCCCAATCAACCTTGAACGTAATGCTTTAGCAATAAAGTTAGTTAATAATCTATTAAAAAAATCTGACAGATTGTTGTAGCTTGATGTGCTGGCGTCTGTATATTGGACATGCAGGACTGTCTTTCTTATTATAGATAAATACATAAATTTGTCCCACTGCAGGGCAAAGGCCTGATTAGGAAATCCCTGTTCCACACAATTCTGTTAACAGCTAGGAGGCTAAATCTATTATGTTGTGGCCCCAAACTCCTTTAGGCAAAAAAAAAGTAAAAATAAACTCCTTTAATTAGTAAGACTCGTAAATAAATCTCATCATTAGGTAGTCGCGCAGGTGTAAAGGCAAATAGAATTAATAGACCAATACAGTTAGACCAATTAACATTTAAATATGTTTTGGATCTTATCACAGATATTACTTAGTTGCGAACATTATCATATTTATACCATTTTGCGTATTAATTTGTGGACACAAGTGTCAACGCTAAAATCTTAATAAACTCCTCTTTGGCATATAACTAGTTGGTGAACTATTGACACGTGAGCTGCAAAATTTGCAAACGGTAGCCTGCCTATCTAGTTAATATATGGACAAAACAAATCGTCGAGTTTTTTGACAAAGTAAATTTTTTATTTCCTACATTTTAGTAAGTTACACTTTTGGAATCTGCTCGAGCCCTTTATCTTGATATCCCACTCGATAGGTTTTGAGGAAAAACATTTTTGAATCGGCCATTTTAGTTTTTATATACCCACTGTCACTCACAATCAAAACAAATCTAACGACGCCGCTCATCCTCAAATCCATCAAACCGATTAGGCGACAGAGCGTGCCAAAGAAATATACATACGTACCTACACTCGATAAACATAACCCTCCTTCTGTCGCAGTCGGGTAAAAACACGCAAACTACACATCACCTTCGCCTATCCACGAAACTCCTCTCGATATAGGCCTGTCCCATGCTACACCACAAAACTTGGCTCCCCGCTTTCCGAGTCCAGACTGTCCTGGCCCCACCCAACTTTGTCGTCAGTAGGTATATCTAGTTCCAGTGCTAGACGTGCAAGCGTAAGGCTGCGTTTCCACCAGAGATGTGCGAGGATGAGTAGCGAGGGATGTGTTTGTTAAGAACCAATAGAATCGCTTGCGCTGAGCGAGGCTAGGTAAATGAAGCAATTCTATTGGTTCTTAACAAACACATCCCTCGCTAGGAATCCTCACGCATCTCTGGTGGATACGCAGCCTTACGAAAGACATCCCCAGGAGCGTCCCGCGTTACTTTTCACACTCCCCTGCTCCTACAGCCATCGATCTTACCAGGTATAAACTAAATAGACTTATCTCAGTCAATCGTATCTTCTTGCTTGCTCCAGTTGAAATCTTGAGTCAAATCTACAAGAACTGTGGGGAACATTCTAAGTTTCTCTGACTACTTAACTTTTCTTGGTGTCTCTTTGCTTCAACAATAACAGAAAGTGTCTTGGTTTCGGACCAGCTCATCGCTGCTTTATTTTCAAGCAAACGAAGTGATTATTGCGTAGCATTTTTTTTTTTTTAAAGGTTGGGAAATCGTCAAATGACTTCTTCCGCTCTGGGTGGAGCGGAAGGGCGTGTCAGACTCTTACTGACTAAAACCCATCCGTGTTCATTCTAAAGCCCTTTGCGTTCCAGGGCCGCGGTGACTCTTTCGAACAAATTCCGCAACCCTGGCAGTTATTGCGTAGCCTTCATACCTCAATTCAGGGGGATCATTGAAAGATACTAGCTAAAATATGTACCAAGTTAAAAATGCGAGGAGAATTAACCATTTAAATCAGCGTATCCCAGATGGAAACCAAACTGGTTTGAAACAAAATGTCACCTCTAAACCGTATCTATGTGATCAAACTAAATATACCTACCTCACTATCAATTAAAAATTAATAGAGCTAACATTTACCCAGTGATTCTCTGAACTATGAACTGTCAAAGATCAGTGGAAACCAGTCGATTGTCTTTCGTTATATTTCCCAACATTCAATGATTTGCGGATTCTTTTAATTGTTTAATGGATGAAGAATTTTGATGATCCGGACGCAGTTCGCACCAATCACGCTAGTCTTCGTGACTGTGTTTGTTTGAGTTCCTGCTCTTGAACGCCTTTGCTAATAATGGTGGAATCCCAGCAAAATGAAGCCCATGACGAAGTTGGCAAATTCTAGTATCGGGGACTTTAGATTAGCAATACTCCACTGTCAAGAGACTAAACATGGTTTTTGGCATTTTGGAAGTAGGTACCTACCTCATAAAATTAATTTTGTTGGTTTATTAAACAATACTTAATACATATATACTGTTCTTAGAGACTAATTTTAGCATGTAACTTAGCATAACCTACCCATGCAAAAACAAATTGCCCAGATTAATATTTATATCTATTATACTTTATTATAAAATCGTTCGTATAATGTCATGTTATCATAGATTTCCGAGACAAATCTCGTTTTGCTAATAAGTTCGTTATTCCGTCTTGGACGGGGTCATAAGGTCAGACTCTAACGTCACCCATTATTTTAAATTCACGATAGAAAAAAGCTTCTAATAATTCTGTGGTTCATGAATAATCTACTATTTTGGGAAAACCGACGAAACGGTAGCCCATTTATGTGTTATCGCTGGGCAAAGGCCTCACAGGTGCACGTTTGAACTTGTTCGTGACCACAAACTGTCTAATAATAGGTATCGAATCGACTAAACCTGATATCGATTCTGGATTAGCGCGCGCAAAAATCGACTAAACTCATGAATCACACAATGTTTATGGTTCCTTTTTGATTTTAGAATTAAACTAATTAAAGTGAACTCATTTGTTATCCACAAATGAGTTTACTTTCAAATTAAGAATAGATAAGGAATGGTTTGGCGGGACAAAAAAAAACAATCAATTTTTTTTTCAATCGTGTCGGGACATTAAAAAAGACGGGTAAAAACTAAAAAATGATAACTCGGAAAATATCCACACCATTATATTTTCTTGACGCGTACCATAAACTGCATCGTCATTTTGTCTGGAAACCTGTAGATATTAGGTATGATTGGTATTTTGCACCTATATGCACTTAGGTACTTATAAGCAGGACCTACGTATCATTAGGTACCTATGCCAAAAACCAACTCCTACCTACCAAAACCAAATATAGATTTAAATTCTTTGTTAGATTTACTTAATTGTGTCAATATCAAAAAATCATAACCAAGATTCATCAAAGAGCATTTAATTTGAAAGTGGCTAATACCTACCGTCTTAAAATATCTGATTTACTACCTAGTTTGTGGTTTGATTTATTGAAACAACATCTCTTTACTTTCAGTTTCTCTGGTAGGTATAGTTAGCTAACTATCTAATCTCTGAGATCAATATACCTTAGGCATTATGACTACCAAGGGATCGGCCGCTTTTAGTTATGGGGCCCGCTAGATTTGGCAACCCTAATATACCTATACCTTGGGTGCGCGTAAATGTAAGTAGGTACCTTCTTGTATCTCAAGGGGCCCCGACTCTTGGTAGTGAAGGAATCATAGGGTTTTACTCGGTAGGAGTACGATATAACCCTCCGTTTTCCCAGACTTAACCATGAAGATTTTCCCAAACCAAAAAAAAACTGTTTTTTTTTTTATAATTAAGTATTTGTGCTGCCTGTGCTTATTTACGAGAGTAAAAAAAAGTATAGGTACCCTAATTTAATGAACAAAGAAAGGCGTCATTCTCAATATATCCGTACCTACCTAATTAATTGTAGTTGAATGGGACCCAGAATCGCCAGGCATTTTTAATAGACGGTCAGCAAATAAAAGTATTTAAAACGGCAAAACAAAAACTTTCCGTCCTAATTTATTACCCATCCTTCATGCTATGGTATTATGCAAATAGTATTACCAATCACTATTCCAAACGATATCATTAGCATATTAAATTGAATCTCTCATAAAAATAAGTATAAAAATCACAGGTCTTTGTTTTTTCCATGTCTGAAAAATTAGCAAAAGAATGTAAATTAATAACGAAATACTTATTAGAAAAGTAAAAGTTTATTAGTCTAGTCATTTTCTATCACATACTTTATACCTACTTTTGCAAATGAGATTTCGAAACCCTTGCGCCATCTATTGTTTTTCCTAAGAATTAGTCCTTAATAGAAACCTGAAGTCACCAACAGATGGCGCTACGTTTGCTTTTGTAATGTTTTACTTTTCCTTCCTTTGTTTACCACAATCCTCGTATTTATTATGTTTTCTTTGAACATTTACAGCATTCATGGAGCCAGATCACCTGGGCAAGCGATTCAGGCGGAAACGCTCAACGGAGACACATTCCAGACGGAAAAGAGAAGCCCCCTACGTCATCTACCCGGAGATTCTGGTCATCGTGGACTATGATGGTTATAGGTAAAGTTGTATGCAATTGTAAACTTAATTTATGTTTATTGTCTTAAAATAAACGACAAGCCTACTAAATTATTTAACTGAAAGAAATATACAATATCACTTAATTTCTAATAGTTCCAGGGTACACACGATACAGGCTTTTATCTGCACACAATTTGAAGTACTTTGAACTCTCAATATAAAGATTCTATCAACTTACATTTTTGTCTGTATTGCTTTGTTTTGTTACACCCAAAATTCTAATGACTTTTTATGGAAGTCTGTATCTTGTGGACGGTCCATTACACTTTATTTTATCCCAGAAAAGGATATAATTATATCCAAATGAAATCAACACCCCAATTCATTTATGTTTGCAATTTGCATATCTCGACACGATGTAGGTATTAGAACCTAACTACCTACCTACAAGTCAAGATTTTTATTTTAAAGATGTGTTTATTATTATGATGAACCTGTATATGCGTGATGTAGGTACCTACTTAATGTTGTCATTTATTTCCAGGTTACACGGCGGCGACAATGTACAGATCAAGCGTTACTTCGTGTCGTTCTGGAACGGCGTAGACCTCAGATATAAACTGCTCAAAGGACCCAGAATACGGATATCCATCGCTGGTATCATTATTTCTAGGGTGAGTTTAATGTTGAGCGAAATAAAGCTCTATCTGTATGACATAAGGTAGGTTATTGTTTGACAAGTGGTTCTTGAAGATATTTTACTTCTTGAAACTATTTTTGCAGTTTGTATTTGAATATGAACCTAAAGATTGATAGGTTTGGTTTTGCAAAGAAAACGCAACATAACTAGAGCCTTCATACAATCTGCAATAAAATTGTTCACTAAAATAATAAAAAAAACATTTCAAATTCACACAAATAACAGAGTAGAATATAGAAAATAAAATGTACTTTGTATTTTATAATCATCAGTATATTTATTGGAATAATTAGGAATTTGCCATCAACTTAAAATCAACCATTTCATCTGTCTCCACACATAGTTCTTCCAGTAAAGTCTTCTTAGATTTTGGATAGCCTTCCAGTATTGCATCAAGCATGTCACTGCAGATTCTCTTGCGTTTTCTGAAAAATGCAAAAAGCCTATGAAACAATTATTTTTATAGAAAAATATTATAATTATGTACTTAAATGTAGGTCTCAAATATTAACTATTAAATAAAGCTCACTGTTCAACACTTAAATCGTAAAAATATTGGTCTACTTATTTATGGTTTAGAAAAATGACAATGGGTACTTAGGTACTTAGATAGTTGAAAATACCGAACCTGAATCTTGAAAAACAGTATTACCTACCTATATTCTTTCAACAATTTGTCATGCTCAGTAACAAGAATTTTCTTGTCCTCTGCACTCATGACCTCTGTGGAGGTTTTCAACACATCCAACTTCTTTTCTGTGACCTCTATTCTGTTTTTTATTTCATCTATTTTTGTTTTGGCTTTATCAGTGGTTGGTGTGGAGATGAGATTCTTGAGATTTACTTCAACTGTTTTTAAAGCATTTGTTTTCTCCGCTAATTCTTGTGTGAGATTTTTGGATAATGCATCGTAATCTATAAAAAGAAAAATAAAACATATCAATAAACAACAAGGCTTCAAAGTCAACTGTTCATAAGAATAAGTACAACCTAAATCATCAAGATGTACTTAACCTGTTGTATCCCCATCTTCTGCTACACTTTCGGTTTGTATCGCAGCGAAAACTTTTTGCTTTCCATACAATTTACACTTTATTTTCCCTGCTTCACTCAAAGCGTCTAACGCTTTCTGTATGGCTGACTTAGGAAAAGCTCCACGCAAATTAACTGTGACGTCAGCACACGAATACGGACGATTCGTATCTACTAAGTATTTTAACACTGCTTCACTAGCCATTTCAATAAAAATATTCAAAAAAAATCCCTATCAGTATTGTTTTACGAGAAAGATTTAAAATCCCGCCGCTAAACTGATAAGTTCGACTTTGACAGTTAGTTTTTTTTATTGCGTTTCCAAAAGAATTTTAGTGATGAGCGTAATATCGATTTAGTAACATGTAAAATCAATAAAGATTTAATTATGAATTTTAAGTTTTACATTTTCGTGAGTGATGACATAAAGCAATAAAATATGTAGAAATAACAATAGGTTAAAATACGTTGGAAATATTTCAGGTCAAGTTTATGCAAATTTTATGTATATCGTTTTAAATAAATATCAAATTTAGGGTGTTGATGGATTAGGGTTTGAACGCAGCGAAAATATCTTTTCACCAACTAATCTCTGAGTAACTGAACTCAAATTATTCAAAATAATAATAACCTTTTAGTCACGTGCAACATTTTCTTCTAAAATATTTTACTTTTTAGACACACAACTGTGGTTGTTTCAAAAGCCAATAAACATTTAAAAATACTGCCCTAATAGCCTCATTTCCATAAATATAAACTATATTTAACTTGGAGAAGAAAAGTACATTCTAAGTCTAAGAGCAATAAAACCTGAACTGGCCAACTGGCGAGCGAGAAACATTGAATCAATTTGTATAAATTAAAAACACCTGCAATATTAATGAGATGAATGTGGTTATTTAATTGTTATGGCATAAAATCATGTGAACCTACACTTTAATACCTAACGAAAACAAAACATAAAACGGCGAGTGAAACAAGTTTTGTTACCAACTTGCGAAATTACAAAAAATCTGATTATTCAAGGTTGGGAAAGTTACCTGGACACAAGATTTTGACCTTTAAACCTTAAAGCACATAGTGACTAATGAGTATATCTCAAGTAGCGTCGCTTCCTCGATTATAATATTAACGTGACGCAGTAACTTATTTTTATATTTACCTAGCTATGCTTCAATGATTTTTAATTACTTTTACGGTAAATTGTGAACTCACACTCCGATCGATATAATTGTCATGTCTGTCAATACGGATAAAACCAACTTTATAAGTACAAACCTTAGAATCTTTTCTTATTTTTAAGGTTCCGTCCCTCAGTCGGCAAAAACGGAACCCTTATAGAATCACTATGTAGTTCGTCCGTCTATCCGTCTGTCAAGACCCTCTTTCTCAGGAAAGCGTGGAGGAATCAAGCTAAAATTAAAATCAAATACTCAGCTGCTACACCTTGGAGCGGTAAAAAAATCAAACTTCGAAGTCAACGCAATCTAAAGATAAGGCCGTTTATGGCGTATGTTTTGATGCTCGTAAGAGAATCAAAACCTATAGGGTACTATGAAATTTGGCGAGAAGAATGATCTCACAGTACAAGTACAGGAAAAAGTCTAAAAATATAAATATATTTTTTTGCGATTATAAACTTATATTTTTGGTGTAAAAATTGACCGTGACGTACAGTAGCCAGCACACTAAGCTACCCGAAACTGTCATATTTATAGCTTGATGTGTTAGCGTCTGTACATTGATGTATGGGAGAACACTTTGTTAACAACAAATTAAGTCTGTCGTGCAATCACACCTGCTATATTTTTGTCAGAGTAATGAGAGTGCTTTCATAGTTTATAAACTTCCATAGGTAATGTAAACTCGAATAAATTCAAAACCCGATCGTAACTTTTGGTGCACGAGTCTGACTCGCACTTGTCCGGGCCTTTTTAGTATTATTATTGAAAGGCTTGCGTTTGACCACAATCTCACCTGATGGAAAGCGAAGATGTGGTCGACGATGGAGCACGCTTGCCTAGAAGTAACCTGTTCACTCTTGACTTAAAGACCCTAAGGTTTTGGGGTATAAGGCCTTTGGGGTCTTTAAGTCAAGAGTGAACAGGTTAGAGTATCAGAAACCACATTCTCCGGCAGGGAATGCTACTCCTTAACACAATTAAAGCATTCCTAAAACGTTTTGTGCGGATAGGCACAGATTATAAAATAGTTACTGACTTAAGTATGGATAGGTACAATACTGACCAGCCAGTTTTCCATATTCCAGGGTCGGGATGCTACACCTTACCTTGAAAGAAACCGTGTTGGTCGAGACGCGATAGACTCGGCCGCAGCGCTCACTGACATGGGCAAGTATCTGTTCAGGGAGCGACGGCTGCCAGTCTACGACATTGCTGTTGCCATCACCAAGTGAGTTCAAAATAGTTTTCATAAATCTTACTACTATTATCAATGTGAAAGTTTGAATGGATGGATGTTTATTACTTCATAATGCTGGAACGGCTGGTCGGATCTGGATGAAATTCTACACAGATATAGATTATAGTCTGAAATAGCACAAAAGCTACTTTATCCTGAAAGTAGTTTCTTTTGGGATCATTAACTTAAAAGCGGTTTAAGCCGTTAGCAGAAGCTAGTAATGTCATAAGCTACATATACGAAGCTGATTATGGCTGCAAAGGCGATCATGAGAATGACCACCTGCCATCATAACTGCGCTTGGCAGAGGAATCCGTGATCGCAGTATGATCTCCATCAGTGAGACTGGCGTCGAGCTTCTTTCATACAATGATCATTTTTATAGCATATCTGTCTTTGAAACCTGTGCTATCAAATTATCAAAACTAGAAAGAATAATATACGATGCGACTCTTTGAATAATGTTGACAGTCATACATCATCAGCAGTGTTTCTTAATATTTTATAGCGATAATCTGTTTGTTGCATAAAACTTATGCATTAACTTGTGTTTTGTTTTGTGTTAAAGTTTTTAATTTAAATAAATTATGGACACACCACTGAATAAAAAATTAAACAATACCTACCTAGACATGTTAGTTGTCAGAGGCATTACCATTTTTGAAACTATAATTATTATGGAGATCGTATTTCACAACTGTGTCTGTGACCAATATCGCGTGAGAAGATTATAGCTATTCAAATTTTATTGCATTCAAATACATGCGAATACAAGATGCAAAACAGAAAATAATATTACTAAATAAACTTTATTAGAACAAATCTGTATAATTTTTTAGTTTTGAGATGATAATAAAAGTTGTTTAACTTAATACTTTGTAATCATAGAATTTGCTGAGGTCCTATTGGTTTGTGTTTATTATGTCACTGTCATTATGAGAGTCTGTATTCTGTGTACACTCAACAGCATATTATAATTTTATTTTACTGTTCACGCAACACTTACAGGACGGAGGGTAAGATGGTAAGTATATCAAAGCATTCAAATCATAATTTAGCGCCATTATTCAAAGTAATTCTTGTATAAAGTACGGACTATGGTCTTGATATAGTTTTAAGTCAAGATAAGGTGAAGGTCAAGAAATTGTTATGAAGACGAAGATACTAATTTGACCAACAGGTATGACATGTGCCGACGTCGCAAGGGTGGTCGCTGTACAAAAGGCACCGCTGGTAAATTAAATTTTAAAACAAACGTTCATTAGGATGGTGTTGTCAAACGGAGCGGCATTAACCGAGGCTTGAGAGTGAAACATTAATTAAGTGCTTCATTATTTTTATTTATGAGGTAAAGGATTTGGTAATGGCGCTGAATATTAAAAAGTTACACTATACAATAGTCGCTTGCACAAGAAAACGTTCTTGTATGAGAATATTTCAGTTTTATTTCATTTTGTACATGGAATGAGGTGAACCGAGAAAGTTCCACGACGAGCCATCGTACGTTTCTGTAGAGCAACAGGAAAATACAGCATCTTATTGAGTTTTATTCTTTCCATACAATTTCAGACTAGACATGTGCAGAAGACAATTTCCCAACGATGCGTGCAATAGAGGGACAGCAGGTAGGCGTGTTACAGAGATCTTACATTTTCCAAAAGCACGCCTTTTTCATCAAAGTCCCTCACCTATTTGTTCACAATTATACACTATGGATCCATGTTCCACTTGAATACCTTTACCCAATTCCGTGATGTCATATTCGCACCTTGTGAATAATATTCTGTCTTTTCTGCAATATTTTTTCTTCTAGATACATTGTAAATCTTTGTGAATGCATCATTTTAGATATCTAAATGACGTTGTAAATATTAATCTTCTTCCATTTTATGTAGTTTGATCATAAAAAGTTTATTATATTTTATTATGTCTACGTTGTCTCTATCTACTTATTATTTAATATTTTTGACTAAAATATTTAAACGTTTATTTTCATCATCATATTGTATTGTTTTTTAGATACTATCTGACTTCATCGTCATATAAAATGACGCCAGAGTACGTAAAATAACAGTTATAATTTAGGCATGGACTGCTTTCTTAAATCAATTAATAGCATGTATGTATTTTAGTAACTGTAGTCATTAGACTGTATTCTCCATTTTTGACAATTTATAATAACTTTGAAGAAAAAAATATTATAAATAAAATTAAGCTTCATATTTGAAGAAACCCAAAAAATATCGATTTAGTAACAGTTATCGACTTCGAACTTGGCTGTATAAAAAAATATTGTTAACATCACTGACTTGATGTCAACTGTCAATTTATAAATTAAAGTATACGAGTGAGGCGCGGGAAAATATAATATTTGTTGTTTTTGCTTCTACCATAATTTTATTTAATATTTTTCTAAAATGAATCCAAATTGCATGTTGTTATTATGTGCTTTAAAATTATGCACTATTTATTTCTAATCTTATTTGCATGCTTTGAAAATGGTTCAATAAGTACCTACTAATGATTCGCAAAGATAACTTTAATCTGGTTTTTCTAACGCTTCTGCACGTTAAATAAGTTTGCAATGCATGTTTTGTGTATCCTTTTATCCTCAACACTTCACTGTGAGTATTTTAAGCATATATTTAAGTATTTTTTGTGTTGTCACTTATTTTTTCACGCATCGATCATCGAACTGTAAGTAGCCTTAGCTTTATGAATATTTATTACCTCTTTTTACCTAAACTCCTTAGTCCTACGATCACGCATTCATTGAAAAAATTCTGTTCTTTTGTACTGTCCATTTTTACCTTTTTCCCTTTGTCTAGCTAAAATGTTGCCAATTCTTACCTACCTGTTGAAAAAAGGCCCATTCATACTTTTATTTTAATTTGCTACCTTCTTCAGACAAAAAAATCTGCCTTTGAAATCCGGCTAAGTATCAATTAAAACACGGGAGCCAATCAGATCACTTCCCTACTTTAAATTTTCTTTTTTTCTTTTTATAATGTTCCCCAATTCAAAATACTTACACGTTATTCCAATGCAAGGTTTCGCGTACGTCGGCGGCGCTTGCGTGGTGAACAAGAGACTCGAGAAAGTGAACTCAGTCGCCATCATTGAAGATACCGGTGGCTTCTCCGGTATCATTGTCGCTGCTCATGAAGTTGGACATTTGTAAGTATTATATTCACGCAGAGAGGGCTCAACCCTTATTTAACTAGGTACCTATTTTTATCCATGTCATTAAGCGCCACCTTCACGAGCGAGTGAATCGCCGCGAGTTGGTTTTTTCTCGTACTTGTCGAATCGCCGTGTGGGGAGTGGAGACACGTTCATAGAGTTGTAATAAAATGAAGCGGCAGGACGATAAAACCGCCATAAGACACTTGCTCGTGGAGGTGGTGCCTTACCCAAATAGTACCTAAGTAGGTACCATCATCTACCAAAATGGTTAAAAATCGAATGTGGACTAACTCTTTGTTTTTTTTCGATACCCAAGACCCAAAGAAAAACAAAGAGTACACATTCCTAGACAGGCAGGATTAATTTCAACAGAAACTCCTTTTTGAAACCTGGGATTAACATTTCTCTAGTTTATCTCATGACTACCATGTAAGTAAGTCATGTACCTAAGCTGAAAGAACACTGTTGTGTTACGAACGCAGATACATAATGCCTGACACACTTCTCACCAATCTCCAAGTAACATGACATCCCGTCCACTTCCAGACTAGGCGCCGTGCACGACGGCAGCCCGCCGCCCTCGTACCTGGGCGGGCCGGGCGCGGAGAAGTGCCGCTGGGAAGACGGCTACATCATGTCCGACTTGCGACACACTGAGAAGGGATTCAGGTGGTCTCCCTGCAGTGTGCAGAGTTTCCATCATTTTTTGAAGTGAGTGCAATAATAAATATTTTATAATCATATAAATATTTTACTAGATGCTCCACCCAACTTCGTCTCGGCTCCTATTGGTCGTAGCGTGATGTTATATAGCCTATAGCCTTCCTCAATAAATGGCTTCCCAAAACTAAAAGATTTTTCAATTCAAACCAGTAGGCCTTGGGATTAGCGCGTTCTACCAAACAAATAATCAAGAATAACTGATCGAATTAAATGATTAATTTTAATCGACCGCCGAGAGTACAAAATAAAAGCACTAATATCGCTATTAAACAATAGGGGTTGGTGGTAGAGAGACCCTTATTAGTTAAGGGTAGGTATGTAATATAGTTTTCAACAAATTTGCTCATAAAACGCATTTACGAAGCCTGTACACAGTGTTCGAAAGTTAAAAATTACGCACCATACAATGGAACGTGCGGTACAAGTTTCTACAGTGACACGTAAGTTTAGACACGATATACCTAGTCAATATAAATGGACTATCACGAAGATAATATTGATTATCACGCTGGTAATATTGACAATCACATTTTTGACATTGGTTGGTGCTGAGATGATATTGCGACTTGAATTTGAACTGTTTTAAGTATGAGAATTGGCGTTTTAATAGTCGTGTCTTTGAGCCCAGTTCATGACCATTCCCTTCACCTTCATACCTCATCAACACGCTCTAAAATAAACACTTTGTATTCCAGTGGTGACACGGCGACATGTCTATATAACTCGCCGCACGAAGATGACTCTCTGCCACGAGTGCTGCCCGGACGTCTGCTGACGTTAGACGCGCAGTGCCGGAAGGATAGAGGGACTAGGTAAGACGTTGTTGAGATACCACTTATGAGTAACCTTTTAGACAAAGATGGACATCAATATCAGTTGTTCATTTGCTCTCGATGTCTGGCCTGACTCCAGTTCTGCCATCAATACGCTAAGAAAAAGAATATTCTCCACCTTTCAACCAACATTCCCAATCTATTACATTCCATTTTAGGGCATAGACTATCCTTTTACGACATTATTTATGTTATGTGCATGATTGAAACAATTACATTTTAATTAAAAAAATAATAATACTGTGTTTATCCCTTTATAAATTCAATTTTTAAGGTACAATATTGCAATTGCGCGATCTATAGTATGTGACAATAGTCAGAGTATGAGAATGTATGGCGCCGTTTCCGAGGTCTGCGACAGACGCACGCGAACTTCGGAAGCGGTGCCATACATTTTCATACTCTATGTATTGTCGCATCAGCCGCATGCGGTGCGATCGGCCGCGATGCACAGAATTGTACTTTGAGGCCCGCTGAAAAACAAGTGAATAGATAAAAGAATTAAAAACATCGTTCTGTTTGTGTTAAACATTTGAATATGACAAAAATACAATGGCGTTTAACTTGTTCAGTGTTGTTTTCACAACTTATCTTGTATAATCTTCCGCGTATATAACAGACTAAAAACCATTTCTTCCCGTTTCCAGCGCATGTTTCAAAGACGAACGAGTATGCGCTCAGCTGTTCTGTTTCGACGCGGCGAGCGGGTACTGCGTCGCATACAGACCGGCCGCAGAAGGGTCGCCTTGTGGCGATGGACAGGTACATATTACCAATAAACATGTTAATCAATCAACATATTTGGTAGCTTATTCTACACATCGACAAACTAGTTTTTATTAACCTTTCTTGGGACTGATAAATGGAAGAATCTATGTAGCGGTATCAAAGTCAAAGCGTTTATTCCAATTAAATCATTAAATGGCACTTTGAACGTCATCATTTACAGTTTAATATAAAATTAATAAAGACTCAATTCGGAAAGGATTCTTATGGAGAAGAACGGACAAGAAGAAGAGGAAGATCTTCAGTTTATTACATACAGATACACACATTTTACATACTAGCTACTACCCGCGGCTCCGCCCGTGTTAATGTCGAAAATTATCCGAAGGGACCAGACTATAATCTACCTCTGTGCCAAATTACATCAATATCCTTTCAGCCTTTCTGACGGGAAAGATTAATTTTGTTGGCGAAGATATATACATTCATTATGAACATTATTATTCCAACGCATACAATTTTAAAACGAGTGCTGCTATAAAATAATAGACAACAATTAACTATGAGAGTCCTGAAGACCTACTCTACCACCTACCATTGGTTAAGGAATACAAATGTATGTTTACCTTAATCGTACAAAAATAATGTCCTCTCATTACTGTACCATATAATTACTTATTTGTTTCCAGTATTGTATAAACGGGCGGTGTATAACCGAACACGAGAACATAATCCCCGACTATTCGCAACACACGCCGAGCTACGTGCGTCCTGAAACGAGCCCGTTCTTCGGAAACATTACCAGGTGTGTATCATTCTGATACTGATTGTTAGCATTATGAGTGTGATTGTTGGTGTTATCAGTGTGATTGTTGAGAGTATCTGTGATAATTGATATTATCTGCGTGAAAGGAGTATTATGGTACCCAACCGCTGGATAATCGAGGTCGTAAGGCAGTCACTGCATGTAGAGCACTGTTATTTGAAGCCGAACCCCAGCATAGTTGATACATGACGATGCGTTGAGATTATCAGTTTGATAGTTGATTTTATCAGTGTGATTCTTGTTACTATCAGAGCGATAATAACTTTTATAATCGTGATAGTAAATAACATTTTTTTTAAAGATTTTGTTGATCCTGTTATTTTGAGTAGGAACTGATGTTTGTAAAATTTAATTGATAATGAATTTTAGTATAAGCAATTGTAATTTAGACAATTCCTTAGGCATATGGCTACATAAATATTAAATATTTATACAACCATACCACAGCACAAACCAACTCAAAATCGCCACAGCACTGGCCCAGTCAATGAGAAAACAACACATTCTCATTGCAACCAGCCTGTGTACATACAGGGGCACACTTAACTAATACTGTATTTTTTAACACGTAGTTACGATGGAACGACACAGCCATACGTAGCTAGTACTTCGGCGCCACCCGCACAAACCCCAAAATACTACCAAAAGAGCACAGCATACACCACAAAATCAACAACAACAACAAAAATTACAACCACAACAACAACAGAGAAACCATACTTCCAGTTCACAACAAGAAAACCATACCAATTCTTCACTGAAAAGACCACAAAGGCGACTGTACCACCAAGTTCGAGCGTGACATACCCTCCTTCAATAAACAAATACTCGATCACATCAACGAAGTCTCCTTACGACTTCAAAGACTTTACCACAAAACCGCCAACGCCTGCTTCGAGTACGGAGAAAAGAGGGTTCTATAAGAAGGAGGACTTCGATGGCTTCTTTAGACATTCTACGACAAAGAGTCCTTACCAAGACAAGGGAATTAAGCCTGTCTTTAAAATTGGGACGTACTACTCTCAAGCGAAGTCGAGTGACAATTCTATTCGACCCGATGCGAACTCTCAGCAAGTACAAATTGAACCGGCACGGTTCATGTTTCCCTTCCAAAGGAACTTGACGAGCGGCGAACTAATTCGACAATAGGTTGCCATTTATTGGTAAGGATGGACGATGGATGATCACTCTATTTCATGCGTCGACATCGATCTCTTATTTCATGTCTTGACTTGGGAATAATGTTGATTGGATTCACTTTTATACTGGCAACTCAACTGATACCTACCTAAGCCAAATTAATGTGGTACTGCCAGTTTCATTTCATAGACATGGTTCACAAGCTCCGGGCAGGTTTCAGATAACCGGTATTTTTTTATTTATTAATCTGGCTGTAAGAGTATATTTGGACTTTGTGATCTGTATCAGAGTCCAAATTTATAAAATATCCATATTAATATTATTTTGAAAGAGAATCTATCATAAAAAAAATTCAAAGCAATGATGATGAATCCACTTTAAAATGACAACAAAAATTCTTAAGTCTCGACTCTAATACATGATCTGGAATGACATCATATTATGTACATAAATACTTCTACATACATATCAAATATCTTCCACAAACTACTTCAAACATTATGGAAACATTACCTACATACATTGTACATATATCTACTCTTACTTCTAAGTTTTTGTGCATTACCTTATGTTAATAATATTACTTACTCTTATTTTACTATTGTTATTTTTATGTCTTCTCGAATGTACTTATACTTAATCATAAGCATGTGTGTTTCAGTCTTAATTTAGGATTTAATCCTAAAAATCATACTTATAATTTTTATTGCTGAAAAATCTATTGTATACAATTTTCGATACCTATCATTTTCTTCTCACATCACTGTTTGAAAAATCTCCAGTCATATTTAATCAATTATTTTTTCTAGCAGCCGCCATTAACGATAAGAGCGGGCCGAGCCTTGAAGACTGTCACACTGGAGCGAGCGACTCGCCGCCGACTGACGCCGGCACAAGGCAGTCCCTCCAGTCTCAAACACATTACAGATTGTGAACCGCACACTACCCGACAACGAACATCACATCGGTAATTCGTGATAATTTTAAATATCAAACACGTAATACTCGTAATAAAAATAATCGTATTATAATTAATAGCAATAAAAGCAAGCAGACTGTTATTTGCTTGTTTTTATTCTGAATATCAAACTCGTAATAGTAGATACGGGAGTGTGCGACTTGTGTGTGAAATAAATTGTGTCCGAAGACAATGCTTTATGAAAGTGTCGGACACAGTTCCGTGAGTGATATTACAATGTGATTGTGTTATTAATGAACTTATAAGTACACTAGAATATTAGAAACGTTAGGAACAGAATAGTCCAAGTGTCCTGCGATCTTGGATAACGAGAAATACTCTTAGGTTTGAGTTTAAAAAAGGTTGTAAAATATTCATCAATGTTACATAAAAGAAACTGCCACGAAGTGCCTTTTATACAGTAAATATTAAGAAATGTTAAAAATAAGATTTATTTTTATTTTATTTTTTGTTTAAAACTGACTTCAAGAGCGACTGGTTCGCGGTCTTCTGAAATTAGGTTTATTTTCTTACTTTTTAAGTAAATTTTACATTTTACAAAACTTCGATTGTTTTTTTTTTGTTCTTATGAAAAATTCAATTTTGTTATAATTTAAGCTGTTTTTAATGTCTAAAATTATTTATGAAGAGATATTAAATCAATAATAAAGTTACCAATAGTGTAAAAAATCTTTACAATGTATTTCGGTTGTATGGACCATGCCTTAGGAGATCAGTGATATTGTAACTTTGACATCACTTGCCGTTGATATAACTATTTATTGTATTCAAACTATTTATGTATTAAAATCCCTTTTTTTCCTCCAAAACTGTCTACATTTTAAGGAAAAAATATAGAAAATAACGAATACGGAATGTTTGTTGTTTTATTGTTCCTCATCTAAATTTCTACCACTTGTAACAAAACTACCAACCTATTGATTATGCTGGTTTAGAAATGGCAACACTTGGATATCATGGTGATGTAAATAAAAACTCATAAGTTCCCAACACCTTTTATTTTGCCATTATTCATATGAAATAAACATGCTTAACTTGAACTTAGTATTACTTTGTCATAAATAATATAGTTTACTTAACGCAAACAAAATGAACACAGTTATTGCACCAAGAATTGTGCGGGCACATACACTACAAAATATACAAAAAACACATATTTTGAAATAAACGCTTTTCAATGCACTTGAAAATTCACTTCATTGTTCAATAACTTCTTCACTGTAAATTGGAAAATTAAATTTAATGCCAGTAGTAGCCATTCAATATTGAAAAAACGGTTTGAAAATGCAAAAAAAAAACAATCCTTCAACCTTAAATAATAAATGTATGATTTTACATTTTCACTTAAAATTAAGAACCAATTTATTTTCACTCGGGGAACTTTTTTTTTTTGTGTAAAATGCTACCCAAAGAGTTTCTAAATAAAAAGGTTCTTTCCATAATTACCCTTTGGTAGCCATTGGAGAATTGGCACCAACATGTTTGAATACAATCTTGGCTAACATACCGACTGACAGACAAAACACTAGACCTGCTGGCATGAACTTCCTGCTGTTGTAATACCTGTAATTAAAAATTGATTAGTTCAAAATTATTTTCTTTGGCAAAACAGTTCATTTGAAAATACCGGTACAACCGTGGAAATTACGGATCGAAGACTATTCGTCCTGAAGCCCATAGATTTAAGATTGAAAAACGGTCGACCGGATACTTTCGCATATTATGCACAGTTGTAGCAGAATGAAGGAGCCTTCAAAGATAAATCGTATGACTAGCCCTACCGCGTCAAAGAATAGTCACATTAAGAAGGCTGAGTCAAAATTTTCCTTTAAGCGTAAAATCCGAAAACCTACCACAGTATAGTCTTTATGACCCAAAGGTTGACTGGTAGAGAATGCCTTGATGCATTTAGTCCGCCCATGTACCACTATTGTACATAAAGTTTAAATAAATAAATAGTCGCGTCTGTTTTGCCACCAATCTGACAATGTCTCATCATCATCGTTTCAGCCGAAAGACGTCCACTGCAGGGCATGGGCCTCCCCAATGTCGCAATTTTCCTTACCTATAGACCAAGTGATGTAGGTATGAGCTCAATCTTCTCATTGTGGACACTTTTCGCGAGACAATGTAAGTATGGTGAAGGCAATAGTACATTGTTCACCGAGAGGAGAAAGTGACCGATTACCGTCGAGGGTGTCGTTTGAAGCCCGAGCCGTAGGCGAGGGCTTTAAAACACCCAAGATCGGGAATCGCAGTTTCTCTCGAGTGATACATAGTGCTTTATACTACACCTAGAAGGAAAATAAAAAACGAAATCTTTACTAATTGAAATTTATATTGAAATTGTTGCAGTTAAAACTGAATCCTCAAACAACACACAAATTGGAAATGGCGCCAATGGCGTCTGCAATTTTCACATGTTCTTTTTTCAAATTGTTTATCCTGCCGCCGCAGGGTCGCACTGCCAGCCCGACACCATCCAACACACAGCTAGTGGCCAGTGTCATTTTGCGAACTTGGAGATAAAAACTCACTGTAAAAACTTTTTGGCTTTTGATATTTAGGTTACCGGCGCATAGTCTTACCCAAAATTAAAAAAGAAAAACCACGTAAGAAATGGATTTTCATACACTTTTCTCTCCCGCTCAGATGCGTTTTCTCCCCGCATATTTGTTCGATATGCAATGACGTACTTTCTACCGTAAATTTGATAAAGTATCAAGGTACTTTCCAAGCAGGTGTAGTATAAATATATATATTTAACTTTTTGAACGCCATCGTCACGTATACATGACAAGCAAGCGCGTACCTTGTACGCCAAAACGTCACAAATATGTTACAAAAAGTACGGTGAATCTGTGGCTTGGCGTCGGGGGCACGCCGATGCGTTTATGCTCTGGCGTTCAAAAGGTTAAATCTTGAACTGCCTTGAGGAAAGTACCTACGCGTGATGCAACACTTTGGCCTTGAGCTGGAGTAGCATAATACTGAATTCCTATAGAATAAGCAGCTCTCCTGATTGTACTGGCTTTGTTACCATTGTGTGGCATACTCTACCAATGCAAGCTCTTATTGCCTTTTAAATGCCAAATTTAAAAGGCAATTTAATGCCAAATAAATGTAGGTATATTGCCAATATTTAGTTGAAATTGATTAAGGTGAAAGCGCCAGGGCAGCCCGCGAAATTCAAATTTTCATACGTTTTTTGCATTTTGCAGGTCAGTGTCAGGTTGCATGGTGATAAAAATACATTGGCTACCGTAACAAATTTGGCTTTACTGAGTTATAATAATTAAAATCATCATACAGGTTGTACCATTCATGTAACTCGATTGAATGACTTTTTCATGAAATAACCATTCAATCGAGTTAAATGAACTTAGAGGGTTGTTTTCAACATACCTACAGCCTGACTGACTTGCAAATTGCTAAAAACATAAGAAAATTTAAATTTCGCGGTCTACCCTGGCGCTTCCACCTTAAAATATAGATTTTTGCATGATATGAGTGCAGGCGCGGAAATAGCCCTCAAAAAAGGTTGTGGTCACAGCCGCCCGAAAATCGGCCAAGTGCGAATTGGAATACGAACTCGCTCATGACAGATTTACTTAGTGCATTCCTACAAAGGAGATGTTTCAAAATATATGACGCCCTGACAAAGATTTTGTACATTGTATAGTTTCACGTGAGCAAAGCCTTGGGGCGAACACTAGTAAAGTAAATATCAAATCAAAATAATTTTATTTTGGTGCTTACTTAAATTAGGTAAAAATGTGTGTATTTAGAAGTGCTAGACCGGATAATCTTTCCTGTGCCCTTGAGGCACGCAACCATAATTTTACTCTGCAAAGAGTAGAAAACAATCTCTCTGCGGTAGCTACGCTGACCGGGAGAGTTGCCAGTTTTTTTAAGAAAAAATTCATGTCACGAGTACAAATCTTGGTTGCATGCTTCAATGAAACTATGGTATGACGGAATTGTTTTAACATTCTCATTTCCATTTGGCCATCCAGAGTCGGTGTATATTTATAACAGATGATTCATTATCGTGAATGAATAGCGGAAACACGGACGTCACAGTCTATTATGGTTGTGGTTCATGCCCATTGTGCCTACAATGGTGGACCCGTGCTTGATGAGTGGATACCTTCTTTATTATATCTATGGTGGATACCAAACATTTAGTTTTTCACCAAGTAGTTGTCACTGCACTACACTGTAGCTAAGCTCCTTGACAGTGGTTAAAGAAGGAACATAATTACCTATATCCCATTAGACCTCCGAGAGCTGATGTGGTTCCTAGCATAAGTGTGTAGTTTGAGGGATCCTGACTCAGCTGATAAGCTCCAACTCCTGAAATTTAGAGACAATACAATGTAAATAAATTTTAGGATTTCTATGAAGTGACCCTGTATTAAATTAAATTTCAGTCATGCAGAGTTACACTAAATAGACAAGTTTTCTTAGATTCATGATGACTTGAATTTAAAATTTAAATATGTTTTCTTTTTACCAAAGTATATGGCTGATTTGTTGCTACGATTGATGAAGTAACTTACCTAAAATTGAACCGAATATGAGGCCAGCTCCCAAAGAAGGTACGGATCCTGAAACAAATCAAATTTATTATTGACCAAATAAAAGATCAGCAATCTAATCTTCATATTGGCATCATCTTTACAAAACCCTACTAGGTACAGTGGAAACCGTTTATTATGAGTCCGGTTATATTGACCAATCGCTTACTATGAAATAAATACAGTGCAAAGTTTGGATATTATGACTTCACTTATGAACATGTCGCTTATTATGACCTGTTTTTAAGGAATTATGTTAAATTATAGTGAGTGACATGATTCCTAACACCTTCACTTGTTTTTGAGATCATTCCCACCCCTTTCCCTGCGATGACATATTGTGCAATTTGAATAGTTTCTCTCTATTACACAAAATTTCTCACAAAAATAGGTAGAGTTGCATATCTAAGGAATATGCTTTGTATGACGTTTGTTTAGTATGATGTGTTTTTCACTTCCATTTAATGTCATTATAAGCGGATTTTACTTACATCCTATTCTAACAATATTGCAATTAAAATATGAATGGATTTAAACTTGGCATTTGAGCAGTCCATGACTCAGATTAGCACATAAGTTAATTTTCATCCTGGGAGAATTTCCCATTGTATTGGGAAAAATTTCAACTGACACGGAAACAAAGCTGCTGGCAAATGCTAGTATGTAGGTACATATTACAATATGGCTATTATTCACTCATAGGTTGCAGTGTGTGCAAGTAAATAAATAATAGCAAAAATGATCAAACAGTACTTGTCAGACAATTGTAAACTTCACATACATGCACATGTTGGATGTAATGTAAACATAGCCATTCAATTTAAATACAATAGTGTTTTCGAAGTTTAAACCTACACATTGGACATTAGTGATTGCCTGTAATGTCTTATCGTGTGGTAAAGTTGATATCTTTTGACCTTGTGACTTTATGTAAAATTTCTTATGTCGAAAATTAACATTTTAGGTTGAAATTAACATTCTAGGTCTTTGAGATCTTCAGAGAATCTAAAACTAAGTATTTACTTCTTTGACAAATCTATCAGTGTACAAGCGGCTCGTTTGTGGAATGCATTACCCATAAAAGTGAGGCGTGCCCAAATGCTACTAATGTTTAAAAGAATGGTGAAGGAGCATTACCATTCACTTTAATTTTTCCGCTCCTGTCTCAATTATATATTTGATATAAATTGGTATTGTATTTATGTATTTTATATTATTATATCTAATTAGTATTGTTTAAAACGTTTGTACACTGACAGACCTAAATCTATCTCCCTTTGTTCAATCCATCCAAAGGTTGTCTGGAAGAGATTGGCTTGTGCGATAAGACCGCCCATTGTACACTTATTTTATGTTTGATTGTCCTGTTCTTATTATGAGGTGTACAATAAAGTATATAATAAATAAATAATTGTATTTTACAGTAGTAGAAAATATTCCTGGAATCTTCTAGAAAAAAGCTTGCAAATATTGTCAAGAGATTAAGTAATTCAACAGACAATCCCAGATGTTTATAATTTTCAAAGAACAGAATTAGATACAAGTTTTACAATTTGTGTAAGTAATTATACAATGCTTTTTCTGAAGACTTCATAGTTCAGGCCTGTGGTTTACCAGTCTTGCAATTGCTATGCTGAAAATAGCATTTCATTCAAATCATGCTCTACAAGCAGTTTACCTAGATATTATTAATTCTTGTTATTTATCTTTTAATACAAATCCTTGATAACATTATTAACACAGTGATTGTGATCGATAGGAAGCTATTACACATTTTATAAATGGAACAATGAAAACTAATGTAATAAACAGGATGTTTTGAAAATTAAAAACAAATAACTGTTACTGGCACAACATTTTATCAAGAGCACTTCCGCCTATTGGCCAGGCCGTTTTACGTAAAAACATAGATACTTTTATCAAATTGATTTTGAACTGATTACATAAAAGTTAAGAGTTAACATGTTACAGCTATTCTAATATTTCTAAACTTCTCAAATTATGGCTCAAATATTCTTTCTATAGTTACATCTGAAGGTTTTATTTTTTTTATGTAAAGGAATCGTAAAAAATATAAAAAACTAACCTGCTTTAGCATAACCCATTATTCCACCGGCGGCAACGGTGGCGGCGTAAGCAAAACTCAAAATGTCGACACCCATCTTGCTCTTTTTATGTTTAATTAACTTAAGTTTATAAGTTTTCGAGTAAATTAATCTGAATTTTAATAGACAATACGTGCTATCAATCCACTGTTCACTATCGGTCAGGCGAGTTGAAGTTTCTGTTCTGTTCGTTTTCAATTTTCATCTTGTCATTTTGACTTTGTCATTGTGACAACTTGATTTTTTTTATAGAGGTGTTTTAATCAGTAGGTAAGTATAATTTAGTTTTTTATTGGATTTTTCAATATAACTAAACTGGTTTGCAAAATAAATACATTCACTCATTTGCATGATCCAGCGAAAGCAGATAGCGGTATCTGTCCCGATTTAGGAGTTAGGTAAAACTCTCTCAGTTTTAATAAGACAGTAGAATTCTATTGGCCGATTGAATTTTCGAGCTCGCTTTCCTCCCTCTTGAATCTTACATTTTTTGATTCCTTGACATTCCTCATAATGTCTGGCTTTATGTTTGGTATTTCTTTAACTTGAAGGTGGCAAGAAAACCTTTTTCGAAGTTACATTGAAATCGACTTTACTCCACTCGCTCTTTTATCATCGAGGCACTATCTTGTAAACGCCAGTTAGGTTGTTCAGGCCAGGTTTTTAGGTGAGTAAATCGATGAACGCTGGCTGCACGCATGAAAAAGGTTGACTCATTGTAACGTTACGCTTTAAAAAACCAAGTTGTCACATTGTAACGTTACGATAATTTCGTCAATGTTTCTTATGACGTTGTCACGTGAAACTCTCGTTCGTAAACCGACTTTACAGGCAACCAATTTTTTAATAACTGCTGTCCCAATTCATAATATTTAAACTTTCTTGAATTTAGTCAAATAAACGTATACGTCTATGAAGCCATCTACTAAAGAAAACTTTCCACCAACATAATTTTATGTAAAGCTAGTGTCACAGTGGCTCACAGGACTGCTTCTAGTACCTAATGGCACAATAACAGTGTGTAAAATACCTTAGACTTCAACTGTCATATGTCAAAGAAGTCTTTCATAAAAAGTTTTGACATAACAATCGTGATAGAATATTTATGGAGAAATATGAAAATTCCTTGAAATTATAGTTTTGCCGACTCATTATTCGAATGCCATATCTTCGGCACACTACAAAATAACCTTACAAAATGTTGTCTCAACCGTATTGAGCGATTTCGTCATACTTTGCAATACGTCACAGATATAACTTCCCAGCTGATTGTGTATAAAAATTATGAGTTTCCGCGTGCAAGGCCAGTTCTCAGTCGTTCTCAGTTGCCGATAGCGGTCGGCTGCGCGTTCGCATTTCAAATATTGCGCTTAGAGTATTTTTTGTGTGTGATATTGGCCGGTAACCTTGGTGGTGTGCGAGTACGTACCTTGAACAATTAAAAAAGTTAATCTACTTGGTCACGATGTTGAAGAGTGCGTCTAAAGTGACAATTAATACTGGGAATGTGCTGAACTTGATCGATATCAAGAAGAAGGCAGGACAAAATGTGACAGAGGAGGTTAGTACCTGTGATGTTCCTAAATTCTAAGGAACACATAACATGGCTGCTTGTGTAGCTAGTCTATTGTCATTACATTTGTAGCTTACATCATCAAACTACTATTCAAGTACCAAAACCTGCTAAGTTTTTTATAAAAATATCCTACATTAATCAAGATTGAGATAACACTTACAAGATCTGTTTGACTTGATAACAATCATATCCTTATTCATGTTTTTTATCAGGAGTTTCTCATTTACACTGAACTAAGCCTAACACACATCTTTACATGCTCAATTCTATTTACAAAACAAATCTTGACTTTGAGGGCTCCCAAAATCGAAAATGAATTTTTTATACCACAAAATTTAGACCATTTAAAAAAGAAACCATTAATTGATTTATTTGTAAGTGTTAATTATAGCTTACTGTAACTATATGATTAATGAGAATTCTTGGATAGAATCATTGTTGCTGTGTATAGTGTAATATACAGTTAACAACAAGCTAAAAATAAATTCACTAAAACATAATTATGATAAAGTGGGGTCTAATAATGATTAATCATATTAATTAAAATAACTTAATTGTTTAATTGAGTGTTAAAGCATATATATAATATAATACAACTCTTATTCAGTCATTTTAATTGAAAGCAAGGAATATATAATCCATCTGACGCAGTTCTGTAAAAAGTGTACTTCGTCATCATCATCCACAGTCCAACATTGCCCAATTCTGAGCATAGGCTTCTATTTGGTTGTCCCAATCCCCATGTTCTAGTGCCAACCCTAACCAGCAATGGCAACTATGTCTAAACATCTTGCCACTGCACTGGCGTAAAGTATACTTAATATTAGAGTACATTTCATCATCATCTGCCCAGCCTTTTTCCTAACTATGTTGGGGTTGGCTTCCAGTTAAACTAGATTCAGCTGAATACTAGTATTTTATGTGGAGTGGCTGCCTTCCAGACCTCCACAACCCATTAACTGGGTAACATGGTAGTTCTTGTCAAGACTGGAGTCAGATTTACTGGCTTCTGACAATCTGTAACAACTGCCAAAGATCTACAAATGACAGCCGGGACCAACGGCTTAACATGCTTTCCGAAGCACGGAGAAAACTTGGTATGTTAAGATGGTCACCCATCCGCAGACCCACCTTGGCAAGCGTTATTCTTTAGCCACAAGCACCTGCATTAATACAGTACATTTAGTATAAAAGGTATGAATATAAATAAAGTTAATTTCTACACCATCCTATTCAATTCAAGTATTATTATAATAATTAATTATTATAATAAAAAAAGTACATAATCAATGAACTTCCGTTATTGTTAATTGCAAAGATAATGTGCCTCAATATTCTATTTTTGTGTACTATGTCATATGTAGATAGATAGGTACCTAGCTAGCTATCATGATGACTGGCAAGTTTTTAATGTTTTCCTTATCTTATATCTATAAAATCTTTAAAGCTATGATTGTTTCCTGAGATTTACTTGCCAAAAAAAAAATTATAGTTTCTAAAATCTTAAAATTAAAAATGTTTCACTTCAGATTGTATTGTTTTTTTTATGAATGTGTTTTAAAAGTTAAATACTGGCATTCAGCAATGTTCGGTTAAACTTGAAGCACACTCCAAAAAGGCTATGCAGTTGATGGTGCTTGTTAAAAATAGTTTGTGAAATAAAGAGTAAAAAATGAATAGGGAAGTTCTGTTTTCACACAAAATATTTCCATTTTGTAAGTGCTCCACATCAGCGAGACATATTACAATATCATAAGTTGTGTTTCTCTTCTTAAATGAACATGATTGCTCTTAGGCAAACTAAGAATTATGGCAGTATCACACTCTAAAATCAAACTAGTAGGGGGCCCATCCATAAATTACGTCACACAAAATTTTATGTGTTTATGAACCCCTCCCCGTCCTTGTCACAGCTGTCCCTAGTGTGACGTCACATATTTTGTAAAATATCTAGAAATTATTAAATTAAAACAGCACTTCCGACATTATTTTTATACCAAGGTAATTTATTTTTTAATAAAATCAGCATCAAATCAAACATTAAAAAATAACAAAGCAAAAAACTTAAACCTTATGAACATACAGATAGGGCTGAAAATATTTTTAAGTATTTCGTTAATAGTTCAAATTACATGTTTAAATACTTCATTTATTTATTAGATTTTGAAATGTGACATTACGAAATTTAGGACCCTCCCCCCCTTTAACATGTGACGTAATTTATGGATGGCTCCTAGACAGTTACCCATATTCAAGACAAATAAAGATTAAATATTTGTAAAGTTTCACAAGATTATTAAAATTGAAGAATTGGTGATTTCAGTTTTTGTATTAAACAGTTGAAACATTCTGCTACATGACAACCATTCATGTTTTTCCGATCTAGTCAAAACTATAAATAAGTAGGTATATATGTTTCCTTGGCTCATAATTTTACTCATAATATGACTGTTTGAAAGAATGAATGTTTAACAATAGCAAGTTGTAATCATTATTTATTTTTTCTAGGTACCTAGTATTACACTTACTTTTATGCTACTAGATAGTATAAGTAAGTAACAGAATATTTTTACACATCTTCAACATCACTCATCAGGCTGCATAGCACAATAATTAAACCACAATAATTATGTACATATTACATTCATACATCACACCTGTTTACAATGTGTAGGCAGAAATTATGGAATACCACCAGCTATAATCTTTTTTGCTTTGTTTACATTCATCTGGTCTGGTAATACAGCAACACACATACATCACAATACTTTTATCCAAATATATTTTAAAGTAGGTATAGATATTCTATTTCACGAAGTCCGTTTGGCTCTGGTTGTAGTAGTGACGTGTAGTGATAGGCGCGCTAGTGTGTGTAAACGTAGGTAGCGATAGGAAAGAAATCTGACACGCATTATATATTTATTTAATAAATTATATAGACAATTTAAGTGAATAATATTTAGCTATTAGAATGATAAGTTGCAGAGAAAAGAAACAACAGTTGAAAGTAAATAATATTTTTATTTATTACAGAGAAGAAACAAAAAAATCAGCACTTAATCACTATCAAATTCAATTTCTGATTCGCTTTCGTCAGAATCGTTCCCTAAGTTAATTATGAACTCAAAATCCAGGTCGACGTATTTTAAGTATTCTTTTTCAATTTTTTCAACATGAGCACAGGTTTTTTGCCATGTTTCACTGGTTACTCTATCCAAGCTTTCAAAGATCAGTCTTTCCATGTTCGTCATGTTTTGTTCGATATTCTTTGATGCGATATAATTTTTTACAATACCCCAAATATTTTCAATAGCATTTAATTCTGGAAGACGTATGACATCAAAACCCTTGCTCTTAATAAAATCATCAATTTTATACGTTATGTGTTCATCTTTGTGTTTTTTTATAATATCGTACAATTCCAATTTAAGGAGAGATTGCTCAAATGCTATAACCCTTATCCCTGAGCCATTGCTGCATGTCTGCTTTCTTTGTAGCCGACGTCGGTAGTTTTTCAGTCCGTGTGTTGTGATATGAAGCATTGTCTAAGACAATGACAGAGCGTGGGGATAAATTGGGTAAAAGTTTTTCGTTTAGCCATTTAACATAATTATCGTAGCTCATATTAGAATGGTAATCGCCAGCTGTTGAGTTGGCTTTATAAATCAATGAAGCATTTTCAATAAATCCATCCTTTGTACCCGCATGCACTAATATAAAGCGAGTGCCTGTGCTAATTTTTTTTAAGAATGGTGTACTCTCTTTCTTTTGTGCCCAGGTGTTGTTTCGCACGTGTGTTGAAAGGACATAACTTTCATCGGTGTACACAATTGGGCGACCTTGACTGCGATATTCTGACATCTTCTTCAAAAATTTTAAACGCCACATTTGTATATCATGACGCTGCGTCAAAACTTTACGGTTATTCTCTGTTTTACGCCACTTGTAACCTAACTTCAGTAACAATTGACGAACAGTTTCGATACAACCATCAAAACCAATTTTTTCATTTAATACAGTTTTTAACTTAGCCAACGTTGGAATTTCTTTATGGATGACATGGAAATTTTGTATAGTACTGCGAACAACATCGGCTGTTAAATTATCTATTTCTATCTTACTATCCCGCTTTCTTCTTTTCTTCATAGGAGAAGTGAAATTTGATGAGCAGGATGGCAATTCCTTCTCTTCTTTTAATATCCGTTGAACAGTTTTCATAGAAACACCTGTAGCCTCAGCTGTACGCCTTGTAATATCTCGTAAATGAGACAAATCACAGTTAGGTTCCGCAACTGATTTTGTGAATTCATACTCTTCTCGCAGGAAATGATAAACGCTAGCTATCATGCTTCGACCCTAGAACAAAACCAAATCGAAATACCTATTTAAGTAAAAAGTTTCATAATATTAGATAGATAAACTCTTAATAGCACACAAAAAGTAGTAACAATAGTTAAAAAAATGTTACCTCACTGTGGACAACTTTTCTGCGTTTACTTGCCATGCTGACGTTACTCTTTGAATTTTTTAGCGCGGAAACAAAACACTAGTGATTCTGACCGCGTCGCGATCGTGACTGAGCGCTCCCGAGGTTACGCACACTAAAACAGTGTGCACGTACAGACCTTACAACATTCATAGTCAAACGGACTTCGTGAAATAGAATATCTGTACCTACCTATTGTACCTACATAAAATTATATTTTCGGTATATTTTCCTTTACATGCCATTTTGAAGCAAGACAGAAATTATTGAAATGGTAAATGTATTTCCATTTTGAAAAAACTGGCCAAGTGCGAGTAGGACTCTCACACGAAGGGTTCCGTACCATAAACCGAAAAAATCACGTTTTTTGTATGTCCCTTTAATTTTTAATATTTGTTGTTTATAACAACAATAGAAATACATACATACTCTGAAAATTTCAACTGTCTACCTACTTATTACGGTTCTTGAGATACAGCCCGCTGACAGGCAGACGGACGGACGGACAGCGGAGGCTACATAACTTTAAAAATTATCAAGATGTTCCTCACTCGAAAATTCTACAGTCAGAAGATTCATTCCTAAAATATGCGAAGTACATTTTTCAAGACGAAATTCTTTTTTTGCCTTACCTTGTGCCAGTTTTGATGAATGACTTGGTGGTTGTTTTTAATCGACTTATGAAAAAAAATTGCTGATTTAACAATTAGATACCATCAATAACTTGCATTTTCATCAGCGCAGTACGGCTTACGTAAAATTAAAGCCATCCAGCTAAAACACTAGGAAGTGGTGACGGGCGGGCGTTTTGGGGGACTGTCTTTATGTAGAACTTTGACGTTCAAAAAGTGCTGGCACTCAGCCTAATTTTTAATTTTGAATTATTAAATTTTAACTAGAAATATGCCACCGTTGTTTCTTAGCTGAAGTTGACTAACCAGTCCAGACAATCCGTACTTACTGGTCAAATCACATGGGGCAAAATAGGTATTTTTTATGTAGGAAAGCACTTCAGTTTATCTTGGAGCTCAACTCACAAATTTAAGAAACTCAAAGATACTAAACCAAAATACCTAAGGAGTTTTGTGTAGACCGCATAAAGAACTCAATGCTAGATAATAATAAGGTTTCAGTCACCACATTTCTCGCAAGTCATCTAGCAAAATACTGGTTTATTTCCAAGACTTCCTACACGCTAACGAGGCGCTTTTAAAAACATTAAATCATTGACGGGTTAACGGTGACTACACGAATTTACTTGATTTTCATGCAGTATACTAGGACCAGTTAGTATTCAAATACTTACAACAAATGACTATTAAATTTTAAGTTTTCGTCAAGTAACGATGCGTCATTTCATAATCTTTGTAGAACTTGTTTAGTAAGCATTAAAGAATCATATACCTATTATTATTTATTCATAAAAGTTTGGCTTGTGAGTCATACCATTATTGATTTACTGCTTGTCACAAAAAAACTAGCTTATCGCAATTCATTGAGGGACTGAAGCCTTGAATAAGTCAAGTGGTTCAATAAATCTTGATCAGTAATCAAATCATCGGTTTTTTTGCCACCATCACTCTTATCCCAATTTATTTGGGCTGACGTAACACCGTAATTTTGTCATACCTATTACTGGAATCAAAACTATATCATAATTTAGGACCCATTAGTACCTATTAGTGTTAATATATTATCCATGGTGTTTGGCAACTGGGCTTAACCCAGTTGTATATGTCCCTTGGTGCCTATTGGCCTAGCTTTGTTTTGTCTCCTGTTTGATAAGGAGGGGAATGGTAATTATATTTTTTCGTACACCACCGCTTTTCTTTTCTGATTAATTCGTTTCGGGATCCAAGACAGTTAACCGTTTCTCCGGGACTCCTCGAGTTTCAATGACTCATCGTTTTTCTGGTGGTCGCCAGTGTTGATTCTGGATTTCAGGAGTTCAGTGGTTGGAAATGTATGGCTGGCTAGTCCCAATTTAAAATACTTCTCTATTAGTCGTCATCTCACGTTGACAACGTTAAACTAAACCGAGATTATTCTTCAACCACCATCGCCATTCCTTCGAGACCATTTATTTGATATTGAATACGATTTGAGGGCGAGTCCACTCTCGCTTGAGCTTGCTGATTAGGCTAATTATTTCAGTAATTTCAGCTAATAGTCATCTTATTCAAATAAGTAGGAAGGTTCTTGCGAATGAGAGGAAATGGCAAAGCTTAGATAAAAAAAAACCCGCTTTTCAGACATGAAAACGAATCGTGTTGTTTTCGCTGCTGTCGTCAATCGATAATACTTACGCAACTATCAAAACAGCTCACCTGGTGGTAAACAGTATCGTTATCTTATCAATTATCAAAATGATCTAATACTTATAGAATTATTATCAACTAGCGAACCACCGCCCATGATTCGCGCGGGTGCAATCTACTGATATATGACACAAATCTCGATGTTTTGAGATTTCGAATCTCAAAACGTCGAGATTTGTGTGCAAACTCTAAGATAAATACAAAGCCACCTAAAGGCCAATTCTTGTACTTATTTAACGTTCAAAACCATGACGCAACATCATCTCAGCGACTATCAAAATGTCAAAATTCGAGGTGTTTTTGTCAGATGGCGATGTGAATGCGAACGTTCCAAAAATACGAGATTGTACCCTCTGGTCACACAAAAAGGAACGAAAAGAAACTCCGATTCCGTTTACCTATAAATAATACATTATGTACCTACCAGTAGATTTATAGATAATCATTATCGCAACAAGCACGTTCCTACAAGTAATACTAATGAACAAGCAACCATATATTTTACATTGCTAATGCCTTTGCTGAAACCTCATTGCATTGCCACACACGGCATACAAGCAACTGACTCACACAAGAGAACGTTTCACGGTAACTCAACGCTGAAAGATAACGCTACATTGGATTCCTTCCTTCATTGAATGAGTAAACACTAAAGACAATGTGCGTATGTATTTTTTCTTTTTTTATGAGTGGCTTCTCGCAGTTCAACCTATAAGGTTGTCGACTGCTTAACCGGGCTTGCCTGTGGTGGCCTTAATGGTTGGGTGTGGTGGCCTAAAGCCTCCAGCTAGGGCTTATAAAAAACTTACAAACTAAGCGACTACACGCTAAGGGCACCCCCTGTGGGGTACGGGCCTCGGCTTAGGGCGTCGCTGGGGGGAGGACAGCTAGGGACGGGCTGGATCGAACTGGATGTGCGTATGTATCTGTTCGATTTCAGTGACGCAATTATCGCTGTTTTATTTCCTTCCTTGTACTTCATGAGTCCATCTTGCATGATTCGCGGAAGGAAAGACCTTTTTAGCCATAGGTTTACCTGCCATTATTATAATTGAACGTTTTCAATTATTCCAGTCCACTCATGCTAGAGAATGATATTCCCAATGAAAGGCAAATTTCAAAGAAAAATAAGTCACTGCTACTGATTTATTATCATAGTAATATGCCTAAAGTTTGTACGAAGTATGTGCCTATTGTATTTCCGTTTTCACTGTATCTTATTCTTATAAGATGAGGTTTTTGGTGTTCTAGATCGACAAACAAAGTGACGGTCCACCGAACGTAAAATAGTCAAGGGCTGTTCCACCATCACACATTGTAACTCTGCTTGACGTGACAATTAGGTATGATCTTCCGGAAATGTCTTTTCACAATAGAATCCCACGACTATAATTCCCTAATAAACTCTGTAACTAACGAAATCTGTTTCTCCAGCTTTCAGAAAGCATCAAGCTAACGCTAACAGAATGGGGAACCCAAAACGGTGTTTCTGCTGCCATTCCCATTCAGAACGGAGTTGGTCCCCCAGGCGGTCCCCCCCAAACGTCCCGCCACCATTCTGACTACATGGTGGTGTCAGCATCCGCGGCCCCCACTCCTGAAGCCGTTATTAACATAACCAGGCCCCACGATGACGTACAAAACAAGATGGCGGAGGAAGAACGGAAGAACTTGAAGATAGGCGTCAAGATTTTTATAAATGAAGACAGTACGCAAGCGTTAACTGAGTGTTTGGAAAATGGTGAGTTTTCTGTTTGTTTTTGTTGATCGTTCATCCTTATCCTTATTCGTTGATCCTTAAATCCTGAACATTTTCTTACAAGTGGATACTTCACAATGGGCCTAAGAAACAAAAGAATGAGTAAGAATGAGTACGTTTTAGGAGTTGCCACGTTCCTAAATGGCGTAAAATATTTTTCAATTAGCGTAGTTACGTTTATTGCTGGTGTACACAAACATTTACTGACGGAACTTGATAAAATGACAAGAAAGACGCGTCGAACTAATATTTGTCGTAATGCGGAAATCACAGCGAAAAAAGATAAACCTAAGGTCTGACTATCCCATCCTATCTATATCAGCAATAGCTGGATAGTAGCTGCTAGTGCAGATACGATGTCAACACGTATTTCCTGGTGTCAATGAGGATACTGTGATTACGCAAGTATAATAATCGTGAAATTATTGGACCAGGTAGAGAATTACTAAGGCTTTCGATAGGAATTTTCGGTAGTATGAGCTTCATAAATAAATATGGACCCAACAGTTGTAATTAAATAAATAAATATGTTCACTATCCCATCCCTGATATAAGAATTAGCAGACTCAAATTCTTCCTGCCTTATCCCATGTTACTTGGAGTCGGTGCAACACTTTTTTATTCCCATCTCTCTTTCTCCCTTTTTACTGACTCTTTTCGAGCAGACGTATTTTAAAAACAAATTGTGTTTTAGTGTATTACGCAATTAATCTGCAGAGCGTTGAATCGTAATGTACCAGATCTCAGAAATGTGGCAAAAATAACATGCTTGGAAACTTTCGATGCTCGATTGCTTATCAAGAACTGATTATAAACGTTGTTACCTAATAAGTTAACATGGAAAAGGTTCAGTTATCAATATCTATGTGTACCTATTGATCATCTGTTTAGATTACTGGCAGCTAGTTAAGGTGATTTGATTTGATATCACGTTTTTGACGGTCAGTGCTTGTGGTGTAGGTCGAAGCGTGGTCTGATGTCGAGGTCAGTTCAGGATCGTATTATTATTTATTAGTGATGATTACAGACCGCACACCAATTTTATTAAGATGTGTATCGGCATCTATTCCGTATTTCCGCCACATACGACCTGACGTCACACACAAATCCTTTAGCGCGGTATCAAAGTTCTCCGCGCGATTTGGGCATATACATCCGCACAATAACAACCATCGGTTGGTTGCCCACCAAACATAACACCTGTCTCGACGGAGGAGTCTCCCTTATCAATGGAGGTTTGCGGGACTTTACACCCTGATAGCGCTTTAGATGTAGGCTTGTATTTTTAGGCAAGTTATTATTAGTAGCAGTAGCATTGCTACTCAAAATTACTACTGACTGATATTGCTTTGATATACGAAGAATACAAATATGGCCAATGGGGTATCCTGGGGATTAAAATACCAGATTTTTTCAAGAATGCATCGTTTCGTTTCAAGACATATTCTCAAATGATGCAGATATTATACATTTATCTTTCAGTATAGTTTCTCATGACTTTCCTCGTCCTTGGCAGCCAGACGTTAACATACGACTGGAAATGACTGCTCAATTGATTAATAGCTCGAGTTTTCATCGAATAATCTACTTACATACTTGTAAAACATAATATTATGAAGAAACGACTACAATTGTTTATTGAGGAGGTCGTGGTAATTACAGCCGCACCGGTCTTTCTTCAAGGTTTACTGTGGTGAATCCATCGATGGGTGACCATCCCTTACATACCGAAATTCTTCCGAGTCTCGGAAAGAACGTAAAGACCGGTCGGCCCGGCTGTCATTTGTACAAATGTACATCTATGACAGTCGTTACGGGTAGTCAGACTCGAAGCCACAAAAATCCGACAACAGTATTGCCAAGAGGTACCGTGTTAAATTACTACGTGAAAACTTGAGGGGGAAAGGGGGGGTCTTGGCATATACTACGGGTGGACACCGACGGGGGAAGGGGGATAAAAAATTGAAAAAAATCGGTCACGTAATATGGGCACGTTCCCTTACCCAATAAATTGGTTGGGAGGCGAGGCCAGAGGTCGACCCCAACCCCGTCCCCAATATCGTTGGGAACAAGCCAAAAGGCTGGGCAGATGTATTATGATTGTAGTTAGGTACAATGGTTGGTATTATACATTGGGTATGTGTCGTATACCGACGATGTCGATAACTTGGAACTTTACAACTTCATTGTATTTTTTCCGGCCATGACATCAGTTATACAGGTGGAGATGACAATACGACAATAAATCAAAACACTGGCAATACTAGTTTATAGGAATATGTTATCTTTTATCACTGACTAGTGGCCCGCCCCAGCTTCGCCCGGATGTACATTTTTTTCAAAATTTTCTTTCATTAGAACCTTCTCCAGTACACGACAAAAAAAGAATTAGCTGAATTGGTCCAGCCGTTCAGGCGTGATGCCGTGACCAAGGGAAATAGGGATTCATTTATATATACAGGGTGGATTTTTGAGACGGGATGAATTCTGTTAATCAGTAAGATTATTACATATCATAATTATTAGTTCATTATTTTAGCATATTTATGTATTTTATTAGTATAATATATATTATTTGTGTATTCTTTCCGAAACAAAATTATATTTTAAATTTTATTTGTTGTAAACCTACCACAGTGTAGTCTTTATAACCCAAAGGTTGACTGGTAGATAATGCCTTGATACATTAAGTCCGCCCATGTACCACTATTGTACAGAAAGTTTAAATAAATAAAGGTACTTTAACCGTTATAGTTACAAGAAAACGTTCCTAGGAGACCATCCATAACTTTTTGAGATATTATGAACTGCACACCGAAATTAAAATTATTATAGTTTCAAAGTATCCCTATGAACCAATATTGCCAGTGTTTTCATTTATTGTCGTATCGATGTCTTCAAATTGTAATACTTTGACAGTTACGATCATTCAGGGCTTCTCTTTTTGTTAGCATTTTGCTGTTATAATAATAACAACTAATAAGTTATAAGCATCTATTAATAAACGTTACTCCACAAGAGTAAAGCTGACTTTGTGGTTACGAACAATACATTTGAACAGTAGCAACTTTACAATTCAATATTTAAATCATGTTTCCGTCAGGAGTCCATGACTACATGGATCTTATCTGAAGTGTTCGTGAAACTATTTAATGTTCTGATAAACTTTTGGCTATCACCGGAGTACACCAGAATTAGCCCCTTCTTATGATAAAGCTAATTACAGAAACAAAAAAAACGATACACATGTCATGGAATACTTGACGACATGGTTGGCGCAGTGGTTGAGCGATAGACTGCTGCGCTGTGTGTCGTGGGTTCGATTCCCGCACAGAACAAATATTTGTATGGCCTACAGATAGTTGTTCCGAGTCTGGCTGTTTGTGTATGCGACTTTGTATGTTTGTAAATTCACCTACGATACAGGACAAATTCCTAGTGTGAGGCAATATTACATAAAAAAAAAATGTATGATTCCTAAGTAAAAAGATTGAACCGACGACAAATCGACGAACGTATAACTATAACGTAGGTATTAAAATTCAGGAGTGCGGGCTAGTTACGTCACTACTACTATTATAACCATAGATATATTTTTTTAATATTTCTATGATTATAACTATAAGTAAAAATTGGTACATTTAGAACGTGGATGTGACGTCACGAGTAATTTAACCGCACCGTAGCGTCCAATATTTTTGGTAGTCCAACTGATAAACTAAATAGTTTTGTTAGGAATCGTCGCTAATATTAAAAGTATTTAATCACAAAAAGAAACATAATTATCAACCCTAATAAAGTACAAATTACTGTTATCAGGGCGGTAGGCATAAACATTACCGATAATGATTGCGTTCAGAATTTGAGATGCCTTATCTTAATTATTACGTTTAAGTACCTGGCATAAAGAGGTCTCTTGATCAGTATGCAAAACATCAACTCTAAGAACGAAATGGTTGACAGTTCTGAATGCGGATTCTTTGTTCGGAAAGGGTGTTCCCTTAAAGCCTCGAATCCATTAGGCAACATTTGACGCGCAAAACATGACGCGCAACATGTTCAGCAACGTTTCACAACAACGCGCGACGTTGCAAGCAGGCGCGCAACATTTTTTTTTTTTTTAATAAAAACCTTGCCCCACACTAGGAATTTCTCCTGTATCGTGGGTGCATTTACAAACATACAAAGTCACATACACAAACAGCCAGACCCGGAACAACTATCTGTAGGCCATACAAATAATTGTTCCGTGCGGGAATCGAACCCGCGACACGCAGCGTAGCAGTCAATCGCTCAACCACTGCGCCAACTGTGCTGTCACATTGACAATGTTACTAAATAAAAGTTCTTCGTTGCTGTTCAACATGATGAGCAACATGTTGTGTATCATGTCACGCGTCAAATGTTGCCTAGTGGATACGAGGCTTTACTCGTTGTCGAGTTTCGAGTGCGTCACAAGGAAGCAATATAATATGAAAACGGCTTCCTTAACTCTATTACGAGGTGGCATTACTGGCATTCATTCATTCTCCATTTGAAATCATTAAAAGATCTAATGAACCTGTCTTTCGTGTGCCCACGAGTCGTCGCTATATATAACGACGACTCGTGGACACGAACAAATTATTGTTCGCCCCATATGCTGAGTTCTGGGCACTGAAAGTGTTAAATGTGTGTATATAAATTAATCATTTGTTCGTGTGCCCACAACTCGGCAGCCGAGTCGTCGTTATATGTAGCGACGACTCGTGGGCACACGAACAAATTATTGTTCGACCCATATACTGAGTTCTGGGCACTGAAAGTGTTAACTATACTGACTGCTATCGGGGTCACTTGCTATATTTTTGCGGATTATTGGCCTCTCCCGTGCTCAGCGATAACACCACACCAAACATGCGAAAGGTTTCCGAAAATCATCATCTGCCTAGCCTTCTCCCAACTATATTGGGGTCGGCTACCAGTCAAACCGGATTCAGCTGAATACCAGTATTTTACGTGGAGCGGCTACCTAGACCTCCACAACCCATTAACTGGGTGACACGGATACTCGTTGGTAAGACTGGTGTCAGATTTACTGGCTTCTAACAATCCGTAACGACTGCCAAAGATCTACAAATCACAGCCGGGACCAACGATTTAACGTGCTTTCCGAGGCACGGAGGAAACTCGGTATGTTAAGATGGTCACCCATCCACGGCCAAACCTTGGCAAACGTTGCTTAACCTTGATTGAACCACACGGCTGATATTCTTTAGCGTCGAGCTTCCCGAAGATAAAAAAATTAAAAAATCTATCTCTAGACAAACGTATCATTTCTACCTTTCTTCCCATTTCCCTTATTAACCTTAACTACAAAATGGGTGTGTTGCATGTTGCACCGATCGAACCTATAGCTGCAATACCCAGCTATAAAATCGAAAACTATGACGTCACACATGGTATCTAATCTTTTATTTATGTAACATGTAAACTACGCGTATCGGACAGGCACGGATAGTAAACATGATGGGTTGTGTGAACTTGGTTTGTTATTAGTAGTTCGTTTGTTATATATAATCTTTGACATTTGAGTTAGGGTTGGCGGGTGTCTAAACATTTTTGAGGGTCGATGACCTTCTATATCAGTACGCGTGTTAATACACTAAAATTTTATGAATTATAACTAGCTTTTGCCCGCGACTTCGTACGCGCATATCCCGTTTTTTCCCGTCCCCGTAGGAATTTCGGGAAATCCTCTCTTAGTACTCCTGAAGGAAACATTTCAGAAAAAAATTACGACCAGTAGTTTCGGCTGTTCGTTGTCTGTCAGTCACTCAGTAACGGAATAGTTTTATAAATATATTGATGATTTTTTTAAATGTTTAATTTAGATATCTAAAAAACGTTTTCACACTTTAAAATCTGGAATTATTCCGAAATTTAGAAACATGGTTTCTTCTTGGCCTTATGAAACATCTTATTTAAAAGATACCAGAAGATCTCAGTCATTTTTTATTTTTGCCAACTTTCCTGTTACGTACGTACATATTAGGAAAATCCTGTATGCAAAAATAATAATTTACACGTTGTCTATAGATTTTCCTTCCTGACTGTATTACTACAGCTTTTATTTAAATATTATAAGGATAAAAAGCTTCATAACCTTTGGACTGTTAAAGGTATCGAGTAGGTGTATTTTAGCTTTCTGAATGAGACTAGGACTCTTGCTATACAAGTAATTTAACAGCTAATTTGTTATTACTAATTCATCAGCATCATCATCATCTTCCTGCCCTTAGCCCACGTTACTTGGGGTTCATTCTGACCTGTCAACCGTCACGCTATCACTGTCTCCTTTTTGTTTCATATCAATCTATATTTTCTGTGGCCGCCCTCTTCCTCTCCGTCCGTCCACCTAACTAGCCTTACCTTACTAGCTTTTGCCCGCGACTTCGTACGCGCATATCCCGTTTTTTTTCGCGTTCCCGAAAACATTTCCCGTTCCCGTATAGCCATTCTCATAAATGTGTTTTTTTTTTTAAGAATTTTCCAATCCGACTGGTAGTTCAGGAGATTAGCACGTTAAAACAAGTAAACTCTACAGCTTTATTGTATTAGTATAGATTAAAAACTAACCTAGCCACCAGTTAGCCTTAATACCTTTTTTATTCCACCCAAAATACTGCTAAAGTAATGATCCAGGCCTAAACAACGTCCAGGGTTGCGGGATTGTTCGAAAGAGTTACTGCGGCTCTGGATCGCAAAGGGCATTTGAAGGAACACGGGTTGGCTTTAGTCAGTAAGAGTTTGACACTCCCTTTCACATAAAAAAGGTCTAAACAACGTTTTTTTCGATTTTCCTATCTGTATCGATCCTTCTAAAAAGAGGCCTAAACAACGTCCAGGGATGCGGGATTGTTCGAAAGAGTTACCGCGGCTCCGGATTGCAAAGGGCATTTGAAGGAACACGGGTTGGCTTTAGTCAGTAAGAGTTTGACACTCCCTTTCCCATAAAAAAGGTCTAAACAACGTTTTTTTCGACTTTCCGTTCTTTATCGATCCTTCTAAAAACTATTCTTTCCTGTTTCCAGTGTTCACAGCCCTGCACACAACATACATCGACAACGTGATCCTAGCTTACAACCCCGACACGCACCGCGAGGACATCACGGATGACAACAACGTTAAGACCACCTACACCACCAAGGCGTCTCCCATCTCGCTCGGCAGCAATGGTGAGTACTCTTTTACTGTCTCGTGTGGTTGGAATTTGAACCTTATACCAATGTGCTTCGTGTCTCGTCAAAAGAATTTAACAAATTTAAGAAGCAATGGTTTTGAAATAACCATCAAAATTTTAGGAGTGTTATACAAAGTGTGTTGCCTACGAATTTATTGGCGTGCAGCTCACAAATAAAAATAATTAATATTTTTCAAGCAAAGAAAAGTTCTGCCTATTTTTAATCTACTTATTTTTCATTAATTTTCACACAGCCTAATGATGAGGTTCCTTGAGAAATCCCATGGTACACGCACGGTAAGATAGTATTCTATAAAGGCTGTAATTAACAACTAGCACTTCCACAATCGTCTGACCTCCTGACGATATTTTAAAATATATTCATAGTAGGCACCTCAACGTCTGTTTCAGTGCGCATGTCCAGCACCGAGGCGGAGGCAGACAACGAAGCCGACGCGCGCAAGTGTGAGGCCATCCTGCCCGGGATCAAGACCCTGTGGGGGGTACTCGAGGACTTCGTAAAAGAAGGTAAAGTCCCTATCTACTGTCTCTAACTCCGTCAAGTGTGAGGCCATTCTGCCCGAGATCAGGGCCCTGTTGGGGGGTGCTCGAGGACTTCGTTAAAGAAGGTAAGGTCCCTATCTACTGTCTCTAACTCCGTCAAGTGCGAGGCCATCCTGCCCGAGATCAGGACCCTGTTGGGGGGTGCTCGAGGACTTCGTTAAAGAAGGTAAGGTCCCTATCTACTGTCTCTAACTCCGTCAAGTGCGAGGCCATCCTGCCCGAGATCAGGACCCTGTTGGGGGGTGCTCGAGGACTTCGTTAAAGAAGGTAAGGTCCCTATCTACTGTCTATAACTCCGTCAAGTGCGAGGCCATCCTGCCCGAGATCAGGACCCTGTTGGGGGGTGCTCGAGGACTTCGTTAAAGAAGGTAAGGTCCCTATCTACTGTCTCTAACTCCGTCAAGTGCGAGGCCATCCTGCCCGAGATCAGGACCCTGTTAGGGGGTGCTCGAGGACTTCGTTAAAGAAGGTAAGGTCCCTATCTACTGTCTCTAACTCCGTCAAGTGCGAGGCCATCCTGCCCGAGATCAGGACCCTGTTGGGGGGTGCTCGAGGACTTCGTTAAAGAAGGTAAGGTCCCTATCTACTGTCTCTAACTCCGTCAAGTGCGAGGCCATCCTGCCCGAGATCAGGACCCTGTGGGGGGGGGGGCTCGAGGACTTCGTTAAAGAAGGTAAGGTCCCAATCTACTGTCTCTAACTCCGTCAAGTGCGAGGCCATCCTGCCCGAGATCAGGGCCCTGTTGGGGGGTGCTCGAGGACTTCGTTAAAGAAGGTAAGGTCCCTATCTACTGTCTCTAACTCCGTCAAGTGCGAGGCCATCCTGCCCGAGATCAGGACCCTGTTGGGGGGGGCTCGAGGACTTCGTTAAAGAAGGTAAGGTCCCTATCTACTGTCTCTAACTCCGTCAAGTGCGAGGCCATCCTGCCCGAGATCAGGACCCTGTGGGGGGGGGGCTCGAGGACTTCGTTAAAGAAGGTAAGGTCCCAATCTACTGTCTCTAACTCCGTCAAGTGCGAGGCCATCCTGCCCGAGATCAGGACCCTGTTGGGGGGTGCTCGAGGACTTCGTTAAAGAAGGTAAGGCGAGAGTTTAGTATTTCACATAACATTTCTACATACATAGCCTTTCTCTATCTCCAGGTCGAGTCCAACAACTAGGCGTCGCCGATGTGGGCGGCGGTTGCCTACGCAAGCTACACGCGTGGGCCCGAGTGCGGCCCTCCATCGCGCAGATCAACCTCGCCTCCTGCTGCGTGGTGCCGCCGTCACTGCACGCCTTCTGTCGCGCTAACGACGTGCAGCTACTGACCCACGCTGATCCCCCCGGTAACTAATACTGATAGTCTGATATCCTCTGCCTCTGGGGGGCTACTCTCCAAGCCCGAAGTTCTTAGTTTCGGGCTAAGTTGCGGGCGTAATCTACTCCGTATCACCTAACCACTAAGAATTAATGACAATTACTGTCAAATCGTGTTGTCATTCATTCTTAGTTCGGGTTCGGAACTAATCGTAAGTACGTAGGTGATACGGAGTAGAATACGCGCGCAACTAAGCCCGAAACTACGGACTTCGAGTTTAGAGAGTAGCCCCTTGCTTTGATACTAGGCACCAGCGCAGGAGATGAAATACTCGTAGCTAACAAGTGTGTACGCAAACACAGGTGCTTTCACACTTCCCTCCCTCATATAGCCCGTTGGGACGGAAACCAAAGAAGCCCTGAACGCCCGGTCTACATTATTCCAGCCAAGTAGTCGAATCTTAAGGTGGAATAATGTAAACTGTCACTGTAATTTACCCATTCCAGTGAGCAATCCAGCCCAATGACTGGAGTCTACTTTTTCATTCCAACTTGTCCATTGCAGTCCCACTGGAATAGTGTAGACGGCCATTCCAGTACTGGATTGAATGTTTAACAGTGAACACGTCATTGTTACCAATTCAACAGATTTTGAAAGACTGGAAAAATGTAAACGATATATTCCAGTCCAGCACTGAATAGGTTGCTCATGCTGAAAATGATGTTGAATGTATGCTGTTTTCAATTAAATACATTATTTGATTTACCTAACAATTTTTGACGTGACAACGTCTAATAAATCGAGGAACGCCGGCTGCACACACGAAAAAGGATGACTCATTGTAACGTGACGATCATTTTGTTATGACGTTGTCACGTTAAACTATCGTCCGTAAACCGACTTTACAGACAACCATTTTTTTTATTTATTCTTAGCAAAAACCATACTCATTTCAACAATCTCCTCTTCCCCAGATCTACTCTCCATAGCCGCAGTAAAGACCTTATCAGACGCCGGGGTCGGTTGTAACAACCTCGACTGGTGCGCTCGCTACCAGGTACACATCAAATGTAGAGGAGTACTCGCGCTAAAGGGATACGTCTGCAAGGCCACGCTGGGGAACAAAACAGACAAAATTGAAAAGATTGAGAATATTAAGAGTGCTTGAAGAACGTTTTAATAGTAAGTTATTTATTTAAGCATTTTACTTAGATGTTGCACAAGCTGGTTCTCTATTTAAATTCAGAATTCGAGATAATTTAGGTAAAGTATGGTAAGGACTGCCAGATGATTTTTTCCAGCACTAAGCAATATGCTGGTGAAATGAACATACCGTTCATATTACCAGTTCATACTGCATATCGTTCAGAGCAGTCAGTAACGAGTTGTCGAAAATGTTCAATGAAATCTAACAATGGTGGTCCAATTTAGCTGGCGGTCCAATTTACCATAATTTCCCCAATAAAAATTTTGAACACGAGCCCTCATGTGATACATGATAATGTTCAAATTTCACTGCAAACCATTCAGTCTTTAGGGCTTTTTTTAATACAATTGGCCACTAAGAATTGGAACTTAAAATACACGATGCTAAAGTCGATAGTTGAGTTGGTGGCGTGGATAGAAATTACCTCGAATTATGAATTCGAATATAGAAAAAGTGATATTCTTTCAGCAATGATTGTCAAAGTACCAAACTGTTTGGGTCGCTTGATATTTCACTAGCGCATCTCAGTACCAAACATTTTGCGCATGTTTTCAATCCCATACATTTTGGAATTTTTGATATATAAATTGTTATCGCTGATAGAATGCCTGTCTAGGCCTTCAGGTTACCGAAGCTAAATATTTTCCTCCAATCATTTAGTTTTGACCTCTTCAGCAAAGAGGATGCTACATTATTCCGACTTAATAATAAGCCCAATGACTCTGGATCCATTTTCGATTTGATAAGTAGGCTGTATTGTGACTTGCATTCACTTTTAAAACAAGTGTCGATTCTAAAATAGGCATACAGATTAGCCCTACGCATGAATCTAAAAAAAAAAACAGATTAAGCCGGAAATCGCTACTAAAAGTTTGACTTAGGCTGACACTATCTTTATCGTCTACTTTTTGTCGCTGGCACGACAGTAATTTATATTCTTTTGGCCCAAAATTCACCACTTAAACTGTATAGTTGGTGGCAGCCCAGAGGTCACTTTGGCTGCATATTTTGGGACACTGAGGGCAGGATAAGAGGGAGAATATGTAGTTTACGACTCGGCTCCACAATCACACCCTTTGAAAATGTGTAACTGTCAAAACAATTATTTCTATGACTTTCAAATCAGTTATTATGGCTCTTGCAAGTTAATACAATTAATCAGAAAATTGCTTATGATTTCAGAAACCATAGATTACCAGTGCATTTTAGAAATATAGACTCATCATATACATAGATATGTAAAGCTTAAAGTGTGATATAGTTTGATATGCTATGTAAACATACTACTGTGTGTACTTATATTGTTACTTAATTTTTCTTAGACACTGATTAGAAAAAGCCTAGAAGCGTGATAGATTACGACCTATCCGCCTTTATTTTTATTCTAAACAAGAGTTCTCCCGTGGGTTGCCTTCAGCCACTTTCAGGGATCATCCATTTACAAAATAAGCAATTTTACCCCTTTAACCTTTTGAACGCCATAGTTACGTATACATGACAAGCAAGCGCGTGCCCTGTACACCGAACCTTACAAATATGTGACAAAAAGTACGGCGATTTTGTGGCTTGGCGTTCAAAAGGTTAACATTAGTAGAGATTTTAACGTTTTGTCTCTATTTTTGTTATCGAGGCCCCTTATCGATATAGTTTGGCATCAAAATATCGATAATGTATTTATATCAGTGCCTAAGAAATAATTATAATATAGTTGGTGCAGATGCAAGGTGTTGTGGTTACTTCAATATAAACATACGATACGATTAGTTTTAACGAGTAATTGATGTCAACATGTCAAATAATTTAACTAAATGAAGGAAAAAAAACAAATATTTAATTCCAAAAAAAAGTATTCGTATAGTTAATTAATTATCGAGATAAATGGAAAGATAGGCTGTGACAAAATACTTTACAAAATTGGGATTTTATTTGACAGGTTGATAACTTTATAATTAAATTGTTACCTTATTAAATTGTTGTTTTGTAACAATGAAACTTGGCAATTTTGTGATAAGTAATAAGACTCGATTTTGTATGCAAGAAAAAAATCATGCTTAGCGCCTGTCGGTTTTATATGAGCCACATTTACTGAAAACACATAATTTGGTCAGGCAATAGTCAAATGTGAGCCTGGCAATAATATAAAAAAACTAAAACGTACGCATGTGTCGTAATAACAACGAAACCTGAAGAAGGGACACGAGAATTTTAAAGTGTTTAACTACCGGTGCTGGCGTAGTTTTCTTGCGTATAAAAAGTCATAATATTATAATAATAGTATTTCCATGCAGTTAACCATATAGTTTTACTTTAACGTTATTTAGATTGACAAGAGCAAATGGATGTTAATGCAGTCACAAAATTATTACGCTGACTGTACTTCGGATTTGAAATCTCAATTATTTATTGGATACTTAATTTGGAAATTTTATAGTTGAGGCATTCGTCTTAAATGTTTTTCTCATTTTTAGTGGTTGATTTCGAAATTAATAATGTTTAAACATGTCAATAGAACAGTTTTATTATATCGATAAATGGTTTTATTTTTTTTCAGTTACAAAAAAGGTTGAATAATTTACTACCACCCATGTCAAAAATGTATTTTTGCGTTTAGCAACATTCCTAAATGCAATTCTCTAAATTAAAATGCGCAAATGTCCCAAAAACGTTCTGGCGCACATTGACGCTAATGGCGTGAAACGCACAATCAGTTCAGTAATACTTATTATTAATTCTTACGTCAATGTTGCACACACAAAAAATACCCAGTGAAATCGAAATTTAAAATACTTGATTCATAGGTGCCTCATTCTTAAATTAAGATGTTTTATGTGACTTATATAAAAATGCTTGATTAAAAAAAAAAAAGTGTAAAAATGTTTATAATACATTCAAAAATGTATAATGTAAGATGAAACCCGAATTGTTTTAAAAATTAAAGTATTTATTGAATATTTCTTTGTTTGATTTATTTGTGAACCTCATATGCAAATATTGCAACTAAACACATAGTAATGTACTGAGCATGGCCCCATAAACTCAGATGCAGAGGTAGCTCAGGAATTTGAAAACTTCTTTGCTGATATTCCTCGTAAAACGACAGAGGCTCTTAACTCGTCACCCGCGCTCTCTGCTGCCTTACTTCGGAAGAACGTCAAGGTATGTCCATCAGAGTTCAAGTTTCAACATACAAACCCCCAGGCCATTATAAAAGCTTTTAAAGATCTTAAAATTAAATCAACAGAAGATCTTTGGGGAATGTCTGTAAAAGTCTGTAGATCTATAATTGAAACTATTGCTCCCTACTTAGCTCTCATATTTAACTCTAGTGTGGATCAAGGAGTATTCCTGATCTCATGAAACAGTAAAGTCGTTCCACTGTTTAAATCGGGTGATAGTCATGAACCCAACAATTATAGGCCGGTGTCAATCCTGCCGGTTCTCAGTAAGGTGTTCGAAAAGTTAATGCTTAATCAGATGTTATTTCACTTTAATAAAAATTCCATCTTTCATGAACAACAGTACGGTTTCACCAAAGGGCGTTGTACAACTGACGCCGGTGTCACCCTAATAAAGAACATCTTTAACGCCTGGGAAGATTCAAAGGACGCCATTGGAATCTTTTGCGACCTCTCGAAGGCGTTCGATTGCGTTAACCATGAGACGCTTTTGTTGAAACTCGAGCATTATGGGATTAGGAATACATCCCTTGATTTGATTAGATCATACTTGAAAGACAGACAGGTTAAAGTCCAGGTAAACGGTGTAAACTCACTAGGGTCTGAAATGACAATGGGCGTTCCGCAAGGTTCAATATTGGGTCCATTCCTCTTTTTAGTATATATAAACGATTTGCCCGAATTGCTTCAAAATCAACCAAAGATGGTATTATTTGCTGATGACACATCATTGATATTTAGGATAGACCGACGGTCACAAAGTCTTGATGATGTCAATAACTCTATTCATCAGGTCCAACTTTGGTTTACGGCAAACAACTTAGTACTAAATGAAAAAAAGACCAAATGTATTAAATTTACTTTACCAAATGTTAGAAGCACCGAATGTGACATCGTATTGAATGGACAAAAACTGGAATTTATTGATCAGACGGTTTTCCTGGGAATCACTTTAGACGAGAAATTGCAATGGGGACCTCACATAACATCTCTTGCGGGGCGGCTAAGCTCAGCCGCTTATGCTGTTAGAAAGATAAGACAGTTAACAGATGTAGAAACCGCGCGCTTGGTCTATTTTAGTTACTTTCACAGCATTATGTCGTACGGTATTTTGCTGTGGGGTCGTGCTGCTGACATTGAATCTGTATTTATTTTGCAAAAGCGTGCTGTTAGAGCCATTTATAATCTTCGTCGCCGCGATTCTCTTAGGGAAGTTTTTAAAAAGATTAATATTATGACAGTACCTTGTCAATTCATTTATGATAATATTATGTATGTAAGAAAAAATCGACATCTCTTTAACAAAATTAGTGATAGACATCATATTAATACTAGAAATAAAAATAATTTAGATCAAACATTTTATAGATTAGCCAAAGTACGAACATCTTTCATGGGGTAGGTACTGTGTTAAATGTTACAACAAAATACCTTGTGACATATTAGAACTAAATGAAAGAAAATTTAAAACTTACATTAAAACCACACTTTGTAAACAAGCATATTACAAACTAGATGATTATATTAAAGATAAGAATGCTTGGAAACATGCTGGTCCTGCTCCATAGGACAATCGAGGGTATAGTAGAAAAAGTCAAACTTGTTTTATTTACTGGTGTACTTTCAGGTTTTTAATATGTAATTTAACTCACACACTGATCCATTGTTTTTAATTATATTGTAAATATGTGAGTACCATGTCCCTTACTAGCAAACTTAATTTTATCTCTGCTGGTATTGCTTTGTTGTACCTATAGTATATAAGTGTGTGCTGTATATTAGTGTAATGTTGGATGCATTGTGCTCACATAATATAATCAATTGATCAATGTAGGTACCTATGTATACAAAATATTGTAAAACGTACATTTGAAAAGAGTAACTATGGAGTTTCTTGTCCGTTCTTCTCCATAAGAATCTACTTTTTGCGAATGGACAACTAGAGTCACTTATATTTTAATTTTAAACTGTAAATTTGACGTTCAAAAGTGCCTTTTAATGGTCTAGTTGAAATAAATGAATTGACTTTGACTTTGAGGGTGCTGCTGCGGCTGCCGTGGCGTAGTAGTGCGTCAGGGATGTTTGCAGACAACAATATCGATGGTTTTGCCGCCATTATTACAAATAGAAGTGCATCCCTGATGACTCGTGTTCGCGGCAGCAGTATTCTCAGTGTATTCGCGGATCGGTCGGAGTCCCCGATGTTGCGGAGGTGGGTGCGGCTCCATACTGAATTGTGATTGTATAATGTAACTAACACTATCGGACTCACGGCTTATTGATATTATTATAAATAAAACTTAAGGTTTAAACTTCGTAATATATTTGGCGTCTGCCTTCAATGAGCGCTGGCACCGGAATCCCAGATAAAAACAAAACATTTTTATATTACTAATTCAAATTATCTTTTACTTTTCGCCAGACGCTTCCAAAGGGCTACCTTGTCTGCCAGAGACCTGGAGCCAAGGAGATCCTCCTGACAATATGTTCATCTGTGTCTGTAACCTACTAACACTAGAACTTAAGTAAAATTGTTGCTAACCTTAGGACTTCGGTCTGAAATAAAAACTTTCTATTCCATAATAATCCATTAATAATTGTATACCAATATTCCCAGTAGAAACTTCATGAAGTTTGGTTTATCTCATAGACATAGAGAAACTGGACGAAGCATTCATCATCATCTGTCTAACCTTTTCCAACTATATTAGGGTCGATTGACTATCTGGCCTCCAAAACCCAGTAACTGGGTAACACGGTACTTCTTACCAAGACTGGTGTCAGGTCTCCTGGCTTCTGACAATCCGTAACGACTACCAAAGGTCTGCAAATTACAGCCGGGACCAACGGCTTAACGTGCTTTTCGAAGCACGGAGGTATCTCGTTATAGTAAGATGGTCACCCATCCGCAGACTGACCTCGGCAAGCGTTGCTTAACCTTGAATATCGACCCGTTTAGTTGAAGCATCTCTGTAGATATTTAGTTTTTAAATATAGATAAATGCTAGAAACCTAGCAAAGCTAAAGTGTTTATTTAAATAAAAATATGTATATAGATATATATCTAAGGATAATATTAAACAAATAATTTTACGTGCTAAATCGGCTCTAGACGGTTTTGCCGTCTGGTAAATTATTTATTACTTTACTAGACTAGACTTTATAAGGACGAACGCGACGTCTGACTTTGTTTGAAAAGCAAGAACAAAATTGTAGGCGCTTCTAAATGGTTTGTGAGACAGTCCTGTAGTAAATAGAATATCTATCGGCCAAGCCTTTTCCCATCTATGTTCGGGTCAGCTTCCTGTCTAACCGGAAGCAGTATTTTACTTGGAACGACTGCCTTCTGACTTCCTCAACCCAGTTACTGGGTAATACCCTGGATGATTTACCAAAAAGTCATTTTTTCAAATTAGGCTGAGTGCCAGCACTTTTTTAACGTCAAAGTTCTGCATAAAGGCCCGCCCGTCACGTTCACGTTATATAGATACTTACCTACGTTAGCCGTTGATCATCATTATCTGCCGAGTCTTTTCTCAACTATATTGGGGTCGGCTTCCACTCGAAACGGATTCAGCTGAATACCAGTATTTTACGTGGATCGACTTCCTACCAGACCTCCACAACCCATTAAAGTTAGCCGTTGATTCATCATCTGCCTAGCCTTTTTCCCAACTATATTGGGGTCGGCTTCCAGTCAAACCGGATTCAGCTGAATACCAGTATTTTACGTGGAGCGGCTGCCTACCAGACCTCCACAACCCATTAACTGGGTAACACGGTACTCCTTGGCAAGACTGGTGTCAGATTTTTCTCGCTTCTGACTAACCGTAACGACTGCCCAAGATCTACAAATGACAGCCAGGACCAACGGCTTAACGTGCTTTCCGAGGCACGGAGGAGTCTCGGTATGTTAAGATGGCAATTGGTAATTGTTGCATCACTAACTTTTCAATAATTAGGTACCTACCTAAGTGGATATGTATTTGTGATGCTACCTTATGGCGTCCATTAGGTACACTAGTCCAGTCAATCTAGATTTTATTACCTATGTCAAGTTGGACCGCAGGGGATGAAAAATATTCCAATGTGTAGGGAAAAATTCCCTGATTATCATATCAAAATGTTTAAGCAGCACGTCGATCGAAAAAATATATTTAAAAACTAATGTGAAAATTGCATAACGAAATTTTTAATAATTACCTACCTAGGTATGTATTTGTGATGCTACCGTAAGAGATGTTTATAGGAATCTAGTCTTATAAAGCAATTGTGATGACTCCGTACATATTTTTGCATTGAGTTGTTTTAATTGCATTGAGTTGTTTTAAGTACCTTCATTAATAAAAGTTTCTTCACAACGCCAGCCAGCATCCAAAAGCAACCTGCATCAAAAAGTCACTTGCGCAAAATAAGTTAAAGATCTCATGCCCAATCATTTGGATTAGGTATACTTCTCCGTCATCCACACTTTCCAATTCAAAGACAAACCTACTTGTGTATTCTACTGAATCTTACCTACCAACATTACGACATGCTACCAAGTTGGCAACTTTACAAAAAAAAAACAGTCGCCGGTAGCGTGGGGTCGCCACGGAAGGCAATATCCTGTTTCCTGCTAACCCCTTTTTTATTTTAATGCACAATTATATAGTTATTCGCTTGATTTCGTCAGCACCACGGCTATGCATATAAATGGACTTTAAAGATAAAAGCAGGGGTGGTCCGATATTTGTTTTACGTAATAATGTAGTTTTGTTTAAGTTATTGTAGGTTTGTAAGTTATTGGGTATTTGAATTGGAATTTGTTGATATTAATATCATAATGTTACGCCTATATTCTCGGGAGGGTTATCATCATCATCATTTCAGCCGGAATACGTCCACTGTCGTACATAGGCCTCCCCCAAGTGTCGCCACATCGACTGGTCCTGTGCGTCTCGAATCGAGCGGATTCACGCAGCCTTCATCAGGTCATCGGTCCATTTTGTGGAAGGCCTTCTAACGCTGAATCTTTCGGCTCGCAGTCGCATCGGCAGAAGTTTTAACAAAGAGCAGAGGGCACCTACTTAGAAAAGCACAATTAGCACACCAACATTTGTTGCAACAGTGTTCCTAGTGCGGTGCGGGTTTTTAGTAGCATTTATGTATTAGTAGGTAATAAGAACTAACGTACCTAATATAAAGTAGTAAGTACTGAAACCAAATATGTTCTAAGAAGTTGTATTTACTTAATAAATAAATTATAATTGTAGTAAGTCCCACGCAAATCGAGAATAAATTAAAACTCCGGGTCTGCTCCAGATAATTTTAGATGCTAAATACAAATAAACTATACCCGTCCCGGGAATCGAACTCAGGGCCTCATGTTGAACAGTAGCGCTAAAAGCTAAAAGTAGCCTATAGATTGAGTTGAGTGGCATCGTCTAGAATTGAATTGTAAACAACCTTACTATGAAAAGCCAAGTACCGAACTAAACCGATTCTAGGATAAAATTATCAACGAACCACCTATTGTGACACTTACCGGAATCCATAACTCCAAAAATACACCAAATAAGTCTTTATTGCGACATATTATGATCTTCCAAAATGTCAGTCGTTCAATTATAGCCAATATTTTACGAATTTAATCCAAAAGTATTTGAAATTAATATGATTAAGTTAAAAGAATGCAATAAAATGAGTTTTAACGAGATTCTTGAGGACGAATGTCGAATTCCTTTAATTAAGTTTTTGTTATTGGCTGACTTTTGTGTTTCGAGGAATCATAAGCAGCTGTTGATTCAAAATAGGTACCTACAGAAACTTACAAAAAGTTTGTTCCTTCGTGATATTTTTATCGATGTGGGTTCGAAGCTATTCTTCTGGGCGCGCTCGTTCTATCGAAGACCTCATCTATCGTTTCTATTAGGCGAGTTCTTGACCTGACACATCACGAAATAGTAGATTATGCACCGAGGGGCTAAAGCAGTGCCTTATGTCACGGGCGTCATATTGAATCCCAAAATCATTGAAGGATTCGGGGGTTAACTCACGAGCGAAGCTAGGGAGTTGATACAATAATCCTAAATGCAGCGAGGGATTCAAGCTAGACACCTTTATCCCCGAGAAGGATACTTTAATTTTCACAACTACTGTGAGAAAATAAGAAGCCATAGTAGGTTCTAAATTTGTTAAATTTACACTTACAAAAAGTTAGTTAAATAGCGATTTGTAGGTAATATTCGCGCTTTTTTTGCGTTCCACTCGGTACACGACGTACTGGCCACAACGAACTTGATTTAAGAATTTGTTTTTCTTTTTATACTTATCTGTGCATTTGTGTAGATATGTCTTCTTTTCTACAAATTGACGAAATTTGAATAAACTAAGATTTACGCAGGGATCAGCTGGTAGAATGGGTTCGGGCGCTTGGCTGAATTTAGAATGTCATAGGAGACAGGTACCTAACAATAGATTCTTTAAATAGCATGTACAATAGTCATTTGCTGGGCAAAGGCCCTACTTATTGAAGACCTAACAGATTAATCTAAATCAAATTTAATTTTTTGTGATAGTTTCAGAACTATTAAATGATCATTTTTAAACAGCAAAAGTTTAGAGAAACCATTCGATTTAGGTATATTTTAGAACTATACAAGTTCAGTGACCAAAAATTATGAAAATTATGTTCACTGTTTTAGAAATGTTGTTATTTAAAAAAAAATATAAATGGATAATAAGCGATAAGAAAGATCTCCAAAAGTTGATAACGGAACAGTGTAACCTCATTGGTTTGTAATAAATACGCTGTAAGTGAATATCATACAAAATATATTTTGCTTTATTATGATGTTACTACCTGCCCCACGCCAGTTACAATTTGCCCTTAGAACGAGGTATGTTGTAACATGATACTACTTTCACAAAAAGTCATTTATACAAGAATGTGTTATTAATTAAAGCCCAATTATCATTCTATGTGATACCTGAATAGATGTCCTCTCATTTAAAATTGCTTCATCATGAAGTTCCTTAATATTCTAACTTCCCCATGTAAAAAACTTAAAAATGTTACAACTGGCCCCCCGCTCCCCTGCTCATGGTGAAACTGAAATCACGTCAGGTGATGACAGATTCGTCAGTCATTAGATATGGCCCAAAGAGTTGGACAGTAGCCGAAACAATGGTTTTTGGGTCAATTCCACAAGTAGGTCCCTACCCTGTATCCGTTCTCAGTTCCTTCAGCTTTGCGATATTGTTGTATATTTGGTAGGTAGGTATTTAAACTTGCATAATGGTCCTACTTTTTATCTTTCCATCCACTCGAACTATATCACCAGGCGGCGTATTGCCAAACTTTATATAACCACAGACACGGTTTGCTCTGTGCTCGCAGGTAGTTTGCCTTATTGAATGAAGAGCATAGAATATATCAGCACAGTCTAGGCTATCTCTATCGATTCCAGGTTGCCTGGAAGAGATCGCGGAAAGCGATAAGGCCGCCAATGGTAGATATGTTTTTTAGTTTAAGATTTTCTGTATGGATGTTTTATTTGGTGTAGGTACAATATAGTTTATATACATAAATAAATGAATAAACCCCTATGAACTATGTATTATATCAGAAGGTGAGTTCTGTAGCTAAGTTAAAAAACGTCCAAATTCAAGTCGCAACATTATCGCAGCGACAATCAATGTCAAAAACTTCTCTAATATTTCATTATTTTATTAATCTATACTTACCTATACTTACTAATAGATATTATAAATGCGAAAGTTTGGATGTTTGGATGGATGGGTGGATGCTTATTACTTAATCACGTCAGAACGGCTAAAAGGATCTTGATGAAATTTGGCACAGAGTAGACATACACTCGGGCGAATCCGCGGGCGGCAGTTAGTGGCTAATAATGTCGATGTCGACTATTCTACCTATGCCTAGAGTAAATTGGAAAAGCAAGTGTGCATATCATCTATTGGAAATGAAAAGGATGGGAGAGCAGCAGTAGTCAAAAACTTGTCCAAGTTTATGTAAACATAGTCGACCACCCACAGATCGACCTCGGCAAGCGTTGCTTAACTATGAAGATCGACCTGTGCGGCTGTGATAATTTAGCCACGAGCTCCTCCAAGCAGCAATTGCGATGCGAATGCGGAAAATAAATACGAAAATTTCCTCAGTTTAATAATACCTAGGTACATTAGCATTTTCTAACAAGCTGAAAGCTAGGCCTTTATAATTGAACAAACTGTTCTAAAATCATTACGAAACCCTTCCAACATCCACGTTGATCGACAAAACTGTAACGAAACCGCACTTAGTCCAGCCACTTGGAGTTTGGACAGACTGTTTTCCTGCAAGCCATACTTACAAACGATGTGTGGCCAATCATACGTCTTGTGTTACAACTTACTGAGATTACGGCAAACAGCTGATTGACACTCTGTCTCGTTGAAATCTGAAGCAACATTGAGAAATAATAATGATAAAGGCGAAAGTGTCTGTCGTTGTCTATCTGTTGCGAGGCCAGACCGCGGAACTTAGATGTTAGGTAGGTACCTATAGCTTAGTGCGGAAGACGCGTGGTAGAAGGCCATTACCATTCTATCAGCCAATGCGATTGTTGAAATGCCAAAATATGAGGGATTGATCACGTGATATTTCCACAACGTTTGTCAGTCTCATATATTTTAGACGTTTTGATAATCGCCTTTGCCGCGCTACCGCTGACAGAATGTCACATTTCTAGAGCCTCTGGTGATGACCAGGATCTTCCGGTCCGATGTGCCAACCTATGTCCAGCAGTGGACGTCTTTCAGCTGAACTTATGATGATGATGACCTATCCTATATCAGCCTATAATGTCTCCACTGTCTCTCAAAATATTTTCATTCACTGTTTTGAGAGCAGTGGTGATGAAGTATATTGCCTGTCTGGGTTCGAATTCATGACATACGACGCGTTATTCGGGCTGTTCTTTATAGAGAGAAAAAACCTCATTTTTTTAAATCATATTTGGAATGGGGTTGCATAATTTGTTCAAATAGGCGAAAGAAGTCGCGGGAAAAGTGCTAGTTTAATCTTATTTGTAACAAACTTATTCTGTACTCATAGACTTTGGTTGTTAGGTAATCGAATTACCAAACATGTGTGCGTTACACAACCAGAGACAATATGGAAAGTGGCGGGAAATTGCGCAGAGACAATTTCGGCGAGATCTGTGCAAGCATCGACTCGAGTCGGGTAGTGGTCGCAAAAAAAGCAATAGACAATATTTTATAAGATTAAAGATTAGGTGCACAAAAATTAAATATCTGTCATTGTATTGGACATGTACTTTTGGTTCTACCATTTTCTTCTTGTAGTCAGAATAAGAATTGCTTAGTTTGCCATTCTTCTCCGATTTCTGCTTGTTTAGTAGGTGACAACACTCGTATTCATTTAAATAGACATTTTTCTCCTCCTCACTTGATTGGATTTTTGCTGATCGATGTTGTCTTAGTTTTAAAGTAAAAAAAAACGACAAAGCTATTCCTTTTAGCAAATTTCACACCTAAATAATAAAAACAAACCAGACAAATGCATAATACTACCTACCTCCTTCTTTATTGAAGTCTGTTAAAAATACCTAAGTAAGGTAAAGGAACTTGAAAGTTTTATAGTATTTATTTATTTGTTTATGGTTAGTTAAATCGGCACAGTATATAGTAGTAAGTAGTTACTTTTAGGTTTTTGACACGATGAAATTAATTTGGTTTTAACACATTTTATAAGGAAAAACGGAACCCTACTAGGATCACTCGGTTGTCTTTGTCTGTCTGTCTATCTGTCTGTAACAGCCGATTTTCTCCGAATCTACTGGACCGATTCAGTTGTCATTTGGTACATATAATGAACTTCTGTGACCCAAACAAGGACGTGGAAATAAAATAAATAAATTTTGAAAGTGGGGTCACTTTTGGGACGGTAAATTTGAAAATAAAAAAAACAGTTTCTCGAACTGTACCGTATTGTGGGGATTTTGACTATATCTTTTCATAATTTTAAAATCAATAGTTTTGAAGTTATTCAAGAAATTAGATGAAAAGTTACCATTCCCAAAAACGAGTTAATTTTTTTTTTAATTTTTTGTTTATAATTTCACAATTTTCTTTGCAATCATAGTCTTCTTATAGGTTTTCCTGAATAGCTATAGCTCAGGAAAACCAATAAGAAGACTTTGATTTGAAAGTAACATGGTACAAAATTGAGATTCGTTCGGAACCCTTTGCTTGCGAGTCCGACTCGCACTTGGCTGGTTTTTTTTACCCTAATGGCATTATTTACACAGTCAATCTCTGAAAAAACTGCGGACAAAATTAGTTATTCTTTATGCCTATGGGACAATCACCATGTGAAATTGACTAAGAAAGGGATGCAAATCTGCTTCGCGTTCATTCATTGATTATGGAGATCAACAATCGTGTATTTAACTGTGTAAATGCACTGAAGGAAGCCTTGTTTTTCAGTACAGAAGGAAAAATTGTGAGGACCTCTGTAATAAAACAGTACAAGTTCTGACCACGACAGACGGTATGTCCAAAACATAACATTATGTATGTGCATGTTTTAACGATTGGTTTGAAATGTGTATTGATAATTTGGCGCAGGTCAAAAGAGTCGAACGTGGTCATATTCTGCATCTTTATGTATACGACATACTGCACGTCGTGTTCTAAGAATTATGTGAGCAATAGAGTCATTTATATACTTAAAACATTTTTCCCAACTAAATTATTCAATTGTTAACACCTGCAAGACATTGAGGATGATTTGAATCGCTCAGTTCACTTTCTGAGGTGCATTATATTCAATGCAAACTCGAAACATTTGGTTCCTACTAAAATATGCTTTTGTTACATTGAACCCAATTCCGAATTGAAATCAGAATTTTGCCTTGATTCTGTTTTCAATTCGGAATTAGGTTATGTCTGGGATTGGGTATTGGGCTTTATGTATTTAAAGATTTGATAAAAAAATAAATAAAAATAAATAAGTTTACTACGGAAAGCCGTCATCTGCTGTCGCTACCCGATCTCGCATTAGACGTCAAGTTCAGCGCGCGTGCGTCGCGAGCGTGAAATTGTCACACTCTTACTTTCTGATGCCGCGATAGCACAGCCGTCCTTCCTTTCGCTTTAATTACCACAAATCATCATTACTGGGAGGTCCCTGAACTGTCACGTTGTGTGATGGTAGGTACTAGAGTTCGAAGAAATTCATACTACCTGCCACTCGCCGATCCATCCGCGTGAGAGTCGGAAAACATTTTCATTCCAAGGGAGCATTGTCTCGGGATAAAAGGTTCTATGTGTTTATCCAGATTTTAAACTACATTTGTACCTTCAAATCGGTTCATTGGTTTTTGCAGGAAAGAGTAACAAACATTAATCAATTTGCCCACTTTTCTTCACAAACTTTTACATTTATAATATTCAGTACATAATATGGTAAATCTCGTTAAGATTTATTGTTTAAACGCCAAAAAATAGGGAACCGGTAGATGGATCAATTGAAAATGTTTACGAGTGAAAAATAAGTTGAAATAAGGATAAAAGAATGATGATTATATACGTTTTTGTATATTTTATTGTTCCCGGAACGTGGACGGACCGTGGTCCGTCAGGAGCTCAAGAAATGTTGCGTGTTTTTAAAAAAAAATAAAACGTTTGTCAAATTAATGTGCTACGAAAGTGCTACGCGGCTACGAGGTTCTACGTAAATCTAGGACCAATCCTCTTCAACACATTTACATAATTTATGGTTTTTTGATATTGTCACTATAGAGTATGAGTATAGAAGTGAGATCCTACGACATGGCTACGCTACGACGTAGTACGTAATTGTTTTCTTTTGTAAGCGATTGACATTGGAAACAATTTCTAGCAAGTTTCCAATGTTAATTACGTATTATTTTATCTGAGTTGGTTAACGCTTTTCATCAGGTGAGATTGCGGGCGAAACGCGAGCCAAAACATAGTTAACAAAACTCCAACAAAATATACTGTTTGTGCCAAATTGTCCACTGAGCTCGAAGTAATCAAACTCAATAATAAAAAAATGCGGGGCAGTCTTTGCGGACTGCCAATAGAAGTGAAAACTAAGCGAACGCTAAAGCGTTCGGTGACGATGACGCGAGTTCCATGATTTTTGTTCACCCAAAAAGTACACATATGCGCTTTCAATGAGCTATATGTATACTGTATAAACAGTAAAAAAAAAAAGTGAAAAACGCGCCTAAGGAAGTTTTCACTTCAAAAATCATCAAAATCGCTTTCGAAATATTGTTTGGCTCTCGTTTCGCTCGCAATCTCACCTGATGGAAAGCGATGACGAGGCCAACGATGGAGGACGCTTGCCTAAAAGTAACCAATTACCTAACTCTTGAATTAAATATCCCCAGGTTGTAGCTATCTGGAAACATAGACTCCGGCAGGGAATTCAGGGGAACGTCTGCCTCTATTATTTTGCGATAACTGATAAATCCAAAGGGTTCCGGTCATCAAATCCACACAAAAACAATATTCCTTAGATCTAGTAATATGTCTAATAGGTCATTTGAAATAAATAGTAACCTAATTTGTTATAAATCTTTCTTAGATATCGAAAATCAACATCGCTATCTCAGTATAGAATTTAGACTATAATTTACGACCGTAGGTACAGACCTATGTACTTGGGCAGCTGGCTGAGAGTCCAGTTATAGGCGGCAACGAGTTTATTATGCACATAGACAGACAGCTATATAAATAGCTCTATATTTAAAATGAGTCTATGGTTATATCCATTGAGATAGTTGTCAAACTACTTTGATACATAGCTCTATGTGAAACGGGTAATACCTTAATCAGTAATATTATTTCAAATACGAAAGCGAATTGGTCAGTTTGACTGTCTATTTTCTTTTTTACTTTAGTTTCTAAAATAGCTAGAAAAATAGAATCGCTTCATTTACCAAGCGCTAAGCGAGGCTAGGTAAATGAAGCGATTTTATTGGTTTTTAACAAACATATCCCTCGCTATGCATCCTCGCACATCTCTGGTGGAAACGCACTCTAAACTACTGTAGCGATTTTTGTGGTAAGCACTCGTTGCCAAGGATAGGAAAAAGATAGGCATTATTATATTTGTTTATGTGGACTTCAGTGTAGCAGCAAGGGTGTATCAAAATATCACCTAAGTTGGCTTGAAGTAAAAGTCCGCGATGGGAATAATATTCCCATCGTTTACTAATATTATGCTTCCGTAGACCGTAATGAATACTTACTGACGCCAACTGTATGCGATTTCAGTGCAAAGTCGGGTTCACACTACTGTTGTGTCTTTGACGCTGCTGATTGGCTACAAAACTCGTTGTGATATGACGTAGGCTTGCACAGATTCGTTTGATTGGTGTATCCCGCGCCACGACACAGCAATGTGCACGCAGCTTTAGTAGCGTCGTTGCGGAATTTTATTCAAAAGAGTCACCGCGGCCCTGGAACGCAAAGAGCTTTAGGAGGAACACGGATGGGTTAAGTCAGTAAGAGTCTGATATTCCCTTCTGCTCCGCCCAGAGCGGAAGGAGTCATTTGTTGATTTCTCATCCATTAAAAAAGCTTTAAAAGCGTCAAACTGACATTAAAAGAACAACAGTCAAGTGTCTGTTGGAATTATTCTATACTTTTCTGAATAAGTAATTTCGTTGCGGGATCCAAGACAGTTGAATCGTTTCTCCAGGACGCGTCGAGGTTCATTGACTCGGCGTTTTTGTGGTAGCACCACTGTTGATTCTGGCTCTCAGGAGTTGCAGTTGGTGGGAATAATGTGTTGAGATTGTCGCATAAAAAATCGTCTGTTGAACATTATCCACGTTTTTACACCAATTCGTTGTCTTTTTTTTATTCAAGGTGAATAGGGATATTGCCTGGGTTAAAAAAAAATCTATTTAAGTAGTCCGTCAGTTACATTATCGAAAAATATTGAATACGATTTTTTTCATTTAAGTTTTTTATTCAATAAAAAATTACGAAAATAAAACGCTTCAAAGATAAGGGAGAGTGGGGTTTATAACGTCACTTTCCAGTAAAAAGTATACTGCCACGCGAGTTTTTAACGCACTATATCGTGTTCACTTTTTGTTTACGTGACAAAAGAAAAAATACGTGTCCAATACTTTTTTGGAAATCTATCTGACGAACTAATTAGATTTTTTTTGTCAAAAACCCTATTGTGAAAGGTCGATTGCAATCAAATTTCATGAAATACAAGTGTAACCGCAGGCAGAAGTTAGTAACATAAATAAGCGACAACTGTCTTGTAATAATTTATTGATCTGTAATCGGAATGTGATCTATTGAATTTCAAACACGGGCATTTATGTTTTCCTTTAAAAAATTAGGCACACGATTAATTTTACTTAACTTTGGTATTGACAGCTCTTAAGACTGTTAAAGTTAATTAGCCGACTTCAAGAAAAGGAGGAGGTTCTCAATTCGGCTGTGCTTTTTTTTCATGTGTTTGTTACCCTGACCCTAACGTTTTTTTTTTATGTGAAAGGATAATCTATGTATTCACGGTGAGCTATTTACAGCCGGTCTATTCTGTAAAAACCTCACCATGAATACTTAGATGAAGTGAACTCTAATTCCTTCTAATGCTAGTGATTGACAGCTCACTTCATGTTTATTTCACCAGTTTTTACAGTGAGATATTTACAGAATAACACTACTGTTAGTATAGACTAACAGTAGTGTTATTCTTGATCAGTGATCACTTATTGAGTCTATGATCGAAATCATAGGGTTGCGATCATGGACTCAATAAGTGATCAGGATCACTGATCACACTGTTTGCATAATTTGTTGGTAAAACAAGCTCTGTCCTTTGGCAGGTTTCTGAATAACTAAAACGTTATATACTCAGTAGTTATTTTCTCACTTGACAAACCCCCATCTACAAATATCTTTATATCTATGTCCGACCCGAGCTTTCTTGTAATTTCGGAGACAATATGAAGATATTCGTTGTTTTTCTTTTCGAATGCACCCACACGTGTGCTATGTACGTACATAAATATATGTTGACGTTCACCGAGAACTGCGCGGCCATTATGGGTGATTTTCCACTTTCATGATCTCCGAAACGTGCGCGCGCATTTTTGTGTACACCTGAACGGAAAGCTGGTTTGGTAACTCGCTGAAAATTTTGGAAAGCTTAAGTTGATAGGTAAACACATTAAAAATGACACACATAAATAATTCCTAAAACTTTTTAGGAATTATTTGTAATTAAAATACTTAGATATTGTAAGTATTCCATAAAAGTAAAGTATCCTCATAACTACATGGTTTTCGTCAGTTTCTGCTAAATGTGATAAAGTCATGTTTTTTATTTGCCATTTTCCTTGCTTTTTATATTACGAGTAGGTATTCAAGTGATCGTACCGTAACTTATAGGTACATTTCTATTTAATATTCAGCCGTCACCACAATGGCGTGCGCCTGTACTCAACAAGGCAGTTGACACAATCAAGATGTTATCTGGGGCGTACACCTCGACTCCACAGGTTTCACACTCGTCACCACTCGTCTGATCATCGGTACGGTTACGGTATCATACGCTATCATACTGTGCTAGTAATAGGTTTGAGAGGAGTAAAGGGAAAAAATGTTGTTCGTATTCCCAAAACATAATAGAACTTTATTTACTACTCAAAACCCATACCCGAAGGATAACCAACGGAACCCTACTATTAAGCCTCTGCTGTCCGTCCGTCCCTCTGTCAGCGGGCTGTATCTCAAGAACCGTAATACAGTTGAAATTTTCACAGTGTGTATTTCTATTGCCGCTATAACAACAAATAAAGGAGGCTCCCATACAAGAAACGTGTTTTTTTCAGTTGATGGTTACGTATCAACCGAAAAAAACCCTTCGTGTCAATCAATGATAAAAAAGTCCTAAAAATGGGATTGTCAAGCACTAAGCTAACTAGTTTGTGTTTGTATTGTAATGTAGTTTGGGGTTTAAAAGCGTTTACTCCTCATGGTATTTCATACGAACTGGCAAGTATTTATTATTGGAAACGAATTAATCGCTTTAAAGGATCTGAATACACATACGCAAGATAACTAGGTCTTAGAGCTAGTCAAGACTTTTTCGAAAGAGATTTTAGAGAGAAAGTGTATTTTTTCACTTTCTATAGAAAACTTAAAATTACTTTCTACGTCTCCCTAAAGTCATAATATCATACATTTTGGACTATACGGCAATCATCATCGTTGATTGTCACTTTGTCTGAATTCTCAAGGGTATACAAGAACTAGTCCTCCTCTTCGATTGATTGTATAATCGAGAATTGTTTTTTTTTTTTTTTTTAAAAACGTTGCCCCACACTAGGAATTTCTCCTGTATCGTAGGTGCGTTCAGAAACATACAAAGTCACATACACAAACAGCCAGACCCGGAACAACTATATTTAGGCCATACAAATAATTGTTCCTTGCGTGAATCGAACCCGCAACTTGTAGCACAGCAGTCAATCGCTCAACCACTGCGCCAACCGTGCTGTTTTGAAACCTCGTTGCTGCTGAGCGTGAGTTTCTAGGTTCCATTCCTAGGTTAAGCAAAGCGTTATTGGGGTTTCCATCAACGCTTTGCTTGACATCATCATTTCTCAGTCATCATCATCATCACTCACAGCCCGACCTCGCCCACTGCTGAGCATAGGCCTCTCTTTTCTTGTGCCAATGCCCACGTTCTTGTGCCAGCCTCTCCCGGGTTCTACCCGCAGTGGCAACAATGTCGTTTGCCTGCCTCGCTGCCGGACGACCCTCACTTCTTCTTCCAGTCCACGGACGCCACTCCGCGTTTACAAGTGAAGAGGTAACAAACAAACAGATAGACAAACATAGTTATTTTCACATTTTTATGATATTACTAGCATTTGCCCGCGATTTCGCACGCACTTATTCGGTTTTTTCCTGTCCCCGTAGGAATTGCGGCTGTGCGTTGTCTATCAATATATTCATGATAATACTATCATGAATATATGTATTTAAAATTCTTACCTATGAGTGACTGGCATAGGTCATCCATATATATGTGTGTGGTGTGGTGTGTGTATGGTGTATGCGTTTAATAAATTGAAGCCCATTTTAGTTTGACCAAGTTTGGACCATGTTTTGTTTCGTATGTAATCACGATATACATATTTCCATACATTACATGCATGGAAATTACAGCGGCTAACTAGATTTGCCTTTTCGGGAAGGAAAAATAAAATATAATCACAAAATCCATATTTTAGGAATAGGTAGTTGGTGGCTAAATTATAACAGCCACATGGTTAATTTGCAAGGTTAAGCAACGCTTAGTGCGGTCGATCTGTGGATGGGTGACCATCTTAATATGCCGAGATTCCTCCGTGGCTTGGAAAGCACGTTAGCCGTTGGTTCCGGCTTTCATTTGTAGAACGTTGTCAGTTGTTACGAGTAGTCAGAAGCGATGGAATCTGACACCAGTCTTGCCACGGGGTACCGTATTACCCAGATACTGGGTAAAATACTGATGCTCAGCTGCATTTAGTTTTAGACTGGAAGCCGACTTCAACATAGGGAAGAGTCTAGGCAAATAGAATGGTTCAGGAATAGGTACCTAGTAGCTACTCATCCATGCAACAGACATAAAGCAAGATCGGTGTGTTTGTAAAAATAATAAAATGTTACGGTACATATGAAACGATTTATTGACTGGAGATTGTAGATTTAGTGACACTGGTCTCAGTAACTTTATTTGAATGAGTCGTTACCGACGAAAAGAATTTGAAGAAAAAAAAAATCATGGAGGGTTTCTGAAAAAACTCGGCTGTGAACGTTAACGAGAGCTAAACACTACACAATTGTTTTTTTTTTATTAGGTTAGGTTTTATGTATGTTGATAAACTGGGTTTGTGCAAAACTAGAGTTTTCCCAATCAGTTACCATGGTGGTAAACCTACCTAGATTTATAATAACATACTTTTCCTTAATGCAGTTTCAATGAATCGGCCATTTATATTTCAAAATTGAAAAACCTGTAATTTCAACAACGTTTTAATACTAGGTAACATAAAAGAAATAATACAAATAAATAAAGCATAAAAAATTGTATGAAAACTAACTTAAGTAAATTCATAAACTAAAATAATAACAACATCAAAGAATACAAAACAAATAAATAATCGGCTAATGGCAATATTAGACAAACATACAAAATAAACAAAAAACAAGTACAGTTCGCAACAAATATTACAAACTTGTCACAAAAAGCGCAATAAATAAAGATATAAATTAAAATACTCCACATGTAACCTGATGACTATTAAAATGCAGTCGTCTTTAACGCTTAATAAATAACATAAAAAACAGGCCGCTATGTAAAACTGTTTGTAACCAACGATTTCCTCCTACCTACTAAAATTAACCGATCACTACATCTGGGAAGATCCCATTAAAGCCACGTCTCTTCGGTCCATAAAGATGTAAACATTATGTTGTCCCTGTCTAACATACTGTAGGACTCACCGAGCGAGAGAGACATCACGAAAAGATGTATTCTCGCAACTAATCAAACGTGTCCACTGTCCGGCTGCGCGTACGCATCCCACGCCGAAATTATCATTCAAACTTCCCAGTTGTACTTTCCACAATTTTTATTTATTAATCAATTTCACGTGTATCCTAAGTTTTAATTTGAACCGTTAAACGCATTAAGTTGCCGAAATTAACATATTTTAAGCTCGATGTTTTCCAAAATTGTGAAATTGGAGATAAATACTTTAGAAAATACATCTTATTACAATTAGAGGAAAGCTTGAACTTAAATGACTCGTACCAACTTTACTTACAACTTATTGAAGCGATATCAATTAAGCTAGGTCTATACGAGTTTACTTATAGGTGTAGCGACGTCCCTTTCTAATGTGAGCTTATTTGTTCTGTGAGGAAAAGAGATGAGTGTGTTTCTCCATCACAACTTCAAGGCTCTTTGCGTTCTCAATCGTTGACTTAACAGGTTTTTAAAAGGAGTAACCAACAATTTGTTAAATAATATAAATATCAGCCAGAGATTTTGGAATGATTTTATGAGTTAATTACAACGATAGGGATCTTCTGTATATGAAAAACAAGAAAAAATTAAATTAATGTGGCTATTAAGCTATTTATATTATAGTAAGTTATTTGCCGTAATTTTAATAATGTTGTTCCTAATTTAAAACGATATTGAGACTGTATTCTGACATGTTGACATGGCTAGAAAAGTCTCGTTGTTGCAATCAGATGCAGTTCGGTAGTAGGAAATTATTGAATTAAATAGATATAGAATTTTAAAGCTGAATTAAAGAGTTCCATACTTTCAGTATTCATTGATTAAATCTGAAAACACTGATATAATCCGAAAACCTTAGAAATAACTTACAGATACGCTTACCGCAGCACAAAATCCACAGAAAATGTTGCTCACCCCTGTATTCAGCGCCGGCCCGTGTAGAGGTGCGCTTGCGACTCCAGTCGATCGAGCGCCGCCGCCAGCGCAGTGCCTCGCGCGTCTACTACCAACATTACGAACTTTATACCACCTCCGAGTACAGCAGACATTTAAATTTAGAACAAAAAATACCCGTGAAAGTGTCAAAGTGCATAGTTCTTTAGTTATTTTTTTTTTGCAATAGTGAAAAAGCTGTAGTGCCAAGTTGCGATTAAAGTTCGTGCGGATGTACTGAATATTCAAGATAAATTGTGCTTTTTATTTTGTTTTTGGGCAGTGATGTACATTGAAAACTTAATACATTGACGTTTAAACGATACGTTTAGTTATACAAGTTTGTTTATGGTGCGTATTTATTGGTACTATTTACTGAAGTCTAGATAAATATTTGATGGAAATACTGGAGTATGTCTAACTTATCTAGGTTTATTGTGTGTTCTGTTTTCTTACGTATCAAGTTGTATATTACAGATATTGAATAGTGTACTCTCAATTATTTTAGTAGATTCAACAAAAAATATTTAAGAAAATGTGCGAAAAATACACAATAGGTACCATCTTTATTCAGTCGGTACTTAGGAAATGAAAGTTTGTTACAATCCTTCAGTTCGTTAGGTTAAAAAACGCATTTGAATAATAAAAAAATAAAATCGAATAGTGTACCTACTGAGTAAATATGACAAGGTTTTTTCCATTTTCAAATTTACATTATAGGTAAGCAAGGATAAGGGATTTTAATTTATACGAAACGTCTTTCTTTATTTGCATATGTATCTGTAAAATATTTTTACGTGTCGGTCAAACTGACAAAGTAAGTGATTAATAGCGATCACACATTTAATGAACCTCATGCCTCATGCGTTTTACAGTTGAAATCTAAATATTAAAATAAATTATAAGCAATTCTACTAAAGTAGGTAAGTATTTACACTTAGGTAATATAAATTTTAACAACACGAAAACAAAAAATACCACAAAAAAATTAACATAATAATTTATCTATTTTTAAGTCAATTTCAATGTGTCGATTTTTTTAAAAGATCTTTTAAATATCAGTTATAACATACAAACTGGCGCAAATCTCTAGAAACAGTATATTCTAGGTCTATGTCATACCAAGAGTTTAACCTGTTTTGGTTTGATTTGCACGGGAGTTACACGGAAGCACAACTTAATTTTTGTCCTCTACAAAAACCGAAAATGTTGTCATTCATAACGAACATGTCAACCGAATAAGCCTAACTTTATACATGAAATCAATTAAAACGTTTCATCAATTTAAAGGTACAAACAGTTAAAATGATGCATATTTTTCTCTTTATCTCGACAAAAAGCGTCAAAAAACCACGAAGAAAAGCATATAAAATATGGGTAATTTCCTCACTTTCTCAAATTAAATACTAAGGTAATGCGGTCGGAAATTGTACCGACTTGATGACTTCGCAAGATGTCACTTGTTCAAACAAGCAATAAAGATAATATCCTAATAAATATAGATTACAATATGCACTAGAAATGATAGGTTGACAATCTCTGCAACTTGTGATTTCAGACGCACTTAGCGACGCAACCGAGATCTGATATCTTTACAAAACACATTTCTATTTTAATATTATTTATTTGTTAGCAACCACAGTGTAGTATTTGTAACCCAAAGCTTGACAGGTAGATATTTCTTTTTTGCATTAACTCCGCTAAAGTACACTACTGTACATGAAATATTTTTTTTAACTTTATATGTATGTACGTTTTCACTGCAACGTAAAACTAATCAAACTTAATAAAAACTGGAATAATTGCTTGAGTTTAAGAAAAACAAGAGAAAAGCGTGCCTATAAACATTTGAATATCGAAAAATCGAGAATTAAATGTTATGCCTAATTAAAACAATCAATATTTTTTCCAAACTGTAGGTTGGCTACCAGTTTTACTGCATGCAGTTGAATACAGTGATTTTACATAAAGCGAGTGCCCATCTGACCTCTACGACCCAGTAATTGGGTAACATGGTACCCCGTGGCACTAGTGATTTTGGTTGTTTTGGCTTCCGACTGTCAAAAATTTACAAATGACAGTTTGTAGATGTCAGGTCAAAAAAATTAAATGGTCTTGCGACGTCCTGTAACGACATTGTCCCAGCAAAGTGGCGACACATCGGCCATTGACGTTCATTCACGTCAGCAAGGTGGAAAGGTCACAATCACTATGAAACATTTCTTTAAGTAGAAGCTATGAACAATGTGTTTGCTGTTAACTAGTCCAACGATAGCAAAAACATCATAGGAGTATACCAAAAAATAAATAAAGAGATTTGTGCCCAAAAACGTGAATTAAAAAACTGATTAAGACCCGATTAGTTTTTTTAATTCACTTTTCACTAAAAGCTTAAATACTTTTATGCTGGAAACAGGAGATACCAATAGAAATATTTATTTCCACGGTGCGTCACTTAAAATACTCATTCATCCTACATTGAAGTGTTCAACTTAGGGCCTATTTAATAAAACCGGTAACAATATTTCAATATTACTTATTTTTCTTTGAGATATTTTTACTGTTACAATAATTTGATTTTTAAATATTTAATTGTCAGTTATATTATCCTAGATGTTTGGTATAGTTAAATATAGGAAAAATATATGTTTGATATAATTGAGATTGTCAAAATTAATTAAAACAATTTACATGCAAGGTTGCGAATATCAAAACGATATCAATTCAGTAGCCCACAAGGACCAACATAAAACAAACCGCCTAGTACACCTTGCTATTACGAGATATTATTATGATTTACGAACAATATGCGTGGGACCTCTATCTAATACCACAATTAGTTATCATCGAATATCTGCGGACAAGATATCGGTATTACACGTTATTGCCAGTAAGGGTCAGCGCACACCGAGACTAGACGCACACTTTTTAAAATAGTGACACAATCATCAATCATCTCTTGCCCTTTTCCCAATTGATTTGGATACGGAGCAACATGTCCTCTTTTTCAATACGTCTCTTTTAGTCGTTATTTCACTAACTCTGCCCTCCTTACAATGTAGAACTTTATTCACTACTCAAAGAAGATGAAGATCTCAAAAACATATCAGTGAGGGTGAAAAATCAGTGTATTTTGGATAAAGAAGTCCTGAATTAAAAAATATGATTCTATGTAGTGAGTCAATTAGATTGTAGAACTTTATTCACTTCTCAAAGAAGATTTAGGTCTCGAAAGCATTTTAATTAGGGCCAATTTTTGAGACCGATAGCTTTTTACCTGAGGAACAGTATGACACAGCTTTTGTATAGAAAATATATTAAACGGCTATATTTATTCTTCAGTTAGAAATGATCTGACTGTTAAAAAATTGCCCTTGAGAATTTGAATAAATTCGAATTTTAAACCCCCAGGTTGTATTCGAACCTTCTCACTTATTTGTACCTTTCTATACAGTTCTATAGAACAGTGTAGCTATCTTAAAAAGTGTGTCGCGATATGTCTCGGTGTGAGCCGACCCTAATAATGATAATTTGATATTAAGTAGCGCAAGATCGGAATAAACAAGTTTATTACAACTGTAGAAACGTTATGTTAAAAGGCATCGGTGTACTGTGATCTTTGATTATTAAGATATTAGAACAATCTACTATTAATTAAGTAAGTTGCGAAGTAATTGCTAAAAATGCTTTTAAACCAAAAAGGTCTTGCGACTTAGACTTCAGCGTCACAGACACTGGTTCTATGGACTAGTGTGAGTCCAACTCTACCTACTAGTATAATACAGATCATAAAATTAAATTGAAATTATCGGACACCATTCTGTGTCTTAAAATTAAAGACACTCATTTATTTAACCCAGAAGTAGGTGGAGTTGACAAAAAATGTGAGGAAATTGGGATTGGATCGAAATTGCAATCAAGTCAGAACGCTGTAGTCCTCATCTACACGAATATTATAAACAGGAAAGAGCGTATTTTTAAATTTTGTGTAATGAAACCGGTACAGTAGGGATAAATTTAAAAAAAAAACACCGTTATAAAACTATGTACCTACCTCTGTGTCGTACTTTTTCACAGTGTTTCATTTTAGTTGATTAGCTAAACCCGGATAAAGATTAATATAAGTTAAGAATCCAAGGAGATTCTCATGTTTTCCAGTAAGATTTTGTGTGCTTCATAGCCATATTTCTATCGTGTGGTCTCAAGAATCTAGAGTAAAATAATAAACTAAACACATTATAATTCAAATACCCATAATTTTAGGGACAAATGATTCTCTATATCTAAATCGTTCTGAAAGTTGATTCACTTCATGACATTGCTCCTTGATAAATGACTATTTCAATGTCAAATTCAGGTTTACTTTAATTATCATCTACCAAGCTAAAAGTACTGGCCACTAATTAAGTTTTTACACTGATGTCACTATTTTTTTCCGACAGAGACTCAGTTGTAAACGGTAACTGACCATTCAGCCTCTTGGTATGTCTATAAAAATATCTGGCACTATTATATGTTACTAAAGTATTTCTTTAATAGTTTTCTATACACCTTACGCTTTGGACTAAATGACATTTCAAGTCTATTATTAAAAGTTGAGCTCGCAAGTGACTTTTATTGAGTGACATTTTTTTTATTGAAAACTGAAAATAAATTGAAGTTGTGGCTGGCGCGTGCAAAGATATAGATAGAAGATAGCATGGAATTTTTCATTTGACTGTTATTGTTATTGTTATTTAAATAATAAGGAATATTGAGTAATTAAGTACTTTACTATACATCATAGAATAGCGAAGGTTTGGTGAGATTTTACAACAAACAAATGCCTGTGCTAAAAATATAAAAAAAATGGCTGAACTTATACGAGATTTTTGCTTCGTTTTAAGTTAAGCAAAAAATTTCTTTGCAAATAAGGTTCTAAAAGCACCGAAATGCGACAAAAATAATGATTTTCATTTCATAAAACTCTACAGTATTTAAAACTGGTTTAAACTGGTAATATTCAGTAAAATACTCATACTACTGTTATTTGACAATAACAACTTTTTCAAATGCGTAGAAGAAATAGTCGTTTTAAAAAAAATTGTAAGTATAGTTTACATTTTTTTTCTCAAAAGCTATGATTTAATATAGAGCTTTTTTGGACTTTCAGTAAAGTGTTCCGTTAAAAAAGTCTGGTATGTATTATGAAATCCATTAAATTTCATAATACATACCAGACCATTAAATCTATGTAGAAATGGACTTACCATTTCTACATAGAAATACCACAGGCATATCCGCATGACGATATACAGTACAATCGCCACACGTTCATTGATATCTTACTCGCCGGATGTTATTTTTTATGCGGACTGTACTTAACCAAAACATGGCGAGTGTTTTAGTTACCAGCTGTTTCGTTACCATTCTAGTCATGTGTTATGTTCATGATAACCTTTCAAGGTAAAAGGGACGGTACTGAAATGGTTACGAAGTGGACAGGAAGTCTAGTATTGATATCAATTTTTAAAATTACGAAAATATTGTAAAAGGTTAGCCCAACACTATGCCATTTTTCCTCAGTTTTTTTTTGCTAGTGCAAAATTTTCTTGATGCTGGTATAAAAAGGTATGATTTTTTAAATGTTTTAAAGTAAAGGGGACGAAATGCTAACGAAAGGCACATATAATTTTTTTATATATCAATTTTAAAGGGAAGAATTACACCTTTGAGAAAAAGCTGCCCAAACATATTAACTATTCTTACCATTATTTTAATTTTTTGCACTGTTTGCAAAAGTATTAAACTTAGTAGGTATATATATGTACGTTCATAATACTTCTGTATGTCAATATTAAAAGTAGTGTTATAGAGGCATAATGAATGTACTGAAATTGACGTTTGGGTAAAATAATGGCCGTTGTAAAAAAACCAGTTTCCATTTGCATTTTATCGTACTTAATCACAAAGATACTTTAGGGCTATCTGATATCATTAGAGCGAAAATAGGAAATATTATTCTTACATCTGCTCCAAAGTAAAATGGAAACTAATTATTTTGCAGGCTTCGACTCTTTTACTCGGTCCAAGTATGTTTTACCCCTTATAGGTATCAAGGTAGGGTCTCCTTTGTGTTAGCCTTTTTCTAGCTATTATTTTCAACGTGTAGTCTGCTATTTTTTTTTCGGCTTACACAGTGTTGTGTCAAGCCGTCCACTTAGATTACCATCTACGTCTAGAGCGGTGACACTCAGTGATTATCGATAAGTTCGGTAGCGAGATTTTTATCGATACATTGATCCGAACTGGAACGACACTGTCTTGGTAAATGTCAAAACGAGATTTTTTGAGCTATGGCGCGGGGATTTGGAATTAGAAAGTGAGTAGGTATTATTACTTTCAAATTGGTGTTGATATAAAATGATTTATTTTTACCAGGTTTCGTTTCATTTTGTAAAAGAAAATATAAGTTAGTTTCAAAACTTTAAAGTTGCAGACCAGCTTAAAAGAAATTAAAGTTTAATTATAAATCTTAAACTTCACGGCACTTCTTTAACTAATACTTACTCCAATCAACTAAGTTATTATTTACCTAAAATGTTAGGTCGAGATACTTAAGGAGTAAAAATTTAGGTACGTTTTTACAAAATAAGTACCGGATTTCCCCTGATTTTTTAATCAAGACCTAAAAGTTGAGCATTTGTCAAACTCTAGCCTAATAAGCTATTAAACTTTAACTTTGAGGAAAATTTGAAGTTATGAAATCGACCCTTAGTTTTATGGCGAAACATTCTTAAAAATTAACTTTATAAACAAAGCATCTCTCAAAGATAACAAAACCTACTCATAATAGTAATTAATTGGCAACATCAGTTTTCTTCCCTTGCAAGTGCGGGTTTTTAATAAGTTCGATTTCCAGCTGAGCCGGACTGCATTCCTGAATCTTTTCCGCCACGCATCGACGCACGGCGGAAATAAATCGTTGGTACCAAGTAGTACCAACATTGCAAACTTATAATATTAAAGGTATAAGGCTTTGTCGAAATAGATTCAAACTTTTCGTCAGTTGAAGATTTTCTTGAAGGCCAGTGCTGCCGTGCCGTTAGAAAAAAAGGAAATAGTATACTTCACTTCACGAATAAAAAAATGCGAATCTTCTTGCACCAATAATATTATTTTATGTCGGAACCTTTTTAATTTTGGAGATTCAAGTGTACTTATTTTAAGTTAGATTTTTTTTTATTGAAAGTGCGATTCTTAAGGAAATAGTTCTTGGGTATGGAAAGATAAAATTTGAGAGATGCCTTCGTCTAGCAGAAATTGTAGACTAATTAATAACCATTAAAATAATCTAACGCAGCGAATGTTGTATCGCGATCATTGTATAAATCTCTATAAATTCTTCGCTTAACTAATTATACATAAATAAATACTAAAACTAAATTAGCAACACTTAAAACGATGAACGTAGGAATGCACCGAGTTTCAACAATTACCAACATCTCTGCATAATGTTGCCAGTTTACGACAGAATGATGACGTCACTACACTGTAAAACATGATTTACTGAACGATGCCATTTTAATGATTTATCTCGCGGTTTTCCTCGTGTTTCCATTCATATAAGTTTCTTATATTATCTCATGTAAAAGGAAATCTAACTAAAGTCTAAAACATTTAACATTAATTTAATTACCTAGTTTAAATATTGAAAAGGCTATGAAATTCTTTTTTCAAAATTTATTTTTTCCTATTTTCAACCACTGTTTATAGAACTGTAACATGTGAGTGAGTGTGAGCCTTGCCTTTGAATGAAAATTGAAAAAAAGAAATACAGTAAATCCAAAGAGAAAAGGTGTCTTAAAATACCCCCTTGAGTATAAAATGAGTAACTAGTCCTTAGAAAATCATAAAAGACGGAACTGGGAAATTAAATGCAGAAGTTATAAGTTTTCTCCGTTTGAAGTCATTATAGGCTTTGAGAATTTCTACGACTTTCCTGCCAGGTGAATAATTAGCTGCATAGGCCTACGCAATGAGGAAGTACTTACTTCAGGGCAGCTTTATTATTGACTACTATTATAATATAGTTTAGATGTAAGAAAGAGTTAAGTAAGATGCAAGAAAAGAACCAAGTTTTCAACTTACGTTAACGTTTTTATTGCGTTACTTAGGATATTTCAATAAAAACTTAACACACTAAGACCCGCTTGCGCAAAGCAGAGTTATTTTTTAACTAAGAGTTAGTTGCTAACAAGCAAATATATTACACTGGGTTAAAAAAATCGGATAAAACAATAACTCTGCTTTTTGCAAGTGTGCCTTAGATCTTAAATTGACAATCAATCATATGTACAGCAAAATCACAAACCTAGCAAAAATCTACCCAAAACAATTGAACGTCAAAAAAGAACATTATTTTCAAAACGAATTAGTGACGCGCAGTGTACCGTAGAGTGCAGGCGCGGCGACGCGTCGCAGTGCCGCCAACATTGACAGCTGTCAATCAGGGCCAAGATGGCGGCCGGCCGGTTCCATCGGTACAACCGCGGGTCGCTATCTCCGTCAAATCTGACTCAGGGCTCTCATGAGATTAGAAATGTTTTTATACAACAAACTGTTGGGTGACCCCTTTAACCAGTTCTTCTATGCAGTTGAAATGTCACGATGGCAATTGCTTTCATTAACACGAGTTAATTCACTTTCTGTTGGAATACCCGCAGATTTTGATGATAAATCTAACGGAGTCTATTAAACTATCACGACTAACTGAAATCTGTTGCAAACTTCTAGGTTTACCTGTGTGTAATTTACAGACGGAACACTAATTAGGTAGGTATGTTACTTCTGAGATAAGTGTGACTACTCGCCAATAGCCAAAACCTAGGTTTTATTCCAAGCCTGTCATATTATGTCAGATATTTAGAAGGATTTTTCGTTTGGATAGACTTACCTGTACTTCTGATATTTGTTTAAATAAATATTATTTTATAAGTTTAAAACTTTTAACCATAACCGCCATTTTGCTAATGTTGGTACTCTTTCGTTTCCAGATTTTGCCACAAACACTAGTGATGTGACGTACATAATGTGCGAAAGCGTCACAGTGACGCACGCGCGGACTTTGAAGAACCAATAGTGAAGTGCGTGTACCGATACATTTACATATCGATAAAAGAATCGATACTTGTGAGAATTGAACACGAATGAACACCCTGATGCTCACAACCGGTGGAGCAGTGAACGATCAACCCTGTGTAGACAACAATATGGCGTTTTCTTCTTATAAGTGAGTATACAACAAATGTATTCTAGTCTAAGTGGTCTGAATTATTGAGGAATGTTCGCTGACGCTTCTGAATAAGTAAACAAAAGATGTTTGAAGTAAATGACAAAAACTCCTTGGTTGTAATATATTTTTTAAATTAATAATATCATGAAATTTAACAATGATGACAACAATAGTCACTAGTTTCAAGCAACTGTACATCGTTTGCTAAAGAAACAAATTGATGGTTGACTTTTGACACAAGATTCCTATCTAACAAAAACATCCTTCTAAATAACGCTATATTTTACTAGCATTTTTATTGCATTTAACTTAAAATCTCTTATAGCCAAGTGCGTACATGTCCACCGTTATACGACTAAGTATTTAATAAAAAAAAATAAAAAAAACGAGTAGAAAACGAGTTTTCTCCCACAATGCACAATGACATCGATCCAGCCTTACAAATGACGTTAGCTACATTCGAGACAGGCAAATTACCGCATACTTTTTGCAACGACATAATGAAATTATCTTCATGAAACACGTAAAAAGCCGTCATAACCATAACTCGAAGGAGTCTTGACAGCATCCCGTAGTGCGGGATGAAGCCATTTATCCAAAAACTGCACCGGGGATCTCTCGACCAATCGCAGCCAGAATTCAGATGACAAGATTACTTATACTTGGAAATCGACGCAAGTTTTCGATGCATCATTAACAGCATTACTCGAATTAATTATACATTTTTTGCTTGGATGGCAACCAATTTCTAGACATACGTACAGGCAGACGCGTAAACGTTTTACATTTCTTCCGATGAAGCCGTTGTGTAACACTTGTGGAGTACCCTATGCGATTACATTTTTTACGCGCTCCAAGGCGAGGATTTATTTGCGGTTTGACTATAAATTCATATTTTATTGTCAGTTGTATAAACTGTTGCCGTTCTCCAAAGGGACTCATAATCTAAGTATCTATAGTAAAAAGCTAGCTATTAGCATTGGAACAACGGAACGAGATCGTACGCTTGCATTAATTTCATTTCATAACCTATAAAGTAAATACAGCAATTACCGAACGCAAAAAGCCGTTGACCAATGAATTCGTCAGGCGGTTACAGTCCTCAATCGGGCACCTTTCATTTAAAAAAAGAACCATACGCCATTTCATGTCAATTTTTGAATTATTCATCGTGCGAATGCGCGAGCGCATCGATTGATGCAAACAAAAAGCGCGCGCTCGCTAATCTTCGCCCTTTTTCGCCGAGCTTCGGGCTTCCTCGGGCCCAGTGTTGCCAACCAACGCATTTATTATTCAACTAGTTTTTATAGTCACGCTGCGCAAAGACATAACAGAGAATGCATTTATTTGATAAATGATATTTTTTCCTAAAACCCCAAACTGGAGATTTTTTAAACTAATTTTTCGGTGTCAATACTGGAGGACATATTCTTTTGTTAGTAATGTGTGCTCCATTCATGTCCATTCAATCAAAAGAGAAAACATAATGCTGTGTCATATAATCGGATACGTTCTCATAACAATGTTCTGAGAATCCGATCAGAAGTTTTAATTTTATACTTCTCATATTGATTTGACAAGATTAACTGAGCCGAAGTTTTTGTATCGACACATTCTAACTAGTGGCCTGCTGAATACTTTGGTCAGATAACATCTGGCGTTGGCAAATATTTCTTAATGATTAATAATAACTAGTTTTACATTTTTCATACAAAGTACTAATTTCTTGTTAGCCAAAGTACTCATAAATAATTGATTGCATTCTAAATTCGTTATCATTGGCCGTCAAGCCAATTACAAGTAACATTGCGATGCTTTGAGTGCAGAAAAAATATAGTATTCGAATTTCCGAGCGTTCATCCCCCGCCCCGCACGTCCGCCGCGCCTCGACGCCGCGTCTCGACTGTACGTGATTGGTTTATTAATTAGGCGAATCATCGTCGGGTTCCATTTTTAAAAATAGGCGGGATTCTTGCTGTGCGACTTTTCTTTTTAATTTTGGCCGGCGTTGAACGCAATTAGAGCTGGCAGTATAGCTTTTTGTGTCATAATCACCGCGCGATAATGTTAGTTTTAAACACTACTTAAGATAATTAATAAGCCAATCTGAACGCTATCTTAATTCTATGAAGCTAATTAAAATTTTATTGACGTCTCCATCCGGTAACCCTCCTATGATTTATAACCATTCTTCTGGTTAACATATCTGAGGTGTAGAGTCAGGTGTGTTTTACTAGCTTAAAGGAAGTGACATCATTTTATTTTCAATTTAAGTTACAACGGCAACCACGTCTTTGTGAAATGTTAAAACGAAATTCAAGAAACCGGCATTTCAGTCATAACTCAGGCGTAAAAACAAAACAAATATGTAACTTTCATATTTATTTTTAAGGAGGACCGATTAAAAAGATTCGAAATCGATCGCAAACGACTAAGGTCAGTAGAAAAATAACATAAAAAACGTTGTCGCGTCCGTCCCGATGCTATGTCTCCCGAATACCGTTAGGATGCCTTCGAAACTTAAAACGGAGAAAAAAAAACTGAAAACTATTCCAATTGCCAGTATTTGGAATCCGTTTTGTCTGCTATCGCGTTTTAAGGCTATTTCGGTTGCGGAATATTTGTAATTTTTGCTTTTTGCTCATCATATGTCGCTTTCCACTTCTTACGCATGTGATCCAGATTTTTGACATTGATCCGAGTTTCTTTCGATAAATCCAAGTCTTGAAGGAACCAAATCTTATGAAATTTCTCCCTTGGTTTATCCTTATGTCAATTGTTCGATCGATCTGCTAACGGTTACCTTCCCAATGAGCTCCATAGAATGACCTTTAACAAATTGGCTTCATAGTTGTTACATCATTTGCATTAACTATATTTCAGTAGGAACTTTCTTATTCTCCTGTCTTATGTTACCTATTGTGCATATTACAGGGAAATTATATTTGCTTGTGATTGTTGACGGTTTCATACATGAGCTGAAGGAAATCAAAAGTAGTAACTTAATCCTTAGAATTTTTTGTAAATTTTATTTGTATTTCTTTTATTATTCATAGGCTCGCGTTTGACCATAATCTCACCATCGAGCATCGTTTCCATCAAATGACCATCAAGATGAGTGTGATCGACGATAGGGCCAAACAAAAATTTCGTCAAAATCCGAAAACTCCTCAAAACACTCAAATTAATAAACACCATCTACATATTTCCCACAAATTACCCCCCCCCCTCGCCTCATCCACCGTATCACAGTAATATGAGAGCTGAACAATCGCAAGTGTCTCTGTCCGTCACGACTTGTAGACACGTGCCAGCTTCCGATGGCCATTGTTCACTCCGCGTCACCACACCTTGCGTAATCTTGTATTGGTGGTTAGCACTGTGATCTAGTTGGTGGATAGTTTGGAGAAGAATTAGACCAGTGGTTCCTAACCTTTTCAATATTGTTACCCCTTTGAACTATTTAAAATCTGATGTCACCTTCGACCACAATTCGAATTTCGAAATAAAGGTTGCCAAAATATCGTTATTCATGTCAGAAATGCGACTTTGAACTGTTGTATTTGACAGTTATATTTATTTAATTATGACAATATAGTGATCACCATAAATAACGAGTGATACTGCAACACACAATGTTTGATGTGATCCTGGACTTACTGTGGGGCGATCTATAGTTTTATATTTTTATGATATAGCTACGTATTTGATTACATTACGTCTTAATTATTAGGTTCTTTGTTACCCCCACTGAATAAATATTTACCCACACAGGTATTGGGATAAAGGACTAAATGAAACAACCTCAAAGGTCTTGCCCGAACTAGTAAAGGATAGAATTGTGTGGAAAAGAGAGAAGAAGGTCTTTGTCCAGAAGCGGGGCAAAATAGGCTAATAGGTGAAATAAAATAGATACTGTTTAAGGAATGTGAAAATTTTTAAGTCACTGAACAGAATTTTGGATGGTCCTCCTGGCTGCTATCTTGAACCCCAATAGTTGCACGATAGTCATTAAGCCGCTTCAACTCCCAACTTCAAGCAGGCTTCAGTTGAACTAAAATAAAATAAGCCGAAAGCCGTATCACAAGCTCACAAACAAAACTGCAAGTACAAAATACTTATAGCGTCGCGCATCGAAAGGCCCGAACATTTCTCGGAGACGGTCAACTCGGCAACTCGCTGACCGCCGCTACTAAGTAAGACGGGGACATAAATTCTTCAAAGGGCTAAACAAAAATAAAAAAATGTTCAAAAACCCCTTTAACAGAGCTACCGAACTATAATTTATGGGAGTGGGCCCGCGACTGGCATCGTATGAAAAAAGTAAAAAAAGCTACAGCCAGAGAGGCAAAACGGTGAAATTTGGAATAATTTCGCGATAGCATCGCGCACGCCGGTACCTTTCAATTTCTTTATACGTTTGCAAATTTGTGTTTTTGTTTTGTCGCAATGTGGAGTTATGGTCCTCTGGAGTCGCGGTACATTAGTCGAGTTTATTTTGTGCTAGGCTTGTAGATCCACCTGCCACTGCGGCAGCGAATTGCGCTTTAACTTTTTGCCTTTCAATGTATCTGCGTTTCAGTCTGAATTAATACTCATTGAAATAGTCCCTTATAATTTAAGCAGATCAATGGCGCTGCTTGTCACTCAAGGTCTTTTGAGTCGTTCGTACTTACGTCTCCAGAGATTAAATTATACAATACTACAATGAAGCTACATTATGTTATGTATGACGTAGATTTTATTAATTACGTACATGATTTTATTATGTAACATGTTTTTATGTTCATCCTTTACGCAAATCACTTCGAAATTATGTAAATAAATCATTTAGGATGAGAGGTGAAAATCGAAAAAATCTAACAAGTTAACAAATTGAATTCCAGTTGGATAAAAGTGAACTATCATAAGAGTTGTATGAAAGTCTATGTCCAGCAGTGGACGTCACTCGTCTGAATGATGATGATGACGAACAAGAGTTAAATTAAGACTTCTTTATTCTATATACATATAGAAGAAAAATAACCTGGTCTAACATTTCACTGGTCCTTTCTGTACACTGTGGGCGATTAGCAAACACATTATCTCGGTAACATTTAGAAGTTTATCAAATCCCACTAACCTCTTGGGTTGTTACTCATTAGTTAGGTCTGTTTCCTCTCGCTAAATAGCTAAATACTAAGCCGACTGCGAAGTTGTTACGTAACATGATCAAACCTTACGAGTCAATGACTAATGCAGCTCCATATCTGTCGTGTCTATGGTGCGCACGTGTTTATGTGTTTTAGCAAAAACTATTTCTTCAAGGAGAACAATTTTATTCGTAATTTCAATTTTAAAATAAATCATGCTAATCTTCTTATTGTCTTTCTGCCCTTGTCGCATATTATTTGTAGTCAGCGTAACACGTTCTCTTTTTTTACTTTCCCCTGTCAACCGTCACGCTGTCATTCGCTCCCTTTTCTTAATATCTCTTCTCACATAGTCTATCCATCTTTTTTTATTCCTTCTCTCTATTAATCTCCTCCTCCATCTATTTGACCTCTCTTTGGCAGTTTAATTGTCAAGGTTGAGAACCTGATTTGATTTTTGTTATGGCGGATTGCTCTCCATCTTGTGTGTTGCTTTTCCTACGCTACTATCTAGTTCCTACAGAGAATGTATACGTCTTTTAAAGCCACGTGGAATCATCATGATACTTGAATCTGTGTTTGAATCTTCAGTAACCTCAATGGGTTCAATAGCCCATACTGATAGGATCACTTCAAAATGTTTTGATAGTTCATTTTAATTTGATTAATCTTCTGTCAGAAGTCCGGTAATCCGATTATAGTTTTTGTGTTGCTTGCTCGATTGAAATAAGGTTCGGTGGGTTAGTTAATAAAATTATGTTTTAGGTAGCTTTTGTTGTACAATTAGTACTTGACAAGATTGGGTCTAACCTCCCGGTTTCTGAATTTTATCAAAGTTTACTATAGACAAGTTTTCACGACAATGTAGAAAGAGACCAGGCTAGTCAAAAACTGCGGGTTAGTGAGATCTTGGATCGGAATCTTAAATGAAAATAGGACACCCTATTTTGAACGACTCGTTAATCTTAATCGTTGTCTTTCCAAGTGCTCCTTTGAACATAATGGAATACTCTTTATTATGTAAACCATAATATAAGATGATAGACACGATGATGATAATGTACTCTTTAGGCAAATTAAAATATTCCATAGAATTGCAACATCCTGTTTTGTTTTTACACACAAATGATGATCTAGTAATTGGTAACACCGTAGCTAGTTTAAATAAAATAATTGGAGGCATAATGTCAGAGTAGATCACGAGGCATCAATAACGATTTGTCAAAATCGCCAGCCTAGCCCCGTGGCCTCGTTTGCAAACGTTGTGCTTTGGGTTTAGGGTCCCGTAAGCAATGACGAAAACTGTAAATACTTTTTCAAATATTGTTTGTTTCCAAGTCTTTTTTCATTAGCTGGGACTGACCCACTCCTGGGCAAAGGCCTCCCGCCATTCTTACCAATCTCTCTTTGTTGCCTGTTCTTTGTTTATCATTTCTAATTCGTACATTTCCCATATCCTGTAAAGGGTTTAACTCTTGTTTGATAAATCATAACACCTCTAGTAATACCTACATTACCTACCTAGCATTTAATTTTAACGTTCTTTCCGTCGCTTTCTTGTTAGGAAACTTCCTGTTACTTATTTTAATTTTTTTATTTGAGATGTGTTTACACTTGTCTCTAGTCTAGATTTGAGGTGACAGCGACAAAGTCGACAATGGAGTGAGCTTACCCAGAAGAAGCCTGTTCACTCTTACTTTGATGAAATTAATTAAATAATAATTCTTAGTTAGTTGGGTAGGTCTCGAGATAAACGCTAATGCGTTTATCCTTCGTCCAAGAGTAATATGATACAAATGATGATTTCTTTCTTAGCTAGAAATTATTCACTTAAATGAAATATGAATGAAATGTTAAATGAGCGATGAAAAATTTTGATGGAAACAACAAATTGCGTAATTTCTTATTTACAAGTTACCTAACCTAACATAACATCTTTCAAAGAAAGGACTATTGCCATAAACAACCAGTTGCTTAAAAAAATACAATTCGCATCTCAGTCGCAATCTGTCCAAAAAGCCTCAATTTCCATACATTTTTGACAGATTGTGACTGACATGCGAATGCGAACGTTGTTTAAAAATTAGTAGAATTGGCCCTCAGTGTCCTTTTTACCATAACTTATTAGTTCCACTTATTACCATCATGTGTCCTTAGTACCCCACTAAGGACACATCGCAGTCTCAAACTGTCAAAAACACATCATTTCCCACATTCTGACAAGATTATGACATTGATTGTCACTGAGACCATATTACGGACTTGAATTTGGACGTCGTTTATTGGCCTTCAGACCGTGTTTCAAACAAAACCTTGTAAGAGATACTAGAAATGCAATGATGATTAAAAACGATTGACATCTTTGTGTTGAGTATTATAAATTATTATTGCATTAACATAAGTATAGACATATTATTTAGTATACATATATTATTTGTAAATATAGGCAATATTTAAAATGTTTAAATAAACTATGCCTTAAGTATAGACAAGTTCATAACAAAATTATATAAATATTTTTGGGTTTTTCAAAAGGATAGTCTGCACACGAAAAACCCAGCATCGCCGCCGTTCCATATGTTATAAATAAAAGAGCTACGTAATATAGTATTGGTAGACAATGTTACTATTTACAATATGTTGGTTTCGACAGATTGTGAAATTATTTGATATAGCGCTACTTCAGATTTTCTTGAAAATTTTCCCAATGGTGGGGATGTTTTGATTTGTATTTATTATTTTTAGTATTTACTGTGTGTATTATTGGATACTCTTTTGTTGTATTAAAAACCTCCTAACAATAAAATCCTCCTACCACCGCTCTTGAAGTGGTTGCACTAGAAAACTTCTGCAAAGTGGATATTCAAGAATTGAATTGACAATCATGTAATATTTACGAGTGGCTTTCTCGTGCGTGCGCTACAGTAATCTTCTTTTATCTTTGAATTTCTTTTCGTAGTAGTCTGAACCACTTCCAATGCTGGGGGAAAATCTTTCTAGTCCCTACTCTTTTTCCACCTCTTTCTACCCAGAGTTGCTAAGGAGCAATTTTTGTTAGAAGAGTGCTGATCCGCCGTCTTCGTTTGAGCCTGTCGCGATATCGCTTCCTGGCATTACTTGCACTTTCATTTTTGTCCTATGGAAAACCTATCGGAGTCTACCAGAGTTTTTTTGTGTAAAGGAACTCTGGGTTCTAGGTGTCCATCATTAGTGTCAACGAAATTCCATCTGATAGGAGACAGTAGGACCATAAGCTTTGCCAACCTTTGAGGTATAAAAATCTTGGCTGTCGAGGCTTCCTCGTGTACATGTACAGAACCATTCTTCTGTATCAGATTCGGCGACTCTGATCCACGACATTTGGAACCGGTCCGAATCGTGAGCCACACTCATAGAAAGTTAAACAGTAGTTTAATTAAGTATCGTTAACGCGTGCTGCCCGTCGCCCCAGGCGGTGGAGAATCATATTGATCGTCTGTTTATTTATAAATATTGTCGGTTACGGTCCACAGTGATGGTCTGACCAACCTGTTGCTGCTACGTTGTGTTTAGAAAAATATTTCTAACGTTTTGCATCACTGATATATACATATTATTTCTGCGTAGTCCGAACAAACGCTTTTATACTTTATGAAAATAATATTTGAAAATTTTACTAGTCTTCTTACTCGAACCCTCTGTCACTGATCACTTTTTAAATACAGAGTTATCTTGGTTCGATCATATAAAGACCTTGCAGATTAGTGACTGAGATGGTCTTCTGAGGAAAGTACAGCTCACAAATCGTTGAAGAACTTGTCTTTTGTATAAGTTTGTGAAGTGTCCATAAAATTCGTGTGACCTTCTGATGCGGTAGGCTAATAGTTAGCATATTTTTCCCAACCTTCCGGTTTTAAAAGTTACGTCTGATCTCTTAATATTAATTTTTGCACCAGTCCTACATAACTCCTTGGAGTATGTACAAAATTTGTAGTATAATAATAATTAGCACCTTATAATGAGATGTCGTGGTTACTATAACATTAAATCATTCTTCGTTATTCCTTAACCAACCCTAACATTGTTAAAATCCTTCATGACGATCAGGTCTTCCATTCCCCCAGTTATTTCAAACTTGACATAATGTATGTGCATATATACCAGTACATAAATCTTCGGAGCTGGCTGAACTAGTATCAAGCCAGTACTATTGTACTATTAACCTCTCTAGATGTTAGCACTGGGCTCGCACGTGCATCGTCCTTATCACTCTTATCAATATCTAGTATATTGTCCTGATGAAGTTTGTTTGTTTGGTTCAAGTTGATTCTGAGGTTTCCATGTTCTGAGTGTTTGAGATTTGGAGCAGTTGCAGTTTTTTCTGCAAATTGTACTGTTCTACTTATAGGTTTTGGGATTCTAATCATCTTTTCGATAATTGTTATGCCAAATTCTTCATTATTAACCTTTTTAGGCGACTCTAGAATTTGGATTGCAATAAGATCGCTTTGATCGTGTTCTTATCCTAGTTGTTTTTGTAGTAGTTCATTTGCTTAGTTAATTTTATTCTCAAATTAGTCAGCTTCATTTTAGAGATAGATATATCGAGTTTGAAATATTGAATACTCAAAGATAGACGTAATATGCTATTATTACGTCCTCTACCTTCTTTAAAATTGATTAAATACTGGAGACCATCTAATACACCTTCCATCATAAACTTATTTTAAAACCTCAACAACCTTTTCTCGGCTTTGTTCGTCTTCGGTCAGAATAGCCAATAACTACCTTTACCCCTAAAGAAATTCCTATCCTTCCACCTCCCCACTCGGCTCTAGGTAGCCATGAACTAGCTTCGTCCGCCGGCTTTCCCCGAAGTGTTTGTTGTACTCCCACCTCCAAGTACTGTATGTTTACGTACTGTGTTGTGCTATGTGAACGATCACAATGCCGTATGTTTCTCCTACGCGATCGACTCTGTAAACTAAAACGGTATTTTTCATTTTGATCCGCGAGAATTTCTTATGACGCGATCTATAACAGATAAATACGTGTATGCGTTAGAAGTTGTGAAGTGTAAATTATCTTGGCATTGGTTTATAAGAAAACTTCTCTTCTTCATCTTCCTGTGTTTTGGGAGTGAGTTAGAACGATTTGTTGTTATCTACAAATCTTCTCCTCTACATAATAATATTCTTATATCCATGATTGAATTCCAAATTTCACATGATTCTGCAAAATAATATGGCGTCACGTTTTTTGTCGTCACGTGACCATTGTCTTGACATCTCTGGCTTCTAATGACATACTACTAATAAGAGTAGGAAGGCTTGCCGTGCCAAAACCTGTAGGCTGTTAAGAAGATACTTCAAAAAATGGTTTCTGGAAAATAAATTTGGGGCTACTTACAATATTTTTGATAATTTTATTCATCTTGCAATTAATATTTGCATGTTTGGGTTTGATTTGCATGAAGAAACGCATATGACTATGAGAGTTATGAGTTAAAATATAGTTGGATAGATAGAGTGGAAGGTTAAATAATATAAATTAATGTACTCTATGGGGAATGATATGAAAGCAAAGAAAAGGACTGCCTTTTCTTTTCTTTCATATCATTCCATTTCATTTCATTCCATTCTCTTCTGTCAACCGTAACACTGTTAGCCACTGGGCTAACAGTGTTACGGTTGACAGAAGAGAATGGAAGATGGAAACATATTACGCCGACCTCAAGTATGCATGGGACAAGAGCAGAAAGAGAAGATAATAAGACTGGATTGAATTGATAGGTTCCCATTGATTTGGTATAATTTTGTTACTAACGTTTTCAGTATCTCAAGTTATTCCAAGCCGCAGTCTCTCGTGAAAACGTTCACTCACACAAGCTTGCATATCAGCCGCACTGCAATGTGCATTACTGATAACTTATCTTTGATATGCGATCTCTGTTATCTTAGACGCAGCAGACCACGACGGCTCCACAATCAAATTGTTTCAGTAAGCAACTAACTTTATATGATATTACGAGTGTAGGACTAATCACAAAAGTAACGTTATTAAATATTGCACGTGGATTGGTTATTAAGTTAGTTCGTCGGTCGACGAGGTTAAGCAACGCTTGCCAAGGTCGATCTGTGGATGGGTGACCATTCATTAGATACCGAAATCTCCGTACCTCGGAAATCACACGTTAAGCCCATGTTCCACGCGCGCCTCCAAGAGATGTCAGCATAGAAGACGGGGCCCGCTAGGGCCAGAGCCTGCCAGGGTTGCGGAATTTGTTCGACAGAGTCACCGCGGCCCTGGAACGCAAAGGGCTTTAGAAGGAACGCGGATGGGTTTTAGTCAGTAAGAGTCTGACACGTCCTTCCGCGCCACCCAGAGCGGAAGAAGTCATTTAATAATTCTACAAAGAAAAAAAATGGTCACTGCTACCATTTATAGATCTTTGACGGTCGTTACTGGTAGTCAAACGCCAGAAACTCTAACTCATGTCTTGGCAAAGGGCATCGTGTTACGCAGTTACTGAGTTGTCGAGGTCAGATATAGTCTCTCCATGTACACGGTTATACTGGAACATAGTTGAGAAAAGTCTTTGGAAATCGATTGTCCACCCCTAGCACCGTACGGTTTGACCCAAGTTCACTACTGAAAACCGCTGCCGTGACATCTGCCTGTCAACACACAAAGCTGACATCTGCACAACTTCCATCAACCCTAGGGTCATCTACCGTCCAGGGTCAACTCCTCGGCTCCCGCGTCATCTTCAGCTACGCGTAAAGCCAGGATAGTACCTGACGCGTCTACCTCCTTAGGACAGAAAATTTATGACGGGCTTTCTTGAACCTGAAGTGACTTTGTTTTAATCTAATAAATTTTATAACAACTCCCACGCTTCATTGGTACAGCTCTATAGGTACTGTTTTATACCAAGACTGTTGAAATGAATATCATAAATTTTGTTGACATTAACATCTAACATCATTATCATCATCTGCCGAGCCTTTTCCCAACTATATTGGGGTGGACTTCCAGTCAAACCGGATTCAGCTGAATACCAGTATTTTACGTGGAGTGGCTGCCTACCAGACCTCCACAACCCATTAACTGGGTAAGACGGTACTTCTTGGCAAGACTGGTGTCAGATTATCTGGTTTTCTGACTATCCGTAACGACTGCCAAAGATCTACAAATGACAGCCGGGACCAACGGCTTAACGTGCTTTCCGAGGCACGGAGGAGTCTCGGTATGTTAAGATGGTCACCCATCCACAGACCAACCTCGGCAAGCGTTGCTTAACGTTGAAGATCGACCCGTGCTGCTGTTATTATTTAGCCGCGAGCTCCTCACATTAGCGTCTAACATTTTACTAATATTTAATTGAATTATCAAAAATTACTAGGTATAAACAAAGTTTATTGTAATTACCTCAGTTAGATTTCTACGACGGCAATTTTATACTGGCCTCAGACACATTAACGGTGTTGAACCGGACAATATTGCAAATATTTATAGATTTTAAATGATCAACGTTAAATACCTAGTAAATAACGGAGTAGATAATACTCCGTTAATTAACATATTTTATGGACTTTAAAGTATAATTAGTACTTACGTATTAAAACCCAATTTAAAATTAACTTAGCTACTCATGTTCAGATGTTATGTAAGTAAAATATCGACTTTGCTATGCGATGCTCAAACTATGTTCAACTTGATCAATTTACAATATTATTTAAAAAAAATAAAATCCCCAGTTTTAACATTATGTTGGCAAAACAATGTAACACAAGTTGAATGAAGAAGGATAAGTTTTTGGCCGACGTATAGCCCGCGTGGCATGTTGATAAAAAAGGATCCTGTATTTTTCTCCAGGTCCCAGGCTGTATCTATGCAATTGTTACATACAAGCAGACAGAGTTAAGTTTTTTTTAGGGTTCCGTACCCAAAGGGTAACCAACGGAACTCTATTACTAAGCCTCCGCTATCCGTCCGTCCGTCCGTCCATCCGTCCATCCGTCCGTCCGTTCGTCCGTCTGTCTGTCAGCGGGCTGTATCTGATGAACCGTAATAGGTAGACACATTTTCACAGATTGTGTATTTCTGTAATAAAATAAAATTAAAAATAAAAGCCGAAAATAACATGTTTCTAATATGGAGAAACATGTTATTTTCGTCTTATGGTACGGAACCCTTCGTGTGCAAGTCTGACTTGCACTTGGCTGGTTTTTTCAAACGCGTTGTATTACGAAGACGTCTATGGCCCCTGCTTACCACAATGCTAATAAAATTCATGGCTATAAAAGCCAGGGGGTGACTTTAAAACTTAATACATGAGGCCCCCGTAAACCGACCGTTTACGGGGGCCCCATGTATTAAGTTTTAAAGTCACTTAGTGACGTAACGCCAAGGAGGCAACTTATCCTGAGGTGCTTGAGATGTGGACAGGACGGTATACCACGGCTGTCGGGACAATCCCGGAAGTACGGTCAAGATCCCTACTAGCATCTTACTGGATTATACATTCTTTTCCCGAGCAAGTTTGCTCTGTAAGACCAGTAAATTAAGTAAATAAATAGGCATTTAAATTATTTATAAGTAGGTACGGATGATGCAGTCGAGGTATTTTGAAGTAGGACCAGCTCCTTACTCCTTTACCATGACTTGGCACGATTCTTACTCGATAGCTTCGGGTTTTTCGATACCTAACCTCATACAGGAGTCCAAATAAGTATTATTGACGACAATGAATCATACTTAACAACGACATGTCGTGTTTCGTGACCCAACAATACCTTAATGTGACTCACAAAGTTCTTGAAGTCATAACCAAAATTCTTCTTAAGTGAAACTTGGCCTAAGTCGAAGCATTTCGCTTCGTTCGATGAAATTGAGTTGCATGTGAATATTAAATTGGATTAGTCATAACTTTGGTGTATTTAATGCAGATTAGGATAATCTTGTCAACAGAATTTAAGCCTAATTTATTCGGTTTAGAGGTTTGTTCGAATATTTCCATAATTCGCTGGAATTTAAAAGGAAGTCACAAGTATTTTGGACTCGCTAATTGCTAACATGTACGTTAAACTTCTTCATTTCTTCAATGTAAGCCAATACTACATTCAATTGGTGGACTTCAGATACTAAAAAAATGCATTACAATCTGATATTTTTTAGCCTTTTTTCAACTATGTTGGGGTCAACTTCCAACATTTTCAGATTCAGATTTATTAATTGTTTGTCACAGGTGGAAATTCAGTTCTTAAAATTATTATTGTAACATGTATCACTGTAACATACCCATAAAGTGTACGATATTTAAATATACAATTAAATAGTTCAAATCGTCATAGTAGGTACACAAAATCACCACGGTACAACAGTAGAGAAAAAAATAATTATTTTGTGTTTGTCTATTCATTATTAAGTAGATATTTCACGAAATTCAAACGCCCCTCTGCCCACTTCAAAGGGTAGTTTTGGAAAATAAACCTCAACGATTTTCATAAATCACCCAGGCTTTTTGCTGCTGAGACCACATGATCAGCGCAACTATTGCGCCCATCCCGTCGGGGGTTGATTATGAAAAATCCAAAAACACGTATTGCTTTTTGTTTATATATTCCATTCCAGTTACTGGTTTGTGAAGATCAGGTAGACAGTCGCTTCATGTAAATTCCTGATATTTAGCTGCACCGGGTTAGAATGGAAGCCAACCTCAGAATAGTTGGGAAAAGGCTAGGTAGATGATGATGATCAATGGCTAACGTTAGTATCTACTTAACGTTTTGGTAAACAATCCAGGATATTACTAGGCGGGACTAGGCAGTTGGTATTGGTCATTATCAAACATTGCGCTAACATTAGACCGAATTTTTGCAACTAAGCGCTTTTTCTCAAACACCAATTCCGAAAACCCTAATCCGCGAAAAGCGAAAACCCTTATCTGACGCGGACGTGAAAAATGCTCTCGCTCATCAAATCCGATTGAATGGAGAGAAGAATCGATTGCTACCGTGTGCAGTTCTGCTCGATATCTTGGTGGGGGCTCCTCTGAACGCTGACGGATCGTTTTGTCAACAATAGCTATTGTCTTGAGCGATGTTTGAAAATAATATATGGACATCACCCTTCCGAAGTGCAGGAAATTTTCAAGAGCGGCGCGTCAGGGCGTTGATCATGTTTGCAACACGTTTTGGGAGACGGGCTTTAGTAGCTTGATGTTTATATCTATCTTTTCTGTAACTTACATTTATGGTGTACATTCTAAGGACTTCTACACTCTCTGGTTTAAAACTGTCCATAATCGCAAAGCAAATTTCAAGTAGGTTATAAATAACGCTCAATTTTCGTCAATTTTAAACTAGATAAGGTTCCCTACCTGCCTACCCTGAGAAGAACCACTGAAACAAATTCAGAGGTCAAGTAGATAATTGTATTAATAGAGAGTATATGTTGGGTACCTTTAAGGTATCTTGTACTAGAACTATTAGATAACATACATATTTAAACAAATTCTACGATCATACTAGGCTTAGCTTATAAAACTATAAATAACAAGCTACCACCCGCGTTTATGTCGAGAATTATCCCAAGGGAACATATTCCCGGGATGAAAAGTATCCTATGTGTTATTCCCGACTATAATCGACCTCTGTGCCAAATTTCATCGAGATCCATTCAGCCGTTCTGACGTGAAAGAGCAACAAACATCCATCCACCCATCCTTACAAACTTTCGCGTTTGCAATATTAGTAGGACTAGCACTTCACCCGCGATTTCATCTGCGCAGATTTAGTACAAACAATTCCCACTTCACTCCTTTACGGAGTTTTAAATATTAAATAAAATAAAATATTCCGTAGTCTGCAATTTTCCGGTGACATATACAATAAATAAATCCCATCCATATTCAAAAAATTCCAATTTCACGCGATATTTTACAATCTAGCATTTGAAATCTTCTGGTGACATAACTATCCGTGGAGGCTGGTTAACAAGTCAAAACAAGTAGATACCGAAAGTTTCTATAGAATTTATAAGTACAGACGCCAGCACATCAAGCTATCCGAATCTGTCAAATTTTCCCAATCAACCTGGAACCTAATGCTTCAGCGATAAAGTTGAAAATCTATTATAGAAATTTGACAGATTTTTGTAGCTTCATGTGCTCGCGTCTGTACCTACACCAGTAAATGATATCAAAATGTAGGTATACCGGGTGTATAATTCAGATAAATTTTGCCCGTCGACTTTAGAACCAGAATTTAATTATAGGTAAATTAACATTCAAGGAAAAATAAATGTGTTTTAAATAGTAATAATATCAGTATAATTCACATGTTGCACTGCACTGTGAAAAGGAAAGGACGATATTAATAGGATTTATTATTATTATTGGAATGCAAATTAACTGGTAAGTATATAATTATAGATGTGGTAAAATTAGCCAGTAAAGAAATATAAATAACTATTTTGATTGTTGCTAGACTAATCCCAGCACTCTAATAATACGTGTGTTTCTCTTCTGAACTTTCCAAGAAATCTATCAAAGTTTCCTTTTAAATTGTCGCAGTAAATGGTTATTCTGGATTCTCTCGAACAAGTGCTTTTACACAACTGCTGAACTGTGTTCTGTTTTGTCTGTGGTGTACCAGAGACACGTTTTAATTAATTGTTATAATTGTAGTTGATAAGTTTTTTATTTTTTAGTGTTTCTGTGCGTTTTTTCCGGCAGAATAAACTGTTTTTTTTCTTTCTTTTTTCTTTCTTTTATGGGAACACAGTAACAGAAAGGTGTAATCATATTTTAAACACTGCTACTATTAGCTAACACTGCTACTATATAGAAGAACAACTTTCTTAAAGGAGATCGTGGAAATTGCCAAAATAAAAAAGATTTAAAATATAGTTATTTTTTTGGGAATTAATTATGACTACCTACCGTAGAAAAATCGATTTTGACATACAACCGTCACAACTGTATCTCTAAATGCTCCTACTGATGAAATGAAATCAATTTATTTGCTGACCCATACGTTTTGCCTAAGATTTGTTATGCAAATTTTAAAGTAATAACAATTAAACGAATTGTAATTTGGGGATTGGGAAACAGAATTTCTTTTAAAAGGAAAGTGGTGCATCAGGAAATAGCGTAATTGGATTTACCCAAAAAATAATGTTTCGATAAATTATTACATTGTTCTAATTCAAAAAGTCCATTGTACTAGATTCTAGCTCAGCTTAGCAAATCTAATTACTTATCCTTTATGTATTGTGTTTGTGTACTCATTAAAAAACAAATAATTGGGAAAATCCGAAATGACACAATTTTATTTACCACAATCTTACCTGATGGGAAGCGATGATGTGGTCGACGCAGAGCACACGTACCTAGAAATAACCTATTTACTCATGACTTTTAGAATTCCCTCCCCCTCCCAGGTTGTATCTACATTATAGATGAAGTAAATACATTGTTTTTGATAAAATTATCCCGATACATAAATTGTGACAATCCCATCTTTAAGTTATTCTGACCAAACTAGTTTTGTCAGTTAAAGTTTATAATTATTTTAAATAATTAATTAACATATATAAAGGTTAATTGTGTGATATGAAGGTTAACGAAATACTGGTTATATTTATATTAAATATTAATTTAGACGTAATAATTTACGTTGTTGACGACATTAATTTCTCTTAAAGACGTCACTGAAATAAGAAGTGCTTGAATTACAGGTAGTTTTAATTTTTTGCTGACTTACATATTAAATGGTGTTTTTGTATCATTATCTCCATGATATCTTGGGTTAATTATTTTCTCGTTGGTCTTGGAAAAAACATGGAATATGTTAGCTGTCGTATGTAAGAAAAAAACTTTAAATGTGGCTTTAGTGACTGAATAGTTGTGTGGAAATCTACTCAAACATCGTTTATTAATATTACGCTGACAGCCAGCAGATTTCGAACGTCATCATTTTTCATAAAGACAGTCCCCAAAACGCCCGTCACCACTTCTTAGTGTTTCAACTGAGAAGAAGACGTGGCGCAACAAACTCCCCAGCAACACATTTTTCTGTTTAGTTGGATTTATCCAATGGTATCCAAGAATCGGTTGCGGAGGAATGAGGAATACATCGGGGGGTAAACTTATAATAGTAAGAGACCACCAAATAAACGAATGATGCTCTGCGTGAAAGATGATATGGCTAGAAAGTGGGTGATGGATGACTGAGATGAGGACAATAAGAGAAGTATGGAAAGAAGCGATAGAGGGCATAAATCCCAAAATGTTTGATATTAACAACGTGATATTTTGATAGTACATTTTTGGTGTTTTTTACAAAGGTCGGATCGTCTTCCGTCGCCTGACACGTTCCAAATCATCATCAAGCATTTCTTAAATATACAGTACTTATACATATAAATATACATTTCGGCGTCGAAGTACTCTTCCATTTCTAAAATGATTCAAAGTAGTATTCTGACCCCAGTTTTAGATTCTAAACGCATTACGAATCAAGAATCCACATAACAATGGTCATAGTGAAAACATTAAATGTTATTTCTCATTCTTAAGCATTTGTTTAGATCTGATGGAATGCGAGATTTCTAACGGAGACGCGAATGATTGTGTCAATCAGTTTTTATTTATATTTACACAATAAAACGGAGAAAAACAATAGAAATGCGTACAAGCGTATTATATTTACGTTTTCGCTAGAAATAATGCGGTGATGGAATGGAATCAGTTTGTGAAACAGTTCTAATAGAAAATGTGTTTGAGTAAACAAATGTGATTCGATCATCGGCAGCTAAGGTTTTGTATTCCGTCATTATTTTTATGTTAATTTCAGAATGTATGCACACACCGCTAGCTAGTAGATTAGTAGGTAATAGGTATGCGATAATTTTATTTAATCTTTATGTATGGTAGTGATAGGTAGGTGGACTTAATGCAACGAGGCATTCTCTGCCTTTGGGTAAAGGACTACTCTACAGTAGGTGGTAACTTAGGCCGGGAGATAGGAGTTGCGAAATTGTTTGAAAGGGTTACCGTGGTCCTGGAAAGTGGAACGCAAAGGGCATTTGAAGGAACACGGGCTAGTTTTAGTTAGAGTCTGACACTCCCGCTCCAGCTCCCGATCCCATCCAAAAAAAAAAAGTTGCATTGACTGCTTCTGCAATTGACAGAATTCAATTAATGGGGCAACTCCTTGCCGGTGTCTGTGTTTACTGGTAGCTATAGCCTGGGCGTCTTAAAGTCAAGACTCAAGAGTAAGGTTACTTATTGGAAGCGTGCTCCATCATCGACCACACTAGGCATCACTTAGGTGAGATGGTGGTTATAAATTCTTGGTTCTAGAGTTATAGTAGTTTTGAAATTTACTCAATACTCAATATACTTATTGCTTTTCCACATGTGAACTTAGGTGGTAGGTTTTTACAAAAATATGATCATTGTGGACCCTGATTTTGTTTATACTACTAACAATTTTAAATATTTTAGCTATCAATATCGTAATTTATGTCTCTCTTTCCTAATACCTAGCCAATAACATATTCCTTTACTCGTTATTCAAATAATTACAATCATCTTAACACCATACAAACGTGTGCAAAATCATGAATTATTGAATTCCAAATGACATTTCGTTTTGACAGCTGTCAAATAACCCGTGCAAAATATTTGACATTTGCGTTGACAATTAAATATTTATTTTATCGTCTATTTAAGTAAATGGGTTTAGTTAAATATTCGCAGTATATTATTTCTGTTACATAGTAACTGTGTTATTTATTTTCAAAGTTGCGGGACTTCGAAATGTTGCGTGAAGTTTGTACCGTTGGGTTGTTTATAGTAAGGGCATAGACAAGATACTTTTCAGTAAAACAACGGTTTTAAGAATAGTTTACATGTGTGACTTCAATGCTCTTGCACATAATATGCTTGTTTTTAAGTGAATCATTATGGACATAGAAGAAATTATGGTTAGTCAATAATATGAGGCATACTTTGTGACTTGATGTATGTCAATGTTTGTTGTGGAAGAATTTCTCAACTAACGGAGTTTACAGGAGCTGTAGAATGACGACTTTCGTTTAAAATACCACTTTTCTCCTCTAGAGATACTTATTATAACTGTCCACAATGTGCTAAGTATAGTAATTGAAAATTTGACACATAGTCTGTATTGACTGTATTTGTATAATTGGGTCGTTATTTCTACCTTAAATTACCTTCTTATATTTTTCTACAAAATTTTGGGGAACTAGGATTTCTTTTGAGACCCTCGCACTTATTTTAAGGTTCAGAAGCTCTAAAACTGTGTCATTCTATTTGCGATAACGATTGTCGAAAAGTTCCAAATGTAGATATGCGATTGCCATTCGCTACCCAAACGTCATGTGAGTTGTCAAACATTTTGGACGTTTGACAAGGCACGATAGAATTTCACTTTGTCTATGCTCTCTGGTGATTCTGGCGAAAATATTAATTGATTGTCGAATACTTGCGAACTATTGAGTTAACTTGATAAATGTTACTTCGTTGCTTAACCAATCAATCTGAAATCAGTGTTTAAGTTGTTATTATCATCTGTGAAGTTGCGTGCAACATTGTAGCTACGAATTAACCTATCGTCAACAGTTAATCAGAGACACCAAGGTCTGATTAATTGGATTTTAATCATTATTCCTTGACTGCAGTCAGGCTTTTCAGGGTTAGCCTAATCAAGCAGAAGGCTTTATTAAGTGTTGCCATGTATTTGATTAGTATATAAGCTGCGTATTTTAGCCTGAAGAGATTATTTGATATGCCCGCAGAGCAGGGAGACGCTTTGGCGGAAACTACTAGAGGCAGCTTTGTCAAAACTTTCTATGTAAATATAAACCGACCCTGTCTGTAAATTCACCGTTCTGACTATGGCTATGAAAGTCAAAACTTTAGCTTTGCATAAACTTCGCAGACATCAATGTTTGTTTAATCAAATATAATAAGCGAGGGCTTGCATATGCCTATAATGCCACCATCACCTATAGGTACTTTTAAAATAGCAAACCTCCTTAAAACTTTAGCACTCCAAAGTACCAGCAAAAACCAATTCAAAATTAGATTAAAACCTCCCTAAATCACTGTCTTAAAAACATGTTTCCCATTACCAAAGGAGCGCGACTTCATCAGTATTGCCACCACATTTTATTGCCTTATTGGGTAAACGCGCAACAATTAAAAACTGTGCCATATATGGGCCGCTGTCGAACCTGTCCAATTTCGTTGACTTTACATGAGTTGTAAGAACTCTCGAGTTTTGTTGAAATTCTTTCGGTGTGCGTGGATTACTTAAAGAGTTTGTGGTTCTTAATTAGATTTACTGTGGTGGTGGCAATTTTGCTCGACTTTTACGCTAAGAGAAGTCATACTTTTATTGCTATATTATTTTTTGCCTGTGGTTTTGCTCGCGATTGGGTTGGTTTTACTAACGCAAAAAAGTAGCCTGTGACCGACTCTTGGGGTCCCATCTATCTCTGTGCCAAAATTCATCAAAATCGGTTCATCGATTAAGGCATCAAAGCGTAACAAACAAATAGTTACATAAGATACGATTACGATTCAACTGAAAAGTCTCGGAAGCCGTTGGTTGTCTTCTTGACATTTCTGGATCATCTTGTACACCGCTTGACGTGACAATTTGCCGTACACTATTAATGAACTGTTACCAAAGTACGCACACATGTCGGATGAGTCTCAAGTGAAATCAGAGGAACAATGCTACTCGGTTCCCACACGGTGGCGCCTCTGCCGGTCGTTCCAAGAAACTGCGGTGTCGAGTGATCGGCGCCCGCGCTTTCCTTTAAATTTGGAATTACTCATTATTTGTATCGCGTTACCGCCGTGTTGACAAATAGTGTCTTTATCGCACTTGTGGGTAATGCGTGCAGCGTGCGGTTACGTCTTGTAGGAACAGATAAGAGCTTCTGTTAAAGGCTTCGATTTCACTGGGTTTTTATTTTGTTTTTTTGTTTTGATCAACTCTTCGATTAAACTCTAGATAGTTATACTTTGATCACAAAAAAAAACCTAGGTACACAACGTTTTTGTTACTATTTGGGTACAATGGCGGTCTTATCGCTGACAGGTACCTACATCTACCAGAAAACCTAACAATTATAATACTTATTTAAGTTTCAAAAGTACCAAATCATCAGCATCTAAGTGACCCTACAATTCATCAATTCATTCATTCAGGCAGTGAGTGCTGGAAGTTAAACGAAACGGACCCCAATTTTATCACCAACTTTACCATTTCAGTTGAAACATATCGAACATGATTTCCAATTTAAATTATAATTTCATATCTATACTTACTAATAACAAAGCTGAAGAATTTGTTTGTTCGTTTGAACGCGCTAATCTCTGGAACTACCAGCCGGATTTAGAAAATTATTTTTGTATATGATAGCCACATCCATGAGGAAGGCTATACGGGACCGGGAAATTCTAAAAAAAATCGAATAAAATCAAGTAATTTATAAAACTACAGAAGCTAGATGCACCGTTTCAATTGACCGTTTTCCATAGAGAAGAACCGCTTCTCAACGGTTAAAAACAATTGGCTTTTAAAATGTAATTTTGAGTGTAAATAAGTAGAAGTCTTTAACAAATAGTGGTACTTAAACAAATCAAAGTTTGAGTATTGGCTGCAAAGTGGTTGGCGAAGTTTGATGCCATTGTCTGGTACACAATATTTATTTGCGACCACAGTTACCAACACATTATCTAACTACCTTAACGTCCTTTTTCCCAACTATTTTGAAGGGAGCTCGTGGCTAAATAATAACAGCCGCACAGGTCAATCTTCAAGGTTAAGCAACGCTTGCCGGGGTCAGTCTGTGGATGGGTGACCATCTTAACATACCGAGACTCCTCCGTGCCTCAGAAAGCACGTTAAGCTGTTAGTCCCGGTCATTTGAACTTCCTTGACAGTTGACATTCGTTACCGATTATCAGAGGTCAGAAAATCTGACTTCAGTCTTGCCAAGAAGTACCGTGTTACCCAGTTAATGGGTTGTGGAGGCTGCATACCACAACCCGTGATAATCACGCACGTAAAATACTGGTATTCAGCTAAATCCGGTTTGACTGGAAGCCGACCCCAATATGGTTGGGAAAAAGCTAGGCAGATTAGCAATCTTATTTATGGGTGCGTTCTGCAGAAACCAGCACTCGAGCAACAAGGCTAGCCTAACCTAACACCTGACAGTAGTTTGTGATTAGTATTTTACATTTCAAATAAAAATATTTAAAAAACTGTATTTTGTATTTTAAATACACGACTTAAACGTATTTTGTATTTCGTATTTTAAATACATGCGAGATAGTATTTTGTAATTTGTATTTTAATTAAAGCAAAACATGTATTTTGCCCAGCTCTGGGATTGAGTCAGGTTTAAGTTTATTTAATCTTGTACTATACGCTGCCAATGATAACGTAGTTAAATTAATCAGGGCTAAGCCTTGATTGATTGTCGGCAACAGGATAATTTGCAGCGAGTCAGTCAACACGCAATTTGACTGATTCTAATAACACCTTATAGCGACTGATATTGATTACGTGAATAAACTTTAACTATCACACCAGTGGGTACTTCGCCTATAAAGCATACTATCGAATTTGTAATTACTTTTCCGTTTTCAATAAATATACTATTTTGCGATTGTAATTAGGGGCAGTTTCTGAATTGAGAATTTGGAGTTAAGAAAGTGTCAAGCCCATTGACTTGTTTAAAAAAGACAGGGAGGACAGCACGATTTTTCATACCTCAAATTGCTGACACATTTCTCGACAGTCATTCCCTCAAAGTATATTCAATAAGTATATTGAAGAAACTTGTTTCTCGCTAGCCATTTACATATGTATAGTATATGTCTTATGATTGTAAAGTTCTATAATCTACTTTTAGTTTTTTATCGTCTGTTCTTGGGTTTCTATTTCTATTTCATACCACTCGATAAAGACGATTTTACGATCTTGCTTAGTCATATAAAGATATTATTCCAAAGTTTTTAGCTAAAACCTTCTTGCTTGTATCAACTCTTACGTTTTCGATGCATCGACTTGGTCACCATTTTTCAAATCATTTATTTTTTAATTCGAACCATCGACTTGTGTTTCCCTCCAGCCAGCCATAGACTTAGCAACAGTCTACCGCTAGACCAGACGCGTCACATTACGGGTGTCGATTGATTAGCGCGATCGCTATCACTTGCCGGCTCTTCTTACCATGTTTCCTGCAATACCGGTATGTTAACGGTAACTGATATCGAAGCACACGACACCATCGCATCGGGCAGATTTTTCAAATTCCTTGGTTTGGCTTTACCTGAAACCTTTGAGCGATGTGGGAGGCCTAATGAGGGAGACAGACTAGACATGTCCGATAGCCTCAGTTTTCATTAACTTACCTATTTATTGAAAGTTAATGTGCAGTTATATCGCATATACGAACTTTATATAACAAGGCATTCTCTACCAGTCAATCTTTCGGTTAAAAATACTACCTACTCTATTAAAGAAAGAAAAGAAAGAAAGAAAACTAGTTTATTTGGCACACACAGATACACACAATATAGCTACAAATAAAAGGAAACTTAATTTTAAAACAATTATGTATATTGTGTGACCCGCGGCTGTGCAAAATGCCAGACAACTAGGAGCTGCGTGACGCTGGTTTTCAACTGAACCTTACGTATGGATTGACCAATCGATGATACATATTATAGAATCAGGTTGTTTTTCTGCCTGTTTGTGGGGCTGCGTTGTTCTTCTAAAGTACCTTTTTTTTTTTTTTTTTTTTTTTAAGGATGGGAAATCATCAAATGACTTCTTCCGCTCTGGGTGGAGCGGAAGGGCGTGTCAGACTCTTACTGACTAAAACCCATCCGTGTTCCTTCTAAAGCCCTTTGCGTTCCAGGGCCGCGGTGACTCTTTCGAACAAATTCTGCAACCCTGGCAGGCTCTGGCCCTAGCGGACCCCGTCTTTTGTGCTGACATCTCTTTGAGGCGCGCGTGAAACACAACGCGCCATCGACTTCTAAAGTACCTACGCAACGGATTTTGATGTACTTTAACGAATACTAAACTATACATATGTATGTTAATCAAGAAGGTAGTAAAAGCCGTGTGAAATAAGGGCGAGTCACTAGTTTTAAAATATTTTTGCATTTGCATATAAATAGACATGACTGCATGTATCACCTGGATATTCCTAAAAAAAACAATAGCGTCACTCGAATTAGAACAACATCTTCCTGTCTGATAGTCCTCGTGTAACAACAAACTGTGTTACCCAGTGTGATGTTTACAGCAATTTTCCACAAATTATTCCAATATGTCAGTGGGAGGATCATATCTACTTCATATTTTAAATTTACAGGCCCATAATATTGACTCAACATGAAGAGTGCCAATTCTATTAATTTTTAAGCAACGTTCGCATTCGCGTGTCAGTCGGAATCTGTCAAAAAATAAACTGGTGCTATATGATGCGGAGGATTGAGGAAAACGTTCTGAGGGAAGTTTTAAGTGTCAATGTGCTGCGATGAAGGCAACATAACATTACCATAAAGTTTCATCTGACTCAATTCAGTAGTTTTGTGTGAAAGAGTAACAAACATCCACCATGACAAATTTTCAAATGTCTCCAAATTTTTTTTAAGATGAGAGAATGATTGACTGGCCTGTTGGTCGAGTGGTTAGTGACCCTGACTGCTAAACCGGAGGTCGTGGGTTCGATTCCCACCCAGAACAAATCTTTGTGCGATGAGCATGATCATTTGTTTTGTGTCTGGGTGTAATTTGTCTAAAATATGTATGTATTTAGAAATATATAAGTTTGTTTATCAGTTGTCTGGCTGCCATAGTACAGGCTCTGCCTAGTTTGGGATCGGATGACCGTGTGTAAGTTGTACCAGGATTATGTATATTAGCATGAGCTCGAGATACTCAACATCTCAATCTATCTAATAGAATTTGTAGATATACCTGCCTTGGTATAATGGTTTGTACTAGTTCCAATTGAAAGTAAGCGCAGAAAACTAAAAACACAAAAGAACAATATGAAAATCTAAAATAAAACTAAAACAAATGAACGTGATGTTAGCAGGATGTTTTTAAATCGAGTAAACAATGAGAAACAAATATTCTGGTTTTTAATAAATGGATTAATGAGGACATCTTCTATGCAGCGTGTATTTTATATGATTTATATAAATGGAAATATTTACTGGTTATTTCATATTTTTATTTAGTATAAGCAAATATCTACCTGTTTGTTATGACTGGTTTTCATTTAATATTTTAAATTCAGTCTGGTACTCCCTGTCGGAGTCTGTTTCCTGATAGCTACAACCTGGGCTTTAAGTCAAGAGTGAACAGGTTACTTAAGACAAGCGTGCCCCATCGTTGACCACATTATCGCTTATCATCAGGTGAGATTGTGGTCAACAAACGCAAGAAAGTTGACGTGAACTGGGTTTTCTGTGCTGAAACGGCAAGAATTTTCGATGGGAATCAAATTATTGATGCATTCGAATTAAAAGTTCTTAATTTATGGTAAACTTTGGGTGGAATCGATTACAGTTATTCCTTGTTGAATAGTTTCTTTGCGCAGAAATCTTGGCCCATCTAAAGACCATCAGTAGACCTACATAGACTTTAAAGATTGTTCACCATAATCTTATTAATCCTAATCTTCTCTTTCCAGTATGATGGATTCCGGAGGAGCAGGCATAGCAGAATCCCCTCCTACGTACCACCGTACCTACGAACAATACGTGCAAGGAGCCGTCGAGAACAGTACCGACTCAGTGCAAGAACAGACCAGCCCCGAACTAGTTGTATGGTCAACTCTACCTTATGGCCTAGACTATAGAGCACAATATGACTACAGAAGCCCTTACGATACTGGCCGAGATTACTCTACGCAGCAGTACGCTAGGGCCCCATTCACGACGAAGATGGGCCAGGCTAAGGCGTTGAAGGAGGCCAGGATAAGGAGGCCCATGAATGCGTTCATGGTCTGGGCGAAGGTTGAAAGAAAGAAGCTGGCTGACGAGAATCCCGATCTGCATAATGCTGATTTGAGTAAAATGCTAGGTAAGTGTTTTTGAATTTGGTTTTTAGTTTTGTTTTTTTTTTGCAACATATTTTTTTTGTGTTTTACGACAACCTTTAAGACTCCGATTATTTTATAATATTAATGATTTATCCTTGGTTAAAATGATTTATTACTGTGAGTGTGACTTATACAAAACTAATTTTGATTTAACAATGAAAATAATTAAATTGTAGGTACAAAAGTCCTCATGTATTAAAATTGAATGAAGGTCTATGTATGTTTTATTTTAAAATGAATAAATTTAATGTCACATTGTGACTAGTTCCTTAAATAAATCACTCCCTTGTCATATGTTATCTTAAAGGGAAATAATACGCCACACAATAAAATAAATGATGAATAATAACAACAATCATTTACTCTATAAAAAACATTTTGTATTTTAAAAATAAATAAAATATATCCTCAACAAAAGTTTAAATAAGAGGTCCAAAGCTTAGAGGCAACAAATCCCAAATGAGTCAGCAGAAAACTTCCAATCTTGTACACAGTTCGAAATTTAAATATTTTAAAATGTTATTAGTGGCCAGCACTATTCCTACAGATACACGCATAATTTGTTTTTAAAATGATAAATAATTAATAGATTTCTTGACGTCATGACTTGACAAACCGTTTCTTATTATTTCTTGGTCTGTGTAAATAATATTAATTGTTATTCTATGTTTTTTTGTTTTTTTTTGTAATTTGGCGTTAAGACTGACTTAAATTTTAAAAAATTGTCTTGTGATCAAATTCTTTTAAGTTTAAAAGGCTTACCAAAAAACACGGCATCACCAACATAAAACCACTGCTAGTGCAAATGCCTCGAACTAAAACATTAATCTTGACTGCCCGGCCGCTGGACCTCGCCTCATACCTTCATAATAACTCCATCAACTAAAAGGTATCTCAACAACACTTACTTAGCCATATTAATATAATGTCTTTACCAACACATAATAAGAATCTAATTAAAACGACAAAGATTCATTATTAAAACAAATAAAAACTTGTAATGCATAAATGTGCGTGGAAATATAAAAAACTATGTCGCTCGGAACTCGCAATATTGTTCCTTATTAGTAATGTTACATTCTTGCGTTTAAAAGGCGATACTTAGTAAGTAAAGCAAGTTAATTAAGCTATCACGATGATTACTTGAACTTGCTTAAGTAGGTAGCGTCAGCAAACAAGTTGGTAAAGCAGTAAACATGAAGTTTAAAAAAAAAACTTTATAAATAGATAAAATGACTTGATGCAATTATTCAGTACTAGCTTAGATTTGCCCGCGTTTAAGTCAGAAATAATACCAAGGGAACATACTCCCAGAAAAAAAGGATCCTACGTCCTAATCTGGGACATGGTCTACTCGTGTGCCAAGTCAACCAAATCAGTTCAGCCGTTACGGCGTGAAGTGGTAACAAACAAAGTCACTTTCGCATTTATAATAATAGGTAGGAAGTTAAGATGGCGTGTTATTCGCCCTGTTTAATATTTTCCGATTTTTTCCCAACTTAACATAATTTTGCTAAAGTTGAAGTTGTGCCAAAAGACTGTTGTTGCTAACTGTACATGGGTTTTTCTTTAGCTTAGATTTCTACATTTCTATGAGTTGCTTTGATTAGTATGTTTGATGAGGACAGTTCAGTTTTAACGATATTCCTACATGGTGAAGTTATCTATTTGTATCATACTTTCTGCCTACCGTCCTAGGATATTTCTTGGGGCAGTTGCAAAATAGGGTAGGTAGGTATTTGACTACTGTAAAATTCGACATGAATTAATCGCTATTTGAAAGTTGAACTTTGTGTTTTGGCATTACGTTATCATTCAAGTCATCCCTCACGTAACCAGTCCATTCTGAATCCGTCTGTATTTTTAATGCGTTTTTCCTTATTTGGTAATTAATTCCTTATTACTTATTTATTATTATAAATAAATGTAGGTACTCTACGTTACAAAGACTAAAATAGTACTAATTTAAAAAGTAATAAAGCGTTTACCTTGTGTGTACGTACTGTCCCGGGACTGGAATACTTTTGATACTAACACTGTATTAACAATCTGAGGGCCAATTAAAAAAAAAAAATCAACGTTCGCATAATTCGCATCTCAATCGCAATTTGTCAAAAGACACAAAATTCCCTACATGACTGGTAGACTGCGATTGAGATACAGATGCGAACGTTGCTTAAAAATAGAAGTATTGGCCATTAGTTTTCTAAATTTCTAATGATAGTAGGTCTGTATGCAGTCGCCATTATACAACAAGAGTAGTATACTAGATACTATATTTGGATCAAACATGGGTTCGTCTCATATCATACAAAGTTATTTTGTAAATTTTCATTTCAATAACATTCATAAGATATAATAACGTGAGTTATGGCAACTGTTGATATAATTTCTTTAGATATAACATTTATATACTCTAAAACTTATTTCGTGTAACGTTATTGGATATAACGTTTATTAAATCGAAAATCATTAGGACTATCGTTTAAAATAAATATTTTGTTTACACCCTGATTTTGAATCAGGGTGTAAACAAAATATTTATTTCCGACTCGGATGGGTTAGGTCAGAAGGTTAAAGCGGGAGCGGAGCCACATGTGGCGGAGCTGAGTGCCAGATTCCCTCTATCGTTGGTGAATCATTTAGAGATTTTGTAATTATATCATATATTACTTACCCATCAAACATACCAGCACTTAGCAGGAAGTACAAGTAATTTATAAACCTATTTAAAAAGTAATAGGTACCCTAAAAAACTTATAAAAAAACTATGTTGTTCTATATAATATTCATTCATACAGTCCACTCAGTAGCAGTTCGGCACTAGTTTTTAAACAAAATCCGGTACATATGGCGCTAGTCAATTGTTATATCTGACTAATAATCGCGGTGACCTCGCGTAACTTTCTCTGAGAGATATAAAACACAGGAGGCGAGGACATGAACTCTATACCACGACGCAATGAGCGAAGTATACTGAGTATAGTCGGGAAATCAAGTGTTAGTGATTTAACTAGCTTTGGAAACGGCTTCACCCGCGTGGAGCTCGGAAATTTACCCAAGAGAACGTATCCCTCACCTCCTTATTACGTTTTCTCATTAGAGGCGTGCAGTAGGCTACAGTAAGGGTAGGCCAGCCCATACATAATGCCTAAAAAAAAAACTCACTACATTATTCAGGGTTGAAACCATGTTACCGATGATGCGAATTTTTTTTTAGGCTTTTTGTATCGGCTACCCTTACTGTATAGCCTACTGCACGCGCATGCTCATTGTGGTGTCGCGTATCTGATCAGTCCAGTGTCCAGTGCTTCGGACTGCTTCTGCTAAGTCGCTTTGCCTATATAAGAGAACCTATATAACGTTACGGTCTGTCTGTTTGCCAAGTATCCTCTAAATCGGTTCGGCTGTTAAGACGTTTTGAAGGAAACATTCATAGTTTTGTAAAAGTCTTACAAACTTTTACAAAATTTGTGAAATCAATATTATTTGCTGTTTTTTTATTGATTGATATTTTTAACAAGTTTTACCTTTACCTCTTACCTTTAAGTTTTACCGTGGCTATCTTATGATTGTAGTTTCCAAAAAATATTAGTCATTGTTAAAGAACAATGACTGGTATTGCAAAATTAAACAAACGCAATACCATATTTCTTTAAATATGGTTTTCCGTTTGTTTAATTTTGCACAACATTTACCAATTGCCTGAAATAACAGTTATATTTATAGTTTTTCAGTGAATTACAAATTTTAAATAAATACAGATAGGGCTTATTTTACTGACAAATTGCATAATTAAATGAAATAAATACAATTTTATTGTAGGAAAATAATAAATTGTGCCAACATACATCGAGACTAATATTGTTGGAATATTGTAAAGAGGTGTATTTAAGTAAGAGTGAATAGGTTACCACTCCTACGTCCTTAGCTGTCCTCCCCCCAGCGACGCCCTAAGTCGAGGACCGTACCCCACAGGGGGTGCCCTTAGCGTATAGTCGCTTAGTTTGTAAGTTTTTTAATAAGCCTTGCTGGCTGGCTGGCTGGAGGCTTTAATTTTATATTAAGGCCGCCACATGCAAGTCCGGTTAAGCAGTCGACAACCTCCTCTGCTGAACTGCGAGAGGGGACTCACTAAAAAAAAAGTTCCCTAATTCTCGTCCACACATCGCAGCGTCCTCAATCTCCGTCCATACATCGATATCCACCAGCTTGCTCTCAACAATAAAAAAAAGGTTTTTAATTTATAAATAATGTTCTGTAGAATGTTATAACTCGGAATACTGACCCGATAACGCATCTATATTCTTTCACAGATTATTAGAAAGCTACACTTTAGCTGATTGCTATTAGCTACTGTTCATCCCGGAAAAAATATGGTTTCATTTTTCAAATTTCCTATAGGCAACGAGGCCAAAATTAGAATTAATTTTACAACTATAAACCGAATAAATCACAATGGTACAGTAGGATTTGTAACAGGAAAACATTATGTAAGGTATCCTAGCTATGTATAACACTCTTATCACTAGATAGACGTCAACTGATAACGTGTATTGCTTAACTACCGCCAAGGTACGTCTTACTGATAATGTGCGAAAATACCATTTAAAAAAAAAGAAGTGAAAAGGAAAGTCGTTAATCGTTTTTTTTTTAAGATTGGTCCTATATTTAAAGATTTTTTTATCGTGTGCATAATTATAAGCTCTAATTGCTTATATTTTTAGGGTCTTTTTCCCATTTTTTCATGATTTCAACCACAACAAGCAACCGCACGTCGATCGCATCAACGCGCCGCACGGCGGTAGTCAATACAAAAATTTCAACAATTACCTTCTTACGTTCATAATATTAACACTGTAAGCTCTCGATACTCCTGGACAGCAAAAATGTATACCTAAATCTAGTTATGTTAAGTATTTATTTCTGTACAATGTAATCTTTAGAAATAAATGAATTCAAACCGTAAAAGCTGCTACAATCTAGGGGTCTTTAGTGAAAAGTGAAAAGGTTACTTCTAGGCAAGCGTGACATAGTGGTCAGACGTGAGACTACCAAAAATAATAATAATAAAAATTCGCCATCATCAACCAATACCACGCTCAGACAATTGAATACAAAAACAGAAAATGCAAATTAAATATTTAACTAGACTAGATAACAGACCTATAACAATTAAACAATTTATATCCTCAGCGATTGCTATTAAACATAGTTTAATAAACTAGTGACTTTGTTATAACTTTTAAACTTAAACAATTAACTTATAATTATAATAACTTCCGCTTAGTACGGCCACATGTGACTAAGACTTTAAAATAGGTCAAAATTAACGGTACACCTTATGGTCTCGACTGTACCGTCTTACTAGGCGAGTTAGATATGGCAAGTCATTATAACAAAGCGTGGGTGGCGAGATGGTATCAAGCTTAATGAAATAAAGCCCGAATAAAAAAAATAATACCAGCCAACATGTACTAGTAAATAGTAAGCAGTATCACAACTATAACCCTCTAACCTGTACACAAATTAGCGCGCTTATCACCACGTGACAAAGCCCAATTTCCAACGACATTTCTTTTCCCAAACGCAAAAGTAACTTAGTCCATCTTAAAGCTATTATTCACTCGTTTGATGAGTAATGGTATGTATTTTTATCGGTCGAATATGGGATTACCACTTGAGAGGAATACCCAGTAGTTAGTGCGATAAAAATTACCGTTAATTCCTTAACTTTGAACTGTGTTTGAGCAAATATGCGGATTATTTCGTAATAATAAGGAATATTAAAAATGTTCAAGTATTGAGGAAGACACTTGTGGCAGACGTACCTACGTTGAAACTGTATTATTAAACCATTTAATCAGCATGACGTCTTGGGTGTGAAATCCCGTGTCCTACAGAAATGTAAACACCATATAATTGGCAATTTAAGTGTTATCAAAACACTGGCTGCCACCCGCAGGTCCGCGCGCGTTGCGTTAGTGCCAACTGCATAAATGGTCCTAGCTACGCTGTACCACTTATTTCATGGAGGACTGACAAGCTACGATGTCCTTAAAAACGTAGGAATTGAAAAGTTCCTAATAATGAGATAATACTGCACATTTAAGAACTGCCTATTTTCGGCCAATGTAGCAATGTTTGATAAGAATTTTATTTTAATTTTCTATTTTTTCTCTATTTTTAGTTTTTCATTAAGTTGCACCTGCAATGTTGTCTCTGCACCACCCTAAGGTCGACTGGTAGAAAATACCTAAGGCATCAAGTCCGCCTTTGTACAGTGATTTTACTTGTGCATAAAGTTTTAGTAAATAAATAAATTGCTAGTCTGAAAAAAATAGTAGTAGTAGTAAACTGACATTGAGAAAAGAGTCATAACATTTTTCAGGGAAGGAAAAGCTCGGTCAAAATTCTTTTGTGGTCTAAACTTGTTTCTCAGGAACACGGGAACAAAACTAGGAAGGATGTGGTTGTTCTAAATGCCTACCCTCTATTGTTCTATGTGCCTACAGAGTCACAACCCTAGCAAGAAGGTTACCGCAAACTAGCCAAACTTAGCAAAGAGGAAAAGACTACTAAAGGAAGCTAATCAATTACTGGCTTAATTTGGTTTTCCCTATTTTAAATTTATATATTTCTTTTTTCAAAATAACCGCATATCTAATAAAAAGGTTAAATAAACACACCTTAAATAAACAATAATTTTATGATAACATTATATTGAATAATTGTAAATTATTTAGTGCGTGCGCGCAATTTCATGTGAATGCCATATGTTCTGCGGTTTCTGTTGATAGTACTCGTATCTACGTATTCACTGTATTATGGGTTCCTATTTCCTCAATGTCATAGGTTATTCCCAAAATGATGTTCCAAATTTAGAACGTTATATTTATAAGGTTTTTTTTTTAATATAAATAATAATCTCTTTATTTCTGGCTACTTTGGCCCATAGACCATAGACCTTATACAGTATGTGCTAGTATATAAAAACTTAGCCATTGTTAGCAAAAACTTCACTTAGCACTATTTCATCGTGCGTTCCAGTGGCACTTGTCCGCGGAAGCGACGGAACACCAAGACCGCGGCCAAAACCCCTCCATGACTAGGTGCCGAAAACATGTTGGCACAAGCACCACAAACGCCTCAAAGTTAACGTTGCGGCGTGATTCCAGCAGCTGCACTCTCGGCGTGTACTTGATCCTTTGTCGCACGTACTCCACGATGTCCTCAGCCTTAGTGGTGTAGTGTAGGCGGGTGATATACACCGGAGTGTTCGGAGTTGTCTTCCGTACTGGTTATCCAAATCATGGCCTATTCAAAATTAGAATGGTTTTGATTCAGTTTTAGCCTGTCTGTTTATTATACATTTTGACAGATTGCGAATGCCAACGTTTTTTAAAAATTAGTAGTATTGGCATTCTGTCACAATACATTGAGTGTCTATATTCTGATCAATATTTATGACAATCTTACGGTATTTGCAATAATCCAGAATAATATTCAGTACCATACGTTTAGACTGACAGTTGGCGCTCACATAGTTGGGGATGAGGATGCCTTTCATCGCAACCTAATAGGTGCAGACGCCAGCATGTCCAGCTACACTAATCTGTCAAATGTCTTTGATAGATTTCCAACTTTATCTCTAAAGCATTAGGTTTAAAGTTGATTGGGAAAATTTGACAGTTTCGGGTAGCTGCATGTGCTGACGTCTGTATATATAGCACAGTACACACTCTTGTAAGCACTTTAACAAGCTTTAAAGATTTGATAGTTATGCGAATACAATCGACATCCTTTCCTCATTTTGACGCAGCATTTAATTGCGGTTAACGTGACGGGAACGGTCAGATTTTCCCGTCTAAAAATAACAGCTCTTAGTTCTTAATTAAAACCACGTGTTGTTTGCCAATAGGTAATAGACAAAGTGGCATCAGTCATAAGGTCATAACGATTGTCAAAAGTCCAAAATGTATGTATATGGGGTTCATTAAAAAAATATATATATTGCCATGCACTGTTGAAATGTTTTTTTTTTACTTTCGACACCAAGAATCGTTGATAGAACGTCACTTTGTTTAGTGCCTCTTGTAGCCTTATAGAATGAGGGCTATTGCCTTTGAGTTTTCCGCTAGAGGCGCTAGTGTAGCGTGAGGTCTTCGAAATGTCAAATTTCACTGTTGGTTGGACTTTTAAAAGAGTTAATTTACTCATTTATTGTGTTTTTTGTGAATATATTACTAAATAGCCTGACTATAGCAGATTAAGCTACGGTTCTGCCGACCGACCACTGTATTGAACTTTTTTTTTTAAACTTACAGCTAAACAAATACAGTTACTAAAAGTTTAAACAAAATATGGCCAATTACAAGTTTCCACATGTATCACTTGAACCTGAAAATAATATATATTTATATTGATATGTATATTATGTTCCTCAGTTTTGGGGTTCCGTACCCAAAGGGTAAAACGGGATCCTATTATAAAACTTCGCTGTCCGTCTGTCACCAGGCTGTAACTCATGAACCGTGATGATTGACAGTTGAAATTTTCACAGATGATGGATTTCTGTTGCCTCTATTACAACGAATACTAAAAACAGAATAAAATAAATATTTAAGGGGGCTCCCATACAAAAAAAGTAATTTTTTTGCCGTTTTTATAGATATTGGTACGGGATCCTTCGTGCACGAGTCCGACTCGCACTTGGCCGGTATTTTCTATTATAATGTATCCACGTAACACTGCAACACTATCTGTGTTGTATTAAATCGTACGTTTACTGGATCATAAATTATTTTCCTTATGCTTAAGGACCTTACTCGCCAGTGGCGTCAACTAGCGCGCACGAAAACGGTAGCCCCCATTGCCAAATTCCGTAGCATTGGACAGGGCACATTGTTTGCAGAACAAACGGCCAATAGGGCCGGAAGGTTCTACAGTGGCGACCGCGTACCGGAAGACGGCAGTGTTGGAAGGCATCACGGTAGACCAATGAACCAGTGAAGGTCGCGGCAGTTCGATAGATGCAGAAGCACAGGCCCGGTCGTTATGGCGACGCTCAGGGGAGGCCTATCTCAAACAGTGGACGTGTTTATGCTGTTGAAATAATAATGACCAGTCACCAGGTCATTTTTTGATACAACAAGATGCATTCGTCCTGACGCAGGTATCTCTGACGTCTTCCGTACCGTATCTATTTGTCGACGTCATTAATTATAGGTATAGATTTCTATATTCGTACAATATCAGCATGCTTTGACGTCAGTTCATTAATTAATATATCGACTGTAATTGTAAACATAGCATGGGTTTCCCCGGTCATATCATCTGCTGTACCTACCAGAGGTAATAGGTCAACGTTGTACCTTCTTTGACATATTGTGAGCTGAAATGTTTCTTATGTGGTTGTGCTACAGGGTATTTTTGTGTAATATGTTATGTGAGTTTAGTTTGTTGAGAATGAAAATGTATATTATATTCAACGGTTTCGAATTATTGGATTTTCTCAAAGTAGAGAGGTGTGGCTAAAAATTAAGACGTTTTCTCAGAATTTGTTAATGTTTTACAATTAATGTACACAAAGACAAGAAGACGGAACAGAAAAAAGGGATAAAGGCGACGCTTATTTCAACAGAAATCTCTTCCAGCATACGTGTGACACGAGAATCGAAAAAAAGAGATTGATGATTTTTGTATTTCAAAGATAGTACAACAATTCTTTATGATTCTATACAATAATATTAAATTCAGTAGGTTTTATACTGAACCGAAATATTTCGTAAATAAAACATACATATGTTATTCAAAATTCAACACAAACATTCTACTAATTTTTAAACAACGCTTGCATTCGCATGTCAGTCGCAACCTGTCAAAAATTTATGAAAATTTAGGCTTCTTTGACAGATTGCGACTGAGATGCGAATGTGAATATTGTTTAAAAATTAGTAGTGTGTTAGCTCCCTGTTCTCCAAAGCTGTGATTGCGTGCACAGACGATCACTAAAAACTGGCGTTCCATATATGGCAGCTTTCTTAGTAATCATGCCTGATCAGGGACCGATTTCTGAAAATTGGATTAGGTATCAAAATCTTAGTCACGTAAAATGATTAGATTCGAAACTTGATTGTATGTCTTTTTTAAGAAAAACACAGAATAGAGCAAGCAGAGATAGGACATGTTGATAAGTCTTTATTAATTTATTTTTATGCCACATAAGTGGCTGCCGATGTCAATATTTTTATAGCAAAATGCAGGCTTGTATCTAGGGTTGGAACAAACTGGGATATCTGCCTCCGGCGACAATTTCAGGCGGCATCAAATTCATATAGGTATTTGAGGAAAAATACTTGTTCACAAAGGCTTAGCATGTAGCATCCACGGCAAGTTATTCTGTCGATTTAAACATAGATTTTGAAACGCAACCCAATTTGTTTTTAAACACATCCTAAGTTGATTTTTGAACGACTCCATACTGTTCTTGATGTCTCTGCCAGGGGAATCCCCTTCGAATCGAGAAAACTTTTTCCCTGTTGATAAAGGGGGGCGAGGCTACACGAGCATCGCTGTTTGTTTATGTGGTTAATTTGGTGTGCGAGTAATGCGTTAGGTATGATAATTATTTTTAGTAATTTAGGTAGGTACCTATGGCTGGATCAAGTTTCCGCCCCGGTTCGGTTAATCGGCTAGCAATGCGTTCTATCACAATCACCGTAGCGAGTTATTCAATGATACATCATAAACGGATGTTTTTTTCTGGAGATCATCTTCTTCCTGCCCTTATCCCATGTTACTTGGGCTCGGCGAAACATGTTTTTTTCTTCCATTCTGTCCTGTCAGCCGTCACGCTATCACTGACTCCCTTTTCTTTCATATCACTCTTAACAAAATATATCCATCTTTTCTTTGGCCTCCTTCTCCCTGTCAATCCATCCACATTTATGTTTTTTTCTGGAGATACTACCATCAAATCAGTCCACAGCCCCTAGACTAAATTACATTACATATATCAGCAATAGCAATTGTCGAAATGTCAAGATGAGGATAACGTAACTGTATATTATTGACTTTTCGACACTTGATAGAACGACGATCATGTGTAGAGGCTCAGGGCCACTCCAAAAAGTTTTCATATGTCTATTCGAATCAAACTCCTCACCCAGATCAGACCGCCTCAGCACTTAAGGCCATGTTACGCCACGTTTTCTCAATAACCGCTCCGACCTTGAGCCTGCCATCGTTAATTGGCTAAATTGCATACCTTTTAAGGGGGCACCACACTGCGATAATGACATCCTTGTATCAATACGCGTCGCCGTACATACTTAGTGGACTTAATTAAATGAAGACCTTAAGCGGAGCCAGGACTTGAGTCAGGGAGTGAGTAATGTTGTTATGATTTGAATGTGCAGGAAGCTTTATGTTATTGAAATTGTTTTTTTATTGGCGCGCTTATGCTAAGGGTCGCCATTTTTTGGTTTGCCAATAAGGTCGGATGGTGATAAGGTTGGCCTTTTGTTTGGCGAAAAGTGGGTATTTGTTCCTTGAATTTGGTTATGATAATAAAATGAAGCGAATTCCTTATTCGTTATGATGGCGGGTTCGATAAATGAATTATGAATTATGAACAGTTCAAGAATTTTATTATAAAGTTTTACAAGCGAGTTGCACCCACGTGCACATTGAACAAAAATATGATGATGGTCTAACCACAAATTAACAAATACAAAATCAAAATTGAATTAACAGCATTAGTTAGTCGTGTATCTCGAGACAGAGTGCGAAAATAAGCAGGGATGAGGAGAGAGGGACTCCGTTTTTCGCACTTAATATTCCATTCGGTCCGTTATGCGTGAGCAATAAACAGTGATACTAAAATCAATCAGTCTGCCAAGCCTGTTCCAAACCATGTTGGGTCGGCAGGTTCCAGTGCAGCAGCCAACCGTTTATTAAATAGGTATGCGGTACAAAGAGTAAAGTCCCCCATACCTCTACTGAAATGGGAGGATCCTCCGACCAGACGCTTGATGTGATAATGGATTGTGGAGGTCTGGTTGGCAGCCGCTCCACGTAAAATACTGGTATTCAGCTGAATACGGTTTGACTGGAAGTGGACCCCAATGTAGTTGGGAAAAGGGTACGCAGATGATGATGAGGATAAGTGTTGCTATTAACTAAACGTCTTCACTTGCTCCTTTTGTCCTGTGTTACTTGGAGTTAACGGAACACTTTTCTTCTTCAATTCTTCCCTGTCAACATTCACTTCTTATTCTTCAATGGGTTCTAGACTAAGTAACATCTTATCACGAGAACGATGGTCGAAACGTCAAAAATGTATTGGATTGACATGGGCTACCGAAAATACCGAAATACTTATTTTTACTTACTTATTTTTAGGGGTTTCGTACCTAAAGGTCAACGGGACTCTATTACTAAGCCTCCACTGTCCGTCCGTCCGTCTGTCTTTGAGCGGGCTATATCTTAAGAACCGTAATAGGGAGACGGTTGAAATTTTCAAAGAGTGTGTATTTCTATTGCCGCTATAACAACAAATAATAAAAATTAAAGGGGGCTCCCATACAAGAAACGTGTTTTCAGTTTATGGTACGGAACCCTCCGTGTGAGAGTCTGACTCGCACTTGGCAGATTTTAATAACAAACGTTCGCATTCGCATCTCAGTCACAAATTGTCAAAAAAAGCCTCAATTTCCATACATTTGACAGATGGGATGTTTTGGAGGACTGTCTTTATGTAGAACTTAGACCTTCAAAAAGTGCTGGCACTCAGCCTTATTTGAATAAAGGACTTTTAACTTTGACTTTTTGACTTTGAGATTGCGACTGACATGAGAATGCGAACGGTGCTTAAAAATTATCTAGTAGAATTGCCACTACTATAGAATATCGCTTTGTCTAAGAGCCCTATGTCATTCCTCAAACATCCTTTGTACGTCTGTTGACTAATGCCAACCTTTAACATGGCGATGCTGTCGAGTTTCCAACGTAACATTTCAGCAACTTGTTTAACGCTGCACGCAAACCCAACGTCATATAACGACATTTTTATTTTGTGCATTACGCCCATAAGAAGTTATATGAAACTTAATATCTTCATCGTCCAATGTTTTTGCTTTGTTCCCATCCGTCTTGGGGTACCAAGACGTTTTCTTTTTCCATTCTCCCCTGTCAACCATCACTATATCATTGACTCTTTCTTCTTTCATGACAATTCTGTGTGCGTCAGATGTCTGTTGACAAATCACACCCTTTAATATGGTGACGTTCTTTACTTACCAACGTAACATTTCAGCAAATTATTTCACGCTGCACGCAAACCCAACGTCATGTAAGACATTTTTATACTCTTTAATAAGACATACGATGTCTCTATTATGTATCACAGTTATTATGGAGAATACTTCCTCCATACATAACATGAATTATGGAAATCCTTTTATAGGTTGCGTTTTTATTAATGGCCTCTTATTGCATTCTTTGTGTAATTGCATTTATTTTTTATTACAATGTATTTTATAAGATAAAAAGACTTGCTTCTGCCAGCATTTTCGTTTGCGTGAAAAGGTCATAGCACACGGAAAGGGATTTTCACCGTATCAACTCGAGCCGGTCAGTATTCTTTGTATGACTTCCCTACTGCAACGCAAACTAATCGGAATCGAAACTTAATCGCGTCGCCTCGGGACAGTACGGCAAAAAAGGCGATAGGGACGGTTACGATACCTTTCCGAGTTGATATGTGTGCTATGCCTTAAAGTCGGAGATCATCAAGTGTCATCCGTTAAGCCGTAAAGATGTACCTAATGAGGTAACAAAAAAACAGACGGATAGAAAGACAGCGTTACTTTCGCATGTATAATATTAGCATAAAAGTATGGATATCCAAAAGATGACCCTGATGGCATAACGCTCTTATAATCATCATCTTCCCCCCATAGTGACATGGGACAAGGGGGAAAATGGATGGGCGATCGATGCAATATGTTTTCTTCTCTCTGTCAATCGCCACGCTTTCATTCACTCCCTTTTCTTTTATGTCATTCCTCATACAATTCATCCATCTTTCTTTGGCCTTTCTCTCCCCCTCCAACATTCTCATAATCATTGAAAGTTTATTTTGACAATGCAACAACAATCATTTCGTTGCTCTTTATTTTGAGAAGAAGGTTAAACATTGTAGCAATGACTCTAATCGATTTGTCAAATAAACAAATGACGGAGCTAAAGCATGACATTTAGGTCCAATCGCTCATACTGAGTTTGTTTGCCTTTCAAGTACCGAAATTAACCAATAACCTATAAATTGGCCTAAAATATCGATGTCTAGAATGTACGAGTGATTGGTTACCTACCGGCTGCCAAGGCTACCGGTGTGGTCACTTCAACTTTTACTATTTATGGGGAAAACAAATCGGTAACTATGGTACGGTATTTGTCAATACGTTGTGCGTTTAGTTGTTTCTAAAGTTACTGTGATTTCTTGCAATCCGTGGGTAGATTCTCGACTATTGTTTGGGTTATTATTTCCAAAAAACCAGTCTTCTTTTTATCAACGTGGATTTTGGTTTTATTTTACCGTGACCACCTGGTACAATAACAATTTTAAGTAAAACCCACCACAAATGCATGGAATTTTAGGTATTCCTTATCTGATAATGTGGTTTTCCTATTTTGCATCACAAATTCTCAATCATTTGCCATAGATATTTTGAGTTTGATAACAGCATAGGGTCAGCGTAGCTTTGGCCTTTGATTCAACAACAAATTTATTTGCATCTGTAACACTGGCCTACGCACTTTGTCTACCTCGTAAGGAAAACAGACATAAATATATGACTTTTGGCTCCACACCTTTCACTCCTAAACCAAGTCCCTGCACAATATAAAGTTCATAATTAAAACACTTGAAGAGTCCCTCAAAAGGCATATCTTGGATATTTCCAACTAATGCTACTGTTTTTGGTGTTATCTCGTTCAGCCGCCATTTTGGGACCAGAGACAAGTTTTTACACTCTTCTAAATAAGGTTAGGTCTTGCTAATGGTAATATTAATCTTGATGTATAAATATATTTTTGTGGACGCCATTAAATATGAATTTAATGAAAGGTTTGGACGCTTTATCGTTTTTTTTTGTGTGGTTGATGATCTGTTGTGGTGATAATTCGTCTAAATGAGATAGAGGATTATTTCTTCTGTGGCATGTTGAAGCTACTCTACTCGTAGTGTTTTTGTAGATTCTTCATGCATTTTGTATAATTCTTTGACTGTTTGCTGTACTATCTTATGGGCTATAGATAAAAGAGAATCAATGAAGACTTAGATGGTATTCAAGATGATACTTATTTAGCCCATCGCATACGACTGCTGGTGGCACCCAGTCGTAAGCGAAAATGGGAACAGTTACCTTAAAACAGCGGGTGGTTGATAGTGCAACGAATATTAATGATCAACCATAGATCAACTGTTGCGAGCCCGAATTTCAAATCTATTACGTAAACATACTGTGATTTCGTGCTCTTTCGGCCTCTTCAATGAAAACGTGACAACCAAAAATTCAAAGCTCCAAAAATCACACTAGTAACAGATATAGTTGGATAGCGTTTCGCGTTAAATCGAAGCCTAGACATATTCATGCCGTGCCGAATTCTCCGAACGATGGCCGAACACTGACGGAATAACACGAAACTATTCCAGGAAACACGAACAAAAAGCGAACCGACTAACAATTATTAGCATTCTACACGCGTCAACTATAATAATACAATTAATTCCGTATGTCACATCTGATAACCAACTTACCAAGTTCTATTTGCTGATGTAAGGATCTTTATTGCTCTACAATAAGGGTGATTTTCAAAAAGTTGAGGTGTATGTTACTAAATTGATGTGGCTATAAAGAAAATCTTAAAAGGGTCTCCACGTTATGGGAGGTAGACCATTGGGAAAATTGGTTCTGCGCATATGTGGTTTCCTACTTATAAAATAAGTGTAATTATTGTTTATATTATCTTGTCATCGTGTGGGCACATCACAAAGAATTGCAGGACTCAGACATTAATTACATTTAAAATTTTGCAGCATTTATCCATACTTCGGGTTTTGCGTTTTTGGAACTGGCAAGGGTATTCTGAGTAATTGGATACTTTATCCTTCCTTCTTAAAGGAATCCTGCATCTTCCAAATAAGAGTGAAGATGTCTGATTGAAATATTGAGAAGGTGGGAACTATCATTCGAGTTTTTTTTTGGCTTTCTGCAAATGTTTATGGTCCCAGAAAATTAACTTTTTAGCTTTGAAAAAATAAACTTGCAGGTAACTATTTATGCTGTTCAACCTGCAATAGTCAGATTGTGTTGCTAAGGAGATTTCCACCCTATCTCGTTGAAAATGTGTCAATTTATGCACTGATTCAAATTAAGTTGATAATAATTTGAATTTGCTCATCCATTTCAGAACATCTTTAAAAAAAACAACATCAAAACTAAACACAACGATATTCATCAGTTTTAAACCCACGTTACAACAATTAAAATTATATGTGTTGTTAAGATAGACAATTTTGACGCTTCCCAGCTATGAGACTTGCTATATCGGTTTGATTTACTGAGGTTAAGCAACGCTTGCCGCGGGTAAAAATGGCGCGGTGACCCTGAGTTTAGTTTGAGGTAATTAGAATTCGCGAATGCGTGTGCCGTATGTAAAGTATGGTTAAGTTTTCTGTATGCGGTTCTATTACTGTTAATATGTAAACAAGCTAGATTTGACCTAGCAATTGGAACATTCAAGAAAAATATGATAATCTTTTATGTTTAGGTAACTAGATAATAATGCTCCCTTTTGTATCATCCTTTGTATCGTTAATACTGGCAGGCAAAATTCATATCTACATGGACAGTAAAAAAATCCTAAAAAAAAAATATGTATCATTTTAAAATAATGGAGTTCTGCTCACACGATCAGCCTATTAACATTTACACTTCTGCGACTTAGTTTTCCTCTCAAGATGTCGGGCTTCCTTCTCCTCAGTCCCATACGAGTTGGCGGTACCAGTGATCTCACCAATCACAAAATACCCTTGAACCGTCAAAAATATAAATAAGATTGTCAAATTATTCAAATGTATTCCCTAACCGGTCTAAGTAGACTTCAATTAGTACTATGTAATTACTGAAACAACGAGCTACGAACACTTATAGAGCCCACGCAGTGTATAATAGACTCGTTACTTCGTAGGTACCAGCTCTGTTTTGTCTATGAAATATTATAGGATAGGTATAAGTAATCATTCGTTAAGGTTCATCGTCATTAATGTTACTCGCAAGTCGCAACCTTGTTTGAAACACAGCCCTTCTCTGAACAGAAAATAAATCATCCATATAAAAAGTGATTCGCTGAACTGTTTACGCGAATCACTGGTTTTTTCTAAATTTTCTTACAATGATTATAATAATTATTATCTCTTGGAAATCAAATTTCACTTCATTGCCGTGAATGTTGCGCAAGACGGATGCTATTGAGAGCTTTGAAATATTATTTTGATGATTTGAATATATCCAACGCAAAACTCTGATATCGGATACGTTTTAAAAAAGTGTTAACAATCGACTTGCCATAACAAAAAATAAATGAGTCAAACTTTCGAAGGAGGTCAAAAATAAAAGCACATGCTTATTTCAACAACTATTTATATAAGTACTTAGCTTCTGATTCACGGTGCACATTTCGTCGCCATGTACCTACCAATAGTACATATTTAATAATCTAATACAATCACTGCGTGCCTTATCGTTCCAACTTAATGCAAATTCGAATATACGAAATTTAAAACCTCAAAGTCTTGCGCACGCGCCGCTAACATGACTCACACACGCAATAGGGTCACGACACTCGGTCCTACTATAGTTAACTATAGTATGTAGTTTGTATGAAACTATATAAATGCCGCTTACCAAGTTTTGATTGCGTTTCGTTATTTGTGGATTTAAAGTTTTGATCGTTTTGTTGAAAAAACTGTTGAAGTTTGTTTGCAAAAGCTATGGCAAAACATTACGCGACGCCTTAGTACTCATAACAGTTAAATCTACAAGCAAAAATTCTTTAACTTTTTATTAAAAAGTAGATTGAGCAATATAGTTAGGTTACCAGAATGAAAAACTGTACTGCGTGGAACTTTCTTTTATTAAATTGTGTAACTTTATAACAACACTACCCTACCGTACACTTATAATAGCGCGCTGTTATTTTAAATCGATTCAGCCTTCTTCGACCTCGAACTTAACACAAGAACCTTCAAATCTCATCAGACAAGTGCAAATAACACCAACATTTTAATCAACAAAACCACTTTTTACCATAACCGAAACATGTACCCATCACTGTCAAAAACACATGTTAAATTTGACAGTTCAAGTATCAAGACGTGTCAATCACGGCCTGCGCCTACGCATCACCGCTACGTAGGATCGAGCGACGAATACATTATTTTATAGTAAGTAGGAGTGCTCGATAGATATGACTTGCGACGACAAATTGTTATTACGAATTAATCGATTCCCCGCAATCCGGAGATCGAGTAATCGGTTGATATTAATTTAGTTTAGTGATTTATGGTAGTTAGGTATGTGGTCCGTTGTATGCTAATTTTGAGACAGATGTGGTCTGTGCAGTTATAGGCTCTTAGTAACAGGCGAAAATATAGCAATCGATAGCTAAATCGAATATATTATTATGGACTCGCTTTTTTCTGGGGCTTTGATGACATGATCTATGGATTTTCGGACATAGGTACATATGTGAAGAGCTACGGCACTCGGCTATAGTATAGCTGTTCACCAGAAAAAAGGGGTTTCAGAGTTCAATCAATATTTTCGAAGATTTCCAAAAAAACAAAACACAATTAAACCGTTTTGCCTCTTTCTGATTTCTGGTGAAACTAATTCTGACTGAAATGGTTCTGATTACCAATGAATTAAATTTAAGAATGAAATGCACCTCATCGGTAATTTGAATAACGTATGCGGTATGATCATGTCTCTGATCAGTAGGTAAGGTGTGATTGAATTGCAATGGCCAATCATAGTTATTAGTTGACATGCGACTAGGTAACTGATCAAGTTGATAGAGAAGATAACAGACTGGGATTAAAACTGCGAATGTAATGTTAATTGACGAATTATACTAAAACCAACAAACTTTACAAGGCCGTCTCTTAATAAAGAAATAAAAAGCTATTAAAAAGGAAAGAGAGAATTCGATTTTCAAATGGAACTGCACTATCCTTCTTATTTTATCTCTGGTTCGAAACACTATCGCTTCTAGTTTCTTGACGGCCAGTGCCATCGGGGTTATCGGCAAGAAAACTTTCAAGTTTGAAACTGCCATCGCGATCATGTTCCACAAATTGTTGTTTTTCACACTGAAATCCTTTATCTTGTTAAGAAACCATCGCTTTTACTGTAATAGTATTAATGATTTTTTTTCTCTTTCGCCATCTTTTTATTTTTAGCATTACCGTGGATATCGTGTTTTCTCTTGTTTTTACCTTTGTAAGGCCTCCGTATTTCGACCTCGCGCGGTTTATTAAAAAGTCTTTCAAGTATTTTCGAAACTCGATAAATCCAAAGGTGAGTTTCCGCATTCCCGCCAATATTCCATGTTAAAATTGCAATTGACAGCTGTCATTGCAGGCTGAATGCGAAACGGCTGTTTGACTTTTTTGTTGATGTTTTTAAAAGATAGCTTGTGTGGTCTCTGGCGATGTTGTTTTTGACAAATTCGGATGTGATCGTTGCCGATGCATGATGAGTTGTCTGTATTTTAATTATTATGCATTTCATATTTGGTAAAAAGTATTTGAAAAAATAGGTGATTCCATTTTTTTTGTGTTTTTTTAAGTAAGTAGTTAGATTTGTATTTTCTTTTCATCAAAGTTTATATAACTAGGTAACGGGTACTTATTGTTCAGTTATCTATATTTTGTAGTGTGTGTATTCTTTAAGACTGACTGCACGGTTAATTTCTTCACAATCTTGTTCTCAGGCTTGTCCCATCATTTTTGCAGTTGCATTTAAGATGAGCAGAGCCTTTCCTCTTCTTTCATTACAAACCCTAACTAAAACAAGATTAACTTGCAAGAAAATTCCCATTTAGCATTTATTCTTAAGTGTTGACGTACCGTGGGTGTTTGCTAAGGATTCAGTCTTTAGATAAATCGCCCAGACCAAGTGGTCTTGACCTAGCTACTAGCTACTGCTCAAGTGGTTACAAGTAGGTTGTGCTAACCGTATCACTTGTTATAACAAGTACCTATTACTGATCGTGTTTATTGGATTTCTTGCAAATCTGATAATACTGTAGATGGTACCCGGCTCGAAGACCCATGTATGATTTGGAATCGCCTTTAACTTTTACTTCCAACTCAAACAAACAAGGGGATTGTTTGAGTTGGAAGTAAAAGTTAAAGGCGTAGAAAACGTATAAGCTGGGTTTCATTGAACAAAATATTGTGGCATCAAAAAACAATGGTTGAAGAGATTTTGAAAAACTGCTTTGCAAATAGGAAGTTTGGACGCCTTGGTTGAAAAAAAACTAGTGTTCAAGGAGATTGTAATGGTCTCTTCATATATAGAGGAATTACCGTGCTTCCTTGCGATTTGAGCCCACAAATCTTTTCCATCTTGAGCTCTCTTAGCTTGGGGCACAAGAAGACACTTTGTTGTAACCACTTCTTTCCCCTTTCTATACTTGTTATTTATAATTATGAATGTCTTAGTAGTTTGTCATTTCAGCTTAGTTCGATGCAAGCGAGAAAATGGAACTTTTCGCATGAACAGGCCGTGTGTGGTCCGCACGCATGTAATGTAGCTAAGTAGACAATTGCAAGCTATTTGCTTAGTTTGTTAACAATGAAAATTACATAGATGTTAACGGCCGGGCTCACGTACGCTACATGAGTCAAACGATATAAACTCAGCAATAACCAGACGGACCATAGCCACACAATCGCGAACTTATCGATTCATCGTCTGTCCCGCGTCGCGTGCCAAACCAATGCTATTCGCGAAGCCATACGATTAATTTATTTATTGAAATCAATACTAATATCTGCCAAGACAATGGCCCCAAATGAAAATGCGTACACACATATGGCATGTCGGAATGCTAAACGGAGCGGCGTCATTTATTCAATACGCCATTTTGCATTCGATTTTGAGGTTATTAGATGCAATCGGAATGCGTGCGGCCATACTTGATTCCGTTCGTCTATATTCGGTCGTCTTCGGCTCCCGTCGGCGGTTTATGGTGACAATTGACGTATGTAATGGCGGTGTCATAGATTTCTGGGAAGATAAAAAGCTAATTAAATGCATAGGGAAATTGATATTGAAAGAATACCGAAATGTATCGCCGTATAAGGGTAGTTTTATGGTCGTTTTAATGTGTTTGGGTTGTGTCATTCGCTCATCGCTTATTTATAAATACAGTTTGTTAGAATAATAAATGCGTCACATTTTATTTAATCGTACTGTTTTTATTTATTTAGGGGAATGTTATTTTCTAACTCCGTGTTGTGTTGCACGTGGTTATATTTAATAAATATGTGTATTCATTAGGCGAGCGTTCACAGGAACTATTAATGAGGTAACTGCTGCCGACAGTCACGAACTACTTATAATTTTCTTGAATGGCTATAAACAGGTCCTAAGTCACAATAAGGGGCACGCGACCACAAACGATTGATTGTCAGGAATTGATCTAAAGGAAAACTTATTGGTAGCGATAAAGTTACTCATCCTTCTGCGAAAATGGCTTGTGTCAATTAGGAAATTTTTCCCGCAATACATTAGGGGTCATTGTAAACTGATACAGGAAAAGCCATAAATATGTAGACTATTGCAAAGGTCATCCTTATTCTATCAGGTGGGCCAACTGCTGACATTCCCATTTAAAATAAAAAAGACTTATAATTAATTATTCAACTGCGAACTTCAAGCACTTTCATTCAAAACACATTATTATGTATTATTCATTAACACCTCATTTAATTATACACATACTTAGTTTTGTTTCAAAATATCTTACTGCATTATATCAAAACAGATTCCTTGATAAAACAGAGGGGCAAATCTCGTACTTAAAAAAAATCAAATTTAATTCATAATAACATCTCAGTTTCAGCGACAATCAATGTAAAAAAACTTGTGTACATGTAGGTGAATTAGAGGTGTCTTTTGCGAACGCTACTTAAAAAAAAATCCCCTTGTTCATAAGTTAGTGTATCCGCACACAGATCACATACGATCACTGCGGACTGGTCACCACTTTAATCTGGTCTGCATTCTTTTCTTTAAGAATGGGAAATCATTAAATGACTCCCGCTCTGGGCAGCGCGGAAAGCAAGCCTCCGTTTTGTAAATTTTTCAATGACTTCGTTAGGTGGTAGACTATCAAAGAAATCTGGGTCTTTTGGGGGGGGCTTGAGCCTCTTACACCTCTACCTTACTCTTCGGGAAATACGAAAGAGGTGATATATTATCTACATTTAAATGGCGCGATGTTATTGAAACCAGTCGTTGGTCGTTCACACAACTTTCCGCGAGACAATTTAGACATTCAATCAGGTCTCAAACGACACTGATGTCGCGCCGATAACCTTTATTCATCTATCTATCATGCAGTTTACACGTTTGATTGTCATAGACATTTCATTCAGCTTAAAACTGGATATTTATTGTAAATGCTATTTTGTGTCGCGTGGTCAAGTATTGTAAGCGACAATTTTCACTTTTTACAAGAAATTGATTTTCTTTCCTAATTAAAGAGTATTTATGCCATCTTTCTAAAAAACATCTTTTTCCTACAATTACTATTTTAATAATAATTGTCGCTTAGAAATGTAGAATAATTGTCGCTTACGATGTTTTTCCTGAAAGGTTTGATTTAAATTGATCTCCCAGAATAAGACGATGAGTAAAAAAATTAGCAGTATTAAGTACTTGATTCGATCTGTATAACATACAAACAATAAATATCTAACAATCGTCATACCATACCGTCAACCTATGACGCTTTTCTGGGTATCGGCATAATTTACAAAGTCGATTCGTCTTCGAGTATCTACGTGTACTCTTACGCTTATACATTGGATTTGCTTTCGCAGTAAGAATTGCTTAGATACTGCGAAAGCAAATCCAATGTACAAGCGTTGTAGCAAAATCATTGTCACATTTTGACATGACAAAAATACATGCTCGTTTCTTACTATGTAGATACTATGTGTGCACAGATGAGTACAACCTCCATTATCTACGATGGCAAACGATCTGGCACATTTGGCAAGCGGTTTGGCATAGTACGCCAATACCTGGGTGGTTGCTGGTTACTCATTCCCCAATATAGATCCTTAGTCACTACTTACGGTACTTCTTCGTTAGCAAATAAGATTACCTAGTTCATTTAAATGCTGGTTTAAAATTGCTGGTTATAATCATCTTCTTGCCCTTTTTCTTCTGGATGGGAAAGCATCAAAAACATTCTCCTGCTCTGGGAGGATTGGGAGGGAGTGTCACTCTTACCGACTAAAACCCACCCGTGTTCCTTCAAATGCCCTTTGCATTCCAGGACCGCGATAACTCTTCCAAACAATTCCGCAACCCTGGCAGATTTTCTGGCGCTTATCCCATATTATTTGGGATCCGCACAACACGTTTTCTTCCAATTTTGGGTTCTTCGGTTGAAACCATTTGAAGAATACTTTGATGGTGGTCAGACGAGCTCAAACCTGTAATGTACAATGTAGCTTAGTATCCGTTATTCTCATTACTGTACCTAATTAAGTGTAGTATATCCTGAAGGTCGATTGTCAACTCTTTCTCGAATGACAACTGAGCAGGCTTCTCGAATGACCGTAGCTGGGCTCGAATTCTCGATAGTCGATAATGTGAACCATCCATCCAAGTAGATGTCAAGTAATTAATTATTTGACATCTACTTGCAGACATTACAAAAACGCAAACTTAACAACGTTCGGTTGAAGAAATCTGCTTCGGGATCTCTTTCGAAGTTTCCATATTCTTTCTTGTAGGACAAACAAACACTATCTACTAGTTCTAGCCTGTTTTCTAACAACCGACTGTTGTCGCTAGCGCTAAAGGACTATTTAGGATAGCCCACCACACAATTCCCAATCGTGACCGCCACAAAAGTGTCGAGTCAATAAAGCTCGACGAGATAGTAAAGATCACACAACGAAATGAATTTGATAAGAACAGCAAAGGCGTGAGAAAACCAATCCCATGCATTTGGACTTCTTAGCAAGTCACTAGTAGAATTTCACTTTATTTCTCCCTCAGGTCTCCGCAAAGTCTCAATAGAAGAACACCATAAAACAAGCTCTTCTCTCCTTACCGTTGTTCTAACATCCACTCATCAGTCAGCCTTGTCAGTTGCACAATTAAATATGAATACTGGCCGTTGTATTAACATTGCACGTCGGTTACCTACAGCGGTGGCCGTATGAGTCACGTCCTGCTGCCGATGCCACAGGATTTTCCTTCTGGCTTTATGATTTCCTAGTACCTCCCTGTTTGATGTGTTGAAAAAATATGTTTTAATTTGAAATATTTACTCAGATATCGTTATTTTTTTATATGTTGATAAACAGAAAGAAAGTGACGAAACGGGTTTATTGCCACAGAACTAACATGAATACAAATTATAAAATTAAACTAAAATTCCTTAGCATTAGCGGTGCTTAAACTACTTCTATGTTATTCAAGACAAATATTACTCATATTTAACTGAAAATAAAAGACAGAAATAGAAAGGTATCGAAACTAGGCAGATGCACGTAATATCTTATATAGATTGGAAAACTATCACCTTTGAAAACAGTGTCATTATCATACCTGGGGAGCGTTCAAGTATTACGTAACGCAATTTTTGAAGATTCTTGACCCTCTCTCCCCCCCATATAACGCGCCGTAACGTTTATGTGTACCCCTCTCCCCCTCCCTAAACGTTACGTATCATCCAAGTGACAATTTTTACCTAAAAGTCACAATTATGTCTACTACTCTCATGTAACCAATTTTTTTTAGTTAATAAATGTCATTTCAAGAAAAATATTGATGTTTATTTTTGTTTGGCAAAATGACTACTGTTTAGTGATTGTGTAACTCGAAAATATGTTTAGTGAGCTAGCGTTAAACGCGTTGTTCGAACACCCCTCTCGCCCCTGTAACGCATCGTAACGTTTTACAAGACCCCCCTCCCCCCAAATTGCTTTACGTAATACTTGAACGCCCCCCTGGCACATATAAGGTCCCATTAAAAAAGATCGACAAACTTTAAGAAATCATTGAGACCACTAAAATAAGGACAATGGTAAAAAAAATACAAGAAAAATAAAATAGCTAACGAAAATACACTAAAAATGTTGGCAACTTATTATTTTAGGTCAAAATAAAATCACTTCAACCAGTTTTTTTTTGCTTGGATATCCTTGGTTAGATTAGGTTAAAAGATGGACATAATTAAACATAGCGTTCAGTAGAATACGTTAAATTTTGTCCATCTTTTTTAATGGGACTTTATATTAGGCAAAATAATGCACGTTACTTATGTGAGAGTGATTGGAACAGCCACAGTTTAGTATTAGGTCTTTATGATATTTTTACACTGACGGACCTAAATCTATCATCTTCTTTTTTAAGTACAGTCAATAAAGCTATTTGGTATACAAGCAAATTTTAATTTTTCCACTGCACTGCCAACATTTATTTCTAATGTGTGCATTATAACTTTTTAAGCTTGTGACATACTTACAAATGTGGTGTACAATAACTGCCTAGTCAGCACACTTACAAAATTGTTTAAAAGTAGTTGAAAGTTAGCTGCCTGCATACCAAATAGCTTTGTTGACTGTACATCTAGTTGTCTGTAGGAGATTGTCCTTTACGATATGACAACCATATGGTTGTCTGACTTAGGAATTATTCTTGTACATAGGTATATACCTATGTACAAGAATAATTCCTAAGTCAAAATTATCTCGGGATTTCCATAAATAAGCTACTATGCTCTCTTCGCTGTTCATATTGACGTTCCAGTTGCTAGGTTTTTGGATATTTCACAGAGAGTTTCAATTTGGTTACCAAAAACGAATGTCTCTATAGTCACAGGAGACCAATTCGTTTATAATTTCAGTCAATACTTAATGAACAAACATCAAAGCCTGCACCTATTCAAGAAATATGTATAATTCATCGATCAGTCTGCAATTAATCGTCCCAGCGCTATAATTACAGGGTACAGCAAAATGCACTCGCCCAGATCATGTTTGTAGATCACTCTTATCTGCTCGGAGATAATTAATTACTAATTGACTAGAAACTCGAAGAAATTATCGCGAAGAGCTTCCTGTAGCGTTGCGTCACGGACGGTTCTAGGCTCTAGGTGTGACATGAATTAGCTTTATGAAACCTGCTAGTCGTCGCCCGCGACTTGGTGTGTTATATTGCAATAAAGTTTCATCAACATTCGATCAGTAGTTTTTGCGTGAAAGAGTAACAATCATATAGATATTGATGTTGAGTGGATAGCCACTCAAAGGGGCAATTCTCGTATTTAAGGAGCTTAAGCATTCGCATCGCTGTTGCAAACTGTCAAAAACACCTCCAATTTCCATACATTTTGAGATTGATTTTCGCTGAGATATTATTGCGACTGCTGAATTTAAACGCTTTTCAAGTACCTACGAGAATTGGCCTTCTTTTTTTCCCTTCTTGAACACGCCAAACTACATTTGGTAGAATCTGGCTCTTGGTGGATACAGGAAGTTGCATTATTGGTTGGAATTTCGTGCAGTAATTTTAGCAGATACTAGCTTTTGCTCGCGACTTCATACGCACATATCCCATATTTCCCGTTCCTGTACGAATTTGGGGACCTCTCTTAGTGCTCACCTACACTCCCCAAGGGAGATACATGCCAAATCTCAGCTTTATAAGACCAGTATTTTCAGCTGTGCGTTGTCTGTCAGTCACTCAGTCAGACAGTAACGGAAGAATTTATACATTTATTTTGCTATTGTGTTTACATACTTGTAATAATTCCCGCTATTGCTCTCAGTCTATAAATCGGTTAACCCATCTTCGACCGTGTCGTCAAAACATAGACTAAATATCAATTCTTTAGAAGCCAACAACCAGATTTTTGCATCGTTAACAACCAATTAATTTGCAAATTAGAAACAATACGCGAAGATGTTAATCACGCTATTAATATGTATCAGGCGACCGACGATTAATATGGATTTAGAGCTCGCAAAACAAAGCTGTAGAGAACTATTTTGATGCGCCAGATGCCTTCATCCAGCGTTTCGTTTTTCGCCATCGTGTTTTGTTTTTCTTGTTAACGATTTGGCACTTTTAAAACGCCATTATCACGATAGTTTACTAAATAGAATTAACGCTAAAGTTAATTTATACAATCATTGTAAGAACATATTTCTGAGATTCGTTTCTATGTCGTTTAATTTTTGCATTTCAATCACTTAGATTCTGTTTATTGTCGTCTTGCATGCAGGCCTTGAAAGACTTTCGCAAAATGAGTCCCTTGGGTTTTAGACTACCTAATCCTCAAAATGACTGAATATTACCACCTATTTTTGCAACTTGCATCAAAAGTTTATTCAATCGAAACCCAACTGTCCCAACCACGTCATCAACCAACCATTATGTACAGTGTTTTCCAAAAAAAAAATCTATTAAAAGATATAAATAATTAATGTTTTTTGATAACTTCGTAAAATTTACCATAATCGTGCCATAAACGTTCATGCCAGCAACCAAAGGCAACCCCACAAAATCTGTGTGTGCTAACACTTTGAAAATCTTAGTCACAAGGCCCTAAATCAACAGTCACAAACCATAGATTATTAATGGTAGTCTGGCTTTTGGTGTTATAGCCGAACCACGCCAAAAAACGGTTCAGTGGCTAAAAGCCAACATATCACGCACGCAACAGCAGCAATTCATTTGCAGCCCTGCGTACGATTTTCCACATCTACTATCGAACACATAAATACTCTCGATCCATATTCATAGCGGCTCGGACAGCCGACAGCCCAGCCGCTGTACCGTGGACAGCCCGCCTCTCCCAAGCTTTGTAGTCGCCGCCGGCCGCGCAGCCAATCGCGTCGCGCGCCGCCGACCAATGGCCGAGATGCGTGCGCGCAAGAATTAAACCATTTAAACTGTTTATTGATAGGGTTGAGAGGTGTAAGATACTGTTTTTCGATGTCTTTTCGCCAAATTCGGTCTCTATTGACAATTTTGAGTCGATTAAGGATTTTCTTTTGCGTAGTATTGCGTTCTAAATTTGATTGAAAAAAAAAAACTGTATACGGTTGTTTATGATTATGTCACCGCTATCGATGGGCGTGTCAATTAATGGGAGTGTTAAATAGCATGTACAAAACACAGTTTTAAAATACTTATTAATCGGTATTGGTATAGTTTATCCGGAAGGAAAACCTCGATGTTTATTATTATAACCAACACTTGAAATTTTTGCAGTATGGAAATTCCTTTTTTTTTCAATGTTGTGTGATTGTTCTGGGAAAATTTGTCACGTTGTCACGTTGACAGAAACCACATTATATATTAGTTAGTATGCGACAGTCAATCACGTGTTTTGATAACGAGAAATAAATCACATTAAGTATTCACCAATGACTTCAATCAGTCAACTCTAAATATAAGAACATAACATGAACTATTTTTATCAAATAAAGCGGGATTAAACACCCAAAGGTAATAGGAGGAACTAGTGCCTTATCAAATACAGGAATCAAATGGTATCCGCGCGAAGCTCTCTATCGTAGACTTGTTGTAACTAGAAAAATGACATTAAAAAATTTTGTAACAGACGACTGGCATTTTGGCCATTTCCGTAACCTAAACTCCTCAAAGACGTTTCGAAAAAGGAGTCGGTGAGTCAAAATTATGAAGCACTTTTCAATGCACTGAACTCGATTTAGAAGAACGTGCAAAAAACTCCATGAACCGTTGTTTAAATCAGAAATATTGTAACCAAAATGCAATAATCAATTACAAAGCTTCTGAACCGACACCAAAATTCATTCCTCTTCTCAATCAATACGATTCTCTCCCAACATTTCAGTCTCCCTAAAAAAGCAGCCCTACATGAATCACCCATCGCGATACCATCGCGTTTTGTCTTCGAATGTCGTTCCCATATCGACTTCGGCGACTTTGACTCGTCCGACACTAATTGTGTGCTATCGACAGCCTAAAACGAAAAACTGCCACTTGAATCATGCAAATTAGGTACTTTTTGTGGATAGTGATCTTGTTTTGTTTTCCCGTTGATGCTGTTTTGTTTTCATGGTTAAATAGTTTGTGGTTTGGAATGTGTTTCAAAGGTAAGCCATTCAATGGTTCGTTTTCCATGTTTAGAAGTTGCTGCAGCATTAGAAATGGTGCGGTCTATTGGAAAATTCTGATGTTTTCAATTCAATATCATCGTGAAGCTGAAGGACCTTCTAATTTGTCCATTTTATGACTATCTCTGGAGTAGGAAATGATGTTTTTCTTACCCATGATTCATAAAGATTTCCGTTTCTACGTGTTTTATAATAACGTTATGCTTAATGTTTTGTCTTCTAAACGTGGTGATCTTCATCATCGTCTTCCAGCCCTTATCCGATTTTACTCAGAGTCGGCGCAACACGTTTTTTTCCTCCATTCTGTTCTTCAATGCGTCACTGACACCATTCATATTATTTTCTTATTTTTTAATAAAGTCTGAAAGAAAATTTGTATCTCAATGAAAACTCACATTCACCACAAAATCTTTAAAGAGTATACACACACCCAACTACAACTTATTAAAATAAAAAATAAATATAGAATCAGTGTTGCCTTCCTACGACATTACGACATTTAATATATTCTTCCGTACATGGTAATATTTAGGTAGGTCTCCGCTTCCTGCAACGTCATCCCGTCTGCTTTGACTTGCAAATAAGCTCGGATTTAACACGGAACGCGGTGTGGGCGTACGGTGAAGCTTGTAGCCACAGTTCACGGTAAGATGGTCTGGTTTCTAATTAGTTTTTTTAGGTGGTTGCTGGTTCAAATGTCACTGTGACTTCTAGGTGTGCGTGAGACCTCTTTGGAGTTGCATGTGGTAGCTAAATATGAGTCTAACAATGCAACAAGAGTGGAATGGATATAGCGGCTACCACACGCACGCTAAGAAAACGACTTTCATTAAATTGCTCGATCAAAAATCCAGTGTTACATTTTAGTGGCGCGTATACATCCCTTGTACTTTGGAGTCTTCGGCAATAGTAATTCTTATGATGGAAAAAGGACTCTTCTGAATTTTCAAACTGCACTGTTTATTTGAAAATATCAGTGTTTATATTCTGATAGGCAGCTCTATTGTCATCATTTCTAAAGTTCTTAGCTCGTATGAGCCCAATGCTGATCCATGACCTGTATCAATCGTATCCGGGCTTTCAACCACTTTGATCAATGTCACAATTGGTGCTAGCAATATGTTCTTTAGCGAGAATTGGTATTATAATTGCAATGGGGGCTCCCATTGCAATTATAAAACAAATTCTCGCTTCACAGCCTCATTTGTATAGGTAACCTTTCCTTCTACTTTTTATCCTGTCTCATCTCTTATTATCTTATGCACGGTCAATAATTAATATGGAGTCTTTATTAGTATAGTGATCCTACTAGTTAATCTAGTAACCTTTTTATTACTCGTCTAGATATAAGGACCAGGTTTTTGTACTGTGTCTCGAAGGACCAACAATTGTGTTTGTATGGTTATATCACCATTTTTAAGTAGTTTAATTGCTTTTTTAAGACGCATTGCGTTGCCTTGAAAGGGTTCCTAGAGTAGGTCTTTAAGATTCTTGGATGTTTCTTCTATGAATTGGAAAACTACATACTTACCTACTATGTGCCTCGCCAGAGATGTTTGTTTTATCTCTCAATTTAGAAGAACTTATAATTTGGGTTTGCTTAATTCTTTTTTGGAAATGGATACGTAACTTTCTTTTCGTTTAGGTTGTCAAAATGGCTGCCAAAATTTTGTATTAAAATTGGAGTTTTACTATAAAATTTTAAGTCAGAAAAGTAGCTACTAATTTACAAACTTCATAAGTATAGTGTTGCGTCGTAATAGAGGCATAACAACATTCCTCATACACACAGACATACATAATTCAACACATATTTATACCTAGACCATAGATAGACACTAGTCAGGATAATAAATTATAACGTCGTTTAAAATTTTTAAAGACTCCATCTTGGGGCTTAGACATTTTCATAATGCCAATGACACCTCGTGCTAATTCCATAGGGTTGCTAGTTAAGATATTTTTGTAACATGTATAGCAAATATACATGATATACTTCCCCGTTGGTCTATATGCTACGTGTCACCTGCTATATGCGGATCTCCTGAACTGAGGGTACTGTGTTCGATCGTAAAGTTGAACACTATTGGGCAGTCTGATTGGGGCAGGTATATTAGAATAACTGGGGTTTTCAATTAGGATATTTTAAATAACAGTTTGGTTTTTAGATTTGTGTCCGTTTAACGGTAACACGTCCTTATTTATTACTTGTGATAAGTCCCATTTGGCATCTAGCATAGCATAGTCAGTATAGTTGGAAAAATCCAGGCGTGACAGTTGGTGTGAATAAGTAGACATTGATGGTTTCAAAATAAGGTGAACCTGCTTATATATATTTTCATACATATTAAAATACCTGAAACACTTTAAAAACATACACTACCAACCTTATTGACCTAACACAAATCAAGCCAACCCAATACAGTGAACCGAAAAAGTTTTGTACAAAATACAATATGCTAATCGATGTTATAAGCGAATTACTTGTGTGCGTTGGTGTACGTGTATGTCACGATGAAAAAATTCACCGTTATAGAGTGGGAGTCATGAATGAATGGCGTACGATACTTTGATCGACTTTTTGTTGTATGTGATCTATTGTTGCTTTAATAATTTTGCTCACTTACCTATAAAGGTTAGCCAAGATAGGCTATTTTTAGAGTGGAATTAATGAAGTGGGAGAGAACTGGTCTGTTGTTAGTATTGGTGAACATTTTTATTTGAAAGAATTTTAATATTAATTCTTCTTTCAAATAAAATATTAATTGAAAGAAGTATAGCAGCACATATCAGAATTCGACTTGAATTCTTCATATTAATATAAATAGATTCTATATGTCACCGGAAAATGGCAAACTCGTTATATTACAAAATATCTGGAGAGATTGTAAACTCTCGATAAATTGTCAACTGAACCCGCTGCGCGGGGCTTCTATTTTAATCCGCATGTCTTAAACGAACCAAACATGAATACCATTCGAACCTAACCTATCCGTGTCAGGGGGCTGCCCTATGTTCCGCTACTTGGCTAAGAAAATCCGATAAATTGTAGAACCATCCACTGATTAGTCGCCAAAATGTCGTCAGTTTATGTGGGTTCACAATTTTTCGGAATGACTTCGACAAATATAGATAGTCTATCAAATTTCGATGCGTCAAAAGAATTCCAAATGTTCAGTTGACAATTTATGGAGAGTTTACAATCTCTTAAAATGTTTTACAATCTTACGGCGTTTGCAATTATCCGATGACATATGCATCTTATTGTGTGTGTTTTTTACTACTACTTAAAGAGTACCGTTATTTATTTAAACTCTATTTTCAGTAGTGGTACATGGGCGGACTTAACGCGACAAGGCATTCTTCACCAACCGTGAACCTTTGAATGTAGAATGTGTGAAATTTCAGATGTTATTTATGTTTTGTTGTATTTCTAAGTATTAATTTCGTGTCTTCTCTTTTACAGGTAAGTTACTGAAAATGGCTTTTGGTGTGTACTGGTATGTTTTGGAAGTGTTTTTAATGCAACTACAATAAGCATAGTAATAATATCATAGATGCTTGATAACAAAAAATACATACACAAGAATACAGAACCTCTTCCTTTTTTGAAGTGTTCTAAAAATATTTAATGTTAATAGTTGTTATTATTAATCTACGTCAACACTGGTAATCTCTTAATTTTATAAAACAATTAACGGATCTTTTGTTTTAAGCACATGTATATGTATTACAACATAGGTATACATCATTTTTATAATCCTTTACACTATCGCATTTATCACACTTTATAATTGTCTATACCAATTTTAATTTAAAAAAAACTGCAACTTCAAAAGAAAAACTGCAACAAAAACCTATAAAGGTCAGCGATAAAATCAGATTACAAAATAATAAGAAAATAGCGTTAAATCCTTGCAATTTTTCATCCAGTTTCTTGCGTGCTAGGGTCGAAAAAGTACCTTGTTGCAAGGTCAGACCGTTTTGCTAATAAATAACGCATATTAAACAAGTTGGAATGACAGGGTCTGACGTCAGACTTATTACAGATGACTCGGTTGATAGTGAATCCTAACTGGTTATTTCTATTAAACCTTCTTAGAGTAATTGATGGTTAACTACAACATGTAGTTGGGTCGTTTTATTGGCTCGTGGCCAGCTATTAAGGACGTAAACGCCCTTTTAGTTGGTTCAGATTTCAATATAGGTAGGAATTCGCTACAGGTGTATTACGTGTCTAGCTTGAGTTGTGTTGCTGTGTATTATACAGTCAAGAACTGCTGGGTACCTATACCTGGTCCTATAGGTATACCACGTAGACATGGGCAGGGAGGGAAGTTAAAATTACGTTTTTCTAACTCCTGCGATGTTTTTTCTGATTAATTTCGTTGCGAGAATCTAGACAGTACTGAATTGTTTCTTCGGGACTTGTCGATCTTCATTGACGCGTCGTTTTTCTGGTGGTCGTCACTGTTGATTCTGGCACTCGGGAGTTGCAGTGGTTGGGAGTCATGTGGAGAGCTAGAGATGGGCAATCAACCGGGCTCAAACTTGATTATCGTCGCAAAAAAAAAATCTTAACAAAAAGTTAGTCAATGTGTTCTTCACTCGGTGGCATGAAAATACGGAACTAGGATTAATCTACAAACAACGGCAAGCATTCCGTCTCCTAAGAGATACCTTTGGGCGTTAGGTACTTTGGTTGCTTGTGTATGCAATGAAATACAGATGTTCAACAGCTTAGTTGGTATTTATAGCAGAAAATTTTATTTTCTCATGCATCCTTAGGGTCGTAAGGATGTATGACACAGAGAGCGCATGCGTCTCAGCGACGAATGTCTAGAAAATCTTCGTTTAGAAACCACAACCTCCTTAGAGGTGTGTTCTTTAAACACTTGAAGGAGAACGTCACAAGTCCTTGCGGTTAGATGATAAATTGATGACATAACTATGAGTGACTGAACGTGGACGAAGGGTACCTTGTTTTAATATAAAATCATCTTCTTTTCCCTTTAAAGTCGTGTGTCATATGTTATTGTTACGTTAACTAAGTTCAAACATTCGGCTTTGTTGACATAATAGTGTTGCGTATGAAAATAACATGGTCCATTAAGGTTTAGCCGTTGGATAGAAGGTTAAGAAAAAAATTGTTTTTTTTTGTAAAACTTCTCACTGTTGTGCAAAGCCTCTCTAAGTTTTTCCAAAAACTAATATCTAATTATAGTTCCAAATTTAAAAGTTCGCGAAACTCCATAGATGTGTATGAAGCATTGAAGCGGTTTGGATATGTCAAAAAAAGGCCAAGTGCGAGTTAGATATTGGTAATCCAATACCCTTTACATCTACCGACAGAGTTTTACAAGCTAATTTAGTATGATTACTGTGACACACAGATTCCGGATGAAGTTGCAAAAAAAACTAAAGTTAAAAAATCACCAAGAAATAATTTTATATATTTAGAAAAAGAATAAGTATCATAAACAAATGACGTACGAATAATTTTGAACTTAGAACTTACATAGTAACATTGAAAACTTTTTGCTTCAAGTCATTCAACCGTTTAAATCCATACTAATATTATTAGAGCGAAAGTAACTCTGTCTGTCTGTTTATTATGCTTTCACGCAAACCGCTAAACCGATTTTGAAGAAATTTGGTACAGATATAGATTACACCTTGGAGAAAGACATATGTACCTTTTGTCGCGAGAAAAGGGCTTGAAGGGGCTGAAATAGGGAATGAAAGTTTGTATGAGAGTCCATTATTATTGAAGATAAAACCGAACTTTTGTACTTCATAAAAAATAAATAAACATATGTTTAAGCGTTTTTGAAAATTAGTATATCTTAAAAATAAAAATGGCTGCCCAAGTAAATATTCCACGTGAACGAAGTCGCCGGCAAAAGCTAGTTAAGAATGATTTCATGGAATTTTACCGTTACAAAATATAAGCCAAGTACTTGATAATCAACTAATTACATTTCATATACATACAATAAATAATTTCGCTACGCTTATTTAGATCCGCACATAAAATATTTGGTCCTACAGTCTACACTAGCCCATATTTGTGCGGTGCGAACACTACAGCTCGTTAATATATTATAATGACCTTAGGTCACTGAACTCAATAACATTGAAGATACGATATTTTGACTGAAATAAAATAATTTTAAATTAACGCGAAAACAAAGAGAAACCTCGTAAAGTCACTTTGTAATTATTTAGGTATTTAATACTTTACGCACACAAAAGTACACTTGATGGCTTGGTAGAAAACTTGTTAAGAATGAAATGTAAACGTATAAAACTTACAAATATCATCAATCATCATGACTGAATTTTAGATACCTAAGTATAAAAATTTTGTTTTCACTGCAATGGAAAAGTAAATTTAGTTCGATGAATAGAATAATTTATAAACGAAACCATGCCCAAAGTCGGCCTAATAGACCAATTCAATAAATTACGAACACTCGGTGGCTAGCTTGCCTATTAAAGCAACATACATCACAATAGGGCCACACCTCGAATCGATAAACATTTTTAGTCGATTATTATCGATTATCAGAATGTCTGAGCGATTCGACCGGCACAATTAACACACAAGTCATACTCGATACAAAAGGCCTGTCACTAAAGTAGGCATACAAAGAGACGCAGTGTCCGCGCGTCAATTTGACGTACAACACGTCATTTTGACGTGCGACAAGACGAGTCGAAGGAAAGGTGAACATGGTAGGTTTTTTGGAGGTATATAAAACAGGTATTATAAATTATCCATAATCTGGGCACCTACGAATATTTTTACTGCACGTAAAACGAAAACTATTGATAGAGCCTGCGATAATACAAAACAAAGTTCATTAATGTTTTAATACGGTATTCCATTGATACATTTAATATCGTGTCAACTTCAAACCGACTAATTAAAAACAGTATCTTCTTCTGACACATCCGCCAATTTAAATCGAATAACACTAATTGTTGTTCTATAATTCGGTGCTTAAGCTGTTTTAATCCGATAGCCGTACTGCACATACGTAAGGTGTGAAATGCATACAAATCACGGTACTATGGAGTGCCGCTTCGATTAGTCGAACCAATACGGTGGCTTTGATGCACCTTATAGGACCTCATTAATGCACTTTTAACGTATTTTATTGCCATAGATATAACGTTAATGTTGTTGTATTCAATTTTAAACGATTCTGTGCATTCCATTTGTGAATTATTCGATTAATGTTGTGGTTGACAGTATCGAGTCTTCGATCTATTGGTGGACAACTCTAAACTCGAACTCTTTTTTGAAAAATTGTCTTTTGTTTATATATTGTACGTGGTATTGTAAAGTAAAAAGAAAGAGTCAGGCCAGACTATATATCATTATCTATATTGTTTTTGGCCTCGCTCCATCCATCTGGATTGTCTGAGGAACGACATGAAAGAAAAGGAAGTCAATATATGCATGATAGTATAACGATAGCAATGATAGCATGACGGTGACAGGATAGAATGGAATGAGAAAACGTGATGCGCCGACCCCATAATTTTCCAGACTGACAATCCATTGACCCCAGGTACAAGCAAAATTATTGGAATGTCAATGACAAAGGAATGTCAGCCATATCGTCGTTGGCATAGTAAATAAATTGGCCATTGAACTAAAGCTGAAACCGATCGTGTCGGTTGACGAGCACTGAAGAGTTAAGTTACGTGTTCATTAACAACTTGACTGTCAATGAGCGGGTTTCCTCAGTCTGTGTGACATTAACTGATGTATGAGACATCAACTCTTGAATATGAGACTGGGTAGTGTGTAGACCTCTTTTATGTTCAAGTACCTACACTTTGATATTGTCCTCGAACTGTGTTGTCTAAGAATGTTTGATGCTTTGTCGGCGGGGCTGCATTTGGCTTTATACCAAAAGTATTTTCTTGAACATGAGACTGGGTAGTGTGGGCCTCTTTAACGTTCAAGTAGATTTTGATACTGTAGCACTAGCGGACCTCACGCTGGCACTAGTTAAAAAATATTAAAATTAAACAACGTTTGAGATTTCAACTTCGTAATACTTATATTCGGCATTTGCCTTAGAAGAGGGCTGGTACAAGAGTCCAATCTAAAACAAAACATATTTTCACATTCCTCATTCAAATACTCTTTTACTTTACTAGACGCTTCCATCAATTCTACCTTGCCTGCCAGTGACGTGTAGCCAAGGAGGTCATCCTGTACAATACCTACTGTCCTCGAACATTGTCTACGACAGTGTCATGATTTGATATTTTGTATGTAGCTTTCTCGGCTGAAGCCTGAAAGTCTCAGTACTCAGTAACCTGGTTGTGGAGGTCACAGGAGCACCCACTCCATATAAAATACTGGTGCTCAGCGGCATCCTGTTAGACTAGAAGCTGAGCACGACGTAGTAGGGAAAAACTTGGGAACTTGATTGATTGATTTCCTCAGCTGGGTTGCGTTTGGAAAACTACGCAACAGATTCTTACCCCTAAACATTGCAGTTTCTTCGGACAAAAAGCTGTAAACTGCCTTACGATGTACTGAAAGGTGATAGCTCTGTGGGCCAATTAACTAAGGAAGCTAGCTTAAAGAAGGAGAGGGCCATGCTTGAAGTTGTTAACACGATGTGAATATATCACCGACAAAATTGCAAATGCTGTAAGAATGTAAAATATCGCGTGAAATTGTAAACTATTTTTCTTATTAAGACACGGATATATTAGAAATTATTATTATATTTTATAAAATTCTATTAGAATAATAGATTGATTGTATAAAAAAGGTTTTTTTCGTAATATATCTAGAAATTATAATCTGATTAAGATTTATTACAATCTTACGGACTCTGCAATTTTCCGTTGACAAATACACCGAGTAATAATCAGTTGAGAAACCATAGTAACAAACAATATATTTTTCTTTTTATCTAATATTTCGCCCTTCAATGGATTTTATATCACTAATATGATTGTTACGGTTTATGATTACAAATCTTATTTACCTATAATTTAAACTTCATAATTAAAGTGAATAATTTAAGTAATTGCGCAAACGCGTGATTAGCAACAGAGCCGTTGCTGAAACGATAAAAAAGTATAACACTTTATTGAAAATTTAATCTGTCTGTTGCTTGAATTATTTTCGTATTATTTTTAGTGTATTGTTTATGTAGATCCATGATGGGTAGGTACTAATTTCTTTGATTGGAATATCGATAAACGGATTTAAAAAAGGAATCTTCTATACCTGTAAAGGTATCTTCAGAAAAGTTTTGCAGAAATGTAGAAAATTTTTGAATAAAGTTTTCGATAATAACACTAGGTAGATAAAGACACATACTTGTTATTTCAATATTGTTTTTGAAAAAGGGTTACCATTACACCAACTTAGCAAGTTAACCGCCTCTGCTTGAAGTCCCTATTCTTATCAGCCATTTTTCGAAGCCATGACAAATGAATTATTTATTTTTTAACTGTCAAAGTTAAAACAAGTTTCATAAAGTACTTAATGAAATGTGTTATCGAAATAAAACAAGAGAAAATAAATTGAAATAATATATTACATTTTATATATTATGTTAGCGATTTAAATAAATATTATACAATTTATTGGGGACATTTTATTTTAAAATTTAACAAGCACGTGCGGTGCCTATTAAACCTAAACAGGTAAAATGCGTTCCTGTATACACATTTACAATTTGTTTATGACACAGAAAATATAAAATAAATAATATTTACACTGTCCTTTTAAACATCCAATTTATTAAAAACTGCTTTTAATCTTATTTTTACATGGTCTGAAAATTTGGAAGTCGGTAAATATCGGTTTTAAACATTTTATGATTTTTCAATACAGTCTTTTGCAGTTTAGGCAATACATAGGTTGTGTTAAAAAATAAGAGATGATGCTCCGTCGAGAAGCAAAGTAAACTCGTTTCATCCTTGACTAAGTATTTTTTAAAAAAACGTCTCGCCTGTTTTTCCCGAAGGGATAGTCAGAGAGGCCAACTTAAGGTGACAGAGATTTAATCTAACTGACTAGTGACCTGCGACAGTCTGACATTTTTTTTACGTTTATTTCATACATTCTCTGCTTTACTAAACAACACCTATCGCGAAATTGTGACAATTATGTCAGTTTTTGACAAATAAAACTGGACCCTGGTCTCTTGCCATCAACTGTCCCTTACTGTGATGTGTCATTGCCGCCGTGAATCCGTTGCGAAAAAGAAATAGTGCTATGTGTCTTATATACAGGGTGTCCCAAAACTCAACGTCAAGCCGAAACGGGGTGACAGGATTGATCATAACCATCACGAGAAAAATCTGAAAAAAAATCTATCCCATGCAGTTTAAAAATTATGGGCATTTTAAGAAAAACCTAGAAATTTGATCAAACTGTACCATTTTTCGGTTATTGTGGTTATTCTTTTTTATTTTTGTTCATTTGAACTTTGGAAACGTAATCCTAAATAACATTTCTAGAATCCCAATAAAAAATAATGACACAATTGCCTCAAGTTTCCAAGAATTGAGACTATTTGTTAAACTACGAATTTAAAATTTTCAAGATTCGTCGACTTTGACAGGCCCTCCTATAAAAAAAATGTACTAGAGTGCCTTGGCAAGTGGCATTAAAAGTTGGCGCATTTAATCAGAATTCTAAAATGGTACAATACTTGTTAGTTCCATACAATAGAAAAGAGTAAAAAAATTAAAACCTCAAGTAACCCGATTTTTGCTATCTCATTTTACTCAGTTAAAATGTTTTTAATTCACACAAGCTCTAGGTAGGTTCTTAATTTTAAGACAAAATGATGAGAGAGATGGATAATGGGTATGTTCGCCATGAGTGAGCGAGACAGATAGTGACGCCACTTTTACCAAAGTGAAAAAAAGTTAGTAAAATTAGTAAAATAATTAGGTACCATACCCATTATCCATCTCTCTCATCATTTTGCCTTAAAATTAAGAACCTACCTAGAGCTTGTGCGAATTAAAAACATTTTAACTGAGTAAAATCTGATAGCAAAAATCGGGTTACTTGAGGTTTTAATTTTTTTACTCTTTTCTATTGTATGGAACTAACAAGTATTGTACCATTTTAGAATTCTGATTAAATGCGCCAACTTTTAATGCTACTTGCCAAGGCCCTCTAGTACATTTTTTTTATAGGAGGGCCTGTCAAAGTCGACGAATCTTGAAAATTTTAAATTCGTAGTTTAACAAATAGTCTCAATTCTCGGGAACTTGAGGCAATTGTGTCATTATTTTTTATTGGGATTCTAGAAATGTTATTTAGGATTACGTTTCTAAAGTTCAAATGAACAAAAATAAAAAATAATAACCACAATAACCGAAAAATGGTACAGTTTGATCAAATTTCTAGGTTTTTCTTAAAATGCCCATAATTTTCAAACTGCATGGGATAGATTTTTTTTCAGATTTTTCTCGTGATGGTTATGATCAATCGTGTCACCCCGTTTCGGCTTGACGTTGAGTTTTGGGACACCCTGTATATAGCTCCATCTCCCTCCCACACCGGTACCTAGATGGAAAAACCTAATAACACTGCCAAACCCAGGAAAAAAACTCAGAACTTAGTTCAGCAGTTACGCTTGCAACCACTGACAGCCTTGACTATAGTAGGTACACACGGTACAGATTTCCGTACCGACTTTCTCACAGACTTCCATACAGACTTCCACACAGACTTCCCTACAGACTTCCACACAGACTTCCATACAGAACTCCACACAGACTTACATAGATACAGACTTCCACACAGACTTCCATACAGAACTCCACACAGACTTCCATACAGACTTCCACACAGACTTCCATACAGACTTCCACACAGACTTCTACACAGACTTCTACACAGACTTCCACACAGAGTTCCACACAGACTTTCACACAGACTTCCAATGGAGACAAATGTCGGTGTGATAGGTGGTATGTAACTACAGACAAAACTGTATCGTGTGGACCCACTATAATTTATCCTACAATAAAGTCGCTACAAATAGCTAGTATGTCATGAAACGGTATAATAACACGCAATCCGAAGACCGCGACCAATCGATTACTCGCACCGAACTCGATGTCTTTATCTTAACGCACTGTATAATTACTGTGGCTACTTAGCGGATTATATTTATATACTTCTTGACAGCTGACTTGATTACTGCTTTATATATTGACTTATAAAGTAAGCACTGTGAATCGTGCGTTTTTCTAATGCCTGCCTTGATTTGGCCTGACAAGCCCAAGTAGACCGTAATAAACTCGCACGGTTATCTGCGAGTTCCGACGCCCGGGGACTACTATTTAGCTTGGCTTTAGACACTAGCCTCATGTATGGGGGTGTAATGCAAAGTTAAGCAAGTTGGGCATGCACTATTCCCCACTAGCTTAATTGAAGACGCATACCTACCTACTCCAGCAGATTCCGTTGCCCATACTCAAGTAATTGCTGCTCAAGTATGCCACGATGAGCTGGTTTTCTTTTTAACCTTGGTATTTTCTCACCCTATTGTTACAAACTACATTACTTAGAAGTTATTAATAGTGAATGCACGAGGATTTGTCCGACGTAGTTTTCTTTTCAATTATTAATTTAACAACTAATCATTTAAAAAAAACTACGTGCTCTAGGTGACCCTAGAGAGTGAATATCGTGGCTAAAAGTAAATTTATTAATTTTCTGGTTCGGCAATCCGTCACAACTGTCTAAAATCTATAAATGGCAGCCAGGACTCACGTATTAAAGTGCTTTCCCAGTCACGGAAGAGTCTCTGTATATACAGGACTAGCTTTTGCCCGCGATTTCGTACGCGAATATCCCGTTTTATCCCGTTCCCAAAAGGATTTCGGGAAATCCTCTCTTAGTGCTCCCCTACACTCCCCAAAGATCATTACGCCAAATTTCAGCTTCCTACCAGCAGTTCCCGCTTTGCGTTGTCTGTCAGTTAGTAAGTAACGGAAGAATTTTATACATTAGGATCCATCTACGGACACATCCACGGCCGACCTCGGCAAGCGTTGCTTTACCTTGAAGATCGACCAGTGAAGCTGTTATTATGTAACTACGAGCCTCTCTTTGCTTTTTCTCTACACTTACGACCATACAAATTCAAACTTACTACACAAACTCCCATAAAAACAAAAAAACTGCATTCCAACGCAACGCCACGACCTCATTCAATCGATTCGAACGAAAATCAAATACAATAATCGATCATATTACATTCATTCATTCACGAAGATCAGTCTAAACATGACTCGGGTTCACTCTTGTTATACTTTAGTGTTATAAACAAAACCGTTGATATTTAATTATGACCGTGAGAAGGAAGGAGCCGGGCGCTGATTGGCGCATGTTATACAACTTTCAGGTCATGTTTTATTATTCTGAGGAAGTGACAAGTATATATAAATTAACTTGGACTGATGGCTGGGTGTCGATGTATGAGATTTTATGTATAGAGCATGATTTTTAGTGTAGTCTTAGAGACATAATTTCAGAACCTCCTATCCTAAAGTGATCCTACAGATCGATTTAAACCTTATCCAATAGCTTATACTGTATGTTGTAACTACTGGAACAGCTGAACTTTCTAACACAAGTATATATCTTATTTCAATGGAAATTCCCTAATGGTAATGACAGAATGTAAACGTATTTTTAAGTTATGGAAATAAACATTTAGTATTTATTAAACTTAAAGGGCTGTGAAGTTCGTCGTTACCAACTTAAGAGACAAGACACGATTCAGGCTGGTCCGCCTTATATATAATAATAATAATATATAGTTGGACAGTTTAGTTGTCATTAGTCGCTGATTTCGCTATTCGGACTATAACTTACGAATGCAAGAATTCTCCGTCATCTGACGTCTTCTCTGACACTATGATGTATCTAGTTCCGTTTTCAGAAATAGAATGTAACTGTTGTCACACTACAAAAGGGTCTTCATAAGTGACATTATGTCAACGGTAGCGTGGCGAAGGCGATTATCATAATGTCAAAAATGTATGGGATTGACAAACGCTGTCAAAATGTCACGTGATCAATCCTTTATATTTTAGCATTTCGACAATCGCTTTCGCCGATAGAATGACACTTTATCTAGAATCTAAGTTGATACTCGTCACTGTCATGTTAATTTACAAAAGTTTCGAGTATTTTAATTTACAGCAACGTGGCAACGGCTCCACCGTTTAATATGCGGAGGTCAAAGGTTTAAAGATCGAAGTAGAACGCAAATAAGTAACGTTTTCTGTACAAACGGCCAGTCGGCCATCAAAAGATTGAGCTACACATTTACGGAATAGGTTACTTCTAGGCAAACGTGCTCCATCGTCGACCACATCATGGCTTTCCATCAGGTGAGATTGTGGTCAAACGCGAGCCGATCCAAAATAATATTATCAATGAGAAAGTGAGTATGTTTATTACGCTTTCAAGCCTAAATAGCTTAAACGATTTTGACTTAACGAATTTTGGTACAGATAGACGACGAGAGAGAGATAGACGCAATGGCTCACGGTTATAGGCTACATTTCCAAAAATAAAACTTAACGCAAGCGAAGTTGAGGGCTAAAGTCAGTAATAAAAAATAAACGAAGTATTTCCAGTACAACTATTTCCTTAATGACCTTCGGCATTTTCTATATTTTATTTCTCATAGAAATCCGACGACTGACGAAAGACGAAGTTTGCCGAGGGACAATAAGAAAATAGTTGTACTCTTGCATACTATAATGTTCCCACTGCTGGGACACGGGATTTTTCGCCATGAGGATTGGGCTGGTATCCAGCACGCGGGCCCAGTATGGTTTGGTAGATGTCACATGTCTTTGAATTTGAAGTTCTAGGACAGAATGATATAAATTACACAAAGTAATGTTCTAGATTGGGTTCGAGCCCACGAACTTCGTAAGTCAGGGCCGTAACAACTGAGCCAGCACTGCTCTGTGGAATCTTCTTACAAAATTTTAAATACTGAAAGACGTTTTGAATATTTCGTCAATATTTTACTACCTCCGGAACATAAAGAGGGGCCGAGGACCCTAAAACGTGAACACAACATTTCCACTGACTCCGGAGCGAATTCTTCAAAAATAAAGAGCATTTCATCGTCAATTCGAGACGAATCGTCGCAAACTGCGATGCAATAAGTAAAAAGAGTGGAATGAGGCCGGCTGGCCGCAAATGACCGGGCTGTGTTAAATTAACGTGCAATATTTTGCTCAAAAACGGCGGCAAGCGTCATGTTTCACGCTGTTTATGACGACCACATACGGCCGCAAGTTCGGACCGGCTTAATAACCAGCCAAATAATATTTAAATATGTACGGTGAAATACTTTTTGTATTACATTCTTTTTTCTTTGGAAAAGTTTTAAAGTTTATATAAAACTCGGTTTGGGTTACACACTGTCTGGAAATTCCTAATCCATAAATGAATTAAATATATTTGTCTGCTTGGAATAAATTAGCAAAAGCAAAGAAAGTTTGAAAGCAATAGTTAAAATAGAAACAATTGGATCTATTTGGTTCCTTTGTATTCCTCAGAGGATTGCAGGCAAACGTAATAAAGTTGACAAATGCTTATATGAAAAACCAGTTTTTTTTTCAAACAAACAAGTTCATTGTGCCAGATTGCCGATCAGGTATAAAAAACAATAACGACTAGATAAATGACTATTTCTAATAATAATTATGCATAGTATTTGCGATGACAGATCAGTATAAAAATAATGATCAGTTGTTTTTTCAACGATACACCATATTTTTCAATATAATGGAGAGGAAAAAAACTATTATAAACAAGTAAAAACAATTATTTTCATTGTGTCAAGGAAAAAACAAACAAAATTTTAAAATTCTGCACTTATCAGTCGATTTAATAAAAAATATTCCATAACAGAAACGTCAACGTATTGTTTTATGGTTGGTACAAAAAATATTTCCTGCACAGTATAAATATGAACTGTAAACTAATACTAGCTAAAGTCTGGATTCATAAAGTCAATCACCAGAAATATTCTGAAACCCGTATTGAGAAAGTGTTCTCTAAAAAATACTTAAAATTATTGTACAAGTCTTATAGATGTAGGGACATTTAGTAAAAAAATTGCTCAATCATGGGCAATTTGATCATTAATTCTTATAATATGTACAAGCCGCATTCTATGGAATTGACTATTGTCTAAAATTACGACCTTCCATACGAACTTTTATCCCTTATTGGAGTCCACAAGGAAAATGTGCAATATATTCAAAAAAAACTTACTCTGTTGTATTTTATTGTAAAAACGTTTTTTATTTTTCACTTTTTATTGCTACCCCCCAAAAATTCCAACAAGTCCCTCCTATTAACAGTCTATCTCCAAATTTCTTCATCAGATCTTTACGAAATTAAATGAGACCATTTCGGAAACAACCTCTTCCGAATAACAAAAGAATTTTGTACGGAATTATTTTTCCAGAATTATAAATCCAGCGGTTTAGCAATTCGAATGAATGAATTTAAGCCTTTTGTTATGAACACAGTATTTCATATAAACTGGCAAGTCTTTTATATTTAATTTGTATGAAATACCGTGACGATTCAGCGCTCATAATTATAGTAGGCGCCACATAAATATGCAGACATTCTAAGTTTCAAAAACGGGAATAAAGACATAACGCTTTCCTGAATGTTTCGTGATCGTTTACATTTTCTACTAATGAAAAACGATTCCTAATAATTTATATTCGTAAATGTCGTATAGATTCGTAAGATTAGTATCTCTATTCTAATGTTAAGCCTGCAGTTCTGTCAACACTTACTGTCACTGTCATATACTTGGCTATTAATTCTATCCCTAAAACGGCCCAGCATGCTAGAGCGAGTGTTCCCCCGTATGTCACAGCGATACAGTGAACGCTCACCTTTCACTCGCGCGCGGATTAGGTACGGACCCCTTAGCTGAAGAAAATACTTTGGACCCAAGCTCCATGTTTACTATTCCGTATGCTTAAATTAAATAAATAATAATGCTTTAGCTTAAAGTACAAATGGATGCTAGAAAATCAATTTAACAGTGATTTTTAATCCTACCTCTTTTATTCTGCGTAAATAGGTTTTAATTGTCTGTGCCTTATAAATCGCCACTTATAAAACAACTTAAAGCACACAGCACTTGGTGTTGGTTGCAATGGACTCTGTGTTTTAAATGTAGATGGCTGTATTCTCTTATGCATAACTAAGACCCAGTTTCTGAAAATTAAAAATCACAAAACCTTACTCCTCAAAATCCTCCTTCCTTCGCGAAATTGTCAAACGCGCGTTAGCTGTTGTGAATGCATTTTCAAGCGTCGAAAACATATTTTCAATTTTTTTTTCAAAAATCTGGGTCTTGTCTTGGTCTTATAAACCCATGACTAAATGCATGCTCATCGAACAGCCTATGTTCACTTCACTCATTGCACTCACTTTAATAGTTACAATAGTGTACTACAACTTTCAAAGCAACTGGTTTACGCCATCACTACGTTCAGAAGCCATAAACTTCCAAATTCTGCCAACATAACCACATAAAAAACAACCCGCCCCTTTCGCACATTAGACCAACATTAAAAAAATATACATCAATCATTTTAGCAACAATGTCTTTGGACCGAGATTCGAAATGAGTTGCAATTTTCGCAACGCGTAACCCGTGCGTCTGCGCAGGTCTTAATAAATCACTTGACGTCCTCCCGCAACAGTGTTGCCCATCGTAAACTCGGATGAGACACATAAAATCGTCTCGCTGAAAATTCGATCGCTTCCCCGAATGATTTCGAAGTTCGCTAGCGATTTTTGTTATGCTCATTGTAGAGATAAATGCTGTCTTTTCTGTGGATTCAATAAACAAATGTGACATCCATTCTGAACCTACGCTTTTGGTCATGGATAAGCTGAACGAACCAAAAAAAAAATAATATTAAGTATGTACGAAGTCGTACTATTATGAAAGTCGTAAACTATAAGAAATGAAGAGGAAACAAACTCACTTTTGTATTTATAATGTTAAGTCATACATGCAGCATACAAGTCAATGATAGCCAGAAGTGAAAATAGTCTATCTGTCAAACAAGTCCATTTCTTGCACTGATTTGCACAGCATAAAAGTCTCCGACCTTACATACTATTTTAACCGAACTCCTTACAGCCGTCAGCGTTACTCATATGAAATGTTCCCTCACTTTTTCTCAAGTCATAAACTCATAACGCGCACCTTCCCTGAACTACCTCTATACATCATTCTGATTTTTTAAAAGCATAATCTCCAATTTGTGCGTACAGCCTTGTGTGCATATAACCTTCGTACCTAACTTACTCCCATCGTAAAAATAATCAGATGATTTACTTCAACACTTCAAAACATATAAAAAGTGTGTGAGCGTGCGTGTCATTATTAGAACGACGCGAATGACTAAACGTTTTGGTTGATATTTTGTGGCCAGCCTAAAACCAAATAGCTACAGGTTAAACCATTCAATTTTTTTTAGAGACAAGCTGTCAAGTCTTTGTTCTTGGAAATGAATGCATAAGAAGAACAAAACGTTTTAGGAATACTTTCATTGTGCGTACAGCTAAGGAGTGGAATTCCCTGCCTGTGTTTCCTGATAGCTACAACCTGGCAGTCTTTGAGTCAAGATTAAATAGGTTACTTCCAGGCAAGCGTACCCCATCGTACATCGTCGCTTACCATCAGGGGAGATTGTCGTCAAACGCTAGCCTATGAACAATATAAATAAAAAATAAGGGCAATTCTTCCCGCTTAAGCTGGCACGAGTAACGTTCTCATCTCTACCTATCAGACTTAGTGGTCAGCAATCATTCTCAATGACGTCACACGCCTTGGGTAAACCCCGTTCTAATAAAAAAATAAAAGTAAAACAAATACTTACCTACATTACAAGAGGCCATGATAACTAGCCCTTATGGGTATTTTGTGCCTACTGGGTATTTTTTTAATGTTCCCAGTATTTTTCTTTTAGCTCGATATTGTTATAAGAGTACTCGGACGAAATGTGAAGCTACAAATGTCCATTATAAGCTGAACTCCCGTTTTTAAGGCTTTCTGTATAATGAGTAATGACAGGTGAGCTTACGCTGGAAATTGTATAGTATTTACTTGGTCGTAAATAAGTGAAACATAAATTTTATATATACGGTCGATGTGCGTATGTTTAAACCGCAGTTTTTGAATTAGTTTGTTTTACCCTTTAAATCACAATGCCACGTAAATTCATAATTTGTCCGTTTTCCAAACCTGCAATTAACAATAAAATTGCCTGAAACCGCTACGCGGTTTATACCTACTATTAAGTATTTTATTGTAAAAACAATTCTGCGGAAAAATGTTGTGAAAATCTTTTTAAATAGCTAAATAAACAATCCATAAATTTAAATGTTTAAATTGACCTACAAGGATTTTGTAAAAAGAGTCCAAGTGCTCGTGGACCAACTGATAAAAATAAATTAATTGTCATCGAAACTGAAGCAACAAATAAAAAATCCAAGTATCGTAGGATTAGAATCCAGTAATCCTACAGAGTTTAAATTTTGGTCAGGTCACGTCAAACCCTGCAAGATCTTACCAAAACGAACCAACAAACATACAAGGTCAATAAAAAACTTGTAAAACACCTATCATAACTATCTCAGTTATGTACTGTAGTTAAAGTTATGACTAGGGGACTAACTAATGAAACTGCTTGACTCATCCCGTAAACGATGACACGTGTATGCAAAGCCAGCCGTTAGGTAATCATGCAAAGTCAAAAAACAAGCAAAGCAAGGCAAACTAGGTATATTCATTAACTTATATTGCCGACTAGACGCATACCTCGTTATAGAAAACCGCTTTGAGATGAGAAAATTAAGAATTAAGTAAATAAATAAATCAATGGTTTAGTAAATTGATATTAAGACCAACAAGCATACGTGTACAATTATAAAAGAAATGACAAGAAATGATAAGTGACTTGCGGTCGGCAAAACACGTTTTTTTCTTCAGTTTTGTCCTGTCAGCCGTCACGCTATCACTAACTCCCCTTTCTTTTATTATCGTATTTATTTAAACTTTCTGTACAATAGTGGTATATGGACGGACTTAATGCATCAAGGCATTCTCTACCAGTCAACCTTTGGGTTATAAAGACTACACTGTGGTAGGTGTACAACAAATAAAAATAAAATTTGAAGAATATACAAATAATATGTTTATTACTAATAAAATACATAAATATTCTAAAATAACATAAAACGTAGTAAACTAATAAATATGATATATGTATAATAATCTTACTGATTAAGAGAACTGATAGTAATCATGACGAAGATCGTATGAATCTTAAGGGCGTAATACTGCCTTTTTAATTAGAACAAGAGCTAATGTTCTAGGAGCCAATGTGAGCCAATTTTCTTGACGTTAATTTAATTTCCACCGAACGTAAAGTTATATTTTTTTTGTTTGTCATCACTTTTTTGACAACTGATTTCTACGCCATTTCTCAGTTGTTTGTGTCATTTCTACTTAGACTTCCTCTTACGCATTTCATCCATTTATGCTGTAAATGAGGAAGGATTTTTTGGGAAAATCTCTGAATTACCCGTACCTACACCTATACCGTACAAAAACAGATAATTCTATGTTATACATTATTTGTATGGCTTATCGACGAATTGGGATTCCCCTTCATTTGTTTTTAAATAATAATACCTACTTATCAGACACACGGAAACTAAGCGCTTGTATCGGAAAAACGGGTAGCAACCGATAGGGTATGGTAACATGGTACGGAGGAATACGAAGTCAACAGTTAGCAGAATGTTAGCCTCTTGCCTTAATTTGTGCATAAGAAAAGAGATGGAAAAAGTGACGTACCTATTGTGCGGAAAATCATTTGGAAAATCGGAGTTTACCTGAAAAATGGTATAAAAAACGGTAAGTATTTCACAGTTGGGATACGTGCAAAAGTACAACGATGCCTTCCAGTATAAATGTCTAACACAGCCATGAGTGAGGCTAAGTTCAGCTCACAACCTCGATCAATAGACGTGTGTAATAAACAAACGTTCAGGTCTCACAGCTACTGTTGCTATAGCGCATACCGATTACTTGTAAATTAACTTGCTAATAAAAAACTGAAATACCCTACCATAATCCAAATATTATGTTGAAATACCGTTGGTTTGCAGAAGAAAATGTTTTCTGATTACCATTAACTTGAACTCAACAGTGCAGCTATCTTATATTCCAGGTTGTGGAATTGTTCGGAGGAGTTACCGCGGCCTTGGAACGTTAAGGGCACGAGGAAAACCCTCCCTTCCCATCCGCCCACAGCGAGAAAAGTCATTTATGATTTCCCATCCAAAAAAAAGGTATCACATATTAAAATTTGGATAGTCTCATTTACGTTATCGTCTGTGTTCTCAATGACACACAAGTTGCACTCAAAAGTCAAACCACCGAACCAAAACATCAATACACACTAATCGAAAGTTCAACACGAAAATCGCGTCGGAAACTTGTCACCAGATGTAAGAACAATGAAATCTCAAGGACGGACTAGATGGCAGATAACAAATGGTAAACAAAGTTGCGCACGTGGTCGACATAATTGCTTCGACCGGCGAAAACAAACAATGTACCATTGTCTTTTGTCGCGGTACGGATTCCTACGGGCCGTTCACATTGTGCTCTCATAGGAGAAATGATAATTGGCTGCGCGGTTTTTTCGACGAGTGTGGATCGAGCTTGATTTTCTAGTTCTACGGGATTTGATCGAAGGTCGTTTGGAGTTTGTGTGGGATACTCTGTTTTGTTATAATTTTATTGACTTATCCCATTGTTGCTATGTTGGCTTAAAATCCTCCTCATATAACGTATTGTGAATGTGAGGACCATGTAGATCGCAATAGGGGTTCATTTCATGTTAATCTGGCAGTTTGAGTTCTTTATGCGGCCTACCCAAATGTCCTTAATTTGGTATTGTTCGTCAAATCGTTGAGCTCCTTAAAGATCTAAGTTTGAGCTACACGATAACTGACAAATGCTTGCACTGTCTGGACAAGTCCACTCAAATCTGTGTGGTACTTTCTTCAAGAGGCCACTTCAGACATTATTAACCTACATGGTTCTCATATGATTTGACCAGTACGATTGTATGGACTTTAAAAGAGACTTTGACCTGTGAGCTTGTTTCGGTGTTTCTTCTCAGGGTAGTCAGCCAGGAAACACCGGCCTAATCTAGTTTAAAAATGACCAGAAAAGATTGACGTGTAAAAGTGTTATGTTTAACCTACTTACAAAATACACATCATTCATCATTATCATTTATCATTATAAATTTAATACATACCTGCATACTTTTTCAGGTAATTTTCTGAGTAACGTTCAGTTAGGTAGGTATCTACTCCAAAGGAAACTTCCCAAAGTTATTTGTACGAGATCGCTTTTAATTTTATTATTGATGTCGTATGTAAATCTATTTGCCAATTAGCCCAATTTCGTCATTCGTTGATGACGAAACCTGACATTTAGATGACCCTTTTGAAATTAAAAGTCACGTCAGTTGCTTCTAAAATATAAGTACTTACTTAGCCAAAAGCCAAATGTCAAAAATATTGCAACAGCTAGGTACGATTCACATCGATATAAGCTTTTTTTCAGGCAAAGGTATGAGATACTTACAGCTATTGTGTACAGGATCTAAAGTCACCTTGTAGTTTTCGAACTTCGAAGATCAGTTTCAGCTCAGCAGTACAACACAAGAAGTGTTACGAAAGAGAGAGTTCACACCAGCGCATAGGTGGCTTTGAACGATCAATTGTCGGAACCGATTCTACTCATATTTTCTCCCGACAATTTACAACCTGTGCGTCTGATAAAAAGCATTGTTCTCCGTTCCCATATTATAGTGGAAACACCGTAAGTTAATGTTACCAAGAAAAAAATACGACAAAAAACAAAAGTTCACAATTAGGTGTTGCCACAAAAAAAATCTTTTTTTATAGCACGGGAGTGTTGTTCCATTCAAGGTATCATAGTGGTCGATCGTGGGATCAGCTGTTCGCCACATTTGGACCTCCACTGACCTATATTCCGACCTATGACGTAGCCCGACAACAATAGGGCATTGTTCTTTTATATTTGCGCCAACATCAGGAGTTCCTCAAGGCAGTTCATTCACATCTATGTAGCTTTCATTTAAATAGGTTCATTTGGTTTTCGTCATTGTTCCGATCAGCTGTTTTCACGAGATTATATCTCCGTTGATAGGTGAAAGATGGTAACAATGAACTTAGTTGTACGTATTGTTTTATTATTGTTTGCTATGACGTCGTCTGGTTAAATCTTATTGTTTCTAACTGTGATGTAATGGATGACTTTTGTTCAACTGTCATTCGTTTGACGTTTGTATTTGTAGATTACTTGTTGGATTTGTCTTATTGTTGTGGGTCACAATGTCAAGGTCTGTGTTGTTATAATATAGGCGAGCGTGTTAACAGAGGGCCAATTCTACAAATATTTGAACAATGTTCGCATTCGCATGTCAGTCGCAAACTGTCAAAAAAAGCCTCAATTTCTCTACATTTTTGACAGGTTTTGACTGACATGCGACCTTGCTTTAAAATTAGTAGAATTAGCACTCAGGTGTTCAATATAATTTTCAAATCCTTACAACATTCTATTCAGACGAGTCGGTCTGTTACAAGTGAATGCTGCAACTTAACCCGAAGATACCACGCATTGATTGCTTCACTTCCTTTCCAAGGAATTAGGTTATGCAAATTACCTAATCAATTACTCCTTACAGTATACTAAAGCTGTGTACACTAAAGTTGTGTTCAGTTTACTTAAGTTCTTATGCAAGACAACATAGTAAGACATACTTGAATACACTTTAAAGGAGCCAATCTCCCGACATTATACGACCATAACGCGTGAATTTCAAACTTCGAACAGTACCTCAGATTTAAAAAAATAACCTCCAAAAATAAAAATGTACCTGTCACTGGTACTCAGACATACAGCCTACTCGCAATCCGAGGAGGTCGAACCTCATCCATCCTAGAACGGTAGTGAACAAAAAAGTGGAATGAAATGATAAATAGTTGTAGTTAATCCGCTCTTATCGCCTCATGGCTTCGTCCCGTGCGGTCCAAAAATGAGAGATGGAGCGACTCGTACAGATAACACTTCTCAGTAATGGCTTTCTAGACAGTAGAGTGGTTTAACATTAGGTATTATAAATAATATGACATAGGTAATATTGAAACCACGTTTGGTTTCATTTTTTTGTTTAATATTACTGGTGAAGTGTGATGAAGGCATAATAATGAATTGTGTTAGTTTAACTTTAGGTGTTAATTCATAAAAATTGTATGCTGTAGGTATCGGATTTTCCTATACCTTTCCATGTTTCCTTCCTTGAAAAATGAACAAACAAAAAAAAACGAGGTCGACTATCAATTTCTTACTTGACCAATTTAAAGGACTTTGCATGTACCTTAACTGCCTCAACATATCATTACTACCTTCTTAAAAAAAAAAAAAAAACTTGACAAAGTAATTTATTTTTAAAATTCAAACAATTGTATTTGAACTCTTTCTAGACCAGTATGGTAATACTAAAAAAATGATTGATTCAGGCAGCTCTATGGTCACAAGTAGGCTATGAGTATATGACAAATGTAGTAAACGTTGAGTTAGCGCGCCCAGCCACCGATGTTTCGATATCGACTAATTGTGTCGGTATGTGTGCTCGCTCGGACACTAGTGATGTACTCAATGTCGATGTTTCGATTTTACTGTAAGATGTTGTTCTACATTAAGTGAGTCCACGAGACGCCATTTTTGCAAATTATTTTTTGCTTCGCTCGACATAATAGATAATATTTTATAAGAAGTATAGCTAGCTTTGAGTTCAACGGAACTAAACCCAAGTCTAATAATTGTAATGTTAAATTAGAAACATCAGATAAATATCATCACTGGAGACTGGAGAGAGAAGAGAAATAAATTATTAGGTATTATCAGTTTATTCTTGTCCCTGCTAGATAGTCTTTGATCTGCATTGAAAGATAGCGATCGCGATTCGCAGAGCGACTTTCGCAACCTCTGGTACACAAACATCAAAACTATCGACACAAAATTAATCGACTCCCACCAACCCCAATCGTTATTTGTCGACGGTATCGCTCGCCTCGCGTATCCATCACTAGCCAGCCTCTCTAGAGACGTTTAATAAGATAAACGTGCTACCTTATTAACTGCGCCGTTCGATCATTTGTAATAGACTATAGAGGAATGTGATTTGTTACTCGACTATATTGTAATCGATTACAGTGTTGCCAGTGCCATTTTTGTGTTGAGAGGTTGGTACTTCTTGTATCTATTGATTTTTGGCTATGGTAAATAATTTATTTTCGATTAGGTGCCGTAGGATAAAACTGTGAATTAATGATTTATTTAACTTCATTCATTATTATCATGACGGAAAAAGTCACGATGATGAGATAAACTATGCTCAGACGTTATTAATTATTATCAATTAAAACTTCGTTAGTTTACTGGTGCAGCAAGTCTTGGTTTCTTTTATTTCAAATCGGAAAATAGTCTTGTCAAGGGGCATCGTGTTACCCAGTCACTGGGTTGTGGAGATCAGATTGGCAGTTAGACCATGTAAAATACCTACTGGTATTCAGCTTCATCTAGTTAGACTGAAATCCGACCACAACTTCGCTAGAAAATGGCTAGACAGACAGATTGACTGTCGTGACAGTTCAGATTATGCTTAGCTTACCTTTTGTTAGCTCTAAGTAAGGCTCCCTTGCACAAATAAAATCAATTCAACGCCAATATAATATGTATTTTAAACTAACTTCACCCGCGTGAATTTCGGAAATTATGCCAAGGAAATATCCCGGAATAAAAAGTAGCCTTTCCAGACTATAATCTACGTCTGTGCCAAATTTTATCAAGATCCGTTCAGCCGTACTGACGTGATTGAGTAACAAACAGCCATACATCCAAACTTTCGCATTTATCATACTAGTTAGGATTAGGATATCATTGAGTCTCTTTCGTCTTTACACCATAGACAAAACTTAAACGCTTATTAAAATTCGTTTACAGTTAAATGCATAAATTTTGTGATGCAATTGAGCCTGGGTATGACAAATTTCTCAGGTTTAAACGCGGTTAATTAAACAGGCCAGGCTGTCTACACCACAATTGAACGGCCTTAGTAACAAAATTCTCAGAAATCACACCGTATTTTCCCTTATTCCCACATTTGCATTCAAAATAGGAACAGCGCAATATTCCCGCCTTATCTCTAACTCTGACGTAAATACACACCCTGCGTTCTCATTGTCACTGAATGTCAGTGCCGCATGAGTCAACAGCAGCGGTCACTTATCAGCCAATGACGACACGGCTCGCGCGCCCCTCGATACGTCACGCGAAAATCGGCCAATCAGAACGCGGGAAAGTGCGTCAATTTAGAACAGTTTTCCTATGAGTCTTCACTGTTTATAGTTGACTAATGTCATAGGTAAGTTTTATAAGTATTTTTATTATTACTATATTTAGGTATAAAGGGTCCCAAGTATTGATTCATTTATATCTTCAACGCAAAGGAAAATGTCTTAAAAAATTTGCCTTGCGGTTTTGCTTATGAATTTCATTTTTCATTATTACAGTTAGGTAACGTTACCTATATCATGTTCAGTTAAAAAAAAAAACATAAATGGAAGTAGGTAAAGAAGTTTCAAGGAATTTAGAATGGATAAAATTTATTTAAGGGGAATAAATTAATAATGGTATGTGTCGATCAAAATACAAGCAAAAAAATAACTCGTTCAGTTTTCATACACCCTCGAATCTTTACTAAAATTATCCAAAAAACCTTCCTTTATAACCAGATCATCAAACTGCATATCAATATCAGAAGTGAATCTACTTTAAAAATAAGTGATAGGGATCTGACAGTCTCCCGCAAATAAATCCATTAAGCCGAGAACACACCTGAGCATGACTCTCAGTTTCTTTCGACCCCCGGGACGTTTACACATTGTACTACCTATAGGTATGAAGACCGTTACCGTTGTCTAATAGTATATACGTGGCTTTACTAGGACCAACAAATACAGCTGTATTTTAGGGTTGCCGTGTAGGAACAAAAAAAAACATTCAATAAAATTAACTATTTGCAAGTTGCAGTCCACTGTTGGACATTGACTAAATCGTGCCCGCCACCAATACCTCTTTGTTCCAATCTATTCTATAGCGGCTTTTTTAGGGCCATCGGTCCTCTTGCCATATAGAATCGATGCCATAGATTTATTGAAAAAATTAAAACACAGTAGAGTCGTACATGTCCTTGGCTGGATAAAAAGAAAAAAAAAGAGAATCGCATTTGACACTTTTGGTCGAAAAAGCGGCAGATTGTAGGAGTCTAGGTTACCCATAGCAACAGGTATTTAAAATAAATATGGGCCTCATATTCGTATGACTACTAAAATGAATGATCCATTATTTTGATGTTGGCTACGTGATGGTCATCATATATTATCAGAAACGAGGAAACTAGCATCCTCAAAAATATAAATTCCTACCTATATGTAATACGAATGAATTAACGCGGTTTTTTTTCAACCTGTGATATGTTATAGTGTGATAAACGCGATCCTATAAACGAGATCCATCTGACTAAGTACTTAGTATTCGATCGATAAGAACTGAACGACGTTCCAATATTGGACCAAACATGAATGGTGTCTCTCAGTAGACTTTTGTCACAGAGTAAGAAAGAAAAATGTTATTTGGGACTAGCACAAGAAAAAAAATAAAATAATAATAACTAACAAAACAAACTGATATAAAAGCTAACAAAATGAATCTTACCGGTGCAAGGCCATAGAGGCTTTTATCTCAACACATACCTACTACGATATTTAAAAAAAAAGAAATGTTTGCGCTGAGCACATGGCAAAATGTTCGTTTTTACTAAATTAACTTAGTTTTAAGTGTTAGGGTCGGTTTCTCCATTTATCGACTCTCATACTTATAGCCATAATCAAAATTGTCACCGGCCATCAATTTGTATGAACTAAACAACGACACTTGGCTGTCACGCTGTATGGAAAGTTTTGACAGGGTCCTCTCTCGTCCCGGTGATCTGTGGCTCCAAACTAGATGTTGGTATTGGCCCAACGTTTGCAGCATTGGCCCAACACGTCGAGCCAGCATTACAAAGCGCTTTTACGCTGACGTATCGATAATATGAATTAACTTTTTTCTCTAACCTTTTTGTTATGGTAATCTAGTGAAAATGTTAATGAAATATAAAGAAAGAACGTCCGTCCGTCTTCTTAGAAGATTGGAATATCTAATGTGTTTTATTAAATTTTATGTTTGTGCGTTGTCATGTCAACCGGATCTCTGGCTTAAGAGATGCTTACACAAAAATTCACTGTTTTTGACAGTGCAAAGGAAAGTGTATTTTGCTTAAGAAAAGGGCTTGTACTAGTAAAAAAGGGAAAAATGCATATTTAACTGTTTTTTTGGCTAGTGCGAAAAACTAGGTACAAAGTTCGAGCTATCCTTTGCTAAGAATGAACTATGTTTATTACAGATTTCTATAAATTAAAAATTATATAATCGTATTGCACCATTATTACCATTGTATTGCAATATGTACTTTAATAAATAAAGAACAAAGTAAAATAAATTGCAAATCTACTTACCTATTTATATTTTATATAGTTAACAAATTGAGGAAAACCAATTTCTATGACGCATCACTTCATCAGTGACTAAAGAGGGGCGTTATATTATTAATATGGAATAGAAAAGGTATGATTGGTATTAGTAATAATATCATAGATTTTAATAGTGAAGATAGGGTGACCAAAAGTTTGCTTATTCGCGAGCACCATACCAGAAACACGGCATTTAGAATTAAAGGATAAACTAGTTTCAAAACACTCAAAACTATCATTATCGCGTTACTCTAAAATATATTTTTTATTAAGTTGGCAAGCCCGACGCCACGAAACGGCTTAAAAATGTAAAAACATTCAATGCACTTTGCATACTTCCAACAAATATTCAAAGGAGGACTTAATACAGTACCTACGGCTTTAAAATCAGGTGTAACGTTTTAAGTAGCCACTATATTCGTATATACGTTGAATATGTACAAAAAATACAGCATTGGGTATGCATTGAGATCGAACCAAGCTCCAGTTACAGAACTGTTGTACTTGCGTTTCACTTGTGGCGTACAATCGACGACAAACGACGATTTAGTTGCATAATAATTATTTGGTTTGACCTTTTTGCATGAATTTTGACACTAATTTAAAAAACTTTTCCGTCATATCTAAGACAGGTAGATTTACACTTGCTGATATCAATCAGTTTGATGGCAAAAGGACCTGAGGAATAGTCTTTAGAGTTTTGACCTTTAGCAGAAGCTCTTGGCCAGCAAGGGAGCTTAGAAAATAATAGAATGACAGGGAGCCTTCCTTTGGCACTGAGCTGAGGAGGCTCCCATAAGTGGAGGTAAAGAATAGCAATCACGAGATGTATTCGTCAAACTCGATGGTTTTCGACCTTTTTGGTACGAATGTCTATATACTAGTCAGATGTGACTGACCTTCTCCAGTCAAAAATAGAAATAAACGAAACTGACGAAATTAATTCAGCAGTGGACGGCAATTGGCTGATATGACGAAAAGAAATTGTCAAACGAGCATTAGTCATTTTACTTTTGTTATGCAGTTGTACTAACCATACCTGATTAAAGCCCTTACCGACTATTTTGTACAGAAAATACTTTTCCGGGGTTTAAATAGCGAAAATATATTATTTTCCTGAAGCTTCTATCACGTGAGTAATCTTATAACGGAACCTGGAAACAGTTATAAGCTACCTTAACGCGAGCGAAGCCGAAGCAAAAGCTTATAGTGAAGTATTTACGCAAGTATATTAGTTTGTGTTCGTATGTACCTCATAAGGCTGGTCGGGTGCTATGGTGGTGGAAAAATCGTTAGCCTCGCACGTAACCGCAGGCGAGCGCGGGTACAGGGCGCGACAGCAGAATAATCATATTTTAATATTATATTATTTTAACTGTTTTGAAAGCAAAACTCTGGAACTCTTCAATAAACTGTTAATATATTTTTTAAAATCTCTAAAGTAGTTTGTAAGGTATAAGTCATTTACTTACTCATAACAATATTAAGTATGTATACCATGGGTTGCTTTGACTATTCAAATTAGTTTTTCCGTTTAGATAACTTAAAGGTCACACTCATTTTCTAGAGCCATTGGTTTGTATGTCTTTAACACTCTGCTTTCCAAGATTTTCTTTGAAATGAGAATACTTGGTTCAATTCCTTTGCTGCGTATAAATATTTACTGTTAAATATTTGGTACCTTTTTATATTACAAACTTGCAACATTCTCTCACATCACAAAAAAACCCGTCACTTCAGTACGAAATACAAAAAAATCCATTTCTGAACACAACTTCGTCTGCTGTCGCTACCCAAGCAATAAAGTTGAGTGAAGTCGCATAAAACCTTTATGTGATTTACTATGTACTTAATACAACCAAACGCTCTTGCGTACATGCGACTGCAGATCAAATTTTCAAGAAATACACAATTTGGAATTTCGCTTGAGAACTATTAAATTGACTTGTAGGTACGTACATAACTTTACTGGCATAATTGGTTGGGAATTTCAAGGATTTATGAAAATCGACGTGGCTTTGGACTTTCTATATGTAGGGTTTTTTTTTGTACTTTTGCTAAAGCATGGAATTCGCCCTCTCATCATCGGATTTGATATTGAGATATTAGATCTTGTTTTCTTAAAACAGTCGGTCCATCTCAGATTCAGCAGGATCCGTCGCGAAACTGGGAATTAATTCGATCTAAGGTAAGGTAGTTAGGTACCTAGTTGTTCACAAAAATGCAATACGTGATTTAAGTACCTACTCAACAATAAGGTATGGGCTAGCAAAATTACAGAACCAACGCTGTAGCAACTCCAATACAGCTTTGCCTCTGTTCCATATGATTAACGCAAGAGAATCATTAGTACATTGCTTTTTCTTGATTATTTGTTTCGACATGCTAGGCACTATTCAAGATCAACCAGTTCTATCCTAAACCTAGGCTCAGTATCCCAACTGTCATCTGTAGATCTTTGACATTGGTTACGGATAGTCATAAACCAGAAAGTCTTGCCAAGGGGTACTGGACCTGCCAGGGTTGCGAAATTTGTTCGAAAGAGTCACCGCGGCCCTTGACCGCAAAGGGCATTTGGAGGAACACGGATGGGTTTTAGTCAGTAAGAGTCTGATACTCCCTTCCACTCCGCCCAGAGCGGGAGAAGTCATAATAATATGATGACATCCGTTTAAAAAAAAAATGGGTGCCGTATATAATGTTGCTGTGGAAGGTTGAGGAGGTCAAAATAGCTCCATCTAAAATACTGGTATTCAGCAGCATCCAGTTTGACTGGAAGCCGACCCCAATATGGTTGGGAAAATCCCAGGCAGATTGACAATTTACGAATGTCACTTTGCCTAGAAGTGACATTACGGTAACACACATATAAATTTTTTGGACAGAATGTCATTTTAAATTGATTCAGCGAGGTATTATTTTCAAGTGTCAAATATCTAGTAGTATTTGGCGGACCATGTCCCAATACAAATCGTTAAACATTAGTGACTCTTGCGCGTGCGACGTGACAGTTCGAGGCAGGCGGACCAACGCCGCGCCTCCTCGGAAATTGAATATGTTAAAACGTTTTTTGTTGCGATTGTACAAGGTACTGGTGACGACGACGGTTTGATGGCTCGGTTATTTAATTATTGGTTTTTTTGTGACAAATATTTAAGCAATAATAATATTCAAATGCATTATCGGATACGAGAACCAACCTGGACTGGTCGAAGTGGCAACGTCTTGCGGCTGAAATGTAACTAATTGAACCTAAATACTCAACTCTTAATTCAGAAATTGACTGAGTTTTTAGTATTTTTTAAATTAGCAAGAGAAATTCCTGATTTTCTCACTTTTTCATTCATATCTTATCAAAGTGTACAGACGGATGTGTTGCTATGGAGTTTGTTGCGCCACTTCTTTCCAATTAAAGCACTAGGAAGTGGTGAAGGGCGGACATTTGGGGAACTATTTTTATTTAAAAGGTAACCTTTCAAAAAGTGCTGGCCCTCAGCATAATTGAAAAAAAGTAATTTTGTTTTTGAAACTTCGACAGTCCCTCACCCCAACTAAAACTAAATCTCGCTATACTTGTAACCGCGAGTCGCGACAGTACTCGTGGTAGGTACATACCTACGGTCCTCCCGCCCACCGCCGGAGATGATTCGTGGTTTCTCTTCATGATAATCGATAGTCGCAGGAAATTAGGGCTACACTCGTAAATGTTACAATTATGTAAGTTAATACTACAGAATTAAGGCTCAAATCTTGATGTTAGGTTTTCTAACTGTCAATTTCCTAGTGCTCTTGCAGATATTGTCAAATAGTTATTTAACATTAAATCAAGTTGTTTATGTTTGTAAAAGATGTCCCCTGAATGTATTGATACTATAGTAGGCGCCAGATAATCGTGGAATAACGGTCATTGACCCACCTACAATTATTGACATTTTTAATTTGAAAAACGGAATTAATGACACAAAGCTGTCCCGAATCATCATCTCTCGTGATCCTTAACATAGTCTAATAATGAAAAACGATTCATATTTAATTGTTCAGGTACCTATGAGCAGTTATTAGGGAAAGGTCAATATACTTTATTCCTCATTTATCTGGCGCCTACTATATACAATAGCAAAAAAAACTGGTAGAACCAGTATTACTGTAGTTATTTCAGTAAAAATCTACTTTTAATCCCTGAAAAATGCACGGATCTTGTCCATGAGTTTGCTAAGAGCTTGAGGAACTCATGGCAACTGATGGGAATATTCACAAGAGAATTTAGAGAAACTCTTCCCACAACCAACCACATAGATCAAACAAAGACATTTTTAGTCAAACAAGCCAAAGTTAAAGCTACAAGGACCATAAATCAGTCGCTAAGTACCATTTAAATTAATTACATAGGAACTGTTTTGCGTCAATGGTACGCAAGTACTACACGCACTGACTCTCGGGTTAAATGTATTAGGTCGTACGCTAATTAACAGAACTGGGTTTGTTCTTACATGTATGATACTGTGGGGCATAGTACGAACACGCACTTGGACGTAGCGCGCTCATGAGAAACAAATTTTATGTATGGCTCTTCTAATGATGACTATTTTAAAAGTTAGATCTCTCTAGCCAGGGTAGTTTTCCTAGATCAATCTTTGAGTTTAAAGTGCCGATACATATATCACATTTAGAGCCTAGAAAGCTAAGTCATACTATAGCAACCTCTTCGTCTATATTTATTCCAAACCACAAAGATTAGTCAAGGTTCAATCAAGAGATAGCAGAAAATCTCGAAACAGCTGAATGAATCAGAAGTTGCGCCATCAACACAGACAGACATGACCTCTATCGCATAATGCAGAAAGGTCAGAATGCGGTGCAATCAATCAAATGATCTGGGCACACGCGGAGACAATGTGAATGAAACGAACCGGTACTATTTTAGTACCAACTTAAGTTTGCCGTTGATTGAGTTTAGTTCCTTATCGGTTGTACCGTTAGGAAGCAAGCAGATGGTACCAACATAACAAGATGTAATCATTTTTACGCTATGATAATTTCTGGAAAGACATATTCTTATTATTGATCCGATCGGGTTTGACCACAACCTCACCTGATGGTAAGCGATGATGTGGTCAACGATGGGTTACGCTTCCCTAGACGTAACCTATTCATTCTTGAATTATAAACCCCCAGGTTGCAGCTATCAGAAAACAGACTCCAGCAGGAAATTCCATTTCTAAGTTGTTAGCACAATGAAGGAATTCCGAAAACGTTTTGTGCACATGGATGGGATGCCCACCATACGCCGTACGTCTTGTAGACCGATGATGAATTGGGATTTGCCAATTCCGACGCACACTCCCTGAAATGAGCCAATAACCTATAGAAAATCAACAGGCTGGCGACTCGGCTTCGATGTTCAAGGCTTGGTTTGGCTGGTTGATTCAAAACTTCATTTGACTCAACCAGTTTTGAAGAAAAGAAAGTATTAGTCTTGAGAAATTCAAGAAAAATTAAAAAACTTTTGGCGCTAGGTAACGTGACAAGCAGAATTTTTGCTTTTGCTTGCCCCCTCGTAAAAACTGTTAGGTAACAGTTTGATTTCCATAGGTTTGCTCACGGCACTACCCTAAATTATAATTTTCTGATACGTTTATTTACAAATAGGTACTTTTTATGTAGTAGTACTTCTATGAAAGCTTTTATAAATAACGGTTGTGATTGCGAAGATCAAGGTAGTCATTTGCAATGGTTTTTAATGAACACAACGGCTACCTGTTACAATATTTGTTTGTGTCCATTTTCAGGATTCACCTCAAGCACCACATCAAAACAAATTACTCTTATATCAAAACGGCGTTACCCATACCCGTTTCAAAAACTTACCGCCCCAACACTAGTCGAATACAAGTGTAAATATAATATCGTTAGCAATCGCGAGCCAGTCGATCACGCATCGATATCCATGACAAATGATGCCACGTCTGGCCAGTGTCGGTGACCACACCAACTAGTTTTAAAAAGTCAGATGATCGGTTCATTCACCATCGGGAGAGATGGATTGCTATGGTATTATTAGGTGGTTTTAGGCTTAGGTATTATTATTTTTTTCTTAATTGTGTTTGGTAGAGTTCGGTTCAGTTGAGAGATGTATCTGTGCTTGTATTGGTTTTGGTTGCGCGTTAGCTCTTTGGTAAAGTTAAAGTCTATTTTGTTGACAACTTATTTTTATAATTTCCTAAAAATTACAAAATTTTAAATTTGATGGGCTGAGTTGAATGGTTCAGTCCAGTTAGCCAATTTAAACTTGGAAATGAAGTGAGTATTTTCATGATTTTATGTGAGTTGTTATGGTGTACAATAAAAGAGTATCCTATCGTTCTGCGTACGTATAAGTACATTTCTATTAGAGAAACAGTAGGTACTCATTCCTTCCTCTCCATTCAATAACTGTTCTTAATAAAGTACATAGACTAGTATACTGTTTAGTGGGAAAGACACGTATTTTTCCCATAAATAACATAATAGCCTCATGTCCTTCGGTGTTCGCGGTTGATTTCACACACAACGAGGAGTTCAGACCATGGTGATATACAGGAAGTTTCCATTACACTGCAATTACAAGGGGCTTAATTAGCTTTTTTATGAGAATGGCTAAGTATGTGAGCTTGCTTGTTTGTTACATAGGAATTTAGCTAAACTGTTCTTTGTCATTATTGCTCTTAGCAGTAGTTTTCAGAATGGGATTGCTCTTTTTAGAACAAAAACAAACACTTTAAGGCAGTTTTAGTTTACTTTTTTGGCATGTAGTGTTAAAGAGAGACAAAAAATTCTTAAAACTTCCAGGTGTACATACTGGTAAACGTTCAAGTATTATAATTGCAGCAATCTGCCTAGCCTTTTCCTGTCTATCTCACCTTAACAACCCAGTAACTGGGTAACAGCATACGCTTTGGCCTACCTGTAACAACTGTCAAAGATCTACAAATGACAGCCGGGACCGACATCTTAGGCCCACTTGCGCTGCTACGCTTAGCACCGGGCTAATGGGCTAGTCTGGGGCTAACTTTACAAATTTGCAGAACGGTATTTTCTGAGAGGCTAGTGAAATAACTAAAAATATAGTTTTAGCCAGGGCTACCTACGTTTTCGTATTGTGCTAGACTATTCTGCAAATTTGTAAAGTTAGACCTGGACTAGACCGTTAGCCCAGTACTAAGCGGAGCAGCGCAAGTGGGCCTTACCGTGCTTTTAACCTATCTATGTATGTATGCAACTAACTCGTTATGTCCCACAGTCCCACTGCTAGATATTATGTCATATTTGTGAACATTTTAAAATCATCCTGTGCACGCGTGTGTCACAGCCGGGCGCGGTTGCGGCGACCCATGTCGAGGGTGACCTTCGAATGAGCGTCTGAACCGCAGACGTAATTCGTCAACATCAGATGATGGCCCGAAATGTACTGATACCAAACATCGATTGCAGACCTAAGCGCGCAAGCCCATTTTTCGTCTTTCATTTGTTTTATTTAAATATTTATAAGTAGCTGGAATTGATTTGGATGATTTTTTATTTCTTCATTTACAACTGAGCCGATGCCAACTATTCTGCCAACCTCACCGCGCTGCCAACACACGCGCTGCAGTTATTCTTAAATCTGTAATTAATGTTGGTAGGTAAAAGAGTAATACAATTTTTAAGCCTATCATAAAGCGACATGTCACGTGGTCGATCCTAAACATTAATTCAGCATTCTGACAATGCAATTTTTTTTGGAAAAAGTTCCGATTTACCTTTGCCTAAAACCTTACTCGACTTTTACAAACATAAAAAATCGGTCGAGCCGTTCTCTAGTGATGTACTTTCCAACGAAAAACATTTTATTCTTCGTCCTACAGTTTTCACTGAAAGTCCCAGTCATAATCATGACCGGAATCTTGGCTAGTAACTTTAATATCTCTTGTTGATCTTAAATGAAAAAGATCTCAATATCTTTTCAAAAATAAAATCTCTTTAATCAAGTCCAAGTCATCATCTGCCTAGCCCTTTCCCAACTATATTGGGGTCGGCTCCCAGTCAAACCGGATTCAGCTGATGCAGTATTTTACGAGGAGCGGCTGCCTACCAGACTTCCACAACCCATTAACAGTAACACGGTCCTCATTGGTAAGACTGGTTTCAGATTTTCTGGCTTCTGACTATCCGTAACGACTGCGTAACGGCTTAACGTGCTTTCCGAGGCACGGAGAAAACTCGGTATGTTAAGATGGTCACCCATCCGCAGACCAACCTTGGCAAGCAATGCTTAACCTTGATCGACTCGAACGGCTATTATTCTTTTAGCCACGAGCTCCATCTTTCTCTTTAACTAAGTCCAAGTATGAGCTTAAAATTACGGAAAAACTGCTGCTTTTCATTTATACTATTCAAACTACGCCATTTTGCTATCAAAGATTCTCTTGAAACTTCAATCCTTCCACACAGCGACATTAGTTTGAATATCTTGAAAACCACATCATTTAACACAAAAATCTCTTGCACCAAAACCGAGGTAACCCGAGGTGGCCCGAGCTCGTCCGAAGGCGTCACGGGTGGGCGATCTCGCTAATTGCCTGTGCTGCGACCCGTGACTACAGTTACGCGAGGAGTGCCCGCCGTGTGATAGCCAAGTATTGGTATCGGAGAGGGTACCGTTTTTCTGTATGCAGATCGGGTGATATGATTTATTTGGGAATTATATGTCAAGTGGGTTTAGAGGCTTCAATGCAGTTTCGCAAGCATACTTACTTGCTGGACGAGTCTGCAAACAGTTAAACTACTATCCAAGACACATCGTTCTCTAAGGCCTTCATCCTTACTTTTCAACAACCTAAAGTGGCCAGAACGTATGTTAAAAGTTGAAAGCTTTGGCACTCACTGGCATTGCTCTGGCTGTTAAAGCTGCAAGATCCTGCATTTTTAAGAACACTTTACTCTAAACCCGAATGCAAAAGCTTTCAACGCGCACTATTTCACGATTAGTTCTTCGAGAAAGTCTTGAAACTGGCCTTCCTAGCTAAAAAACTGGCCATAGAGACCAACTGTCTCTATGGCCAGCCGTCTTGTCTTGGTCCCTCAGGGCTTAAGTAAAACAGAGCGCTCAAGTTGGTCCCCAAAGTGTATTTATTACTTATTTGAGTGGTAGTATAGATAAGTGTGTGGACAAGGATGAGTTCGCTGCTGTCACCACACAAGTCTACGCTACGCTCGGGGGCGCGGCTAATGCACATTTAATTTCCGTCATGCGCGCCTCACTTGTTGTGTTAAATATTGACTTTAGTTACATGGGTTTTTAGGGTATTTGATTTTTGTGGCCCAAAACATTGTATGTTGGATAAATCCACCTACATGCAAAGTTATAAGCCACAAAATGAAAAATCTGATCTGTCAGCCAAAGGATGACTTTTCTTTATACAGACGAAAGTTGACAGATGTGAATAGTTAGTTGCTGATTTTTAATATAACTGTGTTAAACTTTGCTTCTTTTAGCTTTAAAATTTTGGAGTTGACAACCGACCATCTGGTTTTTCCAAGTCTTAGAAAAGTTCTTACAATATAAGAGCTTTTCTTCACCGTAACGTAACTTGGATTCTATTTAACACATGCGGTTTGCTGCGTTTGCCAAGAAGGTATCAATTTCTTACACAAGCTAATGAGACATTTAGCGTCTAATCTGTCGAAACAAGATGGCGTCTTAACGCTTCGTCACCTCTCGCCAAACCGTTCGGATACATGTCCAAATAACAAAGAGGTGTAACGAGGCCGGACGCCGGCAGTTAACCGGCAAAATTCAAATTTCTATCAGAATAGCCGTCGAGAGGAACGAGCAATATCCGTTCTAATTTCGCAACACTACACATCCGAAATGGTAGGCGTTGGTGCGTTTCCGAACGCGATTCGAATAGGATATACGGTTTGAAAATTAATCATCCGATAACTGACCTCTTTGCAGTTTTTCCTTTTTTTTAACTGGCCAGTAATAAATTTTCTCTATAACATGGGAATGGTAGAAAAACAAGACATACATCAATTTATATTGCCGTGGTTGTTAACTTTAATGAAACTTTGCAAATCAAGTTATTTTACTTTCCTGTAGGTAATGAATGGTCCTTTAATATATTTGCTAAAAGCATTTCTTTTTCCGGTAATAAATAATATGGACAGCACAAATTATTTCAAGAGAATATATTTTGTTTGTGCTAATTCTCGTGTTTGTGGTCATTTCTATGTAGCTGTCAGACTAGCCATTAAATTGTGAAGGCTGGCTTTCAAAAACCCGGTTTTCTGTGAGCATTTTCAATGGAATCTGTTGCCAGGCTAAATATGATTGGTAGATGTTATTTGGGTCAACTAATCCAAATAACTTCCGTACCTACTTGAAATTTGAAAGCAGATATACCGGTCTCTTGATTACTATTCCTGAAATCGACCCAAACACACCCTATATTATTACACCATTCGAAAGTGTCGCTAATAAAGATCAAATTCTGGAAAGTAATAAATAACATATGGCAAACTAAAAGAAAGGTAATGTGTAAAGGTAACTGTGTTTTATTTTTCAAAATAATTTATTTATTTATTTATTTAAACTTTATGTACAATAGTGGTACATGGGCGGACTTAATGCATCAAGGCATTCTCTACCAGTCAACCTTTGGGTTATAAAGAAAAATAATCCGGTTCGATTCCTGGCTAGGAAAACCGATTTTTCAAAAATTCAATAATGCAGTTTAATAAGTGCACCTTTCTATTTCTCCATTACGTACCCGTAATTCTAAAGATAAACTTTTCCTCAGCTACGGTGTTGTTTTTATTTAATTCTTACGATACGATAATAATAATTGTAAAACCATTTTTCAGAACTGCTCTTTTGTTTTTCATAATCATTGGAATTGGAAAGTGCTCGGTCCGGTAACCGGTCAAGTCACCATAGACCTCTCTCTGGTTTATGATGATATGACCAGTTACAATAAGAAGCACTAAAGTGCGAAGCCAAAGAAGAAAAAAAAAAAAAAAGAAGCACTAAAACTCGAATTTAAAAAATTGTAGGTAATGATTTTTACATTGTAGTCAAGGATTACACCAAAATTTTGTAAGACTAATTGTATAACAACAAATATCCTATTATTTTAAGATATTTTAATAAAACTTAAGTTTGTTTGGCATAATTTTTAACATAAACCTTTTTTTTTTCAGGTAAGTTGACGTCGTCATTAAGGAACTACTTTAATTCATCGTCACAGTAAGACAGCTCTAACAATTTATACTTAATTTAAAACAATTACATTTGCATTTTTACCTGTAGTAATAATTTAAGTGGCAATCACATTTTAACAAATAATCAAGTCAACAATTACAAGAGTTTAAAAATAGCGTCACATAAAAAACTTTTTGTATAGTTTTTTTTCATAAAAAATACTAAAATAGGTAAAATAACAACTAAATAAATACAACTAGACTAATAATCGCGAAATTATGTACAAATGCGTTTAGTCACTAGTAAATTATCTTTGTGATGAGAATATTAACACCACATAGAATATTTTATTATGCGATTTCAACCCATTAAAAGCGGGCTCATACAAAGTATCGCATAGCTTTTCATTTGAATTTTAAACCTCATGCAATTTCAGACCTGTTTTACACAGTGTGTGTGCACAGGGTGAGCGTTGAAGGGTTCAAAATATACCTACTGAGAAGACAAACTTCAAGTAACTACCACTTGCCCTGTTTCAGGACAAAAAGATAATAAACATAGATATAACTTCAACTCGTAGCCTAGTTACTAATTTGAGAAATAAGAATAATTATATGAAATAAAAAAAAAACTTTAATTAGCCTAAAATTAAATTAGCCTAACGACACCTAATTTATTCTTATTACTGGCTCAAGTACATTTAAGTTGGGGCCTTACAAGAGCTTGAGACCTCGAAGAGAACAAGTAAAATGTACAGATTTATGCAAACCACTAAAATCATCCTGGTTAGGATTTGTACACATAAGGCAACTTGTACAGACAACGTGCACATCAAGCTACAACAATCTGTCAAATTTCTTTAATAGATTTTCAACTTTATCGCTAAAGAATTAGGTTTAAGGTTCATTGGGAAAATTAGACAGTTTCGGGTAGCTTGAGGTGCTGGCGTCTGTACGCACAATGCACTAAAAAAAAGTTCATTAGAGCAATTTGTAGAGTTTGATGCTAGAATTTTTGACACCTACTGAACATTTATCAAACTTCAAGTACCTCCTCCTCCTCCTCCTAACTAATTTCTGTTTTAAAATATTATTTATTTGTGGTGCACCTACCACGTGCAATCTTTGTATCCATAGGTTGTTTGGTAGACAGTGCCTTGTTACAAAGTAAAATGCAACACATTTTGACTTTAATGTTTCCATATTTTTTTCTAATAGGTACGGTATCTATTAAGTATGTGTTGTCTAAAATGATAGGTAACCTAAGAAAACCGTAATGCTCAAATATGAATATAATGAGCGATTCAACCTTCCGCAGAATCTCTCAAAAACGTAAGCATACCGACCAAATAAAAAACCTTTTTACAGAAAACCTTCAACGAAAAACGAAAAGGTCTCCGATCTGTAGCCAACCTACCTATCGCCGCTCATAAGATGGCGCGATAGTCGCTCCAATGGCGTACACAATTAATACAGTACTTATCTCGCTAATTAACGATTGCAGAACGACCTAGAATCTTTAATGAGGCTGAGGCAAGATCCGTCCGGCGTCTGTGAGCAAACGTTTGTACGCATGGCTACGTGGCCGGTCGAGAGGAAATCTTTGGGCAGATTTTCATCTTGAGCTGCTTGGTTCGGTGATAGGTATCCTTTTGTTAGGCTGGTGGAGTATAAGATAAGCCTGACTTTCGGTGCCCTATGGAGTTTCTTGTCCGATCTTCTGCATAATAATCTACCTTTTTGTATGGAAAAAAGGGTTACTTTATTATATTTACGAACTGCAAATGTTGACGTTCAAAAGTGCTTTTCTAGTTGAAATAAACTTTTTTTTTTCTGCTTACCTATTCATATTTGAGTTGAATCCGAGTCCCAAAGTTTTATTAGTAAGCTATGTTTGAAAATAAAATTAATTAATTTAATTCTGTAGAAACCTTAACTATCATTAACAAATAGTATAAACAACAAACTAAAATATAGCATCAATGAAATAAGACATTCAGAAGATCATGTTTTACTGAATTTAACTTCGATTTATGTGGGTTTTTTTTATGTTCTACCTAAACAGTAGAAAAAAAAATCATAACGCATCATATAACAGTAACTCTCACAAATTAACTGAAAACATCTTCAGCCATTCATGAAACAATAACCAACCGTCGGTCGGTAGGCGTTCCGTTTCAAAATCTTACCGCTCGTTACGTACGGACGCTGGTAGGTAATTATTTTCCATACATTCGCCTTGAAAAATCGTATCATCTTCAATTACTTCGTCTATGATTAATAGCCGTGGCGTACATACATATACGTACCGCCCACGTATATTTCACAATTCTACGGAGAGCATAGACTATAGAGTTTCATCATAATACTTACTTTGTATGTATGCGTATGTGTATTTAAGCGATATTAATCTATTGTGTTACGTTTACTGATGTGTTTAATCGTCTGTTACATTTGGTTAACATTTTTGGAAAAGTTATTTCAGTGTATAATAGCTACGTTAAAACAATTAAATACAATCTGCCTAGCCTTTTCGTAAACTATGGTGAAGTTTAGTCTAACTGGGTGCAGCTGATATTTTACATGGAGCGACTGCCCCTCTGATCTCTACAACCCAGTAACTGGGTAATACAGTAACCCTTGGCAGGATTAGTATCAGTTTTTTCTGGCTTCTGATTTATCTGTAACGACTGTCACACTGACCTAAAAATGACAGCTTAAACGTGCTTTTCGTAGTTGCCAGACTTAAAAAAAGCAAACACTTCTTTACTAATTCTACTAGTATTTCAATTATTATGATAAGCACACTGAAAATACAATAACGTTGTTTTTTACAAAATGCAAAAATATTTTCAGCTAGAAAAAACGTATCAAACAACTGAACGAGCATACGTAATGAACATCTTTATTAGCATAACAAGAAAATTACTGAATAAAACAACAATTAATTGTATAAGGAAAACTGGAAAATTACTTGAAGTCTCGGTGGGCAGGTTTTTTCAAGCCCAGTGCCCTTCGACGCAGGCGCAATTATACCACTCAATGTCATGCTAGATTAATTTATGACAATTTTTTTAACGTCATAGTCATAAAAAATAAATTGCGACTTAGTTTCTAAAGTAAATGCCTAGGTAAATAGAAAATGCATTGTAGGTACGTTTGATTGACTGAAATCATGGTTTTCTTGCTGTTATTTTGTAATTTATAACAAATAATATTTACCGAGTTAACTAAACCTTACTGAAAACATTCAGTAAGGTAAGTTATTGTGAAAACCTATGAGATACTCGATGTTACATATCAGTCGGCGACTATCAATGTCAATAACATGTTAAAATATAAAGAATTCAAAGATGTTTATGACGCAAAACCGAACGCTCCTTCAAAGTATGTAAATGTCCCTCAGATAAAAATCCCAATTTTAAAATCTGCCCTCACTTTTTCACAACTACCGCTGCACCATCTCAAACCATAGACAAACTTAACTATCAGAAAATCGACCAAAAACTCATTTAAGCGTATTATTTATCACATTTATTCATATGTCAACGCACTGTGACCTTACAGCATGCCATTCACTGCGCCATAGCACACGCAAGCCAGTGTCGCAACTAGTTTCAACACACGTTTTCCTTTTTTCGTGGGAAAATCTTTTCACTATACACAATGAACTTAATGTGTAGAAAACAGCCAATTTACATTTTGCGTCTGGTATGGACTCTATTAGTGGGTACTAAGGGTGAATTTTGAATGTGTTTGTGTGAAACAGTTATCGTTTATTAACGGTATGTAATTTATGATAATCAAGCGAAAATGTTAGGTTATAAGTTCGTTTAAAAGCATTTATGGCTAGAAACTGCTTTATGTGCTTCTAAAAACGTTTACATACACGTTTTATCAGCCTTCGTTCGTAATACAAGTAATACTGAATTGCTAAACGAGTCTTTGGTTACTAAAAAAGCGTTTAAAAGCGTTCAATATCATTTCAGCGACGATCAATATAAAAAAAAAAACTATAAAAATGGAGGGAAATTAGAGGTATTTTGACAGTTTGCAACTGCGATGCAATGGCGACCGATCCATAAGAATACGAGAATTGTCTATTGTAAAAACAACCGATCATCCAAGTTTAAATATCAAATAGAATAAGCTATCAGTTTTAAGAAGTGAGCTTGTTAATATTAGAAATCTTTTTATAATCTTACAATTTAGACGATTGTTAGAAATATAAATATGCTAAGAGATGGATATAATAGGTCTCAAGGTAATAAAGAGTTACTCTTATATTAACTTTAAAAAAAGTTACCAACGTATTTTTAATACATACCTGTAAAACCAACGAATTCCTAACTACAAACCATAACTCATCGTCAAGGAATACACCATGGGTCATTGACTTAAGCAAATTGTTTTTTTCTCACAAATTACTGATGAAATACGGTTGCTTATGAGCTCATATAGAATCTGCTAACTATTCAGTGACACCGATATTTGCATTTAACCTCTAGTGACTTGACTTACAGTTGTCAAAATTTTTTCAATGTACTAAGAAACAGATTTTTCACGTTCGTAAAAAAAATACTTTTCTATAAAATGGTAATTTTAAAATAACTCGCAAAAATTACAAAAACAAAAAAAATAGCTTATTTCTTTACAAGACCTGTCAGTACTTCTATTCGCCATAATATTTTCTAAGGATGAAATTAGTATGTTGTCCTACCTACTTATAAGACATTTAAAAAACCAATGACTAAACCTAAATTCGAATTCCAAATTCGGTTTTCAAAATAAATGCGCAAGTTCAAAAGTACCACTCATCAAGCGAACGCTAAAGGAATGCATCAGCTGATACCAGCCGAACGGAAGTCGCGTCACGTGTGTGCTCCATCTTACTTGGTATGCGTGGCCAGTGCGCACGAGCCTTTATAGCTGGTACTTCGAATTTGGTCTATGGACAAAGAAGGATATTAAAAAAAAGATAAAATTCTAGACATATCTTGTAATGGAACTTTTGACAATTTTGATACATGGAAATATTTTTTGCGAAAAAAAAAAAACGTTTTGGATTCGTGGAAAACTTTAATACTTGCAGTTTTTAGTAATTAGGTACGTTTTCTTTCACGTCTGATAGTTATTTTTGTCTTTTGTCTTCACAGCTGAAAATATAATCATAGGCAAAGGCATTTTATGATATCATCATCCGCACTGCTGAGCTGAAATGAAAATATTTAGTCTATTTATAAAAATAGCAGCTCTGCAATTTTGGTAAATATTTTTGATTCGTTAGTCGTTTGAGTAGTTATTTAACGAAGCAATGAGTGTCACATATACCTTCTTATCTAGTTCATAAAACAATCCTGAATCCATTTAGTCATATGCATCGGTCTGAAATCCACACAGTAAGCAAGCGGGGTGTTGCAAAATTGTTCGAAAGAGTTACCGCGGCCCTTGAACGCATCGGTCATTTTAAAGACCACGGGTGGGTTTTAATCAGTAAGAGTCTGACTCCCCCTCCCGCTCCGCCCGAAGATTCATTTAATGATTTCCCATAAACAAACCAAAAGCAAGCGAGGAGTTTGATGAGAACTTATTTATTACCTGTAAGAACTAAAAATCACGCCTATATTAACCGAAGGGTAAGGCAGAGGTGTGCTATGGTACACCCACATGTCCCCAGTTATGTTAAAGTCCCACGTAATGGAGGGTGAGTCTATTGCTACTAGCTAGACATAAGTCTACACTCCAGGTTGCTACTGAGAAAATTTTGATAGAAAAACCAAACAAAATGATTTTATCCGACCCGGGATTTGAACCTTAAAGCTCAACCACCGAGACAGTTGTATTGCTTGATAAATACAGTATTGCTTGCTTTGCAGTACTTAATGCTTGATAAATACAGGCCACACACTATAGACAAGTGACATTCTGTCAGCGGTAGCGTAGCGAAGGCAAAACGTCAAAAATGTATGAGATTGACAAACGCTGTCAAAATGTCACGTGATCAATACCTTATATTTTGACATTTCAACAATCACTTTATCTAGACCCTCTGTACTACATTATGTCATACAAACTCAAAGCTTTTACATTTCACAATGAGATGAGACTCGGACAATAAAATAAATAAATAGGTGCAAGGTCAATCCATTCAGAGCATATTTCGGGAGCCGCCCGCCTGTCAAGGATGGCGGCGCAACTGTGGCGCAACTGTTGTGGCGCAAAACGTATTAATTGCCACACTGAAACGTATACAGGGTGATTTTGTTGTTTGGTAACGGATATTATGCATGAACTTATGCATGAATTCGTCTTAACAAAATTATGATACTTACTTAGTTTTTTTTTTGTTTTATAAAGTGTTATACTATTTTTATTTTAGTTAATGTATTCATTAGTAGTAAACGTGAAAGATATCTATTTAAATTCTGAGAAGTCGAATAAAAATCGCACAAACAAATGACATAAATCGTGAAACTGAAAATAGAAACCAAAATAAATCTGGGACAAAACGTCGTCTCATGATCATCATTAAAAATTTAAATAAACCATTACCACCTCACAGTCTAAATTAACCTCCACACTTGACGCTATTTACTTTAAATAGCAGTTAATTAAGAATAACTAACTGCGCAATTCCAGCGATATTTTCGCCATATTACTCGTAAATTTACCGCGTTAGCCGCACACTGTATATATGCACAGTTAAGTGTCGGACCGTGCGAAAATCTGATAAAAACGATTCTATGTACGTATAAAGAATATTTTTTCCCGAGACAATAGCCGTTAGAGCACGACCATATGTACCGACCGTTTTTTTCTTAATTACCGCAGTAATTTACCTTTCTAAAGTTGAGGTCAACTCCGTAAACCGATTAGTTGAGTTTCGTTTTAATTTTCGGGTTTCAAGACATCGAGTTGGGCAACAGCCTGTAGATGCGGAAAGTTGAGTATAAGATGTAGAAAAATATTTATTTTAAATTCATGTTAACTATGTGCATACATCAGTCATGCTCCTGAAAAGATTTCGGTTTTGCACGAAAACTAGTACCAATGTAAAACCGGTTTTCATGTGATCGCTGGTAAAAAGTTTTCAGGAACTTTCCAGCGTGACTGAGATTACATTATAAATCTTTCCCACAGCTGATTATTAGCAGCTTAAAATATCAATTCATAGAAAAATCCTTGCACACTGGCACAAATGCACCAAGTATCGCCCTGTTGTAACAAGCTTGCTTTACAATAAAATCTGTTTATAAAACAACAAATTACAAAATTATCCAATTTGCTGCCACCTGTAACCAACAACCTAGCCACCTGAAAAACAAAAAAATACTAAATAATAGCCGTGAGAATCCAGCGCTGACGTAGAACAGGCCGAGTCATCGACCGATCTACTGGGCAGACAGACCTCACCAACTTATCACAGAAATTAAGCGTTTTGTTGCGAAACTCATTATCGCCACCCAATCTAAATTTAGGTGAGCTCACACACATTCATAAATCGTTGGTACATGACAATGAAACTGGAGAACAAGAAGCATTTTCGCACGATCATTGCACAGCGTACGAATTGCGCAAAAACTGCATATTGCGCCAGAAGGGCGTGATTGTGCACCTAGCCTTATGTTTTGCGCTGTGTGAAGTGCTTTGTCGACTGTCATTATGCTAGAATTGGTTTGTTTTTACGTGGTTCGTATTCTAGTAACCCTTGGCCGAATTTGACGAACAATTGGGAGCGGACAGGTCTGTTGTGTTGGTGGACACACGGTTTTGTGGAATGAGTAATGTGTATTCGTTTGCTTGTCATAGTTAGTGGTGACACTCGGTTATTAGGCTTAGCGCAATTACAGTGACAGCAATCAAGATCACCCTCTGTTTAAATTTTATGTCAAAACTTAAAACTTCAGAGGGGCTATTCTCGTATTTTTAAAAACGCTCTCATTCGTATTGCAGTCGCAAACTGAGAAAAACATCTCTAATATCCGTACATTTGACAGTGACTTGAATTTGCGGTCAATTCATCAAATTTTTTCGATAAAAATACTTTTTCAGAAATAGAACATTAAAATATTGTACCAACAACCAACAGAGCGTACTTTCACAAAACAAGTACAAACCTTGCACAAACGTACACTCAGCCAATAAAAGAAGATGTTCATAAATATGAATCAGCATTCAACAGTGTCGAGGGTCGCTTCAATGAATACGATTATGTACGAGTAGGTACCGGCGTTGGGCAACGAGTCGCCAACCGACCCGCTGGACTGATTCCGATGTTGCTTTACATTTTACTAATACATACATACATGCTTAATACTAAGGTGTGTTCATTTCGATGTTGATTCGGAACGATGAAGTTTGTTTTAATTTTTTGGAAAATGCCACCCCGCATTACAAAGTCACGACGTGCGGTCGTTTTTTGCGGAGAAATGTCATGACAATGCGTTAACACGGGCACTGTCGTAACAGGTAATTTTTTTCCGCCCAAATCTTTATAAGTATGGAGTGGACAGCTGTTCTATTGAAAGATGGGCTACCATTGGCTACTGGTGGCCCATCCACCCACCCACCCGACACATTGGACTGAAACGGCGACTGCTTTACATTCTAGGAATACACGCGTTATACTATGCTTTATTTCGCTGTTTATTTTTGGGAATATACATATAAAATGCCCAATACGAAGTTACGTCGTGCGGTAATTTACGTCAATTTAAATGCACTTGGCTCTGATAAAACTGTATTCAGAGATTTATCATATTTTTATAAGCATCAATTACCTTTGTCGAGGTTTATAAGACAGTCATGGGGACTAAACTCAACTCAACTTATTCGGGGAAAAAGCTATCAAAGTGTTAAGTAGCAAACATCAACTTATATAATGACATCTACATTCATGGGGTACTCCTCGGGCATTACAATACCGTCGAACAGGTGTACTTCATCCATCACTACAAAGAAATCGTAGCATGCAAAACAATGAAAGCACCCATTGTCCAGACACAGGAGTCACTCCCGTGCCCGAAGTGGGGAAGTCTCTGGCACAGTGCCAAATAGGCCAGCAATGTATGAACTGCTAAACAATACAAGTTGAAGTCGATCATTAACAAGAATTAGGTATTAGTATTCTATGCTGAAACTGGGTCTGAAAGCATGTCTGATAGCCTGCCAAATAACCTATTTGGTAGTTACTCCACGATTGTAAACAAAATCGTTTAGTTACCACCTTAGAGCTCGAATATATCGCGAGAAAACCAGCATGTCCTAAACACAAACATTTTAAGAATGCGACATCTACCAATCCGCAATGAGCCCGCGGGGTGTATTCTCTCTCGCAGAGAGGAGGTCTGAATCCCAGTAGTGGGAACACTAATAGGCTCATTATGATATGCTTTTGCATGGTGCTCGTAATCTTCAGACACTCTATATCCATATCATAAGAATGGTTTTTTACTGAAGGTCCAAGCACTACCTTTTCTATCATCAGCCTTTTATCCCAATATAATCTTTTGAACGCCATTGTCTCGTATAGGTACATGACAAGCAAGCGCGTGCCCTGTACGCCAAACGTTACATGTGACAAAAAGTAGGGCGAATTTGTCGCTTGGCGTCGGGGGCACACCGTTCAAAAGGTTAATTGCGATCGGTTCATTATGCCTTGCCAAACATCTAAATGTTTCTTCATTTCAATCATTATCACCTTCTTCCCCGTTTCATCTATAACCAGATTGAATAAACGGGGAAACAAAAATCTTATAATTGACGCACGATTTTCAGTAAATAAATTAAATAATTATAGCACCTGCATAAACTCTATTAAAATATTAGTTTATGTGATGGCGTCATTATGTGTTACGTCAAACGGTGTTTGATTCAAAGTAACATACTCGTAAATAAATACTAACTGTGACGTCTATGAAGTATTTTGTGAAATCATTTCAAAGTTATCATTCATTATGATCTTAAACATTTTCATTAGAGGATAGTTTTTGAAGTCATCAGAATGCTCTGAATATAAATACTACATTATATTCTCATTTAATTTAACCAAGTTAGTTGTAATCTAGCCAGAATGTGAAGCGTGAAGTTATATCTATCTACGAGTATATCCCTACTAAAAACTTAAATTACTTTCAAGCAGACCCAACAATTTCCTGCAATAAATGTAGAGGTAAAAGGAAATCAGACACAAATCATACTCCCACCGCGGTGTAGCTCCGCCCACGTAAGAAAATCTACGAGCGCCGACTAGTCTCTGGTTACTACGCGCCGCTTGCTAGCGAGTTTCACTGAGGATTTACCATATAAGCTTCTGCCAGCGCCTACACCCGTGTGTATTTCGGAAATTATCCCAAGGGAACATAGTCCCGGGATAAAAAGTATGTGCTTATGTGCTATTTCAGACTATAATCTATCTATGTGCGAAATTTCACCCAGATCCGTTCTGTCGTTCCGACGTGATGGAGTTACAAACATACATCCATACATCCAAACTTTCGCATTTATTGTAGTTCTTAGATATATATATATAGACAGTACGATCGTTTCATTTGTTTCTGAGCATTCCTTAAAGTTGAATGCGACTTCGCCTTCGCTCGAGTTAATACAGATTTTAGAAAAAAAAACAAAAATTCAAAATCAGTTCAGCGTTCACTTGCGCATTTATAATGTTACAGTAAAGATTATTTCGATGAACACTGTTCTATCGATTCCCTGTCATTTGTTCGCCTAGGCTTTACGTCTAACCGAATCCAGCTGAGTACCAGTATTTGACGTTTAGCGACTGCCCATTTGAACTCCACAACCCAGAAACTGGGTTACACGATACCCCTTGGCAAGGCTGGCGTCGGATTTTCTGGCTCCTGACTATCCGTAACGACTGTCAAAAGTCTTCAAATGATAGTCGAGACCAACAGCTTAACGTAATTTCAGAGGCACGGAGGAGTCCCGGTATGAAATGCATGATCACTCGAAGTTGACCCTCCAACATTTTAAAATATATTATCAAAATTGCATAGTTATAGGAACTATTTATACGAAATATAATTGGTACGATGTTGGCACGCCCACATGAAACGTGGCTCGTTACTTACCTCATGAGCTACTGAGTCTTTGCCGCAGTCGGATTGTTCTTTATCTTCACAGCTAAGCGAGGAATATTTTCTTACAAGATCTAGCACCTCCGGTTTCTGCAAGCCTGGTATTTTAGTCTGTCGTCAAACTAAATAGGAACTTGCACTTTTTGGATTAATTACAGGAGTTTAGTGCATTCTATAAAATGTCCCGCGCCGATGACTAGTCTCGGTTGAGAGTGGCCGCCATAGCCAAAATCGGTCAGGAGGACTATATGCATTCTTCGATAAGTATCAGGATCAAAATCGCGTGCTAGACACTTGTTCGGGTTGATTCACTTGATTCTTCAGCATTTGATGGCGACAAAGCCTACTTTAAGAAATTAACGCATTGTCCCGACCAAAAAAAAGAAAGAATAGAATTTTGATAAAAATATAGATAGAACTGAAGCACATTAGTGACTTATACAGGTTGGGAAGATACATATATGGTCATATCCACGCTCAACCACTCGACCCAAACTAATGTGTAAATTTGCTCGAGTAAGATTGTCTGTAGGATCTGCTATAGTAAAAAAAACAAATCAACATGTGGTCTGCAGTTTCAGAAAGACTTAACCGCTCCTTTCATCATCACTCCTTCTTTAATCAAAGAAAAACCAAACCTCACAAATCATACGAGGGCCCACCTACACACGTCAAGTCGCATTTCACCGTCCGACCGACGTTCAGTTGTTCTTTCACCTTTGCTCCAGTTGCGCGCGCAGCCACCCGCGACGGCTCCATCGCGCTGCCCCGCGGCGGAGTCAGCAGCGATTGAGATACTATGACTGGTTATTAGCTGTGGCTTCCTTTTGTTGCTCTAATGAACGGGTCAGAGGTTGTAGATGGTAGGAATTGAGTTCCGTTTGTGGTCGAGTATGTTATGTGATTTGGACTTGGTCTGGGGTAAATTTAGGTCGCTCGTTCCCAAACTTTCTATAAGATCTGCATCTTATGAAGAAGAGCTCAAAGACATCATGAGATGAATGTGGAACCATGGAGATTCTTGCTGGTTCTTCTCCGTAGGAAACCAACAATCCGGTCCATGAACTAGCTTCTGATGTTGGTCTTACTACAAAATAGACCCAATTTCTTCTAAGTTTACACCCTGTACTTCTCCCATGAAACCTTCAACAAGCCTGGTGACAATACCATTTTATCAACTCTTCAATCTTGGTTATAAAACCTGAAAGCTTGGATTCGCATTGTACCTGTTACTATATAAACACTATTGGTAAAAATACGAGTCGTAATTTTAACCAATACAAAAATCAAAATCAAAAGTTATTTATTCAAATTAGGCTGAGTGCCAGCACTTTTTGAACGTCAAACTTCTACATAAAGACAGTCCCCCACACAACACACCCCAAAACGCCCGCCCGTCACCACTTCCTAGTATTATAGCTGGGAAGAAGAAGTGGCGCAACAAACTCTCCAGCAACCTATTGGTACCTAACAGGAACCCGTAACCTTTATACCTACCCATACATCAATCCGATTTGCACTAACTGTAACTCCACTTCGCACGTTACAGGTCATACGCACATACATACACATGTAGATGATGATAAACGACTCGATTTTACGCCGATTTCATCCACATCTCATCGCATAATAATATTTATGTAGATTGTCGGAAAGGAACCGTTAGTTCAACCATTAACCGTTCTTTTTGCTTACCTCGGAAGGGCCGAGCGTGAGAATATGCAAATATGAACAGCATTGGGAGGCTAGACTGCTGCGAATTAGTTTCAATTCTAGACACTTTCTTTAACCACTCAGTGGGCAATGAAAATAAATATATTGTTATAGAAAGTTTGCCCATGTCCAAGACTGAAAGGTGGAACTAAAGCTTCTCATTTAGTAGATCTCTTTAGGCTTCTCGACCACACAGACATAGTGAGAAGACTAAAAAGAACGAAACCGTTCGAGTTGTGTTTAGTGTTTGTGAAAGTGAATAGTGTAATGTAGCACAAGTGTTACCAAATAAACACAAGAACAAAGTGTATTCGACTTAAACAATAAGAAAAGTGCCATTTGACACATTCTTAGTAAAGACAATAATAACAGTTTAGGTTTAAATTAAAATTACTTATTAGTCTATAGACAAGGCTAGATTGTAATAAGACTAGGGTCCATTCATTTGATGAACACTAGGTAAGTAAAAAAAAATTTGTAGATGAATCAATTAATTATTTGCTCGCAATACTGATAGTGGATAGGGAGGGGGTTCGAAAGGTTCTGGAGTGGTGACCGCGTACCGGAAGACGCAGCGTTGAAAGGCCTCCCACAAGGTGGACCGATTATCTGGTGAAGGCCGCGGGAATCCGCTGGATGCGAGATGCACAGGTCGAATCTTTCTGCTGAAATGAAAATGACCTTTCGGCCGAAATGATGATGAATTAATTGCTTTTTATTGTAACTTCCATTGATATAATGTAGGTGAACAATATCGCTGGCTATCTCTGTCTCGCAAAATTAAAAACAGATGAAACTGTGTCAGGTTCGTCTGACTAGAGAACTTATATAAAAGCTGTTACCTATACTCCTACACATTATACGACCAGCAGCCCTACTACGGCGTGCTAATGCCATCCAATTCCGATGATGTAAACGGGATAGTGCTATTCGCTATGTATTTCTCCGTCTCCCTCTTAGAGCGGAATCATGAGCGTTATAAGACTTCATAGTAGGGCCCCAGGTATTTAAAAACGATGTGCTTCGGACAGTGTACCTACGCCCTAACCGTTGGAGCCGCAGAAATCTAAAAAGACGTATCAACCACATACGGTATGGATGAGGTCGAATGGAAAAGACTGCATTGCAACTCAGAGCCAAACAAAAAAGCGTCTAGCAACAATAGAAGCTTGCACCAAAAATCTAGTATATAACCATGATCTACATTCCCAGTATGTAGGTGACACAGCAAGATGTTCCGTGGGAGCCTGCCGCCATTGTCTCACACTTTCACGACCATCTTAATTGTCGTGTCGCCAATTTAAATTAAATTAATTGTAATATTACAGTTCGACGATGAAGTTGGTTAATCAGATGCTTTGAGGTTGTAGCACGCGGAAGATTGAGATACCTTCATTTTTTACGTCTGACTGCTAAGTGGAGGCGCCAATTTATTTGTGGCTGCAAAATATTATTCGCTCGTACGTTCTGTTGCATTAGAGCCTCTACAAGTATAGATACATCGTGTAACACCATAAACGTAACACCTTAGTGTTATTGTTCTCATCATTTTGAACAACTTCTACTATGGGACTAATCCTGAAATCGCAAAAAAATTGTCAGCCGCCCCATACATGTTTGTATACTGAATGAACAATTTCCTTTTTTCGTAATTTCAGGATCGGTCCCATAATAAAAGTTGTTCATAATGATGAGTACAATAACCCGTTTTCAGGTTTTGCGTTGAGTCTGTTACATCCTGTTTGTATATTTACGAGTTTCTATATCAAGGACTCTTTTGATAACATCTTCCAAACCTACTCTTGTTCTATTGCTGTGGAAAAATATGTTATGGCTAATACATAAATTATTTCGACTTGTAATACATAAAGTAAATTAAAAAAGGAACGAGTCTTACAGTAGTCGAATAGGATGTGTAACATCTGACGTCTGACCTTGGTAAAATGCAACATTGCCATTAAAAGTACCAACTGACAGCCAACCCGACTACTGCGCGCTCATTAGTCAAGTCGAATAGGGCGCGCTCATTGGTCAAATCAAATAGCGCGCTTTTCATCGGCTTCCTGTTACACACTTCCGTCCCATTTCACGAAATCACTCCCACAGATAGCAGGAAAGCGAGAGGAAAGACAAAAGACAGTAACACATCAAAAAGGAGTCTATCCAGATTTGCTAGTATAATATAGTCTTCTTTTAATTCTTATCCCCAACCTGCTAAAAGTCTTTTCCAAGATCAATATTTAGTAGAAAACTAGTGACGATATATAAACTATAGCACCCATCACTGATATAAAATAAACATGTTTGCCCGTAAGTTTACACTCACAAACAAAATATTATGATAATCTAATATGTCTAAACACTCCTATTTATAAAACAACGAACAAACACCGAGCGATATGATCGCGATGTATTTTACATTAGTTTTTTTTTTATTAATTGCTCCTATTAATTTCACTGAGCATAACCACCCATCCAATAAAAAACCAAGTAAAAACAACCCTAAGTCAATCTTTTCTAAGTTGCAATTCCTTTGAGAGCATACACATAAATGACCATTCATAAAAATCCATATATCTCCTGTACTTTAAAATAATTGTGGACTTTATCTTGAAAGAACTATGGTTGGTTTTTGAGTGTAGTTTGGGATGCAAGGGGCGATAGGCAGACAAAATTAGTGTGCTGGCGTTAAACAGTTGATATGTAGCTTATGTTAATTAGACAAGGTATTAATTGTTCGTTGAATCATTACTTTTTGTATTCGTTTGATGTTCTAATTGATGCCGCTTTCCTATTGGTACTAAGTACTACGGCACAGTTAAGTTTTTCTATTGGCTTTTAACTTTATACCGGCTTATTGCCAAATTCCAAAAATTTTCTAATTATATTATTTTGTCACTATCACCATAGCTCACTCAAAACGAAATTACTAATTCCAAACTGTGATGTTATATCTAATTATTAAGATTAAAATGTTTCAACTTATCGGCCATTTGAAAGATTCCTTTGTAAAAGACTTATGACTATAAAAAGACAGGGAATAATATAAAGCAAAAGGATGAAGAAGATCGAAAAATAATAATATTATAGCCACTTTTACGTATACCGGAATGACGTCACTCTTGTGAGTGACCTAATAGGGCGGAAAAAGGGCTTACCTATCTTTTCCATCTACAATATTTTGCATACCGGTGATAGGCTTCGGTTCATCTATTGGAGGGGTCTAGTATGCGACCACTCACTAGCCTGACTCATTTCTATAGCTTACTGACTGACTTATTTGGAAATACTATAATTTTTCCAGCCCACAAATGATCTTTATTATACAACGTGTAACGGAATAAATGCAATACCTCTTAAGGGGTCACTGATCATCCCACCCAACCCCGAAATCGCGAAAAAAGAATCAGCTATTCAGTACATTTTGTTGAACGGATAATTACTATAGTAGGCGCCAGATAAATGTGGAATAAAGTACATTGACCTTCCCTAATAACTGTTCATAGGTATCTGAACAATTAAATATGAATCGTTTTTCATTATTAGACAATGTTAAGGATCACGAGAGATGATGATTCGGGACAGCTTTGTGTCATTAATTCCGTTTTTCAAATTAAAAATGTCAATAATTGTAGGTGGGTCAATGACCGTTATTCCACGATTATCTGGCGCCTACTATACTGTTAAACAAATGTTGTCTATCTATAATATATTAAACCTAACATACCTACATGCTCGTATAAACAAAACCAAAACACATCGCTGTCAACCAGAAACGTGTCTAGAAGACTGGTAGTATTGCCAATGCTTAAGTGGTTCTTAGAAAAGTGGAAAAATCAACAGCCAATAAAACTTTCCACAGATTCCCAGCCAGCATCTTCAAAAAAAAATAGCAGAAAATCACGCGAGCACAGATGTTTAATGCACCACTACCCCTCAGCCGTGATAATTGTTGCCCGCCGTATAATTACTACTGTAAAACATAATTCTTAACGCGAATAGTGCAATATGCATGAGGTGCGCCCTCCCATGACGGACAATAACTGTACCCTGATTGAGTTACATATTTATATGGTTTTTAGTGAGTGATAAGTCAGTGGACTTAGACCTGGGGTCTTCCTATTTTGAGTTGACTGTTATTTTTAGCAAAGGAGTCTTTAAAAAGGTTTTGCAAAAGAGTTTTGGTTTTTTGACAAAGCTTTGGAGAAACCTATGTCCAGCCTAGTAATGAACTATGCTAAGTTGATGGATTGAATGCGACTCTTGGAAAAAGGGCTCTTCAATTTGGAATCGTTCAAGTAGCGAATCGTACAAAGTTTGTATCGATTTTTACTTGTTTTCATTTTGTTTTCCGATTTCCATCTCAAAAGTAAACATTCCTGTTGGTCAGCCTAGGCAACTACTAAATGGCCTGTCCAAATTCATCATAGCAGGCACATTTATCATGTATACATATTTTCTAGCTAAGTCGGAACAACCGCGAAAAACAATACCTAATTAGATAGTATGTTGACAGGTCTATAAGCAATACTTTTCAAGCCTTCTCACAACAAAGTACCACCCCATCCTTACAACCCAGAACTAATTACACCCAATTATGAAGATTGCACACAACAAGAGAACTCCTAATAATTGTCAACGGGTTAGCAATTAGCTCTGAAGGCGGGAAGGGCATAGAGGAGTAAACGCAAGGTAGGAGTGTGACCCACGATGGCCCGCGGTAGCCCGCCGTGGCCCACGCTGGTGTGACCCACGATGCGTGAACTTCCGTGTGCCCTGGGTTCACACGCGCGTGGACTGCTGATGGTTCAAGGCTGGGATCGTTTCACTTTTTTATTATTGTGGAGAAAGAGAGATATAATGTTTTTGGGGATGGCTTGCGTAGAATCATTTGCGGTAAGAAATATTGCCCCATTGCCGAATATTGTATGTACTTATAGAACTAGGTTTGTATAATTCTTTTTGGAGAACCAACCATATTCTATCTATTGGAGAATTCCGGGATCAAACTACACCGTGTAAGAAATTTAATAAGAGTAAAACTGGGAGAAATAACCTTTAGAACAGTAGCAGTATGGTGGCTGAAATATTCAATAGATGCTGTATATTTGAGTTATATTCTGCGACATCAGCCCTGAAGAATACTGTATGTAAGAGCAAAGATTTAAGAGTCCGTTTAGCTACAGTGGCCATTTTCCTTCGGCATTCAAACCAATAAAAACATTTCAATTAAACCTCGTAATCGCTGGTGTAAACGTCACATCTTACCAACACGGAATTACAACGTTTTTCAACAAATTATCTCATTCACCGCGCAACGAACAGCAAAACATTTAAAAAAACAACATCTGTCAATCGAGCAGTTATTATTGTTTTTGCAGAACACCGATATAGAAGTAAAACACAATTTTATCAATCAAAATACATCTCTTATCTTCATTAAGGGCCCATTCATTTAAAGACTCCACTTACGGCCCCGGAAAAAGGCACATGTCATTTATCGTTTGCAGACCGAATAATATCACGTAGATTGGTAAAAAAATAATAGGATTCAAGGTATAAAAACTCTTTAACCGTACAGTTACACGAATGACTGGCTATGTGTTATACCTAGAAGAGTATTATTTTTCGTAAGAGGCAAGCGCGCGCGCCGACCCGCGACGCGACTTCCTGTTGGGTGCTATGACCCCGAAGAAATGGTCTATAGACGGCGAACTTTGCCTTTTTATACATGTTTTTTTTTCTTTTTGAGTTAATGGTCGGCACAGGAAATTGATTGGACGTATTTTTGGGGACAATCGATGGTTATTTTACGGTTGAGCCGCTTGGGTGATGGTTTTCCTTGAGTTTTGGGGTGAGCTAAGGACCCCGGATTTTTTTTTTTTGGGTATCCTTGATGTTGGTGATTAAAAATAAAATTTAATGAGAATTTCTCTTATGAGTTTCTCTTGTTGTCTGTTCTCTTTTCGGTTGTGTACGAGTACTGGCCTGGATTATTAGCCTGTGTCCTATAGCTGGACAAATGCCTCATTAGAAATCTTACGAATAAATAGATATTTTCTCGAAGATTTTAAAAACATCACCAAGTTTAAGAACTCACCTATTTTTACATTTCAAATCAATTTGCTTACTTATAGACGCTTTTCTTCCAACTGACTTCACCACTCCCAAACAAACAAAATTCTCTTGCACTTGCATTTCTTTCCAACAAGGTCCGCACACCACGCACACACACAAGAAGTCACGCATACACACAAAAACTGCCAACATTACACATTGTGCTCAAGAAAGTTGACCCGTAAGCAATTTTCCCATACCTCTCCTATTTATGTCGAAAGCATGAATCGACTAAACGATCCTTCATAATCGTATCCAATCGATTTTTTGTCTCCCGATATAATTGGCCGCGAGTGTAGCTTCCGTGTGTCTCGATTTTTTTTTACCGTTTATTAAGAAATAATTGATTCTAATAACGATAGTTCGTTGAATCGATTAAGTGCGGGTCAGCGGTGATTTAATCAGTTTAATTATGTTTGTGTAAACATGCTCGTTTTATGCGTTTTGTAGAATTATCTCTTTCATGGCAAGAGTTATGATGTCACCCTCTGTATATACGAACGACTTATAGAATAAGTCTGTAAGGGTGACGAAACTGTCAATGTGACATATTTGTCATAAAATAACATGATTATCGCACTACCGCGGCAGATGCTGTTAAATAAAACAGAAAATGTATCAAACAAAACTACAATAACCTATCACTTGACGGTTATATGAAAAATGGGCTCCGGCCCTAACTGGAATGTTATTAACTGTTTACAGCCATCCGTATAATAAACAGTATAGATATTCTAAATTTATATAATTTTCTAAATAGTGTCAACGGGGTCCTACGTCGTTAGCCCTTGTCACATAACACTGAACCTAATATCATTGTATATTTAGAGTTCTAAACTCTACTAAAGTTTCATAATTTATGCTCCATGCCAAAGTTCATTAGACGGTACATTTTGACGTCATTTCACACTCCTTGGCGCGCTATTTAAGCAAGAATTGAACCGTGGATGAAATATACATCCGTATTCCATTTGTACCTACTAATTTACTTTACATTTAGTAAGTCATACGAAAAGTTTTGTAAAGTAACGTAGTCACACATCTTTTATGCAAAAATTATTATTTTTTTCGCAATCGAACGAAGATCAGAATTAAAAATACATTATTGTCACCTTTCAAAATGATTCATATTATTTATATGACAAAATAAATGACTCCGCTTTTTAACACTGTGTGTAAACATGCTCATTATAAAACGATAAATAAAATTATCGTCCTTTCATGACACACCGTTGAATGCGTGACATCTCCTTACCTTATACTTCTTTTAAAACCCATAAATATTCCCCGTTTATCGTTGTAAATTTTATTATAAAAAACTCCACCTCTTTGGTGATTAAAAAAGTTTATAGTTCCTACGTAGGCACATTAGGCATAATAACAGCAATCAATGTCTCCATTTATTATTAAAAAAGAAAACATTGTCACACGTTCGCGCCAACTCGTAATTTCATATTTCGAACACCCACATCGAACCAAAAGTCCCTGCCCTCTTCGCCACACGTATAATTAGGAGAAATGATCACGGACTTTATGCACGACAGGCGTCGAAAGGGCAGGACTGCGACCCGCAAATATATGACCGATTTTTCTTATAGCTCACTAATAAATGTGAACATAAAATCACGGTCCGTATTTAATAATAATGTCCCTTAATAGAATGGTCTTTATTATGAAATATCGCCGTGAAATATTTTCGCATTTGAGCGATGAATGAATCAGAATTCATTCACTCGACGCACGGTAATCATTTTAATAGTATGGAATCATAACTTAATATTGATATTCAATTATTCTTAGAAATGTCGACCACACGCAATCGAACACGAAATCGAACAATTTATCGATTTAAAACAAAACGGTTCCAAATTTGAAACCGGCGTGTTCTCCTCTCTAATTCTCTTTCCCCGCCTATAATTGACACCGACGCGCCATTCTGTGTCTCTGTCGTATTTGTGAGGGTGGTGTGTTCCTGTCTCTCTCTGTAGTGGATGTCACGTGCGGCTGTCAGTGCAGTGACTATTTTGACAATTATGTCATTTGGCCGTCACGGGCGTGTCATTTGGGCGACGAACGATTGTGGCCCCTGTAATTTTGTTTGGAATTGTGGAATTTTTAGGGTCGTTGACTTTGCGTTATAATATGATGTATGGGAACATCTGGGCTGTGAGAAATAAGGTGAAGGGATGATTCGACGGACTGTCGCTTTAATTGATGGAATTAAGTTGGTAATGACAGCTGAACAACTGATTTTTGTAACAGATAAGTTTGTGTCCTTTCCTCATTTTTTGATCTTGATTGTGTTTTTGGATAAAGTTGTACCTACAATAAATTGAGGTTTTCATTTAAATGTACCACTGAAAAACAAAAGGCTTAAGCGCCATCACATATGGGACCTTTTTAAATAAAACAAATAATTAATGAAGAAATGGTTTCCTCGCTGGTAGAACGAACCTTGCTCGACAAACACGCACACAACCCATCTTTCAATAGCCTAGAAAGCTGATCGCATGAGCCAATACAAAAAAAAAACATTTAAATGCTCTAAACTTCCAGACTGGCTCTACTATTGCCATTTGTTATTTTGTCCAAGTGTTAGACCACTTACCAGTTGGAATATCAAACTGCACATACCTAAAGCTCACCCACATAATCTTCATAAAAGAATCCACATTTAACCAGACAACAAAATCTCTCTAACCCCATAAATGATACAACTACGTGCAAGCAATTTTCCGACTGTAGAAAATTCAGCATCGTTTGAACAAGTCGTGACTACCGCCACCACGCCACCGTGTCGCCACCTGTCTCCATGCATTATAAATGAGCTGCAGCGCTGTTTCAAAATGTTATGCACTTTTATAGGTGAGGTGGTGACAGGAGGATTCTGTAGATAACGGTGTAGTGGAGTAATTGGGCTGTGATTACTGTAAAGTGGTTGAATTTGATTACTGGCTTCGGCCAGCAGTTTTGCAAGCTTTGTCTCGTCTCTGTCAGCTATGACCTAGACTAGAGTCAGGAGCAAACTCAACTCAATTAAAAAAAAAAAAAACGTGAATGTCGAAGATTATCTATAGAGAACAGATTCCTCGGGTAAAAAGTATCCTATTTCCTAAAAATTTATAGAAACAAACATGTCGCAAACCAAAGTTTGATTGAGATCTTGCATCCAATGATTTTTTTCCAGAAATCTATACTTCTACACTAATAAAAGAAAAGCCAGAGACTTTGTTTATTTGTTTGAACGCGCTAATCTCTGGAACTACCTGTCGGATTTACAAAATTATTTTTGCAAATGCTAGCCACATTCATGAGAAATACCATAGGCTCCTACGGGAACGGGAAAAAAACGCTATATTCGCGTACGAAGTCCTCGAAGTTCTCGAGTATTGACGCATGATTCTTTTTTTTAATAGCTAGTCCCACAACTGGGCAAAAACCTCCCCCATATCCTTTTACACACTTTTTCTTGCGGCATCTCGAATCGGACCTCGTGATGCGCGTCTATGTCATCTCTTACCAGTTTCTGGGCTGGCCTCGGCGACGCCGTTCATCTCCTGGCACCCATTGCGTGGAGACTTTTGCCCAGCGGTCCTTATGCATGCGGCCGTTGTGACCCGCTCAATCTCATTTGAGATTTCTTCCTTGGAGCGCAGCATGGTGTTCTATACTCTGTCTATTCCTTTCACACGTGTGTCTCATTGACTCAATCAAATAACAAGTTATTTTTTTCCACATGAATGGAAAAGCTCCACACAAAAATTTTCTATCAATGACCTTTTCAACACTTATCATTCCCCAATAATTCGCGTATAAAGCTGGCTATGAACAGTATCAGTGCGGCTACCGTTAGCGGCGCCCCCCGCATGCTAATGCCGCCTCGTGCCTCGCAGACGACGTGTGTCGTCGTCGCGCCGCCGGCTTTGTGGAGCCGACGAGACTTTGCCGCCGGTAGGATAGGCCGGGAGTGTATGAGGGAGTGAATATCAAGTCAAACCTATGCACTAAGGCCAATTGAGTCACCTATCCCTGCTAATACCTTGGTATTAGTAGGGTTGACTCATTTAGCCTTAACGCAATGGTTTGGTTCGCGGACTGAACAGATCTTTACTTACTACGCTACATAGTGTGCCAGTAGTGCCAATTCAACTATTTTTTGAGCAACGTTCGCAATCACATGTCAGTTACAATCTGGCAAAAATGTGTGGAAATGGAGGCTTTTTTGACAGATTTCGAAAATAGCTTTAATATTTGTAGAATTGGCACTTAGGTCACCCTTTTTTGACGATATTAAGACTTTGAAGCGATGTCTTGAAACGTGCCAAATATACTCCTGTACACTCCAGTGGTCGTCTTTTGTATATTTATTGGATATCCCGGCTTTCCGTTGAAACGCACCGGCTCGCCATAATCACATCATATCCTAACCTATTCCCCAAATAAAAGACATCAACGCGTTTGAAGTACATCAATGTGCCACTTTTTTCATGTTTGTTTTAGAGCGTGTTTTGAAACGTAATTTGTTTTGAATGGGTAATTTCTACAATAAAAGATTTATAAAAACCCTGCTACTGTTAACTACTGCTACATTTAATTGGCAGGTATGAATTTCACTCAAATTGTTCAAAGAAACCTTCTTACAATAGTAGTTACACAAATTAAAATTAACGTTAACAATAATTCAACATCAAACCCTAAATTAAACTGACATTCAAGAAACAAACTAACTTTAAAGAGAATAATCACCCAACGACATTGGTAACCAATCTATCACCCACCACATTCCATTCCAAAATTCCGAATAGAGAAATCGATTAAAAAAAACATAATGGTTTGAATATACATAAGTACCCTCGCCACGTGGCGCGACTTCCTCCCGCGGAGACGCGCGATTCGGCGAAATAGTCGCGTCGGGCGGCCGCGCGTCCCGACCGTAATAGTAATAACCTCAAGAGTTAGCGCAAACGTGTGCAATGCCGCTAAGGGGTGGTATCCATTGTGTTAGGAAAAAATACTCAACCAAAACAAAAAAATATATATAAATATATATTTCATCAACACAAAAAAAATGTTGATTACAAACACTACCGAAAAAAATAATAATTAGACCAAGCATGACAACGGTTATGAAATCATTACAAATAAAATGACAATTTGTAGACGCGATTAATCTTTAAGAAAAAAAATAAAATTATGTCATGAATCATACAAACATACAATTAAAGCCCTAACGAACCTAGCCAACCTTAGACCCATATTCCAGAACACGACGCCAGCACATCAAGCAACAACCATCTGTCAAATCTCTTTAATAGATTTTCAACTTTATCACTAAAGCTTTAGGTTCAAGGTTGATTGGGAAAATTTGACAGTTTCGGGTAGCTTGATGTGCTGGCGTTTGTACAACTCGAAGCATCAAATTGTCGCTTAAAGCTTGGCTTTAAAGCTTGTCATAAATTGTCGTTAACGTTTTGGACTAGAAAGGTAAATCTCAAAACCAAATAGTTTTCTCTGAAGTCTCTTTTGACCCGTTTACAGCTAAGTAAAGCTACGTATTTTCATTTTCTAAAGATATTTTTTCGAGAAAATACCACACAACTAAAACATACTCACCCAAATTGCCCCACAAACTCATTTCCAAAATAAAAAAACAGATTATCTTGTCTGTGGTTTGTTGTAGGATATGAGTTGAGCCAAAACCGTGTCGTCCAACAATGGAGCCGTGCGTCGGCGCGTGCTAGCGACGTGACCGCGCGACACACGCGGCGCGAATACCGCGCGGCTAATGAGCACGTGTGGAGCCGCCCTTACTAACCTTCGCGTCAAGTACTACGAAAATGTGTGACGTGATGGTTTTTTAATTCGTTCTTTTCGATAGTGGACTGAGGTTTTAGGACTCAAAAGTCGAGAGACACAACTCACTTTGGTTTAAAAGCTCCAGTCTTTGATTCTTGCATTGTATTCTAAGAAATATGATTTGTTTAACAAACTAATGTGCTTGAAAAAGTTATGTAGATTCATTCACGCACATTTTGTGAAACCTTGCGAAAACTGCATGGGTTGATTTGCGATTTCTTTTCTCGAGTACTTAGTTGATGTTTAAATATGATAGTAGAATCTAGATTATGGTGAAAAATCGAATAGCTAAGTCAAACATTTGACATGTTTCTGGTCTCCTGGTACTTATGAATCTTTACCGGTCAACCAGCAGCGGCTGTAAATTTCCACTTCCTCCTCAAACACCACTAAGCAATGCCAAATACCGGAATAAAAAGTAGCCTATCTGTTATTCCAGGATATGCACTTTATGTGTAAATTTCATCTAAATCCCTTCAGTCGTTTTTGCCTGATTGTTGCACAAACATACAAAATTTTAAATTCATATTAGTAGGATTAGTCTGCCCAACCTTTACCCAACTATGCTGGGCTCGACTTGCAGTCTAACCGGCTGCAGTTGTGTACCAATTTTTGCATGGAGCGACCTCTCAGACGTCCACAACCCAGTAACTGGGCAACAAGATATATATATATATGGGCAAGACTGTTGTCAGAGTTGTTGGCTTCTTACTACCCGTAACGACTGTTTAAGATCTACAAATGACAGCCGGGACCAACAGCTAAACGTGCTTTCCGAGGCACGGAAGAAAGTATGTGAAGATGGTCACCCGTACAGATAAAGACGGTCACGCAACTGTACGTGTCCCTTTTGAACCACTGAAGACTGAGGACATCGTAGAGTACATATGGGTGAAGACCAACTGGACCTTGAGCGTGGAGAAGCTGGAGGCGCGCCATAACACAAATTTATAGTCGTCCGTAGTGCGCGTTCCAACTCATCATTTGGTGCTCTTCCTCAAGGAAGAGTTTTGGCCGAAAGGTGTGCTGTATCGGCGTTTCCGCGGCCGGCTACGCGACGCCTCGCAGCGTAACACAACACGTCCACTTCGTTTGCCAGTAGTTTTTAAATTTGTTGTTTAAAATATACATATATTAGTTTATAGTAATTGTTTCTTTACTTATTTATTGTGTTTTATGGGCCTTAGTCGCCTGAAATGAGGGATAAATAATTAAAATACACACACCAACTTCGGCAATCATAACTTAACCATGAAGACCCGTGCGGCTGATATTATATAGCCATGAGCCTTTAAAATAACACTTTAAATATCTTTTCCGAATAGCTGTTTATTTCTTGCATTTATGCTTACAAATGGATACCCCTTAATATTTTCTACCAAAGTGTACCAGTAGTTCTACCAGTGAAATAAAAAGAGTAAACAAGTTAGATACATCTCAATCGCCCCAACAGCAGTCGATCATCCGCACCAGTGCCTCCAAACGGAAACTAATCCAATAGACCAGCCTTTTAACGATCACTTCATTTTATGCTTTTTCTTGTAATCGAAAAAAACAACTGTGTCTCGGCACGCGCGGGCTCGCCGTTTGCGGACGCGCGTCGCATCGTAACGCGCTACACAGAGACAACAACGCGACAGCGCGACAAGACAGAGCGAGACAGCCGTATGATTAATGAGTACGACCCGTAACCAAGAAATGCAGTCAAATTAGGAGAAATAAATATCAGAGTTGATGCTTTAAAAATATATCGTGTATGAAAACGGTTTCAAGTGGTAATCAGCAAGCAGTTAGTCGACTCTTCACGTGGCCAGAGGGCTGGTCATTTCTTCGAATCAGCATTGCCACTCAACGTGGCAATTCTGCCAGTGTTCAGGGGACTTTTCCGTTGACAGAGATGTGGACGAATTTTTCGATGCCCTATGAGTTCTTCTCCCTCCCCTTTTAATCTGCTTGTACATTTATAAATATAAATAAATAAAATATGTATTAATACATTTTTTTACTAGTGGTAATGGAATCGTATGTTGTATAACTATGTTTCTTGGGTATACAGTTGTCGAGCTGTTTATTATGTCAGTCAGGATTCTGATATAAACAGGAAGCTTGAAAAATATATTCCTTATAGGTTTCATAGATGTGCCTGTACTGTGAATTTTGTTCTCGCATATTGCTATCGTAATAAAAGGAGGTGGAGAGGAATATTTTAAAAATCCTCCTTGGATTACGAAGCATGCATTCGGTATCGGTAAAGGCCAGTTGTATACTGGTAAGTATACAACTGTCACTGGCTGGAAAAGAAAAGAAAAAATTTAATTAGGAATACAATGAAATCTAAACATTCAATATAAAGAGGTTAAAATGTTTATTTGTTTACCTAGAAATATTGGTCCTGATGAAAAATTCATTGACTGATAAAAAGCTAGAAAAATGAAAATATATAGGGAACATATCCTGAAAAAAAAATGATTCGACTAAGCTAGATTATATTGGCAATGACAATACTGGCCGCAAAAAATCTATGGTAGGTGATTATTAAAAAAGTGTACATTCACAACTTCCTCTCTGGCCTTTCATGTTAACAGCTTTCCACATACCTCTCCAAGAATTCCGTAAACTGTTGGTTTAGCGTGTTTTACGTGGCCATCACAGCTCTGTACATAAAATAGATTATAGCTATATAAAGCTGGTCGGAGAGGCGTTGTCGACGCGTACACAATGCGTCGCCGACGGCGCGCGGCGTGCGTTTACGGCGAGATACTAAAGTTTATTGCACACAGAAACACGAACATATGCGTTGGTTTGTATGGAATGGTGTGACGGATAGACTGTGGGCGGGGAGCAGGTTGAAAAATTTAGAGTTTTTGGGAAGAGGAAGGTGGTTTGAGTTTAATAACGAGGTTCTAACTTCTCTCGCATCCATAGGCTACCCGCGACCCTCACCAGGTCATCGGTCCACCTTGTGGGGGAGGCCTTCCAACGCTGCGTCTTCCGGTACGAGGTCGCCACTCCAGAACTTTTCGGCCCCATCGACCATCTGTTCTGCGAGCAATGTGCCCTGCCCACTGCCACTTCATTTTGGCAATCCTTAGGGCTATGTCGGTAACCTTGGTTCTCTTGCGGATATCGTCATTCCTGATTCGATCACACAAGGAAACTTCGAGCATTGCCCTCTCCATTGCTCTTTGGGTGACTTTAAGCCTTCTGGTGAGGCCCATTGTTGTCGAATGTTCGTATGGACTAAACTAAATTATTATTCATTAATTCTAAAAATAGAAGAAGATATATTAATCAGATGTTTGCCACCAGACACTCTCAATAATCCAAACACTATTAACGACTAACTGCTGAGCATAGGCCTCTCTTTTCTTGTGCCAACCCGTGGGGGCTGGCACAAGTCCCTGTGCCAGCCTCATCATTTAAAATTCCTTCAAAATATTGATGAATTGCCCAATGATCAAAACCAACCTCAAACCCGTTTCCGAATCCCGCTACCGCTCGTATCTTACAGCACACTTAAGCTTTCGTTTCCGCCAACATAGCTCGGCCGAATAAAGCCTCGGTTTATGCATTTCGGCAGCTTTGCTGTTTTATTTCGCGGCCTTTCTCAGAACTGAAGGAAAAAATGCCTTTCGGAGACACGATGGAGACCCGAAGGCTTCCGATTGTGGAAGAACATCGAATAGCTGGACGTTTGCGAGATGTTAGGAAGCCTTTGTAGTGTGCCGAACGGTTTTGGAATAGGTACGAGTATAGTGATTGGAGGCTGGTATTGTCATGCTGTAAAGGAAAGGGATCTGGGGCCCTACTATGATGTCTTGAGACCATGATGGTGCTAGTAAAGGAGGGTAACGGAGATATAAAAGGCGTATAGGAGTATCCCATTTTCGAAACGGAATTGTGATGGCCTTGGCACGTCAGTAGGAGGGATTTGAATTAATAATTAGCGTCGAATACCGGGCTTGTTTTCTGTGTTGGCGATTCTAGATCCTGCTGTCGAGGTTTTCGTTCACTGTCACAGATTCAGGTGTTCTAGAGTAGTTTCTCAAGTTATAATGAATCAATCGCATTAATTTTAATATTGTCAGAACTTTGAAGTTAATCCGTGAGATCACATAACAAACTGTCATCATGTTGCAGCCCTTTTCCTACTTCTTTTTCTTACCTTACTTGGATTCGTCACAACCCACAGAAACAGTTACCGTTAGAAATTCTAGTTCAAGAATCCACATTTTTGCCCGAAGAAACAACACTAATAGTTTAACTCTTCCATACCTTCTAAAAGTCCATCACTAAAAACAAAAACAATTTCCGCTCAATAAAACTACAATATTCACAATCGGCAATCGTATCAGACGTACAAACAGAACATACTTTACAGAACGGCCATATGATTTAAATTCAGCCAATAATTTCTACATGACCCTGTATCGCGATCCGAAATAAAAGTCTACATACGCACGACAATAAAACGAACTGGCCACTGTCCGGGACTATGAGACAAGACTTAAAAAAAAACGACAAAATTGACCACGCACTTGGAATCGAAATGCAAAAAAAATGTTTTGCTACAAAGAGACGGGGACATTTAAACTTGTGTGCGATAGAAAGGAAGAGGGAATATAAATTTAGAATGCATCGCCATGCTCTTCGACATCCGTCGGCGCAAAAAATCGGTGCTGCCATCTATTGGTTGTTAGCGACACTACGGCGGGTTCAACGATTGATTGGGGCATTTGGTTTTAGGTCGCGGGTTTCGGCAGTTCCTGGTTTTGAATATAAAACTTTGTCATAACTGGACTTTGCAAAAATGAATAGTATTTGTTCATTCTACACACACTTGCATTGACTTGGTCGATGGAACTCTTTCGAATCTCGGTACGAAGCTTGAAATAATAAATTATGTAACTATGCAGACATAGAGTCTTGTATTTGGGTAAGTTAGGAGAACAGAGATAATAGTTACTCTCCTCTCCTTGAAACTGTCCTCCCTACTAAGGGCCATTCTTTTTGACTTTCCAAAAAGACTCGTCCTTAATTGAACTCTTTTGTGAAATTATTTTCTTCGCCTCTTTTATTTTTTGTCGTTTTGCGTAAAATATCGAATATTATCCATATTTCAATTTTAAAACATTTTTCACATCTTTTAAAAAACAGTAGCCGTCAAATCTAACTGTACCGGCCAGGCATCCAGAAGCAATGTACCAACATACAAATAAAAACACAAAATGAATGACAACGCTGTAATGAGCCAATCGATCATGCGTGTTTTGACGAGGTGGTCCACTCCTGCGTGTCATTAATTAGATCGCCAACGTTAGGGCCTAATGATCTGTTGATATTAATGAATTATCTATTTTATTAAGCTTTCGGGATGAGTAGTAGTTGAAGGAATTCTTATTGTTCGTTTGGAATGTTTTGGTTAGAGTTTATTGATTTTGGATTTTATTTGAGTGAAAATTAAAGCATTGTTTTAATTAAATTGATCAAATAAGATTAGACCAAAAAGTTAATCAAGGGAAATGTTACCAGTAGATTATTTTTGTGAAAAATGATCCTAGCATCGTTTTTGCTTTGTCGTTTCGCGCATGTCTGTGGGAGTCTTAAGTCAGGTTGCGCAGATGCTATAATTAATATGTTATTGAATAGTCAATGATCCCCTATTGGATATTGTGTCAAGTCTGTATTTTTAAGTAAATCTCTGATAGAATGATAATCGAAGAAATAAGTAAATAAAACTTTGAATCTAAGACGAAGGAAGATTCCATCCTGAAAAAACCGCTTTACCCATTCACACAAAAAAAGAAATAAATGACAACATCTTTTTCAAAATTAGAACGTCAATATGAAAAAGATTTTACTAAATTCATCTTACGCACAAAGTGGTCTAACCCAAAAATTACAAAAAAAAATTGTCTTTCACGTTGATTGATTCCTGTCATTCAATGTTAGGTATTGGGGTCCCTCAACTTTTAGTTAATGGGCACCCATTTATTACGATTGAGAGATATTCCACTTTCTTGGGTGGGTTTCTAGGAATATGTTGAGAATAAAGTGCACGAAATGGAATATTCGAGTAAAATATAATGGGATTTTTGTTGATTGATATGTTTGCTTTACAATGATAAGCTTTTTCCACCAAAACACACATTTATGTGTGTGAATGATTATGCTCGTTATGATATGGATATTTTGACGGGCAGTAAAGTGGAGATAGATCTTTTTGAGCAGTTCTGCTTCTTACTTCTTGTCTGGTACATATCGCTGAATGAATTTTGTGTGACGATTTTTGGTATTCCTACAAAAAAGTAGATATATTCTAGGTATCCATCTATGCAACGAAAGTCATTTATTTTTTCTTACAAACAAGAGTTCAACCAACATGTTAGACAGCACCTAAAATTGAAAGGTACTGTTTCAAAACTTGACAAAATAAGCTCCAAGCCTGTCTGCCTCGATATTTTTTTAGTTACCCTGTGTTTTCCCACTGCTAGGCAAAGGCGTCCTATATTTTCAACCTAACGAAACCTGCCAAGTGCGTGTCGGGCCACGCACAGGGTAGTGTTCTGTAGTTACCCGTCTCATAAACCATGTCAAAACAAATAGTAATTTTACTACATTATTACAATGTTACGAATGTGTTTAGTTACGGACGAAGTTTTAACACGGGAGCCTTAAAATGCCTATGATTTTTCTCCACCTCATTCTACAAGCACTTGTCGCCACGGCTTCCGTCCGTCGCGCGTCGCATGTCCGCGTTATCGCCGCCACTCAATTACACTACGATAGCGCGCGGCTCCGCCCGCACGACCGGTGGTCCGCTGTCTATGATATTAACTAATTGTATGCAGACGTGATTGGGTTTATTCGGGTTATGTGTATTAATACTTTTAGGTATTATAATTATGTATGTGTACCAGTGTCGAGTATTCAGCTCGCCAAAGTAGATAAGTATTTAGTGAATTACGTTAGATAATTAGATACTATCAAGACTAGAATTAATGTTTACTCTTTTATCAGCTTAAAGAGCGTATACTCCTCACGATATTTCATACATATTCGCAAGTCCTTATTCTTGGAAATTAATTAACCGATTTTTTACTTGAAACGCATACTGGAAAATACCTAGACATATAGAGTTAGTTAAGAAGTTATTTGAAAAAGAGTTTATAGAAAAATTCTGAGGGATTTTTAACTTTCTATTGAAAACTAGACATTGCTCTCACTGTATCTCTAAACAGATTTAGAAAATAATACGTGATTTCTATTTCCTAGAAATTCAAAGCTTTCATCCTAAATTTTGAATTTAATCTGAAAAAGAACAAGCAAAAATGTAAGCATTGAATACACTTATAATGTTCAGCAATTTAATTAAAATGATAACGCATTAATCCCTGCAATACTTGTTGAAATATACAGTAAAATTGCATTCATTTTTAATTCAAAATACATAGTAGAATACCAACCTACACACATCTTACTCGATTCCATAATACCAACATAATAAACGCAACATGAAACATAAATCCAGCTCTCTTACAATCTAGACCTTAAACTCCGAGTGTTTAGCCAGGTGTCAAGCCATTAAGGTCATTACCTCGGTAATAAAGTGCCCACTAAAAGCTTTATTAGATGTTGCTACAAAGAAATATTTCTCGACAAAATCTAGTGAGGTGACACCACGGAATCCGGTAGTCGATACTTATCGCTAATCTCGACAAATGACTAATTGTAAAAATGTCGCGAGCGACAGTAAATGTGTTTTAAATAATGATTTTAGTTTTATGTGTGTAGGATGTGAATTATGTGGTTTATAATTTGAAATCTGTAGGAATTAATGTGAGCTAAAGAAATGATGTATTGTTTTTTGGGTTGTCAATTTTTGCATGCCGTAAATTTGTTAGTAGTCGATTAGTAGCACATTTTAGCAACTTATGTAGGGTCTGTAATTTGCCTTGATTTTAGCGTCGTAAGAATTTCATAAGCGTTTTACCAATTTTATCTGGCAATCGGAATTTTACTTTAATTGAAATATTATTTTCTGTAACATGTTAAAACCACAATATTTTCGGTGATTCAAAATATTTTTACTACAAACACAATTAATATGAAGACCAAAATATTTAAATTTAATTAAATTCATATTATTCACAAGGGCAATCCAAAAAGTCACAGTGTCACGCACGCAACGAATGTAACCATAAAACATTTAAATATGTAAAATGAGCATCACATAAAAACAAGTTCGCCAACGAATTAATAAAAAAGAAACACCCAGACCGCTGACAAGTGCTCTTAATCTCTACAATACACGTTGTCATTAATTACCGATAGAAAAAAGATCGATAAGTATGAGACGACTAATGGAGTAAGACCTGCACTACAGGAAGCCTTTTCCCGTCATTTGTCTTGATGACATTTGACATCAGTCAGCCGAGTAGTAGATACCTGAGTGACGTTTTGTAAAATTATTTTGAACTTGTATTTTGAACTGATTTTGAGGCTTATTGTAGATTTTTAAATTGAAAATTAAAATATTTTATAAAAGCTTATAGATGAAAAAGAAAAGTTTTTTTTGTAAAAGCAAATGTTTGAAATGATGTACAATAAAATTGTAGGACTCTTAATATATTCCACAAAAAATATTACGGTAGATCTTTGGAAACCAAAGTCGTTACCCCGAATTAATCATTAAAATCGCACAAAAAATGTTAAACCACATAAAATAAAATAATATTCTGCGTTTCATTCCATTAAACGTAAAAAAAACAACCTCCTATTTAAATTCTCGGTTGATAAATTACCATTTATTATATCGACACGCCGCATCACTAAAAGTGAAGTTGTTTGTTTTGCCGGTAGCAAGTAGTGTCGCCTTGATAAATATCCTTAAAGATTGTTCGGACTCCTCGATAATTTCTCTCGGAACCTCACACTTTAACCCACAGTGAATTTTACACTTTACCTAACAAAAAATAAAGCTTAAAATTCAACAGCAGACTCACAGTTCTTGGTCCAAGATATATGAAGTTATTTATGATACCCTCATAGTACGTGTTTTATAGTTATTTGATAAAACACTATCGTGATTATTTAGCTTGACTTTGTGACTGGCTGAATCTATTTTGTTTATTTAACATGCCACTAATATTATTCTTGGATGTTATCTACATACGAAAGGTAATACTAATAAACAACCAGTATAATGTTACAGCTGTCTTACGATGATAAATAGCAAATAAATTTAATAATCTTATGGAAAAATACATAAATACATATTAAAAATACATATTTCTACTGCCCCTGTGCCCGCAGCAAACATTTGAGTACGCCATAAAAGATTTGCAAAAACTCGCAACAAACTTGGATACGCAGTTTTGCAGAAAAACAGTGACAACTTTTCATGCTAAACGCATAAACCTCAGTTACACGGCGGATAAAAAGTATCGTAAATAATATCGTAATATCACCACGACAAGTCATGGCACGTCAATTTTCTCCGCTCTGTAAAAACGTGTAGCAACATTGTGTACTAGCGAACACAATCAGCTCATTTTCATTTTTTTATTTTCCAGGTAAAAAGTGGCGTTCACTCACACCGCAAGACAGGCGGCCGTTCGTGGAGGAAGCGGAGCGGCTGCGGGTGATCCACATGACGGAGCACCCCAACTACAAGTACCGGCCGCGGCGGAGGAAGCAGAACAAGACGCGGCCCAACCAGCCCGCCACGCCCGCCAGCGCGCCGCCGGCCACCGCCGCGCTGGGCTCGCCCTACGCCGCCGGCACAGACTCGCCCGACCCGCGGTTCAGCCACAACCCCGGCGCCGGCTTCTCCCCCTACCGCACCTCGCCCCTCGCATCTGACTTCCAAAACAACCAATTCAACGGCCACGTCCAAACCCCGGAATCTTCCCCCGCGAGGTCTCCCGAACCTCAAGGCAGAAGGAGCGCCCCTGCTGAAGCGCCTCTGCCTACACCTGACGCATCTCCAGTCGAAAATGAAAAGGAGAATTTTCAGTATGAAGAGAGGAGGCGAGCGATTAATGCCTCCTCTATGTCGGACTCTTACTCACCCTATAAAACTTATAGAACGCCAGGATCCTTCTCGCCAGCGCCCGTCGCCGCCATGGGCATGGCTAACGGTATGTACGTCATGTGTACGCAGAGGACTCTGACCGAGCAGCCGCCGCTGGTGACAGGGACGTTCTTCCCACCCGTCGCCACCTCGCAAGATCAGCAAACTCTAGGCACATCTACACCAAGGGTTTCCAACGCCCCCAGTGGCCCAATGCCCACGGAATACACTATACAGTATCATCCTTTCGAGCAATACGAACAGATGTATAAAACTGAGGACTCGTACGTGTCTCACTACCCTGATCAGCCAAAAACTGAGTATGACACGGGTGGCAGCTACTTTTCCGAGGAGCCGCCGTCGAACCAGCAGCAGGATGGAGAACAGAATTATATGAATGCTCGTCCGGAGATAAGGACGGGCTCGCCCGAGTCTGATGTGGACGCGCGGGAGTTTGATAAGTACTTGGATTATGGAGCTGAAGGACCGATGGAGCAGCACCAGCAGCAGCAGCAGTACCGGTACGAGCAGCAGCAGAACTTCCGCCCGCCATACTGCCCAGAGCAGGCGCCGGGCCCGGAGTACTGCTCCGAGAGGATGTACGCCTCTCCCTACGCCTCTGTGATCGCCGGAGCCCCTCCTACTACCTATGCTCCCAGCGCTCCCGGCTCTGACGTCAGACCCGAGGACGAGTTCAGCGTCATCCTCGCCGGAGTACGACAGACTTGTTACAGCAATTGACTAGAAAAGGACTGAGACGGGGTAGCAAATGGACTCTTCCTAATCTGTAGCCCAAAGAGTTGATTTCCTTCCAAATATAATACGGAATGTACGATGAAAAGTATACACAGCGGATATAAGTGATATTGTAAGAATTTGTTCTACTAAAATTAGACAAAAATATATAACCTTACATAATGAAATCAAATAAATTGTATACCGCGACGACAAAGTGATGTAACTCAAATATAAATATTTTTTTAACTAGTTCGCAACCTTAGCGATTTTTGTAATTTGTGTAAAACTTTTCAACTATTTATTACACTGTGAATAAATTAAAGAGGAGAGTAACCTATTTTAAGTGAATTTATACGATTTGTAGGAAAATAAAAAATAATTATAATTATGAAAGCGAAACTGCTTATACTTACGTTTGAAGTTCCAAAATTGTCTGTGCCTTGAAGAGTTTGTATAAAATATATAAAATGTTAGCGGCAGCAATTTTTGACAGCGACTGTTTATAACTATTAAGAGTTGAAGATATATTAAATAACTAATGTTAATGTGAATTGGTGCTATGTGAAGAGGTCCTAAAATATTTTTTGTACGTCCAAATCCGTATACCATAGAGGTAGCGAATAAAGCGATTCCTATGTAAAAGATTATTTATTTGTAACTATTTTTGTATATTTCGTAGATAAAAAATAAAAAGAGCGTCGAATTAAATGAAATATAGTTCTTCCAATAAGCCTGTAGATATATATTTTAAGTCGTATTTTTATATTGTTTTAGTTTATAAATTTAAAGAACTACTGTTTCTGTATAAACTGTTAGAATATTTTAATAAAGAAATATCTCATAGGTTAAAATTATTTGTACTAAAACTATACCTAGTTAAATTGTTTTTAGTTTACGCTGCAATTCTTTAGTTTAGTATCGAGACACTCGCACCGCGAAACTAAGTTCTTCCTAATTGTAAGAAAATTTATAAGGAACAATAAAATTTTTATTCATATGCATTTTTGATTATTATTTTCCTCACACCAATAATTCAGAAAAAAAACTACACGATGTTAATATCATATAAAGGAATAAACATGAAAAGTATACAATTTTTACTGATAAAATTCCTTGACACGCACACACAAATTGACAAATTCATTTCATTCAATATCTGAGGCAATCTTCCTCCAAAATGCCCTTGCATAATACCACAGTCACTCATTCCACGCATTCGAAAGGATCGCATATTTATTTTATCCCTCCGATAAACATCGATTCAAATTAATGACACATTTAATGATATATTACGATCACTACACTTGCCAAACGCTAAACAACAAAAACAAAGCGAAAGCTGCATAAGTCCAAATAAAATTAAAATTACTAAATAATTTGCGAAGGCAGGGGTGTGCCCGTGCGGCCCGCGGGCGCCCGCGCCTGTAATTACGAAACGGGCCGCGGTATCACGCCCCTGTAGAGAGAACCACGGCTATTGATGTATTGACGTTTTGGAGAAAACACAGATATAAGTACAGAAATGAAGATTTGAGTTTGTGCAGTATGACTTCGGGGAACTTTTGGGAGGTATAATTGAGTTATTTTTCATTGCAGGCTATTGATTTTTATGCAAATTTCTTATTTATGGGAAATTGTTCTTTTCCGCTGCAAGCTTACATTTTTAATCCCATAAAATGAATAATATACGAAAATTACCGATCCATATATTTACTTTACGATATTTACAGTGAACAGGAACACACACAGATTAAAAAACAACCTAACACTTATTGAGAACAACAACAAATTGGATCATGAGCTTTACTAACTCATTTTTGATACAAAAGAAAACTTATAAATACATGCACACATACATTAAAAAAATTTAGTTAAGCAGAAACTGCAGAAACAAGGAGGTTGGTTATAATAATAATAATTAAAGTAAATTATTATTAATTACAAATTAAAAAGATAAACCTAGTGACTTGGATTTTAGGCAAGGTACAGTCATCATCAAAATATAAAAATGCATGTAAATGTAAAAAAACTAGATTTATTAGAATATAAACTATAGTTCTTGACACTAAATGAAATAATCATGTTAAATTAAATTGAGATTTAAGTAAATAACGCTAAAAAAATCTTTTTTCTTACTTACTACAATTTCCCAATGCGCGCATTTTGGCGCGAGGCTGTTATAATACGTGATAATTAAGTTTTTATTCGCTCTTTTACATTTTAATCCTCGGGGACATCTCGATCCCGTCACGTCTATCCGGTATTGTTTTATTTGTTTATTCATGATTTATTTCGAGCAATATTTTTCATGGATAAAAAAAGAAAAGTGGGTTTGTTTTCTCAAAATTAACTTGCAGAGATGGTAGAAAAAGGTTATGTCGAGTGAGAAGTTCATTTATTTATTGCACACAGTTACAGACTTAACTAAACTTTGTGAATACATTACCCTGTTAGGGCGCAACAATCATAGCAAAGGAGTAATTATTTTCTAACCGTATTATACAGGTATGACTTCAAAATGGAGGAGGCATTATGTACCGACGCATTTTAACACGTAGGTATAACAATGATTCTGCCAGGGTTGCGGAATTTGTTCGAAAGAGTTACCGCGGCACTTGAACGCAAAGGGCTTTAGAATGAACACGGGTAGGTTTTAGCCAGTAAGAGTCTGACACGCCCTTCCGCACCCAGAGCGGAAGAAGTAATTTGATGATATTCCATCCTGAAAAAAATAAGGTATAACAACGACAAGTGGTAAGTTTTAGCTGAAACCTCCTTAAGGGCAGAGTGAATTTGTTACTCTAGGCAAACGTACTCCATTGTCCACCACTTCATCGCTTACCATCAGGTGATATCTCAACTGATGGTGAGTGAGTGAGTGGTCAGACACGAACCTAATCTAAGTAAATTATGAATGCGATTTTGTTTGTTACACTTTCACGCCAAAACTGATGAACTGATTTTGATGAATTTTGGTACAGAGATAGATAGGATCCTGGAGACGAGTATAGGCTAATAGGAAATAAAGCTTAATAAGAGCGAAGCCGCAGACTGAAGCAAGTCAAAAATAATAAAAAAATGTTCAATTGTACATCAGAGGAGCCTACCAATTGCGAATCTAATGGTACCTAACTCATTATTTACCAAGTACTTATATCTTCTCAAAGCTCCTACCCTACCCACAATATAAAGCCATAATTCTTAAAGCAATAAGTGTAATTAATAAGCTAATTAGGAACAATTACGGTGACAAAGCTAGACCATTGGCTGTCGCGTGGCAGCGTCTCAAATTGAATGAACATAAAAACAGTTCGCGACGTAATGGGCGATAGAGAGCCAATAAAATATGCGTTTGCGCACTGACCAGAGGTACGTACTCGTGAAGTACTGGAAGATATGCGAGAATATAAACTGCATTGAAATCGATGAGAGTGCTCGACGATTCCAGATACTGTGGTGAAGGTGTGTATTAGGAGCGTTTATAGGGAAAAATATTTATCTAAACATCAAAAGGTACTTCAAATTACTTCCGTTCATGTTAGAACAAAATAAGAGTTCGTTATAGTATTGCAGCGATGTGTTAATTGTACAATCAAAAATAACCAATAAATGTAGTGAGTAATCTAGGAGAACCCGTATTTCTGTAAATGAGGAAAAGTTCATCATCATGTTTAAAGGTCAAAAAAGTATGACGATAATGAAGATTGACAAACGCTGTCGGAATATTACGTCATATGTTTGCATTTCGCATTGGCTTCTCAAATAAAAATTTTTAGCATCGCGTATCTCTCACTAGTAAACAAGCCGGCAGGACGGCAGCGGCGCAAGCGCACCGCTCTAAAGAGATGCGCCTTTGAAGATAGCGCCGATACATTTATTAGCCAGGTTTGCATACCGCCATCAGCCGCCAGCCTGAATAAGGTTCGGTTCCCCGTTGAGTTATTTTGAATTGTGCTTTTTGACTAGTATTAAAACTTTTTCGTTGGATAGCGAATGATTATGTGGAGAAGTTTAATTGCTTGTTTAAGATGGGTATTACGGCGTTTGTGCACTTAGTCGTATTTAATTCGTATTCATGATTGTTTAAATTAGCCTTGTCTATTAGCCTTTTCCCAACTATGTTGGAGACGACTGATATGCAGTTTTGTTCATGAAGCTTCTGGCTATTTGACTTCCGCAACCCAGTAACTGAGTAACACTATACCCATTTTCTAGACTAGTGTCAGACTGAGCTCCTGACTACTACCGTACATCTACAATGGCAGCGGGGATCAACGGCTTACAGCTCCAGGGTAGGGAGGTGTCGTATTCTGGATGGTCACCCATCTAGGGACCAACCTCGGTAAGCATTGGTTAAACGTGAAGATCGACCCGTGCGGTTGTTCTTATTTAGGAATAGAATATATATATTCAATATTTTTCTTATTTCGTTTATTTATTAATTACTAGCTTTTAGCCTATTACCATTTCCAGGACTCCATCCCACCACTTTGGCGATTTAGGCGTGAAACTGGAATTATTAAGCATTCCAGGATTTCCTCACATTTCTCCCCATACTGGTCTATTCTCTACAATTACCGCAACTTGCTCTCCCTTCACAGGTATTCTACAAGAGATCTCCTACGTACCTAATTCCTGTTCTTCATTCTTGATTATTTTTATATGTGTGTAGCAAAATAAATACTAATGATAACTTTACTGATTCAATTCCCCACTTAATTTTGAAAAACGTCTAAAAGAAATTATAATTTGCTTCCAACCAAGTAGTACAGAAAATCCGTTCTGAAAATCATTCAGTACCTAATTTACAAGGTTACCTACTCCGACTGCAAGCAGGGTGATATGGTTTTTTAATAAAACGAAGTTGTTAACAGTTATAACAGTGAAAAACATCAACATCTTGTGTGCCATGGCAGCATCCGGTGTAGGTAACAAATCCAAAAGACTTCAGCTGAATAAACAATTTGTCTTGGATGATGAAGACTCAACTTCTGGCAAAGCATGAAAGAATGAAAGTTTATTGTTACAGAATAGAAATGAGAAGGCTTAATAGCTTTCAGTTCCATTACATTGCTTTCAGTTTAATCAAGTTTTAAACATCTTCATATAGTCAACTCACTAAGTCCGTTGTATTTAGTTTCTAATCAAAGCATTTTTCTATTAACAAATGCAGTAGCCTATTTGGAAAGCACTCCATCGGTTACCTACCCAGGTAGGCCGCTGCAAACAACTTGGCGAAATGGGGTTATAGACCCGTCAGATATCCAATGTTAGTGTGGAGTCCCTGTTCAGAACATGAGCCACACGTTGGAGTGCTACAAGTATACACCCGCGCTTTCGGGGATTTGCCAACTGGGTCCATAATCTAAAAGTGGGAACTGACCAGTGTTATGGGCCGTAATGTACCTACCATTTGCAGCGAGCATGTTACGATATGCCGTGTCTTAAAATCCGAGTAACATGCGCGTGTTTGTGCTCGTTTCCACGTACTAACGGCATGAATGCTCGCTTTGTATCATGTTACATTACGCCCCGTAACACCAGTCAGTTAAGGAGTTAACAATCTACTCGAAAAGAGGAAGAAGAACTATCAAGTACCCTTTTCAGCTTTGTTTCAGACGCTAAGACGAAAAAAGCTCGAACCACAACCTACGCTAAGTTCTGCCACAACCTACCTCAAGCTCCACTAAAACCTGCCAACAACCGTAAAGAGTTTAACAGTGATTTTAGCATTCACAAAATAGTTGAATTGAATAGGGAGACCGCCAACTATGTTAGCTGCGCATGATCTTATCGGGGTTTATCGAGCGATCTCTTTTTATTTCCCTGGTGTTTGGAAACTAGGCGGCGTTACGTAGGGCACAATGGCTCATTAAGAGCTGTGTTTTGGTTTAGCTTCGAAAGTAGGTAAAAAGGACATCTAGTGATAATGTGCACGTGGCCAACTGTGCTGCTGATAGTGGGCTGGTTTTAATTAATATTGTCGTGCGATTCTTTAAACATGTCGAAGTGAAGGCTTGGGTGAAGTGATCACGAAGTGAACTGTCGTTCCATCTTGATTATATGGATTGACAGCTAACGTCGTGTTACCTCCACCCAAGCCTGTTTACAGAATCTACCGGCTGTTCTTTCGGTTTTCATTTTGGTCGCTAACGGCTTGTTAGAGCGTTTGCGGTTGAGCACACTGCATTCGATCCGAATTCGGGAGCTGATGCACTAAATGTGCTCGAGTTTCAATGTTTCATAGATTCAATGCATAACCTATCTCAAGTTGTTATTTGATAGTCTGGGGTTGACCTTTATTCACCTCCATCATAAGCGATGATGTGGTCGACGATGGAGAACGCTTGTCTCGGAGTATTCCATTCACTCTTGTCTTAAAGATCCCCAGGTTATCACAACACACAGACTCCGGCAGGAAATTCCACTCCTCAGCTTTACGCACAATTATTAAATATCATCAAAACGTTTTGTGTGCGTGGGTGCGATGTCCACCATGTACCTGGGATTTTCAGCTGGGGAATATTCAGAAACACTCCGTCTGTAATGTATCAAAACGCAAAGGGTAATTGAGGAAACATGGATGGGTTTTAGGGCAAAAGCTCTTTTCATAATAATACGAACAGCCCATGTTCTTTGGGTTAATTGATGGGAGCTGAAATAAGGAGTAATGGCGGATGCAAATTCCTTGTTAGTGTTTTCAATATTTTTTTCAATAAGAATTTTTCCATTTCTTCAAATCTCTCTCAAGCTTACGGTATAGTACAAGTGCACTCCAATTACTTTATGAGCATGTTATTTAATAGTCACATGTATAAGTTATGTACGGTATGCAAGCGAGATGAACATGTGACTTTTCCCGTGTGGATTTCCAAGTGAGGCCAAATATTTCGTTTTGGAATCTATTGAAGAGAAAATTCAAGGAGTTAGCACTATGTGGGAGAGTACGTCGACGTTAAATAATAATAAATGTCGAACGGTTCTACAAACGGCTAAACAACCAGAATGAAGGTCCCAGGTGAAGATGGCGACACGAGCTTAACCGGAGAAATGGGAAAAAAGTAAGTGAGACCATTTTCCTGAAGTGGGATAGAGCAGGCTGGATATAAATTCACACTAATATGTCTGTACTATAAATATGTCTGCCTGTTTGTTACTTCACGTCTACTTTGAAGTAAGATGAATGGATGGCTGAACGGATTGGGAAATTAAATTTGTTCTGGAATAGAGCATTAGGATGCTTTTTATTCCGCAATGTATGTGGTGTGGTGTATGTAATGTATGTCTTGCTTGTTTGTTAACCTTTTGAACGCCAGAGCATAAATGCATCGGCGTGCACCCGACGCCAAGCCATAAATTCGCCGTACTTTTTGTCACATATTTGTGACGTTTGGCGTACAGGGCACGGGCTTGCTTGTCATGTACACGTGACGACGGCGTTCAAAAGGGTAAATGCTAAAGATAAGCCATAGTCTTACACAAATATACATACACATTCCTTTAAATATCTAACCCAACTTCATTATAATTTATTCAATGATATTTCTCTAGCTATCAGCACAGTTTCGCTTCGTCATCGCCACATCCTGCCCCTCAATGTATTCCGTCTGTAGCACCACACATTTACATACTCTTTTAGCTTTTTCTTTGATAGATTATTTTTATTACTTCTTATTAACAATTTTATTGGATGCTGACTAGTTTGACTTAGTTTAACAGTGGTAGGCTGAGGGATGAAAATAAAAGATTTCGAACTATGTTCCGAAGGTCGATCGCCATATTTGCCGCACTTCAAATCAATAACCTTGTAACTATAAAAATAACAGCTAACTAAACACTCTACATATGATTTTGTAACATAAATATTACAAAACCAGATTGGTGCGTCTAAACGCTAAAATGCTAAAATTGCTGTTAGCAGCAATTTTCTAATAAAACATTGCCCTGCAGTGGATTTTCTCTTTGTTTTAGATACTTGCATAAGCTCTGGTTAAGGTAGAAAAGTATTTAAATATCAAGAAAAAGAGAGCTCTTAACTCAATGGTTATTTACGCAGAAGATATTTTGAAACTCCTACTGTCATAGTTTATGTTATTTGTAAGCAGAATTTGTCTTAATATCGGAGAAATTGTTGTCTACGACTTACGAGTAAAACCCCTCATAAATTAATCATCATTTTACAATACTTCAGAAAAACTATCGACTGACGCCTGTCAGTCACAGGAACACACATTTAATATTCATAAATCGACATGTCGCGTCATATTCATAAATAAATTAGAAATTCATAAAAAAAAAACTGGTTGGACCACCCCTAGCTTAACATGCGGTATTCATACACTCATCACGAATCATTCTATTTTCAAACTTACTTTTTCAAAGTTTTTTACGAAACCAAACCTTATTGAAACGACATACAATTCGACGTTTGAATTTCCGAAGCAACTCTAATGTTGCCAATATAAAAATAAATACTCTATGAAATATTTTATTTTGACTCCTTTTTTTCTGTAGGTCTGTGGGCCACGTGCCATGATATCGTAATTTTACAGCCAGACGACATTTCCTTGATTTGCATTAAGATATGATTCGGAAATGACACGGCCATATATCTATTTTGTTTTTATAACATTGTTAATTTGCATTATTGGCTATTGATATTTTTGTTTATGTGCCTATTTTATTGGGTGCAAGATTTACGATCAATTGATATGAGAATAAAGAATATTTTTATGAAACAATTTGTAAACAGTAAAGCTACTGTTATTTATAGCTTAATCGAGGAATGAAAGAAGATTTAATATCAGAAAAAACGCCCACCTCGTAAAATGGATAAAAAGGGCAGCTGAGGTCAGATAGCTTCTAAGATCGGTCAACTAGTAAATAAATGCCCTATTAAGCAACTAAAGAGTCCCAGGACATCTTTAATAAATAATTTAAATCAAAGTTGTTGTCTACCTCTGTCTGTTTCTCCGCGTACTTCTTCTACTTCAACCATGCCGCTTATTTTAATACGCTATAAACGAGCATAGATTTTGCACCCGAGCAAAGCCGAGGTGGGTCGCTATTTAAATAAATATATTGTTCTATTAGTCCTACTACTTGCCTAGCAATAAAACAACATAAGCTATCCCGTGATAGCGACCTGACTGTATTTCCATTCTTGAGATCTTTTGCAACTAATAAAACCAAATAAATAAATAACCATGGTATGGCGAAAATGACACTTCAATTCCCGTCATAACACAGCTGCTACATTCAAAGACCTCAGCCTCTCAAACTTCTTCATGCTATTTTATAAGAATGCAAATTCCTTCACGATACACATAATTAAAGTGACAGCCATAAATCAAAGACAAGCCATTGATGAGCAACCGATCAAATGGCAATGTTAATCAATTTAATTGCCTTGCATCAATGGCCGCCACTTAGTAAACACCATAGACACGGAGAACTGGACTGAGGATTGCCATCACAAAATTGACTGATCTGTAGAAAGAGACAAAGCTAATGTACGGCCTGCTGTGATATTTAGTAAAGACCAAAGCGAAGTGACCATTTGCGGCCAGTCTCAATAACGTTACCAGCTGTTATTATTGGTAGCTAATTTGACGGTTGGTTAAAGGTAGATACGCTATTGAAACCGGCCATAAGTGAACTGCCATACCACCTGAAGGATTGTCAGCTCACTTCACCTATCTTTTAACTTTGAGAATTTGACAGAATAGACCGGCAGTTTTTTCTGTAGGCCGTAGTAACGAAAATGACACTGGCAGCCTTTTCCAAGGCAGCTTTTGACCGTATTCACTTGACAGTCAGACATACTTAGTCCTCGCACTAGCCCTAACGTAAATTGTCGTAAAAGTTCGCTTATGTCAAATTGTATGGAAAAAAGCGGTTATTGTCACCAGACGACGCTTATTCAGTTTCAATACAAATTGTCGTGTACACTTACGTGATCGAGGACGTTAAAAAACACGCACTAAAACCACAGCTCTCTAAGTCTATGGTAAACATTAAGACAATTATGTACATTTTAAAGGCACATAATCACCCTGGCCATCAAGGATATGGCTTGTAAAAATAAAGTGTAAGGAGGCGTAATATCCACATTCTTTAACGCGCTCTTTTACACGGCTACTGCGGAATAAGTGGCATTCTTTGGGGTACTGAAAATGCCTCTTAATTTCCATTTTTTGTATACCTATAACTTGTATGGGTGGTGTAAACCGTTAGTATAAGTTGGTCACAAAAAATAAATAAAAGCTTTGTTTATTTACCATTTTTCATACTCAAATAGAATTTTATTAACTTTGTTGATAGATGCAAGCTCAAGAACTTGGAATAAAAGAGCGAGCAAAGCGAGCTCGAATATTTTTGCATCCTACCTCGGATAGGTTTTATTTGCTCTTGATTATTCATACTTAAATACGAGTACTTTGTTGACTGATGCCAGTAAGCTCACTCAGAGGTTCGCTCGCTCGAAAATGCTTGCACTCCACCTCGGATAGGTTTGAATTTGTTTTAATAAGTAATTCACATTTTAATAGAAGTGATTTCGTTGATTAGTACAGAAAAGCTGAAGAACTAAGACTGTAAAAAACAAGAGTGAGCGAAGCGAGCTTGAAATTTTTTTGCACTCCACCTCGGGACAGGTGTCATTGCATTACCCGTTTAGGGGTGAACCCGATCGTGACAAAACAGTCTAGTCAGTGTTCTATGAACAAATTCACTAGACTCACAAAGTGATACGAGTGGCGTTCAATTTGTGAATCGTCGATAATTTCTTTCCAGAAACCGGAGGTAAATATGTGCAGGTTATTTGTTTATTTATTTCTAGCTGTCGCATTTAATTTTTCTATAACCGAGTTCATTTTAATTTCATTATTTAACAGCAATATCAGTACACCAATTAAAATACCTCGTATGTCTTCCCCACTTTATTTACAACAACAACAAATAACAATAAATGCAAAAAAATAACTTAATTTACCACACCATAAACAACACATTACTTAAAGAATACCTCTCCAATTATCTATGGTCTATCAATGTTGGGAGTGGGTTCGGAATCCACTACCGGTGCCGGGCTTGTAGGCTTTTAGCTAAAAATGCGCAGTTCTGAGGGTATCCCTCCTATGTTAATGGTCACTGGTAGATTCCTGTGCGTACGGCAAACGCTAATTTAAACTGGATGCTACGCTGTATAGGAGTAAGTCATTGTGGTTTGTTATTTTATAATATATTTTAAAAGTAAGTTTGTATGTTGTTAGTTTGGTTTCGTGATAATTTGGTTTGGATGATTTTCGGCCTTTGACAACAATAAATCTGTGGGACAGATGAAATTATTTCAGTAAATATTAACAAAACAAAAAGGTATCAGCATCAACACAACACCACATCATGCGAATAAAAAAGAAAACTATAAAACAAACAAGTCCAAAAAGTCTACAATCTGCTAAAATACTGTCCAGAAACAAAAAAAAATCCGCACCACACAAAAAAAAACAAAATTCTTGTCTATTAACGCACGGCCATCCTGACTCACCTGTGCGTATACACGTCAATATTTTATTTATCGATGGTCGGTATCTGCGATATCGGCTCTTCGATACCGCGACGCCAGGTAAATGAGGCCCCGAGACACCTCGGCTGCCCCCTGTACAACGTGATTTACGGACTAACTCCCACTTGCCCACGGCTGAATAAAAGTATTCATTATCTAAAGCACTAGACTCTTTAAAAGTGCGATGGGTTTAGATTAAATTAATCTTGCAGCTACTTGAAGAGTAAAATTGTGGTATGGATTTAGCGTATATTACCGATATTAAATTGAAGCTAGCCAGCTAATCTATCTTCTATCTTTTTCCCAAAATAAAAATCCATCGCCGTACGTATGAAAGTTCATCACTTGAGAACGGCTCGACCTATTTAGCTAATTTTATTACTGTGTGTTTGTTATCATATTAGGACAAGGATTGTAGGGAAGAAATTTTTGGCAAATACATTTTAATTTAAAAGACACCTGTGCGACGCCGCGCCGCCCGTGGCGCGTCCTGTCCAATTCGACACTCGCGCGATGAGTAAACTGCCACGCGACGTGACCCGGCTGAACAAACTATCTCTTCTGAGCGACTGGTACAGACTATGAAACCTTTATTCACGGGGCAAAGTAAGTATAAAACTCAGCTACTGAGCAACGGAGTATGTGCGCACATTTTTGAGTAAATATTGCGAGTTTTATAATTGACCGCGAGAACGCGGGTGCTCACGGGTTAAGAGTACAATAACTGATCAAGACCCTTATAGGTTTGTATTGGATATTTTTCTTATTCTTCCTCGTTCCCTCACTACTGAGGATCACGACCATCCATCCAACTCTGTCCTAGGATTTGAAATGACGCTCATACAAAAATTGATTCCGTCTCTATACAGAAAAGTACCTATCACCGTCAATATTATTTCAGCCGAAAGACGTTTACTGCTTAACATAAGCCAGAGAAGAATATCACCATCATCATTTCAGACGAAAGATTGCTGGACATAGGCCTCACCAAGTGTCACCACATCGACCGGTCCTAAGCTTCTCGCATCCAGTGGATTCCCACGGCTCCACCAGGTTATCGATCCACCTTATGGGAGGCCTTCCGACGCTTCGTCTTTTGGTACGGTTCACAAAAGTACAGCCAAGACAGAGGCCATATCTAAAACTACAGCATCTAACATGCACACATGCATCTAACCTTTTTACAAGTCCAAGTCCAAACTCCAAGTCAAATTCCTCCAATGCATCGATCAGCCGCAATAATCTCGTCACCACAGAACAGCCATGTTCGTCTTGCAGCCAGCTCTATGTAAATGTGCGGAGATCTATGCGCGCGACGGTCGCGCAGATTTATTGCATAATTGACTTCCGGCGGGATTGGCGGGAAAGCCGCCATCATGACAACCGCTCCGGCACACTTATGAATTGCCTAACAGTTAAATTGCTTGGTTTAAGAGCCCGTTTGAATTTTATGTAAAAGTTGTTTCTGTTGTCTGTTAGTTTTTCAATTGGTTTAAGTTAACTATTATTTTCTGGCCTTAGTTGCTTTAGAAGAGTTCTGGTTTAGCTATTTACTCACAAATCCGTCGGTGACCGATGAATTACTTTTATTTAGCAACAGATTAGAAATCCCAAATATAATCATACTGTAAGTGCAGAGAGTAATTAAAGCTAAATAAATAAATAAATCTGAGAGGCAAAATTTACAAGATAAAAATCATTATTCGAGTTGTTTGTTCAAAAAGGTTATTTCACCAGTAAATGTGGATTAAATTTATGCTTATTTTCAATAGTATTAGAGTTAGGTGCTCCTTGTTACCTACTGCTCAGATTCTCTTCTTCTCAGATCTACGGGACAAACACTTGCCTTTATGCCTGTTACCTCTGTTGTCTCTGGCACCTTTTCTTAACTATTAAGTTTCCACCGTTTCGCCTAGTTTCCTTTGAAGCAGACATGCGTACAGTCGTACACGAGTGCCGTAAGTTCATAACAGTTCACGACAGGTTGATAGGTCGTTACTCATGTTAGCTGCACTATAACGCTTTCTCTCAAATGAGACAGGCGTCTTGTTACTCGGAACTGGGCTTTCATTTCCCATATTAACATGTGAAGTTTTAAAGTAAAGTTTTTTCTTTAAACTAGTTTGGAGTCTGAATTGTTTAGAGGTTCGGATTGTGTTTATCAAATTCTTAAGCGCAGGGCATACTATCTTGCTTGCCATGGTTGCGGAATTTATTTGAAAAAGTCACCACGGCCCTGGAATGCAAAGGGCATTAGGAGAAACACGGATGAATTTTAGTCCGTAAGATACTGACACTCCCTTCCGCTCCGCCCAGAGTCATTCAATGATTTCCCATCCATAAAAAAGGGCATATTTATAATATGCAATAGGTCAAATCTGGCAAATAAATACAATATCAGTTCGCCTAGCCTTTTCCTAACCATATTGTGACCGGCTGCCAATCTAACCATGCGCAGCTGAGTACCAGAATTTTACGTGAAGCGATAGGCTATCTGATCTCCACAACCCAGTAACTGTGTAACTCTTTAACCCTTGGCAAGACTGGCGACAGATTTTCTTGGCTACTGACTATCCGTAGCGACTGTCAATGATCTACAAATGACAGCGAAGGCTTAACGTGCTTTCTGAGGCACCGAGGAATCTCTCTATGTTAAGATTGTCACCCATCCGTGGGCCAACTGCGGCAAGCTTTGCTTTACCTTGAAAAATGATGTAGCCACGAGCTTCTTTTGAAAAATGTACAATCAATAAGGATATTTTCCCGATATACACCAGAATACGCCTTGATCAATGTGTGGAGTAAACAAAAATTTCCATTGCTGTAACTGCAAGAAAGTCCAAAGACGCTATTTACCTTCGACATTACTATACAAATTACCGTCTTTACATACATATATAAGAGCAATACATAGTGCGTACAATGGCTTGACGTCGGCGCGTACACAGCGGGTGTCGGCACAAAGAGCACGCGACGGCAGACGACAGGCTACTGGGAGACCAACCTCTATGTAAACGGTAGGCTCTATAGCACTCTTACCAATGCCACGTAGTGATACCATAAAAAAAGAAAAATGACAGCTGTCATTTTGACAGTTGCAAATAGGCGGGAATATGAATAATTTTGTCGGTAATTTGTCTGTCAGTTTATTGTAAGGATCTATTTTCGCGAATACGTTAAGTTTTAATCACAAATGCACGTTGCATGCACAATGGTTCGACTCGTTCGCTGCGGGTGTCGCCACAAAGCGTTGTCGCGACGACAGCCGACAGGCTACCGAGAGCCGACACAGACTATGAATACTTAGTGTAGGATATTATAGCACTTTGTTTGTGCGCCGACCAGCACTAGGTTTTTAATTTAGGCTGTGTATCTTTGGTTACATTGTATTAATACGTTTCAATTACATGTGTACAGTATTGAGCTGAATCCGGTTTGACTGGTATCCAACCCCAATTTAGTTGGGAAAAGGCTAGGTGGATGATGAATAATATGAGTACAGTCATACCATTGGCAGATTTAGAGAAATAACTAATCAATGTCACTTTTACGACAAAATGAATGCTAATGTTTTAAAAAAGACCATTTCATCACCGTACTCAAATTCCCCAACACATTACATTACACATGCGACCACAAAAAAATACACACAACAAAATCACTAACTGATTTAAAAAATCAATACATACAAACACTAAGCGAACAAAAAGACCGGCCCACACCGCGCGCCGTATATTGTTCAACAAACCCGACTTATCTGATCGAACACATTTGATACCTCCTCATTCACCGACCGACATCAATCCGATTCAGCTTCTTAATGAGATTGACGCTCAATCAAACCACAATTAATTAAGGAGCACACAATGCAAAATGGACTGAACGATGAATGGTGAATGATAAAGAACGGGACATCACGGGACATTGGCGACGATATTAAAAACTGACCCGCATTTATCAATGGTGATCTAAATGAGATGGGTTCTATCAAACTGTAATGAGGAGCATAGGCTCTATGTTCACCGATACGTGATGAAACCTTACAGGCTAAACGAGCCTAAAGAAAATGAATTAGATCATAGAAAAATCAATGAATGCCCAAAATTATGGAAACTGCAAGTGAAATGTCGTTAGAAAGTTTTGTACCTATCTGAATAATAAATATGTATGGATCTGAATAATTCCCATAACAACCACCAATAAGTACTATAAATTACTATGGTGGAGCAAATGTCCTCTAACTTTTATTAAACAAAGGGGTGTGTAAAAAAGTAAGCCAAAAGCTTGCAAGCATTATTTTATTTGTATTTATTAGGGTCAAAAAAACAGTTACCTACATGTTTCAGTGATGCATTAGAATTCATAAAATGTATAGGTAAACAAATAACCCACGCTATCGTCCACGGGTTAATCAAATATATAACCGGAAAATAAAAATGTCAATAGTAAGAGATGCAAGACGTATGAATCTGGCCTTTAAAAAAGGGGCATCACGAACAATTTCGTAAACCACAATCTTCTATACATATAGATTTTTTGGGCCAGGAACCCTTGCCGGGCGTCCCCAGAACACACTACCAAAGTTTCATCACAATCTGATCAGTGGTTTCGGAATGCATAGAGGACAAACATACAAACAATGTTTTATATATTAGATGTATGTCTATTAATTTAAAAAAAATACAACGCCTGCCAAGTACAGCTTATAAAGATTTATGATTACAATCATAGCAAAGTACCAACTTCAGGCCTGAGACGTATCGCCAGTGTAAATAGCTCGACGTTCACGAATACTTTAGTGCGTCACTCACAATAAGAAATGGTGTAGCAATGGGCACTTCATTAAAGCTCAAGGATTTTCGTGGGCATCTTGAAGGATTTTCCAAATCTTTTCCATGGAGAGGTATTAATGAGTGCTTATTGTTATTAGTTTATAAAAACTAAATTGCTTAAATAACTAGTAAGGATTTAAAAACCGAAAGGATGCGTTCTTAATTTGCTCAATGCAACTTGGAATGACCTCAGGCGATTTAATTCGTGAAGTTTAGCATTGAGTTTAGGCCATTTATTTTATCAGTACTCTCAGTGCTTTTCACGCGCTCCTGAAAAGCCTTTACCTGCATGTGATGTCAAACACTTGTCAGAATGTGGAGATATTCTGACAAGTTATTGACAGCGATTGTCGCTGAGATGACATGGCAACTTGAATTTGATCGCTTTTAAGTACGACAATTAGCTTTCAGACGGCCAGAAAAAGCTTTATTGGAATGAAATTTCCGTATCAATGCTATTTAAAATCGCCAAAACATATTATGAATGGTGCGACGTACGTATCAGCTAATCAGCGACGGTCAGTATCGGCTATCGCGCTCGCATAAAGATTCAGCGGATAGCCGCCGTATCTCAGATGATAGCCGAGATAAATGGAAGCGCGCGCAGCCGAAATACGGCACGGAATCGAACAAAAAGGCGTATGCGCATGATGGCAGTATGCGAGGGGAGGCAGCCAGAAAATTGGTTTGGGTATTAGCTGTTTACATGGAGGCTTTTTAGGTAAACCCGGTGCTGAATATCTGAAAAAAAACCATTCACGTGTTACGAGGTACCTCTACTAAATCTATACTAACCCATAAAAACCTAACAAGCTTCATAACCATTACTGTCTTCGATTTATTTGCTTTCGATATCTTCTGTAGGTACTTACAAATAGACTGACAAAAAAATACGTTCAAGCACTCACAAATAAAGAAATATTTTAATTGGAATAGAAAAGTATATCCTAAGTATACAATTTTAAAATTCGATAAAAAAAATCCCGGAATTCGAATTACGTGAGAAATCGTAGTAAATTCGGTGGCAACCCTATACCTACTATTATTTATTAAAATTTACAATTTCCGTTTTTTTTCTGCTTTCTTCTGCTGCGACTTTATATTTGATAGCTTTTAGCCTAGCTAGCCCTAGCTTTATCAGGTTCAACATTTTTCACTTTCGAGTCCATTCTAACACTATTTTACTATATAAAATGAATAAGTATTAATTGCGGAGCCGTATCAAAAACGATCTGTAACCAAAACACTAATAACCGCCATCAAAACCAATCGTTTGATTTGATTGGTCCGTTTGGACGTATTGGATTTTGTTATGAATGTCTTTGGGGACTTATTAGATTTTGAAACGAAACGGAGTTTTTGCCCAATGTTTTTGTTGTAAATAAGTGGACATAATATTACAATTTGTAAAATATTGAACTTTTTCATTTTTTTTCTCTATACGTTGATGTAAAAAAGTATTTTTTTGTCTGTGGTGGACATATTGGCGTTTGATATTTATCAACTCAATATAATGTCACTTTGTCTAGTCTTTTTGCACCAGTAAAGCTAAACATTCGGTGGGTATGTTCTCTTCTGCTTTTCATAAAAAAAAGTTTTACATTATCTCTGCAGGAAATACATCGATTAAATATTGTTAAATTTTGATTTAAAGAAGCAATCACTAAAAATCAGCGTGTTGTGGGCACATCCATGGCACAGCATCATAATGAGTGGGAGCCTTGTCGCCATAGGCTTGACCTGCATCTGCCGGTCTATTCTGTCAACATGTCACCGTGTAAACTTAGTTGGAGTGAGCGTGAAGCTTACTGTCATTTCGTTGGGTTTGTATAGATTGACAGCTCACTTCATGTTCACTTCACCTAAGCTTTCACGGTGAGAAGTGTACAGCCGGTTCATTCTGTAAACCTCTTATCGTGAAAACTGAGGTGGAGTGAGCGCGAGGTGAACTGTCATTCCATTTTGATTAGGTACACGGGTCGACAGCTCACTTCCTGATCACTTCATCCAAACCCTCACTTCAACACGCTTACAGCCGGTCGATTCTGTAAACATGTCGAAGTGAATGCTGGAATATGGATTGACAGCTCACCTCGTGATCCCTTCACTTCGATATGTTTACAGAATCGACCGGCAGAATCGCACTGCTGTAACCTGTGTGTGTCAAATATTTATCTTCACTAACTCTCGTTAAACAAATTCAGTGAGGCGTTAAAAGTATTAAAACCTGTCTCGTTTTGTATGTCTTTCCATAGTTTCCATGCAACCAAGCAGAAGCCATTCGTAATTCCCTTCATCAAATCTATTCCAGCGAATTAAAAAGGCAAATATGTAGGAAAATGTTCCCTCTCTTCTTCCCCCGTCCCGGCGGTGTCCTTAAAGGCTGGTGTGACACTGTTATTTAGTATCGGACCGGTAGCACACGCCTGTCGCCGCGCGGATATAAATACAAGCTAAATCTGTCGACAAACTGCGCCTGCGCCGGACCACGGGGAAAAATGTAAAAGACAAGATTATGTTATAATATCGTGAGCGTTGGGATTTTTCGCGTCTAATGGCGTGATATTTTTTTCAGTAGAGTATGTGTAATGAGAAGTCAGGTAGCTTTGACCTGCGAACTATTAAACTAGAAACTTAGGGTATTTTGAGCTCCGTCACGTGAAATTTTGAAGTTTATGAGAGAAAAACAAAAATAATAAAGAAGCATTCACAACAATTTATCGATGAAAATATAGCCGGTATTTCAGCGTTTTAACTTGGGATTAACTTAGGATTACTTAACTTAGGATCCGCTGTTTCAGTACTGTCTACAAAACATGATAAGAATCCTTTTTTTAGTAAAAGCAAGATTGGAAATACAAACATCCGGTACAATATGAAGATAGTGAGGTCACTGCGCGAAGCCTGTGAAACCCTCAGGAAGCTTCTGTGCTTCTCAGCGAAGCTAGACTGGCCATGGTCGCCAGGACTTCCACGTTCAACTGACCTGTCGATGTGAAATAGGGTCATTTTACAATACTATTGTACTGTTTCAAGGATTAAATTCATTTTAAAGAATGATTATTTTGTGCGCCATAAATCGTGCGACCAGCTGGCCCCTTCAGGCTAAATAGTTCACATAAGTAATAGGCGTGGCCATCCATCCATTAAATTATCCATAAAAATAACTTTTACGTGTGATATATGTATAGGTAGTCTGCAAATAACACTTCACACATGACTGGCTTCTTGAACAACTTTTGTCTTAAAAATGATTATTAACACCTCCTAACGGCCTAGCCTTTCCCCAACTAGGTGCATGTGTAGGGGAATCAGATAAATACTAGTATGTATTTACCATGGGCGCGCGTCAGTCATCTTCAACTGTCTACAACCCAGTAACTGCGTAAAATCATATTTAAATACAAATATTTTTTTAAACTCTCATTCATTTCAAATTTCTCCATCAAAAAAACAAAACAAATGAACGATGAATGAATTAAAAATACCGTTTTAATTATTTCAAATAAAGAAAGGAGGAGTATTGTTTTAATTTCGACTTCCCCAACAAATTAACGTTAGGTATGTATTCAAACCGTTCCAGTCCAGTAATCTGACCACATTTTATTACTGCTTTTATTTTAGCACAAAACCAGGCTTTAAGGCTCATATTGTACAGGCCAAACAAAACCTTGTTATAAACAATTTTGAACCATATCGTTAAGGAATAAAGTTCTTTTTCTCTTATAAAGAGAATCAGAAGGACTTTAAGCCCGAACGGTTTACAAATTAAGGACTCTAATGGGGTATTTAAAAAAATGTTTAATTGCATTGCGAAAGAATAGGATGGACTACAGTTTTGTACGAATATTGCGGTACTTTCATGAATGGTGTGTGTGCGAGAATATGTTTTTCTTCTATACCTACATAATAATTGTAGTTACATACTTCAATTTTTGTTTTTATTAATCAAGAAGTAAATTGATATTGCCCTGGATCACAGAATTGGCTCATTTCGCTTCGACCGTATTCACGGCGCTTATGTGACGATACAGCCGCGTTACTGACAGTCATGTCATCACACCCCTAACGTAGCTTCTACGCACCGAAAGCGTAGCGGCTACGGCGTTTACCTCGCGTCTTGTTTGTAGCGGGAAACAAATTTATTTCTAGTAACGCGACGTATATAGTTACTACAATGTAACTTTAGTTTCTTTCACGAAAACGCGACGTTAGTTTAGCCTACTCTTGACATTTTGGCTACGTTTACGTGACGTATTCGCTATGTTCACATTTCTAAGACATCACTAATACATAGGTCTAAAGAGTCTTGTCGAGTCTCCAAATATATGACTATGACTTGTCTCGAGAAACTGACTAAGTCAAGGTACCAAGTTAATGAGGAACATCACCTGACCACTCTTCTTGTGCTACCTTCAGTCCGTGATCAATGATCGCTGATCGTACAGGAAGGGACAGTGGAAACAAAAAAGTGCTGATCCGACCTACACTTAGCTGAAATCAACTTATGTCGAGCTTTGGACAACAGTTAAGCCGCGTGAGTCGAAATAACTTTAGTTTAGATTACGTCTACGCAAAGTCAAAGTTTACGCGGCGTACTTGCAGCCTCCTCACAGCATCTAAGCGGCGTAAGCGGCGTATAAGTGGTACCTTGCGCGTCAATGGAAAAAAATATATACCGTAGATACAAGGTTACCTTCGTAGATATGGAGAATCTTCTACAGTCGCCAATTATGTATTTAGGAATTTATAGAGAAAATTAACTACCACTTAATGAGGAACATCACCTGAGCACCCTTCTTCTGCTCTCTCCAGTCCGTGATCAATGATCGCTGATCGTACAGGAAGGGACAGTGGGAACAAAAAGGTGCTGATCCGATCTAAACTTATTTGTAGCGGGAAGCTAACCCGCTCGCTGCAGCTCTGATTGTTCGTTATCTAGTGCAGGCGAGTTTAATTCGAAATAACAAGGGTTATGTATGTTTAAGTAAATGTTAATAGGTTGGCTTTTTGTTTGTATTTGATTTTTTAAATTGAGTTTCTTGGTTAAATGGTGGAGGTCATGTCCGTCGTTTATGCATTATAAAGATGAAATGCAACTGAAGCAACAGATGTAAATTAACCAAGTTGAATGTTAAGTTCTTGAATTCGGTGGACGTGGTGGGTATCGCTGGTAATGATTGAAACAATTTGCTTTAATACTGCTTTTATTATTCACTGATAAGTACACACACAGTGCCGTGCACAGTGGAAAGCTCTGGGGGAGGCCTATGCTGAAAAGCAAGATAATCTTCAGTTACCGCTATCGATAAACACAAACATTGTAATAGATTAAGTTAGATTTATTGGAAGATTGTTAAATAGAGGCTATTATTATTACAAGTACAGAAATACCCACACACAACGTGCGACGTGCGTAGGACGGTATTGGTAGGTAGTTTTCAGGCTTAAGGGATCCTAGATAAAATAAGTTGTGGCAACCAATCCGAAAAAAAAATATTTTTACAAATCAGGAAATGTAAAACCTTCTTCAATCTTTATCCAAAAATACTTACTGTATCCGTAACGTCTTCAATTTGAGAACTCCACTCCGTTGGCACATAGATACTCAAAGCATAAGAAATAAGCTTTAGTTTTAACAGTATACATGTCACCGGAAAATAGCAAACTCCGTAAGATTATAAAATAACTTGAGAGATTGTAAACTCTCGATAAATTGTCAACTGAACATTTGGAATACTAATTTGACGCATCAAAATTTGATATTCTATAATCTTGCGAAGTAATTCCGAGATATTGTGGACTGACATAAACTGGCGACCAATCAATCAATCAATCAAATATTTTATTTGCATAATACAGGTTGATAAAGGTGTTACAAATAATGTTCGATAGATACACTGTACTATTACCTGGTGGTGTGCAAATATTACGACTTTAAGACTCACAAATTAATTGAAGCTAAATTACACCATCTAAATAACAAATTGAAATGTTCAGACCAATCAGCTGTCTGGTCTACAATTTATCTGTTTTGGTGTGATAGTTAAATTGGAAACTTGGCCCCTTATTGGTCTTTGTTTTCTCTGAAAAGACTAATGCGAGCTTTGTTTCCAGGTTTACTTTCACAAGAAAACAGATAAATTATAGATTTGTGCTCTGATTGGTCGCCATTTTATGCGGAATGACTTCGCGAGATCAAATTTTGATGCGTAAAATAGTATTCCAAATGTTCAGTTGACAATTTATCGAGAGGTTACAATCTCTCAAGATATTTTATAATCTTAAGGAGATTGCTATTTTACGGTGACATATATACCTAATGTTTTTTCAATAACCTCTCAAAGTCTTGCACAATTCAACAATATAACAACATAGATCAATAATGATAATGATATTTATTTTGCAAATTAGAAAAATAATACTTTTACAAGTCATTTTTTTCGACAATTTAAACTAGGCGAGGCCGGTGTTTCATAGCTGAATACCCTGAGAAGAACCACAAAAGCAAGTTCAGAGGTCAGTCTATTTTAAAAATCCAAACAATAGTAAACATAATATAATGGTCAAATCATTTGAGAAGCACGTAGGTTTTATTAAACACCAATTCCGTTACTTATATATTTACAACACCAATAAACACTATACACTAACAAACAATTATCCATCCCTAATTACTCACAAACCACATAAATTAATTCAAATCGACACACACCTACTTAATCAACTGCTAAGTATTAATCTCCGATTAAACCCATTAGCACAGAAATGTTGAATATTTTGTCCAAATACAGCGCTACGGGTCAAAGGATAGTGCCTCGCGGCCGCGCCAATAAATCATGAAATGCCTGGAATAGTCCTCGGCAGTCGTGCCCTGCTAAGTAATTAGCGATAGAACTAATTAAACTTCGGTTTGGCCAGCAAAGGGATGGTTGCACTGGTTTAAACGGAGATTAAAGATTGCTGTGTGGGGTACGATTGTTATGAGATTCAAAGTGCTGCGTGATCAAATATTGAATTTGTTTTAATTAATTTAAGGATTATTGGTTGGTAGTGATATTAATCCTGATATTAAAGACGGTCCGTGCAATATTTTTCTCTTTTTCGTCTTAATGTTTTTGCCGTAATATGGTTCGACTAAGCGATCTCCATCACTACTGTTGGAACCCCGTTTTTTTTTTAACGTTTGGAAATCATTAAATGCCTCCTTTGGGCGGAGTGGAAGGGAGTGTCAGACTCTTACTTACTAAAACTGATCCGTGTTCCTCCATATGCCCTTTGCGATCTAGGCCCCGGTGACTCTTTCGAATAAATTCCGCAACTTTCTCATGACAATTCTGATATTTTTAAGCAATGAGCGCATTCGCACCTCAGTCGCAATCTGTGAAGATTACCTCTAATTTCTCTATATTTTGACAGATTCATGCAAACATTGCTTAAAAAAAAGTTGAATTGGCCCTCTGGACTAGGATATAGAAAACTTTTTAAACCAGTAGTAGTTATTTACGTTAAAAAATTGGCAAACGCGCGGTTGAAGTCGCTGGCTAAAACTAGCGGAACTAAATTAAACTTCAATTTATTTAATCTACGTCGGATCAAGTGCGCGTGCGGTTTTCGAGGCACCGACAACCATGACCAATGGTTGGTATTTAATATTGAAGTTACTTACCAGCATATATTATTCAATTATTATATGTATAGATAACCAACCTACCTGTAGATATACGAGTCAAATGTCTTTCGTTCTTTCTGAAAGTATATACTTAGGTAATTTTGATTTTCCATGATCAAGCAAGACAACCCGAATATTTTTATTTAAGTCTAATTGATGGGGCTGCCTCAATGTTGTATTTTCCTGCCTACATGCATCATTTGAGAAAAATAAACACTGTTTTTTCTGTATTTGTTGTTGATGCGGCTTTCAATTTTGTGCAATAAATGTAATACTTTCAGATGCAAAATCAATGAACGGACTCTACATTTAATCTTATATCTTCATTTCTTCATTTTAGGGTTGAAATTAGATTGCAATTAAAAAACTAAGGGGTTAGATGAAATATTCCATATTAGGCATACAAATGTTGCAAGAACTGTAATGCCGGTATTAAAGAACAGTATCGGACGGCGAAGTCGAAATGTTAGCGGAACCGACTCGACTTATAGAAAGGGACTTGCGAATGCCATACCTAGAACCTATTACTACGCTACTGGATAAGTATACACTATACAGTAAACTAACTACAGTAGCTATACTGGGGTATAGCCTTATTTAATCTACTGACATAGGTATTTTCAAGTGATGTTTTGTCCATTAGGAATCTTCCAGCAGCAGCCTGGAGTTTGGAAGCTGGTAGTTTGACACCTCATATCCGTCCCATCGGACCACGAGAGTAAAGAAACATAGACTGCATCTGCGTTTACGCCTGTACTCTATAAATCTCTCGTGTCGATAGTCTCCGTTAAGATTGGCCAGCGTGACTGAAAATCGGTCTTGAGATCTATTATAGCGAACGATTACCTAGACTCTTCGTATTTTATACATGGTACCTTTTGAAAGGAATCTTCTTAGTACCGCTATCTAACAAATTTTGTCACAGCGATTCAGGAATGGTCCTAGGAATAGTGTTTTAGCTTGAGGCTTGTTAGTTCTAAACTTATTAACAAATCGTAACTTCTTCTGTGTTCTGAATTGATTAAGTTCAACTATAATAACGGTAGATCCGTTACGCCAGTTTCTGGATTGACAGTGTCAGCCTGACAAACACATAGCTAGAAATGCATTTAACTCGACACAAAAGCACACAATTTCAATTGGAATTTTCTATCAACCATCTGCGCACCTCCCATTATCAACTATTCGAGCGCGCCCTTCGCCCACGCAAATACTACGAACCTTTAAAAACTAACCTCATTTCCTGTCAAGGCCTATGCATCAACTGGCTGCTTACACCAATAAAAAGAAAAACTTTATGTATAAAGAGTTCCATATTCAAATCGTGGCGCGATTAACGTCCAAGATGGCGTAGCAGCCGATTTTTGTCCAGCGATACAAAATTTCAATTTCCTGTTTTAGTTATCGCACCTCAGTGATCTAAGTTTGACAAATAAGTTCATTTTGACGAGTCGCCTGGTGACGGAGCGGGTGATTTATCATTTTAAATGATCGTATCCAGTAGCTGCCATCCTGGAAATCCGATAAAATGTCGAGTATCACGAACGGACAGTCACTATAATATATTTTTGTTGTGCTTAAGCTTATTCAGTTAAAAATTGAATAAGCTTAATATCTACAATGATGTCTTAACAATGTTTCTTCAAATGCAAGCTTATCAATCTTCGTCAAGTTGTGACACTTACGGACATTAATAACAACTCATGAGTTTCCAAACAAATCTTAAAATTTTAGCAATCATTGTAAACGTCTACCACCTTTGCTTTTAGATGTAATGTAGGCACTTTATTATTTAGGTACTTTTAAAGTCTTTTGTTATGTTTAAAGGCGCAATTGTAGTGTTTACTACCCTGTCTATCATTGCGGCACCAAACACTACGCTTTGTGCCTCAGCGTTATGCCACTGTAATGTGTCAAAGCCTCCAAATGACATAACGAAAACCGTCAGGAGCGCGCTTTGACGTGCAACAAGTCATTTTCCTTCGGCGAAGCAACAAAAGCGAGCCACCGACTCCCCAACCACTATTACCGTCATGGGGTTACTTAAAATTCAAATAAAGCGAAAAAGCCGCCTTTACTTGGTCGGGCCGCGTCGAAATAGCGAAATAATTGCGACGTGGGCTCTTAAATCTGTGAGCGCGTCATTTGTTTATTAAGGGTCCGAGCCGCAGGGCCTTTTAGCATAAATACTGTGGCAGCAGTAGACAGTCGACCGCGCCTACATAAACTGAGAAAACAGACCTAAACTAAGTTTATGCGAGTTACAAGTGAACCGACGACGTTGTCGGAAGCGCTCGCCGAAATGAAGTGGTCGGAGGATGGTGCTTAAGCGCCATGTTCTGTGTGTTTTGTGTAATTTGCAATTGTTTTAAAATGCCAAGAAGCTGCTTTAACAGCTGTTTTCGAGAATACAGTAGATTATCTGCTCATTGAGTTGAGTTTTAACACGTTCACAAAATGAGTGATTAAGATTGATCATACCATGATACCATTTTTAATAGATATTGAATAGCTTAGGTATATAGCTTATATACAGACACAGAACACTTGAAATATGAATACTTACCTTTTCCAATAATTCCGCTCATGAACATGATTTACAGCACAAAGTAAATGGCATAATTGTTTATCACCATAAAGAAAAATGCTCGGAAAACAAAAAGAAATCACTGCCTCAACGCAAGTCGGCGGTACCAGGCGGACATACGCGTAGAGTAGTGGCCGGTGCGGCGCTGTCATCGCGTGCGCGCGCACACATAAATCCGACGACGACATTCTTTGCGGCCACCGCCGCCGCCGCTATGCGCTCCTGGTACAAGCAGCGACGGAACGGAGTTTGCTTTTGAAATTGTAACATAATGGCTGCTTCATAAAGGCATCTGTAACAAGGAAAACGCACCATATACAGTAGTTTATCAGGTATCTTGAAAATACATATTTACTTATACATGGACTCACATGATTTCAGCTGGTTCCGGACACAAACGTTCGTCGAGCGAATAAATATAGGTCCTTGAGTCAAACTTGGTAACGTCTAAGGAGAATATTATGATGACGTAATTGAATGATCATGATGATTCAGTTTTATGCTCTTCTTAATTTTATTACATTAATGCATTAAATAGTTCGTCTTTCAAAGCCTTCAAAGAAGAATCCTACTTAGCCTTTTACCGTCACGATATTAATATTGAATCGTGTAATAAATTTATATCGTTTAATAATCACCAAATGAGCGGTTGGCGTAATAATATAAATCTGTGCGCCCGCGCAGGTTGCAGTAACAATCAAATTTAATGTGCTTCACTATGTGATGCGCGAGGGCACCCACGCTTCGCCCACGGTGGTACGGTGACCATGCTTATTGAATAGCAATCATGTGAATTTATTAAGATGATGCATGCGTGCAAGAGGAGCCAGACAAAAAGGAATCAAAACATCAGATACATCCATACACTCTGGTTGATGTTGTTTTTCATGATTTTCCCAAATGCCAATAATTCCTTCGAAAATCTGTTTATTAAAATAAGGTACGGTATGAATATACCGTAGGGCTAGGCTGCACGTCAATGGGAACACTAACTAGAGTAGGATGGTGCAGGTGGTGGTAGTTCTAATGCAAAACGAAACCAGCGTATACTGGCTATTTTACCACTGATGTGCATTGTGCAGTCTACTGTACAATGAATAAGTAAGTACACGTGCTTTCCAAGGCACGGAAAGTACCGAATCTCGGTAAGTACTGAATGGTCACAAAAACGCCAACCCACCTCGGAGATCGAAACGTACGGCTACTCCTCTAACTTCTCTTCGCTTAGATGAAGTAGGTACCTAAAGTCTTCTGTTATTCTCATCAATCAAAATTAACTGCCCTTGTAGCTCTCTCTTAAGAAAAAAGAAGAATCCAAAATCTAAGTCTCCAAATATTGAAAATATTTGGAGACTTAGATTTTGGATTCTTCTTTTTTCAAATCGGTAGGATTTTCCTTGGGAATAAAATAAATATTTGGATATGGCTATAACTTTGTTCTTACCCTTAGTCCACACTGATGAAAGAAAGATAGGTTTTTATTATGAAATTTCAAGTATAATGAATCTATTAATAACAGAGCACCGCAGACTAACCCACTTTTATTAGAGTTCCGAACCTCTATATGGAAAAACAGAAACCTTGTAGAATCACTCGGTCGGTCTGTCTGTCCATCTGTCCCAGCCGATTTTCTCCGAATCTACTGAATTGATTCAGCTGAAATTTTGTACACGTATAATCTTTTGTGACCTAAACACGGACGAGTAACGAAATTAAATAAAAAACTTTAAAAAAACGTTTTTCATTCAATAAAAGGGCGTATTGTAAGAGCTTCGAATAATTTTTAAATAAAAAAATGGTTTTGTAGTTATTCAAGAAATTACATGAAAAATGACCATTCCCGCTCCCTTATCTCCGAAATTACGAGTCTAAAATTTGGAAAAGAATATAGATAATAAATAATATTATACAGATAAATAATAATAAAAATACAGATGTCTATGGTTTGAAAGTAACATGTTTAAAAAATGAGAATCATTCGAGACCCTTTGCATGCGAGTCAGACTCGCACTTGGCCGGTTTTTTTAATTATTTTAGTCCATTCATAGGTAGATATCGCTGCCAGCGATGAGACCGCCACTGTACCTTTAGAATTAAATTAGCTTTTTTTTATTTGCACAATAAAGGATACCGTATCTATTCATATTGTAGTACCTACATTCCTACTCCTTTCCACCAACCACCGAGGCCATTTCACTACAGCAGGACTTATCCCACCACTCACACAGCTCATACAGCCTCTAACATCCCAGGCACGATTTTTCCGACCAATCAATAAAACGATCGACCAGCGAACGAAACAATCGTAGTTATTTAATATCTTGCAGTTTCGCAAGATATGACCTTACTTCGTAAATGAATTAGAAATATGGATGACTAATCTGGTTAGGAGTAATAAATACGTAAGCGGTGTTTAGTGCATCTTTACATTATTTAAATACGAAATCTTGGACGAAAAATTACTAACACGGCTACTTCATACGAAGTCCTTTTACTTGTAAATGAATGAACCTATTTTAAAGAACCTTCACATGTGTCACCGGAAAATTGCACACTCCGTAAGATTGCAATAAATCTTTATTACATTATAATTTCTCGATATATATATCGATATATTATATCGGCAACAGAAATACATCATCTGTGAAAATTTAAACTGTCTAGCTATCACGGTTCATGAGATACAGTCAGACGGACAGTGGAGTCTTAGTACTAGGGTCCCGGTTTTTACCCTTTGGGTATGGAACCCTAAAAATCGTTTTGCATACGATAAATGCCATCCAAATTCAATAGTTTCCAATAAATCCGTGTAGAAAAAATAATTTACAATTTCACGCGATATTTTACAATCTGACGGCGTTTGCCATTTTCCGGTGACACATGCATACGTAAAAGAAAGTCCTAGGTCTAAAAAGTTAGCTGAAGACTTTTTTGGAAAAAGAGTTTCAAGAGAATCTAATAACTTTTTTACCCACACTGATGAAAGAAGTTTCAGAAGTTCCTGGGACGCATCAGCACTTAAAGGTGATTGGAGTTGGTACAATCTCTGTAGGTAGATATTTACTTATTCATTGCGACAACGGCTTGTGAGGATGTTGGAAGGGATCATTTTGTTATAGACTAGCGACCCGCCCGGCTTTCATTGGCCTAGCTGTTTAATTAAATGCCGGGATACCACTTGGGTTACTGATTAAACGGTATCGTTTAAGGAAAAGGTTAGGCCGCTAATTAAACTGCTGATTAAGCTATTTTGCTGCGACATATACATGCATGAATCATATTAAATGAATAATGTCTGTTATAAAAGATCATCGAAGCAACGCAGACAGGGAGAGCCAAAGAGACTCTATGTGATTTTTGGAAGCGATCGATTCCTTATTTAGATTCTTTGATATCCGCACTGGAATAGCGTTTTGCTATCAAAAAGCCTGCTTTCGATTTGATGTCGTTAAATCCCTGCCGGTCTATTCTGTAAACATCTCATCGTGTAATGCATCTTGTATGTATGGATTGATAACCTATTTCATGTTCACTTCACCTAAGCTTACACGGTGTGATGTTTACAGAATCGTGCAGCTGTTCAATTTTTAATATGGCACTGGTTGATTTTAATGAAAAATCACAGACTTCCTGCCAATATTATGTTTTACATCTTTTTGATCATGAAACCGGACTATGGTATTACTAAAGAAGGACAAAGGTACGGCAAGAGATCTTGGAAAACTGACCTAACTGAAGTGTTTAAGGAGGGAATATCTTCTTTCCCGCAACAACAAAATCAATCCTTAGTTTCTTGGCACAATCCAGCAGTAGGTACTAACATAAACATAGAGGTAGAAGCAGTAGAAGTCCTTCTCTACAATGCGTCGAGTTACATTTTGGCTGAGGACTACGGTGGCAAAGAACCTTTTAAACGGCCTGTGTATGCTCAGCGTATACCGAACAATACTAGGTAAAAGAAACTAAGGGCAAAATTCAAACGGTTTTGTGGGGAACCTCGCAGACTTCCGCAGACAGTCCTTTGAAAATAAAGCTGCTTCCTGCTTTAGCCTGACTCACTGATTGTGCAGCATGCACCTTTTATTCTTGGTTTTTCTTCCGCCCCCTTGACAGAATCCTGGCTACGGCCTTGAGACCAAATTATATACACTCTTTCTTTTAGGTAAAACACTAAAACCTTTCGTTGCGTGGTTTTGAAGAAGTAGGTAAACGGAAAAACAGACAGACATAGAACAGAAAGCGACTTTGATTTATAATTTAATATACTACTATTTAGAGATTAGAGAAGAGATGGTGATTTAGCATTTGCTAAACCGTACTTACCTACACGTAAAAATACCATCACAGAGCCCTGTAAATTGCACAATGTTTATAGTCTAGTAAAAGTAGAATAAAAAACAGGGAACTCTACTATTATTTTTAGTAGTAGTTTCAACAATTCTGTCAATGTTTACTAATTCTAGTACTTACTACGTTGTACGCACAATCGACCTTGCTGTTGAAAGATTTCATTCAGAACACATTGCTGAAATTCTATGCGTTTATTTTTTTAGTATTTATTTATTTAAACTTTATGTACAATAGTGGTACACCGGCGGACTTAATGCATCAAGGCATTCTCTACCAGTCAAACTTTGGGTTATAAAGACTTATTCGTTTCAGGTGAAACCCACTGGTAGCAGACCTTGAAGATTCTGCAATTAGACAATTGTATTGTATTGGTACAGACGCCAGCACATCAATCTACAACAATCGGTCAAATTTGTTTAATAGATTTTCAACTTTATCGCTGAAGTTTTTGGTTCAAGGTTGAATTTAACAGTTACGGGTAACTTGATGTGCTGGCGTCTGTACAAACAAATGCAAATCAATTAGTCCTCTTAGCCTTTTCTCAACTATGTTTAGGTCGGCTTCCAGTCTAGCCGGATGCAGCTGAATACCAGTATTTTACATGAAGCGACTGCCTTTCCGAGGGAAGACAGGTGTAGATTTTCTGGCTTCTGACTATCCGTAACGACTGTCAAAGATCCTACAACTGTAAACCGAGACCAGCGCCTAGTGCTTTCATAGGCACGGAGGTATGTTAAGATGGACACCTATCCACAGACCGACCTCGGCAAGCGACCCGTGCGGTTTTTACAAAATGACAAGGTTATTTCAATTTACTCTTAAGAGAATGAGTTGAGAGTTTCATCATAGTTTCTTTACTTAGCTATCAATAGGTAATTAGGTACACTCGGACCCAGATTCCAAGGAAAACCACTCTATGTGACAGAGCTATCAGTTTGGTGCCTTTTATTCAATAATGAAGTTTAAGTAAGTCCCCCCACTTCCTGACAGACACCCATTCCCTCAAGGCAGGACACAGCAAGCTAGTTATCGGAAAACCGACTGGCTAGGCTGGTCCATGATGTCAGAATATTTCAATAGAAGAAATTCCAAAACGAAAATAACAACGCAGCAACGAAATCTGAAAATAATTTAGTAATCATTGTCCAGGGATTTAAGCTGTGTCCAAACACCTAACTCCAGCATTTGGTACCGAGTAAAACTCATGAAAAAATCGTAAAAACTAACAAATGGCCGTCATAAGAAAGTTTGAATCGTTCACAGAAATATTTTATGAGAAAGGTACAACACTTTAAACATTTGTACCTATGTTTTTCTTTTATCTGTTCATAAAAATACTTGGGACTGCGATGGATTTTCAAAATATTCTTCACTGACTTGCTTGAAGGTACTTTTTACAGCATAAACTTTAGATAGGGTAATAAAGATTGAGCACGTTACCTCAGGTTGGCGATGCGTAAACCTCGATCCGCTGAATCTAAATTCAGCTTTAAGCTGAACAAGACTGGTGGTTCCGAGATCTCCTCGACCCCGTTCCACTTATGAAACATTTGTAGGAAACAGTTAGTTAGCCAGTGCAAAATTATGGTTCTACGAGCTTCCTTTTTTGTCAGAGGTCGCCGAATTACTTCAGACTGATTCCACTTAGCTGGTAGCAGGCACACAATATAAAAGTAGAACTCAGCATACAGCTTGCCTTTATCAATATTCCTCATCGTAATCAAAATCTAATCAATATAGTAATACCAAAAAAAGGTTAGCAAAAACTTCAAAGTTCATCAACCCCTACAATGTTCATCAAACCACACACGGCGAAGCGTGAGGGTTGCGATCTACGCTTCGATCGTACAGCGCCATCTCTTGGCGGGGCGGGGCAACTCACGAGGGATGACGTCACCGCCGCGGGCGCGCGCTGATTGAGCGATGAACTTTGCTGAGCCGCGTCGATCATTTCATGTATTATTATTAGCTACAGTTTATACGAAGGATTATCCATTCAGATTTTTGTAGACAGGATGTTGGTTATTAGTTAGATGAATCGATGTGGGAGGTTAATCAATGAGTCGAGGCAAGCGATGTGTGTAATGATAGGTGAAATATTAGTGTTTGACGACTACAATAATATATCCAAGTATCACTTCACGCTAGTCAATTGCCGTTTTGGTACCTATAGGCATCTGTCTCAATTCTATGGGAATCAAAAGATTTAACTTTTGATCATCAACAGTCCATGGTAGGTAAAGTAAATGTTTCAACAAACCCTAGATAAACCGACTAGGTACCTATCTGTTACGAAAATAAAAGGACTTGTGTCCCATTTCAGTGGGAAAAAACTACACAACTGAACGAAGAACTCTCAAAAAGTAAGTAGGTTGGTAGTTCAACTTCACTGCATGTTGCACTGCTTCTAATTAGTATGCTAATTTTTAGGGCTTCCATTGACAAAAAAAAACAAAATAATATTCTTTTTTACTAGCCAAATTTTCATACAGCTAAGCAAATTACTACCAAGCCCAACTCTCCTTCCACCTCTCACTGTCCAGAGCTTCCAAAGCTGATCTTTATTAAAGAAGTATAGCTCCTAAAATACCCTTTTCCAGAGACTAATATATCCTCGATCATCCTGTACATAGAGGCCGTTACAACATCGTTCGCAAGCACTTATTAATACCGAAGAAAGCTGCACCGAATCTTTTGATCGACAAACAATGGGTGTGCTCGGATACCCGCGAAGCCAAAGCAAATATTATTTATTATAATATCCAGCTTTTACAAAATACATCCAACGTTTAAAAATACGACACGGTAAGAAAGATAGTCGGTTTGTTTTTTTTGTGGGTGGTGACAATTTTTAGAAGCTTGACTTTTGGATTTTGCGCGGGAAAATAATTTACAGCACCTGTAGCCTCCATACAGGTGCTGGAAATTATTGCCTTTGATTTCCAGTGGTGTGTTTATGGGGGGTGAAATAATAAAGGCCAATAAGTCAAATCTAGGTCAAATCAGAAAGGCTTTTCATTATTTACATAATTAGGGGGTTAGTCTTTGGAGGCGTTCAAGTATTACGTAACGCAATTTGGGGAAGGGGGAGTCTTGTAAAACGTTACAATGCGTTACAGGGGCCGGAGGAGTGTTCGAACAACGCTTTACGGAACATTGTTTTTTTTTATTTAACCCTAGCTCACTAAACATATTTTCGCGTTACACAGTCACTAAACAGTAATGATTTAGCCAAACAAAAATGAAACGTTAATATTTTTCTTGAAATGACAATTAATTATTTTAAAAAGTAGGTAAGTACTTAACATGAGAGTAGTAGAGACATAATTGTGACTTTAGGTAAAAATGGTCTCTTGGTTTTTACGTAACGTTTAGGGAGGGCGAGGGGGGGTAAAGAAAAACGTTACGGTTACGTTATGCGTTACATGGAGGAGAGGGAGAGTCAAGAATCTTCAAAAATTGCGTTACGTAATAGGAAGGTAGGTACCTACTTGAACGCCCCCTTTCCAGACAGTTTTGTTCCATCATTCTTATTCGTGATTGACTGATTTGGGGCTTTTTTTAGGTAAGTAGATACTTTTTGGTCAATTAAAAAATTGAGTTACTAAAACAATAGGTTACCTTTTAAAAAGATGATTAAAGAAAGAGAAGAAGAGAGAGAGAAGACTTATTTACCTAGCAAAGCAGAAACAGTTCAAAACCTTGTAAAATACCGACAGCTTCATATTACTGGATGAAGAACTAAAACAAACATGCCTATCTGAATCGCACTAAGAACATCTCTACTTGCGCTAAGCGCAGGGATTTATTTATAAAAATCCCTCTTCAATGCCTTATTGAATAATCGACGAGCCGTAGATGGGAGATACGGCCTCTCCCGACGCAAATTAATATTTCGCATCGGCGAATTAATATAATTAGCCGTAATTATTATTCAGTTTTGTGCCTTGCTTTATGCACGAGGTTGATGCATGGGAAAACATTTTTGTTTGATTTTTGGGACAGGAAATGATTCCCGTTGTAAATATTTTTGAAAGTTGGTGATTAATTTATTACTTGATGATATTGTTGTAACGTTAAAAGTGTGCCTACCCTGGAGGCTAATGTATTTATTGGTATTGATACAATGTATCGATACAAATGCTTCTATAAAATACTACCGTAACCACAATAACCAAAGTAAATAAAAAAAGAGCAAAAACTGAAAACGTGAAAAACAGCGCCATCTCTGAACAAAGCATATAACACAACAGCAAAACTAAACATTCCATTTCTCGAAACAGTAATTTAATAAAAACCATCCAAGAATGTATGATTGCTGCTAAATTAAGACAATGATAAAAGAGGTGAAAATAAAAATACAAAAAAAAACTAAGTAAGTAATAGATAATTATTGAAAAATGTCAATAAAAACTCACACGTTTCATTGACACGTCCTGTAACGGAACGACATCCTTATGTCAACGCAAACAAAACTATGTCAAAATTAATTCTAAATTTCGTGTAAAAACAACAACAAAATCACACAACAATTTATGTGCAGCAATCCATGTGCCCCCTTTATTTGTGTATACAATAAAGAAACGTCGTGATGGCTGAAAAGTAAGTTATTTTGTGTATTTTCGCTATCAATAAATCCATGTCAACATTCTATGGTTATCGTAGAAAGAGCTTAATTAATAATGAAAATATGCGTTGTTTTGGTGATAAACGGATTGCACGGTTACTTTGCTAACACTAGGAATTAAATTTTCGAGACGAAAATTTTGTTTTTGAAAGGTCATGGGATCAATTTAGGAGAGGTATTCGTCGCTTCCTAGTCGCTCATTTTGTCAATGTATTAGCGAATTGGACGGACCGTGTAATGTCAGGCACATAACAGTAACAACCGAATCGTTTCGGTGTTAACTAGATGCTGAGATAATTCATTTTCTCAGGAACTGTACTTTTATAGGATTCAATTGGTTTGGTAAGTAATTTTTCATGTTTCCTTGCTCATTTTCAAGATGGAGAGATCTTGCTGCTGACATGAAACCTCTTTTGTTTTCTTTCTCGATTTTTTCTTCTCAGTCCACAACCTATTAACATGTAAATAAAAATATCACTGTTATATTTCCAATCACATACCTCAGCCATGTTGTGCCATTTTTATGATAAATGTATAAATAATGGTTAAGCTTTTAACTTATTCATGATAGCATCTATGAATTTATCAATCTATATACTAAATGGTATTCATAATTTTGTTACATAATAGAGATTAATATTCTGGTTTTAGTAAAAAAAGATTTCTACATGTAACTAGAAATAGTTACACCTGTATTTTTGAAATGACATAACAATGTTCAATAAACTAGATTAACACAACACAAAGCCTTATGAGATATCATACTGCTGATAGGATAATTTAATTTAAAAGCTTAATTTGTCTTTTATAACATCCCACTGCATCCTAAAGTCTCACTGTTTACTAATTATCCCTATCTTATAAGTTTGCTTTTCTAATGTGAATGTCAATAGGCCCAATTCCAAAAAGTATATAGACCTCTTTTGCCTAAAATTAAACAAGATCATTGAAAATGCAGTCGTAGAAGCTAAATTGTTCTTTGTTCATATTTTAGTCTAATTAAAAGTTTTTAAATTATGTTATTATGTTTTTAAATCACATTCTCTTCTTTTAATCATAGACAAGTCAACACAATTGTTGTACAAATTCTAACATGCCAGTATTTGTTCACTCAGGTCAAGTGATTCAAGTCCCAGTGAGGCAGCCAGTACACCGAGACATGATGACAAACAGGCTGGCAACTGGTGGGACACTTGGATATCTTCAGCTAAGTCTAAGGTGAGTGATCTTTAGCTGCATAGTATCTACCTCCCCAAAATTCTCCTAGGTATTAGTTTCCCAGGCCAACTCGAACCAGCCCTTGCACACAGTGGAGTCTATTGCCTATGGTCATGGTTCATGTGGCAGGTGTGAACTGCCCAATCCCATTTTAGCCTTTTACTTAATTTAAAAGCATAGCCTAACCAGTCTTTAGTGTCCCTACTACTTGAATTAACCTTTTGAACGCCAGAGCATAAACGCATTGGCGTGCCCCTGACGTCAAGCCACAAATTCGTTGTACTTTTTGTCACATGTTTGTGACGTTTGGTATTCAGAGCACGCATTTATTTGTCATGTATACGTGACAATGGCATTGAAAAGGTTAAATATAGAAAGCCAGGTTCATAGTCAAAAGTGCACAAGGATAGTAGCATTCTGTAGGTTCTGTCTACCCAAATTAGAAAAAGGCATGTGTTTATATGAAAGTTATTAGTTTATATTAATTATCATTGTTATCTATAAACAAGGAAATGTTTTCTTTATAATTCTTTTAATGAAAGCTGAGCAATCATAAACTAAACATTACTCATAGATAGATGGCAATTTTTATACCATTCCTTTGTGTTTTTATAGGAAGTTAACATTGCCTTGAGTTAAGTTTATTTACCTCAGAACACGGATATAAATTGCGCCTTTATAAATGTGAATAAATAGTTTTTTTTCGTGTCATAGTTAATTAATAAACCTTTGTTATAAAACTGGAATTGAATAGATGAGCTATTTTGGTAGCATTATAAGAAGTGGACTTGACATAATATTTTTTATCATTTTGGCACCATTAAGTCTCTTCCATTGATTTTTAGCAATTCTTCCGAAAATCGTCCAAAACTGGACATAGGCCTCCCTGAAGGTTCCAAAAGTCTCATTCATGGACAAATTCACTTGACCAATATAACCTTGACCATGTAACCAGCATTCATCCTAAGCTAGATGACAACTACAAATCAACCTATATATGCTTAATAAGCAATAACTTCAGCAAAATTAAAACGGTTGTACAATCAATCTTGAACCTAATTAGATGCAAATTAATGGAATTAGCTCCACTTCAAGTAGTTCTTGATAATAACCTATTTGCACAAGTGTGTCAAATTATTATAAAATATCCTAAATTCTTATTCAATCAAAAATAAGCTGCCTGTAGCCATAAGAAATTTTGAGTTTATTAAAAGAAACAATGTTTTAAATAGCTTTAAGAAAATATATATTATTAAATATTTTGTTTGCATTGAGATAGCACTGCCATTATTTTATCTCTAGCTATTAATAGTAATTGCATTGGATAACAGGAAATAATATTTATCTTGCTGTTAAAAAGTAAGATGGGTTGTGTTACATTAAAGGTCAAATTTTCTAATAAGAGAGGTCGGAGAGTATCATTTCTTTCTCATTCTCTGGTCTAGTCACAAGCGCTTCTGCTGTGTAGGAACTCCTCCTTACGAGGGCTGGTGTAGTATTATTAGGTTTTTCCTTTCCAATCTCTCAGTAGCATCCTGGAGTTTGGATTTGTTGCCAATTAATGGCAATAGGGTTCCATTTATGCGACTTAAACACTACTGGAAGTATAATCCCGGTTTGGCATTTCCGGGAATACAGATATTATATAGTGTATGTAAAATAATTTACAAGATAAAGTCTATTATTACCCCCTCAGGACATATGAAAATATATGGGGTGTCGCTTAAAGCAGGCTGAATGGATTTTCGTTGGATGTCGCTAAAAGCAAGCTAAATAGCTTTTTGCCATATTATGTTAACTAGCTTTGTCTGCGTCACATTTTTCATTAATGCTCCGCTCCTGTTCATCGTAGCGTGATGCTTCCTCGATAAATTATTTTTTCAATTCGAACCAGTAGTTCCTGAAATAAGCGCGTTCAACCAAACAAACTCTTCAGCTTTATAATATTAGTATAGATTCCAGCATATCTCTTTTAACCATTTGTATCGGTCATTGAAAGGTCCTTGATTAAACAGAGGATGTGCACTGATATGATAATGATTAAACGAAATCTAAAAAGGACAAACGACAGTGGCGCCATCTTTACAAAAACGCTTGCTGGTTACAATAATCGTCCTGATAGAAGTAGCCACTTATCATAATGAGGAAATAAAGTAAGATTTTAAATGAGGTGCTTTATACAATTTGATGACAAATGAGTAACGCTATAATATATTTTTGTATGAAACAGCTGTCTACATTTATACATATTTTAAACATGAGTGATAAATTATTCAGAGTTTTCATCGTAAGGTTATATTTACTTCAAATAACAGCATGAAAAAATAATGCACCGGACTCATTTGGTCCGACTTATTCGCCATAACTAACTGTGGCGTATCTAATCAGAGCTCGTTCAACCGTTTAGCGAATAAAGAAACTGTTTTTATGGCAATGCAATGTCAGAAACGTATATACTTTAACTTAATAAAACTGGACAAGTACGAGTCTGACTCACGCACCGAGGGTTCCGATCGAGTCTTAATTTTTTCCGAGTGTACATTACTTACGGAAGTTTATAAACTATGAAAGTACTCTCATTACTCTGAGAAAATAACATTGAAGAACAAACTTAACTTTGTTTTTGAAAAAATGTTCTCCCATTCATCAATGTACGTCACGGTCAATTCTTCAACCGAAAATATAAATTTGTAATCGCAAAAAAAAATATTTTTGTTATCATACAAAAACATTTTTTTTTTGCGATTACTACAAATTCCAAATTTTCAGACTTTTTCCTTTACTTGTACTTTAAGAACTATCTTCTTGCCAAATTTCATGACTCTAGGTTAACGAGAAGTACCCTATAGGTTTTGACCTACAAACAGAGCATAAACGGCCTTATCTTTAGATTGCGTTGACTTAGAAGTTTGATTTTTCACTGCTCCAAGGGTTAGCAAACCTTCGATATTAATTTCAACTTGAATCCTCTTCGTTTTCCTGAGATAACGGGTCTTGACACACGGACAGACAGACAGAGGGTCAGCAAGGTGATCCTATAAGGGTTCCGTTTTTGCCGACTGAGAACCCTAAAAGAATACATCGAAATGCAAAGCGAATGGATGTCGGTGTGAAAAACCGCTGCCGTATAGCGGATTAGAAGCACAGGCTTCTAATCCGCTCACAACTTAGTTTCTTTGAGGGATAGGAAATAATAATACAGTTAAGAGATATCATAAAATTAAACACTACTATTAACGATCACTTTGTTTAAAATATTATGGGACAATTTGTTCTAAAATGTTATTTCATTTTATTATCAACTGCACAGTTTTTTTCCTTAAAGAAAATATATGTTATGTAGTCAAGGATATGGAGGCGTATATAAGTTGATCAAATCCTTAATCTATATATATAAAAATCAATTACTGTTCGTTTGTCTCGCTAAAACTCGAGAACGGCTTGACCGATTTGGCTAATTCTTTTTTTGTTTTGGTCGCCAGATTACAGGGAAGGTTTTAAAACAAAAAAAAGGGAAGTAGGGTAGGTATGTAGGGCACGTACATACGGTAGGTAGAGTAGGGTAGGTAACGGTTGACGGTTGTTGGTGAAGGGAGCGAAGCCGCGGGCACAGCTTGTAACGTTATAAATGCGAATAGATGTGTTTGTTTGTTTGTTCGCTTTCACGCCTAAATTGCCGAGCCGTTTTTGATGAATTTTGGTACAGAGATAGATAATACGGAGACGATTACAGGCTGCTTAACGCGAGTGAAGCCCTGTGGCTTCGCTCGCGTTAAGTTAACTAATTTATTTGGCACACACTGGTACACACAATGTTGGTACAAATAAAAGGAAACTTAATTACAATAACATCGTGTGCCCCGCGACTGCACCAAATAGGTCCAGTTCAAATGACAGACCACTAGTAGTTGCCTGACGCTGGTTTTCAACTGAACCTTACGAAGTGTACGGATGTAAATCAAATATCCTTTTAAGCAGCCTGATGCTAGCCTAATGCTAATTGCAATACATATGTATGTGAGAAGACGCCCCGGGAGTCGGGAGTCGCAGTCCGTCAGTTGGGTGGCTCGCTGTCCGATCACCACCAGGCCCGGGTCGATGGCACGGTGTGTTTCACGCGCAAAGAGATGTCAGCATAGAAGACGGGGCCCGCTAGGGCCAGAGCCTGCCAGGGTTGCGGAATTTGTTTGAAAGAGTCACCGCAGCCTGGAACGCAAAGGGCTTTAGAAGGAACACGGATGGGTTTTAGTCAGTAAGAGTCTGACACGCCCTTCCGCTTCACCCAGAACGGAAAAAGTCATTTGATGATTTCCCACCCTTAAACAAAAAAAAAAAAATACATATGTATGTATATATTGTCAGGCTGTCATAGTTATTTTAGCCAACAGATATACCTTATTTACGACGGTAATCTTAACTTTCAGCCGAATTTTAAGAACAGTGCGGTGATTCGGCAACTACCTACTAAAAATTCAGTTTTTTATGCTCGATATTACCGATATGTATCTGAAAATATCGCATGAAACGACTAGCGGGGTCACCGACATCGATCACACTGACTCATGTTACTTGTTAGATCAAACGTGCGTCCCGTAATCACGGTTTAACTAATTTTGCAACATACATGCCAAAATAAACTCTAAACTCGTACGTTTATGGTTTAACTTTGTTGATGAATTAATTTCAAGAAAAAAAGGTAGTATTTTTACACTGCGTGTCGTAAACAAAGACGGCATTGATGATCAAAAACCTGTACTCCTTGGAGCGTCAAATGCATTTTAGATTTGAATACGTTTGATTTTCTGAAGATCCTGAGATCTCTAATTGCATGTGAACTTTACTTTCCATTTTGTCTTTACATAATCGGCTGTAGTATTTTCTTGTTGTTCAAATAATTACTATTGTTTGCTTCTTATAAATTTTTAAGTTCTGTATTGAACCTTGAACGTAATACTTTCGCGATAAAGTTGAGAACCTATTAAAGCTATATGACAGATTGTTGTAGCGATAGTTGTTCATAATGATGAGTACAATGACCCCTAAAAAGGGATATTGCGTTTATTCTGTTACACGTTGTATGTGACAAACGAAAGCTAACCCTATACACCAAACATTATATTTGACAAAAAATAGAGCGAATTTGTGTCTTGGCGTCGGGGGCACTATGCTCTGACGTTCAAAAGGTTAAAACTTTATGTAAACAAACAAATGATACTTCTTGGCACATTCCGCAACAACAATATTAAAATCAATAGTCAACGCTAAACTATAAAGGTCGCCGTGTTTAAAACATATGTAATGATATTCGTTCAATACATCGCTACCTTGAGAACTCGTTTGAAAGCATTAATTATTACCAAATACTATTTTAAAACGGATGTTTCTATGAAGTTCGATAAACTTGGGTGCTGTTTCGGTTTTAATATAGGTAATCTTTTGAAATCGTGCGATGATTGGCCTGTCCAGAGATATTTGTAGGGGTACTACAAGGATTAATTTCTGGGCCACGAAAGATTTTATGAAATGAAAATAATTAATATTTTAAATGCGAAAATAAGTTTGTTTGTTACGCTTTCACGCCTTATTTATTTATAAGTCTGCATCAAGATAACTTGTGCTGAAATACTCGTAGTAATAAGCGAGCTCGGAAAAGATTACTACCAATAAAAAAACAAAGTTACTTATCATATTTAAAACCTTGATCTAAAAGGGATAAGCATTTTTTTTTGGATGGGAAGTTTTGAAATGACTGCCCCCGCTCTGGGCGGAGCGAAAGGGAGTGTCAGACACTTACTGCCTAAAACCCACCCGTGTTCCTCCAAATGTCCTTTGCGTTCCAAGGCCGCGATAACTAGTTCGAATAATTCCACCCTGGTGAAGTAGCATCTATGGCTTCAAATGTATCACCAAATTAATTAATTAATCGATATTTCTAAGATTTGTATTTTTGTATGTAACGAATAAACTTAAAAAACTACGGGACCGATTTGAAAAATTCTTTCAGCAATGGATTATCAGCGAGTAACATAGGCTGTATTTATCCCCGTACTCCCACGAGAACGGGAACTACGCGGGTGAAACCGCGTGACATCCGCTAGTTATGCAAACAAATAAGTCACATTTCAACCACAGATTTCATATAGGCGAACCTATGAATTGCTTCTACATACACATTTCTAAAAACCAGTATTAAATACCCGCTACTCATACATATCCTTTTTATTTTATTTTTTACCTTACTGCTTCAGGGGGGTATTGTTTTTGTAGTTTGCTTTTCCCAAAGGTCTTATTTTTTGTAAAAACGAACGATGTTTGCGGGGGGGCTAATAATCTGTGTGACAGGATTTCTTAGTGCAGATACCAGTCTCCCACAAAGGAATATTTCTATCTATTTATATAATGTTAGTTGTAAGGCACCTTTGTGGAAGAGAAAATAAAAATGTTTATTATTATTATTATAAAACTACTAAAATACAATATCCAAATATGAGGTCAGCATAACATATCTAGATTTTCGTCTGAGCAAAGATTCTAACATATATTATAATAATCTATGTAGGCCACAGTTGTAAACATATGAATTATCTGTGCTATATGTATGTATATTATTTTCTGTTTCCTGATAAACTATCTTTTAGATAAAACTTTACTTAACTTTAAGTAATAACTGGTGTTGAAAAGATAAAAAACTTATTTGAATTGCGAACTTCATTTTTTTGACAATGTTGTTTGAAAATAGAAGGGTATAAACAATAGATTGTTTCAATAAAAATATTTTATCTTGAGAGCATTTACTCCTTACGGTAGCTCATACAAACTTGCAGTAAGAACCGATTTCAATAAAACTTTATACGCATACGCAAGATACCTGGGTCAAAAAAGTTATTTTACAACTTTTTCTGAAAAATAAGGACTAGTGAGTTTATGTATGAAATACCGTGACTATTAATCACTCTTAAAGATAACAATATCAGTCCATTCACTATTGCTGCACATTCCAGCGATTCGCAATCATATCACAAAACATAACGCATGCGTTCTCCGAGAGGATCCGGGCAGGATGTGCATACCATCATCATTAATAAATTAACTAATCGACTCCTTCTTCAAGTTGATAGAGCTAGGTTTTGCTTGGACGACCCACCAGCCTCAGGACAAAGTTTTCCATCATCAGAATTCTTAAATACGTACTAAAAATAAATTGGTTGGAAAAAATCACTGTACATCATGTTTCAAAAATATGATGAACGCGATTTATGTGGTGTTAATACATGATGACGTTTCGCTTTAAATGTCAGCTCTGTTACGAGACGTTTTGGAGAACTGTAAGAGCAACTTAATCTTCTTAGCGTGTTGATGAGAATTAAACTAGTCTAGAACTAAAACCGAGTCGATCCCATTAGGCTACGGTTGGCCATCTGTAGCGTGTCGTACCTTCCTGTAACGTGCATGCAACAGGAAACGCGAGACACGAAATTCAGTGTCCCATCTTTTTTAGAAAGAACTGCTCTACCTTCCTTATTTAACATCTTACTAAGTAAGCGACAGCATTATTTATATTATGAGCCTGCTGTCTCACTGCAGGGCAATCCCTTTCCGCCTTTCCATTTTTCTCGTTCTATTATCTCCTCATGTAGGGACCGTGCATGGCGTTGACCGTACCATCTAGCGTAGTGAATTCAAAACTTTTACTGGTATTGACTCTTCTGTGCTGCCACCTAAAGTTCCTGCATGCTCCCTATCCTATCTGCTCAATAGGGATGTTGCCTGGGTTAAAAAACATGATTCTATTTAGTCCGTCAGTTAGATTATCGAAAAATATTGGATAAATACGTATTTTTTATTTTATCAAATCAATAAAAAATTACAAAGATAAAAACGCATCAAAGATAAGGGGGCTTGTAACGTCACTTTCCAGTAAAAGGTGTACTGGTACCTACGTCACACGGGTTTTCAACGCACTGTACCGTCTTAATTTTTTGTTTACGTGACAAAATACCATAAATCATCAAAACACTAATATTATAAAGGCAAAAGTTTGCGAGTGTGTGTATGTTTGTTACTTCTACACGCGCAAACGGCTGGACGGATCTTGATGAAATTTGGCACAGAGGTAGATTATGGTCTGGAATAAGTTTTCATCCCGGGAGTATGTTCCCTTGGCATAATTTTCAATATTAACGGGGGCGGAGCCGCGGGCGGTAGCTAGTATAAAAGTAAAATACCCTTTTATTTAGGTATGTAGCGCCTTTTGACAAAGGATGTGTTTCAAATGTTGACAGTCAGCTGAGGTTTATACGATGGTGAAGAAGGACCTGGACGAGATAGGCACCGCGGTCAAGAGCGAGGCCAGCCATGTGTTCAGCACCACGTCCACCGTCATCGGGAAGACTTTCAAGGTACCTTTATCAAAATCATCCAGTCTGTGTTTACTGATAGCTTCAAACTGGGGTTCAAACTCTAGGCAAGCATGCTCCATCGTCGACCATATCATCACTTACCATCAGGTGAGATAGTGGTCAAACGCCAGCCTATTAATACTACAAATATAACTGTGTAGCGTTGGCAAGAAGCGTTAGCTTAAAGCAGGCTCACAGTCTATCTTCATGCAGCTGAATACCGGAATATTACATGGAGCGGCCGCTTAACCGCCACAAACCAGTTACTAGGAAAAGTTGCAACAATTCCCTGTGGAATTAGTTAATATACCTTATTCCCTTTCAATACAGTGTACATTAGTCTACAAGTCAAGCCCTTTCATTTGATACCCATATTGAGGCAGCTGTGAAAAAAAAATATACGTATTTCGCCATTTTGTGGTGGTGGCCATCTTGGATTTAAAATTTGTCACAGTGTATAGCATCTAAATTCGGTTTATCCGTTCGAGAGCCTTGATGATCATTGCTGTTTATCTGTCATTCATTAGCATTACATATTCTGCTAAACATGTTTTATGAGTATGACCTGTTTGGATAGTAAATTCATCCCAGGTCGGACAATTTGCAGTGACCTCAAAATATTGTGGTTCCTAAATTAGTTCATTATTGAATTATTACTGGAAGAGATATTTCTTTCATTTTTGTTAATGCTCATAATTTGAATTTAGCATTTTGTTTCGCAGTTGGATGTGCCAGAGTCGCCAGCAAATGTGATGAAGAAGAGCCTTAGCAGTTTCATTGGTAAGATTCTATAGACAAGCCTTTTTCTTAGACATTATAAGTAGATAAATCTTCCATCTGCAATACGTAATAATATTAACTTATTATTTCGTTCAGGTCAAGTAAGCACAGTTCTGAATCCTGAGCCGGATGATGAAGACGACACAGAAGTCATCCTGTCTTCGGGAGACACCACTATGCTGTCTACTTACAAGGTAAACCAATAATGTTATAAAAGAAAGGAAAGACCATCAAAGGGTACATAAATAAGATTGTAATGTCACAAAATTGTTACTGCAATGTAACTCCGATCCTTACCGTAAGGATCGGAGTCAAGTTAAACTTCTAATTTTAGGGCAAAAATCTGTTAACTTATAAAATGAGCTCAAGAATATGCCAGAAAGTTTGGAAGTTAACCCGAGCTCTTTGTGAAGACAAATTCTCGAAAACCGGTGCGGAAAACAGCACTTTTCTATACCAATTCTGTCAGGTCACCCTGTTTTTAATCATCTAGTAGTACTAAATAATTGTTTCTCATCTCCACAGAAAGAACTAGAGGCCTTGCAGCGCGTAGACGCCACATTCATAGTACCGGCGTACAGCCCCGAGTTCGAAGCCTGGCGGGCGAGTCTAGAGACCAACGAGGCCGGTCTCATCAGCCTCCACGCTGCGGGAAGGCGCCTCGAGGCTAGCCCCACGCTGAAGGCGCAGTATGACAAGCTAGTGCCTGATGCCGTGTCTCACGATGACTTCTGGGAGCGGTGAGTGTTGCATAGTGTTGTCTAGAGACCACAGAGGCTGGACTCAGCAGTCCGTTAGATGTCTTGACGCCAGCCCCATGCTGAAGGCGCAGTACGACAAGCTATTGCCTGATGCCGTGTCTCACGATGACTTCTGGGAGCGGTGAGTGTTGCATTATGTTGTCTAGGGACCACAGAGGCTGAACTCAGCAGTCCGTTAGATGTGTTGACGCCAGCCCCATGCTGAAGGCGCAGTACGACAAGCTAGTGCCTGATGCCGTGTCTCACGATGATTTCTGGGAGCGGTGAGTGTTGCATAGTGTTGTCTAGAGACCACAGAGGCTGGACTCAGCAGTCCGTTAGATGTGTTGACGCCAGCCCCATGCTGAAGGCGCAGTACGACAAGCTAGTGCCTGATGCCGTGTCACACGACGACTTCTGGGAGCGGTGAGTGTTGCATAGTGTTGTCTAGAGACCACAGAGGCTGGACTCTGCAGTCCGTTAGATGTGTTGACGCCAGCCCTATGCTGAAGGCGCAGTACGACAAGCTAGTGCCTGATGCCGTGTCTCACGATGATTTCTGGGAGCGGTGAGTGTTGCATAGTGTTGTCTAGAGACCACAGAGGCTGGACTCAGCAGTCCGTTAGATGTGTTGACGCCAGCCCTATGCTGAAGGCGCAGTACGACAAGCTAGTGCCCGATGCCGTGTCTCACGATGACTTCTGGGAGCGGTGAGTGTTGCATTATGTTGTCTAGGGACCACAGAGGCTGGACTCAACAGTCCGTTAGATGTGTTGACGCCAGCCCCATGCTGAAGGCGCAGTACGACAAGCTAGTGCCTGATGCCGTGTCTCACGATGACTTCTGGGAGCGGTGAGTGTTGCATAGTGTTGTCTAGAGACCACAGAGGCTGGACTCAGCAGTCCGTTAGATGTCTTGACGCCAGCCCCATGCTGAAGGCGCAGTACGACAAGCTATTGCCTGATGCCGTGTCTCACGATGACTTCTGGGAGCGGTGAGTGTTGCATTATGTTGTCTAGGGACCACAGAGGCTGAACTCAGCAGTCCGTTAGATGTGTTGACGCCAGCCCCATGCTGAAGGCGCAGTACGACAAGCTAGTGCCTGATGCCGTGTCACACGACGACTTCTGGGAGCGGTGAGTGTTGCATAGTGTTGTCTAGAGACCACAGAGGCTGGACTCTGCAGTCCGTTAGATGTGTTGACGCCAGCCCTATGCTGAAGGCGCAGTACGACAAGCTAGTGCCCGATGCCGTGTCTCACGATGACTTCTGGGAGCGGTGAGTGTTGCATTATGTTGTCTAGGGACCACAGAGGCTGGACTCAACAGTCCGTTAGATGTGTTGACGCCAGCCCCATGCTGAAGGCGCAGTACGACAAGCTAGTGCCTGATGCCGTGTCTCACGATGACTTCTGGGAGCGGTGAGTGTTGCATAGTGTTGTCTAGAGACCACAGAGGCTGGACTCAGCAGTCCGTTAGATGTCTTGACGCCAGCCCCATGCTGAAGGCGCAGTACGACAAGCTATTGCCTGATGCCGTGTCTCACGATGACTTCTGGGAGCGGTGAGTGTTGCATTATGTTGTCTAGGGACCACAGAGGCTGAACTCAGCAGTCCGTTAGATGTGTTGACGCCAGCCCCATGCTGAAGGCGCAGTACGACAAGCTAGTGCCTGATGCCGTGTCTCACGATGATTTCTGGGAGCGGTGAGTGTTGCATAGTGTTGTCTAGAGACCACAGAGGCTGGACTCAGCAGTCCGTTAGATGTGTTGACGCCAGCCCCATGCTGAAGGCGCAGTACGACAAGCTAGTGCCTGATGCCGTGTCACACGACGACTTCTGGGAGCGGTGAGTGTTGCATAGTGTTGTCTAGAGACCACAGAGGCTGGACTCTGCAGTCCGTTAGATGTGTTGACGCCAGCCCTATGCTGAAGGCGCAGTACGACAAGCTAGTGCCCGATGCCGTGTCTCACGATGACTTCTGGGAGCGGTGAGTGTTGCATTATGTTGTCTAGGGACCACAGAGGCTGAACTCAGCAGTCCGTTAGATGTGTTGACGCCAGCCCCATGCTGAGTGCGCAGTACGACAAGCTAGTCCGTGATGCTGTGTCACACGATGACTTGTGGGAACTGTGAGTTTTTAAAGTGACTGTTCAAACATTACTTACGTAACTCTTCAATCTGTACCGAGGATGGTTGTTGGGTGTAAAAACTATAACGAATTCCAAACAAAGCCGATGACGTTCTGTACCTATAACTTCTAGAAAATTCGTAAATATTGTGAAATGGAATGGTGTGAAAGGCATTTAGGTTTTAGGTCTCATCGGTGTCAAAAAATACCAGGTCGTGGTGGCCACCGCTGTCTTATCAAACGCAAGCATTACTGACAACTCTGAAGGAAAGCCAGTTCTGCACACTTTTGCCTGGTGACGAAATAATAGAAAAAAAGGTTTATAATATTAAATACTTGTGCTGTTGCTGTCTACTGCTAAGTTTTGTGTTCCATCGAACCAAAAATAGACCAGAAGATAGCGACATGTCATTTAATACCATGTCATGTGTGTTTTTCCTGCAGATACTTATTCCGCGTGGCTCTGCTTCAAGACCGGCTGGCGGCTGCAGCTCGCAAGCAGCCACAAGAGGAGCCCTCCACTGACCCCGTGCTCGCGCACCTGCCCATGCAGACGCCCATCGAACAGTAAGTGTGCTACTGACTACAGAGATAACTTTGTATGTCATAGTATTTGTTTGAAGTACAAAGTTACTTTTACGCTTAGTAAAATAAGCTTTACAAAGTACTGTGACCATAAATAAATTGTATGAGACATTCAACTTAACAAAGCGAACACACTACAAAGAAATTTCGAGCCTGTTCAGGAAAAAATATCGTAAGAGACAGTCTGCACTTTTTTCTTTCCTGTACTAAGTGCAAATTGTCGCTTATGTACGATTTTTTCCTGAAAAGGCTATAAGACACGACGGTCGAAATTTAAAAAAAAATAGCTGTCACATTTATTTACAGCGTAAAGCCTGCTATTTACGCTATAAAACTACACTGATCCTGTATCCTGTGCCAACAAGAATCAAAATAATCTGAAACCATAATTTAAACAACCCAGACAAAATACAACGTGTATCAGAATAAACAAATCGCGAAAACAAACCATCTGTTCAGTACATTTTGTCGAGTTATGCTCACATTAATGTATGGGACAGTCGATATTTATACGAATATAATGATGAGTACAATGGCCCCTTTTCAGGTATTGCGTTTAGTCTGTAACACATTGTTTCTGTTTCAAGTGATACATGTGGAAACTTGTAATTGGCCATATTTTGTTTAAACTTTTAGTTACTGTATTTGTTTAGCTGTAAGTTTTCCTAAAATAAATAAAATAAAATAAATAAATATCTTGGCTAAAGCAGTTTTTTAATAAACCATGCAAGTCATTTTGCTGTAAAGGAAACGGTAGCTGAAGAAAATAAAAAGTAACGTTAAGATAACGAATATAACCTAACTAATATACTCATTTTTCATTTACAGGAGCCCAAAAAAGGTCCTATCAGGCCTTGAAGAAGAGGACGTGCCCTTTGAAAAGTCCTTTGAAAAGCCCTTCGAAGCCCCAGACATGGACAACGTCGTCGCTTGGGAAGACGGTAAGTCTAAATAGAGATGTAGCGTTAAACTTTATCGATATATCGATTCTTTGAGCGTCACAATCGATACTGTAATCGATTGTTTGTAAGCCAAGATCGATGCTAACCGTCCCTATGTCTTATTTCTCTTTATTATAATGTCTTAAACTGTATTTTGGTAAATAAAACCTATGTATTCAATGTTGTTTTTATATTCCTTTAGAATAAATAATATGTATTTTAACACTCAATTATACTATTTTAAGGCTGATTCATCAACCGTTGGAAACCTTTTATCTGATGTTCCATATTGCCAGCTTTTTGGTATAGAAAGTATAATAAACTGGCGAATTTATTCTCCAGATAAAAATTAACTGACAGTTGAAAAAGTAGCCCTGAAATAAGGAAAATCACTTGATTTAAACACAACAAGATCCTTTAAAAAAAATAAAGTAAATGAGTTTAGATAATAAATAAAAAACTTGTGCTTTTATTCATAATTCATATTTTCATATAAAATAAGATGTTCCATGTAGTGGTTCTTGTATTCAATGACCAATGTTGGCTTCCACCACAAATGTTTAACACCTACTATGGAGGTTCATTGATAAAGTTTACACTTCTAACATTGGTCACTTGCATTCAAGTACCACAGATTAAATCACGTTCCAAATAATCGTACCTCTGTACAGAAGACTTCGCAAACGACGTGGAACTGACAGAAGAACAACAAACCCTCCTTCTAGAAGAATACGAAAGAGAGATCGCCGGCAAGAAGATGACCAAACAAACGTGTTCCCGTGACATTGCCAACAACAACACTGACAAAACAACGAGCACTGACAATAAAAAAACAAAAGCGGCACAAACCAGAGACAAAATGAACAACAAACAGACTAAAAATAAAAATGGCCGGTCACCGAAAAAGGCGGCAAAATCTGACGTTTGTGGAAACAATTTAGTTGAAGATTATTTTGGAGAGAAAGAGGTCAAAGATGATGCTAGCGCTAATTCTGATGAAAGCTGGGAGAAGGAATTCGAAATTGATGACGTTGTTGAGCAGAAAGCATGAAACAATCCGGCCATAGACTAATGTAAGGATAAATATAGTTCGGACACATTGTGCGGCGCGAAATATTGTGACATTTAAACTTTTTTTGGATCACACAAAAGTAGCCATGTAGTATAAAAATCATCAGTAATGTTTTGTTCTAACTCTTCATTCTACATTTACAACACCATCACACAAAAAACAAGATATTATGTAACATCTCACCGATTCTAGAATCTTATGTCGACTGCACACAGTTCCTAATTGATTAACGGAGATCATATACGCCAACCAAGCAATATTATAACCCATATATGTCGTACACACAAAGGTCAATATATCATACAGTCAAATGTGTCGCAGCTCGCACAATGTTCCTTGAAGCCAACAGCGCACATTACAAGCTTTTGCGTCGACAGCCTGGGAATACTCGTCGTACAGCCAATTTGCAATTGTGAACCTTAATTTAATTAAACGAAGCTCCATTTTGATTGCAACTGTTACTGTATTAATTGGAAATCTTTGAGAGTTAGACAGTACTAGTAATGTTACTGCCTGAATTTTAATATCTTTTTAGACATTAGTATAGTACCACTGAAAGATATGATTAAAGCAAAATTTTACCGATTAACAAAAAAATAAACAGCTGTTCAGTATATTTTAGTTCGCATATCTCGACAAAAGGCTCGGAACACTGCGAGTCGCTACGCAGTCGCAAATCATATGACGAGGATGGGGGGGGGAGTTGTGCTTCCGATAAATTATGCAACGAAAAGCGAACGTCACAGAATTCATTCAAATTGAATAAACCTATATTTTTACCCCCTTAACAGAGCCAATGAATTGAAATAATCCTGTATAACAAACAAAGAAAGATACCTATACAAAGTTAAAAATGTGCTTGAAAAGTCGGGTTTTCATAGGCCAGGCCTTCAAAGTTATGGCCAGCTCAAAAACTACTGCACTTTGTCACACGGAAACTTTATAACAACCCTAAGGGCTAGTTTTTCAATCATCAGATAACTTTTATTTAAAGAATAAATATGGCGGGTTGACATCATATTATCTTGTATAGAAGCTGTCAGACCGCTATATTAATTCTTCAGATAAAAGTTACCTATTCAAAAACCACATTTGGTCGAATTGAGAACATCATCTTTTTTTTAAGTCGGTTTAAAATTCTGAAAGTCATATAAATTATTTTTAAGAACTACTATGTATTTTCTAAAATGCAACTTCTTTTTGTTATTTTATAATTTCCTTACAAGCAACAAACGCGACTTATGTATGAAATTAAAATGAGCTTTTAACTTTTACTTAATTTTTCACATGTTGTATGACGAATATAACCAGGCTGTATGTTCCCATAACCACGTTAAAGTTGAATGAAGCCATGTTAATAAAGATATATAAAGTATATTATTGTTATATTGAGCCAGAATTATACGCAAGAATGACGCCCTTCGCGTTTGTAATGTGACATTTACTTAGATAAACAATATCTTCATGTATTTGGGCCAAGTACAGTTTGTGAAAGAGAAGATAAGCAACAGGAACCGCTTTATAATACGACACATTGAGTTTTAGAAAATGTTCAGCTTTGTCTCAAGCTGTCACTTCAATCGCAATACAAAATGTACCTTATGATTTTCGATATAAGGTTAATTTTGTATTGCACAAGTGATGCGAATATTTAGACAAATATGCCAATTAACGTGCCGCATGCAATGGCATCTCCAGTCGCTAACGTCTGCGGACTTTGTAGAGCGTCGTCTCTGTCGTACACGAGTCTCTTTTTAACGCTCGATGTGTCATATTTACGGGTATTGTAAATACCGATGCAATGGTTGACAATATTATGACCAGGGATCGGATTAGGTGGAGTTAGTTGCATAGAGTGGATAATTAATACCTCTTCTGCAATCTCGAAATAATAATCGTGACTATTCATTGCGGGATTTTATAATGACGTTTTTATAGGAATTGAAATACATTAGTAACAAACTATTGTTTGGGAGAATCGAGCACGCAACACAAAACATTTTAATTTGACTCAATTTCAGTACTAAACACTAAATAAAATTATTTATACTCCGAAACAGTATATTCAAAGTCCAATAAAAAAACGTCATTTTTTAAATCGCTGTGTTGTAAAGGAGGTATTATCTACTGTACGAGGATGTTAATTCCTTAGCTCAAGTTTAGGTAAATGTACCTACTCTACCGATTCAGATCCCTGATTGTAGTCAATAAAGGTATACAATCGTAACGTCAAATTATTTATGCAAAATTAATTGGGTTTGGATGTAAAATTGTAGTTTGAGAACTGACCATGATGTAAAATAGATATATTTTTAATAATAATACTTAGTGTTGTTGGATAAAAATGGTGATAGACATTTTGTGATAATCTCAAGAAACCACCGCACAATATTAATTTTGGCGAGTTCAGGTTCAGATGCTAAGTTGCTACTTAACACGTTCCTGTGAAAATGTGTATTTTGAACTCGTATATCTTACGTCATAAAGGTTATATTCCTGAAAATAATGTTTAAAGTCTGGATTTTTGCCTGGTTGGTGGCAATAGACTTGCCCCCTATATCTTGGGCCTTAAGCATAACTGCCGAAATGTGGGTGTACCTCTGTGCCTATTGGCCTAGCTGACTTCTGTCTCCGGATTGATATGGAGAAAGTGGAAATGATGTTTTTCTTACTCGTCCACTGTAAGACGGTGCTCCAAGACGGTTTAATCGTTTCTGCGGAACTCGTCGAGCTAAGTAAATGAGACTTAACGTTCTAATAAATATATATTATTAGAACGTTAAGGAACCCAAATATTCTGGAACCCTTCGAGAACTACAAGCTTGATGTTGTTATTATGCAATCGCCATTTTGGAAATACTTAAATTTTTCTTGTCAAGTTCCATATAAAATGTCTATCTACATTTAGTCTCCACACGGTATGTATTATTTAGCATAAGTGCACATTTCTTGAGCCATATCGGCCCCTATCCTATTGCATTTAGTTTTAGAACACATCGTCAAAGAGTATCGCAGGAAAGGTTATATTTCTTTGTCTTTGTTTGCGTTTATCAACCTTCTTACTAACATGGGTCTGTTGAGTTTATTTCTAACGAATTTATTTTTTAGTCATTCCAATATTATGCTGCCTTGACTCGTCTGTGAAAACTGAAATATATTATCTATAATATTTAAAAATGTCTGCACCATTGATATGCCCGTAACGAATATGTATACCTATTTGAAAACGTAGGCACTCAATTTCGTATAAATTAGTTTTTTAATCCATTGAAAGTTACAAAAGTACTAACTAAACTATATATTATTTGTTTCTTTATCGTTTCTAATATTCAACTAAATTGTTTCCATAAGTTTGAGCCGGCGAGTTTATTGTCCTATGAATTATTTACTTACAAATCTTGCAAGTGGTACAATAATATTTGAAGTGTGATATCCCACTAAATAGGTCTCTGAAATAGCTGTAAGTAGATAATAGTAATAATTTTGCGCGCTGGTTAAATCTACGAATGGGCTGACCTGGCAAGTGTAACTAGTGTTGCCAGAAATCAGTAAAGAACGTAAATGTTAATTCAAATTGTCGATAAAAACGCTGCCTTATGAGCTTATAAATATTTTTTCATGATAATGAAAACTAAACAGTAAGTATTAAAACCGTCTATATCAATTAATACGTTAATGGGTTTATTCGTAACATTAAAGTTTGTATTAATGCATGTAAGCCTGCCAGCTCCTTGTTATAAAGCCATGCCTGTTGCTATATAACGTTACTCTAGACTGTTCGATACAAAATCTCGATTTTAGGCAACATTAGGCGCAATCGAATGTCCATCGATCCTGAGGGTCAATTCATACTAGCAAAAAGTCGTTCTTCAGCTCAGACGCGCGAATCCCGTCGAATGCGTGCGACTTCACGCGTCTTCTTTTTATCTCAGAAGAAATATGTGCATCACGTTGGGTTGTAGAGATAAAGGTGATTTGCCATGTTAAGTTTCAGATTAACGCTTCGACTGTGCGCTAGTATTTGACCCTTATTCTCGACACCAATTCCTATTTGCAATGAAAATATTTTTAAGTATATTTCATATGTCATAAAGGTTATATTCCTGTATAGAATGGTCAATGTTGGCTCATGTAAGATGTCCATTAGTAGCTGAGTAGGTACTGTGATTGATGTATTCTTTACGAAATGGTTCAATGGACATCTTAAACACATCGAAAATATGGTTTGTTTGAATCATTTTAAACAGGAATTTGAAGATAGATGAAGAATTGGTGTCTAGAAGCATTCATTGTCAGCCAAAACTAACAGTGTTTCTTCAGGTGTACTTTAAAACGTTTGGTTTAATAAAATATATTAAAATTAAGTGCAATAAAGTTATCTTACATTTAACTCGACATTTATTTTGAATATATTTAGGTTAAAATTCAACTAAATGAGTTGACTCTAGGTACCGTTATGTTTGTGTAAATTATGATTATTATGAATATGAATAAAAGTTATTAAAAATCGTAGAAGAGGGTTTTATTTGTAATGTATTGAACACAAACATTCATGCAGTCAGTTTGATTGTATAGCGCAATTTTACAGTGGATCCACACAAATCATGCTCAGGACGTAGATGGACGTGTGTGAATGAGTTCATACGAAAATACGCACCGATATTTTTTGAGCTCGAGGCGGACCACGTACCGTCCACTTCCTGAGCACGGCCGTGATATGTGTGGATCCAAGTTTAGTTGCTAACCCGTAGTCGGGCACCCGATGCATTAATTACACTAGTCATCGCATTTGAATAAGTACAGGATTACGACTATGAGTAATTTGAATAAAGACGAGCAGCTGTCCTCGTTCATTTACACTTTGTCGTTTGCCCGAATTTCATGGACAATTGAATTCGGGAGAACGGCCAAGTATTTTCGGGATATTTCATCGCGCGTGCTGTCGATTGCGTCGGTGAAAATGTGTGAAGCCTCGACCAGTCTGAAGAGCTAGCGCGGTGACGATATGGCGGGCGCCTAGTGCGACGTGATGTAGTGACCTCGCTAGTGAGCGATCGTCTAATATTTTACCCTGAGGAAATACGTCTAGCCTTTACCGTCAGCTACAACTTTTTTTTTTTTTTTTTTCTTTTAAAAAACGTTGCCGTTTACTACTATCTGTAGGCCATACAAATAATTGTACCGTGCGGGAATCGAACCCGCGACACGCAGCGCAGCAGTCAATCGCTCAACCACTGCACCAACCGTACTTAATAGCACCCTCTTGCGCACTAGTCACCGCGCGTTCATTCAGGCATGAGTCAAGAAAGAGATTTACTTCTAGGCTAGCGTGCCCCATCTTTGGTCGCGTCTTCGCTTACTATTTAGTGGGATAGTGTTCAAATAACAGCCTATAAAACAGCAGGTTGGCGCAGCCGAAGCAGGCATGCGTGTGTTCACGGTACATACTATCACTACTCTATCCCACAGGGGCGGCTCCTGGATTGTCGTTTGGGGCTTGACCCTGCTGAGGGGGGTAGGTTTTAGCAAAGTAGCACCATTATAAAATCATAAAAATAAATATTTAACTTAGCGCATAAAAATCCTTATTACTTTTCGTAAAATCCACAAGAACGTTTGAATGTAGATTACCAAAAATATCTCGGTCTTTTGAGGGAAGGGCTTGCCCCTAAACCCCACACTTTGTTAATCAGAAAATAAATATGGTCTGGGGGCTTTCTGGGATCTTGTTCTATGTAATATAGGGTGGGTTTCTGAGTTCAATAGTCTGAAATTATGAACGTATCAAACCCTACTTTAATGTTAAAATAGTTACACAAACAAATAATAAGTATACAATACTTATAAGTATACAAAGATAGAATAGAATATGTATACAAAGATTATGTCAATATGATGAACCTTTCCGAAATAAAACACACTTCATACAAACGAAGAATATATTCAGTGTACTTCCGGCATCAAGATCGTGGAAGGCGGGCTGCCCTGCTGGTGCGGGTAGAAGATGGGCTCGACGGGGCGGTTGATCGAGCTCGGGCCGTCGCCCGCCGCGGGGTACGGGTGGTGCGGCGACACGCCCATCCACTGCGGGTACCAGTACAGACCCTGGAAGAGACATTCATGTTAGTATGTAGTGGTGTAGATACAACTATAAATATATGGTTACATTTCTGCTTCAAAGAAATAATCATCAACGCCGAGTTGCTAGCCTGTTGGTTTTTTATTGGTTAGACTTTGGGTAGCGTTATTTCGGTACTAGCTTTTGCCCGCGACTTCGTCCGCGTGGAATAGTTACTTTGGGCAGCCATTTTTATTTTAAAGATTTTTTTTAAACGCAGAACTATATTTTTATTCATTTTTTATCAAGTGCCTTAAATACAAAGGTTCATGTTTTAGCTTCAATAATAACGGACTCCCATAAAAACTTTCATACCCTTCAAGCTCTTTTCTCCCGACAAAAGGTACCCTATGTCCTTCTCCAAGGTCTAGTCTATCTCTGTACCACATTTCACCAAAATCGGTTAGAGCGGTTTAGGCGTGAAAACGTAACAGACAGACACACTTTCGCATTTATAATATTACTAGCTGTTACCCGCGACTTCGTCCGTGTCATTTTTTACTAAGGACGTGTATATTGTAGGAATATATGTTTATAGACGCGATATTTTATTACAATACGTTTCTATAGACTACGTTTTTTGTTTTACCGTCTTTTGACAATATGTACAGGTTTTGGAGGCTAGATACACGGGAACGCGCCACATACAATTGCCCATGGGAAAAGCAGTTTTTCTCTAAGTGCACACCTGCTACCTTCAGTGTCTGCCCTTGACTTTTATTTATAGTCATTGCAAAGGCGGGTTTTAAAGGGAACTGCACTCTTTTAAACTGGAACGGCAAGTCTGTTGGAATAATGGGAATACGTGGAATCAGAACATTTTCTCCTTTTGCCGTTCCAGTCATAATTGTTCCTTTAACGATGTTTTTCCCCAAGTGCGTAATATGCGTAAGGTGCATCAAGATTACGCATTAATAGAACGGGGACACCAACTTTCAACCTCAGGTTATGGGAAGGCACGCCTGATAATTCTAGAGAGTTAAGAAACTCGACAGGGTATGATGTTACGTGTTCTGTATCCAATACATTATCTACAGAGAGATATTCCACGACGTCACCTTCCACTCCTGACATAATATTTTCATTAATCTGTCCAGCAATTTCGTTCGTTGGTGCTAAAATTGCCCTTTCACACAACCATTCTTGGTCTCCGATATTAGTCCGCAGATCAGGATATACGTTGTTTTTTAGATCGTCAGTGCTGCCAACAATATTACAGAATTCGTAATTTAGTGTGATCATACGGTTAATGTCTGTGGCCATACGATCTTCACCAATTTTCAGGAGAGTAGTCGCATACAGCCCCGATTGTGAATCGTTGTGCAGTTGTACTCTCATATTTGTAGTCAGACTAAATTTTTGCACGTGCGCCCATAGCGTAGAGGCCTTCAAACATGCGTTTATTTCATCTGCCGGTGTACCTCTAGTTATCACGGGTAGAATCTGTCTGAAATCACCAGCCAAAATAACAACCATCCCTCCCATAATACTTCTGTTGCTTTTGATGTCTTGCATTGTCCGGTTTAATGCTTCGACTGCTCTCTTGTGAGACATAGTACATTCATCCCAAACCAGCAACTTACATTGCTGCAACATTCTTCCGCGCTCACTATTTTTACTTATATTGCAAACTGGCATTTCTTCATGAGCTAAGTTTAGCTTTAGCTTGTTAAGTTTAGCTTGATCGCTGCCTTTATTTATGTATTTACAGATATATTTAATCGCACGCACTGAACTGCAAACCTCTACATTGATGTGGGCATTAAACATTTTTGACAAAATAGGCGAATAGGGAACCACCCAACTATTATCAACAGTAGCATAACTTTACTGATGTACGTGGTTCATTGTTATGGACTTATGGTAAAAATTACTGTTAAATATTTTTCCTACGCAAATTGTGCCACCCCCGTTAACCCCCATAGGGGTTGATTTTCAAAAAACGCTTAGATATATATCTCATAATTTGTATTGCAGAGCATTATTTCAGTGTCACGCAAAATATTTCAATAGAATTAAATTTCCCATACAAACTTAGCCACCCCCTTTAACCCCCAATAGGGGTGAATTTCGAAAAACCCTGAAATACGTGTTTCATCATTTGTACTAAAAAGCATTAATTCAAAGTTTCATGCAAAAATGTGCATAAAAATATTGTTCTCATACAAACTTTGCCACCCCTTTTAACCCTTTTAGGGGTTGAATTTCCAAAAAATAATATGCCTATGTCCTTCTCATGAATGCAAACTATCTACATACCAAATTTCAGCAAAATCGGTTGAGTGGTTTAGGCGTGAAAAGGTAACAGACAGACAGAAAGACAGAGTTACTTTCGCATTTATAATATTAGTGTGGATAGTGTGGATAGTAAAGTATGGATTGCACAATAGAGTATTTTCCTGGATACAAAAATAATAATTCTATTTAGTCAGTAATAATATTTTCAAAGCTATTTGACATGTTTATTTTGCCTTTTAAAATCAATTGTCTATACTCTACTAATATTATAAAGAGGAAAGATTTGTATTTTTGTATGTAACTAATAAACTTAAAACTAGGTACTCATCGATTTAAAAAAATCTTTCAATGGAGTGTTGTGTTCAGCGAGGAACATAGCCTATATTTTATCTCCGTACTCCCACGGGAACGGAAACTACGCGGGTGAAACCGCGTGACGTCCGCTAGTACCTAATAAAAGTTTGTTAACGCGTGACGTCATGAAAAATTTCGACGCATTTTATCGCCTTTATTTTTTAGCACCGTGACAAAAAAAATTAAACGTATCAAATGTGTTTTGGTAATCTGACGGACCTAACATATTTTTTCAGGAAAACTAGTCTATTGACGCGATTTCGTCTAATACAACATCGATACTTAATACTTCTAAAGTTCTTGTCCACATCAGTCAAGTCAACATACCTTATTACCAGAACCTTGACAAGTGAATCGATACTCGTTGACAGTGAGCGGGTCCAGGTAGCTAATGCCAGCTATCGAGCCGTAGTTAGGAGGGAACATGTACCAGCAACCGTCCAGGGAATCTGGAAACATTACATTTGTGTATCACTTTTACTGAGCCCAAAAACATGTCAAGAAGAAAATTTTTCATGCTCAAAAAAATAAGTTTTTTTTTAAATAAAAATAAAAGAAGCGGCAACGCCGGCCCTGGGGTAGAGAGAGCGAGAGGAGCGGTCGCTCTATGCGCCAGATGGCAAGGGGCGCCAAAAAGCCAAATGCGTTTCCAGCGCAAAATAAAATATAGATGGCGCGAGAGAAGTGTTGTGTTGCCAGATCAGATTTTAAAAAATCCGTTGGGTGACGCTGAAAAATCCGTAGATTGCCTCTAGATAAAGCCGTAGATCTACAGACTTTTTTAAAAGCTTTTCTGTCTGTTCGGAGCGGCTAGAAAGCAAAGCTTTCTTAATATTAAAGAAACTAGAGTAACTGATTAGAGCTACTAAAATTAATTTAAATTCAATAAGTAGAATTAACGCGAAAAGAAAGCGTCGACTAAAAGTCGCTGAAAGACAATCTCGCTCTACCCTGATCAAAGCCTAGGGCTGGCGCTGAGTTTTGTTTTACCAGGTAAAAATTCAGGCATCCGTTCTATGTAAAAAACTGAAATTCAGATGCATCCGGTAAGACTGGGAGCCGACCCCCAATTTAGTTGGAAGTAAGTTATGACAATGGTTACAAGAGATGAAGAAGACCATAGAAACTAGGAATAAATAAACATATTTTATTATACTCAGGCTTCAGATCTGAGCCTTGAAAACAGCAGGCAATACACACGGTAACTCCCAATTTACTCGGGAGACAATGGAGCGTGCCAATTCCCAAAGTCCGTATGATGGTGATGGATAATGGCCCAGAGTGACTATCGGATACTCACATGTTATATTAGAGCTATCAGTTCCGGGCATGTCCGTGGTGACGACGAACGCTTCTGAGGTCTGTTCGATAAACGGAGGCACTGGCGACAGGCCCGTGCCAGGGTCGCCCGGGATTATGAATGGACCTACGACATATTAAATATTTTTATCGAATCATTTCATACTAGCAACTCGCCCCGACTTCCCACAGATAGCAGAGCATTTATCTATAAGCTCCCAATCGGCTGAAAATTTCCGGCATTTTCAACAATCATCGTCGTATTTCAGCCAACTTTCACAAAACCAATGAATAATAATACATCTAAACCTTTCTCATGAATCAATCCGTCCATTGGTGAAAATCCGAATACAGAAAGACGTGGCGGGGGGCTTTGTTTTATAATAAGTAAGTAGTGATACGATTTTTTAATACGATGGCAACATGTCTTGAGTTCTTTGGTTGGAACCGTCACCGCGATCGCCTGGTAGTCTGCAATGCAAAAGGCATCGCAAATGCGTCGCCAACAAAAGACAGACTGCTTAGTAGTAGAAATAGGTATAATTTTAGTAGATATGTACCTACTACCCCAGATGTTTTGTTATACAAAAAGTACTGACAATAGGTAACTGACCGCCATAAAAGTTGGTGTAGTTCCACTCACAAACGTGATGGTCACAGTACATTGGAGAGTACTTCTCTTTAGTGTAGTAAGCCTGGCCGTTTGGCATCAACTAGAACAGCAATAAAAATATAAATTAAGGCATTAAGCCGCCTCTTTACTGTGATTTTAGTAAATAAATTAACTTCTCTTTTAGAACTATTCGACGTTAACAAAACGAACTAACTAGGCTAAAAGAACCACTTATTGGGTCCCATTAAATGTTAGGCAGTACCTATTGCGGCAGATAGAGAGACGAACTTGGCTCCCACCGGAAGCACTGTACCACAATGGCAGAGGTCGTGTGTGAAAAAGAGTGAGGTTGGCCTTTTCCCAGCAGCAGAACAAAACGGGCTTATCAGACAAAAAGAACACGTACCAGCAAATAATCATAATGCCTGAACCTGACGCCTTGTATGTTGAAGTCCAGTACGAAAGACCCCGATGTGATGATGCAGGAAGTGGCAGTCAGTGGAGGTAGTTTATACATCTCTGTGCCGCACTTGACAATAGCCTTCGGTAGAGTAGACACGTCGCGGATATGCTGTAAGGTTTTCTTGAATGGAAACCTGGGAAGGGAAATGTCTTTAAAAAGTAAAGGTAAAGGTAAAATTTATGAAGATTACTATAAAATGGGACTAGATGGTCAAAGTAATTAGCATTAAAGTTACTAACTTAAAGTTTGTGGTGTAGTACAGGGCAAAATTTTAGGACCGTTACTATTCTTAAATGGGAAAATATCTTGAAAAAATGCATGTTTTAGTACCTACCTGAACACGCAAATCCCAATATTACACTCCAGTCCGTGAACGAAGTTATCCATGGAGAACACTACATTGGGGTCTTCTTCCAAGAAGTAACGAGTATCGTCCATATAGTGCACGAATCCTAAGAAGTGGAAGGCTCGGCCCTTGCAGAAGGGTGTGGGACCTCTGCCCATGTTGTAGATGTCGCTGTATAAGTCGGACAAGAAGATATACACGTTCTTGCCACAGTAGAACTCTGGAAGAAGTCTTTTGTCGATAAATTAAGTCATAATGGTTGAGTGAAACACACAATTAACTAAATCATTTATTTAATAACATTCGTTTTGTTATTGGTATTCCCTGCTCCACCGGGGAAATTTGATAACACATTTTAAAGTCATATAAAGGCCCTTATAGTCCCACTTCCTATCCATTTCCCACATAATTCTATTTCCTAATCAGACCGTGAGGAAACGCGCTCATCTCGGTATCTTTGCCTTGGTCTGCCGCGATCTATTCTAGAGTTTAATGGGACCCATTCGGTAGTTCATTAATCCATTCAAGTATAGAATAACTATTTAAACAGGTAACAAATATTCCTTATGTAAACCTTACCTTGACTCATGTAAAACTCTGATGGGACTGAGCCCCCTGTCGCATAGTTGAATGTGGCGACCCTCTCCGTTTTGATAGCGTTATGATTATCATACATCGTCAGCATGTTGTCTATCGTGTCATCTAATGCTATCAGTAAAACCTGGAATCAATTGAAGGTACTGTTACTTGATCTGGCTACTAAATCGATTCTCGATGTGTTGTGGCATCGAAAATCACCTTCACGCGAGGCGATACTTTAATGTAGGTACGTTCAGCACTTATCAGTAGGGCTGATTTCTGAAATCCCAGGATTGCCATGCTTGTTGCAACGTAACCTTATTAGCCGAGGAAGAAAAACTTTGCTAGATAATTATAGTGTGGACTGTTACGTGTCTCCAAACATTTCTCTCGCCGAATTCAAGGGATATCTGGACGGGGTTGCGAACTGCATTCGCTACAAATGCTCACCCCGACCGGTGCTCGTCCTGGGTGACTTCAATGCTCATTCCAGAGCTTGGGGGAACACCCGGGACACGCCGAGGGGACACGCGGTACAAGACTGGGTGGCGTCGCTTGACCTCCGACTTTTAAATCAGGGGTCCGTATCACATGCGTACGGTGGAAGGGGGAGTCAATTGTAGATCTCTCATGGGCGCGAAGGAGATGGTCACACTTTCCGACCTTCACCACGTCGTTTTTGATGTGACACTGCGCCCTTCAGGTTAGCCCGAGCCGTCCAGTTCCTAGCCCACCTGCGCGACGTTGGGCCCTCAAGCAGCTCAATTGAGATATGCTCATTGCAGCTGCTAATGGTGGCCGCAAGATGCTCATTCCCAGGGGATCTCGCCCGATCCAGAAGAGGAAGCGACTTGGTTCCGGGATGGAATGACGTCAATTTGTGACGCTTCCATGCCCCGGGTCAGGTGCGATCAGCCCCGGGTGCGGTTTACTGGTGGTCAGAAGACATCGCGCAGTTGCGCGTTTTATGTCTTAGGTCCCGACGCAGAAGGCAGCCAAGAGCCACGGATGAAGAAATAGTAGGAACCTATAGAGCGTACAGGGAGATGACTATGGAGCTTCAACACGCCATCACCGATGCCAGGTCAAGATCCTGGAGAGAGCTTCTTGAGGGGCTGGACAGGGATCCATGAGGGAGACCTTACAAGTTGGTAATGGTCAAATTGCGCCCTTCACACAAACCATGGACCCAGGCCTAAAGAGAGAGTTGTAAACACGCTCTTCCCCGTAGCTAGACACAGCCCCTCATTGCTACTTTCAGCTTCGGACTGGTCTGACGAGCTGGGGGTGACTGAAGACGAACTGGACCGGGCCATTAGACGTATGGCGGCTCGAAACACTGCGCCAGGCCCAGATGGTATCCCTGGCTGCGCTTGGGTTCTAGCTCTGGCTTCTCTGGGAGACCGCCTAAGACGATTATTCAACAGTTGCCTCCGTACGGGCGTGTTCCCTTCCGGCTGGAAGGAGGCTGGATTGCTTTTGTTGAGGAAAAAAGGCAGAGACTCTGAGTCTCCCTCTGCATCCCCGTCCCATTTGCCTGCTCGACGAGGTTTCCAAGCTATTCGAAAAAATATATGCCGAAAGACTCGTTTGGCACTTGTGCGAGTTGGCCCCGACCTTGCTGATTGCCAGTACTGCTTCCGAAAGCAGTGTTTAACAGTGGATCCGATCCTACGCGTCCGTTCGCTGTCAGAACAGAGTCCCGGGGTGAGATGGCATTGGTGGTAAGTTTGGATATCGTCAACGCTTTGAACTCCTTGCCCTGGGATGCGATTAGGGCGGCACTTGTACATCACAGATTCGCATCGCACGTGGATACCGAACGGTAATCTGAGGCGGCAACATACTTGGCACACTTTCCACCGTTAGACATCATGGCGGAAATGGACGCGAGGGTTTGTAACCCGATTCGCACCATAAGCCAAAGTGGCAATAGCGTGCCAGGAATCTCTTTAGTAAGCCTAAGGCGGCAGGGACGGCGACACGCGCTCGAGCGGTGGCGCGAGCGGCTACAGCAATCGCAATTTTTGCGCAAGCGTGTTGTCGAAGCCGTCCTGCCGCACTTCGACGCCTGGCTGAAAAGAGGGGAGCGCATCTCCTACAGAGTCACTCAGGTGCTGACCGAGCATGGTTGCTCCGGTGAGTACTTGAATAGGTAGGATTGGGCGAGAGGCCACGGCAAATTGCCACCATTGCGGAGGCGGCCTGGATTCTGCGCAGCACACGCTGGAGTGCCCTGCGTGGGCCTCTGAGCGGCGGGTCCACGGGTGGTGGCACAGTGATCACATGCTGCCGTGCACAGCGAGGCTAATGGGACACCACTTTACAGTGTCCCCACGGATATGTCCTAACAGGTGTTGCACAGAGGAGGTTCCGGAGTGGTATTTTAAAAGGTAACGGGACCCCTTCTATGTGCGGATGGTGATCACCGGGGTGGTTTTAGTGAGTTAAAAATCCCACACTCACTGGTTTTACCCCAAAAGTCCAGGCGCCTTTTGAAGGATTCCCCCCGAAAACAAAAAAAATTGATGTCACGTGATCACCAAGTGAGCTGTCATTCCATCTTGATTGTATGGACTGACAGCTCACCTCATGATCACTTCACCCAAGCCTTCACTTCGACATGTTTATAGAATCGACCGGCAGAAATGTTACTAATATAAGTTTGTTTCTTCGTTTTTAGTTGTTTGTCAGTTATTATAATTTTTATTTATTTTCATTTCAATATAAGGGCCAATGTTACTTACATCTTGGATCACTAGCCCATTTCATTTAAGATAGGAGCGAGTAAACAAGTACCTTAACGGAATTACAGATCCTAAATACACATTGGCGACAAAAGTTTTGTAGGTACCCGAGACTGACCTTACCTGGCATGGACCATCATTACACCGTATGAAAATCTTGTTGAAAACCTTATTACTCCCAAATCCCTTATTCAAATAGATCATTCTTCTTATAAATGATTGGCTGCATGAAGCTAGTTCTGCCGCGCTAGCATGTTCCGCAGAAAAAACACACCCACCGCCGCTATCTCCAGAGCGGCAGTTGCACGATCCAAAGAGTAGATCCTATGGAGAAGAACGGGCAAGAAACTCCACGGACACAAAATCACGGTTCCATTCGTTTTGAAATAACTAATGCATGAAATTATACACAATGTCAATAATACTTAATAGTAATAGTACAGGCAATGCAAAGCTGCCACTACACGCTTGACGCCTACGCGCGAGTCGCCTAGCGTGTATCAGTGCGGCCGGTGAGTCGGTGACGAACATTTAAGAACATTTCTTCCACTCCGATATTCGCTAGGTGATTCGCTCACGTCTAGGCGCTTAACAAGACGTATATCCGTGGCTTTTCCGTCTGAGAGCGAAGTTTTTGATCCGTAGTTCACCAATGTTTATAAATTATGGGTACCTAGTATATAATAAATACTCCGTACTCGCCCTTGTCAATAAATAAAGTACTAAGATTCTTAGGTACCCTAACCTACCTTTAGTTCTTTTATGTGCATGTGAATGAATCTCGCCAGGTGATCCGTAGCTATGTGGACATGCTCGTTTATTAAGTACTGAAATCAAAACATTTTTATAAAGTGAATACGTAAGGTGGATGCAGCTGTCAATTAGCGATAATTGTAATCAGTAATGCTGTTCGGTAAACATCTAACCGAGAAAACATAGTTCAAGTGAACTTGAAGTTTACTTTTTGGTCTAGTTTCAAATGAAATGAATTCAGAAGTTCAAACTCACTTTGGGCCGTGAGATGTTACCGTGACAGTTATTGAAACAGCAATGAAACAAAAACTTAACACTACTTTAAATATAATGCCATAAGATTCATTCGTATTGATGAGTGAAAATCTGCTTTTATAATGTAAGGTTTCAGTATAATATGTATAAAGATCCAAAAATAAATAGGTAGTATGAAATCACAAAACTTAAAATAATGAATGTTCTCCGTCCGTTACATTTTAATCGCAATATTCTTATTTTAATAAAAAACCGCAGCCTCTTTCCCGGCCACTAGGTATATCTAGGTTATCGGAAATGGCCAGCCGCCAATATGGCTACATTTTTAATATCACCAGCGCATAGCCTGGAATCTTTGCAATTTAAACATTTTGAACCTTAACCATATTTTGTGAAACACCACCTTTACGTTACGCAGTAAATTCTAAAGCTGGGTACAGACCGGTGTTACGAACCATAATGTAACATTCGCAGTTAGCATGTTATGTTAGGCTATGTCCTAAAATCCGTCTAAAATAAAACACATAAGCATCATGTTCGTGCTCGTTTCCACGTACTGAATGCACGAATGCTCGCTTTGTAACATGTTACATTACGCCCCGTAACACCGGTCAGTACCCACCTTAATAGTAACAGTACTTCTATTCTAAAGCTGGGTTCTGATCGGTGTTATGGGGCATGTTTCAAAGCGAGCATAGCATTCGTGCAGTCAGTACGTGGAAACGAGCGAACATTGAGCCGCTCGTTGTTCGTTTCGAGTGCTCCGCCCCTGTCGGTTTTTTGGCGAATCCCTTTGAGTGTTACGCGGTTCAGTCGTGTTGCACGGATTTTAGGACACGGCGTAACATAACATGCCCTCTACGAATGGTACATTACGGCCCGTAACACCGGTCAATACCCACCTTAAGACTTGCATTGGACGTCGATCAACCATGTTTTGGATTTTTTACTCAACAAGTTATGAAAATGCTAAGCACCTTAAGGTTAATTTCTCTAACACCGAATTATCTTTTAACAGTCTCATTCGAAAACTGACTCTTTGTCACTTGCTAATTCATTTTTTCGTTTAATATGGGTGTATATTAAACGAAATAATGAATTAGCAAGTTTGCTGATAAACGTCGTTGGATACCTACGCGTGGGCATTTTTCATTTAGTCAACGGGATTTACTTTATAGAGCTGAGAGTGCAACTTCTCTATTTCTGACTGACTGTTTAAATCCGCACGTCTACCGTGGGAAAGAAATTGCATAACTTTTTCGCTTCTCGACTGTACCTATAGGTATAGGTATATAATTTGACAGTTGGTCAAAGGTAGATACGTTATTGAGACCGGCCGTAACTCCTCTAAGCTCATGTCACCTTACCTGATCAGGGGCTCGTTTGATCTTCATCATCTCGATCTGATAGTGAGCCAGATGGTCCAGTTTGTCTGTGGGATCGTGGCCATAGATCTCGTACGCGTCTATGACCATCGCTAGCGTTATGTTCTCGCCGGGGGATCGGCAGCATGGGTGGTTCGATATTAGGTACGAATGCTAGAAATGTGAAAAGATTATAAAACCGCTTGGTAGGGAACCAAAGTCGACTCAGCCAAGTGATTTAATCACAGCATTTAGTATAATGTCGAAAACCTGGCAGCATTTTTTTTGACATGTTTGGCTGAAAACTGCGAGTTAACCGTGCATCTATGGCGTAAGTTGTAGGAACACCGTGTCAAACCATCTGACTAGGCATTGGCTTAGTGATTAAAACTTATTGACTTGCAGTAAGGGTGCGAAACACACCGTGACTCAAAATGTGTCACCTAATAAATACTAAATATGTCTCATATATACATTATGTGATGTCTAAGTGTAAGCAAATCATGTTCCCAGCCTCAGTCTACAGATCATCGTTCGGCCCATGTACTTACGATCTAAACTGGGAATTTCAGTGGCCATGTTGGAATGAAATAACCTTAGGCTTTATAGACATATGAAGAACTACTTACATTCAACGTAAAGAAACATGATAGAAGCAAAACAAGCAGCAGTAACACTCGACCAGGGCGGGCCATAATGCCGACTGTCAGACCACAGAGCATAACAAGGGAGACTCAATTAAAACACCAATTAATCGATTGCCAATCAATAGTTTATTGCCCGATTGTACTACACTACTGTTACACGATTTTATTACTCATTTTAGTAACTATCAAATGAGGATTTGATGACTTTTGGTTTGCCTACCTAGGTGTTCTGGCAATAAGTAGATAATTTGCGACGTTGTAGTACTTAATCAATTAAATCATATGAGCACGAATTAATTTCAGATGAAGTGAGAGAGGATTAGGAACAGGTGACTAAACTGAAACCGGGGCCGATTGACCGCTGTAGATACTCGTATAATGTGGCCAAATGGCATAGTATCGTCGCTCCCCTCCCTCTTTTCAGGATTTGAAGGCGACGAATGACAGAGCTGTCCAGATGGCGACATATGGGCTGGATAAAAATTAACAGTGGTGGCCTTAGGGGGTGGCGAGCAGAGCAACCGCCCGGGGCCTCGCTCCTGCACGGTCCTCGCACTTGCCTCGCGCAACCCGAGTTCAAAAAGCCTTACATTTGAAACGTTTATACATATTTTTTGCAATAAAATGAAATTATTTCATAGCAAATTATTTAGTAATACTAATAGCAGCTGAAAATTCTCAGGATAGAGTGATTTTATTTTTTAATTTTCAGAATCAGAATCAGAATTATTTATTTGCCAGTAATGTAGGTACAAGTTTGAGATGGTGCAGAATTGGGTTTTTCCGCTAAATTCTACCTTACGGTATGCAAAATCATTATGTTCGTCTTAGGAAAAGCCACAACATAACCAGATAACTACTTTCGAATCATATTTCCAAAAAGAACACAAGGCTTCGCAAAGATCTGCTGTCCGGGCCCTCGCAAAGGCCGCCGCTGAAAATTAAGTAGGAGTCGATCAAGAGAGGAAGAAAACTGAAATTAAATTACGTTTGATATTTAAACTTTCTAAAACAGAAAGATACTGTTGCTTATTATACTAGCTCTTAAAACTGATGTATGTATTAAGTGAAATCTTTATTTCCACTGAACATATTTTTTCTAGGTCGCTACGAAATTAAACATAGGTAGGTAAATGAATTCCTGTATTGACGAAGTCAGGACCTACTCCCGTTGATTCTATTAATATATGTTTTAGGCTAAAGAGATCAATCAATCAAATAAAAGTTCTGCTTAGCTAGCAGTTTACTTTATATAGCCTACATTAACGGCGGTCAAAATAAGACTACCTAGGCAAAGCTTCCACCTAAATCATAAAAGTATATACCTATCTACAGACAGGTGTAACAATGTAAACTAAACGTTTCAGCAGAAATTAACATTCCTTCCGTGAGAAATGTTGGCGTGTAGTCGATGTATCGATCGTCTCACCGCGCACGTTTGCTGCGCCGAGGGGTGAAACCTCCCCACAGTACGATCCACCGTGCAGAGCAGCCATTGTACCCAAGAATACGGCTTTAAAAATGATAAAACCTAACAAAAACCAACCCTGAAAAGACGAAACAACGGTCCAGTGAACAACATTAGTGAAAACTATACAAAAATATAAAATTTCAGTACTAAAAATGATCAAAGTAACGTAAATCCGGGATAAAAATGGCTGCTCCAAATACCAAAGGCACGTTAAAACAATAATGTAATAAAAATTAACATAGAGTAGTGTAAAGAAGTCTTCCAAATAGTGTTAAGTATAAAAAGTATTTATTAAAATTATAGTTCGTGAAATCAGAAGTGAAAAAAATATATTTAATGTTATTATTAAAAATCGATGTCTTCCAGTTGATGTCAATTTAAGAAATAAAAAAAAGTAAGCTCGTGAATTCGACAATAATAAAATAAAAGAGATAGTTTAGTACGTTGAAGGCTTATACAGCCTAAATAAAAAGAGTAAGGAGGTTGTAAACCAGCTTCAAAATGCATCATTTGGGCAAGTTCAAGTTGCCTCCCCTGAGGAATGTCCTGGAAGTGACCATGCAGACGGTGAGGCAGCAAATCCCGGAGAAGCCAGGCGCGGCCCCGCGTCCTCCGCAAAATGTCAGGTTCGCGAACCTAGGTGAGTCTTCACAAGGTTAGTAGGTTAATCAATACACTAAAGATTTTGATATTTTATCTCTGTAACTATTCAAAATGACTTTAGATTACTAATTTTGGCTCAATGTTACAACAAAACTTTAATATGATTAAAATTCTAAAACCAAATTGGAATCACAGTAACGAAATTAAAAATGAATAATAATTACTAATAAATATAAATAGATAAAAAATAAATTAAAACAATTCTTTGACAATTTTTAGATAATATGGGTGAAAGCTGCGAACTTTCAACCATGAACGAGACGACGTCCCCAAGCTACCAGTCGACGAATCCGACTAACCCGTTCCTAAGCGGAGCCCTGCAGGCCGAGGATTCCTTCACCAGCTATCAGAACACGTATCCCCAACAAGATGGGGTTGCTCCTAGGTAAACATCATTGAATACTAACATCTTCAACAAAAGATTAAAGGAATCCGATAAATTGCAAATAACTTATTATTTCAGGACTCAGAGCATGCAAAGCGTCGATTTTTACGCTTCATCTGAAGAAGGCGGTGGTTTCGAGGAAGGTGGAGGCCCACCTGGTGCGAAAATCAATGAATACCAAGCAGCTTGGAACGTCACCAATGCTATTCAGGTGTGCAGAGCAAACTAAATGTGTAAATTCATAATTTAAACGTAATAGAGGCTAACAATAAATTTTTCTTTCAGGGTATGTTCGTAGTGTCCCTGCCGTTCGCCGTCCTACAAGGCGGGTACTGGGCGATCGCTGCCATGATTGGCATCGCCCATATTTGCTGCTACACCGGTAAGATCCTCGTCGAATGCCTCTACGAAGACGATCCCGTGTCAGGCCAACGAGTCAGAGTCCGCGACTCCTACGTCAGCATCGCCAAAGAATGCTTCGGCAGAAAATATGGCGCAAGAATCGTCAATCTTGCTCAAATTATTGAACTTCTCATGACTTGTATTCTTTACGTCGTCGTGTGTGGCGATCTCATGATCGGCACCTTCCCTGACGGCGCCATTGACACGCGGTCCTGGATGATGTTAATAGGGATATTCCTTTTGCCTTTGGCTTTCCTAAAGTCATTGAAAAGCGTCAGTATGCTGTCTTTCTGGTGCACCATGAGCCACTTGATCATCAATGCTATTGTCCTCGGCTACTGTATTCTTAACATCGGTGACTGGGGCTGGGGTAAGGTAAAATGGACATTGGACTTTGAGAACTTTCCAATAAGTTTAGGCGTCATAGTTTTCTCATACACCTCACAGATTTTTCTGCCAACACTAGAGGGTAATATGGAGGATCGGTCCAAATTCGAATGGATGTTAGATTGGTCACATATCGCAGCTGCCGCATTTAAATCCATATTTGGATATTTGTGTTTTTTGACCTTCCAAAACGATACCCAGCAAGTTATCACGAATAACCTTCGTTCAGCTGGGTTCAAAGGTCTTGTAAACTTTTTCCTTGTCATCAAAGCGGTACTGAGTTACCCTCTACCTTACTATGCAGCGTGCGATCTGCTTGAGCGTGCTCTGTTTAGAGGCAAACCTAAAACATTTTTCCCCGTCATTTACGCACTGGATGGAGAACTGAAAGTGTGGGGGCTTGCATGGAGACTGGGTGTGATAATGTTCACTATTTTGATGGCTATATTTATTCCACATTTTGCTATTTTGATGGGTTTCATCGGCAGTTTCACGGGAACTATGTTGAGCTTTATCTGGCCTGCGTACTTCCACCTCAAATTGAAAGGCAATACGCTAGAAAGCACTACGATTGCATACGATTACTTTATCATATGCCTTGGTGTTCTCTTTGGAGTCATTGGTATGTACGATTCTGGCTCGGCCCTGATCAAGGCGTTCAAGATAGGTCTGCCGTTCTAATTTCACATAATATTAGACTCATTGTTGAACTATTTTTAGATTTATGCATACATCGTAAATTATACTTTGTCGCAATAACTAAGCGGCTGAATGTTGAATGCATGAGTTATGTACCTAGACCGATGTATTTGATAAGTTTTGTATCTTAGGTCTGTTTAGTACATGGACAAATAGGTTTTGTTAGATAATCTTACTTTTTTCGTATAGAGACAATAAATAATGTATAAGAGGACGATCGCCTTTTGCCTTCGCTACTTCGTTTTACTCCAGATTATTATGTATATAGTTATAATTGTCTAGCTAAACTCTACAAATATGATATACTGTTAATCCAATGTCTTCCAATGAAAATATTATGTTTTATAATATGTAACAACGAAGTCTACCATTGATAATGATGCTATTGAAAAAGCATAATTACTTGCTTGTACTTATAAATATCAAAAACATATTTGGATAATATTTACATTAATATTAGGAAACTGTATCGTAGCAAACTGATTGAGATTCCAGTAAGTCTTTATTTACTCCGAATTTGAAATAAAGAAAAACCTGTTTGAATATTGAACATATTACTTTTACACAAAAATGTGTTTTTATAATTTTTATTGTGTTCAGTCATACTGAAAGATCTATTTACAAACTTAGGTATACAATTTATTTAATAAGATGAATGCTGGTGGAGTATACTAAGCTATTATTCTGACGAGTATATCCAAATGTCTTCCATTTTCTAAATATAATTGTTGTTGATTATATTAATAGAGTATTGTACTAAATTATACATGTTGATTAGACTAGATAGTTACGTTACATGAAGATATTCTGAGAACATGTGATTATTGTGATACCAATGTTTTGAAACTTTATATTAGGTATACAGGTGATTTTGGAAAAAATAGGAAAGAATATCGAAGAAATAATAAGTATAAAACTAAAGGAAATAACAATAATAATGTAAATCAAGAGATACTAAAGCAAATGATAAAATACCGGAGCTAAGGATATTTTATTACAGCTGCAGACTACTATCAAAAATTCCAGACTGGACGAAGTCTGCAGCGTAAATATAACCTTAATTAAAGTTATAAGGAGCACGCAAACTTCTCTTGTCACGAATACCCATGGAGGTAAAACTGTAACATAAATGCAAAAGGATTTGAAATAATTAGCCTGCAAATTAAGGAACCGTATCGACTTAGGTAATAAAGAAAACTCAAAGTTTGGCTGAAGAATCCATCTGTATATCTAGCATAAGAAATTGGGCTTCCAAGATTTTGGCGGTAAAATCTATAGGAATAAAATATGCTTGTCTTCAATTACGCCTAACCGTTTAGTTTTGATTAAAGTTCCCATGCTTATATCCATATGAATATTTAGAAATGTATCCAAGTGCAATAATGTTGTATAAAAATACTTAATAATATGTATTGTGATGAAATGAACAATTCTAGGTGTGTATTTTAAATAATATAAAATGTTATTCGATATTTGTATTATTTCTTTTATTGCCATTATTCTAAATTATTCCTGAAGCATTGATAGATGTTTACAATTAATCACGGGCTCATTATTAATCCCTGTGGTACCCCTTACTAAATTTTTCTTTAAACACATTAGGTGTTATCAAAAATAACTACGCTATGCTCAGTATGCTCGCCATTTTGCGAAATTCTTTAGAGAATCAAAAACGCTTCCATACCCTATGATAATTCATGTTTTATTTCTTATAGTAAACATAAAATGTATCAAAAGCATAAAGGAGGTTTTTAATGAGATGAGATTTGCGATGATACATGATTGATACTAATTCAAATCTGAAGGTGCAGCACATATTTTTATTATACTTCGCCGGTAAATCTTATCTTGCTCAGATCTTTATTTGAGACCTGCATGCATGCAATGCAACATAAAACCGTTACATGCTTCATCAAATGTCTGCTAAAAGGTATTGCTTTTTCCTTAGAGCGAACATACAAATATTTTTTACTCTCCCAATAAAATAATAGGTATCAAGGTCAAGTGATAAGGAAACCATTTAAATTGGCAATTTGTTTAATTGTTCCCGCACTCGCTACCCGATCAGACGCCATGTTTACAAAATGGACGCGCGCATTCACGCATGCGTGCTGTTTCTATTATGTATCCTTATACAGATAACTGTGAGTATTATATTTTAAAGAAGAAGCGTTGCTAATATTCGATTGTTGCTAATAGCTAAATGATTAATTATCTATACTTATAATACATAAAGCAGAAGAGTTTGTTTTATTGTTTATTTGGTTGAACGCATTTCATCTCAGGAACGGTTGGTTCGAATTGAAAAATTCTTTTCATCGAGGAAGGCTATATAACATCACGCTACGACTAATATGAGCGGAGTATTGATGAAAAATGCGACGCAGACGAAGTGAGCGGGTCAGCTAGTTTCAAATATATAGCAAATGAGGGACTCTCTGATAGATGTCCCATGTCGGGCACCAATTGAATGGTAATTCTAGCTCCTGACAAAATTGGAATAAATTACTTTGGGGATTTGAAACGACCATCAGATTTAAATAAAACAATTTGGTTTATCTTACTACCAACTTTATAATAGACCGATTCCACTTTTCTGTGTTTAGCTATTTCACCTATCATTTTGCTTTTGACTTCCTCTATCCTAGCGACCGTACAACCTGCGAAACCACCCATGCTGCATAGAGCCAAACGAGAACCTTACCCTCGCCATGATCATAGACGCGTTCGAGATTTATGGCCATGACCCCACTGACAAGCTTGACAATCTGTGGCTCTACCAGAACGAGATGTTGAGGGTCAAGACTGCTGAGGATCAGGTACCCACACCAAAACGAAAGAAAGTCCATGATGTATAATTAAAGACGCTGTTCCACAGCAGCCCATGGTTAAGATACATCGATTTTTAATAATAACGTAGACGGGATCGGGCCTCATTACGATACGCATAAATGCGTCGCTGGAAAACAACTGCCGGTCGATTTAGTAAGCATGTCGAAGTGAAGGCTTGGGTGAAGTGATCACGAGGTGAGCTGTCAATCCAAGTAATCAAGATGTCACGTGATTACGAAGTGAGCTGTCAATTCATCTTGATTATATGGATTGACAGCTCACCTCGTGATCACTTTACCCAAGCGTTCACTTCGACATACTTACAGAAACGACCAACTGAACGGCGCCTGGCACGTGTAATATCTCAAGATACATCCAACACATCAGCGGATGATGTTTGTCGCCTCATGTAGACCAGCTTAAGTCTCGTATCCGCTAGGCAACATTTGACGCGCAACATGCATTTGCACAACAATGCGCGATATTGAAAGCAGGCGCGCAACATTGACAATATTACTAAATAAAAGTTCAGATCATTTTGAGCGGCAACGAATGCCGCTCAAAATGATGAGCAACATGTTACGCATCATATCGCGCGTCAAATTTTAATGTTGCCAAGTAGATACAAAGCCTTATGAGAAGCTCATGTAGCAGAAAGATTATCACCAGCCGACAAAATTGGTAGCAAGGCTAGCTGACTAGGAGAGGCAGGACTTCTTATTTCAGCTCTTTAATAAGTCCCTCCAAATGAACCTGTTTTTACTTCTCTTTCGTAGACGCGGTGCCTTTAATATCATTTTTTTTTAATTTTGGTTCCTTAGTACATGATCAACGAAAGAGTCCACATAGCCTCAGACCACTTAGGACGTTTTGTTAGACTTCACATACAAGAACTTAAGGTAAGCCTAAACAAAGTACACCTTCTAGAAAAAAAAAACGTAGTTATTAAATATAATAATATTTGGAAACCGATCGCTAAACTCAGAAGTCACAACAGCCAACAGTTACGTACTTATTACCATTATTACTGCCTAGACTTTTCTCACAGGTCTTGCTGATTACGCTTGACGATGTCATAGATAACATGCTGACCATGTATGAAAACCACAATGCGGTAGCTGCTGAACGAAAGGCTACCTACACTGGAGGCCCCGTGCCTATGGAGTTTTATATGAGTCAAGGTAAGATGATCATTAACTAATTTATGCAATAAAATATTCTTATTCTTTACCCTTAAAAATAAAGTACAAGTCCCAAAAACATTAAGAGTAAAAAAAACCCTAATAACAGACGGATTGTGGTGATACATGTGGTAATAAGATCCACGCGTGTAGCTTTTCCTAGAAAAGATTACTCAGGTCTCAGTTCTCTTGGCTCTCGATTGTGTATTCTATCTAATTTGATCCCATTAGAATATTTCACACTTCGCAAATTAAGATCCGCACTACAGCTAATTCGCCCAAAAGACTGTCCTCCTGTCTGGAAAACGATAAAAGAAGAATAAAGATCAGTTATTCTGCCAAATTCTGCTACTCAACCATTTTCCACAGAATTCTACTGTGGCAGAAACGTATACATCTTCACTTCGGAGCTTTACAGTGACATTTACAACATGGGCAGAGGAGTAGCTCCCTACTGCAAGGACCGATCCTTCGTGTTCCTCGGCTTCCTGCATTTTCACGATGAGTCCAAGTACTATTTACTGGACGACCCGAGTATTTCGTTTCCGACTGACAACTACTTGCATGGTTTGGAGTGCCATATGGGTATTTGTGTATTCAGGTTTGTCCAATTAATATCAATCATCATCATAGCATCATCATATCAGCCGAAACACGTCCACTGCTGGACATAGGCCTTCCCCTAAGGGAGCTTTTGCCATAATCGCCACGCTTGGCAGGCGGGTTGGCGATCGCAGTGTAGCTGTTGCAATGCACAGAGAATGCTGCTGCCCATTTCATGATGATCATCATCATAGAAACTCCTTGAAAGCATATCGGAAAAAAGTTTATCGAAAGACATCTCGTTCAGGTTCCCCTTCAAGAAGCTCGTTCAAAGAGTTCGCGACGTGTCTACTCTACCGAAGGCTATCGTCAAGTGCGGCACGGAGATGTACAAGCTACCGCCGTTGTCTGCCGCCTCCTGCATCATCACGTCAGGGTCCTTCATACTGGACTTCAATATACAGGGCGTACGATATCGGCATTACGATTATTTGCTGGTAAGATCCACATTTTTACAGGGCTATGCAATTTTCCCTCGTCGATCTCAAATCTGTACATTAGGAAATTATGAGCCAAACCATGCAAGATACTTGCATGCTTTTGTGCAAGTTACAGGCATATGTATCACTACATTAAGGGACTCAGGAAGTGACGTTTGTCACGTCATCGTGAACACTCAATTCAACCCGAGTGAGAACGAATAAATTTAATCTAGTTATTTTATCCAAGTCAAGTGACCCAATGGCACGCCAATGAGTCCCTTGACTTATGTATTTCGTGCTGACTCTTAAATGTTATCTCTTTGCAGACGATACCCAACGGTAACACATACTACACCAAAGAGCCTCACTCTCCGCTAATTTGTGACCATCACGTCTGTGAGTGGAACTACACTAACCATTATGGAGGTAAGATCTTAGTACTGCTTGTTTTGGTGCCTCTTCAATTAATGAAGGTTTGGTCATGGCCATGCCTTCGAATTTTTCCGCTTGTCCTTTATGGAGTAGAATAGCTCAGCGCCATGTATACATTCATGGCAAAACTATGCTGTACACAGCATAGTATTATCTTCCTTCTTCAGCCCTTATACCATATATTTCTTTGGGGTCAACAGTGCTACATACTATTTTTTTCATCTCCTAAATATATTTCGTTGAAATCTGTTTAACATCGAGATCGGGCTGCAAGATTAGTTACTCTTTGTACATCTTCAAGATTTTCAAAAAAACAATATTATGACTTCGATCGTTGACCGTTTTGGGCTTTCATTGTGCGTACAGCCTAAGGAGTGAAATTCACTGCCGGATTCTATGTTTCCTTATAGCTACAATCTGGGGGGTTTTATTCTATAGTGAATAAATAGGTAAGCGTGTTACATCGGACTACGGTTCACGAGCGTGGCTTAAGCTTTCACACGACAGGGGGGGGGGTTCAAAAATATACGAGGATATTTTGTGCCACGAATGTTTCACAAAACTAAGCTTCTACTTTTTACCTTAGGTCCGTTCCTGATCCCTGGTGACCCGGGTTCTGGTATTGACCCCGTGCCACCGTATATCGAGCCGACACCAAAGCCAGAGCAAGACGAAGATAACATCACTGTCCCTTGTAAGATTCTACCAAACTGTATGAGAGATTGAGAGAAGACGCTTAAGATCGCTTTTCTATAGAAATTCCGTTCCATTTTATAAGCTGTTATGCCTCTGCAACGAGCTTATCTCGTTCAAACAAATATAAGTCTTCAGTACCAGTACCTCAGTACGCGGCTTTGATATTATTTTATCTAGATGTAGATATATTCTCTTTCACCTACCGTTAAAGCCGAATTAATACCGTTTAATTTATGTGATAGATGATTTTGTATTCGCCTGTTATTTACTGGTATAAAGCTTCCATGCGGAGCATGTAAATGAGGTTGTTATGATCGCTACCAGCCTCGTAGACCACAGCTGGACGCGCCATTTAACTCGATTCTCAATTTTAGTTTTTTTGGTCCTTTTGTGTTGAAATTTTTTTATTATATTGACTATCGTTTGCAGATATCCTGGACGGATGTTTGTTCATGTACCCGCCAAACTACGGCTCCATCGCGGGCAAGAGTTACCTGGACATGATCGACCTCCATGACGACAGGTTCACCTGTAACTCAGCTGGCGGGGCGAATAAGGTAAGGAAGGCATTTTTTGGCGTGTTGACATCCTCATGGATGTGTTCCACCCCGCGCCAGGCGGGGGTTCTGCCAGATTCTACCTAGCTAAAACTACACGATTTTTTGCAACTACCTTTGACCGCGGCGTCGGAGTACTTGCGCAGTTCATCACACTCTCCCGGCTAATTAGACAGCGTAAGAAGGATCCAACAATATCAGAGATGAGAGACTGTAATAGTGATTAATTCAAGTTACGAGTCATGTTGGACTTTGGAGTGGGAGAGACGGAGCTCTACAAGAAGCACAGCGTTATTTATAAAGAACCTTAAAAAAAGGTTCCGCTTTTGAAATTGGAAAAATAAACAATTATTTTTAACCGACTTTGTAAAAGCAGACTGCATAATACGTCAGTTTTCTCGCAATTTTCTCAAAAAATAGTAAGTCGCAATGGATCAGTCGCTATGGCATTTCATCATCAATTTTCATTGCCTGGCCCAAGCTTTTTAATTTGAACATTTTTCTGTCCAGGGTCTCTACTGGTACCCGCAGTGGATGGGCGCGATGCCCCACCACCCATACCCAAGCGGGACCGACGAGAAGGAGTTCGAACCGCCCGGAGACTTCTACCCTCACCAGCAAGGATACGACAGGGACGAACAGGATATCGAATAATACATTTCTTACAAGGACTGTTTTTTATTATTTAACGGTAACGGTGGACGAAGTGGTCGGCCATTTCACATAATGGCCATGAAGTGGTCAACACTTCATGAAATGGCCACCTCAAACCATCGACAACGAAACCCCGCTGCGTGGGGCTCCCTGCAGAGCTTAAAGGAAACAAACATGATGTCATCCCATTCGAGACCGCCATTCTAGTCTATCCGTTTCGTGCTGCCCTATACGATACGATACGATATGGCTACAACATACTGTATATTTAGATTGGATACATGTTTTCTGAATATTGCATAAGATTGTTTGAATGTAAGCCACCTGGTTACCAGGTTTGCCTTACTTTTATTTAATTTTTGAGGTTTAGGCAGTTTTAGGTTAATTAGGTAGTATCTTTATAATTTATACTACATAATTTACGAAAAAGAAATAAATACTTATTATAACAAAAAGTAAAACTTAATTTATTTAAAAATAAAAATACACAACCGTTATCAACACATTTAAATATAACTCTCTAAAAATCGACGCTCGATTACGCTACCTCGGGGTAGAACGAAAAACGCGGGCGTCCCTGCTTTCAGCTCAAAATACTTCGTCAGTAGTAAGTCACCCAGATTCTTTGAAGGATTAATCACATGAGGCATTTTATCAAAACCCTCGAAGTAAACGTTAATTTTCGAACAGCTGTATTTATTCTCTTCGTCCCAAGGAGCTGGGAAGAGTTGTTCTAACTGATTTAGCAGAGGCACATTTTCAGGGCAGTGTCTGATGAAATCCGTCATCTGATATTCTGGATACAAAAGTAATATTGGCCACCTTAAAACACCATCTTCGATATGTACTATCGCGTCCTGCGATCCTGGTAAACTAGGTTCTAACTTCGATAAATCTAAATCATCTTCGTCATCGCATTTCGAAATTTTGATGCCTCGTTCTATGATCGCCTTGATTACTAACTCTTTCTCTTCACCATCTTTTGCATTTTTTCTCTCTTTCTTTCTTTGGTCGCGTTCATATTGTAACTTCTTCTTTTTCGCTGCGTTCAGGAGTTCTATTATTTCTTTGTCTTTCTTTTCGCCTTCTAGTAGTTTTTGACAGTGTTCAATGCAGGAGTCGTATTTTGTGACTTCGAGGGATGCCTTGGCCGCGCGTAAACGTGCCTTGGTGTGGTTAGGGTTAAAAGTAAGGGCCTTCTCGCTGTCAAATAGGGCAGATCTGTAGTTCTTTAGGTGCCAGTGTGATGCCGCTCGGTTGTTGTATAGACTTGCATTGATGTCGGCGTCGTTACATCTCTGTTTGATACCCTCGGTGTATCTGCAATAAAATAATATAATTTAAATATTTATTATTTATTTATTATTACTTTAGTGTCATAAACCTGAGTGTAAATGTGACATTACAAAGTGAAATTAAAGTATCATATTATAATTTTATCTACGCATGGAATAGGTATAGGTAGTTATAAAATAAAAGATATCTAGCACTATAAATAAAAAAAGGAAATAAAATAAACTGAAACAGCACTATAGTATAATACATACCTCAACAATAAATAAATAAGTTGTTGAAACTTGAATACTAAGTCACTCAAACCATGCAAAAAATCTTGGTAATTGTGAAAATCATTACATTGTTTTGTTCTTTATTTAATAAGCCATTTTTTTATTGTGCAAATCATTCCGATTAATAGCACTTTTTTAAGTGTGCTAGCCATTCAGATTAAATTATCATTGATTTTAATAGTGCCAATCAGTCAGAATTAATCTAAGTAAAATTACCTTAATATTTTCTGCTGCAGCCAAGTTAAAAACTCACAAAATCAACTCAAAATTCATCTTCATGTCTAACTGCATGCTGAATACTAGAATTTTACATAAAGCAACTGTCTTTCTGACCTCTACAAATCAGCAACTGGTTAACACAATACCCCTTAATCAACACTAGCAACAAACTTTAAATCATCATCTGCCTAGCTTTTTCCCAATTATATTAGGCTCGGCTTCCAATCAAACCGGATTCATTTTATGTGGAGCGGCGGCCTAGCAGACCTCCACAACCCATTAACTGGGTAACACAGTACTCCTTGGCAAGACTGGTGTCAGAGTATCTGGCTTCTGACTATCCGTAACAACTGCCAAAGATCTACAAATGACAGCCAGGACCAACGGCGTAACGTGCTTTCCGAGGCACGGAGGAGTCTCGGTATGTTAAGATGGTCACCCATCCACAGACCAACCTTGGCAAGCATTAACCTTAACTATCAACCCGTGCGGCTGTTATTATTTAGCCACGAGCTTCTCTCAACAAACTTTAAATAACAACAACAATATCATTCTAAAAAAAAATCCAAGCTGTGAACTCTCACCCCAAAATGGCCATTCTATAGTTTTTATGCTTAAAGTTGAAGTTCCCATCCTCCTTGTAGTTGCTGGCCAGCTCTACTGGTGTGTTCTCCTCAGGATCATACTTCAGTTTGGCAAGGCCTTCTGCTAGTGGAGATAGGGCACCATCTTCTGGTGTTGTCTTCATGAAGAATGGATGCTTGTCCATTTCTTCCTGCAATCATAATTTTTTATAATACATACAAGGCAAAAATCATAACAGCAGGGAGAATATACAATACATTCAAGAATACATCTACTTGGGCCAAGTAGTCTCTTTCCAGGAAGGTAAGGAAATTGCAAGACGAACAGAAAATGCCTGGAAGAGCTACTGGCCCATGAAAGAGCTATTTAAGGGCACTTTGCCCATGTCACATAAGCATAAGCTGATGGATAGGTATTTGTATTCTCCCCATCTTGCCGCCTGCCCGTCAGTAAAGTTCTAACCAGTCTTCTAATAGAGAGAGTTTGCTAGTTACCATGTACTTATTGACAGGTGAACATTGTCCTCTCATACCTATTAACACTGTGATATAAAAACCCAACATTTTTTTTAAAAGCTGCAATAAAGTCTAGGGTTACCAAGGAGTGTCTTGCGGCTCCTCTCAAGTAGGAACCGTCGAATTGGGACTCGACCTTTTGACTTTTCTATGTAGGACTTATCATCTCATAGGTTTGTCTGATAAAATCAATTTAATTTGAAGGCCTTACCTCCCATCTGTCTTCGGGCCATCCTTCAGTGTATCGCTTCTTCTCCAAGCTATCAATAAAGTCGTCCAACTCCTTGTCCAGTTTCTGAGACAGTGCAATCCTTTCCTCTTCAGTCATCGGCTGTTTAGCCCCTTTTGACGAATCTTCAGCCATGGTTCTAGTAGCTATCTATTTACCTTCGTACACTGAAACTTACTAGTGACTACTTTTCAGAATAACACAATATTCTAATATTTATGATTTTATTCAATAAGAATCTTTCTAATTTATCAACTCTTCAAAATATAACCTAAAAAAACAAAGAATAGTGGTCTGTCACAACAACATTTATGGTTATACTCTGTGATAGTGTGAGTGTGGTACCCTTTATATTATTATACTCTTTGGTGTGGTATGATCGATGGGTATGATGGGATAAGTTTTCGTTTGTCACAATGACTGACATTATACGTCCATGCTGACAATCAGGCTGAATTTGACATTCATGACATTTCGTTTTGTTTCGTCATCGAAAGTGCGGTGCTAATTTCTGCTGGCATATACGCAAATACACAATAATGTTTATAAAAAACAAAATAACAAAAATTTCATAGATTACCACCCAGTTAATCGTATCTTATTACTTCTAATACATAGTGCCTTTATGCCAGTTCTGAATATATTCACATTTGCGAGCTTCGCGTCTTTTGAAGTATTCCGGAAAGTGAGCTTTTTCCAGAGGATGCCAATAATCAAGTACCCAGTCTGGAGGTGTGACAACACGTTCAACCGCAACACCACCCGCTTCTCCAATAGAACGAGCAACTAAAAAAGCATATTAAACAAACTGTTCAGTAGATGACAGTTTTTATTTTACTTTATGTATTTATTTTACGTAACATCACGACTGTATTTTTCGAAGGGTTGGACTAATAGAGGTGTAGGTCCGTCTCACTCCCGTTAACCCATAATTCAAAAGCTGTTGTAGTTTTGTGTGTTTTATTGTTATTCGGTAGGTACAGACGCCAGCACATCAAGCTACAACAATCTGTCAAATTTCTTTAATAGGTTTTCAACTTTATTACTAAAGTAAAGTTCAAGGTTGATTGGGAAAATTTGACAGATTCGGGTAGCTTGATGTGCTGGCATTTGTGCATACACTTTACCTACACATCTATATAAAAATAAAATAATTCCTGGTAGTGAGCGTAATAAAATAAATCAAAGACGGCAAGTGGTGATGGTGACGCAATATCAGATGTTTTGGAGGACTGACTATTGTAAGTTTTGGCGTTCAAAAATAAAGTAATTGTGTAATTTCAGCATTATACGACTACAGATACTAAGTTTGTTTAAATATATTCCTACTCGTCTGAACCATCTAGGGAAATCAATGAACTTAAAATAAAGTCAATTCCACAATTAATTTAAATGGAGTCACCATTTTAAACCAACTAACAATAAAAAAATTAAGTATGTACTTACATTTACACGGAGGCAAAGGACTGGCCTTTGTAAAAAGTTCGTGTTCTCCCAACCACAGCAAACGACGTTGGTCCTTTGGATCTTTAACACATTTATGTTTGTCAAATTCACTCCTCAAAATAACTTGCTGATATCGGACAAGTTGCCTAAAAAAAAATACATCCATGGGCGTTATTTAGTTTACATTTTTTCAAAATTTACGTGAAATTCGACATCTCTAGGATTTTAACATTTTGCTTACCTGGCTACATAATAGGCTTCGATGTTTCTCAAAGCTTTCTTATAAAGGGTGCACACTTTTTGAGAATGTGTTCGTAATTCAGGTGCAAACGGCATTTTATATTATATCCCACCCTTTTTTACAATTTCAACGTTTTTCTTCAGATCAGAATGAAATGAAAGACAATGTCAGGCAAATATCCGGTATCATTAAATAAAAAGAAATTATATTACCACCAAAGACTACAATAGTGTCACAGCTCGTGGCTCACTCTAATTATTCAAACAGTTTCTATGCGGTTCAAACTGATAATATCTAAGGTACTAAGTGGTAAGTTGTCGCTGGCGTACAATAAATCGTATTCACCTACTGCTACACCGCGGGCGAGTAGTTATACTACACTCTCTCAACTCAGCACATTAATATTGGAGAGTTTTTAGTATGGTAATAGTATAGTATAGTAATTTCTAAAGAAATTAGTATCGTTTTTTAGTCGAAAGCAATAAAAGTCGAAAGCCTTGTTGCTATTTGATTCAAAATGAAAAAAAATGCCAGTGTCAGTAAAAGTCAAGTTTAGCGTGAAACGTCAACGTCAAACAATTATAGCATCCTTCACCGCGTTTAAATATTTCAAGAATTTTATAAGATTACAGTTAGTAATTGCATTATTAGCCCTTTGATAATGAATATTACATAAATGTAGTGTCTTTCGTCTTACCGAGTTTAAATATCATCATCTCAAGTAATTTAAATTTCCCTTGAAAGTGGCATCTCGTGGGACCGGTAACTGTTTTTAATGGTATTCGCAACAAAATAAAAAACATGTCGGACGCTTGGGAAGAGATTCAAGCTGTTAAAAGCAAAAGGAACAGCCTGCGCGAGAAATTAGAGAAGCGTAAAAAAGAACGGCAGAATATCTTAAGTTCTAATTTGGTTGGGGAGAAGTCGGAGGGTTCTCCAGGCGGCGGGAAGGAACGATCGGTGGCCAGTCCGTCTACACTGAAGCATGAAGGTATTAATATAATAAGCAGAACAGCTCTATCTTCCATATTAATTTATTATTGTTCAGATCATCCTACAACTCATCTGCAACTAAGTTAAAAAACTGATTGCAATATATATTGCAATCAGTTTTTTTATAAATGCAAATATAGAAAAAGTTCTTATTAATCTGAATTGGTAAGAGGGTGGACAGCAGTCCACCCTCTTACCGCAGTATTGCAAGTAGGTAGTGAAATTAAGTACAAAGTGTGTTCATAGGTAGAGTTAGTGCTATAAGAAATTCTGGGCCCAAAGAATTTTTTAAGCTGTTTTAACCCAAAGGTGGTAAAAAAAATCTTTCACCAGTAGAAAGCTTTATTATCAGTGAATAAATTAATAACATTTTATTTTAAAAAGTGGATGAAGTCACATGCAAAGTGCTAGTTATAATATACTAACTACAAACATATAACATACTAACTACAACTAAATAATGTAATTTAACTCACTGTATAATTACAGCATCACAAGAGAAACCTAAACCACTTGTACCATCTGCATCACTAGAGGTGCGCCTCCTGCAAGTACTGTCAGACATGCAGCTACAGTTGCCTGCGACTGCCAGTGCATTGTTGCCGGGCCTTGGTGATGTTGATACAGGGATAGTTGCCAGCTTACTGCAGAAGTTTGCCACTCAGAAACTTATAACGTAAGTTTGGAGCTGCTTTTATTTGGAAACAAATGAAACAAAACTGTAGGAAGTGGTATTAAAAATGAAAAAAAAACATAAAATAATTATAACAGTAGAATAATCGTGATCAGATCAGTTCTTATTTGATTCTTATTAACAAAAAAGGGAAGTTATGTAAACAGTTTCAAAACTGGATTTTTTGGTGCAATCAGATACAGTAAACTGTAATTTAATGTGTTGTATCTATATAAATCAGCAGCAGTTCCATGGTTTGTCAAAATAATAATAATATCTTGGGACAACTCACACACGGTCATCTGATCCCAAACTAGTCAGAGCCTGTGCTATGGCAACCATACAACTGATAAACATACTTATAAATTTCTAAATACATACATATAATAGAATTACACCCAGACACAGAAAAAATAATATAATAATATAATATATCCTGGGACAACTCACACACGGTCATCCGATCCCAAACTAGGCAGAGCCTGTACTATGGCAACCAGACAACTGATAAACATACTTATATATTTCTAAATACATACATATTATACACAAATTACACCCAGACACAGAACAAATGATCATGCTCATCACACAAAGATTTGTCCTGGGTGGGAATCGAACCCACGACCTCCGGTTAAGCAGTCAGGGTCACTAACCACTCGACCAACAGGCCAGTCAAATGATCATGCTCATCACACAAAGATTTGTCCTGGGTGGGAATCGAACCCACAACTTCCGGTTTAGCAGTCAGGGTCGCTAACCACTCGACCAACAGGCCAGTCACAAATATGTGAAACAGCATCATTGTGTTGCAATTTATGCAGGATATGTAATTCAAGGTCATTTGGTGTTATATTTGGCTATTGAGTAATTGAATTATACACATACTATATTTTTCAGCATAAAGGAACGTACAGAGAGCACAACAGATGCAAGCATAGAGGTTGTGAGTGCTGAGTCCGTGAGACTGGCTGCCGTGTTGGCAGCTCTGATGGAGGAACAGACTTCTGGTAGCAAGAGGAAAGGTTTGTAAATACTTTACTTTAACAGTTACTACTGCCATACATCTAGAAGGGAAAATGAAGATTTATCTAGCCTTTTCCTGACTATGTTGGATTTGAGTTTTAGTCTTGACTGGATGTACCTGAATACCAGCATTTAACATGCAGCACAGAGCCCATTTTAACCAGCATAAACCTTTTTTGTGAGGAAATCCTCATGAATAAAGTCTGTCCGGGAGACATCAGAAAGGAGGGATATATTGGACTGCTACTGACTAAAACCCTGCAGTTCTTACCACTACCGTTAGTCTGGGCCCGCGATAAATGAGAATTCGCGCGCACCCCTGAAGTCCCCGACTGTTAACGTTTCGCCATGCCTATTGCGGCAGATTTCACGATCGGACATCCTCCCATATAGGCGGGCATGGAACCAACGACGACGCAGCCCCAAGTTCGCCGCTCGCAACCCATATCGTGGCCAGAGATTGTTAAGTTATTGATCATTGCCACCCTCACAAGAGAGTTCTAATATCATCAATGAATAATATTTTGAAATAGAAGATAACTCCTGACAAAATGTTTAAACTTCCACATTACAGGTGACAGCAAAACAGAAGAAGCTACTAATCCTAAAGTATCTAAAACTGCCGCAGATGAGAAGAAAACTGCTAAAAACGATACAGATCTTATGGTGGGTAAATAAATGTAATTTGCTTTTCAAACTCAACTCAAGATATCCTGCATACTAACACAATATGACTTTCAACTAATTGTCAATCTTTCTGGGATTGAAACGCGTCATGGCCAAAACGCGAAATTCGCGATGTGGCCCAAAAAGCGTTGTTAGTTAATTTTTCGCTTTATGATCGCTTTTAGCCTTTGAGCCTAACATTTATTACTTACAAAAATTTTAAATCACTCCTGTCCATTACAGTCGTTACTGGCAATGCCTTCAAGTAGAGAGAAGGCAGTGAAAAGGGTAGGTGAAGAGATCATGGATCTGCTCAGCAAGCCTACCGCCAAGGAGAAGTCACTGGCTGACAAGTTCAAGAGTCAAGGAGGTTTGTACCATTTCCATACATACCAAACCACATATTTTACACCAGCGACCCAGGCACGCGCATGGGTGCAAGTTCATCCTTCATCATTTGAGGGTTGTAGAAAAAATATAAATCTAAAAATCACTTTCTTCCTCCTTTAGGAGCCCAGGTAATGGAGTTCTGTCCCCACGGCACTCGCGCTGAATGCATGCGAGCTCACACGCTAAGCAAAGAGGATGGAGCCGACCAGTCCTACGCCTGCAAGAAGCTGCACTTCAAGAAGATCATACAGAGTCACACTGATGAGTCGCTCGGTGACTGCTCCTTCCTCAACACCTGCTTCCACATGGACAGCTGCAAGTAAGTACTCACCAGTCCAGTACCAGTAATAATGTGGATATGCCTCAAATTCCGAGATTAATTTTAAAGAGCATAAAAATCTCATGATTTATAAAATAAAAAAGTTATTATCTAGGCTAGAAGCAAAAGTATTTTCGTATTTATAAAAAAGGCGAAGTATAAGTATGAGAATTTGCTTAAGACTATTAATAATTTGTACTGTGAACTATATACTAATAAAAATTGTATGAAAATTATCTTTGTTTTATTTGTCTTATTTATCTCTGAGGTTTTTATTTTTATTTATTTGTAATATTGTTGGCCACACGGGATTGTCTTTTAGAAATCCCGGGAAGATCCATATTAATATCAACATTCCGATGCAAGTACATAAATAACCTAATTCCGACCTCTGATCATTTTGAAGTGTAGCTTCTATAGTAGGCGCCAGATAAATGTGGAATAAAGTACATTGACCTTTCCCTAATAACTGTTCATAGGTACCTGAATAATTAAATATGAATCGTTTTTCATTATTAGACAATGTTAAGGATCACGAGAGATGATGATTCGGGACAGCTTTGTGTCATTATTCCGTTTTTCAAATTAAAAATGTCAATAATTGTAGGTGGGTCAATGACCGTTATTCCACGATTATCTGGCGCCTACTATAGGGAGTGTGATACTCCCTAGAAGCTACACTTCAAAAATTAGTGTCTTGACGAAAAACAAGAGCACAGAAGGTACACAATGAAATAATGAACTTTCTTTAGTGAGTGTGGAACGTTTCACACAAAAATCAATTGTGATAGATTGATCTTCCTTTTTTGTCAGATACGTGCATTACGAAGTGGACAACTCGGATCCAAATGCGAACGCGCCGAAACTTGCCGAGACTGCGACCAAGGGAGCACATAATGGTAAGCAAACTCACAAAAAAATGCATTCATCCCGACTTTAACCAATCTACACTAATATTATAAAGAGGATTTTTTTTTTTTATTTAGTGTGTGTGTATGTTTGTAATGAATAAACTCAAAAATACTGCGCCGATTTCAAAAATTCTTTCACCATTAGAAAGCTACATTATCAGCGAGTAACATAGGCTATATTTTATCCCCGTATTCCCACGGGAACGGGAACTACGCGGGTGAAACCGCGTGACGTCCGCTAGTGTTGGATATAAGCCCAATACCCGGAAAGCGAATAAGTGCTTTCCAGGTTCCGGGTATATGTTTAAAGCCCACCGTGGTTTGCGAGTAGGTTTTCCGGAATGGTATTCACTTTTAGAGACCTGAATGCTTGCCCTACATACAAAATGTTCAACGAGGCCCACCCACCCACACGTTTTGTTGATGACACCGGCGCCATCTGTGAGCTACAAAACGCACTATCCGAGGTGACGTCGACGGACAGGACGGAGGAGGGTGGCTCGGACGACACCACATCAGCGCGCGCGCATTTCATCGGTCGGAATAAACTAAAAAATAATTTAAAATAAGAATTCGAATTGTAATGAGTCCATATATGTTTATAGAAGTATATGTTAAATAGTAATAACATAGAACATTCTGTGTCTCATCACATCAGGCACGAGTGTGGCAGCCAAACCAGACGGAGTACTGACGCTGACGCCGCCGCAGTGGATACAGTGCGACCTACGATATCTCGACATGACGTTCTTAGGTCAGTATGAATAATAAACATTTTTATAATGAACTTTATTGTGAAAGTAATATGGTGTAATTTGTATTAGAGAAATAACTCAAATATTTTGACAAATAGACGCCAGCATGGCCAATTAGCCAATGCTGCTCGTAAAGAATAGATCGATTTGAAAGCTACATACATCCATACTATAATATTATAAATGCGAAAGTATGTCTGTCTGTCTGTAACCTCTTCACGCTTAAACCACTGAACCGATTTAGATGAAATTTGGTATAGAGATAATTTGAGGATAGGAAATCATCCTTTGAAGAGGTGAAAAGGAGTCCAAGGAGGTTTGTATAGGAGTCCGTTGAGGATAAAACCATCCAACCAACCTTTGTATTTAGGCCTGCACTTGATAAAAAATTGACAGTATTTAAAAAATAAAAATGGCTGCCCAAAGTAACTATTCCACGCGGACGAAATCCGGGGCAAAAATAATAAAAATAATAATAATAATAATAAATCTTTATTCAAAATTCAAATTGGTACAATAGAATAATAATAAATCTTAGATAATAATATGGGTAGAACAATGTTAGAAAAGCTAGTAACATATAAATATATGTACATAACATAGGTAAATTAAATAAAAAAACTCATAAACATCTAGCTCAAAATAACTATAAATGTGATTATGAAGACATGCAAAACGTCGGTCCCTATAAATGAATTGTTGTGTATATCTGAACTTATTGTCCCCAGGCAAGTTCGCAGTGATAATGGCGGACCCTCCGTGGGACATCCACATGGAGCTGCCATACGGCACCATGTCAGACGACGAGATGAGATGCCTCGGCGTGCCGCAGCTACAGGACAGCGGACTCATCTTCCTGTGGGTCACTGGCAGGTACTACACCACTCTACTAACACTTTCACACGCAGCGAGTACACTAGCATGTCGACGAGATGAGATGTCTCGGCGTGCCGCAGCTACAGGACAGCGGACTCATCTTCCTGTGGGTCACTGGCAGGTACTACACCACTCTACTAACACTTTCACACGCAGCGAGTACACTAGCATGTCGACGAGATGAGATGTCTCGGCGTGCCGCAGCTACAGGACAGCGGACTCATCTTCCTGTGGGTCACTGGCAGGTACTACACCACTCTACTAACACCTTCACACGCAGCGAGTACACTAGCATGTCGACGAGATGAGATGTCTCGGCGTGCCGCAGCTACAGGACAGCGGACTCATCTTCCTGTGGGTCACTGGCAGGTACTACACCACTCTACTAACACTTTCACACGCAGCGAGTACACTAGCATGTCGACGAGATGAGATGTCTCGGCGTGCCGCAGCTACAGGACAGCGGACTCATCTTCCTGTGGGTCACTGGCAGGTACTACACCACTCTACTAACACCTTCACACGCAGCGAGTACACTAGCATGTCGACGAGATGAGATGTCTCGGCGTGCCGCAGCTACAGGACAGCGGACTCATCTTCCTGTGGGTCACTGGCAGGTACTACACCACTCTACTAACACTTTCACACGCAGCGAGTACACTAGCCTATCGACGAGATGAGATGCCTTGGCGTGACTGCCGCAGCTACAGGACAGCGGGCTTATCGAACGTGTAGATCAAAAGTTATGAAGCTGATAAACGCGAATTGACTGTCGCTGAGATGATATTGCGACTTAAATTTGAACGTATTTTAAGTACTAGAATTTGGCCTTCAGCCTACCACTTGACATCTAATACAGTGCTAAGTAATTCTCCGCCTAATTTTATCCTTGCTTCATCCGCAGAGCAATGGAGTTGGGGCGCGAGTGCCTCAAGTTGTGGGGCTATGAGCGAGTGGACGAGCTGATTTGGGTGAAGACCAACCAGCTGCAGCGTATCATACGCACCGGCCGCACGGGGCACTGGCTCAACCACGGGAAGGAGCACTGTCTGGTATGTGTGCTGTATGTCTGTCTGTGGGGCTTCGAGCGAGTGGACAAGCTGATCTGGGTTGGTTTTGATATATTTTTAATTCCACCTTGATTTTGATTTGTGAAATCATAAAATTCACACACAAGCAGTATCTAAAGAAAGGAGATTAAATGGTAGAATGGCATCTACTAGGTAGGAAATTTATATTACCATAATAAGACACTCTACAAAGCCAAACTTTTTATAGACTTCTTTTGTACTTTGGGCATTGTTATCGCTGATAGAATGACTATGCCCGCTAATAACCTTCGTATGTACAGGTGGGCATGAAGGGCAGTCCGGAGAACCTGAACCGCGGCCTGGACTGTGACGTCATCGTGGCCGAGGTGCGCGCCACCTCGCACAAACCTGACGAGATCTACGGTATTATTGGTGAGGAATCTTTCTTTGAATATTTACTTCTAGCCTGTTTTATACTGTAAAGTAGTCAGGTGAACTATTGCACCTACATATCAGGATTAGCTGTTTATACGAGTACATTATACAAAATACGGGAATGTTTTTCGAGCTCTGGATCAGTTCCAGATAAATGTTATCATAGTGGCTTTTAAAAAAAATGTACTAGCTGACCCGCGCAACTTCGTCAGCGTCACATTTTTCATAAATGCTCCTCTCCTTTTGGGCGTAGCGTGATGCTATGCTTTCCTCGACAAATGAGCTATCCAACACTAAAATATTTTTTCAGTAGTTCCTGAGATTAGCACTTTATAATATTAACTAGCTTTTCCGCAACTTCGTACGCGCATATCCCGTTTTTTCCCGTATAGTATATAGCCTTCCTCGTGATTACTGAACTTATCATCTGTGTCTTATTATTAGACTAGCGCGTCCAAACAAACTCTTCAGCTTTATTATATTAGTATAGATTCAGAAAGAAAACTGGTTATGGAAACCCCTAAAATATAATTTCGTTAACATTTTCAGAGAGACTGAGTCCTGGCACTAGGAAAATAGAATTGTTTGGAAGACCACACAATGTTCAACCGAACTGGTAAGCAACCTAATCTTGTTTCACCAGAAGTTTCTTTAATGTCTGTCACCGGAAAATTGCAAACGCCGTAAGATTGTAAAATATCGCGGAAATTTATGAACTATTTTTTCGTAATAAGACGAATATATTGGAAACCATTAAATTTGGATGGAATTTATTGTAAACAAAACGATTTCGATATATCGAGAAATTATAATCTAATAAAGATTCATTACAATCTTACGGAGTCTGCAATTTAACGGTGACATGTCCATCAACTTATTCCAACCCGTAGTAACTATAAGGCACTTAGCCTATTGTGTTCCACTTCTGGGCCAAAGCCTCCCCCAAATCTTTCCAGGAATTCTCTTCCCGAGCAACCTCGAACCAGCCCTTGCAGTAGGTGTCTAGGCCGTCTCGCCAGCGCTTCCTAGACCAGCCTCGGCAGCGCCGCCCAGCCTCAGACACCCACTTAGTGAGGCAAATTTTTCTTGCAGTGGTATTTTGTAATGTTTGTTAAAACAAATTATTTTACCACTGCAAAAAATACTCTATCGCAATTGAAATAAGGTTCATTATGCAAATAACTTTCTCATTTGCAGGATAACGCTAGGCAACCAAGTGGACGGCGTACGCCTGGTGGACCCGGATCTAATCGGCGCCTTCAAGAAGCGCTACCCTGACGGCAACTGCATGGCGCCGCCGCCCCCCGAGCCCGGCCTGGCCTAGCCGCCTCAGCCCGGCCTGGCCTAGCCGCCTCAGCCCGGCCTGGCCTAGCCGCCTCAGCCCGGCCTGGCCTAGCCGCCTCAGCCCGACCTGGTCTAGCCGCCTCAGCCCCGCCTGGCCTCCGCCCGAGCCGGGCCTGGCCTAGCCGCCTCAGCCCATCCTGGCCCAGCCGCCTTAGCCCGGCCTGGCACTTAGCTTACTGCGCGACTGCGGGACATTGGTGGAAGCCGGTTGAGGTGGTTATAGGGACCGTGCACGACGAAGACTGCGATCTAGTGTTGCTAGTTCGGAACTTGTACTATATTAACACTTAACATTGACGCTTGTGCTGCCACCTATAAATCCTACAAGCTCCCTTTAGGAGAACTTGCACGGCGTAGACTGGCATTTTTCGCGATTTTGGGGTTGGTCCCATAGTTAAAGTTGTTCATAATGATGAGTACAATGACCCCTTAAGAGGTATTGCGTTTATTCTGTTACACGTTGTATAGACATTCTATAAAACTCTAACAGCCATCTTGAGTAACACCTGAATAACTATGTTCCTGGTTAAACATGTTGACAAATATTTATGAAGTACCTCTGATAAATCATTTAAAAAAACTGGAAATATTTCCGAGAACATTCCCGTTTTTCGAAATATTTGAACGAACGAGTATTTCAAGACTGATGTTTAAAATAATGCAAGTCGGTATTATTTTGGGGGAAAGTTAAGTGTTCGGTGATTTTGAACCATGTATGGTGTAACGTGTAACATACTATTGCTTTCGACTAGATCTCTTCTCTCACCACCAACTCTGCAAGTGAATCGCTGCGAGTTCGGCCTGTTCTCTTGAGACGATATATTCGCCAGCGACGCCGACGGACGGCGCTTGACCGCAAATCGTTGCACATTTTGTTTTGTGGAAAAAGTTTTGAACATAGTCCGCTGCGCTCAGTTAGTATCTCAAGGTGCGCGCGGCGTGGGGTTGACCTTTAGTTCGACAATGTCTCTGCGAATGGCCGCGTGGATACACGTTCAGAGTTATTATAAAATGAAGTAGCAGAACGATAATATTGCTGCGACACACGCCCGTGTAGGTAGCACCTTACAACTTGTCATGCAAGTGGTGGTAAAGGCCTTGGGATACCATCCGGTGCGTTCGTATCTTCCACCCAGTTTTCAAATTATTTTGATCGACTAGCAAAGTGCGTCTTTATTAGCTAGTAGGAATGTTGTGATAAATGTTATACCACATTTTCTTAAAGGATTGAAACTATTGTTAGCCAGCTGTGCCTCATGTGAAAGATATAATGCTGTTGTTTTGAACCCCTCTTTAATAGCTCGTTCGTTCTAAGGTCCGTTTGTTTTTTTAATACCAATTTCAGCATGCAATTTTAAACCTTATGTTCTACAATACAAACAAAATATTATTCATGCATAATTAGATAATACTACAAAATTGTGTAAATTAAACAACTGTAAATAAATGTAAATATAGTGTAAATAAACGAAACCCTTGAATATAAAACGTTATTTTATTACCACACACGGCACAATTTGATTCATTCACATTACAATTTGAGTCGCTCAATAGAAACTGCTCGTCTGAGAATTCTGTCGACCCTTCGGCGACAAGGGGCGCGTTGGATGGTTGTTGAAACTACGAGAAAGCGGGGGTTGCTTGTCTTTGCTTGCGCTAAAACAAACAAAAATATCGTCACAAATCAATAAGGAGCATAAGGGACTAACCACACTTATTCAGCGCTGTTCAGCATTACGGATGCGTACGCATCTCATACAAAATCGTTGTTTTCTATGGACAAAAACTGAACAGCGCTGAATAAGTGTGGTTAGTCCCTAACAGTGTAGTCTGGTGAACCCGACTAACTGACAGCTCAACTCATACGACTTGACTTAATATCCTATGCTCCCTAGGTGGAACAGGGCCACCACAATACTGTAGTCCTTCATCGCGAACGGTCTTGAGCTTCACACTTCGCCTCGTTCCATTACATTGGTGTCGCACAGTGTTGGCAGAAACGACGAGCGACATGATGCACAAGATGTTGCTCATCATGTTGAACGGCAACGAAGAACTTTTATTTAGTAACATTGTCAATGTTGCGCGCCTGCTGGCAACGTCGCGCGTTGTTGTGCAACGTTGCTGAACATGTTGGGCGTCATGTGTTGCGCGTCAAATGTTGCCTAATGGATTCGAGGCATTAGGCTCTCGTGGCTATAATTTTTACTTTAAGACATCAAATTTACACATACCAGGGAAGCATGGCATAAAGGAGACAATGTCTGTATTTGAGAAGTGAGTAACACAATGGGTCCTGAAAATAGAGTAGTTGTGCGGACTACGGCGAACCTCAACCTCAACAACCTCAATACTATGAAAACCAACCGTACTGCTATGAGATACAGGCGTATGTAGGTACAAATTCTTAAGAATCAACGCAATCGATGTGGTTAACTATTATATCATCGGTACATGAACAAACTAACAACTCATCGAATGCATTACCTTCTCTCTCTGTTAAAAAAAAACTTACACACCTAAAATCTTGGTTGGAAGGTTTCGTCAAATGATAATTGTTATTCCTAGAGATCTCGTTCTTGATAGTATTATTACTTGATTTCTTGGGCACCAAACTGAATAAGTACAAAAAAAAACATAATTTTAAAAAAAACAGGCCAAGTGCGAGGGTAAAGGGTTCCGAACGATTTTTTTTACGTGTTATTATCTTATATTTAAAATTCTCGTGTCACAATGTTAGTTACCATACTCCTCCGAAACGGCTTGGCCGATTTTTATGAAATTTTATATGCATATTCAGTAGGTCTGAGAATCGGCTACTATCTATTTTTCATACCCCTAAGTGATAAGGGTTGTCCACCCCTAACATTTATTTTTTATTTTTTGGACAAATTTTTAATTTTATAATGTGGCATTAAGAAATACATACAACCCTAAATTTTCACCCTTCTATCACTAACCCCTATTTTTTAATAGCGATATTAGTACTTTAATTATTTTCTACTCTCGGCGGTCGATAATTGATCATTTTACCACTCGATCAGTTATGCTTGACTATTTATTAGAAAAATAAATAGAATTGTTAAAATGTTTGTTAAGAATTGTGTAGTGTTGGGGAAGCCTATTTATTGAGGGAGGAGGCTATATAACATCACGCTACGGCCAATAGAAGCCGAGCATTCATGAAAAATGTGGCGCAGACGAAGTTGCGTGGGACAGCTAGTAATACTATAAACTTACCTATAGGTTTTCATGTAATCTTTAGGTACTTAGGTAAAGAACTATTATCTGCATTTTTTTTTTAATTTAGGCTCAGTTTCAGAGAATTTAATTACCATTCCCCCCCGGAATGGTAATTTTTTGTCTAATTTCTTGAATAACTTCAAAACTATCATAAAAAATTTATTTAAAACTCTCGCAATAACCCCAGCCCACCCTTTCATTTCATATGTCACACGGTATAGTTTGAAAAACTTTTGTTTTGAATTTTCTAGTCCCCCCCCAGAAGTTTCCCCCATACTCAAAATTTAATTTATTTACGTAACGCGTCCGTGTTTGGGTCACAGAAGTTCATGTGTACCAAATAACAACAGAATCGGTCCAGTAGATTCGGAGAAAATTTACTGTGACCGACGGACAGACAAACAGACACCCAAGTGATCCTGTAAGCCTGTAAGGGTTCCGTTTCTTATGGATGTTCGGAGCCCTAAAAAACTTGTTTGACCATGTTAGACTAGATTACCCAGTGTAGTGGATAAAAACTTCTTGGTTATTCTGATTATGTGGGCTAGTACCTACCTAATATTGTTGTTATTTCTTACCTGATTTTATCGGGAAACACGCCCGTTTTCTCTGTATTGAGGGTTTCGCGTATTCTTCTTTGTAACTGTAATTTATAAACTGTGATCAATACTATTCAGGACCTTTCGAAAGGAGGCTCTGACAGGTTGCTTATAAATCTTCGTGACTGCTCTGAATTTGTGCAAGGGCGTAGGCACTGAGGGTGTTGGAGAGCAGCTACCTCCAAGATGATTAAGCTATGGAGGTGTCTAACCGAGTTATAGCAAGAAATAGGCTTCCGGAAAATGTGGTCAAACTGGTTCAAGAACCGATTGGACAGATTCTCCGAGCTACTTAAACACACGCATCAGCGAATAAGCTGCAGTGCGTCTTACCACATAAAGTAAAAAATTGGGGTACCTTGATGCTATTGAGCATATCACCCTGAGTGGCCAGCGGTCGCTCGTCAGAGCGCACGGAGGGGGCGCGGCGAGGCGCGGGCGCGTCGCGGGTGGCGCCCAAAGACGCCGCGCCTAGGGACCCGTCGCGGCACATCGACACTACGCCAACAACACGTTATATAGTTATGGGACCACAAGTGGTTTATAATTGAAATTAACCAGAAGGTAGGTAGCTCACCTGATGGTGAGTGGTTAGCGTGCGTTCATTTACTACATGAGGTGATTTTTTCAAGATTTGGAACCCCACCCTCCGACTTGATGAGATTTGGTAAGATGTGGTGGTAACCCCTCTCCCTCGCCTAGTTTTTCATTGACTCTCATTGTCTATGTATGTATGTATGTAACTCGAGCTGGTTTCCGCAACTCCACGACCAAGCGTATATATTCCTTTAAAACCTAGACGCATTTCAGCACACCTGCTACTAAGCTGCCCGGTAGTCGCTGATTACAGGGCTAAGTACTTCGGTAACCCAGGTACCCTCTGTGAGATAGTTGGTAACACCAAGGCGTTGCTGGCCTTCCTTTGGGAGCTGGGGTGGATCCGAATGACACATTTGTCCCACCTGCACGCAAAATACGCGCTTAGTCGTGGAGTTGCGGAAACAAGCCCGAGTTACATACATACAACCTAGACACAAAAACTGTTAGAAATAGATATGATGCTGATGGGTGTTGTCACATAGGTAGACCTAAAAAATGCTGGTGCAATGATGTAAATTAATTTTTACCAATTGGCCAGTAAAGGCCACAATCAAGGTTAGAAGGAAAACTTTAGAGGGAGACCTTTGCCTAGCATTGGAAAAAAAATCAATAACATGTAGGTTATTGAACTTAGATTTCAGATTGAATCAAAGAATAATTAAATACTAAGGAATTAGGTTTCTTGTGGGTTCTTCACAGAATTCAAAATACAATAATTTGAAAACAAAACAACTTTATTTTTCTCATTCTAACTTCTAAATCACATTGGCCTAGATATTGTTCACATTATCCATTATAAATAATATATATTTTAAGATTATGTACTGAGTAGAGAATAAGTAGCATTTGATTGCTGAAATGTAACTTCAGCAGCATAAATATACTATCAAGATAAAACTTTAATAAATTAATTATGAGACCACAACATAACTTATTTCATGTTTTGTTTGCTTCAATGAAATTGTTGAAGACGTAATTATGAAATTTATAGCAGCACCTTTATTAATAGTCATTTTATATTTACGGTGTTCTTATTTACATAAAAACTTCATTTTAACATAAGTATTCTATCCCAGATATTAATCCTTATAACTGAAATATTGAGGTAATTTTATCTACTTGACTAACTCATACAAAACATAATGGTAACTAGGCTGTATCCTTTACTTTTGTGTCTGTTTTATTCACCGTGGATTCTTCTTTTTCCTTATTAGCTTCTAATTCTTTAGTTTCAAGTTTGTATAGTTGCTTCCTCATTTGTGCTGGTCCTGCAAAGACAGCTGGTGATTTCTTAGTCTCTGGTATGTAAACTTCATAAGTCTTGAAATATTTAAGTATACTTTCTACATCCTCTTCTTTCAGTTTATACTCTAAAGCTATTTTCGAAGCCGTTACTTCATTAGGATTCGCTTGATGTGCAGAAATAAAGTTAATCGAATCCCTAAGAGTTGTTCGTCCATAGGTCACTCTATCTGGCTCTTTGAATCCATAGTCATACTCTGGCGGCATTTTACGATCTTGAGGCAAAGGACGCTTACTCTTAACCACAGATTGCCTTTCCTGGGTAACATCAACTTCAGGCCTGCCAAGTGAGGTTACATAAACATCTTTCAATCTTTTATCGAGCCCTTCATCTTTTTTATCTAATTTTTCGTCTATGTTAGGTTCCGCTTCAAGTGTTCGCTTCAAATCTTCTAAATTGTGGGGATACCTCGGTGCTGGAGTCGGTTTTTCTTTGGAAATCACGCGATGAGCGCGATTTTCGATGTTGAAAGATTTGATCGGTCTCAAGGCTTTGGACACTAAAGCACCCATCTCAGGTGGCAATAGCACAATATTTAATCGTTAAATTAGCACAGTTTACTTGGTAAACATTATTTAAATCAATATTTTTATGAATTGCATCATAATAAAAGAGGTTATATTTTTAATTTGACATCAATGATCATCTGACACAACTGACAGTTCTCAAGTTCTGTTTTCAAAAAATTGCCATGTTGCCAGTTATCGAACACGTCAAAATATTTTAGTGACAGCGTGAAACGAAACGTATTTGAAAAGGATGATATTATGCGATGCCGCATCGCCTCCGTACCTATCGCCACAGCACATCAAGCTACCCGAAACTGTCAAATTTTCCCAATCAACCTTGATAAAGTTGATCTATTTGACAGATTGTTGTAGCTTGATGTGCTGACGTCTGTTCTATTCTCAAAACGTCCGCAAATTATTGTCTTATCAGCAGAACGTCCTATTGTCAAAGTACAGTTGTGCTGATAAATTACTGTCGGTTTTTCGTCATTGCTCATTTCATAGTTTATTTTTTAAATTAAAAATGAAACGTACATTTTATACCCCTGGGTGTGGACACAACCTGTGTCGACACCCTTTAACAATCTCATGAAAATGTATGGCGTCTGTCCGCACGCTTGCGACGCTAAGTATGTATCGTTCCTTTGACGCCATACATTTTATCTTGACAGCACCCTGGCCGCTTTGCATATCAAGTCCCTCATAGTACGATTTGTGAATCGGAAGATTTGCCAATAGATGTCACGACATCAAATCGACATGTCATGACATCAAATCATGTCATCACACCATTCAATTCAGCGGTGTATTGCTTTCCATTTACAGCTGTCGACCTGGATTCTAGGTTATGAAAACAATTCTAAAGTAGGTACTTACGCCTCAGTCTGGACAAAACATCCTTCAACGCAGTTTTGGAGGCATCTTTCACTAAGAACTTTTCAGTTGGTGAAGGTGTGTTGGTGGCTCGAGACTGTTCGTTGCACATCCGGGCCGGTGGACTTGGACTGCGTCCAAGTCTTCGTCGGGTTGGGGGTGCCACTAAAACTTTAGGTACTGTAAGGTATTTACAAGGAAGATGTGAATGGAAACGCAGGAGGTGTCGCCCTCGAAGGACATAAAAGATCTTATTGGTGATATTCTTCAGATTGCGCGTCAGTTATGAGTACATCCTACCGGTTAGGTAGGATGTACTCATAACTGACGCGCATCTTATCCAATGTGTGAACGTAAACGAAGCAAAAAAGGTGTCCAGCACATAAAGCTACCCGAAATTGTCAGATTTTCCCAATCAACTTTGAACCTAAATACCTGCTGACAAAGTTGAAAATCAATCAAAGAAATTTGACAGATTGTTGAAGCTTGGTGTGCTGGCGTCTGTACGTACAGGTTGTGGCAGGTGAAGTTCTGTAGTTTTAAATAGTTGTGAGTTTATATTTGTAGGTATGCATGTGCATGACTATGAACATTCAAGTAGATATACACAGCTTCGATTAAACATTAGCTGTTTATCCCAACCTGCCTTCTCGTTCATGTTTCGTAGTCATAGCGGCATCTATGCTGCCACACAAATTAAAGACCTGACGATATAAAAATCCCTCATCGTGGTATCAAAGTTCTGCGTAGTTGTACGTTATGCGGAGAGTCTACAGCCCAAATATCAACCATTGGGCAGTTGCCCAACAGACACATCACCCGTTTGGTTGGACGATCCTCCATTTTCAGAGTGGTTTCCGGGACTTTACACACCGTTCCGTATGCGTCTATAACCAAAAAAATCAAATCTTAAGAACACACATGAAAAGACGTACTTGTACGATCGAAGGAGGGTGTGACAAATGTTCTGTTCCCTATAGGTGATGGACTTTGTTGCCGGATCCCGTATTGTTGTGGTTTGACCGAGACGGCCGCGTTCAGGTGCTTCTCACGTTCGGAATTGTAAATACTGGTGCGCATTAGATAATTCTGAAAAACAATAATACAACCGTTTAAATAGTTAACTAATTACTTCCGCATCGCTGCCTGCCTGCGTCTTGGTGCTCCTTGTTGTTCTCCTTATCGCTGCCATTTTGGCGAAGTTGTCAACAGCCTCGGACATCACGGCCTGTCATGCAGCCGTAGCGCGGGCCGCATAGCGCGGGCCGTATAGCGCGGCATGCAAATAACTACATCATCCGACGAGCTCTTGTCACCGTCGGCGTTCCGGCTGTGTTAGAACCATGAGTGGCGTAGCTAGTCTCAAACGGGCCCTGTATCAATCAAACATTTTTGGGGGGCCCGATTTAGGGGTATTGTTTTTTAAACAAAATAGGCCCGCCCTACTAGCTCAGAACTGTCTTGGCAGGCCACGAAGGAGATGACGTGACTAAATGTATAGCTTTGCGTCCACATGTTTTTGTTTTTGATACGGCTGATACGGTGGTATCTACGCCCCTGGTTAGAATCCAATGTCCTGCCACGCGACGGTGCAAGAGACCGAACGGCATGTCGTTATTTCTATGGAAGATGGGTAGGCCTTTAGTGTGGGATGTTACTTATGTCGATACTCTTGCGCCATCCCATCTTCATAGCTCTTCGTGTTGTGCTGCCGCTGCCGCTGCCACTGCGGCTGCGGAGAACCTCAAGTGGCGGAAATGTAATAACCTAGTTGGTAGTTATATTTTTTTGTCGTTTGCGGTTGAAGCTCTCGGGTTGTGGGGTCCGAGTGCGCATAACTTATTTAAAGATCTCTATCAAGACGCTTAGTTGACACTTCGCGTGACCCAAGGGCTGGCTTTTACCTTGGTCAACGAATTAGCATTGCTATACAACATGGCAATTCCGCCAGTCTTTTGGGTACACTTTCAGACGACATTTTGCGTTGCGGATGAATTTTTTGACGCCGGATTTTAGGGTTAATTTGGTTATGAGTTTTTATTTTTATTTCTAGTACCTATATAGCTAGTTTAATAATAAGTACAATATCAAATAAACTGAACTAACGACAAACTAAAATATAGCATCACAGACGCTGTCAACTGGCAGTAAATAAAATTATGGTATAAAATTATTATTACTTACGCGGGCATCATTAACATTTTTTATTACCGGAGCTTGGCTTGTACGGTAAGTTGTGATAGGAGTGTAAATGCGATAATTTTTTGACTCTGGCTCCTGAAATTCATATACCAAGTAAACCGCCAATTTAAAATGCATAAAAATATAGGAAGATTCTAGCAAGAAATAAAATAACATTAACCCTTACGCTAGATTTAAAACTAACCCGTTGCGGCTGCGTACGCGCAGTTGAGCTTCTAGAAGTTGGACGTCCACCTCTGGGATCACCCGCACCAATGCTACGGCGCGACGGATTACTCAGAGAGTCACACTGGTCTCTCTGATCTCTACAGTAGTTACGAAAAAAAAACCGTAAAAATCACAAATGTTTCCAATTCCAATTAAAATACTCTCAATGGACGCAATTCGTTTTAAGATGATTGCCAGCAAAAGTGAATAAGCCTGGAACTAGTCATTTGGATTTTTTACGAAACCTATGAACTATTGCAAATATTAAGAATTCCCTTACGGGTAAGCAGAGATATACCCATGGTACAACCACTGGGTACAAATCCTGACTAGAAAAATGGCAAATATTCCACCGGATATTATTATAATGATTGAAAGACGAAGAACATTATTACATATTTACGTACCCTCTAAACATTATCTTTTGAGAACTATTGTTCAAAACATTAGATTTCACGCGCCAGTCGCATTCCTTCTCCGTCGTCTTGTTAAAAGCTATATCGAAAAAAAAGTTTAATTAGTGTTATTTTTGGTAATATATATTTTTATTATTTACTTCACTTTTTATAAAAAAATACACACCCTGTCGAATAAACAGCATAACCATGTGGCATTACAATATTTGGGAGTTGAGCCTACGCAACGCACCGACAACATCCACCAATGATCGTTAAGTTTTTTAAAACATGACTGGAAACAGTTTTTCCAGCCTGCGAACCTCGCAGAACGGTGAACACTATCATCGGGTTCTTCACTAACGTTACTTCTTATTATACAGCCTTTCCCTCGAGGCTCCGTTTTAGTGGGCGTTAAAGTCAGATCACATGACGTTAAGAACACTTCATCTTCCTCTGGCTTACTTTTGTCGTCTGGACGTGAAAAGAAAAATATACATTTGATGACTTCAAGCAAACTTTGTGTCAGATGTATTATTTAAAATAACACTGTTTATCATTTAAACACGAAACTTGAAGGTGCGTTGCGTTAAGCTTGCTGTAAGAAAAGCTATGTACAATCTATGTACAAACAGTGTTACTCTAAACTAATTACAGCAAATAGTGCAATAAATTATTAAGTACATGAAAATAACACTGTTTGGATATTATCTACCTTTATAGGATTATCTAAAATTAGCCTTTCACAGTCCATCCGGGAGTACCTCAATATTGATGTAAACCAGTTCGTGCTTAGTGGTGGACCGTAAAAAGTCAATCAAATTAAATAATTAATTCTTAGAACCTTCTTTTATTCTTGAGTTCTGTTGCCTTATTGGGGTATTTCCGTCCGTTGGTCGCACTTGTTTTTGGATTAGAGGTGGCGGTGAAGGCGATTTATGGAAGACCACAGGCCGCTGTTTCATATTCTTTTCAGCAATAGAATAAACGCCGAACTCATGCAATGGCAGCTTCTCAGTATCTTGATACGTACGTTTCCTGTCAAAAACTTTATTACTTTCAATTTCGATTAGCCAACACTTGATATCAGGGAATTCTCCCAGGAGAAACTACTCCCCAACTGCAAAATAGATCGACTATTTTATGCCTTGGAAGGCTCAAATTGACATCAAGACAACAGAAAAAGCATTCCAGCTGTTTTGTTTGCAAATAACTATCAATTAAATCTTCACCTGTTTACCTATAAAGATTCCCCTGCTTGGTCAGCCATGGTTCAAGTTGCTCCAGCCATCCCTTTAAAATAATTTAACGTCGTGAATTTATTTGGCAAAACAAAGAAACTTTGATGGGGCAAATTCATGACTATAATGGATAGTTCTTACCTGTTGGTGTCCTATTACTGATCCGGGTCTGCAGATCCTCATCCAGCCTATAGCTTCATGAGAAGTCATCCGATAATGTTTGATTAAGTAACATCCAATCAACGAGCCAGTGCGCCCTAGACCTGCCTGAACAAGTTCTTCGTCAGAAACAGAAAAAGGTCTAAACATATTTATCTCAAACAGACTAAATTCGTAACCTTGCAATGCACCGCAAGAGCGCAGCTAGCTTCTTCACTAATCTGGAGGAATTTGAATAGGATATGTCGCGGCGGACAGGAGCCATCAGGAAAAAATAAATCATAGTGAATTATACCAACGTTATTGAATCTACAAAGAAAAAAAATTATAAAAAAAAGTAAATAATAAATGTGCGAGTTAGTTTGTTGGGATCTTTAGGTTTTCTTACACGTTTCCGTCATACAGTCTCTTATTTAATCGGATGACTAGTTTAACGTTGTTCTCCAAGAAGTAACTTATGTACATTTCAGGTGGATGGAATAATGACACGCTGTAGTCAACTGGGCCAATGAACGCGAGAAATTTTCCTGAAAATATTCAAGGAAAATTTGTATTGGTAACAAAGTTACAGTTATTATCAAAAATAAACGCATATTCCTACCAGGCACAATCCAGTTCAAATCACCGCCCTGAATTTTGTCGAGTCTGTCATATTCCTCATAATTAAAATCTTGAAAGTTGAAGAAACCTAATTCTCTAGCTTTCTTTATAGCTTGAAGGCAATCCATCAGTGATATCGTGAAGGCCGATTCACCTTGTGTTGCGTCTTGGAAAGGTCTACGAAATGTTGAAAAGGTGAAAATATGTCCAAATAATTGCCGTAATGATCAAACAGTGACTAACTTACGTAATGTGGGACCAAATGTAAATGTCACCGGAAAATGACAAACGCCGTAAGTAAGATTGTAAAATATCGCGTGCAATTGTAAACATTATTTTCTAAATAAGACACAGATATATTGGAAACTATTGAATTTGGTGGAATTTATATTATTCAAAACGATTTTATTTATAATATATCGAGAAATTATAAACTAATAAAGATTTATTACAATCTTACGGAGTCTGCAATTTTCCGGTGTCATGAATACATACTTTATTAAAAGTTTTACTACACCTGTAGCTCTGTCCATGAACCACCAGTGGCTTCAAAGCATCTCTTGGTGATAAACTCAAATACAAAACTCCATAACATCCTAGTAGGAAAGCTGAATTTGCTTTCTTTTTGGGGTCAATTGATGTATAATGTACGATAGTTTGCTTGTTTAGAAACAGTTTCAGTTTATCATTCAGTATTCTACAGTATTTATACACACAACCAAGATTTAAAGGTCCAAAATCGGAATAATAATTTTCATATACAAGTTCGTTATCTATACAAAAATAATGTGTATCAGCTGTATTTTTAAGTACTTTTCCTTGCCTTACTGTTGCAAAATATAAAACATTTTTTATATATTCTGTCGTAAACAAGATGTCAGGACTTCGATTCATCGTTGCAATAACAATGAAACGTAATTTAATTGATAGCACATCTTCAATACAGTAATATACTCATTTAAAACTACAATAAACAGTTTTGTAAATAAGACACTAAAACACTACGATTTCACAAACACAAACATACTTCTAAACTAATTTACAAAAATAAAATTAACTTATAAAATTCAAATGACAGTGTTGTTGGCACTCTTTTGTTTTAAACTTGCCACCGGTCAATGCACCTAGCAGTCCTAGATTATAAATTGCCAGTACCAATATGGACCTTTTGAAATTATTTGTGTCCGTCTGTGAGCTGAATTTATTTCAAGTGAAGCTGGTGGGCAGCAGTTCTTGGTTATTTGGTATTTTCATTGATTAGTCTTTTTTTGCGCATTTTAAAAGATTATTGCCAGTTTAAAAAATGATCCGGTAATATCACAATGAAAAATGATTTTGACAGCTCTAGTCTTTTTCCGGTACGCAAGGTAAATTGTCAAACGTTCTGTGTTCGCTTTCTCGTGAATCTTGAAATATTTTCGTAATCTTTAAAGCTGTAACAACTGCGATTGTTTTATAATCATGTCAAAGTGTCTTTCAATCTTTTCTATTACATATTTCAGGTCGTCTAATCACAAAAAACCATGGCCGAAGTCGAAGTGTAAGTACTTTTTGGTTTTCGTCATATTTGCATATCTAGCTCTTCATGCAGCTTAGAGCGTGTCTTTGCAGTTAACAAGATTCGTATTTTATAGAAATGTATTCCCCAAAATGCTATTTATTGTAAAGATTTACAGTAAACATGTTGTCAACATAACCTTCAAAACATGGTCTAAACTTGCTTTGGGTTGACTTTCATCGAATTCTGTCAACATACTCTTATCCTAACCGTTGAATATTCTCATAAACTAATTCAATAACCAAGATTTAGATTTCCATAATGTTGTTTTGTGACAAAGTAAGTTATAACTTAGGTTTGGTTACAGTGAAGTACCCGCGAACCCCGTCCTGAGCGGCGGTGCGATGGACGTGAACACAGCCCTGCAGGAGGTGCTGAAGACAGCTCTCATCCACGGCGGTCTGGTCCATGGACTCCATGAGGCCTGCAAGGCTCTTGACAAGTTAGTAAACTTTTCATAGCATCACTCCTACTTGAGCCATAACTTTATGACTATGTTGGCTTTTAGTTTGAAACTACTGTTGGCAGGAGTAAACACATTATTGTGTATCATTTGCAAACAAGTTATTAAGAAAAGGAACGAAACCATGTAGTAGATGAAATGACATAGTTAGTCTACTAAAACAAGTTTGCAACCACTGGTTTCAGGGAGAATGGCAAATAATACATATTGCACCTATGGTAGTAAAAGCGCTATTGGTCAAACAACATAACCGCATTATTAAAGCCTTTCTAAAAAAAAATAAACTAGTCTGATAGTTCCCATCGCTTTGTTACTGACTGTACTACTACTGTGAACAGCGGTTCAAATATTCACTGCACTGGCTTGCAATTTAAGTGCTAGCTTAGTTAACTAAATGAAAGTGAATGCTTTTTATTAGACCATAGTCAGTTTATTGGTCATTTGAGACCACTATGTGAGTTGTTATAGAACATTTTCAGATTTGCATTGGATCTACAACCAATATTCACTCAGTGCGGGGCTGTTCTAGTCCCGTGCTTTGTGGAAATATCTCTAACTAAGTTGTCGTGTGGGATTAACTCTGATGCAGATATAAACGCACATTCATAGTACCACATTGTTTTAGTTCTCAACATTGTGGCCTCCCATATGTGCCACATGTATCCCATGCTTTATAGAAAAGAATTCTTTGTGTCATTCAAAGACTAAAATCCTTTATCCATAATAGGAGGCAAGCAGTCCTATGCGTACTGGCTGAGAACTGCGACGAGGCTGCATACAAGAAGCTTGTCCAGGCTCTCTGCAACGAGCACCAGATCCCACTTGTCAAGGTAATTATATAGTGCAATAGCTGTAGCTTGAATGGCTACGTTTCCACAGTCCACAGTTGCAAATACATATGTACATAATGCTATGGAAATTGAGTGACGTGTTCATTATTCGTTCACTTCCTGTATTTCAGCCCTAAATGCCTATGCCTGAAACTCGCACTAAGGTGTGCAAGTACCTTGCATGTCATTGTGCCATAAACACTTTTGATTGGTGGATGTCACTAACTACCAGCATACGTTTGTGCAAGTTACAGGCATGTGTATTATGGCATTTAGATACAGCTAGTGAAATGACTTGCTTTGATTCAAAATGCTGTTTGCCAGAATCAAGTAATCAATTAATGTAAGGGATATTTTTGGTAAATGCCAATTGCTGTAAGGTATATTTTGGCATTTTGGGTAAATGTCCCTTAAGTTCTGGAATCGGTAGGTTGCGTGCTATTGTGTCCTGTGTATATTCTTCTTCAATTCTGACCTACAATAATAAAACAAGCCTAGAATTAGTGCATGTGATGTGTTTACAAAGAGTAGACTGTGTTTCCACCTGCAAGCAACTTGCATTGTCATGTATATGTCACCGGAAAATTGAAGACTCCGTAAGATTGTAATAAATCTTTATTAGATTATACTTTCTCAATATATTATGAAAAAATCGTTTTATATACAATAAATCCCATCCAAATTTGATAGTTTCCAATATAACCGTGTCTTATTGTTTTAAGAAAAAATATTTTTCAATTTTACGCGTTATTTTACGATCTCACGGCGTTTTGCAGTTTTCTGGTGACATACATGACAAGCAAGTGCATGCCCTGTACGCCAAAAGTCACAAATATGTGACAAAATGTACGGCGAATTTTTGGCTTGGCGTCATACATTGCGAAGCATGATAGAGTGACTGAAAAATTATACCTTAGTAGCCTGAAATGTTATGCAAGTTGCAAGCTGATTGCAGATGGAAACATGACCATTATCATTAGGCTGCGCTCCGCACGAGCGGGCCCGGTTCATTGCCGGATCCGCCTAAGGAGCGCAGAGCAAGCCGGGTGCCCCTATGGTGACTCTCACCCTGACGAGTCAACTTTCCTAGCACCCGAACATTTATATTTATACCTACTAATATTATGCTTCCTAGTGATACTCAGTAAAAGATTGCATTATGTAACATTGCCACTGTTCTTGCTGTTTTAGTATAAGATGAATGAAAAGAGTAACTATGGAGTTTCTTGTCCGTTCTTCTCCATAAGAATCTACCTTTCCGAATGGACAGTAGAGTCACTTTATTAATGTAATATTATTATTTTACTGAACTGTAAATGCTGACGTTCAAAAGTGCCGTTTAATGGCCTAATTGAAATACACGTTTTGACTTTTGACTTTTTTTTGACTTTTGAGATGTACTTCTGAAGTCATTTGTAGCCTGCTTCGGAGTAGCAAAGTAATTTAACGTCAATTGAATAGAAAGTAACAGTACAAAGATCGCGGCGAATCTTTGAAATGAATGAAGATCGTGTAAAATAAAGACTAAAAAAAACGGCCAAGTGCGAGTCGGAACTCTCACACGAAGGGTTTCCGTACCATTAACCGAAAAAACATATTTCTTGTAGGCGTTCCTTTAATTTTTTAATTAACTCCTATTTGTTGTTATATTGGCAATAGAAATACACACTGAAAATTTCATCTGTCTCCCCATTACGGCCTGCTGACAGACATACGGATGGACAGTTGAGGCTTAGTAATAGGGTTCCGTTGATTACCCTTCAGGTACGGAACCCTAAAAATCACAATATAATGACTGCATTTGGCAGTTCACTGTAATCTTTGTATCAACTATAAAAATCCTCGGAAAATACACGATATTTTTTTTGAAACAGGTGGACAACAACAAGAAGCTCGGTGAATGGGCGGGTCTCTGCAAGATCGACAAGGATGGCAAGGCCAGGAAGATTGTCGGCTGCTCGTGCGTAGTTATCAAGGTATGGTCGCAAAAGTTCAGGATTTTTACTTGGCAACACTTTGTTTTGATTTCTTGGTATAAAACTGTATGGGGCGCCTGTGTAAGGCGAGCGTATTCGTTCGCGACAATTTTTAAGTAAAATGACTGTTGGCTCGTTCTAGCTCGTTGTGAACGTTAGCTTGCCATGAGGGCGCCCTTTACAATTTTCCAAGACCTGAAACAGTTTTTCCTGCCCTTATCTCAATTCATTTGGGATCAGCGCAGCATGTCTTTTCATTCCATATATCTTTATTCGCCTTCATCTCAATTGTCACCTCGTTTTTGCCACTTTGCAGCCATTTCATCTTTTACACAATCCTATTGGCTTTAGAATTCATTATTTAGAGACCTGATTTTTCAGCAATATAAAAATTGTAAAGGGACCATTTTATAATATCAAAATATAGCGCTCAGCACGAACACTATCAGCATACATCGCTGCTAGTGACGAAATAACGGCGCAACATCAAATGAGTGACCCTATGGTGCCGCGCCACTTGCACGGGCAACTTTCCTATCACTCGTACAAACATACTTCCAACATAGTATAGCCTTTTCTGAAACCTCTAGCCATGTAGTTCTAGGTTTTATTACCAGAATACCAGGCTTTATTTGTCCACAAGCTTGTAAGCCCCTCACTCAGAAAACTATGGATATACCGCGAAGAATTTAAATGTGTCGTTTAGTTTTATTTTACTTTTCGTAAGTTATTTTACAGCATTGTTTTCTTGTCTACAGGACTTCGGTGAGGAGACACCCGCGCTGGACGTGCTGAAAGACTACCTCAAGTCTTCAAGCTAATCATTCACCTAGTGTTTAAGTAAAACAATAAAAAAACTTCCAAAAAAACTACTTTTTGTCTTTTTATTCTTGTTTTACCATTCCTTGGGGTGTTTCAGGGAAAAAATGTATGAAAGCTTCCTAATTTAGTTAACACGCCATTCTTCACCAGTTATGCAGTGTCAATAGTACCTACACTCGCAAAGTCCCATGTAAATGGGACGAGCCTTTTGGCGAAAACTGGCACAAATCCTGACTTCGAGCTGTTACTGTGGAGTTCTAGAAAAACCACCAGTTCGGGACCTCAACAGTTTTGCTTGCGACACTAGACCAGAGCATAGAAGGCACTCTTGAATCCTTTCGAATTGCTGGCCAGCTAGTGTTACAAAAAATGTTATTACTTAGGTTTTTCATAAGGAAATTCGCAATAGTCTGCCGTTTCATCGAACCATAAGAGTAAGAGCGGTTACGCACTGCATCCGATACGAATCCGTGAAATCTGGTTTTGACGGACCGAAGTAGCCGTAGTTACTGTTTGTATGAACGCTTTCACATTACCTACCTCTGGATTCAAATCGGACGTACCTATCCAAAGATCGGATCAGTGGGTATCTAAGCAATATCCGAAATCGGTCCGAGTTTTCTGGGTTCCGTAGTCGACAAGGAACCCTTATAGTTGCGCCATGTCTGTCAGTCTGTGTCCGCGGTTTAGCTCAGAGACGCTTAGCACTAGAAAGTTGGAATTTGGTATGAGTATACATTTTATTAGCCATGCCATCAAAGTGGTAAAAATAAAATCTTGGAAAAAAATACTCGAATACCCTACACGAAACATGGCGATTTTTTTTCTGATGTGGGGAGTCTGGATAGGTCGTCTAATAAAGAAATGAGGGTGTGCGAAAACCATTTTTCCATCCAAGGATCCGTTTGCAAAATATTAAGCTTTAAAGTGCTAATTTGTGTTAGAGTCAAGTGTGTTTTTTTTTTACTTTATCACAGCTAAGTATGTTTTACAAGTTAATAATTACTTTTTTTGTTTTGTTCGCTAGATTACAGGGAAGGAAACAAAATAAAAAGGTAGGTAGGTATGTAGGTAGGTAGCGTAGGGTAGGTAACGGTTGACGGGAGCACAGCTTGTAACAAAAATAAAAATTTCAGGAAAACCGGAAAAAAAACAAATTTCTTGTATGGGTCTACAAGGAATGTGGTTCAGTCACACTCGCACTTGGCTGGTTTTTTTTAAATATTTTTCTGACTGGTATGAACAAGACAGTGCTGCCATACGAAAAAGAGAAATGATGACTGGCAAAATATTTCAGCAAGAAAAGGAATAATTTACCACCATTTAATTAAACTTTCTAAGACCGCTTCTTCTTCTAAATGTAGAAATAATCTATAGATTATCTGAACACACTACATGCGTTCATGGTTTCTATTGCAGTCGTACCCGGCTGCTACGAATCGCAATAAAACAACGTGAAAATTGTAAAGAAACTATTTAATTAAATCTAAATAAAATAAATAGTAACATAATTATGTTTTTACTAAACATCTAGAACTCGGATATTCACTCGTATTGAAATTATAGTTGTTACAAACATAGTTTTGCAAACTGATCGCAGATATCTTTATGCATCGGCCATTGTTGAACTTGGCATTCCCTGTAATAAGAAAATATTTTTAAATTCAGATCATCCTTATCATTCTCACTGTAAGCTATTGCAAAGCCCAGTTGACCGACTTGAGTATCTATTCGGATCTATCATAGAACTCTACAGGCTAGACAAACCACTTTGGCACCCGGGTGGCAATGCCTATATTGGCCATGAATTTATTAATTAAGCGGTTCTACACGTATGTTGATGTTCGATGAGCAAATATCATCAAACTTAAATTAAACAACGTGAATATTGTTCTTCAAATATTTTGATTCGAGCAATTAGTCCTAAGTTATAACGGTCTATACGTTCGATCTTGCTCGTAAACCGTTGTATGTACGCACGTGTGAACTTGGCATTACGTAGAAGATTTTTTTTCTCGCTAAAAGTGAGCTGACTAAAACTTTTTTCTAGCAAGAATAAAAAATAAGACAACAAACCTGCCACAATACCACTCAGTCTTACATCTCGAGCACTTCTTAGTGGCCTTATCGCCGCACTTGGCACATTTAGCGCCCCCGCTGTCCAACGCCAGGGCTGCGTCACTGGTGTACGAGTCCAGGAGACGCTTGGCCATATTCCGCGACTCGTCCGAGCCGTCCATGTGGAATAGCTCGAGTTGGGCCTTGGCGAGGGTTTTGCTTCGCTTGTGTACTTGTTTTAGGTAGGCATCTTTGATCTGTGTTTGAGAAGAAACAGAGAAAGAACAAACACTTCTGCCAAGTTATATTATGATCAATAAATAAATAAAAAATAAATAAAAAGTTTTTATTGTTTCTCACACAATTGTTCTACAGCACAAAATTGAGGCAACCCCAGTAAGTTATAAGGATACTTGTGATGGGGTTACCTCGCAACTTCCCATGGGTAATAATTTATACTGTTGAGACATAATTAAAAGGAAATGAAAAATAAAATAAACAAATTTAGAATTCTAGGATGATTACAAAATTGCTGTAGCAAGTTCAGGTATGTGTAGGGTTTGTGTGTGTGTGTGTGTGTGTGTGTGTGTGTGTGTGTGTTTGTGTGTGTGTGTGTGTGTGTTTGTGTGTGTGTGGGGGGTGGGTGTGAGTGGTGTATGGGTGTGAGTACATGTACCTATGTGTTAATGATTGATCTGGTGATGTATGTTAAGATTGGGTGCAGGTAAACTTTAACATATTCTGGTTAATAATAGTTCAATTTCATCGTATTTTTGTAATTTTAACCATTCCGATAGAGTATTTTTGCATTCATACCGCAAAATGGGGTAAATATTCAATATGTGGTTCAACTTATTATAAATATAGGTAGATTGAGTGTTATACTGACGCCTGGCAAATACCGTACGGACCAGAGTGGAACGGGACACAATGTCTTTACGTCTTTTATCGAGCTTAGATGGATCAAAAGAAAGGGTCTTGTGCAGTTGGATGGTTATGTTCAATACGTATAATTTCCTTACAGAGAGAAGATTACTTACCTTGTAAAGGTTGTCTGTAGAGTAACGAAAGGGTTTAAAGTACATACATTTAATGAGAGACCTTTGAGCCCTTTCTAGGTCTAGAAATTTGGTCTTGGTGGCCCCTCCCCAGATCGGTATACAATATGTGATGACCGATTGTGCTAAAGCAATATATATTTTGTTGAGTAGCAACGTTGGCATCACATGCCGTAACGTTTTAAAAATCCATATAAGTTTTCTGACCCTGGCCATGGTATTTTCAATATGGGTGTGCCAGGACAGTCTTTGGTCTACAGTTATACCAAGATATTTAGTGGAATTAACTCGCTGTATGCTTTGACAATTACAAGGATAGTGAGAGGTTGCACACTCATGGATCACGATCCCAAAATCAGCACCTGGCTGTGTCCTCTGATTAGGAGTAAAGCAGATGAAGTTAGTTTTAGCAACGTTGAGGGTTAGAAGATTAGCATTCAACCAACTTGCTATTACCGCTAGTCCACGTTCAGCAACAGCACGCACGGTTGCCCAAGATTCACCAGAGAAAACTACCGCTGTATCATCTGCGTATGAAAAAATTCGTCCGCCACTGTTCTTTATATTACACAACTCGTTTATATAAATCAGGAACAGCGTCGGGGCAAGCACACTTCCCTGAGGTACTCCAAAACATACAATTTCTACGTCACTAGTGAGGTTTCCGACCCTAACTTGCTGTTTTCGGTTAGATAGGTAACTACCAAAAAGAGAAAGAGCCGTACCTCTTATGCCAATTGTTTCGAGTCTGTGCAGAAGGATGGGGACAGAAACGGTGTCGAATGCCTTTTTTTGGTCTAAGAAAACTGTAAGACATTTCAGTCCTTGATCAACATTATTGACTATATCGCCAGTTAATGCCTTCACAGCGTCTTGTGTAGATAGACCCCGTCTGAATCCATATTGCGAGGAAGATAAAATATGATGTTTATTAAGGTAACTAATTAATCTGTTATTTAGTAATTTTTCCAAAATTTTAGCGATGCATGATATAACTGAAATAGGTCGATAGTTATTGACCTCGTTCCGGTCCCCTCCCTTATGCACAGGCGTAACCATAGATCGCTTTAAAGCCTCTGGAAATATCAATGAAATAGGTAAGAAAAATGGTCCACAATCATCAGCATTATCAGCCTTCGGATCACTGGCTGCTAGGTATAGGCAGGGCCTATAGTCATCAGTGCCTAGTTATCCCTTTTATTTCTGCTATACTTTCTGGTTTAGTGCGACACTCAACCACGTGATTGCCGGAACTTTGGTTCCGAATTTTGGAACCTTCGAACCAGTTAAAAAATATGCACACAACAAAATAGTTTATATTCGTTCGTAAAATCCAAAAAAGACATGCTCACTTGGGGCACAATCTCAATGAGCGTACATCCAGGGTTCTTGACGCCGTTGGTGCGATTGTGAAGACTGGAGTAGTCCCCTACAGCCAGTCGACACAGGAACATCTTGAGATCGCCCAGCGGCGGGATCTGGTCCAGCATCTGCTCCGTCATTTTTGCTTGCAACTAGTTGATACAAAAGTGTTTAATTTTTACAAGAGATTGGAAGAACAGTTTATATTAGAATTGCAACTGTTTATGCAGGGTAATGTGCATGCCTCTCCCATTTACCGTTCCGACGCATTTAAATTTTTAAGTCGTACGTCTTTCTGGCCCATCTTGTATTTCAGAGGGATCTTTATCTGGTTTTTATCAAAAGTCTAGCTTTTACAAACAAGCAAGTAACATGCAAGTCATACAACAGTCTCCAGGGACCCATCCATCTCATTACCGGTGATTTAGGCGTGAAAGTGTAACAAACAAAATCACTTTCGCATTTAGAAAATTAGTGGAGAGCAATGCCTAACTAGATCATAATAAGTTTAAGACTTCCAGGCCAATATGATATTTCTCAAGTCAAGCATCTTAATCAGGCTTCAGCTGGTCAGAACTTCAGACTTACCCTACAAAAGGCGTTGCGTCTGCACTCGTCGATCGTATAGTAGTGCGCGAGGCGTGGCTCCAACAACAGTTGTCTCACACACAACCATAGTTGCACTTCAGTGCGATGCATTTGGGATAAATCTTCAGCAGACGGCTTGCTCCAGCGACCAACTGTTTAAAAACAGACCCCTTTTAATGAGATTAGTTCTGAAGTCTCTAAGAATGACGAATTTTGCTAAATTGCAGTGGAGACTAGCCAGCCATTGATGCCCGACATATTGTGCACGTTGAAGAGTTTGCTCCAACACTGATGTGCTAACTCTTCCCTAACTCTCATAGTTCTCTGAGACGGCAATCCGACTAACTGGAGACAGTTTTGGCGCAGGACCTTTGGCTTCATTTGCTTCAGATAGAAAATTAAGCCAAGGGCACGGGATATCATACCACCAACATGCAAACTCGAGGCTACCGCTGAAAAATATCTAATGAAAAAACGCTGCACGACTTGGGAATCAAACCCTGAAACCTAGGATCCACAATCCGCAGTACTTACCTAGCTCTTGTAATCGCGAGAATAACGGAGCAGTTCTTTATTATACGACATCGAAAAAGCAGAAATTCTAGAATGGTTGATGGTAACAAGGTCTTACAGTTAAACATCTGCAGTTCATCTTTGTCGTTCCTCTTCTTCCACGGTTCGTGTATCAGCAGATGCGTGAGCAGAGAAGGCACATCGTGAGTCTTGTACAGGTTTGTGGAGATCGATGCTCCCGCGCCTCCCACCTCCATGTGTTCTGCTATATAGCTGAAATGATTGTCGTAATGGCAATATTACCCGGTTCAACCAAATTGATTCACTTTGGTATAAGATATCTGTTTTATGAGACAGTTGTATGAAAGGTAGAGACAATATACGAGTATTAGGTACGGGATGTCGTGACATTAAGTCAAAGTCTTTGCGTCTTAGTTAGAGACAGGCCTCCCTAAGCTAAGTAATATGAAGCTAGTTGCACGTTCGAAAACGCAGATCTAAGCATTTTCAACTATGCCAGGGTTGCAGAATTTGTTCGAAAGAGTCACCGCGGCCCTGGAAAGCAAAGAGCTTTAGAAGGAACACGGATGGGTTTTAGTCAGTAAGAGTCTGACACGGCCTTCCGCTCCACCCAGAGCGGAAGAAGTCATTTGATGATTTCCCATCCTTAAAAAAAAAAGGTACGGGATGTCGTGACATTAAGTCTTTGCGTCTTAGTTAGAGACACAGGCCTCCCTAAGCGTCTCCACATTGTCCTATCCTGTGCCACTCGCATCCAGTGGACTCCCGCGATCGACACCACCTCATTGGGTTATTGTGGAAGGCCTTCCAACGTCGCCTCACTTGGGTACACAGTCGCTCTTCCCTTCAACAACCTTTCGGCACTATCGGCCATCCGTTCTCCTTTTACGCAGTAGCAAGTCTGATGGTCAGTCAAAGTGGCCGTAACAAGGGGGCTGGTATGCTAGTCAGATATGTACCCTTGCGGTTTATAGGAAGTCTGCCAATGTTCTATTACTTACCGCACGATAGATATACATCTCATGCTGATGTCGAATTGAAGATCGCGCTTCTGTCTGTTTAATTCTTCGATGGCTGTCTCGCATTCTAGCTCCTTAGTGGACAATGGCTTCAGGTAGTCGTTGCTGAGATAAAAACTTGATATTAGTATTGTTGTTTTATGACTTGGCAGTTATTTATAATTTTATAAAAGCTTATAGCGATATCTATACAGCCACATACGAACTAAAAACGAGACGTCACACAAACCCTTCATTGCGGTATCATAGTTTTCCGTGAAATTTGAAGATACAATCGCCAGATAACAATATCGGGCAGTTACTCACCGTCTTTTTCTTTTCTACGAAGCTTTGTAGGACTTTACACCCTGTTCCACATACCTCTATAAGCCCATCATGACAGAGGGCACAAAACCTTGCAAGATTCAGAATGCCACCGCACACCGGATCTTACCTATGTTGAAATATAGTCCGAAGCGAAACGTCACTATATAGACTTACTTGATGAGAGCCAACAGCGCAGTAAGTTGATCGACGGCATAGTGCAACAAGTCCACCACCACTTCGCTGATGCACTGCGCTCCATCCTCATGGAACAACACGGTTTCCAGCAAACCTACGGCTGCTGCCTCGTGGTATAACTGAAAATGGACGTAGATCGGATAAACTCAGGAAGTAGAGGGTCGGTCAACGGTGCCCAGCAGTGCACGCCTTTTGGCTCAGATTATATCTGAGCCAAAAGGCGTGCACTGCTGGGCATAACCTTCCAGAAGGGTTATCCATGACTTGTGAAGGTCGTGGGTATCTATTGGACACTAGAAGCACAGGATTCAATACACAAAGGAACATAGTAAGTAAGAGTGAACTGTTGGAATAGAAAAGTTCTACCAAAGACAAAACGTCTTACCACCATATAAACGCCAAAAGTATTCTCAGGCGCTGGCTCCAATTTAATTATTTGTGGATATATCTTTATACGCCACACTTGGATACATATGGCTTCGTAAACCAACACAGGAAGCTGAAAAACATCATCAGTGGCAGCATTAGCAGTTCATGTTGCAATCTTTAGGTACATATAATACGAAATAATTAAGGTTTTGGGTCTATCTACCTTTCCTGCGGCAATAAGAGTTTCTTTTGTGAGTTCCTCTTGCATCGAAGAAGCTTCCAAGACTGCTTGTTGATTTAATTTTTGTAATCTCAGGTGCCAATCAACCCATCTAAAAATATGATATCAATGAATGTAATCAAAAAGTCAACAACTGGGTGCTTATATCTATGACTGCTGGAGTGCTGGGTGACTTTATTTTTTCATTGGCTATCTACCAGGGGTTGAAAGTTTGAATAAGTAAGACCTATAACGTAATACGTCTTCCCCGACCCTTCAGGGATTTATATCGATCATTTCTAATAAGTATTCAACATGTATTTCTTGAAGCTTTTATGTACTTACCCCTGATGACCAATGGATTCTATACGGGATGGTTCCATGCTATCAACAAATAAATCTAGCTCTCCTACATCTAGGGCACTCAGTTGAGGATCTTTTTCAACCATATTGACTAGTAAGCTAAATTAAGTATTTATAAGAATGTATTCCGCGTCAAACAACTTTCGCCTGTGCTCTTTCGCGTCAAACAACTCTTGCCTGTTCTCTTTTTGTTTGTAACTATGGAAACGTTATTTCAATAGAATTTCAAAAATGTGCGCCACCGGAAGTCTACAAAAAAGACGTAATATCATGAAAAATAAATTGAAACTGTTGGTTTCAAATACCAAAAAGCCAAACCACTTTTTGATGTTGTTCTATTTTTGTCATGAGCAAAAAAAAGAAAAGTTCAGCAACTCCGAGTATGGTATGGTAGAAGAAAAGAAACCATGAAACATCGAGTCATTATTTTGTTTAATTGATTAAAAAAAGGAATCAAACACGAGTTTTGGTCACAGTGAGTTGTGATATGTTTTGGCATTGAAATGAATAAGTCTCAGTGTTACCATATGAAAAAACCAAATAAAATGGCGACTGGCGGAAGTCTGTATTCTGTCTTTCTTTTGATAATTTGACACACGTGCCGCGTGGAGTTTTGCCCCGCAGGTTGTTAAAAAATAATATATTTATTAGTATATAAGTGTTAAAATTGTTCTTAATCTCATAAGGAATATAATTACAGTGTCAGTAACTTAAAATGTTTTGTGAATTTTGTGAAAAGTGTTGATAAACTTGATGGGTAGGATGGTGACATGCCGCCACACCAATGGTCCTTGTTTTTTTGCCTGAACTAAAGCTTTTGTGGGATTATAATAATTTATAGATGCTTTAGTGCAATTAATTCGTTCAATAAGCACGTGTTTTCTAGTTATTTACTTTAAATTTGTAAGTTCGTGCAACACGACCTAACCTCTTCGACGATACCAGTGTGGTGTATGGCAAAGAATTTATCCATAAACTGTCTCTGTTCTGATTTTTTAAATGTTAAGGGCTCTTTTATCCTCATTTTCAGCCGTTCTCCACGTTAAAATGTGTAGGAACAATGATTCTCACTTATGGTGCTATATCTTAGCATGTAAATATTCTTCAGTACAAGTACAACTCAAATCGTAAGGGCTTTAGATGCACTTAGACGATGAGGCAGGATCTAGTAGATGAGGCTATATTAGTATTGTAAAGATTCGATGTAGAAAAACATAACTACCTCAACACATTTCTGCTTATTGATCATGAATTTTGACCATAAAAACGGTATTGTTCTTCTAACCTCATCCATCTGTTTATCAACAGAATAGTACTGTATCAGTCCAATAATTAAACATGAAAATATTCTCAGGAATGCTGCGTGAAACCTCTTGCATTCTCTTATTAGTTTTTACACCATTGCAGCACGATGGTTGCCGTAACAGAAAAGAAGGCTGCGGCCGAGAAGAAGCCAGTGAAAGGCAAGGAGGACAGCAAGAAGCTGCCTGCCGTCCCTGAGTCAGTGCTCAAGCACCGCAAGAGGAGGGAAGCTCTCCGCACTCGCCGTCTACAGGTACAACAACATAACCTAGAAATATTTAAAGATGTTTTTCAGCTAAGGAGATTTTGGAATAGACCAAAATAAAATGTTCCTGTAATCATGATTAGTGATATGCTATTTCAGAATCTAAAGTTTAAATATTTCACAACTTTTGAATTCCTGTTTTTAGTCCTTGATGAATGTAACTGTCATTAATTTCTTTTTTATAACACTAATACCAACTTAATTTACGTCCAGGATATTCACAAATTGTGTTTACCTACCTAACTTTAATTGAGTTGCAAAGATGAAGAAGTGCTACTATAGATTTTGGTTGATTTTAAGTTTTTATTATTTTCTAGTTATCCATAACATTTAATATTTACATGATGATCCCAACACTTAAAGGCATAGTTCATCTGACTAAGATGCTGTTAATTTTCATAACTGATGAAACAGCAACCACACTAATGTACTCCATTTTAAAGCATCGAAACTAAAACATAAATATTATTGATCATAGGTCACCCTCAAGAGGCGTTCAGTGGCTGTCAAGAAACGCAAGGAGATCTTCAAGAGGGCTGAACAATATGTTAAGGAATACCGCATCAGGGAGCGAGATGAGATCAGGCTAGCCAGACAGGTGAGCTTTTACTGTATAACTGCCAGATTTCTTTCCATTTGACAGAAAGAAATGTTGTTTGACACAAGAGCATAAGAAATAAGAATCAAGTGTCAAGCAGCCAAGGCACCAGCACTATCTCGCCATTTATTTGAGCCATATGTTTTCATTCACATTAATAATTTTGCAATTATTTGACTTGGAACTTCCTTTTCACTACTGCTCATTACTGTGAGACATCAGACTTTTAGATACTGGGAGTGAGTTCCTGGCATTGATTTTTTTTTATATAACTCCATGTTCTCATACAATACTTTACATTTACTTACTATGTGTTTGTATTGCAGGCTCGCAACCGTGGCAACTACTACGTTCCCGGAGAAGCGAAACTCGCATTCGTCATCCGTATCCGTGGTATCAACCAGGTTTCACCCAAGGTAAATATCATGACATAATGAAGTTATTTATTTCACAGAATGTTGAGTGCGGATGTCAAGGACACCAGGGTGCTACAAAAATACTTACTGAGTTGTGCCGTGCCAAAAGTTGCTGCTGTGTTAGTGCATCACTTGGATGTGTCTTAAAATTTTATGAATTATTCTTTTTACATGTCAAGTAAAATAATATTTTAAAACTAGGTCTAGTTAAGTTGTTGCTTCTTATCTTACTCTGAGAAGAATACAGAAAAACACAAGTTAAATTGCAAGGCCCTCGACACCTGTGTTAGGTTTGATTTGTAAAAAAAATACATATTGTAACACACATAGGACATAGTCTTTAAGATTAGACTCTTAAAATATTGGCGTGAGTTCCTCTAAGTTATAGTTAGCAAATTAATCAATGCTAAAAATAATTCAACATTAATTTATTTTCAATTCTCTCTGACAGGTCCGTAAAGTGCTGCAGTTATTCAGACTGCGCCAGATCAACAACGGAGTGTTCATCCGTCTGAACAAGGCCACCGTCAACATGCTGCGTATCGCCGAGCCCTACATCGCATGGGGATACCCCAACCTCAAGAGCGTTAGGGAGGTCAGTATCTTCGAGTTTAAAAAAAATTAAATTATACTTTCACACCTTGTTTGCGTTATTGTAGCTGCAGTAAAGTAAGAGGTATTGCTGCCAAGCAAATATCGACATTGTGCTTATTAACCTTTTGCGTGTCTTAAGTTACACAGTTCGACATAAGAAAAAATGCTCCAAATGTCTTAAGTCGGACAGTTACACTTAAGGGCTTGGTCAGGATTGGACGATAAAAATCTGTGGTAGACACGCAAAAGGTTAAGATTAAGCCTAAAATAGGCAACCACTAATTTCTGGGATCATTGAGGCGACAGAACTTAGGTCAGGCATGTTCCAGTCCTTATGTGGATGACACAAAAACATAATTTGGTCTACCCTTAGTATGTTATTCAAGTCAAGTTGCAGAGGAGAAAAGCAACATTTTAACTGAATTCCATGTAGTAAAAATAGTTGATTTTCTCATCTCTAAGTGTTTTTTTCTCATTTAGTGTGTGATTTAGATAATATGCTAGTAGCTGATTAAAACTGCATAACAGCTATGTATCGCCTAATTTAATCAAGCAATGTTCTTTCCTCAGCTGGTATACAAGCGTGGTTTCGCCAAGGTGAACGGCCAGCGCGTGCCGATCGCATCCAACACAATCGTCGAGCAGAAGCTCGGCAAACAGAACATCATCTGTGTGGAGGACCTCATCCACGAGATCTTCAGCGTTGGAGAGAAGTTCAAGGTGAGATTTGTAGCTTTTATTTCATAACTAGCTGCGCCCCGCGGTGTTACCCGTGCAACTAGTATATATAAAGTAGCCTATGTGTTAATCCAAGGTGTCAGCTTCCTGCATACCAAATTTTATCAAAAGTAGTAGTAGTAGGTTTTCAACTGAACCATAAACTGAATCACTTATTTTGATGTCCACACAAGCTTGTCTTGAGTCAGATTTGGTGCAACGAAATTGTGGACTAGGCTTGACTGCTGAAGGTGGAAAAACGATTAACCCAACCTAATGCTTGATATAGGTACAGGTCTTCACCAAAAAAAAAAAAGAAATTGGTGTAGCATAACTGCTAATTTGAATACATATGCAGTCTAAGTTCAAAGTTTCCCATTGATACTGCCACAAAGAGCATTAAAATTAAACACAAAATAATTCCTCATAATCGTAACAGACGAACTAGACGCCTACTGCCAGTATTGGTTTGAAGTGGCTCAGGACAATACAAGCTGGTAAAAAAAAATCATAACCACTTGAATAGTGTTTTGTTTAACATTCTCTTTTCAAAACCTGATTTTCTTTGTTCACAGTACGCCAGCAACTTCCTCTGGCCCTTCAAGCTGAACAACCCCACCGGCGGTTGGCGCAAGAAGACCATCCACTACGTCGACGGAGGTGACTTCGGAAACCGCGAGGACAAGATCAATGAGCTCCTGAGGAGAATGGTCTAAAATAAACATAGATTATAATTATTACATGTGTTTTTGTTTTCTGTTCCTCTGTCCTATACCTAAAAAACCACTAGTGTTCCTTCAAATATATCCGTGGTAACTACTCAAAATGCGAAACCAGTCATAAGAAACTGAAGAAAAGTAGAATTCATTCATATCACGACTGCGAAAAGGGATTTCAAGGTCGTGAGACAACAGTGTTGCAAAGCACATTATTTTTATACTAAGATATTGTTTCATGAATCTTACTAGAGGTAAAGTGAAAGTTTGTGAAGTGCAAAAATCACTCAAAAACGGCTGAAGGGATTTGGATGAAATTTCGCACACAGACATGGATACATGGATTAACAAAAAGGCTACTTTTCATTCAGTTTTAGAGCCGGGCACGATGAGCGGTAAACATAAGTACCAGAAGACGAGAGTCGATGACGATGTATCTCTGGGGCTGGAAATATGAGCGGTAACTACTCAAGTGTGCCAGAAGACCAGAATCATGACGAAGCGAAGTAATTTCGGGGCTCGAATTATGAGAGGTATAGACTTGGGACTCCTTGTCCGGGTTTTTGTACCCAGGGCAAAGATAGCCCTGTAGATAATGGTTGTTAAGTCGCACAATGAAGATGGATAGGAGCAGGACGAATTATAGACGATTTGAAATTAAAAAATATTTATCACAGTTTTGGTTACAATTTTACAAGATACTCATACACAAAATGAGAAGTAATTAGTAAAAAACCATAGTAAGTAGATATTCTAAATTGGTAAAACTCCAACGACATTTCTTTCAAATTGTTCAATGAGAAGTTCAATATCTTCGGAGGAGTCTATTATACATTTTCTTACTGCTTTCTGTAGATTCTGTAAGAAAAATTAACGAAATAATTATTTATCCAGTTTGTGTAGGTACATGGAAGGGAACATGTGTTGAGTCGGCAAAAAGAGAGTAGACTTAGTTTAATATTACTATTTATAAATTAAAGAAAAATAGAGCATACAGAGCCTTATTTAACAATTGGTAAGTAAACTTTCTTTGATAAAAATATCGCATTTTTCAGTAACTTTTTTTCTGTCTGTACCAATTACTTATTAATTAAAAACAATGCTAACTCACTTCAACCGTTGCATAAGACGAATGATTGATGAACTCCTTCCCTGAAGCAAAACTGGCAAAAACACAGTAAATCAAATCAGACAAGAAGTTCCTGATATTTAAAACAATCTTGATATTTGTACTGGATAATTTCAGTAAAGGATTAGAAAAGCTATCATTATATATTTCTATTTTAACTTTCTCATCACCTATTGAAAATATTAAGTTACTTTTTGACTTCAAAAAGTCTTCTGATGTGAATTGTTGGAGAAAGTATTTGACTTTTTTTGAAGTCAAGTCTTTCGTGAGATCCTTCTTTCTGAATACTTCTTGGTACTTGTCTGGTAGTCTCACATACATCTGCCATTCTTTTGATGCAGACTTGTGTTTGAAAGCATCATCAAATTCAAACAGATTTCTATATTGGTTTTCTGCAGATAGCAATATCAATTTTTCTAAAGGTTCTTCCATATTTTTCAAGCACAGTTGCTTATTCAAATTCAAGTTGAATTTTATGAAGTGTTCAGAATGCAATATTACATGCTTTCTGTATAGAATAGTCCAAATTTTCTGTTTAGTATCCAAAGCTCCTGGAATGTTTGACATGATTTTGATATTCACATTCATTTCAGTGAAGTCTAATTCATTATTTTTCAATGGTATTAAGAAACTTGTTTTCAGCAATTCTGTAATTTTTATACTTGTTGTCTTAATAACTTTGGTTGAAGTTGCTAAAGTTAAGTGAACTCTCAAGTCTCCTAAAGAATTAGATAAAATGTCACCAAGCTTATGCTCTGATGTACTGGTGATTTTTATTAAAAAAAAGAATGATTCTTTATCAAAGTATTTGCTGAAGTTGTCTGTTAGAATAGCCTTGCTATTCTCTGCGATAGCATCTTCATAACTCTCATAGACAATAACTTTATGGTTTATTATGCTGTTCATAATATCCTGTCTATTGGAAAGTGATAGAGCAGTGATATAATCTTTCTCTTTTGTTAATATTTTAATCAATGTGTCATTCTTTTTCACTTCATCCATAATCTTTTGCAGGTATTCAGAGTTATTTAAGAGTTTTTCCGCAGGACAGTACTCATCTGTAGATTCTTGTTTCAAATATGACCCGGAATCATCTACAGAGAATCTGTATATTAAATCCATGAAGGTGGTACAGACAATTTGCTCTCTTATCTTGTAGAAGTCTTTCACATGTTTGACAAAGAATTGACTGAATTTTACATCTTTGGATGTTAGGTTCTCTGCTTTCCACATAGATTTACCATCTGAATATATAATAGTATCTTTAAAAGCTATTAATTTGTGAATGGCAGTGTTCAAATGAATAATTTGTGGGGTATTTAGATTTTTGAAGGACAGTCTTACAATTGTCCCTATAGTGAGACCAATTAAAATGTTGAGTTCTCCCAATTCAACAACTTGTATGCCACTTATCTCTGAAGGACACGAGTAAACTTTAACCAATGATACTTGTTCATCAGTCATTTTAGTACTGAATAAACACCCATAAACATTAAGTTTATCAAAAGATAAAATGATTAAACTGTGTTTGTTTTGGATATTCAAATCCTCTGCCTTAAAAACTTCCTTCAAGTTTTCCACATCGCTTTCTGAGAGAGGATGGACCTTCATAATATATTTGTCTTGCGTTTGTATTATTGGTAAATGATCTACATAGACCAGTATCACATTTTTCATTAATGAAAATTCAGTGTTAACTTTGTGAAGACATAAGAAGTATGAATTGGCTTCGTATTTCAAACATAGTATGTGATCTTCTTCATAGAGCGTACTGGCAACTATACTGATTTCTCTAAGCTGAAAACTGTATTTCAAACTCTTTGGACCAGTGCTTTTCAACTTCAAAGAAGTTGTGTGTATGTTTCCACAGCAATCCAGAAATACTATGTGGTTACCAGCGATTGTCACGGCGTGTATTTGAAATTTAGGCCATAATGTCATAACTGCAGTCTCGAAATCTAGATTTTCGTACAAGAAGATTTGAAATTGATTCCATAGTATAACTGTATTGTTCAAAGCATTCCAAACTATGTTCAAGTTGCTTAACACTGTTTGGTTACATTTAAAACATCGTTTTGAGACTTCATTATCATAGCTGATATCCATTTTGATTCACTAATTTTATTGTTGTTTATTATTTCTTATAGGTACCTAAAGTGAAAATTCATGGCACATGCACAGTAAGCAAACTTATCAGTATTATAGAGTACTCTGGGAGTCGCGGGTAAAACTTGACTTTGACATTTCAGTTCAGAAAATGTCATTTCCGCATCTGCCATTTTGGATGAACGTTTCCGGACGTTTTAAGAGTTTTTCTGCAGATTAATGTTTAGGTTCTAACTCTCTTTGATCATAAAATTATGTTAATCGTTATTACAAACAAGAATGTGTAATTACTAAAATACCAATAATGCATTCCCAATGTTCGAGTAGTATTGCTACTCCATAACAGATGGCGCTGCATGTCGATGTTTCATTTTATATATTTTTTCATACAGATAAAAGGATTCCAGTAGTTTATGATCCTAATTTTTTTTGTTATTACATCTCTCATAGGTTACGTATTACACTACAAACTCCTTCCGCTGCGTCAATCTGTTTTTTTGTACGCAGGCCTGGGTTCACAGAACACATATAATATGCAAGTTGCTACTCGGTAAGTGGGTATAAGTATATCTGCCTAGCCTTTTCCCAACTATATTTCGGTCGGCTTCCAGTCAAACCGGATTCAGCTGAAAACCAGTGATAAACATGGAGCGGCTGCCTTTTTTTTTTTTGATCTCAGGGGGAAATCCTCATGGAAATCCTCCACCCGCCCGAGGGTGGAGGATTTCCATGAGGATTTCCCGGGTCTGTCAGACTCTTACTGACTAAAACCACCCCGGTGTTCCATCTGCCACCTACGCCGGGGATCGCGGGAACGTATGCGACTTCCGCAATCCCCGGCTGGTGCCGGCCCGCCTCTGCGGGCCACCTCGCGTCGGCGAGGGGAGTGAGGTGTTTAACTCCCCTCGCTACGTCAAAGAGGGGCGCACGGGAACACCACGCGCCGCCACCTCGGGTCCGGATGAGTGGGGGGCGACGGACATCCCCAAGTCCGCCGCCCCTGGACCCAGTTAGGGGGGCCGGAAGAACCTCCCGAAACAGCCATGCCCCGAAGGACCTGCGTCGCACGAAACGTCAGAGAGCCGTGCCTTCTCCCGAGCCACAGGTCGAGCACTGGCCGGATGGCCTCGATGGTGATGAGGCCGGCGGTAGGGCTCGAAAGCCTGTCCCGCCATTCCGCCACCAGGACCTCGCGCAGCTGCGACCGACGCAGCTCCAAGTGTTGCTGCGTCAGTCTTTCGCCGCGCGCCCCGCGCGGGCGCGCGTCGAAAGACTCGCGCCACCTATGCAGTGACGCGAGCACTTTCGCCTCCAGGTCCCACGGCGGAGATCCGGCCAGTGCGCAAGCCGCCTCGCAGGAGATCGTGCGATATCCCCTGATGACTCTGACGGCCATCACCCTCTGCGGCCTCCGCAGAACAGTGATGGTGCTGGCCGTCAGGTCAGCCGCCCAGATCGGGGCCCCATAAAGGGCCATCGATCGCACGATCCCCACGTACAACCACCTACAGGCGGATGGAGCGGCTGCCTACCCAGACCTCCACAACCCATTAACTGGGTAACACGGTACTCCTTGGCAAGACTGGTGTCAGATTTACTGGCTTCTGACAAGCTGTAACGATTGCCAAAGATCTACAAATGACAGCCGGGACCAACGGCTTAACGTGCTTTTCGAGGCACGAAGGAGTCTCGGTATGTTAAGATGGTCACCCATCCGCAGACCAAGTTCGGCAAGCGTTGCTTAACTATGAAGATCGACCTGTGTGGCTGCTATTATGTAGCCACGAGTGAGTATAAGTAAAATAAAACAAAATATTTTTAACATCATTCTTTACTCCACGAAACAAAAATTTAAGTACACAGTGGTAATAGGAAGATTTACAATTTACTATGAATTATTACAAAAATTAAAACAAAAGAAGAAATCTCAAACAGTGCTCGTAACATTACTTTAATTTTAAAATTGAAAAAACGGCTCTAAAGTGCGAAAAAAGTTTTCCAGTTATTTAAAAAAAGAGCTCAATTTTCACTTGTTTGTATTTATAACATGGCATTGATATTTACCTAAAATTATAACTTAAACGATCGGCGAACTTTAAAAAAATATCGTGAGTTATACTTATTTCTTCAGTAGGTGTACAAAAATATATTTTACTCTAAAGCTGCGACCACACTTGTGACATTTTATTGGGCTAAACAGCGTGACAGTAGTACACCATGCGAGATTGTCACAAAGTAGGTATTGTCTATCATTGAAATGTCACAAATGTAAACGTAGCTTGATAAGGTAATTATCATTGCATTGTTTTTTCAGTCAAATCATCTAATGTGTTTATTAGATCATTGGAATCAGCCGGTCTATTCTTTCAACATCTGCAGTGCGTTTCTGTAAACTTCTCACGGGCTAAGCTTAGGTGAAGTGAACACGAAGTGACCTGTCTATCCATACCAAAAAGATGAAATGCCAGTTCACCACATGTTCACTCCACCTAAGTTTACACGGTGAGATGTTGACAGAATAGACCGGCTGACCGTGTAAAGTTAGGTGAAGTGAGCATCAAGGGAACTGTCAATCTATTTTGTATGAATTGACGACAGCTCACTTTATCCTTAGCTTACACGGTGAGTTTTATAGAATCGCACTGCAGTTCATCTCGGCAAATCGTTCATGCAAACTTGCAAATGTGAAGAAAAACAAAAGGCTAGGGGCAAGTATAGAAAGAAATAGAAATGAGGATGGGCTGCGGAATAAACCATGACATAAAGTGAAATAAAACGGGAATAGGAATGAGGTAAAAATAGGACGCCCCAATTTAGATTATTTACAAATATTTGTTTATTCGTCTACCATTACGATCTTTTTGTAATTTTCTTTAACCACTAGATTTTTTAAGACAATTTTGATCATAAGAATTTTTTTCGTACATTTTGGCCACTCGATGAAGTACCACGGATTGATAAATAAATGGAGTGATATTAAGCAAATCACCGGCAGAAGCGACAATAAACAAGGTGTAACTGATGAAACGTAAAACCTGTAAAGGTGCGATTATAATGAACTAGGGTAAACTCACCTAATTGTGTGACTCACTTAATTCGGAGATACAACGTTTGAACTCTTTCACAGCGTTATAGGAGTAAAATCCAATACAATAAAATGAACCCTATGGTATGGTAATAAAGCTTCTTTTCGTGTACAAATTTTTGTTAAGATCGTGCGAGTGAGATAGTAACAATCACGGGATTTGTCATTGCGCCCGCCATGTTTGACGTTTCACCGGTAGCGTGCGACTGTGCTGTCATTATTTAATTCATTTTAAATAGAAAAGGTGAGTGTAAGTTCATGATACTTTGACAAATTAGCTGTTAAAAACATATACATGTTGATACCGATAAAGGTTTTAGTAATTTTTCATTTGTTTTTGCATAATACCTTATTTCCTGGGTTCAAAAAGTTAACGATTCTCAAGATTGCAACTCAAAACAGTGTCACCGAATTAACCAAGCAAACTTTTATTATTTTAAATTCATGTATTAATAATTGTTTTCAGTACGTGTACGTTAGTAGTTTAAGTCAGAAAATATTTATTTTTACTCAGGTAAAAAAGTAGGATTGCTTTCAAGCATTTTAAAAAAGTCCGTTATTTTTTTTATCACATAATTAAGTGAGTTTATTTTTTTATTTTAGAGGGCATGGAGGAAGGCAAAAATAAAAATAGAAAATATAATGAAACAACCCTGACATCCGCAATTGAAAGTATTCTGCAATCAAAAATGAGTCTGTACGGGGCATCAAAAGAATATAAAGTGGCGTGGAGTACTTTAAAGGTCAATGTTGAAAGGGTAAAAGAAGAACGCAAGCAGGGCATAACACAAATTAAAATGCTCAAGGTTGGCAGACCATTTTCTTTGTCAGCAAATTTAGAACAAAGTTTATTGTCATACATTATACAAATGCAAGAACTTGGATTTGGTCTTACTGTCAACCAAATCCGGCAAATCGCTTTTTCGCTCGCTGAGACAGCCAAATTCAAGCATAACTTCAACACTTTTTGTTACTTTTGTGTTAAAAAATAATAAATACTCGCTTAATTCGGTTATAACAGAATTAGAGAAGTACTATCACCGAATTATGGTGTTTGTCGCAGAATTAGACAAGTCATCGCGGTTTAATTAAACTCATTTTACGCTGAGTTAATTCATATGTGTTAAGATTACACTTGCTCATATGATAAATAGAAGACTGATTAATGTTCCTATTAAAAATAAAAATAAAATTTATAAAGTTTAACCTGTTTTTTTTTCCACATTCTGTTTTGTCACAGAATTAGATGAGTTGACCCTACGTTCACTATGGAAACAATCCTCGAGCCGCGAAAAACAATCTGCTGTTCAGTACATTTTGTGGAATTATGAAAACATAAATGAGTTGGTTGTTTTTTTTTCGCTGTTTCAGGGTAGGTTGGTCCCATATTAAAATTTGTTCATAATGATGAGTACAGAGACCCCTTGGCCCATTTCAGGTTTTGCGTTTTTTCTCTCCTCCTCCTCCTCTACAACTCCTTGCGCAGATGGTTGTAGGAGTTGGATGGCCCGCTTCTTATCACTCCATTTGTTATTTATCTGTGGTCATTTACAAACTGTATGGGACTTCACGCTTACAATATCACGAAAAAAATTAAACTTTAAGTAAGTACTTAATATAATAAAAGTCTGGAGTAAGATATAGATGTCGAACACTAGAATAACTTTAGAAAAAAAAACTAAATATTAGGCAAGTGAATAGTAATTTTATAAGTATTATGTACAAGCCACAATAAATATTAATTAAATACTTAATTTTCGGGAACCCGTTATGGTGTTTCCACAATTAAAACTAATTGGCACACTTTCACATTGAGTCACTAGCAAAACTATGGCTAATTAAAAACTAAAGAGGTTTTTATTCTTTTAATTAATCTAAAAACAGTATGAAACCTTTTTGTGTGAAACGATAAAACTTTCGTTCTAAAATTATTACTATATACATTATTGATATGTGTCTTTATTGCGGTGGATGTGAAATATTTTGCTTTTTTTTTAAAATTTTCATTTTGAAATTACAAAAATCACTGGTTGAGCTGAAAATTATTCACTATAAATGCTTAATTAACACTAGTTTTTATTCTATGCTATATGTACAGATTCTCACAATCATGAGTATTATAATTGCACTTTATTTGTATGCGGGTCGCCTCTAACGAAGATCATCATAAAAATAAATACGCAATCTCCATACATTCACTCATACGCACATTTTATTATGGCAGTTTTATTTTGATGATAATATCATTAGTAACCTTGGTTGTATGTTTGGCACCTTTGCCTCACAGTGCGCGCAGTATATCTTGGCATTCTATGGCAGCGCTAATGTCAAATTTGAAGGCCATTTTTTTGTCAACTTCAGTACTTTAAATTGTAGTTCCAGAGTCGCCTGCTAAGAAATGCAGCGCTGAATGGAACAGTGTGCGCAAGAGGATTGTTCTCATTGCGCGTGTTTTCGTGCTGCAGAGACCGACGTCATCGCCGTCCGTCACGCATGTGTTACTTCTTGATGTCGGGGTCCATTTTTGTTTTGTCCATCGATGATGACACCATACCACTTTGAGGATATAACTTGTCTAAATGCTTAAGCGATTCATTTAGGAAATTCTGAAACAAAGATAAAAAGGTACAGTTAAAATTGCTGTTCGTATTTGGTAGTAAACGATTGGTCGATATTCATTTTTGAGCTAGAACTATAATTAACTGTTTTGCAGTGACGTGCTTTGTGGGCGTAAATGGCCTTTATAGTCATTATTAATCCAATCAATCGCAGTTTATGAGTTTATGTTTGCCAAGGACTAGAAAGTTAGTCTATGCTTGTCTTTTTCTGTTCACTGAAGAGTCACTGAATGTCTTGTTTTCATGCAAATGATGAAACATAGCAGTAAAAAGTACATTTATTAATATCACTGAGACTCATGACTCATCATGACAGAACTTTTTGTCAGATCACATTCAGTACTCCATTCATTAACCACTAAGTGGTCTGAAGTACCCCACAACATAATAATATCTTTTAATATCTTGGGACAACTCACACACGGTCATCCGATCCCAAACTAGGCAGAGCCTGTGCTATGGCAACCAGACAACTGATAAACATACTTATATATTTCTAAATACATACATATTATAGATAAATTACACCCAGACACAGAACAAATGATCATGCTCATCACACAAAGATTTGTCCTGGGTGGGAATCGAACCCACGACCTCCGGTTTGGCAGTCAGGGTCACTAACCACTCGACCAACAGGCCAGTCAAAACAGTACATAACGCCGCATACACACCTGTATAGCTGTCAACGCGGCTACGATGGCGGGTCCCCCGAACCCGTGCGAGATGAGCGAGAAGTGAGTCAGATGGCGCTGTATCGCCGGCTCCAGCAGGTGCGGGGGCCGCGTGTTGCACAGCGGTGAGCGGTCCTGGTTCAGTAGGTCCATCAGCTCCTTTATTACCTGTGAAATTTAAATATAAGATAAGTAAAAACTAGTAAAGTTTCGTCCACAGCTGTTTATTGGTAAAACGTGCTTGTGTATAGAGTATACATCGATCCGCCGGCGGATTTTGGACATGGAACTGGTGGATTAGACACGAAAAGGTGGACTGATGACTTGGTTGGATTTGGGAAACATAAAACCGGTGAATTTTTAAAAGTGCGGGGAACTCGTGTCTCGCTTATGTTGCCGAAGTGATCACTATACATCGCGTCATAGTTACCTGTTTAGTGGCTTGCAGCAAGTCCCTCCGGCGCCGCGAGTCGTGCTCGGCGTACTGACGCGCGAGGTACTCGGCGAGCGCCCGCGCGGGGAACTCTGTCTCGCACACATAGCCGAAGTCGCGGGCTAGGTGCACTGCTTCCGCTGTTAAAAAAATTATGTCGATACAGGCTTTTGTAGAAGCAGAAAGGTTGAGGAGATGAAAGTTCGACACAATTTAAAAAGTGACGAGGATCAATGCGCTTCAAAACTCTTCCGACGTTTGATATTCGCCCATCGATCGATTGCTGTGGTGTTGATGATGATTATTTATCAAAGTATGAATCAACGAAATCCGAATATCTTAATTTTGTTAGGGTTCTGAACCTCTATGTGGAAAAACGGAACCCTTATAGGATCACTCGGTTGTCTCTGTCTGTCCGTCTGTCACAACCGATTTTCTCCATATTTACTAGACCGATTCACCCAAACACGGATGTGTAACGAAAATAAATAAATTTTGAAAATGCGGCACTTTTTGAGGGGCAAGTTAGAAAAAAAAACAGAAGTTTTTCTATCTGTACCGTGTGAAATCAAATAAAAGGGCGTATTGTAAATATATTTTTTTCATGATTTAAAAATGAATGGTTTTGTAGTTATTCAAGATAAGAAACGACCATCCCAATACTACTGACCCTAAATTTTGAAAAAAAAGAACTGCAGATATTAGTTCTTTACCTATAGATAACAGGAAAAACTATGAGAAGTGTATGGTTTGAACGTAAGATGTTACAAAATGAGATTCGGAATCCTTTGCATGCGAGTCCAACTCGCACTTGGCTGGTTTGTTTAATAAATAGGACTCCTAAGTTTTTTAAAAGATCAGGAGGATGTTACCTAACTAACCAATTTTGGTTTATGTGATCATAGAATCACGTTACAGAAAGAAGAAAAGGTTTTATTTGGTAATTGGGTAGCCTTGAATTAGATTAAATTTTATTAAGTACATTACTTTAGTTACGTATTCAATGATAAATAAGACAAGATCAAAACGAATGTATAAATCTTACTAGGTAATAGGCAAATCAGCACATAAATTACTGAACGCAAATTAGTAGTTAGGCGCAGACTTATCATCATTTGTAGTAATTAATACAATTTGTCTCAATGTCTGTCATTTATCTTTATGTATTTAATAGTGCCTTATAAATATAACTAAGGCACTGCATTTCCCATTTAAAGTACACAGCACGGATTGGAATTTAAAAATCTAACACTTATGTTGTAATTTTATTGAATGATACATTAAAATGTAGCTGAGTTTATTGTATGGTAGCTTTATTTTTAAAAGTATGCTTTGTGTGAATCTGGATTTCTATTCAATATTTATATTAAATTCTTCCGTTACTGAGTAATTGTGTGACTGACAGACACTTCTTGAGGAATCTAGGGGTACAATTCAGAGAGGATTTCCCGAAATAACTCGTTTTTCCCGTTTTTTGTAATAACGGGAAAAAACGGGATATGCGCATAAATAGTCGCGGGCAAAAGCTAGTATCTCATATTACGTGAGGATTTATATCTAAGAATACTGATACTAAGAGTCAGAGTCGTAGCTAAGGGCCTGAGTGCTTCTGAATGAATTTTGCGCCCTCAATTCTTATTTTTACCTTAATGTCCAGAAGGAAAGTAGTTAGTATTTTTTTCTTTGGCACGCAATTCTTTCGCGGATACACTAAACATACCTATGTGTCAAATTTAAACCTGTTTTTAACTCAGTTAATCAAAGGCTCGAAGTGACGATTTCATAATGTAAACTATTTTTTTATTTAAAAAATATTTGTGTGTAAAACCTCAACAACGAAAAAAACAACTAAAGAGTTGTTTTTTTTAGTTGGTGGCATCAAACCAAGTCCTGTGATTTAACTAAACAAATACCGACGAATGCGTCAGCGTATTGACCATGCAAGAGCGAGCGAAGCGAGCTCGAAAATTTCTGTATAGCTTCCGACAGGTTGGAGGTTATTTTGTCTATTCGTACGGATATTGGACGGTTTTCCTTTGAGTTAACAATTCATTCATGAAAAGGACTTGGTACTTGGCAAACATATACAGAAACGGCAAATGATGGAAATTGAGAGTGAGAACACACGCTACAAGAGTAAGCAAAGTAATCTCAAAAGTTTTAGCACCCACCTTTTGACAGTGATTTTCTTATCTCTCTTTATCAACCATTAACTCAGAATAGCCAACCAATAAATACAATAAGCAATGAATTTACTAGCCTCAGCAGCCCCATTTACGCGAACTGAAGCTTTAAAAAATATGATTTACCACAGTACCACTCACTAGCCACTGCTTCAACGCCCCCTCTTTGGTAAGGCGCCAAAACAGCCCACTCTCCGACAGAACAACTGCCCTGGTTGGGGTAGTAGGGACAGACTATAGACTATAGATATATATTAGTTTTTGGCTATCGGCTCGCGCCCCCTAAGACTCTGCACTCCAACCTATTTTCGTAATTTCCGAATCAGAAAACCAAGAAAATGACACCAATGGCGATAAATTTGCAATTTCGTTAGAGCCATTTTCTGACATAGGCATTGGCTGGTTAGGCTCCGCGCGCTGCGCCCTCTTCCGCTCTTTGATTGGCGCGAGCCGGAGTCCGCAGACTCGAAAAACAACTATTGAACGACAACGATATTGTTTATTTTGTTCATACAAATATGAAAAATCTGTTTTGTTGGGGTTGTAGACACAAATTTTTACACACCTATCCTTATTACGCGCAACTAGTGCAAGTATTTTAACGATGTGTGTAGCTATGCCTGTGCCCAGCGGCTTGTAGGCTATGGGTCTGCAACGTGCGCCCTTGGCAGCCGCCCACCTAGCCAACCCATAGCTACGACGCTGATAAGAGTAGAGATTAATTACCTTCTACTAAAGATGTGAGGAGCGTCACATTGGCAGCTTTCCGTCTCCCAGCTGGCAAGTTCAGCCCAATCTTTTCCAATTTTTCACGGAGTAATCTCCCACCATTTTTGCTCTTCGCTCTGAAAAAATAACTGGTTTTAATATTTTTGCTGTAACGGGCTTTAATTGACCCTGAGGTATTTACAGGAGTGTACTAAGCAGCTACGGGTAGCGACTTGGCAACAAATCTGGGTCGAAAAAAAATCGCGCAACGTTTAGCAATACAATTATTTCGCACCGCGTTTTTTGCACAATGTCCAAGCCTGTGATTTTAAATCAAAATAGATAACCTCCTTTTAATAAGTACGTTAAAAATGTTTTGGGCATAAGACGGAAAATCTTTATTAATACATTCAATCTTTGATTTTAACGTTGACCCTGTATTATATTGCGTAAAAAATAAAGTAGCCACTCTTTTGTTGTTCGGTCACATGTCAGTCAATAGTACTGCTACTGACCGCTAGATGGAGCTACCGATAACCTATCGATTACCGTCAAAATTGTATTTTGTGATTGACGCATAGAAAGTTGAAGAACTAATAAAAGTTAGAGAAATATTTTTTCTCTTATAGCTACGGAATAGGGCTTGTAATCGAATGATTGGTTTAATTTTAGCTGTAAAAATAATTTGGTTTTTTCGTTCGGCATTTAAAAATGGCTACCGTATTAACCGCTGTGAAATAAAAGCTCGTTATAGAAATTGTTTTCAATAAAGTTTGATGAAGTTTATGAATAAAGTTCAAGAATGCGAGTTCGCTCGTTATGTTGTGATTAATCGAATAATGTTACGTGATTGGCGTTTCCAGTTTCGACAGGCTGTTGACAATTCGAACAGTCAAAAATAAAAAATACCTTAAAAAACCACATGTCTAGGTTTTTTTTGAGGTACCTATAAATAGATACTAATATTAAAATGAGATTTTTTTACTCTTTTTCGCAAAATCTATGCCTACACATATATATTAGTTTATAGTTATATATGTCACCGGAAAATAGCAAACGCCGTAAGATTGTAAATTATCGCGTGAAATTGTAAACTATTTTTTCTAAATAAGACACGAATATATTGGAAACTATTGAATTTGGTTGGGATTTATTGTAGGTATACAAAACGTTTTTTCATAATTTACCGAGAAATTGCAATCTAATAAAGATGTATTACAATCTTACGGAGTCTGTAATTTTCCGGTGGCATAAACATATAACCTAGAGGTTAACACATAAATACAATACTTTTTATCTTCGAAGTATGTTCCCTTGGGATGGTTTCTGACTATCGCAAAAGCTAAGCCAAGGTAAAAAAATAACTAATTATCTATATTATTAAGTTAATAATATCAATAGTGATTTAAAACTTCAAGTAGGTATTCGTTCCTGATGTTGACCTAGTTACCCACTTGATCATTAGGTAGGTTACTAAAAGTAAATGGTGGTTAGGTAATTTATGGTTAATTAATGATACCTGAAATAAATAATTATTGATAAATGTCTCAAACTAAAACCATTATACCTAACAGAAATGCGCGGTCTCATTGGATTGAGATAGGTAGGTAGGTAGGTCTAATTTTGTGTAACTGCTTCGGGCCCCTTCGGTAGCGGTCTGGTATGCGAACGAATTCCTCAGAAATTGTTATTAGTTCGTGAATTTTCATAGTACCTACGCTCTTCTAAACATTTTGGTAAATATGATGTTTTCATATCATGCATTTTGTTTTTAATTATTTCTGCTTAATATAACCTCAACATAAAAAGTAGTTAAATAGTCTGTATTTATACTGAAAGATTTAATGAAGAAATGAATCTACAAATTACTCAAGCTTACAAAAACTTTAAATTAAACTATAGGTATTCGAAACCAACAGACCGTATAAAATCAACATTTTAAGAAAATATCGATTTAATTGGCCTATAAGAAGCCGCAAAGCTCAGATATAGGTAGGTAGTGATCATTTGATCACAGACCAATGATTTTACTATTTCTCATTGACACAATGGCTGAGGTGAAAATAATGACAATCGTAATTATAATATAAATTAGACAGCACCGTTAGAATTTAATATTTTCACACGTTCGTTTAAACAAGCACAAAAGAAGCAAGACTCATGCGCGGCTAACGAGCCAAACAATGATTCTGAATTTGAATTTAGAATCAATGGAAAACTAAATCGAATGAATCGACAGATTGGAAATACAACTAATGGGCATCGGATATCGACTACAGTATCCAATACTCGTCTCAAGTGTCCGATTAAAGAGATTATCAATCAGGTACCTATACGTCTTTGATTCAAGTACGATAATTATGACGGAAGGTACCGTTGCCCGTTCCCCACATGTCTTATTCGCTGCGGCTCTTTATAGGCGTCATATCAAATTGACATACGAATTTAAACTTTTGAGTAATCGATATTTTAGCTTTTACCTTCTGATTGTGACCGCGTTACGATGAATGCAAGATCATTTCATCTCCAATTACCGAATCGGGCATATCGATATGAAAAATAATAAAAATAACTTTCGTATCGTACGTAAAGCGGCAGATCCATTAATAATACGCGATTGATTAAATCAAAATGGCGTTTCTACTTACGACACAATGAGTTTTTTGAATTTCAAAATAATGGCGTCTGCGGCATAGGTGTTTTGACAGCGTTTCTTTTGTGGAAAAGAGCCGTCAGTTCGAAGGTTTACGAGTGATTAATTTCATTTAGATTTTGTTGTGAAATGGATACACACACTTTATTTTTTAAGTTGGCCTTACCTAGGAACAGCCTAAATTGACTCCTTTTTTGCTATATTAGCACAATTTTGATTGACGCTAAATAGCGCTATTTCTTTGCGGACAATACAAAGTGTACAAACACTCATTAAACAACCCGAATTAGGTTCTGAAAGTGACAAATATTTCTTCATGAACACCTGTATTTATCGCTACAAGATGAATGACACATTGTGGGCAATTTAAATGACTTTGTATGCGTAAAAATTACACGCTTAAACATGTACCTAAACTAGTCTTCCACTCCTGTCGTCTTCGCTCCTGGTTTCGCTAAAATTTATTTATTATTTTATGTAATTACCATGTAAAGAGACAGCGCGTTGAGAATGTGAAATATTCGAGTCAACGTAGGTATACAACCAGCTGCCGGTTTCCCGACATTATTCGGCGTTGCCATCGTATAAATTATTTCTAAAGCCGCAATGCTGGCTGCATGGCTTTGACAACGCAACCATCGGCGCGTAATGACGGCAATTAGGAAGACGATGAGGCGCTGTTTATAAAATTAATAAAACAAGTGGCCAGTGACAGGTATTTATTACGTGAAATGGAACGCTTTTGAAGTTCGTTTTTTTTTGTTTTCATCAAAACTCTTTAAATAACTGTAATTTTGTTTTCTTCAGTGTCCTAATGTAAATCCTAGCATTACATCGATCACGTACAAACTGATCGACGACTGAGGATGTGCTTAAATTACCTCATACGTAAGTTGGATAGGTAGTCATTACGGTTTCCTTTTGTGGAATAATTGGATTTTTTATTAAATCATGACCGGACAGTTTTTTTGCTGAAAGTTGCGAGCTTTTGGCGGGCACTTCACACTGGGTACTTGAATCCAACTAAAATATTACTTATGCGTAAGCTAGTTGAAAAAAAAAGTTCATTATTTTGTCAATGTCAAAAGAAATTTGCGTCCCAGAAAACAGGTTTATGCGTAGATTTTTTTTATCCATTGGGAGAGCAAAAACGGTAGCAAAAACGTAACTAGTCAGTACTAGCTTCTCAACGTTACGGTGTGTGAAGGTATAGCAAGATGTGATCACAATGCGCTCTAGAAGTAATACCCGATAATTATATTCAATAAACATATAAAGGAAACGGCGTTCCGATGCCAGCCCACATACCTACAACCGCACGACAAAAAGCGTTCAGCGTAATTTGAACAGTATTTACGGGTTCCGTAATTTTAATAAACTAGCTGCTTGAATATTCAATTACATGGTTTTTACACTTTTAGCCGATTATGTAGGCAGTTTAAAGTGGTCTTGTTTCTTAATTTTATTGAGTAATGCTAATTTTATGAGGGTAAGGAGTAGTTCAACTAAAACAATTTGTTAACGTTGCCGAGTACGAAAAACTTCATTTAACCTTATCCTTAGGTCCTTATCTTTTGTACCTTTTTTTCATGCACAGCCAGAATGAGACTATAACCATAAGCATTCGGTGCAAAACTTTTTATAATACGTAATTACTAACGTACTTGAAACCTTTACCTAGACTTACTAAAACCTAAACGTTTAAGGTACGAAGGGATAGCACCAAAGTAAAGGTACCCTAAATATCTTAATAACCGTTAACCAACGACGGCTCGATATTTAAAGTCTTACATGTCTTTATCGTTCGCCGCAAACTGTAGTGTTGCCAGCGCAAAAAATGTAATAAATAACGCCAACCGCACTAGCGGAACAAGACCATTCCACGTTTAAATTCAATATTACAGTCGGTTGGCGGGTGATGTGAATTTGTCTTGTAATTGCCTAATATTTGTTATGCAAACAGTAATTAATGTTTTTATTAACTTGTAGTGGAGGATCATACGTACGCAGCTGTAGGTGGAACCTACAATCATATTTTTTTTTAGACTAGTAGCGACATTGAAGAATATCAATTTAGTAGTAGCTGGATGACATTGAACGGTATTGTTATTGCAAAAAAACGAAGTCGCATTACTACTATACTTAAAGGTTTTAATTAATGGGAATATGATGATATGATATGATAGACAACCCATAACATCTACTAATACGAATAGCTGGCTAAGGATCAGGCACCCCAACAATAACATAGAATTGTGTTAGCTAGTGAAAGTAGGTACACTGATGACCGTCACCTTCTTACAAAAAGGGTCTAATCCCTGTGATTTAGTTGGACTATACGTAGGATGTCGCCTGATCTCCAATATATCGTAGCCAGGAAAACCACTTAAAAATGACCCTTATAAGATACGGAAGAGCGTAGTCTTGTCGGCTTTTTTTAGCTTCTATGGAGGCTCTAATCTCTAGTTCCTATAGAATACTTGGTAAAACTAATCAATCATTATTTTCCGACAACGCTCAGTAAAATCCTCAACAAACTCATCGCTTACCTCCTCAGCACTCCTCCAAGTAGCGACGCGTTCAGGCACTCAGGGGGTGACAGTCTCCTCTGCACCTCCGCCACGGTCACCTTGTACTTGCTGGTGGAGGACAGGAGGGACAGCCGCCCGGGCACGGAGCAGAACACGTCGTTGGGCGCGCACGAACCCGTGCCGCCTAGGCCATCGCGGCCTTTCATTGCTGGAAGGGAGGATTGGTTTAGAATAGGTGGTTGAAGAAAATTCCAACTAATCAAATAAATTTGATGAGTATTAGCATAGTTTATGTGCTCTAAGGTCTTCCAATGGTCATTTCTGCTAATATTTATAAATAAGAAAGTGAGTTTCTTTGTAAATTTATTTGTGACGCTTCCACGTTGAAATCGCTAAACCGATTTTGATGGATTTTGGTGTTGATCGCTGAAAGCTGGAGACGATTATAGGCTACTTTTTTCGCGAGAATAAAAATTGGATCCCGAGTGAAGCCGTATCTCTTTGCGCTAATAGATGTTGGTTTAGCTGAGCTCAGTATAAAACCGTTCAGAATGCTTTTTTCGGATCAAATTCGAATTTATTTATTACCTCAATGTGCATAGACCTAAAATAGCTGGTAAAAAGCCTAGACAGTCACCACATCACAAATATGGAGTAGGTAGCACACAATTAATCATCCAGCTAAGAGATTTATATTGATGTCTTTGTAACATATCGATTTCATTCGCTAACATATCGATTGCATCCTGTATTAAGATTTCCAACAGGAAATTGTGTTTGGTTTAGTTTGTACATAGATACGTCTTTCATTAACAATATAAACGAGTTAACTTTTACTTTGCTGCTTGATGAATAGATATTGCGAACAGTATCGTAATTGGCCATCACTATTAGTTATTGATTTTTTTTCAATGTTTTTTTAATCTTTAGGCGTTCGAAGACAATAATTTGATACCATTTGACCTGAAAAGGTATGTTAATAAGGGAGATAGGTATTTGAGATTGATATATTAACTTGATTAGAATATCAAATTCGCAAATCAACGGAAGTTCTTAATTTTGCTGACTCATTGTTTCTTTGGACAACGCAAAAAATAAAATACAACCGCTACACATAAATTAAATATACAGCATTACAAAAATTGGAGTGATTACAAAATCCTCGGCTTCAAATATCAACAATAGGGCCACTAACAATCATTGCCACGCCCCAAACATGAGCGCAGCGTGATCTCCATTCTCATTGTAATATTTCTGTATGGCAACCCTAATACAATAAACATTAGTATGTCATTATATTGGCACCATACTGGCTATTTAACACCCCACGTTTTTGCACAAAAAAGTAAAAGGTGCGCGCGCTTATTACCGGCCAATTATTTTTTTGAAAAAACCGACGATGTGTGGGACTTGTACTCGTAAACTGTCGTTTCTTAGTAGCAAATTGTATTTTCTGTTAACTTTTACATATAAAAGAAATAAAAATTAAGTTGCGCATTTATTTAAATATTCTCCAGCGAGGAGAGTGATAGCGGTATCAGATTTTAATCAAACAAATCTTATCAAATAAAAAAAAATCTAAATCAAACATTTAACCAATTTTTTTTGAGGTTCAGCTAAAATTACTTCTGAGTAGCTGATTTCTGCTGACACACAAACCTTATTAAAATACTGGCTTATTTATTTTAGAAATAAAAGGGAAGCTAATACCAAATAACTGTTTTATAATTGTTCAAATTAAAAACGCTCTATGCATAACGACATTCTGCAAACAGTTAAATCAAAAAGTCATTTCCAAATTCGAATGCTACCTATTCAAATATCGATTGATTGATCGTTACTTTTATTTATTCGATATTGATTCATTCGCCCGATGAATGAGATGGAGTTTTTTTACAATCTACTTAGAAAAATCGATACACCTACTTGATAAGTGCGGTATGAAGTCTAATTACAGTTTTATCTTTAGCGGGTCATCTTAGAGAAGTAACAATAAAATATTTGATATGTTAATAATGTGTAGTTCTTTTTATCTGATGTTCGCAATTCAAATTACATGTGGAGGCATGGCATTATTAAGTGAATAATTTTACGTCTTTAATCTCTTGTTAGGTTATGGGCCATAAATTGAGAATGTTACAGAGCAGATGGTTCTTATCATTGAAACTTATTGACTCGTTTGTGTTACCGAAATTATTTTTGTGTGACATTAACATGGGATTAAGCTAATTTATTTGCTGAACAAATTTACTTTTTACTCGACTGAGGTAGAGCTGGAGAGGTAATGTACTACTTATACCTATGGTATAAAACATTGTATTAATTGGAGATGATTATGTATTTATTCCTAAGAGATTAAATAATAATGAAAATTTAACTAATATTTATCTATTATCTACTTAATTTAGTTCCCGGATAGTCAGGTTTCTGTGTGCTTAGTGCGAGTGTTTTAACGTTCTCGATCGCGTTAGCGGAAACGCTCGCTTATGTCAAATTGTATGAAAAAAAAAGGTTTTCCGTGACTGTCACCAGACAGAGCTTATTTAGTTTCAATACAAATTGACGTTTACGCTTACGCGATCGAGGACGTTAAAAAACTCGCACTAAGCACACAGAAACCTGACTAGTACCGTTACGACACTTATTTCTGAAAAAGCTGGTTTTATGTAGGTATATAGACATTTACTTACTTTTTAATAGTGGAAGGTCAGTCATGAACCCCGTGGTGTCATCCATGCCAGCATTCTAAAAAAAAACAAAGTATTTCACAATACATTTCAACAATGAAATAGTGAGGGGAACAATGCTTTAATTATAACTCATTTTAAAAGTGCCTTCGCCTAGTTGTGTAAACTAACAAAAAAACGTTACATACATTGTCGATTTTCATCATGTAGAAAAATAACGCACCTACTTCTTCAATCATGCAAAAATGATGATAGACAAAAACAACAGTCAATTTCTTTCGCTTTTCATTGTGTACATAAATTGCCATCTAAAATAAAAATATTTTTATGTTTCTGTAAAGTATTGATATTATAAAAAAGAAAAATATGAACTTTCCAACATTCCACGCTAGAGGCGGAACATTTTAATTTAGTGAGCTTATTATTAAATTCCTTATACGACTGGTCGCTGGGCGCACATATTTCTTGGATATTGGATGTCTATCAAAATATCGATGATGCGAGGGTGAAATTTTAAATAAATAATTGGCATTTCTAATATTCCTCGGAAATATAAATTGCTCGTCCCATGAAAATATTGCACGACTTTCCTGCAGCGGAATATGGAAGATTGAATTTTACAAATGATTTTTTTATTTTTCTGAAAAATTCTTGACGTATTGCAGTCCGTAGCCTTTTTAACAAGTAAGTCAGCCCCTATTAGGACGCCTTCTGAAAGTACTGCCATCATTAGAATAAACTTAGATATGTTTTCCCCACCAATCATTGAAAAATCGCTTGAAAACCCAGTTTACGGTTTAAAACGCTTTTCATAGGCTAAGGTGGTTATTAGATGAAGTACTTTCCATTGCACACATTCGGTACACGTCATCGTCTTCTTTTAGTTTTCTCAGGCGAGGGTGTGATAAATGACAGTTATTTTGCAAATTGGTTAAAAATATCACTTTTAACGACATTATATTAAAAGCTTTAAAGCTAGGACGGTGTTTCCTAGCTGACTACTCTGAGCAGAAACACCGAAACAAAGTCAGAGTAGTGACTTCAGACGAAATGTTTAGGGGGCGCGTATGAGAAAAAAATGAGACCCATTGGTCTAGGCAGCGCTGGAAACCGCTTCATTCAGCCAGTCTAGGCTTCCACCAATAGTATTTGTGTTAGTCTTACCGGCGTTTCTTCGGCGGAGTGCAGCGCATGGTGTAGGGCCAGCTCATGTTGCTCCCGGGCGCCGTAATCTGCCCGGCGCTCGCCGCCGCCGTAGCTGAAGCCGCCGTGTGACAACTGGGTAGAAAAGTTTAAGGTTAGATGACAGTAATAATGATCTTAGTAGTAAGGGCTGTGCAGGCCGTTGTGATCGGGTTCCGACATATGTATAAACCGAATCCAACCCTGGTTTTAGGAGAGAATGGTATCAGATGAAAACACCCCCGTAACTTCCATTAACCTTTTGAACGCCATTGTCACGTATACATGACAAGCAAGCGCGTACCCTGTACGCCAAACGTCACATATATGTGACAAAAAGTACGGCGATTTTGTGACTTGGCGTCGGGGAAACGCCGATGCGTTTATGCGTTCAAAAGGTTAACGCATAACTTTCCCATGCTGTGAAATGGGGCCGAGCCTGTTGCCATAACCAGGCTACAAATCCAGACTCCAGGCTGAAACTGAAAAAAAAACAAATGGAAAGACCCGATGACACTGTTCTAGGCAAATACTAAATTGAAGAATCAAGAATTTTGGTTTAATCCAAAATTCTTGCTTTTTCAAAAATAATTTCAAAAACACCAATGAAAAAGTTTTTCATAAATTGCCATTCAATCACATAATGTCATCGAGTCTTCCTGCGACCGGTCGGTCACTATTGTGTTGAATAGCCCGCTTTAGCGGAGCGGACCATTACCGGCCGCTAATCTACTAAAGTGATCCCATCCCTAACGTGCTCGGCCAGAACCTATTGTTGGCTGGAAAATATTGTTGACGTTGCTGCGGTAAAAAAAACTTAGTTCAAATATTGTGTTCGATTATCGAATCTAGCTTGGGGACTAGAAACTTTTATTAGGTAGGTACTTTTTTAATGTCATATGTTTTTGTTCTTGCAAACAAACAAACAATTAAAAACAACTTGTAGCCGTTGGTCCCGGCTATCGTTTCTAGATCTTTGAAAGTCGTTACTGGTTACGGGTAGTGAAAAATTAGAAAATCTAACACTAACACCGGTCTTGCCACAAGGTATCGTTTTACCCAGTTACTGGATTTTTGAATTCGCACAGGCAGTCGCTCCTTATATAATAATACTAGTACACAGTTGCATCCAGTTACACGGGAAGCCGTCCAAAACAAAGTTGAGTAAAGGCTAGGCAGGTTGACTAAAAAGTTTTATCTCTTTTTCGAAGTCAGTCAAGTCAATTGAGTATTTTATTTACTTTGCAATTTAAAATAAACTTATAAGTAACTTAACTTAAGTTTGACGTGTAACGGAAGTTGTATTCGGTAATTGACTGTAAAAAAATCAAAGAAACACAATGATCAATTGACTGTTTGGGGACAAATCAAGATAAAGTGCCTTACTATGACAATAAAATAACTTGAATAATGTCCGGTGATTTATATATTGACAATATTTATTTAGTAAGTATTTACGTATTTGACCCCGTTATAATGTTTTGTCCATTTACCAATGTCCAATGTCATTTTATGCGGATTATGCGGATTATTATATTATTATTATAGAATTATAGCAAAAAAAGTGTGTGTGTCAGCTCCGACGCATGACTGGGGTTTACCTACTCCTTAAGAACTATTATTGTGTAGATTATCTAAAAAGAGGGTAAATGAAAGCATAATTTATATTTACCAATTCATTTATGAAAATATTATGTATGTGCGGAAAAACCGACATCTTTTTAGTAAAATTAGTGATAGACATAATTTTAATACTAGAAATAAAGACAAATTAGATCAACCATTTTTTAGATTAGCTAAAGTCCACACTTCTTTCATGGGGTATTGTGTTAAATGTTACAACAAAATACCTTCTGACATATTAGAACTAATTTAAAACTCATGTTAAAAGTACACTTTGTGAACAAGCATTATTACAAATTAGAAGATTACAAATTTCTTTAGGAAATTAATAAGTTTACCTCTGCTGGTGATACTTTGTTCTTATAAGTTGCATACTCTGGGTGCATCGTCCTCACATAATATTAAATTAATTTTTGTAAGTAGGTATACCAAATTTTGTAAAATCATTATTTGAAAAGAGTAACTATGGAGTTTCTTGTCCGTTCTTCTCCATAAGAATCTACCTTTCCGAATGGACAGTAGAGTCACTTTATTAATGTAACATTATTATTTTACTGAACTGTAAACGATGACGTTCAAAAGTGCCGTTTAATGGCCTAATTGAAATAAACGTTTTGACTTTGACTTTGACTTTGACATCTTAAATAAGCTGAGTATACTTTGTATATACCTACACGCATACATAATCGCGAAGGTGCGCAAAGGAATGTAACGCCTCACTTTTAGTTAACGCTCGATTTTACTAATCATAAAATTTTCATACCGCGAGCTAAACATAAAAATAGTTTCTCCAAAAAACACAATATTTCGAAAAGTTCTGTTTTTAAATGCCTAGTTCGTATGACTCTTCGGGAATGGCAGGATGGTAGTCAGGTCAATTAATAAATGACAGATTCAAAGTTAACAGGGTTTGAAAATAGAACAAACTCAGTATTTTGAAAAGAACAGTTGAAAATAGTCTTGCTAACCAATTTTAAACTTTAAAGGTATGTTCATGTGATATACTTTTTTCAATACATTTCACATGTTCAATGATCAGTTGCAAAAAGGTTTGCATTATAGGTAGGTATCGGCGGAAAATCTTGAGAATATTAATAACATAATTATTTTATACCCGCGGAGGGTGAACTATGCGGAGATTCTTCCGCGAGGGGTGACTGGTGGCGGGGGAGGGGGGCGCATAGTTTGTTACTACACTGTACTGCATATCGATCTATATTCACTGGGGAGTTTTCAGAGGATAAGTAAATTGACTGTTTGATTGGCTTGCGTAGAATACTTATCTTTTTAGATTTTTGTTCAAGATCAATGTCTTTTTAAAAAGATAAGGTCAATTCTGATATTGCATTGTATTATTTGTAATTATTAACCGACTTCAAAAAAAAGAGGAGGTTCTCAATTCGGTGTTTTTTTTATGTTTGGTGCCTCATAACTTCGTCATTTATAAACCGATTTGAAAAAATATTTTTTCATGTGAAAGGATATACGTTTCGATTGGTCCTATAAAAATTTCATCAAAATAAGTTCAGCAGTTTGTTTTTAAAATCAAAATAGCTTGAGGAAATAGAAAATATATCATCAAAGTAAACGAAATTGTGTTTTGCCACTTTTCGAAATTTCGGAAGTCGGTGTTAAAATACGAAGAAACAACCAAAAACAGCGACTTCCGAAATTGAAGTAATTTTATACTTTGTAGTGTTTTTTTAATTGGAAGTCGGTTGTATTTTTTTTTAAATAAGATTTTTTAATAAAATAAAACAGAGACTTGACTAGTTTCAATGGATCTCGATTTTTTTTCTCGTTATGAGATAATGGGCAGCTGCTGGGGCGCGAAGTGCTCGGCGTACTCCGCTCGCCCCCTGTACTCGTGGTACTCACGTGGTGCGCATATATGTCGTGGTGGTCCCGGTGGTGGCGCAGGTGCGCGTGCGGCTCGTGGTGCGTGTGGTGGCGCGGCAGCAGCTGCTGGGGCGCGAAGTGCTCGGCGTACTCCGCTCGCCCCCTGTACTCGTGGTACTCACGTGGTGCGCATGTATGTCGTGGTGGTCCCGGTGGTGGCGCAGGTGCACGTGCGGCTCGTGGTGCGTGTGGTGGCGCGGCAGCAGCTGCTGGGGCGCGAAGTGCTCGGCGTACTCCGCTCGCCCCCTGTACTCATGGTACTCACGTGGTGCGCATGTATGTCGTGGTGGTCCCGGTGGTGGCGCAGGTGCGCGTGCGGCTCGTGGTGCGTGTGGTGGCGCGGCAGCAGCTGCTGGGGCGCGTAGTGCTGGGCGTACTCCGCGCCGCCGCCTCCTCCCCCGCCGTACTCCATGCCATGACTCTGCCGCAGAGGGAAGGTCATTGGTAGATTTGGAGACAAGAATGTAGGATGATGTGAGTGTAGGTAGAGGTTGTGTGTGTTCAGACTTTCAAAGACAACACACTATTGGCAGATTAAGGACTTTTAAAAGGACAGGGTTTCTCGAACAATGCTGCTGTGTTGTTCGTGCTCGAAACGAATAAAACCTGATCTACTGTCAGGTAATGCTTTTCCTGATTGAAGTTGAATCCATTTGCATCATGTTTGGACGGTCATAGTTTGCAGTTGGGTTGTGAGGTTTGGGCTCCAGTTTGAAAGGTGAACACACATTGTTGTTTATCTATCATTTCAGTTAAAGCGTAGTGACTTCCTGTTCTATCCAGGCCTTATTCTCCTAGCTGACTCACCTGTTGCTGATGATGGGGGCTGGCGGGGTGAGGCGCGGGCGCGAAGGGCGGCGGGAAGTACGGCGGCTGGAAGTCCGCCAGGGACGGCTGCGCGCCCCCGCGGAACCCGCCGCCGCCGAGACCCAGCCCGCCGCTGCCCAGCCGCTCCTAGCAACAAATACAGCAATGGTTAGAAGGGTGGAATGAAGTCGGTGATCTTAAAGTCCTAGGAATTTTAAAGCACGGAATCATAGCGCCGGGACAGTCGGCTTTACTAATAATGGCAGGTTTTGGTCCGTGGGTCGTCTTAAGGGCGGCTTCTTCTTTCTGGCGGTTCTGCCATAGCTAGACGACGAATGACGAATTGACGAGATGCATAAGGAAGTCTATAATTGTTCAAAAGACAACGAAACAAACAAATGAAACGCTAGCAATTACACTGGTCTACAGTTTCAAATACTAATGAAGATGTAGAATTTTTACTTTTTTACAGTACAAAAGTCTCATATTAAGATGCCTCTGCAATTTCAACTGTTATACGGCTATTAATAAATAAACTGACTAAATATGATAAACTGACTATATGTTTAATACAAAGTTTCAGCGCACAATTGCACATGTGGTTTCAAACCTGCGAAAACTCTGATATGTTGAACGAGATCTTACAACTTAAAGAAATTTGTACCTGCGACTAAATACGGCGATACAGGTATGATAAAAATAAACTGGTCATTTCTAATACAGTAAGTGTTGCAACAGTAATAAATAAATTACATCTTAAATTCGACACGTGCAACATTATAACAACTAAATAACTTCACCTTACACCTGGTACGTAAGAGCGTTGAAACTTTGAAAGCTATCATTCACGATGACGCGATCCAATCAGAGTACAATAATTAAAGCCACTAATTATCGAATCACTTGATATAACACTGGCAATTTACACCGACTAAATGATGCTATTGTATAGAATAAATTGGAGTGTAAGGATGTTCGTCCGATGAATGCTAAGCGAAAAGATTCATACCATGCACAAACTTATTTTAAATGCAGAAGTGTCTGTTACGTTTTCAAGTCTGAACCGCTGAGCGGATTTTGATGAAACTTGGCAAAAGAAAAAATTATGTCCTGGGTTTGTAGCTAAAGTGATATTCTATCAGCGATAATGATGGTTGAAAAGTCAAAAATGTATGAGATTGACATGTGCCACCGAAATGTAAATTTTGACATTGCGACAATCGCTTTCGCTGATTTAAATGTCAGTTTGAAATTAAATGAAAATTGTTTATTGACAGATTAACATCCAAATAGATATATAAACACACATAGATCACAATAAATAATAATACTTTGTCTAGAGCCCCTGAATTAGGATAGTTTTAATCCCGGTAATAAGCTAGTGATGATATACTAGGGTTCTGTTGTCAACAAGGAACCAAGAATGAACCCTTATAATTTCGCCTTATAATGTCTGTCCGTCCGTGGTTTAGCCTCAGATACGCTTAGCACAAAAAATTGGAATTTGGTATGGTACATATATGTATATTAATCACGCCGAAAAAGTGGTCAAATAAAATCTAGAAAAAAATTACTATCACTGCTAAGTAGGCTTCACAAGTTAACGAGTAATAGTCGACCAACCTATTAAATGTAACTGGATAACTAAAAATTTCGTTATAATTCCCTAAAAAATGACTTAAGACTAAGTGCGTTTGTAACTTTGCAATCTTATAGTAAAATTAGCTATTTATTTTTTGTCATGGTTTACAACACGGGTAACTACGGGATGCGTGGCCCGACAAGCACTTGGCTGGTTTTTTGGGAAAGTTTCGGTAAAACGAGTACATACCTACCTATAGTGAAACGCAAATGACGGATGAAATAGCTACTGATCAACGTGTCGGTAATCAATCATATTTTGTGAGGTGGCGATAGGTACCTAGGTACTTTATGATGTTAATAGATTACTGATTGATCTTTAATTAAAATTGTTCAAAGAACAAAGGGCTTTCGTGAACTTTTACGGATGCGAGGCGAAAAACTCGGTTCACGCTGTGCATATTCATTTTGTAAGCAAAATCATCGCTTTCGTGACTTATGTTTTATCTTATTAGCAAAAAAACTATCAATGTTGGACAATACAGAAGCCAGGTAGCCAATCAGCACTCACACAGGAAATACGGTAGATATAGCTAACAATATCTTACTTGTCAAGCCCATATGTTTAAAATGTAGAATTAAAAAATGAATGGTACTTGTGTAAAAGCTTATTCATTGAGTGTTCACTGAATTCCTGTTTTGTGACTGTGCAGACGCCAGCACATCAGGATACCCGAAACTGACAAATTTTGCCAATCAACCTTTAACCTAAAATTCAAGCGATAATGTTCAAAATCTATTAAAGAAATTTCACAGATTGTTGTAGCTTGATGTGCTGGCGTCTGTACAAGTCAAATACTAGCCTCAGTTCAACTCAGTTGTACAAAGACGTAAATGAGACGCATAGCCAAAATAGCAACTAAGTCTGCCATCTTGTTTCTTCAACACAATTTCACAATATGTATTAGCAAGAACGGCCCTTCTAACAATGTCATTAAAGTGTCAAACATATCCTTATAGCACTGCTCTACATCGCACCATTCTCTATGGTAGACGTTCCTTACCAGCAGTAATGTCAATGTTCGTCTAGCCGGAGCACAATAAGTGCATAGACAATGGTGACCTTACATGATCACAATGATACACGCAATCTGTGAATTAGCACGTTTCGTCTTTGATATAAGTCTGCGTTGTATAATTATTTTAAAGTATAGGTACCACTGGATGAGGTAATCAATTTGTTATAATGAATTGAGCTAAATGTGATTCTAATGATATCTTGAGATTCATGTGCTTGTAATGCGGAAATCAAATTATGAAATGTTGATGAAGTACAGTACCTACGTAAGCATCATTATATGTTTTTCAGAAAGTGTTTCAAGAGCCAAGACTCATCCTAGATTTCTAAGCTTTGAGCAAATACTTACATCTGAATTAAACCTCATGTCTACATACACTAAAAGTGATTGGTTGTCAGTATTTAAACGATCAGAAACGTGATTAGACCTTTAGAAATCAGGGGAAGGCTATTTCATTCTTCGCGCAAGTCTTCCAAACAAACTAGCTAAGGTATACATACTGTTTAGACTTTCTAATGTTACCTATCGTAATTGAATCCACTATCAATTTTTAATATAAACATTATTACCTAAAGGTAGGCCAAATACTTAATGACTTTCAAGATATTCAATCTCGGTGCTACGCATTCACTACTTAATTACGCTAACGATCATAATTCTAAAACGGTCAACACAGACGCCATCTTTATTTTGCTGTCAAAAAAGTATACACGTTAGGCTGGCCGTACTAGAGATGTAGCCATTAAACTGCATTAAAACTTTGTCAAAAGTATTCCAATTTCAAATCTTTAAGAGTGTGTAGCCCGGTTGAAATTATACTCAATATAATGTAGATCAATTACAAAACGTACGGTATATATATCGAGTTACGGCATTGGACACCTAATCGATTACTTTCGATCTAGTTTTTATTTATTATCTGTTTTAATTTATTCACCTTGTTACCGGATGTGGTGAAAACTTGTCGTGATGTGATGACATAGGTGCTATGATACTTAATTGTTGGTTTCAAGTAGTAGCAGAGCAAAAAAAGATGTTAGGAATATTTTTTATTGGTGATAAAATTAGATAAATTGGTCTACATTCATCATAGTTTAAGGTGAGAAACCATTGGAGTGTAAAAACTCATCAATGGGCAGCAGTGATCATTCAAGTCATAGCTTCAGGGAATAATTTAATTGGCTAATTAGTTAGTGAGCTAAAACGATCTGTCATCAACACCACACTCTTTCTTTCATCGAATTCCTTTTAATTTTTGTTTTTCTACATAAGTAGCAAAAAGTGTCTGAAGTGTGTTGTTGGTTTTAAAGACGATCCGTTACAGTCTGGAGATTTCAAAATTGGCTATAATGTCCTTTTAAAGAAATGTGGGATCTTTGGACACTAAAACGTAAAGGCAGTATTTACAAGCCGAAGTAATTCAAAATTCTATTGCTATTCTAACATTCAGCAAAGGTTCTGGAGTAGCGACTGCGTAGCTCCCACAAGGTGAACCGATGACCTAGAGAAGACCTCGGAAATCCGCTGGAAGCGATACGCATAGGACCGGTCGATGTGGGGACACTTAGGGAGGCCTAAGTCCAGCATTGGACGTCAATCTGCTGAAATGATGATGATGATAACCTGCTTGAAGTATTTTATCGTCTTAACGTTTCGTCTTTCCCTAAAGGCAGTCAGACTTATTCCCTTTTGTCACTTTCTTTCCCATCTTCGTATTTCTGATGTCACGTAGTTTTAAGGTTGTGCTGGCGACGCTACTTGCGCGGGCGCTCGTGTGAGTCGTGTCGCAAGTGTTCTGGATTTGTTAACTTGATTTATGCGCGTAACCACGCAACGCTCCTTGCGCTTTAATTTCATTAGAGCATTATACTTGTCGACTTAATTAAGTAGGTTTTGTTGGTGAGTCGATGAAGGCACGATTTTGCTTTGCTAGTGTTCTGTTTTGTCTGTATTGATTAGATGTTTAACTACGATTCTTCTAGAGCCTTCTAAAGCAACCTATGCGCCGCCATGTGTACGAAACTCCGTGAGAATAAATGCTCTTTATTCTTCTGCATTTTTGTAATAGAATAAAACCAGGCAATGTAAGAAGGCGCCAACAACCTAAAGACGCTATTTGATTCCTCTAGTACTCATTAAAGAAAATTTTTATTAAAACTTTCGCTACTTATTAGGTAACACATCACTAAAACTTCCCAAACGATACTTATCGAATAAATCGATTGGGAAATCCAAAGACAATCTTGATAAAACAAAAAAATAAATACGTTCTTAATATTGTCTATGCGTGGAGGTGAAAGGCGGTATTGTTTACCCAGGTCGCGGGGTCAACGCCTGTTGGGTGACTCGCAGATGGCGACACTGGCCATTATTTAGGAAGCCGTGATAGACATACCTATAAAAATGGCGGCCGTGATAAATTGACAGATATACGCGCGGGTAACTGTACTTCCAGCTGTCAAAATATGTTAAATAGGAAGTTTTTGATGATGTATTTTGTTTTATTAATGTTTTGAAATAAGTTTGCAAAATGATGTTGTTCTCTTAGAAGAAGAATTTGTATTGTTTGGTGGTGTTAAATCAAATTTGTATTTATTGCTTTTTCATACATACCTGGTTGAGAATTTAAATAGGTAGTTCCAGCATCCAACGTACGTACAGAAGGAAAGGAAATAAAAAAATCGCTTGATTTGAGTCTATTAGTTTCAATACTTTTCTGTCAATGGACTGATGGACAGAAATACCGGATAGTGATGTTTTATTATACGTTTAGATTTGCCAATTGTATTTGTTAAAGAAGATGCACAACACACATTTATTTCACAGTGCTCCAGACGTACTGACGTGATCGTCTTCTATTCGTCCAAGAACAAATGATAGTCAGTCAGGATTGAGATTGTTGTGCTTGTGAACAAAGTGCGCGGGACACGGGCCAGTTAACTGGATTAGAAGAGTTATTTTTTTTAGCATTTAACATAAAAAAAGGAACTCGAAAAATAAAGGAAAAAACGACCGAAACATTCTTTCAGGAAACCTACCATTCATCCTAATCTCAATCGATAGCCAATCGAATAGATTTACTGTTAGTCTTACACATCGGATACTGACCATCAATCAATGGTGGAATGTGTATGAGATGTACCTACGTCTCTATTGCAATGCAATAATAAATCGATTCGAAGTATGGCTCATTAACATAGCGACTCGTCCCGTGCAATTACACCTAAACAATGTTAGAGAAAGGCTACTACACTTTACTACACTTTACTACAACTTAAGTCAAGAGTGAACAGAGGGCCTAGCACGAATGTTTTTCCGTATAGTAACGTAATTTTGAATAATTAGAAATAAAACTACAACCCCATGGTGTTTTGGTTTAATTTTATGCGACTTACACAATTTTTATCTACAAAAATATGAATATAGTATCCAATTAAAAAAAATATTATGTGTGAAATGATTGGTTAAGTAAAATTTTACGTTACTTTACTATACGTTAAAAACATTCGTGCTAGGCCTTCAGGTTACTTCTAGGCAAGCGTGCTCCATTGTCGACCATCGGCGCTTTTTCATTAGATGAGATTATGGTCAAACACGAGCCTGTCAATGAGAAAAATAAGTTTGACTGCACAGATTAGGCTCTGCATCTGGGAAAATGTATATCTAACTCTCAGCTTTATGAAAAAATATATAGGCCTTTTACCCATAGGGGTAGGCCGAAACTACACTTATTAAGAACAAAAACCTGTTTAATACACGTTTTCTATAAAAAGTACCTAAATCGACCGGTCACAAAGTCGCAAGTCATTCGTCAAGCGATGCGATTGACTGTTGAAAACTCATTCAGCCAATCACAGATATGTAATGCGAGTTTGACAATTTGTCACAATGGTTTTGTGATAGTTTCTGTTCGAGAAACGGGGCCTAGGGGTCTCATGGACTTTTAAAGTTTTGTTTTGTATATACCTACCTACAAAACAAAACTTTTAATTTCATGAGACCCCTAGGTATTACCATAAAACTGAAGATGCAAGTTCTACTTAGGTACTAACTGGCCCACCGGCTGACTCAGAATCGAAATTACGAACCACCTTCATAAATGGTTGGGCAGCCTTGGTTCAAAAGTATTCTGTTATTGATCATTGACTCGTTATGGTAAGACAATATGGTGAAAGTTGATGGGAATTTGCTTTCATGTTTCGGCAAAATAAAGTGGATATTATAATTATTGATAAGAGTAATGTGGTTGTTGTCGTGTAGCTTTGTCCTGTGGTCTTTGCAGCAAATTTTGACATAATTCTTCTTACTAATATTGTATATGCGAAATTGAGTTTGTTTGTTTGTTACTTCTTAATCACGGAACCCATTTTTGCTGGGGAGTTTGTTGCGCCACTTCTTCTTCCCAACTACAACACTAGGAAGTGGTGACACAGTGGTGAAATTTTGATGAATTTTCGTACAGAAATAGACGGTTATGTTATGGATATTTTAACGCGAGTGAAACTGCCGCAGCGCAGCGGTCAAAAGCTAGAACTTCAGTAAATGGAAACGTCCTAAATAATGCTTAGAAATTCAACCCCATTTTAATGAAACCTTTAACAAGTTTCTAGAGGGCGTAGAGGGGTCGTTGAAGTCCGTAGAGTACAAACTAACTCGAACGAAGTCGCGAATGAAGTCGCGGGCAAAGTGCTAGTTTCCTATAAATAACAAAAGATACCGAAATATCTTTATTTAATGATGACAGGTTATTTGATCAATGACTATAAAATGAATAGTTTTGCTGTTCATTTAAAAAGCCATTTTTATGTTTACCGCTATCTATCTTCTTAATTTATTTAACCTATATTATATCTACCTACACATATGTTCAAGGATTTCAGTTTCTATAGGTACATAAGCTAGGTACTTTTAATTTATTTTCACTAACTGAGCGATATAAATACTTTTAAAGTCACAAGCGATGATTTTTGATAAGAAAAAAAGATATCAAAATCATGTTTTGCAGAAATATCGCAATAATATCGTTAAAATAAAATAAAACAGACTGATAAAATGAATTGATAAAAATGCTAAACGATTGTTTGTTGTAGAACTAGATTAGCTATTTCGAACACCATAAGCAAGTCTTCGGTAGTATAGTGGTAAGTATCCCCGCCTGTCACGCGGGAGACCGGGGTTCGATTCCCCGCCGGAGAGAAACTTTTTTGCATTTTCTAAACATATTTTTCTTTTACAATCTCTTTTGTATTATTGCATTGTTCACCTGTTGTGGACCAAAGTTGTCTTAAATGTATAAATTAATATATTTATTGTTGGTCATATTTGCCTCGGTAACAAAATAATAGAAGGACATAGGAACTCCTGGGCCGAATAAGATAACATCAAGTATTGACAAGGTTACATTAATTAGTAGGGATTTAGGTACTTTTGTGGTCTTTAAAAAGATTTTTTTTTTACACTTATTTCAAGGTTTTCATTACCTGCACCTCAATCACACTGGATAAGTCCACGTACGCCAGCGCCGAAACTTTTGATACACTTCACCAGAAAACTGATTCCTTACGAATCGAACTCTTTAGCACTTGAACTTTTCTTCTTACATAGTGATCTTCATGGTAGTCTTTCTTTTGGTGTTTAGAGGTATAAGGATTGCATTAAGTAAGTAACTGTTTTATGTTTGTTTTTGGAGATTACTTTGGATGTTTTATGCTTGAAGAAAAAAAAGAGTTGGTTTGGGTGTTACCTAAATACCTACATAACATTTAAACAGCCGGAGACACTATAAATGCTACGTAACATTATAAATTATGTATTTTTACGTTATACGTGTGTTAGTTTAGTCGGTAACGAGTCCAACATACCGCAAAAGATTTATAACATTTTAATAAATTAATCAATGCATGCAAAACAGGATCGCAATTAAGAAAATTAATAACAAAATTAATCCAAATCATTCATCAACTTATTTTTAAACGTAGATTAGTGTCGGATTATTAGGATAATTATGAATTAGGCGATACGCGACTAAAATCGATTTATTGCCATACTAGTGAGGTGAAAGCGAATGTCAAAAAACCGATATGTAAATGTTCGAGTATCGATAATTACCGGTCCCTTAAAAGGCGGGCGATTCGGGCTACAATCGGTTAGTGATTGCTTTTTAAATTGCTGCCTTGCGCGCCGGCTCGATGACCGAATGCCGACTACTGGATGGTTTTTTTTTATTTATTACCGAGTGGCGGATTTATGTCGATAGTTTGTCGAATCATGTGCTAGCCTATTAAGGTGGAAACGAGATGCAATCTCCACTTAATAGTACATCACAGAAGCATACCGCTGACGTCAGTCTATGAAGCATGGACAATGTTTTAATAGCTGCTTTTAAGCTGCAATTTATTTTGTTAGAAACCTACATAGATGGGGCGGAACTCTTAGAATCTCCATCTAATAATACAGTGCACCGGTAAAAAAACTAGGCCCGAGCTATAAAAGTTATTTGAACACCTGGTGGTATTAGTGATACAAAAGTCAGTATCATTAAATTGTATCTAGATAAAAAGTGTGACTAATGATATTTTAATGAAACATATTAATCAATCGAGCGGTCGGTGATTGCGAGAGTAAGAACAGAAGATAAACAATGCCGCGCGGCCTATACAGCCTCTATTGCTAAACGATCAAAAGTTATTACGGTTAATCTACTCCATCGCCGCACTATTAATGAAATATTTAATAACCAACAACATTTTTTCTTTTAATCCAAGTAATTAATTTCAGTCAATTAAGTTTATCGACTAATTACGTCGATACGCGCTCGTGCCCATCACTAAACTTTAATATCTTTTGCAAATAAAATCGATTAAACCAATTCAGCACGCCGTATAAAATAATTATTGTTAAATAGAGAAACTAGAAACTATAGTAGTTGATGAACATTTTTACAGCATAACGGGAAGTTAGTTAAAATTGAAATTACGATTTTTTAATTGAGAAACAGATTATTGAGAATTATTGTTATAAATTATAAATATTAACAATATGATTTGAGACTGACTTTGATTGTATTAAAAGTTTATATCACAATAATCGACTGGGAATCGGATTTACAATCGATGTATCGATGCGATCGTAAGGCTTGGTTTACGATCGCGCGCGTCGCGTGCTCGGCTCAGACTGCCGGAGGGCGGTCGGTCCGCCCTCGGGGTAACCATGTGCTCTCGGGCTTACGATTGATATTCGATTTGTGTGACCCTTTTTTAATGTGTAACGGCTACTACTTGCACTGTTGGTTGCAGTGAGTTTTGGGTGAGTAATTCTCACGCCATATCTCGGAAACCTCCAGAATATTTCCGTGCAAAAGGCTCTGGAAGTATTCAAAGCTGTAAAATAGAGGCTTTCTGTTTTTTGATTGTCAAAGATGGATAGAAAACTGTTTATTATAAGGTTAAATACTCCATATTACAAAAAAAAAACACAAAACAACAACATGTTTGTTAAAATAACCAGAAAAATAAAAAACAATAAGTACCTACTTACTTTAAATTAATCAAAAATGATTTAAAGAAAATAGACTGCAAGACCAAATTAAAATAAAAACAAAGGTCTCCAACACGGTGCATTGTTTTCTCAAATCAAACCTCTTCTGCTTCAAAGAAAATCATCGTACAAAAAACTCGAACGCAACTCACGCAAGCTCGTGCCTTGTGCAAAAACTGGTAGTACCTCCGTGCCCCACCAGAGGTCGCTAATTAGTAGGCGCTTTAGAAGCAACGCGGGCGCGCGATTGGTGATCACTGGAGTGTGCAGCGAGCCTTACTTATGTACAAGTACTTAATGGCTTTATTAATGCTAATGCTATATTTGTTCGGGTTCCAAGCAGAGGAAAGGAGTTTTTTTTTCTTTTTTAGAGGTGTGAAAAATGTTGTTTAAGTTGTGCTTGCAGATTTCAGAATATGCAACGTGACAACTAGACGACGCGGCGACGATGATTTTTCGTGGAAATTGTACTCTGCGGGGCAATTTCAAAACTATATCTTCGAAAAAGTGCTCTTTGTGTTTGTGGAATCCTTAAATTCAATGATAAATCAATAAATGTTTTTAATTAGCAGTCTTAGAAGTAGCAAAAGAAAAAAATAATGTAAAAAAATAATTAAACATGTTTGCATCATTCTCTTTTCGACTATCTTAACACTTGCAATGTTTACAGCAACCTCGCTCAAAAATCCAAATCACCTATTCAAAAATTGACAAATTGAATCATTTTCACATTTTTCAATTGGCAACACCTCCGATATTTCCCCTGCGTTCGGATCCGAAGTCACTTTCGTTAATATCCGCCGAGGACCGCCCTGTCTCCTCTAGCCCCCGGGCTATTTACTACACGCGTAACTTTATGAGTAAATGGAATGTTGAAAACTTGAACTATGTTAGTAATGTTATTGCAAGGTAGATTTAGAAATAGGATATTTTTCCTACTTTTCAATGGGTGTTTTTGTCTTAAATGAAGAGTCATCAATTCATCATGGTAGGTACCTATGCTTTGTTGGTGCGATTACCCTTGGGTTGAGTAAGAATGAGTTATCAATTCGACATTATTTGCCTAATCATATGTAGGTAGGGTACCAAATCTGGTTCTTAGAAAATGTTAACAAAATAATGTCAGTTTTATGATATTACCTAACGTGTCTTGGGAATTGTAATGAAAGAAACCTACTTATCATTTAACCATCATATTAGAAAGTTAAACAGTACGTTAATCCGATCTTTCAAGTAGTAGGTACATAGGTGCCCGGATATTGAACCACAATTTTATTAAATAAAATGTGACTCATGTACTCGACTTTGAGCACGAATACCCAATTACTTCTAAACACAATGACAATGTCGAATGAATAGGAAAATAATAAAAGTGCATTGTGCTAAAAGCAGTTTTTTGAATAAAGTACGCACGCCGATTGGCTGTATCGCCTCAGGCAAGATGGCAGGGGGCCGAATGTTGCCAGCCTCTCGCCCGGAAATATGGATTCTGTTTGTCTAATGACCTTCCTAATTCGAATTTGTTCTTTCGATTTTCGAATAAAGCCATGTGTCAAAAGGTTGCAAGTGAAAAAAAGCAATAATGAGCATTATAAAAATAAATTGTAATGACAAAAGTAATGGAGTAGCTGCTTTCGTTTTGTTAACTGCATTTTTATGACTTGCTGAGATTTTTTCGGTTATTCAGAGAATTACTAAGTATGAACAAGAAGTTTCCGGCGTTGATAGGTGGAGCATTAAGTCAAGTGAAACGCTCAGTCTTCCCAACCCAATGTTGGGTTAAGCTTGTCTTTGTACCTACTCATACATAAGCTATCCTACTGTATTTGTATGACAATAAAGAATAGGAATACTTAAGCTTTATTTGGTACCACAAAGTTTCAGGAAAATTGATAGTAATTAAACTAACCGGGACCGAGAAGGAAAACTATTTCGGGAAATAGAAACACCGATAAGTTGAAAAACATGTGTTTTTAACTCCGAACCAGGGTAAGAGAACTTCTTAATCGTGATACCTAGGTAGTCAAGGAGTATACATTATTATTTTCTATTGTAATTTAAAAAAAAAAACAAACTATAACCAAAGATTAAACCAAAACAGGACATAACCCCACAATGCAACCTATTCCGTAAATAATGTGATTAAAATGCTCATACTACAAAAGGGCACGATCAAACCACGGTAAATCAACTCCCGAGGAAATAAAGCGCGTTCTTAACAAAATATCTTTCGGTTCACAAAAAAGGTCTTAATTACGAAATTTCGAAAAAGGAACGCAATAAAGAAAGTAAAAACAAAATGGCGCGGCGAGCACTGCCAGCCGACTCAACCGTTATGTTCTTGGAAGTGCGTGATTGATTCTGCTGGCCCGCCCATTGTGGTCAGCTGATTCTGATGGTGCGTGGGCCTGCACAGCGGAATGTGGCTTAGACATTAGGAACTGCGTTGTATTAACACCTTCGTGAAGATGGACGGCACGGGAGAGGCATAGTTGGATATCTAAAATGTAGTAAATATGACTTCCAGGTAGAAGTTGTGGATTTACATATAACAGGCTGCTATGTTTTGTTGAACACGACTGAAACATTTTCAGATAGGCAAAGTGTCACTTCACTTTTTATAACCTTTTTTATCCTACCTATTAGAATGAACTTGTCATCATTGAACATCATCATTATTATAATTTTACCTTGAATCACCAGACTTTTCAATGACTTTGGGTGTCTTGGGCGGAATGTAAAGGAATTTTTGTAATGATTGTCCTGGCGAGAAAACGCCGTCGAAGTTTTAACTGATAGCTGGTACCTAATCAATTGAGAAAGTAGGTAGGTTGATTGGATTGTAGTTCATGACGATTTTACTTACTAATATCTAAATCTGCCCACGCCCCACATTAGTGATGATTGTGATGAATGACAAAAAATAAGCAAAAAAATAATAAAATCAAAAATCTAATCATCGCCTTCGATCTTATTGTGCACTATATTATATTCAAATCAAATTCTAAAAAACTGCGAGTGACCCAATCAAAGGTTTATACGACAAACTTATTCTACATACGATAAAATCTCTTATAACCTTTACGTCAATGGACATAAAGATGAAATTGTATGTGACATCCAGTTACCTGATAGTAATCTATCTCGGTTTGAGTATTGAGTAATGTTGACAAGCAGGCTGATTTGGGAGCAACTTTCTATAAGCATAAACAAGTATGGCTTGTATGTATGTGTATGAGGAATACGTAACGACTGTCGAAATTTGTACGAGGTGCCACCAAGCCACCACTGAGAATATAGACTTAGGATCATACTTAATCAGTACCTAACCAAGAGAACGCCTTTTTAAAAAGTTCTATTACTTACATATTTAACTAAAATTTAATTAAAGTTTTACTATATTTCATCAGATCAGACTTGACAATGCCTAAGCTCTATAGTAGGCGCCAGATAAATGTGAAATAAAGTATATTGACCTTTCCCTAATAACTGCTCATAGGTACCTGAACAATTAAATATGAATCGTTTTTCATTATTAGACAATGTTAAGGATCACGAGAGATGATGATTCGGGACAGTTTTGTGTCATTAATTCCGTTTTTCAAATTAACAATGTCAATAAATGTAGGTGGGTCAATGACCGATATTCCACGATTATCTGGCGCCTACTATAAGTCTGATTAGCAAGTGCATGTTACTTTTCCAAGGCGATTTTTATTTTGCAACATACTTACTACTCATACTTCTTCTTGGCATGAATATTGAAAATTAACTTTTTCAATAAAATTCAAGTGGTATCGTCAGTTATATTTGAAGTCCTCAAATGACTTTGAATTTGCAACACCACTTCACCAGAATTTCCTATCCTGTCATTGATTGAATCCAAGAACTTTTCCTACCGCCAACGTTTACAAGTTCTCAAGTCCGAAGTCTTCGTAAAAAATCGTAACAATTACGCCACAGCATGGCTGGTGCCAATTAAATGATAAAACGAGTGTGACAAACAGACCGACAAACAATGCGGTCTGATTAGATTTACTGCTTTTGATTTATACTTGTGTGTAGAAGATAAAATTGGGAGTTTAGTAATTGATCGGCTGTAGGAGAAGATGATGTTTTGTAACAGTTTTTCTCGGATCTGTGATTCATTCAGAAGGAGTAACCGTAGGCTGCGAAGGTAGCAGATGAAACAGCCATAGACTTTTGGTTAAGTTAAGTGATATTTTTAACCGACTTCCAAAAAACGAGGAGGTTCTCAATTCAGTGGGTATTTTTTTATTTATGTGATTCTTTTTTCATTCGATGTGGTATCCTACTTGCCATTTGGTGCCGTAAATATTTTTCAATTTGGCCCAGCAGTTTTTATTTTATGACCATTTTGCTTACTTGGATGATTTAATTACGTCGTCCTAGTCAGCAAAATAACGTCGAGTAGGTAATTAGTATCACAATTGAAAAGTGAAAAAGAAACTTAAAAATATATATATATTAAAACACTACAAATTAAAAAAAACTTTAATTTCGGAAGTCCGTGTCTTTAGTTTTGTTTCTTCGTTTTTGACGCCGGCTTATATTTTTTATTTGGAAGTCGGTTGTATTTTTTTGTAAAAAAGTTTTTATTGTAAAAGTCGAAATTTTGGGATTGACCTCGTGACTTTACGGCAGCGCTTGTCAAATCCCACGGAATTAGTCTGAACCCAAACGTCCTTGTCCTTGCAAATCCCAAACAATTTGGATAATAGGAGAGACAAAAACCTTGAAAACACATTTTTGTATTAGGCTACAGTCTACACACAGGCCATACGAGTACTGCAGACAATGCTAGGTCGACTAATGCTGATAGAGGAAGCGAAACATGTAGAAACAGGTTATATAGGTACCGCGAATTGAGGCAGGTATATCTTCAGATGACGTAGCGATGTAAATACGTAGCGTTGATTGACCACTTCTGTGTAGGGGTCCAAATTGGGCAACTGTAAACGTTTATTGGTGAACTGAGATACACTTCCGTTTTGAATTCAGTTCAATCTACAATTTGATCTAGCTTTTAGCAGACCTAAACTAATATATAAAATTGTGTGTGATTGATGAATAATTTTGGGCATTGAACAGATGGTCGATGGAGCCGAAAGGTTCTGGAGTGGCGACCGCGTAGCAGAAGACGTAGCATTGGAAGATCACAAGATGGACCGATGACCTGGTGAAGGCACACAGGAGTCGATGGCAATTGGCGTAGGCCTATGTCTAGAAGTTGAGGTCTTTCTTGAATCATGAATCTCTGGAAGTACCGATTCAATAATGAAAATTAATTCACTGATAGAAAGTCATGCTATCTCCGATGACACTGAAATGGATGATCATAAGCCACGGAACGATGCCGCGGGTCAAAGCAAGTCACCGAATAAAATTAAAATCAGATTATCAGATTTAAATCATAAAAAAGCTGGGGCCCTACTATGAAGTCTTAAAACGATCATGACTCCGCTCTAAGAGGAAGATGGAGTTATACATAGCGAATAGCACTATCCCGTTTACACCATCGGAATTGGATGGTATTAGCACGTCATAGTAGGGCTACTGTTCAATGTTCCTAGATATTTCGGAGGTGTTTTAACTGTAAAATATTTGTGGGTATTGAGCAGTGAGTCACAGAACACCTGTCGCCGAGTTTATGGCGGTCGTAGAAAGCGTTAAAAGTTTATTCGCGACTTTTTCCTTAATGACTAATTGTTACGTGAGCTTTAGCATGTGGGAGTGTGGGACTCAAGCTGGAACTCTTTAGTTTCTTATTTAAGTTTTACGTACGTTATGTAACCCGAAAAAGCTATACTAATATATTAAAGCTGAAGAGTTTGTTTGTTTGAACGAGTTTTATGATAGATTTAGATCATTCATGGGGAAGGCTATAGGCTATACGCAAACGGGACATTACTACTATAATCGCCACGCTTGGCAGGCGGGTTGGCGATCGCAGTGTAGCCGTTGCAATGCACAGAACCACAGAGAATGCTGCTGCCCATTCTCTGGTTGCTAAAATTACTCACAGAATATTATTTATTAGCTTTTTCTCGAGATTCATCCCACAACAACCGTGTCTTTTACCAAAATAAATGTGGACATTGACACTTAGCGATAGAGTGGCTTTCTCATTTCATTTTCGCTATCGACTCAGTACTTCCAGAGATAGTAAACTAACCTATCTCTGGCAGAAACGAACCCAATAAAAAAATCGAAATCATACCTACGAGTTTATAGAAAGACTTTTAGAAAGCGTATCTAGCAATAAACGTGAACAACGAAGATGAATTGAAAGATAACGAACTCTGATTGCAACATTATGCAGTGTTCGCTGATTGGTTGGAACAGATGCAGTCAAAAGTCATGTTTCGACTAACCAGGGGGGCTACTCTCTAAGCCCGAAGTCTGTAGTTTCGGGCTTAGTTGCGGGCGTATCTAGAATACGTATCACCTAACCACTAAGAATGAATGACAACACGATTTGACAGTTACTGTCATTCATTCTTAGTTCGGGTTCGGAACTAATCGTAAGTCCGTAGGTGATACAGAGCAGAATACGCCCGCAACTAAGCCCGAAACTACGGACTTTAGAGAGTAGCCCCCAGAATATAGATGTCTTGACTCTTAGGAACTTATAGACAAACAAACAATTTTACCAATGTTATTATAGATCCTCATGACCCAGTTTTAATTAGCATCTTAAATTAAAGTTTAATTACCTAATAAACGTCTCAGTTTCGAAATAACTGTAGATACTTTTCAATTGATCGCCAAATATCTAGTTATTGCCGAAATTCTGCAATAAAGCGAGTTTAGCAAACAGGAAACATTAGTGTGTAATTAAATATTAGCCTTTTTAGTAAATTGACAAATAAACTCGATGGACTAGTTGTTGTTGTGAAATCGTTCACTTGAGACAGTTGTGATGGACAGTTATTTAGTTGGGTTGAATTAATTTGCTGTTTTTGGCAATTAGATTATTTTTTCGAAGTTATTATGTGTGTCGCAAAATTTTGCAATAAATAAGATCATGAGGACTACATTTTTGCCAATGTTATCGTATTTTACATAGAAAAAGAGCTATTGTCACGGCTTCGCATGACCCATCCAAGGTCCGTGCATTTTTGCGGTTTAAAAAGTAACTTTTGATTTTGACACTTAGTCATAGAGTAGGTTTCTATCAGAAGAAATATTTTCGTTATCCTTTACAATATAATTACCCCTAATTTAATCAATCAGAGGGCCTATTCTAAAAAATATAAACAAAAAAATATCGGAAAGGTGTTTTTAGGGTTCCGTGCCCAAAGGGTAAAACGAGACCCTACTACTAAGACTCCGCTGTCCGTCCGTCTGTCTGTCTGACCGTCTATGCTATATATATATCTAGGCAATATCTCATGAACCGTGATAGTTAAAAAAGTTGAAATTTTCACAGATGATGTATTTCTGTTGCCGCTATAACTACAAATACTAAAAACACAGAATAAAATAAATATTTAAGAGGGCTCCCATACAACAAACGTGATATTTTACTCGTTTTTTATAGAAAATGGTGGAATTGCGACTGAGATGCGAATACGAAGAAGAATTGGCCCTTTTATATTTTATTTTTGGATTTAGGTAAAGATAATTATGCAATTGATGCTTGCAGTGCTTTCAAATCTAAGTACTGTTCGTACCAATTTGCCTTCAAGTTTTTTTAAATTCCTCATAGGTGAATTACATGAATACATAAATACATGCATTCACAAGAATATTCTTGCTTGAATCTTTTATTGTGCAAAACAATCACACATTATGTATTGAATAGCTCACATATTGAATGTAGATGAGACTAAATGCTCCTAAGGTCATTAGTTCAAACAATTGCTTTAAATACTACATGAGATTTTTTTCGTCTCGATGTGATTAATCGATATGGCAGAATATCGCGTCAGTAATGAAATAAACCTATTGGATTGTAGACAACGCGTGGGTTGAACATAAATTATGTTATGGATTGGACAACAGTTGTGCGAGTCTCGCTCAAAAATCGCTGGGCGATTTTTGTAAACACTATTTTTAGGTAAAATGGTGGTGGTGGTGGCGGAATTTGTTCGAAGGAGTTACCGCGGCCCCAGAACGCAAAGGGCTTTAGAAGGAACACGGATGGGTTTTAGTCAGTAAGAGTCTGACACGCCCTTCCGTCCCACCCAGAGCGGAAGAAGTCATTTGACGATTTCCCATCCTTAAAAAAAAAAAAAGGTAAAATGGTTTGTTTGTGGAAGGTACTCTATGGAAGTACAGACACATCAAGCTACAAGAATCTGTCAAATTTCTTTAATAGATTTTCAACTTTATTGCTAGATCATTAGGTTCAAGGTTGATTGGGAAAACTAGACAGTTTCGGGTAGCTTGATGTGCTGGCGTCTGTACGAACTGAGACGATTTAAAAAATGCTTTGATTGGTTGAAACGGTCTACACTATTACAATAATCCGCAGTTAGAATAGACAGGAGCAAAACGACGGGAAAAAGTGAGTCAATTATAAATTGCGCAACAGTTGCGCGATAGTTTCGAAACAATTGTACCTATGCAGCTTTTTACTTTATAATGTCAAGAATGTATGTTGAAATAATCAGTTTGGTTAAGACTTGTATTGGAATAGTAGGGAGGGCCATGACATGGTATGAGGTGTAAAGAGTAGGCTAGGTCCGTAAGATTTAAGAAAAAATAGTTGTTTGCCCACTTTTGACAGTTATAATTCTAAATAAATTGAAATTTCACTAAGAATCTTCCGGAATTATTCTACTTTACCGTACCGTACCTGGTACAGGGCCGTGACAGCCTGGTTATTGTAAACATGCCTATATCAAACTGTCTTCTTTTTTATTTAGCTGGGAGTTTCCTTATTGTAGAGAATCTCCCTTCTGTATTTATTCAAAAACTGAACCAAACCTATTAAACATCGAGTTACTGGTAAAACGATTGTACATAATTATTTAGTTTTTTTGTTGTTTTTAGATTCAGTAGCAGTTGAATCACCTTTTTTTGCCACCTGCCAGTCCACATACCAAAAAAAGTACATTACAGCCTCCAAGTAGGTTCTAATAGCTTAATGTGTTTGTTATCGGCTATCACCTATTTATCTAAAACAATAAATAAGAACGCGTCCGTTGCTAACGATGGCGCGCGAAGATCCCAATCGTTTGACAGATTGGCGTTTGAGTGACAGCTGTCATTCTATTTAGCAGAATTTGTATTTAGCCTTTTTGGTTTAGTGCCACTTTGGAAAACTTGAAATTGTGGTTCGATTTTTGAAGTTGGGACAAGGGGTTCTCTAAATAGTCTTCTGGTTCTAATTGATATTCCATGATATGCAAGACCTTTGAAATCTGATAGATTTAGGTTGAGCTTCTGGAAGTGAAGGTGGATTTGATAACGATCAATCTATGCAAAATAAAGCCTAAAGGAAATGCATGGAATTCAGACACAAGAAGAAGTGCAATACTTAATTTAAGAATCTGCTTCTAGTGATAGATTGATAAATAGGCTAGGCTAACACAAATGACATACATACATAGACACATAGACAGACAAATGGGCATCGAAGTATGGAAATCTCCAGGGTTGCGGAATTTGTTCGAAAGAGTCACAGCGGCCCCGGAACGCAAAGGGCTTTAGAAGGAACACGGATGGGTTTTAGTCAGTAAGAGTCTGAAACGCCCTTCTGCTTCACCCAGAGCGGAAGAAGTCATTTGATGATTTCCCATACTTAAAAAAAAAGTATGTAAATCTGCCTCAGTCATGAGATATAGATATACCATTGAAAAGAGCCGTTCACTAGGAATCCTCGCTTCTTACGCGACTTTTGACAGATATTAGTTTTTGTTTCCTAGCCCAACTGCATCATGACCCAGCTAACGATTGGCCAACAAACTATCTCCATCAATAGGTAGGTACTTCTGAAACTTATCTGCCCACTGCTATCTATCACTCGGTATAAAAACACAATGGGTGTGTGCCAGAGGTATGTTATTGTTGACCGCTCGGACGGCATGTGGTAACCACTACCAGCGTCTAAGTAACTCATTATTCACTCGCTTAGGAATAGCCACAGAGCAACGAAAAACCTCGGTGGTCGCTGCTAAAGTCAGCACTGTCAAAGTTTTCCATACGAAAGCGTTTATTTGCGCCATGCATGACTGCAAAAATATACTAATGTGCGAGTCAGGGCCGTAGCGCTGGTTTTCAGCAACAGGCGGCGGTGTTGACCTATAGAAATTGACGGTCCGTAACAATTCTGACTATAATGGTTATGAAAACCAAGGTGGTGCTTAGTGTAATTTCGTGGCCACGAATGTTATCAGCAATGAATGAAAGAAGAAAGAAAGAAAAAGTATTTATAGCCACAGAACTGACATGCATATAAATTACTAGCTTTTGCCCGCGTAATGCGCCCCTTCGTACGCGTGCGTATTTATCCCGTTCCCGTAGGAATTTCGGAAACTCCTCTCTTAGTGCTCCCCTATAGAGTGTAGGAAAGCTATATGCCAAATTTCAGCTTTCTACGACCAGTAGTTTCGGTTGTGAGTTGTCTGTCTGTCACTCAGTCACTTAGTAACGGAATAATTTTATATATTAGGTCTGATGATAAATTTAAAAAATTAAAAAAAACTAAATATTATCTATTTGTAGTACTTTAATTTTGCTAGTAAAGACAAATATTAAGATTAAAATTTAACTGAAAGCAAAAGGAAGGAACAGCAACTAGGCAGATACACGTCGTGAGGACTCCCACTCATCATGATGCTGTACCACGGGCGAACTCACAGCACGGCGCTGATTTTCAGTGGTCACCTTTTCCACCTTCCTGCGTGGATTAACATGCTCTGTGATCCAATGGAGTAAGGTCTAAGTGCAGATAACTGACTCCCTTCTCTAGGTACTCTACTCTACCATGCTCTGTGGTAAATACAAAGTTCACTGTCCTAAGAACGATGACGTTTGTCATTTGTTTGAGATATTTTGATGATGTCATTAAAAGTTTTGTCAGTTTGCAGAATCTCCTTGACACTCTTGTGTAGTTTTGATTGCGATTACCGAAATGCCAAAATGTTTGGGATTGAACTCATGTGACATTTCGGTAGCGCATGTCAACCCTATGCATTCGGAATAAGGGACTGTCCGCTTTGTTATACAAAGCAAGTCCCTAATTGTTTGGCAATTATTATCGTTAGTAGATTGTCGATTTTTGTAGGAGTATTTCAGACTTATATAAAAAAAGCACAGACAGTTTTCCCCCAACTATCTTTGGCAAATTTGTGTATTTAATCTCAGCTCCGGCAGATTCAAATTAGTGATTTAAGACTCGCGTTTTTAGTAAATTAGTACCTACTTGAAAAAAGTAATAAAACTTTTTGGATAAACGCAGTCAATAGTTGCAATTTAACGCTTTAAGTCCCAAAACCTGCCAAGTCATATCCTATCCGCTTTCTTGCAAGGATTCTATCTCCAATTAGCCTTATTTTCCTACCAACATTATAGAAATAAAAGGTGTAATGTTTACAGCCACAAAAACCCTCAACTATCCAATTAAGTTTACAGTAAACATAATTTAAATCGCATAAACAAGATTTGCGGTTTTTTCTCTTTTTCTTTTTGGCAACACTGAACATTACCGGCCGGGACTAATTGAACTTTCGAGTGGAACTAAGTAGATATCTGTTTCTAGGAAGTCTGATTTGCCTGATCATCGCAATTACTGAAATACGTGTTGCCAATATGTTGGGGCCAATGTTGGTCACACGTCTTTGCTTTGATTGCTCTTTTCACAGTTTTCACTAGTCTTCCGATTCAAGATGACTGTCAAATTTTATTTTACTATTATTATCTATTTTATCAGGGAGATAGTGTAAATTTTAGAAAGTTCAAATTTTCCATAAAAGTTTTCATGAAAATGACCAGACATTGTTATAAGCCATAGACTGGCAAATAAGCTAGCGGTTCACGGGGTGGTAAGTGTTCCTCGCTGTCTCCGAATATCTGCAATACCAGGGTACCATAGGTGTGTTGCGTTTTCTAGGAGGCTCTCTTAAATTCATATGAATGTAGGTAGATATGAATCCAGATATAAATTATGTCGTAGGTCATCGTTTTACCTGCACTGGAAATTCAGGTCCAGGTAGTCAAAGTCAAAAAGTCAAAGTCAAAACGTTTATTTCAATTAGGCCATTAAACGGCACTTTTGAACGTCATCGTTTACAGTTCAGTAAAATAATAATGTTACATTAATAAAGTGACTCTACTGTCCATTCGGAAAGGTAGGTAGAATTCTTATTTTCCACTAATACGCATTTTCCTGCTACTAGGAGTTCATAAAATCCGACAGTTTAAAAACGGATTCTCGAAAACAACTAGTAGTCTACCTGTTGTGAAACTTCGTAAGAACGTAACTAAGCCAGAGGTGCGGGCGTAGGCGTCATACAAGTGATACTACTCACGATTGCGACCGACGGCGTCGCAGCGAGGTATGTGCTAAAACATACCTTTTGTTATGTTGGCAACACTGCTGAGCTGTCAACGTGGCGTCGTTTATAATGGGTGGAATAAAGAAGTTGGAAAATGTCCTTATCCAGGGCATGGAGTTTATTTAAATTTATTGAGCCTTTAGGACGTTGAGGCAACAAAAGGACAGACAAACCGACACAGTTAGGTACTTTCTTGAAGGTATGGAGTACGGATGTAAAGGGAATGAGTTCGCGGTTAAAAATTCAAATAGTTTTAGTAAGAACTCAATACTGACTCCTGATTATAAAGATCTACGATATCCTGATTAAATAGTTGTGAGAAGATCATCTCGCAAGTAGGTACATACAGCACAAGATCAGTTTACCGCAGCAACCTTCACTGCTGGATTTCATAATAGTCTTTTTATAAGTAATCACCATTGCTTTCTCTATTAATATGGACTAATAAGAGGGAGATGGCGTCGTTTTAATGATTCTACTTAGAACATAAGGATCTTTATAGTGTAACACCAAGTTATGTGTTTCTTTTCTCGCTACGCAATAGCAGTAATTCTACAATGTGGTAATGATCGCACCCAAACATGCACCCACATACTAATTCAACTGTCAAACAACCAATATATTCCCAAGTCCATTGGTCTATCAAACACATCCACCAATATTAAGGCAGACGTGAAAAAAAGAATACATGTCATTGTTAGTCCAACTAGACGCGATAAAAAGTCTATATCCAGACTCTTAGTCTATCAAGAAGTCTAGTCTGTAATGATGTCATTATACTAGCAGATAGATCTGATATTCATGAATTCATTATGATTCGGTGTAATATCTGTTTTTGTTGGCACTTGGCATGGAGTTAATAAGGCTGTTGGGAGGAATAGAGATGTGGAGTTAATTGTTGGTGGTATTAGAATAATGACTTAAGTATTGAGTGTAACAATATCCATATGTTAAGAGCTGTTTTTCTGCAGCTTTGATCGCATAACATTCGACCCAAACGTTGACATAGAGGTAACCTAGACAATAAATTAAGCTATGCAGTGACATCGAGCGAGAAATGCACGTCGAAAAAAAATTTGCATCAATCATTGAACTTATTAGACATCGGTATAGAAAGTACAACTCGATCGTCAAGAAACGCTGATTTGGAAATGTCATACGGAAAAAAAAGATATCATGTCCTCTTTATTGCCATTGCAATAACCCAATGTTTATTAAATAAGGCAAAAATGATGGCTCTGATTATCAAAAAAGGATTTGAGGAAGGAAGTTTAATAAATAAATATTTTTATAAGTAAATTACATTCCTCGAAGTCTACCACCAACACCATGAATCGTCACAATATTTCAACAATTTCACCACAACATATTAATCGCCGCCACTTGAAAACAGGGCTCATTGTATTCTGGTTTCTTAAAGCAAAAAACTCTCCGTCAACCGGCCAGCCTGACACATTTACGTGTGCTAAAGGTTAAAGAACTCCGAATGCTACTATAAACAATATATCAAGTGAGACGCGTGGTCCGAATGGATGGGATTTTAATGTACTAGTCCGTTTAGGTGCTAGAGTTCGCACGTTATACACTGATTGGGTTGCAGATAGCGATGGAGGTGCTAATTTCGAATGTGGATATTGTTAAAAATTAATTAGTTTATCAACAACAGCACAGGTCGATCTTCTAGGTTAAGCAACGCTTGCCGAGATCGATCAGCAGATGGGTGACCTTAACACACCGAGATTCCTCACACCACAACATGTTATTTAGCAATTGATCCCGACTTTCATTTGTAGATTTTTGACAGTCGTTACTGGTACTCAGAAGCCAAGAAATCTAACACCAGTCTTACCAAGAAGTATCGTGTTACACTGTTGCTGGGTTGTGGAAGTCAGATAGGCAGTCACTCCACGTACAGCACTGGTATTCAGCTAAATCCAGTTTGACTAGAAGACAACCCCAATATTGTATGGAAAGGGCTAGGCAGGTGATAAGTCTGTATTAGATGCTAGAGTTCGCACTTTAGCAACTGATTGGGTTACAGATACTGGTGGAGGTGCTAATATAAAATGTTTAGATTGAGCCACTATAAAGTTTGAAAGTACTGTTAAAAATCAATTAGGTGGGTACGATTGCAATGAAATTTAGCTTGATGACGTGTAGTATAAACTGCATGATTATAAAACTAATATTATAAATGTTAAAGTCTGTATTTTAGGATGTTTCTCAATAAATCGCGCTTAAAACACGGGTAGATCGTAGGTTCTAAGAAGGATAATTTTAGATCATGGTTTGCATTAGGACATTGAATTCCGACGTTCCCGTGGAATTGTTTTATACGTTCATAGGGTGCAGCTGATGCACAATCATCTCATCATGATGATCTCATAGGGCCAGTCCTTGCGGTAAGAGTCAAGTTCCTCCCTCCACCTTCGTCTTGGTCTGCCACGATGTCACCTAGCATTTAATGAGACTCAATAAGTGCAAGCAAGTCTAATAGATATCAAATTTAATATCGAGTTTGATGTAGAAGGTGTGTGATGGATGATATGACAATTTTGATATGGAAGCAAGTGTTTTTCATGGAAAATGCAAAAAACGATACTTAATATAAATTCAGATACTCATAATTAGGTTTGTCTTAGCATCTTGTTTAACAGAATACCAGTCGGTAAATTGGTAAGTATGTTTTATTACCAATTTCGTCTATCTATATCAATAAACGCGCAGGTAGCTTTATATCCTGATTGTTAGAAATTAAATTGACTGTTTACGGTCTGCGGCAATTGGCAGATAATCCTAAAACTAATTGCAATGTTTTCATGTGCCTATTCTATAATTCCTTTAGGGATTTTTCAGTACGGATTTGTGCTCGTTTGCTGGAAATACCAACCTAATTATTTTTTTTAATAAATTCTTCTGGGTTAGCTCGCTCCATCGTCGACTTTGTCTCTGGTATCTATGACCTAGACTAGAGTCAAGAGCAAACCCATATTAATAATAAAAAAATATAATAAGTATAATATATATAAAAAAGCGTGAAGCTATATTAGTTTCGATATGTCAAATCCACAGACGCACAGGATCAGTCGTAGTGGTGACACCTTCGGGAGAGACGCACAGGACCAGTCGATGTCACTAAGGGGAGGCCTATGACTAGCGGCTGGAATGACGATTACCAGAAACATAATAATTTTATGTATTGAAGTACCTAAAACACTCCAACCAATAACCCATACTATAGTAGTAATATAATTGCGAAAGTAACTGTCTGCTTATCACCTTTCACGTCTATGGTTCACCGGATTTGAATGAAACTTGGAACATGGCTAGACCATGAACTGGAACAGGACATTTAATTCTTTTTATTTTAGTCTTCCGTTTTCTTGGGATAATTTCCGAGCGAGGATTCCGAGAAGGATAATTTCAAGCGGGCGAAGCCGCTGACATAATCTACGAGTAGCTCATGAAGTTCCCAGTAACGATTAGAACGTCAAATAACGTCGATACAGGTTGCACGTCATAATTGGAAGCTCTAAGAGCCCATAATGTTCAGTTTGCTAATACTCGATCTAATCTATAACCTTAGGACCTCTTTGCTCTTAACTCTTTGACCTACTTATGTCACCCCTGACAGTTAGCTTTTGACTTTTGGTTCCTATATGCTTCGTTGGCTCAAGTGTTTGTTTGACATAGATTCTTAACCATTATGGGTGGGTTAAGAAAATAAGTTTGGATGGGTATTGTCATCTTTAATAAGCCTTTATAAGAGTGATCAATCTTTGGACGTAATCAAGGTTCGAGCTATGAGAAGAGCACAGAAAAGATGCACAATGGTTACTAAATGAGTTCTGAATAAATGAATCCTGTTTTGACCTAATTTGCTTTGGCTTTAACGCAACTCGAATGTAAATTGAAGTGATGGGTCACTGCAACTTACGTTCGGGTCCCTCTATATCTTAGAATTTTTTGATGAAAAGGTCATACTCGTATTACTCTTAGATCAATCACTACAATACTATCTGAATTTATCCGCACTGAAGTTGAAATAGATTTCAATAACGTTTCAATTGAAAAAGGTTCGAGTACGTACAAAAAGCAGAATCATATCAAGTTCTGTTACTTTCCTACATATATACTACATTAATATATTATTGAATATACCTCCCGACACGTGCTAAGGTCGGTCGTGCCAGCACGTGTCATGTTATCGGCGGCAAGTGCATCAGAGTACGGTTATAATACATTTTGTGTTGTTTGCCGCGGGCTGGCAACAAACACGCTACAAAAAAAACAACTTCCTCTATGGTCAAGACTTAATATAGCTGACATAGATGGGTTTATGGCGCGAAATTGATTAACAGTTGCATATTTTTGTTTATGGCGAACTTTTATAACTTTTTCCTATTATTGAATAGTCCACACAAATGTGTCGACTTCCAACCGAAGAGTGACCATTGAGGCATAAAGACGTTGATGCCAAACGAACCATAAACTATACTAATATAATAAAGCTGAAGAGTTTGTTTGTTTGAACGCGATAATCTCTGGAACTATCAGTCGGATTTGGAAAAATATTTTTTGTAAACGATAGCCACATTCATGAGAAAAGGACAAAGTCGCGGGCAAAACCTAGTTATCCTAATATTTAGCATGGTATGGCTGAAAACTATCTTGTTAAATACGGTCAGAAAGATGCTGTTACTGTTTTTTCATAATAATAAGAAATATTTGTCTATATTCTGTCCGCGACTTTGTCAGTTAGTAAAGTTTTATCTTCCAGAGAAAACTTACTACCAAGATGAACAGGATATTATGTCCCAATCAGTGTCTTAGCTTATCCTTATGCTAAGTTCCAGCAATATTCGTTACCGCTTTAGACGTGAAATGTAACAGCCAGGCAGACACGACACACTTTTGCATTTATAAATTTAGTAAATGTGGATTTTGAGTGTATTTTACTTTTTTTATTATTGATCGGCACGCTTTTGCCCAAAATCTCACCAGATGGAAATCTATGATGTGGTCGACGATGAAGCACGCTTGCCTAGAAGTAACCTATTCATTCTTGACTTAGGTTGTGCCTATCAGGAACAGAGTCCAAAACGGTCTATTTTGACTTTATTGAAAGACATGAGGAAGTCTGCAGAAAGAACCTAGTTAATCCAAGATGATAAGGATGTGAATATCTACGTACAAATTTTACCGCGTCGACCGCGTAGATTGCGATTATTTCCAGTCAGTGAGTCCATTGTGGCCCAGTAACGGCATTTAGGTGACTATGGTCAGAATTAGTCGACTATTGTCAGAATTAGCCGCGTATTGTCGGAATTTTGGAGTCTTATCGCGTCTACTATCGAATCATGACGAATTTTATACGCTTAAACGTAAACGGGACGGCGGCGGTGCTTGTGAATTATTTCTGCTTCGTTTGAGAATTAGGTGGTTTTGTGCCGTCTGGCTTGGAATAATGCTAATGCATTTTAAAGAGGTCTTGGAAGGTTTGCTGTAGTTTTGCATTTAGTAGCAGATGTGCATCCAGACACTTATAAAACAACTAACATATTTGAAGAAGGAATTCATCGAGCATTAACTAATGCATGGACAAGCAGCTTTTTTGAAGCTCGCCAACTTGACAATAGACATCCCATAACCTTTAATTGAAAGACGCTTGACATAATTGGCTGCTAAATGTTAATGGCAAAACAGGTGTCGATGTTTTTGAATATTAATGTGTTGCTCAATATTTCAGATATCAATCATTTCATAGCAGAAAAAAATGGCTCCTTTTTCAATTAGCTTCTAAACTAATAAGAGTCATTTTCGCCTGTATCGCCGATTGTTGAAATTTTACAGCTAGCTTTAAGTCTACTTACATCGTTTCCATGTTCATCATTCCCGTTGATGCTGTAATCAGCTTCATTGTTGTTCATAATCTTATCATCAGTGCCATCCATTCTTATATCATTACCATCCTTCATGGTGTAGTCATTTCCATCTGTGGTAACAGCACTAACGTCGGTCATGTCATTACCAACACACTGCCTCATCTCCAATCTTATTTTACTCGATTCTTTATCGATTATCATGTTCGATTGCACGATCTTATCAATATCGTAGTTGTCTGCAAAAGCTTTCGATTTCCTCTTCAAATTCTGGGGCGATTCTAGTTTATCGTTTAAATTGTTGTTGTTTCCGAATTTTAGAGATTCAGATTCTTCTATGTGAGGTTTCTTGGCGTTTTCGTAATCGATTTGTGTCTTCTTTCTTTTCAGGCTGAAGTTCTCGTTGAATATGTCATCGACGGTGAGGTCTCGGTCCGTCATGTCGGGCAGGTTGACGCCGTTCATTTTAGTCATCGTGGCGAATGTTCCGCGTTTCTAATTGGTCACATTGTGCACAGCGGCTGGGGGTTATCTCGTGCCATTGTCGGTTTAACGCGGCGTAAATCATCGACAGATCATTATCTATCGGCTGAGATGACCGCTATAACCGGCCAGTTTACAACGACCTCTAATTTCAGTACACCATGTACACAGAAATCGATTTGTTCAAGATCTATATACGTTGGCGTTATTGTATTGTTACCGCCTCACGTTGGGCAACTATCGTGAACTTTTACACGATTATTGTACTGCCATTACATTTCGTATGAGAATTCTATTTTCTTAGATCGATAATTTTCTTTTGCCTCGCTCTTCAGTGTGTATTCGTCTCTTTCTTACATCAAATAATGTTATTGTTTACTTGCCCCGTTATTATTGATGGTATAGGAAATTGCCTGACCAATATGTGATTACCTCCGGATTGATATACACGATACAACTGGAGTTAATAACTCAATAATAATAATTCAGTTGAAAACTTATAAAACCTGTCGACTAATTTGACACTGTCGCACAATTAAAATTAAATAATAAAATTAAATTAAAGTTACATAGCAGAAAGTTTGCACACTGAAAGTCACTCAAACTCCTAACACCCAATAAAAAAAAAACACAATCACTGTCAAAAAATTTATAAAAGTTCGAATTCGAAAAGTTTAATTTCGTATGTTGGCGCGTGTTGGGGCCCACGTGAGCAGTCGCTCGCGGCTATCACATGGAGTGCCCGCGCGCGCCTGACGTACTGCGACGATAAAGACGGGGAGTGCCACAGTACACCGTAAGTATGCAGATCAAGAAATACATTAACATTTACTAACTGATGATGAATTGCTTGCCGACGAGCGGGCGGACGATTAATCGAGTGCATAATTGAATTGCGTCAATGGTTTAGCAGATATTATTTTTAGTTGACTTATTTAAATAATTTTGCATAGCCATTGGCTACGCCTAGCTAGGCAGAGGTAATTGTCATATCCGACGATGATATAAAGTCCTGTCTAACATGCTTAGATTATTTGTTATTATTTATAGGAACATGGTAATAGTCAGATCTATCCTAGCAAGTTTGATCCACTTTCCTAGCCTACTACTGAAAATCTACATTTCTGTTTTGTCAATCAATTTTAAATCCTAGTTAAATGCTTCCTAATTTCAGTAGAGATACAGATAAAAGATTTCTACCGTTTCCAGCAAAAATTGTCGCCAGAGTAAAGTTGGAAGCTTCTCTACGAATCGAACGTAAAAAACTGCATGGACAACTGGAGGAAATGTAATAAAAAAGAACAACACTTTTTCTTTTCTTTTAGTTAATTTTCTTTTTCCTTTTCTAGCTTAACGTACAACACCAGAACATTTTGAAAACAACATGCATGTCACATTCATCATCATCTTACTTTCCGCATCTGATTTCCTCACATATACTACGCAAAAAGCTCCTTCTCACTCTTCGCAGCAAATGTGTATCATTGTTCCTCTCATATCAGGTTTGATTGTGAGGTGATCATGTGTCTGTGTGTGCGTTCTGTACCTACATGTTTGTGTATGTCTGTGTGCGTACAATGATTTGCGTCTGAGGTACCTACTTGTGTACGCATTTTTGATGACATATCGCGCGGAGCTTAGAAAGCTTTCGTCTAATGTTTGATTGTTTTGCAGTTTTATTGGGGCTTATGGGTGTTTTCAGGTGGGCAACTGTTTATTCTTATTGGTTTTAAAGTTAACAAGCTTGAATATATGAAGTTTTAAACATCAGAAGGTAAATTCTACTAATTTTTAAGCAACATTCGCTGATTTTCCTACATTTTTGATAGATTGCGACTGAGATGCGAGTACTTTCGCAAAACTATGTTAGTATTTTTGCAACCTAGCGATTTCGTCACGCATTTTTTTGGCTATGTTCGTTCAATCATCGGTCTACAAGACGTAGGTACGGTGATGCGCCACCGGCACATGGTGGACATCCCATCTAAATACACAAAACGTTTTGGGAATACCTTCATTGTGCTTACAGCCAAGAAGTGGAATTCCCTGCCGGAGTGAGAGAAAGCTACAACTTGGCAGCTGTGGTCTCTCGAGTCAAGAGTGAATATTTTACTTATAGGCGAGTGTGCTCCATCGTCGACCACATCATCGCTTTCCATCAGATTTTGGTCAAAAGCGAGCCCATCAAAAACATAATAAAATCAAAATTAAAATATGACATCCAAATATTAACTGCCTACTAGTAAACTAATTACTGTGCTTAAGCGTCTGTTTCTCTTAAAAACCCATTGGCAATTGCAACGTCTCGTTAACAAAGCATAAACAAAAGCCTACAACTTGTAAGAAAGAGTCCAATAGCATGTTATAGTGCCACTCACCAATCAGAGTGCCAATTCTACTCATTTTTAAGCAACAGTCGCATTCTGTCAAAAAAAAAACTCATTTCTCATACACTTTTGACAGATTGACACTGAGATGAATGCGAAAGTTGCTTGAAAGTCAAATTAGTATAATTTGGCACTCTGATATGTCATGGCATTAGCGTTTCAGAAGGGCAATTACATAAAATGGAACGTTCTTATTCGCATCTCAGTCGCAATCTGTCAAAATCAGAGGTCAAAATGTAGGGAAATTAGAGGTGTTATTGACAGATTGCTCGGGAATTGGCCCTCTGTTTGCAGCTACGCATTTATTTGACTAGAAACATTTACGGCTAGGCAATGGTATCACGCCTCGTTCCTCAATAACGAAGCGTTATTGGGACCCGTTAGTAATGTAACCCTGACTTAGTACCTACTTCTACCACATGTAGGTACTAAGTATTGTAGATTGTACCTACTATCAAAGCGTTTTCTCGACGGGCGGCATCTAAGCATTGTTTTGTTATCTTCGTTAGTCGTTAGTAACTGAGATATGATCACAACAGCAGTTACTATCGGTAAGAGTTACTAACGGATTGATTTAGTTCTTATCAGTTGGTACCTACTTTCTACTCATAGGAGTAAATTACTTTGTAGCTGTTTTGTTTTTTTTTTTTTTAATAGGTAGGTTCTTACTGTTTGAGCTAGCGATTAATTGAATGCCCGTTTACATTGCACATTGGGAAGTTGAGCAATGTGTTATTTTGTAAAAGAAAAACGAATCTAAACTAATGTCACAAAGATATAATATTGTTTGTTTGTTGGAGACAATCTCTGGAATTACTTGGCAGATTGCGAAAATTGTTTCACTGATAGACTACTTTAGCAGAAATCGCTGAGTGATTAATTGATTAAGTATAATAGGTACTTAATAATGTTTATTCACAAAATGTGTACATTTATTTTTACAAGTGGAGTGCTTAATCTAAGTTTAAAGTAAATTATAGTCTAGGTACTTTTAGGGGTTCCGAACCTATGTATGAAAAAGGAGAAAACCTTAAATGATAACACGTGTTGTCTGTCCGTCTTTCACTCCGAGTCTGCCGGACCGATTCAGTTCAAATATAGTGCAAACATGAACTTCTGGAACCCAAACACCATTTCAATTCTACCTTCCTTAGTCCAGTCATTTTAGCACTAAAAATGGGTGAACCTCGGAATGAGAGATAATACCTAAGCTGGAAATTCGCAAACGCCTTTATTTTGGTGTCCTAAATGTTTTGTCAAAAATCTCATAAAACCTCGTGTCTGCGTTGTAATATTGAAGGTCACAAAACTCGGTTTTTCGCTATTATCTCGGTTTGTATAGCTCCAATGATGTTAACACCTATGATCAAAATTGTAGAGCGTCGAACATTTTTCATGCGCTCAACCGTTTTTACAAGCTTTTATTTAACTTGCAATCTATGTTTGTTTGGATGGAATCTTGCAACTAAATTTTGAAGCAGATATCTTCAACCGATTGAACTGAAATTTTATATACACGTTCAGTTTGGATGACAATGCATGGTTAACTGTGTGACGTCATTCAAAATCCAACATGGCGGAACACCCAATATGGCGGACTAGTTATTTTTAATGCACTCCTTCAATATGGGTATCAAATGAAAGGGTTTGCTAAGAATAACTCGAAAAATAAAGTGGCGTCACTCTAAATCCAAAATGGCGAACTTCTAAAGTTTGAAACTCAATTTTGAAGCAGATATCTTCAACCGATTAAGCTGAAATTTTGTATACACATTCAGTTTGGATGACAATACATGGTTAGCTGTGTGACGTTATACTAAATCCAACACAGTGGAACACCCAAGATGGCGGACTTATAATTTTTAATGCATTCCTACTATATGGGTATCAAAAATGAAAGGACTCACTGAGAATACGAATGCGAGTTTAAAAAAATATGATGTTGAACATAAACTCTGTTGCTCCAATCCGTCTGGAATTTGTTGTAGGTACTGGAGTTTTTGGAGAGGTCGAATCGTACGAGTCTGTAGCATCGGTTGGTTAACTTTGACTTGTGCAATTTGGTGAGATAGGCGTCAATAGCATTGGTTTGTAACCTGTACACAAAATGCAGGGTATTGCCGTCGACCATGCCGTAGTATACTTAGGCTCGAAGCTCTTCGCTGCTGCTCAAGCATACGAGGCTTTAAGTAGGGTAAAATCATTCGAAGGTCTCCTTATTGAAGAGCTAGACCACAGAGTACTATAATATATGAGCTAGACTGTTCGAAATCAACCGGCAAACGACCTGCAACAATGTGGCGTTGAATGAGATGAACGGACTGAGGAACGTGTCCAGCGATAACTAAAAAGAAAAAAATGAATTTAAAGTATAAAACCTTTTTTTTAATAAACAAGCTTTTATTTAAATGCGCTAAACAGAAAAAAAAACTTTTACTTTAAAACTTTTCCTATCAACTTATAACGTCATTACACAATTTATATGATATAAAAGCTTGTCGCGAGATTTTCTTGTGTAGATAAATAAGTAAATAAAATGAACACAAGTAAATACTTTGTGTAATTGATTTTAATTATAAAAATTTTCAAACTAAGTAAATACGAGTACTTAAATCTCGTAATGACGTTTTAAGTTGATAGTAAAAGTTTAAAAGTATTTTTATTTATTTTTAGCGCATTTAAAAAAAGCTTGTTTTTTAAAAGGTTTTATACTTTATTGAGATTGATGGCGGAGAACGCGCAGCGCTCAGCCAAACTGTAATATGGTCAACCGTGAATCTCGGTGAATAATAAATCATTAAAATATGACTAACAATTAATAATTTGCACTATTTATTAATTAATACATAGTATTTAATAACATTTCACATGTATCTAATTAGTATAGGAAACGGTATGGTACATTGGTTCTTTGGATCAATTCATACTCATAAAGCACACGACCTCACGATCTTTGACTGATTCTCTCAAGGAATCCTTAAATTCTTCTGCTCTTTTGATGACGTCGTCTTTAAATTCATTTGGTATAGTAATTTCTTGAATCGATCTCTAGTTTATAGTTTTCAATTTATTGTAATATGTATTAATTTATTCATAGTTATTGTTTTATTTTTATATATTTCATTTTATGGGCCCTAGATGCCTGAAATAAAGGAATTAATATATTAAATGAATATAGCCTACTCAATCGATGATTCGTTGTCGATCGTTTAACACTGTACAACCATCGCATTGATGAGTCGATGACAAGCATTTGATGAACGCTAAAGTAGTAATTATCTCAGACGAGAGCTAATTTATCGTACGCTAATAGTTCGGCGAACAGTGCAATTTGACTGAACATAGATCGGTAATTACCTTTCTTTTTGCCATAGTACTGTTCATTGTTGGTCCTGGGATTTACAACATAACATAATACAGTGTTCCCTGAAGGGGCGGGTATAGGTGTTACTGTATACATAACAACAAATGCATTCGTTTGTAAGATTAAAATCATCTTATGGTCAAAAAATGAAATCTCTACCTTGTTTCGTTTAGTTAATAAAAAACTGGCCAGGTGCGAGTCGGACTCGCGTGCTAAGGGTTCCGAACGAATTTCATTTTTTAACACTAGGTAAAGACTTCTTATAGGTTTTCCTGAAATCTATAGGTAAATAATTATTATCTGCATTTTTTTCAAAATTTTTGGCTCTGTACCTACTTTCGGAGATAAGGGGGAAGATAAATTACACAAAAAATTACCATACCCCCCCGGGTATGGTCATTTTTTGTTTAATTTCTTGAATAACTTCAAAACTGTTTATTTTAAAATTATGAAAAATAAATAATTAAAACCCTCACAATAAGCCCTTTTATTTGATATGGCGCACGGTACAGTACCTACTATTTTTTTTATTTGTAGTTTTTCCCCCATAAGTGACCCCCACACTCAAAATTTATTTATTTACGTAACGCGTCTGTGTCTGGGGTCACAGACGTTCATATATGTACCAAATTTCAACAGAATCGGTCCAGTGGATTCGGAGAAAATTGACTGTGACAGACGGACAGACAGACAGACAACCAGGAACCAGGAGGAGGACCCCATGCTCAGCAGTAGGCAGCGCTTGCGATTACTCAACTATAGATTCAGGTTCTATTATTTGCAAGTAAACTGATATCTTTATTGTGAAATTAGACGTCTTCAGCGTCAGGAACAACTTGCATGTAATGTATAGCCAATTGTGTCTAAAGACAATAGGTACCTAAGTAGATTCTCACCATGGGGAAAATTATATTGGAAAAGTAATTATTATACAATTTATCACGCGATTAAAACCCACACACTAAAATGACTTATCGCTAATTCATACGGGACACCACTTTACAAAAGTAACAACATAATATTTAGACGAAATAAATCATAAACACCGAAATAACGGAACAGTTATAAGTGTTATAACACCTTCTTCTGCCCACGCATCGTCGCTCATCCTTACTTCATTTTTGTTCCCAGGGTAAAAATAGGGTCAGTTTCAAGTAGCCAAGACTTCACGAAAAGAACCACTTTAACTTGACACGCGGTGAAAAAAGAAACTACTTTAATTGTACTGAATTTGGCATGTCATTGACATTTGGCTTAGCGAGCAGCGCCAACGAGAACCGTCAATGTAAACTTGTAAATACTGGGTTAAGCATCAAGTGGGCGATCGCAGAGGTCACAGCACTAGTTCGTCGACATGTCAACGAGACAACACTTCATGTGTCAATGGTCCGAGCACGGTTGAACACGGACAATGAAGCGTTGATTTGAAACTTGTTAATTGCTTTTTATGATTACTTCAAGATGATTTTGCAGAATTTAAATTGGTAAAAAAACAATGCGAAGTATCATATGTAGATCCAAACAAAAAAATCCCAACGAAATATTATGACAATATTTCAATAAGTATTTATTGTTTAATCAATAATAATATCAATAGAAATATCAAAAAACCAACTTTATTTTAACTTTAAATTCGAAATTACATTACATTACATTACATTATTAGACATCTAGTGGTGAGTAGCGTAACTGAGTAACTGGCTTGCCAACTATGAACTTAAGTAGTTCCAGTATATATAAATAGATGGCGCTGCTATTATTTCAGGGAAAGAGTGAGAAAACAATTAAATATGATTTAAAAAAAAATCTTTATATTTTACGTATCCAATCTATAGACAAAGGATTAATACAAATAAAAATAAATTAGAAAAATATAAAAAGGTGGCGTCAAAGTATCGGGGTACCGCCATCTAGTATCGAATAGCTTTAATAAAAAGTTTTAGTTACTGATCACTTACCCAGGTGGCGTTGCTATCATTGGACACAGTTTGAAAAGTAGGAACACACCGAAAAGTCATTTTTCGCTAAATATCACAAAATTGGTCAGTTTTTTTACAAACAAACTTCTTCTCACAGCTTACCTAGAACAAAACAAAACACTTACTTAGTGATGCAGATTACAAATAGGTATTACAATGATAAGCAGAGCTATTTGGTAAAAAAACTATTGCACCCGAAGGCTCGCAGATTCATAACTCAAGTTCTGAATATTGTTCAACGTTTCCTAAAATTGTAAATGAAAATTCATATCACCCATGTAATAAATGCGAACTAACTAGGTAGATTATCATAAAATTCAATACCTATAAAAACAAAGTCTGCAATATTTAGACAATCCATCCCCAATAAGGTAAACGTTTTAAAAGGCTCTATTGATTTATAGATAACTGACTTATGACGGGATAATTGCAGCCAATCATCATCGCGCGTCGATCAACGTTACTGGAGCAATCATAATTTAGATTGCTATATGATTGGTGGGTATAATTTTATAGCGATTTAGGCGTAGGGGTACAAAAGATGTTACGTGTTCTAGTGGGTTAGAGGCGAGACGTTATGAAACGGGTTCGATGCTTGAATTCCGTAGGATTTTTTGTAAGTTTGTGGTTTTTGGGTAGGATTTTTTTTGTCTTATAGGTGTGTTGTCTAACTCTATTTCACATTAAACGTATCTATTTGAAACGCAATGATCAATGTGCTGACGCAATCGAATTGATGATTTGATATTAATATACTAATGTTTCATTCTTTTTTTTAGTTAGGGCGTTACTAACGAGTTACATTATCCTTTAATGAATTTCTTAAAACACATCCGGTCCAAAAAACTCTAAACAAAATTTCATTTTAAACCTTTACACCAAAAATTAAATACATAGTCGACATCATAAAAATAATAGCCCACAGTTAATATTGACAGTTAATTTTAAGTTGTACGCAATCATTAAGCACAGATTTGAAGTGAAGATTTCTAGGCAGAGTGCGGCGGCCCGTGCCAGGCCCGAGGCGGTGCGGGCAGCTCCAGCATTTTTTAAACAGCCAAAAAAACAACACCAAAAAGTGGACTGACACAAAATCCTGCTCTATGGTCAAGCGTTTAGGTCCACTATTCGATAACAGATGTCGCTTTCTTCAAGTAACCTTTTTTGTGAGTACCAGACATCAAGAATTTTATGCCTCATTGTAGCGCGCACAAGTTATCATTATGTTGGTTTTTTGCGTGTTTCGGAAAGATTAATTAGTGTATTTGCGGAATGTAGCTCAGCGTTTTGTTGAATAGATTTATTTGGGCTATGTAATGCGTTATTAAAAACAATAATTGAGTCTATGCAGGTTGCTAACTATTGTTTAAAGTTAAAGTTTCTCCGTAACGACTTTGTGTTCCGAATTTCTTGTTGAGTTGAAACAATTAGGTAAGGGTATTAACAAAGGCCGTGTTTGTTATTAACGAAGCAACATGGACGCTAACTTGACGCTATTGTTACCTTATTTAGAGGATAAAGTAGTTCAAACTTCAAAATGTGGTTAAGAGAGAGAGTTTCCTTAGAAGTTAAGTGCATCATGTAAGTCAGGTATTTGATATAATCAGGACTTGAAGGATCTGCAACGTAGTACCTAACCTACGTAACTAGCCCCGCACAATACGTAACGAGCCGAGTTTACAGCTTCCTCGGCTGTAAACTCTGATTTAGGGCTCTTTCTTTACCTACTATCTACTACTTATGGATAGTATCGTAGCATGCCTTACGAATCGTAAAATGTGGGTTCGAATTGGAGTCAAGGTAGTGGCAGGCATGCGCTTACCAGGCTGTGGCCAAGTCGTTCGTTCATCACCTGCTCTGCTCTAATAACATCAACACTACACTATGGACAAGTAATGTGTCGTCTTACGACGTGTTGCGTTTAGCGTGAAACCCAGCAGTCGCAACACTGTAGCCTAACGGACTTTATAGTAGGATCTGTGTTGTGGAGGTCTGATAGACAAAAAGTCGTTCACTCCATGTGAATTACCGCTGAATAAGTACTGAAGGCCTTCCTCGTTGGAAAAGGCTTGGTCAGCATCAGATGATGATGAGAGGTGTAAAAAAAAACTAGATTTCTAATCTACGGTTTTGTTTTTTATTTAGCCTGTACTCTCCCACTGCAGGGCAAAGGCCTCCCCCAAATACTCCCAGGTAGGTAGTCTTTTCCGAAGCCACCTCGAACCAGCCCTTGCAGAAGGCATATTATATTATAGGCATCGTCTCTCCTCTCCTCTCACTACAAAGGATCCACATACTGTGTCCATCAAGCAGTAAACACTCTTAAGCGTGTAAAAAGAACAATAGCACGTAAAAGTATTAAATTCACTTTTATTTGTGTTCCTTGAAACATTCAGTTTGAATGGAGGATTTAGGTATTTAGTATTCTGGTCTTCTTTATAATTTACGTTCGTTTTCGAAGGTTTCTTGAAAGAAAGTTTGCGGTGGAATAAACTTAAGTATGTATTATTAGGATCGTTGAAAAAAATACTGAGCAAACACGGGGAAAATGACGTGATGGAAGTTTTAAGTTTGATTAATCCGTAGATCTCTTTACCGATGTAGGCCATGGCGGTGTTTTTTTTTTTTTTTTTTAACCGTTGCCCCGCACTAGGAATTTCTCATGTATCGTGGGTGCGTTTACAATCATGCATAGTCACATACACACACAGCTAGACCCGGGACAACTATAGAGGCCATACAAATATTTGCCCCGTGCGGCAATCGAACTCGCGACACGCAGCGCAGCAGTCAATCGTTCAACCACTGCGTCAAACGTGCCGTCAAGTAAAAACAAACACAAATACAAATTTCAAAGGAGACTGGCCATCGGCGCGGGAGCTATAATAGTGCAAAAGTGTGCGCAAACACAGAGGCACTCCCTCTTCCATCACTCGCAAAGATTGAAGGAATGGCTTTCCGACACGACCGGAGAGAGGTCAGGCGCAAGACCATGCTTTCCGGGGCACGGAGGTATCATACAGCCACAGATAATAAAATATGTACAGACGCCAGCACATCAAGCCACCCGAAACTGTCCAATTTTCCCAATCAACCTTGAACCTAATGCATTAGGGATAAAGTTGAAAGTAAATTAAAGAAATTTGACAGACTGTTGTATCTTGATGTGCTGCGTCTGTACTAGCGCAGGTAATACAGCCAACTTCAGTTGTCAGTGTGATTGTAGTCCTCCTGACCGATTTCGGCCATGGCGGCCAATCTCAACTGAGACTAGCCATCGGCGCGGGACATATTATTGAAGTGCACAAGTGTGTGCGCAAAACCCAATTAAAATTTTTGCCCGACCTGGGAATCGAACCTAGGACTCCACGCTCGGCAGTCGCGCTTGCGACCGCGAGACCAACGGAGCAGTTATTCCGAGTCAGTGTGATTAATGAGTAGGGGAAGACCAAATAGACGAGGGATGGACTGTGAGTCATATTATATAGGTAGATAGGGTCACTACTGAGATGCGATTAATTGAGAAGTATAGGAGAAGGAAAATCTTTGCTGTCCCCAATTGAATTGGCATAAGAACAAGAAAATGCTGACTGAAAGACAATGCTATTGGGAATAATTCCGATCTGTCACCCTGCTTTGTCGCCTTAGAGGACAGATATCGCAGACACAGATTGTACAATTTTTTTACTTTATTTGATAATACAATCAGTCTTCTGATTTGACTTCATAATATAGGTAACCTAGTTACAAATGAAAACTATTAAATTGACTAATAATAAACTTGTAAATATCTGTCAGGGGGACAGATTTTTACAAGTTTACTATTAGTAAATTTAAGCTAAGGAGACAAAGCAGGGTGACAGCTCGGAATAATCCGTTATTGGGTATTATTTCAAAATTAATTTATTCATGATTTTGTAACTGTACATTGGTTCAAAAGAGTTTACGTGGAGTTTCTTGCACGTTCTTCTCCATAGGATCTACTCTTTGGAACATGCAACTGCGGCGCTGGAGATAGGGCGGGGGGTGAGTGTGACTGTCGCTAGCGCGGCAGACCTAGAGCTTCATCAATTTGACAGACAGATCTCGACAATTCAAAAGTGCCTGTAAATGGTCTACTTATCTGAAATAAAGATTTTTTATTTGATTTGGTAGGTTCATTGTATCCGAAAACTTTAAGTTTCTAGTCCTAGGGTGCGAGTGATACCGAGAGCCATCGCTGATTTAAATATTAATAGAAATGGTTTCTTTAATGACGCATTTCCTTTCTACAGAAATTGTTTTCTAAGGTGCTCATAATAGCTATTAAAATATTAACATTTTTACTTTCGATACATTCAATACAGGTAGTCGGTAAAGGAAAAAAAACAAAATTATTTTATCAATTTATCCCTTCACAAATGAATTTGGACTTAATTGCTTACTTTTACAGTTTAAATTACATTCCTCTGATGTACGTAAAACGGAAGTCCAAATTACAAAATAACTGAAATTAAAAGGTCTTATAACGCTGAAATAATTTGGTTTAAAATGCGTTCTGTAGTAATCGAGATAGTGTTCAAAATTGTTTTTGCTTTTCGAAGCGTATTTGGGAATGGTAGTAGCGCGGTTCATTTCAACATTCCATCTGTTCTCTTTTTAAATTCTGCTGTTTTTAAATTGCCAGTTTTATTTTTTGTTGCTCAAGTCGTGTCAGTAGGTGAAAAAGTTTTGCTTCGGAATATTAAAATAATCGGAATTTAATTAATATCTGATACATTAATATTTTTAAATAAGGTCAGAATTTGTACCTGTATGGCAAAAGATGAAACGAAATCAATTTAGTGAATATTTTACAAATATATATCATGAAGCAATAAAATATTAGGTAAGTACCTACCTACTTAATGAATAATCAAACTTACTATTATAAACTCGAAAGTTTGGATGGATGGATATTTGTTACTAAATCAAGCCAGAACGGCTGAACCGATCTGGATGAAATTTGGCACAGAGATAGATTTTAGTCAAGAATTATTGCACATAGGCTTCCCCGGGATTTATCCTGGAATCCCTAGTTACAGTTTCCGATACTCACGCGGTAGAAGCCGCTGGCAGAAGCTAGTACTAATTAAATATCCTGTTTAGTTTAAGTGATAAATCGGTAATTCTTGAACTACCTGCTGATTACATTAAAAAACGATAACGCCAATTTAGACGGCACAGGACAAAATACAGCGACTTCCTTTTAAACCATTAATTGAATGCATCCCAAAATCCCAATACACACCACAGCCAGTCATAACCACAGATAATACCAAAACAGATTAACAAATTCCTTGTTCGAAAATCGAAAGAGGTCGATTCAAAAGGTTTATATTCTGTATGTCGCGTTCGACTCCGGGGCGTGGCTCTATGATCGATGCCCCTCGCACTGTCCTGCCTGCCAGTACAAGAGATTGATTTGAAAATAGAACTTACTGACTGACAGCTTGTTGGGTTAGGAGGAAACCGATTTATTGTTATTTTACTGATAAAGTAGTAAAAAATATTAAGAAAACTTATTTCCTTTATTATGAGGCTTTGGGGATGGTGACATTCTATTAGCAAAGTCTTAATTTACCGAAAAAACTTTTTTGCAATCGCTGATAGCACTTATACAGAGCCTTATGTTAACGATATAGGTACCTACGTAGGTGAGTTTACTACAGGCTGCTAGAAAATAGGAGTAGGCCTAACCTATAATCTAGTCAAAATATCTTGACGATCCGATTACATCAGAAATTGTTTCGGGGATCAACCTTCTTGTTTCGGGGATCAAAGACAGTTAAATCCTGTCTCCTGGACCTGGGCTTTATGCTTCAGAATAAAAAAGAGCTTTGAGAGTCACACTTTACCCAATCACTGCAAATATGTACTGGAAACCAGTGGTTACCACCACTCGAGACGCACCGGATAATTCAATAAAGATCGACATATTATCATAGATATATGAGGTGCCTTCTAAGTGTTTTCTGTCCGGCCAGTTATTTCGTTCAGCGTTTCGGTGTAACAAGTTGCTAATGAAGGAAGCTGTGGTCGCGTTTCTTTTAGTTTCTGCTGACGTTGAGTTATGAGGGCCAAACAATTATGTTGCGTGTCAGTGTCCTTTGTTTACAGCCTTTACAACAGGACGAGCATGCTATCTTATTTTTTTCGAATTTCAATAAGAAATATTTATTTTTAGTCTTATTTATTTTATGAAAGGAAAACTATTTATTTTGTCTTTTAAGCTTCCTATTCAGCTTCAGATTGGAATAAAACAGATTTTGACAGACATTTGGATACCTGTCTGTTAAAATATATTTCTGTGCCGGTACATTTTTTCACAGTTAGTAGGCCTACCTAGATCCCGAAAACCAAATTGTGACTTTACGATGTTGGCAACATTGCTAAATTATTTATCACATTATATTTAGGTATCAGTGCTGTTTTGGACAACATGACCAATCGCGTCAAGAATTAAAGAAACACACCAAGAATTCCAACCGAATACAAAAATTAAAACCTCGAACACCGCTAGTGTTCGAAACTTCGTTCGTAATTCAAATCAAAACTTGTTCGTTAACCTTCAATTACGCCTTACGCGCGGTTCGTGTGAAGCAGTGGTTCCTAACGTTTGGGCCGCGGAATATGGCCCGTGAAAGGTTTCCAGGAATTTCAAACTAATCAATTCAAAAAACACATTGATGAAAACTGATTTTAAGTTTTAAGTCTACCTGAAAATAAGTTTTTGATTTGATTTGGTCTGAAAACTTAGTTTCTATTCCAAGGGTGCGAGTGAAACCGAGAGCCATCGCTGATTGAAATATTAAAAGTGGACCGGTGACCATCCATACACCTCCGTGTAAAGTCGTTGGTCCCGGTTTACATTTGAAAATAATTTACAGTCGTTACGGGTAGTCGGAAGCCAGAAAATCCGACACCAGTTTTGCCAAGGATGGTGCTACTGCGTTACTGGGTAGTGGACTTCAGATAGGCAGTTGCTTCACGGATAATAATGGTATTCAGCTGCATCCGATTAGACTGGACACATTTGGGATAGGGTGAGGCAAATTGATTGATCGAAATGTTATGTTTCATTGACAATGCTCTTTTGATTTTAAATAGGTAGAAATGCTGGCGTGACGGAGGAGGCGTTCATGGCGGATTGGTCGGAAAGAGTAACATACCGGGAAGAGTGAAAGGCTATGGTGGACCCTTTGCCCAGCAGTGGGATAATACAGGTTGATTAAAAAAATCGAATGTTACTTCTTATGGATAGAGTTTACTTTTCTTCAGTAAACAAAGTGGTCCCAGGCCAAAGAGAGGTTGGGAACCAAAGGCGTAGAGTAATAAAACCTCACTCAGGTCGTGACTCGGGCACGCGCGTGCTTCAGCCGCGTAACACAGTACAGTATTTTTTGTACTGGCAACATTTATGGGTAGGCGTTTCCTATATCGTGGAATATTGGAGTGGTTAATTGGTGTTTTTAGGCTGGTAACGCTGAGGTAGTTTTATTGATTAATGTTTTTCTTTTAGGGGATTGGTTGGTAGCCATTTAAAGAGTGAAATCAATCTACAAACCTACTTCAAATTGATGTACTTATAGGTAAAAGTATTTGGGCACTTGCATTTTGTGAAGCCAAAGATTTGTGCCGAGACCGTCATTAAAAACCAAGATACCTAATTAAAAATCAAGAACATGGAGAGTATAAAAATGCATTATATTAGGTAGCAATTCCAATACATTATTATTTTTAAATGAATTAGCATATTTATAGGTATTTATTTTATAATTTTTTTATTTTTCCAAAAACACAAATACAGAAGTTCTCATTAGGGCTAAAAACATTAAAGGCTTTGAGAACAAACATTTTAAATACCCTCCTCCTAAACTAGGTGTAGATTTATGTGCCTGTGACTTAAGAGTCAGAAAATCAGGTCATCCAATAAATAATTAAAATTAGGAAAGTACCTACTCTGAAGTCTTTTCATTTATACGATCTTTTATAAAATACTATACCTTTTTCTGAGTGACCAAATACTTTTGAGTGGTTTGAGAATTCTGATCGAGACTTGATTTTTTCCGAGTATACCTACGGAAGTTCATAAACTATAAAAGCACTCTCATTACTCGGATAAAAATATAACAGGAAAGATTGAAGGACAAACTTAACTTTGTTGTTGAAAAAATGTGGTGTGTGCCGTGTCGTATGTGCCGCATACGACACGGCCAATTCTTCAACCGAAAATATAAGTTGGTAATCGCAAAAAAAAAGTTCAAGCTGTATGTAGCTTTTTTTTTGTAAATTCCCATTTTTTTTACTTTTCCTGTACTGTAGAAGATAAGAGAGAAGATTTATCTTCTTGCCAAATTTCATGGCTCTAGGTCAACGGGAAGTACCCTATGGTTTTGATTCCCTTGTGAGCGTCAAAACATGCGCCATACCTATACGGAGCATAAACGGCCTTATCTTTAGATTGCGTTAATTTAGAAGTTTGATTTTTTCCCTGCTCTAAGGGGTAGCAGACCTGAGTATTAGATATTAATTTCAGATTGATTCCTACACGCGTTCTAGTGTAAAAGGGTCTTGACGGACGGACAGACTGACAGACGGACAACAAAGTGATCCTATAGAGGTTCTGTTTTTGCCGAATGAGGTACGGAACCCTAAAAAACACAGTTTAACCAGATTTATTATAAGTTTACCTTTGATAAAAAGGAAAGTCTACAACGCAGGTTTTTTTTAACAATTGGAAGTCATCTTTCGCCCTGGGCGGAGCGGAAGGAAGGCTCTGGCCCTAGCGGCCCCTGTCTACTATGCTAACATCTCTTTGAGGCGCACGAGGAACACAACGCGCCGTCGACACGGCATGATCCTTTTAAGACTTCATAGTCTAACCGAATGCAGCTTCGGTTGGTTGCACCTGGTTCTGATCGGACGGCGAGCCACACAACGCTCTCCGTCCGCAAGCTTGTGCTAGCCGGGAATCGCTCTGCCGGGGATTGCGGAAGTCGCATACGTTCCCGCGATCCCCGGCGTAGGTGGCAGATGGAACACCGGGGTGGTTTTAGTCAGTAAGAGTCTGACAGACCCCTCCACCCGCCCCAGGGTGGAGGATTTCCATGAGGATTTCCCCCCGAGATCAAAAAAAAAAAAAAAGCCGGGAATCGCTCTACGACTTCCGACGGGGCGTCTTCTTCTGTTGCGTCGGGTGGGGCGTGAGATTTGCTTCTCCCTCACGCGGCCCGCCTCCTCCGTCGCTAGCATTTCCGCTTCGCAGAAGAATGTGACTGCTTCCCATGCCTCCTCGCTCCGGACTATGGATTGAACCAGGGCCGGACGCGAGAGGTCTCCGCCGCCGATCGCCTCGACGCGGACACGGCGGTGCTCCGCCCAAGCAGGGCAGACTTCCACCGTGTCCTCCGGACGATCCTCACAGTGGTGACACCCGGTCGTGTCCTCCCCCGGAATCCCCCGTAGCTCGGTAGCTCCCGAGACATCCGTGCCCGGTGAGTACTTGCGTCAGACGGAAGGTGAGGACGCTGTGGCGCCTCTAGCCACTCCTCAAAATGGGTATTTATCGCCACAGTAGTAGCGTGTCAGCGTTGGGTTGCGCACAACTCAGGGTTACGATTTACGAATTATGAGCAAACACAAACTCAGTTATGGCATTTTAAATTAGCTCATGATTTAAAACGATGGGCTTTCTACGCCAGCCGTTTGAAATTCAATTAGTCTATGGTATTCTGAGAATGTTTATTTTTATCACGGTTTTACAGCCTCCTAAAGTGGCGCCATAACACTGGGGCAGCCTTGGTTCTTGACCTTTCAGATTGAGTCTATCCAGCCAGGCTGGTGTGCTAGCTGACAGTTGGAGGCAGGTTGACAGGAAAGGAGGAAAAATACGTGTTGCGGCTGATGTTGTTTCTCGCATGGTGAGGACCTCGTCGCTTAGTCATAATAACCACACGTGTCGATCTTTAAGGTTAAGCAACGCTTGCCGAAGTCGTTCCTTAGATGGGTGATAATCCATTATGTTCCGAGACTCCTCCGAGGTTCACAAAGCACGTAAAGCCGTCAACATCTTTGGCAGTCGTTATGGGGAAGAAAGCAGGGTTTTTTTTTTTTTTAATCACGCTTCAATTGGCTATTAAAATTTAACACTCAATCTCAAAATTTTGTAAACAATATGTAATACCTAATTTAAGTCAGGTTGTATTCAAAACGGTAGCTATAATAAAGTAATAAACTTAATCGCTCGACCCCAGGTCGTAACCATTGACCGGTTGCAGCATCCCGCGTAATACCGGGAATGGGAATAATTATTTTAACTTAAACTGGCATCACCGCTCACGAACTCGTAATGATTTGATAGAGAAGGCGTGTTTGAGGTAAAATAATTAAAAGTTGGCAGCTCTATTAGAAGATTTAATTATCATAGAAGTGGCTAGTAAAAAGTTAACTAACCTTTTTTGATGGTTGAGAAAGAGAAAAGAATGTTGACAGATAAGGGGGCGTTTCCGTAGCAACCTGTCAGTGTTTGCATAAAAATGTAACGTTTGAATATTAATGTTGCCAGTTTAATGAATGACCGTAGAAGGATTTTTTTTAATAACTACAATGACTAAATATTAAGTTTTCAATGCACTTTCATTTTAGTTAACCTTCAAAACTCGAAAGAATATTATAAGTAAGTACCTATACCTATGGATTGGATGATGGTGATAACTATTTTGTCAAACCACGTTGTTATTAGGTAGGTATACATAATGTAAAATTGTGAAGATATTTTTATTGTTTTTTGCAAATAGTCTAATATAACAATTTATGGTTGTACCTAAATCCGAAGTTGTTATGTTTTCTGGTATTCGAACATTAAAATTTTATGTCGACAGCTTGAACTTGAGTGACTCCTGTAAAATAGGGTTGTGGTCACTAAAAGCTATGCAAAACATCGTTCGAGTATATAATGAATGAATGATAGATAAATTAACGGTTGAACTTGTTTTTTAGTTGTGTCAAGCTTACAAATGTTCTTTAGGCATAGTATGCAGACATAGATAAACATAGTTTTTTCTCATTTCTATGACTATTTAAAAAGTTTCTTAAAGCGAAAACGTGCACATAACTAAACAAATATTAATTTTAATTTCTGTAATAGGTATACGAAGCTATAAAACTATGATATTTACAGCCCAGCATGTAATAGCTTGTAGCCCTAAGCTTCCAACTGATTGCTTCAAGGCTTGCTCATTATTTATTTTAATTACTTCACTGTAATAACGGATGGTTTAGCTAATAAATTGAATATGGAACATGTTTGGTATGCAGACAAATGCCAAGTGCGAATGATAAAATTTGACAGCTATGATGTAATGGGGATCTGCCAAACTGACAGGTCGGTATGAGTTCAAAAATCGTCTCACATTCAAAGGTCTTCAAAACGACGTTTAGATATGGAAACACGGATTTAGTTGTATCCAGAACCAAGTATATTCCACCTATTTCATACGTATAGTATTAAACCGAAGTGAGGTAATTTTGTACACTTATCAAGACATGTTATTTTGGCCACTTGTAGGTACTGAAATTCCCATCCCATTTTCGTCATTCTGATCTCCTCAAGGCTATCCATATTTCACCGTCGCATTCCCATTTTTACTCAAAGTAATTTATTATTGTCCAGTCTTTTGCCAACTATGTTGGGGGCTTCCAGTCTAACCGAATGCAGCTGACTTACCAGTATTTTACATGAACTTCCACATCACAGTTACTGGGCAGCACGATACACCTTGGTAACTTTCTGTTGAAAAGAAAGCAATAAAACGAGGTTTTATTGAATTCGAATCAAATGCGAAGCGCATCTGCTATTTTGAAGGAAGCATTTTTTCCTCGAACAATAAAGGTATTATTTGTGTATACGTGATGGCCAGCTCAGTAGGCCGGAGACTCTGGACTTTAGTGTTGGCAATTATGTTCACTTTTGAATGCATTGTTTTAAGTTTTCGAATTTTGAAAGTGACTTTTAATAGCGTTTTTTTTTTCGTGTTTAACGCGCTGTTTGTTTTGTTACTGTTATCCTAGTTTCGAGGAAAATATTTACACTCTATAAATTGAATTTGTTATACTTAGGTGGACTGATTAGTCGCCGACTAATCAAGGAAACTGACTATCCTCCTATATATCCTATACTATATTTATAGCTGGTAACTATTTGAGCGCCGCCTAGTCATCTAGTTGGCCAAGTGCATAGTCGGTTAATACCTACTAATACCTACTATCTAATAATTGTTAATATAGTAGGTATTATGTTCTGTACCTACGCAACTTCGCCTCTGCAGACTTTAGACCGAGATAAAGTATTCTTAAAAATGTGTTTATCCGTGTTATAAACTATAAGCGTGCAAAATTTCATCCCTATCCGGATTTATTCCATTCTAATACCAAAAACTAATACCACTGGTATTTGTTTCAACTCATATTTTTTTTCTATTCCGAACGGATACCACTTTTTAAATAATTTAATTTAATGTACGAACGAATACCAACAACTTGAATTTGGTACAGTCAGCGCAGTCAAACCTAATCAAAGTAAATTTGTTTTTCAATATTTTTATGTAATCGTAATATAATGCTTAAAACTTTCCAAATTCACTTCACTCCAATATTTTTACAAAGGTTAGCATAGGTAAGAGTAGTTTTAGTGAATCATCTTGCTATTTTTTTTACCTGCGAGAAAGGGTGAGTTTGCTCTATTGTTCCAAAATTCGAAACAACCAATCAGAGTCAAGTGTGACTGGAATGTTGTGCTGATTCATTGCTATGTAGGTGATGAATGACTGATTAGATTATACAAAAAGTTGATTTTCTGTGATATTTTACAATTGTTAGATAAAAAGTGATTTATTTTTGTTAAAAATTTACCTGACATAGTTGTTATGAGATAGGTAGACGTGAATAATTACGTACCTGTCTAATAATAACTATGTCAGATAAATTTCAATATAAATTAAGAGTTAATTTTTTGAGATATTTTGTAATTTTTAGATTGTAAGTAAATTCTTCCTGTTTGATGTTTTTGCAAAAAAAATATTATACAGGTATAGAGAGGAACTAAAATTATATTAAAGTTGATTATTTAAGTGATATTTTATCATTGAACAAGACGTTTGCTAACAAAATTTGATTTTTTTGGAGTTATCTGTTTTTTTTTTCAATTAAAGGTCTTATATTTACATACAAAGCATTTTTACTGACTGTACCTTATATCTTTGAACTTGTTTTGGTATTAGTTTAAACAATGGTATCGGTTCGGAATAGAAAAAAAATATGAGTTGAAACAAATACCAGTGGTATTAGTTTTTGGTATTAGAATGGAATAAATCCCTATCCGACAGATAGAGTTACTTTCGCATTTATAATATAAGTATAGATTTTGATACGGAAGTCAGATTCAAAAGTCAAAAGTCAAAAACGTTTATTTCAATAAGGCCATTAAACGGCACTTTTGAACGTCAGCATTTATAGTTCAGTAAAATATATTAATAAAGTGACTCTACTGTCCATTCGGAAAGGTACATTCTTATGGAGAAGAACGGACAAGAAACTCCATAGTTACTCTTTTCAAATAACGACTTTACAAAATTTGGTATACAAAAATCAATTTAATATTATGTGAGGACGATACACCCAGAGTATGCTACTTATAAGAACAAAGTATAACCAGCAGAGGTACTTATTCCTTTTCTAAAAAAAAAAAATTAGGTAAATGGTACTCACATATTTACAGATAATCTTAATAACCACCAATTAAACAGAAAATAAAAACACAAAAAAGAAACAGTATACCCATCTATAAAGTTAATTCATAAATCAACCAGTTTGATTTTGTCTACACCCTTGATTGTCCTATGGAGCAGGACCAGCATGTTTCCAAGCATTCTTATCCTGAATGTAATCTTCTAATTTGTAATATGCTTGTTTACAAAGTGTACTTTTAACATAAGTTTTAAATTTTCTTTCATTTAGTTCTAATATGTCAGTAGGTATTTTGTTGTAACATTTAACACAATACCCCATGAAAGAAGTGTGGACTTTAGCTAATCTAAAAAATGGTTGATCTAATTTGTCTCTATTTCTAGTATTAAAATTATGTCTATCACTAATTTTACTAAAAAGATGTCGATTTTTCCGCACATACATAATATTTTGATAAATGAATTGGCAAGGGACTGTCATAATATTAATCTTTTTAAAAAGTTCCCTAAGAGAATCACGGCGACGCAGATTATAAAGGGCTCTGACAGCTCTCTTTTGTAAAATAAATATGGATTCAATGTCAGCAGCCCGACCCCACAGCAAAATACCGTACGACATAATGCTGTGAAAGTAACTAAAGTAGACCAAACGTGCGGTTTCTACGTCTGTTAACTGTCTTATGATACTACTGATTAAAACACAGATCAAAATGCTACCTCTACTTATACCTACATCGCTTTATTGATCCGTTTCATCCATACCTTCGATAATAATAGAACTTGTACATAAATCTAAATCGATTTAATGACGAGTAGCTCATAATTCTACATTCATAATTTACTAGCTTCTCAACCAGTATTTGCTTGCCTCGTTAGTATGCAAAATGTCTAGATATTTTATGATGACATGACTTTTTAGACAACGCTATTATACGCCTCCGGAATATTTAGAAAGCTTAGTCTTATATTAATTTATTATTTCGTTATTATGGTAATTGTTATTATTTTAAGATATTTTATGTGGCAGGAGGTATTCATATTCATTCATGGTTTCATTTTTTTTTAATTAACTTGTATCTACTTTAGTCTTTTAATACATTTTTACTAGCTTCCGCCACCGGTTTTGCCCGCGTGGCCAAAAGAGTATATTCCCGGAGTATCATGTTTCAAATTTTCATTAAACTGGCTCAGCAGTTAAGACGTGTAAATTGAACAAATAAACGAAAAGACAGACATACAGAACTACGTTCAGATTTCTCATATTCGAATGAATTGTTTTTTTTTTTCTTGCATTAGCCTTTTAAAATATAATTTTCTAGAAAATTGTTTTGGGTATAGGTATCCATTATATCATCTACATAAAATCGAAGAATGCGTTTATTGAAGCACTTGACACAAACATGAATTTATAACTTCTTTCCTTATTTCAAAATACACATAACACCAGAATGAAGGTTATTTCCAGCCAGCTATAACCAAATATTTCTCCTGCGTGCTCACACGCAACGGATTCGCATTCAAAAAAAGAATCGGTTTGAAATGTGAAACATTTAAATTGCACGTTATTGCTACTGTGCACGGCCGCCATCGCCCAAATATCCCAACGTTGTAATTATCCACACCGATTTGCTCATCCCGATCCGATGTTGCCGCAAATAAAAATCCTTAGCAGACTAATTCGTGGGAGTCAACCCTGACTTAGCGTGAGAAAGAAACAAAGGGATTACTGGAAAGTAGATACGAAATAACCACGAAATTATACGAAAACCATCTACATAATTGATTTCGATTTTTAAAGAATTATTAGCTCAATAACGCCATTAAAAAGTGCCGATTCTTAAATTAAAATGAGATAATTCGAGCGCGCAACGGATGCGCTTGCTCCCCGCGGTGCGAGGTCGCGCTTCAAAAAAAGAACGCCGTCAACCGAACTGTCAGTACGCGAGACGAAGAATGAGAAATGTTGCCAGTTTAAAAAAAGCCATAGAATATTCATTCATAAAACCCGAGCCATTCAGGTTTAGAAATTAGTTTATTTTAATTACTCGGTGAGTGTATTGTTGTATTAATTATTCTGGTCGGTCGTATCCCGGCGGACTGGACAATATATTTTATTGTCTTTATGTACGTTTGTGATTTATACGTCTAGTTAGTAAGTTATTCGAATTTTAATTTAGACGAGTTTTAATGGGGTACGCTTGAATGGATTCTAATTAGAGGAAAACAACCGAACGGCATGGAATGAGTAATGTCGGGTATAAATTCCGGTTATGGCTTAGAAAAGCGATTGCCGTGCGGCGTTGTCTGACCTCTGTATTAACCAGACAATAGGTCCGTATTTGCTGTTATAAATGTGCTATTACAAAAAGTGGACGGTGAAAAATTACTAGCACTTCTACAGAATGGTTTGTTGATATTCTGAACTATGAGTAGTTTGAATAGCTAAAGAAAAAAATAGAAAACAACTTGGGACCAAACGTGAAAGTCTTGCAATCCACAATGGGTAAGATGGTCACTCAAGATGGCGGTAAAACGATTTTAATTAAGGAGCTCAAACAACAAGAGTTACGTTTATCGATGCCCATTAAAAATCAAAAATAAAACAGTCCTTATTCTAGCGACATCAATATTTCATTAATTGCCGTTCACAATTTAAAGGTAGTAAATCAAAAAAAAAACGACGCGCTCATTTGGTTTGTGGTACACTATTTCAAAAAAAGAATGAAATCTTTTATCCTTGCTCTTATTGCCTATTAAAAAATAATATCGCCAATGATTATTGAAAAACGAATTTTGAAATAGCCAATTAGTTCGTTATCGAATGTGTCGGTTGTAAGATTATGGTCGGACGCTGGGCGGGGCCGAAAGTGACATGTCGTTTAAATCTTTTTGACAATATCTATTACAGTTTGTGACGTAAGCTGTACGACATGATACATTGTTTAATCTTTACCGGGCCTTTTTTGTTGTTTTGTTTTTGGGGGATATGGAAATACATTTGCTTGTGGAAGAATTTTTACACCTGTCTTAGGTGCAACAACGAAAAAATTAAGTAAAAAGTGAGGAAAAAAATGGAACATTACATTTTTCTATAGACATATTACACAGATAAAAAGAAAAGAAATAATATTTCAAAGAAACCCGGTCGCCTTAAGTTTATTAATTTTGCAGTTTATATATTCGATTAAACATTATAATTTGACAATCTTTATTTAATATTAAAGAGTAAAAACTGCTGCCAAAGCAAAAAATCTGATGTATTGCAGCCATTTCAGCGGCAAAAACATCTAAAAAACTTTGAGCTTATGCATTCAAATTTTATAAAAAGCTACACGAATTCGTGTGTGGCGTTTCATCAAAATAGCCATTATTTTATATTTGGCATGAAGACAATTGAAGTCCAAATAGTGTTATTCAAAAGCGGACAGGCGGAGCAAAATTAATTAGTTTAAAATTACATTCGGAGACCTTTCTTGCGAAGAATCCGCGATATGACGTATTGTGACTTGGTCTGGGGAAGATCATGATCAACGTGCTGGTAACATTGACTCTCTTCATTCTCTGTTTGAAATATGTGGATGGATTTAGTACCTAAATGATCTAGGTACCTACTTATGTTTATATTTTGACTGCCTAATTATTTTCCGCTTCCCGTTTTTCTTTTAATTTCGCCGGTCAGCTGTATTGCCTTAGCGGTGATCGGGTAATTAAAAACAAATTCGGTCCAGCGAGTCATAATAGGGCACACGCTAGGAAATAGTGTCATGGGGTCGCCGTTGTCGAAATTGGCAAGGAGGACTTTATATATTTTCCGTATGTGGTCAAATAACTCAGTTTGTTTGATAGGTTGATAGCAACACAAAATTTACGACACACGTATTTTCAGGTTGAATTCCGCATAATTACTGTACTTTAATTAAGCAAAAGCTGTATTCAAAACCATTTAAATCACGCCGTTCATTTTATCCGAACATAGAGGCCACTTTACCAGCCAGTGTGGTTCGATCAAACACCGCTTCTGTTCCAAATTCAAAATTCAAAATTAATGGCGGATTTGACAGGAGCTTTATTGTGCGGCTAATTTAAATCTTATCAACGGGCGATGACAGCGACTTAATGGGATCGCGAACACCGCCATAAAAAATATAATACCTTTCATTTCGTTTCGAGATTATTTCCTTTTTGGATTTTAATTCTCTTTTGTTTATGTGGAAATTAATTTAGTTATTACTTCAATCTGAATAAGATAATGGATTTATTAGATTTTTAAAGTAAGTACCTACCTTTGAAGGTTCTTGGAACAATTAAAATAATTTATTTAAAGTTAATTCTGGTAAGCGCCTTGGCAATCCCTTCAATCACTTGCTCAACAAGTTTGACTTGCCAAATCGTAAGAGGCAACCAATTAAGCCCACATATTGTTCTTGTATAAAATAAATAAACTCATTTTCAATAGAAATTATAATGACTAGGTACTTAAATTTATTATCGCTCAGAACCCAGTTGACTGAAACTCTCGGAATTAATTCGTGTACCTACTGTAATGAACCTGCCAGGGTTGCAGAATTCTGCCAGGGTTACGAAATTTGTTCAAAAGAGACACCGCGGTCCTGGAACGTAAAGGGCATTAAGAGGAACAAGGATGTGTTTTAGTCAGAGTCTGACACTCCGTCCGCTCCTCTCAGAGTGGAAGTTTACTACAGAGAAGAGAATTTCCGACCCTTAAAAAAAACCTACGGAAATGAATAAAGTCCACTACAATAACCCCTACTTTACTTGACAAAAAATATCGACTCATCACAAATTAAGCACAAGTCAAGTGTAAGTACACGAGAAAGCATAATATCGAGCCCTTACCGCCAACTTATCCTAAGCGACATGATTTTGAAAAACTTGCTTTTTATCTTAAACTACTTATTTGGTTTAAGTTATAAAACACATTTTCGGCTAAACGATCACTTATATGTCACCGGAAAATTGCAAACGCCGTAAGATTGTAAAATATCGCGTGAAATTGTGAACTATTTTTTCTTAATAAGACACGGATAAATTGGAAACTACTGAATTTGGATGGGATTTATTGCGTAAAGAAAACGATTTGTGCATAGTTTATCGAGAAATTATAATCTAATAAAGATTTAGTACAATCTTACGGACTCTGCAATTTTCCGGTGACAGTCATATATAATAGATCGGCGGTAAGGGCTCGGATCGCGACGGGCCAAAACTACCAGACTGACTTATGTTAGTCATCCTGGATAAGTACCTACACTGACTCGTCTGGAAGCCCGACGGCAGTCCAGGCAATAACGATGCAAACCCACAGAATGTTAACCTCCACAAAAAAAAAAAAGAACAATAATGATTTATACGAGTAAGGATAAGATATTAATTCTTATGTTGTTACTATGATCTCATTGTTTTAATTCAAATTGGAATTAATAACAATCTGTGTTTTATATAATAATACTTAATAATTTATAATTGTTGACTCTCTGCACGTGTTGGTAATAACTTTTAGTACAGAGAGTAATTGAAATAAAATAAATAAACCTACCCAGCTACCAGCTACCAGATTGTGTTAGTCAACCTCGCGTACCTAGACTCGTATTTCTAGAGGAGTTTGGAAGCCCGACGGTCGTCCATACAATAACACGGCGAACACACGGTATGTTGGGACGGTCGGCTATTGCTACCCGAATGTCGAATACGACGGATTGTGAAATAAGTAACTGTGATTTAGGCAGTGTATAATAGAGCATGAAATTTTAAGTACTGAGGATTTTAGTGGTAAAAAGCAAATAGAAGTAAAACTTGGAAATGTAGCAATATTGAATTGCTTGTTTTGACAAGATAAGATACATAGAGACACGTTGTTGTTAAATTAAAAGATAAAAAAGTGTATTTAGCTTCCGTTGCAGAAAAGTAAAACGGAAAAGTAATGTGTGTTAAGTTTTTACTTGGAAATGCTCGCAAAGGACACAGAGTAATGGTTTACGACCCAGATTGTACGCGGAGCGATGTGTGAAGAAAATTTAAGTTCATTTTACAAATCTATAACTTTGTCCAGAATAGATTTACTAGTTGGGTTTTATCAGATCAAGGTAAACATGTTAATGATGGTTAATACGGTTTTATTCATATTTGAAATTCGGACGCAGAGTAAATAAATATTTAATACTTAAGTGTTTACTACTTTACTAGTTCAATAGATAATATGTTACTAGGATTCAATTTTATAGTTAGTTCGTCTATATAGATGATGTGTTCACAGGTTCGATGTGCTACACAGATACAAATAAACAGCACTGTTTTAGAATAAATTAATTAAAATGTGTTTTTAAAAATGGTGAAAAAACAAGCTTTACCCTGTTTCATTGGGTTTTAATTTCCTTAAAATGTTGATTTTTTTTAACCATTTAAGCCTTTGTATTGACCACAATGGCACACGGCGGCTGTCAGGTAACCCACGAATAGTTTTCCATCAGTTTGGCTCGGCGGATGACGGTCCCGCTCCAAAGGTTGGTCATATCGCTCATTTTGACAGCAGAATACACAAACATTTTCTGCTTTTAAATATAATCTGATACTAATTAGGTAATCTTTATTTCACGTCATTTAGAATTTATATAGAAATATAAATCGTTAGCTGTCTAGCATAGGCATACGAGGCTTTATGCAGATTTTTCCACCAGTGAGAAACCATGTAGAGGAAATAGGTTATTACTTAGAAAATTGCTGTAATTTGCACTGCACAATTTAAATACTTATCTTACAAAGCAACTTTAGCTAAACCTGTTTGCCTTTTAAAAGAGTAAAATAATTGAATCATTAAGTACCTAGGTATTTTACTAAAACTTCTTTAAAATTGAATCATTAAATACTTTTTCGTTTTGGGTGTTGTTTTGATAATACACAAAATAATGCTGCAAAAGAAATATTATCAGTATTATAAATAGGCGAAGTATTTTGTGGGGTTTTTTTTTTTTTTTTTCTTTGGCTTCGCACGTTTGTGTATTTAGCCAATGTCACGTTTAGATTTTCTGGGTTATTGAGCATTTTAGCTAGCAAGCAACAACAAAAGTGGAATAAGTGCAAAAATGTTGTTTTATAATTTTAACAACTCAGATTATTTTTTTAGTGTCTTAGGTATATAAATTATCTATTACTATTCTAACAATAGATTTTCTTAACCTTCGTTTTTTTTGTAAATTTTCAAAACTATCCTTTAAAGTTTTTTTTTTATTTTTATACAAAAAAAAACCAAACGAGTTTGTGTAGACGAGATACAAAAGGATGTCTCAAGTGTAATTTCTGTCGAGGACCGCCAATTATAAGTTTAAAGTATAACTTAGAGAAGAATACGGGCTATTTAATTATATCCTTTGATGGAATGCTTTAAATGTAGCAACGGCCGCCTCGCTCTCACTAAGTTTGGTTTTATTTTTAAAATAACTTTAATTGTGGTTTGTCCTCCAATATGAATTATAACTTTACTATGTTTTGAATGTTTCTCGTTTATAATTATGTTTGCATTGTAACTTAGCATGTTTGGCTCGAATATTCATTTAAATAGTTTATGCAAATTGTAGGAGATGAATGCTATTTAAAATAGACTACAATTAAAAAGATAATTTTATTACATTAATGTACTGTAATCAAGGTTTTTTTTATTTCCAATTGGTTTTATACTTTTTACCCTTCCACTGCTATGCTACCGCCGCCGCCAGATATTTATATGTAGGTATATATTACCGTAAATTTGCAAACGCCGTTACTTAGATTGTAAAATATCGCGTTAAATTGTAAACTATTTTTTCTTAATTACCTACTAATGAGCTTGGGTGGGATTTATTGTATACGAAACGATTTGTTCATAATATATAGAGAAATTATAATATTGTAAACATTTATTACAATCTTACGGACTCTGCAATTTTGTGGTGACATAAATAAACTTATTGCGGTATAACATTATCGAATGCATTTTTTTTTCAATTAGGTACCTAATATAGAAAAAAAAACCAAACGAATCAGCGTACCAAAGCAAATGGAATAAACACAAACACATTGTTTAAAAAATGAAGATTTAGCGACGGATCATTACCTAATCATAAGTTCATAAAACATCACAAATAATTGTAAATCCAACAATCTGCAATTTTTTGTAGATAACAAAACCACCATATTCATTAAAATGTGACTTAAAAGTTTTTGAGTATTTTGCTTTTTTAACTTAGAATCTAAAAGCACCAACATAGTAGACCAATCAGCAAACATTGGTGCAATCCATCACAAGCCTTAACTAGATAGCCGGCTTCATCTCGCTGTAGATACACAAGCATATAAGATAGATACATCCATACCTCACGATGGCACTGCATATATAGGTTCATACCGCACGCTATATCTATACTAAGGCAAACATATCACAGAACGCACAATATGTCTCTACCATATCACAATAACGCAAGGTCTATCATATCTCCGAAACTAATTCTAGTATCGCACTTCGCTTTGAACATCGCTATCGATTCGGTAAGCGCCCGAGGCGACGCGCGTAGATCACAGAATCACGCGTATGAAATGTAATAATAATCGACCATCCCGCGGGCTTATCTGTAAACGACTGCAGGCGAAAAGGTTTTAGCTGGGGGCGAAACACCGTGCGTAGCTCGAGGCTCCGCCCCAGGGAACGCCATTGGCTAAAAAGCGGTAGCGGGCCTCGACCGCGCCTCCCTATTGGCTACCCGGTAGCCGCCGGTGGGGGTACCGTGTCGCATCCACCGACAATATTTTGACGTTTTTTTACCGGCGCGGTGGCATTTCTCGTCGCGGCGATTAATTGTAATTCTTTATGGCTATTGTAGGGTTAAGTGAGCAGTTATACGTGACGTTTGTGTTCCATGTTTGAATAGCTCGTTTGTAGTGGATACGTCTGTTGTGTCAGATTTGCGCGGGCGCATCGTTTTGTTTACTTTTTGCTGCTATTTGTGTAGGCTCCGTGTCAGCGTGTTTGGATTCTTTGCGTTAAGTTTTTTCATTTTTGTTGGTATTGTTAATACCACCTGTTTACTTTATGTGTTCATGAAAAGGCCTTTTTAGTATAAAGTTTGCTTGGTAGTGTAGAATAGTTTTTGCATCGAAGTAAAAACTATTCTACAGTCTCCTTTATTTTGGAAGTTTGCAAGATTGGCATTAAAGCTTACAAAAGAGATACACAATGAGTACAAGAAGAAGTCCACGATACCAAAACACCTATAGGTAAAACAAAGACGTTTTTGAATTAAGAAACAACGCAAAACTTACCACAATATAAGAAACACAACACAAAATATCGGTACCTATCATACAACAGCACAGCTACAAGGTCCTAGTACAACCGTGAAAACTTATATAAAGGAGATTGTAATATATTCCGAGCACCTCCCTTCATACATTGGACGCATCTTACTATGTTTGTCTTACAAAAGTGTGGGGAACGGATTTCGGGTTTTCCTGTTGAGGGGTGAATCCCAAAGGGGAGAAGAACCTCTCCTTACGAATATATTGTTACCCAACAATGTGATGAAGAATAAAATTAGAAAGGGACTTTGTTGTTATAAGGATAATACGTTTCATATATATTTTGTTTTAACGTACAAATGGTATCTAACTAGGTAGGTATACCAACATAAGTACCTAAATATAACGGAAGTTCATGTTGAAATATAGGACCCTACTTAATAACTTAATTTAGAAATTTGAAAATAGTTTCTTGTTTGAATATCTACTATTCGTTCGCATATTTCATCAAACAAAACTTTTCTCGACCGCTGGAGTTTATTCTGAACATTTTATAAATATTTCAAACCTTGTATGGTTTTGTGGCACGACCAGCGAAAGAATAACTATTTATTCATAATTAAGATTTGTCATATGCATTGAGTAAAATTTACCTTAGGAAAGCAAATAAACACCCACATGTAGCTGTTATGTTTTCCTGACATTGGAGGCTGGGCATGGATATAGAATAGGTTCTCTTTACAGTGTACATCATTTTAGTAACAGAAAAGATAAATGAATAATACTATCTAGGGTGAGACAGAGGGCAGCCTCTTAGCGCTAAAAGCGATCTTCTAAAGAAAAGAAGTCCTTATTTCAGAATCTGTTTTTCTTTTCAACTTAAACAAAAAATCGCCAACACCCCCGAGCAAAATCTAATTAAAGTAAACAAAAAACTTCAAATGACAGCTGTCAAACCATTGTGTGGTCCAACTCTCGCGTTGCGGTGGCGACATTGACAATTTTTCGGGTTTGCCATCGCGTATAATTCGTGATAATTAATTTCTTGTGGAAACGCACCGTGTGTGTTTAATAACTACCCCGAGGTGTTGAACATTTGGTTGGCGCGGAAACGTTTTCGGAAACTGTCATTATTGCGAAATTTTTGCAAAATAAGCCACTTTTTAAGTTCCAAAAGGATAATGACCCATTTATTTGATGTGAATAGCTAATTTATTTAATTAGGTTTGTTGTTATAATAACATGGAGTTTTTATGAAAATATATTATATTAAAAGTAAGTAAAATATGTTGCATTATAGGAATATGTACTCATAAGATGTGTTGTATTGTAGAGTCGTCATGTTCTGTAGTTGAAGTGGAACACGGTAAAATGTTTTTATAATTATATTCTTCAAGTACCTAGTATGTATTGTAATTCGTAATTACATAGAAGTAGGTACCTATGTAGTTAAAGGTGTCAGTAATTTCAAATTATGATACGTACCGTACATGTTACACTTATCTAGCTAGGTACATAACCTACACTACTACACTACACGAAATTACAATATTTTCCTCAAGCTCGATAATAGAGCATAAATCATATTTTGTCGACGTTGCGAGCAGCGGCATTCTTTTAGCAGCATCTAGCATAAACACACATAAAACACAAACTAAATCCATCCAAGCAAACAATAAACAAAGCATTCAACAATAGAAGTCATCATAACACACCTTTAGGCATTACAGAAGTCTACAAACAAACACTGCACCTCGAAAAAGATTAAAATAAAAAACTAAAAACTTCTGACAAAAAAATGGCCTCACACATTATCAGCTCATTAATGTCTAATTCAACACGGCGACCCGACCCACGGGTCATCAATTAAAAATTACAAAACTGTCAGTTCGATTTGATAAATTCACATTTTCTTACTTGTGTCGTTTTGTTTTAGCCGACCTATTAGTCACGCGCCATTCCGTTAGAAATTTTGAAATTTAGAATAATTTCTGTAACGGTATTTTTTTTGTAATTCGAATTCGGAAAGTTGGAAATTAAATTAGGAATTAGATTGTCATTTGTATTTTTTTATAGGGCGCCATTTTTTATCATTAGCGTTTCGTAACGCATTATAATTCTGGTTTTTGGAGTGTTAAGAAAATATTTCCGTAGCTGTCATTAATGTTTTTGTTGGCGTTGTTTTAAAGCTAAAATTATTACGATGCAACTTATAATAATAATTTGAAGGCCACCGAATTGCCTTACACAAAATGTAGATAATAATAAGCTAAACCTACAAAAAATCAAATAAATCTTAAATCGTTAACAATAAATCACATTTTTTACAAACTAAAGTTCAAAGCTTAAATCCTTTTCTGATTAATAATCGATTCAATTTCGGTTGGAATGTAGACGACGTTAATACTGGCAACTATCTAAAAAGTAACAAAATCGACACTAGATCATCACTCAATTTTGACGAATTCCTTGAATCTAGTGTATAATTTGGTAAAAATTCGAAATATTCGGACTCGTGTCCACTGCAGGTACAATTACTCGGGTATTCGGGGACGAGGCACGCGAGGAGCACCTCTATTACTCGGCTATAATGTGATACTCACTATTAGCTCGATACTGATGATAATGTCATGTAATTGTGATATGTTATTATCCAGATACCTTAAATCTTGTCTTGTGATCTTGTGTGTTGTTGTTTACTGTTTCGTCACAATATTTTTATTATTATTATTATATTTTAGCTAATTCCGTCCCACTGCAGGGCAAAAACCGCCCTTTCTTCCTTCCATTATTTCCGGCTTTTGGAGAGTGTGAACTAATCCTGTCGATTGGCGTAAAGCTTCTACTGCCATCTTTGCCTGGGTCAGCTGCAGTCAACATTGTGATAGATATTACTTACTTAAATAAAAAAAATAACCATGAAAATAATGTCATGAAGGATGGGTAGGCCTTTAGTGTAGGACGCAACCTGTGTCGATACTCTTGCGCCATCTCATCTTCCCAGTTCATCGTGTTGTGCTGGCGCTGCCGCTACGGTTGCGGAAAACCTCAAGTGGCGTTATTATAGTAACCTATTGTTAACTATTTTTTCGAGCCGTTTGGGGTTGAAACCCTCGGACCGTGGGGCCCTTGTGCTCACAATGCCTTTTCAAAGAAATTTCGAAACGGCTGGTTGACACTTCCCGTGACCCAAGAGCTGGCTTTTACTTTGGGTAGAGACTAAGCATTGCCATTAAACGTAGAAATGCCGCCTGTCTCCTGGGCAGATTACCAGCGGATAGCGTTGAGGACGAATTTTTGATGCTATATTTTAGTTTGTTGTAAGTTTAGTATATTTGTTAATTGAAGTTATTATTTTTGTTAATTTGTAAACAGCGATTAAATTAACATTATAATGTCTATCATTATTCAACTTGCAATCTGTCGATCAAGCAAAATTAATAAGCGATTATGGAATAGTAAGGTGTGTTAAGTCATTGTGACATTTGCCCGTCTCTTGTTGTGAATGGCGTTGGCAGTTCAGGGCCAAGGTGACGCATCCGCATAAATTCTCAGAAAATTGCACACGTCTGTAATCTATCATTTTATTAATGAGTGAGTTACTGTTTTCTATTCATACCTTTAGGCATTTATGTCAGCCGACTCGGACTATATATTTTGATTTGTCTTCTTCTCATTATTCTAATTGTCTCTTGTTTTGTCTCTTGAATTTTTATGTAGCCTACTATCCCACTGCTGGGCAATGATCTCCCCATAGGCTACCCGGTATTGTTCTGTTCTCCTAGTTCTCTTATAACCAGATCTTTATTCACTTAATTTAGTAGTTTTTTTTATTTATTGAGCTTTTTCAGAAATGCAAGCAAGAACCAAGAAATTCAGACGGTAGAATCGTTTCTCCTGGACTCATTTAGCTTTATTGATTAGACGCTTGTGTAGGTATTAGTTGCTACAGTTGATCTTGATTCTGGTTGGGAATAGTGGACCGCCCCATCCATATTTGTATTCTAAGTCCTACGAAGTGGTTAATTTTTATCCGGTGACCAATATTGTGAATAAGTAAGTAAGTAAGTAAGTAAGTAAGTAAGAGTTTTTTTTTTAGTAAATCCAGCTTAGTTCACACTTAATTACAACCTTCTAAAACCAAAAATATGTTATTAAATCTATGCTACAACCACTCAAAAGGACTCAGAGGTCAGAAAATCAATAAAAATCCACAAAAACAATAGGAATCTCTCATAATTGAGGTGGGATAAGTCACAAAACGCTTTATAATTGGGCCCATTGGCCCACACCTGTAATCGAGCTAAACATAATCATTGGATGAATTTTATGGGCAAAACAATAAATATATTGTCTGTGGAAACTTGAGTTTTTGTGCTGTGAACGGTATTGTACCTTCACCTTTCAAATTATATAGAGATGTTGTGTTGGTTCCAGAATGTTTGATCTTACGTGCCTTTAATATTTTAACTGAAGTATGTATTAGTTTATAGCGCTGTCACATAGTGTCGTGATGATTTGGACCTGTTCTTGACGAATTGGCTGGACAAAGAAAAACATAAAGGACGTTAAAATAGTATGGGGGAGAACTTAGACATTGAAATCATTTGTGACACAAAAATAAAGCTTTGAGTTTTCAAAAAGGTCCCATAGTGCCACAAGTCGCAACCGAGGGGTATACGGTGAGAGCGAAACATCGCCCGAAGGAAGAAGAGCTTAACGAAATTCCTTTCCCTCGAAAAATTTAGGACGACATGGACAAAGAAAGATAGCATAAATGTATTTAGCGATAGTTCATTGCAAATGCAATGTGCATGCATGTCCACTATAATAATAAATAAAAGATGAAAATGATTTTTCAAAGGGAAAAACCGTGAATTTGCACAAACTCGCAAAATAAAATAACTTTGTCGCTTTTATTGTAACTTCAATTCAAAGACGATTGACAGAAATGGAAGAATCATACGGTAAGAACTTAATAAGATGTCGTGCAAGCAAACTTAAAAGAATCCTGTCTATTTCAACATTGCATCGGGAACCGTTCCCTCGGGCAACTTTTAGGTACGACTTAAGCAGGAAACCAAACAGCTGATTCCTCAAGTTTTTTTCTTAATTTACAGATCAAGCATCCAATTTCTAAGAAGGTTTTAATACGAACATCAGAACAAACTGCCTGAGACCAACCTGATAAGATAAGAATCATCATAACACCGAACTGAAACTTTATTAACATATAAATCCACTAACATTTTGTTGAAACGATCCATAATTATGTTGGAAAATTATAATTTTTATGTTATTAAAATTTTATGTTACAAATTAAAGGTTGCGTTGAACTATGTCGGGTCATCGTGTTTATGTAAATGGGGGACCACGTGGCTCGCGACATCAGTGGGAGAGGACCCTATACTTAGAGGTACATTAAAATGCCGAAGTTTTTTGTGAACATACTTATAATGAGGCTATGTTGTGATTTTTGGTGTTAGTTGTGTTTCGGCATTGTTGTGATGTATTATCGGATTCTGTTTTATGATTTTGAGAGTTTTTGTACGGATCTGAGAGGCAATCAATATATAATGTCACCGGAAAATTAAAGGCAAACGCCGTAAGATTGTAAAATATCGCGTGAAATAGTAAACTAATGAATTCGGGTGGGATTTAATGTATACAAAAGGAAGTTTTCATCATATACTTATCGAGAAATTATAAATAAATATTTATTAAAAAATTTCCGGTGACATATAACTCTTCCGTTACTGAGTGATTGAGTGACTGAGTGACTGACAACGCACAGCCGAAACTACTAGTATACGGACAAAGCTGAAATTTGGCATGTAGGTTCCCTGGGGAGTGTAGGGAGCACTAAGAGAGGATTTCCCGAAATTCCGACGGGAACGGTAAAAAACGGGATATGCGCGTACGAAATCGCGGGAAAAAGATAGTTCTCGTATCTACATGAGAGGAGCGTTCGCAATTGCTCGCAAACTGGCAAAAATACCTGCAATTTCCGTAAATTTTTATAAGTTTTCGACAATGATCGTCGCTGCATTCGAACGCTTTTGAAGTAGGTAGGGTACGAGATTTGGCCTTGTGATCACGGACGCCGAAAAGCTCGAATAGATAGCTATGAAGCTAATAAATTGAAAACTTAAGTTTTATGGGCCATTCATTTATTACGTAAGACGATTATGGGGGGAAGGGGGACCATGTCTTATTTTTTATTACAACGGGGTGTGGGGAGTCTTGATACTTCTTACGTAAGTAAGATCACAAAAATATTATGTAGGTAAAGATGAATTATTAAAACCAAAGTTTATTTCTACCATCAAAAAACAGTTCTAAAATTTGTTAGATACTTTGAAAAATAATCATTAAAACAAACCAAACGTGTATTGATTTTTTCCTTTAGATTCTTACGTAATAAATATTAAGCAGAGGGGGAGGCAGTCAGCCTACTTATTCTTATTTTTTTCTAGTATATAATGGATCAAAAACTAGCAAAAATAGCGTTACGTAATAAATTAATGGCGCTTTATGAGGTTTTGCGAAGGCCTTGTAAGATAAGCCTGAAAACAATACGAATTTGTGTTAACTGATTCTTTGGGTCTGTCAATATCTATCAGTACGAGTATATAGAATAAGGATGTACTTAAATGTATATTTATAGTACGACTATATAGAATAAGGATGTACTTAAATGTATATTTATAGTACGAGTATATAGAATAAGGATGTACTTAAATGGATATTTGAACATCCTGGAAACTTGGAATTCAAACATAACATGTAGAATCGTATCTTTTCCTAACTAGAACCAGTGAGTTTGTTTGTTTGTTACGCTTTCACGCCTATATCACCGAACCGATTTTGATGAATTTCGGTTCAGAAAATAGGTAGATGGGATCCTGGAGGCGGTTATAGGCATCATTAACGCGAAGCTTCGGACAAAAAATAGTGTTGTTATAAGAAAAAATGCTTCTTTGTAAATACAAGAAAAGAGTGCGTACGTGTTACCACCATTAAAACCAACTCTCTCTTAATAACCAAACACACGAAACGACCATCTCAATATTGTCTTACAAAATTACATCTATCAATCAAAATTTACTTTTTAAAACGATCCGAACGTTTTAGTCGAGTACCAACATAACAAAACAATCGACTAACACGAAGATAAAATTATTATAATTCGACTAAAGGATCATCTGACTAATCTGATAATAAGCTGATTGGCTTTAACCTTTCATATTTTGATTGTACAAAAAATTTGATGCACGACTGCACTTTGGTATTCGTTTTTTACTAATTTTCGTTGATTTATTTGGTGATCAAATTATGATGTTGTGAATTATCGTCTTCCGTTTAGATAATGCGTGATTGATTTTGTCACATTTGCAGTGACCATCTTGACAGCTTACGGAGAAATTTGCTTATTTTTATGTTAAAAAAAAGAAAGCATGTCTAATATTCCTACATGTTAAATTTTAACAAAGGTATCTATTGTCGCAGGGAGAGACTTTTTAATTTTTTGTACCTGCGAGAAAATAACCTCCTGGATGCCAGGATGAAAAATAAGACAAAATATGATAAGGCCCAACACTTTTTTCTATTTCATGCGTCCTGTACGGTTAAAAAAGTGTGGGATCGTAGCACAAAAGAAGAAATAAACTGGTAAAAATATTTTTGTAGTCCCCGGAATCCTTGCCAATAACTTATAGGCGACAGATGCTGTCAGAAGTATGGTTGTTGGTAATGACAGCAGCACAAGACAAGAGTAAAAGAGGTCAAGAATCCAAAGTATTCGTAGTAATCCAAGTCATACCAACACTTAACATGCAGCACATGAACGACATTCCATCTCTCCACCATAAGTCACGACCTCAACTTAAATGTCCAAAAAAACAACGCAATAAACGTTCAATCTATAAAATACTATAATATATTTACAATTACGTACCATTTAGAACAATTTAATCCGTCTTGATAAAGTTTCGGGCCCGGATCGGGACGATTTGGCTCGATCTCTAAGACAATATAATTTGACTGATTGATTGCACCGCCATCTTGGACGCTTGAATGCCGCACGCAAGTCCCCAGAATTTAGAATTTCGAATTTTTAAAGTAATTGTTGTTTAATGCGAGATAAGTGGGGTTAAATGGTTACAAACGAGCAATAAGTAGAGTACCTACTAAATGTTTTAGTTGAAATTTATTTACGCCATTTCGTTTTTTATTTATTTATCTTTATGCAAGTGCTACCCTAGCTGGATAGTCTACTCTGCGTCTTAACAGAGAGGTAACTCATATTTTTAAGAACGTTCGCTTTCGCATCGCATTTGCAAAATGTCAAAAACAACTCTGATTACCCGTTTAAAGTTTTTGACACTGATTGTCGCTGCGATGAAATTGCGACTTCAATTTGAATGCTTTAAGAAGCATTCAAATTGAAGTCGCAATTTCATCGCGTACGAGGATTTGACTACCTACTATGAAAAATGTGTATGAATGAATACCATAACAGTACAATTGAAAAATAAATAAAATTTGTTAAAAAAGTTAGACGCTTTTGTAGTTATTCTTCTATCCTTGTCACACAAAATGTCGTTTGTATTGGATGGCTTCAATTTAATATGACGGGACCTGTGAGTGACGTTACACGCAATTAGTGCTGTCTCCGTTTATCACAGATTTAAAAAATGTTTTAGCAATATTTTTCAACTGCTTCTTGTCTGCTCTCTAAAATACACTATTTTATAGGCTTTCTGGGCCTAAACAACGTGATATTCTGTCCGCGATATGATTGCCAAATAATCCAAGGTAGGCGACAAAATATTACACACGACGCGACGTCAATACCAATCATTTTGACTTCTTTACAATCTATAGAATGTCTTAAATATCACTTTATGTAGAGTCCAAAATCATCTATTCTACATTGTAAGTAAATCATCTACCTATCGAAACACTCTCGAGAAAATGTATGTATTTATATTATCTATGACTTTTATGGAGTGGTAGGTCCATGTGTGGTATTATATCAATATAAGTTTGGTCTATTACCTAAATACAGGTTCATGCCGTAAAATGCCATAAATCCACAATTCAGTAGGCCGATCTTATAAAACCACAGAGTCGTAATTCTTAAAAAGTTTGAAATTCAAAATCTCATTTGAGAGAATTCGCAATGTTGAAATATGACCGCAATTTGACCACATTCATCCCCAAAAAGTGATTTATCGTTGTTTCTCGATCACTCATCTGCTGCGGTCAACATTATCCCTTGATTTATTGGGCCTACAATACAGCGATTTTTCTACCAAATTCTTTTAATAGAATAATTGGGCTAAATCTGTGTTCTTCTAAAATAAATTGATAAAATTTTGGCAAAATTATTCTGAGTGTGAGTGATCAGGTAAGTATTTTCTTCCTTTTTTTTACGATAGGTTAGAAATATTTACGGCGAAAGAGTTCCTGGACGGACCTCTTGTCTTAGTTTCTCAATGATGTAGGCCAGTCAAATTAGCTTTGAACCTTGCAAAATTCCTAACTCGTATTGTTCATAATTTCAAGACGCTGAACAAGATAGGTACTTACCTATTACAAAACCAAACCAAATATGCCACGGGATGACTGTGATAAGAGCAATATCCTATTAAACTGTTAGTTTAATTCCGCCCTGTGAGCGGGAACCGGAGAGGCCTTATGTAGCTGCAAATGTATAGCAATATTGATTGTATCTATGCTATGATGATGATCCATAAGAAGGTAGGTATGTCCGTCCACAATTGTGAAGTAGGTACTCAATAATAAAAAAAATATAGATTTAGGTACGCTTCGCGCCTTTGATAGTAACATCAATCAGCTTAGCCTTTTTCCAATAATTTTGGGTCGGCGTTCAGTCTAAACGGATGCAGCTGAATACCAGTGTTTTACATGGAACGACTGCCTCTCTGACCCACAAAACCCAGTAACTGGGTAATACCCCCTTGGCAAGACTGGTGTCCGTTTTTTTGGCTTCTGACTATCTGTAACGACTGATAAAGATGTTCAAAATGTCACCAGGGACCAACGCGGCAACGGTTTAACGAGTTTTACGAGGTACGGAGGAATGTAATGGATGGTCAGCCATACACAGACCGACTTCGGCAAGCCTAGCTCAGCCTTGAAGACCGACCCGTCCAACTTTTGTTATTTGGTCACGAGCACCTTCGGTACAAAGGCCAAATGTCAGTTTTTGACAGTAATGCACTTGTTCTGCCGTAGGTGCATCTTCTGGATTCATATATTAGAAATATTTATAATTTATTGTTATTATTTTTGTTTTACATTTTTTTTCCTCGGCGAGCCGGGAAGTATTGATGGCTCGGGCCTAAGCCAAGTGTTCATCAATTGGAATAAGAGTCGATGCTGTAAACTGTATGATAGATGGGGGTGTGTTGGTGTAGATGTTTTGGTAAGTGCTTGAAGGTAGGTTTAAAGAATTAAGGGATTGTTGAAGTTGTTTGTGTATGACTCCAGTTGTAGATAACACTATAGATAGGGACTATTGTAACTTTTTGTAGATGTCAAGTCGGGTTATTTCGTCTTTTAGTTCGATATATTTGGATTGTTTTTCTGCGATTGTTGTCTGTAAGTTATGCGTATTTGGTACAGCTATATCTATCAGATATCCTGTTTTATTTATTCTATTTATAACTGTGATGTTTGTTGTTATTATTATTTAATACAATATCAAGTGATATTAGCAAGTAACATTGGAAATATTTCACGCTAAAATATTCGTATTTTTTTCCAGTTACGAGTTCAGTACCCACGATAATTACAGCCAGTACTAACAAGCTAATGCGTAGTGCTGCCAGAATTAATAAAGTAGAGGTATCGAGTGTCGACGCGTGGCCGACAATGGGCCACTGTTTTTTATTCGTGGCCGGTAATGGGCGCCGCGTGGCGTTACGAGGGCCTATTGTCGGCCACGGCCATCCTGAGTGGTACGTCATGATACGGTAACTAAGTACTTGATGTGTTCCATCTTTCATTTTTATGCACGTGTGTTTTTGTTAAAAAGTAACTGGATTTGTGAATGATTAGGGTTGGGGTGGTTTGATACTTAACCGGTCATTCTGATTACTGAGTTATGTTTATCTCATTGTTTAAGGTACGAGGAAACAAAAACATCTCATTTTATTCATTGGTAAGAATATGAAACACAATGTTGTGTTTTGGTAGTGTACCAATTGTTTCATGAAGATATTCCGAGAAAGCGTTTTATTAACTGACAATAATTTCTTTATTTTAAAACAAATTGTCATTTCGAAAAAGTAAACATTTTAATTGGGCTCTCTCTGTTGTAATAAAAAAACAACAATTTGTCTTTTGAGTGGGAATGAAAAAGTCGTTCGTATTGTAATTTTTTCGCAGCAATATGCAAAATAAATCGATAGAGCACGCGCCACCTGCCAGTTTGATTTGAATTTTGAATTTCGAACGCTTTCAAAACTTATCTGCGTGATGCGATTTGCGGCACGCTAGCGATGTAGCGGAGCGAGAGGGCGGCAAACGTAGGGAATCGATGCTTGAAATCACATTTGATTCGCGATTTAAAATGATTTGGTCCTTTGAAGAGATTTGTGTCTTTATCAAGAGAGTTGGTAGGTATGTAATTTTATTGTGAGAGGAAAGAGAAAAGAATAACAATATTTTAAAAGAAAAATTGATTAGTTAAGTAGGTTATAAGATTGTAACAAAAACACATTACATTACTTAAGTATGTAATTTATGGTTATGTATTTTTGTTTATTTAATTTGATACTTCAAACTAAAACTAAAATTAAATATGTTTCCGTAAATAAACGCATAGCATTTTTGAACGGAACCTCAAAATCGGCCTGAAAAAGATGAAACTAGTTACGCGATCCAAAGTGTAGGTAGACTAGGTAGATCTCAATGGAGAAAATGGAGAAATACGCGCATAAAACTTCACCGACACCCTTCTATATCAATCAATACTTCATTAGTTACAGTTATGGTAATTAGAGTAAAGGGTAAAAGTTTTATAAAACCTAAAGTCACCACGACCAATTAATTCTGCAAGCTAGTCTTAAGTTAAAATTCTTAGAAATAATATGTTTTCCGCTTCGTCATTTACGTCTTCGAACAAAGATACCTAATAATTATAATTACACTTAGGTACATAATATTATTCTACCTCAACATTAAAGTCTTAACATGAATTCATTACTTACTCGAATCTCCGTGCTTACTTGACGCATCGACGCACCTGTTCCGATTCGAACTCGAATATCGAATTACCATAATCGATTTGGGGTGAGTCACGCGATGTGCTCTATGATGCACCACCCTAGGCTTCTTGGTGTTTGAACTTTAAGTCCGTAGACTTAACTTATAATACGAAGCGTGATGATTTAGTGAAATTGGCAATCTGTCACCATTGTCGTAAGACGCATAAGACCAAAATGTTTGTGAATATGTGACATTTCGGTAGTTCATGTCATTTCACGTCCGTCATTCCCAAAACTTCGGATTTTGTTAAAATCGTTAAGTATAGCTAAAAGAATGTAACTTTATCCAGGTCGTGTCAAGGCGCTTTGGACAAAATTGACACATATCGGGGAGGACACCCATAACCTGCAGAAAGGTGCCAAAAAGAGGACAAAGATCACAAATCCAAATTAATAATGAATCTATACTAAATTTATTTTGTAAATGCGAAAGTTTGGATGGAGGGATGTTTGTTACTCAATCGCGTAAAAGCGTATCTAAATGTCGAAAGTGATCCCAAAGGTAATTACCTATCCCAGGATTAGAAGTGGGTATCCTATTCGAGGATATGGTCTACCCGTGTGCTAAGTTTCATCCAAATCAGTTCAGCTGTTAAGGCGTGAAGAGGCAACAAATTGATAGACAGACATAGTTAGGTACTTTCGCATTTAATATTTTAGTCAAAGTATTTATTAGTGTGATTTTTGGTGATACAGTACCTAGGTCTTATAGTTAGGTTTTAGTTACTCAAAAAACTACCTAGGGCATACATTAAGTATTTAGAAATACCACCACCATCATCTACCAATTGATTGAATGAGCAATTTCCCAGGAAAATATAGATGACATTAATAAAATTTCAAGAATCTAGGTAGGTACCTCTTGTATATTTCTATGGTACCTCCACTTAGAGCGTTGCTATATTTTATACAACAAATAATAAAAAATAGCCTAAAGAATTTGTAATAATAATAATTATAACTTATTTATTTCATGCAGATGTATTCAATGTGCGTTAAAATGTTCTTGAACAAAATAATTTAATACAATTTCGCTGTAAACAATTCTAGATACAAGTGCTGATAAGTAAATTGGTATCGCTCCAAGAACGCGACTGTCATCATTTAACTAGATAGTATTAAGTACCCAGACGAGACGCCATCACATCAAGTTACAATAATCTGTCAAATTTCTTTAATAGATTTTCAACTTTATCGCTAAAGCATTAGGTTTAAGGTTGATTGGGAAAATTTGACAGTTTCGGGTAGCTTGATGTGCTGGCGTCTGTACATAAAAAGTACCTACTAAAAAAAATAAAAATAAAATAAAAAAATAAAATAATCTTTATTTCGGACAAGTACATCCATAGGGGTTAGTAAAAAAGATATCTTAAAAAACTATGTTAGTATTTTACAACGTTACAAGCCTATTGTTAGAGATACATCTTTGCACAATATCATACAATATAGGTGAATCGTATCTCCCTGCAATGGTTTTCAGGATGGAGTTGGAACTGGCCCGCACTCTGCAGAGCAGCGAGGCAGACTTCTACTGCCTTTTGGTTTCCGTTATAGAAAAAGGTCGGACAAAGACACTCTTGTCGCGTTGCGAGCCGGGTTTAATCCCTGATTAATGAAAAAAATACAGGAATTTCCGGTATAAGTAAGTCGATTTCTTTAAAAAAATCATAATAACCGGTAAAGCTCGAGTCAGACTCGCATGCAAGAATTCCGAACGAATCTCATTTTTGTAACATGTTACTTTCAAACCAGACTTCTTATAGGTTTTTCTGTAATCTATTGGCAAATAACTATTATTACCTATATGTATTTTTTTCAAAATATTTCATCTCATTTATTGAGTAACTTTAAAATAATTTATGTATTTTAAAATTATTAAAACCATCGGTATATTCAAAACCCTCACAATACGCGTTTTCATTTGCTCCTGTCACAATATAATAATTATTACACAAATAATTTTTCTTTTCCCCCCACAAAGTGACCTGTGTTTTCTATTTTTATTTGTTACCTACGTCCGTTTTGGGTCACAGAAGATTGTGTTTACCAAAATTAAACTGAATCGGTCCTGTAGAAAATCGGCTGTGACAGACGAACAGACTGACAACCGAGTGATTATAAGGGTTCCGTCTTTCCATATAGAGGTTCGGAACCCTTTAAAAACGTATTCTATTTTTAAGATCTCCAACAAACGATAAAGACTGGTGTATACCTACGTATCGGGATTCAAGCTGTTTTAAGATTTAAACAGCTTTAATCCCGAAACCTAAACACCAGTCCCATTTTCACCAATTTCATTGGTTAAAAGATCTCAATCAATGAAAAAATAATCTTTTCGCCACTTGTCTAAAACAAATCATCAGCCAACCTCATTCTACTTTCGCATCCCCGTGCTACACGTAAACAAAAACCAAGGCACTCTCTCAATCAATAAAAAGATAACATATTTCTCTCATCACCGCCAGCCTCTTTAAAACAAAACCTTCTAATTTCAAAGAGAGAACTAATTTTATTCATAGTCATAAAAAAACTCTCTTATTTCTTTCAATGTTGCGATTTAAAACATATTTCCCTAATCAGCCAAACTCATTCTATTTCCACAACCCCGTCCCTAAACGTCGCCGCGTCGGTGCCCAAAAACAAAGGCGCCAATCCATAAAAAAGAAAACATATTTCCCTCGTCACCAGCCAGCTACTCAAGAAACAAAACGGTCTAATTTCAACCCGTACTAACACGTAGGTGCGCAGAGACAAAGGCCGCATGTCGCGCGGGGCCACTCCCCGCGGCGCACCCGCTGCGCGCACGCTCCCGCGCATCACGCCCGCCGCCCGCGCAAGTTAGCGACTAATTGATTGACGGATGAATTGATGAAGGACATGTGCTTGGTTTTAGGTATGGCGGATGTCAACAGGAAGGATTGATTTGATTGGACGGGATCATGGGAGTAATGGGGTGACAATACCTGAAAAAGAAAATAGGCCTTTTTAAGAGGTCACGTTTTGGTCACGAATGAATTGATGAAGTCGTTGTTTGTTGAAGAAGTCAAGGAACTAGCTGGTTTGAGGAATGACGAGTGACGTGATTTGTCAACTGAAAGGATTGATATGATTGGACGGGAGTGGGTAACAATAGCTGAAAATGTTAGGCATTTAGGAGGTCACGTCTTCTATCCTGGTGCTACTATGCAAAAAAAAAAATGTGACCGAATGACAATGAAAATACTCACGCCCAGAAATAGAATCTCAGGAATAAGGGAGTTGGGTACTGAGAATTAGAATGCACTTTTCGCATTTTCCGTAACCTACCTAATCCCAATGAAGATAAACCGTCATCTCCGTCGAAATCAACCGCGGCGAAGCGACGGTGTGACGATCTGAGGCTCTAGACAAGTGATATTCTGTTAGCAATAGCGTGGCAAAGGCGAAAAAAAAAACGCCGTCGAAATGTTACGTGATTAATATAAGGGATGTTGGCACCTTTTCTAAAGCCTCAGATCTTTATATTTACGGGGCGACATAGCTAGAGATCGTACGGGACTGAGAGGTTTGGAAGGAGAGAGGGAAGACCTTTTTTCAACTATGGGACACAGAGTGAGGGCTAACAAAAAAACGCAATTAAAAGGTGTCAACGTTTGTTCGGAAAGTAAAACTATAATATCATACTTTAATTTTAGTTTTCTTTAATATACCTAGGTATAACTTGGTTGCAATCAGACACTAATAAATCCAACAAGGGCGCATGCTTGAATTATGTAAACGCTACAGGAACGCTGACCTGCACACATGAAAAGTAAACGGGCTATGCAAGTTAAATAAAAGGCCCAAAAACGAAACGTTCAACTTCAAACAACAATAGTGTACAGACCTACAAACTACCGCTATTAAAACTACCATTGTTTTCTCATAAACCAACTTACAACCCAAATCTTACATTTTCATCTACCTACACTTAAAACATTATTATTACGTTTCAAACTTTCAAATAAATCGTTCGATATGACACAAGGGCTACAAATAGGCGCTTTATAGTGCCCACTCTCCGATCCTGTCATTACTCATATTAGATTTGTGGGTCCCCGATAAAAAACCCAGATAGGGTGATTATAGTCGGCCATGGTATAATTTGGGGGTCTGTGACGGTGATCCCCTTTGTTATTTTTTGCTAGTTTATTAAAAGAATAGTCCCTTTTGTGTTGTTGATGTTTAGACTTTGTGGCGCAGTCGCGTGATTGATTTTTGTGATGCACTTTCGAATTTTGTCATAAAGTTGCATTAATTGTACTTAGTTACCGTTTCTGACATAAGTACACAATTTGATTATCTTTGATGGTTTACAGTCATGTCTATAAATAATCTGAGATAATCAATTTTTGTCTTGTCTAGGGCCTTAACAAAGACTGCCTCGTCAGTGTAGTGGTCGCAAAGCAAAGTGTTATTAGTTTTTTCCATGTGAAATTGCTCAGTAATATTTTCAGGGAATTTGTGTCCATAGCAAAAAGCTTGCCTTACCTGGAACTTAAACATACTTGTCGAAATTTGTGTACGTAGGTACATAGGTTAAGGTTCCTACAGAACTCCTTTCGGAATAGTTGTGATATTAAATGTTTAACTAAGAAAATTTATACATAATTATATGCCCAAACTAAAATGTTGAAATATCAGTCAACCTCCGCCACAACAAAATTATTTTAGCAATTAACAATCTTATTGGTTGAATAAGATTGTTAATTGCTAAAATAATTTCACTCAAAATAGCTCGTAATCAAATGAGGTGCACTACACATCGCACCTACATACAGAAACAAAGACAAAACAGACCCGTCAAACAATATCCGAGCCTAAAAAAAGGAGCTCATCATGCTTGAAAAAAAAAATGAGAAAAAAAGTTCTTTTCATGAGGCAAGTCCGCGCAGCCCGGTGAAATGGTGTATGGGCGGCATGGCGGGTCATTCATCGTGACGGCCCCGGGCGAGCGGACCTACTGGCCGTAGTGGCCGTACCTACACTATTGCACTGATAGGGGGGCCATGTTAACACGGCAGTATGGGACTGAAATTCTGTCAACATTAAAATTATGGTTTTGTTTTTACGGTTAAGGTATATTAGGACGATAGTTCATGCCGATATGATAGAGCTATATTCATTTTTCATGTCAATTAATGAGTGCGGTTGTTTAGAACAGGTAGTAGTTGGTGACGTTTGCCCGAACTTATACATGGTGACTTTTAAAGTTGTTGGCAATCTTTCAAGGGGTGAAGATACTCTTGTTTGCGCATCTTTTCCCATAGCACCAATCCTGAAATAGTAAAAACACAGCTTTGTCGAGTTATGCCAACATAAAAGTACAAACAGCCGTTTTTGTTCGTATTTCAGAGACCTTAGTAATAGTATCGTTAATATCGATAGTATCTTTAATACCGTATATAGTGTGTCAAACGACATTTTTCAACAAACATGCTAAGAAAACTTCATAAACATAATATTTTGTTACAAAAATATCCCGAATGGATTTTTTTTCGTTCGCCGAGGTCGATTTTCATGGGGGCTGACCGGTGACACTTTTCCACACTTGTACGAAATATATCTACTTCACTGTGTGCTTACAAGCGCTGGGCTATGAACCAGATCTCAAAAGTAGGTCTGTCGAAAAATACCTTAAAAAAACTTTGACTTTAACCAATATTTATCCAACCCTAGCAGAAAAAATAGTAATCCCAAAACAGAATGAAGAAGGAGTTATCATTTTTCAAGAACGAGCCATCGCAGAAACTAGACCAAAATATCCCCAAAACTCGTAAAAAATGGTCCCCTACAGCCAGCTATTACCTTTCTCAGTACAAGCAGAATATAAACTGTATCTGTGCTATTTACTTAAATATATAATCGGTGGACTATTGTGAAATTACCCGCGATACATAATGTACTCGTAAATAGACCACCGGCGTGTCTGACTAATGACAAAGACAGAAGGAGATATAAAACGGCTAAATGGTCCGTACAAGTGTATGTAGGCGCTATAGCAGAGGTCCCCAATCTTTGTTGTCATGAGGACCTCTTGGCGTTTTGTTTTCGTTTTGGTAGACCCCGGCGCCGTATGACCAAACAGGTGTTGGCCATTTAGGAAGGCAAAAGAGGCAGAGGACGCTTATGGACTACCTGCACAAGATGCTCTAGACAATGTACAATTGTCATAGCGAATGTGATTGTCGAAATGCCAAAATGGTTGATCACAAGACATTTCGGCCGCGTTTGTCAATCCCATATATTTTTGACGTTTAGACAATCGCCTTCGCCACGCTACCGTAGAAAGAATTTTACTTGCCTAGAGCCTACGGATAATCCACAATGATTTGTTGCCTATGGTTTTACGCCAGAACTAACGCAAATAGCCAAGAGTGGCGTAAACGTATCAGGTCTGACTACAAATAGGGAAGACGCCAGGGGTTTGATTGATTGATAGGTAGACCAGGCTGTTGCCGCCAAGCTGAGTCCTGCTTACCAAATTGGTTGTTGGCGACAAGTTTCGTTCATCCACCTTCAGTATCTAATAAAAAAGTGTGACAGAAGTTCCTTCTCACATAGGTACTTCATGATTGTTTAAGTAGATTAAACTACCGCGGAAAGTTTTGAATACTACCACACTCAGCACAATTTTACTATAACATTATGTTTCATTATGTTCTCTTTTTCACTATGTGTTTGTTGCTGTTGTGTTGTGTCTGTGTCGAATAAATGTTTTCTATCCTATTCTATTCTGCTAGCGATTTCGCCGCCCGCATGAAAGTCGTAATTTATTCTAAGGGATCATTCTCCCTGGATAAGATTTGATTTGATTTGTTTTTTTTATACCGTTAGAAATTCCTAGAGTGGGGACTCTAGGAATTTCTCCTATTTTATTAATTGTCTTTTCCTTTGTCAATATCACTTGCAGTTCTGTGTGGGAACCTAAAACTTGGGGATCTAGGTGGAACACTTTGGGAATGACTGCGGTGCAGGATACTAAAATCGAATGACGTAAGTTGACATAATTTGTCAGGCTTTGTAAGCGGTGTCGCTTTGAACTGTATAAGATAATTTTAATCGACACTTTGGAACAATTGCTACATTTATTTATTTAACAATTTATGTAGGGGTACACACATTTAAGAAACAGATAAGAAGAAGGAAACAGAAAAATAGGTGATTTTTTTCTTTAAGTTTATCGAGTTTTATCCGGAAAATGCAATGCGATTTCGGGTAAGAGGTAAGGTTAGCTAGGCCTATCAAACCACCAGCCAGCTCACTGCCAATATAGGTATATTGTCAGTGAGCTGGCTGGTGGAGCATGGAGATTTATGTATGTAGGTAGCTACATAAATCTCTGTGCTTGTGTTCCCTGAAGGTTTAGGCAGAGGTGCACCTATAGTACCTCCCCCTAATTGTCCAATGGTATAGGGGGCGAGCTTATTGCCTTTAACATTTCTAGAGGGCATAGATCTAGGCTCCGGAATGTAAACTGCGAAATTCCAGGTTTGAAAATCCCAATATAACTTTGCCCGACCTAAATTTCGATCCCTGGACCTCATGCTCAGTATTAGCCCTTGCGACCACTACACCAACGCCACTAACTGGCGAAACCCAATGTTACTCAAAAATGTTTTTTTTTTGTAAAAACGTTGCCGCACACTATTAATAAAAACCTATCATACACAAACAGCCAAAGATCTGTCTGTACGCCGTTCTAAATTTGTTACGTCCGGAAAGCGAACCCGAGACATGCAGCGCGTCAGCCAAACGCTCAGCCACTGCGCCAACCGTGCCTGTTTTTGTTCGTAAGCTAAGAAACTAAGAGGTTCGTATTATTCGTATGCACCTGTAATAAAACCTTGGGGGCCTACGAGCCCGCTCACTCGATATGATTTTACAAAGACTTCCTGTAATTTGACAATGAACCTTTAACTATTATGTCTGTTGCATTCCGAACCCTAATAACATGTTTATTTTAGTGTACAATAAAGTATCATCATCATCATACCAGCCGAAAGACGTCCACTGCTGGACATAGGCCTCCCCCAAAGCGAGGGAATTTGCCGTAATCGCCACACTTGGCAGGCGGGTTGGCGATCGCAATGTAGCTGATGCTGCTGCCCATTCTCTGATGAGTCCCTTAGTCGCCTCTTACGACAACCACGAGAAGTGATGGAAATGAATGATTAAAGTATTATTTATTTATTTATTTTTAGCCAATTGTGTCCCACTGCAGGGCAAAGGCCTCCCTTTCTTCCTTCCATTCCTCCCGGCTTTGGGCAAGTTTGGACCAATCTGGCCGATAGGCGTCAAGTTCGTCCCGCCATCTTCGCCTGGGTCTCCCGCGATGTCGTCGGGCATTTTCTGGGACCCACATTGTGGTTGCTTTAGCCCATGAACCGTTCGACATCCGGCAGACGTGGCCGGCCCAGTCCCACTTTAGTTTGGCTGCTTTTTGTGTGACGTCGGCGATTTTTGTTTTGGAACGCAGCACTGTGTTCCTAACGTGGTCCATTAATCGGACTCCCAGAATGCTGCGCTCCATTGCTCGCTGACAAACCTCAAGCTTGAACCTCTGCTGAACTGTCAAAGACCAGGTTTGAGCACCGTATGTAAGGATAGGGAGAATGCACATGTCCATCAATTTGCGCTTATGACAAATTGGAAGGCCTCCTTTCATGAGAGCCTTCATCGACCAATAGCTCTTCCAGGCGTTGTCGGTGCGGCGAGCAACTTCTTTTTCTTGTCTCGCCTGGAATGAGACTATTTGGCCGAGGTATATGTATTCTGGTACATATGCAATCTCCACGCCTTCTAAATACAGTTTTTGTTGGGCGCTGTTTGTCATGAGTTTGGTCTTTGACATGTTCATCCGAAGTCCAATCTCGAGGCTTGCCTTATTTAAGTCACTCAGCATTTCATCTAGTTCAGCTGCCGAAGATGAAAACAGGACAATATCGTCGGCGAAACGCAGGTTGGTCAACCTTTTTTCGCCGACGACAACGCCTTTATCGGACCAGGTTAACTTTTTAAAAACCTCTTCAAGGGTGGCAGTGAACAGCTTGGGGGACAGCGGGTCGCCTTGTTTGACACCTCTTTCAATAGGAAAGGAAGGAAAGGTAGGATACTCTAAATAAATAAATAGTCATCTAGAATAGAACTGAAAATAGGGATCAACGGAAGAGATACTCTCAAACTTTGTATTACTTCTAATCCTACAAACATTGCTGCATTGTAAATTTAGGTACCTACCTACTATTCCAAAATTATCATATGCTTGTGTGTTCGATGTTTGAATTTTCGTTACTGAAATAATGAACCACATGACACTTCAACGGCGCACAGATTTCGTCGAAACTCGGGGCATGTGTTTGACCATATCCAAGATTAAAACAACAGATATTTTTTTATCCTAGGTGTGCTACAATCCCATATTTTTTGCAGCAGCAATAATTATCTTATAATACTAAGTTTTCAGTGCAAGTAAAATTTATTTTATTGTTATTTTGTCCTGTGCTACAACCAAATAAACATATTTTCTTTCTTTTATAATCACCACCACCACACAAATTTCAAGTCATTCGTGGTGCGAGTTCCGACTCATCATATTGAGACCTTCCTCAAGGAAGAGTTTTGGCCGAATGGCATTCATATATCGGCGATTCCGCGGAAGGCTACGTGACACCACCACCACGCAGCGCAACACGACGCCGTCACTTCGTGTAGGTACAATAGTTTTATATTTTTGGAACGAAGTTCCTTATCGCGCGTTGTGAAAGGGGGCTAGACGGAAAAAATTCATACGAAAAGTAGTAACGACACTTTTTTGATCGTCTTTTGTTTCTTTTATGTTTGAATTTCGAAGAAGAATGTGGTTTTAATTTCGAAATAAAGCGCCAAAATATAAGATACTTGACAAATATTTTGATAAAAGTAATTGATTAGACACTAATTTTTCCCGCGGCTCAGCTCCTTTTCAACCGACTTCCAAAAGAAGGAGGTTATCAATTCGACTGTATGTTTTTTTTTTTTTTTTGTATGTTTGTTATGCGATCATTCCGTCAATATGAATGGATTTTGAAGATTCTGCTTTTATTCGAAAGTCTATACTCCTGAGGTGGTCCCATTGGCACCAAGTCAGAATCTGATGATGGGATCCTAGGGAAATCGAGGGCAACCCTCAAATTTTAAAGGCACATAGGTACCTACATTGTTTTTCATATATTTTCTTACGCAATTCAGATAATTGTGCCTGGTTCTCAACATCTCATCTTGCTGAGCTGATGATGGAAGGTATAAGTTAGGATCTGATGCTGGGATCCCTCCTGGGATCCCAGCATCAGATATTTGTTTGATCAGCGATATTTTCTCCAATTGTCAACCGATTTGGATGATTCTTTTTTTGTTTGGAAGACTATTTTTCCAAACTGGCTCCATTGCAATTCGGTGAAGATCTGATGAGGATTTCGGAAGTAGGCAACGGAACTCTTCAATAAATGGTTGCAAATCTCCCGTGATTGCTGAAATCGCATGTCTGTTTATTGATTACACCAGTTCATAACATAACATCACGCCGGTAGGCTTTGAAGGGGTGGAAGGCAGACTCAAACAAGTCAACCTGAATTACATGTTTGGGGTTATCTATTCGGGCATAACTTTATTGTTAATTTACCGATCTTAATGATTCTTTTTGCATTGGGTTTGTCTTTAGTTTTGTCTTTAGTTATATCTATTTTGCATTTGCACTGTACTGGGAACTTCAAAGATAAACTAGTGTCCTCCTTACCTTAATCTTAGTAAAAACTAGTACCAAAGCAAAGTAGATATTTAACTATGAGCTGGTGTGGATTTGGACTCCGAAGGCACACAAAGAAACTCCTTAACCACTCATTATGGGAATAATGTCACTTAGTTGTGGGGTATCACCACTAAAAAGTGGAAAATAAAAAACTAAACTAACTTTTTTTTCGGAAGTCGGTGTCAAAAAACGAAAAAACAACCAAAAACACCGACTGCCGAAATTAAAGTTATTTTATACTTTGTAGTGTTTTTTTATATGGAAGTCGGTTTTTTTTTTTGTAAAAACGTTTTTATTCTATCCTAGAAGATTTTATTGGAATATGATGATTTTTCGAAGACAAAAAACAGCCTCTTCATGAATGAGTTTTGTTAATCGGATCTGTATCTACCTACAGTAGAACGGAACAAAGAATTTACCCGTTTAGTATTGACTATTTTGAAAAAAGGAGTCTCGTAACAGGTACACACAATCCAGAATAGAAAGTTGGTATTAATTTCAAATAGGTACTACAAACGAAACATTCGAAACAAAAAAAAATTGCATGATATCTGCTCTATTTTATGAACAAACAGTTTTAAAAGTATGAAACGTACCTATCAGTTATTTAGCGTAATAGACTTAATTAGCGATCGTTCGAACGCAACAAATTGAACCTGAAAACAATACCTACAAATATTTTAAAACATTTATATTTTTTTACTTGTGAAATACTTTTTTTATATGATTAAATACTAGCTATTTCATGCGGTTTCACTTCTCTATCAAGAAACAGAACAGGGATGGTGTTTTTTTCAAGGATAACAAGTAGGCTACGAGAATGAGTGCTATGAGTTATGACACAGCGATACTGAAGCTTTCAATCTGCAGAAGAGTTGGTAATCCGATGAGTAGTTCAGATATTAAATGATAAATGATATTTATTTGGAACTTCGTTCCATCCGGGTGTCCCTTGACACCTCTCAAGTTTTTTTTTTTTAGTTTTTATGGTTTTTATAAATATGTATGATAGTCTGTACGGTATATATGTTATGGGTCTTTGTTATCTGAATTAAATGATATATTATATTATTATTATTATATTATTATAACCTATCAATATCGACCTATTACTCACAAGTAATTGGTACTACAGTTCAGTTCGCCTTCAAGATGTTCTAAGCAGACGAACAATGTTCCTAGTCCCCACCTGCTAAAGAATAAGGTCCATTGAATGGCTCGTTGCAGTACAATACGTAATTATTGGCCCATTGTGGTCTAGTGATGTGTTTATTATGTAGCAAGGGCTATAAATCAGACGTGGAAGTGTTGTGAAAGAATTAACGTCACTAGTGCTGTGGTTAATTTTTAAATGGTCTTACTTTTGAACTTTGTCATCACACGGCGAATTTGTTTTCATATGCCCGCCTACTAGGTATACCGTGGCATTTCTATCGTGATTTCGATGAGAGAGGGAGACGAAGCTGTACCAGATAAATAGCACTACCCCCTAGAATAGTGGTCATATTAGGGGACTGATCTTAAAAAGTTATAAAAGCATTTTTTAAAATTCATGATCTATGAATGTAACAATATGGCGTGTACGCTCTTTCGGGTGATTATCCAATAGTTGATCAAACTACTAATTATCGACAGATTTAATCGGTCTAGCTAAATCATGATCTAATAACATGAGATCATAGTGAACCATTACAAAACATATAGTCATATCTTTTCGATTTTCTTCGAATTACTTATGTTTCTACCTTATAACCTTTTTCTTAGAACATAATTACAGCTAGGTTATTGAAGATTTCCCTAGAAATGAGCCCGTTGGGCAATGTTGGTGATGTTTGTAAATCGCGAAATCACATAAAATTCTAAATAAAAGTGAGTAAGTACCTTATATGTCTAAATGATTGTCAGTATGTTGGTACCTAATTGAGAATTATTTTGACGTATATATCTCACCGGAAAATAGCAAACTCCGTAAGATTATAAAATAACTTGAGAGTTTTTAACTATTTTACGCATCATAATTTGACAGTCTATAATCTCGTGAAGTCATTCCGAGAAATTGTGGATTAAGTATAATAAAATGGCGACCAATCAGAGCACAAGTCAACAATTGGTCTGTTTTCGTGTGAAAGTAAACTTAGAAACAAAACTCTCATTAGTCTTTTCAGAGAAAACAAAGACCAATGAGAGGGCAAGTTTCCAATTTAACCATCGCATCAAAACAGATAAATTGTAGACCAGAGAGCTGATTGGTCGCCAGTTTATGTCAGTCCACAATCTCTCGGAATGACTTCGCGAGATTAAAGACTATCAAATTTTGATTCGTAAAATAGTATTCCAAATGTTCAGTTGACAATTTATCTAGTGTTTACAATCCCTCAAGTTATTTTATAATCTTACGGAGTTTGCTATTTTCCGGTGACATATGTGAACACCTACGCAGGACCATAATATAGATGTCGTTATTAACTCTTCAAAGGTAAGGTTTTAAGGTATTCATAAATAAGGAATTCTGAGGTAAACAAAAGCGACAAGATCTCAAAATATTCCAAGTTCCAATAACGTTTACCTTGACTTAAACTCAGCATATACCCTAATTTTCGAGGCAGACTAGTATAACGTATGGCGTTGCGTACGCCGCCGTACTGTAAGGCGGCGCGGGCGCTCCGTGACGCCTGCGGGCGCTCCGCTTGCGTTCTGCCACTTCGGTAACTGTATGCCACGGGCGGGCAAAGACTGGGACGCAGATGGGCCAGTTTTTAGGATTCCGAACCTCTATGGAAAAACGGAACCCTTATAGGATCACTCCGTTTTCTTTCTGTCAGTCCGTCTGTAACAGCCGATTTGCTCTGAAACTACTAGACCAATTCAGTTGAAATTTGGTACACATATAACCTTTTGAGACCCAAACACGGATGCGTAACAAAAATAAATCATTTTGGAAATGGGGTCACTTAGACTTTTAGAATGTCACGTGATAGCGAAGTGAGCTGTCATTCTATTTTGATTATATGGATTGACAGTGATCACGAGGTGAGCCTCGTGACTTCACCTAAGCCTTCACTTCGACATGTTTACAGAATCGACCGGCAGTACCGTGCATTATCCTAGGTGAGTAGGTAGCATTCATTTTTTAAGCTCCGTCCAAAAAAAGGGGGTGTTGTAAGTTTGATGTGTGTGTCTGTCTTTGGTATCGTAGCTCGTGAACGGGTGAATCGATTTTCAATTAGTTTTTAATATTAATGTTGCTTTATCCATCTTCAATAAAGTCTGCTCTCCTCCACTCTAAATCCTTAATCTTTGCCCATAGCTCGCATCACTAAGACAAATACTTTTCTAGTGCTCAATATTTCACAACTCTTATCTCAAGTGCGATAGAGTTCAAAATTGTCTGTATATTCGATAGTATGATTGCTGTTAACTGCTGTAGGCGTGATTTGAATGGCAGGTGCACGATGCGCGTATGTATCGAGTGCGAAATGTCTTTATGTATTACTGTACATAAGTAGGTAGATAATGTAGTAGTGGAAAGTTTAGCGTCTTCAATAATTTGTACTAGTAGATAGATTAGAAGAGTAGGTAAGGGGATTAAGGAAGCTGGTATTTTAATAAAAGGTTTTTAACAAGTTACTTCTAAGCCATAGTGCCATACATACAGCTTCTAAACATGAAAAGTTTGAACTCTAAAAGAAACTTCAAAAGTCTAAACTTTTCATGTTTTTAATGTTATCTATTTATTTATTTATTTAGGGACAACAAACAGCAGTATAAAGGTTAGAACTTAACGATGTTATTAGGTTCGGGAGGGCACCATATACTTCTAATGAGTGTGCCTGTCACCTATCAGTAAAAAAACAAATACCTACTAAGTAATAGTTCTTATTATTAGATACTTAGTATTTGTTTTATTTTTCAAAATTGTATGCTCAATTGTTTCGGAGATAGATATAGGGAGTTGATTTACCTATTTTCATCAAGTTTCTTAATAAATAAATTAACTTAAGCTTTTAGAACAAAAAGTTAAAGCCCGATTTTTTAATAGTCATAAACTTTACCTAAGGATTAAAAATGGCAGTTTAGTAAAATATGACTGTTGAAAAATTTGCCCTGAGTCATGTTAACTACTTACAAGATTTAAGAAATTTTGCGACTGGGCTTAAAATAGGAGAAATTTTCTGTGCACCGAATATGAATGCTCGATTTCGGTGTGGGCCAAATTTGCCTAGCTTGGTATTTATGTTTCATCTTTTAATATCACTTTAATGACTTTCTCCTCAAGTTATAAGACAATTTTCTAATCGCACACTGTAGTATCCTTCAATATCATATCCCTTCAAATTCTACAAGTAAGTTAGTTACATCTACATGCCAATTTGTCGTACATTTCCCGCTATATTATCGCTTTTATTTTAATTTATGCACCCTTCAGTGTCACCCGAAACAAAACTTTATCAACAGCCGCTTAAAACACGACATGATAAAGAACTCATTTACACGCTGTGTTAACCGCGAAATGGACCGTAAAAAGAACCTATGTTTACAAATTCAAACTTACAGTTCCAAAATTGATTGTCACTGCAATATAACCTTTACGTCACTCAAAATAAGAAACCCATTCCATTAATTTAATAGTAAATCTTATAATATCCATAAAACATAGGCAATTTGAACAAATGTCGTCCGAGGTTGAATGTAATTGAGCTGTCAGATTTTGGAGGGAAACAATCGTTTTGTATTTCGAATTGTAAATTAGAAGTTGTGGTCACGCCTTCAGACTGCGTGACACGTACTACATGAATGTGGGTTTATTTTTTTTAATCAGGCATGTCCTTGTTCTATATGGTGTCGGACGTAAAAGACTAGCACCAACCCATCACCTCCCGTGGGTTTTGTAAGAGGCGTCTAAGGGACTCACCAGAGAATGGACAGGAGCATTCTCTAAGCATTGCAACAGCTAGACTGCGATCGCCAACCCGCCTGCCAAATGTGGCGATTATGGCAAATCCCTCCTCTTTGGGGGTGGCCTATTTCCAGCAGTTATAATAATAATGATATGATGATGTCCATCTAGGATTCAATAGTTGTATAAATAGTGCCCGTGCACTAACTGAAAAAGTAGTACTTAAGTAGCGCGGGACAAATTCATTTTGCTTCGGAACTAAAATATACAGTCGGAATTCATAATACTGGGACCAAAAATATTACAGGTAAGTACGTAGGCACTTATCACCGCTTAAAAAAGGTTTTAACAAAATTCAAAGATGTTACCATAAATAATAAATAGGTAATATATAGATACTAAAAAGAGGCCAACTCCTATGAAATGACTTTGTAAATTATTGGCTAGTCTAAAAATAATTCAAAGAGAGGCTAATGCAATAACATGAACCACTTGATATCGAATCTGATGGATCGCTTTACCTTGACTTTTGAAAAGCGTGTGCCGCAAAAGGTCAAAACTTTTTGACAAAACTAACAAAAAATAAAACACTAAAATAGTCCGGTAGTTAAAAGAGCGTAGCATTTAATATATTTGAACATGATAAATGTTTAGAATATTAATTCTGCGTCTGTAATGAAGCTATCTTTGACGCACCCCACCCGAGGGTCCAACTCATTTCGCGCCCAATTTGAGGTCGATTAAAAACAAATTTCTATCAGAGTGCATTCAGCTTTTTAAATAGTGCTGTGAGTAATGTCGATGGTGGAGAATTTGGAATAATTGCTTTTCTGTTTTTTCTAAAACAATTTTGCAAAGATGATAATTATGTAGTTGCTGCACCTGCACTTATTATGTAAAAGATAAACCCATCTATTTCTTAATTTCCAACTGCTTTGCTTTTAAGGATTTTTGGGAAATTAAACCATTTTGTAATCAAATTATTTAAATCTCCCTTTTCTTTTTTGTATTTCCTTCATTTTATTCTTTACCCTACAACTAAAAGGAGACTTATGTATGTATTTATAAAATTGTACAAATTTCTAGGGAAGATAATATTTTTTAAAGAAAACCTATACAACATTTTTGCAGCCAATTTAAAATTATAACATCTACTTGTAGTTTCACAGTCATTTCAATGTTTGAAAGTTTTACCAGCATTTTTTTACACACAAAGCTTTTTCACTGATACTCCTTACTTTCATCGACATTTAGAGCCGTCCCAACTCTCCCCCGTTCATTTGTCCCTGCACCATATTGAGCATGCGCCTTTGATCTGCGCTATTAGAACTGTCACCGTCCAAACACAACACGCACAATCACGCCGGTTTCTAATACGGTGGTGAGTGTTTTGTGGTTTTGTTAATGATGTTATGAGTTTTGGTATTTTGCCCAAACACTACTTGTTTCACTGGAAAAGCTTTTTTTCCATTTCGTTTATTAATTTTTTTTAAAGTTATTTTTTATACTTATAATATTAAAAACACGAAAAAAAATACATTTAAAAATATTAAAAATAGTAGCCCACCACAAAAAAAATACCATAAAACCTCTCTGGCTAGTTGACTTTATTCTGGTGTTATTATGTCAACACACTCATAAGTATAACGAGTTCGACCCCTGTATCTCCGCGTCGCTGCACATATTAGCCTCGCTCCTTTGATCTCCTAGTACTGTCACCGTCCACACACGGCGGGACAAACGCGCCAGATATTAACACGGCGGCGACTTTTTACGACTGATAACTTAATTAATCCGGCGGTTCTTTTTTCGTGTGGTCTATCGGTGGCCTGCCAGGGTTGCGAAATTTGTTCGAAAGAGTCACCGCGGCCCTGGAACGCAAAGGGCTTAAGAAGGAACACTCAAGGTCTAGCTATAGGTACCTACACAAAACATGTAATAGAAAGCTCCATCTTTTATCCTCTTTGAGTTTTCTAGTTGAGGGTCAATTCTGGTATTTTAAAGAGCGTTCGCATTCACGTAGCAGTCGCAAACTGTCAAAAACATCTATGATTACCTACAAGAAGTTTGAACGCTTTTTAATTACGAGTATTGGCATTCGCAATAAACACCGTATCGTAAAAAGAACAAACCTGAAACCGCCACAAAAATATTTGCATCTTAGTTAGTTTAGCAACTAAAATACCAAAGAGCTTCCTCGTAACAATCACTTAGCCGAGAACGCAGTTCATCATTAGGCCCTCACAGAAACAATGCGATCCCTACAATTGACATCCATCCTCCACTGATGAGCATCCCAATCACGAACTCGTGATCCCAGTTCACACGTCACAACGAAACACATGCAGCATACATCAACCTCGTCTAATTACAAACCCTAAGGCTAAACCCAGTAAAAAACTCACGAATATGACGAAAAAATCTCACGATTGAAACAATCCTTACCGTTTACGGCGGGAATTTCACGAAACGTCAAATTAAAAGTTCGAATTTGGAATATTTTCGTTAAGTTGGTAGTATTTAGCGCGGGCCTTGGGGTAGTCGTGTGGCTAGATCATGACCGCCGGGGGACAGTGCAATGGGGCACAATTAGGTTGCTGCAGTTGGCAGCACCCACTCATCTCGGTAATGTTGGTATGCCTGCTGTGTGTAATTTCTGAAAGTGTACCGTGCAGGTTGTTTATATTGTTACTCTGGGTAATAATGTTGGGTAGAAATGGGTTTTTAAAACAATTTTAATATAGAAAGGTTTTTTTTTACTTTTCCCAGTGAGTTTAATGTTTATTGCCATCACTACAAATTGGTCTAAAGAATAATAAAAAGTGAAATAGAGACACAAAATCTCGACCGCATCTAAGACATGAGTTGGTTGACAGTAGGTATGATTCCAAGTAAATTTTAAGGTCATCCACTCGACACAATAGCTGACAACGAAAAAAACCGTCATAAAAATTATCATGTGCTGTCGAGGGGGTGTTAGTTTGGCGGTTACGAGTTCACGACTTGGAATATGGGTACCTACTCAAAATATTTAAAAACGAACTCTGTAACCTTAACGTGCAACTCAGAAACACACTTACCCAAGTGCCCCAGCTGCCACAGGTGACCACTCAACCAGATACTCTCCATCTCTTAAGAAACAGAAGTGTACCTATGCTTATTTTCGTTAAGTACGTTCACTGGCACGGTTAGTGGCACAACTTCAGACAGTTTTCAGTAAATGGGGCATAGCTGTCTCGGGGAAAATGCACCTGATTTGGACTATGAAACAGTCTTGTGGGATTGTAGGTATCAGGGTAGTTCATACGTGTGTGTAATTTAAACAGAGTATGTTATTATATACAATACAAGTTACTGTATCCAAGACATTCCCAGATTTATATTTGTTGATTAAAGAAAATTTATTTGTACAATTTGATAAAATGCAAAAGATGTTTGGAACAGTATTTTATTTGGTTTTATGGAAATATACGCCAACACAACCAACAATAAGCAATAGGCTTAGAAAATTGGAAGCTATAATGAACATTTGGATGTTATGGTTGTAAAATGGCCGTTATAAAACCCTTTTCAAATTGTGTCGAAATAAGCATGACTCTGGATATAAACAAAACCTAATAAAAACAATTGCGTCGCTTCAGTTCGCGTACGCGTTGTCTACTTCCAGTCTAGCCGGAAACTGACGAGCACCAGTATTTGCGGAAAATCTTGATAAATTCTCGAAAAAAAAAAACCTAGTAGGTATCCCACTGAGCCAAAATGTCAAAACTAAAGGTTACTGAAACAATACAGTTAACTCACCAAAGTGTCCCTACATAACCTATGTACTCCATCGACTATGCACCGTGCGTGTTTCATGTAAGTGCTAAATAAATATTATTCTTTCTTTCTCTTTTTCTTTATGCTGGTATACTAAAACGATCTATCTATACCACGCAGCTTTAAGCTGGGCACACACTTGAGTTAAGAGTCCATTGGACAGACTATCGCTTCGATTGGACTCAAACAAACACTACAATACTGTCTCAAAACCAAACATATCAGTTTACCTCGATGAGTTTGACATGTCCGCCACACATTCCTGCAATCACTGCAACTCCTGAAAGCCAGAATCAACAATGGCGACCACCACAATAACGCCGATTCAATCAAAGTCGAAGCTCGACGAGTCCCGGAGAAACGATTCAACTGTCTTGGATCCCACAATGAAATGAATCAGAAAAGTGACATTCTATCTGCGATACCGATGATTGAAAAGTCAAAAATAGATGAGACTAGCTGCTTCCCGCGACTCCGCCCGCGATAATGTCACGAAAATAATCCCTAGGGAACATACTTCCGGGATAAAAACTATCCTATGTCCTTTCCCAGCACTCAAACTATATCTATGCCAAATTTCATGTAAATCGGTTCAGCGTTTTAAGCGTGAAGAGGTAACAAACAGACAGACGCCACACTCTCGCATTTTTAATATAATAGCTGCGCCCCGCGGTGGTAACCTACATTGTGTTACTCCAGGGTGACAGCTTCCTCCATCACTGTTCTGCGGAAGCCGCAGAGGGTGATGGCCGTCAGAGTCATCAGGGGATATCGCACGATCTCCTACGAGGCGGCTTGCGCACTGGCCGGATCTCCGCCGTGGGACCTGGAGGCGAAAGTGCTCGCGTCACTACACAGGTGGCGCGAGGACGCGCGGGCGCGCGGCGAGCGACTGACGCAGCGACACCTGGAGTTGCGTCGGTCGCAGCTGCGCGGGGTCCTGATGGCGGAATGGCGGGACAGGCTTTCGAGCCCTTCCGCCGGCCTCATCACCATCGAGGCCATCCGGCCAGTGCTCGACCTCTGGCTCGGGAGAAGGCACGGCTCCCTGTCGTTCCGTGCGACGCAGGTCCTCTCGGGGCATGGCTGCTTCGGGAGGTTCTTGTGTCGCATAGGCAGGGAGCCGGACGCTCGATGCCACCACTGCGTCGACTGTCGGGAGGACACGGCACGGCATACGCTTGCAGAGTGTGCAGCTTGGGAGGAGCCGCGCCGTGCCCTCATCTCTGTTGTAGGCGGTGACCTCTCGCTGCCGGCCGTAGTCCATGCTATGGCTGGCGGTGAGGAGTCCTGGGACGCGGTGGTCTCCTTCTGCGAGACAGTTATCGCGCAGAAGGAGGCTGCGGAAAGGGAGAGGGAGATCACAACCGCTCTCCCTGCCCGCAGCAAGCGCATCGGGCGTCGGAGGAGGGCATACGCTGCTGTCTTCCGGCCCCCCTAACTGGGTCCAGGGGCGGCGGACTTGGGGATGTCCGTCGCCCCCCACTCATCCGGACCCGAGGTGGCGGCGCGTGGTGTTCCCGTGCGCCCCTCTTTGCCGTAGCGAGGGGAGTTAAACACCTCAATCCCCTCGCCGACGCGAGGTGGCCCGCAGAGGCGGGCCGGCACCAGCCGGGGATTGCGGAAGTCGCATACGTTCCCGCGATCCCCGGCGTAGGTGGCAGATGGAACACCGGGGTGGTTTTAGTCAGTAAGAGTCTGACAGACCCCTCCACCCGCCCCAGGGTGGAGGATTTCCCACCGAGATTAAAAAAAAAAAAAAAATGGTGACAGCTTCCTACATACCAAATTTTATCAAAATTGGTGCAGCCGTTTAAGAAGTAACAAACATACAAACACACACACTCACAAACGTTCGCCTTTATAATATATGAAGTGTGAAGTATGGATTAACATCTCTTCCAAAATGTCACGTGATCAATCCTAAACATTTTGGTATTTTGACAATCGCTAACGCTGATAGAATATCACTTTCTCTAGAGCCCTAGAATAAATATATAATAATAGAAGGAACTCGTAGTTTGAGGGCCAATTCTAACATTTTTCTGGTTCCGTACTTCAAAATAAAAAAATGGAACCCTTATAGGATCACTTTGTTGTCCGTCTGTCTGTCTGTTTGTGTGGAGGTATTGAGTTGAAATTAAAACCATATACTCAGGTCTACAGTCCCTTGAAGCTGTAAAAAAATGAAACTTCTAAGTGAACGTATAAAAAAGATACGGCCGTTTATGACACAAAAAACGTATATTTCGACACTCTCCCGTTGACCTATAGTAGGCGCCAGATAATCGTGGAATAACGGTCATTGACCCACCTACAATTATTGACATTTTTAATTTGAAAAACGGAATTAATGACACAAAGCTGTCCCGAATCATCATCTCTCGTGATCCTATTGTCTAATAATGAAAAACGATTCATATTTAATTGTTCAGGTACCTATGAAATTGAACAGTTATTAGGGAAAGGTCAATGTACTTTATTCCACATTTATCTGGCGCCTACTATAGTTCAGATTTAGATCTTCTAGCCAGTTTAGATTTTAGAGTAGGTACAAGTACAGGAAAAAGTCTGAAAATGGGGAATTTATTATTTTATCATTCTTATGAAAAATCTTTTTTTACGATTACAAACTTATATAATTTAATGTAAGTATGGGAGAACATTTTTACAACAGCAAAGTAAAGTTTGTCCTTTAATCTTAACTGCTACATTTTGCTGTCATAATTTATAAACTTCCGTAGGTAATGTATACTCGGAAAAAATCAATACTCGATCGAAACCCTCGATGCGAGTCTGACTCGCACTTGTCCGATTTTTAAACTAAGTTCGCATTCGCATGTCAGTCGCCGTCTGTTAAAAAAGCCTCAATTTTTATACATTTTTGACAGATTGCGACTGCGTTTTTATTTGCGGTTCGCTATTATCCTTCTGCTTGGCTCTCGTTGTCCGTGAAGCTGCCAAGCTAGGATAGTTTGTATAGCGCTCCTCTGCGCACTATCTTATACACAAGCCGCTACATAGCCACATAGAAAGGTGTGCATCTTGCGAGGCGGGGCCGGCTTCCTCACGGAAAGGCACCAGTGTTTATGGCGTATACCAAAGGTTAATAATTCCTCGAGGTATTTTATTTCTCGGGTCTCGAGAATTTTCGAACTCGATTTCGACTTCCCGGGAACTTAACACTAAAAATCTTTACACAACTCCTTAACAAAATGAGGAAATTTTTCCATTAATTAATAACTCCATTTGTCGCCATTCAAGAAAAGATTTAAATATAGATATGCCTTAATGCACTGATATAAAGATGAAGCATTGTCAATCCAGTACCTAGTGCACTTTTATAGAAGCATTCATTTGGACATTTCGACATTCGCATTCGCTGAAAGAAAAGCACTTCGTCTAGAGCCATATTTTTTTTAAGGATGGGATATCATCAAATGACTTCTTCCGCTCTGGGTGGAGCGGAAGGGCGTGTCAGACTCTTACTGACTAAAACCCATCCGTGTTCCTTCTAAAGTTCTTTGCGTTCCAGGGCCGCGGTGACTCTTTCGAACAAATTCCGCAACCCTGGCAGGCTCTGGCCCTAGCGGGCCCCGTCTTCTATGCTGACATCTCTTTGAGGCGCGCGTGAAACACAATGCGCCATTGACCCGGGCCTGGTGGTGATCGGACAGCGAGCCACCCAACGCTCGCCGTCCGCAGGCCCGCGCCTACGGTGGTTGTCTAGAGCCTAAGGTTAGATTATGTCATCTCCTTGTCACTGTAGAGAAGACTACTACTCCTTGTACTCACATAATTGTAATGACATAATCACAATATTTTATCGTCACTCTAATCAACCCGTGATTGAGGACAAATAAACCTCAATAATTTCATAATGACGATAATTTGAATAATAAATAACGGTCGAACAGAACTTCGTGACTGTAAAATTATGATATGTCATATAACAAACAATATTATTATTTTGTATCGACAATAACCCATAATTAGGACCGGCAATTTTAATCTTGCATTCCTATAAACCTTTATCTTCTGCATGTTAAGATTGATTATCGCCTCAAATAGTGGTAAAATGTTAAGTAGTCGTTATGTACCTTCGAGGTTATGTTAGTTTATCGAATAAATAATAGCAACTGAGTAAGGCATTATTGCAGTGTTCCTGTACTGTGTAATTTTCCTATTTAAGGGGTTGCTATTAAACCAATATTGTGTTACACAAATTAGATAGGTATTGTTGAGGTTAGGCGCATATTATGAAGGATTTATGGAGTCAGTTTTGCTTGCCCCGGCTTCGCTCGCGTTATTATAGATTTTATAATTCGCGTAATTAGAAGGATTCCATCTATATCTATACCAAAATTCATCGAAATCGGTTTAGCGATTTAGAATTTCACTTCTAAATCGCTAAACCGATTTCGATGAATTTTAGTAGCAAACTAACGAACTCGCTTTTGCATTTAGTTAGGACGTTTATGTTTATATTTATCAGACTGAACAAGAGTTAGGAGAACGGTATTCAGAGTAAAACGTTTGTAATATTTAAGGAACCAACTCTAGATCCCTTTAATACCTAAGTTTTACAGCTTAGTTTGAGTAAGATTTCAGTGTTCTCAAAATCTTAATTTGAACATTAAGAAAGTTTGGAAACCTAAGTGCTTTGGGTAGCAATCGTAAATTTTAAGTTTTCTAACAAAGACGGATATTTAAGTATGTACTTCGAAACTATATTATAGAATTAGACATTGCTAAAATCAAAAAGGTTTTGTAATGCAATATATACTATGTATAATGCAATGAAGCTGAAAAGTATTGTTTGCTAGTTTTTTTTTTGTTTGTTTGTTTGAACGCGCTAATATCTGGAACTACTTGGCGGATTTGGAAAATTCTTTTTGTATATGATAGCCACATTCACGAGAAACGTATACGGGATCGGGAAAAAACGGGATATGCGCGTACGAAGTACGGGCAAAAGCTAGTACTTCCATAAGACTAATATTTTTTCGTTTATGTAATTAAAAACTGTATGTTGACGTTGTCGAGACGAACAAGACGCAGCGGGGACTGGTTCGAGGTGGTTCGGGAAAAGAATACCTAGAAATATTGAGAGAGTCCTCTTGGCCAGCAGTGAGACTGTAGGTACCTACAGGCTGAATAAAAAATAATAAAAATGTTCTGTTAAGTAAAATGTCCGTTTAAGTAAAGAGTAAGTCGTGTCAAACCTTGCTCTAATGCGAAAGGCATTAAATTAAGGTCAGGTTTTCAGACTGAGGAAGTGTTAAAAAAACAACTACAAATACTTAATTCACAGTCGGTCTCTATGTGTGACACCTCATAACTTGGTAAAAATAGATTTTAATGCAAAAAGTTTCAAATAATAATTCTCGGGTTAACTCTAAATGCCTCCTCGATTAAGTACTATTTATTTGGCAAAAAATAATAGCAGTGACGTATCATCTATGCTTGTTAGATGGCAACTCAATTTGGTGTAACCTCGTCAGATATACTAGTCTAGATAGATCTTATGAGGTAACACCAGATTAAATGAATAAAAGATGTGTATTATACCTTCTTTGTAAAACAGTTTATTGTCTCTCCGGAAAAGTTCATCAGTTTGCTTATACGAGGTGCCACATCTAGACCGACGATATACAAACATTTTCATTCCATGACTGGACATCAAATAAATCCTCCATTATTACTATCAAATATTCAATGTACCTATCATCACGTAACTATTTTTTAAACTGCACATACCTAATTGCAATTTCAAACAAACTGATTTAATGACCAATAAAAGTAACCCTTAATGCAGCACTGGCGGCAAAACAAAATTAAAATAACGGAACATTGTGCTATTTTCATTCAAATTTCGAATGCAGTGAACGGAACGAGTGAGTGAATGAGTGATTGTTATTTAAGCGGGAGTCGCTATTGATCGGTAACAATGCCCTCGGTGCTTTAGGGCCTCGTAGAGTTGTGTAGTCGTGTGATTTTGTAGAGGAGGCTCAGAGATTGTTTCTGTACTTATGTTAAAAGTACACTTTGTAAACAAGCATATTACAAATTAGAGGATTACATTCAGGATAAGAATGCTTGGAAACATGCTGATCCTGCTCCATAGGACAATCAAGGGTGTAGACAAAATCAAACTGGTTGATTTATGAATTAACTTTATAGATAGGTATACTGTTTCTTTTTTGTGTTTTTATTTTCTGTTTAATTAATGGTTATTAAGATTATCAGTAAATATGTGAGTACCATTTACCTATTTTTTTTTAGAAAATGAATAAGTACCTCTGCTGGTAATACTTCGTTCTTATAAGTAGCATACTCTGGGTGTATCGTCCTCACATAATATTAAATTAATTTTTGTATACCAAATTTTGTAAATCATTATTTGAAAAGAGTAACTATGGAGTTTCTTGTCCGTTCTTCTCCATAAGAATCTACCTTTCCGAATGGACAGTAGAGTCACTTTATTAATGTAATTTTATTATTTTACTGAACTGTAAATGCTGACGTTCAAAAGGGCCGTTTAATGGACTAATTGAAATAAACGTTTTGACTTTGACTTTGACTTTTGTACTAACTGATATCCTGGTACCTATTCGTTTATAGAACAGCTATTTTATACGGATATGCATTGATTAATCTGAGCTAGATGTAGAAAGAAATCGGAAGTTTTGCTTTTTAATGTGCAGGTTGATGAAAATAAAATTTCAAGATTAATTGCTAATGTAACTTATGAAGGAATTAGTTGGAAATATTTACTTATTTGGTTTCTGCCAACGGGTTTGCCCACTTCAAAGTCTGAAATTATCCTAAGGGAATAATTTCCGACCCGCGGGATTAAAATGACATGATCGTCACATCACATTTGTCATATCAGTATAGAAGCATTTATTATGCGTGTAATATAAAGTTTGATCAACAAAAAAAGAAATAACAATATCAGAACATTAATAAAAACACAAAGATTAGCTTTATTCCCCTTCCGTACTCTATGTATCAAAGGGTTGAGCAACCCTTTCCCTTTCGGCAGCCATTACAATACACTCGACTGTGGGTACGCTAAACCTCCTTTCCTAACTGCTCGCCTGGTACTTCTGTCGCAAATTCGTAGCAAGCGTAGCAATTTCGTAGCTTATAAATACTGGGTGAAAGTTTCGTAGCGCAAATCTGCTACGTCACTAAGCTCGGTAGATGAGTATTAAATTTTTGGAAGACTGTGTTTTTAGTAATTACTTAGAAAAGTAAAAGTACTACAATTCTGACATGCTTTAATTATATTTATTTTGTAATTTATAGATGCAAAATAACACGTTAATCTCTTTTGGTCAGTTTATGCAAGATGAGACATATAGACAAACGAGTGCCATATTAATAAAGCATTTTAAACTCTTGGGCCAACATCGCGTTACATAAGTAGCCTATTTTACACAACGTTTTTCATATTGACCCATTCCGCTAAAAAGGGCGTAACTCCAAATCTCATTGCTTTTGGCAATGAGCAAAAATGCAACGGTTTGCGTTAAAGTGATGTTTAGCTTTAAATAAATGCTGGGAAGCAATTTAACAGAAGGAAAGAGCTGACTCTTGAACTGAGTCTTCTTCTTCATTAGTTTATCACATTATATTGTTTGTGCCCAGCTGTAGGTTGCCATGTTTAAGGCTTGGATGTAGGTATTATTTAATTCATTTAGGCTCCAGATGGATGGATATTTGGGACACTCCAGCAAATGGGACATACTCTGAACAGCACCGCAATCGCACCGGGTGCTAGATGGATCAATAACCCCTGTTTCGTTAGTAGGAGTGTATCAAGATGTAAATTTCGTCAATTGAAGCGGGAAAAGTCGATATTACCATAGACAACTTTTAAGGACGAAAAAAAAAAGAGATCCACCTACACATTCTTTACCGAGAACCCAACTGCAGTTTATAATAATCAAAACGAAACAAAACCATATACTCCAATTTAAATTGACCAACATATAACTCACCGAAGTTTGTCCCGTTTACAAGTGGGGCCAGAAACAAGTGCACACTTTTAACTTTTATTTTTATAAGAAATATGATTGTGTGGCGAGCGCGCGGCTGCCCGGCTGGCCCGGGGCGCGGATATTTTCAAAATAATAATTAAGCGGATACATTTATTATGCCGCACGAATATGTAATGCGGTCCGAGATCACAAAACACATGGTGTTTGATGCTTACAACTTTGTTTTTATTAGGGTTTTTCGTGTTTGTTATGTGAAATATGAGTGCAAACTTATTTATTTATTTAACAGTTTATGTACACACATTTAACAAATAAATAAGAAGAAGGGAACAGAAAAATAGGTACAAAGGTGATGCTTATTTCTAAAGAAATCTCTTCCAGCATACCTGCGAAAGGAGAGTCGAATAAAAGAGATGTAGACATCGTGTGTAAAAGTTATGTTAACATAAAAAGACTAAAAAAACTTTAAATATAACATACTATTATAAATATGACTAAAATTAATATCATACTAATACATACTACTTAAATAATACTATAAGAATAATAATAATATATATCTACTTTAAATATGCAACTATGATGGTACCGAAAGGTAGTGTTCTTTCACTCTTCTTTTAAAATCTGGAAGAGTTTTACATTCCCTAATGTCAGGCGGCAGTGCATTCCACAACCGTACCACGTGCACAGTAAATGAATAGGAATAAAAATCGGTAGAGTGGGGAGTGGATTTAAGGAGATTTCTAAGATGCGACCTGCAAGGCGCATCAGAAGGACGGGAATAGGAGAAGCGTTCACGCAAATAGGAAGGCGTTTTAGGGTTGTGAAGGATGTTAAATACATAGTAAACACAATATCCGAGAGTTCCTGCGAAGTCGGATAGGGAGCCACTTGAGTACCTTGCGAAATCCTGAAACATGATCGTATTTTTTGAGGTTGAAAACAAAACGGATACAAATATTTTGCAAACGCTCAAGTTTATTTAAAAGCTCCTCGGTGGCATCCAAATAACAGGCATCAGCGTAGTCTATGATGGGCTGAATGAGAGTTTGGGCAAGGGAGATTTTGGTGTTCAAGGGCAAAAAGCTCTGGAGGCATTTAACATTTAAACTTGTAATTGGCCTTCATTTTAATTAGAATAAGTAAGCATGCCTTGTTATTAGCTGCAAGTTTTCCAAATATAGTAAAATATAATTTTGTAATTGTAAAAGATTAAATGTGATGGTTGTAATGTGGCGGTTTTAACTGTATTTTTTGGAACGACAATGCAAATGCCATGTTCTGTCTCACTACCCTGCGGTTGACTGGTAGAAAATTTCTAAGGCATTAAGTCCGTCTTACTTTTTAATTTCTTACTAACTAAACCTACAATCTGCAAGTCCAGTGTACAATTATCTCATTAATTGAACTCGTTAATCCATGTCTTTCTGATTTACGACATCGTTTACAAACGGTTACATTCGTTCCTCTTCCTTCTAGTAAACGTCAGAGTTTTATATGCCATAAAATTTATAATTACAAGTGGCACTAAACTGAAGCCTAAAGCAATTGGGATTTAGCATATTCTTTGTGGGATCTAAACAAGTAATTTTAATAAAATATAATTTTTATTTGTTATATTTATGGCAAAAATCATCTGTCGCGCGATATTTTTTTAAATCCCGTATGTAATTGTTTTAAATAATGAATGCATATACATAGACCTAAGATTGGACTTTCGTATTAGGAACAACAAGTGTTAATAATTAAAAACAAAGTTTATTGGATCTATTCCATGGATTTCCAACAGAGGCTACACAATGATATGAAAGCTTACAAGAACTGGGATCCAAGAGACGAAGTCGTTCATTTTTACAGTAAAGCTATTGTTAAGTTTAGTTAGGAAGAAAAAGTATATCTAATCTAATCTACCATCCTAAGAATTGTAAGTAAATCGCAGATCATAATTCCATCTTAACATATTTTTGCTTCTTATTTGGCCTCACTTAACCAAACTTCGAGACAAGCAGTCAATCTAATACTCAAACTATTACATCCCTACAAACTAATCCCTTTTAAAACTAAAACCACACTAATGAGCTCACCCCCTGTACAGATCTAAGCCGTCAGCGTCAGCGCATACGTACAGGGTGCGTTCATTACTGCGGCGCGGCAGCTGCGCGCGTCGCCCGCGGCCGGTCTGCGCCCGCGCCGCAGCGTATCGCACCGGAGCACCGGACACAGTATGCTACGGCCACGGGGCTACGGGCTTATGGTAATTTTGCTGTGAAAGGATTTTTTAATTCTTTACGAATAATATGCAACATATAATGGGTTATGTATTCAGTTGTCTATGTTGTGGATGTTGATTTAGTCTGGAATTATATTTTTTTAAGATGGCTTGTTGCAATTTTTTTTAATCAAAATTGAGTATCAATAAATTTATTAGTATATTAAGTTAGAGCACCATGTTGCGTATATTTTTTGTTTGTTTAAGTGTCTTCTACCCATATACATGTTTCATCGTGCGCCCCGATTTTGAACAAAAGTGAAAATGGCGGCTGGTGACTATGCCAGCTCCCATACAAAAATGTTCGGATCTCTATGGAATACCTACGTATAATGTGCGGTTTTTACCTACGTATTGAAATTAAAACAGTAAATCATGTTAGCATTAAGAGTACGTAAGTAGGTAAATATTTCTGCACCCAAGTTTACGGAACTTTTGGAAACATAATAATACGAGCAGTTTCTTTTATAAATTATTACGAGTAGGTACAAACTTAAGTTCACGCCTTTTTCCTAAGCGGTAGGCAGAAACGACAGCACGTCAGCTGCTTGGTTTGCTTCGTGTACATTTCCTGCATTTATACTAAAAGAGAATATTACATAAACAAATAATAATATAGCCTCCAGCCATTACTGAATTCGCACGTATCGGCGGCGAATTGGAAATGATCCAGGTGTTAAGTTTTAATATTACACTTGAATCATTTTGATTATAGGTAAGTACCTACCTTTTTATTTATTTAATACTTTACGTACCTAGGTACACAAAAGTTGGCCGTAGGCATTTTTTTACGTCAAACTTTGGATGATGCAGAGACAAATACTCGTAGGTGCAATATTAAGAAAAGGAAGGCATTTCATCTCATATGTAAGTCTCAGATATTTCTCTACATATTCGTAGTGTTAACTTCAAAGGCAAATGTAAGAATCCTTTAAAAGTTTAACCTTCAAACTTTAGAGAAAAACCAAATTTAGAGAAAATTGACACGATAGCAACTTTGATCGATGGCACATTTTTACCCCGGTTTTGGAAACAAATATTCAACCTGTCTCAAATAAACGCAAGTCTTAAGCTGACTATCTACTAGAGCGCAGAGGACAGGAGAAGAGTGGAACGGAGCTGTACCAATACGAACCAATGAAATTGCATAAAATCTCCGCTCCGCTTCAGTGGACAGGGATTTGCAGACCAGTTTAAAAAATCATAAAAAAACCGGGAAGTGGAGCGAGGCAGTGGAGCGGGAAGTGGAGCGGGAAGCGGAACGAGAAGCAGAACGGGAAGCGCAGCGGGGAAGAGGAGCGGGGAAGCAGAAAAAAATCGGGCACCCACTCAAAATAAGTACTCGTCGCATGAAATCGGCCTAGCTCCGCAACTCCGTTCCGTACTACGTCGCTCCGCATTAATGGACAGATACGGTCCGAAACCTCGCTGCGTTTCCAACAGAGATGTGCGAGGATGAGTAGCAAGGGATGTTTGGTAAGAACCAATAGAATGGCCTTCTTTCTTAACAAACACAACCCTCGCTACGCATGCTCGCACATCTTCGGTAGAAACACAGCCTTACTCCCTAACTCCGCTCTGCTGCCTCGATCCGCGTCAATGGACAGACAGCCTTATACTGCGATTACCGATTAGCTGTTGAAAACTTTTTCAACCAATCAGAAATTCACAACTTGAAAACGCACGTTTGACAATGTGTCACAATAAATCTCTTATCATTTTTGTTCATGAAACTGGGCCTAAGTGTAAGTCGTAAATCGGAAATACTTTTTGTTATTGAGAAGACAAAGTCTAAAATAGATTTAAAAAAAACAACACGTTGCACTCTGGGAGTAACGGCAGAAGTGAAAACTTCAACATTAACGTTGTGCCTTTTTGATATTTTGGAATGGTTAGGGAATAATTTCGCACGAATTGCTTTAATTATCAGTATAAAAGTACTATCATTTATGTGGTAAAATACAATATTCATTTATTGCGCTATCGTACACAAACATGACAATTATATTACATTAAAAATTTAACACTTTAAAACTTTCCCTCCGTCTTACGAATTTTCGATCAGGTCACGTGTCCTGACGCGAGTTTAACATTTTTTACCCATCCCAAAAAGTGCACAACGCCGCTAAAGAAGTTTTCACTTTTAAAATAAAGTCTAAATACTTAAATCAATCAATAAATCTCCCTAGCCTTTCTCAACTATGTTTTGGGTCAGCTTCTTTTCATACCGGATGCAGTTGAGTGCCAGTATTCTGGTATCACGAAATCAAAGCCGATCTAGAGAACATGCCCACGAAAGTTGCAAAGTGATGATCAAGGCACTTTTCACGCGAGTGAAATCAGCTTATTTGAACGCGCAGTACCCAGTAAGTACCAACTTACAGTTTCCTATGACTACGAGTATATGTAACAGCAGCCAGTCCAACGGAAAACCTCTCATGCAAATGAAGCAACCCCATCCTCGACTCACATCCAAAAACCAATCGCTACCCGTAACCATGGCAACACTCTTGGCGTCGTGTCCCAAGCATGAAACATCATTGCCTCGCCTATTACGAACCCTCAGCCGCGCATCCCGACCGTGGCATTGCCCAAACGACCACAAACACACCTTGATGATCTTCTACAAACCACCCATCATATTTACAACCCTCAAAAAACACTACCGAAACCTTACACTTCATTAATAAGGTTTATTTTGAATTGAGCTAGGGGTCAGTGAAAACTGGTCGTTCCCTAAGGCGATTTTGCATGCCTCTTGCACGCAGAAATGAAAACTCGATGTCAATGTAACTAAGTTGTTGTCAAATTGATTTTAGCTACGTCTTTGTGCGAGTAACTTTAGAAGTTTGTTAGATTAGATTTGCGTTAAGTTTTTTTTTTTAATTTATGTTCGTAAGTGAGACTGTTTTTTTCTCAATTTTTTTTTCTTTTTGCACCTACCACAGTGTAGTCTTTTGAACCCAAAGTTTGACTGGTGGCATGTACCACTATGGTGCATAAAGTTGATATAAATAAGTAATATTATGTTGGGTTGCTTGTTTGGCCTAACTTCGAGTAACATTGGCTTATTCGTCAACGAAAATGTTTGTAAAATCGATAGTTAGTACTGAATGAGGAATAAGGAGCTCTGGCTTAATAATAACAGCTGCACGGGTCGATCTTCAAGGCTAAGCTACGCTTGCCGAGGTCGATCTGTAGATGTCAACCATCTTAACATACCAAGACTCCTTCGTACTTCGAAAAACACGTTAAGTCGTTGGGCCCGGTTGTCATTTGTAGGTCTTTGGCAGTCCATACGCTTTGTGCTGAGCTAGATTCCTTCACCTCTCTTTGAACCAAATTCATTTGTATAATTTTTGGTAAGAATAATAATTTAAGTATATACTGTGTCCTCGTCCAATCTATCTTTTAATCAAAATTAGTTCAGCAGTTTAGGCGTGAAAACGTGACAAACAAACAAACAGATAGATAGACGGGATAATAGTATGCATGAGCAAAGTACCCAACTGATTCGTCGTGAGGGAGTGATGCGTGAGAGACCATTTAGTCACGGCTGTTTAGTGAGGGGCTGATGCAATATCTCCATTTAATCAAGAAATGAAGATGAACGGGACTGATGACTTTTTACACACAAATTACCAAAATGGAGGTATTTACGATCATTGAAACATGTTTGTGCAAAATCCTTAGAATAGAATAATATTTATTTGCTTAAAAACATGGTATAAAAACATGATAGAATACAAAACTAGGTTGAACTAGGTTTTTCCACAACGAACTAATTTTAAGCTGTTCGGGCTCCGCAAACACTCTCAGCGTGATAAATTATTTAAAGAAGTCATCTTGAAGTGTGCTGTCAATCCCTAGTATCAATTGGAATGGCAGCTCACTTCATGTTCACTTCACCTAAGTTTTCTCTACGAGTTTTATTACAAAATCGACCGGCTGAAAGATGCGGCATCGCCCCTGGCCCCGTTTTCGACGAAAGAATGCACTTTCATCGAAATCGGGGCATTTCAGTAGAGAACCTAGTGTAAATAAATAATATATCCTTTACTGTACACCAAAATAGTTACATAACTGTTTCTGTTTGTTTGTATTGCTGAGTCTTTTACCAAACCCCCATTCTCGAGCTGTCCTAAATTCAGCTCACTCATCTTTATCCAAACACACCGAAATTCAAAACTTTCTCGTCACCTCTGACCACAAGAACCGCTACATTACCCTACATATTACACCACCACCATAGAACCAGCAATTCACACCTACACACGAGCACCACCTCATCAATCACAGACACTTGTACCACCGTTTAGTCACGGCCAGTTGCGCGAGCGCCGCCAGGGGGCGCTATCTCATCATCAGCTACAAATTGGACAGTTTAACGTGCAATTTGATTTTAATACGAGTCGATAGCATCGACGATTGTAGGGGAGATAGTGTTTGTGGAGTCAGTTTAGGGTCACTTTGATGTCGAAATTGATTTCGGTGACAGTATTTTTGGAATTTTTAATATTTTAAGGGAGTTAGATGCGAGAATGGTGTTGGTAACACAACATTTTAGTTTTTACTCAGCTCTCATACATAACTGTCAATGTCACTAATGTCACTGCTGTACTAAGAACATTAAATGTAGCACATTTTAGTGATGTGCATTTTTTCATTTATCGAACATGTTTCCCAACAAATGGGACCGCTCGACGTGGCAACAGTTGGTGACGCGCACGTCCACTGCTGCATATAGGTAGGCCATATGCAGCTGTGGACGTATTAAATGATGACGATATTCTGAAATGCTAATTAGGTGCAAATTATTTTTTACCTACAGTAGTAAAGTAGTGTTATTCTAGGCGTTTCGACCTCACATGTAAATAATGTATACCTACCAATTTTATTTTTAATATTTGTAAAGAGTAACTATGCGGTTTCTTGTCTGTTCTTCTCCATAAGAATCTAACTTTGCGAATGGACTGCTAGAGTTTTTTTTTAAACAGTAATTGCTTAAGTTCAATGGTGCATTTTAATGGTATACCTACTTAATTAAATAAATTAATCGATTTTGACTTTGAATAAAAACCAAGAATGGCCTATAGCTTGCGTTTGGACGGCTGCAATACGAAACGCAAAGTAGATGTATAAACAGCCCAGAGCCAAACTGAAATGTTTTGTATGGCTTGAAATCATCATTTTCTCGCTCAGGTATTAGGCTCAGTATTATATATGTATTTCTCTACGACGACGTAGCAATTAAAAATGTTTCGAAGGGCCATTTGTTTTTTCATTACGAATTTTCGACATTACAATTTTTTCAATCATTTTTGTGTGTGCCTCTTTGAAGGTTTAAAAAATAAATCGACAAGGCTATCAATTTTATGATGGTTAGATTAATTCGAAAATTAAGACTGTTATTTTTTAAAACTTAATATAATCAACTACTAGGTCTATAAGAAATTGAGAACTTATTCGCACTTGTGCACAAATGACAGTTGACAAATTGTCACTTCGTGTGCTCTCAAAAGGTGATAATCGTTAGTACGATCAACGGTGTTAATGTGTTAAATGAATAAAAAAGTTCACGAGTGTGTATTTATCTATAGTTTTTAAATTCATTAGCAAGCAGGCTGGTAATGAAAAGTAATGGGAGGACATTTACATTCATTCTAAAATCAAAATAACTTATAGAAAATGGTCCCTCAACATATTTCAGCTTTATTTACTCATAAAAAAACAGCAAAGTGCGAGTCGAACTCTCACACGAAGGGCCGATACCATAAACCGAAAAAAAACACTTTTCTTGTATGGGAAGCCCCCTTTAATTTTTAATGTTATAACGGCAATACAAATACACAATCTGTGAAAACTTCAACTTTCTACCTTTTACGGTTCTTGAGATACAGTCCGCTGACAGACAGACGGACGGACGGATGGACAGCGGAGGCTTAGTAATAGGGTTAGGTTTAAAGAACTTTATTCTCATAAGAACTTAAATAACAGTTCACTTAAAATGAGATACATAGTGCTTACATCTATATATTAGTAATGTTTGCCTCTAGGGTGTAGTCGACGTTACATGGTACATACATGTCTTTTCAGCTTTGTTTTGAATATGTTTATACTGTCACACCTCTTTAAATCCTCTGGTAGATTATGAAATACTGTTCTATTGCTCCCTCCGTCAATATTGTCTTTTTGCCGTAATTTCCGGTCCCGTTGGTTATCCTTTGGGTACGGAAACCTAAAAAAATGGAACCATGGATGATGGATTACTTTAAGGTAAGTATCTACTGATTATTAGTATCAGATTAAAATTATCTATTAAACATTTGCACTTGTGCACTTACAGTTTTAACTCCTAACAACCTACTCCTACCTATCTAAAGTCCTATACCATCCCAACAGGAATTATTCCACTACAAGCAACGATTCTGCCCCGGTTCGCGCTTGGCTCGCGGCACGAAATTATTGATTCGTCTGGGGAGAGCGCAAGTGTTCGTCCTGCTCTCCTGGTAGCTTCCCGATTTGCGGCTGAATTGATTCCTGCATTATATTTGTGTGGGAATGTGATTATGTGTCAGATGATGTGTTATTTTATGAGAGTCGAGAATGTATTTATTGTCATTCTTGTGGAATAGTAAGAATATTGGAAACGAATAGTTTTGGATATGTCACCAGATTATTGCAAATACTATAATCTATAAACAAAAATGAATCCCTATTTTCCTTGGTCACGGTATCATGCATAAACGACTGGACCAATTTAGTTAATTCTTTTTTTTTGTGTTTGTTATTGTGAGTAGGAGACGGTTCTTAAGAGATAAATTTTTGAAAAAAAAAATACATCCGGGCGAAGCCGGGACGGGCCACTAGTATTGTAATAAACCTTGATTAGATTAACGTCACACTGCTGATCCCTTTTCCTCTATTTCTCCCAGCGGTTATTTGCCTGAACCACCACAAAACGCCTATCTTAAAAAAATAAAATAAAAAAATCTTTACCCTTTACACTCACAATTTTCTTTACAGCTATAAAACCTTTAAGTTCAACAAAAATAACTGTAGAACAGCTTTTCATTCCAAGAGCTCCGTATATAAACATAAATACACGGAAAGTAAATAACAGTAACGAACTCAAAATAAAGTGTATTTCCTTCGCAAGTCAACAGAGAGGCGCCCGTGTAAATTGCTATATCCGCTCGGCCGGTCCATTTCCGCCAATAAAGCCCACTTCCGGCGCCGCGGCCCGGCAGGTGGCAGCACTATTTAGTTTGTTCCGTCACTTCCGCTGAAGAAATAATGTTTTCAGTTCGTAAATGTGATTTCATGGCAGTTTGACCGATGTGTTTGGCCCGTTTGTAGACGATATAGTGAGTTCGTTTTGTCGACGTTGATGTTAATTTATTGTAGAAGGCATATAGTTACCTACATCATTTGTGATTCAGATTTTTCTTGAAGCCAGACAGTAAATATGAGTTTAGTATGTTAAACCTATCTATACTATATAATAAAGTTCAGCTTTATTATATAGTTTGTTTGTTTGTTTGAACCTGGAACTACCAGACGGATTTGGAAAATTCTTATTTATATGATAGCCACATTCATGAGGATGGGAACGGGAAATTCCTGCGGGAATGGGAAAAAACGGGACAAGCGCGTATGAAGTCGCGGGCAACAACTAGTAATATAATAAAGCTGAAGAGTTTGTTTGTTTGTTTGTTTGAACGTGCTAATCTCTGGAACTACCAGTCGGATTTGGAAAATTCTTTTTGTATATTATGATAGCCATGACATGAGGAAGGTTATAGGCTATACGGGAAAAAACGGGATTTGCGCGTACGAAGTAGCGGGCAAAAGGCTAGTTCTTAATAAGAAGCTTAACTGGAGTATGTATTGATAAGGCTATTGGCAACGTTTGGCTTTAAGGGATAACATGCTTGACAGACCATTCATACCTAGGGTCAGTTGATACCAAAACAAGTCAACACGCACTTTTTAAGATAGCGATACTAATCATCATCATCCGGCCAGCCGAATGACGTCACTGCTGGACACAGGCCTCCCCCAAAGGACGGGTTGGCCATAATCGCCACGCTTGGCAAGCGGGTTAGCGATCGCAGTGTAGCTGTTGCAATGCACAGAGAATGCTGCTGCCCATTCTCTGGTGAGTCCCTTAGTCGCCTCCCACGACACCCACGGGAAGTGATGGGATGGTGCTATTCTTTTACGTCCGACACCATACAGAACTAAACAGAACAGCGATACTAAATAGTACTTTATTAACCTGAATGAAGCCTGCGGCGGGCGTTGCGCTGCCGCTTCGGCGGTAGAAGCCTGTTAAGCCCATGCGACGCCCCTCGGCTTCACCAGTGGCGTAGCTAGCATTGGTGACGCCCGGTGGGGACATTATGTCACCTTAGACAGCATTTTTGTTTTACGCAACGTCCATCCACCCTTTGTTACGCCACTGGACTTCACAGAAACAACTGGCCTAGCGTCATAACGTCGCGTCTCTCTTTGAGCTGACCATAAAAATACTAAAAAACAATTGAATAAAGTAGCACTCACCTGCCATCCGTTAGGCTCCAGCGCCAGATGTGACATTCCTCAGATGACACATAGGTACAACTGTTACTTCACCACTCTTATCACTGAGTTCAACGGTCATCACCATACAGTCATCACTTTTGTATTGTCACTGTTTGAATTTTCACTGAAGAGGTCTTCTTATGTTTGTGAAATTTCTTGTTGCGGCACTGGCTGGAAAAAAAAGGGCAGTATGAATTAAAGAACATAAATACGTACTTGGCCATAGGATGACAAGACATGAGTAGGTTGGACATAAGAAACTGGCCCAGTGCGAGTTGGACTCGCACACGAAGCTTTCCGTAGAACCATAAACCGAAATAATCACTTTTTTTGTACTGACTATTTCATACGAAGTGAATGAAAAAGGGTTTGAATTGAAGTAAATCATTCGATTGCAAGTAGGTATCTACAACACATTAATAAACCTACAATTAAAACTACAGACCCTATTTGATTAGTCCTTTGCTCTTATTTGAGTGGAGTTTGGTAATTTGTTTAAGTTTAACATACCATTACAGTACCTACACCGTCCCTCGTGTATTTACTGAACCGCTATGTAGGTTATACCTACTTGTTAATAACTAGGTACTTACATGAATGGTACATAGTTATTGGACCTATTGAAACTGCCAAGCATTTTCCTTCCTATGTTGGTGTCATCTTCAAGTCTATCCGGATGCAGCAGAGTAGAAGTATTGAAGATGGAGCGACTGCCAGGATCAGTAACTAACCTGGTAAGACGATACCTCTTTGCAAGACTGGTCTCTGATTTTCTGGCTTCTGACTACTTACCAGTAAAGACTGTCAAAGTTGTTCAAATGTCAGCCTTGACTCGGTATGTAATGGTACGTTTACACGGGCAATGAAAATTTATCAATATTTTAAGCAATACTTGCCGATTGTTACGTCATAAAATATCAAGCAATTCATGGCAACGACATCACGCTTCAATTTTGCGAAATATTTTGCATTGTCAACATTGAGCGATATAGAGAAAATAAGCAATATGCGAGTAATTTAGTTAAAAAATAAAACAAAGCACTATGGAATACCAATATGCAATATTGACGACACAAATGCCGCATTTTATTGAAGTTGCTCCTCATTGCTCCACTAATTGCTCAAGATTGACCCATGCGTGTTGCCAAGCAATAACTGCTCAAAAAGTTGCTCGTGTAAACGCACCATAATGGATAGTCAGTCACCATCCATGGAACAACCTCTCACGCGTAGCTTAACCTCGAAGTACGACCCGTGCGGCTCTTATTATTTAGTCACGAGCTCTTCCATATTATTACCCTACTGAAACTTTCTATTTGATTACGTAAGTCCTTTCAGTATTTGATTAAAACTTTGGTCCATAAAGAGAAAAGTTGTAATTTATGTTATGTATGTGTACCCACTGAGTACTGTCAGGATTGACCTCCTTGGCTGCAAGCCACTGGCATACAAGGTAGAACTTTGGAACTTTAGAAGCGTCTACTAAAAGTAAAAGAGTATTCGAATTAGGAATGTAAAAATATGTTTTCTTTTTATATGGAACTCTTGCACCAGCTCTCTTCTGAAGTTAAATCAAAAACCTTGATTTATTTGAATTAAGTATTTAGTGATAGCGTGAGGTCTGCTAGTGCTACAGTACGTACCTAACATAAATGCATGACCGACTAAATTTCTGAATCTTAGTGAAGTTTTCAGAGTTTTTTTTTGCAGACCTGTGAATGAGATGAGACGACAAATTATCCTGCGCAGTGTTGAGAGATACGAATTAAGTTTTTCTTAAATGCTTACTTTTGACCACTATTTCTTCGGATTGTAAGCGATGATAGGCTGACGAAGGAGCAAATTTGTCTAGAAGTAACCTGTTCACTCTTTACTTAAAGGACTGACGGACGGACTGTTTCTTGATGGCGACAATCTGGGGGAGATTGTAGCTATCAAGAAACAGTCCGGCAGGGAGCACTCCTTAGCTATAAGCCCCATTAAAATATTCCCAATTAGTTAGAAAGCTTTATTATCTAACTTACAACAGTAATCTAACAGTTGCTATAGAAAGGTAATAAGTGAAATTGTAGAGACATAGGTACTTATAACGCTTAGTAAAATTAACTTCACAACAAAAACAACATTAATATTTACACAATAATATTTTCTTGAATTAACAAGTAGGCAGCAATACTTTTAAGGAACGGACAAACATGTCGACTACCTACAAGTTTGCCCAATCCCGAAGGGTAGGTAGGTACCTACATTAAAATGATACGGCCTCCTTGTTGTACCAAACTTTTATAATAAGGGCCATGTTACGTTTGCAACTTAGGGATGGGATCCTGATTTAAATAATGGAAATATAGATCGGACATTTTCTTTCTAAAAATAAATTGTCTTGACCGTATGGAAAATATACAGAGGTTCTGGATTACACGTGGAGATGTATCTTAGTATATTTTCGGAAACGTGATGTTTTCAGATATTCTGAGTTTTGCTTTTGAATGTAGTAGGTACTTAGGTACAACGTGTCAAACGAAAGTAACGCTCTTATTTTATTTAGCGTAACACTAATTTGTCTATCACTACAGCTACAGCCAGCAGTTTTTCCCGCATTTACCTATGTCTTTCGCCATATGAAAATAATATTAGAATTGGTTCAGCGGCTTAGGTTTTAGAACGTAAGAAACAAAGAGACATACTTCGCATTTATACTACCTATCATAATATGGCCAGTTATGATCAAGTTCAAAGCGAAAGTGAGCCTGTTCCCCTTCATTAAGGCACACTTGCAAGTCCAAAATCCACATACAGCTAAACAAAACAGTTTAAAAAAACACAACAGCAATTAAAAGAAAAACCACATCCACACTCAGCCAACACCGTATAATTTTTCTTCAAAGAACAAATTCGTAGCGGGAAAGTTTTTAAGAAAAATAATTACAATGGCCGCCTCCCCCTTTCAACAGGGTGGGGGGAGGGGGCGACCCTTTGTGCGTTGAATTTCTTAAATAATTACGCTTCTTTTATTTTTCCAAACATTTGTGTAACAAGATTAGACTTTGCGATGATTACCTTTTGAGTTTACTTATTATTTTGTATTTTTCGTTAATTCGCGTGTTGTTTTATCTGTAATGTAAGGTTTTTTTGGTGGTTATATAAGTACGCTTATGTGTCTTCGGTACATATTGTTGCTTAGCAAACAACACCGCTCAAGTTGTAGAAGAGTTTTCTTTTAGAACTCCTTGTCCTGGATCGTACAGACGCCAGCACATCAAGCTACTCGAAACAGTCAAATTTTCCCAATCAACCTTGAACATAATGCTTTAGCGATAAAGTTGAAAATCTATTAAAGAAATTGACAGATTGCTGTAGGGTGATGTGCTGGCGTTTGTACCATGTATGTATTACAATTCAGGCGATCAAGAAAATAGAGCGGCATTGTTTGCTAAGCGACTATTGTACTTAGTATCAATCTTCGTTACCTTATCCCAACTATATTGCGGTGGGCTTCCAGTCTCTGACCTCCCTGACTACCCAGTAACTGGGTTGGGTAGGTAATACGGTTCCCCTTGGCAAGACAAGTGTCAGTTGTTCTGGCTTCTGAGTATCCGTAACGAATTTCAAAGATCTACAAATGACAGCCGGGACCGACGACGGCTTATCGTGCTTTCCGAGGCACGAAGGACACTCGGTATGAAAAGATGATCACCGATCTTGTCTCGACCTCGTCACTACATAATCACTAGCATTCTATCAGACAACGAACAAATAAAACACAAACTCTTGCTGGCCAAACGTTTACGACCTCAGATCGAAAATTGAGTTTCCTGACTTTGAACTGAGATTCTTGCTTTGTAGCTTATTATAACCTTATGTACCTGTACCTTATATACTTGTCATAAATAGTATTGTAGGAAAAACAGCTGGTCACATGCCTACTTCAATTAAGTATTTATAAATATTCAGGCTACATCACTCACGTTATAGCAATCACTCAAATCCACGTTCAATTCAATACGGTTCTAAAAACTTAAAATTATATAACTTCACCCCAAAGAAAATATATTTTCACAAAACAAAATCATTCACTACTTTTCAGGTTATAACTTCAATATTTCAAGTCAATGTCCCATAAAGAAAAACGACGCAACTGCAAAATACGAAACAAAAACAAATTCAAATAAAGAATGCTATTTATAAATAAAGATGGCGTCGCCCGACGCGCAATGGCCGTGTTTCAGGGCGGCCCGGCTGAAACTAACGGAGCGGCGCGCTGAAACAAATGCAACATAAGTACATACATTGAATGGTATCGGTAATAATACTGTTATTTTGGAATTTCGACATAATTCGATTAAATTTCGGCAGTTTGATTTTAAGTTGATGTTCAGTTTTGAGTTGTGACTGGCTTTTTCAGTTTTACCGCAAGCTTTGGTTTAATGAAACTGGGAGTTGTAGTCCAGATGTTTCTATTAAACTATGATGTGTATTAAAATTGGCGGTTCAATGTTTATAACAAGTAACCAAGTTAAAAATACTTGATTGGTTAGGACTACTTGATGTGTGAAACACAGATCGATGTAGGTAGAGATGTTTGGGAGGCCTTCGACTAATAGAAGTTTTTCGGCTAAAATTATCAGGTACTTAATGATTATGACAAAGTAATTAATTTATCTTAGAAAACAAATAGAACTTATTTGTTTAAGGTTTTCTTTTGCAGAATTTCGTAAAAGAAAGTCTGTAAAATGAGCATAAAACATCTAATAACTAAAGAGTGAAAGAGGTATAAGTAGTATCCCGGTCTCTCATTTAGAAAACTGAATATCTTCTTAGAAATTTGTATACTTGTATACCTACTGAATTATATGTACAAACTTTTGCTTTAGTAACATACCTACATAAACTTACGCGGTATTTCTTATAACTCACAATCACAATACACTTTCCTAACAAATTATATAAAGTCATACAGAAAATGTCCATGAACGGAGAATCTCATAATTATTTAACTCTACATAACCGTGTTACATAACCAAATTGCTTGTACGAGAGAAACATAAATATACCTAAGTATCTTCATATACCGGGAAATAAGGATCTTGGAAAAATGCTCTCACTTCAAAGTGTGCGTGGAATAATATAAAAAGATTCGTCGAGTGTATTTTGGTCCGAAAAGTTTCTATTGTAGCTGTAGATACGTATGTACTCACACATTGGCACTTTCACCGTTTACTTATAGGCTACCTATTTGTGTGAGTATCTACGGTTTGTGAAGAATTTTTTGGATGTAAATGTGTGTGTGTGTGGAATTGGCACACATAGAAAGGATTTTCCTCGTACGTACGGTTTTATGAGGGTGAGAGTGTGGATGTGTGCGCGCCCCGCCCCGAGCTATGAGCGCCCTCGGTGACGCCGGCGGCGACGGCTCTCGCGAACAGATACGTTAGTGCAAATCTTAGACATTATCTTCCTAACTTGTGTTGGTCGCGACTCGATTTTTTATTCTTTTTTGGTGTACTTTGTGCCTGGTGCAAATAAAGTATTTTTATTATAGAGAAATAAACAAAAAAATGTATTGTTGCCATTGAAAAGGCCGGAGGTTACTGTATTGATCTAATTTAGTATATTTCCACAAAACACAAATTGCGTACCTATGTGTTTCAGTGATAATTTTTAACTGATCATAAAAACCGAAATGAATAACGCGTACAAATCACCCGTACCTATGTGCTGTTTATTTACACAAAATAGCTCCAGGCACAAGCAACAGGTGCTCTGTGTCATTTTTTTTTGAAAGAGTTCAATATTTTTAGGCCACAAACAATCAAAAAGCGCAAAATAAAATTTACAAAAATGTTTTACCTGTTTAAAGATCCTTTAGTGTGATGTTGGAACAAATAATTCACCTAAAAAAATGTTTAAACAAAAAATAATAGTAACTACTTCAGCTCTAGTTACGTCTTTTTGTGGCAGCTGCGTCATCGTTTACAGTAGACATAGGGCGGGCTACTGTTCACAGCCTGCGGCCTTCCTGACCAATCACAGTGCTCCGAGCTATATTCCTCTCCCTTTCACTCTTATCGATACCCGCATCCGGCCATCCTTGTTACTTCCCCCGGCGAAAATCCTAGCAATATGAAATTATTTCTCAATTACCAACTTTAAGAATGCATGAATAAAGCTCACAATCGTTCAACAAAACGCGTCGCTTCAGGCGTTTTGCACCCACAATAATATTTATTTGATATCGAGCGTCAGGCAGGCGACGATTTTCAAGTTCAGATTTCCCATTCGAACGATTGTGAACCTTATTCTTTAAGCCTTTAAATCTAGACGGTTCATACGATCCCACGAATTGTATTTACGTGTGCAATGCTGGCATTTTCATTGTTACAATACTCAGGAGAGTTTGTGAGAAAATATTTTCGACTTTATTCGAGAAGTTCAAAGTTCAAAATGGGTTGTAAGTTTTGGGGAGTTATAAAGTTCTGGAGTTGGGTGAGTGTAACGCCCAAGGCAAAAGCTATTTGCGATGACAATTTTGCGAGCGTCGGCGAACGAAATATGCCTTTTATTCGTACTAGAGTCGGGATTAAGGCTCTAAAACGGAATTGCTGTCAGAGGGAGCTTTGTTGAAATTTGCGAACTACACCTACACATTCACAGTTACATCTTTTTGCAGAGAGCGCGATGTTTTGGTTGCGTTTAGAAATCCTGCAAGTTTATGGATGAATGTTTTTTTAGTTCCAGCGAAGCTTTACTGTTTAGGTACCTATACTAACGTTCTTGACATTGGGAGTGTAGATTTTATTAATAGCTAGGCTTGTAATCGTAAGAATGTTAATGGTAATGGTTCCAGGCTAATTTACTTACTTTATCTGAAGCAGAGTGTGCAATGAACAGAAAGAATATCTGTAAGACAGTTTTCATAAGCTAGGGGATTGTTTTGAGGCTAAACAGATTCAAGAAAATCGATTCCCATTAAGTTTATCATCGATTTGATTGAACTCTTGTTAATTGTAGCGAGTGGCTTTACTTTCAGTAAATAGTTGCAGAAGCCTTTATACAAATGGATAGGTGGGTATTTCTAGGGTATTTCTAGGGTAGTGAAGTTTATTTGCTGACTCTTAACATAATATTATAGAGTCCACCGTGACGTTTTGTACCTGTAGCTGTAATATTTTAGTGCTCGATTGTGAGTGTCAGAAATCTTTTACCTATTAACTTCAGTTAACAAGTTTTGTATTTTGTTTCGGTTAGACTTATGTTTCGACTTCAACCCTTTCTTCCGTCTAAGATTGCGTAAGAGATTTACGGATTTCTTTAAATAGGACATTAACATTTTCCCTGCATTCTTTTGAGGCTGAATGCTATAAAATAACTACCGCACGAGACGATCTTTGAGGTGAAGCAACGCTTGCCAAGTTGGGCCCGTGGATGGGTGAATATCCATTACATACAAGACTCCTCCGTGCCCCGAAAAGGGCGTTAAGCCATTAGTCCCGGTTGTTATTAAAACATATTCGACATTATTACAGTTAGTCAGGATCCAGAAAATCTGACACCAAGTCTTGCCAATTGTGTTGTGGAAGTCGTTCTATGTAAAATACTACTACTTAACTATATCCGGTTAGACCTAAAGCCGATCCCACCATATCTGGGAATAGGTAAGCGAAGCAGGTTGATTGATAATTTCTCTGCATCTACTTATTTGTCATTTTTCTCCAGGATATTCAACAATTTTTTTTTTTACTAAGAATTTCTCATAAAAAAACCTTTATCTAATGAAAATTAATGTTTGCATATTCGCTACACCTCAACTTACTGGTCATCATGATCTGCCTAGCCTTTTCCTAATTATATTTCTATTCGGATTCAGCTGAATACCAGTATTTTACGTGGAGCGGCTGCCTACCAGAGCTCCACAACCCATTAACTGGGTTACACCTCAACTTACTGGTACCCAAGTAATATTCAGAGGCTAGAGAAATGAGTCTGCGCTAGATGAAATAAAACGGAATCAAGGAGTGTTTGAGGCGCTCCTCAATGCTCGAAAGCTGTAACACAAACGAATTTGGTAGGAAAGAAGCATAGTTTTTGAGGTTTTATATACTTAAACTTTGACTCTTTGTATTAATCTAGGTAAATAGGTAAAAAATGCCGTACATTAAGTAGATTTTAAACTGTACGACAATATCCTCGTACAGTGTAAAAACTACATTCTATATATTTTGTAATTTAAAAGCTTTATTTCAGAAGATCTATATCAGTATAGCCCAGTAGGAATAATATTAATATTTGAAGAATCATTCCGCGAAATAAACCCGAAGCTGTATTAGTTTCATATAAAAATAGAATAGGTACCCAAATACTCGGAAACGTTGACATCTTATCAGTATGGAAATCAGGAAAGACAGTTACGTACATTAAAAAATAAGGAAACTCCGCGAACGAAAACCGAAGAAAAACAAAAAGAAAGAAAAAGGAAAATTAATAAACCTGTCGCTGCCAGACCTGAAGATTTCAAATAACGTTATAATGACAAACCACGTCACTCTTATTTCCGTCAAAACAAAGTTCGGTTTCCTTTGCACCCCTTAAAGTTATACAGATTTCTTTCAGACCAATGTTTCGTTTCTATTAAGGATTCGTACAAACATCCTCCCCTTGAGAAAAAAATATAATTTGCAATAACAAGTCCGTTTTGATTCGGCTCCCTTCTGTATACTTTGAACTAAGGTAAACCGATGTATAATGTAGAAATATAGGTATGTATATGTCGGGTATTGTCGTTTTACGATGCTATTTTTAAGAGGGGAAATCAGAAATAGGGTGAATATGAATACAAGTACAAGGAGTTTTGTAACTTTATCATCACTGCATACTCAAATGGTGAATTGACTTTACACTTCTTCGTGATTTCTAGAGTATGAAACACAAAGAAAATTCGATAACCAGAGAGCCAATTCACGTAATTTTGAAGTAACTTTCACATTCGCATCGTAGTCACAAAATTTATTAAAATTAGAAATGTTTTTTTACAAATTGCGAGTGAGATGCGAATGTGAACGTTATAAGTTTATAAGTAGGTACGAGAATTGCACCTCAGATCAAAAATATTTTATTTTTACAACATCAACCACCTTCACTTTAGCTAAATTGCAAAAAACACACCTACAAAAAAATCCATCCGTATTGCGTTCCATTATCAAAATTGGCATTAGCCACTCGATTCGTCACGTCCCTAATAATTCGCTACGCGCCTATTTTCTATAAAACACATTAGATTGGCAACCTGCAGGCTTTACCACGGGGATTGTGATTACATGCTCGTTTTTATGATACCGTGGTAACATGGATATATCCAATCTTGAGAAAAATATCAGGTGAAGTTTAATCCAATTTGAATTCGGTAGGCTTATTTCTATTCGGTTGGTTGGCGTAGCCAATTTTCATTAAATAAAATTATAGCAAAATATAGTGGAAATACAGATACCGTGTTCATTAGTCGGCCTCGTGCAGGAAGGGTTCTGTACCATTGTATTTTTATTATTATTTGTTTCAACGGCAATAGAAATAGGTACACGCTCTGTGAAAATTTCAACTGTCTACCTATTACAGTTCATGGATACAGCTCGCTGACAGATAGATAGACGGCCAGACGGACCGACGACGGTCGGGCGGACCGTTGGCCTTTGGGTACGGAACCCTAAAAATTACGATCATCAAGCAAAGTCAGCATCAAGATTCATTGTGAAAACACGAAATCCAGAATTTTGTTCATAATTTGGTCAGTTAAGGCAAAATAATCGCAGCAGTGTTAATTATCAGATTAGTCTGAAGATATGCTTGATGATTTTTCGACGATTTAGCGAAACTGAAATGACAGCTTCAACTTTTTCTACCACTTAACAAAATACAGGTATTTTAACTCCTTAAAAGCCTTTAACAATTGTACTTCAAAACTATTATAACATAAAATAACAATCAGGTAGCTGCTTAAACCCTTCGCACAAATAATTCATTTCATGCTCGATCTATCGATTCGATTCGATTGAGGCTGAATGAGCATAATATCATCGCAAATAAAAAAAAACGATTGTCTGTGCGTGGGTGTGTATTTTGTCAATATTCAAGAATGGAACTGAATGGAACATGTTTAGTTTTGAATTTTTGCGAAAAAGAAGTTTCTTTTTGCAATGTTGTTCATTGTGGTAGGTTAAAGGTTCATTGTTAACTTTTGTGAAGCAAAGCGTGACGAATGTGCGGGATTGCTCCATCATAACACTGGCTCTTCACATTTTGAGTATTTTACCTTTTTTCTGGTCTGTAAAATGTTTTGTTGACATCGCGCACTTGGGTGGAAGACATCAAAATGAAAAAAAAAAGAGTAAGTAAATGTTGTAACTGCAGTTTCTTAATTTATCTGCCTGGTATAACTAATTCGATTTTTTTTTGCTTTTGCATTTTTGCACATTGGAGTTTGTACATACAGATATTCGACGAAATCTTCTAAGAACCCTACAAAGGTGACCCCCATGAACCCATATGTTGTCCCATTGAAATGGCGAATTCCTCCTAATTATTTTCCAGTTAACTTCCTTCCTTCTCCACCAGAGGAGGCAGGAGATAAAGTTTCTGACATATTGGCTGGCCACCATGCGTGACGACCATGGTTTGGACTTTTGAACCTCAGCTAAACACAGAATTAGATTTTTCTTTCAGTTTGGAAAAATCTTTGTTTGCAAAGGAGTTTCTAACACAAAATGATATAGGTAGCTAATTAGACCGTCAGATAGATTTCCAAAAAAAATATTGGACACATATTTTTTCTTTTGTCACGTAAACAAAAAATTAAGACGAAAACTCGTGTGACATCACTTACCAGTACACTTTTTACTGGAAAGTGACGTTAAGCCCATCTTTGATGCGTTTTATCTTCGTATTTTTAAGTGAAAACTTCTTTAGGCGCTTTGAGCAATTTGGGGTGAGCAAAAATCATGGAACTCGCGCCACCGTCACCGAACGCTTTAGCTTTAGCTTAGTTTTCACTTCTATCGGCAGTCCCCAAAGAGTGCCCCGCATTTTTTTTTTTATTAATTTGCTGTGATAAAAAAGGATTACGCGCACAATGCCACATTCTCAAAATGAAATACTGACGCAACATGACATAAGTATTCGCAAAATGTCTTTTCTCAATATGCCAGCCACACTAGCAAAATGTCACACTATCAAAATGACACATTCTTAAAAAGTCATATCACATAATGTGCGATTTACTTTAATGACAATAAAAGATTGTTAAAGTCTCTTAGTGACTTCTTGCAGTAGGCCGATAATTTATGAATAAAAAATAATACTAATTTAATTATTTAATCACATTATTGATTCAATTCCATTTATTTTAACATAAAATAAACAAATAATACGTAGGTATCCAATATTTTTCGATAATCTAACGCACGGACTAAATAGAATGTTATTGTTTAACCCAGGCAACATCCCTATTTTGATAATAATACAGCTACTATATTCCATTGTTTCTAATTTACTTTCTATATCTGCAAAAAAACTTAAAAAACACCTCGATACCTCGAGTTTCTTACACGGAGTGCAGACAGCAGCACAAGTCGCGCTTCTCCGCTAAATTATTCAGCAGTCATTAGTCGTGCCTTTGCGCGCTGCGTACACAGCATTGTTCGACCGGCCTCCTGTCTGCTATGGCGCCCTGGTACTTGGAGAGCGCAAACAGTATGGTACTGCTGAGATGTTGAGTGGAATCTTAGCCAGATGTTATGTTTTTGGGCATGTAAACAGTGTTAATGATTTTAGTATATATTTACTGCATAAGAATAATTGAGATACTTTTTTTAATTTGCTTAATCAATCAAGAATTTTGAACGGAAGAATCCGGTGATTTGATCACATTTTGGGCTAAGAGCTTAGTACGTCTGGAACTAAGTAATATAAACCACTTAGTTTTTCTGCCAGCGGCTTTGCTTGCGTGAAAGTCCATAATTATATCCAGTACCAATCCCAAGGATTTTCCAAAGGTAGGTATCCAGGTATCCTATAATAGATAAATATTCTAATCCAGGTCATGGCCTCTTTCTTCAATTCCGTTCAGGTGTTGCGGTTTAATTAATTAACTCCATCGTACAGATCATTATTAGGAAGGATAAATTCCAGATCTAATACCCAAAACTTTCAGCAATTGTAGGTATTGCTTGTATTACCAAGATCAAAAGCCACACTCCACGTCTTCGATCCATCAAACCATTCATTCCAAGAACTAATTGTATAACCAAAGCATGGAAACAACCATAAACTTATAATAAAATCATCTATCATTACCGATCTTAAACACAAAAAGGCAAAGACATGTATGCAAGGAGCCGCGCATCCGTGTCGCGGCTACGTTAACATCGCCATAACGGCACAAATTGATTTGTGCGAGCCTGATCGCGCGAGGTTATAATTTTCGCGCCACGCTGCGCGCGAAGCCACGCTGTGCTGCCAACATTACAGATATGTAGGCTTGTTTGCTGAAGCGATAGATTCTGCTACAACGATAAAAATGTGGTAATTTTGCGTTTTGTTATGTTGGTGCTTTAAATGTAAATTTTGATGCGGGTATTCTAGATTTAAATCTGTTATGATGAGTGACAAAAAGTCAAAAAGTATATATATTTAGGCATTTTGACAAGTGCTATTGCTGAAAGAATGACACTAGGTCACAGTGGTCAATAAACGAAATATTTTCCTCTGATCAATCAATCATTTCATTAGCATCTATTTACGGACACAAATAATATTATTTTCTCACTTAGTGTTCTCATAACCCATTACGATTACAAAGAAATATTTTGCCAACTATATCTACACTACACTCCGCTAATAGGTGTATAAACCTATGGTTAAAACTCAATATCATCAAAAACCTTATATTGTCCCCTTACCTTACCTTAAATAATCGCCTTATTATTATTTTTATTTGGTCCTTTGATCCTACCTATCGTAAGGAAAAACAAACAACAATCTAAAAAGAGCACTTAATTTAATTACCAACTCGTTACATTCAGCAATATAGGATACCCCTTGCCTTTTGTATCAAAAGCTACAGCCGGCAGTCCCTGGTCCTGCGAGTGACGTCACTTTGTGAGCTTATGACCCTAGTCGACGCTCGGCGCGTTCGCTTCACGACAGCTTTTGTTAAAACGTTTCCAAACGTGTGTCGAGGTGAATGCGGGATAAGTCTGTTTTGAATTTGGAACTGACAAATAATTATAATTAATTTCAAGTAATCTTTGTCCAGTTTAGCCCACAGTTCCTGCAAGCCTGTACATATTTGTCAGTTAAGTCATTAATAATTTTTATGCAAACTAACTTTTGCCCGCATCTTTGCTAGAGTTAAATTAGTCTAAAATTGTCTCCAGGGTCCCATTTATCCCTGAACCAAAATTCATCAAAATCGCTTCGGCGATTTAGGTGTGAAAGCACACAAAATCATCACGCTTTGCATTTATAATAATAAGCTGGGATGGTCATCGCATCATTTTCGCACTGTCACGTCACGCGTGCCGTCGAAAAACAGAAACCAATCACATAAATTAAACCGAAGATTGTACAACAGATTAAATTAAATAGGTACGCCAACACCGTGAACAGTTCCCCTGTTTCTAAAATACAGTATTACCAGCCATTTTAGGGCGATCGCCTGACAAATCTAGGTATATTTCCTCGCTGATATGTTAAAGTAGCCACATTTATACCGCGGGCGGGCCGCATGCTGGGTCCCGCGACTGATATATACGTCCGCGACACGACAGCACTTCTGCGCCTAAAGGTCTAAGCATAACGATAGGTTTTGTGCAGAAGAAAGTTGAGAGATAAAGAGGAAACTATCACAGGCATCTTTGCCATGATTTTGGATACGAAAAGAAGTTCTCTAGACAGAAGTGACATACTACAGCGATAGGGTGGCGATCGTTATTTATTTATTTTCAGCCTGTTCCGTCCCACTGCAGAACAAAAGTCTCCCCATTCTTCTTTCCATTCCTACCGGCTTTGGGCAGAGGTATGGACTAAATCTGTCGTTAAGCGTTGTGCTCGGCCATCTTCACCTGGGTCTACCACGATGTCGCCGGAAATTTTCTGGTTCTGGCACTTTGTGGTTAATTTAGCCCATGAAACGTTCGACATTCGGCTAACGTGTCTGACTCGGTCAGTATGGCTGCTCTTTGCGTGACGCCGACGGCCAGTGATTGTCAAAAAAATTAAAATGTATGGGAAGGCGCTATCGCATTTCCCATACTTCCAACTTCAGCTCCATTGTCAATGTGACACATATTCCGGTTGGAGTCGGGCCGGCACCAGCCGGGGATTACGGAAGTCGTATCCGTTCCCGCGATCCCTGGCGTAGGTGGGAGATGGAACACCGGGGTGGTTTTAGTCTGTTAGAGTCTGACAGACCCCTCCACCCGCCCCAGGGCGGAGGACATCCATGAGGATTTCCCCCATTAAAAAAAAGCTACATAACTTTAACTAATTTGATGGGTAAGGTAAATCTTGGAACCATTGAGCACAAAAAGCTGTTGTTCTGATGCCGTTCAAATATAGACGTGAAAAAAACACATATATGGTCCCTGCAAAATTGAAGTAGATGCAGTTGATAAAACAAACTACAGTAATATTGTGTTTCTGTGTAGGTACTTACGTACAATGTCACGTGTACAGATTTTTTTTTCTCGGGAAAATCCATCGCAGTTAACAAGACTGGTAAATACAAAATGGTCATTACAAGAATTATTACAAAATTGAATGCCTTCACTGCAGATAGTTATTTAAAATCTAGACACTTTGTAGTTGGACTACTGTTTACCTTAAAAAATCGATCACAAACAACAAAGTCAAGCCTAAAACTCAATTTATTATTTTACAGCTCTACTTGGAATCACCTCTTGGTGATCTACCTACCGCTCAAGAGGTTATGTAGTATTTCGATAAAAAAAATACTATTATAATAATGACGATCATTTCACTACGACTCACTGTATTATTCAATAAAAACATCTGTTATAATTATAACCATTGGTCTGTACAGAGCCTTATACCGCCATCTTGTTATTCAATTACATGGCGGGAACACTCGTAAAGTTGTAGCTTTTTGTGTCTCATCACGAAGTATAACATCAGTCTTCAGATCTGATCACTTTAAACGGATTATTTAGATCAATCAGATTTCCTGAGTTACAAATCTTTGACTGCAAATTAAATAATTCTAAATAAGAGTAGAAACATTGATGTTGTAATATAATGTATTAAAAGTATATTGAAGTTATATTCCTAGATAAAAAAGTCGATGGTTTATAAATGGTCACACGTCAAAAATATTAAGTTTCCGTATTTACAGCAGATGTACACACCTACAATCTGCTAAGTTCTACGCAAGCTGACTACGAAAGCTGGGTGAGAGTTTTAGCGTATGACAATTTGTTAGCAATTTGTTATGTTTATTTTCTTGCCAGAACCCGGGTGTAGTTCTTACCTGATTTAGAACTTCCCTGAATGATGAATGTAAATCCATCTACATCAATTTATTAAAGAGAGCTCTATTATCTTACTCTAAAGTTAGGTACCGGTAGTTAGTAAGAAAATTCGCAGAAATCAAAAGACTAATATGTCGTCGAAGTAACATCAGGCTTCCTAGAACTCGTTTTTACAGAAAACTAACAGCCACTAGATTCCAAGTCTTGTATCTGACTTCACGTAATATCCTTTTGGAAGGTTAGATCAAAGGGCTCTTAATCTCAAAATTCAATCTAGTATTGCGTCAAGAAAGAGACTTATCTGTAAGGGATACATTTTATGCGCAACTTGAGTGATGAGCTCTAAAGACTCCCAGTGTGTAGCTTCCTGATGTTTTATGTCTTGTTAAGGATAATATGGTCAGCAGCAGCGTGTGGATGTGGAGCCAAGTCACAAACTACGCTTCACCTCCTATCCTGCCTTACCCAAAACATGTAGCCAAAGTGACCTATGCGCTGCCACCAACGATGCCGTGGAATTGAGAATGTTTTGGGCCTCTCAAATCTAAAATACTGTCGTACCAACGACACGAAGAAGAAGGATAATATGATTAGGACAACTAGTATCAATATCAAATAGCTTTTTGATAGCGTCACACTATTTTTAAATCACAGCCCCAATATCAACATCATCTAAAACAAAGCCCCTATCATCTCCCGCCTATGTTTTACCAATCAATCAAGCTCCAGTCAAAATTCACCCTTCTTCCTCTTGCCGACAGTGATCGTTACAGATTTATGAATTAGTGTATGTTGCGCTGGCGTGGTGTGTGTCAAATATATGGATATGATCGCGCGGTCGCGTAGCGCCGCCGTAGGCTCGCCATCTGTCAACGTTTGGAGAACTACTAGGAGCAGGGATGTGCTAAGATACATCGATGTTTTTTTTTTATTTACGTGGTTCAACCTGTGTTGTCCTAGCTTTAGCATGATTCTGTTAATAATGTCACCGGATTATAACAAATACCGTAAGATTGTAATTGATTTATATATAAACTTACGGTATTTGTTAAAACTGATTGATCTACTTTAAGATTATTCGTCGTAAAATGGAAGTTTTTTTTGGTCCTTGGAAGTGAACAGCTTTCTTTTTAAAAGATAAAAGCTGTTTTGCTTGTGGTACTTGCAAAATCTGTTGTAAAGGTGCTCCCTCACTTGGAGCATTCACCTGTAATGTGACGTTACAGAGTTGAGCATTGCATCAGTAAGGGAGGAGAACCGAGCAACACAGTTCGCAACCTGTAATGTTACAGATTGGAGCATTACATTGGTGAGGGAAGAGAACCGATCATTACAGTGCGCAACTTGATAATACAATATGTAAAATTTTGATACAACTTGTAACATCAATGCGCACCACTTGCAATTGAGCGTCTCGCAGATGCCAAGCATGCGGACCCTAAGCATCCTCAACACTTTAATAAGATAATTAAACAACGACTGCTTCGTCTGACATAGTAGAATTAACTTCATGCTCAAAATCGAATCTAATGTTACATTACATTCGAATGCTCGTCAGTCAGGGAGGCAGTACTGTAATGTAATGCTCAAAATTGAATCTGAAATGTTACATTACAAGCGAACGCTCCAGGTGAGTCAGCACCTTTAGCTTTATCATTTATAAACGTAGGTCGCATTCTTGTTTTATGACTGTATTTTCATCGTTTACCGATATTGTTGCAATCACTGATGAATCCATAGTGCTGTGCCCTCTTCCACCGTTGAATAATTCATGTTGTAGTTTTTTACTCTTCACTTGCGGCTTGCACACAGTCGACAGATGGTGGTGTTTACTGAAAATTAACTGTCAAATGGTGTGTGAGAACATTCGCATGGGAACGGCAATTAATGGAAATGAATGAATCATTTGAATGGGAGCTTTCTTGGACGGTGTTTGAAAAATGTTGCATATTATTCATTGTTGAATCAAGATATATTTTTTCATAGATGTTATAGTTTATAGTCCCAATTGTAGGTGGATTCTGCAGGCAAAAACTTTATTGTTACTGTACTATGTCCACCATCTTGAAATATTCAAAATATTTACTCTACGATTTCAACACAAACAGAATCCATTTCCATCCTACCCCAGACATATTAATCAGCCACTTCTTCCCCACAAATTAATTCTTTATAAAGCCTACTTGGCAAACACCTGTATATTTCATGGCTCCGGCTAAATTAATACGAACATTATAACTATAATGGCAGGAATTCAATTATTCGCTACGTGGAACATGCGCGCAGCGTGTGTCGGTAGCGTGTACGAGGTACATGTGTCTGAACATGGACAAAATGTTAAAAACATATTGATATATTGTTCGATGTGGTACTAAGATATATGAATAGTTGGACACAAAAATATGTCACGGTTGATATTAACAAATGAATTTAAGTGTAAAGTCAAAGAATTTTATCTGAAGAAGTGATTTCTTCACTGATGCCTACGCTCTTAGTTAAGACACTGTATCTACTTAAGTATTTGATGGATACGCAAAAAGATGACTGACAAATGACTCCAAATAGATTTTTGTTAAAAGTGAATACGTTACTTCTACAGGCAAGCGTGCTCCATCGTCGACCACGTCATTGCTTTCCGTCAAGTAGAGGTCGTGGTCGAACGCGAGCCTATCAATAACAAACAAAAGATAAAGAAATTATTGGCTATGATGAGATTGCTTAGCTCATCATAGCCAATAATTTCTTTATCTTTTGTTTATTATTGATAGGGGAAAGGTTGGATGGCAATTTTAAGTAGAAAAATACTGGCTGGCAGAATTTAGGTATCAAGTAAAAACTTAACAGTAAAGATTAATTTCCATATCGAACAGTCTGAAGAGATGAAGAAGAGATGCTCTTAGTTGAATACCAGTTTCAGAAGAGAAACAAATGAACAGATCGAAATAATATGATGATTCTTTTTTATACCTGTAAAACAACCCTAAGAATATACACAAAAATGAGGTTAAAGTACTCAACAATAATCATTATTGCGAAAGAATAAAGTTCAGTCAGATAATGAATTTCCAAATTGTAACCACTAGTGACATTCAAACAGCGTCACCCTCTGTCATTGAGGTGCACCTCGAGGGTGACGCCCGATAGGAGGGTGATCGCGGTGATTATACACGTAGGTACCGATAGAACGCGTTATGCATGAATGATGCAGGTTTTATGAAGACATTACGATTACTAAAATGAATCTGCTTGTTATTGACAATGAAGAGCATAAGGGAAGGTTGACTGGTAGAGTTGCCATTAAGTCCGCCTATGTACAAACTTGGTACATAAAGTTTCAATAAATGAAGATAGATGTTTGAGCGAACCTGAAGAGAATAATGAAAAATCTTTGTAATTCATTTAAAGAAAAGTACCTAGAGAATGTGGATAATGAAACCTACGTTATTTGTCAATATATTAATCTACAATAATGATCATTTGTTTTAGTGTTACACGTATCATGTATCAAAGTAAATGTTAACTAACAGTATGAGTCCATACTATTAGTTAACATTTACTTTTAAAATGATGTTAGTAAAACAATACAAGAACAAAAACAGTAGTGACACCGCTACTGCAAGGTCATAGGCCCAGCCGAAACTTAGCAACAGTGGTTCACAAACGCACAGTCTAGCAACAAAAGCGAAACCTAAAAGTGTTTTTCATTAAAAAAAAAATGCAAAACCAGCCCTCTAAACATCCATTTCGTAAAGCGTCAGCTAAAAGTTGAAAAAATTATCAACCGAATATCTCACTAAACTAAATTAAGTCTCAAATCATTGTTTTCAAAAAACAATCAGATACATCAACCAACATTTTTATTTAAATTTATTTATACATGTATATACTTGCTTTTGTCATTGGCATCGCCCGCATCCGTTGATTTTCGCAAAAAAAAAACAATAACCGTCTCCAGGGTCCCAACTGTCTCTCTACCAAAATTGGTTCAGCAATTTAGGGGAGAAAACGGGTCAAACAAACTCACTTTCGCATTTGTATTCAACTGTTACAATTCAAATCTGCTGCTTCCATACCTCATCAACACAGCCCCAATTATTTATTCAAGACATTGCAAATTGTCGATGGTACGCCCCATAGAGGTCATTGTTTTAGAACAACACTTCAAAAGAGGTCTTAATCATTGTACCAGAGAACAGAGCTTTCCAAATATTCTGACATGTGTTGCTGATGAGTTGTGCAAGGGTTTCACTTGTTTGAACAGCAATGACAATGTTTTTATGCAAGACAAGGCAAGATATACTTACATATAGTACGTGTTTGCTTCTTTCATGAAGTTTTCGGGTTTACCTAGGTACTTTGTATGTTAATAAAAGAGAAAGTTTCTGCAATAGGTAAATGATGTGTTCTTTGCAAGCCTCAATACTTATACAAAAGATTCTACCTTTGTCCCGCAAATCAAAAAAAGGGAACTTTCTTGTCTAGAAAGTTGCCTGTTTTGTATAACTTTTATGACAATGCCGAAACTCTTTTGAGCATATGTACCTAATTACCTACCTCCAGTCGATAGCGATGCAGAGGAATTATTTGATGCCACATTTTAAGGTTTACTGTGTTATTAGGAGTTTTTATTAAGGAATGTTAATTGGTGTACTTTTAAATTTAAAAGAATACTAGAGAGAAGATCGTTCGCCTTTTGCGACCAACAGAATTCAAAGACGTCAAAGACGATACAATAACTCCAGTCCTCATCAAAAACCCTCCATTTGCATCAACAAATTACATTAATAAGTTTCATAATCGGCCTATTTTTAAAACAGAAGCGTTACGACCACATCAATATGTCGGAATAATATTCGAAATTCAAAATAAGCGGTCGGTAGCTGCGGCGCTTCGCGACGGGACGCTTGTACCCCGCCGCGCGCTTAACAAGCTTGTTGCTTGTAGCCGGTATGTTGGCACCACTGCCTTACCACTGTTAAGTTGCCGGATTGAGACGTTCGGATACGCGTGGAATTGTTTAATTAATTAGGGACTTGGAGAGTACAGATGTAAGCTTTTGTCGTGCAGCCGCTTTTACCTGTGGGATCTTATAGAAGTCAAAGTCAAAGTCAAAGTCAAAACGTTTATTTCAATTAGGCCATTAAACGGCACTTTTGAACGTCAGCATTTACAGTTCAGTAAAATAATACCTAATATTACATTAATAAAGGGACTCTACTGTCCATTCGGAAAGGTAGATTCTTATGGAGAAGAACGGACAAGAAACTCCATAGTTACTCTTTTCAAATAATGATTTATTTTAAGTCCCATAATAGAAGTCAAGCCGATTGCCATCAACCGGGCTAAATCCAAATCTGCAACTAACAACACAATAATATTTTTCCGACCCGGGAATCGAAACATCAATGTAGCAGTAGCGGGACCACTAAACAAACAAGGTACCTAGTTAAAGAAGTAATTGATCAGAAGTGACCTTAATTTAACCCTAGTTTCCTACCAGTTGCAAGCGTATCATGATGGTCACGTTAAGACTATGGCCTTAGATAGCTTTTCTTATGATAGGCAAATTATATGCTGTCTCAGGCCCAATTTCAACTTCATTTTATATGGTAAGGAGGAAATAAATAACTTAAAGATTAATTTTTAAATTCTTCTTTAAGTCAGGACACATACTTAATACTTTTTGAGTCTACAGCACTGAGCAAACTGCTTTATCCGTTATTCTTTTCATTACCTACATTGAGGGATCCAAGACAGTTGAATAGTTTCTCCGGGACTCGTCGAGCTTCATTGACTCCGAGCTTTTCTGGTGGTCGCCACTGTTTATTCTGGCTTTCAGGAGTTCTAGTGATCGGGAATAGCAATATATGGCAAGCTTTTCCCAATAGAAAAGATGGCTGCAAAGAAGAAATAATAATTATATCATTAATTTTTCCATGCAGTAGTCTTATAAATCTAAAATGTTTTATACAAATGTCATCAGTGTCACAGTGATTGACAACTGTTTGTTATTTAGTGATATTGACTTTATGACAGCACTGAGTCTCCAAAGCAGTAAAAAAATCTATCATGCACGGAGAAAAAAAAAGTAACCGTGTCGTTGCATCGAGAGTCGGTTGAACCCAGGTGAACCTATTTCTGGCGTGACATTACATAATATAGGTAGGTACTACGATCAAAAGCGATGCTGCCAAAACTAAATCGCGCATCATCCCCTCATATTGTACCATTAGGTAATGAAAGATCACTATAATCCCTGCTCCATAGATTGCAGTAGCGTTCAGTTTGAGTAGGTAAATATCCGCGGGCTAAAGCGAACGCACTCGCCAAACGGGGAGATTTGAATTTTGAATTTAGTTTTTTATGCTTAGCTACAGGATCAATGGCTTACCTGTAACATTGGTTAACTGAAGACAGGAGATCTTATATTATATTGCTTATGTAGAATGTCTACTCTCTAACAATGAAAATATGAGTCACTGCACCAAAATATGAAAGCTCTTTACTGACTTTCGTCTCCGGAATGTTAGACTAACAAGTCGCTGTACTTGACTATAAATGTACTGTAAATGACTTTATAACTTTTATTAAAAGCAATTATAATGTTACGACCTTGTTTATTATATCTATGGCTACCGAATGAAAAGTCCTTATCACTCAGTGTTTGGTCGTGTGGGATCGCATAACCCAACACAATTTACAAAATTCTAACTTCAAAAACCTTAAATGTCACGCGCGCTCGTCATTCATCAATTGTTCTTACTAACCTCCAGCTGCGAAGCAACCGCTTCCCGCCAACGGATTCGTAAAAAGAATAGGTTTTATTTTTAATTGGAACATATTCGGATATCGGTGCGTCAGTCAGCATTGGGCTGGGCTCTTTATAGTGTCGAGGGGGCCGTTTAGCCTGCAGCTATTTGGTTTAGAGTACGTATTGGAATAAGACGATTTGCCCCCTGTAATAACTTGGCTACAAAGCGGGAGTTCGGATGCTAGTTACCGTTTATGAACTATTGTTGTCAGGAAAAAGGATAGTAAATGCTAGAGCACCAGTGCTTTACTACTGAAAAACGACTGCATTATCGAAGAAGAACAATACGCCTTAGGCGTAGGTTATGCATAACAGGCTTATTCAGAATAAAAAATCTAATCTTATGATTAGTTAAAAAACTGATTCTAAATTCAGTACCTATATGATTTTTTTTTTTATGAATTGCCTGAATATGCTTATTTTTTACCACTGTAGGTACAGTCAGATTCCCAAGAAAGACAAATCAAATATATTTATTCAATAAAAATTAAAATTAAAAAATTGAAGTGTCTTTTTTTGTAAAATCATAATACCTAACAGCTTTTTGCTAAATGCATACGAAAGTGTCACAGTTAGGCAGGTCAATTAACACATGTTACAACTGAAATATTAACTACGTGTCAAGGTCATTATAAATTCTAATTTCACACCAAGTTGATGTGGCACTCTTTTAAATTGTGTTAAAAAAATTAAAATAGTCTGTCTGTCCATCTGTTTGTTCGGGCTGGCCAAACGGCTGGACCGATTCTGATGGGACTTTCACTAGCAGATAGCTGATGTTATAAGGAGTAAGTACCTAACGTAGGCTTACCTAATAACTTTTATTAAACTTTCATTTTAAAAAAAGGATAAGGTTTGCGTGCGAAAAACGTGAACAGACGCGGAGAAAGTCGCGGACAACAACTAGTTCTGAAATAAAATGAACTAAATAGCCTCTAAATAAATTTTCTCATTCAAGTTAAACAATGAGTGGTGTCTCCGATTAATACAACAATCCTCAATTAGCGAAGTTACCCAATACCTACCTAACGAACAGAGACGAAATTTTAAAATACTTATTGCGACTGTTTTAGAAAACGTTCTAATCGCATGTCTGGCTTTTAAATTTTGATTTAAGAACTACCAGAATTTTAAATACCAAGCCAGTATTTGTTAACAAGGTAACTAGACATGTAAAAAGTAGCCTATGTTTCCAGGGTCCTGTCCATTTCTGCATGTATCAAAAAGTTTTCGCATTTATATTTAACTTAGGGTTAAGCTTTTTTTCTTGAATAGAGACCGTAAATCGGCAAACGTAAGGTAGGACGCCCTCAGGCTAGGTGGAGCGACGATCTTCGCAGGGTGGCTGGTAGCAGCTGGATGAGAGTTGCCGGGAATCGAGTTGAATGGCGTACACTAGGAGAGGCCTATGTCCAGCAGTGAACTGCTATAGGCTGGTGATGAGGATGATGAGGATTATTTCGTTAATGTAAACACGCCATCCTCTGCCTTATCACTTACCTAATGGTAAAACTCAGTAAGTATGCGGAATAAATAAAATACTTATCATCAATTAAAATACATATTATTTATGTATTTTCTGTAGAGTTGTTCTTATTAATCGCGTCCAAAGATTTATTTTATTTCCTGGAGGACCAACGATAACATAAACTTATCAGAAATAATAGACTGGTCGTATGTACCTACTTATGATCAAGCGGACTACAGTCTCGGGCAGGGATGTTAAGGAGCTCCGTAACTGCAACCGAAACTATCGGATATCCGAAATAAAAATCTATTCATAACCGTACTTAGCCGAATTCGTTATAAAAGTTTCGGATAATTTTGGGTAGGGAAATGAGACACGTTGTGACAGATTTTTCCTGGCCGCGCCGATTACTTATAATTATGGCTGACTATAATAATATGTAGTACCAAATTAGAACTTAGAAATAAAGTCAAATTAAGCCTTTCCTATTTGTGTTTTACTTTCCTAAAAATCCGTAACCGAAACGATCCGAAACTTACGGATAATCCGAAATAATTTCATATCCGAAACCGGTATAATATTATTTCCATATCCGTATCCGTATCCAGATCCGAAATTTCAAATCCATACTTCCCTGGTCTCGGGCAATAAATAGCCCATTACTGGCTAGGCGCACAATAGGCGAGGCCAGAAGCAAATCAGCAAGCTACGGGTACCAGGCGCGCAGATATACAAGGTAGTAGAGGTGAAGCGAGGGCGGGGGGCGGGGGGCGATCCGTCAACGGCTCGCGGCGGTCACGACGACCGACGACCTAAGCCGACGGACACACTGGTGGAGGGGCTTGTATCGGGTTTTGACAGAAATCTCTATGTATCGCGTCTCAGACTTCTGGAGATGCTTCTTCTTACTTGGTGAAATTTGCTTTTCAGCGAGGAACATTTACAAGAACAGTTCAAAAATGAGGATACAAAATTCTCCGCCTACCGGTTGTCATAAAAAATAAATATTGGTCCTCCTGACTAAGACATCATTTCATCATTTCCAACAACAGCTCTAAAATTCTAGATCGGGTAAAATTGTATCTCAAGATATTGATCAGCCTATTGTAATCTACTTCTTAGGACATTATCTTTTAATTAATATGCATCTCCAATCACACGACTTTAAAGCGATTCTACTACTACTTTCCCTCAGCTGTGGTAATGATTATAGATATATAGATTTCCATACGCAAGTTATTAATTCTCAGCTCAACACAAAAGCAAGTCAAGATTCTTTTGTCACGGAAAAACAATAAATTGAAAATTTTATTGCCCACATAAAGCAGTGTGTACGCACCCGCTTCGGGCGCGCGACTGCCCGCTCGCGTGCCAGTAATTGCCCAGCGTTCCTTTTTTGAATAACTATCACGACTTTTTCGCTCCAAATACTCTTTTCTTTAGCTTTTGGCTGTCCAAGGTATGCCACGCATGCAGCCAGGCAGACGCGTTCGGATATTTCAGGTATTTTGCGTGTAATCAGCGCTGTTATGGGTGTTCCTTTGCCTCGTTCCCTGTTTAAGGGCTTTTTGAGAGTCGAAACGTCCTTAGGTTTTTTTTTGTTTGAGGATAATACTTTGTATGATCGGCTTTTGTTTCGTGTGAATTTTGGAGTGGATGCATAATATGTTTGTTGCAGAGAGTTTTTGATTGAGAAATTATAGCATTTCTAAATGCATGGATGTAGAAAGAGACCAAAGATAAGATTGTGTGTAGGAGATATTATTTGTATTGATTGGAAGAATAAAATGTGTTTCACCGACCCAATTAGCTTGGGACAAGGGTAGGAAGAAGATAAAATTATTGCATTCCTACAAGAGCTTCCAGAAGTCCAGATTTAAAGCAACTTTTTCCTCATTTCTAGGGGGCGTCTATTTTTCACGTGATGTTTTTTTAGCTTTTAGTCCCCGCTGGTGATACATGGTGAGAATTATACTAAAGCTCCCCCTCCCCTACCCAAAATCACGTGCATTTTTGTTGCAAAGTCAAAAAAAAATCAGAACAAATTATCTTTAAGTACAGGGATAACCTAATTCAATTCTGAAACATTTGCGTTCAACGAAAAAATAAATACACGTGATATCTCACTACACCCCCTCTCTCCTTGTGATATTCGTGATTTTTCGTAAACCTCTCCCCCCTCCCTTTCGAGCCCCACGTGATGAACAACCCCTCGTTGGTATTTTTGCTACGGAAGTTTTACTTGGACTTGATCTATATGGACGATACTGTATCTAAACGAATATCATAAATCATACTTGTGAATATTATCTTAAAGTTCTGAGGTTTTTTCCCAAAAGCCTTTGATATTAACCACAGACAAAGCTATTTTTTGTTTATAGAAAAGGTTACATTGTTAAGTTTTCAAGCACCAAAGAGTTTGCTAACTCAGATTGTTGTTATCCTTTGAGGAATTGTTATTAAAGTAAACATTAGGGAATCTTTGTTATTATTTTAGTTTCTGTTTAGTTTAGTCAGTAGAGTGAAGTTTGAGGCTTCCTTCTCCAATAACAATAACTGTTACATGGAATTCTGACTAATTGGGGTTTCTTAGAATGATATTACTAGGGTAGTACCTAGTTTTGAAGGTCTGCATAATTTTAACACAATACATTAATACAAGAAGAAAATAGTTAGAAGTAAAAGAGTAGAGATACATTTTAAAATTGCGGTTTCTTTCGACGGAAGGCGTAGTTGAGTAATGGCGAAAAATGTTTATCAATAAAGCTCGTGGAACTTCCACTGTCAGTCAGCTTTGTGATTATTGACAGTGATTGACAGTCTTATGTAGACTAGCTGGAGGCCCTTGTTTAACTGTTATTGTAAGTAGGTAGTAGGTAATGGTATATATTTAGAGGAGATTGTGGCTAAATAATAATAGTCGCACAGTTCGATATTCGAGGTCGGTCCATGGATGAGAGCCATCCTTTTTATACCGAGACTCCTAGGAGAGAGACCTAGAAAAATATGTTAGCCGTTACCGTAGCCATGTGACACCACTCTTGACAGTTGCAAAAGGTGTCAGCCCTACCATATTATCCAGTTACTGGGTTGTGAAGGTCGGATAGGCAGTTGCTCCATCTATACTATAAGAATATAATGAAGCTGAAGAGTGTTTTTTTGTTTGTTTGAACGCGCTAATCTCTGGAACTTCCAGTCAAATTTAAAAAATATTTTTGTATTGATAGCCACATTCATGAGGAAGGCTATAGCTATGGAAACGGCAAATTCCTACGGAAACAGGAAAAAACAGGATATGCGCTTACGAAGTCGCGGACAAAAGCTAGTGTAATATCCTATAAGTACTCTTGTTGGTTGGTACTGATGTTGGAGTGCCCAAAGTGCCCAAGCACCTGTACTTTGGGGGATTTGATGAATGCCACCGACGCTGCAATTGACGTGGCCACCTACTGGGCCCAAAAAATCCAAGGAGTTACCATCGACTCAAAAGAAGAAGAATAGCTGCTTCCGGTTACACTTGCAGCCAACTCCAATATATTTGGGAAAAGGCTGCTTTGTAGTACTTAAGATCTTAGTGTGTATAATTATTTGAGAATAATGTCTGGGGCCTCATCAGGTCTCGTGGCTCAGTCATAACGTAAAGCTGTGCTTGCTGAGGTTGGGACTGTGGATGGTCTTGTTTCCGTTTTCGGAGTTATCTTTCACAGTCATGACGGATAGTAAGAAGCTTGGAAGATAGTCAACCAGTTTTAGTAAAAGGAATTGCGGTCAGAAAAATAGTAAAAAATCTCTTTTTCTTTCTTTGTAAAATACTGATATTATATATAGTTATATATATGATATAGTTCGAAAAAATCACTCGAATAACTAACATAAACATCTGAAATTTTAATGAACATACTATAGGCATCTAATAAATGTTTAATAAGTTTACCTACCAACGTTTTGACGTCAATTAATAAAAACAAATAACTTCCATTCATGTAATGAAACAAATAATTTCTCTAATTATGTTATCTAAAAATAAAATAAAATAACTTTCCTTTTTGGAACATTTTCCTACTTAAAATACGAGATGATTTTCTAATTCACTTTGGGCGAATAAATCCCCTTTGAAGATCAAAGAAAGATTAAATGATGTCCAAATAATATTACTTTTTAATTCTTTTTCATTAGTGAGGGACACTGGTCATATCGATAAAATTAATGTACACTGTAAAACGTATTTTTATGACATCGGTTTCATTGTTTGGAATCTATTAGAAACTTTATTTCATGCCAAAACACGTCAGCCAAATATTCATTGGTTATCCATGACGTAGTTTATTTATATCATTGTTGCTTATACATTTTATTAGAAAACACGATTTAATAACCGTATCTACTCGTAAAAAAATAATAACAGTACCAACCAAACATTTTGTCGCAATAAACGCAATTAAATTGATTTTGTTGGCAGATAGTATATCATATCGATAAAATGACATCTCTATCGTACTTAAAAAACAAAATCAGTATAGCGGGGCGCGGTGACCCCCAGCTAATCGGACGATAAGCCCTATAAGGGGTCCTTGAGCTAATAACAGATTTGGGGGCAATTAATATACATTTTTTTACTCCATTAGTCTTTTGTATGTGTCATTCAGGCTTACATCTAAGGGTGGAGTTTTTATGTTTCTCTTTAGCGTCCCGGTTTCGTAGAAACAGATGTAATGGATTGAGTGAGGTGTTTGTGCAATAAGCAAAACGACACAAACATAATTAATTTATGATTTCCATTGCCATAATGGCAATGCTGCCAGTCTTTTTGGCACTTTTTCCATAGATGATGTTTTTTTATGCCCAATGAGCTTATACACCCACTTGTTTAATTTCCTTATTTTTTTGAACCAAGCTATCTGGTAGATAAAAAATGCCTTAATCCAGCCACGGGTGATTCCAGACTGAAATGATTACGATGATAAAATTGTTATCTCTAGAAGTGATGTTAACCATGAGAGGTCGAGCAGCGAAAATTAGCTAGTATAATATTTTTATTATAATTATCTATTCACTAGCTTTTTCCCGTGGCTTCGTTCGCGTTAAAATATAATAAAACGTAATATAACCGCCTCTAATCAAATATAGCCTATTTCAATCAGGAATAACGTAGCTTTCTCCTGAATAAATACATTTTCAAAATCGGTTCAGCAGTTCCAGAGATTACTTCCTACAAACAAACTCACAAACTTACAAACCTTACCTCTTCATAATATTAGTGTAGACAGGCTCGCGTTTTACCACAAAGTCTCAAATTCATACATAAAGTATTTATTTCAAAAAACCATTTACAGGCACCATTGAATTTTCAGGGGCAGTCAGCCAAAAACATGAAGCTAGTTCCACGTTCGAAAACGTAGATCGAAGCATTTTCAACTATGCGGAATTTGTTCGAAAGAGTCACCGTAACCCTGGATCTTAAAGGGCTTTAGGAGGAACATGGATGGCTTTAATTCAGTTAGAGTCTGACACCCCCTTGCGCTCCACCCAGAGCGGATGAAGTCATTTGATGATTTCCCATCCTTAAAAAGAAAAAGAAGCATTTTCAACTAAAAATATTTACCAAAAACAACCAATTTTGCTTGCTCCAACCACACACACCTCATCCATTCAAAAACAAATCAATATTAAGTAATGACTTTTCGCAAAGGGTTCTACAATGGTGCACGCCTGGTGACAATGGGACCCGTCAACCCCAGTACCGCCCTAATACGTTGGTATTTAAAATTTTGCTAATTATTAAACCAATGCACGATGCGGTGTTCTAGGTCCCTCTATTAAAGTGTAATTATCTTAAGCCTGAGTTTTATTTTAATTTGCCATTTCTTTACTCATTTAATATAGTTTGTTTTTCCTAGACTATAAGGATAAGTAACCCATATTTTGTTGGGAATTGAATTTAGGCTTAGTTAGAGGAAAACATAATTTTTCACAAAATTAATATGAAAAATTACTGTCAAACGCACGTTAGCTGCTATGATTATCTAGTTAATTGAATATTAAACAGCCAATCGCATCACTCGACGTGCGTTTTATTTATGACTATGCAGGAACTCTTAAGTCAGACTGGAATTTTCTGCCTGGTTCTGTTTTTAGTCTTTGCTTCAATTAGAATGGGTTAGCGTTCGTTTCATCTAGGCAGGCGTACTCCATCATCGACCACATCTTCGTTTACCATCAGATGAGATTGTGGTCAAACGTATGATTATTTATCAATAATAATAAAGAAGACTGACATTCCTACAGGCTTGAGGAACTTCTTCAGCCAGTCTCGTTAGTAAAAAAAAAAACAACTGAACATCTAACGACCCTTCCCGAACCTCAGTAGTGACAATAGAACCGCCCGTCTGTCACCGCAGTACGTTGGTACTCATAATTGTGCCAATCTAACGCCACAGCGCAGGGGTCGCCTTAACATGATTATGTATATCTGTGGTTCAATCGATTGTCATGCGTTTAGTTAGGGGTTGGTAACGTGTAATATAGGGTTTTTTGAGATGCATTTTGTTTTGTTGTAGTGATACATTGATAGAAATTTCTTTGCAACTGATACAGGATATAGTTTGACGTAAGTAAGGTCACAGAGTAACTTGAATTTAAAAAGGACATAGCGACCACAGACGAGACATGGTAGTCCTACATTATTGGCAAATAAATGATTTCTATTACATGTGTTTTTTTATCAGTGGACCCTCTCGTTGATGTCTTTATCAATTGTAAAAACACTAACTATTTTTGTCCGTTTATTAAAATTTTTAACTTTAATTCAGTAACATTTACTATAATAAGACAACAATATGTTAGATAAGTGCTAGGTTTTTACAAGTTCCCTGGATCCCTTACTAGAATTCTGTGTCGTAGGATCCAGTTTGTTTCCTTTGTCTATGTTAAGTAGCAGGTAACTAATATATTAGGATGTCATAGAGGCCACATTGAGGGCAGAGATAGTACCTATAAAACATCAAAGACTGGTTCACGTTAATAACTATAGCTGCAATTTACCTAGACCGATTGAAACTGCATTTTCATTCATTTTTGACTATTAGAAACGTACCACGAAGTCACTTACTCATTCAACTTGTTTATCATTGCATGAATAAGAGCTTCATGGTACGCTTTTTACAAGTAGAAGCATTACTCATTGTAGTACTGTGTCTACTTGTGTCATCACTGGACGAATAGAACGTTGCTATCAATCTCGCCATCACATGAAAACTTAATCGTAACGCCATAGAGAAGCAACTCATCACTACAGACAGTTATTTATTCAGCCAATAGAGACAAAGCATAGAGAAAGCCGGCGTGTAATAACTGCTTATAAATCATCTGTTATCTATGACATATCGACAGTCAATGTATCGACGGCCCGCCACTAAAACTTAGCGCGTGGGCTAGTGAGATGTTAGGCCAACGTTTCAAATAGTGATGGGGCTGTATTTTCACGATAAAGATCGATGTTATTAATTAGGACAGTTTTGCGGTCGCTTTTCTTGTATATTGCATGAATAAATGGTTAGTTTAAAGGTTTACCCTGCCAGTAGTTGGAATCAGTAGAGACAGGAGAAATATAGAAATAATAACAGGTTTAGAGAATAAAGACAGTAATTCACTGAATAATTCATTGCCACAATGAAGTGAATGCTATATTAGTGGTGAGCTGCTCCATGTGGACTAAGCAAAACCTGAAAAGGGATTTATTGTACTCATAATTATACTCTTGTTATGGGAATAAAAATAAAATCGCAAAGAAAAAATTACTGCCCCATACATTATGTTTTATGAACTTACAATAACAATATGTACGGAACTGCAAGTGCATACTTAGAAAACGCAAGAAGAACTGTGAACTGTATCGAGAACCCACCGAATTGAGAACCTCCTTTTAACCGACTTCAAAAGTCGGTTAAAAGCTGTAATGCAGTTTGACAGAAGATTTGTCAAGTACCCATTTACGTAACTTCTCTTGAATTTAAACAAAATACCTTCCTTGATGCGTCACCTATCCTGAAAATAAAATAGCTCATAGATACTGCAGGACTACGGGACAGACTTACGAGCCAAACATTACTACAATTCACTTCACCACTGCCTCCAAACACCACATACCTCTTCAAAGCCTCATTACGTCACACGCTGCGCCCGCGCACCTACACCGTCGGCCTGCGCACGCGCCGCTCGCTCTAATAACACCCGAGCGACGATTACAGGCACACGATCGATACGCACCGTTACTCGATGGTATCTTCACGTACGAGTTACGACAATTAGCATATTATAGTCGATGTTAGGGCTGGGCTCACGGGTGCTTCAGGTTTTTGGAGATTTCAAGCATTGTGTTTGTACTATATCTCTTTTTTATAAAATAACTAGCTTTTGCCCGCGACTTCGTACGTATATAATACGTTTTTTCCCGTTTCCGTAGATATTTCGGGAACTCCTCTCTTAGTGCTCCCCTACTGGACAAGGACCAGAAGTTTCGGCTGTGCGCTGTCGGTGAGTTCCTCAGTCAGTCAGTCAGTATCGGAAGGATTATTAGATACTATGTTCCAAATTGTACCTTTTTGAGAGAAAAAAACTAAATTATCATAGTTGATGTGATAGTGAACGTTACCAAAAAGTAGCGGTCGCCTCGGATTGCTTCGGGTTTTAAGGGATTTCATGAAGCCATCCTCCATTGAAGTTCACAAAGCTTTCATGTTGATTTTCATCACAACTTATACAAAGCTATGATTTATGCGTAAGTTCTCTCTCTGAATGACCGAATAGTGGAAGCCAGTCAGGTCATTTATTAGAAGCTATTTTATGTTTGTTAGGTCGCCTTTGACCATTATCATACCTAATGGAAAGCGATGATGCGGTCGGCGATGGAGCTTTTCATCAAGCTTCTTTGTCAACACAATCCCTGTAGGTTGCCGTAGAAACCGTATCCACAAAAATCAATCCCACTTGAAATTTCCTCCAGCACGTTGCCAAAAAGCACCTAGTGACAGAAGCATTTCTCCGAAGCTATCCGTGGACCCATTCACTAAGATTAAATCTCGGACCTGTGTTATTAGGGCTCCGCTTATCTAAATGCCGCCAAGGCCTGCGACGGGAAGACATCGTTTAATTCCTGATGCCATTATGCTATACGTTGGACGTCTTATTTCCATGCAATCTAAGATCGGGACTAGACTGCCAGAAAACTCTACTATTATTAGATTTATACTTAATATTATTTCTTGATTATTTTTAAGGACTCTGATTTTGTGATCAGCCTTTGATGTACTCACCATACCTAAGCAGGTCTTCTCCTTTTCCAATCAATGGTTAACTTTTTACTTATTTATGGCCTAGTAGGTGGCTACATTAATACCAGGGTCGGTGAAGTTCATTATGTCTTTAAAAGTTCATGATGATTATGTTCTGGCCAGGGACCAACGCAATCATTTTCGGTACCAGACCTAAACTCAAAACTAATCAAAAGTAGAAAAGACTTCTGAAATGACGACCAAAAGCGAAGACATTCTGCGTCAAGTAGCATCGACCCCAAATAAATAGGGATAAGAGCTGGAGGTTAGAACTACTGCAATGCATTATAAATAGGTACAAAAAAGGACCCTTTAAATGGAAACCATTTAGTATTAAAAGGGTTTCCCCTACAAAATACAGCGTAATAATTACGCAATCGATCAAATAACTACATCCACAGAACTAATTTCGCGCCAAAATTACACGTTAAACCATAGACAGCACACGTCATATTATTTTGATTTGAACGTCAAAGGCACGGGCAATTGTCTTTTATTCCTATGCATGTTTAATGTGTGATTATATAATTAGATAGCTGGCTTCCTTTGATATGCAATAAATTACTGGCTGCTAATCAGGTAATATTATGTGCTATTATAGGGAGGACATCGTTGAGTTACATTACGTTAAGTGCGTCGAGTTACTGCAGTAAAGTTTCTTCTGAATTAGAAATTCATATTGGAATCTTGTTTATATTGCAAAAAACAAAACGCAGCTTAAAAATAGCGCATCTTGAAATCTATTTTGTAAGAGCTAAGCAAAACGTTTTACCTATTCAAATCAAGATATATTCTGAACCCTTTGCCAACTGACTCTCACTCGACCAGTTTTTTAAAGGAAAATCGCGTCAATTGACTTTCGTTTGATTTATACGTCGACAATTTATTTCCACAAACCGTAATTCAATTGATTTGGTGTTAGCAGTTTTATCTTCAGCGACACTTTTTTGCCGTCCATAAAAAAAATACAAGTAAAATGGGAAGCTCTGACGTCATTCACCTGGCGTAACATAAGCTTTGCTACCCACTACCCAGGTCAGTGATTACGATCTATAATTATTTTATTACGTAGGCGGAGTCGGGGGTCAAACGGTGACAAATTACCTTCCCGCGTAATTTAGCTGACAGTGTAATAGACACGCACAGATTATACAATTTGCATAGATTATTATGAGAGCCGTGTGGCAAAGCCAAGTGTTGGTCAAGGTTTGCCTGTTATTTTAAAATTAGAATTGTTTTAATGGGTTTTTTGGAATCTGTTGTTGTTACTTTGTTGGTAGAAGGGAAACTTATAGTTTGATATATAGATTGAGAAGCTCTTTAAGCTTTTATCACATGAGGAGGATGCAGAATCTTGTATAGAGGACAAACCTCAACACCTGAAAATAATCATCACCACATCAATATATAAGATAACCAGGGTCTGCCTCTGATCCCATGTGATGTTCGCTTTGTTTCTTATTCTGCAGAATTATTTTAATCTCTTTGTTTCAATAACTATACAGGGAGTAAATTATTTTAAAAACACATAGGTACCAAACAAGAGCGTGAAACACAACCTACGCAGCTACGCACAAAAAATCTAGAGTAGAGGTCAAATCTATGACTTTAATAACACACTACTAATGGCTATTACAACGCCCATAAGAGAAAGCAGCCTCATTAAATAATAAAAATATTATTACTCGCTCGTGGCGTCGATTAAATCGATGACTGGCATTATTCGACAAACTTTCGTAGCCTGTGTTTGCAACTCAACACATTCAAAAAAATAAAAAAAGAATTTGGCGCCATGACACTCACGAGTCAAAGAGGCCGCGGTGCCACAACCGTTCAGAGACGCACTCAATAAATTACGACGCCTAATCACCCTTAATTGGGATGTGTCGTGACCCAACTTAACCTTAGGTCGACAAATAAGAACAAAATAATGCAAACATAATGATACGTGCTGGCTGTATACAACTTTTAATTTTCGAACGTTAAGCCCGACGTTCGAGGACTGTAATTATCGTCTTTTCCGAACTTAAGTATAAGGATAGAGATATTAATAGTCTGTGGTGTTTGCTTTTTTCTTTGATTTATATATTTTTATAGATTCGGTGAAATTAGTGGTTTTTACAGTTTTTGTGGTGCCGCTAATGGTTATAAATGTGTGACCGTCATAAAAATAATATTTAAATACGAAGGACTAATGTCCGAGGGTTAAAATGTGTGTGGTCATGATCTTGTGTCACGACGCTAGCGCCAGTGATAGGGATAAAACATTACGCAGCTTATTTTTTATAATTTCTAATTTTGCTTTCTGTAAGTAAGTAGGTATATTTCAGGACAAGCCCGGAGCATCAAAATTTTACCTAAAGAACGTGATATCTATGGACTCCACAATAAGCGATGACTCTAGCTGGTAGTACCTACCTACTCAGAGCAGAGCCAATATTGAGATCTATTTTGTCTTGCTGATGTTTATTGATTGATCTGTATTGTTGATATGTATGAATGACTGAACGTTGTATTTATGTAGGTATGACTTGCTGTAAAATCATTCTTTAGGCCATTAGTGTGGGACGCTACTTGTGTCGATATTTTTGCGCCATCCCATCTTCCTAGCTCTTCGTGAAGAACCTCATCGGCGGAAATATGATACACTTGTTGGTAGTCATATTTTCGAGCCGTTTGGGGTTGAAACTCTCGGGTCGTGGGGTCCGAGTGCGAATAACTTGTTTTAAGATTTCTCAAGACGCTTAGTTGACACTTCGCGTGACCCAAGGGCAGGCTTTTACCTTGGTCAAAGAATAAGCATTGGTATACAACGTACAACGTGGCAATGGCGCTAGTCTTTTGGGTACACTTCCAGTCGACAGCGATGCGGATGAATTTTTTGACGCCATATTTTAGGGTTAATTAAGTTAGGAGTTTTTATTATTATACATTGTATATAGTTAGTTAAGTATTTATTGAAAACAGTTGTCAATATCTATGTAAATAAAAGAGCTCTGCCTTTTACGAATATGCTTATTATCTAAATTTTATCTTATTTAGAAGAGTAGAATTAACGTTCACGCTTTGAAAACATTTAGGGTAAGGTTGCTTAAGTCATACCCCTAAAAACGCTTTATTTTAGGCGTTCATATATCTTCATTTATTAAGCTATCAACCAAAGCTTTCATTAAAATGCAAAAAATCTTTTATCAAAATGATTCTCTTTGCAATTAAATTCTTAAGTTAAGATTAAGTAATGCAATTATCAATCAATCAATCATTATAAGTATTTATGTGCTAGAATATGGTGCATTTCAGCATATCCTATCATAACATGGCGTGCAAATGTATTCACAATCAGCGATAATCTAACTTACAAATTATAGATTCTATTAACTTGTCTTCTTAACCTTTAAGCGCAGGCTTCACCGCCAGCTAGCGAGCGAGCGATCGAGCTGTGGACAACAAGGAGGTGTGAACCGAAGTATGAATCGATGCTCGCCCGGCTCGCACGCTCACACGCTAGCTGGGGCGATGTGGCCTGCGCTTAATGGTATACCTTATAATAATATCTTTTAAATAGTAATAGTTGGAGAAGTATATTTTAAACATTGTGAGCGGTAAGTATTGAATACTATTTGGTAAATGATTGTAAATAATAACATTTTATTGGTGGCAGTCGAAGTCTATATTTATGCCGTGTTCGGCTATTTGGCCTGTCATTAGAATTAAATTGCACAGAATAAACGTATATAAAATAAATTTGTATACAAATATCGCAAATGTATAACTTTTTTTGCTTTTTATGTAAATGGAATTGGTTACATACCTACTAGTGTGTTAATAACCAAATCCTCTGCAGGTAGATACGACTTCGAAACGAGATCTTCAAAATTCAACCTAAAATTATTCGCATTACCGAAAAAATGTCAACTGTTCGATCATGCTTGAATGAGACACAAAGTATAATGAAAATAGCAATAGATCAATAATTACTTGACCAACATATTTTCTGATGATTTTTCACTTTTGTAAAATGGCTTACAGAAAAACCTGGATATTATACCTAATGAAAATGGGAATAAGAAATGTTTTTTTCTGTTCGACATCCGGCTATTGACTGATTACTGACGGATTGACTACGTTTTTGCATAGGTACCTACTCTTATATGATCGAATAGTTTAAATGTAGACTATTCAATTATACTCGAATCAAACAGGGCATCAGATATTGCTGGAGTACGACTTAGGCGGTGGTACGACTTAAGCAACCTTAGCCTTTTAAAAAAGTATTTTAAAATCAAGACCATGCGCAGGTGGATACCGCCGAGCCGCCAAAGCAAACTAATCCATAACCCGCCTCCAACACGATGACAAGAAAAAAGATGTTCCTTAACCACAGACCATAGACTAAAATAAATCACCAAATTATACACCGACCAAAGACAATAAATCATTTAACATATTCCATAGAGTAGATAATGTCGCGATTTGCATCGCTTTCGTATCGCTAATTGAGCAATTCCGTAGATAAATAGATAAAACACGGGTAGACCCTAAATTATGCGTATTATTTGCATATTATTACTATAACTGTGGGGTGACATTATTATTAGTGTGAAGGTGAATGGCAGAAGAACAACTTTGTGCAAACATTTTACGTTTGAAAAGGTTTGAATAGTGCGGTGAGCAAGAAAATTAATCTGCGTTTGAACTAAGTATTGGATTGGAATATTGTGAGTGAAAATGCCAGGAGGGACGTCCTAGACGGTATGCCCTTATAGAACGTCCCTTACCCGGAAATGTATGAAGCAAAAAAAACATATAAGACTCGAAGCATGCGGTGTTCAATTGTTTTGCTTGTATGTTCGTTTTTTAAATAAATAAATACTTACGTGAGTAATGGGAATACGATACGATATAAGAAATATGAATTTGATGACTTATCGACAGCGCCTGCTAAAAATAACCAAGTTTGGTCTGGCACAGCAGATCTCGAAGAAACGACCTGCCTGTTCCAGTTTATAAAATTATCCCTTTCCAGACCCATCTCTAGCTTTAGACTTTACCTATAAACTTGACAAGTTACCAGTTGGGCTACTGTCTTTGGACTGCACAGTTTTCCAAAGACACAACCAAAATACAACCCCAAGATTACCAACCTAAGGTCCCAATTCCTTCACCATCATTTCTCTAATAACAGCACAGTTTCTCCACCTAACCACTCTCCCCAGAGAGCGTCACAGTCGCACGGGGACATTTATGCAGATCTTGTAATGTGACGTCACACTGATGACGCAGGATCGCATGCGCTAGATAAACCGATAAATATTATAGTTATGCATAAAGTTATGGCGTTATGGGACCTCTTTTTAGGGATAAGAAGGGTGGCGAATCGGGTTCGTGGGTATGGTAATGTGCTTACTTTTATTGGTCTGTGGATGACGGGGACTGAATTCCACAACCGAAGATAAATTGTCCTCTCTATTTTCCGTACAGTTTTTAGGAGTAGCGAAAATTATTAAAATTTTAATGCTTGAGAGGATGGATGCATTTAATCCTTATAATATATTAGCTTTTGCCCGCGACTTCGTACTCGCATATCCCGTTTTTTCCAGTTCCTTAAGAAATTCCCGTTTTCAAATGTGGCTATCGTATACAAATCCGACTGGTAGTTCCAGAGATTAGCTCGTTCAAACAAAAATAGAAACTCTTCTGCTTTATTATTAGTAAGTATATATATATAAATAGTATAGATATGTACAGCTGAAAGATTTTAGAGGAGAGTAAGAAATAAAGAGATCATCATCCTATAATGAGAATCAAGATCAAGAGAGGAAAATGTAAGCATGTTAACAACCAAAACATTAAAGGCTATTCCGTGCATCGTGCCTGCGTTCGGCCGGTGGTTTTTCACGCATCACTCTAAATCCATTCAGAAAAACTGACTCCAGTCCTGTAAATGGGCACCGTATTACCCAGTTACTGGGAAGTGGAGGTCAGATAGGCAGTCGCTCCACTTAAAATACTGGTACTCAGCTGGATCCGGATAGAGTGGAAGACGACCACAATATAATTGGGAAACGCTAGGCAAATTGACTGAGAATTTCACTGGCGATTATGTCAACCGCACAGAGGCACAAACCGATTCTCTCACCAAAAATAATCACCTATTCTCACAATAACTGCATACAATTTAGCCCACGTAGGGTGCTAACAGGCTTATATCAGCAGAATTTGTCCCGACGTCCCCTGAGAGACAAGTCTTGGGAAACGCATAGAATACGCGATCGGTTGGTCACCCTCGCTGAGAACAAAAATCAACAAGGGTTTCGTGAGCCGTGTTGTTCATTTTTGGGTGGCAGCGATGTGGGTAAAGTTGGATATGGTACTCTCTACACGTAGGATATTTCGTAGGTTCCTGAATGAATTGAGTATTTGGTCTTAAGACCGTGCACAACCCTACTGATTTGCTAATTTACTGATTTGCCAAAGATTTGCAGGCTAAATTCGAGTTTGAAAATGATGAGAAGTACTCAACTTCAAATACTAAAATCAGAATTCGCGAGTTGAGCTCTACACAAACTCACATTTTATCAGCGATAATGATTGTAAAAAGTCAAGAATATTGGGAATGACCACGTGACATTTCGGTAGCGCTTATTAATTCCATACATTTTCGGCTTTTTAACAATTATTATCTCTGATGAATGTAACTAAGTGGCGAGCGTCCTGGGAGACTTCTCTTTATGTAAGTTTTGACGGCAAAAATTGATGGTGAAAACCTTTTTTTTAAATTTCTATGTATTATTATTTATTTATTTTTGCCTTATTTGATTCAATTATTTTTAATTTTAATCAATCTAAAATCTTGTTACTTGTGCAATCATTGAATCAAAAACGTCTAAATGTTTTCTAAAATCGGCGAGTAGGTTATGCATGACACGCTCTCCCTCAGGCTACGTGTTAGCGGGTAGCAGCTCGATGACACCTGCTAAGGATCCAGTTAAATAGCGAACTAAGTATTTGGATAAGCTTACGACCAGTAGAGAACTGTTATAGACTGGTGTATGGTACTTCTAACATTAGGAACCCAACAATCCTAAATGCTAGATTAATGTAAAAGCGCTTGATGTTCTTTCTATGGAGTTCGTTAGCACGAACTACGGCTAAACAAATGAGAAAGAATCTGTTGTTGAATCCAAGTAGGATTGAAAAGAATCACTGAAAATAAATATTAATAGAGTGTTTCAAAAACAATTTATCAATTTCACGAACAGTTTTGTTTACATTTGGCATAGGTATTGGGAATAAGTCACTTTTATTGTTCTCTTTGTCTGTTAAGAAGTAAGTTTTAGAAAAAGAGTTCTCTCCGTCGACTGTATCACACGTGTATTTATGTTACCAATTTTAGCACAGTATCACCAAACTGTGCTCGCCCAAACTGCCACATCCACCGCCGCCGCACTCCGCTTATCCTCTGAGCGGCCGAATGTCAAGCGTCACTCAATATAGAGAGTTGTTGACGCACAGGATTACGAGCAGAACACTCTTCTATATGAATATCTATATTTGTTGTTCGATAATATTAACTGGAATTGTGTAGTTGCGAATCGATCAGCAATCAACTCACATGCGACATAATAACATGAATAACCAAGTGTGCAGTAAAACTGTACCTCTATTGTTTAAAAAGGAAAAATCAAACATTATTTCCAAATTCGTCATAAAGGGAAGGAAAAGCACATGCAACGGTCCATGAATCCTAGGGCTTGCGAACGGCTCCAAGTGGCCAATCCTCTATTATTGAATACATCATATTATATTTTATGATGCTAATGGATGATTGTGCTCAAAATATTGAATGGCTAACGTTCAAAATAGGTACGCTGTCATAAATAGGAAAATATAGAAAGGAAATTCTCTCTAAGTTCCGCAAGACTTTTATGTTCTCCAATCGAAGAGGTTTAGCCAAACAGTCACCAGTTTGGTTATAGCTGTTTCAACTTCAAGAATTCAAAAAAAAAATGTTCGTTATTAAATCTGGATGAAAACTTTTAGATAGTAGCAAAGACAAAAGAGGGCAACAGTAGTCGTGGTTCAAGCACCTTGCGTGCAAGCCCCCACAAAGGATATCAGCTCAATACCTCCCCATACTGTCAAAATTTAATATACAACCGACCTTATTAGGGTTAGTACTTATTAGCTTACCACCCTATCTTGATGAAGTACCCTCAAGTGCGGGTTAATAAAGGGCGCATTACTGTGTAAACACGTTCACGTGGCCACCCGCCGGCGGTCACGTGACCACCACAGACTAGATTGAGATCTCTCGCGCCAGATATTATCTATGGCTGGTTTCGCGCGCTTTTTTCTGTCAAATTAGGAAGATCTGTTTTTGATTGACTTTGCTTTTTGGTGTGGTTCTTTGGTTTCTCGCTTCATTGAATTTCGTATCATGACTCATGAGTGATTTATTGATTTATGTTACCGAAACGAACCTCTTTTACTCGATATTCTCTCTATAACTAGTAACAGATCTGCATAGTTGCGAGCTGTAACATTTTCAGGTTTTAAACTTGGAACTTTAGTGAAAAGTTCAAAAAGCTTCTGTCTTCATCAGTTTGAAGGCCAACGAAATCGGTTAAATAGGTTATCCGCACCCTAACTTTGTTACTTCATTTTATCAAATTGCTTCATGTTTGGAAATCGTCTACTCAACAACAAAATCGAACATTAAAAGTGACCTCCCCAGAAGCTACAACTACTCTCGTCAAAACAAATGACAGCAGATTAAGTAATAAAGAAATTAAAGAAAGTGAAGCTTCATAAAATCTGCTAACCACACTCTTATTAAACCAATTAATTGTTCAAAATAATGAGAGTAATTACAAATAAAACATTTAGATAAACTCGTTATCGTGTTACGACCGAGATTCGGCTTTTGACCGATTTTAAACCACCATTTAGTGAATTGCTTGAGGCGCCATCTTGTCATGTGATAGAACGTAATCCATAATGGTTTAGTTAAATCTTTAATTACAGTTATTTTAAGCGATTAATCACTCTATAGATTGAGTTTTCATCTAAAAAGGTCAAGTTATTTGAAAGTAAATAATGTGTTGCCAAATATGATTGTAGTTACCTACTTGCTTAATTTGTAGAGGTATTAAATTACACGTTTTGTACACGTATTTCTACCAGTTACGCTTTTTTATAGTTTCCGTAAGGGCAACATATGGGCTCTTTTACACTCTCTCATCAAATCGTAGAAACAAGCCTTTTCCAGACTCGCCAGGACCATAGAATATTTTTTCCACGGTCAATCGGCGTAGCAAGCATTTGAAAAGTCAGGTTGAATCCGAAAGAAACTGTGTTTATTAAAGTGACAAAACAGATAGGTACCAATTTGATAAACCTGCGACGACATAAAGTCATAATGTTTTTTTACATAAGAATATCATGTAATCGCATTTATGAGGTAGGTAGTTACCTACTAATGAGCACCTTACAATCAATAGATATAGGTAGGTGGTCATAGAGAGGGTTCTTCCTAAATGTCACACCATTCAAATATGGTAATATCTTCGCATGAATGCACGCTCTGTCGGAGAGACTGCTTATTAAGTAAGCATATCCTAAGTTTACTCGGTGGGTGTTAATTATACCCTTTTGCTTGGTCTACCAGCTGCTCGAGTCTCGATCATTAACATCCTTATTTGCTTCAATGGTCTAACGATTACGAACTCTGCTGTCAAGTCAGTGTTCAACTGAGTTTGATTCCTATGTAGGGAAAATTGCGCAATAATTTTCCTTGGAAGAAATCATGAGTAGGTAAGACAAACCGTTTTCTAAATTGAGCTCATATTATTTTTCTGTATGATTGAGCTTTTGAAGTTGAAAATGTGTCAAAGCCGATTTTAATGCCAGAGTTTGACAGCCTAGGTTATCAGGCTGAAGAAGAAATTCTCAAATTCTTGGTCTTACCTATTTAAAAAATTGGGGGAAATAATTGAACCTTCTTTGTTCTGCAATGTAATCCTAACTAGTAGGTAACTTTAATATTATAAATGCGAAAGGGAGTTGGTTTTTACGCTTCCACACCCAAATCGCCGAAAATATTTGATGAGTTTTGGTACAGAGATAGATAGTACCCTGGTTTCGGAATTTGATCGAAAGAGTCACCGCGGCCCAGAAACGCAAAGGGCATTTGGAGCAACACGGTTGGGTTTTAGTCAGTAAGAGACTGACACTCCGGAAGGAGTCATTTGATGATTTGCAATCCTAAAAAAAAAGGGACCCTGGAGACAGGCAAAAGCTAGTTATCTGAATAATTTAACGTTAGAGATAGGTACCTAGTAATGGCGACTTTAAATATACTTTTACACGTACCTATATACTTTTTCCGTCTTAAATTCATTATGTCCTTTCATAACACCCCTTCAAAATATATATTCAGCATACAGCAATCATCCTGTTTATAAAACTCATTTCCTTTTGTGTCTCAAAAAGAAAACCCACTTTCCCGCCAGTCCGCCATGTTGTCTGAACTGTCAGTGTCAAATGCGCGCGCACTTGACGCCGCTCCCGGCCGCCGGCGGGCACGCATCGGAATAACATGGATATAGCCTATTACACGATACGAAGAGGTTATAATGTGCATCCGTCAATCTGTGATCCTAGCTAGTGCTAAACTTGGCTTTGCTATGTTATCGTTTTATCAATAGCTGATTTAGTTAATTTTCTAAGTTTGTGGCTAGAGTGTCATTATCATTAATCCTTTTCTATGTTTTTGGACGGACAGTACCTAACTTTGTTTGTTTTAGTTGGCTCCAATTCCTGGTAGATAAAAAATCATATTTTCTGCCCAGGGATGTGCCCTGAGTCCCTAACAGGCGATGCACGGAGTTGATTCCAGGTGATCTTTTTAGAGGCTACGGGACCCTTTCCGTGTGCTAATGGTGATCACCGGGATGATATTAAAGAAGTAAAAATCCCACACTCTCTGGTCTTTTCCCTAAAAGTCGAGCCGTTCTTTGAAAGTTTCCCCCCGAAAACAAAAAAAGAGTGTGTGTACTTATGTACACGCGTTAGAAGTTATACTTCTTTGGCGTATGGAAAAAAAAAAATTTAAAAAAAAATCACAACTAAAAAAATATAAAAGTTTTAAAATATTTGTATTGTTTTCAGCTTCAATTTTTTGCGTTCGAACGATCGCCAATTAAGTCTATTACTTACGCTAAATAACTGATACGTTTCATAGTTTTAAAACTGTTTGTTCATACAATAGGGCAGATATCATGCAATTATTTTTTTTTTGATTCGAATGTTTTGTTAGTAGATAGTATTTGAAATTAATACCAACTTTCTATTCTGGATTGTGTGTACCTGAGAAGTTTATGGGTACCTACTTACAATGACATATAAGTTACGAGACTCCTTTTTCAAAATAGTCAATACTAATAATTATTAGGTATAAACGGTAAAATTCTTTGTTCCGTTCTACTGTAGATACAAATCCGATTAAGAAAACTCATTCATGAAGAGGCTGTTTTTTGTCTTCGAAAAATCATCATATTCCAATAAAATCTTCTAGGATAGAATAAAAGGAGCTGAGCCGCGGGAAAAATTAGTGTCTAATCAATTACTTTTATCAAAATATTTGTATCTTATATTTTGGCGCTTTATTTCGAAATTAAAACCACATTCTTCTTCGAAATTCAAACATAAAAGAAACAAAAGACAATCAAAAAATACTAGAATATACAACTTGAACATAGTTATCGATTTTCATGCCACCTAGAACTAACTTCACGATGTAGAATTCAGATGTCGGTGTGCGCGCGCATCGTAAAAATTCACTCTCATCAGTTTTCTCCATCGCGCCATAAGAAGTATAACTTCAAAAAAAAGGTGGTACCCTCGGTGCATGTATGTTAGGTAGGTAGATATAGCATTTTTTATAAAGAGATCAATCGATCGTGAAGACCTCACTTATCAATGGCACTCGATGGACCAAAACCAAATTCTTTTCCAAGAAGCGGTACCGTTGACTAATTTTAAGCACCGCGTAGAGTTGATTCTTTTGTTTAGGTACCTACCTACAAATAAAAATAACATTGAAAATACCTAATAGATTTCTAAACGAGTTTTAAGTGCAATGACCATAATTACTATTCGAATTCAGACCCCGATTTAATATCCAAGACTTGGATTCCAGGCTAATGTCTACTTATATTGCATAGCATATCATTACCTACTTTATCCAAAGTAGATATTACTTGTGAACCACAGATGACTCACATGCAAATTACATCTAATATACAAGGTTTATCCTTTATCATTAGCAAGCTATGTTATATAAAACTTAACTGCAATACTTCCCTAATCATGGTACTTATGCGATAAACTCAATCATATACATAAAATGCGAGCATAAAATTATGGGACATATCTCACAAATAACAATAACGACTTAAAAACACGCACGTCCGTCCATCGCGGCGGGCGAGAGCATAATGCGCAATAATAATTCTAAATTCAAAACTGAAGAAGTTACGATGGCCGGTCGCGCACGGGCCGGTGTTGCCAGTTATATAATTAGAAAATGAAAGGGTGGCGCGCACGCAGCCCGGGGCCCGACCACTACTATCGCTCACCATCGAGCCTGCTCCCGCTAGTGTTGTGACAACGATTTATTGTCGATTTTCTATAATCTCTGATACCGATGAATTTAATGTTTTCCTTATTGTTGGGCGGTAAATGTGACTATGACAGATAATATATTACAATAGTTCAAATCTTATTTCAGCAATAAATACAGAGCTTAGCTATGGTTATTTGCTCAATGCATATTTTATCTTTAACAAGACAACACAAAAACATGCATTTTCAACCCTTCACTTACCTATATAAATATCAGGTAAATAACTGGGGGAAAAAAACTAAATGATGGAGACAGAAGACAGCTAGAGATAACGTGGAACACACAAACGAGCATCGCAATAATTTCACAAACAAATCCTTTAAAAGTGTTAATAGAACTGCCCAAAACTTGTTGATGTGAAATGAATAACGCAAAAACACAAAACCAAACAATCAAGATTTTCACATAGGTACTCAAAGTTCATCCGAACTTTGAGCGAAAATATGTCATCAAAACACTTCTTATCGAAATCACTTGACAAAATAATATCGATACCCCATAAGGTTAGCACTAGTATAAAATATACTCCCCACCCCGGAGGGCAAATGGCAACATTCTTTATTTTCGAATATTAATAAGGAGCGTGCAACATTACACCGTATTTCACATTGGGTAACATCATTATCTTCTGTCTTACTCACTCCACCTCCAAAACTGTATTGTTAAACTCTTCTAATGTCCGAAAGTCATATAATACCGACCTTTTTGGTGCAAGATGGTAGATCAACGGAGATTTATCTAAGTTCTACAACGACTTATGTGTGCATACATATTTATAGGCTGTATGTAATTACTACCTTTGCCCGATAACTCATTCAGCGGGGAAAAATGTAATGAGGGTACATTATCTACGTAGGTGTGTCTTTATAGTAATAAAGTTGCTGTACATACCTTATTATGTACTTTAAGTATTTTACATTAAAATAATGGGCAATATTTTGATCTGAGATACTTAGTGGAAATGAATTGAAATTATGGTGGCTGTCTTTCCAAAAGTTTTGCAAAGGCAGGTGAACCTGGAATCTGGCTTCATCATCTGCCTAGCCTTTTCCCAATTATATTGGGGTCGGCTTCCAGTCAAGCCGGATTCAGCTGAATACCAGTATTTTACGTAGAGCGGCTGCTCACCAGACCTCCACAACCCATTAACTGGGTGACACGGTACTCCTTGGTAAGACTGTTGCAGATTTTCTGGCTTCTGACTATCCGTAACGACTGCCAAATATCTACAAATGACAGCCGGGACCAACGGCTTAACGTGCTTTCCGAGGCACGCAGGAGTCTCGGTATGTTAAGATGGTCACCCATCCACAGACCAACCTCGGCAAGCGTTGCTTAACCTTGAAGATCGACCCGTGCGGCTGTTATTATTTAGCCACAAACTCCATCCTGGAATCTGGATTAGTGAATAAATAAGTTCAAGTGCTTACCTGATTAATGATAAAATACTTAAGAAAGTGGTTTTACACAGACAGAGGTTACCTACCTACTCTCCTACCTTCACTCTTATTTGCATAGACTATAGATACATATATAATATGCTTTAATATAGATATCGAGAGTTTCCGAAGAACGTCTCCACATGAGAATATTTTTAACTAGCTACATTAAGTAGGAGGTCTACTTAATGTAATATATAGATAATCTATTTGATGTATCTCAATCAAATTGGCTGTTACATGTTCTCAAGTCGAGTAGAGGAAACAACTAAGTGAAGAATTCGGGAGTCAGACTGTTCTTGTTTAAACCTTGCTTTCTTGCTACAACTGTTTCCTTCACCACCTGCTGATAAATTCAGGTGTACTTCTGGATTAATTACTTATTACCAAATGGTCATCGTCCACCTAAAGCAGTCCACTGCTGGACATAATATTTCACTGCCCATAAACAAACCTTACAATAACAACCATTCATTTCCTGAAGGAATCGAATGGTCTTGAACAGCAATGACAGGGAAACTAGGGCATCCAAGGTCTCTTTAATAGTCATGGAACAGAATATGCACATAACTACAAAAATCTAACCATGAATGTTCTAAAAGCATCAAGTCTCCATACTGGCTAAAAAAACCCGCTACCAAGTCAAGTCCAAATCAGTAATTAATAAAGTAAAGTGATTCTAGCGAAGTATCAAGTTATAAGAGCGCTGTAAAGCCGCTAACGAGGTACAAAGCACACAGCGCGCCGAGTTATACGACGCCTAATGTGCGGCTGCGCTTAGGTGCAGAAATAGCGGCACAGTGGGAATCCCTGGCTGGGGGCCTTAGAGTCATTTAAGGCCACCACAGGATAGTCCGGTTAAGCAGTCACCAGCCCCAGCGTGCTGAACTGCGAGTGGTCCCCATAAAAAAAAAAAAAAAAAAAAAAAAAACAGTGGGAATAAGTATAAATGAAATACTTTAAAACAAGTTTTTACGTAGGAACTGAATCATCATTCTGTCAATACAAATCGAATGCCCAAACACAATGGTCACCTTCAGACGTCATCATCAGACCAGGTACACAGTAATAGTCCTACTGACTGATTTCAGCCATTGCGGCCAATCTCAGCGGAGACCCATCGGCGCGGGACACTCTATAATGCAGGCGTGTGTGCGCAAACACAGGTGCACTCCATCTTCCATCCACAGTCCGATGGGACGGTAATCTGAAACGACTGGAGAAAGATCTGGCACAGGACCAGGAGCCATAGGGCACAGGGTATCATACCACCAATTTCCAAACTCCGAGCTGTCAGACCCAATAAGACTTTTTGCCCGACCTGGTAATCGAACCCAGAGCCCTAAAGGTCCCACCGGAAGGTCCATAGTACAATACTATTGTTCCCAAATCAGCTGTTCAGATGTACTGAACAGCTGATTTGTCGAGTTATGCGCAGAGAATGATGAGTGGTTTTTTTTGCGATTTTGGTGTGGCTCCCATAGTAAAAGTTGTTCATAATGATGAGTAGGTACAATGACAGGTATGGTTTATGCTGGTACACGTTGTATAAGTAACCAAAGTTTGAGTTTAATCTGGACCCAGCAATTAGTTGAAAATGGATGTCTAATTTGTAACCAGACACACACGAAGCAAGTTAATAAAAAGCTAATTTTATTAGAGCAGACTGTATTGTTGCTGTGCAGTAAATCACTCGTGCTTGCAATGAGTGTAATTTTCCTGTAGAGGAAAAAAACAATTGTCTGATGATTTTTGATTTCTCTGGAGATTTATTTTACACTACCTAGGTAGCTTTTTTTTCGAACTAGTGAAAAAAGTAAGTTCTTTTATTTTGTGCCTTTTAACTGTACACTGAGTTCAGAATAAATAATTCTGTATTCATGAACTGTATCACAATTTTTCTTTCGCACTATACACTATCGATCCATCAAATACGAACGAATTAATTATCTGCCATATTTATAAGTTAAGAACATAAAATGTGTATTGTTTAACCACGCAGTATTACGTAGATATTTATTTAAATCTTGACGTATTTGTTTAAGGGATTTTTGTACATTTATGTGACGATTTCGATCCCATCGTACAGACGCCTGCACGTAATGCTACCCGAAACTGTCAAATTTTTCCAATCATCCTTGAACCTAATGCCTGAGCTATAAAGTTGTTTTTTTTTAAGAAATTTGACAGATTGTTGTAGTCTGTACATACGGTTACAAATACCTACTTCAAAAACAAAAACCTGATTTACTATTATACTAGAGTATAACTGTTTAGCTGCTTCAAAATTCTTGGTAAATTTTTTCATCTGCCTAAATTCTGCCTCATTTCTCCCGGCCAGCAGTGCACTTGCGCAATAATTTAGCAATCAAATATAGTAGACTACAGCACACACTCAACATTTGATAGGAACTGTCTTAGCGCCAACTGAACAGTAGGCCTACTGTTCATAATACTATAAACTAAATAATACTATAAACTGAACCGCTACGTCAGTTTATAGAATGATTGTTTATGGTTCAGCTCTTATTACATTTAACACATTTTAAAGTATACTTCCCTAGAGAAACGTAGAAATATGATTGATTCCACTTTCTTAATCAAAATCTTGAGAAACAAAGTAGACTGCCCTCAGTTATTAGGTAAATCAGATTCCGAGCCCCAGCTGGATATCCCCGTGCTCCTATAACTCTTTTCTACCCTCCACTATGTAAAACCGTTCTCGGTGCCAATTCGACCGTTCCTCGGCTATGTATTAAATAGTTGCAACGATCTTGTGGACGTGCATGCAGACTCACTTACCAAGTTCCGCAGATTGACGCACAATGTGATGTGACTTGCCTGTTGTGTTTTGTTTTGATTTTTATGTACCTACCTATTTACTGTACCACTTAGAATAAATTATTTCTACAATTAAGTTAAGCCCATTATAATTTTAGCACATGTGATGCTTACCTGTAAAAAATTGTTACTCTATACCATTGTTTTAAGCTAAGTATTTTGTAATATATTTGGTGTTAACAATTATCGGTTCTCTTCAGCCTAATAAATAAATAATAAATGTCATTTACACGATACATGGAGAATATAATTATTTATGGCTCTCTATGGCGGAATTGCGAGATTTGAATTTGGTTTAATAAAGTCTTTTTGTTAGTTAGTGTAGAGAAAATTGTTGCTCATTTATTAAATAAAATGACAAAGAAAAGATGGATGGTTTGAGTAAGGAATGAAAGAATTTCAGTGATACCTACGTACCTACATTAGTTGACAGGACAGAATGGAAGAAAAAGAAAACGTATTGCGACGAGCAATACGTTTCCCAAGAAAAATGGAGATAAACTGTTACAATTATTCGTAAAATAAAGGTTGGATCTATTACAAAATACTACAGTAGGATATGAAATCATTTTGAAAGATGTAGGTATTTTAGTCCTTATTTATAGGATTTCTCTGAGTATTTAGTAACTGATAAGCAGATTCCACATTCAATTTCTCTACAGAAATTTGAATTACCGAAACATCTAGGTTTTTACTCATTCGCTAAACAGCATCGTGATTTTATAAATAAGTTGAAGTATGCGGGAGGACCTTTGCTCAGCCGTAAAACAACACACGATAACAAAAAAAACTTTGAATATCGTAATAATAATGACCGAACATCTAGGCCAATCTATTTTCTAGAAACCTACCATTTTACCCCTTATTTCTCCCTGCAGCGCTATCATAACTAGAACCCTGCCAACCTCTATGACATTAGCATTCCTCTGAAAACGATATCATTTCATGTCGGCTGCTGCAATCTTATTGTCAAGTCACCGATGTGTTGTCATTAAGATGCCGATCAAATGCGAGGCATTACCGGCCCCGGGGTGGACTCACTAACACTAATGTTAGGGAGTCTATGAGGTGGTGGGGTTATTGGGATTTTCCTGAAAAAGGGTAAAAAGATTGCATTTTGAAAGCCGTAGTTCTAGAGTGACGTTTTAGTTCTAAGTAAAAATGCTTACACGTAGTAATTAATACTGAAACAGAACTGAACGAATAGGTAACTTAACTTAACTGGGTTAAGCTCGCCTTTGTATAGTCAACAAAGCTATTTGGTATACTTACAGGCAAAAATATGATTTTTTCCACTGCACTGCCAATATTTATTTCTAATGTGCGCATTATAACTTCTGAAGCTAATGACATACTTACGAGAGTGGTACCTATACAATAATTGTCTGCTCAGCACATTCACAACATTATTTAAAAGTAGTTGCATACCAAATAGCTTTGTTGACTGTACATAAGCTGTTCCATTATATTTTGTATCTGTATGTTTTGTGAGCAATAGGTACATAATAAGAATACCTATTTAGTTTCAAACTGATCAGTTTTCTCGGATTGAATATTGACAATCATAGAATACTGATTCGTGAAGGAGTTTACTAGGAAGTCAAAAGAGAAGATCGACTATTACTCGCTAACTTGTGAAGACTACTTAGCTGTGATAGTTTTCCTTTTAAATTCTTTATATATGTTACTACTATGATTTTTTTCATATCTCCAAAAACAACCGTTGCAGGGGGGTAATTTTTGTTAGTCAAGTGTCCCCCACACTTGACTAACAAAAATTAGCACTTTAAAGCTTAATATTTCGCATATCCTTGGATGGAAAAATGGTTTAAGCAGACCATATATTTTTAAACAACCTATCCAACGACACCCTCCACCATGGGGTAGAAGATAAAAAAAAAAATTATCGCCTAAAACAAAATGTATTTCAAGATTTTATTTTCCACTTTGTCGGCGTGATTAAAATGTATACTCATACCACATATCAAATATCGCATTTCAAATTTCTAGCGTTAAGCGTCTCTGAGCTAAACCGCGAATGGACAGACAGGCAGACGGACATGGCGAAACTATAAGGGTTTCTTGTTGACTATGGAACCCTAAAAAACAAGTTTTTGTTTTTCTGAAATCCTTTGTATTTTTATCGACTAACTTCGCTCGTGTTAATACTTAATATTGATTTTCAAAAACATTATGTAGCCTATAACCTTCTCTAAGGTCCCATCTATTTCTGTGCCAAAATCCATCAAATCGGTTTAGCGATTTTGGCGTGAAAATGTAACAAACAAACTCACTTTTTTCAATCAATCCATAGTCAATACGAAGCATGGTCACCTCACCGGACTACCGAAAATCGTATCGTGTCGCGTGACAAGTGGCCGAGTCGCGCCAGTTTCCTATGGGAAACAACCTCCCCCCTCTCTAACCCTCTCACACGCCCGCTGTAGGCACACGAGACCTGACGAATTGCAACCATGCACCGCCAGAATGCGTTAATCAGTCCTAAAACAAGGTGCCTGTTACACCGACGTGTAATGTGCTTTGCGTGTGGCTGAAAGGGAAAAAATTGTGGCGTTTTGTCACTATGACGGCTTTATGTGGTTTAAAAAAGCTTGAAGACTGGTTTTTTTTTTAAATGTGTAGTTTTGAAAGCTTGCATCATTCTGCGACAAGAATTTATTTCGGCGATAACGAGCTGTCCTAACGAGACCATTTTTATAGGATTACTGGCCCCTCAGGATATTTCGTTTAAAACATGTGTTCTATTTGTAGTTTAGTTTGTGAACATGTTCTTATACAAACATATTTCAGAAACAGTGAATAAGGACCTGGAAGTCAAAGTGAAAAAATGCACAGTAATGGCGAACGAAAATACCAACCTTCCACGATCACAACCAACCCGTTACAAAACGGTGTGACAGACGTTCCCTAAAACTCGCAATCACGAGTTTGGGGCTATCATTTGAGCACTGAGCGTCTCTGCCCTTAGTCGTGACTCTCCCGCGATACACAACACGATTTCTGAATTTATTTGACGCAAACCTTTGATGTGGGTGATGTTACATGGCGCCAGTTTTGAGAAACTCATAATTTTCGTTAGGATTTAAGATAAATGTATGTTTGTAAGATATGATTTCTTTAGCTGTTACCGCCCTTTCAACTTAGGACGAAGGCAGAGGCTAATCCTTGAAATGATTAAATTAAGTATATGCCATAGTCACGACTACGCGACTGCTTAAATATGGTGATTGTTTGATTTTAAGAAGTGGACTTAAAAAGGTTTTTTTTATCAACTACAGAAACAAAAAACCATTTTTTTTTCGGGATTAACGCATAATCCACACAGTTTACGTTATGAATCACGAAAGCTGCGATAAACTTACGTAACTAGATGTTATAGAAATTGCTGTTGGCTTCGATTGAGTAGAATGGACATAGGCGTCGAGAAGGGGCGCAAGGGAGTGCATTTGCACCCCCCTGACTTTCAATAAAATAAACAAAAATATTTAAAAACAAATCTTAAAAGTCTCATGCAGAACCTAACATATCCGAGACGAGCCTGTGCTATTTTCAACCTTCTTCTTAAGCTCTCAAATCTTTCGACAAAGTTAGTGCTATCGCTGTATGGATGGATCGTATCCATCCATACAGCGATAGCACCTATCTGACCAAGACCACGGAACAGAAAAAACAGATCAAGACCGTGATGAAGCACCCCTCCCGAAATAGTCCTGCCGCGGCGCCCATGAGAATAGAGAGCAGCCTGCAGCAGTCTACTGTTTGACGCTCTCTCGAATGTGATGCCACTAAGTTGTAAATTATCAATGATTGAAAAATAATGATTGTAAATTAGATTTAAGTATCTACCTTCTTAGTATTTGTAAACGCAAGTGCACTCAGAAAACTTAATTTTCACAAGACGATGTAGGTAGGTAGGTACCTACTTACTACGTCTGATGCTCAGTGCAATGGAAACAAAGCCTGAAACTAAAACATGAATTTGAGCTTTTTGACCAATAAGACCTAAGTAGGTATGTTGTTTACTATATTTAGATTAGTGACAAACAGAAGAGGAAGAACAAAGAATCGAAGGACCGAGAGATGGCTAGACATGAGGTGATTATATAAAATGACGATAAAATAAAATAAAGATGTAGGTACGGTTAACAGAACACAGTCATGTTGCCCCAACCTCAAAAAATTGGGATAAGGGTATAAGGTTAGGTACTCACAGACATAAAATTATGACAGCCGTTCCTATCTGCCTTTGGAAATAAAACAAATGAAATATAAGTAGGTACCTAGCTGAAGTCATTCACAAATCCGTAAAACATATCGATCGATGCACATTCCTTACAACGACGTAACAATAACATCTTGATAGCGAGCTATCCAAAATGACCAACAACTAATGACTAATATATAAATTATACAAACGCTATCTATATCTAAGATATAATGACAGAGTTTAAACTGAGAAGCTTCGAATAATATCGACAAGCAGATCGTATCGAAACCCTGACTCATAGCGTAATGATAGGTTTGCTAACTTCTCCGCTATTTATTAGGCACAATTCTTATTCGGTGAATTTTATAATGTTTGGACTGAACGATTCTTTGAATTTATTTACAACTGATAATTTTTGGCGGCCGAACTATTCATTAACGAATTATGAGATAGATACGATTCCTAATTTGTGTTTCTTGGGTTTAACGATCGACGACCTGACGACCAGTGTCGGAGTTCGGATTAAATTGTTATTGAGTCCTTCCACATAGTTAATGTATTTTTTTTTCTGGGACTGGTGCTTGTGGCTTTCTGATAAATTTTACAGTTCAACTGTTCGGTGGCACCGTGCAAGTTAAATTCAGTGGGTCGTACTGACATCTGTTGTCGGGTAGCACTAATTAGTTTGAAACGTTTTTTTAATAATGATAGTAGATGGCGCTGTTACAAAATTTGTCATCATTGTTGAACCAACAGAAAATAATAATCTTGTAAAGAGTTCAACATAGCATATATTATAATTAATTGTTTTTGCACTGTGTCAAAAATAATTTAATAAAATATTTTCAGTTATATTTTAATTGAAATAGTTCTGAATGGTAACTTTAATTTTGCACATTGCAACAACACAAACAAAACGTCAAACTTGACAAATCGGCGTTTTTGAAGAAATCGCTTGTCATTCACATTCAACACTGAAAGTTTATTTGAAATCACAAAACAAAAATGGCTTTGCTCGATTATTGTAATTTAAACGAGAAAATTAACTTGAAACCCGTTGACGCGCTTGCTTCATTCCAAAATGACATCGTGGGATACAGCGAAAACTTCCTGAACAGCACTCAACTCGCGACGCCGCCGTTTGCTAACGTAAGTAAAGGTTATAATGGCTTAAATCCTGTAATAATCCCCGTAGACCTTGCGAATAACTGTGTCAATATTGAATTTACAGCCCATAGAAACCCTTGCGCAGTTCAACCAGCACGATGAGACTGGCAAAGCCATCAAAATCCAGTTCGACCACGGTACCACTACTCTTGGTTTCCGTTACCAGGTATGAACACCAAAAAGCTAAGTATTTTTTTATTAAGCTAAACTGTCGACAGTTACTTTAAATCCCTCTTTACTGTAATAAATGAATTACTTACTACTTTTCTCACATTCTTCAAAACACCAAGTCATTGTTTCCATAGAAAAGTTTAATTGAATCCCAATAGTAAATTTTCTAACCATGGTTAGTGTTCTGGAGTGATAGATACTTTCTATAGACAGCTTTTCTTTAATTTAGAACTCAAAACAACAAAATATTTCAGTGGTAACAGTAACTGTAGCCTCAATCTCAATCAAAGACTAGGGAACACTTAATTTCCAACATTTTAAACAAATGAAGATGCTTACTAATTTGTAGCAAGGTCACTCAAACCTAGAATATTATTGTGCCAGCAACACAAAGATGAAAAATAAGTATCTGCAACAATCCTTTTTTTATTAGAAGATTAATTAAAATGCCTTCAATTAATTGTTAGATTTGAAACCAACTATTCTTATAATCTTCCATGCTACTTACAGGGTGGAGTACTGTTAGCTGTGGACTCCCGAGCCACTGGTGGCCAGTTCATTGGCTCTCAGTCCATGAAGAAGATTGTGGAGATCAATGACTACTTGCTTGGTAAGTCCATCTAAGTTGTTGGCTTACTGTACGCTTTGGTGCAAACTGTAAGTATAGTAAGCAATTGTTACAAAATTAATAAATATGAAATAAAATTTGAGATTCCCTGAAATAACATCAGTCAGTGAAGTTTTATCTTAAGAGACATATACTCATTGAGCATTTCCTTATCTGCACCATTATTGCCCACATAATTGCTATTTAATCTTACTACTCTGTTACTTATAAATGTCAAAGTTTGAATGGACGGATGTTTGTTACTAGATCACTCCGGAATGGCTTAATGCATCTAGATGAAATTAGTTATTAGTGTAGTCTGGAATAAAACTTAGGCTATCTTATCTATTGGGGTTTGGTTTCCGCACTTAGTCCTGATGTTGGACTGGCACATAGGCTACTTTGTATCCCGGGAGTATGTTTTCTTGAGATAATTTCCGATAATAACCTGGGCGAAGCTGCTAACAGAAGCTAGTTAATTATATTGTCACTATTCAGGTCACTGACAAGATAAAATGTATGGTGTCAAAGGAATGAAATGTACATAGCGTCGCAGGCATGCGGACAGACGCCATAAATTTTCTTCACAGCGCCCTGGCCGCGCGCCCGGAGCGCTGTGTTGATACACAGTGTCCCTAACAAACAGTTATGTCTAGTTAAACTAGAATCTGTCACTTGTCATACTCTGAAAAAGGTCTTTATTTTTGTTCACATTTAATCATAACTGTACTGTATTACTCAACAGGCACACTAGCCGGAGGTGCCGCAGATTGCGTGTATTGGGACCGCGTGCTGGCCAAGCAGTGCCGCCTGTACGAGCTGCGTAACAGGGAACGCATCTCAGTGGCCGCGGCCAGCAAGCTGATGGCCAACATGGTGTACAACTACAAGGGCATGGGGCTCAGCATGGGAATGATGCTTGCTGGCGTTGATAAGAGGGTTAGTAAGCAATACATTAAGCTAGCTGTTTCCTACTTATGTTTGTTTTTTGTTTTTTTTAATCTGGTTTGATAAAGCATAAAGGAGTATTCATCATACTTTATATATTGGATCCAGTAGACCATGATACATACTGTTTCTCAACAGCTAGTAACAGTATCATAGGACCCTGCAGCCCTATGTAACCTGAGGTACTGGAAAGTGTAAGACTCCATAGGCTATCAGTTTTTTTTTTTAATTATCCATAGACACGTGTTTGACTAGTGGTCAAACACGTGTCTATGGATCTTACTTGATAGTAAACAATGATGTGGTTGAAGATGGAGCACGCTTGCCTAGAAGTAACCTATTCACTCTTGACTTAAAGACTCCCAGATTGTAGCTAACAGGAAACAGTTGCAATTGCGAGACGATTCTTGATACATTCAAATCATAAGTTGAAAAATACATTATCAGCACTTTGCCACAAGATGTTCCTGTACTACTGATTACATTCAGACTGCATTATGCCCTGCCCTTATACCAAATTATTGGGTCGGCGCAACGTGTTCTTTCATCCTGCTGATCATCCTGAAGATGATCGTCTAGAGAGGCGTTATCTAATAGAGATAACGCCTCTCTAGACAGATCATCTTTCACTGGTTGTTCATGTTCATACTTCACAACATTGTTGCAGGGAGCTCAGCTGTACTACGTGGACTCTGAGGGTACGCGCACGCCCGGCAAGGTGTTCTCCGTGGGCTCGGGTTCCGTGTACGCGTTTGGTGTGCTTGACAGCGGCTACAGCTGGGATCTGTCTGATAAGGACGCTCAAGGTAAACAGTTAACATAATGGAGCTTGTACACGGTGCATGTAGCTTATGTATGTTGAGGCACTTGCGCAGGTTGTATGCTCCGTGGAAAGCTGGTGAGTAGGTCCAGCGACTCGAGCATGTACCAACGCGAGCTACCTACCTGCCTACCGCAAGTGACGCGCGCAGGCTACCCATACAAGTTTAATTGTCTTGTTTCAATTTTGCTTTTGAAAAGAGACGCAAGTAGCACGCGCCTTGCTTGCTCGAGCTACTTGCACCGTGCACAAGCACCATAAGTAAAACTTGAGCACTCATGTGACTTTTATTTCATTGGAATAAGATGTAAATTGCAATGTTTCGCATGCATACATATTACCAGAAATTGCTGAAGATGACGTATTGCTAGGAATTGGGTGACATGACATTTAGTACTTTAAAAAAAATTTCATACTCTTTAGGCCTGTTTCACATTGTCCGAATAGCCTCTACTGGCTAAATCTGGAGTGGTGAAACAGTCCTTAAAATCACCCCTACTATAATAATTTTGTATATTGGCAGAGCTCGGGCGCCGCGCCATCTACCACGCGACGCACCGCGACGCGTACTCGGGCGGCATCGTGCGCGTGTACCACATCAGCGAGAAGGGCTGGGTCAACATCTCCAACGAAGACTGCTCCGACCTGCACTACAAGTACGCCGCAGAGAAGGGCAATGCTGACGCTTAGGTTTACGGTCTTATTGTAATAAAGTTCTGCTATTTGTATAAGGTTGTTTCTTTTTTTTTAGAGTTTAGAACATCATTGATCACTTGGTTATCTGTCTGTCCGTTTGTAACAGCCGATTTTCTCCGAATCTATCGGACCCATTCAGTTGAAATTTAATACACATATGTACTTCTGTGACCCACCCAAACACGAACGTGTCACAGAAAGAAATTAATATGGGGTCAAATAAGAAAAAAAAAAATAAACAAATGTACCGTGTGACATATCAAATCAGGGCTCATTGTAATGGTCTCAATTTTATAATTTAATACCGTTCCGAAGTTATTACAGAAAAATAGATGAAAATTGACCCCCTTCCCCCTTATCTCCGAAACTACTGGGATAAAATTTTGAAAAAAAAAAATAATCTGATTATAGGGGTTTACCTATAGATAACAGAACAATCTATAAGAAGTCTATGACTGCAAATCATTAAAAAAAGTCGTGTAGAACCCTCGCACTTGGCCGGTTTTTTTGCTGTCGGTCGTCCGACGGCGAGATGGGCAGACGAAATTGTTGCCATTGCGGGTAGAAGCTGGATGAGGCTGGCACCGAAACTTGGGGATTGGCACAAGAAATGAGGTACAGTAGCGGAAACGTCATGTTATAAAAGCAAACATGACGTTTCAGCTACCGTTGGTAGCTAATTTGACAGTTAGTCAAAGGTAGATACGTTATTGAGGCCGGCCGTAAGTGGAGAGGTAATAGGCTAGTTTTCGCGATTTCACAGTTGCCCCCGAGGTTTAGGCAGAATTACTCCTAGAACTACTACCTACTCCCTCTTTTGCGATGCGAACCATTTGCCAATATGTATTTTGACTTCTAGGTACCAGAAATTACAAGAATCGCTTTGCGCGCGAGTTCGACGAGCACTTGGCTTGGCTCGGGACTTAGCACATGGTCATCAATTGGTCATAAAAACAATGAAACTTAGCACAACCATATATTTATTAAGAAAGCCTCAATACTTACAATAAAACAACGTCGAAATTAATGACTAGACGATATACTTATTTCAAACTTAAATGCCTTACAAACGGAACGACTTTTCCTCTATACACGTCTAGGTCTCCTTTTTCTCTTCCTGTTTTTCTTTTATCTGAATGGTCACTTCATCGACCGTCTCTTCTAGCTCCCAATCTTTTAACGATACTTCTGTTAACTTGTAGAATTTGCCGTGTTTGCCAATACCTGGAAGAAATAAACGATGACATACAAACTTTAATAAAAATGACTACAAAACAAAACATAATTTTCAATATCGCTGTCCACTCGTAAAGTGCCCAAAAGGATAGAAGCATTGCTACGTTGTATCCAATGCGTAACCTGTGTCAGAGGTAATAGCCAGCTTTTAAATAAGTGATGAGCACTAGGACCTCAGGATCATAAAAAGAGTTTAAATACAAACCTGCTTGGAACTTCTTGACGCCTTCCTTCATATCTTCTATGGCGTTTCCGAGTAGACTGGACATGATGGCCTCGTCTCTCATACTGTCTTCACTATTGGGATTCAGCTGCGAGTTGATGGCGGCCATTTTGTCCATTATCAAGGCGTTTTCAGGGAACTTCACTAGAGATTTGGCTAGCTTTATTGATTCGCCTAGAGCTGAAAAGTTAACATGTTTTCATGTTTTATTTTTAGAATGTTCTGGTAATGTCTAGGTACCTACTTACTTCGGTGTCACAGACAAAACTCTTCCACAAGCCAGAAGATGAAAATAAACATTGTTTAATATTGTGTATGTTTTTTTTAGGAACCAGAAAACAGACATTTCTTAAAGCTGGACACTCACGGTCAGTCCATCGTGACAAATAGCGTGATGTACAGACGCCAGCACATCGCCGAGCTACCCGAAACTGTCAAATTTTGGCAATGAACCTTGAACCTAATGCTCAAGCGATAAAGTTGAAAATCTATTAAAATCCGTACGTCCAAAATTTGAGTAGCGTGATGTAAAATGTCCCCGTCGAACAAAAAATGAAAGTAATTTAGACTGAAGCCGTGAGTGGTCTAAACTAGTGGCGTTGATTCATTTGATTAAATCCAAATGGACTGATCGTGAATGCCCAGCTTTAAAGAAAATTGACAGACACACTGACAATGAAGTTAGTGATTCCTGCTTCATTTTGACTGACTTCAGAAAAAAAAGGTTAATATTTATTTTAGCACAGGAAATGAAAACCTGAAAATCATAGAACTCACATCTAAACTCGAGTTCTCAAGTTTAGTCTAAGTCCGCGAACTTCCAGCCAGTTATTGTATTTTGAGCTTTATTTCGACTACCGCAAAGTTTCCTTACCAGTGCCCGTAGAAGTGAGTTTGCAGGCCAGTCCCAACCGGTGGGCGTCTACTCCCGAGATGAGCCGCCCAGTGATGAGTAGGTCCAGAGCGGGAGACAGCCCGATGAGAGACGTCAGCTTTCGAGCACCAAAGATGGACTGGGGGACTCCTGCAAACGACAATATAAGTACCTACTTTATTAACAAACACTATGCTCCGTCACCTAGTTCAGTTTTTAGTCGTAGTAGTTGATCAGCAAGGGTAAGCAACGCTTGCTACAGTCGGTCCGTACATGGGCGACCATCTTAACATACCGAGATTAAGTACTCCGTGGCTCGGAAAGCAACTGTTGGTCCCGGCTGTCATTTGATGATATTTGACAGTTGTTACGTATGGTCAGGTTTTTTTATCGCGTTGCCCAGTTACTGGGTTGTAGACGTCAGATAGGCACTCGTTTCATGTAAAATACTGGTACCTACTCAGCTGCATCCGGTTGGAGTGGAAGCCGACCCCAGCGTAGTTAGTAAAGGCTAGGCAGATTGGTTTTATCAGTTTCTAGCTTCCGCCCGCGGCTTCGCTTGCGAAAAATAAAAAGTATCAAAATCAAAAGTCATTTATTCAAATTAGGCTGAGTAACAGCACTTTTTGAAGGACAAAGTTCTACATAAAGACAGATCCGCAAAACGCCCGCCCTTCACCACTTCCTAGTGTTTTAGCTGGGAAGAAGTGGCGCAACAAACTCCCCAGCACACATCTGTCGTTTAAGTTTTAAAAACTTGAATTTATACAGTAGTATGCATAGTAAGTTTACAAAACATGACACAGACAAATAATATGCCTAATATGTAAATCAAATTTTAAATTAAATTAATAAGCTTATGTGTTATTCCAGGATATGCACTATATGTGTGCTAAATTTCATCCAAATCCCTTCAGCTGTTTTTGTCTGATTGTTGCGCAAACATCCAAATATACCTGCAAACTTTCATATTTATAATATTAGTAGGATTACTTCTGGAATATACTTCATTATCTTGAGAATAGCCTCTCCGAGAGTAGGGCTCATGTGATAAGATCGACACTAGGTGGCATTGTCTACGCCATACACGTTTTCTATAGGCAGAGACATGATGTATGTAAGAAGGAAACACAACATGCTAGAACGATAGCTAAGTAAGTAGACCACTGACTTACCAAACCTCCTGCCGAGACAGCCCAGCACAGCCGTGTCCTCGATAACGCGCAGGTCACAAGACAGGGCGAGCTCGAAGCCCTCCGCCACTGCGTACCCTGACACCGCCGCTATCGTGATCTTGTCGCATAAGGGACGACGTTCGAGACGCATCTGTGAAGTATAGTGTGTGTATCGAAAACCAAAATTTATTTATTTAAATTAGGCTTGATTACCTATAACTTTCTCGATAATGGTGCGCGTTGATTCCAATAATGTTCTGTCGTTAAACAATTTTTTGATATCTCAGTCAAAATCAAAAGTTGGCAAATTAAACAAGCACTTGGTTCTATGGTAGGCGCCAAATAAACTTGCAATAGCGGCCAACGACCCACCTACATATTTTGACATACTTAATGCCAAAATCGGAAAAACAACATAAAGCCGGCCTGAATCTACATCCATCGAGATCCTTTACATTTTCTAGTAATGAAAAACTCTTCATAATTTATTTTTCAGGTACCTATGAAGAGATATAAGGAAAAGGTCAATTTCCTTAATTATAAAATTATCTGGCGGCAACCATAGTGAAAACATTAATGAGAAAGAGACCTGTAATTATAGCAGTACTCGTAGCCTTTGTCTAGAACAAAGAGACTATGTTTACTTGTTGGTTTCCTTTACAAAAGACAATTATTTTCCTCAAAGTAAAGTCTTATTTGAATCTAAAGTTTTAGTATCTTTTAGCTTCTAGCTTATTATTTTTGGCTGAAAAAGGGTTTTTTTTTTGCACAGAACTTGCTACTATTATACGATCAGCTATCTTCAAGTGAAAGTCCTGTCAAAATCACTCTTATTGAAAACTAGTTGCCGCCCGCGGCTCCGCCCGCGTGATTGTCGAAAATTATCCCAAGGGAACATATTCCCGGGATAAAAAGTATCCTATGTGTTATTCCAGACTATAATCTACCACTGTGTCAAATTTCATCAAAATCCATTCAGTAGTTTTTGTGTGAAAGAGTAACAAACATCCATCCATCTATCCATACTTACAAACTTTCGCATTTATAATATTAGTAGGATAGGATTTCATCTTAATACAAACGAAGTTAGAGGTTTAAATTATTAACTCGTAACTTTTTTTGGATTAAGATAGAATAATGTTTGTAAAAGGTAATCTCTGGAAGTACTGATCTTAAGACAACAATTCTAAAGCTACATGACTGCTGAGTGATTTATATGCCACAAACGCATCATTCCTGTTGGATATGCTATGGGAAAGAGTCGTAATTAAAAGTCGACTTTGTCATCTATGACATAGACTAGAATCAAGAGCAAACCCATATTAAATAAAAAAAAAAAGAAAATTCATAAAAATATGCCAAAAGTGCTTTTTTATCAAACCTGTTTATGGTAAGCTCACAAAATAAATGAAGTTGTTATAACAAATCAATACAGTGATAACACAAAAGATAACAACGGGAAATAAAAATTTTAGCCTTGGCAAAGCAAGTGTGATATTAGTATGTATGTGTGTGAATTATGTAGTGCGTCACATAGTTATCAAATAATCCAGTTTTTCCTTCAGTTTGTAACAAATCACTGTTGTGTAAGCACAGTTTATAGCCATGTCAAATAAGCTGAAAAATCTTTTATACAATCCTGTGCGCAAAGTGGTCAAACACAGTCTCAACAGCTTTATTATAACAAATGAAAACCCAGATGTTGACAACATTCACAACAATTTACCTCTCAGTGCTCGGATCATAGTATACTTGGTTCTTTTGTGGAATATTATAATCTACCATTCTCGGGCATCGGTTCGAGCAATCCGTAACACAATTCATAGGTCCTAAGCTTCATGTCAAGTTTATCAGTAAGTCAAAGTCAAAGTCAAAACGTTTATTTAATTAGGCCATTAAACAGCACTTTTGAACATCACCATTTACAGTACAGTAAAATAATAGTATTAAATTAATAAAGTGACTGTACTGTCTATTCGGAAAAGTAGATTCTTCTGGAGAAGAACGGACAAGAAACTCCATAGTTACTCTTTTCAAATAATGGTTTTACAAAACTTAGTATACAAAAATTAATTTAATATTATGTGAGGATGATGCACCCAGAGTATGCTTCTTATAGGAACAAAGTATTACCAGATATTAACAGAAAATAATGGTTACAAGTTAAGTTTTCATACCGCAGCATCTTTTATGTTTTGGTATCCCTCCTTGCCTATTTCGTACATGTTGAATCCTGAACAGAATGTTCCTCCTTCCCCGTTGAACACTAGGACTTTGGCTTCTTTGTCCTTATCAAATGCTTCGATGGCTGCCGCCATTTCTCTGAGAGTAGGAATATCTAGGCTGTTACGAGATATTTGGCGGTCTATGTTCAGTGTCATTATTGGTCCAAACTTTTCAACTACAATATCTGCAAGTGAATTTTTTATTTATTTATTGACATGTGCGTAGGTAATTTTTCATTTTAATACAAAGTGTAGGTGTAATAATATATCAGTAAACTATTTTTTAAGTTGACAATATTTTTTTATGTTTTTCTTTAGTCTTTGCATAATTAGTGTGCAGCCGGCAAATTGGAATAATGCACATAAGACGTTATATACAAAGGGTTAGTTTGATAAATGGTACATTGCTTATAATTTCTTACTGAAGCAGTATTTGTAACCTTACTCTTTTTTACTACTTCTATTTTCTCCGGTTCCTTTTCCTTCTGTTCCTTTTCCGCGGGTTGACTATCACTGGAACTGAAACGTACTGCATACCTCCTCATAGGTAAATTAGTAGCAGTAAATAATCTATTCAGAATAACTCTCATTTTTCCAGAATTCCACCTTTCAATTCAAAACAATAATTTTCAGGAATTGTAGCAGGCGAGTTAGGTTATTTAATGAAATGTCAATGTCAGCTGTGTTTTATACGTCAGTCATGTCAAGGACTGCGTTCAGTTTTCAAAGCACAAGAAACGTTTTTCAAAACTATTGAACAATTGTAATATAACCAATATTACAATAGTAAGAAAATTGTTCTTGTAAATTGTGAATTGTAAAATTAATTAATTAAAAAATTTAAAATTCACTACTCTCATCAGCAAAACAAGACACGCTTCTTCTGGTTACAAAATTCCATGCAAGTTAGCGACACTGGCAACACTAAAAATAAACTGTCAAAAACGACAAAATCATCCTCTTGCTGGTTGAATATTCTCGACAAATTCTCTTAGTACACGTGTACCTACAATTTAATGTTAATAATTTCATCATTAGTGTCTATTTATGGTCAAACATTCGCTGAGTGTTGTGGTCTAAGTATTGTACAAACTTCTTGTAACCTGTGTCTTTCGTGATCCAGTTGTTTGTGTTTACATATAAGAAAGAAGCCAAAAAGACTAAAAATGTCCGAATTTAGGGAATGGTACAATAGTGTACCGTTTTTCACACGGTACTGGCTGACTCTGACGATGGTGTTTAGTATATTGGGCCGGTTCGGACTGCTAAACTACTCTTACTTAGTTCTTGACTTTTATCCCATTATTAACCAGTTCCAGGTAAGAAACTTTGATTTAGTTTATCATATTTGTTGCACACTTGTTTTGCCTCAAAGGGCTAGGCAGAATTGTACCTATAACATATAACTTTTCGCCAGTTAGTTTGTAAGTCCCAAGCAAGAGAGATGCAAGCCTATTGCTATCAACCGGGTGCAAATAATTACTTCCGACTTATCTGTCCCTAAAAAGCTACTAAATTATTCCAGGGTTTGCCCATTGCACAATGTATGACAAAGTTTCAAACAAAACTAAACCCTATTCCCTCTAAAACATGAACCTACTTCAATAAATTATACTCTTAAGATACATCATTTGTTCTAATTATGTTTATACGTTCCGACAAAGCTATCTCAAATAAATTGTTGCAGTACTTGGGCTATACCAATGTATGTATTGGTTAAGTTACTTATGAATACCTATATACTTATACATACCTATAGGGGAAAAGCTAGACATTTTTTTTAAAGGAAAACTTTCTAGCACTAGGCTAACAATTTCAGTATGTTGTGTTATGGCATGAGTATCACATTCCACAGTAGTAAATACATACATGATAATAAATATGTTGAATGCCACTGAATGCTAACAAAAGCTCATAAAATGTCATAAACTGATAAAGAAATAATGCTTCATTTGGTTTGATATGGACTGATAACACTTCTGAAGCTACACAGTACAGTTATTCCAATGAGTCTATCTAGTCTTCTTGAACACTTTCAGTGCCCAGAACTCAGCATATGGGGCGAACAATAATTTGTTTCTCGTGCCCACGAGTTGCTGCTACATATAACAACGACTCGTGGGCACGAACAAATTATCGTTCGACCCATATGCTGAGTTCTGGGCACTGAAAGTGTTAACATTATCCCAAATGGTTTTAGAACAATCAATTGTGAATATAGTATTATATATTTTATTATAGTATTCGTTGCTAATAAACTTACAAGTCACACTGTTATTTTAATCAATAATTCACATAGATAATAAAATAATATTAATAAGCAAGTTTGTAAATTTGTTGAATTAAAAAAAAAATATTTGGGGCATTCTTTCTTTAAATTGGTTCTTATTTTCTTATATTAGAAGGAATCATTGGGTGAATAAAATAGGCTTTTTTTCTCATCACCAGCCAGACAAAATCCTTTTTCCGTAATAATTCTGTAATCTTGAGAAAAAAAAATCTTATGAATTCCCTTTCAATTGAAAACAGAATATTGCTCATCCAATATTGTTTTAGATGGGTTAAAAACAATTATATGTTACAGAAAAACTCAACCAAAGATGACAAAATAAATTGTACCAATAAAAGTTTTTCTTCTTAATTTTCCAGATATGGCGACCACTGACAGCATTATTCTTCTACCCCATAAGTCCAAGCACAGGGTTCCACTTCCTCATCAACTGTTACTTCCTCTACAACTACTCACAGAGGCTTGAGACGGGCATGTTTGCGGGCAAGCCTGCCGACTACTTCTATATGTTGTTGTTCAACTGGGCATGCTGTGTTATTATCGGACTGCTTGTTGGTTTGCCGGTGAGTATCATGAAAACAAAAGGTATTAAATTTATTTTACCCAAAGGACTTATAAAAAAACTTATGCAATAGAAACCTAGCCCAATAAAGACTTAACACTGTCAGGGAAATAGGTTAACATATTTAGTTTATTTCCTCTGCATGAATTTTACATATCTTTAAAGCTTAGAGAAAAGACAAGTGGCAAGGGCAAGTGGTAAAAAAAAAATGTTTTAAAATCTCTGAAAATACGACGACACTAACGACGTCGAATTTGTGCCATACTGTACAAACAACGTTTTGCATGACCTGGATAGAAGAATTATTCCAAAAGCGTGTCTGTTTTTACACTGTTTTTTTTTTTTTTTCGATTATTGTACTATTTTATAGTAACATCTTTCAAATAAGTATCCAAATGTATTTTTTTTAAATACAGTCATATACCCACCCTATTGGGGAAGGGGTGCCTCTTGCTTTGTCAAAAAATATAATTTCATGGTAATAATAACCATCACAAAAGTATATGAGATGATAAGATGTATTTATTTAAAACTTAACACATGCAAATGTACTGAGATGGATTTAATGCCATAGGCATTGTCTACCAGTCAACCTTTGGGTGATGCAGAGACAAATAGTGTTAGGTACAATATGGAGAAATATGAAGATTTATTACCCAAATTACTCATTGTTCTCTCACCTCTTCCAGATCCTCATGGACCCTATGGTCCTCTCAGTACTGTACGTGTGGTGTCAGCTCAACAAAGACGTCATCGTATCGTTCTGGTTCGGCACACGATTCAAGGCGATGTACCTGCCATGGGTACTGCTAGCTTTCAACCTCGTTATTAGCGGCGGGTGAGTAATTTAAAACTTTAATTAAACTAACTTCCAATCTTGGCTTAGATCGAAGTTTGTTGTGTAATTGTGTGTATGACAACAAATGTATCAGTGGCCTTAGTGCGTTTCCGATCGCGTTAGCGTAAACGTCAATTTGTATTGAAACGGAATAAGGGCCGTCTGGTGACACTCACGGAAAACCTTTTTTACCATTTTTTTTTATTTGTACACGGTTTAGCCATGTCTTGGCAAAGGACATAAGACACAGACTTTTCATCCCGGGAAGATGTTTTCTTGGGATAATTTTCGAATTTCAAGGGGTTGAAAACGCTGGCCAAATGGGTAATTTTAAATGCGCCGCCGTTCTTGCTGGCCAGATAAAGAACTCTCAAATGTCATCAAAATATCATCTTCATCATCATTATTTTGCTCTTATCCCTATGTATTAAGGAGGCATGACGCAAAACAACTACCTACATAATTAACTGTTTTAAATAAGTAAGCGCTTCGCGCCGCAGCCGCGTTTGAAAAGGTGACCATTTAATGAATGGCGCGCTCGATAGATGGCGTTGCGATCGAAATACATCGCGCTATGGTTTTCGGGCTCGCGTTTGAATGGCCTACGGGTACGGGCCTTACGGCTTGTTTGATACAATACTTCGACAATCCAGGGGTCTTTCTCTCCCTTAGTGGAGATTATTTCTGTTAAACCCGTTTATGGTTTATTAATCAAATGATCGGTATATAACAAAATACAAGGCATTTATGGCCTGGCTTTGGAAGAGATTTCGCCAAGGGATTTGTATGAATCCCTTGTCGTCTACACTGCCGACTTGTTGCTAAATAATAACAGCTGCACGGATCGATCTTCAAGGTTAAGCAACGCTTTCCAAGACTCGGAGAGCACGTTAAGCCGTGGTCCCGGTTGTTATTTGTAGATCTTTGACAGTCGATGCGGATTGTCAGAAGCCCGAAAATCGGACACCAGTCTTGCCAAGCAGTACCGTGTTACCCAGTTACTTGGTTGTGAAGTTAGCCAAGCTAGCGTTCCACGTAAATTACGGGTATTCAGCTGAATCCGGTTTGACTGGAAGCCGACCCCAATGTAGTTGGGAAAAATGATGCATGTCGTCAAGACAGCTCTGAAGTCTTTCAGAAGCAATTTCGGGGTCTTTGTGGCCAGCCAGAACGGCTTTGTGCCATCTGAGTAGGTTGCTGACGTAATATCTAGAGCAGGGGTTCCCAAACTGCGTCGCGACTCCCCGGAGTGTCGCGGTGCTTTCCCAAAGGCGTCGCAAACAACAGAAATGGAGTAAAAAATACTGTTTTCCAATTTTTTAAGTTTTTATGTAAAAAAAACTGTTTCAGATCTGTAGCTAAGTTTACAATAGATATATTGTCGAACATTTATCGTACACATTTTATATTTTTCAGTGTATCTTTGGCACCAGAAAATTCCAGACTCCGTCAGATTGTAATAAATCTTTATTAGATTACAATTTCTCGATATATTATGAAAACATCGTTTTGTATACAATAAATCCCAACCAAATTCAATAATTTTCAACATATCCGTGTTTTATTTAGAAAAAATAATTTGCAATTATATTATATTTATAAATTTTACGACTAATAAAATATAATTAATGTGCGTAACTGCGTACTAGTAGCAAATCAATATGCTTCACGGTGTATTTACAAATTAGTTACACAATGTTCATGTTATTTTCCGCTCCATAAAAATGTAATGCCTTAAACAGTGTGAAAAGTGGGCGCAAAGTATCACCTGATTTTCAGGAGTGATGATTCGTCCCGAATCAGCTTTGAACGGGACGCCAAATTTCCTGATTTTCACTAACCTGCTGTTCTTTGAACGACACTGTTGCCAGAAAAAACAAATAGGTACATTTATAAGCTCTATGTCATGTACTTACCTAATAATAATACTTAATAAAATCTTTATTCCTAAAAATGGTATTTGTAATAAACACTGTTGGTATTTTAGAAAAAGTGCATAGATGTTACAAATTATTGGGTGAGCTGCTGTTCTCCTTGCTAGATTGCTGAGCAACCTGTATTAAGGAGAAAGAGTTGCGTCCCTACATTAGTGTACTATATTATTATAATATGGTACGTGTTGATTCCTTACACTTTGGTTGTTTAATTTAACAGCATTATAAATAACTATGCTTCAAACTAAAAGAAAACATGCAATTAAAAAAAAAAATGTTTTAGAGAGTTGTGTCTGTGTGAGTGATTGTGTGTGTAAGGAATGTGAATTGATGTTATAAAATTGTACAAGAATATTTTTACTTTTGCTAAGTTATTTTCATATTTTACACTAGTATCCCGACCATAGTCAACCCTACTATTTAAGTTTGTATTTGGAGGCTGCTAGATTTTTCGTAGGTAATCAATGGGCAACACTCACCTCAGATAGAATAGGAATAACAACAACAAAATATAAACATGCTAAATTGACCTTTATTACAGGGGTGTGATGGAACTGATCGGCATCCTCATCGGTCACCTGGCATTCTTCCTCCTGTTCAAATACCCTCAGGAGTTCGGCGGTCCAGCTCTTCTGACGCCACCTAACTTCATGTAAGTATATAAAATCGTTATAGTTAAATGGTTAAATCTAACGAAAAAGAGAGAACTTACAATAATTATTACTCTCACTGCCTGTGAGAGTAATTTTAAGCCTCCTATAGAAACTGAAAAACCTATTTCCTTTCAAAACTCTTTTTAGAACAAGTTAATAACTTTTTAGACCTAGGTATCTTGCGTATGCTGACCAGGTGTAATAAAAACCGCTTTATCCATTTCCAAGAATAAGGACTTGAAACTTTGTAACAACGTGATGAGTAAAGGCTAAGAATATGCGGGACAGCTAAAACGACAAACTTATGTATTAAGAGTATGAGTGTCTGACTGTGATCAGAATAAAGTGATGCAGATTCGCTTGATAAATTTGGCACTCGCCTCCGATTGAGACCGAAAGGGTTATCACTGCGCCAATAAATGTATCACATTCACGACAAATTATATTGTGACTAAACCGTATCCTGCAAAAATCAAATCCGGCTTAGAAATTGATGTTTCCGTGTGAACGTAGCGTTACCGTTTAGTTTCTTAACCTTGGCTCTCGTTCTTCTGTTTCCAGTAAGCAATTATTCCCCGATACGAGGTACGTCGGGGGCTTCGGCACTGCGCCCCAAGCTAGGGTGCCCACGAGGCCCGGTGGCACAGTATTCGGCGGACACAACTGGGGCCGCGGACAAGCTCTGGGAGGCAACTGATCGAGACACGTCTTCAGTGAGAGACTTTGGTCACTTTGATGTTAACAGTGTCCTGGTTTTTAAGATGTGATTGTGGTGTTATTACTACCATTTTTGTAGGTAGCCTGTATACAGCTTTTGCTTTCTATTTTGTTTATGGTTTATAATTTTGTAGAGTGTTGTTGTAGTGAGTTTAAAATACGTTTTTTTAAGTACACCTCAGATCGCAACTTGAAAATTAGTGATGCGCAAGAATGTTTACTATAAAGTTAAATAGTGTGATTGATTTTTGCTGAGGTTTAATATTAACTTTATAGTGGGATTCTATAAAATTGGTTGAATAGGATTTGTGCTCATTGAATTGTGTTTGAAAAGGAAATGGAAAGACTCATGTTGGGAGTTCTTACAAGCCCATTGGCCAATAACAAACTGCACTGATATAATAATTAAAAAGTATACTAACAGAATGCACAATAGTAGTAGTTTGGGTACAATTTTTTCAGACAACCTCTAAGGTACTATTATTCGCACATAACAATGTCATTCCAAAAACAATTATGCAGTCTCTTTTATTGGCCAATGGATGAATATGAACCAACTTTGAAGTGAGAACAGGTTTTGTTTATGGTGTCTGAAAAGGATTTAACTATTTTTAGCAAAGACGAATTATTGTAATAGGTCAAATAAAGTCATGCTGAATGCTATATTTACATAAGTTTTTACAATATGTAAATGACTTTTATTTACACTTTGAACAAAATAATACTTACAGTAGGTACTATGAAAACGTCAAATTTTAATAAATTATTTTAATAAAATAAATCGTTAATTAAATAACAGGAATCAGATTTATATTCGAGTTCTAACATCTGTTCCTGGTCACCTGGCCAGTATGCGTCGATGTGACAACCCTTTTTTAAAGAATTTGTTTCCTACAACTATTTCTGTGATAAATGGCTGTAGGTAAACCTAGTGGTACCTACCTACAATCATTATTCCAGGGCCAGGGACCGCGGGCTTAAATTCTTTGTTCATCATAGGCAATGAGCTTCCATCCAGCTTCCATTTATGTCCCCGCACATAGAAGAGGTCATAATCACTAAATAGACTCCTTGCTACTACTACTTTTGATTGACCTATGAATAGGTAACCTATAAAAATACTGATGAATTTGAACAACTTGTACTAGCTGGGCTTGTATGATCAACTCTGAAATCACGAAATATTTCAGCAGATACTCACATTTCGAGTCCTACACACATTAATGTTATGAATCCCATAGTATAAACTTAATATTCATGAGTGTCTTTGCCCCACAAAAAGATAGCAATGAATGTATTTGTCAACCCTGTTCAAGGAATTATTAAAAGCCTCGTATGTATGCCCTACTAAATGTATACCTACTTACTCGAATGCAAATGATTCAATCGCTAAAATTTTTTTGGTTGCATACCTACTAGTAAAAGACTAAGAAATACATAGTTTCAACAATATTGCACTGCGTAAATATAGCATTTACAATTTTATTTAGGTTTTATAAAATTAAATAAATTACCTCTAAAATAATATAGGTAAGTAAAATTCAAGTGTCGTGGTTGTCGTGAATAGTGTACCTACATTTTACCGAAAAATTAATCAATAATTATTATTCAATAAAATAAAATTAATACACCAAACGAGTGTATTACAAATTGATACCTAACGTTTAATATTCAATATTTATCAACGAAACAGTTGAAAATGGGAAGCTGTCAAAAAACTATTTGCGCGCGAATCTTGGAAACCATAGACCCGCATGCACGAAGATTTTTGAAAAAAATACTAAATCGTAAGAATTGTCTTGCTTTGTGATTGAAATAATAAAAAGATGTTACATTTAGCTGTAAGTCATGTTTCCCATTTTGAGCTTCTATGTAAATTTAATTTAGTTTTTATTATTCACTTTATATAGTCAACTCCTAAGAGCCTTGCATTTATTCTGAGGTAATTAAAAAATACTAACTTTGTTTGAATATAGAAACAGGCGTAATATAAGGGTGGGCTTAAAAAGGTCATAAAGAAATATTTCACAGTCCTCTGGCTCAAATAGAAAGGTATTTGTTTTTTAAAGGCCCATTCACCATGGAATCTTCAGCCCTTTTAGCATGGTCCTCTATAGACCATAGCCATAATTACCTAATTAAAGCAGCAACTTACGCTTGATTCTAGGTATATAAAACCATTTTGATATGTTTTGAAATACTGTTTACTCATCTATGAACTCTTTCTTCAACTACGTTAGAATATAGAAATAGAAGTTATTTCGTGTAGTAGCGACGCAAAATCATGCCGCTATACAGGACAAATCGCACTAAGTATCTATTTTTTACAACGGAATCAGGATGGCGTTGGAACACATTATAGTACCTACAGCCTGTGGGCGTTAGTTTCACAAATGAAACGGCAGGCTCCCTTCTTGCCTTGAGGACGTATGGCATGCATAAGTTCGCTTCTATACGAAGCAGCCTCATTTTTCTGTTTTGGGGTTGGCTATTGGCTTCCAGTATAACCATAGGGGAATATATCAGTCTATAAACGCAATAATTACTATAGTATATTTATTTATTTACATAATAAATACCTAGACTTTGTTATGTTGACGAAGACGAAGATATCAAGGGACATTAACTAGATTAAAATATATTTCTGTAACAAAATTGTTTCAACAATAAATCAAACATGTGGTTTTAAATTGTGGTTTTACTTCTACACGTTTGCTACTATCAGGTATTTCTCGTTAATAGATCATATGTCCAGAATCCCCTACTACTCGGTGTGTATCCTTTCCACCAGTGTCGTGCCTCCATCAAGAATAGGTAAGTGTAAAGTTGCTTGTTTATACTTTATAGTGGTTTCAAACATTCATTCTGCCATCTAATTTTCCTGCCCCTGATCCCATAGTACTTTGGGATGTAAACCTAACCCTTCGAACCATTTTTCTTTTTCTACTCTTCTTTGTTTAAGGTCGATTGGGCCCTTTTCTCTTACACTTTGAACAGCACTCTCAAATCCAAACTTATATTATAAACGCGAAAGTGGCTGACTGTCTGTTTGTTACCTTTCCACGCCATACAGGCTGAACGGATTTAGAAGAAACCTAGCACACGGGTATACCGTCCTGGAATATATCCAGGCTGGATAATAGGATACTTTTGATCTCGGGAGCCGAATCCGCTGATAGAAGCTATTGAAAAAATAAAACTCCGTACTAAATAATCGCAATTCACTATATTACACAACTATACAATAGACACATCAATGCTTCTCTTCCTTCTTGTCGGCGGGGCCGTATTCCTTCTCCCACATCGCGATGAACTCTTTCTTGCGCTGTTCACGCTTTTTGAAGTATTCGGGGTAGTGGGCTTTTTCGAGGGGGTGCCAGTAGTCGATCACCCAGTCGGGGGGAGTCACTACTCGCTCGTGGGCGACGCCTCCCATGCTTGTTGCGACTGGGGAGAGAGAATTACATACCTAGTTAGAATTATCATAATATATAGTTTAATAAAAAAAGTGTTTGCTGTGAACTGCGCAACTAGCGTCTCAGTAGGTACACCAACCCTGACACACGCTGGCAAAATATGCATTTGCTACGGCGTCTCGTGTTCCCCGACGCCATAACTTGAGCTGAACTGTAACTACCTACCTACAGACGAGGTTGAAGTTTGGTTTTTCATCAATCAACCCAACCAAATTATTATGAGGAACCAGCATTACCTATGTGTACACGATTCAAAAGCGTCTATCTATTGGACTATTGCGTAGAAGGCAACATACAGCCGGGGAGGTCCCATTATAGTATTGTGTCGCGTTGTGGTGTCCCGCGCCACGACACACCCCAACACATTTATGTGAACCCATCTTAAGACTGGACAGAGTAAGCAAGAGTTATGAAACCAACAAGGTTTCTAAGAAATAGCTTCATTTTCTTGACTAACTAGCCCATTTCTTGACAATTCAAGGGTATGTAATATAAATGATTTTGTTGAATGAAATACTTTAACCTTTTGAACGCCAGAGCATAAATGCATCGGCGTACCCCCGACTCCAAGCCACAAATGCCGCCGTATGTTTTGTCACATATTTGAGACGTTTGGCGTGGTTTTCCTAGTCTCGGTCAAATTTCGATTTGTACTGCATTTGTTGCATATTTAAACAGGTTTTTGCGGTATTACATGATTTTAATGACTTGCCTAGCCAAGTAGCAGAACTTTGGGGACAGGAAGCTTGGGGCACCCCGACACGGAGATTAGGTTCGAACGATATTTAGAGTGGGCGAGCGAAGCGAGCCAACTTAGCTCCCGTCATGCCATTCATGTTAGGTTCATTTAAACCCTGCAGACAAGAGATAGGAGCCCCTCTTATATACCTAATTATCAAATAATTTGTTTAGGTTTGACTAGTCAAACCCCGATTTCGTCAAATTGACTTTCTCCTTTCTCCTGGGATTAACCAAAAATTCAGTCAAAGGTAGCAAAGCACCATTAGGGCCATTAGTTTGGACTTTGACTAAGACGTTATTTCAGAACCGAGGTTTGACTAGGCAAACCAAGGAGCGCCGGCGCTTCGGTGTTTGACTATAATATAATACAACGTGTAACAGAATAAACGCAATAGCTTTAAAAGGGGTCATTGTACTCATCATTATGAACAACTTTTACTACGGGACAAATCCCGAAATTGCCAAATAAAATCAGTGTTGAGTTGTGTACTTACAGATAAATGTATGGGGCCGTCGATTCTTTTTTACGATTTTGGAGCCATAGTGAAAGTTGTGCATAATGATGAGAACAATGACCCCTTAAGAGGTATTGCGCTTATTCTGTAACACGTTGTATTTATTGATGATTTATAAACAATGATCGGATAATCGGGCGCTAATATACCTAAACTTCACTTTTATGCCCACGAAAGTATAATACGGACATGCTTTTCAGAATCCCGGATCCCGGAATCGTTCGAAATTCCTGAGATTGCTAAAAATGCCCGCATACAAAATATAGTTAGAGCTTGTTGTGAAAATGTGAACTCTCATTGTATTTTTTTTAATTTAAAAAGCCGATTCTAATGGAACTTTTAATTTTGCAATGAAAGTTTTATGATTTTCCAGTTTTTTTTAATAAAATAAAGATACTAAATCAAAATGACCACTGCTTTCATTTTATTAAGTCTGTTATAGTTGTTGTTACAAAATTGTTCAATCCCGGGAATACGGGATTACTTATTTATTCAGAAAGGAATGTCCATATTATTCTTGCACGGGAAGAAATTAAGGTATATAAGCGCCCGATTATCCGATCACTGTGTATAAAGGAAAGTGGACTATCCTTTACAAATCATCAAATTAATAATTAAAGCAAAAAAAAACTTGTGATAAATAAAAACTCGAAACTCACAATTTCGAGGAATGGGATGCTGCACTAAGAACAATTCTTGTTCTCCTTCCTTCAGTAGCTCTACAGCTTTCATCATGTTCGTCTCCTTGGCATTCTTGTCGAACCTCTCCCGGAGGAGCACCGCCTGATACCGGTATACATTGCTAGAATTTAGAAAAAAGTTTTTAAAGTTTTTGGACCTACATATTTTTGGGTACAGCTTGTGCCTTCTATTTATAAGCCTGCACCTTGGCCCTGCATTGGGATATTTAAATACTGGCTGGTGTTGTGTTATTATTAAAAATCTGTTTAAGGAATATAAGTACAAACTATGAAGGAATAGGTTGATTCAAACTTAATAATGTCTGTGAAGTTTGCATTTCGCTACCCTTCACCCCGGCTGTCACATGATTTTGCTCCTGCACAGTGACTTGTGGAGTGTTCCAAGCTGCCATTAGGTTTGATTCTGTTTTTGAAGGAAATAATGATAACTCTGTAGAATATTCTACAGAGTTATCATTTGCTGTAATGTTTTGACATAATTATAGTAACATTACACTTTTGTAAACATAAGTGAATTTTGAATATAAAAAAAACTACAACTTTGGTTTAATTTGATGCAACATACACAAATTGTGTCATACAAAAATATGAATATAGTAAGCCAATTCAAATAAATATTATGTGTGTAATGACTAATGAGTATTATTGTTTTAGTAAAACTTTATGTTACGTAACTATACATCAAAAACATTTTGTGATAGCTCAGGGAGCCTAGCACACAACATGTTAGGCCTTTTGAACTATCGAAAAGAATCTCATTGAGCAACTTCTTCATTATATGTGTACTCTTTTTTTTAAGGAAGAGAACTATCAAATTACTCCTTCTGTTCTGGGCGGAGCGGAAGGGAGTGTCAGACTCTTGCTGACTAAAACCCATCCGTGTTCCTCCTAATGCCCTTTGAGTTCCAAGGCTGCAATGACTCTTTCAAACAAATTCTGCAACCCTGGCAGGATTATGTGTACCCAACCTGTCTTGTTTTTCTTGTTGCTTTCTACGCACAATCTATAAATGATTTATTCTAGTGTCATAATGATATCAAACTGTGATTGTTGATAAACAAAGCAGAAAAAATACTGATGCTACAAATAGTGTACTATAAAGGGATTTCAATTTATTATTTAGTTTTGCTGATAAACGACAGGGAAATGGGATCAGACATACAATTAAAATCGATAGACAAGACTAATGGACTGGCTTATTATAACACTGAATTCAAAATAAGAACATGATTGAAAAATATAAGTACCAAACAATTCTCTAGTTTGTCTTCTACTATAGGTACACATTCTTCTACGAAATTGTACATTTAAAAACTTATGGATGAATCAACTAAAATATCAGCGAATTGTAACAAACAAAATCAATAAGAAATGCAATGATTTAAATGCATTTAAAACAATAATGGAATAACCTCGTCGGTACGAACACTTGAAGTATACTTTTGGATGTAGGATTTTCTCAAGGAAAGGATTTAAAAGAACAAAAGGTATCTGGAAAAAAAGTAAAATTGTGGTTATGTTTGTAAGAATTACGTAACGGGGAAAACAAAAGCAAAGAAAGGAAAATTTATGGGGTTCAGTATATAGTTTAAACTTACCGCCTATCGTAGTACGCCTCCAAATTGCGTAAGGCCCTTTTGTAAAGGGAGCAAACCTTTTGTGAGTGTGTTTTAAGTCCCATAAACGGAACGTTCGCCATTTTCGTTGTTTTGCTACAATGTCAGTAGTGACACTAGTGACAGCGGTAGTTTTTTTTAATTTACCCCGAAGTGAAGGCTATAGTCTTTTTTGAACATAGTGCCTAGTCTTCGTTTGCGTTAGAATGCGGATGTAACATTTTCTAATGGTTTTTGGAGTATCTGGTAACAAATATATCGATTCCGTCTTCTCGCCAAGTTTCGAGTGAGGTAGTCAATACTACAATAAAATTCTTAGGTCCACTTAACCGAGATCGCGCCTTTTTCAATTATTCCACATATTTTCCAGGTGCGTGGACACTTGAGACACAAAACTACACCAATTTACATCACAATATCCACTAGGAATAAATTTTCGATTTTTCGAATAATTATAACAGCCAAAAACTCCCTGTCGCGAATGTCAGCAAACCACAAAGCAAAAGTCAACTTTTTTAACAGCTTTCTTGGTCTATGCGCAGGCTGCAACATAGACTCATTTGATTTTTTACGTGCTGAGGTGAAGCCTCCTCACGAGACAACATGTGGAAATAAAACAAAGCAAGAAAAAACAAAAAAACTAGGGAAAAAGTCTGAAGAAATGAGTGTGAAGCCCACGCATGTAGCGTAGGGTTGTCTACACGCAACAACTTTAGTCGTTTGCGACTTGGTAGTGATTTGCTTTTCGACGCACACTATCCATAGACATAGGAAAAGTAATAGAGATCAGTGTCATTTCTGGTAACTTCTAGGGTTCCTTAGCCAAATGGCTAAAACGAAATATGAATTGTACCAGTAGATAGGTAATTGTATTTTTTTTTCAAAACTAAGTTGCGGATGCACAGCATTTCAATAAAAATATTATTACTTTGAAGGAACAGAAGCCTCGGTGTGTGAGTCGGACCGTCGGACTCGTTCTTTGCGGGTTTATCATTGTCCGATATCGTTGACCGTCATGTCTGACTGCCTATCTGACCTCTACAACACAGTAACTGGGTTACACGGTACCCCTCGGCAAAACTGGTGTCCGATTGCTAGGCTTCTGACTACCCGTAAAATTTGTTTAATTGTCAAAGATCTACAAATTACAGCCGGGACCGACAGCTTTAACATCGAACAATATCAGAAGGGCCTTGAACTGTAGGCGACAAACGTTTTGTTCACATCTGTTACAAGGCCGCGTGCACATCACATCATATGCAACAACTACCTGCTGTAACAAAACGCATCCGCTAAATAATGTGTCGCTTGAAAATTGCAAACGATTTGATGCTGAAGGTTTTTCGTAATTTATATTGTGGTTACAACATCACTTGTCTGTCTGCATTTTCATCTGACTTTTCAGATTCTAAGACCAAGTTTCTGAAACGAGAATTATCCTAAAATACACTCTGGAAAAAAATATTGACTTGTCATAAATTAAACGTAAGTTACGTGTTGCGATTGGCTATTGATCACAGAAGCAAATACGCTTTTGATAAAGTCACATTCATTTTGCTATCATCATATCAGCCGAAAGACGTCCATTTTGCTATAAGTAGGCAATTTTCGTTCAAGACGTGACGACGAATTAGGCCCATCTATCTATACATATAGTAAAAATGTAACGGATCGCTGTCTGACTCTGTACACGGAAGATATATGAGAAAAAATATTATTGTGACCCTAATCAACGCAAATAGCACCCAAAACAATGATTGTTAGAATTTTTGTCTCTTGATCTGTTTGTCTGTGCGTTTGTGCACGCTAATCTCAGAAACGGCTTATCCGATTTAGATGTGGTCGACACTTATACATTGTGGTAAGCTTCACTTAACATAACAAATTGGTTGCTTCATGTCAATCGATTCATAAATAAAAAAAGATATGCTAATTTAAAGAATCACGTCGAACATTTTTTAAACTATCTAAAATCTATTCTTTCTCTGCTTAGTAGCATCGACTGGAACTTTACTTAACTTCATAATCTTAAAATAAAAATGCCTGCCCCAAGTAACTATTCCACGCGGACTAAGTCGCGGGCAAAAGCTAGTAATTAGTACTATAATCAATTAATCACGCATCCCATGCACGTAGCCAAGGATTTTAGCGCTCTATTACTATTGTGAAAGAGCATAAAATTCTCAGGACATTATGCAAAAAATATTTTTGAGAAATAATTTCTGGGTTTGGGCGTTTACGGTATGAAAAACAACCTTTTGGGCCTTCACGGATGTCCTCATGGATGGCGGAGGGGTCTGTCAGACTCTTACTGACTAAAACCACCCCAGTGCTCCATCTCCCACCTACGCCGGCCCGCCCCCCGGCTGGTGCCGGCCCGCCTCTGCGGGCCACCTCGCGTCAGAGGTGTTTGACTCCCCCCGCTACGTCAAAGAGGGGCGCACGGGAACACCACGCGCCGCCACCTCGGGTCCGGATGAATGGGGGGCGAGGGACATCCCCAAGTCCGCCGGCACTGGACCCAGTAAGGGAGGCCGGAAGGGGGCAGCGCATGCCCTCCTCCGACGCCCGATGCGCCTGCTGCGGGCCGGAAGGGGGGTTGTGATTTCCCTCTCCCTTTCCGTAGCCTCCTTCTGCGTGGTTACTGCTTCGCCAACCAACGCGTCCCAGGACTCCTCGCCGCCGACCATAGAACGGACTACGGCCTACCACAGAGATGAGGGCACGGCGCGGCTCCTCCCAAGCTGCACACTCTACCAGCGTATGCCGCGCCGTGTCCTCCCGACAGTCGACGCATTGGTGACACTGAGCGTCCGGGTCCCTGCCTATGCGACACAGGAATCTCCCGAAGCAGCCATGCCCCGAGAATACCTGCGTCGCACGAAACGACATGGAGCCGTTCCTTCTCCCGAGCTAGAGGTCGAGCACCGGCCGGATGGCCGCGATGGTGACGAGGCCAGCGGAAGGGCTTGAAAGCCTGTCCCGCCATTCCGCCACCAGGATTTCGCGCAGCTGCGACCGACGCAGCTCCAAGTGTCGCTGCATCAGTCGCACGCCGCGCGCCCGCGTGTCCTCGCGCCATCGGTGCAGTGACGCGAGGACTTTTGCCTCCAGGTCCCAGGGCGGGGATCCGGCCAGTGCTCAAGCCGCCTCGTAGGAGAACATTTTTATACCTACTCTAACTTACTTCTAGCAGCATTTTGAAGTTTCTTGTGTCGACCACACCGCACACTTCGGTGGTAACACTGGCCTCATATGCGCCGGACGGGTGTTGTTTCTGCACTGGGACTCGCCTCGTGTCCGGACCGGCCACGAACTTTTAATAGAACTATAACTACCTGATTATGTACACGTCTTCCTGCCTCTACATAAGGAGGCTCACTTGACCCATAGACCCGTGTTTCAAAACACAAGTCTGTTACGCAACAGCCAATAAATATACGTGAGCTCAAATAGCTGGTGTTTGTCCAAACTAATGGGTCAGCGCACTGCAGCCAGGTGCCTTTCAATACGAAGGCCGCATAATTAATATAGCATTACGCCTGTATGCCCTGAAGAGTTAGGCAGAGGTGTATGTACCTCTGCCGCCATAAGAAAAAAGAACGTACCTGTCAACACCAAACGAAGTACAGACGCCAGCACATCAAGCTACAACAATCTGTCAAATTTCTTTTATAGATTTTCGACTTTATCGCTAAAGCATTAGATTCAAGGTTAATTGGGAAAATTTGACAGTTTCAGATAGCTTGATGTGCTGGCCAGCACATCAAGCTATCTGAAACTGTCAAATTTACCTAATCATCTAATGCAAATGTACCTAATCGATTTCCGACTTTAATTAAGTAATTTTCTTAATGTCGGAAATCGGTCACTTCTTTTTGTGTTGATACTTACGTCCTTTTTTCTTATGACGACAGACCTACCTGCCAACCTGTACTTAGTACATATATATTTCCCCCCTCATATTTCCCCAGTTATGATAAACTGATCAATGGTTCCGAATGTCAAAAACTGACTAATTATAGTGTTGTTATTATACTCCATCCGTTTAGGTAGTTAACTAAAGGTAAACAATCTTGATGTAACTTTTTACTTAAAAACTCAGTTTAAAAATAAAATGCAAGTAAAAACCAAAGTAAATACAACAGTAACGAATACTAAATCAATTGAACCATAAGTTTGAAAAGTAGTTTATTTGTTTAATATGAATTTGTGTAAAAAGACACATCAAGATTGTTTACCTTTAGTTAACTACCTAAACGGATAGATTATAGTAAAGTAAATAGTCTTTATGATAATGCACCTCTGCTTATCCCGTCTATGAATGTGGGTTTTGGTATTGCTTTTATCATTATTATATTAAATTACATTATTATATTAAAATACGAAATAAAAATGGAAGTTTGATTTTCCAAGGTAATGTCGCCAGTAGGTAGGTACCTAATACGTCATAGTAAGTACCAAATACTAATAAATATCGTCCATTAAGTTAACAATTCTGCTGCTACTATATGACCTCTACGGCTGTCGCAATCATACTGGCCTTGAAGAAGATAATATTGTGATAAATTATGCAGGTGCAAGTTCTAGCGAATGTTGTAGAAATATATTGAATGTAGTATAAGCTGTAAGCTACCTCTTTACTGTGAATTTATTTAATGTAAACCTTTGTTTAAGTCAAAAAAAAAGATCTACCGACACTAATGTAAAAATTCTGGATATTCCTTCCGTTAACGTTAAACGGTAGGAAGAACGTCCAAAGTAGCCTATATCTAGTTATAGACCACAAGAGTGTAGCAAGGAGAAAACAAGTTTACTACAATTTCCATGCTAGTGTTCGTACTAAAAATTATTTTCTTTAAAAACATAAATATTTTGAGCACTATGTCCTAAGTAGGTCATGGAAAAGATTTTTGTCCTAATTAATAAATCGAACCCAGGACCCAGACGTTACGCCACTGAGCAATCTAAGTAGCTAGCAAGAACAAAAAACAAATAGAACGCCAAAAAACATTAAAACAGCCTTTTATTGCGGCGAACCCAGCAATCGGAACACTAGCGATTGAATTATTGCAATAAAATTCTATCAAAATGCAATCACGAAAAAATGTACCGACACGATTTTATCGGGGTCAAAGAAAGTTAGGGAAACCGCCGCGGCGAGATGACCAATCGATGGGAACCGGTCGCGACGCTCGACCAATCAGAGAAATCGCGCCATCCTTTTGAAAATGGAACACTGATCCCCGGTTATGGTTCCCAAAAAGGCTTTTTATGATTGAAAGAGGTGCAATTTTTTGCTTGGTTTTATATAGGTAGCGTTTGCGTTTATTCCGACTAGATCGACTGGTTCGCTCAGTAAACATCGCGTACATTGTTGTTTCTATCTCAGTGTTGAAGCGACACTCGGTGCGGTGGGTACGACCATCGCACGAATTTTAAATTTCGATTTTATTTTTTTTTGTTTTAAACTTTAGTGTTAACCAGTCAGTGAAATATTTCAATCAAATTGATCAATCAGTGAAAAATCCTTGGTGGGATATTTGAAGCTTGACTCCTGTTGGAATTTTCTTTGCTCTCCGTATTTCAGGTACCTACTTATTTATTTTATTTTATTTTTTCACCAAACGTTTAAACTATAAAGACCAAATAAAGACACTTTTTTAATTAGGTTGGTGTAGGATTAGGGAGTAATATGAAAAAAAAACAATTAAAAAAATCGAAAAACGTATCATCGATGTTGCAATTGCACATCGGATACTGGCTGGTTGCTCTGCTTAGTACCTAGGTCCAATATCCAGGTATAACTGAAAACATAGAAGATAAGTGGTCTGGCCCTAATCTGACCCATGTGTGTTTGTTAAGGGGTGATGTGAGATCTGTGTAAATAAGTAAACCAAGACTCAAAAGAAAACATACGAAAAACCGGCTAAGTGCGAGTCGGACTCGCGCTCGGCCTGAGCCCCCTTAAATATTTATTTATATGATAACTCCTGGTGACAGACGGAACGGACCAAAGTTTTAGTAATAGGGTCCCGTTTTACGCTTTGGTGACGGAACCCTAAAAAAAAGAAGAGAAAGCCTATATGATCCGAACTTATTAAATATTTTGTTACTTTCATTTTCTGAATATTGAGAAATTGAAGTTGAGAACTTCTCAAGTCAAAATTTAGCACGAGAACTTGTCAACTTTTATGATTAAAGTTGAGTTTGAAGACTTCTCACCTTCATGTTCTGAAATCAGAAACCGAGTGTTATTGTACCAACTCCATTAAAATGTTCCACAAGTGGTCCAAAAGGTACCAGGTCCATTATTACACGTATTATCCAGTATAATGAGATTTCATCATGTCGCAACTGTGCGCACAGACCTTCGAAGTTCGAAATAAAAGTTAAGCGTTAAGTAAACTTGATGTAAAAGTGAACGATCAAGGTGTACCACTTGTGGTACATACGAAATACATAGGTACTTATGTTCGGTAGGTACTGACCCTTATAGGAAAGTTCAGGTACAGTTTTTAATGGTACCTACCTACTTCCTGCTCTATGGTATTTTACCTTTTTCGATGAAATGGCCTTTGTCTTAACTTGGAGATAGAGGTAAAATGTTTGATTGTAGGAAGTCAGTGGGGAATCTTTTGAATGACTATTTCTGGTAGAATAAAGCCATAATAAAGCCATGGGAAAAGGCTACTTATTTATTTTTACGCCTTTAATTGTTGGGTCCTGAATTATCCTGATGAGATGCAGATATACCGTTGGCTTTCCGGTCAGAGAAGAGTGAAAAGAGAAACAACAGAAACAAAAAAAAAATTAATCCGTATACCATCAAAAATTTTGTTCTGCCTGTGTGCAGCGAAGCATGTCTTTAAAAGTAAAAAAAAAATACGTCCGTTCTGATTCTTGTAAACTAGGTTCAGATTATTATTGCTATTGTTAAAACTTGAGGCTTGAGAGTGAAACCTCTCTCACTTAGTTACTTTCGTTCGTGGGAGCTACTTTTATATCATTTTTATTGTATTTAACCAGCCATATTTTGGTTAGTGAATGTCACAACTAAAACTAGTGTGGGTTTTTTGTAGAAAGCAGACTATTGCTGTATCCAAAGTCTACTTAAACATTGCACCAGTTTTGTTTAGATTGTCTATGCGTAGGAAACTGTCTTCGTAAAGGTGCCTATTACTAAACCAATCAATTAATCATCGATCGATGCTATCGATGTATCGTAAAATGTATCAGTCGTCATCGTCGACAGTTCCTACTACAGCAAATCATTACCAAAACTACCACACCAATCGACCGACGTCGATCAATGTCATCGATCGACGATCAATCGATTGATGTGGTAACACCCTTATTCGCAGAAAAACCATACAATGCAATGAGGTTCTGGTTGGCGTGATCCTTCGCATAATCGCCCAGTAGAAAAACTAAAAAAAAAAAACAAAAGTATCTTTTCTGTATTTTGCCCTGTGTTGATTGAATTTACCGTGTGTCAAGTAACTTCCAAGTCCAAGACTAGCCAGATTATGAATAAAAACACAAATAGATTTCCCGTAAAATCTTTTGAACTTCAAGACTGGTTCTACTAGGTATAAGATCTGTTTTATATCAGAAACTGTTTACATTTATGATAGGTAGGTAAACATCACAGAGCATGCTGTTGTTGATCTTGAATTTTTCGAGCTTTTGTCTTAGCTTGATGCTTATAGGCGGTATTAGGTAAGTACTACTCTACAAAATGAATTTTTCAACGGGCGCGATTTTCCTTCTGATTTGGACATCCACTCCCGTTGACAATTCACCCTATTCGAAGTAGCGAAAAATACTCAAAGGTGTCTTGGGCTCAATTATTAAGAGAATTTAAACTGCAAAAAAAAAATCAAAATTCATTTTATTTTATTTTGTGAACACAGGGTACAATGATCTTATATATAGTGATTGGTCCAACCTATGTTACCCCGACAGGCATACAAAATAGTGATGCTATGATCAAAATTAAATTAATTATATAAATCTCACAATGTCAACAAATAAAAATTGTCATCATTGAGTTTTAAAAATTACCTGTGTATTGGCACATAATTGATATAATCGATTAAAGTGCATTATGGAAAGGCAAGCCTGAATGAGATAATTCAGACTGAATTATTTTTGTATTTCTGTAAGTGTTTGCGGAAACTCAAAATAAAATAAAATTCAAATCTTAAATGAAAATGACAATCTCAGCTACAATCTGTCAACTATTCTATTTTTTAAATCATGCTTACAAAACTACAACAGATTGCATTAATTAATAACACTAATTTAAAGCATTTAACTACTTAATTAGAACTGTCCAACGCTGCAATTTGTCATTGAATGTTACTCAATTTAATGCTCATGCTCTTAAACGGTCAGCTCCAAGGCTTTTGATGGAAACCTACTCTTACCCAACCTTATTAGTGTAGTGGTGTTGATAGTATGTGTCAACAACGTGGTGTAGACCATGACCAGAAAACGTTGACATGCGGCGAAAAATGGAATTTAATCGAAATGAACTGATTTGACACATTTTTGACAGTTGCTCTTGTAAATGGCGCCTCCTTGAGCTGTCAAGATGTACTGGACAAGTGACATGTGAAGGACAAAAGTTTATTTGTTCTAGGGTTTGTAGTAATAGGTCTGTCACTGTTTGTTAAATGTATCCGGCCATTGTTACTGGCTTGCGAATCTTCACGTCAGAGTCAAGTCATAAGAGGCAAGCGTTTTGAAATGTTATTCTACTTCAAGCCCTTCAAAAGTGACTTACAAAGCATTTAAATTGCAATATAAACTCAGCGACAAATATCGAAAACTTGTCAAGAGTAGGGATATTGTTTTTGTAACATTTTGTGACTGCGATGCGAATGCGAACGTGAACGCATCAAGATAAATGAATGAGAAATGGTACTTGTTTTGTAAGTAGGTTGAAAATAACACTTTTACACGTCAATATATTTTTTCATTTTGAACTGTATGAGGCCGGTGTTTTCAAGCTATCCTTGGAAGAAACACCGCCGAAAACACAATCATGATTCCCACCAAGGAATTAAAATAAATGTCCTCCACTTGTCACCAATTTTTGATTCTATTTGCTCAACGTCCGACAGTACCTACCTACTTTTTTGTTGTCTGATTAAAAAGTTTCGTTATAATCATGGCGAAAATGTGACGAAATCGAGAGTGTTCTGAGTTTCATTTTGTATTTGGGCATTTATACTGGGTTCTTAACGAGCGAAATTATAATGTTTTCTCATGTTAGAGTAGATATAATTTGAGCAACACTTTATTAATAACATTGTTTTGTGTCGGTTAACAACTTCCCACATCTTTCCCAATACTTTTGTAACAGGTAACATTGAATATGAAGTATATACCAATAGGGTGAAGTTCACAATTACTGTCCGTGTATTTTGTGAATTACGTGTATTTTGCCAATATATTTGAACTGTTCACTTACGTAGTATAAAAATACTACCGCATGGGCGCCAGGAGGGCGATGCAAGGGGGCACCCCCTGGCTTTCAATAAAAATACGAGTAAATAAGATTTTTGAAAAATATATTCGAAAAAAACAAATGTTTCTAATACAAGAGAACCTAGAAATTCCGAGGTGAGGTGCATCGAGCTCGCTTCGCTCAGCCTTACAACCGTCCTATTCGGATCTCAAGCTTCTCTGCACAAGTTGACAAATTAATATATATTTCTCTGTGTGAATGGGATAGAAAACCTGAAACCTGTTTTATTCGAGGCGGAGTATTGAAAATAGTCCTGCCGATGCCCCTGTACTACCGCCATAATTTAATTCATAATATTTAAATTTATTTATTTACTAGCTTTTGCCCGCGACTTCGTATACGCATATCCCGTTTTTTCCCGTTCCCGTAGAAATTTCGGGAAATCGTCTTTGAATGCTACGACAGCAGTACTCCTGTACACTCCCCAAGGAACCTACATGCCAAATTTCAGCTTTCTACGACCAGTAGTTTCGGCTGTGCGTTGTCTGTCTGTCACTCATCAGTAACGGAAGAATTTGATATATATATACAATACTGGTACATGGGCGTACTTAATGCAATAAGGTATTCTCTACCAGACCTTATATATGGATAACAAACCATTTCTCAGAAAACATAACTCGTCACGTTTGTAACCCGTTCTGTAGGGTTTTGGCAAATGTGCTGAAATAATGGCGTGTAATATCTTTTTTTTTTAAATACATTTGCGTCCACATCAGCAATTATTTTTTATTCACAAAAAAGGTGTAGAAAGTTCGCCATTAGCGTTGCAGTTGTCGGGAAAAACGATAAAATCAAGCTAAGTCGGTTAGTCGGTGAATATTTACGTAACGTACTCGGTAAGGGTATTTCGCAAAACATTTGGTGTTTGCTTACTACCTGGTGGGTTCTAGTACCTTCGATTACCTACATTATGTTATGTGACATAATAACAAATTGCAGTATTATGGACTGCAGTAAGAAGTACTTAAAGTTATGAAGTTTGAGTATCTTATTAATCTTAATAAGAAAAAAAAACGGTAAATTTGTATAATACAAATACATATACCTATTGTATTATACAAATTTTCATTAACTGTCATCAAAATATCTTTTATTTTTATTGCGTTAGGAATCAGGATGAGTTTTTTATTGAAATCATCGGTCGTGATCATTATAGCATATTTTCTATAGCCAGTGACGTTTTAATATTGATAGGGAGTATGTATAATTATCGTCGGCGTGACTTACTATTAGTAACGCTTTTGCACCAGACGATAACATTTTTTAATTCGTTTTTTCTTAATAACTTTGTTTATGTGTATGTAGGTATGTATCTATTTTTTTTCTTCTCTCTATTTTTAGTTTTTCTTTAAGTTGCACCTGCCATGGTGTCTCTGCACCACCCTAAGACTGGTAGAAAATGCCTAAGGCATTAAGTCCGCCTTTGTACAGTGTTTTTACTAGTGCATAAAGTTTTAATAAATAAATTTAATTGTGTTCAAAAGTGTTTATTGCAACTGTGTTTAAATTTTCACTTAATTCCTTTCCCAAAATATTTCAGGAGCGAAAATTAGTCCCAAAATTTATAAATAAACTTTGATTGGTTAACTGAATTTTCAACAACCAATCGCATCGCTTGACTTGCGTTTAATTTGTGACGCGACGATTATTTATTTTAGATACCGGGTGTTAGGGCGTCGATGGAAGGTACTTTATAGGCGAAAGCCAGTGTTTACCGTGTGAACCTAGGTGCTGCAATTTATCGGTTTAACCCAACGTGTTAGTATCTAGACAGCGTTGTAGACGCGTTGATGTTAGATACTTGGCGTAAATTACTGACAAAGTTGAGGCAGTGCAGATAAATTCGAGAGTTAACAGCCTTCCGGGGCCTTCCAATATACAGATAATACATGTTTTGGAAAAGGTTTTATTGTCTTAGATAGATAAAAGCTTCTATGGTATTGTCAGACCATATTAAGTTTATAATATAACATCAATTTATTAAATTAAGATTTTTATATTTCGGAAACATACAAAATCTATCAGTAGTCTTAAAATGCTTCCCTGCTGCTAATGCTTCGATCTTTTTAACATCGAAAAGGTTATTTTAAATTTAAACAACACCTAAAATAATATTAGGTTAGTTAAATAATTAATTAATTACTAATGCTCAACATTATTAAATTGCGAGCAAAATTAGGAAATACTGATGCTTTTTTTTGGATTTTGTTCTATTACAATATTTTTTTTACATTAACAACCAACGAAGTAGAACAGAATTTCACACACTCAATAACCAATACAATAAAATATGCTTGTCTCATCTGGTGCGTAAAACCTAGTTGTCGAGATTCGGAACTGTATCTTTTTTTTTTTCGGTGCAACATACTCGTACTAGCGGATGCAAGCGTCCACCATGCGTCCTCTATGCTCATGAGTGTGCAGTTCAGTTAAAATGGCTGACTCACTGTCCCCATTATGCTCTACTGGCCAGACTTTCACTGCGTTGTTGTTTAAGATGTTGCTTTGCTTTGAGGCGAAACTCAGAGTTTTTATTGATTATTGCGAAAGAAAAAACGTGATGTCTTTCGAACGACTTGCAGTGTAAGTGGCAAAAATGAGGTTCATAATAACATGGTCCAGTTTATCTGGCTAAAATTGGTCACAAAGAATGTTGAGTGATTTTTGATAGACATTATTTTGAATAGAACATGACCAATGAGTGTGGTTTTTTTTTTCACACAGTAAAAAAGAGCTCCAAATGGAAAAATGAGTTTGTGCATTGTGCTACGCCGTTTGAGGCATGCAGCAATAATGAGTGTGAAGTCTAAATAAGCGTTCACAATAAGTCATTAACATGCTGTATTATGATTTTAAAACCTGTCAGCCCTATGGTCCTGCTTGTTGAAGACAGTACCTTAGAGGCAAGTTCATCGGGCAGAGTTCCAATTCCTAGTCCCTTCGTAACCATGAACCCGGAATTTGAAAATTATACCCAGTCAAGTCACTATATTTACTTAATAAAATAAGGAAAAATATTTCAACGTCAAATACATTAATACTGCGACTGTGTCACCCATTTTTTTTTTCATAAAGTTAACATACCTAACTCACGACACCATTTCGAAGTCAATGCCAACAAATCAGGAACTCATAAGCACCAAATAATAAAAGTCATATGTATGAGTTACAAACAAATCATATTTATGAGATTTCCTGTCAGATGCTGATAACAACACATTGTTTTCTTATAATTGACTCCCTACAAGGCGGGTAATGTGTTTAGCACGGCTTGACAAAAGGGCGGACATATAAATATGTATATGGAATTATGGATTACTAGCTGTGACGACGCTTGCTGCTGTTGATATGTGGATCACGTAGCTAAAAAATGTTAGATCTATTTAATAGTAGGTGAGCGTTCCATGCGGACGATTCCGAAGAGTTTTTGTTGGTGGTACATAGAAAAGTTATGATAGTGTTTTATTTCCTTTGGTAATCAATTAATAAGACAGAACCAAGATCAGATTTTTGGCAAGTAGGGCTTTGGATTTTGAGGTGCTGCGAATCAAAATTGTGCCTTGTCAGTTGCGTAAAAAAGCTTCCTTATTGGCAACACACAGCTCCACCATCTGCCAAACAGGGGGTTTCCATACGGGTGATAATGCTAAGGAACCCAAAACAGGTATAATGTCCCACGGGACGTCGCGATTCGGCACTAACGGGACCGGGCCAAGTGCATCGACCTCGAGCTCCACTTTCCAAACATAGGTTACTTTTTTCATAAAAAGACTTCTTTGTAACGAGCTTTTTCTACGTTGTTAACGACGAGGAAACTGCAATAAATAAAATGTAATTGTTGGTACTACGTTACCATGCTTCCATATAAAATCAGAAGGTGTGACATGAGTCAGTTAATCTCCAGTGTTTTATACTAGAACAAACGATACTTAATTTTATTTGGTAGCCGACAATTGGGGAGTGTTCCTTAAATGTTAGGTCCTTTTACTGTCAACGTCAGTGTCCTTATTTGTAGGAATTGCGTGGATTTTTCATGATACAAATGACGTCAATGTAAGGAAAACCATCAATACAACCGTTCGATTCTTTTAACATCTCACCGTCTAATCTTAGGTGGAGTGAGCATGAAGTGAACTGTCATTCCATCTTGTTTAAATGGATTGACAACTCACTTCATGTTCACTAACTACTTTTAAGCTTTCATGGTGAGAGGTCTACAGAATCACACTTCAGATTTCGAAGTGTATGAATCATAAAGTTTAGTGTAAGTGTAGACCGAAAGCGAACCAGTAGCCATTTCTACACTATAGAAAAAGGAAGCAGAATCTACATTATTTAGTTCTAACTAAATAATGTAGATTCTGCTTATTGCTATTTTGCTTTTTTATTGATTCTTTTTATTGCTAGGTCATAAAATCCCATGTGCTCGTTAGCTCGTTCGTTAATAACAACTTAAAGTTAGTATCTAAATAATGAACTGCGGTATTATGTGATGGATGGGCGTGGTGCAGGGAACTCAGTGTGCTAATAGGATTTGAAATAACTACTCACACCTACTTGTTTAAACGCCGAAGCAGATAGGTACTTTGAATCTGGTATGGTGTAGAATGGTGTCAGATTTTAAGCCTTTTGACAATGCGTAACGAAGATCTACAAATGGCAGCCGGGACCAACGGCTTAGCGTGCTTTTCGAGCCTCGGAGGAGACTCGGCAAGCGTTGCTTAAGCTGGAAGATCGACCAGTGCGGCTGTATAATTACAAAATCCTTTATGTCAAATAGACCAGTGACAGTCACTTTTGAATTGTCTAGGTCTGTCAGTCAAATATATAAAGCTTTCTGCTGTTATTATTAAGCCACTATCTATTTCTCCTAATGGGTTCTATAAGTTGTTCTCAAACAATAATTCCTGCAGCGTAATGTTAGTGAAGTAGCAATGATACTGGCTTGAGTTTACAAAATAACAAAGTCAATTTCTAATGAATCACTTAAAAAATTTGGGTAAAATACCCAATTATCGGATCAGCACTGTTGATTACTATAAATCTGAATTTCAACTAACTTATCATCAGTCGTCCGATATCCGATATTCCTCTGCTTGCCAACACTTTGCTATTTACCTATTCATGGCTCATTCATATCTATAACTCTGCCATAGGAAAATGGGAAGAAAATGCAGATAGAAACAAATAACTTACACGTACGCTCTATGAAGATACTTATTTCTTTTAATCTGCTTACGTTTCTGTATTTCCATGGTTATCAAGAAATGAACTGTGTGCTTATGAATGGACATGAATTAAATACACATAAATACCTTTTATCCGCGGCGTCGCCTATTATAACCGTCTACAGCGTTGCATCAATCTCTGTACTAAAATTCATGAAAATCGGTTCAGCGATGTAGTCGTGAACGCGTTACAAACAAACTATTTAGAAATATATAAGTATGTTTATCAGTTAATTACGTTAGCTGGAGCCGGAGGATGCAAAAAAAACCAATTTACTTTAGACTAATTTATTGAAATAAAAGAATTACAAATTATAGTTTAAAATTATGTAGGTGATAATTGGTCGATGGATGTACCAAGAATGCCCGCAAACGTGGAATCGTGGAAGGCATCGCCGGTGTCCGGTCCCACGGTTGCGAAATGCTGCGTAGGCACCACGTGCCAGTCGTTGCGATGCGCAATATCGAAGTCACGTTGTCCACAGTCCATGTATAATGCCGAATCGTAATATCAGCGATCCTTATGTTACACCATTGCGTAACATCTCCCCCCGTAGAACAGTAACTATTTGTTAACTGCTGTTAAAAATGTTGCTGTGAGATGGCTGGGGTTCATCTTGATTCCAGCTGGATGATTATTCCTTCTTGGTTCTATTTCAGCATAAATGTCTTGATCTGCGTTCGGCTCTATAGATGAAGGGTCAATCTTCTTATCCTTATTTCCCATCCAGTGCCGGTATGTAAAGGCAATGGCAAGTACACCTGCACTAAATAGTAATAGGTATACAGGGATGGTAGTATGGTAGAGGCTTCCATCTGGTATCTTGTTAAGTTTTACTGGAGGCTGTACTGAGATTTTCTTGTAACTCTCGTGGAGGTTCTCGAGGTTGATTGAATTAAGCTGTATCGATGATTCTTCAGTTTTTGATATAGTGTTCCAGTCCCATAGTGTTCGTATTCTAAGTACGTGACCCTTAATTCGGTTGTGAATGTTAGCGATAGTGAATTCGGTGGTTCTCATCAGGCAACCTTGCGGTATTGTAGCCAAATAACTTCCTTGAAGTGTTCTGAATTCTTCCTGTCCGCACGACGTCTGTACTTTTGCAGGTGTCGGGAAGCTTAGTGTATAATGTTGTTCGTCAAGTTGTTCCAGAGCTTGCTTGTGTAGAGTGACTGGCGTTAATGTACAGGAGTTGAGATGCTGTTGAGTTATGAGCTGCTGCACGCAATCCGGCTTGTCTATAATCTTGAAGCCAACTTTCTCTTCGCAGAGGTACCAAGAGTTAAGCTTCGGACATTCTGTCTCTATGTACATAGAATATGATCCATGAATTGCTATATAAGGTGAGGTAGGAATAAGGGCCATATTATTTTTGTTAGGAATTATGGGCAACTTATATAGGATGTAGGTTCTTGGTAAGGCAATCGGCACCTTTATAACTATAATTATTTTCTTATCAATATAATACGATCCTAATTTTAAAATGTTATAGTACTCTCGAAGGTCGATATCAATGATTTCGTCTCTTGAGTATAATAACCCTAATTTACTTATCATATTTCTAAGATTACCTAAACTAATCATAGAATGGGTAGTGCTGAAAGCACGCGTAAAAGCTACCATGAGTTCTATTTTATTTAACTCATCCGATAATGTCTCTATATTATCGTTTAAAATAAGTAGGTGTTGTGCTAGATGGGCATACGTTACTAGATCTGCCTGTTTGGATGCATCTTGTTTTATGATTTGATTAAGTTTATTAGCAATGGTTTTCTGGTTGTCTACTATACTTTTTAATACATTAGAATGTTCTAACATCCATTCTTTAGTCAAACTTATGTGACGGTTAAGTTCCGTTTCCAGCTTATTGTCGTTACCTTCTAAAACTTGGATGGCGTTATTATATTTGATTGCATCTGTGTAGTCTAAGTTTCCCGAGATACTTTTTATAACTGATCCTAATCCATCAATGAGTCCTCGTTTAACACGACTGGGTTTAAAGCTTTCTAATTGTATAGATATCTTTTCAAGTTTTTCCCCAAGGTAACTTAGATGGGGTTCAAAGAGTGATAGCGTTTTATTGTTAATTAGTGGCCTAAATTCGCTTAATTGCAATTTGACTAAATCTACCTTTGACTGAATATCTTCTAAGTCAATGTGAAGGAGGAAGGAATGATAATGAGACACGATTTTTGTAGGTCCCAATTTGAAGGGGAGTAATCCGGGTCCGTCTTCTAGGGGCTCAAGTAATATGTCCTCCGCTTGGACCAGGTGTAGTAATATCGTCAGTGGTATTCTGCAACAATTGTTTCGTGTTAGGTGTTCGTTTAAGACGTGATTTGGCAACGGGACCACGCTTCTTTTTTGTGTAAATATGAATGGGCAGGTCAGCTAATACTGTGTCATGTGTGTAACGAGGTGCTAGTTTCTGTCTGTTAGCTAGTGGATTCTTAACGAATACTTGTTGGTCTGGCTCGTATTCCTTTTCAGGCTCCCTGTCTTGGTTCCTGTTTTCGATTAATTCTGTGCGGTTATGCAGGGACGTTTCATTAATGGCCTCATATACCTTAGACATTTTATCTCGGTGTTCCTGCATATATTGCTGAAGCAAGTGCACAGATAAGTCTATATCCAAGGGATCACGAGGATCCGTATGTCCGGTAACTACTTCAAGTGGTCTACATTTCGTGAAGCTATGTATGCTACTATTGTATGCTAGTAAGGCGTATGTCATTAGGTTAACAATCGCTTCGCTACGGTGTTGTAATTTTAGAATTCTCAAGTGTTCTAGTAAAGTGGAGTGTAAGCGTTCCACTATCCCATTATCGTTGGGAGTATGGGCCAAGGTTTTATGATGTTGTATTTTATGGACACGCGTAAATTCGGTAAATAGTTGATTAGTAAATTCGGGTCCCTGGTCCGTGACTATTGATACCGGAACGCCATGATGGGAGCAAAACTTTAAGAAGGCTTGTACTACACTAACTGCTGTGCCATCTCTAAGATGGTATGCCTGAGCGTATTTAGAGAAAGCATCAATGATAGTCAGGTATTTCTCGTTTTGGGCCGTAAACAAATCTAGGTGAACTACATCAAACGGTTTTGCCGGTGGTGGTACTATGCAGAATCTTTGTTTTATAGGATTTCGATCATATTTAGCTTGCCCGCATATATTGCATTCATTTATATATCTTGAGATTTGGTCTTTCATTTTTGGCCAATAGTATCTATGGGATAAGGCTAGGTAACACTCAGTTATACCGCGATGATTGGTTTTACCTTCGTGGTATTTCTGAATGATCTCTTGCTGTCTGAGGTATTCTTTTACGTTTTCTACCTCGATTTTGGTCAAAATAAGATTCATGGCGGAGCTCTTGAACTTTTCTTGGATTATTGGAACTATTTTATACATAGCTAATGGGGGATGTATTATAATGCCTGTCTTAACTTTCGGGTTTGCAAATTCTTTAATTGCGTTTATGACATCCTCTTCTAAATTTGATTCGGAGAGTTGGATAGAAGTACGGGTATGAGTCTCAAATGGCTTGGAAACTGCTGGGCGTTTCTTTATATCGCCTACTACTGTAAAACATATTTGTCTGTTAAATTTATTTAAGGGGTCATCTGAAATCGGTATTTCTAATATTGGACTTTCGGCACTAGTGTGAGCTGTGAGGGTGGATGAGCCCATTACAGAAGGTGGTTTTTCGGATACGTTAACTATGATGGAGCTCGTTTCTTCATTATTAATTTCGATTCGCGATAGAGCATCAGCATTTGTGTTAGTTTTGCCTTGCTTATAAACTACTGAATAATTATATTCACTGAGCTTGAGTCTCCAACGATTTAGTCTCGAGCTAGGATCTTTGAGGCTCATGATCCATTGAAGCGGTTTATGATCTGTTATAATCTTGAATTTACGTCCGAATAGATATGGCCGAAAATATTTGGTTGCCCAAACTATAGCTAGGAGCTCCTTTTCTATCGTACTATAATTGATCTCGCTTGTGTTCAGCGTGCGCGAGGCATAGGCTATTGGTTTGTCTGAACCTATAGACCCCTGTGAGAGTACGGCTCCTATGGCTAGATTTGATGCGTCTGTTGTGAGTAGGAAATCTTTATTAAAATCGGGATATTGTAAAATTGGATCGTTGGTAAGTAGTGTTTTACATTTTTCGAAGCAGTTTACATAGTTGGCATCATCGCAAGTTATTTTTGAGCCTTTCTTTAAACATTTGGTCATTGGTTTCGTGATTTTGGCGAAATCGGGAATGAACTTTCTATAGTATCCTAGTAACCCTAGAAATCTTTTAATTTCCGTAGCCGTTTTAGGAAGTGGGAATTTCTGTATGGCTGAAATTTTATCGGGATTCGGCTTAATGCCATCTACACTGATTATATGTCCGAGATACGCTGTTTCCAATTTTAAGAATTCCGACTTATTCATTTGTATTTTGAAGTTCGAATCTCTGAGTCTTTTAAAAACCTTTTCCAAATTTACTATATGCTCCTGTAAACTAGTGCTAAAAACAATGATGTCATCTAAATATACTAGACAAATAGAGTTTTGGAGGTCTCTAAGCACATTGTCCATGACTCTTTGAAAAGTTGATGGTGAATTTTTCAGTCCCATTGGCATGCGTAGGAATTCAAAATGGCCATGTTCTACATTAAATGCGGTTTTTGGGATGTCATTTGGGTCCATTTCGACTTGATAAAAGCCACTGGCGAGGTCGAGAGTTGTGAAATATTGGCAGTTGCCTAATTTATCGAACACATCAGTTATATTGGGAATAGGGTACTTATCATCGATGGTTTTTTCATTCAGTTTCCTAAAATCTACTACAATTCGCCATTTGGCTTTACCGGATGCATCAGGTTTTTTTGGGACTACCCAGATGGGTGAGCTCCAAGCCGATTCTGAAGGTTGAATGATTCCTTGTTCTAGCATTTTTGAAATTTGACTGCGTACTTCCTCGCGGTGCACGAATGGGTATCTATAAGTTTTGGTATAAACTGGTACCTCATCTGAAGTACGTATGCTATGTTTTATTTTATTGGTAAAAGTAAGTGGTTCTCCCTCTATATAAAATATATCAGCATATTGCGAAACCAAAGACTTCAAATTAGCACGCTCTTCTTCATTTAGATGATCAATGCGTAAACGAGATAATACTTCCTCTACCCGAGATTGAGGTGATTGGTGAGTACATTCTAAGTTATATGTTTCCGCTTTAATGGGTTGGTCCATGGAAAAAATTAAGTCATTACTAGTTGGGTTAAAAATTTCTAGATAACCTCGATTATTTTTGACACTCGTAATACACTCGTTTATGCAACAATTTGAAATTATTTGATCAGGAATTAAAGCATCACCATCTTGTATGTTAACTGGGACTCTGACTAACCTTGAGGAATTTGCTGGAATAATATCTTCATATAAATTACTGTTGCGCGAATTGTACATAACTATTGGGTTGACTGCAGCTTTTGTAATTAATTTATTATTCTTAAGATCAATATTTGACTCCCATTTATTTAACAAATCTAAACCGATAAGACCGTCAAAGTAATCGTGAAACCTGTAAATGTAGAATGTTAAATCATTATTGTCGTTTATTTCCTGAAAACAAGGTAAGTTGATGGAGTAATCATTACGGCTAGTTGCATGCACATTTGTTACCTCAAAAGGGTCATAGTTCCATGGCAAATCTGGATAAAACTTTTGAACAGCTTCGGGGCTGATAAATGACTGGTTTGCTCCTGTGTCGATTAACAATTTTAATGGTGGGTGAGAAATTACTATATATGGTAGGTAACGTTGGGTTTGTAGGTTGACTTCTATTTTGATTCTTTTGAAGTCTGACTCTTCTGAAAATTTTCCTGGTTAGAAGACGTTGACTCCTCAGTGGATTTCCCTTCAGATGTCGCCTGACTTACTTCTGGGGTCGAGCCTAACTGCTGGTTCATATATGCATTCAAAGCTTCATAATAAAAATAGTCGGGCTGTTCAAAGAAGTTATACTGATAACCGTCGAAGTTATTATCGCAATAAGGTTCAAACATATATGGATATTCAAAGCATTCGTTAAAATTCATTTCTCTTGTCTTAAAGTAATTAGAAGGTGGTGGGTTCCCTTGTCTAGTCCAATCGTTACCCCGGAATGGCATTGGTCTCTGTACGAAATGAGATACACCGCTCATTGGTTTTGGGGTATCATTTGTGTTTTGTCCTTTAAATTGATTATTACCAGATGAATTATTTTGTGGATTATAGTTAGTACCACGTGCCCCGAATATCTGTTGCGTACGCGATGGGCCTTGCTGCTGGAACTGTGGTGGCTGGTTAAAGCCTGGTCTCCACATTTGCGGTAATCGTTGCAATGGGTGTGGCATAGCCATATTTGATCGAGAGGGACCGGGCATATTAAAATTAAATGGCCTCTGCATGGGCATGGGAATTTGCGGCATGACAGGATTGAATAGTTTGGTCTGATCGGTCGGCGCCTGAGGCTGTGGCTTTTTAGCCGGTGTATGCTCGTTTCGCTGTTGTAAATAGAGAGTGTTCATCTCCTCATGAACAAACTCAAGTGCTTTTTCAATCGTGTCCGGCCGCATGCACCTAATGCGTGAACCTAAGGGGTCACGAAGGCCCCGTAAGTAAGATTGCAAAGTTAATTTTTTATAAAGAGAACGTTTCGAATCAATCGTGCTTTGAACGGTTTCGTGTAGCGACACGTAAGTCATAATAGTGGCAAACAGAGTTTGGCACTTTTCATAGAATTCCTGTGGTGTGGAAGAGCCTTGAGTTAACAGAGCCATGTCATTATAAAGCGAGGTCTCATCACGTTGATCGGAGAAATTGTTAACTAAAGAACTACGTATGCCATCCCAAGTTTCTGGTACGCCGTTGGTGTTAATTAACCGGGCTGCGGGTCCGGTGACCTTGTTGAGAATCCCGTTTAAAAGTGTCAGATTTATTAATTCGCGCCCTGGTTCAGCTGATACATAGGCCTGTACTAACTGGTCGCACAGTTTTATGAACCTAGTGAGTACATTAGGGTTTCCGTCAAATTCGGGAACTATGCGTAAGGCCTTGTAAATTTCGTCTATCGCCGACATTTCTATAGTTATTTCTCGATTTTCTAATTGCCTAAATGAATCTAATAATAATGATCTGGACGATCTATCTAACCTAGGGGTCCTCGATTGCCTGGGATGGAAAATCTTGGGTTTTTTTTTATGATTAACACTTAAGGATAAGGATGAGCAACTCCAGAACTATTCTAAAGTACTCACATGAACATGATTGGTCCCTCTGCGGTATCGATGTCTGGATACTCCTCCCGCCGACAGCTTCTGAAGATCCGGATACTCGTACGGTGCTTGATAGTCACCCGGGTGACTCGCGAGTCGCGATCCTAAGGTCGATCCTATGAATTTACTCTCGCGAACCGGCCCGCGAGTATCCTACCGACTGCGCCAATTACGTTAGCTGGAGCCGGAGGATGCAAAAAAAACCAATTTACTTTAGACTAATTTATTGAAATAAAAGAATTACAAATTATAGTTTAAAATTATGTAGGTGATAATTGGTCGATGGATGTACCAAGAATGCCCGCAAACGTGGAATCGTGGAAGGCATCGCCGGTGTCCGGTCCCACGGTTGCGAAATGCTGCGTAGGCACCACGTGCCAGTCGTTGCGATGCGCAATATCGAAGTCACGTTGTCCACAGTCCATGTATAATGCCGAATCGTAATATCAGCGATCCTTATGTTACACCATTGCGTAACAAGTTGTCTGGTTACCATAGCACAGGCTCTGCCTAGTTTGGGATCGGATGACCGTGTGTGAGTTGTCCCAAGATATTATTATTATTATCACTTTCGCATTTATAATATTAGTTATGATTTTAGTGTCTAGTTAGGTAACATTATTTCAGCGGTCACTCAACGACTAGACAGGAGATTTTTAACACCAATCTTTGGAAGGGAAGCTATAATTTCTTCAGTCGATCGTAAAATAAAAATAATTCGATGCGTGGGAACTTTAAAGCTGCTGGTTAGCGTACGGTTCTAACTAATGGCGCTGATGCGTCTTCCCAGACACATTACACAGTGGGTGAATGATACAAAAACCATCGACTAGCATAACGTTTACATAACGCTGTTACGAACACATATTATGTAATATTACAAAAAGCTTTTGTGCCAACTGTAATATTCTTATTTGCATTATTATTTATTGATAAAGAGAGTGCGAGAAATATGTCTACATTTATCGTTTTAACATTAGATTAGTAATAAATAATAAATTAGTTATGTGAGGAATGGGTTATGAACTTAAGAGTTTACAGCTTTTGATTGAGGTAATGGGTTATTGTTCGTAGGATTTCTCGTAGTTGGAAACTTGTACCTAAGCTCTTCAGGAAGAAAAAAATAAACTTTGTATTGGTCAAACAAGAGCAGTGCACTCATATCATAATGATCTAAACAGCGCTGTCTTTTATATGGCTATCTAATTCAGTGCTTCATGTATTAACTAAAAAACTTTGCATGAAACTTTTAAGTTACACAAAATTGAAGATGAAAAAAAACTACATAGGTACCTACATCGAGTGCATTCTCTAAATCTATTATTAAGAACAGATGGTAGAACATAATTATCTACTATTATTACCAGTGCAGTGCAGGGATTTGATTTTATTGAGTCGCTGCTGGTAACTCTATGTTGCACGTCGTGATCAATTTATGTTGTTTATTAAGTCAAGACCTTCTATGAAAGGTTGTGGATATGCACTAGAATGTTAAATATGAACGATTGGCCTTTTGTATGGAATACTCATTTCAACTATGATCAAGATCTTTTGGTAAGAAGTTTGTGCTACCAATTTGTCTGTAACAATACGTCCATAAACACAGCTGTAACTGTCTCCAAAATCATAGTTTCGCTCCAATTAATATCAATGAAAGACATGCGCCTTACCTCAGGCGGTAAAATCTAAATTAATTTCAGTTGACCATGTTTACCATAGTTACAGGGCAATACCCTTCATATAAAAGCACCATTATAAAGGTACTTTATTCCGTGAATCACGGTCCACGGAGGGCTTGCCGTATGTCGCAATATTTCGGGAGCTAACGGTGAGGACCGGGTGCATCGACCGAGCCAAGCCAGTACGACTTGGCCTACGTTTATCGTGTGACGTGCCGACAACAGTGGTGTTCACCCTTGAATTTATTGAAAATGTGATCGGATGGACGGTAATTGGTACGTTTACCTATTCGTAGTTTAGTGAGCGTTGTTTTTGCGCTACTTCTTTTTTTTTCGGTTTTGTTTTTATTTCAAATTGACAGGATCTACTTTATAATTTTAATTTTAATGAATCTAGATTGAGAAAGGCATAATTATTTTTCAAAGAAATACATCTTCAAAATTTTTTAGAGAAAAGATTCAACTTTCTTTTGATAGTAAAAGCAACGTCAAATTACCACATACATAATGATTGTGAACTTGAAAAAGTGCGGTATTTTAAACAGTTGACAGAAATTCCCGCTGGCGATAGTTGAGGAACCAGTCGGTTACTGCGTTATGTTGTTGTTTTTGTAGTAGCTATGAATCGCGACTTTGAGTCATGTCTTTTGCTCTAACACGTCACATGGCATAAGTTCTAGAGATTGAAACCTTTAAAAGTAAATTGTTACATGAAAGGCGCACTTCGCACACCAATATATGAGCAAATAAACACACGTAGGGAAATGCAAAAAACTAGATTATTTTTTACTGACGACAAAAAAAGAAGGTCTGTAGCCTATAGCTATGTGTGTTTGTATGTCCACGGTTAGCTCATAAACGACTGATCTGATTTGGATCGGGATTTTGTTATTTAAATTCATATTTTTCTGTCTTAATTTCAGAGAGATTGAATTAATTAAGATACCATTCTTTGATAAGACGTTGCGTGGGATCCATTGCATGATCTTCAATAATTCATGTTGCGTTGACCCAAATAAGTTTGTAAAGCGAACATGCAAAATAATTATCTTTCGTATGTAACGATCATGTTAACTAAAGAACTCGTAAAAATAATCATTCAGCTATTCTAATGGGTGTTTAATTAGCAAGAAGAATGCGGTTTGAAGTTTACTTACGTATTATTTAATACCTTTGTTGATGTAGGTAAGGCTTGCTAACGAGATTGACTGTGTGTATTATGATATGAGAATTGGAAGATATCGGTATCGTAAATCTATGATATTATTTGTACTGTTTACATAAAACACACTTGAACGTCTCAATATTATGAATTTAATTAAAGTTTTTAATCAATATCAATGTACTTATCTAAGCAGTAACTAATTATTTTATTGGGCATCTGAATTTAATTATGTTATGTTTTCCTGGAATCAATGGAGAATCTTTGATTTTATCTGTTGCGTCTATCGTCTTGCCACCCATCAGTCATACTCATCAGACATTCTATTGCAAGTTAGATTAAGCAATCTATCCGTACGATGTGCCATGAGATCTTGACACCCAATGCGTAACTGTTTAAATAAATTATTTTAGAATACAATAACCCATCCTATAAGACAAGAAGAAAAAATAGAGGACTACACGAACTGATTTGAAAAATAAAATTTACATTTTTAGATCTAAAATAAAATACAATAGGCTTAAAACAAACGGCAGGAAACTCTTATCCTGTGATCACGGCTAAGTACATTGCCATGTCTTTTAAAGGTCTACTTCGGACAGTCTATAAAACGAAAACAAAGTAAAATAAATCATAAATGAAACACTTTACGGTCTAAAATAGCTTGGATTTAATTTTGAACAATGACGTTAGACATGACTAGGTACGCGATACGTTTGTTGACTCCAAATGGGTTTATTGATGATAACGATACAACAGTCACTGGCATATAAAACAGTGCTTAGTATCTCGATAAAGACATGGAAATGTACTTTAACTAATAGGACGACAATTGCGTCTTTCACCCTACACATATTTGAAATTTGACAGACAATAATGTTACCAATGCTAAACATATGGCCTTTTATTAAAAGAAAAATCATTAATTATCTCAGAATTCAGAATGTTCGAAAGTGTTTAGTGTTGCAATTATATCTAAATGGCTGCTTGAGTTGGTTGGTTTCTTATGAAATCAGCGTATTGCAACAATACTGATGCGACATCGCTAAAGCAACATGAAGCAATAAGTAAGTAGCTGTTGCGCTTGGTCAAAAATCCATTGCTGTCTTTAAATGACGTTGACAATGTCGTTCGCTTACTAACGGAACACTGGAGTGACGGACGTCCATACAGGCCGAGGTCGACTAGCCGAAAGTAGAGGCAATGTCAAGTGCCTACTTAGTAGGTCTGTCTGTTTTCGATTTATTTACGTCCATCATCCATAACATGATTATTGGATGATAGATCAACCAAAATCGACTTTCGGGGCACACACCACAAACCATAAAGCTAAGTACAGTCTCCGCCAAAATAATAATAATAATAATAATAATAATAGTTTATTTGAATAACTAAGTATTACAAATATCTCTTAGTGTATGGAAAATATAATAACAACAATGGGTGATTATGTAAACAAGAGAATACGTCGACGACCGTAGTAGTATGAACTGTGTCACAGTCGTCAGCGCCTTCCACTCTGTACATTAGTTTATAAGTAGGTACTAAAAAAAAAAAAAAAGTAAAAACTTAGTAATATAAAATGTGGGTACTTAAACTTAGTAAAATATAAAATAGACAATTTTATTGTATTGGTTCGTTATCATTTTTGGATGGTGTGTGTGTGTGTGTGTGTGTGTGTGTGTGTGTGTGTGTGTGTGTGTGTGTGTGGGTGAATAAGACTCGGTGTATATGTTATGTGTTGTCTCTGCTAGGATGAGTAAATTGATGTGTGGTGTAAGTGAAAAGAATTAACTATGTAAAATTTCCTCCATTTGTGTATAATTTAGTTGTAATAGCCAACTTCGTATCTTTTCTTTGCACTTGTTGGTAGGAAGTTCATAAATGTTATTGGCTCGGTTTGCAATGTTATACAATTTATTACTTATAGTATAGTACTGGTGTCTTGCGATAGTTGTACGAAAAGGAACCATAGAACAAACTGTTGTTCTATTGCGCTTAGAGATCGGTGTGTATGTAATACTTTTATGCTTACGAAGAATAGTAGACAACACAAAGAGCTTCCTGATGGAAAGTACCAAACAGTCATTATACAATAGATCTGTGCTATATCTTCGAGGTTTACCTAGCATCACCTTTAGGATAGCCCTTTGGGCTCGCTCGAGGGGAAGTAGGGCAGTTTTGCCAATACCACCCCAAACAACAATGCAATAGTGAGATAAGGTCTGGACAAGGGCATAATAAACACACAACAGGGTTTCAAGATCAGCAGAGTTCTTGAGCCTTCTGAAAACAGGAATTAATTTTCTAATTCTGGCAGTAGTCTGAGCAATATGAGGTGACCAATTCAGTAAGCTGTCAATAGTGAGACCCAGATACTTTATATTAGAAGTACGGGTAAGCCTAGGACAAGTACAGTTATTGAGCAGATCACATGAATGTGCTCCAACTTCGAATTCTGTTGATGGCTGCGTATGAGTGCGATGTGAAAAAGTAATATATTTAGTCTTGTCTACGTTTAGGGTTAAGAGGTTATCATAGAGCCATGACATTATCACCCTTAGTGCATGTTCCGAACAGTTCTGAGCCTCTTTCCAATCAGATCCATGTACGATTAAAGCGGTGTCATCAGCATACGTCACAATGTTGCAGTTAGGCAGTTGTATTGTGCACAAGCTGTTAATATACAGAAGAAAAAGTGTAGGGCCTAAGACACTGCCTTGAGGAACACCATAAGAAAGGGTAGCCACTGAACTAGTGTGAATCCCCAGTCTAACACACTGAGTCCGATTTGAGAGGTAAGAGCTAAAGATATCTAAAACAATTCCACGTATACCAATTGAATACATTTTAGCAAGCAGTAATGGTACAGAGACAGTGTCGAAGGCCTTTGAAAGGTCTAGAAAGATCCCAATAACCTTTTTATTACTGTCAAGATTTTTAGCGATAGTTTCTGTAAGAAGCAAAGTTGCATCTTCAGTAGATTTCCCTTTAACAAACCCGAATTGATTATGTGCAATGATGTTGTTTTGCTGAAGAAAACTAACGAGTCTAGAATTTAGAAGCTTTTCTAAAACTTTGGAAATAACAGGCAACACGGATATCGGCCTATAGTTTCCGACACTGTCTCGGTCTCCATTCTTGTAAATAGGGTGCACCAGTGCTCTCTTTAGGACATCCGGAAAGACGCCCATGGTGAGACACAGGTTACACATATATGTAAGTGGGGGAATCAAAATCTTCATAGCACTCTTTACTAACAGCGTTGGTATACCATCAATACCAGTTGCAGAATGGTTTTTTAAATTAATTACAATCCTTTCAACCTCACTGCAATCAGCAGGAAATAACGCCATGGAATCTCTCGATGACTGAGGAGATGTAGTATAGTTAGTTGACGAGAATGCCTGGTTTACACCCTGTCCATTTACTATCGTCTCAGCAAGTGAAGCACCGATTCGAGCAAAGTAACCGTTAACTAAATTTAGGGATTCATATGGATCTTGAGTCAGATTAAGTAATTCTCTGGAAGGGGGAGTACTTTGTTTGAAGTTAGTGATTTGATTAATGGTGTTCCAAATAGCCTTTGGATTATTTTTGTTCTTGTGAAATTCCGATTTTTCATAAGCAATCTTAATTTTTTTTAAAAGATTGTTGCAAAAGTTACGATACCTAGTGTAAGTGATCTGGAGTATAGCGTTTTGTGCATCAAGATTAGCCTTTAGTTGGAGTCTGTCCCTATGCCTGATACACCGTACCAGGCCTGGAGTCATCCACGGTTTAATAGTGCGTTTGCGATGAGGAATTTTTATTTGATTGGAGTGCAAAGCTACAGCTTCTGATAGTATTTGAGTTAGATTATTAGCTGAAGCATTAGCATCTGTAGCATTAAATACAGAACCAAAATCCAAATCAGAAAGGTGTAGAATTAGAGCCGGATAATTAATCTTTAGGAATGTGGTATTAGTGGTATTTCTTTTTATTTTACAGTCCAAACAACAAACCAGAGGTGCATGGTCAGTTATAAATGAATTTAATACATAAGTGGCTGCGCGTTTATCCGATCTCAATATGACATGATCAATACAACTATCATTACGCGTGGGAAGAGTATGTGCTGGTAGAAAGCCATGATATGCTAACAGATCTAAGTACACGCTAGAATTAGGGTCAGTATTGTTTGGAGAGATGTTAATATTAAAGAAATTACAGCAAAAAAAAAGTGTACCACAGACTATAATCAGGCAACTTCTAACAGATGCAAAATACCGCGTTCTCATTTTATGATAAACACTAATAAAATCACGACGTTGTAATAGACTAAAGGGGAAAGTAGCAAGTGAAAGTTTAGTTTTAGCAAACCAGTTTGAAGGTCAGTGATGACGACGACCGCGAACGGAATAGAAAATTAGAATAGCTATTTAATGCCAAAGAATTTAGCGTCATTCATAATAGACGGTGTAGCGTTCGGTTTATGGATTAAAATTATTTAAAAACGAAAGTTATGGTCAGTTTACTTCTTTTTTATTACGGCTGGCATAGGCGAAATTCACAGATGATGGATGAATAAATGTATTAGTCCTTTAGCTCTACCTAAATGGGTATCCATTGATTCGTTCATCTTTATGTTTGATTCGATAATATTGAACCCACTGTTTTAGATCCATTCCATTACTCACCGTTATTACATAAAAGTATCACGTCTATTTATAAACTTACTAGTGTAGTCATTGTTACCTTGGAGGTAACCCATGCTTGGTATGTAAGAGCTGAAAATAAAATGCTGTTCATGCTAAAGTACCCTACTCATTGATTGTGGGAAAATACAAACTCACAAGTCTTTCCTATCAAAGACGCGCTATTTTATTCGACACATGCTTCTGAAAAGGACGAACGGACGAACGAGTTTTGGTACTAAAAAGTAATTAAAAGTGAAAGCTTTATAAGATCGCTATCTGGAAGACAAACAGGACATGAGGATGAGGACGCATAAGGCTCGCTCGGCCGAATATGATTTACCAAAGTATGAGTATTTCATCAATAAAAGACGGCTTTTACTTTCACCCTTGCTAAAATAATCACTTAGGCACATAATTTATTTTTAGTTTTATTATTTACTTGGTTTTGACTGGTACACGTAGGTATACTTAAATTATCCCATGGCGTTAATCTGTTTAGCCGTTGAAGCGTAACCAAAATCCAAAACCTAAAATATTCATTCATATATGATACATAAAGAAAATAAAATATTCATAAGGGTCTGATTGAATGATTTTACTTACAATAAACTGAACTTTCGTTCAGTTCACGTAATCGTTTATACTTCGCGGTCAAGATATTATCAATACCTATCTACAACTCTCATTTTAATGTTGCTTAGTTACTCTTAAACAGTCACAGAATTCCTTTTTCATTAATTATTAGATTTAAATCTTGAGGATAAATAAAACCCTCATCACAAGTCTGTAGTCCCCTTGCAAGGACCACGCATCATTTACATCAAGAAAGCGTCTCACGTACGATCTTCAGCTTAACTTTAAACGTACCTACATAAAATATTCAGTTAAACTAGGCTTGTAGAACATCAAAAAACTTAGTTGTTACTAAGTCAAGTGCACCACAAAATTGTAGTCGAGTTATGTAATGTAAATAAAAGCCAGTTTGGTATGTCAATGTTGAACTATGGCGTGACTAGTTTTCGTTAGTCGCGTGTAAAAAATGTTTTGAATGCAAACATTTTTTATAGAACGTTTTAAATATGGATATGTTAATAAACCACTAAAGCAATACACGTTGATAATACATCTAATAAATTTAAAAAAAAATGTTGAATATACGTTGCTAATATACTTACGTACGGTACGTTTAAAGATTAGTCGTATCCGATCCGGCTCGAAGCACCAAATAGCTAAAAAACCTAGTCTAAAAAATTAGTCAACCGCTTTGCAAATTCTCTTCTTTTGACATTTCTTTTTTCGGATTCGAAATAAGATGTTAAATTACGCTCTTCGAACGGTTTGCATAAATCCTTGACCACACAGCAGCAGATTATTGACAATCACTTACAAAATAATTATGCACGTTGCACGCACTGCACCTGCGCTTTAATCAAATTTTAACAAGGTTTCGGAAGTCGATAAATTAAAAATACCTACTATAATACCACAATAATGTAATGAACTAATGAGTGATGATAACTGGTTTATGCATAATTCAATCATTTGCCCTACTGTCATGGTTCTGAAAATTGCAAAGAGGCGGTGGTTGGTCCTGAGCCCTCAAGTCGATTCCATTGGGGTCTGTGTAGATATGGATTACCTACATAATAATAAGGCCGCCCATTGTATGTGTTTTAGTTTTAAGTTTTACTTTTGGTGTACAATAAAGTACTTCTGTTTACTTACAAAATTTTATTTTATATTATGATTTACCAGCTTTTCCCGCAGGCACAAAACCCTATTTTACCACATGCATGCTACAATCGCGTGTACAAGGTAGTCAGCAATATAAGACGTCGACTTCCGACGAAAGGAAGGAAGTATCAAGTCTGAAACGTGTTATTTTTATTGAACTCTTTCCCCGCAACTGTCGTGAGTCTGTCTGGGGCTGATGCAAGTCTTCATTGTATTGAAAACAATAGCTTCCTTTTTTATTGATGCAGGTTTGTATATTTGCGCATATACGTTCTGCGACGATTTAAGTCCGTCAATTTAACAACTTACTGTAGTATCACTTCTGCTGGACTGATTCTCATGACTTAGACACAAACCCAAAACCCACTCCATTTACAAGGCTCTCGATGACTACAGCCAGAAAATACGGTCTAAAACCATCTGTAAACCGTCGATAGAATGAACAGAATGGTTTTAACTATTATTCAAAATTATCGTTGGCTACTCACAAATTCTTGATCCAAAAGATTTGCATTACCTAGCCAGATTTCTAGGTTGGTTGTTAGGCTGGACTAATTCAAATCAAGAGCTGGCAATAAATTATGAGATATAAATGATAAATAACGTAAAGGTATAATTAGGAGTTAACTACAACCTACTTTTAGAAGTATTTAGCAAATCTTTACATTTGCGTGTCTACACACATCACAGCACACTGAGAAACTTCGAAGGTCGTACAATATTTGATTTAAACCTAATTATATTATTGGATATTATAGGTACTAAACTAACCGTAGCTTACATTTGTTTTAGTATCTTGAGTCAATACGAATATTCAATTACCTATGGAAGCCGTCTTATCGTCATGTACTTTGAAACGTAGATAGTGGCTTAATGCATAGATAAAACACTATAATATACCTAGCTTAATGGTCCTTCTATCTGCTTCAATCTTAGCTGCGTCGCATCCTAATGATATATTTTTCTTCTATCCAGATAACTCAAAATGGCGACATCAGTACTGCAGCCCGAAGATTGCCGAAGGGAGCACGAACCGAAGCATGACATCATTGAAGCGCCGAGGTTGACCGATGATGACCGACAGTACATCATCGAGGCTAAGGAGCGGGAGACTGGTAAACTGCCCCCAGAATTGAGGGAGAAGGCCAGGACAGAGCTGAGAGAAGAACCAGCACTGAGGGAACAGGCTCTGGCACAAATGAGACACTTTATTGAGAAACATCCTGCGATCAAGAAATGTAGAACTGGTATGAAAGAATCGTCGGTACTCTAAGAACTCATTGCTCTTAATGATCCTACGGTCCAACATCAATTTGGCCCATCGTAAAAGTGCTCGTATCAATCGTGGAGGCGCCATATTACAAATTAAGGTTGCACCACGCGTCTCTGATTGCTCAGCACGCCGCAAGAGCAAAGCAGCACGTCGCGAAACAATAAGTTCAAGGTTTAAACAAAACACGGACCAAGCTGGCTACTTAGTTGCAACGCTAACTGTAATCCTAAATTGCCCTGGCCGTAAAATATTTATAGCCTCTTCAAAATCTTCTTTATGTTATGTTACATCGTAACATCCAGGTTCTTGAACCCAAGTTGACCGAAAACAATAAACTTTAAGGTAAATGGTCCTTAAGTCAGATGATACAAATCCGCTTGTGATGCAGATCACGTGGTATGTAAATATTGTATCCGTTACTTCATGGTGAGCCCTTTGAGGGCGGCTCTCGCATACACAATGATTAGTAACTATCATGTTCTAGGACGCAGGGCGAGTTTGCCAGATAGCCCAATTTTGAATGACATGCTTTGGGTTTATTATTAGGAATAACTGGTAAGCTCATCAGAATTCAGAAATCGCTTTCTTAAATAGGAATATAAGCTGCAGGCCAAATTCCGCCGTTTTGGGACTCCAAGTTCTAATACAAGAACGAATATGTCGAGAAGGATGAAAACGGCTGTGCTATGTTCGTTCCCAAGTCCTGAGGGCAGTTTTAATAGATTCTAGGGACAGTTGAGTCTAGCTGTCTCGACCTTATATTTCACCAGTAGCCTGGATTTTCTCCAAAGTCTAGGTTTGATAGATCTGATGGCCACCATCTCAGTTCTGTTATTACTTAATTCATCAAATCTTAACCATCTTTATCTTTACAGACGCGCCCTTCCTCCTCCGCTTCCTCCGGACGAAGAAATACTCTATCCCTCAAGCTTGTTCCATGTTGGAGAGATACCTCACCATCCGTGAGATGTACCCTCAATGGTTCCAGAAGTTGGACCCCTTGGACCCTAAAATCGCTGCTGTAATTGATGCAGGGTACTTGGTACCTTTGCCGAAGAGAGACGCTGAGGGAAGGAGAGTGGTGCTGTCTTGTATGGGTAAGTCTGTGAAAGAATATACTTTATTTATTTGGATCGCGCACAGGACAAACAACAAAACAAATTATTAACAAAGTGACACTGACAACTTAGTAATAACAGAAAACAACGTAAATAAAACATAATTATGTGTGGCCAAAAATTCCCCTATCTTAGCAGAAGTAAAGAAAAGTCGAAGCGGTTAAGCAGTTGTGTGAGTGGTCTATGTGGTGTCTTTTTAGGTACTTTCTTAATCTTATCGAGTTTTATAAAACGCGGATTACAAAAAGCTGTCAGGGTCAACGGCAAACGGATCCCACGGGAAGGAAGAAGGGTCGGAGTCTTTCTATGGTCAATCGAACCGGTATTTTATGGATCCTCTTGTCTTCTAAACAATCCCATACTAATAAAAAATGAACGGGGCTAGAAGACTCTCAACCTATTCGAGGAGCAAGGTCAAGAATCCATCCTCAATTTTTCTTATGCGCCGCTTAAGGTATGCGGACCGCTATCAGTTGTCACACCTCAGTATGATGTGATCCCTCTTCACAAAACTATTACATACATTCCAAGTCACCTTAGTCAAAATGTGTGGTTTGGCCGTTTCGTTATTCAAGGACCTACTGGCACAAAATTAACGCGTAGTTATGAATTACTTTCTGTTCATTAGCCCGTAGGAGTGTCTACGTCACATCATCACTCTTACAAAACGGCCAGGCCACACAATTTGACTAAGGTGTAGAGAGTAAGTTTGTAGAGAACTAAAGACTAGGATTCACGCATAAACGCTATAGCATTCTGCGTGAATCCTAGTCACACTCTCAGTGTATAACGTTTAGTTTTGGAATTTATAGTGAGCAGCTTGGCTCTCTATGGTGCTTGCACTGTTAAACAGTTATGTGGAGATCTAAGATAACTTTTTTACAGTGCAAGCAATATGTACTCGTCTTGGCGTTACTTTAATGAGTAATAAAAATGTTTTTGGTGGGATACTATATTACTGTTATCCCTTTATACAGGCCGCTTCGATCCCCACCAATTTGACAACTGCGTGATGGCCCGCGTCCACTCCATGATCGTGGAACTGCTCTTGGACGAGCCGAGGTCACAGCTGCTGGGGTACACCCACGTCAACGACGAGGCTGGCATGCAGATGCCGCACGTCAGTCTGTGGTCGCTCACCGACGTCAGGGTCATGCTGAATTGTATACAGGTAAGCGAGAAATCCGTAACAATTTTCAAAGAGAGTCCTTGGTAAGCGACGATGTGTACGAGGATGGAGCACGCTTGTCTAGAAGTAACTTGTTCACTCTTGACTTAAAGACCCTCAGGGATAAAGATGGGTATCGTACCTGTGGCACAGTGCGTTTACAATTATTTTACTACGGCTACGAGAATAAAGGTCACTGTTATGCGAAATCAGAGGTAAAATAAATGTGCGGCGGTGAGCAGTTACCATCATAGGTGCAGCCCGCTTGTGTGCTACTCTATGAAATCTCTATCTCTATGTACTCTATAAATTCCGTGATTGATATTACGGTCCTCAATCCAGAATTTAATATTTATTTAGTCAGTTATATAATAAAGGCGGAGGTTGTCAACGAAAATCAAAGTACGTACATAACTTGCGATTTTTTTGCAAATGCGCAGCTTCGGAACCGCGAAATTCAAATTACTTAGGTACCTATCGACTATCTTATATTATTTGCAAAGTATTTCCGGACTACCAAATTTAAAAAATCAGACGCTGATGAAACCGTTTTTGTTTTTCAGAACTCTACTCCAATGAGACACAAGCGGACTCACTTTGTGAACATTCCGTCCTACGGAATCAAGTTCTTCGAGTTCGCCGTGTCTTTGCTCAGCGATAAACTGAAGGATCGTGTGATGGTAATTTCTATACTTTTATAGAAAACTTAGGCATTTCATGCAACACATTACTAAATATTTACACATTACGCAAAATTGAATATTGAGCAAGATTCAACCAACTCCAAAAATGTTTACAATTCTACCTCAATAAACTTTTAACTTTTTTAATACTAGCAACATTTCACACACCATAGTGCACAAGGTGGACGTGGGTGGACGTCTGTCGCTTGAAGTGATTTTAGTGATTCAGATGATGATTTTTGAGCCTACAATCTTTTGTTTTTCTTTTTTTTTGTAGATGAATCAACAAACATAATAGCAATGCTATGCAAATTTATCTTTTTGAATATGATAAAGGTTTTTTGGTAAATTCATAATGAATCAAATTATTCAAGTATACCTAAGCGACGAAAGGAATTACATATTTTCTCGAATCAAAATATTTTAACATAAATATAACATTATTTCACAGTTCTTTGTGTAAAGGTCCTTGTCTCCTATGACAAACTTGTTTTTACTTTTTCTGAATTTCTAACTATTATATTTCTTTCCGTTCACAGTTCCACCGAACAAGCGACGACTTGATGAAGCATGTGGATCCAGCAATATTGCCGAAAGAATACGGAGGCACTGTTCCTCTCAGAGACATGATTGAAGAACTGAAACGCAACCTCTTGAAGCGAAGAAACGACTTGTTGGCATTAGACAGCATGTCAGTGGACTTGCACGCCTTGGAGAAGAACGACTTAACTCAAGATATTCACTCGACGGCAGGCTCCTTCAGAAAACTTGAATTAGATTAAGAATATTGTTGGGAATTAAAGTTTAGACTGGAGATAGTGTCTTTTAAAATAATCATGATTATCATGAAGTGAAACTTCACAGTTTGTTTTTGGATACTTTTTGGGCAATTTTTGGTCTAAATTGAAAGCTTAGACATATTTTTATAATTATTTACATGTACGTTTTGAATTCTTGCTTTGCTTTCTGGATAAATTAGGGTATAGTTATCTGTAGTTATTAATTAATCATTTTGTGATGGCTCTTGTTTTTTAAAATGTAAGTACTCAATAGAATAAACTAGGTATATAACTATGCAAATAGATCTCATTCACTGTTATTATGCAAGCAGTTTATTACAAGAAGATGCTTTATACAATAATAATAATTGCTTATGAAGTTATATAAACTTGCTGAGACTACATTTATAGCAGATCACTCTATAATTAATTTTGTAGGCCTACATTTATTTTTATTTAGTACCTAACTATTATAGAGAGCTTGTGGCAGCCGTCGGTGGTGTCACGTTACCATTCTAAACGGAAGGTTCTGAAAAATATTATCATTGCCATCTGTTGCGATGTGTGTATCAATTAGATTTCTCGTATATTTAAGATAACTGCCAACATGACAAACTGACTGCTGCATTAAATTCATCACCTTTTGTATTGTGAAAGGGCTATTTTGTATCTTAACAGCGCTTCTAAGTTAACTCTTGTTGTAACATCATCGGTTTTATACGTCATCCGAAATATTTTGGGTACAGTATGTTATAAGATGTAAAAATAAAATAAATTAAACTATGTTTGACTCTTTTTTATTTTCCCTATAACGGTGTTGATAAGGAAAGCTAAAAAATAAAATCGAGATTATAAACACACTGAAATTCGATTTCGAATCGCATTTTACAAACGAGCATTTTCTCAGTCAGGAACATAGCTTTTTAGCTGAATCGATCGTATGAAAATAAATTATTTTCAAATGGTTAAAAGTCAAATCTTGAATAAGTACCTAGCACCCGACTTTTTTCATCTACTTAATTTCAAGCATAGACAATTTTAAGACACAACACGAATAAAGCGCAGCGAGCATAGACAACATCCCAATATCATAGATTCTAGACGGCCTTGAATTGCGAGCGATATGATGCCAACTTCGCTGTAGTTTTTCCCGCAGTTTGGCGTCCACATAAATTGATAAAAAAATTATTAGCACGAATTTTCTATGTATTTAGATCAATAGGACATTTTTCAACCCCTATGATTTGTTTTCCAGTGAAGTTTTTATGAAACAATAATGCTATAACAGTGAACAGTTTGTTTGAGTTCATATATTGTGGTGGATTTTGTAAACATCGGGACGTGAACGCAGGCCCACGTCTATGAATTCTTGTACGTATTCTAGCCATTATCGTTTTTAGTTGTCTGTTTATGTGCAATCAAGATGCAAATTCGATGTATTTTGGTATAATTTGGTGTAGTAAAGGTGGATTAACCTCTTAAGTTTGTGTTGTTTGCTTGGTCGTAAAAACTAGGTCTGCCATAATCTAGCATAATTTGATTGTTGTATAAACCACGAGCACAGCAACAGGGTAGGTAAATATCACGTTTGCGGTGATATTTCTATGAGAAAACTAGAAGTTATGACTTAATTTGTTCGACACGTCATGTTTTATGTTTCCAAACATCATTTTGGTGTTGTTTTGGGGATGGTGGTCCTTTATTTTTCGCGATCGCTTACAATCAATAAAGATTTTCGTGATAAGACAGTGGAATCATGTTAGGTCAAGAACAGATAGTACAATGTGGACATGAGCTGTTTGTATACAGCCAAAGATGTTAGTGGATGCACATTTTGGTCATGACCAACTTCTGCCTCAATCAATATGTCACAGTATGAAGTTTACTAGGTAAACATGGAAGATCATTTTCTGACCACATCTAGAATTTTTTGTTGGTAGATGTGCACCACATGTTACATTTGGGGCTGCTACAACCCTTACATTCTAGATGTTTCCACTGCCATTCTGGTCATCTGGTTAGCATTATCCCAGTTTGAATGCCTTGACCTACTTACAGTGTAAAACTTATGCATTTAACATGCTGAATGCTTTAGTTTTGTTGATGTTAGGGCCCCAAATGTAACTGTTTTCTTTCTCATGTTTAAGAAAATCCAACATTTTTGCATAACCGGGAAGCTGTCTCAATTATTGTTTGCGCAACACAATCTTTTGTATAAGAGGGACCTAGTGTAGGAACCTTAACAATATTCATTCCCAACTATTGTTCCTCTGACATGTGCAAAAAGTGTTTCATGATGTGCCAGAAGCTTATGAATATATCTATTGAGGTTGTTTAGCAATGATTGAACATGAGTAAAATCTCTATGGTGCTAATCATCAAGTTCAGGCAATGCTTTGGGCATGGGTGTAATGGCAGGGAGGTGAAATAGAAGGGTTTGATTGCTACTGATTTCCAAGACCATTGTGCTCAGTATTGGCCTGTAACCCGAACTTATATTCTGTTAACGCTGTCTGATAACTCAGATCCTTGCCCCAATAACATGGAACCATACACAAACAGTGAAATCTGGGTATATAACCACTACAATATAAAATGCTAATGTATGCTTGGTGTGCCATGCTAAAACATTAGTCTTTATATTTATTTACACTGATTTTTATACCTTTTTTACCATATACTTGTCTTTTACTTAAAATGTTGTGTACAGGGAATGAAAGTGCTTGTCTTCTATTGAAGACTGGCGGTCAAACGGTTAAGGAATACAGATGTGCTGTTAAGCTATGCTAGGAATTGAAAACACTTGTTCTACTAATGGCGAAGATGGGTCTTCCTAATTAACCTTTTGAACGACATTGTCACATATACATGACAAGCAAGTACGTGCCCTATATGCCAAACATTACAAATATGTGACAAAAAGTATGGCGAATTTGTGGCTTGGCATGGGGCACGCTGTTGCGTTTATGCTCTGGCATTCAAAAGGTTAAGAAAACTTTTGTTAAACTGTCCCTTATGTCCATGTCTAATGTAGACATTAAAATTTTGAAACCATAAATAGGGCTGGTATTAACAACTGTGAAAGTTGATGTTACGGTGACCAGTTAAACAAACATTATTACAAACACCTGTATGTATGTAGTACAACATATGTTTTTGTTATATTTGACTAGCTTCTCTCTGAAACTATCCTGTGATACTCGGCTATCACTTAAAGAATTGTTGATATTGGTTCTATTTTCCAGAGATAACAATATTTTCCATTTTCATAATATTAGATTGGAATTGTAAATCAAATAAAAGTATTCCATAGACAAAATACTTCCTATGTTTAACAGAATCACACATTCTTCTTACCTTGATTATGCAGTTTCATAATAATATGTAATACATAGGAGGCAAGACATTATGTACTTTGGTTCATAGAAATTATATGAATTTTGGATGAATCACAAAATGTAAGAATAACACATTTTGCTGTCTCAAAGCCAATGATTTAGAATTAACAATGGCCATCTTGAATATTTAGGTAATGCAATGTAGTATTATACATCCTCCCTTATGTCTTTGTCCTCAATGCCGAGGGTTTTGACCTTGACTAATGATTTTCTCATAGACTATATTTTGCCATGTTGTCTTAGTTTTAGTGATGTGGATGGCATTGCAGACTTGTGGTCTCTAATGTCGAAGGTATTGATCTTGCCAAAATTATGGGCTCATAATTTATTGTATTGCAATTTTTTATGCTGTATATTCAAATATTGGCAATATTGACTTTGACTGTATTGTGTCCCTGACATAAGAAATAATGGTCTCATTCCTAAAGTAGTTAAGTATACTACTTTAGGAAAGAGGCCATTACTTTTTGAAAATTTTAGTTGAACCAAAGCATGGTACAATACCACAGCTCATATTTTTAACCAACTCTTAAAAAAAGGAGGTTCTTCTGGTCAATTCCTGTCAGTCATTTACATCCTCTGTTTAACAAATAAAAACATTATGATTGTAAACTATGCCAGAAACCTAACATAGTTTTAGAACCCCATATTTTTCTTTTACACTGGCATGTGGTTTGTATGTGTATTGAAAGTGTTCCTATCTCTAAGGACTACCACCCAGGTCAAGCCTGAAAATCTCAGATTTTGGTGCTCTTAACCCCAGTAAAATAAAAATTGAACACTGCTATAAAAAAAATCACTCTGTAAGTTATAGCACTTGACCACCATTTGTCTTAAGGCATAATTCGATCTTCTAAATTGATACTTTGAAATCCAGACTGCACACAAGACTGTGCCCAAATACTATTCCTAACTAGGACAAAGCCATGGAAACCCAGATAGATTAGATACCATTATGGTCATTGAGAATGTAATTATTTGAATAATTGTTTCAGGCAGGTAAGGGCTCTGCAATCACACTGAATTTGATATTATTATGAAACAGATACCTGTATTCTTACTTTACATTTTCCACAGCCTCGGAAACTGTAATACCCACCAAAAACGCAAAAATATAAGAAATATCTTGCAAAACACTTGTTAGCATCCAATGAGTTATGCTTTTGCCATTTTATCTTGAAAAGACTAACAAAAGAAAGTAAAGTTTTCAGACAACGTAGGGTTTGACATGCCAGTAGTGTTAAATGTTTGAAATTGAGTTTTTAAAGTTCTATTCTATTTAAATCTAAGATGTAACCATCTTAGATTTAAATTAACCTTAGACCCTTAGACCTTTTAAAGCTTAGACTTAAAAGTAACCATTAATTTATTGTGATAAAAAGAAATATTTACAAATACATAACAATTTGTAGATACTATGTATGTATGTACTATGTATGTAAAGGGAAGGGGAAGAACTCATAGGGAATATATCAAAAAATTCGTCTACATTGCTAACAACGGGAAAGTGGCCATTATAAAAATTAAGTAAATTAAACAGCCAAAACATTTAATTCAATTAGACCTTATCTAGACCATTTGAACTATCAAAGATTGGGCAGGTCTAGATTCTATAACTCTGCTACACTTGCTCATATTCTGTTCTTATCCATCTTTCAGATTGGCAGCATGGCGGAAATAGTGTACCCGCAAGGCTGCCGTCCAATCACCGATGACCTCGGTCCAGATGAGCTCGTGAGGAGACTAAAGGTATGTGCAACTTTTTTTTAAATAGTTGTTCTGCCCAGCAGGATGGAGGAAGTGAACTTGAGGGTTTAGGCAACGTGACATATTATGAGCTATGTAAAATTTTCAAAACCATTATCAGCCAACGCCAGCTGTTGCAGAAAACCAGGGCAGTGGCTCTGTCTTAGCATTATGCTGAGCGATGGCCGTTTTGCGGAGATGTGACGTATATTTTCCCATGCTGTATAAGTCACTAATTTTGTTTCTTTGTTTATGGTTTGGCGCAAATAAATACATTTTTTTCTGAGAAGTCTTAAAGGTGTCACAAAATGTCACATGGACAATCCCATACATTTTAGGTCATCATCATTATCGCTGAGAGAATGTCACTATGTATATCCGTGAACTATGTTGAATTATGCACCTTACTCCTACACATAATTTCTTGATGTAGAACCTTTCCTAATATTTACCTATGCCAGTAGGTCACTTGGTTCTACTGAGCAATAAATTATGCAGTGTTGTTTAGGGGAAACAGTAGCACTTCTATCGCCAACGACCATACTTTAACTTCAGGTATATTTCACTAGCACTTCGCCCGCGACTTCGTCCGCGCGGATTTAGTAGGTACTCCACAAACTTCAATGCCCCCTCAAACCCTTTTTAAAGGTAAGTTTTGGAAAATTAAGCACTACGATATCCATTCAACGGTCTCAGGATCAGCCTACTATCCACCCAGTTCACCCCGTTCACCCCGCCAGAGGTTGACTATGTAAACATTTTTAGATCTGTTTCAAATTTCCCACTTTTAGCTTGTTCATTCCAATTTCCACGTAAATTGAAGTAAGCAATAATGTCCTCCCCTGAAAAATTCATCAACCCTTTTCGCCCCTTATATTTGTTATTCTTAATTTTTTATCCAAAACATTAATGCCGTGCATTAAGTTTCTCCCCAGTTAGCTCAAACCGCAACATTTTTCTTACTTAGAGCATCGAAAAATCCAAATATTTGTTATTTTTCTTTTTCTATCCAAAACATTAATGCTGTGTTTCAGCTTCATCGGACTAAGCGTTAAGATTCTCCCCAGTTCGCTCAAACCGTAACATTTTTCTTACTTAGACCATTTTTATGCCCGTCGTAACTTTAAAACGAAAGGTCCGATTTGAGTAATTTGAAGTGTAGTTTACATGTACATTATCAACCTTAATTCTAAACAAACAAACTAACTAATCTTTACTCTTTATAATATTAGTTTAGATAGATTAGATATATAATCCTGATGATGTGTCTGTTTGAGTATTATTCGCAAATTATCGGCATTCGATTGAACTGAGTCTATAAAATAATCATTAAAATGTCTTGCTATCATTTTAGGAATATTAAATTTCATAGAATTGGTTACCTCCCAAGTTGCTTTAGACTTGTTAGTGCTAGTTCCTATAAAATAGCTGTTTTGAGCCCTTTGTGTTAATTGGATCACTTTTTAATATCTCTTTGAGAATTATTTGAAAGCCGCTTTTGTATCACTATTTCGCTTTATTCTGTATTGCTATAATAAAGTTCATAATAAAGATCAAATAAGTTCATTGAACTTTATAGAATTTACTGGTGATTGTGGAATACTGAGCATACAAATGATAAAAGCACTCAATACAATTGCCCAAAGGAAATAAATACTAAAAATATTCTGCTTTTAATTTTCAAGATTAGAAACAAAATTTAGGATTCGTTGAATCTCGTGAGTTTGGAGGAATTACGTTACCCAAAAAATTAGGGCGTTTTTCAATTCTATTAGATTAAAACTCCTTTAATTGTATTAGAAGTTTCAACTACCATTACCGAAGTTAATGCAATTATCAATGTCTTCAGAACTGTTCAAAACATTATGCGCGCGTGGATTTCCATAGCAGAGTTATTTTAGAAATATATTTATTATACTCTTCAAAGATCTTATACTTACAATCATCAACAAATATATTTCGAAAAAGATTATTACAGGATTTTATGTTGATAAAAAACTCTATGGCCCATAACTCATTAATAGGTACCTACCAACTCTTAACATCTTACACACGTGATAACTTTTAAACGAAATATCCGATTGAGATGAAACAAAAAGTATTTTACTTCTACATAAATACTCTTGATAACATAATGCTTAATTTCGATAAAGATTAATATTACGATACGTATTTAACGTAGTTTTTTTTCTTTAGACGATTTAATAATTATTTTGAACACAAAATGGGTTATTGTGATTAAACCATGATAGCTAGATATATGTTCTCGCGGACTTTTTTGTAGGTCTTAATGGGATCTTCTAACCCGTAGTACATCATTTTGTTCTATTGTCAATAGTTTTTGGTTTAAAATAAAAAAAGGTTTTTGATTTTACACCTTGTGTTACGAAATAGCAATTTTATTACGGATCCCTAATTTTGAAAAAAAAAATATAGCCTATAGCCTATAGCCTTCCTCGATAAATGGACTACCCAACACTGAAAGAATCATTCAAATCGGACCAGTAATTCCAGAGATTAGCGCGTTCAAACAAACAAACAAACTCTTCAGCTTTATAATATTAGTATAGATTTCCATTTCTGATCGTGTTTTTGTTAACATTCATAAAATGTGGAATGGACCTCTACTTGAGGTCCTCGTCCGTAAAACTACGACTTGGACAGTGTCAATCAAAGATTTTGTTTACGCCGTTTCGTTGCTTTATTGCCGTTGGTCTAGTTTTAGGTTAATTCATTCGTAAGCCAGATTCGGTCATTGGAAAGACAGAACACTAGGGCTGCCATCGCATAATTTGTCGACGCCGCCGGACAAAAACTTTGAAAACCCCGGACATTTGGGTGAAATTTCCCCGGATACAACCGAAAAAAATGTTTCATTGTTTTAAATAAAAACACCGTTGACATAGTCATTTTTTAAATAATTTCTTTTCTTTTCGATACACATACTTGAAACTATAGCGTAATAAATTAAATATCAACTCCAATTTAATTATACATTCTTCTCCTTCCGAGGTTTAATATATTTTTAATTTAATTTTTATTTTATGCTTTTAAGGTTCCGTACCTCAAAAGGAAAAATCGGAACCCTTATAGGATGACTTTGTTGTACGTCCGTCCGTCTGTCTGTCAAGACCCTTTATCGGAACGCGTGGAGGTATCGAGTTGAAATTAAAACCATATACCTACTCAAGTCTACAGTTCCTCGAAGCTGTGAAAAATTAAATTTCTAAGTAAAAAAAAGATACGGCTGTTTATGCCGCAAAAAACGTATTTTTCGACACTCTCAAGGGAATCAAAATTTTTAGGGCAGTTCCCGTTGACATAAATTCATGAAATTTGGCAAGAAGATAGATCTTAGAGTAAAATTATAGTTTTATCGTATAAAAAATATTTTTTTACGATTACAAACTTATATTTTCGGTTGAAGACATGACCGTGACGTACATTGATGTATGGGAGAACATTTTTTCACCAACAAAGTTAAGTTTGTCCTTCGATTTTGCCTGCTATATTTTGCTTTCATAGTTTATAAACTTCCGTAGGTAATGTAGACTCGGAAAAATCAAGACTCGATCGGAACCCTCGGTGCGCGAGTCTGACTCGCACATGTCCGGTTTTTATACTTTATTTATCTATTAGCTACTACAACACACCCTACGATCACCTTACCTAAATGACATTACATCGTTAAAATACCATAATATCATATCGATCGAACGAGTAAAAGTAGCTGAGAGCTATCACCAATGTATTCACTCATCTCTCTTTTCTGCTTCATCATCAACCCTCATCACAATCTATTTATAACCTATTCATGGAATCCATTAAAATGAGCCCAAACACAGTATCCTGCAGATTCTAGGTGATGCTATAGCATCAGGTCAAGGTGACTAGTCTTCTTATAATTTGTTAATAGAAACCATTCCAATGAGCCCAAACATGATACCTCTGCTGTAACTAAACAAGAAGTTGGGTATTCTGCAGACCTCAGGTCATGCTGCAGCATCAGGTCAAGGTTACCATATTCTTGCCATACTATTGAAGTAACTGAATACCAAATTTTGCATCGATCAGACCCGTGGAAGTGGCTTCATTAACTAGAAAAGAGCTGATGATATTGAAATGGCTGAACCAAATTTCTTGAATCATATTTAAGAACATTTTAGATTAAATTACCTTTCTAACAAAAAAACTAAATCAAAATCGGTTCAACCGTTTACGAGTCAAAGACCCACAGAACCACAAACATACGTCAAACTTATAACAACCCCTCTTTGTTGGTGGGGGTTAAAAACAAAATTATAATTATAAGTTTTGGTTCTATCAACAATCAAATTTAATTAGCTATGTACTAGTCTAATGTAGAATGTAACTCAGATGCGGATCCTTGGATTTCGCTTAGAGGAGGGGTGCAAATATTTGTCTAAGTGGGGGGGAGGATTACATTGTCACAACGCTTTAGACGTTTTTACAGTTGTTCAACGGTGCCATTACAAAAGTAACCTATGCAATCGACAGCGAGCGAATCGATCGCAAAGAGTTTTAGGAACTCATAGAGATAGCTAAGGTTTTTTAACCTTTAAAAAAAAGAGGATTAAGTTAATCGGCTTATGCGGAAAGGCTAAAAAGATCTAGAGAATCCCAGATGCGAGGGCGAACAAAGTAGATTAAATTTTCTGTTAACCATTCATATCTACGATAAAAGTTTCTATGTCAACTTATACCTAAAACCTGAGAAACTATGTTGCAAATTGCACGAAAATATTGGCACCCAGTCTTCGATAGATACTATTTTTTGAAGTGAAAATTTCTTTAGCGGCGTTGTGCACTTTTTGGGATGGGTGAAAAATGTTAAACTCGCGTCAGGACACGTGACCGAAAATTCGTAAGTCGGAGGAAGAGTAGACGCCGGGCGCGGCGTAGGAGAGGAAGTAATATACCCCTCTCTTTCTACCGCGCGGCAAAAATGTATGCCTCAATGCATGCATATGCAATTCGTGCGAAATTATTCCCGAAACATTCCAAAATATCAAAAATGTCCAACGTTAATGTTCAAGTTTTCACTTCTGCCGGCACTCCCGGAGTGCAATCCGTTGTTTCTTTTTACCAGTTACACCTATTTCTGGGAGTTATAGACTCGAGAGAAGGAGAGAAGGCTACTAAGAGTTAAATCCGGATTCTATGGACACAAACAGTGTCGGGGTTTTACCCGGACCTTTTTTGAAATCCCCGCCCGGACGCTCTCCAAACTAAGACAAATCCGGGGAAACCCGGATCGATGGCAGCCCTACCGAAAGGTGACCGTCTTATTCAGAACGGTGTCGTGCACCCCGCTACGTTTAGTGCTATGTAATTCGTCAATTAGTTGAGACGCTTGTATAACCCATCAAAAGACTCCTCTTCATCTTCAAAAGGTTAGGCAGCGCACTGGTACCTCTGGTGTTGCAGATTACCATAGACGGCGGAGACTACATACCACAATCTGGTCCGCATACTTGATTTGCCACTCTATAAAAACATAAAAAATTATTTGGACTCCTCAGTATTCAGACGCATACCTGCCTGATTTATTACAATTAATTTTAAACCGAACTAAACATATATAATTATTTCGTAGAGTTGCATTGTATCATTTAGTACTTAGGGGATCTGCCAGTGCACTTATACTCCTGATAAAACATCCAAACAGAGCTAAAACACTGTCAAAACATAAAACTTGACATTCACATGATAAATATTATCAGTCATTGCCTTTTCAGCAAAATGAGCACAATATATTTATAAGATTAGAGCTTAAGCCATCACAATCGAATGGATCTTATTATTACGCAACTGCACCAGAAGGAGTGAAAAGAGGAGAGGGGAGGTGTGGTGTCAAGTACTAAAATGACCGGACAATGTGTAACCGGTGTGGCCAGTGAAAAATAGTACCTATTGATTCTTACTTTCAGACACAAATCTAAACTATCTCTTTTCAAATTATCAAGCTCATGGATGCAAACCTACTGTTTTAATTAATTCGTAATGTTATCTGATCCGGATTAATACGTCCGTGGTTCAGGCATTACGGATAAGTGTCACTTCATTATTAATTATGACTTTTTATCTCACGTGGGCATTTCCTCTGTTTATTTTGTAAACATTCGTAACAAACTTGATTTCTTTTAACAATTCGTCTGCGTAGCAGAAAAAATTACAATTATTCTAAAAGCCCCTTTAGTAATTTTAGTAGTATAAGGTTTTTAAAGATACCTTTCGCATATTGGTCTGATATAATCAGGGGGTTGAATTAGTGGTCAATGTCATCTTCACTTAGCGTAGATGACCCAGTGGTTACGTCCCCGACTAACCGAGGATCGTAGGTCCGTAATTTATTGCACCAACACTGCTCTCAAATCGGAGATGGGAAACGTCATGAGGAAACTGGCATGCCCTAACACTAAGAAATCGAAGATCATGACATCTACCAATCCGCACAGGGCCCGCGTGGTCCACCACGCGATCCCGGTGCTGATTGGTTGTAATCCATACAGCCTACCCCCTCTCACAGAGAGGCCTGTGTCCCAGCAGTGGCACCGTTATAGGCTTGTTCTGCTTATGCTATGTCACCATCAGATGTCCATCTTTCTTCTGGAAGACTTTAGTGTAGAGCAACGTCGGAGCAAAGCGCTCCGACTTAGGTCTCCACTATAGAGGTCCTCAAACTCAAATTTTGAACTCTTTAGCAAAATCTTGTGAAGGTCTCTCCCTATTTGTACCTAATCTAGGTTTGTGATGCATGAAGTTTAATTAAAATTGAACACCTATCTTGGAAATGGCAGACATTATTTTACCCTTATCCCAATTTATTTTCGGTTGCCATAGTGTTCTCCTTCCATACTTCTTTGTTAGTCGTCTCAGTAGTCACCTCTTTTTTCGATATATCATGCTTCACACAATCCATGTATCGTTTCTTTGATCCCTTTCATGGAAAATGGTATTATTCAAACATAATCCTTACCTACTGCGGTCGACAAAGGAGCAAAGAGCTTATCCCAATATTACGGAAACCATTCTAATACCTAGCTGCATCGAAGAATCTCCTCCTGAACACAATATCAAAGGAATGCTACCTGATATTCCACGCGTCCTACGAAACAATCAATTATGTTCTCATTTGGAGTCAAAGCTTATTACAAAGCTTGTTAAGTCTCACGCCACGCGCTTTCATCATTGATTTATTTTATTTATAGTGGTAGTAATAAAATGCTTTCAGCTTTGTCGCTAGGAATGAGACACCCTCCGCCAGTTGGTTTCGTATATTGTAGGATTACAGGAATATGTGCAATTTATTGTGTAGTGCTGTATAAAAACGGAAACGGTCTTGGTTTTTTACGGCTATGTTTTTACCCTTCCGCTGATGGCTCGGAATTCGTCATGAGCTGTTTTGTCAGGAGGCGAACTGTGACATGTAATTCAGTAAACTGGTGATATATATGTATGAAATAGGCCCAAAATAATTAATCGATTGCTCCCCAAGATTCTTTAAGAAAAAGTTAGCAATGGACGTATTCTTATACCTTGGTCTTCCCCAATGTTGTCAGAACGAAGATCGAAACTTGAAGACGATCACCTGAAGCTTTCCTTAGCCACCTCAGGCCACCTGTCCGATGCCCAGGACCCAGATAAACATGACCCATAAATATGACCTACTTTCACGGCCCAGGTATTGGGCGGTAAATCTCCAGACTAAAATAGCCTTCCCAGTTTATGATTTTGTTTATGTTAACACGCTGCATATCGTAGGACATTTTTTTCGTAGATAAATAAGATGTTCCAACCTTTACGGAGACCATCTTAAGCCTCATCTATCGTGGCTAGAACTGTGGTGGTCCAGTGGTAACGGCCGCGACTTACCAGTTTTATGTCGTGTGTTCGAACCCTATCAGGCAATTTATTTTGTGTTACATCATCACTGTTTTTAAAAGGGTGAAGTTAAGGTGAGGCCAAACGAGCGTTATTTTTTGAGTGGGTGTCGCGTAAAATGAGTCGCGGAATTTACGTTGCATTCGGTTTCATACAAAAGTCCTGTTTGTGCCACACGGCGACGCAAAATGCGACTCACGCGCATTATATCAACCGAATTGCGTCGGGGTCAGTCGTCCATATAAGGTATGGAACTGTCCCCACATCAGTCTTTCCCTATTTAGTGGTTTTACCCAGCTTCTCTTTCTTATTGTGAAATCTTCCTTTATTGCTTCGTAAATGCTCAATATTTTAATGGATCCATTGCACGACACAAACACCCCGTACAAAAGTTGGATAGTAACTGAAATTACGTCCGTCTGTCTGGTAGCCTAACCGGATTTCAGTTGAACGTTAATTGCGCAACTCAAAATACGCGTCTTACGTATATCAAAAATATCACAGCCGCTTGCCCTCGCCCTTAAATTTCTTGAGGAAACCGGCATGTCCTAGAGAGAAAAAATCGAAAACATGTAACATCCACCAATCCGCACTGGGCTGTCGTGGTGCATTATGGCTCACTCAGTCACAGGGAGGAGGCCTATGTGACCCGTGTTCCAGCAGTAGAAATATTAAAGGCTGATTAAGTAAACGTGTATGCCTTGGTTGTGTCGTGTCTTGCTGCCTTCTGTCGCAGTTCAAGTGTCGTTGTTCAGTTTAAGGGAGAGGTCAACCTCAAAATTGTTGAACGAACTTTGTTGTTATTGAATAAAACCTTTTTATTTTATTTTTTTTCAGTTGCTTGGATACGGTCATAGTGATATTCATAAAAAAGATGTTCAAACCTTATATGACGTAGGCTTGTATAGATTCGTTTGTTTGGTGTAACCCGCGCCTCGATACACCCCGACGTATTAATGTGAACCTAGCTTTACTGTTTTATATTAAGTAACGATGTCGAAAGCTCACTATCACAACGTGTAATGTTACGTAGTAATAAGCTCAGTGTGACAGATATTCTATGGCTAGAGTTATTTGTCGTTGGATGCGATGAACAGGTGTCGAGTGATGCAACTACGTAGTTCCTATCGCTTCGCAATTTATACATGAACGAACGTCGCAACGTCGCAAGTTCGCTACGACGGCAGTCAGACAAATCAATATTCTATGTCTTTTAATGCGTTCCGTATTTTTCAAGCTTGGATTTGAATGAATAGTTTAACGTGTATTAATGTCAGGTTAATTCCTTAAAGATTCGGTTACACGCTTTGAGCCCGCTTGCCCAGACCAGAGTTATTGTTTAACTCGGAGTTAGTTGTTAACACGAGGTTAAATAACAAATATTTCATTCATAATGACCCCGGTTAAAAGTAACTCGGAATTAAAAATAACTCTGGTTTCTGCAAGAGTGCCTAATTTAAACAAGAGACCCTAAAAACAGTAGTAATGCTACTTTCCAAATAATTGGATAGGTTCGTCTGGACATTAAATTTTTTTTAGACGATCTAATGCTTTAATAAGTACTTTCGGTCCTTAGTAGAAACAAAGTACTTTGACACCTGTCCCGATTAGACCGAAGAGTAATGGATGAAAGATTAGAAATGCGCGTTTCGTTATTAGAAAATAATGTTTTGAACCAACAGCAGTTGATAAGGACCAAGCAAATGCCTATCTTATACAGCTAGTTGTCTTCAATGTTGCGCCATACCGCCCGTCACCGGTCCTCCGCACGTTGCTTCATAAATCGTTTGTAAGCTCTCTTCCGATCCCTATAGTGTACTCGAAGATTTGTTATCAAGGATTTATTTCACCAAGCAGGTTTTAAAATGTTTTATTCTCTTCGTTCTGACGCAGGAAGACTCTAGACATAGTTTGTCAGTAAAATAGTTTTTATTTAGTGGTTATTTTCTTTAAATTTTGTGTTTTGCGTTATTTCTGGCGAAATAAACGTATTTTCTTTCTTTCTAGACTAATAAATTCTTATTTTGTGCAATGAGCCAGCTTAAGTTATCAAATAAGGTGCAACGTGGCGTGGCAAAGCCACGAGGTTATTTCAAAGGGATTTTCCTAATTTGGTCTGTCTACAGATACAGTATTTTCTATAAAAAAGCGTTCACGCACTGTCGCTTCGCTCCTGTCTGCGGATGACTTGAGACAGCCAATCTCAACAGATCATTGTTTGAAATTCATCAGATAATATTCACTTCGACACATGACTCCAAAACTGTCGGTTTCAACTTCCATACTAAGTTTGTGAAGATACTTCCAAACTTTGAGCTCCTAAGTCTTTCCGGAGTTCGAAGCTACAGTTATGGACAGAAAGTATGTTCTATATTGACCCTAGTATACGGAGTATTTTTCTAACTTTGCGCCTCCAAACTTCTAATACTTCCAGCTAAGATCTTAGACCGACGCGTGTCCAAAATTGGTCCTAGTGTTCGGGAGTTGTTTATATTGTATATTTTATGACATGACGTATTCAACGGTCCTGCAGACAAGCAATAAACGTTGTCGCCACATGTTCCTTTGGGCTATTTGGTATTCTGCTTAAAGTTATGCAAAGATAAGCTGTGATCTTTTTTTTTACCCGAATCTGCGCTGTTGTTTCGTCCATTTTTGGCTAAACGCCCTAAGGGACCAACCATATTCGGGCGTACTCGGCTTCATTCGAAAACCTTCGTCTCTAGAGGTTATCGCTTCACCGTCTGCTGTTGTTTGTCGTTCAGAAACGTGAACATTTCTATATAATTTGTTTGCTTTTAGCACGCCAACTTCGTCGGCCTGGGATAATTGGAACGAAGCAAGTCTTTTTGCTTTTGTTCGACTTTATGAATCCTCGACAGTTATTTTTGACGACTCCTAAATCCACTTTCACAACATCATGTTGGCGTCCGCTTTCCGACTTTGGGGCATGTCGCATATGGAAGCATCGGGTTGTATGGCACTGCGTAGGTCGACTGAGAAAAGGTGAACCGAGGTGAATTGACACGTGTGTGTCTCTTTGCTTACTTGACTAATTAAGTAACTAGGTACTGTAACGCTTTATCGGTTTTCAATAGACAATAGAACCTTCTCCAAGCTAAATAATATGTATTGTTAAGGGTAGCGTAGCGTCATAGTGACCTACTTACTCACAGGTATAACAACTACTCCTGTACACTGAAGCTTATTGATTTTACGTCGAAAGCTGATATTTGTTGATTGGTATAACTACGTACATAGTTTATTTGCCGTACATTCAGTGCAATATTGATCCTTATTCTCGGAAACGCAAAGACGAGTATTTCTCCGTTTATCATGAAATATAAGAGCTATCAGGCTGCTCTGTGAGCTCGATTCTAGGAAAACGGGAACATAAATGATACTGAACATTTTCTTTAATGAAATGTATGTATGTACTTTTATGTTTCCCTCGCATAAATGATTAATTCGCAGAATACTAATTCTGTTTGATGCAGTTTGTTATACTCTTTTTGGCACGTCCTACAAAGCTTTAATTTGATTATATCAGCATTGAGATTATGACGCGATCATGAAGCTCGGTGGGATAGAATTTCAGCGTATTAAGTTCAGTTTGCTTGTCTTTAAGCTTCGAACAAATTAAATGGAGAAATTGGTTTTATGTTAAAACTAGCTTTTGTTTGCGGCTTCGCTCGCGTTAATATAGATTTTCGCAAAAAAGCCTTTAACCGTCTCCTGGGTCCCATTCATCTCTGTACCGAAATTCATCAAGATGAGGTCAGCGATTTGTACTTGGAAGAGTCACAAACTACAAAATTATTTTCTCATTTATAATATTGAGTTTGGATGAACGTATGACAAGCGTTCTTTCAAAGTTTCGGGAGAAGAGAGATTTCAGTACATTGTCATTGGTTGACTCACAGACTAACAAGACTTGATCAACTGATTTTCATAAAGCTGTCATGTTGCCAAGCACTGATTATTATACTGTCTTAAATACTAGGTAACAGACAGATTGTATTGAACGTCTCACCACGTGGATCTAAATAAAAAGCAAACATCTGCTCATCCCGCAAGGTGTGAGTCCCTGACATAAACGGGTTCCCTTCAAATGTTAGCAGGCGAGCTACCGAGTTGTCACCTTACTTTTTATTGACTTACGATCGGATCTGTGACTTAAATGTTATGCTTATAAATAACTTAGCTATGTTTTTCTCATTTCTGGTGTTCCGCATGGCCTAATAACGCATTCTCGTAAACAAACTCAGTGCAAACCAAAAAAATCAAAATCAAAAGTAATTTATAAAAATTAAGCTAAGAATCACCACTTTTCGTCAATAATTTATTTCAAGGTTGTCCTCAAAACACCCGCCCGTCACCACTTCCTAATGTTCAAGCTGAAAGTGGTGACGGGGGTGTCGTTTGGGGGACAGTGCATCTCACAGTTAGACTTGAATGTATGAAAAACCTGCTTATATTACCTAGTCTAGCACTATGTAAACCTACTTACTGTACTTACGGCATAGTGCTCATGCTCATCCAAGTGGCATAATACGTAGGGAGGGAAACTATAAATATGAACTACGGACTATTCACATACGTTCGTACTTCAGACATTCCTCATGTCTACTTTTCTGTTCAATTCAATACGTCTAAACGTCAAAAGCTGTTCAGAAACAAATATTTCCCATGGTAAAGTTGAAATGAAATTCACATTTCTTTCACAAACGCCAATAACATGTAGGATCGTGACACGCGAATGATAAATGTAGTGAAAGATCACAGAGAATACTTCACACTAATATGACTTCAATCACTTCGGAAAAAGTACTGAAATAGCGTAAAACGACAACTGAAGTGTAATTTTAGTAACACAGTAAAGTGCCAAAATAAACATGTTGTATTTTTAAACAGTGCTGAAAGAATAACTGTAGCATAACATGGACATGCAGAATACATTATTTATAAGTGCCGGTGACCTACATTTTTTTTTATTGTGTAATGTCGCATCGGTGGTCTGTGTTGCCATTAATAGCCATATCGCTATAAAGATCGATTTTATTTAAGAAGGATATGCGTAATTTTCGTGATAGTAATCTAATACGTATTTTTGCGTTTTTTTTATAGTTTGAATTTTTAAATCGTTAGGTAACTTAATAATTTTGTACTACACTGTAAAAAAAGGTTATTTAAGCTCAAGAAAAAGTTATCAAAAAACAGAAATCGGTCCTTAGTCAACATATCCGGTACTCAAGGACCAAAATCAAAATTAACTGTCCTGTGTTACCGAATTGTAAAACCATCCAAGGATCAAAATTGAATGAATCGTAACGTAGTATTGGCTTAAGTAACGCTACTTAAAAGGCCTATGGCGTCGGTATGATTGATCGTTCGATCGTGACGTATAATACATACCTAGAGTACACTATGTTACGCGTGTAACTTGTATTGTGTGAGCCAACAGCCTTGTAGGAGAAAATAAAGGGCACGAGTTTTCTAAGGAACTCAAGAACGTATGGAGGATCTTGTAGTTGGACTTACTGCTCTACATCTAAATATGTCCGTATTGCTGTGAGAGAAATTAGGAAGGAAATCCATCGAGTATAAAGACTTATTTGTTTTTTTATTTTATCGTCTTCGTCCACGTTGAATTAGCCTATAACCGTTTCCAGGGTCCCATCTATTTCTGTACCAAAATTTATCAAAAATTGTTCAGCTATTTAGGCGTAAAATTGTAACAAACAAGCAAACTCACTTTCACATTTAAAATATTGTTAGAATTTCCCGGAGTCTAGATTGTTACCCGTTTGATAGCAAAAGGCTTCCTCCCTATTGTTTTTGTACAACCTTTATTGTCCCACTACTGGGCAAAGGTCTCTTCTATAGCCGCCCCGCCTTCCCGGTGAGTTGCCTTTTGCCTTTGCCCCCATAACGTAGAACTTTAAACGATATGACTAGCCAAATATCGTTGTTTTATGTACAAGTATGTATTTGTACTACAGACATTTCTGCCGAACCCTTCGAGGTATACAGGTGTCATGTTATTTCGTTCTTTATATTTGTCAAGGTCGCTTGGTTGGCTTTTGGTGGACTAAATATTTGCCTCCATATACATAATTTGAAAACAATAAGCAAGCCATTGTCTTTTTAAAACGCTACACGAGAAGGTTGGCCACAATCAATTATGTTAATCTATTAAAACTCGCTGAAAACATGAATATTTTGCTACAGTTTTGTAAACACGATCTTCAAATAAACTGGAATAATAAAGTCTAGTAAAGTGTTTTGCTTTTAAATTTCGTCGTCATTTTAATTTCTTTGGAGAGAAGAGAAACATAATAAAACTGAAAGCAGTTTCTAGCGAAAGGTCATGGAGAGTTGCTGTAAATAGAAGCGCCGAGCCCCAAGCATTTTACCTACGTTCAAACTGGGTACCTGCTATCACACTAATATTATAAAGGCGAAAGTTTGTGAGTGTGTGTGTATATTTTTTACTTCTTCACGCGCAAACCGATTTTGGTATGGAGATAGGTTTTTATCCCGGGAGGATGTTCCCTTGGGATAATTATCGACATTAACGCGGGCGGAGCCGCGGGCGACAGCTAGTTTAATATAAAATGGAGTATTATCTGACTACTACCGTAGGTAGGTAAAAATCCGTTGGCATTTACCGATGGATTTCCCACTATGGCATTTCGACAAAAATGAAAAATAAACCATGTGTACAAACTGTCTTTCTCTGTTTAACCCCTTTAGGGAATGAATTATCATAAAAACTTCCTCACTGTCGTAATAAATAGAACTATTTTTCAAAAGCGCATGTCTTTAGACTCAGGAGTAAGGGTGTGCGTTGTCTGCCACCGAATTTAAGATTTAATTGAGTCTATTAACTTAGTATCTAGATAGATAATATAGATTCGCAAAACGTACAATTTTCCACGGATATTTCCCCTTATTATCCTTAACCTTAGTTATCTTTTCTGCTTTGACCAAAAATCCGTCTGGGAAAAAGTAGCCTTAAAAAAATCATTTCGTCAGTCACAGAGAAATGTAATCCAATCTTGAATCCGCTACAGCACCCTACGCTAGGCTGCATTTTTAATCTGTGGGAGAAAAAGTAAAAATGAGCTAAAATTTGGAAATAAAATTTGGTTTTACACATTCGTAAATCCGAATGGAAAGCTAGTGGTTAGTGTGACGGGTTGAAAGGGGAGAATGGAAGAACAAAACATATTGCGCCGACCCCAAGCAACATGGAGCAAAGGGTTTATTTTTAAGGATGGGAAAAGATCAAATTCTTCTTCCGCTCTGGGTGGAGCGGAAGGGCGTGTCAAACTCTTAATGTCTAAAACCCATCCGCGTTCCTCCTAAAGCCCTTTGCGTTGAAAGGCCGCGGTGACTCTTTCGAACAAATTCCGCAACTGTGGCAGGCTCTGGCCCTAACGGGCCACTTCTCCTATGCTGACATCTCTTTGAAGCGTGCGCGGAACACAACGCGCCATCGACCCGAGCCTGGTTGTGATCGGACTGCGAGCTACCCAACGCGCAAGTCCGATGGGGCAAGGGTAGGAAGACGATGACATTCATGAACCAGAAAGTATAACACTTTTGATCGGTCCTTAACTCCTTTAGAACTCCTTATAGTAGTCGGGCCCGTTTGTAGGGATGAACTCAAGAAAATAACTTTTAACAAACACGTCACACACTTTTACACAATTCATTTTCAACAATTAATAAACGGTACAAGAGTCACAGGACAGGGCTACAAAAACTTAGGACGAAAGCGTGGCTGCTAGCGAAATTGTTGTAAGCCTGCACTTATAGCTATAAATAACCTAGGGGTCTCGAACTGCTCGTCTCAATAATGTATCTACCTTTGACCAACTGTCAAATTAGCTACCAACAGTAGCTGATACCTCATGTTTGCCTTTCAAACATGACGCTTCAGCAATTTTTGGTAAGTCAAGAGTGAATAAATTAGAGCTCACATTGAACAAGCTCGTCTAAGGAGTGACATGCCGTTCACCGCATCATTGCTTAACATCAAGTTATACTGTGGTCATTCGCGAGCCTATCAATTTTTTTTTTTTTTTCAAAGGTTTGACCTGTCCTTATATCTGTAAAACTGTATGAGAACTCACTTTACTTGCGACTGCGATTAACTATGTTGTAAAAGTGAAAACACGGTACGGTTAACTAACATGTCCACGGTACGGTTAACTATCATGTCATACATCGACTTGCATATTGTGTGCTACTATTAATAGTCCCAACTTGTAATCAATGCGAACAGTTAATACAAGTGTTGTGATTTCAATATGCGACATTACCACAGTGTAGGCGAGTACAGAAGATCAATAACATACTGCTTCTCTAACATGATGCCAAATAGATATACGTAACATCATAGCAACGTTTTCATTGCTAGCTATACAACAATCTGCTAGATGCAAAAAGCATAGGGCCCGTTGATGTGGGAACGCTTGGGGAGGCTTATGTCCAGCAGTAAACGTCCTGCAGCTGAAATGTATCATAATGATGCCTATAAAGATATGTGTTTAGTTTTATTGTTCTACTTTGCTTGATGTCCCCTCTTTATTCCGGTCGCTTTATCCTTTAATGCTTCGTCAAAATAAAGTAAATGTTCGATCTTGTCCTTCTGACGATAAAAACTATTTGCTTACTCATTTTACGACTACGAAAGGAAGTGTACAGCCACCGTTGTTATGCAATTCCTTCATTTGTTTTCTAATTTAGGACATATTGACAGATCCCAACCTAATTCTGTCGCGATTCTACACCGCAACTTAAAGGACCAGTCCTTATAAGTTTAATACTGGCTAGTATAAGGCTTTCAGTGTGTAAATAATAATATAGTGCAAAGAGTAGTAGGAAACGTGTGGGACTTAAAAGAAATATCCTCGCCTACAACCGTTTTGTAAACTTCACCTTGTTTTTATTGGGCGGAAGGAACTGCCTCGTTGGTCTAGCTAGAGGTCTCAAGTGCTTATGCTGAGCATGAGGTTCTGGGTTTGATTCGGGCAGTGTCATTGAGTTTTCTGTGTCGAATTTCTCAGTCTCTTTCGGAGTCTAGATTTCTGCTCAGTTGATGCCGATAAGCTTACCCGATAATATGTGTATAGGACTTCAAGGAGAAAACCGAATAAATTGTATCAGCCTAGGGTACGAAGCGTTGCTGGGCTATAGTAACATCTCTGCCTAACCCTCCGGGAAATACTAGCGTCTTTTTATGTCTCAGAGAAATCATAAATAATTGCATATCATAGACTCTCTAACTTGTGACGTTTTCAAAGCTCTAGGATTCTAAGTGTCGGGCTGTTTGATTGCGTGATTACGTAGTTTTTATCGATTACCCGGGAACGCCCCAGGACTTCGTTATAACTCATAAGTCGTCTGTCCCGGGTTTTTATGATCCCACTGGGATTTAGAAATGCCTCGTTATGATATAAAAGGACGTTGGTTTGAAAACGTAACACATTTTTAGGATTTGGTCCTGGTTGTGACATTTTTTCGTGCTTGAGAATTTTCTTCGATCCCTCCTCTTCTTGATATAATCAACCGCTAACATAGTTTTCATTTTTAGGAAGACTGCAAAAACGTCTACCAACAAACAAAAAATAGTCACAAATTACAGGCTTTTTCAGAACCGCGCAAATGCAGCCACAAATTCCGGCTTTTTCAGAATAATTCGTCGAAAAACTCCGCTTTGGCATAGCTGCCATTTAACCAAGCCTTTATTGGCACCAAGTTACGATCATAAATTAAAACTTGTGTTTAATTGGATTTTGTCTGCCTTATTGCAGTTTAATCTTAACTTTTCGCCTTGACTTGTTGATAAATCTTAAGATTTACTTACAAAATAAATCGTAAGTTTTACCACCGCTGTATTCTAGGGGTAATAACATAGGGTCCGTAAGATTATGAAGGCAGATTGGAAGTGTTATCTTGTGAGAAAAAGGTTCCTATTGACCTTGAATTAAAGGTCATAATTGTGAATCAATTGCGATCGGTTGTTAGCCTTTCGTATCCGAGGACCAATGTAACCAGTTTCACTTATTAATTTACGTAAGTTTGCTTTATTGCTGTGCTCATTATCTTGATTTGAACAGCTGATATTTGTGAGGTGTTTGGGACGGACTTAAGTCCTTTATTATCAGTTAAGCGTTTAGTTTTGCCAACTCTGGTCTGCTATGATGTATTTCGGTTAAAGGCGATTGTTTAACTAAATCTATCTCCTTCTGTTCATTCCATCCAAAAGTTGTCCGCAAGAGATTGCCCTTTGCGATAAAACCGCCTATTGTACACTTGTTTTTAGGGTTCCGTCCCGTTTTCCATAAAATACGAGTGGTCCTATAAGGCTTATAGGATCACTCGGTTGTCTGTCCGTCTGTCACAGCCGATTTTCGCCGAATCTACTGGACCGATTCAGTTGAAAGTACACATGTATATTTATGTGACCCAATGATGACGTGTCACATAAATAAATAAATTTCGGGAGAAAAAAAGATTTTTCAACTGTACCGTGTGACATATTAAATCAAAAGGCTCATTGTAGCCTGCCATGGGCACGCCACTATTGCGGCGGTAAGGCCCCTCTTTGAGGAGTGGCTGGAGAGGCGCCACGGCGTCCTCACCTTCCGCCTGACGCAGGTGCTTACCGGACACGGCTGTTTCGGGAGGTACAGGAATTTGTTCGAAAGAGTCACCGCGGCCCTGGAACGCAAAGGGCTTTAGAAGGAACACGGATGGGTTTTAGTCAGTAAAAGTCTGACACGCCCTTCCGCTCAACCCAGAGCGTTTGATGATTTTCCATCCTTAAAAAAAAAAAAAAGCCTGCCAGGGTTGCGGAATTTGTTCGAAAGAGTCACCGCGGCCCTGGAACGAAAAGGGCTTTAGAAGGAACACGGATGGGTTTTAGTCGGTAAGAGTCTGACACGCCCTTCCGCTCCACCCAGAGCGTAAGAAGTCATTTAATTTGATGATATCCCATCCTTAAAAAAAACGGTCTCAAAAATATTTTTTTCATAATTTAAAAATATTCTGTTCCGAAGTTATTCACGAAAATAGATGATTGTAAGTGTAAATGAAAATTGACCATTCTCCACCTTATCTCCGAAACTACTGAGCCTAAAATTATGGAAAAAATACAGATAATAGGTCTCTAGAGATTACAGGAAAAGCTATAAGTAATTAAATGTATATGATTTTCGTTCGGAACCCTTTGTTCGCGACTTCGTACGCGCATATCCTGCTTTTTCCCCGCTCCCGTAGGAATTTCGGGAAATCATAGTAGTAGTGCTCCCTTACGGAGTGTAGGGAAGCTACATGCCAAATTTCCTTTCTACGGCCAGTACTTTCGGCTGTGCGTTGTCTAGCAGTCACTCAGTCAGTCAGTAACGAATGATTTTTTATTAAGGACTAGCGGACGTCACGCGATTTCACCCGCATAGTTCCCGTTCCCGTGGGAGTACGGGGATAAAATATAGCCTATGTTACTCGCTGATAATGTAGCTATCCATTGCTGAAAGAATTTTTGAAATCAGTTTTTGAGTTTATTCATTACAAACATACACACACACACACAAAAATTCAAAATTTTCCCTTTTATAATATTAGTGTATATTTGTTAACAGGGCTGGCTAATCTTTGCTAAATAAATGATTACTTACTCTATGGCCTTACCAATCAACGCATTCAAACCAAACTGTAGCAGATTCGCCTGCTCAGTTGGCATCTCCATGTTTGATTGGCTTTAGACTTGAGCTAAACCCAAGGCTATCCTTTGTGCCCCTCGCCGTGCCTTCGAGCAATAGACTCGCCGCTTCCATCGAGTTTTGATGACGTCACGGTTAAGCTATGGGTGTTCCGTATAGATAAGATACGATACGACAGGCATCTTTGGGGATACACGATTCATCGTAAACTTATGAGTCATGTTTGTTTGTATTATTACCTTGAATAATTTGAGTTTTTCCTTCTTTAAATTATATTATTCATCTCTCCATACTTAATATTATAAATTGTGAAAATAACTGTCTGTCTGTTACCTCTTCATGTCTTAACGGCTGAACGTATTTGCATGAAACTTGGCACACGAGTAGACTGTGTCCCGGAATAGGATACCAACATTTCATGCCGGGAGAATGTTTCTTTGGGATAATTTCCGACTTTCACGGAGGCGAAGTCGCTGTCAGAGGCTAGTTTGTGATAATGTGGCATATAATTTCAGTTGCCGTCTAATAATAGCGTCAGATAAATTAGTTCCGTCGAGATAGATACAAATATTGATAATAGTATATGTGCAGCGGTATCAATGTTTTATTTACAAAGAACGGTAGATACTTGTATGCATATATGTGACGTGAATGTGCTTGGAAGAGCGGTTTGCGTAACTTGCAGTTTCAATCAATCGATACAGTACGGTCCTTTGATATCATATCGTACGTAATGAAGGGGCTGTGTCTAAATTACCGTGCGGCGGTGCGGATCGATCGGCTTGCAAAGGCGCTTGTACACGGTGCAACGTTTTTAAACATTTATGAAGATGTAATGGCACTACGCGATGGAACTATACATGTGCGTTCAACTGGGTTCAAACCCGATTATTCTCTAGAGATGGGCCATGTATCGGGTTTGTAACCGATAATTGGTTTTCAATTTCTAGTTCATTGGACCCTAAAATGCGAACTGCAGGTGCGGGTCAGAGAGACGGCGACTCTTCCCAGTAAAACTCTATGGGTCATACTGTCGACCGGGTAGGTACCTATTGTACGCGGGTGCCTGATCTTGAGCATGTTACATGTATCGTGTTTCTAGTGTAACTACCTAAACTAAAGCAGATATCTGGCTGTTGAATTCCGGAGATGAGGAAATGTGAGCACACCGAAAATTACATCTCTTCATGTTACAAATACCACACAACTCTCAGTAACTGAAAGCGACTAGAAAAACAATACAAAAAGTAATTATTAACGGTGCAAACCACTTCCATTAAACCGCTACTAGTTAGTCTGGGAGCTGACCCCAATATAGTCGACATAGGGCTGGGATAACGACAGCGGCAGTGGTGCGAGCGGGCTGACTTTGCGGTCACAAATCCGCTCAGCGTACTGACTGGTAATACCTCTATTATGGGACGGACCTTTGTCCAGCACTAGGCTAAGATAAGCATCGATTGGCTGGATAATTAGATTGGTGCTGATGGCTGTGTCTTGCCATCTTCAAAGTAATACAGAAAACCTGAAAAGGGGTTATTTATTGTACAATGATTATGAACAAATTTTACACTGGGAAATGGGACCAAACCTGATATCGTTATAAAAATCTGTTGTTCAGTAGGTACCTACCGAATTTGCATTCGGGGTTGGTTGTGTGATTTAACTTGCAGCAGAATATTTTCTGTTTTTTTTTAACATTAACCCTTTCAGACCTGGCGTACACAAATGTACACATAAGATATAAAAAAATGTTTTGGTATTTATTTCGCAACAATTGCAATCGAGAACGGTTGTATCCATATGTCCACATTATAAACTACAAAAAATGATACTACTAACGCCATCTCTTAGCATTCTTTGTTGCTTTTTCGACAAGTTTCGACCAGTGGCTGACCGAAGTTGGAGCTGTGTAGGTAAGCCCATCATTTTTATTTCAAAAAAGTAGGAAATAGCGAAATATACGCACTGCAAAAATATGAATTGATGTGTTATATTCCTAAGGTCATACGTAACATATAATTTGACTTTGTTATCCTATTTTTGTATCAATTATCACAATTTTTATATTTGTACACAAATGTACACATCAGGCGTAAACGACGTTTTTACGATTGTTGAAGTATTCAAGCTGTATTTGAAAAATCAGTTTTGAAAATGTTTTTAACTATTTATTTTAATGTTATTGATGCTATAGATTAAGATAAGACTTTTTTTTACATTTTCAGATAAAATAACACCGATATGTTTTTACCGGACGCCTTGAAAGCCCTACATGAAGGAGATCTTTCCGATGTGGAGCTATCGTCTGATGACGAAGAACCGTTGGGATTTACATCTGAAAGGGAGTTGCGGTCTGTCCGAGTTGGTGCCGATGTCATCAATCAAAACCAACGAGAGGTATTTCCACCCGACACTGACGATGATGAAGGGCCCAGCTCATCGTGGATTGGAACGAATGATCCAGAAGTTACTGACACCTGCGATGAAGTGTTTCCCGAAGTACCACCGACAACAGAAATGGAGTCCTCTCATGAAAATATACTTCAGAATATTACGCCTAAACTGAACATTAGGTGGAGACACAGGGAACTCCTAAATACTATTTCATCAGATTGGCTACCTCATGCTCTGATTTAGCTGAAGTGCAGGCATACCGAGAGTACCAAATTGACAATGAGTTGCTAGGCATACCAAAGAATAAACAACTCAAGTTGCTTCACTTTCGTCGTCAGCTGGCTGAAAGTCTGGTGTTGAGGAATAAAATTACCATCGGTAAAAGAGGACGGCCCAGTGGCAGTAGCCCAACACCGCAAATTATTCCAAGAAGACCAGGAGAGGTTCGCCCTGTAGCGGATATAGCAAGAGACGGTGTTGGGCATTTCCCTGCACATGATGAGGGACTTGGGACACGGTGCAAAATGGTGGGATGCAAGGGAAAAAGAACCCGGATTAAATGTATAAAATGCAAAGTTCACCTTTGCCTTAGGGGTAGGCGGGGTAGTTGTTCCGATGGAATATCGGAACAACTACCCCGCGGCACGTTTAGCCCCGCTCTCCCCTACCAAAGACAAAAACTGTTTCTTAGCATTTCATACGTAAAATGAAACATGCTGCTTGAATGGGGCGAATGAATGATTTACCTATGTGCCAATTATTTACCTATCCCAAAGAAGAAATCTATTTTTTGTTAATTATTATAAGGATTGTAAGCTAGTTTTATTAATTTTATAAAAATAATTAATATTTCCTAATAAAAACATTTATAAATTAAACATTTTATATATAATTTCAGTGAAACATCTACACTAGCCTTGTCATTACGTAGGACGGATGTGCACATTTGTACACTAAAAGAAAAACTATTTTTTCTTGAAAAGTTGACAGCTAGGATTTTTTTCATTATTTTTACCTTTGTTTTTTTACACTAGTCTAGCTACAGGATTTTTTTTAGATTCATTGGACAGAAAAAAATAATTCAGGTCTGAAAGGGTTAAGCACAAAAAAGAGACGGAAAAAACCAAGACCTATCTATCAATCTTAGTTGACATATTCTTAAGCGAAATATTTTTAAGTGTCGACGAAATGTCACTTTTAGTTAAATCGAATTTGACAACCCTAGTTTCTGTTCGTTTCATCTCTGTGATGTTGGAATTCAATATTTTTACACTAGTTAGTGTCCGAACGAATCAGAACAAAAATGACAATTAGTACATGCATCACAATAAAAAGATATTTTGAAACAAGCTGCCGCCCGCGGCTCTACCCGCGCGAAAGTCGAAAATTATCCCAAGGGAATAGACTCCCCGGATAAAAAGTACATATCTTATGACCTATTCTAGGCCATAGTCTACTCGCATGCCAAGATAGGAAGACCTGAAGAAGTAACAAACAAACTCACTTTTCGGTCGGATTTTCGTTTTCCGTGACTCGCCGACATTCATACATAGTTAGGTCACATAGTCGGCTGGATTCTAGATGTAATCTGTGAACAAATTGTTCTATTGTCTACATGACACCTGGCCTAGATTGGAGCGACGTGATGGGACAGAATGCTGCAGTAATGGAGTTAGGCCTATCTCTATCAAGCTGGTTACTGGGTTTATTTAGGTCATCGGAGCTTTAGTTCTGTTTGGGAGATGGTTCTGTGCAGTATATTTTTTATGGATTTGAGCCCTTTTAAACGGTTTTATTTAGCTTGCCCTGTTTGTTGTTTGTTTATTTGGGTCAAATTTAGTAGTTGAAATTTTACTTCCTTCCCGTTGACAGATTGATCTGATACTTGGTATACACCTGTAGTTCTGATGACAATACAATTTAATATATTCAAAATCAATGTAGGTATATCCAAGATGGCCGCCGCTACTAAATGGCGGATTCAATATTTTTTCACAATTCTCTTAATATGGGTATCAAATGAAAGGGTTTGACTAGTAAAATAGACCACACATACACCACTCTCCTCATCAATCGAGAGCATTGATCAGACAAAAAAAATAAAATCGTGGGGCTGGTGAAATTTCTATCAACAATCAACCGCTCAGGTAGTTGAGCGGTTTTTTTTGGTAAACGTTTTCTAAAAGTGAAACCTAGCTAGATCGATTTATCACCCCCGAAACCCTCCGCATACTAAATTTCATAAAAATCGTTGGAGCCGTTTCCGAGATTCAGATTATATAATAATATAATGGCTCGACTGGCCTGTTGGTCGAGTGGTTAGTGACCCTGACTGCTAAACCAGAGGTCGTGGGTTCGATTCCCACCCAGGACAAATCTTTGTGTGATAAGCATGATCATTTGTTCTGTGTCTGGGTGTAATTTGTCTATAATATGTATTTATTTAGAAATATATAAGTATGTTTATCAGTTGTCTGGTTGCCATAGCACAGGTTCTGCCTAGTTTGGGATCGGATGACCGTGTGTGAGTTGTCCCAAGATATTATATTATTATTATTATTATATTATATTATACATAAATACAAGAATTGCTTGTTTATAGGTTTAAGATTAGATGTTAAATGCTATTTGCCACGATATTTTTTTTTTGTCTGATAAATGCTCTAGATTGATGAGGAGAGTGGTGTGATGACTGGTACCTATGACCTACCGAATTATTTTTTATCTTTTAGTACATTATAAAACCGTTTAACTTATTTTTTTTTTACATTTTATTGACTTATGGAACTCATGTTTCCATCTCAGTTAAATTATGTTTTTCTTACTCCTCCGCTGTTCTGTTCTGATCAATTTCTTTGTCCAAGACAGTCAGAATCGTTTCTTCAGGACTCGTCGAGCTTCATTGACTCAAATGTTTATCTGGTGCTCGCCACGGATTCCAGCTTTCAGTTTTATCTTTCTTTCTTTCAGAGTTGTACTAGTTGGGAATAATAAGGCGAGCGTGATCCAAAAAAAAAAAAAATATAAGTATCTGGATTGCTTCTTTTAAGTAGATATAAAACTTGCTAAGCGGGTCAGCATTTAGCTACCTTCTTCACCTTTGCACTCAGTTGTCCTTGGAAAACTTGAAATATTCGCGAAGGGCCAATGACTTGGGTACCTAATGTAACATAGCAGGTGGCAATAATCTTGCCAAATAAAGTTATGTAACCTACTTGGCAATTAATTGTAGCTCATTTGTCAGGGCTTGATACGATTAATATCAGTGGAACAATAGCAATACCTGCGGGCGCCAATGTGCTATGACTTAAAGAATGCGATCAGAAAATTAAAACAGCTTATTTTAAATGAGGTTGTCTTTACTAAAACTTAATGTTGTTAATACTCCCATGAAATTAGAGCCTTTGAAGACATCAGCATGATTATCCCTACCATAACCACTAATGATTGCGCTGTCCTCTGTGTCTTTCCTCAAAAGTCCACCTCAGACATTAACCTACATGCTTCTCATATGATAAGACCTTTACATGTTTAGCATTGTACGGATTTGAAAAAAAAAATTGACCTCTGAGTTTGTTTCGGAGTATCTTCTCAGGGTAATCAGCTAGAAAACACCGGCCACATCTAGCCGTGTCGTCACCCGCCGATTCGCCCGCGTGAATTTCGAAAATTATCCCAAACATAGGTACTCTCGGGAAAAAAGTATGTTATGTGTTATTATAGACTATAATCTACCTCTGTGCCAAATTTCAGCAAGATCCGTTCAGCCGATCTGACGTGATTGAGTAACAAACAAACATCCATCCATCTAAACATCCAAACTTTCGCATTTATGTTAAATAAAGAAATAGATTTACGAAATAAATATCATTATTGTTTCCTTGTCCACAGGTCCTAGCACACACATTACAAGGTCTCGGCCAAGATGAGGGCATGTACCAGCAGTACATACCGCTTGCCTTGCACCTGGCCGACGAGTTCTTCCTCACGCACCCCGCCAGAGATGTCCAGCTGCTCATCGCGTGCTGCATCGCTGATGTACTCCGGGTGTACGCCCCGGAGGCGCCTTATAAAGATCAGGAACAGGTGAGGTTTTACTTGTTTAAGAGGAATAGTGACGATCTCTGGCGAGCTATTCTGTAGTAAATTCACCGTGAAAACGAGCTAAGTGATGTGTCCATCCCTAGATACATCATCAGTGCGATGCTGTTGACATCTCACCGTGCTTAGGTGACGTGAGGGGTCAACTTATCCCGTCAGGAATGACACTCACTGTACCGATGTTCCCACAGTGACGTGTTGTCAGCTCACTTCATCTTGGTTTCCACGGTGTGAATTTTACAGAACATAGATACTATGTTTTCAAGGTAGCAGTGATGAGCTGGATGTGGAACGATAATGATATAGCGTTGGCGTACAGTGAAGGTGACACTCAAATGTGTCTGTGTTGATGTAAAATGGTTAAAGGGAAGGTAAAGGGATTAGAAAAGAGATTTCACTTAATATCTTTGTTGATGATGATAGTAGTTGGTTCGGGACTCAGTTCTCTGTTGGAGTAATAAAATACGTTATATCTGTCATCGGAAAATGGCAAACTCCGTAATATTATAAAATATCTTGAGATTGAAATGTTCAGTTGACAATTTATCGAGAGTTTACAATCACTCTCGATAAATTGTCAACTGTACATTTGAATACTATTTAACGCATCAAAATTTGATAGTCTATAATCTCTCGTAGTCATTTCGAGAAATTTATTGACACAAAATGGCGAACAATCAGAACACAAGTCTACAATTTATCCGTTTTTGTGTGATAGTAAAAACAACTGTCTGGAAACAAGGCTCTCATTGGTCTGTACAGATGTGAGCTCACACCAACAAAGACTAAGTTTCCAATTTAACTATCACACCAAAACAGATAAATTGTAGACTAGAGTGCTGATTGGTCGCCAGTTTATGTCAGTCCACAATTTCTCGGACCGGCACGGAGATATTATAGAATACAAGCTTTTGATTGGTATAATTTTATTGTAGAACAAATGTTTGTTTGACAATTTATCGAGAGTTTACAATCTCTCAAGATATTTTATAATCTTACGTAGTTTGCAATTATCCGGTGACATATCCACCTGTAAAGGATCATAGTAGGTACTAGACAGACAGACGTACAATATGATATTACATTTAGTAAAAAAACTATATCAGCAGTTAGTTTTGTAGACCTATTCAAAATAAAGAAATATTTTTTACGCTTTTATAGTAGGATATACGCGAAGCCACAGCTTTTACTGTCAATAAACAAAAATATACCGTATGGCCAGTGGGATCGGATCGTTTTTCATCGTATGTATTTTATATCACACAAACTTTGATCAATGGCGGACGATACTTAATAACAAGCTTTTCGACCCGTAATTACTTTTTAATAAAGCGTTTCGTTAAGGGCTATTAATTGTGGCTCATTAATTTCGACGAAACCAAAATCAATACATTGTAAATGAACACGTAATAATACGTATATAGTACTGGCAGCATAGTAACAAGTTATTTAAAGATATTAATATTTTTTTTATATATTATTTCAAAGACTTACTGATATTATACCGATTTTTGGATTCGTAATGCAGTGTATTTCGTGTCTCATTCATGCAGAAAAGTATTGCGGCTAGCCCACGCAAAAACCGAACACCGCGCACGAAAAAACGAGTGTTGAAAAATGTCGTTTGATACACATGCCCAGGTTATGATACCCCACTTGCTTCAAAATTTAGTATTATCATCATATCAGCCGAAAGACGGCCACTGCTGGACATAGGCCTCCACCAAAGGGGGCGATTTGCCATAATCGCCACGCTTTGCAGGCGGGTTGGCGACCGCAGTGTAGCTGTTGCAATGCACAGAGAATGCTGGCGCCACTCTCGGGTGAGCTTTAGTTATACTAATACAATCTGTATTCGTAAGTAAAAAAAATACAAGATACGATGACGCTTTATAATCCCTTGATATTTATTCATGTTCATAAATATGGACGCTGAACTCGGGAAACCTTTTAACACGACTAAAGGAAAAACTTTCCAAGTTTAATTGGATCGCAAGTTAGTGCTTAAACTTTTATATGTACTGAACATGTTTGTACTATGAGTTTGTAAGCGTGTAGGAACTTTAAGTTATTGAAGGAGAAAATTAGGGCCAGATGTTCATTCTCATGTCATAAGGGGCGAACTTATAACCATTAACTGCTTCTGAAAAATGATTTATGGAAAACTCAATTAGGGGCCATTACTATCGAACCATCGAACCCCAGGTTCCAAAGCACTTATCATTTTTGAACGCCAGAGCATAAATGCATCGGCGTGCCCCCGACGCCAAGCCACAAATACGTATTTTTTTTGTCACATATTTGTGCCTTTTGGCGTACTGGGCACGCGCTTGCTTGTCATGGATATGTGACAATGGCGTTCAAAAGGTTAGACTAGTTTTTTCCTGTGGCTACGTCGCGTGACCTATCCCATAGAGATTCGTTCTAATTTTCAAACTTATAAAACCCAAGGTACAAGATTATTCCATACAAACTTTAACACCCCCTGAATCGTTTTTAGGGGTAGTTATAAAGAAATACTAATAATGACAACCTACATTATTTAAATAGGTCAGTATTCGTACCAAGTTTCAAGTATATGGCCCAAGGAATAACAATTTTCATACTAACTTCCAGTCCCTGTCTACCCCTTTACGTAGGAATTTCCATAAAATCCTTTCTTAGCTGACGTCTCCTCTCCCTATGAGCCAAATTTTATCTTTATACGTCAAAATAAGGAAACATGGCCTAAGAATTAAATTAATGTAGTTTTCTTCAAAACACGTTCATTTTAGATTCCTCGCAGTAAGTGATTCAAATATTCAAAACGTTAAAAGCATTCGCTGAATGCGTGAGCGTTGTCTTTGCGCGCAGTTATGAGTGTATCGATTTTGTGCAACCACTCAAGTGTCTAATTTGTCGATGCGGATTATGTCAGTTGGAAGATCAAGATAGAATAGTATGTATAAGCGCTGGATTTGTTATAACTTATTGCTCTCACGTTGCAGCTTTGAAGATGGTTTTGAAGTTGCATAATATTGTTTTTTTTTTTTAATAATTTCGATAGGCTCTCGTTTGACAGTAATTTCACCTGATGGAAAGCGATGATGTGGTAGACGATGGAGCACGCTGGCTTAGAAGCAGTCGTCTCGACTTATTGACCCCCAGGTTGTAGTTATCAGTAAACATACTTCGTCAGGGATATGCACTCTTTAGCTGTACGCACAACAAAAGTATTCCATTGTGCGTTAAAAAAAAAAAAAAAGTTTTGTGCGTATGGGTGTGATGTCGATGTACGTCTTGTAATCCGATGGTAGAACGGGCTTGTCAGAATTAAATTATGCAATTGCGACGCATATTCTCCGAAAATGTAACCGATTGAACTTCAATATTGTCACTTTTGTACCCACAGGTTACAAGACAGACTGCCTCATTCATTACTCATTAGTTTAGTCAAGTGCTTACGAGCGCGATTGGTGATCACGGGTTCACTCCAATCCCCACGTCAGGCTGTGCTATATAGGGTGATAGGGTTTTAAAACCCACAGAAGCGAAGCATTCCGATGTGTGCCCGTTCGATGGCCGTAAATCTCCCCGTATTAATCCCTCAAAACCCGGGCGAAATGTCAACGGGTAAAATGTGGGTGTTCTGTGATCTATGACAAACTTCATCCATATATATGGGTCCCTCCATAGCCGCTAATACTTGGTTTGCATCGCGGATGCATGGCTTGCTGTTGGCAGGATGTTGTTAATGTTATCAACTCACAATCGGATTGATCCGCCCGTTGCTATATACGTCAATATTTATGTTTATATGATGCAATTGCCGCTGGTGTTCTGTTGTAATTCATAATAATAGGCCTGTACCAGTTTACTGCTGAAAATGCAAATCTGAAGCTATCGACTTTGTCTCTGACATCTATGAGCTAGACTAGAGTCAAGAGCAAACTCATCTCAAATAAAAAAAAAAAACTTATTTTTATTATTTATTTATTAAAACTTTATTGTACAATAGTGGTACATGGGCGGACTTAATGCATCAAGGCATATAAGTAGGTATAATAGAAATCATTACTTTCTTTCTTCCTTTATCAAGTGGACCACCAAATTTGTGGTTGTTGTGGCATACATAAAACTGTTTATGTTAGCCACTAGGCTTTGAGGCATGAATAAAAACCCTATTTTCTTCCCACCAGGTAAAAACAATATTCCTGTTCCTGATCAACCAACTACAGGGTCTGCGCGACCCGAAGGACCCGACCTTCAAGCGATACTTCTATCTGCTGGAAAACCTGGCCTATGTCAAGTCCTTCAACATGTGCTTCGAGCTGGAAGACTGCCAGGAGATCTTCTGCGCACTCTTCTCGCTTATGTTCAAGATTGTCAAGTAAGTATACTACAAATTCATGTTTCTTGAATGTTTTGGTTATTATTGAATGTCAGGTGAGTTGTGGGTTACACCTTCTTTGTTTCTCTTGCCATCAAAATGTAACACGCTTTTATTAAAAAAATGGGATATAATGTACCTATGAAATGGTATATTTCTTATCAAAATATTTTTAACTTTAGTTACAAGTAGGTATTGTTTTTTTTTTTCTTGATTCGGGATTTACTACGGCGTAGTTCGTAGCGCGTAGCGGCGGTTTTTGTAGCGCGTAGCGGCGTTTTTCGCAGCCCGTAGTAATTCGTAGTACGCACACATATGTGATGTTTTTAGCAGTTAAAGTGTTATGTTATTTATATTTTTTTTAAACAACTTACATCTATTTAATTAGTAGGACTTCTAAGTTATAGTAAAATCGTGTTCAAATTAGTTATGTAATTGATGGTTAATTAATTATTTGTAACGTTTCTAATTCTATCGATTTCGTGACTATGAAGTCTTCTTGTTCTAAGGGAGAGACGGAGCTTTACAAAGCGACTAGCACTATCCCGTTTATATCATCGGAATTGGATGGCATTAGCACGTCAAAGTAGGGCCACAGTCTTGCAAAGAAGTACTGTGTTATCCAGTTACCGGGATGTGGAACTCAGACAGACAGTAGCTCTACGTATGTATATAGAATCCGGTTTGACTGGAAGCCGACCCCATTATACTTGGGAAAAGGCTAGGCAGATACTAGCTTTATTATTATTACAAACGCCGTTTAAAGAAATTGATTGGGATATTGAAACCGGCCGTTAGTCAAGAGTGAATTGGTTACTTTTAGGCAAGCGTGCTCCATCGTCGACCACATCATCGCTTACCATCAGGCGAGATAGTGGTCAAACTAGAGTCTACCAACAGTAAAAAGGATACTTAAAAAGGTCCCTGGATGGGAAAATAATCCTGTAACCTTAATCATGATGCAACCAGTTGTAACTCAAAAGAAACATTCATTTTTATTGCTCTCAAAGTAAGTAATGCTGCATTCAAACATTTCTGAAAGGAAATGTTCGTAGAATTTGCTATAGGTAGAATATACAAACAGTGAAACTAGGGTAAAGGTCAGGTTCCGAGAACTGGGATCAATTCTACTCGCCGTAGTTAAATCGCTATGGCGACTACAGAATAGAGTTATAAAATATATTTTAGTTATCCATCCATTTAGTTCTTCAAGCGTTAAATAACAATTTTTTTTTATATTTTTCATACTAACTTTTAATCAAGCAGTGAACCTGACTTGATATAACTTATTATTCAAATTCAATTATTATATTTCAGAATTACATCCATATATTGTTTTGTAGTAGTACAACTTAACCTAATATTAGTATTAAATTAAATTTATAATAATGAACAACTAGTGTACCATTGAACTGTTCGTTCAATGGTACACACTTACCCACCTTCGTAAGAGGGGAGAGTCCCACCGGTCTGCAAACACATAGGATGCCATTGGAGGAGGAGCGTAAGCGCGCCATCATGGAAGCGCATCGCTTTCGTATGATCGCTGCGAACTCGTCGACGCACGCTTCCGCGAATATCCCTGACGCGCGGCAATCCCAAAAGCACCCTGAATGCGTTGCTTTTATGAATAAAACAAGTTATGAATTCTATTAACATCCTGCATGCTTATTGTATGTAACCACGTGTTATTCAGTAATAAGTTAATTATCAATAAAGTAAAGGTATGTTTGTTTAAGATTTCTTCATCAAACAAAACTTTTATTCAGTTATTAAATAAGTTCGTCCGAAGGTTAAACCTCTTTACCTAAACTTTAGACACTGAAAAAAGTATCGATTCCGATCGGACTTTCAAGGAAAACTGGGCCTTTTTAGGCATTTTTGTCATGATTTTGGTACGTCAAATTGCAGTAGGTAGATTACGCGATGCAGTAAACTGCGAAGTTAGTAATGGCGAGTTTGAAGCATTAATTACACTTTAGAATTTTATACGTTTGTAGGGAGGAAATGAAAAAAAAAATTATTGTTATATAACGTTCTACAAAGAGCGGAGTTTCAATTACGTAGTTTTAAGTACTACCTCTGCCAGCGCCTTCGCCCGCGTCAAATGTGGAAATTATCCCAAGGGAACATATCCCTCGGAACATATCCCTCAATAAAGTAGCCTATTAGTCAAGTGCCAAATTTCATCCAAATCCGTTCAGGCGTTCTTGCGTGATTGAGTAACAGCATCCATCCATACATTCGCATTTATATTAGTAGTAGTAAGATGTATGTTGTGTGGGTTATACAGTGAATGGTTTATTACGAACCTGCTTCTTGAACTAAGCAGGTAGCCTATTATTTTATTTTCTAATGTGGTCTCATTCAACTAATTAAAATGTTAAACAAACACAGGTTCTAATTGTTTGTTAATTACATTTTCGTGAACATAATTATCGATAGTAGTCTAAACAAAGGAATAAGTTGTTATAATTAGTTACCATTGAGATTTTTTCTTTACATTATAGACTAGGTAGGTAAGTCTGTAATTTCTGGATTAGGCATTTAGAGCTGAAATTGTGACGATGAATATCTACTTGAATCGTCATAATATCAGCTCCATGGCTTGTAAGTGTAGTCCCGCAACCTCTATTGAAAAGGGAGGATCTCCGACCGACCAGGTGTTGTGTCTGTTGGGCAACTGCCCGACGGTTATTCTTGGGCTGCTGTATACGTTTAAATGTAAAATTTGTGTGACGTCAGGACTTTAGTTAATACTAGCACTTCGCCCGCGACTTAAACCGCGACCGCGGTATAGATGCCGCTTCATGTTAACCAACATTATTATAATCCACTTAGCGGCATCGCCCACGTGAATGTCGGCAATTATCCCAAGGGAACATACTCCCGCGATAAAAACTAGCCATTGTGCTATTCCAGACTATAATCTGCCTCTGTGCCAAATTTGCCAGATCCGTTCAGCCGTTCTGGCGTGAATGAGTAACACACATCCATTCATCCAAACATTCGTATTTATAATAGTAGTAAGAAGTAAGATTGCTTTAACCGCCCTTCTCTCTCCGCAGCACGGAACACTCATCAAAAGTGAAGTCCTTTATGCTGGACGTGCTGTGCCCCCTCATCACTGAGTCGGACGTGGTGTCCAACGAGCTGCTGAACGTGATCCTCATGAACCTGGTGGAGCCCAACAAGCGCGATCACAAGCACGCGTACTCGCTCGCCAAGGAGCTCATCATCAAGACTAGTGAGACGCTCGAACCATATATACAGGCGGTGAGTGCCCTATATTGAATACAAGGAATAGTTCATATTTACAATACTGTTGAAGTATTGTAAATATGAACATTATGATGCAAGTAGGTGATCATTGTCATTTGAGCCGAGATACTGCAATCAAAAATGCCCACGTGTAACAAAAGACGTTCTTCGATGCAGGTACAGTCATGCTCTTAATTATTGTTCGAGCGATTTTTTTTGAGCGTTACGGTTTATTGTCTTGGGGGCTGACTGGCGACTAGCTTGTTTTATAAATATCATCAAATAAAAGGTGGGGAGCGGCCAGCGCACTCACGCACTTGTACGAAAAACACTTCATTGCGTGCCTAAAGGCAGTGGGGATATATACACAGTTTAAAAGTGTGTTGAAAAAAATAAATTTTCAACCCAGTATAGAAGTATGATTGATCCTCAATATGACTGCATCACAATCAGTGCGTATCACGTGTGCCATACATTATCCCGTACCTACGGACGCCTGCAATCATAACGCTCCCCCTTTTTCTAAACTATTTAAATGCATCTCTGAATAGTGAAGCAGCGTATACCTCTGGTACCCGACAGTATAAATTGCACATAGCGCTTTAGAAAATGTACGCTATCTGATATTTACTCCACACTCCGTGGATATGTCACCTCCGTTGATATGTCACCGGAAAATTGCAAACGCCGTAAGATTGTAAAATAGCGCGTGAAATTGTAAACTATTTTTTCTTAATAAGACATGGATGTATTGGAAACTATTGAATTTGGATGAGATTTATTGTAAACAAAACGAGTTTTTCATAATATATCGAGAAATTATTGTCTAATAAAGATTTATTACAATCTTACGGAGTCTGTAATTTTCCTATGACAGATATACGAAACCCTAAGGACATCGACAACCTTAAGGGTGCGTTTCCACCAGAGATGTGCGAGGATATCTGAGGATGCGTAGCGAGCGTTGTGTTTGTTAAGAACCAATAGAATCACTTCATTTACCTAGCCACGCTCTTCGCAGCTCCGGTGGAAACGGCTTACCGGCGCGAGTCTTAGCGAGGAGGAGGTGCGAGGTATGCGTGCGAGAGATGTGTGCTAGGGATGGACGCGAGCGAGAAACTGAAAAGAGTATCTACTACACATCCTCGCATCGGTCATCTGCGTACCGTTTTACGGCGTCGCTACGCATCCTCGCGCCACTCATCTACCTCGCACATCTCTGGTGAAAACGCTCACATCGTTTCACAGCTTCGTTACGCATCCTCGCGCCGCTCAGCTACCTCGCACATCTCTGGTGGAAACGCAACTTAAGACTAGGGGTATTTTTATTATTTATTTGTTGTTATAGCGGCAATAGAAATACACACTGCATTTTAACTATCTACCTATTACTCATTATCAGATAGGGGCCGCTGCTGGCACACAGTCAGCTCTATCTGTAGACGGACAGATGGACAGCGGAGGCTAGGTGATAGGGTTCCGTTGGTTGGTCGGTCGTCCTTAGGGAACGGAACCCCTAAAAAGTATCCTGTCCATGGTCTACGTCATCGAAATGTCCAAAACCGTTCAGCCGATAAGACGTGTTTGATTAACAAACATACAAGCTTTGAGTAATCAGTATGATGTCATTAACTTGGAAGTGGGTGTAACAGCCCGCTTCATCAGTCACAGCACTCACAGCAATCCCTGGCGACGGCTCTCACGTACAACACAAGATGGTGGGCGTATGTGACGTTTTCTTATATGAAAAGCATGTATACGCTCTTATAAAAATGGATTATGTACATATTAGAACAGATTTTGTTATATTATTAGCCCGATACAATCAATGTATGAGTTAGGTGATATAGCTGAGTTCATGAAACAGCTCAAGAGCATGACTTTACCTGAATTAGGGAAATCCTCCACTTTCCTCTATACAAATAATATGTTATGGAGACAGTGAGATCAGTTTTAAGTTTTCTATGGAAAGTGAAAATCACTCTTTTTCATCTTGCGTAAGTTTAATCGAAATAAGTTCGTTCGTTTCCAAGAAAAAGGAGCTGCGAGTTTGTATGAAATAATGTGAGGAGTAAACTGTCTTAAGCATTTGAGATTAGAACTTGTCAAACATAAAAAGAACATATTTACTTAATTTTCATTAACATTTTGAACGCCAGAGCATAAACGCATCGGCGTGCCCCCGACGCCATGCCACAAATTCGCGTACTTTTCGTCAAATATTTGTGACGTTTGACGTACAGGGCACGCGCTTGCTTGTCATGTATACGTGACATTGGCGTTCAAAAGGTTAAAGGAAAGTTGCACAAGTTCTCCACTTAAAATTCTCAATTCAGTAACCATCTATTATTCCTCGTCGATATTTTTGTTGTTGCGAATACTAACTTCCATTTCTCTTCCACAGTTCTTCAACCACGTGCTAATTCTCGGCAAAGAAGAGAAGAATCTTCTCATATACTCAAAGGTGTACGAGCTTATCTATGAACTGTATCAGTGCTGCCCCTCCATCCTTCTCTCCGTGCTACCACAGTTAGAATGCAAGCTCAAATCCGCACAGTTCCCTGAGCGACTCAGCGGGGTCGCCTTACTCGCCAGAATGTTCTCAGAACCCGATTCAGAACTTGCGAAACAGTACCCTGCCTTATGGCGGGCCTTTCTCGGCAGATTCAACGATATATCAGTACCAATCAGAATAAAATGCGTTCAATACTGCATGCACTTCTTAGTACATCATCCGGACTTGAGAAAAGACATTACAGAAACTCTAAAGTTAAGGCAACATGATGCCCATGAACAAGTCCGTTACGAAGTCGTCATGGCCATCATAGCGACAGCTCAAAGAGACTTCCAGGCAGTCGCTGAATCAGAGGACCTCTTACACTTCGTACGAGAAAGAACGCTCGACAAGAAATTCAAAATTAGAAAAGAAGCCATGTCAGGTCTAGCCTTAATCTACAAAAAGTTTTTAACAGAAGAAAGCGTACCACCGGCCACAGAGAAGGCAGTCCAGTGGATCAAAGATAAAATCCTCCATGGATACTATATGACAGCTTTAGAAGACAGACTCTTGGTAGAACGACTCCTTAACACATCCCTCGTTCCGTATACATTGCCAGCCCCAATTCGTATGAAGAAGTTATTCTATTTAATGTCAAATGTTGATGATAACGCGACGAAAGCGTTCATAGAGTTGCAGAAGCATCAGTTAGTCGTTCGTCGGACTGTTGGAGAATGGATCGAGCTCCACCGAAAACCTCCGACGCCGGCGGTGCAAAAGGAAATGATCGCTAAAGTGCTACACATAAGTTCGAAGTTCCTACCGGAGTCGGTGAAGTCTCAGGAGTTCTTGAACAAGTTCTCTCATCATATGAAGCAGGCTCCCGAGTTATTGCAAGGAATGGAGACCATATTGAATCCGAATGTCAGCTGTGAGGTCTGCGTTCGTACTACTGTGAGTATTTTATTTTATATTAAGCTTTATTTTTTTTAAATAGGCATCCAGGCTATTCAAAAAAATGTTATCTTATTTCGAAGGTCTTACAGTAAATCACGATGTCTGAAAGTAAATCATGAATTATGATACTTATAGCTATTTCAGCTACGTGCTTTACTATTTTTTGGTGGAACCTTTGACTCCTAAGTCACAGGTTTAGGGGTCAGGGTTTCAGCTTTTGTACGCCTTAACTATTGTGAACTTTGCTAGATATTAAGCATAATTGTAAGGATTTGTATCAATAAAGTATTATTATTATATTATTATTATCCTTGTCGCGTAAAACGGTATTTTAACACCATGCACGTATGACAAGCAAGCGCGTGCCCTGTACGCCAAACGTCACAAATATGTGACAAAAAGGACGGCGAATTTGTGGCTTGGCGTCGGGGGCACGCCCGATGCGTTTATGCTCTGGCGTTCAAAAGGTTAAAAATACCACTTTTCGCGACAAGGACAGAAAGGTCCCACCAGAAATACTATTTTCTAATACTGTGCAACTATGGCATTCATGGAAGATGATGCCAGTTGTCTGTAGAGCCGATTCTCTCTACCAAGCCATTTTGAATCGATGAATCTGTTTCTAAATCGCACATTTTGCGATTCTCTATCGGGGACACTTCATAATTCTTATGGTATTGGTATAAATAAAATAGTAGGTAGTAGTATTAGCGTTATTAGCTCTTACGTAATGTAATTAGGTAGCACCAAGCCGACAAGTGACCTAGTATGAGTTGCGACCCAGTTACCTATAAAATCTACAAGTGGGTTGCGATCTTAGTGATCCGTTTGGTATTGATATTATTTCTGCTAAATGAAAATATCGTGAATTGCATCAGTCTACTTTTGTAACGACTGCTTGCTTGCTGAAAATAATTACAAATTTTTACGTGAATATGTCAATTATAAATCCACTTCCTTATTAAGTCACATAGTATAATCCACGAATGTATCATACTTTTTGGAGATTTAATTTGGCATAACTTCACCACGTCATTTACTACTGTAACTTAAAATACAGGGCTGATAATACTAACCTCCCGTTTCGAGATCGATATAATTATGTAGGTAGATGTTGCGCCGACCCCAAGTAACATGGGATAAGGGCAGGAAGATGATGAGGTACTCCCAGCACCTAACACAAGATATGGCATCAGATATACTAGTCAAACATTGACAAGTCATTGGATATCATCAAATGACTTCTTCCGCTCTGGATGGAGCGGAAGGGCGTGTCAGACTCTTACTGACTAAAAACCATCCGTGTTCTTTCTAAAGCCCTTTGCATTCTAGGGCCGCGGTGACTCTTTCGAAAAAAATCCGCAACCCTGGCAAACACATTCAGAACTCACACTTTCTATTCATTCTTGATTTTTTCATTCATGTTTCGACAGTACTATGAAAACAAAACTACAATATATTAAATACTAATTCCTCTTTTTCCCTTTCAGTCAAGCGTCCTAAAGAAACTCGGCCAGCCAGTAATGACAAATCTATACTACAACACAGTGAAGATGTTGTTAGAACGAGTGAGCTCAGTGATGATCGACCACGACTCGCTGCTCATACTCGTCGGCTACGTGGAGGGCACCGTGAAGGGAACCGACGGCTCTATGGCAGAGGAGTGCGGTATGTACTAGTGTAGTATAGTAGTACGACAGTATACTACAACCCAGTGAAGATGTTGTTAGAACGAGTGAGCTCAGTGATGATCGACCACGACTCGCTGCTCATACTCGTCGGCTACGTGGAGGGCACCGTGAAGGGAACCGACGGCTCTATGGCAGAGGAGTGCGGTATGTACTAGTGTAGTATAGTAGTACGACAGTATACTACAACCCAGTGAAGATGTTGTTAGAACGAGTGAGCTCAGTGATGATCGACCACGACTCGCTGCTCATACTCGTCGGCTACGTGGAGGGCACCGTGAAGGGAACCGACGGCTCTATGGCAGAGGAGTGCGGTATGTACTAGTGTAGTATAGTAGTACGACAGTATACTACAACCCAGTGAAGATGTTGTTAGAACGAGTGAGCTCAGTGATGATCGACCACGACTCGCTGCTCATACTCGTCGGCTACGTGGAGGGCACCGTGAAGGGAACCGACGGCTCTATGGCAGAGGAGTGCGGTATGTACTAGTGTAGTATAGTAGTACGACAGTATACTACAACCCAGTGAAGATGTTGTTAGAACGAGTGAGCTCAGTGATGATCGACCACGACTCGCTGCTCATACTCGTCGGCTACGTGGAGGGCACCGTGAAGGGAACCGACGGCTCTATGGCAGAGGAGTGCGGTATGTACTAGTGTAGTATAGTAGTACGACAGTATACTACAACCCAGTGAAGATGTTGTTAGAACGAGTGAGCTCAGTGATGATCGACCACGACTCGCTGCTCATACTCGTCGGCTACGTGGAGGGCACCGTGAAGGGAACCGACGGCTCTATGGCAGAGGAGTGCGGTATGTACTAGTGTAGTATAGTAGTACGACAGTATACTACAACCCAGTGAAGATGTTGTTAGAACGAGTGAGCTCAGTGATGATCGACGTGAAGGGCATCGACGCCTCTATGGCAGTGGAGTGCGGTATGTACTAGTGTAATGACAGTATACTACACACAGTGAAGATGTTGTTAGAGCGAGTGAGCTCAATGATGATCGACGTGAAGGGCACCGTCGCCTCTATGGCAACGGAGTGCGGTATGTAATAGTGTAGTATAGTGATATGACAGTAACTACAACAAAGTGAAGATGTTAGAGCGAGTGAACTCAGTGATGATCGAAAACCATTCTCCGATCATACTAGTCCGCATCCCAATGTTGGGCAAACACCTCTATGATTTGCAGCTATTTCAGTCCGGAGTATTGTTTATTAGTGTGTTGCATGAAGTTTTACTAAATAAATATAAACAGACACTAAAATAACTTTCTCTCCTCAGGAATCGACGAGAAGAAAGCAGCTGAGCGTGGTCTCAAGCTTCTAGTGATGCTATCCTTCGTGTTCCCCTCCCACTTCCTGCACGAAGACATCCTGAACCGGCTGACGTCGCTACTGGAGCTGGACGACGAGTCCGTGGCGCCGCACATACTCGCCGCGCTCACCTTCCTAGGAAAATACAGGCCGCTCAGTGAGTGTAAACACTTTATCGCATCTTTAGTAAAAGTACAACTCTTTGGGGTCCAGGGTGAACGCGAATAGGTGGCCACAGTGCATCGCGAGTTGTAGCGGGCAGTAGAGGATAGACCTGTTTCCTCAGGGCAAAACAATAGACGATCGCTCGCTAGCGGAGACGCTCCGTGCACCTTCAGTATGGTCGTGTAAATGCTTTGTCACATTTTTAGTAGTAGTACTACTCTGGCCTTATCCAGGGTCACGCGTGGGCGAATAGGTGGCCACATTGCACCGCGGGTTGTTGTAGCGGGTAGTAGAAGCTGGACTTGTTTCCTCAGGGTAAAACAAAAGACAATCGCTCGCTAGCGAAGCCGCTCCATCACGTCACTTCAGTATGGATGCAAACGGCTGTTTCATACGCTTTAAACGTAGCGCCCGCCTTTTCACCCGTGTAAACTCCTCACTCTATCCGGGGGTCTGTATGAAGTAGCTAGTCAGCAAATATACGATATGAAAACTAAGACATGTTGAACTGGATGACGTCACTACTGAAACTGGACGACGTGTCCGTAGCACCGCACATACTTGCCGCGCTCATCTTTCTAGGAAAATACAGGCCCCTCAGTGAGTGTAAATACTCTTTGGAGTCCAGGGTAAAAAGCGAATAGGTGGCCACAGTGCATCGCGAGTTGTTGTAGCAGGAAGTAGAGGCTAGACCTGTTTCCTCAGGATAAAATAATAGACGATCGCTCTCTAGCGAAGACGCTCCGTCACATCAAGCTATACTCACTTCATTATGGTCGTGTAAATGCTTTGTCACATCTTTAGTAGTAGTACTACTCTTTGACCTTACCCAGGGTCACGTTTGGGCGAATTGGTGGCCACAGTGTACCGCGGGCTATTGTAGCGGGTAGTAGAAGCTGGACTTCTTTCTCAGGGTAAAACAATAGACGATAGTGAAGCCGCTCCGTCACGTCGTGCTTTGTCTCTTCAGTATTGACGCAAACGGCGGTTTCATATGTTTGATACTTCGGATCCGCCTTATATCGCCCGCTCAAGCTACTAACCCCTCTGTGATGTAGTTAGGCAATATACTACATAAAGACAAAGACATGTTGAACGGAGTCGCATATGGCCTTGTAGTGTCGTTTTTAATTGACTTCAAAAAAGGAAGAGGTTCTCAATTCGGTTGTGTATTTTTTTAATGTTTTTTACCTGGTAACTACGTCGTTTATAAACCGATTTGAAAAATCTCACCTTTCGATTGGTCCCATAGTAATTTCATCGAATTGGTTTCAGTAATTTGATCAAAATAGCTGGAGAATAGCTGGCCTTCCTGACTTTCCAGAAAACTGTTTTGTAAGAAATATTTTCGACAAAATAATGGCCACGGAAGATATTCATACTTATTTTATTAACCTTTTGATTGTCAGGATCTTCTATAGAACACAAATGAAACGAATGTTATTTCAAAAACTGAATTTTTAGAGTGGCGCATCAAGCACGGCGGTCAAAAATTGAAAGGTCTTCTAGGATACCACTCTTATACTCAACTTTGCTCCGCTTGACTTCGCCCTGCGTCGCAAAGGAATTGGAGTACAAGTCGTATCGAGTGAATCAAGAAGAGTCATGAGAGCAAGTCTCAATGTTAATACTTGAATTTTGTTTACAGGTGAAGCGTGCCCAGCCCTATTCCCGAGGCTGATAACGCTATGTAAAGCATACGCCGAGGTCGGCACACCAAAACAAGCAAAGAATGCTGTCAGGTAAGATCATCAATAACTTCGCTTCCTAAAACATCAGTGTCAAAATGTCTTGGAAATAAGCCTAAATTGTAAGAATAACGTCGCAGCTCTATTGGAAAATTTTCTTTTGAAATAAGCAGTCCCTCTGATCTCTTCTCTCTGAATACAATTATCTCTTGTTTGTGTGTACACAAAATGAAGAATGACTGTGACATAATGGTCGAAGTCTGCTACATTTTGATGAAGTTCTACCAGCTGTCTCGCTCAGTGATTTTCTTCAACTTTCTGGAGAGTGAAAAAGTTATTTCAACCGAATTCATTGTTTCATAGTATTTCATCGCCTTGTTACAACAAAAATACTTCCTTCATTTACATAGGCTTCCCCTCAATGATAGCCTAACTACTTCAACTAAACTTCTTACTTATCCCTTCACAGATGCCTATTCGTGAACGTACCAGAACAAAGGACACAGATCTTCACCGAAATCTTGGAAACATTGAAGGCGACACTCTCGCCACACTCGGAACATTACCGCACGGCCATCGTGACGCTCGGACACATAGCTCATAACCTGCCTGACAACTTCCCCGTGCACATCAAGAATATCGTGTCCAGGAAGGTAAGATAACAAAACTGTAATAGAAATAGAATGTTATTTTTATTTTTTTTAACACGCTTTTATTAGCTTCACCTGTATGTATGTATCACCTTTTGAGCTCGATTTTGCCCTACTTTTTTTGATAGAATCGTGTTTGATTGCCTTTTTAACTGATGGCAAGCAATGATGTGGTTTACGATGGAGCATACTTGCCTAGAAGTAACTTATTTACTTTTGACTAACAATACCCCGGCTATAGCTCTCAGGAAACACAGACCTCAGCTGAATTCTACTCCTTAGTTGTACGCGCAATGAAAGTATTCCTAAAACGGTTTGTGCGTATGGGTGGGATGTCCACCATGTAAGAATTGCGTCCACCATGACGTCCTTTGATGGAACAAGCTAGGTTTATTTATATTTTTTTTTGCTGAGAAGCAGCAATAGTCAGGTAATCTTTTACCTGTTCCGATTTAGGTACGCAGTGTATGAAATTCTCGCCATATAAAACTAAACCTTTAGTGACCTTTACTCATTGTTCTTCTGCGGTACGGCATACCGAAAATAAGAAACATTATTCGTTGTCAGATCGTGAAAGAGCTGCTGGTCCGCGAGGGCGGCGCCGGCTCAGGCGCGGCGGACGAGGCGTGGTGCGCCGAGGAGCTGCTGCCCGAGGAGACGCGCTGCAAGCTGGAGGGGCTCAAGTGCATGGCGCGCTGGCTGCTGGGGCTCAAGAAGGACGAGCTGTCGGCGCAGAAGACCTTCCGGATGCTCAACGCGTTCATAGTGCACAAGGGAGACTTGCTACAGGTAACACATGTACTGCAACATTATTAAAACTTACAATTATATCCACAGCTTTCTAAAACACTGACATCGACGTCATACGAGAAGCATTGCAGATGCGTTCCGCCCCATTTAATCTTTTTGCCATCCCAAAGTTATTGGTTCCATGTTTGTGTGCTGCTACACATACCAATAACCTGCACACAACCTGCGTTTGTTCAATCATTGGAGTTTTGCTTCTAATGGAAATTCCACGCATTATGATTCAATCATCATCTGCCTAGCCTTTTCCCAACTACATTGAGTTGGGCTTCCAGTCAACCCAGATTCAACTGAATCGCGTTATGATTCAATAACTTATATAAATAAAATTAAGTTATGTTAGCTTTCAGTGTAGTCTACGATACACCAAGAGTGTAGAACCATGATAAAGTTAGGAATACCTTAAGACTTGCTTGTACAACTTGAATCATCTTATGTTCCGTTCTTCTCTTTGACAGCAAAACCGGCTATCAAAAGCGGAGATGGCGCACCTGCGGCTGGCGGCGGGCGCGGCCATGCTGAAGATCTGCGAACAGAAGGGCGTCGGCGACCAGTTCACCGCCGAGCAGTTCTACAACCTGTCGCATCTTATGATTGTGAGTCTTTTTTGTTATTGATAGGCTAGCGTTTGACCACAATCTGACCTGATGGAAGTGGTCCACGATGGAGCATGCTTGCCTAGAAGTAGTTGCCTATTCTCTAAAACCACAAGGTTATAGCTATCAGGAAACATGGACTCTGGCAGGGAATTTCACTTCTTAGCTGTACGCACAGTAAAATATTCCCAAAACGTTGTTCTAAAGTATACTTTGTGCATATCAGTACAAGACCCCACAAGAAAGATTCGAGGCCAGGATTGATGATATAATGATGCATAGCCCTTTTTTCATATGTTTCAGATGTTTATGAATGGGTATAGAAATACAATACAAACTAATAAAACGATGCTACATACCCCCATACCCATACCCCTATCCCCATACCACTATAAGGATGTGTTTCCACCAGAGATGTGCGATGATGCATAGCGACGGATGTGTTTGTTAAGAACCAATAGAATCTCTTGCACTAAGCGAGGCTAGGTAAATAAAGGCGATTCTATTGGTTCTTAACAAACACATCCCTCGCTGCGCATACTCGCACATCTCTGGTGGAAACGCAGCCTTATGGTCCCGCATTTATCTAGCACGTGATAGAGAGTTGTGTGACAGTGGTAGAAATATTGCCAAGCTATGTCAGCTAACAAATAGCTTTAAAGAGGTGCTACAGTCTAGTCACAATTCTGTGTAGTGCTGTAAATATGTTTGTATTATAAATTGACATAATTTACATATTGTTTCGTAATTTCAGGACGACGTACCTGAAGTCAGAGAAGCTTTTGCCTCAAAACTACACAAGGGATTGTCTAAGGTACGTAAATAACTTTCTAGACATTATTTTAATTTAAATAAATTAAGTGAACTTTGCTGGGACCTTGAATAATCTTGGAGTGAGAGAAACTGTCTGAAATCATTAAGAACTTCCCCTTATCAGCGATTCGTATTGAATATTCATCTCGTGGACTTCCACCCACCAAGCACTCGAAGGGCAATTCAGTTGTTCGTCTAGGTGGCAACATCCCTCGGCGCCGCACTGACCCGCACTACAGGCGCAGCGATGCTACGCTGGTATATGCGGCGTGCGGCGTGCGGCGTGCTCACTAAACCCTTACTCCGCCCGACGGCTTCACGATGACCCTCGCGGGGGGTTGCGATTCGTTCCACGACTATTTCCTACTTCGATTCGTAGTGACTGATGTGTGTAAATATAAGTGTTCATCCCACAGGGCATCCCCAACAAATGCCTGCCCCTAGACTTCATGGGCATGTACGCGCTGGCGGGCAGAGAGCCCGAGCGGCGCCTGCGCACGCTGGTGCGCCAGTACATGCTGGCCGACGTGGTGCGGCGCCGCGAGTACGTGCGCAACATCACCGTCGGCACTAAAGGTAACACTCATACATACAGCAATTACACATTTCATCATCATCATCATCTGCCAAACTTCGCCCACTGCTGAGCCATAGGTCTCTGTATTCTTAAGCCAATCCCCACGCGCCTGTGCATATCTTGTGGAACGCAATAAATGAAAATGAATATGAGTATGAACCTCATCCAGGTTCTACCCGCAGTGTCACTTCTTTTTTCAGTCCATAACACATTTACTTACTACTAGATTTGAATTTAGAATTCGAGATATTTTAACATGGAGTTAGGTGTTTATTTCACACATGACAAAGATCCAATTCCAGATCCATAATTTTTTTACTTATATTTTTAAAACTAGTGGTCAGTTTTAAAATCAAGACAATACTTGAATTGGGACGATAGATTGAAATGATGTCGGATTATAAATTCAAGAATACTCACGTGCCAGCACATGCTGCGTGCAAATCAATCAACTGTCTGCGCTGAGCCGAGCGATTTTGTTGACGTCCAGAGAACTTTCATTTGGCTACTCTGGCAGACGTCAAAGCAAACCTTCAGAACGCTACCGACATCTCGACTAGACTTCCAACGATAATGTCCTCTATGTACTGATTACTAAGATATATTTGTGTCTCCAGTGGAGCGCGCAGTGTCGCAGCTGCCGCACATCTTGCCGGACTACATGCTGGTGTTCGCGGTGCCCATCCTCACACATGATCCCGCCTTCACCGCCTACGATAACGTTGCGCAACTTAAGGTATGATATAGTTATTTATAATTTCATATAATAGTTCTCCTGGCCGATTTCGACCATGGCAGCCAATCTCAAGAGAGACTAGCCATCTGCGCGTGCACAAGTTTGTGTGCAAACACAGATCTTCCATGAGTCTTAAAGCCGATTCCACCGCCAACTAAACTAAATCCGAAGGCAAGCCACGACTGGAGCGAGATCATGCGCAGCAACAGCCTACAATACACCTTATGTTAAGTACTTCTTTGAAACAATTTTTTGCTGCTCTTATTGTTATGTCCGACTAGGTCCATAATACTTAAATATATTTGAACTGTCGGACTACGCTATTGAGCAGAGACCTTCTCGCCTGAGATTTCAGTTATTTTGGTAAATTTTAATGTTTCTGTTTTATAATTCAAGGTCGTAAAGAATTGCCTATGGTTCATCCTGGAGCCACTGATCACCCGTAACGACTTTTACTGCTACGGCTTCTACAAGAGCCTGGTGGAGCGCATGAAGACGCACAAGGATGCGCTCAACGAGACGGACGACGCTGTCAACTATGTAAGTTTTAATAAACCTTTGACGTCCCCATGTTGGGAAAATGTATTCCCCTATAGCCTTCCACTCTTCCCGGTATGTTGTCTTCTCCAACCAATCCGTCATGAACGTAAGTTTTTCTCTAACGTTCCCTAAGCCTTGCTTACCGACGACGCCCGTTCTCTATGTAACTTAATAAGTACAGTTGTTATTTAGAATCGAGTTGTTCTAACTTGTAACACAAACTAGTTTACCGGGAGTCCAAGGGGTACGCTCATATTCTAAAGTGTCGAGTAGGCATCGAGGTGCAAACAGCATTTTGACAAGAGAGATAGCACTGCCATTAATACATGGTACATACTGAGAACGTTAAGCGCAATAAAGAAATACATGCGCTAGGGTGAATGAACTCTGATAAAGGCGCTCGCACAGGGCGTTTCAAACAATCTCATGCATATGCATGAGGATCCAATAAGTACTTAATATCCATACGCTTGAACTGGTCTGCCAATGTGGGATGATAAAACTGCCATGGTGTATATTTCTGACAACTGAAGAGACAAACACCAGACATTTGGCTCATTGAACCCATTTATGGCGAGTGGACTTGACCATCACTGATGGTTTATTACCTTATATTTTTCTTTTCCTGCAACAGAAACTATGGGCGGTGTGCGACCTGGCCATGTCGGTGATCTGGTCGCGCTCGTCCAGCTTCGAGCTGCGCGACTTCCCGTCCGACGCGCGCATCCCGCGCATGTACTTCGCGCCGCAGTCCGACTACTTCGTCAACACGCGCGTGTTCCTGCCGCCAGAGCTACAGGTGAGTGTTTGTGTTCCTCTCCAACAAACTATGGGCGGTGTGCGACCTGGCCATGTCGGTGATCTGGTCGCGCTCGTCCAGCTTCGAGCTGCGCGACTTCCCGTCCGACGCGCGCATCCCGCGCATGTACTTCGCGCCGCAGTCCGACTACTTCGTCAACACGCGCGTGTTCCTGCCGCCAGAGCTACAGGTGAGTGTTTGTGTTCCTCTCCAACAAACTATGGGCGGTGTGCGACCTGGCCATGTCGGTGATCTGGTCGCGCTCGTCCAGCTTCGAGCTGCGCGACTTCCCGTCCGACGCGCGCATCCCGCGCATGTACTTCGCGCCGCAGTCCGACTACTTCGTCAACACGCGCGTGTTCCTGCCGCCAGAGCTACAGGTGAGTGTTTGTGTTCCTCTCCAACAAACTATGGGCGGTGTGCGACCTGGCCATGTCGGTGATCTGGTCGCGCTCGTCCAGCTTCGAGCTGCGCGACTTCCCGTCCGACGCGCGCATCCCGCGCATGTACTTCGCGCCGCAGTCCGACTACTTCGTCAACACGCGCGTGTTCCTGCCGCCAGAGCTACAGGTGAGTGTTTGTGTTCCTCTCCAACAAACTATGGGCGGTGTGCGACCTGGCCATGTCGGTGATCTGGTCGCGCTCGTCCAGCTTCGAGCTGCGCGACTTCCCGTCCGACGCGCGCATCCCGCGCATGTACTTCGCGCCGCAGTCCGACTACTTCGTCAACACGCGCGTGTTCCTGCCGCCAGAGCTACAGGTGAGTGTTTGTGTTCCTCTCCAACAAACTATGGGCGGTGTGCGACCTGGCCATGTCGGTGATCTGGTCGCGCTCGTCCAGCTTCGAGCTGCGCGACTTCCCGTCCGACGCGCGCATCCCGCGCATGTACTTCGCGCCGCAGTCCGACTACTTCGTCAACACGCGCGTGTTCCTGCCGCCAGAGCTACAGGTGAGTGTTTGTGTTCCTCTCCAACAAACTATGGGCGGTGTGCGACCTGGCCATGTCGGTGATCTGGTCGCGCTCGTCCAGCTTCGAGCTGCGCGACTTCCCGTCCGACGCGCGCATCCCGCGCATGTACTTCGCGCCGCAGTCCGACTACTTCGTCAACACGCGCGTGTTCCTGCCGCCAGAGCTACAGGTGAGTGTTTGTGTTCCTCTCCAACAAACTATGGGCGGTGTGCGACCTGGCCATGTCGGTGATCTGGTCGCGCTCGTCCAGCTTCGAGCTGCGCGACTTCCCGTCCGACGCGCGCATCCCGCGCATGTACTTCGCGCCGCAGTCCGACTACTTCGTCAACACGCGCGTGTTCCTGCCGCCAGAGCTACAGGTGAGTGTTTGTGTTCCTCTCCAACAAACTATGGGCGGTGTGCGACCTGGCCATGTCGGTGATCTGGTCGCGCTCGTCCAGCTTCGAGCTGCGCGACTTCCCGTCCGACGCGCGCATCCCGCGCATGTACTTCGCGCCGCAGTCCGACTACTTCGTCAACACGCGCGTGTTCCTGCCGCCAGAGCTACAGGTGAGTGTTTGTGTTCCTCTCCAACAAACTATGGGCGGTGTGCGACCTGGCCATGTCGGTGATCTGGTCGCGCTCGTCCAGCTTCGAGCTGCGCGACTTCCCGTCCGACGCGCGCATCCCGCGCATGTACTTCGCGCCGCAGTCCGACTACTTCGTCAACACGCGCGTGTTCCTGCCGCCAGAGCTACAGGTGAGTGTTTGTGTTCCTCTCCAACAAACTATGGGCGGTGTGCGACCTGGCCATGTCGGTGATCTGGTCGCGCTCGTCCAGCTTCGAGCTGCGCGACTTCCCGTGGTCAAATGAAATTTTGACGTTATACTGAATATAAAGAAATAAAAACGGCGAAATTCTACAACCTCTAGGGTCGTTCGAATTTCAAATGGACAACACCGCGCGCCATTGTCTCGTTCTGTCATTACTTGTCTCTTTCGTGCAGGCGGCAGAGCGGCAACAGCGCGTCGGAGATTTTTAGTAAAATAAATTCATGATTTTCCATTTTAAACAGATTAAACAGTACTTACATATTAAAAGACACATCTTTTTTGCCTTGTGGAACCGTCGCAGTGTAATTATTGCACTTTCTAAACGCACAACTTGGCATTATTGTTTTTTTTTTTTTTAAATCCAGTATCCCGCTAAGTACGTTCGAATCGCGGCCAGACGCCAGGACGGACTGAGTTGCCTCAAGGGATTTACCTTGTATTTTTATTGCCGCGCAGACCTCGGTAAAACGTGGGTGTAGTCGCTTACTTTTCGCTCTACTTGGATCTGGAAGAAACTCGATACACGAGTAAACCATGTCCTGGAATAGGATATAGAACTTATTTTTTATCGTTGGAGGATGTTCCCTTGGGATAATTATCGACTTTCAGCTTTCAGAAGCTAGTCACACGATCATTTCTAATATCCACTCACGAACTCTCTTTAAAGTTTCACTAACCAAACTTAATTTCCCCACAGTTCCAACCGAAAAGACAGGCGACAGGAGAGGGCAACAACCCGCGCAACAAGAAGCGCCCGCGACCGCTGCCCGAGAGAGAGAACGCCAACGATGTTGAGGTAAGCACTTATTACGTGCTACTAAGGGTGATATTGCTATGTGCTTGCTTTTGTTTGTGTGCTACTAATTATAACCAGTCTATTCTGTCGACATCTCACCGTGTAAACTTAGGTGGAGCGAGCATGAAGTGAACTGTCATTTCATCTTGTTTGTATGCACTGACAGCTCACTTCATGTTCACTCCTTAGCTTACATGGTGAGATATTTACAGAATCACACTGCTGCAGTAGTTCGTGATGTATATTTGTAACTGTATACGACTAGCATACATCCAGGGAAAAAGTGGTCCGACAATAATATATGTTTGTCTGCATGAGACTAAAAACTCGGGTTATCTTCTTCAATCACTTTCAATATAAAAAATCACTTTAAACTGTCGCCAATTTATGTTGTGGGCGCTTATTTGGTGCTATTGCTACTAGTTCTTTATTGGTGATCGAAGACTTTCTCAGTAAATCCATGTTACAGTAATTCCATGTAATAAATACGATTCTGTTGGCACTTTATACTTGTCCAGTTTGCTTAAGTTTTATGTTAGTGGCTCCAAAACTGCGGTATGGATTAGAGAGGTTGATTATAATCAATAAATTCAACCTTTCATTATCAACTGCTGGACAAAGGCCCTACCACTACGTTTTTTTTATATTATTCCCGTACCACAACAGAACTGAGAGGCGATCGTATTCAAATATACACCACGTATTGCTAAAGCTAAATAACTATTTCATGGAGCCAATTTAACTTATATCTGTCACCGGAAAATAGCAAACTCCGTAAAATTATAAAATAACTTGAGGGATTGTAAACTCTCGATAAATTGTCATTTGGGATACTATTTTACGCATCAAAATTGATATTCTATAATCTCGCGAAGTCATTCCGAGAAATTGTAGAGAGACATAAAATGGAGACCAATCAGCTGTCTGGTCTACAATTTATATGTTTTGGTGTGATAGTTAAATTGGAAACTTGGCCCTTTATTGGTCTTTGTTTTCTCTGAATAGACCAATGAAAGCCTTGTTTCCAGGTTTACTATCACATGAAAACGTTTAAATTGTAGACTTGTGCTCTGATTGGTCGCCATTTTATGTTAGTCCACAATTTCTTGGAATGACTCCGCGAGGTTATAGACTATCAAATTTTGTTGCGTAAAATAGTATTCCAAATGTTCAGTTGACAATTTATCGAGAGTTTCCAATCTCTCAAATTATTTTATAATCTTACGGAGTTTGCTATTTTTCGGTGACATATCTATAAAATACATACTAACTAACTGCGCTTGTGTGTATTTCGCTAACCCTTGTCACCTATGTATTATATAAAATGCTTGAACGAAATAGTATTTGTATTTACATTGTACAATGTTTTCCAAGCACTCTTTGGGACGCGGAAGTATTGACGTCAAGGTAAACCCATTGGAGCATAGTATTTTAAATATCTCATTAATGATAACTGATGTAAGTATTTTTTACTTAAATTATTTATGCACCTCATCATCATCCCTAACAAATACCTTTTTTATTTTTAAAACCTGGGGTTGTACTGATGTAATTATAGATAAAACCAAATATTTGTTTACCAGATTCATGGTATACAAACGATGTTAGTAAACACATACGGAAACTGTCAATAAAAGAAAAAAGTCCGCAATATCAATCTTGCCAGGTCACAGGCAATGCCATTGTGATTCCGTTGCGCATAAATAATTAATAAAATTATTATAAACAAGCTTTTTAATTTTTTGTATTAATATCAGCAAACCAAATTTGATATCCATATCACGGGGTTCCATGGAACCTTAGCTAACCAGGATTGTCATCTAAACCAAACGTGTATCCACCTCAATTGATTGGGGATAACTTTTTATATATTCGTCTCAATAATATTGGGACTCACATATTATGTGACCCAAACGTACTAACTAACAAACAAGGCAACTAAAATAAAAGCTTGTAAAAAGAGATAGTGCTATTTGGGCTGTATAGCTCCGTTTCTCTCCAACGATTGTTTTAACACGTCATAGTGTGGCCCCTGTTTGCATGATACCCAATTTTTTGTATGCAATATTGAAATAATGTTTGGACTGCGTAATTCTTGCGAGACCAGAGCTTAGATGTACCATGGACTCCATGGAATTTTTAATCGGCTTTAGGCTGGTAAAGTCTTAATTAAATAAATACGAGCGCGATAAACTCCTCGCGAAAGACTTGATTTGCAATTACTATCATGCCGCCGCAATAAAAAATAAAAAAAATATTTATCCCTTCCCATATTAACTCATTCATTTCACTCTCAAAATCTAACATTACTACTAAACCTTTCGTCTTATCTTCAACAGCCCTCAGAAGCGTCAGACACACAGATACAGCTGCCCGGCATAGACAATCCCCCGGAAACGGAACTAGAAGAGCCTCAAGCGAAGCGCGCGGTCAGTGACTGAGATCTACCCTCCGCTGGACCGTCAACCGAGTCCAGCGAGTAAGTACCAGCTTAGCGATAGATAACGTGACGACTACCGTGTTTATGACGTCATAGTAACGGATGATAGCTGTCAATATGACAGATGATTTTGACATTTGAATGACAATGTCGATAATAAACTGTCAGATATGTATGACGTTGGAATTTTTGCTGTAAGATGTGTATGGCTTTTATAAATAAGCTGTCGAATTTGTATGACAATTGAAACAATGCTGTCAATTGCTTTTTGTTGGAATGATGTCTTGAATTTTGGGATTTCATCATATTTTTTTTTCGTTTCCTGTCGCTTTTGTATGACAGAGAATGTTAGGTTAGTTTGATATTATGAGAAACTGTTTTAAAGTAAGTACGTGTCATACAATATCTCCAACATAATGTATAATTATGATAATGTTATCAATGTATTTTTATGGTTAATAGAACTATGAGGTCTATAAGCCCAACTAGAAAAGTGTAAAAACTCCTTTAGCACCCCACAGTAATATAACTATTAATGAATTACATTTTGTATAAAGTTTCAATATTAATCTTTTTAACACTTCGTCACCGTTATCTATCGGCAATGTTGGCACTTTAATATTGTACACTCATAACATAAAATATACAAATCTCATGTAAGAAGTTGATCGGACGTTTTATTATATCGAGAATACTGAAAAAGTTAGCAGTTGTATTGACAATACCGTTCATTCATCACCAAGCAGGATGTATAAGGTATTACCGCTTTTTCATAGACAATATAAAAAATGTGGTGCTATTCCACAAACCATGGGACGCCTGAGGTTTAAGACCGCGTTTCCACTTGCAAGGAACTTGCATGCAAGTTAAATAACATTACGGGGCACGATCAAGTCATTCATTACAATATACCTCAGTAGCCCGCAATGCAATATAATGCAATATGTATGTGAGCTGGTTTCAGGTGGAAATGTGGCCTTAGAGGAAGTAACATTCTATCAGCAACATTGATTGTTTAAAAGTCTAAATTAGATTGACCATGTGACATTTTGATAATGTCTGTCAATCACATACATTTTGGACTTCTTGGCTATATTCGTGACAATCTAAGAAGTCTGATTTGACAGCAGGATAGAACATTGGTTTACTAGTAGCTATGAAAGAGACATGAGGTAAATCTCTTTCGCACTTAGTGGTAAAGCGATCTTCTATCCCTCTCTACTTAGCTGTCAAATCCGACTTCTTATATTGTCACGAATATAGTCTTACCGCTGATCGAATGTTTCTTTGTCTATATACTCTGATATATCAAGGCCTGCGTACTCTGTTGCCTGAACATTTTTTTAGGAATTGGTGGATGCCACTGAAGCGCCAAACTCGTAGCTACGTATTGACATGACTAAATTTTCTTATCGAACTAAAATGTTGCAATACTAATGTGTAAAATTGTCAGGCGGGCATAAACTGCTGTGATTGCCTTTTGACAATTTTATTGAGTCAATCAATCACATTAACGCTCGCGTGAATATGTCACATTGATTATATGATATTTTTTTCTGAAAAACTGGAGGCATTTCTTCGCATAGATTTAAATCACAACTATTTGTTTAAATGCATCTTTAACTCTTTAATTCTATGTTCTATGGTCAATCAACTGCTATCTTATAAGTTTTAACACATGGATATTTTTAGATTCAGTTAAGTCAGCATCTTTCAGTTTGTGATGATTGATGATATAATTTTTGAGATTTACAAAATATTAAAAATGGCAACATTAATTAGAAACAAAAATATCTGTGTGTTCAGACTAAAAACTAGGACAAAACTCAGTCATGTATTTATAAGCTTAACACTATAAAGACTGGCTACTAGTATGTACTAAACTATTGAACGAACGAGTGAATGGAAACATTTCATTCATTCTTCACTAAATGTATGTTACTCCGGTAACTTCATTTTGCCTAAACTGTCATGCTTTGTTGTTGGTCTTGGCGTGAGATAAATGCAAAAATAAGGAGATTGTTAATTTAAGTTATCAAGTACCTACCTATGTCTGTTCCTCTAGTAAAATCTGGCTATTTTTTTATTATTCTATTATTATTATTATTGCCAGTGCCACTGTTATTCTATGTTTATTATCACAGACCATGAGACGCCTTGTCCTCTGTTTGCGGTACTGTCAAAACTTTCGATACAAATGCCATCGTTTACTACTACGAACTGACGGCCCGCGTCAATACTGACACTGACAGTCCAAACGTGTGCTCAGCTCAGTTTCAAGTAGCTGCCGCCGTGACGATTCAAAGTGTTCTGTGTTTTCTTTTCAAGCAAGTTATTTCCCACAGTCTACCAATATTTACACCAAACTTGGTCTCATTTGTTGGGCTGTCTATTTGTCAATGTATTATTAAGTTAGTGTTTAATATTCAAACTGTCTGTTTTCTTTGTCATGTCTCTTTCTCTTATATCTCATGCTACGACCATTCGAAAGATTAATAAAAAACAAGGAATGTAAATAATCTGATTTTGATGTATTTTATGAATTATACTTACAGGCTAAAGTTATAGAAGATCTTTGATAAATAATTGTCACGCATATTGAAATTATAATTCCCATGTCAAGAAAAAAATACCGATTATTGTTTAAAACAATTTTGTTTTGTGTTCGGTTTGAACTATGCTATACATACAATTATAACTTACATAAAAAAACATAACGTGCAATTAACACAATAATCGATTTATATTTTACAAATACTGACAAACAAAGGCAAACAATTATACGTTAATATTGAAGATAATATTCCAAAGTGTTTATGTATATTATGGTTATTTATTACAAATTTTCATAATAAATTGCTCAATATTCATTTCTTACGGCCTTCGCATAATATTTACTACTTGATGAATGAATAACTAATATTTTATTTAGTTTATCTTTCTTTTGTGTTAATTTTTTTCGTAACAGTTCAATAATTTTATTATTTACATCTTTCTTGGCGTTTTGCATAGACACTTGGGTCATACCTTCAAAAAGACGATTTTAAAAGCGGTAAACTCTAAAATGTGACTGTTGTTGAAACCCGAAATGATGAGACCTAATTACACTTTTATTAGTTCAATTTGTTAATCAAGTATTGCAATTTCAAGTGCTTAGTCTAGATACATGCACCGATTTTCACAATGAACTATAAATAATTCTTAGCTGCCACTAATGAGTGTAAATAGGCCTTTAGATGTTACTGGTCTTTCAAAACCTTACTGTCATAGGTACCGCTGCCAGGCTAGCTCCTATGGCGTGTCAACGATTCCGTTGTGTGAATAAGGGATAGTGCTATTCGTCTTGTATAGCTCGTTCTCTCTCTCTCTCTCTCTCTCAGACTGCGGAGTCATGATTGTACTGGCATATAGTAGGGAACGGCTTGTTAAGAAAAATAAAAAAAAACTGATCGGACATCTCCAAGATTGAAAACAAAATGCGATCTAAGAATAGAGATAATGAGTCTGTATTATAGAGTTTAATCGATAAGTTTTACTATCTTAATGTTTGTTTTATCGTTGTTTTTAGTTTTAATTTCATTTCGGCTGGTCGATGCGCGGATTTTTTTTTTAAAATACGTTACTGTATAGTTTGGACCTCAATCGGGTCACCATGAATGTTGACTGCAGATCTTTTGTAATGTTGGATGGACATATTCAGTTTTTAGTCTGAGGTCATCGTAGCGGCTAATTTTAAGGTTATAATTATATTATTATGTGTGTTGTCGATTATTTGACCCGTTTCTGAGATACGACGGAAGAAACACGTTTTGTAAATCAAACAAATATTAAAATTATGTAATCTTAAGCGAATTAATATTCGAAAACTTATTTGTTGTGGACACGAAACTTAATCAAATGTTTTGGACAATTTTATGCCTATTTCTAATTATTATTAATGTTCGTGCTACGTATCTCAGATACCGGCCTCTAAATTTAGGTACTCGTCAACTAAAATAATTTAATTTCTCGTGATATTATTTTAAATATCAATGTAGGTTTTTAACGGGGATTGAACTCTGTAGTTTACAAGCACTAAGTTGATTCGATCATAGAGATCAATAAGGTCACAGATTTTTAAATACATTCACTGTATGATCTGACGGTAAATACATTATAAGGTTATGTAGAATTATTTATTGTAAGTAATGACATCGCTACCATTTGTTTCATTAGTCTGTTCTATAGGGTTCCCCTGCCCCGCTTCGATGTCCAGAACTCGTACAAGACCGGCATTAAGTAATAACTTTTTTTATCGATAAACATTTTATTTAAGGTGAACCAAAAAAAGAAATATTAGCGGCACAGCGCTCGCTACACCGTCGCAGTGATTCTCTGTAGCTATTGTATTGAAAATAAATAATAAACACATTTCTTGGTAGTTTTACATTTTTATTCCATTTGCTTTATTACCGTATCACAACCTTTATGCTAAGAGGTTTTGTTCATTCACTGATAACAATAAATAGATATACATTTATCATAATTTCGTTTTTCATTTAATAGCAACCCCATTATAATTTACGTATTTAGATAAGGTTTACATAACCAGAAAACCAGCCTGCGTTTAATTTATGCTATAAAATACATTATTTAAACAGTCCAACAGCTTATCAATATGGTAATTTAAACATTGAACTAACGCTCAAACTGATAAGTTTAGCATATCTTTTAAAGAAAATTCCACTCATCAATTAATTTGCTTGACTAAATGCGCTTGCGCTACTTGTCCGAGTTTAAAAAAAATGCTACTTGTTGGAGAATCAAAATCAAAGCATTTATTTCAAATAAACCATTTACAGGAACTTTTGAATTGTCAAAGTCAAAAACATGAAGCTATTTGCACGTTGCAAAGCGTAATCTGTATGAAGAAGAACGTGTAAGAAACTCCACGGACACTCTTTTAAATCATGTTTGTTTTACAAACATCCTAATTACATTAAAGTTGTTGCTTATACAGGGTGTCCCAAAACTCAACGTCAAGCCGAAACGGGGTGACAGGATTGATCATAACCATCACGAGAAAAATCTGAAAAAAAATCTATCCCATGCAGTTTGAAAATTATGGGCATTTTAAGAAAAACCTAGAAATTTGATCAAACTGTACCATTTTTCGGTTATTGTGGTTATTATTTTTTATTTTTGTTCATTTGAACTTTAGAAACGTAATCCTAAATAACATTTCTAGAATCCCAATAAAAAATAATGACACAATTGCCTCAAGTTCCCGAGAATTGAGACTATTTGTTAAACTACGAATTTAAAATTTTCAAGATTCGTCGACTTTGACAGGCCCTCCTATAAAAAAAATGTACTAGAGTGCCTTGGCAAGTAGCATTAAAAGTTGGCGCATTTAATCAGAATTCTAAAATGGTACAATACTTGTTAGTTCCATACAATAGAAAAGAGTAAAAAAATTAAAACCTCAAGTAACCCGATTTTTGCTATCAGATTTTACTCAGTTAAAATGTTTTTAATTCGCACAAGCTCTAGGTAGGTTCTTAATTTTAAGGCAAAATGATGAGAGAGATGGATAATGGGTATGTTTGCCATGAGTGAGCGAGACAGATAGTGACGCCACGCATTGAGACGGAGATGCGTCGTTTAAACGAGTGCGAATGAAACAGATAGATGCTATGGCATCTATCTGTTTCATTCGCACTAGTTTCAGCCAAGCAAATGGCTACGCTACCAGTCCGACACCAACCAGTTAGTACGTTTCGCTCATTCGTCTACTGCGCACGTTCGTATTCGCTTGTGTTGATTTAGTACTGACAACTTTGGCTTCTCTTTTTGGACTTGAATCTTTGTGAATTGGACTTGTTGATAACATACCGGCAACTTTGGCTTCTCACTGGACTTTTGTGTTGGCATCCTTTTTATCTACCATGCCTACGCGCTACACTTCACAAGAATATGCGAACATGCACCTCATTTATGGGGAATGCATGGCGAACATACCCATTATCCATCTCTCTCATCATTTTGTCTTAAAATTAAGAACCTACCTAGAGCTTGTGTGAATTAAAAACATTTTAACTGAGTAAAATGAGATAGCAAAAATCGGGTTACTTGAGGTTTTAATTTTTTTACTCTTTTCTATTGTATGGAACTAACAAGTATTGTACCATTTTAGAATTCTGATTAAATGCGCCAACTTTTAATGCCACTTGCCAAGGCACTCTAGTACATTTTTTTTATAGGAGGGCCTGTCAAAGTCGACGAATCTTGAAAATTTTAAATTCGTAGTTTAACAAATAGTCTCAATTCTCGGAAACTTGAGGCAATTGTGTCATTATTTTTTATTGGGATTCTAGAAATGTTATTTAGGATTACGTTTCCAAAGTTCAAATGAACAAAAATAAAAAAGAATAACCACAATAACCGAAAAATGGTACAGTTTGATCAAATTTCTAGGTTTTTCTTAAAATGCCCATAATTTTTAAACTGCATGGGATAGATTTTTTTTCAGATTTTTCTCGTGATGGTTATGATCAATCCTGTCACCCCGTTTCGGCTTGACGTTGAGTTTTGGGACACCCTGTATATGTGAAAACAATGTAAAGAAAGAAAAACCAACTAAGTCAGTGCCAGTAAAGAGATGGCCAGTCTTCACTGATGGCGCCCGTTCACGAACATGACGCGTGCATCAGCACCATTTAGCTCAAATATTTTGAAGGGAACTGAATGATCAGATACCCGCGCCACCATCAGCGAGACATTCGAGTGAGCATGACGCACCCTCAACTTCATGTTCATGTCAAACAAGGAAACTATCTATTAACATAATGGCTCCATGGTTTGCAAAAACAAAAAAAGAAAAGTTTATTCAAAACATAATATAAGAAATATGGAATATATTATTATTAACGTCTTTAAACGTAAACGTAAATAATGTCTTTAAACAATAAATAAAAAAGACTTGTAGCCCAGATATCTTCAAAGTAGTAGGTAACAGTCAGTCATATTTAATGGGCTTTTTTAATGTCAATTGTTTCTAATTAAGTCGACCTCATCAACTTAGAAGTTAAAATTAATTTTAAACAGCTGAGATTTCATAAATCATTTGCTTTCATATAAAGTAACAGGTCACAATTCTATATAATATATACATACATATAAGTATTAATCAATATCCTTTGTACTTCAAAAATACTGGTAAAATTAAATAACTTAGTAAAACAAATAAATAATTGTAGGTACGAGTACGTACTAAGTATTGAATATAATTTAGAACAATAACTTTGGTCTCCTATCTAAAACGTATAAAACATGACCCTAATCATATTTTTATTTTTGCGAAGGCGAAGAGTATTTGCTAACCTAAGAATAGTTTGTCTATATATAATTTCCAAAGTACATTTTTCTTTTAGAGACAACTTTTATTGGCTTTTATAACCTCAAATCCACCTTAGATCAACATCCAAGGAGGTTACAAAACTTTTTCTAAGGGAATGTGCACCTTACACCGGTCTAATACAGTCTCCAATAAAAAAACACAGTCGAATAAGGACTTGGCTACACAAAAACAGGCTCAGTCTTTTTCCAACTCTTTTGAATCTCTTCTAAACTTTTTCCTTTAGTCTCTGGTACCCATAGTACAGTGTAGACTACGCCGAAGAAGGTGACAGCTGCGAAGCTATAGAATACGACGAATGCTCCGAACTGATTGGCTATGGGCGTGTAGAAGAGTACAGTCATTGAACTGCAGAAGAATGAGAAGGCCATTGAAACTCCCGCCATCCTTGCTCGCACCTGGGGATAGAGTGAGTGTTTTTATTATTTTTGGTTAACCATACCTAATTGTAAAACGTGTTTCGTGTAATGCACATAATGTGTCAAACATTCACAGCTTGTTTGACACATTAGGTGCATGGCACAATTCGGAAGTCGTTATTTAAGGCGAATCGTAGGCAAAGGTATCGCAGTGCCTTTGCCGAAACACGTTACACAAATAGGCCGCTGCTAGCTTGGGCCGACGTCCATTTTTTTGGCTTATTAGGTATAGTTTATATTTCAAAAATCAAGGAAAGTGTTTGTTGTGTAAAAACATTTTCCTTTTGTCTAAATGCTGTTACTATTATAATTAATTAACATTTAGCCATAATACTGAAAACATACATAAAAATCAGCACTCATAATTTTTTGACATATCCATAGACCCAGGTAACGGTAAATTGGACACCCCTACTACTCGCAACGCAATTTGTGAGGGAGTTAAAAAAAGATTTGACAAGTTACTGTAACCGGGCCGACCTGTATTGCTATGCTATGCTCAATTACCATAATTTCAAAACAATATTAATCTCAAATAAGAACAATAGGTACCTAACTAATCATATTAATATTTTATGTAAACAATTCGCCACAGAATTTATTGTAACTGTTTCATGGAAATAATAAACGGCCCTAATAGGCTTACTTATCGGTTTTAGTTTTTAAACTAGTTTTAGAACCTGATTTCCTTGAATTTTAACAAAATATATTTTAAGTTGTACCAAAACACGCGTGTCTTTTTATTGCAAAAAGGAGTCGTTTCGACCTAACTACTACCTTTCGGGGTACATCTGTCCCTGTAACCGATCGGCTCGAGCTCCTAGGCATGGAGTTGACACCCAGCAACTTCGGCGCCACCATTGAGCACAAAGCCGAAACTGTGACCAAAAAGCTGGGCATCCTAAATAGCTCGCTCCATCGACAACATAGACTAGATTCAAGAGCAAACCCACCTCAAATAAAAGAAGAAGCAATGAATCCGATACGAAATTTAAAAAAAAAGTTTTAATTAATTTCTTAAATAAATATAATTAAAATAATTATTAAAAAACGTCTATGAGCGACGTGACATCCATCAAATCAATTGATTGCAGTAAAGATCTGCAATCTCTGATTTTCATAAAACGGGTCCTAGTAAACTAATTAAACAACAGCTTGTTCATACTGAAGTAAATCAATCATACCGAACTTTATCTTTATTTGCCATTGTCCTTGTAAAACACAACTAAACGTTAAACTAAACTTACGGCAAATTAAATTATTTTTTATTAAATTACCTGGAACGTAAAAACCTCAGCCATGATCACCATTGGGACAGGGGCCAAGCCAGCGCCATAGGCCAGTATGCACACGCACACGGCTACCACTGGGAGCCAGCTCGCCACGCCAGTACCAAGGAGGAAGCACGTCGCTAAGGTCGTCATACATGTTGACACGACCAGGGAACTGCAGGCTAGAGGTATCTGAAAAGAGGAAAAATGGTGTTTTTGTTGAAAAGGTAACTCGGGGCTTGGCTTTCAGTTATTGGGTGACTGTTATTGAGATGACGGCTTTAAGGAGGGTTAAAAACAGCCTGCACAAACCTCAACATTGAAATTGATGGTGGTTGACTTGTATGAACAAATAATAAAATATACATGGTGTTTTATTGGATAAAAATTAAAAATTACATTGGGAAAACAGAACGGCGGTATTTGCTCCAATATTGGCCACATGCTAAAATATCCTTCTGCAGTTTGAACGTAGCTTAGGAATTCAGCCCCGTTGCCAAAGTGCCAACTATTTTGTCTAGGTCTCGTACCCACGAAATTAGATCGACTCGAGAAAAAAGTAATAAAAAAATAATAAACCGACTTCAAAACTGTAATTTATTTAATTATTAAGTAATGAAAAGGTAGAAATAAAAGTTTTGTGCTTAAAAACTTTTTAGTGAAAGCCAACTATTTTTTTGAAGTCGGTGCCAGTCGTAATCGTTGCAACAAACTCACTGTCACTTAGTAGTCGTAATATGCAGAGTTACTCATGTTTATATTTCTTTTAAACTATGGCTGGCATTTCATTCACAATACAAATTATTTATTAATAGTCTTAAGCCAATTCTCATACTTATACTTCGCCTTTTTTATAAATGCGAAAATTGTGTAAAAGAAAATAACTTTTCCTATTTAATAAATCACGGGATTTTACTGCTCTTTAAAATCAATCTCGGGGTTTGAGGTATATCCACTTTCTTCTTTCGCTGTATGAAATCAGTGTAAGTAATAAATAACTTTACCTAATTCCGACCTCTGGTAATTACTTAATGCATAGTGATAAATACATGTTTTACGAATTACGTTGTTAACACCGACTTAACAGCGTAACTTCTTAGTGACTGATACACACTTCACACTATACATACATATGTATAGTGTGAAGCACATACATATGTATGTGTACACATACATACAGCTCTCATCTCAAAAACTACTGAACCGTTTTTGATGAAATTGCACTGTTCCGTCATAAGACTATATACCTTTTTTTTATTGATCTCGGGGGGAAATCCTCATGGAAATCCTCCACCCTGGGGCGGGTGGAGGGGTCTGTCAGACTCTTACTGACTAAAACCACCCCGGTGTTCCATCTCCCACCTACGCCGGGGATCGCGGGAACGTATGCGACATCCGCAATCCCCGGCTGGTGCCGGCTCGCCTCTGCGGGCCACCTCGCGTCGGCGAGGGGAGTGAGGTGTTTGACTCCCCTCGCTACGTCAAAGAGGGGCGCACGGGAACACCACGCGCCGCCACCTCGGGTCCGGATGAATGGGGGGCGACGGACATCCCCAAGTCCGTCGCCCCTGGACCCAGTTAGGGGGGCCGGAAGAGGGCAGCGTATGCCCTCCTCCGACGCCCGATGCGCCTGCTGCGGGCAGGGAGAGCGGTTGTGATCTCCCTCTCCCTTTCCGCAGCCTCCTTCTGCGCGATAACTGTCTCGCAGAAGGAGACCACCGCGTCCCAGGACTCCTCACCGCCGACCATAGCATGGACTACGGCCGGCAGCGAGAGGTCACCGCCTACAACAGAGATGAGGGCACGGCGCGGCTCCTCCCAAGCTGCACACTCTGCAAGCGTATGCCGTGCCCTGTCCTCCCGACAGTCGACGCAGTGGTGGCATCGAGCGTCCGGCTCCCTGCCTATGCGACACAAGAACCTCCCGAAGCAGCCATGCCCCGAGAGGACCTGCGTCGCACGAAACGTCAGAGAGCCGTGCCTTCTCCCGAGCCACAGGTCGAGCACTGGCCGGATGGCCTCGATGGTGATGAGGCCGGCGGTAGGGCTCGAAAGCCTGTCCCGCCATTCCGCCACCAGGACCTCGCGCAGCTGCGACCGACGCAGCTCCAAGTGTTGCTGCGTCAGTCTTTCGCCGCGCGCCCGCGCGTCCTCGCGCCACCTATGCAGTGACGCGAGCACTTTCGCCTCCAGGTCCCACGGTGGAGATCCGGCCAGTGCGCAAGCCGCCTCGTAGGAGATCGTGCGATATCCCATAAGACTATATAGGTACCTAGTCCAACTATAAAAGATTTTTTGCAATCCTACTTATAATTTTTGAGATATGCGCGGACATATATACGTACAAACATACATGCATACAAATATACGTACATACACTTTTGACATTTGGCACACATGTTTAGAAGCTGGTAAAGACTAACATAATTACAAAAACTGCAATTCTGTCAATATTACATACATACGAGTCGAATTGATAACCTCCTTTTCTTGAAGTCGGTTAAAAAGACAAATACCCCTTACCCATGACATCTATGGTAGGCGTCACATAAATTTGAAATAAAATAAATTGACCTTTCCCTAATAATATTTTCGTAGGTACCAGAAAAATAAATTGTGAATCGTTTTTCATTAATGGAGAATTTAGAGGATCATTATGTATTTTGATTCAGGATAGCGTTTTGTCTTTATTTCCGTTTTTGAAATTAACCTTTTTTTGAACGCCAGTGTCACTTATACATGACAAGCAAGCGTGTGCCCTGTACGCCAAACGTCACGTCATATATTATGAAAAATAGTACCTACGGCGAATTTGGCTTGGCGTCTGGTGCACGCCGATGCGTTTATGCTCTGGCGTTCAAAAGGTTAAGAATGTCAATAAATGTAGGTGATCAATGACCGTTATTGTACATTTATATGGTGCCTACTATAGTGTTTTAACTGTTCGAATTAAATGTCCTCAAGCATAATTAACTTCAACAATACATAATAAATCAATTAAAATGTCACACTTTATAAAAAACAAACCTTTTTTATATTTATAAGAAGTAAAGTGGTACCGTTTCATCATTAGAAATGTGTAGACCTTTTCAAATACTCTTAAAATTTTGCAAAAAACATAAGAGAAAGTATATCAGTTATTAGTTATAATTTTGAGAACATTCAATACGAACATAAGACGAAGATCAGCAATAGTTATGAAAGTAAATAAGATGGTTTCGAAATTAGTTTGTATACTTTTAGTGATCGTGTTGTGTCAAGACTGCGGCGCGAACAACCTAAAACTGAAACAAGTTTTCATATTCAGCCGACACAACATACGTTATCCGCTAGAACATGAACTAAATAGATATTCACCGAAACCCTGTCCCCCACCGGTTGGCCCATCGGGACTTCTTACTCCGAAGGGAGCACGGCTAGAAGGATACATGGGCGAATATTTCTTAGAATGGTTCAGAAAGGAAGAGTTTCTTCCTGAAGGGTGTCCCGATGAAGATACAGTGTAGGTATGTGTACGCTAACACTTTGAGCAGAACTAAGGCGACTGCAAGAGCTTTCATCAACTCAGTTTTCAAGGATTGCTACGTGCCTGTATATTACAGTAAAACAAGAAAGCCTGATCCACTCTTTGCACTTGTCATACACAACACCACTGAAGCATATAAAAATAAGGTGATTGAAGAAATGACTAGAAAATTAGAAAATAATTCTAAACTAATGGCTGGATATTCAGAATTGAATAAAATATTAGAAATTGAGGGATCTGATCTTTGCAAGGAGGATGGAATATGTGACTTGACCCGTTGTAATAACACGATTACGTGTAAGGTTGGTAAAAAAGTGACGATCGATGGACCGCTGTCCGTAGCAAGCGCAGCTGTAGACTCATTTTTAATGAGTTACTACGACGGCATACCAATACACGACATTGCATGGGGACAGATGACAACACCGGAACAGTGGAAACTGTTGATTGAAATAATAAACCAAGACCAAAACATAAAACATACTACAGTAGCTGAAGACGTCGCGACACCATTAGTGGAGTATTTAACTAAAACATTTAAGAAATATGACGACATGCCCAAGCTAATGTTGCTAGTTGGACATGACACAAATATGAACACTCTTACGACTGCATTGGGTTTTGAATCGATCGAATTACCAAATCAATTGGAGAAATTCCCGGTTGGCGGGAGGTTTGTGTTTCAAAGGTGGACAGATAGTAAAACTGAATATTTGAAAGTAGAATATGTGTACCCGAGTTGGTCACAGTTAAGAAATGGGTCAAAATACTCTTTGGAGAGTCCTCCCCATAGAGTTGCGATGCGATTAAACTGGTGTAACACAGACGAGCATGACTTTTGTCTCTGGAATGAGTTCGTTGATAAACTTTAGGTATGTCTATAAAACAACATAATTTTTCGATATAGTGTCAGGGATAGCTTCTTCATAGAGAATTGAAAGTGAATTGTAAGACGTGAATATAATATTTTTTTATTAAAAAAGAGTTTATGTTTCAAAATGTACATACATATGATATTAGGAAATAATTCAAGACTTGTCAACCTTAGCAGTTTTGAAAACAATTCCAAAGGTTCGGTCCAACCGCTTATGTAGTTGTCACTTCCATGATGCATAATATTTCAAGTGTCACGGTTCTTAAACATGAAATTGCCGTACCGTACGAAACTTATAAAAGAATTAGTAGCCTTCATTTACACATGAGTAGAACTACTGAAGTACCCACATAATATTCAAAATTTCGTGCATTAAATACAAATTTGGCAATAATGATGGTGTCGAAAAGAGTTTCTTTACTTTTATTGATCGTGTTGTGTGAAGGCAAGAACCTGAAACTGAAACAAGTTTTCATTTTCAGTCGTCACAACATACGTTATCCACTACGAGATCAACTAGATAGATTTTCATCGAAACCTTGGCCCCCACAAGCTGGCCCGCCGGGACTCTTGACTCCGAGGGGAGTACAGCTAGAGGGATACATGGGCAAATATTTCTCAGAGTGGTTCAGAAAGGAACAGTTTATTGCTGAAGGGTGTCCCGATACAGACACAGTGTATGTGTATTGTAATACGTTGGACAGAACCAAGGCGACTGCGAGAGCCTTCATCGACTCAGCATTTATGAGTTGTAATGTGAATGTACATCACAAAAACACTACAGATCCAGATCCACTATTTCTTCCTGTCATACACAACACCACTGAAGCATATAAAAATATGGTGATTGAAGAAATAACCAAAAAATTACAAAATAATTCTAAACTGCAGGCATCATTCTCGGAATTGAATAAAATATTGGAAATTGAAGGATCAGACATTTGTAAGCGGGATGGAATATGTGACTTGACTGGACCTTATAACTCGATTTCGTATGAAGTCGATGAAGAAGTGCGGGTCGAAGGGCCGTTGTTCATAGGAATCACAACTATAGACACATTTATAATGAGTTACTACAACGGCATGCCCATAGAAGACATTGCTTGGGGACAGATAACAACATCAGAAAAGTGGAAACTATTGATTGACATAATAAATGAAGACCAAAACATACGATATACTACAGTAGCTGGAGAAGTCGCGGCACCATTAGTGGAGTATTTAACTAAAACATTTAAGAAATATGATGAAATGCCCAAGCTAATGTTGCTAGTTGGACATGACAGTAATATGAACACTCTTGCGTCTGCTTTGAGTTTTGAATCTGTAAACTTACCAAATCAATTCGAGAAATTCCCGATTGGCGGGAAGTATGTGTTTCAAAGGTGGTCAGATAGTAAAAGTGAATATTTGAAAGTGGAATATGTGTACCCAAGTTGGTCTCAGATAAGAGATGGGTCAAAATACTCTTTGGAGAGTCCTCCACAGAGAGTGGTGATGCGATTGAACTGGTGCAACACGGACGAGTACGGCTTTTGTCCCTGGAATGAGTTCGTCGATAAACTTTAGTTATGTGGAGTTAGTGTGATGGATTAAGAAATGATCGTAAATAAAATAATGCGGAAAAGATTTCCACGTTTGGAATTATCGTTACACTCCCAGCCCAACCCCAATTTCCATCCCAGCAAAGAAACATTGCTACGCCTTTGGGCATGCTACGCGAATGAATGAGTGCAGAGTGCGTTTAAGCTAGTGATATCAATAAGACTGAGGAAAGACCTGGAGGATAGGCTAGCTTTCTGACCTTGTCTTGAACATTATATCACCCATATGGTATTTGGTGAGAGAAGAAGAAGAGAAGCTAGAAAATCTGACACCAGTCTAGCCAAGAAGTACCGTGTTACCCAATCAATGGGTTGTGGAGGTCTGGTAGGCAGCCGCTCCACGTGAAACAGTGGCATTCAACTGAATCCGGTTTGACCGGGAGCCGACTCCAATATATTTGGGAAAAGGCAAGGCAGATGATCATGGTATTTGATGGGAAACATTGCACAAGTCCCGGCCTAACGCACGCAGTGCAGTATATTACACGAAACATTTCAAGCCGTTTTACCCCCTCATTACTTTGCTTGTAATGATTACAACTTGATGAAACCATTGACCTTTTGAATCTAATCGAAGATTACTGAAAAGTTTCAAAATATTACGTTAAACCGTTGAGGAGATACAGGAGCTTGCGGACCAAAAAGTGAAGATTTTCCTAATGACTCATTAAAATTATGGGGCACTTCCAGCCATGCTAGAAACTTCAAATTTGATGAAAAGTCGGAAAAGGGCATTAAGTTAAAAGGTTGAAATAACCCCATGAGCTAATAATTTTATTTTATTTGTTTCTCACGACAGTTAAAAAAAAAACTTAAAACGTCTGAATAGACTATAAAATCGACTTAGTAGAAAAAAAAGCAAGTTTATAAAAGGGAATAATATTTTTTTTAGAAAACGAGTTTTCGAGCTTATTTTTTAATTTATGCCGCTACAACCGTATGAAAATAATGAATTATTTTCATACGGTTGTAGCGGCATAAATTTCAAAATTAAAAAGAAGCGAAATTTGTGCGGCAATAAAAAGAACCGCAACGCCATCTATCCTGTCAGCGACGAACTACCAACGAAATCCAGCATCGCGTAAGCAAAACTCTCCGTGCGATTTGAACCTATACAACAGTCCGAATATCAACTATCGGGCAGTTGCCCACCAGACACAATAACCGTCTGGTACGAGGATCCTCCCTTTTCAGTGGAGGTTTGCGGGACTTTACCTCACTGTTCCGTATACCTCTATACGGTCAGGAAAGATCCAAGCTCTCTGTTCATTGGTATTGTCAAAAGCTACATGTCATACAGTCATGGACTATTCTGTAGTGCTGAAATGCTTGACCTATTTTTGATCTTCTCCTTTTATAGGCCGAATTTTTTGGGGATAGGAATTTGAATTTTTAATCGCCCTACGACTCCCGACGCCCGGGGCGTCATCTTCTGTTGCAGCGGCTAGGGCGTGAGGTTTGCCGCTCCGTCACGCGGCCCGCCTCCGCCCTTCGCTAGCATTACTGCTTCGCAGAATGAGTTGACTGCTTCCCATGCCTCCTCGTTCCGGATGCGGCGCCGATCGCCTCGATGAGGTCATGGCGGTGTTCTGCCCAAGCAGGGCAGACCTCCAGCGTATGCTTCACCGTATCCTCCGGGCGATCCTCACAGTGATGACAGGTAGCTCCCGAAACATCCGTGTCCGGTAAGTACATGCGTCAGGCGGGAGATGAGGATGCCGTGGCGCCTCTCTAGCCACTCCTCAAAGAGGGGACTTATCGCCACAATAGTGGCGTGCCCAGCGCTAGGTTGCGACAGTCGCTGTCTCCATACTGCTATTATATATCTTGCCGGAGCTCCGTCCGCCGCGCTGCGAATTGCTACGGCAGCGGAGCTTTGCCTCGGCGTAGCGCCTCCACGCACCACGCGAAAACGTGCGCGAGTACTCTCGCCTCCAGATCCCATGGTGGCATTCTGGCAAGGAGGCTCGCCGCCCCGCCGGATACCGTGCGGTATCCCCGGGCCAGCTGGATGGCCATGACCCTTTGGGACGCTTTCAGCTGGCGGGCAGGTCGCCACTTTAACGAAAGCACCCACACCGGGGCCGCATAAAGGGACATGGACCGCATGATACCCGCGTAAAGCCTCCGGCAGGAGGCGTTTGGACCCCCTAGATTTGGCAGGAGCCGCTTGAAGGCGCCCCGACGCGACTCAGTCTGTAAGCCAAACGTCGGAAGTGTTCCACGAAATTCCACCGGCTGTCGGGGAGGAGACTGAGATATCTCATTGAAAGCACATGGCTTCGGATTTGTGCAGAGCCACCTCGAGACCCAGTTGCCGGATTCTCTCAACGACTATCGCACTCCCGCGTTTCACAACTTCGGCCGCCGCCTAGTGTAAGGGCGAGGTTTATATGAACGAACGTTAAAAAAAAACAAACGGGCGAAGCCGGGGCGGGTCACTAGTCTTTTAAACAATTAATAAAACTATTCTTTGGTCTTACTCTTACCATCCACATTCATGATCAAAACTTTCTTCACGAGATCTTAGTCAGTCGTCCGCTTCGCTTCATATAATAATCCCCGACCGATTTTCTATCACAGTGGCCAATTTCAACAAAGATTTGATAAGCAGGCTGGAGATATTACAGTGCACAAGTGTCTGCGCAAACACTAATACCTACACTCTTTGCTTTGCTGTCACGGTCCGATGGAACGGCAATCCGGCATGACCGGGGAGAGATCAGGCGCAGGACTAACGTCTTTACGTGCTTTTCGAGGCAGAAAAGCACTTCTTAAAGAACTACTTTAAATTACTTATTTTTGTATTACTTAAATGTTATATTTGAAATGAAACACGTCAGAATGTAAATTTTATACTGGCTTGTTTCATTTACACTACAGGTTTTCGTAGGCCGTTCTATGCCAAAAATAAACTAGTCTTGTTCTATCAACACATACCTTTGGTTCTTGCCTAAAAATGATAAACATAAAAATGCTGTGGATATTAGTTGGTTTAATACTAACATCGATCGTGTTGTGTAAAATCCTTGTCGCGAACAACCTGAGACTGAAACAAGTCTTAATATTAAGTCGGCATAATATACGATATCCTCTGGTTCGAGAACTTCATAGATATTCACCAAAGCCCTGGCCCCCACAGGCTGGCCCGCCGGGACTCTTGACTCCAAGAGGAGCACAGCAAGAGGGATACATGGGCGAATATTTCTCAGAATGGTTCAGAAAGGAACAGTTTCTTCCTGAAGGGTGTCCCGATGACGACACAGTGTATGTGTACGCCAACAAAGTGAGCAGAACCAAGGCGACCGCGAGAGCCTTCATCGACTTAGTGTTCAAGAGTTGCAACATGACCGTTTATTACAAAAACACTGCAGGGCTGGACCCTACTTTTGATGTTGCCATACTCAACACCGCTCAAGCATATAAAGAAGTGAACAGAAAGTTACGGAAAAATTCTAAACTAAAGGCAGTATATTCGGAATTGAATAAAATATTGGAAATTGAGGGATCAGAAGTTTGCAAACAGGATGTAATTTGTGACTTGACTGAAGCTAATGACACAATATTGTATCAGGTCGGAAAACCAATGGAGGTTAAGGGGCCGTTTTCTATAGCTCACTTTGTTGTAGACGCATTCACAATGAGTTACTACGATGGCATGCCGATAGAAAACATTGCATGGGGACAAATAACGACACCGGAAAAATGGAATCTAATAACTGAAATGGGACGACAAAACCAAGACATAAAATATACAACAGTATCTAAAGAAGCAGCGGTACCTTTAGTTAAGTATTTGACTGAAACGTTTAAGAACTACGACGAAATGCCAAAGATAATGATATTAGTCGGCCATGATAGTAATATGAATACTGTTGCGAATGCTTTGGGCTTTCAATCTGTCGACTTACCAAATCAATTCGAGAAATACCCGATTGGCGGGAAGTATGTGTTTCAAAGGTGGTCGGATAATAAAAGTGATTATTTGAAAGTGGAATATGTGTATCCGAGTTGGTCACAGTTAAGAGATGGGTCAAAATACTCTTTGGAGAGTCCACCGCAAAAAGTTGTGATGCGATTAAACTGGTGCAACACGGACAAGCATGGCTTTTGTCCCTGGGATGAGTTCGTCAGCAAACTGTGTTCTGATGATATAAAATAAAGCTTAATGTAAATAATGTAGCTGTCTGTAATTATGGCTCTGCCCCAACCCGTTTGTTTCATCCCAAAATGTCATTGCAACATCCTTGGGCATGCAATGAAAATACGTGTGTGTGTTTAGGTTACTAATATGGCTGTAGACTGCTCTACAGCCGTATTAGTAAACACTTTTGTAATAACCGTGCCGTTACGAAGCAGAAACAAAAAAAAACATCTGACTGCTTAATAAAAACACTACAATGGATAAAATAACTTTGATTTCGGAAGTCAGTGTCAAAAAACGAAGAAACAACCAAACACCGACTTCCGAAAGTTATTTTCTACTTTGTAGTGTTTTTATTTGGAAGTAATTGTATTTTCTTGTAAAATAGTTTTTATTTTTAACATTAGTGGTGGCGTTATTTGCTGTTAAGGAGTTACTTTGTGTGCTTTCGCAGTCCAAGTCCAGACCAGCATAGTTATAATAATAATCATATCTTGGGACAACCCCCACACGGTCATCCGATCCCAAACTAGGCAGAGCCTGTGATATGGCAACCAGACAACTGATAAACATACTTATATATTTCTAAATACATACAAATTATAGACAAATTACACCCAGACACAGGACAAATGATCATGCTCATCTCACAAAGATTTGTCCTGGGTGGGAATCGAACCCACGGCCTCCGGTGTAGCAGTCAGGGTCACTAACCACTCGACCAACAGGCCAGTCAAAAATATCTACTTTGCTTTGGTATTGACATAAATCTTAAAAATCTCACTTTACTAGATTTTATTTATTTAAGTTGAGGAGGTCACTGATTTATCTTTGAAGGTCAACGTTCAATGCAAATTTAATATAGCTATAACTAATCCCATCGCAAAAGGAATAATCAAGATCGGTTCATAAACAATAAAAGTTATGCCTGAATACATAATCCTAGTGTATAAGTTGTAGTATCTAAGGTGTGTATTAACAAAAACGGCTGCAAATAAAACAATTTGTTATTATTATTATGAACTCAAAAACATTATTGACTTGTACCTACACAACAGCGTACCTCTTCACAGCGTACCGGCGTGATGTTACGTTATGAACTGTTGTAAACAATAAACAGACATGCCATTTCAGCAAACCCACGAGATTTGGTTACATTTATTGAAGAGTACCATTGCCTATCTCCGAAGTTCTTCATCAGATCTTCACCAAATTGAAATGGGACCAGTCTGGGAAAGTGCTCTTAAAAAAAGAGAATCATCCAAATGCTATCTCGACAGTTGGCGAAAATATCGCTAAACAACATATAAAAATATTCAGTCGTTTAACATTTAGAACCTCCTCCTCCTTTATTTGAAGTCGGTTAAAAAATCATCACATTCCTCCCCTACTTAACCCTCATTAAACAGAGGGGTGTTATACATTTTTCGTGTGCGTCGTAGTGTTACAAGAGCAGGGACCGATATCGATACTCGAAGAATACCGATATTTTTAAGAAAATACCGATAACAGTATCGATATCTGGGATAAATACTGGAATTTTATATCAGTAATTTGAGTATCGAAATCAAATATCGATAATAAATTATATCAATACTCAGTACCGATATCAGGATACAATGTGACGTCAAAGAATCTTTATTGATGATTCCTAAGTAAATACATATTTATTACAGTCGCGAATCATATTTTGATCAATATACAATCTGACACTGACCTGCAAATCGCAAAAACGCAAGAAAATTTAATAATAACGGTATTATATCGATACCTAAATACAGGTATTTATAGCGATATTTTGGTATTGGTTATCCAAATTATATCGGTATTCAGTCCCTGTACAAGAGTACACAGCACTATTAACATTCTCATCTCAGTTGCGTGGATTTGGTTTGACGAGATCACAAGACTGCAGGTCAATTCACCGTCCCATTACGTTAAAGGGGAATGTGGGAGTCTGGATTGTTCTCGTGACTTGCCATCGTAAGCGTAGTACTACATCATCATTTCAGCCGAAAGATGTCCACTGCTGGACATAACACGTCTCTCAATAAGTCTCCGGGCCCACACATATGTATGTAGACGCCATAAGGGTTGAAAAATCCATAATTATGAGTTCTGTATAGTACTTTATCTTCCAAACGATAGGTAGGTTACGTGCCAGAATTTCATGTCATCCCAAGTGTGGTGTCCGCGAAAGAATTTTCATATTTAGTATTTTTTTTTTGTTAGTAGTAAAAATTCTAAAAGCTTTTTATGAACTTAATTGTTTTAAACTACTAAATGCGTTTTTTTTAATAGTTGAAGATATATGTTTTGTTTTTGTACAAAAACTCGTCAGAACTCGTCTTCCCGGTAAACATAAAACTTGAATTATTTTCAAAATTAAATCCACTTTTCTGGTACCTATGTTCAAACCTTTAAGATTTTGACTACTAAATTCTTTTGCTGACACTCATAGTAGTTTACAACTTATGAACTTACCGTGGTATTAGTGAAACAACTTTAGTCATTGTAAAAATATCGATAAAGAAGGACTTCGTGCGGTTATATATAATAGCTTTTTTATGAATAAAAGTATAGGGTTGAAGTCTACAAATGGCTTGGTAAGTGTTACGGAGACTTCACCAAGGAAATCAAATACTGTTGACTGTTGTTGCTTTTAAACGTGAACTTAAACTCCAGAAAACATATAAAACCCACCATCCAGTTTTGATAGACCGTAAAGTGAAGTTGCATGAGAAAGTTTGCTTGAAGAAGTATGTGAAGGTAGTGCGTTTATAATTTTAAATTAAAATTTGAGTAGGTAAGCGAAAGTTGCTTTCCAAGCGAGTGCTGCTTTTGCTCACATTTGACCAATAGGAAAACGCGAGACGTATACATTGACAGTAAGGAACCATTCAGGTTTCATACAAAATTGGGGCACAAATCGAAAATGCCGACGGAAAATTGTTTTTAATCCGTTTGGAACATCATCCTAAGTATTTGGTACTATGACACCAAAGCGGTATCACCATCATATTTGCTGGTATATAATTTCGTAATAAACATATCAACAGGTTCACCATAACGAATACACAATATTTGTTAATTTCGTGCAGTAAAACGACACAACCAAAGGTCAATCAATTCCAGAAGTCATTAATGACAAATTAATTTTGTGCTCTTTTATGATCTCCTTTATTTATTGAATAACTAATAAAAAGGGGGAATTAAAAGTTTATCTTTTAAAAATCTTAAGTATGATGCCAAGGCACCGACCTCAAAAAAATAGTTGGCATTATTTACTTTAGATTATTTAAAAGATAAAACTTTAACCACAAATAGTAATTGCCTAGGATAGTAGTATTCCAACGGCCTTAAAATCGTCCGTAAAATTTCTTCCCGTCCTGGTGGATCCTCACCCTCACCTTGCTTATCACTGATAGCGCCAAGGCCAACAGGAAAAAAATACTAGTATGAATGAAATGGATTTTAACGACATTCTACATCGATGGGTTGTAAAATGTCGTTGAAAATCCATTTGGTTTTTTGTATGGTTGCAACATGTCGTTTAACGTTGGTAATGACTAGTTATCAAAACAAAACAATAAAAACATTTACATTTCTTATAAGAATAAATTGACGGTAATTGAAAAACGTATTGACTCCTTCCCACCTCAGAAAACTAGACGTGATGGAGATCACAAATGTTTGGGACTTCTTCTATATGATTTTCAATAATCGTTAGTCGGACAACTTAGTTATCACCTCAACAAAACGTAATATTTACAAATACTCGCTATTTAAAATACAGGTTTCCGTACGCTGTTTTTATTTCAACTAAACTAAAATAAACCAGTCTTGTTCTACCAGCACACATAGGTAGATCTATTCAGTGCGACCTCTATAATAATTGAGTACCTTTAATTATCTTCTTACGAGTAATGAAAAAAGTTATTAAAATTATGTTGAAAGTAGTTTGTTTAGCATTAATATTGATTGTGTTGTGTAAAGGCTTTTTCGCGAAGAACTTAACTCTGAAGCAAGTCTTAATATTGGGTCGGCATAACATACGATATCCTTTGGGTCGAGAACTTCATAGATATTCACCGAAGCCCTGGCCCCCACAGGCTGGCCCACCGGGACGCTTGACTCCAAGAGGAGCACAGCAAGAGGGATACATGGGCGAATATTTCTCAGAATGGTTCAGAAAGGAACAGTTTCTTTCTGAAGGGTGTCCCGATGAAGACACAGTGTATGTGTACGCCAACAAAGTGAGCAGAACCAAGGCGACCGCGAGAGCCTTCATCGACTCAGTGTTCAAGAGTTGCAACATGACTGTATATTACAAAAAAACTGCAGGGCTGGACCCTACTTTTGATGTTGCCATACTCAACACCGCTCAAGCATATAAAGATAAGGTGCTCAAAGAAGTGAACAGAAAATTACGGAATAATTCTAAACTAAATGCAGTATATTCGGAATTGAATAAAATATTGGAAATTGAGGGATCAGAGGTTTGCAAACAGGATGGAATTTGTGACTTGACTGAAGCTAATGACACAGTATTGTATCAGGTCGGAAAACCAATTGAGGTCAAGGGGCCGTTTTTTATAGCTCACTTAGCTGAAGACGCATTCACAATGAGTTACTACGACGGCATGCCGATAGAAAACATTGCATGGGGACAAATAACAACACCGGAAAAATGGAATCTAATAACTGAAATGGGACAAATAAATCAAGAAATAAGACACACAACAGTAGCTAAAGAGGTAGCGGTACCTTTAGTTAAGTATTTGACTAAAATGTTTAAGAACTATGACGAAATGCCAAAGTTAGTGATATTAGTCGGCCATGATAGTAATATGAATACTGTTGCGAATGCTTTGGGCTTTCAATCGGTCGACTTACCAAATCAATTCGAGAAATACCCGATTGGCGGGAAGTATGTGTTTCAAAGGTGGTCGGATAATAAAAATGAATATTTGAAAGTGGAATATGTGTACCCGAGTTGGTCTCAGTTAAGAGATGGATCAAAATACTCTTTGGAGAGTCCTCTGCAAAGAGTTGTAATGCGATTGAACTGGTGTAACACGAATGAGCACGGATTTTGTCCCTGGAATGAGTTCGTCGATAAGCTTTAGGTATGCTTCAGGATAAAAAAAAAATCTTATATTTATAGCAAGTTTCAGGTCAGATTTCATAGTTGTATGTAAAACGTTAGTATAATAAATTTAGTATGAATAGTAACCAAGTAAATGTTAAGTCTTGCATACCTATGTAGCATAGTGTTTAAACGAAATTAGCGGGTTTAAACGCTGTACCTAAGAGATAATTCTTTGACCGGTTGATTGACATCATCGAATATCTGGATAATCCTTGTTAAACAGATGATACCTACATTATTCGCTGCTTGAACCCAGACCAGGGAGACCGACCGACCAACCGATGTAGAGCCCTGATCCAAAAATGGAAACTTCCATAATTTTTTGTTTAATTTACCCGTACTTAGGCAAATAAAGGCTATTTTATCAAATGTTTAAGCATAGTATCGGTTAACATGCATTACGTTATAAGTCGATTTCAAATGGTCGACAGAATAGACCAATCTTTATACCCGTATACCGCCAAATGACAGTGTTGGATGGTGGTGCAAAGTACATTATTTTATTTAAGCATTTACATCCAAGACAAATGTAGTTTAAAAGAGATTAAAACACGAAAAAAAAACTTTTTCTTATTAAAATTGTCTTGGTCCCTTTCGGGTACAGGCCTCCTCTAATTGCCTCCATTTTTTCCTGTCGTTTGCTGTTTCCATCCAGTATCTTCCTGCTATCTTTAAGATTTCGTTGTTCCATCAAGTCTTTGGTCTACCCTTAGCTCTTTTATTTCCAGGTCCTGACCACTTTGTCACTCGTTTTGTCCATCTTTCCTCGGAAGAGCGAGCGGTATGTCCTACCCACTTCCACTTCAAGTGTTGAGCGCGTGTGGTCTATCACTTTTGTTTTGTGTCTAATTTTATTGCTATTTTGTTTATCTATTAACTTGATGCAAGGATTCTCCTCTCAAGTTTGAGCACCGTACGTCAAGCAGGGCATTACTTTTTTCTTTAGTGATGATAACGAAAGATATTTCTTTGTAGCTCGAGTACTTTTTGCAGGTCATTTTAAGTCGTCTATCCAGTTCATCTGTGTGTTTTGTGTCTTTGAACGATATTTGCTTTCCGGGATAGATATAGCTCTATCGAATTCAATTGGTGTTTGGTTTATTATAATGGGCTTTTTTTGGTCCGTTGGTACATATTTCTGTTTTTGAGGTGTTACATTTTAGGCCAATATTTTCGCTAGCAGCACTTAGTTCTGTCAGCATTTGTTCTAGCTGTTTTGATTTTTGCAAACTACATACTTTGCATTTATAGCACATGAGAAGCGATCACTTTCCGGAAAGCGCAGCATGGGAAGGTCCAATAAGGTTGTCTGGTGACTCAGTAAAGGAGGCTGGGGCTTGGGACCAGTCTTTAATATACAGCAGAGGATCTTTCGTCTCATGGTGGCGACCGTACCACCTTAGTCAAACCAGTCTGCCGCCAGTGCAGATCATCAGATAAGCTGAGTGCTAATCTGTAAATAGCTCAGCCTGTGGGCTTAACAAAATACTATGGCGTATATGGCACGGTTCTTAGCTTGTGCCGTCACGAAGAAAGAAAGAATGTACTAACTTATCGTCAATAAATTATGTTGTTACCAATTTTTCACCGTTAGCAGTTACGACCAATAACTATCCTAAACACCATTCTAATGATCCGGTCCAACAAGTTAGTTGTCAGTGCTTGTCACCTCCGTGATGTATAATGTTTAAAATTTCACGGTTCTTTAACATCAAATTGCCGTACTCTACGAAACATATAAAAGAATAATCAGTCTCGTTTTATCAATAGACACGAGTCGATCTTATAAAGCACTCATATAATATTCAAAATTTTAACTATGGTGATAAAATATAAATAAAATGGTGTCGAAATCAGTTTCTTTACTTTTATTGATTGTGTTGTGCAAAGGCCTTTTCGCGAACAACTTGACATTGAAACAGGTCTTTATATTCAGTCGACATAACATACGGTATCCTTTGGGATCCCAACTTCATAGATATACACCGAAGCCCTGGCCCCCACAGGCTGGCCCGCCAGGACTCTTGACTCCAAGAGGAGCACAGCAAGAGGGATACATGGGCGAATATTTCTCAGAATGGTTCAGAAAAGAACAATTTCTTGTTGAAGGGTGTCCCGATGACGACACAGTATATGTGTATGCCAACACGTTGAGCAGAACCAAGGCGACTGCAAGAGCATTCATCGAATCAGTGTTCAAGGGTTGCTACGTGCCTGTACATCACAAAAACTCTACAAAGCCGGATCCACTCTTTGCACCTATCATACGCAACACCACTGAAGCATATAAAAGTTGGGTGATTGAAGAAATAACCAGAAAATTACAAAATAATCGTAAACTGCAGGCGTCATTATCGGAATTGAATAAAATTTTGGAATTTGAAAGATCAGACGTTTGCAAGCGGGATGGAATATGCGACTTGAATGGACCTTATAACACGATTACATACAAAGTCGGTGAAGAAGTGTGGGTTAACGGGCCGTTGTTCATCGGTATATCATCTATGGACGCATTTACAATGAGCTACTACAATGGCATGCCAATACAAGACATCGCTTGGGGAAAAATAACGACACCGGAAGAATGGATGCTATTGACCGAAATAGGGCGGCAAGACCATTACATAAGGTATACAACAGTAGCTGAGGACATCGCGCAGCCATTAGTGCAGTACCTCACTAGAATATTTAAGAATTATGACAACATGCCCAAGCTAATGTTGGTGGTTGGTCATGATTACAATATGAACTCTCTTGCGACTGCTTTGGATTTTGAATCGATTGACTTGTTACCAAATCAATTCGAAAAATATCCGATTGGTGGCAAGTATGTGTTTCAAAGGTGGACAGATAATAAAAAAGATTATTTGAAAGTAGAATATGTGTATCCAGGGTTTTCACAGTTAAGAAGGGGGTCAAGATATTCCGAAGAAAATCCTCCGCAAGTAGTTGAGATGCGATTGAGGTGGTGCAACACTGATGAGTTTGGCTTTTGTCCTTGGAGTGAGTTTGTCGATAAACTGTAGGTGTGTTGTAATAATTTACACTATATATAAAAAAATGGCTTAGTCAATATCTTTGTTTTTCTTATACTTTGGCAGTAACCTTTCACAGGCCATCGCTTTACTACGCCACTAAGACACGATCGATAAGTAAGAACTTCGTGTGTTAATAAATCATAGCTTTTTATGGGTAAACCCTTAAATGGCGTTGAGTCATATCTGGCTTGATGAGCGTTATGGAGATGGTGCTGAATTTCATCACATCTGTAAAAATACCGATGCCGCCTGTTTTGATAGACCGTAAAATGAAGTTGCATGAGAAAGCCAAACCTGTAAGATATCAGAGGGCACTGTGTTTGTAATTTTCCAAGAAAATTTGAGCAAACGTTAGTAGGTTTCCAAATGGGTGCCGCGTTTGTTCATATTAGACTAACAACAAAGCGCAAGTCGTATTCATTGAGTGACGTATTAGGTTTACTCCAAGAGTCATCACATCGACCAATCCAGTGCTTCCCGTATCCAGCGTATTTCCACAGATGTAACGTTACGGCTCACCCAACTTGATAATGTCAATATGAACAGCAAGGCACAAATTATGGAGGAGTTCCTCATATTCTAGTTTTGGAACCCTAGTATCTTGATATCCAGTATTCTGGGATCCTAGTATTTTGACGAACTACTTCACCATCAAGCAGGCACTAGTTCAAAGTTTGGGTTCAAGGCCCCAATATCATGCAGCAGAGGCAGTTGTTGGCTTAAAGTAGGAGTAGAACGAGAGTCTGCCTTGCGCCTTGCCAACTCAAGAGTCAGGAACCAGTTCATCAGAGAAGACCGCATCCAGTCGCTGTCATTTAGGATAAGGTCACCATTCGAACTGAACGGACCTTAGAGCGAAGTATTGACCCGTAGCGCAACTTGTTATGAGCGTGGCTTCCGAGCATATTTGACTCTCTAAGTATGAGGGTTAGTCTCACCAGAGGTTAATGTTGTGTGGTCCTAAAGTCCTAAGGTGACAGTGTGATATTATGTTACAAGGTGAAGTCCTAGACCGCAGACTGAAGGCCACGTCTGTCTGACAAAGCACCGCTCCTCCAGGATTTTCAGGACTTTCCAATAAAGCACAGGTTTTTTAGGTTAAGGAGCCAGTAACTCTACTATGATGGACTACTAACTAACTAACTCTGATGTAATTGACGTAAGTCACAGCTCATATAGATACAAAAATTCTCGAGCTAGAGAAATTTTACACAAAATAACAGGTGGAGTGGATCTTTGTACCATAAATCAATGAAATGCCAATCAATAAAACCTAACCTCATTGCTAAAAACCTATGAGCTTTCAGTCTTGACGACATTTTAAAGTTTTACTTTAAAAAAATAATTAAGTATGCCAAATTATCTCTTTAATGTGATATTTTGCAATATATTTCTAATAAAAACGTACAAATAACATGAATAACAATAAGATAAGCCATCCAGGGTTAAAAACAGTCATAAAATGTGAAATAGTGCAAAACAGTTCAGATAACATGAATCCATAAACGGGAAAGATTAATTGGAAGTGATATATAATCAAGATATAACACAAAGTACAAGCTAAATGGTAGCATTTAGCTTGTATTTTGTAGACGTAAGTGTTTTTAAATCGGGCCTGCGGATGGCTAGCTTTGGGAGGCTCGCTGTCCGATCTCCACCAGGCCTGGGTCGATGGCGCGAAGTGAAGATGTCAGCAAAGAAGACGGGGCCCGCTAGGGCCAGAGCCTGCCGGGGTTGCGGAATTTGTTCAAAAGAGTCACCGCGGCCCTGGATTGCAAAGGGCTTTAGAAGGGTGTGCGTTCGCGCAGCGGAATGTTGTTGAATTTAAAGATATTAATTATGCAGATATTTAGTGTATGACGTCGTATAATTGTGTATGGTAAAAAAAAAATTGTGTACGCAGCCATTGTGGAGAAATTCACCAAAAACTGATTCCGCTGGGCGAACGTTGTCCTGGCGGAACTTATTTTAATCCATAGACTTTAGAAGAAAAGAGGTGTGTCCAAAAATTAGTGTGTATTTGTGTGTAATTGTGTATGTATGAATAAAATGAGTGCATGCATAAACTTCGGAGAAATTCAAGTTTCCGCTACGCGAACGTTTGGCCATTAGCTAGTTTTCATATAAAGCGCTTACATAGAGAGCTGTAGATTTTTACATACGTTGTTTTGAATTTGTTTATATTTGTTTAAAAAACAGATTTAGAAAAAATCGTAGGGCTTAAAAGATAAAAATATAAACGTAAAATACACTTAATAGGTCTTAGTTCTTAAAGTATGCACTTTGGGGTCTAGATTTTCACGTTTATACAAACCTTGTAAGTATCTGAAACATGTTGCCAAGTATCAATGATGTTCCGTTAGTAATTAAAGAGTTAAAGGACAATTTTACCATGAATAGATCACTGTTTACAAAACAGTCAAATATCACGACGTTCTAAAGGAATTGCATGGTAAAATGTATGCCAAAAATTAGTTTATTCATTCAACTATTCACATGCAAAATTTCATGTCATTAAATTTAGTAATTAAAGAAATCAATTAAAATACTGACGAAGCATCGAAAACCTACATAACCCGACCAAGTTCGGATAGCTACAAAAAAGCGTCCATGCAATATATTTAGGTAACATCCCAAAATTTACCGTATAATACCGGTATTGAATTGGTATAGGTGATAACACAATTGTTGTTTCGATATAATTTAAAGGTCATTTATTTTTGTACACCAAATTTTTGTTCAATTGTTCTGATTTTTCAGCTCCAGAATTGACTGGAATAATTCCGGAGTTCCGATAGGTATTCACATTTTTTAAAAGTTAATATTTTGATTTAATTATATTCTTGTGAACGCACGTAATTTAACGTCTGTGGAATATTCCACAAACTGCTAGTCGAACAGGACGCGCGCGGCTTCCCGCTTGAAACGGTACTTCCATCCTTGAAGAAAAGAGAGGGCAATAATATGTTTTCATTGGCCGCGGCCCGCGCGTATTCGTTTTTGCTGTTGAACTTGAACCTGATTTTGTTTTTTATCCCCAGTCACAAACAAATGTGCAGTCAAGGACAATGTGCGTATGCGCTGTTGTTTTGCTATGCATCGCCAATTCTCGATAATAATAATATTGACAAAGTGTGTTATTAATGTTATAGTGTAACAGTGAAGCTTAACATAGGTAATTATGTAGTAGGAATATTGAGTCAGTGATAGTGAGAAGCTGATCACAGATATAAGGTAAGATTTTATAATAAATTAATAACTATACACTTATTCATTTACGTAGTTTATGAGGCATATAAATTATAATAATTGTGTTACGTTAACATTGGACAGACACCATAAACCCAAGTTAATATCTACAGATTGATCTAATTCTATTTAGAATTTAAATTCATAATAATAAATTATACTAGACATATTATAATGGCTTTTTCACTGTTCGTGCTGTGCGTCTGTGGAACTCACTCATTCGTTACGCGATAGCCCTTCGTTGGTAGTTTTGGAACATTTTTTGTCAATATAAACTGTAGTTTAAGTATATATTTATAAGTATGTATCATTTGAGTATATATTATGTTTATGTATTTGTTATTTGTTTAGTTTCTATCTGTAGTTTATTTTATGTAGGTACCTATAATATTATAATTAGAGTAGTTTATCTTTTTTTTCCCCCCTTTCTTACTATGTACACTTGTTTTCTGTCCTGTTAAGAACTATCTCTCTTTCGCTCTAGGTTTGCTGTCAGAGAACTCATTAATGAGTTAAGCTCGCCTTTGTACATTATATTTTTTTATTGTAAAATTTATGTATTATTTTGGTGTGTGTACCTTAAAGTATAATAGTAATAGTAGTAATATATTATAATAAAATCGTAACCAAGTAGATGTTTTTCCTGGTTAAAGACAAACTACTGAATAGAAAATTACAGAATAACTACTGAATTAACTAAACGACCGACTAGATTGTAACGAAATGTTGAAAATAAATATTGTTATTGAATAATCACCTTATATTTATTACCAATATGCAAAATACATATACGTATAAGGCAGATGTTTATTATTGACTTTCTTTTTGTGGGGTTATGTGTAGAGATGGCAATAACGGCTGTTTTTCAATAATTAATTATGCATATGATTCTATATCACTAAGACATACTCCCCTTAAAAGGAAAGCAACTAATAAAGTATCACAATTTTTCATTATCTTTATGTAGTAATCCATGTACCTATGTAAATGTATACTTTTTATTAATGTTTCAGATTATAATGGCGTCTTAATCTCACTAGAAGCGAACACCTCAACGACCTAATTCTACAAACCAAACCAATTGATCCAACGCATCGCGCGGCGCTACCGACGCCGACGGGAGGAAAAATTTAAAATGGCCGGCAGAAAAAGTACTATACCGTTAAATAATATGAAAGTAGTAGTACGAATACATAAAGACACGTTTGTTAAATCTGTTCCTCCTGTTAGCCATGAAGTGTATGACAGTATACAAAAGCAGTTAGCTGAATTATTTAATTACCACATGAAGAAACCTGCCATACAATTGTCAATTAAACGCCATTATAATTATTTTTTTGACCACTGTGAAAACATACCCACCAGTAAACATTATTTTGATGATTCTGATGAAAACAATGTTGATATTACAGACGAATCTGATGAAGTTCAAGTAAAATTTCTAATGGATTATTATGAGTACAGAAATATAGAACCAACAAATCACAAGTTGTTAAAAAATAATTGGACGAATGAGCTACAAGACCACATATGGGCAAAAACGGATATTCAATGCACTTTTTCATTTAAAAGCAATTACGTTCCTTCAAATTTAAAGCTAAATAATATCAAATGTGATGGCAAATGTACCCAATGTGGAGCAAATATTTTAGTCACTATTGATCCAATAACTAGTAATTTCATAGATGTTACTTGTTTGCTAAGCCGATATAAAAAAGATTTTGTCCATGATTCGACTATAAAGAATAAACTTAATTCTGTAAGAAAACAAAAATTAGCAGTAATGTTAAAACATAATAAGGCATTAGCAGTTAGAGCCAAGATGGCAGACAAAATTATAGGCATAAATGATCCATGTGAACCTCCAACATTTCCGAAATTAAGTACTTTGAGGCGTATACGACACGAAGTTAAAAGGGCACTCCAATTCGATAAGAATACAATTCTCTCCATTTATGCTATGTTACAAAGTCCACCTTTTGATTCTTTTGTTCAAAAATTTAGTTTAGTCCCGTTTTTTTTTATATTTTTGGACCCAAGAACAAGGTAAATATTATGATGAAGTATTAAAAAATACACACATCGTTTTATCCATCGATGCAACCGGTTCGATTTTTCAAGTAATTGCACCGCCAAATGTTAACGATAATTTAAGAACTAAAGAACCCAAACATACCTTTTTGTATGCCGTTGTGGCATACACTGCAAACACAAGTATACCTTTATGTTATATGGCGTCCCAGTCCCATACTACTGAAACCATAGCCACGTGGTTAAGCACATGGGCGCGTAACCGTAATACGCCGAATGAAATTATCAGTGATGATTCGTCTGCCCTATTAGGAGCAATATGTCGCAGTTTTTTAAACACCGACACAAACAAATATTTAGCGCAGTGCTTTTCGATATTAGAAGGTGAACATAATTCTATACCAGCATGTTACATTAGATTGGATAAGTCTCATTTTTTCAAAAAATTATACAAACAAAGCTGTTTCGATAAAGCGACAGAAAAATGTAAATACTTCTATATAAATTGTATAAAAAAAAATCACTTGCTTGATATCTTTGATTACTGATTTGACTTCGTCATCGAAGTCAAATCAGTAATCAAAGATATCGTTACTGTATCTTTACATGAATATGTAACCCTAGATTTAGATGGGCATTCATGCAAGAAATATGATCAAGCTGTAGCGTGTTTAGCGAATATAAGCGAGTATAAGGTTGACATCCAAGATTTAGATAACTGTAACGATGATGAGGCATTATGTTCTGTATTAGCCGATGAAAAGAATGACACCAACAATGCAGGTACAAACCCACTCATTCAATATTACGACAATATTCTAGAAACCGAAAAATTGTATTTAATGTTAATTGACCCGAACGAACATAAAAACGAATATTATCTACCAGAAATAAATGATACATTAAAAAGACTATTGAGAAAGTTGCCAATGTGGAGTGGCGTTATGGATAAGTATTTTCGTAATGTTAGAAATGTTGGGAGTAGCTCAAATGTTGAAAATCATTTCAAAGATATAAAGACCATATATTTCAATACAAAGCAGGAGCGAATACGTTTAGACGAATTTTTAATACAACATTACACTTACATTAATGGAATGATCAAATTAAATAAAGCTAAATATTCTGAAACTGCTACTAAGATAATTAAGAATAAGAATGAACATATGATTTTAAATCAAGTTAAACAGACGAAAATTATAGGTGATTTCGAGGAGCAATCTATTTTTCAAGACAATCCTGTTGAAATAGAAAACTGGAGAGGTCTAGTTATTCCCAACACAAAAACTATCTCGTCGAAGCCTCTTTACATCTTACAAAATGGTAACGTATCAATATCGAAAGACATCAAAAATGTAGTGACTAATACCTGTGCATTTGACGCAGTGGCTCAAGCTTTCGCAGTCGCATATACTGACCGTATCTCTTTCCGTAATTTTATAGATTCCTTGATTAGCAAAGATTCATTCACTCGTTTTTTTATCCTATTATCTAATACGAAAAAGAATTATTGCAAAACGTTATACGCAAAACGAGAAATTTTACTAAATCCATTGTTTAATGTTAATGACAATACACTTGATGCAAGACAGTGCCAAATTATAGATTGTGCATGCAATGTCACAAAAATAATTGAAGACATCTGTTTGCCATACTTTTCTGGAAACAGAAAGAAATGTTGTTCAAATAAAGAATGCCTTGTTTCCATAAATGACAGCAATTTTAAATGTAAATACCTACCTTTAAACATTGATATCATTAAGTGTAAAGGCATTGCCAAATTGCAAGAGTCTGTAGAATCTGGTATGAGGAGTGACAATCCTCCTATTTGTAATTTTTGTGGAATAGGCACTGTCGATTTTAAATGATTTAAATGATTTAATTATCTTTGAACTACATAATTTGTACATAAATCTAGAGGACATACCTCGTAATATTGAAATAAATAATAAGCTATTTTTAATATTGGCTATTATTGAATATGTTCCACCTTTACAAATGCCAGGTATTGGTCATTACAAGGCGCATTGTTCGAGACCCCCGTACACTAATAAATCATTTCAGTGTTACGACGATTTATGTAGCAAAATTCAAAATAGTTCCAAAAACATAATGCCTCATGCAATAATTTATACAACTGAATAGTCTAGTTATGTGATCTGTGATTGTTAATCTGTGATTTTTTTTTAAGCTAGTGTACATTATACTTAGAAATGTTGAGGTTATTTACTGTATTTGCTACTCATTTAAGAATATTTTCTTGAAAATACCTTTTTTATACCAATGTTTTAGTTTATAAGCACTTTCTTAATGTTGATCAAATCTAAACAACTGAATAGTCTAGTTATGTGATCTGTGATTGTTAATCTGTGATTTTTTTTTAAGCTAGTGTACATTATACTTAGAAATGTTGAGGTTATTTACTGTATTTGCTACTCATTTAAGAATATTTTCTTGAAAATACCTTTTTTATACCAATGTTTTAGTTTATAAGCACTTTCTTAATGTTGATCAAATCTAAACAACTGAATAGTCTAGTTATGTGATCTGTGATTGTTAATCTGTGATTTTTTTTTAAGCTAGTGTACATTATACTTAGAAATGTTGAGGTCTTTTTCTGTATTTGCTACTCATTTAATAATTGGTATTGAGTTGTAAATACCTTTTTTATTTTATAAGTACTTTTTAAATGTTGATTTATTTTTATATTAGGCAGACTCTCAAACCTAAACAACTGAATAGTCTAGTTATGTGATCTGAGATTGTTAATCTGTGATTTTATTATTGAAGCTCTAAATATTTTACTTACCCTTATATTCATAATCGTTTATTAAACCTATGTTAGTTAAAACACATTTAAGTTTATTGCTGTCGTTGCAAGCGTTTGTTAACGTTATTATAATTACTTATTTAAGTGTGTAATGAAACATAATTAAGTATGTACTTAATAAAAAAAATTTTTGTACACGGATATTTAAATAGAAAAGTACTTGTTAATTGAACATTTGTTTTTATCGTAGATAGTTGGGTTATTATTAAAAAAATATTTTTAATTCAAGAAATGCAATTGTTTTATTTTTTCCTAACGCTTGTGTACGGAACTGTACCATATTAGTAAATACTATATTGGAAGGTTAAGAACGTCTCTTAGATATATGGCTGGGCCGCTTTTTTGTAGCTATCCGAACTTGGTCGGGTTATGTAGGTTTTCGATGCTTCATCAGTATTTTAATTGATTTCTTTAATTACTAAATTTAATGACATGAAATTTTGCATGTGAATAGTTGAATGAATAAACTAATTTTTGGCATACATTTTACCATGCAATTCCTTTAGAACGTCGTGATATTTGACTGTTTTGTAAACAGTGATCTATTCATGGTAAAATTGTCCTTTAACTCTTTAATTACTAACGGAACATCATTGATACTTGGCAACATGTTTCAGATACTTACAAGGTTTGTATAAACGTGAAAATCTAGACCCCAAAGTGCATACTTTAAGAACTAAGACCTATTAAGTGTATTTTACGTTTATATTTTTATCTTTTAAGCCCTACGATTTTTTCTAAATCTGTTTTTTAAACAAATATAAACAAATTCAAAACAACGTATGTAAAAATCTACAGCTCTCTATGTAAGCGCTTTATATGAAAACTAGCTAATGGCCAAACGTTCGCGTAGCGGAAACTTGAATTTCTCCGAAGTTTATGCATGCACTCATTTTATTCATACATACACAATTACACACAAATACACACTAATTTTTGGACACACCTCTTTTCTTCTAAAGTCTATGGATTAAAATAAGTTCCGCCAGGACAACGTTCGCCCAGCGGAATCAGTTTTTGGTGAATTTCTCCACAATGGCTGCGTACACAATTTTTTTTTTACCATACACAATTATACGACGTCATACACTAAATATCTGCATAATTAATATCTTTAAATTCAACAACATTCCGCTGCGCGAACGCACACTTTAGAAGGAATACGGATGGGTTTTAGTCAGTAAGAGTCGGACACGAAGAAGTCATTTGATGATTTCCCAGCATTGGTCGCTAGGTCATCCAGGTATTTTTTCAATGTTATATAGTGACATTTCAACCGATTATTATTCTTAACTGAATTCAATAATCCGGTCGGCTAGCTGATGTCAACTTAATAAAACGTCATATATTGAAATTACAGGTTTCCATAACGCCGTTTTTATTCAAAAAATAAACCTGTCTTGTGCTACCAGGATACAGGTAGATCTATTCAAAAATAATTGTATAAAATTTGAGTTTTAAGTTCTTCTTTAAGGCTACTACAGCAATCGATCGAAGTTGATCGATTGGTGTGGTAACCTTGACTATTTTTTTTTTGCAAATGTCGGATCGATGGGGACTTATCATTAGGTGTTTCGAACATTCGTACACATTTTCAGCTCTATGCGAATTATTGTAACTTTACCCCGATTAAATGAGCTACCTTAAACGGACTACTGGTCATAGGCATGCAGGCATATCATGGAATATCTGGATAATCCTTACTATACCGATGAAACGTTCTTCACAAGTACTACCCAGAGCAGGGAGACCAACGGCAATCGATGGAGCGCCTTCTTCCTAGGATGAAAAAAATCCATAGCTTTCTTGTTTATTTAACCCGTAGGTGCATAGACAAATAAAGGCCATTTTAAATATTTAAAATTAGTATCTGTTAACATGCATTACGTTTCAGTATAAGTCGAATTCATTCTTCACTCTAGTCTAGGTCAGAGATGACAGAGACAAAGTCGACGATGGGCTTACCCAGAAGAAGCCTGTTCACTCTAACTTTGAAGAGATTAGGGTTGAATGAATGCGTTCGGAAACATAATCTCAGGCAGAGAGTTCCACTTCTTTGCTGTATGCAATTATAAACGACGTTAGGAAACACCTTAGTGCGAATTGGTGGAATAGCAACAAGGTAGGGATGGTAACTTGTAGTGCGTCCGTGACGTATAATGTTTAAAGATGCACGATTCTCTCATATCAAATTGCCGTACTCTGCGAAATATATACAAGAATATCAGTCACGTTTTATCAATAGACACGAGTAGATCTTTTAAAATACTCATTTAATATTCAAAAATTGGTGCGATAAACAAAGTCAACTATAGTGATAAAAAATAAATAAAATGGTGTCGAAATCAGTTTCTTTACTTTTATTGATCGTGTTGTGCAAAGGCCTTTTCGCGAACAACTTGACATTGAAACAGGTCTTTATATTCAGTCGACATAACATACGGTATCCTTTGGGTTCCCAACTTCATAGATTTACACCGAAGCCCTGGCCCCCACAGGGTGGTCCGACGGGACTCTTGACTCCAAGTGGAGCACAGCAAGAGGGATACATGGGCGAATATTTCTCAGAATGGTTCAGAAAAGAACAGTTTCTTGTTGAAGGGTGTCCCGATGACGACACAGTGTATGTGTACGCCAACAAAGTGAGCAGAACCAAGGCGAGTGCAAGAGCCTTCATCGACTCAGTGTTCAAGGGTTGCTACGTGCCTGTACATCACAAAAACTCTACAAAGCCGGATCCACTCTTTGCACCTGTCATACGCAACACCACTGAAGCATATAAAAGTTGGGTGATTGAAGAAATAACCAGAAAATTACAAAATAATTCTAAACTGCAGGCGTCATTATCGGAATTGAATGAAATTTTGGAAATTGAAGGATCAGACGTTTGCAAGCGGGATGGGATATGCGATTTGAATGGACCTTATAACACGATTTCATATAAAGTCGGTGAAGAAGTGTGGGTTAACGGGCCGTTGTTCATCGGTATATCATCTATGGACGCATTTACAATGAGCTACTACAATGGCATGCCAATACAAGACATCGCTTGGGGAAAAATAACGACACCGGAAGAATGGATGCTATTGACCGAAATAGGGCGGCAAGACCATTACATAAGGTATACAACAGTAGCTGAGGACATCGCGCAGCCATTAGTGCAGTACGTCACTAGAATATTCAAGAACTATGACGATATGCCCAAATTAATGTTGCTGGTTGGTCATGATTACAATATGAATTCTCTTGCGACGGCTTTGGGATTTGAATCGATTGACTTGTTACCAAATCAATTCGAAAAATATCCGATTGGTGGCAAGTATGTGTTTCAAAGGTGGACAGATAATAAAAAAGATTATTTGAAAGTAGAATATGTGTATCCAGGGTTTTCACAATTAAGAAGGGGGTCAAGATATTCCGAAGAAAATCCTCCGCAAGTATTTGTGATGCGATTGAAGTGGTGCAACACTGATGAGTTCGGCTTTTGTCCTTGGAGTGAGTTTAAAAATAAACTGTAGGTCAATGTGTTGTGATTATAATTGTATAGTAAAAAATGTCTTGGTCAATGTCTTTTTTTTTCTTAAACTTTGTTATTGACCTTTACGGGTCATCGCTTTATTATGCCACTGCTTCGATAACGCGATTACTTATAAAAAAGAATACTATAATGCTTTATATATGGCCGAAAAACCTAATATTCAAACACCGTCGGTCATGATACCTAAGCTAACTAATGAGTAAATTTTATACGTTATTGAATCAGTGAAAATGGCATTGCCTTTTTTTAAGTTTGGGAAATCATCAAATGACTATTTCCGCTCTGGGGCGTGTCAGACTCTTACTGACTAAAACCCATCCGTGTTCCTTCTAAAGCCCTTTGCGTTCCAGAGCTGTGGTAACTCTTTCGAACAAATTCTGCAACCCTGGACAAATTCAATCGGATTGGTAGAGAACTACCAATCCGATTACGAAAATTCTTTTAGTGGTAGGTACATAGGCTGCTTTTTCTGCATCGTGGTAAAATGCACGGATGCTGTAGTAGCCTATTGGCAAAGCGAGTGCAGCCGAGAGTAAAAGTTAGTTCAATATAAATTTAAAGGTCTAAAGCAGTGTGATTTAAAAAATTACCTACATGAAGTGAGTTGTCAATCCATAAATAAAAGAAAACAAATTGTGTTTATGGGCATTATAAAATTTCTCTTCTTTCTTTCTTTTTTTCTTTCCATACAAACCAGACGGAATGACAGTTCACTTCACCAAAGGCAGGTGCGATGTTGACAGAATAGACCGTCTGGGGTATTATTGAACTCTTCATAACTCTTGAGTCAGTGACTTCGGTTGGGGGGTACGCTTTTCATAATGTGGTCTACTTTTCCGCGGGTCGATTCTGTCGGTCGAAGTTTTGGGTGAAGTGATCACGAGGTGGGCTGTCAATCGATATAATCAAGATGGAATGACAGCTCACTCCGTGATCATGTGACATCTTGATTGTATGGATTGACAGCTCACCTCGTGATCACTTCACCCAAGTCTTCACTTTGACATGTTTACAGAATCGACCGGCCGTATCGTCATAAAGGATTATAGATTGTCTTTTCATTGTAGGTTCTAGAATTTCTGCTGTCAGATGGAGAAGAGTCACGTCGTTACCATTCTAGAGCGAAAAGCGAAAGAATCTCTAGTTCCATCTCTTTTTTGCACTGTATTATTGTGTCAATGCGAGGAAAAGGTGGTGCTATACGTCTCATACGACTATTTCCCTGGAAACCAGACCGTGAAGAGGGGGAACACAACACATTTCACTTCAATTCGCCTGTCTTAGCTTCAACCATTGGACTGCTACCTAACCTTTTAAAACCTGATTCATAGTGCACCTTATTTCTTTGATTCTTACATTACGAATATTGTTTTTTTTTAAATCCAATTAAATCATACCTTCCGCCCGAACTTCTCAATAGAAACGGTAGTGAAGAACGATCCAGCCAGCTGCAAGGACCCCACGGCCAGCGCCAGGGTGTTAGGGCTTAACTCGGTGCCCGCGCGGTGGAACACGTCGGCTGCGTAGTTCATGAGGGCGAAGCACCCTGACAGCGTCTGCATCGCCATCAGGATCAACGTCATCCGAAGCGCCGCGAACGTCGTGCGGTCGCGAACTATGGAGATGGGTTTTGAATTAGTTGGCTGTTAGACATTTAACAGGAATATCCGGTAGGAAGCTGTTCAGTTTCCGTTTTTCAAACAAATAGTCCAGTCTAATCTAAATTATTAAAAAGAGGAAACATTTATTTGTTTGTTTGTTACGATTTAGCTCAAAAACTACTCAACCGATTTTAAAAAGTTTTCGCCATTAAAAGCTACATAATTTACTTAAAACATAGGATATTTTTGTTTTCGATAAAAAACGGATCCCTACGAAAATTGCAATAATGTAACCCAAAGTAGCAAATTTTGCCCAATAAATTCTTTATTGGTTTGGCGTACGCTAAGAAACTATTGATGATACATAAAAATAATGAAGTACTAACTATAAAAAAATCCGCATGTCTTACTATTATGGTTAAGTCACAATGACAGCTTTTTGTTTAAATTATTCAATCAAAACCTGTGTGGAATGGAAAAGTGGTGATTTTGCTATCGTGATATTATTCGTTTATCGTGATATTAAACACTTTAAATTGTTGAAATCGGACCTTTTATTTATAAGTTACGACGAGTATAAAAATTTTCTAATTAAGAAAAATGTTGCAGTTTGAGCGAACTGGGGAGAATCTGAATGCTTGGTCCGATGAAGTTGAAACACGGCATTAATAATTTTGATAAAAAAAGAATAACAAATGTTCGGATTTTTCGAAAATAAACCCCCAAAGGAGCGAAAAGGGGTGATAAATTTTAAAGGAGGGGGGGAGACATTATTGCTTGCTTTAATTTACGTCGAAATTGGTATGAAATAACTAAAAGTGGGATAATTGAATCAGATCTATCATTTTTGCAAGATCAACCCCTGACGGGGTGTAAGTACGGGGTGAACAGTTGCGCTGATCCTGAGACCACACAATCAGCAGCAGAAATGGCTGAATAATTAATGAAAATCGTTGTGCTTACTTTTCTAAAACCAACCTTGAAAAGGGAGTAGAGGGGGCGTTGAAGTTTGTGGAGTACCTACCTACCAAATCCACGTGGACGAAGTCGCGGGCGAAGTGCTAGTAACATTTTGTTATGCTAACGTATAACCGTTTTTGAGATAGTTGATCATTATTGCCCCTACAAATCATACCTACCTACTGATTATGTCGTCTCTTAGACTCTTATGATCATTCATGGACAAACATAGGTAGGTACCTACTACATTTGATACTGAAGATGTGATACCTACAACTAGGTTTAATTCTACGAGCTAGATACCAAAACAAATACGCGTCTCTTTTATCTGAACATGCAAATATCATAACCTGCGAACAACGCACTATAAGTGAATAATCTGAGTGGATGTTAATTCTCCTCACTATGTACTTACAGTTTATTTGCCAATTAAATACCTGCCTAGTTATTTAAATGTGGAATGCTCACATTAATTACACTAAACAATAGCTTAATGGCTGTACATTGAATACTATGAAACTAATTGTATGCCATTTAGTTTGATAACAGGTTTCGTGGTTGGTTAAAAACCGTCAGTCAGTTTTTAGGGTTTCGTACCCGAAGAGTAACCAACGGAATCCTATTAGTAAGCTTCCGCTGTGCGAACGTCTGCCTGTCAGCTGTCTGCATCTCATAAATCGTTAGGTATAGGTACCTACCTAGTTGTAATCTTCACAGAATTTGTATTTCTATTGCCGCCTTAACAACAATTTATAAAAATTAAGGGTTCTCTAGAGACGTGTTTATCTCCAAACCCCTCGCGTACAAGTCCGATTCGTACTTAGCAAGTTTTTATTATAGGCTGTCTTTTGATTGCGGAGAAGTAAAGTTCTATTGTCTAATCCTACCTTATCTTCATTGTTTTAAGATAATAGCAGTGGGGACTTAGTTGTTAGGGTATTAAACCTCTCATTATGTTGAATGTAAATATTGAGTTAGTTTGTGTTTCTTTTTGAACTTTTTTTATTTTAAAACAAGTACCTATTATTAACATCATAGATACCAGCCGAAAGACGTCCACTGCTGGACACAGGCTTCCTCCAAGGGGGGGGGGTGCCATAATCACCTCGCTGGGTGCCTCGGGTTAGTGATCGCAGTGTAGCTGTAGCAATGCACCGAAGCACAGAGAATGCTGCTGCCCATTCTCTGGTGAATCCCTTAGTCGCCTCTTACGACACCCACGGGAAGTGATGGGATGGTGCTATTAATTACAATTTAATAATCATCAACTTCCCTGTCCCCCTACTTAAACGTGCAAATGCCATAGTGGCCTCTCGTAGGTCAACCCTATGAGGTTGGGGCTTAAGGCGTTGCTGGGGGAGGACAGCTAGGGCCGACCTGGACGATATTATTTGATAGACTGATCTCAAGATGGTTGTTCGTACAGCTAAGGAGTGGAATTTCCTGCCTGAGTCTGTGTTTCTTGATAGCTACAACCAAAGAGTGAACAGGTAACTTCTAGGCAAGCGTACTCCATCGTCGACAATATCTTCGCTTTCCATCAGGTGAGATTGTGTTCAAACGCGAGCCCATCAATAACAAAAATAAAAAACTGGCCAAGTGCGAGTCGGACTCTCACACAAAGGGGCCGTACCATAATCCGGAAAAAGACGCTTTTTATGGGAGCCCCCTTTAATTTTAATTATTTGTTGTTATAACGGGATAGAAATACACACTCTGAGAAAATTTCAACTGTCTACCTATTACGGTTATTGAGATTACAGCCTGCTGACAGACAGACGGACGGACGGACAGACGGATAGCGGAGGCTTAGTAATAGGGTGCCATTGGTTACCCTTTGGGTACGGAACCCTAAAAAACCTCGATTTTCGACTTCGAAAGGACGATTCTGATTGGTCGGTGCACAAAGCAACATTCGATGTTCGTACTTTACCCACACTGAGCAGTGACATCCTGGTGGTCTCCTCGAACTGGCGCTGTTCCTCCTTCAGCTTCAGCACCTCCTCAACCACTACCTTGTGACTCTGGTTCAGGCTCCTCAACCAGGAGATCGTTTTAGCGGCTTTCTGGAACAAAGGGAAGTTCTATATGTACGAGTACGAGTGAATTCCTGGCTGTCATTCCTTCCATAAAATCCTGATTGGCTAGTACTCTTCCCTACGTCAGATAAATGAACCAATCTATTTAAAATTCAGACAGACATCGCACAGCCGAAACTACTGGTCGTAGAGAGCTGAAATTTAGGTTCCTTGGGGAGTGAAAGGGAGCACTGAGAGAGGATTTCCCGAAATTCCTACGGGAATGGGATATAGGTACCCACGCTTACGAAGTCGTGGGCAAAAGCTACGAGTAGTTTCTTGTATTTTTGCTGTAAGTAGATTGTTCTAGCATAAGCCTTATTAAAGCTATATAGATTGTAGTGTTTTAATTTATTTTAACTACCTTAAGCGTGTTGATGGCAAATACAGTTTCATAAATATTATTATGGCAAGTAAATAATTGGTTTTTAAATACTACGGGGTCACTCGTATAAATTAACTACGGTAACACCATTTGCTGACGCAGCCAAAAGGTCCTCTAATGTACCGGTGACAGGTGACAGGGCATGCGGTGCAAGACGCAAGATGGGCCATGGACTGCGGAGAGACTCCACGTAGAAACGGAGATCATAGCCATACCTACGAGAACCCTACCTGCACACCTGCACCTGAGTAAAACTTAAGCACTTGTACTTTGGCAGGTAGGTATGTAGACGAGGAACAGCGATTCCGGCTGGGTTTTCAAGAGGAAGTACATTACTTGCCATTTACCTTCTAATGTACAGGAAGGATAATTCGGTATATTATTGGGATATTTGACCATGAAACTATACCGTTTTAAAATCTGTTAGTTTAATTAAAGTAACAGATTTTAAAACCCACTGAACTATTGCAGATCTCAGCCTTATTCTTCATCATCATCTAGACAGGCACGCCAGCTACTTTGAAGACTACGTAACGACGAGGTTTTTGGGAAGACTTGTTGTCACTCTTTGAGTCTTCTGACTGCTCTTCACTTCAGTCAAAGATCTGCGTATTACAGCCGAGACCAACGGCTTAACGTGCTTTGCGAGGCACGGTTTGATCTCGTCATATCGGATGGTAGGTAACGATAGACCATTCCCGGTCCATACCTCGATAAGCGTAGCTTCGATTGACCCTTACGGCTGTCATAGGTATTTAGTCACGAAGCTTACATTCTGAATGAATGGATTCTCATTTTGAGATAAGGGGGATCGTAGGTGTCTAGCTTCGCCAGAGGCTTCTTTTCTCATTGACAAATTCAGTCAGGAATGAAAAACATACCAACCTTCTCCTCTCCGATCTTCAACAAATAGTTGGGCGACTCCGGCATGAAGCAGAACACGATCACATGCGCACACGCCACCGCCAGATACACTGCCTGGTTGACTCGATAGGACGCCGCCATGCCCACTGCGTATACGAAGATGACGCCTGAAAAATAAATAATTGTTGTTTTAAAACAACGAATAACCGCTGAGATGACGGATGAGACCGAAGAGTTTCTTGCCGGTTCTCCTCCATTCAAAACGACCAATTCAAACCGTGCAATAGCTTCTGACGTAAGAAATAAGTGCCCATTTAGGCCTTTCATTATATAAAACTCTTCCGTTACTGAGTGATTGAGTGACTCACAGACAACGCACAGCCAAAACTACTGGTCGTAAAAAGCTGAAATTTGGCGAGTGTAGGGGAGCGGATAAGAGAGGATTTCCCGAAATTCCTACGGAAATGGCAAAAACGGGAAATACGCGTACGAAGTCGCGGGCAAAGCTAGTGTGCATTAAAATACTTTGTATTTTGATTTAGATACGATCTATGGTAGAATGACTGAAGAAGGCAAGCATGTAAATCCAAAATAAAACGAGATAAGGGCAGGAGGATGATGCTCAAGATGTTTCGTTACAACAAATCCATCCTCAGTGCTCTACAACACTCTCAACCTTAGGCCTGCTTCTATACCCAGCGGTTTAAGCTGTACGTAGTGTATCAGTGAATGAGTTACGAATTTTATTAGAAAAAGTAAATTTAAGATGTGTGTGTGTGTGAACTGAAGGACCAAACTGGTATTTCGCAAAATAAAAATCGTAGGATTTTTATTTTGGATTTTTATTATACTTAAAACAATTGTATAACAAATCTGGGAATTTGTAAACAAATATATTAAAAACTGCAACCCTTAAAGTGCGGTCCCACAGTCCTCACAGACCATCAGCCAGATCTCGGAAAGTATCTGAAAAACTAAGGTATTGTGACTACAGCTGCTTCCTCACTAGGAAAATTCGCCAGTACCTAATATAACATTTCAGATTCGAACCCTGACTGACGAGAATTTGCTTGTAATCTGAAAATTCAAATTTGTAAACGTGCATTTGTCTGGAGCTGAATAAGTTGTTTACACAATTTCATACAAAGCGATCGTTGTGCTTAGCGCCGAGGTAGATATGTATGTATTTACGTCAAAAATTAAGAAACGATGATGGTGTGGCGAATTATTTTAAAATCGTGCATATTGATGTTATAAGTTGCATCAAAATTTTATAGATTGCATCACTGCAGGTGCGCACTGTATTGCTCTGTTCTCCTCACTCACTGATCAACTCTGTTAATGTTACATTACAGGCGAATCAAGACGGTCTACGTTCTGCGGTCGTGGTTTGCGTTCATCGTTCACACATGCGCACAGTAAACGGTCTAGAAATCTGGAGTTCAGTGATAACACGCCACAAGCTCTTTTTCAGAAAACCAAATGTAACTGTCAACCAAATGTCTCGCAAATAATAAAGAAAACGTTTGTCTCTCACTAATTTAACAAACTTCTCGATCTCGTCGGACATTGTGACTTTTGCAAAAAATGGAACTCCGACAGAACGCGCGTTCAGTTTGGTTTTTTTTTCTTTATTTTATCAGGGACTCAGGGAATAACCGTGCGTATGACATGCGCATTAAATACAAATATACCTACCTACTGCTTGTCTTTCTTTGTTTTTGAATGTGATATCATGAAATGTCTCCTTCCGCTTTGGCGGCGCGGAAGGGAGTGTCAGACTCACAAACTACATTTAGGCTATGAACCGGAACAGGATTATCGCATCATCACCATATGATTGAGCGAAAATTCTAGCTATGTTTTGTGCCTAAATAAAGTCGGTTCAATCTCAAGACTAGTCAAGACCCCATATAGTTCCTTTTTTACCAGACTAATATCGAACACAGTCCATCAATAGGTGACGAAGGTCTTCAGGATAATGAATACAATCAAAATTAAATTACCTAATTTACACACGCACATATTCATGGACCCCAGGGCTCCTCTGAGGGTGTCTTCGGAGATCTCCTTGACGTAGACCGGCACCACCACGAAGCAGCCGCCAGCAGCGAGGCCGGCTATGACCCTGGCTGCTATGAGAGTCGACGGCATTATCGCTGTCAGTTTTATTGTCCAGGATATCTGAAATTTGAAAGGAGATTGTTTGTAGCTACCGTAGGTAAGGTCAGAATGAGAAATAAATAGGTATTATTGCTAAGTATAAGATTTATAAATATTGGCCATGACGTATTATAAACCATTGGGTAGGTATATGTAGGTTTTATGAGAGCAGGTTTTATAGGGCTCACTTATGCATAAGGACGGATTAAGAATGTATAATCTGTTGGCTGCTATGCATATAAACTACCTTAATTTTATTATCAAATCAATTGCGTGTTGTGAAGTTGTGATGGTTATATGAGATCAAGAGTATGATCATGATGATGAGTAGGAGTTAGCAATCTAGTAGAATGCAGCAAGACCTTTTCTACTAGTGATTAAGATACCAACACAATATTTAACTTATCCTATTGGAATTTCTTCTAAATGCATTCACAAAAGGGTACTTACAGCAAATAACTTTAGCGTAAACGCACTCATGCAACACTTAAAAAATTTTAATTACTAGAAACATGCATTAGCCTTGAAGAATATGACCTTCCAAGCTACCTAATCCATATGAAAAAGTTTGTTGTACGTACACACAACAGTAATTAGTATGTAAAACAAATATTATCTCGCTAACTTCTCCGTAGGTAAGACGTAAGTTGTACTTATTTGTTTTGACACAATAATTCTGCAAAGATTTGGCCGCTGCGTCATAAGTAGCTTTGTTTAGTGAACACCGGAGAAGAACTGTTTGCTTATGCAGAAAAACATTCTTGTGGCCAGGGACCGATATCGATACTCGAAGAATACCGATATTTTTAAGAAAACACCGAAAATAGTAGCGATATTTGGGATAAATACTGGTATTTTATATCACTTATTTGAGTATCGGTATAAAATATCGATAATTATATGAATACTCAGTACCGATATCAGGCTACAATGTGATGTCACAGAATATTTATTGATGATTCCTAAGTATATACATATTTATTACAGTCGCGAATCATATTTTGATCAAGATACAACCTGACGCTGACCTGCAAATTGCAAAAAACGCCAGAAAATTTGAATAATAACGGCATTTTTTATGCCTCGGGCAAACGGCCGCTCCCGAAGACTGCCGACTGCGTGGTGAGTTCGCTTCGGTCTGGCTGGCCAATTCGTGGCGCGCAAATAACGTGATGCCCGCCCTGCCCTTACGATAGAAGTCAATGGCTGTAAGTACAGTAATTATACATGCCGAGAGTGCTAAGACAAGGGGCTATTGTTTTATGAAGGTGGGTTTTCTTCTTTTATTTCTAAAGATAAGTATGACAACATTACCGATGACGAACATGACGCATCGAGAATTGTACAGATAGGTATATTTCAAAATACTTACAGAAGACAGCAAAGACACCAGAATCACGCAGATCTTCCTCCCAAACCGATCCGAAGAGTAACTGAAGAAGGGGATCCCACATATAGCTGCCAGAGGTAGTGCAGCCGCCATCCACGAGATGTCGTTGTCTGACAGCGGCGCCTGCGCAGGAGTGACGTCAGACTTGAGCAGCGGACCCATAGGGGACAACCAGCCAATCTGGATGCCATATGTGAAGGTTGGAATGGTTGCTGGAATGTTATAAAGGAAATAATGAAGTTAGATGTAGTGGACCAATTTCGGTCATGGCGATCAATCTCAGCGGACATTACCTACACATTTACGGAGATATTACCTATGGTGCACAAGTATGTGCGTAAGCACAAGTGCACTGCCTGTTCCTCACTCTCATTTTATGATGGGATACAAATCTGATACGACCCTATACCGTATCACGCTGCCAATTTGCAAACGTCTCGGGACTTTACAATCGAACTCGGAACCCTAGGCTCGGCGGACGCTCTGCCCCGTTAAAGCATCTAGATATGCTACGAAAAAGGATGGGAAATGGTGATGAAAATCCGTAACTTAGTTCCGTTGTTGCAAAGTAGCAAATATTTATACACGACTGCCCAAAAAAAGGAGTGTTATTACAATAAGCTAAATATACTACTACCTGCTAGCTTAAGTTAATTAACACGTGAAAAGACGGTCGTTGAGTATTCAAAGTGTACCGACACTAGTGCAGTGCGAATTTTAAAATTAAATTTTACTACAATATATGTAAAAGAACTTTGGAGTTCAACGCAACACTAATTAACACAGGGTTTTCCCTGAATTCTAGTCTATACAAAAATATTTTCAGTGACAATAAACAAAATTCCAATCATGTTAACCGTTTTCAGCAGAACTGTCTAAACATTATCTTTGTCAAGATAAATTACTACGAAAACGTCAGCACCTCGTAATAACTGAAAATATTGCGCGAACTTTGCACCCATGACTCAACATGAATGACTTATCGTTTTCAGTTTCATGAAATAAAATATCTTCAACATGTGATGATTTGTGTACCTTGATATGATGCAAATACGTTCATTTGTAAATTGTTTATTTATGCAGTGATAAATTACAATAATGGCAGTATTTATAAAAGTGATTAAGTTTTTCAGGGTTTTTCTGGATGTTATTTGTGATTCAGTGTTTCTTGGAGGTCAGTACTTAGGTACTGGAAAACTTTTGACGTTTTCTAGTAATAAATTATGACCTTATTAAAAAAACCTATAAGTTGTCGTTTTAGTTAAATTGGGTAGGTACTCGTTTTCAGAAAGTTACAGAATTTTCTACAAAATTATTGAAGCAGGTAGGAATTGAATGTTGAATGCTGTCTGCTGCATTGATTTATCATATCAGGGTTAAACTAGCGAGGAAAGTGTAGCTTAAATTTTAACCCGGCTTTCGTTTAGCCTTAACCTACTTACACAGCTTATTTTATAACAGCTTATGGTTAGATTCCAGCGGTGCACTTTGTTAATTAATTTATTTCTGGATGGAGTGTGAACACATGGCTTTTAACATTATTTTCCTGTACTTATAGTATTACGGAGATATAAAATTCAATTTTTCATACGTTGCTAGCGTTGCTAGGAAGTTTGTTGAGCCACTTCTTCCCAGATAAAACGAAGGAAGTGGTGACGGGCGGGCGTTTTTGGGGACTGTCTTTATGTAAATTTTGACATTCAAAAAGTGCTGATTCTCTTCCTTCAGACACCCAGACACTTCAGTCTTCCTCAGTTTGCTATTTTCAACACCCAGTCTAAATAATTACCTCATCCATCCATGTGAGTTACGCTTAACTCTTGGTAGGCTACCCGTCTAAATCATTCGTGCCGTACTTTATCAACTTCGTTTCATGCTTATTATAATTCTGCTGTTGTTGAATCTGAAGTTTACCGAACAAAACATAACATGACGTATGCAGGCGAATACCGGGCATACCAGCGTGGAAATAACTCGCGCCCGTATTAATAAATCATGCTTATTGTAGGGTTTATACTTGAAACTCGGATGTTCATTACTTGATTCTGGTTTTTTTTGGATGGGAACATCAATGACTATTCTTGCTCTGGGCGGAGCGAGAATAGTCACAAAACAACATCAGACTCTTACTGACTGAAATCCACCCATGTTCCAGCACTTTAAATGCCCTTAACGTTCCAAGGGGGCTACTCTCTAAGCCCGAAGTCTGTAGTTTTGAGCTTAGTTGCGGGCGTATTCTAGTCCGTATCACCTACGGTCTTACGATTAGTTCCGAACCCGAACTAAGAATGAATGAATTAGACAGTTACTGTCAAATCGTGTTGTCATTAATTTTTTGTGTTTAGGTGATACGGACTAGAATACGCCCGCAACTAAGCCCGAAACTACGGACTTCGGGCTTAGAGAGTAGCGCCCTAGGGGCGCGGTCACTATTTTGAACAATTCCGAAACATGAACAAGAACTTGGATTTGTTAATTTCTGATAACGCTCTGGCAATATGCTTTGGAAGTGTGAGCGAGCACTAAACTGAGTGAGTACCTTGACATGAGCCTTACAAAGAGATTAAAAAAATACGGTTTTATGAGTTGTCGTCTCGAATTCATTTTGAGTGTTTAGTTATTTTTTTAGTGCGCTGTAATTGTCTTATTTTCTTTATTTTTACGGCTTCTTATCCCGATGTTCACTGACGAATTTAATTAAATGACGCGGATTAACAGTGAAATAAAACTAATTGATAAGGATAATAAACTGTAGAGTTATTTTTAATGTGTTAACTGTGTAAATAGTGTTAGTATGTCCGTGTTATGACATTTTATTAGCTAACCAAACTTGTGATGTAAGGAAAGGTATTTTCCGAAAGCAACTGTTTCGAACTTTTATACAGCCGGCTTCTGAAATGACAACTAGTTTTATTTTCTTTTTTATTGAAAATTTGTCAAACTCCACTTAAATTATTTATTTGAGTGTCAATTGCCAATGCCAATTTTTAAGCAATGTTCACTACGCATGTCAGTCGCAATCTGTCAAAAAAGCCTCCATTTCCACACATTTTTACACGATTGCCCAAAAAAAGGAGTGTTATGTTTTCAGGGTTCATGTAGGTATGTATGTATGTTTGTGAGTTTCTTTATTTTGCCATAACTTCTAAACGGCTTAACAGATTCGATTTATGTGGTATCGTTAGAATCGTTGCATTTTCTCAGGTAACATAAGTTAGTGAAAATGATAAAAATAATTATGAGGTAGCCATGGTTTCATGAAAAAAACAGAGATAATTTATTTTTCATGAATATTTAACTAGGTACGTATGTATACTAGTTGACAGATTGCGACTGACATGCGAATGCGAACATTGTTTAAAAATTAGTAGAATTGGCACTTAGTTCTCTTGTTACAGTAGAGTTTGACTAGTTTTCAACTAAAATTTCTAAACTCAACGTTGATCTGTTGTCGCAAAAGCGCGACTACTGAGCTTGGGAGCCCTTGTTTGGGTTTGATGCCCAGATCGGACAAAGTTTTCTATTAGGCATTTCTTAGAAGCCCGAAGTTCGGATCATTGCGTCCGAATAATGGCTCCATTAACTACTTGAAGCTTAACCTTTTGAACGCCAGAAAATAAACGCATCGGCGGGCGGCGTATCCCCCGACGCCAAGCCACAAATTCGCCGTATTTTTTGTCACATATTTGTGACGTTTAGCGTACAGGGTAAGCTTTCGTTTGTTACATTTATGTGACAATGGCATTCAAAAGGTAAAAAACATACATGATGAAATAAAGGTGTGAAAATTTTACTTATTAATAAATAGGTGCTAATTTTATATAAAATACTTTTGCTTCTCCCTTCGTGTATAGAGGTGTGGAAATGTAACTTATTGTTTTAAATTTTTTGTAGACTTTTTAATCTTTATTTTGTTGTTTTACGTCTATTACAGTCAATTTTTCTTTTAACCCAAAGGTTTAAACTGGTAAAGAACACCTACCCCGTTGCATTCAGTCCGCCAATATACCATTAGGTACATTACTTTACATAAAATTGAATAAAAAATGTATCGTTTCAAAATGTTATGGAGAAATTAACACGCGGAATAAAAACCATAACTAGGACAGACAATGCTGAAAGACATGATTGTTCTCAGAAGAATAGAAAGTTTTAAAATAGTAAGTAAATACTGTTATCATATCAAACACGTGAGATAGTTTCTTGTTAACATAGGTAGAAAGTTTGGTCACGCTGCGACTGTGTCGGTGGTGCTGACGCTACATGTATGCCCTTCGCTGAAAAACAGTGGTAATTCCGTCATCGTCATCTCCAGTCGCAAACTGTGAAAATCATCACTAATTTCCCTACCACAGGTTTTGGCATGGATTGTCGCTAAATGATGATATTGCAACTTTAATTTGAACTTAAGTAGGAATTGGCTTTCTGTTGTAAAATGGCTCAATCTATACCTACTAATAAAATATTTTATATAATAAAGCAAAGTTCAAATAAACAAACAAACTTAGTTTGTTTTTGAACGCGCTAATCTCTGGAAGTACAAGTCGGATTTTGTTTTTTTTTTGTATGTTTTAGCCACATTCATGAGAAAGGCTATACAGTAACGGGAAATTCCCACGGGATATGCGCGTACGAAGTCGCGGGCAAAAGCTAGTTCTTTATAATTTTAAGCTTTTGCCCGCGACTTCGTACGCGCATATCCCGTTTTTACTTTGTAGTGTTTTTTTATATGGAAGTCGGTTGTAGGTTTTTGTAAAATCTTTTTTATTTTTCACTTTTTAGTGGTAGGTACCACGTACCTAACAATACTACTGGAAAGTCGCAGGAAAGCAAAATACGCAATTTCGTTTGCTTGGATGACATATTTCTCCAGCTGTTTTGATTTAAAATAAAACTACTGAACCGATTTTGATGAAATTTATATGGGAACAATGAAAAGGTAGGTACTTATATCCTTTCAGATAAAAAAATAATTTCATAAATCGGTTCATAAACGACGAAGTTTTTTTGAAGTCAGTTAAAAAAGTATGGGTTGCAATAGTTCTCGAACTTTTTCATGTACTTAGGTACTACCTATGTACTATGACATAGAGTTCGTTGTTCCAAAATTTAATTATCATATTACCAATCGTAAGCTTATGGGGCAAAATATGAAAGTTTACCTTTTTAGGGTTCCGTACCTCAAAAGGAAAAAAACGGAACCCTTATAGGATCACTTTGTTGTCCGTCAGTCTGTCTGTCAAGACCCTTTATCTCGGGAACGCGTGGAGGTATCGAGTTGAAATTAAAACCATATACTCAAGTCTACAGTTCCTTGAAGCTGTGAAATATTAAGCTTCTAAGTTTACGTAAAAAAGAAAGATACGGCAACTTATACCGCAAAAAAAAAACAACTCTCAAGAGAATCAAAATGTATAGGGTACTTCCCGTTGACCTAGATTCATGAAATTTGGAAAGAAGATAGATCTTAGGGTACAAGTAGATACAAGAAAAAGTCTGAAAATTAAGAATTTATAGTTTTATCATATAAAAAACATTTTTTACGATTACAAACATATATTTTCGGTTGAAGAATTGACCGTGACGTACGACGATGTATGGGAGAACATTTTTCACCAAGAAAATTAAGTTTGTCCTTTTGATTTTACCTGCTATATTTTGGTTTCATAGTTTATAAACTTCCGTAGGTAATGTAGGTATACTCGGAAAAAATAAAGACTCGATCGGAACCCTCGGTGCGCGAGTCTGACTCGCACTTGTCCGGTTTTTTGTTTATTAAATAATATAATCGTTTTCCTTACCTGATGATGAATGTACCCGATTCAAATTTGCATAGGGATCGTACTTTCCATATCAAAAGTCAGGTAGGTAATTAATATCTATAATAATCAAATGATAACAAAGTACCCATAGCAAGACCCATACCGACTTTAATGGATTGTGGTCCATCTTCAAAACTTTGATTTTATAATTTCGTTTCTTTGGATTAAAATTCTTATAAAAAGAATGCAGCTAGCATGGATTTAGTAGGTCGCTATGTAACCGATCAGCAGTATTTTAAGTATTCACAAATATGCAGAGCTCTTAAATATTAATATACCACGATATTATTAAGATACTTTTCTGTTACTATACATAGTGCATCCAACTGCATTTAAAATGTATTCCAGCTGCATAAAATTGACCTACTACGCTACTAACGACTAATATTGTGACTCTACTGCACTAGATCGCCTGCATGCACTTGGCCGCTTAATTTCTGACTGTGCAAGCAAATGTACACAACTATTAGCATCCAAAGGGTACGTCAGTCGAACGTGACACTCATAATAACAAGACAAGACAATCTCCACACAAAACCAGTAAATAAATAATAAATACACCCTTGAAAGTACTCACCAGCTAAAGCGGTAAAAATCTGCCTTTTTGAACTACTTTCGTTTTTCCGCCGGTCCATACTGGCTGAATAAATCCGTTCGCTGAATCCGAAATTAAGGAAAAAAAACAAAGTCGCTTGTAGGTTATTTTTTAACAAGACACTGGCACTAAAAATAGATTCATGACAGAAATCACTATTCTCTTATCACTTTTCGTAGTTCGCGGTTTAACGTTTTTATTTAAAATGTCAAAAAATTCGCTAATATTTCGTGCGCTTGCGCTTCAACTGACGTCTGTCAAGCGACTACTTTTATAACCTATAATTATTTGAGCATGTGTACTAGCTAACAGTTATGCAAACACAATGTTATGTCATACTTGTCAGTTTTCCTCAAACGTTTCTTATCTTTCAGTGATAGAGTTTAAAATTAAATGGAATGCATTTTATCAAGTGCTGTGGGGATTTGGCGGCGTACCGGCTGGCCGATTTCGTTGACCGTTCTTCAGCTGTGAAACAATCGAATTAAGACCTTGATTGTTGGGTATTAAAGACTATTGTTTAATGAAGTGGGGGTTAGCCTAAACATGGAGTTGGTTCATTCAGTCATTGGGTTTCCCTCCGGCTTCAAAGAAAGCATCAATGATTCCATACTGATACGTAGCGACGCCACATTTGCAGTGATGTCTTCATTGAAATCAATGGGTAGTTTTCCTGTTAGTAATAGGTTTGTTATTGGAATTAATTTGCCGGTTCTAGGAACGTGGGTGCCTTGTAGAAACTTATATGGCACACTTGATGGCATCAGACACAGAGAATTAATAGCTTGCTGATAATGTGACCAGTCTAAGGATTGCCTGTGGTGCATCCAGATAGAGAACAAATTCTAAATCTACATTTTATTATTTAATTAATACGTAACAAAACTTTAGCCCGGACTAGGAATTACTCCAGAAAGTGCCTTACTGGGCTACGTTCTCAAAGTTATATAATAGCTTTACTTACACCCAGACAAATTGTTGGATCTGTCATTTAATTAGTTGCTATGCGGAAATCATACCCGCGAAAGACACGCATTGCCGCAATGATTCGCTCAGGCGCTAGGTGTTACGCGAGTGGTATGTACTGCTTTTCCATGACCATATTCCAAGACAATTTGAAGGATCTCCACTCGACTCCATGACAGTGAAAAAAACTCTCGATGAATATCAAAAACCGGTCGAGTCGAGTTGAAAGGCTCTAGACAAAATAACATTCTACTATTAGAGAAAACGATTGTTGTAAAGTCAAAATGTTTGAGTTAGCCACGTGATATTTAGGTAGTCTATCAACTCTATGCATTTCGAATTAATTTTAATTGACAATTGCTTTTGCTCATAGAATTTCACGTTGTCTAGCTCTCTTCTGTCTCTTGTCGCTTGATACATGTGTCATGTCCCCTGCCTCAATTAAGTAGTGAAGGAACTGACTCTGAAAGTGATCTTTTATGATTCATTTCGTTGCGGTATCCAAGACAGTTCATTCGTTTCTCGAGGACTCGTCAAGCTTCATTGACTCGGCGTTTTTCTGGTGGTCACCTCTGTTGATTTTGGCCCTCAGGGGCTCTACTATGAAGTCTTAAAACTATCATGATTCCGCTCTAAGAGAGAGACGGAGCTATGCATAGCAAATAGCACTATCCCTTTTACATCATCGGAATTGGATGGAGTTAGCACGTCATAGTAGGGCCATATTTTGCCTAGCTAGAGCACTCCTTGATTGTTTTGGACCTCCATGAGAACGACTGCTATATCGTCATATTCCTTGCTGGTAATAGGAAGTCTATATAAAGTCGCTTGGATAAAGGAAGTTGCACCTTATGTAACGTCGGTTTAAGCCAATTACAGTAGGAATTCCAGTGCGACGTAACTGCATGCACGTCTTGATTGGGGGCACGGCACATATCCTCGTATAATGCTACAAACAACCAGAAATTTTAGAACATGACTGTTCAGGGTTAGTTGGTGTTGTTATTATTTACGTACCTTTGACAGAAATATACTGTGAATTGGTAATTCCGGGAATTACTGAGCTTGGTGACGATCTTATGAAAATAAAAATAGTTATCCGTTCTCAAAACGTTTCCAGAAACAAAAATCTTCATATTTTTTGATTGCCGTTCTCTTCTTTGTTTTATTTTTTTATTCTCGTTCTCAACATTTTTTTGGAAACCGTTGAGAACGTTTGTTACTTAGTATTTATTTTGTATGCGGTACTGAGAGTAAAGTCCCGCACACCTCCACTGAAAATGGGAGGATCCTTAGGCCAGACGGTTGTTGTGTCTGGTGGGCAACTGCCCGATAGTTGATATTCGGACTGTTGTATATGTTCAAATCACACGGAGAATATTGCTTGCGCGATGCAGGATTTCGTTATTAGTTCGTCGTAGATGCGTTGCGGCTTTTTTTGTTGCCGTACTAATTTAGCTTCTTAGTTTTTCATGTGGTGGCATTGATGCCGCTACATATTCACCTGATACTACACTAATTTATATGGCTGGTTGCTTTTAGCTCCTCCGTGACTATCTGTTGCGATAATTAGACTAAATATTGACAAGAGAAGTTACATCGTATGATGCTGTGGTGGCATTAATCGTGCAAATAAAAGTTTATAGGTAGGCAAATAGAAAATGTTCTTAGGTTCTTACCTTAGTGCTTGGTTGCTACGAGATTAAACTCACGCCTTTTCTCATGGCGGTAGGCAGAAAGGTCAGACAGCCTAACTGCTAAGATCCTTACATACCTACTCCTTTTGCTTCAATTATGATCATTCATCTTCACCTCTATTCGTAAGTCGTAACATACAAAATCACATAGTTATTCTTTTAAAATCATAAGGAATTCAAGGTACTACTGCAATATTTGTATAAATATTCTTCCGTTACTGATGCGTTACTGACTGACTGACAGCTACTGGTCGTAGAAAGCTGAAATTTGGCATGTCGGTTCCTTCGGGAGTATAGAGCAGCACTAAGAGAGGATTTCCCGAAATTCCTACGGGAAAAGGGAAAAACGGGATATGCGCGTACGAAGTCGCGGGCAAAAGCTAGTTACTTCATATGTTTAAAAATCATCTTCGACAAGCAAGAATCAAAGCAAACACAAATGGGCTGCTAGGCATGATTTACCTCCTGCCAGGGTTGCTGAATTTGTTCGAAAGAGTCACCGCGGCCCTGGAACGCAAAGGGCTTTAGAAGGAACACGGATGGGTTTTAGTCAGTAAAACTCTGACAAGCCCTTCCGCTCCACCCAGAGCGGAAGAAGTCATTTGATGATTTCCCATCCTTAAAAAAAAAAAGGCGTGATTTACCTGTGTGCCAAAGTCAATCCAAAGCCAATATTATATTACTAGGATAGAGTTGCCCCATTAAGAGTAGGTAGGTACTAAGTACTTGTAAGAGTTTGTTGGAAACTGGCCCATCTAGGGGAGAGTGTTAGCCAATAAAACAGTTTATGAATATCCTTTATTAAAATCAAACAAAGGGTCTTCAGTCATGATTCTGATCAGGCTCGAAGTCCCACAGTCCCTGGCCTGCGTTCTTCTGCTTCTCAGGCACCGCTGGTACGATACCCTCGTGCAACTCCAATGGCGGCCCCCTGCTCGGTTCGATTTGCTGGACCGCCTCGATCAGCTCGGCAGTCGTCTTGTATGAGGATATCGTGGATTTGACGAAGTCCCTGTAAAGTGGAGGGAGGTAGTTTGTTCCTATCATGGATATAATAAACAAGTTACAACTGTTTTTTATATTTCTATGGTTCCTTTCTATACTATATTATACTACACTGTATTCATACTATCTATCTATACCTATATAAACCTATAGAGTTTGTTTGTTTGTTTTAACGCGTTAATCTCTGGAACTACTAGACGGATTTGGAAAATTCTTTTTATATATGATCTAGTATATAGGAGGACTCTAATTAATTACTACGACTCTAAGTGATTTATCTCAAGGTTAATTCTCGTTTTATTAAGGAGTTTTCGCATTCGCATCGAAGTCGCAAACTGACAAGAACACTTTTAATTTCCCTACATTGATTGTCGTTGAAATGTTATTGCGACTTGTTTGCTATGCTCAGCAGTGGAATATAAATAATGTAAATTATGGTGATGATGGTAGCTCACCTGAAGTAGAAAGCTTTGACGAAGACAGCAGGCTGGTACTCGTGGCCACAGCGCTCGGGCCCGAAGCTCATGATGCCCATGAGTCGGTTCTGTTGCACGGCCGGGGCGCCTGCGTCGAACTGCAGGCAACGTGTTGAATGAACGAGGTGTACTGTTCGGAAACCGCCTCGTTCTTCGGTTCGATGGCCGGTGACCCGAGATTAGTGTCGACAAACACTACCTAGCAGTGAATCTGGCGTGGTTGATAAGAGTCTAGTTTTTTTGGATAGAGTTTGGCTTGATAAAGCGTGTTTTCTATTGATGATCACCAGAGATCGAAATAGGTAGACTATAATTTACCTAATTTTCGTGGAAGTAAGTAACATAGAGTTATACCTCTAAAATCCCGGAATCATAAACATGACGATCGTCTCTCGGGATTTAAGAAATTGCCGCTTGGAATAAATTTGAACAAAATTATTATATTGAAGAATCTAATTATGTTTTTAGAGTTCCGTACCTACTAAAACTGTTAAATTAAATAGCTTTGTTTTCGTACAACTCTTTCTTCTTTTGATTCTTCAAATCAATCATTTTTTAACTATACTCAAAGTTCAGTTCATGTTTTTACAATCCCGGGTTTTAACTGTCATGATTCCATTTATGATTCCGGGATTTTACAGGAGTTATTATCAACAATATGTTACTTACTTCCACGAACATTAGGTAAATATAGTCTACATATTCCGATCTCTGATGATAACCTTATCTGCAGTCTCTCTATTGATTTGACGACAATTTCCTTTATGTTCTCTGTACCTACGGGGGTTCGGAGGTATCCCATAATTGTGCCACATAACGTTAAATAGGGGACAGCTAGTTATGCAAAGAACGCTTCGTATACTAAAAGAAAGAACTAAACACACACACACAGACAGACAGACATGATTATAATCTCGCTCTTTATTCAGTGCAATCAAAGGCAATAATGCGTTTCATAAGATTGTTATCAATGCTTTAATAAGTTATGCTGAAAATTTGTTGAGGAATAGACACATTCTGATAGCTGTTCAGTTGTCATATGCGGTTCAGTTGTCTATGATGTTCTAGTTCGAAATCTAATTGACTTATGTGATGATTTCACCTTTTTTAACGTTAACTATGTTTTGGACTTCAGAAATAACAGTGTAGTTGATTATCTTGAGCGTACTAAACCTACGGGATAAGCTACAATATATCACGTCCGGTTTTAGAACGGGTTTGGCTTTGCAGAACGTCGCCTCGGTTAAGTCCTTATTTCTGTCACCGGAAAATTGCAAACGCCCTAAGATCGTAAAATATCGCGTGAGATTGTTAACTTTTTTTTTTAATAACACACGGATATATTGGAATAACTATTGAATTTGGATAGGATTTATTGTATACAAAACGATTTTTTCATAATATATCGAGAAATTATAATCTAATAAAGATTTATTACGTTGTTACGGAGTCTGCAATTTTTCTGGTGACATATCTAAGACATAGTCTTCAATCTATAATTTGAATGTTAACGCAGTTAAAGCCTATTTCTTCGTCACATACGACGCTTCTCCAATTCATCCACTGTGAACCGCTCGGTACGTGCCACTAACAATCATGTTAAAATCACTAAAACAGGATCATAACCTTTCAAGTTCAAACTTATACATAGAAGGCAGAATCCAACATGCGTATCAAAAAAAATTCATACCAAGCAGGCATCCCTGGTACCATTCCTCAGCGAGGCACAGAAGAAGTCAGCAGTGAACTGGAAGCCGTTGACGAGCTGGTACGCGTCCATGCAGTAGTGCTGCGAGCGCACCTTGAGGCGGGCCGTCATCAGGTCTGGAGTGTGCTCTCTGAAGCTGGTGTCTGTGCCCTGTATCAACATACGCAACGTTAGATATAGCGCGGGCAGGAATGATCTGGACTCTTTCAATAAAGATTTAGTCTTACGTAGCCCTAACTCATACCTACCTCTCGAGGCCTTCTAAACACATTATTTCTAAGTTGATGCCCCATTTTAGGTGCACCGTTAGCAATAGTATTGCCGGTATATTGGGAACTAAAACACATTTAAATCTGGTTATACCAGGACTTGGATATGTTAGTAAAATCATAGCAGCTGTTCCGAACCAGGACATTTGCCACCTATCAATTTATATAGGCGTTTTAAGTAGCGTGGTTATATGATAAAGGAACTTGCACATTACCTTGGTAGCTCCCCATCCCGTGACCACGATGAAGCTCTGCGCGAACGGCTCTCTGATGCCCTCGTAGACCTTAATCAGGTTCACGTGTTTGTGGAACTCTAAAACAAACAGTAAGAACTAGCTGCTGAAGAAAATTATACCAACGTGCAAGGGAACGTACTATCGGGACAAAAAATATTAACCCGTGGTCAACTTGTGTGCCTAGTTTCATATAAATCCGTACAGCAGATAATAGGTACGTCGGGAGATAACAAGCAAACAAAGTCAGTCTCCCCTTTATGGCATTAGTCAGAAAGTGTAAAGTTATAACTAGGTTTGTGTGTTAGCTACGCAATATTATCTTGGACATCACGGACAACGGTGGAGGAAACCTACACATGCAGTTAAAATAAGGCTCGGCTAGAACGCTAAACAACCTAGAGCAAGTGTGGTGAGTAACACTCGTGCCTTTTGTGCGTGAGCAGAGACCTCTGCCACGCAGTGCGACAGTACTGACTACTACTGGGCATCCCCCAAGTGTCGCAACATCGACCCGTCTTATGAAATTCGTATCCAGCGGATTCCCGCGGCCTTTAGCAAGTAATCAAAAGCTTTCCAACGCTGCGTCTACCGGTACGCAGTCGCCAATCCATAACCTTTCGACCATCGACTATCTTTTCTGGCAATGTGCCCTGCCCTCTGTATTATAACCCTAACTGAAAGTAAATAGTACTGAGAACTAACCGAGATTTTCAGCAAGTTTTAACAGCGCAACATCAGCGTGCGGTACGGGTTCCTCTTCAAATTTGGGGTGTCGCACAGCCCCTGCCACATCGACTAGAGTACCTCCCTCATGGGGCCTGGCACTCCCCACGCGAACTTTCACGAACTGTCCCAACGTTTTCAGAGGGGAGACACTGAGGACACTGCGGGAGATAAGTCTCATTAGCTACTCGCTTCTGACAGCAGTTTCACCCGCGGTAAGTGAAAAATAGGTACCTACTTACTGTAAATATAAACCACATCCATTGATATAATAAACAAGACCATATCCTATAAACTAATCTGGCACACGGGTAGACCATATCCTAGATGGGCAAAGGATGGGAAATCATCAAATGACTTCTTCCGCTCTGGGTTAAGTGGAAGGGCGTGTCTGGCTTACTGACTTAAACCCATCCGTGTTCCTTCTAAAGCCCTTTGCGTTCCAGAGCCGCGGTGACTCTTTCGAACAAATTCCGCAACCCTGGCAGTAGGATATGGTCTACCTGTGTGCCAGTTTTATTCAAGTTAGTTTAGCTGTTTAAGCGAGAGCCTATACATAGAGTGCATATAACTATATGAGTCCCCAACTATATGTTGAGATCGGGACAGGCTAAACGATACAGCTGAATACCAGTATTTCACATAGAGTGACTGCCTATTTGACTTCCACAACCAATTCGAAAAAAAATCTCTTGCCAAAACTGGTTGTCCGATTTTCGGCCTTCTGACTACCTGTAGCGACTGTTTAAGATCTACAGATGACAGCTCTCTTATCGTGCTTTCCAAGGCACGGACAGTCCCCTGTACGTAATGAACAGTCTCGGCAAGCGTTGCTTAAACTGAGCCCTCGCACTAATGACTGATATCTAATCTAATCAGCCCGCTATGATGAACTCCTGGGCAAAGGCCTCCATCGCCCAGTTTCGTACACGTCTACTCTCTGTCAATTTGGGCCAGTCCTTCCGGTAAGTGTCAAGTTCATCTCTTCACCTTGGTCTTAGTCTACCGTGATGTCGCTTGGCATTTAATGGGATACAATAAGTGTTTTTTTAGCCCACAGCTTATCTGTCATACCACTGACTTGTCCTGCCCAATCCTACTTAAGAATAACAGCTTTCCGAAACACGTTACTAACTTTAATTACTTACTAATTCAAACAATGGGCTGCAGTGACCACCCAGTTTATATCAACAATGGTGCCTGCACACCACAGCCGTCCATTAATAATGATGGCCGCCATATATGGAAAGTTCTTTGTATCCGTAGCGTTGCCCCCGCGGATCCGCAAATTGGTCTTCGGATCGCTGATGATGAGCTGGTGCTCATTCCGGATCCGAAGGGCTGGTCTGCTATGGTGTCCTCGACGACGATTGATGCTCCATTGTCCAGGCTTATCTTCGACGCTTCGTATGTTTTCCAGGCCGAGGTCTTTTGAGAAGAAAAATTTAGTTAGATATTTATGTGGCCGTAGACGGGACGGAATTTATTGTAATGTTGATGTAAGTATCCAAATATCAAAAGTTTTGCAGCTTATTGTCAGTTTGCTAGCTAGCTTAGTTAAGTGATGTTTTGCAGTTGATGAAAATACCTATATACAAAGACTTGTAACGCGTATAATTTTATTCAGACACTAGCGGACGTCACGCGGTTTCACCCGAATAGTTCCCGTTCGCGTGGAAGTACGGGGATAAATTATAGCTTATGTTACTCGCTGATAATGTAGCTATCCATTGCTGAAATTTTTTTAAATCGGTCCAGTTGCTTTTAAGTTTATTCGTTACATACAAAAATACAAATTTTCCTCTTTATAACATTAGTGTAGACTGGGCCGTAGTAGAGTGTGGTGATGAAGCGAGGCAGAAGAATGGAAGAAGACACGTTGATTGGGTCGCCGACCCAAATAATTTTTGAAAAGGTTACTTAATTTTAATTTTGTTTTCTTTAAAACTTACCAGCTGATGATTCATCACTGCCATATTTAGAATGAGCACAACTTAAAGTTATTACTACTAAATATAAAATATTCCACATCTTATAAACTAATAGGATATGTTTTGTATTATACGTGTATGTACATTGTGATTTATGTTAGGTATGTATTTTATGGTTTCAGAACCAATTTTATTGTAATGCTCTTTTTATGATTCTATTTGAAATTGTGAAATATTTAAGTGAAGTTGGTACTCACCGAATATTTGCACTGTATTATTTGTTTGCTTTGGTTTCGCTCTAGCCGCGGAACTACACAATAATCCCCCGACCGAATTTCGATCACGATGGCCTATCGGCAATCCGACATGACCAGGAAGAGATCAGGCGCAAGACCAACGGCTTAACGCGCTTTCTGAGACATTGGGGTGTCACACCACCAGCTTTCAACCTCCGGGCTGTTACTGAGAAACAACTAAGGCCGGCCCCTCTGCGCGCGGTCTAGCGGTCAGAGTTCCGAGTTCAGCGATCCGCGTTCACTGTAATGAATACCGGTGGCTTAGAATCCCACACATACAGAAGCAGTCAGACCGCGACGGTCAAAGTGAACTTTTTAGGAGTTCCATTTTTTTGCAAAAACTGGAAGGTCACGATGTCCGACGAGATCGAGAAGTTTAATGAATTAGTGATAGACATACGTTTTCTTTATGATTTAAGAGACATTTGGTTGAGAGTGACATTTGGTTTTCAGTAAATATAGCGTGTGACGTGTTATCACTGCTAACGATTACTAGCTGAACTCCAGATTTCTAGACCGTTTGCTGTGTGCGAATATGTGAACGCGGAACGCAGAACTCGACCGCAAAACGCAGATCGCCTTGGCGGTGTGTCCTAATGGAAAAGCCCAATTACATTTTTTACCCGACCTGGGAATGGAACCTAGGACCTCACGCTCGTCAGTCTCGCTTGCAACCACGAAACCAACGGGGAACTACGTACAAATGAGACAGTGAAAATATTCGAGGCTCTAGACAAAGCGCTATTCTATTAGCGATGGCGATTGACGATATGGCATAATTTAAGGGATTGATCACGTGATATTCCAACAGTGTTTTTCAATTCCATGCTTTTTTGAAGTTTTGACAATCGCCTTCGCCGTGCTACCGCTAATGGCTAGTTTACACAGTGCGAGCTAGCGTGCGAGTCAGCCTGCCGAGTAGCTGCAGTGCAGTAACTTGTATCGGATGTTTATACCTTACGAGTTACTGCCACGTGTGAGTTGGATAGTAGCTCGCATCTGAGTTCCTTCAACATTTTTTATTTATATATTTTTTTTTATCGGATATTACTCGCATCATTCGGACGCGTTCGGGAGTAGCTTGAACCTGTATTTTTGATGTGCTGTGCCTCGCAAGAGAATGGGCAGCTTCTATCATCGTGTAGACAGCTAATGCGAGCTGCTAGCATACGAGTAGGCAATCCTAGTACCTGTCTAGTCAGCAGCTTGCACTGTGTAAACTAGCCATTATAGAGTGTCGCTTGTCTAGAGCCAGGTAGACGGTTTTTTTAAATTAAACTTTTTTTCCTTCGCCTCGATTTTTTTTGTTCATCTATCGCATGTTGCATAACATTCGGCCGCGGAGTTGGGATAAAGTGCAAGGCGCTCGGTAGAGCAATGGCGCTCATAGCTCGCATCAGCTGACTGTTGACAGCTGTTAAATGCCTAAAAAAGTTTCACTTGCTTCCACCAAAACCACACAGTTCTTTTTTTAGATCTATGACAGTCGTTACGGTAGCCACAACCCATTAATACGCAAACTTAACGAAAAAAAAAACCTGTATCTGACACCCATCTTGCCAAGGGGTGGCGTGTTAGCCAGTTAGGGTTGTGTATGGAGTTCAGATAGGCAGTCGCTCTATGTAAAATACTGGTTCTCAGCTGCATCCAGTACTGGGAACCGATCCCAACATAGTTGGAAAAGGTTAAGCAGATTGTATTACCATACATATTTTTTGCTTCAAGTAAATATGATGAAATAAAACAAAAGCTTCAATTGATATAAATTATTTTTTTAACGTCATTTAGACATCTTATTCTAATAATACCAAAATACTAAACATTATTAATTCGTCATAATATCACAATCGGTAGTCGGGAGGCATATATCACGACCTTTCTGCGTTCGATTATGTACGTTATTTTTATGAGTTGAAGGTACAAAATTGATGTGCAGAAAGATTGGTTGTTACAGAATTAGAATGTACAGAAAGTTTATTATTGGTTGTGTGTCATTTCACGTAGCTATGAGGAATTTTCTGTACATTTTGGTTGGTTATAAACTTGTCGAATTGAGAAAAAGTCATAAGTACTCTCTTTGAAATTCATTTAAAAATGCCATTACACATTGCAAAAGGCCAACTTACCATTAAAAAAGACATTAGGTAACTATAAAATTTGAACAAAAACTAAGTAAAAATAAGCTACAAGATCTGTTTATTAGGTTCACAACATTATAATCTGTCTGATTAATAACTACAAAAAAAAATAGTCAACCAAAACCTCGTTCGTTACACCGGAAGATTTTAACGTTCCAATTCCTAAAGAAGTGTTCTCACAAGGCGAGTCCGTGCTGCCAGTAATAGTTGTTCAAAATCTTTACTGAAGAGTTTGTTTGTTTTTTCGAACGCACTAATCTCTGAATTTTCCAGTCGGATTTGGGAAATTCTTTTTTTTATATGATAGCCACATTCATGAGGAAGGCTGTACGGGAACGGGAAAAAAACGGGATATGCGCATACGAAGTTGCGGGCAAAAGCTAGTAATATCTATACATTATTTATGGTAATGGACGGAGGAGGTCGATTAAGAGTAAGAGAAAAAAAAAATGTTATCCAATTTACTAAGAAGTGGGTTAAATGATAAAACATCGTATAGTAGAGAACGGAAAAGTGAATTTTGTGCCAAGTCAAAGTAATATAAGGGAAGAAAAAGATTACCTAGTCCCAAAGTAGATAAATTAACATTAAACAGAAATATTAAATGAATTTCGAACAAAAAGTGATAAAAATTTTACTTGAACTCAAATTGACGTATTTAAATCGCCTCGTGAGAACACCTCTTTACTGGCATTGTCCTGTCAAAAGAGGTCTTAGTCATAATAAAAAAAAATTCAAGGCTCTTTTTATAATGGCACTAGCATTGGAACATGTTCTTTCTATTTTATATTTAGGCCTTTTTTTTTCCTGTGAGTCAGGTATGAGCCTGACCCTGGCATTTAACATAACATTCCACAGACAACGTGTCATTATTTTTGAGAACAATTAATTAAAGCTTAGGAACGACACGTTGTTACGGTTTCTGTAGACAGTCACAATGCAACAACCATGCGATAAAATGTTTTTATAGAAAGTGATCCACGGATTAGAGTAATTTTCTTTAAAAGCAGTTGTCGCATTCAAGCCTTTCTGTTGGAGAATTTACAGTACATTTTATTTTTCAATATAAAAACACATCTAGGTAGATATTGATTTTCAGAATTTCATTTCAACAAGAGATAAGACTTGAATTTATTTCAATGTTACAATCATTCTGAATTTGACAAACACTGATGTGTGAACCAGCCTTCGCTTGTAACTGTACTGAGGCAGCCATATTAGGTTGATTTATTTTTGGCACAGTCAGTAGCGTAAGTGGGTTTACAGTTCAAATCAGTTCCTCATTAACAATGTTATTTTTTTTTCAAGTCACAACCCCCTTCAATTCGACAAGTCCCCACCATAACTTATAATCTACTCATCTCTTTCGCACTCTCCAGATCTCCCCTTCCTGCTTTCCTCTTCTCTTTCTTCCTGCTATCTTCTAGCAGAGCGTATATTTCTTCTACGGTCTTGTCCTTTGTCTCTGGCACCCACATGACGGTGTAGAACGTACCGAGGAAGCAGACCATGGAGAACATTATGAAGACCCAGTGGATCCCCAGGAGTTTGAGGAGGGGGTCGTAGGCCTTAGTCTGGAGGAAGTCGCTGAGAGCATCCACGGAACTGACGAAGGAGGTAACCATGCCACGATGCTGGAAAAGAGAAAGAGAACTATTAGCTGGTTGGATTAAACTGAGGGCTAATTTGGAATAAGAAGTTCTGTTTTTTTTAAATACTATCCTCTTCTAAAACGATATTTTTGGAATATAAGGCGTTTTTGTGAATGAGGTGTGATGTCTCATCAATCTGCCTAGCCTCCTCCTACTGCTAGTATCCATCCATCCATCTCGTGTAGAAATAATATTAACCTGAATAATACCACTCCAATCAGAAACATAAAACCTTATCTTATAGTTTAAAAATCGAAAGTTCTTACCTGAAACGTGAACAGCTCGGAAGTAATAACATAGGGCACAGGTTGGTACCCTGCAGCATCCGCGAAGATGCACAGACACATGGCCAGCACCGGCAGCCAGCCGGGCAGCCAGATGCCTGATGACGTCATGTAGAACCAGGCGCCGAGTGCCAACATTGAGACTCCGGTGGCAAGAGACGTTCCGGCTAACAGCCACTGGAAAGAAGGAAAAGGTTTTATTTAATAGAGATTGCGATTGTGAATGTGTGGTGGCCATCCAAATGGTAGAATTTCATGAAATGGTTGGTCACTTCATGAAATTATCAAACCTCAAACCTAACCTAGACGACACAGCCCTGCAGCGCGGTATCCTATTTTTGTCTGCAAGGACTAAAGGAACCTAACATGAATGGGATGACGAGAGCTTAGTTTTTTTGCTGTGTCCGCTTCCTCTAGCTCCCGTCATCCCACTTGAATCTTCTTTTTATAGGATAAAAAATAGACGATAGGCTAGCCCATAATAGGCAATAGTGTAATTTCCTATCAGATGTTTTGCTTCGTAGATGAGATCTCACATTCAAACTTACAAGTTTAACTTATAATATGACTGTACAAGTACAGGTAGGTTGGTTCGACCGGTGCACATCCTCACTTAGCAATGGATGGTCCACTTTGCACTTTGTTTTGGTCAATGCACCCGCAACTGTAGTACTAAATGCATACTACGAATCATGAGTAGTCTATGCGGAGTCACAACACGCTCATAAAAAGTGCCTACTCCGATTTCGTATCCGTTTGTCAAGTATCGTAATTATAGCCATCATTGACAGAGCCTGTCTGTATACTCAACAGTGCGTAAAATTATGAAACTTTACTATGTGACATCTCATTACTTTAAAATAACATGAACTGCATGTGTTTTTATCTATCCATATTTATTTATTTGGGTAGGTGAGAATTTAAATTTACAACACAGTATTCTTACAAATAACTCTGTGAGCTAGAATCAGAACTAGTGTCAACGAAGTCCGGCGAGGTCCAGGAAAAAGCAATATTGGAATATACGGCCTATGTCCACGTCACTCAATCATGAGATAGATCTATATCAATCAGGGGATGTTAACAACCAAGTCATAGACTGTAGCCAGTTGTGTTCAAATCTCTTTACCGTGTCACCTTTGCTAGAATGCCTAACATGAACTGGAAGTGTTTTTATCTTTCACTATTTGTTCATTTGGGTATTTGAGAATTTAAATTTTACAACATAGAATTCTTACAAATAACTCTGTGAGCTAGAATCAGTCGTGACCAACCAGAACTAGTGTCGTAACAACGAAGTCCGGCGAGCTCCAGTAAAAAGCAATATTGAAATATACGGCATATGTCCACGTCACTCAATCATGTATCTATATCAATCAGGAGATAGAAACAACCAAGACAAACAGCCAGTTGTGTTCAAATTCCTTTACCGTGTCACCTTTGCTAGAATTTCTAACTTCTAACCTGTTGAGCCTTCGCCTTTGCTCCGATGTAGCTCAAAATGCCTTCTATAGTTCTAGACTTAATTTATGAGTAGAAGGCTGTAGCTTGTATTTCCAGGACAAAATATCTCACCTTTCTCCCGGTCTGTTCCACAATACAGCTCGCGACGATACTGCCAAGCAGCTGAATAGCTCCCACCACAATGGTCTGCTTGTTTGGCGACAGCTTCAGGCTGATGGATTCCGAAGCCTGCTCGAAGATGGAGCCCGCGTACATGAGGACCACCAGGTAACCACAGGTCTCTTGGGACAGCATAACGTTGAGCGAGATCCGGAAAGCTTTGAAGGTTGTCTTGTCTTGTACTGGAAATAGATTTTGGAATTGTTAGGTGTGTTGTTCTTGAGTGGCAGATTGTAGGAATGTGGATGAACCAAAAGGACTTTGTGAGGATTGTTGAATATGGTGACTGTTTCCGTATTATTAGCCTGAGGACCCTGAGGTAAATCAGAAAGTAAATTACATCATTTAGCGTTAGGTTAAAAGTAAAGTTAGTAGCGTTGGTTTTAATAAACATTTTTGGAAACCAATATACGGCAGATATATATGATGGTATAGTGGTGTACAAGACTTTTTAGGTCCAATGGCCAGGTCGGAAAAGTATTGGGTTTTTACATTTGGAATTTCTCAATAATAGCTGAGTCTGTATTGATGTTCGTTTGATACCAATAGGCTCGCATCCTATTACATGGAACTTAAAATAATTGCGAAATATGGGTGAATACCTACTTTAGGTGTACCTCTGCCTACCCTTTCGAGGAAATACAGGCGTGACGTTATGTAATACCTTAGTATTTTCCAGAGTCCGTCCTCAAACAAAGATAAATTATAGCAAAAGCAGTGACCTCTGCACCTTCTAAGAATTTATCGTACGCAAAGACTACGTTTTTGTAAACAAGAACTTGTTTCGGGTATTTCTTGGGATCCAAACTGGGTATTTATAACGTATTTCTTAAACACGCTTCGGTCAAATTATTGTTAACCATTTTTTCTGTCTGTCCGTTAGTGTTCCTTAACTACGGAACGTCTGGTTCGATAAATGTGTGGGATTCATGTCATTTGATTGATTGTCTCTCAGTCTTATCAAGGGTTTTATGAAGGGGTCTCGTGCTACTCTGTAGCTGGGCTGTAGAAGTTTTTATAGCGACATCTATACCGCCGCATACGAAATACAAAACGACCTGACAACACACAAATTCTACATCGCGCTGACAAAGTTCTCCGCGCAATTTGTCATAGTAGGATTGGCAATTTCATGATATGGCCCAGCTTAGTTTAGGTTAGATTTGAGGGAACTTAGGGTACCCCGACATGGATAAGTTAGGTTCGAATGGGATGGCGGGAGCTTGAGTGACCGAGCGAACTAAGCTACTGTCATACCATTTGAAGTGAGGATTAAAGAGATCACATCATGAAATGGCCAAATTCTACGATATGGTGACGACATGTACAACAGCTCAACAACAACCATCAGGCAGTGGCCCACCAGACACAGCACGCGTTTGGTCGGATAAATCCTTCCTTTTTAATCGAGATACGCAGCTGAATCTAGCTAGACTAGAAAGTGACTCCAACATAATATTTGACAAAAGGCTAGGCAGATGATCCTTAACTCTCTAATCTGTGGCTACTTTTAATCTTCTAGTTTACACACGTCCCCGCACAGGACCGGTCGTTGTGGCGACACTTGGGGGAGGCCTATGTCCAGCAGTGGACGATTTTCGCCTGATACGACGATGATGATGACATACGTCTACGAGAAGGAAGCCAAAGACATTGTTTATTTTCTACTAAAACACTTCGACACCTCAAAATTATGCAGGTAAATCCGCAGGACTAAATAGAACGAGTATAAAAATAAAAAGTTGCATAAAAGCTGGTTCTCAGAAGTGATTATCATAACTTGTAGTTGGATTCATAGGAAGTATTTCCTCTGAATGATTAATTTAGCTATTTATAGTAAAGCTTAAGAAGAGCTGTTAATTAAAAATATATTTTTTTATGATCTAGAATGGATTTTTCTTAGTAAAGAGCGAGGGGAAATTCCCATCATTGAGGTTTTATATCAACCATGCTGTGCTGCTATCGAGAGAAGCTCGTAGCTAAGTAATAACAGCTGCATGGGGTCGTTCTTCAAGGTTAAGCAACGCTTGCCTCGGGCAGTCCGTGGATGGGTGAAATCGAGATTCCTCCTTGCCTCGGAAATCACGTTAAGCCGTTGGTCCCGGCTGTAATTAGGAGAGAGACAATCTGACACCAGTCTTGCCAAGAGGTACCGTGTTACCCAGTTAATAGGTTGTGGAGGTCAGATAAGCAGTCACTCTATTTAAAAACTGGTACTCAGCTGCATTGGGTTAGACTGGAAGCCAACCCCAACATAGTAGGTGCTAGCCAAACCAAATAGATTGCTGTACTGCCGCTTATTATGTGACCTAGCTAGAGCATCACGGCACTCATCATGAAAATTGCCTTGCCTTTGCAACGCCGGGTTTCTTTGCCACGAGAAATTCTACTGGATGATCATTATTGGCAGCATCCAACCGGAGGCTTTAATACAGTAAACATAAACGAACAGATTTTAAAACGGCAAGGATGTAAAATCATCAGATGACTCCTTCCGCTCTGGGCGGAGCGGAAGGGAGTGTCAGACTCTTACTGACTAAAAACCATCCGTGTTTCTTTGCATTCCAGGGCAGTAGTGACTCTTTCGAACAAATTCCACAACCCTTGGATTTCGCAACCCTGGTCAGTTTACACTTGGGTTCTCAAATATTTGCGTGTCATCATCATCATTTAAGTCGAAAGATGTCTACTGCTGGGTAGACTGCTTTTTTTACAACGGAATCATGAGGGTATTGGCTCTTCATAACATCCTGGACATTGGTCTCCCCGTGCACATTGACCGATTCAGAGCGTTCAGCGGTCCAAAGCAGCGTCTTCGAGACAGATTATTTATCAGCACCATCGGCTATCCGTTCTACAACCAATGTGTCCTTAAGTATAAATTTTTGAAACATTGCAAGAATCTTTACACATATAATGAAATACTTAGGTTTAATCGAATACGGCCTTATTATAAACGAGGATAAAAATGTTGTTATTTTTTGCAGAAGCCAACTAGTTTTAAAAAAGGAACATCTCGAAAGATTCTACCGTTTAAAAAACTGGTTTGCAAACCATAAATAAAATGTGTTTTGTTTTTTATTTTTAATGGATTGAGAATTTTATAGAAAACGATAAAATGCTGGCCTATCGTATATTTTGTGGTCAGTTCCTAACATTTTTATTGGGAAAATAACTTCGAGCAAAATCAAAATGTTTAAAAAGGCTATGTGGAATAGGTAGATAGGTTGATCAGGTGATCTATGTATAATTATCTCCTATGATCGAAGCTGTATTTGAATAAGAGCTCATTTTTAGACTGATTTCAAACAGAAGGGCACTAAGCAATCATACTTCTATGCGAATTTGAAGTTCAAAACTTGACAATAAACTTCACAAACTCGACTTTAACATGACAACTTCTCGAACTTTAATATTTAAGACGTAGGGTATAACAAGTTCTTAACTTAAAACCTTAATTCAGGAATCAGGGCTATACAGGTACCTATGTTACATATACCTACTTACATAGCTTCTACAGACTGCGAACAGTATAAGTAAAAAAATGATCAATACCTATTAAATAATGATTCTTAAAATGTTAGGTAATGTTCTGAAATTGAAAAGCCAGGCAAGTCAATATAATATATATAAAGGCTTTCCTTCCTTGTTTTCTAAGAAATTGTAAGATGGATTCTCCCCATCGTTTGCATAATCTGTATTTGTGTGTGTAAATGTTATGTTTGGCCCAGTATTCAGCAACGGTAACACCATTCGCTGACGCAGCCACAAGGTTCTCACATGTACAGGTGACAGGCCATGTGGCGCAAGACGAAAGATGGATCATGGACTGCGGAGAGACGCCACACAAACACTGAAGATCGGAGCCAACCGAGAACCCCCACCTGAGGAGGTTATCTTTACTGCAGCCGACCAGAGTCTATAAAGAATTTTCCAGGTCGACCACGGTAAGTCAGCTTATTAATAATATTTAAGTATCAATAACTTAGCTTACAGTTACAGCATAATTACCAGGTAGGTAAACGCTGGGGAAAAGCCAGATTACTAAATAACCATTTACTAGTTGCACAAACCGTTTTAAAGTTATTTGCATACGTCTTGAAATGAAATACTGCAATGTAGTGTATGAAATATGATGCTGGTGTCAAGGAAGATCGGTTATCTTATGAGCTGTGTAGCGCCGGGGTGCCAATTGAGACAGATATTAATTAACTTAGGGTTTGTTTCTGCGCCTGTCATGTGAGGCTCTATCTCAGAAATCATCAAGGGATTCAGCGCTTTCATTATTGACTTGACGTAGGATTTTCTCAATTTTTGATGATTATTTTTAAGCCATCCCATCACTTCCCGTGAGTGTTGTAAGAGACGACCAAGGGACTCTTCAGAGAATGGGCAGCAGCATTCTCTGTGCATTGCAACAGTTACACTGCGATCGCCAACCCGCCTGACGAGCGTGGCGATTATGGCAAAGCCCTTGGGGGAGGCTTTTATCCAGCAGTGGTCTTTCGGCTGGTATGATGATGATGATTTTACGAGTCCGTGATCCGATCACTACTTTGGAGGGAAGTGAAAATTAGGTTTTTCTTACTCTTCGCTGTTCTGTCCTTTCTGATTAATTTTGTTGCGGGATCCAAGATAGTTGAACTGTATCTTAGGCACTCGTCGAGCTTCATTGATTTGGCATCTTCCGGTGGTCGCCATTATTGGCTCGTAGGATTTGCAGTGGTTGGGTATAATGCGGCGGGCTTGATTGATCACTACTTTGGGATCAAGGTATATAAAGTCCCATTGTAGCCTCTAGGGAGGATGGCCTTCCCTACGATTGTCTCGTCACTGTCTGTCCGTCACTAAGTAATGTTAGTCTTTTGTTTTCCCACGCTGTAGCTTCGTGATTAACAAAAAATAAATCTGAACTCTCAATGATTGGTCAACTGGCCTGGGTTAGTCCGAGTGCCTCAAAAGAAGGTATATATGTGTTCCTATCTTCTCTCTCTCTCTCTATCCCTATCCCATTATTTGGGTACGGCTCTATTCGTCATCCTTTGACAGACGTGTCTTTTCTGGTTTGTCAAGATATCTTCGTTTCATTATGATCTTTGTAGGCAGTTGTTCAGAGGCTCCATACAAAGTGTCGGTATGCCAAAATGGGCTTGGATTGATCACGTGACATTTCGATAGTGGTTCGATAGCGATTGTCAATCCCTTTCATTTTTGGCTTTTGGACAATTGCTGTCGATACGCTATCACTGATAGCATGGCACTTGTACAAAGGCAATCACGTATTATAAATGAGAATTGGTACGTTTTTTAGAATAATTGGTCTTAATGTGAGATAAGGTAATAGGGTCTCTCTCATTTGTTTTGGCACACCTGCTAATTCCCTTCATTTATAATCCACCAGTACTTCAACATCTTTTCCTTAGTGAAAACTGAAAACCAGCACTGGGTGTCTGACGCCCAGCAATTGCTGATATGGTAACCCTTTCGGTATGGGAACACTCAGCACGATTTTACTATAGTAGGCGCCAGATAAATGTGGAATAAAGTACATTGACCTTTCCCTAATAACTGTTCATAGGTACCTGAACAATTAAATATGAATCGTTTTTCATTATTAGACAATGTTAAGGATCACGAGAGATGATGATTCGGGACAGCTTTGTGTCATTAATTCCGTTTTTCAAATTAAAAATGTCAATAATTGTAGGTGGGTCAATGACCGTTATTCCACGATTATCTGGCGCCTACTATATATCATTGCTATGTTTCATTATGTTCTCTTTTGTTTACTATGTATTTGTTGCTGTTGTGTTGTTTTCTATTCTATTCTATTCTACTCAATAACCAGCAGTATATCAACCAGTTGGTTAGAAGCCTTGTTTTATTCGTTAGTTTGTAATGAAATATCATGCATCCAGTCGTTATAAATGAATGCATGCCTCGCTGCAGAATGTGAACGTACCCTTTTGGAATTATTCGAGTGTGCCTTGATTGGTATCAGGTTCTGAGAGTACACGGGATGTTGTTTTGTCAATATCCTGTTGCGAGTTAAGTGAAATGTGGTGGAGTGTCCGATGAAGTTCGTCTCCTGGATTTCATTCGCGGAATTTTGTATAGGAGCCGTCAAAACGAAAGGGAGGTCTATTAATAATGTTTATGTCACCGGAAAATTGCAGACTCGGTAAGATTGTAATAAATCTTTAATAGATTATAATTTCAAGATATATTATGGAAGAATCATTGAATGAATGCAATAAATTCCATCCAAATAGTTTCCTATATATCCGTTTATTGAGAAAAATAGTTTAAAATTTCATCTTACGGCGTTTGCAATTTTGCGGTTACATTTATATTAAACATAGATGGTACCTATGTCTAACAGCAGGTTTTCCTCGTGTACTGTTCTATAGCGGTAGATTTTTGCTCTAAGCAAGGATCCGATAAAAAAGCTTAGAGACTTGAAAGTCTTGCTTTCTTTGATGGAGTTCTTAAAGCTTCTTCGACTCTTCAATCTGTTACCAAATGATAATGATAATTCATACTAATAGTTGTGGTTAATTGTCAAGCAATCGTAACAGGTGACATGATATGAATTGTGACATGATCGGGCAATCAAGAACTGCGCATTGTGTATCAGATTCAGATTATTTACCTCTTCACACTCGACAGTTTTTATTATCTCTTTGCAAAGCTCTGCCCCCAATCGATTAGTTGTCCATTTGATAATCGACAACTAAACGGTTTCCAACTGTCAAGTTGTTTCAAAGAGGTTCCAACAAAACTACAGCCTGTGTTTCCGTCGCGTGCCACAGCCCATTATTTGACGGTAAATATATCTCGGCGAGTGAGAGCAATTCTTGGAACCGAAGTGTTCCCATACTGGCACACTCTTGACACGTCATCTGAGAACCGGCTTGGCTAAATTGTAGGGAAATTTTGATGATCTTTGAGGATATCGTGAGTTTAGTAAGTATGAGTAATCTTTTAAGGGCCTTGATTCTGCTCTGCAGATTATATTTGAATTAACTGGAGTTCTGGTGTTTTGTGTTGTTGTCGTACTATATGGATCAGAATGTAGGGCTGTGAAAAAGACGGATGAGAAAAGATTGCATGTAGCGGAGAGGAGAATGTTGAGATGGATGTGTGGAGTATCGAGAATGGATAAAGTGAGGAATGAGTTCATTAGAGGTAGCTTAAAAGTGGCGCAAGTAACGGAAAAGTTAAAAGGGAACCGCTTATCTTGGTATGGTCTTGTGAAGAGGAGGGATGAAACGCACGTAACTAAAAGAGTTATGAATATAAATGTAGATGGATGGACAGGGAGAGGGAGGCCAAAGAAAAGATGGATGGATTGTGTTAGGAGTGATATGAAAGAAAAGAGAGTTAGTGATAGCGTGACGGCTGACAGGACAGAATGGAAGAAAAAAACGTGTTGCGCCGACCCCAAGTAACATGGGATAAGGGCAGGAAGATGATGATGGTGTTTTGTGTTGTTCTCTTTGTAGCATACTCAAATAGATCGCATACTTCTTGTTTTTGACAAAACTATCGCGGAATTGCACCTATCACCATATAAGATCGCCGTCGTCGTTCGAATCACCAAAGCGATGTTAGTAAAATCGAAGAAGCAGAAATTTGGCTCTATAAGATAAATTGTAAAATACCCACCTAAAGTCAATTTAAAAGTTTTAAAATAATTTGTACTTATTATTAATTTTAGCTTATATAGAACTAAATTGAAAAGAATAAAGAAGAATTTCTTAGCTTTCGTTTTCGACCAGAAATCTATATTCGATCGAAGGTCAATTTACTACATAGGTTATATATGTATGTCACCGGAAAATTGTAGACTCCGTAAGATTGTAAAATATCGCGTGAAATTTCATGACATATCGAGAAATTATAATCTAATAAAGATTTATTACAATCTTACGGATTCTGCAATTTTCCGGTGACATATATATATAATCTTGATATACTACCTACATAGGTGGTCTTCAAGAACACAGTTAGTATCTATATTTATATGTCTTCTTATTATTTTTAGGAAAGTCTGTCTTAACAATGTAAGTGGCAAGTATCTCTTACAAATCGTTCTGAAAGACACATTGTCATCACCTGACGCGGTACGTTGACGCGGGTTCTTTTTGTGGTTTACCTTTTCTTGGGATGCAATTATGTACAGTTAAATGTCGTGTGGTTTCAGTTGACCATGTCTTAATCTCTTCCTTTTAGGTGACGTAAGTGGTGTGTCACAAACGAAGCTAGAACACGATTAACTTTAAAGACAAATACATAGGTTGCAAAAATCTCACACATCAATGTTTTTCGTCAAATTAAACAAGGTTACGGTAGAAGTAGTAGAAGATTAGGGTAGAAGACGGTGTTTCCTAGCTGACTGCCCGGAGAACGAGAAGAAATGCCGAAACAAACTCAGAGGTCAGTCTCTCAAGCTTAATATAGTATACAATTAATGAGAAGGTTTATGGCTGAGGTGTACTTCTGAGGATAGCACCGCGCATATGAGTGGACCTGTCTAGACTGTATTCTTTGTCAGATATCGTGTAACTCAAGTTAGAATTTTATGGAGCTCAACAATCATCAATATATATAAAATTCTTCCGTTACTGACTGAGTGAATGACAGACAACGCACAGCCAAAACTATTGGTCTTAGAATGCTGAAATTTGGCATGTAGCTTCCCTAAACTCCGTGCTAAAAGAGGATTTCCCGAAATACCTATGGGAACGGGCAAAAATGGGATATGCGCGTACGAAGTCGCAGGCAAAGCTAATAAATTTATAAAAAGGTTGAATACTTATATCAATCAATGAGTAGGAGTACTAGCTATTGCTACCTAAGCTTGATAAGGTAAGGATAAGATGGGTTTCAATTCCCGGGTCGGGAAAAGAGTGATTCAGTTTTTTCTGGCTTAGTACCGGCTTCGTACCCGTAAGCCGGTCGATGATGATGGGAAAAGGCTACGCAGATGCTGAAGATGAAACTCCATTTAAAGGCAATATTTGCTTACCTATGCTCTTCCAGGTGGCTTTCCTCATGCTCCTGGTGTGTTCCTCTTCCCTCTCCAGCTGCTGTATCGCTTCCTCTAAGTCTTTGTCGTCTGTGGTGGTGTTGCGGAGCCAGGCTAGCGCTGCTCTAGCTTCCTGCAAGGACAAACAGGGTTCGGCTTACAATTTGGGATGTTTTATGATCACTACGCTTGGCAGGTGGGTTGGTGATCGCAGTGTAGCTGTTGTAATGCACAGAAGCACAGAGAATGCTGCTGCCCATTCTTTGGTAAGTCCCTTAGTCACCTCTTACGATACCTACGGGAATGATGGGATGGTGCTATTCTTTTACGTCCGACACCATACAGAACCAGGACAAGAAACCGAAGATTTGATTCAGACGTAATAATAGGGCCCAGTTATTAAAACCTTCTTGGTCATCCATCTCGAGTTCGTCTTTTGACGGACCTATGTCGACCAATTATAGTTTTAATTGCTGCTCATTAACCTACAATGTAACATACTAAATACGACTTCACTCGATCAAAATAATGTGAGTACATAAATTATAAAATAAATTAATGTTGCGATTAAGTACAATTGTAACGGAAAAATCTTGAATTTGCTCGTAAAACCACAACTTTGGTTGGTGGCGCTGTCACCAGAAAATAGCAAACACCGTAAGATCATACAATAACTTGAGAGATTGTAAACTCTCGATAAATTGTCAACTGAACATTTCGAATACTTTTTTACGTCTCAAAATTTGATAGACTATAATTTCTCGAAGTAATTCCGAGAAATTATTGACTGACATAAAATGGCGACCAATCAGAGAATAAGTCTACAATTTATAAGTTTTCCCATGATAATAAACCTGGAATCACGGCTCTCATTGGTCTGTTCAGATATGAGCTTACATCAACAAAGACCAATGAGGGGCCAAGTTTCCAATTTAACTATCACATCAAACAAAAACAGATAAATTGTAGACCAGAGTGATGATTGGTCGCCAGTTTATGTCAGTCCACAATTTCTCGAACCGACACGGAGATTTTATAGACTAGGTATCAAATTTTAAATGCGTAAAAAAGTGTTCCAAATGTTCAGTTGACAATTTATCGAGAGTTTACAATCTCTCAAGTTATTTTATAATAGTAATGTTCTTTTAATAAATACGGAGTTTGCCATTTTCCGGTGACAGCGCCAACGCTATGACAGGTAGGTACCCTGTCAAAGCGTTGGCGCCACCACCGTTTCGCTCATCAAACAACACTTAAGTGATAAAAGTTCTCCTTAAACATGTTTTACAAGCAGTAATTAGCATGTGGTCTTTCCACCGTAAGGGGAAAGTCGCCTCGGTGGGAAATACCGCTTCATTACCTCGTCCGGGTCAATCTGTGTCATCTGTCTTAACATCGTTTACATGCTGGTCATGAATATAATCCAATTTATAGACTCCTTTCAATTTTCTTGTGAACGGCGATGGAAATAAAGTTAAATAAAAAAAAATAGGTTAGATTTTTTTTTTATTATGTATTTCTGTATAGCTTTCTTATTGAAATCAAAATTCGCCGATACTCTTAGGGCTGATTTTTAATCGTCTATATTATTATTAACTGTATTATATTATATATTATACTATATTATTTAACTGAAGAATTATATTATTAACATATATATTTATTAACTGAATATTTTTAACTGAAGAATACATAATATACCTATTCGACATAATTTTCTATACAAAAGCTGTCAAACCAAAGTTATCCGACTATTGAAAAATCGGGCCTTAGTATAGTAGAAGGTAGCCTTTCCTTCAATAGGAACGGAACGTCAATTGTTGCAAAATCCAACTGAACTTTTCAAACCTAAGAAAGTCTACTCAAAAACACTGGACCGTCTGCTTTGTTGTACTTGAAAGCTATAAACCCCCATAATATCTTCGTTTATATTTAGACAAATATTCCATTGATTGGGTCGATCCCGTTGGCATCACTTTAAAGTAACTAGGGTTCAACTGACTGACCCTTTGACGGTATTCGATAAAATTCATCCCATCTTAAGCTGTGTATGGTATCCATTTGAGCAGCCTCAGGCCAATCAGCCTCTACTTTAGATATACTGTGGCTGCTCACCTTGAGGCAGAGGGTCCAGGCACGTTTTGGATCAAAGTGAGGCGACGCGATCCAGTTTAAAGCAAAAGCTGCTTAAATTTTCATTAGCCGTTCGACCCGAGGCTGCCTCTAGTGGATACTTAGCTTTATAATCGTCATCATCGAGAGACTATTTAGCCTCTTCGAACTAGATTACGGTCGTCTTCCAGTCCACAACCCGAAGCAGCTGAACCTAGTTCGTATTGCTACCAATAAATATCTCCAATTCCTCTGGTCTTACCTTAATCTTCCCCTGCTTAACAAGGAACACGGGCGTCTCCGGCATAGCAATGAAGGCTACGAGGAAGATAGCGGGCACAGCGGTACAGAGCCAGAGCACCGCGCCGAAGGATAGCACGTCACCCGCCACGTACACCACCAGGTAGCCTAGGTTCTGAGACAGGATGAATAGGGAACCAAGGGCTCCTCGGATGTTGTCTGATGCTATCTGTGGAGAGATTTGAGGTGGTTAGTTGAGGGTACAATTGTAGGTAATTGGCGTCAAAAGTCAAAAGTCAAAAAAAAGTCAAAACGTTTATTTCAATTAGGCCATTAAACGGCACTTTTGAACGTCATCGTTTACAGTTCAGTAAAAATAATAGAATTACATTAATAAAGTGACTCTACTGTCCATTCGGAAAGGTAGATTCTTATGGAGAAGAACGGACAAGAAACTCCATAGTTACTCTTTTCAAATAATGATTTTACAAAATTTGGTTTACAAAAATTAATTTAATATTATGTGAGGACGATGCACCCAGAGTATGCTACTTATTAGAACAAAGTATCACCAGCAGAGGTAAACTTATTAATTTCCTAAAGAAATTTAGGTAAATGGTACTCACATATTTACAAACATTGGAACCATTAATTAAACAACAGTGTGTGAGTCAACAGAAAAATAAAAACACAAAAAAAGAAACAGTATATCTATAAAGTTAATACATAAATCAACCAGTTTGACCTTCACCCTTGATCGTCCTATGGAGCAGGACCAGCATGTTTCCAAGCATTCTTATCCTGAATGTAATCTTCTAATTTGTAATATGCTTGTTCACAAAGTGTACTTTTAACATGAGTTTTAAATTTTCTTTCATTTAGTTCTAATATGTCAGAAGGTATTTTGTTGTAACATTTAACACAATACCCCATGAAAGAAGTGTGGACTTTAGCTAATCTAAAAAATGGTTGATCTAATTTGTCTTTATTTCTAGTATTAAAATTATGTCTATCACTAATTTTACTAAAAAGATGTCGGTTTTTCCGCACATACATAATATTTTCATAAATGAATTGGCAAGGGACTGTCATAATATTAATCTTTTTAAAAAGTTCCCTAAGAGAATCACGGCGACGCAGATTATAAAGGGCTCTGACAGCTCTCTTTTGTAAAATAAATATGGATTCAATGTCAGCAGCCCGACCCCACAGCAAAATACCGTACGACATAATGCTGTGAAAGTAACTAAAGTAGACCAAACGTGCGGTTTCTACGTCTGTTAACTGTCTTATCTTTCTAACAGCATACACGGCTGAGCTTAGACGACCCGCAAGAGATGTTATATGAGGCCCCCATTGTAATTTTCCGTCCAATGTGATACCTAGGAAAACCGTCTGATTAATGAACTCCAGTTTTTCTCCATTCAATATGATGTCACATTCGCTACTTTTAACATTTGGTAAAGAAAATCTAATACATTTAGTTTTTTTTTTATTTAAAACCAAGTTGTTTGCCGTAAACCAATTTTGGACCTGATGAATAGAGCTATTGACGTCGTCAAGATTTTGTGAACGTCGGTCTATTTTAAATATTAATGATGTGTCATCCGCAAATAACACCATCTTTGGTTGTAATTGGGGCAAATCATTAATGTAAACTAAAAAAAGGAATGGACCCAATATTGAACCCTGAGGAACGCCCATTGTCGTTTCCGACCCTATTGAGTTTACACCGTTTATCTGAACTTTAACCTGTCTGCCCATCAAGTATGAACTAAGTAAACAAAGGGCTCTATTCCTAATCCCATAGTGCTCAAGTTTCAACAAAAGCGTCTCATGGTTAACGCAGTCGAACGCTTTCGAGAGGTCGCAGAATATTCCAATGGCATCTTGCGACTCTTCCCAGGCGTTAAAAATGTTCTTTATTAGGGTGACACCGGCGTCAGTTGTACAACGCCCTTTGGTGAAACCGTACTGGTCTTCATGAAAGATGGAATTTTTATTAAAGTGACGTAACATCTGACTAAGCATTAACTTTTCAAACACTTTACTGAGAACTGGCAGAATTGACACCGGCCGATAATTGTTGGGTTCTTGAGAATCACCCGATTTGAACAATGGAACGACTTTACTGTGTTTCATGAGATCCGGAAATACTCCCTTGTCTACACTAGTGTTAAATATGACAGCTAAGTAGGGGGCAATAGTTTCAATGATAGATCTACAAACTTTTACAGATATTCCCCAAAGATCTTCTGTTGATTTAATTTTAAGATCTTTAAAAGCTTTTATAATGGCCTGGGGGTTTGTATGTTGAAACTTAAACTCCGATGGACATACCTTTACATTCTTTCTAAGTAAGTCAGCAGCGAGCGTGGATGACGAGTTGAGAGCTTCTGTAGTTTTAAGAGGAATATTGGCAAAGAAGTTATCAAATTCCTGAGCTACCTCTGCGTCCGAGTTTATTTGGCCATGTACGGTATTTAAATTAAATTTAGTTTCACGCTGTTTCTTCCTACCTGTTTCGTTATTTATTATTTTCCAAGTAGTTTTTATTTTGTCGTCTGCTGATTTTATTTTATTGCTAATATGCAGAGCTTTTGCTGTTTTGCATACACTTTTATATGTTTTAGAATATTTTGCAACATACTTATGAAAACTTATATTATTCATATGCTGCTTTAAGCCATACAATTCATATAGCTTTTCCCTGCTTATACGAATGCCTGGAGTTGCCCAATCGCTAAATAAGAACTTAGTGTAAATACTTTTAGACCTTAAAGGAAAAGTGTTATTAAATTGCGTGTTTAATATAGAAAAAAACTCGGCATAGAACTCATTAGGGTCGTCTATGTTATTAAAACTATGAGCACCTAGTTTACTAGCCAAAGTATAGTTAAGTTTCTCCAAATTTTTATCTGTAATCGGTCTAAATTTTATTAGAATTTTTTGTAAAGGAATGTAAGTACAAAAAGTTATTGTTTGACCGCTGTGATCAGATGGTAACTTATTTACAATTTCTTTATGTAAGTAATCACAATTACAAAATATATTGTCTATACAAGTTGAAGTAGAAGCTGTCACACGGGTCGGTTCAATAAAGACATTTGACAAATTAAATGAATTAAAAAGACTAAAGGGCGTACCTAAAGGGGCTTGTTTGAGTCGTGATAAAACTAGCTATTATTCTTCACTCTAGTCCATTATAAAATTTTAACTGTTAGATAGGTATGTCACCGGAAAATAGCAAACTCCGTAAGATTATAAAATAACTTGAGAGCTTGTAAACTCTCGATAAATTGACACTGAACATTTGGTATACTATTTTACACATCAAAATTTGATAGTCTATAATTTCGCAAAGTCATTCCGAGAAATTGTGGATTATAATAAAATGGCAACCAATCAGAGCACAAGTCTACAATTTATTTGTTTTCGTGTGAAAGTAAACCTGGAAAAAAACTCTCATTGGTCTTTTCAGAGAAAACAAAGACCAATGAGGAGCCAAGTGTCCAATTTAAATATCACACCAGACAGCTGATTGGGCGCCAGTCTATGATAGTCCACAATTTCTCGGAATGACTTCGCGAGATTCAAATTTTGATGCGTTAAATAGTATTCCAAATGTTCAGTTGACAATTTATCGAGAGTTTACAATCTCTCAAGGTATTTTATAATCTTACGGAGTTTGCTATTTTCCGGTGACATATACACAACTTGGTAAATAATGTTAATACATTTTTCTCTTTTTGGTTATATTTAGTCAGCTGCGGAGGCTGGGAAATAAAACGTTTTTATTAGGGTTACGTATCTAGTTGTCCATCTGGTAGTCCGTCTGTCTCTCTGCCAGTCTGTCAAGGCATTTTTGGCTGATATGTTGAAATTAATATAAAATACGTGGGTCTACGATTCCTTGGAGCTCTCAAAAAATTAAGGTTCTAAGTCAACGCAAAGAGTAATATTCAGTGCTTTCATAATTTATGAACTTCAGTAGCCAATGTTTAATTGAACAATTTCGAGACTCGATTTTCACGCACACCTCCAGCACACACAAAGAGAGGACCGGTAACACACCTGTAATGTTACCTTTTTAATTATTTTGATTTGTTTTTTTCTGATTTGCTCTTATGAAATTGTATAAGTAAAGTACATTAATTAATGGAATCAATACAATTTCATAATAAAAATTCTTAATTTGTAACTCAGGGGGATCGGTGTTGAGGGCTGGAATACAGGTTATGCCTAGTCCGGCCCCAAATGCTAATACTTTTGTGTACTTTAAGTTTAGATTAAGCACTCTACTTGTGAAAAGAAATGTACATATTTATGTGAATAAACATCATTATTATTTTCAAAAAAACCAAATGTTGTTGTCGTTGTTTATGACGCTTTTCAATTTGCCTCGAACGTCATAAACACACCTAGCGCAAAATTATAATACCTTTCTCTGTTTTAAAATCATAGGGAAACTTCCCGTTTACCGGGATTTTAATTTCCTTATGGCTTTTGACGTATTCCAAACCACAAGATGTATTGGAAAATGATCTTGTTACTTCTATTACGTTTTAAAGCTGATTAATTTCAGGTACAAATATTGCTAAAAGTGTTTTCGTTGAAAAATCTGCTATCTATTGTTTTACACTCAATTTAATTATACTTACCTACTAAACCACTCATGTATGGCAAAGGTATGTAAGTACATCACAATACAACGTGTACTTAACAGAATAAACACAATACATTATATTATTCGGAGTTGGTGTAAAAAATAGTAAAAGTCGTTCATAATGATGATTACAATGATCCCTTTTCTTCAGGTATTGCGTTTATTCTGTTCATGTCACCGGAAAATAGCAAACTCTGTAAGATTATAAAATTCCTTGAGAGATTGTAAACTCTCGATAAATTGTCAACTGAACATTTGGAATACGTTTTTACCCATCAAAATTCGATAGTCTATAATCTCTCGAAATCATTCCGAGAAATTGACTGACACAAAATACTGACATAAAATGGCGGCAAAAAAGAGCTCAAGTCTACAATTTATCCGTTTTCGTGTGATAGTATAACCTGGAAACAAGACTCTCGTGGGTCTGTTCAGATGTGTGCTCACACCAAAAAAGACCAATGATGGGCCAAGTTTCCACCAAAACAGATAAATTGTAAACCAGAGCGCTGATTGGTCGCCAGTTTATCTCAGTCCACGATTTCTCGGACCGGCATGGATATATTATAGAATACAAGATTTTGACTCGTATAATATTGTAGAACAAATGTTCATTTGATAATTTATCGGGAGTTTACAATTTCTCAAGATATTTTGTAATCATATACGTAGTTTGTAATTATCCGGTGACATACATATGGCATGGCATCGGTCTTTCCCCGAAAAAATTACGTAGCTTCGTGAGAAGGGTGATAAGTTCGGATTAGGAAAAATGTCCAGGGTTGTAGGTACCTCGAACGACACAATGCAGTCAGTAGATATAGAAAATTCTTAGAATCGGGAGGTTATGTTGTCCAACAAAAATCAAGTATGCCTGGTTGTTTTAGACAGCCAATTTAATCTGAGTAACCTCCTCTAAAAACTGCAATTTCGTCTTTGCCCAGTTCAAGTTTAGGCCTTTTTTAAACATTAGCTTAACTTGTTTAGCATGGAAGATGAACCATAGATTCGCTATACGATCCCAGTTCTTAAAACCTTGTCGATCAGCCATCCAAAGTTCGACTTTCAAAAAACCTATGTCGCCTAGTTTAGGCTTAACTTCTGCACATGATTCTACAATATACCGTACCACATACACCTTAAAGCTATTACTACTTACCTCCTTGAGATATAACGGTATGACTACATAGCAGCCGGCACACGCGAGCCCGGCGACCGCGCGCGACGCGATCAGAGCCCAGGGACGCAGTGAGAACAGGGTTATGGTCCAGCTGATCTGTTGGAGAGATGGGGTGGTTAGTGATGCTGGTGAAAGGGTTGTTGAAGGATACCAAGATAATGACGTGATACTGAAAGTTAGACCTTAGAAACCGACTCGGATTATTTTGGTAGATAATGCTTAACGAACACGTTCTATTTGTAGTAGTGATTGGGAGATATTGAATGATTCTAGGTGGATAACAACAAAGTTTTATGATTAGGTATGTACTTATGTTATTAGGTAGGTACAGTCAACGAAGCTATTTGGTGTACAGGCAAAATATTATTTTTTCCACTGCAATGCCAATATTTATTTCTAACGTGTGCATTATAATAACTTTTTAAGCTTATGACATACTTAAGAGTGTGGTGTACAATAATTGTCTACTCAGCACACTCACAACATTGTTTTAAAGTAGTTGCAAGTTAGCTGCCTGCATACCAAATAGCTTTGTTGACTGTACGTACATATTATGGCAAATGCCGTATAATAATATAAGTATGGGTAGTAAGAAAGAACTAAAGAGTTGATGTTGTTTTGAAAAAATAAAGATACGTTATACCTACGAAAGAAGTTTTTTTTTATCAAGAGACCTTCTGTCTCTGGTAGCATTGCGATAGCGATTGTCAAAACGTCAAAAAGATTATGGGGCTAGCTTTTAGCCGCGACTTCGTACGCGCAAATCCCGTTTTTTCCCATTCCCGTATAGCCTTCCTCATAAATATGGCTATCATACACAAAAATATTTTTCCAAATCCGACTGGTAAGCATCATATAAGGGTATACAGAAAGAAGGAGACCGAGTCTATTTGCTCTAAATGCCACAAAAAATAAAGGAACTACAAAAGAAAGAATGGTAATATTTCTAAAATTTCTTAAATCCGTTAATTTTTTTGAAAACGGAAGATATGTGGCCAGTAGTGCACGTTTATAACCAGAGGGCCAACTCTACTCATTTCAAACAACGTTCGCATACACATGTCATTCGAAATCTGTCAAAAATGTAGGAAAAATGAGGGTTTTTTTTTTGACATAAAATGTTGCTTAAAACCTCTCGGTTTTTATTCGTAACATTGCACGACCGTCCTGTAAGTATCGATACCAATTGATTGCATTGATTATCACAGATGATCGAAATGATCTAACCCAAAACAACAGATGAGTTCCAATAAGCGGCAATTGATACAGCTGCTTGTTAACAATGTATCACTGACCAACTACTAGTAGATTTTATCTGCTACAAGTGGTTACAACCGCAGCGCGCTCTGGTAACTCGTGTGATTACAGTTTGTACTGAAAACATGTGGAGCTTGGGTTTTATTGAGCTATTACGCTTGATCCGTGATAGAGAAATTAAAACTAGGCCTATAAATTCAGTTGTAAGTCGCTTTTCAATCAATCTGCCGATTCTAGGGGTTTAAAAGATGGTGATGGTAAAGGAATCTTCCCGAAAAGAGAGAAAACAATCATAATATCAGCCGAAAGACGTCCACTGCTGGACATAGCCCTTCCCCAAAGGGGGCGTTTGCTATAATCGCCACGCTTGGCAGACGGGTTGGCGATCGCAGTGTAGCTGTTGCAATGTACAGAGAATGCTGCCGCCCATTCTCTGGTGAGTCCCTTAGGGCGAGGCCACAACACCGCGTTGCGGCGTCGCGTCGCAGGAATCTAATTGTAATTGAATTGTAAATGTATTGCTGTGCGACGTCGTTTTTGCGATGCGACGCCGCAACGCAGTATTGTGGCCTCGCCCTTAGTCGCCTCTTACGATACCTACGGGAAGTTATGGGATGGTGCTATTCTTTTCGTCGACACCATACAGAACGGGAACAATCATGACAACTTAATAACCTTATTGTGTGTTAGAGATTGTAGGGCATTCAGTCCCTACACAGGTCAAGGTAAATCGATTACCTATCAGGGACTAAGATTGCTAAAAGGTTCGAAATGAATAGGATTTGAAATGCGTTTACGAAATGTGACTTGGTCAATACAATAAGTTTCGGACTTTGACAATCATCAGCGCTGAAAGAATGTTACTTTGTAGAAGATTAATCCTGGAACGCAAAGGGCTTTAGAAGGGACACGTGGGTTTTAGTCAGTAAGAGTCTGACACGCCCTTCCGTTTCACCCAGAGCGAAGAAGTCATTTGATGATATCAAAACTCAAAGACTCAAAGCCAATTCAATTAGACCATTTACAGGCACTTTTGAATTGTCAAGGTCGGTCGGTCAAAAAGATGAAGCTTTTTGCACGTTCCAAAGCGTAGATCTCTATGGAGAAGAACGTACAAGAAACTCCACGGACACTCTTTTAAAACTTATATTTTATTACAAAGTTATGGTTACATCATTCCTGTTGAAATTATACATATATGTGAGAACGATGTAAAAGACGTGAAGGATAAAAGCGTCCGGAGTAAAAAGTAACAATTAAAATAAACCGTGGCAGCCGAGAAATGAACAGTCCCAGCTGACGTGAACGACGAACATGACGCTAGCACCATTCATTCATATCCCATCCACAAAAAAATAAATAAAAATGAAGGCACTTAAGAAACTTAGCTTGTTCCAATGAGTCTAAACATCTCTCTTTAAACCTTCTCAGCCCAAGCATCGAAGAAAGGAGACTTTTTGTATTTAAATTCGAATTAATTACTTCTTTAAACTTACCACAAGCATCAACGCTGTCAAAAGAGTAGTAAACTTCCTGCCCCACCGATCAGCGAGGTCGCCCACCATGAACCCGCAGAATATGGGGGGCAAGAAGGTGATAGCTGCCATCCACGAGATTGTCTCGTCGCTGATTGGCTCTGGGGCGGGCCCATCAGCCGACTGCAGGATCGGCGTCATGGGGGACTGCCACCCCATCAGCATGCCGAAGTTCAGGGCAGGGATTGTGACTGTAACAAAAGAGAGGACGATTTAGAATAGGTTAATTAAAAGCGAAGGTATGAAAGGTGGCCTTTCACACTTTTATTTTTATTACATTACATTACATCTAAGAAGGTTTGTACGGTCTTAGCGAGAACTGTTTACACCACACGTTCAGATTATTTAGTTTTAACGTTTTACCTTTCTTCTAAATGTTACTACAAAATTTTCGTTAGCGACAAAACACATTACAGATTTGGTTTGTCAAATCAAATCAGTACTGTGTTCAGCTTTTCTCTCGCGGCCTATCCTACAGGAACTGTCTATTAATCCGAGATAGATGTCTACGTTACTAAGCGTTAGAGCAGCTTTCTATCACTGAAATATTTTTGTATCCATAATCATCAATTCATAATATCCATATAATTAAGATGGAATGACAGCTCAGTTCGTGATCACTTCTGGGTGAAGTGATCACGAAGTGAGCAGCCTTCCAGAGATTGGGGTCAAACAATAATTACACCACTTTGTAATGTTGAGTAAACTCGTCTAAAAATAATGCATTTTTTAACCCCCGACGCAAATACGGCGGGGTGTTATAGGTAAGTTTGTCGTGTCTGTGTGTGTCAGCTGTGGATCGTAGCTCTCGAACGGATGAACTGATTTTGATTTTGTTTTTTTTTTGCTTGAAACGTGAATTAGTCGGGAGTGTCCTTAGCTATGTTTGATGAAAATCGGTCAAAGATGGCCACCGCCACAAAATGGCGGATAACATATTTTTTCACAACTCCCTAAATATGGGTATCAAATGAAAGGACTTAACAAATAGAATACTAAATACTGTGATAAATTTCAAAACCAAGATGGCCGCCAACACAAAATGGCGAATTAGATATTTTTTGCACAACTGTCTTTATGTAGAACTTTGACGTGCAAAAAGTGCTGGCACTGCGGCGGCACAGCGAGCGACTGCAACAGTTCTTCTTTACTCGTTTCTTACTTGGTTATTCTTGTTCTTCCTGTGGTTCTGACTTGGTTCTTCAGGTTCTAGCGCTGCCACAGGCGTTTGCACTGGCTCAGGTAGTTACGTTGCGGCAGGTTCTTGGCTCTGCCACCGGTCTTTGCACTGCCACAGGCGTTTGCACTGGCTCAGGTAGTTACGTTGCGGCAGGTTCTTGGCTCTGCCACCGGTCTTTGCACTGGCTCAGGTAGTTACGTTGCGGCAGGTTCTTGGCTCTGCCACCGGTCTTTGCACTGCCACAGGTCAAATAACCGATATGACCAGTTGCAGAGGTCCATTGTCTGTATCAATATACTGACAATGAACCTATCCTCTTCATTTATTTCTTCTACCACATAATAAACCTTACGCCTTACGGGCTTTTAATGTTTCCATCAGTTTAATTTGAATAAATGACATTTGATTATGGTTTTGATTTTGATTAAAATTCACCAAAAACGGGAAGCGAGAACCGCTCTCAAACTTTTTCGTAAAGTGACTGGCGGACGGCGGGGATGGGCGCCCTGACGCCTGTCGATAACAAAGCAGGTACAGTCACGCCCATTATAGACGTATATTATGAGTTCGAAATAATCTGTTTTACAATTATTGATAGACTCGCATTTGAGTACTTTGTTACCCGAAATGGTCTCATGATTGTTGTTATAATTTATTTTTGCTAAAGTTCTCTCAACTGCAAGTTTCAGGTGTAGCTAGGAGGTATACATAGTTATCATGGTTTTTTTATTGAGTGTAAGTATTTTTTTGCCATTCCAAATCGATCAAAATTGACAAAGACTATTTTAGGCAATTTTGATCGATTTGAAATGGCAAAAATAATTGTACCTATACCGTATCGAAGTTTAGGAGCTAGAGGAGGCAGGTGACGGCACATTATAGTAAAAAGTGGACTTCAACGTGATGTCACCGGAGTTTTCTACTTACTGTATCGTTTCTTATTTACGTGAAAAAAAGACAAAATAAATGTCCAGTATGTTTAGGTAATCTAACGCATGAATTCGATTTTTTCAGGAAATACTCTATTATAAAAATAACCTCATGACAGATTCCCCCAGACGATCATTTTGAATTTTTTGAGCTCCATTAGCTCTCTTTTGCATTTTAATTACCTTACATTCTGTAGCTTTTTGCTTAAGTCGAAAAAGTAACCAATCCGAAGTGCTAAGTGGTTGAAATAGTTTTTAATTCAGTGTCACGGCGAAGAGTTCATTAAACTAATCTATAAGGCAAAACAAGACAATTCATTAAAATAGTAAAATGGTTTATATACGATGAAAAATAAAGCTTTATTGAAGAAAACAAGATAAGAGAAAACAAAATAAGTTCAATAAATTAAAAATTATTTTTCTGTTCTCAAAACAACGATTTCAATTTTGAATGTTTTAATATTGAACTAGAATTCGTAATAAAGCTGTCAGACAATTTTGTAGCTGACTGTCCATTTTTATTAACAGTAGGGGCGACGACCATTTGTCGAAGCTGTCGTTGCGCGGTTGGGTAAAAGGCCTGATACAGAAGGCAGTACTTCTCGATACGGCTCGTATTGTGAGAAGGTTCCTTTCTCTGGAGCCCTAACCACCGGTAGCTTAGACCCTGCTACCGACACCGGCGGATTACTATTTTTTTTATTTTTAAATGTTTTTTTTTGTTATAACTGTTTTTATAAAAAAAAAATATTTAAAAATGTAAATTTATATGTTAAGAAAATTAAATAAACGAAATAATAATAATACACCCCAGGCGATTAGCCAATGAGTTACCAACCATAGAGACAAGCAATCATGTATTTAAATCAAGTTATTGACGCACGCGACAATATATGTAGATTACTATAGTACATTGTAATTACATAGCAGACTATAGAAAAAGATATAGATTAGAACAAGTACATAATAAATCTTGCTGATTCATTTACAGAGATTTATGCAAAACTTATATTTGTTTTATTGTTATTTAATGACTTCCTAGCAAGTTAGCTGGCTATATAATTGCATGCTGAGGACTTTATTCGCACGCTAGCAGGTTCTAGATCAATATATCATGGGAGCTTGCATCCACTTATATACTCGTAGTTTGCTACGGATGCCATATGTTGATCTCTGACAGTTGTTACGGGTATATAGTCACTGGAAATCAGACATTTGTGCCATTCTATAAGCGAATGCGATTGACGTTTTGACAATCGCCTTAGCCCCGCTACCGCACACAAAATATCATTTATTTAGAGCCTCTGTCTTGCCGAAGTGATTCGTTTTTTCCAGCTACAGGGTTAACTACGTCAAATAGGGAATCGTTCCATATAAAGTACTGGTATTCAGCTGGATCTGTTTGCACTGGAAGCCGACCCTAATATATTTGGAAAGAGTCTTGGCATATTAATTGAATCAAATCACATGTAGGAGCCTATTGACATGAACCCGTTACAGATATCACGTGAACTTTTGTATTATAATGGAATTTAATCACACGTAGGGGCGAGCCTATTGAAACCAACCCATCACAGATATCACGTAAATTATTGCATTATAATGGAATTGAATCACATGTAGGGGCGAGCCTATTGAAATCAAACCATCACAGGTATCACGTAAACTATTGCATTATAATGGAATTGAATCACATGTAGGGGCGCGCCTATTGAAACCAACCCATCACAGGTATCACGTAAACTATTGCATTTTAATGGAATTGAATCACATGTAGGGGCGAGCCTATTGAAATCAAACCATCACAGGTATCACGTAAACTATTGCATTATAATGGAATTGAATCACATGTAGGGGCGCGCCTATTGAAACCGACCCATCATAGATATCACGTAAACTATTGCATTTTAATGGAATTGAATCACATGTAGGGGCGCGCCTATTGAAACCAACCCATCACAGGTATCACGTAAACTATTGCATTATAATGGAATTGAATCACATGTAGGGGCGCGCCTATTGAAACCAAACCATCACAGGTATCACGTAAACTATTGCATTATAATGGAATTGAATCACATGTAGGGGCGAGCCTATTGAAATCAAACCATCACAGGTATCACGTAAACTATTGCATTATAATGGAATTGAATCACATGTAGGGGTGAGCCTATTGACATCAACCCATCATTGATACCACGTAAACTATTGCATTATAATGGAATTGAATACATGTAGGGGCGAGCCTATTGAAATCAAACCATCACAGGTATCACGTAAACTATTGCATTATAATGGAATTGAATCACATGTAGGGGCGAGCCTATTGAAATCAAACCATCACAGGTATCACGTAAACTATTGCATTATAATGGAATTGAATCACATGTAGGGGCGAGCCTATTGAAATCAAACCATCACAGAAATCACGGATTGCATTATAAGACTAAGTTTGTAAACAATTTAATGTTTATAACAGAAAGTGCCCCACGTTGCCTCGTGCTAGCAGCTGTATCAACAAACTACCTATGAACGTATTAATCCTCATTTATATTATAATGATGTAATCTCTGTTAATCAGTGTAAGTATAACCGTTTTGTAATTAGCGTTTTCATAAAATTTATTAACTTTTTCGTTATTGTGAGAAGAAATGAGTTAGGTTAGCTGAGGGGCTCTAGACAGTCTCCTTCTGCGAGACAATTATCGCGCAGAAGGAGGCTGTGGAAAGGGAGAGTGAAATCTCGACCGCACTCCCGGCCCGCAGAGGGCGCATCGGGTGTCGGAAGAGGGCAGACGATGCCCTCGTCCGGCTCCCCCCTAACTGGGCCCAGGGGCGGCGGACTTGGGGATGTCCGTCGCCCCCCATTCATCCGGAACCGAGGTGGCGGCGCGTGGTGATCCCGTGCGCCCCTCTTTGACGTAGCGGGGGGAGTCAAACACCACACTCCCCCCGCTGACGCGAGGTGGCCGTAGAGCCGGGGATTACGGAAGTCGCATATGTTCCCGCGATCCCCGGTAGGTGGGAGATGGAACACCGGGGTGGTTTTAATCAGTAAGAGTCTGACAGACCCCTCCGCCCGCCCCAGGGCGGAGGACATCCATGAGGATTTCCCACCGATAACAAAAAAAAAAAAAGTGACTTTCAGTGATACCGATTTCTAAAAGTCACCAGGTAAGGAAGGAAAGATTCCTCAAAAAATATATTTAGTCCATCCGATAGATTATCAAAAGTAATTGGACACGTTTTCTTCTTGTGTCACGTAAATAAAAATGAAGACGATACAGTGCGTTGACGTAGGTAGTGCTATTTTGGATGAAGGAACCTGAATGATAATGTTAATATGGATATGCCCCGGGATTCCCGGGAATAATTTTCTTAAAGTCGATATACTAAATGAAGTTAAACTGTTTAAGATATCATTAGTACGCATGACGACATATCAAACTACTCATTTCCGTATAAGATGGTCCCGCGCGCTGCTGTTTGTAATATATTACAGAAGATAACGGTCACTAAATCCCGGGAATAACACTACCTATGCGGTATGCCGATCTCTGCTTATAGGTGACGTAACAAACCCCCACTCCGGAATTTTGTCATTTTCTATTGATTTGAAAAAGCAAACAATATTTCTTTTTACTTTTGACATTGATTGTCGTTAAGAAGATATTGCGACTTGAATTTAAAAGTCAAGTAAAAGAATTGGCCTTCAAAGTATTACGGTAGCGCTTGTCATCATTATGAACTTTTCGGACTCTTCACCACTGATAGAACGTCACATTGTCTACATGTCACCGGAAAATTGCAGGCTCCGTAAGATTGTAATAAATCTTGATTAGATTATTATTTCTCGTTGTATGTATCGTTTTGTATGCAGTAAATCCCATCCAAATTCAAGAGCAAAATTTTGTTTACAATTTCATGCGATATTTTACAATCTTTCGACGTTCCGTTTCCGTTTCCGGTGACAAATACGTAGTACCAAGATCTGATAAATATCAAAGGGCCAATTCCACTCATTTTTAAACAAAGTTTTCATTCACTTTTCAGTCACTATCTGTCAAAAGTGTAGAGAAATTGATAGATTACTCACACATCCAATTGCAATTTGCTCATAATTAATAGTCATGAATTTGAAAGCATGCATTCTATGTAGGAATTAATAAAGTGGTCAAGCATTGGATTAAGTCTGCGTATTCATTAATAGTCAATACATTATAAGTATGATAATATTAGTTGCTACTAATCAGCAGGCAATCACATTAATTCTATTTTATTAATTGCTGTTTCCTACACCATTGAGCCCTTTTACGGCGATCGCTAAAAGTAAGGTTGTCCCGGATATACGACGGGCTTTTAAAAGGCCATAACAAAATTAATGAAATCTTACCAAAATAGATTTAGAATCAATTTTTCGGTCCGCCGTGTTATCTGGGGTTGCATTAATCTGACCGCTAAGCATATTTATTTTGTTGCGGAATTTGTTCGATAGAATCACCGTGTCCCTGGAATACAAACGGCATTAGGAGGAACACGGATGGTCAGTAAGATTTGATGATTTCCCACCCATAAAATGAACAGTTATTTTAGTAAGCTAAGTGTACTACCCCCTTTGAGGGTATATCATCGTCTTCCCACTCATGACCCATGTTATTTGGGGCGCAACACCTTTCCTTTTTACATTCTTCCCATCACAAATTAATTCAACATCCCCGTTTTTTTCATAATATCTTACCACACTACACATCCATCTTTTCTTTGGCCTCTTTCTCCCTATCTATTAATCCGTTTCATCATTCATCATTACATGTAATGGGCTGAATAAACGAATCCTTTTCAACTTTTTCTGCTACTGGCGCAATTTATTGAGTGTTTTTTTTGAAAGCCCAGAATTCTTGTACAATTAAATGTTAATCAAAGCACTCTACAACGCGAGCGGCATCGCATGCGAAAGACAGTGCTAATACACAGTAATTAAGCCAACAGGTGCGTTGAGGATTCCGATCAGCCATTACCTTACCAGCTAGTAAGCTGTAAGTATAAGCTTACTATGTCATTCGCTAAACTTATAAATATTGCTGCTAGTTTAAATAATAATGAGTGTAGCTTGCAAGTCGTGTTTCTACACCTGGTAGACAGATATCTAAAGTTGCGTGTACGAATAATATTGTGATTGAATACTGAATATCCTCTGGCTATATGCCGTGTTTAGGGTGTAAGACATATCCGAACAGATGACTTCTATGCCTTAATTAGGAAGAAAACTGCAGCAGTAGTAACTAGGATTCAGGCTAGTAACAGCAGCATTCTAAGGACAGTAGCGGAGAATTTTTAATCTCCTATTTTTAAATATTTTTAAGGTTAAATGCCAATTAATGATGATTTTATTTTTAAGATGTGTGAACCTACTAACATTAGTTATAAGTTTCATGTTTTACTAACAAACTGGACTGTATGTTGTCTGAAGAAATAAAGATTTATTATTATATTGGCGCACAATTGGTTACCATGGATTCAGTCCATAATTCTGGACCCCCCATTGTTGAATATTATCCCAAGGGAACATCCTCCCGGGATACAAAATCCTATGTGTTATTCCAGACCATAATCTACTTTTGTGCCAAATTTCATCAAGATCCGTTCAGCCATTCTCACGTGATTGAGTAACAAACTTCATCCATCCAAACATTCAAATTTTCGCATTTATAATATTAGTATAGACAGAATAGTAGGAAAACCCCGATGATCCAATACCCCCCACACTACTGAACGTATGGTATCTACACGCTTTCGTTGGTGCACCGATGTACCTTATAGCCCGTAAAACACCATACTGTTGGTCTACTCTTACTGCCAACGTTAAGCTCACGTCTCGTCTACTTCTTAGCCTATTTAATTTGGCCAGGTTAAGCGGTGGAAGCATTCTGAAGTATTGATCAAGTTTCGGATCAGGGGCCGTACTATCATGATTCCGCAATAGAAAAGAGATAGTGCTATTAGCCCTAAATCCGTGTCTCTTTCACACCGGAATTACGATGAGTTTAAGACGTCATAGTAGGGATTTGGGCGACAGATTTTTGTCCTCATGTGTGCTATAGGGAGACTTTAGAAATAAGTAATCCTAGTTGAGATCATCATACCAGCCGAAAGACGTCCGCTGCTGGACATAGGCCTCCCCCAAGGGGGAAAGGGTTTGCCATAATCACCACGCTTGGCAGGCGGGTTGGTGATCGCAGTGTAGCTGTTGCAATGCACATAAGCACAGAGAATACTGCTGCCGATTCTCTGGTTCCCTTAGTCACCTCTTACGACACCCACGGGAAGCGATGGGATGGTGCTATTCTAGTTGAGATAAATGGATCAAAATAACCATAGCTCAATAATCAAGCTCATTCAACAACACCAGAAATTGAATATACATACTTTCAAGAAACCTTGTAACAGTTTCTTGTTGTTTAATACCGCAGTTAAACAAACACATTAGCGATCGAAGAATGAATAAATAACATTCCATATCGGAAAGTACAATAGGAAAGAGCGGCTATTGATAAAAAGCCAATAAAATTTTACGAGCGCAATGTTTCGGGCCGTCTGACGTATGCATGTATTGTTAGCAGGTAAATTTGCATTCATCATGGATTGTCTTTGAAAGGTACTTAAGCTAGACAAAATTGAATATGGTTTATGGTTGACAGCATGGGCGCCGGGAGGGGGTGCAAGTGGTGCACTTGCAACTCCCTGTCTTTCAGATATATATTAGACAAGCGGAATGTAGTGAAAGAGGACCTTTCAAATCTGGATCGAGGTAGGTACTTCGAGCTCCCTTCGTTCGGACTTGCATCCGTATGGGAAATCATCTAATGACTCCTTCCGCTCGGCGGAGCAGGAGGGAATGTCAAACTCTTACTGACTAAAACCCATCCGTGTTCCTCCTAATGCCGTTTGCGTTCCAGGGCCGCGGTGACTCTTTCAAACAAATCCCGCAACCCTGGCAGGGTTGCAACGGGCCGTCGACCCGGGCTTGGTTCTGTTCGGAGAGCGAGCCACCCAACGCCTGCCGGCTGCAAGCCCGCGCCTACTGTGGCTACGCTCTACTACGGTTCCTTGTGTACTTTGCATCCGTCTGAAATGGTCAAAAGAAAACCTATCCTTTTCGAGGCGGGGTTTTGTAGATGCACCCCCTAAAAATTGTCCTCTCTGTCAACCACGGGCTGGGCCCGTGGTTGACAGAGAGGACAATTTTAGAGAGAGAACGTTTGGACAAAGTAACATTCTTTCACCGATAACAGTTTTTCTCGAAATTACAAAATGTTTGAGTTATGACTCTGTGACATTTTGCAAGCGCTTGTCAGTCACATACTTTATTTCCTTTTGACGATCGTTGGCCTTCATAGAATTTCGATTTGCCTATCCCTAGATCTTTCTTGTCTTAGATCTCACCTATGGTGGTGCACCATCAACAGAGATTAAGGCGGATATGATGCCATCATCTTCTTGCTCTTATCCCACGTTACTTGGGGTCGGCGCAACACGATTTTTTCTTCCATTGTGTCCTATCAGCTGTGACGCTATCACTAACTCCCTTTCTTTTATATCACTCCACACACAATCCATCCATTTTTTCTTTGGCCTCACTCTCCCTGTCCATCCATCCACATTTATATTCATTACTCTTTTAGTTACATGCATTTCATCCCTCCTCTTCACATGACCATACCAAGACAAGCGGTTCCTTTTCAACTTTTCCATCACTGCCACTTTTTATCTACCTCTAATGTACTCATTCCTCACTTCATCCATTATCGTGTCTCCACACATCCATCCCAACATTCTCATCTCCACTTCATGCAATCTATTTTTACCAGTCTTTTTCACAGCCCAACATTCATCATCATAAGAACGAAGAGTTCACAATACAGGACAGGGACCGTGACGACATGGTATGTAATGTATAGGGAAGCGGGCATTCTTGGGAAGCGTCGTTTAACCTTGAAGATCTTCCATTATTATTCAGCTGGGAGCCCCTCGAACGTTTAGGCAAAGTGTCAAACTCAAATGAAAATTCATGCTATTCTGCACTCTCCAACCATGCAGTAAGTTAACCGTTGCAGTCAATTGTTTCAATAAACGCAGTACGATAAGCTTGCATTTTTTTATAAAATTAACGTGCAAACCATTACCATTGATTGGCCTGTCGGTCAAGGTTATGCATTGATTAACCGATTTTTAATGGTAATGAGTTCAGATGTTAGCCATGTAAAGCAAAAATAGATTGCAGCGAGGCAAGATGGAATGTTACTTCTCCAATTGATATAAGAAACGCGGTACTCGAAGATGTAGAATTGTTGATTAGACAAACTGACCTAGGCACTCGTTAGACCAACTTCGACTTTAGTGGTCAATTGTCGAATCCAAAACAGCAGGTATATTTTCTATCTAGATAATATTTTCTCGTCTCAAGATGGTCATTGTCTCATCTCATCTGTGATCATTGCGTATTGCTAGCGATTACTTAAGACACTCTTGTCAAACGTCGTCACACTCACACTGGTCACTCAAAGTAGACAAGGCAGGTAGAAGGCAACTTGGGAGTTTCCTAACATGTAGCCTGAGGTAAGTTAAGAATGAAGACTTTTGTATGAGAAACTAGTACGAGTTTAACAGTACCGAATAAAAAACTCAGTCAATCCAGTCGCGATTCTATATTGTTCAAATGTGTAATGACGAATGATGATTTTAAAAATCCTATTTTTTTTCAAGGATGGGAAATCGTCAAATCACTTCTTCCGCTCTGGGTAGAGCGGAAGGGCGTGTCAGACTCTTACTGACTAAAACCCATCCGTGTTCCTTTTAAAGCCCTTTGCGTTCCAGGGCCGTGGTGACTCTCTCGAACAAATTCCGCAACCCTGCCAGGATCTGGCCCTAGCGGGCCCCGTCCTCTATGCTGACATCTCTTTGAGGCGCACGTGAAACACAACGCGCCATCGATCCGGGATTTTAAAAATCCTACTAATATTATAAACGCGAATGTTTGTAAGGCTGGATGGATGTTAACATCCATCCATACTCTTTCACGCAAAAACTACTGAATGGATTTTGATGAAATTTGGCACAGTGGTAGATTATAGTCTGGAATAACACATAGGATACTTTTTATCCCGAGAATATGTTCCCTTGGGATAATTTTCGACCATTCCGCGGGCGGAGCCGCGGGCGGTAACTATTACTAAATAAATAATTTAAGAAGCCAACAACTGCCTTAAACACCAATGTATCATTCAATCTAATCACATCAATTCGGTCTTGTCCGTCCGTCACTGCATATAAATTAGAACTCCTTGCAATGACAGCCGTGAGGTGAATCCTGATTGTGTTTCCTAATAAGACGCGCAGACGTTTTGCCTAGTGAAAACTTTGCTGAGAAGCATTCTGGGATGGTTATCTTGTGGTTTGGACTTTATTATGCACGGATGTCCGGGCGACTGCTTTTTAGGAAGACACACTTTCAAAGATAAAAATTGAATATATTTCTTTGCATGAGTATTGTACAGTAAGGTGCAAATTCAAAATTCAGCGTGCAAATATTGATGATAGTTCGCAAGAATAATTTGCTGGTACACTGACTAAAATTACATTAGTACTCATCTATTTGTAATTTTAGCACCGGATTTATTTAATAATTGATGATTAATGTTCTTTATTTCTTACAATGGCCTACATGTATCACTTTGTTGCTAGATTTTTGATTAAAATTACTTCCGGGTTAAAAGGTTATCGATGCAAACTTTGGAATTGATTAACAACGCATATTACTGAAAGTGGGTCACATATTTTTATTTTATTATAGACTCGTGTATAAGGTGTACTATTTTTACTAGTTTTTGATCGCGAACCGTCCCTATAACCGTCTGCATCATCATCATCATATCAGCCGAAAGACGTCCACTGCTGGACATAGGCCTCCTCAAATGGGGGAGGGGGGGGGTTGCCATAATCGCCACGTTTGGCAGGCGGGTTGGCGATCGCAGTGTAGCTGTTGTAATGTACAGAGAATGCTGCTGCCCATTCTCTGGTGAGTCCCTTAGTCGCCTCTTACGACACCCACGGGAAGTGATGGGGTGGTAATATTCTTTTATGTCCAACACCATACAGAACTAATTCACAAATAGAATGGAAGACGAGAAATACAAGACTCTCGATCATGATAAATAACTATGGCGAACATTTTCCATTCGATTGTATGAATGTATGTGCACATAGTCATGTTATTATCGCCTATGTGATAACTTGAAAAATTGGCGAGTACTGTAAGTGACTACTTATGAATAATTGCAGTCAGATCATTACGGATACCTACACAATGCAACTTCGGAAAGGTTCTCAGGATCATTTTATAACCATTTAGTAATTTGCAACCGTCTACATCTACAAAGCATTTTGCTGACCATATTGTGAAACTTATGCGTAATCTATTATCACGCTTGAATCGTCGGAAGGTTAAGCAGAAGTTTATAATACCAAAAGCACATCCACATTAAACCTGATAGGTATGTTTAAGTAATAGCGATGCGAATTGTCTCCCTCCGTTTTTATCCCACTTGTACATATATACCTATATGTACAAGTGTTTGTGTTTGTTTTTTTACTGGCTTCTCTAAATTATTTATTTATTTAAACTTTATGTACAATAGTGGTACATGGGCGGACTTAATGCATCAAGGCATTCTCTACCAGTCAACCTTTAGGTTATAAAGACTTTCCTGTGGTAGGTGCACAGTAAATAAAAATAAGATTCAAAATTGAATTTTAACAATTCGGAAAGAATATACAGATAAAATATATAATTCTAATAAAATACATATATATGCTAAAATAATAAACTAATAAATATGATATATAATAATCATACCGATTAATAGAATTCATAGTAATCATGACGAAGAACAACTAAGAATGACAAGCTTTTAAGTAGTGTTTTCGGATTTTACGCTTAAACGAAAATTTAATGGTCTGTATTTTTATTTGTAAATGCTCGTAAAATATCGAATTAAGAAAAAACCAAGGTAAATTAGGTTTGGTTTTCAAGTTAAATTAGTTCCCATGGTTTATTTTTAGAAATGACGTGAACGGGAATATTAGTTTAAAAAAGTCCAGTGCGGACACGAGACTGGATATAAAACAATTGATATCATCAATTAATGAAATCTAATACTCTCTGCAACCAGTTTTAGTAAAGCGATACAAGAAAAAACACACATGTGGTAATTTAAGAGTTTTTGTTTAATTGAAAAACAAAGATATGATTGACTTGTATAATAATTTAGTTGTTAAAGCCGTTTATGAGAAAAAAAAATATTATATGACAGATGAAAAGTTGAAAAATCACGGAAAAGTGGCCAAAAGCAGGAAGAAGGAAGATACAAAAATAAGTGGCATAAAAAGAGCTTGTTGTTGAAGTTGTAAAAGTTTGGCAAAGATGTTGAGGAAGCAAAATTTTTTGACGATGATGGATAGAATTTTCTTAACAAATCCTACTTCCTACTATCCTACTTATATTATAAACGCGAAAGTTTGTAAGTATGGATGGATGGATGTTTGTTACTCTTTCACGCAAAAACTACTGAATGGATTTTGATGAAATTTGGCACAGTGGTAGATTATAGTCTGGAATAACACATAGGATACTTTTTATCCCGGGAATATGTTCCCTTGGCATAATTTTTGACATTAACGCGGGTGGAGGCGCGGGCGACAGCTAGTCTTAAATATACGGTTCGAAGCATCTCGCAACAAGGTCTCAAGTTCTCACAAAAAATATATCGATGAATCAATCAATAAACACTGACATGGGCTTATGAGTTAGTTTCAATCAACTGACTGGTTCGAGCGGGTCCTAGCAAGGTCAATCAGATTTGTGGCGGGTTTCAACTGCTATCAGTGTCTTGTGTTACTGACTCTGGCTGTTAGGGTGGGGACACACTGTTTTATTGGGATAATGAATGTATTACCATGCGCTGGTTGTCAGACACCTAGCCTAGCATACGCTGAGACTAAGATGGGAACCGTTTCGGTAAAGGTACGCTTAGTGCATTTTTTCTGTATAGTTGTTATGTTTTATATGTAATATTCTTCTCTTCTAGTTTATGTTTTTTTTTTCTTCGTTGGTAGTTTATGTTTATTGCTGTGTTGTGTCTGTGTCAAATAATTATTGTATCGATATATCGATATCGATCGAGATCGACGATCGATCGATTGGTAACACCATTAGGTACAACTAAAGCAAACTTGGTAGCTATTTGCTTTCTTACTTTCTAAGTTGGTCTTTGGGATGCTCGACCAACTTTTAAAGATTAGCTAATCCGCAAGGATGCAAATAAATAGTGAAACAAACAATGTTTAAATTGAATATATTTTTATGCTGCTAGGTTTAAGTTACAACTACAAAAAGATCTATAGTGTTATTATTGCTAAAACTGCAGCACAATATAAACAATGTATCTAACTAGACCATTAAGGAAAATTACTTAATAAATAAATTAAGGCTATTTTTCCTAGTAGGTCGTCAGCGTATGATGATAATATCTGAAGTATTCTTCATGTTAGGTACCTCAATTCTACAAAATTGAGGATTATAGTCGTGATGTATTGCAGAAGGAGAATAAAATAAATAAGGTTAATGGAGATAATTATGAAAAAATATTGTAACAGTTTTTTATTTTTTTGACATAATCTACTCGTTACAATTGCTTTTTGTATGAGTTGTATTGCAACATATGATGAACTACTGTTGTCCATAGCTGTTTTATATATTATTTTTGCCTGATCAACCGGCAAGTTCGTCATGCTTGCGGTAGCGTCGGAGGTCGAGTTACCTCCTTCCCTCAAACATGGCGAGGGCGGTAATGGCTGATCTTTGCGTTATGCTCGTGAACGAGTGTTGCTTGTGGTGACTGGTCGTCTTGCTGATCATAGTATTTTTTAATTTTTTATTATTATTGTTGTATTAACGTTAAACTACTGTTTATTATTAGTATTATGTTAGCTCTAGTTCATCACTTGTGGCTCCAGTCACAATCCTATTGTTAGACTATACTATTGCACGTGTTAGCGGGCACACCATTTATGCCCGGAGGCATAATTAGTTTGGTTCACTTGTTAATGCTTGAGTTTATCTATATCTGATGGCTTAATGGAGTGTGCTAGCTACCAAGTGTCAATTAATTTCATTTAATTTGATTTACAGTTTGAATATTTTATTTTCTGTGTCATGTATTGTAAAATACTTTGCATACTATTGTATAAATTCAAGTTTTTAAAAGCTTAACAGACAGATGTGTTGCTGGTGAGTTTGTTGCGCCACTTCTTCTTCCCAGCTACAACACTAGGAAGTGGTGACGGGCGGGCGTTTTGGGGGACTGTCTTTATGTAGAACTTTGACGTTCAAAAAGTGCTGGCACTTAGCCTAATTTGAATAAATGACTTTAGAATTTTGCTTTTTTTATTTTTTTCAAGGGAAAGCAAAATTATGGAGCAAGGTAAACTTTAGTATAGTCACAGTGAGCATTTTTTTGGTATAGTTTTCTTCCTGAATTATAAAAGTGAATATTTATGTCGAGTCTCTATATTACCCTTGTGTGACACGGGATAAGTAGGTGGGTATGTATGTAACTAGTATATGGCTTCCGCAACGAATATCACCAATAAGACTTTTAATTAAAAAAAATTAAACTATGTTTTGTTCTAAAGGCCTCTGCTCTTCGTTTTCTAAAGCACGGGAATAAAATACGGTCTGCAGTAGTCCGGATTAAATGTCAGACGCGATGAAAAATGTTGAGTTACCAATGTGATAACATTGGTTTTCAAACTCAACACATGTATTTCAATCAAATCATTTTTAGACACTTTTATTGTCAAGGAGTCGCTTAGTCAGAAAAATTAGCAAGTTACAAACTGTATTACTCGGTGGAGAAGAACGTGCAAGAAACTGAATGGATTTTCTTGTCCCACACAATAATGTGGTCTTACCTTTAGACTAGCGTTCAAGAAGATCATGGTTATCTGCGCTCCGTTGATTAGAAGCTGCGTTGTATTAATTAATACTACTTGTAAGATGTCCAGTAATCATTAACTAAGAACTGGCTGTTTGTGATGGCTTATTATTTCAATTTCGTGTTGCTTAAGAACTGTGTTCTTATTCCTAATACTCATTTAGCGTATTTATGTATTGGCAGCAGCATTCTCTTTGCATTGCAACAGCTCCACTGCGGCCGCCAACCCGCCTGCCAAGCGTGGCGATTATGGCAAACCCATATGTTTCCATATCTTTTATGTAGGCTCAAATATACATCATCATCATCATCATATCAGCCGAAAGACGTCCACTGGACATAGGTCTCTCAAAGGGAGTTGCCATAATCGCCACGCAGTGTATCTGTTGCAATGCACAGAGAATGCTGCTGTCCATTCTCTGGTGAGTCCCTTAGTCGCCTCTTACGACACCCACGGAAAGTGATGGGATAGATATCGCACCCTTAGAATGAAAGTGACCTAACGCAAAAATTGCAACAAGCAAGAAAATCGTAAAAAAGTAGTGTTACGAGTAGGTACAAGAAAAATCTCTCCCGTGACCTATGTATAAGCTGCCCTTTCCCATTCATAATTTGGACTCTTTTTCACCACAGGGTTTTAGAGTATGCTTTTTAAGATCAGTTTATATCAAAATTATAAGTAACAGGAATTTTGAGTGAGGTCACTTTCATTCTAAGGGTGCGATATATACTGTTGTAGATATAAGGCAGAATGTGTTTAAAGAATGTTAAAATATTCATGATTAAATGGAAAGGATTAGATTCAAGTACAAATAACCTGTATTAAGATCGTAAGATTATGTCCATAAATGTGCCGTTCTTAAAGAGAACAGATTTGTTAAATAGATAGACGTCTTGTTTACACATTCTTAGCCTTTGAACCGAGGTTCTGGGGTTAGAGGGTCACATGAAACTTTAAGGTAATGTTTTAAAGCTAGCAAACGAGCAACACCGACATAAAAAGAGTTTTATTGGCTGTTAATGTTAGTTCTAGACATCTTAATAGTTTTGTTTTAGAACTTCATGTTTGACAAAGTATCCTCATTTGTTGGCAGCGTCCGGTAAGGCTTTTTATAAAAATATCATCATGCGTTAAGGTATTTTTGGAGTGGGACTTGTCTTCGGTGCTCTGGTTTTAGATGCTTTTTTTTATGTATGGGAAATCATCAAATGACTTTGGGCATGTCAGACTCTTACCGACTAAAACTCATCCGTGTTCCTCCTAAAGCCCTGTGCGTTCCAGGGCCGCGGTGACTCTTTTGAACAGATGCCGCAACCCTGGTGGTTTGAGATGCTAAAGAGAACATACAGATGGTCCTGGCATTTTTCGTGGACCTTTGGAACTTCGGCGCCTCTTCTGTCCTTAAATCTGGGTATTTGGTCGGTGCGACCTTCTAAAAGAGTAGGAAGTGTTGAAGGGTGGGCGTTTTGGGGGACAGTTTTATGTTAAACTGACGTTTAAAAATTGTTGACTCTTAGGCTGATTTGAATAAATTATTATTGATTGTGATTGGTAGTGACACATTTTTTTACTTTAGGCAATCTTGGTGTTACATGCAACGGCTTCCAAAACAGCTGAGTTCAGAAAAAGCGTGGAAGACTCTCAAATCTGGACGCCCGTTGTAACGACCTGAAGACCAGAACAAACACGTTTGTCTAAAAATGACGAGGAGAGCCGATCCCAAATAATGGTATAAGTCCTAAGCCACTTCGTCCGAAGACTTGAGTGATTTATTTGGATCTACCAAGAATTTGTACCTCAAAAAGTCACTGCTCATATGCCCATCTCTATTGGCCATCCTCCATGCATGGCGGCCAATGTTTGCAACAGTTAGACGGTAATTGAGCAGGCTCGTTTGAACCTGTGTAACCTCGCCGATGTCACCGCGCTTGCGTGAGATATAGAACCAGTTCCAAGCTTTCGAGAGTACGACACTAACTCATGCGCAGCTTTGCGACACTTTGTGTGGTACGCTTAGTGGGAGGGAATTGTTGTTTGTACATCTAAACATTGTGCTTACAGTTGCATGATGGAGAAATAAGGTCATGTTTTGAATATCAGTGGGTGTCTTTTAAGGTGATTTTGCGATTGTGCTGGGAGGAAGGCACTTTAGTATGACATATGGGTATGTCAAGTCTTATTGATCGTTTTTGTAATAAAGAGTGAGTCATATTTTGGTGCAAATAATTGAAGTTATAAAAATATTGACGTTACTAGCAGAAGGAGCTAAAAAAAAACGGAATAAATACGGAAAATTGTTTGACGTGAAATGTCTCACTAAGAAAATGTCTGTGAGAAAGTTTTTAACGTGACAGCAGCCCAGCTAGCGAAAAAGTCAAAACAACACAACTTCGTGCTACCTATTTCCATACATTTGGTTCATTTACGCAACGTTAAGGCAATACGAAGGTAGTTGTCAAAAACTTGTGCTACCGATTATTTAGTTCCAAATACGCACACATGGCGCTGATCAATTTTGCATACAAAAATTGTCGAAGGCGATACGTTTACGTTGTCGATGCAATTACGCAGAAGTTCGTGTTCAGCCCACTGTTTGGTGAGCATGCGACCGGTTATGGAATCTTAGAAAACAACGGAGTGAAGTCTTGGGCCGTTTTTCAGAAAGTTATCTGGTGTCTACCATACATCTCAAATAATTAACATAGCAAAATTTGCTGTCAGGCGTTGGGACTCACTCCACCAAAACGTTGATTACGATATCCTAGGAGGTCAGCTTAATATTTGAAGACTTTTAATTCAGATTTAATATTACCTTCTTATGTTTCGTCGCGTCTATATTATCAACTTATCTGTCATTACTCACTTATTATCGCCAATTAAACTGAAAAGTCAAATGTCAGACGTCCACGTCATTCTTTCTTGATTACGTCACATTTAATGACAGTTGCGTCACAATTTAATTATCCTTGCAACGTTTGTTTATCGGAGCGTTCTATTGGCTTGTGGTCAGGGTCCATCGGTCGATTAGCTGAAAATTTACTTACTGTTTCGAACGCGTTAAATCACTATGGCAACGAATATTGTGTGGCATAATCGAGGTGTAACTATGTTCTATACACTGTTTAATTAATGGTTCCAATATTTGTAAATATGTGAGTACCATGTACCTAAATTTATTTAGAAAATGAATAAGTTTACCATTGCTAGTAATACTTTGTTCCTATAAAAAAATCAAAAATTAATATTAATTTAATTATTGTATACCAAATATTGTGGAACCATTATTTGAAAAGAGTAACTATGGAGTTTCTTGTCCGTTCTTCTCCATAAGAATCTACCATTCCGAATGGACAGTATAGTCACTTTATTAATTTTATACTATTATTTAAACTGTACGATCACGTAGACGTTGAAAAGTGCCGTTTAATGACCTAATTAAAATAAACGCCTTGACTTTGTTCCAATTTCATCCAAATCCGTTCAGCTGCTGAGGCGAGAGTAATTATATTTAACATTCAGAATTTCACATACGATTATTAGTATCTTCTTGAAGCGAGATATCTCTCCACTCCACTCCATCAATCCAATCTAGGCCAATTCTACTCAATTTTAAACAACGAACGTTCGCATGCGCATCTCAGTCGCAATCTGTCAAAAATATAGGAAATGAGGGCTTTTTTGACAGTTTGCGATTGTCATGCGAATTCGAACGTTGTTTAAAAATTTGTAATATTGTCACTCTGATGCTAGGATTTGGTGTTTCTTAACTTCGGTAAGTTTTAACTGTCAGTTTCTTTCCAGAATATACCTAGTGTCTGGACTGATATTATTTAAAGCATACTGCGTGCTAAAGTGAATATAAGCGTGGTAAATGCTTTTAACACGCAAGGACCCACGGAATTAATGGGTCGCCGTCAGTAGTACTTAGATTTTCGCAATGTTTTTCACAGACATGTGCCTAGAACAGGCAAATGTCTTTCCCTTTCATTTGATATACATATTAAGGGTGTTGACAAAAAAATTTAATCCGCCATCTTGGAGCGGCGGCCATATTGAAATTATTACAATATTGAGTATTGCACTTTGTATTGTCTCCAGAACTAAAGGTGTAAATTTCAGCACAATCGGAAACCGACAAATGGTCGAAAAATAGTTTGCAAATTTTGACGGTCAACAACAAGTTAAATAAAAGCTTGTAAAAACAGGTAAATTCTAAGTTCAACGTGTGATTATTTCTTTGCATTTGTATGCACTGGTCGGGCCTACAACTAAATAATTAAACCCTAACTAGGTACTTATTGTGGTTTACTCAAAATGTAGGTACTGAAACCGTATGTATTAATTAAGTTTACGATTATTTCAAGGTTTAAAGAACCAATGGCAGCATTTAATAGGCTTTAAAATGGTATTACATAACGCCACGTGCTCCCACAAGCAGTAGTAAAAAGAGAAAGTTTGTTTGTGTGATTGCATCTCGAGAACTACAGACCCAATTTGAATAATACTCTGGCCATTGAACAGATCAATACGATCTTAGATATACTTGTTTTATTAGAAGATATATAATGAAAGAGATAAACAAGCGACCAATATGAAGAAACAAAGAAGAAAAGAAAGAAAAAGAGTTTATTTGCGCCAAGTATGACGCATACCAAAAAATAAAATAAACGAAATTGCAAAAGTTATGCAATTTGGGAAGATATGCGTCACATTCGCGCTAAATGGCCATCGCTCAGCATAATGCTGAGACTCGTGTGCGAGACAGAGCCACAGCGCTGGTTTTCAACGACAACCGGCGTTGACAGTATGATGTCGATCGGGGCAGCATATTATAAAAAGTAATAAAAACGAAATAAATAAACAAAAAATAAATATAATACGGGTGAAAATTTAATAAATATTACGCAAAATTATTTTTGCGCAATATTGGTTAGTACTTGAAGTTATGGATCAGTTTCAGAATTGAGAATTTGGAGTGCCGAACGTAGATTTGACACGTTCGCAACTCAATATTTACAGAAGTTTATGGAAATTCGTATCACGTAACCCAACTAACCCACTAGTCATGAAAGAATTTAACAAGCACCAGTTATTACAACAGAGATGTATCATTGATTTTGCGTAACAATTGGTAAGTAATTGAAGTTATGCAATACACATTGCTAAGGGTTCAATTAAATGTAGGTCAGTTCTTGCTCAAGCCTTTCAATTGAGCGAGAGATATGTACCTCTGTCTTAGAGTGGGACAACGACATACATAGTTAACGACAACGGTCCCACCAGACCGACATTCAAGTCGCGAGTAAATAGCTCAGAGACAAGTAAGATAAAAGGCTTAAAAATTTATAATGGACTACGATCCCAGAACTGCCAGTCTTCCTTATTTCATGACTAATAACCAGGGACTGAATACCGATATAATTTAGATAACCAATACCAAAATATCGCTAAGTATAAATACCTGTATTTAGGTATCGATATAATACCGTTATTATTAAATTTTCTTGCGTTTTTGCGATTTGCAGGTCAGTGTCAGATTGTATATTGATCAAAATATGATTCGCGACTGTAATAAATATGTATTTACGTAGGAATCATCAATAAAGATTATGTGACGTCACATTGTATCCTGATATCGGTACTGAGTATTGATATAATTATCGATATTTTATTTCGATACTCAAATTACTGATATAAAATACCAGTATTTATCCCAGATATCGATACTGTTATCGGTATTTTCTTAAAAATATCGGTATTCTTCGAGTATCGTATGCGTATGTCAAAATTACATACTAACTGTAGGGGCGCGTCCTAAGTGGTACCTGGTGGGATTCGTTACGCTGCTAAGTTAAAGACTCAAATAACTTTCAAAGGTTTATTAACCTAACTAACGCTAATTATTTAACTAACGCTACGAGTTAGGCTAAGTAATCACTAAAATGTAGCTCAGCAAACGTGGTCGTTTGCAATTATTGCATCGAACACTAACACTACTCTATCCAACATATTGCACCCCGGTGCGACACTGTCACTTATGCAAAAATTCAATATTTCGGGAGAAACATTTAAAACTTTGACATCCCAAAAAATAGACAATATAAATAGCTTATACTACAACATCAAACTATGTGTACTACGAAAGTAATGTTATCGCACCAATTAAAGGGGTGCTTTAGGACAGTTATTACATTTTTAACTCATTATTGCATTTTTTTGGATGCGGACGATCTTTGGGGGAGGCTTACGTTCAGCAGTGGACGGCAATTGGCTGATATGATTGCAATTTTTGCATAAGTGACAGTGTCGCAACGGGGGGGGGGGGGGGGGGCTGTGCGAATTATAGTGTTACTGAGAAAATAAGGGAGGTCTGACAGCATGAAACTACAGCGCGTTTCTTCCAAATTCAACTTGTAGATGTCACCGAAAATTGCAGACTCCGTAATATTGTAAAAATCTTTATTAGATTATAATTTCTCGTTATATTATGAAAAAATAAATAATTAATCCCATCCAAATTCAATAGTTTCCAATATATCCGTGTCTTATTAAGAAAATATAGTTTACAATTTTACGCGATATTTTACAATCTTACGGTGTTTGCAATTTTCCGGTGGCATAGACACATGAGTGAATGACAAATTCAGCTATTTAGTTTCGGGTGTACGTGCAACTTGTGGACGGGTCCTATATTAAAAACGGGTTCAGTATGTTGATGGGGTTGCCCCGTTTGTGCAGTGCATCAAGTAGGTACAGACGCCAGCATATGAAGCTACCACAATCTGTCAATTTTTTTTAATAGATTTTCAACCTTATCGCCGAAGCATTAGGTTTAAGGTTGATTGAGAAAATTTGACAGTTTCGGGTAGCTTGATGTGCTGTTGCCTGTATGTTCGCACAAGCACATCTCGATGGTATCTTTTTTTTTTTAATAATGAATGCTTAACTGCTTACTCCATACATTTGTCAGGATTTTTAAAATAAACATTCCTTTTCACAAAAACTAATTGCTAAATTTTGAATTTTGTTAGTTTCCTCAGACCATTTTAGAAACAAACTCGGAGAAACAACTCGTTTTCAGTCCATCCGACTATAAAATTGATTACGTTTGCTACAGCCGAAGCCGAGTAAAGGCTATTAACGAATTTACGTTTGTAAACAACGAGACAATTAGTTGCACGTGATCCAGTGCAGCTGAGTGATATTGTTGTTGCTTCATGCAAAATTAAGATACAAATTAAATTTATAATAAGCATATAAGATTAAGCATTGCCATACAACGTGGCAATGCCGCCAGTCTTTTGGGTACACTTCCAGTCGACAGCGATGCGGATAAATTTTTTGACGCCATATTTTATGGTTAATTTAGTTAGGAGTTTTTATTTCTATTTCTAGTGAAAGAAAAGTGAACATTTTGCAAATTAGAATAAATTAAGTTTATTTATCTTTTTTATTTTCACTTCCAGTCGACAGAGATGCGGAGGAATTTTTTAACGCCATATTTAGGAGTTTTTATTTTTTTTAAGTGTAGTTATATGGATAGATTAGTATTTAAAATATAAAATGTAAATGTTTATTAATTAAAATTAAAAATGTCACCCATTAGTTACTATAATAAACATTTTTAAATTATACTAATTTATAAATAACACTTTTACTCGTCAATTTAGGCTAGTTGAGGTCGGTGTTTCCTAGCTGACTACCCAGAGAAGAAAACACCGAAACAAACTCAGAGTACTAAGTCTATGGTCAAATCAATTAAGAACATTAAGAAACATATTTCTGAGGTGGTCTTTTGAGGAAATAACCACACTGATTTAAGTGGACCAGTTCAGACAGAGCGAGCTGCAAAGGCAATGGCACCGTGCAGTAAGAGTCAGGAAGGATAGGTACCTAGTAGTAGGGCAAGCATTTCTCAATATAGCAATTCAGGACTACTGAAGAGCTAAAAAAAAAAAAAACAAAATCTAATTTATGCGGGCCATACATACACGTTCAAGTAATTTGATCAAACAGGCAGGTTCAAACTGTTTGATCAAATAGAAATACGAAACCCACTACCATGGACCATGTGACGGTAGAATATGGAGGACTTATTATAAATGAAACACTTGTACGAATTACCCATGTTTGCAAATGAATAAATGATTATAATTGTGAAATTTCGTATTAAGTACCTACTTCATGCCATTTGACGACGCATTTTTGATCCAATTTTCCCACAGACATTCATGCGCGATGACAGATTGACATACATTCATGAAGCAGCCTGTTTGATCAAATTATTTGAACGTGTATGGCCTGCATGACTCTATCTAAAACTGTAGCTGCTTTTTGGGGTTCCGTACCCAAAAGGTAAAATGGGACCCTATTACTAAGACCCCGCTGTACGTCCGTCTGTCACCAGGCTGTATCTCATGAACCGTGATAGTTTTACAGTTGAAATTTTCACAGATGATGTATTTCTGTTGCTGCTATAACAACTAATAACAAAAATGAAATAAAATAAAAAATAAAAGGGGCTGAAGGTACGGAACCCTTCGTGTGCAAGTCCAACTGGGCCAGTTTTTTTTAGAGCTTTTTCCTAACAATTTGATTTCATCAAAACAAACTAAACCATATTTTCTGGCTTGTATTTTCTTTGTATCATCACGAAATGGTATCACAATCGTATCAGACGTGGCAATGAAGTTCCAGTGAATGCTTGATAATAATAATATCCTGGGACAACTCACACACGGTCATCCGATCCCAAACTAGGCAGAGCCTGTGCTATGGCAACCAGACAGCTGATAAACATACTTATATATTTCTAAATACATACATATTATAGACAAATTACACCCAGACACAGAACAAATGATCATGCTCATCACACAAAGATTTGTCCTGGGTGGGAATCGAACCCACGACCTCCGGTTTAGTAGTCAGGGTCACTAACCACTCGACCAACAGGCCAGTCAATAAATGCAAAAAATAAAAAACAATAAATGATAGTAGCTACAATATGTACGCAACATGTTTGCCGCGCCTACGTCAATACAGCTGATCAATCTTCGTGTGCAACGTAACTTGTGCCTACCTATGTATCCTACTACTATTATAAAGGCGAAAGTTTGTAAGTATGGATGTATGTATGGATGTTTGTTACTCTTTCACGTAAAAACTACTGAATGGATTTTGATGAAATTTGGCACAGAGGTAGATTATAGTCTGGAATAACACATAGGATACTTTTTATCCCGGGAATATGTTCCCTTAGGATAGTTTTCGACAATCACGCGGGCGGAGCCGCGGGCGGCAACTAGTATAATAATAATCTTTAGTATTCAGAAAAATACAGGATTAAATAAAATAAATAAATCACTGGTCTCCACACTGGGATTACCTGTGTCGCCAGTCTCTATCATCGTGGTTCATAAAATACAATGTAACATAATATCGTAATAATATGTGTAACATAGGAAAAGCTAAACAGAACAAAAGTTATAAGGGGTTACAGCGTCTTGCAGTAAGTGTGTAGAAAAGTGTGAGTCGTGTGGTGTTGGTGTGTGTATGTTTGTGTGTGTGTATGTTTAATATGTGGGTAATGCAGTGGGCTGCAATATTGTAAACGAACGTTTGAACCGACACTTTGTCTGTTTAAACGATTTTTTTTTCTTTGGCCGTTTATTGTCCCATTCAATGAAATAAAATAGAAAGCACCGCTGTTGCCAAGAGCTATAGAATATATTTTACGCTAAATTTCGCAGACGAAGTCACGGGCAGAAGCAAATTTTCTCTAAAAGGACTGAAAGACGAATAAAAAGCAATGTAACTCACCCATGGTGGCCATGATGAACTGGTTGGCGACTCCGCCATGCTTGAGGCGCGCGACCCACCGCCCCGGAAGTGCGCCGAGCATGTTGCGCGTGCGCTTCTGCGCCACTTCCGGTATTGCGAGTGTGCGCGCCGCTCACTGGCGCATGGTCTGGGGAAGGGATTCTGTGAAAAAAAAAACATAAAATTAAGTTACAGAAAAAAATATTGAAATACAATATCTATTAAACAAATATTGAAACGAGACTTAAATAAAGAGAGCAGTGAATAGCCAATAAAGATTTTAATCCTATCCTAGTACAAATTAATATCGAGGTCATTTATTTATTTATTTTTTTCCCTGGGGGAAATCGGAAAAACGCATTCTTTCGCAGGTCCATACGCACCTTCCTTTCGTGCACGCTATTATATTAAGAATATTGAGAAAATAATTATATTGGAGTGTTACCACACCAATCGATCGATCGTCGATAGATGCCATCGCTCGATGGTAGAATGAATTAGTCGACGTCGATCGATGGTAGAATGAATAAAATCAACGTTGATCGATAGTTTCTACTTCTTTCTTCGATCAGCCAAAGCTAGATCAGACACTAATCGATCAACGTCGGTCGGTCGATCGATTGGTGTAGTAACACCCTTAGGTAGGTACACTTATCACGTTCCCTTGGTCTAAATCTAAATCGTGTTTTATGGAAATAGTACCCATTTGTACAGAGTAGATGACGTCACAAAAACGTCATTTAAACAAAACACGAGCGAGATGACTAAACTGATAATTTTTCCACTTCCTTTAGCCATTATGGTTTGCCAAAATTGAATTAGCAAGCGGTCGCGGCTCAGTTCACAATTAGATCGTTAGAACAATGTGCTCATTGTTTTAGAGTAGTACTTATCAACCCACTTATTTGTAACTCGTGTGTGGAGCGGGTCAATGTTGTTGTCACATGGTGCATGATAATGGTTTTAGAAATTTTCGCAGTACATTGCGTTTCTTTGACGAAACTTTTACGGCTTAAACCTTCTTTTTAGCTGCGTGCTTTAAACACATTCTTATTGTATTATGTATGTGTTACCGGAAAATAGCAAACTCCGTAAGATTATATAATAACTTGAGAGATTATAAACTCTCAAGACCTATGCACCTACAGCGGTAGATGTCTTTCGAGTGAAATGATTATAGGTAATGAGATTTTTTCAAATCTGTACTTATTAATATAATAAAGCTGAAGAGTTTGTTTGTTTGAACGCGCTAATCTCTGGAAGTTCCAGTCGGATTCGGAAAATTCTTTTTTTATATGATAGTCACTTTCATGAGGAAGGCTATATAATACGGAAAATGTGAGAAATTCCTAAGGGAACGGGAAAAAACAGGATACGCGCGTACGAAGTCCCGGGCAAAAGCATTCAGTAAATAATTGCTCTTACTGATGATCTATTGATCCGTTGTCAAACCACATATTGCTGTGGTGATATTGACTAAATAAAACCAATGAGATCAATAGTTCATTATAAAACTGAATTGACTTTCAGACACAATAAGACAGCATGGAATTTTAAAGACCTAACACATTCGCCTTCGTCGGAATGCCCACATACTTTCTCTACTTTATAATTATCCCTTACTTCTACTCCTTTTTATCTTAAAGAACGCTTTCAGTTACTCTGTGTCACACATTCTAGGTCTTAGAAATCATAGGAGAATCTAAAACTAAGTATTCTTATGCATTCCACTTCCTTTTTTGACAAATCTTTCAGTATACAAGCAGCTCGTTTGTGGAATGCATTACCCACAGACGTGAGGCGTGCCCAAACGCTACCAGCGTTTAAAAGAATGGTGAAGGAGCATTACCTTTCACTTTAATTTTTCCGCTCTTGTCTCAATTATATATTTGATGTTTATAAGTATATAAATTGGTATTGTATTTATATAATAATGTCTATTAGTATTGTTAAGAACGTTTGTACACTGACAGCCCTAAATCTATCTCCTTTCGTTCAATACATCCAAAGGTTGTCTGGAAGAGATTGCCTTGTGCAATAAGACTGCCCATTGTACACTTATTTTTTGTTTGATTGCCCTGCACTTATTATGAGGTGTACATTTAAGTATATATAAAAAAAACATAAACAAAGAGACGACCTCTTTGTTTATGATTTTTTTTTTTAGCTTCTATGTACCTCTTTGTGTCTATGACCAGAAGTGCCTCTACCTGCACAAAGTACACAAATAACAACTTTTATCATGTCAACTTAACGAGCACCTAAGTCGTGATAACACACCGAAGCCCACAGAGGAAATAGGCAGTATACAATGCGGTATATATACCGGGTAACATAAATCCTTGCTAAGCCAATTTGATCAAGGTCTTGTCACGTCAGACCACCGTTCACTTGACGTTGGTGTTATATTTTATGTGGAGGTTGGTATAATTATGTCAAGCTGTTGGTAACAGGATTTTAAGGACATTAAAGTTTAGAGTCTTATATTTTGATGTCATGAAGATGATTAAGAACAATAAAAAGTGTCTTTCTTTCTGTGATAATAATATCACCTAGCCTTTTCCCTATTCTACTGGGGTCGGCTTCCAGTCAAACCGGATTCAGCTGAATAACAGTATTTTACGTGAAAGCAGCCGCCTTCCAGACCTCCACAACCCATTAACCGGATAACACGGTACTCCTTGGTAAGACCGGTGTCAGATTTTCTGGCTTCTGACTATCCGTAACGACTGCCAAAGATCTACAAATTACAGCGGGACCAACGGCTTTTAACGTGCTTTTCGAGGCATGGAAGAGTCTCGGTATGTTAAGATGGTCACCCATCCACAGACCAAACACGGCAAGCGTTGCTTAACCTTGAAGATCGACCGTGCGGCTGCTATTATTTAGCCACGAGCTCCTCCTGATAATGTCAGTGATATTGATAGAGAGATCAAAAACTGAGAAATGTATGAGAATAATGACAAGCCAAATGGCTCGTGGTCAATCGGTGGACCATTCTGGTATTTTTAAGGAGTTTTCACATTGTAGTCGCAAACCATGAAAAACACCTTTAATCACTAAATTTTGACAAGTCTTTGAAATTGATTGTCGCCGAGACGATATTGTGATTTGTGACATTTTGAACGCTTATTGAATACGGCAATTGACTTTCCAATACCTAGGTATGTATTTTGAAGTTTTAATATACTCATATATCCCTGCAAAGCGATGGATATATGAGTATATTCCACTTCATATCGCAGCTTTTCTACGTAAATAGTTCGTCGTAAACGTCCTCCTTTGTTTTTCCTAGTATTTTGCGGTCAGCTTGTAATTCAATCCATTTGAAGTCTATTTTTAGCTTCCCGCACTACTTCTATGTTTGAAAAATTAATCTTCAAAGTCAATTCATTTATTTCAACTAGACCATTAAAAGGCACTTTTGAACGTCAAATTTACAGTTTAAAATAAAAATATAAGTGACTCTAGTTGTCCATTCGCAAAAGGTAGATTCTTATGGAGAAGAACGGACAAGAAACTCCAAAGTTACTCTTTTCAAATATAAGTTTTACAATATTTTGTATACATAGGTACATTGATCAATTGATTATATTATGTGAGCACAATGCATCCAACATTACACTAATATACAGCACACACTTATATTAGTATATAAGTGTGTAGGTACAACAAAGCAATACCAGCAGAGATAAAATTAAGTTTGCTAGTAAGGGACATGGTACTCACATATTTACAATATAATTAAAAACAATGGATCAGTGTGTGAGTTAAATTACATATTAAAAACCTGAAAGTACACCAGTAAATAAAACAAGTTTGACTTTTTCTACTACACCCTCGATTGTCCTATGGAGCAGGACCAGCATGTTTCCAAGCATTCTTATCTTTAATATAATCATCTAGATTGTAATATGCTTGTTTACAAAGTGTGGTTTTAATGTAAGTTTTAAATTTTCTTTCATTTAGTTCTAATATGTCACAAGGTATTTTGTTGTAACATTTAACACAGTACCCCATGAAAGATGTTCGTACTATGGCTAATCTATAAAATGTTTGATCTAAATTATTTTTAAAAATTGGTGAAGGAGCATTACCTCTCACTATAATTTTTCTTCTCCTTTCCCATTTATATATTTGATATTTATTAGTATATTTTTTAGTATTGTGTGTATTTTATATTATTATGTCTAATTTATATTGTTTATGATGTTTGTACACTGACCGCCCTACATAAATCTAACTTCTTTCGTTCAGTCCATCCAAAGGTTGTCTGTAAGAGATTGCCCTGTGCGATAAGACCGCCCATTGTACACTTGTTTTTTTAAACGTTTTTACTATGTTTGTAATGAGGTGTACAATAAAGTATATAATAATAATAATAAAATGATGTCTATCACTAATTTTGTTAAAGAGATGTCGACTTTTTCTTACATACATAATATTCTCATAAATGAATTGACAAGGTACTGTCATAATATTAATCTTTTAAAAAAATTCCCTAAGAGAATCGCGGCGGCGAAGATTATAAATGGCTCTAACAGCACGCTTTTGCAAAATAAATACAGATTCAATGTCAGCAGCACGACCCCACAGCAAAATACCGTACGACATAATGCTGTGAAAGTAACTAAAATAGACCAAGCGCGCGGTTTCTACATCTGTTAACTGTCTTATCTTTCTAACAGCATAAGCGGCTGAGCTTAGCCGCCCCGCAAGAGATGTTATGTAAGGTCCCCATTGCAATTTCTCGTCTAAAGTGATTCCCAGGAAAACCGTCTGATCAATAAATTCCAGTTTTTGTCCATTCAATACGATGTCACATTCGGTGCTTCTAACATTTGGTAAAGTAAATTTAATACATTTGGTCTTTTTTTCATTTAGTACTAAGTTGTTTGCCGTAAACCAAAGTTGGACCTGATGAATAGAGTTTCTTCTTCTTTTGTTTTATGATGTCTTGGTGTCTTGTCTTGAGAATGGGTATTCTGCGATGGCAATTGTCGAAATGCCGAAATATAAGGGATTGATCACATGACATTTCGGCAGCGTTTGTCAATCCCATACGTTTATGAAGTTTTGACAATCGGCTTCGACACGCTATTGCTGACGGAATGGCACATTGTCTAGAGCTTCTAATCACATCACACTTATCACACTAATATTATGAAGGCGAAAGTTTGAGTGTGTTTGTATGTTTGTTACTTCTTCATGGCTGGACGGATCTTGATGAAATTTGGTATAGAGATTGTTTGAGTCCCGGGAGTATGTTCCCTTGGGATAATTTTCGACATTCACGCGGGCGGAGCCGCGGGCGACAGCTAGTCATTTAATAATCCCTTCAAGAGCCACCCACACTAACACGTGTTTACTTACTGATAGACCACAAGATCTAGTCGGTGTGCCCTCAGATATAATCTGAAATGACCTGTGACATTGCACTGCACGCCCAGACGGATGTGTTGATAGCGTGACCATCATATTGACTTGAACGCTAATCGAGGTAAACGTTATGTTATGTGTTTCACGCGTCAATGGATACAAGTTTTTATATAAGATGTATCGAGGAATCTTTCCAGAAAATACATCAATAATATTGACTTCCATAGCTTGTGGCTAAAGAATAATAGCAGCACGGGTCGATCTTCAAGGTTAAGCATCGCTTGCCAATGTTCGTCTGTGGATGGGTGACCATCTTAACATACCGATTTCCTCCGTGCCTCGGAAAGCACGTTAAGTTGTTGGTCCCGGCTGTCATTTCTAGATCTTTGGCAGTAGTTACGGATTGTCAGAAGCCACTAAATCTGACTCCAGTCTTACCAAGGAGTACCGTGTTACCCAGTTAATGGGTTGTGGAGGTCTGGTAGGCAGCCGTTTCACAGGAAATACTGGTATTCAGCTGAATCCGGTTTGAGCTCAGTATAGTTGGGAAGCGGTTAGTCAGATGATGATCAACTTCAATTTATTGCTTTCAGAAAATAAGATAAACCAAGGAAAATTTGTGAAGACGAGTGCTGATAATAGAACCTTAAAGCCGCGTATCCACTTGGCAACATTTGACGCGCGACATGATGCACAACATGTTGCTCATCATGTTTAACGGCAACGAGTAACCCTTATTAAGTATCGTTTTCATATTGTGCGCCAGCTGGCGCTGTTGCGCAACGTTACCGAACAGGTTGAGCGTCCCGTGTTGCGCGTCAAATGTTGCCTCGTGGATACGCGGCTTAAAACAAATATAACATGGACAGGAGAGGACATGGCTAGGAGAGAGACTATCCTGAGGTAACGACTAATGTAGAAGTATGAAAAAAGATATGTAACATTGTGATGGCTGATCAAAGTAAAAGAAGAAGATAAAAAATATTAAAACTTCCGTTACTGACTTACTGAGTGACTGACAGACAACGCACAGCCGAAACTACTGGTCGAAGAAAGCTGTGGCATGTAGATTCCTTGGGGAGTGTAAGGGAGCACTAAGAGAGGATTTCCCGATTTTTTTACGGGAACGGGAAAAAACGGGACATAAAGCTAGTGCTACTTTGATTCCATGGCCAACATTTGAAATTCCGGTGTAGGACAATGACGTTTTGATTTTAATAAATGTTTCTCTTTTCATCTATAGTAAAATAATAGATACAAATCACATAGTGCAATTTGCTAAGCGTAAATGGGTTTCACATACCTATTAAAAAAAAAAACAGTTAATAGGAGGAAGTAGCTATATTAATGTAATGCGAGGAGTTTTTATTTTATTTTAAGTGTTTATATTGTGTTAAGTGCCAATTTTAAAGAATAAGCAGAAAATTGACGCATATTAAAAAAGCGTTGATAAATTTTATTAAACAAATATTTAAAAAAAATCTTATATGAATTATTCCTTAATTCTATCAATTTAAAAAAAACCGGTCGAAGCATAGGTTCATTATCATCATGGCAGTCGAAAGACGTCCACTGCTGGACATAGACCTTCCCCAAAAGGAGGGGCCATAATCGCCACGCTTGGCAGGCGGGTTTGCGATCGCAGTGTAGCTGTTACAATGCACAGAGAATGCTGCTGCACATTCTGTGGTGAGTCCCTTAGTCGCCTCTTACGACACCCACGGGAAATGATGGATTCTTTTACGTCCGACACCATTCAGAAGAAGTATTTATGTTACATTGTCTAAACATCGTCGTGTCGTTTGTTATCTAATTTCGATGCGTAACGTCAAAGACATGCACAAGCGCAAGTTCCTAAACAAGAGCCAATCGCACGCGCTCCAGTACCGAGTACAAATCAATGTCGATCATTGTTTTTAGCATTCCTCAGTGAGTCATGGAGGTTTTCTCATAATTTGCTTACGGCATGCTGGGAGAGGTATAGATAACGACTTTATTGCTTGTTAATCAGTAATACTGCTTGTGACATGCGTAAATCACGTAGCTTGTAGTGTGGGTATGTGGCGTGTTTATTGTGAGGCTAATGGGATCCTTAGCTCCAGGTCTCTGGCAGACAAGGTAGCCCTTTGGAAGCGTCTGGCGAAAAGTAAAAGAGAATTTGAAATAGGAAAATAAAAATATGTTTTGTTTTCTTTTGGGACTCCGGTGCCAGCATGCGTTGAAGAATGGCATAAAATATGTATATTATGAAGTTTAAATCTTAAACATCGTTTTGTTTATAATAATATCACAAGTAGCACTAGCGTGAGTCTGAGGGTGTTACAGTATAGATTGATAAGGGGTGGAGTTGTATAGAGAAACAGATTGAAGGATGGGAAATCATAAAATTACTTCTTCCGCTCTGGGTGGAGCGGGAGGGCGTGTCAGACTCTTACTGACTTAAACCCATCCGTGTTCCTCCAAAAGTCCTTTGCGTTCCAGGGCCGCGGTGACTCGTTCGAACGGATTTCGCAAACCTGGCAGGAACGATTGGTTTGCGACCATGAAATGTTCTTGTTCTGAAGTTTCGTTTTTTAATAGCAGTACACCGCAGATTATCCCGCTTTTTATTGTAAGATCTTTCAGTCAATTCGAAGGTTGTCTGGTGGGTATCACTGTTAGCGATAAGACCGCCAGTATCCATCATCGTAAAATATGTATATTCTTTCCATCCATATGTCATAGACTCCGTAAGATTGTAATACATCTTATTAGATTATAATTTCTCGATATATTATAAAAAAAATCGATTTGTACACAGTAAATCTTATTAAGAAAAACAATGTATAATTTCACGCGATATTTTACAATCTAATGGCGTTTGCAATTTTCCGGTGACTATACCGCCTCTCTGGGTTGACCCCAGCAATTCTATAAACATTGATGATCATCATATCAGCCGAAAGACGTTCACTGCTGGACATAGGCCTTCCAAAGGGTGGGGGAGTTGCCATATTCGCCATGCTCGCAGGCCGGTTGGTGATCGCAGTGTAGCTGTTGCAATGCACAGAGAATGTTGTTGCCCATTCTCTGGTGACTCCCTTAATCACCTCTGTTAGGTATGGTGTCGGATGTAAAAGAATAGCATCATCCCATCACTTCCCGTGGGTGTCGTAACATTGATGATGACTATACTCAATTAATATTATAATAAGAAATTGATGGAATGTAGTTGACCAAGATAAAATTCAAAGCTAATTTTTATTTGAACAGTATTCTCACAGGTGTTAAACAGTTATTGTTATTATTTTAACAATGGAAATATGAGTGTTATCTATGTGGAGCGTGCGACTACTCCAACACGATACGTCACGCGTCAGGCTGCAACGGTGACATTGACATTGAATGCAATGCATGATTGCACGCAATGTGAGGCCGTTGTTATGTGAAGTTCATTTGTTTTTACACCCCGGGGCCCTGTTTAACTGAAAATGCAACAAATTTGTCATAAACTGACAATTGTCACAATTTCGCGACAGTTGTTATTTAATAAAGCAGAGAATGTATGAAATAAATTCACTCAGATCCAAGAAAGCTGTCGGGAAACCAGCACGCTTCGTAAACACATGAACAGACCGCGTTCCGTTTTCCGGCCTCGCCGCCGAGGTCCGTCGCGACGTCCCTATAAAAACCTTTTCCGACCTTTGATTCCCGAGCCAGCCCGCGTCACTGAGCCAGTAGTTTTAAACTCCCCAAATAATAATATTATGACCCAGCCTGTCCCTTGGTGTCCCGAAATGACGCCGCTAAGCCGAGGTCCGTATCCCACAGGGGATGCCCTAACGAGCGGTCATTTAATTTAATTTAGCTTAGTTTGTAAGCCCTGGCTGGGGATCTTACATTCATTTGAGGCCAGCCCAGGATAGTACGGTTAAGCAGTAACCAGCCTTATTGTGCTGAACTGCGAGTGGTCAAGCCCGAAAAAAAAAATGAAATAAACGTACAAAATTGTAGAATTGTTAAATTGTAGCTTGGATGGGAAATCATGAAATGATTACTCCTGCTCTGGGCGGAGCGGAAGGGAGTGTCAAAGTCAAAGCATTTATTTTAAATAAACCATTTACAGGTACCTACTTTTGAATGGTCAAAGTCAGTCAGTCAAAAACATGAAGCAGTTCGCACGTTCTAAAGCGTAGATCTCTATGGAGAAGAACGTGCAAAAAACTCCACGGACACTTTTAAATCATTTTATGTTTTATAAACATCCCGATTACATATGTGAAAACAATGTAAAGAAAGAAAAAACAATTAAAAGTCAAATATTGAAATAAGCCAGTGGCAGTCAAGAGATGACCAGTCTCCGCTGATGGCGCCCGGTCACGAACATGACGCGTGCATCAGCACCATTCAGCTCAACCGTTTTGTAGGGAACTGAATGATCCGATACACGCACCACCATCAGCGAGATAATATATTATGTCAGACTCTTACTGACTTAAACCCACCCGTGTTCCTCCAAATCGCCTTTGTCTGAATACAAAGGCGATTTGGAGGACCACGAGCCGCGGTAACGGCAACCCTGGCAAGCACTAGGGGGTTACTCTCTATGCCCGAAGTCCGTAGTTTCGGGCTTAGTTGCGGAGGTATTCTAGTCCGTATCACCTAGCCACTAAAAATTAATGACACATTCATTCTTAGTTCGGGCTCGGAACTAATAGTAAGTCCGTAGGTGATGAGGACTAGAATACGCCCGCAACTAAGCCCGAAACAACGGACTTCGGGCTTAGAGAGTAGCCCTCCTGGCCCTAGCGAGTCCCGTCGAAAATGCTGATATCAGTTTGAGGCGCGCGTGGAACACAACGCGTAGTGCCTAACCCGTTGAACGGATTTGAATGAAAAGAGTTTATCATGGCCTGGATTAGCGCTAGAGGTTTTTTTTTTAATTTTACGTAGGCGATGCCGCTGGCAAAAGCTAGTTTCACACAATCAATATTATAATAGACTAGAATATCTACTTTTAATTTATGTACACCATACATATAAGTTTCAGAAAAATAAGTGATAAATATTAAAAATATAAAGGTTATTTTTCTATTTTTTCAACCAATTTTGACACACTGATTCTTTCCACTTCTCGGAAAGAAGGAAGAGAAATATCAAGTAAAATAAAAAATGGTGACGTCAATTTTACCATCTCTAAAATAACCTTTCTGGATTGATGCACGTTTTATCAGAATGAGGAAGGTAAAATATAAAATAATATATTAAAAGTATACATACATGAGCTACGTATGCTCTATCATCAATAAGTTTATGGCAATATTTGTTGTTTTCCTCCTACCGAAAAAAAATAACAGGCGAGCACCGCAAATAAATGGAGTTAAGTATTGGAGCTAGCAAAGATTAAATAGAAGTAATTGGTTTATTTGAAAAACAGTTTGAATAAAGAAAATGTGGTGTTTCTTTTGAACTCAAATGATAGATATTACATTTTAGGTTGGCCAGTCTTTTTTAAAAAAAAAACCATAATTTAAATTAAAAAATAAACTGGTCAAGTGCAGGTTGGACTTGCACACGAAGGGTTCTTTCTATACCATAAGCCGGAAAAAACATGTTTAATGTATATTTTTAATTTTATTTCATTTTTATTCATTGTTGTTATAGCGGCAACAGAAATACATCATCTGTGAACATTTCAACTGTCTAGCTATCACGGTTCATGAGAAATAACCTGGTGACAGACAGACGGACGGACAGCGGAGTCTTAGTAATAGGGTCCCGTTTTACCCTTTGGGTACGGAACCCTCAAAACAACCAAGTATGATTGAACGGCTTCTACTGGTGTAAAGTAAATAAGTTTTTGAGACGGCACTAAATTGAGACAATAATAAACAGATTGATTCATTAATGGCGATTTGCAGTCAATATTGTACTCACTTATTTATAAATACAGTATTAATATCGTTCCAAAAGTTTAGTTTTTACTTTTGACATTATTTTTATTCGACTATTTAAACGCCATTGTCACGTATACATGATAAGCAAGCGCGTGTCCAGTACGCTAAACGTCACAAATATGTGACAAAAAGTACGGCGAATTTGTGGCTTGGCGTCGGGGGTACGCCGCCGCCGATGCGTTTATGCTCTAGCGTTCAAAAGGTTTATGATTAGAAAAAGCATTCTGGGTGCTGGTCTAATCTTAATCATTTTACTTATATTCACTAAGCATCAGCTTTTACTTCATGCCCGTTACCATTCAAAGTATTCAATAAAAACAAAAGAACATGAACACTGGTTATATCCACCGTCCATATTGAGAAGTCCTCTCGATACGGTCAAAATCGATTGAGAACAATTTTATTTAATGAATATGGCGATCGCATCGAACGATTTATTTCTGTCTTAAGTGGTAGGTACTGTCATTTCTTTATGTGCCATTTTTTTTATGTTGGTATGTGTTTATGTGTATATTTTACCGTTACATCTTGGCTGATCTTGTATATTAAATTTGTGATACCTAAGTAAATCGGGGTGATCTGTAACACAGGGCCTACTTAATTCAAAGTTCTGCAATTTTATTAAACATCGACTGTTATTGTTTTACCGAGAAAAATAAAAATGGTACTTTTTTATTATATTTTTTTATGTTGTGCAATATAGTCATTGTCGCACTGTGTGTTATTATTTGATTGAAAATACAATGAAAAATATGATAAAATGTTGTTTGTAAACAGATTATGTTGAAAGATAAATAGTTTGTATGAAATGGCTGCAGTCACACTAATATTATAAAGGCGAAAGTTTGTGAGTGTGTGTATGTTTGTTACTTTCCACGCGCAAACGGCTGGGCCAATTTTGATAAAATTTGGTATAGAGATAAAAAAACTATCCTATATCCTTTCCCGGGACTTAAACTCCCGGGAAAGGATATAGGATAGTTTTTATCCCGGGAGTATGTTTGGGATAATTTTTGATGTTCACACGGGCGGAGCCGCGGGCGGCAACTAGTATAAAATAATGTTAAACGTGCAATGTTACGATGTTTTTTTGATGATGTAATTTTTCCGGTATTTTGTTTTCAACCAGTAACTAACTGAATAGTAACTAACGGCCGGTTTCAATAACGTATCTACCTTTAACCAACTGTCAAATTAGCTACCAACAGTCTGTAGCTGAAACGTCATGTTACAAAGGCAAACATGACGTTTCAGCTACTGTTGGTAGCTAGTTTGACAGTTGGTTAAAGGTAGATACGTTATTGAGACCGGTCGTAATCATACTTTTGAGTGCTAACCTAGAATATATTTTTTAATAATAATTATGTAACTAGAACCCGGGGTCTATTAGTTAAGAGTTTTATAATAGTATTAGAATAGGTTACTTCTAGACAGCTGAGCTCATGTTGACCACATCATCGCTTACCATCAGGTTCGATAATGGCCAAACTTGAGCTTATTAATTATAATAAAAGAAAAATATCTTTCATACTGAAAATATCAGTCTAGGTACATAAGTATAACTAAGCCAGTCAGCAAAAATCGTAGCGTAGCGTAGTACGCAAAGTACCCCAAACGAACTTTAATATTCGTAGGGGCTGAGTGCTCTTCAATGCATTACTGAAACACAATAAGAGCGCGTTCAGACGATACGCGCACGCCACGCGTGTCAGCACCCACGTCCAATCGCACACGCCATGCGCCCGCCTCACTCCGTACACGCGCCGGTATGACAACGATAAATGCAATTCGAGATCTATTGATGTATCATATAATAAGACTCAAATGATTCTGCTTGCCTTTTCCCAATTATATTGGTTCGGCTTCCAGTCAAACCGGATTCAGCTGAATATCAGTATTTTACGAGGAGCGGCTGCCTACCAGACCTCCACAACCCATTAACTGGGTAACACGGTACCATCATATTTTCTTGCTTCTGACTATCCGTAACGACTGCCAATGATCTCGATCGACAGCCGGGACCAACGGCTTAACGTGCTTTCCGAGGCACGTGGGAGTCTCGGTATGTTGAGATGGTCACCCATCCACAGACCAAACTCGGCAAGCGTTGCTTAAGCTTGTAGATCGACCCGTGCGGCTTTTATTATTTGGCCACGAGCTCCTCTCCATATAAGACTCAAATTAAGTACAACAAATTTCAAAGCGATTTAGACGCGGGTGCTGACGTGCGTGGCGTGCGCTTAGCGGGTGCGTGTCGTTTGAACGCGCTCTAACATGTTTTTATTAGGATCACCTATTATAAACTGAAATAAAAACACGTGAAGACAAAATGTGCGTGACAAACACCATCAGCCGCCATGCATTTCATTAATTAATTTACAGCTAGATAGATTGGTATCATTACTATTGACCTGCCACTGCTTTGCCCGGTTATTACGACGAAAAATGAAGGATAGATTTCTTTACTACTTATAAGTTTAATATTAATGTTTTAAGCACATTAACTTTCCGGAAAACATTTTCTGTATGATGGTCACACCGTTTCGAAATTCGGGAAGATTATCGCGCTCCCACGGACGGACACGAAAAGCCATTCTATGTTATACCAGCTTCAGTCAGCGGCTTTGTGATTGTCGGAAATTATCCCAAGGGGACATAATCCCGGGATAAAAAGTAGCCAATGTGCTATTCCAGACTATAATCTATCTCTGTAAAAAATACCATCCAAATCCGTTAAGGTGTTCCGGCGTAAGTTGACTAATAAACATACATCCTAACATTTCGCACCTTTAAAGTAAAACCGTTACTAATCGAAATTATGAAATTTTATAGGGGAGTCAATATTAGAAAATAGTCACTGTTTTTAGATAGATGGCATTGATACCTCAATTCATGAAAATTTTCGTTTAGTAACGGTTTTACTTTAAAGGTGCGATTTGCATTTATAATAGCAGTAAGATACAGAAGACCGATGACCTGGTGAGGGTCGCGGGTAGCCGATGGATGCGGGACGCGCTGGACGGGTTCTTGTGGCGACACTTGGGGGAGGCCTATGTCCAGCAGTGGACGTCTTTCGGCTGATATGATGATGAAAATATTTAATATGTGTATGCCTCAGCTATTGCGATGCTTCTAATTACTAATTGCAGCTTTTAATTACTGTTCTACTTCGAAATACTCTAGACTGGATGGTAGTTATAACTCTCTGCAATTTGTAGAACTAGGAGTGTGCCTAGTTCTAAAAATGTGTCTAGGAAATGTGGCCAAACTTCAAGAAACACAACTTGAATTTTTAAGGACCAAGAAGAACTTGGTTCTTACTTATTATAATTACACAATTATACATAAATGTTTCTTGAAGTTTGGCCACTTTTCCCAGACACATTTGTAGAACTAGACACACGTCTAGTTCTACAAATTGCAGATAGTTATACCTACTATTCAGTATTGCTTATTTCGAACCAAGGTCTTTAAAAATCCAAGTTGTGTTTCTTGAAGTTTGGTCACACTTCCATCTGCTCCACAATCAGCTCGCATGTAAGTTGCATTACATTGCGGGCTACCCAGGTATATATGATCGATCGTTTCCCGTAAAGTAATTAAAGTACAGTATGCGAGCTGCTTTCGGAGAGAAACGGGGTCTTTGAATGACCAACCAGATCGGATACTAACACAGTGTAAATGAAATACCTATCAATAAATTTAGTGTTCCGCATATTTATCTACAATCAATTGCAACTAGTTCTGCTTGGATAACACTAAGAAGGACAACCTACTGGCTGGTTTGTTAAAGTATTTTTATAATAGTATTAGAAGCGTAGCATATGAGAAGAGTAGCATATGCCTTGTGATAAAATTGAAAACCCAAAGTTGTTATGTTGTGGAGCGACTTTGGGTTTTCAATTTTCTTCTTTGGGTTTCATAACAGATCAATCAATCATTTAGCCTTTTCCGAACTATATTGGGGTCGGCTTCCAGTCTAGCTGGATGCAGCTGAATACCAGTATTTACATGGATCAATTACCTGACCTTCACTACGCAGTAAGTCATCATCATCATCATTATAAGCCAAATCACGTCCACTGCTGGACATAGGCCTTCCCAAAGGGGGGTTTGCCATAATCGCCACGCTTGGCAGGAGGGTTGGCGATCGCAGTGTAGCTGTTGCAATGCACAAAGAATGCTGCTGCCCATTCGCTGGTGAGTCCCTTAGTCGCCTCTTATGACACGGAAGTGATGGGTTGGTGCTATTCTTTTACGACCGACACCATACAGAACACGCAGTTAGTGGGTATCACGTAAGCACGAATAATCACGATGGAAACCCCTAGACAAGACTGATGTCAAATCTTGTGGCTTCTGATTACTCTAAATGAATAGATCTACAAATGACTCCCAGCGTTGCTTAACCCTGAAGTTTGAGCCGTACAGCTGTTACTACATAGCCAGGGCCTAAGAATATTAGTAAGATCATAGATTCAAATACATAAATACGTAGGATCATCCGAAAATTTGCTTTTACGCGTTTATCATACGAGAAACGACTGCTCCCGAAGATTGCCGACCAAGTGGCGCGGTCGCCTCGGTTAAGACGGGCTAATTTATGGCGTCGGAACAACGAGCGGTTCGCTCTGCCCTTTCTATAAGTCTATGAAGAAGATAATATGATTTTAAAATCTTGTTCGATCCATCCGGTCTCCAACTGTTCTCCCCCCAGCGAAGCCGAGGTCCGTACCCCAACAAGGGGTGCCCTTAGCGTATAGTCGCTTAGTTTGTAAGTTTTTAAAAAGCCCTGGCTGGAGGCTTTATTATACTACAGGCAAGCCCGGTTAAGCAGATGACAAACTCATTCGGCATGCGGCAGTCCATTTGTTTGTTCATGTTCTTAATTCATTAAAACGATGATGAAAGTAAACAAAGCGCATTTCGTTTTCTTTACTTCATCACTATCTAAGCACCCGCACGTTCCAACGTATTAGTCAAACAATAGAATAACGTTTAATCTTCACCTTGAACGCTCTAATTTATGAGCGTTATCAGTTAGCAGGTAACTGCCTTATCACGGTGGCAGGTAGATGATCAAGAGGCAGTTAAGACGTTATCTTGTATGCAGATGCAGCTTCCCAATTATCTTAGAGATAACGGATACAATAGCTCGCTCTTTGGTGTTAGCAAGTGTAATAAAACTCCGATCACAGCACAACTTTATATATTTTGTAACACTTATTTTGCACACATTATAATATTCAAATCCTAACGTCAACCACGTCCGACCCGTACGGCTGTCGTGACTAGAATGCCCGCGCTCGCCGAGTGTCGTTATAACATCGATTCCTCATATCCATTATAATTATATTATTTAGTTTTTTTTTATGTTTTAATAATTTACTTGAAATCATAAACCTTACACAAGACTATGAAAGTACCGTTGTTACACACGGTTTCTGGAAATATATTATTGACGCGTTATTATAATTCCAAATCAAGTGACGCGATTTGCTTTGAACCAATCGACCGACCCACTTTTGACAATTTTTCACATACTTTCTTGCTTCTTGCTAGCTTTCGTTCCAGAATATGGGCTAACACCTATGGGCTAGTACCTTCAAACGCAAAGTCTTGAATTGAGTAATTTTCCAGATAGAAAAATAATAGTTCTATTTAGTTCCGTTAGATTTTCAAAAAATTTTGGACACGTATTTTTTGCCATTTCAAATCGATATAAATTGATAAAGATAAAGTGCATCAAAGTTTCAAGAGTGGGGTCTGGTGACGTCACGTTTTTGTAAAATGTGTACTAAAATGTCACGTCGAGTTTTTAGCGCAATGTATCGTCTTCTTTTTTGTTTCCGTGAAAAAAATACGTGTCCAATATTTTTCTGGAAATCTATCTGACGGACTAATTTGATTTTTCAGGATAATACCCAATCGTGGCAGTCGAGGTGTTTAAACGAACGAATATGACTGTGCTATGCTTAATTGCTTAGTCTCGTGCCATTGCTCTCGCGTTTTCTGCCCACAGCTACCATCCGCGAACGTTGGAATAAACTCATAATATACTACACTGTATCTCATTACTTCTCCGAAACAAAAAGGGGCACAGGGAAGTGTATTTTTACGTCTGTCTGACGTTTAAAAAAATGTATTTTTGTTTCAGCGTCACAGTGACATAAGTCGAATAGTTTAAATAGGACTGACCTCGATGACAATGAGTTGCTGTGGACCAAAATAACCACTGGGTTAGTAAGTATGTGGATTGCGGAGCCCTGACACAGCTAGACGGCGTGGTAGATCACGCAGATGAAAGATGATCACAGGAAAATAAAACTGAAAGTTGCATACTGGATTGTGAAAGCCAGATTAAATAATCTGCTACAGTCGGTAGTAGTAGCTGGCCACAACATTGTTGGAAAAAGAGATGGGCGGTTGACTTCTGCTTCTTGTAACGTCATCGTTAATTGTCAGAAGGTCAAAATAAACCTAAAGAAGGAAAAAATAAATTAAATTGAATTGAATTGTTTTAATTAAAGTGATTTTCTTTCTTTCTAGAAGGAGGAAGTTATGGAAATGTCAAAATTAAAGCGATTGTCATAAGGTATAATATTAATACTTAATTATTTTTTTATTCTTTTATTTTATTATTAATATTAATATTGTAAACATTTTTATACGATTCTAAGTCATTCTTGAGCTCTCGCCGGCTGTGATACAGGACCCTTCTAGTACAGGCATCTAACATTGTTCTACCTATATTATTATCTAAGATTTATTATTCTATTGTACCAATTTGAATTTTGAATAAAGATTTATTATTATTTAATAGATTCAAGTACTCATAATGACCATCTACCTAGTGATTGTCATTATGAGAACTTGTATCTATTGTTCAAAAAGAGGTACAATTACCAACTGAAACTCTTTTTAAAGTAGTATTGTGCGTGTGCTTAGTCAGATCCATAAGTTTTCCCAACTGCGAGTATGTCGAGGTCGGCATCTAGTTTAACCAGACGGTGTGGCTGAATACCAGGGCGTGTGCGACAGTACTAACTGTCGTACCCAGCCGTTCGATTCTGTAAACATGTCGAAGTGAAAGCTTGGGTGAAATGATCACGAGGTGAGCTGTCAATCACTATAATCAAGATGGAATGACAGCTCACTTCGGGATCACGTGACATCTTGATTACATGGATTGACAGCTCACCTCGTGATCACTTCACTCAATTCGACATGTTTACAGAATCGACCGGCTAAACCTCTTTTTTTATGGATGGGAAATCATCAAATGACTTCTTCCGCTCTGGGTGGAGCGGAAGGGCGTGTCAGACTCTTACCGACTAAAACCCATCCGTGTTCCATCTAAAGCCCTTTGCGTTCCAGGGCCGCGGTGACTCTTTCGAACAAATTCCGCAACCCTGGCAGACTCTGGCCCTAGCGGGCCCCGTCCTCTATGCTGACATCTCTTTAAGGGGCGCGTGAAACACAACGCGCCATCGATTCGGGCCTGGTGGTGATCGGACAGCGAGCCACCTAACGCTCGCCGTCCGCAGGCCCGCGCCTACGGTGGCCGGGGATCACCCTGCGACTCCCGACGCCCGGGGCGTCTTCTCCTGTAGCGGCGGTTGGGACGAAGGCCTTGCCTTTCCCTCGCGCGGCCCGCCTCCTCCTTAGCTAGCATTACTGCTTCGCAGAAGGAGGTGACCGCTTCCCAAGCCTCCTCACTCCGGACCATGAATTCAACCAGGGCCGGACGCGAGAGGTTGCCGCCGCCGATCGCCTCGACGAGGACACGGCGGTACTCCGCCCAAGCAGGGCAGACCTCCACCGTATGCTCCACCTTGTCCTCCGGGCGATCCTCACAGTGCTGACACCCGGGCGTGTCCTCCCGCTTAATCCGAAACAGGTACCTCCCGAAACAGCCGTGTCCGATAAGTACCTGCGTCAGGCGGAAGGTGAGGACGCCGTGGCGCCTCTCCAGCCACTCCTCAAAGAGGGGCCTTACCGCCGCAATTGTGGCGTGCCCAGGCTGCAACCTCTTGCTGGCATAAAATAGTTCGTTGATCTGAGGCTTGTTGCACACGTGGTCAAGCTGTGGTTACACGTGAATAGTGTCGCTGCGGCTTCTTGCGGTTGCGTTGTGGCACCTACAAAATATGGCTGTACTTGCGATGTGGCCGGCCGCTATATACCGGTTCGCGGTGTCGCTGGTGTCTGAGTTGTGGTTGCGACGTGGCTGCGGTCGGTAATGACGCCAAAATGTGGTCCGTTAATTTACAAACAAATTAGGGCCCGCCTTCGTGTTGTGGTTGTGGTGTGGTTGCGGTACGTGTGAAACAAGCCTTATGGAGTCAATGAAAATGTACATACCTACGTTTTGAAGTTGATTGGAAAATAAATGATTGTTTTTGCCCGTCAGATTTGTATTAGGTTGATATCGGATCGAAATACAGTTAAACCCGCTTAATACGGCGAGGCTTCCGGTGACTGGGACCGCAATTAACTGGGATGGCGGTCCCAGTTGCCAGATCCATTTAATTATAATATTTTTCATCCGGCGACTGGCACCACCCATAAATGAATAAAAAATCTATTGTTAAGCTAACGCCGCCACGAGCAAGTCCGGTTAAGCAGTCGGCAACCTCCTAGATGAACTGAGAGAACGCTGATTAGAAAAAAAAAATGAGTTTTAAACATTTTTTCGTTTGACTGTACTGGTTTTGGCTTAAACAATAGATTTTTTATTAATTTATGGGTGGTCCTATTCGAACCCTTTTAAAATCGTTTTAAACGGGTTTTACTGTATCAGTATTAATTTATAAGCTCTGTGATTTTTAGGGCGAGTACAACGATTTTTTTGAGTTATGATTCGCGTAAAATGAGTCGCGGAATTTACCACGTCAAATTTTACACGGCGACGCAAACTCATTTTACGTAGCCGTGTGGCACAAACAGAAATTTGGTATGAAACCGAATGCAACGTAAATTCCGCTCGTTTGTCCTCGCCCTTATGGCCTATTTCACCACCTAAGATTAAATTCCCGATAATTAACTTGGCAGATAATTCCATACAAATGATGTTCCATTTTCGAATTTATTCGGTGATTGGTGGATATTTGAAAGTATGGAATCTAAAGAGTGACATAAAGGTACACACAACATATTTCCCCCTGCGTATGTAGTCTTTGACATTGTTTGAATGTTTTTAAACTCTGAAAGTCTTCAAAATATTGGATTTTTTCTTTGTAATGTAAAGATAATTATCTGGTAACTTTATCCCCTGTCTCGACTGTACAGTACTTGCAACTGTATGTGAGTAATGAATGACCATTGCCGACAAACTGCATTCAAGTCTGTGACAACTTGGAAAAGTTGTTTAAGTTAGTTTTGTATTTCCTGTACTTAACTAATAGGTCTGAATAAGCTAAGAAGATATACCTATGTAATTATTTATTCTTCTACTTCTACCGAAATTAATTTTCTGTTGTAGGGTAGGTGAAAATAAAATCAATTCAACAAAAACCGATAAAAAACGATGCGTCCCAGTTTTTATTTGAGTTTTAAATAACTTTAACTTATGTCATGTCGTGAGGTACTTTATGGAAATGTAAAACAATATTGAACTTAATTTTAGAAATTTGCAATTAATTGGTTAACAGTAGTTGATAATATTTTGTTGTTCGTATTTATTACCTTTAAGGCTTTGTATTATGATGTTCATAATTGTAATTGAAAACTGTCACAGTTTTAATCCTTTCTAAGATGGGAAAGTGAGTTTATTTGTTACCTCTTCACGTCTTAAAGACTGAACTGATTTGGATGAAACTTGCCACGCGAGTAGACCATGTCAAGGAATAGGATTATAGATTACCTAATTTTTATTCCTCCCTTGGGATCATTTTCGAAATTGACGCGGGCGGAGCCGCGGCCGGCAGCTAGTATCGAATCGAAGTAAAAAAAGTTACCCACAAAAATAAACTGGTTATGGATTTATAAGCTTATTAATCCATAGACAAGTAACAGGTTTATTAAAAAAAAGACCGCGGGAAGAATTCTTTCCAAAGCAGGTGTCGCCTGCATTTTTTCAAACAAAAATACGGATTCCTTTATTATAGTTTGGATGCTTTGAATTTTGCTTTGTTAATATAATAAAAGGCTCTTTTGTGATGTTTTTTTTCTGAATGGGACGTCTGTCTGTGGTAATAAAATCTGTCGGGGTCTTAGAAACTAGAATAAGTTGGCCCACACCTGGGATTGTACGATGTCGCCTCGTTCGGTTTTGACATACATGCCACCCGAAACTGTCAAATTTTCCCAATCAACCTTGAACCTAATACTGTGGAGATAAAGTTGAAAATCTATTAAAGAAATTTGACAGATTGTGTAGCTTGATGTGCTGGTGTGTGAACATTGTTGAATTGAAATTGTTACCTAGTCAGACAAGGGTGAAACCGGAGTTCTCGTGAACATAGACTGGGCATACCTGCAGTTGTAGGTAGTAGAAACAAACAAAATAAGAAACACTTGAGAAAACATCAGAAGTGCAATTCTCGTAATTCAACCTTTTCAACGCCATTGTCACATATATGTGACAAACGAAAGCTTACCCTGTACGCCAAATGTCACGAATATGTGACATAAAATACGGCGAATTGGTGGCTTGGCGTCTATGCTCTGGCGGTCAAAAGGCTAAGGAGTGTTCGCATTGACATTGCAGCCTCAAACTTGTTGGTCGCTGCGTTGATGTTGCGACTTTAATATGAAAACTTTTAAACTACTACTTACTAGAATTGGCCTTCATGTTTTACTTGATTTCTGTGTTGCTTTGACTATCGTTCGGCGCTAATGCGCTTTAAGGGTGGACGTTTGGGGGCTGCCTTTTGTCATTTACGACGTCATAAAAGTGCTGGGTCTCAGACTCTGCCTAACAAACATTTCTTGGAATAATTCCTGAATGAATAAATGATCTCTTTATATAGATAGAGGGTAGCATAGCAGTGAAGTGAATGGTTGTTATTTGTTATTTAATAGTTATTCCTGTTTTGTCTTGTCATTGGTAGACAGAAATTACCGTTTTATCTACACGTTTCATGACGTTAATAGCTACGTACGCTAATAAAATTCATATGCTCATTGAATCTGACAATACCTACTCCCGATAAAATAGTTAATCATTGTGTAACTACACACATACGTTTTGGGCCAGCACAGTTCTTAAAATAGCGGTTATTTAAACAACATTATTGATAGAACAAACGAAATATAAATAGCAGAACGAGTTGGTTAACCTAATATGCGCATACGACCTCAAATATTACGCTGTTATCTTGTTAATTATTTTGTTTTTCGGGCATCCCTAGATGTTTCCCAATGTAGACTGTTGTGTTGCAAACAGTGACTAATGGATGGTCACTCTGAAGGTGACTGTACCCAGCTGACGAGAAGTTCCGTAGGAAAGATGCTGTGCAGTTTTTCTACTGAATTGAAAGTACAGTTTTATCCCCGGAATAGAAATAGAATAGAATAGGTACTCTTTATTATGTGCACCATATAACTTATAGAAAAGACTGATGACGCAAATATTACCGCCCATTGTTAAGCCCATGTTAGGGGCGGCCCTATCGCTAAAAGCTATATGACGATAGATGTTTGAAGGATTCCATGACCGGCAATAGTAGATAATAGCCCAGGTATTGGGCCCAGAGTAGGAATAAGAGAGATCAGACTTGAAAATGTCACACCATTCAATATGACGTTCATGTTTGATGCTACAAATAGATGCTTTAAAGCTTTCTAAAAATAATAAACGTTATTTAAATTTAAAAACCTTCTATTTAGCAGATTCTTTATTCAAATTCTGTAGATCCACGATCCCATATAATTTGATTCGTAGACAATACTTATGCATTCTCTGCCAATCAACTTTTGGGTTTATGCGAATTCGAAATTCGAATAAAGAATGTGTTAAAAAGTACTTACCTATTTAAATTTAAACTGATCAAACTAACCCAGATGTTAACATATTTTGTTGCCTGGGTTTACTTCAGGCTTCAGGCGTTCGTAGCTGGATTTACTTCTGGATTACACACAAAACTTTCATCTAGCTTGATTCATAAATCTCAAAGTAAGTTGACAGGACACGACACTAAGTTACAGAATGATACCAAAGATTTTTTTCAGAACTACCCTCTTTTGAGATGAGAAGATATTTATATATATTAAGCGTGGATTTAAAACGACGGCAGTAGTAAGTGGGCTATTCATAACATCAACAAAAAGGTTTTATAAATAGGTCCCAGATCCAACTTTTCACACATATTAAATAAAAACCGGCCATGTGGGAGTCGAACTCCCACGCACTAAGGGTGCTGTACCATAAAACGAAAAAAAAACACGTTTCTTGTATGGGAGCCCTCTTTAATTTAATTTAATATTTATTATTAGTTCTTATAGCGGCAGGGCAACAGAAATGCATTTTTTGAAAATTTCAACTATCAAACTATCACGGTTCATGAGATACAGCCTGGTGACAGACGGACGGACAGTGGGGTCTTAGTAATAGGGTCCCGTTTTACCCTTTGGGTAAGGACCCTAAAAACACTTCTGACATTATTTGTGGTCCGATCTCAGAATTTATTAGGCTAACTGCAGTACTGTAGTTAGCCTAATAAATGCTGAGATCGGGCAACAAATATTGTTCACTTAAGTTACACAGAGCAATTATGTAGAATGAAACATTGATTTAATATAATACATACAATTATTGTCAGTAGGTACCTACACGGTATACGAAGCTTGTGCCACAATTTATCTAAACGCTTATCTCTCCGTACCAAGTTTATTCGTGGACCTTGACATTTTCCAATGAGTTCGATCCGTAGAATAGAATCTATCGTTACATTCCTTCTGGGAAGTACGGAAACGTACTAAGTATTGATAATTACTCCGCACGTGCCAGTTACATTATTAATGGTAATTTTTACGTTCGAAAATTAGTGTTTTTAAATGAAAATTGCTGTTCTAAAAACAGTTAATTATGTGTTTAGAAGGTAGTGTCCTAAAACTGGTAATTATTTATAATTTAGAAGGTAGCAAGGTACATTAAGTAGGCATGAGAAGTGTTTAGAGATGATGGATTGAGTTTCTGAAAGATATATTGGAAGTGTGTGAATATTGAGATTACGTTTATAGATGCAAGAATAAAACATGTTCCCAAAAATGATGTCATTGAATGATCATCAAATCAATACTTTCTTGAATATCATAATGTCGAAATTATCCCAAGCGAATATTCTCATGGGATTAAAAGTATCGTTATGTCCTATTCCAGGACCCGGTCTACCAGTGTGCTAAGTTTCATCCGTATCCGTTCTGCTGTTAATGTGTGAAGAGGCAGGACACATTACAGATAAACTTTCGCATTTGTAATATTAGTATGGATAAGATTGATCATAATTATTATTGTATTTTTCATTATTTTTTCTCACTGTATGGCTGGTCGTTACGTCACTCTTTCCTTATGTCTATGGCACGTTCCGAGAGACCATAAACAAGTAATACAAGTTTTTTTGCTGATACGTCAGTTATGTTCGAATGGTTAAAAGTTTCCGTTTGTCTGTGCGTTATTGAATGAATTATGCAATGCTGGTTTTTAGGGTTTGGTACTATAAGGGTGAAAACCGGATCGCGTAGGCTACTAATAGAGTAGCTTACGCCCTCAGTCCATCTGTGTGTCACAACTGTCACAATATCTTTGGCACTGTAATATGCCGACAAAAAAATTATAAAACCGGTCAAGTGCGAGTCAGACTATGCGGACAGACAGACAGCTGGCCGATTCTGTAAATATGTCGAAGTGAAGGCTAGAGTGAAGTGATCACGAGGTGAGCTGCCAATCCATATAATCAAGATGGAATGACGGCTCACCTCGTGATCACTTCACCCAAGCCTTCACTTCGACTTGTTTAAAAAATCAACCGGCAGACCAGTCTAAGTCTCATGCAGTAAAAATATGCGATAAAACACATGGTGGGCAAACCAAGTGTTTGCAATGCCGTGTAATTATTTTCTATGCAATCTACCGATCGTCGATCGATGACATCGGTCGATGGTAGAATTTAATAGTAGACGTCGATCGATGGCTTTTTCAATTGTTTATCACCCGGTATACCTCGACCACCATCAGCCACAGCTACCAAACCAATTGATCAACGTCGATCGATGGCATCAATCGACGATCGATAGGATAAGTCTCCAATGGTACAGACGGAACCCTTCCTATGCGGGAGCGTCTCGCACTTGACCGGTATTTTTGTGATCCTGGTCAATTAAAGTTCTCAATCATGGAGCAATAGAAGTAAACATTGTTGTCATAGGCCGACGTTATTTTAGTATATTTTTATTAATTGCCAATTTATAACATTCGTTATTTTTTATTGGAAAATAACTGGATATATTTTTATTAGTTTATTTAATTAACATACGACGTTTGTGTTGATTGTTTTCTATCCATACTGACCTAAAATAGAAGAGCTAGTTATTTATTGATCATAAAACAAAACCTTTGGTGTATTAGAATTTTATTTACCCGGTAAAACGGGGTGGATAGAAATGCAGGGGTGAATAAAAACGAAACTTTTATTGGGATTTTTACGTTATTTAAATATTATTTGCAGTAATGAAGAACTCCAATTTTAATCATATAATTATATTTTTTTAAATGGATGCTTTGTGAGAAACCATTAATATGGTATTTAAATGAGAATCGCAATAACAATGGTTTTTATTCGCCCTGCATTTCTATCACCCCGTTTTACGGGATTGCTAGGCTTTTAATTTAAAACTAAACAGCACTAAGCCATTGCTTAGTTTAAACAGTGATTAACAGGTTCATTATTTAAAATGTTTTCTAGAGAATTTTAATTAAGAATCTCTTAAACAGTATTTAAATTAAGCATACGTATTTTTTTATGAATATAGGCAATACGGTCAAAGGTTTGGAAGTCGACTATGCAGAGGACTAGAACTAAAATGTTTTAGTAAGTACTTAGATATCTGAACGGTGAAATTGCTTTTACTACTTATGCATAAAATCCATTTTGTATTTACAGTTTTTTGTTGAACCTATAAATTGAATTTTCATGCAGTAAAACTAAATCAAACACCCACCTTATTTTAAAATAAATTGCTTGCAAGTGTTAAAAAAAATGTTTTTTTTTGTTATGTTTTTCTTGATTTTAAGAGAAAAATATAAAAATGGCTTGAAAAAATAAATACCATTACTTTTTAACTACACAGTATTTTTTTGCGAAAACTATTCACATAGGTAATATTATACGCGGTATATCAACAAGCTATTAGCTGTTATCCAACGGTATATTTATATAAAAAAACCCTATAAAAAATAAGGAAGAATTTTCCATAAATTATTCCATGCGTGCAAACTTTGACGCTTAGGATCCTACAAAATTGTTGAGTACATCACTCAATTAATCAATGTCGCTCTTGACAACAATATAGTGAACGAACAAAAAACTGCAATATTAATAAACGACCAGACATATTTATTTTGTGGTCAATGGTACTTTAAAAGTAGTATGGCAATGCTTTTATTAATTAATTTTGTATTCGTTCTTCGTACTATGTTATTTTCATTCTTCGTATTAAAAATACTATATATAAATGAGCAGCATTCACCTGCCGTTAGCTTAAATTGAATTTGGGGTAGGCACAGCATCTCTCTTTCTCTTATTAGTGCATCCCTGACATTCAAACCCTGGTTTTCTTTATTCTGTAACATCTTTCTCAAGGTTTAAACACATAGAGCGTATTTTTATTTTGTAAAGCATTTATGAATGAAAGATGAATAAAAAAAAAACAAATTTGGTGTCTATGGTCTAGCCGATTTTAAATTAAGAACACGTGTTCAAAATTCAAAAAGTTTTAAGTTCGTTGTGTCCCCATCACAAAATACAATCATGAATGGATGATTCTAAATTAACACAAATAAATGTCTACATTGATAAGAATGTAGTAATATCGTCTGACAGAGATGCTTCATTAAAGGCGCTCTCTATTCAAGAAACGTTTGAACTGATTGATAATGACAACGTTGAAATGTAGTACAAGCGTCTACTTACGATTTCACTAAGGGTTCACAGAAATTTCACTGCTTTATCAACACATGTGATACACTGTATTTAAATTTGAATGGGTTCTTAAATTTTTAAACACCACGTTTTTCTGAATCACGGAATACTTTCGGTCACTTTTTAAGTATTTTTCTAATATCACTTTTTGTCACTTTTAAAATGATTTAATTAAAATTGTAAATAGAGAAACGATATAAATTAATTCTGTATTTAAAGGTTTATCAAAATGTTAAATAAGTAAGTACAAATTTTAAGTAATATATCACAATTTAAAAAATAAGTACAAGCCACAAAACTCAAAAAGTATCACAGTAAAATGTAATTTGAAACTGAGATTCTATTATAAAAAGTTTAAAAAACACCCGCTTGCCGTTACTGAGTTCGATATTTAAAACACGGTTGCGGAGTACGTGCGTCCGTCACGAACATTCTCCACGCACTGATCGAAATGATCCGTTTAGTTGCTTTTAACTGAATATTTGTAAACAAAAAAAAAAAAAAAATTGTGTACGAGTATAAGGCAAAAGCTCGCACATGTATACGAAGATTAAAGATAATGACATAAAATAAACGCCTACGGGAATCCGTGAGGTTTATTTTATGGAAGTAAATAATAAAGGTAGTTTTACTTTTGAAGAATTTGGTTAAGTTGTACGTTTTTAGTTCTTATCGCCGGTTTTAATAATTGACAAAATCACGACAGTATTTCTCGAATGGTAAGGCAGATGTGTACCTATAATACACTCTAAATTTCTCTAGTTCTGTACAAATCCCAATCAATAGAGGGCGAGTTTATTGTCAGGTACAAATCAAGACTCCGTGCGGTACTGAGCAATTGCAAATGGCAAAGTACAGACGCCAGCACATGAAGCTACCAAAATCTGTCAAATTTCTTTAATAGATTCTCAAGTTTATCACTAAACGATAAGGTTCAAGGTTGATTGGGAAAGTTCTACAGTTTTGGGTTCCTTGATGTGTCGCGTCTGTACAATAACACTTTGTCCGAACCCGGAATCGAATCATAATTATGAATTAATTTTAGTTAATAAGGCATTGCAACAGTTCACCATCCTTCACTTGGGTAATTACAATTAGTTAATTGCTCATGAGGTTATTGCTATGGAATGCAATATTAGGTTTGGATTTACGGTGCATTTCAAATTTCACTATTACTAGAGAAAACGAGGGCTCCTCAGGGTTTATTAATAGGCCCAGTTCTTAAAGACTGTTAAAGATTCTACTTTGTTTTTAATGGATCTTAAATGTAGTACCTTTTTTACATTTACAACAAAATACGCATCTTTTTTAAATGGAAGAGGTGATTCCTGTAACTGACGTTCGTAAAAATTAGTCAAGTTTGTGTTGGTTATTCCATCATTGGTAAGCAACAGGCGCTACTCATGGAGATGCATGAGTAGTATTCGAGACATTTCTGAAGAAATCATGGATACTAGACATATTTCTTTAACATTGAGGTTTTCATAATGAAGAAAATTACTGAACAGATAATCTAAATACTAATATAATAAAGGTGAAGAGTTTGTTTGAACGTAGCGCGCTCTGAAACTACCAGTCGGATTTGGAAAATTCTTTTTGTATAAAATGATGCGGGAACGGGAAATACCTACAGGAACAGGAAAAAATGGGATATGTGCGTACGAAGTCGCGGAAAAAAGCTAGTTTAATATATAGCATTGGATGAGAGTAATTAAGGAGCAGACAAAAAAAGAAAAATTGCGCCAAGTATGACGCATACTATAAAAAGAAACAAGTAGACTAACTTTAACAGGTTGGGAAAATAAAGGCGTCCAATTACAGATGCAGATGTCGAGCAGTTGCCTAAGATAAGGCTAAAACAACTAATGACGATAATACAGGTAATGGCGAAGCCGTTATAGAAGAAACGGACTTGACAGGACACAAGATGTGCCGACGACCGAGGGTGGTACGTATTAGCCCACTGGATGTGAAAAGCGCTGGACCAGTCGATGTGATAACGCTTGGGGGTGCTATCTCTAGCGGTGGAAGTTGTGAAAGTAAGTATAACAAATATGTTGCGGCATTTGTTTGAAAGAACAACGGCCCTAGAACGCAAAGGGATTTAGAAGGAACACGGATGGGTTTTAGTCAGTAAAGAGTCTGATACGCCCTACCGCTCCACCTAGAGCGGAAGAAATCATTTGACTATTGAAAAAAAAAGTATAACACATATTATGAAATTCTTAGCTTCTCACACCCTGTATTAATTAAGCACCAACAGTAATTAAAACTAGCAAAGAAACAATAAATCAAGATGTGTACAGAACAAATATTGTTGCAATAGTTTAGACAGAACAGGTAAAGAGAGCGACATATTCCTATGTCAGTCATGCAACACTGACTGTTTATTTTCGTGGATATGTAAAGGATTATGATGAAGTTCTGGGAAGATGATCATTCTGCTTTCTCGTGTCAAGCTAATGCTAAGAGGTGGTCAGTTTATTGGCTCAATCTACACTTATAATATAAAAGAAGTAAGTCACTAAGAAGAAGGAGGTAATTTGGACTCTGCAGGCTAGGACACGGCAACAAAGTTGCGAAAACAAACTAAATATTAATATGTAGTAACCACAGGTAGTAACTTAGTAGTTCCTTCTAACAAACTTGACAATAACGATGGAGGTTAAGTAGAGGATATCAAGGACGTTGCAGTTGGTGGCCTAAAAGCAGCTTCAGGGACTGCTTCAAAGGCTTGCTTGAGCTAAATGCTGGTCCAGTTAGTTATTTTGAAGACGTGAAATTGGGATTGCTGCAACTTCTAGTGAAATACTTTGCAGGGATTACCACTTTTTCCATGTCGTATCCGCCTCTGCTGGTCCCTGATTATATTTATTACCTGGCACATAATATGTATTATGTATTTTATGGTCAATTAAATGACATTGTGACTGATAAAAATGTATAACATGAACACTTAAATAAATAATGTTTTTACCTAAAAACTCACGATTTTAGGAAAAACACATTGTTTTATAGTGTTGTCTCAATGCTGGTGGAATATTAAATGAACTAATTTTGTTTATGAAGGAATTTAATGGTGAACAAATAACTAGTTATACGTATGTGGTTACTTGTAGGTGGAAAGGCACTATAGGCAACGGAGTAAATAATTATTGCTTGGGCGGTTCATCATCATCATCATTAAATGCTTTGAGTTGAGTGGAGTTGAAATGTTTGCTGAATCGTAATCTCCACAGTCACAGGATTCGTCTGCGTCAATGGTCATTCGTCCTTTAACGGATATGGTCTACAGCCATATCAGTAAATCTTTAATGGTCTCTGGTTTGTGATTTGGTTTGTCTTTAGTTTCATTTGACCCGAGATTGGCAGGTCAAATTACACGTAAACGGTCTCAAATATTGGGTCTCATGGATAAAAATACACAACTACAAGAAAAATATTACACACTGGGTAATATTTCTGCGTTTCCATGTTCCAATAATGTAACCGGATTTCTTACTAGCAAATCTGATGCGGGATGATATAAGCTATCCAATGCAAAAAAAAAATAGATGATTTCAAGTTCTTGACATACAGCTTATTGGCTTCAGAAAGAATAACAGGCGATTACTACCAAGGTATTGTCCCAACCTTGAAGCTTTTTCGTAGCAGCACGTATTGTTAATCATCCCACATTTATATTTCAAACAGCATCACACCTTCGACCACATGACCTTATTATGATAATCAGTTCTAAGAACCGAACGCTTCCCTAATCATTTAGGGCAAGTCTCGGTGACTCAGATGATTGTACACTATCTACAGACTATGACGATGATGACGAATTCATTGGAGAAGACAATGGTGTAGTAAATTATGTTTCCGTCTTCCACCCAAAATAATCATAAATTATGTGTGAAATGAGGTAGGTCATACTAGAACTGTTTTATTATTTGGTTTTTGTGTTGTCCTAGTCTTTGGTGAGATGGTTGAAGGTGCTTTGATTTTGTAGTTACCGCTATACAAATAAAAATACAAAATAGTTTATTGTGACACTTAAAAAATTACATCACATTTAAACGTGTTTGGAGCCTCCTTTTAAGCAAACAATGCCCGTATTAGAAGGCTCCGCTCTTTCTCATCATTGTCGTACACTTATACCAACTAGAGTTAATATAGTGTTGTGACCTTAAGGGTAAATATCCTACTATAGGAATATTTCAACAGTATTCAAGAATTTGCTGGGTAGTGTTGTCTGATGTCAGTTTTCGTATTCAATATTTAGTAGTTTCTTATAACTAGACGGCTCTCGGCTATTCCCAAGCCTGTGGCTTTTCGTTAAATAACAGTCTTGATTTTTTCTTTGTCAGTTTCAGCCAATTGCTGAAGATCTATCTTCAATCCGTTCTTATTCTAGTTCATAGTTAGTTACTGCAAAATTAGTGAGAATTATATCTTGAATAGAGCAGTCTACTGGTGTTTTGTTACGACTTTGAGACCGGCCGGTAAATTCTTCCGAAACGCCGATAGATGGCGTTGTTCATTTGAAGCGCTTTCCTGAATCGCGGTGTTAAGATTCTCCGCGAGCGAATGACCCTCGCCGGTTTTAGTTCGTCAGTTATCGCTTCTCGGCCTTTTGGCTAAGATCAAAGTGTAGTATCTGTTCTTTTCAGCTTAATATCTGAAAGTTCCCCCACTGAGGGACCAGTATATTAAACTGATTTTTGTAAGCTGACGGGATGTTCGGGGCTCGCTCCACTCCCGTCGCGGGTCGGCCCGGCATTGCAGTGCCGCCGGGATCGGCCCACATATTACTTGACAATGACGAAACAAACAAGATTGTACCCAAGATTCAGGTATATCCATAGAGTACTTACTCATTGAATTTTGAGCAAGCCACGCACGGATTAAAACAGGATGTAGGTACCTTACTTCGGTGAATTTACTAAATGATTAATTCAAGTTTTTGCAATAGTTTAGGATTTACTTCAAATCCATACTAATATTATGAATGCAAAAGTTTCTTTGTCTGTATATTTGTCCGCCTGCGTGTTTGTTTGTATCCTCTTCACGTTGTAACGGCTGGAAAGGTTTGGATGTAACTTGCACTCGGGTAGACTATATCTTGGAATAAGTCATAGGATACTTGTTATCCCGGGAGGATGCTCCTTTTGATTAATTTTCGACTTTAAAGCGGCCAAGCCGCTGGCAGAAGTCAGTTGTATGATATTTTTAGGGTTCCGAACATCCGTAAGAAACGAAACCCTTAGAAGATCATTCGGGTGGCAGGACTCTCTGGCTGTCTGTCTGTCACCACATTTTTCCCAATCTACTGAACCGATTCTTTTGAAATTTCGAGCACATATGAACTTCTATGACCTAAACACGGAAGCGTCACGTAAATAATATTTGAGTACGGATCACTTTTGGGTGACAAACTAGAAAATTAAAAAAAGATTTTTATAGTGCACCGTGTGACATATCACCTTTTTTATAATTTTAAAATAAACAGTTTTGAAGTTTTTCCAGAAGTTAGACGAAAAATTCCCATCCTTATCTCCAAAACTACTCGGCCTAAAAATTTTAAAAAAAGCAGAGAATAGTTCTTTACCTATAGATTACAGGAAAATAAGAAGTCTATAGTGTTAAAATAACACGTTACAAAAATTAAATTCGTTCGGAACCTTTTGCACGCGAGTCCGACTCACACTCGGACAGTTTTTTAAACAAGAATTTATCTTTAAGCGAACTGCATTCCTTGTACGAAGATCTTTGGGCTGTAGTAGATACATATACTTAGCAGCTACCACCATACATCATAATAATAATTTCCTTCCTTCCTTTTCCATTTGCATGATTCCTTCTTGATAAACAAAAAGTGAATTAATTTTTTAAATGTGTGACGTATTTCTTATTATTATTGGGGCAGTTAGTTTCTTTTGAAAACAGGCAGGAAAGGGAAATCGATCGTCGCATCGAAAACGCCTGGAAAAGCTACTGGTCCATGAAGACGCTAATGAAGGGTGATCTCCCGATATCCTTGAAGCGCAAACTCATCGACATGTGTACTGGATGCACACCGCGAAGGCTGGTTCGAGGTGGCGCAAGAAAAGAATGTCTGGAAGGATATTGGGGAGGCCCAGCAGTGCCAGCAGTGGGACACAATAGGCCAAGGAAAAAATAAATAACGTCGCGTTTGACCACTATCTCAGCTAGAAGTAACCTATTCTATCCACTCTTGACTTAACGATCACCTGGTAGTAGCTATCAGGAACTCAGACCACGTCATGGCTTTTTTTTTAAAGATGGGGTATCTTCAAATGTCTTCTTCCGCTCTGGGTGGAGTGGAAGGGGTGTCAGACTCTTACTGACTAAAACCCATCCGTGTTCCTCCTAAAGCCCTTTGCGTTCCAGGGCCGCGGTGACTCTTTCGAACGAATTCCGCAACCTTGACAGGCTCTCAGTTACCCTGGTGTTGAATAATTTAATAGTTATTAGAATAGGGGATTCCTTAGTGGAAGTATTTTCGTGGTTGTTATTTTAACTGCCTTAAAATTATCTTATCTAGAGTGTGGAAACATTGCTCTTGATTTATTTAGTGTGATGATGGATTAGAAACTGTCTGTCAAAGTAATTCTCGTGTTAGCATATTTGATTCTTGAGGTGATGTATGTTCACACTAGAACATTTTTGACTAAAATATAGTGAAAGGTATATCAATGTTTGTTTGTATCAACTTCGAAACTTGTTTGCGGAGCTCGTGGCTGCACGCTGCGTGGCGTACAGGGTAACCTGTACGCCAATGTCACAAAACTGTGACAAGCAATCACGGTGAATTTGTGCCTTGGCGTAGTGGGTACGCCGATGCGTTTTTGGTCTGGCGTTCAAAACGTTAAAAATAATTAATTTTTATTAAGTACCTATTTATTTTCTTTTATTTCTTTAACTGGAATAATTTTAAGAACTTTGTTTTTGACTCCGGTTTCTTGTTTTGTAATTTTAGCTGGAATCATATTGAAATTAGAAGGGTACGTATGGTTTTTTTGTTTATTTAGGAGTTTTTTTTAAGGAAATTAATTTAAAATTAGATAACGTTATTTTGTGGAGGTCGGAGAGGCATTGCTTCTTTGTAAAATACTGGTTCACAGCTGCAACCGGTCAAACCGGAAGCCGACCCCAATAAAGCTGGGAAAAGGCTAGGTAAATTGTAGGATACCAGTATCAAAACAGTCCGAAGACAGTAAGTCATCGTTTCGTATAATGCCAACATTCAGTCCTGTCAATGTACCTACATGGTAAGGAAGACTTGTGTTAACTTGTGTTAGGTAAGTATGTAGTACTATTATTATTATTGTATACTTACTTTTGATTTTTATTAAACACTAGCTTTTGCCCGCGACTCGTACGCGCATGTCCCGTTTTTTCCCGTTCCCATACAGGGTGTCTCAGAACTCAACGTCAAGCCGAAACGGGGTGACAGGATTGATCATAAACATCACGAGAAAAATCTGAAAAAAAAAATCTATCCCATGCAGTTTGAAAATTATGGGCATTTTAAGAAACACCTAGAAAATTGATCAAACTGTACCATTTTTCGGTTATTGTGGTTATTCTTTTTTATTTTTGTTCATTTTAACTTAATCCTAAATAACATTTCTAGAATCCCAATAAATAATAATGTATATGTATGTATAGGTTTCCTGCCTCATGAATGTGGCTATCATATACAAATAGAATTTTCTAGTTTTTTTTTATAGAGCTTGGTGTTTGTTTGTTTGAACGCGTTAATCTCGGTAACTACCAGTTGGATAAGGAAAATTATTTTTATATATGGTAGCCACATTCGTGAGGAAGGCTAAGTATAGGCTACACAGGAACGGGAAAAAACAGGATATGCGCGTACGAAGTCGCAGGCAAAAGCTACTATAGTAGGTATAGATTTACCTAATGTTGCCTTGAACACATCAATGATCACAAATCACCTTTAGCATGTATTTGGGAGATCAACAATGACGTAAGCTCTCGTAGCAAGCAATAGGTACCTACCTTTAGAGCAGTGTCATTGACCTTCGACAGTAGGTATCATACCTTGTGCAACATTTTGTTTCGAAAACGAGTTAAGATATATATGTAGGTAAATTTGTTTTGATAGGTACTTATATTGCTTGTCTCGTAAGTACCAAGCGTAAATATTGCCTACGTTTCAGTAGGTAATAAGCCCAGTCCACCTTTTTTTTTTTTTTAAGGATGGGAAATCATCAAATGACTATTTCCGCTCTGGGTGGAGCGGAAGGGCGTGTCAGACTCTTACTGACTAAAACCCATCCGTGTTCCTTCTAAAGCCCTTTGCTTTCCAGGGCCGCGGTGACTCTTTCGAACAAATTCCGCAACAAGCCCAGTCCACCTGCATTGTTTAATGCAGCGGGACTTTAGAATCACGGGCGCTCAAAGTAGGTCCCTTTTTTGTGCCCTCGTGATTCCAGTCTTCACTGTCCGCCTATCGAGTGATTCCAGGGATGACGGTGGCACAGTATCTACCTATTAAAGGTTAAGTACTCATTACTGTACGGACAACATTTAACCTTTGCAACGCCATTGTCACGTGTGTACCTACTGTATACATGACAAGCAAGCGCGAAAATATGTAACAAAAAGTACGGCAAATTTGTGGCTTGGCGTCGGGGGCACGCTGATGCGTTTATGCTTTGTCGTTCTAAAGGTTAACTTGAGTCAATTGATTCGAGAAGTAGAAGAAGGTTGCACAGTGGTCAGGTGCTGCGGTGTATAGTGAGGATCAGAGGACACCTTGTAACAGTCTCTTCAGGGATGGGCTCTAACCGGCGTTGCATTTAGATTTGGGAGTTGTCTTTTAGTGGTAACAAGGCCCCTTCTATGTGCTGATGGTGATCACTGGAGTGGTTTTAGTGAGGTAAGAATTCCACAATCCGCGGGCTAATTCCCAAAGCCAAGGCGTCTTTTGAAAGGGGAAACCCAGCGATCAAAAAAGGTAAGGCCTGTAAGCAATGATATTATGTAGGTATTTAATTGTGTACTAAAATACGTCATTAGTGAAGCCGTCTTTTTTCCGAGCCGTCATAGACTATAGGTAAAACCCTTTTTTTAAGGATGGGAAATCATTAAATAACTCCTTCTGCTCGGGCGGAAGGGAGTGTCAGACTCACTTACTAAAGGACCTAATGCCCTTTGCATTCCAGGGCCGCGGTGACTCTTTCGAACAAATCCGCGACCCTGGCCAATACCCTGTGGTTGCAACGGCTGATTTTTTAAATTTTGTATTATTTTGAATTTTTGCATGCCTTATAGGTAGAATGTACAAGGAACCCTAATATAAGTAACATCTTATGTATTTACCTTACATTCTTTGCAAATAGAAACATTCTAGTCCATTATATTTTGAGCGTGAGGTCAAAGGGTTCGAGTACACGAGTAATTTAGTTGAAAATAAACCAAAACACAGAGAGGGCAGTATGGAATATTTAAAGCAATTACAAACAATATTGCCTAAACAATTTCCGCATTTTATTAAAGATGCTGCAGATTGCTCCAGATTGATCCAAAGGTGTCGCCGAGCAATAATTGCTCAAATTGCCTTGTAAACGCACCTTTAAGAAACAGACAGTGTATCGCTGTGTTTGCGCACGTACTTGTGTACTCATCTCCTGCGCAATAGGCTAATCTCCATTGAGACTGGCTAACGGCCACCGACCCATCGTGCCTGACATGAGACTATATCTATAGGTGTGATGAGTGAAAACGGAAACTTCTTCACCCAGATTCAAGAGAGCCGTAGGGAAACCAGCACTCTTAGAAAACACACAAACAGACCGCGTTCCGTTTTCCGGCCCCCGTTGCGACGTCCCAGTAATAACCCTCCCCGACCTTTGATTACCAAGCCAGTCTGCGTCGCTGAGCCAGTAGTTTTGAATCCCCTAAATAATAATGATATGACCCAGCCTGTCCCTTGCTGTCCTCCCGAAATGACGCCGCTAAGCCGAGGTCCATATCCCGCAGGGGATGCCCTAGCGAGCGGTCATTTAAGATAATTAGCTAGTTTTTAAGCCCTGGCTGGGGGCCATAAATTCATTTGAGGCAACCACAGGATAGTCCGGTTAAGCAGTAACCAGCCTTAGTGTGCTGAACTGCGAGTGGTTCCGGTCAACAAAAAAAAAAATGGAATCTTCTGAAATTGTTAACGTTTTTAAAGATCTTGAAAATAACGTTCTTCACGCCTAACCAAATATTTCTAGCAACAATATGCTTATTCGGGTTTTGATATTCAAGTAACTATAATGTTTTAGTTGCTTAATGACTCAGTACGCATAACTGCATTTGCATAACAACTTTATTGGGCACTTAAGTAAAATTACTATTCCTTTTTTTTTGCAGGGGAAACCTTGGAAAGGCGCTTGGACGTTTGAGGAGAAAGACCAGGGAGTGTGAGATTCCTACATCACTAAAACCACCCCGGTGATCACCATCAGCACATAGAAGGGTACCTCTTAAAAGACCACTCTGGAACAACCTCTGTACCTGCAAAGAGGTTGTTCCGGAGTGGTCTTTTATGGCACATACCTGGGGAGACTGTTAAGGAACATGGGATACCTACAGGTGATTAAATCAATCGCCTTATTACAAGTCTTTCTTTACTCAGACTCTTGACCTCATAAAGTATAGGATGGTTAAAGGCTCGGCGTTGCGTTGTTTGAAAGGGTTACCGCGGCACGGGAACGCAAAGGGCATTTCAAGGAACACGGGTGGGTTTTAGAGTCAGTAAGAGTCAGTAAGAGTCTGATACTCCCTCCCACTCTGCCCAGAGCGGGACATGTCATTTGATGATTTCCCGCCAAAAAAAAAGGTACTACTATATTTATAGGATAGTGAAAAATAATTTTAGAAACATAAAAAGACAAAGGCAATGAAAAATTTGGACGGATATATAGAAGCAAAATTGAAAAATAAATAATTATTCATTTCATAACTGTTTATTATTAACAAGTCTTCATCTTACAATATATTATTTTAAAGTTATTATCATTATCACATATTTACATTTTATTAATAGTTTACACGTTTTCAAAACGCACTATCACGACGGCTTTCCGATAATGAGCCGGTCAGAGACATATTATTTACTTAAGTGACTAACGCCATCTAGTGAGGGAAGATGTCATTCAAATTGTCCTTTTTTGGCAGCGATAGTGGCGCCATCGCGGGCATCGCCTCTGTCGGGATATTATGGAACTAATAGTTCGGTGAAAATGAGTCAGTTATTTCAAAAAGTGTTAAAACACTTTCTTTTAATTTAATGTAAAATTATTAGTCAACGATTTGATATAAATATCAGAGTCTTGGCTAAATAACAAAACATTTTTGCAATCAAAACCTATAATCAGCATTAATTTATAATAAATTATAGAATACAGTTTTTATTTAAATAAATAACACCATTTTCTTACAATGGTCTCACTACTGCCAATCACAACACTGGTGGCGTTTTTAAGATCTAAAATCCTTTTAGGATTAACCTTTACATAAGGCACATCAATACTTAAAAACATTATTTACATTATTTTAACAATTATATTACAAATAATAATCTTTAATTACTAATAATTATGCAATATCATGGCTCGTTACTTATATAATATTTTTAAAATTATATAAAATTTCATGAAAAATAATATAATACAATGTACATATGTCATCGAAAAGTAGGTACATTCATCTATATAATACAGAGCAAAATCATGGAAAGCGAAATATGACAATGGTACGGCAGCGAGTGCTCAGCGTCATCATGTTAATTATAATATCTTAGGCTTTATACCAAGTGAAATTCTATTTGACTTTAGGCTTTATACCAAGTAAAATTCTATCTGACTTTAGGCTTTAGACCAAGTGAAATTCTATCTGACTTTAGGCTCTAGACCAAGTGAAATTCTATCTGACTTTAGGCTCTAGACCAAGTGAAATTCTTTATGACTTTTCGGTAGGTAACAATATTGCTAATGCAATTGCAATTATTTTTGATAATGGTGATCAAAAAGCTGTCAGCTATGCCGAAGACTTTTGCCAAGTAGTGAGCCAATATAGGTTGATTAAAAATCTTTATCGCTGATAAAATGTCGCTTTGTCTTAAGGCACTTGAATTTAAGTTTTTGGCCATTAAAAAAAAATATTGATAGGCTCGCGTTTGAGTACAATAAAATTTCACCTGATGGTAAGCGATGATGTGGTCGACGATGGAGTACACGCTTGCCTAGTAACCTGTTCACTCTCAACTCTTGATTTAACAACGTCAGGTAGCATTCTTGCTATCACGTCATTTTCATGGTCCTCGGGTTAATAAATAAAATCATATTTTAAGGTAAGTATATGATGAATTCTAATTTTCGACAGAAAAACAATTCTATCTAAAAATAATGCTGCATCACGGAAATGACGTGGTTTCAAGGATGATATTTTGTAACATCCAGTTTAGTAAATAACGCCATGCTATAAATTGGTTTAGGTGACACGTCTATGCTATTCCATTAAGCCAACATGAATGTTATTAGATCATCGTTTGTAAACAATTTTTTAAAATAAATATCAAGAAAATTAAAACATTTATATTGTTCTTTGAATTGACATTTGACTAAAATGTCCTTCAAATATTTTGTAAACACGGAAGTGATTTCAATATTTTAATAATTTTATAATTCATATGATTTATAACTGTGAATAACTTTTATGGAAATTACAGTACGTTTTCTCATTTTATTCATAAGAAAAACACAACTCATTGTAGATACTTAGGACACAAAAATATGTTTAAGTATATTTTTAAACACTAAGGAAACCTTCAAGCTCTCGCTAATCCGCAAATAACGTGTATTATACACAACTTTGATATATTTCATCATGAATGAGAATTTTTTGAGCGACTGATAAAATCAGCGCTTAGACAATTTACCCAAGCAGTACTTTTTTAAATTGAAAAACCATAATTCTATATATTTAATAAGATTGAAGAGAAATATAATCCTTTAAGCTATGAATATATGCGCTTTCTGAGGGAAACCACGTTTGACATTTTGATGCTAAGGCTGACATTGAAATCGGACTGTGCAAACAAACATACATACGGTTTTAAAGAAACCAAAAAAAAAGCCAAAGCTCTGAGTAGGCCATTTATTTTTTGGGAGATATAAAATTTTCTTCATTATTTAATCGCTTCATTAATCAAAATGCTCTGATTTTAATATAGGTACAATGCTTAGTACCAAAATAAGGATGAACTTGCAAGACGCAAAAGTTGGCACTTTTTTACTTTTTCAAGTAAGGATAATACATTAAGTTGTCATGAAAATAAAAGCAGCTAGCGGAGAAAAAGATATTATACATACTGAGACCTTTCTTGTTAACTATTAATTGGACAAAAAATAATTGAACACAAACTAGATCCAATCAACACATCTAATATTCACATCACGCTATAGTGTCTTATTGACAATGACACTTAACAGGAACCTCTCGTAGCATAATTACATAAAACTGACACTAAAATACACTTAGCGTATTCTTATATTACACTCTCACACAGTAAAATTAAAATACACAATTTAATTAAATTAGACGTAAGATACACAATAATATAAATAACTACACACATAATCACAACATTTAATTACTTAAAACAAAACTGCCCAAAGACATCAGTCTGTCTGTATGTTTGGGCACACATATAAAATAACTGGACGGAATATGATACAATTTTGACAACCTCATAGGATATCCATCACTGGAGGCCGAATTAGAATGAAATGATATTCGAGATATTTTCTTGAAAGGTACTCAAATTTATGGAACTCAATTACCAAATCAATTTGGTTGGTTGAAATGTAGAAGATGCCATTTGAATAAACTCTGATTGGTTGTTAAGTTATAAAGTAAATGCTAAACAAATCCAAGAAGATCCAGGTATTGTGGCAACTTCTGAGAGGCCTTTGTCCAGTTCAGACACTAACATAATACAAACTATATGCCAAGTTCTGGACTACTATAGGCCAAGATGATAAGAACGACATAAGAGTTTAAGCCCACAATATCTTATGGAACAGAATCGATCCTACTGTCATTTTTCTTGACCTTACCTGAGAGTTTGGAGTATATTTCATCGATTGACTTCTGCCTGGTCTCAGGGAAGGAGATGACGGTATAAAAGCAGGCGATGAAGCAGACAATGGCAAAGAATAGGAAGGTCCAGTGGATGCCGATGAGCTCACAGAGGATGGTGAACCATTTCGTTTGGACGAAGTTGCTCATTTTTGCGCAGACGTTCGCGAAAGCTGATACGGTGCCTCGGAGCTGAAAATGAAAAATGTATTGTTGAATTTTGGTGTTTCCGTAGTCACAGAATAAAAATTGTGTGTGTTTATATCTAACAAAACCTTTAGAATTTATTTTATTTTCATTTTAATAAAGGTAAGCTTACAAAGATAAAGTTATCAGTTCATGCATAAGCTGTTTATTATAAGAAGTAATTGTGTAAAGGCAAAGCAAAAAAATAGCCATAAAGTATTTCTAACATTAGAGCAATTTAGTAAAATGAACATTCAATTCAAAGAGGTCACAAAATACTACTAGGTACTTTAAGTAATTTCAGAGCAACAAGACGTTGAATAAAGTTATTTTGCAAGGCACGAAAGAGCATACTATAATTATTTAGAGCATTTCTTTATTTGCATTAAGGAGTTTGAAAATAAATAGCACCGCACAAGGAATAACAACATTTATAAAAATGAATCTTAACCAACCTGGAAAGTGAATAGATCCGTGATAATGATATACGAGATAGGCTGGAACCCTGCAGCATCTGCGAAGATGCACATACACATGGCCATGACGGGCAGCCAGCCGGGCAGCCAGATGCCTGATGACGTCATGTAGAACCACGCGGATAGGATCACCATGCCCACGCCGACGGCAAATGATGTTGTAACTAGGAGAAGCTGGAATAGAGGAAAAACTCGTATTTTGAATTAATAAAGAAACTTTGGGTTGAAGTCAATTCCCTCGTGGTGGGAAATTGAAGAAAGACAACAACTTTATTCTGTGGAGTAGGCAACACTATGAGGTTTCAGTTGATTTGTAACAACTAACTGGGTAATACGGTACTTCATGGCAAGACTGGTGTCAGATTTTCTAACTTCTGACAATCCGTAACGACTACTGCCGAAAATCTCCAAATGACCGCCGGGACCAACGGCTTAACGTGCTTTCCAAGGCACGGAGGAAACTTGGTATTATTATTATTTATTTATTTATTTATTCATTCCTACCTTTACAGATACATACACATGAGGGGATAAAATGGGTAAACACCATATTCTTTTAAATAAAGAAACCTCGCAAACTTGCAATTCCAAATAATTGCACTGGTTTCCAGGTGACTTACGTATTTTAAGATGGTCACCCATCCACAGACCAACCCCTTGCGGCTGTTTTATTTTAGCCACGAACAACTAAGATTCAATAAGAGGAAAAGGAAGTCCTCACCTTTCTGCCAGTCTTCTCAACAAAGCAAGTAGCCACGACAGATCCCAGCAGCTGCACCACTCCAATCAACATGACTTGCTTGTTCGGACTAAGTTTGAGGCTGATGGACTCTGAAGCTCTCTCGAAAACGAAGCCGGCGTATATGAGCACGATGAGGTAGCCGTCGAACTGCTGAGTGATCTTGATAATGATGGTTATGATAAACGCCTTAAAGGTTGGTTTGTCTTGCACTGTGGAGGTGGGAAGGATTACGTTTTAGTATCATAATGTAAACGCAAGTATGTACATAACATCATGCCTATTTTCCCCGGTAGATAAGACAGAGGTGATCTATAGTGCATCTTTATTTAGCCAGGTATATTTAATTGTCAAAGGCGTGCTTATTGCAATCAACTAGGGCACAAATCCAAAGAAGCTTCTGAAAAAATCCAGATGAAAGAACCCAACTGCACTTTATCTGAACCGGGAATCGAATCCAGGACTTCATGTTCAAAAGTAGCGCGTCCGTTATTATACGAAGAAGGCAGGCAGGCAATCCGGGACATATTCGTTTCGGATCGATTGAGCCTTTTATTTTAGGATGGGAAAGCATCTAATGACTCCTTCCACTCTGCCTAAAGCGTCAGACTCTTATCTGTGTTCCTCCTTATGTCCTTTGCGTTCCAGGGCCGCGGTGACTCTTTCGAACAAATAGGAAAGCCTTTTTTTTTAAGGATAGGAAATCATCAAATGACTTCTTCCGCTCTGGGTGGAGCGGAAGGACGTGTCAGACTCTTACTGACTAAAATCCATCCGTGTTCCTTCTAAAGCCCTTTGCGTTCCAGGGCCGCGGTCACTCTTTCGAACAAATTCCGCAACCCTGGCAGGCTCTGGCCCTAGCGGGCCCCGTCCTCATTGCTGACATCTCTTTGAGGCGCGCGTGAAACACAACGCGCCATCGACCCGGGCCTGGTGGTGATCGGACAGCGAGCCACCCAACGCTCGCCGTCCGCAGGCCCGCGCAGTAGGTGAAATAGGAAAGCCTACATGTTTAATGAGTGTCACAATAAGAGGCTGCTTTGAAAGCAAAGTGTTGTATTTGAATTGAGGTCAGTAGTTTTATACTAAGCAATAAGGAATGGCAGTTGCACTCGTATTATACGTTTTAATGTCCATTTATGGCGTCGTGCCAAAACAATACAATATAGTAAATTAGAAGTTTACGCAATCGGAGAAAGCACGGTAAACTAGACACTGCATTGATGTATTTGCAGTTTAAAAATCTTCTGAGCTCTGATCTTAGGCTTTTCTTACTATAACATTATTAATATATATATATACAGGGTGTCCCAAAACTCAACGTCAAGCCGAAACGGGGTGACAGGATTGATCATAACCATCACGAGAAAAATCTGAAAAAAAATCTATCCCATGCAGTTTAAAAATTATGGGCATTTTAAGAAAAACCTAGAAATTTGATCAAACTGTACCATTTTTCGGTTATTGTGGTTATTCTTTTTTATTTTTGTTCATTTGAACTTTGGAAACGTAATCCTAAATAACATTTCTAGAATCCCAATAAAAAATAATGACACAATTGCCTCAAGTTTCCGAGAATTGAGACTATTTGTTAAACTACGAATTTAAAATTTTCAAGATTCGTCGACTTTGACAGGCCCTCCTATAAAAAAAATGTACTAGAGTGCCTTGGCAAGTGGCATTAAAAGTTGGCGCATTTAATCAGAATTCTAAAATGGTACAATACTTGTTAGTTCCATACAATAGAAAAGAGTAAAAAAATTAAAACCTCAAGTAACCCGATTTTTGCTATCAGATTTTACTCAGTTAAAATGTTTTTAATTCACACAAGCTCTAGGTAGGTTCTTAATTTTAAGACAAAATGATGAGAGAGATGGATAATGGGTATGTTCGCCATGAGTGAGCGAGACAGATAGTGACGCCACGCATTGAGACGGAGATGCGTCGTTTAAACGAGTGCGAATGAAACAGATAGATGCTATGGCATCTATCTGTTTCATTCGCACTAGTTTCAGCCAAGCAAATGGCTACGCTACCAGTCCGACACCAACCAGTTAGTACGTTTCGCTCATTCGTCTACTGCGCACGTTCGTATTCGCTTGTGTTGATTTAGTACTGACAACTTTGGCTTCTCTTTTTGGACTTGAATCTTTGTGAATTGAAAGAAAGAAAAGAAAGAAAGAAAGAATAATATTTATTTAGCACTTACATGAAACACGCACGGTACACAGAAATAAAATTAAAAAGAAATGTAGGTATGCTAGGAACTAAATGTGTGTCTCACGGCTGCACTAAAAAGGTCCATTTCAGCGATATGTCAGACAGACTGATGCTGTCTGACGCTGGTTTTCTAATGAACCCTTGAATGGACGAGTGGCGGACTTGTTGATAACATACTGGTTGGTGTCGGACTGGTAGCGTAGCCATTTGCTTGGCTGAAACTAGTGCGAATGAAACAGATAGATGCCATAGCATCTATCTGTTTCATTCGCACTCGTTTAAACGACGCATCTCCGTCTCAATGCGTGGCGTCACTATCTGTCTCGCTCACTCATGGCAAACATACCCATTATCCATCTCTCTCATCATTTTGTCTTAAAATTAAGAACCTACCTAGAGCTTGTGTGAATTAAAAACATTTTAACTGAGTAAAATGAGATAGCAAAAATCGGGTTACTTGAGGTTTTAATTTTTTTACTCTTTTCTATTGTATGGAACTAACAAGTATTGTACCATTTTAGAATTCTGATTAAATGCGCCAACTTTTAATGCCACTTGCCAAGGCACTCTAGTACATTTTTTTTATAGGAGGGCCTGTCAAAGTCGACGAGTCTTGAAAATTTTAAATTCGTAGTTTAACAAATAGTCTCAATTCTCGGAAACTTGAGGCAATTGTGTCATTATTTTTTATTGGGATTCTAGAAATGTTATTTAGGATTACGTTTCCAAAGTTCAAATGAACAAAAATAAAAAAGAATAACCACAATAACCGAAAAATGGTACAGTTTGATCAAATTTCTAGGTTTTTCTTAAAATGCCCATAATTTTTAAACTGCATGGGATAGATTTTTTTTCAGATTTTTCTCGTGATGGTTATGATCAATCCTGTCACCCCGTTTCGGCTTGACGTTGAGTTTTGGGACACCCTGTATATATTATTATTAACATCCTTACTTATATTTATAAAAAAATTAAAACAATATTTAATTGAAAAATGCTGTTACAGTATAAAGGAATATTGAAATGACAAAATATAAGGTATAAAGAGTGTTTAAAATGGTTTTATTTTAAATATAAGTTTAGCTATTTAAAGCTTCCTCTCTCCTACATATATTTGTTTTTTGCTGTGCCCGACAGGGTCCATAATGATCACAATTTCTTTTTTTAATTTACCACCTAAGTACACATTGTGGAATGCAAATAAAGTATTGAGTATTGATGAATAATACTTACTAATAATCTTCCAAACAGATTGCGAATCAGCTTGTGTTTGTTTATCAACCCTCACGATGCTCTCTATATCTTGTTCAACTCCTCGGTCCATCACGCTGACACCTCGGAGCCAGGCTAGTACTGTCTTCGCTTCCTGTAACATAATCATTGGCAGGGTTAGTTTATCCTTGTTGTTTATTGATGATCCCAAGTTTCTAAAAGCTTTCTACCAAAATAATATGGTTGGCTTGAGTTTCATTATTTGCTTTCGAAAGTAAACACGAATAAATTATATTTAAAGAAAAAACTAAGTCACACTAGTGGGTGGCAGATAACTACATATTTTCTAGTAAAACAACTGAAGAGCAAGACAGGAGTTATGATTTAAGGAACTTCTAAATGACTTGGTATAACTGTTTGAGCTCACTTCTTTTATAAGCGAAGCCGTTAAGAAGCTTGAATCCCCGAATTTTGGAATTCTTTCACATTTATGTTTTCGAAGCATTTAATTTTTTCACTTTATGTTTTGTTAGGATACAATTTACGTCCTCCATGCAAAGCCACCATATTCATCATCATCCTCATCATCATCATCATCATATCAGCCGAAAGACGTCCACTGCTGGACATAGGCCTACCCCACCTGCCAAAATCGCCACGTTGGCAGGTGGGTTGGCGATCGCAGTGTAGCTGTTTGCAATGTACAGAGAATGCTGCTGCCCATTCTCTGGTGAGTCCCTTGTCGCTTCTATAGCCACCATATTATTCATCATTTGATTAACCTTTTTTCAAGATTATCGATATTACTGTTGCAATAAACCCAATGTCTACACATAAGAACCAACAATAACGCTATAATTCATACGGAACTGAATTAATTTAAAATTTAAATGACAATCAAATAGAATAGTTTCCGATTTAGCTTGGAAGAGATCGATGCTAAGTGATTTTTTATTAGTTGTTGCAATATTATATTCTAATGGAATTGAATACCTTTTCTAAGTTGGCCTTGATATAATGGTGTTTTATAGTAAAAAAAATTAGCTTAACTAATATTGTAAAGTTGTAAATTCTTGTGTTTGTTTATTTAATATATTTTTATTTATGTTGTTGAACCCTTTTGGGTTGAAAGGCTAAAAGACCCGAGTGTTCAAGTTTTTCGTGACATCAGCAGGCTCTTCACGTGACCAGAGGGCAGGCCTTCTTCCGGCCAAAGAATCAGCATTGCAATTCAACGTGGCAACCCTGCCAGTGTTATGGGCACTTTCTCATTGATAGCGATGTGGACGAATTTTTCGATACCCAATGGTATTTTCCCTCCCCCTTTTATCCGGCTTGTATATTTCACCGGAAATGGCAAACGCCGCCGTAAGATTGTAAAATATCGTGTGAAATTTTACTGTAAACTATTTTTTCTAAATAAAACACGGATATATTGGAAACTATTGAATTTATATGGAACGAAAAAAACGTTTTTTTCAAAATAAATCAAGATTTATAACAATCTTACGAAATCCGCAATTTTCGGGTATTTTCTTTTTAATTAGCTTATATTTTGTACATAATTTAATGGTGTGTAATTATCTGTAAATGTGATATTTTCTAAAGATAAACTATGGAAGTACTGATACGATTTCGAAAAATATAAAAATATTTTTAAAACGCCAAATAATCGATGAGTAACATGATTGTGTATTTTATCCCTAAACACCTCGATACCTGTAGTTAAAGGTAACAGGAGCGAAGAAAGGTAACAGGAGCAAAGAAAGGTTACAGGAGCGAAGAAAGGTAACAGGAGCGAGGAAAGGTTGAAGGAGCGAAGAATGCTAACAGGAGCGAGGAAAGGTTGCAGGAGCGAAGAAAGGTAACAGGAGCGAGGAAAGGTTGCAGGAGCGAAGAAAGGTAACAGGAGCAAAGAAAGGTAACAGGAGCAAAGAAAGGTTACAGGAGCGAGGAAAGGTTGCAGGAGCAAAGAAAGGTCACAGGATCAAAGAAAGGTTACAGGAGCGAAGAAAGGTAACAGGAGCGAGGAAAGGTTGCAGGAGCGAAGAAAGGTCACAGGAGCAAAGAAAGGTTACAGAAGCGAAGAAAGGTAACAGGAGCGAGGAAAGGTAACAGGAGCGAGGAAACGTAACAGGAGCGAGGAAAGGTAACAGGAGCGAGGAAAGGTTACAAGAGCGAAGAAAGGTAACAGGAGCAAAGAAACGTTACAGGAGCGAGGAAAGGTAACAGAAGTGAGGAAACGTAACAGGAGCGAAGAAAGGTAACAGGAGCGAGGAAACGTAACAGGAGCGAAGAAAGGTAACAGGAGCGAAGAAAGGTAACAGGAGCGAAGACGCGGGATAAAGCTAGTTTTATAAATCCCACTATTCTTCTTTCCTAACATGATTGTGGTCTGTTTACATTTTTAATTGTGTTTAAACGATGTCATAACGGTGTTTTTTCTGAGCATTCATTTATTTATTTTGTATAATAATAAATGTTTAAATCTTTACACAAAATAATTTTGCCGATGTAACGGTATATCCATTTTTGGGATTAAGTAGACTTTGTCCCACTTTTGATTGAAGAAAAGAGCTCGAAGTCTACAAATGTAATGAGTCCTAAAAATCATGATTATGCCCCTGGCATTCGCGGGACACTTGTCTGTCAGTACCTATACTAGCATTTTTTGTGCAATTTCGCCTCCATGAAACTGGAGCAAGCTAAGTTGCCAAGCACCATGGATTGAAAACCGGCCAAGTGCGTGTCGGCGGTACGCAGTGTTCCGTAGTTACACGTCACAATTGCCGACTTAGAATAAAGTTAAAGTTGGATAGAAAAATAGATTTTCCAACCCCTGAATATATTTTAAACGACCCATCCAACGACACCCCACACCATGGGATAGCCGAGAAAAAAAAAACATTCGCCATTATGAGTCTTAAATTGTGAATAGTAAATAAGATCTCCATAGATCTAAATGAACCAAAATATTTAAATAGGAGATATGGTATTTTAAACAGTGTGGTACTCACATCAACTTTGCCCTGCTTGACCAGGTACTCAGGAGTCTCCGGCATGGCGAGGAAGATGAAGAAGGTCACGGTGGGTACCAGGAGCCCAAGCCACAGCATGGTGTTGACGCTCAGGACATCAGCGCACACGTAGCTCATCAGGTAGCCGATGTTCCTGGAAAATAAAGCAATTTTATTTATTCAACACTTTACGCACACAACTGTACAGAGGCGGACTTATTGCCACAGGAATCCCTACTAGTCAACTTTTGAGTGATCCACGCACAGCACAGCGCTTAATATGTCGCAAACGGATCCTTGGATGAAAAAATGGTTTTCACACACCGGCAATACTTTTAAACGACGTATCCAACGACACCCCACACCATGGTATAGACGATAAAAAAACCATCGCCACTGGACGTGTAGGGCATAACTATTTTTTTTCCTAGATTTTATTTTACCCATACGTACCAAATTCTAACTTTCTAGTGCTAAGAGTCTCTGAGCTAAACCGCGGACATGGCGAAACTATAAGGGTTCCTTGTTGACTACAATTCAATTCAAAACATTTATTTCAGACTTTTCAGTCCACACAGTGTTACTAGTACATCAAGATAACTTAAAGCTATGTTAGTAATTCACACATACAACAAATAGGAGATAAAAACGCAAGCCAGCCAACAATATGTGCAGCCAAATCCAATGTCTCCAAATAGGACTATGGATGTAGTCTGCAATTACACTTAGGTAGCTGTTGGGACTGCCCCTCACTCTTCGCATCAGCGATGTTGCTCTCTTACGTATAATGGCGTGAAAGCCGTCCACTTGAGCTTCAGCAAACATCGCTGACGCACTGCAGTAGCGAGGCAACCTGAAAGCATTGTTATGGGTCCAATACCCGCAGGGTACTGACGGAACCCTAAAAATACGATTGATATTTATTTTAATACAGATATTTAAATAAATAAAAGATATATTTAAACTATACAAACAAATGACTGTGGTATGATACTGAAGTGCATGTGTGTTTGAAATTATTTTTTGTGTAGTGTACTTATGTATTTAATTTATTGACAATTTTAATGTAATTCATTGATATTTTAAGTACCTCTTGTGTTAGTTTTAAATTTAAATAGCTACTGTTAGTTTCTTCTGATATATTTGTAGTAATTTTGTGTATCAATACGCATACAATATCAATAGGTAGCTGTATGTACTTCTGTAACAAAGTACCAGCGATCTAATGATTTATGCTGCGCAGAGGTCATTACGTAATAAAACCTGGTCAAGTCTGTTCGTTGAACTTTTACATGCATAATTATCTGCTTGTTTACGTACTTTATTAAATCATCACGAAGTATCCCCATAAATATACATTTTCACACACTATCAGTAGGTGTAGCTGTGTGTTAAACCATTTTATTGCCAGTTTTGTGGAGCAGCGTTTGCAGGGCGAGCTTATTATGGTCATCAAGGCTTCCTCAGACAGGCACGACACGACAATGCGATAACCAATTTTCATAAAAATGGGCACGACGCGACAATGCGATATCCAATTTTCATAGAAATTTTGAATAATTTCTATGAAAACTGTTTGTCGCATTGTAGCAGTTTGCAGATACGAAGATTAAAAAAAAAGTTTACGGTCAGTTGTGACACAGCTTCATAGAGCCTTCAAATGGGCACACAATCACATGTTCAGATTCTGAGCTGCAACTGAGTACGTCAAGAAAGGTAGACATCAATAACTCTTTGCTGATGATAAAACCCCAGAAGGACCCAGTGCGCCAATAATCATGAAAAAGATCCGGATTGCTATTTTGCTAAATAAATTTTATCTTCTTTACTACAATGCTTCCGAGCTGATTTAAAACAAAAGTGCGTCAACAGCCAAGACTTTTTTATACCTACCAAACAGAGGGCCAATTTCTACTAACTTTTAAGGAACGTTCGCATTTGCATCTCAGCCGCAATCTGTCGTTTTCGATGCTTATTTTTTTTACAATTGGCACTCTGATTACAGTTCGAGTTAGCAATCTCAAAAACGGCCATCTGACTTCCGCAACCAACACAATCAACATTCTATGTTTGCGTAGTTTCTGGTTTGACAAGTTGCTTCCTACTGACTGTCTTTTAGTTTGGACTTCCGTCGGTCAAGTCCGTCAGTAACTTTCAGTTTTGGTCCAACTATAAAAGCTCCAATGACAATGTCATTATAGGGAAGTTTACTAAAGAAATTAGTCTAATTAGTAATTAGTATTGTTTGCTACTTCCTCAAGTCTAAACAAATTTGGCGCTCAGGGAAACCATGTCCTGGATAATTTTTGAAGTGAAAACTTCTTTAGGCCCGTTTTTTGGGTGAACAAAAATCACGGAACTTGCGTCATCGTCACGGAACGCTTAAGTTTTCGCTTAGTTTTCACTTCTTTCGGCAGGCTCCAAAGACTGCCCCGCGTGTTTTTATCCTGGGAGTATGTTTCCTTGGAATGACCTTCGACTTTTTCAGTTAAGCACAAGCCTTGATATCGTCTGATAGAAAGCGATGAGTGAGGTTTACAATGTAACGAGAATGCCCAGAAGATGCCTGTTCAATCTTGGTTTACGTTTACCCCGCAGATTTTCCAAAGAGTGGCCAGGAAGTGCAGTTACCCAGAGTGCTAAGTCAAGTGCCGCTATCTCCTCCAATCCCCTTTAGTAACAACATGCACTGGCTTATATTTAGCTAAACTACAGAATAAACTTACCTATTCAAAATAAGGAGAGACCCCAATGCTCCTCTGAGATCGATATCGCTTATTTCCTTCAAGTATATCGGCAGGACTATGTAGCAGGACGAGCAGGGAATACCAGCGACTGCCCGAGCCAGGATCAGGGCCCAGGGTTCCAGACATAGCAGCTTAATCTGCCAGTAGATCTGAGGACAGGGGAAAAAAAATTGTAAGTTTTTTCGTGACTGTGTCGTTGGTGTTTCGCCGAGATTGAGGTGGATTCTTTTAAAGTAAACAGCAATTGCGATTTGTATTTGTTTTTTTCATAGACTGGTTCACAAGAGGGGGTACACTCAGGTAAGAGTCTTTATAGCCTCCTCCGATTCCTTTATATTCCTTTTAGAGGTATCAGGAACCCTTCCATGTGCTGATGGTGATCATCATGGTAGTTTTAGTCCCCCAGATAACAAAAACGTTGCCTTATATATGGTAACTATGACATAACTGGGGAAGTTTGATTTCATTCGCCTCTGCCTCCAATTTCAGTACAGAAATGTTGAGTAATTTGTCAACTTCTATCGGTTTTTTAAAAGGAAATGGAAAATCTTTTGACGAACTCCAGCAGTAGCACGTGTTGCCCAGATAGCAGACGTTATGGATATTATTCATGCAGTAATCGCAGCTAAGTTCGTGAAGGCGACCTATAGAACGCTAATTGAAGTAATAAAATAAGAAAAAGAGAATTATTCGCTTCTTTACATAATTTTTTCCGCTTACTTAGTTACGACATAAGCCTGAATCACGCACATTCATCTATTGTTACATAATATGCATTAAACCATTGTTTTAAAGATAATTTATGTTTGTTATTATTCAATTCATATGCTATTAGTTTTAGAGAAGGAAACCCAAGTTTTGTCAAAAATTGTTTACTTTCCACAGCAAAGAATACGATGATGTGGATAAGTCTTTTTTCATCACAATTGTAATTTAACCTACGGACCGGTTAAGAATAACTCTAATAAGAATACCTATATAATATAATAGTGCTTTCGCCAGCGACTTTTAAAATTATCCTAAGGGAACGTACTCCCGGGATTATCCTATGTCCTACTCCAGAACACCAGTGTGCCACGTTTCGTCCAAATCCCTTCAGTCGTTAAGATGTAAAGAGGCAGCAAACAAACCAACAAACTCACTTTCGCATTTATAATATTAGTTAGGGTGTCAAAGTCGATGCAGAACTACAGTAGTTGAAACAATAACAAGAAAGCTAAATATACCTTTAAGACTACTAATCAATTATAAAATTCTTTAAAACTAATTTACGCAATAGCTAGTAGAAAGCAGTGGCTTTCTACTAGCTATTGCGTAGTTTTGCTAGTGAGCAAAACTGAAAAAACAAAACTCAAAAGAAACGACAACAGCAAGTAAAGAAAAAATTACATCGAACAGACACCCAAGAAGTCAAGTTCAAGACAAAGTAAAATAAAGGTAACACAAGAAACCGAACAATACCACTAATCGCAGGAAGGAAGGAAACTATAAAGTTCAATAGGTACTCCATATTTTTTTAGGACCCTAGTTCACGCTTCAAGTAATTTCAATGGTGACACCAATTACAAGTCAGCAAGAAGAATTTAACAAAGTAAATAAAGAATTTCATTGTCTGATTTAGTCTTTCCTTGTTTGGATCTGACAAAGGCCTTTGACAGAGTAAGCTGATTTTTTTTTTTAACTAATTGCTTGCGAAAAGAATTTCATGCGTGGATAAGCCAAAATTGTAATGTTTCATAAGTATTTTTATGTATTGCTTTTGTTTCAGATTTGATAGTAACATTTAAAATTTTGTTTGTAAAATATAGCGTCAACGATTAGTCCTCAAACGCTGTCAACTGGTAATGCGCCTAAGAGACTGGCGGCATTTCGACGTTGTATGACAATTCTTAGCGTCTGGCCAATGCTTTAGATTTGCCTAACTATTTTGGAGTCGACTTCTAGACTAAGGGCATGGAGCTGAATAAGTAGAACATTTGGGTAACCAACGGAACCATATTACTAAGCCTCCACTGTCCGTCCGTCCATCTGTCAACGAGCATCATCATGTCATCTGTATCTCAAGAACTGTAATAGTAATTAATTAATAATAATAATTTAATTTTTAATATTTGTTGACATAGCGGCAACAAATTTTTTTTTTTTTTTTTTTTTTTTTCCTTAGCCTATTGTGTCCCACTGCTGGGCAAAGGCCTCCCCCATATCCTTCCAGACATTCTTTTCTTGTGCCACCTCGAACCAGCCTTCGCGGTGTGCATCCAAGTCATCTCGCCACCGCTTTCTGGGCCGGCCTCGGCGACGCCGTCCATCCTCTGGCACCCATTGCGTGGAGACTTTTGCCCAGCGGTCATTATGCATGCGGCTGGTGTGACCCGCCCAGTCCCATTTTAGCCTGGCAGCTTTTTTGCCTACGTCAATGATACCGGTTTTGGAGCGCAGCGTGGTGTTCCGTACTCTATTAATTCTTTTTAAACCTAAAATACTGCGCTCCATTGCCCTTTGACATACCCCAAGGCGAAACTTTTGCGACTCGGTGAGCGACCAAGTCTGAGCACCGTAGGTTAGGACGGGCAGAATGCACATGTCGATGAGTTTGCGCTTCAGGGACATCGGGAGATCGCCCTTCATTAGCGTCTTCATGGACCAGTAGCTTTTCCAGGCGTTGTCGATGCGACGATCGATTTCCCTTTCTTGCCTGTTTTCGAAAGAAACTAACTGGCCCAAGTAGATATACTCATCGACATAGAGTATATCCTGCGCATCTACCTTGACCCTACGTTTGCTGCTGTTTGTCATTGTTTTAGTTTTTGACCGATTCATCGCGAGTCCCACCTTGAGGCTAGCCGTGCTCAGATCTTGGAGCATGGTCTGCAGTTCCAGGGCTGTTGGGGCAAAAAGGACTATGTCGTCGGCAAAGCGGAGGTTCGTTAGTCTTCTATTGCCGACTTCGATGCCTTTGGTCTTCCATGATGCTGCCAGCGACTGAAATATCTCCTCGAGAGTGCTGGTAAATAATTTAGGAGAGAGCGGGTCACCCTGTTTAACACCCCTTTGTATATTGAAAGAAGGTCCTGCAATATTAAGTTTGATGTTAGCGGTACTATTGTGGTATATGATTCTAAGTAGATCTATATATTGTGTTTCAAGTTCCTGGTTTTTTAAAGATCTGAATATGTCGGGATGTTTAAGGCTATCGAAGGCCTTGGTATAGTCTACGAAGGCCAAATACAGTGGTTTGTTAAACTCGGAGTATTTTTCTAATATCTGATTAAGTGTCTGAAGGTGGTCAGTTGTAGAGAAACTAGGTCGAAATCCGGCTTGTTCTGGTGGTTGGTGTTCATCCAGTTTTCCTTCTATACGATTATGTATGACCTTAATAAATGTCTTGTAAATATGAGATGTAAGACTAATTGGCCGATAGTTCTCGATTTCACTTTTGTCTCCCTTTTTGTGCAGAAGAATTATATTTGAATGGCACATCGTTTTTGGAACCTTTCCTGATCGCAATATAGTGTTAAATAAGTTTGTAAGGTGAGGCAGCAAGGTGGTAGACCCAATTTTAAGTGCTTCAGTAGTGATGCCATCCTCCCCGGGACTTCTATCGTAACGCATGGTTGTGAGCGCTTTATGTACTTCATAACCGGTTATTGGAGGGACGGAATCTGAGACACGATATGCTGTGTTACGAATGGGTAGTGAGTGATCTGAATATAGCGTTTTATAGAACTTAGTTGCTATGTCCAAGATTTTATCCCTGCTATGGTGTTTAATTCCGTCATTATCAACAAGACTATTGATCCAAGCTCTACCTTTTGTAACTCCATGTTTTAGTACCCTTAAAGATGAATGTTTTTCTAGAGCAATTTTTACTAAATGCGTATTAAGATTTCTGAGATCTTTTCTGATGCTTCTTTTGACCTCTTTGTCAATTACTCTATATTCTGCTGTGCCAATTTCTTTAGTTGTGCGTTTGTCTATCAGTTTAATACTATGAGCTGTTAGTTTACTCCTATTTCTGCGTATATTCTTAATGTTTTTACCACTATTGCTTATCCCGGTAACTATCTTTTTATATTGGTCTTCTGGGTCTGTTTCATCAACTTTTAGATCTTTAAAATAGTTTGATAATTCTAGATTAAAATATTCTAAGTTATTAATAAGCGTTTCTCTTGACAGTCTCTTTATTTGTTTTGTAAACAATTTGGCTCTATGAATTTTGAAATCGAATCGAATTATTGTGCGAATTGGCCTGTGGTCGGAGCTGTATTTGAATCTATTGATAACACTAACATCCCTAATTATATGTGTATCTGATGTTAGAATGTAGTCAATTTCGTTTCGCGTGAGACCATTGGGTGCAACCCAAGTCCATCGTCGTTGAGGTTTCTTTAAGAATAGGCTATTCGCTATGTGCATGCTCTGACCAAAGGCGAACTGCATTAGACGAACACCTCGTTCATTACGTTCCCCTAGGCCAAAGTGGCCAAGAGTATCTTCGCTGTCCTGTTCTTGCCTCTGTCCTACCTTAGCGTTAAAGTCCCCAATGACGATGTTCCAGGTGCCCCTATTTTCATCACACGCCCGGTTGACAAGATCGTAGAAGTCCTCTACTTCGTCATCGGTATGTGCAGTTGTAGGTGCATAGACTTGTACAAGAGTTAGGATTTTCTTAGATTTCAGTTGGAATTTGAGTACCGCGACACGTTCAGAATATCCTACGAATTCGATAATGTTATTCTTCCACCTCTTCGCCACCATGAACCCCACGCCGTGTTGCCCTTGGGTTTCACCGAAGTGAAAGAATACAGCATCGTCTCTTTCTTCCGTGTGTTCGCCCTCTCTTCGAACTTCAGAGAGGCCCACAATGTCCCATTTGATATCTTTTAAAGCATTTTCAAGCTCAATTAATCGTTCGTCCTTCATCAGCGTTCGAACGTTGTAGGTGAGAATGTTGAGGGAATCGGAGTCCTTTTTACAATTAGCCTTGGTCATTTGACGGTTATTCGATCTCGCCCGGAGATTCTTAGCTCCCCGGACTCCAGGGTTGCGCCAACGCCCGTCCACGCCAGCACAACCACTGGAGTCGCCGGGCACTTGGGGCCTATCTCTTATTGTTTTATTCATTTGGGGCTTTGGACCAAAATCTGCCACGCTGGTCCAGTGCGTGTTGGCAGGTCGCCATAACCTCGTTTGTTTGTCGGCAGGGTGTACCACGTGCAGGTGAGGTTGGCTTGAGTCCCGAAAGATGATAGTTGGGACCCCTTACACAACGGCAACAAATATAAAAAATTAAATTAAATTAAAAATTATGGGGGCATACAAGAAATGTTTTTTATTCGGTTTATGGTACGGAACCCTCCGTGTGAGTCCGACTCGCACTTGGCCGGTTTTTTTAACGTCAAGCGATATAAAGTAAATTGTTCTAGAACATGCAGATTCTCTGTCATGTAGGTACCAATCCTTTTTTTTTTGGGTCATTCACATAATAACTGCTTAAGTCAAGGTGATAAAAAACTTATCAACATATTTTCAAAAGAGAATAAAACATTTTCTCGTGACTGGTACCGGTAACGCTGTGTCAATGGAGTGACTTTTGAAATATTATCTTAGTTAACAACTAAATTGGTTATTTAGAGGCTGCAATCTCAAACTCAACTCAAGGTTTTGGTAAGAAAACGGTTCGGTACATGGAAATAATAGCATGTGCCTGTTATGAACCCTGTAAGGGCACAGAAACTCACAAATGAATAAAATAAAATAAAAAAAACTTTATATAAATCTTGACTAGCAAAAATAAAGTATTCCTAAAGTTCCGTATTCTACTATGTATTTACTATTATAAACGCGAAAGTTTGTGAAGATGGATGGATAGATGAACACTAACTACAGCCGGCGGCTTCGCCCGAAAATCGAAAATTATCCCAATGGAACTCCTGAACTGGAAAGTATCCTCCTGGCAAGTATTGCAAGATATGATCCAGAGGTGTCAAACAGATAGAGAGACAACGTTACTCTCGCAATACGATGGATAAATCATATTATCAAATAAATCTAAAATTCTTCTGTTACTGGTGACTGACTGACAGACAACGCACAGCCGAAACTACTGGTCGTAGAAAGCTGAAATTTGGCATGTGGACTCCTTGTAGGTACCAAATAAAATACTGGAAGTATAGACGAAAACGAAAATTATATGATTGATATATTCAATTCAATATTGAAGCTACCACCGCTGAGTGCCATGGGCTGCTGTCACCCTGCTGGCATAATACACGGTTGCAGTGTGATAGTTTCCCCTTAGGGTAAACCGACCGTAACACTAAATTTAGGATCATCATCTGCCTAGCCTTTTCTCAACTATATTGGGGGCGGCTTCCAGTCAAACAGGATTCAGCTGAATACTAATATTTTACGTGGAGCGGCTGCCTACCAGACCTCCACAACCAATTAACTGGGTAAAACGGTACTCCTTGATAAGACTGGTGTCAGATTTTTTGGCTTCTGACTATCCGTGACGATTGTCATAGATCAGGATAGTGGACTGCTTCCTGTTAGAAAGTTATACATATAATATATCATTTATACTGTTCTAAAAAAACATAAGAATTAAATTAATTAAAAAAAACAATAAAACATTACACGAGTGTAAAAAAAATGTAACAAATTCAATAAGGACACTAAATTATGCACACACTGAGGCACTACTGCAACACACAAAATGAAATACACACAAACAAAAACCCACACACACACACACACACACACACACTCACACACACAACACACACACGCACACAAACACACACACATACTGTTTATATCTAAGGTACTCAATAAATTGTAAATTGCTGTAGAAGAGCGGAGTCTCCTAACACAGGCATTACTTGCTTAAAAGGAGGCTCCAATCACCAACTAATATAAAACTTTTTGGTTCAGAAATAAACATTTGTATTTGTACAAATGACAGCCGGGACCAATGGCTTAACGTGCTTTCCGAGGCATGGAGTAAGGGTAGAAAATTTAATTAGCCAAGGGAAATTTAGAAACAGTCACAAGTTGATAGGTAAACGAAGCGAAGTCGCAGGAAAAAGTTAGTACAACATACCTGTTTAGTAATTTCTGAGCATCATTGGAAAAACCAAGAATAATTTAAAAGCTTACATCAATATCCACTTAGTATCTATTAGGTCCTTACATATGAAATTGACACGCGTTTGTCGATTTGCTTCACTCAATTCGTGAGGTACCCACCCACCTTTAATGCTTTTTCGCCTTCCCAATTCGCCTTCCCAAGTGAATTAAAATAGTTTTATCACTAACACCGCAGCCTGCAGCTAAGTCAGACGTGGTTCCGCTTCCACAATAGCCTTCAATTCTTCATTATCAACTTTGGTCTCCGGCCGTCCACGGGGCTTGTTCTGCAGATCGAAATTTCGAGAACGAAAACGTTGAAACCAAAAACGCACTGTGTTTCTTTTACGACACCAATCCTTTGAGCCGTTTTTTCAGCACTGGAGTCACAGTGGAACTTGTACTCGTAAATAATGCGATATTTCAAGTTTTCCATTTTGTAAACAGAGTGACCGCGGAGAAAAAACACAAAAGACAAAAAAACAAATGAATTACGGTTTTCGAAACAAAAATGCATGAGTAAATAGCTGTATAAACTTGAATTTTGAATTCCTAACCAGAGAGGAGTTATTTGAGATCAAAGTCGTCAGTGCTACAAAACGCCAATTTCATATGTAAGGACCTAATACTTTAAAGATGATAATAATAGCGACCAAAATATAGTGCATACCAAATCCGATAAAATTAGCACTGTTCGGCTGTGTCCATTAAATATGGCTTTTGATATAATGTTATGTTTATTTAGCACCTCATTATGGTAAATACTGTGATATGTTGATATTCATGACGTAATATGCTACGTATTAGTTTTGGAATGATAGATTAAAGCAATGTCACGCGTATCAGGGCGTCTGTGTTGTATTGAGTTCAAAAATTCTGTGATCAATTTTAAAAAAAAATACATTTAGCTAATGCAAAGCCTTCATTATCATGGCTTCTGACTGCTGGACTGCCACCCCAAAGCGCCGTATCGGTGGTTCCTATGCTTCTACCATCGGAGTACAATGACCCTCATTAGGTCATCGGTCCACAGGTCATCAGTCCATGTTGTGGGAGGTTTTCCAAAGCTGCGTTCCAAAGCTATGTAACTTTTGCCCGTGATTTCGAACGCGCATATCCGTATAATAGTTTTTTCCTGTTCCCGTAAGAACTTCGGAAAAATCTCTCTTGTTGCTTCCCTACGCTCCCCTAGGAACCTTCATGCCAAATTTCAGCTTTCCACGACCAGTAGTTTTAGCTAAGCGTTGTCTGTCAGTCACTCAATCACTTAGTATCTCAATCACTCAGTCACTCAATCACTCAGACACTCAATCACTCAGTCACTTAATCACTCAGTCACTTAGTAACGGAAGAATTTTATTTATATCACCGGAAAATTGCAGACTCCGTAAGATTGCAATAAATCTTTATTAGATTATAATCAGATTCTTACTGACTAAAACCCATCCGTGCTCCTTCTAAAGCCCTTTGCGTTCAGGGCCGCGGTGACTCTTTCGAACAAATTCCGCTTCCCTGGCAGGCTTTGGTCCCAGCGGGCCCCTTCTCGTGCCCTGCTCACTGCTACTTAAGTTTGATGATCCTTCGGGCTATGTCAGTAACTTTGGTTCTCCTTCTTCGGATATCTTAATTTCTTTATTCATTACGCAAGGTAACTCGGAGCATAGCCTTAAGTTGCGTTTCATCCCTCATTACATTATTCTGATTTTACGAACTCGTCCTATCAATCCAGCTTATTCTCATGATCATCAGTTTTCACGATCTGTACTCATATCTACAAGATCAAACCGGATTCTGCTGAATACCAGTAATTTACGTAGAGCTGCTGCCTACCAGACCTCCAAAACCCATTAACTGGGCAAGACTAGAGTCAGATTTACTGGCTTCTGACAATTAATAAATTTAACAATAGATATTTGGCAGTTGTTAAGCAACTGCCAAATATCTACAAATGACAGCCGGGACCAACGGCTTAACGTGCTTTCCGAGGCACAGAGGGAACTCAGTATGTTAAGATGGTCACCCATCTACAGACCAACCTTGGCATGCGTTGCTTAACCTTGATCGACCCGTGCGGCTGTTATTCTTTAGTCACGAGCTCCTTCTCTCACCAAGATCCTCCTCATATCTACAAGATCATCTTTTGCATATTCTAAGAACCTAAGTTGTACATATTCAACTACATGCGTGTCATTGAAGTTCAAGCTTCGAGTTCAAGAGAAAACAAGCTAATTTTAGAATCCCATATTTACATTATTTACCTGATTATAACGTGTTCACCCGCATTACTGGACGCATATTTACTATGTTTTTCCAGTTCTACGTACAGTTTAACCTTGGTGACATTCCCGATAGTGTGGTTATGGACAAAGAGTCTAATTTTGCGCCAATGATGTCAAATTATGAGCAGGATTTCCTTTGCTTATTTATAGCTTTTTTTTTGTTTTCTGATCATGGCATGATAAAATGTTGTGACTCTTTTTATGGGTAGCTGTAGAAGTAAGCTGGGAACTTGAGTTTGGGACTTGACAATCGTGCACAGATTCTACCTACGTTTTCCAAAACTTCATTGTTCAGAATTTCAGTACTACGAACACTGTTTTAATCGTCACACTTTGTTTCGATGTAAGGTTACTTCGAATTACCCTTCATTATAATCATCATATCAGCCGAAAGACGTCCACTGCTGGTGGGTTGGCGATCGCAGTGTAGCTGTTGCGATGCACAGAGAATGCTGATGCCCATTCTATGGTGAGTCTCTTAGTCGCCTCTTACGACACCCACGGAAAGTGATAGGATGTTGCTATTCTTTTACGTCCGACACCATACAGAACTACCCTACCATAGGAACTACCCTTTATTAATGTTAATTTAAAAAAAAAACATTTTCGTAAATACCGTCAGTAAATAAAGATTGCAGAAGTTCGTGTTTCAAATTATTAATATTTTTGTGACTCTAGTCATTGGTCCGAGTAATTACGACCCCAGTAATTACTTCGAATAAAGGACGCAGGTATTAGCAATAATAAACCTTTCATTTCAGATATTAAAGTCTCACTTGATGAAGCTATGTACCACATGATTATATTATGTTTTTCTTTCAAAACAGATAAAGGATAAAAACATAAACTAGTCTTAACGCCGCCATTATTCATAGACTTTGTGTTTCTCACGTAATTGATATTGTTATTCAAATTATGAGCAATAAAACAGGTACTGTTGATAACACTAATGAACAAGCTGAGTGGATCGAGTAACAAAAGATTTTGTTGCAGGGTTAGAATGTTTTTATGTGGTTTTTTGTGTCCAACTCTATCCAACGCTATGGGGAATGCAGGCTTGATGTGATTATGCCTTTTTCCCGCGGCTTCTCTCGTGCTAATATATGTTGATTTTCTAAATAAAGTAGCCAATAACCCTAGCATCTATCTCTGTACCAAAATTCATCAAAATCTTGGCGTGCGATTTTGCCATAAAGGCGTTGTAAACAAACAAACTCACTTTCGCACTTATAATAAAAGGTATTATTAGGAGGATTAAGTAGATAGTAGCTCATTCTCGCGGCTCGCGGCTTGGCTCCCGATCCAAAACAATCGTCTTATTTTCTAGGAAGAAGTAGGCAAATACACACGGCAATAGTGAAAGAATGTGTGTATGTATTGTAAAGAGAAAACCTTTTGCAAACATATTAACAACCATACAATTCTACCAAATCACACACATGGCTCGTGCCTGAAACCATCTCACGTGCCCAAGAATTTTCAACACAAAGATTAAAAGAGTAATTACAATAACTAATTAGTTGGCGCAAAAAACAGTCATCGCAGTACCTACTAACGACCGTGACAATGTCCGTAAATAATGGAAGATTGAGTTACAAACGTATGGAGACGAGAGAGGTCAATGGCGTGAGCGAAGAAGGGAAATAAAATCAACCTGTAACTGTGCCACAGCAGGGCAAAGGCCTAACAGTTTGGAAGCCTTGTACGGTGAGACCAGATAAAGATGACGTCATGTCGAGAAAAAAAATACGCACCGCTTTTATATATTTCTATATTAAAAGTTGAAGATGCTCAAGAGATTCCAGAATTAACTAAAAATCCATCCACCGATGTCAGTGATGTCCGTTACGCGTAGAAAGTACAAATGTACTGAATAGTAACAACAACAGGTCACACCAGAATAGATGAAGACAATAGATAAGCACACAGCGTCGTGATCGTATAATCCTCGCGACCAGATTTAGGTCACAGTGGTTGCGACGGAGTTCAGTCAAATACGGAGGATATATTATTAAAGTGCGACCGATAGTCGATGGTGTCGAATGGTTCTCGAGTGCTGACCGCGAACCAGAAAACGCAGCGTTGGAAAGCTTAATACAAGGTCGACCAATCACCTGGAGAAGGCTGCGGGAATACTCTAGATGCTAGACGCACAGAATCGGTCGATGCGATGTAACGATATTTGGGGAAGGTGGTGTCCAGAAATGGACGTCTTTCGGCTGAAATGATGATGATGTATTAGGGCTCAAGAAGGCCGCAGAAACAGTGATAGGTATTTCAAGTTACTGCTAGGCCTAAAAGGAGTGGCGCGTGCAGGCGCTACGCCGGGGCGAAAATCCGCTGCCGCGGCAAATCGCAGCACGACGGACGGAGCTCCGCCAAGATCTCATGGCGGTATGGAGGGAGCGACTGTTTTGCAACCTAGCGTTGGGCACGCCACTTTTGTGGCGTTAAGTACCCTCTTTTAGGAGCGGACCTTCCGCCTGACGCAGGTTCCCAATGGAAACGGTTATTTCGGAAAGTACCAGTTTCGAATTCGGCGGGAGGACATGCCCGGTTGTCACCACTGTGGATCGCCCGGTGGACACGGTGCAGCATACGGTGGAGGTCTACCCTGCTTGGACAGAGCACCCGCCGTGTTCTCATAGCTGCGATTTCCGGCCACCATAGGCACGGGCCTGCGGACGGCGAGCGATGGATGACTCGCCGTCTGATAAGAACCAGGCCCGGGTCTACAACGGAGCTCGCCAAGGCCAGTGCCTACCAGGGTTGCGGAATTTGTTCAAAAGAGTTTCCGCAGCCCTGGAACGCACAGAGCATTCAGTTGAACACGGTCAGTCAGTAAGAGTCTGTCACTCCCTTCCGCTCCGTCCAGAGCGAAAGGAGTCATTTGATTATTTCTAATCCAAAAAAATGCCTTAAAGGGACTTAAATATACCGCAAAAGTCAATGAAGCATTTTCTGCTGATAACAAATGAGGTTGATGCAAGTCACAAATCAGTCATAAACGAAATATCGTACCTATCTCCATCAATTTCTATTTTTATTTCAGTTCAATTTATTTTTAATAACAGAAACGAGCAAATAGCTCTAAATACTTTAGAGTTACAAAGAACTTTCTACATCGCACCTCCGATAAAATAGTGTTACAACTCGAAAAAGTCGAATTTTGAGTTAACGATACAGAAATACTTAAAATTGTATTAACTTTCATCTCCAACATGGTTACCTACATCTGTAACTCTATATATAATTTGTATCACATAGTAATAATACTGCAAAAATAAAGACTGATTAATAAAACCGTGAATTTATTTTCGTTTTTCTAAAAATCCAGGTTTTTCGAGTTGTAACCCTATTTTATCGGAGGTGCGACATGTAGAAAGAACTTGTCTAGTGTATAGGGCAACCATAAATAAATTATTAATTATAATTATAAATGTTCAACTCATAGTTAATTTCAGTATAATTGTTTTATTTTCATTATACTCGTAGTCTGCAATTTTATTATTAACATCTCGCAGACGTGTATGGAAAAACCACACTATTAATATTTAACGCGCAAAATGTTGTCGGTTTTAGTTTTGAAGTTATATAAGATCCTTCTATTCTATGACTCAAAATTTAAAGATGGTCTGCGTTCAATATTCGAAAATTTCTAGGATCGGCTACCAGTCCAATCAGATGCACTTGACAAGACTGGTTGACAGACTTCCGAGTTTTCCTTTTGAACGCCCGAGAATCAACCAAAACCAATAATGTCAAAGGATAATCGTGAACTGAGTTCTAGTTACCAACATAGCCCGAAGGATCACCAAACTGAAGTGACAGTGGGCAGGGCCACACTGCTCGCAGAACAGATAGTCGATGGGGCCGTAAAGTTCTGGAGTGGCGACTGCGTACCTGAAGACGTAGCGTTGGAAGGCCTCCCTCCCACAAGGTGGACTTATGACCTGGTGAGGGTCGCGGATAGCCGATGGATGCGATATGCACAGGACCGGTTATCCTTTTTTAGTGTGTTTTCCGTATTTGTCTGTATTTGTGTGTACTCACTACACATGTGAGTTAAGGTTGCTCGAAATAAATGTATTTTATTTTTTATTTTTATAACCTACAATAGGGTATTTGACTTAAAACATCGAATTAGTCCGTCAGATAAATTTCCAAAAAATATTTGGACACGACTTTTTTCTTTTGTCACGTAAAAAAAAATTATGACGATACAGTGCGTTGAAACCTCATGTGACGTCCCTTACCATACCATACCATTACCGTCCATTTTACTGGAAAGTGACGTTACAAGCCCCCACTCCTTATCTTTGAGACGTTTTTTATCTTCGTATTTTTTTATTGATTTAATAAAATAAAAAATACGTATCCAATATTTTTCGATAATCTAACTGACAGACTAAATAGAATCATATTTTTTTAACACAGGGAACATCCCTATTAAGCAAAGGCTTCATTCCACCAATCCGGATTACAAGTCATTCATTCAACACCTGTTTTTAATAAATACTTACCTAACTATATACACTTAAAATTAAAATGAAAACTCCTAAATAAGTAAACACTAAAATATGGCATCAAAAAAATAATCCGCATAGTGTCGATTAGAACTGTGCCCAAAAGACTGGTGGCATTGCCACGTTGTATGGCAATGTATTCATTCATTAGATTACCAAGTGCCTTCAACTTGAACATCGGATGCATTTAATTGTCAGATTAGTTTTACCGTGCAGAAATTAACAGGTTTGTGTGCAAACTCGATTTTTAATCGAAACCGTATAATTTTATTTCATTAAGTTTATTGCTTCTTATCAGTGCATTCGGAATTAATGGAAGTGGTGTGTCTGATAACGTAGAGGACTTATAATCTGGTAATTAGTAATTTGTCAAGGTACACTAGTAACGGCCTGTCATGTGTTTTGTTGGATGTGGTAAATTAAACGTGTGCGCGGTCATATGGTCATAGGTTTAATAATTATTTTCAACATACTTGCTCAAAAAATGCATTTACGAAGGCTGTATACATTGTTCGAAAGTTAAAAATTACGAAACATACAATGTAACGTGCGGTAAAATAGGTACTCTCATCTAAGTACCTATTTTACTACCGCACTCCTCTTTGTATAGCGCCGTGCGTCTCCTTTACGGTATTTTTTTAATATTACAATATATAAGAATTCTACCAAAGAGTTTCACATTACTGGAAAAATAAGCTGAATGATCAAACCTCTTTGAAAGCGCTTTTGCTTAATACGTTTGTCTCATAATTATACAACATGAAGCGAAATAGTTCTAATTTTCAGTTCTATTTTTTATATAAGGAACGTCAAAGATTGTTGCGACTTTCCGACTGATATCTAAAATCTAAAATTTTGTTTCATTATATACCTATAATGTTCTCTCGCAAATGTGTTGTAATACGTTTATAGCACACGTGCGGAAATTGGTTTTTACAAACTCGGGACTATAGTAAGCCCTCGACTTCGTCTGGAGCTTACATTCGTCTACTCGTTTGTAAAAACCAACTAACCGCACTAGTATCATAAATAACTATTATAGACTCGCATTTGACAATTAGGACCCATGAACAAACATCTCTTTAATACAAGGTGGAGACGACGATACGACAATTATAAATCAAAACACTGGCAATACTAGTTCATACGAATATGCAATAGGAAAGTTTTTTTTTAAATTTCGGTGACAATTAATAATAGTTTCAAAATATTTCTTCTATGAATCGTATCAATGTCTCCACTTGTTCTTCTCGCTATTGATCATCGGCACAAGGAACTCTTATCCACACCCTGTGATACCTTAATGGCCCATAAGCCTTCAGAGCAACATCGACAGGCAACGAGTAGAACCTCACCATCGCTTTACATTAGGCGAGATCAAGATTTCAATAGGGTATTTGACAAAAAAAATAATCGAATTAGTCTGTGAAATAGATTTCCAAAAATATTGGACACGTATTTTTTCTTTTGATGACAAAAGAAAAACGTGTCCTATTTTTTTTACATCTACACAGATCGTTGAAAACTCGTGTGACGTTACTTACCAGTACACTTTTGAAAGTGACGTTACAAGCCCGCACTCTTTATCTTTGATGCGTTTTATCTTCGTAATGTTGTATTGATTTGATAAAATAAAAAATACGTTTACAATATTTTTCGATAATCTAACTGACGGACTAAATAGAATTATATTTTTTAACACAGGCAACATCCCTATTGTTAAATTTAAAGAAGTACTTACAATAAGTGACAGCGTAGTCACTAGCGTCATCAGCTTCCTGCCGAACCGATCAGTCAGCCAACCCATGGGCGCTCCGAAGATGATGGCTGTGATGTAGGTGACAGAGGCCATCCAGGATATGTCGGAACTGGTGTAGGGCTCCGGGGAGGGCCCATCGTCGGACTGCAGCACTGAGATCATGGGGGACAGCCAGCCTTGCACCATGCCGAAGCTGAGCAGCGGTATTGTGACTGTGGAAGAAAAGTTTGAGTTTGAACGATGGTAATCGAGAACAAGAAAAAATTATTAACCTCCAAAGCCTCGTTGGTCGACTACTGGTTCGCAAACCACGTGTGGGCTTGGGTGCGATTTTAGGGTCGGGCAAAGTGTTATTGAGTTTTTCGCCGATGCCAGTCGGGGGTACGCGTGAGTTTAATTATGTTCCGTACCGCCAACTCATGGAAGCGGTAGGGAACCGTGGGGTTTTAGTCGGCAGGAGTCTGAAAAAGGTCTCCGTTCTCTCCAGAGTAGGAGAAGATATCCTTGAGGAGTTGCCGACGAAAAAAAGATAAAAAAATCAACAGCGCTGGTAGGAAATGGAAAAAAAAGGTAAAAAAATGAACTACGCTGCTAGGGAATGAAAAAAAAAATTAAAAAATCAAGTACACTGGTAGGAAATGCAAAAAAAAGTAAAAATCAACTACGCTAGTAGGGAATGAAAATAAAAAGATAAAAAATATACTTCGCTGGTTGGGAATGAAAAATAAAAAATAAGTGATGCATACAGTTTCATTAGGTAAGCTTAGAACTGTAACAAAATAATTAACAAACTTGTTTATTTTTGTTGTGAATGGAACCAGAATTTTATTCAAATCAGTTCCATTACGCGAAGTCACGCAAGGTTGCACTCTGATACGTCATACTAAATAACTAAATAAAATCATAATATATCTAAAAGTTCCAAGCTATTTACAAACCAAAAGACTTGATTATTGTAATCAAAAAATAAGATAAAAAGCAATGAAAAGGTTAACAGACAATTATTTAAAAAAAAGTAGGTGCAAGATTACTGGCCCTCCAGGGTTGCGGAATTTGTTCGAAAGAGTCACCGCGGCCCTGGATGGCAAAGGGCTTTAGAAGGAACACGGATGGGTTTTAGTCAGTAAGAGTCTGACACGCCCTCCCGCTCCACCCAGAGCGGAAGAAGTCATTTGATGATTTCCCATCCTTAAAAAAAATTAGTAACTGGAAGTGACGCTCGATTTCATTTCAATATTTGACCAACTGCCTTTGATCTAATAGCTGGTACCACTGTTGAGTATTAGGTCCCAGGTTTGATTCACATTACAAATACGTTAAATGCGATGTTTTTGGAGTTTACTCCTTTAGAAACAATTTTCATATTTAGCTCGCGGTATGAAAAAAAAATATGATCAGTAAAATCAAGCGTTAACTAAAAGTGAGGCGTTACGTTCCTTTGCGCAACGTACTTTGCGCATCTTTCACTTCGAGGTTATGTATGTGTGTATATACAAAGTATACTCAGCTTATTTAAGATGATTTTATTTACCCTCTTTTTACGTAATCTACACAATAATTCTTAAGGAGCGTTCTTAAGGAGTAAACTCCAGTCGTACGTAGGAGCTGACACACGTACTTTTTTTATTTTACCACAACCTCACTTGATGGAAAGGGATGATGTGGTTAAGGATGGGGCACGCTTGCCTAGAAGTTACTTATTCACTTTTGGCTTAAAAATCCTGAGGTTGTAGGCATCAGGAAAAACAGACTCTGGCATTGAATTCCACTTCGTAGTATACACAATGAAAATATTTCTAAAACGTGTTTTGTGTATCGATGGGTGACTTCCTACTATGTACCAGTGGCGCATCACCGTACGTCTCCTAGTCCAATACCGGAACGGGCTAGGCGGAATTTAATTGTGAAATTACGTAACTTAACAACACCACTGGAAAGTCACAAGAAAGCAAAACACGCAATTTCGTCTACTTGGATGATATATTTTCTATTTTCCCCAGCTATCTATCTAATCTAATACCTTTAAACGAGCAATTCTTGTATATATATAATCTGAATCTCGGAAACGGCTCCAACGATTTTCATGAAATTTAGTATAAATCGATCCAGCTAGGTTTCATTTTTGGAAAACGTTTACCAAAAAAATCGAACAAAGCTCGGTCATCCCGGTACTTTTGGGACCAATTCGTATATCCTGACATTTTTTCAAATCGGTTCATAAATGACGGAGTTATGAGGGACTTTGTGTCACTTTGCATAGCTTGATAAATCATAACCGCATCAGATAAATAACCCTAACACATCAGCATCACACAGGAAATGTGCAGCCTAGAAATAAATAAACACACAAGTAGGTACATAAATAACTTGGCTACAGTTCAAGTTCAATGCTGATCCTGACGAAGATTATGCACTTTAAGTAATGTTCTTACTTGTTGTAGACTGTATGTGATGCTGGCACTTCACTTGGTGTATTTGATCAAATATACGCGTCACTTGTTCAATACAATTGTACTTTTTGCTATTCGAAATAAGGTTAATTTTGTATTGCACAAGTGGCAGCATTGTGTTTTGTTGCCAGCCTAGCCTTTTCCCCAATTATGATGGATGGTGGATCGGCTTCCAGTTTATTCGGATTCAACTGAGTACCATCTTGCTACTATCAAAATAAATACAACCGACTTTCAAATAACAAACATTAAACACTACAAATTATAAAATAACATTAATTTCGGAAGTCGGTGATTTTGGTTGTTTTTTTCGTTTTTAACACCGACTTCCGAAATTAAAGTTATTTAATACTTTGTAGTGTTTCTTTTTTATTTGGAAGCCGGTTGTAGTTTTTTGTATTTTTTTTTTAATTGAAAAATTAAGCTGGAAAGTCACAGATAAGAAAATACGCAAATTCGTTTACTTGGATGTTAAAGTCAAACAAAACGTTTATTTCAATTAGGTCATTAAACGGCACTTTTGTACGTCATCATTTACAGTTCAGTAAAATAATAGTATTACATTAATAAAGTGACTCTACTGATGACATATTTTTTTAGCTATTTTGATTTAAAACCAAACCAATTTTGATGAAATTTCTATGGGACCAATCGGAAAGTCCCTATATCACGTAAACATTTATTTTTTTCAAATCGGTTCATAAATGACGGAGTTATGAGGTAACAAACATAACAAAAACATTGAAATTGAGAAACTCATACTTTTTTGAAGTAGGTTAAAAATGCGAAAGTTTGGATGGATGATTGTTTGTTCACAATCACGCCAGAACGGCAGAACGGATCATGATAAAATTTGGCACATTATCCCGGGATTATATTCCCTTAGGATCATTTCCGACATTCACGCAAGCGAAGTAGCTGGTAGAAGCTAGTATTTTACGTAGGTCACCCTACGTCCCGCCTATCTGACCATCATCGTGTTGGGTTTCAACAACCCAGTAACTGGGTAACACGATGATACCCTTTGGCAAGACTGGTGAGATTTCTTGGCTTCTGACTACTTAACGACTGTCAAAGGTCTACCACAAATAATAGCAACAGCTTTACGTGCTTTTCGAGGTACGCTAATTAGGCTGAGCGGCGTTACAGATTTTGACTGTTTACAAAACCTCGAGAATGAAGGCAAAGCGCTAGCTCTAAATAATTTCAATGTCTTTGCCTATCCAATTAGGTTATTGACTAAAAAACGTGCTTACATAAAATACACCTTTAAGATCCGTTTTTATTTTTGAGGGGTTTTTACGAGGCGTCCGGAAAGCCCCTTCATAATTAAGTATTAAAGTATTTAATAGCTTTAAAAATACAGGTTCTTAATGCTTGGGAACACTGATTTCAACTTAAAAAGAAGAAAAACAAATAATTAGATTGCAACATGGTTTTTACAACATTTGAAAAAAAAGTAAGTACACATATTTATTTTTAATATGTGGCAAAGTTTTTGCACTATGTGAAATAATAGAGGACTAACATGTCTTTTTTTCTGGTTTTAATCGATTTTGTTAACAAGGAGTTATCTAAATCGATTCTATGGTAATCATGAATTGTTCTGGGATAAATAAATATCGTATGACAATTTTATTTGTAATAGCACTTCGACCTTTTAAAGGTTTGTTTTGGAAAATTAATCCCAACTATTGTCATTAATTACCCAGCCATTTCTGCTGCTGATTCTGTGGTCTTATAATCAGCGCAACTGTTTACCCCGTTCACCCCGTCAGGGGTTGATTAAATTGTTAGATCTGTTTCAATTATCCCAGTTTTAGTTTATTCATAACAACTTCCACGTAAATTGAAGCAAGCAAAAACTTCATCACCCATTTTCGCCCCTTTAGGGGTTTATTTTCGAAAAATCCAAACATTTGTTATTCTTATTTTTCATCGAAATCATTAATCTCTCCATTAAGCTCCCCAGTTCGCTCAAACCGCAACATTTTTCTGATTTAGAGCATTTTTATACGCGTCGTAACTTTTAAACGATAGGTTCAATTTGAATAATTTAAAGTGTAATTTACATGTACATAATCAATTTAAATTATCAAACCATTTAAATGGATAAGGACTTTTTTATAGATCATAATGAGTACTTCAATCATGTAGTACATTATTTCTACATATGTAGCATTAATTTAATAGTTTTTTTTCAGCGCACGCCAGATAATTAATTTATTAGGCAAAAGTTTTCTACTTTTGGTTACACTATCGCAAGTTTTGTACGGATCTCTATTTTTTCGAAAATAAGATATAGCTTATGTTTTAAGTTAATAAAGTGGCTTTCTAATTGCGAAAGAATTTTTAAAACTGGTTAAGTAGTTTTCGAGCCAAATGGTAACAAATTATTTTTGATGATTATTGTAGATGAAGCTACCCAAGCTTACTATCTGACTTTTGGAGATTTGGTACCTTTTACACTAAATATCTCTTACACGTTCATGATATAATAAAATAATTCTAATAATAATATAATAAAATAGCATAATATGTCAATTTGGAACAAGGTACCTTTATAATCATGAAACCTTTTTACAAATAGTTGCAGTGGTTTCGGAGATTACCATCCACATATCATAGGTCCATAAAGTCACATAATTTTATAAAATTAATATAGAAGAAAAATAGTATTATTATAACCATTCAAAATATATTTTTATAAAACATGAAGGAATTATAAAAATTATAATATTTAAAAAAAATATAATAATTAGTTAATATTTTAAAATAATTGATTTTTTATTATTAAAGAGTGTGTGTACTTATGTACACGCGTTAGAAGTTATACTTCTTTGGCGTATGGAAAAATCAAAACATTCACAACTAAAAAAATATAAAAGTTTTAAAATATTTGTATTGTTTTCAGCTTCAATTTGTTGCGTTCGAACGATCGCCAATTAAGTCTATTACGCTAAATAACTGATACGTTTCATAGTTTTAAAACTGTTTGTTCATAAAATAGGGCAGATATCATGCCAAATTTTTTTTTTTGATTCGAATGTTTTGTTAGTAGTATTTGAAATTAATACCAACTTTCTATTCTGGATGGTGTGTACCTGAGAAATTTATGGGTACCTACTTACAATGACATATAAGTTACGAGACTCCTTTTTTCAAAATAGTCAATACTAATAATTATTATAAACGGTAAAATTCTTTGTTCCGTTCTACTGTAGATACAAATCCGATTAAGAAAACTCATTCATGAAGAGGCTGTTTTTTGTCTTCGAAAAATCATCATATTCCAATAAAATCTTCTAGGATAGAATAAAAGGAGCTGAGCCGCGGGAAAAAATAGTGTCTAATCAATTACTTTTATCAAAATATTTGTATCTTATATTTTGGCGCTTTATTTCGAAATTAAACCACATTCTTCTTCGAAATTCAAACATAAAAGAAACAAAAGACAATCAAAAAATACTAGAATATACAACTTGAACATAGTTATCGATTTTCATGCCACCTAGAACTAACTTCATGATGTAGAATTCAGGTGTCGGTGTGCGCGCGCATCGTAAAAATTCACTCTCATCAGTTTTCTCCATCGGGCCAAAAGACGTATAACTTCAATAAAATGAAATAATTCTATTAAATTTATAGGTAGTAAATTAAATCTTCGAAAATAATCACTAGACCTCCCTACCATTCATATATTTTTGCCGGACCATACGGCGACTCTCTGACTAATACAAACACATGCTTAGCCCTTACCTTGTATTAAGTTCAAACTATTTTAGTCCCATCTCGTTGCAATCGGGCAATTATTATTTAAAGCTAAAAATAAAACGTAGCTACCTAGGAATGCTGCCTCAACCTGACACATCCGATAGAGACCGGCTATGCTGTTGGACCTGATATTAATGAATGGGAAGGTAATTACGACAACTCGTCGAAGGAACGATGTTTAAACACGAAAAATATTCATTCATACTGGTATTAGAGGGTTGGGTAAAAAATTGAGATAATTATTGAGGTTAAGTTTTATGTGAACGAAATTGCCAGCGCGTGTTACGTACGAGTACATACATCACAACAGATAGCTAATAATTAACGAAAATTTGTACCTTCATAATATTATGGCTATCAGAATGTCCATTAAACTTTGCATTTTATGACAAAAAAAAAACTTTGTTTACAACGCATTTTTTGTATGATTTTTATACGGGTTTATCGAATGTTTAAATTATGTGACGCATTTTAAACCTGTCTGTTGCACTGGTTGTACACAAACTACCTGTGGGACATGAAAATATTTTTTACAAACGACCTGAGATTGGGGCAAGGAAAAAATTCACAATAATCCTTTGTTTATCTTAAATTGGGCCCTAAGTGACGATGCAATCGGGTTCTAGAATTTTCTTACGAAAAGCCAAATTTTATACAATTGATTTATAAATTTCTTATTATCTTGCTAATTACTTATTTTGTTAAATTTTATAATTATTGTTATTGTAAATGTTGTGCACGTCTGTAATTGACATAAACACTAGAATAAGACCTTATACAATTTAATATGTCCATGTATGTATGTGTTTGTGTTGTTGATATGCCATTAAAAATAAATAAAGTATGCGGAGAGTATAATCTCCGGAAACTTCACTAAACTTTTTTGCCATTTGAAAGGTATATTATTCCTGGTAATGGACATAGGCTTAATGTTATGTGTATTATATACAACCCGTGCAATGCGTTTCTAGAAACTAGAGGCTACAGCATTTTTCGGATCAGTAACGGGTTAACACGATACCCCTTGGACTGCAGACAGAATTTCGGGCTATTCTAAAAATAAAACTGTTCAAATTACAGGTGGTACCAACGGCTTAACGTGCTTTGCGAAGCACAGAGGAAACTCGGATGTAATGGATGAGCACCCATCCACAGACCTACATCGGCAAGCGTAACTTAACCTCGTTCTACACCATGCGGCTCTTAATGTTTAGCTCTTTGTTTTGAGTCTGTATTTCGTTAACAAAGGTTTTATTAATAATTCTGGGTCACGCAGGTCAATCTAACCCATTGGCGGATTGCTCTTCATTAAATCAATCTTTGTAACTACAGATCATTCAATCAGACGCAAAATAGTCAACAGAATAATTTTGACATTAGGGTCGTTCGTGTAATGTACCATTAACATCACAGTAGGATCCTGTGGTAAATAACTAGAAAATCGAGATAATAATTAGGTAAATACTGCTTATGAACGGGTCGAAATTGTCAGAGAGCACGAATGCGAGGCGGAGTTAGGAATAATAGTGGCACGCGATTTTACTACTAATTGCATTAGATGAATAGGAGTTCATTATGAAGTAAGGGATAACCAATTACTGTGCTGCATTGACTGCTGGTCATATGTTCCGGAACACCCGAAATTGATCAAAATCCTAACAGAATAGTACCCTAGAAATGGTAAACGAAATAGAGGTCAACAAGGTAAAAGATGGGAGGACGAACTGATCTCAGCTGGTTCAAAACAATTGTGAGTTGCAAAGAACAGAAAGCAATGAGAATCATAAGAGGAGGCTTTTGCCAAGTGGCACACGGAACTTCGAGACTATAAACTCTAACACAGAGAAAGATACGACGAGCAACAAATAAAATTAACGCAAGAGAAAAGTTTCTGGATAAAAGCGCAATTTAATTGACAGGTTATCATAGAAGAGCAATAAAATTGGCAAAATGGACATAGAACGCATGTCCTTCTCCTCCGTATACATTTCGAGACCACTCCGTACCTCAAAAAGCAGTTGTATTGGTCCCGGCTGTCATCCGTAGGTCGTTGACATTCGTTACGGGCAGGTAGAAGACAGATATCTACCACCTGTCTTGCCAAGGTTACCAGGGTTACTCGGTTATTAGGTTGTGAAGGCAGTCGCTTCTTGTTAAATACAGGTTTTCTGCTGCACTTGGGTATGCTGAAACGCTAGGTAGTTGATAATCCTTCTGCCTTATAACTATGCTAATTTATTCGTAATCTGCAGAGCAGCATGTCTTTTATTCCATACATTGTTAGTCCGACCCGTGACCTCAAAGTTGACTTCCAGTAGCTTTATCATTTTTGACAGAACACATCTGCTTTTTTGACGTGACAACGACTAATAAATCGATGAACGCCGGCTGCGCGCACGAAAAAGGATGACTCATTGTAACGTTACGCTCATTACGTTTTGTTAAAATTGTCGTTACGACAATTTTATTCATAAAAGTATGCAATCATTTCATCAATGTTTTGTTATGACGTTGTCAAGTTAAACTATCGTCCGTAAACCGACTTTACAGACAACCAATTTTTGTATTCTTCCTCTCTTCCTATTGACAATCATGCATGTCATGCCGTCCTTGTACTGTAACACCAATTAGCAAACTTCGCTACCCATACTTAATCATGTCGAACAGGCATTTCTCAAGGTAAAAAATGTTAGCATATTTCACTTTTGTTGACAAATCGGTAACTATTCTCAGAATGCGTTTCCAGTAACGAGTGATCATTACTTACGAGTACGCTTCGAACTACAGAAGTATTTATATTATTGTTTGCCATTTATTCTGAACAAAAACTGATACATTTCAAAATACTCTAAACTCTTTCTTCTTAACGACCGGTCTCAATAACGTATCTACCTTTAAGCAACTGTCAAATTAGCGACCAGTACCAATAGTAGCTGAAACGTCATGTTTGCCTTTGTAACATGACGTTTCAGCTACTGTTGGTAGCTAATTTGACAGTTAGTCATTGAAACCGGCCGTCATAAAATCATAAGTAGGTTTTCATACTTATGATTTTATGAAGACTACGAACGAAAAGCTGGCATGGCTAAATAATAGCAGCTACACGGGTCGATCTTTGGCATTAAGCCACTCCCGCTGCGGTCAGAGCGTGAGACCGAGCATCCTCCATACCTCCTTCAATAGGTCCCAGAGGCTATGTATACATTTTTGAGACTTGACACGGAAAACCAGAAGTCAGAAACCAGTTTTCCCAAAGGGTGCCGTGCCGTGTTAGCAGGTGAGTAGGTTATTATTTCTAATTAGTATTGTTTAAAACGTTTGTACACTGACAGCCCTAAATCTATCTCCCTTCGTTCAATCCATCCAAAGGTTGTCTGGAAGAGATTGACTTGTGCGATAAGACCGCCTATTATACACTTATTTTATGTTTGTTTGTCCTGTTCTTATTATGAGGTGTACAATAAAGTATATAACAAATAAATAAATAAGGTTCTGCTGCATCCGGTTAGATTTCAACCGACCCCAACATAGTAAGCAAGGACTTGGCAGACGATGGTAAGCGAGTTCGTCTGGATTCCATAACTAAGCATCATTTTTGCACACCACTGCGAGACAACGCAGAAAGACACAATTTGACCCTCAATGACCGGCTACGTCATATTAGCTTTGCAATCATGAAGCTGATATCAAATTTCACATCTACTTATTGGTTCTTTTATAAGGAAGTGTCAATGCATGAATATTTACTTCAAAATGGCAGAGAGATATTGCCATAGAAAGATAATTGTTTAATCTTTGGACTATAAGCAGTTTTTTTTTTGGTTTTTCACATGAATAAATTGTTACTGTTTTTTTTTTTCTTTGGCTTCGCACGGTTTTTGTGTGTTACTTGCATGTAGCAGCTGCAAATTCCAGTTGGTGCCTTATGACGTCACAATTTGAAACACAAAGTTCAGAACATGTTTGGAAGGGTAAGGCTGGGACCTGTTATGGTATTTGCGATGGTGACTATAGTACCTACCTTGATCTGGGAATAACCCGAAGGCTGTATGGCTACATCGTCACCAGAAGCATTAAAAAAGGTTTGGTGATAGTATTCTCGTGTTGTTGGTAAGAGTTTTACTGTTTCACAAAACTGTGAAGCCCAAAGCCCAACACAGTGGCCAAATCTATGATGATAATTAACTAGTACTGCTTCTAAACACCGTTTTCTTTCAAATAGTCATTTAAAGATATCGGGATCGAACTTCAAGGTTAAGCAACGCTTGCCGAGGTTGGTCTGTGGATGGGTGACCATCTTACCATACCGAGACTCCTCCGTGCCTCGGAAAGCACGTTAAGCCGTTGGTCCCGGCTGTTATTTGTAGATCTTTGTCAGTCGTTACGGATAGTCAGAAGCCAGAAAATCTGACACCAGTCTTACCAATGAATACCGTGTTACCCAGTGTAAGTATAATGGGTTGTGGAGGTCTGGTAGGCAGCCGCTCCACGTAAAATACTGGTATTCAGCTGAATCCGGTTTGACTGGAAGCCGACCCCAATATACTTGGGAAAAGGCTAGGCAGATGATGAGTCATTTAAAGATATACAGTGAATTTTTAAAGTGTTCGTGGATGGCCACTTCCAGAACTATGAGGAATATCGAAAAACACTGAAAGGAGTCTCGAGTTCGATTTTGATTAAAACTAAAACTGCATCATTGGATTCATTCCTAGCTACGAATCGAACCCGTTGATTTAAAAAAAAAACGCCCGGTATGTCTCTCAACAGCAGTAATAGTATTTTTTTTGTTGTAGGTTTATCCTACGCTGATGGTGATGATGATTCGACCTAAACTTACCAAAACCTTTCGTATTATAATGCTATGTTTCCTACTCTTTGCTTTAAGCACAAAATAAAAAAAATAACACAAAGCCGATTCAATAATATAAACCAGTCGCCTAGGTAGTTGCCCCCCAAGAGGTGCTCAAGATTCGTCATTGTGGACGCTTTTTTGGAGGTTAAAATAAGGCTATGCACTGATCAAAGTGATTTAATTTTGACCTAAAATAATATTTTTTTGGCACACTAGAATAAACACATCTATGATGGGTCGGTAATTGACGTGGTCATTTGCCTGCACATTTGTAGTATTTGAATTAAAAGACAACAAAGGCATTGAATAACCAACATTTTTAATGTATTTACGTTGGTTGTTTTTTCTTATAAGTACCTATCTAATGCGTTTTTCTTATTTTTTTTTAACCATTGTTTTTTTTTTGGTGGTCTGATTTTTTTCTAAAAGTTTGTCCATCTATTTTAATGGGACCTTATATTTCTACCAAAAAGTTTAAGACGCATAAAACCTCTACGGAAGGAGAAAAGAGAAAACAAAACACGCGATACCTAATCACCACTTTGCCAATGCGACAGAGAAAGGCCAATAACCCCGGACGCTTGTTCAAACATAATATTCTATTATACATATTAATGACACAAAGAATTTGAGGAATTCAGTTATAAAGAAGCTATCTTTCGTTATCAACGACTTTCACCCAATAAGAGAATGTACGGCATATGGCTATGTATCGAGATTATTAAGACCAAATACGAAGAAATTCGGAGACGCCAGAGATGGCGCCAATTAATTTAAGACTAGCGGACGTCACGCGGTTTCACCCGCGTAGTTCCCGTTCCCGTGGGAGTAAGTGGATAAAATATAGCCTATGTTACTCGCTGATAATGTAGCTATCCATTGCTGAAAGAATTTTTCAAATCGGTCCAGTCGTTTTTAAGTTTATTCGTTACATACAAAAATAAAAAATTTCCTCTTATAATATTAGTATAGATATAGAAGTATATATGAAAACCTGTTAATTGTTGACCTGGATCTTCAAATTGGGGTCTTATTAAAGATTTTCGCTTTTTTTTTGCTTGAACCTGACTGCGGGACTTGTTATAAGAATTGGTAGGTACTTTAAAAGCACCATAACTATTTGACAAAAGAAAAATAACAATATAGTAACAACACTAATACAACAACAATATAGACAAATAATAATAACATAATATAGAATATACAATACAGTATTAACAATATAGTAGTATGTATAAGTATGATATTAATTTTAGTCATATTTATATTTATTATGTTATATTTAGTCTTTTTTCTACGTAAGTATAACTTGTACACACGCTGTCTACATCTCTTTTATTCGACTCTCCTGTCGCAGGTATGCTGGAAGAGATTTATTTAGAAATAAGCATCATCTTTGTAACTATTTTTCTGTTTCCTTCTTATCTATTTGTTAAATGTGTGTACATAAACTGTTAAAAAAATAATAATAATAATTATACTGTTAGAAACCCTTAGATATGGACGAGAACATAATGTGAAGGATTGTATTACTTACAACATTTACACCATGTCATATTATATTTTTTTTCTGGGGGACGCCTTCTAAAGGCGCCTGGAATGTTGGGGAAAAGACCAGGGAGTGTGTAATTTTTACCTCCCTAAAACCACCCCGGTGATCACCGGAAGGGTACCTCTTAAAAGACCACTCCGGAATCCCCGTCATATACCAACCTATACTTCTTCGTATAGGATATTCTAACAGCATGTATTAAGAGGAAAAAAGAGGCAAATACTATTCCTTACTCCACTCTCAATCATTAAATCCCTAGGGAAGGTCCTCTGGGAAGGACTTCGTTGGTCTTGTGGTCGCAAGCTCGACTGCCACGCGTGTGGTTTGGATTTCATTCCCAGGTCGGGCAAAGAGTAACAGCCCGGAGTTTGGAAGTTGGTGGTGTGACACCCCTGTGCCTCGGAAAGCACGTTTATAGGTCCTACGCCTGATCTCTCCCCGGTCGTGTCGGATTGCCGTCCCATCGGAATATGTGTAGTGTGAAGCACCAGAGAGTGCACCTGTGTTTGCACACACACTTTTGCACTATAACTATCCGGAAGTATCAGTTAATTTAAGCCCAAAATGCCAAAATCTACCTTACTGCAATTGGTATTAAGTGGTCTTTACCAGAAATGCTAAAATGTCCCTTACGTAAATTTATACTTCTGGCATCGATAATGGTCTCCTGCGTACGTGGCTAATCTCCGCTCAGATTGGTCACCATGATATTCGGTTGGCGGATTATTATGCCATTGCCAGATTAATCGGATGCAGCTGAGTGTACCAGCAATTTACGGAGCATCTGCCAAGTTTATCTCCACAACCTAGAAATTGAGTTATACGATACTCCTTGGCAAAACTATTGCCAGATTTCTTGGCTTCCGAGTTCTGGCTATCCCTAATGACTGTCAAAGCATGTATAAGCATGCATTATATGCGCAATTATGCAAGCTGTGACTTATGTTGTTCTGTGTATCCAGTTTTGGAATCCAAGGCTATAATTTGCAGCTTTTATTTATATAAAAGCTGCAAATTATAGCCGGGACCAAAAGCTTAATGTGCTTTCCAAAGTAAAGAGGTCAAAATGGTTAAGATGATCATCCATTCACGGTTCACATTCTGATTAACCATAAAGATCGACCCGTGCATCTGTTATCATTTAGCGATGAGCTCCTATTAGGCACTAACCAATTGCCGCCCATTGTGTCACCCCATGTAATGTTTTTTTCATCTATCTTTTCTGTAACGTAAATGGTGTACATAATAAAGAGTATTCTATTCTATGTTCTATTAAAAATTAAAATGGGGCGAAATACTTTACTACTATCTACAGTTGTGTTTTTCTCTATAGTATATACCTACTTACTTACCACAACCTCAAAAATAAACCAAACAAAACGATCTAAAAATACGCACGAGTCTACCAATTTATAAACCTGACTTTGGAAATACATAATTATTTTCTTTCAAATTCTAATGAAGCAATAAGGCATCGAAGACAAGTCAAGTGACGTCACGTGTGTAGGACAATGATCTTCATGCTTCAGCGATGCAAAAATTTGCATCGCTTTACAGGATTTAATAATAAAAAAAAGCGCAAAGACGACTACTTTTTTATTTATTTAATTTTATTTATTAGGTCTAACAACAATTTTTACACTAATTTCCAAACAAAATTAAAACATTCGTTTTAACTTTACACAGAGCAACAATTACTTAAAGGAAAACACCACGTGAACAAAAACAATATTAAGTTATTGTGTTAGTTGTAAGCTACATATTTCATAAGTAATATAACTCTCTGTTAGTAATGTATGCTAAATATTAAACGCATTATTATAATTTCCTCAAAAAGTTCCGTACAAGTAATTCAAAAACATTTACAACAAATTTGTTAAACAGTTCAGAAATTTAAATTTTTGCTTATTGAGAGAATCAATGTGCAAATCAACCATATCACTACAACTATTCAAAACCCTACAAAACCTAGCACATGGAGAGTTAGATCCCAACACCGTTCTTCTCATTGGAGGACAAAGTGGAGGTAAAGGTTTGCGCGGAATCCTCGACGGAGCACGAAGGCTAATGAGTTATGATTACGGAAATTGTAAAGTTAGCATAAATACCTATGTTCTTCCTAAAAATTATCTTTGTTTTACACTCTAAATATATTTTTGGAATAGGTATACGTATTTTAAAACCATCAGTTCGATATAACTCGAAATACTTGTTAACCTTTTATTATTGTTAACGCCGTCATTTTCTCAGGTGGGCTATTTAAACGAGACGTTAATAATTATAACCAATGTTCCGCTAAGTACTAATACAAATCTATCAACACCTCATATGTCCTAATCTGTTGAGTAGTTTCGGTGCTACGAAGGAACAGCCGTACTCACATGGACATAGACCGGCAAACTCACAACCCTACCAGTAGTCGAGTAAAAAACTTTTTTACAAAAAAGTATTACCGACTTCTAAATAAAAAAACACAACAAAGGAAATAACTTTAATTTCGGGATTCGGTGTTTTTGGTTGTTTCTTCGTAATTTAACACCGACTTCCGAATATTTTTTGTAAAAAAGTTTTTTTATTTTATACTTTTTAGTGGTACACCTAAAAACACCACTGGAAAGTCACAGGAAAGCAAATAACGCAGTTTCGTTTACTTAGATGATATATACTTTCGCTTGGTCGCTTAAGAAAGGAGATTCGAAATGCTTATCCCTAATTTAATGATAAGAATGGACGATTAGTGTTTGTGTACTCATGTTATGATTACATATTGTTGCATAATATTGCATCGAAACAGACACGCAGTGAACTTGACTAAAGTCAAAGCACAGTACAATGGCGTGCAAAAAATACTTTCCAAACGTCTGGGATGCCAGGCTCTAGGTTCCCGAGGTATTTCAAAGCAAATAAAGATAAGCATTTTAATCACACGAACGGTGATCTGAAGCACACAAGTCAGCCAAGCAGAGGCGGATTCAGGATTGTCGTTTGGGGGGCTTGACCCCGCTGAGGGTAGATTTTAGCAAACTAAACACTAAAAAAGCACATAATATTTATTTTCGTAGATTCCTCAATGACTGCGTTAGGTTAGGCTTACTACAAAGAAATTTGGGTCATTTGAGGGCTCGAGCCCCTTAGCCCCCCCCCCCCCAGATCCGCCAATGCAGCCGAGCAAATAGATCCTGAAATAATATGACTTGACTAAGGCAGAAACAACAGATTTGAAGGTTGACAAACGAACTCAGAGTATTTTTAGCTGCACTAAAAACATCATAGCTGTTGAGTACCATCAAGGTAAAAAGCATAAAAAGACCCATAATTCTTCCTTAATCTACAAGATTTGCATAGAAATCAATCTCGTTTATACCATGTTTTAAATGCCCCATAAGGTCATAGGCCTTCCGGAAACATCACAATCCATTTACTTAAACTGTCGTAAAGTGGATACTAAGGTATTTTAATGAAGATTCTTTAGTCTAGGATGAGAACCTTGTGTGAGGTTAGTAGAATCGTAATTGTTCAACCATGAACTCGGTCGTGGACTTGAACTTAGTTTGTGTTTTGCTAGCAATTAAAACCATGTGTAATTATTTGTTGTGATTAAATCTGAGAATGGCCAATTTGCCGAAAATCGCACACATGGTAGGTGCCTTATTTGTCGAAAATCGCACACATGGTAGGTGCCTTATTTGTCGAAAATCGCACACATGGTAGGTGCCTTATTTGTCGAAAATCGCACACATGGTAGGTGCCTTATTTGTCGAAAATCGCACACATGGTAGGTGCCTTATTTGTCGAAAATCGCACACATGGTAGGTGCCTTATTTGCGTAAAATCGCACACGCCTTTATCTTTTTATTATTATTGATAAGTAGGCTCTTTTACAACTATATTACCTGATGGTAAACCACGACATGATCGAAGATGAAGATCACGCAAGTTTATCACTACACTATCAGGAAACATAGACTCCGGCAGGGAAGTCCACTCCTTACCTGAATACACAATGATATATTCCCAAAACATCTGCCTAGCCTTTTTCCCAACTATATTGGGTTCGACTTACAGTTACACCGGATTTAGCTGAATACCAGTATTTTACGTAGAGCGGCTGCCTACCAGACCTCCACAACCCATTAATGGGTAACACGGTAATTTTTGGCAAGACAGGAGTCAGATTTACTGGCTTCTGACAATCCGTAACGACTTTCAAACATCTACAAATGACAGCCGGGACCAATGGCTTAACAAGCTTTCGCACCGAGGAAACTCGGTATGTTAAGATGGTCACCCCCATACACAGACCAGCCTCGGCAAGCGTTGCTTAACCTTGAAGATAGACCCAAATCATCAAATGACTTCTTCCGCTCTGGTTGGAGCGGAAGGACGTGTCAGACTCTTACTGACTAAAACCCATCCGTGTTCCTTCTAAAGCCCTTTGCGTTCCAGGGCCGCGGTGACTTTCGAACAAATTCCGCAACAAGATAGACCCATGTGGCTGTTTCTTTTACAAACTAGGCATCATTATCTAACTAACCTCTCACAAAATCTTGGGGTCGGCTTCTAGTCTCAACGGATGCAGCTGAATAGCCAATATGCCAGTTTTATATCTACTATTATGCAATATCCCTTGGCAAGACAGTTTTCCAGGCTTTCAGTGAATCTTTAAAGAAAATATACATATATGTCACCGGAAAATCGCAAACTACGTAAGATTATAAAATAACTCGAGAGATTGTAAACTCTCGATAAATTGTCAACTGAACATTTGGAATACTTTTTACGCATTAAAATTTGATAGTCCAAAAAATTCCGAAACATTGTGGACTGACATAAAATGGCGACCAATCAGAGCATTTTATCGTGATTTCAGTGTTGGTCCCACACTAAAAGTTGTTCATAATGATAAGTACAATGACCCCTTATGAGGTACTGCGTTTATTCTGTTACACTTTGTATATACAGGAACCTTGATTATTACTGTCCAAATCCTGTTTTTCGGATTTGGACAGTAAGTTAGACAGTACAGAAGTCGGAAATATGTTCGAATCGCAATCGATTTTGAAATTACAATTTGTATGGACTTCATCGGCTGGCCTCTTAAAACTAACCTGTTGCTAATTTTCTTTGTACGCGAAAAACTGTATTCTTTTGTTTTCCACAGTGTGTATAATCGACACATAAAACACTTTAACAAGTGTAATACGCACAAAACTAGCTGCTTTGTAAGAAACTGTAACGCTGAAAGATTCATGAAAAATTCATAATGGTTTTTTGCGGTTTCGTTGACCGTCTATAATTACGTTTTCACAATCTATGATGACTTCATGGTTTAGTTTTATTCAAACTGTCCAGCTTTTATTCCACACTAATATTTAAATTACTAAAGAGTGTTTTTGTGTGTTTGTTTTATTTTCACGTCTAAATTACGGAATTGATCTCAATTAAAGTTATTGGTATTGTTCGTCAAATCGTTGAGCTCCTTAAAGTTCGAAGTTTGAGCTACACGATAACTGACAAATGCTTGCACTGTCTGGACAGCTCCACTCAAATCTGTGTGGCACTTTCCTCAAAAGGTCACCTCAGACATTAACTTACATGGTTCTCATAATATGATTTGACCAGTACAGATTGTATGGACTTTAAAAGAGACTTTGACCTCTGTGTTTGTTTCGGTTTTTCTTCTCAGGGTAATTAGCTAGGAAACACCGGCCTCATCTAGCTTAAAATGACCAAAAAAGATTGACGTGTAAAAGTGTTATGTTTAACCTACTTGTAAAATAAATATAATTTATCATTTATTGGCACATGGATGACCTGTAGACGCAGCAGGGTAATTCCGCTCTCGCAAACTCTTTATGATTTTTACCGTAACTGAATAGTAAGGTTAAGGACCTACACCTGTAAATAAACAGTATTCGTCGTAACTTGTCGCGCAGTGGGTGGCTGAAGACTATCATCTTAATAATAATAGTTTATTGTCACAAAGAAAGAAACACATATAGTATTCACTGATTACAATAGGTATACTTACTACGCTGCAGAAGTCTGTATACAGATATTGTGAGCCCTGCCTCTCAAACTAGGATAACCTGTATATTAAGAGACAGTGTTCAGCAGTGAGGTTACTTAGAAATAGGGATTATACAACTGCGGACTGTGCAAAAGTATTATTCTTGTTGACTTTCTTTTTTTTTCTCATACTTTTTGTATTTTAGGAGAAACAAATAATAAAAAATAGAAAATATAAAGAAAAGTAACAAAAAGGGAAATATACTATAGAATAACAATTTAATTTAATTTAATTTAATATCTAAGTATGTACTTAAAATTAGTGTGGGTGTGTGGTGAGGTGTGGTTATGTGTGGTGAGTTTTGTGTGAGAGTACCTGATGATTGTGAAGTGTTTTATGTGAAGAAGTAGGAGTTCAAAATAAAGCTATATTTGAGCAGAGATTCAGTTTGTGCATATCTTCATCAAGGGATTCATTAAAGACTTGATTCAATGTGAAAGTCTTTAGGAAGGACCTTACTTAGCACAACATATTACAAACAGTGTAACGTTTACCACAAGGCCAAAGAAATGGGAGATCATCGGAGATGGTTAAAGCCATCAACAGTGGCTTGTCTACCTACTTGACTGGTACAACGAGGAACGAATATCAGGCACGGACAGCTATGATATTTAGTTCTTGCTACGCCTCGTAGCAGTGTGTCCTGAATTTTCCAAGTAAACATTGATCGACAATGAATTTACGACGTGTCACAAATAAGTCACGTCATGCGACTGGCTGTTGCAAATTCATTCAACCTGTCACTCACTATCTGTGATATTCGTGTTGAGATTATTTTTGTTCCAAAAACGAGGACTCGGGTCCTTTTTGTTACTTATTTGGAGTTACAAACGTGTCAACTCATGCTTTTATGCCAAATTCTGACAGGTTTTCAGGCTTAAATAGTGTTAGACAAATACTCAACTTCAAATGCTTCTTTCAGCAATCGGGGATGAGTCAAACCTTTATGGGTCGGTAAAAAAAAGGCTCGCAAAATTTCCACTTATTATTGAATTATTATCTACTAGCTTTTGCCCGCGACTTTGTACGCGCATATCCTATTTATCCCGTTCCCGTAGGAATTTCTGGACGAATTAAACACCTAAACCTTTCTCATGAATAACCCTATCCATTGGTGAAAACCGCATGAAAATCCATTCAGTAGTTTTTGAGTTTATCGAGAACAGACAGACAGTCGCGGCGGGGACTTTGTTTTCTAATATGTAGGGAAGTAACGAATTTTCTTGAGACGTAACCTCATCTTCACGTAGTGTTTGGGACTTGACAATGGTTATTGTAATTCACGATCTGAATTGCCCCATTTAGAAAACAACCGTGTCTATAGTTTTATATTTTATTGTTTATTTTTTATTGTTGACGTTTCCTACGATAAATATTTTATTACTTTTTTAAAACAGGTTTAGCTTGTTTTATACATGGTTTTACGATTACGAACTCGAAAACATACAGACTAAAGTATTCAGTAGGCCAAATATTGTTACAGATGCAACTGAGTACTAGTATTTCAGTATACTGGCGGACCCAGGGGGGGGGGGGGCTAAGGGGCTCAAGCCCCCCCCCAGACCTAGTTATCTTTGGAAGTCTACAAACTAACGAAGGCGTTGAGGAATTTACGAATCAAAAATGAAAGGAGGCTTGTTTTGCGTTTAGCAAAATAAAATGTTAAGAGCTTTTTAGTGTTAAAGCCCCCCAAATGACGAATTTGGATCCGCCACTGCTTCAGTAGTAGTTTAAAGTTAATGAATCATAAATTAAAACAAAATAAATGTGACAAATTGTCAAACGCACGTCAGCTGCTGTGAATGGTTGAATGAATTTTCAACAGTCAATCGTATGACTTGACTTGGCGTTTAATTTGCAATGCATCGATTGTTTTTAACCGAACTGGTAAGGAGGAAACAAGAGGGGCTGGATAACATAGACGATTGTTTTGCCAAAAAAGTAGGGGTTGGTCTTTTAAAAACAATGTTTTTTAGCCTCACATTTGACCACAACCTCCACCAATGGAAAACGATGATTAAGCCCTGAAACGCAAAGGGCATTAGGAGGAATACGTATAAAGGAACATGTATTTACTGAAATACCTTTGAAACATCAGAAAAAAGAAAAAAAATATTGGCCGTGGGCCCAAGCTAGCAGGTATGCGTCATGGCTACAGTAAGGTAAGCCAGCCCATACATAATGCCCAAAAAAAAACTCACCACATTATTCAGGGTTGAAATCACGATACTGACGATGCGAATTTTCGTAATTTTTTTTGTGGGCATTATGCATGGGCTGGCCTACCCTTAATGTAGCCTACTGCAGGCGCATGGTATGCGTATGTTAAAAGTACACACTAACACTACTTTATACCACACATTTTGTTTTTTGAGCAAATAAGGGAGGTCTGACAGCTCTGCGTGTGTGTGTGTGTGTGTGAACTTATAATAATCTTCCTCATACTTACTTCAACAAAATCTTGTCAATTAATTCGTCTACCCGCATTTAGAATTTCAAATATTTAGTTTCTATTTAAAGGCAAGGTACTTAATTCTTTACTTTATGTCGCGTTTTTAACAAAACATCTGATTAGTATTCTTTAATAGTAGACAAAACGCATAATGTGAATTCACTAAAATGTCAATTGAATATAAATCTTGCATGTTTTTAGTTTGATTATGACACCGTTAAAAATATAAAAATTCTTCAACGTCACTATGGAAGTTTTTTTTTTAGTTTTAATTAAAATACACTGGTGTTGGCTAAAAACTGCCCATTATGATTTCACTTTAAAATTATTATAATATAACTTTTAAATCTTCCGTTTTATTCGTTTTCATTTTGTTAGTGTTAGTCACACCACATCACACACGGAAAGAACACAAAAATATATTGTATTGTGAAAGGGTTTTAAAAAAATAAAATAAAATTTTTAAAAACGACGGAAAATAACACAAAATAAAATATAAAAAAAAAACAATAAAAAGGTACTCACTGATTATTGCAAAAAGATATTGATTTATCCGCGTCCCATTCGTCCATGTTAACCTCGTTATTAAGAAATTCATTTTTTTTAAACACACTGTCTGTCACGGATAAAAACGCATACAGCCAAACACGATGATGGCTTCGAACGAACTGCCAGTTGCGTGCGATCGCATTCACAACAAACCAATCGTTTATTTACACTATACGTCGCAAAACTAGATTTCGATACAATTATTTGTAAACTATGAACATAATTTTGACGTAAGTTTTATAATTTACAACGTAAATAAAAAATATATCGGTCATCAGTTGATTTTAAAAAAAGGAATAACATCTTTTTTATTTTTCTTTTTTTTTTGGCGGGAACGATTTTTACTATTGTGTTCAAAACAGCTTCTCTTGTTTTTGTTTACGTTTTCATTAAATGAAAATAAATTTAATAATGGACGATGATTCTTGATGAAAACTATACCTACGGAAATCTTAGAGGACAAGAACTGACTCATCATGAAAAAAACTGGCCAAGTGCAAGTTGGACTAGCACACGAAGGGTTCCGTACCATAAGCCGAAAAAGACATGTTTCTTGTGTCCCTTTTATTTTATTCATTTTTATTATTGGTTGTTATAGCGACAGATGTATTTCTGCATCTGTGAAAATTTTAACTGTCGAGCTATCATGGTTCATAAAATACAGCCTGGTGACAGCCAAACGGACAGTGGACTCTTAGTAATAGGGTCCCGTTTTTACCCTTTGGGTACGGAACCCTAAAAAATACGTGATTTTTTTTTGGTTTCAACTTTGCAGATGCTTCTCGTTCACTTTATGATGCAAATCGTCAACCTTGCCCATACAATTAGGAATCCAGTTTTATTTATGTGTATAAGTAATTAATTTAATTCTATACAAATTAATAATTATGCTAATACTTTGCATGGGAATCTTTTTTTCGTCCTTGGTTCTTTTGTCAGAATTACTAATTACTTAAGTTTAGGACTTGTCCTTTTTTGATTTTGAAAGTTTATTTAGGTATGTTAGAATTAATTTGCATGATAACTTCAGTAATTTAGTTGGGTATATTAATCTAAAATCTGGGTACCTTTTTTTTTAATGATGGGAAATCATTAAATGACTTCTTCCGCTCTGGGTGGAGCGGAAGGGCGTGTCAGACTTTTACTGGCTAAAACCCATCCGTGTTCCTTCTAAAGCCCTTTGCGTTCCAGGGCAGCGGTGACTCTTTCGAACAAATTCCGCAACCCTGGCAAAAATCTGGGTACCTAGGTACCCAATTGATAGTATTGATACCGCAGCCTTAACTATCTTCCTACTAAGTTGATTCAACAGATTCATTCAAGGTTGGCCTAGCTCTGTTTTGTCTCCTGCCTGATTAGGAGGGAAGTACTTACCTAGATACTATGTTTTTCTTGCACCTCCGCTGTTCTTTCGTTGCGGAATCCAAGACAGTTGAGTTGTTTCTCAGGGACTCGTCGAGCTCGATTGAATCGGCGCTTTTTTGGTAGTGACTGTTGTTGAATTGGGGTTTGCAATGGCTTCTCCCAAATAAAAAAAGACTGATTCATGATCCCATTTAGAAGTTAAGAACCAGGCATTAAGGGAGTCATTGACAGAATTATGCAAAATCAATAAATACGATATGGGTACTTTCCTTGAAATTCTCACAAGTCCAGAAAGTGACGCCGCTAAAACTATTTATGACATGGCAATGTGTCGATGACTCCACTTTTTATACGAGCTACGTATGGTATTCCGAAATACCGCTCACTGAAAGGACGGTTTTCCGATAACACTCTACTCCGACGGTTAGTTGAACGAAAAAATAATTGGCCGATGAAACGTTTCGCCGATAATATTATTCATCGACGGTTGGTAGTCCGAATGAATCCTTCGCCGATGTAACGGTTCACCGAAAACACTCTTCAACGACGATTGGTTAAAGGAACGAATCTTTCGCCGATAGCACTCGTTGTAGGGGAATTCTTTTGCCAAGTGGATAGTTTTTCTTTCAGCTTGTCAACACCCTTAGGTCTTGTAGAAGTCATGTTAAAAATACAGGTAATAATAAAATAATACATGGAAGAGAGGCAATAGAAAAAAAAAAACAAAGTTTTTATTTAACAATAAGAAATTTAATCAAAAAGGAAAATTTATATTGTTTTTTACAATAAACAATATGATTAAGATTATTATGATTTCTCTATTAGAACTGCGACAATAGAAAAAAAAAAAAGAACCGTTGTTTTTGGTTTTTGGCACGGAACACTTTGTGTGAGAGTTCGACTCGCACTTGGCCGGTTTTAATTTTGTTTAACAGACCATACCCACAGCTGGACAAAGATCTCCCCCTATTTTTTCCATGAATTCTTTTCCCGCGCCACCTTGAACCAGTCTGGACGGTGCGCGTTCAGGTCATCTCGTCACCTCTTTCTGGGCCGGCCACAGTGTAGCCATCCGTCTTCAGGCTTCATTGTGTCGAGACTTTAGCCCAACGTTCACAATAGAATAAGAAGAATAGAATAATATTTATTTATTTATTTTAATATAGAATAAGAATAATATTTATTTAGAATAATATTTAGAATAATATTTTTTAGAATAATATTTATTAATATACAATGCATGTAGTCTTTACAGGGGTGGTCACATTTAAGGGTGATGTTCTGTATCTGATATACCGTACAGTAAAGTAACAATGGGTAGCAACTTTTTAAACCCCGACTCTCAAACGGGATTAAAAAGTTCCGAAAAAATAATTTTCGAAGCCGTTGTTGATGGCATTTATTTTAGTTCAAAAGCAGACTTGACGCCACCATTTGCCTGAAGGCACCTAAAAATACTGCTGAATAATAAATATTATAATTTGTGCAAAATTATTAATTATTTTTTTTTGCAAAATTAATGTGTTTTGCGGAATAGCTGGTACATGGAACAGCTGTTTCGATAGTCACGTGACGCACGTGACTAGAATTGAAAACGGTGCGAGAAAGCTGACTTCTCATTCATAAATTATTATAAATTAATAATTCATCGAAGGAGGTCCAACCCGTCTAAAACACTGATAATGTAAAATAGTAGTCATATGTTATGGTCAGTTGACCGAAGCTACGTAAACAAAATATTGGTCCTTTTATTTGGAATTAAAATAGGTACGAGGCAATTGTTTTTTGTATTGGTTTTAGGTATCGGGCATACGCAGCGGCGGTTACGCTATATGGTGCATACGCGACGATTAGAAGTTGCGTAGACTCCGAGATTTTGTGAAGACCACGAGATAAAGTTGCGTAGATCTTGTGGGGACTCCGAGTAAACCTTGGCTAGTCGTTACGTAGCTGTGCCGAGTAGACGTTGCGTAAATGCTGAATAGAAGTTCCGTGGACTTCCGGAACGTCTAGAGGTTCCCAAGGTCTCAAAGAAACTCGGACCTAAAGCATGCTTTTTTTCGCAATCAGCACCTACCTACACAGCAAGAGTAAAATAAATTAAAATATGTACAATAGAAATGAAAAATTAAAACTTCAGGTACCGTAAAAATTCCTCTGTCGAGATACGGCATAATCGTCTGGCTAGGCATGTGTGCAAATTACTGTTTTTCTACTAAACCAATTGGCCATAGATATAAATTATACCAGAATCAATTTAAATACTTTTACCTGAAAACTTTTCACGATTGTGATTGAAATTAGCTGATTGAGTACTTTATGCGGCTTACCATAATGAAAACAAAAATACTTTGGTACCTAGGTAGGTACTTACTGTACGTCGGATCGTTGAACTCCTTACAAGTTCTGAGTTGAGCTACACGATAATTGCTTGCAATGTCTGGACAGGTCTTTTCAAATTGTTGCGGTGCTTTCCACATCACACCACCTCAGACATTATTACATTAAGCTCTTATTGAATTAAAGAGTGTCTGTGGAGTTTCTTGCACGTTCTTCTCCATAGAGATATACACCTTGGAACGTGAAAATAGCTTCACCTCTTTGACTGAGCGACTTTGACAATTCAAAAGTGCCTGTTAATGGTTTACCTAATTGAAATAAAGAGTTTCGGTTTGAAACCTACATGGTTCTGATATGATTTGACCATTACCTTAAGGATGGGAAATCATCAAATGACTTCTTCCGCTCTGGGTGGAGCGGAAGGGCGTGTCCAGACTCTTACTGACTAAAACCCATCCGTGTTCCATCTAAAGCCCTTTGCGTCCCAGGGCCGCGGTGACTCTTTCGAACAAATTCCGCAACCCTGGCTTTTGACCATTAGATAGGTACCTTCATAACTTTAAAAGAGACCTCAAGGTTTAATTCGGTGTTTCTGTTCAGAGTAGCAAGCTAGGGAACACCGGCCTCATCCAGTTTAAATTGACGTGTATTAGTGTTATTTTTAACCAATTTACAGAATAAATAAAATGTATTATTAAGTAGGTACACGTCATTAAAATCGTGAATCTGTGAAAATTATCTCACGCGCGCCGTGATCAAATCTTTTGGTGGCTCGAGACTGTCCAATTATAAGGTTTTATGACCTCATTTCTGCATGATTGTCACAAACCGGTAAGTTTATGCAGTAGGAACTGGTTAGTAAAACTAAGAGAAGGTTTATACACTTAGCAGTTTTGGAGAACAGTGCCCTGCAACCTGCCAAGCATGAGTTCATGCGGCCGTTGTGTTTGGCCGGGGAAGTGATGAACTGCGCAAGTAGGTAGGTACTCTATAGCGCCCTGGCCAAAAGTAGCTGGCTTGCAGAACATCGCATGGTTTTAGCCTGTAAGATGCTGACAGTCTGGCGGAGGATTTTCAGACGCAATAAAGATTATAAAGGAATTAAACGGCCGGGGCCCCGTTTCCTCAAAAAGTACCACTCCGGACCCCCCTCTCCCCCCGGTGCTAGGTGCGGTTAGGGCAATCCCTGGGGAGACTGTACAGGGGTCTGTCTCTCCTGAGTCTTGCTGTGCACGGCACCACGCAATCACTGTGCCAGTCTCCTGGAGTCACTCGGTGATGAGCGTCCCGAAGACTTTACATACCTACACTCAACAACGAATTCGAGATTATTATCAAAATTGGGAATAACCAACTCTATGATCTACAAAACAAGGTTCAAATTCTATTTCAAGACATAATTTTTTCCGTTAAATTATTAACCTTCTTCAAGTAAGTACTTTAGGTCTCTTAAAATCAACATAAATTCACAATGCTTAAAGTTGATACTGGAATTGGAGGCGACGGTTTTAAATTCAAAACTACAAAGAAGATTCATCTCGAATTATAAATTAAACCATTAATCGACGGAAAGAAATTCTGTCTCTTAAACTATGAAGCTAACCTGGTCTTCGTATTTCAAATGTTGCGGAAATCGCCCCAACAGCTTGTGTACCCGGTTTTCACAGTTCAAGTCCTACCTCCTTTGGACGTCCAACCAATCATGGACAAGAAACACCGGGATTGTAGGACAGGCTTGAATAGAAAAATGAAAGTCAAAAATGTGCTCATTCCATTTATTCACAGCACCGTGTATCTTAAAACTATGTTACATTTTATTTACACAACAATTATTACATTTGTAAATTTTTTTTATTAAAAATAAAATTATTATTATTTATTACATGTGCTTCGGTTGCGTTGTCTTTAAAAAAAATATCTTGGCTATAAAATAAATATACAGGGTGAGTTTTTAATTAAACAGGAATTTGTTAGAAACTCCTTGTTTAAAAAGTCACCTGTAAATTCGTACATTCATGCGCGCGGCGCTGAATTCGAGAGATTGTCAATACTCTCATAAGTAGGTCTACTATGTATCGATAGTCGTTATGACTATCGATTGACTGTCTGTCTTGACTTGATAGACTGTCTGTTGGGTTTCGTATGCATTACGTTCGAAACCCTTACGATTATTTCATTTTTCACCAGAGGATTTACTAGACAACGTGCCATTCTGTCAGCGGTGGCGTGACATTTCGACACTTCGTTTGTCAATCTCATATATTTTCGACGTTTTGACAATCGACTACGCCACGCTACCGCTGTCAGAATTTCACTTCTTTAGGAGCCTCAGGGTACGAGTAAATGCAGTGCGATACTATTAATATGTCGAAGTGAAGGCTTGGGTGAAGTGATCACGAAGTGAGCTGTCAATCCATGTAATTAAGATGGAATGACAGCTCACTTCGTGGTCACTTCACCCCAGCCTTTTTCGACATTCGACATTTCGACATGACAGAGCGAGAAAGGATTCACTCACGGATAGCGCCACGAGCAAAAATGAGTGTTTAAATTATACAAGAGGTTCTTATTTATATTTTATTGGAAGCTTTGGTTTACATTTAGAATATACGTTATGTGGTCCAGCCTTATCTTAACTTACTTATGCGAGGCCACTTTCACACAGTTTTGTGTACAATAAAGAATTTTGTTTACCTACTTACATGACCGACATAGCCCGACATTGCTCGCAGAACAGATGTTCTTGGATAAAAAGATTCTAAATATAATCTTTCCCTAAGAGATTAATTAGATTATCAAAAAATGTTGGCTACATATTTTCCTTTATCAAATTAGTCAAAAAAAAAAGAAAAATAAAAACCCATTAAAGATCAGAGTGCCAACTACTCTGATATTTAATGCGATCCCAGTCCGTCAAAAATTTATGAAAATTGAGGCGTTTTTGAACGATTTCGCCTGAGATGCGAATGCGAACGTTGCTTACAAATTAATAGAATTGGCCCTCTGGAGGGGCGTGTTACTTCACTTCTACTTGAAATCCATGAAGTCACGTGAAACCTCTATGCACGCACACATATTTTTTTGTTTACGTGTCAAAAGAAAAATCCAATCGAATCTTTTTTGAGTATCCAACTCACGGACTAAATAGATCTTTTTAGGAATCTTCCCTATTTAACACAAAATCTATCCAATACAAAGATCAAGTGATTGATTGTAATTTTTTGTCGCAAACCGAAAGTTTTGTGAGCAAGGCGTCCGGAAGAAGGAAGTTGAAACGAAAACGAAGGTTTTGTCTGCAAAAGATAGCTAATTTAAAAAAAAACAAAAGTTGGTGGACTTGATACAAACATTGCTAAGCTAAAATTAAAACGTTCGAAAGTGAGCGAGTAACTTCAATGTCAACGAAAAGCGATATGTCATATTAATAGGAAGGTCTATGTCATACAAGTTTTACAATAATGTGATGACGCTGATAGGGTTGTGGGATTACAAGCCCTACCTACACCCTAACGGGCATCGGGAATCATAGGGCGATCCTCGGCCACCTAATGCGCGGGCCTGCGGACGGCGAGCGTTGGGTGGCTCGCTGTCCGGTCACCACCAGGCCCGGGTCGACGGCGCGTTGTGTTCCACGCGCGCCTCACGAGATGTCAGCATAGGAGACGGGGCCCTCTAGGGCCAGAGCCTGCCAGGGTTGCGGAATTTGTTCGAAAGAGTCACCGCGGCCCTGGAACGCAAAGGGCTTTAGAAGGAACACGAATGGGTTTAAGTCAGTAAGAGTCTGACACGCCCTTCCGCTCCACCCAGAGCGGAAAAGGTCATTTGATGATTTTTCATCATTAATAAAAAAAAGGCTTGTGGGATTGTTCCAAGTTACCGCAGCCCTGAATCGCAAAGGGTAATTGAAGGACCACGTATGGATTTTAGTCAGTAAGAGTCTGACACTTCCTGCCACTCCGCCAAGAGCGGGAGGAGTCATTAGATGATTTCTCATGCCAGGGTTGCGGAATTGTTCAAAAGAGTTACCGCAGCCCTGGAGCGAAAAGGGTATTTGAAGGAGCACGGGTGGGTTTTAGCCACTAAGGGACTTGACATACAAAGGGGACAGGGCGCGTGGTGGGCGACAGGCGGGCGCGCGGCCAGGGCGTGGTGAAGATAATGTAAGGCGTCAAAGGAACGAAATATACTTAGCGTCGCAGGCGAACGGACAGACGTCATACTTTTCGTCACAGTGCCCTGTCCGCTTGGTTTATCAAGTCCCTAAGAGTCTGACACTCCCTCCCGAGCAGTGGAGATTAGCTCGTGGCTAAACAAAACTTGACGCTAGGATGGATCCTCAGGGTTCAGCAACGCTTGTCGGGCAGTAGATGGGTGACCATGCCATGCATACCGAGACTTCACCGTACCTCGTAAAGCCGTTAATCACAGCTACCATTTGAACCAGAACACCTGACATCAGCTTTTCCAAGTAATATACAGTACCCAGTTACTGGGTTAGAGAGGTCAAATGAGTAGCCGCTCCATATAAAATACTGGTTCTCAGCAGTATCCGGTTTTACAGAAACGTCTAATCTATGGTTGGGCAGTTACCTATGTAGGTATAGTATCGTAGGCACATTGCATAAATTTCTTTAAAATTCCTTACAATTCAATTTATTTCCTTAAAAATTAATAAAATACTATTTTATCAGCTATTAAATTGTAAAATATGTATTAAAAAAATCTTAGGCCTCAAACATTTTGTAGTCTGTGTCGAACCACAGATAATTACATAAAAACTCTTTTATAAATGTGTTATAATTTTCTCATAAATACCGACAGTGTTGCCATGTGATGAGACTATAAAATAATCTCGTGTTTAAAACTCCTTGTTAGATGTTTGTGTGGCAACACTATTGAGTTGAGAAGGATGGTTTCCGCTGGAACCACTACTCCTGCACCTGTTAAAATAAATGTTTGTTAGCTTTGTGACTTTAGAGGGGAACCTACCTTCCTTCCAGTCTAGTGGTCGATTGAATGTAGGCACATTGAGAGTGAACTGAGCATAAAAGGTATCCACACAAAATTGACCACTATGTAGAAAGAACAGTTCTATCTTTCGAGTGTCAATTAGTCTACTATCTAAAGTGTTTACTTTGGTGTGATTTAATACGTGTAAATTAAAATAGGTTATACGAGAACAGGAAAAAACGGGATATGCGCGAACGAAGTCGCCCAGCAGGGGGACACAAGTGCAGGCTAATAAAGAAAAATATTCCCTGTTGCTCAATAAATTGCTGGTGTACCTTATCACAAATAGGATGATATAACTTACCCAAAATAGTGATGGAGGGGTTGAGTCTCCCATCAGTGTTGAACAGCGGCGTGTTGTCCATCTTCGCGAACGGCTTGTTGGGGTCGGGGTCTGAAGGAGTGCCCTCCACCCGGGACCACTCTCCTACCGACGCTTCTTGACCGACTACACAAAATACAATAGTTTCTTTAATAATAATAATAATATATATTTTTATACAATTTTTTTATTATTATTATTATTTATTTATTTCAGACAACATAGTCCATACATTCACACACACAAACAACAACAAACAAAATATTTAAAATGTAAATAATATGTGTATAAAATAAATAAATGGAATAATAATAACATTTATTGCAGAAAAAGCCTAGTATACAATAATAACTTAGGTTATAATGTTTTAAGCAGATTAATTAAGCGTCTCTAGCCGAACTAAGCAATGCTTCAGGTAACAGATCCCTACCCCAAATGTTTAGTTTACTAGTTTTACAACTCTTTCGAACCTTTTGGATATACAACGTGTAACAGAATAAACTCAATACCTCTTAAGGGGTACTCATCATTATGAACAACTTTTACTACGGGACCAACAATGAAATCGCGAAAAAAAATCGACTGCCCCATACATTTCTGAGCGCATAACTCGACAAAATGTACTGAACCGCTGATTTTTTTTTTTTTGGCGATTTCAGGGTTGTTCCCATAGTACATATTAACAACTTGGAAAGATTTTTTTTTTCTAACGTCGATATTACAATAAATTTATTATTTTAATAAAGAACTTTACTAAGTGATATTAATAAATGGTCCTAGTTTCATCAAGTTGTGAATATTACAAGCAAAGTTATGAAGGGGTAATAACAGCTCCAAATGTTTCGTGTAATATATATGTCACCGGTAAATTGCAGACTCCGTAAGATTGAAATAAATCTTGATTAGATTATAATTTCTCGATATACTATGAAAAAAAAATGCTTTCTATACCTTAATCCCATCCAAATTCAATAATTTCCAATATATCGGTGTCTTATTTTGAAAAAATTGTTTACAGTTTCACGCGATATATTAAAATGTTACGGCATTTGCCATTTTCCGGTGATATATATACATATATACACACTGCGTGCGTTAGGCCGGAACTTGGCCTGGCGTACTACCAACTGCTTAGATCATAGTAGGACGACGCCCTGTGCTGCATTGGACAGTGGAGTTTGAATTTTATCATGTATGAAAAAGAGTTTAATGTTCCAAAATTTAATAATTATCTCGAATTTTGAATTTAAATTATAGTTCTAGATGTTTTAAAATAAAGGTGAACTTACCAACAGAATACATGACCAATGCATGCTCGTGCACCGTGGCGTTGTTGAGGACGATGGACTCTTTGAGCCGGACGCCAGCTTTGATCGTCACTCCTGCGCCGATGGACACGTTGGGACCGATCTGTGTGGAAGTGGAATGTTTGATTACATATTTCCTCTATAAAAACCGCTCCAAAAGGACAGGGTGTCAAATCAAGAGTTGAATAAGTTGGCACCCGATTTAGAAACGTCATGAACATATTTCCAGGATGAAAAGTCGTGTCGTTGATGAAACACACATGGGTAGATCATGTCTTGGCATTCTAAGACATGGTCTACCCATGTGCCAAGTTTCCTCCAAATCCGTTCTGCCGTTAAGACGTGACATGGTAACAAACATATAGACAGAGTTACTTTTGTATTTTTAGTCTAACTAGCTGCATCTCGCGGTGTTACCCGCGCAGCTAGTATTTATATAAAAAATAGTCCATATGTTAATCTAGGGTGTCAGCTTCCTGCATACCAAATTTTATCAAAATTGGTCCAGCTGTTTGCGCGTGATAAGTAACAAACATACACACACACCCACACACTCGCAAACGTTCGCCTTTATAATATTAGTGTGATATATAAAATTCTCGTGTCATAGTTTTTGTAACCAAATTTCTCCGAAACGGCTTGACCGATTTTTATGAAATTTTGTGTGTATATTCAGTAGGTCTGAGGTAATAGGACTATAACTATATTTCATACCCCTAAGTGATAAGGGTGGTCCACCACAATTTTTTTAATTTTATTTATTTTTATGATTCGGCATTAAAAATATAACCTTAAATTTTCACCCATATGCCACCAACCCGTATTTTTAATAGCGATATTAGTACTTTAATTCCAGTGGATTCGGAAATGGTTTAGATTCACAATTGGATCTAAATAGATATATAGATAGATAACATTATTTACCACGGCAGTAGAGTCCACATTAGCGGTAGGGTGCACGAACACATCGGGCAGTATGGTGCAGGGCTTCTCCTTGGACACGCGGTCTCGATTTAATTCCAAATAGTGGCGGTTGGCGTAGATCGCTGAGCCCGCCGTCTTCACTTGAGACCACCAGTTTGTTACCTGATAATAAATTATGTTAATTTATCTTTTTCTTATCCTTAGCCTATTGTGTCCCACTGCTGGGCAAAGGCCTCCCCCATATCCTGCCAGACATTCTTTTCTAGCGCCACCTCGAACCAGCTTTCGCGGTGTGCATCCAGATCATCTCGCCACCGCTTTCTTTTTAACTTAATATATAAAATCAGACTCTCAGTCAGTCAGTCAGTCATGACTGAGAGTCTGAAAGACAACACACAGCCGAAACTACTGGTCGTCGAAAGCTACAATTTTGAAGGAACCTTCCTTGGAGAGTGTAGGGGAGCTCTAGATCGGATTTCCCGAAATTCCTACGGGAATGGGAACTTTGCGACGAAGTCGCGGGCAAAAGCTAGTTCAGTTATATAAAAGGAATACCTTAAAATTCTGTCTTTTTTAGTTCTTTTTTTTAACTTGATGAAGTTGGTGTAAGTCAACTATTCTAAGAAAAACAAGCGTTCTAAAGTCTTTAATAGCATAAATTACGTGAGAATCTCTGAGAGGTATTAGCATCCATATTTTTATGATAAAGTCGAATAGGAAAACGTTAAGCCTATTGCCATCAAGCAGGTATAAATCTAGCAAAAAATATTTATAATTATTTTCTTGGCTGAAAAAGCTAAGTCGACTTGTTAAATAAATAAAACTTTCGGATAAAAAGGCATAATAGTAATAATAATAATAATATCTTGGGACAACTCACACACGGTCATCTGATCCCAAACTAGGCAGAGCCTGTACTATGGCAACCAGACAACTGATAAACACACTTATATATTTCTAAATACATACATATTATAGACAAATTACACCCAGACACAGAACAAATTATCATGCTCATCACACAAAGATTTGTCCTGGGTGGGAATCGAACCCACGACCTCCGGTTTAGCAGTCAGGGTCACTAACCACTCGACCAACAAGCCAGTCAATAATATGCAATATACTCACTTGCATAGCATATAATTTGTTGGTCCCTGCTAGTTGCATCAACACATCTTGCTCAAAAGACATGTATCCAGGATGGGGACTGGTCTGACCATTACCACTATAAAAGAAGAATTTGAATCAGCCTTTAAACATCACATAATATACAAGCAAAGGGCTCGAGTCCCAGCATTATGCTGAGCGATGGCCGTTTTGCGCGAATGTGACGCATATCTTCCCAACTTGCGTATCTTTTGTAATTTAGTCAATTTTATGGCAAATGCGTCTTGTCGCAAATAAACTCTTTTTGTCCCTTTCTTTCATTTTTCAATAGCGAGAAAACTACTTCTTTCATTCTAATCCAAAACAAATGGGATCGAAAATAAAGGAATCGTCACTGTTCATTTTAAAAACTACAGTTATAATTTTTTATCTATTGAGAAAAGGTTCTTGCTTAAATTTTGTTGTTGTGTAGGTTAAAGTTCACTTATAGAACCCATCCTGCTTCCATTGGAACGACTCGGCCATAGTCTGGAACACTTGCAGCGAGCACATGTAGACGCCGCAGTTGATGAGTGTGGACACTACTGTTGGGTTTCTAAACAAAGCTCACCTATAGAACCCATCCAGCTTCCTCTGGAACGACTCGGCCATAGTCTGGAAAACCTGTAGCGAGCACACGTAGACGCCCCAATTGATGAGAGTTGATACTACTTTTGGGTTTCTAAATGAAGCTCACCTATAGAACCCATCCTGCTTCCGTTGGAACAACTCGGCCATAGTCTGGAACACTTGCAGCGAGCACATGTAGACGCCGCAGTTGATGAGTGTGGAAACATAACTGTTGAGTTTCTAAGTGAAGCTCACCTATAGAACCCATCCTGCTTCCGTTGGAACGACTTGGCCATAGTCTGGAACACTTGCAGCGAGCACATGTAGACGCCGCAGTTGATGAGTGTGGAAACATAACTGTTGAGTTTCTAAGTGAAGCTCACCTATAGAACCCATCCTGCTTCCGTTGGAACGACTCGGCCATAGTCTGGAACACTTGCAGCGAGCACATGTAGACGCCGCAGTTGATGAGTGTGGAAACATAACTGTTGAGTTTCTAAGTGAAGCTCACCTATAGAACCCATCCTGCTTCCGTTGGAACGACTCGGCCATAGTCTGGAACACTTGCAGCGAGCACATATAGACGCCGCAGTTGATGAGTGTGGAAACATAGCTATTGGGTTTCTCTACATAGTGGGTGACCGACTTGGTTGCGGGTTCTCGTACCATGCAACCATAGTGCACTGACTGTTGGCGGGTCGCTTCTGTGCCCATTATTGTGACCTGAAGTTATAGAAAATAAAAGAATGTAATAACGAACAAAATATGGTTATTTTATTTATATCCTAAAAGAAAATATTTGTTTGACAGAGTGTATACCTACTGTGTAGTCAATCTCTATCTACATTTCGCCAGTTATGTTAACCTTTTGACCGCCAGAGGCGCCAGAGCACAAACGCGACGTAACGTCGGCGTGCCCCAGACGCCAAGTCACAAATTCGCCGTACTTTTTGTCACATATTTGTGATGTTTGGCGTACAGGGCACGCGCTTGCTTGTCATATATACGTGATAATGGCGTTCAAAAAGGTTAAAGCCTAACCTAACAGTATACTAAACTCTGGTTAACAAGGATGGTCAAGAAATCACCTTTTATGCTGTCTCCTGCTTTACAAGTCAGAAAAACTGCATTTTGTGTACCATGTTGATTAATTGTCCCGGACAAGGCGTTTTAAGAGACTGCAGTCAATATCAGACTATTATTACATTAGAGTCAGGCCCGTGAATAAAAAGCAAGGTAATCTGCATTCTAAAACAATTCTGCGTAAGGTCTATAATTGATCAATGATTTGTGTACAATATACTTGTATCAGAATAAACGCAATACGTCTTAAGGGGTCATTGTATTCATCAAAACAACTGTCACTATGGTACCAACACCGAAATCGCAAAAAAAAACCAGCTGTTCAGTACATTTTGTCCAGTTATGCACACAAAAATGTTTTCTATTTTTAATTTCAGTGTTGGTCCCATAGTAAAAGTTGTTCATACTGATGAGTACAATGACACCTTGAGAGGTACTGTGTTTATTCTATTGTAGTAAGTATTGGTATTTTTCCTGTTCAACTTAACATACCAAAGCATTAGTTCTCTCCTCATGGAAATGCCACAGCTCCTTGAGAGGGAAGTCAGTACACACATCTCCATTCAACAAGAAGAATGCAGAAGGATTGCCCGCACGGACCTGATCCCTGAAGTGGTAGAGACCACCTCCAGTACCGAGGGGAGTGAACTCTTGAAGGTATCTGTAATTTGTAAAATAGGATTATAGAAGAGAAAAATAAGTGTCAAAAATATGGTCAGTGAAAGGTTTAAAATTTCAATCTATCCTCTTCAAAAATGTCATTGATGCAAACTGATTTTAAGTTTCTATCAGAAATATTATGTTTTCTATGACAATGCTCCTTACCCTTTATTACATATCGACACCTCCATGCAATAACATCGTAACTCACTTTTTTCAAAATATTGAGTTACAACGACATTGTTATGTAAAAAAAAAATGCATTTTTTCTGTACTATCATTGTAATTCTATTCCCTTTCGTTTCTAAAATAAACCAACGTCAAAGTATTGTAACTAATCCAAAAAATATGTTTTGTCAACAATATAATTGCAACTTGATTTACAATTTATAGAAAATATTATGAGTAGCTTGTTTATCAAGTACAACAAAATTGTAACATTAGATACAATCTATGTACATGATAAAATTACGGTTTATGATCATAAAATGTACTGTTACTGCATTGTAAGTTGAGTTACAATGATGTTGCACGGATCTTTAAGTTAGTTTATAATGCATTACGACAAGTTAAGACGAGTTGCGAGTAAGTACTCCCCGCTCATACAATCAATTTGAGGCTACAAACAATTTACAAGAAAATAGACAAAGACGGAACCGGACTGATGACAGGAGACTTGAGGGGGCGACATAGTAATCGGAAAAATGTGATACCAAATGAAGTTAAAGAATCTGTTAGGGCTCATATTTCATTAATTCCTACAGTGGATTCACATTATGTAAGAAAAAGAACCTCAAAGCTCTACTTTGAAGAAACTTTAATATACCCTGCATTGTACAGGCTTTACGTCGATTGGATGAAAGAAAATCGTCCGTTGGAACAAGTGGCAAATTCTAGGCAATATAAGGACATATTTTATACTGAATATAATATTGAATTCCACAAGCCTAAGAAGGACCTTTGTATTCTTTGCGACCGCTATAAGAGAGGGACTGAAAACGAAAAAGAAGACATGAAGCTAGAGTATTCCTTGCATATTGCGAACAAAACAGTGGTAAGAGAGGTGAAAGACACTACAAGTGTCTTTCACCTCTCTTACCACTGTTTCGCAGTCAAAACAATCGGATTTAATTGTTACAGCCTCATATGACTTACAGAAAGTATTGACTACACCCCAGTCTGAAGTTTCGCTCTTTTACTACAAAAGGAAGTTTGCGGTATATAATTTTACTATATATGATATAGGAAAAGCCAAAGGATACTCGTACGTCTGGAATGAGACGATTGGCAAGAAAGGATCCTCAGAAATTAGTAGCGCTGTGTTTCTTTTTATTAAAAAGAAATACGAAGAAGGATTCCGCATATTTAATTTCTTTTCCGATTGCTGTGGCGGACAAAACCGCAATCGAATAATAATAGCTATGTACTCGCATGCATGTAAACTATTTGGAATAACAATTACACATAACTATTTTGAAGTAGGACACTCACAATCTGAAGAGGATGCTATGCACGCGTTGATAGAGTGCCGGAAGAAAAATCAGATTATTTTTGTACCAGAACAATGGATCACCCTGATCAGATGTGCTAAAACTACGGGGACTCCTTATGATGTTACTGAATTAGATCAAAACCTGATTCTTGATTATAAATGTCTTATAAAGAAAAAACTAAACTGGGACTGGAATAGTTCTGGAAAAAAGATGACATGGACTAAAATACAACACATTAAAATAGAAAAGGAAAACCCTGATTTAATTTATTTTCAATACGATTTTCTCAGTGATCAGTACTTATCTATTAACCTTGCTATGAAACCTACTTCACGAATCACACGAACGAAAAGAGCACAAGAGACTTCAGTGTGAACAGTTAAACGAAAGACAAAGTATTCCTTTATTGTACAATAAAGTGCTCCAAATATCAACAGCAAAGTATAAGGACCTTGTAAGCTTGTGTCAATGTAAGGCAATACCAGATATTTATCATAGTTATTATTTAAATCTTCCACATTCCACTCAGCTAACTACAGACAATGACAGTGATGAAGAAAATTAATATTTTTAATAAGTTTTTTTTGTTTTTTTTTATATGTTTAAAAAATTGTTACTTACGTTTAAAAGATAAATACTTAGTGTTTTAATTTTATGTTGAATAATATAAGAAGGTATTCAGTTAAGTTCTGCTATTTTGTAATTTCTGATTCTGATTTTGTGATCTCATTAAATAATATTTAAGTACTACAAAATGTTTCTTTTATCTTTCAAATTAATAAGACAACATAATAACAAACACAAAAATAGGTATAATAATAATACATTATCGCATTATGAGATGTGTATTTACAGATTTGTTTTGGATTGCATGAATTAACTTAATTTTTACTATATAAAAACATTTTATGTAACTTAACACCTTGGAGTTACAATTATCTGACCACAAAAATAAATTAAACTACAAAAAAACTAAATTGTAACTCAGACATACAATGTTTGTCCTCGTAACTTATATGTCATTTCACTGTTTTGTTTTTCACGTAAGTCATGAAAACCCATGAAAACAATTTTTCTTTTACAACTTAACCATACCTATTTATAGTCCGCCTAAACTATATTAAATAGAGCCAGCTTCAAATATTGTACGGGGTGTTTTGAGTTTGATATAATTTTTCAAACTTTAAAATCGCTCTCCTGTAAAATCACAAAAAGTGAGTTACGATGTTATTGCATGGAGGTGTCGATATGTAGGTAGTTTCTATGCTACAAGTTTTGAATATCTATATTGTTTAGGATATAAGTTTTTTTTTTTTAAGATAAATACTGTTTAATTTTCTTCTTGATTTCTGGTCTCTGCTAACAACAAATAAATCAAAGTGGTCCCGGGTCCAATAAAGGTTGAGAACCACTGCTCTAAAAAATGTATTGCTTATAGCAGTTCCTTTAACTAAATAAAAAAAGAACATGTCTGCTTACTATGAACAGAATTCTAGGCATATTTAGTTAATATTAAATAAATAAAAAACTACTATTTGTTGCAGGGATTTAAAATGTCTGAATAGAATGAAGATAAACCCCCTCCGTTCAATCCATCCAAAGGTTGTCTGGAAGAGATTGCCTTGTGCGATATCTTAGTGTCATGCCATAGTTTCTGTTACCTCACTTGCTTGCATGTTGCTTGAATTCTCACTCAATTGAAACTATTTTACTTAAAAATCAATTCAAATTAGAATCAGCAATGTTAGTACGTGAAAAGAAACAATATTCACCTAATTATAACATGATATTCCTTTTGCATGTCATTAACAAACTGTGCCATAGTGTTTGTGGTGTACGCTCCAATGATAAGGATCTCCTTGCAGGCCTCCAGCTTGGCACAGGCCTCCACATGGTGCTGGATTAGGGGGATCCCTGCTATAGGGAACAGTGGCTTTGGTGTGTCTAGAGATAGGGGACGGAAGCGGGTGCCTGGAAATAATATAATAACTTATGAAATTTTTTCCATATCTGTTCTGTTCGATTTTGAGGAATGAATGAGGAAAATGATGGAGAGAACGTTTTTCGGGTTCCGTACCCAAAGGGTAACCAACAGAACCCTATTACTTTTTTTCTTAATAGTTTCCAATATAGACACGGATATATTGGAAACTATTGAAATTGGATGGGATTTATTGTATACAAAACAATATTTTCATAATATATTGAGAAATTATAATCTAATCAAGATTAATTACCGTCTTACAGTCTGTAATTTTCCATTGACATATATTTCAAAGAAAAGTACAGGACACTAACATTTGTCATTCCAGTTCATAATCTCTCACTTTGACATTACAAGAATAATGAGAACATAATAATATTCAAGATGTGGAGTTGCGGACACCAGCCCAACATATTTAAGTAGTTTTTAGAGCATGTAGGATATTTCTATCAATGTAATTGAAAACATTAGGTATTGTTTTTGAAAAGAACTTCAAATCAAGTGTTCAATACAACCAAGATTGTGTAGTTACAGCTTCTACAAGAATTAGCCATTAAAATTAATTGTTAATTATGGTCATTGATCCTTATCAAACTTAATCGAAATGAGGTAATATCTAGATAAAAATAATATGAAGTTAATAAAGTTAAAAGACTTCATATCGAGTAAATACCTGAGACATTGTTATTTTATTTACATAACCTTCACTTAGGAAAAAGACACTTATGAAGATAAACAGACTCTTCAGTGTACTTTGTAGCACCACTAAATAGACGTAAATAGTATCTATATATAATTGAATTAGCTATAACACGTATTTATATGTTTTATTATAATTTATTGATAAGAAAGCCGGTGACGTAGACGCGGATGTACAAAATCTTACCTTTTTGCGGTCCTCCGATAAGTATGACGGCTTTCAGCATTGCTAACACTTTTTTAGCTTTTATATATGAAGGTTAAACACTTAAAATCTTTGTCGTTTTATTTTTATTTGTTCTTTTACAACAAACAAGTCTTTAGGCGTACACAAAAACACGTCAGTCAGTCAGTTTCTTAAATGTCATTGGAACGTCAAAGTCGATTGACACTTGACTGTCTTTTTAAGCGGGGGAACGTGGTGTTTGAGCCCTGAAAAACACTTTATTTCAGTTTTTTCATTAGCCCATTAGCGTCAACCAGCCATCGCTTTCTTGGCAGGCCTCAGCGATACGATCCATCCATATCTATTTATTTTCGACTATAGTTTCACATTGGTTGTTTTTTGAGGCATATTACCTACTATGTTATAAGATCAACATAGGTATGTACCTACGGACGGCCATCAATAAACACAATAAGTTGAAACAATTCACTGCACATTAGCATAACATGACATGTTTGATGTTGATGTTGAATAGATAGATGTAGGTAGACTATGTATTTTTTAGTGAAGCACCATTCTTTGGTTAACTATGGGCTAACTTTTCGTTACAAATTGGTAAAACCTAATGTATGATCTTGTATCCTTTTCTTGTTTTCTTCCGCTTGCTTAAAAGCCGTAACGAAATAATTACTGCTTAGGCACCTAATGCCGCGATTTTATGAATGTCACCGGAAAATTGCAGACTCCATCAGATTGTAATAAATCTATAGATTATAATTTCTCGATATAGGTATTATGAAAAAATCGTTTTGTTTACAACCTAGCATTATAATCCGGGATTCCGGCTGATAGGTGTTAAACAAAAAATTGTAAATCCTAACCAATCTCAATATTTGCCCTGTACGCAGATTACAAATTATGATCCTCTACTCCGGTATAAATTATTATGAATAAACATGTTTTAGCCATTGTAGGCGTAATCCTTAGAGGCTTGGTTGCTATGGACAACCAGATAAGCCCTGAATATAAATGGCGTGGATTTGAACATTGGATGATAGGTTGTAAACATCTGTCTACATTATGTGAAAATATAACAGTCCACTTAAAAATATTGTTTCTGAAGGCCTATGTGCCTACCTACCGTACTCGTACCTTCCCCATAAATGCCGAGTTAATTCCTCATTGGAGTTTAGGTAGGTTGTTATCATCGTAGGTATCATCATCGTTTCAGTCCAAAACTCCAAGGCTGGACTTAAGGCCTCCCCTAAGCGTCGCCACATTGGTTGTTTCGTCGCTTCTCGCATCTGCTGGTGACGTCCGCGGGAATCCATTGGACGCAAGTAATAGAGGATTGGATAGGTTCACTTTTAAAAGCAAGGGATTCAGAAGCACGATAATGCAAAAGTTATTTCTCGTGTCGTCGTCGTAATGTACCTAAGTACCTAAATTATTGACATTTGTCTTAATTAATCTTAAATAATAGCGGATCGGGGCCCAGTAGGTATCTACTTAGACAAGGGCGGAAAAAAGGTTGCTTTCGTAAAGTCGAAATCACGTCGGTGGTAACATTTTAAACTGACCTAGCGTAGTTCGGAGTTTTAATTGGAAGTGATAGTAAGTGGTTGTTCCGAGGTTCTGGAGCAGACTGATAGAACCACAGAACCGACTTTTTGGGGAGGAATCATCTGCCTTAGGATTCGATATAACATGTAGCACCGGCATTCAGAACTGCTTAGTGTTAAAGTTCCACAAAGCCAGTTAATTCTCTGATTTGGCAAGTTCCAATAGATAGGCTTTTGTTTAACGTTTCTATAGAAACTCAGGGATATCAATGCACGTCCCGTTCCACGAAATGCTCTCCATTCGCATCTCTTTTTACCGTCATTTTGAAGATACAGTGCAATGTATGTTACATTGCACTGTATCTTCCTGCCCACCTTTCTCCAAACTCTGAAAATCCTTACAAGCTGCGCAATGGAACGCGAAATCTGAAATGGAACGCCGCACGACGCTATCGTTTTCTTTAAATCGGTATCGTGGTACAAAGTTATTTCATTTTGTAGAATGCCAGTGTTTCTGAATACCTACCATGTGGCAGAGGAGTCACAAAATTGGCACTCATTAAGGAATAATTGAGTTGCTACCGTGTGTTGCTAGCTAATTGTTTTAGGTAAGTATCTACCCAGTTTGTGGAGCTCGGTACGATGTACCAAGATTTTATTACTTAGGTATGTGCTTTATCGCTGTTACGTTGGTATTTAAGCTATTTCAATTGTGGCTTCCTTGTGTTTGATTTTGATCACAATTTGAGGGGCTATTTTTGTGTTGTTGGAGGTAAGGTATCGTTACAAACGATACCTTACCTCCAACAACACAAAACACACACCCACAGTCCACAGTTATAGGTCGTTTACTAACTGACGTGCAAGAACTGGATTTACACTGTCGGTTATCCGGTGGTGAGATAGACGGGTAACATTTTTAGGGTTCCGTAGTCAACAAGTAACCTTTATAGTTTCGCCATGTCCATCTGTCTGTCTGTCCGTCCGCAGTTTAGCTCAGAGACATGAAATTTGGTACAGTTATCACGCCGACAAAGTGGTAAAATAAAATCTTGAAATATATATGGGTCCCCTACATGTAGTGGCGTAGTTTTTTTTTATCGCCTACCCCATGGTGTGGGGTGTCGTTGGATAGGTCGTTTAAAAATATTGAGGGTTTTCTAAAAAAACATTGATGCTTGCCTGCACTCTGAAACAGCAACAATTAAAAAGAAGGTTACAACGCGCAAGTATAAGTACCTACGTAGTAGCTATCCTGGTACCAAATAGTACCGATAATTCTTTGCACTGTTTTTAGAGTAGTCATATTGGTGTATGACAAGTCTGTAATAATCTAATCCTTTAAAGAAGCAATTCTTGTATATATATATACTAGCGGTCCCGACAGACGTCCTGTCCGAACGTTTGCTTTGTGTCTGACGAAAAATTATAGAAATCGATTGCAGCGCCACCTACCGGGTCCAATTGTGAATTTAAACCATCCTCGAATCCACTTGAACACACACACAAAAAAAAACATTCAAATCGGTTCAGCCGTTTAGGAGGGGTTCACTGTCAACACACGTGCAGAAGAATTATTGATATACTTAAAAAAACGACTCCAACGATTTTCATGAAATTTAGTATGCTGGGGGTTTCGAGGGCGAGAAATCGATCTAGCTAGGTTTCATTTTTAGAAAACGTTTACCAAAAAAAAAGAAACCGAGCAAATCGCGGTCACCCAAGTAGGTACCTACTATGTATAATAATACGTCATTGTAGTAAACCTAGATAGTACCTATTTTCCATTCATCCTCATGAATGTTTGTTAACAGCCGGCTATTGGAACTGCCCACTCAATCAGCCTGCACTAATGAAGCCCTGTTTACGTGCAAACAGTTATTTAACGGACATTTCAAAGCATTTCATCAGTATTTCTGTATGTAAACTGAAATAGCGAAATTATGTAGGTTTTCATTCCGTTACTCGTGGACATTGTAGGTAAATGCTCATTGTAGCCTGCCAGGGTTGCGGAATTTGTTCGAAAGAGTCACCGCGGCCCTGGAACGCAAAGGGCTTTAGAAGGAACACGGATGGGTTTTAGTCAGTAAGAGTCTGACACGCCCTTCCGCTCCACCCAGAGCGGTAGAAGTCATTTGATGATTTCCCATCCTTAAAATAAAATGGTAAATGCTGGCTGTACCTACTTATGTATTGTATTTTTTTCTTAAATTATTATTGGTAGCCTCAGTACACCACAATCTCCAGCGATGGATCGTGATGATGTGATCGATGATGGAGCTCGAAAAATCATCATCATATCAGTCGAAAGATGTCCACTGTTGGACATAGGCCTCCCTCAAGTATCGCCACAATGACCGGTCCTGTGCGTCTCGCATCCATCGGCTACCCGGCTTAGAGGAAGCCTTCCAACGCTGCGTCTTCCGATACGCGGTCGCCACTCTAGAACTTTTCGGCCCCATCGACTGTCTGTTCTGCGAGCAATGTGGCCCTGCCCACTGCCAATTCAGATAAGGCGATCCTTCTGGCTATGTCGGTAAACTTTGTTCTCTTGCGAATATCGTCATTCCTGGTGAGGGTCACGGCTACCCGTGACCCTCACCAGGTCATCGGTCCACCTTTTGGGAGGGCTCGAATAATACGCAAAAATAATAGGTATGTCTATTTCCGGTTTACCTACCAAAATCCATTCAGCCGTTATGGTGTGAGAAGTTATCAAACAGACAGACAGCTAGGTATTTTTGCATTTATATTTTTTGAGGAGATCGTGGAGTATGTTCGAGGGAAGACCAGCTGGGTCGAGAACTTGGAGTCGCGCCATAGCACGAATTTCAAGTCGTTCGTGGTGCGAGTTCCGACTCGTCATATTGAGACTTTCCTCAAGGAAGAGTTTTGGCCAAAATGTCTCGCATATTTTAATCCTATTATAGACTTCTCATGGGTTTTTCTGTAATCTATACTGTGACAGATGGACATACATACACCCGAGTGATCCTATAAGCGTTCCGTTTCTTACGGATGTTCGAAACCCTAAAACCTAAGTAAATTATAGCGCAACATTATTACGCCCCAATTCCCATAATAAAAAGAGATTTTATTTGACGAAGCTACATTTCATCTTAGTTACTTAATGAATTACTTATCTACTAATTGTTAGGAATACATCCTTAAATTTCTCTTTCTATTAATAATAAATGTCTACCCGATTCCCTACCGTAATTATCGCAGCACACATTTCAATTTACCTGTAATACATTTTAACAAAATTACCTTTAAAAGCCTTTCAATCAATGCATAAACAAAAAATACATAGTTACCACAAAAAATAATATGGAAATGTCTGCTTTTAAGATTTGTAACAGCTTTTTGAAACATGCATATGAAAGTTATAATATGTTATGTTAAAGTTATGTTATAGTAATGTTTTTTTGCTAAATATACTATACTTATAATTTAAAAAAAAAAACATACTTTTTTGTCTGTCTTTCGGCTAATATCTGAAACAGCTGACCCGACTTTGACAGGACTTTCACTGACAGATGTTATAGGGAAAAACATAGCCTTTTTAAAAAAAAACATAATGTAACTCGGGCTGGTTTCCGCAACTCCACGACTAAGCGCGTATTTTGCGTGTCTGATGACATACTAATCAAACGGGCGAAGCCGCGGACAGCCGCTAGTTTGAAATAGTCTTGTTTATTAAGTCCAATATTACCATCAAATATAACTCTGCAGTGCAAATGAAATATTTCATCTGAAAAAGCTTCCCGGAATTCAGAAATACCATTTGATGGAAATACTAAATACAAAATACTGGAATTCTATTGAGATAAATTCAGTTCGAACGTTTGATACGGAATTTAGTAAATATTTTTTCGTACTAATTGGAGTTAGCTGTTACCTTCCTATTGAAGCTGACTTTCAATTTATTGAAAAGGTTTCAAGAGTTAAAACCGGCCAAGTGCGAGTCGGACTCGCGCACGAAGGGTTCCATTATCTATAAAAACGGCAAAAATATCACGTTTTTTGTATGGGAGCCCCATTAAATATTTATTTTATTCTGTTTTTTAGTTTTTGCTGTTATAGCGGCAACAGAAATACATCATCTGCGAAAATTTCAACTGTCTAACTATCACGGTTCATGAGATACAGCCTGGTGACAGACGGACGGACAGGCAGACAGATGGACGGACTGAAATTTTACCCTTTGGATACGGAACCCTAAAAAGCTTGTAAAAATCTGCTGCTTATGATAGAAAAATAAAGTGGAGTTCTACTGGAACCATTTAATTTTCTGTTTTGCAAAGTTTATACTCGGTGTAGAGAGATAGTCGGAACTTGCAAAGGTAGCAGTCGTGACAAGTTTATGAACTGTTGCTACGCTGCTACATCGCGGCTACGCCGTAGCTCATCGGCTACGAATGGAAATCGTTTAAGGTGAAAGCACTAGGGTAGCCCGCGTAATTCAAGTTTTCATACGTTTTTTACATTTTGAAGGTCAGTGTCAGGTTGTATGTTGATAAAAATACGATTGGCGACCGTAACAAATATGGCTTTACTGAGTTATAATAGATAATTAAAATCATCAATACTGGTTGTATCATTCATGTAACTCGATTGAATTACTTTTTTATGAAATAACCATTCAATCGAGTTAAATGAACTTAGAGGGTTGTATTCATGATTTTAATTATTATAATTCTGTAAATAAATACGTGTTACGGTAGCGAATCATATTTTGTTCAACAAACAGCCTGACACTGACTTGCAAATAGCAAAAACATGAGAAAATTTGAATTTTGCGGTCTACCCTGGCGCTTCCACCTTAAAGGCAGTGAGTCCGATATGAACTTCCTCGCTCTTGGCATTTGTCTAGAGCCTCAGGGATCGCCGCGAAGTGCGAAAGCGAGGCTGCGACACGACCGACAATCGCGTTTCACGGCTCTTGCGGGCTTTCACGCCGCGAATTTGGAGCCGGCTTTAGATCGCCTTTACTTCTAAACATTTTTTCTTGTTCTTTTTCAAGTAGTACTTAAAAGATAATTAATCAATATTATGGAACAATAATGATAGGGGCCTTTGTAGAGAAACCTTAGTTTTCAATGCTCGTCTGAAGCCCAAATTCCGAGTAAAAACTGAAGTAGGTTTGTACTTAAAATTGAATACTTGTAAGAAATTAAAACGATTTTGCAAGAATTTGTATGTATTACTTTTTATAAGTAGATATCTTCGATTATTCACGCAAATTATGTTTTGCTTTGATGCCAATTTGATAAAAAGAAAGAAGAAAGAACGAATAAAATTTATTTAGCACAGGTACATGAAACACGCACGGTAAAATAACAAGGAAAAGATAGTTATGCCAAAAACTAAGTTTGCGTCTCACGGCTGCACTAAAAAGGTCTATTTCAGCGATATGTCAGACAGATTGATGCTGTATGACGCTGGTTTTCTAATGAACCTTTCAAAGGACGAGTGGCGGTTCATTTGAATCCATGTACTATGTTTGATGTACGGTACATACATAAGTGGACTTAGTAGAGGTTTTACTTGTAAGGCTTGCTAACCAACCTTCGTGGATATTTAAAAGCTCAGTTCAGCTCATATTTAAAACCCTTTAATTAGATATCCATATCATAGGGGTGCATAAGGCTGACTGTCCACTGGAGTGGAGAGGAAAGGAGCGGAAGAATATTAAACAATGGTATTGCATAAAATCTCAGTGACTGATGCGGTGCGGAGATTTTATGCGATTCCATTGGTAAATATTTCTCCGCTCCTCTTGTTTCTGCTTCAGTGGCCAGTCAGCCTAAAACTACATGATTGGTCCGCCAAATATGGGATTTAGTAAAATGACTCCGAGCTAAAAATATATAGCGTGTGAAATAAAACTTGTAAAAATAGGTAAATACGCACTTCGTTGCAAAAAAAGGTATTTGTGGTTATGTAGGTATTTGTGGTTATGTGGTTATGTAGGCAAGTGGAATTGCTCTTGCAGCGCTAATTTGATCTATCACAGAGTTTCTATTTCTGTGATAATCAGAGATTGGAATAGGTAGACTATAATATTTACCTAATGTTCGTGGAAGTAAACTGTAACATAGAGTTGATAATACCTCCTGTAAAATCCCGGAAACATACCTATATGGAATCATGACAATTAAAACCCCGGATTATAAAAACATGAACTGGACTTTGAGTATAGTTCCAAGTTATTGATTTGAAGAATCAAAAGAAGGAGTTGTGCGCAAAGATATTTAATTTAACAGTTTTAGTAAGTACGGAACTCTAAAAACATAATAAGATTCTTCAATATAATAATTTTGTTCAAATGTATTCAAAGCGCAATAAGTAATTGGCAATTTCTTAAATCCCGGGATACAATCGTCATGTTTATGATTCCAGGATTTTAGAGGAGGTATTATCAACTCTATGTACATTAGGTAAATATAGTCTATATATTCCGATCTCTGGTGATAATCTCGCAAGTAATTACAAATATTTATAAATTCCGTTATTTTTTTTGTTTATCGCATAGAAATACTTTTCACTGATCAAGTATTTCCGAACAGGTTTTACTTATAATTACTTAACATTAGTCAAAAGTACCTTCTTTTCTTTTCTTTTTAATATTTAAAATTAAAACTCCTAAACAAGTAAATCAAAAAATTTGGCTTTAAGGAATTTCTCCACATCGCTGCCGAGTTAGAAACTGGAAGTATGCTTTACCTTTTTTTTTTTTTTGATCTCGGGGGGAAATCCTCATGGAAATCCTCCACCCTGGGGCGGGTGGAGGGGTCTGTCAGACTCTTACTGACTAAAACCACCCCGGTGTTCCATCTCCCACCTACGCCGGGGATCGCGGGAACGTATGCGACATCCGCAATCCCCGGCTGAAGTGTGCTTTACCTAAGGCAAGGGCCGCACTGGTACGGCGACAGCGACACGACAGCGACGCGAAAAAATAAATGGCCGCACTGCAGAGAATCATGGCGTCGTCGTGTAATGACTGGCCGCACTTGTTAGGTTCAGGCGATTGCGTTTGGCATGATTGGTGGCCACACTAACGTCGCGCGTTATTGCGCGGCAGACACTGGTACCGGTGGCATTGTGCAGTGGCATTTGTTTCCTAATACGAAGAAGACGTGCCTACGTACCTACTTGTCGCTATGTAAAATCTTTCTCCTTGAGAAGTCTTCTCATTAATTAAGAAGTGATCAATCTTATCATATCACCTTGTCTTTAAAGACTAGCAGCATTGCCACGTCCTATGGCAATGCTTATCTCCTGTCAAAGCCAGCCCAATGTTTTTCTAGACAGTGTTAAAATCTTCCACATCGTACCAATATTAAAAAAAAGTCATTCACAATGAAAATATTCAACATAGCCCGAACTAAAGTTCTCAGGAGAGTACACTCAATGAAACGTGTGAATCAACTTTTATTTACTGCACTCTATTGAGTTGTGTAAAGCGCAGCAGACGACAAAATGAAATTACAAACTCCTTCGTTCATACTTTGTAGAGACCTGGGAGCAGTCTTGATTGTTTTGATGTAAGGGCTGAGAACGTGCCGGAAGACGGTAGGAATACACTCTAAAAGACTCCAATTGCAGCTACTTATCTGATGAATGTAGTGCAGAAATTGGAACACTTAAAGTACAAATAAAAAGTACGTTTTCAGGAAATGACAATTGCCCTTGCTTTTACGTACCAACCAGTCGACGTTTCCTACACAATCGCTTCAGGAAAATTAATTTAAGAAGTAAAGTTTTCGTGCGCCGCGCTCGTTTTTCTTGGGGACTGACCGGCGAGCAGTGGGGGTTGGCCCGCGACCAGCCTGATATTATAAACTAGCTTTTGCCCGCGACTTCGTACGCGCATATCCCGTTTTTCACCGTTTCCGTATTTTTTTCCCGTTCCCGTATAGCCTATAGTCTTCCTCATAAATGTGGCTATCATTTACAAAAATAATTTTCTCCATCGGACTGGTCGTTCCACAGATTTAGCGCGTTCAAACAAACCAACTATTCAGCTTTATTATTTTAGATTATAGATATAGGATAGATATAACTATTTGAAGGTACATTTATTTTAGTAGATGTATTCAATTTGTAAATTCGTTATAAAATTCCCGGACAAATCAGACAGCATTTCAAACAGAATTATTTATCTGCAACAATTTGTACAAGTATTTAGAATATTCGTCCACCTCCGCTGTTACATAGGTACCACCCTAGTACTAAATGGGGGTTATACTACACTTCTCATCAAAAAAATCGAAACACTTTCGTTTTTATTGTTTTTGTCCTAATTTTTTACAAAAGAGAATTAATTCCATGAAAAAAAAAACATTATTGTGTAGCTGGCAGTTTGGTCATTACAGTAAGAAGAAAAAAATAAAAATCCGAAATTAGAATTTCATTTGTTTATCCTATAAATGAAATTAATCACTGTTTTGAGACAAATGTGTATTTAGGGTTGGAGTACGTTTCTCGTTTAAAAACTAAAATTAGCGCTTGTCTTTAAACTTTTTGTTTCTTATTTCATTTACTGTGACTTTGGGACGTCTGAAAAAACTTTTTTTTCTAAAACATATGGATACTTCGCCCGCAGAAGCCGCCCAAGTGGTGGCATTGCTGGATTCTGGACTTAGTCAGCGTGTTGTGGCTGCAAGATTGCATCTAAGCTTATCATCTGTTCATAGAGTCTACAAACGCTATCGGGAGACTGGTTCGTTCACGCGCCGTTCAGGATCTGGCAGGAATCGGGTCACTTCTGAGCGAGATGATCGATTTATTGTAACAACCTCTTTACGAAATCGACGCCTTAACGCTTTTCAACTGCAGCAGCAGCTTCGCGTTGTACGAAGAGTAGCTGTAAGTGACTCTACAATAAGAAGAAGGTTGAAGGAACGCGGATTGGCACCGCATAAGCCAGCGAATGGGCCGAAATTAACTGCAGACCATCGAAGAGCGCGCCTTAACTTTGCACGCGAGCACCTAACTTGGTCATACCTTCAGTGGAGCAAAGTACTGTTTTCTGATGAGTGTAAAATTATGCTGTATGGTAACGACGGAAGGAACAAGGTCTACAGAAGAGATGGAGAACGCTTTGCACAATGCTGCATTGAAGAAAAGGTCAGCTATGGTGGCGGTTCGTGGACGGTTTGGGGAGGAATCAGCGCCGACGGTAAGACAGAACTTGCCTTTGTATCTGGGCCACGGCTGCCTGCACTAAACTCTCATCGGTACATCGAACAGTGTCTTGAACCTCATGTGATGCCCTATGCACATTTTATTGGCAACGACTTCATATTCATGCACGACAATGCTAGAGCTCACACCGCGGGCGTCGTACGAGATTATCTTACCGAAGTCGGTATCTCCATTATGGTATGGCCAGCAAGAAGCCCGGACATGAATCCCATTGAACATCTATGGGATGAATTAAAGAGACGAATTCGAGCAAGAGATCCAGCCCCAGAAACACTTAGCCAGCTGCAAAATGCAATCCAAGAGGAATGGGATAATATACCACAACATGTGATCGTGACTCTCATCCGATCGATGAAGAACCGTATGGAAGCAGTAATAAGAGCTCGCGGAGGGAATACAAGTTATTAAATAAACGTTTCTTACATTTTTTTTCATTTACGCGTGTTGTTTTACCCATTTCCTTCATATTCCATAATCGGGTAAAAATTACTCATTATACAAAATACGAAACCTATGAAGACTTAATTTGAATTTAGAACATTAACATTAGGATTTAAAAACCTCATACTACTCACTATTAAATGACATTTTACATTTATTCCTAAATATACACATTTTTCTGATAATCCTTATCAAATCATAAACTGCGAGGTGTTTCGATTTTTTTGATGAGAAGTGTATATCTATTGTGTTATTTTTTTCACTCGACTCAACCTCGCGAACTTGATTAAATAACTCTCTATTACTCAATCATATTTACTGTTATTGAATCAGCTAAAAATATTGTCATTTTGAACTTCGAGTCCTGTCAAAAATGTATGGAAAGTGAGGTTTTTCTGACAAATTACAACTGTAATGCGAATGCGTACGTTGAAAAATTAGAAGAATTAGCACTCAGGATTTGTCACCTTGTAATATTTCACCTCCGTTCTTGCATACCGCCCTAGTACATAAATGTGAGTTTGTAGGTTATGCCATTATGTGGGCTTTGAATTTTATGACGTCATAAAATGCGAGAACATTCGACCGTTCGTTATTAGATCGTGAAGGAGGACTGACGACAGACTGGGCCGTGCAAACTTTAGAATACATTGACTTACTCGTAGGTAAAATTTGTAGGAACTTGCGAAAATGTTTTCTTCGGGTACTAGTACTGCTAGTGAAGCTATGTTTCTTAACTACGGCCTTAGATATTTGGAAATGTCACCGGAAAATTGACACACCATTCTTTGGCCAACTATGGGTTAACTTTTCGTTACAAGTTGGTAAAACCTAATGTTTGATCTTATATCGTTTTCTGATGTTTTCTTCCGATTGCTTGTTAAAAGTCGTAACGAAATAATTAATGCCGTTAACTTATGAATGTCACCGAAAAATTGCAGACTCCGTGAGATTGTAATAAATCTCGATAAGATTATACTTTCTCGATATAATATGAAAAAAAATCGTTTTGTATACAATAAATCCCATCCAAATTTAATACTTTCCAATATATCCGTGTCTTATTTAAACAAAATATAGTTTACAATTTCACGCGATTTTTTACAATCTTACGGCGCTTGCCATTTTCCGGTGACAGAGACATTGTGCGACAAAGACTTTCAAGGAGTCCGTGTTTCTTAGTATTTACAACCGAGAGGTTTTTAAGTCAAGAGTGGAATAGGTTACGTCTAGACAAGCGTGCTTCATCGACATCATCGCTCTTCATCGAAGAGATTATGGTCAAACGCGAGCCTCAACTGCCGAAAAGTGGTGTATAGTTATTTTTGAAGTGAAAGCGCGTTGAGCACTTTTTGGGTGAACAAAAATCATGGAACTCGCGTCATCGTCACCGAACGCATTTAGTTTTCACTTCTATCGGCATTCCCCAAAGACTGCCCCGCATGTTTTTTTTTATTATTTTACCATGAGTTCTTCCTTCTTGGGAAATTATAATATGGATCAGTTGTCGTTTCGCGGTTTGGCTCCACGGCAAGATGTCTATGAGAAAAAAAAACTTTTCATACAAAAAATACAACCGACTTCCAAATAAAAACACCACAAATTCTTAAATAACTTTAATTTGGGTGGTGGTGGTGTTTTAGGTTTGTATCTTTGTTTTTGATACCGACTTCCGAAATTAAATTTATTGAAGACTTTGTAGTGTTTTTATTTAAAAAATGTTTTTATTATACATATTTTAGTTGTAATACCCGACCATTACCCGATGTCATTTTGCTTACATAATCCAAGTAAGCAAAATGCTCATAAAATAAAAACTGCTGAGCCAAAATTAATATTTTTTTACGGAACCAAATGGCAAGTATACCGCATCAAATTAAAAAAGAATCACATAAATCGTCTCAGAAGCCCCGGAGTAATCGGTGTACATACATAAAAAAAATACCCACCGAATTGAGAACCTTCTCCTTTTTGGAAGTCGGTTAAAAAATGGTTCATTATGATGAGTATTATCTTCTTATGTTAAGTTACATTCACGTCATGCCATTAATTTCTTTTGAACTTAATATTTCCATGCCCTGCCAACCCTGGGTCTTTGACAAAGTGGTGAATGTATTTGTTATTGAACCACAGACAAGTAAAAAGGGGTGGCGATTACGAAGGACTATGGAAATTTATGGAAACCTAAACTTGCGCTAAATTCGACTAACTTCGGCAATGAGTTTGTTTTCTTTTCGAGCAGTTATTTCTGTCTCTTTGAAGTTTATCTGCTTTTGTAAGTATCCGGTATTTTGGAACTGAAATCGGGGCTGAAGATAGCACATATTATGTTAGAGAATTTATTGATTTAGATAAGAGCTCGTTGCTAAAGAATAACAGCTGCACGGGTCGATCTTCAAGGTTAAGCTTGCCGAGGTCGGTCGGTGGATGGGTAACCATCTTAACATACCGATACTCCTCCGTGCCTCGGAAAGCACGTGAAGCCGTTGGTCCCAGATTGTCAGAAGCCAGTAAATCTGACTCCAGTCTTGCCAAGAACTGCCGTGTTACCCAGTTTATTGGTTTTGGAGGTCTGGTAGACAGCCGCTCCACGTAAAATATTGGTGTTCAGCTCGATCCAAATAGAAAACACGCGTGACGTTACTTTGATGGTTAAAATTGTACCATCATAGTGACGTCACGCGTGTTTTCAACGCACTGTATCGTCTTCATTTTTTGTTTACGTGAAAAAAGGAAAAATACGTGCCTAATATTTTTTGGAAATCTATCTAACGGACTAGGTAATTAGATTTTATCAATAAAATAGCCTTTTGTAATATGTTAATTTCAGGACTTTTCAAATTGATTCCGAATCCACTGCCTAGCGTGTTGATAATGTTCTTTCCCCAAAATCCGTCCTTTCAAAACACACCAAAAAAGGGCCCACATCCAAGTACACCTCAAAAAACAGCTGCCAAAAGTAAACAAACAAAACGCTCCCTTGGCATTTGCTGGACCCAACCATCCAATGAAGACCCATAATAATTTATGCGGGTACCCATTAAAGAGCAATTTAGTGGTTTGTGCGGAGCAGGGAAGGTCGACTTAAAGTGGACGGTAAGTGGCACTGCCGTTTGCTAACTTGATTGTGGTGTGGACGCTTCGGAATCATGTTTGCCTGGTACGTTTAGTTAATAACTGGACTAATATTATTGAGTGGTGACTTGGGGAGCTGTTTATTTGGAGTCTATCTAGAGTTCTGGACTATATCTACCTATAATGGTTGATTTTTCGGGTTCCGTACCCAAATGATAAACAACGGAACTCTATTACTAAGCCTCCGCTTTCCGTCTGTCTTCCCCCGTCCCTCTGTCTGTCTCAAGAACTGTAATAGGTAAAGTGCAAAGTGTGTATTTCGATTGCCGCTTTAACAACAAATAATAAAAAAAAAATACTTTATTAAAAATTAAACGTGCTCTCATACAAGAAACGAATTTTTTACGCTTCATGGTACGGAACCCTTCGTGTCCGACTCGCACTTGGCCGGTTTTTCCTCCAGGCGACTCAACACTGAGTTGAGCGCTCCTCAAGTAATTTGAATGTTCTAAGTTAAAAATATTGTCATGTTTACGTGTTCTATTATATTTTCAAATAAATGTCGGCAGATCTACCATTTTAGAAGTATTATGGGAGCACACATGGAAGTTCCTCGAAAATTCTTGTGTCAAGGATGATTGGCTGAGTCAAGGTGAACTCATATAAAACTTATATATTTTAACTTCTTTAAATCAGTATTTGTTTTATTTGTGAGTTGATTTTCTTCACGCGATTTCAGGGTTGTCCCATAGTGGTTGTTCATATAAAAAGTATAACGACTTCTTTTCAGCTTCTACGCTTAATCTGTTACACCTTGTATAGTCTTTTTTTCGATGGGAAATCATCAAATGACTCCATCCGCTTTAGGTGGAGCGGAAGGGAGTGTCAGACTCTTACGGACTAAAACCTATCCATGTTCCTCGAAATGCCCTTCGCGTTCCCGCGTTTACGTGGCCGCGGTAACTCTTACTAACAAATTCCGCAACCCTGGCAGGCTCTGGCCTTAGCGGGAAATAATCTCTTTGAGGCGCGCGTGAAACTCAACGCACCGTTGACCCGGGCCTGCTTGGGTGAAGTGATCACGAAGTGAGCTGTCAATATATGTCATCAAGATGACAGGCGCGGACGGCGAGTGTTGGGTGGCTCGCCGTCCGCAGACCCGCGCCTATCCTTGTATATATGTACTTACCGCTTGGAATAGTCAGAACTGACGAGACAGTTCTTCTGCAACTTTAATAATACCATATACAATGTAATAAACCAGGTTCTTATAAAGTTTACCCCTGCTAAGCCGACGTCGGCTAATCCTAGACGTGAACGTGGATGATCTTAAAGTCGCCTCTAATCCAGCTGGAATTATATTTACTTGAAGCTACAAGAATAATAATGTAAGTGTTAATAATGCAAATAAGATATCTGCAAGATGTCCACATTTATTAAATCTTTCAAGATAGGCTCTCAAAACAAATCTTACTTATATTTCATAATCCCAATATATCACACTAATATTATACCTAAAGGCGAAAGTTTCTGAGTGTGTGCGTATATTTGTTACTTCTTCACGCGCAAACGGCTGGACCGCTTAAGATGAAATTTGGTATAGAGACTGTTTGAGGCCCGGGAATCCTTTCCCGGGCCTCAAACAGTCTCTATACCAAATTAGGATAGTTATAATTCAATAGGATAGTTATAGTATAGCTATAGTTCAATAGGATAGTTTATATCCCGGGATTATGTTCCCTTGGGAAAATATTCGCAATCACGCGGGCGGAGCCGCGGGCGGCAGCTAGTAATAAGAAATGCGAAAGTTGGGATGTTTGTTACTAAATCACGTCAGAACGGCTGAAGAGAACCTGATGAAATTTGGCACAGAGGTAGATTGTAGTCTGGAATAGCATATAGGCTACCCCTTATCCCGAGAGTGGAGTATGTTAACTTGTGATAATTTCCGACATTTAAGTGGGCGAAGCCGCTGGCAAAAGTTAGTCCTCGAATGTGTCTGTCAGACTCTTGGCTAAAACCACACGTTGTTCTGCAACAGTCTTTGGGGTGCTGTATTAATAGCAGCCTTTCGCTAGCCTTTTTCCAAATAAGTTGGAATCGGCTACCAGACTTTGTAGATGCATTTGAATTTCAGTATCATTATACTTTGCCTATATGGAGTTGGCCGTCTTCTTTAGACTGAGTTTTTTTTTATGGGGCAAGCCCGCCACACATTACCAACCACTGCAACTCCTGATAGCCAGAATCAACAGTGACGACCACCAGAAAAAAACACCGAGTCAATGAAGCTCGACGATCCCGGAGAATCGATTCCGATTGCGATCCCGCAACGAAATTAATCAGAAAAGCAAAGCGAAGGAGTAGAAAAAATATAATTTCCACTTCCTTCTTTAGACTGAATTTTCGATGAAAACTGGGATCAACGGCTTATATTGCTTTTTGAGACAAAAAGAGGTCTCAATACCTCCGTTTGTGGATGGGTGGACGGTCACCCATCCACAAACTGACCTCGGCAAACGCTGCTTAACCTCAAAGATCAACCAGTGCGGTTGTTATTATTGAGCCAGGAGCACAATCATAATCAACATGACTTTTGAATTTGCCATCCATTCATCTTCCAACCTCATCTACCTCAATACACTCTAAAACTAATAGCAAAACCGATGACTTTCAAGTTTCTATCCTTTGCAAAGATTAATAACGTTTCAAACTAATAGTTAATGGAACTTCTAAGTGACCAAACTGAGGCAAGTAAATATACCAGTGACTAACTTAAATCTGTGGTCTGTTTATATCACTCCAGTGGCCAGGTCTAGTTAGTTCAATTCAGCTGCTGGGTGGGATCTTTATGAAGCTGTTCAATTTTAGTTTTTTTTTGAAGTGAAACTTCTTTATCGGCTTTGGAAAAAAAATTACCGTCACATTTCTCGGATACGAGTTACATTTTTCCGTTACGCGCCATCTTTTTCTTGTCCCTACCACGGTTGATTCGAAGAGTATTTTCTCCAGCGGAGTAGGGAAAGCATGCCGTTTAATTTAAGCGGACTTACTCCCACCACTAGACTTGACCGTTTTTTGTATTAGAGATAGTTGTTGTTGTGTGTTGTTGTTTTAGTTGTTGTTGTTTGCTGTTGTTGTTGTAGTTGTTGTTGTTTTGTGTTTTGTTTTTACAAAGTAAAAATGAAAACAAAAGTAGGTACATCATTTTTCGAAAAATAAGGTCATAAAGAAGTTTTACTTCTTACGTGTGTACGTAGTACACGCACATATATTTTTTTTATTTTAAGAATGTATTTCTACAAATAACATTACAATATTCAATTATGAGAAAAACAACTAAAACATATTTTTTTTAAATAACTGTCTAATGAGCATGTGTGTAGTAGGGGCGAGCCTATTGCTATCTATTAGGCTCAAATCCAGACTCCGGCACAGCCCCGGATCTACGATGTATCCGAACCGGGGCAGAAACTTGATAGTGGCGCCCCCATCTTTACCACGTTTGCGATTAATTTATTACCTATGTACCTATAACGAACACCGATTGGATCCATCATTGGTATAATTTTTTTTAGACCATACATGGGAAACCATTGGTTCTGGATATTGAAGGTCAAAGTACTTATATATTTTTTTCAAAGTCAAAAAAAATTATTATCGATGTTACTTAACAAATAACGAATTTGAAGTTAAAAAATCAAATAATATCAAAACCGCCGCAAAGCAAGGGGTACCCTAGTATTCAAACATTTGATTAATTTGGCGCCCCTTGAACTTGCCGCCCGGGGCACGTGCCTCGGTATGCCCCCCCTAGATCCGGGGCTGCTCCGGCCTAAAAGTCAGTAATTGAGAAACTGTTGAAATGGAAGATAGCTGCAATCTACTTAAATTCCCTTGAGTCAATTGAGAAACGAGCAAAGAGGATCATCGGCAATGATAGGCTCGTCGAGTCCAACCTCCAAAGTCTTGAGCATCGACGCTGAGTTGCTAGCCTGTCGGTTTTCTATCGGTTGCATTTTGGGGAGTGTGCGACGGAATTGCATAATTTAATTCCGCCAAGCCCGTTCCATCATCAGGCCACAAGACGTACGGTGATGCGCCACCGTGGTGGACATCCCACCCACACGAACAAAACGTTTTGGGGACACATTCATTGTGCGTACAGCTAAGGGGTGAAATTCCCTGCCAGAGTCTGTGATTCCTGATAGCTACAATCTGGGCGTCTTTAAGTCAATAGTGAATAGGTTACTTCTAGGCAAGTGTGTTCCATCTTCGACCACATTATCGCTTACCATCAGGTGAGATAGTTGACAAACGCGTGCCAAACAAAAGTAAATAAAAAAAAAACAGTTCAAGGTACACAAATCAAGCGCTGTTCAGAGTATTCCCTGTGCGATCTAGAACTGTACTGGAACACTGGACTGAAATGCCACTAGCACAATGTAAACGGTCACTAACTTAACGTAAACTTAGCATCGTAAATGGATGTCCCCTGTTCTTGTAATGCACTTCTATTGTAACTTGGCGTGAACTGACAAAGATATTTGTGGTGTGTCATTGTTAGGGTCGTTGTAAACTGGGATACAGTTGTCCGCAACTAAAATGTTGCTTACCCATGTAATTATGGAAAAACATGTGTTTAAATGTTTACAACCGCATTAAGCCTCTTCTCTCCGTCCGTTCTGTCGCCGCGCTGTCCTTTTTAATCATAATACTTTAGTATAACAGCATATTATAATAAAAACAAATAAACTCAGATTCACAAAAAGCCAGACCCGGAACAATTATCTGAAGGCCATATAAATATTAGTCCGTAGGGGAATCGATCCCGCGAAACGCAGTGCAGCAGCCAGTCGCTCAAACACTGCGCCAACCATGCCGAGATCTTCGATACAAAAAGACGTAGACTAAAAAACAATAAGAGCAGGTATAGTAGACAGTTAGGCACAGATGGCAGAGAAAATGGATCTAATGTGACGTTATCACAAATATATATAATTAGTAATAACGTTCTCCCAAATTCAAACAAAAACAATTCGAAAAAACCGGTCAAGTGCGAGTCGGACTCACGTCGATTGACCGATCATTATTAAGTGTTTGTTGTTAGCCTTGTCAAGTGTTACCACTACAAGGCTCACTTGTGCTGCTCCGCTTACCACTTCGTCTTCCAAAAAATATTGGACACGTATTTTTTCTTTTGTAACGTGAACAAAAAATTAAGACGACGAAATGCGTTGATAACTTGTGTAACGTCACTTACCAGTACACTTTTTTCTGGAAAGTGACGTTACAAGCCCCCACTCCTTATCTTTGATACGTTTTATCTTCGTAATTTTGTATGGATTTGATAAAAAAAAATACGTAAGTATCCAATATTTTTCGATAATCAAACTGACGGACTAAATAGAATCATATTTTTTTTAATGCAGTCATCATCCAAATTCATTTTATTGGATGACGCGGCACCAGTAAAGACCGACCGACTTCACTGATTTTGCCTTCTTCAACTATTAACGTCATATTTCAGCTAATCTACACAAAATCTCAATGAACACCGAAAACTTTCAGACTAACCCTCCGTCCATAGGTGAAACCCGTTTGACAATTCGTTCAGGAGTTTTTGCTGCTTTACTGCGTGCATACATATAGTGCAGATGCGGCCTTTCTTTTATAATATGTAGAGATATTTTTACGATAGAGCAAAGATTCGACGAAAAATAATTTTCCCATTTTTTTAAAATCTATTCTCAACCTTCTACAGTTCTAGTACAGTACAGTACAATCTACAGTTCCAAAGTTCCTGTGACGGACATACAGACAGAGGAGGTTTAGTCATAGGGTTCGAGTTTTCACCCAACGGGGACGGAACCCTATAAAAAGCGTCACTGACAACACGATAAATCAAAGCGTCGCGTCTGATCTGAGTCTAGAATAGCTAGACACCTATTCGTCTAGACTAGCTAGACAACTATTCGTCTAGACTGAAATAGTACTTTCCTTTGGAAACAGTCAAACAGAGGGGAGCGGTACAAGGCGACACGTTTTTGATGTACATTTGAACAAACGTGAAGCTATCTATCCTAGTAATGTTCTATCATACTAATTTTACAAACGTGAAAGTTTATGATAATATTTTTTTTTTCTATTTGGTTGGAAATCATCAAACGACTGCTCCCGCTCTGGGTGGAGCGGAAGAGAGTGTCAGACTCTTGACTAAAACCCATCCGTGTTCTTCCAAATGCTGTTTGCGTTCCAGGGCCGCGGTGACTTTTTCGAACAAATTCCTAAAATGAGATGGAAGAGGATGGATAGAAGTTTGTTACTCTTTCATGTTAAAACAACTGAACGGATTTGGATGTTTGTCATATATTTAATTTATAACACACACGGACACGGTTGGTGCAGTGGTTGAGCGACTGACTGCTGCGCTACGTGTCGCGGGTTCGATCCCCGCACGGAACAAATATTTATATGGCCTACAGATAGTTGTTCCGGGGCTGGCTGTTTGTGTATGTGAGTTTATATGTTTGTAAACGCACCCACGAAACAGGAGAAATTCCTAGTGTGGGGCAAAGTGTTTTCAAAAAAAGAAAAGAAAGAAGAAACAACAGGAATCAACAAGAATACTTATTATTCTGATCTTTAGGCCACGTAGACGAAGTCACGGGCAGAAGCTAGTACTTCTGTTCCTTTAATAATGGTGTTATAGATTACGAGGTAAAAGTGTTTGTTTGTTTCTAAGAGGTAATCTCTCGAAATATTCCCTGGCCTGATCGAGAGATATAGATACACTCATCGATATGGTAGCAAGTAGTATAGGCGAGTGCCATCGATAGTGTAGTTTCGAAAAAGCTTGTAAATAATATTGTGTGGATAAAAATAATATTCAGCCAATGGCTTCAAAATCACGAGCACAGACCAACACCTTAGGAGGCTCTCGTTAGGCAGTTGGATTAAAGGCTTAATTCAGAAAGCGGTACTTCTGGACACGGATCTTAATGTTAAGTAGATTCCTCTGGGCTTCAGGCTCTGGCGTGGACCATGATCCTGCTGTGATAGGGGTGGGCTACTGCTTATTTTAAATGTTTAATGTAAAATGGTATTCAGCACACTCTAAATTTGCTAGGTAGCCGCCTGCATACCAAATAGGTAGTTCGACTGTACTTTCATACCTATTATTGCCTCCATTTCTGAGATTTTATGAACTTGAGTCAGCTACGAATTGGAGAAGGATTTAGATTTCATTATTTTTGTTGCTACTTTTTTTGTACATTTCAGAATTATTTACCAAGTTGTTAGATTTATGTGTTCTTTTTAACCTCCGACCAAAAAGAGGGGTGTTATAAGTTTGACCGCTATGTGTGTCTGTCTGTCTGTGTGTCTGCTTGTGGCCCCGTAGCTCTTACCGGCCCCCTTCTACCATCGGACATCTAGACGCACTGCAAGTTACCATCCCTACCTTGTTGCTATTCCACCAATTCGCACTAAACGTTTCCAAACGTCTTTTATAATGCGCACAGCAAAGGAGTGGAACTCTCTGCCTGCGTCTGTGTTTCCGAACGCATACAATCCTAATCTCTTCAAAATTAGAGTGAACAGGCTTCTACTGGGTAAGCTCGCTCCATCATCGACTTTGTCTCTGTCATCTATGACCTAGACTAGAGTCAAGAGCAAACCCATATTAAATAAAAAAAAAAATACAATCTTTCAAGTCTTTATTCTTGGAAATGAATTTAGTGATTTTAATTAAACTTGGTATGCATACGCTAGATATCTATAGTAGGCGCCAGATAAATGTGGAATAAAGTACATTGACCTTTCCCTAATAACTGTTCATAGGTACCTGAACAATTAAATATGAATCGTTTTTCATTATTAGACAATGTTAAGGATCACGAGAGATGATGATTCGGTGTCCCGAATCATCATCTCGAAAAACGGAATTAATGACACAAAGCTGTCGCTTTGTGTCATTAATTCCGTTTTTCAAATTAAAAATGTCAATAATTGTAGGTGGGTCAATGACCGATATTCCACGATTATCTGGCGCCTACTATAGCTAAATAGTTAGTTGAGAACATTTTCGAAAAAGAGTTCATTACGAAAGATAGTGATTTTTCACTCGCATTCATTTCCAAAAATAAGGACTTGAAAGTTTGTATGAAACAGGCGTGAGGAGTAAGCGCTTTTAAACGGATGAAATATTTTTTTTGATCATTGCACGTTTATCGTATTTCTCAGTCCCAGTCTTGAGAATACTATTTTAAGCGACTGATATTTAAACTGGTGACTTCATAATTTCTTTCACATGACACGGTTTATTATTTTAATTAAAAGCTGGTGAAGTATTTTACAGTTGAATATGAAAACCGTCGATTAGTCGCAATGTTTGTAGACGGCCTAACGTGACTTAACGAAAACACGCGAAATGAAAAGCAACATTATGTAAGTATATGATTTAAGCAAAAACATTGTAGTTATGTCGCACAAAATGTTGGTATTCAATTTCGCCAAAACGGGTGAACGAATTTGGATTAAATTTTACACGCGGATAGTTGATGTTTGTTTGTTCTTGTTTTGCAAAATGTATGTTATAATTAGATGTTTATGCCTGTAAATGTTTGAATTGTAATAATTTGATTTGATTTGTTTTTCTCTGCTAAACTTTTAGGGAATACAGGCCCGATGTTATCCTCGTATCCTAAATCCTAGCTAATATAATCTAATAAACGCGAAAGTGAACTCATTTTCGCAAAGCACATTACTAAGCCTCCGTTTCCGTCAGCTCGTCTATCTGTCTGTCAGCGGGCTGTATCTCACGAACCGTTATAGGTAGACAGTTTAAATTTACACAGAGTGTGTATTTCTATTGCCGCTACAACTAATAAGAAAAATTAAAGAGGCTACCATACAGGAAACGTGTTTTTTTCGGTTTATGCTACGGAACCTTTCGTGTGAGAGTCCGACTCGCACTTGTTCGGTTTTTTATGTTTGTTAACTTTTCACGTCTTAGTTACGGATCAGCATGAAACTTTGCACCCATGTAATGGAATAGGATAGTACTTTGTTCTTTCTTACTTAGGATTATTTTCGACTTTCTCACTACCGAAAAAGCAAAAGCTAGTTAAAATGTCATTAAAGTCTATAAAGTCAAATAACATACATAATAATATACATTACTTGGTCCTTTATTATCCTTATTTTGGTCCTTTATTTAAGACTAGGACCACAAATAGTTGAGCATGGCGACAGATTCTAACTACGTGACCGTGAGCCCAGCTATATCGTACTTAATATGACATTATTATGACCGAAATACATAAAAACCGGTCTGCGAGTCGAACTCTCACACGAAGGGTGGCACACCATAAACTGAAAAAAAAAACACGTTTCTTGTGTGGGAGCCCCTTTAATTTTTTATTTTTTATTATTTGTTGTTAAAGCGGCAATAGAAATACACACTCTGTTTAACACAAATTTCAACTGTCTACCAATTACGGTTCTTGAGATACAGCTTTGGGTACGAACCCTAAAAATATATTTTTCTTGTTTATTTTTATTCCAACCGTTAAACAATGCAACTGCCATGTACGTATATAAGAATATGTAGGGCATTAAGTCTGCCTTTGTACGTGAAGTCTATATAAAGTAAATGAATACATTAAATTCCATAAAACCACCTTAAGTCTTCTACACCAAGAAAATTAGCCTCGTCTTAAGGTCTTTGTTGCTCGTCAGAACTCAAAGGCGTCTCAAGAGGCGAACTTGCAAAGAGAATTGTTTAATGCGGTATAACGACTGAGGAAATTGCTTGCAATTACCTTAAGTACTTACTGGATGGTAATATTTCAACACGTCAAAAATGTAAGAATCCATTGAAGTTTTTTTATTTCGTTAATTACTTTATTAGGTATTGCAGACTACAAGTAACATGGGACAAAAACAGGAACATAAAATCTATACAATAATTTCAACCAAATAAATAAAATTGAATACTTAGTCTAAATACTATATTTTAACAAGAAAACTTTTTGAAGTGAAAACTTCTTTGGCGGCGTTGTGCACTTTTTGGGATGGATAAAAAATGTTAAACCCGCGTCAGGACACGCGACCTGATCGAAAATTCGTAAGACGGAGGGAAAGTTCTGAAGTGTAAATTTTTTAAAGTAATATAAATTGTCATGTTTGTGTACGATAGCGCAATAAATGAATATTGTATTTTACTACATAAATGATAGTACTTTTATATTGATAATGAAAGCAATTCGTGTGAAATTATTCCCTAACCATTCCAAAAATGCACAACGTTAATATTCAAGTTTTCATTTCTATCGGCAGTCCCCAAAGACTGCCCCGCATGTTTTTTTTGTCTGTTTGTTCCGGCCAATCTCCGAAACTGAGCGGATTTTGACGGGTCTTTCACAGGCAGATAACTGAATTTATAAGGAGTAATAACTTTTATTTTAGAAATAGAAGAAGGTGGTTTAGATTTCGTGCAACATAAATCCATGAAATTATTGACAGACGCTTATGAAGTCGCGGACAACAGCTAGTAATATTTATTTAGAAGAATAAACTAGATGAGGCCGGTGTTTCCTAGCTGACTGCCTCAAGAAGAAACACCGAAACAAATGCAGACTCGACACTGACCCATAAAACAAAAGCATACGAGTACATAGACGATTCCATTATATACATATGTACCTTAGTAACTTTATAGCAATTGCGTACGTACCATGTTATTTGAATAACCTTATAAAGTGTTTGTTATTCCCATGTTCCTATAGATATTCAATTCTCGTTTTATTGGTATGGTTATAAGATAAACCGTAACTGGTTATTGGTAAAGTTCGATTCGGATAGATACAGTGATATGAAAAGTTACGGTTGGTAGTTCGGGGAATTACATTCTATGATTTGTTATTCCATCATTAATTTTATTTCATCTTGTCGAGTTAACCCGCGAAATTCATATTTTCTAGTGTTTCTTGCAATTTGCAAGTCAGTCAGGTTATAACTTGATCAAATTAGATTTCGAAAATTCCGAAATCTAGTTCATCATCTGCCTAGCCTTTTCCCAATTATATTGGGGTCGGCTTCCAGTCAAACCGGATTCAGCTGAATACCAGTAGTATTTTACGTGAAGCGGCTGCCTACCAGACCTCCACAACCCCTTAACTGAGTAACACGGTACTCCTTGGTAAGACTGATGTCAGATTTTCTGGCTTCTGACTATCCGAAACGACTGCCAAAGATTTACAAATAACAGCCGGGACCAACGGCTTAACGTGCTTTCCGAGGCACGGAAGAGTCTCGATATGTTAAGATGGTCACCCATCCACAGACCAACCTCGATTATTCTTGTTAACTATATAATACATTATTGTAATTGCATATCATATTTTGATGACCTGCAAATTGCAAAAATACACAAGAGAATTTGAGTTTCACGGGCTAACACTACGGATCCTCCCGGATATCCTCCTGGATATTTTGTGTCCAGTAGGTGGCCACGTTTTAAGGGGCATCAGGTGGTATCATTAAGTCCTCAATGGTACAGGTGTAAGGGCATGAACACTCCAATAAGTGGGCCATGTTTTGGATGGAGTCACCGCACTCACATTTAATGGTAAACTTTAAGTTTCTTACTTCCTCTTTCGAACTTATACAATACATTTTTAAATATTTCTTAAAAATACAGATAAAAAAAACATAAATATATATAAAAAATAGTAGTACACCGGTATCGGGAACATGGGCCATGCTACGCGTGCCAGCGGTTAGGGCTCCAGAGAGAAATACCTCCTAATAATGCGAGCCCTGTCCAAAAGTACCGCTTTCCTTATCAAACCCTTGATCCAATTGCCTAACAAGCATTGCCTCCTGAGGTTTGTCGAGGCTGGTGGCCATTTCCCGGCACGAGCGGAGCACGCTCCGCCGCCGATGGCTCTGCCCACAGCCGCAGAGCCCGAAGAGGACACCAGCGTCCCAGAGGTGACACAACCAGAGTTGAGGGCGGCCGTGACACGGCTCCGGGCGAAGAACACTGCCCCGGGGCCCGACGGAATTCACGGCTGCGCGTTGGCCCTAGCTCTGAAGGAGCTGGAGCCCCGACTGAGAGGACTCTACTCGGCGTGCCTTGAGCAGGGCCAGTTTCCCACTCAGTGGAAATCTGGTCGTCTGGTCCTGCTCAGGAAAGCGGGGCGCCCTGCGGACTCGCCGCCCGGTACCGGCCCATAGTGCTGCTCGACGAGGTGGGAAAGCTGTTTGAGCGGATAGTCTCAGCCCGCCTCGTCAGCCACTTGTGCGGAGAGGGGCCGGACCTGGCCGAATGCCAGTACGGCTTTCGGCAAGGGCGCTCCACTGTGACGGCGATATCCCGAGTGAGAGTCCTGGCGGAGGAAGCGGTGTCGCGGGGCGGTGTGTTGTTGGCGGTGTCCTTGGACATCTCCAACGCCTTCAACACCCTGCCCTGGAGTTGTATTCGGGAGGCACTACGATATCATCGAGTGCCTTCCTACCTCCGCCGCGTCGTCGGGGCTTATTTGGCGGAAAGGTGTGTCACCTATCTGGGACGCGATGGCAGATGCCAGCGCCCTATGTCGTGCGGTGTTCCACAGGGTTCGGTCTTGGGCCCGCTCCTGTGGAACATCGGGTACGACTGGGTGCTGAGGGGCGAGCTCCGGCCGGGAGTGCAGCTGGTGTGTTACGCTGACGACACACTGGTCACTGCCCGGGGGAGCTCGCACAGGGAGGCAGCGTTGCTGGCGACGGCTGCGGTCTCACAGGTGTTGAGCCGCATACGGCGCCTCGGCCTGGAGGTGGCCCTCAACAAGTCGGAGGCCATTGCTTTTCATGGCCCCCGGCGAGCGCCGCCGCCGGGATCGCACATCGTGGTCGGGGGGGCCCGTATCGCTGTCGAGTCCACCATGAAGTATCTGGGATTGGTGCTCGACAGCCGGTGGGATTTCGGCCCCCACTTCCGGCGGCTGGCGCCCAAGTTGATGGGCGCGGCGGGGGCGCTGTCAACGCTGCTTCCCAATCTGGGGGACCCGAGCACCGCCTGTAGGCGGTTGTACGTGGGGATCGTGCGATCGATGGCCCTATATGGGGCCCCGATCTGGGCGGCTGACCTGACGGCCAGCACCATCACTGTTCTACGGAAGCCGCAGAGGGTGATGGCCGTCAGAGTCATCAGGGGATATCGCACGATCTCCTACGAGGCGGCTTGCGCACTGGCCGGATCTCCGCCGTGGGACCTGGAGGCGAAAGTGCTCGCGTCACTACACAGGTGGCGCGAGGACGCGCGGGCGCGTGGCGAGCGACTGACGCAGCGACACCTGGAGTTGCGTCGGTCGCAGCTGCGCGAGGTCCTGGTGGCGCAATGGCGGGACAGGCTTTCGAGCCCTACCGCCGGTCTCATCACCATCGAGGCCATCCGGCCAGTGCTCGACCTCTGGCTCGGGAGAAGGCACGGCTCCCTGTCGTTCCGTGCGACGCAGGTCCTCTCGGGGCATGGCTGCTTCGGGAGGTTCTTGTGTCGCATAGGCAGGGAGCCGGACGCTCGATGCCACCACTGCGTCGACTGTCGGGAGGACACGGTGCGGCATACGCTTGCAGAGTGTGCAGCTTGGGAGGAGCCGCGCCGTGCCCTCATCTCTGTTGTAGGCGGTGACCTCTCGCTGCCGGCCGTAGTCCATGCTATGGTCGGCGGTGAGGAGTCCTGGGACGCGGTGGTCTCCTTCTGCGAGACAGTTATCGCGCAGAAGGAGGCTGCGGAAAGGGAGAGGGAGATCACAACCGCTCTCCCTGCCCGCAGCAGGCGCATCGGGCGTCGGAGGAGGGCATACGCTGCCCTCTTCCGGCCCCCCTAACTGGGTCCAGGGGCGGCGGACTTGGGGCTGTCCGTCGCCCCCCATTCATCCGGACCCGAGGTGGCGGCGCGTGGTGTTCCCGTGCGCCCCTCTTTGACGTAGCGAGGGGAGTCAAACACCTCACTCCCCTCGCCGACGCGAGGTGGCCCGCAGAGGCGGGCCGGCACCAGTCGGGGATTGCGGATGTCGCATACGTTCCCGTGATCCCCGGCGTAGGTGGGAGATGGAACACCGGGGTGGTTTTAGTCAGTAAGAGTCTGACAGACCCCTCCACCCGCCCCAGGGTGGAGGATTTCCATGAGGATTTCCCCCCGAGACCAAAAAAAAAAAAAAAAGGCTGGTGGCCATTAAGCTATTGGCTGACACGACTATCGGTACAATTATTGCTAAGTTTACATCTCACATGTCGACAACCTCGCTAGCCAAGTCAAGATATGTGATTTGTTTATCTTTCTCGGCATTCACGTGGTTCTCTTCATGCGGAACGGTTATGTTTACTCAATCGCTTCAGATCGGCTAAACCGATCTGGATGAAGTTTAGCAAAAAAGATAGATTACATTCTGGAATAGCATATGGGCTACTTTTAACCCGCATGTTCCCTTGGGATAATTTCCAACATCCACGCGGGTGAAGGCAGTCAAAGATGTTCGAAGTGACAGCCGGGACCAACGGCCTAACGTGCTTTCCGAGACTCTGAGGAAACTTGGTATGTAATATATGGTCACCCATCCACGAGCCGACCTCGGCAGGTGTAGCTTAACCTCTAAATTCAGCCCAAGCGGCTGTTGTAATTTTGCCACGAGCACATAAGTTAAGGATTGCTCCACAAAAACCTGCCGTGCAATGAACAGTTCCAACGTTTGCCAGTTCCTGCCATCGAACCAGTCTTTCAACAGAAAATAAACGGAATTCGAAGCCGGGCCCAAATAATTGAATTTACCGGGAACGGGCGCTGTTTAGCATTTTAATTGATGTATTTTGTTAACTGAGAGTGTGCTCCGGGGCAAACTAATTATGTCTTTCATTACGTTTGTGCTCTTTGATCGAAGTCGTACGAAGGTATCTAACGGTGTTTTGTGATTCTTTTAAGGTTTTGATTTTAAAGGTTTCTTGGAAAATATCTATAATAATATCTATAATAATATCTATAATAATATCTATAATAATATCTTGGGACAACTCACACACGGTCATCTGATCCCAAACTAGGCAGAGCCTGTGCTATGGCAACCAGACAACTGATAAACATACTTATGTATTTCTAAATACATACATATTATAGACAAATTACACCCAGACACAGAGCAAATGATCATGCTCATCACACAAAGATTTGTCCTGAGTGGGAATCGAACCCACGACCTCCGGTTTAGCAGTCAGGGTCACTAACCACTCGACCAACAGGCCAGTCAAAAAATAATATGCTTGCGGTTATAAAGTGTAAGTCCGTATGAAGGGTGCCTCTAACGAATGAAATAGAAAGCAGGTCGTCAGACAATACTCCTGTCTGCTTTTGAAGTTTTATTCGAATTTAAAATACTTAAGTCGCGTTTTTTTAAAGCCAGATTCCTCCCTCAGGTGTCACCTCGTGTTTTGAAATCGTTCGAAAGAGTTACCGCGGCCCTAGAACGCAACGGCCATTTGCAGGAATACGGGGTTAGCACTTTTAGGCTTTTGAACGCCATTGTCACGTATACATGACCAGCAAGCACGTGCCCTGTACACCAAACGTCACAAATATGTGACAAAAAGTACGGCAAATTTGTGGCTTGGCGTCGGGAGCGCGCCGATGCGTTTATGCTCTGGCGTTCCAAAGGTTAGTCAAGAAGTAGTAAAGTCTGACACTGTCTCCCGCTCTAGTTGGAGCGAGTGACAGTATTATCAAGTCATCTCATGATTTCCCAAAAAAAAGCGTCACCTCATCGACCGGCCTTGTGCTTCTCATATCCAACGGACTCCCTCGGCCCTCACCAGGTCAATGGTCCATCTTGAAGGAACCTTCAAAGCTTCCAAGTTTCCAACGCTGCATCTTTCGGTACGTGGTCGCCACTCCAGAACCTTTTGGACTAACATTAATAATCTCATTTTATTTGAAAGAATGAATAGATATTTGCGATTCACTAAAGACAGTATTCTAATCCGACTAATTCATCATGATTATCATCATATCAGCCGAAAGACGTCCACTGCTGGACATAGGTTTCCCCCAAGTGTCGCCAAGACAATAATTGGCCCTGTGCATCTCGCATTCATCGGCTACCCACGACCTTCACCAGGTCATTGGTCCACCTTGTGGGAGGCGTTCCAACGCTACGTCTTCCGGTAGGCGGTGGCCACTCCAGAACTTTTCAGCCCCATTGACCATCCGTTCTGAGAGCAGTGTGCCCACTGCCACTTCAGTTTGGCGATCCTTCGGACTATGTCGGTAACCTTTCGACATAGCCCGAAGATTCGACTAAATATAAAACATCAATACCAATTACTGATTCCCGATACACGCTATAAATCTCATGTAGTTCAGATATGCATGCTAAATATTGTTGACGTAAAGCCTGTAACCCGTCACATTGGATTTAGCCGCTAGGATAAACGCCTGACCTTTAAGGCTATTGGCTCAACCGGATTTCCGCGGATCCATTTTTCGCTAGAATGCGGTGCTGCGGAATACATTTTTGTAGTTCTCGGAATTGGTAATGGAGTGTGTTACATTACTAGAAGTGGAAATGTGCATTATGGATGGCAATGCGCATTTCGAAGTCTAGATGTTGTGTGATATTTATGGAAAAGGAATGCATGAAAAAACATTTATTTTCTAAGCAGTTTATCAAGAAATACACAAAAATATAATACTAACAGTGAAAACAGAATCAAACATGTCTGTTCCTCTTGCAAAACCGCCGTTTTCTATGACAGCTGTAATGGGCTACACAAACTCTTTTACTCGAACTTTTTTTATTGTTAGCGTAACTTTTACACACGATGTCTACATCTCTTTTATTCGACTCTCCTTTCGCAGGTATGCTGGAAGAGATTTGTTTAGAAATAAGCATCAACTTTGTACCTATTTTTCTGTTCTCTTCTTCTTATCTATTTGTTAAATGTGTACATAAACTGTTAAATAAATAAATAAACTTTGACGTCAGAGTTCGTGTCGGATTTCTCTCTCTAATTGTCAACTAAGTATTTTATTTAACAAATTCGAAATAAAATATGCATATTCCTTATTAATAGTATCATGTAATAAAGATTTATAGATTAGGGTACAATTTACTAACAAAAAAAACCAATATGGTTGACTAAAGTTAAGTAGGTCTACATAAAATATAGCTCTATACACAGTGCCATTTTAGTCGTCTTACGAAGACGGCTTATTTAATGTCCTCGACATAAACTACTTCTAGGCGCGATGATTATTTTTCAAAACAATTAATTAAGATACCTATTATCTTAATTAATTGTTTAATTAATTAATCTACACTAAAAAACCCTGATAATAATGCTTACGTATCAAAACAATGTCGCCGTTCCATTCCGCACCGTCCTTGGAACACAAGGCGAGGACTGCACTCGCTACAGGATGTTTCAAATTACGTCATACGTCATGATGATTAAATTTTTATTTTTTTGTAATACATATTTTTATATATATTTTTTTTTATGAATGTGTTGTAGTCATTGGATAGATAAAGTGGAGTGCCGTTGTCAGACGACTATAATTGCACCGTGTATAACACAGCCCGCCAAGCATAGCGATGCAGTCACGCCCGTTTTTGCGAGCTAGCGGTCTATTCTTTAAATATCACACCGAGAAAAGTTAGGTGAACTGAACATGAAGTAAGCTGTCAATCCATACCAACAAGATGGAATGACAGTTTACCTCGTGCTCACTGTGCTCACTAGTCACTACACCTAACTCTGGCCCATAGGTCCTGATGCTTTTACATATACGACCCGATAAATCCCACTTCACATCACTTAATGCACCATTTAGAAAACCAAATAGAATAAGTCATCCATAATTAACAAAACCGTGTTTTACGTGGCGGTCATAGAGTGTATTACTGAAAAACCAGTCAGCTTAGTAAAAGGGATCTGTTGGTTACCCGTCGGGTATGGAACCCTAAAAAAGCAAGTAAGAGTGTTGGTAATGTATTTATCTTGTGGCAGACCGTTCAGTCTACGAGGGTGAGTGCTGAGACTTACGGGCAGATACAACTGGTAGCTTCTTTGAACTGACAATCTTTTTGTTGATAATTAATTTGTCCCCAAACGATACCAATGGAACTCCAAGCCTACGCCGTCTGTTTTTCCTTCTCACAAAACTGACCCTTTAAACCGTAATATTTTAAGCCTCCATTGTGGAAAATTTAAAAAACCAGCCAAGTGCGTCGGACTCGCGTACGTAGGGTCCCGTACCATTATCTATAAAACGGCAAAAAAACATGTTTGTTGTTTGGGAGCCCCCTTAAATATTTATTGTATTCTGTTTTTAAGTATTTTTTGTTATAGCGACAACAGAAATACATCATCTGTGAAAATTTCAAATATCTTACTATCACGGTTTGTGAGATACAGCCTGGTGACAGACGGACAGACAGACGGACAGCGGAGTCTTAGTAATGGACCCTATTACTAAGACTCCGCTGTACTTACTCTTACTTCGCTTACTCTTTGAGTACGAAACCTTAAAAAGGACTGTATTAGGTTTCGTGATATTAAAAACACAGCCTGTGTCTCTCATGCAGGCTGTCCCCTGATGATTGACCTTGATGGATGACCGTCACGTGCTATTTTCGAATTAGGACTAAATGTATGTTACCTATGTGCTTGTTAATACATTCTACAACCCAAGCTACAGCCAATGAACAATCAAAGAGCCGGCTTAGACTCAGTACCTAATATAGTCTGTTGAAAGATAGAAAGAAAATTGTGTTGATTAGCATTATAAAAAATAGAAACACCTTAAAATTAAATAAAATAAATAATGAAAACCAACAATACCAAAAGGGCCTCAGATGGCAACACAAGGCCTACCACCTGACGCTGATTTTCAGCTGCAGCCCACGAGTGCCATATCTACGCTCGAAAACATAGACACACATATTTTTTTTTTCCTTAGCCTATTGTGTCGCACTGCTGGGCAAAGGCCTCCCACATATCCTTCCAGACAATCTTTTCTTGCGCCGCCTCGAACCAGCCTTGGGCAAAAGTCTCCACGCAATGGGTGCCAGAGGATGGACGGCGTCGCCGAGGCCGGCCCAGAAAGCGGTGGCGAGATGATTTGGAGACACATCGCGCAGGCTGGTTCGAGGTGGCGCAAGAAAAGAAAAGAACATAAATTATACACAACTAAAATATTTTGTACAACAACCAACAAAAATGAAATGTTGCGTCTCTTAATTTTGAAACAAAAAGAAAAATATTAATGATATTATTGTATTCTGTCAGCGGGGCGGATCGCTAGGCTAAAATAAATGTTAAAATATAAAATCGAAAATTGTATAAAAATAAAAAAAAATGTTTAAAATTGTTGAAAATCTTTATGGTACCTATCGCACTCAGAATGCCTGTCCTATACGTACAACTAAAGTTTTTTCCCCGAAGTAAGTAAATAAACAAACACGTTTTTGGGTAATCATCAAATGACTTCTCTCTCTCTAGGCGGAGCAGGAAGGAGTGTTAGACTATGACTGACTAAAACCCACCAGTGTTCTTCCAAATTCCCTTTGCGTTCCAGGGCCGCGGTAATTATTTTGAACAATTCCGCAACTGTTACACACACAGTACAGTTGCGGAATTGCACGTGCACTTTTCAGTCCGTATGTCTCTAATAAAACATAAACTTTGACTTTACCTTTTATCATCGGCGTCAGAACAACCCATTAGCACTTTATTCTCATTAATATTTCAGAGTAAACGTTTTTCAATTAAGAACTTCACGCCAACATAACAGTTCTTTTATCAGAACAAAAGAAAAACGTTATATTTTGTGTTTGAAGGCGAAAATGTGTTGCTTTTAGCATTAATAATTTCAGCGTATATGACAGACGTGTTCTTGTTAAGATGCGTCTATACTAAGATATCAAGACATTATTATTTGCTAAAACTTTTCCCGAGTCTCAATACTCAATAATAATAATAATAATAATAGTTTTTAATTTTTTAACGTTTTTTTTAAAGAAATATTTAAAAATGTAAATTAGTATGCAAGGAAAATAATAACAATAATTTGATTTATTTCTCTCAAAAGGTACCGACATTGGTTCGTGACATATGATTTAGAGCTGGAGTCTGTAGTGGGTTCGGGACCTGTATGACAGATCTCCAGGCTCTCACCCTCTTAAAACAATACTATTAAGCACTAATTTGTAAACATCCAAGCCTTCACGTACAGAGAGGAATATTTCTCATATTTCTCTATTTTTTATATCAATATATTTATTGCTTCCACATGTCAACTTAGTTGGTAGGTTTTACAAGAATGGAAGAAGAGGAAGAGTGTACTATTTTAAATAAATTATATTTTGTAACTGTACTATTTATAAAGTAATTAAAAACACATATATTACCTAATTTAAAATTTATCATTTAAATATTCATTAGTATTATAATAGCATTTAAATAAAAGAAATTGTTTTAATTTGAGTCTGTTGGTCAGTCCGAGGCTTCTGAGCCAAAAGTCACAAATAACCAGAAGTTTTGACTATCCTTTACAATTTTCATAGACCTATGAATAAATGTACTAAGCGCCCAAAATATTACACACCTGTGTCATGATGATATTTTTGGGAAGAACCGTACTTTCTCGAGAGAAGTGAGCTATTTCTACAAAATTTTTGCAACTTTCGCATACGCATCTCAGTCACTATTTGTCAAAAAAGCCTCAATTTCCCTATATTTTTGATAGATTGCGACTGACATGTGAACGTTGTTTAAAAATTAGTAGAATTGGCATTTAGGTTATACCACTGTCAATCGATATGGTCTTTCTGACTTCTTTTGGAGTTTTTTTACATGTCTCTTTTGATGCAATCGAGACAAGATTAGGCAGTATAGTCAAATAAGATAGTAGGTGACTGTCCAGGGTGGGCCTTTATTCTACTCTTTCCATCTTTCGGAACCCCACGCGTCTTCCATCTAGTTTGGACGGAACTTGCCCAGTTCGCCCCGCCATCTTCTTCAAGGCTTCAGGTGGGCCTATCTTTTTTGGCTTTTACCGCTGCTAAAAATTGAGTGCCCCATAAATTCTTGGGCGCATAACTCGACAAATTGTACTGAACAGCCGATATTAATTTCACAATTTCAAGGTTGGTCCCATATTAAAAATTGTTAAAAATGATAAGTACAATGACCCTTTTGCAGGTTTTGTGTTTATTCTGTTAATGTTCTAGCTAAGTCTAGTTTATCATATCAGACAATTGCCGTCCATTGCTAAACGCAAGCCTCCCAAAGAGCAACAACTCAACAAGATCTTGAGCAGTCTGCATCCATCCGCTGCCAGCCACCTTATTCAAATCATCGATCCATCGTGGCGTCCCACACTACGTTTGCCCATACGCGGTCTCCACTCTAATACATGTCTGTTTCATCGACCGTCTGTCCGTCTACAGACATGGCCGGCCCACTTCCACTTCAGCATGCTGATTCTACGCGCAATGTCGGTTACTTTCGTTCTCGGGCGGATTCTTTCGTTACGAATTAAGCCTAGTTAAAATATTAAAAATCTTTTTTAAAAGGTTCGTGTTCAGATTAAACACACCTTTACATTTTTCCGACAATATGAGTTACAAGCGTCAAAATGTCGTGGGTGTATAGTAAAAAAATAAAAGCGTAAAGCTTATCAGAATTTTCGTGGAGTTAAAGCCGTTTGAAAAGGATACGAAGAACGTGTAATATTGTTAATAATGTCGAGGCATATAAGTGAAAAACAAAACATGTTTAGGTTAGTTTGGGTAGGTTGAAGAATGGGGTATCTGACTGGTTTTTTATTACATTTTTTAATACCTAGAGAGCAGACAAGACGCAGTTAATAAAGTTCTTAAATCTCAAAAAATGGTGGTGTTGGCGTTTGGCGTTGGCGTTTTAAAATCTGTGATAAACAGAGACAGCACTAATTGCGTATGATGTCACTCACAAGTTGAAGCCATCTAGTACAAACGACATTTCGTGTCATGTGTGACAAGGATAGAAGAATAACTTCAAAAGCGTATAACTTCTCTGTTTCATCATCAATTTTATTTATTTTGTTCACCAATCGCACTGTTTTAATACCATCTATCAATTATTTAGATTATACATTTATATAGATTTTTCATAGTAGTCGAATACCCTATAGGGATATTTTTCATTCAATATTGTTCCACTTCTGCACAAAGGCCTTTATAAAGACTTAAACTCTTCTCCCGCGCCAACTTCTGCCACGAGCTATCCCTCGCGGAATGCGTCCTGAAGCTCTAAAAAAATGTCAACAATGTTATACTAGAGATTGGTCATGTCGCAATTCGATAGCGCTTGTCAATCCCATCCATTTATTTATTTAAACTTAATGTACAATAGTGGTACATGGGCGGACTTAATGCATCAAGGCATTCTTACTTAGTGACAATCACTATTGCAATGGATTCACTGATAGAAAGTCACTTGCTCCGGTCTTCTCACCACTCCTTTCCGGGTCGATTTTGGCAGCGCTATTATCATAGGCATCTTACATAATTATTCCAGTAACCTTTTGAACGCCAGAGCATAAACTCATCGCTGTGCCCCCGACGCCAAGCCACGAATTCGCCGTACTTTTTCTCACATATTTGTGATGTTAGGCGTACAGGACGCTGCCCTTGTTGCGGAATTTGTTCGAAAGAGTCACCGCGGCCCTGGAACGCAAAGGGCTTTTGATGGAACACGGATGGGTTTTATTCAGTAAAAGTCTGACACGCCCTTCCGCTCCACCCAGAGCGGAAGAAGTCATTTGATGATTTCCCATCCTTAAAAAAAAAAGGCGTACTGGACACACGCGCTTGCTTGTCAGTTTATACGTGACAATGGCGTTAAAAAGGTTAAGGAAAATTATTGTTAATTATACCTTAACATCGCAATAGGTACTTAGGTACTAAGTTTATCATAATTATGTGACACAATACGTTCTTATGAGAAAATAATAAAACGTCAAGCCAGTAGGAAAAATAAATTCTAATTTCTCGTAACAAATGTCGCCCGAAAACGTTTAATATTTTTGGTTTGTCCTCATTACAAATAACAATGTTTTTGGCGATGACATTTCCTTAGAATTTCATAATCTGAGAAAACTGAAACGTGCCACAAACAAATGAATCGAAAATAAATTACAAATTTGCCTTTTTTTTTCTGTTACGACTCTGAATGAATGTAAACACAGATTTTTAGGTTCTGAAAACAGTCGTATTTAAAAGACCATAGCAAAAAAAGTTACTTTTAGTATGTATTTAGAAATATATAAGTAAGTTTATCAGTTGTCTGGTTGCTATAGCACTGGCTCTGCCTAGTTTGAGATCGGATGACCGTGTGTGAGTTGTCCCAAGATATTATTATTGTTCCATTTATTTATTTTATATTACATATTAATTACATTGTTAAATATTCATATAAAAATATTAAAAAAAAAACATTTAAAAATGTAAAAAAAATAGTAGCCCACTGGTATCGGGAAAAGGGTCCAAGCTACCGGTGGTCAGGGCCCCTGAGAGAGGAACCTCCTAACTATGCGTGCCGTGTCCAAGAGTACTGCTTTCTGGATCAAACCTTTGATCCAGCTGCCCAACGAGAGCCTACTCAGATGTTGGTCGAAGCTCTTGGCAATTATGACATTGGCCGTCACGATTGTCGGAACAATGACTGCTGTCACTGTCACTCCCACATGTCGACAACCTTGCGAGCCAAGTCAAGATACTTAGTTTGTTTATCTTTCTAAGCCTTCACGAGGTTCTCGTCATGCGGGACTGCTATATCATCATTATTATTATTATTATTTTAAAGATTGAGAACTGCTGATTACTACATAATCAAATTTCTAATCGTAAAGAAAGCTGCTATTGATAAAGACAAAGTACTGACGCTTCAACTAAAAATAGAATCATATTTTTTTAAACCAAGGCAACCTCCCTATTAACTAGCATATTTTATGTCTCAATAGTCAAATCACAACAGGTCCCTATAGGTATTCCCAATTTGATGATTCCACGTCGACGATGGAGCGAGCTTACCCAGAAGAAGCCTGTTCACTCTAATTTTGAAGATATTAGGGTTGTATGCGTTCGGAAACACAGACGCAGGCAGGGAGTTCCACTCCTTTGCTATGCGCATTTTAAAAGACGTTTGGAAACGTTTAGTGCGAATTAGTGGAATAGCAACAAGTTAGTTGCTGATCATCAAAATATCACAAGCGTGTTTCAAAAATCCCAATTCATTTTAAATTGAATAACATGTTCTACCCGTGTACATAAATTATACTAACTGTATTTTTTTTGTACATTTTCAAAAACCTATTTTATATTCAGAACCCCATTTTCTTAAATTCACAGAAAATTTACAAAGTCTGTTTGATTGAATTTATTTACGAAAAAATAATTATTCACTTATGCTCTATTGCTAACAACAAAACTTTACTTCTACCAGGATCGCATAAGTTATGCAGATCACTGCCAACTATTTCCACACTCCACAGTGTCAGTTTCAGTTCCAGTGTGTGCACTCCATACAGTTTCCAGTAAATTGCGAACGTAATTATTAGTTGCACATAGTTCTGTTATGTGAGTGGCGGTGCTCCTAGAACAGGGCACGGCCACAGAGTAAAGGCAGATACAGATAGGCACGATGCGACAAATATTTATTATAGAAAAATTGTTTAAAAAAAACCTCGCATCGTAGTCACTTTGTCACGCCTGTGGCAGCCTTCATGTATGTTTTGTGAATACAGCAATAGAGAGCTCCTTGCTCGAGTTTGTATTTCTAGTAAACTACAATCTACTTTGGAGTTTTTGAGTTTAGAGTGAACAAGTCAACTGTCACTAACTACTTGGATACCTGCTATGACGTCAGACATTATGGATCTATTGTGAGAGAGAGACGGAGCTATAAAGGCCGCGTATCACTTTCCTTTTTTCACAACGGAGTCATGATGGCTATAAAATGTAAGCACTAGAAATACTGTTTATTTAACAAAAAAAAAAATGTTGTTTATGTTCTTTTTTTAAATCTTGTGTTTTAGGGGCTTTTATTCTAGGAACATGTCAGCCCCGTTAGGTTTATCTTCAAAAGGTTCTGTGATAAAATACTGTGAGAAAGCTCATGGAAGCAAAGGCACGGGAAAAGTTAGTCGTTGATAGAATATCACTTGTTTACACTCTTAAGTTGCCAGTACTGTATTTTTTTTTGTTTTCTTTTTATAACGTTGCCCCACACTAGGAATTTCTTCTGTATCGTGGGTGCGTTTACAAAGATATAATCTCACATACACAAACAGCCAGACCCGGAACAACTATCTGTAGGCCATACAAATATTTATTCCGTGCGGGGATCGAACCCGCGACACACAGCGCAGCAGTCAATCGCTCAACCACTGCACCAACCGTGTCGTCGAATACGTATTAAAGGTTGAACGTACCTAACGCCCCAAAATTGCATCGAATATGGAGTCCCTTCTATTTAATTCTTATTCTGTGGAACAACTAGGCAAGTAAACAGGAGTATATAATTATCAGTTGAGTTCGAAACTAACTAAGTTATATTGTTTATGTAGGTAAAGGTCATTGGCTGCTGTTTGGTTTATCTTTAGTTCTTGCGGCTTCTCATAAAGTTACAAGGAGTACCTACGCGACAAACAACTACAAACTAAGCGAGCAAAATTATACTTGAATGTCAAAGGTTTCTAAAAACAGCCAGCAAAACGAAAATGGAAAAGTTGGCATTACGCACGGCAGCACAGGACGCAGGCACTTTATTTCATGAATAAACTATTGTTTCTCACTAGTTACTGTTCTCAAAATGGTGAAGAAAATCGTCAAAACTTAGAATAGAATAGAATAGAAAACATTTGTTCGATACAGACACAACACAACAAAACACAAAGTAAAAAAGAGAACGATCATAAGACATAACAATTATCTAGAAAGCCGCTAGCTGAGCGTGCCTATACCGAAAGGGTTACCATCTCAGCATTTGCTTGGCGTCAGACACCCAGCGCTGGTTTTCAGTTGGCACCCTGCAGTGACACACGGACGTGGGTAAGAGAAATAAATACATTCATACTTGAATATTCAAAATAAATAATGTTTTAGAATACTTTAATAAGTACTTACCTACATTTGTACTAGAACCAAAAATTGTGCCCATTAATGCTAAGTCCACACTTGCGTACATGCTCGACGGTTTTACGTTCATTCGAGCAAGATTGAACCTATAGACTTGTACGGGTAAGGTACATTTAAAATAATAAACTGTTTTTAGTTAAATTTTGTATATTAAGTTCAACACCTGAAACTGATAGATGATCGACCCGCGGTGAATGAGTCTTTCAACGATGCTATGCAACTACTAAACGCTTACTCAAACGTGTGATTTGTATTCATTCGCTGCGTGTCGACGTCAGTATAAAAATGATACAATTGATATGTACGGGTTTGCTGGTACAAGACCAATTGCTCGAAATCGGACCAAAATGTTTAAGAGCGTTACTCCAGAGCGGCGCGCCTCGCCCGGCTTCGGCCGGCACTGCTGGTGCGATTACGCGCCGATTATATAGTAATAATTCATAGTGAAATAAACACATAATTTATTTACCATGTTTTAGAACGTAAATGTTTCCATTTAATAGGTCTAAAAAAGAAACAAAAGTACCTCAGATTGCATTCTAAACTAACACGTTTTATAACTCGAAAAGTGGCTAAAATGACACTTTTTAGTAGGTATACTTTTCTTGTATAAAAACTTTTTTCCAGCCATTAGTAAATGTTATTATTTAAAAGATATTTTTTATAAGTTTGTATATGGTTTTACTATTATAATAGCATCTGCGTAGACCATCGACCGCTAGTTTAAAAAAGTCTTGAATATAAACTGCTTTTTTGAGAAAATTATACGAACCTTTGAAAATATTTTTCAGCCATGCACTAGATTATGAAATCCTACTAATATTATAAACGCGAAAGTTTGTAAGTATGGATGGATGGATGAATGTTTGTTACTCTTTCACGTAAAAAATACTAAACGGATTTTGATGAAATTTAGTACAGAGGTAGATTATAGTCTGGAATAACATATAGGATATTTGGACGGATATTTTTATCCCGGGAATATGTTGCCTTGGGATAATTTTCGACAATCACGCGAGCTGACCCGCGGTCGGCAACTAGGCTTCAATAATTTGAAGACCATACCTTATCTACGAATTAAACACATTATATTCCACGCGGGCGAAGTCGCGGGCAAAAGCTAAACAGTAAGCAGTGAACAGATTATTCTGATTACTGTTATAATAAAATTGTTCAAGTTGTATCAGAAATTATTTCCTTTATTACTAAAATAACGCAAATTCCTAACAAAAACTCGCGAAACCAAAGCCGTGGCAAAAAGGTAGTAGAAAATATAAGAAGTAAATAGCTAAGTAAATAATACTGTATGTAATGAGGAAAGTCCATTAGCTCCCAGGGAGCGCAGTGGGTAAGGAATACTGGAGGTCGACGCGTGGCCTTTCTTTCATGTTACAGTAAATGGTTTTAATCGGATTGTTTGGTACGAATGGGAGTTATTTTATAAAAATATTGTGTGAATATGGCTGCTTTTAGTACGAATCTGTACGAGTCTGTACGAGTCTGGAGACAGTGTTCGGACGAAAACGCACTGAAGGTCAATTCTACTAACTTTTAGGCAACGCTCGCATTCGCGTCTCAGTCGCAATCTGTCAAAAACCCGGAAAAGTGCGAGTCAGACTCGCACATCAAGGGTTCCGATCGAGACTTGATTTTTTTCCGAGTATACATTACCTATGGAAGTTTATAAACTATGAAAGCACTCTCATAACTCTGGCAGATATATATCAGGCAAGATTGAAGGACAAACTCAACTTTTTGTTAAAAAAATGTTCTCCCATACATCAATGTACGGCACAGTCAATTTTTCTATCGAAAATATAAATTTAAAAACGCATTTTTTTTTTATATGATAAAACTACAAATTCTCAATTTTCAGACTTTTTACTGTACTTGTAATGTAAGATCTTCTTGCCAAATTTCATGACTCCAGTTCAACGGGAAGTACCCTATAGGTTTTGATTCCCTTGCGTGCATCAAAACATGCGCCATACACGGAGCCTATACGGCCTTATCGTTAGATTGCGTTTGATTTTATCACTGCTTCCTCACCTGAGTATTTGATATTAATTTCAGATTGATTCGATGAACAGATCTCTGTAGTTCGGGGTGTGAACCGAAGTTTGAAAAGAGGTGAAACAATGCTCGCCGCGCACACTCGCTCGCTCGGGCAGGGGCACTACTATGAAGTCTTAAAACGGTCATGATTCCGCTCTAAGAGAGAGACGGAGCTATACATAGCAAATAGCACTATCCCTTTTACATCGTCGGAATTGGATGGCATTAGCACGTCATAGTAGGTCGGCTGCGCTTTAATCAACGACAGCGATTGCAAAAACTGAATATGAATGAGATTGACAAACGCAGTCAAAATATTACGTCATCGCCTAAAATGTTGACGTTTCAAAAATCTCTGTCACTTATCAAAAGCCTAGGGCCTCTGAACAGATAGACAGACAAAAACCAAAGCCTTTACTGAACCAAGAGCAGCTGAAGTCTCCAAGGTCAACCCTTAGAACAATTAATCCATACGTGAATAAAACATGACACCTTCGCACCGCTTCTTGCGTACCGACCGCACTATAACAATCTCTTTGTGAGCATTAAAATTAATTGTCTGCAGAAATGGAAGCGATCCTTTGTGCCCTTTGTGTTAATCATTAATTAGTTATGAGGAAAGGGATGACGGGGGTAGTTTTCTTTTAGTGGTTGTTGAATTTTAAAGCGTTTTTGGTGCAGAGTCCTAGGAATTTTGAGTAGGTACTTGGACTTTTCATTAACCTTTTGCGTGTCTACCACAGATTTTTATCGTCCAATCCTGACCAAGCCCTTAAGTGTAACTGTCCGACTTAAGACATTTGGAGCATTTTTTCTTATGTCGAACTGTGTAACTTAAGACACGCAAAAGGTTAATGATGCCTTACCGAACGAGGAGCTCATGGCTAAATAATAACAGCGGCATGGGTCGATCTTCATGGTAGCTTGCCGAGGTCGTTCCGTGGATGGGTAACCATTCATTACATATCGGACTCCTCCGTGTCTCGGAAAGCACGTTAAGCCGCTGGTCCCGGCTGTTATCTTGGTCACGTTACGGTTGGTCAGAAGCCAGAAAATCTGACACCAGTCTTGCCAAGGAGTATCGTGTTACCCAGTTACTGGGCTGTGGAGGTCAGATAGTCAGTCGCTCCATGTAAAATACTGGTACTCAGCAGCATCCTATATTTGAATTGGGTTCCAGTCAAACTTCTTTAGGCGCGTTGAGCAATTTTTGGGTGAACAAAATCATGGAACTCGCGTCATCGTCACCGAACGCTTTAGCTTTCACTTAGTGTTCACTTCTATCGGCAGTCCCCAAAGACTGCCTCGCAAGATTTTTTTTATGTTTTTCATTATTTATTTTTATAGTAAGATGTGTTTGTTGTACTGTGTGTTTTACAAACATTTTACCTTAAATAACATCAATTTCATTAAAGGGTTGTCGCATTATTGTGTCTACGAGACTCTAAACTCATGCGTCTGTCAAGGATCTCAATCTTCTATAGGAATTATTTCGACCATTAATGTCAATTTCCTTTCTCATTAATGACGAGAGATTATTAGACAAACACGAAACTGCCCGAATTAACCCGATGCCGAGGTATTTTGATTAATTACCCCCGTTCTGATATAATTAATTACTCCGCTTTCTTAGGTTGTTGTGGACAACGTAATAATGTCGTGTTTTTTGTTGGCTGAAGGTTTTTAGAGTTCCGTACCCGAGCGGTTCCGCACTGCCTCTGATCCGAATCAAACTCAAACTCAAAGCATTTATTTTAATTAAACCATTACAGGCAATTTTGAATAGTCAAGGTCGGTCTGTCCAAAGAGATGAAGCTAATTACACGTTCCAAAGCGTAGATCTCTATGGAGAATCCATGAAAATACTGAAATAAAAAACTCGGACCGAATTCGGATATTGCTTTTTGCACCGCATCCGATTCGAATTCGTGAAAATACAGATCTAGAGTCTAAAAAACTCGGACCGAATTCGGATATTACTTACGCACTAATCCGATCTCGGATCCAAATCCAAAAAAATCAAATCAAATCAAACCAATCAAATCAAATCAAACAAATCAAATCAAATCTACCAAATCAAAAAAATCCAAGCTGTCCGATTTGAATCCGAGTAACCGCTCTAAGGGTAACCAACGGAATCTTATTGCTAAGCCTCTGCTGCCCGTTCGTCTGTCTTTCTTTGAGAGGGTTGTGTCTCATGAACCGTAAAAGGTAAGCAGTAGGTATAAAATTTCAATGATTGTGTATCGACAACCTCGCGAGCTAAGTCGAGATATTTGATTTGCTTATTTTTACGAGGTCTACAATCATTGCACGCCTTTGGGTTTGGTCCACCACTACTATACATATTAGGCTAATCAGCCAGGATAGTCATGTCAGTCATGATGGACCGATCCCAGTACAACGTGATATTGTCATTATAGAGAACTGGCTCGGGTACATACCTGTAGTACTGCACCTCCGATTCCACAAGAGTGTATTTCAAGTTGCTGATGGATAATATTGCCTACATCCTGTGGCGACTTGATTCTCCCGGACGGGGACATCCCCGATATATGTCAACCACGACGTCTTTCACAATAAATCTTCGGTTGTTATTCATCATGATAACTTCGTACATAATTGCATAGACAAACCCTTCGGGATCCTCAAAGAGGTCACCGAAACGCAGCCAAGCTACGGACGCTAATTGATCCATGTCGGGCCCATTTAGGGGCGTATGCGAGGCTATTAAAAAATATGCGAAACAGTTGACTGTCTGGAAATGTCACAAAGGCGATATTCAAAAAAGGGCAAACATGACAAACGCTGTCGCAATGTCAAGTAGGTAATCAAACCAATATTTTGGCAGAATAACACTTTGTCTAGAGCCTCAGCCGGTTTATTCTGTCGACATCAGCATCAGCAGCTTTCATCAGCTTTTTTGACAGTTTGCGATTGACATGCGAATGCGAAAATTGCTTAAAAATAGTAGATATTGGACCCTTTTTACTCCGTATCACCTACGGACATACGATTAGTTCCGAACCCGAACTAAGAATGAATGACAACACGATTTGACAGTAACTGTCAAATCATGTTGTTATTAATTCTTAGTGGTTAGGTGATACGGACTAGAATATGCCCGCAACTAAGCCCGAAACTACGGACTACGGCCTTAGAGAGTCCCCTGTGCTGCCCTCATCCAGGTTCTAAACGCACCTAAATGTCACTAAATGCCCAGCAATCGCGCCTGTAAATAAAACAAATCCTAAATATAATATTTGTAGAGAAAATGGAAACTAAACACAAATATAGAACTTCAATTTACAAACGAAAGCTGCAAAATGCATTGCGTTCATTTCAAAATAACAACAGGGTTTGTGGTACTCATTCTCAGAACATTTAGATAGTTAGTTTAAATGTATGAAATATAATATATGTATACTGCCGATTTGCAGTCCAATAAGAAAGTGAGATAATCTAACTCTTTTACCTTAGTCAAAGAATAAGCATTGCCATACAACGTGGCAATGCCGCCTGTCTTTTGGGTACACTTCCAGTCGACAGCGATGCGAGTGAATTTTTTGACGCCATATGTTAGGGTTAATTTAGTTAGGAGTTTTTATTTTTATTTCTAGTGTATATAGTTAGTTAAGTATTTATGGAATAAAGTTTTTAGTCTACGTTATAAGAAAGTTGATGTTGAAATTCAATTGAAATTATGGTGAATTATTTATAATATGGGCATCACAATTATTTGTGGGGGTTGGCCATCGCAATTTTCCGAACTGCTGCGAAATACCACTGAATTTCTTTTTTTTAATGGATGGGATTTTCTTCAAATGACTTCTTCCGCTCTGGGTGGAGCGGGCGTGTTCCTTCTAAAGCCCTTTACGTTCCAGGGCCGCGGTGACTCTTTCAAACAAATTCCGCAACCCTGGCAGGCTGCGGCCCTACCGGGCCCCGTCTCTTTGAGGCGCGCGTGGAACACAACGCGCCATCGACCCGGGACTGGTTGTGACCGGACAGCGAGCCACGCAACGCTCGCCGTCCGCAGGCCCGCAAATACTACTCAATGCGAGTCTAATAGCGCTGTGGATAGAAACCAGTTATAAAAATACAAGTCATAAACTGTACAGTTGCCATTTTTTATTTCGGTGCTAGAATCCGGGATATAGACGATTTTACAATACGGTGTTTTCGTGTTGTCGTTAAAACTATAGGTAGTTAAGGAATGAGACTGCTTTATGTCCTTCGTTCCCGGTTTTACAGACCAGACAAGTTTCAGTTTCTTGTACCATTCTACTTTCCCGCAGAACAAATTATTTTAGTCATCTGTTGTGACATTTACCTGGCTCTCACAACACTAAATAAACGTCATGTTGTATTAAAAAACGCATTAAACACAGCAGTATCACTCCTCAATAAAGCTCTTCCAAAACTGCGTACAATTCAAGCCCGCAGCTGTATCCAAATTAATGCCAAGGTCGCAGCTATCCTTGACATTTCAAGTGTCAAGGAGGAATGCAGCCACAACCCGTTCCCGATAGCTTCGGGCGTTATCGACTGGATTCGGAATAGTTCGGCTTTTCGTGGAGTTTGGGGCGAGTGAATGGTGCCTCGTTTATTTGCGTGAAAAATTAAATGATGTTTGCATTTGTGCAGTATTTTTCATTGTTCATATATTTTTTGTATAATTGAAAGGTGAAAGGGTAAATTAAACTTGCTGGTTTTGCTTGTTTTTCAATCAGGAATTTCTCCTCAGTAGCTGACCCGCGTCTTAATTTGAATCCGGAAGGCAATAATAGAATCGCCCTCTTTTCAATTTGACTTAAATAAGACTGACGGAATATGGGTGCCTGATACGTATCAGGCACTAGACGACATGATTTTATCTTATGTTGTTCTCGGAAATTTAATGTCAAACATAGGTAGATTTATTTATGATATTACAATACGATTGATGTGTGATAGTTACCTACCTATTTGATTAAAAATCCTTAATTTTTTTAATGAATTAGACAAATTACTTAATTCTTACGGAACTTTGGGACAAGCCTGCCACACTATTCGCACAAAAATAATTGCCGAGTCAATGAAACTTGAGACGACGAGTCCCGGAGAAACGATTTAACAGTCTTGGATTTTACAACGAAATTAATCAGACAAGAACAGCGGAGGAGTAAGAAGAACTTTCACTTCACTCCATATCCAGCAGGAGACAGAACAGAGCAAGGTCCCTATTGAGGCATAAAGAGACATAATAATATTGTTAGGAGGATCTCCTTGGCTGCAGGTTTCTGGCAGACAAGGTAGATCTTTGAAAGCGAATGGCAAAAAGCAAAGAGAATTTGAATTAGGAATATAAAAATATGTTTTGTTTTTAAATAGGACTCCTGTACCAGCGCTCGTTTAAGGCAGATGCCGAATATATTACGAAGTTAAATCTCTAACGAGGTTTTATATTATAATAATAATAAGTAGCACTAGCGTGAGTCCGCTAGTGTTACAATATACAACTAGGGTAAATCTAGTTGTCACGGATCAAAAATTATCACTGACTGATCTGAGCTTTTGCCCACGACTTCGTACGCGTATACTTCCCGTTCCTGTCAGAATTTCCCGTTCCCGTATAGCCTATAGCCTTCCTCATGAATGTGGTCATCATATACTAGAAAGTATTTTCCAAATCCGACTGATAGTTCCAAAGATAAGCGCGTTCAAAGAGAGCTCTTCAGCTTTATTATTAGTATAGATAGAGATGAATGGGTCCTAAATTGTGAGCTGCATTTGATTCTAATAATAAGTAATATCGTTTGAACGCACAGGTTCTAATTTCTTTCATTCTTACGGAAATCATTAACCAATGAAACAATCGTCTTACCCCGCTATGCCATGCAGACGTCACTTTAAGTATAACGATCGGTTTTATAATTAAAGTAATTTCCTCGTACAATAGTGGCAGCCTTCACCGATATTCATAACAAAGCGTGCCTGATTTCATTATTCTCAATACAAATATGATTGGTGGAAACCACAGAGCTTTGAAGATACAGAGGAGCCAGTTTTCACAAGGCAACATCTGTCATAGTACATACTACGCAAATCTTCTCATACTTATTAAATTACAGTATTCTAACAAAAATGGTAGCATATAAGTGAAAAAACATAATACTCCGTTATGATTGAAAAAAAAAACTTTAGGAATCTAATTAGTAACATACATGTGCTGTATTGTTATAAGAAAAAGAGAGTAAAGGGGGAATTACATTTGTCCGTCAAAACTTCTTGGGACTCATCGTTATCAACCGAAAGACGTCCACTGCTGGACATAGGCCTCCCCCAAAGAGGGGGTTGGCGATTGCAGTGTAACTGTTGCAATGCAAAGAGTATGCTGCTGCCCATTCTCTGGGTCTCTGAGTCCCTTAGTCGCCTCTTACGACACCAACGGGAAGTGATGGGAAGGTGCTATTCTTTCACTTTCGACACCATACAGAACATTATCCTCCTACCTGGGTCTATCCAATTTTTTTGAGGTGGGTTTCGTCTATCTACGTATTCTTCTTCTATAAGTACATTACTAGCAGCCATCATCTCAGAATTCACTTCATACTTCATTGCCGTATTATTACCATAATCTCATCATCATTATTATCATCTTCCAACAAAGTTTGAGCACACGTTTGTGCCCATTAATATCTTCCGCATCGATGGTTAAACTCCGGTGATATCTGTTGATAATAAAGTTGGTCAGGAAGAGTAACTAAGTATAGCCTTTCACACGACCCATTTTTTTGTAGTTAATAATCGCCTTTCACACGACCCATTAATTTTTATACTTACTAAATAAAGGCTGTGTCTATCTCTTTTTGCCTTGTCTATACTTTCAATTCTCTATCGTAAACATTGAACCAAATACTCTACAAATTCATCAAATCAAAGCCGTAGGCAATCGCGATTGTGTTGAAAACGCATCGGTTAAAATTACTAAAATACAGGCGTTTGAAATTGGAAATATGAGGAAAAGTTTGTATAACATTTTCGGGAAAAGCGCACTTTGCACTTAGTACATAGTTGGACTTATTTATTTATTAACACTTTACGCACACAAGTGTAAAGAGGCGGACTTAATGCCATAGGCATTCTCTACCAGTCAACCTTTGGGTGATGCAGAGAATGGTGGTAGGTACAATATGGAGAATAAAAAGCGATTGATATTCAATTACATACAAACATTTAAATAAATAATACAAATATATAAACTATAAATCTTAATATATGTTTTTCTTGGGTACGTGTGTATGTCACTGAACTCCTCCTAAACAGCTGGACCGATGTTGATGAAATTTTTTGTGTGTGTTCAAGGGGATTCGAAAATGGTATAGATTTACAATTGGACCCGGCAGGTGGCGCTGCAATCGATTTCCATAATTTTTCGTCACACACAAAGCAAACGTTCGGGCAAGACAACGTCTGTCGGGACCGCTAGTACAGTATAAATATATGTATACTAAATACTGAAATTAACAAGATAAATAGGTACACGAAATACTTAAACAATTAGAACAAATAGGGCAACTTCTTACGAATGAGTTCGCGAACGTGAACTTTGAAGGCTAATCGGTTGGTGACCATCCTGATTTCCTGGGGTAGCTTATTCCACAAAGAAATAGACTGAACGAAGGAGGAAGAGTGAATAAAGTCAGTACGGTGAGTGGGAAATTGAAGACAGTTATGTGATGAGCGTAGATTTCGATTTTGGTTCCGGTTGTGGGGAGATTATGTATGACGTCAAAATCACGATGTAATTTACCATGAGTACACGTCAATCAATCTGCCTAGTCTTTTTACAACTTTGCTGGGGCTTCCAGTCTAACCGGGTGCATCTGAATACCAGTATTAACTAATATAATCGACACAGGGTCACTTACAACATGACGCGAAGATGCGCGCATTTTTTAAAATAGCGATACAATATTAAACTTTATAAACTACATTTCAGTGAGATAATTAAGACACGCCACGCGGAATTCGAAATTTAAAAGTTGAATTCTTTTTACTATATAGGCAACAAAAAAATGTATAAGGCGTGTTTTTTACAACCATTAAATCCACATACTACTAAGGTTTTTTTTAATAAGAGATTCTTGTAAAATAGCTTGTACTTACATCAATGAATGGTGCTAAGCAGCATGGTTGCGTGAAATGGCAAATCTGCACGCCCGTGAGACGTGGAATTATAGGTTTGCCTTCTCGGCCTTAATATTTGAGTTATTGGCACAGTAAGCTATTTAGGCAGGAGGTCGTGGCTGTACAACGTGTTCCTTTTGATATCCCATATTTCTAGGGTATAAATAAGACCATCAAAGAATCACCTGACACATGATTTTCTTTTCAATAATTCATTACATACCGAGACTCCTTTCTGCCTCGGACATCACGTAAAGCACGGTTTTCATCCCGGCTGTCGTTTGAAGATCTTTGACTGTCATCACAGATGGAAACCAGAAAATATTAGCCCAGTCTTGCGAAGGTGTATCGTGTTACCCAGATCAGTGCTCGTGGCAGTCAGATAAGCCGTCGCTCCATGTAAAATACTAGTAGTCAGCTACAACCAGTTAGACTGGACGCTGACCCCAATTTATTCGGGAAAATACTAGCTAGATATAATCTATATTTTGGCATAAGTAAACTGATTCCCTCGGTTGGGGTTGAAACTCTTGGATCGTGGAGTCCGAGTGCTCATGCGTTATTTAAAGAAGGAAAGGCTTTTTTTTTAAGGACGGGAAATCATCAAATGACTTCTTCCTCTCTGGGTGGAGCGGAAGGGCGTGTCAGACTTTTACTAAAACCCATCCGTGTTCCTTCTAAAGCCCTTTGCGTTCCAGGGCCGTGGTGACTCTTTCGAACAGATTCCGTAACCCTGGCAGGCTCTGGCCCTAGCGGGCCCCGTCTCCTATACTGACATCTCTTTGAGGTGCGTGTGGAAAACAACGTTCCATCGACCCGGGCCTGGTTTTGATTGGACAGGGAGCCACCAAACGCTCGCCGTCTGCAGTTTCGCCTTTTTATTTAAACCTAAAATAAAAAATATTTTGGCACACTAGAATAAACACATCCATTATGGGTAGGTTATTGACGTGGTCACGTGCGGTTGCACATTTGTAGTATCAGAATTATAAGATCACAAAGAAATGGCTGTGTTTATGCATTGGGCAACCAACATTTTTATTGTATTTTCATTAGCTGGTTTTTTTCTAGTCTTTTTTGTTGTCTAATGCAATACGCATCTTATTTTTTTTTGACGATGAACGCCGGCTGCACGCACGAAAAGGGATGACTCATTGTAACGTTACGCTCATTGTAACGTTACGATTATTTCATCAATGTTTTGTGATGACGTTGTCACGTTAAACTATCGTCCGTAAACCGACTTAACAGACAACCAATTTTTAATTCTTTACTATTGTCCTTATTTTGGTAGTCTGAATAATTTCTAAAAGTTTGTCCAGATTACTATTCAAAATAAAAAAATGTACATGCTTCTAGCAAAATAAAGCAGTGTGTAAACTTCCCTCGGTTCAATATTGCTAGTCTGTTTTCTCGTTCATCTCACAAAAGGTAAACTGAAACTGGAATACATATTGGAAATGGAATTCTAATTTCCTGTGCGAAATGCTCACTGTATTTCAATATCAACACCCATATTTGTATATCAAATACCATTTATACTAATCCTGAATTCAGTAAAGGCTTACCGGCTTTGTAGGATTATAACAAAATTATGAACAAGCGTCAGATTGAGTTGTCAAGCGAATGGATCGAGTCACTTGTCATATAATGATTTATATTACGTACTTACCCGGGTTTCGTAGTATGGGAGCTGGGCCTTAATTTTTGAAGTGAAAACTTCTTTAGCGGCGTTGTGCACTTTTTGGGATGGGTAAAAAATGTTTAACTCGCGTCAGGACACGTGACCTGATCGAAAACTCGAAAGACGGAGGGAAAGTTCTGAAGTGTTACATTTTTAATGTAATATAAATTGACATGTTTGTGTACGGTAGCGCAATAAATGAATATTGTATTTTACCACATAAATGATGGTACTTTTATTGATAAATAAAGCAATTCGTGCGAAATTATTCCCCAACCATTCCAAAATATCAAAAACGCACAACGTTAATGTTCAAGTTTTCACTTCTGCCGGCACTCCCGGAGTAGCAACTCGTTTTTTTTATTCTCGTAATCTTATTTACTTTCGAATAGTATTTATTATATTTTATTTACGATTCTCTGGGAAATGATTGCTCATAATAGACTTTTGATTTAGTAAACAAATAAATCGATTTCCCCATAACGACTGTCAAGATGTTCAAATAAGAGCCACGGTGGAAACTCGACATGGATGGTCACCCATCCAAAGACCCACCTTGGCAAGCGCAGCTTAACCTGCGAAGCTCAATTCGTGTGGCTGTTATTATTTAGCCACGAGCTTTATTTTTACCTATTTTTAATTTTACAGTATAATAAAAAAAACATGTCGCCGTTATTTGTTACGGAGGCGAGGCATGCCGTTAAAAGAAAAAAAAACGGTTTAAAGAAGAAACTTTATTCCCAAAAAAACCTATGTCACTTGAGAACATTACCAAAAACATTCATAATAATATATATAAAAAAACTTTTTGACAAAAAAAAAACTACTTAGAAAAACACTACAAAGTTTAAAATTACTTTAATTTCGGAAGTCGTTTTTTTTTGTAAAATATTTTTTATTTTTCACTTTTTAGTGGTGATACCCCACAACTAAGTGGCATTATTCCCATAATGAGTCGTACTATTTGCCGTTAAGGAGTTTCTTTGTGTGCCTTCGCAGTTCAAGTCCATACTAGCTCATAGTTAAATATCTACTTTGCTTTGGTGCTACTTTTTACTGATTTTAAGTTGAGGAGGTCACTGGTTTATCTTTCAAGTTCACAGTATAACTAAACCCAATGCAAAAAGAATCATCAAGATCGGTTCATAAACAATAAAGTTATGCCTGCCTAAAGTTTTGCTGGGATCCCAGCATCAGATCCTGGCATACCTTCCATCATTAGCTCAGCAAGATGAGATGTTGATTACCAGGCACAATTATCTGATTTTCGTTAGAAATAATATGAAAACATTGTATGTGCCTTTAAAATTTGAGGGTTGCCCTCGATTTCCCAGGGATCCCATCATCAAATTCTGACTTGGCACCAAGTCAGAATTTGGGACCACCTCGGCTTTCGAATAAAAAAAGAATCATCAAAATCCATTCATAATTGACGGAATGATCGCATAACAAATACATTTAAAAAAAAACAGTCGAATTGACAACCTCCTTCTTTTGGAAGTCGCTTGAAAAGTTCGTAATCAGTGTTACAAGTTAAATTAGGTGAATTGCCAGAAAATTCACTCGTTTCTAGTAAATTCTTTTTCATCACTTACACGTGCTATGTGGAATACATAGCGAACAGTAACGCCTACTCTAAGCTTGATATATAAGTATGGGGATCAAAACATGAGCACTTTCATGTGTAGGTTACATTTGTTTGAAAGATGTATGGGAGTTGAGTAAATTATAAGTACGTACTGAGTACGTTTTCCACGCATTTTATCTAACGTAATAATACTAGAACAAAGCGATTATCGCGCGAATACGCTATCGTAGCGTTAATTTGTTGCGCGGGCCTGCTCGCCGTCCGATAAAGACCAGGCCAGGGTCAAAGAGATGTCAGCATAAGGGACGGGGCCCGCTAGGGCTAGGGTTGCGGAATTTGTTCAGAAGAGTTACCGCGGCTCTGCTTTCTAAACCCGAAGTCCGTAGTTTCGGGCTTAGATGCGGGCGTATTCTATTCCGTATCACCTACGGACTTACGATTAGGTCCAAACCCGACCTAAGAATGAATGACAACACGATTTGACAGTAACTGTCAAATCGTGTTGTCATAAATTCTTAGTGGTTAGGTGATATGGATAGGTGATATAGACCTCGGACTAAAAGAGTTGCCCTCCTGGAACGCAAAGGGCATTTGAAGGAACACGGGTGGGTTTTAGACAGTAAGAGTCTGACACTCCTTTCCGCTCCGCCCAGAGCGGAAAGAGTCATTTGAATATTAGATACCAATCCTTAAAAAAACCGGTGAGCGCCTTTTATCGGCATGACGATGTGATCGAGTTTACCGTACAAATGTACGCGACAATCACGTATTCACAAGTTGATTGCTTTGTATTAAAACGACGCATAAATGTGAAGTCAGGATGTTTAGATATTTTTAAGCAATTGTCTCAACGGCTCAATGGATTTGAATGAAATCACCAAAACTTGGATTCGAAACGAAAATACTTTTTTATCCTGATAATAGAATTCCTGCGTATACTAAATCACGCTGGCAAAGCTGCGGTCAGCGGCTGGTCAATAAGCTATTTAGGTTATGTAATGTTCAACACAATGTTAATAAATTAATAAATTAAATGACTTTTATTCAGTTCACCACCGTTAAGTTTATGTGGTCTCCTCTACCCATTTTTTCGAAATAAAAGTTGTAACTTAAAAAATTTCAGCTCCTCGAAGCTCTGAAAATAAACATTATTGGATACTGATTTTATATTTATTTCATTTTTCAATTTTATTAAAAGAATATTCATCCAAGCTCCTGGTGTATAATGAATAATGCCGTTACAAGGGACGCCTGTTCTGACATGTGGGATTGCCGATTTACGTAATCATTGCTTCAGCTCGTGTTTGGCTTGGATTGGTGAATGGAGTTTGTCCATTTCTGTGTTTAAAAGAGCAATATTATCTAGGTTTTAATAGTAACACGATTGTATTTATTGGGATTCAGCACATACGCGGACTTAATGCAACAAGGCATTTTCTACCAGTCAACCTTTCAGTGTGTTAGGTTTGATGATTTCCCATCCTTAAAAAAAAAGGTATACAACTAATAAATCGTATACCTGAATGAGAATTCACGTACCAGGGGAGCATAGAACAAGAGGAAGCAGGTCTATACACTTCTGTGGTGGGTGAAGTAACCATGGAAACTATTTATTTAAACTGTGTACAGTAGGGGAACATACGCGGACTTACTGCAACAAAGCATTTTCTACCGTCAACCTTTCAGTGGGGTAGGTATACAACGAATAAATAGTATACCTAAATGAGACTTCACATACCAGGGGAGCATAGCACAAGAGGAAGCAGGTCTGTACACTACTGTGGTGGGTGAAAAAAGGCTGCCAATGATGATCAAGATGTTGCACATAGCTTCTAGCATTGTCTTGTTTGTCTCAATCCTATCAAAATGAAAAGCACGAATAGAAGCTGCGTATTTTTTTTTTTACTTTTGACGCAATTGGTGCCAGGGGAAGGACGGCGTCGCCGAGGCCGGCCCAGAAAGCGGTCGCTGGATGACCTGGATGCGCACCACGAGGTGGTTGGCTGGTTCGATGCGGCGCAGGAGAAGAGTGTTTGGAAGGATATGGGGAGGCCTTTGCCCAGCAGTGGAACACTATAGGTTATTAAAAAAAATATATACTTCTTAAATACTTACCGACTGCATACTGACTTTATGCTTTAGGCATTTAATACCAACAACCAACCTTTCAACCTTTGGGTGATGCAGAGAAATATAGTGGTAGGTGCAAAGTTGACAACAAAATGTTTTAAAATATCAATAATTAATAAATTACTTATTCAAATAAAAAAAAAACAGTCGAAACAGCCTGTTAGCCTTGAATGGACTGCGAAGAAATTCCAATGTTGGCGTTTCGATCAAATATTGGTGCTGTTTGCCCAACATGTAAGCCGGTTATATCCGGACCCTCATAATGTTTATTGATGTCAACGTCTGTAATGGATTTCGTATGATTTGGTGACCGCTTTCACGGCTCAATGTGATTCATTTAATATTGCTCACGCTGCTTTTTTTTCATGAGACGGGTAAAAGTCTATAAGACTTTATGGGTCAACCGATTCGAAGCCCTCATCATAGAATTATATTCTCTATAAGTTAAGGTTAATTGCCAGGGTTGCGGAATTTGTTCGAAAGAGTCACCGCGGCCCTGGAACGCAAAGGGCTTTAGAAGAAACACGGATGGGTTATAGTCAGCAAGAGTCTGACACGCCCTTCCGCTCCACCCAGAGCGGGAGAAGTCATTTGATGATTTCCCATCCTTAAAAAAAAGGTTAATATGTTCAATGAAAAATTTTATGTTCAAGTTGACATATTTGAAAAATCTTAGCGAACAAATAGTATCAAACAGAAAATTGGTAATTTTCATTTTCCTGTCATTTCGCAGGCACTTATAACATTGTCAGCTTGAAAAGTGTTTCTTCGTAACAGTCCCGCGACTTCGCACGCGCACATCCCGTTTTATTGATCTAAAATCTTTACATTAGATATTGCCTTTTTAATGAACCCGGTTTGGGGCAGATCGGTTGAATGCTTTTAAAGTGTATACCGGACGTAGGTAGAAACAATTTTCGTGTTTAATATACAACAAGCCAGAATTGTATCACTGGAAACCAAGCAAAGTGTGGCTCTGCCTGACAACAAAGTCAGCCACCTGGAGCATATTGTTGGGCAGCTTCAACTGGAGCTCAATGACCGCGAACAAGATTTGCTAAGCGCCGATTTGGAGATATCGAATATCCCGGACATACCTGGCGAGAATGTGGTGCACACTGTCGGGCTGGTAGCGGCAAAGCTTGGGGTGACCCTGGAAGAACGCGACATTGTGTTCGCGCAGCGTGTGGGTCTGCGTATGGAACGCGAGGCGCACGCTACAGTTGCGGGCACTGCAAGTCCAGCGGGAGCGACGACGGCGACAGCGCGCGGGCGGCGCATCGTGGTGCGTCTGACGCGCCGCGCTGTGCGCGACGAGCTGCTTCAGGGCGCGCGTATGCGCCGGGGAGCCACCACGGCGGATTTCGGTCTCGCCGTGCCTCCGCGTCGCTTCTTTCTCAATGAGAGGCTTACGCGGACAAACAAGCACTTGTTTTATCGTGTGCGTGAGGCTGGCGGTCGTCTCGGGTGGCGATACACTTGGACGAAGAACGGTCGTATCCTCGCCAAGCAGGGTGACGGCAAGCCGACTCAATGCATCCGCACGATGGAGGACCTGACTCGTGTTTTTGGCCAGGATATCTCTGCTGAGAAGGATGTTTAGTTTTATAGGCACTTGTATGGTTCATGTAGGTTATCTAATTTTAAGTTCTAATATTTTTCAATTAGTTTTATGGGTTTTTATATTGTTAAGTTTGCACTGTGCGAGATCAGTGGTTTCCCTGTCTCAGTATTTAATTATTGTGCTATTCTATGGTCCAACTGTCCGAGCATTGGCTATATACACATATTTATTTAAACGTTAAAATTTTTTCTTAAACTATACTATTCTATTACACTATACTTTACAAACTATATTGCATAATACTTCACACACTATTTACATCAAATATAATATATACACTACCTATCTTGAAAATGATAAAGACTAAAAACTTAAAAGTAGGTTTGTCTCAAAAACTTAAAAGTGGCTACCAGAAACTCGTCATGACGAGATCCTAGCGACCCCGCATTAAGCGGCGTAGCCATGGAAAATATTGCGGTGGATATCATGGCGACAAACGAGTCCTGGCTCCGAGCGGGAGAGGAGGGCCGCGCGCCCACCGTGCCGGGCTACCGGCTGCGGCACGTGCCGCGCGCGAGCCACGTGCGCGGCGGCCGCGGCGGCGGCGTGGGCTTCTATGTGCGCCGCGGGGTGCGCGCGCGCGCCGTGCCGCACCCCCACGCGCCGCAGGTCGAGGATGTGGCTACGACTGAACGTCAACTCGCATTCAGTTATCGTTGGGACTGCTTACAGGCCTCCGTGGCTCGACGTAAATGTCTTCCTGGATGCGATTACTGACTCTCTTTTTTCTTTAACATGCGCAGATAAAGTGGTTTTGTTGGGTGACTTTAACATTAACATGTTAAGCCAATCGGAAAGCAAAACCAAGTTACTTAACAACTTCTTGCTGTCCTGTAAATTGAACCAAGTTGTTACAGAGCCTACACATTTCACTGATCACAGTGAGACACTAATTGATGTTGTGTGCACCGATGCCCGCGTGCGTGAAGTCTCTGTATCTCACATACCTGAGCTCGGCCAACACGCAATCATATCAGCTGAATTGAATTTTAAAATTGAGAAGCCTTCCCCATATTGGGTCACCTACAGGCCCCTTAGAGACATACTGCTTGACCATTTTAATAGGGACTTGAATAGGATGGATTGGAAGTATATTGAAAGCCTGGAGGATGTTAATTCCATGGTGGAAACTTTTAATAATTATATGTTAAACTTATACAATTTACATGCACCCCTTAAAAAAGTTCTCATTAAAAATAAGTCTTTGCCTTGGTTAACCGACACTGTTAGGGAAATTATGAAGATGCGAGATAGCAGCCATAGTAAGGCAAAAGCTACTAAAGCGTCAAAACATGCTGAGTCCTATAGGGAGCTTAAGTGCCTTGTTAGGGCTGCGATTGACAGTGAGAAGTGTGCATATTTCAAAACTAATATTAATAAAAACATTAAACATCCTAAGAAGTTATGGAAACACATAAAATCTTCCATAGCTATCTCCAAAAAATCGGAGCCTACCTTACCACACTTTTGTAGTGACCCAGAAAAAAATAATGATCACTTTTTGGATGTACCTGGTAGTGGTTTGGTTACTACTGCCGACTTGTCATATTTTGAGCACCATAGATTTAGTAATTGTCAGTTCCAACTTGAGCCTGTCCGGGAGGATGAGGTGCTGAGGCTTTTGCGTGGTCTGAAGTCCAATGCTCAGGGGTCTGACTCCATCTCGCTTGAGATGCTGATGATGACTCTTCCTCGAACTCTTGCAGCTATAACAGCCATTATCAACTGCTCCATCACCACCTCTTCTTTCCCCGATCTGTGGAAATTGGCTATAGTTAGACCCATACCTAAGGTACTTAATCCTACCTGTGTAAAAGAACTTCGGCCCATTAGTCTGTTGCCATGTCTCTCCAAGGTCCTTGAGAAGGATGTTTGCAACCTTCAGCTTCAGCTTCGGACATACCTTGAGAAACACAATATTTTGCCACTTTTACAATCAGGTTTTCGCAAAGGACACAGCACAGCCACTGCCCTTCTGGACGTGGTTGGAAACATCCTTGAAGCCAGAGACAAGGGCATGGGCACCATGCTTGTCCTGCTAGATTTTTCACGCGCTTTTGACTCTATCAATACATCGCTTCTCCTCTCCAAGCTGTCTTACTATGGATGTCAGCCTGAGACGGTGCAATGGTTTCAGAGTTACTTGACTCACCGATCTCAGTTAGTCCAGGTTTCAAGCGATGGTGATGGAGCCGTTAAGTCCTCTGATCCTAAGTGCGTGAACAGGGGCGTGCCGCAGGGATCGATCATTGGTCCGCTTCTTTTCATTTTGTATAGTGCTGATATTACTAACTGCCTGCTCAACGCCAAGTTCCACCTTTATGCTGATGATCTGCAGATGTATTTGCCATTCCTTCATCCTCAGCAGACTGTTGACACTGTAAAAAGAATGAACGAGGATTTGGATAGGATCTCAGCCTGGTCGACAAGAAACTCCCTGGTTCTGAACCCAGTAAAATCAAAATTTATGGTCATGGGGACATTTTTTAAGTAAAATGAGTAATGTGGGCTTGGACCTGAAGATTGATGGGTGTTCCATAGAAAGGGTGCAGGAAGCCCGTAATCTTGGGGTGATATTTGATGAGCAACTGCATTTTGAGACTCATGTCATGGAGGCTGTGCGCAACTGCTTCTACCGTCTCAAACTCTTGTACCGTGTCCGTCCCTACATAAGTGTGGATATGCGTGTCATGCTCTGTGAGTCACTAGTTTTATCCAAGCTGAACTACGCTGACGCTGTGTATGGGGCGTGCATTCTTGGTAGGAGTGAGAGATTGATACAGCGGGTACAGAATGCTTGTGCAAGATTTTGTTTTAATGTCCCTCCTAGATCTCACATTACTCCGTTTTTAAATAAGGGTAATTTGATGAGAATGTCAGAACGGAGAAAGCTTCATCTGGCTACCCTGCTATTTGGCATAATTCTCACAAAAAAACCTGACTATCTATATGGTAAATTAACTTGGTCTCGAGATGTGAACAAAGTCAAAACTAGAGCATCTGCTTACCTCTTGTTGACCTTGCCCCATAGAACTGTTGCATTCCGGGGAAGTTTTAAATTCGCTGCTTCTCGTTGCTGGAACGACCTGCCACCGCCGATTCGTGCTTTAAGAACAGTTGGTACTTTTAGTTCCAAATTCAAAAGGATACCACATAAACTTACCCTAGGTCTGCACGCTGTTAGTAACATAATTGGTGATTTTATGTTCTATTTTCTCCGTAAATGCATGACTCTTCCTGGCGACAAAGCACTACACTTCACAGCCCGCAACTATTAATATTTATCTTTATTATACTTAAACGATATGATATATTATATATATTTATTATGACCGTGTGTGAGTCGTCCCAAGATATATTATTATTATCTCCTTTATTCATTTTATATACATACAAATTACATTTTTAAATATTAAAATACAATGATATAAAAATATTTAAAAATATAAAAATAGTAGCCCACCGGTATCGGGAACAGGGTCCAAGCTACCGGTGGTCAGGGCCCCTGAGAGAGGAACCTCCTAACTATGCGCGCCGTGTCCAGGAGTACTGCTTTCTGGATCAAGCCCTTGATCCAGCTGCCCAACGAGAGCCTCTTTAGATGTTGGTCGAGGCTCTTGGCAATTATGCCATTGGCCGTCACGACTATCGGCACAATGACTGCTGTGTTCACATCCCACATGTCGACAACCTCGCGAGCCAAGTCAAGATACTTCGTTTGTTTATCTTTCTCAGTCTTCACGAGGTTCACGTCATGAGGGACTGCTATATCAACAATCATTGCGCGACGCTCTAGTCGATCTATCACCACTATGTCAGGCTTATTGGCAATAATAGTCCTGTCAGTGATGATAGACCGATCCCAATACAATGTGCAATTGCCATTTTCGAGAACTGGGTCGGGCACATACCTATAGTACGGTACCTCCGATTCCACAAGATTGTATTTAAGAGCAAGTTGCTGGTGTATAATCCTGGCTACAAGGTTGTGCCTGTGCAAATAGTCTCCGTTAGCCAGACTAGAACAACCGGAAATAATGTGGCGGATGGATTCCCCGGGCCGGTGACATGCCCGACATATGTCAACCGTACCGTCCTTCACAATGTATTTCCGGTAGTTGTTCGTCATCATAACTTCGTCCATAATCGCACAGACAAAACCTTCGGTTTCCCCGAAGAGGTCACCAAAACGCAGCCAGGCTACGGACGCTAGAAAGTCTACATCGGGCCCATGTAGGACCCGGTAAAAGCGTCCGTGAAGCTCCTTGCTCTGCCATACCTCCCTGCGGTCATTAGTATCTAATACCACAGGTTTGCGCCAGTTCTCGTTAGCCAAGGAGAGCGCAGTAAGGCCTTTGTCCACCGCTACCACATCCCGATGCATACCCACGTCGGCCTCTAGGAAGAACTCCCTAAGGTTGCATATCTCGCGGTTGTGCAGGGTCTTAGCATTGAGGAAGCCACGACCCCCGCACTTCCGCGGGATATACAACCTCATCACCGATGACCGTGGGTGATGCATCCGATTTGCGGTAAGCAGTGAGCGCACCCTCCTATCCAGGGCGTCAAGTTCCGTCTGAGTCCATTTGAGTATGCCGAAAGAGTACATCAATACCGGCATGACCCAACCGTTAAAGGCGCGCACCTTGTTTCCGCCTGATAAAAGACTGTTGAGTACTTTATTCAGGCGGCCAAAGAAGCGCTCCTTCAACGATTGTTTCATGTCAGCAGCATTGATGCCCAACGCTTCCGACATACCCAAATACTTGTAAGTTTCGGTTGAGCTGAGGGATCTAAGGTGTATGGAATCCGAGAGTTGGGTTCCCACGGATTCCATAATCTCCCCTCGCTTCACATGCATGACCGCACATTTGTCCACACCAAATTCCATACTGATGGCGCTACTGAAGGTTTCTGTTACCTTCAGTAGCTTCATCAGTTGCAAGTTGTTGGGGGCAAAGAGTTTCAGGTCATCCATGTAAAGGAGGTGAGATATGACCTGACCACCTCTTCTCAACCGATAGCCTTGGCCCGAACCTTCCAGCAGTGTACTGAGAGGGTTGAGGGCCAGACAAAACCACAGTGGACTCAGGCTGTCGCCCTGAAATATACCACGCTCGATCCTTATCGGGTCGCTGTTCGCCTGGATCTGTCGACATCCTGGATAGCGAAGGACCGTCCTCCACTGCCCCATACACGACATCAGGAAGGTGCGTAGAACTGCGTCAACTTTATACAGCTCCAGCACCCTCATGAGCCATGTATGTGGCACCGAGTCATAGGCCTTCTTGTAGTCTATCCAGCATGTCGACAGATCCCTTCGGGAACGACGAACCTGTTGGCTAATGGCAACATCGATGAGGAGCAGCTCCTTAGTACCGCGGGACCGGTTCCTACATCCATTCTGAGAGGCAGACATTATCGAATTAGTTTCAATGTGTTGGTTAATCTTTGCTCTCAAAATGGATGTAAGAACTTTATAGACCGTCGGTAAACACGTGATCGGTCTATAATTTTTAGGCTCCGCGGTACTTCCTGATTTATGGAGCAGGTGGGTTATTCCTGTAGTTAGGAACTGGGGCAGCGACCCTGACTCTAAGGCAGACTGGAATTGAGATGCCAAGCGAGCGTGCGATCTTTTGAACCATTTGATCCAAAAATTGTGCAGCCCGTCCGGCCCTGGAGATTTCCAGTTAGGCAACGGACGGACTGCACGAGCTACATCTTGGGGGCTGATGGTAATTGCCCCCATTTCTGGTATCGGATCGCACGCGCGCTCGACCTCCCGAGTCCAGTCACCCTCAGTGTGACTGACAGGCACCGACCAGATGTTGCGCCAGAATGAACACATGACGTCATCATCCGGTAGGCGCGTATCAGTCACACCTTGGTCCGGTCGCTCCCAAGCCCTATAAACCCACCTCTCATTGCTTTGGAATGTGCGATTCTGAGTGTATCGCTCCACTCGCCGCTTGTACCGACGTATACGGTTTGCCCATGCATAGATTTTCTGCTTTTGGAAGTCGATACGCTCTGTGACGCGGGTCAGATAATCCCGAGGACTAGTATCTGTCCCCGAGAATGCCCGCCTCACAAAGCGCATCACTCTACGGCGGGTGTTGCCCTCCCTGAAGCAGATAAGTTTGCCGATGAGTGCTCTAGCCTCACCGATACGACGCTCGATCCTGCACTGCCAAGCTGGTACAGCTGGTCGTGTAGCTCTATCACTGTTAGGAAATTTGACATGAGCTACACGACATGCCGCTGCAGCCGCACAGTATAAGATCGAGTGGGTATCGGCGAGGTCTTCGCTGCTATCAAAACAATTTGCTAGCTGCGAATCTAGAGCACACACCAGCGCCCTATTTTTGTTATGCATGGGCAAACGAGGTAGACGGGGCCTAAGCTCAGGCGGTGTGGAGCGATACTCTCGGAAAGCATCCTCCAAAGCGCTCCTCAATCGCTCATTGCATTGGGTACTCACGGATATAGCCCCATCATCATCATCTTCCCCGACGATGTTGGGTCGCGGTGAAACACTAGATTGTATTATGTACCGCGGCCGGTGGTGAAGCAGCTGAGACGCGGCCATTCCGTGATTCCAGACGCAGTCTATCAAGTACGGCGTCATCCAACATACGGTTACGCTGGATGACCCGCACCTGATCCGATAGTCGTTGGGCTGATACGTTGACAGCTGGCTCAAGCACCTGAAACAGAGAGAGCATCCGACCACGGTACGCAGTCAAGTTAGTTCCCCCCTCTGTAGCCCCATAGTATGAGCGCATGACGTTTTCATTAATGGTTTGCGTCCATCGCATGCGCTGCACACTTCCACCGGGAGCTGGGACCCTATCAGAGGCCGGTGGGCCTCGAGGTCCTAAGCCGTCCGGCGGCCGGCGTCCTCTTCGTCGACGTGCAGGTGGTGGCGACGTGGGCGGCGAGAAGTACTCATCACTTGACTCAGCACTCACGGTGGGGCTGGGTTCCGGCGGCGGCGAGGCGGAGCTGAGCGATGAGGCCGGAGGTGGTAGGCGTGCTCGTTGAGCTGCGGCTCTTGTCAACATATTTTTTTCATATTAAATCAGTTTTCTTCATTTTATATCAGTTTTATTACACTATTGCAGTCTTATTGCTTTTTTTTCCATCTTATTGTCATTTTGTTATGATTTATTAACGGATTTATTGGTATTAAATTTATTAAAATTGGACGTGAAAAAATTTAACATTTAATATTTTATTATTATTATTCCGTATATTCATTTTTTTAAACTTATTTCTTACATTTTTAAATATTTTTAAAAAAATACAAAACTAAGCAAAAACATTTAAAAATATAAAAATAGTAGCCCACCGGTATCGGGAACAGGGTCCAAGCTACCGGCGGTCAGGGCTCAAGAGAGAGGAACCTCCTAACAATACGAGCCGTGTCCAGAAGTACCGCTTTCTGAATCAGGCCCTTGATCCAGCTGCCTAACGAGAGCCTCCTGAGGTGCTGGTCGAGGCTCGTGGCTATTAAGCCATTGGCTGACACAACTATCGGTACAATGATTGCTGAGTCCACATCCCACATGTCGACAACCTCGCGAGCCAAGTCAATATATTTGATTTGCTTATCTTTCTCGGCTTTCACGAGGTTCTCGTCATGCGGAACGGTTATGTCTACAATCATTGCACGCCTCTCGATTCGGTCCACCACCACTATATCAGGCTTATTGGCAACAATAGTCCTGTCAGTGATGATGGACCGATCCCAGTACAATGTGATATTGCCATTATCGAGAACTGGGTCGGGCGCATACCTGTAGTACGGCACCTCCGATTCCACAAGAGAGTATTTCAGAGCAAGTTGCTGATGGATAATCCTGGCTACAAGGTTGTGCCTATGCAAGTATTCTCCGTTAGCTAGACGAGAACAACCAGAGACAATGTGGCGAATCGATTCTCCCGGACGGTGACATGCCCGACATATGTCAACCGTGCCGTCCTTCACAATAAATCTTCGGTAGTTATTCGTCATGATAACTTCGTCCATAATTGCACATACAAAACCTTCGGTTTCTCCAAAGAGATCACCGAAACGCAACCAGGCTACGGACGCTAATTGATCTACGTCGGGCCCATGTAGGGCCCGGAAAAAGCGCCCGTGAAGTTCCTTACTTTGCCATACTGCCCTGCGATCGTTAGTGTCTAGCACCGCAGGTTTGCGCCAGTTCTCATTTGCCAAAGAGAGCGGGGTGAGTCCCTTGTCCACCGTCACTACATCTCGATGCATACCCACGTCCACAGCTAGGAAATATTCCCTGAGACTGCATATCTCGCGATTGTGGAGAGTCTTAGCATTTAAGAAGCCTCGACCTCCACACTTTCGCGGGATATACAGTCTCATTACCGACGACCGTGGGTGATGCATTCGATATGCAGTAAGCAGTGTACGGACCTGCCTATCCAGGGCGTCAAGTTCCGTTTGAGTCCATTTGAGTACGCCGAAAGAGTGCATCAATACCGGCATGACCCAACCGTTGAAGGCGCGCACCTTGTTTCCGCCTGATAGAAGGCTATTGAATACCTTCTTCAGGCGGCCAAAGAAGCGCTCCCTCAACGATTGCTTCATGTCAGTAACATTGATACCTAACGCTTCCGACATACCCAAATACTTGTAAGTTTCAGTTGAAGAGAGGGATCTGAGGTTTATGGAATCCGAGAGTTGAGTTCCCACGGATTCCATAATCTCCCCACGCTTTACATGCATGACCGCACATTTGTCCACACCAAACTCCATCCTGATGGCACTACTGAAAGTTTCAGTTACCTTCAGTAGCTCCATCAGTTGCAGATTACTGGGGGCAAAGAGTTTCAAATCATCCATGTAAAGGAGGTGAGATATAACCTGACCTCCTCTCTTCAACCGATAGCCCAGCCCTGAATTCTCCAGCAGTGTGCTTAGAGGGTTCAAGGCTAGGCAAAACCAAAGCGGACTCAAACTATCGCCCTGGAATATACCCCGCTCGATCCTTACCGGTTCGCTGTTCCTCTGGATATTTCGACATCCTGGATAGCGAAGAACTGTCCTCCATTGCCCCATACACGACATCAGGAAGGTGCGTAGCATTGTATCAATTTTATACAATTCTAGCACCCTCATGAGCCATGTATGAGGCACCGAGTCATAGGCCTTCTTATAGTCTATCCAACATGTCGACAGATCCTTTCGGGAACGCCGAACCTGTTGGCTAATGGCCATATCAATGAGGAGTAACTCCTTAGTACCGCGGGACCCATTCCTACATCCATTTTGAGAGACAGACATGATGTTGTTGCTGTTAATATGATTATTAATTTTAGCTCTCAAAATAGATGTAAGAACCTTATAGACCGTCGGTAGACACGTGATCGGTCTATAATTTTTGGGTTCCGCGGTACTACCCGATTTGTGGAGCAGGTGGGTAACTCCTGTCGTAAGAAATTCGGGTAGCGAGCCGGACTCTAAGGCAGTTTGGATTGCATTATTATTATTATTAAACGCAATTTAGATACTACAAGTCGATACCTATAGCTTTTTGTTTTGTTTATTTACATTTATGTTTCTGTTTAACGAGTTCAACCATCTTTTCTTTGTGACAGCCGACCATAACCTCCCACTTGCGCCCGCGCGCTCAACCGCTCTATTCATTTGTCTATGATATCGACAAATGAAGCTGGAGCACTGGGCTATTGGGTGTCAGCTTATTTATTGTTTGTATGTACCGATTATAAAAATTATAATTTTTATTTATATAATTATATATTAATAATTGTTGCATTTTTACCCATATTTATACTTATTATTTTATTTGTATATTTCTGTTAAATATGCTCCGTGAATGTATCCGTGGCACCACTGACTGGCCCTATCAGAATACCAGCGCTGCGTTATTTATTTTTTAGATATCGCAGCATAAGCTGAGGTGCGAGGCCAAAATGGTCCCCATTTTGGCCTCGCACAGATAATTATTTTATTATACTGTTTAGTTTCAATTTTATTATACTGGTTTGTTAGTCTTGTGCGAGTCCCAAATAAACATTTTTCTATCTTTCTTTCTTTCTTTCTCTTTCTTTCTAACAATAATAATATACAAGCTTTTACCCGCGACTTCGTATGCACATATTCCGTTTTTTCCGTTCCCGTAGGAATTTGCCGTTCCCGTATAACCCGTAACATTCCTCATAAATGTGGCTATTATATACAAAAAGAATATTTCAAATCCGACTGGTAGTTCCAGAGTTAAGCGCGTTCAAACAGACAAACTCTTCAGCTTTATTAATTACTAGTAGACCGCCCCGGCTTCGCTCGGATATTAATGTTTTTTCAAAATTTTCTTTCATAAGAACCTTCTCCTGACAATAACAAACACAACAAAAAAAGAATTAGCGAAATTGGTCCAGCCGTTCACGAGTTTTGCGCTTAGCAACACATTTAGCGATTCATTTTTATTATATAGATTAGTAAAGATGTAGATATAAAACACTAAACATTTTGATGCAAGTGAGAAAACTCTGTGAATGCAGCCGAGCTGGTATAGAAGCCCGACCCAAAGGGGAGGCCATTATGGAGCCGAGAGAAAATTACACAAGTCCACGTGTATCCAATGTTATTTTTCAACACACTTCCTAGCGAACAGTGGGAGCTGCCGGGCGAGCAGCTTAATAAAACATATTATGTTGGAGCTGCCCGCTGCATTTTTCCGCACTAGTGTGTTGCTGAAAGCAGTGGGGCAAACTATAGGACGCGACTGACGGACGCAGCTGACAGCCGCGACTTAGAGGTTCTGTTTAATGAATGTACACTGAACTATGGAAAGTATCGGACGTCAGTCGCGGAAGCAACCTTGGGCCGTTCTTTAGCGGTTGGGCGTCCGATAGAAATCTGGCTCGCTGAATTTTTTTGTCAGCGAAAAACGTCCGCGGACGGTGTGCACGGGGTGCGGTTCTTTTTTTATGTATGTCGTGGACCCAAACGCTTCTTTTTATTTTCTTTCTTAAAACAACAACTATTAAAGAAGCCGGCGCTAATTCCAGTAAATCGTCTTCACTTTCACTACTCGACATTTTTCTTCGTCAACAGTCTTTGTGGAATAGTTGTCCCGAACGAGTCCTCAAACGGCGTCCCAAACGACTGTGCACACTTATCAGTCGCGGCTGTCAGCCGCGGCTTACGTACACGTCATCGCCTTCACACTTACATATATTTGAATTCAGTAAAATATTTGAATTCAAAATTCGAGATTAAACTCCTACGAATAAAAAGTAAAAAAAAAGCTTTTGAAAATCGATTCCATTTAAAGTTCAACAAACAATTGAACTATAAAGACTTCAATATCCGCGAAACATTGTCAATTTTCATTAAAAAAAACAGGTTTCATTATCAACCAAATTGGAAAATTAAGATTCGTATTTAACTGGAGTACCAACTTACCAAGAATAAAATAAAAGCAATTATTGGGTCCCATTGTGTTATGAATGGAGTTTTGTAAATAAAAGTAAATTATATTTTAAGCTGGCTTCGTTGTTGCCAGGTGAATAACTTTATGGATATGGAAGATTCATTTATTTCTTAAGTTTATAGTCCATAAATTACGAAACATTTCAGAGTCAGTAAGTCCCACCAAAAGAGCATACTTTTAGACCTAGGTGCCAATTTTACTAATTTATAAACAACGTTCGCATCCTCACCTTAGGTACTTGCAATCTGTCAAAAAAAGCTTCAATTTCCCAACTTTTCTTACCGTAAGTTTATAAGGTCGTGTGAAATTGTAAACTATTTCATCTCAATAAAACATACTGTATGTTTTTAATTGTAAATTATCGAATTACGGATTCATTGTGCTTGACATCAGCCGTTCAGAATATCAAGAGTTTATAATCTCACTAGATTGATTACAAATTTACATATTTGCAATAATCCGGTGACAGATACAAGACAACCTGAATTCACAGTTAACAAAAAATATAACTTGTGTTTTTACCATGCATTGTTCAACGGAGTTCAACTTCCTTAACTATCTTAATCCGTAGGTAACCTAAAAGTAACCAAATACCTACAAGTAAAAACACGGTGTTAATTACTTTGAAAACATATCCATTAACGTTAAATTCAATGTTAAAAGGATTTCGTGAAAGTCCGCTGTGAAAATTTAATTTATACTCTTTTGAAAGCAGCGCCTGATTCTGTGCCGTAACCAACGTATGCTGTTATTAATTGCTTTTCAGTATTTAATACCAATAAAAATATTTATTGGTATTAAATACTGAAAAGAAATTTCCTTTAAACTTAACCTACTCGTACGAATTATTTGGTCAGTTATTCGTTATCTTCAAAGCATAAACAAAGAATGTGAAAGTCGGCTAAACATTTACTTGAAAAGACAGAATTTGAATAAAACACATTCGAGACAGTTTTTTTTTTTTTCTTAAGGATGGGAAATCATCAAATGACTTCTTCCGCTCTGGGTGGAGTGGAAGGGCGTGTCAGACTCTTACTGACTAAAACCCATCCGTGTTCCTTCTAAAGCCCTTTGCGTTCCAGGGCCGCGGTGACTCTTTCGAACAAATTGTAATGTGTACTTTTTGGGTGAACCATAATCATGGAACTTGCGTCATCGTCACCGAACGCTTTCCATGAGCTATATGTATACTGTGTAGATATATATTTGTACTTTTTGGGTGAACACAAATCTTTAGCTTTTGCTTAGTTTTTACTTTTATTGGCAGTCCCCAAAGACTGCCCCGCATGTTTTTATTCCATTAATTTATTTATTTATTTGTAACAATTAGGTATAATCTCTCCAAAATAAGTATGTTTTTGACATTTAAATTAAGATAAAAGAATAATAATAACTTTATTGACATAATAATAACTTTATTGACATAAAAAATAAAATATTACAACCAAACATGTGAAGCCCCTGACTCCCGTGCTAGGCGAACCTGTGTTACAGGAATCAGTGTCCTCCGCCATATATCAATACACATTTAAATTTTTTATGTAATAAAATACAAAGAATAACCAAAACTATTAGGTATTGAAACAGCAAATAAAACAATAAAGAGGAGCAAAGCGAACGTGTGAGTGTGTGATTGTGTGAGTGATGGTGTGAGGGTGTGTGTGTATGTGTGATGGTCAGCGGACGCATGTGTGTGTGTGAGTGAGTAGGTATCTGATGTTATGTGTATGGAACTGATAAAATTAACTTTTCAGTGTCGTCATAGCTTAAGGATTGAAGCCATGGTCTTAAAATTTGTTTTACCTTATGTAACGCAAGCTTATAAATTGAGATGGATTTATTAACCCGGTTGTAGATCTTTGAACTTAACGCACAAAAGTGTCTGGACGCGAGTGCCGTGCGACATTTGGTAACTTTACAGACTGGAAAACCAGTGCGTCTACTTATTACATCTGAGCTCATTGGTAACATAGTGTGTCTACGTAGGACAGTACGGAGGATATATAATTGTCGAACTGTAAGTACTTGAGCTTCCGAGTACAACTGTCCAGTGGGATAGATACGTTTTTTGAAAGTCATCACTTTAAGTACTGCCCGCTGTGCCCGTTCCGCTCTAAGCATAACAGTTTTAAAAGTCCCTCCCCATACTGGAATGCAGTAGGTAATTATAGACTCACATAATGAGCGGTAGACCATAGTTGCAGTCTCCTTGTCTACAGAATGTCGTAGATCTTTAAACAAATAAATAAGCTTACGAAGCCTGGAACATAAAGTGTCTATGTGTGTTCGCCAGTCGAGCTTTTCATCTATAAAGACACCTAGATATTTGATGTGAGGTACCAAAGTGAGGCTCATACATGTACATTGAGTAGGATCGGTGCATACATGTGGAATTATATTTGTAGTAGTTGGAGGCTTTGGGCAGTTTGTTGGAGAGAACTGTATGACTTTTGTTTTTGCAATATTAAGTGTCAGCATGTTGTTGCTTAGCCAGTCCATTATATTATGCAAAGAGGATTCAGCTCTATCAGTCACCTTAGACCAGTCTCTGTCATAAATAAGGAGTGCCGTATCATCAGCGTAAGTGAATATATCACAATGGTTGAGAGGTAATTGGCAGAGGTTATTAATGTAAATTTGAAAGAGGGTGGGCCCTAAAATACTGCCTTGTGGTATGCCGTAGCAAATCGGTTCCTCTTTACTGATAGTATCTTCAATTTTTACGCATTGACTTCGACCACTCAGGTAACTTTTAAAAATATCTAGTGCCAAACCACGTATTCCCATGTGCTCCATTTTTGCGACCAGTCTAGGAATTGAGACGGTATCGAAGGCCTTGGTGAGGTCTAGAAAGATTCCGTAGCATTTAAAGCGATTATCTAGTTTGTCCACCAAGTTATTAACAAAGTCTGACACCGCATCCTCAGTTGAGATACCTGTTCTAAATCCGTATTGTTTTGGGGATAAAATATTATTTTTTGCAAGAAATTTAGTCAGGGAATTATTAAGAATACGTTCTAGGATTTTAGAGAATGCGCTGAGTACAGATATTGGCCGATAATTGGATACATCGTCTCTTGCCCCAGTCTTGTATATAGGGTGCACTATTGCACGCTTAAAACCTTTTGGGAAAGTGCCTGAATTTATAGCACAGTTACAGATGTGAGCAATTATAGGAGCGAGTCTCTCGCTCCTATAATTGACTACTGGACCGGCGAAGAATATTGGCAGGTATGTTGTCCCAGCCAACCGCACACTCACTACGCAAACTATGAATGACGCCTATCACCTGATCTTCATCAACTAAGGGAATGACCAATGAGTTCAGTGGTGACGGGGATGAGATGGAAGCGGAGCTGGGACTGTCAGAGCTGAATTTTCCTGCAAGTTTTTTACCAATATTCACAAAGAAATTATTAACATTGTTAATGGAGGCAGCTGGATCGGGTTTCAATTTTAACAGCACACTTGGGGATTGTTTAACTTGATAACTATTAGTAATATTTTTTATTACCTTCCACGTGGCCTTAGGGTTATTTTTCGCTTTCAATAACTCTGACTTTTCATATGCATGTTTGAGTTTTCTAAGTAAATCGTTGCAGAAATTACGGTAACGCTTATATGAAATTTTTAAAGTTAAATTGTCGGGTTGATCTTTGGCCTTTCGATGCAACTCATCACAAAGAAACAAGATACTCCCTTCATTAGTTTTAATAAAGGTTTAGGGTTACTTTGTTAATTGGAACCTTTTTCCAATTTAAATTCTAGACTAACTTTTACCCGCGGGTGTGCTCCCGTGACGTATCCAGCAGAAACCGTGCATTTTTTCCAGGATAAAAAGTAGTTATGAAATTACGCGAATCCTTATTTCTATTGATTGCTCTTTAAGTAGAATAAATTAAACGGAAAAACATACAATTTTATCACCTTATATTATTACTAGCTTTTGCCCGCGACGTTGTACGCGCATATCCTGTTCCCGAAGGAATATTCCGTTCCCGTATAGCCTATAGTATTTCTCATGAATGTCGCTATCATATACAAAAAGAAATTTCAAAGCTGACTAGTAGTTTCAGAGATTAGCACGTTCAAACAAACAAACAAACTCTTCAGCTATATTATTAGTATAAATTTAGATTATTAGCCTGTGCTGTCCCACTGCAAGGCAAAGTCCTCCCATCCCTCCTTCCACTTTCCCCGGTCTTCTGCAATATTGGGCCAGACCTTACCTCTTTATAATATTGGTTAAAATGCTGTCCAATCCATCTTTATTTTACGAATAGCCGGAAAGAGTTTCACAAGAAAAAATATTGATTATTTTTTTTCTGGGAAATCTTTTTGAAGTGTATAAGGTTTCAAATTGCTCCTTGGCAATTTCCGGTCATTTAAACCTGAGAGCTTGTAAAAAGTATGTCACTTTGTATAGACCTTCAGAGTCAGCAGCAGATATACCCTAACCTTAGAAGTTTAAATGACCTATCAGTGATAACGGTTGTCAAAAATTCTTAATATAAATGTGTTTGACATGCGCTATTACAAATTTATACGGTACTATAGTAGGCGCCAGATAAATGTGGAATAAAGTACATTGACCTTTCCCTAATAACTGTTCATAGGTACCTGAACAATTAAATATGAATCGTTTTTCATTATTAGACAATGTTAAGGATCACGAGAGATGATGATTCGGGACAGCTTTGTGTCATTAATTCCGTTTTTCAAATTTAAAATGTCAATAATTGTAGGTGGGTCAATGACCGTTATTCCACGATTATCTGGCGCCTACTATAGCTGTCGCCCGCAGCTTCGCCCGCGTGAATGTCGAAAATTATCCCAAGGGAACATACTACCGGGATAAAAAGTCATCCTATGTGTTATTCTAGACTATAATCTACCTCTGTGCCAAATTTCAACAAAATCCATTCAGTAGTTTTTGCGTGAAAGAGTAACAAACATCCATTCATCCACCCATACTTACAAACTTTCGCGTTTATAATATTAATAGGATCTATTGATAGAAACAGCGATGTACTCGGTCTAGGCCGCCAGTGATAAATTCATGTAGAATTTTATAAGCCAACCAAGTAACCGTCTGGCATTTTCGTTTCTTTCAAAACTTTTACGAAAAATCTCAAGGCATTTAAGAGATGTTAATTTTTACATCAAGGTTGAATGTTTAGCAACGTTATTAGATGTTAAATAAGATTAATATTCAATCAGAACTCGAGTAAAGTTTCATTAGAAAAACACCGAATATTAGGAATTATGTCTAGGGTTGTCGCAGACAACTAACAAGAAATGTGGATACGAAAAATGGTATGTAGAAAGAGTGATTTTTCACTTTCTATAGAAAACTTAACAATGTGTTTCTAAAAAACCTTTTTTGGAAAAAACGGACTTTCGGAAAAACCACCCCTGTGACCACCATCGGCACTTGGAAGAAGTGCTGAAAGACCACTCCGGAACGCCCCTGTGCAACGCCGTTCAGGGCACATCTTTGAGGAGACTTTAAGGAGTCTCTCCTGAGCCTCGCTGTGCACGGCAGCACGTGATAAATGTACAGCCGTCTTCCTTGGAATTATTCGGAGTGTGAACGGAATCCCCATTCTAAGCGCACATGATTCCAAAATCCCCCTTGCATTAGTCTAACTTTTTAGACAATCACAGGCATCATGCGTATGCGTATCAAACTACAGTAGAACCCGTTTAATACGATCACGCTTAATACGATTTCTCGCATAATACGCCATTTTGCATCAGTCCCTGCAACTTGAGACATGTTTTCATACATTTTTTAACGCTTAATACGATTCGTCATCCCGTTTAATACGCCTAACGCCAACACATATTACCTCTGCGGCAAGCCTGAAACCATTCAAAATTGTTTCAAGAAAGCGGGTTTCAGAAATAACGAGGTTGACGTCGTGTTGGAAGAAGAAGAACCCGTAATACTGCAGGGTTTTCCTGGATATTCTTCCATTGATGATAATGTGGCATCGTACGAAATTCAATCAATTGAAGATCTTATTGAGAATGTGAATAACACACAAGAAGAGGCTGAAAGTGATAATGATCAAGAAGATGAGTCAACTCCGATTTTGTCACACGCCCAGGCATTATCAGCAGTTAATGATTTAAGACGCTATGTAACTTCTTTGAATCAAAGTGAAGACGCACTACAAAAGTTAAATTACGTTGAAAATCTTGTAATTTCTAATGCCTCAAAATCTTTTTGTCAAACTAAAATAAGTGATTATTTTAAATAACGTGATAGATACACGGCACTTTATATAACGTACATAATTTTTAAATGTACAATTCAATACCTAATATATATGTATATATACATACGTATGTAGCAGGTCCGTTTTTTATTTCCCTATATCCCGCATAATACGCTTTCCCGCTTAAGACGCGTTTTTGGTTGAGTCCCTGTGAAATCGTCTTAAACGGGTTTTACAATACGGGAAGACTAGTTCTGAATACATAGAATCCTGTTAGCGATGATACGTTTACGCGGCAAAAGCAAGTGGTTACATAAACATGATGGGGCCGAAAAGTTTTGGAGTGGCGACCGCGTATCGGAAGACGTAGCGTTGGAAGGCCTCCCACAAGGTGGACCGAGGACCTGGTGAGGGTTGCGGGTAGCCGATGGATGCGAGACGCACAGGACTGGTTGTTGTGGCGACACTTGGGGGAGGCCTATGTCCAGCAGTGGACGTCTTTCGGCTGATATGATGATGATAAACACGAGCAAGACTCGAATCTCGCGCCGCTAGAAGTTGTTGATCAGACACTGCACCGTGCGTTTTTTTATGGGTTCATACTTTAGTTTGTAAGGTCTAAAATTACCAAGATGTGAAGTTTAGTTTACTATGTAACTCTAAACTAAACAGCTCTAAACTAAAGACCTTGTTAGACACGCAACAACGTTAAGTTAATGATGCAAGATGTTTGTAAACTGACATTAAGTTCATGGCCTTGCTTCACTTGTTATTTAATGTTTGCAGCGTCGCTTCCGTTGCCGAAAAGGCAAAGGCGTCGCCCCAACCGCCGCTACGGGAGAAGACGCCCTGGGCGTCGAGAGTCGCAGGGCGATCCCCGGCCACCGTAAGCGCGGGCCTGCGGACGACGAGCGTTAGGTGGCTCGCTGTGCGATCACCATCAGGACCGGGACGATGGCGCGTTGTGTTTCACGCGCGCCTCAAAGAGATGTCAGCATAGAAGATGGGGCCCGCTAGGGCCAACGCCTGCCAGGGTTGCGGAATTCGTTCGAAAGAGTCACCGCGGCCCTGGAACGCAAAAGGGCTTTAGAAGGAACACGGATGGGTTTTAGTCAGTAAGAGTCTGACACGCCCCTCCGCCCCACCCAGAGCGGAAGAAGTCATTTGATGATTTCCCATCCTTAAAAAATAAATCCAAGATATAAGGTAGGCTCAAAAATTATTATATCACAAAATTATGTAAATCGGATACAAAGATAACCTTAACGAAAAATATTGTTTTTATTTTTATTTTTTATTTTCTTTTTATAACATTTTTTCAAACGATTTTTTTGTAACCATTTTATCGACCGTACTTATATCTGAAAGAAAGTAAGGTGAATAAAATTAGTTTAAATTCATTTTATTTGCGATGAGGTGCGAAAAATCGTTTTTACATTGTTATGGTTAATCAAACAAATAAATATTGTCCGAAAATTTTGCTATATCTTCATGTTTGTTTAGGTTATAAATATTTAAATCTCCTTTTAAAATGTTCGTTGATTTTGGTGTTTATGCTAACAAATTAGTGTTGCCTCGTTAGCTCCCCATTTTAATATTATTTCGTCTGACAACCTTAAGTTATGAATGACATTGAACTTTCAAGACCACGTTAACTTTATGATTACCTAAGGGTCAGCTTATACTGAGACGTGACGCTAAGCGATGCTAGACTGCACGTACTTTTCAAAATAGCGATACATTTTATAGAAATGTATTTTTTTTTTAAGAAACTACACCACTAAGAATTTCTTGTGTATCGTGGGTGCGTTTACAAATATATTAACTCACATACACAAACAGCCAGACCCGGAACAACTATCTGTAGGCCGTACAAATATTTGCTCCGTGCGGGGATCGAACTCGCGACACCCAACGCAGCAGTCAATCGCTCAACCACTGCACCAACCGTGTCGTCAGTGGGTATTTATTTAACTTTGAGTTCATACCTCATCATAATCTGCCTAGCCTTTTTCCAACTATATTGGGTTCGGCTTCCAGTCAAACCGGATTCAGCTGAACTTACTTATTACATTCTTGCTTATTTTACGGGGAGCGGTTGCCTACCAGATCTTCACAACCCATTACCTGGGTAACACGGTACACACCTATATTTTTCACTTTACTGTATTTCCTCAGCCTTTTCGGATATATTATGAGTTTATTTAAGAATAGGCTGAGATGGGTCATAATACTGGGCCGGATCGAAGGGAAACGCGTTCACGACAGAACACCTGCTAGATGGACAGACACAATTTTAAGAAGGCTGTAAGTTGAAGACAGCATATACGGAGCGGTCCACACTGCAGATGACTTGGAGATGCGTCTTATGTGGTCGCGATCCTCAACATTGACGGAACGACTATGTATAAGATTTTCTCCATAAAAAGGTACACATTTCAGTGATAAAAGTCGAAGAAATTAGATTTTTTTGATGTGTAACATCTTTCCTCTCGCTTTCCTGCAATCTGTGGGAGTGATTTCGTGAAATGGGACGGAAGTGTGTAACAGGAAGCTGAACGAAGCGCGCGCTATTTGATTTGACCAATGAGCGCGCCCTATTCGATTTGAACAATGAGCGTGCGCAGTGGTCGAGTTGGCTGTCAGTTGGTACTTTTAATGTTAATGTTGCTTTTTACCAAGGTGAGACGTAAGATGTTTTTTTTAAATTTCGCGGTGTGTATCTATTCGCATTCTCTCTTTGGAATGTGTGCGAGTTCTATATTGTATCGCTTACTTATAAAGTGCGCGCAGCGTCGGAACTCGATGTGACTTAGCCCTAAAGATATTTTTCTTTTCTTAATGTGAAAGGTCGCAAATCTTTTATATGGAAATTTCTTGGTAAAAGCAATCGAAGTTCTTTCAATGTGTTCATAAATACTTTAATTTAATAAGTTTTATATGAAAAAGCCAATTTCTTACTTAATTGCCTGCTTTTAGAAAATTAGCTGAAGTTTATAATTATAATTTTGCGTTGAAATTCTTAAGTTTGTTCAAAGCGATGGGTCGGCAACAAGTTAGATTAATGTTCTTTGATTGGCAAGTAAATACGAGTACATATTTTTTTAAAGCTTTTGCCGGGGCTTCGCTTCTATAGATCATGTCACAAGTAACCTTGAATTTTTCGGGATGATAAATAGTACTCAGCGATGGCACCCGGCAATGGCACGTAGCGATAGCATTCACTGATAACTGAGAGAATTATAAACTGACCACAGATTGTCTTAGTACTACAAACAAACAATTCTTTCTTTGTGTGTGTGTCATGTTTAGTTAAGAGCCTCTAAAAGAGTGATTTTCATATCAGCCATAACGTGGCGAAAGCGATGAATAAAAAAATGGTTGTCTGTAAAGTCGGTTTACGGACGATAGTTTAACGTGACAACGTTATAACAAAACATTGATGAAATGATCGTAACGTTACAATGAGCGTAACGTTACAATAAGCGTAACGTTACAATGAGTCATCCTTTTTCGTGCGTGCAGCCGGCGTTCATCGATTTATTAGACGTTGCCACGTCAAAAATCTAAATAGTTTGGGATCGACAAGCGCTATCAAAATGTCACGTGGACAATAGCTTCCTTTTTGACTTTTCGATAATCATTTTCGCTGATGAGTGTCACTTTGTTGAGTCTAAAGGTAGAATTCAGTGCATCGCGGCCGATCGCACGTTCTATTGCATGCGACAATAGTCAGAGTATGAGAATGTGTGGCACGATTTCCGAGGTCTGCGACAGACGCACGCGGCCGACTTCGGAAGCGGTGCAATACATTATCATACCCTATCTATTGTCGCATCAGCCGCGCGCGACAGTCGCATGCGACAGAACGCGCGCGGCTGCGATCGGCTGCGATGCAAGGAATTGTACCTTTGCAGGGTTCATAAGGCTTGACAATTTAGTTTTACGCTATCATTTTGAGCTGTGTCGTTAAACTGTGTATGAGGAAAAATCCTACAGCACATTTCACACGTACAAACGTACGTGTGAAATTGGTGTATGCAAACAGTCGCTATACTCGTAGGTTATTTGGTTTCGTTTCACGCGATATCTGTTAGTGAAAACAAATATTTATTTAAGGGAATATTGCAGTTTATTTTGCCTCTACGGTCGCGTGAGCTGTGGCAAAGATTCTATTGGTAATTGGTCTATTATATTATCTCTTCAATTTCCAGTGTCACCTTATTGGTTGACTTGACCAAATCATGTTTTTTTTTATAAATAAAAATAAATAATCATTGTTTGTATTATTTATTTAACCATCATAGAAAATCCATAGTAAAAAATAACGCCCAACGTCAATTGTAATTACCTACGTCCAATAAAAATTGGGGATGAAAACATATTTTTACTTAATTTTAAAATACCTGAGGTTTTTTTTATTTTGAAGTCGGTTGTATTTTTTTACAAAAAAGTTTTGTTACTGGATACTATCTTTATTTGGAATCGTTTTCTTGTTAAACGTAATACGGAAACTTCAACGTCCTTTTTTAAGAGATGAGCATCTATTATCCATAGACCGTATAGGGGTAACTTTTGGACAAACTATAAAATTTCCAAAAAAAGTTTTTCAAACTGTACTGTGTGACATATCAAATTAAAGGGCTTATTGTGATAAATTGAGGGATAAATTATAATTTTTTCATACTTTCCAAATAAATAGTTTGAAGTTTATTAGTTTCTCTTGGGGAACTTTAAAAAAAGATTAATATTATGAAAGTCCCCAGCCAATTAATTTATGAAAATATTATGTTATTAAGGAAACATCGACATCTTTTTAGTAAAAATAGTGATAGACATAATTTTAGTACTAGAAATAAAGGTAAATTACTGTTACGCGCCAGAATTAATGTCGGGTACATTAAGTTACTACTAGCGCCATCTAGTATCGAGTAGCAGAACTAGTAGAGTCAAGTACCTTCTAGACATTTCTTTGCCCGAACATTCTACACTTCTCGGTATCTGGTCAGTCGGCAGCGGTAGTTACGAGTACTTTCCAGATGTTTCGAGAATGGAAGTTTCTAGAATAAACTGACCTATAAAAGGAGCGCGTATTCCGCGACCGGGTCAGTATTGGATTAGCGATACAAGGGAATACTTTGGAAGCGATCTTCAAGTGCGAATAAAGTGATCAGTTAGTTGTGTTGTAAAGTTGTGTTCCATAATTAGTGAGTTTAAAGTTGTAATTAGTGTTTTTAAATTAAAGTGTCATTTTGGTTATTTAATCGGCTGTTTTTATTGTCACGAACCCCAAGCTCGTAACAATTGGTGTCAGAAGAGTGGATATTTAAATCATGCCGATTCTACCAAAGGACGACACGGAGGGTATCCGTACCCGGAGTCAACGTCAGCAGGAGACGGACCATAGGCGTTTTGGAGGTACAACGCCGCAGACGTCGGAGGGCCAGTTGCCGATCATGGAGGCCGGTCCGTCCACAGGAGCTCCAGCATCTGCAGCACCAGACTTTGCTGCACTGATGATGATGCTGCAGGAGCAGGCCCGCCGACAAGAGGAACAGGCCCGCCGGCAAGAGGAACAGGCCCGTCGGCTGGAAGAACAGCTACAGCGAGACAAGGAGGAACAGGCTCGCCGACAGGAGGAACAGATGTTCGTTATGAAGGATCTACACGCTACTTTCGGCAAAGAAATAAGTGTTGTAAAAGAAAAGGTGGTCCAGCATGAGAACCGCCTGGCGGAAGCCGAAACGCGAATCGACCAAATGAATGATCGAGTTGACAACGTGATTGCTGACGTGAAGAAAACGCTGGACAACCTTAAAGTAGGGGATGGAATTGCCACTTACGTAGCTTCTACACCTTCGCTACGTGGATTCAAAGTGCCACCGTTCGATGGGACATCTTCCTGGTCGGCCTACAAAATACAGTTTGAGGCTGTTATGAAGGCGAATGGGTGGACTAAAGATCAGGCCATGACTGCTCTCACCCTCGGCTTGCGCGACCAGGCCTTAACTGTCCTGGAAGCTCTCGGTAAAGAAGTGACGTACGAGCAACTCCTTGAGGCGTTGGAAGCTAGGTATGGCGACGCTCATCTGGAACATATGTTTCGTGCGCAGCTCAAGGATCGCGTGCAACGCAGCAGTGAAAACCTGCAGCAGTGGGCCCTCGAAGTGGAGAAGCTGGTACGAAAAGCATACCAGTCCGTACCTGCGCTCATTGAAGGGAACCTGGTGCAGGCATTCATCGATGGCATCCGCGACCTTGAAGTTAGAGCTGCTGTGAGGCTCGGGCACCACGGGACGCTAAAGGACGCCTTGGCTCACGCACTGGAGGTGGAAGCTGTGCGACAGGATCATCGTTCCCATCGCGTCAGGGAGGTTGCAGCGCCTACAATTCACGACCGTTTAAAAGGATACAGCCCTAGGTGCTACGGCTGTGGGGAAAGGGGCCACCTTCGATCCAGTTGCCCTAAGCGGACTGCAGAAAGGGAAGGTAGCCAATTTCCAGTGGGTAGGGCGGCTAACAGCACCGCCCAGCAACAGCAGGGAAACGAGTGAAAGCCAGGACTACGGGGCGGGTGCTGGCTGATGTTCAAAGAGCCCCAAGGATTTCGATCTCACAAAAACATGACGGGAATAGCCTAATCATCAAAGGCGAGGTCAACGGAATGCCTTGTAAGCTGACTATAGACACTGGAGCTTCTCGCACGGTTGTCAGTTCCCAACTTGTAAGTCGGTTCCCTGGGGACTCCGTACACAACCGAGACCGCATAAATTTGGTAGCAGCCACTGGTCAGCGTATACCCGTCCGAGGAGACAGAGACATGGAGTTGAAGCTAGGCAACGGAATCTACCTGCATAATGTTGTCGTGGCTGATATAATGGACGATTGCATCCTGGGCTTAGACTTTATGAGGAAGAATTGTTGTGAGATCGACGTTAATCAAGGAGTTATGAAATGTGGACAAGAAGAACTTTTCATGGAAGGGGCGTTACCAGGAAATGTGTACAGCCTAAAGAAGATTGTTCTTCCTCCGAGATCGGAAACCATTGTGCCGGTTAGTTTTCCTCGGAATCCTGGGCAGAATCATCGTTGTGTACTCGTGGAAAAGGTAGACAATGACCTTCCATGGAAAGTGGCACGAACTTTGGTCAGAGCCACCGACATTTCAGGGGTACGTGTGCTGAACCTTAGTGATAAGGAACAGATGATAGAAAAAGGCACTCTGATTGGTACTTGCGAGGAAGTGGATTGGTTGCGTCGATGCCAATATCTTTCGACCGGGACCCTCAGCAAGGACGCACAAACGAAAGTGACCACACTTTTAGACGACTGTCGCAGCGCTATGTCTCAAAATGAATTGGTCAAGGCAAAGAAGATGTTACAGAAGTACGCCAGTGTTTTCTCTTCAAACGATGGTGACATCGGAAAGACTGGCTTAGTTCAACACAAAATAAACACAGGAGAAGAATTGCCTATCCGTCAGCGACCAAGGAGATTGTCGGTAGCACGTGAAAAGGAAGTGGAAACCATGATTGAAGAAATAGTGAAGGATGGTGTTATAGAACCTTCATCCAGTCCATGGTGTTCACCAGTAGTGCTGGTAAGAAAGAAGGATGGCAGCATGCGGTTTTGTGTTGACTATCGTCTGACTGACTATCTAAACGACGTCACGAAGAAGGACAGCTATCCTTTGCCAAGAATTGATGACACGCTGGACATGCTTACTGGAGTGAAATGGTTTAGCACGCTAGACCTAAAAAGTGGTTACTGGCAAGTTGAAATCGACCCTAAGGACAAGGAGAAAACTGCATTCTCGACAGGAAAGGGCCTGTGGCAATTTAATGTTATGCCGTTTGGATTATGCAACGCTCCGGCAACGTTTGAAAGATTGATGGAACTTGTACTAACCGGGTTAATTAGCGATGCCTGTTTGGTCTACTTGGACGACATCATCATTGTAGGCCGTACGTTTGAAGAACATCTCCAAAATCTGGAACGCGTGCTCATGAAGATCCAGAGTGCAAATCTCAAGTTGAGTCCAAAGAAGTGTTCACTTTTCAAACGTCAAGTCAGCTTTTTGGGATACGTAGTGTCGGAAGAAGGCATCCGCACAGATCCAGAGAAAATCGCCGCTGTCAAGGATTGGCCAATTCCAAAAGACAAGACGCAGGTCAGAGCATTTTTGGGTTTGTGCTCCTATTATAGGCGATTCATCAAGTACTTTGCGGACATAGCCAAGCCCCTCCACATACTGACCGAGGAGAAGCGACCTTTCTGCTGGGATGAAAGTTGCGACGTCGCATTCCAGGAGCTAAAGGAACGTCTGTGCAGAACACCTATTTTGGGGTATCCTAATACGAACAAGGAATTTATATTTGACACAGACGCAAGTGATATCGGACTTGGCGGTGTGTTATCTCAACGGAATGGCGATCAAGAGGTTGTGATAGCGTACTTCAGCAAGTCATTGTCGAAACCAGAAAGGAACTACTGTGTCACGAGACGGGAATTGCTTGCTGTGGTAAAGTCATTGCAGCATTTTAGCAAATATCTGCTGGGACGGAAATTCCATTTACGTACAGACCATGCTGCACTGAAATGGCTATTGCAGTTCAAAACTCCAGAAGGACAAGTTGCGAGATGGATTGAACTACTGCAGGAATACGACTTTGTGATTGAACATCGCAGCGGAAGATCTCATGGCAATGCCGACGCATTGTCAAGAAGACCTTGCCCTGAAGACTGCAAGCATTGTACTAGGCAAGAGGGTAAAGAAGTCGTACCTGTGAGAATGGTCAAGACAGACCTCAGCAGCGAGTGGAAGGAAAGCCTACAATGTGCACAGCAGGAAGATTCGGACATCAAGCCGATTCTGGAGTGGATGAAGGCCAGTGCTCCTAAGCCCACGTGGAGTGACGTCTCAGCGATGAGTTCGATCACAAAAAGTTATTGGGCCCAATGGGACAGCTTAGTGATTCAGGATGGAGTCCTGTGCCGTAAATGGGAAAATGCTCGGGGAGACAGCTGTCATTTGCAAATGGTTGTCCCCAAAGCAAAAGTACCGAATGTCCTACAGCTGTACCATAATGGTTCTTCAGAAGGTCATATGGGAGTAAAACGAACTCTACTGAAAATAAGAGAACGGTTTTACTGGGTCCACTGTCGTGACGATGTCGAGGACTGGTGTCGCAAATGTACAAGTTGTGCGGCTGTAAAAGGACCTCAGACTCGCAGTAGAGGTGCATTAAAATTGTACAACGTCGGTGCACCATGGGAAAGGATAGCCCTAGATGTTGCGGGACCTTTTCCGGAAAGTGAAAGTGGTAACAAGTATTTCATGGTTGTAATGGATTACTTCACTAAGTGGCCGGAAGTCTTCGCCATTCCAAATCAAGAAGCCTCAACAGTTGCAGATAAACTAGTTCATGAAGTCTTCTGTCGTTTTGGAGTACCCTTGGAGATTCACAGCGATCAAGGAAGGAATTTTGAGTCCCAAATATTCCAGGAAACTTGTCGAGTTATGGGTACTCATAAAACGAGAACAACTTCTTACCACCCACAATCGGATGGAATGGTGGAACGATTTAATCAGACATTGGAGAGATACCTGGCAAAAGTCGTGGAAAACCGGCAACGCGATTGGGACAAGCATATACAACCGTTTTTGCTGTCATACCGAAGTGCTGTTCACGAAAGTACATCGGTGACACCAGCCTTCGCCAACTTCGGAAGAGAATTGCGGCTGCCTGCAGATCTGATCACCGGAATACCACCTGATGCCCCACGCAATATAACCGATTATGCGAATGACTTGCGGAACAAAATGAATGACATTTATGAGCACGTCAGACAATCGGGCCAGCAAATGTCTGAAAAGATGAAAACCCGTTATGACCGTAAAATGAATAATAAAGGGTTCGACGAAGGTTCACTAGTGTGGTTGCACAATCCAGTTCGCAGTAAAGGGAAATCACCTAAGCTTCAAGCTAAATGGGACGGGCCGTACCGGATTGTGACAAAAATTAACGACGTGACCTACCGTATACAGAAAGGTACAAGAAGTGCTCCTAAGATCGTCCATGTGGATCGACTGGCGCGTTATTATGGGACCGATAATGCTCGGGACGAGCATGTCTTAGGAGGGGGCAGTGTTACGCGCCAGAATTAATGTCGGGTACATTAAGTTACTACTAGCGCCATCTAGTATCGAGTAGCAGAACTAGTAGAGTCAAGTACCTTCTAGACATTTCTTTGCCCGAACATTCTACACTTTTCGGTATCTGGTCAGTCGGCAGCGGTAGTTACGAGTACTTTCCAGATGTTTCGAGAATGGAAGTTTCTAGAATAAACTGACCTATAAAAGGAGCGCGTATTCCGCGACCGGGTCAGTATTGGATTAGCGATACAAGGGAATACTTTGGAAGCGATCTTCAAGTGCGAATAAAGTGATCAGTTAGTTGTGTTGTAAAGTTGTGTTCTATAATTAGTGAGTTTAAAGTTGTAATTAGTGTTTTTAAATTAAAGTGTCATTTTGGTTATTTAATCGGCTGTTTTTATTGTCACGAACCCCAAGCTCGTAACATTACTTTAGCTAATCTATAAAATGGTTGATATTTTATAGATTTGCTAAAGTACGCACATCTTTCATGGGGTACTGTGCTAAATGTTACAACAAAATACCTTGTGTCATACTAGAACTAAATGAAAGAAAATTAAAAGTTACATTTAAAAGCACACTTTCATATTATGAATTAGACGATTACATTCAGGATAAGAAAGCTTGGAAGCATGCTGGTCCTGCTCCATAGGGCAATCAAGAGTGTAGAGTAAATCAAACTGATTGGCATAAATAATGTATCTATACTGATGTTCTTTTTTGTGTATTTTTTTAATTTACTACTAAATAACTCACACACTGTAAAATCAATTGTTTGTAATATTTGTAATTAATTGAGCACCACTTATTGTAAAACTTTTATTTGAAAAGAGTGACTATGGAGTTTCTTGTCCATTGTTCTCCATAGGAATCTACCTTTATTTAATATTAACAGCGAAATGTAAATGGACTAACTATAGTAGGCGCCAGATAATCGTGGAATATCGGTCATTGACCCACCTACATTTATTGACATTGTTAATTTGAAAAACGGAATTAATGACACAAAACTGTCCCGAATCATCATCTCTCGTGTTCAGGTACCTATGAGCAGTTATTAGGGAAAGGTCAATATACTTTATTCCACATTTATCTGGCGCCTACTATATATATATTGTCCCAAAATGTTATGACGAAAAACATACCTACCTTCTTTCATAGTTATTTACTTTGACCTAAATAAGAACCACTAAAGTTCTATGAAAAACATGTAAATGTCATAAAACAATGATATTAAATATCACAGCAGAGGCAGGTAACCCGGTAACCCGGGTAACCCGACGCTAATCGGTTTGCGTCTAGAAACGGAAAAATTCTAACAATTTCCTTCGTTATAATATCTTGATGACGCTTCAAGGCACAGAGCAGTAGTCGTGTAGTTTTGAAGTTATTTTTCGGTTTTGGTAAAGCCAACTTGCTATATTTTTTTAAAGAAGAAATGTTAGATAATTTGTTTTTGCAAGAAGGTTCGCCTGCGCACTAACGGGAACTTAGGTAATTCTCAAAACTCAAAACTCAAAGCATTTATTTCAATTAAACCATTACAGGCACTTTTGAATTGTCCAGGTCGGTCTGTCCAAAGAGATGAAGCTGTTTGCACGTTCCAAAGCGTAGATCTCTATGGAGAAGCGCGTGCAAAAAACTTCACGGACACTCTTTTAAATCAATGTTTTTTACAATGATATGGTTACATCATCATTCGTGTGAAAATTAAACAAACATATACATATATATGTGAGAACGACGTAGAAAGACTTGCACGATCAAGCGTCCGAGGAAAAAAAAAGCAACAATTCAAAGAACAAATAATTAAAATAAATCGTGGCCGCTGGGAGATGACGAGTCCTGACTGACGGCACTCGCTCAGCAATATGACGCCTGCCGCGTGTAGTAACGCGTTCAATAGTATCCATATCCTTAGTGCCTACTGTTCAAGGATATATTTTGTTCTAAAGTTAATCCAAATCCATTTGGATGTTGAGACATGATTTATTTATTTATTTATTTAAACTTTATGTACAATAGTGGTACATGGGCGGACTTAATGCATCAAGGCATTCTCTACCAGTCAACCTTTGGGTTATAAAGACTATACTGTAGTAGGTGTACAATAAATAAAAATAAGATTCAAAATTGAATTTTAACAATTCGGAAAGAATATACAGATAATATATATAATACTAATAAAATACATATATATGCTAAAATAATAAACTAATAAATATGATATATAATAATCATACCGATTAAGAGAATTCATAGTAATCATGACGAAGAACAACTAAGAATGACAAGCTTTTAAGTAGTGTTTTCGGATTTTACGCTTAAAGGAAAATTTTGACTCCGCCTTCTTGATGTCAAGGGGTAGCATATTCCAGAGTTTAATTGTAGAAATAGCGTAGGAATTAGACAAAAACCCGGTGCGGTGAGAAGGGATATGAAGAAGTAAGTTTTTAGATGCTCGAAGGTTGAGACTGTGAGAACTGCCCAACACTTTAAAATATTGTTTTAAATAATCAGGAGCATAAGGATCGTTCATGATAGTGAAGAGCATGCAGAGGGATCTGAGGGATCTCCTCTGACGGATAGGCAACCATTTAAGCTGAGAACGGAAGGAAGAAATGTGATCATATTTACGAAGGCCAAAAATGAAACGAATACAGTTGTTAAGAAGTCGATCCAGTTTGTTGAGAAGTTCTTGGGATAGATCAGAGTAGCAAACATCAGCATAATCAATTATATGAAGCACAAGTGACTGGACCAAAGTGATTTTAGTGCTTGAAGGAAGAAAATGCTTGAATCTATAGAGAGATCGCAGTGTGAATGTTACTCTCTGGCTAACCTGAGCAATCTGCTTATTCCAACTTAACCGGTCATCAATGTATAGACCTAAGTCTTTAACGTGTGGGAAAAGAGTGATTACGGTATTGTTAAAAGTAAGCGGCAGCAGTTGGCTGGTGTCCAAGTTACGCAGAAAATATGAACTACCAATGAGGATAGCCTGACATTTACCGACATTGACAGTAACCCCAAATCTACTTGACCAATCGCTGATAGCTAGAAGGTCAGCATTCAGCAATGCGATGCAGTTGTCCATGTTGTCAATGTCAGTTTGCGCGTAGAGCTGTAAGTCATCAGCGTACAGATGGTAAGAGCATTTTAGAATGGTGGTAATAGAGTTTATAAATAGAGAAAATAAGAGTGGAGAGAGTATACCGCCTTGTGGAACGCCCGTTTCCAGGCCGCACCAGTCAGAAAAGTTCTGATCAGCACGAACCGCTTGCTGGCGACCACGAAGATATGATGAAAACCAATCCCGTGCCAACGAAGAAACCCCAATTTGAGACAGAATAGCCAGGAGGATGTCGTGATCAACGGTATTGAAAGCATTGGAGAAATCTATTAAAACTAACACCGTTAATCTCGACCTCTCCAAGCCATTCCTAACGTCTTCTGTAACCTTCAGCAAAGCTGTGGCTGTGCTGTGGCCCGGCCGAAAACCTGATTGGAATGGGGATAACAGATTATTCCCAAACACAAAGGAAGATATTTGTTTAAGAGCAACTGCTTCCAGGATCTTAGATAGGAAAGGAAGAATGGAGATTGGTCTGTAGTGATTTAATAAACTAGGGTTGGATATTTTAGGAAGGGGGATTATAAAGGCCTTACGCCAGATTGTGGGAAATACCCCAGTCTGTAAGGAGGCATTGATTATGTGTGTGATAATAGGTATAATACTTTTAATTATGAAGGATAACATAGTTCTGCTGACCCCATCACAGCCAACAGCCTTGGATTTAATTGAGTTGAATGTTTTGAGGATCTCAGGGTCGGTCACAGGGGAAAAAGAGAAAGAATCTGGAAGTAAGATTGGCGTGGAAGTAATATCAAGAATGGTATTGTTTCTAACAGCAACCGCAAGCATAGCCGATGATGAAAAATGCTTATTCAAATCATTCAAGGACACGTTAGAAGAAATAACATTAGAAGAGGATTTTGTTATGCCGAGTGATTTGAGAAACTTCCATATATCAGCCGGTGAAGAGTTGAGGACATTTTCACAAATGTATCGGCGTTTAGAAGCTCTTACCATCTGGTTACAGCGGTTTCTAGCCAACTTGTAAAGGTTCCAGTTCTCCTCACTGCGATCTCTTCTATATTTTCGAAAAGCCTTGTCACGCCGTCTCATCGCCATACGAACTCCAGAGTTGATCCATGGAGCCGGGGGGCGCTTAACACGGACGGCCCTCAGAGGTGCATGTGCATCAATGAGGTGAAGTACAGACCTGTTAAATATTCTCCACTGTCGATGCCTGTTCAACATCGATCCAATCAACAGCTCTTGCATCTCTATTGAGCTGGTCCTTGTCCATTCTCGCGAAATTCCGAAGGAACACAATGGCAGGCCGCTGTTTAGGAGGCTTAATTTTATACGTCAGATAAATTAAGTCGTGTCTAGATAACCCAGGAACCGCAATCTGGCCATGATTAGCAACTAAATTTACTGAGGAAGTGAGCATGAGATCAAGCCAAGAGTCACTTGTGTCGAGATTATGATGAGTCGGATTAAGTGTGAGAAGAGATAGACTCGACGATTCCAGGATTGCTCTCAGTTTGCATGATCTATAATTATCCTTCAAGAGATCGGTGTTGAAATCACCCATGAATATGAGATGTTTGTACTCTGAGGAAAGAGAATCAAAAAGAGAATCAAGAGTGGAGAAATAATCTATAGCAGGCAGTAAAATACTCCAAGAATGGCCTTAATCCCCTTGACATCAATTTCAAGGACTAAGTATTCGGGATTGCCGTTAACTGTCACCGGCGAAGATGATACGATTTTGTAGGGGATGTCGCTGCGTAGGTAAATGGCAACACCCCCGGCTCTTTTTCCCGTGCGGTCATTGCGAATAAGGACAAAACCGGGTAGACTGTAAAAAGAAGAGGGAAGTTCGGGCTTAAGCCAACTTTCCGAAACTAGGACAGCGTGCAAAGCAACATCACTAAACAAATCCAGCATCTCAGAGTGATGTTGAGGGATACTCTGAGCGTTCACATGACAGACATTAAAACACTTCTGAAATCGCTGAAACTCACCACTTAAAAAGCTGTTTACAGAAAAAGATTCGTCTAGAGATGAATATGACGTAGTGGAACTACGGCAGGAAAAAAAACGAGTCGTCGTGAGACATAATTATTATAAACTGAAAATAAATATATAAAAGAATATTATAGATAAGATAAAAATTTAAACTAATTTAAAAGTGAACTTAAATTCACTATTTATAATTGCATTACCTGCCTGCAGACTGTTCACAAACAAGACTAATTAAATTACTAGTGCGTGTTTCCAAACGCAAACTTAATTCACAAGAGGTCAAAATAAGTGGCATAGATAAAAATATGATAGAAAATACACAAAAACACAAGTGACAACTACTGACACTGACAGATCAAAACAAAACAAAAACTAAGTGTCGGTATTACTAACAAAAATTCCATGACGTGCTTATTTTTAACCAGTAGGTATCAAGACACAGTTTCAGAGATTGAACAGCAAACATACAGACTTGCACACTTATAAGTAAGATGGATGAAGGCACGGTTGGCGCAGTGGTTGAGCGCTGCTGCGCTGCGTGTCGCGGTTTCGATTCCCGCACGGGACAAATATTTGCATGGTCTACAGATAATTGTTCCGGATCTGGCCGTGACTTTGTATGTTTGTAAACAAACGCACGATACAGGAGAAATTTCTAGTGTGGGTAAATAATTAATTATTCCGGTATGCAATGGCATAGTATGGCGATTAATGCACGTTCCTCCCTATTTAACGGTTTTTTGGTTCGCAGAATAATAGGTAATCAAATGGTGCGTCCAAGATACTGATACTCATCTGCATCCGAAGAGACTAGAAATCGATCTCATCATATTTGGGAAATGGCAGGCAGAGTGACAGGTAGAGTTAACCTCTCAGGTATGACATAACATCCTGCAAGGGTTGTGGAATTTGTTCAAAAGAGTCACCGCGGCCTTGGAACGCAAAGGGCTTTAGAAGGAACACGGATGGGTTTTAGTCAGTAAGAGTCTGACACGCCCTTCCGCGCCACCCAGAGCGGAAGAAGTCATTTGATGATTTCCCATCATTCAAAAAAAAAAAACATGGCTTTACCTTAATAATCCCAGCTGAAACTCTTGTCAAGCTGCATATTTTTACTCTACGTCCGAAGTAAACCGACACGGAGGTCGTAGAGGAAATAAACATTAATTTTTATGAATCCTTTTTATTCGCTGCGCTCCGTGAAGTAGGCTACATGTATCGTTTGGGAATTATGTCAACGAGTATGAAGATCTACTATTAAAATGCATGTTTTTTTTTCTTTACTGTCCTGTTTACAGCTTTGTTGGGCAGATATTACTATGGAGCTGGGTAAAGCATTAGTGTCGGTATTATTAAGTAACAGTTTTGTCCACAAAATATCGAATCAGTAAGGAATACCTTAGCCTGTCAGTAGACATATTGACATTCTATCCACGATAGTGATTGTGTTTATAGGTAGGTATATAATCACAGGTGACACAGATTCCGTACTGCGACGAGGTTCAGACCTAAGATATACTAAATATATAAGGTCTCATTAAAATAGATGGAATTTTAACACAGCGTTCAGTACCTACGTCTAACAAAAGATACCCAAGCAAAAAAAACATAGATTAAAGTGGTTTGATTTTGACCTAAAATAATACATTTTCAACATTTTTTGTGTATTTTCGCTAGCTGTTTTTTTGCTTGTAAGTATCTAATGCGTTTTTTTGTATATTTTTTACCGTTGCCCTTATTTTGGTGGTCTGAATGATTTCTAAAAGATTTTTCATCTATTTTAATGGGACGACGAGCCCCAATTTATCGATACATATATATATATATATATATATATATATATATATATATATATATATATCTATATATATAGATATATATGTATCGATAAATTGGGGCTCGAATTAAAAACAACGATGGAGAAGATAAGAAAAGTGTAGAGGAATATTACGAAAGCCACCAAAGTCAGGCTCGTGCAAACTCTTGTATTCCCCATTTCCTTTACGTAGCAGAGACGTGGACAGTGCGCGAGTTGGAAAAAGGGATGCTCTAGAAATGTGTTGCTGGAGGACAATGCTCGGTACATCGTGGACGGAGTTCTGCACCAATGTGCTCATCCTCCAGGAGCAAGGCATCACGCAGCGTCGGTCGGCCGTAGTACAGTCCCACATACTGCAGTACTTATACTGCGGCATACATGCGGACATGTCTCTAGACGAGATCACGACTCCATAGAGGAAAAGTAGAGGGAACTAGATCACGCGGCAGGTCACCTATGCGCTGAACTGATCAAGTTAAATCATCAACTAGAGTCACTTATATTTTAATTTAAAACTGTAAATTTGACGTTCTAAAGTGCCTTTTATTGGTCTAGTTGAAATAAATGAATTGACTTTGACTTTGAAATTCGCACTAGGAAGCCGCGTATCTGATTGCGCCAGACAGTCTGCCAACAGAGAGAGATGGCAGGAGATCGTGCGGACAGCTGTTTCCGCCTTTACCACCGACGTGGACGCCTAGACATAACCACGACCGCTCGAAACGACAGAAAAGAAGATATATAAACTAACTGTTAAAGTCTCAATAAAGTTACCACAGAATCGATTTTCAAAAAAATACAACTTAAAATTCCTCCCAAATTGAAGTTATGTTATACGTTGTAGTGTTTTTTTTATTTATATGGTAGTCGGTTGTATTTTATTTGTTTAAAAGTTTATTTTTAGTGGTACCCCACGCCTAACAACACCACTGGAAAGTCGCAGGAAAGCAAAATACGCAATTTCGTTTACTTAGATAACATTTTTTTCCAGCTATTTTGATTTAAAAACCAAACAACTGACCCGATTTTGATTATGAACTTCTGTAGGACCAATGGAAAAGTATAGACTTCACTTCACGAAAAAAAATCGGTTCATAAATGTCGGGGTTATGAGGTTACAAACATAAAAAAGTACAACCAAATTGAGAACCTTCTCCTTTTTTTGAAGTCGGTAAAAAATATCTACTTTACAGGAACATATCAAAGGCTTCATTAAAATTCTTTGCCGATTATATTAATTTACTCACTAAGACAAGTTTACATTAGCGGCTACAAATGGTACTATATATAGAGGGTATGCGGTTCAGAGAGTAAAGTCCCGCACACTTCCACTGAAAAGGGGGGGGATCCTCCGAACCAGACGGTTGTTGTGTCTGATGGGCAACTGCCCGTGGTTGATACTCGGACTGTTGTAGACGCGTTGTAGGATTTCGTTGTTAGTTCGTCGTAGATGGCGCTGCGGTTCTTTTTGTTGCCGTAAAGGCAATTTCGTTTCTTAGTTTTTCATGTGGCAGCATTGATGCCGCTACAGTTCTCACACGATTGGTTTACAATCTGGTGAAAACCGTTTTACAGAGAGACTGCATTCTTTAGCTGGCAACCTTTACATAGACAAAACGTACCTAAACGGTTCTGTAGTCACCTTTAATAAAATTCAGAACCCGATGTTAACACGATTTAATAAAACAGTAACAAAGTACCTTAAAACGAAATTCCCAGCAGCAGTTAATTCAAAAACACTTGGTAATTATAACAATTACTTAATTTACGTTTTCGCAAACAGTTTTAATTCCTGGGGAGTGAATCTGCCATGTTGTGTTCAAATTTAATGGACTTTTTGCGGTTACTTAGTGATGGGACACGCCGGGAACTGGGTCAAGAATTTGACAAAAAAACGACTATTGACCGTAAACAAGCCAAGAACTTTGTTATAAATAGGTATCCATGTTTTTTGCTGATACATAAATCCGCTTATACAAGTTGAATCCGATAAACTCAAAACCAGCCAGCCCTGAAATTGCGAAAAAAATAATTAACTACATACGTATATAGGGTTTCCCAAAACTTTGAAACATGGAAGGACAGTAAGTAACTTAAATATTTAAGATAGGAAATTTTACTGAAAGAAGACTTCAATTTGATTTCAAAAATAATTGAAACTGCATTCAAAGATTTTTATTAAAAATCGCGTACGAGACGTCTACCATACAATACGTAATAATTAAGGTAGGTGTATCACAAAAATAATATTCGCTCCCTCACCGGACGTCGCACATCACTATTGTCACGGCAATTACTCAATATTTACACTCACACTTAAGGCTCGCTGGACCGCTCAGTTTTTTAATATAACTTGCTGGGATTTAAAGGTGAAGTTCCAAATATCAAGTCGCAAATTAATAAGAGTTTTAGCTAATACTAGCGTTTGCCCGCGACTTCATACGCAATATCCCATTTTTTGTCGGTTCCCGTAGGAATTTCGGGAACTCCTCTCTTAGTGCTCTCCTACAGAGTGTTGGGAACCTACATGACAAAGTTCAGCTTTCTACGACCAGTAGTTTCGGCTGTGCGTTGTCTGTCAGTCACACACTCACTCAGTCAGTAAAGGAAGAATTTGATATGTCGCAGCCAACTACCTTTATCAGCCTTTTCATTAAAAGTCTAGCCTTTTCATTGAACTGCGCCGTTTAATCAGCGACATAAGTGACATGGGCAAGTCATTAAACGATATTTAACAAAAGATGTCACTAAGGTCGCAAAAAATTGGCGCATTTAAATGAAAAGACTAGGCCACCAATTAAACGGCTGATTAAACTAGTTGGCTACAACATATATATTGATAATCCTAAGAGTATTAGGGTTGGGCAGGCGATATGTCAATACTTTTTTTGTGGATGGGAAATCATTAAACGACTTCTCCCGCTCTCTTACTGACTAAAACCCATTTGTGTTCTTTCAATACGTAGTGAGATACCTGTTACCTAGTATTTTTACAAGTAACAGTACTTAACGGTATATTAGCAAGCTGGTAATATTATTATTTAAATCCAGAGCATATTGATTCTCAAACGCGACTGCTAAGCAATTTCAATTCCATCGCATAGTGAGATGAGAGCTTGGTCGGGCAAATATTGTGTTTTTCCATCAGGGATTTCTTGTTAGCAGTAGCATTCTGGAATCTAGGTTCATTCCTTGTGGAAGACATACCATTTTTTCTTACTATAATTATAAGGCAAAAGTTTAGATGGATGAATGGACTCATTCTCGCCAAAACGGCTGAACGGACCTGGATAAACACAAAGATATATTATGATCTGTATAGATGTATTATATCACATATAATAGTAAAAGTCTAATAAGGTTTATTAATATGTATTAAATTAGCTGTATATTACTGTTTAAGATTATTTTGTGTATTGTGTGTATGGGCCTCAGTAGCCTGATAATAAAATGATTATTATTTCGTTTATTTAATTTTCTTTACATATAAAATTACATTTTTAAATATTTCTCTGCTTTTAGCAGTTGTAACAAAAAAAAACAGATGATTATTATTATTATTATAATAGGTTACTTTATATCCCGGGAGTACTCCCTTGGGATAATTTCCAATATTCATGCGAGCGAAGGTGGAGGCAGAAACTAGTTCTTTCATATAAATAAGGAGAGATCTAGAGGATCATTAGTTTCCTACACTTGAATCTATGTGGTCTAATATCCGTTCGACACGTATGTTGATATTCGGCTAGCAAGCTCTTACTAAACGCTTAGTTGACACTTCGCGTGACCCTAGGGCTGACTTTTACCTCGGACAGTGGATAAGCGTTGCCATACAACGTGGCAATACCGCCAGTCTTTTGGGCTCACTTCCAGGCTACAGCAACGCGGATGAATTTTTTTGACGCCATATTTTAGTTAGGAGGAGCTTTTGGCTTAATAATAACAGCCGCACGGATCGGTCTTCTAAGGTTAAGCAACGCTTATCGAGGTTGGTCTGTGGATGGGTGACATACCGAGACTCCTCCGTGCCTCGGAAAGCGCGTTAAGCCGTTGGTCCCGGCTGTGATTTGTAGATCTTTGGCAGTCGTTACGGATAGTCAGAAGCCAGAAAATCTGACAACAGTCTGGCCAAGAGGTTCCGTGTTACACCGTTAATGGGTTGTGGAGGTCTGGTAGGCAGCCGCTCCACGTAAAATACTGGTATTCAGCTGAATCTGGTTTGACTGGGAGCCGACCGATGATGATGTCAGTTAGGAGTTTTTATTTTTATTTAGATTAATATTTAAAATTATATACATTTTTTCATCAAAACTATATATTAAGTCATTTAAAATATAAAATGTACAATAATATTTTAGTCACGTGAATCTTGCTCTTAAAACATTTGGTTCGTTTTCGAGCAATAAGCTACAAGCTATATACTACTTAAATAATAATATATTAGTATTTAAGTAGTATGTATTAGTATGATATTCATTTTAGTCATATTTATGTATAGTATGTTATATTTAAAGTTTTTTTTGTCTCTTTATGTTGGCATAACTTTTACACACGATGTCTACATCTCTTTTCGCAGGTATGCTGGAAGAGATTTGTTTAGAAATAAGCATCACCTTTGTACCTATTTTTCTGTTCCCTTCTTCTTATCTATTTGTTAAATGTGTGTACATAAACTGTTAAATAAATAAAAAAAATAAGCCCTAAATTGTAACGTTCTATACGTTCGATCTAACTAATTGACATCTAGTTAGTTACTTATCCGTTTAAACCCGATATAAAAGTGTCGACAATAAAAAATAATTGAATTTTGTTAAGGGAACGAGTGTCATAATGTTATATGGCGGCGACATTGTTTGTAAGAGATAATAAACGACTTCTGATCTTATTTTTGTATATTTATGTACTTTAAGAGAGCGCTACTACTGAGGTCTCGGATTGGGTTCAAGTACCGGACCGGGTACAGTTTTAATTGGCTTTCCTATCTAGATTATCTCAGTTGAAGCCAGGACTCTGCAGAAAGTCGTCCACCGCTGGACTTAAGGCCCAAGCTTCACCACGTCAACCGATCCTGCACTCTGTGATTCGTGCCTGGTTGAAGCCAACTGGCTCCCCCCTTTTGACATGTGACTGCTACTGGTGAAATGTGAGTGTATTATCCTGTGCTGCACCTTTCAGTAAAAACCTACAAACGTGATTCTATGTTTTTATTCGTCATATTCTTATTACTGCAACATAAAAGCTGTAATGCGAAGCAGTTGAGTGCTCTACAATATTCCTCATTGCTAATTTGCGTCGGCGCATTCGCGTAGCGCCGCCGCGCCGCGTAGATTGTCGCTCGTAGCACTGTGTGCTACGGCGAAGTTGCTTCGTAACCGTGCTACGAGCGTGTAGTCTCACGCGAAAACCTAATAACAATGCTTTCTTTGATTCCAAATGTCAGAATAATAATAGTATATTATATCGTTATCGACTCTATGTACAGTCAACAAAGCTATTTGGTATATAGGCCAAAAATAATATTTTTTCCACTGAACTGCCAATATTTATTTCTTACGAGTGTAGTATACAATAGTTGTCTACTCAGCATACTCACAATATTGTTTAAAAGTAGTTGCAAGTTAGCTGCCTGCATACCAAATAGCTTTGTTGACTGTACCTGTTGGTACTAACTGTTAGTGCAGAGAGTAAATGAAATTAAATAAATAATATAATTGAGTATGGGATGTATGTTTCATTTATTTGGCTACTAGATATATGATATACTTCATTTATAGCTGCTTCATAGAGCTTTAATAAGACCTGAGCAAGAACAAAGTAAATCTATAGTACAAACAAACTTTAACCCATTTCTCCGAAACAAAAGGTTCCAACATGTAAATAATAAGTTTTCGTAACGTATCGTGTTCCTGAAGACTGACGTTGAACAAGTATAATTATACCGACCGGACCGCGCTCTAATTAAATAATAATTACGATACTATACCTTCTGGCAGTTTACCTGCGTGGAAATAATTATTTTTATATGTAATATATGGAGGAATAACTTCTTTTTTTATGACTCCTTTCGCACTGGGCGGAGCGGAAGGGAGTGTCAGACTCTTACTGACTGAAACCCATCAGTGTTCCTACTTATACTCTTTGCGTTCCAGGGCCGCGGTGACTCTTTTGGACAAATTCCACAACCCTGGCAGAAGAATAACTTCTACCAGCGTCTGCGCCTGCCTGAAAGTGGATATTTATGAGACACTTCATCCTGGGAGTAATCCTAGGATAGGACCCCTAGGAATTCTAAGTTTGGTAAGAAGCAAGATTAATATGTATTAGTTAATTTTTTTGTTATGTCAAATTTGTGTATTTTATCTATGGGCCTTAGTTGCCTGATAATAAAGAATTATTATTATTCTCTTCATTCATTTCACTTAATTTTTAAATATTTCATAAAAAACACACATTCAAAAAAAGATCATTTAAAAATATAAAAAGCAGAAGTCCGCCGGTGTCGGGAGCACTGTTTTTTCGCAATAGGTCCACACACACAGACACCCGAGTGATCCTATTATAGGGTTCCGTTTCCTACGGATGTTCGGAACCCTAATAACGTACCACCCCTACCAATTTTGATCAGCTGATCACTTTGTATGGAACATCCAGTTTTTACCAACACCCTGTAAATAATTCTGTTTAAGCCTGTTCCTAAGAAAGCCAAAAACAATTTCTCTGCTCAGACTCCGTCAAAGAATAAATTGTTCTACCTACTGTCAAAGTTTGCTTCACCGAGTTCCCACAGTGTACCTGGCCCTGGCACCCCAATTAAATAATAATTACGGCGTGACCCTTTAGAAATGTTTTAAGTTACGTTTTGGGTATGTGAGAAATACCTGTGTATTGTGTAATGATTTTCTACCAGATGGAGAGGAATTGCAAACTAAAGGTAACTCTATAAGTTTTTTTTTCTATCTGATCTATTGAAGCGCATAGAAGTAGAAAGCGCTAAGCTCGGGCTTATGGTCAAACATGCCTAGACCAAAATAATGGTGGTAGACCGTGCTCAAGTTCTTCCTAGCTCCAATTCTCTTGACGGGTATGAGAAAGTCGATGAGTTCGTGTCTCTTGGATCTTGATCACGAGTGCCTTGTAGTAGTGTAGGTAGTTGTGTGAAGCCTTAAAGAAATCCGCCGTTGGACTGGTATGGCCAAAAGTGCAATGACCAACCGGGGAAAAATTTGGAAAAACCATGGCATCCGAAGGAACACCAAAATACGATTGGTCCATGCACTGGTATTCTCAATCTTTTTGTACGGAGCAGAAACATGGTGCATCAACTAATATAATGTTATAAGGTCAAAATCCTTGAACGGCTTTTCGCAAATATCTCGTTTCCCATATTTTGAACATTGCATTTATGACATGAGGTTCTAAAAGACTTTTGAGGCCCACTTTAAAATAAAAGGTTTTTACTAGTTTTCAGCGTCTCTCGTTCCTGTGTAATTCCAACTTTGACTGAATTATTATATTAATTACATATTTATGTAACATCGACTCGTCAGAAAAGGCTCTCAACTGTCGTTTTCGTCTAAGCCCTTAAATTTTCCATTTCAAAAACCTGTCAGATTAATACTACATCTCATAATATATCTTGACAACTAAATTGCACTGTACTTTCGCTATAAACCCTATATTTAGAGCAGTGGCTCCCAACCTTTATTTGGTCGGGGACCACTTTGATTTATTGGCCAATTTATTACCAAAAATGAAAAAAAAATATCTAAAAATGTACAGAAAGAAAAATCTTTATTTGGGACTCGCACAAGATAAACAAAACAGCAAAATAAATTAACAACTTACGGTAATAATTATTAATATAGGCTACCAAACATGGATATTATCTGTGCGAGGCCAAAATGGTCCCTTTTACAGCATATTATGCTGCGATATCTGAAAAATAATAACGCAGCGCTGGTATTCTGATTGGGCCAGTCAGTGGTGCCACGGATACACTCACGGAACACGTACTAAAATAAATATACAAATACGCATAAAATAATGACTATAAAATTATGGGTAAATTTGCAATAATTTAAAGCAGACTGTAAAAATCTAAAAATTGTATCATATATGTAGATATTCAAAACTTGTAGTATAACCATTCTTTACAATCAAAAGAAGTGAGCATTGTCATGGAAAATACAAAATTTCTGCTGGAAACTGCATCAATGACATGTTTGAGATGGAAAGATTTAAATTTTGAACACTAACCATATTTTGGCCATTCAGACCAGTAGTGGTCCGTCGACCACAGGTTGAGAATCACCGATTTAGAGTAAAGTATCCTATCCAGTGTAATTTATTGCTAATTGTCGCGGTCACGTAAGGGGAAGCGTAAAAAGTAATATATACCAGACGTTTCTGTCGCTTTTATTGTTTTTTCGTCTTTTTATCGGAGGCCATTTTATTTATGAGGCTGTTAAAGTACCTGAATTGATGTTAACTTGTTGATAATTTATAAAAATGGGCGATGTTGTACAAATATGGGGCTGTAAGGGTTTATAATGTAGTGTTATGATCTACAAATGACGTAATTTATAATATTAAGAAATTCTATTACCAGCTTTTACAGCATAAATCGAGCTGCATCCACATACGTTGTCGATGATTGGTTTTAACTGGCGTAAGTCCGAAGTCGTGTATACGAATCAAATAAAATGGGAATGCTTCACAGTGTGTATGTTGTAACACTTATGCACTATAATATCATTCTCCTGATACGAGAAATTGGTCAGGAGGACTATTCTTTTTGTCTGTCTCATCTGCGATATATGTAGGTACATGTCTTGAATTTTCTTGAGCTAAAAGTATTTCAAGATTGATTGTTTTAGCCGTAGATAAATCATCTTTCAGATGCCTGTCAGGCTGTCACTCCCGTTGATTTCTTGAGAACTGATCTAAGATAAGGAATATACTTTATTGTACACCTAAAATAACTATGATTGTCTCGATTCAATGCCTCCGTGCAAGCAGCATGAAGAGATTTGCTTGAGACTACCTTTGTAAGACAAACATATCACGAACCATCAAAAATTTAACTTCCCAAACAAATTGACATCAAACTAACCCGATACCTCATTGAAACAAGTCACCAACAGCATCAGTTGTGCACTAATTGGATCACGTTCAAACGCATGTGGACCTGTCGCTCGACATGTTGCCATCCCGTACAGTTTTGTTTTTCGAACATGTCCAACATGAAAGGCTGTCGAAACATTGTACGAGGCTATTGTTACGAGTTTGAACATAAACTAAAGTCAGGTATTGTTGACGTCAATTTATATGCCACCTCAAACGCATCGAGAATTTAGAACTTAAATAAAAAGATGGCTTAGCAATCTAGCTTTCAGTCAGAATTAAACCATGTATCTAGAGTTGGCGTTTGGGATGCTTACATCCAGCAATAGTAGGATGAGCATGTGTCCCAAACATAAATAATAATATCTTGGGACAACTCACACACGGTCATCCAATCCCAAACTAAGCAGAGCCTGTGCTATGGCAACCAGACAACTGATAAACATACTTATATATTTCAAAATACATACATATTATAGACAAATTACACCCAGACACAGAACAAGTGATCATGCTCATCACACAAAGATTTGTCCTGGGTGGGACGAATCCACGACCTCTGGTTTAGCAGTCAGGGTCACTAACCACTCGACCAACAGGCCAGCCAAAACTGTGAATGTATTTGTAATTTATGAACGAAACTGTTAGTTCCTATTGTGGCCCTGTGGCGCCTCTGTGCTTTCTCTTGTATATATACATATTCAATTTCTCAAAAAAACCTCTTTGTCTTTTTGTCTCCTAGACTTTACCAGATACTAAACGTTATTATAGTTTAATTTCGATCTTTATCTTCCTACAAATTTTATGAGTTATGGTTACAAAGACCTATATATACCTTAACCTAAGTATTCATATACCTCTTCTCTATGGTGTCGGACGTAAAAGAATAGCACCATCCCATCACTTCCCGAGAGAGGCGACTTAGGGACTCACCAGAGAATGGGCAGCAGCATTCTCTGTACATTGCAACAGCTACACTGCGGTCGCCAACCCGCCTGCCAAGCGTGGCGATTATTTTAACCCCTCCCGCCTTGGGGGAGGCCTATGCCCCGCAGTGGACGTCTTTCGGCTGATATGATGATGAAGTATACATATACCTAATAACAATTGTGTTAGTAAATAAAACATGTTAGTATCACTTAATTGCACTAGACGATGATGATGGAGTACAGATATAATTTCAAACAGACCTTTATACCAGCGCTGCGTTATTTATTCTTTAGATATCGCAGCATAAACTGAGATTGGGACCATTTTGGTCTCGCACAGATAATTATTTTATTATACTGTTTAGTTATTAATTTTATTTTACTGTTTTGTTTGTCTTGTGCGAGTCCCAAATAAACATTTTTCTCCTTTATTTATTTATTAATTAAACTCTATGCACAAATAACACACTGTCTGAAAGCTGTTTTTATATTTTTATTTGAGATGAGTTTGCTCTTGACTCTAGTCTAGGTCATAGATGACAGAGACAAAGTTGAAGATGGAGCGAGCACCACCACAAGAAGCCTGTTTACTCTAATTTTGAAGAGATTAGAGTTCACTACTAATTTTGCCCCGTCGTGTTGTATTGCCTTTTCACCAGACTATGAAAGGAAAGGTGCACAGTGCAGTTGTGTTTGCGCACATGTTTGTGCACCATATTTCTCCTCCTCTAATCTCCGTTAAGATTGGTCACCGTGTTCGAAAATCAGTCGGGAGTGTGAATCGAAAACTGTTAACTAAAGGAGTAAAATAAACAATGTAAACATTGGTCTGCATAGAATTTCCCCCTTTGCTCCATCCATCTAAACCGACAGGTGTTCACGGCATAAAAAATGCGCGCTGTAACTAAACGGCTTTGAAGTCAAATGGCTTAACTTTGTGCTCTCGACAGGTGACAATTCGTTGAAGAGTAAAGGTAGGGTTAAAGTTTACTTTTATTTACAAAATAGCGACCGGCCCCCGGGCCCAATCGGGTATACATTTAAGAGAAATTTTCAAGTGTGCGCTGATTACCAAATCTGAAACTATGCGGATAGCAAAAAATACTCAAATTATAATAGATCCTTTATTTCAAGCAACTAAGGCCCATAAAATAAAATACATATACAAGTATAAAAAACGGGTTTCCTCCGTGCCTCGGAAAGCACGTTAAGCCGTTGGTCCCGGCTCCCATTTGTAGATCTTTGGCAGTCATTACGGATTGTCAGGAGCCAGTAAATCTGACTTCAGTCTAGCCAAGAACTACCGCGTTACCCAGTTAATGGGTTGTGGAGGTTTGGTAGGCAGCCGCTCCACGTAAAATACTGGTATTCAGCTGAATCTGGTTTGACTGGAAACCGACCCCAATATAATTGGGAAAAGGCTAGGCAGATGATGATGATATGAGTATAAATAACAATAACTATAAACTAATACATATTTGATTAACAAAACTTAAAAACTGCACACGAAGTGACGGCGTCATGTTACGCTGCGAGGTGTCGCATAGTCGGCCGCGGAAACTTCGATACAGCACACCTTTCAGCCAAAACTCTTCCTTGAGGAAGGTCACCAAATGATGAGTCGGAACGCGCACTACGGAAGACTTGAAATTGGTGTTATGGCGCGCCTCCAACTCCTCCACTCTCAAGGTCCAATTGGTTCTCAAGTCCGATTTTGATGAAAACTAAAACTGCATAATTGGATTTTTTTTAAATAATTTTATCAACTGCTTTGAATGTTAGTCTATCTGAAATGGAAAGAAAGTAAAAATGAAAGAAGAAACTAGGTACGCACGTCATGCCAAGAATACTCCTACAAATTTCTTAGGCACTACAGAAAAATTTTGCGCAAATTCCAGGAAGAATATTGAATTAATAAACCGATTAATCAGCCTCAACTCTAGAAATACAAGTCTTTGATACCACTTAGTGGCATTCAAGCTCAAGCAATCAAGATCTTCACAGAAACCAATGCGATTCGATCTAGTACTAATTGGCTAGATATAACTTTTCAAACACTAAAGCCAACTCGAAACGCATTCCTGTTAAATCCTCAAACGAAGCTAGTTAGGGTATGCCATTGCTGAGGAGTTGCATTTGATAAAGCTGCCATTGCTTTGATAATAAAATTTTCTAAATGTAGCCTCGCTATAACTTGAGAAGGGCTTGACCGATTTGGCTAATTCTTTTTTGTTTTGTTCGCCAGATTACCTAGGTAGGTAGGTAGGTAGTTAGGGTAAGGTAGGTAGGTAGGTATGTAGGTAGGGAGGGTAGGTACGTAGGTAGGGTAGGAAAGTAGGGGTGAGGTAAGTAGAGTATGGTAGGTATGTAGGGTAAGTAGATAGGGTATAGTAGGTAACCGTTGACGGGAGGTGACGGAGCGAAGCCACGGGCACAGCTTGTATATATCTAAATTAATCCCTATTTCCCTTGGTCACGCCATCACTCGTGAACGGAACGGCTGAACCAATGTCGCTAATTCTTTTTTTGTTGTGTTTGTTATTGTCAGGAGAAGTTTCTTATGAAAGAAAATTTTGAAAAATTATACATCCTGGCAAGGCTGGGGCGAGCCACTAGTTTTTTATAAATATAGTTTCTGCGTTTGGCATGGCAGTAGAGGTCTATTCATCAGATATATTTTCTATACATATATTTATAACGCGTTAAGTCCACCATTTGGACTCGTTTTAGACGATTTGGACTCGTTCCTGACGGATTGGGTGGGCATGGCAGAGCACAAGGAGCGTTGGAAAGCAATGGGGAGATCTTTGCCCAGTAGTGGGACAATATAAACCTATAAAGGGGAAAAAAAATACATCATGCGCGGTTAACAAGATGATTTTGAAGTTTTCAGAAACGAGCTAAGAGGATCATCGGCAATGCTCGTCGAGTCGAAGCTCCAAAGTCTTGAGTATCGACGCCGAGTTGATAGCCTGTCAGTTTTCTATCGGTTGCATTACGGGGAGTGTGCGACGGAATTGCAAAGTTTAATTCCACCAAACCCGTTCCATCATCGGACCACAAGACGTACGGCGATGCGCCATCGGTACATGGTGGACATCCCAACCACACGCACAAAACGTTTTGGGAACACATTCATTGTGCGTACAGCTAAGGAGTGGAATTATCTGACAGAGTCTGTATTTCCTGATAGCTACAACCTGGGAGTCTTGTAAGTCAAGAGTGAATAGGTTACTTCTAGGTAGCGTGCTTCATCTGCGACCACATCATCGCTTACCATCACCTGATGATGTGGTCGCAAATAGTGGTCACACGTGTGCCTAACAATATATAAAAAAAAAAATTGCCTATGGGTAGGTCCCTTCATATTAAAAACGTTCAATTTCAAATTGCAATGATAAACGTATCATTTTAGCAAAATTTTTGATAATTATTGACAAAATATGTCAAAATAGAATTGAAAATTAGATTAGAATTTAACATTGCTTAAATACACGAAGACAGTACCGCTGTTCAAAATAATAATTTCTTAAAACTACAAAATCAAATGCAACGCCATTACACTACAGAAAATCAAAAACAACCAGCACCAAAATTCCCAGTAAACTCACATTTAATAAACATCAAAGCCGGAATTCATGAAACAAGTGAATCCGCGGCCGGCACTAGTGAACATCAGAGGAATGCACCCGCATAGCGGCACAGGTATGCTTTGCTACGCACTTTGTAGTGCCGCCATGCCATCGTGACTACGACAAATTGGCCGACTGGCCTGTTGGTCGAGTGGTTAGTGACCCTGACTGCTATACCGGAGGTCGTGGGTTCGATTCCCACCCAGGACAAATCTTTGTGTGATGAGCATGATCATTTGTTCTGTGTCTGGGTGTAATTTGTCTATAATATGTATGTATTTAGAAATATATAAGTATGTTTATCAGTTGTCTGGTTGCTATAGTACAGGCTCTGCCGGGTTTGGGATCAGATGACCGTGTGTGAGTTGTCCCAAAATATTATTATTATTATCTCCTTTATTCATTTTATATACACACAAATTACATTTTTAAATATTAAAATACAATGATATAAAAATATTTAAAAATATAAAAAATAGTAGCCCACCGGTATCGGGAACAGGGTCCAAGCTACCGGTGGTCAGGGCCCCTGAGAGAGGAACCTCCTAACTATGCGCGCCGTGTCCAGGAGTACTGCTTTCTGGATCAAGCCCTTGATCCAGCTGCCCAACGAGAGCCTCTTTAGATGTTGGTCGAGGCTCTTGGCAATTATGCCATTGGCCGTCACGACTATCGGCACAATGACTGCTGTGTTCACATCCCACATGTCGACAACCTCGCGAGCCAAGTCAAGATACTTCGTTTGTTTATCTTTCTCAGTCTTCACGAGGTTCACGTCATGAGGGACTGCTATATCAACAATCATTGCGCGACGCTCTAGTCGATCTATCACCACTATGTCAGGCTTATTGGCAATAATAGTCCTGTCAGTGATGATAGACCGATCCCAATACAATGTGCAATTGCCATTTTCGAGAACTGGGTCGGGCACATACCTATAGTACGGTACCTCCCATTCCACAAGATTGTATTTAAGAGCAAGTTGCTGGTGTATAATCCTGGCTACAAGGTTGTGCCTGTGCAAATAGTCTCCGTTAGCCAGACTAGAATAACCGGAAATAATGTGGCGGATGGATTCCCGATTTCCCGATTTCGGATGGGGCCGGTGACATGCCCGACATATGTCAACCGTACCGTCCTTCACAATGTATTTCCGGTAGTTGTTCGTCATCATAAATTCGTCCATAATCGCACAGACAAAACCTTCGGTTTCCCCGAAGAGGTCACCAAAACGCAGCCAGGCTACGGACGCTAGAAAGTCTACATCGGGCCCATGTAGGACCCGGTAAAAGCGTCCGTGAAGCTCCTTGCTCTGCCATACCTCCCTGCGGTCATTAGTATCTAATACCACAGGTTTGCGCCAGTTCTCGTTAGCCAAGGAGAGCGCAGTAAGGCCTTTGTCCACCGCTACCACATCCCGATGCATACCCACGTCGGCCTCTAGGAAGAACTCCCTAAGGCTGCATATCTCACGGTTGTGCAGGGTCTTAGCATTTAAGAAGCCACGACCCCCGCACTTCCGCGGGATATACAACCTCATCACCGATGACCGTGGGTGATGCATCCGATTTGCGGTAAGCAGTGAGCGCACCCTCCTATCCAGGGCGTCAAGTTCCGTCTGAGTCCATTTGAGTATGCCGAAAGAGTACATCAATACCGGCATGACCCAACCGTTAAAGGCGCGCACCTTGTTTCCGCCTGATAAAAGACTATTTAGTACTTTGTTCAGGCGGCCAAAGAAGCGCTCCTTCAACGATTGTTTCACGTCATTAGCATTGATGCCCAACGCTTCCGACATACCCAAATACTTGTAAGTTTCGGTTGAGCTGAGGGATCTAAGGTGTATGGAATCCGAGAGTTGGGTTCCCACGGATTCCATAATCTCCCCTCGCTTCACATGCATGACCGCACATTTGTCCACACCAAATTCCATACTGATGGCGCTACTGAAGGTTTCGGTTACCTTCAGTAGCTTCATCAGTTGCAAGTTGTTGGGGGCAAAGAGTTTCAGGTCATCCATGTAAAGGAGGTGAGATATGACCTGACCACCTCTTCTCAACCGATAGCCTTGGCCCGAACCTTCCAGCAGTGTACTGAGAGGGTTGAGGGCCAGACAAAACCACAGTGGACTCAGGCTGTCGCCCTGAAATATACCACGCTCGATCCTTATCGGGTCGCTGTTCGCCTGGATCTGTCGACATCCTGGATAGCGAAGGACCGTCCTCCACTGCCCCATACACGACATCAGGAAGGTGCGTAGAACTGCGTCAACTTTATACAGCTCCAGCACCCTCATGAGCCATGTATGTGGCACCGAGTCATAGGCCTTCTTGTAGTCTATCCAGCATGTCGACAGATCCCTTCGGGAACGACGAACCTGTTGGCTAATGGCAACATCGATGAGGAGCAGCTCCTTAGTACCGCGGGACCGGTTCCTACATCCATTCTGAGAGGCAGACATTATCGAATTAGTTTCAATGTGTTGGTTAATCTTTGCTCTCAAAATGGATGTAAGAACTTTATAGACCGTCGGTAAACACGTGATCGGTCTATAATTTTTAGGCTCCGCGGTACTTCCTGATTTATGGAGCAGGTGGGTTATTCCTGTAGTTAGGAACTGGGGCAGCGACCCTGACTCTAAGGCAGACTGGAATTGAGATGCCAAGCGAGCGTGCGATCTTTTCAACCATTTGATCCAAAAATTGTGCAGCCCGTCCGGCCCTGGAGATTTCCAGTTAGGCAACGGACGGACTGCACGAGCTACATCTTGGGGGCTGATGGTAATTGCCCCCATTTCTGGTATCGGATCGCACGCGCGCTCGACCTCCCGAGTCCAGTCACCCTCAGTGTGACTGACAGGCACCGACCAGATGTTGCGCCAGAATGAACACATGACGTCATCATCCGGTAGGCGCGTATCAGTCACACCTTGGTCCGGTCGCTCCCAAGCCCTATAAACCCACCTCTCATTGCTTTGGAATGTGCGATTCTGAGTGTATCGCTCCACTCGCCGCTTGTACCGACGTATACGGTTTGCCCATGCATAGATTTTCTGCTTTTGGAAGTCGATACGCTCTGTGACGCGGGTCAGATAATCCCGAGGACTAGTATCAGTCCCCGAGAATGCCCGCCTCACAAAGCGCATCACTCTACGGCGGGTGTTGCCCTCCCTGAAGCAGATAAGTTTGCCGATGAGTGCTCTAGCCTCACCGATACGACGCTCGATCCTGCACTGCCAAGCTGGTACAGCTGGTCGTGTAGCTCTATCACTGTTAGGAAATTTGACATGAGCTACACGACATGCCGCTGCAGCCGCACAGTATAAGATCGAGTGGGTATCGGCGAGGTCTTCGCTGCTATCAAAACAATTTGCTAGCTGCGAATCTAGAGCACACACCAGCGCCCTATTTTTGTTATGCATGGGCAAACGAGGTAGACGGGGCCTAAGCTCAGGCGGTGTGGAGCGATACTCTCGGAAAGCATCCTCCAAAGCGCTCCTCAATCGCTCATTGCATTGGGTACTCACGGATATAGCCCCATCATCATCATCTTCCCCGACGATGTTGGGTCGCGGTGAAACACTAGATTGTATTATGTACCGCGGCCGGTGGTGAAGCAGCTGAGACGCGGCCATTCCGTGATTCCAGACGCAGTCTATCAAGTACGGCGTCATCCAACATACGGTTACGCTGGATGACCCGCACCTGATCCGATAGTCGTTGGGCTGATACGTTGACAGCTGGCTCAAGCACCTGAAACAGAGAGAGCATCCGACCATGGTACGCAGTCAAGTTAGTTCCCCCCTCTGTAGCCCCATAGTATGAGCGCATGACGTTTTCATTAATGGTTTGCGTCCATCGCATGCGCTGCACACTTCCACCGGGAGCTGGGACCCTATCGAGGTCCTAAGCCGTCCGGCGGCCGGCGTCCTCTTCGTCGACGTGCAGGTGGTGGCGACGTGGGCGGCGAGAAGTACTCATCACTTGACTCAGCACTCACGGTGGGGCTGGGTTCCGGCGGCGGCGAGGCGGAGCTGAGCGATGAGGCCGGAGGTGGTAGGCGTGCTCGTTGAGCTGCGGCTCTTGTCAACATAATTTTTTCATATTAAATCAGTTTTCTTCATTTTATATCAGTTTTATTACACTATTGCAGTCTTATTGCTTTTTTTTTTCCATCTTATTGTCATTTTGTTATGATTTATTAACGGATTTATTGGTATTAAATTTATTAAAATTGGACGTGAAAAAATTTGTGTCACTTGGTTGACAGTCGAGCCACAGATTATTATTATTAAATTAAATGTACTTGAAGGATTGTCCGGGTTAAAATGTTGAAGAGAAATTTTATTTTTAAATCTTGTAGACTTCTTACCTGATATTATTCCTTGAGGTGCATTAAGCGAAATAGAATGTTTCTACTGATATCTTCTATTATTTTCCTATATTTTATTAAGAGTTGGTCCCGGCTGTCAGTTTTACATAGATACGGTTGTTACGGATGGTCAGAAGCCAGGAAATCTGACATCAGTCTTGCCAATGGGTACTGTGGTAACAACTCACATCGGTTAAATAGGCAATCACGTCATGTAAAATACTGGTATTCAGCAGCACCCGGTAAAACTGGATCCGACTCCAACGCTGCGAATATGCTCGGTAGTTTATACCGAATATCTAGGCAGTTAGAAATTGTTGCGGTATTGTTTAACTTTGGTACTTTTTGACTTTGAAATGAATTGACTTTGGTTCAACTGATCGCGTAACAGGAGCCTCTTACGTTTTTGGGTACAGTGTGAGGCAGAATCTTCCTCAAACTACTCAAATCAAAGTTCTGATAAAGAAAAACAATTGCGGTTAAAAAAGGCATGTAAAATAGTAACTTTAGACTTTAAAGGAAAGATTAAAGTACACTTAGATACATCGGTTTTTTGTAAAATTCCACTCAATTTTTCCACCTTATTTTTCACCTTTGTTTTGGTCAATAATTATTCACCGAACGTTTCAGTTATGTTAGGGAAATTATAGTAACTTTTATTTAATCGCTTATTTAGACAGTCGAGCGTTTCAGTTGAGCTGCATGCATAAGGATGTAATGGTACCAAACAAGTACAAAATTAAATGCATGAAAGAAAAACTTGCGAGTCAGTTTAGGACAATCACTGATGGAAGGCAAGGCCTAAATTGAATCGTTAAACTGACGTCTTGTCACGAATTAGAAGAACAGTTCAGTTTAGGCCCTAAAATATATCGCGTTAAGAGCTCGTGTTCTATATGGTGTCGGACGTCAAAGAATAGCACCATCCCATCACTTCCCGTGGGTGTCGTAAGAGGCGACTAAGGGATTCTCATTTCAGCATTCTCTGTGCATTGCAACAGCTGCACTGCGATCCGCCAACACGCCTGCCAAGCGTGGCGATTATGGCAAACGCCCCCTTTGGGGGAGGCCTATGTCCAGCAGTCATTCCGCTGATATGATGAAGAGCTCGTGGTAGGCATCCCGGAACGCAAAAGGCATTTGAAGGAACGCGGGTGGGTTTTGGTCAGTAAGTCTGACAATACCTCCCGCTCCGCCTGGAGTGGGTCAAGTCATTTGATGATTTTCCGTCCCATAGGCACGTCCCACAAAGGCAGTTAAAAATCTATCACAAAAGTTGCGAAATTCATTCGCCCTAGATAAAAATTGTATCAGTTTCTACGCAAGTTGATAACAGGGTGACACATCCAATATTTTGGGTTTATTAGAGGCATTATCTTTTTTATTATTTCCATAAATGTCAACACTTCAACAGCCTTGTCTACTATCAGTGGGTGTGTTATATTATATTGAGATTGTTTTTTTATATGGCCGCTTTGGTTTCATATTTTGGTGCAAAATCGATGGTGATTATGTTCGGATAATGGATGGATTGGAGTGGGTGGGATCGAGCTAAATGGCACGCCATTTGAGAGGCTTCTAGTGGGCTGCTAAAGATAAATGATAACTATAAATCAATCGGTCTAGCTTTTTCCCAAGAATGTTGGAGGTAAGCGGAACAGAGTGTAAAGTTCCACAAGCTTCCATTGAAAAAGGAGGATCCTCCGACCAGACGGTTGTTGTATCCGGTGGGCAACTGCCCGATACTTGATATTCGGACTGTTGTATATTTTCAAGTTACACGGAGAACTTTGTTACAAAATTGTTTCTCAGTAAGGAATTTGCTGGCAGTATAGTATGCTTTATGCGTTAAAAAGCTTCGGGCCTGTTTTTGAACTTTCCAAATCCGACTGGTAGTTCCAGAGATTAGCGCGTTCAAACAAACAAGCTCTTCAGATTTATTATATTAGTATTAAATAGGTATTATTATCCGGAACGGAACGTACCAGCGACATTATAAAGTATATATCCAATGTTCTAATCTACGCCATGGTAATCAGTTCAGTCGTTCAAGAGCGATAAACAAACATCGAAAAATTTAATCTTCGCAATCATCAACTACACAATTACAACATTACTACCACCCGCCCGCGGATACGACCGCGTGAATGTTGAAAATTAGCCCAAGGGTCCCTTGGGATATTTTTTTACTTCCAGGATAAAATTAAGTATCCTATGTGTTATTCCTATTACTATTATCTACCTCTGTGCCAAATTTCATCAAGATCCGTCCAGCCGTTTTTACGTGATTGAGCAACAAACATACATCCATTTATAATATTAGTATAGATAGATATGTATATGTATATTAAAAGTAGAACCTCAACGGGTCTCATTGCTGGTTTGCGCGGATGTTAATTATATACACAAATCTCTCTAGTGAGGCAGATAGTGACTACTCCCTTTTTAGAGATTTTTGTGATCATTAAAAAAAATATAATAATAGTGTCATACTGTAAGGTTAGCTGTGGGGTCTCCTGACCAGCACCTCCTCAGCGTGCGACAAACAAGGTGCGTCGTACTTTTCACTAAACATACTTAGGATGCCGTTAGAACTAGACCGCGCTCTTAAAAAAATGGAATTTGCACATTCCGTAATGCGCAAAAAAACAAACTGAAATAAGTACAGGCCATGATATTATACAAGATCAAAACTAAAACCATATTTTATCGCAGTCCAGATGAATACTACTCTAAAAGCTGCATAGTGCACACTCGTGTCACAATCCAGAACAATTTAGTTGAGTTTAGTTGAAGCTGACCTAAAAACCGGCCAAGTGCGAGTCGAACTGGCACACGATGGGTTCCGTACAATAAATCGGAACAAAAACGCGTTTATTTCTTTTAGGACTCCATGCAATTATGGGTTAACCATTATCCTTCAAATGTTATTTTATTATTATCGATTAAATTGTTGTTAGAGCGGTAAAAAAATTACACATATCATGAAAATTTCAACCCTCTACCTCCTACCTCTCATGAGACTGACAGACTAACGGATGGACAGTGAAGACTTAGTTGTAAGCAGAGATCGGAATAGGTAGATTATATTATTTACCTAATGTTCGTGGAAGTAAGTAACATAGAGTTGATTATACCTCCTGTAAAATCCCAGTACAGTATAGTCTATAACCCAAAGGTTGACTGGTAGAGAATGCCTTGATGCATTAAGTCCGCCCATGTACCACTATTGTACATAAAGTTTAAATAAATAAATAAGGTTCCGTTGGTTATCTTTCGGGAACGGAACCCTAGAAACTAAAGTACGTCGCCGACCCGTCCTCGGACTGGTTTAGTGATAGATATAAATGGCTGCAATAGCTCCTATATTGGAGGACAAAGATACTTTGTTAAACTGATATATTGATAACATTATTTTCCGTGTGTAGTTTAGGACAGTTTTAATATCTAACAGTTTTCCTGTCCTGTCACTTCTGCAAGGTTGCCGTTGAGCATACAATCATTTATCCAGGACTCTTCGAACTTAGTTTTTTTTAAATTCTGTCTATTGGGAGTTATAGTAAAAGTGAAAAATTTGCGGGCATTTCACAAAAAAAAACACATTTTACCAAAAGCTCATACAATAGGTATTTGACTGAAAAAAAAATCGAATTAGTCTGTCAGATATATTTAAAAAAATATTGGACTCGTACTTTTTCTTTTGTCATGTGAACAAACAATGAAGACGATACAGTGCGTTGCAAACTCGTGTGACGTCACTTACCAGCACACAATTTTACTGGAAAGTGACGTTACAAGCGTGACTCCTTATTTTGGATGCGTTTTATCTTTGTATTTTTTTATTGATTTGATTGGCCATGGGTCTATTAATAAACACCTTTACGTCATAGGAGTCACGGACAGCCCACTCTGCAGCTCCCTCCATGGAAGGGGTAGAAACAGCAGCACATCTGCTTCTAAGCTGCCCGGTAGTCGCAGATTACAGGGCTAAGTACTTGACTAAACTGACCCAAGTACCCTCTGTGAGATAGTTAGTAACACCAAGGCGTTGCTGGCCTTCCTTGGGGAGCAGGGGTAGATCGAATTACACATTTGTCCCACCTGCACGCAAAATACGCGCTTAGTCGTGGAGTTGCGGAAACCAGCCCGATTTACATAAACGTAAACATACATATTGATTTGATAAAATAAAAAATACGTCGATATCCAATATTTTTCGATAATCTAACTGACGTACTAAATAGGACCATAATTATGTTTTAACCCAGGCAACATCCCTATTATCAAATCCAGCTTGCAACAATATTAACGCATACATACCTACGGAACAGTACACAAAACGCAGACCTTAAGCAACACTGTCACCAAACTACAATGGAATTAATTGCACCACATCAGCTACATGCTGCAACAGAATTGGGCGACAATAGCCACTGATTGGATTCCGGACCACAGGAAACGGCGACGTGGTTGACCTAGAAGGAAATGGCGTGACTACTTACTAGCTAAAGGATAAAATACAAAGAAAACTAGAAAGACAGAAGAAGAGCCTTTGCCATACAATAGGACACAACAGGCTCTTAAAAAAACCAAGAAAGCCCTAAAAGAGCGGCTCAAATCACCTCAATAACTTCAATAATAAAAGCGTCACAATTTTGGGCCCTAATTTCATTTAGAGCCTATTCCACGGTATCGACCACCTATTGGTCCTGGTCATAAATCTATATCGTACCACTTTATTACCTGGACGACCTAAAAACGTTAAATATTACAGTCTAATCAATTTTATCACGAGCACGGGTCACCTGGATAATAATTGAATTTGTTAATTTATAAACTACATGTTTTTTCCCGAGATCTATCGTGCATTTTCCTAGATAACTCAGTTACCTATGACACTATTAACGGTAGTGGAGAATTCTATCTATCACACTAATATTATAAAGGGGAAAGTTTGTGAGTGTGTGTGTATGTTTGTTACTTCTTCACGCGCAAACGGCTGGACCAATTTTGATAAAATTTGGTATGCAGGAAGCTGACACCCAGGATTAACACATAGGCTACTTTTCATATATATACTAGCTGCGCCCCGCGGTGTCACCCGCGGTTTATCAGATACTCCTATGTTTGTACTTAAGTCACGGGCGAAGTGCTAGTAATATATAAAAATGAATCCCAATTTCCCTTGGTCACGGCATCACGCGAACGGCTGGACCAATTTCACTAATTATTTGTTTGTTGTGTTTTTTATTGCCAAAATATTATTTCATAAGAACCCTTTTTCATATGAAATAATATTTCGAAAAAAAAAAAATCCATCCGGGCGAACCCGGGGCGGGCCACTAGTCAGTAATAAAAGTATTTCCGTAATCGAATCAAAAATATTCTAACCGAACCTAATATTAAAGTTACTATTTGTTACAATCATTATTCAAATAGGAGTTCGTGCCTATATAATAACTGATGCACGGGTCGACCTTCAATTTTGGGCAAAAGCTTTCCGAGGTCGGTCTGTGGATGGGTGACCAATTTTATACACCGAGACTTCTACGTGCCTCGGAAAGCCGTTGGTCCGTACTGTCATTTGTAAGTCGTTACGGATTGTCAGCAGGCACCAGTTTTGCCAAGAAGTACCGTGATACCCAGTTAATGGGTTCTGGAGGAAAAATAGGCAGTCGTTCTACGTAAAATACTGATATTCAGCTGAATCCAGTTTGACTGGAAGTCGACCCCAATAAAAGTGGGAAAAAGATAAAGACGCATTTATTTGTATTAACATGTGTGACAAGCTTAGCAGATTCATCAATCATATCAAATCATTAAACGAACTGCCGAAACTACTGTTCGTAGAAAGCTGAAATTTGGCTTGTTGGTTTCTCGGGGTGTGTAGGGGAGCACTAAGAGAGGATTTCCCGAAATTGCTACGGGAACGGGAAAAAATGGGATATGCTCGTACAAAGTCGCGGGCGGGCGGGTAGGTACCTGTGGCAGGACACAGACCCATAACTCGACAGAATGTACGACGTAGCTGTTTTTTTTAACATTTGAATGAATTCTTCGAAATATGTTGGATGCTAATATAGCAATCAGGCCGTATACAATATACATATACAAAAAATAATTCAGATAAGTTTAAAATTTACCTTTTCTTGACATGTCAAAAGAATTCAGGAAAATATTCAGCATCCACAACCCGACTTGGCCTACTACTTAGCATGGGCCTCTCTTTTCTTGTGTGAACCCACGTTCCGGTGCCAGCCTCATCCAGGTTCCACCAAACATGTCTGCCCAAATCGCCTAAAACAATTAACAATAATTTGACATATTTTATCAATAATGTTTCTTATTTTGTGCTGTTTTGGTTGGAATTTTTTTCTTTACTATTTTTATTATTATTCGGACTTAAACTATGATAAATCTATGTTATTTAGATTCCATTATATTGTATTTTTTTTCTCTTCTCCTGACATTTTGCAAAATTTGATACAATGTGCGTGATGTTGATGACCTTTCTATAATTAACTTATATTGATGTTAATGATAACTCACATACACAGCAGCGGGTCTACGTTCGTTTGTTTGCAGTGCCCGGGTTTATGTGTAAAACTCTTCAATCATTAAATTGTAACGTGTGTTGTGTGCATGAGAGAAAGAAATAAAACTTAGAAAAAAAAAACTTAAGACTAATTTCAATGTTACAAAACGTTCTAGCAATTTTACCTAAGCTTAACACCAAATTCCAAAAACATTCCCTTTCAATCAATTTAAACTTTAAATCTTAACTTTCTTACTCGCCGTCAAAGAAGTATTAGAGTCAAATCAAACTGAACAAAACCGAAACGTTAACACAAAGGCAGTACAAACAAGAAGGAATTGTTCCTGACGGTCGTATTTGAACGAGACTTAGTGTAACTTGTTCTTGAGCAATCGTTGGAAGAAATTGACTTTTTGTATAAGCTTTGGTGAAGAAATACTGTTTCCATATTTTGTTTTGCTTGACCAAAATATTAAAAAATTCTATTATTGTTGGCCAGGTATTATTTCCAGACTGTGTTATGTTTTATGGACGTCGTTGTCAACGTCTAATTAATAACAAGTGTTAATCAGTCGGTAATAATTCCAGAAAGTTGTACTGGGGTACAACCAAATATAAAAAATAAAAACTTTTTACAAAAAAAAAATACAAGCGACTTCAAAATAATAGTCGGTTGTATTTTTTATTTATTTAGCAAGTTGACTTCTTGCAACTGAACTCAGCTTGTCAGTTGGAGAGGAACTTTTCTTATTTACTATATGTAAATGACGCACGATGAGTGGTCAACCAGTGCTACAATTTTTTTTTTTTTATGGATGGGAAATCATCAAATAACTTCTTCCGCTCTGGGTCGAGCGGAAGGGCGTGTCAGACTCTTACTGACTAAAACCCATCCGTATTCCTTCTAAATTCCGCAACGCTGGCAGAGTGCTACATCATTGGACTGTCGATTCTGTCGGCCACGATAGCCACCAAGCTGTTGGAGCTATCGCGCACTTGCCGCATCAGGGATGCTATTCGTGTCCGCGTAAAGGTATAAGCAACGGGTCGGGGCGCAGTGCAAAACCCCGCTCAAGTTGCTTGTATATGAACTCTAGCGGGTCGGATTATTGCGCAGTGATTTTGGAGCGCGCGTTGCGATCGGCCCCGCCTCGCTGCGCCCCATAAGCAGTGTGCTATGCCGAGCATATAAGAATGCACCCGCGCACATGTTATTACAACACTGCGTTGCGGCCCGACACAGTTTACTCGTACCTTAATAATTTGATACCGTATTTATCCGGTTTTGACGGTATATACATACGGAATGGGCATCTACCACGAAACCCAAGCAATTGTTCATCAATCGTCGTGCAATCTGAAGGTGAATAGAGACTTTTTGATGTTTCAACGATGTGATCAAATAGTTCTTTTATCGGTGCCAATTTATTAATCAGCCTCCTCTCAACTCTGGTCGAACGATCATCAAATCTAAGGCAATTTGTTAAAAATTCAAACCGTTTCTCACTCATAGTAGATCGAAAATAATTGATGCCCGTATTTTTATCAAATATTTCTTTGACAGTCAAGTGATTGATTTTCAATACACCAGCTAATTAGTATAAGCCAAACAGAGCTTTCAACTCGATAACTGTCGTATCTCGTACAAAGGATGGTCGAATATTCGTGGGAGCAGAATCGTCATCTTCATTTTCAGATGCCATTGGCCTGTCTGACTTATACTTTTTGCGCTGTTCAAAAATCTCTTGATTTGTGTTAATTACTATCATCAAAAGAACCTCATCAGTAAAAAATAATTTCCAAGACTCTAAAGCACTTGTGATGAACTTAGCAGGTCCTTTGTTTCCTGGTGCATGAAATATTATATTTCTTTGTGGAGTACGCAGTGAACGAGAATGAGACCCATACCATACAAACTTTTCACTGTTTCTTTGTTTTTTTCTTCCTTTACCTCGCAAAACTTCGGGTACTGTAAGGACTGTTACTGGTGAATTAGTAGTTCTAACCTGAACATTATCCTCTTCAAGTTCTTCTTCCGAGCTTTGAAGATCTGCTTCATGGTCTGAACTATTCTCTTCGGCAGTATTCTGTTCTTCGCGAAAGTCGGGAATAATTTCGTCTGGTTCATCTTCTAATTCATCGCCAATCACCACCTCTTCTTCATCGTCAGTGTCCAAAAGAAGGTTTTGAATATCATCTTGTGATAGATTTTGTCGAACAGCCATCTAAAAAAACAGTTTTATTCAAGTAACATGCAAAAGAACATGCAACAAAATGCAAAACAACTAAAATAAACAAAAAGTTATAAATGTATTAAATAACGGCATTTTTTTTTTTTATATTTGTTAAAACTTATTATACAAATAAATAAACATTCAAATAACAAACATGAACCAAACAGCACAATAACATGCATTATTTAGTAAATAATATTATTGAATATACTTACTTTAACTGTACTCAGGGGTACTGGTGTACCCCACGCACGCTTTGCCACGACCACACGCTAACAGGACTCCCGCCCGACTGATGCGACGACGCGACCCCCCGCCCAGCGCAATGACACTGCAGCGCGAAAAAATCCGTTGAGTAAAAAAAAAGTTATCGCAAATTTACTGTTTTTTTTTTCATTTGTACCCCAGGGTACGGTTCTAGGGTTAAAAGCGTAAAAATCAGGCACGTTATGTGCGTAACAAGAACTTTGGACGTAAGGTCAAGGTAAGTCTAACAAAAACATGATAACTGAGGAACAAAGGTCGTTTAATACGTCACTGGGGGAAAATGGCGATTAATGTTTATTAATTATTCTTAATTCATTATCAAGGTCTTGGTCATGTTTGTTGTTTTAATTTGGAGAAATGTAAACGCCGTCTGTCACAGAAAACTAGCGCTATGGCTCTGACTGGGTATTTCTCTGTGGAATGCGCTACCCCAGGTAATCAGGATGACAACCAACCTTCATACCTTCAACCTATCGTTCGCGAGCACTTTCGTAAGAAGTTGGCAGAGTGACACAGCTCTAATTTTTTACTCATTCGTTTGCATCCACTATTTAAGTATATTCGTGTATTCGTTTATTCATTTAAGTATATATTGTGGTATTGTATTGTATGTATAATTTATAGATATATATATATATATATCTTTGCGTTAATTAAATATTAATCGTGTTTTAGTTTTTCTTTTCACATTGCTCATAACACTATTTGTCTCTGCATCACACAAAGGTTGACTAGTAGAAAATGCCTAACTCCGCCTCTGTACATTTATTTGCATGAAATATTAAATCAATAAATGAGTTCTACCATTCCAGAAAAGTTCCTCTCCAACTGACAAGCTGAGTTCAGTTGCAAGAAGTCAACTTGCTAAATAAAAAAAAATACAACCGACTATTATTTTGAAGTCGCTTGTATTTTTTTTTGTAAAAAGTTTTTATTTTTTACATTTAGTTGTTCCCCAGTACAACTTTCTGGAATTATTACCGACTGATTAAAACCTAAAAACTCCACTGGAAAGTCACAGGAAAGCATCATAATAATATGTAATTTCGTTTACTTGGATGACATACTTTTTTCAGCTTTTTTGATTTAAAAACCAAACTACTAAACCGATTTTAATGGAATTTCTATGGGACCAATCGCAAAGTATATCGTTTCAAATAAAAATATTTTTATTTTAATCTGTTCATAAAAGACATTTATGACTTATGCAGTAACAAACATAAAACATATACAACCGAATTGAGAACTACCTCCTTTTTATAAAGTTGGTTAAAAATCTTTCTCTTCGATATTCGAGACTTGAGAAAATTTACGTCGCATCTGCGCTAAAAGATGCTAGCTATAATGCTAGAACTCATTTATTGATTTAATATTTCATGCAAATAAATGTACAGAGGCGAACTAAGACATTTTCCACTAATCAATCTTTGGGTAAAGCAGAGACAAATAGTGGTAGGAGCAATGTGAAAAAAAAACACGAAAACACGATTAATATTTAATTATCGCAAAGATAAATATATATATATATTATACATACAATACATACAATACATACAATACATACAATACATACAATACATACAATACATACAATACATACAATACATACAATACATACAATACATACAATACATACAATACATACAATACATACAATACATACAATACATACAATACATACAATACATACAATACATACAATACATACAATACATACAATACATACAATACAAACAATACAATACAATACCATAATATATACTCAAATGAATAAACGAATACACGAATATACTTAAATAGTGGATGCAAACGAATGAGTAAAAAATTAGCGCTGTGTCACTCTGCCAACTTCTTTCGAAAGTGCTCGCGAACGATAGGTTGAAGGTTGAAGGTATGAAGGTTGGTTGTCATCCTGATTACCTGGGGTAGCGCATTCGAATGGCTTTCGACCATGTAAACATATAACCAGAATAAGAGCATCATCATCATCTTCCTGTCCTTATCCCATGTTACTTGGGGTCGGCGCAACACGTTTTTTTCTTCCATTCTGTCCTGTCAACCGTCACGCTATCACTAACTCCCTTTTCTTTCATATCACTCCTAACACAATCCATCCATCTAACCAGAATAAGAGCATTTTTTATAATTATCTGAAGTTTCTTCTAGTTTACGAAAAACATATCTGAGAGGATTGTGCATTCGTCCCTTTTACCTAATTAAGACCAAACGAACATTATGACAAGGATAAAAGTATTCCTTTTGGGTTCCGAATTCTGTATGGAAAAACCGAACCCTTATTTTTCTAATCCTCACGTTTTAGTACCGACAAAAAAAATGTTTTGTCTTCCTTTGATAGTGCATAAATAAAAACTGGGGACAAAATATGCATACGCTCGATCGGTCAACTAAACCAATAAGGTCATGGCTTCGTTTCTATGTGTATTTTATGCCAGTATAATAAATACACACAGAAATAAAGATGCGGATGCGAATAAAGACGAGCTTATTCAATGCTCGCCCAGTGCATGAATATTTTTTTTAAGGATGTGAAATCATCAAATGACATCTTCCGCTCTGGGTGGAGCGGAAGGGCGTGTCAGACTCTTACTGACTAAAACCCATCAGTGTTCCTTCTAAAGCCCTTTGCGTTCCAGGGCCGCGATGACTCTTTCGAACAAATTCCGAAACCCTGGAGTGCATGAATATTGCATGTTAATAAATGTCGCATTACAAACAGAGGCAAGCAGATGTGAGGTCATGTCCTTGTCACGTATACGGTCCATTCTATGCTATGTTTTCTCTCTATTTTGTATTATTGTAACTTGCCAGAAATGTCCCACAGCTGGGTAAAAGCCACTTCTTCCATTGTTCTCGGTTTTGTCACCGATTTACGATTTCTCTGAAAAGTAAAATTGTCACTGTCCTCCATCCATAGACACATGCAACACTAATGCCCGTTTTCAATTACTCAAAACCACCTCTCAAATGTAATGTGTAAGTATTAATAAAGTAGTTACACAGGCTTGATTCCGCATACAATGACTGAATTTGGACCCTACTTGTTTATGCCAAATGTCAAAGTTTGACAGATTTTCAGACTCAAATTGAGTTTGACAATACTCAGGTTCAAATATCTTTCTTAATTCAAAATCGAGCATCAAATTATGGCATTTATTCTCAGTTGCAAAATGCATAATAGACTATTATAGGTTGCGAAGCAACTTTTTAACAATATGTAAACAGACACCGTCGATTTGACGATTTTGAAGCTTACGTTTTGAGTTGAGTTACTAGCTAAGAAATTAATATAATGTTATTGCTTAAATAACTGCATACGTTTGTCTTGAGCTAACTCGAACTGAACTGTGGCAGTGACAGCTAGGAACAATTTGTATGGGATAAAGTAAAACGTGATTTTTTAATTTTGCTGTGTTCTTTTTCCAAAACTTCCTGACAGATTGGTCCAGCTGTTCTCGAGTTTTGTGCTTAGCAACACAATTAACAAATTTTTTTATATAGATTAGCCATTAACAAGCATTTTTGAACTGTTAAAGTCGTTCAGTCCTAAACATGGAGCTCGTTCCAAAACGTAGATCTCTATGGAGAAGAACGTGCTAGAAACTCCACGCACTTTTGAAAAAGCTGATGTCCCAAATGCCATTTACATTCCAGCATCTCTACCTTTTAACCTAGTTCACAATAATACCATTCGGAGACCTAAATAAGTCTAAAACTAAGGCTTCCTTGTACCGCAAACGAGTTCCTTCATAAAGTCCGCTGTTATTACTAAATAATTTGAATTTGTATGGTTTTTAATAACTGTGACCGACTTGCATCTAAGCTATGCTGGCCTGTTTACCTGGTATTCTTTGACCTAGTTTTCGCCAGCAATGAACTAAGAAAAGAAAGCTGATGCAGCAGAAAATCTCGGGATGAAAAATGAAGTTACATCAATTTGTTTGGAACAATGAAAATTTAATGGCCACTTGTCAAATTCAGAGAAACACCAAGCAGTAAGTGATCTTTCTTCGAAGTAATTGTTTATAAGACTCCAGATTTTCTACAATAGCAATATTTTTTTTTGTATTTTTTATGGCACAATCACATTTGTTCCTCCATAAAATATCGGGCGCTTATATAATTCGGACAAACGCGTCTTCGGCAAAATCCATTTACGGTCATTGTTCCATATACACCCAAATTCGTCAAGACTGTCAGTGTAAATAATGTGTCTGGGCCCGAATTCGGGTAGTCATACGGTTACCGCATGCGGGCTAACGACCAAGTTTGTAAGCGTATTAAGAAACGTGAATGTAAATAAATACTCATCATCTGCCTAGCCTTTTTCCAATTATATTGGGGTCGGCTTTCAGTCCAACCGGAATCAGCTGAATACCAGTATTTTACGAGGAGCGGCTGCCTAACAGACCTCAACAACCCATTAACTGGGTAACACGGTACTCCTTGGTAAGACTGATGTCAGATTTTCTGGCTTCTGACTATCCGTAACGACTGCCAAAGATCTACAAATAACAGCCGGGACCGACGGCTTAACATGCTTTCCGAGGCACGGAATAGTCTCGATAGTTAAGATGGTCACCCATCCATAGACCATCCTCGGCAAGCGTTGCTTAACCTTCAAGATCGACCCGTGCGGCTGTTACCAAATTAAAAACCGAACCATTACTAGACTTCAAACTAGGTATCAGTGAGTATAGATAAAGACAGTAAGTAACATAATAATATATCAAGGGAAAAACCAGATAAATCACTTAGATCAGCCTTGAAGAATCCCTCGTTCGTAAAAATAACGTTAATTTAAAAGTTAATACCTACTTGAAGAAAATATTTGTTTTGCTAGCAACGGCTCGGGAACTCCTTAGAGGTATGAAGCTCGAGGGAAATAAGGCCGGAATCCAGGATATCCATTTCAACGTAATCTATTATATGGTATAGTTTGAAGTGGTTTTTCTTTTTTTGTTAGATGCCAGTTATTTTAACGGCAAAGCCAGAATCTGTCAAACTATTTTATGAAATTAAGTATGGCAAGGGCGCCGATTCCCATGTACACTTAGAGGATTGGCATCTTATATAATACCATCTACAAGGTGAAGCAACGCTTGCTATTGTTGGCCCGTGTGTGGGTGACCATCTTGACATACCGAGATTCCTCCGTGCTTCGGGAAACACGATAATCTGTTGGTCCCGGCTGTCATTTGTAGAACTTTGACGGTCGTTACGGGTGGGCAGAAGACAGAAACTCTGACACCAGTCTTGCAGGTTATCGTGTTTCCCAGTAACTGGGGTGTGGAGGCCAGATAAGTAGTTAAATGACGCTTACCTGTCTTACTTACTTTATTTCCAATTTTTCACGTTAAACCATCTCCGAAACATGTTAAATAAATTTCTAAGTCAATCATTAATTTCAAAAAAATACGGGTTACTATCATGGTTACTTCGATTGAGTATAAAATGTCCGTCGTATGTCTGACGCGCTCGGTGGTCTGCATCGCTCGTTGAGTCACCGTACTCGCCACAGCGTAATATTAAGAACAGTGACGAGGGTTTGTTATTGTTTTCAAGTATTTATTTCTTTTAGTATTTATTAACACACTACACTTACACAAACACATTCATACACATTGTTATAATTATTATGTTCCTAACTATGTTTTTATTTTCCAGTAAAATTTTCTTCATGTTTCAATTACATCTGTTTATTCTTTTATTTACTTTATTTAGAGAACCGCCACTCGTCCATTGAAAGGTTCATTAGAAAACCTGCGTCAGACAGCATCAGTCTGTCTGTCATATCGCTGAAATGGACCTTTTTAGTGCAGCCGTGAGACACAAACTTAGTTCTTAGCATACGTACATTTTTTTCTATGTACCGTGCGTGTTTCATGTAAGTGCTAAATAAATATTATTCTTTCTTTCAGTCGCTCTACGTAAAATACTGGTATTCATCTGCGTCTGGTTACTCTGAGATTTGACACCTAAAAAGTTGAGAAAAGACTGTCAAATAAAATTAGGAATGCCATTTATTCATTGGACTCTCACGGTCAGCGCTAGGTCTAACTTGCCTTTCAACAATACGCCTTCCGGTACAACACTGTTGCCATTTCAGAATCGGCCATGTCATCAATTTATGTAATGCTAAAAGCCTTTAAAAGCATGGCCAAAATACATTGACAACTTAATTAAATTCGCCAGCAGTACTTATTAAGATGGATCGTTGCATCAACTTTAGTAGTTTACTGTGAAAAAATTACATTCTACTAACTAAAGTTTTTTCCGCCTAAAGTGATTGATGACTATGTCAACGAAACTATGGGAGCGACTTGTGAAAATACTGGAGATTTTACTAACAATTATTTCAAGACCCGTCTTAGCACTTACGCTGTTGAACTTCAAGGGTCAACTCATACTGGTTATTCGCACTAAGGGGCTTTGACTGAAAATTGTTTCAAGACCCGTCTTGGCATTCAAGTTCTGAGTAATCGCGGGTCGTTGTGTACTGGTTTGTTAGCATCTTCGACCTTGGTATTTTGCTGGAGCTGAGAATAGGTACCTACTGTGTATAAATAGAGAGATTCCGGGGTCACGGTTCGACGGTCATTGACTTCGCTTAGCTAGAACCGGGAGGGGTGCCATCTATTATTAAGCAATATTTACTTTTGCAGAATTTTTCAGGAGCTCTTTAGCTGTTTGAATACTTTATAAGGAGAGACGCGCAAATAAATAAAAAATACCTACCAATGTACTCAAAATCCGCATGCTTTTTTTTACTAAATACGAGTATTTAAAATCTATCTCGCGTTTATTATTTTAGAGACACGACTGATCCTTATGAGCCATAAGATTTTGTTCATGAAAATGCTAGAAAATATAACGTGTTACGGGAAGCTCACTTTTCTGATTTTCTTAAATTATTAATTCATATTGTGCGTATGCGTCTTTGATAGGCACTAGTAAGTAACACAAATGCTGTGTAAAAACGTTTGACGCTAGTGGATAAATTGCCCGTAAGTGTAAAAAAAAATTATAATCTTTTGGATGTATTGTATGATGTACAACAAACGTCATTAAAAATCTAAACTACAAAACTCACGCAAAATGGAACCTCCTCTCTTTCAAAGACAAGACAAATAAGAGCTCCATAGATGTATTTAACGAGTCAGTTTTGTTGTATTGTGGCCCGTAATTAAAGAGCCGGATTCAGGAAGACAAAGGAACCGTTGAAGACGAGACTTTTCATTGAAAATCTCTTTTGTTTCAAGGTGACGCCGAGCCGTGGTGACGTCAGGTGCGATTGTCTTGATAGTGCACGATGCGATTTTGTTTTATGTCCGATACTTGAAAGAAAATCACATTGTGGTTTGTATCCACTACCTTTAAACGAGCAATTCTTGCATATATGTATATATAATCTGAATTTCGGAAACGGCTCCAACGATTTTCATGAAATTTAGTATGCAGGTGGTTACGGGGGCGATGAATCAATCTAGCTAGGTTTCATTTTTAAAAAACGTTTACCAAAAACGAGAAAAGCTCGGTCATCCAGGTACTTATATTTTTGTGTAACAGAACGAGTAATTGCGTTCTGACATTTTAGAGCAATTCCCAGTTAATTAAAAATTCACATGGACTGAAAGATCTTTCATTTTGATGATTTGAAAAGGTCATCCAACCATAGGGGTCAATTACACTTTACCTTCATTTGGACCTAAGGTCGTCATAGAACTGACTTGGAATATTCCAAGTCAGTTTAAGTGATATGATCAATGATCAGCACTCACTGCTCTTTATGTGCGTGCGTAGAGACCTTTTTTGTGGTTCTGCACCCAAAGGGTACCAACGGAACTCTATTACTAAGCTCCGCTATCGAACCGTCTGTCTTGCAACGGGCTGTATCTCGTGAACCGTAACAGTTGAAATTTAACATAAAAATTAAATAAAATTAGAGGACCCATTCGAGAAATGCTTTTTTGGTTTGGAGTACGAAACCCGTCGTGTGCGAGTCTGACTCGCACTTGGGTTGACTTTCAAATACATATTTATCAGTTAATGTACACAACTTTTTTTTAGGATGGGAATCAAAATCACTCCTTCCGCTCTGGGCAGAGCAGAAGGGAGTGTCAGACTCTTACTGACTAAAACCCATCCGTGTTCCTCCTAATGCCCTTTGCGTTCCAGGGCCGCGGTGACTCTTTCGAACAAATTCCGCAATCCTGACTCAACACCTTTGGCATGTGAAAATATAACTGGCCATTGGTAGTTCAAAAAGAGAGATTTATAAAGGAACCAGCAAGAAAACTAAGAAACCTAGATTTATTTACCAACCTTTACGAACCACCCACATGACAAATCTTCCCCATTAGACTTAATTAGTGTTTCCAGAAAATACGCAGAGCCAAAACACATTACCTAATTAGTTTCTGTGTCAGTATTTAACACAGACTGCCGAAAAGCTGAGCCGGCCACTGCTGGAGTTTTTTTTTTAAACGTTGCCCCACACTAGGAATTTCTCCTGTATAGTGGGTGCGTTTACAAATATATAAGCTCACATACACAAACAACTCGCCCTAAGTGCGACTATGCGAGTCAAACTCGCACGCTAAAGGTTTCGATCAAATCATAATGGAAAACCATTTCTTTGTACTATATTATCTTAAAACTATAGACTATAGACGCCATTTTATTTATTTTTTTAAGTTGCGGCGCACGACTTCCATTTTTAAAGGTAGAGGACACTTCAACAAACTAACAATTTTAGTAACATGGTGCCCTAAAGTGTCACGTTGCCGAAATATTTCAAGGTGACAATCATGACTAATTGACTATCACTAAAAATTACTTAATTATGTGCTTATGTGCATAAGATTCAATTTAAATAATAGTTCCTAGCTTGATTTAATCATTTATTGGAAGAAAGTAAAAATAAGAACACGTGAAAACCACTTCACTAAGAACTTCGCATAATAATCGTGTTTAATTTATATAAATGATAAAATCAAGCTATGCAAACAAATAAAATCGTGCATCGCGCAAGCAATGTTCTCCGTGCGATTTGAACATATACAACAGTCCGAATATCAACTATCGGGCAGTTGTCCACCAGACACAACAACCGTCTGGTTCGGAGGATCCTCCCATTTCCAGTTGAGGTAGGTATATTTTACTCTCTGTACCGCATACCCTATAAATTAAACTATTACTATTACTGCCCCTTACTATCCCACTACTGCGCAAATCTCCTTCACGGTTCACGATTTTCCTTTCAAGTCTTAAGGAAGATATTATCAAGGTCGTTCGTGTTCGGGCTCCTTCGTGGCCTGTCGCTAATAACTAAAGGGCAAAGAACTATTCTAGACACTGGCCAACGCAGCGATTCTGAACTCTGTAGTAAATCCTACCTATATTAAAACAAAAGAATAAAGACGTTGTTCACTTGTTTTCTTCTATTTTAAGGTACGCGGTACAGTTGCCAAGTAGAAACAATAAGACAAATTAAAAAAAAGTACAGGTAGAAAATAAATTGGTATTTTTCTTGTTGGTTCTAAATATATCTGTTGCTTAAACTTATTGAAAGGTTACACTTTTGTGTTTTTATTTACGTAATTAAGTACTTATTTCTGGGTAGATTCTGTTTTGGTAGTTTGTGAAACCTGACCAAATCATCTGCCCTTGGTAGTCTGTTAAACTCATCAAATCATCTGCCCATTCTCTTCTCAACTCTTGTCTTGACCACACGGTTGGTGCAGTGGTTGAGCGATTGACGGCTGCGCTGCGTGTCGCGGGTTCGATCCCCGCACGGAACAAATATTTGTACGGCTTACAGATTCCGGGTCTGGCTGTTTGTCTTTGTGAGTTTGTATGTTTGTAAACGCTCCCACGATACAGGAGAAGAGTTTCTGAAGGAATTAAAGGACCGGCTTCCCACCCGCCTTCAGGAGTTCAGCCATAATTCCGTCCTCACCCGACGCCTTGTTGTATTTAAGCTGCTTCAGAGCCATCCTAATCTCATACAGGCTGACGTACGTGATGTCTTCGGTATAGTACCGGGTCAATGTAGCTACATTCTCACAGACTCCTTTTTTATGTATTGGAAATCATCGAAATGACTCCACCCGCTCTTGTCGGCGCGGAACGGAGTAACAGACTCTTAGGGCCTGTGCACACGTTTTTAAACGCGCCGTTGAGGCGCGTTTTAGAAACGTGCGTCCACGGCGCGCTTTTATGGTACAGAGCAGCTTGTTGTCGTTTGTATCAATACACACGCACGTTAGCATCGTGTCTGTATCGCTACAAACGCGCGTCAACGGCGCGTTTAAAAAACGTGGTGTGCATAGGCCCTTAGAGCGCTTACGCACTACGTCCGATCCGAACCCGATCAGTATCCGTGAAAAGACGCTCCAGCGTAGTCGTAGAAAAATTTGTATGGTAGCTTACGCACTACACCCGATTCCCGTCATCCGATTTCTCTCCGTCATATGAGGATCTCCATTTCGGAAAAGATTATTGACGGACCGAAGTGGCCATAGTATTATTTGTATGAACAGTTGCACACTACGTCCGAACCGAATCCGACTGCGTCCGAGAAAAGAGCCAGAGGGGCCGGGGGGCGGGGGATGACGTAACTCGGAGATTTTTTTGTGTTAGTTGACAATGTTTGAAAATAGACCCTATTTATGACGACAAGTTATAGGAACAATGTATAGACGACTGACGACTGACGTCTGAATCACGGATTTGGATTGGAGGTAGTGCGTAAGCAATATCAAAGTTCGGTCCGAGTTTTCTCGGACAGTATTTTGACGGATTCTGATCGGATTCGGATCAGACGTAGTGCGCAACCGCTCTTACTGCCCAAAACCCATCCGTGTTCCTCCAAATGCCCTTTGCGTTCTAGGGCCGCGATAACTCTTTCGAACAATTCCGCAACTCCGGCAGATTTTCTCACAAACACCTACATACTCATTATGGCGATCAAATATTTTGTCAGCGACGTGTTGATACTTGTTCATATACGACCATGTTTGAACACGTAAGCTGTTATGATCGTCACGTGCTCGGTGAGACACGTAATTTATGATGCTGTGTGTTTTTGCATGCTTAAATAGTAATCTGAGGCAGCAGACGGTGACACGATGTAACATGGATGGGATAGATAAAAAAAAATCACTGCCAAACCAATGTACTACCGTACCAATAAGTTTAGCTGGAAACAGACATATAATTCAATATTAAAATTAAAAACAGGAGGACGCAGCTAGGGACGGGCTGGATCGAACTAGAGTTTAATCAGAACTCATCCAAATTTTAAACTAGTGATAGATGTATGAACGCAGCGATGAGTGAACGAGAGAGTATGTGTGTGAAAGGAAAAGGACGACGGAGATTTTTACGACGGAGTTTCGTACTTTGCAAACGTCCTTCACGTTTGTAAATTACGAAGTTATGAAGTTTTAAAAATAAAGGAAGTATTTATTTCTTTTACCACGTACCTATGTAGTTGAGAAGAAAATAGGCAGATGATTTGGTTATGTTTCACAGACTTCCAAACTTCTCGGCAGTCAAGCAATATGAACAGAACACGCCGAACCTTTGTGGCTTCGTAGTTCAAAACAGGAGGAGGTTCTCAATTCGGTTGCATGTTTTTTTTTTGTATGTTTATTACCTCATAGGTAACTCCGTCATTTATGAACCGATTTGAAAAATTACTTGTAATTTTTTCTCGGATGTATTGGAAACTATTAAATTTGGATGGGATTTATTGTGTGCAAAACGATTTTTTCATAATATATCGAGAAGTTATAATCTTATCAAGATTTATAACAATCTTACGATGTCTGCAATTTTCCGGTGACATATACAACGTGTAACAGAATAAACGCAATACCTCTTAACTGTACTCATCATTATGAACAACTTTTACTATGGGACCAAACCCGAAATCGCGAAAAAAAAATAGCGGTTCAGTACAGTACAGTTCTGTTACACGTTGTATATGGTGAGAGGACACTTAAACAAACAAAAACTTATATTACAAAGGAATCGTGAATGATGTATCAAAAACAAGGTGATTCAAAAGTTTTCTTGCCATGCCATGTTCACGTTATTTTTTACTAAAACTCCAATTTTCTTTACCCGTAAGGATACCTCTTAGCGTCTAATACAAGTGAAAGGGGCGCACTCAGAGCAATCGGTCGGAAAAATAGTGTGCCCAATGAAAAGATTCAACAAAGTATAGAAAATGCTCCATCTAGCTGTATTTGTACCATGTTGCTTTGAAAAGGCTCAAGGTTAATTCTTTCGTTAATGTTTTTAGGGTTTATTAGTTTACAGCTGGGTTCTTAAGCATTTGAGGCGTTTATTTGAACCATAGAGTAGTTTAGTGTGCTTCTATTTATTTAGGTATATCAATGGTAACAATGTTTTCAGTTTTTTTTTTTAATTTAATACGGGTTTGCTCTTGACTCTAGTCTAGGTCATAGATGACAGAGACATAGTATTAGTGTAAGTATTAGTGTCGTGTTTGGGCTATTAAATTAGCCTTTTTTTTTAAGTATGGTAAATCATCAAATGACTTCTTCCGCTCTGGGTGGAGTGGAAGGGCGTGTCAGACTCTTACTGACTAAAACCCATCCGTGTTCCTTCTAAATCCCTTTTCGTTCCAGGGCCGCGGCGACTCTTTCGAACCAATTCCGCAAAATTAAATAAGCCTTACTAGCACAGAAGTCCAAACTGAAGGTTTGCCAAAGAGCGATGGAGCCTAGCATGCTGCAAATCAAATGGACCGACCGAATCTGCAACACAGTTATACGCTCCAAATCGCGGATATTGGAGACAAATCTGCGAGACTAAAATGGGATTAGGTGAGCTACATTTATAGGATGCACGAGGAAAGATGGGCCAAGATCGCCAGGCAATGGGTGCCTGAAGATGGACATCGCAACTGAGGCAGGCCTAAAAAACGCTGGCATGGCGTCTTTGACTAATTCTTGACAGAATGGCCAGAAGAGGAAAAAGATGGACTTAGCTGGAAAAATATGGGGGAGGCCTTTGCCCAGCCGTGGGACAACACAGGCTTCTAAAAAAAATTAAATGGGTACCCACAAAGACGCAGCAGAGAAAAGACGTCTATTGCTTGTGATAGATCTCCAAGCATGGAAACGAGAACCGGTCTTATGCTTCCTCCACCCTGCAGATTCTACCTTGTTTTCATTTCTCGACTCTCCTAACTCCCCCTTACTTCCAATATATTTGCGCCAACCACAATCGGAATTTACGCTCATCACATTACCGTCTTCTTCAATTCCCCACTCACCGTACTGACTTTATTCACTCTTCCTTCTTTGTTCAGTCTATTTCTTTGTGAAATACGCTACCTCAGGAAATCAGGATGGTCACCAACCGATTAGCCTTCAAAGTTAAAGTTCGCGAACATTTTCATAAGAAGTTGGGAGTAGTATCATCACATCGCTAATGTTTTCCAATTACCTATTTGTTATAATTGTTTAAGTATTTCGTGTACCTATTTATCTTGTTAATTTGAGTATTTATTATATATTTACATTTCATGTATAGTTTATATATTCGTTTTATTTATTTAAATGTTTGAATGTATTAATTAAACATCAATCGCTTTTTATTCACCATATTGCACCTACCACCATTTTCTGCATCACCCAAAGGTTGACTGGTACCTAGAGAATGCCTATGTCATTAAGTCCGCCTCTGTACATTTGTGTGCGTAAAGTGTTAATAAAATTAAAAAAAATAATATTATATATTCGAAAAGAAATAGGATATTTCTTTTTTTTAAAGGAGAAGAATTTGCATCACTTATCTCGTTGTTAAGTCTCGAAAAGAGTGACTATAGTAATTACTTTACTATTTTGATGTTTTTGCTCGAAAAATATTAAAACAAAAAACACATGTATATAACAAGATTTCGATTCCGGACAACTTCCCATACTTAAAAGTACGGGAAATTATCCATACAGCCATAGGGACAACTCTATTCAATTGGTAATAAATATAAATACTGACATATCTAAGTCTTTTGAGGAATACAGTCATAAAAATGTCTTCTGACGTCACTACAGAAATAAAGTACCATAACGAAGCCATAATTTTGTATGAATGGTCTCAATTACGAGTAGTCCCGCTGCGCTATAACATCATCAAAATCATATAAAATTTTACGAGCACGTCTGCGGGGGATGACTTTGACATTTCGAAGTAAACAACCTATTCAGTTATTGGTATTATTGTCACCACAGGAGTAGCTATTAACTAGTTACTTAACTTTCTACTGTTCTGTATGGTGTTGGACGTAAAAGAATAGCACCATCCCATCACTTCCCGCGAGAGGCGACTTAGGGTCTCACCAGAGAATGGGCAGCAGCATTCTCTGTGTATTACAACAGCTACACTGCGATTACCAACCCGCCTGCCAAGCGTGGCGATTATGGGGAAGCGTGGTGATTATGGGTTAATGCCCCTCGGGGGTGGCCTATGTCCAGCAGTGGACGTCTTTAGGCTGATGTGATGATGATCCAGACATATCCAAACAAATAAATAACATTGAAGTGTCTGCTTGCTTTATCAAAATAACAGCTTTTACACTGAATGCATAGACAACGAGTAACAGAATAAACGTAATACCTAAAAGAAATGGGGTTATTGCACTCATCTTGACGAACAATTCTTACTATGAATTAGTCGTTCCGAAAATATTGTCGAGTTATGAGCGAAAAAACAAATTTTAGAGTTCCGTACTTAAAGGGTACCCAACGGAAACCTATTACTATGCCTCCGCTGTCCGTCCGTCCGTCCGTCCGTCTGTCTGTCGAGAACTGTATACTACTGTATAACTGTATCTCGAGAACCGTAATAGGTATATAGTTGAAATGTTCACGGAGTGTGTATATCTATTGCCGCTTTAACAACAAATAAAAATTAAATTAAATTGAAAATGAGCGGGGCTCCCATACAAGAAACGTGTTTTTTTCGGTTTATGGTACGGAACCCTTCATGTGAGAGTCCGACTCGCAATTGGCTGGTATTATTTTTTGCCAGTCAGACTGTTTTTTTCCGTCTTCCAAAACAGCTAGACTGATTGCGACGGGATTTTACTTTTATTGTACGGGATTTTACATTTATTTCATAAAAAGAATTAGGGCTCCGTGAAAACAAATTTAAACCCTTAATGAACCTGAAATTGTTAACAAACGCGGACAAAGCCACGGGCAATAGTTACTGTATAGAAAAGTATACCTGCCACCTACTTTGTTGCGCGATCCAAGACAGTTGAATCGTTTCTCCAGGACCCGTTGAGCTTCATTGCGTCTTCGTTTTTCTAGTGGTCGCTATTGTTGATTCTGGCTATTAGCAGTTGCAGTATTTGAGAACAGTATGACGCGCATGTCCCATAAACAATACTCTTTAAACGTTTAGAAACACTTTATAATTGGTAAGCACAATTGGTAATGTTTTTATATTAAAAAAAAAAACAATTTAAATGAAGAATCTTAAGTTTTTAACGATTCATTCGTTTAAAACTTAAGATTCTTCATTTAAATTTTCGACAACAAAAGAATCGGTTAATATTCAGTATTTAAATTAAAGACGTGATTCGATCTTTGCAGATATAAATAAGGCTGCAGTTGTGAAACTATTTTAGAGGGCCAATTCAACTATCTTTTAAGCAACGTTCACGTGTGTCAAAAATGTATGAACATTGAGGCTTTTTGACAGATTGCAACTGTGATTCGAAGTTGAATTGACCCTGTTTCGTAATCATAATTCGTAATTTAATTTTATTCTTAATTACATCGTATTCAATTCTGATTGGCACCAATATCCAACGAAAATCGAATGAGCTTGCAGCGTTCCAGTGTTCCTTTTCCGAAGTGGAGGCTCGAACCAATACCTGAGCGTAAAGCAACGCTCGTGCACTTCGTCCAATCACGGACCTTCATTTTGCAACTCGATGGCGTGTGTGTGTTATTTCTCCCGTGCACGCTCTCAATGTGCGATCGTAATAAAAACCTAAATCCAAGGGATTTCCGTTAAATCGGCGTGTGTAAATGTGTTATATGGACCTTCTAGTGACGTGTGAAACCGCACAAACGTTATAAAGTGCATTTCGCGACTCAGTGTCCGAGACCAGCAACGCGTTACGCAGGAGCTCCCAATGACATGTCTACTGCTGGACAAGATGTACGTGGCCTAAGGTTAGAGCTTTCCTTTTGGTGGTGGACTCTTGAGCGTTGCAGCCCATTCAATTTTACAGAGGCTGCTCCCAAATGTGCAGGTGACGCCTTCCTGACACATGCCCTCAGATTATGGAACTGCAGCGATGGAGAAATTGGTTGCAAAAATCAATGCTCCAGGAAAACAGGGGAAGAAAATGATTCGGAAGTAAGCACTGTGTGTTATTTATTTTTCCTCTTAAAATTTTGCTCAGAAAACTGGACTGAGGCGAATTAGTGTGTTTCGGATCTTTAAGTAACTTTAGCTCATCGTTAAATTGTAACAGCCATTGGATTGGTTCGAAGATATGTGAGCATCAATAACATCCCTACTTCCCTGCGCTTCGGAAAGCAAGCTTAACCATTGGCCGCGGCTGTCATTTAAACATCTTTGATGTTCGTTTTGGCATTTTCCGGTTGCACCCGGTTAGGCTGTAAGCCGACCCCAAAATAGTTCCGAAAATGCTAATTGATTGAAGTAGCTTTTTGAATACGTCATAAGATGTAGAATTAGCGGGGCTGCGGAGAGCGATGGGTAGCTCGCCGTCCGATAAGGACCAGCTCTGCGATTCTGTTAACATCTCACCGTGTAAACTTAGGTGAAGTGAACATGATGAGAGTTGTCAATCCCTACAAACAAGATGGAATGACATTTCTCTTCACGTTAACTTCACCTATGCTTACAAGGTGAGATGCTGACAGAATAGACCGGGTTGATGGCGCGTTGTATTCCACACGTGCCTCAAAGAGACGTCAGCATAATTGGCAGGGTCCGCTAGGGCCAGTGCCTGCCAGGGTTGCGGAATTGTTCGAGAGAGTTACCGCGTCCCTGAAGCGCAAAGGGTATTTGGAGGAACATGGTGGGTTTTAGTCAGTAAGAGTCCAACACTCCCTTCCACTCCACCAGAGAGAGCGGAGTCATTTGATGATGTCCCATTAAAAAAAAGGTCTAGAATAAAACAAAAAATCCAGTTTATCATATTTTATTTTGCAACTATTATAATCACATAAATAGTTTAAAAATCACCAAAAACATCGAACAAACGTATAGAAAGTAATCTACGGAACTACACGGATTTATATGACTTATGTGAAACACAACAACTCGTATTTATTTAGTTTACAGAAGAAATGTTCAGACTTTGAGAATATTTATACAAAAATACATGGTTAACTGATGATTTTAGTGTAAAAATATTGAAAAGCGAAAACAGTAGGGCAAAGTTACATTCGATTTGTTGTTATTTGCAAACACTCGATAATAATATTGACAGGTGGCTTTCTGTTACTAAAACCTACTCATATACTAATATATAAAAAATCAATAATTCCAAATAAAAAATCCATCCTATTTTCTTTTTGAAAACACTTCAAAAACTACAACGTCATATTATAAAACATAAAAAAATAATTTGTCCTACTGTTTTTGCTACACTGTGTCTTTTGAACTGTGGACAGGTGGCAGGTATTAGTGAAGTACCAAGTTAAGTGTACTCTTGTTTCCTTCTACTAAGATCATCAGTCACCCAAGTCAGGAAATATAGAAAAGTCACTTAGTTTAAATTAATTTAACACATTTAGGTGAATATTTTGTGCATTTTGATGGATTTTAAACCCCTCTTTATGAAAGATATCAGATTTTTTCGCAAAGTCAAATTCGCCCATGATTTTATGTTTTTTTTTTCGAGTTTACGCGAATTAGTAGATAACATTAGTTACTCAAGGTATAATCGTAGGTAGGCTCTTTGACTTTATGTACTCAATCAGCTTAAATGTAAGGATAGTTTGTTTAATTATGTCCTGTGGCTTTATAATAAAAGAGGGGTTTTTACATGATTAGATGAACAAAATGCACAATCACACATATTTTATCACAACAAGAAACTGACGTGCACAGCACACGTTCCAACTACTATAGGTACTTTTAAAGCTCGATCTCCCTTCGAGGGAACGTTGTTGTTTGTGCGAATTTATGCGAAAATTTTACTGTTGTACTTACTGATTTTTTTACACTGTGACAAAGTTAAGTTTTGAGCCAACTAAATTTGGTATAGGTACTGTCATCCCAGCTATAGGAAAAAGAAAACTGTGGCTTTTCAGTGTTGGCATGGAACCATGGCTTAATAAAATTAAAAATGTTAAAAATATCGGGGGCTTGGCAGTTAAATGACCAAAAAATATTAGACGTGTATTTTTTTATTTTGCCACGTAAATAAAAGACGAAGACGATACAGTGCTTTTAAATGTTGCGCGAAGACACGCCTTGGTACTCTTTTCGCCTCGAAATGACGTAACGGACCCCCATTCCTGCGTTGAGTTTGATGCGTTACATTTTTGTTATTTAAATTGATTTGGTAGCAAAATAAAAGTGTCTAATATTTTGGATAATCTTACTGACACACCAAAAAAATAATTCAAATCAGAGAACTTTTACAGGCCATAGTCTGCAATAGGTCTTCATGCTAATAGGTGCGTATGAACTTATTAAGTCCCCCTAACGGATAAAAGGATGTGAAACCTTCCGCGAGATTCATATTTCTGGTCTAAATTTACGAGCAAATAAAATATTATCTAATGGATGATACAATTTATTTATTTATTATATACTTAATTGTACACCGAGAACAACATAAAAAGAAAACTACAAACTAAGACACATCAACACAAACACCACTTCTTAGTATTCAAGATCCAACGTATTTTAATCCATTAAAAACTTATACTTTTTCTCTTGCATGCAAGAGGATAAAAGAGATTGAAATGAAAGGAATCATTTTTCCAAGAATCTGTATCCCATATTGACGGTTGTACAGACAGCATAAAAAAAGAAGACAGGAAAATTGTCTCTGGTAAAGGATGCTAACACAAAAATAACCACACAAACACAAATGTAGAAATAAAGGCTAAAGGAAAGGTAATTAAAAACCTCGTGCAAATAGAATCATACATAATCTAGAATCCCTCCTTCTTACTTTACAATTCATTCGCGCGAGAAAATGAAAATCTTCAACAAGAAAGCAAACATAAGTTACCGCATTTACTCATTCACTGCTCCACAAACAATTGCCTGTTCCGTTCATTCGTTTACTTCGTTCCTTTCATTCATTCATTTACTTGTGGTTTGCTTTCGTTGTGATTTCATTCAGGTGGTTTTTAGGGTTCTGTACCCAAAGGGTAAAAACGGGATCCTATTACTAAGACTCCACTGTCTGTCTGTTTGTCACCAGGCTGTATCTCATGAACCGTGATAGCTAGACAGTTGAAATTTTCACAAATGATGTATTTCTGTTAAACTAAAAATCAAGGGGGCTCCCAAACAAGAAACGTGTTAGTTTCGGTTAATGGTTCGGAACCCTTCGTGTGAGAGTCTGACTCGTAGGTACTTGGCTAGTGTTTATTTATTTAATGAAAGCTTTTACATAGCTGTTTGACAATTTTTTTTTTTTTTTTTTAAAGGCTGCGGCAGATAGGTGCTATACGATAATGTGACACCGATGCGACACCATAATTTATAGAAATTATTTTTGTTTTTCCTGCTTCATTTCATTCTCATCGTTGCCGTCGCATTGTTTCGTAGCGCCTGTCATTGGGAGCCTTATAAGACACATGGGTTTTATAGTGATGTTCTGTTTTACCATTACTGGGAAGACTCACATATCCATTCTTAATTAGCAATCAACGGTTTAGTAGGTCCATCATTAATTACCGTTTTCCTATTTCAAAACACTCAAAAGTTCTAATCACGCGCTCAATTTTCGAACGTCGGCCCCAAGGCTGTTTACTCAGTAATTAAAAAAATCTCAGTTCCAGCGAAGAATTTACAAATTGCGTTTCCTACTATTTACCTCAAATTACGTTCGGGGCGGGTATCAAGAAGATTTAATTTTCTCCCGTGTTTAATATTTCACTGTTTCTCCTTCTACGGAACTTGAGCTATGATTAAAAACATTTCTGCCAAGAGCTCGTGTTTTCTCGGGCATTCTCGGCGTTTCTACATTAGTTTGCGACCTTCTTATTAACTGAAATGTGATGTGCTTGTAGCTAATAAGGTATTATTTCGTGTTAATTAGTGGAACATTTTTGGTTCAGACATACCTACCTAGCAGTGGAATATTTTTTTTTAATAATTTGTACATTAAATACCGAGCAGAGGAATCAAATATTTTTAATTGCTTGTTGTAACCAAACATTTATATTAATTAAAAAGATCCTGGAAATGTTCTGAACTAAGCCTTAAAATAATAAATCGATATGTCATACCTAATCATCGCATTTGGCAGACAAATCAGTGATAATATTTTACTTTTTATTATTAAAAATCATGTGTTGGCAGTCGTGTAAAAATAGTCCCGATCCATTCATGAAAATTTAATAGCAGCGATCTTTCCATGGAAAAAATGCAAGAATTCAAAAGTTCCGTAAAAATTCGCACAAACCCCAAAACCATTTGTTTCCTATCTAAATACTTAGAAACTCTCTCGGAGACAAACGTTTGAAACTAAAAGGTAGTTTGACATAAGTTCTAACAAATAGTACAGGAATCTAAACCATAGACTAGTTACAAAGAAGACACATTTTTTGTTATACAAAAAGTTCAAGAAGACATTTTTATTTTGTGCCAATGATAAATAAAAACACTACGGTTTTCAAAAAAAAATATGGAACATCTTGTAACACAAAAAATCGCGAAGGAAAAATTTTCCTTACAAAACAAAGTCATAATCTAATTTGGAAACGTTACACCAGCTGGTAAAACGTCAGCCATTTTGTTTCATCACAAAATAAAAACACGTTACCAACTCACCACAGAATTTTGCTAAAAAAATCGAAAAGCTATTTTTATATATTTGACGCAGCACTCTATAATAGCCACGTGCCTTCGAATGGGGTTTACGTACAGGGTCACAAAAGGGGTTTAAAAATAAACAAGTGCTATACAAACTGTTTTCTAAAATTTAGAGGAAAAAGTCCCTAGAACAATCAAGCTCCATTGAGTATTCACGGTTACTGAACTTAAAATTGTCAAACATGTTGTTATTGTTGTATGCTCCAATTGGTTGAATGAATATTCAACAGCCAATTGCATTATGTAACTTGCGTTCAATTTGTAACGCTTCGAAAGCCAATTTCCAAAAACTGGAAGCAATTCTGTTTGACCCTTCCGGTATTGAATCGACCCTATAAGGCATAACATAAAATAATAATTATAATAAATTCATTTATATTTGTAACATAACATTTGAATCGCAAGATTTATAAAAAACCGTTTTATAATACGACCTCAATCCTTGAATAAATAAAACCGTTAAATAACAAGAAAAAACCATCTACATTTTGATAAAAGAACTTAATGAAGCACAAAGTCCCGCCAAAGATCGGTACGGCTGTGTAAATTGCTGATATTGACTCACCGGGACGTAATTGGTGCATTCACTACACCCTCTGAGGTACTGATCATAGAATTCATCGTGAAGCTATGAAAGGTTAAGACCCCTGTTGTGAACCTTCGGAAAAGGTGGGAGTAGGCAGACGCGATGCGACAATTCGACAGCGCATTTTGATGGAGATTGTTCTAGATTCATTGTGTATCAGTCGAATTTGCTTGTATCCCGGGTTTCCAACTCATGGTATTGACTGGAACTTTTAGGTTTTAGCCGGCAGGAGTTCGTCGAAACCCCTCTGTTTTTCCCAAACTGGACCTAGATGGAGTATCCATGAGCACAACATGCTACCTTTATTATGTAAAAACGGTTTGAAGAAAACAGGCTATCACAACGATGCCACATTGTACAACTTCGTGCATTATTCAAAACATAAAAGTAAAAGTTGCATGGGGTTTTCATGAGAACTGTAGTAAAATTTTACCATTGGCACAAAAAAAAAGGTAATAACAACTCTCGTCATTCCAAAAGTCGTAGAAAGTTTCATATAGAAAAATATAATTAGTATTCTAATAGTAACACGTAGCTTTACATTTACTTACGCTATGTATAGACAAGCGCATGATTTTTTTTATGAATATTATTAATACTGATCTTTGTCACAGTGCAAAAAGGTGCAGAAGGCCCAGTGTGTCTACACTTATACTTGTACTGCCACAGAGTCTAATAAATCAATTTGACAGTAGCATTTAAAATCGTTCGATCTTGTCCGTACGATAGAAATCAAATGTGATTTTCTAGATGTACTACCGTCTCTAAATTATTACCCCTTTACAAGGTTGTGGAGATCAGATAGGCAGTCACTCTATGTGATAAACTGTCATTCAGCTGCACAGAAACACTGGAAGCCGACCCCAACACAATTGGGAAAAGGCTAGGCAATTGATAGCCAGTAGGTATATAACATAGAGCGACTTCTTATCTGATCTCCACAAGACAGCCGCGTCTAACGTTTGAGTTTAGTTACAGTGAGACTACTGTACCTTTTTACACTGTGTCCCACACGAGCGACCTAGCAAAACTTTACATTGAAAATATAACTCTCACCACAGGAGATTGCTCGCGGGGTCTCTTATAACTAAACCTCAAACTCTGCATATTATTTGCAGCGCTATAAGATATACAATGCATCACTGTAAATAATATGAAATGCTTTCGAACTTACAGGAGCGGCCAAGCTAATGATAAAAAATATAGAGGAAAAAGAATTATCTGCGCTAAGCACGATGAATACCATAAATAAACGAATTAAAAAAAATAAATAACTTAAACAAGTTGGGAAGCGCTTATGCTGATTAATAATGTTACGCGCCAGAATTAATGTCGGGTACATTAAGTTACTACTAGCGCCATCTAGTATCGAGTAGCAGAACTAGTAGAGTCAAGTACCTTCTAGACATTTCTTTGCTAGAACATTCTACACTTCTCGGTATCTGGTCAGTCGGCAGCGGTAGTTACGAGTACTTTCCAGATGTTTCGAGAATGGAAGTTTCTAGAATAAACTGACCTATAAAAGGAGCGCGTATTCCGCGACCGGGTCAGTATTGGATTAGCGATACAAGCGAATACTTCGAAAGCGAACTTCAAGTGCGAATAAAGTGATCAGTGGTGAAGTTGTGTGTTATAATTAGTGAGTTTAAAGTTGTAATTAGTGTTTTTAAATTAAAGTGTCATTTTGGTTATTTAATCGGCTGTTTTTATTGTCACGAACCTCAAGCTCGTAACAATTGGTGTCAGAAGAGTGGATATTTAAACCATGCCGATTCTACCAAAGGACGACACGGAGGGTATCCGTACCCGGAGTCAACGTCAGCAGGAGACGGACCAGAGGCGTTTTGGAGGTACAACACCGCAGACGTCGGAGGGCCAGTTGCCGATTATGGAGGCCGGTCCATCCACAGCAGCTCCAGCATCTGCAGCACCAGACTTTGCTGCTCTGATGCTGATGCTGCAGGAACAGGCCCGCCGTCAGGAGGAGCAGGCCCGCCGGTTAGAAGAACAGCTGCAGCGTGACAAGGAGGAGCAGGCGCGCCGCCAGGAAGAACAGATGCTCCTTATGAAGGACCTTCACGCTACCTTTGGAAAAGACATGAAGGAGGTGAAGGATAAGGTTGCTCAGCATGACAACCGCCTGTCAAAAGCTGAAACCCAGATCAGCAAGTTTAATTACGTCATTGCTGATGTTAAGAAAGAGTTGGGCAACCTTAAGGTTGGAGATGGGATGGCAGTTTCCGTAGCTACTACACCTTCTCAACGTGGATTCAAAGTGCCGCCGTTCGATGGGACATCTTCCTGGTCAGCCTACAAAAGACAGTTTGAAGCTGTTATGAAGGCGAATGGGTGGAGTAAAAATCAGGCCATGACTGCTCTCACCCTAGGCCTGCGCGACCAGGCCTTAACTGTCCTGGAAGCTCTCGATAAGGAAGTGACTTATGAGCAACTCCTTGAGGCGTTGGAAGCTAGATATGGCGACGCTCATCTGGAACACGTGTTTCGTGCGCAGCTCAAGGATCGCGTGCAACGCAGCGGTGAAAACCTGCAGCAGTGGGCCCTTGAAGTGGAGAAGCTGGTTCGAAAAGCTTACCAGTCCATACCTGCGCTCATCGAAGGGAACCTGGTGCAGGCATTCACCGATGGAATCCGCGATCTTGAAGTTAGAGCTGCTGTGAGGCTCGGGCACCACGGGACGCTTAAGGACGCTTTGGCTCATGCACTGGAGGTGGAAGCTGTACGGCAGGATCATCGTTCCCATCGCGTCAGGGAGGTTACAGCGGCTACAGTTCGCGACCGTTTAAAAGGATACAGCCCTAGGTGCTACGGCTGTGGGGAAAGGGGCCACCTTCGATCCAGTTGCCCTAAGCGGACTGCAGAAAGGGAAGGTAGCCAATCTCCAGAGGGTAGGGCGGCTAACAGCACCGCCCAACAACAGCAGGGAAACGAGTGAAAGCCAGGACTGCGGGGCGGGTGCTGGCTGATGTTCGAAGAGCCCCAAGGATTTCGATCTCACAAACCCATGACGGGAATAGCCTTATCATTAAGGGCGAGGTCAACGGAACGCCATGTAAGCTGACGATAGACACTGGAGCTTCTCGCACGGTTGTCAGTTCCCAACTTGTAAGTCGGTTCCTTGGGGACTCCGTACACAACCGAGACCGCATAAATTTGGTAACAGCCACTGGTCAGCGTATACCCGTCCGAGGAGAGAGAGAGATGGAGTTGAAACTAGGCAACGGAATTTACCTGCATAATGTTATCGTGGCTGATATAATGGACGATTGCATCCTGGGCTTAGACTTTATGAGGAAGAATTTTTGTGAGATCGACGTTAATCAAGGAGTTATGAAATGTGGACAAGAGGAACTTTTCATGGAAGGGGCGTTACCGGGAAATGTGTACAGCCTAAAGAAGATTGTTCTTCCTCCGAGATCGGAAACGATTGTGCCGGTAAGTCTTCCTCGGAATTCTGGGCAGACTCATCGTTGTGTACTCGTGGAAAAGGTAGACAATAACCTTCCATGGAAAGTGGCACGAACTTTGGTCAGAGCCACCGACATCTCAGGGGTACGTGTGCTGAACCTTAGTGATAAGGAACAGATGATAGAAAAAGGCACTCTGATTGGTACTTGCGAGGAAGTGGATTGGTTGCGTCGATACCAATATCTATCGACTGGGACCCTCAGCAAGAATGCACAAACGAAAGTGACCACACTTTTAGACGACTGTCGCAGCGCTCTGTCTGGAAATGAACTGGTCAAGGCAAAGAAGATGTTACTGAAGTACGCCAGTGTTTTCTCTTCAAACGATAGTGACATTGGGAAGACTGGCTTAGTTCAACACAAAATAAACACAGGAGAAGAATTGCCTATCCGTCAGCGACCAAGGAGATTGCCGGTAGCACGTGAAAAGGAAGTGGAAACCATGATTGAAGGAATGATGAAGGATGGTGTTATAGAACCTTCATCCAGTCCATGGTGTTCACCAGTAGTGCTGGTAAGAAAGAAGGATGGCAGCATACGGTTTTGTGTTGACTATCGTCGTCTAAACGACGTCACGAAGAAGGACAGCTATCCTTTGCCAAGAATTGATGACACGCTGGACATGCTTACTGGAGTGAAATGGTTTAGCACGCTAGACCTAAAAAGTGGTTACTGGCAAGTTGAAATCGACCCTAAGGACAAGGAGAAAACTGCATTCTCGACAGGAAAGGGCCTGTGGCAATTTAATGTTATGCCGTTTGGATTATGCAACGCTCCGGCAACGTTTGAAAGATTGATGGAACTTGTACTAACCGGGTTAATTGGCGATGCCTGTTTGGTCTACTTGGACGACATCATCATTGTAGGCCGTACGTTTGAAGAACATCTTCAAAACCTGGAACGCGTGCTCATGAAGATCCAGAGTGCAAATCTCAAGTTGAGTCCAAAGAAGTGTTCACTTTTCAAACGTCAAGTCAGCTTTTTGGGATATGTTGTGTCGGAAGAAGGCATCCGCACGGATCCAGAGAAAATCGCCGCTGTTAAAGATTGGCCAATTCCAAAAGACAAGACGCAGGTCAGAGCATTTTTGGGTTTGTGCTCCTATTATCGGCGATTCGTCAAGAACTTTGCGGACATAGCCAAGCCCCTCCACAAACTAACCGAGGAGAAGCGACATTTCTGCTGGGATGAAAGTTGCGACGTCGCATTCCAGGAGCTAAAGAAACGTCTGTGCAGAACACCTATTTTGGGGTATCCTGACGCGAACAAGGAATTTATAGTTGACACAGACGCTAGTGATATCGGACTTGGCGGTGTGTTATCTCAACGGAATGGCGATCAAGAGGTTGTGATAGCCTACTTCAGCAAGTCATTGTCGAAACCAGAAAGGAACTATTGTGTCACGAGACGGGAATTGCTAGCTGTGGTAAAGTCATTGCAGCATTTTAGCAAATATCTGCTGGGACGGAAATTCCATTTACGTACAGACCATGCTGCACTCAAATGGCTATTGCAGTTCAAAAATCCAGAAGGACAAGTTGCGAGATGGATTGAACTACTTCAGGAATACGACTTTGTGATTGAACATCGCAGCGGAAGATCTCATGGCAACGCCGACGCATTGTCAAGAAGACCTTGCCCTGAAGACTGCAAGCATTGTACTAGGCAAGAGGGTAAAGAAGTCGTACCTGTGAGGATGCTCAAGACAGACCTCAGCAGCGAGTGGAAGGAAAGCCTACAATGTGCACAGCAGGAAGATTCGGACATCAAGCCGATTCTGGAGTGGATGAAGGCCAGTGCTCCTAAGCCCACGTGGAGTGACGTCTCAGCGATGAGTTCGATCACAAAAAGTTATTGGGCCCAATGGGACAGCTTAGTGATTCAGGATGGAGTCCTGTGCCGTAAATGGGAAAATGCTCGGGGAGACAGCTGTCATTTGCAAATGGTTGTCCCTAAAGCAAAAGTACCGAATGTCCTACAGCTGTACCATAATGGTTCTTCAGGAGGCCATATGGGAGTAAAACGGACTCTACTGAAGATAAGAGAACGGTTTTACTGGGTCCACTGTCGTGACGATGTCGAGGACTGGTGTCGCAAATGTACAAGTTGTGCGGCTGTAAAAGGACCTCAGACTCGCAGTAGAGGTGCATTAAAATTGTACAACGTCGGTGCACCATGGGAAAGGATAGCCCTAGATGTTGCGGGACCTTTTCCGGAAAGTGAAAGTGGTAACAAGTATTTCATGGTTGTAATGGATTACTTCACTAAGTGGCCGGAAGTCTTCGCCATTCCAAATCAAGAAGCCTCAACAGTTGCAGATAAACTAGTTCATGAAGTCTTCTGTCGTTTTGGAGTACCCTTGGAGATTCACAGCGATCAAGGAAGGAATTTTGAGTCCCAAATATTCCAGGAAACTTGTCGAGTTATGGGTACTCATAAAACGAGAACAACTTCTTACCACCCACAATCGGATGGAATGGTGGAACGATTTAATCAGACATTGGAGAGATACCTGGCAAAAGTCGTGGAAAACCGGCAACGCGATTGGGACAAGCATATACAACCGTTTTTGCTGTCATACCGAAGTGCTGTTCACGAAAGTACATCGGTGACACCAGCCTTCGCCAACTTCGGAAGAGAATTGCGGCTGCCTGCAGATCTGATCACCGGAATACCACCTGATGCCCCACGCAATATAACCGATTATGCGAATGACTTGCGGAACAAAATGAATGACATTTATGAGCACGTCAGACAATCGGGCCAGCAAATGTCTGAAAAGATGAAAACCCGTTATGACCGCAAAATGAACAATAAAGGGTTCGACGAAGGTTCACTAGTGTGGTTGCACAATCCAGTTCGCAGTAAAGGGAAATCTCCTAAGCTTCAAGCTAAATGGGACGGGCCGTACCGGATTGTGACAAAAATTAACGACGTGACCTACCGTATACAGAAAGGTACAAGAAGTGCTCCCAAGATCGTCCATGTGGATCGACTGGCGCGTTATTATGGGACCGATAATGCTCGGGACGAGCATGTCTTAGGAGGGGGCAGTGTTACGCGCCAGAATTAATGTCGGGTACATTAAGTTACTACTAGCGCCATCTAGTATCGAGTAGCAGAACTAGTAGAGTCAAGTACCTTCTAGACATTTCTTTGCTAGAACATTCTACACTTCTCGGTATCTGGTCAGTCGGCAGCGGTAGTTACGAGTACTTTCCAGATGTTTCGAGAATGGAAGTTTCTAGAATAAACTGACCTATAAAAGGAGCGCGTATTCCGCGACCGGGTCAGTATTGGATTAGCGATACAAGCGAATACTTCGAAAGCGAACTTCAAGTGCGAATAAAGTGATCAGTGGTGAAGTTGTGTGTTATAATTAGTGAGTTTAAAGTTGTAATTAGTGTTTTTAAATTAAAGTGTCATTTTGGTTATTTAATCGGCTGTTTTTATTGTCACGAACCTCAAGCTCGTAACAATAATATATATATAATTTATTTCAGGTGACAAAGACCCATAACATATTTACCTTACAGACTACCATACATATGTATATGTATATAGAAAAACACAAAAACATTAATAAACACTTGTACACGAAGTGACGGTGTCGTGTTGCGCTGCGTGGTGTCGCGTATCCTTCCGCGGAATCGCAGATACACGACACCCTTCTAATACCTACCTTAAGTATCATTAAGGGTCAAGGACCACCGTCATCAACATTAATTTCATCAACATTTTCACATTGGGGTAAAGTTGAAAGAAACAACCTTGAAAAAATCGTCTCGGGGTAACAAATTTTTTCTTAATCCGTTGTTTTTTCATTAATTTAGTTTTTCAACTGATCTTTTCTACTTTTCTAGTCCAAGATTTGTTTTGATTAAGACTTGCATTGTTATGAAATAAGATCCAAAAATAACATGCCTTTTACTAGTAGGTTTAGCTTCTCTATTTGAGAAACTTCTGGCAGTCAAAATACATAAATAGAAAAGTTCGAAATTCAGCATGACCGCTCCTTAACAAGACTTAGGTACTATAACTCATGTTTCAAGTAACAGTTGATCCAATTAATCATGGTTAGCCATCGCTTTTAGGTATTGGTTACTAATAGCTCGCTTAAATGACGGCCATTAAAGGTCAGCTCACACCGAAACGCGATGAGATAGCATTTCGGTGTGACCTTTTTAAGATAGCAGATACAATATCGAACTTTATTTACTACAGAAATAGGCACATATTACAGTGAGTATTTTTTGCTAAATAAAAAGCTTTAGTAAACAATTCTTTTTTTATTAAAAAAGTCGTCAGTTTCGAATATAAACTTTAAAAAATTGGTAATTATAAAGAGAAGTCTCACGTGGCTCCGCGACGTCAAAAGCCGTGATGCCGATACAGTTGCCATAGAAAAAGTCTTTTTCGTAAAAGGATCAGAAATAATTGTTTCAAATTGTTATACATATCTTACGCTGAAATCAGAATCAAATTATCGTAGATTAAGAGGATCATTTTTGATTCGGTGTTAATTTTTTTGAATGCATATTCCAATGCATACTATATTTTATTTGTATTCTCTCGCTGAGATGTGTAGCTTTTCGTGTATTGAATAAAGTTCGATATTGTATCGCTATATTAAAAAGAGCGCCGTGTCGCGTCTTTGTGTAACAGGCCCTAATAGTAAACGATGGAGGAGTAACAGTGGATGTTTTACAAGGCGAGGCCTGACTTGAAAGTATTGATCAAGTACATGTTCTTTCACGAAGACTTATAAATATCTGAAGTGTAAAGTAAAGCTACTTTTTTAATATTGTAATGTGAAATTCGGTATCAATAAGTCTAGATAGAAATTCGATATCATTTTATCATTTGAAGTGGAAACTTGAATTATTTATTAAAATATTTTGAAATTATTTGTGTTATTTACTTTATCATATTTTATAGACTGTCTAATTTAGTTTACTGCCGTAATTATGCTAAATCTGGAGATGCAGAGGAGACAAAGACAAAAAAAAATCTGTTTTATTATAACGTGACGGTTGGCAGGGGAAAAAGGAATCAGAGAACGCATTGCGCCGATCCCAAGCAACATTTGAAGCAAGAAGAAGAAAATATCGTCCTAGAGATGGCCTGCAAGGGCTTTTACATAAAAAAGTCCTTAATAGATAATATAAGTATGCACAGTCACGATACAGAGTAAGTCGTCTTTCGTCTAAAGTAAAAGTACCAATTTAATTTGTACTTTACTGGACATACCTGGACGTACATAACTGGACTGGACAGCAAAGTCACCAAAATCACAAGTACAAAAAGTAAAACATCACACTGTCCACTTCCAGCTTAGTGCGAGTTTTTTAATGCACTCGATCGCGTTATCGTAAACGTTTGCTTATATGTCTGTATGTTAAAAAAGAAATACAACAGACATCCAAATAAAAAATACACTACAAAGTATAAATTAAAGTTACTTTATACTTTGTTTTTTTGTTTAAAGTTTTTTATTCACATTCACTTTTTGGTGGTACCTACCCCATAAGCAAAATACGCAATTTCGTTAACCTGGATGACATATTTGTTCCAGCTATTTTGATTTAAAAACCAAACTACAGAACCGATTTTAATGATATTTCTGTGGGACCAATCGGAAAGTATATCCTTTCACGTGGTTCATAAATAACGGAGTTATGAGGTAACAAACATAAAAAAATACAATTGAGAATCTCCTTCTTTTTTGAAGTCGATTAAAAAAAGATTTCTGTCGTTGTCACCGGACGGCGCTTATTTCAATACAAATTGACGTTTACGCTTACGCGATCGAGAACGTTAAAAACGCACTAAGGCCACTGATACCACCTCAAACACACTAAGTAATTGCTTGAAACACGAGTCGTGACCAAACACGAACCATAACAAGTCGTCTAATGAAAAATACTCATAATGTTAACGATATCATCCATATTTAGATACACGTATGAACAACATTTAGTACACTTTCAAATTATGTTATTTATAGGTCTTTGAATATTGTATCGATGCACTGGGACAAATACAATTAGTTAGAGGAACTCCACAGACGTAAATAGGTATCGAAATATCATAACGACCGAGAAATCAGTACTTCATATCAGCAGTGGTTGATTCCATAATCTGTTGTAGTTCCTTGCATTGCTGTATGAGTCTTTGTTTTCTGATATAACCTTTTTTTTTCAGGATGGGTAATCATCAAATGACTCCTTCCGCTCTGGGCGGAGTGGAAGGGTCAGACTCTTACTGACTAAAACCCACCCATGTTCCACCTTATGCCCTGTGCGTTCCAGGGCCGCGGTTACAATTTCGAACTAATTCCGCCCTTGCAGGCTCTGGCCCTAGCGGGCTTCGTCCACTATGCTGGCATCTCTTTGAGGAGCGCGTGGAACACAACGCGCTGTCAACCCGGGGCCCTACTATAAAGTCTTAAAACGATTGATGATTCCGCTCTCAGAGGGAGACACATACATAGCGAATAGCACTATCCCGTTTACATCATCGTAATTGGATGACATTAGTGCGTCATAGTAGGGCTACTGGTTCTGATCGGACGGCGAGCCACCCAACGCTCGACGTCTGAAGGCCCGCGCCTAAGATAGCCGGGAATCGTCCTGCGACTCCCGACGCCCGGGGATGGTTACAACCTGGGACTCTGTAAAACTGTATGGGTTACTTCTTGACAAGCATGCTCCAATGTTGATCACATTATCAATTTCCATTAGGTGAGATGGTGGTCAAACACAAGCCTTGAGAGTAAAAATACTCGACCCGTTTCGCCTGAGGAGTTCCACCAGCTCATTCAATTTAATAATAAATTGTTTATTCATCATAACAGCATTGTAGTACAAAGTAGTTTACAGGGTTGACAAATTATTATGTGTACTAAAACTACAACTGCCGGTCGATTCTGTAAACATATCGAAGTGAAGGCTTGAATCAAGATAGACTGACAGCTCACTCCGTGATCACGTGACATCTTGATTGTATGGATTGACAGCTCACCTCGTGATCACTTCACCCAAGCCTTCACTTCGATATGTTTACAGAATCGACCGGTTGAAATGGTGGTGAGGTGCTGCATTCCCAGCTAGATTAAAGAATAACCTGTATAAGGGAGTACAGTGCCAGTCTCCATTGGGCATAATTTGACTTTGTATAGTTTAATGATTAGCGGTGGATTGTTATTAGAGTCTTTCTTTACTTTAGCTTCATCTTTCTCAGGTCTCATTTTCAGTTAAAATATTCTTCTATTAATTCTGTTTCTCTTCAAAGGCAATATTTGTATTCTTCTAATGAAAGATCTACTGCTTAAAATTCCCAGACTTTACCAAGGTCGTCTATTTTGCAAAGCGAGACCAAAGTTTTGCTTCCCTTGAGAAAAGCAAGCCACCGCTATTTAGAAAATTAACTTATCCAAATATTAAAGGACTCTTAACTATCAAGTAAATTATACACTTGGGAGTTACAATCATAATTATAGCCTCATATTTCCAAAAATATGAATGACTAAATGAAGATGAAAGTACCAACATACACTAAAGATATGAATTCCAATGATATTACTAAACATCCAAAATTGTTATAACTACACACTTAAACTTACATTAACATTTATATCGGTAAGAAAGGTTTTGTAACAAGTTACTTATAGTTTATACAAATACACACAGTATGGCTGACGTAAGCCGAAATTGTTTTTGACATAAGATGCGTTTTAAATAATTAAAATGTTGCCCGCCAAACGTTAGCAGCCACTCAACTTCGATCATTAATAAAATTCTTATTTATCTCAAGAGCTTCAATAATGAATTTTCTTAAGAGAATTTCTCAGAATTCATTAGCGCGCTCATTTGTAGAAATAATGATTCAATTAGAAAAAAAGATAATCAAAATGTAACAATTGAAGATCATTGTTATTTATTCATAATACGAAATGATAAAAAGAAAGCAGGTGATTTGAATAATGTGAGTGAAAAAGAAACGGAACAAACAAAGTAAATAATATAAAAACATTATGATCTCGGACAAAGAAAGGTAGCCAAAAATATATTATCAGGTTACGAAATAATGACAAAACCTTGTTATAAGAAATATTAATGGATGGAATACAATAAATCTGAAAGGTGATTTATACGAGTTTCTCGAATGGTGTATAGGAATATTGATGTCCGATCTCAAAAGCAAGCCATTGTTACCAGCCCATATTCAATCGGCCTTGAACAGACATTTTTCTTACTAAATAAGAATATTTTTCGCGAAAATCAACGCTCTTTTCAAGAGCCCTCAGATTCGAGCTACTTTACCACGAATATTTTTCATAAATTATTCCCCGTAATATACTTTTGACGTAAACGATTGAGGAAAAACCCGCTATTTTTGCGGCACAATAAGGATTTGTGAAAGTTAAATATAATTATAGTGAATAAATAATTCTGGATTAGAAAATTGAAAAGCGACGAAGTCAAAAACAAGAAAGAGTCTTTTATCAATTTTGTAAAAATGTGGACGTGCATTCGAGAAACTTTAATAAAGATGATATAAAAAATCCAGTTACAAAGCAGGTAAAGCACTTATCGTATACTCAACACAATCTTAATCTTATTACCAGTCAAACATCCATTAAAAAGACAATCAAGACATTAAAATTAGAAGAAAGAATCCTCTATACATCAACAATTAGAAAAACATCTATTGATATTCATAATCATTAGGTACCAGGAGCCCAGAAGTTTACAGGACGTGTAAATTCTCGCAAGATTTGGATTTGGAAATGTCGTTTATACAGATCTTCTGCAGTAGCTCTCGAGCGATGCTTAGCGATATGTGCGTGCGAGAGCTCGCGAGTTTAGGCTGCTTTGCTTCCTATAACAAAATAATTAATCTTGAACATTCTTCTAAATACAATTAAGTACAGCAGAAACATTTTCTTTCAATGTGAAGGGAAACATGAATTCTTCCGTCTGTTCAAAAACTTGGATCGCGTTTTTATCTCATTTCTTTTATCTTTACTTCGGTAATAATTACGCGAATATTCAGATATGTAACATGTTATTTGCGTCTTTGTTTTTTAAAGAACATTGAGCATATTTTCACCCTGAAGCTTAAGATTTTTTTTCTTAACCTGCCTTGTTTTATTGAAGACGAAAATATTATTCATATTTCAGTACTTCAAGTCAAAATTGCTAAGGTATTTTACGAATGCCTCGATTTGCGATTCAAGGATAGATTTTTTCTTATTTTCTTAGTCAATTTCTGTGTTCTTCAATAATAATTTATGAAACACAAGATTTTATTGAGTGACAGAAAATTGATATCAGAAACTAGACAGAATAAGTTTTTATTATCATACATTTATATCTTGTCATGTTCAAAGACTTTCTTGCATTTTCAGAGTACTAAAATACCTTAGTTCAAATACACTGGTAATAAATATTAGCCTAGAGGCAGTTAATATCATTGTCTCCTTCAAATTCCTCCTTAGTGTCTATGGTATTAATTGGATTGCGCTATTATAAGGATCAAGCGTATGAAATTTTGACGCAAGTTTTTTTTAAATCACACTTAGTGCCTGAAACATAAGGGGTTGAAACCGTCGTCAGAATTTAATAGAAACTCACCACAGTTTCAAAAATTTGCCATAGTTTCCCATTTTCATAAACTGTTCGTTGATTCATTGTATCATTACGCCGTCCTAATGAAAACACTAAATATCACATTCTATACGATTTAGACTGGTTTGACAGAACACTTTTAAATGAAACATAAGGATGTGAAATTGTACACATAAAATTATTTTCTTTATAAAAGCTGTCTAATCACCATTTTTATTCCTCAGCTAAAAACTATCGCAAATTAACTGACTAATGCCCGGTTTCCATGTTTTTATCGGACGTTTATCATGTCACGTGTGAGGTACATACCTGTTTCCCAACCTTCTTGGCATGTTTCTTATCCCTGCTCTCCTTGAGCCGGATCTGCTTGAGGATGCCCACCAGCAGTTCGTCCACATTATGCTGGATCCCTGACGATGTCTCGATGAACTTGCAGTCTCTTGACGTGGCTAACCCTTTGCCCTCTGTATGGAAAATTGAAAATCATATATTTTCTAACTTAGATTATATCATGAATATATCAAAAATTATCTTACTACAATAAATTCGAAAGTTTGGATGAATGTTTGTTACTCAAGCATGCTAGAACGACTGAACGGATCCGGATGAAATTTGGCGTAGGGACAGATAATGGTATTTCTTTAAAAATCATCGACTCACAATATCATTGAGCCAAAATTTTCTCAAGTCAAGTAGATTTCGACGCACGATAGACACTTTTTAAATTGCCGCCAATTTGTAAAAACAAAATGACGCATGAATTCATTACACGACTACAGATTCCCAAAGAGTTCCTAATTCGAAATTTAAATAAATTTTCATGGGCTGCTTTTCTTACTGGCCTATTCTAAAAACTTTCAGTGTGACGTAAGGATTGATTCTCAAGTCGGACAAAGGGTTTTACATCATCAAATTTCTGAGTAGCAACCAAAAGAATTGCCTTTAAAGAAATTACTTTTTTTAAACCCTTCGCGGATAATGAGGGGCGAGCATATACCATCAATAGGGCACAAAATCCAAACTCCGGGCTGCTACTCAGAATAAACTCTATTCAATTACTAATTATTCAGTTAATTAAATGCACAAACACGCAATCAATTGACTAATCAATAATTCAATGACCTAATCCACTGAATTATTAAAATGATGGCGATGATAGTATACTCGTATTTAGAAACTAGCGTTTACCGACGGTTTGTTGACTGGAATTTTACGAATGAATAAACAGGGTGACTTAATAAATACCGCAGCTGTTTTCTAAATTTTGAACACTCATTCGCCTAAAGACCTTTTTAAAACCTGCGCGGTATTCGCTAACTAGTGCGGAAGCGAAAGCCGAGTGGGTATGCGCTTATCCTACTGTCCACACCTAAGCGAATATTGCTACCGCTATTGCTAGGGGTTTCAAATTTTTTTTGCGATACAATTTTCGTTGGCGCAGGATGAACCGGAACGATCCCCGGCGTAGGTGGGAGATGGAACACCGGGGTGGTTTTAGTCAGTAAGAGTCTGACAGACCCCTCCACCCGCCCCAGGGTGGAGGATTTCCATGAGGATTTCCCCCCGAGATCAAAAAAAAAAAAAAAAAAGGATGAACCGGAACTGTGCCGCAAAGGAAGCGTAAGAACCTTATGCCTGGGTGGTATGATGATGCTGCTTTCAAAGGTCCGCTTCAGCCGCGGAATCCATACTAAACACCCCGTAAGATTAAGCTCAAAACCGCAAAATTTATCGACACCGCTTGTTCGAATATCGCGTTGGTCTGAACAGGCCTGAACTTTATAAAATATGAGTAACCTTTCTTATGTGAGAATTTTCAACATATACGCGGGTTAAGCCGCTGGAAAAAACTAGATTAACGTATGTAAAAAATCAGGTACCTCCTGCTCACTTACCATTAGTGGAAACCTGTCTAGCCCTCGCCAGGTCAGCCTTATTCCCGACCAGGACCACAGTCCTCTCCACCGTGAACTGTTCCCTGGCGAGGTAGGCCAGCAGTTCTGCTGAGCGGGTGAACGAACTCTTGGCCACCACGGAGTAGACCACCACGCAGGCGTGCGGCTCGTAGGTGGAGAGACAGTTCTCGACCTGTGGTGGAGAGATGGAGAGGCCTAGTGTTAATTCAGGGCTAAAGATACATTCAAACTTACACACAAACAAATAAAACGAGATAAGGGAGAGAGGGTGCCCTTCTCCCCTGGCAACACGTCCATGAAAAGGCAGCGCACCGTTTCTGAGAAAAACAAATGATTGTAAGCTGACCTCAAAAAACTTTAAAGTTGCCAAAAAAGGAGTCGGAACTGGGGCTCAAGTGAAAAAAAAAATAACCACGAAGGGGATGGCGGGGTCTGAGTTTTAACCAAACCTGTCCGAGTCGAGGTGCCCCAAGTCCCAAGCTCGTTTCGCTCGCTCTTGCATCCTAATTCTCCTAGTAACAGTACCTAGTAACGTTGGTTATTTATTACTTTATCCAAGTCTTACAAGATATTATATAAAATAGCTAGATAACTGAATTAATTCTGTGTTTAATTATCACTTTATCCAAATTGAGTACACATTATTAATGGTTGGATAGTATATATAATACACACCGTTGCGTGTTCCATTTACCTCTACGAATTACAGGTAAAATTCATTTTCAGTGCGTGCAAGTAGAAACTTTAACGACATGTGTAAACAGCATGATTTTGATTCTTTCTTAACGGGTGTTGATCTGTTTTTTTAGAAGTGATGACTTTTAATTGGCTGTCAGTCTCACGTGCTACTTTTTTATTCTGTTTGTTTTAACTGTAAGTCATCCATAGTTGGTAAATAAATAAAAATAAATAATATCCGGATTTATTGCTTTCGCTATGACATCTACAAGAAATACGAGAATATCGTCATTCTTAGGGGCTCTTTTAAAATCTCCCACTGATGACCATAGTGTACTGGCTCAACCAACCTTCTTATAAAATAACTCATTCAAAACTTACCGACATCTCAGTGCTAGGATGATCAATGAATATCATTTCAGACTCCTCGCCATCCAGTAAGACTGACACCGACTTCTCACCGAATTCATCATCTGTAACAACGGGCAATTTCAATAACAAAGAACTCATATTTTTGTTCAGTGATAAAAATACAACAGTGGGTGTTAACACGTGTTCAAAAAACATGAGATTATGTATGGGCTTTGTATGATTGTTTTGATTGGATGGCTTGTCCCACAGTTTTCGGAAAAGGCACAAATAAAGAAAAAAAAACATTGTTTGTCGAGTTACGAGTAGGTATGCACTCAAAAATTTATGGAGCACTCTATTTGACCAGTACGGATTGTATGGACTTTCAATGCGACTTTGACCTCTGAGTTTGTTTTGGTGTTTCTTCTCAGGGTAGTCAGCTAGGAAACACCGGCCTCATCTAGCTTAAAATTACCAAAAAAGATTGACGTGTAAAAGTGTTATTAGTGTAAAAGTGTTTAACCTACTTGCAAAATAAAAATAATTTATTTTTATTTCGTGGTTTCAGGCTCTTCTCTCTATTGTAAAAGTTGTTCATAATAGGGTATTTGACTACAAAAAATCTAATTAGTACTTCAGACAGATTTCCAAAAAATATTGGACACGTATTTTTACTGTTGTCACTTAAACAAAAAACTTAAGACGATACAGTGCGTTGAAAACTCGTGTGACGTCACTTACCAGTACATTTATATTCGTAATTTTTTATTGATTTGATAAAATTAAAACTACATATCCTATATTTTTCGGTAATCTAACTGACAAACTAAATAGAATCATATTTTTTTTGACCCAGGCGACATCCCTATTATGAGTACAATGTCCCCTTTTTAGGTTTTGCGTACATTCTGTTGCACATTGTATGAAAAATCAGCTGTTTTAAATAAAATTTTTATACTCAAAGATGTGCAAAGTCTGGATTTCGAAAGCGGTGGAACAGACCATAAATAAGTATTACACATTTATTTGAAATAACAAGGAAATAAAACACAATTTATGATTGAAAATATGCAAGAAAACCAAGGTATTGTTAGCAAGGTTGTTATGAACAAACAAAGAATGAACTACACTCACTACCTACTTAAAGAAACCATAAAAATACGAAGAAGTTTTGCGAAGCTCGTAAACGGTAAGAAAGCAACAGTTTTATAAAATGAAGTAGGTGTATAAATTCTGAAGCAAACAGATTACATAAAAATAAAGCTAGAAGCCATGCTATATATGTGCAGTATCTTATTAATATTATGGAACTGGATAAACCAATAATATGGTACGAGACCAGGCTGCATGTTGAGCACTCCTGATTCTAACCAAAATCTAATATATACATAATCTGAATCTCGGAAACGGCTCCAACGATTTTCATGAAATTTAGTATGCAGGTGGTTTCGGGGGCAATAAATCGATCTAGCTAGGTTTCATTATTAGAAAACGTTTAAAAAAAAATTCGAGCAAAGCTCGGTCATGCAGGTACTTTAGACTAAAATGAAACATTTAGTGTATTTAATCTTTTTATTATTATTGTTATATTGTAATTTTTAATGTTTTTATTGATGACTTTTAGGGTTCCGCAGTCAACAAGGAACCCTTATAATTTCGCCATGTCCGTCTGTCTGTCCGTCCGCGGATTAGCTCAGAGATGATTCGTATGATTGCAGAACAAATGTTCATTCGACAATTTATCGAGAGTTTACAATCTCTCAAGATATTTTGTAATCTTACGTAGTTTGCAATTAACACCTTACGGCCGGTCTCAATTAAGAATGTACCTTTGGCCAACTGTCAAATTAGCTACCTACCAACAGCAGCTGATACGTCATGTTTGCCTTTCAAACATGTACAAACATTTCAAAAAAGTATGCTATTTTCCTATTGCTATTTTTTATCCCGGGAATATGTTTCCTTGGAATAATTTTCGAAATTTACGAGGGCAAAACCGCTAACAGAAACTAGTCTAAATGTATACTTTTAAACCAATATTAAAAATGCGAAAGTTTGGAGGGATGAATGGATGTTTGTTACTCCATCACGTCAGAACGGTTGAACGGATCTTGATGAAATTTGGCACAGAGGTAGATTATAGTCTGGAATAACACCTTTGAATAATTTTCGACATTCACGCGGGCGGCAGCTATTTAGTTTACATTTCACTAGTTTTTGCCCGCGACTTTGTACGCGCTTATCCCGGTTTTTTCCACTCCCGTAAGAATTTCGGGAAATCTCTCTTAGTGGTCCCCAACACTCCCCAAGGAACCTACGTGCCAAATTTTAGTTTTCTACTACCAGTAGTTTCAGCTGAGCGTTGTCTGTCAGTCACTCAGTCAGTCAGTAACGGAAGAATTTTATATATATTGATTGATTGAATGCTACAGAAATATTAAGTTCACTCAAGCGACAAGTCATCCTTCAAAGGTCCGTAACTCCAAAGCTGCATGACGTATGACTATCAAAGGACCATTCACAAGTTATTGCTAACTGCCACGAGTTCCGAAGTCGCATAAAGCTAGCAGTTACGACCATTCACTATGTCGTGCCGTTGAATTTATGTCAACTTAAGTACTTAACATAACTAATGCACTCGTAAAACGGTAGGTATGATGTTGGAAATGGTATGAGTATAAAGCAGGTTGGTACAACCTTTCGTCTTTGATATTATAGTAGGCGCCAGATAAATGTGGAATAAAGTATATTGACCTTTCCCTAATAACTGTTCATAGGTACCTGAACAATTAAATATGAATCGTTTTTCATTATTAGACAATGTTAAGGATCACGAAAGATGATGATTCGGGACAGCTTTGTGTCATTAATTCCGTTTTTCAAATTAAAAATGTCAATAATTGTAGGTGGGTCAATGACCGTTATTCCACGATTATCTGGCTTTTTAATTTTTTTTTTTGTCTGTATACCAAATACCTTTGTTGACTGTACTATGCCTGTAGGCAAAAATATTATTTTTGCCTTAATTCATTTCTTGGTAAATAAGTACAACTCTGCCCAACTATAAAAAATTGAATATTTTTCCCCCATGGGAAAAAGCGTCAATTTATGCATATATATGTGTGTATTACTTTTGAATATAAACGTCTCATAAAACCAATATGTTGTAAATAATAAAACTTTAATCTTTAATCTTCTAGCCTGCCTTTTATTCGAACAAAAATCAAAGTGCTCCAACAATGTAGATTTAAGTAACAAAAACTATGAAACGCTTTAAGACCACTTACATTGTCGACTATAAACTTATTTCAAAGTTACTAGACAGATATGAATGACTCTTTCTTTATTTTTTTTGGTAGGTAACAAATAATAGGAAAAAGGGAAATTCATATTGCCTTTTTCTGAGGAGACATCCTTGTTACCGCGGTTGGTATTTGGATTAAGGTGGCACAGGAGTGTGGAGAGGCAAAGTCCGGCTGTTGGATTATGATGATAATGAGTAAAAACGAGGGCCCTATACTTTGGTCAAATTCAGCCAGTAAGCATCAAAACCGAGCCAATTTAGACCTTTTCAGTGCGACCTTGAGACACACTTAGTTTTTGGCATACCATTTTTTGTTATTTCTAGCGAAGTTTATTTCTGCCCAACCGCGCCGTGTATGAATAGGCATCTTGACGTACATTAAGTTCCATATTTACTTCGGCATAAGTGCTTAGGTACAGTCTATAAATACACAATGTATCTGACGTCCGAATGAATGTGGCCGTCATGTAATTGGATAAGATGGCCCCCGGGGTGCTGTCGACTTTATTCGTAAGTGGAGTCTTCGCAAAGAGGACGGGTACTAAACAGGTCAGATAATAATGGACTGGAAGGTTCATCCTGTCCAATTGAGTTAAATAATAAGTGAACATATTGGATATTTATACAAGATTGGTGACAGCTATTTTACAATTTGACTTTAAATAATATGCAAAGTGCTTACCTATGTAGTGCGTAGTTTAATATGACATTTAGAATTTGGCACCGGCTTGCTCTGCTGTCATTGTATTTAATAAAATAAACAGGGTGTTTCTAAATTCATTTCCCCAAAATCATTTCACTATTTATTATAGATTGAACGAAACTTCAGCTTTGGCCAGACCCTCCGACAGTCACTACTATTTTATTCATATATTTAAAATTAATGTACCTACAATAGTGGTACATGGGCGGACTTAATGCATTAAGACATTCTATACCAGTCAACCTTTGGTTTAAAAAGACTGGTTTAAAACAAACAAAATAAAATAATTTGATTTATTTATAACCCAAAAAAAAAAGATTTACAAGCAATAATTATATTAGGTTCTATCCACAGTGCCAATGATGATAAATGACAATCGCATTCGCTATAGAAATGCTAATGCAATTTTCAAAATATCAAAGTATCAGCCGGTCGATTCTGTAATCATGTCGAGGGTGAGGTGATCACGAGTTGAGCTGTAAATCCATTTAATCAAAATGTCACGTGATCGCGAAGTGAGCTGTCATTCCATTTGATAATATGGATTGACAGCTCACCTCGTCATCACTTCACCCAAGCCTTCACTTGGACATGTTTACAGAATCGACCGGCTGGGATTGGTCACATGACATTTCGACAGCATTTGTCGATCATTTTTGATGTTTCACTATTACCTTCGCCACGCTACCACTGACTGTTTTTTTCTACCTAGCCCTATTGCCATGGCTAGAGAGACGGTATGGCGCCCTCACTTACCAACTGACGCAGGTGGTTTCTGGACATGGGTGTTTCGGAAAGTTCCTGTATCGTATAGGCCTTGAACCGACGCCCGGATCTCCGGCCACCATAATGTGCGGCTTGCAGGTAACAGACTTGGGGAGCCTGTTACCTGAACCGTCAAAGGCCCAAGACGGCGGCGCGCCGTGTCTCGCGTGCGCGATTAAAATAGAACGACGTAACTATACCAGGGACACTATTAGTATAGTCAACTGCCAAACATAACTACGGTCAGTTATTGAACGTTCCTTCTAATATTAGAACATCATCTGCCTAGCCTTTTCCAAATATATTGGGGTCGGCTTCCAGTCAAAGCGGATTCAGCTGAATACCAGTATTTTACGTGGGGCGGCTGCCTGCCAGACCTCCACAACCCATTAACTGGGTAACACGGTACTCTTTGGTAAGACTGATGTCAGATTTTCTTGCTTCTGACTATCCGTAACGACTGCCAAAGATCTACAAATAACAGCCGGGACCGACAGTTTAACAAGCTTTCTGAGGCACGGAAGAGTCTCGATATGTTAAGATGGTCACCCATCCACAGACCAACCTCGGCAAGCGTTGCTTAACCTTAGAGATCGACCCGTCCGGCTGTTATAATTTAGCCACGAGCATGCATAATTAATTATATATACATATACATATATTTACAAAAACAATTACATACTTACCTACTTGTCAAGCTTAAAGAAGTTTAGTAGAATGTACCAGGACCACATAAACAATAGGGCACTGTGTTATGGCAATGTTCATTGTATCAATCTATTAAAAGGGTCATGATAAAAGGCAGTGGAACCTTCCACAGTTTGATATGATAAATGATGAGCGTATGATGAATAACATTCGATAATTAATGACTCTCAAAGCCTCGGCTGAGGTCATTGCTCTCTCAACAAATATAAACTAAGGAAGTATTTTGAAAATAACCTAAAAACATACATAAAAAAATGACATATATTATTTCACTAAACTAAAAAAAAAAAATCTACGTGTACACAACACACAAACGCTGTTAGCGGGGTGTAAAGGCAAGGTTACACAATATGTGGGAAAGAAGGGTAAATAGGAACATCGGCTAAATTGGACCACCTTCACATTTTCATAACTATTTTGGAAAACTCGTTACTGGCTAGGCGCACCAAGCGATTAATAGGTAAGGTGTACGCATGCATGTTACTGGCTTACTACCGCATATCGCTTAGAGTAAATAGCCAGTAGGGAGTATTTGAAAATATGTAACAGTTTCATTGTTTGCTCAGCGACTACAATGGTTAAACAATCAGCGAAAACAACATGTGACTGTGAACCGGTCAATAAAATGTAAGTAGGTGGTCCAATTTAGCCGGCGGTCCAATTTACCCTGCTTACCCCTACCTACTAAGGGGTGTAACACACTATAATAAGGGGTGACACACACTTACCACCTTTAGCTTCGCCAGATGCAAGCAGCAAAAATAAGTAATGTTATTTACAGAAGAGCTAGCAGCCACACTTGTGCTTATTGTAAAATGGCTATTGATTGTGGATGAGAGCAGATTTAGTACCGGAAAAAACTTGTTTAGAAACCCTTATATAGTTAAAACCTGGCGTATTCCACCTGTAGAATATGTACCTTTCTATTTTACTTTTTATTTGTTGATCACTCTACGGTTGCAATGAGATTTTACCAATAGAGACGTCATACTCATTTTATGAAATAAAAAAATGGCGAAATTCTACAACCTCTAGCGTCGTTCGAATTTCGAACGGACAACACCGCGCACCATTGTCTCATTCTCTTATTACTTGTCTCTCTCGTGTAGGCGGCAAAGCGGTAACAGCGCGGCGGAGATTTTTGAGTAAAATATAATGTATGATTTACCATTTTAAACAGATTAAATAGTACTTACAAATGAAAAGACATCCTTTTTGCCTTGTGAAACCGTCGGAGTGCAACTGTTGCACTTTTGAAAAGCACAACTTAGCATTTTTGTTTTTTTTTTAATCCACTATCCCGTTACGTACGTTCGAATCGCGGCTAGACCCTGTGATTGTATTGCCGCGCAGACCTCGGTAAAAAGTATCTACGTTTATAACATCATTGGTTGAATGTCACTTTATTTATTTGTTTGACAATTGGATAGTTTCAATATACTGAAGTTTCTGGGAATTGTTGTCAAAAGTAGTAATTTTCTGATTTATCTACTTAAAAAACCTTAATACCTCATACTTGTTAAAAATTCAATTGTTTTGTTACAAGAGTTACAGTCAAATAACCGATATTTTCAAAAATGGAACATGATTGTTCCATTTTTTTTTTTTGGTTCTTTTATTATTGTTGCTAAATTAATGAAAAAAAAAACAAACAAATATTCTGGTTTGTCTGGTTTTATTTGTATCGTAGAACAAACGAGGCTTTACCGCATTTAGGAATTATTATTATAACTTGTCCATTAAATATCAGGGTCAGGCTGTTTAATATGCTGACTATGTATTATATTCGATACAAAAGGTTACTGACCTCCGTGACCGCCTAAGCTTTCTGATAAACAACTATTTTAATTAAATTCCATCCAAACCTTATTTATTCTATGTTAATCCAAATGAGTTCGCCGCTGATTTTATGAGACATTTGATTAAATAGAATTTCAGAAATCTTTACAAAAAAATTTTATATCTTCAACCTGCCTGGTGGAAGATAGTTTACAATGGTCTCAAATTAAAATGAGAAAGAAACTTTTTGGTAGGCTTTTAGAACTACAGATCGACTTAAGGCCTACTACGCACACCGGGACGGAATGGCAGAGGGTTTTACCACCGGTCAGCGCACACTAGCCACTTAGATACTGTAGCATTCCGGTGGCCTAACAGTGTATTCATGATCAAGGCCTACCAAGACCGCGGGATCCCTTAGCGCGCTCTTCGTGTCAAGAAATCCCCGAAAACATTGACATTTATGTCGTATTCCTACTAGACAAGTTTGAATGTCCCTTGGTAAAAATTTAAATCCTCTGCCTTTCCGTCCTTGTTTGTCCCGGGTCAGTTCGATCATTGTGTCTACTACAATTCAATTATCCAATAATTACTATCCTCATCAAGCCTTTTCCCTATTATGTTAGGGTCGGCTTGGGTCTAACTGTATACAACTGAATACCAGTATTGACCTCTACTACCCGGTTGCTAGTAAAAGGAAAAAAAACACTAATTTAATTAAGAAAATGACGCCATACTTCCCAAAAAATTCTATCACAAATTCTTGATGAAGGCCGAATTTATTATAATTCGATTTCATTGGCCATTCAATTACATGTTCGAAACTCCGAATCTAATAACATTCAATAAATACAAGCAAATTAATAAGACTGTCTGGGATAGAAAATCGAACTTATTTATAAATATTTGTTAAGGTTAATTTTACTGTTGAAATTTGTTTTAGATTTAATGACTGTTTAGTTTTTGTTTAATATTTTTATTTATAAATAATAAGTACTCCTTGACTTATATATATATTTTTTTAATTAGAAAATATAAAGAAATAGTAGCCTACCGGTATCAGAAACGGGGTCAAAGCTTTTTTTTAAGAAAGAGAATTCATCAAATGAAGAGAGTGTCAGACTAAATCCCATCCGTGTTCCTCCTAATGCCATTTGCGACTCTTTCGAACAAATTCCGCAATAACAGGGTCATAGCTACTGGGCAATCAGGTCTCCAGAGGGAGGAATCTCCTAACAATACGAGCCGTGTCCAGAAGTACTTACCTCTTTCTGAATGAAGCCTATGCTTCAGCCGCCTAAAGAAAGAGAGGTTTTGGTCGAGGCTCGTGCCACGTGACACGCTCTTAATAAAAAAACTTAAATAAATTGACAGATGACGCACAGCCTAAACCACTTGGTGTAAAAGTGTTAAACTTCTTAATTTTCGTGAACGTTTTACAAACTAAATTAAATATGTTTAACTCCCAACGAAAACAAACAATATAACAAACATCTTGTAATTAGCGAAACATTTAAGATTCCATTAATTAGTATCTATCTATCGAATACGAAATTGATATTGCTTGCCTGTTCTTTGTTTAATTAACGGATCTCAATTTGTATTAGAGAGGAACAAATTACGGCAATATTTAATTGAATCAGACGTTCATTTTGATGTTTTACTTGACTTTTAATTGAAAAAAATCTGCTCTCATCCACATCTTACTATATAAAGCTTATACATAACCAGCCAGCTACATAAATTATATTGTTAATTTAAATATAAATATTAATGTGTTCATTTTATTTATTAACAAATAAAACATCCTGTATAGTTAAGGCATCCTCACACTTGCCGATGCCGTTGCGGCTTTAAATATATGTATAAAGAATAAGTCCACAAACATATCGATTAAAACGATAATAACTATCGTGATATCAAACAGGTGGATAAATGTATCAGCAATATCGTTAAATGCTGAAAGAATCTATTCCTTTTCAAAAACAAAAGAAAACCGCAAGTCTGAGAGAGCTTTAGCGGCCAGCAATAGTTTATATGACTTTAGAAAACCAGTAATAGCACTATCGTATTTTGTATTTATTTGTTAGTCTTTCTGAGTCGGTTCTAACTTTGGTTAATATGATGCTTTTTAGGCGGGAATAAAACCTGACTTAGGATCACGAAGAAATACCGATGATTATTATTTAAACGGAGTTATAGCGATTTCGAACCATCGTCCTAAATAAATTGAACAGTCAGTACTGCAGAGACCTCTTTTGAGGTTTAGTTTTTAGAGACATAAACACTCGTTTGATTTGTTATGGCAGTCAAGAGGTGGGATGGTTGTCATGCCATAAATGGGTTAATAGAATGTATCCTTCGTATATCAAATTTAAATGAAACTATTTAATGAGTACCGCTCACCGTCGTCGTAGTACCTACGAGTATGTACATTAATTCTATTGAAAATAGACGTTTTACTCTACGTTTACCCACATGAATTTTGAATGTTTTAAGAAATACAGGTCATTTGCAAAGAGCAGGGGAATGTATAAGGAGTCTTTAGGGAGTCCGGATTTTAGCATACGACGAAAGTAAAAATCAATCAATATTAAACGGATCGTACGGATAATCCGTGCCCCAAAATATATAATTCGAATGTCGTTGGCGTTCAAAATGTAGCCTTTTCTGCATGAAACTCGGGCACAATCAGGACAAACTACTAACTTGTTTTTGGGTCTCGATTTATAAGGGAAGGTCACCCATCCACGGAAAATCCTCGGCAAGCGTTGCTTAACCTCGAAGATCGAACTGTGCGGCCAATATTATTAAGCTTCGAGCCCCGGTATAAAATAATAAAGCGATATTTGCCTCCAAATATCCCGGCAATGCGGCATTTTACATTTGTTTGAGTGTCCTCTTCCCATACTTCGCAGTATAATTCGTGTGCCGTAAATTTCTTGTAAAATCAAAATGATTAAGCCAGTGTCCATTGACCCCTTATTTCTACGGTCGACAAAATCAAGCAAGTCTTTACATACCCTAAGCAAAATTCACAATGTAATTTACTAAAAACGAATCGACATTTTCGTGGATCCATTTGTATAAAAAGGTCGCAAACGATTCTTTTGCAAATGGATAAAGAAATAAGTATTAGATTTAAAAGTTTTCTCCAAAATGTCTGATTTGGGTCGCAGTTAACTTAATTTACGGGCAATTTTATTATTCCTTTTATTTGTTTTTATACCTTAGGTTTTTTATTGTCGAAGTAACAAACTCGATTTAGTTGATGATAATTAGAATAAAAAGCGGAAAAAACGTTTTATTTTTATAAATATATACATACTTATATATATTTTTTTTTAAAGTGAAAACTTCTTTAGCGGCATTGTGCACTTTTTGGGATGGGTAAAAAATTTTAAACTCGCGTGAGGACACGTGACCTGATCGAAAATTCGTAAGACGGAGGGAAAGTTCTGAAGTACAAAGTTCACAAGTAGAATGCTCGCATTTGACCACTATCTCACCTGATGGTAAGCGGTGATGTGGTCGAGGATGGAGCACGCTTGTTTAGAAGTTGCCTATTTAATCTTGACAAGTTGTAGCTATTTACGGTACGCACAATGAATATTTTTCCAAACCTTTGAAGGTATAGAACGCATAAAAAAATAAAAAAGGTAAAATATGCTTCACTTGTTGCATAGAAGGCTCTCACAAATAGCTGCGACGCGATAATGCAAGAAAGATTTTTTATAGAAATCTATAGAGCAATGTTAGAACGACTTATATGAAAACGCGACGTCATAGTTGTCGCAATGTCACATAACACTTGCCTGTGGCACCCTTTAACTACCACCGATTTAACGCTTAAAATGAGCTTCATAATCAAACCATCCCAAAACCGCACTATGAAATTAATTTACTGAATTAACGTTACTCGCTATTATATTAAGCTATTATATTAATTACCAATACGCTGCCGAAGACCGCCGACAGTAACCCAAAACCACCGAAGGTAACCGGAGATGTCTAAAGGAATGTCGGGTCATTACGGAAAGTCGGCACCCGCCACGAGTGTTAGGGCTGTTACGTAATCTGATTAGGACTTTATGTAGTATTTCTATGAGATTAGAAGTCATAATTGCTTGAAATCGTATTTTACTACCTACACTATTTGCCGTTTTTCGTAATGACCCGGTCGACGCTAAAATTATAAATAAGTTAAGTTTGTTTGTAGGAAGTAATCTCTGGAACTCCTAAACCGATTTTGAATATTAGGTAATTCACCAGTAGAAAGCTACATTATTCCTGAGTGTCATAGGGTATTATATATTTTATTATCAGAAAGCGGATGAAGTCGCAGGCAGTGCTAGGATGAAATATCTTTCTTCTGCCAACAATATCGTTAGCGTGCAAAAGTTAACCACAGGTAACTTAAAAAACATATTGACCAGCACTCATCGAATCAATTTTCAAAATCGGACCTTCAGGAGACACCTAAATATCCATTGTTTTTTTTAATGATCCCAATCACATCCATGAGAATGACAACCATGACTAAACATAATAAATAGTAAGTAATACAAACTGAAATTTGAAAACTATGAAAGCCCCGTACATTACTCTGACGTAAAATTTTAATCTATCTATGTTATAATAAAACTGAATCTAGATTAATATAACTTATTGCTTTTCCCGTTCCCGTATAGCCTTATTACCTTCCTCGTGAATGTGGCTATCATATACAAAAATAATTTTCCAAATCTGACTCAGTTCTTGAGATTAGCGCGTTCAAACAAACAAATTCTTCAGCTTTTATCTATACTAATATAATGAAGCTGAAGAGTTTGTTAAAAACCGGGATAAGCGCGTACGAAGTCGCGGGCAAAAGCTAGTAAATAATATAATTGATTTCGCCAACTGCACACGTAAGTTTGTAAACTACAAATTATTAATTTTTGGACGTTTCCCTTTACTTGTACTGTGAGACCTTGCTACTCGCCAAAGTTCATGAATTCAGATAGGATAGATAGCATATACAAGGTGGAGAGTGTGGAGACGATGATACGACAATAAATCAAAACACTGGCAACACAAGTTTATACTTTAGGTAAGCGGTACAAAGAGTAAAGTCCCGCAAACCTTCATTGAAAAGGACGGATACTCAGACCAGACGGTTATGTTGTCTGGTGGGCAACTGTCCGATAGTTGATATTCGGACTGTTGCATATGTTCAAATCGCACGGAGGACTTTGCTTGCTTTGTAATTCATCGATTACAGGATATGGCGTTGCGGTTATTTTTGTTGCCGTACTAATTTCACTTCTTCTTCTTAGTTTTTCATGTGGCGCCTCTACAAGTTCACAGGAATATCTTTTATCACAGATTTGATGTCTACTTGCAACAGACTGCTAAGAATATTTCGTCAGAATAGTAGTCACTCCAGAATCCTTGACTAGTTTGAGTTTTTTAATTTCAGTGACAGGATGTATAATAGTTTCAAAATATTCCTATGAACCAGTATTGCCAGTGTTTTCATTTATTGTTGTATCGATGTCTCCACATTGTATATAGGTTACAACATAGGTACCTACAGTCATTACAACTACTTTCATAAATGTGTTATCATCTGTCGTTATCAGAACATTAGTAACGTGATTATAGACTGTGCCTGTAGCACGTCCTTTCCGGTACTCGGGCATGTCGTGCGACGTGATATCCGGTATTGAGAATGTAACAACATGGTGGAACGTTTTGGTGCTTTAGTATTGGTATGATTATGGTACATTCGCTTCTACCAGTGTCTTTGCGTGCGTTAAAATCGAAAAGGGGGTATGCTTCCGGGATTAAAAGTATCCAATGTTCTATTCCAGGATATGTTGTATATGTCACCAGAAAATTGCAGACTCCGTAAAATCGTAATAAATCTTTATTATATTATCATTTCTCGATACTTGTTGATTTATTTACTATATATACTGGTGTACTTTCTGTTTTTTTTTTAATATGTAGTAACTCACACACATCAGTGTTGTTAAACTTAATTTTATCTCTGCTGGTATTGGTATATTAGTGTAATGTTGGGTGCATTGTGCTCACATAATATAATCAATTGATCAATGTATGTATACAAAATATTGTAAAACTTATATTTGAAAAGAGTAACTATGGAGTTTCTTGTCCGTTCTCCTCCATAAGAATCTACTTTTTGCGAATGGATAACTAGAGCCACTAATATTTTAATTTCAAACTGTAAATTTGACGCTCAAAAGACGTGGAGAGGTAACAGACGGATAGTTTCGTTTCCATTTATAATATTAGTATAGATTTTATAATAAGTATGGATTACTATGGATACGTATGGGAACTACAATATTTATTTATTTCCATGTAAGATGGGTAGGCCATAAGTGGACACTAATTATGTCGATATTCTTGTGCCACCTCATCTTCCCAGCTCTTCGAGCCGTGCTGGCGCTGACGCTTTGGCTACGGAGAACCTCAAACGGTGGACCTTGTTGACAATTGTTGGTAGTTATATTTTCGAGGTACATTCCGAATGGTCATATAAAAAAATAAAATTAAAAAAATATATGCTACGCCTATAGTAGGCGCCAGATAATCGTGGAATAACGGTCATTGACCCACCTACAATTATTGACATTTTTAATTTGAAAAACGGAATTAATGACACAAAGCTGTCCCGAATCATCATCTCTCGTGATCCTTAACATTGTCTAATAATGAAAAACGATTCATATTTAATTGTTCAGGTACCTATGAACAGTTATTAGGGAAAGGTCAATATACTTTATTCCACATTTATCTGGCGCCTACTATAGTTAGTACTTCGCGTGACACAAATCTGGCTTTTATCTTTGATTTTCAATTTATGAAAAAGTCATGTTGATATGACCATTATCCTTTTTCAACGGATATCACCAAAAATAAACCACCAAAAACATTTATTTACTTACTAAAACACGAACGATCCCAAAGAAACTGTATTCAGACCGCACTTAACCCAAAAACCTTACGAACCAAACGTAGGTACTGCCAACATCATAAATTTTTCAACAGAAAACGGCTTAATGGTGGTACTTCGGCAAAACCACTTACTAAACACTTATAGTTGATAAAAGGGAGATAAAATCAGTTATTTGGCCTATTTAGAAACTCACGGCTTTTGTATGAGTAAAAAAGCTTAGATAAGAGTTGAAAGTGTTGATTATTTGTGTCTATTTCATTTTAGTGAAAGGAAAACTAAAATGGCCGCGGGGTACTATCGATTTGAAGGATCAGATTAGTCTCTTGTTTGTCCAAAGTGCTGGAGTGGTTGATTTTAATTATTTAGTTATGAAACTTGTTGAGTAAATTCTGGATACAATTTTGTTTTCAAAGGGAGATTTAGTTGTGATTTTGGAACATTTTCTTAGTCAACGGTGTTTGACACTTGTGGGGCTTGACTCCATATTATGACGAGGATATCCTTGGCTCCAGGTCTCTGGCAGACAAGGTAGCCCTTTGGAAGCGTCTGGCGAAAAGTAAAAGAGAATTTGAAATAGGAATATGAAAATATGTTTTGTTTTCTTTTGACTCCGGTGCCAGCCCTCGTTGAAGGCTGATGTAAAATATATTATGAATAAGTTTAAATCTAAAATATACTTTCATTTTATAATAATATCACAAGTAGCACTAGTGTGAGTCAATATTGTGGTTGGCTTCCAGTAAAACCGTATTGTACTTGAAGCGACTGCCTTTCTGACATCCACAACTCACTTACTGGATGGTACTTCTTGGCAAGACTGGTGTCAGATTTACTGGCTTCTGACAATCCGTAACGACTGACAAAGATTAATAAATGACAAAAAAGTCTCGGTATGTTAATATGGTCACTCGCAGACCGACCTCGGCAATCGTTTCTTAGCTTATATGGTGTACATAACAAAGAGTATTCTATTATATTTACTTAATTAATGATTAAATAAATTGTGCATCCTCCCGAAACGACAAAAGTCCGCAATCGGGGTCTGCCAGCGAGCAATGGGACGAAGTATCCTTGGAGTTCAAATCACAGACCGCATAAGACCGCATACTTCGTTCGAAAACACAAATTGCAGACGTAGGCAACTCAGCCGTCAATCAAAAATGGAACTGAGCTGGCCGCATCTGCCGCATGTCGCAACAGAACTGGGCAAAAGTGGCCACTGATTGGGTTCCAAACAACAGGAACCGGCGAAACTGTAGGCCCAGGAGGAGATAGCAGGACGAGTAACCTACTCTCCTAGCGAAAGGGTTGGCTAGATGTGGCAAAGGACAGAGAATATGGAAGGAAGTGCAGCCTTTGCACTGCAGTGTGGTACTACAGGCTCATAATAAATAATAATAATCGTAATAACAACAATAGCGATGGAAATGACGCGTCACACGTCACCTAAATAGCGGTCTGCGTGTGACAGCTGTCACTGACTGACACTAACACACAGCTGTCACTGACACATAATTATAGCGCTGCAATGACGATAGCGGTGATATCGTCTGAAATCGTCTCAACATGTTATTAGTTAGTAGGCATGTATATTATTTTACTTCGGGATACTTACCCATTTCCAGGATAAGCGCTAAACCGTGGATAACAACATAGCCAGTTACTTGTTTAATTCATTAAATTGTATGTCACATAATCAACAGTGGCAGACGAAATGACGGGTCGCACGTCATGTATATGACGCGCGGCGTGCTTATGACAGATGTCAGTGACACCCATAATATAGTTAATAAGGACAGCGCTGATTTTGACGTGTTTGCGTGTTTAGTGAATTTAATTTAATATTGGGCTAGTTTTGACGAACTCGCAGAATGTTGAATTGGTGTACAATAAAGAATTAAAGAAGGATAAATAATAATTTATCTTTATTTCAGACACATACGTCCATATTTTTACAAAGATTGCGTTAGTAGGGTTATTAGTAGTAGGTACACAATAAAGAATGAAGGTGTAGATATTTAAATAAACTTACTTTTAAATGAACAAAATTTCGTACAAAACTTCGAGATTTTAAATAAATTTTGGATAAAGTAAGGTTTTATTACTACCTCTTAAAAGAGTGTTTGCTGTATTATAAGTTTTACGGAAATTCACTGTTCCTGCAAATCGCGAGTTAGCAACATCATTTTTATTTTCAGTTTCGTTCACTACCCAATATTAATTTGTCTAGGGAAATATCATATAATCTGATTTTAGGTTTTCATGGATTAACTCTGTCTCCTACTACTTTTTTGGCTTAAACCATTAAGACCATTATTTGCTTAAAAGCATCATAATAACCAGTTTTCTTTACCAAACTCAGAAACTTATTTACTCAAAACAAAGAGTACCTAATAAAATGCTGCCTATAATTTCTAAAATTATATTTAATCTCATCTTAATTTATTAATCCTAGATTTACGTAATAATCCAGAAAAGGGGTTAGGTACCTATAAATTAAAATATAAATAATGTTTGTTATACTTGAAGGTTACATTAAAGAAACAGAAAAGAAATACCTAAATACATAAAAACTAAAGAACGATTACTAATGCTTCGAAAAGAAAAGAAATACTTAGATAAATATTTTAAAATGTATTACAAACCATTTTTATTTTTGCTACTGTCCCTCTTATCTAAAACAAAATATCATTTAGTTAACTATTTCATTCTATAGAGAATTTATAATAAAATATTATATTAAATCGCTAGGAATTTGAAAGAATTTCATGCTAAAATGCTGGCTCATGCTTTGGAGTTTGGAAAGTCGCACATGCTATCTTATTTTTAAAGCGATTCCTAGGTGTCATGCTGGCTTAGTAATTCAGGATTAAAAACTGTTTTTGAATTTTTTTTTCATGTAAAATTGATAGGTGGAGAGTGTTACAAGTTTAAAATGCAAAGAATCTAAATCAGAAAAAAAAAAATCTCGAGAACTTGAAAACATTATTAGTAAAAAAAAAAATAAAGCCAAAATAATTTTCAGGATAAAAAGGACAGGAAAATTGATGATCTTAAAGTTTCAGGAAACATCTTAAAATTATGATGTACCAGGTCTGCATAAACCGAAAGAAATTTATCTTACAAAAAAAGAACAGGAGGAAAAGTTCGGGAGTGTTCGAGAATGTTCGTTAACTTTCGGAATGAGTGGCTCACCTAAACTGGCGTCGTATGTATTCATGTATTCTGATGTCATAAATTGTGACACTAGAGCTGTCTTCCCCACGCCGGCGTCACCTAGTAACACCACCCTGTATTTTGGTATCTGTAACAAAGAAATATGGTAAAATAAATTAGAGTCAACAATTTTGAGTACATAAGGAATAAAAACTGGGGTTTTTCAAGACTAGTTTTTTGCTGCGGTTTTACTTGTCACGTGGATGAGTAGTGAGAGGGCTTACGATCACTAAAAATAATTTGATCAGGTCACTTATTTCAAAGACCACCTTTTACAAAAGGACCATTACCACGGGTTTTACAATTTATGTCTTTTTCAGCACAAATGACAATTTAATGGGTTTTATATTTTTCGCGCAGGACCATAATTATTTTCCAAACGTAAATGTAGCTTAAATTACTTCTTATTACTAGTAATTATTAGTTAGTCCCGTCAACATCGGTCCAACCGTTGGTGCACCTCAGCCTACTTAGTCAAGATGGCCACGTCTGCCGCATGTCAAACGTTTCATGGGCCTAAATCATAGAAATATAAAAAACAGGAGAAGTAGCAAGGGACGTGTCCGTGTCTGCGCGACATGGTCACATTGACCATGTCGTAGACAAATGGCAGTCTCCGCGAACCAGTGCGCTTTCGACCGAGATCGTGATAAGTTACAAGAATTCTTTTTTATATCTTTGGCCTAAATCAACCACAACGTGGCACCCAAAAATGTCCAGCGACATCACGACACATCCAAGCGAAGATGACGCTTATCGACACATCACACACACACACACACACTTCACATTTCCCCAAAGTCGGGAAAAAATTAAAAGGGAGGTCTGACAAAATAGGCTTAAAAATAAAATAGCAGTATAAATCCACAATAAACACAAAAATGTAAACAAATATTTTATCTTGTAACCATTTCGATAAAAGCAATATTCGTTATTTGTTGATTTATCAAACAATGCTCGATGGGATCTCCCTGTCCGATATTGTTAAACAATCAAACCAATTTCAATTACGTTAATGGATCAATTTATTAATGAAGCTGTTACGTCTATACCGGGTGTAAATGAGTGGCCATATTTAAGGGTGGTCCCCTGTAGCTGCTGCAAAAAAAACGACATCAAAAAACAACCAAAAGTGTAAAAAAAAAAGTTTGGTCGGGCGACCCCCGCCAGGAAAGAAGTTCCATAACAAATGCGTTTTCACGAAATTTACACATGTCTATACAAACATGTGATACAAACATGTGATATAACATATGATAAAAAGAGACAGGGACAGAGAGAGAAAGAGAGAGAGTTGCGCACCCGGCTGCGCACTCACTTACTCGTGTGCTCATTTGCTTGTAGTAAGTAGGCACGATACACACATAGTAGAATGAATTAGTTGATATCGATCGATAGTTTCTACTTCTTTCTTCGATCAGCCGAAGCTACCACACCAATCGCTCGACCAATCGATCGATCGTCGACCGATACCATCGATCATTTGCTTGTAGTAGGCTCCATACACACACGCATACACACACAGCATACGGCATTTTGTTACGTGACGATTTCTGCTAAATCGCAATACCCGTAAGCCGCGTTAAGGATCTTTTCAAGCAATCTTATGCAGTTGATGGCATTAAATATGTGATTGAACTAAAGTAGACGCCACCAACTGCAGACTGCTTTTAAAGTGTTTTTTTTTTATTTTTACTAGTTTTTTGTGGTAGGATTATTTTAAAGGCATTTTTTTTTTTAATTTTGATATTGTATCTTTACTGTATAGCAGCTACAGAACATCACCCTTAAATATGACTACGCACTTCTGGGACACCCTGTATACAACGTGTAACAGAGTAAACGCAATACCTCTTAAGGAGTCATTGAACTTATCATTATGAACAACTTTTACAATGGAACCAACACTGAAATCGCAAAAAAAAAATCGACTGCCCCATACATTTTGTGCGCATAAGTCGACAAAATGTATTGACTGGTTTTTTTTTGGTATTGCGTGTATTCTGTTACACGTTGTATATAAAATTGACCGTGCTATGACGAGAGATGTTCTTTTGTGGGAGAGAGATGAGGATATAGGATTGTCTTTTGTCACAACATGAAGGAGACTATTTTAGTCAAATTTCACCAATGACTATCATCACTGTCTGTATTCGCTGAAGCCAGCCACCCAAATTTTACCAGACATTTTTAAATCCCATGTAATTGAAGGCGAGCCTGATGCCATCTACTGGCCACAGCAAATCTTGGGTCGTACTGCAAAGTTCCAATGCCATTATGACTCCATTGTGAGAAAGCTAAGCTCTAGCTCACGCCAGAATCATGATGGTTTTAAGATGTCATAGTAAGGCCTATGCGGGCTAATCTCATAAAATATTGGAATTGCTCTGAACTGCGTCTGTGAAATGTCAGTAAAATAAGAAGGAATTTAACGCTGACAGTTCTTGACGTGGTTTAGGGGCCGAACTGACCGCCTGCGTTCTGCGGTCGAGTTCTGCGTTCTGCGTTCACAAATGCGCACGCATCAATAGGTCTAGAAATCTGGAGTTCAGTAATCTTTAGCAGTGATAACACGTCACACGCTCTTTTTACTGAAAATCAAATGTCACTTGTCACACTTGATCTCGATAGTAGTAGGTACATCTTGGGAAGGTAAAATTCTATTACTCACTAATTCATTAAACTTTTCGATCTCGTCGGACATCGTGACCTTCCAACTTTTGCAAAAAATTGAACTCCAACAGAACGCGCGTTCACTTTGACAGTCGCGGTCTGGCAGGTTTGTGTGTGTAGGATTCTAAGCCACGACATAGATTACAGTGAACGCGGAACGCTGAACTCGGAACTCTGACCGCACGCATAGGGGCGCCTGATTTTGACATTCCTTTCTGCCGGTCGATTCTGTAAACATGTCGAAGTGAAGGCTTGGGTGAAGTGATCACGTTGTGAGCTGTCAATCCATATAATCAAGATGGAATGACAGCTCACTTCGTGATCACGTGACGTCTTGATTATATGGATTGACAGCTCACCTGAAACCTTCACTTCGACATTTTTACAGAATCGACCGGCTGTTTCGGTGCAGACATTTATCCTCAATATTCGTTAGGCTCAACATAGCTACAAAACATCAGAACAGAGGGTTTTTCATTGAAATTGAATTGTGACTTTTATAATGAGTACCATAAAGTGCAAACTGTACGGAAAAGAAACGCACAAGAGCACTCGAGAAGGCTTGGCGCCTCTGTTTGATGTCTGTCACGATGACACAGATTTGAGGGTGGAAATGTGCACTAAGAAAGGATTTTCGAAACTCGTCAAAGAACGTTCTAAATCAAATAAAAAAGTTTAATTTTGGCGAATATATGGATAGTGAAAATTTTAACTCTGGGTCATAATATGAATAATTTTATAATTTGTTTTAGTGGCTTTGTCACCATATGATGGATCATGAGATACAGCCAGGATAAGAATGCTTGGAAACATGCTGGTCCTGCTCCATAGGACAATCAAGGGTGTAGACAAAATCAAACTGTTTGATTTATGTATTAACTTTATAGATATACTGTTTCTTTTAGCAGCCAGAGTAGGCAGAAACGTAGACCTGTTAAAGTCTGCCCTGTAGTACCAGCTAGCATCGTAATAGTTAGGCGACAATACTACTTTATAAGCCCAATCTTGTATAACAAAATAAATGAGAATTTGAACATCTACCCCCTTACTTCACGCGAGTGTAAATCAATTACACATAAATGGCTCAGTTCCCTCACTTATGAAGAGCTTGAACATCTTGTAAAAAAATAAAAGATTTCCCTTTCATTTCCACACCCTTCCAAATCACAAAACAGACAAGCATATGTACATAATATCTACACACATTCACTCACGCGCATACACATACATACACTACACTAACATGCACATTCAGATGCATTGAAAATAATTAGTATTTAAGATTTTATTTTAATATTTTTTTTTTGTTTTTTTTTTTTAAATTTAATTCTCCAACATCTAAAACACATTTATTTTGTTTTTTATATTTTTTTATGTTCCTGTCTATATGCCTGGAACGCTGTCGTCTCCCCTCTTGGAGGTGGGCGCTAATGGCCGCGACACAGTATTCCATACAAATGCGGTTGTTAACAAACACAATTTTTAGTAAACTGTTTTTCTGGTCCAATAAATATTTTTGTTTTTTTTTTTTTTGTTTCTTGTTTGTGTTTTTATTTTTCTGTTGACTCACACACTGTTTAATTAATGGTTCCAATATTTGTTCCTATAAGTACCATACTCTGGGTGCATCGTCCTCACATAATATTAAGTTAATTTTACTAAATTATATAAACGTTTTGACTTTGACTTTGAGCCCGCTGACAGACAGTCTAATGAAGGCTTAGCAGGGTTCCGTTGGTTACCTTTGAGTACGAAACCCAAAAAACTAAATAAATTTGTAAATAAGCTACTAAGCTATTCAAGAATAATTGTTATATTATTTCCATAACAATTCTCCCCAGATTTCAAAACAGAAGAATAAATAGGCCTTTTTCTTCAATATAAATTTAAATTAGCTTCTTGTTTGGCGTGGAAATACATGTCAAATAATTTTAGCACATAAAGCTGTGGATTAAGATTGAAATTCACTTGAAAAGGGTTCGCGGCGTGTATATTGGATTTACGCCTTGTTCGTATAAGGAATTATGGTGTTATATTGTTTGATGTCGTTATTAGGTTTCATATAATGCATAGAATTATGGAATATTTGTTTTCTTCTTATACGGTTGGTATTTATAAACTAGCTGAGATTTGCTACAACATTTTATTACACAAACACGTGTATTACGAGGTGTATTAAGATCAGTTTATATTTAAACATATTAATAGTACAATCTCTCAAGTAATTAACCATTTGCGTCGATTTTTTAAATCAGATTTCCTTTTAGGGTTCCGTACCTAAAGGATAAAATGGGACCCTATTACCATGACTCCGCTGTCCGTCCGTCTGTCTGTCTGTCCATCTGCCACCAGGCTGTATCTCATGAACCGTGATAGTTAGACAGTTGAAATTTTCACAGATGATGTATTTCTGTTGCCGCTATAACAACAAATACTAAAAAACAGAATGAAATAAATATTTGAGGGGGCTCCCATGCATCAAACATGATTTTTTTGCCGTTTTTATAGATGGATGGTACGGAACCCTTCGTGATCGAGTCCGACTCGCACGTGGCCGGTTTTTAATTATATTGTAGTTTGTTTTTGTAACTTTGCAAGCATATATTATTATGTTCATTAGCCACAACATTTTCTTGTGACACACACAACAAAACACAACACTGTACCAACCAAATATAAGTTAACTTCAAAGTAATGAGTACCCATTACCTATTTATTATTACGTCACATCTACTCCTACACAATTTAACGCTGCGAATTACTCATTAAAACCCGCTTTAACATAAATATTTACAAGCCATCATGCGTAGACAAACATTAGGTTTCTTAAGCCTTTTTTTTAAGGAAGGGAAATCATCAAATGACTTCTTCCGCTCTGGTTGGAGCGGGAGGGCGTGTCAGACTCTTACTGACTAAAACCCATCCATGTTCCTTCTAAAACCTTTTGCGTTCCAGGGCCGCGGTGACTCTTTCGAACAAATTACGCAACCCTGGAAGAGGTTTCTTAAGCCTGGATACTTAAATATAACAAATCCTGTTTCTTTGCTACGAAACTGCTACGCTTTGTAGCACCGCGCTACGCAACGGAGCGCTACATACCTCAGTGCTACGCACGCCTCTGCTACGCACGCCTGTGCTACGAGACGAGTGCTACGATGAGAAATACTTAGATTAAATTAAAATATATTATGTGTGTTATCTTATATTTTTAGTTTTATTTGGCAGTGGGTTGTATTTTTTTGTAAAAAACGTTTTTTTAGTGGTGATACTCCACAACTAAATTAACATAACACACATAATGAGTCAGTCTAAACATTTGCGTTATTTGCCGTTAAGGAGTTACTTTATGTGTCTTCACAGTCCAAGTCCAGACCAGCTCATAGTTAAATTAGACGACACGGTTGGCGCAGTGGCTGAGTAATTGGCTGCCGCGCTGTGTGTCGCGGATTCAATTCCCGCACGGATCAAATATTTATATAGCCTACAGATAGTTGTTCCGGGTCTGGCTGTTTGTGTATGTGAGTTTGTATGTTTATAAATGCTGCCATCATACTGGAGAAATTCGTAGTGTAGGGCAACGTTAACGTAACTAAATCTCACTTAACGTATCCAAGACTTTATTGATTTTAATTTGAGGAGGTCACTGGTGTTTCTTAGAAGTTTAACGTCCAATGAAAATGCAATATAGCTGAAACTAAACCCAACGCAAAAAGATAACCCGAAAAACATGGAAATTGAACATAATTGGTGAGGTAAGTGCACCGTTACCTCACCAATTGGCGCCAACACCAGATTGGCGTCGGAAGTCTGTGACCCCGGCCACCGTAGGCGCGGGCCTGCGGGCGGCGAGTGTTAGGTGGCTCACTGTCCGATCACCACCAGGCTCGGGTCGATGGCGCGTCGTGTTCCACGCGCGCCACAAAGAGATGTCAGCATAGGAGAAAGGGCAAAAACTATGTCACTCACCGGATCCATTTCATCCTCATCAGGGGTGTCCAAGCTCGCGGAGTCCACGGGCCGATAGCCGGAACAGCAGGAGCCATCGAACGGAGACCGGTCTGACGCTCTGAGGACAAGGAATTTATAACAAAGTTAATTCTGCTTTTTAGTGGTGAAGATTCTGAAGTAACAGGTATTTTCATGGTTGGAAGAGCGAAGTGTTTACAAAAAGTGCTACAAAACCTAATCACTTAATAGGTCAACATGGTTTGGCTTCCTCTTGTTTCCTGTAAGTTTTTTTCAGCCTTTTATCAATCGGTCATCGGTCCACCTTGTGGGAGGCCATCTCACGCTGCGTTGTTCCGGGTCTGGCTATTTGTAAATATGACTTTGTAAGTTTGTAAACGCACCCACGATACAGGAGAAATTCCTAGTGTGGGGCAACGTTTTACAAAAATATATATATATTTACAATTACTTGTCAACTAATGACAACGCGAACATGTTTGATACTAAAATTGTTATTATCATGGTCCCACTACCGTTGTTGTGCCTGCCATGATTTTTTGTTTTTTTCCTCTAATAAGCGAGCCGCTCCGACTTCGCCAGCGTCCGATTTACATACACCAACCTTCCTAGTTTAACGCTCTTTCTATTAGTAACCCGTAACCGTAAATCCATTGTGTGGTTTAGGAGAAGTAAACGGACACACAGATAGAGGCAGACTGCATCTTTGTTAATAAACTAGCTAATAATGAGTAAGGTAAGTTACAAAATACCTTTTTTTATTTTGTTAGGGTAAATTGTGTCCATATGCTTGGACATAGGTTCAAAGTAAAAGTCAAAACGTTTATTTCAATTAGGCCATTAAACTGCACTGAACGTCATCATTTACAGTTCAGTAAAATAATAATATTACATTAGTAAAGTGACTCTACTGTCTATTTGGAAAGGTAGATTCTTATGGAGAAGAACGGACAAGAAACAAATGATGATTTCACCAAATTTGTTATTCAAAAATTAATTTAATATTGTGTTTGCCTCACCACAATCAACCTCGACAGGGATACCCTCCCTCAGGAGTCCAATTGGTGCCCATCTCACCGAAAGCATTCGTGGGACGTGACCAGTGCCCACTTACATTTCAACTTGGCTTTATTTTAGTTCCGGAGCGAGCAATATTGAACCGTTACTTGAGTTACCATACCGACTTGTATATTCCCATTTTTCTTTTAAGGATGGCAAATCATCAAATGACTTCTTTCGCTCTGAGTGGAGCGGAAGGGCGTGTCAGACTCTTACTGACCCATCCGTGTTCCTTCTAAAGCCCTTTGCGTTCCAGGGCCGCGGTGACTCTTTCGTACAAATTCCGCAACCCTGGCAGGTTGTTTATTCCCTTGGCAACATTATATTTCAGTAATTTCTCGAAGCTTCGCTAGTGCCTACACATAGATAACACACAAACATGTATGAACTCCAAAGCCCAGTGAACCGTGAATAGATAAACTAAGTGACAAGAAGCGACGCATCCGTTAGACACAAACAACAATCTACCAATCACGTAGTAGCTTCACGCCGTTATTTCCCGAAGGGTTTGGCAGAGGTGAACCTATAGTTCGACCTCATTTTGAACGTTATAATAATAACAATTCATAAGGAATTCTTGATGAGGCAACTAAGGCCCATAGATAATACACAAATTAAACATACAAAAAAATAAACTAATACATATTAATCTTGCTTAACTTATAAACTAAGACACACGAAGTGACGGCGCGTCGAGTTACGCTGCGCGGTGTCGCGTAGCCTGCCGCGAAAACGTCGGTAGACTACACCCTTCGGCCAAAACTCTTTCTTTAGGAACGTGTCGAGATGTTGTGTCGGAACCCGCACCACAAACGACTTGAAATTGGTGTTGGTGTTGTTATACTTAAGCCCTATATTTTAGGCGCGAGCCTGTTGCTATCGGCCATGCACTAGTACAATCGACCTTCTACTCTAACAGTTCACACAGATTCCGGGCTGCTAATGAAAAAAATCCGATCGGAATCTGCTGTTGGCAATTTGATAGAAAATTGTCCATTTGTCACTTATTCATGTTCGTAGATACTATTAAATGTATCTTTTTTTACAGCAGATATTGCGGCCCAACGGATAATAGAAGGAGCGCTTATTATGACCATGAAGCAAAAAGAATATGGTTGCACTAGATCAATGAGTACACCAATCACATTCTTTTACATAAATTCTCTTTTTAATAAAAAGGAGGATGTAATAAAAAACGAATTGTTTTCGGCTATTATCGCTGCCTCATTGGTCAAAAAGATTGGAGGTTTAATGAGAACTCGATGGAACCATCTGCTTGAGGCAAGATATTTATTACTGTTTACATTCGCGACCCTTCCTTTCACTGGCAAACATATTATGTTGTAGATACTAGGTACTAGGCTATCTAGACGCCAATCTAGATCACCGTCGTCAACTAAAACACCTAAGAAAGATTACCGATACGTTCATAATAATTTCTTCAAATAAGGATTAAACAATTACACCAAAAACATTTCATGTAAGTAAATTTTGTTGCCAAGACTCATAGCTCATTACGTTTTCATTATTAAATAGTTATCAGATATCGAGTCGAGCCGAACCCTGTAACTCTAGAAAGCCTAGTTCTAGAAATCCTAAACCTTCGATAAAAAAAGTATGGCTTGGTCGTTAAATACACTTCTGGACACATCTATTGGCCCACCTTGGATTTTCAGTTTCGTTTGGTCCTAGCTAAAATTTTATATTAGGTTGAGCAAAAAGTTTTTATGCAGTTTTGAACCTGGCACATTCACAATTTCATTCAATAGTCTTTTTTTGAATTTCGAACACAGAATTTAAAGAAACAAAAGACAATTTGGAGCCTGTTTGTTGATATCAAACAATCGAATACTAAGAAAACTTGGTTTTATTGGTTTACTTGGATTTAATTCTTGAAAACGTGATTGATATCTTTGGTTTTGCAACAAACATTACTTATTCTTAACATTAAGGTGAGGTTCTATCAATAATCTATGGATACTTCACCTGAAGTCGCCGCCCAAGCTGTGGCACTTATTCAGGCCGGACACAGCCAAAGAAACGTGATTGCTCAACTTAATTTAAGTCGATCTGCGGTCCGAAATGTTTATCGGAGGTACCTAGAGACTGGCGGCTTTGTTCGTCGCCAAGGAATGCCACGATCTCGGGTCACAACTGAAAGGCAGGATCGATTCATCGTGACGACCAGCTTGAGAAATCGTCACCTTACCTCCATTGAGATACAGAACCAACTTCGCGACTTCCACGGAGTATCTGTGAGCGCTCGAACTGTTCGGAGAAGGTTAAAAGAACGCGATATGGTACCACACAAGCCAGCTAATGGGCCCAAACTAACGCGAGCCCACCGAACAGCGCGCCTTCATTTCGCACGCAGTCATTTAAATTGGACACAGCAAGATTGGAGCCGTGTACTCTTTTCTGATGAGTCTAAAATTGTGTTACATGGCAATGATGGAAGGAAGAAGGTCTACCGACGTAAGGGAGAGCGTTTCGCACAATGCTGCTTTGAAGAGAGGGTTGCTTATGGCGGTGGCTCATGGACTGTCTGGGGCGGTATATCCGCGAGCGGCAAAACTCAACTTGAGGTTGTTACAGGACCACGGCTGCCAACATTAAATGCTGAAAGGTACATTCGTGAGTGCTTAGAACCTCACGTGATACCATACGCGGACTATGTGGGCCCAAATTTCCTTTTTATGCATGATAATGCAAGAGCCCATGCGGCCGGCATCGTCAGGGAATATCTTCGGGATGTGAACATCACAGTTATGGACTGGCCAGCCAGAAGCCCAGACATGAACCCCATTGAGCACATGTGGGACGAGCTAAAAAGACGTGTTAGGGCTCGTCAGCCAGTTGCCCAGACGATGCAGGAGTTGAAAACTGCCATAGAAGAGGAATGGGATATGATCCCTCAAAATTGCATAGAGCGGTTGATAAACTCTAGGCCTAATCGTATGAGAGCTGTGGTAGATGCCCATGGAGGCAACACGCGTTATTAAATTAAACCTTTATTTGATAAAACATGTTTTTTATTCAAAAATCAATTGCCTTTAACAAGGCGCATATCCGACTTGTTAGGCGTAGCTCCATGTCGTATGGTATTCTGAATTCAAATATCGAAAAAGATGGTAAAATGTATCAGGTTTAAAACTGCATCAACAGTTTTTGTTCAATCTAGCAATCATATTTCGGTAGGGGCCATCGAAACCTAAACTCTAAGGTGGGCCAATAGATGTGTCCAGAAGTGTATTATTAACGTTCCTGAATTTTTTGCATGGAATTGACCACAAGTTCTTAAACTTAAGCTACTAGTGCAGTTGTATCGGTATTAATGCCGCCACAAGAAAAAAAACTCACGAAGCGAAATTTGTATGGCAACAAAACGAACCGCAACGCCATCTATTCTGTCAGCGACGAACTACCAACGACATCCTGCATCGCGCAAGCAAAGTTCTCCGTGCGATTTGAACATGTACAACAGTCCAAATATCAACTATCGGGCAGTTGCCCACCAGACACAACAACCGTCTGGTCGGAGGATCCTCCCTTTTCAATGGAGGTTTGCGGGACTGTACTCTCTATTCCGAATACCTCTATACAATGTTATGCACTAATTTCACAAACATTTAGGAAAGGGTCTCTGTGTTAAACAGATCGAAACTATGAGGTTTAAAAATACGAAATACTTCGAGAAAAGGTAGGCTTCCATTGGCTCGTCTTGGCTGGGGTACTATGGTGCCCCCAGATACTATTTGGCAATACTACTCCAGAGGTTCTCTTTTTTTTATACTTGAATGGGTGTAATGTATGTAGCTGTGGTAAGTCATATTTTTATGTAAATTATCTATGTTGTTGTTTCAATACTGCTGTAAAAACGTATGTTAAATGATATTCTAAATTATGTGACTTAGAAGAAACAATAGGTTTCTCAATACATACAGAATTGCGGTCTTAGTCTACACCTACCTATGTACCTATACGTAACTACTGAACATCTACAATTATCCAGTCTGCCCGTCAAAGGGCTGCTAGAACCAATATTAGCTCTCGAGCGTGCGGTAGAATAGGCTATCGGGTATATACTCTAATACATATACAGTGTTAAGTATTTAGGTACAAACAACATCGTTACTATGCCTAGTAAATCTGTGGATAAACGTAAGTAAGCCGTTTGGGGTCACAAACAACCGATTCTATAAAGAAATCTATTATTTGGGTTTTCTAAACGATTGTCAATATTGTACAGAAAATTCAAAAAAAATACCGATGACAGCCATTTTGTGAGTGACCAAAATAGGTAATTAGATTCTTTAGAAAGAAACTTTGGAACACAAAGGTAGCGCCACCAATCAAAATGTTAATCAAGCAAACAAGGGACTCACTCAAACACACATTTTTTTTGTAATGAATTAAATCAAAATCCGTTCAGCCCTTTAGGAAGAGTTCATTATAGAAGATTATAGAAATATACATATAAAGGCAAGCACCATCATTTACCTCATAAACATATTGTGAGTAGACAGAAAATTTCCTAGTTATTTCAACTTCTAACCAAATCGGCCTGTTGAATTTCCCTAATGGTATGACTTTCAAACATTGCTAGCTTACAGCCTCGCCTCGCCAGATAATTCTTGCGAAGTTTTGTGGAGTTCAGGTATTATGTGTGAATTTATACTCGCCATTATTATGTTGTATGGTCTAGGTGTTTTGTCATGTGTGTGAATGTGTTTGTCTGTCTTTTCATATTGGAGCTTGTTATTAGGGTTCCGAACTTCCGTAAGAAACGGAACGCTTTTCACTCGGGTGTCTGTCTGTCCGTATGTCACAGCCAATTTTCACCGAATCTACGGATCCGATTCTGTTGAAATTTGGTGCATATTTGAACTTCTTTGACCCAAACACGGAGTTTGAGTATGGGGATCACTTTTCGGAGACAAACTAGAAAATTACAACAATGGTGCAACTTAAACGAAAGACAAACAGAGAGAAGAAAAAAAGAAAACACAGCTTCATACGTATAATGCTGCAATATTATCAAATGAATGAGACTATGTGGATAAATTGAGATGAAGGGGTAAAAGAAATGTGTATGAAGACATGAATGACGAATTTATTTGCCCAAGAGAAAATAACAGGCATCCATGCAGATAAAACCGCGGGCCGCAGCTGATATCAGCTAGGTACCTATAGGTCTCAACAATATCATCCTTTAAGACATAAACAGTCTTCAAAGTTCAAATAGGTGTTCTGAAACAATATTTTGTGAAACATTTATAATTCTGAAGTTAACCAAATTGGATATGTTTAATATTGTTCGTGTTATTTCGTTTGTTTTCATATTTATGAATGGGTTCCGTTGAGAATGGTGTATACATAAATGTTAGTTAACTATGTACGAGTAGTTATGTAGATATAACTTATTTGTATATGAAGACAGTTCTGTTACCTAGGGGATTTCGATACTTAGCTATTAAAGTTTTGGTTTACGTACGACCAATATCCGAGCCAATTTCGGTGGTAATTTTACCCCGGGAGTATGTTACTTAGGATATTTTTCTAATTGCTCGTTGATGCTCGTGTGGATGGATTGTGTTAGAAGTGATATGAAAGAAAAGGGAGTTAGTGATAGCGTGACGGCTGACAGGACAGAATGGAAGAAAAAAACGTATTGCGCCGACTCCAAGTAACATTATTCAATGTTACTCGGAGTCGGCGCAACACGTTACACGAGAGAAAAGAAAGAAAGAAAAGAAAGAAAGGAAAGAAAGGAAAGAAAGGAAAGAAAGGAAAGAAAGGAAAGAAAGGAAAGAAAGGAAAGAAAGGAAAGAAAGGAAAGAAAGAAAGGAAAGAAAGGAAAGAAAGGAAAGAAAGGAAAGAAAGGAAAGAAAGGAAAGAAAGGAAAGAAAGGAAAGAAAGGAATGAAAGAAAAGAAAAGAAAGAAAGAAAGAGAAGAAAGAAAAAAAAAAAAAAAAAAAAAAATTGGAACTCGCACAAAACAAACAGAAAAGTAAAAAAAAGTCGGGCGGTTGTACTCGTATAAATTCAAATCACGCGGAGAACTTCGATAGCGCGATGTAGGATTTGTGTGACATCAAGTGCCGCTACAAACCTCCCCCCAGATTACCGATTACTAATTTAGCGGCATCAATGCCACCACATGAAAACTAAGAAACGAAATTTGTACGGCAATAAAAACAACCGCAACGCTATCTACGACGAACTAACATCAAAATCCTGCATCGCGCAAGCAAAGTTCTCCGTACGATTTGAACACATACAACAGTCCGAATATCAACTATGGGGCAGTTGCCCATCAGACACAACAACCGTCTGGTTCGGAGGATCCTCCCATTTTTAGTGGAGGTGTGCGGGACTTTACTCTCTGTACCGCATACCTCTATACTAACAAATATACAGTCGAAAACAAAGCATTTTCACCTTCTACTCAAACAGTTGAAATAGATAACGTTCCTTTTATAGGTACCATCAGCCACAGCTGTAGAATTGTGTTAGACATTGAATCTAATTCAATTAGGGACGCTTAAAGCGTGTTCAGGTTAGTTAATTTGTATTTCGACTAATTTCGGAGAGACCCCGGCGGGTAGTGAGATGTACCTATGTATATTCTACGTATTACCTGTTGTAGGTACTGAGTTTTGCTCGTGAGTTTGTACAGACAAATTCACGAGATAAAGTATAAAATAACTGTAATTTAATACCGGTAATTTTACTGGTAAAATAATCTAACCTAAACAGACATTAAAATGAGGTCAAATTGTTTGTTCGTAGTAAAAAGTCAGTAGAAAAATTGAACCGTTTTTTTTTCAGTGACCAATATTTTAAATATCGCTGTGACTTCATATTATGCCTCAAACACACGTCAAAAATAAGGCTCTGATATTAGAACCTGGAATCCTATGATGAATAAATTAGGATATCTAGCCAGAAAGAGGTGGATAGATAGCTGGAGCCTTTTCCAATACTACCTAGGTACCTTTACAGCGAATTTTGCACAGTAACGAGCATTACTTCCAGGGTTGCGGAATTTTTTCGGAAGAGTCACCGCGGCCCTGGAACGCAAAGGGCTTTAGAAGGAACACGGATGGGTTTTAGTCAGTAAGAGTCTGACACGCCCTTCCGCGCAGAGCGGAAGAAGTCATTCGAGGATTTCCCATCCTTAAAAAAAAAAACGAGCATTACTTGCTACCTATCTTCAAAGTGCTTAATAATATAGATATTTTTTTTTTTCCTTAGCCTATTGTGTCCCACTGCTGGGCAAAGGCCTCCCCCATATCCTTCCAGACATTCTTTTCTTGCGCCACCTCGAACCAGCCTTCGCGGTGTGCATCCAAGTCATCTCGCCACCGCTTTCTGGGCCGGCCTCGGCGACGCCGTCTATCCTCAGGCAATATATAGAAAAAAAATATATTCCGAATTTAAGCACCTAAGAATGTAAGTGATAATTACTAGCGTGGAATAAATGATTTTGTCGAGTAATATAAAAATACTTACTAGAGAAATCAATCGCATATTGAAAATGGTATGTTACAATCCACAGTTAGTATGTTATGGAATTTAGGATAGTTCTATTCAATCTGTCAAGAGGAAATATAACCTTAACTTCTTACAACAAAAATACGTAAAATATTTCTTCAAAGACGTTTTATTTCGCCAGTAACGGGTCAATGAACCATGAAAAGCGTCAGTCAAAGCAAAAAGACTGTATAAGGTGGATGATTCTATGAAACTTGTAGGGGACACTTATTGGGGTTCCGTAGTCAAAGGATCCAAGAGTCATCGGTGGATGATAAAGTGATTTTGCGCCTCACGACCACACCTTAAAGGCTCAAATGGTACAACCATTCGATCTGAAGAGCAATATTAAATCCATTTCTATGAAAGTGTCGCGTCGCTACGAGTATCTTTGAGAGCGTTAACATGGTACAAGGACAGTCATAAAAAGAATAAATAAAAGTGTGTTCACCGATAACTATATTCTGAAACTGAAGCCGTATGTCTGTCTGTCACAGAGTTCTATCTTATAAACTTTTCACTAAATAAGGACCTCTTCCATGACGTGAAAAACCCCATGTTTATTTCGTGCAACACAAAGGTTTGTACCTTTGTGTTGCACGAAATAAACACGGGGTTTTAGGCTGACTTGTTGCCTTAAGCATTCTTTACCAGTCAATCAAGGGTGATGAATATGACAGCGCATAATTGCAAACGCCGAAAGATTGTAGAATATCGCGTGAAATTGTACTCATTCTTCTAAATAAGACACGAATAAATTGGGAACGATTGAATTTGGATGGGATTAATTGTTTTCAAAGTGATCAAAATATATCGAGAATAATCTAATATTACAATCTGACGAAGTTTCCAATATTCCGGTGACAAATACATTACAGCTGCATAAGCTGGAGTGTCTGTTGCACCAGTTCTTTTTAAACAATAGGAAACGGTGATGGGCGACTGTCTTTTGTTATTTTGACGTTCAAAAAGCGCTAATCCTTACCTTAATTTGCTATTTAATAATTTTGGAATCTTATATAAAAGATTAGATTACTCGATACGTTATGTTGCTTTTCGTACTTTTGGTACCTACAGAACCCATTTAACACTACCACGACTCGTAGCTACACAGCCCGTTTATTTCATAAATGGGGACCCTTTATGAATAAGTCCCTTTCCATGGTTTATGCACGATCGATCACCGTCTTAACTACAAGCGTTCGCGACATTTAAGAGGTAAATGAACTGGCCTGGTTTAGCTGGCACCTTTTAGGCAGGCCGTTTGTTATTACTTATCTTTGAGCTGACATAGATTAGGTTTTTAGGTTGAATTCCTTTGATTTTATGTTTTAGGTGTTTCCATCAGCAAAAACCAGTTTTCAGCAACATTACAACAAACAAGCTGTTTGTTGTAATGTTGCTAAAAATTGTTTTTCAGCGAACGCTACAGTTAAGTAGTAAAAAAAATACTCAAACGAAGATATAACGTTGGATGGCCACAAGGTAGACCAATGGCCTGATGAGAATAAAATAACAAATCAATACGCGATCGAAAGCACAACGTTTGAATGCCACCAAGTTCCTAGACCGATAACTTTTTTTTTACTGTTTATAGGCACACGTTTGACCACTATCTCACCTGATGGTAAGCGATGATGTGGTCAAAGATGGAGCACGCTTGCCTAGAAGTAACTCGTGACTTAAAGATTCCCAGGTTGAACTACCAGGAAACACAGACTCTGGCAGGAAGTTTTAAGTCCTTAGCTGTGCGCACAATGAATGTGTTCCCAAAACGTTTTGTGCGTTTGGGTGAGATGTTCACCATGTACCTGGGGCGCATAGCAGTACGTCTTTTTTTTTTTAAGGATGGGAAATCATCAGATGACTTCTTCTGCTCTGGGTGGAGCGGAAGGACGTGTCAGACTCTTACTGACTAAAACCGATCCGTGTTCGTTCTAAAGCCCTTTGCGTTCCAGGGCCGCAGTGACTCTTTCGAACAAATTCCGCAACCCTGCCAGGGTAGCCGTACGTCTTGCGATCCGATGATTATTAATTAAAAAAGAATTAAACTGTGAAATTCCGTCGTACAATCTCCAAAATGCAATTGATTGAAAACCGACAGGCTGGCAACTTGCGCTCAAGACTTTGGAGCTTTAACTCGATGAGCCTATCATTGCCGAGGATCCTCTTGGCTCGTTTCTCAATTGACTCAAGGGCATCAAGCTGGTTTCAGGCAGAATTGTCCCAAAGATGAGAGCAGTACTCCAAAAATGATCGAACTTGCGCTTGATAAAGTTTGAGCAGCTGTTCCGGCGTGAAGTCTTGACGACAGCCACAGGAATCTGATGGATGCGAGAAGCCAGTTAAAGTGGCTACGCTTGAGAAAGGCCTATGGCCAGCAATGGACGTCAATGAGCTGGTATAACAGTCTGATCAGATCTATTCTTGGTCTTCAGCAAGTCGCATATACTCAGCGAAATACATATGTAGTTGCTGAAAAACACTCACCACTCTCAGCTCCTCTATAAACCTTTTATATTATAAAAGACTCACCATTTAGTTTAGGTCAGTTAAAAATAGGGACTTTTAAAACAGACTATGGTTGCGTTAAAAAAAAGGCTTGAAGTCAGGCACACCTAAATAATTAATAAGGCATTCAGGCGCAAGGACTGAATCGGTTTTATTTTTAAACTGACACGGTTAAAATGGCATTTAAAAGAAGATTTCAAAACATGTACCTCTCCATGATGCTTTGCATTTTGAAGTCAATGATTTCAGAGCAATTTCTGAGGAAAAATGTGTCTGATTGCCATTTATAGTTTAACAAATTCTATTGTAATCAGCAGAATGAACGGGTTCAATGCCAGATTTTAACATGATCTGTATCTTAGACTTTCGATAAGTTTAATGACACAATTTTATCCAACTATTTTTTTCAGACGCAATGTAGGGCTGTAGGTGGCATGTACCAAAGTACCAAGCGATCCACAATGCAAGCTTGGAGACGCGTCATAAGTGATCGCAATCATCAGTAGTGACGATCAAATACACAACCTTTTTGATTGATACAAGATGCCTGGTTTTTTTTTTTGGATAGTTATCAAAAGTCAGGCGTTATTCTCAATCAATCAATCTTTATTTGTGAACACAGGTATTACAATAAAGGTCTTATGTAAACATTTTAGTCGAGCTATATGTCCTACCAATAAAACTGGTGTACAAATATATTATGTATTTCTTAGTTATAAGTCTAAATCTATACAATACAAAGTGAGGTTCAAGTAAATAATGTCAATTAAATGTACTATTAATAAAATTTTCAATTAATTATAATTTATTTTTTACTTTATAATTTTTTACATGCATGTCAATGGTAAATTATATTAAAGGGTAATGGATATATGTGTGTGTGTATTCTGTTTATAAAGCTGCCAATAATATAAGTGTATCAATTCATATTAAAAGCAAGACAAAGATAAATTTTTGTTCAACAAAATAAGTAAGTATTTTGGTACACCAGACCGTAAATACCTAACAAAATTATGCGATTAGATTTCTCCTCGGCAGTTTATTTTCAATAAACCCATTTTATATCAGATTAGCTAGCTAATGAAAGGGAGAAACCCCTTCTTTAGAAAGAAATACTGATTTTCTAGCAAAAGCTAATGAAATCTGAAACCGATGGGCTGACTCAATTGAGAACCTTCAAGATTAGTTTTCTTAGAAAGTTCTACAGAAATGTGAAGTGAAGGATAACCTCGTTATTGGTCAATTAAAGGATTTTATTTTGTTCAATAATTTGATATCGGATTTCTCTTGGGCTTTGGGTACACAAAGCTATTTCTTTTTTAAGATATTTGTGACTTTAACAGGCTAATTCTCTCCCTCTCGGCAAAATATGCCAGAATACACGCGTGACGTCACCATGATGGTACAATTTTTGCCAGGACGTGACGTGTGTTTTCAACGCACTGTATCGTGGTCATTTTTATTTACGTGAAAAAGGAAAAATATATGTGTCCAATATTTCTTAATAATCTATCTGACGGACTAATTAGATTTTTCAGTAAAATACCCTATTGCCATAAGCGTATGGCAGTATGTATAGGCCACGATCTTTAAAAAAAAAGGATTTAATTAATGATTGATAAGTCTTCTAGTAGCCATTATAAAACAATAGAATATAATAGAAACGTAATTTTTGATTTTTGAACTGTAAAATATAAAAAGGTTTCTCTTGCCTTAGACATGGTTAAGATTAACATTCGCAGAGTTATCAAACGCTTAATTAAAGAACTTTGGCTACATAACATAACATCACGCGTGCTATCACAGAAAGGTTAGGTTGTGGTGGTGGCCTACGTGGTAAAAAGTCTTGGCAAATCAAAATATTTTTTTCCCGATTTCTGTGTCATGCTACGCTACGCTACCTATACGCTTTGACTGTGGTTGGTCCCATAGTAAAAGTTGATCATGACCAGTGATCGGCTAGCTAGTGCTACTCCGGGGATTTAGTGAACGTTATCTTAATATGGATATGCCTATCTGAATCCCGGGACCAGTTAGTAATATGGCTAACAGCACCACGCGGGACCAGCTTACACCGGAAATTAGAAGATAGATATGTCGTTGTGAGTACTCATGATATCTTAAACACTTTAACTTTACGAGGTAAATATTCCCGGGAATCCCGAGGCATGTCCATATTAACATTATCATTTAGGTTCATTGAAATAGCACTACCTTTTTTTTAGGATGGGAAAGCATCAAATGACTCCTTCCACTCCAGTCAGAACGGAAGAGAGTGTCAGACTAAATCCCATCCGTGTTCCTCCTAATGCCATTTGCGTTCCAGGGCCGTGGTGACTCTTTCGAACAAATTCCGCAACCCTGGCAGGCACTGGCCCTAGCGGGCCCCCTCTACTATGCTGACATCTATTTGAGGCGCACGTGGACAGTCAATAAACATTGACCATTGAGCAATGTCTAATCGGTGGTGTCAGATCCAAAAAGCACTGCCCCCATTCATCAATCACATTACTTACAACATTTTGTTTTCCTTTTGAATAACTTTTTTACGTTTGTAATGAGCGTTTTGTTTGTATGGAATAAAATATTTAATTAGGGTTCGGAACCACTGTATGGAAAAACGGAACACTCATAGAATCACTCACATCACAACACGGACATATGTACATGTCTGTATGTCCGCCTTTCTTAGCCGATTTTCTCCGAATCTTCTAGGCCAATTCAGTTGAAATTTGGTACACATAATACCTTCTGTGTCCCAAACAGGGACGCGTAACGGAAATAAATAATTTTTGAAAATGGGGGCCCCATTTTTTGGGGAAAACTTTCGTTTTTTTCATGTCCATGAGTACTGTCACCCCTCGAAAGATTATAGAGGTAATCTACTTGTATTTCATGTATCCTGTATACTCATCAATATCTTTAAACTCTTCCGTTACTGGTGAGTGACTGAGTGACTGTTAGACAACGCACAGCCGAAATTATTGGTCGTAGAAAGCTGAAATTCGGCATGTAGGTTCCTTGGGAAGTGCATGAGAGCACTAAGAGAGAATTTCTCGAAATTCCTACGGGAACGGGAAAAAACAGGGTTTGCGCGTACAAAGTCGCGGGCAAAAGCAAGTTGTATATAATCTTTCTGACCTATTTTCTACCATACTGGCTTGAAGCACCACTTGTTTCCACCACATTTTTTATTCCATTAGTGTTTGTAAGTTAAAAGTAGAGCGGTTACAATTGCGTTTTCAAATTAAACGGGCACTTACAGATAATTGTCTTTTTAGTATCGTTCCATTTTGTAATGGTAATTATTGCCTTGGGTTAACAGCTTCAGTAACAGGCGGCGTTTAAATGCGCTTGTTTGATTGATTTTATTTTTGAAAGATTCAGAACTTTTGCTTGTTTATAAGGTTATTTTGTTCAGTACTTCGTCCCAAAACACGTTTATATAACAAGGCCATTATTCTGATACATCTGAATGCCTAGTAGACAATATTCAGCTATGGTGGTTGTCAAAAAGTCAAATTGTCCCATTCCATTCTATATTTTTTTATGACAAGCAAAGCCCATGTCGACTTTTCTGCCATGTCTTAAGTTAAATAGGTTTTTTTTTATTTTATTTTATTCTGTTTTTTAGTATTATTTGTTATAGCGGCAACAGAAATACATCATCCTCACGGTTCATGAGATACAGCCTGGTGACAGACGGACAGACAGACGAATAGCGGAGTCTTAGTAATAGGGTCCCGTGTTATCCTTTGGGTACGGAACCCTTAAAATGGAAAAAACTATAATTATGATGTATTAATTCATGATTGTGTTCATTTGTGAGAGACTGGTACCTAAGCCGTGACTTATATTTCAGTACACCAGGGACTAAACCCCTTCCTACAGGCAGGCAAATACCATCAAAACATCATGAAAATACTTAGACAATGCTTAATAAAAGTTACATTTTAATCTTAATAAGTGTGTTTAATTAGTTATTAGAAAAGAGAAGGACTGTTAACACAAACTAAATTCTTCGATTGCTCAAATTGTATTTACCAGTCATTGCTACTTCGGTACAGTGACACTTAGTCAATCACAGCCATTTCGGATTTCTAGATTGAAAATATTTTGACTCGAGATGACAGTGACGTATCAAACGAATACATAAGCATAATTATTAAAGTCGCAAAAACAACTTTTAAAATTCATTTCTTGCCTTTTTCATATTGTTAGTTTTTATTTCTCTTGCTCCGAGAAGGACCGCTCTATTCCGCAAAAAGAAAATTCCCAAGTCAAGTTGTTCTCAAGTACGACAAAGTAAGTAATTAGAAAGTCATGTTCAACGTCAAAGTCAATATCCACTTCAAAATAATTACAGCCATTAACTTCCGTAATTACAATAATGAGAAACTCAGGTGAATGTTCCAATAAATCTGATTTCCTTGTAAACATTTCGGTATTATTAACAAAGATTTCGTGCTAAATTCGCAGTGCCGGGAATACATTTTCCAGGAATCAAATGCGTGGGATGTTAGGGTGAGACCAGAGTGGTCAATAAGTAGGCTTAACTTAATATCAAGAGCATACATTCCCCAAAGTGCTCTTGGCTACATAAAAACAGTCACAGGAGTCAATCTTCGAGGTTAAGCAACACATGTCGTGGTTGGTCTGTGAATGGGTGACCAAATGTTCGTCCGACTCTTTTCCATGCCTCCGAAAGCACATTACGCCGTTTAACCGTTGGTCGTTGGTGTCATGTTTTGCGGAATTTGTTCGAAATCGTCACCGCGGCCCTGGAATGCAAAGGGCTTTAGGAGGAATACGGATGGGTTTTAGTCAGTAAGAGTCTGATATGCCCTTCCGCTCCACCCAAAGTGGAAGAAGTCATTTGATGATTTCTCATCCTTAAAAAAAAATAGGGTGTTATTTTTAGATCTGTGACAGCTATCATGGGTAGTTAGAAGCCTTAAAATCTGACACCAGTGTTGCTAAGGGGTATTGTGTTCGCATTAAGTTGCTGGGTTATGGCGGTCAAAAAGGCAGTCGTTCTCTGTAAAATACTGCTTTAGGGTTCCGTACCCAAAGGGTAAAACGGGACCCTATTACTAAGACTCCGCTGTCCGTCTGTCACCAGGCTGTATCTCATGAACCGTGATAGTTAGACAATTGAAATTTTCAGAGATGATGTTTTCTGTTGCCGCTATAACAATAGATACTAAAAAGCAGAATAAAGTAAATATTTAAGGGGGGCTCCCATACAACAAACGTGATTTTTTATAGATAATTGTACGAAACCCTTCGTGCGCGAGTCCTACTCGCACTTGGCCGGTTTTTTTTATGTCAATATGTTATTTTATACCTTCCAAACAAAAAAACTGATAGACAAAATTCTGTAACAAAATTTCCTGTCCTAATTCCCTAATTGCGTCGGTTGACAAACAACAGTACGCAGGAACAAGCTACTAATTACATAACCAACAAACAAACACCTACACATAAGATCAAACGTGTACTACATTACATCCAAAACCGCACATTTCCTTCCTTACCACAAAGCGGAGCGTGAAATGACTCCGCTCAGCTCCTACAGGGATCTTACAAGTTGCGGAATTATTCGAAAGAGTTACCGCGGCCCTGGAACGCAAAGGGCATTTGGAGGAACACTGGTGGGTTTTAGTCAGTAAGAGTCTGGCACTTCCTCCCGCTCCGCCCAGAGCGGGAGATGTCATTTAATGATTTACCATACATAAATAAAATAGTTCTTAAAAGGAAGTGTCAAAGTCATAAATCGTTTATATGCGAAAAGAAGATGGAGCTTTACAAGCTGTATTACACCATTTCTTTCTCGCTCTTCAGAATAATGACCGGTGACCGTTGAACGAGGAACAACCGGTCTTACGTACACTCATTGAATGAATGGCTCCACTTTGAGTCTGGAACTTCTTGTTCATTGTGAAAGTTCGAATTGAGAGTTCCGTTAAGCTGTGAATTGTTTTAAAGGAATTTGGAGGTTGTGACCTGATTTTAAAGCCATAATTGGGGCGAGGTGTATGTTTAGGGTAGGACGGTGTTTGGCTGGAAACGATATGACAATAAGAACTCATTTAATGTTGATTTTTCAGTAGCAGTTTGGAGTATAGATTTGTGCCCGATTCAAAGTCAAAGTCAATTCATTTATTGCAACTAGACCATTAAAAGGCACTTTTGAACGTCATCATTTACAGTTTGAAATTAAAATATTAGTGACTCTAGTTGTCCATTCGAAAAAAGTAGATTCTTATGGAGAAGAACGGACAAGAAACTCCATAGTTACTCTTTTCAAATATAAGTTTTACAATATTTTGTATACATACATTGATATCTTGATTATATTACCCCAACACCCATCACCCAACATAACCGTAATATACAGATTAATATAGAGATTGATGGCAGAGCTCAACCTTATTTATTACATGGGACTAAAACATAACTGGCAAAATGCGAATGCTGTTTAGGTACAACTCTGTCTCACCCTTCGGGGAATACAGTCGTGATGATATGTTGTTTTGTTGATGAACTGAACTTCAATAATGATCAGGTCATTCATCTGTGTTACTTTTTTTCAGATTTTATTTATAAATAAAATACTTCATACACACAAAAGTACAATACAGTAAAAAGGCAATTTTCTCAATACTTCTACATTATCAGTATTTATCTGTATAATATTTCTGATGTGATCATTAAAATAAATAGATAAAATACCAATATAAATGGTGTTCCAACCAACTCCCATGATAAATAATCTCATCTTTACCACCCACGGACAAACCAGACTTATAAATAAATATTATCTCTAGAAGAAAAAATAACGATATGAGAAGGGCCGGCTTCTATTTTTAGTGAGAAAACTATTGGAGTGGAAAGACTATAGAAACAGGCAGAGTTAAAGGCGTATCATATCGCCTTTCATTATCATTATCATCATAACAGCCGAGAGACGTCCACTGCTGACATAGGCCTCCCCCAAAGAGGAGGGGGGGGGGGTTGCCATAATCGCCACGCTTGGCAGGCGGGCTGACGATCACAGTGTAGCTGTTGCAATGCACAGAGAATGCTGCTGCCCGTTCTCTGGTACCGTCCCTTAGTCGCCTCTTACGACGCCGAAGGGAAGAGCTGGGATGGTGCTATTCTTTAACGTCCGACACCGTACAGAATCGCCTTTAGAACTTTTTTATTAATGATAGACGTGATGGTAAGCGATGATGTGGTCGAAGACGGAGCACGCTTGTCCACTAGTAACCTATTCACTCTTTCATTAAAAACGCAGCTTGTAGCTATCAAGAATCAGTGACTCTTATGCCCAGTTTTCACAAAAACTAAGCAAAACTCAAATAAAAACGCGCTTTTATATTTTTTCAACACATTTGCTCAAAAAATGCATTAACGAAGCCTGTATACTTTGTTCGAAAGTTAAAAATTACGAACCATACAATGGAACGTGCGGTTAAATAGATATGTATCAAAGTACCAATTTTACCGCACTCCTCGTTGTATAGCGCCGTGCGTATCCTTTATGAACTTTTTTATAATTTCCATAAAAAGTGTAAGAATTTCACCAAGGAGTTTCAGATTACTAGAATAAATAATCTGAATGATCGAACCTCTTTGGAAGCGCTTTTGCTCAGTACGTTTGTCTGATTTTAATACTAAAGAGAAAATGAGGCGAAATATGTAGTTCTAATTTTCACCACACGCACGTGGCGCCATTTGCAAATTCGCATTATTTTCATTTTCATACTATGTATACGTCAAAGATTGTTGCGACTTTTTTGCGACCGGGAGGAGTGGAAGGCCGAGGCCTTTGCCCAACAGTGGAACAAAGAAGCATGAGAAAAAAGTAAATGTTAAGTTTTGTAACACCTACATTTACTTTCTTTCAGTAATTATTTATTAGTAAATGTCACTTTTCGTTTAAATTCCGGTGGAATCGTCCATCTTGGATACCTGATATCGCCCATGAAACGAGTCTATTAGCAAGCTAACAGTTCTCTCTAATGTAGTCCATTACTACTCGTCATAGTACAAGACGTTGTGCGGCGACCGCGCGTTAATCAGTGAGGGTGCGAACCAGTAAGTAGGTCGGGCGTAGGGGTGTCGAGGGGAGACAAAAAAAAATAGAACTTGGATCAGGTGGAGGAAACGTAGTAAAGTAGAAATTGGTGATACCATGATGTGGTCACAAACCCCAGTACCATTAATTTCGTTGCGGGGTCTAAGACAATTAAATCGTTTCTCCGGGACGCGTCGTGCTTCATTAACTCGGCGTTTTTCCTGGTGCTCGCCACTGTTGATTCTGGCTTTCAGGAGTTGCAATGGTTAGGAATGTGTGACGGGCTTGTCCCAAAAAAGAAACTCCAGTACTGGGGAAACTATGTAGGAGGCCCTAGGCCTCGAAGCAAATTAACATTGTGGAAGACGGGGCGCAGAGGCGGGTCGGCACCAGCCTTTTCCTAACTATGTTGGAGTCGGCTTCAAGTCTAACCAGATGCACCTAGGTACCTGTAACATGGAGCGACTGTCTATCTGAACGACACAACCCAGTAACTGGGCACTACGAACCCCTTTTTTTTTGGTCTCGCGGTGGAAATCCTCATGGATTTCCTTCGTCCTGGGGCGGACGGAGGGTCTGCCAGAATCTTACTGACTAAAACCACCTCGTTTTCCATCGCACACTTGCAGGAGGGACTACTGGAGCACTTAAGCAATCTTCAACGCAGCCCCCGCCTGGTGCCGGCCCGCCTTTGCGGGGCCCCTCTGGTAAAGCTGGGGGAGTGAGGTGTTTAACTCTTCTAGCGACCATAACCCCATGGCACAACGAGGAGTATCTGTAATGAATGTTGCACCATGCGACTGTGGTGTGGTGGAGGGTGATACATTGATCTGGTCATAAACCCCAGCATTTGGTAAACTATGCAAGAGGCTCCAGGTAAGGTGACATTCCATCAGCGAAAACGATTGTAAATACGCCAAAATGCTGAAAATTACATTTTGGTAGCGCTTATAAATCCCTTACATTGCGGACTTTAACTACTGTAAAAGAATAGCACTATCCCATCATTTTCTGTGGGTGTCGTAAGAGGCGACTAAGGGACTCACCAGAGAAGGGGCAGAAGCATTCTCTGTGCATTGTAACAGTTACACTGCGGTTTCCAACCCGCCTGCCAAGCGTGGCGATTATGGCAACTCTCCCCTTCCCCCTTTAGGGGAGGCCTATGTCCAGCAGTGGATGTCTTTCGGCTGATATGATGATGATGAAAGAATGTTCATCCAACCCCAAGGAAGATAGCCTAGATAAAAGTCTGTAACATGCGCTCCATAAATAATAATATATGGGGCAATGGAATAAAATACATAATAATATAAAAGAGAATGGGTACATTAATAATAAAATAAGTAGTATATAATAGGAAGCTGTCATTTCAGTCATTTGTTTAATTGGAATCACTATTCATAAGTCAGATATGCAAACAATACACATCCTCTCACATACACACACGTACACTACACCCGTACACAAAGAGAGGCACTCTCACACACCATTTATTTCTCATTTATTCCTATGTTGATTTTGTGTAAAATAGTATAAGCTAGTTTAAATTCTGATGCTACGGGGAGTGGCGCCGTTTGCTGAAATACAGGTTTTAACCTAGTTCGGCAGCGGATGCTTATAAATATATTTGAATCATTTTTATCTACTAGCTAATAATTACGACAAATCTTGTAATATTATTTCTGGAAATAAATTATTTTATTTATTATTTTTTATTATTCGAACAACTCATTCGCAAGAAGTTGGATATTTGAAGAGGTTCTCACTTTAAGTGGATAGTCTTTACAAGTCATCTGCTGATACCACAGAGTACCTACTTCCAATCAAGAACAAATCACTCCCTCAAGATTGTCTCACTTGAGCTTTAGAATACTATGAATGGTGCCGACTGTGTCTTAATTATTCTATCAGAACAAATCATATCCGTTCAAAAAGGTTACGAACTACTGTAAACCTCTTTATCTATTCTATGGTGTCAACCCTACCTCGGTCACGCAACGCAGTAATCAGTTACAAATCTCTTTTAATCAGATTAGACACCGTCCGTCTGCTCTTTGTGGAATTGTGGGTGACTACTGTATTGTCTGGCTGTGCTTCGTCATGGCGTGATGTTGTGTCGTATTTCTCTTGCTAGACAATTTATTCATGATGTAGTGTACTTGGGAAATGAAGCTTCTTTAGGAGAGGGATGATAGTCGAAGGTGAATGGGTGATTTGGTTTTGGAACTTTTTGAAATACAACGTGTAACAGAATAAACGCAATACTTCTTAAGGGGTCATTGTACTCATCATTATGTACAACTTTTACTATGGGACCAACCCGGAAATCATTAAAAAAATCAGCGCTGTTCAGTACATTTTGTCGAGTTAACCGCACAAAAATGTATTGGGTAGTCGATTTTTTTTTCGCGATTTCCGTGTTGGTCCCATAGTGAAAGTTGTTTGTAATGATAAGTTCAATGACCCCTTAAGAGGTATTGCGTTTATTCTGTTACACGTTGTATACAAAATTAGCCGGACAATTCTGAAAAAATACCTCTCCTTAAAAACCAAGGTGAGCTTGAAGCGAACTGTAGTTCCACCTTGATTGCATTGACAGCTAACTTCAAGTTGCTCCTAAGTTTTCACTATGAGATGTTTGCAGAACCGCACTTCAGATTGCCACTGCAGCGTGAGCCTCTTCTGAGACAACGATAAATCGAGCTGTGGGCACCATGTACATATATTGTCGAGTTCTGACCATTAAAATACCGTTTTTCTGGCACTATTTCAAACATACATTAGCATTTAATTTTATAAAACCATCTGGGCACTTTAAAAAAAAAACTTGGAGCCGATGCTTTTCATGATTCCTTAATGAATGTGGTACTTATATAAGATCCCCTTGAAACTTTAAGTACTCATTCCAAAGAAATAGCTTTACTTAAACCGTTGCATAATCCATGGAATTAGTGTCATTACTGAGAATGTTTTCCTTCACCGGATACAAGTCATGATAGCTTCGAACACGCGACCCCACGATTGCCGACTGTGGTTTAATACTTATGCGCTACTAGCGTTATCAGGTGGGTTTGTTCCCGAGGCATTTTTTTCGGGACGCTACACATGTTACTCAGCGAACGTACCTAAAACTTTCACCGTGAAAAAAAAATATAGTCACATCGGTACATCCAGATATTTTTTATATCTATATATACATATATGTATATAATAATAATAATAATATCTTGGGACAACTCACACACGGTCATCTGATCCCAAACTAGGCAGAGCCTGTGCTATGGCAACCAGACAACTGATAAACATACTTATATATTTCTAAATACATACATATTATAGACAAATTACACCCAGACACAGAACAAATGATCATGCTCATCACACAAAGATTTGTCCTATATAAAACAAAGTTGGGTTAGTTACACCATTTATAACTCAAGAACGGCTGAACCGATTATGAAGATCTTTGGTTTTTTAGATTTGTCTTTGCCCCGAATAGCAGAATAAGTATTAAAACATTGGAAAAATGAAAGAAAAAAAATATATAAAAATCATTTTCGAATACAATGGCATTTTTGATACATAAAATATTCTGAGGCGGTACGAAGTTCGCCGGGACTACTAGTTTTTAATAAAAGTAAGTTTAGTAAAGTCTAAAATCAGTTCGTGCTGTAACACTGATCAAGATTTGCGAAAGTCCTGAATCTCTGAACTGACGACATGGGGATTAAAGTAAGTAATGGGATAAGTTTTTTTAAATAACATTACCTTGATTTTTATTTATAAAATGTTAAAGTTTGTAGCGCGACGCGGGTCAAAACTAGCATATTACTTTGTCAGCTTTAAGTATTATATTTTCTGTTTTAATTAAAATGTCAAAAGATTTTAAATCATTTCTGTTTTCTTTTTTTGTGTAGAGAAGTAATCTCAAACAAAAATCACGAATCCTCGGTTCAAGTAATTTTCAGTGTGGAAACTAAGCATTTCAAACGGCACAAAATATCAGTTATGGATTGGAACCAATCACCGCTAACAAACGCACTTTTTCCCACACTAGGAATTTCTCCTGTATCGCGGGTGCGTTTACAAACATATAAACTCACATACACAAACAGCCAGACTCGGAACAACTATCTGTAGGCCATGCAAATATTTGTTCCGTGCGGGAATCGAACCCGCGACACGCAGCGCAGCAGTCAATCGCTCAACCACTGCACCAACCGTGTTCGTTATTTGTTCAATCCTTTAAAAAATGGTACTTCACAAATCTACCTACTTCTCAAAGTTGTCGCGGGGTAATACACTTCTGGACACATCTATTGGCCCACCTTAGAGTTTAGGTTTCGATGGCCCCTACCGAAATATGATTGCTAGATTGAACAAAAACTGTTGATGCAGTTTTAAACCTGATACATTTTACCATCTTTTTCGATCGTATTGTTTTAAATTTGAATTCAGAATACCATACGACATGGAGCTACGCCTAACAAGTCGGATATGCGCCTTGTTAAAGGCAATTGATTTTTGAATAAAAAACATGTTTTATCAAATAAAGGTTTAATTTAATAACGCGTGTTGCCTCCATGGGCATCTACCACAGCTCTCATACGATTAGGCATAGAGTTTATCAACCGCTCTATGCAATTTTGAGGGATCATCTCCCATTCCTCTTCTATGGTAGTTTTCAACTCCTGCATCATCTGGGCAACTGGCTGACGAGCCCTAACACGTCTTTTTAGCTCGTCCCACATGTGCTCAATGGGGTTCATGTCTGGGCTTCTGGCTGGCCAGTCCATAACTGTGATGTTCACATCCCGAAGATATTCCCTGACGATGCCGGCCGCATGGGCTCTTGCATTATCATGCATAAAAAGGAAATTTGGGCCAACATAGTCCGCGTATGGTATCACGTGAGGTTCTAAGCACTCACGAATGTACCTTTCAGCATTTAATGTTGGCAGCCGTGGTTCTGTAACAACCTCAAGTTGAGTTTTGCCGCTCGCGGATATACCGCCCCAGACAGTCCATGAGCCACCGCCATAAGCAACCCTCTCTTCAAAGCAGCATTGTGCGAAACGCTCTCCCTTACGTCGGTAGACCTTCTTCCTTCCATCATTGCCATGTAACACAATTTTAGACTCATCAGAAAAGAGTACACGGCTCCAATCTTGCTGTGTCCAATTTAAATGACTGCGTGCGAAATGAAGGCGCGCTGTTCGGTGTTCATTAGTTTGGGCCCATTAGCTGGCTTGTGTGGTACCATATCGCGTTCTTTTAACCTTCTCCGAACAGTTCGAGCGCTCACAGATACTCCGTGGAAGTCGCGAAGTTGGTTTTGTATCTCAATGGAGGTAAGGTGACGATTTCTCAAGCTGGTCGTCACGATGAATCGATCCTGCCTTTCAGTTGTGACCCGAGATCGTGGCCTTCCATGGCGACGAACAAAGCCGCCAGTCTCTAGGTACCTCCGATAAACATTTCGGACCGCAGATCGACTTAAATTAAGTTGAGCACTCACGTTTCTTTGGCTGTGTCCGGCCTGAATAAGTGCCACAGCTTGGGCGGCGACTTCAGGTGAAGACAAGTATCCATAGATTATTGATAGAACCTCACCTTAATGTTAAGAATAAGTAATGTTTGTTGCAAAACCAAAGATATCAATCACGTTTTCAAGAATTAAATCCAAGTAAACCAATAAAACCAAGTTTTCTTAGTATTCGATTGTTTGATATCAACAAACAGGCTCCAAATTGTCTTTTGTTTCTTTAAATTCTGTGTTCGAAATTAAAAAAAAGACTATTGAATGAAATTGTGAATGTGCCAGGTTCAAAACTGCATAAAAACTTTTTGCTCGACCTAATATAAAATTTTAGCTAGGACCAAACGAAACTGAAAATACAAGGTGGGCCAATAGATGTGTCCAGAAGTATATTTCCGAAACGAAAGCGTCTGAACCAATATTGCACCATTCGTGCGATAGAAGGCTTGCTAAGTTCATAATTTGATGGTTTCCACATTGGAACTCATATTTAAAATAATATAAATATTCTAAGGGTTAAATACGGCAATATTACATATGTTCAAAGAAATAACTGATATTGAAAAAGGAATAACATGCTCTTCATCTTAATATATATATTTCTTGTGTACGTGTGTATGTCACTAAATTCCTCCTAAACGGCTGGACCGCTGTAGATGAATTTTTTTGTGTGTGTTCAAGGGGATTGGACAATGGTTTAGATTTACAATTGAATCCGGTAGGTGGCGCTGCAATCAATTTCTATCTGTCGTCATACACAAAGCAAACGTTCGGACAGGACAACGTCAGTCGAGACCGCTAGTACATAAGTAAAATTAAATAAGTTTAATTTATTCCAGGGCAAACCGAAGTTATCACAGTTCAAAGTAGTCTCTTTAATAAAACGCAATTTAATAAAAGGGACTTTTAAATTGTTATTATTATTTTTCTTTCTTTAAAAAAATAAGTCTCACCTGCTATTAGTAGAATTGACGGATGTGTTGGACCGACTCCGGCGGTTGCAGATGGAGTCGCCACAGTTGACAACGCCGCCCTTGGTGGTGATACTGAAGGTCCTCAGCCGGTACAGGTCATCTGACACGCGCGGGTTGTACGGCTTCTCTGGCAGCGAGCACACGCGCGGCCGGGAGTGTTCTACCACTGTGGAAGAAAGAGAAGAAGTTTTTGAGTAACTTCCTACAAGGGAATGAACTGGTACATCAGAAGTTTGGCTACGGAATTAGGGAAGGACCCTAAAGATCCCTCAGAGATTGACTATCCATTTTGTATTCCGCGATGATCATTTGTTTGTAGCTCTTATTTTAGATTTGAGTTTCGAGTCATCGTGGTGAAAAGGAGTCAACTAGGCTCTTCATTTTAAATTATCTTTCATTAGAACTAAAAATAAAAGAAAATTTTAAACTTATGTTAAAAGCACACTTTGTAAACAAGCATATTACAAATTAGAAGATTAAATTCAGATAAAGAATGCTTGGAAACATGCTGGTCCTGCTCCATAGGACAATCAAGGGTGTAGACAAACACAAACTGGTCGATTTATGTATTAGCTTTATAGATATACTGTTTCTTCTTGTGTTTTTATTTTTCTGTTAACTCACACATTGTTTAATTAATAGTTTCAATATTTGTAAATTTGTGAGTATATATCTAGTAACCTAAATTTATTTAGAAAATGAACCTCTGCTGGGAAACTTTGTTCCTATAAGCAGTATACTCTGGGTGGATCGTCTTCACATAATATACAATTAATTTTTGTGTAGGTACCAAATATTGTAAAACCATTATTTGAAAAGAGTAACTATGGAGTTTCTTGTCCGTTCTTCTCCATAAGAATCTACCTTTCCGAATGGACAGCAGAGTCACTTTATTAATTTAATACTATTATTTTACTTAACTGTAAATGATGACGTTCAAAAGTGCCGTTTAATGGCCTAATTGAAATAAACGCTTTGACTTTGGTTAAAAAATAATATATCTGAATTAAAATTTGGCACAAATATAGTTTTTAATCCGGTCCTTGCAGACGAAGTCGCGGGCTAAAGCTTGTACTTGTATGTTTTGGTTTGCCATAATCGGATAATAAACTTTAAACAAGTAAGCAAACCTTTTAAGAATATTCTCATCACTATTTACATAGATATCTAATATTTGAAGCGAACCCCTAACATTTGGTGCTTTAACCACGTATAAGTTAGTTAATTTAATTAATAACTAAGTTCAGTCCGTGTTCATTGGAAATATGAAAGATCCCTAGTCAACAAAACTTTCCAATTTTGTGTAGGAGTATTATAATTTTAACATCTTAATATTATTATGTATTCAATTATAAATTACGTATACCTCGAGCATTTAGGCATGTGTAGACTTTACGGCTCTTCTAGTTGCAAAATTGTTCGAATGAGTTATCGCAGCCCTGGAACGCAATACAGGAGAAGACGCCCCGGGCGTCGGGAGTCGCAGGGCGATCCCCGGCCACCATAGGCACGGGCCTGTGGACGGCGAGCGTTGGGTGGCTCGCTGTCCGATCACCACTAGGCCCGGGTCGATGGCGCGTTGTGTTTCACGCGCGCCTCCTGGAGATGTCAGCAGAGAAGACGGGGCCCGCTAGGGCCAGAGCCTGCCAGGGTTGCGGAATTTGTTCGAAAGAGTCACCGCGGCCCTGGAACGCAAAGGGCTTAAGAAGGAACACGGATGGGTTTTAGTCAGTAAGAGTCTGACACGCCCTTCCGCTCCACTCAAAGCAGGAGGTGTCATTTGATGATTTCCCAACCTAGGTGTAGCCACGTTTTATGGCCATTATTTTAAAATGTCCATCAATATGGCATAAAGCTCCGGTGGCGGTCTTTTTTTCGCATATCAAAGACGATTACCGCGGTAATTTTTGCGAAAAGTGGCCACACTACAGTTTGTTTAGTGTGCGACAGGAGCTCAACGAAAACGCACGATGAACGCACGTGCCAACCGACATATAGTGATCAAATGAAAAGAAGTTCTTGGAAGCATTCCAATCGGAACCAAGTCTATGGGTTACCCGACGGATTCTGCCATGGTTGCGGAATTTGTTCGAAAGAGTCACCGCGGCCCTGGAACGCAAAGGGCTTTAGAAGGAACACGGATGGGTTTTAGTCAGTAAGAGTCTGTCACGCTCTTCCGCTCCACCCAGAGCGGAAGAACCCATATGATGATTTCCAATCCTTAAAAAAAAAACCCGACGGAAGAATAATAAAAATGTTCATTTTCATTTCTAGGTAAACTGTAGCGTAACCACAGCACTTCGAGCGGCAACTTAGGCAGTACTTTAATGCCATAATTATTGCGGTATACGGTAAGGAAGTGTGACCGCAGCATAAATACTTTACAAACATTCATTATAAGAAATTTACTGACACAGTGGATCCTATGTTGTCCGAAATGAAGAATTAATTATATTATGCTAAGGGTTAGTCTACATAGATTCAAATTCAAAGAAGATTGTCACACAATAATAACACAACCTGAATGGTACACCCACATTTCTCCAAAGATTGTTTAAAAGTCCCATAAAATAAGAGGCGAGCATATTGTGATCTACGGGACAAAAATCTAAACTCCGGTAAACTTTGCCCGACCCGGGAACCGAACCCAGGACTTTATGCCCAGCTACGCTTGCTAGAACTGCAGTAGAACATGACTCGCACTCTCTCTTTTTAAGCTTGGGGTCCTAACCGACAGTGCCTGTATATTTATGTAATAATTTATTATTATTATCTTGGCGTACAATAAAGTATATTTATGTAAATGAGTAGTAGCTCGTGGCTAAATAATAACAGCCACACGGGTCGATCTTCAAGGTTAAGCAAAGCTTGCTGAGATTGGTCTGTGGATGGGTGACCATATTAATATACCGAGACTCCTCCGCGCTTCGGAAAGCACGTTAAGCACGTTGGTCCCGGCTGTAATTTGTAGATCTTTGGCAGTCATTACGGATAGTCAGAAGCCAGAAAATCTGACACCAGTCTTGCCAAGGACTACCGTGTTACTCAGTTAATGGGTAGTGGAGGTCTGGTAGGCAGCCCGTTCACGTAAAATACTGGTATTCAGATGAATCCGGTTTGACTGGAAGCCGACCCCAATATTGTTGGGAAAAAGCTAGGCAGATGATGATGTAAATGAGTAATAAAGAATTTTTGTTGCGTCCATGAGAATCGACCCTCACTATTCTGAGGCACCACGACCTCTCCTTGAATCACAGCGCAATGTTTCACGCTCATAAAAAACTAACGATGTACCCTGGCTTCACGCGGGTGCAATTGGCTCACCATCATAGTTCAGCCACTTCTCACAAACCTTCTTTGTTAATCTCTCTTTCTATTATTGAAAATTGTATCAAAATCCGTTGCGTGGTTTAGAAGATGTAAGCGGAGAAAGAGACAGAGGCAAATAGCGACTTTGCTTTATACTATTTTGAGATGAATTACTAGCAATATATACCTAATCACGCCCGTGAGCTCCCCTGTATAAAACGTGGTAGTCCTCCACTTAGCTATTTGATGATGCAATCAGTTAAACTACAACCACGTAGAAGACGTATTATAGACATCGACTACGAACAAAGCGACTACGCAATTTGTTATTTTTAGTGGCAGTGCTTTTTTCGTTAAGTTTGCGAGGGTTGCAGGCTAGCCAATAGAAAATGCTTGGTAGTATAGCAGGCGCCAAATAAACTTGCAATAAAGTACGTTGACCTTTCCATAATATTCCTTCGTAGATACCCGAACAATAAACCATGAACCGTTTTCCATTACTAGAGAACGTAAAGGATCACGATAGAAGTCGATTCAGGACGGCTTTATGTATTTATTTCTATCTTTGATATTAAGAAAGTCAATTAATGTATGAGGGTCAATGACCGTTATTCCACATTTATCTACTACCATAGAAGGTTCTAGACAAGTGACATTCTGTCAATGGTAGCGTAGTCAAGGCTATTGTCAAAACATCATAAATAAATGGGATTGACAATCACTGCCCAAATGTCACGTGATCAATCCCTTATATTTTGCCATTTCACCTGTCACATTTTCTGATAAAATGGCACTTTGTCTAGAGCCTCTAGTTAGTATACAACGACGTTTATTATTAAGTAGCGTCAGTCAGAGAAGCTCACTTTGTATCTCCAATATGAAACTCAAAGAATTCTGCGCGTAAGCCTAGATATGGCGTAGGCGATTGCTACGCCGTAGCAATCGCCTACGCCGTAGCCGCTTCGCAGTTCTTGAACTGTTTACAGCGCTAGCGTGTTCTAGCTTCGCTCATTTTGCGACTTGAATTTATAGGTAAGTTAAATCCTAAATGCGAAAGTGAGTTCGTGTGTTGTTACGCTTTCACGCCTAAATCGCTGAACCGATTATGATGAATTTTGGAACAGAAATAGATGGGGTCCTGGAAAAGTTTATAACCTAGTTTTGTTTTTCGAAAATAAAACATTAACGTGAACGCTCACGTTTAAATTTTGTTCCTCGAGCCATGGGCAACAATTAGTGTAGAAACACATTTACTTTCTGGAATAAAAAATCTCTAGATGATAGTAAAAAACCACATCAAAACAACTCTCGTTGTTTAAAATAAAAACAGCTATTTTATAAAATTTTTAGAAATAGAATCGTTTTTTCTTTATCTATTCTACTTTCATGAAAAATCATTCTCACTTATGTGACCATCAAAGAAAAAACCCTACAAAGGGCGGGTCATAAGTTATTTACAAGCAAAACAGTGCGTAATCTTAAATCACAGCTAACAATCATAGTGTAGCCCCTCCATCATAATGTTTTATTGATGACTGCCGAAAATAGTCGAGGATCGACGAATAGCTCCGAATAGCCGAGGATAGTCGAATAATTGCGAATAACCGAGGATAGCAGAATAGTTCCGAAAATTCTGGGCTTTAGTCGGTACTTTCGTCTTGAATGACAAAGTTATTTATTTTGTTAACCCTATGTAATAATATCTTGGGAATTAAGGCAGATATTACCTATTTTTATGACCTAGTTTTATTTAGTTTAATTTGTTTTGATTTAGTTTGAAGTTTTTGGGAAAAATTGCACTTGTTTCCAAGAAATGCATTTCGGGAGAAAAACAAATTAAATAAGAGAAAAGTCAGTTACGGAGAGTGATTTAAAGTGATTGAAGCAATTTCTATCTTATTTTTTTTTATCTGCATATAAGAAATGTTTTTAATGGTGCTGTTTTACCGCTAGAACTCATCTTGAACTTGATAACAAAAAATAACTAGTCCAATGTTTTCAGAACAGTTAGCTTAATGATAAGAATCTCTCAACTTTCTTGATATGATCACCAATACCTTTTGCCAATATGGCAACTTGGCTGACTGACAATTCATCGATGTTATACCAATACCTTAAAAAATAAAGATAACTCGAAATCCTAAACTTCAGTTAATTGATCCCTCATAATATTAACATAGACCATATGACAATGAGCCTGATCCATAGAGCACCAAGACGAATAGACGGGCACTGCTACTGGCGGCAAAATTACAATTTACATAGGTACAAACCAAGCGTGCCAGAGTGGTTCCGCACTGCATCCGATCCGAATCCGTGAAAATACGGATATAAAAAACTCGGTCTGAATTCGGGTACTGCTTATTATACAATTACTTATTATTATATATTCGCGCACTACAACCGATTCGAATTCGTAAAATACGGATCTAGAGTCTACAAAACTCAGTGTAACCGTTTACTAATAGAAATCGAAAAAAACCTATTGGGATGGATTTTTTCTTTTACATTTCTTAAAAGCCAAAAAGACAAGTCGCAGTAAATAAAAATTCAATCACAAGACATTACGAAGTTGACAGCGTTTTTAAACCTCTGATAAACGGAGACAGTATTAATTGCGTATGCCATTAATCGCACGGTACGCCATAGTGTTTTCAACAAACGAAGTTTTTCGTGACAAGGATTTCTATCCTTAATAACTTCAGAAGCGTGTAAATTCGTCGCGAATCGCATTGTTTTATTATTTATTTATTTATTATTTACTTTATTGTACACCTCATAATAAGAACAGGACAATCAAACATAAAATTAGTGTACAATGGGCGGTCTTATCGCACAAGACAATCTCTTCCAGACAACCTTTGGATGGATTGAACGAAGGGAAATAGATTTAGGGCTGTCAGTGTACAAACGTTTTAAACAATAATAATAAGATATAATAATATAAAATACATAAATACAATACCAATTTATATACAAATAAATATCAAATATACATATAATTGAGACGGATATATATGTAGATGATTTTTGACGTTGACTAAATACCCTATTAAGACTATCAGTTATGACAGCCGAAACTTATGCTCACTGCAAATAGCACAGCCACAAATATACACTAATGATCAAAGAAACTAATAATATCTTGGGACAACTCACACACGGTCATCCGATCCCAAACTAGGCAGAGCCTGTGCTATGGCAACCAGATAACTGATAAACATCCAATCAAATCTTGTTTTCCTGAAATACAATGTTACTTATCTTACTAGGAAAACTTGGATGCAAGAGCGAGCTAAGCGGGCTCGGGACTTTAGGAACCCCGACTCGGACAAAGCTATCCCCTTCGTGGTTGTTTTTTTTTAAACCATGGAGCCCCGCAAAGGTGGCTCCATCTTCGCCTTTTGGTGAGCATTTATCCATTCTGGCAGGTATTTCGAATTTTTGGGTTGTAAAATAGGTACTTTTCTGGTAGGCATTTAATCTTTTGAACGCCAGAGCATAAACGCTTCGGCGTGCCCCCGACGCCAAGCCACAGATTCGCCGTACTTTTAAACTCCATCAAAGTAAGGGATAACTTTCAAACATAAATATTTTAAAAGTTCATGCTTCATGCAATAGCGTCTACTGTCGAGCTCTGTGACCTTATCGCAGCTCCTGAATGTCATAAGATTTCACTTGACATTTAGTTTCACATAACGTAATGACCCCACTTGAAGAAATCGATAATAAACTTAATGATCTTAATGAATAGGTGAACGGACTGATAATTTATTTTATTCGATAGGTTTTCTGAAAAGATCTTGAAGATTTTAGAGAGGTACAAAGAAAATTATCTCTGATTTCAGAACAAAACCCCTGTAGCTCTAGACAAAGTGGAATTCTATTGTGATTGTCAAAAGTCTAAATGTATTAAGGATCGACCAAGGTTCACGTGGGATTTGGGTAACGCATGTCAATCGCAAATTTTTTCGTTTTGCGAAATCTTCGCGAAATAATCGCTTATATAATCGGTGAATGTGACGCATACCTTCCCAACTTGCATGACTTTTGTAATTTGTTTATTTTGTTTTTTGGTATGCGTCATGCTTGTTGCAAATAAACTCTTTTTCTTTCTTTTTGATCGTTCATGCAAAAACTACTGAGCAGAATTTGGATGCAATTTGGCTCACAAATATCTAAGGCTACAAGTAAAATATGTTAACTTCAAATAAAATAAACCCACTCTATACCGAGGTGCCTAAAGAACAACGTTTTAAGTTCCAAAATAATTATACACTCATCAGAATGTACGTGTTGTATTTATATTCTTATTGCCTACCAAAAATGGATGAATGCTCACCAAATCTTTTTTCCTGAAATACAATGTTACTTCTGTTACTAGGAGAACTTGGATGCAAGAATGAGCTAAGCAAACTCGGGAATTGGGGCACCCCGACTCGGACTGGTTAGGTTAGAAGGGGATGGCGGGGTCTAGTGAGCCAGCGAAGCGAGCGAATAAGAACGCTATCCTTTTCGTGGTTGTTTTTTTTTAAACCATGGAGCCCCCATAAGGTGGCTCCAACTTCGCCTTTTGGTGAGCGTTTATCCATTCTGGCAGGTATTTCGAATTTTTTGGTAGTAAAATAGGTACTTTTCTGGCAGGCGTTTAAACATAAACCAATATTTAATAACCTAGGTTAACACTTTATTTACCGAACTGAAGTTTACGCAGACGACGACTCAAACAGATGCCAGTTCGATTTCTAGATTATATCATACAAGTACCACATTATCTTGAAAGTCAGTGAAGGCTGAAATCTTATTAGTGGGTTCAGTACACGTAATAACAGGCCTTGTATGTTAATGACCTAATGGCTTGCTGGCTCCATTGTGAAGCTAATGCTGTACCATGCGTGAATGGACCATTTGCATTGATGGATTCGCAGTGATTGGAGGCGTATAACCATACTGATACTACCTACCTACACTATATGTGGGGTATCAATACATGCTATTTCTGTGAATTACATTAAGTTAATATTACTTGGAGGAGCTCGTAGCCAAAGTTTTTTTTTTGGAAAGAAGTTTTGAAACGAAGTTCCTTAACGCGGCTTACGGGTAGTGCGATTTAGTAGAAATCGTCACGTAACAAAATGTCGTATGCTGTGTGTATGTGTGTGTGTATCGAGCCTACTACAAGCAAATGAGCAAGAGAGAACGCAGCCTCATTTTATCATTTAACCATAGATCAGCCACACACCAATCGATCAACGTCGATCGATCGATCGTCGATCGACTAACTCATTCTACCATCGATTGGTGTAGCAGAAACTATCGATTGACGTCGACTTATCAATTCTACCACACTTTTTTTTTAAGAATGGGATATCGTTAAATGACTTCGACTTCTTCCGCTCTAGGTGATGCGGAAGGGCGTGTCAGACTCATACTGACTAAATCTCACCCGGGTTCCTTCTAAAGCCCGTTACGTTCCAGGGTCGCGGTGACTCTTTCGAAAAAATTCCGCAACCCTGGCAGTCTCTGGCCCAAGCGGGCTCCGTTTTCTATGCTGACATCTCTTTGAAGCGCGCGAGAAACACAACGCGCCATCGACCCGGGCCTGGTGGTGATCGGTCAGCGAGCCACCCAACGCTCGCTGTCCGCAGGCCCGCGCCTACGTTGGCCGGGGATCGCCCAGCGACTCCCGACGCCTGGGGCGTCTTCTCCTGTAGCGGCGAAGGCCTTGCCTTTCCCTCGCACGGCCCGCCTCCTCCTTCGCTAGCATTACTGCTTCGCAGAAGGAGGTGACCGCTTCCCAAGCCTCCTAGCTCCGGATCATGGATTTAACCAGGGCTGGACGCGAGACGTCGCCGCCGCCGATCGCCTCGACGAGGACACGGCGGTGCTCGGCCCAAGCAGGGCAGACCTCCACCGTATGTTCCACCGTGTCCTCCGGGCGATCCTCACAGTGCTGACACCCGGGCGTGTCCTCCCTCTTAATCCGAAACAGGTACCTCCCGAAACAGCCATGTCCGGTAAGTACCTAAGTCTACCAACCTTAGAGGCAAAAGTTTAGACGTTACTTTTAGGCAAGCGTGTTCCATCGACGACCTCATCATCGCCTTTCATCAGGTGATATAGTAGTAAAACAAAACAATAAGAAAAAAAACAAATACCTAACGCATAAACGGCTGAACAATTAAAAATAAAAACTTTATTCATTTTACATCGCTGAGAAAACGAGTGATACTGCGGGCAACCTACTTCATTATAAAAAAACTATCTAAACTACTAAAAGTCTTGAATAAAATAGTACTGTCAAGTTTGCGGGAATAACCGCGGGCACTGTGGATGAGATGGAGAGACCATTAAACATTCTTAAATTTAATGAAAGAACTCGTAGGTTGGCTAACATAATATTATATATTTATTTTTTCATTATCTTATTAAGAACATTCTCATGTCTTTTGTTTTCTTTATGAATGTTCATTATGATGTTTATTATAACATGGAATCCTACACGACACACGGTAAATTTTCTTTTTTCTACTTTTTCTTCTCTAAGGGCCTGCCAGGGTGGTTGCGGAATTTGTTCGAAACAGTCACCGCGGCCCTAGAACCCAAAGGGCCTTTAGAAGGAACACGGATGGGTTTTAGTCAGTAAGAGTCTGACACGCTCTTCCGCTCCACCCAGAGCGGAAGAAGTAATTTAATGATTTCCCATACTTAAGAAAACTCTTCGTATATTATAGTCGAAAACGAAGAAAATTCTTCGTATATTATAGCCACATTCATGAGGAAGGCTATAGGCTATACGGGAACGGGAAAAAACGGTGTAATATGCGGGTACGAAGTCGCGGGCAAAAGCTAGTAACAAATATTTCATCATAATAACACCGGGTTGGCAACTATCTTGGAGTTAAAAGATCATCATCATAATACCAGCCGAAAGACGTCCACTGCTGGACATAGGCCTCCCCCAAGTGTCGCCCAACAACCATCCCTGTGCGTCTCGCATACAGCGGCTACCCGCGACCCTCACCAAGTCATCGGTCCACCTTGTGGGAAGCCTTCCAACGCTACGACTTCCGGTACGTGGTCGTCACTCCAGTACTTTTCGGCCTCATCGACCATCTGTTCGGCGAGCAATGTGCCCTGCCCACTGCCACTTCAGTTTGGCGATCCTTCGAGCTATGTCGGTAACCTTGGTTTTCTTGCGGATATCATCATTCCTGATTCGATCACGCAAGGAAACTCCGAGCATTGCCCTCTCAATTTCCCTTTGGGTGATTTTAAGCCTAAAAAGTTAAAAGATGACTCTAGACGAATCGTTGTCTGCTTTTGTATGTTCCTCCGCTTACTTCTTCTAAAGCACACAATGGATTTTCACTTATCGAAAATACTTTAAGCTTAGTAGGTTTGTGAATATAAGAATCTGCACGAAGCCGGGACAGGTCGCTGTTGCGACTAATATTCAGAGTAAAAAGTAAAAACTATTCAAAGTAAAAAGGCTGGTAATGAAAGAAAACAAAAAAAAATCGACGAATAGAGAACCTCCTCCTTTTTTAGGAATCCGTTAATAAGCTTTTATTCCAATACCTGCCAAGAGGAAATAAAACCTATTAATATAAGGTACCATATACAATGTTCGTATTATGATACTGTTTGTGTAAATGTTTTATTTTCTTGTTTGTTACAAAACAAACAAAGCCCATCGGAAGTATTGAGAGATTTCATTTCCTGTGATCATGTGCCGTAGTTCCTGCTGCCAGGGACAGTAGTGTAATGGTGTATTACATATATGGTATATCGAAATGTTATATAGAAGATTTTTCAAGCATTTATTTACCTTTGCTTTTTAGTACGTTATGAATGGGCCACATCTGGCAGCTGTTTTTGAAACAGCTATCGCTGAAATGTTGCATTCACGTTATTTTGCATGACAGAGCACGGTCAGCTAAGTGACTTCATTCGGAATCCAATATGGTGGCACTACTTAACATGGTGCATACATCTTTATGCAAACTAAAACTGCTGAACGGATATTGGATGTGGTACACGTATAGCTTATAACCTGTTTTAACACTGGAATACTTTTATCCCGACATAAAGTAATAATAATAATATCTTGGGACAACTCACACACGGTCATCTGATCCCAAACTAGGCAGAGCCTGTGCTATGGCAACCAGACAACTGATAAACATACTTATATATTTCTAAATACATACATATTATAGACAAATTACACCCAGACACATAACAAATGATCATGCTCATCCCACAAAGATTTGTCCTGAGTGGGAATCGAACCCACGACCTCCGGTTTAACCGGCCTTCCAGAAGAAGTCGCGGGCACGAACTAGTACAGAAATAAACAAAATGCAAATACAAATAGAAGGTTAATTATAAGCCCTACCTTTCTAACACCTACATCCCTTCCACGAAGGCTTTAATACAAGAAATGTAAAAATAAATTAAAAACAAAAGAATGATTAACTTCCTTTTTTCTCAGAACATCTAACTGTTTGTGTTCGTTCCGCAGGAAATCTGTAGGAGTAATCTTAGTGGGTTGACGGGTAGTGAAAAGATTTTGTAATTGATATTTGCGCAAATACGATTGTTATCGTTGATTAATAATAGATTTATAAAATAAAGAATAGTTTTTTCTTTATTTTATAAATGCAACTTTTAAGCTATTGCATAGCTTTTGGGCGGGCTTTGAGTGCGGCGACCGAATCAAGAAATTCCGTAACGAAAACAATCCTAACACCCCCCACTCCGACCGGCACAGCGGTGCGGCGTTGAAAGCCGTGCATCGTCTAACGTCGTTTCAATCAAGTTCGATCCAGCCCGTCCCTAGCTGTCCTCTCCCCAGCGACGCCCTAAGCCGAGGCCCGTACCCCACAGGGGGTGCCCTTAGCGTGTAGTCGCTTAGTTTGTAAGTTTTTTATAAGCCCTGGCTGGAGGCTTTAATATTATATTAAGGCCACCACAGGCAAGCCCGGTTAAGCAGTCGACAACCTCATAGGCTGAACTGCGAGAAGCCACTCATAAAAAAAAATAAAACGTCGTTTCAGTTCGGTAGACTTCGGCACGGTGTTTGTGTGCGTGCGAATAGACGAGTGAGTTCAAGCCTGCGACTAGTTGAACCTTAACGTACATGTACCTATAGTAGGCGCCAGATAATCGTGGAATAACGGTCATTGACCCACCTACAATTATTGACATTTTTAATTTGAAAAACGGAATTAATGACACAAAGCTGTCCCGAATCATCATCTCTCGTGATCCTTAACATTGTCGAATAATGAAAAACGATTCATATTTAATTGTTCAGGTACCTATGAACAGTTATTAGGGAAAGGTCAATGTACTTTATTCCACATTTATCTGGCGCCTACTATATATGGTACGACTGTACGAAGCTCGCACGGATCGAGACAAGCTGCTCCGAAATCGGACGAATACGTAAGCAGCTGTTTGAGAGAAAGTATATGTATAGTTTCAATGATAAAAAATCCTGAATAACCTACATGTATCGTAAGATAATAAAAATATTTTAAGCAATATTAACTTTTCATTTGTTCATTAAAAGTAAAAAAATTGTTTTCTTATCGGTCACCACGCTCAAAAAGTGTAACTTGAATTAATATCAAAGAAAAAAAAATACTGCATAAATAAAATAAATAAATAATTATAATTGCATAGGTTGATAAAAAATGCTATGCAATAGCTTTACCGCGGAAGTCCCCGAGTGCCACACGTATTTTATTTTTATTCATGTTGCATATTTCAGCAATTTTTCTTGAATATTTGCAGGTATATTTTGTGCTTTTTATGTTGCATATAATCCGGTCTCTAGTCATTAACAACCGATTCAACATTGTCAAATCAACAGCTTTTGGAAGAAAAAGAATTACTTCAAAAATCAGCAGTCACCTTCTTCATTTTAATATCTCAACAATAGCTCTAAAGTCCATTGAATAAATTCAATCAATATCTCTCGAAAGACTGGAATCGAACGCGACGGGGTCTTCGTAATCTGTGGCTGATTGTACCTGACCGCGATGGGAGGAACGAGAATTTGTACGGTACCTATTGTATTCTGGGTTGAACTGTTTTCTTGGATTTAAAGTTTTTTAGAGTCTTGTGAGTACCGTGGTAAATCAAGTTCTATTGAATGTTATGTCTCGTCTTTGGTCCGTTTATTCTTTTAAAATAAGGGTAACCTGTCATTTGTTTTCACATGCTTCGTTTAATTTTCAAAATTCCCGTTATAATAAAATTGACGGTAAGCGAATTGATGGCTTATGTGGACAGATAAGACGCAACAATGCAAAAAAAAGAGCAATTTCTAGGAAAACAAGTCATCGTGTAGCAGGATTTATGACGCCATATACGAACTACGGTAAATAGATGTCACGTCACACAAATCCGACATCGCTCGATATAAGTTCGTCACACGATTTGAACATATGAAAGAGCTGAAAACCACCCATTGCAGGCCCATCAGACACAACAACCGTCTGGTCGGCAGATCCTCCCTTTTCAATAGAGGTTTGAGGGACTTTACACCCTGACCTACACACATCCTAATATATTATAAAATTCTTCCGTTACTGACTGTCTGACAGACAACAGAAAGCCGAAAATACTGGTCGTAGAAAGCTGAAATTTGGCATGTAGATTCCTTTACTACGGGAACGGGATATGCGCGTACTAAGTCGCGGGCAAAAGGAAGTTTGAAATATATGTATGTAACATCTGCCTTCAGGAACTTTTAACAAACTATGTAGTTAGAATTTTATGATATAACATTACCATTGTTTAGAAAAAAACAAATTACCTGGGCTTATAAAATGGCGGTGAATCGTAAAATCGGGCAACAGACTGCTTGAATCTGCATTTTTATTAATATTTCTTAATCAGCTGACTACCTTATAATATCTTTTACCAGCCAGTCAGTTATATTTTTAATATTTTCGCAAACCTGTCTAGACAGTTAAGACGCAGCAAAATTAATGTATCAATAAGCGTTAATATTTACGTCAACAAAGTTGGTTTATTGGCAAATAATACTTAGTCAGACGTTGAAATAAATCTAATACAAATATAAAATAAACAAAATTGCTTAATAAAAGGTAACGAGTAAATAAAGAGCGATACTTATTTTCTATCTTACAGTTATTTAGATTTTGTAAATTGAAATGGATTTATGAATTTTCGATATTTATGTAGATATTCTGAAGTTCTTTGAAAAGGATTCTTCAATTATGTATCTGGTTTTTAAGCACCTGAGACTTTTTCTCAAGGATTTTATTTTTTTACTTTATCTTGAAAAGCCTTTGAAACATGATAATGCTTTTGGATTTTATCATGACCCTTTCGATTTCTCAAGCTCTATGTTTACAAGTTTCTATTTTATCAGTTAATTTTTTAAACTACTAATGAACCGCTCTGTCTTCGCATAGATATTTTTTTTATTTGTAATAGTAAGGTCCTGACCAATTCGAACACAAGAAAAAAAACGATCAACCTGTTTTTTTTAATTCAAGCAAAATTAACGAACGGCAGTTGATTTATATATACAAGGGAAGAATATTATAATTTCTGATATCCGAGAGGGCTAGATAGAAGTTAACAGCTACACCAGCCACGTCATGTTTTAGTCCCATGTTATAAAAACCCCCAAAAATATATCAATGTGACATCCACCAACCAGTACATTGCCTGCGGGGTGGCTCACGAACCACTCCCTGTCACTTAGAAGTGGCGTGAATCCCAGCATTGGAGACATTATAGGCTGAATTTTCTTATACTTATGTTTCAAGAAAACAGAGGCACAAGGCCAAACTCCAAGCGTCTAAGGAAAAAATCCGAACGAAAAATATTGTAACATTTACATGACAACGTTTACAACAAAAATAAAGCTTTCAGCACAGTTGTCTTAGGGCGCGTTCTCACTATGTTCACATATAGGACGACATGATTAACCGTCGTCCAAGACTTTTTCCATACAAAATGTATGTGACAGTCGTCCAATGATAAAATCGTTCCCACTATGTCGATAAAATCGACATAGTGGGAACGCGCCCTTACATCGCACCATCTCATCTATACATATAAAATCAGTAGGAACCGCTTGACATAAACGTATAAAAAAAAAGTTAAAGTTACACAGTGCCAGGACAGTTCCAAGTCTGGCAAGTTAACTTTAAGTTAAATACCGGTAATCTTTACTAAACTAATTTCTATTAAATATTATTTGTAAAGTTATCTAATCTTTACGAAACGAATTTCTGTTAAAATGATTTGATAGATTTTTATTATACGCTCGCGTTATCATAGAACTTTGTCTATAACCGTCTCTAGGGCCCCACTATCTCTGTACTAAAAAAATTGGTTGTCTGTAGTTCGGTTTACGGACGATAGTTTAACGTGACAATGTCATAACAAAACATTGATGAAATGATCGTAACGTTACAATGAGCGTAACGTTACAATGAGTCATACTTTTTCGTGCGTGCAGACAGCGTTCATCGATTTAAGCGTAAAAGCCAGAATACAAACTCACTTTCTTAAATTTTTTATAATATTAGTTTGGAATTGTTGTTTACTTTCCATGGAGTAGTCTTTTTAACTAAAATGTTGACTGATACAGAATACATTTTGCATTGAGTCCGCTTAACACCACTGTAGGTACATAAAGTATCATACCACCTACATCTAATACCTTTTAACGAGCAATTCTAGTATATATGTATATATAATCTGAATCTCGGAAACGGCTCCAACGATTTTCCAAAATTCCCTCACTCAAACTAAACTTACCGCGTTATCTTATTTCACAAAAGCGTGCAAAAAACTAAGTAAAAGTTACACAAGACGCGAAGTCTACCAAGTTAGAGTTAAGTTAAATTATTGGAAAACTTTGCTTTCAAAGTATCACAGTGTTTAACAATTTTAAAGGGCCCTCCCAATCAAATTGTAAAGTGAGCTTTAAAGTTATCCATTTAAGTTGTAACTTGCTACGGTTATTGTTTGGCTTAGGAAACGGGATAGTAACAACAATGTGTTAAAGGTATGCTTAAGTTATTACACTTTTAGTACGGGTATACTCACTTTGCTTACGATTATAATGCATATGCATAATAATATGTTGGTCATACCGTGCCTTTTCCTACGTTCTATAAATGTAGCAGCATTATTAACATTTCGGTAGGTAGGAATTTATTAAAATTTACTCGTAGGTACCATAGTTGTGCACCTATGGTAGGCGCCAAATAGTTTGCTATAACGATGATTGCATCCATTTATTGACAATCTTAAATACAAAACGGAAACAAATGTATAAGCTTTCATATATCGTGATTCTAGTAATGGAAAACAATTAATAATTTATTTTTCGGTAACCTACCAAAAAAAGTTGGGAAATTATTAACCAGGCGAATAAAAATTTAATGTGCTACTATTAATGGGATAGTTAACTAACACTCGGTTTAGTTAACTATCCCATAAATAGTCGTCGTGTTAAATTACGTTACGAAAAAGCAACTTAATTGGCGATGTATTATATTTGCTGCTGAAAATGGAAAAAAAAATCTAAACTTTCCTTTAAAATTTCAAGTTACCTACCGATTAAAATAGCGTGTTTATATTTTTTTTATACCACCCAGAAATAGGAACCTAGCGATAAGTGGAAGTATAAGTCAAATGTTAAATATAATGTAAGCTATAAAATTGACACTTAACCTTTTTCAAAAGACAATATTTTCGATAAAAAAACATCCGGGCAGTCTTTGGGGACTGCTGTTAGAAGTGAAAACTGAGCGAAAGCGAAAGCGAAAGCGTTCGGTGACGATGACGCGAGTTCCATGATTTTTGTTCACCCAAAAACTGCTCAACGCGCCTAAAGAAGTTTTCACTTCAGAATGAAACCTTTATTTAACAAAGTCAATAACATATCATCTTATGCAAAAGGAATAGGGGTGTAAAGATCGTAGCAGAAAGGTGGCCTTCTGTGGTGTCTACATACCCCCATGGGATAAAGGAGTCAGTTTCTGTATGTCATTTTCTTAAGATTAACAACACTACCGGTACATGTAACCAGGTAAATGTTACTAGGATTTTTGTAAACATAAAATGATTTAAAAGAGTGTCCGTGGAGTTTCTTGCACGTTCTTCTCCATAGAGGTCTACGCTTTCGAACGTGCTTCATGTTTTTGACGGACTGACTTTGACAATTCAAAAGTACCTGATAATGGTCTATTTGAAATAAATGCTTTGACTTTGACATGGTAGACATCCCACCAATAACCACAAAACATTTCGAGAATACTTTCTTTGTGCGTACAGCTAAGGAGTGGGATTCCCTGCCGTAGTCTGTGTTTCCTGATAACACGGGGGGTATTTAAGCCAAGAGCGAATAGGTTACTTCTAGGCAAGTTTGCTCCATGTTCACATACATCTTCGTTTTCCATTAGGTGTGATTGTAGCAAAAAATTAAGTATTTCCCACTTTAGAGTACACGTTTCTCAAACTAGTCACTAACGCTTTACTTCGGTACACAAATAATTCCAAGTTAATCAGCTACCAACTCGAGACTGCTAAGTTGAACTTTAATAAAACTTCATAATAAACACCGTCCTGTATAAACAGTAAGCACACAACCCCTTGTATATGAAGAGATTACTTTGTAACTTGGACGCACGTCATACGAGTACGTCGAAGTTAGGGCAAACAGAACTTAGGTAATTTAGATTGCTTGCAATCAAATGCGTCTGTGTTCTATGCTATCTTAGAATAAATTAGGTTATAAAGTATATGTGTGCTTAATTAGATCGAAATACGTTGCGTGAAAGAGTAACAAACATAGACAATAACAAACTTTGACATTTATAATATTAGTAGGGTAGAACAAACCCAGGGTTGCGGAATCTGTTCGAAGGAGTCATCGCGGCCCTGGAACGTCTTTACGTTCCAGGGCCGCGACGATCCGTGTCCCTCCTAAATCCCTTTGGCTTTAGGAGTGACACGGATCTGCCAGGGTTGCGGAATTTGTTCGATAGAGTCACCGCGGCCCTGGAACGCAAAGGGCTTTGGAAGAAACACGGATGGATTTTAGTCAGTAAGAGTCTGACACGCCCTTCTGCTCCACCCAGAGCGGAAGAAGTCATTTGACGATTTCCAATCATTAAAAAAAAAAAAAACAGGGACATGGATGGGTTTTAGTCAGTAAGAGTCCGACCCGCCCTTCCGCTCCACCCAGAGCGGAAGAAGTCATTTGATGATTTCCCAAAATTAAAAAAAAAGGTTAGGATAAACCGGCACTCCATTCGAAACTACTGCAACACCCAACTCCTGAAAGCCAGAATCAGCAGTGGCGACCAACAAAAAAGCGCCAAGTCTGATTATAAGCTCTAGACAACTGACTTTTTGACGGCTGTAGAGTGGCGAACGCGATTGTCAAGACGTCAAAAACGCTGTCGAAATGTAACGTGATCAAGGCCTTGTAATTTGGCTTTTCGGAACTCGCGAACGGCGATAGAATGGAAATTTATCTAGAACCTAAGAACAGTGGAGGCAGACATAGTTTTCACTTCCCTCCATATCAAATAGGAGGCAATACAGAGGGTTTTTGCGCGTAGTTATCTTTGTGTAGATTTTAATGTAATGTAGACTTGCTACACCTGTGTCTCCACCCACGCGCAATTTTCCTGATTACACAAGATGAAAAGTACTACGGATTTCAAAGCATCTTCAGCCTTTTAGCAAAATCTATACCTACCTATGGGGAACGTGCAGGAACTATAGGTGGGAGCACAGACGTGTCATTGTCAAGTATATTTTACTTATAAGCTTCGTTACAACGCTAATTAATTACAACGCTAGATGGCACTGTCTTCGTGCACGTTCCCCTAAACGGAGCGTGCAGGGGCTATAGGTGGTAGCACAGAAGCGTCAACTTCAAGTATTCCAAACTTTAAAGTTTCGAATATGCAACACTAACAAGCCGTGTACATTCCCTATTTGGCGACTAGGCAGTTGAGGTAGGCGAACAATTAAAACACGAGTGAACAATAGTGATACATATTTTATTAAGTATTGTCCCTAACTATGTACTAAGTAAGTACCATGGTGGAATTAGTACTTGGTGTGGAATCCAAGTAGAATTAATCCACCAACAGCGGTGAGCACGCAATGTGGAGCAACAACAGTAAAACGCAAAACCTTAAGGAAACAGGTCTAAAAATTGATTGCATGTGTCAAAATACCACCATAATATCACGTCTATTGTCACCGAAGGATAGGCAGGGACGTATAACAAAACTTTGCAACCTATTAGTGTTAGTGTCGGTGCAGTTTTTTGCACGGTTTTCTCCAATAAGATGACTCTTTTGAAAATGCATGGAGCTTTTATCTTTCTGACTGACCGACTCCTTGACAATTCAAAAGACCTTGTAAACTATTTATGTAGGGACTACATGTAATAATACTGGCTGGGCAAAATGCAACGCTCCCCGCACATAAAGTAGAGCGGCCAGTCGTCTGCCCCACGCCGTGACAATAACTAGTGTTCCGTATAACGTATTACAAGAAGTATCTCTGAGCCCGGTGTAATAATCAACCAATAAACGTTATCCTAAACACGGTGACTTAATTTACGCTTCCTCTCCAACCACAATACAAGTAGAGCTGCAACAATTTACTTGAAACAAGTGCTTTGAGTTTGAGTTGAAGTAGGGTTTGTTACAAATTGTATACTTACACAAAAATCAAGCCGTTGGAACCCATTTCAATGTAATTTTTCCTGTCGTGTCCAATATTCTGACCGACCTAAAAAAAGGCCACTCCAACTCAACTAATATCGGGCACACAATACCACTCAACACGCTTTTACAGCGGATTACTGTCTCCCTAGTACATGATGTTTTTAGTGGCACTTTTATTTCACACCTGAACCCGTAATAACGAGTAATAGCCGCCCTAAGAGACATCACTTGGGAACGACTTGTTGCTGGCGACACGGACGACGTGAAACAAACATGAGAAAACTTGTGTGAGGGATTTGAGGTGACTGGATTTCAATCTGTGTTGTTTCGTGCTGTGTTTGTTTTCATGTGTGCCAATATTTGCAATGGAGTTTAACCTTTTTTTTAAATGGGGTTTCTCTTGACTCTAGTCAAGGTCATAGATGGCAGAGACAAAGTCGAAGATGGAGCGAGCTTACCCAGAAGAAGCCTGTTCACTCTAATTTTGAAGAGATTTAGGTTGTATGCGTTCGGAAACACAGAACTTTAGAAGACACCTATTATTAATGTATTTTTCTAAAATGAATGTGATCATGATATTATAAGACGGTGTAAAATAAACATAAGAGAAACTCCGCCCCTATGTCGACCCAAGGACCAAAACAACATTCTTAAGATGTCGCATTTCCAACTGTGTAGACTCGCACGAACTGTGACTTTACTTATGTTTTAGAAATAAATCTGTGTTGTAAAACTTTTTGCGTTCTGATAAAAAGAAAAGGCTCTCTGTTCATTTTTTAACTTGATATACAGCAGCGTATGAAAAAACAAATGGTTGTTTATTACAACACGGAAATTACTAGAAAATTGGAAAAGTACACATAAAAAATGAATGAATCCATCCCTACCTTGTAGCTATTCCACCAATTCGCACTAAACGTTTCCAAACGTCTTTTATAATGTGCACAGCAAAGGAGTGGAACTCTCTGCCTGCGTCTGTGTTTCCGAACGCATTCAACCCTAATCTCTTCAAAATTATAGTGAACAGGCTTATTTTGGGTAAGCTCGCTCCATCGTCGACTTTGTCTCTGTCATCTATGACCTAGACTAAAGTCAAGAGCAAACTCATTTCAAATAAAAAAAACTAACTCAGCCTTGTCAAATGTCTGTTCTCTCAATTTTAAGTAACGAATTTCGATGTTTTTTGCTTCAAATGGAAGACTTACATCCGAGCAACATGATACCTTGTTGCATTGTGAGGTAGAAAACAAAATAAATAAAAATAAAATTGGAGAGGACTGCTGAAGGACAGAGCATAATGAACATGGAACAGTACAAGGCTATAATGAGTCCGGAATTATTTGTTGAGTAGCTATTGTCAGCGACTACGTTCGCGTTAAAATCGAACGTCAGTTAAAAGGAATTGGGACAGAAAGTATCCTATTTAGTTTCTGTTGCAGGGTTGTAGAATTTGTTCGAAAGGAACAGGAACACGGATGGGTTTTAGTCAGTAAGAGTCTGACACGCTCTTTCGCTCCACCCAGAGCGGAAGAAGTCATTTAAAAAACCTAACAGAATTTCCATGGACCGTCTGCCTTTCTAACCCCGTTGGCCTAGCCTTTTACTTATTATATTGGGGTCGGCTTTCAGTCAAACTGGATTCTGCTGAATTGTTATTATTAAGCCACGAGCTCCTGAAATAACTATATTCTGAAAATTCTGTAACTTTCCCGCTAAAATAATTTCCATCTCTCAATTTTCGAAACAACAACAGTAGGTATAAATGTATTAGTAACGAGTTTCTCAGTAAACCTGTAATCCAATTTGAATCATAAGCTGATTTGATATTGATTTACATTGAAGAATGGTTCCCATTTACATTAAGATATTCTTATTATCTCAGATTTGTTTGTACATTTTGTATTATTATACCAAGTTGCAAAAATCCAATTTATTTATACCTGCCATGATTGACGCGTTTGCATATTTTTTGTTAACCTAACTCCTGTTTGTAGGGTTCTAGGATCGATTCCAAGGTCTGACACACTGTGACTTGGTTTTTCCGAATAAGTTATAGGCTCGCCCCCAACTGTATGGGACATAAAAATAACGATTGCATGATTCATGATTAATCTATGGCTTTTTCATAATACCTACCCACATAATGGTGGTTAATTTACATTCTTATCTCTTTTTAGCACGCATGAATCATGTAGCGTTATCTCTCTTTATCACTCACATTACTTCTAAAAGCTATTACAAAACATTATGCAAAAATATTCAACCAAAACCATGAGGCTCTATTTTCTATTTACCTTGAGATTCATTTTATACTCTCAAAACGGTTAAAATCTAATACAAAATTAACGAAACCCGCATTAAGGATAAAAATGAATAATTAATCAGTTCGAATCGATGCGTACCCTCATCAACGTCATATCGGTGAGTCCCACCCAGCTTTCATCCATCGATCAAACGCCAAGAGATTAGATGAAGGTACTCACCAGGTAGCTCCAAAAAGTTTGATGTTCTCCGCTGTCGACCCCTCATTGTGTTCTGAAAGTTCAGCGGCCCAATGTCTTCGACAGAGTCACAGTTTGACATGGTAGATTCACGTGAACCTCGTCTGCTTGCGAGATACGCCAAACCGCCCTTCATAGACCCTCTTCGCATCGGGGAGCAGGGTCTACTGATGCTTGTGGATCGTGTGTGGGGGGTATCATCCGTCATGTCTGTCAAATCAGATGTCGATTTTCGACATATCTTCGAGGAAATCGTCGTGCACTCATCATCTGCGTCATGCAGGATCGCAGAAGGCGTTCCAGGCATCGCGTCTGTAGAGTCATCAGTGTGACTGGACACTATGCTCGGTGACGTCACCAGCCTCGGTGAGCTTACTGTGGAAGTAGAACCGTATAATTTCCTCGTATGCTTAGGGGACACATAGCCAGGGTTCGTGTGGATGTGCACAGGGGGCGGTTTCGGCGACCTGGACTTCTCACGACGACTGTGCTTTAGAGACGTGGTATAGTGCAGGCTAGTTCGCTCCACGCAAGGGCTCGACCTCCCTGATGGGGACTTTTGGGGGAAGGCGAAGTGCCTGGGAGACATGGGGCTTCTGTGCCCATGGGCTATCGGGGATTTTGGGGGCTGGTTGTGCTTATCATAGCTGCAGCCCGACTGGGGTGTGTAATACCCTGATGAAGAAGTGCTAGATGCAATGGAAGGACTTTTCTGGGGGAATATGAAGTGGCGAGGACTTTTAGGAGTATGTGGCTTGGGAGAAAGAGGTGGATAACCTCCGGGGCTGTTCACCGCCATCTTGGTCACTTAGCACTTTCACTCGGGCACCATTTCACTGTTCATCTGGAAAGAAAGAGAAGTAGATGTTATTACAGAGCATCACTACGTAGTAAATTATTCTTATCGATTATCCAGATAACATTTATACATTATTCAGAAACAATATTATAGTTTTGTTCTATCGAATCTTTTTCGTCTGCTACACTAAATACCAAGAAATTCGATACATTTATGTTATTCTGTGATTGATATAATTATATCATGTTCATGTGATACCACATTTTGCAAGTGTGTATCCCACGTGTATATTGCAAATTAAAAAGTATTCCATTGGAACGTGCTACCAGAATCTATTTTCTTTTATCCGTTCAGACGGACAGGCGGAAGTAAAAATAAATAAATACTCTTTACAAAAACTACAACCGGCTTCCAAATAAAAAAATATATAACTTACATTTCGGAAGTCAGTGTTTTTGATTGTTTCTTCGTATTTTGAAACCGACTTCCGAAATTAAAGTTATTTTGTACTTTGTAGTGTTTTTTCTATTTGGAAGTCAGTTGTATTTTTTTGAACAAAAGCTTTTTATATTTCATTTTTAGTGGAAGCTACCCCACACCACTGGAAAGTCACAGGATAGCAAAATACACAATTTCGTTTATATAAATATATGGATGAAGTACTAAACTACAGAACCGATTTTGATGCAATTTCTATGGGACATACAATCGAAAGTATTATATATACCTTACACATAAAAAAATACGGATTTGAATTTATAGCTTAATAAAACAAGTTTGACTATGAAATAAATTTAAGTTAGTACGGACTTCACCGGGGAATCTTGTCGATATTATCATTATTTTAATCAATACTTTACACATCTAAAACATCACAGCCATCACCGAGACCGAAACAAACCAAAGAACCCAAATGTAAAACATACGACACTCAAACCGTCCCCGTGTGTCCGTCAATACAAACAGACCTTGCCTGTCAAACCGAACCGAACCGTATTTAAACTTGTCCGGTATGTCCATAGAGTACGGAATCAGCGCGCCCGGCAGCGACTACAGATACAACTTTTTTTTTAAGGATGGGAAATCATCAAGTGACTTCTTCCGCTCTGGGTGGAGCGGAAGGGCGTGTCAGACTCTTACTGCCTTAAACCAGGAGTGTCAAACTGAAACCCATCCGTGTTCCTCTTAATGCCCTTTGCTTTCCAGGGCCGCGTTGACTCTTTCGAACAAATTCCGCAACTCTGGCAGTAGAGATACAACTTACATATAACATTCGTGCCCTCGCAATGTGCGCCGAGCTATATTTCCGGCTGTTGTAAACGTAGCAAGAAATATCACGGAATTATAGATTCATAAAAATGTATTTAATCCGTCGCCTCAGTTAGATTACCTAAAAATATTGGGCACATATTTTTTCTTTGGTCACGTTAACAAGAAACGAAGACAATACAGTGCGTTTCAATTTTGCGTGTCGGCATCATAAGTGCCATTACAAATACCCGCAACTGAATTTTAGTGCGTTTTAATTTCGTTAATGTTTACTTATTTGATAAAACAAACAATACGTGCCCAAAATTTTTTGATAATCTTACGATGAACTTAATAGAATTACTTACAAATTTTATCCAGAAAACATCCTATGAGTAAATGGTGAAATATTCTGACACATTCGGTTTATAACATGTTTTTTTTAATTTTATTGTGCATGTTCGTTTTTAGAACTTTTATAATATTATTGTATCAAACACAATGTAAATTGTTCGTGATAAATAAATAAATATGGAAACTTTTGCCAATGAGACGGCATTTTCAAAACAAACTCGCAGTGGCCGCCGAAGCGACTCTTTGCTCTGTGGGGCCGTCTCTCCAAGAATTACGTCTCAACTTCCGAAGGGACTCGAAGGATGAAATAAAACTTATTTCAAAGACAAAGTTTACAAGATCATTGTTTTTTGTTTTGTTTCTTGTTATCTTGTTTCTTTCTAAGCTGAGTTATTTGTTTACATTAGTTTTGTGAAAATATGAAGATTTTTCTTGAGTTTTTTATGGACTTGAAGTAAAAGTAATAAGTCTCTGAGGAGTTGGTGTACTTAGGTAATAAAGAATTTTATTTTAACGTTTATTCTCCATTGTGGAAAAACTGAAAGCCAATCTGATATTTAGACTCGCATGATTGATAGTCCCGGCTGATGGATGGGGCCAATAAACTTGACTCGACATTGTATTTAAGCATGAGCTTCTTGAAAACATTTTTCTAGAGTTAGTTAATAAATAAAACTAATAAAATTAAATCATTTTTATTCATTACTAGTGGTACCGGCGAACTTTGCAGCGCCTCAGAATAAATTTTACGTGTTTTGTTTTTGTCGTGAATCAGAAATGGAGTTGTATTCGGAACGATTTTTGTACATGTTTTTTTTTTTCTTGATTTTTTCCAATGTTTTAATAATTATTCTGCTATTCGGGGCAACCACAAATCCAACAAACTAAAGATCTTCAAAATTGGTAAAGCCGTTCTTGAGTTATAAGTGGTGTAACTAACCCGACTTTATTTTATACATATATATAGATAGATATGATAATATTAAAACTTTATTGGCTGAATCAATTATAACTCCTATATTATTCCATTTTATTTTTATTATTAAAATGCCTAACCGAAATGACGCAACATAAAATAGCGTAGAGCTTTTTTACCGCGCAAAAAATAAATCCAAGACTTAAAAGATTTTTTTCAAGATTAAGTACTGCACCAATTTCAATATTTTCATTATAGTATGGTTTTATATTTACAGAAACAAATACTAAAAGGTACTTAATTCAATTCAATCTTCCTAGCTCGTCGTGCTGTGCTGGTGCTGCCGCTACGGCTGCGGGAAACCTCAAGCGGCGGAAATACAATAACCTAGTTGGCAATTATATTTTCGAGCCGTTTGGGGTTGAAACTCTTGGACCGTGGGGTCCGAGTGCTCACGCATTATATAAAGAACTTGCTAAACGCTTAGTTGACACTTCGCGTGACCCAAGAGCTGGCTTTTACCTCGGATAGAGGATAAACATTGCCATACAACGTGGCAATGCCGCCAGTCTTTTGGGCTCACTTCCAGTCGATGGCGATGCGGACGAATTTTTTGACGCCATATTTTACTGAGGAGTTTTTATTTTTTGAAATATGAAATCCTCATATGGATAAAGTTCCAATTCAATTCTATTCAATTCAAATGTTTTTTGCCCAGTACTATGCCATAATCAATACATTTCCAGATGTCATAAATTATTGGTTTCATAAATTATTAATCATTTAAAACACGCTCCATATCAAAACAACTAACTTATATCAAAGAAAACAGACCCTTTGCTTATTCTATTACGCGCTACACATTCCACTAATAGCAGTTTCCTCGTGCTGATTAAATAAACGTCAGTTGTCGAGTGTAGCAACTAATCTACGTGATAATGCGCACACATGCAGGGCGAACGCTCGCTGACGGAGTTATTTATTTATGTTTTTATAATAAGCACACCAACAGCACTTTCACTTATAATTCAAATAAAATTACATTCAAAATCGGCGTTTCAGTAACCATGCAAATGACAGGTATGCATGACATTGAACATAATGAATATTAGAGACAAAAAGAAAAACTAAAAACTGCGTCCAGTATACCTAAATCCCGAACACTACAAAAACAAAACAATTTTAGCTATTTAAGACGCACATTATTCGCACTGTTTGTTGTTTGTTTGTTTGTATTAGGTAACAAACATAAAAAAAATAAAAAAGACTACCGACTTCCAATTAAAAAAACACACTAACTTCGGAAGTACGTGTTTTTATTGTGTCTTCGTTTTTTTAACACCGACTTCCGAAATTAAAGTTATTTTATACTTTTTTGTGTTTTTTTTTAAGTTTTTTCGCGATCTGATTGCATCAGTCAGGGCTCAGGGTACTATTAAGTCTTTAAACGATCATGATTCCGCTCTAAGAGGGAGACGGAGCTATACATTGCAAATAGCACTATCCCGTTTACATCATCGGAATTGGATGGCATTAGCACGTCATAGTACGGCTGTTGAACGCGACATGGCATTTCTTCTTTTCCACAACGCGTTGTAACTGTTTCTTCGCTCATTGAGCATTTTCGATCTTTGGGCTGTAACATATATACCTACAGGGTCTAAAGTAAAAGTTATAAAAACATGTAAAACAAAAAACAAACGCAATTAAAAGAAATAAAAAATTAAAAACCAGAATGATTATAACTAAAATACTATTTTCCAATAGTAACACATCTCAACTTGTTATGAGACACCAATAGATAATAATATGTTTATTCAGTAGAAAATTCGATAAAATGCTTAAGGTATACTGGGAAAAGTTTGAAATACTCTTTGCTAGAAATTATATCTGAAACTTTAATGTGCAACAAAATGAAATAACGAAAATCTTGCTGAAATTCGTCGAAAGTATTGAAGTTTCCTTACAAAATTTTGGAAGTATCTTTGAACTCATCTAATACTTGAAGAATGTTGTACAACTACTTTTGTGATTTAGTTCTACTCCTACGATGTACTACACTTTCATAAAATAAAATATTTGTTACTTTAGCAGATAGTCTAGGACCATACGTATGTTGAGAGATATTTGAAGTGAAAACTTCTTTAGGCGCGTTGAGCACTTAAATCATGGAACTCGCGTCATCGTCACCGAACGATTTCCATGAGCTATATGTATACTGTGTACATATTTGTACTTTTTTGGAGAACAAAAATCATGGAACTCGCGTCATCGTCACCGAACGCTTTGGGTGAACAAAAATCATGGAACTCGCGTCATCGTCACCGAACGCTTTGGGTGAACAAAAATCATGAAACTCGCGTCATCGTCACCGAACGCTTTAGCTTTCGCTTAGTTTTCACTTCTATCGCCAATCCCCAAAGACTGTCCCACATGTTTTTTATTCTATCTGCCATAATTTACCACTTTTTCTTAGCGTGAGACATGCTTTATATCTGTGTACTGACCTAAGACGATAATCCCCCGATTTATAAATTACGAATTTGAAGTTGAGTAGGTAACTGTCAAATTCTACTTTAGTTTGAAAACCTGTCAACTTTGGAATTATAGAAGGGTTTGAAAAGTTCGGAAGCCGACTGAGTCTTAATTCTTACTTGGAACTATTATAACTAGTGGTCTCGGCGAACTTTGTTCCGCCTCAGAATAATTTGTTGCCGTGTTTTGTTTTTATCCGGTATCAGAAATGACGTTGTATTCGAAAATGATTCTGTACATATATATTTTTTAATTTTTTCAATGTTTTAATAGTTTTTTTATTTTATACTTGGGAAAAGAATCTTTATTAGATAGGTATTTACAACTATTTTAATGTATACTTAACTAACTATATACACTGTAAATAATAATAAAAACTCCTAACTAAATTAACTCTAAAATATGGCGTCAAAAAATTCATCCGCATCGCTGTCGACTGGAAGTGTACCCAAAAGACTGGCGGCATTGCCACGTTGTATGGCAATGCTTATTCTTTGACCAAGGTAAAAGCCAGCACTTGGGTCACGCGAACTGTCAACTAAGCGTTTTGAGAGATCTTTAAACAAGATATGAGCACTCGGACCCCACGACCCGAGAGTCCCCCACAATCCCAAACGGCTCCAAAAAATAACTACCAACAAGTTTATTATATTTCCGCCGCTTGAGGTTCTCTGCAGCCATATATAGTTATTCTGCTAATCGGACAAACCAAAGATCTTCAAAATCGGTCCAGCCGTTCTTGAGTTAAAATGACTAACCCGACTTTGTTATAATATATATTTAGATGCGAAAATTTAAATGCATGTTTGTTACTCCATTAGTAGCAAACAAGCAATTGAGTAACAAAGTAAACGGGTGTGGATGAAATTTGGCACAAAGATAGATTATGAATAGTCTTGAGTCTTTTTATCCCGAAAGATACTTGTGATAATTTCCGAAATTCCCGCGAAAAAGCGAAAAGGCCGGCAGAAGCTAGGAACTTCATCATATCAGCCGATAGATGTCCACTGCTGGACATAGGCCCCTCAAGGGTGTGTGGGGGGTGGCTCGCTGTCCGGTCACAACCAGGCCCGGGTCGACGGTGCGTTGCGTTCCACACGCGCTACAAAGAAAGAGTCACCGTGGCCCTGGAACGCAAAGGGCTTTAGAAGGAACACGGATGTGTTTTAGTCAGTAAGAGTCTGACACGCCCTTCCGCTCCACCCAGAGTGGAAGAAGTCATTTGATGATTTCCCATCCTTGAAAAGTATAGTGTAGCCGTTGGATTGCGCAGAAGCACAGATAATGCTGCTGTCCATTCTCTGGTGCGTCCCTTAGAAGCTAAGAACTTATGACCGTCGAATACAGCTCTCATCAGGCCCAATTTTCAACATTAACCGTTTACTAATGAATCAAAGTACACCCTATTCAGGAACTTGTATCGTGACAAGTACACGCCCTAGTTACCGTTATCAGTGATCTTGACATCCGTTTATGTTTACGAGTATGACTGTCATTACTTTACACTAGATTAAACTTGGTATTTACGATGTCTAGTGACAGACTGTAGTCTCAGTGTCAGCGAAAATCGTCTTGTAGTTTCGGTCTTACATAATAGGCCGAAACCGATACCAAATATGTAGGTATTGTCATCATCATCATCATCATCATATCAGCCGAAAGACGTCCACTGCTGGAAATAGGCCTCCCCCAAGTGTCGTCTCGCATCCATCGGTTACCCGCGACCCTCACCCTCGCCTTCCAACGCTGCGTCTTCCGGTTCCGGTTATAGGTATTGTGGTGAAAAGAAATGTTTGCATACCAATTTTATCGACCAATCTTCAAGATTGGTTGATAAAATTGGTATAGATAAGTTAAAGCTTCACATGTGATAAAGCAGAAGACGACTCGTTGGAAAGTCTCCCACGAGGTGGACCAATGACCTGATGAGTTCCAAAGTCTTTCAGCTGAAATGATAATGAAGATGAAACCTACACTAGAACTGCCAATGAATTACCGACTCTTCAATTATTTAAACACACACACAGACCATGACCCAATTCCCGAATTCACTGTGTGAACTAGTTATTACATAACCTATTCAATAATGAATATTTGCAGGATCCTTTGCAAATAGAACACCCTTCATAATATTATTAGGTACATTAGGCACAAAAACACACACGAAGTTTTGGTTTCTGCCGAAACTAAAATGTTGGGGTCGGGTTTCGGCCTCGGCTTTCGGTAAAATATGGCCAACACTAGTGATGCTCGCAGACGCACTAAACTAGCGATTTTCATTTCACGCTTCGCCCATAATGTTGGAAAATGGTTATTTTCTAGTTGTCCCACCAGAAATAACCTTTTGCGGATAGTGAGAGATATTGACTGATATTTTAGTTTAGTTATTTGCATCTTATCTGCTACGTAACAAAACACCTAAGGTACGTTTTCAGTGACCTAACCTAACATGTAGTTATTGTATTTTATGTTGAGGATATGCCCCTCAACGTCCGAACGCAATAAAAACAATAAAAAAATAATACACAAAAGAAACAGTAAAGCCAATATTTACAGCATAGCAGCAGCATCCGCTTAAACTAGGCAGGCCAATAAAGAAAACTAAAAAATTGCGTAGTATATTATTATGGGTTGAAGAATCGTGTCATCCTATGGAAAACCGTTTACACTAAAGAAAAGGTCGTGACGGAAATTCGTGACGAAAAAATCTTGCACTTTCTTTCCCCTATCGCGAAATTAGTTCGAAAGAGTCACTGCGGCCCTGGAACGCAAAGGGCGTTAGAAGGAAGACGTATGGGTTTTAGTCAGTAAGAGTCTCACACGCCCTTCCGCTCCACCCAGAGCGGAACAAGTCATTTGATGATTTTCCATCCTTAAAAAACTAAAAAAACAAGCTCCTATCTACCAAGAACGAAGTGCCTTATCGCACGGCGATAAGGCACTTCGTTCTAAAAGTAAAGAAATTTTAACGTTTTAGGACAAAGCAATGAGCAAGCCTAGGTGTATCGGTTTCATAACAATGAATATGTAAATAAAACCTGCGATAGTAATAAAGTTCTGTACACTCGCTTAAGGTAGTGGTTACTTTCTGGATATGAAGATATTTGAATAAAAAAGCTTAGGCTTTTTAAGGCAGATTAATTTACTATTTCTGAAAAAAAAAAACGTGACGCAAGGACATAGCACCCAAAGTGTAGTTCATACTTCGTATTTGACAAAGATACACAAGCTATAATAGAGCCAAAATTTAAAACAACATTATTCAATCCAGATTGAGTCGATACTCGTTACACTGTCGTGCCAAAACGACTACAACCAAAAATGGAACTTGCCCGCGGCGCTGTTCAAAATCCCCTCGTCGGATTTGTAGGGATTTCAGCTTAGTTTTTTCAAAAAAGAACTCTATTTGTATAGTTGGTATAGATGCAAATGCAATGGGACAAGCCATCGAGCATGTCGATTCAATGCTTTTCATGCGAAATGAATCCGCACGGCTGGCTGTGTAAATGTCAGTTTTTCCATCTCGGTGATTTTGTTTTTTTAATATCTCTTGCACTACTGCAGTGTGTAGTCTCAGGATTAAGTCACAGTTTGGTTCTTGTAGTGGTTTCAGGTAAACTTAATTATTTAATGAGGAATAATTTTGCCATCTTTCAACTTTCTTCTAAAGAAAAAATCTCGCGGATTGACATCTTTTTAACCGACTTACAAAAAAGGAGGAGGTTCTCAATTCGGTTGTTTTTTTACCTCATACCTCTGTGATTTCTGAACCGATTTGAAAAATTATTTTATGTGAAAGGACGTTACGTTTCGATTGGTTCCATTTTTATCGAAATTGGTTCAGTTTGGTTTTTAAATCCAAATAGCTGGAGGAAATATAAAATACATTATCCAAGTAAGCGAAATTTCGTGTCTTGCTTTTTTGTGACTTCCCAGTGGTGTTGTTAGGTGTGGATGGTGTGTACCACTTAAAGTGATAAAATAAAAAAACACTAAAAATTTCGGAAGTCGGTGTTTAAATACGAAGAAACAACCAAAAACACCCACTTCCAAAATTAAAATTATTTTATACTTTGTAGTGTGTTTTTTTTGTTTGAAAGTCGGTTTTATTTTTTTTGTAAATAAGTTATTATTCACCATTTTTATGATTCTCAAAAAGTTATTTCAGCAAACGGCTGACTTTTCAACAGTCAGATAACTTTTAATTTTTAATTATCCTATTGAAAAATCAGCCTTACATATTCCGATTATTTCTCAAACAGCCATATTTATTTCTCATTTAAAAAATTAATACTTGATTATTGGAAAGTTGCGCTAATGGAAATTAATTTGACAGTATTATTTCAAGGTTGCTCGATTGTTTTGACATTATTTAATCACACGCTTTGATCTGCGAAGCATACAATACTAATATAGATAATAATCATGGTTTGAGGCAGACAGTTGACTTATCGGTGCGTAAACAACATGTGGTAACTACACACATCTCGACATATTCATATGTATATGTATATGTTTATTCAGATTGAATACGAGAAGAATGTACGTACATATATTAAAAATTGATGTAAGTATTTTGTGAGGAACACATTAAGGTATGTAATTATTTAAAAGGGTTCGGTTCGAGGCCATTCTCGGGTTTTACAAATATTCTTGGGAGTGAATAAGTTGAATATTTACTATTATTAAAGTTATGTAAAAGGTAGCAGAAATATTGAGTTTGTAAGTACCTGAGTAAATAGACGAAATTGATTAAATATGTATGATTTTAAGAACGTGGGTATACTGAAGCAATTAGTTAATGTATGTATGTGTATTCTGCTCAACTAGCAAGCAGTACTTTCATAGTAGTTTCAACATTTGCAGGTTTAATTTTTAAAAGTTAAAACTAATTAAGTACATAATAATGACGAAACCTAGGCATACAGCCCTGCTACTAGCCATGCTAAACCTTACAAATCTCAATGTATGCCACTCACAAAAAAACATGCAAAATAGTCCTTCGAGCCGGATACCTGAAGCCAACCTAACCGTTGCTTTGCGTCTAAATTATTTTTAAAAAGCGTAATAGTGAAGCAAAATTGCAAATGGTTCTTAGACGTGTCACTTTACGAAGTAGCATAGCAGGCTTACTGGGACGCTTTAACCAAAGTCTTCAAGTAAACGATAGAAACTTCTCGTCAAGTATCGGAGGGAAAACTGATACTGTTTTAGCGTCTCTTATTTCGGACTTTCATAATGTCGGCTAGATTATTTTTTTGCGTGGATTTACATCTTTTATTGAATTATATGTCATTAATTTGTGCTTTTCGTTTCAACTGTTTTATTTATATCTATATATTTTTGTTGTTAAAAAAAACTGAAAAGAGACTTTGACCTCTGAGTTTTTTTCGATGTTTCTTGTCGGGGTAGTCAGCTAGGAAACACCGGCCTCATCTAGTTTAAAAATGACCAAAAAAGATTGACGTGTAAAAGTGTTATTTCTAACCTACGTACAGAATAAATATCATTTATCAAACTTTTTTATCACTGGATACCAAAATAATAACATATATATAAATCGTTTACTATATATAATTTATCTATATACCTGTATATTTAACACCTTAAAAAAACTGATTCACATCCGTACACTTCAACATAAGGTTCAGTTGAAAACCAGCGTCAGGGAACTACGATGTCTGGCATTTTGCTGAACTGGACCTATTTGGCGCAGTCGAGGGGCACACAATATATATATATTTTTTTTTAAATTTAGTATAGATTTGCTCTTGACTCTAGTCTAGGTCATAGATGACAGCGACAAAGTCGACGATTTTTTGAACATATATTGCGTGTATCTGTTTGTGCCAAATAAACTACCCTTCTTTCTTTTCTTTCAACAAAGCTCTAACGAACATAAACATTTCTTCGAAATTTAAAAGTTGCTGATGCCATCCACCACGATAGGTATGAAAAACAAATTATTATTAAAGCACTTTGTCAATCCATACAATTAATTTCATTTATTTGAGTAACTCAAAATTATATCATCGTGTCAAAATACTACACTACAAACCTTAAATAGTTGGAAGACAGAATTTATTTATTTATTTAATATTTCATGCACACATTAATGTACAAACACAGTATAAATATGAACAGTACACAAACTATCTACAAACACTCGAAACGGCACACTCACACAAACATGCGCATCGACGAGACTCCTAAGCTGTTGTCGCGGTGCTGTCAGTATTGAGTGCCGCGTCAAGACGGGTGGTCACGTATAAGTTTATCTCCGCGATCTTTTTAAAAATACCACGAGTGTATTGCGTAGTATACGACTGTTTACAAAGTTAAAGATCTACAAGTTGTTGTGTGTTAATATTAAACTGTATTCCGAGTTTTATACTTTCGCCTTTTACTGAGATTAACCGACGCCGTGACAGTACCTATTTAAATTGTATTTGTAAGCTAGTTACTTTAATTCTATTGATTAATCACTTCAAAACAAAAAATGTTTTAATAAAAAAATATTGTACGGTCGGGAGACCCCCGTCAGGAACAAAGTTCCATAACAAATACGTTTTCACGAAATTTACACGTGTCTGTACAACCCTGTGTTGAGGTTATATGATAAAAAAGAGACAGGGACAGAGAGAGAGAGAGAGAGAGTTGCGTACCCGGCTGCGCACTCACTTGCTCGTGTGCTAATTTGCTTGTAGTAGGCTCGATACACACAGCATACGTCATTTCGTTACGTAACGATTTCTACTAAATCCGTATACTACCCATAGCTTTATTATCTTACAATACATGTTGGTTATTCAGGATTTTTATCATTGAAACTATACATATAATACTTTCTCATAAACAGCTGCTTACGTATTCGTCCGATTTCGGAGCAGCTCGTCTCGATCCGTGCGAGCTTCGTACAGTCGTACCATATACATGCACGTTAAGGTTCAACTAGTCGCAGGCTTGAACTCACTCGTCTAGTCACACGCACACAAACACCGTGCCGAAGTCTGCCGAACTGAAACGACGTTAGACGATGCACGGCTTTCAACGCCGCACCGCTGTGCCAGTCGGAGTGGGGGGTGTTAGGTTTATTTTCGTTACGGAATTTCTTGGTTCGGTCGCCGCGCTCAAAGCCCGCGATAAAAGCTATGCATAGCTTAAAAGTTATCAAAACAAATGAGGTAGCGAAAGTCTTCGCGCTGACCGAATGATTAGTGTTTAATAAATGTAGACTATGACTGTACTGGACAAGGCCTATTGCCTCTAACCAGAGCATGTGGGCGTACAGTACACCCACGTGTCTCGTCGCATCTACACATGGCGCCCACGCGCTTCCGAATAAATTACGTCTTGGTGATGGGAACCAAAGATAATTTCGTTATTGACTTTGCGCTAGCTTTAGAGTATAATTTTGTGGAGTCGGTTATGCTGTCTATAATTTAATTATTCTAGTGCAAAATCAAATCTTGTTAAATAATATTTTTATTTGCTCATAGAAGGTTATCTCTAAAAATACTGATACGATTTCTTTTCTTACACTTAAAGAAAGTTAGACTTTCTTTTTGCCTTAAAAAAGAGTCTGTGGGATACGGTACGAAAACATAGCCGCAGAATCTAAAACGAAGTCCCAGATTTTGTGATCACCAACAATTTGTTGAACTTAACAATTTGTTGACAATCATGAGGTATTGTGTTTGAGTATATACAGGGCATTGACCGATCAGTACCGATTTTTGGTATGATCTTAATAGGTTATTTACCATACAGTCTTTGAAGTAATATTGGCGAATGAGTGGCCGCAATCCGGCTCGAGGGCCCATGTTGAGATGATAATTATAATAAACTAGTTTTTGCCCTCGACTTCATACGCGCTTATCCCTTTCCCGTAGGAATATCTGGAAATCCTTTCTTAGTGCTAAACTCCCTAAGGACCTACTTACCAAATTCAGCTTTCTAAAACCAGTAGTTTCGGCTGTACGTTGTCTGTCAGTCACTCAGTCAGTCCGAAACGGAAGAATTTCATACGAAGTAATATTGTCCTATTAGTAGCCGCAATCCGGCTCGAAGTACCATATTCAGAATTTGAGATGATAATTTTAATAAATTGGTGGAACTAGACTGGCGGATACAAGGCGGCATTTAATAGTAATAAAACAATCAAAAGCGTAAGAAACGAATGGAACACGCACGTGGAATATATATTGTATACCTCTGCTTACAATCAAGAAATGTAAGAGTGATTTTGTACGTATGTATGGCTTATAAAACACATAGTTTAACGACCATTTCTGCCAGTCAGATGTTATAATAGTCCCTGAGAGGCCATTAGTAACTCAAATTGCCTGAAACATTGTGGATTATAAAACGTAGATTGCTCGCATAAATATTGTTTCTTTGTATTTTCTTCGTGTTTTGTTAGTTCGTTTGTTTTTCCAATAGGAATTTCCCAGTCACAGCCCGGAGTTTGGAAGTTGGTGGTGTGAACCCCCGTGCCTCGGAAAGCACGTTAAGTTGTGGTCCTGCGCCAGATCTCTCTCCGGTCGTGTCGGCTTGCCGTCCCATCGGAATATGAGTGATGGAAGAGGGAGTGCACCTGTGTTTGCGCACACACTTGTGCACTATAATATGTCCCGCGCCGATGGCTAGTCCCGGCTGAGATTGGCCGCCATGGTCAAAATCGGTCAGGAGGACTTTTTAATGTGTCCAGGCGATGAATCGAAGTGAACTTAGGCTTTAGATTGACAGCTCTAGGAGTGTAGACCTTGACGTTCAATTATTTATAACGATTCCCAAAAATAAAAAATGTACGATGAACAAGCGATACCTACCGTCAAGTCACTTTTAAATTTTGATTTTTCAACAACCGTAATCGCTGATCTAATGCAACTTTGTATACTCTATAATGATTGTCAAAAAGTTAAAAATATATGAAATGATTGGGCACTTGCTACCAAAATGTCACGTGATACATCCAAAACAAGGATTTCACTTTTTGTAGCCCCTTTTGGAGACCTAATGTCGTGTAGACTTTCTCCCCTTAAGAGTTGCCGCTCCAATTATTATCAATGCGTATTTTATTTATTATTTATTTATTCATTAATCATTATAACACCTTCACAGATCCATCTAAGGCGATTAGGCGATGTTATAACTTAGGTACATATAAAATATATAATACAATACATCAGATACATCAATCATTATTTATATGGCCAGACCTTTTTCAATTAAATTTTGCGCTACTTTCACAAATCTCGGCAGGTTTTGGCAAAATATATCTTCCGATAACATTTATCATTTATCAAATTTCAACTCATTTTTTTAATCGTGGCCAGTGCTGTGCCGATCAAATCACACACAAATCTGTGATAGATCCACTCAAACCTGTGTGGTTAACCACCTCAGACAGTTAATGGTTCTCATGTAATTTGACCATTACATATTTCCCATTGTATGGGCTTTAAAAGAGTCTTTGACGAGGTACAAACCGAAACAAACTCGGAGGTTGATTTCTGAGTTCTTCTTAGGGTAATCAACTAGAAAACACCGGCCTTATCTAGTTTAAATCGAAGAAAAAAAAATGTTCAAGTGTTATTCACCAATTTGCAAGATAAATACGTATCGTTTAACCTAAGTGAATATAACTTTATCTAAATGTAGATATAATAATAATAGTATTTTAAGAAAATAGCTACACTTACCAATAGTGGAATTATTTATGTTATTGTTATTGACTTTTTATAAATATATATTATTATATATTTTATAAGTATAACTTTTTTTTTAAATTTTATTATATATGATTAAGATTTTTAACTTAAACTAATAGTAATAATCAAACAATATTTTTTTCTGTGGCCTGACAGGCTCTCAAACGGCTCTTAGCTCTAAGCCTTTTTTAACATCTTGTGGAACGCTAATAAACGAATACGAATTTATCAAATAAATTTTCTTCAGTATCACAAGTCCTTCTGTCCTATCCCTCAAAACTCAACAGCGTAACAGGTTATTGTCACACGTAACGACAAACCCTTAAAATAACATTGCCCTTTAAGCAAGGTTTTACAACTCCAGAATAAAGGAAGCCATCTCTTTACATCGTCAGCTCATACAATACATTTATTATACAATTTTATCACCGGTCTATTTACGGCTTGGGCCTGAAATCACTTACAAAGTGTAGGAAGATTCAAAAGGACTAAGGAAACTTGGGTAACATACAACATTGTCCTTAAAACATTGTTGTCTGGTATACTCTCGGACGAAAATCTCCGCATATTAGTTGAATGAATGAGAGCAGCACAGTGGTAGGTACTCGAGTTAGGTGGCATACAATTGGAGGGCACTGTTAACTTTTTGACCGCCACGGTCAGCTGTAGCCGGCAAATGATAAATGAAAAAGTGCCCAACACGCCACCGTTGGCTAGAGCCGACAAAAAAAATCGAATCGCAATTGTATTGGTGTGCCCCCGACGCCAAACCACGAATTCGCCGTTTTTTTGTACCGACGGTACACAGAAGTGGACTTAAAGAGAAAGCTACTTCTGCTCATAGGCATTATCGGCTCATTTAGTTCGGCGAAAGATTAAAGTACGAATTCTTGACAGGACAAAAATTCTATCTTTAAGTCAATATACATATGTATATAAAATTCTTCCGTTTCTGACTGAGTGACTGACAGACAATGCACAGCCGAAACTACTAATCGTAGAAAGCTGAAATTTGGCATGTTGGTTCCTTGGGGAGTATAAAGGAGCACTAAGAGAGTAATTTCCGAAATTCCAACGGGAACGGGAAAAAACGGGATATGCGCGTACGAAGTCGCGGGCAAAAGTTAGTAAACTATAATTGAATGACCTAATAAAGGGTATTAAAATCCCACAAAGACCAAGACTCAAGACGTTCAAATCTAACTCAACGATTGATGCATAAAACTTTTAAAAAGTCTTACCCAGTTTGTTTACGAACTGGTCCACGTCAGAAAAATCACGCTATGAACGCTCTAACTACTAACAAACCTTCTGGTCCTTCTCACACTATACCAAAAGGACCAGTTTTGTCTCTCATCGTAAACTGAAACCACTGAAGACCAGAGGGTGTCTCGTAATTTGTCCTTTGCGCCGCGTCGTTACTTTTCAATGGAGTCACCCGCATCAAAGTAATCGGCGTATATTCAGTCGGCGTAGAGTGACGTCGGCGTGTATTGACGTCAGCTTCGGCATAATGTAAGTCAATATGGATTGATATCATTTTCGTGATGAGATTAGATTATGAATGTGGGATGATTTTCGTCTTGATAATACTTTGTAAGGTCTACTGGTTTAAGGGGATAATGGGAATGTTCTGTAGATGTTGATAGTGGTATGTGTCATGAGGGCTTTTTGAATTATTATTATTCTTAATTATTAGGTCTAGTAGGCAGCCGCTTTATGTAAAATACTAGTATTCAGCTGAATCCGGTTTGACTGGAAGCCGACCCAAATATAGTTGGGAAAAGGCTAGGCAGATGATGACAGGCTCGTGTTTGACCATTTCGAACGCCTAAGCGATGATGAGCGGAAATAGGCTCTGACCGGGACTTTGTGCGTACAGCTAAGGAGTGGAATTCTCTGCCAGAGTCTGTATTATTATCGGGTGAGATAGAATTGAAACGGAGCCTATCATATATCCATGTTGATATTATAAATGTGTTCATATCTCTGTTGGAGACAGAGACTGAGACAGACTAAAACCCATCCACGTTCCTCCTCTTTCGAACAAATTCCGCAACAGCATACTGGTAGACCAAGTCCTGAAATAGGACTTGGAATGATTTCATACTAACACTCGAAACTGCTGACATAAGCTAGTAAAAAATAAAATATTTAAACAAATGCTTATGTCTGCAGTGTCCATAGGTAATTATTAGTTTATTAACAAAATTAATTAACAATTTTATTTTTTAATTATGTAAGTTTATTTAGCCAAGCACTGTGGTAGTTGGCACAACCCTAGAGAGGACAATAAAGAACAGCTATAAGAGAAGATTGTTTTTACTGGGTCTGATAGACTCCTTAAATTCCTGGAGCATCACGCTGAATAAGATTCCTGGCTGAACCAAAACACGATAATTTCCTCCAAAGAATTTGACGGCCCGTAGTTATAACTACACAAATGAACTAAGTAGTGGAACAGAATCTACTAAAGAACCCCACAAGGCTTACAAACTTGCAGACGTATAACAAAATGGCGCCAATACGTGTATCTTTTATAAGGTAAGAAACGAGGCGTATATTTAATGCACGAGCTAACTGCAAATAAAATGGAAAGAAATCGATCATGAAGAAAATTCTCACGATTTGAGTACAAATGTATCACTGGCTTGGAATACTATGGAGTGGGAGAGACATACTTTATTTATCAAAGAAGAAATAAGATAGAAAAAACAAATTGCACGTACATGAAACACGCACGATACATAGTGCCAGTCGGACACGAAGGGTTCTGTACCATAAACCGAAAAAAACACGTTTCTTGTATGGGAGATCCTTTTAATTTCTAATGTTACCATCGACCAACTGTCAAATTAGCTACCAACAGTAGCAATGACGTTTCAGCTAATGGCACACCAAAGGCCTACCCACCTTCCAAGGCATTATGGTTATCCCATCTGGCCTCTTCCCATTGTCACGTGCCAAGCCATTAGGTTCTAAAACAGCTGGCACTCCGGTGATGACAAGAGATTTTTGTTTTTTGTTTTTATACGTTAAGTATTTAGTTGTCACTTGTACATATTCAACAGTTCATTTTTTTTTTTTAATTTCTGCCATTATAAGACGACTCAAATGGCACCGTGTATATTTTTGAAACTTTTTCTTGGACTATATTTTCGTTAACTGTATGATTGAGTTACACATTTTATTACGACAGCATCATGTTAATTAAAAACCGACGTTTTGAAATAAGAGGGTACAAGCGACAAAGTCACTATGGTGTTTAAGGGCCTCTATAGACCTACTACCTACGTGTATTAAGGCCCTCTTGTATCATTGAGGGCTAAATGCTACGTTAATTAAAGTTACCGTCTTTTCCATCACCTTAAAACGGTTATATTTCTGTAACATAAACCAATAAAACCACGTCTCTGTATAACTCCTATACAATAACTGTGATTCTTTTTTTTATTTTTTGTACAAACGGCAACATATTTTTTACGGACTTACTATGGTGGCTTAGCCCATTGACAGACATACGGACGGATAGCATAGGCTATGACATGTGCGAATTCCTTGTTCTTACATAGTCTTGAGGTTTTCCAGCGAGCATACTGGTGGTTTTGGAAACACAAGTCAGTCATGACTTGTCACGCTAAAAGCAGCCAATCTTAAGGCTGACTGACCACTGAAGCGGAATGAAGAGGAGCGAAGCGGAAATGTGCCAATATTAAACAATCGAATTGCATAAAATATCCGCTCCGCTTCAGTGGACAAGGTTTGCGAACTAGTTTAAAAATTCATACAAAACCGGGAAGCGAGGAAAAAACCAGCCGTCCGCTCAAATTATTCGTCACGTGAACTCCGACTAGCTCGGCAACACCGCTCCGAACTACCTCGCTCCACATCAATGGATAGACACAGACCGCCACTCCGCTCCGCGTTACTCCATCGTTCCGCTCCGCTGCCTCGCTCCGAGTCAATGTGCAAGCAGCCTAAATCAGACTGGGCCAGACACGTCTGCTGCATGTTGAACAGTTCATGTACTAATTCTATCACAATACGGATCCCAGAAAATGTGCCGCAACACCCCAGCAGACCCAAGTGGGCATAAAACTCATTCTCTTTGAGAATGAGTTTGACTTCTATCAAGATGATTGGAAGAACACGCTGAAAATAAATAAATTGCTATGTGTTTAAAGACCTTTATTGCCATTCGATCTTTAATCAAAGGGTAAAAGTAAAAGCTGTAAAACGTGCCGCTATTGTGAAAATAACTTGCATTGAATATTTCACATTTTAATTAATCCTTGCATACATTTACATTCCCCTTTCTGTTTTCGTTTCAATGAACAATACGCGAATGAATGAGAGTAATAATTATTGTCTCTCATGGTGCATGAAAACGGTTACATATTCAGTTTTTATTATTTACCTATAGTACAAAATAATTCGGAATATGAAATGCCAATAAGCTTTATGAAAAACTGATATTCGACGAAACGATATTTATCAATTGCTGTTAAAAACCGGGTTTTAAAAGTTAAACCAATAACTTGAATGTGATAAAAAATACTTTTAATCAACTTAACACTTTGTTCCTGAAAAATACAAGTTGTATTCTTCATAATAATCTAAAAATAACCTGAAATTAATCCGAACAGTGTCTTTGTAACCCAAGTACGTAGCAGTAAAAGCTCTACTATAAAGTGTCAATGCTAGCATGATTCTATTGTAAAAAAAACTTTTTACAAAAAAAAATACAACTGACTTCCAAATAAAAAACCGACCAAGTGCTTGTCGCACCACGGTATATGGTTCCGTAGTTACCCGTCTCTTAAACCATGTCAGAAAAACAGTCAAATATACATCTTTACTTTTATTAGACTCTAAGTCATTTTCTATGGAATTATTATGATTTTTTTACTTACCCAGTTCCATTTTTTAAGTTGGTCGACTATTACTCGTTAACTGTGACTGAAACCATGATATTTTTCACGTCTCCAAAAACAAACGTTTAGCTGGCAGAGGGAAGGGAAACTTGACTCCAACAAAAAAATGCACTTTAAAGCTTAACAAACGGATCCTTGGATGAAAAAATGGTTTTAGCAAACCCTATCTAACGACACCCCACTACATGGGGTAGACGATAAAAATTCATCGCCACATGTAAGGTGGCCACCATAAAAAAATGTATTTCAAGATTTTATGCTACCACTTTGTCGGCGTAATTAATATGTATACCCAAACCAAATATCAACTTTCTAGCGGTAAGCATCTGTGAGCTAAACCGCGGACGGACAGACAGACCGACGGACATGGCGAAACTATAAGGGTTCCTTGTTGACTACGCAACCCTAAAAACACTACAAAGCATAAAAAACTTTAATTTCGAAAGTCGATGTTTTTGGTTGTTTCTTCGTTTTTTTTTAACACCGACTTCCGAAAATAAAGTTTTTCCTGCCTGATTTTTTTAACAGTGACATGCAAATGCGAATTTTTTCAAAGATACGAAAATTGTCCTTCTGATTTTTACTTTCATAATATTAAAAGCGCACGTAGAAAATAAAATAGGTTTTTCCCAAACAATAATTGTTTATTTTTATTCTGATTTCCGCTAAGCAGAACCGATAAATCTGATACTTATCGCTGATATTGCAACATAAAAGGACCCTTGATACAAATGAATGCAGCAATATTGGGAATCACGACAACAATCCGATAGAGTACACTTATTGATAGCAACTATTGAATAGAATGTCAACGAGCTGCAATATCCAGCTGGATTAATAAAAACAGACATTCAGGTACAGTCAGCGCACTTGAAAATACTTACTCGACAAAAATTGCCCTTACTGCTACGACTTAAAGATCATGTTACAGTGAAATTGTCAGCGTTGACTGTAGGAGCAAATTGACGATTTTGCAATAAATATTCATTTTGTTACTTGCGATGTAGTCCTAAATTATGTGGCTATAAGGCTGCGTTTCCAACAGAGATGTGCGAGAAGCCTCGCTCAGCGCTAGGTAAATGAAGCGATTCTATTGGTTCTAAACAGACACATCCCTCGCTACGCATCCTCGCGCATCGGACCTCTGACATCATGCCACAGACAACTGTGGAACTGTGTTCTGTTTTGTCTGTGGTATGACCATTGACCAGAGACTGGCGGTAGGAACCCTTTAATTTTTAATTAGTGGTTATTTTCTTTTAATGTTGTGTTTTTGTGCGCCATTTCTGGTGGAATAAACGTGTTTTCTTTCTTCTTCTTTTCTTTCTTTCTTTCACATCTCTGGTGGAAACACACCCTTTATCTTGACTTAACAAGTCTCCGAAGTTTTATCGAATCTGCTGATTTTTTACATCGAATATTAAGCCCCTATTAGACAAGAATGTTTACGTTGCAACTGCTTACAATTTATTTGCTGTAGATTTGATGTAGATTTTTGACGAAGAAGAAACAGCTCTATGAAAATTAGTGCCACTTTTTTAATTATGAAGAGGTGAAACACCAGGAGTGGAGACTTGTTTAGTACGCTAAACAAGTCTCCACTCCTGGTATTTAATACGTATTATATATGTTTCCTATAGTCGTGACCACACGGCTCGAGTTAATTAATTACGAATAAAAAACGTATCACTATTTTTTTTAATAGACGATGGTAGAGAATGCCTTGATGCATTAAGTCCGCCCATGTACCACTATTGTACATAAAGTTTAAATAAATAAATAATAAATAATAAAATATGGTTATTGCAAAGTCAAACGTTTATTTTAATTAGGTCATTAAACGGCACTTTTGACCGTCATCATTTACAGTTAAAATAATAGTATAAAAATAATAAAGTGAGTACCGTCCTTTCGCAAAGGTAGATTCTTATGGAGAAAAACGGAGAAGAAACTACATAGTGTTAAATGCATATTATGATTTATGATATAAGCAAAGGTAAATTGTTTTTATCAAGCAGACGAACATGTCGTAGTCTAAACGCAAAACTCTCTGAGTAAGGATAACAGCTAAAGGGCTAATTTAATTAATTCAAAACATAGCTACATTCCTAACCCAAAACCCGGTCCTTTCGGCCACGTGGTCTTTCCGTCCTTGGCTATAAATAGAAGCACCGAATGCTCCCCATCCTTCCCTCGGGCGTCATATGGGAAGTGCGCTAAAGGATTACGTCAGGGAGCGATGGGTAATGTAGGATACTTGAACTGTGAACGTAGGACCAATTGCTTTAAAGGATAGTCAATTGAAGTGAGACATAATCCGAGGCGAATACGTACACAGTGTGAGTTTAACAGTAATTCGGCTTTCAGGGAATAAATAAAGTACATTTTAATATGACCAATAAGTACATATTAAAGCTGAAATCAGAAATCGAAATACTGAACTAAATTTTGAACGTCCGTATGATAAACTGGGACCCTTATAGGATCGCTCGTGTGTCTGAATGGCCGCCTCTCATACCCGATTTGCTCCGAATCTACCGCATCGATGCAGTTGAAATTCAGGAAAGGTAACTAACTGAACAACTATAGTCTTCATACCAATTAGGTTAGAGACCCATTAATTTGTTTATGCCTATTTAAATAAACCAATCGCTTAATAGAAGGTTAGAACTTTGACAGTTTAACTAGTAGCGGCTGAATTTCAATGAGGTACCTATTTTAATTAAAGCGACTGCCATTGGATACCGCGAATCGGTAAACGTAAAGTCACCTTCAGGCTTCATCGAGTGATGATCTTCGCAGGGTAACAGGTATCATAATAAGGAACCTTTTCTCCGCATTCATTTCTGGTTTCAAATCGCCGTCATACAATCGTATCAAAACATGTGACAAAGATAAACGCAATAAACACAACAATAAAAACACAAACACATGAAAATAAAAACACAATAAAACAACACAGTAATAAAACAATAATATTCCACGATTGGTAAGAAAAGGGCATTAGGAATAGTACAAAGAAACCTCACAAACACAAATTACCAATTGCTAAAACGTTAAAAAAACAAACCAAGATCGAAAAAAAACAAATACTATTCAACGTAGCATTGACCTCAATTAACATTTTACGAGTACAAACAAAAAATAAACTCGACGAAACAAAAGCTAGACAACTTCTATTTTCAAACAAAAAATTGGTTTTAAAACCGTTCCTCGTAAGAAAACATTTTATGCATTTTTATTGGCGCAAGAGCGAGGAATAGGAGAGTACGCCACCGCAATATGTGTGCAATGCACTTGACTTCGAGAGCGAATGGGGCACACTGAAAGGTAACAGAGGTCAGGGTTGTCTATTTTATTTTTAAGTTTTTATGAGGCTGCAAATCTTGTGTCCAAATAAATTTTATAATTTTCTCTAATGGGTATAACTAACTTTTTTTTCAGTGATGACTGCGAGGGTTTTTACGCCGATTAGACGCTGCATAGACGCAATGAAATCGCCCCGTAAATGCCGCCTAAATGCTGCGCTATCGTTGCATGAATTTATAATTATTGTATTCGGAATAATTGCAACGAGTGTGAAGTCTTATCATTCTCCGTAATTATGGACTAATATTGCACAATGACTTTGACGAGCTTTGTGTATTTTTATAGACAAGTAAGCCCATTAATCTGAGAAATAGGACAGTTGATGTTCCCCAACATGATTGTGTGCACTGCACTTGACTGGGAGAGCGAATGAGGCACACTGATAGATAATAGAGGTCAGGGTTGGCAGTATTTGTCTATTTTGGCTAAAGTTCACTTTTACGAGGCTGCAAATCTTGTGGATGTTACGGCTGTGTCCAAATAAATTTTTGTTCATCTCTGGTGGGAAAACAGAAACATTTTCTAAGTAGTTTTCACTACTAGTTTTCGATAAGTAGACGCACATCAAACGCTACGAAATTGACTCAAGAAAAGGAGGACATAGCCCAAAGAATCGCCAAACTTAAATGGCAGTGGGCAGAGCATATTGCTAACAGAACAGATGGTCGATGAGACCTAAAGGTTCTGGAGCGGCGACCGTGCACCTGGCGATTCCGTTGGGTGCGAAACGCACAGGACCAGTGGCTGTGGTGACACTTGTGGAGAGCCTATGTCCAGCAGAATGATGGTAATGAATAGAAAGCAACATGATTGATTAGTGCCATAGTCTACTTTTAATGCCGGAAAAATGGTGGGTATCTGTCAAATAGGCAATGGGAGCGAAGTACGTGACAAAACCAGTGTAATAGATATAAATACAAGACAAACTGACTGACGTATCAACACACAGCCGAAATAATATATTGTCTTCCTGACCGATTTCGGCCATGGCGGCCAATCTCAACCGAGACTAGCCATCGGCGCGGGACTATTTTAGTGCACAAGCGTTTGCGCAAACACAGGTACACCCCCTCTTCCATCACTCTCATATTCCGATGCGACGGTAAGCCGACACGACCGGAGAGAGATTTGCATTGATTTTCGCAGGACCGGGGGTGTGTCACACCACCAGCTTCCAAACTCCGAGCTGTCACTGAGAAATTCCTATTGTTAAAACCCAATAACACTATTTGCCCGGCCTGGGAATCGAACCCAGGACTCCACGCTCGGCAGTCGCGCTTGCGACCGCGAGACCAACGGTGCAGTTGTTGCCAGCCGAAATAACTGGGACTAAACTAAGAAGGGATTTTTATAATTCAAATTTCAATAGATAGTTCAACCTTTGTACTAAAAATATGACATTTTAGTTTCGAAGAATAACTGAATATCAAAATTGTCGATTTCTTGTGATTTGACTTGAATTACATTATCTTGTCCTCAGGGAATAAGGCTATTTATAGAGTAACCTTTTTGTGGACGATAGATGTCAAAAATATTACAATAGCCGGTATTGTTAGCTCCCGTCAGGATAACGGTTTTATAATACTATCGGGGTTTAGTTCCGATTTTAATGTAGGTTTTGACCTTTTTAATGTTTTATGATATTGAACTAGAGCATTGCTTAGTAGTATAAAGCAAATTCAATGTAGTCAGCTAGGAAACTCCGGCCTCATCTTGATTAACATGACCAAAAAAAATTTGACGTGTGTGAGTTCCTTTTAACTTGCAAAATTAATATCATTTATCATATCTATTGTATCATATCATTTATATATAATTATAACGTTTCCACTGCTGGGACACAACCCTCCTTTGTAAAAAAGGGAGTAGGCCAAAATCCACCACGCGTGCCCAATTCGGTTTGGTGGATGTCCCACGTCTTCGACCATTGGTTCTAAAACAAGCTGGTTGCCTCTACATCTGAAAAAATATTGGAATCGAGCAAAATTGTTCGTCTATTTATTTTCGTTGTATTTCATTGTTTGTGTGATTTAGTACTTATCTTACCAAGGTTTTTAAGTTGAGAAATTGCAGTTGAAATTTTGTTTAAAACTCAACTCGAATGTGTTACAAACTTTGAATTCTTCATTAAGAAACTCGAGGTTCATAAATCTTCAGTTGTAGTTACAACACCTAAAACTATTTGTTATCCATCGGAAGATATCTATGTACAATATGTCCCGTAAAAGCTGGTTTATTGTACCTACTATTTTTAGAGGCAGCCCTGAGATGACATCAGGCGTCATACATCGAACTGTCGCGGCTGCCATCTTGCTATATATAAGTACCAATGCCAATTTTTATTCGTATCAACTTCAGTTTTGTTCGAAGGCTTCAAAGCTAGTAAGTAAACTAATATGCATAGTTGATTGAAGGCTCGAGGAGGCATGCGGTTTGGTTATACTTATTTTTAGAAGACCAAAAGCTGAGCTCTTCGAGTTTCATTGATTCAGCGCTTTTTGGTAGTCGCCGCTGTTGATTCTGGCTTTAAGGAGTGGCCGTGTGAGGACTTGTTCCAAAGAGTGCGATTCAGACTCTCGCTATGAGAGTTCCGAAGGAATTAATTTGTACCCGTGTCCATTCTCACATTACTTATGTTACGTGTTTGAGTCACAGAAGTTCATAAGTGTACCAAATTTTTACTGAATCACCAGTCCAGCAGACACACCAGTGATCCTTCCTATCGTGTTCGTCCGTTCGTTCCATCATACGGACATTCGGGACTCAATAAAACTAAACAAAGAAACGTTTGCAACGATTTAAAATCTTCATTTTAAAATTAAATTGTACATCGTAATAAATTGAATTGTAGGTATCATGCACTTTTCCTGCCAGGGTTGCGGAATTTGTTCGAAAGAGTCACCGCGGCCTTGGAACGTAAAGGGCTTTAGAAGGAACACGGATAGGTTTTAGTCAGTAAGTGTCTGACACGCCCTTCCGCTCCACCCAGAGCGGAAGAAGTAATTTGATGATTACCCATCCTTAAAAAAAAAATTAAAAAAACATGCACTTTTAAAAAGAGAAACTTGAGTATGAATGCGTATGGCCATAAAAGTAGGGGAAGACCAAAGAAACGATGGGTTTTTACCTATGTGCAGGATAGGGGTGACAACGGGGATGACGAATAATGGTGATACATATATTGAAGAAGGAGACATGTTGCATTAACCTTGTTGTTGTAAATTAGGATTGCGGCAAGAGAATGGTGATTACTTGCAATGTTAAAAAATCTTCTGCATCCGCTTCATCTGTTTTTTTTATATTTCTATGATCCGCTTAGATTCCAGAAGACACAAATATAGTTGGGAAGAGATTATGCAGATGACTTGAACGGAAAACCACACATTGAATGTTTGGTTCTGGGATTTCCTGCGTGCAACCAACAGTCACATGGTAAGATTATACAGAGCTAGCTTGATATAATCGGCCTCTCGCGGCACGTACGCAAACACGTCAGTTTAGTCTAAAGTTCCAAACTATGGTAGGCTCCAAATAAATTTGCAATAACGGTCATTGACCCACCTATATTCATTCAACATATGGATGTTGAATTGAATTGACTGGAGAACGTAGAGGATCACGATGGCGTGATCCTCTACGTTCTCCAGTCATGAAAAACGATTCATAATATTGCAAAGACGTAATGAATGTTTGTTTATTAGTGGTAATCTGTGAAAGTACTAACCTAAATACGAAACTTATTTCACTGACAAAAGGCTGTACTATCGCTGTGTGTTAATACTTTTTATACCTAAAAAATTGCACGATGTTTGTGGGATAGGACTCTGGAGCGTAAGCGCGGGAAAAGCGAGTATACAGTAATGCACCAATCAAATCTAAGTTTCCTACTACTGTTATAAATCTGTTTGTGAGGAATAGATGGATGGATGTTTATTACTCTTTCACGAAAAAACTACTTAGGATGTTTGATGAAACTTTACAGTAATCGATATAATGTGTATAGTATAGGAAGTACTTATTCGTTTAGCATGCTAACGAGCCAAGTCAAATATAAGTGTGAATATATCTTAGGGTAGTAAAGTGTTCCTGGGGAGTTTGTTGCGCCACTTCTTCTTCCCAGCTAAAACAATAGGAAGTGGTGACGGTTAGGGCGTTTTGGGGGACTGTCTTTATGTAGAACTTTGACGTTTTAAAAGTGCTGGTAATCAACTAATTTGAATAAATGAGTCTTGATTTTGATTGGTAAGTACATTTATTGATTTTATGGCAAGTAACGATATTTGAAAACGAATTACACGTGGAGTCGCGAGCGCAAACTAATTCATTAAATATATGCTAGTATGTTATACAAAGGTTGATTTCTGTTCAACATCAACACATGTCGCACAGGAATCCTATCCATAACAAAATGTCACCCGTAATCGCATTCCTTTCATCACAAGTTTGACCCAAATATTTTAAATACCAGACAAATCTCCTCGCATTAAATAGCCATATTAATACTCCGGCCCTTTTAAACGTTTCGAAATAGCCTGTCAATGGAGTCAACTAGCCAGAATGTTGGGGCATAATCTGTCAAGATGGCGTCGATAGATCAGGGGGGAGATGGATTGGTTGAATGTTGGTGAAGAATGTGGGATAAAGACGTGAAAACATGAGGCAATTTGAACGAGCGATAGTTTGGTCAATATGGAATGTTGTAGTTAACATATAATAGGGTGTAAAGTCCCGCAAGCCTCCATAGAAAAGGGAGGATCCTCCGACCAGACGGTTGTTGTGTCTGGTGGGCAACTGCCCGATGGTTGATATTTGGACTGTTGTCTGTGTTCAAATCTCACGGAAAACTCTGATACCGCGATGCAGGATATCTTTAACGATTTTTTTTGCTGACGAATTAATGTGAAAGTGAAGTACTGAAAATCTATCTCTAGAGTCAAGTTTTCATGAAGTATAGCTGTTTGAATTAATGAAGCTATAGAAACAGCCAGGGCTATTAGGTAAATACTATTTTGCACGGAGCAACTGACTATCTGAGCTCCATAATACAAGTGTTAGATTTCTGTTACCTGACTGTCCGTAACGACGATCAAAGTTCTCCAAATTACAGCTAGGACCAGTGGCTTAACGATTTTTTTAGATATCTCAGCATAAGCTGAGATAGGGACCATTTTGGCCTCGCACAGATAATTATTTTATTATAAGTACTGTTTAGTTATTAATTTTATTTTACTGGTTTGTTTGTCTTGTGCGAGTCCCAAATAAACATTTTTTCTTTCTTCTTTCTTTCTTTCTTTCTTACTGAGGCACGGGGACAGTCTCAGTATGAAATGCATGGTCCACCATCCATAGAAAACCCTCGGCAAGCTTTGCCTATTCATAAAAATTGACCTGTGCGAATGTCATTACTTAGCCTCCTCGAAAAGTTACAAACATCATCACTATTTAATGCAGTCAGGCCCACAGGATCCAGCTCGTCCCTAGCTGTCCCAGCGACGCCCTAAGCCGAGGCCTGTACCCCACAGGGGGTGCCCTAAGCGTGGAGTCGCTTAGTTTGTAAGTTTTTTATAAGCCCTGGCTGGAGGCTTTGATATTATATATTACAGCCACCACAGGCAAGCCCGGTTAATCAGTCGACAACCTCATAGGCTGAACTGCGAGACGCCACTCACAAAAAAAGGTGATTTTTTTTACTCAGAGTTAGTTATTATTATTAGGTTAATTTCATACGTAATTTAGCAACTAACAAGGACATATCTCGTCGACTGATCGACACTTTGCGTGACCAAGGGGCTGGCTCGTTCTTTGCTCAAATAATTTGCATTGCCATTCAACGTGGCAATGCTGCCAGTCATTTGAACACGTTTCCGGATGACAGCGACGCGGAGGAATACTTCGACGCCTGAGTGTATTTTGTATTTGTATATGTACATACACTCGGGGTTCAAAGAAAACTCTGATTCGTGCAAATGAGCCTCAGTAAACTACATAACTCCCTAATACACTCTCAAGTCCTAACATCGCATCGCGTTGCGTAAAACAGCACAAATGTAGTGATTGATTGAAATCGACGCGTTTCGCCGCTCCACGACGTTAGCAGTTTATTTATGTTCAATATGGTTCGACGCTGGCAACATTTAGATACGGTTATAGTGAACTAGGATTTATGGAGCGTCATATTGTGTGTATTTTTAGTAGATTAGATTTCATTTTAAGGAGCGCGAACCACGACTTGAGTATTCTGTCAACCTTGAAGATTTTTGAATGGATGTATTGTTCCTTAAAATACGGCAATTCTTGTATTTTTAAGGAACGATCGCAGTCGCTAACTGTAAAAACACTTCTTTATTTCAATCAAACAATCGAATAGTTTATTTATGATACATGGGTTACATTCCATTCATTGTTGTGGTGTTCATTACATAATTTCCATTCAATATTTTTTTTTGCTTTTTCGTTAATTGTTTTTTTTCCTTTTATTATCACTGTGATTACATTACGACATTAATTTGAACACTTTTTAATGACGAGAAGCGGCCGTCAGAGCGCCAATTCTACTATTTTTTAAACAACGTTCGCATTCGCCTGTCAGTCGCTAACTGCAAAAAGCCTGAGTTTCCATAAATTTTTGGCAGTTTTTTTTTTTTTCGAATGCGATCGTTGCTTAAAAAATATTAGAAGTGACTCTTAAATTGGAACGGGCATAAATGTAGAATATAGAGCCGAGCATGTTGCCACTGGTGGGACAGGGCTCTTTAAGAAGGAATGGGTCATAATTCAACACGCGCCTGTCGGCCAATGCGGATGTCACACGCCTTCGATTTTTTTAGTTCAGAGACGTAAGGGCGCCATCACATCAAGCTACCTGAAACTGTCAAATTTTCCCAATCAACCTTGAACCTAATACTTTAGAAATAAAGTTGGAAATCGATTAAAGGAATTTGACAGATTGTTGTAGCTTGATGTGCTGGCGTCTGTACAAATCTACCGTTGTTTTTCACTTTGTTTCTCTTCACTTCAAACCTTAAAAAAAAAGAATAAATATGAAAAAATATTCAATGTTGTGGTTAGTTTATAATCATGCTCAAATCTCTCTAAACAAGGCTTACGTAAAAAGTCCACATTTATAAATAAATCTTGAAATTCATTTTCATCCAATTGGATCGAGCGCCCAGCCAATAAACCTGCCACCAATTCATCTACCCAAAGCAAAACAAAGCTATTGTTAGAACCAGGTTCATAGGTAGGTCGGCGATCGCACTCAGTTCATTCATTCATCATTCACTAGTTCAAGGGTTCGTTCGTGAACTTCTGACAGTTCAAGATCGAGTTGAAGTAGGTTCTTCTCATGATTGTTCTGTGAGTCAACGATCTATGATGGGTGGATATTGTTGTTTTAACCTTGAAACGCAAATATTTGGTAGTTACACCTATAAGTAGGGCTGTAGCATAAACTGTTTATTGTAATAATAAACCAAGATTGCTCGTGATTATGATCTGCAAGTTAACTTTCGAACGATAGGATATTCGTCGGATAGATTTCCAAAAAACAGTGGACACGTATTTTTTTTTCACGTAAGCAAAAAATGACGAAGATACAGTGCGTTGACAACACGCGTGACGTCACTACGATAGTACAATTTTACTAGCGACGTGACGTCATCAGCCCCCTCTCCTGAACTTTGATGCGTTTTATCTTTATGTTTTTTTAGTGATTTGAAATGGCAAAAAATATGTTACCAATATTTTTTGAAAATCTAACGGACGGACTAAATAGAATTTAAATTATATTATTTCTACCTAGTAGAATACACTATTGTGAAAATTATTTTATTTATTTAAACTTTATGTACAGTTAGTGGTCCCGGTGAACTTCGTACCGCCTCAGAATAATTTTTTGCCGTGTTTTTTTTTGTCATGTAGCAGTAATGGCTAAACGTGCTTTCCGAGGCACGGAGGAGTCTCGGTATGTTAAAATAGTCACCCATCCACAGACCAACCTCGGCAAGCGTTGCTTTACCTTGATGATCGGCCCGTGCGGCTGTTATAATTTAACCACGAAGGTTTAACGATTCTCGCAATGAAATTAATCAGAAAAGTGCAGCGGAGGAGTAAGAACAACATAATTTCTATATCCCTTCATATGCAAGCCGGTGACAGACAGAGCTAGGACAATAAGAACAAATAATTACTCATCACATCGCTAAGGTTTCCAATTACCTACTTATTCTAATTGTTTAAGTATTTCGTGTACCTATTTATCTTGTTAATTTGAGTATTTATTATATACTAGCTGCGCCCGCTGCGTTACCCGCGGTTCAAAAGTATCCTATGTGTTAATCCAGGGTGTCAGCTTCCTGCATACCAAATTTTATCAAAATTGATCCAGCCGTTTGCGCGTGAAGAAGTAACAAACATACACACATACTCACAAACTTTCGCCTTTATAATATTAGTGTGATTTATATTGTATGTATAGTTTATATATTTCTATTATTTATTTATATGTTTGTTTGTAATTAAATATATCAATCGCTTTTTATTCTCCATATTGCACCTACCGCCATTCTCTGCATCAACAAAAGGTTGACTGGTAGAGAATGCCTATAATAAAATAATAAAAAAAAATCTCCCGAGATTAACTGAATATTAAATACTTAAACTAAGCAAAATTATCTCTACAGTTTGTAAAAAGAATGTTCAGGCTCACTTTCATAAACTGGCAGCATTCCGTACAAAAAAGAAAAATAAATATCGTGACGTCATTCACTGAAATCTCAACAAGAAACGCTAACATTTGCTCAATTTGATATTTCTCTTTCTGTTTAACAAAGGCATTATTTTTCTTCCCTAAACGCTATGAAATTAATCTTGTTTGTACAGCAAAGTTTGTCGACGAAATTCTTTCATTACTCTGTGTTTACAGGTGTGTTCAATATGCTGCGTTTAATTTTTCTTTTATTTCACTGTTTTGTTCTGAGTTAATAATTTGTTGTTTGCGATTGTTATTTATTACGATTTGACTAGTAGTGGCAGGGTTTTCATATTTCTTTTCCGGACAAAGTTCATCCAGTTTTTGTGTGAATGAGATTTAAGGTAAGGACATACCTAAATCATGTAGTCCAGTCAATTTAGATTTTATTTATATGTCTACACTAATATTATAAAGAGGAAAAAATTGTATTTTTGTGTGTATGTACCTATGTAATGAATAAACTCAAAAACTACTGTGCCGATTTCAAAATTTTTTCACCATTGGAAAGCTACATTATCATCGAGTAATATAGGCTATATTTTATCCCCGTATTCCCACGGGAACGGGAACTACGCAGGTGAAACTGCATGACGTCCGCTAGTATATAAAGTTAGACCGCAGGGGATGAAAAAATGTGTAGGGAAAAATACTCTGAGTATCATATCAATTTGTGGAGTACCTACTAAATCCGCGCGGATGAAGTCGCGGGCAAAGCACTAGTTCTATATAAAAAAAATAATTTTGTTTAAATACTCGATGAACGTGGAATTCTTGCAGCTGGATCTTTTGACTGTGATGTGTGGGAGTAGAAGACATGCTGCACCGACCCCACCTTTTGCCGTCATTACAAATAGGGTATATTTCTACATAGAAAAACAATCATTCTTGTTTTCAACGCACTATATAAATGTGAAAAAAGTAAGAAATATGTCCAATATTTTTCGGTAATCTTTTTTTTTTAAGGATGGGAAATCATCAAATGACTTCTTCCGCTCTGGGTGGAGCGGAAGGGCGTGTCAGACTCTTACTGACTAAAACCCATCCGTGTTCCTTCTAAAGCCCTTTGTGTTCCAGGGCCGCGGTGACTCTTTCAAACTAATTCAATCTTACTCACGCAATAAGATTTTTTCAGAAAAAACCCTTTTTGAAATTGTCTTTTTAAAGGAATTTAAAAACTTCAGCTCCATCGGTTGGTGATAAGGTGATAACAGTTTTAAAGTTCAGTTGCCAGATGCGATGTGATATTGCACATACCTACTAACAAATAAAGCAAAATAAATGTCTTGAAAAAACGGGCATAAAGTAACTTCAATTCATAGATACTTTATGGCCTGAAATATCAAGCAAACCCACGCTTTCTAAAAGTTGGTCTACCGTGTGCGCAATTTCTGGCCACGACAAAGATTTGTTACACTTCTCCGTCTGAAATTATATTTCCATTTGAATAAATACTAGAAAAAAGTAGCGAGAATGTTCCCGAGGTTATGTCGATCGTTTCAAGTGACAGATTCGATTTATTGTGACCCCAAAACTATTACATGTAAATCGAGGTGAAGGGAATTTATTGGACATGCATGGACCTTGTTTTCTAAGAATGTATTTTGAGAATACATAAAAAAAGCAAGAAAGAATTAGTACATTGTTCACCGAGAGGAGAAAGTGACCGATTACCGTCGAGGGTGTCGTTTGAAGCCCGAGCCGTAGGCGAGGGCTTTAAAACACCCAAGATCGGGAATCGCAGTTTCTCTCGAGTGATACATAGTGCTTTATACTACACCTACAAGGAAAATAAAAAACGAAATCTTTACTAATTGAAATTTATATTGAAATTGTTGCAGTTAAAACTGAATCCTCAAACAACACACAAATTGGAAATGGCGCCAATGGCGTCTGCAATTTTCACATGTTCTTTTTTCAAATTGTTTATCCTGCCGCCGCAGGGTCGCACTGCCAGCCCGACACCATCCAACACACAGCTAGTGGCCAGTGTCATTTTGCGAACTTGGAGATAAAAACTCACTGTAAAAACTTTTTGGCTTTTGATATTTAGGTTACCGGCGCATAGTCTTACCCAAAATTAAAAAAGAAAAACCACGTAAGAAATGGATTTTCATACACTTTTCTCTCCCGCTCAGATGCGTTTTCTCCCCGCATATTTGTTCGATATGCAATGACGTACTTTCTACCGTAAATTTGATAAAGTATCAAGGTACTTTCCAAGCAGGTGTAGTATAAAAGTATTTAATTTACTGTCACAGAACTGATATGCAAACAAATTATAAGCTTGAAATAAAGTTTTTAACGATAATATTAGAAAATAAAGTGTATTTTAGTTATGGTAGTTAACAATAACAATTAACTGAAAGCAAAAGAAATAAAACAAAAAAAAAAAAATTCAATAACATAAATCTTCAACATACATGACTTGGAGATCACCTTTTAATCAAGAAGATGCTTGTGTTAGGTGACTCCACTCTTGCACTTAACATTAGAATTAACCGACCTATGTAAGGAGCGCGTAGTCTGCGACCGAGTCAGTATTGTATAAGCGATACAAGCGAATACATCGGAAGCGGTCTTCAAGTGCGATTAGAGTGATCAGTGGTGAGTTTAAAGTTGTAATTAGTGTCGTTGAATTAAAGTGTCATTTTGGTTATTTAATCGGCTATTTTTATTGTCACGTACCCCAAGCTCGTAACAATACTTTATTATAGTCGACACCGACTGTTAAATAACCTGAATGAAATCCTGCTATTTTTGTATTTTACTGAAGGAGTTTTTGTCTGCATGGTCATAATTGGAAAGTGGCCGTTAAAGAAAACCATATCATTTCAATGTCTAGCAGTCGTCCAATTCAATTACAAAACCAACAAGAATTCTGTTTCACAATTTTGTTAGTAGAACAATAAAAAGTACAGCCGGTCGATTCCGTAAACATGTCGAATTGAATGCATGGGCGAAGTGATCACGAGGTGAGCTGTCAATCCAAATAATGAAGATGGAATGACAGCTCACTTTGTGATCACGATTTTTCTAAAAGATTACGCTTCAATTACCCTTTCTAAAATGAGAAAATGTACTCTATTTCTTCAAAAAAAAGTTGGCAGCCCTACTACACACTGAGTTCTGTTTTATTTTAAGAAGTGCAGGACCTCTGTTTAGAAAGAACTTCTTTCTAGTTGCTACATTCCCAGTAGGTACTATGTAGTTGCATTTAAGTTATATACCTACATCTGAACTTAGTTGAAATGGCTTGCAATAGTTGCTGAAGTTAAAGAGTCACCGCGGCCCTGTAGCGCAAAGGGCTTTAGGACGAATATGGATGGGTTTTAGTCAATAAGAGTCTGACACGCCCTTCCACTCCACCCAGAGCAGAAAGAAGTCATTTGATGATTTCCCATCCTTAAGAAAAAAAAAAAAGAAAGATTAACATGGTTTCTAACAATATTTAAGAATTGCGAGTACAAGTTTAAGAAACCTGACACGACCGGAGAGAGATCTGGCGCAGGACCAACGGCTTAACGTGGTTTCCGAGGCACGGGTGTGTTACATCACCAACTTATCCGGGCTTTTACTGAGAAATTCCAGTCATGGGATACAATAAAGAGTATATCAATCTTTCTATCACTTCAATGAGTATCTCACCAATATTGTTAATATAAAAACCTGTATGTTTGGATGTTCGTTAATCAATCATCCCGCATAGTCCATATGGGAACGCAGCTAGACTATGGCTTGGAGTTTAGGTCATAGGAAAGGTTAATTTTACACCGAAAACATGTTCCCGCGTGATATCGTTAAAATTTGACTTTCACGAAGACAACGTCATTGGCTTAGCTGATTAAATATATAAATAACTGCCTTGAAAGCTTATTCACACAAAAAACTATTCTTCAAACAGTAGTTCCAATTCCAAAAAGTATCCTTTAATTCACAATATTGTTGAGACAGCAGCAACCCCATTAGTCGATAAACCCAAGGTTTTTTGCAAGTTTGCTACATAACCAAAATGGTAAACTTGAACAAAGTGCAACGAACAAGAAGAACAACACTTTTAAACGATCTCATTCAACCTCGATACTCTCTTCCTCTTGCGTCAAACTTGCCTCACTCACCCTCCCCCCTCTCCACCCCCAACTTGTATCTCATCAAAGCCATTAGGTTGTCAACTTTTTTATGACGTACAGTTAAGAGCAAAAATATGTGCACACTTCCTTATACAGCGTGTAACAGAATTAACGCAATACCTGAAAAGGAGTCCTAGTACTCATCATTATAAAAAATTTTACTATGAGCTTTTTTCAGGATATTGGGGTTGGTCCCATGGAAAAAATTGTTCATAATGATGTCCCCTTTTCAGGTATTGCGTTTATTCTGTTACATGTTGTATCCGTTGGACCTATTGGTAACCTTCGTCTTTGATACAAGTCAAAGTCAAAGTCAAAACGTTTATTTCAATTAGGCCATTAAACGGCATCTTTGAACGTCATCGTTTACAGTTCAGTAAAATTATAATATTACATTAATAAAGTGACTCTACTGTCCATTTGGAAAGGTAGATACTTATGGAGAAGAATGGACAAGAAACTCCATAGGTAATCTTTTCAAATAATGATTTTACAAAATTTGGTATACCAAAATTAATTTAATATTATGTGAGGACGATGCACCCAGAGTATGCTACTTATAAGAACAAAGTATTACCAGCAGAGGTAAACTTATTCATTTTCTAAAGAAATTTAGGTAAATGGTACTCACATATTTAAAAATATTGGAACCATTATTTAAACAGAAAATAAAAAACACAAAAAATAAACAGTATATCTATAAAGTTAATTCGTAATCAACCAGTTTGATTTTGTCTACACCCTTGATTGTCCTATGGAGCAGAACCAGCATGTTTCCAAGCATTCTTATCCTGAATGTAACAAGTGTGCTCTATCGTCGACCGCAGCACACCTTCAGGTGAAATAATGGTGAAAAGAGAGCCATTTTGCGTGAGTGCTTGACAAAAAAAACTTCAAAATTATTAAATAAAAGGGATTTAGCGTGAGAGCCAGGAAGAAGTCATCTTTCTTCTCTCTCATGTAAATTTCGCAATGCGTTTTGAGTGCGTATGCGAATGCGCATTTCAGTTGTCATCTGTCAAAAATATATGGAAATTGAAGCTTTTTCGACAGTATAGTAATTTGAAAATCGAATCGCCGCCTAAGAAGATTTAGGAACCTACTTCAAAAACAAGATCCTACCAATATTCAAATATTTGTTCTTAAAATAGCGGTATGTGTGCAATTTGCCATGCACAGACAGCACACTAAGTTCCTACTCTTTATGTGAACTAAATAATATTTATTTGTGCTTAACTCACCATTTAAATTAATAATTACTATAGAAAATAGTTGTTGAGTTTAACGAAATGTACTTACACATATTATTTTGGCCTTTGACTGTACCTTTAACATTTTATCGTGTTCGGGGACTTTTTGTTCAGACTTTTATTTTATCAATGGTCGTTCTTAGTAGCCCATTTAATCGATGTTTTATGACATTAAACTTTTAGGTAGAAATAATACATCAAGTTTTAAAAAAGGGCTAACAAAAAAGGCCCTGGCAGACGAAAATTGTGCATAGTGTACATTGTGCAAGCACGATTAATATCCAAAATGGCGTCCCTAAGCCCTGCTTGCCTTTTCTGTAAGTTACTTCGATAAAAGCCAGTATTAGTCACCTAGTCTAGAATTAGTCGAAGACAGGGCGAGGTCCATTAATGTATTCCGTTCACTCTAATAACGCCTACGGCTATCCCCGCCTATCTAGCCGACGTTAACTTAAAGACCGGCTTATTTGCACCCTTTTCGATGGAGCCTGTTTGTTAAGGGGCTAATTTTGGTCCAAAATAAATATTGAACCAATGAAATATTGATAAAGTTTCTTCGTAAATCCGTTATGAAATTGAGAACCGTTTGAGGTTTTGAAGAAGGCTACCATGGCTATAGAAATTGTAACCGATTTTAAAATTATGAATGGTGCTGGTTTGGAATTCAATATCTTAATAGAATTAAACAAAGTCACTGTCTGCCTCTTTTTCTTTCTCCGATAAGGGAGGAAGGATGTATGTGTCACCGGAAAATTGCAAACGCCGTAAGATTGACAAATATCGCGTAAATTTGTAAACTATTTTTTCTTAATAAGGCACGGATATATTGGAAACCATTGAATTTGGATGGGATGTATTATACACAAAACGATTTTTTCATAATATTTTGAAATTTTTTAATCAAACAAGGATTTATTACATTTGCACATTGCAACCGTGCAGAGCCGGGAGGAGTCGCTAGTAATATGCAGCCTGGCAGGCATATGAAAAACCTGCCATATTCATATCTCATCCGTCTGAGTCCCCCCTTGCTTGCGTCGTTTCTCCAATGGCCCAATGGTCGTGAGTAAAGAGTAACTTTCAGCGACACGCACGGTTTCTGAGGCTTTTATCTTCAGCGATGTTCGGATGACGATATCCGCAAGAGAACCAAGGTTACCGACATAGCCCGAAGGATCGCCAAACTGAAGTGGCAGTGGGCAGGGCAAATTGCTCGCAGAACAGATGGTCGATAGGGTCGAAAAGTTCTGGAGTGGCGACCGCGTACCGGAAGACGCAGCGTTGGAAGGCCTCCCACAAGGTGGACCAATGACCTGGTGAGGGCGCGGGTAGCCGATGGATGCGAGACGCACAAGACCGATTGTTGTGGCGACACTTGGGGGAAGCCTATGTCCAGCAGTGGACGATGATGATGATGTTCGGATTTGGTCTGACGTCTAACCGCGGTACCGACTTCCGACCATGAAACTCTACCAGTTGCTTTAGAGACTCCAGCTTGACAACAAATAAAGCTGAAAGAACAAAGATATCGTTCGGTATCAATTTAGGATCGATAGATTACATATCTATAAAAACTGGCCAAGTGCAAGTTTGACTTGCACACGAAGGGTTCCGTACCATAAGCTGAAAAAAACATGTTTATTGTATGAGGGCCCACTTTTAATTTTAATTTTATTTCATTTTTATTATTGTTGTTATAGCGGCAACAGAAATAATTCATCTGTGAAAATGTCAACTGTCTAGCTGTCACGATTCATGTGATACAGCCTGGTGACAGACGGACGGACAGCGGCGTCTTAGTTATAGAGTCCCGTTTTACCCTTTGGGTACGGAACCCTAAAAACTAGGAACCAATTAAAGGGACTAGGGTCCCTTTTATTGGTTCGAAGAACTGTTTTATTATTGAAACAGACACGCCAGTCAAGTTTATTCTGGTCAATAAATTATGAGAGCCAGTTTAATCCGTAAATTGACATAATTCCGTCGTTTTCGTTTCCCGCCAACTCCGAGCTGTCAACCTGTCGTCGAGTACCAAACTTTTTTATTAGGTGCGAGCATGATTTACTCGTCAGTTCGGGCTTATTGGCTTACTGCTGACGGCTAATGATTCGTATTTTATGGATCAAAGGAATTTGACATTAGCCAATTCGTGAAAAAAAGGGCGTAAGTTTAAGTACGTGTATGTAGGTATGTCCTACATACACGTACTTAAACTTACGCCCTTTCCGATGGGAGTAGGCAGACACTACACAATGCTTCACCTGCGACCTTCTTTGGCGTCGTTTTTGTTCATATATCTGGTTATACAACAAGTCGTTTGCGAGCACTAGGCACCTGTCCTTTCTGAAGAACATCACTAATAAGATCTGTGTATGTGTGTGTTCTTCTAGACTATAAAGTTCGTTTTTTAAATCCCAGAGACGAATTTGACATCTCAAGTGATTGTTGTTTGTTTTTTCAATTTGAAGTTTGACATTTGCACCTGTCAAGTTAGTAAAAAAAAACCGGCCAAGTGCGAGTCGGACTCGCACACGAAGGGTTCCGTACCATTATCTATAAAAACGGCAAAAAATCACGTTTGTTGTATGGGATTTAATTCTTTATTTTTAAAGTGAATAATAACAGAAAATTTAGGCAACAGGTAGCTGTTGCCGTTATCAATATCGAGCAAAAACGAGCAAAAAAATTACGTTTGTTGTATGGGAACCCCCTCAAATATTATTTTATTCTGTTTTTTAGTATTGTTGTAATAGCGGCAACAGAAATAAATCATCTGTGAAAATTTCAACTGTGTAACTATCACGGTTCATGAGATACAGCCTAGTGACAGACGGACAGACAGACACACGGACTTTGGGTGCGGAATCCTAAAAACGAACTTTAGAAGAACACACACTCCAAAGAAAACAACACGTCGGCCTTGTACAAATTTTAATTATCTAAGCGAGTATGCTCACATGGTTTGGTTTTTCAATTCTGATCACAAAATCTTCTTTTGACCATACCCTTGGATTTTCTCACAATTCACGCCAACCTTCAACCTGCGAGTAAATATTTAAAAAAGGGAAATAATTCAAAAGAACCCCTTTTTATTAATTGATGGGTTTTCCCTTGACCTCAATCTCGCAAGATGGAAAGCGATGAGTAAGCTCTTTTTACCCAGTACGAATCTTTTCAGGTTTTTTTTTAATATATTTTTTTCTTGCCATAGTGAGAACACAAAAAAAACAACAAGTTGCACTCTTGCAGAAGTGAAAACTTGAACATTAACGTTGTAAATTTTTGATATTTTGCGGATATAAAATATATTCATTTTGCGGCGGTCTATTCTCCCTCCGTCTTACGAATTTTCGATCAGGTCACGTGTCCTGACGCGAGTTTAACATTTTTTACCCATCCCAAAAAGTGCACAACGCCGCTAAAGAAGTTTACACTAATATTTGTGGCGTAACACTTACCTTCAATTACTATCATTTAACAGTGGCACTTACTGACAGATTTGGTTCAGAGTGGAGGATGTTATCTTTAAAAGGATTTAAAATATTTAAAGTCTATGAGAAAATACCACAACGGTCAGCGTTTAATCACATTTCATTACACAAAACACTAGTTCCCAGTCCAATACAACACTAAAGTCCCACCAATCTTTCCAGCATTATGTTAGTACCCCAATGTCCCGTCACTGGGCCCCTTGGAAGCTGAGGGTTCGTTCCTTGAGTCAACAGGAACTATGCCAATTCTGACAGTCTACCTTGACAGTTGACAGTTGACCGTTGTCATGACTCCCTAGGAAAAGTAACCCAAAGCTGCTCATACCTTGGTCTTGCCAGATAGAAAACTGACATCGCCCTGACCACTGTGGAGAGGAGGGGAATATTATCTTCACAAGTATTTTTGAATAAGGCCCTAATGTCGATAAACGAAAACCACAACGAATCGGCCACGTTTCATCACACAAAACACATTTCCCATTCCGATTACAACACAAAACTCGTATCAGTCTTCCCAGCATTACTTATATTAGTACCATAATGCCCCGTCACTGGGCCCCTGGGAAGCTGATGGTCCGTTCCGTGAGTCAACAGAAACTACGCCAATTCTGACGGTTAGTTGGTCTTTGTCATGACTCCCTAGGAAAAGTAACCCAAAGCTGCTCACACCTTGGTCTCGCTAGATGGAAAACTGACATCGCCGAGACCATCGTCGAGTGGAGGGGAAAATTATCTTCACACGGAATTTTGAATAAGGCCCTAATGTCGATGAGCGAAAACCACAACGAATCGACCACGTTTCATCACACAAAACACATTTCCCAGTCCGATTACAGCACAAAACTCGTACCAATCTTCCCAGCATTACTTATATTAGTACCATAATGCCCCGTCACTGGGCCCCTGGGAAGCCGAGGGTGGGTTCTGCGAGTGGAAACCGGAATCTTGTTGGTTTTAAGACATAGTAATAATATAATCATTCCTGATAATATAATCAAATACACTGTCACAATAACCAGTCTGAGTCTAGTCAAGTCAATTCTTCGACTCGATTCAATCAAATTGACAATTATAGCCTGTTATATATTTTTCGATTCATTGAGAGCTTTTATCCGTTGTCATGGTAAGTATCGTGTGGAGTGAAGGAAGTTATCTTCATAAGGACTACAAATGCAGCTCCTTATGTCTATGGGAACAACCACAACGATTTGGTCACATTTCATCACACAAAACACAGATTCCTAGCACCTACAGACGCTAGTACATAAGCCTACCCGAAACTGTCAAATTTTCCCAATCAATCTCGAACCTTAAACTCTAGAGATAAAGTTGAAAATCTATTAAAGAAATTTGTCAGATTATTGTAGCTTGATGTGCTGGTGTCTGTATCATTACAACACAAAACTTCTACCAATCTTCCCAGTACCTATTATATTAGTACCATAATACCCGGTCGTGGGGCCCCTGGGAAGCCGGGGGTCCGTCCCGTGAGTCAACAGGAGCTACGGCAATTCTGACGGTCTACCTTGATCGTTGTCATGACTCCCTAGGGATGTACGGTTGCTGTATTCGTAGGTAAGTAAACATGAAAATAGGTGCGCGGTTGAGTATGAAGTATTTGTGGAGCGCTAGTAGGAACTATGTGTTTTGACCAAAATACATGGTATGTCGAAACTTTTTTACGGTTCCGTACCAAAAGGACATTAAGCCTCCGCCTTCCGTCCGTCCGTCTGTCTATCAACGGGCTGTATCTCAAGAACCGTAATAGGTAGACAGTTGACAGTTTCAGTGTGTATTTATATTGCCACTATAACAACATAACAGCAAATTTTAGGTAACTAGATATATCTTGAAACTGCTACGCAAAGTTTAGTAAAAATTAGCAACTATAATAGTTCATTAATCATGACCAGTACTTTAGCTTACTTTAGCCGGTTCCATACAAAAGTGCTCCGTTGCGGGGACCCCGCGCGGGCACTTTTGTATGGAACCGCGCGGGCGTCCGCTTTACGCAGTTTCAGACCTTAAAGATTCCCACAGACAGAGTCTAAGAGACGTACATATTCTACAGCTTATTTAATTCATACTGTAGGTCCCTCATTCTATTAATATCTTACAAGATAGGAAAGTTTCTGTACTGACGGCGGACAGGACACTAATATTCGTTATGTTATTATTATCATAAAAATACGATAAAGCTATTCATTACATAATGGACATATCCAGTAGGTATGTTATTACTTTGGGTTCTTGGAAATCAACATTTGTAGACATTCATAGGTACTATCGTGTGGTAATGTGGGTACCATTTATGTACGTTTCTTATATTGACCAATCACTAAGCCATGTTTGCTGGACGAAAAAGGGTCGATTTTCATGAATCCATTTGACAGGATCTTATACAATAGGGTACCTATTTAACTACGCTTAAATCTACATACCTGAATACTTATTTGAATGGTGTTACTGCAACGCCATATTTTAAGGTTTACTTCGTTAGGAGTTTTCATTTTAAGTGTATCATCATCTGCCTAGCCTTTTCCCAACTATATTGGGGTCGGCTTCCAGTCAAACCGGATTCAGCTGAATATCAGTATTTTACGTGGAGCGGCTGCCTACCAGACCTCCACAACCCATTAACTGGGTAACACGGTACTTCTTGGCAAGACTAGTGTCAGATTATCTGACTTCTGACTATCCGTAACGACTGCCAAAGGTCTACAAATGACAGACGGGACCAACGACTTAGTGTGCTTTCCGAGGCACGGAGGAGTCTCGGTATGTTAAGGTGGTCACCCATTCACAGACCAACCTCGGCAAGCGTTGCTTAACCTTGGAGATTGACCCGTGCGGCCGTTATTATTTAGCCACGAGTTCCTCTATTTTAAGTGTATATGAATTTAAATTAACTAATGAATTGTATAAGAAAAAAACTAAATGTTGTACTTTTCAAAACAAATATTTCCTGTAACTAAAATAGCAGCTTTACTATTTCTGAACGAAGTTATACGCTTTTGAAGTCTTTCTTCTATCCTTTTCACTCCAAAAGTCGTTCGTACTGGATGGCGAAAATTCACTATGACGGGACTTGCAATTGACGTCACAGGCAAGTACTCTGTTTATTATATCTAGAAAAAACGCCCACAACACCGTCATTTTTTGAGTTTTTACACTGTTTCTTTTTTTACTGGCGTACTTGGCTATTCTCTGTTGAGATTGACCAAATAGGCCGACATTCGGTCAGGAGGATTATTATAATGTATCAAATTATTCGTAAGAAAACAAGGCAGTGCAGAATGACATTTTAGAAAAAAACTTTACCCCGCAGTGCTGAATATAAAAGGCTGATTTATGCTCATATCCATTTTACATTTACTATCACCCATTTGTATCGGTGTTCTGAGAACTGTAACAAAATAACAGCGCGGGCTTGCTCTTCCACATCGATCCACATGTGTTTTGAAGGTTCGGTATTCGAAATGTAAACGGGATACGTTTACATTTCGAATATCGAACCTTCAAACCACAGAATATCGAAGTCTAATCTGCGGTTTTCACTGGCTAGTATCGACATTTGCCTGTATGTGGCCACATCGTAACTGTTACTTACGTGATGTCTCTACAGAGGCGGACTAAGCCTGCCGGGGGCCCGGCAAACTCAAAATGTGTGGTTGCGCCCCGGTACCTACACAGAAATCTTGAAATACAGGTGAATATAAGACGCTGGACCGAGCTAAAAATTTTAGATCTTTGCCTCAGAAAAGATCGGTTTTTTAAGAGTTCCCTCCGCCGGAAAAAAAAACGGTACCAACCCTTACAGGATCTCTCGTATGTCTGCCCATCCGTCCTTCCGTCACAGTCAATTTTCTCAGAACTGAACCGATTCAGTTGAGATACACATATGAACTTCCTTGACACAAACACGGACACGTAACGTAAAGAAATAAATTTAGGATATGGGGTCACTTTTGGACCATATCGTAGAAAAGAGTCTTTAACGTTTAAAATCCCTTTGAGCGCGAGTCCATCATAGCGGGTTTTATTTATATTTTGTTATAGAAGTAGGAGATACTTTGGTCCCGGGGCGTACAGCCCCAGATGCATCCCTGCCCCCAATACACCAGTGAGTCTACATCCTGTGGCTTTGTGGTTGGTAAGTCAAGTCGACTGTGGTACATACTGTGAGCCGTTATCGACTCGATATCTTGTCTTTCAACAAAACATGGAACATGTTTTAAGCCTGTATGTTTCGATATTATCGGCGCATACATGTTACGATTATATATTTTGTACATGTACCAGATGTACCTAAGCAATAAATGGCCTTGTCGTAAGGATAGTTTCGAGTATAATACATGTAAGAAAGACGTAAGAAACGATGAATGGAAGGTGTAAAAGCTTAAGGCTAGAAAGTGGTTGATAACTTCTTCTTCTAGGCGTGTCAATTGCAAACATAATTGTCTCCTTTTTCTTTTCTTTTTTTGACCCAGGTGTCAGCAATAGAACCGATGGCGGACGACATTGCTCTGGCCAAATACTAATTCGGCGACGGCAATGTTGGCCGCTAACGCAGTCCTTAGGTCCGTGACGTGAACATGCGGCGCGAGATGAAAGTTGGCCCATGATCTGCGGAGAGATACCGCACAAACACTGAAGATCGGAACCACACGAGAACTCCCACCTGTGGAGATCGCCTTTGCTCTGGTCGACCTGAGTCCAGAGTTGCTTGAAGATGATTATTGAGAGGATAGCTGATTCTAAAAGAGACGTTTGAAAAATAAAACATATTGACTGAACACAAACTGACTCTTTTAACTGGGCTAAAGGCAGAAAGATGGTGATCTGTGCCTACATCAGCCATTCTCAGTCATTAATACTCAACCTGCTGTACGTGGGCCGCATGTGGCCTACCAATCTGTTTTTTGTGGCCCGGGTCAAGGGTCCCACTATACCCCAGCGAATGTGATAGATCACCAGTCTATGGACCAACTATCTATAGCAAACGAAGGTAAACCTTGAAAATTTACTTTCTATATGTTAGTATTTAGCCAAAAGGCCGTGTTCAAAGCCTTATTAGGAAAAAATACATTAAATGGGCAAGCAAGTGTTATAGTGATGTTCCTAATTAGTTCATAAAAAGCATACATGAGTGTATTCTTTTTAGGGTTCCGTAGTCAACCCTTATAGTTTCGCCATGTTCGTCAGTCGGTCTGTCTGTCTGTCCGCACTTTAGCTCAGAGACGCTTAGCGCTGGAAAGTTGAAATTTGGTATGGGTATACATATTAATCACGCCGACATAGTGGTAAAATAAAATCTTGGAATAAATTTGTTTTAGGGTGATGATATTCAAAATTCATCGCCACTATACATGTAAGGCGTCTTCTCAGTGGTATAGGTTTGGGTAGGTCGTTTAAAAATATTGAGGGTTTGCAAAAAAACATTTTTTCATGTAAGGATCCGTTTGCGAAATATTAAGCTTTAAAGTGCTCATTTTTCAAGTCCCCCCTCCCTTCTGCCAGCTAAACGGTTGTTTTTGGAGACTTGAAAAAAATCATGGTAGAGGCATATATAATGAATTTAAAAGAAAAGCTATCACAGCTAGTAGGCTTTACAAGTAAACGAGTATTAATAGTCGACCAACTTAAAAAATGGAAGTGGGTAAGTAAAAAAATCCTAATAGTTCCATAGAAAATGACTTAAAACCAAATGAATTTGTAATTTTGTAATCTAATAATAGTGAATTACATTTTACTATTTTTCTTTCATAGTTTTGGAGACGGATAACTAAGGAACCCTACTCTGTGCGTGGTCCGACACACACTTGGCCGGTTTTTACTTAATCAGAACCATAAGACCTAATAACTGTAAGTGTTTCCAATGTTCTAGTGAACGGTAACTAACAAGATAAAACAAGGCAGTACTTAGTAGATAAATGTATTACTGTAATGGTTCTAGTAAGCGATTGCCTAGCAAAGTGTTCATGTTTCTTCACTTCATTAGATGAGTCGTTCTTGAGTAATAGGATAGATGATCAATTTAGACATGACAATTTCTTGCTTTTGTTTGTTAATATTTGATTAATTAATTAAATATAATAATATTCAATTAATTAGTTGAATACAATAATATATTATAATTAATTAATAAAATAAAATCCAATCTTCAATTTACATAGATATTTACACCTGTTTTTATAAATACCTAACTAACTATATACACTAGAAATAAAAATAAAAACTCCTAACTAAATTAACCCTAAAATATGCGTCAAAAAATTCATCCGCATCGCTCTCGACTGGAAGTGTACCCAAAATACTGGCGGCATTGCCATATAGCAATGCTTATTCTTTGACCAAGGTAAAAGCCAGCCCTTGGGTCACGCAAAGTGTCAACTGAATATAATAAAATATAATTAATTAATTAAAATTTAATTATGCTATTACTTAATTAATTATATCTTAATAATTAAGGACCAGTTTTTTGTTCTTAGCTAACGCAAGTAATGGTTACAATTGGGATGAAAAATTCGTAAAAATGCGTTTTTCGATCAATAGTAACTAACTAATAGTTAAGAACTAATAATAGTCATATATTTGCCATTGTTCAAGTAATATATTAGTCGCAAAATGCACATTAACGAAAGGTAACTACGGATTAAATCCTTAGTACCCAGTTACTGGGTTGGCGAGGTCAGATAGGCAAACGCTCAATGTAAAATACTTACGTAGACGCGTTTGAAGTTATTTTTCTAATAGGCGCAATTGCAACATGTCGTGACTGGCGAGTGACACTCGCAATTAGTGGCGTTTCTGCGGGTCGATTCTGTAAATATGTTGAAGTGAAGGCTTGGGCGAAGTGATCACGAGGTGAGCTGTCAATCCAAAACATCTCCCAAATGCAAAATCTACTTGTCTATTTATTTCTGACGGAAATAAGCGGTACCTTTTTACTGATTCTTTGTACATAAATAAATGAATTAAGTATGTCTTTCAACCTCTGAAATTAAGCAACCAAAGCTAAACTGAAGTTTTTCCAACACAACCACATTCGATTCAGAGCAGCATATGATTTATTCAGTGGGTACCGGGTAGTAACACGATGCCTTAATTTCGCCCGTATCGCCCGGCGAACTTATCTGCAGATAACATTATTGATTATTGCCAACGCGTGAAAGCCAACTTTATTTATGTATCTTAGGACGCTTACAGGATAATATATAACTTGTTTTATAGGCCTGTTTTTTTAATTTGAGTGAGCTTTAGATAGATCTTACCCTTATTATGTGCTGCCGGTCGATTCTGTAAACATGTCGAAGTGATGGCTTGGGACAGCGCACTTCGTGATCACGTGACATCTTGATTATATGGATTGACAGCTCACGACGTGATCATTTCACCCAAGCCTTTACTTCGACATGTTTACAGAATCGACCTGCAGAATCGACCGGCTGGGTACTTCAATTTTCATTTATGCACTTGATAGAAATATTTTTTTCTGTGGTTGAAGGACCCGCCCAAAGTGATGCCGACATATTTTGGCTGGGGGCTACGGATGACTGGCATGAGATGTTAAGAGTTCGGCACCCTTGTCTATTGCGAAGGTAGAAGGCGCACGACTGTGTAGAATAATCTTTATTGTTCACCATAATAAGAGCTCAAAAAATAGTAGGGTGTAAAAATGGGCGTTCTTATCTTTCAAAGTAATCTTTTACAGACAGCCTTTGGAAGGATTTGACAGAGGAGGAATGATACGTAAGTTATCCGGGGGTGTACTGTTTACAAAATATACAATAACAAAAAATAAATAATAATTAGGTTTGCTGGGAGAAAACTCAACTTTGAATTAAGCTCGCCTTTGCACATGAACTTTATTATGACAGTATATAATATAAGTTGTTTTGGTGTTCAATAAATAATTAAAGAATAACAATATAAAAATCTCTACAACCCTTGCTTTTGATATTTGCAAAAATCCTTTCTTAGCGGATTACTTTTTTTTTTATTACGAAATTCAGCTTTCTAGACATAGTAGGTACGGCTATGCATTGATAGTCAGTCAAGACAAACGATTTTATAAGTATAGATATATGGAAGCAAAGAATTATGTACTTCATTAAATTAATGTCATCGGAAAATGGCAAACGCCGTAAGATTGTAAAATATCGCGTGAAATTGTAAATGATTTTTTCTAAATAAGACACGGATATTGGAAACTACTGAACTTGGATGAAATGATAATCTAATCAAGATTTATTACAATCTTACCAATACAATCCCTACTAATTCCTGCATATTTAGTTAAGTATTCATGGAACATTAATGAGATGCTAATGATGTTCAACTCTATTTTCTGAACGCCTGCTGATCAAAGTGATCTTCAATCTCGGATTGGTAAATCAGCTGTCAAATCAAATCACATGTCAGCCGTTTTGTTTGGTCTAGATCTACCAGAATAGCATTAAACCAATCATAATATTTTACAAGTCAATATAAGATTCACAACTCGACACTAAGTCATAACAACCGCAGGGTTCGATCTTCAAGGTTAAGCAACGCTTGCCAAGGTCTGCCCGTGAATGGGTGTCCATCTCAACAGACCGAGGTTCCTCCGTGCCTCGTAAAGGGACAATTCCGTGCATCGCGGCCGATCGCAGCCGCGCGTGATCTATCGCATGCGACAGTAGTCAAAGTATGAGAATGTATGGCGTCGTTTCCGAGGTCTGCGAAAGACGCGCGCGACCGACTTCGGAAGCGGTCCCATACATTTTCATACTCTGATGTCGCATCAGCCTCGTGCGACAGCCGCATGCGATAGACCGCGCGCGGCTGCGATCGGCCGCGATGCACGGTATTGTACCTTTATGCACGTGAAGCCGTTGCCATTGGTCTCGGCTTTCATTTGTAGATCTTTGACAGACGTTGCTTGGATATCGTGTTACCCAGTTACTGGGTTGTTGTTTCAGCAGCATCCGGTTAGACTGGAAGCTGACCAAAATATAGTTTGGAAAAGGCTAGGCAGATTTAATTATGGAATTTTTAGTATTTAGTAATGATCTAGTGAACAGTTTGTGCTACCCGGTCGATTCTGTAAACATGTCGAAGTGAAGCCTTGGGTGAAATGATCACGAGGTGAGCTGTCAATCCACATAATCAAGATGTCACGTGATCACGAAGGGAGCTGTCATTCATCTTGATTATATGGATTGACAGCTCACCTCGTGATCACGTCACCCAAGCCTTCACTTGGACATGTTTACAGAATCGACCGGCTGATCCCTCGTACGGTGCATCGTCGAGAAGTTCGCTCCAGACACTTGTTTGCAACTACTTTTTGTAGAACCAACGCAGGCGTACGCTCACCGCTGCATCGATTAGTTGACACCAACAATAGGCAGTTTGGCTCAACTGATTTTATATGTATTTCTCAGCAAGAAAAGAACTTGTTACTATTTTAAGTGATCAGAACCCTAATAATTAAGTAATGTTTACTTTTATTCTGTTTATTTTCATGTCGTTCTTTCTAACAACTAGTAGATCTGTTAAGTAATATGTGGATAACGTTATGAAGTGTGTATTTGTTACGTCTATTGTTAAGTTCTAACCTTTGTTTACTTATTTTACACTGCTATTTATAGTCCCTAAATAAATCCTACTAATATTATAAACGCGAAAGTGTGGATGTATGTTTGTTACTCTTTCACGCAAAAACTACTGAACGGATCATGATGAAATTTGGCACAGAGGTAGATTATAGTCTGGAATAACACATAGTATACTTTTCATTCCGAGAGTATGTTCCTTTGGGATAACTTTCGACATTAACGCGGGCGGAGCCGCGGGCGGTAGCTAGTAAATAATAGAGGTTCCCCAACAGACTTTGACTAGGGTTTCAGAAAACTGTTGGAGGTAATCCTTTACGATGTTCCGTGAAAGTTTTGACGCAGTACCTAGAGCAAACTTACGAGGAGTACTTTGATACAAAATAAAAGCATTGTTCGGAGATCTCAAAGTGTCAAACAAGAATCTCGAACATAACTTAGTACTTTTTTGCTACATAAAAACGAAATAAATTGAGTTGTTTAGCTTTAAGCTAAGGCAATAGTTTTTTATTAACATTTTACAGTATCTTTTCATAGAAAAGGTAAGTTCTAGGATTAATACTTTTCCTCCTGGCAGCATATTTTTTATTTAAGTAGTATGAAATAGGGTTGACTTCGTGTCTTTAAATTAACAACATTTATGACGTAAGCTAATACTAATATTATAAATGCGAAAGAGTGTATGTCTGTCTGTCTGTTACCTCTTCACGCTTAAACCGCTGAACCGATTTAGGTGAAATTTGGTTCACAAATAGATTAAACATTGGAGAAGGACATAGGCCACCTTTTGTCGCGAGAAAAGGGGTTGAAGGTTGAAATAGGGGATGAAAGTTTTTATGAGAGTCCGTCTTTATTGAGGATAATATCATGAAACTTTGTTTTTAGGCATTTGATAAAAAAATGAATAAACAAATATTTATTGCCAAGCGTTTTTGAAAAATTTGTATCTAAAAAATAAAAATGACTGCCCAAAGTCACTATTCCACTCGGACGAAGTCGCGGGCAAAAGCTAGTAGGAAATACGTGTGACATACGCTGGTTTATTCATCACAACTAATATTTTACAGTACCGAGTTTTTATTGCATTTATATTTTTGTAAATGTAAATGTAAAATGTCACTAATAGCACTATTTCATCAGATTAAGCAACTAAAGGCTATAATATACTATGCACTGGTAAAATCCAAATTAAGATACAGCATCATGCTTTGGGGTAACAGCTACAGTTATAACTGTCAGAAGGCGTTTATCTTACAGAAACGTGCCATTAGGACTAGTGTAAGGATTTCACAAAGAGACTCATGCAGAGAGCATTTTGAAGAAGTAGAAATTTTAACAGTAGGTACCAAGTTTATACACATTAGTTATATTAAATCACTTTGCTAAGTATATTCACCAGTATGAATCACAAGAGGAACGTAAAATAAGAGAAAGTACAAGAAGGAAGTTTAACACAAGATGGCACCAAATTTGAATGTAGCTAAGCATTGCTCCGAGTACCAAGCAGTAGAATTGTTTAACAGGTTACCAACTAATTTAAAGTTATTAATTTATAGCCCTCACCTATTCAAAAACAAATTAAAAGCCTTCTTGTTGGAAAAGTGTTTATACTCAGTGTCAGATTTTATGTCAAATGATAAAAAATAATTGATTTTAAAAATAACATTGAACAAACTTTTCATTGAATTATTTTTTTACTTCTACACTTTGACTCTGACTAATCATCTGACATAGCGTACATTTGACATTATATCTGACATACTATTTGACATTTCTTTATTTATAGACATATTTTAATCAATGATTGACTTGATGTTTTACTAAACTTTAGCTTCAAATTGTACAAATTGTTTTGCATATGACAATTTTATTGTAATTATTATGTACCTAGCGAATATTCTACACAGCGAATATTCTACACAGCGAATATTCTACACAAAATTGTGTAGAATATTCGCTAGGTATTGTTTGAATAAATAAAAATGAAATAGAAAGCGATTAATTAGGTAGCTATGTTATCCCGGTAATGCACGGTTTTTAAGGGATAAAATAAGACTGCACATATAGGTAAGTAGTGGCCGCCATCTTGTTTCTTTATCAAAAAAACATTTCATTCATGTCACTTCGGCACTTAAGAAGAATATCAAGAGATCTTATTTCTTTAAATCAATCCAGACACAGGGAGTGCCAAAAACTACTCTAAAAGAACATAACCCTGTCCCAATCAAGTAAACAGGAGTTAAGGCCACTTCTAACCTACCTACCTAAGATTTCTTACTAACAAAACAGAACAAGTTCTTACAAGTCTACAAACTAAAAGCTATCATTGTTCATAAGCCGTTCCCAAGATGGCGAGCGTCTTAAAACAATGTTCAAGTAATTAACAGCGTTGTAAACACGAGCGGCGCCGTTCAGGTGGAATTATATTCACTTTGATGTCCTACAACTTGACGAACACTACTTAAGGAGAGTACAAACTAAGGTTTTAACGGAACCTCGCCTAAGTTTTGGAAATGCTTTCACTTCTGCATCTTAACGCAGTTGTAATGGAGATGTTCTGTATGGTGTGGGACGTAAAAGAATAGCACCATCCCATCACTTCCCGTGGCTGTCGTAAGAGGCGACTAAGGGGCTCACCGGAGAATGGGTAGCAGCATTCTCTGTGAATTGCAACAGCTACACTGCGATCGCCAACCCGCCTGCCAAGCGTGGTGATTATGGCTTACCCGCCCCTCCCCCCTTCAGAATCAGAATCAGAATGTTTTATTTGTAAACATAGGTAAAATTACAACGAGTGGGAGATAGATAGGTACATGGATCTTCTATGTTTTGCCCAGAGGCGTACAAATTTATTTATCAGTCTGCCTAGCCTTTTACCATGTTGCTTTATTTTATCAATTACTTGGAAGTGGTGCAAAAAGGTGAGGAAACCGGAAGACCCATTTAACAAGCTGCCGGTATTGCTATGTACTGCCAGGGTTGCGGAATTTATTCTAAAGAGTCACCGCGGCCCTGGAACGCAAAGGGCTTTGGAAGGAACACGGATGGGTTTTAGTCAGTAAGAGTCTGACACTCCTTTTCGCGCTACCCAGAGCGGGAGAATTTATTTGATGATTTCTCATACTCTCATCTCATGTTGAATGCATGTTGAATGAATATCGAATGGACTGTGTGTTAAAGGAAAAAACAGAATGTAGGAATAAGTATACGGAAACTTAGTTTTAAAACTGCCTTTTATGCCTCGTGGCTACGCCAAACAGACCAGGGGCCCTACTATGAAGTCTTAAAACGATCATGTTTCCGCTCTAAGAAGGAGACGGAGCTATACATGGCAAATAGCACTATCCCGTTTGCACCATCGGAATGGGATGACATTAGCACGTCATAGCAGGGCTTTTTTTTTTCAAGGTTGGGTAATCATCAAATGGCTTCTTCCGCTCTGGGTGGAGCGGAAGGGCGTGTCAGACTCTTACTGACTAAAACCCATCCGTGTTCTTTCTAAAGCCCTTTGCGGTCCAGGGCCGCGGTGACTCTTTCGAACAAATTCCGCAACCCTGTCAGGGTCATAGTAGGGCTGCTGTTCAGCAAAATGCCAGTCAACCAGCGATGTATAGGAGTAAAATTTAAAATATTTTCAGCAGTGTTGGTTCATTATCTTTGAAATCAGATTAAATCAATTAATACGTGGAATTTTACAGGTATCTGTTTCACGGACGGAGTTAATTTCCAAGCGTTATTATGAGCATAAGCCACACAAATTGAGGAAATATATTCCAGCTGGGTATTTAAACATTACAGAACTATGTTCATTTTAAATAGGGAACTATAAAAACTGGCCAAGTGCGAGTCGGACTCACAGTCGAAAGGTTCCGTGCCATAAACCATATAAGAAACATATTTTTTCTTGCATTTCGAAAAATGTTTGAGGCCCTCAAAACAACAAGCCCTTTAATTTGAAAAGTCACACGGCACAGTTTAAAAACTTTTTTTTTAAATTTTCCATTTCTTTCTCCAAAAGTAACCTCATACTATATTTATTTACGTTATGTATCCGTGTGTTGGTCACAGATGTTCACATGTCTACAAAACTTAAGCTGAATCGGTTAGAGAAAATTGGCTGTGTCAGACGGGCATTTAGACAGTCACACGAGTGATTTTAAAGTGTTTCGTTTTTCTATAAGCTGAAATTGTAATGGTTGTTTTCCCGTAGCGATATGAGTTTGTCTTGGTAATAACAATCGATTTATGAAAAATAATAAATATAAAATCAAGACATGGCGGAATAACAATTGTGATACTGATAAATAAAAAAAAATACTACGCGCAAGAACTTATTTTGCTCTGAACATTTATGCATCGCTTTTCACTTTGACGGCGCGCCGCCGCTCTGCCAGTAGTACCTACGTCACGTCTAGTGAGTGACTATTGCTTCTCACGCTTCCGAGTCTATGATTTTTTTTTATTATTGGAAAAAAAATACTTATATATATTTTTTAAGTTTAACTTTATGTGCTTCGATAGTACTACTGATGGCTAATCGTTCTGCCACGGGAAAAGAACCATTAAAATTTCAGCGTGTATAAACACCCATTAACAGTAAAAGATATTTGTCGAGTTCAAGCCAGGGACGATGTTATTATTATAAGCACAGCAATATGTAGCTACCTATAACCATAATTATGTTGCGTCGGGTTTGGAGTAAAACCGTCTGGGGACTACACCGAAAATAAATCGCTCCCTGCTAAAATTTTCAGCCCAACAACACGTGGATACAAATAAATATTCTAAATCCGGAAACAAAGATCGATTAAAGCGAGTGATACAAAACAGTGATTCGGTAAAATTAGATGCTGCTAAAATATTTGATTTAAATGTTCCGTCCGAATTTCAATAAAAAAGGCTCCAACTCAAAAATATCCCACGGGAACAAACTCACATGATCAAATGTTTCCTTTATTCTATTTCAGCCGATCGATTCTGTAAACATGTCGAAGTGGTAAGCTGTCAATCCATATAATCAAGATGGAATGACAGCTCACCTCGTGATCACTTCACCCAAGCCTTCACTTCAACATGTTTACAGAATCGACCGGCAGGTCATAATCCTGCGTGAATCTCTAGCGTTTGCCAGCGGCTTTCGCTCGCTTGAAAATCGAAAATCATCCCAAAAGAACACAATCCCGGTATGAACTTCTGAAATGAAAGTGTTGTCCTGGAAGGGCATGGCCTAGTCGTATGCCAAAGTTAATCCAAATCTGTTCAGCCGCTAAGCCGTGAACAGGTAACGAACAAACTCACTTTCGCATTTATATTAGTTAGGATCAAGGGGTTGACGGCCATATTTCAACTTAACCTTTTGCGTGTCTTAAGTTACACAGTTCGACATAAGAAAAAATGCTCCAAATGTCTTAAGTCGGACAGTTACACTTAAGGGCTTGGTCAGGATTGAAAAATCTGTGGTAGACACGCAAAAGGTTAAAGTGTATTGGATAGCCTTAAATACTTTTCGGGAGTCTGCCCTACTACACCGTATCCCATGCTAGGAACGTACCGTGCCAAAAAAAGGTGAGAACCTTTATTTTTTAACCTTTAAGAAGAATTATCTGTTAGTTAAAATAATAAGTAGGTTTTGACCTACGGTTTTGACACTTACTTAACTACAAATACGCAATTCAGAAAACGGCCCTAAGTATTAAAAGCAAACGCAAAAGGATCATCATACATTTCCGATAAATTTCTTGGAAAAATTAGGTAAAGCGTATTTCCGCAACATTTTTCCTTTTTCCACAAACGCTGTCCGACACAATTTTCCTACAAAATTGAATAGAGTAAAAATTCTACATCGTTGCTGGCATGTGACGGCAGTTTTTTTTAACCCCCGACCAAAAAAGAAGGTGTTATAAGTTTGACGTGTGTGTGTGTGTCTGTGTATCTGTGTGTCTGTTTGTGGCATCGTAGCTCTTAAACGGATGAACCGGTTTTTATTTCGTTTGTTTTTTTTTAAAGTTAATTTAATCGAGTCTCTTTAGCTATGATTCAAGAACCGTTTGAAGATCATCAGCTCTTCTCTAGTTGATGAAGGGATGTGAACCACTTCTATAGGTTTGTTCAATTCGAAATTTGGTGTTCTGTTCCTTCAATAATATTGCAAGAACATGGTAACATTGGCCTGATGCTGCAGCATGACCTGAGGTCTGCAGAATATCCAGCTGCTCACTTTATGACAGCAGAGCTATCGTGTTTGAGCTCACTGGAATGAATTCAATGTACAAATTATAGGTAGATTAGTAACCTTGACCTGATGCTGCAGCATGACCTGGAATCTGCAGGATAGCCAGTTGGCTATCCTGCAGATTCCAGGTCATGCCAGGTCCAGGCCATGGTTGTGTGAAACGTCTGCTATATATACGTTTGTATTGATCCTTTAGTTTAATATAGGTACGAATATTTGGGTGCAATTTTTTTAAATTTGTTATATAACTATTATTTTTTATTTATTAGCGGTCCCCCGATTCGAGGACGCTTGGGCCAAGTTATTTGTACCTATATAAAACTAAAGAATTAATACATATTATTTTCTACTTTTCAAAGTTTTTTAAAGGATATGGACGTGGCAGAGACTGCTTTTGTGTTTTTTTTTTTACTTTCCATCCATTTTTGTTTTTTAAATAGCACGGGAGACACGTGCAACGGATTTACATGCGTTCGATGGAATTCGAACAATCGAACGATATTTAAAAATGGAATCTTGTTGCTAAGCTGGCTATTGCTGGTCAAAGTTATGGTGTCTTTTAAGGCATCGTCAGGCTAGTGATCGGTATCACTGGCAATACATCGATATATTTATATATATTTATTAACAATAATAAAAACTTACACTAAACTTATAACAAACTAAAATATAGCATCAAAAAATTCGTCTTCAACGCTGTCAACTGGTAATGTGCCCAAGAGACTGACGGCATTGCCACATTGAATGACAATGCTATAGTCTCTGCCCAAAGTTTTTCAAGAGTCTCAGTATGTTGAGACGCACACCCATCCAAGGACCGACCTCAGCAATCGTTGCTTAACCTTGAAGATCGACTCATGCATTTGGAACATCAATTCTACAACGTCGCTCGAACAACTAAATAATTTGATTAGGTAGTCAAATTGATGGTCCGTAGCAACTTGTACTTATGTTGGGCCCCTTTGTATTAACCCTTTACGGACCCTATTTGACCTCGCCTGCCATATCGACCCGGCCATCCGTTGCTAAATTATTTCGCTGTGTAGCTATGTTTTACTTTATGCGTACGACGCGAATAGGTCAATTTGAATGGATTGTATAGTGTAATCTGTGTAGTGGTTCGGCTTGGGCTTAAATCCCGTTGTTTTATATCATCCCTACTAGCTTTTGCCCGCGACTATGTCCACGTGGAATAGTAACTTTGGGCGGCCATTTTTATTTTTCTAAAACGCTTGAACATACATATGTTTATTTATTTTTTATCAAGTGCCTAAATACAAAGGTTCGTGATTTTATTTTCAATAATGACGAACACCCATACAAACTTCCACCCCCTTTACACCACCTTAAAGGATGATTACTGGGACAAAACTATTCTATGTCCTTTCTCGAGACTCAAACTATCTCTATACCAAATTTCATCTAAATCGGTTTAGCCGTTTGCGCGTGAATAAGTAAAAAACATACACACACACTCACTTTAGCTTTTATAATATTAGTGTGATTAGTCTGGACTAGGGTCTGATAACCTTCAGAAAGAACTAAGTACAGATAATATATTAAGACCTCTCTAATCTCATGAAATTCATCCTATGTCATGTATATAAAGTCAATTTCCTAGAATACCTACTATTCTATAAATTATTATTCCTTCTAACTTAAAAAATGTGTTACTGTGAAGTTTCTTCGTTTCTTCTCAGCTAAAATACGAGGAAGTAAGACTTGATGGAAACAGACTCCACAGATTTATTTTTTTCACCAAAACATAAAACAACTAAAAACTTGTAGTCTCTTCCACACTTCATTATTTTAACACCCCAAGCACCACTCAACTTCATCAAAAGATAAAAGGCAAATCGAAACAAAACACAACAAATAAGAATTCCTGCCCTTATTAGAGGAGCATAAGAGCATTCCTGTCCTTATAAGGGAAGCATAAGAGCATTCCTGAAACACTGAAGCTCTCGAATCGAGCAACTATGGCGCAAACGGCGCTTGACCTTCGAAAGAACCTTTAATGAGCATTTGTGGGTGTTCGATGGCACTTTACGGTACCTGCAGTGTCTGAGGGCACTTGACCGGGGCGTGGGGGTTGGAGAAAATGTTTTTCATTTGTAGTATTTTTACACAACTGTCTCAAAAGGAGAGTAATATTTTTTTTGAGAGTAATAATAATAATTACGTTTACATCATTTATTTTCTCTACACAAGTTACTTATTGCTAGAGAGACTGGTGCTTGAAGTAGGTCTCCATAAAACCTATATTACAAGTCACCAGGGCCCTCCCGCGGCTATTAGCCTGCTATGTCCTACTTTTTTTGCAAAGTAAGAGGAGTGCAGGAAACCAAGTTAAAACACAAAAAGAAAAAAAAAACAAATACAAAATAATTGTGGAAATATCAGAACGCGTGTGAGTAGCTGGAGAGTGTTTATGAACAAAATGTGACTATGCGTAAGAGGTTGCTTGAGTGACTGTGGTGCGAGGAAGGTAGATAGCATATTAGGAGAGTATGTTTGTATGTCTGTTTCTTTGGCACGCATTGTAGCTTAAATACGACTCAATATATTTTAACAAAAGAGGGCTAAGATGGTTGAAGTGATAAGGAATTAAATAAAATTAATTTTGGAAACAAAACAAGATGGTAACTCATCAAAAAGCAGTACTGCAAAACACGACTAAAAGTTCCAAATATTCTTGTGAGCAGTACTAAACACTAATAATAACTGTTCAAGCAGTTTATCCGTGAAACGTAAAATACAATCTTATTTTTATTTCTACCTCAATCTTCTTCTTTTCGTTTCGATTGGCTCGTATTAAATTTTATACGACCAGTATTTAGCAACCTGTACAGCTCTATCATTGGCCTCGTTTAGATCTTGGATGGTGCAGGTGGTTTTGCACGACGGGCAACTAAGGAGGTCACGCACGTCCTGTGATGGTGCTCCACACTGACACTGCGTTTGGTATGGGTGTAGAATGCCCCATTTGGCCAAATTAGTTTTACAGCGGCCAATTTGGGTCCGCAATCGGTTAAGAGATTTCCAGATTGGCCACTGCAGTTCACACCCAGGGGGTAGATGTTCTACCGGGGTAGTGAAGTGTGGAGGGGTAGGTTTGTGCCTCCACAATGCACACCTCTCGTCTGCCGCACTGTCCACCGATGAGGTCGTACATCTCATAAAAGTTTTACGACTAGTTAGACGTGCAGGTGTTCGGTGGTGGCGTTGGTGCCGATGCAGGGGGTGGCGACTGTCTCGTTCATGATCTTTCGTTTCGTACTTCAATTACAATATCAAAGCATTATCACACCTGGAACCTTTTTTTGATATTTCAACATCTATTATATTAAAATAGACAATCAATGCAATCTCGTTAGAAATAGAAACAGGATCTGGAACACTATTATTTTTTTCCCTTGAATAGGATATAATAGAATGATTCAGTGTTTTCCACAATATTCCAGTAGCAGTATTTTACTTCGCTGTCAGTCTGAAATAGTCTGAATATATCCTTATTCTTGTGTTTTTTCTGTTAAGATAAGTAATACGACCGTTTCCAATTGTTACTTATTTGAGCCCCCTGAAGCTACTTATTTTCTGGAACACAAAATGAGTGAGTTTTATTTTGGTTTAAAACACTTCAGACACCATAATTTTCCTTTTTTAATGTGTATGACTTTTAAGATCGCTCCTAAAACCATAAAAACTTCTAACCCTACGATTTCTGTTAAACCAATGAACTGGCATCAAAATTACTTCTCAGAAAACAAGGTCCATGTGTGTTCAATAAAGTCTCTTCACCTCGATTTACGTGAAATAGTTTTGGGGTCGCAATAAATCGAATCTGTCACTTGAAACGATCGACATAACCTCGGGAACATTCTCGGCGCCATTTTTCTAGTATTTATTCAAATGGAAATATAATTTCAGACAAAGAAGTGTAACAAATCATTGTCGTGGACAGAAATTGTGGACGCGGTAGACCGTGTGGGTAGCTAAGTGTGCGTTCACACTGCGACGCCCGACTTGTGCCCGGTGCAAAATATATTCACAAACCTTTCACGTTTATCGTTCTTTCATTTAGTAAAAACTGTATTTTAATCCTAAGACTTTCATAAAAGATCCTCCCATTTAACCTTTTTAAAGTTTAAATTTCCAAATCCTATTTTAGTGGAACATTATTTTATAGCGTAAGCAACGTGCGGAATTTGTTCGAAAGAGCCACCGCGGTCCGGGAACGCAGAGGCATAAGGACACGGATGGGTTTTAGTCAGCAAGAGTCTGACACTTGGACGAAGTCACTTGTTGATTCATCATCCTTAAAAAACAGGCATTGTTAAAAGTCTTATATTCCAAATTTCAACTTTCTTGATTTAGCACTTTTGGCTGTGCGTTGATGTCAGTCAGTATACGGATAGATAGGTATATGTATAGTATGCAAAAGGCATACAGTGCTTATAAGGAGTCACCACGTTCAATGTGAATACCGATTCTTTGACCGACACAGGCCAGCCCGTTGGTCACGTGACGAGTAGTTTTAATTAAGTTTATCTTTATGTCAAACTTTGTTGAACTGAAAGACTATCAAATCCAGATATTAATTAACTCGCGTCCGGCCCTGGGGGGCTACTCTCTTAACACGAATTCCGTAGTTTCGGGCTTAGTTGCGGGCGTATTTTACTCCGTATCACCTATGGACTTACGATTATTTCCGAACCCGAACTAAGAACGAATAACAACACGATTTGACAGTAACTTTCAAATCGTGTTGTCATTAATTCTTAGTGGTTTGATGATACGGACTAGAAAACGTCCGCAACTAAGGCCGAAACTACGGACTTCGGGCTTAGAGAGTAGCCCCACAGGTTCAATGCATGGTCCGGAGCGAGAGGGCATGGGAAGCGGTCACCTCCTTCTGCGATGCAGTAATGCTAGCTTACCCAGCCCGCCTCCTCCCTGGAGGCGGGCCGGGTGAGGGAGAGGCAAACCTCACGTCCCAGCCGCCGCAACAGAAGAAGACACCTCGGGTGTCGTTGGAAGTCGCAGGGCGATTCCCGGCCACCGGCGCTGGCTTGCGGACGGTGACCGTTGGGTGGCTCGCCGTCCGGGCCAGGCGCGGGTCGACGGCGCATTGTGTTCCACGCGCGCCTCAAAGAGATATCAGCATAGTAGTCGGGGCCCGCTAGGGCCAGAGCCTGCCAAGGTTGAGGAATTTGTTCGAAAGAGACACCGCGGTCCTGGAACGCAAAGGGCATTACGAGAACACGGATGGGTTTTAGTCAGTAAGAGACTGACACTCCCTTCCGCTCCACCCAGAGCGGAAGGAGACATTTGATGATTAAAAAAAACGGTGAGACGTTTTCATTATTTCCATTCCTAAAGCAGCTTTTGCTGCATATATACACTTTAGTTTGCATAACTCGACAAAATATAGGGAAAACAACTACTTATTTACTACTGTGTAGTTTATTTATTGCATTTAAATACGCCCTACAAAAGCACCTTGATAATATAGTGAGACACTAGTATTCTTGTATGTACCAAGCCTTATTTAGTGTACAAAGGTAATATAATTTGTTCCATACCGTTACACAGGTACGCGTAGCATTTGCGGTAGTCACTTACGTTGCTACGTCGCTACGCGGTATGCGATGCTACAGGTATGCAAGCTGTAAACGGTAGTGGTACAGTCACCAACGTAAACACTTCACACTTACGTAAAATTCAAAACTGTATCGCATCGTCGTGACGCTTTGGACATATCGCCAAGAGATAACTTGGAAGCCCTATTGGAGTGGGAAACATTGACGGAAAGAGACCGCGCGGGCGTTCACCTACTCGCAGGTCTAACAAGATCAAGACGAATGCCGGACTCACTGTAGCCACTACCCCAAGAGCAAGTGGCCTGGAAGCAGCTCGAGTGATTCCTTCAAAGCTTTCCAGGACGGTCACGACCTTCGGCAATGAAAACCACGAAGAAGAAGAAGGAAGAGATTTTTAATGGTTTCCCATCCAGTACTGCGTCGAAAGGCGTCACGACACGATATAACATAGTCAGGTAAATCCAGCTTGACGTGAAATAACGAGCTTTGAGAAAAGATCTATTTCATGATAGTTTTGTTTCGGAAATACTATGTTGATAAAATCATTTTCTAAAACAAAACGTAGAAAGTGCTTTGGGAATAGGAACTTTATGTATATATTAACTTTATTACTTTTATAACAATATTTTTGTAGGTTTATTTGAAACTTTACCCCTTTCTTGTTCTTTCTAACACACCATTGTCTACATTTCTCTTTCATTTCTCCTTTCGCAGGTCTGCTGGAAGAAATTTCTGTAGAAATAAGCAGTACCTTTGTACTAATAATAGTAATGTTATATCTGATACTTTCTCTGTGTGTAGAATATGTACAGCTAAACACTGACATAAACATGACAAACTTACATACATGGTACATATACCCACAATACATACGATAGTACCTATGTATGTATATCTACATAATATTGATTTCCAAGAACCCAAAGTAATAACATACCTATTGGATATGCCCATTATGTAATGAATAGCTTTATCGTATTTTTATGATAATAATAACATAACGAATATTAGTGTCCTGTCCGCCGTCAGTATAGAAACTTTCCTATCTTGTAAGATATTAATAGAATGAGGGACCTACAGTATGAATTAAATAAGCTGTAGAATATGTACGTCTGTTAGACTCTGTCTGTGGGAATCTTTAAGGTCTGAAACTGCGTACAGCGGACGCCCGCGCGGTTCCATACAAAAGTGCTCCGTTGCGGGGTCCCCGCGCGGGCACTTTTGTATGAAACCGCGCGGGCGTCCGCTTTACGCAATATCAGGGCTAATTACTGGTCATGATTAATGCATGGTGCCTAGAGCTATATAGTTGCTAGTTTTTACTAAACTTTGCGTAGCAGTTTCAAGATATATCTAGTTACTTAATTTACCATTCCGAAAGGCCGAAAGATGTCCACTGCTGGTCATAGATTATTGCACCCCTCCCCGAAGAGAGGGGAGGAGTGCAATAATCGCCACGCTTGGACCTGCCTGGGTTCCCGATCGCAGTGTAGCTATTGCAATGCATAGAAAATGCTGCTGCCCATTCTCTGGTGAGTCCCTCAGTCGCCTCTTACGACACCCACAAGAAGTGATGGGATGGTGCTATTCTTTTACGTCCGACACTATACAGAACAATTATGTTGCTGAGTACCAGTACTTTACATGTATCCCTATCTATTGCGAGACTATCAAAGAAAAAAAAAACCTTTTTGTATTTTGCGTAACCGCCACACACATACTTTCGCTCGTGACTGTACACATTCATTCCACATTGTTATGTGCAGCGGGTTCGTATCCCGATTTTGTGGCATTTTGATTAACCGCGCTTTGCAGTTTTGGAAGTAGTTCTGTAGTTACGCAGTTATAATAGAAGTTAGGGGTCGAAATCATCAAATGACTTCTTCCGCTCTGGGTGGAGCGGGAGGGCGTGTCAGACTCTTACTGACTAAAACCCATCCGTGTTCCTTCTAAAGCCCTTTGCTTTCCAGGGCCGCGGTGACTCTTTCGAACAAATTCCGCAACCCTGGCAGGCTCTGGCCCTAGCGGGCCCCGTCCTCTTTGCTGACATCTCTTTGAGGCGCGCGCGAAACACAACGCGCCATCGACCCGGGCCTGGTGGTGATCGGACAGCGAGCCACCCAACGCTCGCCGTCCGCAGGCCCGCAAAGTTAGGGGTCTACGAACGCGATTTAATGTTGTTTTAGGTTTAGAGGACATTACTGAACATTATGGTAAATGTTAGATTGGACAAGGTAGGAAGGTCTTCTTTTTAACCGACTTATTACCTTCATCATCATATCAGCCGAAAGACGTCTACTGCTGGACATAGGCCTCTCCCAAAGGGAGAACCCCCCTTTGGGAGAGGCCTATGTCCAGTTAGTCTAATTTGTTTCTTATTACCTTAAACCAGCCATATTCAAATTTTTTTTCTTCTTGGGCCACATTATAGTATCATGATGGGCCCAATAACCTACAGTAAAATAAAAATTTACATTTTATTTATTTATTAGGTTAGCCAACAATTGTTTACACATAACAGAATACATTACAAATGGCAAAAATACATTTACAAGTGTAACAATCACTTAAAGGCCAACACCGCATGTACAGTAAACGGCTTAATTTACAAAATTAATTATTTCATATATGTTAACAATATTTATGTTAGTTTGATCTTAATATAAGGTTAATAAATAAATATAATATAACATTCGAATAATAATAAAAATAACATAATTATAACTTAGAAATGCAATATCGTAAATTAAAAGGAAAAAAAAATACATACATCAATTAAAATCATTATATTTAAATTAAGAAATATAAGATTAAATAAATAAATATAAAATTTATTCATACCTCCATTAATGGTATTTCGGAATTTGTGGCATATGGACCGTTTTCGACAGTTGTTGATCAAAAGTCAACGCGCTTCGTATAGGCCAGCTATCTTATTTTGCTAGATGGTGTATAGTCACAACACGGAGTCACATCAAGGAGTGACTTAATAAGCTGAAATCTGCTAAAAATACCTTTTTTTTTTAGATGAATTTGCACTTGACTCTAGTCCAGGTCATAGATGACAGAGACAAAGTCGGCGATGGAGCGAGCTTACCCAGAAGAAGCCTGTTCACTCTAATTTTGAAGAGATTAGGGTTGTATGCGTTTGGAAACACAGACGCAGGCAGAAAGTTCCACTCCTTTGCTGTGCGCATTATAAAAAAAACGTTTGGAAACGTTTAGTGCGAATTGGTGGAATAGCAACAAGGTAGTGATGGTAACCTGCAGTGCGTCTAGATTTCCGATGATAGAAGGGGGTCGATGGGATGAGGTCGTGGAGTTCTTGGACTCTCTTCCCGAAGTACAATCTGTAGAAGACCGACAAGCAGGCAACCTTGCGGCGATGAGCCAAGCTGTGAAGCTTGGCATCCACCAGTTTTACGTCGCCAATGAGCCTCTTAGCTCTGCCTTCCAACAAGTCAAGCACGGCAAGTTGGTATTTAGCTGGGCCATCTCAAAGGTGGCTGCAATACTCCATGCAGGATCGGACTTGTGCTTTGTAGAGGGTTAAAAGCTGTCCAGGCGTGAAGTATCGCTTCACTCTATTTAGGATACCCAGCTTATTGGCCGCAGTTTGGGCTTTGTGCTCAATGGTCGCGCCGAAGTTGAGACTGGGTGTCAACTCCGTGCGTAATACCTACTTTATTACCCAATGCCGAAGAGGGATGCCACAACGACCCATGGCCGACAAATGCCCGACGCCGAAGGGTAATATTTTTTGACTGCTGTAGTTCATAGGACGGCTTAAACACATACAGATATATGTAAAACCCACCTGTTATCCATACATATTAACAGATTACCCCTTTGCCGTCAAAGCGCTGCTATGAATAATTCCTTTTCAAACGCCGCCATTTTAATTACACGACGATCGATCTTGTAATCAGTATTCATTAAAACGAAGTCATTTGTGAGGAGAATACAGTTTGCTGGGATTAACTATAGTAGGCGCCAGATAAATGTGGAATAAAGTATATTGACCTTTCCCTAATAACTGCTCATAGGTACCTGAACAATTAAATATGAATCGTTTTTCATTATTAGACAATGTTAAGGATCACGAGAGATGATGATTCGGGACAGTTTTGTGTCATTAATTCCGTTTTTCAAATTAACAATGTCAATAAATGTAGGTGGGTCAATGACCGATATTCCACGATTATCTGGCGCCTACTATAGCAGAGAATATGGTATGTACTTAGAACAAAATGAGGTATCTGGCACTTTGAAGTGGCAGGCTTTTTAAGGCTACTTTCACATAGAACGTTAGCAGCGCGGCTGTCGCGCGGTTAAGGTTTCTAGTAGTTTCTTTAGATTTTGTCTATACTAATAGGTATTATAAAGAGGAAAGATTAGTGTTTTTTATTTTATTTTATTTTATTTGGGAAAACAAACAATCGTACATTGTATATTATATCTAAAAAAACATAGTATGCTATATGTAAATGTACAATCCACTACGTTTCCACATGTTACAAAGTTAAATAAGATACAGTTTTGGTAAAACTAAATAAGATCAAAACAACAATACAATTATTCGCTAACTAACGTGTTTTTGTATGTAACGAATAAACTTAAAAACTACTGGACCGATTTGAAAAATTCTTTCAGCAATGGATAGCTACATTATCAGCGAGTAACATAGGTTATATTTTATCCCCGGACTCCCACGGGAACGGGAACTACGCAGATGAAACCACGTGACGTCCGCTAGCTTCTTATAATGTAAAGGCATGTGCTTCTGCCACGCTAAAGCGATCTAAGGCGGGTTAAAACTTAAAACACCTCATACAAATACCTACCTACTCGTACGAGCCAATCCAAAAGTGCCATTTTTTTCTTTCATTATTTCTCTTCTGTATTTCATCGTTAATCAATTGGAACACCAGAAATTCAAATCATTATTTCGTACCTACAAATCTATTAAAAATAAAGAAAATACAAGTGCAGTGATGTGAGCAAACTTTTAACCTTTTGAACGCCATTGTCACATATACGTGACAAGCAAGCGCGTGCCAAAACATACGGCGAATTTGCGGCTTGGCGTCGGGGGTACACCGACGCGTTTATGCTCTGGCGTTAAAAAGGTTAAAAATCTGTACCTATCTAAAGTTAAAAATAAAGCCTGACTTCACCCCTCATGTCGTCATAAGCGCATGGTACCTATAAGATTGCTAGGCGGGCATTGATATTATCATCACTTGTAGGATGTGAGTGGGTGTCTGCCCTGCCCACTGTACTGTAATAATCATATTTATTTATATTAAGATAACAGGACAGCTGAACCTTTGTGGAAAAATATGATATTACTTCGGTTTCCTCAATAATTAAGGTTCTATTTCAACACGTCCGAACTGTTCCCGCAGATAATATTGTGCGGATTAGATTTCTTCTAAGAAACTATTTATTCTAAAAACTTTAAGAAGAACTTTCGTAACGAAAAGGACAGGAGGCTTATTTTATCCCGATTCCTCCGTCCTTCACCTTTCACCCAGTCAAAGCCGCGGGCTGAAGCTAATTCAGTACGAATCAATATACAACATGTAACAGAATAAATGCAATACCTCTCAAGGGGTCCATGAACAACTTTTACTATGGGAGCAACCCCGAAATCGAGACAAAAAGTAAGCTGTTCAGTACATTTTGTCGAGTTATGCGCACAGAAATGTAAGGGGCAGACATTTTTTTTTTTTGTGATTTAATTGTTGGTCACATAATAAAAGTTGTTCATAATGATGAGTACAATGACCCCTTAAGAGGTATTGCGTTTATTCTGTTACACGTTGTATATAAAATTCTTCCGTTACTGGTTACTGACTGAGTGACTGACAGACAACTCACAGCCGAAACTACTGGTCGTAGAAAGCTGAAATTTGGCATGTAGGTTCCTTGGGGAGTGTAGGGGACCACTAAGAGATGATTTCCCGAAATTCCTACGGGAACGGGAATAAACGGGATATGTACGCACGAAGTCGCGGGCAAAAGGCTAGTAATATAAATGCGAAAGTAACTCCGTCTGTCTGTCAGTCTTTAAGTTACTTCTTCACATCTTAACGCATTTGGATGAATATTGGCACACTGGCAGACTGTCTTGGAATAGGACGTGCAGTATCCTATGACCTATTCCAGGACACATTGGCGTGCAGTAGGCTACAGTAAGGGTAGGTCAGCCCATACATAATGCCCAAAAAAAAACTCACCACATTATTCAGGGTTGAAATCACGATACTGAATCTTCGTCCACTTTGAAAGTGGCTTTTTTTTTTTGGGCATTATGTATGCATGGGCTGGCCTACCTTTACTGTAGCCTACTGCACGCGCATGCGGCAGGACATGGTCTTGATCTCGGGAGTATGTTCCCGCCGTATGTTAAGCCACCAGTAGAAGCTAAACCCTTGTGATATTTTAAAAAGATCTATGACAAATAACAAATCCTATCTGGAACCACAAATTCTAACAGCCACTATAAATGTATGTGCACGATATTGCAGTATAAATCACGTTACCTGACGAGACGCAACTGGGACATAACGCAATATGTCCGGTTTCCGGCACACTGTATGCGACCTGACGTGTCTATCTATGTTACTTTTAAATAAAACATTAGGTATTTGCACATTAAATCATGCATGTATCTATCTCCTGTTACTATGACTGTATAATAACGTGTAACAATATTTGACAACCTTGTGGCAAAACAAAAACGGCGTCACGGGTTAAGCTACACTCGCCGAGGTGGATGGGTAACCATCCATTATCTATCGAGACTCCTCTATGCCTCGGAAAGCACGTTAAGCCGTTGATCTCCGGCTGTCATTTCCCGTTCTATTTTTACCCTTTGGATACGGAACCCTAAAAAGAGAGGTTCCTCCGACCAGACAGGTATTGCGTCTGGTGGGAAACTGCCTGTTATCGGACTGTTGTGTTAGGATTAGGACGCTAAAATCGAGCGGAGAACATTGATACCGGGATGAAGGATTAATGTGTCGTCAAATTTATTTGTGTGATTCGTATGTGGCGGTATACAATGTGGAGACAGCGATACGAACACAAATGAAAACACTGGCAATACTGGTTCGTAGGAATATTTTGAAACTATAATAAATCCTATCACCGATATTAAAAATAAACTTTCCAATCACATAATACGTCAAATAAGCTCAAACTAGTCAACGAAGACTGCTATTCTAAGGAAATATTCCAAGCAGTCGGTTGCAGTTATTGACATCAAATCTATGATAAAAGACAACATATTCGTATGAACTAGTACCTATATCCAGTGTTTTGATTCATTGTCGTCACCTTATGTAATGTAAACTTCTAACTTCAGCATCACCAAACTGTCAACAGCTGACAACATCAACATTAACTCCCAAAATTTCCTCACAAAGAGGGATCGTTTACGTACAGAGTACGAGGTACAGTCACGAGTATTATTATGTGAATAATTGAGTCCAAACAAACGTAGAATAGACTAGAAATGCTCTTCATTATAGACCATAACAAATTGGTATTAAGGTTTAAAATATAGTAGGATGTCACAAAAGCGGTATTATTGCTAAAAGCGATCGTTTACATAAAGTTTGGATAGATTTGACTGAAAATAAGAGAAAAGGTAAAATCTACGCAAGTATATTTATTATTAGTGTGTTTTTTGGAGCCACGTAATAACGCTGTATTCCTTTCCTTACGTAATCACTCCACCCAAGCCTTCACTTCGAAATGTTTACAGAATCGACCGGCTGCCGGTTGATTCTGTACACACAATCAAAAAGTCACGTGTTCAAGGAGTGAGCTGTCATTCCATCTTTATTATATGGGTGGACAGCTCACCTCGTGATCACTTCACCCAAGCCTTCACTACGATATGTTTACAGCCGGTTGATTCTGTACACGTGTCAAAGTTTAGGCTTGGGTGAAGTGATCACGAGGTGAGCTGTCAATGCATACAATCAAGATGTCACGTGATCCCGAAGTGAACTGTCATTCCATCTTGATTAAATGGATTGACAGCTCACCTCGTGATCAGAAGTGAACTGTCATTCCATCTTGATTAAATGGATTAACAGCTCACTTCGTGATCATTTCACCCAAGCCTTCACTTCGATATATTTACAGAACCGACCGGTTTGTGCCACATGACGTTTCAGTAGAATGTTTTCGTCGTGGCTCAAAAAACGCTACCCACTACTTACAAAACTGTGATCGTTTCATACTAAAACTCAGAATTAAAAAGCGTCTTTCTCCTAACGTGTTGGTATCACGAAAATACTATTTTCTAAACCAAACTATTATGAAATCAGCCTATTCTTAAAGTTACGTATTATATCCGTCACTTCACGGGTAAATTGCTTGCGAATTTTGCGTACGTGTTAGGTATTTATGCTGTAGGTACGTTTTAACTTCGTATGTTTGACAATGACGTCAGAGCTACCTGTGGCTTCCACCCGGAATGAAGGGGGAGACGAAGCGTGTAAGTACCGCGGAATAAGAATACTGGATGGGAATGAAACTTGTGTCATGGGCGACCTAGACTAGAGCAAACCCATCCCAAATAAAAAAAACATGTGGGGCAGTCTTTGGGACTGCCGATAAAAGTGAACACTAAGCGAAAGCTAAAGCGTTCGGTGACGATGACGTGAGTTCCATGATTTTTGTTCACCCAAAAAGTGCTCAACGCGTCTAAAAAGTTTTCACTACAAAAAAAGGCGTCTATGCTCTGAAATCCGTACTTTAAAATGTGTATGTTTGCTACCTCTATTTTTTATCATCGATAGGCTCCCATTTGACTACTATCTCACCTGATGGAAGCGATGTTGTGGTTGACGATGGAGAACACTTGCGTGCGGGAGCTAAGTTCGCTCGCTTTGCTCTCTCACTCTAGCTCCCGTCATACCATTCGAACCTAACCTATCCGTGTCGGGGTGCCCTAAGCTCCCTCTCTTCCGCTACTTGGCTAGGGGGCGTTCAAGTATAAATTTGCCTAGCTATTCCATTAAATGCCGGGATGTAACTTAGGCAGCTGATTAAACGGCGGCGTTCTATGAAATGACTAGACACAGGCAGCCAAGTAAACGGCTTATTAAGCCAGTTGGCTGCGACACGGATATGGTGTACATATAAAAGGGTGCTCTATTCATTCCTAAAAGTGTCGACAAAGAAGGTGACAGATGTATGTTACGCCCCCAAAACTGCAATTATTTAGAATTTATTTGCGGAACTCGCACTTCTATACCTTCTTACTCTTTGTTAAGTACAGACAGGTACTAAAGAACACGGCAGAAATATAGGGAGATAATTCACTTTCGCTCCGAAGACAATCGGTCGTTGACTGCAAAAACAACCATGTTCCGCATTTTTCCTTCACTAAATTACTTTTCAGGCAAAGCACCAATTTGCGCTAAACGTTTCCAAACGTCTTTTATAATGCGCACAGCAAAGGAGTGGAACTCTCTGCCTGCGTCTGTGTTTCCGAACGCATACAACCATAATCTCTTCAAAATTAGAGTGAACAGGCTTCTTCTGGGCAAGCTCGCTCCATCGTCGACTTTGTCTCTGTCAGCTATGACCTAGACTAGAGTCAAGAGCAAACTCATCAAAAATAAAAATAATAATAAAAAAATAAGAGATCTTCTCATCAGAAGAAATAATTAAATGTTAAAGTAACAGTTCACGAAACACTGTCGTCGTGGTCCTCCTAATAGAAAGCGATGATCGCGCGAAAACGCGTCTGTCGCAAACATTTATTTATTTACTCATTGAATTATTATAACACGATAACAGGTACATCCAAGACGATTTGTTCGGCAAGCCCGAACGCGTCATCGCGCCGGAGCGTTCCGTGAATATTACTAAAAAAAAATATTGTTTCCAGATCTGGGCAAAATACATGCTCTGCTTTAATTAAAATACAAAATACTATCTCGCATGTATTTAAAATACAAAATACTTTTAAGTCGTGTATTTAAAATACAAAATAGAGTATTTTAACTATTTTTATTTAAAATGCAAAATACTAATTACAAAATACTGTCAGGTGTTAGGTTAGGCTAGCCTTTTGTTTACGAAAGCTATCGAGCGCTGTTTTCTGCAGAACGCACCCATATTATAAGATTGCCAAATGTATTTATGTTCAAATGTATTTTGAAGTTATAATGTATTTGAAATAGTAACTACAAAATAGCTCAGCGTCATGTATTTCAAATACTAATTACAAATTACATTTTCAAGAAGTAATTGAAATACAAATACGCATTTGTATTTTAATTACAAGTTATTCAAATACTGTCCATATTTGACTTGCTTGTAATTAAAAAACCCTGATTGTGTCTTCTTAAGAAAGATAGAATGAGAAAAAGTGATTTCTTCTAGTCAACCAGAAAAGGGTGATTTTTATAATGATAATAAATCTTTATTGCAGACCAAACAAGGTCCTTATTCACATTGTTTTAAAAAAAAAAAATATTTAAATAATAACGATAAAAAATATAATTCAATACAAAAAAAATATATCAATAAGTTAAAATAATATCTACATAAAAAAAATAATTAAGATACATTTGCAATAAACCGTTAAATATATAAATAATGAACCATTTGTGCTTGGGTGAGGCGTAGGTTAATTGGCCCTGACCATTTAACTCGTGATTGATCCAATGAAGAGTAATTTATGCAAGACCGTACCACGAACGGATGGAATATGCTAATTCTATCAGTTTCCCTCATACACAGCATCTGACTTTGCAAACACGCGACTGTCAAAATATAGGATAAGAACTGAACACGTGACATTTAGGAACGTCATTTCAATCCCATACAAACAACACGCATTTTTTATTATGGCCGACGCCAGATAAATTTGCAATAACGGTCATTGACCCACCCACTTTTAATGACATACTTAATTCCGAAAACAGAAATACAGAAATAATGACATAAAACTGTCCTGAATCGACATCTATAGGGATTCTCTACTTTTTCTACTAAAGAAAAATGATTCATAATTTATTTTCCGGGTACCTACGCAGAGAAATTAAGAAAAGGTCAATATACTTTATTGCAAATTTATCTGGCGCTTACCATACTATTTGCTAACGAATGGAGTTATCTGGATTCGTCGATTCTTCGGGACTCGTCGAGCTTCATTAATTTTGCGTTTTTCTGGTGGTCGCTATTGTTGAATTAAGATCCCAGGAGTTGCAATGGTTGGGAATATTTGGCGGGTGCGTATCTAGCTTTACAAAGCTCCATTTGTATCATGCAAAGCTTTTATTTTTGTTTTTTTTTTTAATATCTCTATGACCAACATATTTTCAAATGGTCACTCCATCAATCTATCAAACGAAATCGCCCCCAAATCATTGGAAAAAATAAATAAAAAAATATTCATAAAAGTTGAATGAAGAGCCTATCACTCAAACTTGACGGGCTATCTAGCCCTAAGCCTCGTATCGGTGACAGGCTATTATTAGAATATGAATAGTAAACAAAAGAGATAAGGAGATATGCAGTAAGCTTTGTAGATCTACCTTTTAACACAGTTTGTGTGCGAGCTGGCAACACTGAAAAGCTTGATCAAGCTGGTCTCTAGCCAACTGAATCTGCATAGCCTTTTCCCAACTAAATTGGTGTGGCTTTCAGTTTAAATGGATGCCAATTTATATGGAGCGACTGACTATATAATAACATTTATAACATTAATTTATTTTCTCTCACAAGTAACAAATAATGTACAGTTCATGAAGGAAACAGTTTGAAGATGGCAGACAAGAGCCCATACTAGGTTTTAAAATGCTATGGGCCACCTGGTCTATGTAGTCACGCTATGTATGTTTATGTACTCCACAACCCAAATCAGCGATTACGGGCCCATACCAAACACAGTGCCAGGGTGGAGCCCCTTTTTTTTTTAAGGAAAGTAAATCATCAAATGACTTCTTCCGCTCTGGGCGGAGCGGAAGGGCGTGTCAGACTCTTACTGACTAAAACCCATCCGTGTTCCTTCTAAAGCCCTTTGCGTTCCAGGGCCGCGGTGACTCTTTCGAACAAATTCCGCAACCCTGGCAGGCTCTGGCCCTAGCGGGCCCCGTCTTTTATGCTGACATATCTTTGAGGCGCGCGTGAAACACAACGCGCCATCGACCCGGGCCTGGTGGTGATCGGACGGCGAGCTACCCAATGCTCGCTGTCCGCAGGCCCGCGCCTACGGTGGCCGGGGATCGCCCTGCGACTCCAGACGCCCGGGGCGTCTTCTCCTGTAGCGGCGGTTGGGGCGAAGGCCTTGCTTTTCCCTCGCGCGGCCCGCTTCCTCCTTGGCTAGCATTACTGCTTCGCAGAAGGAGGTGACCGCTTCCCAAGCCTCCTCGCTCCGGACCATGGATTCAACCAGGGCCGGACGCGAGAGGTTGCCGCCGCCGATCGCCTCGACGAGGACACGCTCAGCCCAAGCAGGGCAGATCTCCACCGTATGCTCCACCGTGTCCTCCGGGCGATCCTCACAGTGCTGACACCTGGGCGTGTCCTCCCGCTTAATCCGAAACAGGTAGGATGGGGCTCCTGCAATCCCAAATCAACTGCACCTTCCGGGACCTGAACGTGGCTAATGACAGAGCGGTTCAAGTAACAACAATGTAGATGAACTAAATTGACACGAAAAAAAGAGCGCAGGAAGTGGATAGCACGGTAAGTACCTCTTAGCAAGACTGGTGTCAGATTTTCTTTGTTTCCGACAACCCGTAACGTAAAGAACGACTTAAGAAAACCAAGTTAAGAACCTCCTCCTTCTTTCAAGTCTTTTTTTTACTGTTGATAGGCACTCGTCTGACCACTACGTCACCTGTTGGTAAGCGATGGTGTGGTCGAAGATGGAGCACGCTTGCCTTGACGTAACCTATTCACTCTTGACTTAAAGACTCCCAGGTTGTAGCTATCAAGAAACACAGACTCTGGCAGGGAATTCCACTCCATAGCTGTACGCACAATAAATGCGTTCCCAAAACGTTTTGTCTGTTAAAATAGAGCAAAAATCCAAGCCAACACTCTGAATCATTCCTCAAAATCACACTTTCCGCCAAGCTTTCTTCCGTAAACATTGATTAGGCGAAATACTTTGTAAGTCGCACAATCCATGCAACTATTTAAGTGGCAACACAAACTACCAACGTCAAAGTTTACGTCAATCGCAATAAAACCGGTAAATATAGACATTCTGATCCTATTACTGTACGTTTATGAAAGGCTATTAACGAACAATCGGGCTGATTTTGCGGTGAAATGTAAATGCTGTTGATGCACAACTACCTACTTATTACTAAACAAAAAGGTCGACGACGCGACCAGGCTAGCTCCCTGTTCACTGTTCGCTCCGGACCGACAGCGGGTGCCGCGCGACGGTACCTCGCGATGCCTGTTCGCGGCTCCACCGTCACGGGTTTACGGCTCGATATGCCCCAACGGCCCACGCGATCAGTTTGCTGAACGCCCTGATTGCTCAGGAACCTGAGGTCGATATATTTATATGCACTCATAGATCGATGATCAAAATGTGTGTTAATTTTTTGACATGACAACGTCTAATAAATCGATGAACGCCGGCTGCACGCACGAAAAAGGACGACTCATTGTAACGTCACGCTCGTTGTAACGTTATGCGCATTGTAACGTTACGATTGGAGCGAGAGCGCTGCACGATTCAATTTTATTGATAAAAGTATGCAATCATTTCATCAATGTTTTGTTATGACGTTGTCACGTTAAATTATCGTCCGTAAACCGACTTTACAGACAACCAATTTTTTTAGTTGTAATTAAATGTTTATAAGATGAATTCTATGTTGTTGGCTTATTTTACGCTTTGGTGTAAACTGTAAGTATAGGAAGTAATTGTTACGGAATAAATAAACAGCTGACGAATTTCAGCTCAATCAATATGTCGGGCCCACTTCCAGTGAATCCAGATGCAGCTGAGTTCCAGTACTATGCATGGAGCGACTGTTTATATGACCTCCAAGATCCAGTAATTTAGAGACGAGCCGTGCGGCTGTTTTTATTTAGCCACGAGCTAATTTAACGAAGACATTTTTTTTATGTAGACTCTATTTGCGAGTGCATTAACAAAAATGAGACAGGTGTATTATCTTCATCATCCACAGCCTGACTTCACTCATTGCTTCCTTGTGTCATGTCCAGAGATAGGAATAGGGAGACTATATTATTTACCTTATGTTCGTGGAAGTAAGTAACATAGAGTTGAAATCTCTCTAAAATCCTGGAATCATAAACATGACGATTGTATCCCGGGATTTAAGAAATTGCAAATTACTGTTAAATGAAATAGTTTAGTTTTCGCCCAACTCTTTCTTTTTTTGATTCTTCAAATCAATAATTTGTAACTATACTCAAAGTCCAGTTCATGTTTTTATAATCCCGGGTTTTAATTGTCATTTTTGTGATTCTGGGATTTTAGAGGAGGATATTATCTACTCTATGTTACTTACTTCCACGAACATTAGGTAAATATACTCTACCTATTCCAATCTCTGGTCATGTCTCACGTTCCTATGCTAACCTCATTCGACAGACATCTGTACTATAGAACAGATATGTACATAGACCTTGAACGCAACTTCGACTGCTATGCGGAAAACTTATTTCACGATAAAAATGTGCTCATTTCTCTAGACCATCAATATTCTACCTCCACAATACGTTCTTCAGAAAAAAACAGCCTTTCAGGGTTCCGTGCCCAAAGGATAAAAACGGGACCCTATTACTAAGACTCCACTGACAGTCTGTCTGTCTATCACCAAGCTTTATCTCATGAACTGTGACAGCTAGACAGTCGAAATTTTCACAGATGATGTATTTCTGTTGCCCCTATATCAACAAATACTAAACACAGAATTAAATAAATATTTAAATGGGGCTCCCATACAACAAAAGTGATTTTTCTCAGTTTATGGTACGGAACCCTTCGTGTGAGAGTCCGACTCGCACTTGGCCAGTTTTTAGAGTTTGTCTCTAGTGACACATTCAACGATCGGTACATGACGTTCGTTGTACTTTACGCTACCTTTTGCAATAATTTCAACAACCAAAAGGTACCATTCAACTTAAGGTGGGCTATCTCCCGGCTTCCTCAATTTATCGGATCAAAGAATTTTCATTAATCAATGACAGCCCGCAGCGCGTGGGTGTCGTTTAACTAAAAGGCGAACATTGGACTATGACAGGAATCCATTATTTATGTTTTAGTCAAGTTTTAGTTAAATAATATTTCAGCTTCTTGCTCTAGTAAGTGACACACAATCCGCGACAACAAATGTCAATAGTGCAAAATGTTTAAAATTGCCACGTGACAGAAATTTCACGTGGCAATTAGCACTCTGATTTGCAAATCAAAGTGCTTATTATTCTACTAGTTTTAAAGCAACGTTCGCATTTGCAATCTGTCAAAAGAGTCTTAATTTTCATATATTTTTGACACATTGCGATTGCCATGCGAATGCGAATGTTCCTCAAAAATTAGTAAAATTGCAATCTGATATACTTGGTGTTTTCGATCATGGGTATATAGAATGTCACTTTGTGCCCAGGCTTTTTAGGACGGCTGATCCAAAGTGGCCAGTAAACTGGACACTCATTTTCAAGGTCGATTTGTCATCTAAGATGTATATTTCAAAATCAACAAACGACCGCGGAGTGTGCATTTAACGACTAAAACCACTCATAAAATTTTGCTTTAAAAGCCTTTTCAAAGACGAAACGGTAAACGAGCCAAACTTCAAGCAAAATATGTCAAATTTCCTGGCACTTGTCTTGTCATAGCGCGTTCTAAACTGCCAGTCATTTCACCAGGAGATACTCGTATGTGACAAAATTCATGACAATTGTGTCGTCATACTGCGTGGAAAGCCAGCTGGTGTACTTATAATCCTTTGTTACGCCCACATGTGATGTCGCAGGAAGAAAAGGCGTGATATTGCTCAAATGGCGTAGTGTTTCTCAAATGGCGTAGTGTTTCTCAAATGGCGTAGTATTTCTCAATTGGCGTAGTATTTATAACTGGCAACTTTATTACTAACTACGTCATTCGTTACGTTTTAAATATGTTAATACATAAAACACACCTAACTAAGCGTACTCTGCACAGAACTAAATGCGACCAACTTAAATCCCAGCGACAGAAACTAACTTTTTTCACAACGAAATGCAGAACCCAAACTTTCAAAGTTCGGAACTCAGAACAAACTTTTAACTTCACGTTTTAAATTTTAAAGCTCGACGTCAAGCCAGTTGAATTTTATATGTTTATTTTTGAATAAGTATATGGCGATTGACGATTGATTGAGAGCAATTTCTTGCATTTATAATATCTTTAAAAATACATATACTTAGACAAATAAAGAACCTCCTCCTTTTTTGAAGTCTATCAAAACGAGCTAAATTTGTCTGTGTGTAGGAAGTAATCTCTTGGCACTACTGATATTTATTTTAGATTTATTTATTTATACATGGAAAAATACACATATCTTCTGCCAAACTGCTGTTCATACCTACAGTATGTCGGCAGTGTTCTCGTGGATACAGTTTTATGATATACAAATATTTTATTTCAGAATTACATCCATATATTGTTAGTAGTGGTAAAACTTAATATTAGTATTAAATTAAATTTACAATAATTGTTTATTAGTGTACCATTGAAATGTTCGTTCAATGGTACACCAGTTTATTTGGATAAGTGCTAGTACAAGTAGTTATCGACTACCTTATACTATGGGTACACATAGACGTAATGACAAAACAAAAATAAAAAGGGGTACACACACTAAACATCTAGGTAATGATAGGCTAAGGTCATCTTGCCCACCAGGCTAGCATGAGCAACGCACACACACAACCTAGTAGCGGAATTTGTTCGAAAGAGTCACCGCGGCCCTGGAACGTAAAGGGCTTTAGAAGGAACACGGGTGGGTTTTAGTCAGTAAGAGTCTGACACGCCCTCCCGCTCCACCCAGAGCGGAAGAAGTCATTTGATGAACCATCTTTTAAAAACAAAAAAATAAAAGCACACAACCTAATCGTGATAGAAAGCTCCTCCTCTCGCGATGGATTACGCTTGCCTAGAGTGAATAAGACGTAATCTCTTCAAACATAGATCTGATTATGAAAATTATCTTACTGATAGAAAACTATTCTATCGCGATGGAGTACGCTTGCCTATCTATCCTAAAATAATAAATCTGAAGAGTTTGTTTGTTTGTTTGAACGCGCTAATCCTAGGAACTACCTGTCGATTATAGCCACATTCATGAGGAATCCTATAGGCTGTACGGGAACGGGAAATTCCTACGGGAACGGGAAAAAACAGAATATGCGCGTACGAAATTGCGTGCAAGAGCTAGTAGTGAATAAGACATAATCTCTTCAAATATTGATCTGATTTTACTGTGACTGATTATTTCACTGATAGAAAGTTCTGCTATCGCTAACTGCCATCATATACTACTCTTCATCTTCAAAATCCACGGTTCTGTGGGTATGTTGCCATGGGAGCCACGCGGCGGGACAAGCCAACTAGTTTTTAAATATATATGACTCTGATACAATAAATCCCATCCAAATTTATTAGTTTCCAATATATCCGTGTCTTATTAAGAAAAAATAGTTTACAATTTCACGCGATATTTTACAATCTTACGGCGTTTGCAATTTTCCGGTGACATATATAGTACATTCCACAAAGACTTTTTTTACCACACTCATCATCATCACCTGCCTAGCCTTTTCCCAACTATATTGGGGTCGGCTTCCAGTCAAACCGGATTCAGCTAAATACCAGTATTTTACGTAGAGCGGCTGCCTACCAGACCTCCACAACCCATTACCTGGGTAACACGGTAGTTCTTGGCAAGACTGGGGTCAGATTTACTGGCTTTTAACAATCCGTAACGACTGCCTAAAATCTACAAATGACAGCCAACGGCTAAACGAGCTTACCAAGGCACGTAGGAAACAGTATGTTGAGATGCTCACCCATCCACAGACCAACCTTGGCAAGCGTTGATTAACCTTGATCGACCCGTGCGGTTTTTATTCTTTAGCCACGGGCTTTTTCACAACACTAAACCCTCTAATTACTAAGTCTCAAAAATTACCAACCCCTTTATTTTGTTGAACAAAGCCTGTCAGAGATTATAAATGGTGTTGCCAACAATATAAAACGGCTAATTAGTACCTAATTTGTAACATGACCGGCAGCACAAAGGGTGCACCTCTAGCGACCGTGATTGGGATTGAATCAGTAATTACTCGTTGAATCGCTTTTAAATGGAGAATTTTTGAGAAAGATAATAAAATTAGGGAGGGGGGAAAAGTATCGATGTACCATTTTTGTCGATATTTTTTACCAGTTTTAGCACTGAGTTACTCGCTAGTGTTGTGTTGTGGCTTCTTGCAGCGATATTTTGTAAACATATCACCGTGAAATCTTAGGTGAAGTGAGCAGTAAATTCATAGCTTCAGGGTGAAATGAAAGTTCGTTTTTCGAGTTCACGCTCCCTTCACCCAAGTTCCACGGTGAGATTTTAGCATAGTAGACTAGCTGTACATACGCCAACACATATAGCTACCCGAAACTGTAAAATTTTCCCAATCAACCTTGAACCTAATGCTTTAACGATAAAGTTGAAAATCTATCAAAGAAATTAGACAGATTGTTGTAGCTTGATGTGCTGGCTTGTACAACACTGATACTCACGGTGTTTTACTTTTTTGAATGACGCCTCACTATTGGTTCAAACTGTCGTGTTCATTCGTCAAACGATGCGTCTAGCGATTCCCTACCGTAAGTACTGTAACACTAGCGGATTGCCCTAGCGTGCTGAATTGCGAGTGGTCATAAAAAAAATACGCTATTGCTACTCAATATTATTAAGATAAATAAAACTATATTTGAGATATATACTTCATAATATATTTGGCATCTGCCTTCAACGAGCGCTGGAACCGGAGTCCCATAAAAAACAAAACATATTTTCATATTCCTAATTCATATTCTCTTTTACTTTTTGCCAGACGCTTCCAAAGATCCATCTTGTCTGCCAGAACCTGGAGCCAAGGAGATCCTCCTGACAATACATACGATACGTATGACGTCCAAAATTTCACTTTATTATGCTACGATATGCATGTAAGTTTGAGCTAATATAATTTGATTTACTCGTCGATTATCTACAATGTAATTAACTCATTATAATAATAAGGTAGGTACCTAATGTAAACACGGCTATTGACCATGACAACTGATTGTTATGGACAATATTTAAGTTCATAAATCGCTGACCGCATTAGAGCCAAATTAATTAGAATTTGTACTACTTATTGTAATTTAGACTACTAGGACACAGTGGGTACGAAGAAGTAAAAGATAGAGACGGAAGCCCTTGCATGACCTCTTCATGACCGTGTATAAAGTTAGACAAACCTTATAATTACGAATAAATATTATCTTTTATCTTCTTCTTCTCGATGTGACACGTATTTATACCACTTTTGTAACCTATCGAATTTGATTGGGTTTATTGGACGTATTCGAAATTATCTGTTCACAATATACAGACCTACAAGAGTGCTGTACCTACAACAGTATCCAGTGATATATATAAAAACCGGCCAAGCGCATGTCGGACTCTCACACGAAGGGTTCCGTACCACAAACCAAATAAAAACACGTTTCTTGTATGGGAGCCCACTTTAATTTTTAATTTAGATTATTTGTTGTTAAAACGGCACACTACACACTGTGAAAATTGTCTACCCACGATTCTTGAGATACAGCCCACCGACAGACAGACAGACGGATGAACTTATTAATAGGGTTCATTTGATTACCTTTTGGGTACGGAACCCTAAAAATCAATTGTCAAAACTCAAAAATGGTTTAACCGATTTAAATATCTTTTTGTTTGTCATGCTCGCTCTAATAGTTTAGGAACAAAAAATATTTAAATGTTTAGATCACGTTTAGGTGGTACGTGGTACCTACGAAGTTCGTGCAGTTATCTAGTTTAAATATAAGTGAATACCTTTTTATTTATTATATTGATTAAAACGTCGATACTAGAAGAGGCGCCTCTCTACTCCGAATTAATTACTTTCCAAAGGTGTCAAAACGTCTGTCCTGTGCCACTTTGTTTCGTTTCGCCGAAAAGGTCTCTCTTTGTCTTAGTAATAGATTAAATATTAAAATACACGCCCACTCTAGAGACCATTGACTGCTATAGCGGCTTACATTTTCTTTGGCCTTTATTTATCTATTAAATCAAAGTAATTTAAGATAAGTTTATCTATTAAATCAAAGTAATTTATTTAATAGATGATTTGTATTATTCTTATTCTATTATTATTATTCTATGGCTATACTAATATAATAAAGCTGAACTTTTGTTGAAACGCGCTAATCTCTGGAACAGCCAGTCGGATTTGGATTTTTTTTTGTATATAATAGCCACATTCATGAAGAAGGTTTCATAAAGGCGAAAACGGGATATTCCCACGGGAACGGGAAAAAACGGGATATGCGCGTATGAAGTCGCGGGCAGAAGCTTTTTAAATCATTTATGGCAAGTACCATAGACTCTTAGGACCCATTCCTGATCGCGTCAAACCCTACTTTAGGTAGGTAGGTAGTGCCAATTGTTTACAGGTTTTCAGAATAAAGTTCAATTTGATAAATAGGTACTTAACTTCAAACACTGTCTCATAGTTTTATGTACAGACGCCAGCACATCAAGCTACCCGAAACTGTCAAATTTCGGCGATAAAGTTAAAAACTATTATAGAAATTAAACAAGTTGTTGTAGCTTGATGTGCTAGCGTCAGTACGTCCACTTATCCTCAAAACATTTGCATTTCTAAGTAATAGTTGTACGATCTTGACACTAAAATAGCCGTAAAAGACACTTTCAATGCTACAAACACGCTACGCTAGACGCTACGCTAATTCACTCAATTTGTGGTATGATACACGAAGTGCAATTCCAAACACTAACTGTCGATAAGTTAAATATAAACTATATCTACAGTCATATAAAGTTACGAGGCACTTATGGTGCAGTTGTAAATGTCAAACACAGACTAGTAGGTATACGTCTAAGATGAGCTCATGACTAAGTTATAACATCCACACGGTTCATCCTTCAGGGTTAAGCAACGCTTTCCGAAGTTGGTCTGTGGATGGATGACATCCATAAGGGACTTACTACATTTATTCAGCTCAATTCGCGTTTCGCTGAACAGTTTTGGTCACACTTAGGTATACAGTTCTGATCTTAAGATTGTGAAAAGCCATCATAGCGTGTTATCTCCGCTGAAGCGCTTCTATCTACTGCGTACGGCGCTGGATAATTGAGAAGCGATTACATACTCTTTGCTGCAACATCGGTAAACTACTCATTTAGTATACATAGACAGTTCGCCACGTTCAGGGCTGTACGCGGTCGCAACTTGTCGACGAAGAGTCGAGGGGCTGTTCCGCCACGTTCGGCGCTGAACTTGGACTGTTCCCGACTCCTCGTCGACAAGTTGCGACCGCGTAGGTACAGCCCTGATTGTGGCGAAACAGCGCTGAACGCGGCGGAACAGCGCTGTACACGGATGGTTCTCGACTCCTCGTCGACAAGTTGCGACTTGCATAGTTCCTGCATTGACTTGATTATTACCAATATTACCTATCAATATTCATCTTTATACATTTATTTTTGGTTACCGATGTCACGTAGGTACCTATTCTCCAACGGCATTTAAATTTCTCAAAAGTGGGTCGACCCACTGTCGTTTGCGTTTTGCATTGTAATTCAATCAGTTTGCATGATAAAAAACACAATTTCTCCTCATTTTATACCTGTTTGCCGCGAAAACTGAATAGACGCGGAAAGCTGAACGGATGCGTACGCATATCCATACAAAATCTTTGTTTTCTATGGACAAAAGCTGAACAGATCTGAATAACTGTGATTAGTTCTTAAGACTCCTCCATGTATCGGGAAGCGCGCTAAACCGTTGGTTCTGGCTGTCATTTGTATATGTTTGGCAGTCGTTGCGGTAGTTAAAAGCCAAACAATCTGACACAAGGGACGTGAAGGAAGATTTGTCACCCAGTTACTGGGTTGTGAAGGTCAGATAGGCAGTCGCTCCACGTAAAATACTGGTACTCTGATGCATCCAGTTACACTTAAAGTTGACCTTGACCTTAACAACGGAACGGCTAGCCCGTTCCGTTATTAAGGTCAAGGTAGATAGATTGTCTTGTTACAAGATCTAGGTTAAACTAATAATAAAATAATAATTTCTGCTAGGTTAAATTGTAAAATTCAACTACAATTACATTTTTCTTAAATAAACGGTTTTATGAGCACAAAATTGTTATAACGAAAACGTTTTTTTTAAATACCTTCAAAAACTCTTTTACCGAAAATGTAAAAGTATTTCAGCCCCTTCAATAAAGGCTTAAAAGAAAAGGGCCATTCTAAAAGGATCAAGTAAGCAGGTTTTATCTTTTAAATCTACTTACCTTTAAGTGATATAAGGATCCAGGTAGAAGAAAAAAAAAGATTCTGACAGGTGTAAAATTCCCGCGCTTTTCATTTAAATCGAAAAAGGAATCTAATTTGAATTGGATTTTAAAAGCGCTCTTAGCGACAATTCTCATTCTTTTTTTTTAAATTGAGTTATTTTAGATTAAATTTTAACTATAAGTATTAGGATTAAAGTTTTGAAAGAATGGGCTTGTCGTTTATGAACTAAAATGAATGTGTAATATAAAAAATGTGTTTGCGAAGATGCGACTTGTGCGATTACAAAAAAAATATAAGTGATGGAAAACTATACTATTGCTGCGATTTTTTTTTAATTGGGATGGGTTTACTCTTGACTCTAGTCTAGGTCTGAGGAAACAGAGACAATCGATCATAGCTGTTGCGGATTTGTTCTAAAGATTTACCACGGCCGTGGAACGCAAAGGGCATTTGTGCACGGACACGGGTCGGTTTTAGTCAGTAAGAGTCTGACACTCCTCCGGTCCGCCCAGAGCGGATGGAGTCATTTGATGATTTCCCCTAAAAAAACACAGCTACTTTATATCCAGGACATTGAGGAAACCAACGGGTTTATACGGCTACGGGCTATGTTCTCTTTCGATTTTTGAAAAATCACTATTAAAACCATCGACAAGGCAGACATCGACAAGTCATTATAAATTGTTTTTAATTATGCAATACCTATAGGTAACACAAACAGTTGTCTGTGCTTTTGATTGCGTTTTAACATGTTAGTATTGATTTATGAAGCATGTCTAAAATGTATGAACGGGAAGCAATCTCCTTTTACGATACGAAAACTTGTCATAACGGACATTTCCTCATGACAAAGTTACCATTGCAAACTCAACATGTAATATTTTCCCGCGTGAGTCAGAGATAGCAAGTCTTATCTGAATATTTCCGGCAGTGAACATTTCATTGAAGCGAAGGCTTTATTGGAATATTTTGAGCGGAAATCGTTATTGTACAGTTATTGGTGAAAGTTAAACATAACCTCGAATCACACCTCTATTTTCCGAAGTATTAGGAAGAGGTTTACTATAGTACCGTTACACAGGAGCGTATGATTTATATCCTGCTAATTATTCCTTCATTTGTAGTAAAAATTAAAAATCATCATTATATACGTCACCGGAAATTTGCAGAATCCGTAAGATTGTAGGTATCTTTATTTAATTATAATTTCTCGATATATTAATATGAAAAATTCGATTTGTATACTTACAATAAATTCCATCCAAATTCAATAGTTCCCAATATATCCGTGCCTTATTGAGAAGAAATAGTTTGCAATTTCTCGCAATTTTTGACAATCTTACGACGTTTGCAATTTTCCGGTGACTTAAAAACTCTTTCGTTACTGGTGACTGAGTGACTAACAGACAACGCGCAGCCGAAACAAACTGGTCGTAGAAAGCTGAAATTTGGCATGTAGTTTCCTTGGGGAGTGTAGAGAAGCACTAAGAGATGATTTCCCGAAATTCCTACAGGAACGGGAAAAAACGGGATATGTGCGTACGAAGTCGCGGGCAAAAGCTAGTTTTCCTTTGTTTTGAGCCGTTGTCAATGCAAGCTATAAACACGATACTCCGTAGTAAGACTGGTGACTTCTTTGACTTCTGACTAACGTGACTAGTGAGAATCTCCGAGGCACAGAGGAGTACCTATCGGTTAATTAAAGGCAGTAATTCCTAAGCAGTAACGTTACAGTGAAAGCAAAAAAAATATTGAAATACATCGTGCAACATTTGAATACAACAACACAATCGGTGATAGTCAATTGTCCAATTGTCAGCGTCCTCCAAGATGTCTGCAGAGATCTTCCAATTTGAATAATCATATCCGCGATCGAGAAACGGCATTCATACCTACAATCTTGGTTTTTATATACAGCTTTGTACAATACTAACTTTTGCACGCGACTTCGTACGCGCATTTCCCATTTTTTCCGTTCCCGTCGGAATTTCCCGTTTCCGTATAGCCTATATTCCTCATGAATTTGGCTATCATATATGTACAAAGAATTTTCTAAATCCGACTAGCAGTTCCAGAGACTAGCGCGTTCAAACAAACACACTTCAGCTTTATTTTTCGTATAGATTTTTGTACAGAACCCTTTGTGTGCGAGCCTGACTCATACTTGACCGGTTTTTTCTCGCTACTTCCAAAACAAAAACAACTTCTCAAAACACTTTCTAAAATTACAATTTTGTTAAAATATCCTTCTTTCCAGACTCAAACTGGCCTGGACAGAATATTTTACAAAGAATATTTGACCACGAAAATTGCAAAACTTTGCCTTACTTTACATGGTTGTACGACTGCGTATCCATCAGGTGATCAGTGCCTTACCTTTGGGAAATGGCTCTAGCTGATAGATACATGTATAAGTTGTATAACATAGCTGAATACCGGCAATATTCTTTTCAGGGTTTCGTACCTCAAAAGGTAAAAAAAGGAACCCTTAATAAGGTCACTCTCTTGTCCGTCTGTCTGTCCGTGTTTTATAAGAAGATCGGAGGCTTTTGGATAGGAGTTTGCCCAAGTATCTAACAATTATGCTAGAGGTTTTTGGTTAAAACATTGTTCTCTTAAAATTCTTAATTCAGAAACCTGGGAAATGATCTGACTTATAAAGAAGTAAACTCCAAAAAAAAACATAAATAAACTTGCTCTAACGTAATAGGCCAGGGAAATTAGCTTTGAACCTTGCAATAATTTTAACTTGACTTTTTTTTTACCTGAATTTGTACTTACGAGTAGCTTTCCTAATAATAACAAAAAAAAATATAACAGGTATTATAAAATTTTATATAAAATGGTAAACAAACAGTGCGGGTGGCTGCTGTGGTAATTGGTTATTATTGTTGGGTAAAGCTAATGTTTAGTTTTAAAAGACTGATAATATTGAATAAATAATGTAAAACGCAACATGATATATTACGAAACAAATTACAAAACTCTTAAGTATCGGAAAAGTCTTTAAAAGCTCCTAAAGCTGTAAGCTCTCCTTAGGTAGGTAACTCAGAATCTCAATATATTTTAGTTACAAAAGTTATAAACGCTCCACAGTACACTTTAGTTTTGAATAATAAATAATAATGCTAATGCTTTCGCCAATATAATAATAGATTGGGACATTGAGGGGGATCCATAGTGGTAGCTCGTGAAATTCAAATTTTCTTGTGTTTTCTTTAACTTAGATTTGATGCATATTAACTAGATTTCGGAAATCTAAATGATATGCACGAAATCTAAGTTCGAGCGATTTATTGATTATTCTTATGTCTTATAATTATGAAAATACATACTTGTTATTTTCGTGTATCATATTTTGATCAAGTTACAACCTGAAACTGACATACAAATTGCAAAAAAAAACAACGGGTTGCACTCCGGCAGTGCCGGCAGAAGTGAAAACTTGAACATTAACGTTGTGCATTTTTGATATTTTGCGGATATAAAATATATTCATTTTGAGGCGGTCTACTATCCCTCCGTCTTACAAATTTTCAATCAGGTCACGTGTCCTGACGCGAGTTTACCATTTTTACCCATCCCAAAAAGTGCACAACGCCGCTAAAGAAGTTTTCACTTAAAAAAAACACAAGAATATTGAAATTTAGCGGGCTACCACTACACATTCACCTTAAGGTTCTAAATAATTCGGCTCGAAGGACCAAATTAAGCTAGCAAAAATGTAAACTCTTGGTTAGCACCAGGATTCTGAGAGATCTCAGATAGTTACTTTTTAGTGTAATTTTCTATTCCAATTGAGTTTCGTACCGATAGGGTAACAAACGTTGCTGTATTACTAAGCCTCTGCTTTCCATCTGTCTGTCTGGCAGCGGGCTGTACCTCATGAACGGACTGTACCTATCTCATGTCGAACTGTCGCACCAACGGTTCGCAATGCCGCATGTTTTGATAATTTAATCGCAAAACCTATAGGCACTTGCCGATGACCTAGAATCGTCAAAAACAAAGCTCTCCTAATGGTACGGAACACTTCGTAAGCAAGCTTGACTCGCACTTGACTAGTTTTCAGAATCAGAATCAGAATTTTATTTGCACTAGGTATGGTATAAGATTAATAACATCAATAAATGAGATTTTAACAACTTCTTTTTTTTTAATTAATTAAACAAATAAAAAAAAAATCAACAAGTTTTTGGCGCCATCTTAATGCTTAGTTGAGAGAAACGCTAGCTCGGTAGTCTTTACCCAAAATTACTGACAAACAGGTAAGTGCTCTACATCAAAAGCCTTCGTACATCGACAAGTCTTGTGATAACATACGTAGTGTGTCAATATTTGAGTTGTTTTAGCGTCAACAAATACTAAGCCTGCTACGGGAAAGCTTCTCTATTGAATGTTACGTTATGAGTGGCTATTCATACTTCCATACTAATGTTATATTGTCTATATGTCCGTCTGTTTGTTACCTCCTCACTTCTTACGGCCGGTTTCAATAAAGTATTTACCTTTAACCAATTGTCAAATTAGCTACTAGTCATGTTTGTTAGGCAAGTATGACGTTTCAGCTACTGTTGGTAGCTAAATTTGACAGTTGGTTAAAGGTAGATACGTTATTGAGACCGACTGTTAATGGCTAAACTAAAAAAAATAATTAATCCATTACTTTTATTATTGAAACTGGATTCTTATGGCATATAAGTCCTCGGGGATGAATAGGACTCTAGACAATGCCGTTCTACTGGCAACACCGGCTGTCGAAATGTCAAAATATTTGGGATTGGCCACATGACATATCCAGAGCGCATGTCAATGTTAAGAATAATAATCATTTTATGATCAGGCAACTGAGGCCCATTGATAGGTACAATACACAAAAAAATCTTAAACAATAATAAACTAATACATATTATTAATATTATATTGTCAATCCCGTACATATTTTTCTTTTCGTCGTCATCTTTGATAGATTGTCACTTCGTTTAGAGGCATAGAGTATGATTATGACTACTTATAACACGCATTAGTAACGTACAATTTAGAAAGCAGACTTCAAACTAAATAAAAAAACGTGTAAAACTGTTTCAAAGTACTGATTTGTTTTTTCAATATTGATAGGCAATTTTCTTTTCATAATAAATTTTCAATTTATTGAACGTTTATTATTTTTCAACGAAATTGGAAAATGCAGACACATGTCCTTTGCAACCTTCGAGAGCGATAAGCTGTTCAGTTTGCCAAAAAATAGTTATTACTGAGTATGGCGGGAAAGTTCCATTATTTTTGCGTACCTACAGCTTTTCCACCATAACATTCACCCTCTTTATGCCCCAAGAGCTAAGCCAAATTGAGCTTAGTTTACATAGCTGTGTTTATATATTGTCATAGGGGTTTCCTATCCGAAGTGTAACAAACGGAACCCTATTACTAAGCTTCTAAAAATCGCGGGCCTGCGGACGGCGAGCGTTGGGTGGCTCGCTGTCCGATCACCACCAGGCCCGGGTCCATGGCGCGTTGTGTTCCACGCGCGCCTTAAAGAGATGTCAGCATAGAAACGGGGCCCGCTAGAGCCAGAGCCTGCCAGGGTTGCAGAATTTGTTCGAAAGAGTCACCGCGGCCCTGGAACGCAAAGGGCTTTAGAAGTAACACGGATGGGTTTTAGTCAGTAAGAGTCTGACACGCCCCTCCGCTCCACCCAGAGCGAAAGAAGTCATTTGATGATTTCCCATCCTTAAAAGAAAAGAAAAAGAAATGCCTCTAAAAATAGGTACTTTCCTATTTTCGTCTTTTTTATTTCTGAAGTTATTATATTATCTACAGTTTAATACTTGTGGGCAGCAAACTATGTAAACTAAGCTGTGGAATAAAAAGCGAAGTCCGAAAAATTACTTCAGCCAAGGGAACTAATTTAAAATAACTTTAAGTCTGCTAAAAACTTCGGTGAAGTGAGCTCAAAGGGAACAATCATTCCTCGTTTATCTCTGTTAAATGTTATTGGACAGCAGTAAGACATACTAATATTAATTGCTAGCTTTTGCAGCGATTTCGTACGCGCATACCCCGGTTTTTTCCGTTCCCGTATAGCCTATAACCTATCTCATGAATGTGGCTATCACATACAAAAAATATTTCTAAATCCGACTGCTAGTTTCAGAGATGAGCGCATTCAAATAAACAAACAAACTCTTCAGCTTTTTTGTTACTAGTGTATATATGTATATATCCTATCCTACTAATATTATAATTGTGAAAGTTTGTGAATATGGATGTATGTTTGTTACTCAATCACGTCAGAACGGCTGAACGGATCTTGATGTAATTTGGCAGAGAGGTAGATTATAGTCTGGAATAACACAACAACAGATCTGGAACAACAACAGATTTTTATCTCGGGAGTATGTTCCCTTGGGATAATTTCCGATATTCGCGGCAGCTAGTTAATTATAAGTGTCATTTCCTCACCCACCAGCCACCACCCTGTCTTGAGAGGAGACCCTGAGTCACTGCAGCGGTATAAAGTAGAGGCCGATTGTGCTACAGCCATTTTTTTTTTAAGTATGGGAAATCATCAAATGACTTCTTCCGCTCTGGGGAGCGGAAGGGCGTGTCAAACTCTTACTGACTAAAACCCAATCGTGTTCCTTTTAAAGCCCTTTGCGTTCCAGGGCCGCGGTGACTCTTTCGAACAAATTCCGCAACCCTGCCAGGTGCTACAGCCTTGGTTAACGCTAGGTATCTATGTAAGTATATATTCGACTCTAATAAATTGACTAACATAAGGAACATTCCGTGTCTGTCTGTAAGTCCGCATAGTATTTCGAAACTGCGCAATAGATTTTGATGGGGCTTCCACCATCATTCATTCCGGACGACTTATGTGTACCGACAGCACAAGTGTTAAACTTTCATATTTTGTACAAAGTCAACTTAAAAAGAAAACTGATCTCATTTGCCCGCTCTCTACGATAAACGGTAAGTATAAGTGAAAAACGCTAACGTGACAAAATGCACCGGTGTAGAAAGTGTTCAGCGCTATTAACTTCATGTTTGTACCTATGTATCCATATCTTTATCAACACCTGTGGCTCTCGTCACACAGGCGAGAAATCGAGCATATTAGGTTTTTCTCAACTTTTCTTTATACAAAGATCGTCACAACATGGCGAATTATATGACGTGTGAGAAATTTTCTCATATATTCATTATGAGAAGATCTTCATAACATGGCGGATTATATGACGCGGAAGATAGGAAAATTGATTGTAGGTACTAGGATGATATGAATGACAAGAGGTTAAATCAACGGTTCCGCAGACAGATAATGCTAGAAGAACACATAAGAGCAAGCAAAACAAAGAGGTGGTAATTTGCTAAAGAACTTTATGTCCATATATCTTTATAACTGTCACCGGAAAATTGTAGCCGAAAAAATCATTTTGTATATGATTTTTTCATAATATATCAAGAAATTGTATCTATTAAAAAATTATAAAAATTTAACGGAGAAATTTTCCGGGGACATATAGGTACAATAAATCCCATCCAAATTCAATAGTTTCCAATATAATATCCGTGTCTTAGTAAGAAAAAATAGTTAACAATTTCACGCGATATTTTACAACCTTACGGCGTTTGCAATTTTCCGGTGACATATCCATATCTTTAGCAACACCTGTGGCTCTTGCAGACAAACGAGAATATAAGGTTTTCTCGTCTTTATACAGTCAGCGATGAAAGATATTGATTATTTTGGAGGATGTATTGTAATTTTGTTTCAAATATAATTAATTTAATTATAATACTTCACGTGTCTTAGGCCCAATTTTTTAAACGAAAACATTACTAAAATTAATGCGACCAATCGTCAAGCGCAAAGGTGTAATTGTTTGAATGAATTTTCAACAGCCAATCGAATCAGTTGACTTGCGTTTAATTAATGACGCTTCGATCATATCTTTCGTGCATATTCTAGAAGAATTTATTTTTTCACAAGTATGAGTGGAAACTGGCTTACGGTGCTGAGACATGGATGGTTACACAGGAGGCTGTGTGCAAACTGAGAGTTGCACAGAGAGCCATGGAGCGTTCCATGCTTGGCATACGTCTATTAGATCGAGTTCGAGACCGAAACGTCGAGATCCGAAGACGTACGAAGGTTTTCGACATCGGAAAACGAATTGCGGAACTAAAATGAGGCTGGGCAGGACACCTGGCAAGGCGCGGTGATGATAGGTGGAGTAAGGCAGTGACCGAGTGGCGCCCGAGCACTGGAAGAAGAAGTGATGGTCGGCCGACGGCGAGATGGGCGAACGACATTGTTGCCATCGCAGATAGAACCTGGATGAGACTGGCACAGGAACGTGGGGATTGGCACAAGAGAAGAGAGGCCTATACTCAGCAGTGGGCAAAGTCGGGCTGTGGATGATGATGATGATGAGTGGAAACTTGTGAAAAAATAAATCGTTAACCAACGAGTTTTGCTACATTAAAAAACCGAAAAAAGTATCACGTAAACCAAAACAACTTTGCTTTTCCAACCATCACTACTAGATACATGTAAACGCTCCTTTATTTAAGAAAACAAAGCAATAACATAACAATTCGCCCATGTAGGCCGAAAATGTATAAATTTTCCCATCCGATAACACAATGGCCCTCGTATTTCCCCCCCCGTTCAGCAGTGTTCGGTAGCTACTTGTGTAAAACAACACACTAATCCATTTCCCCTGAGTTTTATGGCCAGTGTTGGACATAAAAACTCTCATCGATTGATTACCCTACTAACAACTTAGACAAAGTTTTCCTTATTTATGTTTATCATTCGCCTTATTACTATTTTTAAGCAGTAAATTACCAAGGCTGGAGGTAAGGGGACGGATGTTAATGATGGTGAATAAAAAGGTGGGCAATGATAATGTTGACAGGGTAGAGGAGCAGGAAGTTGGTGATGGCCAGTAATCGGATAATCGGGCGCTAATACACCTAAACTTCACTTTTATCCCCAAGAAAGTATAATACGGACATGCTTTTCAGAATCCCGGATCCCGGAATCGTTCGAAATTCCTGAGATTGCTAAAAATGCCCGTATACAAAATATAGTTAGAACTCACTGTGAACTCTCATCGTATTTTTTTTTTTTAATTTGAAGAGCCGATTCTAATCGAACTTTTAATTTACAATGATAGTTTTTATGAGAACTGGTTTAGTAACAAACAGAACAGGTGGAACAGGCTAGCAGCCTTGGCTACTTTGGGAATTAAAACAATTGTAATTTTATGTGTACCTCCATTTATTGTTCAATCCCGGGAACCCGGGATTACTTATTTATTCAGAAAGGAATGTCCATATTATTCTTTTACGGAAAGAAGTTATAGGTATATAAGCGCCCGATTATCCGATCACTGGCTGATGACCATGTATAGATGAGTAGGTAAATACCGTTATTTACTTACTCACCTATACATGGTAATCACCGTACTCCAGAACCCGTGTTCTGAAGTACGGTTATGACCGAATGGTAGCCAAGATGAATTTGTCAATTCTACAAAAAAAAAATATGTTCGCTTTAATCTTTTTTTATGAATTCTGTAACTTGGCAATCTGTTTTAACACAATAAGCCATTCAGATGAGGTATCTTGATCTATGTTTTGTTAGCAGAAGGAATTCCTATGGGTCCCATTCATCTGGTGTCACCAAATCTCTCGGTAAGTGTAGGGACACTATGCCGTTGCAATCGGGAATGTGTAATACTTCCTGTGCCTTCTAGTTTGGATGCCAGTTCATTGACGTGAGTTGAAAGCTTTTACTATATCTAGCGTTCTCTTGTTTGACGGTAGTGATATTTAGGTCCTCGTGTATGTATAAAATAGGACAAAAAACCATTGAAGTATTTATCCTCGTTAATAACTTGTCCAATTGTCCATTGCTATATTGTCCAACACTGTCACATTATCTCGCCGCCTAATTACGTCAAATTTTTAAATCTTTGCGTTCGTAAAGATACCTGAAAAGGGATCCTTAATAAACGAAGTTCAAACAATATCTTTGTCAATTTCTGTTCTCAAATGACGGTCCTTTGTTGAGGAGACCTAATTAAAATGATCGCTAAAATTAATTTATTAGGAAATAAGTAAAAACGGTGAAGTTTTAAGTAAAAAAAAATGATATTATAAAATATGTATTACATATAAATAAGAGTAATATAGGTATATATAATAATATTATAAAATAAATAAGTTTAATTAGCTCCAAACAAATATCTATGTAACAGTCCATCGCCATCACTACATACCCCTAAAAAGAATAATATAAAAAGTAAGTCGATCAATATCGGTAGATAAGCTTGCAACGCGACCATTTAAAAAGTTATCTCGCAATATATCAGAGATAAAGAAAAACATGTTGTACAATGTTTTCGTCAATCAATCTCTGTGCTTTACAGTTTTATCTAAATGTATTGTTTTCAATCCCCATTCCATGTTGCCATCCGAAAATCAACAGGTCCTCACAAAAAACACGATAATAACAAGAAAATTAACTAAAATCACACTTACCGATAAGAAAATCCAAAAAACAGCAATAAAAATTCACAATAAGCACAGTTATTTAACACAATATTTATGTTTCATACACAGTAATGTTGTTAGTACACGCGAGAACACGAGACGCGACTGCTCAGCGCAACGGTCCGGGACCGACTGACTTGGGGAAAATTGTATGGAGAAAATGACGCCAAAACACGAAGGAAAAGGGAATCCTTTTGATTTTCATGTTGAGGACATTGATAGCCGTCGCGCGTCTCAAGACGTGGTCAGAAGACTAAATATCAATCTTTGTAAATTATTACGACTACTAAGGCCACAACAACGATTTTACCAAATTGTTATTTTCCATTTAATAAACTGCGAGATGTTTCACGCAATGTTTGTTATTTGTAGGGAAATGAGCGCTGTCGAATTGCAATCGAATGCCAATATTGATGGTGTCTTGTCTATCCGCCATTTTATTTGTTTATTGATTGAGTTTACGATTATTAAGGAAGGATGCTTAATATGTAATGACTATGGTGATTTTCTCATGACGTATTTACGTATGAGGAAAAAGTGATTGTACCTACTAGGATGATATGAATAATAAGAGGGTAAGCTAATAAACACGCAACGGGTGACAGATAATGCAAGAGGAAAACGTTTTGCGCCGATGAAGTAGGTGCTGAGTTTTCCGAAGAATTCAGGTAAATAAATTACTTTTTGTTTTTGAGTAGACAACCTAAGCTTTCGACTCTAAAGCCAAGATTGTCTACTCAATCAAAAGTTTGGACACAATACACAACTCCAATTTAAGAAAGTACCCTCTCAGTACAAAGTAGTCTCTCAAGATTGTGTCCAAAAAATTCAAACTTTTGAGATAGATGTAGGTAATAATAAAGATGGAGATAACAATAATTTCGAAACTTTAGACTGAGGCTGCAAATATTTAGTAAAAGAAAAGCTTAAGTGACAAAGAAATTCATTCCTGTTCTATCTTTTAAACTTTGGCTTGCAAGTATTCATCATCATCAGACTGCTCTCAGCCTTGTTCCAACTATCTCAGAGTATTAGCTGGGCCTTCTTATATGCCATGCTTTCCTAGTATGTATGTGTTTAACCCAGGTCTTGCCCGAGGTCCTTTGTAGATCGAAGAGGAAGTGGAGTCATTTCTGACTGTGTCTTGAAAAAGTTTGTTCACATTATTATCATCATCAGGCAGAATGTCGTTTGTTTAGTCAGTAAGAGTCTGACACGCCCTTCCGCTCCACCCAGAGCGGAAGAAGTCATTTGATGATTTCCCATATCCTTAAAAAAAAAAAAGTTCATGTAAAGGAAATGGTGTTTTCTGACTGTGACTTGCAAGAGATCTTAATCATCAGACAACCTTTCGCTACCGCACCTGCTTAGTATGTCACCGGAAAATTGCAGACTTCGTAAGATTGTAATAAATCTTTATTATATTGTAATTTCTCGATATATTGTGAAAAAATCGTTTTGTATATAGGTATATGTCACCGGAAAATTGCGGATTCCGTTATATTGTAATAAATGTTTATTAAATTGTAATTTCTCGATATATTCTGAAAAAAAACGTTTTGAAAAATCCCGTACAAATTCAATAGTTTCCAATATATCCGTGTCTTATATACAAAAAATTGTTAACCATTTCACGCAATATTTACAATCTTACGGCGTTTGTCATTTTCCGGCGACATATATAAGCTTCCTTGTGTATTATGATTCCCTGGTATGTACGAGTCTTAGCAGGTGTTACCCGAGGTCCTTTTCAGGTCGCGGGTAAGAAAAGGTAAGTAAATAATAGGCGTTTTTTTCGTTTTTTATTGTACTTAGTTTGATAGTTTACTTTTTCCTAATTATTAACAGAAAGTCGTTTGCTTACGCATCCGCCGAATATACAGCCTTTCCGCCTTTATAGTGTTTTAACTAGTGCATAAAGTTTTAATGAATAAATATATCTAAGCTTCCTCGTATTTCATGCTTCCTTGACATGGACTGGTCTCATCAAGTCTTATTCGCGGTTGTTTGCAGGTCATTAACCTAAAGTCGAGAAGTACTCTGTCTCGTCTTACAAAGCTACGAATTCCACGAAATCTGAGTACAACTTGCACTTGACCTATTTTCTGTTTCAATAAAATCTCAAGGATGTTTTGGCTGAGATCTCGCAATGAACGTCGCGTCGTCGGCATGAGTACCTACGTTTCTTGCTAGTCACAAACCATTACCTACCATCACGCAAGTATCCTCGAAGGGTGTTGAAATCTAATACCTCTAAACGAGCAATTCTTGTATTGTACAAATTGTGGATTGTGTGTATGTCACGTAAAATTAAACCAAAATACTATGGGGTTGTAATTTTATATTATAGAGGTATGCGGTACAGAGAGTAAAGTCCCGCACACCTCCACTGAAATATGGGAGGATCCACCGAACCAGACGGTTGTTGTGTCTGGTGGACAACTGCCCGATAGTTGATATTCGGACTGTTGTATATGTTCAAATCGCACGGAGAACTTTGCTTGCGCGATGCAGGATTTCGTTGTTAGTTCGTCGTAGATGGCGCTGTGGTTCTTTTTTTTGTTGCCGTACAAATTTCGCTTCTTAGTTTTGCATGTGGCGGCATTGATGCCGTCACAATATATTCCAAATTCACTTAGGTACGTTAACGATACTATGACGTTATTATACGTCAAAACATTCGTGCTTGGCCCCTAGTAATCAATTTTTAACGTTTTTACTAACATATTTATCAACGCTAAGCCAAAACTAGGTACTAAGTTATGAAAGCTGAGAAATATAGGTTTATTTTAAAACTTTCAGGGATTTTTGGAATTATCAATGTTAAGAGGGGTAATGGAAGGGGTAATTTTGTATGTAAGAACTCGTTTTCGTCCGCGATAACCGACATCAACGCAGACTAAGCCACTGGCTTCAGCTAGTGTACCTACTAAGTAACGATAAGTATGTACAGGTACCTATTTGGTAACAATTGGACTGAGGGAGTGATGAATGATAAGCTGAATAAACTAACCATAAAATGTCGCTATTAAATAGACATTAATTTACTCCCTATGCTGTCAGTCAGGGTGATCAAACTTCTTATCTTTCATTCCTACCGCCTTGTATGTTAACTATGTATGTTTGAACTAATAAGCAGTGATCGGCATAGGTAATGCTATTCCCGGGATTTAGTGACCGTAATCTTAACATGGATATGCCTTCTGAATCCCGGGACCAGTAAGTAATATGGCAAACCGCACCGCGCGGGACCAGCTTATACTGAAAATGAATAGTTTGATATGTCGTCGTGCGCACTCATGATATCTTAAACAATTTAACTTTATTTAATACATCGACTTTCAGAAAAATATTCCCGGAAATCCCAGGACATGTCCATATTAACATTATCATTCAGGTTCTTTGACCCAAAAACACTAAGTATCTACGCCGATTACTGCTAATAAGGCAAGGCAAAGCTAATAAGTTAGGTTAAGTTTAGGATCTCTAAAGATCCTAATCTAAACACAATCCTCGCTACGCATCCTCGCACACCTTTGGTAGGAACGCGCCCTTAATATTGAAGCCTGAAGGATATCGAAATTAAGTAAAACTCAGCCTTATACTCGTATTTAAAATAAAGCGACCATCGCTCGAAAACGCGATCGTCGCGTAATTTTTTCGGCAAAACCGATTTGCGCAGCGGTGCGTTCGGGTTTGCCGTACGCCGGTTAATAAAAACATATGGGTATACCCCCGTCAAAAAGGTTTAGTTTGGTTTTCCAATGAATGTTATATTTTACCCATTAAAATCCTTTTATCGTAATGAGCTTTACTTTTATTTAATTTCCACTAACCAGTAACACATACAGTCCACTTCCATCACCTTCATTTTTACCCACCTCACTGTAGTGTTTTGATTTTTCAGATATTCTGAGTCGACATTTCGAGTAGGTACCTACTATTTACGTAAACAATCTTTATCATTTATCAGTGCTAACTTAACTATCTCTAAATAGGTACGTAGCTACAATGGCCTTTTATTTTCACACTTCAATTCAATTAAAGAAACTCGAGAGGCTTTAATTTTCATTTCATTTGTACTGGTTTTTCTTTGGAATAGAATAGAATAATATTTATTTGCTTAAAGACATGGTATAAAAAGATGATAGAATACAAAACAATAACTGGAGCAGCACTAACTACTTACTTATAGCAGTTAAGTAGATAAGACAACTTTGTGTACCATGTACAAACTACTTAAAATACTTATTGAATAAACTATATTATATTATTATTATTAAAAAAAATACTTTTACCTAACAAAGTACCTACCTAGTCCAGGTATTCGTTAATAGATACCATTTTCCAGGGAGCAGACTTTAAAGCCGAGCTTTGACTTCCATTTTCCAGTTATAGCTAAGTAGAACCAGGTATTTAAAAAACTGTGCTGGGAAAACTTAGGGGTTTAATGTAATACTGGCATTTCCTAGCATTCGAGGATGCGGAACCGTGCACTTTTCCGAAATGAAAAGTCCATAGTAAGTACTCAGCGGGGATAGCGACAATCAATGACAAAGCATTTTCGTAATGGAATCAGTTCTTCCAGACATTATTACAAACAAACATTATTGATAGTTTAATTTTATTGAATCATTTATTTCAGGCATCTAGGGCCCATAAAATAAAATACATAAACATAAAACAATAAATAAAATTAATACATAATTACAATAAATTGAAAACTATAAACTACTGCAGACGAAGTGACGGCGTTGTGTTTCGCTGACTGGTGTCGCGCAGTTGGCCGCGGAAACGTCGATACACGACACCCTTCGGCCAAAACTTTGTTTTGAGGAACATCTCGAGCTGATGAGTGGCACCACAAACAACTTGAACTTTGTGTGTTTATTATTATTGATAGCGACTGCATCTTTGTAGTAATCTTGCCTTGTTTAACTTACGTACCTACTCTACTACTTCAGCCCCGTAAAAAAAAATAACAAACCCGCCCCACTGCAACTTTGAGAGCTAGAATCCAAAGCCAAACACTGGCGACCAGCAGAAAAATAGCCCCGGCTGGAGGCTTTAATATTATATTAAGGCCACCACAGGCAAGCCCGGTTAAACAGTCGACAACCTCAGGTTGAACTGCGAGACGCCACTCACAAAAAAAAAAATCCAGACTCAACGTGGGAGAAATGATTATAATAAAAAATAATTATTACTGATTTGTGACTTATATAACTATTTCCCTACCAACTATATACATTAAGGTACCTAATAAATAATTGAGATTCAGTTGTTTCAGATGAGCAGCCAAATAATCTAATCAAAAACCGGCCAAGTGCGTGTCGGGCCACGCACAGTATAGGGTTCTGTAGCATTACAAAGTTACACTTAGTTTTAAGTCATTTTCTATGGGGTTATCACCAAAACTTTTACCCAATCAGTTACATTTTATAAGTTGGTCGACTTTTACTCGTTAACTTGTAAAGCCTACCGCCGCCGATCGCCTCGACGTGGACACGGCGGTGCTCAGCCCAAGCAGGGCAAATCTCCACCGTGTCCTCCGGGCGATCCTCACAGTGCTGACACCCGGGCGTGTCCTCCTGCTTAATCCGAAATAGGTACCTCCCGAAACAGCCGTGTCCGGTGAGTACCTGCGTCAGGCGGAAGGTGAGGACGCCGTAGCGCCTCTCCAGCCACTCCTCAAAGATGGGTCTTATCGCCGCAATTGTGGCGTGCCCAGCGCTGGGTTGGGGGGGGGACACTTGACTCTAACAAAAATGCGCACTTTAAAGCTTAATATTTCGCGAACGGATCCTTGGATGGAAAAATGATTTATCGCACACCCGCAATATTTTTAAACGACCTATCCAACGATACCCCACACCATGGGATAGACGATAAAAAAATGCATCACCACTTTACGTGTAGGGGGTAATTTTTTCTCAACATTTTATTTTATTACTTTTTGGGCGTGATTAATATGTATCACCAACCAACACCAAATTCTAAACCGCGGACAGACAGACGGACGGACATAGCGAAAGTATATTGTAAGGGTTCCTTGTTGATTACGGAACCCTAAAATTTAAAAAGAAAACCGGAGAATAAGAAAAATATAGTCATGAGACAGAACAGAGCAACATTAACTTGCAATAATAAAGAGTATACTTTTATAATGGTTCTTATATTAGAATAAACTCATATTGTTACCTACATCATAACGAAATTACAATGGGAGCTTACAAAGTAGTAAGGTAGAGTGTAACAATGGGCGGGCTTATCGCTGACAGCGATCTAGGGATGGTTTTGACTTCGAAGGAGAAAAGATACCTAAGTAGGTAGATCATGGCGTAGATACCTACTATTTACCTACATAAAAGGTATAGGTACATACATAACTAATCGAATGCATATAAACCTGCGTACATAAGTATACACATTTTGTAGAAGGTATAGGAGAGCTTAAAGGCCCGCTAGGGCCAGAGCCTGCCAGGGTTGCGGAATTTGTTCGAAAGAGTCACCGCGGCCCTGGAACGCAAAGGGCTTTAGAAGACACACGGATGGGTTTTCAGTAAGAGTCTGACATGCCGTTCCGCTCCATCCAGAGCGGAAGTAGTCATTTGATGATTTCCAATCCTAAAAAAAAAAAAACAATGGCGCCACAAAAAAACCTACGTACCAAAATCTACATCGCAACAAAAATAACTGCCACGCCATCTATCCCGCCAGCTGCGAACTAACTCAACGAAAAGTTCTCCGTGGCAACTCTCGGGCGGTTGCCCACCAGACACAGAAACCGTCTGGTCGGAGGATTCTCCCTTTTCTATGAAGGTTTGCGGGACTTTACTTTCTGTACCGCATACCCTCTATACATTTGCATCATCTAATTATTGGATAAGACCATCAGTGTTCTCAGTTAATGATTAGATACAACAGATTCTGTTTGAGCCGAGCCGGATGGATTCCGGGATAAGAGGTTTCCTATGTCAGTCAAGGATTGTCTAACTTTCCAACAGTGAAAGAAAATATTCTTAATCAAATCAGTACTTACAGAGATGATCAATAACAAACAAACAATTTGACATTCAACAATAAGCTTACGCTCTTTTTCCATGGGGTAGGCAATTTTCCTCCTTAGGTCCTCCCACCGGTCTCCATTCAATATCTTTCACCCTCAATCTGCACAATACTTACATACCTACGTATTTCCGAAGCAGAAGCAATTCCAATACCATCTCTACTATAGGCGCTCCGCACACGAAGCCACTTTTGTTAAAGCAAGTACCAACTATTACAAGCTTATTTAAATTTTTGATCTCAGATGGGTTTGCTCTAGACTCTAGTGTAGGTCAGAGATGACAGAGACAAAGTCGACGATGGAGCGACCTTACCCAGAAGAAGCCTGTTCACTCTAATGTTGAAGAGATTAGGGTTGTATACGTTCGGAAACACAGACGCAGGCAGAGAGTTCCACACCTTTGCTGTGCGCATTATAAAAGACGTTTGGAAACGCTTAGTGCGAAATGGTGAAATAACAACAAGTTACCAGTGTCAGTCGGTTCTGGAAAAAAAGTCGTCGTTAATAGTTAGGTGAAAATAAGCATTCAAAGCTCACTTAACTGTCATTCCAATTGATGCTAGGGTTTGTTACAGAATAGCTCTGCTGTTTACTGTGCATTTTTCTGTTGACGTTTGGTAAGACAGGTACCGGTCGCTGCTAGCAGTAACGACTACCAGGACACTCCTTCTCACCAAAACAAGGCAGTTGCCGAAAATTTCAGACAAAAGTTGCCCCGTATGCAGAGCGCCTTAATTTTCAGTCGGACGATTCGCAATCGAGATTGTATTGAAGTTACAGTACCTAATAAAGTGAATGCACCCTTTAGAAAGCAACGTTCTACTGCGTCCCGGTCAATGGGTGCATCCATTTTAATTTTGTGAGAAGAATTACTGAAATGTTTTCGTTGGAGAGAGGTTGGATGTGACTGTAGTGAGTACTATGTAGGCTGAGTTTTTTTGGGAATATACTTTTAGTTGCTCGATTGATACACTTACGGCCGGTCTCAATAACGTATCTTACTACCTTTTTTTAACCATTGTCAAATTATCTACAAACAGTAGCTGAAACATCATATTTGAAAGGCAAATATGACGCTTCAGCTAATGTTGGTAGCTAATTTGACAATGGTTAAAGGTAGATAGGTTATTGAAACTGGCCGTAAGACCCGCTTGTTCAAAGCAGAGTTATTTTTTTTAACTCGAGAGTAATTCGCGGACACGAGGTTATTTCGCACCTTCATAATTACTCCGGGTTTGAAACTAACTCGCGAATTAAATTATAACTCTGATTTATGCAAGCGGGCCTGACTGAAGTAACTTACTGGAACGGGACTCGACCCAGCGCCTCCCGACGAATTGTGCCACTGCGCATGGTGCGCATTGCCATGGCGGCTTGAATGTTTATACAACGTGTTACAGAATAAACGCAATACCTTGAAAGAGTAATTGTACCTACTCATCATTATGAACAACTTTTATTAGGGGACCAACACTGAAATCAAGAAAAATAATCGACTGCCCCATTCATTTCTGTGCGCATAACTCGACAATATGTATTGAACAGCCATATTTTTAGCAACAATTTATTTTCGCGATGTCATATACTTACCTACCTATTAAATATTGATAGGTAGGTAGATCGGTACTTACTTGTAGAGAGTACCCTGATGAAAACTTCATCAATCTCGACAGAGTTTGTCTTTACTGACTAACTGATTAAATACTGCCCAACAAGTAACTTAAGAGAGTCTGTGGTTAACTGGTTTATGTACCTATACACTCAAGACCAGATATTTGTCCTACTATGTTATACTTACCGACCTACCTGTTATACCTGCCTACATGCATATCTAGGTACCTACTGAGCAATGTAGTGAGAGTAGGAATTTAAAATATAAAAGAATGTCAAGGCTCGGAACCGCATAAAAAAACCGGATTGTTACCGGTTTATTACGGTTTTACTCCGAACTTTTTTAAAGAACGTAAGGGTTTTAATAACTTTATCCCGGTTTATTCGATGAGCGGTGCGGCGAGCGTGTCGGTAAATGCGTTGCAATTTGTGAGAATGCGCGCGGCGCGGCGTTTCTTTGTCGTGCGTCGGTTTTTATTTCTCTAAACCGTTTAAACCGAAAAAACCTTTATGTAAAGGCTCTTCCAAATACCGGTTTAAAAAAACGGTTTATTCGAACGAAACCCGAATGAAAAGTTTTAACATTAAGTACATAATAACGGTTTGAAAATTTAACCGGTATCCGAGCCTTGCCCTACTAAACCAACTCAAGGTATCATCAAACGGGCTGATGTCAAAAGATATGAGGTATACCCTCACCTATAGACATTGCATGAAAAGGAGCACCTTAGCCGCTGCGAGGGCCTCTCAACCGTGTTGAAATTAATGAGTACGTAGGTACACCTGCTTTCAGAGTTGAAAAGGTAAACTGAAATGCTTATATTATAGGTACTTTTGGAAGGTGGATTCGGAGTTAAGCTCTTGTGAAAAGCGAAGCTTAAGGTACTGATGTTATGTGGTTTTATGCAATTCAATGAGAATTTTACAGTCCATATTTTTTTTATCTTCAGGGGATATGTACTCATCATTATGAACAACTTTTACTTTGCGACCAAAAAAGAAATCGTGATTACCTACAAGGAAACCACGTTGTTACAGCACAAAATATCTACGCTGTATTTTTATTTAGAAACTATGTTTTAAATTAGAAGAGTGAAGAAAAAACAACTTCTCACCTTTGATCTAGCTACATCGTCTTGAATGTTACACAATGCGAAAATTTGTCTAATAAACGCGTAAGTAGTCAAGGGCGTACCTACCCAGGATTTGAGCTAGGGAGATCACAACCGCTCTCCCTGCCCGCAGCAGGCGCATCGGGCGTCGGAGGAGGGCATACGCTGCCCTCTTCCGGCCCCCCTAACTGGGTCCAGGGGCGGCGGACTTGGGGATATCCGTCGCCCCCCACTCATCCGGACCCGAGGTGGCGGCGCGTGATGTTCCCGTGCGCCCCTCTTTGACGTAGCGAGGGGAGTTAAACACCTCACTCCCCTCGCCGACGCGAGGTGGCCCGCAGAGGCGGGCCGGCACCAGCCGGGGATTGCGGAAGTCGCTTACGTTCCCGCGATCCCCGGCGTAGGTGGCAGATGGAACACCGGGGTGGTTTTAGTCAGTAAGAGTCTGACAGACCCCTCCACCCGCCCCAGGGTGGAGGATTTCCATGAGGATTTCCCCCCGAGATCAAAAAAAAAAAAAGGGGGGGGGCAGCTCGTACCCGTTTCGCTGGTTGTTGTGCTCCATGGCCGACGACTATGCACTGAGCCGTCGACGAGTGCAAGTGTGGGCGGGGCGTTCGTTCGCGCCCAGTCACCCCCACACATGGATTGCCACCGGGTGGCAATCGGAAATAAAATTTCCAGTCGCCACCGGATGGCGTCTGGAAAGTTATTGCCCCCTCTCCAAATCGCTGTACACTGCGGCGTGGATCGCCAATCCCCTCATCACTGACTGTCTTACGGCCGCGATGAGAGTTGGCGGTCAGACTTTTCCAACTTGGTTTTGGCAACTGGGAAATTTATTCCCCATTGCCACTTGGTGGCAATCCATGTGGGGACTGGGGTTATTCGGCCCATCCTACGTAGTGTAGTACGTCTACTTGGCGCTAGATGGATGGCCTTTGAGACCCGATAGAATTCTATACTACTTACTTATATCGAATCGAATGCTGTGGAATATCTAAACTAATATTAAAAAGACGAAAGATTTATTTGTTTGTTACGATTTGACTTGAAAATTACTCAACCGATTTTAAAGACCACAGAATCAGCAGCAGAAATGCTTGATCTTCAAAAGGGGGTAAAGGGGGCGTTAAAGTTTGTGGAATATCTACTAAACCCGGGCGGACGAAGTCGCGGGAGAAGTGCTAGTTCTAGAATCATGTACCTAATAAATATCAAATAAAATACTTAACGAACGAAAAGATGTTTATTTTCCAACGCTTCATTTTGCACAAAGCTTAATTCTCACGTTCTAGTTTCCAGTAATAGAAATTGCCAAGAAATTTGATGTTTATTTTTTGTCCTAGGGGTGGGGGCAGCTGCCCCCCCTGCCCCTAGCTGGGTATGCCCTTGCCAGGAGTTATTAACCTTTACAACGCCAGGACATAAACGCATCGTTGTCCTGGCGCCAAACCACAAATTCGCCGTTTTTTTTTGTCGGCTCTAGCCGACGCACGGAGGCATGTTGGGCACTTTTTCATTTGTCACCTATAGCCGACCGTGGCGGTCAAGAGGTTAAATCTAACTAGTTTTACTTACCCAGTTTCTTGGTTGTAGAGGTAACATAGGCAGTCGGCCAGTCGCTACATGTAAAATACTGGTATGTAAATTATACTGTTTGAGCCTAGTAGGCGACCAAGTTTACTACTGCGATAGAGGCATTATTCAAGTCATCTACAGTGCAGGTGAATGGCCACTTGGGACACTCCAGCAAATATGCGCACTGCACTCACACCGGGTGTTTTATGGATCAATAATCCGCCATTTCACCAAATTATATTTGCAACGGCCTATTTTGGTACCTACGCAATCGATTCAGATCTTTCCATTATACATAGTCTAAGATTCCAAGTAAGTTCGACCTTAATTCGCCTGCATTTTTTTTTTAAGGATGGGAAATCATCAAATGACTTCTTCCGCTTTGGGTGGAGCGGAAGGACGTGTCCAAAAACCCATCCGTGTTCCTTCTAAAGCCCTGTGCGTTCCAGGGCTGCGGTGACTCTTTCGATCAAATTCCGCAACCCTGGCAGGACATTCACCTGCTTACTGTATGAAAATTATATTTTATGAAATAAAACATGTTTCTGAACATAGACAGATACAACCAATAGGGTTGCCGTAACAAATATGAAAACGAAATAATACAACTATAAACATACTTTCTCTTATAATTCATTCACAATTTTCTTAAAAGTAACTTATTACTACATCGTTACATCAGATTATAATGTACTTTAAAAAGGTTGAAAAATGTAGGTAATTGCTATTATGAGCAACTTTTTTTTAAGTACAGTCAGCGCCAAAAATATGTTGTCACTATTATTGCGTTTTAGTACTAATGAATTAGGCTATTATTAACAGGACATAAAATGTTAAGAATTCTATCTAGCGTTTTATAGAAACTAATAACTTATGTGTATTGCCATATGGTCCAAATTAGATAGGCTTTCCTTACTACGTGTGTTAAAGCGATCTTGGATTTATATTTATGTAAATGGTGGACGGGCATTTAGCACTGATCTATGTATTTAGCTATTTATACGATAACTAGCTTCTACCCGCGACTTTGCTCGCGTGATAATCGGAAATTATCTCAAGGGAACGTACTGCCAGGATAAAAAGTATTCTATGCCCCGATTGAAGACACGGTCTACCCTGGTACCAAGTTTCACCGAAATCCGTTCAGCCGTCGAGCGTGATTGATTAACAAACATACAGATATTTATAACAAGTAGTTGGATAACTTAATTTCCCTAAGTGAACTTGTGTAAAGTAGTAACTTGCATTATAGTTTATCATTATTAAAGCGAGTACAATTTTTCTAAACTTATTCTTACATCTTTTTATTTGAGCAAAATCTGCACTAAAATATTTCTGAATTTAAGGCTATTGTGGTTAAAAATTTTCATGTACAAATTTTATTTTTTATCGCCTTGAATCGTTCTTCATTTTAAAACATTTCATATATTTGTTTACCTAGCGGGACTCAACATCTCCTAATAAAATATAATTGACACTTCCTTTCGCTGGATAACATTTACCTAAGTATACTAAAACGTTTATTTACAATTTTCTACGTATATTTATTTCAACATGCATTGAATTTATTACCATCATTTCGATGGAAACTATCCACTATATTGGCCTTCTTACAGGAAGATTTAAATAGATAGGGCCATCCGAAAGTTTGCATACGCGTTCACCATACTAAGAAACTGTCTCGTGAACACGAACGCTCCCGAAGATAGCCGACCGCGTAGCGAATTCGATTTGGTCTAGTATAACGCAGAGAAATGCGCGGTCCGCCCTATTAGCCCGGTCAATTTAGACATTCGAAGGTGCATAAAGTCCCAACAAGCTGAAAATCAGTAAAATTGTTCAGAACATAATTATAAATAAAATTTAAAAGTTCCCCATCATTCCCGTGTATGGAAAAAAAAATATTCGAAGTCAAAGGTCAAAAAAATTGTTTTTCGCGATTTTCAGCAAAACGGTAAGTTTTATCATAAAAGTACCCTTGACAAAAATTGTAGATCTTAAAATTATCTATAAAAAATGGACAAATACTTTTTTCCTACGAGCCACCGTTTCTGAGATATAACGATTCAAAAAGTTGTAAAAGTTGTTATCGTCATAATATGCATGAGTACGCCACGTATTAGCTTGTCTTCCTCCAACCTCAGTTGCTGCTCATCAACATCTTTTCCGGGTATATTACCAAGTTCAAGTGTGGCTTGGTTATCAGCTAGACCCTACAGACTGGGGTTGGAAGTTGGTAAACAATATACATATTAGAGCCAGTTCAAACTTTACTCCCACCTGCGCCGGAAAAACTGTTGATCACAATTTTTTGCAACTGCAAAAAGGGATGCAGGGCTAAATGTGGTTGCAAAAAAGTCGGACTGTTTTGTTCCCTGGCATGCACAAATTGTCAAGGCCGGTCGTGCTCTAATGTTGAATCACCAACAGTGGAGGATTCGTTTGATTCCAACGAAGTGTCATGCGATATATTGACGCAATTTAATTGCATCCAAAATGAAGATGAAGAAGAAGCAGGAGAAGAAGAAGAAGACGAACAAGAAGAACAAGAATTTGAAAGTTACGAATCAGGCGAATGAACTTCACCACGTTTTTTTAATTTACGTCGCTTTTACCTTTGCCAATCTTTGAAAATTTCCGTTATTTTGCAATAGTTTCAAATTAAACAGGATCACAACTGACCCGTGGAGTAGGCCTACTGGGGAAACCAGGTTAAAAAAACGCGCTAAGTACACTACCTCATAAGTGGCGTGGGAACGTGTGCATATTATGATGATAACAACTTTTACAACTTTTTGAATCGTTATACCTTTCTCAGAAACGGTGGCTCGTAGGAAAAAAGTATTTGTCCATTTTTTATAGATAATTTTAAGATCTACAATTTTTTTCTAGGGTACTTTTGTAATAAAACATACCGTTTTGCTGAAAATCGCGAAAAACTCATTCTTTTTACCTTTGACCTCGAATAAAATTTTTTCCATACACGGGAATGATGGGGAACTTTTAAATTTTATTTATAATTATGTTCTGAACTGATTTTCAGCTTGTTGGGACTTTATGCACCTTCACTCTCATTTTTTTATCTAAATTGACCGGGCTATATCCTTACTATATAAGTCAATGTTCGTAAGCAGTTTTTTACTTATTCAATTATATTCAACATGTAAAGAGCGCTGACTATACTTTGATATTTTGTACATCGTATGCACATCACTAGCGGCATTCACGTCACTATAATGTCATTTAAGAGTCGAATTACACTGGCGGTGGATTTATCGATAAATAGTACAACACCCTGATTGCGCAACACTATCATTTTGACTTGCTAAAAAAAAAGTGCATGAATAAATACTTATTTTAAAGATGTTATAAAAAACGATTTGTGAAAAAATAAATAACGCTAGCTTTTGAAGTTATAATCCTAATGGCAAATCTGTGTCACGCAAAACGTAATTAGTTTCATTGAAACTGCATTGAAGTATAGCTGTATTGTCACAGATTTTAAAAGTTCGTTTGAGATTTTTCTATAGGTTTTGCAAAATATATTTTAAAAAATCTGTCCATACATTTATATTATTGCTTTCTAGCATACAAATTTTCGAACCATAACAAGCAATGTATTTTTTAAATATAATTTTAAGTAAAAATGCAAAAGAACTGTATATCAAGTGCCACGCAGTCGAGAGTACAGGATGACCTATCGGCAGGCCACAATACTTCAAACATTACACTTTCTGTGCCTAACACAAGGTATATTTTGGCTTGTCTCGCCGCCAGTATAATTGGACTCTTAGTACAAATCTCATACGCTCGGTATGAGGCCTGGTTTGCGTCCAGGCCAGGCTTCTTTGGCGTACTTCTTCTTTTTGGGCTCGCTTGATGGGCCCGCCTCTTCTGGTGCTGAGAAAAAAAAATGGAGTGTTAGTTTTGTGTTGACTGTACTAGGTTTTAAGAATTCTTGTGAAAACATCTTTGCTTGAAATTATTATAGAATGATCACTAGTAAGTTTATGGGTAGTTTACCTGTATGTGGTAGAGGAGGATGTATGTTGAGGTGTGGCTCCGGACCTTCCAGTTCCACGTCAGGCGCAGGATTCGGTAGCGTTAGACCCAGTCTGAAATCATAACATAATATGTCAGTCTCATATAAAATAACACTTGTATCCCCAAGTGGACTCTTATTAGGATATTTTTGTAAAGATTTGGATCCCTGAGGTAAGATTTGAAACATTTCAATAAGATTTGGAATACTTCAGTAAGATTTGGAATACTTCAGTAAGATTTGTAACATTTCAATAAGATTTGTAACATTTCAATAAGATTTGGAACATTTCAGTAAGATTTGGAACATTTTAGTAGGATTATTGATCATTACAGTAGGATTTGAATCTCGAAGCTTGGATCATTTGGGTGCATCTTAGATACTAAGGGAATCTTAGATTTTAAGGTACTAACCTGGCTCCAATTAGACTTAGATGCGAGCTAGGCGCCGGCAAGTCTGAGTACAAGTTGCTACCTCTCGATATCTCCTGCAGTCTTAGTGAATGGTGGTGGTTACCTGAACAAGTAAACATTAATTAAACCTTCATTTTATATCAAACAATTTGGAAGAACGCCAAACTTGGTTTCCTTTCGGATTTGCCGAACAAATTAACGCGATCATCGCGTATTCGACGCCACACGATTTTCGCCGTAAAAATGTACTCGGCCGTGTATACACCGTGTATAACAGACACGGTGCAAACGGCACAGTGCAGCATCGGCGGATCCAAGGGCTCAAGCCTCCCCCCCCAAGAGACCGAGATATTTTTGGTAGTCTTCAATGTAACGAAGTCATTGAGGAATTTACGCAAAGTAATCCAAGGAGGCTTGTTATGCGATAGTAAAAAAAAATATGTGGTTTTACCCAACTGCGCCAGAAGGAAGGTTATGTTTTTTTAAGAGTTTACTTTGCTAAAATCTACCCTCAGCGGGTCAAGCCCCCACCGATGCTGGATCCGCCCCTGTAGTGCAGTTACCAAAACAAAGAATTTGACGACGAGAGATCGCAAGTGAACAGCCACATCAATCATCGCACGAATACGCGACCGTCGCGGTTATTTGTTCGTCAAAACTGGAAGGCGCCATCTGTCGGCGCGACGACACAAATCGGGTTTGCCGTAGAAATGAATGCGACGATCCCATATTCGCACGATTATCACTTTGAACTTGGGCGAAGCCTGAGAGCATGCATGGCTTCATAAAGAATTTAGATATCGAAACTTTGAAATTATCATACCGGTATCTTTATCATTATAGGATTACTACTTACTATCATCTGCACTCTGCAACTTCAATTTCTTCGGCTGACTGTTAGGATTCGGCACTATCGTAGATTTCACCAGGTTTCTGAACCTTCCAATAGTCGGGTCAATATCCTCAGGATTGATGATGTCCACCTCTTCATTGAAAGACACATTTCTCTTCATCTTCTTCGCAATACCACCAGGCATAGACGCTGACCGTTTCGTGCCAGTGGGAGGCTAAAAAAGCAGGTATTAAGTAAAAAAATTGGTCTAGCGCATAGTAGTTCGCGGCCTAGAGCTCTCGATTTAGTTCGCGGCTCCTTAGTGAACTAAGGCGCTCTATTAGTTCGTCAGCTTCCGTCTCTAAGCTTCTATTAACCATAGATACCACTAACCAGACAACCGAACATATTAACGATGTGAATCGCATGTGTAGTAGTGACTTGACTTCCTCAAGCTGCGCAACACTCTTGCTGGTACAGTTACGTTTGTCATAACGAATTAAGTGACGAACTAAAGAGTGACAGCCTAGTTCGCTCGAACTACACAACTTTAGTAAAAAGTTTTTATTGTCAGCCAGTGATGGAACGTAAAAAAGTAAAAATAAAAAGAGTTTACCTTCATGACGTCGCTGCCGTCTTCAGTTGATATACCCAACATGGAAATTCTTCTGTTGTGTGCTGTGTTGAATTCTGTTAGATTCTGAAAACGGAAAAAAATATAGTATTACTTTCTGTGATTTATATGTTCCTCCTGCCAATAAACAGAATATTGTTTATACCTCTGAGTTTTCTTTAAATAATTATTTTACAGAGCTAGGTTAAAATATTTTATGTTTTTTTTTTCTTTTTAAAAATTCTTACCCCACACTAGGAATTTCTCCTGTATTGTGGGTGCGTTTACAAACATACAAAGTCACATACACAAACAGCCAGACCCATATATGCGTGATCAGATCATTTTGTAGTCTGTTTTTACTAATACTTATAGCTAGCAATCTGCCCGACTTCACATGGTTGCAATTTATACACACAAACTTCATCCTCATTTGATTGTCTTACTATTATTGTTAACCATTCCAAAATTTATTGTAGACAACGAATGCTTAGTTCTACCCACTAGTGAGGCTCTTTTTGTTTTATTGCGTGCTTAACCATCTGAGCAAGTTGGCATGTAAAAAGTTTATTAAATAAATAAACTACTACTCCTTAACCTTTTGACCCCAAGCCACAAATTCACCGTACTTTTTGTCACATATATGTGACGTTTGGCGTGCAGGGCATGCGCTTGCTTGTCATGTATACACGACAATGGCTTTCAAAAGGTTAAAGTATTGGCCCACAATTGTAGTAGACCAGAAGTGGGAAGAGGGAAGCCTTTGGCCTTCAGTGGAGTAACACAGGCTAATTACTCACATCTAGTTCAGTTTGTGTTTCTGGCAGACCCAGTAAGGCACCTTCTTGTTCTGTGTTTGGCAAGTCCTCCATTATTCCTCTTGAATTGCCTGTGGGGCGCTCTCTGTGTGGAAAATATAATTATAAATATTTGAGGGGAATTTTTGAAGATTAACCTCAATAGTTTGGTAATTTTTCTATATTTTTGTTTTATTTCATACTGTGCATGATAACAAATGCACCATGGTATATTACCAATATTCAACTACACCTCAACCTGAAGATGCCAATGGTGAAGCAGGAGATAAAAGACAAGCTCAAATCTTACACTTAACTTATTGAAAGCACCCAAACACACTTGCTTATAATTTTATGCATAACACCACCAACATATTCCACCGAATAAAAGAAAAACTCACCCAAGACCTCATACAATCTCTTGGGAAAGCTAATGGACTAGCCCCTGGGCTAGGTTTTAGGCATTCAAGACAAATTTAAAGATCGTGACCTCTAGCTAAATGCCCTAAAGCAGGCCGATTGCAGAATAAAAAAATCCTTCAAGTTAATTTTGACTATAGGAAAATTCATGAAGGAAGAAGCCAAGTCCAGCAAGAAATAGACTCCCAGTAAGTGTTGTGACAGCTCCCAAAAAAACTTATTGGACAGAGTATTTTATTCTACTAGATAAATCCAGGTATATTTATAACACACCAACCAGCTGCTAGTATTTCCTACCAAAAAATAATCATAATTTCCTCCACTTGAGTTAACAAATTGGCAACTACCTGTTTATTTACATTCAAAGCTTTTTTCTGTTGCCATAGTGACTGAGTCAATTGGAGCAGAGAAGTTTTCCTTCAATTAATTAACTTCAAATAACTTAGAATAAAAATAGCCTATTATAGGCCTTAACTCCAGCGTAGACATGTGTGACATTGCCATCATATTTGGTAGGTCATGGAGTCTTGTAAACAAAAAGATTTAGCTTTGAAATCAATACATTATTGTTATAATATTAACTGATTTTATAGCAAATAAATTTAAGCTTAGGTCTGGTCAATGAGACCAAAAGATCTCGAATGCTTTTTTAACTAGAATAGAAAATAATTAACTTCTTTCCTGGAGAAAGCAAGTTTATCATCTGTTTGCCATATGTATGATTTTTTCTTTAAACCATGGTTACTTGGTTATAAATACAAACCAGTTTTGTTTTTCATTATTACCTTATAATGTAGTTTCTGGTAGAGGCTCCAAAGTGGAAATTGGAATCTATAGGCAGCTGTGTCGGCTTGTTAGACTCCAAACGCATTTGTCCAATAAAGGTCCCATGAGCTGGAAAATGTGAATTTATAACCACACATTAGTTTCAGTTCCTTCAAAACAGAGTGTGAAAATGGACCTTATGGTTCATACTCACTGCTGCCTAAGTCAACCAAGAAGGCCCTGTTCAAGTGTTTGTGGTAAACAAATGCGGCATGCACCCGAGAACAACTCGCATGGTCAATGCAAAAATCATTCATCTGAGGATTTCGACCGAACAAATAACACTTCTTCTCGTCAATCATTAGTTTCTGTATCAATTTGTCGCCTTTTAAAACGTCCAAGTGCAGCCCGGTAGGAGGTTTTCCAGCCCTAAAAGAACATTAAAATTTATGACCGGCGAACTAAGACTTCAATGTGTGCCGATACCACAAGAAAAGAGATATCCCTTACCAATTGGGCACCTCATAGTGATTAGCCATGGCTAATATTAATGGCTCAACTGTAATTCAATACAGTTAATTGGCATTAGGATGTGATATAATTATCATTTCAACACATCGAATGCACAACGCTAGGTTTTATCGTTGTCAACTTTGACACATTTTAACATTTCATGTCATAGACAATAGGACACTGGTCGCGTTCACTATTTGCAAATTGATTATTTTTTCGAAGATAATGAAAAAGATGGTCACTAAATTAGAATGTTATGCTGAAATCTTTCCTTTAGCCTATTTCTAATTCTTAATTATGTGATCCTGTTGATCGTTTCCACCTGTAGATTATCCACAACATTTCCTTAAAATGTCGGAAAACAGCTGTCACACAGACAGAGTTTTTGGCGGGATTTCGTCGAGTGAAGTTTAGTTAGTTAGTTTTTTTAATTATTTGTAAATTGATTCGTAGTGGATATTGTGATATAAATTGATGTTGTTTTGTGTCTCAAGTGTCCACGCACCTGGGAAATATGTTAATTAATTGAAACAGGCACTTTCTCGGTTAAGTGAAGCTGAGAATTTTATTGTAGTATTGACTTCCTCACTCGAAACTTGCCGAGAAGGCCGAACCGATATATTAACAGATACTCCGAAAACCATTAGAATGTTTTTATATCCGCATTGTTATGGAAAACATAAGAAATAAAGGACGTAAGACTGGGCAATATGGTCATAAGACTATAGCCTTCCCCCGGGGTTAAAAAAAAAGCTGTCACAACTGTCAGTTTTGTGAACTGAAAGTCTGAAAGCGTCTTCGTTGTGCTGCAAAAACTGTAAACAGTGCGAAAATTATTTCTAAAGAAATTGCTGAAATTCACTACTTACATGTAATTAGTGTACAATGGTTTCTAGCGAGGAAGAGCCGGAAGTAAAAACCGGCGAAACATTAACATGGGATGTCGATATGGAGATTCAATTGTTTTACGCCATGGCCAATCACAAGCCGGTTGGTATAAACAAACATTTTCACATGGCCTGTATTTGGGAGAAGCTTTCCAACTCTATAACTAAAGAGATTTCCACCCAAGACATATGGAAGCACATAGGAAGTCAGTACGATTTAAATATGTTAGAAGAGACAGAGGGAGTACCTTTTCCGAATCATGAAATGCCGTTCAGTTTACCTGAAAGCGAGTTCGGTGCTCTCATGAAGCAGAAGTGTAAAGAGGCTATATTAGCGGATGATAGTGAAGGTAATCTATCTTGTTCAAATTCTTAAATACTACTTTGCTGCCAATTCTTGCTATTTTCAGTGGCATGGCCTGCATGGGCCCATCATGTTTACGCTTATAATGCATTCAAATGTTAACATCTAGATGGGAGGAGTCCTTCACCTAAGCCTTCGACACCTAGAAGCAGTTCTAGGGGCACTGCGTCTAAAGATAGTACACCCAAAGGTAGAACTTGTCTATTACAAATTGTTTTTTATTATTGTGGTTTATGGTGATTGTAGCTAGTGATGTGGTATAAAAGGACAAATATTTTAACATTAATATGTACAGCATTTTCATTTTCGAAAAATAAGGTTTCATTCAATATTCATTTTGGTATTTTCTGCAGAAAATTACTTTGAAACGAAGATAAAACTAGGATTGACCTCTCATGATCACTATACTGAGATGTTTTAGTCATAAAAATGTTGAATACCTGTACAATCATTATAAAAGTGTTGTCACAAGTGAAGATAAATAAATAAAATAAATAAAAGGAAGATAGTTCAATGTAAAAGGTCAGTCCTCTGCTTATTTTTGTTTTAAAATATTTTTTTTTGTATTTTGCCGCCATACGTAAAAAGGGTGCATCTAACCAAAACACAAAACGGAAGAAATAAGTTAAAGATCTGAAATATGAAAAAAAAAAATATTTGACTAGATTTCACCAGTGCTTTTGAGAAAAGAAGCTCAAAAATATGTTGTTTGTTTGTTGTCTTGTTCTTTTGAATGTAAATATATAATATAAAATGCAGAACCTCCTTTTTTTGGAATCTGTAAAAAACTCAATTTTGCTAAAAAGGCAGACCTCTTTGCTTATGGCAGCAGTATGACTCATCGTTCACATTAATAGGGAAAATGCATGCAATTTTTTATTTGCAAAATGAAATACTTGTTTTATTAGCTCTAGTTAACAATTATGAGATATTTTTTTAAATATCTGCATCAGCAACGAAGTTATAAAGCTTCAAAGATGACAATTAGAAAAAGAAGTCCAATACAAACTGACATCAATAACTATGTCGCCTATACAACTGCCATAGAAAACGGCATCTCCGCGAGAGAGACATATATTTGTTTAAAATAGTTATATCTTGTTATTTTTTCGATCAATTTTGTTTCTAATTTCACTGTTAGTAATATGTTTTATCTATAATAAATATATTTTTCATGCATATTCCCTATTGTCAATAACTTCAAGATTGTCTATATTTTTAAATACAGTTGTGCACATTTAACATGTTAGTTACTTGACCAGGCAGCCGCAAGGACAGTGTAAGTGCACTGGCCACTAAGACTCGTAAGGAGAGCGGTAGTTCCCATGCCTCCACCGACACACCCAGCATAAAGTCAGAAAAAGATTATGGTAAGGAAGTTTTGTCTATGATGTTTTTTAGAAGGTATTTCCTCCCATTTGTCATGAGAATCATGGGGGTTATATTGTGATGCACCAAAAGAAGATTGAGATGCTTCAGTAGCCACTGCAAGGGATGGCATTATCAAAGCTTTGCTTTAAAACTCCTTGTGTCAGAATATTCACGATTTACTCATTAGAAATGGCCGGCCTATGAAAACTCCGACTATAGCTAAAAAAAAATTGTTCAGCGCATTCATCGTGGCCACGAATATTTATAGGAATGGCGATTCTAGTTGCCGACACCACAGCGATTGTATAATATAATATAATATAATAATATCTTGGGACAACTCACATGGCCATCCAATCCCCAACTAGGCAGAGCCTGTGCTATGGCAACCAGACAACTGATAAACATACTTATATATTTCTAAATACATACATATTATAGACAAATTACACCCAGACACAGAACAAATGATTATGCTCATCACACAAAGATTTGTCCTGGGTGGGAATCGAACCTACGACCTCCGGCTTAGCAGTCAGGGTCACTAACCACTCGACCAACAGGCCAGTAAAATACATGTAGTCTCTGTGGATGCGCCAGTATCTATAACATAAGTAATAAATAATTATTATTATTTCCAGTGAAAATTAAAGAAAAATTAGGTACTTATACATTTTATTGTTTATGATTCCTAGATCGAAGAAGAGACTCTCGCGACTCCAACGCGTCTGGCCCTCGAGACAGCTCCAGCAGTAGAAAGTCTACATCACAGAGGGATAGAGTGTCAACAAAATCTAAAGTCAGCTCTGTGGCAGGTAGGAATTTCTTTTATTTATCAATCAATAACTATTATAGATAGGTTGACTGCACTCTGAAATGGCTTAATGAAAAGAAAAAGAAACCCGACCCTATACCCCGCGCGTACCTATATATAGCTATCTTAGTACCAATTAGTACCGATAGGTACTTGCTCTGTTTTTTAGAGATGTGATAATTAATTAATAATAATAATTAATCTCTTAACCCACTTACTACTACCGTCGTTTTAAAACAACGCTTAAAAAATAACTTCTCATCTCAAATGAGGGTAGTTCTAAAATATGTCTTTAGTATCATTCCGTATCTAAGTGTCCTGTCAACTTTTTTTGAGATTATGAATCCGGCTAGATAAGCTTTTTGTGTGTAATCAAGAAGTAAATCCAGCTGTGAAAGCCTGAAGCTAGAAGTAAATTAGACAACAAAATATGTTTCAGTATCATCTGGGTTAAGGGGTCATTGTACTCATTCACATTAAGAACAACTTTCACTATGGGACAAAAACAGAAATCGCCAAAACAAAATTCGACTGCCCCATACATTTATGTGCGCATAATTCGACAAATTGTATTGAACAGCAGATCTTTTTTTTTTCGCGTTTTCGGTGTTGGTCCCATAATGATGAGTACAATGACCCCTTGAGTGGTATTGCGTTTATTCTATTACACGTTGTCTATACGTCATTGTTATCAACAACTGAAACTATGAATATACCTAGAACCCAAAGTGATAATAGGGTAGTTCCTATCTATGCACATATTCTAAAAATATTTTACTAAGTAACTTTAAGGCACTATAAACATGACGATTAACTAAATCAAAACCAACCTTAAGCTTGTTAGTGATTTGTCTTAAAATCGTTTATCAATTAGCCATACATCACTCCAAAGGGCTCAACCAAAATATCATGTTTTTTACTCCTTTCGTTTCAGGTCTTAAATCATTTCAAGTAAGTTCTCTTTACAAAAACTAATAAAACAAATCTTATTCACAGCATGGGACTCTCCCTTGATAGACGAAGACGGCGGTTCTCGCCGCGGGCGCCGGAGAGCCAACACGTCCACGCCTCCCGCCACCACACCCGCCAAGCGCCGGCGCACCTGACGCCCACACGACCACACCTACCACCACTTCTTCTGACAATCACAGCCGCGAGCCTGGGGGGGATCCCGCTCAGGCCGGGGCAGAAGGGGGAGCCCTTATACCGCTGTCAGCTAATTTTTCTTGTAAGGCCTTGGTCATAGTGAATGCGCAGTGACTATGGGAGGGTGCGAGCGAAATAGGGTATTTTACTTAAAAAATGTAATTAGTCTGTCACGTTAGATTTCCAAAAAATATTGGACACGTATTTTTTATTTTTTCACGTAAACAAAAAAACAGCCAATTGCGAGTCGGACTCACACAGTAGGGTCGGAACCCTTCCTTTCCTTTCGTTAGGGTACGAATACCATAACCCGAAAAAATACGTCTCTTGTATGGGAGCCCACTTTAATTTTTATTATTTGTTGTTAGAGCGGCAATAGAAATACATGAAAATTTCAATTGTCTACCTATTACGGTTCTTAAGATACAGTTCGCTGACAGACAGACGGACGGACGGACGGACAGCGGAGGCTTAGTAATAGGGTTCCGTCGGTTACCCTTCGGGTACGGAACCCTAGAAATGAAATGAAAACGTTGAAAACTAATGTGACTTCCTAACGTTAGTACAATTTAACTAAATGTTACGTCACCAGCCCCTACTTTTGAACTTTGATGCGCTTTATCTTGTATCATTTTTTATCGATTTGAAAAGGCAAAAAATGTGTGTCCAATATCTATTGAAAATCTAACGGATGGACTAAATAGAACCTATTATTTTTCTATCTAGTAAAATACCCTATTATGAGGCCACGGTGCGGACAGTAGTGGCCCCAAGGTAACGTCGCACTAGACGCCTGCCAAAGTCACTTCAATATGAACGCAAAAGACAGTTCCATATCCTTGATACACCTGCGCAATTTCCTCACTCTGGCTGGGACCTTCTTGTGTAAATGGACAGACTTTTCCGAATTAAAAGCATTTGAACTATTTTGTGGACTATGTGGTGATTCTTGAATTTTGTACGACTTGAGATTACTATTTGTGTAATCTGTGTTAGTGTTAAGGAAGTACACAATTTAGTTTTAAGTCCGAAGTTTTATTTTTGTTCCCTTCCATCCATACTGATATTATAAATCAAAAAGTAACTTTGTCCGTCTATTTCCTTACCTCTTAACGTCTTGGCTGAAAGCATTTGGATGAAACTCGGCACACAAGTAGACCATGTCATGGAAAAAGGGCATAGGATAATTTCACCTCGAGATTACGTTCCCTTGGGACAATTTTAACTATCAATCGGGCGAAGCCACGAATAGAATCTAGTAGGTACTAATTAAATGCAAGACAGGCAGAGAGTGACGGGGCCCGCTAGGGCCAGTGTCTGCCAGGAGTGCCATGGTTGCGGAAGTTACCGCGGCACTGGAACGCAAAGGGCATTTGGAGGAACACGGGTGGGTTTTAGTCAGAGTTTGACACTCCCTTCCGCTCATGTCCGTGACTACCGCAGGACCACCAACGCCAATCGCTTCCATATTTGGTAAATAATTAGTACTCAATTGGTACTATTAATATTCGAACAACAGAATTATTGGTACCTTAGTAGTTTTCGAGATAATCGACTTTGAAGGTGGTCCGGCCATCCATAAATTTATGTGCACGAGTGTACATCTACTTAACAGTTCAATACCATTGACAACTTAGTTTGGTCGGGTTATACGCGGAGATTAAGTATGAAAAAGTAATGAAAGCTAATTTCTCTTAAAATAAAACACTAAGTACTAATTTTTGTATAAAGATGGGGGAAAAAACACGAAGTTTTTAATAGGGAAATCTTGATATGAAAATTTAACACCGTGACTACCCCACCAATGCATGATATATCTCGTAAACTACTGGAGTACTAATTTGGAATTTTGGGTGCTAATTTTAACTTGCAGGGTACTAATTTTCTATGTAGGTTTGAGGAAAGCGACAAGCGCCTCAAACTTTGAATCAACATTGAAAGTCGTGGTCCTACTGAACGAGCGTTCAAAAGTAATCATCGTTGATTTCTCGGCTCTGAAGCTCGGTTCGGCCCCAACTCAACATTCGCAGCAAGATTAACATGAGACGAGAGTACGAGGCCATTTCCAATAGACATGAAATAATACAGTCCGTTCTCAATGAGCTTTATTCTCGAAGCTATATAAGGTTGTTTAAAAAGATTGTATTAGCAAAATCTTTCGTTCATTCTTGTGATCTTCAAAATGAGGAAGAAATCTCTCAGGTATTGCAAAATTGCTCAAAATGCCATAGGTCAAATCTAGAAAAAAATAAAAGAATGACAACCGATAGTCTGACATGTTTTCATGTCAAAAATGACAACAAAGCTTGTCGTCGGAAAATTAACGATTGTTTTTAGCCAGTCCAAATTATTATAATTTACTGTAACGCGAGTGTTTTCTAATAGAAATCATGGCTCTACCAACTGCCCAACCCGCCGAAGTCCTTCGAGCATGGCAAAAAGATGATCTTTACGAGAAACAGCTGACGGAATCTTTATCTAAACTGATGTCCGCAAGAAACGCTTCCAAGGCCATACCATTATCTTCTGTGATGTACAGATCCCTCACGACACTTAAGGACCTTCAAACTTTAGGAGAAGAATACTCCGGCATCGTTCAAGTTGACGAGAGTTACAATAAGTTACCGTCATACTACAGCAGATTATTCAGCATTATTCTATCAACTTTTGGAGAGAACATCACTAGGCATCTGCTACAATGTGTAGAAAAGCGTGTTGAACAAAATTCTTCCCTAACGGTAGAAGCACAGAATATACTTTTAATTGGACTGAAAACATTGAGCAGTATTGTGCCTCAGATTCAAAGTATTCACAGAGGAATAGCTTATATCAATGGAGGACCGCTGCAAATAGGTAAAACAGTGACTGGAATAGACTATGTGCATGTAAGGCCAGCTGCTGCAGCTTATTACGCACATTTAAGACTCCTTGGTATAGTAACTCTATTGCATGCTATTGTCTCTTGTGGCCAAAGTTTATACAGAGTCAAAACTCACATGGATCAAATGAAAGAGATTCCGAATGAGGTGGACAGTAACAAATCTTGTGTAGCCTGCTTAGAAGAGATTCTCCAGCCTTGTGTCTTACCTTGTGGCCATATATTCTGTATGAACTGCTCTTATGGGGCACTGGAAAGTTGTGCATTATGCCGCACACCATTCACAAAAAATTATGTTGTTCCATTGATGAATTATTTTCCAGAAGGATCATAGAGATTTTTTTATTGTTGAGTAACTATTTATGCTTAGGTTGAAAGGTAAAAGGTTTAGGTATTATTTTAAATTAATTTCATTTTGTTGTTATTGTCTAGCTAGGGTATATTGTTTTGCTAAGGGAATACTTATGCTAGGAAATGTTTAACCAAAGAACTTGTAAATTAGAAAAAATATTTTCTAGTTTTATGTAGTACTAGTGTAAAATTTTCTTTAATAACAGAAAAAAAAAAAAATTGCGTAATTGGTCCAGCTGTTCAAACATGACGCCATGACCCGGCCGTGAAATAGGGATTAAATTAAATTTATAATATAAAGTGTTGTCAAACAGCTATGAGTTTGTGATAGAAAAAAATGTGTAATTTTATGTTATTTTTGTGTACTAAGATTGATGGCAGATAATTTTGATGGTGGTTGGTTTATAGGCTATCTAAGTCAATAAATATTTTCCAGTTAAATAAAATCTTTTATTACATACAATATTAATAAATTAACATGATAACAACTTCAGCAAAGGAGAAGGCTAATCTAGCGATACAAGAGATGGCAAATTATTTCTTGATACAAGGAACATTTATTTGTGCTTACATATAAATGCATTACAAGTATCCATCAAAAACATTTATATTAAAACATCCAGCTATTTTCACAAAGTTATTAGAAATATTAAGTTTAATATAAGGCATTTATCTAAGTGGTCACATGTATTTAAATGCCCTTATCATAAAATGCATTGAAAACATCATGCCTACTCTTCATGATTAAATTCCACTGTCAAACCCCATATTAATTAATAGTGAGTTAAAGCATGAATATGAAAATATTATGATTATTCAATGATTTTTTAAACTGATTTACTTTATAAACTTAAAACTAGATGACCCAGTAAACTTGGTACTGCCTAAAATTGAGATGACAGTATCCCTTTTTTTCCTAAATCACCCCAGTATTGAGGCGAACAAAAACAAAAAAAAAACAAATTGGTTATGCCATTATCAAGTTGCTGCGAAACTAGAGAATGGGAATTGATTATTGAAAAAAAAAAAGTTTAGATACAGTACAGATAAGCACAATATTACAACATCAATAGACATGAAAAAAAAACAAAAGAAAATAATATTATTTGTTATGTATTAACACTTTTTTAAGTGAGCAAGCTTGGTCAATGTTTATTCCTTCTCCATTTCAGAAGATGCCTTGTCCCCGGAGCATGGGATAATATTACTAGGCCCATAACATTTTAAGCCTTTTTGCGAGATGGATATATGACAATGCATAACCACGTAGAAGCATTCATTTTATTCAAGTGTTTAAATCAGGTGGGCTTGTTTGCTACACAAAATAAATGAAATGGCTATGCACATAGCAATACCAATAAATGTTTTAAAATGATGATCTCTGCTAACTTAACTTGAATTTATTATTAATAAAATTCTTGCAGTTGCCATCATTTCAATTTCCAATCTATGCTTGTGCCTTCATTATAAGTCAGTACACCTTGTCTAATGGGCACGCAAAAAGTGTCCATTAGGTTATGAAAGACCATCTCATTACTATCTTGCTTGAACCCTAGAGTTGAATGCTGGATTCATAGTTTTCATAGAGTTTTCACAAGTCTATTGTAGCAAACCAAACTGTTGTGCTCTGATAGTTTTATATCAGTACCCTCCATTACCATGTTTTCAAATCAGTTCCAACATAAGCTTTCGTTCCATGTTCCATCACCAAATTGTGTATCCTTAAATACTCTAGCAAACTATGCTTAAAAAATCCTTATAAGCAGAGTATTTGTACATTTTAAGATCTAATATAAACATCACAAGTAAGTCACAAATGCAATACTGTAATAAACAATTATTATAAACATTTAATGAGATTTTTTTTCAACAATATGTTTGATGAAACACATGACTATTAAAGTATTGCATGGCTGTTTGAACACTATTCAACTCGTATCAGTTCAACATCAAATATTAAGGTTGCGTTTGGTGGGATAACTCCAGGGTGGCCTCTGGAACCGTATGCAAAATCCGGAGAGCAGATTAATTTTGCACGCTCACCAACAGACATCTGTAAAAGGAAATATTAGAATAATGAGTAATGTTGTGTGTTCACATTTAAAGTGCATTTTATGCTAGGAGGTTGAAGAATGTTTATGAATTAAAATGTGATATCTACTATAGAATGAGTGCAGCAAAATGACTGAATAGGGCTGCACATTTCAAATATTCAGGAAAGGGAAATCTAATACAGACTTTTTTTTATGGCTAGCTAGATGAAAAAATGGGTAAGTACAAGACAAGTATTAGGAAAATACGCCATGAATTTCTTTAAACGGCAAAATAGCGAGTAGTATGGTGTACTCACCCTACAAATACCTTGGTCCCATCCTTGTATAACGTCGCCTCTTCCCAGTGTAAACTTAAACGGTTGTCCTCTATCCCTCGAGGAATCAAACTTCATGCCATTCTGTAGCGTCCCAGTATAATGAACTACTACAGTTTGACCTGGCTTCGGGAATGTAGTACCTTCAAATAAATAATTATTTATTTATTGAAAAACCATCTTTGGAGGTTATATGAAGGGTGGATACGAGTTATTGGTAAATTACGTACCATCACCAGGTGAAATAGTTTCTACATCTACTCCCATGTTAGTTTATAATAATTGTTGTGATATATAAAATGTAAAGAAGATTGTACTTCAGTGATAAATAAAAATTTGTTTGTAAAAAAACAACAACAGTCGAAAACGTCAAGGTTACTGTTTTTTTTTATTGGAAACTAGACTAGGTCCGATACAACCCGATAGGAACAAGATGTCATTCTCGATTAGCTTTCACAATTTTTTTGTAGTGAAAACTTCTTTAGGCACGTAGAGCACTTTTTAGGTGAACAAAAATCATGGAACTCGCGTCATCGTCACCGAACGCTTTTCATGAGCTATAATATGTATTCTGTGTTTATATGTGTGTACTTTTTGGGTTAAAAAAAAATCATGGAACTCGCATCATCGTCACCGAACGCTTAGCTGTCGCTTAGTTTTCATTTCTATCGGCAGTCCCCAAAGACTGCCCCGCATATTTTTTTTTGTGGAAAATGTATGATGAAACCTGCTGGAATTACGTTCTTCCAAATTTCGGCTTGCCATTATCGAGAATATCCACCATTCGTTTTTACTTTTGTTTATGGTTTTCTTAAGTTCTCCACCGACCAATCAAAACGCTTCATTTTATAAACAAGCAGTGTGGCTCAAAAGAATTGACAATTTGACAGAGAAAACAGTTGAAATTGAATTCTGCGGTGGAAATAGAAGTTTTTTAACTTTTGTAATAGTTTTATCGGTATTATTTTGTTATAATTGAGCGAGATTTTTTGATGATCGTATAAGTTATCTTTTGTTAACCACATCAGTCCTACTATATTTAATTTCCCTGAACCCCGTGTGGTATGGTGGACATGGAAGTTGACGGGTTCGAAAATGCCAGTAATCCATCTGAAGGTGGAAAGTTCTGCAACTTGAAAGCATTTGTGACTGCTGCTCGTGAATTTGAGGCAACACACAGCGAATCTGCTGTGAATTTGATGACACGGTACCTTGGGGTTAGTTGAAATCTTGTTTACGGTAGAGATTGCACCACACTTGAAAAGGACCACACCAAACCACATGATGATTAATATTCCTGTAGTTGCATTGTGGATCCGAGGAAATGTATTTACCTATTGCAATGGCTTTATTTTTTTTCTTGTTTTTGCAGTTGATAGCTTCATCATGCGACCTGTCAGTATTCTCGCCGGGTCGGTCAGAAGTGTGTGCCTTCTTCAGCTCGCTATGGCGCGTGATGTGCGATGGACGTGGACCCCACTGGGCTGGCGTGGCGGTGCTGGCTAGGGCCGCTATTGAGCCTAGTGCTAGACATGCTTTGACTCATACCTACAAGTAACTAAAATTCAGTATTCTAATTGGTTGTTAGTTGAAAGGCCTTGCAGATCAATGTCACTCATCTTGTGCAGTACAAAGTCATAGATAAAATAACCTCTCTAAAATGTCTATCAGATCTTGCTATAATGACTATGGATATGGTTTACACGGATTATTTTACTCTTCTTCCAGCAGCTTAGCTTGTGTGAAATTATCCCAACTACATACTCACGGGGAAAAAAAATATCCTAGATCCTATGTCAGTTCATGATCTTCAAGGTCCCTTGTCCATCCGATCAGCCATTATGATTTGAAGAGGTAACAAACGGAAAACCAGATAGACTGAGTTACTTTTTAGGGTCCCATACCTGAAGGTTAACCAAACTATTACTAAAGTCCATCCGTCTGTCTGTTAGCAGGCTGTATCTCAAGAACCGTATTAGGTATACAGTTGAAATTATCACAGTGTCTATTTCTACTGTGGCTTTAACAACAAATAATAAAAATTAAACTAACTTAAAAATTATTGGGGGCTCCCAAGCAAGAAACGTTGTTGTTTTTGGTTTATGGTAGAACCCTTCCTGTGACAGTCCGACTCGCACTTGGCTGGTTCTAAATTTATAATATAATATGGAAGTATTGATTGGATTTTGTTAAAGAGAAGACTACTATATTACTGTTCTAATAATATCCGTTTAGTGTACTAGAAAAACAAAAACAATTTCATATTTCCATATACTGCTAACATTTTAAACTCTTCTATACTAATATTATAAAGAGGTAAAGTTTGTGAGGGGTAATCTCTTGAACTACTGAACCGATTTTGAATATTGTTTTTGTATATGATAGCCACATTCATGAGGAATGCTAAAGGGAACGGGGAAGAAACGGACTTATAAATTGCTAACATTTTCAGGTTCATGCCAATCCTGGCCCGATTACTATCTGACTCAATATCTAATGACAAGAAAATTAAACTGCTGTCTGTTATGCAAGTAAGTCTAGAATATTGAATGATTTTAATTTAATTAGATGAGTACCTAGTAACTTATCAAAAGAACTTTTCATCATAATAAACCATATCTTGTTTCAGTTTGAGTAGATTAAATGCTTTTATCTTGACAGAGATTCATTCAGTCATTTGTGGATCTTTGGCAGTCATTACGGATTGTCAGAAGCTAGATAATCTGACTCCAGTCTTGCCAAGGGGTACTGTGTTACCTAATTAATGGGTTGTGGAGGTTTGGCAGGCAGCCACTCCTCGTAAAATACTAATATTATGAAAAAAATCGTTTTATATACAATAAATCTCATCCAAATTCAATAGTTTCCAATATATCGATGTCTTATTAAGAATAAACAGTTCACAATTTTACGCGATATTTTACAATCTTACGGCGTTTGTAATTTTCCGGTGACATATAAAACAAAGTCGGGTTAGTTACACCATTATAACTCAAGAACGGTTGAACCGATTTTGAAAATCTTTGGTTTGTTGGATTTGTCTTTGCCCCGAATAGCAGAATATATATTAAAACATTGGAAAAAAAATAATACAAAAATAATTTTCGAATACAACGCCATTTCTGATACATGACAAAAACAAAACACGGCAAAAATTATTTCTGAGGCGGTACGAAGTTCGCCGGCATGACTAGTAGTTAGATAAAACGAACTATCAAATCAAACCCTTCTGTTCCATTGCAGGAAATATCTTACGGCATCAAAATAAGTTGGCAAGAGTCCTACCTATCCAGCCTGATGAAGCAGCTAACAGAATGGATCATCCAGCCAATGGCAGAGCCCCAACACCGCACAATCGGACACAAATCCCTGACTGTACTTGTCAACTTGTGCTATGGAAACCTGCCCGCGATATATGCGCTAATGAGGACTGTTGATACTAAGGATTTTGTTGTACATCTTATTAGTTTGAAGGTATGATTATTGGAATGTTTTTAGGGTTCCGAACCTCAAAAGGTAAAAAAAAACCCTGATCACTCTCTTGTCCGTCTGTCTGTCCATGTGTCACCACCGATTTTCTCAGGAACGAGTGGACCTAGCAAGATGAAATTTATACCAGATACTGAGGTATATAGATTAGCGAGCTCGTTGCGCACTCGCCTCGTATTGGACTCGCTTGCCAATCGCCATTGTGAAGTCCCTAAGTTCATTAGATTAACTAGCGTACCCATGTTTTCTTCAACCTAAAAAGTACCTGTGACATCGGCGTCTCAAATTGAATGGCAATTTGATCCTTGGTCTCTATACAGTAGACTTGCGCATACTGTACGCGACCGAAAGCGCTCATTTTAGTTCGCCTACTACTACGCTCTTTTAGTTCACCACGTCCCGACTCGATGTTTCGAGACGGGAGCTAAATGAGCAATGGAGCTGAGAGAAAGGCCGATCGTTCGCGCGCTTTTCAGTTTGCTGCTTTGCGCATTCCTTTGTTTGTAGCTACGAGTAGACTTGCGCATAGTAGTTCGCGATCTCCCGGTCGCGAACTCACTCATTTTAGTTCTCAGCTCCTTGGCGAACTAGTTCGCTCTTTTAGTTCACCACGTACCGACTCAATGTTTCGAGACGGGAGCTGACTGAGCTAGTGAGGTGAGAGAAAGCCAGACCGTTCGCGCTCTTTGCAGTTTGCTGCTACGCGCGTTCGTTTGTTTGTAGCTATGAGTATTTTGCCGTTATTTTATACTTTACATACGTTGTACTTAGTTCAATATAGAAAATTGCTTATAAAATATGTACGTGTTTTTTCTTTTGTAAATGGTAGTTTATATATTGTATTGCATTGAACGATAAGAAGAACATCAATTAGTAAGTGAGCAGCGACGCAAGTAGGTAGGGCAGGTCCGCGCTCCCGCTTACTCTCGCTATACTATTAGGTCGGTCATTTCGAAGGAACTAACGAACTAAAGAGCGGCGAATCTGGGACCTAGTTCGCGTAGTTCGCCTGTGGGAGCGCTCATACGAACCAGTTCGTTCGCAAACTACACAAGGCAGGTTGACCACTTAAACCCACACCATACTCGTCAGTAACTACAAATGGACCTACCAGTATAGAAGGCGACTCTCCGGCCATTTGAGCGCCGACAATTCGCCTAGTCTGCTAACTTCATAGTCGGCCCGTTCTTAGTGCAAACCTTTTCATAAATAAACTTCAAATCAATATTCTAGGAAGGCGGCTATGGCGGTGTGGAAGTATGCAGACTGCTCCTGTGTCTGTCTGGAGCCACGCGGGGCGCGGCCTCGACCAGGCAACCAGACGTGCACAGTTATCTGTGCTGTACTATGCGCACTTTCAATAAGGCCGTCAGGTATGTTATCATTGTAAATTGAATTAAATAATAATGACCTCTTTATTTCAGGCTACTTTTGCCCATAGACAGATACCTTTTTGTCTACCATATTATTAAAATACAGTTTGTGTTAGTATAGAACATGTAACAGAATAAACGCAATACCTCGTTAGGGGTCATTGTACTCATCATTCTGAATAACTTATACTATGGAAACAACACTGAAATCGCGAAAAAAAATCAACTACCCCATAAATTTCTGTGCGCATAACTTATGTACCTACTGAACAGCTGAATGATCGAACCTCCTTGGAAGCGCTTTGCTTAATACGTTTGTCTCACTTTGTTACTAAAGATAAAATGAGACGAAAGATGTAGTTCTAATTTTCACCGTGGTTCCATTTTTAAATTAGCGCTGTTTTCATAAGGAACTTCAAAGATTGTTGCGACTTTCCGACTGATATCTAAAAACAAAGTTTGTTTCATTACCTATTAAACTGTTTTCTCGCAAATTTGTTGAAAAACGTGCGGAAATTGGTTTTTACAAACTCGTGACTATGGTAAGCCCCCGACTTAGTCAGGGGTTTACGTTAAAACAACTTACTACTAGTATCATAAATAACTATTACAAATATATAAACAACAAACAATTTTACCTCTACAATATTTAGCTATTCAGCATCTAAATTCATGAAAATCTGTGTTTCAGTGAAGGAGACGCGACCCAGCTGCTCCACGCGTACACGTTCGTCAACGATCTGTGCTCCGACACCAACTTGCGCAGCTACGTGCTCACATATCCGAATTTTGTTAATGCGCTCTCTGATGCACTGAAGGTAAGAAGACAATTATTTCCTATCTTTCTTCCTACTAATTCATACTCTCATTACAAATGCGGAAGTAACTCGGTCCCTGTCTGTTTGTTATCGCTTCACGAATTAACGGCTGAACGGTTTACGACATTTTTATCCGGGGGCCGCGGGGGTGTGTTTTCTTCAGATAATTTTAATCACACATGCGGGCGAAGCACCTGGCAGGAGTTATACAAGGTAGAGAAAACGATACGACAATAAACCAAAACACTGGCAATACTAGTTCATACGAATACGTTGTCTTTTATCACAGATTTGATGTCACTAACTGCAACTGCTTGGAATATTTCGTCAGAATAGTAGTCACTATCCTTGACTAGTTTGAGTTTTTTTGACGTTTTATGCGATTGAAAAGTTGATTTTAAATTTCGGTGACAGTATTTATAATATACTTAATACATATTTGCATAATATTCCTATGAATCAGTATTGCCAATGTTTTCATTTATTGTTTGTATCAATGTCTCCACATTGTATGACGTATGACGAATTGAAGATTCTGAGAGTAACTGTTTCTGTAGCATCAACTAATACATCCTCATTCAACAAAGGGGCCATCCATAAATTACGTCACACGATTTTATGTGTGTCATTTTTTGTTTTTTTATTTTTTCCCCCTCCCCGTCCTTGTCACAGCTGGTCACATTTGTGAGACTCCCCCCCCCTAGTGTGACGTCACATATTTTGCAAAATAACTACAAATCATTAAATTAAAACAGCACTTCCGACATTATTTTTATACCAGATTTATTTATCTTTTAATAAAATCAACATCAAATCTAACAATAGAAATAACAAAGCAAAAAACTTTAACATTATGAACATACAGATAGGGCTGAAAATATTTTTAACTTTTTCGTTAATAGTTCAAATTACGTGTTTAAATACGATTTTGAAATGTGACGTCACGAAATTTAGAACCCCTCCCACCCCTTGTCACACAATGACACACTTCGTTGGCCCCCTCCCCCCCCTTATCACACAGTGACACACTTCGTTGGCCCCCCCCCCCCCCCCCCCTTAACATGTGACGTAATTTATGGATGGCCCCTAAGAGCTAATATATGAAAACGTTAATCGAAGGTTTTCTACAGAATGAACATGCGATAATGAATGGTTATCATCATCTGCCTAGCGCCTCAAACTATGTGTGGTTTGTCTGCTAATTAAACCATAATATTATGTATATCAAAGCTATTGTTGTTCATGGAGCTACTACTTCTTTGACATGTACAGTACAACCTAGTCACCGGTACAGGTACAATCAAAAGTATTGGCGGCTCAGGACACTCTGCAAGTCGCTGCGGTGTAACAAAATGTGACAACGAGGGTGAGGGGTAGGGTGAAGCGCAGCGAAAAGCGAACTTCACAGATTTCATTTAGTTTAAAACGGTGCATAAAACAATACAAGAGGCCTTTGATTACCGAGCCAGCCCGCGTCGCTGAGCCAGTAGTTTTAAATAATGATATGACCCAGCCTGTCCCTTGCTGTCCTCCCGAAATGACGCCGCTAAGCCGAGGTCCGTATCCCGCAGGGGATGCCCTAGCGAGCGGTCATTTATGATAATTAGCTAGTTTGTAAGCCCTGGCAGGGGGCCTTAAATTCATCTGAGGCACCACAGGATAGTCCGGTTAAGCAGTAACCAGCCTTAGTGTGCTGAACTGCGAGTGATCATCGTCAGAAAAAAAAAACTACAAGAGGTATTGTTTTATGCGTCGTTTTAAACTTAATAATGACGTCTGTGAAGTTCGCTTTTTCTTTGTGAAGTTCGGTTAGAATGATTTATAGAAAAAAATCTAGTAGTTTTAGTAATTTTAATTTTACTGATGCTATTGTGAATGTTATTTCCAGGATGTACGAGATTTATGCCAGGCGGCGCCGGACGATATGGGAGAACCGGAGAACGCGACCAGCTGTCTTCGAAATGTGCTGAAGTTCCTCACTGTTTTAGTTAGCCTGGGTATGTGTCTTTAGTTGCTGAAAAAAAAAAACAGATTTTCTCTACTTGGAGAAGTAAATACGCCTTTTTTTGACGTGACAACGTCTAATAAATTGATGAACCCGGCTGCACGCACGAAAAAGGATGACTCATTGTAACGTTACGCTCACTGTAGCGTTACGATCATTTCATCAATGTTTTGTTATGACGTTGTCAAGTTAAACTATCGTCCGTGAACCGACTTTACAGACAACCAATTATTTTTAGCAATTTGCTAGATATGGTAATTTGGTGAGTCGTGAATAACTCTGCTATCAAATGTCGACCCTGCATATCTGTACTTATGTTTGTAATATAATAAAGCTAAAGAGTTTGTTTGTTTGAATAATCTCTGGAACTACCAGTCGGATTTGGAAAATTATTTTTGTATATAATAGCCACATTCATAAGGAAGGTTATAGGCTATACGGGATAGGGAAATTCCTACGGGAACGGGTTAAAAAAACGGGATATGCGCGTACGAAGTCGCGGGCAAAGCTAGTTGTAAGATATTTAGAAAGTAATCTTATTTTCATGTTGATTGACTCAAGTTAAACTTTGTTTGATCTGCATCCTGATTATTTAGCAATCTGTACAGCTCAGATCTATCATGATTATCACAACGGCAAATAATTTTGTACTCTTAGTAGGTTTTTCATGAATATTTTTTAACTGTTAATTCCTTCATTTTCAGATCTATATTCGTTGAGATGTCACCACGGCGCGTTAGTCTGTCTGTGTATGAAAGCCAGTCGCATATGTCTGCCGGAGTCGCTGGAACTATTCGCCGCTATAGTATCACAATACAGAGGTAATTTATCTTTTTTTTTATGAACTATGTGAGATCTTTTTTGTCAAACGTAAACTAGTGACTCACCAAAGAATGAGCATTCTCTGTGCTTCTATGCAATGCAACAGCTACACTGCGATCACCAACTCGCTTGCCAAGCGTGGTGATTATGGCAAGGGGGTGACCCCTTGGGGGAGGCCTTTGTCCAGCAGTGGACGTCTTTCAGGGATAGAAACTAGCGAAGGCCGGTGTTTACTTACTCTGAGAGGCAGCACCAAAAAAAAAAAACGCAGAAAAAAGTAACTTTTTGGACCAAAGATGGTTTATGGACCATTAATGTGATATACAATGATCGAAACATATGGTAGGTTGGTATATGATAATATTAAATTAACTATTTAAATATGGATTGGAAAAGGAATTCTTTATTGAATTTGCAACAGATTTTTGCGTTTGTCAGCACATCACAAACTATTCTTCACAGAGCACAGTTTGTCAGTAAATTTTTACTACTTGTTGTACTTGTGTGTACTTGTTGTAATTTTTTTTTTATCTAAACATACTGTTACGAGCTTGGGGTTCGTAACAATAAAACAGCCGATAAAAAAACCAAAATGACACTTTAATTTAAAATCTCTAATTAGAACTTTAAACTCACTAATTATAAAACACAAGTTCACTACTGATCACTTTAATCGCACTTGAAGATCGCTTCCGAAGTATTCGCTTGTATCGCTAATCCAATACTGACTCGGTCGCGAGCTATGCGGTCATTATATAGGTCAGTTAATTCCAGAACCTTCTATTGTCGAAACATCTAGAAAGTTTGCCAAAATACCGGTCCCAACTGACCAGATGTCGAGAACACTAGAATGTTCTAGTGTAGAAAATACTTGAAGGTACTTAGATCTACTACTTCTGCTACTCGATACTGGATGGCACTAGTAGTGACTAATGTAACAATATCATTTAGTAGGCCATGGCCTGAGACATAGTCATCAACAGTTTTTAAAATAAACAAAATCCTAAAAAAATATGCTTATCATTACAGATGAAGGCCGCCTACCTCAGGAGTTGATATCAGTGATAAGTGACGGGTTGCCGGGACTACTCGTTCCGCCTTCTTTGGAGCCGGGCAAGGCGGGCTTGCAGTGGGTGAGTTATTGCAATCTGAATATGTTTTTCATATTTTCTTATTAGACTTATACAATCGTTTGTCCTGACTGAGTATCAATTGCAATTGGGGGGAAATTGGGAGGCGGAACTTTATACGAAAGTCTTTGGATTTTAATAGTTTTTACTAATAGATAGTAATGGTGACAAACAAAAAGCTTTGTGTAATTCATTTTCACCCGTGGATAGCCGGAGGGGGGGAGGTCACTAGTTCAAGAGTTAACTGCAAGACTATAAACAAACTTTTGGGCTTTGCCCACGGTACCTACAAAGAAGCGGAAGAAGTTGGATACTTATTTTTAAAAAAATAAGTATCTAACTTCTTCCGCGCTTGTTATAACTGGTCATCTAAACTAATATTATAAAGAGGAAAGATTTTTTCGTTACGGTTTAACACAAAAACTATTCAACTGATTTAAAAAAATCTTTCACCGTTAGAAAGCTACACCTTCATCAAGTAACGGCTATATTTATTTCCAGAAATATTTATTTATTAAACTATTGATAATAGAACAAAACAATGTACTACAATATTAAAGAACAAATCAATATCTATAAAAAACATCCGCGATAGCATAATCATATGCCTATCTCCGACGGATAACTCTCAATTATTGTGTGTATAATTCCCGTTGCTGTATAGCCTAGAGCATTTTTCACGAATGTGGTTACCATATACAAAAAAAAAAAAAACGCCGAAAACGAAAACCGACTGGTAGTTCTGGGACTACCAATCGGTTTCGAAAAATTCTTTTTTGTTACATACGTTTGTTTGTTTGAATGCCAAACAAACAAACAAACTCTTCAGCTTTATTATATTAATATAGATATTGGCCTGACCTAATCATGGAGATCGCTAATGTAAAATGTACATAATATAAATGTTTCAGTTGCAAGTAGTGGGCGCTCTCTGCGAGTCAGTAGAGACACAAGAGCGAGTGCTACAAGAGGTGACGCCGGACGCCTTTGAAGATACCTTGTACAGCGTCCTGCAGTACACTTCACAGGTACATATTACTGTCGAATAGTGAAGCATAGCTTGTATTTCACACTTCATATCCTATAAATGGACTGGGCCCATAGTTTTAAAATAGGTCCCATGAATGGACAAACACGAGCCTATTTATTTTTCTATTATTCTTAGGCTCGCATTTGGCGAATATCTCACCTGAATAGAATAGAATATTTATTTATTTGCTCAGAATGTAGGTATTTACAATAAGGTGGTTACAGTAATATTAAAGAATCCTTGTAAATTCTACCATTTTGGCATGCAAAAATTGATGCAGTTCATCATCAAACACACAAAACATTGATACACAACTAAAACTTATCAGCTAGAAAATCCAAAACGAAGTACAGATATTCTATTTCACGAAGTCCGTTTGGCTCTGGTTGTAGTAGTGACGTGTAGTGATAGGCGCGCTAGTGTGTGTAAACGTAGGTAGCGTTAGGAAAGAAATCTGACACGCATTATATATTTATTTAATAAATTATATAGACAATTTAAGTACTTAAATAATATTTAGCTATTAGAATGATAAGTTGCAGAGAAAAGAAACAACAGTTGAAAGTAAATAATATTTTTATTTATTACAGAGAAGAAACAAAAAAATCAGCACTTAATCACTATCAAATTCAATTTCTGATTCGCTTTCGTTGAATCGTTCCCTAAGTTAATTATGAACTCAAAATCCAGGTCGACGTATTTTAAGTATTCTTTTTCAATTTTTTCAACATGAGCACAGGTTTTTTGCCATGTTTCACTGGTTACCTACTCTATCCAAGCTTTCAAAGATCAGTCTTTCCATGTTCGTCATGTTTTGTTCGATATTCTTTGATGCGATATAATTTTTTACAATACCCCATATATTTTCAATAGCATTTAATTCTGGGTGATAGGGGGGAAGACGTATGACATCAAAACCCTTGCTCTTAATAAAATCATCAATTTTATACGTTATGTGTTCATCTTTGTGTTTTTTTATAATATCGTACAATTCCAATTTAAGGAGAGATTGCTCAAATGCTATACCCTTATCCCTGAGCCATTGCTGCATGTCTGCTTTCTTTGTAGCCGACGTCGGTAGTTTTTCAGTCCGTGTGTTGTGATATGAAGCATTGTCTAAGACAATGACAGAGCGTGGGGATAAATTGGGTAAAAGTTTTTCGTTTAGCCATTTAACATAATTATCGTAGTTCATATTAGAATGGTAATCGCCAGCTGTTGAGTTGGCTTTATAAATCAATGAAGCATTTTCAATAAATCCATCCTTTGTACCCGCATGCACTAATATAAAGCGAGTGCCTGTGCTAATTTTTTTTAAGAATGGTGTACTCTCTTTCTTTTGTGCCCAGGTGTTGTTTCGCACGTGTGTTGAAAGGACATAACTTTCATCGGTGTACACAATTGGGCGACCTTGACTGCGATATTCTGACATCTTCTTCAAAAACGCCACATTTGTATATCATGACGCTCCGTCAAAACTTTACGGTTATTCTCTGTTTTACGCCACTTGTAACCTAACTTCAGTAACAATTGACGAACAGTTTCGATACAACCATCAAAACCAATTTTTTCATTTAATACAGTTTTTAACTTAGCCAACGTTGGAATTTCTTTATGGATGACATGGAAATTTTGTATAGTACTGCGAACAACATCGGCTGTAAAATTATCTATTTCTATCTTACTATCCCGCTTTCTTCTTTTCTTCATAGGAGAAGTGAAATTTGATGAGCAGGATGGCAATTCCTTCTCTTCTTTTAATATCCGTTGAACAGTTTTCATAGAAACACCTGTAGCCTCAGCTGTATGCCTTGTAATATCTCGTAAATGAGACAAATCACAGTTAGGTTCCGCAACTGATTTTGTGAATTCATACTCTTCTCGCAGGAAATGATAAACGCTAGCTATCATGCTTCGACCCTAGAACAAAACCAAATCGAAATACCTATTTAAGTAACAAGTTTCATAATATTAGATAGATAAACTCTTAATAGCACACAAAAAGTAGTAACAATAGTTAAAAAAAAATGTTACCTCACTGTGGACAACTTTTCTGCGTTTACTTGCCATGCTGACGTTTCTTTGAATTTTTTAGCGCGGAAACAAAACACTAGTGACTCTGACCGCGTCGCGATCGTGACTGAGCGCTCCCGAGGTTACGCACACTAAAACAGTGTGCACGTACAGACCTTACAACATTCATAGTCAAACGGACTTCGTGAAATAGAATATCTGTAGTAACATTTATTTATTAAAAGTACAGTTAAGTTTCTTTTTGAAACTTATAACTGGTTCCTCTTTTATGGAATTGGGAATGTGGTTGAAAATAGCCAGTGCCATACCAATAACACTTCCTCAGCAAAGCAGTTCTATATCCACCTGTGCGTAACAGGTTTTGGTATTGAGATAGCAAACTTACATCTCGGTATCTGCTTTCCGACAAAGTTAAAGCTGAAGGTAAGCAATGATGTTTTTAACGATAGTACACGCTTGTCTAGACCTATTTACTCTTGAATTAAAAGTCTCCCAGGCTGTAGCTAGGGATTCCAGTCCCTAGCTGTACGCATAGTGAAAGTATTCTCAAAACATAAGAAAAAATAGTAAATAGGCGCTCCCTGGGTTCAGTCTCTATAAAAATGGCCGACTACCATGATCTTATTTAAAATTATTCCATTCGGGTAGTCCATCATCGTCCAACATTCCTAACAGTAAGCAACTTACATGTAAGTTTAATAACATTGCAGGACACGATTGAGTGATCCAATGTACATCTGTAGCCCGCAACTCAACATGCAATGCAACTTGCATGCAAGTTGGTTGTAGGTGAAAACGTGAGCCCACAGTGAATGACAATAGTACAGTGTACTCTGTCAAAGAGCCTCCATTTTACTAAGTCTGTGTTGAGTGTATTTTTGATCCGTTTTTCAGAATGGCGTAGTAGGTGCGGAGGCGTCTCAACAAGCCGTAGTAGTAGGGTGCCGCACTGCGCTCACTTTAGCACCACTCGACAGGAATTGGGAATCTGCTCTAGCACGCATGCTAGCACATCATCAGGTCAGTAATTCACGCAATACGGTATTTGGCAGGATTAAAAAAAATACATTGCAGACAATTTATTATTTATTTATTATATATTAATTGTACACCGAGAATAACATAAAAAAAACTACAAACTAAAACACATAGACAATGGGGAGCCTTATCGCATTCCGCGATCTCTTCCAGGCAACCTGGAATGGATAGTAATTGCCTTGACATAAAAAGAAGCTGTCATTGGTGCAACAATTTATTACTTTAAATATAATAATATAAGACAATATACAGAAAAGACAAATGGAAAAACAAACAAAACAGGAGTTGTGAGCGTTTTATAAGCGTAAATCTATAATAAGCAGAGACATTTGTAATTACTTATGATGCACACGCAAGTCACACAAACGGCATTTTGCGTGTCTTAATTGTTCCATCGACGTCATCTAATATTTAGTAATATCTTTAAAATGAGAATTATTTAATGAAAATTTTGGTATTATCTTTGATACAATGAAAAAAATCCTACTGTTTTACAGGTCAGGAAGCTCCTGTGCGTTGGTCTCACGAGCAGTAACGGACCGCGAAGACGACAGATACTACAGCTAGTCAAGCATCACTACTTCCCTTCAGACCAGATGAACCAGGTACCATAATTATTATATTTATTGCATACAAGCCATTTTTAACAATATGGTATTTCAAATAATTTTGCCAGTGCACAAGCTCTTTCTGACGGTCGAATGGTAAGTATTTGCGACCTAATTTCATCTCCATTTCTCTTCTCAGGTGTTCGGAGAATCCCTGCAAGGCGTATCGGAGTCGTCAGTAGACGTGTCAGTGTCCGCCAGTCCGTCAGCCACCAGCGGCGCGTGCGCGGAGGGCGCGTGGTGCGCCGCCAGGCTTGCGCCGGCGCAGGAGCATGCGGTGGACACGCTGGTGGCCACGCTCACTGACAAGCTCAGGGATGGCAAGGTAAATAGTCAGTAGACGTGTCAGTGTCCGCCAGTCCGTCAGCCACCAGCGGCGCGTGCGCGGAGGGCGCGTGGTGCGCCGCCAGGCTTGCGCCGGCGCAGGAGCATGCGGTGGACACGCTGGTGGCCACGCTCACTGACAAGCTCAGGGATGGCAAGGTAAATAGTCAGTAGACGTGTCAGTGTCCGCCAGTCCGTCAGCCACCAGCGGCGCGTGCGCGGAGGGCGCGTGGTGCGCCGCCAGGCTTGCGCCGGCGCAGGAGCATGCGGTGGACACGCTGGTGGCCACGCTCACTGACAAGCTCAGGGATGGCAAGGTAAATAGTCAGTAGACGTGTCAGTGTCCGCCAGTCCGTCAGCCACCAGCGGCGCGTGCGCGGAGGGCGCGTGGTGCGCCGCCAGGCTTGCGCCGGCGCAGGAGCATGCGGTGGACACGCTGGTGGCCACGCTCACTGACAAGCTCAGGGATGGCAAGGTAAATAGTCAGTAGACGTGTCAGTGTCCGCCAGTCCGTCAGCCACCAGCGGCGCGTGCGCGGAGGGCGCGTGGTGCGCCGCCAGGCTTGCGCCGGCGCAGGAGCATGCGGTGGACACGCTGGTGGCCACGCTCACTGACAAGCTCAGGGATGGCAAGGTAAATAGTCAGTAGACGTGTCAGTGTCCGCCAGTCCGTCAGCCACCAGCGGCGCGTGCGCGGAGGGCGCGTGGTGCGCCGCCAGGCTTGCGCCGGCGCAGGAGCATGCGGTGGACACGCTGGTGGCCACGCTCACTGACAAGCTCAGGGATGGCAAGGTAAATAGTCAGTAGACGTGTCAGTGTCCGCCAGTCCGTCAGCCACCAGCGGCGCGTGCGCGGAGGGCGCGTGGTGCGCCGCCAGGCTTGCGCCGGCGCAGGAGCATGCGGTGGACACGCTGGTGGCCACGCTCACTGACAAGCTCAGGGATGGCAAGGTAAATAGTCAGTAGACGTGTCAGTGTCCGCCAGTCCGTCAGCCACCAGCGGCGCGTGCGCGGAGGGCGCGTGGTGCGCCGCCAGGCTTGCGCCGGCGCAGGAGCATGCGGTGGACACGCTGGTGGCCACGCTCACTGACAAGCTCAGGGATGGCAAGGTAAATAGTCAGTAGACGTGTCAGTGTCCGCCAGTCCGTCAGCCACCAGCGGCGCGTGCGCGGAGGGCGCGTGGTGCGCCGCCAGGCTTGCGCCGGCGCAGGAGCATGCGGTGGACACGCTGGTGGCCACGCTCACTGACAAGCTCAGGGATGGCAAGGTAAATAGTCAGTAGACGTGTCAGTGTCCGCCAGTCCGTCAGCCACCAGCGGCGCGTGCGCGGAGGGCGCGTGGTGCGCCGCCAGGCTTGCGCCGGCGCAGGAGCATGCGGTGGACACGCTGGTGGCCACGCTCACTGACAAGCTCAGGGATGGCAAGGTAAATAGTCAGTAGACGTGTCAGTGTCCGCCAGTCCGTCAGCCACCAGCGGCGCGTGCGCGGAGGGCGCGTGGTGCGCCGCCAGGCTTGCGCCGGCGCAGGAGCATGCGGTGGACACGCTGGTGGCCACGCTCACTGACAAGCTCAGGGATGGCAAGGTAAATAGTCAGTAGACGTGTCAGTGTCCGCCAGTCCGTCAGCCACCAGCGGCGCGTGCGCGGAGGGCGCGTGGTGCGCCGCCAGGCTTGCGCCGGCGCAGGAGCATGCGGTGGACACGCTGGTGGCCACGCTCACTGACAAGCTCAGGGATGGCAAGGTAAATAGTCAGTAGACGTGTCAGTGTCCGCCAGTCCGTCAGCCACCAGCGGCGCGTGCGCGGAGGGCGCGTGGTGCGCCGCCAGGCTTGCGCCGGCGCAGGAGCATGCGGTGGACACGCTGGTGGCCACGCTCACTGACAAGCTCAGGGATGGCAAGGTAAATAGTCAGTAGACGTGTCAGTGTCCGCCAGTCCGTCAGCCACCAGCGGCGCGTGCGCGGAGGGCGCGTGGTGCGCCGCCAGGCTTGCGCCGGCGCAGGAGCATGCGGTGGACACGCTGGTGGCCACGCTCACTGACAAGCTCAGGGATGGCAAGGTAAATAGTCAGTAGACGTGTCAGTGTCCGCCAGTCCGTCAGCCACCAGCGGCGCGTGCGCGGAGGGCGCGTGGTGCGCCGCCAGGCTTGCGCCGGCGCAGGAGCATGCGGTGGACACGCTGGTGGCCACGCTCACTGACAAGCTCAGGGATGGCAAGGTAAATAGTCAGTAGACGTGTCAGTGTCCGCCAGTCCGTCAGCCACCAGCGGCGCGTGCGCGGAGGGCGCGTGGTGCGCCGCCAGGCTTGCGCCGGCGCAGGAGCATGCGGTGGACACGCTGGTGGCCACGCTCACTGACAAGCTCAGGGATGGCAAGGTAAATAGTCAGTAGACGTGTCAGTGTCCGCCAGTCCGTCAGCCACCAGCGGCGCGTGCGCGGAGGGCGCGTGGTGCGCCGCCAGGCTTGCGCCGGCGCAGGAGCATGCGGTGGACACGCTGGTGGCCACGCTCACTGACAAGCTCAGGGATGGCAAGGTAAATAGTCAGTAGACGTGTCAGTGTCCGCCAGTCCGTCAGCCACCAGCGGCGCGTGCGCGGAGGGCGCGTGGTGCGCCGCCAGGCTTGCGCCGGCGCAGGAGCATGCGGTGGACACGCTGGTGGCCACGCTCACTGACAAGCTCAGGGATGGCAAGGTAAATAGTCAGTAGACGTGTCAGTGTCCGCCAGTCCGTCAGCCACCAGCGGCGCGTGCGCGGAGGGCGCGTGGTGCGCCGCCAGGCTTGCGCCGGCGCAGGAGCATGCGGTGGACACGCTGGTGGCCACGCTCACTGACAAGCTCAGGGATGGCAAGGTAAATAGTCAGTAGACGTGTCAGTGTCCGCCAGTCCGTCAGCCACCAGCGGCGCGTGCGCGGAGGGCGCGTGGTGCGCCGCCAGGCTTGCGCCGGCGCAGGAGCATGCGGTGGACACGCTGGTGGCCACGCTCACTGACAAGCTCAGGGATGGCAAGGTAAATAGTCAGTAGACGTGTCAGTGTCCGCCAGTCCGTCAGCCACCAGCGGCGCGTGCGCGGAGGGCGCGTGGTGCGCCGCCAGGCTTGCGCCGGCGCAGGAGCATGCGGTGGACACGCTGGTGGCCACGCTCACTGACAAGCTCAGGGATGGCAAGGTAAATAGTCAGTAGACGTGTCAGTGTCCGCCAGTCCGTCAGCCACCAGCGGCGCGTGCGCGGAGGGCGCGTGGTGCGCCGCCAGGCTTGCGCCGGCGCAGGAGCATGCGGTGGACACGCTGGTGGCCACGCTCACTGACAAGCTCAGGGATGGCAAGGTAAATAGTCAGTAGACGTGTCAGTGTCCGCCAGTCCGTCAGCCACCAGCGGCGCGTGCGCGGAGGGCGCGTGGTGCGCCGCCAGGCTTGCGCCGGCGCAGGAGCATGCGGTGGACACGCTGGTGGCCACGCTCACTGACAAGCTCAGGGATGGCAAGGTAAATAGTCAGTAGACGTGTCAGTGTCCGCCAGTCCGTCAGCCACCAGCGGCGCGTGCGCGGAGGGCGCGTGGTGCGCCGCCAGGCTTGCGCCGGCGCAGGAGCATGCGGTGGACACGCTGGTGGCCACGCTCACTGACAAGCTCAGGGATGGCAAGGTAAATAGTCAGTAGACGTGTCAGTGTCCGCCAGTCCGTCAGCCACCAGCGGCGCGTGCGCGGAGGGCGCGTGGTGCGCCGCCAGGCTTGCGCCGGCGCAGGAGCATGCGGTGGACACGCTGGTGGCCACGCTCACTGACAAGCTCAGGGATGGCAAGGTAAATAGTCAGTAGACGTGTCAGTGTCCGCCAGTCCGTCAGCCACCAGCGGCGCGTGCGCGGAGGGCGCGTGGTGCGCCGCCAGGCTTGCGCCGGCGCAGGAGCATGCGGTGGACACGCTGGTGGCCACGCTCACTGACAAGCTCAGGGATGGCAAGGTAAATAGTCAGTAGACGTGTCAGTGTCCGCCAGTCCGTCAGCCACCAGCGGCGCGTGCGCGGAGGGCGCGTGGTGCGCCGCCAGGCTTGCGCCGGCGCAGGAGCATGCGGTGGACACGCTGGTGGCCACGCTCACTGACAAGCTCAGGGATGGCAAGGTAAATAGTCAGTAGACGTGTCAGTGTCCGCCAGTCCGTCAGCCACCAGCGGCGCGTGCGCGGAGGGCGCGTGGTGCGCCGCCAGGCTTGCGCCGGCGCAGGAGCATGCGGTGGACACGCTGGTGGCCACGCTCACTGACAAATGGAATAAAATTCAGACTGAAATTGAACATTTTAAAGTATCTATCTGCCTGTATGTCAGTCTATCTGTTTGTCTATATAACTATCCGTCTGTCGCTTGTCTGTATCTATAGCATTTCTCTGCTTCTTACCATTTCACGTCATAACGACTAAACGACTTTATATCGGAATTGAGATCTCTGGTAGAATATGCTCTGAATTAGGACATAGGATACTTATTAAACGGCGATTATGTTCCCTTGGTATGATTCCCGACGTTCTCGCATGCAAAACCGCTAGCAGCTAGCTAGGAATTATATTTTCTTACATAAAAATAGAAGCAAATCTCTGAGGGCCATGAAACCATTTCTCACAAGTATTTGTATGAAGTTTGTCAAAACTGTTGGCTCAAAAGACGTTTCGTAAATTTTCAGATATCAGACATCGCGACCTCTAGTGTGATGGAGCTGTATGGCTACAAGATGACGTGTTTGGAACAGAGGCTGCATTCACATTCCGTGGCTTTGCAGGTAAGCAAATGTATTTCTTATTATTCTTCTTCATATATTGACTGGCTGTTGGCGAGTGGTTAGTTACCCTGACTGCTAGACCGGAGGTCGTGGGTTCGATTCCCACCCAGGACAACTCTGTGTGATGAGCATGATCATTTGTTCTGTGTCTGGGCGTAATTTGTTTATAATATGTATGTATAAATATATAAGTATGTTTATCAGTTGTCTGGTTGCCATAGCACAGGCTCTGCCTAGTTTGGGATCGGATGACCGTGTGTGAGTTGTCCCAAGAGATATATATTACTAGCATGACAGTACCTACTAGGCTATTAACTCATTTAGTTTTTTTTGCCCAAAAAAATTTCCACTTCCAATGCATCGTTCTTGGTAGCAGTGTTAGTTATTACTACGTGTTTAATGTATCTTAGGGTAAGTGCATTTATTTTGATTTTTATGTGAAACTAGAGGCCCACCCCGACTTCGCCCGGATGTATATTTTTTTCCGAAAATTTCTTTCATATGGACTTCTGACAATAACAATCACGACAAAAAAGGAATTAGCAAAATTGGTCGAGCCGTTCTCGAGTTTTACGCTGAGCAACACATTTGGCGATTAATTTTTATTTATATAGATAGATAGATAGAAGATAAATATATATTTGAAAATTGAAAAATTTAATCTTGTTAGCACTAAGGTAATTTTATTAGGATCTATAACGATTTAGGTTTGCTACCATCCTCACTAATTTTTTTTCTTGACATAGTCTTGAGGGGTATCAAAACAAAGGACGCAATGACTCGAGGAATTAATGATGGCTCGAGGAAACAATTCTAAAAATCTAACTCATTATAATTTAGGAAATAAAAAAATATACTTGTTCTAAAAAAGTTTGTGATACAAGGCATTTTTGAAGTGAAAACTTAATTTGCGGAGTTGTGCACTTTTTGGGATGAGTAAAAAATGTTAAACTCGCTTCAGGACACGTGACCTGATCGAAAATTCGTAAGACGGAGGGAGAGTAGAGCGCCGGCGCGGCGTGGGAGAGGAAGTAATATCCCCCTCTCTTTCTAACGCGCGGCGAAAGTATATGCCTGCTCCTGCTGTTTCGTTTTTCACTTCTGCCGGCACTCCCGGAGTGCAACCCGTTGTTTTTTTTATTATGTAACGGTCATGACGAAGCAATGGAAAAAGTAAAAGCGATGTCGTTTTTGAATAGTCGAACATGAATTGTTACACATCAAATTGATTAACTGAGAATGGTATGAATGTTTCCAGGGAGCCAGTGAACACATGGCGTCGCTTCAACATGCGCTCGCGATGTTACAAGCGACGAACTCATCACAACAAGATGTGCTCTACACCACACAGATGCAGAACGAAAGGTACACTGACAGCCCTAAATCTATCTCCCTTCGTTCAATCCATCCAAAGGTTGTCTGGAAGAGATTGCCTTGTGCGATAAGACCGCCCATTGTGCACTTATTTTATGTATGATTGTCCTGTTCTTATTATGAGGTGTACAATAAAGTATATAATAAATAAATAAATAAATAAATAAATAAATAAATAAATATAAGTCCATTTTTTTAAGGATGGGAAATCATCAAATGACTTCTTCCGCTCTGGGTGGAGCGGAAGGGCGTGTCAGACTCTTACTGACTAAAACCCATCCGTGTTCCTTCTAAAGCCCTTTGCGTTCCAGGGCCGCGGTGACTCTTTCGAACAAATTCCGCAACCCTGGCAGGCCCTACGCCTTTCCTATTGCAAGATATTCTGATCAGAAAGTAATTCTCGTATTGTTAAGGAGCATCCGTATCGTAGTCGTAAACCGTAATTTCCCTACATTTTGACAAGGTTTTCATGCTAATTATCACAAAGATGTTATTAGGACTTGACTTGAATTTGACTGATATATAAGTACGAGAATTGGCCTTCTAATCTTAAATATATAAATAAAGTTGGGTTAGTCACATCATCTATAACTCAAGAAAGGCTGGACCGATTTTGAAGATATTTGGTTTGTTGGATTTGTCTTTGCCTACGGAGCAGAATAAATCTTAAAAATTTGGAAAATTAAAGAAAAAAAAAAATGTAAGTACAAAAGTCATTTTCGAATTCGACAGCGCCATTTTTGAAACACGACTAAAACACGACACGGCAAAAAAATATTCGGAGGCGATACGAAGTTCGCCGGGACCACTAGTGATTTATAAATATTGTTTCTTAGACAAAAAAAAACTATCGTTACATTGTCAAGTAAAATTTATTATTAAGTAGCAGATAAGATTCGTCTTGATGAGGAAAGCAAGGAATCGGGAAGTACGGCAGATGATAGAAGAGGCCTATGAGTCATCATAAGAAAGATTTATGATGACTCAATAAAAAAAAAATGACAAATCACTTCCCTGCCTATACCCCAATAATTTTGTATATAAAACACAAATCACTGTTAGCACATAGAATAAGTACATCAGAGCGTACATTATTATTATGCTAGCATCGCGAATACCTACTATCGCTTGATTTGCACTATTACGCAAGAGGTGAATGTTCGTAATACTATTCAATATCGTTTCTGTGGCTATACTGAACGTTAGTTTGTAACTACATTGTATAAGCATCGGTGGTTCAGTGGTAGAATGCTCGCCTGCCACGCGGGCGGCCCGGGTTCGATTCCCGGCCGATGCAATATACTTTTTGCTACTTTAATTATTGTTTTATGAATACCTATGCATTTTTCAACAAACTATGATGAAATAGAAAGGTTTATGGTTTTAATTGGCGAAAACTTCTGTTCAAATATTGCATAAATAAATCCTTAAAGCACGGGTGAACTTATAGAAAGACTCATCATCACTGCCTAGCCTTTTCTCAACTATATTGAGGTCAGCTTCCAGTCAAACCGGATTCAGCTGAATAAAAACGAAAAGTATTTTACGTGGAGCGGCTGCCAACCAGCACCACCTCCACAACCCATTAACTGGGTAACACTATTCTTAATAAATTCGGTAAAAAAAGTTTTTCTTTATGTTTCTAGGCACAAGAAAACTATTGAAGACCTGCACAAACAACTGGAAGATGCAGAAACAACGCTGCGTGGTTTCCGAGCAAAGTTAGCCGCTGAGAAACTAGACAAAGAAAATCAAAAGGAAAATCTACACAAAGAAATGCGCGCACAAATGGCTGTATGTAAATTAATTAATTTATTCAGTATTACAAACATACCTGCCAGGGTTGCGGAATTTGTTCGAAAGAGTCACCGCGGCCCTGGAACGCAAAGGGCATTAGAAGGAACACGGATGGGTTTTAATCCGGCCGTCCTATCCTGTGTTTATTTCACTTCGCGAAGTGCGATATAGGTAAAATAGAATTAAATGTAGCAAAATATTTAAAAAACTAGGATTTTCATTTTACAGGCATAATAATGTCTATATTAGTATTCATTGTGAAGTTTCTTAAATTCTTAGTGAAGTTTCTTAAGCTTCTAAAAATCTTTCATTCTGGCCTTTTCTCAACCATATTGGAGTCAGCTTCTAACTAACCGAATACAGCTGAGTATTTTACATGAAGGGACTACCTATGTCATCTCCGCAACCCAGTTATTGGGAAACGGAATGTTTCGTTACTGGCCAAGAAGGATGGCAATGCTTAAAATCTTTCATTCTGGCCTTTTCTCAACCATATTGGAGTCAGCTTCCAACTAACCGAATACAGCTGAGTATTTTACATGAAGGCACTACCTATGTCATCTCCGCAACCCAGTTATTGGGAAACGGAATGTTTCGTTACTGGCCAAGAAGGATGGCAATGCTTTTTTATTCATGTACTAGCTTTTGCCCGCGAATTCGTACGAGCATATATCGTTTTTTCCCGTTCGCGGATTATTTTTTCCGTTCACGTATATTTTATCCCGATCCCGTATATCTTATAGCCTTCCTCATGAATGTGGCTATCATATACAACAAAAAAAAAACTGACGACCGGTAGTTCCAGAGATTAGCGCGTTCAAACAAACAAAATCTTCAGCTTTATTATATTAAATATAGATATATTTTTTCAACACATTTGCTCAAAAATGCATTTACGAAGCCTGTATACATTTTGAGAAAGTTAAAAATTACGAACCATACAATGAAACGTGCGGTAAAATAGGTACTCTCATCTAAGTACCTATTTTACCGCACTCCTTCTTGTATAGCGCCGTGCTTATCCTTTACGGTTTTTTTTTTAAATTACAATTAAAAAATATATGAATTCTACCAAGGAGGCAGTTTCACATAACTGGAAAAAATAAGCTACATGATCAAACCTCCTTGAAAGCGCTTCTGCTCAATACGTTTGTCTCATTTTAATACTAAAGAGAACATGAGGCGAAAGATGTAGTTCAAATTTTCACCACGCACCCGTGGCGGCATTTGCAAATTCGCGCTATTTTCATATATGGAACGTCAAAGATTGTTGTGACTTACCGACTGATATTTAAAAATTAAAATTTACCTATAATGTACTGTTTTCTCGCAAATGTGTTGAAAAACGTTGTATGGGGCACACGTGCGGAAATTGGTTTTTACAAACTCGTGACTATGGTAAGCCTAGCTTACATTCGTCTGCTTGTTTGTTAAAAACCAACTTAGGCACTGCACTAGTATCATAAATAACTATTTCCGTTTTGCCTAACTCGTGACGTTTTTAATGTTTCAGAGTCTCGAAAATGATATGAAAGTTCGCGAACGAGAGTTTGAGGAGCGCCTGAAAGCGGCCGAGGCTGACAGTAAAGCGATACAGAAGAAATTGGAACAGCAGGTGAGACAATTATCATTTTGAAAAATGGTTTCTCTGTATAGAGATATAGTGCTAAGCCTATTTTTAAACGTCAATCTCTGCATTGATTGGGGTTTGCTGTAAGAAAACCCAATAGGGAATATGCATGAACTTTTTTTTTATTATCTAAACAGTTTATCTAGAAGTATACAAAAATATAAAATATAACAATGAAAAAAGAATCGGAATTGACCGAAACACAAACGAGATATAATTATTTTATACAAATATATCTGTCCCTCTCGTGAAAACGCTGTTTTCTATGGCAGCTGTATAGCCTCTCGAAGGCGCAATAGTGACAAAAGTCACTTTTTCGATTTTCCAGTCGCGTGCACAAAGTGACAAATGTCCCTTTTTGAGCTTTACGATAATCCGTCTCAAATATATCTATTTCTTTCTACTCCAGGATGTTATAGATTATTTTTCTCTTTTCTACTCGAACCTTTATGCATTTTTGCATGCTAAAAATACGACAATCGTTCCACAATTGCTCATTCGGATTTAAAAAATAATGTCAAACGTCAGCCGTTAGTTCTCGTGCTACACGGAAAGTTTGTTACTTGTATTTTTTGTTAATGGCTATTGAATAACAAGTGTGATACATCATTGGAAAGGGCATTTCTTGTAGAAAATAGTTACATATGATGTACTTTCTTTACCCAAACTTCACTGCACAAAAAAACGCAAGAAATGTTAAGTGCATTTTTACGTAAATGGGAATACCTTCAATCAATCCCATATTTTTCTGTATTAGATAAACCTATCAACATAACATTTGCACATAAGTTACAATATGAACTAAGCTTTCAGATGGTAACAATATTTTTAATATAAGTGCTATGGTATAGTTGTACTAAATTATTTAATTTGTGTGAAAAAATTTTCACCGTCAGCAAATGTTTCGAGGTAGTTATACGCCTATAAATAAATATTTTTAACGTGAAGTATGTTTATTTTTACTTTATCGCATGTAGATAGAACCCACCCACCATATAAAGTCATAAAATATATATGTCAACGATTTACTTTTCGAAATAATCCTTTTTAAAGTTCACATATTGTATTTTTCAACTATAGTCAATGTTTACCGCTTAATATAACAAATTAGAAACTAAATGTTAACAAACACTTGACACGACTAGAAAGAGTCATTCATAAGTCTCTCAACTCAGTTCTCGTGGGTCGTCCTCGTGAGTAGACGTGTGAGCAAGACAGCGCTGTGCCGAAACGTTGCGGTATCGTTATCGTAACACGCCGTCGTGATGTTAAATCTACAAAGAACACCAACTAAAGAATCCAAGTACTTATCGGATCCGAATTTAGCGTCGATAAAAGATAAGGACTGGGTCACCGCGAGGCAGGGAAAGAAGAAAAGAGAAGATAATGAATCGGATAGCGATTCCTCACGTATATCGCAGGAGAGCAGGAGATTCAAATCATGTTGTTCAACAAGCGCACTCAATGAAACACTAACAGCATTCCGCGAAGAAATGAAAGCCATGCACACCTTGTTGGCCACCATGAAACAGCAACAGGATGAGAAATACGCTGCTATACAAACAGATATCACGGAGATTAAAAAGGAGGTAGTAGAAATAAAAACTAAAAACCTCGACACAGAAATCACTATTAAAAATTTAGAAAATAAGCAAAAGGAATTAGATCAGGCACACCTAAAGCTGGTTGATAATAACCTTAAAAATGAAAATAGAACGAAGGACCTGATACAAAAGGGTATATTTCTGGAAAAATATAACAAGTCACTGGAGGATCGTATAGGATGGCTGGAGCAAAAGGAGTTAAAACTAAATGTTGAGTTAATTAATGTACGTAAACAGGAGGGTGAAAACATCAAAGAAGTAGTAGAGAAGATTGCGAAGGAACTGAAACTGAGGGTAGATGGCATTGAAAAGGTATGGAGAGTCAGAGGCGAGGGACTAGGCACACCAGTAATAGTCAAATTGTGTAACAAAGAAGCGCGCACTCAATGGCTTAAAAGTAGAAGACAACAGCTGACGAATCACTCGATATACAGCAACAACGACGATACCCGCATCTACATAAACGAAAATCTTACGCGTTCAATGCGCCAACTATTCTGGACAGCAAAACAGAAGCTTAGGGATGATTTCAAGTTTATATGGATACAAGATGGAAAAATTCTAATAAAAAAGAGTGAGGTCGAGAGGAAAGTACATAATATCTGCTGTGAAAGCGACATAAATAAATATATATCTATTAATAGCGAGAACGGAGAGTAAACAATATCTGAACAAAACATTAAATAAAAAAAATAAAAAATAAAAAAAATAAAAATAAACAGCTAATTACTTAAATAAAAACATGAACGCTGAAGACCTACAGGATATTACATACTCAAAATATGAGTCTACAAAGCAATGGATAAACCATGTTACGCAAAACAAAAGTAAATTAAATATCATACACATGAATATTTGTTCGTTAAGGAAGCATTTTAATGAGTTTATTGTACTAATAAAGGACTGTTTACCTACATTGGACCTAATTTGTCTTACCGAAATAAACATAAAAGAGGAGGAAGTTTATAATTATGAAATAAATGGCTACTGCTCATATTACTTAACTAGAGAAGAAAGAAGGGGAGGTGGTATTATAATCTATGTACAGGAAAATTTGGAGTTTGAAATGATACAGAATAATAGTCTATACTGTGAGCTAATACATGGTCAAATAATCACGAAAGGTAAAAAAGTTGACATAATAATTACTTACAGGCCTCCACGAATGAATAAAGCGCACTTTGTTAATGAACTCAAGAACCTAATACAAGATATACCGGTTAGAAATGACTTGGTGTTTATGGGAGACTGCAACATCAACATATTACAAGGGGAAACCGACTTACGTGCCAACGAATATCTAGACACTTTGAGTGAGTTAGGCCTAGAATGTTGCATCCAAGATGTTACGCGTGAGGTAGTGTTATCGGAGCGACGAGTGACATCATGCATCGATCATATTTTTGTGCGAAGTGCGCGACCAGCCGGCGAGCTGCACGCCTACGTACTAATGACTAAAGTATCCGATCACTACTTAACGGGACTCTCAATGGAAGTGGATAAACAGCTGATGCCTCCTTGTTATCGCACGACACTCAATAATGAATCGGTCAAAACTAAGTTATTAAATGTAGAATGGAATAATTTCTTGTGTATTGAAGACCCTTTGGAATTGTATAGGCGACTGTGCGATGTTTTTAGCAATATTTACAGCACGTCGAAAACTGACAAAATAACTAAACAACGTGAATCTCATATTTGGGTTGATAAAAAGTTGCAAAAAATATTAGAATATAAAGATGCATTGTTTCGAAAATGGAAAGCAAATCCTAAAAATATGACACTACGATTAGAATACACAAAATATCGAAATAAAACAAATAAAGCTGTAAATGTTGCTAGAAATGCGCACAGGCGACTAGAGTTAAAAAACTGCAATGGAGACATGAGAAAAGTATGGGAGTGTGCGAACAAGTGGCTTGGCAGAAAAAAGATGAATATCGATGACGTGATACAAAAGTATTTTATAAGAAGTAACGAGAAACTGGATAGCGTATGTAACAATTTTTGTCAAACATTTACTAATGAAATTGGTTCGTTAAAACAGCAGCATGTATGTAACCGTTTATTCTATGAAAGATTTATTTTTATTTTATTTTATTTATTTTAAGAAACTTACAGCTAATACACTTGTCTAAAAATTTAAAATAGCAGAAGAAAGCCAATTACAAGTTTCCACTATTAAAAAATGTATAAGATTGACGAAGCGGAAAGTACAAATAAACAAAATAATAAACAATGAACAATACCACGCGAAGCAATGCAAAAGATGATTCAATTTAGTTTTCAAAGAATAATGTACATAGTACTTTCTTTAATTCCTTGACACTAGTTTTAAACAGATCAAGCTCACTCTCACGACATACCCTATTGAAAGTTTTACATGCTCTAATGATATATGAGTTCTGTCTATATACAACCTTTACAATAGGTACATGAAGGAGATGTGGTCTCCGAAGCAACACAGTAGGGACACGAAGTCCAATCTTGGCCACCAGCTCAGGGACGTCAGTAGATCCGTTCATTACATTAAATAAGAAGGCAAGATCTGCAATCTTTCTTCGTTCATGTAAAGGAAGAATATGAAACTTCTTACACCGACTTACATAGTTAGGAAGATAACAGTTCGAGCGATATTGAATGTACCTTAAAAAGCGCCTTTGGATACTTTCGAGACGATTAATATAAATATTGTAATTTGGATTCCAAATCTGAGAAGCGTACTCGAGATGGCTACGAACAAAAGCACAGTAAAGAATCTTCATCGTTTTAACATTCCTAAACTCCGAGGAGACCCTAAAAATAAAACCCAATGCTTTGGAAGCCTTGTTGACTACGTTGTTAATGTGCGCATCAAACATTAGCTTTGAGTCAAAAGATACCCCGAGATCCTTGATGACGCTGACTCTGGCAATTGAGGTACTCGATAGCTTGTAGTCATACATGACAGGATTCGGCTTGCGAGTAAATGTACAGACATAACATTTTGAAACATTTAAGTCTAACCTATTTCTATCACAGTAATTATAAAACCGGTTCAAATCCTCCTGTAATAGGTTTGCATCCTCAATGGTTGATACTTGACTCAAAATTTTCATGTCATCCGCATATAGTAAGATTTTAGAATTTAGAAAGCAAGAGGCAATGTCATTGACAAAAATATTAAACAAAAGAGGTCCTAATAAGGATCCTTGCGGGACCCCCGACGGAATGTACATAGCTCTAGAGGTGTAACCATTGAGGACTACAGTTTGGCATCTATTTTCTACATATGAGGTGAACCACCTATACAAGTTACCCCTCACACCAATAAATAACAGTTTGCGCATAAGAAGCGCATGATCTATTCGATCAAAACATTTGCTGTAGTCGGTGTATATAACGTCGACCTGAGACCTCCTGGACATATGATCTGATAGATAGTCACTACAAACGACAAGATTGGATGTAGTGGACCGACCTTTTATAAATCCGTGTTGGTGTTCTGAAAAACTTAATTTAAGTGAGGAAGAAAGTTGTACATGTACAATTTTCTCCATAATTTTAGCAAACACACAAAGTTTAGAGATCGGTCTATAATTGTCAACACTATCCTTAGGTCCTTTTTTATGAATGGGCGTTATATACGCCGACTTCCAGATACTAGGCACCACTCCTAAGTCGAGTGATCTTTTAAATAACACTGTCAATGGGACGGATAGACACCTGGCACATTTTGCTATAAAAATTGGTGAGATATTATCTGGGCCGGCAGTCTTGTTAATGTCCACTTGCTTTAGCAATCTAAATACCTCCTCCTCCCGCACATCAACAGAGTAGATATCTGCTATAGGAGCAGAGGATTGATCCTCGTGTTGATTAGTTGTCGCAGGGGAGAACTCATTTGTATCGCGGCGTTCTTGAAAATTAGAGAAGAAATAATCGCCAAACATATTGCAAATTTCCTCCCCATCACTAGATGAGATATCGCCAAATTTTAATACCGATGGGTAACAGTTGGTTTGCTGTTTGGATTTGACATATTGCCAAAAAGCCCTGGGATTTTTGGAGATGGCTAGTTCGATATTAGCTATATACTTGTCAAACATTTCCCTCTCAAGATCCTTAGCTCGTTGACGCAATATGATAAAAGATTGATAATCCGAAAGATTTCCATATGTTTTAAATTTTGAATGAAACTTTGCTTTTTCTTTAATTATTTTGATAAGGGGGCTTTTGTACAATACGGCCGACGTATCTTGGCGAGTCCGAACTTCGCGCAGAAGGCCGCGCAATGACTTTTTTTAGGAACAAAATGGTGGCATGAGGCGACGTACGGGGGGCGGTGGTCTAGGCTAGGGATTGACCATAAGTAAACACAATCGACACTTTATTCAATCAAATATCGTAATCGATTAGTTTTATTTAGAAGTTATTGATTTTTGTTTAAATAACATATTAAACGAAATAGATTTACAAATATTAGTGAATTTTGTAGTTAATAAACGAGATTTCAATTTAAATAAAAAAAAAACTAATAAAATTTTATTTTCTTAGTTGAAAGACATGATTTACTTAAATATCAGTTATCTATTAACGTCTACTTGAATAACGACTGTTTGAGAAAATCTAAAACCTCCTTATAAAATGGAATAAAATATATTTTTATGACTTCATTTCAATCGATTTGAATGTAAATCGATCAAACAACACCCTCAGGCACGCGTATTGGACATCCCTTTTTGGTTACTTCGTGTTTATTCGGCAATGCTCGGTACACGGTAATTATGTCTCAGTCACACGTTAGCATTGGTGTCGTGTTCGTGTCGCTATCTCTGTCTTGAGCACAGTCGGTTACAAAAGTTTTCGCTGTTATTGTTTTTCATTGTTATTTTTTTTGTTAAGTTTTCTTTTGTTTAGTGTTAAGTTTGTTTTGTTTGTGTTATTTGCAAGTGTCAATTGGCACTTATATTATACGCCAAATATGCCACCAAAACATAATACTGTGTTAAATCGCCAGGCGAGAAAAATTATTTACGATTTAACGCAGTATATGAAAAAAGAAAAAGAAGAAGGCGTAAAAGATGTTTTTTTTTTTGATAAAGTTTATTTAAGAGTCATAGCCAACATTAAAACGTGGAAATGCCGCAGTGCGGGTTCGCGTTCGAGCGACTTATTTTTGTTCCTGATCCTTTATCTAGTATTATTATTGATCGAAGGTAATAGGGAAATTTTATTCGTACATTGGTATATAAAAAAAATGACAATACCTAACAGTTTTCTTCGCGAGTGTACATGCGCTAAAGTTCGCAGAGCCTATGTTCAGACTCGCCAAGATACGTCGGCCGTATTGTACCAAGGAGGATACTTACCCTTTTGACAAGTAATTTTGGATGGAATGTATGTATTATGAAGTAAGTTGATATTGTCATAAAAAAAGTTGACAGCTTCTTCGAGAGGCCTACGGTTTAGCTCAAATGTCCAATCGATTGCTGTAATTTCTTTAACTATGGCGCCATAATTCGCCTGAGCATACAAGAACTTGACTCGAGGCCGAGAATGCAGTTGATGGAGTTGAACAAAGTCGGCAGTGATACAGAGTGCCTTATGGTGTGAGTCCTCGGGCACTAGGGGATCCTGGCTGCAAGTGACAGTAACTTCGCTGTTAGACAAGACAAGGTCAAGAATCCTCTCATTCATATTACGATACGAGTTATACTGAAGTAAATTACAAGCGATGAGAGTATCACAAAAACTGGTTTGAATAGGACCAAGTAGATTACCAGGACAAAGATGATCACCGTCCGCCGCAGCGTACCATTCGATATTGGGTTGGTTAAAGTCACCGAGCACCAAAAACTTATCAGCGGGATGTTTAAGAATAATTTCGGCTAGATTATTAGAGAAATTATTAAGTTGTATCATTAAAGAATTACCAGATTGCTGACTACATATATACACAACACATAGATGTATCTTATAAGTAATTTTAGGTTTCTTTTGGTGTAAAGTTATGGTGACCCACAGATCCTCCGCAGACGAGCACCATTCATTCCGAACATCAGCAACAAGTTCACGACGTACAGCTATTAAAACCCCACCGCCCATAGTTTGATTAGTTTTCGAGTAGCTCCGATCACGTCTCCATACAAAATATCTCTCATCAAACAATTCACTATCGCATATACCGTCTACAAGCCATGTCTCCGTCAAACAAATAATGTCAAAACGATGCATGCACACATTTCTATAGAAAACAGATGTTTTCGTTCGTAGCCCCCGAACGTTTTGATAAAAAACACTAATTGGTGCCATAATAATTCAGATGTAACACCAGGAAAATGATAAGACAGATATTATTATAAGTTACATTCAGACTTGGAACCAAGTACCCTCTATAAGCAATAATAGGCTGTTTAAATGGTAAGTAGAAGCATACAGCACATAAATCGTTAGTTTTAACATTGTATAAAATATAAATAAGAAATTTCACGCTTAAGCAGATCTCACCTTTAACGGCCCTTATATAAAGTATGAAATGACAAAAAACAAGGCGCAATGAGTCAATTGAATAGGCGACACCAACCGATAAGAGAACAAAAGGCGGGCGAGAATGGAATGCGTACAAAAAATACAAGCATGTGTTTCTCAAACTTACGTCTTCTAACGAGACAATAATTAAAGTTTTCTCGACAGTATTATGAATTAAACGAACTTTTACAAAATAAATAAACAATTTGGTGGGAATATGAAACGTTTTAACTAACATACAAACTTTTTTAAATCTTGTTCCGTTTTGATGCAGTGTTTTGGAGACGATGAGTTTTTTCGCACAAGTATTTTGCATCCTCTAACCCACACATGTTCGAAGCCTCGTTCATTGGCTTGAGCTTTAGTTTTATTAAGTAGGAGTTTATTTTCCAACGTTAGGTGGTCGTTGATGTACACCCTATTATTGCCTTGTAAGCCTAGATCTCCAGCACTAAGATTTTTTGATTTCTTTGCGGCAGCTATAAAATCATTTTTAAGGTAACTGTTGTGTACAGAGCAAATAATGTTCTTATTTATTTGGTCATTACGTGTCGGCACCCTTGCTATGTAGTTAATCTGTTCCTTTTGTACATGAAAACCAATGACTTCACCGATCTCAGCCATAACTGCGAACAAGTCTTCATCTTTGGATATAGGCACGCCTTTGATCTCGATATTGTTCATGCGAGACCTCTGCTCGTTTTCCGACTGCCGATTCTCAAGCTGGACAATTCGATCTTGCAAATTAACCATTACTTCCCTGGCCTTCCTCATTGCTTCAATTTCGTCTTCCACACCTGACACTCTGTTTGCTAAGAGTTTTATTTCTTGACCGTAGGACTCAAAGGACGACTTCATTTCAGAAACTTCATGGCGAATAGTTTTTAATTCAGCAAGTTCACTCTGGATTGCCTTCACACTCTCTATCAACGCAGGCAATGCTTCCATTTTGCTTGACAGACTCTGAAGCTCCAGCATGATGGTCACCGAGTTCGCTGGTGGGGCTTTCAAGCAACCTGTTTGAGGACTCGCAACCGGGGTAGCCTTGCAGCTCTGACACTTCCATGTCGATTTCCGCTCACCAAGTTTCCTCCATCCAGCTTCTGTTATCCCCGCACAAGGAAAGTCAAACTTAGCCTTGCAAGCTACACACGTCGCGCCATCCCTCGCTTCCGCGTCGCAGCGTTTGCATGTAAACATTTTTAAAAAGTTTGGGAAACACTGTCTACGGCCGATTTTATTTTTAAGTTCTCGTAAATATATATTTGGAAACTATTAGCAACACCGTGTACTCGTGCGAACGATACGCCGACTACCGCCAAACAGGAAACTAGATGTGAATATGTAAAGGAAAGTGATGTGAGTTTCAGATTTAAAAAGGTATGCCCGAGAGATATATGTTTAATAATTGATAAGTTAAAATGCAACAAATCACCTGGTTTTGATGATATTAGAGTTCAAGATTTAAAAATAATTAAGTATCCAATTAGCGGAGTCATTGCTCATTTCATAAATAAATGTATAGATCGAGAATTATACCCTAATGATTTAAAAATTTCAATTATAAGACCAATCTTCAAGGGGGGGAAATACAAAGAATACACAAATTATAGGCCTATCGCGATATTGAGCGTAGTTAATAAAATAGTCGAGAAAGTAATAATGGGCCAAATTACAGTGTTTTTAGAAAGTAATAATATTCTAACTGATACTCAACACGGTTTCAGGCCAAATAGAAGCACAGCAACGGCTTTAAATAAATTTACTGATGATATAAATAGCTCACTAAATTCGAAAGAAGTGATTTTATTAACATTTATTGATTTTAAAAAAGCCTTCGACACTCTGGACCATGAGGGCTTGCTGCAGGCCATGGACGAGTGCGGAATACGAGGTCCTGTAAAGGGGTGGTTCAGGCAATATCTGCACAACAGGTACCTAAAAGTTAGGGTTAAAGGATCAGACAGTGAACTCGGCAAAGTTAATTATGGGGTGCCGACCGGATCAGTTTATGGACCGATTGGGTATATCATGCACGTCAATAGTATGGTCAATGTCATAAAAAATTGTAATACCTATATGTATGCAGACGACACGTGCTTGGCATACAGTGGCCGGGACTGTGAACTGATCCAGTCCGCAATGCAAGAAGATCTGGATAATTTAGTTAAATGGGCGCACGATAATGGCATTCTTATCAATTTAAATAAAACCAAATGTATGTTGATATCATCTCCGTATAACCGTGTAGCAAAGAATGCCTATATCTCAGTAAAGGGCCACTCGTATGAATGCCTTCATGATAACAAGGCAAACTGTCAGTGTGAGTGTGTTGAGCGCGTAGCGAACTACAAGTACCTAGGACTAACAATCGATGAAAGATTTACTTGGGACGCACATGTAGACACTGTGTGTGGAAGACTTCGCTCAGTACTAGGGAAACTGAATAATTTAAAATATATAGTTAGTAAGCGAATACTGTACATCCTTTACCACGCACTCGCAGATGCAACAATAAATTACGGGTTGGCTGCTTATGGACTGACGTTTCCGGTACATTTAAATAAAATAAAAAAATTGCAAATTAGACTGTTAAAATTACTAACAAACAAGGCAACTAAAGACAACATTAATAAGGAGTACGAAAAATTATTTAAAATTTGTAAACTATTACCCATTCAGCAAAAAGTAAAGATAACTATAATCTTAGGACACCACAATAAAAACGAACACAACATTAAGAGAGTGTATAACCGGCAAACCCGTAAAGCGACGCAAAGAAACAAATATTTAGTTCCGAAAGTAAAGAATTATTTTGGTCAAAGGACGCAGCGATGGCTCATTCCGACATTATTAAATGAATTACCTACGCAAATTACAACTGAAGCAGTTCCTAGAAATGTCCTAAAAAATGTCCTGCGTAAGCATTATTTAGGTTTATGTCCTTAGCGTAAGAACCTATTTATGTAGTGACTGTAAGAGGCGGACGCGGGCCGACCGGTCTAGCATGCGCGCGCGCCGTGTTGTTGTTGTGGCCGCTCGAGCGGCCGTCGCGGCGTCTCGCTCGCGCTGGGTTGCTTGTCTCCCTCCGGCGGGGCGGGGTGCGGCGGCGGTCGGGACGATTGTGTGCTTGCGTGCGTTGCTCATGCTAGCCTGGTGGGCAAGGCGACCTGACCCCATTATTAGATATTTAGTGTGTGTACCCCTTTTTGTTAATGTTTGTGTTTTTGTTTCGACTTTGCGTATATGTACCCATAGTATAGGGTAATAAGTACTTGTATATTATAAAACTGTATCCACGAGAACACTGCCGACAAACTGTACAGCAGTTTGGCAGATGAAATGTGTATTTTTTTCCATGTAACTTTCTTGAATAAATAAATAAAAAAAAAAAAAAAAAAAAATAAGATTGCACAAAAACATTACTTGAGGTGACTCATGTTACCCACAAGTCAACAAAAAATGATTTTGTGTGCTCGGCCATCTGGCGCGCGGCGGCGCGTCTTTTGTTATCGGACCGTGCGCGTATAACGACGTAATACGAATGCGCGCGTGGTCAGCCAGAGGATAGGCGTCATAGTATTTGACGTCACAGTTTGTATCGGACTTCTCTTTCTAACTGTCAACTTTGAAGCTAAAAATTCTTTCATAATTGTTTGCAAATAAAATACTTATTATCTCTAATAATAAGTATTTTATTTGCAAATAAAAAAATTCCATGCTTATTCCATATTGTGGGTTAATCTCGCCTTTGAACATCACCTGTCCTATACATATTTGTAGCTGTATGTTTTGTGTGCAATAAAGAAAGAATATGGAAAAGGTTCTTGAGCTACGAAAATTGGTTTACTGCACGAAATACATGGCAGTTAAGTCTGAGTGTAACGTGCGGTTTATTATCTTTTTGTGATTTCTGTTCAGGTATATTATTTATTAGTCTTGTGAAAATTGTCTGAAATAATATGATGATGATTGTTGAGTATGTTGGAAAAAAGCTGCTAGTATTATATATTCAAAATTCAAAATTCAAAAGTCATTTATTCAAATTAGGCTGAGTGCCAGCACTTTTTGAACGTCAAAGTTCTACATAAAGACAGTCCCCCAAAACGCCCGCCCGTCACCACTTCCTAGTGTTTTAGCTGGGAAGAAGAAGTGGCGCAACAAACTCCCCAGCAACACATCTGTCTGTTGAGTTATAAGAACTATCACTTATACAAAGGTATGTAAGTAGTCAGTATTCTTACAAAGAAAACAATACAACAAAGGTAACACGTAAAAACATAAAACTTAATAATTCGCTACTTGTAAGCTAGCACACTCCATTATGCCAGCATAAACAGACAAACTCAAGCATAAAAACAATATCAAATCAAACTAAATAAGCCTCCAGACATGAAGGGTGTGCCCGCTTACACGTGCAGAGGGTAGAATTTAATAAAAAGATCTGTGACTCGACGCCACAAGTGATAAACCAGGGCCATCAAAATTAAACATTAAGCATATAATCGTTATAACAATAGTAAAATCCATGGCTAACAAGACGACCTTTCACCACAAGCAGCACCCGTTCACGAGCATAACGCAAAGATCAGCCATTACCCCCCTCGCCATATTTGAGGGAAAGAGGTAACCCGACCCCCGACGCTACCGCAAGCAGTAAAATCTAAGGGAGCATGACGAACTTGCTGCCGGTTGCTCAGGATAGAATAAAATCATACAACTGTCGAAGTCACTAGTTAATCACATGTTGCAATACACTCATTATAAAACATTGTTATGAGAGTATTAAGTCAATACAAAAAAAAAAAAATAAATAACAAATAATTGACCTCTACGGACATATAAATTAACAAATATATGAACTCATATGTCATAAGCTAACTATGAAAGAACATTAAAAACGAAGTATGTCTTGCGTTCAACACTGCGACCAACTATTATCATCGTCTAAATAATCATTGATTGAATAGTATGCCTTCGAACAAAGGTTAGATTTAACTTTAGCTTTAAACGAGTTAAAAGGCAGCTCAAGATAAGAAAGAGGTAGCTTATTGTAAAAACGGATACCGAGCCCCACAAATGAGCCTTGGACCCTTCGAAGACGATGGGATGGTGCATGTAATTTGTGCTTGTTTCTAGTGTTAAAGTTATGGATATCACTGGTTTTAGTGTATAAATGTATATTTTGCCTAATATATAATACTAGTTGCCGCCCGCGGCTCCGCCCGCGTGATTGTCGAAAACTATCCTAAGGGAACATATTCCCGGGATAAAAAGTATCCTATGTGTTATTCCAGACTATAATCTACCTCTGTGCCAAATTTCATCAAAATCCATTCAGTAGTTTTTACGTGAAAGAGTAACAAACATCCATACATACATCCATACTTACAAACTTTCGCCTTTATAATAGTAGTAGGATGTTTGCAAAAATAAATTGAGATGCTACCGTGAGAATTCCAATATCTTTGAAAAGTTCTTTTAAGGAAACTCTTGACCCCAGCTGATATATTGCTCGAACAGCCCGTTTTTGTAACACAAATATATTTTGTATGTCTGCAGCTCTTCCCCATAATAGGATACCGTAAGACATAACGCTATGGAAATAACTAAAATAGACTAACCGAGCTGTGTAAACGTCAGTGTATTGTCTGAAGTGATAACTTCTTATGTGAGGGCAAATCACTTCGTAACGTAACGCGTTACGGCGCCAGTCTGTCTGGCTTCCCTTTCTCTCACGCATACGGCAGCGGTGGCCCACCTCTCTCACTCTAACCCACAGCGCTAGTCGTATTTCGGACAGGCGCTTCCCATATTAAATAGTTCAACTTAGATTAATTTAAGTTATCACTTCTGTCGCACACGTTTTTATATATATATATATATATTTTTTTTTCTTACAGACAAGTAAAAACAGCGAGTTGGCGGGCGTTCTCATCAAATTCGAGGAGCGCGTCAAGCAACGAGACAAGAAGCTTGAAGACGCCGCCAGCAACGACGCCGCGCTGAGGAGGGAGATCGACCAGAGAGACACGGTACATTTCATCAATTTTTGTTTAATGTTTTCAGCCTTTAAGACGTCCACTGCTGGGCACAGTCCTCCCCCAAGTGTCGCCACATCTAGCGGTACAGTGCGTCTCGCATCCAGTGGAATCCCGCGGCCTTCAAGAAGTCATCGCCAGGAAACTTCGAGCAAAGCCCTTTTCATTGCCCTTTTGCTGACTTTAAGCCTTCTGATAAGGCCCATTGTTTCCTTACGGATACTTTTATAATATACAGGGTGATTTTTTAAAGTGTGCGTGGATGGCTAAATCCGAAACTATGAGGAATATCGACAAACACTGAAAGGAGTCTCGAGCCTGATTTTGATGAAAACTAAAACTGCATCATTCGATTTTTGAAAAAGCACCAGATAAACGTGCAATAGCGGTCATACATACTTAATTCATTCATTGACATACTTAATTCCGAAAACAGAAATAATGACATAAAGTTGTCCTGAATCGACCTCTATCGTGATCCTTTACTTTTTAATAATGAAAAACGATTACTTAATAATTTATTGTCTGGGTACCTACGCAGAGAAATTAAGGACAGGGCGATGAACTTTATTGCAAACTAGCTTTTGCCCGCGACTTCGTACGCGCATATCGCATTTTCCCGTTCCCATAGGAATTCCGGGACGAATAATACCTACACATTCCTCATGAATAACCCCATCTATTGGTGAAAACCGCATGAAAATCCGTGCAGAAGTTTTTGAGTTTATCGCGAATAGACAGACATACGCGGCGGGGGACTTTGTTTTATAATATGTACTGTTTTTCTGGCGCTTACTGTATAGTTGATTACATCCGGATTCTAATAGCCTGAACAAGACTGACCTGTCAATCATATGAAGATGTTGTTTTATCTTATGATCAAATGAGAACAGTATACTTCCATATACACGTTTTATTTGATAGGTTTTTTCCAAGGTCTAGTCTAGCTCTTTATTAGTTTATTTTATAATTAGCACTTCGCCCGCGACTTCGTAAGCGCATATCCCGATTTTTCACGTCCCCTTATTGTTTTTCCTGTTCCCGTATAGCCTTCATGTTCCCCTTAGCATTCCTCATGAATGTGGCTATCATATACAAAACGAATTTTCCAAATCCGACTGGTAGTAGCAGAAATTAGCGCGTTCAAACAAACTAACTCTTCAGCTTCATTATATTAGTATAGATATTAGAATGAATTGGATGTTCGTTGAAAATAGGAAAGTACTGATGGTTGTTTAATAAAGAATGCCTGTACATAAAGTTTAAATAAAATACTGTTCATCAAATAAATAAGAACTTGTGTTGGAAGTCAACACACTCTGTATTAGCACACATTAATTAAAATATCCTTTCATTTCCCTACAGACAATAAAACAACTAGAGAAGACGGTTCTCGAGCGAGAAAACCGCCTGTACCAGCTGACGACACAGTTGGAAGAAATGAAGCGAGTCCAGGAGATGGTGGCCAAGCTGATGAGCAAGAGTACCACCTCCACCAGCTTGGGGAGCTAGCACCTGCCGCCGTAAGCATTATGGAAGTAGTATTCTTAGCGAAATAGGGATGACAATGGTATAAAGTTAACTTTTTGAACGCCAAACCATAAACACAATCGACGTGCTCCCGACGCCAAGCTACAAATTCACAATCAAGGTGGAATGATAATTCACTTCACCTCACTCCAACTAAGTTTTTCACAGAATAGTTCGGCTGGGTGGTGAGCTAACACCAGCTACCATGAGAAGGACTATGTACTTTATTCATAGGGATATAGGAATGGTAAATAAAAGGCTACCATTCGAATTTCGATCATGGTAGCCGATCTCTACGGAGATTGAATTCCCATCAGATTATGAGAGTAAAGCGCAGGCCACACCGCCAGCTAGCGAGCGAGTCGGGCGAGCATCTTTTCACCTCTTTTCATACTTCGGTTCACACCCCAAACTACAAAGATAAGCTACGTCAGCGATACAAACGATGCGAACGAAATATCCGAGGTTGCCAGCGATGCTATTCGTTCACCTCGTTAACGTAGCTTAGCTCTGTAGTTCGCGGTGTGAACCGAAGTATGAAAAGAGGTGAAATGATGCTCGCTGGGCTCGCAGCTCGCTAGCCCGTCCCTCCGTAGTGTAAGGTGTGAACCTACATAATTTAGTTCGCTCGCTCGCTAGCTGGCGTGGCCTGGTCTTTAAGGTAGAGAGAGTGCACCTGTGTTTACGCACACAATTGCGCACTATACTCCTGCGTACTTTGCTAATCTCCATTGTAATTCGCCACCGTAACCAAAATTCGAACGGTAGGATTATTTTTGTTTTACGTAAAGAACGAATCATATTATGATTTTTCATTGTTTTTCTTTACTAGTACTTGCGCACGGATTCAATTTTAATGGTCTGTTTCAGCAACAGCTGTTACATATGTATCTGAAAGATTATAATTATTTATTGGGTATATAGGTAATTATTATTTATCGAGAGGTGATGAGAACAATAGGCCTCAGTCCACGCAGCAGTTTCAAACCACCTAAAAAAGTGTGCGTCTCGGGACGCCCGACAGACGTGATAACTTAAACTAATCTAAGTTGAACTAGCTGTGGGTTAGAGTGAGAGAGGAAGAGCCTACCTACCGCTGCCGTATGCGTGAGAGAAAGGGAAGCCAGACAGACTGGCGCCACAACGCGTTACGTTACGAAGCGGTTTACCCTCCCATAAGAAGTTATCACTTCAAAAATCTGGTTTGCGTGTCAATAAAAAATATTTTACATCTTTCTTCTTTTTTGCAGATCATCAATGAAGTACTAATCGACGGGACCAGGGACCTCAACGACAAACAACTAGACAATATTTTATACTTGATATATCCGCATCATGATAGATTTTAATATTATTTTACAAGTATTTTTCATATTGCGTATATGAATGGGCTGGACTATGGAATGCGAACAAATTGATAATGTTTATTGTATAGATATTTTAATGTCGGACTAATAAAATTATGAATATGTTGTATTTGTTTTATTTTGAACTGGGTTTTTCCCGCGGTTTCGCTCTTGTGACCTGTGACAAGGAACCGTAATTTTCTCAGAAAATACCCCCATTCTTAAAAAAGTAAACGACACGTCACAAATCAATAAATCAATCGCAAGTCTAGTAATGCCCAGGGTTGCAGAATTTGTTCGAAAGAGTCACCGCGGCCCTGGAACGCAAAGGGCTTTAGAAGGAACACGGATGGGTTTTAGTCAGTAAGAGTCTGACACGCCCTTAGGCTCCACCCAGAGCGGAAGAAGTCATTTGATGATTTCCCATCCTTAAAAAAAAAAAAAAAAGTAATGCAATTAGCCGTTGAAAACACGTGCAACCTTTCTGGGTGCGCTGATTTGATTTGAATAATAGTAGTGTCATCAAGGGTATCTTTTACACTGCACACTCGGGCTACGTGCCCAGGGCCCCGCGATCGATGTGCCCCTAACTTCTGCCAGATCACCTACCGATGACTGATAAATATTTTAATTTTATGAAAATCTAACGTAGCATTGTTTTGAAGCACTAACTTGTAAATTCTAAAAGATATTCTATTCTGGATATTTCTTTTTCGCCTGTTTTAGCAAAATATTCCTCTGACAAAGTCTCATTATTCCATGCCCCGGGCCTCCAATAGGCAAAAGACGGCCCCGGTTGTCATTTTCTTTTTGGCTTTATGTTTGCAAACAAAAATAGTAAAGAAAGAAAGAAAATTGTGTTTATTGGCATTATAAAAAACAAACACCTTAAAATAAAGTTGGTGTTGCAACTTCCTATTTCCCATCTCATTCCTGCACATTGCCTTTCGTCGTTCATGTGAGCAAGTCGTCTACATCAAGTGGCGCCTACTGCGTCCAGTGTGGGTAGAAAAACAATAGCACTTTATTCAGAGCAATTTATACATAAAATAAATATTCCTATCCCGACCTCTACACACCCCTTTACCAAAACATCAGACAAGCGAGACGAGCCAGACCCACTTATCTCAATGTGAGACTAAAATCGGTGAAAATAAAGCAAACACGGCGGGAACAAGACTGATGACGTCACCCGTGTTCCGGCGAAGTGACCTTGAACTAGCGAGACGAGGCGGTTAGGGACGAGTCACACTGCGCCAGAAAACTCTGCCATAGACAGAGAAAGTAATTACCCTCGTAGAACTATCCAGTCTATAGAAAGAGACAAAGATACGTGAAGAGTGTGATTGTGATCGCTTTCTCTCTCTCACAATTTTCTGTACTTATTTAGTACAGGACCTACTAGCATCTGCCAGCGGATTCGCCGGCTTGTATTTCGAAAATTATCCCAAGGAAACAGTACCTCTGGGATACAAAGTGTTCTATTCCAGACTATATCTATTTTTGTGCCAAATTTCATCCAGATCCGTTCGGCCGTTCCGGTGTGATTGAGTAACAAACATCCATGCATCTATTCATCTAATTTTCATGTCCGTGACTACCGCAGGACCACCAACGCCAATCGCTTCCATATTTGGTAAATAATTAGTACTCAATTGATACTAATTAGTACTCAAACAACAAAATTGGGAGAAAATCGACTTTGAAGGCGGTAGTCACTTCCGTTCAGCAGGACCACCATGAGCGCTGAAAAAGCTACAGGCATTCTAAGTATACAATAATTAGTACCTACCCTTTTATGTGATTCATTTCGTTTGACCTGTTTTCTGTTATGTTATGTACCTACAATCCTAACTAATATTATAAATGCAAAAGTGAGGTTGTTTGAAACATCTTCACGTCTTTACAGCTGCACGAATTTGGATGAAACCTGTCGCACGGCTAGATCATGTCATGGATTACGGCACAGGGTACTTTTATCCCAGGAGAATTTTCCTTTGGAATAATATCCGAATACACGCTGGCCGAACCTGCGGATGGCAGCTAGTAGCAATATACCTAACTAGCGGACGTCACGCGATTTCACCCGCGTAGTTCCCGTTCCCGTAGGAGTACTGGGATAAAATATAGCCTATGTTACTCGCTGATAATGTAGCTATCCATTGCTGAAAGAATTTTTCAAATCAGTCCAGTTGTTTTTAAGTTTATTCGTTACATACAAAAATACAAATCTTTCCTCTTTAAAATTTTTGTACTTACCTATAGATAAAAATTAGGTGCCTTATTTTCGTGTAAGTATGTAACTAGTACCAGGCTAACATGAATGGCATGGGAGCCCTCCTTAGATTCGTTTATTATCATTGTCCCTAAAACACCGGAAATCAATACACATCTTACGTTATGTTTATTTACACTACAAATGGACGGAAATGGGTTAAAAGCTTCTTGAAAGCCTCTGCTAATGTTATTACATTGAGATTATTTTATGTAGCTAAACATAGATAGGTAGGTACCTACTTAATGAGATATGTATGTACTTACTTAAATAGTTGTAAGCTCCTGTTCACAAGTACCCGAGTTGGCTCGTTAGTTTACATAAATATATTTCTGTGTTAGTTTACCACACCTGCACCAGTATGCAGATAGATAGACGTCCGTTCTCGCTTGCCGCTCTCAGAGCGCTTACGCATTACGTCCGATCCGAACCCTATCAATATCTGTGAAAAGACGGTCCGGCGTAGTCGTAGAACAATTTGAATGGTAGCTTATGCACTACACCCGATTTCCGTCATGCGATTTCACTCCGTCATCCAAGAATCTCCATTTCGGATCAGATTATTGATGGACCTTAGAGGCCATACTATTATTTGTATGAACAGTTGCGCACTACGTCCGAACCGAATCCGAGCTGCGTCCGAGAAAAGTGGCAGAGGGGCCTGGGGGCGGGGGTTGACATGACTCGGCCCTTTTAGAACTTAGTTGGATTTACTGCAAAAATCTTATAATAATTTAATTGAACAAGGATAAGGAAGCACCGGATCAACGCAGGATGGATGAAATGGCGACAGGTCACTGGAACAACTTGCGACCCACGGATGCCCCTCAAGTTAAAGGGGAAAATCTATAAGTCCGTGATAAGACCTGTCGTACTGTATGGATCAGAATGTTGGGCTGTGAAAAAGACGGATGAGAAAAGATTGCATGTAGCGGAGATGAGAATGTTGAGATGGATGTGTGGAGTATCGAGAATGGATAAAGTGAGGAATGAGTTCATCAGAGGTAGCTTAAAAGTGGCGCCAATAACGGAAAGATTGAAAGGGAACCGCTTATCTTGGTATGGTCATGTGAAGAGGAGGGATGAAATGCACGTAACTAAAAGAGTTATGAATATAAATGTGGATGGATGGACAGGGAGAGGGAGGCCAAAGAAAAGATGGATGGATTGTATTAGAAGTGATATGAAAGAAAAGGGAGTCAGTGATAGCGTGACGGTTGACAGGACAGAATGGAAGAAAAAAACGTGTTGCGCCGACCCCAAGTAACATGGGATAAGGGCAGGAAGATGATGATGAACAAGGATAAGGAATCATGGCTGGGATGGTTGGAATTTATATTGTTCTCAAGACTTTAGGGAGTTAATTTCTGGTTAACACTGTAACACTGATAAACACGATGAAAGTATAAGAGATAAGAGTAGGGGAAGATCCAAGAAACGAAGGATGTATTGTGTGAAGCCATATCGTCTGTATGTCTATAGTAGGCGCCAGATAAATGTGGAATAAAGTATATTGACCTTTCCCTAATAACTGTTCATAGATACCTGAACAATTAAATATGAATCGTTTTTCATTATTAGACAATGTTAAGGATCACGAGAGATGATGATTCGGGACAGCTTTGTGTCATTAATTTCGTTTTTCAAATTAAAAATGTCAATAATTGTAGGTGGGTCAATGACCGTTATTCCACGATTATCTGGCGCCTACTATAGAAAGGAGGTTACTCACGGATTTGGATCGGAGGTAGTGTTTAAGCAAAATCCGAGTTCGGTCCGAGTTTTCTCGGACAGTATTTTGACGGATTCTGATCGGATTCGAATCGGACGTAGTGCGCAACCGCTCTCTAGTGACTGACTACCTCAATACCCGTGCGCTCGAGTCTCTCGATACAACATTAGATCTATTGTAAAGCAACACCATTATTCAAACGTTTCAACAGCCTATTAGCAAATTATTTAATTCTTCGCGTTTCTTTCCCTTCTCCCTTTTTTAAATGGATAAAATTACACCTAAATCTTTGACTGGTTTCTTCATTTCGTACAATCACATCTCAACCTTCTCAGTTCATCAATATGCGGTGCTGATTTACCTATAGTTTGCTGAAAAATTATTTTCGAAAAGAAAATAGAGATCCCTACGAAAACTGGAATAACAATGCTTGTGTGTGTGTTGTACCTAATAAATTTTATACCTAAACTTCGACAAACTAATCGGAATGAATGTTATTTTTTCTTGATGGAAAGCATTTTTTGTGTCACTTTGGAAAAGTATCGAGCCTGTTTATTTTATTAAGTAAATAAATTGTCTATACAAGAAAGAGAATGATTTTCCCTCATGATCGCTGCATTTGGGCGCCACATATCTACGCATAAGCGTATGCCATCGGCATCTTAAAGTATTGGTACTGTAGCGGCATCAATGCCGCCACAAGAAATTAACGAAGTAAAACTTGTACCGCAACAAAAAAGAATCGTAACGCCATCTATACTATTACTTACAACTAACGGGCAGCTGCCCACCGGACACAACACCCATTCGCTCGGAGGATCCTGCCTTTCTTATGGTGGTTCGCGGGACCCTTGAACTCCGTTCCGCATACCCTGTATAGTATCGCCGGTAAAATCTAACGAGAAGGTCCTTTGACTTATTCTATGAAATCGCTTTGGAATTGGAATTCGATATGGTTGTGAAACAAGTTTACCTGTTTCGTCTATAGGGATTAAAATAAGTACATCTTTGATTTTTGGAAAGGGTTGAGGACTTTGACTGATTTCATTTATCCCAATACCTAATTTCAACAACTCCTAAAGGAATAGCAGTTTCTTTGCCCAGTTTATTCAAACTCAAAGCATTTATTTCAATTAAACCATTACAGGCACTTTTGAATAGTCAAGGTCGGTCTGTCCAAAGAGATGAAGCTTATTACACGTTCCAAAGCGTAGATCTCTATGGATAAGAACGTGCAAGAAACTCCACAGACACTCTTTTAAATCAATGTTTTTTACAAAGATATGGTTACATCATTCGTGTGAAAATTATACAAACATACATATATGTGAGAACGATGTAGAAAGACTTGCACGATCAAGCGTCCGAAGTAAAAAAAAAAGCAACAATTCAAGGAACAAAAAATTGAAATAAACCGTGGCAGCTGAGACATGACCAGTCCTAGCTGACGGCGCTCGCTCAGCAATATGACGCCTGCGCTAGCACCATTCGGCTCAACCACTTTGAAGAGTGCCAAATGATCCAGCACCATCAGCCAGACTTTTAATTGAGCATGACACTCCCAACCGCCAATCTTTCGATCCTTCTTTAATAACAAAACCAGTAGCTCTTTCAGAATGTTCATTAACTTTGATTACAGTTTCAAAAGACCCTTTCACGTCTAAAGGTAATGTATTCCCATAAGAATACAAGTTTTTAACTGATCCCTTCAGCTGATTTAAGCAGAGAATCCTTTTTTTTTAATTTCCCACGTTTTTCCTGTAATCAGGTTTAATTTGCATCCACAATCGATAAGCAAATTTAATTTGATGCCATCTACTTCACATTCTATGGTTGCATACATTACGAAGGTAGGTAAATATTTATAATGTTACCTCGGATTATTCGAAAAACAAATTTAACTTTGAGAAGTGACTCCTTTAGGTAATGCAGAAAACATTGGAAAATTGATAAACGATCTTGACAACAACGTAATGATAAATTATTTTTCATCAATAAATTATCGAGATTGTATACTTACCTACTTTAAAGTAAAAAAAAATTACTAACCTTTTAACTCGTTGCCAGTTCTAAGCTCCTCACTCTCCCGTTCACAAGTACTTGAGTTGGCTCGTTACCACACCAGTAACCAGATAGACGTCCATTCTCGCTTGCCGCTCTCACGAGACTGACCAAAGAGTATAGTAAGTAATAGGGAGACTGACTGACTACCTCACTACCCGTGCGCTTGAGACGGCATTAGATCTATTAGTAGGGTACCTTGTTTATTATATCTATGGTAGGTGCAAACACTACAATAGGTATTTGGTAATTCTAGTAGCCAGAAACCTCTGATGATCATCAAAAAAAATAGATATGTATTGTGAAAAAGTGTGTTTTTAAGCAACTTACAAAATAGGTATCTGCCTACCTACGTCATTGTAAAAGTTGTTCATAATGATGGGTATAATGACCCCTTTTCAGGTATTGCGTTTATTCTGATACACGTTGTTTATAAAGACTGTTTTTTTTAAATAGGTATGGTATTAAAGTGATCATACCTACCTAATATCAATCAAAATGTTGTTTCTTTTTACCCCGTTGTACTAGTATCAACAACCCGGCCCGTGTCAACTCCAAGAATACCTATTAGGCACAAGAAAAACAAAAATGTACTTACCTCAAAATCAAATATACTCTGCCCTCACCAGTACTCATTCACTTCAGTCACCCGAAGGCTCTCAACGTCAACGTCACAGGCACATAGCCCACATAGATATCTACCTAGGTCACATCTGGTTATTCTGAATCTGTCGGGCACCTAACTTGACACCATAACCTTCAGTACCTAGTCGGCGAGGTTGAGGTCAATCTTTTAGGGTTAAAAGGGTAACTTTGTTAGCTATATGCTTATTAGGTACTAAAGCTTTTGTTAGCGATCGAGAAGGTCATGATCTACTCATGTGCTAAGTTTCATCTAAATTCGTTTCGGCTTTGAGCTGCGATTTATTAATTAAACTAAACTTCCATAGATACAGGCAAGATGTAGAAGAAACGGCTACAAATAAGATTCTATACCTAATTATTCTCAAATATATAGGTAATCTATACTAATTCATACCAAATACTATCTATACTATTATCTACCTATTATTTATCTATCTACGAGTATAAAGCTGAAGAGTTTGTTTGTTTGAACGCGCTAATCTCTGGAACTGCCAGCCGAATTTGCGAAATTATTTTGTATGAGCCACATTCATGAGGCCTTCCTCATGAATGTGTGAATGTTTCCGTATAGCCTGTAGACTTTATAGGCTATACGGAGACGGGAAAAACGGGATATGCGCGTACGAAGTCGCGGGAAAAAGCTAGTATAACATCAAAAGCCTATTTATTATCCCCCTTCTGGAACACAGACCTTTTCTGAGAGGGACTGGACTGGTATTCACCGAGGGAGCCCAGTGCTTATCGCAAGATGTCACAAAGTCTTCAATTTTTTGGTTTAGGTCATGCTGGTTTCCTCAAGATGTTTCTCCTTCACAGTTTAAAGGACATTGGCGATGAGCAATTACAGAAAGTAATGCACCAGCCTGGAACCCACAACTTTAGACGCGCTAAGTCGGGGGCTCGGGGCGGTAAGTACTGCCGGTCGATTCTGTAAACATGTCAAAGTGAAGGCTTGCGCTTGGCCACGAGGTGAGCTGTCAATCCATGTAATCAAGATGGAATGACAGCTCACTTCGTGATCACGTGACATCTTGATTATATGGATTAACAGCTCACCTCGTGATCACTTCACCTAAGCCTTCACTTCGACATGTTTACAGAATCGACCGGCTGGACCACCAATGCAGCTCTTGGTTCACCGAAAAGTTTTAATATAACTTACAAACCTACTTCACTAATTGAAACACAATAGCGTATTCTACAAGAAAGAAAAAATAAAATTATATTTAGACCGTCCGTTAGATTTTCAAAAAGTATTGGACATGTATTTTTTACCATTTCAAATCGCTAATATGATAAAGATAAAGCGCATCAAAGTTCAAGAGAGGGGGGGCTGGTGACGTCACGTCGCTAGTAAAAATTGTACTATCTTAGTGACGTCACGCGAGTTTTCAACGTACTGTATCTTCGTCATATTTTGTTTACGTGTAAAAAGAAAAAGTACGTGTCCAATATTTTTAGGAAATTTATCTTACGGACTTAATATATTTTTTCAGTAGAATCTTGTAGCATGCGCATCAAAGCCGAAATAGCAGGGGTGGCTTTTTGCTACTAGGGAACAAAACGAAAACATATAAAAACGATGTTCCAAAACTTCACAGAATGCCAATAACAAATATAGTGCACACACGTACCTTGGACTGCTACGGCACACGCTGAGCCTTCCACCTCCGATTGCCCCGAGGGCAGGAACACAGGAATTCCGGGATGCGAGTAGGAGATACACGCGTGTAGAAGCAGAAATAAGATAATTTGTCCAGTATTGGGACTTGAGAACGTCGCTGCGCAAAAAAATATGTTCTCCCACGGCCGTTGCGTCAGTCCTCTCGCTCCAACTTTTTTACCAGTAATGGTCATTGTGTGCACCACAGACTATAGCAGGGCTGCGTTTTGTTATTGCGAACTGATGGAGCATTTAACATCGATATTAATCGATACCTAGGATTGGTCGAATAAATTACGTTTAGTTTTTACGAAGACTGAACAACCCTATTAAACAAACTATCTAGATAATTACAGAACCTTCTCTTCATATTCAATTTCAACAAACAAACTCCGAAGTCCCAGCAGACCTACGTAGGTAATCGTGATAAAATAAAGCGATTCATCTTATTTTCTCCGCGAAAATGATAAATTGTTTTCTGAACACGGTAGGTACATTAAAACATAACTAGGTCTCCGGACTTAGGAGAGCTCATTTGGTCCGTCTATTGGACGGGCGAGTGATTTGTCTTGTTTTTACTCGACTGTCCCAAAAGGAGGGTAATGTTTTTCAGTGTAGAAATTTTGTTGTTTTCCTATTTAGTTGGGTTGTGTTTAGTTGTTTGTTTGGTCTAGTAGAGGGATTATGGAGGGTTTCGTTCGTGCCTTTTTATTTTTTTTCCGCACTAGTTTGGATATTCTTGTTTAATTTAATAATGTAATGAGCTCATGGAAAGCGTCCGGTGACGATGACGCGAGTTCCATGATTTTTGTTCATCCAAAAAGTGCTCAACGCGCCTAAAGAAGTATTCACTTCAAAAAAATCCGTGTAGGTATGCCCAAATCTGATAATAGTCAAAACATTGTCATTAGAAAGAATCAACCGATGTAGTCATCTTCTGAAAAATCCTATGTTATTTCACAAAATGCAAAATACATACGTAGGTACATCCTTTTATCGCTTACTAGCACATTTATAAGTAGTAGGTACCTACAAAGTACCAACTGCGCGCGTCGAAATGACTTAAAGTGCAGGCAGACTCCGGAAATTGTCGTGCGACTGACTGAGAGCATCAAACAGGAGCATCGCTAGTAGTGCGATAATGTATTGTACATACCTAGGTATCTGTGGTGTAAGTCATGAATGTTTGGAAAAAGGTACAAGATAAATGTAATAGATATTTTGATCGAGCTTACTTGCTAAGATCACCAGTTCACGACACAGCATACTGTTCTATCTATCCATCTAATTTGCTCCTAATCACCTACAGCTGGGAAAAGGCCTCCCTTTTCCACACACACGGTGCCGCTACGGCATAATACATACAAATGAAGGACCAAGATGAGGGGGAGAGTGTATGCGCCGCAGCCGTTGCCAAACGGTACCGCGTAACATTGTTGCGACGCCGCGTACTACGTGTGCACGCTGATGCCTCTCCCTTAGTCCTGGGGGGCTACTCTCTAAGCTTGAAGTCCGTAGTTGTGGGCGTATTCTAGTCTGCCGCGATGTCGCCTAGCATTGAATGGACCCAAATAGTGGTTCCTTTAGCTCATCTGGCATAGGGCTGTCTGACCCGGCCAAATCCCACTTCAGATCAGCAGCTTTCCGGGTAACATCGAATTCAGTATAAAATAAAACCACAAAGCATATATGATATCTATTTATTGATTTCATAGTACAATAGATAAGTCTCGATGAAGTGAGTGAGTTCATCCAATAGTTTGATAACAGTAAGTAAATAAAATTTGCAGCAATAACATACTTATAAGTAGATAGAAGTGTGCTTCGTATCAGTCAGCGAGACCATTATTTTATTGGGGGTATATTATTGGAAAGTATTGTAAATTGGACCGCTCGCCCGGCTAAATTGGACCACGTTAACATTTTATTTGGATCATTCGTTACTGGGTGCTCTAAGCGATATGCAGTAACATCGCTTAATGTTGCCAGTTACGACGTTTTGAAAATGTAAAGGTGGTCCAATTTACCATATTTTCCCTTACATGGTGTAACGGATAGGTGTAGTCATATTGTAAAAACTGCTTTTGCCTATGTAGGTGGTAGCACCCTAAGACATCTGCCAGGGTTGCGGAATTTGTTCGAAAGAGTCACCGCGGCCCTGGAAAGCAAAGGGCTTTAGAAGGAGCACGGATGGGTTTTAGTCAGTAAGAGTCTGACACGCCCTTCCGCTCCACCCAGAGCGGAAGAAGTCATTTGATGATTTCCCATCCTAAAAAAGAAAAAAAAAAGGTGATCATCTTCCCTTAAGAATGTCATTGTCAATAACCAAAACAAAAATTGGATTTTACGTACAAAGTTATCATTAGCTAATCAAAATTAGTACCTAGGGTAAGTACATTTTTTTTGGGATTTGTCTATGACTTCCTCGAAGAAACTTGTTGATCTACAAGGGAAGAACCTTTTTTTAAAATATGACTAAACCTTTCCGTTACATTCTGTAAAACCTATTTCTTTCAGGCGACTTGACCCATAGCTCCAATCCCTAAGACCCTAAATGGAAATAATTGAAACCTCTTAAGGGGTCATTGCCATGTACAGTCAACAAAGCTATTTGGTATACAAGCAAAACAATTTTTTTTTCCACTGATGTGGTGAACAATAATTGTCTACTCAGCATACTCACAACACTGTTTAAAAGTAGTTGAAAGTTAGCTGCCTGCATGCCAAATAGCTTTGTTGACTGTACACATGTGAACTACTTTTAGTAACTATGAGACCAATCCTGAAATAAGCTATAGTGGTAGGTACTCTTTAAAAATCCGTGAAAACTGGCGAAGAGAAAATGAAGTGAGCTGTCAGTCTATGCAATCAAGATGGAATGACAGTTCAATTCATGCTCACTCCACATGTAAGTTTTCAAGCCAAGATGTTTATAGAATAGTCAGCTACATTTTAAGTTTTGAGAACATAAATTAATGTTTGACGCAGCTGATTTTTTCACGATTTCAGGGTTGGATGCATTGTAAAAGTTGTTTAATGATGAGTACAATGACGAGGGTCATTGTACGTGTTTTTGAAATGGCGTACCACTCGTAAAGTTTTTCGAAATGGCGTGCGTCGCAATAACGTCATTCGAATCTTCATATCACTCCCATACTTTAGTATAGATATTTCAACTCGAACATTGGAGTTTAACAGTAGCCTTCTGAATCATATGGGTGTGATACACTCCAAATACAAGGCATTCATTTAACAATGCAATTTTTAATTGTGGCTTTCAATACATCCTATTTGGTTGAAGTTAATGATAGCCGTAGTAGTATGCGTTGCAGTTGGAGGCATTTTAAATTCTTGCTGTTATAATATAGCAGTAATAGATTTTGTCATAATTTTAACGCGTAACTCAAAACGAATTATTCATTCGCTACGCAGAGCACCCGTGATCCCGCCTCGTAGCGGTGTCGTAGAATGGTTTATGCGTCGGCGGCGTAACACGTGCAGTAAGATATCTCACGGATTTAACTTTTCCTATTGTACGAGAAAGTATTCGACGCATGGTGTTAACATAGTTGTGCGTGTAATGTCACTTAGCGTATCGACTTACGGCTGGTCTCAATAACCAACTGTCAAATTAGCTACCAACAGTAGCTGAAACGTCATGTTTGCCTTTGGAACATAACGTTTCAGCTACTTTTGGTAGCTAATTTGACAGTTGACTAAAGGTAGAGACGTTATTGCAACCGGCCGTTAGCAATCATGTGCATATGTACATTTTTAATCGAAGTATAAATAATCGACAATTCAATTTATTTTCATAGCTAACTAAACTCACGCAGTCCATTTAATAAAAAAAAAACTCATTTATAAAGGAGGTCCTTCAAAGTTAGCATTTACAAAGCTACGGTTCCGTAATGCCTTTAACATCGGAAAACGAAAAAGGTGAAATGAACTGGAAGAAACCGGTTTTCATTGCAAATGATTAGCATTTTATTCACATTCTTTATTTCAACGGGTTGAGTCCGACACGTCGCCGAGTTGCTGGCTAAAGAATTTATATTGAAAGATTACTTTTTCTCGATTTTTATTCCGTTTTTACCTTTATTGGCGTCCTGTTCATTAGTTCGACAAAAGGTCAATATTTCCGCAAAAGATAACAAATCAGTAAAAAGGAAATTTAATTTTTTATCTGTGCCGGTATGGTGGATATCGAAAATTTACGCGCCTTTTAAATTATTGCGTTGATATTTTTGTAGCTGATTTATGAATATTTATTCAGGTAGCAAATGGTTCTTTATTAGTACTGGTAAATATCGTTTTCCGGGAATATTAAAAATAAAACATTTGCTCCACACTTAAAGGTACACACTGCACCAGAGTAGCAACCACGATACTTTCGCAAGTTCGCATTCGCATGTTTATCTGTCAAAACATTTGACAGTAAATTGTTGCTGAGATGATGTGGCGACTTGAATTTTGTAAGTTAATTTAAGGCTGATTTCACAACTGCGGAACGGAGACACACGGGAAGCGTTGAACATTGTTTAACAGCGACGCGGATTGGTCCGTACGCGACCCGCTCCGGGTAGAGCCCGTATAACCGCTATATTGCCGTATCGTAGGTACTGAACCCTAGTTTCAGAGCACTGCTGGCGCTCCTGTGTACGGACGGCTCGTAGGGTTCTCCCGGACAGCTGGGAAACCAGCCTTAGTACGAGAATTGGCCTTGTATCAAGGTCTTGCAAGTCCTTATTCTTGCATGAGACACTGAGAGCAATTTAAAGTTTTCTTTAGAAAGTCACTACACTCATTTAACTCTTTTTCGTAAAGTTATTAATAAAATTTTTAGATCTTGGTGTTTTTCGTATGAATATCAAGATTTATTGGGTTTGGTTCATTCATTTCCTAGGACTTCTTATTTTTTACTTTATTTTTATATTTCGGAAGCTTGGGATTCAGTATGGCACCCGTACCATAGTACATTGCTTTATCCCCTTGGAGTATAATTAGGGACTATTTGACCGTTTTCGTTGGTAAAACTTATGCAAGTTTCTTTTGTGTCAAGAGTTGACGTTTTGTTCGTCAATTTCACACGTCGAATCACCACGATAACATCACCGTGTGGAGACATAGAGTTGATGTTATAATATGAAGTGGCAGGGTGATAATATCGCCGCGAGACTAGCTCGTTGCTATGAGTGTTTCCACGTGCATGTGACTTATTAACGGCAAATTGCACAACCGGTCTATTCTTATTGCTATTCTATAAGAACCTCATCGTGAAAACTAATCTGAACTGAGCAAGGAATGAGCTGTCAATCCAGATAGTCTAAGTAAAAGGCCAATTCATTTCAAACTCACTCCTACTAAGTTTTTACGGTGAGAAGTTCATAGAATAGACCGGCTGTAAATATCTCTAAGTGAAAACTTAGTTGGAATAAGCTTGAAGTGAAGTGTCATTCCACCTTGATGTATTGACAGATCACTTCACCTCGTTTGCATGGTGCGACTTTTACAGAATGATATCATTGTTTTTGCTGACGTATTTGCACATAATAGTAGTATTACTATGACTAGTTAACTCGCTGACTGACACTATCCACAATAATTAACTTTACAATATATTAAATAGCTAATAATACTTTGATCTGATCAAATAACAGTCGAACTATGATTATAACACAAATTCAATACTGCTAAATACTATAAATAATTTTGGCATCGATTTTAAATCTGTAGGTAAGCGAAATTAAATAGAGAATTAGTATTATTTAAGTTTAGATTTGAATTGTATGTAGAACGGTGCAATTTGATGCGATGGTAACCTCTTGAGTATCAAGCCTGGAATACCAGGGAGCCATGTCGATCATGGAGTTCGAACCTCCTTCGGCATTTTCGAGAGTATTATCTTATGAACCTTTTCAGTGTCATGCGACATACAAAAGCTGAAGCCACTTTTTATAGTTCTAGAAATTGGAGTACCTAGCTTTTTTTTTTCTAGTTCCAATTGCACGGAATTAACAGCCTGTATGCGTGACCTCGTTATTCGCAAACTGCTTATTGTTTCACTTTATCTCACAAACCTCAGAAAACCTTAGTAATATTTAGATAAGGGCTTTTTAAAAAAGCGATACAACATTGATCTTTATTAACAGGAAAAGGTTAATTCAGTAAGAGAATTCGAAAACATTCGAATTCCGTAGTGTGCAGGCTGACCTTTAGATTTTAGACCTTTGGCCCATTGCACCACACTGCACCCATAAGAGTAGAACCAGAGATATCTCAATAAAAATATACCATCGTATTTCAATTACATCCTAATTAAATGTACGATAATGGTTGAAAAATAACTACATTTAACAACGCCCAGCCCCGAATCAAACAGCTTAAAACTATGTTTAAAGTTATCATATTGTAATCACAAAGCGATTGCACCATTGCCTTTTATTTATTTGTATTGCTGAAAATAATCTTATTTTTAAATAAGCCTATCCTGTCCCATTGCTGGGCAAAGGCTACCCGGGAAGAGAATACCTGAAAGGATTTGGCCTTTCATGTATTCTGTTCCCGGATTTTTTTCTCTTTCCCGGCCCTTACCGGTAAATACGCCTATCGGTAGCGTTGCCAGGTGTCCGGATAAAGCCAGACACAATCAGGCTTTTTGGTTGCGTGTGCGGCCAAATTAGACGGTGTCGGGCTTTATAAATTTGAGCATTTCATTCCTCACTTTGTATCGCTTGCTACATACCGTACTGTTACGCGGCAGAATTAATGCCGGGTACATAACGACATTAGTTACTACTACCGCCATCTAGTATCAAGTAGCAGAACTAGTAGAATCAACTACCTTCTAGACAATTCTATGCCAGAACATTCTACAGTTCTCGATATCTGGTCAGTCGGCACCGGTAGTTACGAGTACTTTCCAGATGATTCTACATTAGAAAGTTGTGGAATTAATTGACCTATATAAGGCCAGCATAGTCCGTGACCGAGTCAGTATTCATCGTCTTTTCTCAGTCAATCTGGATATTTTTTATCTATGAAAAGTCAACAGATATCTTTTGGGATCGCTCGTTCTAACGTAGAACTCATCTATTGCTTACCATCAGGCGAAGTCAAGGCCAAGAGCAGGCTTAAAAACATTAAAAAAATCACGCATCAAGCCTATACAGATTGAAACTAGGCACACGAGCAGACCATGTCCTGGAAGTACAAAGATACTGTTTATCCCGGGTGGTACGTTCCTTATTACGCGGGTGAACCCACGGACAGAAGCTAGTAATTAAAAATGTTTGCGTATTGGTAATTTTTTATTTTTTTTATTTTTGGGTTCCAAGCGCAAACACCCAGAAAAACCAACAGGAAAGCAGGTTTCAGCAATACATTTTTTTTAAACTTTGTAATGGTTCATCTTTTTTAGGAACGATTTTTTTTTTGATTATTTTGTTCAGCAATACAAACAAACTGGTTGCTTAAAAACAAAATCGTTAACAGCGAGAACACCGATAAGGCAAAAATCACAATCTGTGCGTTTTATTTGTGTAACTCGAAAGTGCTAGTGTATGCCAACCTTTAACATTTTACACTCTCGTAAGGCACCCTTCACATCGAGCGTCAAACGTTCCTGTGACGCTAACGTTGCGTCTACGCAACGTTTCATTTTGATACAATTACGTCTACGCGACGCTAACGTAGCGTCAACGCGGCGTCAACCAACTCCAGATATGAAGGCGTCCTTATTCACATTCAAACAAATGAATTTGTATTATTTAACTTATTATACATTTGATCGAAAGGATTTATACATTCAACTTATATGATACCTACAAAAACAGAAAATACAATTTGCTTAAATTACTTAGATACGTAATATAATTACTACTTTAATAAAATCAATCACGAAAAAACACTTAACATACCTATTACAAAGGAAAAGACGTAAAATCACATATTCAAATAAAAAAGATTTAACAAAAAGTCTAAAAACCAATTTTACCGACGAACCGCGTATTCGGCTGGAATAATAAGTCTAATGAAGAAAAAAAAACATGAGAATATAATCGCATTTTCCGTACGAATCTAATGTACTTACAATAATTACTTACAGAAACGTACGAGATAAAACGTCGCTTTTGGCACTTAGGTCTTTTCCTTTATTCTTTTGAACAATCTTTTTCGAGCATTGCTTCACTCAACTTTATTATTTGGAACATTTCAACCCACAGTGAAGAACGATTTTTCTAGCGGCGTATTATTTCGCAATAGTACGCGACTAGAAAAAATGATCTTTTTTACGGTGTAGATTTAGAGAGCTTGCGCAGAAGGCTGGACTTGCATTATGAATTTTGTGCTAGAGCATCATTAGTTCGCTGTTTTAATAAAATTTGTGCAATCGCAGTGTCAAGATAAGAATTCCGTTTCTTGTCTAGTGTAAATAATTTTACTGAAGTAGTGAGCGACCAGTGTCCGTTCACAGAAACGTCACGAAATCGAAATACAAGCCCAGTCGTATGTGCAAGAGCACTAATTGTTCATTTCTATAGATTTGTTCATAATTTTTAACGCTTCAAAATTCCTTTTTATACAAGTGCTTTATCGGAAGAGTGCTTACTTACAAAGGAGGTATTTTATCTATTAAATTATTGCTATATTAGTTACATTTCAATAAAACTTTTTTAATTTCAAACTTCCACTAAGGTAACTAATGCACTAAATCTTACTAGTTTTTCAAAATCTTCACTAATTAGTTTTTAAAACTTTTATTTTCTTTAATAAAATATTTTAACGTACTATTGGTCTTTAATAAAATTTATATATTAAATACTATTAATGCTATAAATGAAGTGACTAGAAACATGCAAAACTTGATGAGAGTGAGCAATTTTATACTTAAAGAACAAATGTTTGGATATTTTTTTATTAAATAAATGTATTTTACCAATTATATGGAAATATCATATTAAGCTTTTTGCTTGATTTCTGATGATATATTTCTCCGCCATGATTCTTCCATATATTTCATAAAATACACGAGAAGCGTATTATAGTATCTAAATGGGAAATATTATATTAATATCTGTACAATTATTTGTCATTTAGAAATTACACTTTACCATCATCATCGTATGCGATTAAAATTAATTATTAAATTAATATTCGAACAAATTATTCACGTTGCAAAATATTGCAACGGCTTTAAGTATGATTCATGCGGACTCGAGTACCTTCCAGGCCTTGGCCTGGTTGGAGTAGCAACTGTAGGAAAATGGACTCATGTACTTGATATTTGAATATCCAAATGCGTAATCTCTTCAAAATTAGAGTGAACAGACTTCTTCTGGCTAAGCTCGCTCCATCGTCGAATTTGTCTCTGTCATCTATGACCTAGACTAGAGTCAAGAGCAAACCCATATTAAATAAAAATAAAAAATAATAATGCGTAAATAACATCTTTTTATTTCACATAAATCGTTTGAAGCATGTTTGTTTCTTCAAATATCGAGTTCTTTGAATTAAACAAAAAATAATGTGTCTAACGTTGATCTCATTTGATCACTATTATTCAGTTTTAAAATCTTTCCATCCATCCAAGTAAGTACTAGAGTATTTGAAAACTGTTCTAATGCCGGCTAAGCAAATTTGAAAGTTTTGGCCAACTTTAGTTTCATTCAATCATTTTGAAATACTTACCATGTTAGCCACACAGTTTATCGTTAGTTTATGAAAATATCTATTGCTTCTATGTCGCGAGTAAAAGATTATAGATACGTATATTGGTACCAGCCAAAGATTTTATACGCAAACACTCGCAATTCAGATAACATTTTCCTACAATTGCTCAAAACACCCAGGATTGGACAATTGGACATGCCTTACCCAAAAACAGTCACCGCTGTTAGAAACATTTTCGATCCACGAAAATTCTACATTATTTATGGAAAATTTCCTCGAGCGACCATGACAATGAATACATGAAAAGGTACCTCTAGTTATAACAATTTAACTACTAGATCACAAAATGATTGACTAAAGAACTATTTATCAATTCCTTTATTAGTCACTAGATGAAGTATTGCGTTTTATAAGCTAAATGTGGAGAAGACGCATATAATGCATGCACGGAGAATACAATGGAAGAATCTCGTGTTTGTGCAGAAAATAATAAGGTAGCGTATAGTAAACTTATAAATACATTTTAGTTTCGAATAGTTTTTTTGAGTTTTGAATAGGAATAATAAGAAATCTTGGAGTTCACCGATATGTTGTTTGTGTAAAAATTACTGCTGTAAATATCGTTTTCTTACTTAAATATAGTTGGCGTTATTTTTTTTCATTTGAGGTTAAAAATTAGTGCTATGTTATGGTATGTTTTATATGATAATAAACTTCACATCGTCTGTGGTTCGGCCACACTAGTGCAAAGGCGTATTATTAAATAGCAGAGTAACGTACTCATATTATTAAAAGTACGTTTCAATTATCTTTCATCCAGCCTTAGTCCCTTCAAAAACTTTTTCCAATTTAACCAACATCATTGAAATCCTTTCATGCATATCATGGCTTTTATTAATAACATTCAGTACAAATAATAATACGCCGCTAAGGTAATGTGGCCAAGTCTCTATCAATGATCCAATACTATTCATGATTTTATGAAGCGTAGCCAGTACTCCCAACCTAAGGCATTGAAATCTCTTTTAGAGTAATTTATTACTTTTGGCGTATATGTTGATCAATCTAGAAAAAGGAAGCATTTATAATTCTAGATAACATGAATCCCTTTGTATATTTTAAGTAGCCATTTATACTAAAAAGGCCCTTATAAAGAGAGAGTTGCAATGGAAATTCAACGTTGTATGTTATTAATTTTTTTTTGTTGTTCTAAAATTTGAAACATATCTCGAATTCTGAATTCTAATATCTGGGAGCATTTTTTTTTTCGTTGGCGTTATCTAAATTACTTTTCTTATGTTTTTTAGCGCGTGAAGGTTTCCTGGCTTCGTCCATGACCGGGATGACATAACCTGTATATGTATGACGTGGCAGTTATCAGACGCGTTGGATATGGAGTTAATTGTACTACGGGTTATCTGATTATCACTACACTCTCTCTTCGGGTGCTAGTCCAAGTTTGATTTATTATTACCTGAAACAAAAGAGATTAGAATTACTTAGATATCTTTTGAGTTGGTGTTTAATCTGAACAGGGTTATTCGTAATAGCGTAATGGTTTTGGATTAAATTATTGTGACAGGTCTAGATTTAGGCCTAAGGCTTTATAGTTTTAAATTTTAAATTGATTCAGTCGCCAAGACAACGAAAAAGAAACCCTTGATTGATGCAACATACAACAAGATATAACAGTCAATTTGATTTAGTCGAGTGGAAGCAATGTCTTAGGGTGCTTTTTTTTTTTTTTTTTTTAAGGATGGGAAATCATCAAATGACTTCTTCCGCTCTGGGTGGAGCGGAAGCGCGTGTCAGACTCTTACTGACTAAAACCCATCCGTGTTCCTTCTAAAGCCCTTTGCGTTCCAGGGCCGCGGTGACTCTTTCGAACAGATTCCGCAACCCTGGCAGATGTCTTAGGGTGCTACCACACCAATCGATGGATTGTCGATCGATGGTAGAATGAATTAGTCGACGTCGATCGATGACCTCTACCTCTACCACACCAATTGATCAATAGGTGTGGCTAATTGTTTATCGCCCGGTATCCCTCGGTCAGCCAATGTTACCACACCAATCGATCGATGGCATCGATCGACAATCGATCGATAGGTGTGGTAACACCTTTAGAATACTCGTATGAGGCTCGTATTGGTATGTGGCGGGTGGTTAGGGTTAGTGCCATTGTAGTCTGTGCATTGTAGGATAGTAAGTTAGTTAATGATGACGCACTTTAAAGTCACCTTACAAAAAATTTGGTGAAGAACACTCAAAGAGTTTATTGTAAAGCACATCAAATAATTTTAGAGATCTTAAATACGAAAACGCCATCTTTGACAGCATTGGGCCTAAAATGCTTTCTTTTGAATCTAGAGTTTCCTATAAAGGTACTAGGATACCATAAATAACTAGAATTCGTTTTCATACCTCTCGTCGGAGTCTTCTGGCTCAGAGTTGTCCTCTGCTCGTATTGGTGAGCTGTCAAGAAACATACTTTCATTAATACCTTTCAAAGTTATCACACGTTTCATTCAAATGAATAGACAATTAAATGAAAATTCTATTATTTTAACAAGATAAGTTCCTTCCCAAAAAACCTGCTTGTTTTAAAAAAAAACGTTAAAGCTGCATGTTTCTGCGGTACCGCAGATTTTACCACATTTCAGTTTTTTTTAAGGGTTCCGAACCTCTATATGGAAAAACGGAACCCTTATAGGATCACTCGGTTTTCTGTCTGTCCGTCTGTCATAGCGATTTTTTCCAAACCTACTGGACCGATTTAGTTGAAATTTGGTACACATATAATCTTTTGTGTCTCAAATACGGACGTATAATGGGGTCACTATTTGGGTGGCAAATTAGAAACTTAAAAAAAACAACTTTACCATGTCATATATCAAATTATAAGGCGTATTGTGAGACATTCGAATATTTTTTTCGCAATTTTAAAATAAGTAGTTGAAATTATTTAAGAAATTATATGAAAATTTATCACAAAAAAATACAAATAATAGTTCTTTGCTATAGATTACAGGAAAACCTATAAGAAGTATATGGTTTGAAAGTAACATGTAACAAAAATGAGATTCGTTCGGAACCCTTTGCATGCGAGTCCGACTCGCACTTGGCCGGTTTTTTAAAATAGGCTTTTGTGGGCAACGGCTTCCCCCATATATTTCCAAACACTCTTTTCTTGCGCCACCTTGTACCAGTCTTCGCAAAAAGTATGACGAATTCAGAAAATCTAAAAATCTCGCAATTAATTACTGCGACAGACATGTTCTATCCTCATTTACATACAAGAACCATCTGACATACATTTAGGTCGGGATTATTCTCGGACCGGATTACAACAAGCCGCAGTTGCATGTATGAGTACGTATATCTTGCCATTGTGTACGGACCGCAAGGCATTGATGCGGGGCACTGCCGGTCTCCTCCTAACTTATGTATTCCTGGTATGTTCATTCCACTTGACGCAGTATTGCAGTCGTATTTGTCCGGTTAAGCTTTAAGCTTGAAAGCACTTGAATGATTAATGATTTCAATTCTGGAGTTTTCTGTGTGTTTTTCACAGCCTTTAAGTTTTCGTAGGATTTTTGACGTGACAACGTCTAATAAATCGATGAACGCCGGCTGCACGCACGAAAAAGGATGACTCATTGTAACATTACGCTCATTGTAACGTTACGATCATTGCATCAATGTTTTGTTATGACGTTGTCACGTTAAACTATTGTCCGTAAACCGAATTTACGGACAACCAATTTTTTTGTGTTTATTTTTATATATTAGCTTTTCTAAATATTTAATGTGGCAATAGGAGCTTAGTTCAACATGGAGGCAAACAATATTAAAGAGAAATATAGAGCGTTAAGCTTAACAAAAGTAAGTTATTAATAAAGTATGACCCAGTTTCTTCTAAAACAAAGCAGAGAGGTGTCATAGTACCTTTTATTAAGTCGAAATAAGTAAGATACACCTCCTTCCTTGGTAACAAATACAGGGTCTGATAAAATGCTGGCTGAACTTATATCTATCACCGGAAAGTAGCAAACGCCGTACGATATCGCGTGAGATTGTAAACAATTTTTTAAAAATAAGACACGTATAAATTTGAATTCGGATGGGATTTATTGTATACAAAACTTTTTTTTTAATAATATCGAGATATATCGATCTCGAGAAATTATAATTTATTGCAATTTTCCGGTGACATCCAGTAGAAATACTACATAAAACTATGGTAGACGCCAGATTATGAACCTAAAGATCATGAGGAAAGGATCACGATAGATTCCGGACAGATTGACTTCTTTATTTGTGTTTTAAAATTAAGAATGTCAATAAATGTAAGTGGGTCGACGACCGCTATTGTAAATTTATCTGGTGTCTACCATTCACACATCTCACCAAGAGCACAACTCCTCGTCTTTCCACGTGTCTCAGTCTAGGTTCCCGCCGTTCCGCAGCCCCGCCTTGGTCTCGGGGGGCACCTGCTTGCGGAAGCAGTCGTCCAGGAAGGCCGACATGGTGCGGTACAGGTGCCGCTTGACACCGTCCAGGCTGTGGCCTTCATCGGGGTATATCTAAAGGATGAAAATAGGGTTTAATGGTGTATTGTAACAACTTTGACTGTCAAAATCAAAATTCATTTATTCAAATTAGGCTGAGTAGCCAGCAATTTTTGAACGTCAAAGTTCTACATAAAGACAGTCCCCCAAAACGCCCGCCCGTCGTTGTAGTCGTTTGGATAGTCAGAAGCCTGAAAGTCTGACAGTCTTGCCAGAAGGTATCGTATTACCCAGTTACTGGGTTGTCGCTCCAAGTAAAATACTGGTATTCAGCTGCAACCGGTTAGACTGGAAGCCAACCCCGCCATTGTTGGGAAAAGGCTCGGCAGACTGATTGGTGTATTGTAAAATGTCTTCGTGAAAAACTTTCAAAAGTACAGAAAAGTTCTTGGCACGATAAAAATCCTCATTATTGGTTACCCAACAGGTGTGATAAGTAATAGTGAAACACAAGACTATCAATAACATCTCTTAACATTATTAGGATCTTCGTCTTAGTTATAATTAGTTTAGCGTTGTTTCATTGTTTTCCTCTACGAACACACTTCATGCATCAACTACTCTCGAGTCTGTTTTCTACTCGTTTATAGCTCATAGCTTTCACCAGCATTTTATTGGCAGAATACTAGTAAATTCCTCGTCATTTCGTGTAAGGTTGCTTCACAACTGTACTTCTTCAATGCAAATGTGTTGTCCTAGTAATTTTTTAGCTGCTTTCATAGAAAACTATCGATGGAACATTTTCAAATCGCTCATACCTGCTCCCCTGGTAAGCCAGCACCCTCTGAGCGCCATGCACGTTGTCTACAGTGTCATGCAGCAAGCAATAAGCAGCATCTTGATACGAAGCACTGCTGCTTGCTTCGCAACTTTACATTTTCCATGTAAACGTGTTGTCCAAGTAACTTTAGCACCTCTCTACGAAGGGGGCTAGCCTTTTGTAGAAACAATTGATAGAACATTTCCAAATATCTCATACCTGCTGTCTGAACATGCTCCCCTGGTCCGCTAGCGCCCTTGCGAGCGCCATGCTCTGCTGCACATGCACATTATTGTCTGCAGTCCCGTGCACCAGTAGCAGCATCTTGTCGTGCAAGGCTGCTGCTTGCTTGGTGACGTCAGCGTCGGCATACCCTCGGTAGTTGCCGGTTGCGTTCGGGAAGCCCATGTAGCGTTCCGCGTAGGCTGAGGCTGTCAAGACGAAGAGGATGATTAATATTGGATGGGAATGAAGTTAACAGATAGTAAGGGTCATTGTCGCTTAAGCACGTCAGGGGAATACCAAGGGAACCACAAGGTAAAGCAGTCGCCTACTAGATCTATATTTGAAGCCAGAAAATAAGATGTAAAAATAAACTCGAAGGGGTCATTTCATTATGATTTTATAGCGGCAATACACATCTGTGAAAATAACGGTTCCTGAGATATAGCCCGTTGACAGACAGATGGACGAACAGTGGAGGCTTAGTAATGGGTTCTCTTAGTAACCCTAAAAAGACATTAGTATTTTAATCAGCTGATTTCATCTGTAGACTAGATTCAAGACTAGGATTTACAATTCAGACAGAAAGGGCTTTGTTTAAAGAGAGAGAGAATTTCTTTAACTACATTAACTTTAAAAGGTTCAGGGAATAATAGAAAATTATTAATTCAGGCATTGTTGTGAAGCTGAAAAGAAAATAAAGTTAAGCCTTAAAAACAGAGAAAAGGAATTTGAAAAGTTTATCAGACCATTGTCCATTGGGAATAGTAGGTACTTATTGTAGAAATTATTACAACCAAGAGGTTTAAAAACTTTGTCATGTTAATCATAGAATTGTTTTTTTTTTATTGAAAACTTCTTCAGGCGCGTCGAGCACTTTTTGGGTGAACAAAAATCATGGAACTCGCGTCATCGTCACCGAACGCTTTAGCTTTCGCTTAGTTTTCACTTCTATCGGCATATTTTTTTAAAATTATCGGTTCTACTTGGTAAATGTCTGTTTTTTTGTTTCTTGGATAAAACGTGGACACTTTTTGGAGGTTCCTTGGGATACTTACCAGCCAGCAAATGGACGAAGCCGCTGGCAGAAGTCAGTAATGTAATAAAAACATTAAACAGCTTTTGCCCGCGACTTCGTACGGGAAATTCCTACGAGAACGAAAAAAAAAACGGGATATGCGCATCCCGTTTTTTTTCGTTCTCGTAGGAATTTCCCGTTCCCGTATAGCCGATAGCATTCCCCATACGTACGAAAAGAATTTTCCAAATCGGACTGGCACTTCCAGAGATTAGCGCGTTCAAACAAACAAACAAACAAACTCTTCAACTACTAGTATAGATTTGGATATTTTTTTTTAATTTTGGGAATTCTGTATTAGTTTATAAGTTTCATATGTTTGAATACAGAATTCCCAAAATTAAGATTTTTTACTGCCTATGCAAGATAGTAAAAAATCTTCTATCTATATGAAAATGAATCGCTGAAATGTATGTACGCGCATAATTTTAGAACGACTACACTAAATTGGATAATTATTTTTTTGTTGTGTTCGTCATTGTCAAAACAATGTTTGAAAAATTACGCTACAATCCTTAGGAGCCAAACAAAAAAAAAACAGAAAACGGAGGGTGAAACCGCGGGGCACATCTAGTATAATATATAAATGTACAAGCAGAGTAAAAACGGTAGGGGAAGAACACGAAAAATTCGTCCACATCGCTGTCAACGGGAAAAATGCCCAGTACACTTGCCGCATTGCCACGTTGAATTAACAAATGGATGTTTGATATAAATATAATCAATCACGCTTCAATTAATGAATTGATTTGGTTAAAATTAGGCACGTTGGTGACCTCACCGTATTTTTTAAAATTCTGGTGGTGTTTCTATTTGATATAGATCGATGTTCATACGGACCACTCGCCAGCAAAAACCTACTTTAAAGTTAGGGCAAGCCCAAGGTGATCAAACCACATTCCTTATTTAAACAAAAAGCCTACAAATTCAAACAGATTACGCGAACAGCGCTGTCATGTACCGCCATTAAAATAACATTAAGGTCCATTAGATGAGGCTGAATTACTGTATTTATAACAATTACAGTCGTCCTTCGATTACTATTTGAGTTCCTTTGTTGTCTGGCTTCTAATGAAGGAATTTTGTGGCTGTTTGGTTAGTATGGAGAGAGATACTAAGTGCTTTATAATGCGAAGATTTGCCGTTCACTGGTATTGCACAATATTGTCTGCGGAAATGAAATTTTTTTTTTTGGAGAAGCTAGAATCCGGCAACAATCGCGTTCTTATTAAATTGGCATTGTTGTCAATGTCGATTTTTCTATGAAGCTTACTTAGTACTGTCAGCCCACGGCGGGCGTCAGCAAAACGGCCTAGTTAACACAAGAGATACTAGGAACCCATAGAACCACACATCTCTTATATACATAGTTCCCAAGCCATTTGTCACTTTAGTAAAGACTGCGCACGATGGTCGTCAAAGCAATTCCACAATGGAAGACTTTCAGCGGTCAGGTTAATGCGAGAGCTACTAGGAACCCATATTACTGCACGTCTAAAACACAGATCGTTATATATAGCTCACCCTAGTATCGGGCGCATGATCGGCGTTAACGCAATCCCGCAATGGAAGACGTTCAGTATGCTAGCTTATGCAAGGGCTACTAGGAACCCATATTCCTGCACATCTGCCGCAGAGTTCGTTATACATTGCTCACCATCATTATAGTAACGCTAGCGCACGATGATGTCAACGTAAATTTACAATGGGAGACGTTCAATGTGCTGGCTAACGCGATGCCTTGTAGGAGTCCATATAATTATAGCACATCCATACCATTGTTTGTTATTCATTACTCACCATAGTACCGCCAGCGCACGATAGGCGTCAACGCAATCCCGCAATGGAAGACGTTCAGTGTGCTAGCTAACGCGAGGGCAGCTAGAAAGCCGCCGTGTGCTCGCCCCCATACTGCGACGCGACGGGCATCGATGAAGTGGAGGGAGTCGCGCAGGTACCTGGTGGAACATAAAGGTGAGTATGGAATTAACTTCTGTTTACTGCTTTTTGAAAGAATTGAATAGCTGTGACATGTGTAGACATCCCATGAAAGTCTTTCCATTATCCTATTTCAGAAAATGCTGAATTATTTTGACAGTTGATTCATTACCAAATCCGGAATAATGCATGCCACAGTAGCGAAGGCGCTGAAAAAGGAAAGTCCCCAATTCAAAATTAAAAGAGAAACATATGCATTGATCAACATCAATTCTTTTCTTTTGCTGTCAGGGAGTGATCGTGAAGAATTCTGGAGTTATCATGATTTCCTGACTGGTCTATGTTCGAAATATTTTTCGTTGTGCCCTCAACCGAAGATCAAGAAATGACTGTTACTTACTCAGCAACCTCCAACTGGTCCTGCAGCTCAACAGTCCCAAGCCGGCGATGCAAGGCATGATGAGCCCCGAGCCCCCTGCCTCCAGCCCCTCTGGCGTCTACCGAAGCGAGGATAGCCCCCGCACCTGCTGCTAATGAGCCCCAGTCTAGGGCCCAGCGCTCTGTGACTAGCTGCGTTCCTGGTGCTCCGTGGCTGTTGACAAAAGAAAATTGAAGCAGGTAAAAGTACCAGGATAGTACAAGTTGTAAAGAATATTGATGCAGGTGTACCTTTACACCAGCAGTAAGTACAACAGTTTCAATATTTTGTTTTTGTTGGAAGACGCAGTCAATATCAGAGCCAGCCACAACGGGATCTCTGCGACTAATGGTTACTCATTGGATGCATCAACAACTCCAAAGTTAACAAAATCAATGGCGTAGGCAACAAACCCTTTGATTTTTCATCCCCTTGAACTAGCTTACAGAATCGTCTTTTGTTTTGAAAAAGCTTTTAACTTATAATCAAGAGTTCAATCGATAAAAAGGTAGGTAGGTTCATTTGTAGATTGAATGCAGCTACTGAAACGAGGATAGCCCCCGCACCAGCTGCTAATAAGCCCCAGTCTAGGGCCCTGTGACTGGTTGCGTTCGTGGTGCTCCGTGGCTGTTGACGGAAGAAAATTTAGGTAGGTAAAAGTACCAGGAGAGTATAAGCTGTAAAGAATATTGAAGAGATTTAGTCAGTTTTGCTTTTAGTACCAATCTCAGAGCAAACAATGTGGCTTCTCATCTCCTTTGACAGCGTTCTAACTTACAGAACCGTCTTTTGTTTTGAAACAGCTTCCAAAATTAAAATGCTGAATGGAAAAATGAGTGGGTTCATTTATAGATTGAATATCTACAAATCCATCTTTGAAAAAGTTTTGTATTACGCATTTTTATTTCAGTCACAAAAAGCCTGTTAGAACCAAAATTATGAGACGCTTTACAGACCTTGAGCTAAAATAAACGGGAATTTAGATTTGAAAATTACAATAGAGATTGCTTAAAAATTCGTATTATTTGAGGACAGTAATGACAGTAATAAATCCGTCCATAAATGACTCTTATTACTTACAAGGAATGTTAAGCATTAGATATATATCCAGAGTCTATTGTCCAAATGATTTGTGAGATCTCAGGCCATTACGGCTCTTATTGCCTTTGTAACAATGACTGTAACGGCGCGGCTATCGGCCGGGATAGACTAACAGTCTTATAAAAAGTAAAAGCGGTTATATTTTACATTTACAGTTTCATTCTGTGAAAGAATTCGGATATTTTACATGTTCATTGGTTTTCTGATCTTCGAATTTGGTTGTGAAGTTCGATAACTGTCAGAGTAGCTACTTTATAGTATTAGGATCGTGGAATACTTGTAACGGCTCTTTTAGCGTGTAACGGTTTAGGCATCTTTGAGGGGAAAGTGTTCTCTTACCTTTATCTGTGGGGATTTTGCGTCATCATTATTTATAACGCGAGTTTTTACTCAGTCAGAAAATGTTGCTTGATTTGTATCTTCGATAGTAACCAAAGTTATTATTATTATTATTAGTGCCCAAAGTGACATATTTCAATATTTTTATTAAAAGTTTGTAAAAACGGCAAAGGAAGTAGTTCTATTGCCTATTCTATCGCCTGCCCTATTGCATTATGTTACAACTCCTATAGAGCGTTTACTTCTCGCTGTATTTTATACAAACTCGTAAAGCCGCAACACGTGACGCTCAACCTGTTCGGTAACGTTGTGCAACAGCGCCAGCTGGCGCACAATATGAAAACGATATCTACTAAATCAAGGGTTGCTCGTTGCCGTTAAACATGATAAGCAACATGTTGTGCATCATGTCGCGCGTCTAATGTTGCCAAGTGGATATCCGGCTTAAGTCCTTCTTCTTGGAAATTAATGAATTGATTTTAGTGAAACATTATACGCATACGCAAGATACCTAGGTATCCAGGGTTGCGGAATTATTCTAAATAGGTACCGCGGCTCTGGAACGCAAAGGGCATGGAGGAAAACGGGTGGGTTTTAGTCAGTCATCGTAGATTTTGTCTTTGTCATCTAAGACCTAGACTAGAGTCAAGAGCAAACCCATTTCAAATAATAAAATAAAAAATTAAGAGTCTGACAGTCTTCTGAGTTAGAGTCCCTCCCGCTCCTCCCTGAGCGGGAGGAGTCCCTTGATGATTTACCATCCAATAGAAATGATACCTAAGCATAAAAAGTTACTTAAAAAATTGTGAGCCGTCACGGGACGCCTGGCAGATGTGAAACATCGAAATTATTTTGTACAAGTAATATGCATAAAAGAACAGATTACGACAGGACCTGAATATGGCATGAAGAAAAAAAAACATATAGACTGTATATCGCTGTGTCGCCACGCCAACAATCGGATTTACCCGCGGCTATAGACGTTTCATATTAAAACTTTTTCGAATAAAAAAAAAAAAAAAGTGTCAGTTTTACTTACACTTTCAACACCAGTGGGTACTTAGTGACCTCGTCCTCCCGCAGCCCCGGCGGTAGCAGCAGACGTACCCGGGCGGCATGCCCGCTGGAGAGCTGCACCGAGAAGGTGCGCGGCGTCGGCAGAGCTATGGCTGCCAGTCTTTCCTGATAAAGAAGAGTTTGGTTAATTGGTTGCAAGTGGAAAAAGGTTTATTAAAAGAACCGGCCAAGTTTTAGTCGGACTCTCACACGAAGGGTTCCGTACTATAAACCGAAAAAACACGTTTCTTGGGAGCTGTGGGAGACCCCTTTAATTATTAATATTATTTACTATTTGTTGTTATAGCGGTAATATAAATACACGATCTGTGAAAATTTCAACTCTCTACCTATTACGGTTCTTGAGATACAGCCTGTGACAGAGGGATGGACGGACGGACGGACAGCGTAGGTTTAGCAATAGGGTTCCGTTGGTTACCCTTAGGGTACGGAACCAAATGAAAGAAAAAACGTGAAACGTACATATATTGCAGTATTAGCTTCTGCGAGCGGCCTCGCCCGCGTCGTAGGTATTCAATATTCCCAAGAGAAGGTATTCTCGGGATAATAAATATCCTACGGCCTTTGCCAAGGCTCAATCTAGGTACATAAGTAAGTTTAGCGGTTATTTTAGTTACCAACGGCCGGTTTCAATGACGTATCTACCTTTGACCAACTGTCAAATTAGCTACCAACAGTAGCTAAAACGTCATGTTTGAAAGGTGAGCATGACGTTTCAGATACTGTTCGTAACTAATTTGACAGTTGGTTAATGGTAGATACGTTATTGAGACCGACGGAAACCAAGAACTAAGCCACAAACAAAACACGTACTGTATAATTTTCTTATCATACTCTGATTATCTTTTCCCTATATTTCTTCAACTACATCATCTGCCTAGCCTTTTTTCCCAACTATATTGGGGTCGGATACTAGTCAAACCGGATTCAGCTGAATACCAGTATTTTACGTGGAGCGGCTGCCTACCAGACCTTTACAACCCAATCACTGGGTAACACGGTACTCCTTGGCAAGACTGCTGTCAGATTTACTGGCTTCTTACATTCCGTAACGACTGCCAAAGTTCTACAAATTACAGCCGGGACCAACGGCTTCACGTGTTTTCCGAGGCACGGAGGAAACTCGGTAAGTTAAGATGGTCACCCATCCACAGACCATATATTATCATTATCATACATTTCCTCAACTACAAAGACCATTAATAAGAACTCAGTTTGTTGCTGTTGTGCAAATCGTATGTGACTTAATTAGATACCATTTATCATTTACTTCGCAAAGTGTAAGGTTAAGATTTCACTCTAAGAGAGGAGGAATTATATAGCTTAGCGTCGTTTTAATGGTCTCGGAATCTCAGCAGTATCTCGGAGCATTTTTGGATTATGATTTTTCGAGCTTAACATTGATACGTTGAATAAACAAGAAAAGATTATTTTTTATACAGTCTGTTGGGAAATTTTACAAAGAATTATTGTATTTTCCTATGTCAGCGGAAAAAAGCAGACTCCGTAAGATTATAAAACTTTATTAGATTATAATTTGTCGATATATTATGAAAAAATCGTTTTGTATACATTATATCCCATACAAATTCAATAGTTTCCAATGCATACGTAAGTTATAAAGAAAAAATTTTTTTTTAAACATTTGACATTATGTAATTAGTAAATTTTGACATTTCAATAATAAATATAAAAAATGGTTATAAACCTTGAAATTGTATAAAAAATATCAATTTTTATGTAAACTAATTTATAATATTAATGGGGATATCTTAGCGTGTCGATGGCAAACTAACTACATACTATAATTATATTTCTAACTTTGACGTTGTAAGTAAATTTAATTTTTTAATATTTCTTCACCGGCAACGTTAGTGTATGTGAAACTGTTTTATTTAAAGAGATAAATAAATCATTATTATTATTATTAAAAATAGTTTACAATTTCACGCGATATTTTACAATTTTACGGCGTTTGCAATTTTCCGGTGACAATATACCACGAGTTTTTGATTCTCATCAAATCAGGGGAGTTATGTTACACCCTTAAGCTTAAATCTAAGTTGCTACCCAGATATTAGAAGCATGTTGTTTAGTGACTGCTGGAAAACCAAATGTACAACTTGACATTTTATTAGTGAGAGTTTAAAATACTGAATATTAGGAATCAACATCTATATATGTATATAAAAATGAATCCTTATTTCCCTTGGTCACGGCATCACGCGTGAACGGCTGGACCAATTTCGCTCATTCTTTTTTTGTGTTTGTTATTGTCAGGAAAAGGTTCTCAAGAAAGAACATTTTGAAAAAAAAATGTACATCCGGGCGATGCCGGGGCGGGCCACTAGTACTGAATATAAATGAGAGATGAAATAAAATGCATTCAGGCGAATCATCGTTAATGGGTTGTCGTTTGGTAAAAACAAAAAAAATACCGGTTTTATTATAATTGCAAGTATTGTCCTGTTAAGAAATAGAAAAGCCAAAGAATTAATTTCAGCCGTTTGAAGCAAAAAGTTCTTTTAGCCATCGATCCGTAATGAAAGCAAAGATTATCCGGGATAATGGCTAAGCTGGATTTTCCTCTTGGTCGATAATAAATTTTCTACAGAAATAACTCCAGGGCTCTTGTTAAATTTTTATGTCTGTTTTTTTGGCTACAGTACTTTTAAAGGCTGGGATATAAAATTTGGAGGCAACATGTTTAATAAAGTGGTGACGCAGTTTAATGTTCATGAATGTTTTAAAAAGTAGGTTATAAACGTAATGGCCTGTAAACACTGAAAATAAAATCGTCTGGCGGAAAGTTTACTTTTGTTGAATGGCTAGATATGTATCCTTCAAAAAGAAGGACCAATTTTTTTTTACCAAGTCATGATCTTGACCCCTTAACACTCGTGTAGATGCGAGAGAAGCTCAAATCAAACATACTCATAAGCTGGGTTCTGACCGGTGTTACGGGCCGTAATGTAACATTCGCAGCGAGAGTGTTTTGTTACGCCGTGTCCTAAAATCCGTGTAAAACAAAACACATACGCGCACATCTTCGTGCTCGTTTCCACGTACTGACGACTGCGCGAATGTTCGCTTTTTCGCATGTTTATTACGCCCCGTGTCACCGGTCAGTATCTACCTTTAAACAGACATAATTGAAATCACCCCTTTTCCCATGTGCGCCATGTAAACACAGAACGCCACCAGTTTCGATCCTTACTTGCTCCTTTTGCCTCGTTAACATTTTTGTCTGTCTGTCGGTTTCTCTGTCTGCTCCGGCAAATCTCGAAATGGCTCGACTGATTTTGACAGGACTGTCAGTGGCAGATAGCTGATGTTATAAGGAGTAACTGAGGCAACTTCTATTTTCGAAAAACAAATTAGAGTTCCGCGTAAATAACAAAAAAAAAACACATTTGTCCTGTTTTACGAGTTAGACGCGGCCGGAGTCGCGGGCAACAGCTAGTATATTATGAGTGGACACTTACCTTAACAAAAGTATTATTTTCCAAATGCGCCACCAGCCTGGGGTCCGGCAGCGCCGTCCTGTGCAGACTGAAGGTAGGCACCCCGGGGCCCAGGCACTCCAGCACGAAGTAGGCGGACGAGGGACTGAAGTGCGCCTCGTGGTACAGGCACGGCAGGTTCTGAGGCACGCCATCTGGAGGACCAGGGAGACAGTACATGCAGGTTTGGCAAGTGACGATGTAGCGGTTTGGATCCAGCTAGGCTTTGGTAAAACGTCCTTTAAGATTAGAAGATTGTCTGAATTTCGTTGCTCTTAATTACTATAACGTATACGAAGTGGGTGAAAACATGGGTAAATGCTAGTAAAAATTGATGTCATCTGCCTAGCCTTTTCCCAACTATATTGGGGTCGGCTTCCAGTCAAACCGGATTCAGCTGAATACCAGTATTTTACGTGGAGCGGCTGCCTACCAGACCTCCACAACCCATTAACTGGGTAACACGGTACTCCTTCGTACGACTGGTATCAGATTTTCTGGCTTCTGACTATCTGTAACGACTGCCAAAGATCCACAAATTACAGTCGGGACCAACGGCTTAACGTGCTTTCCGAGGCACGGAGGAGTCTCGGTATGTAATAGATGGTCACCCATCCACGACCCAACCTCGGCAAGCTTTGCTTTACCTTGAAGATTGACCCGTGCGGCAGTTATTATTTAGCCACGAGCTCCTAGTAAAAGTTGATGTAAGTAAATATAATAATGGCTAGTTTTGCGTAGGAAGAATTACCATAAATACCTACGCTTGCAAGTACTCATATCCTAAATTAAGAATTTCTTAATTTAACCGTCATAAAAGAAAAAATCTTAGAAAGCTCCTTGTTTAGTCTTTCATTTATTTATTACTTCAATGTACAATGATGGTACATAAGGCGGACTTAATGCCATAAGACGAGACAAGCATAAGGAATTCATTACCAGGAATACACCCAGATCTTCTCTTACCAGGGTACTTCTTCTTCTTCTTCTTGCTGGGAGAAGGCGAGGTGGCAGGCAGCTCCTCGTCCCAGTCGCTGTCGCCCCACGTGCTGTCCCCAGACGAGGCCAGGTTGCCGTAGTACTCCAAGTTTATTGAGGGGGATGGCTGCTGAGTGATAATGGTGATGTTGGTTATTTGAAACAAAATGGGTTATACATATAGTCCATTATAATGATTTATTTATTTATTTAAACTTTATGTACAATAGTGGTACATGGGCGGACTTAATGCATCAAGGCATTCTCTACCAGTCAACCTTTGGGTTATAAAGACTATACATACTGTGGCCCTGTGCGGAAACCGATCTGGCGGAGAACCAGTTCGGTTTCCGCACAGGGCGTTCAACGGTAGACGCCATCATGCGCGTGAGGGCCCTCACGGCGGGGGATGCGGTGTCGCGGGGCAGGGTTGTCTTGGCGGTGTCTCTTGACATCGCCAATGCCTTTAACTCCCTGCCCTGGAGTTGCATCAGGGAGGCACTCCGGTATCACCGGATGCCGACCTACCTCCGTCGCGTGGTCGAGGCCTATTTGACGGACAGGTCCGTCATCTACCCCGGTCACCAGGGAGAATGGAACCGGCGAGAGATGTCGTGCGGTGTTCCACAGGGTTCGGTTCTGGGGCCGCTCCTGTGGAACATCGGCTACGACTGGGTGCTGCGCGCCGACCTCCCTAGCGGTGTCAGCGTAGTCTGCTACGCTGACGACACGCTGGTCCTGGCGCAGGGGGGGTCGCACCAGGCGGCGGCCGAAGTGATGACACGCGGGGTTGCGATAGTCGTTGAGAGGATCCGGCAATTGGGTCTCGAGGTGGCCCTGCACAAGTCCGAAGCCATGTGCTTTCATGGTTCTCGGAACAGGCCACCAATGGGATCCCAAGTAACGGTAGGAGGGGTTCACATCGGCGTCGGATCGACGATCAGGTACCTGGGGCTCGTTCTCGACAGCCGGTGGAATTTCGCGGAGCACTTCCGACGTTTGGCTCCCAGACTGGAGCGGGCTGGGGCTGCCTTCAAGCGGCTCCTGCCCAATCTAGGGGGTCCAAACGCCTCCTGCCGGAGGCTCTATGCGGGGATCGTGCGGTCCATGGCCCTTTATGGGGCCCCTGTTTGGGCGCTTACACTAAAGGGGCGACCAGCCCGCCAGCTTAACGCGTCCCAAAGGGTCATGGCCATCCGGCTGGCCCGGGGATACCGCACGGTCTCCGGCGAGGCGGCGAGCCTCCTTGCCGGATTACCGCCATGGGATCTGGAGGCGAAAGCCCTCGCGCACGTTTACGCGTGGCGCGTGGAGGCGCTTCGCCGGGGTGAAACTCCGCTGCCGCGGCAAATTGCATCGCGGCGGACGGAGCTCCGGCAGGATACCATGGCGGTATGGAGACGGCGACTATCGCAACCCAGCGCTGGGCACGCCACAATTGCGGCGATAAGACCCCTCTTTGAGGAGTGGCTGGTGAGGCGCTACGGCGTCCTCACCTTCCGCCTGACGCAGGTGCTCACCGGACACGGCTGTTTCGGGAGGTACCTGTTTCGGATAAAGCGGGAGGACACGCCCGGGTGTCAGCACTGTGAGGATCGCCCGGAGGATACGGTGGAGCATACGGTGGAGATCTGCCCTGCTTGGGCTGAGCACCGCCGTGTCCTCGTCGAGGCGATCGGCGGCGGCAACCTCTCGCGTCCGGCCCTGGTTGAATCCATGGTCCGGAGCGAGGAGGCTTGGGAAGCAGTCACCTCCTTCTGCGAAGCAGTAATGCTAGCGAAGGAGGACGCGGACCGCGCGAGGGAAAGGCAAGGCCTTCGTCCCAACCGCCGCAACAGGAGAAGACGCCCCGGGCGTCGCGAGTCGCAGGGCGATCCCCGGCCACCGTAGGCGCGGGCCTGCGGACGGCGAGCATTGGGTGGCTCGCTGTCCGATCACCACCAGGCCCGGGTCGATGGCGCGTTGTGTTTCACGCGCGCCTCAAAGAGATGTCAGCATAGAGGACGGGACCCGCTAGGGCCAGAGCCTGCCAGGGTTGCGGAATTTGTTCGAAAGAGTCACCGCGGCCCTGGAAAGCAAAGGGCTTTCGAAGGAACACGGATGGGTTTTAGTCAGTAAGAGTCTGACACGCCCTTCCGCTCCACCCAGAGCGGAAGAAGTCATTTGATGATTTCCCATCCTTAAAAAAAAAAAAAAAAAAAAAAAAGGTATACAATAAATAAAAATAAGTTTCAAATTGAATTTTAACATTTCGGAAAGAATATACTGATAATATATATAATACTAATAAAATACATATATATGCTAAAATAATAAACTAATAAATATGATATATAATAATCATCCGATTAAGAGAGTTCATAGTAATCATGACGAAGAACGACTAAGAATGACAAGCATTTAAGTAGTGTTTTCGGATTTTACGCTTAAAGGAAAATTTTGACTCCGTCTTCTTGATGCCTTCTTGTTGTTCTTGATTTATAGCGCCATTGATAAGGCACATTGAAATTCATTATTACACATGCACGTATGAGTTTCGACGACGATGTACGAAACCGAAACTGTACATTTTTTCCAATCAAACTTGAACCTAATTGTTTAGCAATAAAGTTGAAAATCTATTAAAAAAATGACAGATTGTTATAGCTAGTGCTCTGTGCAAAGGAGCTTGGGTGAAACAATATTTTAATATATAATAATTATGGTATTTAAAATTGGAAGCCAAAAGTGACTGGTTCTGTAATAGGACTGGTTCCATTATATTTGCCCTGCGCCCACGTGCAAGTAAGTATTACTTAATTTTCCAAGTGAGAGAAAGAGTGGGTACTCTTCTAACGACTGCTCTCCTTGTACACAGAAACTCTATTCGGAAAGTAGTTCCAAGGGTCTCCACAAATAGAGCTGAACAACAGACTACTTACTAAGACAACAGAAAATCTACAGTTTTCTCAATATTTGGAACCAGTGAAGCAAATATTGTTTCAATAAGCCGCATAAGCCGCATCCTCGAATATCAAGTATTTGTACATGATATTTGTGTTCGTATTAGCTCCGTCAACTTTCTACAATCCTAGTACTTTCTGAACAGAATATGATGAAAACAATCCACAGGTCCTTAGGAGTATTATATTTTCATCTCTTATCATTGGGTCTGTTAGGAAATCTTATTATTTTCGGAATCTTCTAATTAAGGTTGTTTGCAATATTAGCTCTAATTTTGTTTGAACAGTAAATACTAATTAGAAATACGAGTGTTGTCGTTAAGAAGGACGAAATAAAAAGCATCTAAAACGACTTTTTGATGATAGCCACGATTTGTAGATACATTAGGCATTAATCGATAAAGAAAAGAATCAAGGAAAAAGTGCTGGCAAGAAACAAAAGAAAGAATCAAGTGCCCGAAACAAAAGAACATTTTATTCTCTTTTTGCTTGTTTCAAAAGCACACAAATGACCACATTCACATAGGTATGTGTTTGTTGTCGTCGGTTGGTACCTGAATCAGAATAATAAAACATGTACCTTGTACCTTTCCAATAGGAAATCAAATATAACAAAAGCATAAGTGTATTGGAATGTCATATCCTGACTTCGTGTGGCACAGATGTAGCACATATGTTGGTAAAGACGTACTTACAAATGTTGGCGTTGAGCCACTCGGCATCGTAATATTTAGATAGTAGGTAAACGATTAAATAGCGATCATGGAGATAAACATCAAAATATTACGGCAAACAGATTATGTAAGACATGTATTATGCAAGTCAGATATTATTTGTACTTGGCGAACATGATTTTTTCAAATATTTACGAAACTATGAAAAAATTCAGATATCTTTGTTTTATTTCAAAATTAAAGTCATCGACAAATAACCCCTGCTTGTCATACCCTAAGCTTTCATTGTTAATTGTTGGAGTATAATTTGGTTGGAAAGCAAACTTCTCCGACAATACTCTATAGCAGTGGTTCCCAACCTGTGGTTCGCAAAGACCAAAATAAGGTCCTCGAAAGGTTTAAAATTTCACTCTTTTCACCTCAAAAATGTCATTGATGCAAACCAATTCTAAGTTTCTTTAGATTTCTTTTAATTTTGATTTCAAAGCTTAGTTAGGTATACTACGAGTTTTGAATATCTACATATATGATATAAGTTTATTTTTAGTTTAACGTAGTTTTTTTTCTTGATTCCTGGTCCCTGCTAGCAACAAAGAAATCAAAGTGGTCCTGGGTCAAATAAAGGTTGGGAACAACTGCTCTATAGTCTCTGCTTTCCTGGTTCTGCGTTTAGTTCTGAAACCACCTTGGTATGTAAATTGCACTGACCTGTGAGTTACACGTTACACAGTACGGTAGTTTCTGCGGGGAGCCCGGCCTTGGCGCCTCGGACGATACTCTGTAGAGATGCTGCTGCCCTGGTTTACCCTCTGGGATGCCCAAGTAGTAGCTGCAAGAAGATATCAGTTACTACCATCTCGAAAGCCCAATATTTTTGGATAGCTGTGTGATCTGTAGCTTTTTCAAACGATTGATTTGTTATCTATGAGATCTATGATCTTGGAGACCATAGAGCGGGGAGGTACGATTTTCCTTTGTTAGGTGAAGTTGTTTTATTAATGATAATTTTGTTTATTAACCCAAATTGATGTTACTTATCCGAAATAAAGTTTTTTTATTGCCATTTTGATAGTAATAAAAAAAACTGTTCGTTTACTAAAAATGCACCTTAAAACAATTCTTTATCACTTCACCGATCCGGTCGATTTACATTCCGGTCGGTTAACATGTCGAAGTGAAGGCTTGGGTGAAATGATCACGAGGTGAGCTGTCAATCCATATAATAAAGATGTCACGTCATCACGAAGTGAGCTTTCATTCCATTTTGATTTGATAAGTGATCTACTGAAAACTAGTAGTAGACAATGAGATACCTACTTAAGGAAACTTCCTTATTTATACACTTACCTACTGGTAAATAAGGAAAATATAGAAAAATACTCACATATGCTGATTCGCATGGTCCCAAGCAAGCAACTCTACGACATCAAAGCTCCCATGCGTTAACGGCAGAGCCCTGGGCCCGTGCGAGTTGTGCTCTGTTCTGACTATGTGACGGAACAATCCAGCCGGGCCGTCCCTGACTGGGGCCAGAGTGACCAGGGCACCACCACCGGCTGACCAGAGCGGGGAGGGCGCTGATTCCACCCAGCCGTCTAACCCTGAAGATATTCTGTATACCTGGGGAAGAACGTCCATGTTTTAAATGGAATCTTGTTTGTAGAATGAGTGATTTATCTTGAATTTAATATGCCTTGTCTAATAATAATTCTCAAGACAGAATTACGGTCACGATGGTCAATATACACAGGTACAAGTATTTGCGCAAATACAAAAACATTCTCAGTTCCTCTACTATATACATGGTTCGATGGCATGGAGAAATCAGGCGCATAACCAACGAACGGCTCTACGTGCTTTCCTAGATACGGGGGTTTCACATTTCCAACTAGACGGGCGCATAGTAGTTCGCGACCGAGAGCGCTCATTTTAGTTCGCGGCTTCTTGGCGAACTGCTTGAACTAGAAGAAGCAGCTATTTCACCATTATTTTTTACTTAACATAATATTTTGTATAGAAAAAAAGCTTCTAAAATATACTAAACGACGTTTTTGTTCTAAATTTGTAAATAGTAACTTGTATATTGCATGGCATTGAAAGATGAGAAGCACATCAGTGGTTAAAGAGCTCGGCGAAGCAACTAGGTAGGGCAGCTCCGCGCCCCGCTCACTCCCGCTATACTCTTAGGTCGGTCATTTGAAGAAACTAACGAACTAAAGAGCGGCCGATCTGGGACCTAGTTCGCGTAGCTCTTATGCGCTCCCACAGGCGACAGAACTAGTTCGTTCGCGAACTACATAGGACTGTTTCTAAACTCCGGGTTGCTACTGAAAAATTCTTAGTGAAAAACCTAGTAAACACTTATTGCCCGTCCAGGGCATCGAACCCAATACATTGCTAGCGATCTTAAGCGCATTGTTAAATTTTTTGGTCCTTGATTGACACTGGCACATTAAACTTGAACGATGCCCATATGTATCTACATATTTATACAAAGATACAATAATGGGTCCCGTGCTTGAACCTTGATATTATTTTCTTTTATTACTTCAGAACCCTACATTTGAAATTGAAGAGAAAATGAATGTACATATTAAATTCAATTAGTCGTGCCGCGAAAAGTTCTACATTCTAAAATATGAATCAGTGAAGAAGTTAGGAACGAAAACCAAAACAAAAACATGCTTAATCCAACAGTTTCCAAGGCATTATAAATAAATTACGACCGCAGTCTCTAACCTAACATGTAATTTTATTAAGGCTTTAAAATTGAAAAGTAACGACCAAAACAAAATTTTAGTACGCCATTCGTTAAAAAGAGAGCTTCGAAATATGAAATTACAATAGAAAACAGTATCTCTTTAAATTGAAACTTCAGTACTTAATAATATCTATTCAGATTGTATTTTGTTTTGTGAATATTTCTTAAAAGACTGTCGGCTCATAGATTTTTATGTCACTGATACTGGTTATTTAAACACTTTTCAAAGCTACTGGTAGTTATTTCAGTTTATCGTTTTGTATTGAAGTTATACCTATCTACTGATTCCGTTCGTTGAGGAATTGTTCGAAAGAGTTACCGCGGCCCTGGAATGCAAAGGGCACCTGAAGAAGTCATTTGATGACTTCACATAAAAAAAAACTACTGATTCAGTTAGGCTCACTTGCGCAAACCAGAGTTATTTTTCAACTCAGAGTTTGTTGCTAACACGAGGTTAAATAACAAATATAACATACATAATGGCCACGGGTTAGCAACTATAATACTATACTATAGTCCTCCTGACCGATTTCGGCCGTGGTGGCCAATCTCAACCGAGACTAGCCATCGGCGCGGGACTTATTATAGTGCACAAGTGTGTGCGCAAACACAAGTGTACTTCTTCCATCACTCTCATATTCCGATGGGTCGGCAACTCGACACGACTGGAGAGAGATCTGGCGCAGAGCCATCAACTTCCAAACTCCGGGCTGTCACTGAGAAATTCCTATTGGAAAAACCCAATAACACTTCTTGCCCGACCTGGAAATCGAACCCAGAACTCTAGCAACTAACATGGAGCTAAAGTAAAATTTGGTTTAAAAAAACAGGTTCTATGTGATATACTGACATATACATATATGTATATATCAGCGATTTTCTTCCATATTAAATTCTGATAGATGATCGCGTCATTCCACTTTGCTTGGCTAATTAGCTAATAGCACCCACTTACCGCGCTTGCAAAATTAGTAAGGTAGAAAATCGTTGAAGCTCCACTATGATGTAGTTATGGTGTACACAAAGAATAGCTAGCAAGTATATGGGACATCAAGGTGAGTCGATTTTTCGAAGGATACGTGTATTTTCCGAATTTCTCTCTCAAATCTGTGACTGTATCGCATTCCCAGATTGCTGGGAATGCGATACAGTCACAGATTTTTAAATTCGAGAAAGCAAAACGTTTCAGTCAAAGTACCAGGCTGTCAGGACTTAGTGGAAGCTTATTTCACATAGCTGTTTTAATTCTGGATGAATGCACCGCTCCTGTGGTATCGGCTACATGAACACAGCAGAATGGCTTAAAGCAACTGAATTTAATTATTTTGGCAGCCAAAGTAGCAGTCATCTGCCTAAAAGAAATATTAAAATATTTATTTATTACTGTTCTTACCTCCTGACAATACCACATAGGACTCTTGCAGACGGAGACTACTGAGAGGTTCTGCATCCTGGTCAGCCAGACCACGCATACTTCTGTGAGGGACACCCATTGTGCGCTCGTGAAGTAGTAGTCACTGTAAAAGATGATGAAGTTGAAGAGGTTTGAGGAAAATTAAACGTAACTATATGAAGATAGAGTTCGTTTTCTTGTAGCAGATGGTTGACGCAGGAATCGAAGAACACGTGACAATCAATTTCCATGGACAATAATTATGTGGAACAACTCATTCGATTTCTGAAATCCTGGTCAGAACTAGCTGATACATAAGTATGACATTTAATCTCATATTTAAGGTACCTAATTAAAATAAACAAATAAATCATTATTATCATCACTAGCTGTTGTAAGTATTAGTATCTAACACCAAAAAAAAACAACAAAAAATTTACAAAAAAAAACAAATTAACAACCAATGATTAAACTGCACGATGTGGTTGAATCGAGGACAACGTCTATTGGACAGTCCTTCAAAAAAAACGAAATATCTGATTAGGTTTACAAGTAGGTTGAAATGATAGTTGACTATAAGGCAACCAACTTGAATAAACCCATTCATTCGGTACCTATAATAAAAAGTAAAACCCAGCATATAAAATATTGTTGATCAACTTGCACAAAATTCATGACCATTCACCAAAAGACCGGGGAATCAAAACGTACCTTCACGAACTACCAATAAACAATAAAACATAAGACGATCGAGCTCTTTCACCATTAAACTCACAATGTAAATGAAGGTCGATTCAAAATATTGCAGGTTTAATACCAAACCCCCACTTTGTATATTTTATGGGATTCAGCTCATTTATCCAGCTCGGTTTATGGCTTAAAGCGGTTTAAAGCAGTCGAGTTCGCTTTACAGTCTTCGCTTTGTATGGAGATCTGGGGACTTTGTATATTGGATCATTATGAACAAGGGCTCAAGTGTAGTACAAGGTTTAGAAGCTGTTGTTATAGAAAAAGTCCATCCTCTTTACCAATGATGGATTTAAATAAAAAGGTTACCTCTCTTAGGTTTAATAACTGTTATAGACAATATAGAGACATTATTCTTTTGCGAAGATTTATTTGGCAACCTCCTTTGGACCTCTGCAATACTAGTAGTACTTATAGAGCATTGCAAACCTGAAATGCATCCTTTAAATCAAGAAAAAAGTGACGGCTAAATTATTAATGATGACAGGTGTAATCACTTGTAATTAAAGAAGTATGATTTTAGTAATCCTACCAGGATTGCAGAACAGTTCTAGCGCTAAAAGTTTACTTACCCTTCTTCTAGTATAACTTTAGGTGGCGTGAGGTGTCTTGTGCGGATGTGCTTCGGGTCTGCGATGTCGGCCACTGTCAGCGTCACCGTCGGGTTGTTGGTACCTGGCTTTGGGTACCTCACGCTTCTGATCTCCGGGTACGTCTGGGAGAAGAATGCAAGATTTGATAAAGAAATGTTTTAAAATTTAAATTGTTTTTTAATGAAAAACTATTTTAGTTGTTAATTGATGAAGCTATCTATATTCATATGACACTCGGTTCAAACGATTTATTTTTAACATAATTTTTCACGGGAATTTTCCCCCATGACACCAGTACCCCAAGAATCGCGTTTTTTTTTCCGAAATAGATGACTTACGAGACCTAAGACTGTAGCAAACTGCCGGTCGATTTTATAAATATGTCGAAGTGAAGGCTTGGGTGAAGTGATCACGAGGTGAGCTGTCATTCTATTTTGATTATATGGATTGACAGCTCACCTTATGATCACTTCACCCAAGCCTTCCCTTCGACATGTTTACAGAATCGACCCGTGGGAAGAGTAACTCACACTGTATATAGTCGGCTTAAAGGGCATTTATTTTTAAACGTAGACATCTATAGTAGGAGGCTTATGTCCCTAAAATGTAACAGTAATCAAGTCTTGTATGATCGCGTCAGTCACTAAGAAAGAAATGCTTAAAATTGACTTTACTAATCTACAAACAAGGTTCGAATTACCTTGGCAGGATCATCAGTATCCAGTGCTGCTCCATACCAGGGGTATTTCTGTTCATGCACCAGGCTGTCATTGAAGGTCGCGTATAGCACCATGTGGCCGTCAGCGGACATCCATAGCGCAGTGCGAGAGCCCAGGATTTCTTCTGTAACAAAATAGTAGTGTAGTTTTAACATTCGACATTGATGGAAAGGCTACAACACAATGTGTAATGGAATTTTCCTTTGTATTTCACAGGACTGCAGAGTTGGACAACAATTTGAGTACCCTTGGCCCCCACGTCAGTCAATGAACTGTTGCTTTTTTGATCGTGCACGTCTTTCTGCATCGTTCCCACATATACATACGTATTTATATTACTAGCTGTCACCCGCGGCTCCACCCTCGTGAATGTCGTAAATAATCCCAAGGGAACATACTCCCGAGATAAAAAGTATCCTTTTATTCCAGACTATAATCTACCTCTGTGCCAAATTTCATCAAGATCCGTTCAGCCGTTCTGTTGTGATTGAGTAACAAACATTCATCAATCGATCCATCCAAACTTTCGCATTTATAATATTAAGTTTAGATATACTTATAGATTTCCACACGAATGATGTAACCATAATATCGTTGTAAAAAATAAAATTTAAAAGACTGTCCGTGGAGTTTCTTGCACGTTATTCTCCATAGAGATCTACGCTTTCGAACGTGCACATAACTCGTGCATCGCGTTCATCTCTTTGTCAGACCGTCCTTGACAATTCAGAAGTGCCTGTAAATGTTTTAATTTAAATAAATTATGCTTTGAGTTGAGTTGAATGTGAGTTGTGATCTTGGTTTCGTAAATCGCGAATTAACAATGCTTGAACAAGAATTCCCACAAAATTAGAGAGCACTTGAGCAAGCAGGAGTTGGTCCGTTGATTGTCTGGCTCTGTCACGACTGTTTCGCATTTTGAAGTATGCTGGACACCAGATAAATGTGCAATAACGGTCAATGACCCACATACATTTATATGTGGGTCAATGACCGTTAAACAATACTTTATTAAAACATAATGTACAACTATTCACACAACTATTTACTATATACCTATACACTTAAATAAAAAACTAACTTAAAATAGTCTAAAATATGGCGTCGAAATATTATTATTATTATTGTTCGGGTATCTACGAAGGGATATTAGGGAAAGGTCAATGTACATTATTGCAGGTTTATATGCTAGGCGCCATACTATTGTCGGGGCGTTCATGTGGATTCCAAAATAAAATAACAAAAAAAAATGCCCGCCCAGAAGCTTCTTGGCATTTCCCTTCTTTATCGGGTAAGTACAGTTTTAGATTAGATTAAGTAAACAATTTAAATGTGATGGCCTGTTGAAATCCTAGAACCTGAACTCGTCAAAACGTTTTTCCTGAACTGAAAGTGAAATAACGGGTATAACATTTTCCTCTATCCATTTCAGCATTAAATATTTATTCCCCGCCGAACACTATTGGAAACGACTTTCAAATTAAATATGCGACACGCTGAAGCAATGTTCAATGCGAAAATATTTTCTACTGCGAACCATTTTCGTTTAAAGCACTTGCATTTTTATGTCGACACAGAATTTATAATAAAAGTTGGTATTAAAATGTAACAACACACTGACATCACGTCTGCATTACCCGAAGGGGTGAGAAGAAGTGTTTTGAAAAATAATAATATTTTGGCCAGTTATGTTTATATCTTGTGTGTTCTATGTATGGAAGCGTGTGGACTAGCATAGTGTTATAAAATCAAACACAAAGCTAGACTTTAAGGCTGCCACTAAGACATTTAAGAAAGAAAAATCCAATTACGTATTGGAAATGAAGATGTAATTATTTGCTTAAAATTGATTTAAAAAAACGAGGTTCTATAAAGATTCCTCACCAGTACCTTTTTTTTTTTTTTTAGGATGGGAAATCATCAAATGACTTCTTCCGCTCTGGGTGGAGCGGAAGGGCGTGTCAGACTTTTACTGACTAAAACCCATCCGTGTTCCTTCTAAAGCCCTTTGCGTTCCAGGGCCGCGGTGACACTTTCGAACAAATTCCGCAACCCTGGCAGGCTCTGGCCCTAGCGGGCCCCTTCTTTTATGCTGACATCTCTTTGTGGCGCACGTGAAACACAACGCGCCATCGACCCGGGCCTGGTGGTGATCGGACAGCGAGCCACCCAATGGTCGCCGTCCGCAGGCCCGCGCCTACGGTGGCCGGGGATCGCCCTGCGACTCCCGACGCCCGGGGCGTCTTCTCCTGTTGCGGCGGTTGGGGCGAAGGCCTCGCCTTTCTCTCGCGCGGCCCGCCTCCTCCTTCGCTAGCATTACTGCTTCGCAGAAGGAGGTAATAATAATAATAATAATAATAATTTATTACCCAAACTTACAATTAGTATCATTACGTTGTTAACAATACATTATTTTTTATACCAGATTGTAAAGTTACACATAAATTATACACCTCTGACACCCAAGCTAAGATTGAACTTGTGGTATGGGTGTCAGGGCTCTCTAGGTTTACAAAGACAAACACATTTATGACCGGAGTTTCAGTATACTATACAAATGCAAACAAGTTTAGGGCAATAATTAAATAAAGAACATATTTTGATAAAAAAGATAATAATTAATTAATTCATGCAAAGTTAACCAACTGTGTAGGTGTTGTGTTTATGTTTTGTGATAAATATGTGAAGGTGTGTGGTGTGTATGTGTGTTGAGGGATAAGTAGGACTGGGGAAAGATAAACAGCAGGAGGGGTATGTAGCTACTACGTATTAGAAATTATCCTTTCAACCTCTTCATAACCAAGTGTTATGATCCATTTGCTGACTTGAGCTTTGCAGTCAGATTTGTTCATTTTGTAGATGTTACATTGTTTGTTGACATAGTTGTAAATACGGCTACCTAGAATTTTAAAATGGCGTTTTGCAAGTTTACTTCTGTGTCTCTCTATGGGACACACGTTCGTGGTCCTACGTTTAGTCAAGAGATCGAGATCAAATTGTAAGAGAGTATGTTTGCGCAACGTACAGTTTAGCACAAAGAGCTGTCGCACAGTCAGGACTTGACATTCATTATACAACTGTGCAGTACTATAACGAAAATGTTTAAAGGTCATGACCTTGAGAACAGCTCTTTGTGCCCTTTCTAGCTGTATCATACATGTCTTTGGAGCGCCACCCCAGACTGTTATGCCAAAAGTTAATATAGAAAGGCAAAGCGAAAAGTAGATCATCCGTAATGTGTCTATATCAGTACTGTATCTCAGCCCTTTAAACACTGTAATTAGTTTTCTAACTCTGCACGACAAGGCCCTAACCTGGGCATTCCATGAAATGTGATTATCTATTAGTACGCCCAGGTTTTTAACATTATTTGTTCTTGTTAAGGGTAGACAGGGGCAATGGTTCGAGTTATTATTACACGTATGGGCTTTAACTGAAAAATAGGTGTCAGGTTGCGTAGAAGATTTTAACGAGAAGGTCATATAATTTGTTTTTGCCACATTTAAGGTCAAACAATTCGCTGTAAGCCAAGACATAACAATGCTAAGAACATATTCTGCTCTATTACGGGCTTCATCCCAATTTTCAGCATGTACCAGAAGGGCAGTATCGTCTGCATATGTGTAAATAGAACAGTTTGGGAGTGCTAGATCACAGAGGCTATTGACGTACACCAAAAAAAGTGTAGGCCCTAAAATGGAACCTTGAGGCACGCCATAGGACAATTCACTCTTATCACTGACATATGCATCGATTTTAACACACTGCATGCGTTCAGTCAGATAGCTTGCGAAGATAGCAAGAGCAGGACCTCTAACTCCTATTTGCTCCAACTTTTTTAGAAGGAGAGGGACAGAGACAGTGTCAAATGCCTTGGAAAGGTCCAAGAATATACCCAAACACTTTGACTTCTTATCAAGTGTCTCAACAACATCGTCTATCAGGGCCGAGAACGCGCCGTCACATGACTTCCCCCTACGAAAGCCAAATTGATTGTCGGAAATGATATTATTTTTTTCCAAAAATGATATAAGACGATTGTTGAGGACCCTCTCGAGTACCTTAGATAATGCCGGCAGGACGGAAATTGGTCTATAATTGTTGACACTGCCTCTGTCACCTGCTTTGTGGATAGGATGCACAACAGCTCTTTTCAAAACTTTCGGGAATACACCCTCTGCGATACAGAGATCACATATGTGACTGACGAGAGGTACAAGAGTTTGTCTGCTCAATTTTAGAAGTTTTGAAGTGATACCATCCCATCCCGGGGCAGAATCAGCTCGAAGACCCATAATAATATTATCAATTTCGGCATGGTCGGGAGGGAGCAGGACCATTGAGTTCATCTGTGCAGAATCCTTAACGTATGACTCATGTTTCATATCAGAATTTGCAAGCTTAGCCGCAAGCTCTTTGCCAATGTTTGCAAAAAAGTTGTTGACCACATTCAATGACGCCTTACAGTCGGGGCCCGATATAGACAACAAATTCCTTGCAGAAGATCGAGAGGTTTGTTTGTTTATTATATTGTTGATTACCTTCCAAGTCTTTTTAGGGTTGTTTTTGGTCTTTTCTAGTTCATTTTTTTCATAATAACTTTTTAGTCTGTGCAGAAGTTTATTGCAAAAGTTGCGGTAGCGTGAGTAGGTTAATTTTAAAGTGTAATCGTCCGGTGTCTTTTTCAGTTCTCTGTGCATGTTATCCCTATGTTTAATACATCTTAATAGTCCCGGAGTGATCCAGGGCTTTATTATTCTCTGCTTAGAAGGAACGCAGATGGTTTCAGTATTTTTTTGTATTATAGACACAATAGTATTAATGAGAAACTCAGTAGCCCAATTAGCATTGCTAGACGACAAAATAATACGAAAATCAGTATTAGCTATTTCCGAGACAACTTTAATCAAATCAACTTTTGAGAGGAATTTGGGCATGTGACGATTTGTTTTAGTTTTAATACTAACTAGTACAGGGACATGGTCCGTAATATGACTGTCAATGATAAAGGATGTTAGAGATTTTATCACTCTGATCATGACATGATCCAAGCAATTGTTTTCTCGGGTAGGAGACGTGTAAGCAGGCAAAAGTCCGTGAGATGCAGTCAGAATCATGTATTCGTTATAATTTGGATCATTATTTGTTGGGCTAATATTAATGTTCATGTCACCCACCAGAAGTATATTTCTGTGTAAAGATACCGAAGTCAAAACAGTATTGAGACTATTTAAAAAGTTATCTACTTTACGAAAACATGGCGGCCTGTATATACCTATGATTACTATGTCAGAGAGTTTGCAAATAAGGCAATTTGCGTCATCAAACTCTGGCTCTAAAATGTCATGTTGCAACTCTGTAAGAACGAAGATAACTAGACCATCGTTTTTATTCATATTTTTTGTTGTCGAATAGGCTGCGTATCCAGGCAAGATCGGAATATTAATATCTTTGTTCAGCCAACACTCCGAAAATATTATGACGTCACACCTAATTTTTAGAGATGATAATAATACCATGACGGTGTTGAAATTCTTATTAATACTGCGTATGTTCAGGTGTAACACATTTATCATTTTGTTTGGGTTTCCCAATATCTGATGGCATTTATCAGGGGGACAAATGAAAGATTCATGGGTCCCAAATGTATCCAAATTATTTATAATTTCATTTACGTTATTCATTTTAAATTAATTTAATGAATATGCTCTTAAAGACAACACATTTAACTAAATTTACCTTTAATATGGCATGACAAAACTGAACACCACTACCTCCCAATACCTGCCGAGAAACACAACATACTCGATACGGGTCCCTAACAGCATATTGCACATTAAGATGAGTATCATACCTTGAATTATTCAGTAATTTTTGTGAATTGTGAGTGTTAATGTACGTGTGTGAATTGTATACTTGCATGATAAATTGTAGGGTTGTACAACATAGTAGGTTATAACAAGTGTATGAAGGCAACTTTGCAAAAAAGATACAGAAACATAAAAAACAAGGAATAAGATTAAGTTTACACAATAATATAGAAAATAATGCCACTCGACTTATAAAATTACTCTTTATCATGCAGAATGTTTTGAAAGCTGGATTCAGAAAGTATAAGTACCGGTTTAAGCCCTTCTTTCTTTCGAATAAAAATTTTTCCATTTGCCGTCCAACAGTATTGAAAACCGTTGTTTTTGGCAAACTTTCTTGCATCATAGAAAAGCTTTCTGGAAGTTGCTGGGAGACGATCAGCGACATATATAGGGGTGCGTTCGCCAGTCAAGCCGGCATGCTCACTGTTTAATTTTTCGGACAGTGGCTTCCCCTTGTTAAAATTACGCACGGCACGAAGAACAGTGTCTTTCAGAGAGACTGATTGAAATTCTGCTATTATTTGTTTAGAAGGGCCTTCGTTACCCTGCACTCGATATATGTCTCGAATCTCCTCTGGTTTTACTTGCACTGACAGGGATCTACACACACCAACAATAATCTCTGACAAGTCGCTACCATTTTCTTTTTCCTTTGGTGTTATATTGCGCAGCTCAATCACGGCGGACCTATGATTTTCTTGGATATCTTGTATTTTTCTTTCTAACTGGTTTATATATTTTCTTTGCTCTGAGCGTTCACTTTCCAGGTTTGCCAAACCAGTTTTCATATCCTCGTACTTTGCGTTCATTAATTTTGCCGACTCCTCAATATCAGTCTTGATGCTCTGCAGTTCTTCGTTTTGAGCTCTCAACTCTGTTAATTCCAGAGTTATTTTAGACATAAAATTTTGCAGAATAGTTTCCTGATTTTGATTCCATTTAGTGAGCATTGCACGAATTTCCTCTTTAAAATCATCAAGTTCACTTGTGGGACTAAATTCCAAACATGATCGCTTTGTTGATCTTTGTTGTGTATTTATAAACTCCGATTCACACGGTGGTGTCGCAATATTAGTGATTGATACAGCACGTTGTATCGTAGGTGCGGACTGGCTAGGGGGTGGCGTTCTTTTTGTTTTAGGCATTTCAAAGTATTACAAAGTTTACAATATCTTAACATGCGCAAATAATAAGTTTAGTAACAGCAGGCCAATGTTATAGAAGCTCGTAGCAGTGCAGTGTAAATTCGTAGCTATCGTAGCATCCAAAAGCGTAGCCGATGCGCGACAGCGACGTAGCACGCGCTCCGTAGCAACGTAGCACAGGGACACCAATTTGCCGCGATGACGTCAATGTTAATTTGGCGTGGTCGCTGAGCTCGCCGTCTCCGCACTCGCTGTCCGAGGTTCGAATCTCCGGAGGAACAGTCACTTTTCGAGATTTATAAGAACTTGATCTTGACTCACCAAAAGGTCAAACAGCGATATCTGCACCTGGCTTCGCGATCACACAACGACGCGAGAAAGCGAGACTTCCGACACCAACCAATATGTCCGCCACACCTTATGGACACCGCCCCAAGAAGAAACAGGAGGGTCCGAGTTTCGGAATAATTTAAATAATTATTTAAAAAGAATTTTCAATATTCACAATAGCAACGCGGTAACACGTCCGCTCCGTTCGGGCGCTGGGGAGAGAGGGTGACCGCTTCCCAAGCCTCCTCGCTCCGGACCATGGATTCAACCAGGGCCGGACGCGAGAGGTCGCCGTCGCCGATCGCCTCGATGAGGACACGGCGGTGCTCCGCCCAAGCAGAGCAGACCTCCACCGTATGCTCCACCGTGTCCTCCGGGCGATCCTCACAGTGCTGACACCCGGGCGTGTCCTCCCGCTTAATCCGAAACAGGTACCTCCCGAAACAGCCGTGTTCGGTAAGTACCTGCGTCAGGCGGAAGGTGAGGACGCCATGGCGCCTCTCCAGCCACTCCTCAAAGAGGGGCCTTACCGCCGCAATAGTGGCGTGCCCAGCGCTGGGTCTCGATAGTCGCTGTCTTCATACCGCCATGGTATCCTGCCGGAGCTCCGTCCACCGCGCCGCAATTTGCTGCGGCAGCGGAGTTTCGCCCCGGTGAAGCGCCTCCACGCGCCACGCGTAGACGTGATCTCAAAGACCCTAAGGATGCATTAAAAAGCGAGTGCAATTCAGCAAAAAATATGCTCAGTCAGTCGTGTCACTCATTTCAGTAGATATTATCTAGCTAATGAACTGAGTATGTCAGCCATCCGTCACGTGACATCATAGCGATGCATCGGTTCTATGTCAGTGCGTACCGTAGCGTGCCAATGTCATTTGTATACTGGGTGAGTTATATTTAACATCTACATCATAATTTTTATAAAAAATTAAGTAGGTTCATATATTGTTTAGCTAATCTAACGAACTGAGCCCTTTCTTGTGGACGGAATGTCATCGAATGACTTCTCCCTCTCAGGGAGCGGGAGGGAGTGTCAGGCTCTGACTAAAACCCGTCCGTGTTCCTTTCCAACCACAAAAAAAACGCCAAGTGCGTGTCAAACCATGCACAGTGTAGGGTTCCGTAGTTACTCGTATCCTAAACCGTACCAGAAAAATAGTAAAATGTACTTAACTATTATTAGATCACAAAGTTACAATTGCACTTGGTTTTAAATCATTTTCTATGGAATTTGTACGAAATTTTCCTTCTCCAACCACATTTCATAAGTTGGTCGACTTTTACTCGTTAACGTGTAAATCTTACTTAGCTATAATAGTTTTCCTTTTAAATTTGTTATATATGCTACTATTAAGATTTATTTTACGTCTCCAAAAACAACTGTTTCGCTAGCAGAGGGGGACACTTGACTCTAACAAAAATTAGCACTTTAAAGCTTAATATTTCGATAGATCCTTGGATGGAAAAATGGTTGCAGCAAACCCTCAATATTTTTAAACTACATATCCACAACACGGGATAAACGATAGAAAAAAAACATCGCCACTTTACATGTATGGGGCCACCCTAAAAAAATGTATTTCAAGGTTATATTTTACCACTTTGTCGGCGTGATTTCATATTTCAAATTTCAACTTTCTAGTGCTCGTGCGCGTCTCTGAGGTAAACCGCGAACGGGCAGACAGACAGACAAACAGACAGACGGACATGGCGAAACCATAAGGGTTCCTTGTTGACTACGGAACCCTAAAAAGGGCTCAGTTCGTCTTTCTTTTGCGTGCCAGGAACGTGGTATCTCTTTCTAATAATTGCGCAACCCTGGTAGATGAACTAAGCCCTATTGAATGCTCATTTTAACAAAGAAAGACTATCGGTCGAATGTTCCGATTGTCACCTGTCGTCTGTGTCGGTTTAATTCAATAGGCCCCTGTATATCACTTGTCAGCGAAGCGTAATGTCACAGTTGACAGCTATGCATCGCTTCTACGTCAGTGCGTACCGCAGCGTGCCAATGTGGCGCATGTCATGTGTATACAGGATGATTTAAATTTAGAACCTATGAAATAGAGTGGAATGCTTGACGTAGTGGATTAACGGTTAGCTTTTGCGCTTGAATACATATTTATAGACGTATCATACTCAAACATCCAGACACACCAGCTACAACTTGATAGTTGTAGATAGGTGTCGGTGGTGTGGGTTGTAGGTTGGTGTTGTTGTTGTTGTAGTTGTAGGTACAATATACATTCCGAAACAGGGGCCACTTACTTAAAGAAACCAGAGAGACTGTGCAGTAAACGTTGTAGCGGCATCAATGCCGCCACATGAAAAAACTAAGAAGCGAAATTTGTACGACAACAAAAAGAACCACAGCGCCATTTACGACGAACTAACAACGAAATCCTGCATCGCGCAAGCAAAGTTCTCCGTGCGATTTGAACATTTACAATAGTTCGAATATCAACTATCGGGCAGTTGCCCACCAGACACAACAACCGTCTGGCAGGGGGATCCTCCCATTTTTCAGTGGAAGTGTGCGGGACTTTACTCTCTGTACCGCATACCTCTACAACGTAACGCCGATCTACACTATTCTTCCACCGTTTCTTTGACGCGCCCTTTGTGGTTAACTACTGTTTCATAGCAAGTGAGATGAACTCATCTCGATGTATGTGTTAAATGCTCACACAACCGTTTTTTAGCGAGACCATTGGCTAAGCAGATTATCCTTCCGCTTAAAGATTAATGGAAAAAATCAAATTTATACTGTCACCCCCTGTATCTCTGCATCTAATAATACCGCACTGATGTGGTGCAACGGTCGCAGTCTCTACGCTCAGTCATTGACATTAATTACTTAGCCTACATTATTATGATTTTATGAGAGCCTGGTACTTCGAAGATAAACTAATGTTAAATTAGTCCAGGTTCTTTTACAGACGGTTTCAAAAACGTATCTATCTTTGACCAACTGTCAAATTAGCTACCAACAGTAGCTGAAACGTCATGTTTATCTTTAAAACATATGTATTTATTTTAGATATTGTAACACCAGCGGACTCACGCTAGTGCTACTTATTGATATTATTATAAAATTAGACTATGTTTGAGGTTTAAACTTCATATGTGGCATCTGCTTTCAATGAACGTTGGTACCGGAGTCCCATATAAAAACAAAACATATTTTCATATTCCTAATTCAAATTATCTTTTACTTTTTTCCAGACGCTTCCAAAGGGCTACTTTGTCTGCCAGAGACCTGGAGCCAAGGTTATCCTCCTGACAATATGTGATTGAGACCGTTCGTTAGCCTACATTATTATGAAGTGTTTAATACGCCTAGATGTTATGAGAGCCTGGTACTTTAAAGATAAACTAATGTTAGATTAGTACAGGTTTCTTCAACTATTGACCAGGTTTTCAATGGTCTGCTAATATACCTTTAACTAAAAAATAAACAACATTACCCTCCTTTTGGGCGCAGTCGGGTAAAAAGACTCAACTTAACTTTGAGTTAAGCTCACCTTTGTAGGTACGTTTTTGTTATCACTGTGCTACAAGTAGTTTTTGTGTAAAAAGTAGCTCAATCATACTTGTGCAAACATTGGCGCAAAAACTGCTGTGTGCTAGCCATTTGTACGGTATACCGTTTTACCGTCTTAACGCACATGTTTGCTTGCATAAACAAGAATTAGTGTAAATAAGATTGAACGTGTAGCCGAACCTTTATATCATTTGAATTTCGAAGTGCCACATGTAAGGCCAGAATGAAATGCAATGATGATAATGAAAACAAATGAGTTCGCTACAGAATGTGCAGTCATTAGAATTAGATTCAAAGTGAACTTCATAAAATAGCTCTACCAGCCGCCATTGGATTTTAATGGACCTTCATAGTTTATTATCCGAAGTTTTTGTCTGAATAAGTAAGAAACCTCTACAGGTTTCAAGTTACGGTGTTCAGGAAGAATCGCCAAGTTAATTATTTATGTAAATTGTTCCTTTTGGGATATACTTGCGTAAAAGTTTGTGCGTTTTCGGTTTCGCTAAATACTTTTATAGAGGGAAGTAATACTACGAATGCTTTTGAAAAGAAACAGGATTTTTTCGAATTTTTCGCTTAATGTTTTGAAAAGTAAAAAATGCAAGTTTTATTGAAATGTTTTTTAATACGTGTAGCATTTGCATAATGCATATTCCTCTGTACAAAATATACATATTGCATATTCTTTGCTTAATCTTTTTATTATTTGACAATGATCCCAAACACAACTATTATTGCGAGACATTGTGAGGTAAGGGACTCACCAGAGAATGGGCAGCAGCATTCTCTGTGCATTGTAACAGGTACACTGCGATCGCTAACCCGACTTCCAAGCGTGGCGATTATGGCAACCACCCCCTTTGGGGGAGGCCGATGTCCAGCAGTGAACGTCTTTCGGCTGATATGATGACGATGATGATGATTATGAGAAAGACAATATCACACTACGCACAATTGCACTATTTAGTTTCGATATTTAAGATAAAAATTGCAACAGAACTAACACGTAAATTGATACTGCATAATATGCAACTGACAGCTAGAATACTGCTGCACAACAGTGGTTGGTTTTTGGTTATTCTACCCTCCATTTTATTAGTACGCATTGTTATGGAAATTCATAGTCAAAGCGTTTATTTCAAAAAGTAAAGAGAAATTAAAGAAAAAGAGATAAAGCATAGAATTGTAACTAAGACGCAAAATTCGTACGGCAACAAAAAGAACCACAGCGCCATCTACGACGAACTAACAACGAAATCCTGCATCGCGCAAGCAAAGTTCTCCGTGCGATTTGAACACATACAAGAGTCCGAATATCAACTATTGGGCAGTTGCCAACCAGACACAATAACCGTCTGGTCGGAGGATCCTCCCACTTTTCAGTGGCGGTATGCGGGACTTTACTTTCTGTACCGCATACCTCCTAAGTTAAATATCAATATATTAATAATTGAATAATGCTGACATGAATGTACATATATATATAATTTTTTTTTTTTTTTTTTGACATTAACTTCTTATCTTTAATTTTATTAGGCTGACTTAAAATTTTGACATGAAATGAAATTGATTTTTATTAATAATTTAATTTAATTGTCATGCATGTGTTATTACCATAGCATCCTCACAAAAAAAAAATAGCTGTATATTAATTATGTATATGACAGTTTGTATGCCAATTGGCAAAACATAGCGCACTACCTAATTTGTAAGATCTTATATCATTATTGTTACCTATGTTTAACAAATAAATGATTTTGAATTTGAATTTGAATTTGAATTTGACCTCTATAGAATATCCTAAGTTAAATATCAATATATTTGAAAAAAAAAAATAATGAATTTTCCCGTTTTTTCATATACTTCGGTTTTCTTGTAAAAAAAAACATTAAATAAAAACCTACTGGTAAATTGTCTTAAACATTTCGAATGAATACTTTGAAAAAAAAAACGGAATTACAAAGTAACGGGAATTTTTCCTGCTGTTTTCAACACTAATTGATAACTTTCTTTTTTTGAAGTCGTTTAAAAAGACGGGTCAAGGATCAATTTTGGCGATGGCACCTAATACCTTCCTAAGACCATTTGTCTAGCTATGGGATTTATACCTCAGACGTTGATTCACTCAGTACTTAGGAAGTAAGTACATCCTCTGTTCTCTTAAAAATTACGTAAGTACATCATATGTGAAAGCATCATATGCAAACATATAGAGGTAGGTAATACATCGTACTGAATATTATTATGAACTCTCCCTCATTATTCCCGAGTATTCTCTTACACCCAGTATGTAAAAGAACACGCCAGTTCCTTCATTATACTAAAAATGCTATAAAGTTAAACATACAGTGTACGGTTGGCAAAAAAGAATTGCATTGTTCACGGCCGTAATACTGCTTGCGTAAATGTAAAGGCGTATAATTTCAGACGGCCATGTTTTTTTCAACGCTACCTCTCGTTAGAACTATACAGAGATGGTGTAGCGTCAGCATAAAAAGTTCCACTTGAATGGGCCGGTGTTTGCTAAAACGAACGTAGCGTCAGCAGAAAGTTAATTAATATTTGGACTTTAGTTTGAGAGTGAGTAGGGCGGATCAGATACATATAGGGTGAACCTGCGAGGATTCGATTGGAATGTCACTTAGTTATTTTAAAGCTGTTGAAATCCGCTACATAAATATCCCAAGATTTTGCTTTAATTTCAAATGTGTATATTTTCTTTCAATCAACAATCCATATTAATATAAAAAAGCGAAAGTTACCCTGTCTGTTTATTTGTTTGCTTGTCACGTTTTAACTGCTCAACGAATTTAGATGAAACTGGCATACGGGTAGACCATGTCCTGTCATTCTGGGAATATTTTCCGTTGGGATAAATTCCGACTTTTACACGAGCAAAGCCGTTGGCAGAAGCTAGTCATGTTTAAATTAACAACTCATCATAGTGTTACTATCGTTACATCTGTAGAGGTAAAAACGTGTCATCGCTATGGTAGGTACTTCAGTTCGTTTCAGATGCAAAGATACAAATTTACATGACAGCTAGCACTAGCAACGTGCTCTCAAAGTAACAACGGATCGTTCGTACATTTAGCCACACGAAAATTATACCTAGGTCTACGAAATAAAGGCGATACCAAAGTCAAATTGCAACACGAACGCGCGGTTGACTAGGCTCAGAATAAAAAGACCCGGTAGCCGACGAATACGTGACCTGGTCACTAAATGCTCGCCTGGTACCTCACTGATCGACTTACATAGTCGCCATTTTATTTTCAGGCCACATTTAAATTCTACGTATGTGCATAAAGTTCGTTAAATTAATAAAACATTTCCATGAGTTTGCCGACCGTACAGGGGTCTTGTAAAGGTCAGAAGCAGTGTTTACTTTGCTCGCTACTGTGTATGGTAGCCTGGTAGGTGTATACAAACATAGCGAAAAAGAGACGAAGGCTATATTTAGCAGAGCAAGTAGGAGTTATAAGATAAACAGCCTCCGCGGTTGGCTATTATGAAAAGGATAAAAAATACCATGGACAGTTTTTCTCGCAGTCACCTTGCAATCTAGCTTATAAATAGTGATGATGGGACTGACATCGTCACTAAGTATACAAAAGTCCCTTAAATAAATAAAGAATTAAAAAAAAAAACAAAAACATTAAAGACGTCCGTCTTTCGGCTGTAAGCAGACAGACTGTACACTGTTAGACAAAGGCCTCACCAGTCGTCGCAACATCGATGAAGCTGAATCCCAGAATATTACGACTACGCATTTGACCTCCACAGCCCAGTAACTGGTAACACGGTAGGTTTCCTGGTTTCTGACAATCCGTAGCAACTGTCAAAGATTTACAAATGACAGCCGGGACTAACGACTTAACTTGCTTCCAAAAGCTCGAAGAAGTCTTGGTAGGTAATAAATGGTTACCTTATTATTAATTATCATTCTCCAATAGTAAATGATCTCAAAGTGCTTAACGACCAATCAGAAGCTAGCTCCCGATAAGCTGCGAAGGCATAGGTTTCCTGTTTATCATGAAGTTTAGTGTTAAAAGGACACGTTTTATAGGTAGGTGCGAAAATCATAAAATTTTACGGTTTGGTATCGTAAATCTTGTTATATGTGTTATCCTTAACCATTTATGAACATATTAAGTTAGTTAAAAAAAAAAATTGCACTATTTTAGCTGAACATCCTATTGCAGAACATTACCATAGAGGAAACAAACTTTTAGATGAGCAGCATTTATATATCACAGTAAGGTTTTCCCATCCACAAAATAGTAACAGTGCATTTTTCCCCGAGATGAAAAGTCAGCTCATGACACTTAGCAAGCGTGCAGTTTTTTATCGATGAAATAATTTTCGTAATTGGTACAGTAATTCCAGATAGAGAATAAAATACAATGAATTTATTTCGGCATAGCCCATAATTATCACATTAATACACTTCAAAATCACACGATAAATAAATACAATAGAATTGGATATGGCATGTCAAATTAAACCAGCTCACAAATACATTGAGTAGATCACCATTATAATAATAGTATGTCGAAAAACGTGGTATGAGATTTCAAAGTTTTGAGATTAATTAAATATGTAATATTTTACTAATGATTATGTCAATTGATAAATTAATCGATGAATTATTGATATACTACTATTATTATCATTTTGCGTACAGACATGGAGTTCAAGGAGATCTTTACTTGGAGAGTGATTATGTTTCTTTTAGGCAAGCTTGTTCCATCGTCGACCACATCATCCCTTTCCATCAGGTGACATAGTGTTCAACCGCGAGCCTGTCATGCTCACTCCAATGTCTCGCTGATGGTGGTGTGTGTATCGGATCATTCAGTTCCCTTCAAAATGATTGAGGTGAATGGTCATGTTCGTGGAGACTGGTCATCCCTTAGTTGTCACTGGCTCATTTTAATATTTGATACTATAAAATATTTTTTATTTCTTTACATTGTTCTCATATATATAGAAGCAACAAGGTTAATGTTACCAGGATTTTTGTAAACATAAAATGATTTAAAAGAGTGTCCGTGGAGTTTCCTGCACGTTCTTCTCCATAGAGGTCTACGCTTTGGAACGTGCAAATAGCTTCATGTTTTTGACGTTAATGGTTTATTTGAAATAAATGCTTTGACTTTGACTTTATCAGTAAAAAAAAATCTTATAAAACCAAACATGCAAACTGAAAATTAGTTAGAGGTAAATACCTCGTTAAAACCCCAAAAAACTAATTTTCAGTAAAATTTTGTTAATAAAAGTACTCAGACCGAACACCAGGTGTAGGTAAGGTTGTCTGAAGGTCAGCTCCGTTATTTAACACGTAAATAAGCCTACATGTGCTTACTTTGTGCCACAGGTGTGTGCTTGCATTATAAAAATGGCCCGGGGAATAAAATATTCCTGGGAACTCGGTGTGTAAGCTTCCTTATGCTACTTTTGTTATGAATAACTCATTAATGGGACGTATAAGACGTTGGAAAAGGAGTCAGGATTGGCGATGTTAAAAAAGTAGAGTAACTGGAATAAAGCCGTTTCCAGACTAACGGCTAAGCTTAGATCTCATAACTGAGGATTCTTTAATGCTCGAGTGCAGACGGCAAACTGTATAAACGAAGTTATGATCCAGGATCGCAGAATTATTCGGAAGAGATACAGCGACCCTGGAACGCAAAGAGCATTTAGAGGAATACGGATAGGTTTTAGTCTATAAAAGTCTGACACTCCCTTCCGCTCCACCCAGAGCGGGTGTCATTTTATGATTATACTAGCTTTTTCCGCGACTTCATACGCGCATCTCCTGTTTTTTCCCGTGCCCGTAGGAATTTCCCATTTCCGTTTAGCCTTCTTCATAATAGTGGCTACCATATACAAAAAAACAAATCCGAGTGGTAGTTCCAGAGATTAGCGCGTTCAAACAAACAAGCAAAACTTCAGCTTTATTATATTAGTATATACATAGTATAGATTACCCGAAAAAATGCTATGATGTTACTATTAAAAATTACTCAGCTTTGCGAGGGAAGCTTAAATTCAGCTAGCTGAGCTTGTAGCGGCATCAATGATACATGAAAAACTAAGAAACTAAATTTGTACGGCAACAAAAAGAATGCGGTTCTTTTTGTTGCCGTACAAATTTAGTTTCTTTAATTTAGCGCCATCTACGACGAACTAGCAACGAAAACCTGCATCGCGCAAGCAAAGTTCTCCGTGCGATTTGAACATATACAACAGTCCGAATATCATCTCTCGGGCAGTTGTTCACCAGACACAACAACCGTCTGGTAGGAGGATCTTTCCATTTCCAGTGGAGGTGTGCGGGACTTTATGTACCGCAAACCTGTATAAACTCTTGGATAATCCCGGTTGCTGGTCAAGACAAGCACATTTAGCTAGCTCAACTCGTACAGCTGAGGTAATTTTTCATTCTTTTGTGCTGCAGGTATGAAAAATTAACTCTGCTTTGCGAGCTTGGCTAAATTATTAAGCTTGGCTTTAAGTCTACAACCAGCTATAAAAACCGATATAAATAAGGTGGTTTTAGGAAAGAATTTGTTTGAAGTTTTTTTTTTTGACGTGACAACGTCTAATAAATCGATGAACGCCGGCTGCACACACGAAAAAGGATGACTCATTGTAACGTTACGCTCATTTCCTCAATTTTTTCTCAAACTCAAACTATCGTCCGTAAACCGACTTTAGAGACAACCAATTTTTTGGTAACGGTTTGGAAATCCTCACAGATGTCCTCCGCTTTGGGGCGGACGAAGGGGTCTGTCAGTCTTCTACTAAGTAAAACCACCTCATGTTCTATCGCGCACTTGCACCGGGGATTTTTGCACGACTAAGTTAACCCTTAAAGTAAAATTCCGTGCTGCATCGCGGCCGATCGCAGCCGCGCGCGATCTAACGCATGCGACAGTAATAGAATGTATGGCACCGTTTCCGAGGTCTGCGATAGACGCGCGCGACTGACTTCGGAAGCGGTGCCATACATTTTCATACCCTCACTATAGTCGTATCAGCCGCGCGCGACAGCCGCTCGCGACAGATCGCCAATCGAAATCGAAACGTGCAATCGACCGCAATGTACGGAATTGCACCTTAAGTAACGTATATTCAGAGGGGACGAAAAAGGAAATTACTGATAGGTACCTATCAGTAATTTCCCCCAAATTTTTAAAATAGAATAAAGGTCTGCTAGTTTTCACCAGACTTTTTACAAAAGATTTTCTTAAGGTAAGCTAGACTTGCATTAGCAAAATGTTCCACGGAATAAAGCACTTGGTTCCTCCAGCCTCTTTCTAAAGTATTCTAAAGGTCAGTAGATTGTACATAGCTATAGTAAAGAGGTATGTATATGACCTATAGTGTTTACTCTGCTCTACAAAGCAGGTTTTCTATCTGGCATTGTAGGGTGACTCTCAATCGTACTAATATTTTGAATGTCAAAGTTTGTAATGATATTTATATGGGATACTAAGTTTTAATCTTTAGAATATGCAACGAACGATTTCTGTATGCAAAAAAAGAGGATGCAAATTTTGGTCACACCCTCTAATAGCTATATAGCTATCTAGTTATTAGAGGGTGAGCCATAGCAATCCGAAACGACATCCGTTCATTATTTCATGTGCAATACATCTTTGGGCTGAACCAAAGGTAATTATGGCGCCAAGTTCCAAATGTTGGTTCGTTCAGAGTTATGCTTTGTTAGTTCAGAGTTGGCACTTTGCTGAACTGAAAAGGCTAATCAAAGTTGAAGTTTTATGCGATGAAATTATGAATATATTTTTCGAACCCACCCCGCTCATCCGCGTTAATGTCGAAAATTATCCCAAGGGAACATATTCCCGGGATAAAAGTATCCTTATGTGTTATTCCAGGCTATAATCTACCTATGTGCCAAATTTCATCAAAATCCGTTCAGTAGTTTTTACATGAAAGAGTAACAATCATCCATCGATCCTTACTTACAAACTTTCGCGTTTATAATATTATATGGATTAGAAATGTATTAAAAGGGTACCTGGAGAGATCATTAAAGTAACTAGTAGACTAGTTCTGTTATCAGATTATCTATAGGTAGAATCAAACTCGCACTCCATGAGTCGCTACGAAATAGCAAATTCATTTGACATCGGTAGTGAGTCCATGTGAAGGGTTGGGTATTCTATGGATGCAAGTGAAACCGCGGGCTACAGGCAGTTACTTACAAGCGACTGTTTTAACCTCCTGACTTTGTTTTAGAATTGTGGTCACTTGAGTTACAGTTACTACAGAATAGCAACTGCTACTCTTGGTTGATGATAAATGAAGTGTGGTTTATGATAAAGCACGGGTGTGTTCTCGGTGTCTTATATGAGCCACGGAGCCAGCCTATACCTACGCTTCTATTTTGAATTTTCTAGTCCATCATCTGCTTGCCTTTTCCCAATTATATTGGGGTCGGCTTCCAGTCAAACCGGATTCAGCTGAATACCAGTATTTTACGTTGAGCGGCTGCCTACCAGACCTCCACAACCCATTAACTGGGTAACACGGTACTCCTTGGCAAGACTGGTGTCAGATTATCTGGCTTCTGACTATCCGTAACGACTGCCAAAGATCTACAAATGACAGCCGGGATCAACGGCTTAACTTGCTTTCCGAGGCACGGAGGAGTCTCGGTATGTTAAGATGGTCACCCATCCACAGACCAACCTCGGCAAGCGTTGCTTAACCTTAAAGATCGACCCATGCGGCTGTTATTATTTAGCCACGAGCTCCTCTGCAGCCACGAGCTCTTCTGAATTTTCTAGTTAAGGAGCAATTTTAAAGCTCAATTGTAAATAACTTAAGGAGTTCGTGGCTAAATATAGCCGAACGGGTCGATCTTCAAGGTTAAGCAACTCTTGCCGAGGTCGGTCTGTGGATGGGTGACCATTGACATACCGAGACTCCTCCCCGAGCCTTGGAAAGCACGCTAAGCCGTTGGTTCCGGTGGTAATATGTGGACCTTTGGCAGTCGATACGGATTGTCAGAAGCCAGACCGTGTTACCCAGATACTGAGTCGTAGAGTTTAGATAGGCTGTCGCTCCACGTAAAATACTGGTATTAAGTTGAATCCGGTTTGAATGGAAGCCGAACCCAATATAGTTGGGAAAAGACAACACAACCTAAGCAGCAGAAAGGGGGAAAGCAGAACCGGGACCAAATATGCTGCTACGACCAGCGATACCTACGACGTTGCTGTGTGTGTCCCGACTGCATCACTCCATGAAGGTTGAGGAGATTGTGGAGTATATGAAGGTGAAGACCAATTGGATCTTGAAAGTCGAGAAGTTGAAGCGCGTCCCTCTTTGACGAAGCGGGGGGAGTCAAACACCTCACTCCTCCCGCTGACGCGAGGTGGATTGCGGAAGTCGCATACGTTCCCGCGATCCCCGGCGTAGGTGGGAGATGGAACACCGGAGTGGTTTTAGTCAGTAAGAGTCTGACAGACCCCTCCGCCCGCCCCAGGGCGGAGGACATCCATGAGGATTTCCCCCCGACATAAAAAAAAGGGTCACAACAGCACGACCAATTTCAAGGGTTGTGTGTTGCGAGTTCCGACACAACATCTCGACACTTTCCTGAATTCCTTCAGGAACGTGTGAGTTTTGGCCGAAGGGTTTACAGATATTTTTGCTCAGGCTCAGGCTACGCGACACCGCGCAGCGTAACTGGACGCCGTCACTTCGTGTGTCTTAGTTTATGAGTTATATTTAGAGGAAGCAAGATTAATATGTATTTGTTTATTTTTTGTATATTTAATTTGAGTATTTTATCTATGGGCCTTAGTTGCCAGATAATAAAGAAGTATTATTACTATTGAAAGGCTTGGCAGACGAGACAAAGACAACGCATCATTTAACACTATCCATCTTTGCTTCTAAACACACGAACCATTTCGCAATAATTCCGCACAAAGTGCTATTCTAACACTATCTGTGGCCTCCATGTTCATGTTCACCTAGTAAGCAGGGTACAGGCTAGGGCTACCCCACATAGATTGTAGGGGACTATAAATATTATTTATCACAGGGACGCCTTGTATAATAGAGTGGAAAATGTGTCTACGGTAGCAAGGGGTTGGGTACTATAAAGTAGGGAGAATATTATTACGTTGCTGTTGCCTTTTCTATGGATGGGGGAAATCATCAAATGTTTGTGTTTTTGAAATGACTCTTACTGACTAAAACCCATCCGTGTTCCTCCAAATGCATTTTGCGTTCTGGGGCCGCAGTGACTCTTTCGAACAAATTCCGCAACCCTGGGCAGTGCCGTTGCCTGCGGTTTCACTCGAAAACTTTAGGTATGTTTCATGTAGGTATAAAGAAAATATATAAGTCCGTCAGTTACATTATAAAAAAGCGCTTTTTTGCTGTACCAAATATATAAAAATTGACAAGGATAGAACGCTTCAAAGTTCAGGAATGGGGCTTCTTACTTCACTTCGAAGTAAAAAGTGGTACATTTTCAGCGTAAATGTGACGTCATGTGAAATTTCAACGTACTGTTTCGTCTTTATTTTTTGTTGACATGACAAATAAATCTGATTACATAATAAGTGCGTCATTTCATTATCATACACTACATTTAGGTGTGTTTTCAATTTTGTATTGCTCGAAAAATGTAGGTAGGTACTCTATTTTGGCAATTTATAAGTTAAACGAAAGTATCATCGTAACTTTTGCTATCTGAAACAACCAAATTTTACGATACACAAGATCCTTCACGTTCAAAATAAATCATTTCAGGCCTGAAGAACCATCATCGCTTTCCCTGTGTCAATTTATTCAGCAGATGTCTCCGCGAGTCTATCTTATCTGTGGAATGTCATCGCGACTTCTCGTAGCGCGCACCTTAATGACGAAAACCTTAAACTTTTTAATAGAAAGACTTGGAATGGAGTGAGGTACTGGCTTTATGGGAGTTTAGAGGACTGTTCCAGATTTGATTTAATTTTGGAACTGAATTCTTTGGTTTAGAATTGAAGATTGTGAAGCTTTCGCTGTAGTTTTTTTGTACATAATGTTAATATGCAATTCAAGTTCAATGAAACATTTTTTTTATATAAGTACTAGTAATAGTGACCGCTGGAAATAATGGAAATGTTAACTATTTGATGTAATCAGATAGATTCTTAAAATTATCTATTTGGTCATTTAGATTGCCAAAAAGATTCTGCTATTTTATTTTTTTCGCGATTTTTGGGCCGCCTATGGTAAAAGTTATTCATAATGACGAGTGCAAATATTAGTTATTATTAGTTACTTTATCCGTATTGCCATTCAACGTGTCAATGCTGCCAATGTCTGGGGCACTTTTCCTATTAAGTGCGACTTAGATGATTTGTTTATGCTCAATAAGTCCTTTTTATTTGCGTAAGGTATTATTTATTACGCGTTCGTATATATATACTTAGATTTAAGATTTATATCGAGGTATATTTTAGTTACGTTCTGTTGTAAATTAAGAAAGTATGTTACTTCAATAACCCCATGTTGGAAGGTAATTTCTGTCCAAAAGACAACTCGCCTGTATTAACATAAATCAAATATTAAAAAAAAAACAATAAATTTTGCGAAAATGTTTTATTTAACGATCGAAACGATCTGTAAGCAATTGTTTACTTTGGTGGCACACGCAGATATAATAAATAAAAAATAATAGTCGTACTAAATTTTCGTAGTACGTGTTGAAATTGAAAAAGTAAAATTGGCAGCATTAATCACTTTTAAATATTTTTAACAAACAATTTGATAATTAATATTCTAAAATAGGTTCTGTGCGCACCCAACCGATACTTTAAAGTCAGCTGTCTTTTTATGTCGTCATGAAGTAAAAGAAAGAAAGAAAGAAAGAATAATACTCATTTAGCACGCACGGTACATCATCTGCTAGCCTTTTCCCAACTATATTGGGGTCGGCTTCCAGTCAGACCGGATTTAGCTGAATACCAGTATTTTACGTGGAGCGGCTGACTACCAGACCGCCACAACCCATTAACTGGGTAACACGGTACTCCTTGGCAAGACTAGTGTCAGATTATCTGGCTTCTGACTATCCGTAACGACTGCCAAAGATCTACAAATGACAGCCGGGACCAACGGCTTAACGTGCTTTCCGAGGCACGGAGGAGTCTCTGTATGTTAAGATGGTCACCCATCCACAGACCAACCTCGGCAAGCGTTGCTTGACCTTGGAGATCGACCCGTGCGGTCGTTATTATTTAGCCTCGAGCTCCTCCACGCACGCACGGTACATAGAAATAAAAAATAAAAATAAAATAAATGTAGGTATGCTAAGAACTAAGTGTGTGTCTCACGGCTGCACTAAAATGGACCTTTTTAGTGCACCCGTCAGACAGCATCAGTCTGTCACACACATATTATGTGTGTGACAGACTGATGCTGTCTGACGTTAGTTTTAATTCCACAACAGTGAAAATAAAACCATTGTAAGTTAACCTCGTATTTCATTGAATCTCAATACTTCGCTAGACCACTCTTAGTCTCAAGATTATCTTACTACAAACGATATAAACGTAAAAATCGACAAGGAAAGTCGTTAACATGTACATGTAGGATGAAAGAAATCCGTAAATAATGTAAAGAAAGAAAGAAAAGTGTTTATTTGGGACTCGCACAAGACAAACAAACCAGTAAAATAAAATTAATAACTAAACAGTATCATAAAATAATTATCTGTGCGAGGCCAAAATGGTCCATATCTCAGCTTATGCTGCGATATCTAAAAAATAAATAACGCAGCGCTGGTACTCTGATAGGGCCAGTCAGTGGTAATGTTTCAAATGTGTAAATTTAGATGCAGTGTAAAAATAAGTCAGTCTTGGTCCGACTCTCATTGAGGTAAGACTGAGAATGACGGTACCATTATTACTGGAATATTTGTGTAGTTTCTCGATTATACAACTTACTTAACACTCTCCCAAAGGAATTCGAAACCTTTCCGCTTTTTGAGACCTTTTCACACAAAAGGATTCCCTGCAATCCTTTTTGGGGTGTTTGACGAAAAATAACTATGAAATAGCCGAGAAGTCTCGGGAATTTAGTGACGCATACCATTGATGGTAGGACCTCCTTTCTTATATATTTTCGTTTTTAATTTTCTGGACGGATGGCGTGCCTTTCGCCTATAGTCTAGACCAAAAATTGCGTAACTGTGAGCTGAAAAGTGGTGGCAATCTCTTTACTATTAACCTTTGTCAAGAACCTTGTCGTGTGATGAGGTAATCTAGAAACTAGATATTATGTAATTTATTATATGTATATAAATATGCTTGTTGGTTTCGTAGTTTATTTCCCAGATCAGGCTAAAAAGTGTGGGCTTTTTTCATTAGAAATTTCTCTGTGACAGCATAGTTTGGTGGAGGTAGTATTACTATACCGTTCTCTAGTCAATAATAGGAGTATCTACAGGAGAACTAAGGTTACCGACATGACACGAAGACTCGTCAAACTTAAGTTGCAGTGGCCCGGACATATTGCTCGCAGAACAGATGGGTCTGAAAGGACCAGGTATGGCGACCGTCCTCCCACAAGGTGGACCAATAACTTGGTGAACGCCCGCCGTTGTGGCGACATAAGGAGGAGGCCTACATATGTCCAGCAGTGGACGTCTTTCAGCTGGAACGACGATGATGACAATACTTCTTGAATGACGACAATATCGACAAATCAATTTAATTACGGTTCTGGAGATACTGGGAGACAAAAACAAATACAAAGCATCAATAACGTTTCCTCACATTTCCTCAAAAAACTGTGAATAAAAAAACTATAGGTATTGTAGATATGGAATAGACCAAACTAGGCTCAAATATAGCGGACTATTGTAATTGTATGGCCCGGATGTCAAGGTCTAGGTGTGTCTAGGTCAATTAGCTTCGTACTGTCGCCGTATGCGAGGCTGGCCGAGAATAGGACCCTACATCTTTCGGCCGGTATTATGGCTGGCGGATAGTGAGTGGGATATTTGATTTTATTACGTTGAAACACTTTGGAGAAAGTGTGGGTACGTATTCTTTGTCGCATAAGTGTATTCTGTATCGTCTTGTTATTTTAAGGGATCGCGCTTGGATATGTCACCGGAAAATGGCAAACGCCGTAAGATTGTAAAATATCGCATGAAATTGTAAACTATTTTTTCTAAATATGAGACGGATATATTGGAAACTACTGCATTTGGATGGTATTTATTGTATACAAAACGATTTTTTCATAATGTTTCGAGAAATTATAATCTTATCAACATTTATTACAATCTTACGGAGTCTGCAATTTTCCGGTGACAAAGATATTTGATTTGATGTTGGTGGTTTTTTTTTTTAATTTATTTTTGTTTATGGGCTTTTATCAAAGTCAGCCCCACTGTACCCTTTTACATTAATTGGCTTACTTAAACAGTTTTAGTTTGTAATTTTACTAAATAGTTAATGAATTAGAGCTTTCGTGGAGGACCATAATTAAATGGCACAACTTTTTAATAATCTCCGAAGATGGTACATGTTGGTGGTTTGTGGACAGGAGTATTAATCTTGGTGGTTTCATTTACGTGAGGAAGTGAAAAACGTTTCACGAATCCTTATGAAATTAGATTTTCATTACCGGTTGCTTACACCAGTAGGCAATTTTCATGAAAAAGAAAAGACTATCTAAGGTAGATTTCTTAAGTCTAAACAAAATAAATACCTACTACTGGGTAATAAATACCTACTCAGTTTAGTTACCTATACGAAATAACATTTAAAGAAGAAGTTTAAAATATTAATAGGCATTTTTTTGAAATACCTATATCGCATTACCTACGTTGCTTAAAAAAAAAACTTTTACTTACTGTATTTGTTTAGTTGTAAGTTTTCCTAAAATAAATAAATAAAATAAAATATATAAATATTTTCCACAAAGTACAAACATGTACAGATCATTTTACAGAACACTAAAAACCCGAAACCGCAAGCTGCTCTAATTTGACACCCCCAAGGGGAGAGAATGATCATTTTATTCAGTTAGGCGGCTTGTTAACGAGCTCACCTTTACCTTAATGAGCGCTTGCATTCGACTCATTTGCGTGCCAGTTGTCAGATTGTGCCAGTCGCCAGTTGCCTGTCTGCCAAATTCCTTGGCGTGTGTCAGGTTGCCACTAGAGTAAGCTGGAGAGGTGAAACGCGTTTTATGCGAAATTTCGGCAGTTATTTCTGGTTTGAATAGTAGGTGAAGACGGTGGGATCGGATTTGGAATTAAATAGTTAGCCCAGATGTTACTGAAACATATTTTGTTGTCTGGATTTTCTTCTGGCTTCAAGCTTCCATAGCTGGATTTATTTTTGAATACACAAAATGTTTATCTAGCCGGACTCATAACCTGCCATGGTTGCGGAATTTTTTCGAAAGAGTCAACGCGGCCTTGGAACGCGAAGGGCTTTAGAAGGAACACGGATGGGATTTAGTCAGTAAGAGTCAGACACGCCCTTCCGCTCCACCCAGAGCGGAAAAAGTCTTTAGATGATTTCCGATCCTTAACAAAAAAGAAACAAAAAAACAATTATAATAAAAAAAAGCCGGACTCTTACATAAATCTCAAAAGAAGTTGACAGACATCTACAGAATGATACTAAAGAAATATTTCAGAACTACTCTCATTTGAGATGAGAAGTTACTTTTCTAAGCGTGGTTTCAAAACGACGGTGGTCGTAAGTGGGCGCATAAGGTGTTGTGAATAATTTCCATTGCTGGGATTTTGCTTTTGTTAACTGGTAGAAAGGTTAAGAGCGTTTATCACCGCACTTGTCATAAGAAGACAGTGGACTGCTTTATGTTTATTTATTTATTTAAACTTAATGTACGCCAGCACATCACGCTACCCGAAACTGTAAAATTTTCCCAATCAACCTTGAACCATATTCTTTAAACTTAAAGTTGACAATCGATTAAATAAATTTGACAGATTGTTGAAGCTTGATGTGCTACATGGGCGGACTTAATGCATCAAGGCATTCTCTAACAGAGAACCTTTGGGCTAAAAAGACTACATTGCGGTAAGTTTAAAACAAATAAAATTTAAAATAGAATTTTGTTTCGGAAAGTTATAATAATATCACTTTCATCTCTTAAATCTTAAGCTGCCATTTGAGACACATTATTACAATTTAAGGATCACGATTCCTACAAAATTCACCTGCAAAACTTGGCTAGACATTAAAGACAGCCTAAGGGTTTCTTGCAAAAAAAAATCACTTTATAGCAATGCAGTGAAGATTAAAAACAAAACATTCGCAGAAACGCGTCCCCTTTTTTTTTTTTTTTATTTTTTTTTTTTAAGGATGGGAAATCATCAAAATGACTTCTTCCGCTCTGGGTGGAGCGGACATCTCTTTGAGGCGCGCGTGAAACACAACGCGCCATCGACCCGGGCCTGGTGGTGATCGGACAGCGAGCCACCCAACGCTCGCTGTCCGCAGGCCCGCGCCTACGGTGGCCGGGGATCGCCCTGCGACTCCCGACGCCCGGGGCGTCTTCTCCTGTAGCGGCGGTTGGGACGAAGGCCTTGCCTTTCCCTCGCGCGGCCCGCCTCCTCCTTCGCTAGCATTACTGCTTCGCAGAAGGAGGTGACCGCTTCCCAAGCCTCCTCGCTCCGGACCATGGATTCAACCAGGGCCGGACGCGAGAGGTTGCCGCCGCCGATCGCCTCGACGAGGACACGGCGGTGCTCAGCCCAAGCAGAGCAGACCTCCACCGTATGCTCCACCGTGTCCTCCGGGCGATCCTCACAGTGCTGACACCCGGGCGTGTCCTCCCGCTTAATCCGAAACAGGTACCTCCCGAAACAGCCGAACAGTGTCCGGTAAGTACCTGCGTCAGGCGGAAGGTGAGGACGCCGTGGCGCCTCTCCAGCCACTCCTCAAAGAGGGGCCTTACCGCCGCAATTGTGGCGTGCCCAATCCCCTAACTCTATTGTTTGGGATTCAACACGTGAAGAGGTTAATACCTGAGAGCCATTTCTACTAATTTTTAAGCAATGTTCGCATTTGCATATCAGTCGCAATCTGTCAAAAATGCCCCCTGTTCGATGTCTCGATGAGTAGGTACTCTGACCCCAAAAACCTAGAAGTTTAAAACCATTTGTGGAAAGCGGAAATTCAACTCGACGGACTAAGAAAGAAACATTATTACAATTTGTAAGTTTATTGTATATTGTGTATTGTGTTTGTAGTGTATTTGTGGTTTTATTCTAAAATGCAACAGAAAACACAAAAGGAAACGTGTCTCTCTTTTGTTTATTCTGTAAAACAATAGAATGTCTTTTATTTAATTCACATCCGCATTAAGGCACTTCCGTAGCTGGGTGGAAATGAGAGGGGTTTAGTTTCAGCCTGTTACCGCAAGATTAGAATAAAAATCTGACAGCGAAACAATATAAATAAGGTTTTATTCATAAGTTCTAAATATTACGTGATTATCTGATTGTGTTTGTCACGTTTATCACGTCCAAATCGCGAAATGTATTGTGATGAAACTTGGCCCAAGGAGATATAGGAGAATTTTCTTCTTGGTAGTAAAATCCCTTGGTATCCAGGGTTGTGGAATTGTTCGAAAGAGTTACCACGGCCATGGAACTCAAAGGGCATTTGAAAGAACACGGATTGGTTTTATTCAGTAAGACACTTCTGCCTGACACGTCTGCCCTTCCGCTCCAGAAGAAGTCATTTGATGATTTCCCACCCATAAAAAAGGCAACTGCAATGTAATAATATTCTCCTTACTTTATAATAGTACCCAGGTATTGGTCAATGAGAGTCTGACACTTCCTCCCACTCCGCCAAGAGCAGGAGAAGTAATTTGATGATTTCCCATAAAAAAAAAGATCCTAGTAAAACAGTATTCACGTGGACAAAGCCGCGGGCAGAACTTATTATTTTATATTCGCATGTAACATACCTATTAAAAGTTAAATAATTAATGACTTATCCAAATTATAAGTTACTAGGAACGCATAGAGCTAACAGAACTTATGAGACTCGTAACTCACGAACTTGGTCTCATACGTGCACTTTGTAAGGAGCGGGTCGACTTGCGGCTTGGGGAAACATCGATAATTGATGCGGAAACTTGTGCCGAGAGCGAAAAATATAGTAATAATTTGTTTGCAAGACTTTTTGTAAACTGTTGAATATTTCAAAAGTAACATTGGAGCCAATTTAACGAACATTTTCTTTTATTAAACAACGTTATTCAGTTTTCTACCGAACCACTTAAAAAGCCATTCAAGTACCTACTATTCGAGGTTTTTTCTTATCTGTCACCGGAAAATGGCATACGCTGTAACATTGTAAAATGTCGCGTGAAATTCTAAACTATTTTTTCTAAATAAGACACGGATATATTGGAAACTATTGAATTTGGATGGGATTTATTAACTACAAAATCGATTTTGATGAAACTATGGGACAAATCGGAAAGTATAGAGAATAGAATGTAAGAATTTTTCAAATGGGTTCTTAAATGACGGAGTTAGAGTTTAGAGGTAACAAACATAAAATACAGCCGAATTGAGAACCTCCTTCTTTTTTTGAAGTCTGTTAAAAACTAAAGCTAAGCCCACAGACGTATAAACGTAAAATTACGCCTTATTCTCATGGGGTCTATGAGAAAAATGTGTGATTGTATAAATCACTCATTTTTACACACACATATCTGGGAATATATGAGAAAAATGTGTGTTTGTATAAATCACACATTTTTACACACACATATCTGGGAATCTATGAGAAAAATGTGTGATTGTATAAATCACACATTTTTACACACACATATCTGGGAATCTATGAGAAAAATGTGTGATTGTATAAATCACACATTTTTACACACACATATCTAGGAATCTATGAGATATGTGTGTGTGAAAATATTAGCAATACTGATCCATTGTGATGTCACTAAATATCAAGCAATTTACGGCAACGGCAGCAAGCGCCAATTAGACGAACTATTTAGATAACTAACCAGCTATTTTAATTTAAAAATTAAACGGTTTTTAAATCAAAATAGCTGGGAAAAATATATCATCCAAGTAAACGAAATTGCGTATTTTGCTTTCCTGTGACTTTACAGTGGTGTTTAACAACACCACTGGAAAGTCACTTTTTAGTGAAGGTGCCACACCTAACGGTGTGGGGAACCTTCCCTTAAAAGTGAAAAGTTAAAATCTCTTATACAAAAAAATACAACCAACTTAAAAAAAAACACTACATAACTTTAATTTCGCAAATCGGTGTTTTTGGTTGTTTTTTCGTATTTTAACACCGAGTTCCGAAATTAAAGTTATTTTATATTTTGTTCTGTTTTATTTATTTGGAAGTCGATTGTATTTTTTGTAAAAAAAAGTTTTTCGTTGTTAACGTCGCGTTAAGGTAGTCGTTAAATTAATAAATAAGCGCCGTCTTGTGGCAATAACGGAAAATCTCTTTAATTACATACGTTTTCGTCAAACAAAACAAACTCGCACTACGGCTTATGGATCGGAATTTCATATTTCGGAAATTAAATAAATATGTAAGGAAGTGGACCTCTTCCAAGTAAATCATACTGAGGTATAACTTGATATTACAGTGGCGAGATTATCGTAGGAAACTGAGATATTCCAGCCACGCTGGCAGAATTAATTAGACAATATTCAACCATATCAAAATACAGCCTGAATATGCAGGTGATATAATACCTATAAACCTAAGTGCTGTTACCAAGCTGCTATATATCTATCACCGGAAAATTGTAAACGCCGTAAGATTGTAAAATATCGCGTGAAATTGTAAACTTATTTTCTTAATAAGACACGGATATATTGGAAACTATTAAATTTGTATGGGATTTAATGTAGGTATACAAAAAAAAATCATAACATATCGAGAATTTAAAGTAAGTAAGTAAAAGTTCTAACATGTTCAGCCGCACATCGTGGCGTACAAATTGGTAGGAAGAGATGGTGCATACACCATGATACTATTCATCAAAATTACATTTCATAAATATTCATCAAAGATTAGGTATCATTACGATTCAATATACTAATTCTTTAGATGTAATCTAATAAAGATTTATTACAATCTTACGGAGTCTGAAATTTTTCGGTGACATATCCTAACTATCCTCACAGTAATATCATAAATACAAAAGTGAGTTTCTTTGTTACGCTGTCACGTCTAAATGGCCGAACCGATTTTGGTACAGAGATAGATAAGAACCTGGAGATTGTTATTGGCTACTTGAACGAGAGCTAACCCTCTGGCAAAAGCTAGTAAACTATAAACATAAGGAAGGCAGTGCGTCTCTGGAACTCTCTTCCACACTCTCTACGCGACAGCCCTTCTCTTAATGTCTTCGAGAGGAAAATTAAAGAGCAGTTCTTTTCACGATGACATAATATTGGTTGATATGTATATGCATATATGTATATGCATATACATATATTTGTATTTATGTATGTAGGTATACTGATGTTTATTATTTACTGGTTGCCGCCCAGGATCCGCCCGCGTGACTGTATATAATATAAGTTGTTTTGGTGTACAATAAATAATTAAAACATTGAAGAAGGAGGGAAGTATGTTGATAAGATATACGGTATAAATGAACGCATTTTTAATTGCGTTAACTTTGTCACTTGATTTTACAGCTGTGTTTTCAGCCTAACTCCATAAGGAAAAGCGGTGAGTTCATGTAGACCGACCTCCAAGGGACCGTAGACCTAAGTATTTGATATTTTATTTCCACATGGTCCTTAGAAAAAAAGTCTCGAAACCCAGACAGACGGACAATGACATGAATCATAAAGGTTTATTTTGAGGTACAGAACCCAAATAAATGGATCACAAATAACCAGCATAACTTTAACACTTCAAAATCGACAGCTCAAAACGAATCTTCTCCAACTACTACAAATATTGGCCAAACGTTATCACCAACATAGAACTACCGTCATATCAATAAAAATAACATTCATCAGAGATCGTTCAACTAGATACCCTCAAAATTGAATTGAATTTTCTTAAGGAAGAAAAGACAAGCGTTTCGATCGAAACTTTATTAGTATTACAATATTGAACTGAATGAGCTTCAGCCATATTGAAAAAGCGAATCGCCGATAAATATTGAATTTCATGGACACAAGACTAGGGACGCGACGTGAATTGGAAATTGTAAGTTCGCTGATTGCTAGATATAAAGTTGGTTTAACAATTATACTTTTGTTTCACTTTCATGTTTTATGTATTCCTGGTACCACGCAGGTGGTCTACCTCAGTTTCCGAAACTAGATTTCACAGAGTGATTCCAATATATTTTTGACGACATCCATTATCCATTTTAAGTATCATGTAGGTATACTACGCTTGTCTAAAAGCAACTAGCTGTTTTCACAAAAATAGAACTTATGTTTAAGCAATATCATATAACGCTCCAACAAAATTCAATAAAATATTTCGAGAGCACCCCACACTTGTCCTACTATTCTCCTTTCACAAGAACAAAATCGGCTTGGAAAAATTAAAATCGACTAGCAACACTGGTTCCAAAAAGACTTCCAGATTTTCCTTTGTGAAAACGAACGGTTATGACGCGAGCATTATACGGATACGCCTTGCGAACCATGAAATTGAAGTGTCTGTTTGCCAGGAGAAAATATTCGAAAATTTTCGGGGACTATTCTATGGTCTTCGGTGGATACGATAAAAAAGAGGAGGCTTTGTTATTTGTCGAGATCATGGTAAGGTGAAATAGATGTTTTTGTATCGTGACGGGACGAGTGGTCGGTTTAATGTTTGACGCATTTTTTCAGTAGCGAAATGGCAAATAGTGGGTATTTCTGAATGTATGGAATGGTATGGTATGTAATGGATTAAGTATAAACGCTAACTTAAATTGACGATAAGTTCGTTTTCTTTAAAAATAAATATTCCATCCAAAGTTAGCTAGTACACGCCGAAACATATATTTTGGTTACACTTTCAAAATTGTTTTTTTTATGACATCGTGCTCGTTTATACCAAAAACAACACACAAAACAAAACCTCTTTACTAGTTCGAAAATACTTGGGCAATTCTGAAAATTATACGACAGTGTTACTTAAGTAAAGATGCATAGGACACGAAGATTCGAAATAAATTGAAACACATACCTTCATACAACCAATCAGGAACACCGTTGTGAATAGTCCCTGCTACTCCAGACTCTGTGACCCGATACCCTGTCGAAGACCGAGGGGCTGGCCTGTAGTATATGTCATAGTCTTTGACAGTGATCAGTCCGTGGCCCTTGGGCGTCCAGGTGGCCAACAAGAGCGAGGGTCCTTCTGTGATGACCCCGCCGCCGACCTCGTCGGGCAGTGGCGTGAGGGGGTAAGATTCTCTGCGGACAAAAGAAGGAAGAATTAGCGCTGGTGGTGTTCTTTTGTCTTTTTGGGATGAATTTTATTTTTAACCGACTTCAAAATAAAATTCGGTTGTATTTCTTATGTTTGTTACCTTATAACTCCGTCATGTATAAATCGATTTGAAAAAATATTTTATTATGTGAAAACCAATCGGAAAGGTCCCATAGAAATTTCATCAAAATCGGTTCCGATTGGTCCTATAGAGAACATAATTTCTGAGGTTTGGTTTTTTAAATCCAGCTATTAAGAAAAAAATATGACATCCAAGTAAACGGAATAGCGTAATTTTGATTTCCTGTGACTTTACAGTGGTGTTGTTGAGTGTGAGTCGGGTACCGCTAAAAAAAAAAAAATTAAAAGCTTTTTGACAAAAAAATACTTAAAAAAAAAGCTTCCAAATAACAAAAACACTACAAAGACACTTGTGTGCCTACTACACGACTTCCGAAGTTAGAGTTATTTTAGACTTTGTAGTGTTCTTGTTATATGAAAGTCGGTTGTTATTTTTGTCAAAAAGTTTTTTGTTTGGAAATCGATTGTAATTTTTGTAAAAGTTTATTTTATTATTAATAAGCTCGCGTTTGACCACACTCTTACCTGATGGTAAGCGATAATGACGTCGAAGATGCAGCACGCTTGCCTAGAAGTAACCTATTCACTCTTGTCTTAAAGACTACCAGGTTGTAGCTATCAGAAAGCACAGACTCCGAGTTCTTGTTATGGTTTAAAGCCTGATTCATTTGATTTAGTCTTGTGATAAATATTTGTGTCGTTAGATTCATCTCGTAAACTATTGAAATGGCTACCATAGAGTAAAGTGCGCTCTTAGCCTGTTTTAAATAAATGCGGGCCTGCGGTCGGCGAGCGTTGGGTGCCTCGCCGTCCGATCAGAACCAGACCCGGGTCGACGGCGCGTTGTGTTCCACGTGGACTTCAAAGCGATGTCAGCATAGTAGACTGGGCCCGCTAGGACCAAAGCCTGCCCAAATTGCGGAATTTGTTCGAAAGAGTCACCGCGGCCCAGGAACGCAAAGGGCATTAGGAGAAACACGGATGGGTTTTAGTCAGTAAGAGTCTGACACTCCCTTCTGCTACGCTCAGAGCGAAAGGGAAGGAGGCATTTAATGATTTTCCAACCCTAAAAAAAAGCCTGTTTTAAATAATAAACAAACTGCCGTTACCTACGTAAAGAGTTTTATACAATACTGTGATGCCACTTAGGGCAACTTTGAACAATTCTTAAAGGTGAGTTTACCAATATCTAATTTTCTGTAATAATTAGGTTGCTACAGATAATTCACGAACTTTCCGTACAGCAAACTTAATCCTGACCCTTCCTCGAATTACCGCACGTTTACTTTATAATGTAACATTTATTAAAATCCCTGACCTTCCTCACATAATGACTTTTCCGTGACCCTCCCTAACTACACGGAAAGTGGATATAATGGTAATATTCGCCGACCAATCGCGTTACGCGGGACTGTGCCTCAAGGCGAGTTTGATAGAAAACCTCATTCGCTTCATTTCGCTCAACTTGGAATTCCGGTTGACGGGAATATATGAATGATGGAAAAACGTTTCAGATTTTGATATATTGAGCGGTGCTGCTAGAGGGAGGCCAAAGGAAACATGGATGAATAGCTTATTTTACTAAAAAAATGTTATTAGTCCGTCACATGGATTTCCAAAAAATATTGAACATGTATTTTTTCTTTTTTCACGTAAACAAAAAATGAAGACGATACAGTGCATTGACAACACGCGTGACGTCACTATGATGGTACATTTTTGAGCAGCGAAGTAACGCCACGCGTGTTTTCACGCGCTGCGTGTCGTTTGTTCGATTCCCTCACGGAACGAATACTTGTATAGCTTACAGATAGTTGTTCCGGGCCGGAACGGCAGTCATTTAAAACATCTTACTTCGCAATAAGTTGCACTGTCCTAATTTTTTGGAATGTTGGTAGGATAGATGCCAGTTATGTAAACCTAATTTTACATTTTACAACTTTGAAAGACATGTCTTTCGAAGTTGTAAAATTAGGTAAAATTGGTTACGCGGAAAAAAATCGGTAATTTTTCAGACTTTGTTTGACTTATAACGGTGAATTCAACGTAAAAATGGTGATGAATCGAGATTTCACGTCTGAAGAATAAAATAAAATACCTGGCTCGCAAGTTTAAAGAGAGATTTCATGAAGTTATGTGGCTCCAAGACAAGTTTGACAGGAAACCTCACCCGTATCATTGCTCCTTGAGCTCAGCCCGGAATTCTGTCTGAATATATGAATTTGAATGATGGAAAAAGTTTCTGATTTTGATATTCGAGGATTGAGTTTTGACCACGAGTGTAACAGAATAAGCACAATCCCTGAAAAAGGATCATATTGTACTTTGGTCTCATAGTAAAAGTTGTTCATATTGATGAGTACAATGATCCCTTAAGAGGTATTGCGTTTATTCTGTTACATGTTGCATATTATGTGAATGGTTCAAGAAGTTCCTTTGTTTGTCTCTAATACGTTCATATGCTATAAAACTCACAATGTACTGAAACTTTGATTATGTTCTTCGAAATTTTATGAGTTCTCTCTATAGTATCATCCTCGCGAGCGCCAAAAGAATAAGTTAGTATCAATTTGGTAATACTCAAAATTATTTTCTTAAAATGGTGACGTAATTTCCTGTTTGGAGTAAAATGTTGGTGATCAAAAGTACTAGGCTGGCATGTTTAAAAAGAGATTCTACAAAGCCCAAGACAAGTTTGATCGAAACGTTAACTCGCTTCATTACTCCTTGGGCTCAGCCCGGAATTCTGTCTGACGAGAATATAATATGAATATGAATGGTGGAAAAACGTTTCAGATTTTCATTTAAAGAAAGTAGCAATATGGAGTGGATCGACAATGGAGTTATTTGTCTGTCTCTTATGCTTTACTTCCTATTGTCCTATTGTATTGCCATTGTTTTTTTCTTACTATTGTCAGATTGTTATGAAATAATATTATGATTTATGGCTCCGCATAGATTTAACGGGCTCAGTAAAACTTTCACATGAGCGAACATGCACGCAAAAAGTAATCAATCATCATCTGCCTGGCCTTTCCCAACTGTATTGGGGTCGGCTTCCAGTCAAACCATCAGCTGAATACCAGTATTTAACGCGGAGCGGCTGCCTACCAGACCTCCACAACCCATTAACTGGGTAGCACGCTACCCCTTGTCGAGACTGGTGTTAGATTTCCTGGCTTCTGACTATCTGTAACGACTGCCAAAGGTCTACAAATGACAGCCAGGACCAACGGCTTAACGTGCTTTCCCAGGCACGGTGGAGTCTCGGTAAAAAGCAAAAAAAAACAAAACATAAACTAATCAATTTGAAAAAAAAAAAAAATTGCTCGTTGGAAAGCGAATCACTTGAGAACTGTTACTTTTTATTGTGATTGTAATATTCTAAAGGTTTTTATTTAGGAAAATAAAAGTTGAAAATTCTCAAAATTGAAAAACCGTAGTAACTCAGAAACGTGGACAAGATAACGTCAGGCAGATCAATAATAGTTTTTCTATAATATATTCATTTGTTTTCAAATGTTGACGAATCCATAAAGTACCAAAAGTACCAGGCGCACAAGTTAGAAATGAGTTTCTATGACGTCAGAGCATCAAAGTCAAACTTGATAGAAAACCTCGCCCGCTCCATTACTCCTTGAGCTGGTGGCGAACTTCCATCGGAATATATGAATTTGAATGATGTAAAAATATTTGCGTCACTTCAGGAATGCAATTGGAAACCTGAAAATTGTTGCTGAATTTAGTTTGACTTGCTCCCGGCTTATTCCAAGATCTTTTGTACCTACTTATTTTGAAATTCGTATGATTCATGAGGGCCCAAAGAAATTTTCGCATTTGCATCTCTGCGATTGCGAAATCTTCTGTCAATGTCATTTGTCAAAAAAGCTTCAATTTCATCCATTCGTTACTGACAGATTACGACTGACATGCGAATGCGGACGTTGTTTAAACATAAGTAGAATTGGCACTATGAATGATTGACTGAGTATGACCATGACCAAGTTCATGTCTTTTGTGAATTATTTTGCGGTATATCTAAATGGCTAAAACACAAAATTTTGCTTTGTATGAATATGAATTTTAAATTACTACTTCATAAATAGGTAGGTAGGTACAGCCCGGCGTAAGCATACTCCTTCTAAATAAGTCATGAAAAGTACCAGGCTCACAAGTTCGCGAAGAGCCTCAATAAACAAGGTTGTATCCACTAGCATCCAAGACATTAGTCACAAAGCCGTGTTTTCCCGCGCAATGGTCTAATATTTTTTTTTATTTTTTCAACAATGGGCCCAAGGGAAGTGGCTGAAGGCCGAACAAAAGCTTTGTTCCGGCGCCTTTGCGTCTCTTTCACTTTTTAAATATACATTACTCGGCCATGTTTTAACACGGCATTGATTTCACGAAAATGTTAAAGAAATGTTAGGTTATCTCTGTGAATTAAAATGGGTGAATAGAGATCTTTTTCGTTGCCTTTTAAGGTAATAGTCCTACCTATTACTTATTATGGTTTGATTTTCTGAATTAGCTGTAGGTACCCTATATTAGCTGTAGGCCTATGTTGGTAAAAAAGTTAGCAAAAAAGCAATTGGAAAAGATACCTCTTTAAAGGACCTTTCGTCATCTATTTTTGTTATTTTTTTTTTAAATTTAATATGGGTTTGCTCTCCACTATACTCTAGGTCATAGATGACGGAGACAAAGTCGACGATGGTGCGAGCTTACCCAGAAGAAGCCTGTTCACTCTAATTTTTAAGAGATTAGGGTTGTATGCGTTCGGAAACACAGACGCAGGCAGAGAGTTCCACCCTTTTGCATTATAAAAGACGTTTGGAAACGTTTAGTGCGAATTGGTGGAATAGCAACAAGGTAGGGATGGTAACATGCAGTGCGTCTAGATGTCCGATGGTAGAAGGGGGCCGGTGGGATGAGGTCGTGGAGTTCCTGGACACTCTCCCCGAAGTATAATCTGTAGAAGACCGACAAGCAGGTAACCTTGCGGCGATGAGCCAAGCTGTGAAGCTTGGCATCCACCAGTCTTACGTCGCCAATGAGCCTTTTAGCTCTGCGTTCCACCGAGTCAAGCGCGGCAAGTTGGTATTTTGCTGAACAATCCCAAAGGTGGCTGCAATACTCCATGCAGGATCGGACTTGTGCTTTGTAGAGGGTTAAAAGCTGTCCAGGCGTGAAGTATCGCTTCACTCTATTTAGGATGCCCAGCTTTTTGGCCGCAGTTTGGGCTTTGTGCTCAATGGTGGCACCAAAGTTGAGACTGGGTGTCAACTTTATGCCTAGGAGCCCGAGCCGATCGGTTACAGGAACAGATGTACCCCGAAAAGTCGGACTAGGTCGAAACGACTCCTTTTCGCGGTAAAAAGACATGCTTGTGTTTTCGTGGCGTTAAAAGAGACCAGATTGTCATCACCCCACTGGGAGACAAGACTTAAGGTCAAATTTGTCCGCTCTACCATGGCCTCTCTCAAGGAACGAACTTCTTCCCCGCTGGTTTTTGCGCTAGACAAGTATCTCTCTGAAACCGAACTGTCATCTGCATACCCAACAATACCAGGCTGAAGCAGGTCATGTGCAGTAGGAAAAGAGTTGCAGAGAGAACAGACCCCTGAGGAACTCCGGCATCAATAGCCATGAGGTCAGAGGAGCAGCCGTCAACGACTACTCGGATCGACCGTTCACTAAGGAAGTCTGATATCCAGCTACAAAAATCAGCTGGGATGCCATAAGCAGGAAGCTTGCTGAGTAGACTTGCGTGCCAGACCCTATCAAAGGCCTTCGAGCAAGTGCTTCGCCGTGTTTCTCGATGGCTTCGCCCCAGCAGTGCGTGACATACACAAGAAGATCGCCAGTTGACCGTCCCCGGCGAAAGCCATATTGACGGTCACTGAGGAGATCATTGTCTTCAAGGTAGGTCAGCAACTTACTGTTCAGTACCCTTTCCATAACTTTGCACAGAATGGAGGTAATGGCGATCGGTCGATAATGAGCAGGGTCTGCACGGTCGCCCTTTTTTGGCACAGGTTGTACATTCGCAAGCTTCCAGGATTTTGGCACCGTTCTTTTTTTAAGAGAGAGGCGGAACAAGCGTGTCAACACAGGAGACAGTTCAGGCGCACATTGCCTCAACACTCTCGCTGAAATGCCGTCAGGCCCGCTGGCCTTCTTCACGTCTAGACTGCACAATACTCTTCGGACCTCTTTCATGTGAACTGCGATCTCCGACATCGAAGAGTCACAGTAACGAGGTACAGTTAGTGGTTGCTTGGAGCCAGCGTCCAGACGCGAATTGTTAGCAAAGAGAGATGCAAATAAATTTGCTTTCTCACTTGCAGAGTGGGCCAGCGACCCATCAGGTTTCAGCATTGGTGGTAAAGTGGGCCGACAAAAGTTCATTTCAACCGCTTTCGGAGGGTGCGATGCTAGTTTGGCCCCGATACGTCCGACATAGTCAAAACGTGCCCCACGTAGAACTCGCTTGCAGAACTTAGCGGCAGAATTAAAAGCTCTCTTCCTCGCGCGAACCCTGCGTGCTCTAACTTTTTGGTCGCGGGCCTTGACCCAAGCTTGGTAGGCAGACTCTTTTCGGGCCTCAGCGTGGGCGCACTCTGTATTATATCAAGGCCGGGTTTTGTGACCGAGCGGGGTGTCGGAGAATGGAATAAAATATTCCATCCCCTGCCGAATCACGTCCGCAATCATGTCAGCACAACAAGACGGGTCACCCGAGGAAAAGCACACATGCCGCCATGGATAAGACGCAAAAAAGTGCCGCATCTCATCCCAATCTGCTGACTCGTATCGCCATACTCGTCTCGTGCCTCTAGGGCTCTCATCTGGAGGAGAGCAGGTCGACACGGATTTCACCAGGCAGTGGTCAGACGTTCCCAGCGGCGCTGAGACCGATACTGAGTGACTGTTCGGATCAGTTGTCAGCAGAAGGTCCAAGCAATTGGGTGTATGGCCGTCAACATCCGGTACCCGTGTTGCCACATTCACCAGCTGGGTTAGATCTAGCGTTAAAGCAAACTTGCGCGCTTCCAACCCAGCATGGTCAGTTTTCTGGTACGGGAACAACCATTCTTTGTGGTGGGCGTTGAAGTCCCCCCCGAAAAATGAGCTTCGCTGTTGGGTACCGTTGTTGGGCTACGTCAGTCGACTCCATGAGGAAATTGAACAGTGCTGTTGTCTCCTGGTCACCACTGTGCGATCGGTAAACGCCGATGTAGAGAAATTTCTCCACGCCAGTGTCCACAAGTCATCTTAATTCGCTTGACTCAACAAAGGTGTTACTAACTTTTTAAGACCAAGATTATACCTAAATATTGTAGGCAATCATTTCAAAAAGCTATCCTTATAAGCGCTACTCACAACAAAACTGAGAAATGAGCCTGAAAAATGCGAAAACATGAAACCAGACTTTAAAATATGAAGTGTGGGTTAGCATACAAAATCTCTTACGATACACCTTCCTGCAAACTACAAGATTTGTATGTAACCAGACATCTTAGTAAATAAATAATCACAACTTATAACAGACCTTATCTCCCTTTAATAGAGCAGAGAATCCTTTGCATGTCTAGTACATTCAAGCGAAATACCTTAGTACGCCGAACGTAGTGTTAAAGGCCCGATTTATGAACATATTAGGTTTTATGCTTGCCTGGTACCTGCGATTACGGGTGTTGTATTATTATGTTTTTATAGGGTATAATACTACTTACTTGTGTACTTTTTATTATGAACGTGAAATTTACATAACTCGGATTGCTATTTTGATAATATTGATGGTAAGATTTTCTATCAAAGCAAAGTTAATTTCAGCCGAATTGCAAGTTGTTGTATTGTCGAACCAGTCTTGTTTGAAAAAAAACTGAGATCTAATTAATGGTCGAACATAATGTTTCCATCCTGTTTACATTTTATAAAGTAATCTTTATTCCTTTACAAAAACAACATTACCAAACATAAACGATTACAGCCAAAACCTTTATTCAACAAAACTTTACGAAAAACATTTCACAACACAATTCATATTGATAAAGAAACATCCTTTTACCAATCGGTTAAAATCGGATACAAAAAGGCAATTCACAAAACACGAAACCGCGGGCTTTGAAATACTTTTAAAGCATGAAAAAGTTTCTTTTGTTGAGCACAATGGCGAAGGGAAATAACCAAATACAGGTACACAGAATAGATACGTGCAGAAGGATCAATCAAAATTAATCTTAATTCCAAGCCTTTTCAGAACTTATTCGGTTCGGCTCAGTTAGGTCAGTTTCAATCTTTTATATTTAGCTGGATAAAATAATTTTAGCTGGAGTACTGGCTACTTTCTGATCTCCACAACCCAGATATTACACATTTTATGACTACTTGTCATAAAAATGTGTAATGCGTGCCATTGGTATGACTACTTGTCAGATATTTAGGCTCCTGAAGTGATTGACTAAGATCAAAGTCACAGCCAGGACCACAGCCTTCACAGTTACGAAATTTGATCGAAAGAGTCACTGCGGCCCTGGCACGCAAAGGGCATTAGGAGGAACACGGATGGGTTTTAGTCAGTAAGAGTCTGACACGCCCTTCCGCACCACCCAGAGTGAAAGAAGTTATTTGATGATTCCCCCCATCCTTAAAAAAAAGAAGGACCAACAGCTTAATAAAAACATATAGAGCTGCTACCGGAGGCACGCTGCGTTCTCAGTATGTTTTAGATCACGTCACGCCAGCGTTGCTTAACCTGGAAGATTGATCCGTGTGTTTTTTGCCATGGGCTGTTTTCACAAAGAGCTCAATAGAACTTGCGAAATGAGGCGAATGAACAGATGGACGCGTTTGTATGGAGATCTCAAACGAATGTTACGTGTCACGAATGCGTTTGCAGCGGGTACGTGAAGCTCGTCTATGCGTGCGTGCGTTTTCACTTGCAATGCGAAATCGACCTTCTGTACATTATTTAGTATTCCAAACAACGGCGGTTAACTTCGATAATAATCGATTCAAAGTTTAAATCAAATTCGAGCAATCTATTCGGCAAACAATAAGTCTTTGTAGCCATCAAGTTGTACAGACGAACTAACCGACTATCAACGACTTTAGTAGTTGGGGGATTAATATTACAGTTGTGATTTGTAGGGATCGATTTGGGATCGGCTATTCTGTTTGTGGTTTGTGATATTTAGAGAACTTGTGGCTATTGTCTATGAATTAGCGGTAGTGTTTGAGTAGTCTGCGTTTTGGTGATGGTCAGGTGCGCCGCCGTACTCGCTATCAGCGTACGTGTATGCCCAGCGTATGAACGTAGGTAAACGAAGCAAATAAAGTAGGTATGTTTAATATAGAACAAGTTGTTGTAGAGAAAATCTACATTTGGGAAAGGTGTGCCCCGCATAGCTTTCCGCACAATTCAAACATAACAAACAGCCGGAAAACTGAAACCCGCGAACCGAACTGCGGAAAGTCAATCATGCGGAATGCACGAGACTCACTACAAACTGCCAGAACCAAATAACACCGAAATAATGTCATCGTTTAGCAATTTCGCAGTAGCAACCTTCAGACTTTTCTTTCAAATAAATTTCGCACCAAACCTAGCATATTGAAACCAATTTGTTATTCAGTTTTCAAAAAGCTCTTTTCCTCGAACAGTGAGTCAATTTTTCACGTTTTTCAATTGTTACCCCGCGCATAATGATGGCTATTTGTAACCAGGTACCAGGGTTTCATAAATTCAGAGAGATGTATTGGTTTTTGACTTCAATATTTTTGATTTATCAATCTTTCTTTTTAATATTGCTGCAAAGGCTGCCAGAATTCTACGAATCGCCAATGAAAATTATTAATTATTCTAATTGAAGGGGTGTTTAAAACTGTTGATGTATTTTCCGAAAACTGCCCGATATCGCGTTTATGTGTGCTTTATTTCTGAGTTGTTAAATGAAATTCTCCACTGACACCTGGGTATTTTTTGAATTACGTCATGCAAATAAATATTCTCACGCAAATAGTGAACAGGCATCTTCTAGGAACGCTTGTCTATTGTAGACCACATGTACCACTTTTTTTGGATGGGAAATCTGCTCTGGGCGGAGCGGAAGAGAGTGTTAGACTCTTATTGACTAAAAACCACCCGTGTTCGCCCGAACGCCCGCCCCGTTCCAGGGCCGCAGTAACTCTTTCGAACAAATTTCGCAACCCTGACAGCCACTGGACCTAGCGGGCCTCGTCACTTCTGCTAACACCTCTTTAGGGCGCACGTGGAACACAACGCGCCGCCGACCCGGGCCTGGTCCTTAACGGACGGTGAGCCGCTCATCGCTCGCAGTCGGCAGACCTAGCCTACGGCGCCCGGGGCATCCTTTTCTATTGGGGTGGCTGGGGCGTGAGGTTTGCCTCTCCCTCACGCGTCCTGCCTCCTCCTTCGCTTGCATTACTGCTCCGCAGAAGAAGGTGAGTGCTTCCCGGCCGGACGCGAGAGTTTGCCGCCGTCGATCGCCTCTACGAGGACACGGCGGTGCTCCGCCCAAGCAGGGCAGACCTCCAACGTATGTTCCACCGTGTCTTCCGGGCGATCCAACAGTGGTAACACCCGGGCGTGTCCTCCCGCCGAATCCGAAACAGGTGCCTCCCATAACAACCGTGTTTGGTCAATTCCAGCGTCAGGCGGAAGGTCAGGACGCCGCGCCGTGGCACCTCTCTAGCCACTCCTCAAAGAGGGGACTTATCGCCACAAAAGTGTCGTGCCCACTCATGTATCGCTTACCATTAGAAAATCAAAAAATCCTAATCAGATTTCTAAACCATGACTTCATAAGTCTACCAGGGATACAGTCAGCCACAGGAGGAACAGTCACAACATAGCCAACCTAAATTATGTTCTTACTTGTACTCCAGCTCCAACTCCTACCTAATCCTACATTCCCATTACCCCTCCTTTCTTCAGAACTCAAGAACAGATGTTCAGTTACATAATTCACGGCCTTGTACGAAACAAAATTCAAGGGTGGAGCGAGCTCGCTAACGCTTGCATTGATAATGAATTTTGAAATATTTGAGTTTTTATAGCAGTAGGCAGCGTGAAGAGTTCTCTTAAATACACTGAGGGAGCGAAGTGAACTCATCAGCTGGTAAGTGCGTTAAAATTTAAAGGCATGTGAGAAAACTGTATGCTTCTCTGGTATTGCGTTTGCGATGCGCATTTTATCACTTGGTTATGAAATATGTATATTTCGCTCAACGGAGCAAATAAACAAAACACTAAAACACTGATATATATATATATATGTAAATTAAAAACTTAAATAAAACTGAAGCTATAGTTGTGATTTTGGATCTTATTCCAAAATCGCATTATTATCTTCATAAACTCCGGCGCTTGACACGATATATTTTCATAACATCTGGATTTCAGATGGAAATAGGCTTTTACGCTAAGTACGGAAATACACTGATTTCCACCCCTTTAAAACCAAAATGAAAAGCCCATAAAAGTGCGGTACAAGCGAAAAAATATTCAGAAGCGAGGTTCCCTTTTCCAAAATTATCTTTTCAGTCTCTCATTTTAATATGTTTTCAGGGTAAAATAGTTTTTATTTATATACAAGGGACTCCAACGACTTATACACTAATAACATAAAATAACTTATATATCTATTATAATGGTAACTTTGTCACATAAAGAAGTACAAAGCTTAAACATAAATAAAAAAATTAGGAGATCCATTCCAAAGTGATTTAAAATAAACTTTTTTTTTATTGCAAATAAATAAGAGCTACTTTACCATATATGAAGACAATATAAACGAAAATACAACATCAGATTGACTTAATTAATAAAATATACTAAGTACTGCAGTAAACGTCATCAAATGTTATGTATGGTTGGGAATCATAAGTTTTTTTACGGAATTGGTAAAATGGGTCGGCAAAGATGTATGAATACATATATATGTATGTGTATTGTGGATTATATTAGTTTGACCAATGCTCAACTACATACAGAATTAATCGGGGCATGGATCGCGGGTATGTAAAACTATTGCCAATTCAAGTTCAGGAGAGCTACTTCATATTTTTGCGGAAATTGAGTAACGAAAATAAATCTGTTCTGCTTGTCACAATCGGTGATTTTGATAAATACAGAACGCTGTTTTTTAAGCAAGAACCTGAAAGAAACTTAACAAAAGCCATTTTCAGTAAACATTCCGAGTTTGTGAAGATGAAATATGCTGGTTACTAGTAAATAATCCACTTGTAAGAGACAACCTAGTACTTAAACAAACAACTTCGATAACGTGTTCCTCTAATTAATAACTACCTACCCACAGAACAAAAACTGAGTCGTCCAAAAAGACCATAAGGGTTAGTTCACACCGAGAGGCGATGCTGCGGACACATTAAAATAAAATACAATCAGTCGGCCTACCTTTTTCCCAACTATGTCGGGGTCGGCTTCCACTCTAAACGGATACAGCTGAATACCAGTATTTTAAATGCTAGTATCTTTCTGGTCGCTAAAACTCAGTAACTGGGTAACACGGTACCTCTTGGCAAGACTGGTGTCAGATTTTCTGGTTAAAATAATAGCTATCACATAAAATGTACACATTTCAGATTTCATATTTCGCAGGATTTGTCTTCTGTTTGTAAAGTTTTCACGCCCATATTGGTGAACCGATTCAAGAGATATAGATTGGACCTTGGTGAAGGACCTAGTAAAGGAACTTAGTGAAGGACCTGTTCTGTATGGTGTCGGACGTAAAAGAATAGCACCATCCCATCACTTCCCGTGAGAGTCGTAAGAGGCGACTAAGGGGCTCACCAGAATATGAGCAGCAGCATTCTCTGTGCATGGCAACAGCTACACTGCGATCGCCAACCGGCATGACAAACGTGGCGATTATGACAACTTATGGCCCTTTGGGGGAGGGCTATATCCAGCAGTGGACATCTTTCGGCTGGTATGATGAAGCACTTACCTAGGATACTTTTTAGCTCGTTTCCTTTAATTACTGATTTTCAAGCGGGATCAGAAGTGTGTGCGAGCGGTGTGAGCTTACCCTTAGCCCAACAAATTAACGAGAGTTTTAGCGCGACCTTCAACTTTTGTGAGCTCGTTAGCTCTTTGTTAATTTTGTTTAATAATTAATTATGCCACAATACTGAGACGTGGTGTATACTGAATAATATTTTCGTTAGGGATGGGGCACACTATTGAACTATATTAGACATCATGGCGGCCAAACTCAGCGTAGACTAGCCTCAAATGTGGGAGTTATTATAGTGCACAAGTAACACTACGCTGTCTCTTCCCTCACTGGAGTATTTGGCGGGATTTTTTCGATTGAAGTTTAGCGGCCCTTTTAATTATTCGTAAATTGATACCTAGTGGATATTGTCATGTAAATTATATATATAATAGTGTCTCAAGTGTCGACGCACCTGGAAAATATGTGGAATAATTGAAACAGGCGCGATCTCGGTTAAGTGGAGCTGAGAATTTTATTGTAGTATTGACTACCTCACTCGAAACTTGCCGAGAAGGTCGAATCGATATATTTGTTACCAGATGCTCCAAGAACCACTAAAATGTGTTAAATCCGCATTCTAATGCAAAACAAAGTATGTGTGTCAAAAAAATCAAGACTGCGAATGAAGGACTCAGTATCCAGGGTCAGGAAAAAAAAAAAAAAATTTTTCCTCAATTTTAAAGTCTGATTCGCCATTAATTGGACTCGATAGTGATAGGGCGCAGAACCGACGACTTATCATACTTTCCGGGGCGCGTGCTGCCACTAAGATATCAATGGAAAATTCCTATAAGACGGACTTGGGAACCAAAACAGGACCGCTTAGCAGTCTTGCTGGTGATCGAGAGACCAACAGGAAAGTTAAACTGAGTTCGTTGACCCCCATCATATGGTAGTGAACGCGGTTAGCCTTTTGGGTGTTAATGGGCTTTGTGCAAGGGCTGTATGAATCTACTGAGGAGAGATTTATAAGGTTCTGGATTTGTTCACACTAGTATTTGCCAAGCCTCTTCCCAACTATATTGGGGTCACTTTCTAGTCTAACCTGATGCAGTTGAATACCAACAGGATAAGCGTCTGCCTTTTGGAGGTAATACAGGCAGATGTGTAACCCAGTTTCTGGGTAACACGATACTCCGGATCTTCGAGGAAGTCGTTCAAAATTAACGAAAATTATATACCTAAGCAGCCATTCTTCAGTTAATTTGATAATTTCAGGCGGATCTTCGAAGAATCGTTCACAAACGTCAACAGTGTCTATTTTCTTACATAGTGTGTCCCAGTCTTTAGTTGCGGTACCCAAAATAATTTAACTTTATACGATTTAACGAGGACCAGTCATGTATAAGTAATAGCTTAGCTAGAGAAATAATTTAACTACCCAGCTGTGGGCACGATACGTAATATTTTAGTTTTTTCATATTAATTACGATACTACTCTTTTTTAAACGTGTAAAAAAAAAGGAATTTCCTAATAATGGCGGATTTGGGTTTGTGTTTGTTTATTAAGAAACTGTATTTATTTATTGATACTTCCAGAAAGAAACATTTGTGCTGCCCTGCATCTTGTACTAGGAGATACTGTATAAAGAATGCCAAATTCTTTCCATCTAGCTGATGTGTATGTCCACAAAATAGAAAAAAAAACCGGCCATGTGCGAGTCGGACTCGCGCACCGAGGGTTCCGTAAAATATTTTTATTATATGATGTAACTAAAAATTTATACTTTTCGCAATTTTCCCTTTATCTGTGCTATAAGACGTTGCTTCGTAAGAAATTTCAAGATTCTGAGTTCAAGGGAAGTACCCTGTAGGTTTTGATTCCCTTGCGAGTGTCAAAAATTTGCAGAATAAACGGCTATATTTTTGATTGCGTTGGCTTAGAAGTTTAATTTTTCACAGCTCCAAGGGACAGTAGGTCTGAGTATTCGATATGAATTTCAGCTTGATACCTCCAAGACAGACGGACAACAATGTGTGATCCTATAATGGTTTTTTACTTTTGAGGTACGGAACCCTAAAGCAGGAGTTACTTATAATATAGTATTGAAAGTACCTATAGTGTACCTATAATGTTCATCTGTAAGCTATATTTTTGGAAAGTTCCATCAAAAACAATTCAGTAGTTTTTGCGTGAAAGAGCAACCAGAAACCCATTCATCCATCCGCACAAACTTTCACATTAATAGTAGTATTTGACAGAAACAACCACGCCAAGACTGTGTTTTCTGTCTTTGTAAACATTGAAAAAATAATCTAAAGATACTCACGTGGTCAATATGTCGTAGACGGTGTACCGCGCGAGGTACGAGTGCGTGTGAATCTTGCGCACGTTCTGAGCGAGCAAGAGGAACCGCCGGTCGGCCGACACAGTGAAAGACGCTGGCTCTAACACCCTCTGAAACAAAGGATTAGAAATTAGTCATCATCATATCAGCCAAAAGACGTTCACTGCTGGACATAGGCCTCCCCCAAGTGTCGCCACAACAACCGGTCTTATGCGTCTCGCATCCGTTGGCTACCCGCGACCCTCACCAGGTCATCGGTCTACCTTGTGGAAGGACTTCCAACGCTGCGTCTTCCGGTACGCGGTCGCCACTCCAGAACTTTTCGGTCTCATCGACCATCTGTTCTGCGAGCAATGTGCCCTGCCTACTGCCACTTCAATTTGGCGATCCTTCGGGCTATGTCGGTAACCTTGGTTCTCTTGCGGGGTTATTAATCACGTGCCTCAGTACTGTAGCGGCACCTGTAAGGTCACATTCATATATACAACCGCCCGACAACCACCATCGGGCGGTTGCTCACCTGTCAGTTCGGAGGATCCTCCCTTTTCAACGGAGGTTTGTGGGACTTTATACCATGTTCCACATGCCTCAATTATAGTAACAGCTAACAGCTACACGGTTCTTGTCAAGGTCAGTTCGTGGATGTGTGACCTTCAGTACAGAGCGCGACACCATCGTACCTCGGAAAGAACGTTAAGCCGTTGATCCTGGCTTCATTTGTACATCTTTGACAGTCGTCATGGATGGCTAGAAGCCAGAAAATTTGACAACAGTCTTGCCAGCTTACCATGTTACACAGTTTCTGGGTTGTAGACGTTATAAACGTATTCGCTCCATGTTAACACAGCTGCATCCGATTGGACTGGAAGCTGACCCTAATATAGTTAGGAAACGGTTTGACAGATTGATTAAGCGATTATGGCAATTTAATATAAATAGGATAAAATGGAATGGAATGGAACAGAATAGAATAGAACAAATATATTCGGCACAAACATACATACAGCAACAAAGATAAAGTAATAGAAATAATTCAATAGTAGTAGGTACAGAATTGGGCTGAGCGTGCCCGTACCGAAAGGGTTACCATTTCAGCATTTGCTGGGAATTTACTCACAGTCGTTACCAGATAAGGAAGGGTAAGTACAATAACGGTAGGTGGTTCAACGGTAGTCCTGAATTCTATGACTTCTCAGTCATTTGACGTATCTAATTCAATTGACACTTTCATGTGCAATGTAGAACAATGTCACTGTCATTGAAACAAAGCTCATCATCATCTGCCTAGCCTTTTCCCAACTATATTGGGGTCGGCTTCCAGTCAAAACGGATTCAGCTGAATACCAATATTTCACGCGAAGCGGCTGCCTACCAGACCTCCACAACCCATTAACCGGGTAACACGGTACTCCTTGGCAAGACTGGTGTCAGATTTTCTGGCTTCTAACAATCCGTAACGACTGCCAAAGATCTACAAATGACAGCCAGGACCAACGGTTTAACGTGCTTTCCGACGCACGAAGGAGTCTCGGTATGTTAAGATGGTCACCCATCCACAGAACAACCTCGGCAAGCGTTGCTTAACCTTGAAGATCGACCCGTGCTTGCTGTTATTATTTAGCCATGAGCTCCTCAAGATCCACTGCTTAACATTTTCAAAATTTCTTTTGCTCGACAACTTAAAACACGTAGGTAATGAATATTTTAGCCACGAGCTCTGAAACAAAGCTCAAAATCAAAATCAAAAGTCATTTATTCAAATTAGGCTGAGTGCCAGCACTTTTTGAACGTCAAAGTTCTACATAAAGACAGTCCCCCAAAACGCCCGCCCGTCACCACTTCCTAGTGTTATAGCTGGGAAGAAAAAGTGGCATAAATTGATTTACATAATGTCGTTTTTATACTTCACGAACTATACAGCCGTTATAAAACAACCCCTTTGAAAGCCCAATAAACTTCCATAATCACGGTTTAAATTCACAGTCCGACAACAAAGCATTGCTCTACTGTATCCCTTACACTGTGTCAACATTCAGCAGTAATTCGCATGTCATTCGACACGCTATACCCCTATTAGAGACTCGTATCAAATTATACGCCGTATTCGATACCAGGAAACCAGAACCGATGCGAAACGCCTGTAAAGAGCATCGTAAAACAGGTATCGATGTTATCTAAACAGGTTCCAATCGATGCCCGTGGTCGTGTTCGGTAATATTGTTATGGTATTTATTTGTCTTCGAGGCTGTTTTGTTTTATGACGGTTTTGAGTAGATTCGTTTGTTTTTATGTTATCCTGGTATATTTCTTGGGACTGATAGGTTAATTACGGTTGAAGCGAGAGACGAGCCGCCATTGTTATTGTGATTTTTTTAATCTGTAGGTAAGCAGCTACGAGATCCGAAGACGTACGAAGGTTTTTGACATTGGGAAACGAATTGCGGAACTAAAATGGAGCTGGGCAGGACACCTGGCAAAGCGCGGTGATGATAGGCGGATTGAGGCAGTGACCGAGTGGTGCCCGAGGACTGGAAGAAGAAGTGTTGGTCGGCCGGCTCGGTGGCGAGATGGGCGGTCGACATTATTGCCATCGTGGATAGAACCTGGATGAGGCTGGCACAAGAACGTGGGGATTGGCACAAGAGAAGAGAGGCCTATGCTCAGCTGTGGGTGAAGTCGGGCTGTGGATGATGATGATGATGATGATAGAGATATATAAATTTGAAAGAAATTTTTTATTTGCGACAAGCATGAAGCATACCAAAAAATAAAATAAACAAAATTTATTCAAGTATTATTTAGTTTGTTTTTATACGCGTTGTTAAAGAAAATTCAACATAAATATAATAAGTTTAATATTTATCAATTTAATACTCAATCCGCAATAAATTGTCATTTTAATAAGTTTAATGTGATCTATTACTAAGTCATTTATTTAGTTGCAACATTGTGATCAAGCTTAACATTTTTGATGTCTAGCAACACTCTCTCTGCGCTCATGATTCCAACCGACAAGTCCATTTTTCCACTATTGTAATTTTATAAACGTAATAAATTCAAAATATTTTCCACGCATTTATTTTTATTATACACGCGTTTGTAAATAATTTCGCGCTTTTATTAGTCTTGTTGTTTAATAATATTTCGTAGTTAATTTAGGTTACCTGTATTTAACATTAGGTAAGTTAAATCTCGTTGTAAAAAAATATAAAATGTTGAATCCTAAAAAGGTTAACTGAATCAGAAGCATGGTGAAACGAACTATCTTCAATTATGAGCCATTTCTGAATAAAAATACTCGCCACGCACGCTATTTAAATCGATCCCAGTCCGTTTTCATTCTACCAGAACAGTAACTGGCTATAAACCTCTCAAATAAGATGAAAAGTAATAAAAAAGAAAAAGTCCCATTCCGTCACAGTCCCACCTAATAAGCTCAGGTGCGATTTATTATTGTCAATGGTACAGACTGAATTGAAGCAGAAATCTTCATTAGCAACCATCTGGAGGAATTTAGCTAACACAAATTTACTACGACAGAAAGAAAATAGATTGGCTTCAGTATTTTTTGCGAGGACTCCATTGGATAGTATTTTCCTTTTAGGTTTTAGATCTTTTGTAATTGGTTCTTTTTGCTTCGATGATTTTACGAGAAAGTCTTGTTGCTTCAGGTTATTTCGGGATATTAAAGATTAAGTAAATTGTGTGTCATTTAAATAAAGTAATGAACAGAGGTCGGAATTAGGTAGAGTTATTTATGTGCTTGCATCGAAATGTTGATATTAATATGGATCTTCCCGAGATTTCTAATAGACAATCACGTGTGGCCAACAATATTACAAATAAATAATAATAAAAAGCTCAGAAATAAGTGAATGAGCTGTGTGAATGAGTTAACCGATTTATTGCTAATAGAATGTTAAAATGCAGTAGAAAGAGAGAAAACCTAGTACATTTCGTTAAGCGGGGAGTGCTGCGTATTTCCGCTATTATTTTCTTATGTTCTCACAAGCTATGTTGTGCGAACTACAAATGTGGCAACATCGCGCGTGTGCGCATTGGAATTTTGCCACTTCGGACATCCGATGTCGTTGATGGAAATTTGGCAACGTCGCGCGTGCAGTGGTTTAAATTGTGTAAAAGAAAATACCTTTTTTAAATTAATAAATCACAGGATTTTTTTTCTCTCAAAAATTAATCTCGGGATTTGAGGCATATCCACTTTATATCAGTGTAAGTACATAAATAACTCTACCTAATTCCAACCTCTGGTAATGAATGAAGGAAAGTCTCAAATCTTTCCAGTCGTAAGAAGTGACTAGGGAATAATAAGTTATACAGCGGTCTGATAAGAACATTTTGTTGCTTGAGTATTATTTTATTAAGCCTAACATAGCTGTTCCGTTCATTAAGAGATCGATTCAAAGAGTGGGGGGAAAGAAGTCAAGGGCCATCAAAATTATTTAACTGAATTGGTCTAGTAGATTCGGAGCCAATTGGCTGTGACTGACGTGCAGACAAACAGACTCACCACGAGTGATCATATAAGGGTTCAATTCTTCCATGCCGACGGAATCCTAATCACACTCTAATATTGTAAAGGCGAAAGTTTATGAGTGTTGTTGTTACTTCTTCAAGCGCAAACGGCTGGACTAATTGTGATAAAATTTGGTATACAGGAAGCTGATACCCTGGAATAACACATATGCGTTGCAGCTTGAAATTATATATACTAGCTGCGCGCGGGTACCAACGAGCGGGCCGCTGCTAGCCGCAAATATTTTTTTGCTGCAACGCACCTTACTTTCCAAAGTGTGTCACACTCCTAATAAGTATGGAAAATATGCCAACGACAAGAACCAAGTAAAAGTAATTTTCTACCAAGGCATCTCATTACCATTCTTCGACAACTATTTCTTGACAACCCCGACGGAGGGAACGAAATTAAAAATGTTAACAAACTCCCTCCACGGCTTAGGGCCTAAGCAAACAGAAAATATTCAATTAGGAACAAACAAGATAACTTTTAATGTAAAAACCTTAAGTTGGAATGGTTCGTTATACTTTGTGGGCTGAGCAGAGATGGAGGATTATGATTTTTGTGGAAATTTGACGAACAGTTCGTCGATACGTCGTGTCTGTTGATACTTGGGATGGCCACATGAAAAACCAAGAAGCGAAATTTGTACGGCAACAAAAGAACCGAAACACGCGATCTATCCTGTCAGCGACGAAATACCATCGAAATCCTGCATCGCGCAAGCAAAGTTTTCCGTGCGATTTGAATATTTACAACAGTCCGAATATCAACTATCGGGCAGTTGCCCACCAGACACAGCAACCTTTTGGTCGGAGGATCCTCCCATTTGGAGGTGCGCGGGACTTTATTCTCTGTTCCGCATATTCATATGGACTTCTATTCATACTTATATTATAAATGTCAAATAACTCTGTATGCCTGTTTGTTGGCACACGGGTAGACCATGCCCTGGAATAGGATATAGGATATTTTTTTATCCTGCGAGTGTGTTTTATATAAATCAGCTTTGACTCAGCATCCTTCTCAAATTTACAGTTATACATAGTTTCTGATCGCAGCCGCACGGGATCTATCGCATGCGACAATAGTCAGAGTATGAGAATTTATGGCGCCTTTTCCGACGTTTGCGACAAACGCACGCGGCCGACTTCGGAAGCGTTGCCATACATTTTCATACTCTATCTATGGTCGCATCAGCCGCGCGCGACAGTCGCTTGCGATAGATCGCGCGCGGCTGCGATCGGCCGCGATGCACGGAATTGTACCCTTAACGTCGTTAATTCCGTTGTCAAGGAGACTGGGTCGAGTAGAGTGCAGCCTGGAGGAAGTCTCCTTAAAAAATAATTAAGAATTTGAATGTTTATATATTCAGACCTACATTGAAAACTTTCGAAATAAATATTGTATAAAAAAAAATTTGAGTCTTGAGCAATTTTCTTTTGTCAAAGCAGGTACAAATTAGTGTACACTTCACGAAAGTCTGTCATATTTGTTACTTTGAATAAAGCAATGTTGTTACTTATATAACAAATAAGTTGTAAGCTCATCTTGAAATTTTTTAATTTTTCTGGCAACAATGAGAAAAGCTATTGACAATTTTGGCAAAAAAAAGTTCTTAGTTCATCAAAATTATTTTTAACTAGTATTTGCCCGCGACTGTACGCGCATATCCCGTTTTTTCTCGTTCCCGTATAGCCTATAACCTTGCTCATTAATGTGGTTATCATTTACAAAAATAATTTTCCAAATTAGACTGGTGGTTCTAGAGATTAGTGCGTTCAAACAAACGAACTCTTCAGCTTTATTATATTATTATAGTTTAGATAAGTACCAGCTAGTCAGAAATACCATGGTTCCTTATAACTACTAACAAGGTGTTTAAAAGGGATGTAAATTTTGATGGGGGTGAAGATTTGACATGGGACTGAAGGGGTCTAAAATGTCATTACCAAGTAGGTTAAAAAGTCTTGGTCACTCCTTCTTTGTCAACGCAAGTTACCGTTGCAATTTCAGTATACTTACAGTCAATTTAAATAGTTACGTGCTTGGGTGACCAAAAGGGGTAAAAATTTAAGGATCGTAGCGAGTGGTATTCTACATAACTCCATGGGGAAAAGACGTGAGTTTAATTACATAATATGTTGATGTAATATGAGTTAGTAAATTTAGATAAACTGGCAACCTACTTGCATACATTTGCAACGTGACCAACCCAGAAATCGCGAAAAAACCAGCTCTATAGTACATTTTGTCGATTTATGCGCACATAATATGGGGCATTCGATTTTCTTTTCGCGATTTCAGTGTTTGTCCCATAGTGACAGTTGTTCATAATGATGAGTACAATGACCCCTTAAGAGGTATTGCGTTTATCTGTTACACGTTGTATATGTAAGGAGCAAGTGGTATTTTACCTAACTCCATGGAGAAAAGACGTGAGTTTATGTACACATGTTGATGTAATATGAGTTAAGAAGGTTTGATAAACTGGCAACATACTTGCATACATATACAACGTGTAACAGAATAAACGCAATACCTCTTAAGGTTGTTGTAGAAAAGTATAACCTCTGTTGTGCGGACTTGTTTTTATAGATATATTGTTTTCTTAATGTATTGCCTAGTTACTTGAAATAAACACTCTTGTCATTCAGCATCTTTTTCTAACTCTTATTTTACTAATAATATATTTAATACTATTCCAACCAAATATCACAAGTGGTGTGGTTGTAGCAATGACCTCAGTCATTTGAAAGTGTTTGGATGCAGAGCACTTGTACATATACCTTCATGTCAAAGGAAAAAGTTAGACGTAAAGGCAAAGGAAGCGATTTTTGTCGGTTATTCAGAAAATCCAAATACTTATATATTTAGGAATCCTGCTAACCTACGAAAAGTGTTTACGTCCAGAGATGCAACCTTTTTTGAAAATTGCTTTACAGGGTTGAAAGAGCAGAGGCAGTCTGAGCCTGTGGTACAGTCAGATTCCATATTGTTATTTGAAAATAAGGAACCTGAACATAACGATTGTCAATTTTTCGATTGTGTTGAGAGTGCCGATCCTATAGATGAGCCAACTACACAGTTAAATGTAGAAAGTACAGAAGAATCAGCAAATATGAGAGAACCAGAACCATTCTTTGAGCTGAGACTTCCTAGTGTCGATGAAGAGCCACCTAGTTTGGAAGAGGAGAGGAGGTATCCCACGAGAAACAGAAAACCACCAGATTTTCTTTCTTATAATTTGTCGACGGATGATGCAAATGAACCTACGACTTATTATGAAGCTACTCATGCTGACGATGCTGATAAGTGGCACCATGCGATGGCTGATGAGTACAACTCTCTGATAAAACTCCACACATGGGAACTAGTAGATAGACCAAACAAAAAGGTCATACCATGTAAATGGGTTTATAAACTTAAAAAGGACGCTTATGGTAATGTCACTAAATATAAAGCCAGACTCGTCGTCAAAGGTTTTAAGCAAGTTAAAGGCGTACCCAGTATATGATCTTCTATCTATCGTGCAGTTTGCCCAGTCAGCGTCACAATGACGCAGCAACACTTGGAGCTGCGTCGGTCGCAGCTGCTCGAGGTCCTGGTGGCGGAATGGCGGGACAGGCTTTCGAGCCCTTCCACCGGCCTCATCACCATCGAGGCCATCCGGCCAGTGATCGACCTGTGGCTCGGGAGAAGGCACGGCTCTCTGACGTTTCGTGCGACGCAGGTCCTCTCGGGGCATGGCTGCTTCGGGAGGTTCTTGTGTCGCATAGGTAGGGAGCCGGACGCTCGATGCCACCACTGCGTCGACTGTCGGGAGGACACGGCACGGCACACGCTTGCAGAGTGTGCAGCTTGGGAGGAGCCGCGCCGTGCCCTCATCTCTGTTGTAGGCGGTGACCTCTCGCTGCCGGCCGTAGTCCATGCTATGGTCGGCGGTGAGGAGTCCTGGGACGCGGTGGTCTCCTTCTGCGAGACAGTTATCGCGCAGAAGGAGGCTGCGGAAAGGGAGAGGGAGATCACAACCACTCTCCCTGCCCGCAGCAGGCGCATCGGGCGTCGGAGGAGGGCATACGCTGCCCTCTTCCGGCCCCCCTAACTGGGTCCAGGGGCGGCGGACTTGGGGATGTCCGTCGCCCCCCATTCATCCGGACCCGAGGTGGCGGCGCGTGGTGTTCCCGTGCGCCCCTCTTTGACGTAGCGAGGGGAGTCAAACACCTCATCATGGTGTTCCTAGCCCAGCTAAATCGTGGCCAGCTTCCAGTACCACCAGATGCATCTGGAGAACTATTTATCATGGAGCGACTACCTAGATCTCTCTTATATTAGTAGCTGCCGCCCGCGGCTCCGCACGCGAAAATGCGAAAATTATCCCAAAGGAACATACGCCCAGGGTAAAAAGTATCCTATGTGTTGTTCTAGACTATAATCTAACTCTGTGCCAAATTTTATCAAGATCCGTTCAGCCGTTCTCACGTGATTGAGTAACAAACATACATCCATCTACCTATCCAAACATCTAAACTTTCGCATTTATAATATTAGTAAGTGTAAAATCAAAATCAAAAGTCATTTATTAGGCTGAGTGCCAGCACTTTTTGAACGTCAAATTTCCACATAAAATACGCCCGTCACCACTTCCTAGTGTTTTAGCTGGGAAAAAGAAGTAGGTAGTATGTAGTACCTACATTGATAAGTATAGTATAGAGTATTGAATACAGTATATTATAGTATAGATTTCTTCATAAACAGCATTTTACGAATAAAATCGACCTATCAAAAACTTGAGGAAAAAGAGATTATTATAATTTTTAATGGACTTCCAAAGAATGGGCGAACGTCAGAGGAAATTATACGATTTTAAACGAATTAACAATGATGAAGTGATGGGAAAAGTTTTTTGTTACTCAATACTGCGGCCATTTTGTTTTGGCAATAAAATTAAAGTTAATATTGTTTTTATTTACAAGATATTAGACCGTCAAACTCCTGATTTAGGGTGCGTTTCCACCAGAGATGCGTAGCGAGGGATGTGTTATTAGGAACCAATAGTACCGCTTCATTTACCTAGACTGTAGCGAGGCTAAGTAAATGAAGTGATTCTATTGGTTCACACAAAAACACATTCCTTGCAACGCATCCTCGCATATGTCTGGTAGTAACGCCGCCTTAGTGATGTGGAATGTTTTTAGATATTGCTTTTTTTTTTTCGGGAGTTCTTCGATCGAATTTGATTCTTCCAAAATTTCTGTTGACTTCCTCTTTTACCCAAAAGGCTGGCATCTATATCGAATCATGTATTGTGTACTTGTCACATATTTTTTTAGTTATTTTACATAAATCCTACTAATATTATAAACGCGAAAGTTTGTGTAGATGGATGGATGTTTGTTACTCTTTCACTCAAAAACTACTGAATGGATTTTAATGAAATTTGGCACAGTGGTAGATTATAGTCTGGAATAACACATAGGTTACTTTACAATTACTATATTTTTTACTATTTTTGTCCCGGGAATATGGTCCCTTGGGATAATTTTCGCCAATCACGAGGGTGGAGCCCCGGGTGGCAACTAGTATTTTTCGAAGTGGTTTTTGCTGAGCATTTGAGTAGGTATACTGCCTGAATTTAAGGTTTACCGTCAGTGAACGAGAAGTGTATCAACCTGTTTCTGATACTTCTATAATGCCAAGCATTTCCAACATAAATGTTTATATTCCCGAATAAAAGTAAACCGAAATTTGTCGCATGACCAACTAAATACTCGCTTCAATGAATTTCTCGGCGACTCTTAGTGCCATAATTTAGTTCTTCAACGGTCTGTGAGAATGGAAAACAAAGGAATAAGTAAGGCTAATATTATTGGGTAATATTATAGAGTGGGTGAACATGAATTAGATGTAAGAGTTTGTTAATGTATTTAAGCGAAATTAGTTCTATTGGCCTTGAAGTTATATATCTACACTAATATATACTATAAACTTTAATCCAACAGTACTTTTACCAACAGAAAAAAACGAGCGATTCTTGCAGTAGTCGCATAGGATGTGTAACATCTGATGTCTCACCTTGGTAAAAAGCAACATTAACGTTATTGTATGTATAGTTTATATATTTGTATTATTCATTTAAATGTTTGTCTGTAATTAAATATCAATCGCTTTTTATTCTCCATATTGCACCTACCACCATTCTCTTCATCACCCAAAGGTTGACTGGTAGAGAATGCCTATGGCATTAAGTCCGCCTCTGTACATTTGTGTGCTTAGTGTTAATAAATAAATAAACGTTAAAAGTACCAACTGACAGCTAACTCGACCACTGCGCGTGCTCATTGATCAAATCGAATAGGACGCGCTCATTGGTCAAATCAAATAGCGCGCGCTTCCTCGGCTTCCTGTTACACACTTCCGTCCCATTTCACGAAATGACTCCCACAGATTGCAGAAAAGCGAGAGGAAAGATGTTACACATTAATAAAGCTAAAGTAGTTCCAGAAAACTCCCCACAAAAGAGTAACCTGTAAACCACGCCAAGATTCACACAATATTTACCAACAAGTTTCATTTACATACAAAATTACACTTCTGCGGAACCGCCCATTACACAGCCGAGACATTTCACTGGCACTTGCTCTACAGTGTAATTGTATTGCCGCTTGCGACCAGCTCGACCACTGTCTCCGTTTGTTTACGCCTGTCGGTCGACTGAGTCGTGTGACAACCCTAGTTGCTCAGCTTTTAGCCTTTTCGACGTGTTGTTTTAGACTAGGGTTGTCAGTAATCGTTTTCAATTACGAAAGCCTTGTTTACATAGCGTTACCTTTTTGTGCCGTCAATTTTTTTGTGTGAGGTAATAATAGAGAGAGAGGGGCTGTCTGGAAGTGAAGGGGGTAAGATATGTTGTTCTTTTACCGACTTCAACTTTGAAATGTTTCTTTTGATTACATTAGCAGGCTTTGTGAGCCGTTCGGCCAGACTGTCGCTTCTTATATGGAGGAAGAATCAATCATTTGTTGCTAGGACTGAGTTACAAAACATGTTGCTTTATAAACGGCACGGTTGGAGAAGTAGTTGTGCGATTGACTGCTGCGCTGCGTGTCGCCGGTTCGATTCCCTCACGGAACAAATATTTGTAAGGCCTACAGATAGTTGTTCCGAGTTTGGCTGTTGGTGTACGTGATTTTATGTGTTTGTAAACGAACCCACGATATAGGAGAAATTCGTGGTGTGGGGCAGCGTTTTCATTTAAAAAACAAAAATACAATTTTACATGTCGCTTTAACAGAACGATGAATGGATGGAGAAAGAAAAATAATGTTGAAATCTTCAAGAAAAAAAAACCCGATCCAGAATAAATCTAAACACACAATTTAAAATGTTAAAACATCAAGTACTAACTAACAATAAAAAACAGCTGATCTTTTAACTGTTTCTTATATTGTCACCAAGTAAAGTCGCATTTGCGAATAAAAAGCTTAGTTACACGTGACCTTGGAAACTCAAGGCCTATCAACGCTCCCTTTCATTTTCCTCATACTCACAGGCCCAGTATATTTAACCGTCCTTCAGACCCAATAATATCCAACATTCCAAAAAAAAGTAGCTTCCAAATATAAACAGGCACCCGCCAATACCGCAATATGTTAACTCAATCGCGCGTCCGTTGCAAAAATAAGTTTCACATCGAATACACAAGGAGGCAATGGATCGGAACCTCCCTCCCCTACCTCCTTAGCTCTTCTGTGCGCCTGGTAGCCACTTGTTGGCCGGACATCAATTTATATCGCGGCCCTGCCCGTGACACTTAGGATATTGAGTGACCTTGCCGTTTTCGTACACTTTCAGTTTATTGAGAACAGTTTTCTACTGAAAATTAACTGTTTTGTTCGTTCGATAATTGCCTCGTTAAGCTGAAGTGCTGGTCTTGACTTGCTCGCTTGTTGTTTATTTTTCTTTTGAGTCGGTTTCAGCGCTTTCATGCAGTTTTCAATTATTTTCTTTTAACGGTTGAAACTTTGCTTTTATTTGCTTTCGTTCGGATCGAACGTTTAAAATCAAAAAGTTTAAATTGAAAATATTGTTTTAATTTATTATTGGAATTATTAGGTAAATTGTTGCAACTTCCTCTGGTTCGCTTTACGAAGATCTGGCAGGATCTGGTGCTTTAGACAAAGATACATTGTGGCAGTGTAATAAGATAAACCTTTAGAATACCGGTTTTAATAATCAAAATAGACGATAAGCAAATTGATTAAATATGTTAAGACATAGTGACATTACAATACAGAGATGCCATATTATGATCACATCCCTAAAGAGTTTGATAGGTATACCACAGGCAGCGACAACAAGTAGTAATTGACAACTATTAAAAATCTTCATGAATGAAAACTTATTACAATGATATTCTAAAATAGTAAGAAAAAGTAAATTATTCTATCCTCGTCACGCAAAACTTCGTTTAGTGTGGGTGGCGAGAGTTGTTCAATCATTGCAATCTCTGTCATATTTTACTGCATCTTGTATTTTTACTAAATTTTAAACCGACTTCAAAAAAGGAGGAGGTTCTCAATTCGGTTGTATTTGTTTTTTTTATATGTTATCTCATAACTCCGTCATTTATGAACCGATTTGAAAAATTGGTCCCATACAAATTTTGACAAAGTCAGTTTAGTAGTTTGGTTTTTAAATCAAAATAAGAAAGAAAATTGTGTTTATTGGCATTACGAAAAACAGAAAAGTACAACCGACTTCCAAAAAAAAAACAAAACAAAGTATAAAATAACTGTAATTTCGGAAATCGGTGTTAAAATATGAAGATACAACCAAAAACAAAGTTAGTTATTTAATACTTTGTAGTGTTTAATTTTCGTTTGGAAGTCGGTTTTATTTTTTTGTATAAATGTTTTTTTTTGAGAAATGAAAAAAATAAATCCAAGTCAAATACCCTACTGTAAAATTACTAAATACTTGGAATTGACGTTGACCACTTGCAATCCCATACATTTAAACTTCACAATCATTGTCGCTAAGAAAATGTCACTTTGTGTGCCCTTAGATGCGCTGCTGAAATATTCCGATTCAAGACACGGTACTCAAATAAAAATTGATGTAAGGATATACGTGTACCTGGAATCGACAAACGAAGGACGCTTTCAGACTAGTTCGAGCAACGTTTTTCGCAGAATGACTGCTGATGAGCTGTTACTAGCTGAGAGCAGTCGAGAAAACATTCAATATCGAACGGACATTCCTCGGAAATTCACCGACGCGTCATAAATTAAACCCAAACTGAAGATGTGTATATAATAAATGCCTTATTTTCAATCACTTCACGGATTTAGCATAATTAAATGCCACATAAGTCTAACTGAGCTCATGCATGTCCAGCATTGGACTTCAATAAGCGGACAGTTCATTATATCCTAGTGATTTACTGCGGTTGCGACCTGTTATTTTTTTCCCTTAAACAGTAAGCGATACCTCATATACATATATGTATGTCACCGAAAAATGCAGACTCCGTAAGATTGTTATAAATCTTTATTAGATTATATTTTCTCTATACATTATGAAAAATCGTTTTGTATACAATAAATCCCATCCAAATTCAATAGTTTCCAAAATATCCGTGTCTTATTTTAAAAAAGTAGTTTACAATTTCATGCGATATTTTACAATCTTACGGCGTTTGCAATTTTCCGGTGACATATAAATATACTTACAGTTGATACGACGACTAATAGAGAACTCAAGTTCCACAGGCTACAGTTAAAATGGGAAAAGCCCAAGAGAATAATAACGGTTATGTACTTACAAATGTCGTGTTCGGCATTAGTGTTTTGGAGGTTTGATTGGCTGCAAACATGAGGCTGATGCCTCCGAATGTATCGCGGAATATGAATTCGTCGCCTGAAACAAACAGAAAAAATGCGTTAGTTTAATTTGTAATCTCCTAGTACCGATATACATATATATGTATCTCTGATACAAAAGTTTATTGAATAAGTCCTTTTTTGGGAAAATAACTCAGTCCATGGGCAACAATAAAAACCTTTATTAACGAGAGAGTAAATAAAGAAAATTTGATTCGAATCATCATCATCATCATATCAGCCAAAAGACGTCCACTGCTGGACATAGACCTCCCCAAGTGTCTCCACAACAACTGGTTCTGTGCGTCTCGCATCCATCGGCTACTCGCGACCCTCACCAGGGCATCGGTCCACCTGGTGGGGAGGAAATAAATGACTTAGAAAAGGGCGTAATCCGGTTTAAAATCCAGATTCGCATAAAAAAAAGTTTTTAAAGACCCGTGAAAATTTAATAATTCATAAAATTCACAGTTACTTGAGCGTAGTCGCGGATACAGCTAGTCAAACAAGTTAACTGTTTATGAAATTGGCAACCACGTAACATGAGAATGGCTTTCATAGCTTATTTAGTTAACATGTAAACATTGTTTTAGTTAAACCAACCTTGCACAACAGTAAGTACTCAAACATTATTCAGAACCTCATGCAAAATAAACATTCAAAACCCCAACCAGTGATCCGAATCGCAGCATAAATTAAACCAGGATTAACTTCCACTAAAGAGCAATAATACTAACCGCTCATTATTCCCTGGTACCTCGATGTTATATTTATTTCGTTTCACCCCTTCCTAGGTACCTATTATATTATGTTTTTATTTTTTCTTCATCTGCCCCTTTTCTCAACTACATAAGTATATTGGGGTTCGCTTCCAGTGAAAACGGATTCAACTGTATTTTACGTGGAGCAGCTGCCTATGCTGCCTGACCTGCACAATCCAGTAACTGGGTAACACGGTAGTTCGTGGCAAGACTAGTGTCAGATTTTCTGGCTTCAGACATTCCGTAACGACTGCCAAAGATCTACAAACGACAGCCAGGACCAACGGCTTAACGTGCTTTCCGAGGCACGGAAGAGTCTCGGTATGCTAAGATAGTCACCCATCCACAGATATACAGGAGTCAAGAAATCTGTCAAGCTTTGACATTTACAGAAGGTTGCACACGTTCTAAACTTAAGATACTCAATTGAGAAACCGGCCCTTGCAGTCCTTTCACAGTTATTTTACCTCTGATTCTGCATCACAGTGACCTTTATTCTCGTTGCCATAAGGTTGCTGTTGGAGGTAAAATAACTGTGAACCAACTACAATACAACTGTGAACGAACTGCAGTGATTTATGGTCATAAAAAAGTAAGGGTTATTTGTCTATGCAACACACTATGTTTTTTATGTTGTCTTTTTCAGGAGTTTTTGGCGAGATTTTGTCGAGTGAAGTTTAGCGGCTGTTTTAATTATTCGTAAATTGATTCCTAGTGGATATTGTGATGTAAATAGGTGTAGTTTTGTGTCTCAAGTGTCCACGCACCTGGAAAATATGTGGAATAATTGAAACAGGCGCGATTTCGGTTAAGTGGAGCTGAGAAATTTTATTGTAGTATTGACTACCTCACTCGAAATTTGCCCAGAAGGTCAAATCGATATATTACTAGAAACTCCAAAAAACATTAGAATGTAATATGGTCAAAAGACTATAGCCTTCCCTTCGGTATAAAATACAGTAAAAAAAAGTTGTCCTTGTCATACATGGGCAGGCTTAATGCAACAAAGCACCATCTACCAGTCAACTTTTGTTTTTTATATACATATGTGTGTACTGTCGTCAAATAAATATTTTTTACTATCTGCTGCCTGCGGCTCCGCCTGTGTGAATGTCGAAAATTATCCCAAGATAAAATATAGGATAATTAAAAAAAAATATCCTATGACTACTCCAGACTATAATCTACCTCTGTGCCAAATTTCATCAAGATTCGTTCAGCCGTTCTGACGTGATTGAGTAACAAACATCCATACATCCATCCAAACTTTTGCGTTTATAATACTAGTATAGATTTCATTCTTTCATTCAACAGTTAGATGTTTTCAACCTAGTCAAGTTTGAAATGTCAAAAGTGTAAACGATAAATTTCTCTGGCCTTGGTAGGTAGGCAGGTACCTAACTCCTTCATTAATCGATTTGGTTCAATAAAATATTCAGGGCAATCAAAGTAAGAGGATTATCGAACAATCTACTTGATAGCAAAGTTTGTATGTAAGGTACTGGAACAAACAGTGACGGGTTGGGGATATACTGTATGTACAGGCGGTAAAAGGGTTTGGTATCCAGGCTGATAAACTTTTTCACTACGCAGGCAATATTATTTCTAATCCCTTTTGTTGGTTGAATCAAAACAAATTTTTGATAAATTGTGAAAATATTTGACTCAGAGGAAGGAATTATCGCTCCGGCAGCGACTAGAGATGATCAGCTATCACTAATAATATTCTTGCCCCATGTGAGCACAAGTTTCAGCTGTCATACCAGTAGTCAGAGTAGAGTATTTGACTGATATTTAAAATCAACATGAATGAAAACTTTTTGGAAAGAAGTAACTTAAATAGTACGGTCTGTAAAAAAAAAACATGGGCGAAAAAATAAAGAAGCTTTTAAAGGTGTACATCCATGTCACGTCGAACAAAACATCGTTTGTACTGGATGGGGCAAATTCACTATGGCGTGGCTTGAGAGTGACGTCACACGAAATTATTGATGTTTCTGTTTACCAAAGACTATCTTTTGCCCATGACATCGTACGCCCATATCCCGTTTTTCCCGTTCCCGAATAGCCTTCCTCATGAATGTGACTATCATATACAAAAATAATTTTCCAAATCCGACTGGTAGTTCCAGAGATTACTGCGTTCAAACAAACAAACTCTTCAGCTTTATTATATTCGTAAAGATAGTATAGATTAAAACGCTCACAAGTTCGTTTTTTTAGATTTTTAATCACTTTATTTTTACTGCATCTTTTGTTTTCTCAAGGTTTTGAGAGAAGAAAGAAAATTCAGGCAAATACCAAATATTTCTATAAGTAAACGATGACTCACTGACATGCTTAGTTTGTATGGAAATTTTTGACAATGCCGTATCTAGCAGTAGCCGCTGAGTCGTTTCAGTACTTTGTGACGATCGACCATACACGTATTTATGTGGAACATTGTTTTAGTAGTCTGAAAGCTTATATGTATATTTTGTTTTGTCAAAAAATGTTTTTAGAAAATTGAGTTGGCTAGCTTTTGCTGATGTTACCTATTGTTTTAATAAATTGTTTAGGATAAGTTTGTTTTATGTCCTAGCGTAATCCGACGTAGGAAAATATACGGCTGTCGCTATGTGTTTTATTCTAAAAGTTTGGTACTTTGATTTATTCCAAGCTCAGAAATTCTTAAACCATGTCGATTAAATAATACATTTTATTATAGATCTTTTATACCGATATTGGAAAATACAATCATCGCTATTTCGTGATTGATTGCATAGTACACACTTATATGCTTACTTAAATACCTTCTTTAAAAGCACTATTTAGTATTAAAATAAGTTTCCGATATCTTATTAGGTTTTGTATGTGTTTTACTCAGTAGTAAATGTTGTAATGCTCTTTGGAAAATTGATTACTCAAACCGAGTGCCAGTTATTCATATTCATTCTACTTTTATTCTCTAAAATGCTAATGACTTAATATAGGCAGTATGTTGTAAAAAAATTATGAACTGCAAAGTATTTTGTTAAAGAATTTACTGCAGCTAAGATAATGATGATAAGCCCCAAACAGCTTGCTTACAAACTCATTACGCTTCCTGTACTAACCATAAATTGATTGCACATCTAAGCACTCGTCGCTGTACTAAAAATATAAACAGATCAATCTGCCCTGCCTTTACCCAAATATGTTGGAGTCAGCTTCCAGTCTAATCGGAACAACATATAGCATTTTTCATGGAGTGACTTTCGATCTGACCGCCAAAACCCAGTAACTGGGGCAACTCGAAACCCTAGGGGCAAGCCAGGTGCCACATTTTCTGGCTTCTGACGTCTATCAAAGATCTACAAATTACGGTCAGGAATAACAGTTTCACGTGCTTTCTGAGGCACGGAGGTGTATGTAATGAACGGTCACCCATCTACAGACTGACTTCGGCAAGCGTTGCTTAACCTTGAAGATCGATCCATGCGGCTGTTATTACTTAGCTACGAGCTCCTTAATAGATGTATACAAACAGTTCCGGTAACTAAATGTGTTGGATAATGGTACTTCAGACATTAGTCTAATAGCTTGTAATGTCGCAGTTAATGGTTCGAGTTACTAGGAGGGTAGGTAGGTATAGGAGGTGGACCGGGGTCTTTATTTGTACATATGTGTATGTGGTTTTTGGTTTGACCTTGACGGGGAAGTGGTAAAGGCGGTTTTAAGATTATATTATTATTTTATTTCTAAAATTATTTAATTATACGAGGAGTCACCTTTAAATGATAAATCGTGATCTTTAATGGACATGACAAATTGCCACTTTGTCCAGCTTAAGTATTCAGGTATTGAAACGCATTCAATTAAAAATGTGACTGATTGACCAATTAATGATAATATAAAATTGGCATGTGCTGAAATAAATGCTGATTGATTAAAGATCGATTTAGTGACCTTTAATTTTTTCATTTTTCTAGAATGTAAAGAAATCAAATTAAAGCGTTCATTCCAACAAAAACATTCAGAATCACTCTTGAATCGTTAAGAAGTCAGTCAGAAATATAAAGCTAATTACATATTTCAAGAAACTTCATGGACATTAATCGCGTTCACGCCCAAATCGCTGAACCGATTTTGATGAATTTTGGTGCAGAGATAGATGGAAAAGGTACCCTGGAGGCGGTTATAGACTATTTTGCGGAACTCTATATTAACGCGAGCGAATCTGGTGGCAAGCACTAGTATAATAATATACTTATTTCTGGCTTAAAAACGACTTTGTTATTCATTGCATTTTTACGTGAATTAAATACTTGTGTTTTGTTCTTGTTTTAATTGGTAAATGTACGACTTAATTGGTAGTAGAGATATTAGCAGGAACGTTGCCTCCTAATGGCTGCCGCAACATAAAAGACAACTCGAACGTGATCAGTCTTTAGAGGTACATGGTTGTTAAATGCAGGTAGCTATTGGTAGGATTAGAACCATGTCACCGGATGGGTGTCGGTCCTCGCATTGTGTCGGGCTTTGTTTTATGGTCGTTTCGTCGGGCTATAAGCATGAAATAAATAAAATAAATGAGTTTATTGAGTGAGTGAAGATGCACAAGTTTTTACGCATTGTGCACTATTTTATCTCCTGTGTATGACCCGATATCTCGTTGAGATTCGCCATCTTGGCTGAAATCTTGGGGATGTTTTTTTATTCAGATTTACTGTCCCACTGCTGGGCCCAAATTTTTTCAGGTAATAAGATATTAGGGTTCCAAAATAATAAGAAGATTTAAAAACTTCGAGTTACATTATACATAATCCGAATGATTAACAATCTACATGTTAATTTACGGCACAGTTCACCGGACAGCTGGCTATCTCAACCGCTTCATAGGCACCGATTGCCAGATTCTGTAATTAACCCTAATTACAGTAATCATTAATTGGCGTCATGAATGTGTGAAATATTCTAGTGCTGGCTATGCGTAGCCATATTAACTTTTTAAGTAGCTATGTTTTGCTCCGGCTGCCACGTCAGGCCTCACTACGAACTGCTACGGCAGACCTCGCTACGAACTGCTACGCCTGGCCCAGCTATGAACTGCTACGGCAGACCTCGCTACGAACTGCTACGCCTGGCCCAGCTATGAACTGCTACGCCAGACCTCGCTACGAACTGCAACGCCAGGCCTTGCTACGATCTGTTACACCAGGCCTCACTACGAACTGCTACGGCAGACCTCGCTACGAACTGCTACGCCTGGCCCAGCTATGAACTGCTACGCCAGGCCTCGCTACGAACTGCAACGCCAGGCCTTGCTACGATCTGTTACACGAGGCCTTGCTATGAACTGCTACGCCAGGCCTCGCTACGAACTGCTACGCCAGGCCTCGCTACGAACTGCTACACCAGGCCTTGCTTTGAACTGCTACGCCAGGCCTCGCTACGAACTGCTACGCCAGGCCTTGCTACGATCTGTTACACCACGCCTTGCTATGAACTGCTTCGCCAGGCCTCGCTACGAACTGCTACGCCAGGCCTCGCTACGAACTGCTACACCAGGCCTCGCTACGAACTACTTCTCTAAATTCGTAGCTACGCGTTTTTTTCTGTGTGTTTCAATTGAATAAAAATTGAAAAATCCTGTTTGACCATTCAAGGATTTACTATAATTTGATTGGACCAAAATAAGTAACAACTAATGTAAAAAGGAACAAGATATGTAAGTATACAAATAATCAACTCAAGTATGTATATATAACATAAAGCCGTTTCAGATATATCATTTGAGAAACAATCATACGAACCGCAGTATCATTTTATGGAAGAGCCTTTATTAAAAATAATCATGGAAACTATGTCACAGTATAATTAGTCGGCGGTTGGTTCAGTTTCCCTGCAGGTTATCTCACCGCAGCACAGACACTCGACCGAATGTCTGTATAATTACATTCCATTGTCGATCGGCCTCCCGTTACACCGGAGCGTAATTCCCTTATTAAGGTAAATATGCTTTTCCACCTGAGATGTGTGAGGTAGCTAGGCGGTGCGCGAGGAAAACAGTCACCGATGGGATTATTAGTCTAGCTGAGCGCAGCTCTTAACTTTGAAAATACAGAATAATAATAATAATTCTGTATTTACAGAATACACAGGAACAGCCCTAAATCCTGCTCCTCCTTTCGTTCAGTCCATTCAAAGGTTGACTGTAAGAGATCACCATGCGAATGGGCGGTCCCCATTGAACACTTGTGTATATATCTTGGTCCTGTGCTAATTGTGAGGTGTACAAGAAATTATATCACAGAAGCTTTTGCCCGCGACTTCCCGTTGCCGCAGGAATTTCAGGACGAATTATACACCTAAACCTTCCTCATGAACAACCCCATTGATGAAAACCGCATGAAAATCGGTGCAGTAGTTTTTGAGTTTATCGCGAACAGACAGACAGACGCGATGGAGGACTTTGTTTTTTTTATAATATATCAGTGGTCCCGACAGACACCTGTCCGAACGTTTGCTTTGTGTATGACGATAAATTATAGACATCGATTGCAGCGCCACCTACCGGATCCAATTGTAAATCTAAACCATTCTCGAATCTCCAACACAAGCAAAACACACACAAAAAATTTCATCAACATCGGTTCAGCCGTTTAGGAAGAGTTCAGTGACATACACACGTACACAAGAAATATAATTACGATATTGAAGAATAAAGCAAGAGATAAGTGCAAGGGTCGCAAGTGAGGAATGTGTGCAAGAGACGAAAGCGAGGGAAACTAAAGAGCTAACTACACACCTTTGGTGGAAACAATAATACATTTTTACATCCTCGCACCGCATAGCTACCTCGCACATCTCTTGTGGAAAAGCACCCTTAGATTCGGGTAGCAGGAAAAAGTAAGGAAAACGTGATTTCTTTATTGTCCCTAACGAGTTAACGAGGTAAGGAAAGTCACAAGAGATTTTCGTCTGTTCTCCTAATTTGTCGTTTGGTAAATACTTCGGGTTCCGTCGAATGTTACTGCTAAAGTTTAGTTGGGGTTTAACGTGTCGAAATAAGATTTATTTTGTCACGATTTTTTTATAAACATAATGGCATCACGCTTCATCTACGAACTGATGATAAATAAACAAAATCCTGCAAACTGACTGAAAAACCTCAATTTCCCTACATTTTTGACTGACTGCGACTGAGATGCGAATGAGAACGTTGCATAACGAGTTGGACTCTCGCACGAATGGTTCCGTACTTTAAATTTTTTAAAACACGTTTCGTGTATGGAAACCCCTTTCATTTTTATTATTTTTGTTGTTAAAGCGGCAATAGAAATACACACTCTGTCACGTCTCAAAAATTTCAACTGTCTACCTATTACGGTTCTTGAGATACAGCCTGCTCACAGACAGATGGATGGACAGCGGAGGCTTAGTAATAAGGTTCCGTTGGTTATCTTTCGGGTACGGAAAAAATTAGTAGAATTGGCATTCAGTCTGCTACTGAGAAAACCCCAAATGAAAAAAAAATCTAATAGAAGTTTGACCAACACCAGGATCTCACAGTCAGCAGTAGTACTCGCGACCACTACACCAAAGTTTTCCAATTAATATGTTATTTTAACACTTATATCCTAAATTAGACTTTGACGATACGAGACTGAATTATAACCAATGACCGTATAAAAAGGGCTAAGGTCAGTCCCAAAATAACTTTCAATCAATACGTTGCTGTCTACTTTGAATGATTAATAAGTTCTCTGCGTTTCGACTCGCTCGCTTCAAGAAATATTACATTTTTACTATAAAAAACATTTCCCTTCTTTTGAAAGTGTAGATAGATAGAGAATCTATTTCTCACAGCGTTTTCAAGCATCCCTAAGTAAGCAAATCCTTGTCGGCGATGTGGCGGACGTAATATCCGTATAGATGGCGAGCTCAAATCAGATAACTTTTCACTATTCCTGGTCTCCTAGTACACACAAAATTGGAAATTATTTGAATTGGTTGGAGCTTTTCAGTTGGTTTTATGTATCATTTCCTAGTTGTTTTTATGATGACACAAATTTTAAAACAATAATTTTCTTATGGCAGTTCTACACTTACGTTGATGCTCGATGAGCATGTATTATGAAGCCACGTGAATTGCCCTCCTCTTCAAACTTTGATACGATTTTGAGCAATAAGTCCTAAATTATAACGGCGTATACGTTCGATCTTGCTCAAATTTATGTAAAAACGTTGAACATGATGCGTACGTATAACTTGCAATTTTTCTTTATTTAACACAACATATTAAATACAAAAAAACTTAGTATGTTAACTTTTCTCAAAATAAAAAGGCTTATAAAAGCAAAATAAATCATTGGGCATCAAAAAAATCATCCACATCGCTGTCTATGGCAAATGTGCTCAGAACACTGCCAGTATTGCCACGTTGAATGGCAATGCTGATTCCCAGCCCAAGTTCTTTATGGTTGTACATAATTTTGCGATTATTAATCTAGTTATATATTATATATTGTTGTGTTTAATTCGGATGCATAAAATAAGTTTTGTTAATAAATTGTAAATCCGTAATTGGCTGTAACACTCGTTTATTTATTTTAAGTAAAATTGTAAAAGAGCTGTAGATTTTGTGAATAAATAAATAAGTGTTTGGTAGTTACTTTACTTTAGGTAACCTGCACATAATATCACGCTAGTGCTACTTAATGTTATTATTATAAATACAACCATGTTTGAGGTTTAAACTTCATAATATATTTGGCATCTGCCTTAAACGAGCGCTGGTACCGGAGTCCCATAAAAAAAACAAAACATATTTCCATATTCCTAATTCACATTCTCTGTTACTTTTTGCCAGACGCTTTCAAAAATCTACCTTATCTGCCAGAACCCTGCAGCCAAGGAGATCCTCCTGACAATATATTAATGTTGAAAGTTAAAAATAACTTTCGCAAACTTTACAGTCCCCTGTGAACTGACCACAAATAGAATCAACACAAACAGGCGTCCAACAGCAAACGGTAATGACACCTATAAAATATTATTGCGCACTTAGTACAACCACAACGGATATTTGTTTATTACACAAAGCACGCGAGCCAAGCGATTTAAATCGATTACGGTGTGACATGCGGAGCGATGCCAATTTCACGTCATTATCGCACCAATCATGGTAATTATTCCGCAATTTACGATTAAATTATTTGATTAAATTCGATTTTGTTTTAATTGGTAATGATAACGTTTAGTCGAGTTTTTTTGTCTGTTTTTTTTAATAAATTTATAATGCAATCTATCTGACGATATCTGGGCTTGTACGAGATTGTTCATTAACAATATCGCTTCATCATTATCTTCAACTTCAACGTATGTGGCATTTGCAATTCGTTCATTAGATCCTTTACAAGTATATTAGGGTGGTGTGTGATTCTTGTTTTGTATTTAGTCATCCTTTCCTTTATTTCCTCCTTGACTGTTTTAATATTAAGGTCGTGATGTAGTCTATCATTAATTTGTTATGTACCACGGTGCATTTGCTATCATGCGTAGCATTTTAGATTGAAATCTTTGCAGGATTTCTATGTTCGAGTTTGCCGCTGTACCCCATAGTTGCAGACCATAGCACCATATGGGTTTGATTATGGCTTTATAAATAATGAGTAACTTGTTTGTCATTGACAACTGAGACTTCTTATGCAACATCCAGTACAGTGTTCGGATTTGACATTAAAAACAAAAGATTCACAATCCTTTCAGTCAAACGCTGTGTATTATTCCACATCATTTCAAGTTACTTTATGACATTTTAGTGCATTTCAACAGTCAGATAATTTCAACTGAGAAATAAATAACTATGGCTTTTTGATATATTTTCTATGTAAAAGGAAAAAGAAAACTGACAGTTGAAAAATATCGGTCATCAGCTATTTATGTTTGCCAAGGAGATGAATATAATGCGGTAAAGTCTCACCAACTACCAGGAGATCAGAATCATGAAGAATAATTTTATATTATCAATGACCGGTTATTTTGTTATTCGATGCACGTCACCAGGTGCTACGTGGCGTTTGAATTTGGTAGGTGAATTTTGAATTTCGGAATATACCCATTTTAGAATATTGCGGTTTTGGTCGAGCTGTCAGAATGGTTCAGTAATTCCAGATGTAGCGGAGGCGAAGATAAATAAGTTTAGTTGTTTACATATTTATGATAAAAGCTTTTGCAGTCGGTACTCAAAGTGAAATATAGGCCACGAGGTTATGAACAAAACTGGTCGAAATATCCTCGACGGAGTACCAAATACTCCTGCTTCTTTAAGTTCGTCAGTTTCAATGGACACTTTAAATGGATTGTGCGATTGTTGCAACAATTATTTTCTCGATTCGTATTTATTTCTCTGTCTGCATATTTTCTTATTTGCTATTATTTTTTTTGACAAGTTACATCACACCGTAACCTGGACGACTAACATCTATAGTACGTTGCTGACAACCTAGTACTTTTATCACGACAAATTGGCAAAAACAAAATAATCTCAATGACATAAATCTATATTAAATGGGAAATTCCTAGTGTAGTGCAACGTTTTTTTTATAAAAAAGGTTAGAAAGAAAGAAGAAAGTTAGAGTTCAAGTTAAGCTCGCCTTTGTGGATGAACTTTTTAACACTGTAAATGAAAGTTTTTATGGTGTACTATTACATAAAGAACTAGCGGACGTCACGAGTTTCACCCGCGTAGTTCCCGTTCCCGTGGCAATAGGGGGATAAAATATAGCATATGTTACTCGCTGATAATGTGGCTTTCCAATGGTGAAAGAATTTTTGAAATCGGCACAGTAGTTTTTGAGTTTATTCATTACAAACATACACACACACACACAAATACAAATTTTTCTTCTTAATAATATTAGTGTAGATTACAAAAGTAACCTTGTTTGTCTGTTTTTACGCCTAAACCGCTAAACAAATTTTGGTACAGAAATATATACCTTGGAGAAAAACATGAAACTTCTTATCCAGGGAGCACGTACCCTTGGGATATTTTCCGACTTTCACGAGGGCGAAGCCGCAAGCAAGTATCAAAACAAAACAAATAAACATTAAACCGGTACAAAGGTAAGCTTAAGCATCAATTATACCTTAATACCGATAACTGCGAGTCTGACCCTTCTCATTGCTGACGCGAATGTGACTGTTTTTAAAAGCATTTGCATTTTATCAAACGCTACCTATTTTCCAGATATTATTTGTCCTGTATATCATAAGGACTGTCTATCCCGATGGGTTGGACAGAGGTATGTTGTAGTAAACACACTTTTCGCAACTTATGTTTTAGTCGTATGTTATGGGGGCGAGCCTATTGCCATCAACCGGACACAAACGCAGACTCAGGGATGTTATTCATAAATTCCAGATGGATAAAACGAATCTGTGTACCTTAAGGGCTGAAATAGCTTTTTTTTTAAACTAAATCCTATACGTGTTCCTTCTAAAGCCCTTTGCGTTCCAGGGCCGCGGTGACTCTTTCGAACAAATTCCGCAACCCTGGCAAGCTCTGGCCCTAGCGGGCCCCGTCCTCTATGCTGACATATCTTTGAGGCGCGCGTGAAACACAACGCGCAGTCGACCCGGGCCTGGTGGTGATCGGACAGCGAGCCACCCAACGCTCGCCATCCACAGGCCCGCGCCTACTGTGGCCGGGGATCGCCCTGCGACTCCCGACGCCCGGAGCGTCTTCTCCTGTAGCGGCGGTTGGGACGAAGGCCTTGCCTTTCCTCGCGCGGCCCGCCTCCTCCTGCGCTAGCATTACTGCTTCGCAGAAGGAGGTGACCGCTTCCCAAGCCTCCTCGCTCCGGACCATGGATTCAACCAGGGCCGGACGCGAGAGGTCACCGCCGCCGATCGCCTCGATGAGGACACGGCGATGCTCAGCTCAAGCAGGGCAGACCTCCACCGTATGCTCCACCGTGTCCTCCGGGCGATCCTCACAGTGCTGACACCCGGGCGTGTCCTCCCGTAAATCCGAAACAGGTACCTCCCGAAACAGCCGTGTCCGGTGAGTACCTGCGTCAGGCGGAAGGTGAGGACGCCGTGGCGCCTCTCCAGCCACTCCTCAAAGAGGGGCCTTACTGCCGCAATAGTGGCGTGCCCAGGCTGAAACAAGCTTGACATCTAGCTTTAGCGCTCGAGGAAGTAGGTACTATCACAGTATCTACTCGATTTGTCGCCAAGCAGAATTTGTTGCAGTTTTCCAGTGTAAGAGGTACGTAACCTACTGCGGAGGTACGGGTGCCGGTGTAATTATGGGTTGAAGGCTTGAGATATTTCATCTTTGTCTCTAAAATGGTATGGTATTAAACAGCGGGTTTTAGAGTTTTGACAATGAATCTTGTCGAAGGGTACGTGTTACACAAGAACATAGGTTGTGGAGGTCACGTAGGCAGTTTTAATATATAAAATACATGTGTTCAGCAGAATTTAAGTAGACAAAACCAAACGTAGCGTAATTGCGAGAGGCAAACTATGACCTTGTGATAATAATATTAGGTAAAACCCATTTAAAAAAAGTTAAAAGCAATGTATTATCGTGTTTTTGAAAGATAGTCAATACACAACATGAAATTACATTTATAAAGTAAGCAATCACGCAATAGAGGTTTCATGTTGACCTAAAATCTGAATAACATATTATACCTATTATATATTATACAAAAAAAATTGTGAAAAGCCCACATAATGCCTACCAAACATCTTGATTATAGTAATAATTTAGCTTTAGAACGTTTAATGTTTAATCATTAAAAAGGCACTGAAAGTTTACGTGCTAATTATTTATTAAATATTTGAATCGTATGTTACTTTAATAGACGACCGAAATTATTTAGATTCTCAAATAAATATTTCTTGTTTCTCAACTTGCTAACACCGACATTTTGAAATGACGGGCTAGAATATACCTAACCTATTTTAATCCTCATGAAAGTCCTCTACCATGAGGCAGGCTGACCGACTCACACTGTTTAAAACCGTAAAGGTTGGTTTTAAATTAGTTATCGGGCATTTTTGCGGACGCACAAGTTGCCGGCTTCCACGACGTTCCCCGCAGGCAATGCGACGCGGCGCTCGGCAGGTTGCAGGCCAAAATCAACACCATCCTGGCTGTTTATTGCGGATAGGCTGGACACACGTTACTTCCAGCACCGGGTTAATTCCCAAATTAGGAAATGAGGCATCATGTTTTTTTTTTTACTTCTAACACTACAATAGTTTCATAAATCCTACTATACTAACATTCTATGGATTCTGTGGAGTTTGAAATAAAAAGGTTTTTATTTTATTATTAGTTATTTAAACAGTGTGAGTCGGTCTTCCCCGTTTTTCATATAAACTGGCAAGTCTTTTTTCTCGGCAATTAATTAATAGGTTTGAATAATAATATTCGTTTACGAATATACGATATTAAGATACCCAGGTCTAAAAAGTTGATTGAGAACTTTTTCTAAATATAATTTAGAGCGAAAGAGAGAGTGATTTTTCACTTTGTAAGATAACTAATGTTTCTCTCTCTCTCCCCGACTTTCTGAACTATTTCGCTCAAAGCTGTGGCTTTCATGTAACTATCGAAAACGCTACTTAAAAAACTAACATACATTTGTACCTAACACCCTCATATTGCTCCAATCAAGATTACTTCTGAACTCAAATAGCGGTTAACACGCAATGCCCATTTCAAAACAAAGCCTACTACTAAAATCTCATATCACAAACTGGTGCAAAAGGTCGGCTCTTTACAAAGAGTAAAAAAATAGACGCACACACACAAACATATTATTATGTACTTATATATATATATTAGAGTACCAATAAATAATAATTCTACTATTTTATAAGCAACTTTCGCAATCGCTTCTCAGTCGTAATATGTCAAAAAAGTCTCCATACATTTTTGACAGATTGCGTCTGACATGCGATTGCTTAAAAAAAGTAGAATAGGGAATATGCATAAAAAATATTTATTATCTAAACAGTTTATCTAAAAATATAATACTAACAGTGAAAATAGAATCGAAATTGACCGAAAAACACACGAGATATAACTATTTTAAACAAATATATCTGTCCCTTTCGCGAAAACGCTATTTTCTATGGCAGTTGTATTGGCGTCATAGTATTTGACGTAAACTATTGTATTCTTTGATTTGACGCAGAGTTGGTATCGGACTTCTCTTTCTAATTGTCTACACTGAAGCTTTATAACTTCATCCCTGAAAAAGGTATTTAAAAAAAATATTTCATAATTGTTTACTGAAGACAATAAGTACAATATTTTGCAAAAAAATGCATATCCCTACTGGCCCTCTGCCGGTCGATTCTATAAACATATCGAAGTCAAGGCTTGGGTGAAGTGATGACGAGGTGAGCTGTCAATCCATATAATCAACATGGAGTGATCACTTCACCCAAGCCTTCACTTCGACATGTTTACAGAACCAACCGGCAGAAATCAATGACAAACAAATGACGGTCGGGAGTGCACTAACAGACGCTGTTCGCGAACTGTGTCTAATAAGTCCAAGTCTTTTCCCAACTATGTTGGAATCGGCTCCCAGTCTAACTGGATACATCTGAATACCAGTATTTGACTGTCTATCGGATCTCCTCAACCCAGTAACTTGATAACACGATGCCTTGTCGAGACTGATGCCAGAGTTTCTTTCTTCTGACTACCCGTTTCGACTGTCAAAGTTGAAGAGTCCACAAATGACGCCAGGGCAAACAGCTTAACATGCTTTCTGAGCCACGGAGTAGTCTCGGTATGTAGTGAACGGTCACCCGTCAACTGATCGACCTCAGTAAATGTTGCTTAACCTGGTATATCGACCCGTGAGGCTATTATTTTTACCCACGAGCACTTGCAATGTTTGCGTGCAGTTTCGCTGACTGTATGGAGTCGACCTTCCATAATATGTTATACAGGTGTAATCCATCATGGTGTCACGAACGATTTTACGTCACTTTTTATCGTCAAATCTCTGCAACGCGTTCTGAATTCAAATGTATCTATTAAAACAATTAAACTTCAGTATCAATAGCGTTTTAGTGAAAGGGCTTTGATTTCATTTGACTTTAGATTATGGGCAACCTAACAAAGTTAAAAATGACGGCAAAATGTATGAACTTGATACAGAGATACGAGGTTAAAGAATTGCGGCGAGCTGCTGGCTCGGATTAGAGACACCATCCTTAGTTACATTATAAATAATAATTTAAGAAACTGCAAGTTACCATCCCTACCTTGTTGCTATTCCACCAATTCGCACTAAACGTTTCCAAACGTCTTTTATAATGCGCACAGCAAAGGAGTGGAACTCTCTGCCTGCGTCTGTGTTTCCTAACGCATACAACCCTAATCTCTTCAAAATTAGAGTGAACAGGCTTCTGGGTGGGCTCGCTCCATCGTCGACTTTGTCTCTGTCATCTGTGACCTAGACTAGAGTCAAGAGCAAACCCATAAAAAATTTAAAAAAATGTGAAAGTAAATAATGTGTTTGACTGGCCTGTTGGTCGAGTGGTTAGTGACCCTGACTGCTAAACCGGAGGTCGTGGGTTCGATTCCCACCCAGGACAAATCTTTGTGTGATGAGCATGATCATTTGTTCTGTGTCTGGGTGTAATTTGTCTATAATTTGTTTTGTGTATTTAGAAATGTATAAGTATGTTTACCAGTTGTCTGGTTGCCAAAGCACAGGCTCTGCCTAGTTTGGGATCGGATGACCCTGTGTGAGTTGTCCCAAGATATTATATTATAGTTTCAGCGGTCATAGGCAAATTATCACAAGCAGTGCCACTGAAGCGTAGCCCCAATAACCCTACCCTACATTTTCTTTAGAGTTTTGCCTTTTGTTTAAAAGTCAAAGTCAAAGCATTAATTTCAAATAAACCATTATCAGGTACTTTTGAATTGTCAAAGTCAGTCCGTCAAAAACATGAAGCTATTTGCACGTTCCAAAGCGTAGATCTCTATGGAGAACGTGCAAGAAACACCACGGACACTCTTTTAAATCATTTTATGTTTACAAAAATCCTGGTTACATTAACCTTGTTGTTTCTATATATGAGAACAATGTAAAGAAAGAAAAAAACAATTTATAGTATGAAATATTAAAATGAGGCAGTGGCAACCAAGGGATGACCAGTCTCCACTGACGGCGCCCGTTCACGAACATGACGCGTGCATCAGCACCATTCAGCTCAACCATTTTGAAGGGAACTGAATGATCCGATACACGCGTCACCATCAGCGAGACATTGGAGTGAGCATGACACACCCTCAACTGCCCCTGCTATTTCATGTCAAACAAGGAAACTATCTATTAACATAATGGTCCATGGTTCTCACATTTACAGAACTTGAAATAAAAATTGCTTCTACATTATATCAATCTGAAAAGACGGAAAAAGAAAAGTTTATTCCAATCATAATATAAGATTATGCGGAATAGTATTATTATTAGACATAAAAGAGGGTGAGCATCTCTTTCAAATATAAAACCTAACTAGTGGAACCAAGCGGCTGAGGCTGTGGAGCAGGACCGGCATTTAGCCAAGCATTTTTATCAAGATATAATCTTCCAGTTTATAATATGCCTGTCTACATAGAGTGCGTTTTATGCATGTTTTAATTTTTTTCTCATTCAGTTCGAGAATCTTACGTGGTATTTATTATAAAACTTAACACAATATCCCATAAAAGAAGTGTGTACTTTAGCCAATCTGAATCGGGGTTGATCTAATTTATTTCCTATTTCTAGTATTAAAATTATGCCTATCAGTAATCTTACTAAAAAGATAAAGATTTTTCCGAACATACATAATGTTTTCGTATATGTATTTTGTATGATCGGAAAAATGTTCGTACCCATATGTCATTCTTAGGCTTCGCATAGTATGAAAGCCTCTTGTAAAAGGTCTCATGCTGAGAGTACTATCATCAAGTCGTTTTGCTGTCAAACAATATTGCTTTGATCCCGCTCGAAGGGATAAGCCGGTACCCTTCGATAGGGAATGGTCATATGTCCGGCGTTTGTCGGGGAGATTTGGCATTGTAAATTAGGCGAACGAAATAATAAATCCTGCCCCATTCCCAAAAATATTGCTGACTTCTTTATGACAGCTACACATACACGCTAGGTTTTTTCAAAAATTATGTAAGTAATCAAACTTCTTTTCAGACGGCCAATTATTCTCGTGTTTTACCTTTTGAACGCTAGAGCATAAATGCATCAGCGTGCCCTCGACACCAAGCCACAAATTCGCCGTACTCTTTGTCACTTATTTGTGACATTTGGCGTAAGAAGCACGCGCTTGCTTGTCATGTATACGCATGTAACAATGGCGTTGAAAAGGTTAAAAATCGTTGACATTCAAATCGCAATATTATGTTAGCAACAATCAATGTTAAAAACTTATTTGCTCCTTAAAAATACGCGAACTTGTACCTCAGACCAAAAAGAATAGAGTTTTTGACTAAAAAAACCAATTAATCCGTCAGATATATGTATTTCCATAAAATATTGAACACGTATTTTTTTTTTCTCAAGTAAACAAAAAATTATGACGATACAGTGCGTTGAAAACTTATGTGACATCACTTACCAGAACACTTTTTACTGAAAAGTGACGTTACAAGCCCCCACTCCTTTGATGCGTTTTATCTTCGTATTTTTTTATTGATAAAATTAAAAATACGTGTCCAATATTTTTCGATAATCTAACTGACGGACTAAGTAGAATCGTATTTTTTAACCCAGGCAACATCACTATTGAAATAGTTGGATAAGTTGACCCTGTCATATAGTCACTGGCAATACTTTTCATTTTGGCAATTCAACAACATTCATTGCGCTTTTTCTATTGTCGAGAACACGAATTGTCGAAACGCAAACTCAATCTTTGTACTGTTGAAACCTCCTTTCAAACTCTCATATCACACTGCGCCTCAAACAATCACAGTTGATATCAGCATCGTATGCGGGCAGCTGACAACTCAAACATGCCACTCAAACACTGGCCGCCATTCAAACTGAGAACAATTTAAATTGAACTTCGAAGTTGCAAGTTTTGCGTACGTGACTATCCATTTAGAGCCGAGGTCCTAGTTTAGTACGTTAGTTCTCTAGTGTTCCTGGTGTCCCACTAGTGTGTTTTGTTCTGGGGCTCTTAAAAGTTGGAGGTTAAATGCGTTCGAAGCATTTTCTATGTTGACAAGACGAGTTTTGGACATTTTTAACTGTGTGACATTTACGAAGCAGCTCGAACAGTCTACTGAGGGTGTTGTCCGAGCGGCGGGACCTGTCCCTGATAAGCAGCTTCATGTTAGTGCCTCTCCTCGTATTTGTGACATGATTTTATGTTTTGTATTGTGTGTCTAATTTTGTTATAAATTGTTTGTGTAAAATTTTCATTTACATTTTTAATTTAATTGTGACATTGTTTATGTAATTATAATGTGTATATGTAAATTTAATTTATTGTTGATTGTTTTAATGTGATGTGTTTTTATTGACTTTTAATTTTTATATAATGTATGGACAATGTCTGAAATAAAATGAATTTATTATTTATTCCATGTTCGTCCACCTCACATCCTTATGGTTTTTTTTTATTATAGAAATACTTTCACCAACACAGAACGTCATAAACTTTTCCCAACTATATGGTCACCCCTCTACAGACCGACCTAGGCAAGCATTAACGGAAACATTGCTTGACCTTGAAGATCGACCCGTGCGGCTGATATTATTTAGCCACGAGCTAAGCAGAGCATATACGATATTATTTGCTGTACTAAAAATCCAATAGTTTCGTATTACGTCCTTGTATATATACATATATACCTACTATTCAAGATACCTGCCACACCTCCAACCTAATTCTATATGCTCTTCTAATTTTATTACAAGACAACTTTTTCAATTTTCTGCTAAGACCCGTGTAACAAATCTAGGCAAACACGACCACTAATGAAAAATTCGTAAGTATGTACATACATACATATATGCCTTGTTCATTCTCCTGAAAATGTTACCAACCCAATCATGTTCACTAGCTCAGCAGTATTCTGGAGTAGTGCCAGAATTCACTCCTATTTGTAGGGACATGTCCGACCGATTGACTATGGAGTTCAAAGACCTTCGTATAAACCCTCTTTTAATGTTATGCATACCTAGTATTTACGTCACAGAGTATGGAACTTAGTTGACCTCCACAACCACAACGCGACAACCCAGTAACCAGTACTGTTACTGGGTTGAGGAAAGTCAAAAGGGTAAAACGATACCCCTTTGCGTTTTTTTCCAGCAGAATAAACTGATTTTCTTTCTTTTTTTTCTTTCTTTCTTTGTAGTCGCGGTTTACAATGGACGGTCACCCATTCCTGGATTGACCTCGGTAAGCGCCGCTTAACCTTAAATACCAAACTGTGTGACTATTATTAACTATCGAGCTCCTCCGCTATTAATAATAATGCCGCGCAATTGCACTGAGCACAGTTTTGGTTGGGACAGCCATGATGCGATCTATGCCGTGGCACATAATCCTACATCCGCGATTTGAACATTTAAAACAACCCGACAACAACCACCGCGCATTTGCATACCAGATACAACACCCGTCTGGTCGGAGGATCCTTCCTTTTCAATGGAAGTTGCGGGACTGTACACCCCGTTCCGCATACCTCTTAAATCATATTTAAAATTGCTCACTGACTTGCTTGGTTTGCATGGAGAGTTTTGACAATGCCGTCTCTAGCCAGCCAGTTGTTTCGGTACCTACTCTATGGTCTTCGTTCTGTGAGAAAACAGATGACTACCCACTCACTCTATCGTGGGTGTCAGTTAATGACGGATACCAAGACACGAAGATGCAAGTGTAAGTTGTACTTTGAGAGGTTGGGCATAATCTATTCACTAATATTATAAATGAGAAAGTTTGGATGTTTGGAATGGATAGATGGATGTTTGTGAAATTTGGAACACAGGTAGGTTATAGTTTAGAATAACACATAGGATACTTTTTATTCCGGAAGTATGTTCCCTTGGGATAATTTTCGATATTCACGCGGGCGGAAATACAAACCACATTGCTTAAAATCTAAAAGTAAAACGAAATGAAAAAAAATCTGTAGTAGGTAGTATCTATTGCAGACGGATGAAACACATTTATCGAAGAAATTTTAAAAATATTACATAACACTGTTATATGCATTATTTAAGTACTAAGGTTTTTTCTACCTACATATTTGAGAAATGTCTTACAACAGATAATTGCCGTCTTTTAATAGAATCGTTTTAAAAAGACACGAAAAAACATGTTAAAACGTACGTAACGTTAACGTAGGAAAGACACGTTATGCCAAAATATGGGTGTAGTCTATCCCTCTGCCTAGAGGCCTATATTCAGAAATTCTATGATCTCCTAGTCATCAACGTGAAAAACACGAAACCATGGCAGAATTTAAGATTAAATTTGATTGACTGATTTTGATTAATGAATAAACTGTTGTTAATTTTTAGTTTTCACTATGCAAAACAAAGAGCATCTGTCATTAAACAAGACATTAAACTGAATATAAAAACACGTCGACAGTCGGCGCTTAAGCTCCGCGCAAACGGGCCACCGACTACAGCCACCGGTGGCTGGCGACAAGCTGCTTACATGATTTTTAACATGTTTTGTATGGAATCGCTGCACACGTGTAGCGAGTGGCGTCCATTCGCGACTCAGTGTCCACGACACGCCACCGGTGACGCTCAATCGTATTTCAGTGTCCGCAACAAGTCACCAGTGGCGGCCACTCGCTACTCAAAAACGCCGACACTCGCCACTCATGCGCCGCTGCTGCGCCCCCTCCAACCCTTCAGTTCGCAGGGGCCGGAGACTAACTTACAAGACAAGATTTTGACAAAAAATTTAGAAAAGTACCTCCGACCACTCGTGGCAGCCACCGACCACCTCTGCCAAGGTTGCGGAATTTGTTCGAAAGAGTCACCGCGGCCCTGCAACGCAAAGGGCTTTAGAAGGAACACGGATGGGTTTTAGTCAGTAAAAACTACCGACCACCTTCGTTTACGCGGTACCAAAGGACGTGGCCCGTTTGCACAGAGCCTTAAGTGTGCAGTCTCACATAAACGTGTTTTATGGAACATTAAGCATCAGTGCCAATTTATTGAGCCGTTGTTAAAATGGTGCTTTCATGAACGCTTTTTATTTTCTATTTCACGTGTTTGTTTATATTTGCATGCAGTTATCGTCTTTTTATTATTTTGTCTTGAGTTGGTTATAGTTTTATTATAAATTCTACACTGTGCATGTAAAGTTTAAGGGATACCTGATACAAGTAATTGGAACTTCTGAGAAGTCCTTGCGGAGACATAATACCTAATACGCTAGCGTTAGGGGTTCCCACACGATTTGTTATTAATTATAACAATTTACTTTGCATCCCTAAGTTAAATTTTTTAGTTTGTTTCTTTGAACGCGCTAATATCTGAAACTACCAGTCGGATTTGGATTTTTTTTTTGGATATGTCAGTCAGATTCATGAGGAAGACTATAGGCTATACGGGAGGGAAAAACGGGATAAGCGCGTACGAAGTCGCGGGAAAAACCTAGTGTATTTCATAACTATGAATTCCTAAGTATATTTACTATTTCTTCCAATCCTGTCCTTGTCTTAACATTGTGCCAAGGGTTTGGACTACGACTGCAGCACAGCTATAGATCGCATCATGGCTGTCACAACCAAAACTGTGCTCAGTGCAATGCGCGGTATTATTATTAATAGTGGAGGAGCCCGATAGTTAATAATAGTCACACTGTTTGAATGAAGAAAGAGATGGTATAGTTGTCATTTAATCCAATTTAGGAATCCAAAAATAAACCTATCGCTTCTGAATAATATTGTGACAATGTAGAAGACAAACATTTTTATCGAGCCTATAAGTTTCAAAGTCAATCCTTCGCAAACAAAACTTTTGCTTTCTCAATATTGCTTCGACAAATATGGGTTCCTAGTCATTTGACTTTTATAACTTTTTACTTTTATACATGGATGGATTCCCTTTTTAACAAACTTCAAAAAAAGGAGGAGGTTCTCAATTCGTCGGAACCTTTTTTTATTTTTTTTTAATGTTTGTTCCCCGATTACTCGAAGATGGCTGAACCGATTTCCATGATCATCTAGTAGGATCTGATGATGGGATCCTGGAGAAAAAGAGAAAACTCTTCAAATTTTATAGGCACACTAGAAGCGATTTGGGTAGTAAGAGTATTTTCTGGGAGTAGTCCCATTTCAATTTGGTGAATTTCCGGTGAAGAACTTCGGAGATAGGCAACGGAACTCATCAATAAATGAAAGCAAATGGACTGAGAGTGCTGAAATCTCATGTCTGTCTATTGTTTACACGAGTTCATAACATGACATCACGCCGGTACGCTGTGAAGGGTAAAGCACATGTGAACCATTAAACAGAGGACAAAAAAGTTTTTACAAAAAAATACAACCGCATTCCGAATAAAAAACGCTGCAAAGTATAAAATAACTTTAATTTTGGCAGTCGGTGTTTTTTGTTGTTTTTTCTTTTTTTGACACCAACTTCCGAAAAAGTTTGTTTTTGTGATAGAATATTAAAAGGGCTGAAGGGGGAATACCTAAGTCAGAAACCATATGCCTTGAGACTGGCAGCATAGAGGAATTATATTTTAACTGCTACAACTCTAGTTCATCTGAAATAAATTTTTGAGTAGCATTATGATAAACATCACATAAAACACAACGTCTCTTTTTCAGTGCATTACAACAGCCAATGAGGTTATATACGTAGATACGTTTTACCCAGATCTGCGCGGCAATACAAACACAAGGTACTTAAATCCCTTGAGGCAACTTAGTCCGTCCTGGCGTCTGGCCGCGATTCGAACGTACGTCTAAGCGGGACAGTGGATTAAAAAAAAAGCCAAGTTGTGCGTTTAGAAAGTGCAAGAATTACACTGCGACGGTTCTACAAGGCAAAAAGGATGTCTTTTCATTTGTAAGTACTGTAAAATCTGTTTAAAATGGAAAATCATTTTTTTTTATTAAAAAATATCCGCCGCGCTGTTGCCGCTCTGCCGCCTACACGAAAGAGAGAACGTGAGAATGGTGCGCGGTGTTGTCCGTTCGAAATTCGAACGACGCCGGAGAATAGAATAAATTTCCATATTATGATCCTATGTAGGTAGCTATAGTAAAATTTCGCCATGTTTTTATTTATTTATAATGAGTATGACGTCTCTATTGGTAAAATCTCATTGGTCAAATACCCTGTGTATTTGACCAATGATGTCAGTGGGAAAATAAAGAAGTTTTGAAGTTATACGCTTTTGATGTTACTTATCTATCTTTGTCACGCAAAACGTCGTTTTAACAGGATGCGCAAATTAACAATGGCGTGTCTTGCAAGTGACGTCACGCGCAGTCTTAAAAACGCTACCAGCTCCGTATTGTTTGAGATTTTAGACATTTGTTTCTACTGCGTCTTGTTATTTCTCTACTGCTGCCGCATACCAAATTATCCCTGTATCCCTAGTTGCCCTAAGTACCATATACCATTATACATAATGTACTTAAACACACGCCGCGTACATTTCCTGCGGCTGTATTCCGACAGAAGTTAGTGCATATTAAATTAGTTTGCGCTTCGGTTGAGAACAACGTGTTTTGAACAGCCAGCCAAACGTTTAGACATACCTCTATGGTCCTAGTACTTTTGTTTACCTAAATTGTGTGGTTATTCTGTTTTTGTACCGGTTTTCCGGCAACAAAATGGCCAGAGGCAGTATGGGGAAGTGTTAAAGTCATCGTATTTTTTGTGTGGGACAGAGATGGAGCATACCATACGGGAGGCCGAATATCGCCATCTCTCTTTCGTGTGACGTCAGCATTTTCCTATTATGTTCCGAAGACAACTCAGTGTCAGGATATTTAAGCTATGGTACTATCAAGTACACCAGAGGGCCAATTTTTTTTTTTTAAAGCAATGTTTGCATTCGTATCTAAGTCAAAAAAGCTTCGATTTCCATACATTTTGACAGATTGCGACTGACATGCGAATGTGAGTGCTGCTTAATAATGAGTAGAATTTTGTTGGCACACAGATACCGGTTTGGGATGTCAAAGTAGGTACAAGAACTTAACTCTTTTTATTTTTCAATAAATTAATAAACTAGTTTTAACCTGCGGGATGTTTCAGAGAAACTTTGTATTATTTTGACATAAAAAGTAACGTAGTCCGTTTACGAACTGACTGGTAACGAATGTTTAGGGCCTAGGGAATGCATGTATCATCATCTGCCTAGCCTTTTTCAACTATATTGGGGTCGGCTACCAGTCAAACCGGATTCAGCTGAATACCAGTATTTTACCTGGAGCGGCTGCCTACCAGACCTCCACAACCCATTAACTGGGTAACACGGTAGTTCTTGGCAAGACTGGAGTCAGATTTACGGGCTCAAAAATAAATAAATAAATAAGAATGGTTAACTGTCTGTCTCATTCCCGATCCTATGTGTACCTAGATAATTATATCCTTTCTAAACTCATATTCCCAAAAGTAGATAACAAAAACGTTTCAATCGAAATATAAATTAGTATGCTTTAAACAGGAATAACCTTTGTTCTCAAAAGCGACCACATAATACATAATAAATGAAAATGAATTTCATTAAGAAACATATTTTCAATTGATTCCAATTGATTCTCATTGAATTGGAAGGCAGTACGTTCAAATACGTGGAAATATTAACGGGTTCAATTCAATTGTGGAGGGAATCGGAAGCGGATTGTGGACTGTATTCAAATGTAAATAAACAGCAGACGATATTATTCCTAAGTTGGAGTTATTTTTGAAGTCAGAAAGAAGGAGTTTATCGTGAAGCACTGAACATTGATTTTGGTAGGTATTTCTTTTGAAGCAGTCCGTCGACAAGCAAATTAGCAGCCATAACATCTCCAGGGTTGCGGAATTTGTTCGAAAGAGTCACCGCGGCCCTGGAACGCAAAGTGCTTTAGAAGAAACACGGATGGGTTTTAGTCAGTAAGAGTCTGACACGCCCTTCCGCTCCACCCAGAGCGGAAAGTCATTCGATGATTTCCCATTCTTAAAAAAAAAAACAGAAAATCTGACATCAGACCTGCCACGGCATGTTGTCTTATCCAGCTGTTGGGTAGTGGAGGTCTTGCAGGCAGTCACTGCATGTAAAACACTGGTATTTTCTGCATCCGATCAGACTGAAAAGCGATCCCTGCAAAGTTGGGAAAACTCCGTGGATTGATAATGTTAAATATCACAGCACATCGCACTCGCGATCGCACGCGCGTGGAGTCCTGGGTTCGATTCCCAAGTCGGGCAAATAGTGTTATTGGATTTTTCCCATCGGAATTTCTCTGTGACAGCCCAGAGTTTGGAAGTTGGTGGTGTGACACCCCCGTGCCTCGGTGCGCAAGTTAAGCCGGTGGTCCTGCGCTAGATCTCTCTGCGGTCGTGTCGGGTTGCCGTCCCATCGGAATATGAGAGTAATGGAAGAGAGAGTGCACCTGTGTTTGCGCACACACTTGTGCACTAGCTAGTCTCTGTTGAGACCTCGCGAAACAAAATCAGCTGTTCACTACATTTTGTCGCGTTATGCGCACATAAATGTATGGAGCAGTCGATATTTTTTTCGCGATTTCACTGTTGTCCGTATATTTTACTTTAACTTCGAAATAGCCAAGGATTTCAGACAAAAAAAAATAAGTCGACACATTTATTTTTAGTAATAAAAAGCGGGACATTTCCAGAATCAGTAAGCGAAAGCGGCGTCATGGACGAGCACATCGGTTCATTGGAGCAAGAGAGGTACGATGGCGCGTCGAAAGAGTCGCCAGACTCCACACTGGAGTTGGAAAATACGCAAGGCGGAAAAAACATGGCAGGAAAACATGAAAAAAACGTTTATCCTACACTAAGAAACATTCTACCAGCAATAACGATTGTCAAAAAGTATGTTCAAATGCTAAAACCACTCTAAAAATTGAAAAAAAAAAAACAATTATGTTCAAAAGATAGCCGTGGTCGTATGCCACCTAACTTATAAAAACAATGCATTCTAGGAGTGAGAATATACATACAAACATACATAAATACCGGTAAAAATCATTACCCTCCTTTTGCTTCGCCGTAGTCGTGTAAAAAGTCAAAACATTTGGGAGTGACTACGATACTGTGCTGTTTCCTGCCCATTGCGTCTAAAACTTCTCTAGTTTATTAAATTAAGATTTTATTAATCAGGACTGTTTTAACGTTTTTTTCATTTAATATGGGTTTGCTCTTGACTCTAGTCTAGGTCATAGATGACAGCGACAAAGTCGACGATGGAGCGAGCTTACCCAGAAGAAGCCTGTTCACTCTAATTTTGAAGAGATTAGGGTTGTATGCGTTCGGAAACACAGACGCAGGCAGAGAGTTCCACGGCTTTGCTGTGAGCATTATAAAAGACGTTTGTACGTATAAATATTGTTTTCAGACGTGTCATGGCTGTTTGTTCCATATCCTACGCAAACATAAGCGGACATAATTATTTGATAAGATCATGCTCTGCTGATTGCGAAGCACTAATTAGTCAAAGCTGAGTAATTATGTTGTGATTATCCTCATTACCTAGGATAAGTTATATCTTTGTATTTATTTAAAACACTCGTTTTCTATTAAGTCCGCTACTATGACGTGTCATTGCCCTAATAAATCCGTTGTGAAAAAGAGATAGTCCTATTCGTCCTTCCTCACTCTCTCACGACGGAATAACATTTGTTCATTTCATTTGTTGTGTATGTATCAGTTGATATTGGCACGTCATAGCAGAGCTGTTGTCATGAGTATCCTCAACCAAACAAACCGTTGAATTTAATTTTATTAACAGTAGATTGATCCGGTTTAAAACGGAACTTTCGCAGATAAGTACGCAGCAACAAGGCGATAACGATGTGAAGACCTTTTTTATGTAAAAGGATGTACGGAAACAGTAGGTACCACGGAAAAACAATTAATCTGTTAAAAATAGTCGTCGTATTGTTTCTTAGCACCTGTCTTTCCACAGACGGGTGAAAAGTAGCCTTTAACCTTTTCAACGCCAGAGCATAAACGCATCGGCGTGCCTCCGACGCCAAGCCACAAATTCACCGTACTTTTTATCACATATTTGTAACGTTTGGCGTACAGGGCACGAGCTTGCTTGTCAAATGTATGTGACAATGGCGATCAAAAGGTTAAACTACAATTACATCATAACAGTACGAGTAAGATAAATTAAGACTGACTTTTATCTATAGTCCTCAAGAAGTTACCATTCAACTTCAAACCTCAAATATTTGTTCAGAGATATCAAAAGAGATTAGTTTGGCTTTTCCCTTTGCTACAACAGTTGTGGCCGCAAGTTCTGAGTCGTGGTCAGATTGTGTTGTGGGCTTGAATTACTTTGAAGGTTTTTTGACTTGTTGAGAGTTGTGGAGTCCTGGTACAATGAGATTAAAACAATGCCCTAAGGGAGACAGCAAAACGTATTTATGTCTTAAGAAATTATAGAATGGTGTTGGAAAGTATCGTCTGGATATACCTTTATGTAGTTCCCTGTTCGACAATACCAAAATCGCAGGAAAAACCAAGACCTGGATGAGGGAAGCATAGAACAGAGAAGTTTGGCAGATATAAAAGAGGCCTACCGGTGTCCAGGATTGAATAAGCCGCTGAGGTCAATCTTCAGACCGTACATTTTTTTATTTTTATTTAATATAGGTTTGCTCTTGACTCTAGTCTAGGTCATAGATGACAGAGACAAAGCCGACGATGGAGCGAGCTTACCCAGAAGAAGCCTGTTCACTCTAATTTTGAAGAGATTAGGGTTGTATGCGTTCGGAAAAACAGACGCAGACAGAGAGTTCCACTCCTTTGCTGTGCGCATTATAAAAGACGTTTGGAAACGTTTAGTGCGAATTGGTGGAATAGCAACATGTATTTTACCCGTACATAAACGTAACCCAAAAACAAAGGAAACATAAGTTTTACCAGTCTAGCCTTAGAAACAAAAGACTATCCCTTTTCACCAAAACAAAAGCATTTAGCGCCAAACAAACGCCATATAAAGCAATCCCGACAGCTGTTAATAAGGAAGGAGGTTCCTATTGTTTCTGACAACGCAAGAAGGATGAATGTCGAAACAACACGAGTGTAGGAAGAAAAGGGGAAGATTCATCCTGATTGATCCATCACAATCAATTGGATGTGTTTTTCACAGAACATAGAATTGCCGCGCCGCGCCGCAAGCGACTGGAGAAGGTACTAATAAGGTACTAATAAAATTCTTGACGCTGAAACAGCGTTGAGCGCACAACTTCAAAATCAAAGCCGTCAAATTACCATAACAAAGCATGGAACGAAAAACCAATATTTTCCATATAATTTGACGAAAGCAGACGTTTACGTTAACGCCATCGAGACAGTATGTAGGTAAAGAAACTCGCACTAGGCCCGCAGACACGTTTCCTGGCTGGAGGATTTAATTTTTGTTAAAGCTACTACAAGCAAGTTCGGTTAAGCAGATGACAACCTCATAGGTTGACCTGCGAGAGGCTAATCATAGAAAAAACTTAGAGAAGCCATATAATATTCGAGGCGGTACAATTTGGAAGAAAAAAAATGTACAGGCACAAATTTTGACCGTCATAGCTTTTGTCAGAATTTTCACCAGCCGTCAATTTTTATAAGTTATTATCACTGAGGTCACATCTGACACGCTTGGTTTTATGGAACGTTGTGACAATATGTCTCTAGAAGTTGTCGTCGTGACGTCTCACCTCTCAGTACTCTGTGGTATTTCCTTTGGCTGGAGTGGCGCTATCTATTCTTATAAGGCTGTATAATATAGCTGTTAGCCCCATCAGTGGTTTTGCAAGCGTGAAATGATTTCCCAGAAGGCTTTTCGAAAAACGATGCGGAACAATTTAGGGGCTTTTTAGGGTGAATTGCGAAGCGGTTCTCAAGGTCACTTAGTTGCTTTGGGGTTTACTTATGTCGCTATCGATACGGGAGGTGCCACGGCTAGGTGGCTTAAGGCACAAAGAGGCAGAAAACTGCATCGTTTTAGTACACGGGCGAAGGTATTTATTTTATTTTATTTTTTTAGGAAAACTTACACCTAAACAACACACAGTAAGTAAAAGTTTAAACAAAATATGGCCAATTACAAGTATCCACATGTATCACTTAAAACAGAAAATTGATAAAAAAAGAAAACTATACATATAACATTATGACGTATGAGAACAGGGACTGTACCGCGACCTTTTGTTAGGTTCTCTTCCGGTTACAAAATCCAAGTTTTCCCTGCTGTAAATAACTGCTTTTAGTGTACGGTAAAATATGGTTCTGAATGGTGTCGGACGTAAAAGAATACCACCATCCCATCACTTCCCGTGGGTGTCGTAAGCGGCGACTAAGGGACTCACCAGAGAATAGGCAGCAGCATTCTCTGTACATCGCAACAGCTACACTGCGATCGCTAACCCGCCTGCCAAGCGTGGCGATTATGGTAAACCCCCCTTTGGAGGAGGCCTTTGTCCAGCAGTGGACGTCATTCGGCTGATGATGATGTTGATGATAATAGGGCTATGGGTATTGTGTTTTTCGGCTACTGGGTTGTGATAAATAGTTAGTCGCTTCATGTAAAATACTAGTATTCAGCAGCATCTGGTTGGAATGGAAGCCAACTCCAACATAGTTGAGAAAAAGCTAGGCAGTTTGATTTGGATGAGTAACGTATTATAAACAGCTTCCATTCAATCTCCTTGATACTTTGTCGCCCTAGTATGTTTTCCCAAACTATATAAATCACTTATTTTCTTTTATTTTAGAGTATGCCTCATCATCGTCATCACATCATCATATCAGCCGAAAGACGTCGACTGCTGGAAAAAGGCTGCCAATTGTCTTGCATCCACCGGCTACCCGTGACCCTCACCAGGTCCTCGGTCCACCTTGTGGGAGCGCTGCGTCTACCGGTACGCGGTCGCCACTCCAGAGTTTACCGGCCCCATCGACCATCTGTTCTGCGAGAAATGTGCCCTGCCCACTGCCACTTTAGTTTGGCGATCCTTCGGGCTAGTCCTCATCATGGTTGGCACAAAGTTTTTTTCTTTCTTTCCTGGTCTTAAGCCCTCTAATCTGCTAATTCTTTCTTAAACAAAGTCCACACATATCTACGCAATGCGTTTCAAATTCCCTCGTATTTTTCACTAGCGTGGTCCCTTAACCCTGCAACTAAACGACGCGTGAACCAACCCTCGCCCGCCAACCACTTTTAATTATTCAGCCGGGTTCCGTTAAACATAGGCTATTTTCTGCGCGCTGTAGGAAACCCTAATTTTATAATGTTGGTAACGAGCGCTTTTAAAGGGTTTATAATGGTATTATTAAATCTTTTTTTGGAGTAATATTTTTAATTTGCACGTGCTTCGGGTTATAATGAGCTGGACTGGGTAATATGCAGTGGGGTAGAGTGGTTATGAATGGTCGTTCCTTCTCTGCGGGGAAAGAGGCTTATGGGGCAGCAGCGGCAATAATTTACAGAATTATAAAGACGTACTTCAGAAAAAAGAGAAAAAGAAAATAGTAATAGACAACAATTAAAATATGGCACTCAACGCCAACGACAAGTTTTTTTAACACGTTTCCAAAAAACAAGCTCGCAAATTTAGTCAAGATTAACATAAAGTTTTTCCACAGCCGCGTACGAATATTGGCTTTAATAAATTAGAAAACCAGTAATTTTTGAGTTTTGCTTAATTAACATAATCTAAACGTTTTGAACGCCACTGTCACGTATACATGACAAGCAAGCGCGTGCCCTGTACGCGAAACATCGCAAATATGTAACAAAAAGTACGGCGAATTTGTGGCTTACCGTCGGGGGCACGCCGATGCGTTTATGCTCTGCCGTTCAAAAGGTTAACAGAACGTCACGTAATCATTGAGGAAATCCATATCCATATTTAAAACTCAAAAACAAGTCCAGATCAGGTCAATAGCCTCTTCGATTAGAACTTCGAAGAACCTATCTAAACTCATCAAAAAGTAATAAAACAAAATCTCCTCAAACTCATAGTTTGAAAAAAGCATTAAACTCATTTGCGCCTACCCTTATTTTCCAGATGGTGATAATATAAAAGACTATGAATATGATAATATGAAAGAACTTGTGCGATAAAGTTGGATTTACGAGCCAACTATGTATTACAAATAAGTGGCTACTCTAGTTCGGGTTTAGGGTTGTCAAAAGCAAAAATGCTGGAAGGATGCACTTAAACTTACCCTTATTTTCCAGATGGTGATAATATAAAAGACTATGAATATGATAATATGAAAGAACTTGTGCGATAAAGTTGGATTTACGAGCCAACTATGTATTACAAATAAGTGGCTACTCTAGTTCGGGTTTAGGGTTGTCAAAAGCAAAAATGCTGGAAGGATGCACTTAAAAGAGATAAAAAAAAAATTACACATCCAGCTCTTCCACACTGTCTAATTTTCCCAATCAACCTTGAACCTAATGTTTGAGCGATAAAGTTGAAAATCTAGTAAAGGAATTTGACAGATTTTTTTAGCTTTACGTGCTGTACTACGCGAGTGTTCAAAATGGAACATTTTGTTTGATCCGATTTTTGTTTCAAGCGTATTGTGTTATCAACAAGACTCTTTAGATATCAATGATGCCGGTTTAGGAAATAACTGTACAATATTTTCACAATAATTTGATTTGATTTACTGTGCCTTTTACTCACTATATTTGGGTCAGCTTCCATCCCAACTGGCTGCTGTTTACCAGAATTCGACATGGCGTGACTGCCTGTCTTACCTCTGATCATCATCATCATCCGTATGATGTCGACTGTTGAATATAGACCTCCCCCGGGGGGGGGGGAGTTTGCCATAATCGCCACGCTTGGCAGGCGGGTTGGCGATCGCAGTGTAGCTGTTGCAATGCACAGAGAATGCTGCTGCCCATTCTCTGGTGAGTCCCTTAGTGGCCTCTTACGAAACCCACGGGAAGTGATGGGATGGTGCTATTCTTTTACGTCCGACACCATACAGAACACTTAAATCTATAACCTATAAATTGAATAACATGCAAGCAAATAGCAACACTGGTGACAAGTAACATCTGTCGAAGATTTGCACTGACTGCGGGGACCACCGTCTTAACTACATAAGTTTTCGAGGAACAGAGGAGTCCTTAATGATGAACTCAACCACGGATTGATATCGGCAGCAGTCGGAGCTCGGAGTTTGGAAGCGTTGTTTAGCCTTTATGATTGAGCCGCATGGCTGTTTTCATTTTAGCCAAGACCTCATAAAAAATGTAGTGGCCTACCAAAAAGCAATAGGGATGTGGCCTGGCTTAAAAAAATACGATTCTATTTAGTCTGTCAGATTATATCGAAAAATATTGGATACGTATTTTTATTAAGTATATCGAATCAATAAAAAATTACGAAGCTAAAACGCACCAATGTGGGGGCTTGTCACGTTACTTTATAGTAAAAATTGTACTGATAAGTGATGTCACACGAGTTTTCAACGCACTGTATCGTCTTCATTTTTTGTTTACGTAACAAAAGGAAAAATACGTGTCCAATATTTTTTTGGAAATTTATCTGATGGACTAATTAGATTTTTTTAGTCAAATACCCTATTATATCTCAGACATCCCTACTCCTAGAGAGATTGTGACTCAGCCCGGAGTAGCATCCGGCAGAAGCCGCAACATTGGGAATTAGTTAGAGGCGAGGTTCTGAGTTTGATGGCGCCTCGTGCAAATGTTTACTTATGTTTTTACTGCAGGAAATAATGTTCGATAATTATGTAATAGTGAGAGGGTTCGTTAACTGATTAAAATATAATATAATAGAATAGAATTCAGTACCTACTCTATGATTATCATAGTGCTTAATGTTGCATGCAATATGGTGGAATGTACTCCACTTGTGATCCAATTGTTTTTCCTTTTACACCATCAAAACTATGTTTTGTTACCTACATTCTTTGCAAATAGACGATGTCTGATTCTGATATATTATGCACTTCGATAAGTTACAAAGAAGATAGAATAGAAGAGAACATTACATAAGGTGACACAATGGGCGGCCTTATCGCTAAAAGCGTACAAATTTGTAGCGGCGTCAATGCCACCACAAGAGAAACTAACGAAGCAAAATTTGTACCACACCAAAAACAACCGCAACGCCATCTGTCCTTTCATCAACGAACTACTAACGAAATCCTGCATCGCGGTATCAGAGTTTTCCGTACGATTTGAACACATTTTGACAGCACGGTTGGCGCAGTGGTTGAGCGATTGACTGCTGCGCTGCGTGTCGCAGGTTCGATTCCCGCACGGAACAATTATTTGTATGGCCTACAGATAGTTGTGCCGGGTCTGGCTGTTTGTGGGTGTGACTTTGTATGTTTGTAAACGCACCCACGATACAGGAGAAATCCTAGTGTGGAGCAACGTTTAAAAAAAAAAATATATATATATATATATAACAGTCAAATATCAGCCGAATATCAAATATCGGACAGTTGCCCACCGGACGCAATAACCGCTCGGTCGGAGGATCCTCCCTTTTCTTTGGAAGTTTGCGTGACTTTACTCTCTGTTCCGCACACCTCCAAAAACTCAATCTGCCTAGCCTGTTTCCAACGAGGAAAGGGCTCGGCGTCCAGTCGAACTGGTTGCACTTGAATACTAGTACATATGTTAGTGAAGTGACTACCTGTCTGACCTCCACAAACCAGTACTTAGGTAATACAATATCACTTTTTTTAAGGATGGGAAATCATCAAATGACTTCTTTCGCTCTGGGTGGAGCGGAAGGGCGTGTCTGACTCTTACTGACTGAAACCCATTCGTGTTCCTTCTAAAACCCTTTGCGTTCCAGGGGCGCGGTGACTCTTTCGAACAAATTCCGCAACCCTGGCAGAATACGATATCCCATGCAATTAGGGTCTTGCTCTTACAGAGCAAGAAAAAAAAAGTATTTTCTTGATGCACCATTCCTCTGAAAACATTGGGATTCTTGTTTCAGTAAAACCATCCTAATGACACCGTTGAATACCTGTGCAACGCTTTTGAATTTCTGTTAGGACACGTCCCTCGGGTTGTAAAGGAAGCTTCCTCAACTTGGTAGCTCGAGCCACGAGTCTACCTCTTCGCAATCTCCAATCTAATCTAACTAATAGTACCTACACTCGATTTCTAATAGTACCTACACTCGATTTCCAATGGGACACTCGATTTCCAATGGTACACTCGATTTTCAATAGTACACTCGATTTTCAATAGTACACTCGATTTCCAATAGTACACACTAAAAATAAAAAATAAAACTGTGTCATTTGGGTGTATAACTACGATGAACTGTGAAACAAAACATCATTATTCTCTTGTCCTTATCCCAATTTAAATATAATCAGTGCGTGCTGATGTCGTTTACATAACTTCATAAGCATTCACAAAAAATTACATGTAGCAGCAGTTATAAAAAACATCAAACGGATATTCCGTTTTTAAAAGAAAATAATGGCTAGTGACAACCCTAGGTTTGAGATAGATAGCAACCATGAGCGGAACAGATGCACTCGATGGATGGCCGGAATAGTGGAAATTAAATTAATGTCCCGAACCCGCTGGGTGGCGCTACTAGCACAGTTAGTTGGCATCCAAGTCACAGACTGTAAATAATGTTTTATGGTCTAGTGCGCGAAGAAAGTAGGTAAAAGTATTTTTTTTTACATTTTTATTTAAAAGTAGTTTGCTATCTTATTAAAGCTTTTATTTTGAGATATGTAAACTGTTCAATTAATAGTGTGTATTGTCACATTTATAATTAATTATTTTATATGCTATGATAATGCTGGAGGTATATCATCATCACCCATTATTGTCTTGCCCTTAAATACACTTTGTTTTGACTCGACTCGAATATTACGCACGATTTTCAAAAAGTCTGGAATTGACATACGCTACCGAAATGTCACGTGACGTCACGTGATATAATGTCACTAGTCTAAAAAGCCCCTTATCCTAATTTTATTTTTATTTGCGCTACATAATATTTCTTCTCAGTCGATATAATTTCAGACGAATCACAAAAGATTTGATCTACAGAACTATACCAAAGTTGAATGCTAAGAAACCGTATTTTTAAACTTCTAACAAGCAATTAATTACATTGGCTACCTACCATATCTAAGCCAGACTACAAATAAAAAACAAAACGACTTCATTCCTACCAAGAATTGACTCAACAATATGTTCCAACAAACTAAAAACCAATAAAGGAAAGATTAATATTTTTTCAGAAATCTCGTAGCACAACGCTACACCACTGCTACGCGGTGCTACGCCGTAGCAATCTCGCTACGAGTGTGGCCACTTTTGTTTGTTGACAAAGCCCTGGATAAATAGAAAATTGTAGTAGAAAATAATAATGGATGATGACATATTCTGAGAAAAATGTGGTGTTTCTTATAAAAGTACACACTTATTTGCTTTAGCTAATGATCGCTACTGAGAAATAAAAGCTTTGTTATTGACAAAGATTAAGCCCTATTCATTTCATTAGAATGAATAAAAAAAGGATGTTTTCCTTATATATTTTTAGATTAAATGCCCATTGTATTTACACTAGGCGACTCCTAAATACATTCCTAAATGTATACACAGGGTGAGTTCGGAGACAGTGCGCAAATTTTACGCATAGCAGGATGATTAAAAATAAATAGTTCTTTTTTATTTTACTACAAAAAAAAACAAAAGTAAAGTAAATCGAGATAAGTGATGCTAATTCTTCAAAAATAACAGAAAATAAATATTACTATATTTCGTGAAATATGTTCTATTAACAATTATACTAATCGCATGGAAGAAAAATGTTACCTCTTGCGCATTTTTTATTTTTATTATATTTGTCTGTTACAAAACTATTAGATTTTATTTGATTTTCAATTTTTGCCAGTGATTCGTTAAAGAATCCACCATAGCTATCGTACAAGTAACGGATAGTGTTAGTGAAACAAGCCATTAATGCTGTTCGAAATTGAAACATTTTTAAGTATTTTTTTTCTCTTAACGTTTCAAAGAAACCTGTAACACTAAGATATACATACTTCAATTGAGATGCAGTTTGAAATCTAAACATTTTTCGTATTTTTTTTTATTAAAACATGAATAAAAAAGTTCTGTATCTAAGATAAATATATGCAACTATTCAGACGTCCAAAAAGTTTTTAGTTAGTAACATACAGACGTACGACACACGTACACACGACATACGTTTTATAAAGTATATAATAAATAAATAATACATTACCACCTGCTATGAAAATAAGTTACTTATCATTAAAAAAAAAAAAATTTAATAGATAAATTATAATATATATATTTTTTCAAATATATTAATTTATAATATTAAAAAATGGGAAAAAGAAATATTTACTCTTTTTTAAAAGATAAGCATTTAAAGGAAATCCTGTGAATAAAGGTTATCAATGAATAAAACTCCTTCAAAACCATAAATCTTTACAGCTAACGGTTGGATGAAGCAGCTGTATTGGGTATGTACACAAGTTGAATGCATTTCCGTATATGTATGTAAAGCCACGTAAAGTTTCACACGACGTCAGTAATAAATTTTATCCTTGTCTTTTGTCCAGTTGTAAAATTAGAAACGTGGATGTAGAGGATATAGAAGAGACATTCATATGGTGGCTGCTTGGTGTGTTTGTGGCCAAGAACGAGTTTTGTTATTTTGAAAGCACAGTCTTCTTATAGGCTTTCCTGTAATTTAGAATTAAATAAGTATTTACTGTTTATTTTTCGTATTTATTTGCCGGTTTTTTAATAGATATTTGAACAGCTTGGGAAAATATGCGTCTAACTGCGCAAAACAGCCGCGACCTCAACATAATGCTGCTATAAATATATAATATGTCTTTACATTTTAGAAAATAATTGGCATAGTGAAGTTTGCGTTGAAATAGTATGTGAATAAATGCCATTGCCAGGCCGATATTTTATTTCAAACGTACCATTGCATTGCTATCAGCATCTGCCTAGCCTTTTCCCAACTACATTGGGCAACTATTTTCAGCTAGATATGGACCCTCCATATCAAGCTGAAAATTGAACTGAGCCAAGTGGAAATTATATTTTTATTCATCGGCTTTCTTTTCGGCTGAAATGATGATGATGATCATCATATCAGCCGAAAGACGTCCACTGCTGGACATAGGCTGGCAAAGGGGGGAGGCTGCCATAATCATTAAGCTTGGCGGGTTGGCGATCGCAGTATAGCTGTTGCAATGCACAGAACCACATAGAAAGCTGATACCATTCTCTGGTGAGTCTCTTAGTCGCTTCTTATGACATCCACAGGAGGTGATAGGATGGTGCTATTCTTTTACGTCCGACACCATACAGTACATTTTTCTTACTTCATCAATTTTCTTGTCTGCGGTTTAATTTTGTTTCGGGATCCAACTAACAGACTGTTGAATCGTTTCTTCGCTATTCCTGGTTATGGCGTACATGAGTGGCAGTGGTTAGGAATGGTGTCCCAGGTTTGTACATAATTTTCATCCATCCTTCTTTCTTGCTTCTTTCTTCCTATCTCCATCCTTGTCATCCGACCACATGACACATCTAGGATCGCTACCTCCACGTACACACCAGCCGAAGTAATACGGGTTGCGGTTTTATTGACAATCACTGCGCCGATATTGGTTCCATTGGCTTCGTACGACTGTGAACTTTGCTGTGAGTAGGGTTGCTAGCTCCTAATACTAGACTAACCAGCCAGTTCACCAGGCTTTTTGGATAAAAAGCCGGACATCCTTTGACGAAATTTGTTCGAAAGAATCACCGGTCCTAGAACGAAAAGAACATTTGGAGGAACACGGACGGGTTTTAGTTAGTAAGAATCTGACACTCTCTTCCGCTCCGCCCAGAGCGGAAGCAGCCATTTGATGATTTCCCATACTTCAAAAAAGGGTATTGTCTCTTAGTTTTAATAAATCTTTTTAAAAAAAAAAATACTTTAATTTCGGTCAGTGTTTTGGTTGTCTCTTCGTATTTTAACACCGACTTCCGAAATTAAAGTTTTTTTTTATACTTTGTAGTGTTTGTATTTTTATTTGGAAGTCGGTTGTATTTTTTTGTAATAAGTTTTTTATTTTTCACTTTTTAGTGGTACCCCCTATATGCATGCATGTTTCCGGATAATAAGAAAAAATCCCTAATCTACTGCTAACGTACTACTACCAACGTACTCTGACTGTTCCTAAAAGTATCTCAAAATTAAAATGAAATGCTTTAACACATTAATTTATACTCAATTTAAAAAAAAAAGACAGTTACCGTATGTTAGAACTGGGAGAAAAGCATTATTTAGCCAGTTTTGGTGCTGAGCTGCGGATTCAGGTAGGCAGAATGTCAATTTAATCAGCAAATGTTCGACATACGTTTTTGGATCACAACCAATGTAGGAAAACCTTTTATTTAGGTACAGACGGTTTACTTAATGTTCAATTTTGTTTTTAAAGGCCCTTTTAAGGAATCAAAAATGGCCATTGTAATTTAATTTTTTTAATAGAAAATATCTGTCCAATTTATTTTACCGATTTTTTTCTCTGAATACATTTTATAAAACTCAACCCTAAATAAAAGAAGAACAAATAAAGACTAGAGAGTGCTGTGCTGAGTGCTTAATCTTCGACCACATCATCGCTTACCATCAGGTGAGATAATGGTCAAACGCGTGCCAAAAAAATGATTGTCAAAATGCCCAAAATATCTAAGACTTTGAAAATCGTTGTTGTTGATAGAACATCAATTTATCTGGAGCCTTTATTATAATAGGTAGGTTATTTCCTTCACTCGACTCAATATCAAAATAAAATTATTTAAAAAAACAAATTGTAAGTCATAGTTTGTTATTTACTGCCATTTTCTTCCGTTTTTATCGCAATTGAGACGAGTTTAGTGGAGAACGCTTCCTTCTGTAGTATTTTGAATAAAGGCCTGTTCTAAAGGTCAGTTTCTACAAGAACCAAAGTTCTGTAGCACTTTGAATAAAGGCCTGTTCTATAGGTCAGTTTTTAAAAGAACCAAAGTTCTGTAGCACTTTGAATAAAGGCCTGTTCTATAGGTCAGTTTTTAAAAGAACCAAAGTTCTGTAGCACTTTGAATAAAGGCCTGTTCTATAGGTCAGTTTTTAAAAGAACCAAAGTTCTGTAGCACTTTGAATAAAGGCCTGTTCTATAGGTCAGTTTTTAAAAGAACCAAAGTTCTGTAGCACTTTGAATAAAGGCCTGTTTTAAAAGTCAGTTTCGAAAAGAACCAAATTTCTGTAGCACTTTGAATAAAGGCCTGTTCTAAAGGTCAGTGTCTAAAAAAAAAAGTTCTGTAGCACTTTGAATAAAGGCCTGTTTTAAAGGTCAGTTTATAAAAGAACCAAAGTTCTGTAGCACTTTGAATAAAGGCCTGTTCTAAAGGTCAGTGTCTAAAAAAAAAAGTTCTGTAGCACTTTGAATAAAGGCCTGTTCTATAGGTCAGTTTTTAAAAGAACCAAAGTTCTGTAGCACTTTGAATAAAGGCCTGTTCTATAGGTCAGTTTTTAAAAGAACCAAAGTTCTGTAGCACTTTGAATAAAGGCCTGTTCTAAAGGTCAGTGTCTAAAAAAAAAAGTTCTGTAGCACTTTGAATAAAGGCCTGTTCTATAGGTCAGTTTTTAAAAGAACCAAAGTTCTGTAGCACTTTGAATAAAGGCCTGTTCTATAGGTCAGTTTTTAAAAGAACCAAATTTCTGTAGCACTTTGAATAAAGGCCTGTTCTAAAGGTCAGTGTCTAAAAAAAAAAGTTCTGTAGCACTTTGAATAAAGGCCTGTTTTAAAGGTCAGTTTATAAAAGAACCAAAGTTCTGTAGCACTTTGAATAAAGGCCTGTTCTAAAGGTCAGTGTCTAAAAAAAAAAAGTTCTGTAGCACTTTGAATAAAGGCCTGTTCTAAAGGTCAGTGTCTAAAAAAAAAAAGTTCTGTAGCACTTTGAATAAAGGCCTGTTTTAAAGGTCAGTTTCGAAAAGAACCAAATTTCTGTAGCACTTTGAATAAAGGCCTGTTCTAAAGGTCAGTGTCTAAAAAAAAAAAGTTCTGTAGCACTTTGAATAAAAGCTCATTCTTAAGGTCAGTTTCTAAAAGAACCAAAGTTCTGTAGCACTTTGAATAAAGGTCTATTCTCAAGGTCAGATTCTTAAAGAACCAAAGCTTTTAACTACTTCTAAAAGATTAACTCATACATCTATGTATAAGTGCAAGTAGCATACGAACTCTCAAACTCTAAATACCAACGAACGGAACAAATTCCGACTCGTTTAAAACTCCGTAATTTTCCTCTTGACCCTGTTTCAGTAGAAACCGGTCCGGGTGTACGTACGGGTCGCATACGGGTCGCGTACGGCCCGGAGCCGTACAAAAGAGGAACTTAATGTTAAGTGTAGCGGATTATATGCATGAGCGAATGTATGCGGTGCTTGTCAAAAGAATTTTAAGTGAAGCGGTAAATATGACGGTTTTGATAGCGTTTGAATTTCGGTCGTGGGGATTTTAAGTTAAAACGGGGAAGTATTGCAAGTTCTGATACCGAGAAGATAATGAACGTGACTCGGTTTTAGAATTTGGAATCGATAACAAATCACTATTTTGTTACTACCATCGTGTTTCAATAAGAGCCGCACGGGTCGATTTTTAGGGTTAAGCAATGTTTGCCGAGACCAGTTCGTAGATGGCTGACCCATCGGGAGGTATCCATTAAATGTCGATGTTCCACCGTACCTCGGACAGCATGATAAGCCATTGGTCCCGCTTCTTATTGTGTTACCTGGTTGGGTACTGGTTTTTAAATAAGCTGTCACTGTAGAACATTCATTTCATTCACACATAGGAGAGTGATCATTTTTAATCAAATCGGTTTGATATCGAAAATAGATACACTTCAGACTTGCTGTTTCAAATCGTTTTGGGCTAAAATAGGTGAACTAAGATGGCAATGGATCAAATACTTATATAAGGTCTCATTAAAATAGATAGACAAATTTTAACACAGCGTTCAGTACGTCTTACCAAAGATATACAAGCAAAGAGAAACACTGATTAAAGTGATTTTCTTGACCTTTTGACCTAAAATAATAAATTGTCAACATTTTTAGTGTATTTTCGTTAGCTGATTTCTTTTCTTGTGAGTATCTAATGAGTTTTTCTTTTTTTTGTACCAATGTCCTAATTTTGGTGGTCTGAATGATTTCTAAAAGTTTGACCATTTATTTTAATAGGACCTTATACAGCTGAAACAGTAGATTTTAATTTTATCCATTCGAAATCATAAGAAACTATTCAAAGTACTTTTTGGAGCTTTTAAAAAACTCTTTAAAAGCTCTTTTCAATGTTTGTATAGACAGTTTAAAAAGGGTAGTTGGAAAATATCTCAAACTCTTAAACAAGAGGTTTTATTATGAAAACTGCCAACGGAGGTTTCTTCAAACATTAAAAATTTTCCTCTTAACTTAAAACACTGTTTAGATACTTTGAAAGTTCTTTGACTAAATTTTTAAATAGGTATTTTTTATGTAACTTACAAACTATTTAATAAGAATGATCCATTTATTCCCAAGCTTTTAAAATTATTTGGCCACAATCTTAAGCTCCAGCCAAACTTGCGCAACGCGAAACCTGCGGACCGTAGCGACTGCGAAGCGAGAGCGTCAGTTGCGCGGCTGATGCTGCTCGTGTTTATCTATGGCACCTTGCACAGCAACGCGACCAAGTGGTAGTACCAAGTTGTTGACGCTCCCGCTTCGCGTCCCGCGTCCTGACGCGCAGATTTGGCCGGAGCTTTACCCGATGTTAAGCGATTGAGCATAGTAACCTACATAGACTCCTTTAAAACCTATTTAAAACTCTGTATAAACCAAGGTTCAAACAGTAAATTAAATAGGGTTACTTGACATTGTTTATTGCTTAAAAACAATAAAGACGAAATATAAAATTAAGTTTATTTTACGTTCGGCCATTACCAAACGTTTACAACCCCTGGTCACGGATATCCTGAAACGTAAAAGTCTAATAAATAAACATTTAATTTCTTTGTTTATATTTAATTACAGGGGTGGTTTATTGTATCGATGTATTAGTAGAGAACATTTAGAGGATGGAGGTCATAGAGACAGTCGCTCCGTATATGTATAAAACTGGTATTTAGCTGCGGGTATGCAATGATGTCTGGTATTTAAATTAACAACCTAATGATACAATATCGTTTAATATAATGATGACCAAACGTTAATCGTTTAATCATTATATTGATATAACAAATTAATAATAACTAGCTTCTGCCCGCGACTTTTTCTGCGTGAAATTTGGAACTGCCTCCAAAGAGAAATTAAATCTCCTAAGGGATATATAAAATATTTATTCCTGCCCCGGTAATACGTATTCATTCATGTTTTTGGTCTCCTGGTACTTGTGAATCTTTACTGCTCACATTCCTAGCCCCGGATATACTTCGACATGTTTCTGGTCTCCTGGTACAGATGTCTCTTTAGCACTGAGCCAGCAGCGGCTCTGAATGTCAACTTCCTCCTCAGTCTCATAATTTTATTTTTCCGTGAATTTTCCCGATAAGTTGTTCTGCTATTTGGGGCGGAGACGAATCCAACAAATCAAACATCGTCAAAATCGGTCCAGACGTTCTTGAGTTATAAATGGTGTGTGTAACTAACCCGACTTTGTTTTATATATTCAGTTTATGTCCTAATTTAAATCACTGTTAGCTGTTGGATGGAGGTGTGATCGATTCACAAACATAAAACACGTAGGTTTTCACATTTATGTATTAGTAGCATAAGATGGCCTGCACACTTGTTCTTATATTGAAAGAAAAGAAAATTGAACCTATGAGCTATGCTCGTTTTTTTTTTTGGTAAATGTTTTCTAAAAATTAAACCTAGCTAGATAAATTTATCGCCCCCGAAACCCCCTGCAGACTAAATTTCATGAAAATCGTTGGAACCGTTTCCGAGATTCAGATTGTATATATACATATATACATGTATACAAGAATTGCTCGTTTAAAGATATTAGATCACACATGCAGAAAGGTGACAAGGCGTGGACGGTATTACTCATCGATACGCCTCATTTAAGGTAGCCTTAACAATTAACACAGACTACGAAGACGTATCCATTTTCGGAAGCATCTCATCATCATATGAATCCATATCGTCGTATCCATTCTCTGTCGCATCTAAGAAGGAAGACATATCCAGTCTCGGACGCTTCCAAGTCGTCTATTCTACATCCTCAGCTAACATGTCTTTCAAGCAACATGATCGCCTGTCAACGGATAACTTACCTTTGTAACTTCCAAATACCAATTTTGAAGCTGACATATACACTACACGAATGACGGGTCAACGGAAATATCTGTCATCTACCCTCTTTACCTGAAACGCGCGTGTCGTAAATATGTTTACGGCCTTTTTTTTTTCCTTTTTTAAAAGCCTATTTATTGGTTATGGCATAAAACTTATGTTTATTTGGTCAGGGTAGTAGTGCCGCTATATTACTGTAGCCAAGTCGGAGCAATCTTTTGCAAATTAATAATGAAAGTATAATTCCTCTCCGTATAGCAGATTCAGATTCATTTTTTGTGTGATTTTCGGTCGTCGGTATATAATAAAAGTGCTCAAAAATCTTCTAGTTGGGCTTACACTATTATAGCAATCTGTAATAGTGTAAGCCCAACAGGTAGATTTTTGAGCACATCAATATGTCAGATGTCAGTAATCTATTTACTAATAATATTAGTATATAGCTGTAGAGTTTGTTTGTTTGAATGCAAATCCCTTGAACTACTAGTCGGATTTGTAAAATTCTTTTTGTATTTGATAGCCACATTTATGAGGAAGGCCAGGCTATACGGGAACGGGAAAAAATAGGATATGCGCGTACGAAGTCGCGGAAAAAACTAGTTTTAAATAAAAGGGTAATAACATGAATCCAAAATTAAAAAAAATAGATTATTACTGATTGATGTCAGATGTCAGTAATTTTAAATAATGGGTAGGTACGAAATAAAATATTAAAAAAATAAAACATTTTAAGTTAGAGAACCTAATATTTTTTCAAAGCAGTCAGGTGAAATTCACCCCGCTGTATAGTTGGATAAGATAACCTCACGCCCAAGCCGGCGCAACAGAAGGACAGTCTCGGGCGTCGGGAGTCGCAGGGCGATTCCCGGCCACCGTAGGCGCGGGCCTGCGGAAGGCGAGCGTTGGGTGGCTCGCCGTCCGATCAGAAACAGGCCGGGGTCGACGTGCCGGCGCGTTGTGTTCCACGCGCGCCTTAAAGAGATTTCAGCATAGTAGAAAGAAGGGCGCTAGAGCCAGAGCCTGCCAGAGTTGCGGAATCTGTTCGAAAAAATCACCGCGGCCCCGGATGGGTTTTAGTCAGTAAGAGTCTGACACGCCCTTCCGCTCCACCCAGAGCGGACGAAGTCATTTGATGATTTCCCATCCTTAAAAACAAAAAAAAAATAGCCGGATAAAAGCATACCTATTCTTACCACAAAAAAAAACTGGCTTGACAGTTTATTCGACAAAAGATCTTGTACACAAAGAATTTAATAAAAAAATAAATAACGGGTCTCATCTGTCAGGCAAGCCGCTAATTTCTCCGTCACTTACCAACATTAATTTCAACGTCAGTTTTCAACATTCATTTTATTTGGGCTCCGTTGCGACAGCTTTTCAAGACAGTACGTTTATTAGCTTTCTTATTACAATTCTTTTTTTGGTAGTTAATGACAATCTAAATCTAATCTCTCTTTAATTTTCAAAGATATGAAAAATAACGGTTGATTTAGCCCCGCTTCTCTCCAGCCAGCTCTGCAGTTCTGTGTGAAGGTATTATAGAAAAAGTACCTATGGGACAAGTTTTTAGCTTGCCTCAAATACCTACCCAAAAATGTCTACAAGCTCTCCTACTGTTAATAGAGAAGCTCGTTAAAGTACCAACCGGAAAGGTCGATCTTCAAGGGTAGCCAACGCTTGCCAATGTTGCTATGTGGATGGGTAACCATCTATTTCGATTCGGAAAGCACTTTCAGCCGTTGGTCCCGACTGTCGTTTGTAGATCTTTGTCATTCGTTACGGGTATTGAGAAGCCAGAAAATCTGACACCAGTCTTGTCATGGGGTATCGCGTTACCTAGTTCCTGGGTTTTGCATGTCAAGTAGGCAGCCGCTCTATGTAAAATACAATTATTGAGCTGAATCTGTTTCAAAAAATATAAAAGAAAAGCTTTTTGACGTGACAACGTTTAATAAATCGATGAACGCCGACTACACGCACTCACGAAAAAGAATGACTCATTGTAACGTTACACTTATTGTAACGCTACGCTCATTGTAACGTTACGATCATTTCATCAATGTTTTTTTTATGACATTGTCACGTTAAACTATCGTCCGTAAACCGACTTTACAGACAACCGATTTTTTGTTAAATAGACTAACACTACTGATATGTGAAAAAAACAATAGCTTTCCATAACAACTTATGAAAAAAACATTAATACTGAAAAACAGTACGATCGATAAAACGTACCATTTGTCAAAATCAGTCCAATAGATTAGGCAGACACATGGTAGCCATCCATAGTAAACAAGCCAAACGTACTCGTAAATACTGGCGCGGTCAATTGCCCACACTTGTATGATAACATCATTAATCATATTCAAGTCCTTCTGGACTCCTGGTAGGGCTACATCAGTTACAATACGAGTATTTCAATCCGTCCAGCGACCGTTAGGATCAAAATCGTCACATTATTATCTTTTGACTAGATTTTTTCCCGCGGCTATACTCCCGAAGCCTAACTTATGAGAGCCGTGCATCTTTCTGTTATTAATCAAATATAACAATCTTTTTTTACGTATTGATTGGGTGACTGACAGACAACGCACAACCGAAACTATACTGGTCGTAGAAAGCTGAAATTTGGCATGTAGCTTTTGCATGGCAATCCTCTCTAAATGCTTCTTCTACGGAGTCCGTAGAAGAGCACTAAGAGAGGATTTCCAGAAATTCCCACGGGATCGGGAAAAAACGGTATATGCGTACGAAGTCGCGGACAAAAGCAAGCTTATCACACTAATATTATAAAGGCGCAAGTTTGTGAGTGTGTGTGTGAATGTTTGTTACTTCTTCACGCGCAAACGGCTGGACGGCTCTTGATGAAATTTGGCACAGAGGTAGATTGTGGTCTGGAATAACACATAAGATACTTTTCATCCTGGGAGTATGTTCCCTTGAGATAATTTTCGACATTAACGCGGGTGAAGCCGCGGGCGGTAGCTAGTGATAAATAAAAATGTGTTATTTAAAAAAAGTCATACATCACACTATTTCGAATTCCTTTTAGTAAACGCTTTCATTTGAAATAGTATCGTAGCCGCAAGCGCCGACTAACTAACGAGATTTAAGGTTCGAACCCCAGGTTGGGCAAAAACGTTATTGCGTTTTTTCATTTGAAATTTGTCAGTAGTAACCCCGAGTTTGGAAGTTGGTGATGTGACATCCCCGTGGCTCATAAAGCACTTGAATCCGTTGGTCTTGCGCCTGATCTCTCCCCGGTCAAGAGCTGACCAATTAATTACTATGATTTCGTTTAAAAAAATAATGCACTAAGCTGTTAATAGTAATGCAGTCAGTTAGACTAACATGGATTTAAAAAACTGTGTACACTCACTTAATATTATAATCCCGCTCATACGCGAACAAACGGGACCCACTCTTGACCTAATTTTTACAGCGAGTGCAAACAGGCCAAATTACCATAATAATCCATAGACGGACTGCAGGAAAAACAATCAGTTCTTATCTCATTCCTTTGTAAAAGGATTTATTTGTTAAACCTGTGTAATTGAAATTTACTTCGTTGCCTTTGAGGTTATTTAATAACAGGGAATTTTAAAAGAGTTTTTAGGTCAGAGGCTCGCCACAAATGAAAAAGTCAAACTGAAATGGCGCATTTGCTTGAGTTTGGTTTGACCCGTTGTTATTTATATTTAACTAAGCTTGTGCCAGCGGCTCCGCTCGCGCTTAAGTTGAAAATTATCCCAGGTAACATTTTTTTAAGGGTGGGAAATCATCAAATGACTTCCTCCGCTCTGGGTGGAGCGGAAGGGCGTGTCAGACTCTAACTGACTAAAACCCATCCGTGTTCCTTCTAAAACCCTTTGCGTTCCAGGGCCGCGGTGACTCTTTCGAACAAATTCCGCAACCCTGGCAGAAGGGAATATATTACCAAGATGAAAAGTATTCTATCTCCTATTCGAGGCCATGCTCTACCCGAGTGTCAAATTTCATCAAATTCCATACACGTGAAGAGGAATTTGAATTTTAAATTCTGAATCCTACCAATTATAGTTTATGTGGACCAAGAATAAAAACGTGTGCGTCTCGGGACGCCCGACAGAAGTGATAACTTAAACTAATCTAAGTTGAACTATTTAATATGGGAAGCGTCTGTCCGAAATACGACTAGCGCTGTGGGTTAGAGTAAGAGAGGAAGAGCCTGCCTACCGCTGCCGTATGCGTGAGAGAAAGGGAAGCCAGACAGACTGGCGCCGTAACGCGTTACGTTACGAAGCGGTTTACCCTCCCATAAAAAGTTATCACTTCAAAAACAGCAGCTTCATGGCTGGAACCCAATACATTTTAAAATCGGATCAGTACTTCCAGTCACTGATCTTTTACTATCACACTAAGTTGTTACTTCAAAGTTTAAATGTAACGAAAACATTCCGAAAAGTTGTGCGGTGATGTGGAAGTGCCTTTACTCTGTGGCCCCGGTTATTGTGTTGTTCATATAAATGCTTGGTTCGGCTGCATTTTTACTAGCTTTTAATAATATCAGCCGCGCGGGTGGATCTTCATGTTTTAGCGATGCTTTGTGTGTGACCACTAATACTTAACGTGCCTTGAGAGGTATGTACGAATAATATCACACCGCCAACTCTGAGATACCAAGGAAAAAATCGAATGGATGTACCTTATAATGCTTTGAGCCCACTGAGAATCGAGCCCAGCGTCGTGGTCTATTGTATTGTCTCTTACACATAAACACGCAATTTCACCAACACCTATGTTCTTGAAAAGCGCCAACATTTATGGTTGAAAGCGATAGTACCTACCTACTTCCCGATTTTCTATATTACTATAGAAAATCGGGAAGTAGGTAGGTCCATGTGTGGTCGGCGAAACATGCCGTCTTCATCCATACTACTCCTTCTTCTTCCAGTCATTATTCATTGATCACCTCCTTTCTAGACATGCAATCCTGGTAGCTACTTCCCCATCCCCAGAAAATTCCTTCAAAAAAAGCCCTGTATTAAATAATTTGCTTTTCTTTAATGTTTTCAGTCCACAGTTTCACACAGCTAAATAATCAAAACAATATGAATTAAATTCTTTCGCCTCCATAAACAAGTCCACTAAAATAATTTACATCGCCCGGCATCTAGTTAATGTGTGGCCGACAACGCCATTGTAAGGCTTTCAATTTGAAGCCCAGCTTCAAAAATAAAGTTGCAGTTTCATTGTTTCCCTGCAGTGTGCGGTATGAATGCATTCATTCGAATGAATGGGAATGAACCTATGAATGTTTATTGTTTTACAAGTCTTTGAATGTTTGGAATATTATAGTGTTTGTGTAACTTTGATGTGGGTGATATTGTGCTGTTAAAAGGTATCGTTTTATAAACTAGGCGAGACGTTTTGAGACAGCTGTAATTTAACCACACAAAAAATCCGAGAGATAATACACTCATTTCTTTTCGATTGGACACGGATATATTGCTTAGAAATGAATTTGATGCGATTCATTGTATTTGAAATTATTTGCTTAAAATTAAAAACAAATCAAGGGTTTCCTAACTCGCAAGATTTATAAGAAGCTTTGAAATAAATATTGTGGTAATAAGTTGATCTCATCATCTGCCTATCTTTTTTCCAACTTCATTGGGGCTAGAATGTTATCAAAATATGTTAAAGTCGTGAAATTGCCGGACGCTCAGTAAAGAGATTTTAGTCACAGCTTAAAATAACACCGGCTGACTGCACTACACCTCTTTGCTATCAGGCAAACAGATGCAAAGTTATTCAAACAAGAATAAATCAGTCTCCCGTCATTCCCTCTGAAAGAAGCAATAGCTAAAGTGTAGGTAAGCCTTTCTCGTAAATTGCTTAGGCGAGTGATTGCACACTACTTGCATCCTATCCTAGTTTCCTGGTACTTTCAACAGGCTTTCTATCTAATACTGTTGGGGGAAAAGTGTATTTTTAGAGATCCATGCAGACGAAAATAGTGTATTTTTAAGGATCCATAACCAAATGCAAAAATCTTTGATATGACTGACTGTCTGTTTATCCATCTTTCAGATCCTTGATACATATATCGATCTGCAGATTTTAGATTCCGCCAAATACTTAGATTAGTTTCCAGAAAGCAGCTTAAGATATAAATACAACTGGAGTACACAAGCAATAGTTCTAAAAGCCTACAAAACTACGAGTTTGCGTATTTACATACAAAAATACCTACTAGATTTCAAAGGGGCAATTCTCGTATAATTTAGAAGCGTTAAATGTCGCATCAAAACACCTCCAATTTGCTAACATTTTCGACGTTGATTGTTGCTGAGATGATTTTGATATTTGAATTTGAACGCTGCTGTTTAAGTACGAAAATCAACCAACTGGTTATCTTAAAAAGTTTTAATGTCATCCAACAAAGCAACATCTAATTTAACTAACTTGAAAAACAACTGCCAAAACTGTAACAAACTGTTTTAAAACGCTTGAAGCGTGTGAAGAGAACTGTATCCAACACTTTAATTAATACCCCAAGCCTTGACCGGTAGACTCGAGTCTCGTTCCACGTGAAAAGGCGAAAAGCTACGGAACCTTGACCTCGCAGACAATAGAGCTATTTCAGGTTCAGAAACGGATCTGTCACTTGTGAGCCGGGAGAAGTCAAGGTGACAGTTGAAATGGATGGATCGTATGTTTCGTTCTCACATATGGTACACAGTCAACCCTCTAGGAAGGAAGTGGTGACGGGTGCGTTTTGTGGGACTGTCTTTATGTAATATGAAAATTATCAGTACGTCAAGAAAGCTGTGCTAAGGTAGTGAGCATGTCACACTTTAACTGCCTAAGCTTGTTCATGTTCCTGGCAGGGTTGCGGAATTTGATCGAAAGAGTCACCGCGGCCAACGCAAAGGGCTTAAGAAGGAACACGGATGGGTTTTAGTCAGTAAGAGTCTGACACGCGCTTCCCTCCACCCAGAGCGAAACGTGACTTTTGAAATGACCTTAAAAAGAAGAAAAAAAAAGTTTGTTCATATCAAACAAGGAAAATCTATTTACGTAATTGGCTTCACTCACAAATACAAAATAAGAAAAATGCTTTTACTTTTATACAGGGTGGAGACAACGATACGACAATAATTCAAAACACTGGCAATACTAGTTCATACGAATATGTTGTCTTTTATGTCTAGTGACATAAAAGACAACATATTCAGCAGTCGGTTGCAGCTAGTGCTGCAACCGACTGCTTGGAATATTTGGTCAGAATGGTAGTCACTATCCTTAACTAGTTTGAGTTTTTTTTGACGTTTTATGCAATTGTAAAGTTTATTTTTAATTTCGGTTACAGGAGTTAAATAGTTTTAAAATATTTATAACCAGTATTGCCAGCAGTGTTTTCATTTATTGTCGTATCGTCGTCACTTGTGTAAACTATGCAAGATACAAAAAAAAAATGAAAAGGAATTCTATGTGTCTACACGTGCCAGACATTAGGCTAGATATACACAGTACATTATACGAATGTGTGTCATATTGTCGCCATGTAAACAAAGCTTAAGAGCTTAATCATGTACGGAACCCGGTAGCCCGGTGACGTGTCACAAAAAGCAATTTATCATATTCATTAAAAGTGTATTTCAATATTTGCTCGTTCGTTATTTTTCATCGCGTCGTAGCGTTGTTTCAGGCTTTTGAAAAATAATATCATTGGCAGTCATATTACATTAATGAAATAAATGAGAAAATTGGATGTTTTTAATTAAATGGAAAGAGTGGAATTAACTAGTGTTGTGTATTATAATTAAATGTAATTTTCACTTTAAACAAAGTAAGCTTAGCATAGCTTACTTTCCATCTTAATCTAATTCAGCTTATTACCTACATGACTTCTTAATACCGAGTCGAATCTAAAATATACCACTCCAAAGTTTATTAAAATATTGTATTGAAACTACTCTCACACTTACTTTTATTGAAAACCGGCTTCTGCCAGCAGCTCTGCCCGCATGAAAGTTGAAAATTATTTAAGGAAATGTCCTCTAGGATAACTAGAATTAGATATGGTCTATTCTTATGCCAAGCTTCACGCAAATCCGTTCAGCCGTTAAGACGTGAAGAGGTAACAAACAGACAGACAGTTACTTTCACATTTACAATTTTAGTATGGTAGTTTCAGTAGTGTTTATTCGTAGTTAAATAAAACTTGACACAAGAGAATGCCATTTTAACAGTGTTAATAAAATGCAATAGAATGCAACAGCTCCTACAGTGGAATTCCAAGTTGGTAGTAATTCACTCTGAAATCACTCCGGAGCGACGTTCCCGCACCGCTAGAGCTGCTATAAATAATGTACAGCAGTCTTATGAGATCCTGGTACTGGCGGGTGTGATTAAATGTTTGCTGAATTTTACTACAGTTTTTATTTAGTAGCATTGGCAAACCCCCGATTTCTGAATTAAGAATTTGGGTCTGAGTATTTGTCAAACTCTATGGTAGCCTAAAAGTCTGCTACTTTGGCCAACTAGTAGGGTAACTATAAATTCTTAATTCAGAAAACGGCCTAGCTCTGTAAGTGCCATAATTAACTGAGTATATTCCATTTGAATTAACTCCAGTTAACTATGTGAAGTTAAGAACGTGTCCGAACCCTACTTTTATGCTTATGCAGTATTTCTGGTGTTTCACGAAAAATAAACTTCAAGTTCTTAATTCAGAAATCAAAGATTCTCTTAAAAAATAAGATTTAAGACATTTTCTTGTGCATTTCTAATTCAATTATTTCGTTAACAACATCTGTAAAGACTAATAATCCTAGATAAAAAAAAATATAACCTCCTTCCATTATGCCGAAAACCTTTTTGCTGAGTCGACGATCAAATAAATGATAACTCATTCATTAAACATTAGCGATTCTGGACTGTCATTAAAAATCACATTGGCGTGTCATCAAAACTTTTTTCTACTCTGCTATTCTGTGACTGATAAACTGATAACTGCCATTGAAATTTATAATAGAACACATGTTTGCAATTCTGAATGGAAGCTGTCAAGGCTTCGTTCTTACACAGCTTCACAATTTGACACTAGAGGCGCTAGTTAAAATCTTTGCATCGCCAATTCATTTGTTTTGTTAATGATCTCATTTTATTATTTATTATTTATTTATTTATAATCTACTAACGAGAACAACATAATATGTAGTTTATTCACTGTGTAGTAACTTTCTCAGTAATACACATAAAAGCATAATTTCTGCCACCAGTTACTTTCCCGCGCCAGTAGTGTTGCTATAAATTATGTACCGCGTCATTATGAGATCCTGGTACCTAGGGGCATGATTAAAGGTTTCATTTTCATACAACCACAAAATTAAAGAGAAAAGAAAGTTTATTAAAACTATGTTCTATTTATTCTTGGGTATATCTAAACTTAGTTTTCATTTGGTACATAAATAATAAAAAATAATAAAAAAATAACTTTAATTCAGACCTTGATCCATATTTTGTAAGTATTATACAAACTTATGAGCTATAAATGAAGTGGTATTTTTTTTAAGTTGAAATCATTTCGGGTTTATTATTTTTCTGCTGAATTACAGAACTTACTCGAACAAATAAGTACAAATTGTGTTATCACTACATAGTATAAAACAGTATTGTATTGTACAGTATTGTATTCTACAGTATTGTACACCCTATAAAGGTCTACAAAAAAGTCCGCGATTGTATATGTCTATCTCTTAGGGATAACCCACAATAGCCATTTTTATCCTTTACTTTTTACGAGAAATAATGGCTTATTTACGAAGCGATTTTAAGCAATACAGCATTAATCCTTATCCAATTAAGTACCTTAAATAAACTGTGCATTTATAGATCTGAAATGCATATTTAATTGAATATTTTCTAAGATATTACAGATTTGAAATGCAGGGGCGACATTCTGTAGTATATTTATAGTAGGCGCCAGATAAATGTGGAATAAAGTACATTGACCTTTCCCTAATAACTGTTCATAGGTACCTGAACAATTAAATATGAATCGTTTTTCATTATTAGACAATGTTAAGGATCACGAGAGATGATGATTCGGGACAGCTTTGTGTCATTAATTCCGTTTTTCAAATTAAAAATGACAATAATTGTAGGTGGGTCAATGACCGTTATTCCACGATTATCTGGCGCCTACTATAGTATCAGCATTGCACTCGTGCGAAGTCGGGGCGGGTCGCTAGTCAGAACAAAAGAAAATCTTCCTGGGTCACGACATATTTTTAAAGGACCTAATTTTAATAACTAAATGCTATAATAATAAATCTAACCAAACATTACAACGGTCGTGTTCAAATCAGAGCACTGTATACTAAATTATTTAATTTATGGACGTACATAATAGGAATATTAATTCGTTCAATTAATCTGATTTAGACGCATGAGAGGAGAGTGTTTGTGGACATAAATGAATAATCATCAAACAACGTCCATTGTAATTAGGAAGCTATTTTTTTACGGCGACTGAAATATTTTATTCTCAGACTAAGTGTGCCCTGTGGTTTTACCCGCACGCGCGCACTTAGCGTACTTTCTGACTTTTTCTTTTTGCTCGGCTCCTAAGGATCGTAGCATGGTGTTAAATCTTCTACTATTATAATAAATGTGAAAGTTTGGATACATGGATGTTTGTACTCAATCACGCCGAAACGGCTGAACGAACCTGGATGAAGTTTAGCGCAGTGATAGATTATAGTCTGGAATAGCACATAGGCTATATACTTTTATCCTGGGAGTATGTTTCTTTGGGATATTTTCCAACATTCACGTGGGCGAAGTCGCTGGCAGAAGCCTATAACCTTATAGAGGTGTGCGGTACAGAGAGTAAAGTCCCGCATACCTCCACTGAAAAGTGGGAGGATCCTCAGGCCAGACGATTATTGTGTCTGTTGAGCAACTGCCGGATAGTTGATATTCGGACTGTTGTATGTGTTCAAATCGCACGGAGAACTTTGCTTGCGCGATGCAGGATTTCGTTGTTAGTTCGTCATAGATGGCGCTGCGGTTCTTTTTGTTGCCGTACAAATTTCGCTTCTTAGTTTTTCATGTGGTGGCATTCTTCAATAAATGGCCGGTGAAACGTCAAAATAATTCATTCAAACAAAAATAAAGACTTCAGTTTTACTATAATAAGTAGGTACATATACTTAGATAGTAATTTCATTTGAACACGTTTTTTCTTGAATGGTAATTAAATGAAGTCTTCAATTCTCGGTACCACTTAGGCTCGAAAAGGTGTCTACTTAAAACAAAAAGTATTTACATTGGTCGGTACCTCACTCATTCACTTAAAACATTCATTCTTTTATTTCAATTAAAAGTTTGTACAAAACTGGCCAAGGGCGAGTCTGATATTTATTCGAGGTTTCTTATTTTAAGAGAACTTCCCTTGGTTTTTTAATTTTTTACTTCTCCCACAGTGATGGACATGTAACACATTTGTCTGATAGTAATGAGGTCTTCTAAATGTCAAATGTCACTGTTGATTGTCTTTTAACAATAGTTTATTTACTCATTTGTTGTGATTATTGTGAATATTTTACTAAAGCCAGACTGTGGCAGATTAAGTTACGGTTCTACCGACCACTGCATTGATTTTGTTTTTTGTACGATATACATAATGTATGTCCTCCTTTATTTTCGATTATGATGAGTCCACGTAACACTGCGGCACGATCTTTGTTGTATTTAATCACACATTTACGGCATTATGAATTATGTTCCTTCTAACTTTGTTCACATGCGCGTTATAACAACCTTAATGCTATGCTTAATCGCCAGTGGTGCCAACTGGTGAGCACGAAAACGGGAGCCTCCATTGCGCTTCGCCCAAATCTAAAGGATTCTGCGCAGCTCACTCCTCTAAAAGTAGGTACACGGTCAGATGTTGACAAAATAGACCTATTGGTTAGCTTTCAGCGGCATATATACCACCACATAAGAACTACAAAAAGACCTGACGACGCACAAATCCGACATCGTGCTATCAATTTTCTCCGCCCGGTTTGATCAGATCCAACAGCCCGAGAACAAGCACCGTGCAGTTAACCACCAAACATAACAACCCTCTGGCCCGACAATCCTCCGTTTTCAATGGAGGTAAGCGGGACTTTGCACCCTATTGCCTGTAAAAGCTCGTCTATACATGGAGTGACCGGGTTTTTAAAACTAAGTTCGGTTTGGCTAGTCATCAGATTGGAAGGAGAATTAACAGACGTGGTGGAGAGAACTGTACATTTATGTTTGTAATATTTATTCACACAATAGTTGCAATACGATCATCATCATCATATCAGCCGAAAGACGTTCACTGCAGGACATAGGCCTCCCTCAAGTGTCGCCATAACAAGCGGTCTTGTGCGTCTCACATCCATTGCCTACCCGCGACCCTCACCACGTCATCGGTCCATCTTATGGGAGGCTTTCCAATGCTACTTCTTCCGGTACACGGTCGCCACTCCAGAACTTTTCAGTCCCATCGACCATCTGCTCTGCGAGCAATGTGCCCTGCCCAGTGCTACTTTAGTTTTGCGATCCTTCGGGCTATGTCGGTAACCTTGGTTCTCTTGAGGATATTATCATTCCTGATTCGATCACGCAAGAAAACTCCGAGCATTGCCCTCTCCGGTGTCGGCAATGCGATATTAAGAGAGAAAGAAGGCTATTGCGGTTTGAAAGCTAAATAGAATCCCGCTGGCACCTTTTAAGTACCGGCCGCTAAAAAAATACCGCTGAATAATTCCATCGCAACAAACTTCGTGAAGCCATTAGTGTTAGAAAACAAAAAAAAAACGTCGAAAAGCTTTTAAAAAAAGAACAGAACTTTGTCCCGATCGACGATTTCTATGAATAAATATTGTATTGTGGAATTTGAATTCGCTGGAAATAAATCGAGGATGGTCGGGATTGGACTATTCTTTTGTTTTATTCGTTCATACGAGGAGAGATTCTAGCATCGCAGATGATGAGATGAGTATCAATTCAACCGGCATCTCAGTCGCAATCTGTAAAAAATATCCCTTCGTATTGACAGATTGCAGCTCGCAGGATATGTCTATGTAACCCTACATTTTTGGCAGATTGCGACTCAGATGCAAATGCAAACGTTTATAAAAAAAATATTAGAATAGACTATCCAGTCTAGTCTTTTAAAATAACAAGAGTGAAGTTTGATCGTGTGCGATTTTTGCCCTCCATTTGTGTTCAAGTAAATTCATCACATGCCTTAATGCGAGATTTTAAACATACTCAATCGCATTAACGTAAACGTTCACCTGAATCAATTTGTATTGAAAAAAGGGTTATTCGTTGTTGTCACCAAACGGCGCTCAAAAGATCTTATTTGGCAATAAGGCATTGCGTCACCCTAGGTAATGTTTTCTTTACTTCATATTTGTTTTCTGTCACTTATATGGTGTAGGTTCTTAAGAAAGAGTATTATATCTATCTATCTTATCAATACAAATTGAAGTTTACGTTAACATGATGGAGTACGTATCGCACTATGGTCACAGTATGATAAAAATCGCCTGTTGATTCTCGCGTCCTGGTATCGCATGGAAATTCTCGCTTATCCATGGACGAGTAATTCTCTTCGTGTAAACGAGTCCTAAGTCAACGATGGTCGAGGGATCCGACCATGCTTTTGTTTCCATAGTTGTTCGGTAATAAGGGTAAACTCTTGAAGTAAACAATTGGTTATCGATGTAGTTTTAGTTGTTTGTTGACAGAAAAAGGAATAGTGCAGTGGATTGTTTGTTTTCCTGTTGATTGCGGGATGAAGTGTATTGGGTAATTCCTTAGGCAATCGAAATTTGATTTCGAAACGGTATTTGCACACGGATGAAGTCCTGGTACCTGTGCCCTAAACACACTTAAGACAATCCCTGTTTTCCTAGATATCCCAATCATGGATTGATTGACTTATTTATTTTAACTTCATGTACAAAGGTACAATGGCGGACCTAATAATGTCATGGGCATTCTGTACCGGTCAACCAAGGCTGGTGGGGAGATAACAGGCGAATATAACTTAAATCATCATCATCATCATCACATCAGCCGAAAGACGTCCACTGCTGGACATAGGCCTCCCCCAAGTGTCGCCACAACAACCTGTCCTGTGCGTCTCGCATCCATCGGCTACCCGCGACCCTCACCAGGTTATCGGTCCACCTTGTGGGAGGCCTTCCAACGCTGCGTCTTCCGGTACGCGGTCGCCACTCCAGAACTTTTCGGCCCCATCGACCATCTGTTATGCGGGCAATGTGCCTTGCCCACTGCCACTTCATTTTGGCAATCCTTCAGGCTATGTCGGTAACCTTAAATTTAATGCTAACATGAATTGATTAAATAGCTACTTACTGGTGCTGTGAATGCTCCACCATTTACCTCAATATTGTCTTCAACCCCTAACTTAACACACAGTACCACCCAGAGACACACAACCATTAAGAAAAATAAATTGAAAATATAAATGCTAAAGTTTCCAACTCAGACTAAAGAAACAGCGCAAGACCCGACACTCCTTTGTACTTAAACTTGGCTTGTATTGTACCTAACACAAAGTTTTTGCAATTACATTAGCATTAATAAGTAAGGTAATTACCAAGTATACCTCGACGGTGGGACGTGCAACTGAAATTGTAATGCTGGAAATAACGAGAACAGCGCCAGAATTGCGTAATACATTTTCTATCACGATCTAAAAGCTTTTGAAGGAAAATTGCGATTGCCGCAAGGTTGCCTGCTTGTCGGTCTTCTACAGATTGTACTTCGGGGAGAGTGTCCAGGAACTCCACGACCTTATCCCAGCGGCCCCCTTCTACTATCGGACATCTGGACGCACTGCAAGTTACCATCTGTACCTTGTTGCTATTCCACCAATTTGCAGTAAACGTTTCCAAACGTCTTTTATAATGCGTACAGCAAAGGAGTGGAACTCTCTGCCTGCGTCTGTGTTTACGAACGCATACAACCCTAATCTCTTTAAATTTAGAGTGAACAGGCTTCTTCTGGGTAAGCTGGCTCCATCGTCGACTTTGTCACTGTCATCTATGACCTAGACTAGATTCAAGAGCAAACCCATATTAAAAAAAAATGTATCTTTGCATGTTATAGTTTGTCTGCTTGACAACCTTAATAAAAGGTTCATAATTTAAATCTTTAGTGATAACGTATATTATACATCATTTGTGAAGCCGTCACGCCGCATTTTCATGTGACTATCACGTCGCTCGAAATTTGAATACAGGTTCGAATTTCGAAATGGTAACACTCGAATAAGATGTAATTTTTGGAGGAATTGTTAATTCGTCCTCGACTTATGGTCGGTTTCTGAATTGAGAGTTTTGAGTTAAAAACAAGGCAAACCCTATTTGAATGCTAAAGTTTGACTGGTTTTCAATATACATATTACATTTTCATTTGACAACTCAACTTCAAATTTTTAATTCAGAAATCAACAATTTCGAGAAAGCCCAGCTAATTAATAAAATTTACTCAAAAGAAAGACGATTAAATCATAACAAAACGAACAGCACCAAATCCAAAAAAAAACAAATACCGGAAAAGCGAAGAAATTCCCGAAATAATTTCTTTAAACGTTTACGTATGAGAAGCCGTTAATGTGTTCCAAGACAAATGGTCTAAAATAACCAGGGATACATAGAATAACCGATGTTCATAAATCATGTGAGCGGAGGTGTTCCACAGACGGGTGATTAAAGTTCGTAATGAATCGTCGGAATTTCGTGAAGCTGCGTAGCTCCAGGAATATTTAGATTATGTATGAGGACTATTATTTGGGCAGCAGATTTATTATTTAGTCAGCAAGATTATACAATCCAGGAACATAGGGCACCCTGACACGGACAGGTTAGATTCGAAGGGGAAGAACGGTGCAAGAGTGAACGTGCAAAGCGGGAGATCGAAGCCCCCGTTATCCCCTTCGGATGATGAGCCGTTAATGTCATCCAAGATAAATGGTTTACAATTACCAGGGATACATAGAATCACCGATGTTCATAAATCATGTGAGCAGAGGTGTTCCACAGACGGGTGATTAAAGTTCATAATGAATGGTCGGACTTTCGTGAAGCTGTGTACGTATATTGTATATGTATCTATAAAGACCATATGACGATGTCTGAGTAAACCAAGGGATTTAAATAAAAATATGCGGGGCAGTCTTTGGGGACTGCCGATAGAAGTGAAAACTAAGTAACTTGTGAATTATATCGTGGAGCTATTAGATTATTATTTTTGAATTTGGAAAACGTTCGGTGACGATGACGCGAGTTCCATGATTTTTGTTCACCCAAAAAGTGCTCAACACGCCTAAAGAAGTTTTCACTTCAAAAACGACAGTTTTTATTCTGGTTCTTTTGACCACTTGGGTCGTGTTACGCACTATGGAACCCTAAAGTCCTGTTGGAAAATTTTCTCTGCTTTACTTTAGCTTTATTTTTATTGTTGCCGTATGTGAAAATACTGATATTTAGCTGTACCCGATAACTGAAGCTGATCCTAAATATTTGGGAAAAGACAGGCAAATTGAATTGACTATTTCTCTACTAAATGATTACAAATCAGTCAGTGACACTGCCATTACAATAAGTTTATTAATTCCATTGTATCGGATTCCTAGAATTTCATATATCCAGCCATGCAAGCCGTGGTTAGTGGTACAGAAATTACGGGATTACAGCGATAACCAATCATTTGGTGCGCGCATTGTTGTTATTTGGTCGAGTTCGTAGAATGCAATCGATCTATGTTTAGTGGCTGACCAGAGGAATCCATGTGCAATTGTGCAAACAGACAAATAATTAGTTTTGCAGGCACCGAATGTACCCGCGGCTCTGGAAAGCAAAGGGCTTTAGAAGGAACACGGATGGGTTTTAGTCAGTAAGAGTCTGACACGCCCTTCCGCTCCACCCAGAGCGGAAGAAGTCATTTGATGATTTTCCGTCCTTAAAAAAAAAGGCACCGAATGTACAACAAAACGTTTCTTTTTATTTGTGTTCTATATTCAAAAAAAGACAAGTTCCCTAGATTTTGTCGAATGACGAACAATGAAACGTCATTTTTCATTGTTGGAACTTTTCTTTTTTTGAATATAGAACACAAAAAAAAAGTTTTAATAATATGAACTAAAAGGTAAATAGACAAATAAAAACTATAAAACGGCCAAGTCCATATCAGATGCCTAAAAAAAATAACACCGGTCATTAAAAATAATCCTGTATAAGGAGTCAAAAGCTCGATCGTTTAAAACTATATGATTCGTCCCAGAAATAGGTAATACCTAGTGTTTATCGGTTGAACTATTCAACAAAAACTCAACTATTTTCGCTAAAATATTCAAATAATAATGAATTAGCCATTAAAAGGGGATCAAGGATTGTCGTCGGCTTGACCCCGCTGTGGGTAGGTTTTTAGCAAAGTTAACACTTAAAAAATCACAAATCATTTTATTTGCGTTACGCATAACAAGCCTCCTTGGATTACTTTTCGTAAATGCCTCAATGACTTAGGTTGTAGACTACCTAAGATATCTCGGATTTTCAGGGGGGGGGGGGAGGGAGCTTGAGCCCTTAGAAAAAAAAATCAAAGTGGCAACGGGTGGCTATGCCAGCTCCCATAGAAAAATGTTCGAACCCCTTTAAACAATTGGAAATTACCTGACCAAACTCCGCTTTAATTGTTTGAGTAAAATTTACCTTCAGCTAATAAGTTATCTGTAAAAGCAATTAATTCAGCTATTTACCCTAAAATTAAAGTAGGTATTTTAGGCATTGTTTAGCCAACCTAGGTCCGGTATTATTGTTTGTAAAGGTATTAAGGTTAACGAATTAATTATAAATACCTAGGTACAAAACATTTATAAAGGGGTATAATTTATTTCGTTTAACTAGTTACCAAGGTAAATATAAACAAAATTGTGAGAATCGGAAACAGGCATTACCTTGTTACGGCTTATTTTCTAGACAGAATAAATTCGATTAATAAAATAAATAATCTTTCTTTCCTCTTTATCACGACCCAGTAACTGGGTAAGATGGTACCCCTTAGCATGACTGGTGTCAGATTTTCTGGCTTCTGACTATCCGTAACGTCTGTAAAAAAATTCAAATGACAGCCAGGATCAAAAACTTGACATGCTTTCCGCAGCACGGATGAGGCTCGGTATGTAATGAATGGTCTGTTCACCCATCCCAAGGCCGACTTCGGTAAGCGTGGCTTAACCTCCTAGTTCGGCCCATGCGGCTGTTTTTATCTAGCCACGAGCTCCTCGGCGGTAAGACAGCTTTTCTATGGAAAATATATCAAACTTCACATTTATTCTTCAGGTAAAAGTAATCCGACGTTTGAAAAATTGGTCTTTAACCAACCCATTTTTTTCAATTTAAAGTTATACCATTGCCTTTCCAAGTCGTTGCTACCAGGAAAGCTCAGTGTCAAAGAGTGTGACAATTTTTCGTCTGCACTGCAGTATGCAAAAGTCAAAAGAACTAAAAGGAAAGTTCTTTCATTTTATAAAACGGGATTTCCCGATGAAGGAACGGATTTTAGAATATTTTTAACGTACGATGTTTGCAGAATTGTGTTTGGCCGATGTATGTGGTTTTTGAATAGCTTTGGATTGTCGGTTTCCCCTTTTGTCTGTTTTTATTACGAGTCATGATTGGTAGGTATAACAGTTTAGAAACATGATAATGCAAAACGTGCGGCAATCAAACAATAAATTCGCGATACTTTGATTTGAAATTAGGTCATACGGTTCACATAATAAGCTCTAAAATAAAGGGTTTATATGGAATAGAACATGACGTAAATGAAATCGCTACGCGAATTATTTTGGTAATAATGAATTCTGGAATTTATAGTATTTTTTTGTCAACATTTTTATTGTAATGTACTTTTTGTTTAGATATAATTTTATTCACCGTTTAGGTTTTATTTATTTTAATCATATTTCTATTGTAAAGTACTTGCATATTGCTGTGCTCAACAGGGTCCAATTTTACTAAGTTAAGCCTCTGTGTTGCACTTAAAATAATACTACGGAATTACAATACATAAACATGAATATTTTCCACCTGTTTAACATAAAAAATGCACAACCGAGATATTTTTCAAAAGCATATTTTTCTTGCACGAAAAAGAATATTTTTCCACCTGTGTTCAGCATTCCAACACTAAAGTCCACTTAAAAGTTCCTCGAAGGTACTAGGAATGTAGCACTGGTATGGGGATGTAGGGTACTTTCAAAGGGGGACGCGGTAGTGGGAAGTACTGGAGTGGTGCACTATGCACGCATGACGTTTCTGTGCCACGGCTGCAGACATGCAGAGATCTTACGTAGGGTACTTGAAAGATCTTGTGTTTGCGATGTGAGGAGTTGCCTTAAAAGTAGCTTTTGAGAGTTTCATGCCACGGATTTGTAGGGTTAACTCGGTAAGATATTGTAAGTCCGTGAGTCGTTTTAGTTTATAGCATGTATTTTACAAACATCGTAAAAAACACACTATGCAAATTTCGACTTTGTCTCTGTCATCTATGGCCTAGACTAGAGTCAAGAGCAAACCCATATTAAATAAAAAAATGCAACTACCCAGTCCCTACATGAACATTTCATTCAGTTTTTTTGTTTAATTTCTTATTAACATTAATTATTATTCAGTTTAAAATTAAAATATCAAACTAGTAAATGAAAATTATTATTTCTATTTCACAGAATCTGCTGATTTAGCTGAAAACACTAATAAATTAATAGGTTCATGGAAAATGTTGATTCGTCAATAGATTTCGTAGAAAAGTACTAGGTCACCATAATCATGTTATTGATTGCGTTAAATTAAATCGTTCGTGTTACCAGGCTTTGGTATTTGGAGGAACACGGGCGGGTTATAGTCAGTAAGAGTCTGACCCTCCCTTCCGCTCCGCGCAAAGCGGGAGGAGTCGTGAAGGTCTGTTCCGAATATTTCAGTCCAATTTAAACTACCTTAAATCAAGAATATTTCAAAAATGTCACAAATATTTTACCTTTGTCCGTCTTTGACCCGATAAAACTTTAATATCTTCCTCTACCGGGTAAAACGGGGTGGATGGAAATGATGGGGTGAATGAAAACGAAACTATGATTGGGATTTTCACGTTATTTAAATATAGTTTGCAGCAATGAAGAACTCCAATCTTTTTATTAATTATTTTATTTTGAAATGGACGCTCTGTGATTAATTGGTATAATATGGCTATTAATATGGTATTTATATGAAAAACCCAATAAAAGTTTGGTTTTTATTCACTCCTGCATTTCTATCCACCCCTTTTTACGGTACAAGAATTTACCGGCTTTCAGCTCAACGCAAGTCTATGCGGTGAGGGAGCAAATATCGAAATGGTGATTGTTTTTTATACGGAATTTGTCAGTAGTACACCTACTGCCACCTCTCTTAACTACTTAGGTATTTACTGCATTCCACTAGAAGTTTTCATGAACTTTCATCGTAAACCTGTAGACATGAAATATAACGAACGTTTACATTGTTAAGGGCTTTATTAAATATTACAAGTTTAATCTTAATAGTTGTAGACGCTTGAGTGTTATGCGCCATTTTGACAGTTTTTGAAACAATGTATGTGAGTGTAAGGCGCTGTGTGCAGTGTGTGAGGTATTATGTACTCAAGGTTTTCGCAGTTATAGTAGGCGCCAGATAATCGTGGAATAACGGTCATTGACCCACCTACAATTATTGACATTTATAATTTGAAAAACGGAATTAATGACACAAAGCTATCCCGAATCATCATCTCTCGTGATCCTTAACATTGTCTAATAATGAAAAACGATTCATATTTAATTGTTCAGGTATGAACAGTTATTAGGGAAAGGTCAATATACTTTATTCCACATTTATCTGGCGCCTACTATAGTGGGTACTTAAATAAAAACAACCAAATTAAGAGGATAAACGTCACTTGACCTGATTGTGTTGTTATAGGTCGTTTCAAACTTAAAGACGTGTGTGCAGTAACCCACATTTGTGGTCTCTGATATCTCATGAACGAGCTGCCATTAGGTTGGATTCTACCTGAACATAGAGTTTGTTTGGTTCGGCCTGGCAACCAAGCAACATTTTCGGTATCTATCTAATTTGAATCTGAATAGATTAACGAAACTTCACGATGATAGTTTCATTTCAAGTTCTTGAATATTGAGGCATATAGACTAAATTCTTTTTAAGGGAACTTCCTCCAACTTAGTTGCTATAATAATGGAAAAAACCCTGATTATCCTTACCAATATCACAAATGTGAAAGTGACTGTCTGTCTGTCCATCACCTTGTTTGGCACTCAACAGACAGATGTGTTGCTGGGGAGTTTGTTGCGCCACTTCTTCTTCCTAGCTAAAACACTAGGAAGTGGTGACGGGCATTTAGAGTGTCTTTATGTAGAATTTTGACGTTCAAAAAGTGCTGGCACTCAGCGTAATTTGAATAAATGACTTTTGATTCTGATTTTGAATTTGTTACGCTTTTACACCTGAATGTCTGAATCGATTTTGTTTTTTTTTTTTAAACATAGATGGGTTCCTAGAAACGGTTACTTTTTTATACAAAATCCAAGCCACGGGGAAAAACTAGTTGTCCAAATTAATTGACAAACTATAAATGTCAATTTCACTGGGTCGGGTAGCGAAAAAGACATGAAATACATAAAAAGCGCTACCAATAAAATAAGTAAGTAACCTGAATATAAAATCAAACTGTTAATTAATTTTATTCGGCATTCCAGTTCGTCCGTGTTGATTTCCGTTACTGTAAAATTATTCATTTCATTTCAAAAGCGTAAATATTTATAACTTTGACCATTCATTAATCATTTATTCGTTGCGCAAAAAGTTGCTTTTCATAATAATAATATTTGACTCACCAGAGCATGGGCAGCAGCATTCTCTGTACATTGCAACAGCTACACCACAATCGCCAACCCTTTCCTTTGGGGGAGGCCTATGCCCAGCAATGGACATCTTTCGGCTGGTATGATGATGTCTTTTCGACCATCTGTTCTGCGAGCAATGTGCCCTGTCCACTGCCACTTCAGTTTGGCAATCCTTCGGGCTATGTCGGTAACCTTGATTCTCTTACGGACATCATCATTCCTGATTCGATCACGCAAGGAAACTCCGATCATTGCCGTCTCCATTGCCTTTTGGGTGACTTTAAGCCTTTTGATGAGACCCATTGTGATCGACCACGTTTCAGTTACATAAGTCATCACTGGCAACAAGCACTGGTCATAGACTTTCGTCACGTAACATTTTACTATAATAATAATACTCGTTTCTCATATAATATTGATGATTTATTTGATTTATTTTTTACTAGTGGCCCGCCCCGGCTTCGTCCGGATTTTTTTTAAAATTTTATTTCATACAAACCTCGCCCTGACACTTTCAAACACAACAAAAAATAAATTGTTCAAGTCGTTCTCAAGTTATGCGCGACTCATTTTGGCGATTCATTTTTATTTATATAAGTAGATTAAAATTTTAAATTAAATAAAATTGAATTTTATACTATTTTTTTATACAAATTGTGTATGTCGCATAAAATTAAACCAAAATACTATGGGGTTGTGGTTTTTTATATTCAAAATTCTCTTACGTTAACGATACTGTAACGTTACTATGCCTACGTCAAAACATCTGTGTTAGGGCCCTTTGACCTAACAGTAAATAGATAATACGATAAGCCTTGGTAAGACTAGTGTCACATTTTTTGGCAACCGTTATGTCCAGTGATCGGATAATCGGGCGCTTATATACCTTAACTTCGTCCCGTGAAAGAATAATATGGACATTACTTTCTGAATAAAAAAGTAATCCCAGGATTGAACAATTTTGTAAAAACAACTATAACAAAGTTAATGAAATTATAGCAGTGGTTATTTTGATTTAGTATCTTTATTTTATTCAAAACAAATAGAAAATCATAAACATTAAAATTGTACATTAAAAGTTCCATTAGTATCGGCATTTCAAATTAAAAAAAAGAAAACAGCGAGAGTTATAACAATCTCGGGAATTACGAACGATTCCGGGATTCTGAAAATCATGTCCGTGTTATACTTTTGTAGGAATAAAAGTGAAGTTTAGGTATATTAGCGCCCGATTATCCGATCACTGGTTATGGCAGTCAAAAATCATTGGCGATATAAGTGACATTGACGAGCAAAATCAGATTCACTCGCTCGTAAAGGTACAATTCCGTGCATCGCGGCCGAACGCAGCCGTGCGCGATCTATCGCTTGCGGCTGTCGCGCGCGGATGATGCGACAATAGTCAGAGTATGAAAATGTATGGCACCGCTTCCGAAGTCGGCCGCACGCGTCTATCGCAGAACTCGGAAACGGCGCCATACATTCTCATACTCTGATTGTAGTCGCACGCGATCGATCGCGCACGGCTTCGTTCGGCCGCGATGCACGGAATTGTACATTGAAGGTGCGCCTTAGGCTTTATTAAACGTTGTCCCACACTAGGAATTTCTCCTGTATCATGGGTGCATTTACAAAAATAGAAACTCACATACACAAACAGCCAGACCCGGAACAACTATCTGTAGGCCATACATCCTACAGCCAATCGCTCAACCAGTGTGCCAACCGAGTCGTCTTTAGAAATTCGTCTCAGTACTAAACCTGTTTATCCCAAAAATAGGGCATCAATATTACTATAATGAAGGTTACTACAAAATACCTAGCCACGAGATTTAGTGTTCCAGTTTCTTTAAAAAGGCGATAAATCTTGGCATCCTTCTTTGTTATTTTCACAGGATTCTAAGTAAGTATTTTTTGTTACAGTTTTCTTTGAAATCTGTATCGCAAAAGTTTGTTCATAAAATAAATATTGAAAGGAACATAAAAAAGCACTTCTATGTGGACCAAAGACTAATGTGGAGTTGATATTTATTTTGTACTTTGGAGAATAAGTTATGGTTGAATGGTTAATCTTTGGTCATCGTAAGGATTCCATTTTGTTGACAAACGATTGCCTGGACTTTTCTTCTATAGTCGCCCTTGTAACTGCGTTTTTTGTTGAATTAAAGTTATTGAAGAAGGTTTTATAGTAGGCGCCAGATAATCGTGGAATAACGGTCATTGACCCACCTACAATTATTGACATTTTTAATTTGAAAAACGGAATTAATGACACAAAGCTGTCCCGAATCATCATCTCTCGTGATCCTTAACATTGTCTAATAATGAAAAACGATTCATATTTAATTGTTCAGGTACCTATGAACAGTTATTAGGGAAAGGTCAATATACTTTATTCTACATTTATCTGGCGCCTACTATAGTATACAATTATCACTTTTGTAAAAAAGATCAGAAAGTAATTTATTGTGTCGAGTTGAATTAAAGGCACATTACTTTATCGTGTTGTGTCGTGACAAGGGATACCACAATCAAACGAATCTATTCAGCCGGCCACGTGCGAGTCGGACTCTCACACGGAGGGTTCCGTACCATAAACCGAAAAAATAAACACGTTTCTTACATGATTTGTTTTTATAGCTGTATAAATACACACGCTGTGAAATTTTACTGTCTACCTATAGCGGTTCTTGAATTACAGCCTGCTGACAGACAGACGCGTTCCGTACGGAACCCTAAAAAAACACCTTTAATGTCCCTACAATTTCACAAGTTTTTGACATTGGTTATTGCTGATATGGTATTGAGACTTGTTGCATTGGAACTTTTAAGTACAAGAATAATTGGCCTTCAGATTATCTACAATACGTTACATTTTCCGCTGCAAATAAATGCAAAGGCAGGTATTCCACTTAGCAGCTAGGTACTTTAACATCTACTCCCAATAACACAATCAAACCAAAACACAGCTTAACAAACAAAACATCAAAAAACCACTCACCAGAAATCCACGACCCGTTCCACCTGACCGGCGTCAGTTCCTCCGTCAGCAAGTCCTGTATCCTCAGCCTTCTCCCCTTGACCCTGGGGCCTTCGTCAGGCGGCGTCAGCAGCACCACTGACGTCACGATCAGGGCTAGCACCGCCACGATGACCAGCAGAGCGATGAGGATACCGCGCCAGTTGCGCTGGTTCGGACCGCCGACAACCAACTTCTGAAAACAATGGAGATATGTTTAGATAGTTCTTGAATGTGTGGTGGGCATACACTTATATTATAAAGAAGGTTCGTCGTTCGTTCTAATGATGTCACTAACTCGTGGTCTTTGCTATACCGAAGCAAAGTAGTCACGCGATCGGTAGCAGTCGTGAGCATATAATATCGGATGTGTATTTGAGAAGCGCTTACTCCTCACGGTGTTTCATACAAACTTTCAAGTCCTCCTTATTCTTGGAAATGAATGAACTAATTTTAATGAAACCTGGTATGCATACGCTAGATATCCAGGTCTAAATAGTTAGCATTATCGAAAAACAGTAAGACGGGGGAGAGAGAGAGATTCAAAGTTTTTTACACAAAGTGAAAAATCACTCTATCTTTCGCACTGAACTGTTTGTTTTCAACTAACTATTTAGACCTAGATATCTAGCGTATGCATTTCATTAAAATCAATTAATGTATTTCCAAGAATAAAGACTTGAAAGTTTGTATGAAACACCGTGAGGAGTAAGCAAGCTCTCTTAAGAGCTGTGTGTACTACTAAAAAGAATTACGAAAACTACGATTAAAAAGGTTTTTTTTTATTTTTCACCATTTAGTGGCTATTTTGATCTCAAAACCAAACTACTGAACCGATTTTGATGAAATTCCTGTGGGACCAATCGGAAAGAATATCCTTTCACATAAAAAATATTTTTTCGTATCGGTCCTAAATGACGGAGTTATGAGGTAACAAATTCCTACTTTTTTGAAGTCGGTTGAAAATAAATAATTCTAATTTGACGCCCACACACAATATTAAGAACACAGTAGAAAGTTACTTTAACAACTTTTATAATATCCCATCAGGCGTTTATAATAATATCATCATCACCATCATCATATCAGCCGAAAGACGTCCACTGCTGGACATAGGCCTCCCCCAAGTGTCGCCACAAGGACCGGTCCTGTGCGTCTCGCATCCATTAGCTACCCACGACCCTCACCAGGTTATCGGTCCACCTTGTGGGAGGCCTTCCAACGCTATGTCTTCCGATACGCGGTCGCCACTACAGAACTTTTCGGCCCCATCGACCATCTGTTCTGCGAGCAATGTGCCCTGCCCACTGCCACTTCGGTTTGGCAAACTTTTCTTGAAAACTTTCTTGTGAAAAGTTCTAAGCTTAAAAGCTCAAGAAAAATTACTGGGATGACTTGGTTGGATCCTTCTCGTCTCGTATAATTTATCCATATCCGGGCATAAGGAAGGATAAACCGCATGATACTAGACTTGGTAATAGTAGTGAGTAAGATCCGAGCACTTTAAGTTGGACAAGCGGTGGTAAGATTTTCAATGCGGGGTATATGATGAACCTTTGCTTTTGGGAGTAATTTCTTGATTCGTCAGTTTCTCCTTTCCTAGTAGACGAGCTGAATGACGCAGTATGACGTAACGACTTAATGACGTTTAATGCTCAGGACGCTCGCTTGATATAAGCAGAGATGAAGCTGTAGTCTACATTCTATAGAGGTACTTAACTAGTACTACTTTTAGAGCTGATTTTTCCGTTCATACGACATTTATAAATATGTTAGATTAAACGTTCTTTATACACACAATAGTTGCCGCCCGCGGCTCCGCTCGCTTGAATGTCGAAATTATCCTAAGGGAAGATACTCCCGGGATAAAAAGTGTTATTCCAGACTATTATCTACCTCTATGCAAAATTTGATCAAGACCCGTTCAGCCGTTCTGACGTGATTGAGTAACACACACATACAAACTTTCGCGTTTATAATATTAGTAGGATAGTAGGAAGGATATACATACATTCATTAAAATCATTATAAGTGCCCTTCAAGTTCACTACAAAAAACCGAACCCTTATTACAATATGTTGTGTGTTGTTACAAAGTGTGTAAGGTATACAGGGTGTTTCAGAATGTGTGATATACAGATTGTACTTCGGGGAGAGTGGCCAGGAACTCCACGATCTCATCCCACCGGCCCCCTTCTACCATCGGACATCTAGACGCACTGCAAGTTACCATCCCTACCTTGTTGCTATTCCACCAATTCGCACTAAACGTTTCCAAACGTCTTTTATAATGCTCACAGCAAAGGAGTGGAACTCTCTGCCTGCGTCTGTGTTTCCGAACGCATACAACCCTAATCTCTTCAAAATTAGAGTGAACAGGCTTCTTCTGGGTAAGCTCGCTCCATCGTCGACTTTGTCTCTGTCATCTATGACCCAGCTAGAGTCAAGAGCAAACCCATATTAAATAAAAAAAAATAAAAAAATATAATTAAATTTCATTGCAAAAAAAATAATTTTTTTTTTTTTTTTTTGCATATTGTATCCAAATCACTTCAGTCTGATGAAGTTAGCGCTATTTACTTTAGTTCAATTACAGTTTGATGCCATTAACAGCCTTTACATCTATAGGCATAAGTTGCCTGAAAATAACAAAGCTTAAATAAGCAAAATCGCAACAAAAAAATAACTAACCCAATCTTTCTTTACACTTCTCAGAACCTCTGAGCATCCCGCGTACAACAACTGGACCAACAAATAAAACATCTAATTTTAGATGAGAAAGAAAGACACAAAGAATCAACTTGTAGGACACTCAATCTTCGCAGAGTGATCCCACAGATTACGCCGTTTAATCTGAAAATGTTTGAGAAGTTTAATTGAAAAGATTAAAGTATTACCCGGACGTATTTTTAGCCTGAGAAAGCTTGCACGGGTAGTCTTCTTACGCCGAGAAAATTCTTATCAATATCATCCTAATGTATAGGATTAACTGTCTGTAACTGAGTGACTGAGTGACCGACAGACAACGCACAGTCGAAACTACTGGTCGAAGACAGATGAAATTTGGTATGTAGGTGTCTTGGGGAGTTGCGGAATTTGTTCGAAAGAGTTACCGCGGCCCTGGAACGCAAATACTTTAGAAGAAACACGGATGGGTTTTTGTCAGTAAGAGTCTGACACGCCCTTCCGCTCCACCCAGAGCGTGGAAGTCATTTGATGATTTCCCATCCTTAAAAAAAAGGATCCTTGGGGGGGCACTAAAAGAGGATTTTGCAAAGTTCCTGGGGTCGGGAAAAAACGGGATGTACATATACAAAGTCGCAGGCAAAAGCTAGTGTAGTCTAAATCCTCAAAATTCTGCTTGAAATTGTGCGACACTACCATTATTTAATTTGTTGTGATGAGAAAAGTTTAGTAACATAGTTTCATAAGTGTTAATAAATATGAATATTTTGAGTTCGATAAAAATAAATAATAGTAATTAAACATGGTGATTTTTTAAGCAAGCTTGGTGTACCAAATCCTAAACTATCAAGTATAGCGAAAAATACTGAGAAAATGATGAGATTTCAACATAACTGGTGAAATCTACTAAAAAGATAAACCAAACCTTTGCCTTAGCCTTCGGAGGATACAGGCGGGCTGCTACAATATTAGTGGGGGAGCTGGTAGACATTTTTGGATAGGTGTTTAAAACAAGCTGAATACTTGTCTTAAACCTCTCCTATAATACCCCAACATAGAACTGCAGACCTGGCTGGGGAGAAGCGGGGCTAAATCAGCCCTTATGTTTTCAGAAATAAGTTTTTTTACAAAAAATATCCTTGAGTCATCAGAAATTTTTGAAAGGAGTTATAGGACAAGTTTTCAGATTGCCTTAAACACCTACCCAAAAATGTCTATCAATCAGCTCTCCGACCATATTTAAAAATATTAAATAATAATATAACATATTTACCATATACCACTTCTTGAGTTTTAAAAATCGAAATTCTGTTTCTCTCTTATTTCTTAACATTAGCTGGTAACCAAAATATGTTATTGAAATACTACAAGAGAGACACAGAGAGTTACTAGTTCCATACCTTCCTGAACACTCATTGTTCAGGAAGGTATGGAACTAGTAACTCTCTGTAAATAAAAAATAAAAATGCAATGCTCTTTACTACGTCTACAATTAATTTATCTTATCAGAAACATTTAGAAGTTTAATTGAAAAGTTCAAAGTATTATCCAGACTTCAATATATATCTTTCTCTGTAACTCGCAGGAACTCGTCGCTAAGTTTTACGCCTCGACATAAACCTAAGTTACTCGTAACTTACATAAGTCTTAACTGTCATGTTACGAGGTCCGGTAATTAAGTACAGTGGCCGTGGTTCGAGTTTTTTAAGGTTCTCGATCGCGTTAGCGTAAACATCAATTTGTTTAAAAATGAATAAGCGCCATCTGGTGATAATGACGGAAAACCTTATTTTTTCAAACAGTTTGACACACGTTTACGCTAACGCGATCGAGTATGTTAAAATACTTGCACTAATCCTCCTGGTATCAGACGGATTGACATACATATATATGTCACCGGAAAATTGCAGACTCCGTAAAATTGTAATAAATGTTTACTACATTATAATTTCTCGATAAATTATGAAAAAATCGTTTTGTATAAAATAAATCCCATCCAAATTCAATAGATTCCAATTAATCTATGCTGTGCCTTTTGTGTCTTATTAAGAAAAAATAGTTTAAAATTTCACGCGATATTTTACAATCTTACGGCGCGTCGGAGAGAAGATATGGACATTTTAAAAAAATACAATAAAACTCCCGACCAATTTGCAATTACGGTGGCCTATCGAAACGGTAACTGACCAACTACGCAGAATACTTATTGCAAAAGTATGTTCGCAAACGTTGTTGCACTCTCTGTTCCTTTGGAGCTCTTACACACCACATTTTTTCAGACAAGCGTCGACGCGTGTCACACGTATCTAACTGTAACGCGCTGCCAACGATCATAAACGTTTTTGGTCTTGTTAAGTTTAGCAGCGCCGATAACGCACGATAGAGAAACGCGCGTCGACGGCGCCTGATAAAACGTGGTGTCTCAGAGCTGATACTCTCATAGTCTGGTGGGCCGGCAATCCGACACGACCGGGGAGAAATCTGACTCGGGACCAACGGCTTTACGTACTTTCTGAGGCACCTCCGGGCCGCAATTGATAAATTCCATTTGGAAAAACCTAATAACGCTTTTTGGCCTACCTTGGAATACCAGGACCACAAGCTCGGAGTTTAGGACGGTGAGAGTAATTTTTAAGTTTTATATATAAAGTGAAAACTTACTCACTTTTTCTGTTTAAACTCTTTTATGAAAAGGGTTTTAATTTACTTTTAAGGCCTAGGTAGGTATCTTGCGTCTGCCTATCAAGTTTCATACTTTCCAAGAAAAAAAACTTGAGAATTTGTATGAAAAGTAAACACACTTAGGCCACTTTCACATTAAGATGTTAGCAGCGCGACAGTCGCGCGGCCTAAATTTGTAGTAGTTGCTTTTGTTTCCTATAATGTGAAGGCATGTGCCACTGCTGCACTACTGTCGCGCTGCTAACATCCTGATGTGAAAGTGGCCTTATAATGTGAAGGCATATGCTTCTGCCACGCTACTGTCGCGCTGCTAACGTCCTAATGTGAAAGCCGTCTTAAGTCGGTTTTTTTTTAAATTTTGTTTCAAGAAGTACCATAAACTTAAAGTTTACTTAAAGTCTCATATATTAAACAGAAACTACCCACTAAACAGGTGAGTTTCCCACTCCACCTTCCATCCAAGATAGCCTGTAAAAAGTAACGTAGCGTTAAAACAAATTGTCTATGGGCGAACCATATAAAACTAAATAAGTACCTCCCTACGCAGCCGTTATCGTTGGTACAACACTAACTTGCCGTAATGGCCAACATTTTGGCGGGAAAATGGTACTGCGCCTCATATCCTACAGTGTGAGAATATTATTCTTTTATTTAATTAATGGATGATCTCTGTGTTTTATGAGATATGGTAATCTTGATGGTTACTAAGTATGTAGAATAGGTTTCCTTCGTTACTTTGGTGTGGTGGCAAACCTTCATTTTCATATGCATGATCTTCTGGTTTCCTGGTATATTTGTTTACTGTGTGGAAGTTAGTGTGTGCTTCACATGTATTTTTCAGTTTATTGCAACGCAGCAATATGTCAAATTTTAAAAGCAGGCAGATGCGAGACGTTTTCTAAAATTGCTCTACAGATAAAACAATAAGAAAGCGTTGTAGAATTATCGCGATACACCTGTCTACGGAGGCCTTTACTATTGCAGAGCTTTTATTACAGTTTATTCATGAATTAAACGGCTTTTACGTACAATTTCTGGATTAAGAATATGAAGTTGAGTATTTGTCAAATTCTGCAATTCGACATTAAAATGTGCTACTATTTTGAATTCAGCGGTGTCTATTGTTACTGCTTCCTAGTTTCTACTTGCCTGGTAGTGAACCCGCATTGACCTGCAACCTTTTCAAGAAGCGGCTGATTTGAAACTTTTAGGCAACTACGACGACATCGTACAGAACTTCTTGTTGGGTGTTCGTTGTACTACATTTTCACAACTTAAACACAAGAAGAGTGGGCGTTTTGGGGGTCGTCTTTTATAACTTTAACCTTCATAAATATGCTTCTAAAAATTCTTGTTTGCGATTTTTTTTAAATTCGAAGTTGTAACCCGAAATATTCATAATTCACGTCCCACGTCCCACGTCTGCACTTGTATAGCGTAGATTTATATCACAAGATCCATTAGTTTCGGCATAAAAGTACCTATGCTATGGACGTTATAAATTGGGGCATTTTTCATAATGCCCGGGTATTATGAATGAAGCTAAAAGAACGAAGTAAATAATTATAATTTGAACTTCCTTATTCAATCCATGTGGTTTTCGGGCAATCTGATAATACACAGGTACATTGCACGGAGTTAGAAGAGAACGGCGCCGTTTAATCAGCGGCCTAAGTGACATCCCGGCATTTGATTGAACAGTTAGGCACATTACTTGGTTCAATATCGTTTAATGATTTACCTAGCCAAGTAGCGAAACATAGAGCACAGGAAACTTAGGGTATCTCGACATGGATAGATTCCTTTTTACCCTGCAGACAGTTAAAAAGGAGGCCGAGGTTAGAATTTTGAAATTGATTGTTGATTGAATTTAGAACTCCATAAATTAAATGTTTCATATATTTTCGTCACACGATTACCCTATTCTATGAACAGCCTAAGCATCTGCCAGCTATAAATGATGAGTCTTATTATTGATACGGTAAAGTCCAGTTAATTTAAGTTTTTATTATCATCCGCCGAATTCCTATGAAAGAAAAGATTTCATTTGTTTTTAAATATTGATTCTACGTTTGAAATAAACAGTAATAAAACCTGGTTTTAATTACTCTGCCCCATAGGTGATAAGCATTATAAAAGAATGCCCGGACGATTTGATTATTTCAATAGTTGTTATCACACTGCACCCTCATATTGGGCATTTTTTAAACTGCGCGGGCATTTTTATAGTGTCCTATTTATCATTTATTATTATAACGCATTTTAACAACAATTTTAACGGAACACAATATACATAAACTAGAGACCTGCCAACATAGCATGGAAAGAAGCATGCTCAATATTAAACTACGAAATAAAATAAAAATAGAAACAATTCGTAAACAGACCGTTACAGGTGTGACATATTGTATTAAGAAACTTAAATGGCGATGGACAGGTCACATGATGAGAAACAAAAAAGAGAAATGGGCTAAGGAAGTAACTGAGTGGTATCCAAGACAGTACAAAAGGAAAAAAGGGAGGCAACGTCGTAGGTGGGAGGATGATATTAAAAGAACAGCAGGCATTATGTGGAGAAGGAAAACACATGATCGCACTATGTGGCAAGCTTTAGGGGAGGCCTATGCTGGGAAGCAAGACAATCTTCGCGAAACTGGTGTCTAGTAATAAAATTAAATATTTAGAAAAACTTATTTGTAAGATTGTTAATTAAAGGCTATTATTATTATTATTATTATTATAACGCATGCAAACTTGTGTAATTAATGAAATGATATATTTACAAATTCCTCAATTATTATTTTATATATATATTTTTTTTGTAATAACATGTATGCAATAAATAAAGCTTTATTATTATTTATCATTTGGTCCATAACACCTACACTCAACGAAAGTGTACCTTCAATCAGTGCTAGAATTTTTGTAACGGGATCAGTACTTCCTTGGACCACCCTTTTCTAACATATAACCAAAACAATTTCACCTCATATCAATATTAATTTAGCTAGGTAAAAAGTACAAACTGAAATACAACTTTGAACTGTCCTCTACTTGCTATAAATTGTTTCGATATTCACTTTAATCGTTCCTGGACACTATTAATCCATCATGTTCTACAGCGAACGATATAAAACCTTTTTCAAGTAATCAACGAATGGCTGTGACGTATCGAGGCTTATCGGTGGCAGTGGCGGCCATTTTGTTTTTTGACACTTATTATTCTTTGTTTGAAATTGCGGAGTTTTTTCTTGTGATTGATGGTAGTGGTTTCCTTTTATTTTGTCGATGTTTAGAGCGAAAGATGATTTTCCTTCTTTAAAATATATATTCCTAATTAAACCAGATTGTATCTGCTTGTTTGTTATTACGTGTCAATCTGCCTAGCCATTTCCCAACTATATTGGTGTCACCATGATACCCCTTGGCAAAACTGGCGACAGATTTTCTGGCTTCTGACTATCCATAACGACTGGAGAAAGGCATAGAGGGACAGGACGAGAGAACTTGAGTCAAGAAGCGTCTGCGGCGATAGCTCTGCCTATTGTATAGGCGGTCTTATATGTCCGCAGCCGTCCTCTTGTGATTCGGCCAATATGACTTGATGTCGGTGGGGCCATGGGTGGTTGGTGGGATTGTCACTATCTATCCGTAACGACTGTCAAAGATCAAATGCTGCTGCTGTTTGTGTATGTGAGATTGAATGTTTGTAAACGCACCCACGATACAGGAGAAATTCCTAGTGTGGGGCAACGTTTTTTAAAAAAAAAAAAAAAATGAAAGCCGAGAGCAACGGCTTAACGTGCTCGAGACATGGAAGAAAGTTTATAAGTTAATTTGGTTACCTATCTGGGAACTGACTTCGGCGAGCGCAAAGCATTGTTCTGTGGGGTGTCGAACGTAAAAGAATAGCACTATCCCATCACTTCCCGTGGGTGTCGTGAGAGGCCACTAAGGGACTCACCAGACAATGGGTAGTAGCATTCTCTGTGCACTGCGACAGCTACACTGTGACCGCCAACCCGCCTGCCAAGCGTGGCGATTATGGCAAACCTCTTGAGGGAGGCATATGTCCAGCAGTGGACGTCATTCGGCTGATGGCGATAAAAGCACTTCTCTAACATTAAGACCGAATCTTGGCTGCTATTTTTAGCCACGGGCACTTTCTATCCCTTTTTAAATTATAGATACAAGCAAATATAGCTCAACTACATTTCAATTTAGCCAGATTACTACACCGCACCGGTGCCTGTGAAACGAACAAAACGTACAGTCACGTAACCTCGTATCAAAAATCCAGGTTAAGCTGATTACTAACAAAAACATCACAGATCCAATCTTTGTGAGATTTATTCGGCGCGTCAGTTGAAGCCAGTATTTACTTGATCATTTTAGTGAGCTTTCAAGGGTTACATGGGGAAATTGTTATTATGATTTGAAAGAGGTGTCTGGTTCTAGAGAAAATGCCGTTCTATCAGCGAATGCGATTGTCGAAATGCCAAGATGTAAAGGATTGATCACGTGACATTTCAACAACGCTTGCATTATTGACGTTTTAACAATCTCCTTCGCCATCCATGCTAGCGTTTCCCAAACATTTTTGACGCAATGCTACCGCTGACAGATTGTCACTTCGCTAGAGCCGTAGGTGTAGATCCAGACGACAAAATTATTAAGCCTACAGTTAGAAAACCTGCTAATGATTCTCACAGACAGGTGTAGCGCGACAACACGACAACGATGCGACAACACCTGTTCATAGAAATGGTTTACAAATAGAACGATTTTATTATACAATTCCTGTAACTTATACCTATGGTATACATTTAGAAAAGGGTACGCGCATATCCCGTTTTTGAAGTTATACTTCTTTTGGCGCGATGGAGAAAACTGATGAGAGTGAATTTTTACGATGCGCGCGCACACCGACACCTGAATTCTACATCGTGAAGTTAGTTCTAGGTGGCATGAAAATCGATAACTATGTTCAAGTTGTATATTCTAGTATTTTTTGATTGTCTTTTGTTTCTTTTATGTTTGAATTTCGAAGAAGAATGTGGTTTTAATTTCGAAATAAACCGCCAAAATATAAGATACAAATATTTTGATAAATGTAATTGATTAGACACTAATTTTTCCCGCGGCTCAGCTCCTTTTATTCTATCCTAGAAGATTTTATTGGAATATGATGATTTTTCGAAGACAAAAAACAGCCTCTTCATGAATGAGTTTTCTTAATCGGATTTGTATCTACAGTAGAACGGAACAAATAATTTTACCGTTTATAATAATTATTAGTACTTATTGACTATTTTGAAAAAAGGAGTCTCGTAACTTATATTTCATTGTAAGTAAGGTACCCATAAACTTCTCAGGTACACACCATCCAGAATAGAAAGTTGGTATTAATTTCAAATACTACTAACAAAACATTCGAATCAAAAAAAAAAAAATTTGCATGAGATCTGCCCTATTTTATGAACAAACAGTTTTAAAACTATGAAACGTATCAGTTATTTAGCGTAATAGACTTAATTGGCGATCGTTCGAACGCAACAAATTGAAGCTGAAAACAACACAAATATTTTAAAACTTTTATATTTTTTTAGTTGTGAATGTTTTTTTTTCCATACGCCAAAGAAGTATAACTTCTAACGCGTGTACATAAGTACACACACTCTTTCATTTTTTTCCCACCCCCTAAAAATTTCGTAAAATCATCTCTTAGTGCTCCCCCACACTCCCAAAGGAACAGCTCTCTACGACCAACAGTTTCGGCTGTGCGTTGTCTGCCAGTCACTCAGTCAGTAACGAAATAATTTCGTATATTAGGATTTCTAACTACAGGCTCCTACTATCTTCTTTGCCACTGTCTTTGCAGTTGACAGTTCTACATATAATGATAATAAACTAATCTGCTAAGTCAATATGATGTCCTAGTCTTGGTAATAGTGAATTTTAATTAATTCAAACAATGTTATTAAACTAGCTAGTTGCCTCAATTGATTTCAGCTATGTCCACTTAAGGCCCGACCTCATTGAAATACATTGTTTAGTAGATTTTATTATTTACTCAGAATTAAACTTCTAAGATAGTATCCGCAAAATTAGAGATTTTTGTGAAAAATTATCGTGTACTTACTTAAACAGGATTTTTCAAGCAAGACTTTTCAGAAGAAAAACAATCGAAAAAGTCAGTGTACGGTAACCCTGAAAACGCGAATATTTAAGAAAAAAAATGTCGCGTTTTAAAGACAGTGTGGTTATAATAAGAAAAATCTGTAATACGCAATGACAGAATACAGAGGACCAAAGCTTCTAGAGAATTTTTCTACTCATATCAACATCAGGGTAACAGCAACAAAAAAACTTCTTAAAAGCTCAATGCCTTGTAATAAGTGAAGGTTTCTTATGTATTAGGGTTCCCGTATTTTAGCATATAAATTAAGGTTTTTAGGATACCTACTTGAAATCACTCGAGTTTTTTATGTACGAGTATGCAAGAGGAAACCAACTTGGTTTTTTGCTTTTGTGCTAATGGGCTACCGTTATCTCACTGATGTAAAGCGGTGATGTAGTTGAAAATGAAGCACTCTTGCTTAGAAGCAACGTATTCACTATTCACTTTTGACGTAGATTCCCCCATTTCCCACAGCTGCTTAACTCTTTTTCTTAGTTTTTGGCTAGTGTTGTAAAACCAGTTTTGTGACTACACACAAATTCTGTCTAAACTAGTCGATTTTACTCGAAATATTTCACTGAAATGTGATTCTTTTCATGTATTTCGTGAAGTAACAAAGGTCTCTATTGTATAGTCTTTTCAAGTAACTATGTTCGCGATCCTGTAAGTAATGCTGATAGAGCACAATTACCGATCGCGATTTGCAGATTTTTTTTTTATTTATTTCGACACACCCAAGCACAATCCACCGCTAATGGCATGAATGCTCAACAAATAAAATATCTCATACATTTTTAATTCCCAAGTTCCTTCCCTAATTTCAAATCAATAAAACCCCACGGGCCCTAACCCGGGTACCAGGGTACTATAAAATTTAGCGTGGTCACGATTCTGTAATAACGGTTTTCAGCGTCGATGTAAAATGATCAATTGCTTTTGACAGCGGACCGGCACGTACAACGCGGTCGCACGTACCCCTAGGTACCTATTCACGTACCTAAGCGTTTACAGGGTTAGCTGTCTCGTGATAAGGACTGCAGAAGTTCAGTGGTAATGTCTTTTACTAAAATTTTTAGGTGTCATTGTATGAGCTTCTTACCCAACTGTTGCACTAGATTAGACTGAGAGGTTTCAAAAGATTATTACCCAGTTTATTAGGTGTGGGTCAGCCATGATTTTAGTTTTCCGACAAAGACAATAAGGTCCAAATTGCATGGTGTACAATAAATTAAGAGTATATACTATTCTATTCCCTTGGTAAAACTGGCCACTGACTACACGTAACAATTTAAGATCTACAAGTAATAGCTGGGATCAATGGCCTACCGTAATTTCCGAGGCACTGAGAAGTCTCTGTATTGTTAGGATCGTCACAAAGACCCATCCATGGACATACCTGGGCATGCGTTGCTGAACCTTGAAGATCAAAACGTGCGGCTGTTAATATTTAGCCACGAGCTCCTCCTTAACCTTGTGTAGATTTTACCTTCTTATAATCTTTATTACCTGTTCTACAGCACTTTTTTCTTTCGTCTTACCAGGGTTCCAGAACTACCAGGCAATAGATTTACGGATAATAGCAAGTAATCTGTAACGTGAATCTAGGTTCAAAGAGAGTGATGAGCCCGAAAGTACTGAAATATCTACCTGGAGTGATGTGAATAGATAGACTGATTTATTTGGGAGGATGGATGAAGGATGATCCGATTTATAAGACAATTTGGATGGGTGGCAATACTGTCGTTGTTCAGCGCTTTTCTTATAGCATTTATCACCTTTGTATAATGTTAGGGTTGACTTATCTGGTATTGGCAAGTAATTATTTGCCATTTGCAAAGTAATCCTGTAGGTTATGACCACCTAGTCATTGTCAAACGGGCCTTGAAAATTTTTTCTTCATGTCTGAAGCACATCATGAATCATCATCTTCCTGCCCTTATCCCATGTTATTCGGGGTCGACGCAACACGTTTTTTTCTTCCATGCGGTCCTGTCAGCCGTCACGCTATCACTAACTCCCTTTTGTTTTTTCGTATCACTCCTAACACAATCCATCCATTTTTTCTTTGGTTTCCCTCTCCCTGTCCATCCATCCACATTTATATTCATAACTAGCGTAGTATGTAGATTTAACAGAATACGAGGCCATCTAATACTGGTTATGTTATCACTAACCTGCTCTCGATTGTACGTTGAAACTCTCTAACTAAAACTTAGCACATACGAATTTTCTGCGGGCCTTTGGGAAATTAAGTCTTTTCCCCTAACACTTCGCGGTGCACGGTTAAACGGGACATTGCTGGCTCGTTACTAGGAGCTCATGGCTAAATAGCGGGCAGCCCGCAAGGATCAATCTTGGTTGCAGAATTTGTTCGAAAGAGTCACCGCGGCCCTGGAACGCAAAGGGCTTTAGAAGGAACAGGGATGGGTTTTAGTCAGTAAGAATCTGACACGCCCTTCCGCTCCACCCAGAGAGGAAGAAGTCATTTGATGATTTCCCATCCTTAAAAAAAAACAATCTTCAAGGTTAAGCTACGCATGCCGGAGGTCGGCACGTAGATGGGTGAACTTACGTTACATGCCGTGCCTTGGAAAGCACTGTAAGCCGTTGCTTGTCATTTGTCATTTATCTTCGACAATGGTCAAACAGTATTCAAAACTTGCCCCGCGGGCTTTTCCCCCATTCCTCCCCGGTTTTTACACAACCTTTACTAAAAGACGAACCCTGAAATTGAGAACAACCAAATAAAGGAAATATTCCAAAAAATAAAAAAAAAGTTGAAAATTAAAGGGTGTCCCCATACATAAGTACATAGTTGACGCCTGCCACCAATAAAAATGATACAATTTTACCCTCGGCGCATGAGTTCGACTCGCACTTGACCGGTTTTTTTTATGTGATTAAACTAAAAAAATTCAGGCTTCTTGGCAAATTTCAGGATTCTAGGTCTCCGGGAAGTCCCCTATAAGTTTTCTCTAGCGATCGTCAGAACATGCGCCATAAACGGAGCGTAAACGGCCTTATCTTTAGACTACGTTGACTTAGAACTTTGTTTTTTTCATTGCTCCAAGGGGTAGCAGACTTAAGTATTTGATATTAATTTCAGCTTGATTCCTCCACTCATACTAGCACTTCGCCGGCGACTTCGTCCGCGCGGATTTAGTAGGTATTCCACAAACCTCAACGCCCGCTCTATCCTTTTAGTTTTGGAAAATTAAGCAAAACAATTTTCATTCATTACTCAGCTATTTCTGCTGCTGATTATGTAGTCTCTGGATCAGCGCAACTATCCGCCCGGTTACCTCGTCAGGGTTGACTTTGCAAAAATTGTTAGATTTGTTTCAATTATCCCAATTTTAGTTTGTTTATACGAATTCCCACGTAAATTGAAGTAAGCAAGTCTTCCCCTAAAAACTTCATCACCCCTTTTCGCCCCTTAAGGGATTTATTTTCGAAAAATCCAAATATTTGCTATTTTTATTTATTTTATCCAAATCATTAATGCCGTGTTACATCTGATTTTTTTTACTTAGAGCATTTTTAACACCGTCGTAACTTTGAGACGAAAGGTCCGATTTGAATAATTTAAAGTGTTATTTACATATAAATAGTCAACCTTGATTATCAAACCATTTAAATGGATACGGATTAATATCTTTTTATCAGAATTGTCACTTGTTCTTACACCCGCTATAAATTTGACCAAAAGTAAAAAAGTCACCAGTTCTTCTGGCTTTATAAATGCTTAAATGTATTTAGCATAAAAATTACGTGAATCAAAGTTATTATTAGCAAAAGATAGATACCTTCCCACTAAAATAGCTCCACACACGAGTCATTCAATACCATCGCCCATCAATCAAAATGAACCAACATTCTCCCATGACTTCCTGGTCCTTTTGACCCCCATTACGAAGACAAAAGACCCCATTCCCGTACCCCTGCATTGCTCAGGTGTCGTGTAACTGAATCGATCCAATCACCTCTTAGGGACGGTCGACTGGCGATTATCTGGCAAATTGTTCGAGCATAGTTAGGCACCCGAGTTTCAGAAGTGTGTGGAGATAAGTTCTATGTTGGGATGTGTTTGAAGATGAGGTAATGGGGCAAGTTTAAACAGATATTTTACATAGGTACTTTTGTTAAGCATTTTTGACTGCTTCGTTGATAAACGTTTTGACTTTGACTTTGATACTTTTTGCTGGTAGTGCTACTGTTGAACATGAGGTCCTGGTTTTGGTACCCTTGGATTTTTCATCAGGTAGGTCCAACAAGAGATTTTCACAACGGGAAAACCCTAGATCAGTAATGCATTTTTAACTGTATAATGAAGGTTAAAGAATATAATGTCACGTTTGAAAGTTATATTTATAATACCAGGGTATCATAGTCCTCTGCAGGCCCAAGGCTGCTTCTTATAAACATAGTAAAGAACGATTAATTATCATGCTTGCTCACTCCTCGTTAGCGGTTCCGAACCATTAGGCTAGAGCTTCCTCACGATGTTTTCCTTTACCGTAAGTAAGTCTAAGATTAATTACTGGACAACATACATAGGCCAGCAGCAAAAAAGTTTAGACTTTCATAAAATGCTCGATGATTTTGACTTAAGTATAATATAATACTAATAATATAATAGTAAACTAATCAGTGGACGTAGCAGTAACCCAAACGCGAGAGAGACATAACATGATCTAACCTTATTCATCGTCAATGCCGGTCGTTACATTGAGATGCGAGCAAGATTCAAATTGGTGACCATTCAGTCACTCCTATCACAAAAAATATTCTGACATTTGAATTTAGGTATAAGTACCACCTATAAACAAAAGTATCCACTAGTAAGCCAAGCAACGTGCTGACTTTACTAATCTTTTACCAGGGTCTCAGTATCTCGTAGGGTTCGTAAAAAAGAAGACGTCAAGACATCTAGGTCATAACCATATCGTTACCTCCAAACGTAACAAGAAAAACAAAATCAGTCTCAATAGGTCGTAACTGACTCTCTGGTCTTAATAGCCACTCTGGGCGTTAATGGGTCGTTATCTTAACAAGTGCCTACTCGGGTGACAACCTATTACATCCCTTCGGTTTATCTTGAGCCGGTCCTTACAGCCGAAAGGCAAACGTGGAAGATTTTGTGTCAAAAGACTCGATCTAATGAGGGATTGTATCTTGGTTTAAAAGTTTTTGGCTTGAATATTATGTATATTTACAAAAATCTTTTTGCGGTAGAAAGGATGAAACGGAAACGTCACTGCGATAAAGATACTAGGAGTTCATAAGTCAGTAAAGTTTTATGTTAGTTTTGATGTTCCTTGAACAAAAAATTTCAACTTAATTTAACTTAGACTAGGAAACTTAGAACAGGATTACAGAAAGTTCAAGGTTTTGTCGTCGAGCCTCAGATTACAAATCTGGTTCATTAAAGTTTTCCTTTCAAAATTAAGCTTAACAATGGCAAAAGTAACAAAATATTCACTACTTTGCTCAACCGGAGCAATGAACCCAACACCTGTAGCGTAGCAGTAGTAGCGCGGAGATGGGAGATTTAATTACTTAGTTGCCGCGCAAAACTCAAGGGATATGAATTAATAACTTGTTCGTAACTGAACCTATGTGGTAGCATCCTGTCTGTACTACCAGAGTTAAGTGATAGAATCATTTATTCATATATACTGTAGCAAGAACTAATAATGTACCTAAATGTTATCAGCGAATATAACCTACTAGCTGCCGCCCACGTGATTGTTGGAAATCCTATGTGTTATTCCAGACTATAATCTACCTCTCTGCCAAATTTCATCAAGATCCATTCAGCCGTTTTGACGTGATTGAGTAACAAACATCTATTCATTTATCCATCCAAACATACAAACCTTCGCATTTATAATATTAGTATAAAGATACTTGAAGAAAACGTAGATATGTACATACATGAATGAAAAAATACCCAAAACGGGGCTTAGAAAATCGCTTCACGGTTCAGTACCACCTTAACTAAAGCAATAAACGTAATGAAAGCATAAACAGTTAATTCTTACATCGAAACTAAAACTGAATTGATTTCAGTAATAACATAAATTACTAATTACATAACTGACCATTTTCATGGTTTTTAAAATATAAGGAAACATCAACAGATAGCCACTTAACCAACCGGTAATATTTCATTTTACTACCAGGAGACCATAAAAGATTGAAACCATAAAATCAGAACTTCCGTCACCAAAACCACTTCCGTAAGAAAATAAAAAGATAGCGACTTCCCTCCTAACGATAAACATTTACCGAAGTCTTAAGCAAATTGACGTGGTGAAGCAATACAGAGCTATTCGTACAAAAAGTTCGTTGTATCGCCCGTTTCTGTGTGGCATCGTAGAGGAAACACTATAGCTCGTTCGCAGAGCAATTTCCCCCAAACTGCCGTTCTAGTATCGCTGTTGACACAAACATTGGCTGCGAGATGAAAACATCCTGCGAGTTTTGACGCCCTAGTACACCTATGAACTGTTTAGTAGTGGACTTGCAGGTTTTTTTTATTTAACGACATTGTTATCAACTATTATAATTTGATCTTACAAAAAAGATCAAAAATAACCTCTTAGCTTGTGTCCAATTCTGTAAACATATCGAAGTGAAGGCTTGGGTGAAGTGACGAGGTGAGCTGTCAATCCATATAATCAAGACAGAATGACAGCTCACTCCGTGAGCACGTGACATCTTGATAATATGGATTGACAGCTCACCTTGTGATCAGCCTTCACTTCGACATTTTTACAGAATCGACCGGCTGGTTCTGAGGTACGAATTTATTTTTGAACATGACGTAAGTACTACAAACGTTTTTTCACGGATGTTTCAGCCCGAGTAAGACCCCACAATGTTACCATTCTTGGAAATAATAAGTTTATGAATGCGGAAGTGTGCATATCTGTCGGTATGGTATTTGCTGACAGCTAAATGACTGAATTGAATATATTCGCCAAGCGTATCTTGGTTTTGCAAAAAAACAATGTACATTCATTTCGAATTTGACAGTACTTACACCCTTAAATAACCTAACGGCTAAATGACTATAGTAGGCGCCAGATAATCGTGGAATATCGGTCATTGACCCACCTACATTTATTGACATTGTTAATTTGAAAAACGGAATTAATGACACAAAACTGTCCCGAATCAACATCTCTCGTGATCCTTAACATTGTCTAATAATGAAAAACGATTCATATTTAATTGTTCAGGTACCTATGAGCAGTTATTAGGGAAAGGTCAATATACTTTATTCCACATTTATCTGGCGCCTACTATAACTTAGTCTAACCTCAAAGAACAAAATATCATAATATCGCACTACCGCCAAAAATCTTAGTACCTCTATGACCCTCCCCAAACACCATCCATCCTTATATTGACCAACACAGTAACTCACTAACAGTATATCAACAATGATAGATAGACACTTCCGCCAAAAACACGAGACAAAAGAAAACCAACGTCCAGCCAGTTTTTTTTATACTAGCGTCCGCGTGAATGTCTGATATTATACCAAAGGATCTACATATACTGCCGGGATAAAACTACTAATATGCTTTTCCAGACTTTAATCTATCTCTGCGCCAAATTTCATACTGATCCGTTCAGCCGTTCCGGCGTAATTGAGTAACAAACATACATTCATCCATCCAAACTTTCACATTTATAATAATCGTAGTAAGACTACCGGGTCTATCCATTCGTAGGTCTATGTCGCTAATCGAAACATACCTTATCGCCTTGCGTTGAATTGTGAAACAGTTGCTGAAAACATGTGGGTGCTGCTGTTTGTCCTGTGCGCTTTTGGAGTAAACGGGAGGCTGAATGAAGAAGAGGAACAAGGGTCATCGGGTATGTGGACTTTGATTAATAAAAAAAGAGAAAATAAAGCTATTTTGTAAATTGACGAAATACCTAAAACAAAAACTTTGATCCGATTTTTTTAAGTGGGCCCCAAAATTAAAAGATCTTAGGACAAGACAAGAAAGTGAAACTAGAGAATAGAACAAAGAAAGAAAACATGGTTCTCAAAATGTTGTGTTGGCGATAATTTTAGTCCATACATCTCTCGTCCGACCGTGTGATATATCAAATCAAAGTGCTTATTGTAAGGGTCTCAAACATTTTTCATAATTCTAAAATGAATAGTTTTGAAGTTATTCAAGCAAATAATACGGAAAATTACCATTTCCCTCCCCCCCCTATCTTCGAAACTACTGGACCTACAAGACCTTTAGTTCCTTACGATCATAAGAAAAACCTAAAAAAGTTTATAGTGTTAAAATAACATGTTTTCACGGATTTCATTGTTGCAAAAATGAAATTCGTTCCAAACCCTTTGCACGCGAGTCCGACTCGCACTTGGCCAGTTGTTTTACATATAATACCTAATATCAAACGGAGAAATACTACGACGCCTAAGTGTTTTTGTATATTCATATGTATATAGATAGTTTTAAGTTAATAATATAAAACACATTACCCATCTTCTTCGACAGTAACGTGAAAAAAGAGAACAATTTATCTAATCACTAAAATCAGTGCTCTAAAATATTGTTACCGATAAAATAGGTTTACTTCGGTCAGTTTCGAGCGTGTTTAGCGTCACAATGTCGCTAAGACTTTGCAATAACATAATAATATTGTGAAAACAAGTCCCAACACTAGATTTTAACGTCACCTTATTTTTTGTTCACTCTCTTTATTAAGTTTGGACTTTTTGTTCGTATGAAGTTGCCGGATTTGAGCTCTTGAATTCAAAATGGCAGTGAAAAGTACAGCGTTTTTTTACCGTTATCCAATGGAATAATTTTTCACTTCAATCATAAATATTAAGTTATTGTTATCTATTTTCTTGTAAAGTTTATACTGGGCAAAAATAATTGTATATCTTTAAATATCTAAGGCATATATTGGCATGGCCTTTTCTATCACCCTCCCTACATTTGACAGATATTAAAGAAACGAAATGTTACTTATTTATTTTGTTTTGCTAACATTTATTAATATCTTGGGACAACTCACACACGGTCATCCGATCCCAAACTAGGCAGAGCCTGTGCTATGGCAACCAGACAACTGATAAACATATGTAGATACTTATACATTTCTAAATACATACATATTATAGACAAATTACATCCAGACACAGAACAAATGATCATGTTCATCACACAAAGAATTATCCTTGGTGGGAATCAAAGTCAAAGTCAAAGTCAAAACGTTTATTTCAATTAGGCCATTAAACAGCACTTTTGAACGTCATCGTTTACAGTTCAGTAAAAATAATAGAATTACATTAATAAAGTGACTCTAATGTCCATTCGGAAAGGTAGATTCTTATGGAGAAGAACGGACAAGAAACTCCATAGTTACTCTTTTCAAATAATGATTTACAAAATTTGGTATACAAAAATTAATTTAATATTATGTGAGGACGATGCACCCAGATTATGCTACTTATAAGAACAAAGTGTCACCAGCAGAGGTAAACTTATTCATTTTCTAAAGAAATTTAGGTAAATGGTACTCATATATTTACAAACATTGGAACCATTAATTAAACAGTGTGTGAGTCAACAGAAAAATAGAAACACAAAAAAAAAGAAACAGCATATCTATAAAGTTATTACATAAATCAACCAGTTGGATTTTGTCTACACCCTTGATTGTCCTATGGAGCAGGACCAGCATGTTTCCAAGCATTCTCATCCTGAATGTAATCTTCTATAGTAGGCGCCAGATAAATGTGGAATAAAGTACATTGACCTTTCCCTAATAACTGTTCATAGGTACCTGAACAATTAAATATGAATCGTTATTCATTATTAGACAATGTTAAGGATCACGAGAGATGTTGATTCGGGACAGCTTTGTGTCATTAATTCCGTTTGTCAAATTAAAAATGTCAATAATTGTAGGTGGGTCAATGACCGTTATTCCACGATTATCTGGCGCCTACTATAATTTGTAATATGCTTGTTTACAAAGTGTACTTTTAACATAAGTTTTAAATTTTCCTTCATTTAGTTTTAATATGTCAGATGGTATCTTATTGTAACATTTAACAAATACCCCATGAAAGAAGTATGGACTTTAGCTAATCTAAAAAATGGTTGATCTAATTTGTCTTTATTTCTAGTATTAAAATTATCTATCACTATTGTCTAGCACCAATTTTACTAAAAAGATGACGATTTTTCCGCACATACATAATATTTTCATAAATGAATTGGCAAGGGACTGTCATAATATTAATCGAACCCACGACCTCCGGTTTAGCAGTCAGGGTCACTAACCACTCGACCAATAGGCCAGTCAAAACTTTATACATTTGTCTAGTAAGTACCTATATATAAATCAAAGGAGTTCTTAAATCATAAACAAGGAAAAAAAACGATTCATCTACTTATTCTTTGCAAATTTCTTTCGAAACTCATTCTTCAAAGAGTCCGTCTTGTAAAATAGTCAAAAACTTCGTGAAAGACTGACAAGTACTTACAATGCTCTAGTTTAAAACATTTAAAACAACTTCTTCTGATTGATGGATAGAACTGAAGATATTCAGCTTAAAGGGTTAACTTTTTAAATAACTCTCTTTTTGTTCCAAGTTTGAACGGATCTTTATTGATAGCGTAAATGAAGACCAGAATTTATCTTGAAGTATTTTTGGTAAAATATATTTTCTCTTGGAAACGGACTGTTGTATTTAATACGTTTTGAAGTAAGACAGATATTTGACTTCAGATTGTCTTTTTTGTTTAAACAAGACTAAAGTCATAAAACTAAGTTAGTACTTTAATGTTCCATAGCCAGTATACTGTTTTTTTCATTTTGTGTGTACTGCGAGTACTACTCAGGACTAAGGGATTCCCCCCTCGTCTTATATTTTAAAGTGATTAAAAATTCCATGATTACTAAATATACAATAATTAAATTATAAAATGTAACCTACTTCAATCTATATATTGTCTCAAAATGTGAAACTGATCTCTTTATAAATAATTGTTAACTTAAATATTTATTGAATTATTATTTATGTTATATTTATTGACTTTTTATCCGAATGTTCATTTTCATGTATAAATTTATTTTTATTTTTAGTTTCTATAATTTTAATTGCAAGAAATAGCTTATACTTAGTAGTAGGGGTAACAAAATTATTGCTGTGCCCTTACAGGGTCTACAATTGCTCTTAGCTCTAAGCTTTGTATGCATCTTATTTTTACTTTGTGGAACGCAATAAATGAATATGAATATGTTTCATATTGATCATACTCAGAATGTTATGATCTCCCAATAACAATTGGTTAGTTAAAATGGTGGGTATCGGCCTTGAATGATGATAATGTCTCATGAATTTCTAACTCAATTTTATTAACAAGTAAAATAAAATCGCAAAAACTAAAATTTCACATACGAGAGTAGATAATATAATTCGCAACTTTCGGACACACCACTCCAAATTGCGGTCAAACTTTCGTCCCAAACTTTATTCGGGGCGAAAAAAATTCGGACTATTTCGCCACTTATTTGCTCGGTTTTCCCACTTTAGGTAGAATCCGAAGCGTTTATCAAACAATGTACTCAGGAGTTTTATGAACAGCTGTTGTGACCGCGTTAATGTGGAGTTAAGAAAACTACTGCTTTTATGTTTTGCGACCGCAAGTTTTTTTTTTTTGCTATGTATGTATGTTGTACCAAATGTGATTGTTAAACAGTTATGGTTTGTCTTTTTTGCGGAGCCCTAAATGTTCGAACAGAATTATAATTCAGTTAAACTACATTGTGAGCTTTTGTGTTCATTTGAATGTCAATACACTATATATTTTCCGAACGTTACATCATGTAAAATTGCAGGGTAAAACTTTAAAATGGACACTATTCAACCCATATTCCTACTCCGTTCCACTCTGTAATTATCTTTCCGGGAAAACGAAAATTGCTCAAACATTCTCTGTTATCCCATTAATGTGAACGCTCATTGCTTCACACAACCGACTTAGGCAATCACCGGTACAAGAGTAATCTATTTAGGCGCCCAATCCACTCCTGTGCGAATATGTGCGCCTGGTACCAGCAGAGATAAATAGGTAGATTTTGCTACTAACGGTAGTCGTGATGGACAGATTTCAGCTGTGATTTTCAGGATAGGTGGATTAATTACAGGTAATGGAGTGAGTGAGATTCAGATTGGAGAGAGATAGCGTGTGTTTCTAATTGCCCTAGCTTATTTGGACACTGCTTATAGTGTCCTACTAATCTAGGTCATGCAAACTTCATCTCTTGACACCATAAGGACACATTTTACGGGGTTTCTAGATAGTGACATTATTTTAGCGACTCTTTTAAAAATTCTAACATCTTTAGCATTAAATAAATAAAATAAAAAAGCCGAAATTTCTTGCAAACTATGCATCATCTAATTAATTATGATTCAATTCTTAGAGTTAATGTTAGAGTTGTTTCTTATTCTTAATATGGTTACTGTTAACTTATTTGGTATCAGTAGGTATTAATAATATAATATCTTAGTAATAATATCTTGGGACAACTCACACACGGTCATCCGATCCCAAACTAGGCAGAGCCTGTGCTATGGCAACCAGACAACTGATAAACATACTTAAATATTTCTTGATACATAATATAGACAAATTTCACCCATTTTTAGCATTAATGACGTACCATTTCAGTAGTGTATGTCAATCCAAGACTTTTAGACAATCGCTTTTGTTGATGATAATGATGTGTTCCAACCGATTTCGGCCAAGGCGATGGCTTCAGCTCCACTGTACTTGCCGTTCGTGAGGTCGCATGTGGCTTATGTTACACATTGCGGGCACGCAAGCACACCATCTATTTAATCATAGTTAATAGGGGCCGAAACGTTCTGGAGTGGCGACCGCGTACCGGAAAACGCAGCGTTGGAAGGCCTCCCACAAGGTGGACCGATGACCTGGTGAGTGGTGACCGGTTGTTGTGGCGACACTTGGGGGAGGCCTATGTCCAGCAGTAGACGTCTTTCGGCTGATATGATGATGATGATGAATTACCGCAGGTTGGGTTGGTTGGCAGAGGCGGGCCGGCACCAGCCGGGGATTACGGAAGTCGCATCTGTTGCCGCGATCCCCGGCGTAGGTGGAAGATGGAACACCGGGGTGGTTTTAGTCAGTAAGAGTCTGACAGACCCCTCCATGAGGATTTCCCCCGACATCAAAAAAAAAAAAGGTGGTTGGGCTTTTAATTGGTCTGGCATCAATATCTAGGCGCCGCTGTAATTAAAAAAATATACGTCATCTTTTCTTAGTAGAACATTTGTATTCACTTTTTAGGCACCTTAACTAACCTAAATCCCATTCCCTGTATAAGTTTCGCCTTATGGTTTTAGTGTTATCAAACCTGGCAGTTGTTTGGTCTAACTCCGTCTGCGCTAACAGATTGAGGACCCTCTAAGTCTAAGATGAAGTTGAGACTCATCGATTATCATTACTCTGCTCTACCAAATCCTTAAACTAACAAGTGAGGCTGCCGGGGGACGATAGCGGTGTGCAAATATATTATTATAGGTTAGGATGGAGTACGATGCAGTTAAGAAAGTAAATATGGATACCCAACCTAACCTTTCAGTCCATCATTTCGGGGGAAAGTCGTCATGATATGACTACAATAAAAAATCTACATTAATTAATACTTATTCAAAACAAAACTCGGTGGAAAACCAGAGAAGTTGCACGCTTTTGAAGTAATTCTTCGATCCTTGTCACGCAAAACGTCGTTAGTACTGAATGGCGCAAATTCAATATGGCGCGACTCGCGAGTGACGTCACATGCACTTAGTGCTGTCTCTGTTTATCATAGATTAGCACTTTCTTCGCGACTCCATCTGAGCACATTTAGAATCTTCTTGCGCACATTTAAAATCTTTTCACCCCCTTAGAGGTTGATTTTCCAATAATACATGTATCGTCTTTTCTCTAAATTTTGAGAAAGAATTCAATAAATCCATTGTTTCAGCCTGAAGGACTGATATCACACTAATATTATAAAGGCGAAAGTTTGTGAGTGTGTGCGTATGTTTGTTACTTCTTCACGCGCAAACGGCTGAACGGATCTTGATGAAATTTGACAGGTAGATTATGGTCTGAAATGATACATAGGATACTTTTCATCCCGGAACTATGTTCCCTTGGGATAATTTACGACATTAAAGCGGGCGGAGCCGCGGGCGGTATCTAGTTATTAATACAGTAGAAGGTCGATAGTTTCAAGGACTTGATAAACGATTGTCCAAACCATGTAACTCATAATAATTAATGTAACTAGTTCTCGGTTCCAGTCATTGTATAACTTTGCCCGACTATCGAACAATAATGAACATTAACCTGTCTGGGTAAGTTGGAATATAATAAAAACGTTTTCATTTAGTTTTGATGCGAACAAAAGGACAGGTTTTGTTTTTCGTTTGTATTTTACGCAAATGCGGGTGCAATGCAAATGGTTGATACGTGCGGGTCTTGTACGGAAAATAAACCTGTAAATTATATTTATTATGCACAAATAATATTGGTCTTTTGATACAATTTTGCGGTTGCTAAACTACCGAAGAATGATGGGCTTGACGATGCTTTTACCTAACAATAAAGGAAAACATAGTTCTTATGGTTATACCCGACTACAGCATAGCTAAAAAGAAGGGTTATGATTTTAGCAGTCAATGTATATATGTAAGTATGTTCCACCGTAGTGCCTAAACTACTGAAACGATTTTGACGACTGAGGAATTAATAGATTTGTAATAATACATAGGCATTAGACATAGGCTATATAACTGTGTCTGCTTAAAAACCTACCAACCTAGTGACCTGTATAAAAATACTTTCTTAAAAATATTAATAATCTTATGATAAATATGTACCATCAGAACAAGCTTGGATTTTATTAGGTAGGCATCCTAGGAGTTCATACCCAACCATAGATAGGTACATTCCTTTCATAAACGACCTATTTTTCTAATGTTTCTCTATATAAATCTCTTGGACCGCTACCTGCCGAGTCCGATTATCTCAACACAATGTATAATGGAACAAAATTCAAGCAAATAAATATACATTGTAGTATATTGTTATAAGGACAATTTTTGCTTGAGATGTTAAAAGACGTGACTAAAATTTATATTAAGGTGGTTGTTTAATAAAATACCTTCATGGGTGTTGGAGAAAATGTCATTGACCACAATAAAGGGTCAAATTGCAATAGTTTAAGTAGTTTAGTAGTTAACACTGAATTTTGCAATTTGAAATCATCGCCATCCGATTAGCAGGGACCCAAACTCCACCCTAAATAGTTGGGGACTTTGGAGTCGAGGTACCAGGAACCCATATCAATAAATAGCTCTCATGGAAGAGTTTGTATTTTAAGTATAGTTCGAACTTGAGTTCTGAGCCATTCGGAAGGTAAGACGTCTTTATTTTAATTGCAGCTTCAATGGTATCACTTTAAAATAACGATGACGATCATTAAGTGAAGCTTTGGCTTCTATTGCTAATCTCTTGATAGAATCGGCAATTAACATGATTTTTTTTTGAAAAGGTTTCTCATTGATTGTGGTCATAAGCACACGGAAAATTTGACTTGATTCCTGAAGCAATAAAATTGTTATTTCGGAACCAAAACTGATTAATATTAGATCTCAAATGTATCCTAAGTATGTAGTAGTATTTATTTATTTTTACCAATATTTCTTGTCAAGGCAAAAAAAACTAACTAATCAAATCTTTTCACTACCAGGAGACCATGACTTGGATGACAGTTTGGAGAGGATAGGCGCGACAGTGACGCAGGTCTACGAACACCCGTATGCAGCTTCCCTCAATAACAATGGCACCTACATTTGCAGCGCTGTCGTACTCAACGTTTACTGGCTACTGACGCTGTCCAAATGCTTTGATTCGTGAGTATTTTTATTCTCTTTCTCTTTTATGAACAAAGAAAAGAGATAGGAACAAGTCACACGGACCTTTATGGAGAAAAATAATCTGTGAATGTACCTACCTTACCAACACCATCAACACATCAGAATTCTGAACTACATTTGAAATAGAACATAGAATGGAATAGAATAGAATACTCTTTATTGTGTACACCATATAAGTTACAGAAAATATAGATGAGGAAAACATTACATAGGGTGACTGACACAATGGGCGGCCTTATCGCTAAAAGCGATCTTTTCAAGACAACCTTTGGATGGATTTTAGAGAGAAAAGGAAATACTGTACTGTATGTAGTCTTAGGTGTACCATTTAAATATACAATAAATACATAATAGATTAATATATATAATACTAATAATGAAACAATAGCAGAGAACTCTAGAAAAAAAAACTATTGAAGAGAGAGGTAGAACCTCCTCTTTATCGAGTCTTACTTAAGTCACATATAAACTCGAAGTAAAACTCAAAAAATAAAAGTTTACACCACTTCCATCTTTCAGTTACGACGGTTCACCTTCATCAGGTACCCTAGCTGTGTACTAGGCGAGCATAACTATGCAGAATGTCATTTTTTCGATGAATATACATATAATACGATTCAAAAATGGAAGCCCCGCATAATTTGACACTGCGGATCAAAGGTTCCAAAATTGACAAAAATCGACAAGATTTTTATTAATTTTCTAATCACATCTTTTTTAACTACAAAAGGAAACATCATGATAATCACCAGCAACAAGACAATGAAGATATCTTTACTGTTTTGAAGTAATTGGTAACATAATAAGGACTATTGTCTTTTGCTTGATATTGTTAATTACAAACCACAATAACGTAATCTATACAGATTTCAGTTAATTATCTCTACAGGTATCATGTTGCCGAGTTTAATTAGTGACAGATATTGACTTAATTTATATTCTACTAGCTTTCAACGCGGCTTCTCCTGTGACCATAGGTATATTGTGCAGTTTTTCGTACCTTTATCACTCAGTAATAGTGTAGCATTATCCTACTAATATTATAAACGCGAAAGTTTGTAAGTATGGATGGATGGATGTTTGTGACTCGTTCACGCAAAAACGACTGAATGGATTTTGATCAAATTTGGCACAGTGGTAGATTATAATCTGGAATAACACATAGGATACTTTTTATCCCGGGAATATGTTCCCTTGGGATAATTTTCGACAATCACGCGGGCGGCAACTAATAAACCATAAGTTAAAGAAGGATAAGATCGGATCAATTCCTATTTTAAGTGATTAGCTAAAATAAACAAACATTTTAACCTATTTACATTTTCAATGTGTTGTGTTTATTACCAACTCCATAACGCATTAACAACCTAACTTTTGAAAACATTTCGAATACAGATAAAACATAGGTTACATTATCCCACGTACAAAAAGTGTTTTCTTTACAATGCGAGTTGAAACGGTAGCACCAACTAGAGCTTTGGCCTGTTTCTGACGAAATACGAGTAGCTATCAACAGATTGGCTGGGAAATGTTAATTAAACATTGGTTCCGAACGCATCTGGTTCACTCCGGGTGGCATAATGATTTGGGCAAAGGTCAGTAGGACGTTCAAGTTTTTAGTGGATTGAAACTCGTATATTAAATGGCAAAATGCAAAGGGCAAAGTGATACTGGAGTTTGGATTTCTGCAGTTTATGGCAAAGGGCGAAATGAGGGTTTATTCATAAACTTCTCTGCTGTGTATCCCTTTGTTAAATGTGTCTAAAGCTGATGTTATAGAACAGAGTTTTTTTAAAACCTGATCAAACAAGTCCCAATGACAGATCAAATGTAAATACTACCTATCTACCTATTAGTTATCGGGCTGCAGAGAGGTAGGTGGTATGTTTATGGGTAACTAATTCAATGAAAAAAAAGGTAAAGAAAAGTTTTTGACGTGACAATGTTTAATAAATCGATAAACGCCGGCTGCACGCACGAAAAAGGATGACTCATTGTAACGTTACGATCATTTCATCAATGTTTTGTTATGACGTTGTCACGTTAAACTATCGTCCATAAACCGACTTTACGGACAAACATTTTTTTATGTATTCGTTCGGATGGTAAGCGATGACGCTTTGCCTAAAAGTAAGCCATTCTTGAATAAGATGCACTCAAGTTACAGCTATCAGAAAACTCAGACTCGACAGAGGATTCCGTCCCATGGGTGAAATTACTCTTTTGTTTACAATCTCCTATTTCTGGTAATAGAGTTATTTACAAACCTCGTCCTATTCACTTTGCCTGCTAGTTTTCGATGTTGACTGACTACTAAGTCAATCCCAACGCATGATCATACCAGGGAATTATGAATTTTAGGGTGGCAAACTGCCTTACCTAAGGTCCAAACTAAAGCGAGACATTAAAACTCAAAGACACACTCTAACGATCAAATAAGATCCTCACATTACAATTATTTCAATGACTTTCAATAAATGGTACTTCAAACAAACATTTACAGCGTTTATCTTAGCTGTTAATGCACCAATTAGGAATACTGTTTACGTTAAATTAAGACAAGATTACGGAACCCTTAGTCGATGGTAAATACTCATTTATTCAGCAAACACTCCAAGGGTTATGTTGCCAACTCGCTCAAACATCTGAAATTCAGTAGGAGAGAAAGAGGCGGACAAATTTTGACTCATTCATACTTACGCATTGCGTTGGCTGTATAGCCTTTTGCCTTTGCCTCATGATAAACAAATGTTTGCGAATCTTCTTCGTCTATTATGTACTGAAAAGGTTTTAGGCTGAATGTATACTTTTATTTCGGCGTTTTAAAATGGGCTTTTGTTAGGTGATTATCTGATATTAAACATTGAATATTTCATTTTAAATGGAAGCAAAAAATATATGTTTTATGCTTTTTGATATCCATCTAGGCTTTCTAAAACTTTCACACCATAATCATTTAGGTTAAAATTTTTTGCGACCCTCAATTTTGTTTTGATTTGATCTGCAGACACATAATTATATTCGGTGAAAATATCGACCTCACCCAGAAATTCAATGGCTTCACCCAACCGACCGCATTACAAACGAATTTATTCGGCTCGTGTTTCAATAACATGCAAATCAGCATTCAGTAATGTTATCTAATAATACCGGTCTGAAACTATGCTACTTTATGGCGACTAGTTCTTGAGATCCAGGGAAGGGACGAGCATTAAACATCACCCTTGTACTCGTACACCTAAAAAGGGCGTAGTAACTTGCATGGATCAGGACACTATCTCACTGCACCGACGTGAAGTCCTGCTTTCCTAGTATTGGATTTAACAGATATTTGACAATTACTACCAAACACTGTCCAATCATGAAATTCTGAAATTGAAACAGTCATACTGAAACTTGCCATGAACAAAACTACAACTTCATTGCACGATTTCCCTCAGGGCTCTCCTCCTCATTCTTGTAACTAAAGAACAAAAACCAAATCAAATAAATAAGTACGTGTCAACAAGCATCAACTTTCTGAAATAGAAAACCGTCTATCTAATAATCCGACATCCGAAAATAAACGTCTGAAGATACATAAATCATCCTATTTTACTGTGTTACTAAACATCAGGGTTTATGTTTGAGCCCGCTAATATCCAAGTCGGTTTATGTAAGAGCCCTCTAATATCCTCGGAAGGACCAACAATGTGGGAAAGATACGCCGTGGTCCTTTTATACGGAAAGTATACGATGTAGGGTCGTCCATGTTGTGTAGTTTTATGTATGCCTAGTACTGGGTTAGCTGAAAATGAAAGGGATTTTGAACTTGTTAATCTGTGTGGTGTGTGATAATGAAAGTTTTTTCCAGGAAGTTGCTTTCTAGATTTTTAATGGAATCAGAGGGATTGGTAATAATGTTACCACCAATTTATTTTGATATTATTCGCATGATATAATTATTAGAACCCCAGATTTAAAAATTACCCAACCAACTCATAACCACAAATCAATTTTCTACATAATTACACTACCTATTTACTTTGTGACAAACCAAACATTTCTCAATAAAATCTCGCTACATTTAAGTGTAAACTACAAAGGTAAATCCAAAAATGTAATTCAATGACAACCCTAAGCTAATACCCAAATCGTTGAAAAGCCTACCCTGTGGGCAAACCCATACCTGACAAGTAGTAATAGGTAGGATAAAAGTCGGAAAAGGGAGTAATACAACGTTATGCTCAAGGTAAACCCTTAATGGCAGATATATTAATAGCTGCTTTATTATTTATAGGAACCTGGTACTCGTTTTATGTTTGGACATGATAAGCCGACAACATAATGGTATAATAGTACCAGTAATTCGTTTGAAAGTTTTCTAAGGTTTTATTATTTCGTTTGTTTTGGTATTATCGTTGAAGAAAGAAATACGGTTTTTGGGTCCCGAAATGAACAAGACACAAAAACAATTAGATTGCCAACAGAAAACTAGGTACAAACTTGTTTCGTCTCTTAGAATGGTTTGTGGTTAATCTTGCAACGACCGCATTATGCTCTTTTCTCCTAGTTCATGTCGACGCAAAAAATATAGAAAAAAAAAAAATAAAAAAAAAACAATTATGTAAACCATTTACAGGCACTTTTAAATTGTCAAGGTTGGTCAGTTAAAAGAGATGAAGCTATTTACACGTTCCAAAGCGTAGATCTCTATGGAGACCGTGCAAGAAACTCCACGGACATTCTTTGAAATCATTTTTGTTTTACAATGTTTTGGTTACATCATTCTTGATGAAATTAAACCTACATTATATGTGAGAACGATATAGAAAAACATGCACGATAAAAGCGTCCGTAGTAGGAAAAACAACGATTCAAATAACAAATCATTAAAATTTACCATGGCAGCTGAGAGATGACCAGTCTCAACTGACGGCGTCCGTTCACGAACATGACGCACGCGTCAGCACCGTTCGACTCAAACATATTGAAGGAAGCCAAAATATGATCAGACATGTGATCCTTTAAAGAGCTTCCAAATTAAAGTCTGTCGGCTAACATATTTCTTTATTAAGCGTTATTCGCCCCCTTTCGAGACTTAGATCTTGCACTCAGTCATTCCATCGTTTCATTGGTTGCAACGCCGTAAGATTGTAAAATATCGCGTGAAATTGTAAACTATTTTTTTTTTAAATAATACGCGGATATATTTGCAACTATTGAATTTGGTTGAGATTTATTTTATACAAAATGATTTAATCAGAATACTAGTGGACGTCACGCGGTTTCACCCGCGTAGTTCCCGTTCCCGTGGGCATACGGAGATAAAATATAGCCTATGTAGCAAGCAACAATCAACGAGCAGCAAGATCCATATAATCAAGATGTCGCGTGTTCACGGAGTGAACTGTCATTCCATCTTGATTATAGTGATTGACAGCTCTCCTCGTGATCACTTCACCCAAGCAATCACTTCGATATGTTTACAGAATCGGCTGGCTGGAACTGGTACTTCCTTATTCTTTATTTTATCAAACCACAAACCCCTTTTATCATTCCTATCATGAACAGTGTATATTCTCAATTTAGACAAATTCCTCATCACAATTTTAATTTTCAAGACAACACTAATTTCAGAACCAAACCCCAAAACCGAGCCTCACTTTCGCAAACCATTGTTCTTCATAATGTATGTAAAGCAACGTTCTTTTGTTTCCAGGAGCATCATAACATCGTATGTGACGCACAAGAATCTCGGCAATTTCACAGTGAGGGTGGGCAGCTCGTATAACAACAAAGCTGGGACTCTCTATAGGGTAAAGTTTACTTTTATGTAAGCTACTGTCAGAATTTGATTGAGTTTGTTTATATACGGACGATCTTTTCACCTGTTTTTCCGTGTTTTTAAGGTTGTATAGAAGTTAAATGTAGATGTTGCTGTGTAACAGAATAAACACAATACCTCTTGAGGGGTCATTGTACTCATCATAATGAACAACTTTTACTACGGGACCAACATGGAAAGCGCGAAAAAAAATCGACTGCCCTGTACATTTATTTGCGCATAACTGATTAACGACAAAATGTACTGAACAGCTGATGTTTTGGGGTCCCATAGTAAAAGTTGCTCATAATGATGAGTACAATGAGCCCTTAGGAGGTATTGCGTTTATTCTGTTAGACATTGTATCAAAAGACACGAAAAAAATAATGATTGCACGTCCTTTTTAAGGATGGGAAATCATCAAATGACTTCTTCCGCTCTGGGTGGAGCGGAAGGGCATGTCCGACTCTTACTGACTAAAACCCATCCGTGTTCCTTCTAAAGCCCTTTGCGTTCCAGGGCCGCGGTGACTCTTTCGAACAAATTCCGCAACCATGATTGCACGTCCTGAGAGCTAATCATAAACTGAAAGGCCAAGTATTCCAAGTCGAATAATCAAAATTGGGGCACCTACTTACCTAATCTAATATTAACATTTCTAACAAGCTGCCAAGTTCCAACAAAATAATTATATTATGAAAGGTCCCTTACCGGGCCGATAAAATGTCGCACCACTAATTTATCGTAGCGCTGTCATTTCATTATCTTTTTCCACTTAACTGAGTTTTACGCGACTTTCCTTGTTGGACCTCCTCGTTCTCTCTATTTGCCTGGTTACATCTATCCTTGTATAACAGGCTTCTGCTGAAGAAATGTAATTAAGTGAAATATGATTATAATGGATGTCTTTGGATTGCCGTTTGATAAATATCTTGGGAAAAATAAAATGGTACCCATCCCTTTGAAGTGTTTATGTATAAAATTAGAAGTGTTGTTTCGTTGGCTTATTGATTTTTCAGACTAATTTGTCCTCTATGAAGGGCATAGAGTTATTTTGGGGCATTATTAACATGTATATCGTAATTCATCAATTTATTTGTGCTCGTTTTTTTGTTAAGACTCATTTGGACAATACAGTTGAGGATATAGATTTTATCTGTATAGCAGATTGGATAGTACTCCTTCTCGCCCGCAAATCTAACTTTTTGTTTTAAATGCTCATTCAAAGGAACAAAGGGACATTTGAAATCGGTAAAAATGCTGCTTGTTCTCTCAAAACAAATTTAGCCCACAGGAAATGTAATCTCCACAATTTCCAATCAGCCAGAACAAAAACATTCACAGAGATCAACACAGAGACAACATCAACTTATTCCCAGAGCCAAAACGTAATATCGGTATCATGAAAACGAAATAACGTAACCAAATGAGAGGTGATATCAGACGTTTTTATTCGGAGCGTAAAATCTTTACTGCGACACCGGAGCGGCTGGTAATGAGTCGGTTACTGGGTTCGTTTATTGTCGTTCGGCGTATGAGCATCTTTTGGACGTGTAGATTTGGGTAAAAAGGCTCTAAAACGAGGATTGTAAAAACTTCAATTTAAAATGTTGATAGGGAGGTTTTTTGTTAGAAATTACGTTTGGGACTTTTTTACACACTGTGTTGATTATTTTCATTTTGTTTTCTCGCCTTGTTGACATTGCTGGGCTGCACCTGTTTGCAAGAACTGCTCTTTTCATTATTGTTGAGAGAATTTAGTAACAGTACAGAAAAATAATTCGAAAATGTGGTGATAATTTTATGGTTTGTAAGATAAGACACACTGTATTTAAAGCTAAAACCGATGCATTGGGAACAGAAGATAATTAATACACACTGATTGTGAGCCATTAATTATCTTATTTATTATTATAATATTGGAAAGACAAACGTGATGACGTTTCAGCTACTGTTAGTAGCTAATTAAACAGTTAGTTAAAGGTAAAAAAGGATAGTTAGTTGGTTTGAACGTCGAACCGGCCGTAAAACAGGTCAAAACTACAAATAGAGTCACTGACTACGAATTGCATGTACTAGGAGAACAGATAGCGTCAGCAGGTTCCATTTGAGCGCTATTCATATTTTATTTACGTATGAACCGTCGCGTCTGCGTACTAGACACTGATCCGACTGGAAAGCGCGGTGATTAATCCTAGAGCTAGTGTTTTGATTGGATAGTTTGTTGAACCTGTCTATTGTGTCCATTTCATTGTTTGTGAAGAAAGTTTACAGGTAGTTGACATTTTAAGTTGAAATATTGAAGAAAGTCATTGTACCTCCACAAAACAGGCTGTAATGATCCATCAACTTCAAGGACGCAAAGTTAATGCTCTATTGTGCCATGCTTGCCTGATATATGGTGACTAGTACTAAGACAGTTCGCTGCATAGGTAGGTACTTTATGTACCAGGTATCAATTGAGTTTATCTTTCCAACACATGCCAAGAGTGGGTACCATAATATCATTTTAAATAGCTTATTAAACAAGGAAGTGTCTTCTGTAATTTGTACGGCAAGTGGCATATTTTTTTTCGAATAAACTGCTTCCATAACCGTGAGATGTTTCAAGAAATTTTCGTGGCTTGAACTTTACGAGCGACGCTTCATTTCCAAAGATATAGGTTTTTTTTAAATAGTTATATGATACTAGTGCGGTAAGTTGGTTTTTACAAACGAGTGGTACCACAGTCACGAGTTTGTATAAACAAATTTCGGCACGTATTCCATACAACGTTTTTCAACACATTTGCGATAAAACAGTACATTATAGGTAATGAAACAAACTTTTAATGTTTAGAAAACAGTCGGAAAGTTACAGAAAATAGCGCGAATTAGCAAATGGCGCCAGTGCGCCTCATATTCTCTTTAGTATTAAAACGAGACAAACGAATTGAGCAAAAGCGCTTCCAAGGAAGTTAGATCATTCAGTTTATTCTAGTAATTTAAAACCCTTGGTGGAATTCTTATATTTTTAATGGAAATTTAAAAAAAACCGTAAAGAATACGCACGGCGCCATACGAGGAGTGCGGTAAAATAGGTACCTACTTAGATGAGAGTGCCTATTTTACCGCACGTGGTGCGTAATTTTTAACTTTCGAACAATGTATACAGGCTTCGTAAATATATTTTTTGAGCAAATGTGTTGAAAAATTAATTGTTAATATAGGAGGAATAGATTCACATTTTCAAGAGTTAGTAACAATTGACTATTCAAAATGGAAAAGATTTCCCACCATATGCAGTTTTTAGTCGTGAGGCAGAAAGTTTCTGAAAAATCTTGTTAACTTCGATACCTCGAAGACCACCCAATATGGACCCCAAGTTTTCAAGATCCAAATCAGCTCTAGTAAAACCCATTTCAAGGAATGCATTTAATAACCAATCAATCTGTATATGAACCTCATATAAACTTCACTAAACGGTAGATAGGTACTAAACTCAATTCTAACAATAATATGCTAAGCGTTTTCGAGGAATTGGTACAACTATTAACTACGTACTAACTCTTCGAATTAAACTTTTACTACCCGATTCAAACTAATTGCCATACCAGCTGCTCTCCGGATATAAAAACTAAATTTAGTTCTATTTTGTATCATTTTTGTAGATAAATATATTACGTTTTAGGATGCTTATAAACCTTATGATATCGTTGCGTTAGATCGTCAACTTGCAACCTAATTTTACATGGAACATCTGCCTACCCAACCAACCCAGTTACTGGGTAACACGATACCTCTTTTTGGCAAAGAGGTATTGTGTTAACCAGTTACTGGGTGGTGTCATATTTTCTGGCTTCTGACTACCCACCCGTAACGACTGGTAAAGATCTACGAATGACAGCCGGGACCAACAGCTCAATATGCTTGCGTCTGGGCAAGGAATGTTCGGGATCATATACGGACCGATCTCTTTAAACGTTACATAAACCTTAAGATTGATGTATTGATAATAAGGGGCTCCTTATTATCAATACAAAACTTTTAAAATATGTCTTTTGTTTAATTCCAGATAAAAATGCTGATCAATAACTTCGATCTTCACGTGACAGCAGTGAAGCTGGAAACTAAGATGGAGTTCACTTCTCAAGTGCAGAGCGTCAGACTACCAGAACCTGACGATAATATTACGCTCGGATTCCTATCCTCTATCATCGCCTGGACTCCTAATGGGGTAAACTAAACTACCTGTATAATATTTATTGTTTAGAAGCAACATTGTTTGTATGTAAATAGTTTTTTTGAAGTAAAACTTCTTTACGCACGCTTGACTTGGGGAGTAAGCTGGTGAATGCGCGACGAAAGCGTTACGAGAAGTGTGATCGGGCGAGGCGAACGGAACGAAATGCCGTATGCTGTGACGACAAATGACAAATGAGCACAAGATCAAGTGAGTGCGCGCCGGGCCCGCAACTCTCTCTCTCTCTGTCCTCGATCGATTAGTCGATCGACGAATGTATATACAAGTATATATAGACGCAAACAGGAGCAAAACCGTAGGAAAAAGCTATTTAGGTAAATGTACTATTCTTCTTTGCTTAGAGGAAGTAATGCTCTCTGTGTGTATGAAAAAATCGTACTCTTTTCGTGCACAATGACAGACTAATTGTATGCTAGGCTTTGCAATGGACCAGTCTTTATCTCTACTGCCGCTATTATTCAAAGTAGTAATACTTACTAGGCCTTCATATATCAGAAGAGCTATAAAGATTTCACCATTAAAATACGAGATCAGGATATAACTCCAAAGATTGCGAGACCAGCCATTTATATTATGACGTCAGATAAAAAAAATATGTGGAGAAAAAGGTTGGTCTGCGTTGAACAATAGTGCTGATAAAGCTCGGCATGTGAATTTACGGGAAACGTACAGTGACTCTTTACTTTTAAAATTAAAATGTAGTTGTTTTTCAAAAAGTGTGATGTTCCAACCAGTTATTGTGCTACTAGAGAGCAAAAACCAATTTTCTTGAACTGGACCGAATATCTTCATCATTCTTAAGAATAGAAATCATTTATCTGCCAATAATGTAGGTATACCTACAGATATGATGGTTATTTTGATAATAGTCCCGATACATTTTGCCTCTCGGCATGCAAAATTATTTAATATAAAACAGACAAACATAAAAAAGAAAATAAAATCAAGCAACATAATATAATTATTTAAAATATTCAAGAATTAGGCACAATGCCAATAATTTAAGTTAAAAAGAAAGAAAAAACAAGTAACAAATGTCAACAAATAAAATTTCAATAAATTAAACTACAACTTTCAATAAAACGATAATAATAATAAAAATGACCGAAAATTCAATTACAAATGTCAACAATTTAAATTTAAAATTAGGTACAGCTCTCGCTCAAAGAGTCTAGTCAGACAGTATCCCTTACCTACAAAGTACACATAACATCGACTTATCTATTTTTACTCCTTAGAATGAATGAAAACAAACGCAATAGTAAAATTGCAATGCAATGTTTCACGAGTGTTTCGGCTTTTTATCTACTAGAATAATATCCTTTTCCATCATTTTAAGAACATTTATAAATTCTGTAGTTAATAATAAATCTTTTGTTTTCTTTTTTAGCACATGCGAGTGGTAAACTCCCCAATGATTGATTCTTCAATATGCGAGGTCGACACGAAGATGATACCAGGACACTACGTGTGCGTAGGAGGTGTTCAGGACCCTAACAGACACTTCTGCAGGGTATGCTAACGATGATTTTCAATTTATCTGCTTAGCCTTTTCCCAACTATGTTGGAGTCAGCTCTAGTCCAATTGGATGCAATTAAATAGTAGTATTTTATAAGGAGCGACTGCCTAGCTGAACTGCACAACCCAATTTCTAGGTAAAACAACACCCCTTGATACTGGTATCCGATTTTTTGACTTCGGTCTATGTGTAACGACCATTTAAAATCTGCAAATGACAGTTGGGACCAACAGGTATATGTGCTTTCCGAGGCTCAGAGGAGTGGCATCCATTCACGGGCCGAATTAGACAAGTGTTGCTTAACCCTGAAAATCGACCCGTACAGCAGCTATTATTTGTCAACGAGCTCTTTTTCCGATCAATTTACCATGTAACGGTAATTCAATTATACTATGTCGAATTGTACTATTGTATGTAAGTAAATAAAACGCAATCACACAATCACAAAACAAACCCTTTACAGAAGCAATAGGAAGTAAGAATGCGACATTAAGAAACAATTTCGCGGAAATTGAAACAATCTCAACTTTACCAAAAGTAAACAAAGAATTTGAACATCAAACAGTAATTATTTGAAAGATTGGAACTGGGTCACCTCCAAATACTCCTGTGTTCCTGGTCGATACTTGAGGAATATTCTTAATCGAAAATAAATGTTTTCTTCAAGTTAATCTTAATCAGATTAATGGCTTTGCCAACTAGATATTTTGTAGGCATTCGCTTTGGAGAAGTCTTCATAATTTCAAGGTTGAAAATTAGATTTGGTATTTGGAAGCTTTGGTTTCGGTACACGAAGAAAGTTTTGATTAATTACGTACGCACAAATGAACCATTCAAAAGAAATTCTATATTCATTGCAAAATAATATAAGTAGGTAGTCTTATAATTAACCGTTCAGCATAGAATCGTCTGCTTAGAATCATTTTGCTTTTCAAATGAAACTTTTCACTATTTACATAATATATTAACCATTATTTCTTTCTCACTATAATGTTGCTAATTTGCGATCATTGAAATACAAACTTCGGAATGAAGATCTCACTATAGATCAAAATATTAAGAAATAAAACTAAGCAAAAAGTGAATTAATAACCATTCTATGCAAATTACACATTACGAGTATACACTTTAGTTTGACATACTTAATACAATCTTTAATTGTGCTATATTAAGTGCTTAAAAACATTATTAGAATATTAAACTCACAAATGTATCATCTGTATCTTAGTATTAATTAATAGTCTTAGAAATCATTATTCCGAACTCACTCGCCATATATAAGCCTTCAAAGGCTTCTGTGGTTTTTAGCATATATGTATATTTGATACTCTACGATATATATCTTGAACATTAAAAAAAAAAACAAAAAAAAAATTTTTTTTCTTTAAATTTCAATTTAAAATATCTTCAGTACTGTATTTTTTTTCTTCCTTTCTCTTTCACTGCATTGGTCCGCTTAGTAAAACCTAACAAAACGAATTCGAAAAGTCTATTTATTTTACTCAGTCCCGAGTAAGGACCGATAAATTTCGCCATAAGGAATCCTCCGTCAAGGGCCTCTGTCAGGGGAAAACACGTTATTTTTTATCCAATGCTTGAATGTCGTTCCCATGGGGTTAAGGGTGAAATATGATGGTTTTTTTATCGATCAATCCGTTGACGGGTCAAATAATTTTAACAGTGAAATGGCGAAAACTACCATAGGAAATCGAGGAGGTAGTAAAGTAATCTCTCTTTCGGATTTTGTGAGAAAATTAACTTGTATTATCTGGGAAACAATCAACATTTTTTATATCCCTTTCTAGTCTAGAGGTGATTCTTGGCTAGACTCCAGTCTAGCCAAGAATCACCGTGTTACCCAGTTGATGGGTTGTGAAGGTCTGGTAGGCAGCCGCTCCACGTAAAATACTGGTATTCAGCTGAATCCGGTTTGACTGGAAGCCGACCCTAATGTAGTTGGGAAAAGGCTAGGCAGATGATGATGATACTTTATTGTACACCTCATAATAAGAACAGGACAATACAACATAAAATATGTGTACAATGGGCAGTCTTGCTTTTTTCCCCACTGTGGTACAACATACAGAAAGAAACAAACACGAATACGTTATTTTTTAAGCACAACATCGTAATAAAAACAACCGGTGACGGCCAACAAAAGATGCAAAAATACTTTTATGATTACTGTATTCTCCGCTCCGAATATCGCTTAGCAATAAAAGGCAAAGTAAACATCATTTCGTATGGTGTTAATAGCCACAATAAAATTAAACGGAGTCGATATGCTCACGGAAGCACAAACATATAAATCATCTGGTTCGTTCCGCTACATTGTTTTATGAGATCATTTATAAATGTCATTGGGACGAAGAATAAAAACAAATGGGATAAAGCATGCATTTGTTTATGTACTCCTGGTCTGAGCGATAGCGATATTATCCATTTGATGAAGTATTTGTTTGTCAAAAACCTTTATAAATGCAAAACCTCACGTTGGTGTAGTAAAATACTGAAATCAGTTTATTAAAAGATGAATAATATAATAAGAGGTACTTAAAAAAATTACATTCTATCAGAAATAATTATTGTCAAAAAGTTCAAAATGGGATTTATTTCGTCATCGAAATGTCACGTTGGCGTGGTATATCCAAAACATTTTAGAATTTCGAAAATGAGGGTTTTCAGGAAAATTTACGCCCCCAGTTGGCCATATAGGCGAGAGGTCCTCTTCATAGAAAAAGTGACTTTGAAGTAAACACGACGTTGATGTCAATTTATCAATGACAGAAAAAAATCAGCGTTTTGACAGGTGCCTGGACCTGACCCCTCAGTCCTACCACCAAGTGCTCGTCATTTCAGGAAACCTACATTGCTGGCACTTTGTATTAGAACCCAACGTTTCGGTTTATGCACACGCAAAAATATTAATTTTTCCACTGCACTGCCAATATTTATTTCTAATGTGTGCATTATAACTTTTTAAGCTTATGAAATACGAGTGAAGTGTACAATAATTGTCTACTCAGCACACTCACAACATTCTTTAAAAGTATTTGCAAGTCAGCTGCCTGCATACCAAATAGCTTTTTTCACTGTACATATACTAGGTACAGTCAATAAATCATACTAACTTTTCTTGCAGAGGGACAACGGCGGCGCAGTCATCCAGAACAACACCCTAGTAGCCATTTCATCATTCATCAACACTTGTGCCCTTTACACCAGGACACATGCCTTCCCAAAGATAACCAGCTTCATCCGGTGGTTAAACTCCGTCATCTGGGACGAAGATATCAGACCCACAACGACAGATTCTCCAACCACGACGTCGACGTCGACGTCAACGTCAACGTCAAAATTGCCGCCAAACGCGACCATAGCGGAACCAGAGCGCAGACCTTATTACGCAGACGTCGGAAAATACATGTTAACTTTACCATACGACCCTGTAAATGTACCACTAGAACCAGCTGAAGACAACTCAGTATTGCCAGGAATGAGCCTTTATGAGTCGTACTTACGAAGTATTGCTAGGGCGAAGACTTCGACCACCGAGGACGCAGTCACAGTTGAAAACAAAACGGAAACCACCACATCTTTTACCAAACCAGTTATGGTATCCCAGCACATAAACGCAAGAATGCCTAAGAAATATGAACGGTATGATTAATTATATATTATCATTATTTGTGAGATAAGTTTAATGTTAGTAATAGTTTTTAAGTGATATTCAAATGATTTTCATTTTCTTTTTAGTGTCTGGTATTGACGAGTGAAGATTATGGTCGCCTAAATAATGAGGTGACTTTACAAAATTGTGCTTGGAAAATTAAATGATAAAAAAATAGATTGTAATGGATAAAACTATGTTTTTTTGGTAGTGTGAATGTGTATTATTGTTGTAAATAAATAATTCGAAATAATTAAAGGTAGCCACTAAATACTAATAAAATATCGTACATTTCTGAATAGCTTTATCTCTTTTATTACTTCCTTGAACTAAAGATCAATTTTTTTCAGTAAAAAACGTACTTTATTAAATTTCTATGAGTGAAGCAGCTGTTCAATTGGGCCATCATCAAAATGTCAGTTTACTCGATCCCTGACCTCCGTCTAATTGATGACACCCTAGTACTTCTGCAAGATGAAGCTTCATACATCAATGTGTCCTCGAGGGATTGGAACCATTTCCACATATTCTGGCGCTGGATCAATATTTAATATCTCAGATGTTTATTTGAGCACGCTCCCAGGAGTCCCAGGTGTATAGCTCTCATTAATATCAGGGTATAACGAGCCCACGGCTTCGCTTGCCAAAACTGACGTTTTAGTACTTAGTATGTGTATTTTGAGAAAATTCATGTTCAGTATTTCATGTGTGAGCTCATGTTATGTTTTGAATTGAAATTACAAGGATCATAACGTTAATATAGGTCATTTATCGCTAATTTTTTATCCTTGATCTTTTTTGTGAAGGATGGGAAACCATCAAATGACTTCTTCCGCTCTGGATAGAGCGGAACGGCGTGTCAGACTCTTACTGACTAAAACCCATCCGTTTTCCTTTTGATGCTCTTTGCGTTCCAGGGTGGTGACTCTTTCGGACAATTTCCACTACCCTGCCAGGCTCTGGTCATAGGCGCGCGTGGAACACAACGCGCCATCGACTCGGGCCTGGTTGTGATCGAACAGCGAGCCACCCAAAGCTCGCCGTCCGCAGACCCGTTTATTATCCTAGATCTACGAACACGAAATGATACGTAAATTAAAAACAACACAATATTATTTTTTATTTATTTCTGCTTATGTAGGTATTTTATTCCTACAAATAAAATGCAGGATGAGACGAAGCTAAAACTAACTCTCTCACTACGTTTTATACCTTCCTGGTACTGCTACACCGTTCATAGATCAACTAGGCTGATTTCAACTCACTGCTAGACAACTATCTTTTTCGATTCTTCCCAGTAACCTGTTTTTGCAATAAGTCTTACCCAACTTTGTCTTAATATGTACACAACACAAAGCAAAATCCACTAATCCTGAACAATGGAGTCCAAGAGGATATTGTCATTTCCACTCACCCAACCTTATCAAACAAACCAACTTGGTAATAACTCAGAAATAATATTTTTACTGACAACAAAATAACATCGGTAATAATCAATTTCAGTCAAAGTGAAGGTCGCTTCAAAGAGGCCATTATCGAGGACAATTTGCCATCGGCCATTTAAAAAGTTATAAAAGAAAATGGTAATAAATATTTCTGTATATAGGTACGTACTTAGATAATATAAAATCAATACGATAGGAGGAATCAAACTATATGTTCCGTTATACGTATCTCTATTTTATGAGGAAACTTGAAATTATTATAAATTATCAAAAGGCACCTTTTTTTAAGGATGGGAAATCAACAAATGAATTCTTCCGCTCTGGGTGGAGTGGAAGGGCGTGTTAGACTCTTACTGACTAAAACCCATCCGTGTTCTTTCTAAAACCCTTTGCGTTTCAGGGCCGCGGTGACTCTTTCGAACAAATTCTGCAACCCTGGCAGACTCTGGCCCCAGCGGGCCCCGTCTTCTATGCTGACATCTCTTTAAGGCGTGCGTGGAACACAGGGCGCCATCGACCCGGGCCTGGTGGTGATCGGACAGCGAGCCACCCAACGCTCGCCGTCTGCAGGCCCGCGCCTACGGTGGCCGGGGATCGCCCTGCGACTCCCAACGCCCGGGGCGTCTTCTTCTGATCAATAGGTACCTAAGGGTGCTTTGTGTACTTTCAGCCTACCCCCATGGGAAAAGTATGGGTTTTATTATTTATGAATGCATGAAACTTAAAATAAGCAATATCTTTAGGTTGTGCAACGAAGGCAACATAAAATAAGCAAAAAAGGCTCCAATCTTGCCACCTAGCTAAATGTAAGTACATACCCCAAAACAATATTATGCATTTTGTATAGAGATAATGGTAAGCTCATTAACATTTAGTGTAACGCCCCGATGCTCAGTTGGCCACGCTCCAAACGCTGTGTACCAACGCTTATATTTGTCAATTAAAATAAACAGTATGGCTACTAGTATTTCACTGATAATCTCTATTGGTTCTCATCTCCTGGTACCATTTGCTGTTATATTCATAGCTATGTTAGTCATTTGGGGTGTTTAGAAACCGGAGTTTTCCGACAATTTGATCTTGAGTTGTTGAAAGGGCATCGGTATTTCGTAGTTTGAATCTTAGATTTAAATTGATTTCTTCAAATCAAAACCGTATCCATTATAATAAATAGAGATCATGGAACTAGTAATACCATTTATATAGGTACTGTAAGGATACCCTAGTATCCTCCCTAGCTTAAGCTTAAAAGAAGGTGATCTCGTAGCCTAAGATAGCTCTAAAAACCACGAGAAGTATCAAATACTAGAAAAAGTCATCAAGTTATAATTCACAGATGGCTGAACATAATTAACACTAGCAGCAATGCGACGGCGACAATTTCAGTACAAAAAACGTTTTCACCAGAATAACATGATTACAGCGGACATGTATCTACAACAACGCAGTGTTTATTTAATGTTACAGCGAGCCAAAAGGTCAAAATATTTCCACAAACATGTTTACTTTATTAGCAGAGGCCATCAATTATTCACGAATCGGCTCTGTAACGGACATATTAACAAAAGGACTCCGTTTGAACCCTGCTAGGTCAACAAATGAGGTTAATGTTTAGTTCGTAATTATTAATTGTTAGTTGCTCTTTTAAGTTCATGTTCGCCTGGTAGTTGCGATGAAAAGTGGTGCTGTTTGTTGTTATCTTAGAAAATGCAGGTTTATTTCATCAGCTAGATTCATTAGCCAGAAAAACTTTGGGGGGGGGGACCTTAAGCCCTGTTCCTCATCATCACAGCAACAAAAACAATTGCATTTCAAAGCCGTTAGGTAACAATCAATATCCGGAACAATGGTAATCATGAAAACGGAATTCCGGTCAAAATGAAAATGAATTCGTAGATCCCGTTTCAAATGCTTTCATTGCCAAGAATATTTGATCAAAGTGGGGTATCTAATTGTTTCAGAGGAAATGCTTATGCGGCTGTAAGGCATAATTTTAGTTTGACAATGTAGCTTGAAGGTCAAGAAACCTTAGTTAAATAGACTTACTAATGACGGTAGTAGTATCTACTATACTAATTTAATAAAACTGAAGAGTTTGTTTGTTTGATCGCGCTAATCTCTGGAACTACCAGTTGGTTTTGGATTTTTTTTTTTTGTTAATGATGGATTTATTCATGAAGATAGGCTATATGGGAACGGGTGCGTACGAAGCCGCGGGCAAAAGCTATTTCATGATAAATTTGTCTCACGATCCAACAATCAGCCCTTGCCTAATATTGTTTTTTTTTTTTTCACAAAGAATTCATTAAAACTTCTGAAATTGTTAATCATTTTTCGTTTCCTTGACCTTTCTTATCTAAATTGATTTCTCAAAAAATAAAATTGCTTTTGCTTGTTTCCTCAAAAAAATAAAATAACAATGATTGAAAAAGTCAACAATTACGATGCGAAAACTCGTTATACTATATCGTATAATTAATTCATCGTCAAAAACCTTTTAACTTTGTTTTCTATCCTTTTCCGAGGAGAACGGTGATCGTCAAGGAATTTAAATGACTTTTTCTGGTTGGAGACCGATCCAAAGGGAAGCGATTCAACTGCCATGGTTGCCTCAACAAAGTTAATCAGCAAAATTATTCGTCTGCAAATAACGCAATGAATTTTGAAGTGAAAACTTCTTTAGACGCGTTGAGCACTTTTTGGTGAACAAAAATCATGGAACTGGCGTCATCGTCACCGAACGCTTTAGCTTTCGCTTAGTTTTCACTTCTATCAGCAGTCCCCAAAGACTGCCCCGCATGTTTTTTTGTTCATACTGCCCCACTGCTGGGCACTGAATACCCCGAAGTTCTTCCATCTAGGAATTCTTTTTCCACGCCGCCTCGTACCAGTCCTCACAGTACGCTTCCATTATCGTCTCGACACCTCTTTAATATGGTTGAATGAAAGTTGTTAAGTTGTCATAATGAATTATATGTGACATAATTACCAGCTGATTCATCACTCCATAATTTCCTAACCCAAATCGTGCTTATACCGCTAATACAAAACAAAATTCCCCCTCCCCCAGTTCTGATAACTCTTCGATTAATACACCGATACGGTGGCCACATTCGAACTTCTACCATACGTCACGAATTCCCGCATACGCCACAACTTCGCGGGAGTATTTATCACGAACTTTCCCGAGATGACGTGTCGAAACAGAAAATATACCGCTTATTTACGAGAAAGTAAAGTTATTTGCTGATCTTTTGGAAAACAAACGATACGGCTAAGTTGTGAAGGCCAGGGAAGCTTAATAAGCATCTTGTTTAAGGAGTCATCCAATCTAGCACCCATTTTTGCTCAGGGATACCATGATTTCTAGTTACTGGATTTTGGAAGTCAGACAAGCAGTCGCCCATTGTAAAATACTGGCTTACAGCTGGAAACCGGTAAGACTGGAACATAGTTGACAAAAGGCTAGGTACGTTGACTGATCACACTATCATACTAATATCGTAAAGGCGAAAGTTTGTGAGTATGTGTGTGTATGTTTGTTACTTTTTCACGCGCAAACGGCTGGACCAATTTTGGTATGTTTAACACTGGGGGGCGCAGCTAGTTAAAAAGAATTACAAGAACGATAAATCATCGCAGATTCTTTCTCTTATCACCTGGTAGGTTCCAGATTTCGATCGATGCGTGCCCGAAGCACATCTTTATACATATATACTAATAATAAAGCTGAAGAGTTTGTTTGTTTGGACGCGCTAATCTCTGGAACTACCAGTCGGATTTGGAAAAATATTTTTGTATATGACAGTCACATTCATGAGGAATGCTATAGGCTATACGGGACCGAGAAATTCTTACGAAAACAGGAAAAAACGGAATATGCGCGTACAAAGTCTCTGGAAAAAGCTAGTTATCTATAAATAGATCACAACAATATCTATTAATCTTAGGCCACGCTTCCACCAGCAACCAGCTCGTATACAAGTTGCATTACATTGCGGGCTGCCGAGGTTTTATGTGATCAATCCCTCGACCATGCCTCAGCGGAAATCCTTAGTTTCCTAAATTACTACGAACAAAATAATCCTCCTGGCCGAATTTCGGTCTAGTCATCATGTAAGGTGTTTGGATTAGCTAAGTACTGAGGAGATATTATAGTACACGATGCGGTACTTTCTGTTCCTTTACGGCCAACGCTTAGTAACGCCACGGCATGGCATGACGTGGCAAAGGATTTTTTTCGTTGACTAATAATTTTCGACTTTATTTCAATGAGTTTAGAACTGTAATTATTTTGTTTTAAAACAAATAGGTAGAAACATCTCGCCTGATGACACGACTTACTGCGGTATGATGCAGAACGCCACCACATCACCTACGGCACGTCGTGACGGTCCACACGGCACGCCGCGGCAATCATTTTAACAAAAATACACAATCAATAATACATTAGCACAGTACTGAACTGAACAATAGGACAGGACGATACGGTATGCCGCGCGCCGTGCCGCGCCATGCCATGCCATGCTGTCAGTGGGCGCCGGCCCTTACTCTACGGAAAGGCAAATCAGCACGACCGGGGAGAGATCAGGCGCACGACCAATGCAATGGCTTGACATGCTTTCCGAGGCAAGGATATATCACACCAACTACTCGAAAACTCTTGGTTGTCACTGAGAAACTTACTGGAAAAAATCAATTACAGTTTGCTCGTGAAGAATTTTTCCTTCGTCTTTTCTCTGAGTTTTGAGAGATTGTATTCAAAATACTAGTCAGGTACCGTATTACTCAAGAGGCAGTTAAAAGCTACAATTATAATATAACTAGCGGACGTCTCGCGGTTTCACCCGCGTAGTTCCCGTTCCCGTGGGAGTACGGGGATAAAATATTACCTATGTTACTCGCTGATAATGTAGCTATCGATTGCTGAATGAATTTTTCAAATCGGTCCAGTAGTTTTAAGTTTATTCGTAACATACAAACATACAAATCTTTCCTCTTGATAATATAAGTATAGACAAAAGACGACTACAAATCCTTCTCGTCTAACTAAGTAATACTTTAGTCGGTTGTCCCAACACCCACGGGTTGTTAAATACAGAATTCTGACATTAATATTATTAAGTACGAAGGAAGATTAGATATAATACAGCATTATCCAAATCAAAACTTTATTTTAAGATGAAAATGTCCAACTTTACAATTAGTTATGAACTTCAAATACTTGAAGAACTCTTGTTATAGTTAAAGGCTTATTTAACATAATACTTGTCTTATATTTAAGCGTTTTTTAGCTTCATTCTAACTTTGTTTTTAGAATGGCTTCAGGTAACTTTAAAATGATAGGGGGAAATACTTTGAGTTTTAGGAACAACATAATTAGGTATTTACTAACTTGCTTTACGGACCTCGTTAAGCCATTGGTTCCGGCTGTTATTTGTAGATCATTGACAGATGTCTCGGGTAGTCAAAAGCATGAAAGTCTGTCCTGCCAAGAGGTATCTACATATACATATACTAATATAATAATGTTGAAAAGTTTGATTGTATGAACGCGCTAATCTCTGGAACTGCCAGTCAAACAAAAATTCTTTTGGAATATGATAGCCACATTCATGAGGTAGGCTATAGGTTATACGGGAACGGGAAATTCCTACGGGAACGGGGAAAAACGGGATAGCGCGTACGAAGTCGCGGGCAAAATCTAGTAGTGTTATATCTGCATTCTAAATTAGAGGTAATTATCAAATTTTGGAAGGATGAACTCTGTAATTCAAGAGAAAGTTTAAATTCCTCTGCAACCCATATTTTTATAGGGCCTTCTGAATACAAATGGTCACTTAAAAATCATCTTTAATTACATAGTTAATGTCGATACTTCAGCTGGTGACGCTGGATTGAAATGATCTCGAACCAACCTAAAAGACGTAGTTGGATAAACGCAAGGCAGATGATGATGAAGCCTTATCGAAAGTTTGGAAGGTTTTCAATCCACGTGACTTACATTTCGGAACATATGTGGCCACAAAAATTGGGAAGAAGTTCTTCAATTCAATTTCAATAGAAAAAGACGTTCAATAATTGCGCAGAACTTATTCATAGGTACATCTTAAGCGGGAAAGATTAATAAAAATACATAAAGCCAAATTAACATAATCTTCTTTTCCCGAATTTTCCTGTTATCCTGGTATTACTTCAAGCCATCTTACCCACTTATTTAATCTACATAATTTAACTTGATTGCCATAATCACCAATCGAGTCACGAATTCCGGTGATCATCAACCCAAGTCATGTACTGGAGCGCAGAGATGAACAGAACTGTAAAGCTGAAAGTTAATTTCGATCGGAATTCCGGATCAGGATTTAAATGGGACATTTAGACCGGAGTAAATGCCCAACACTAATAGAGTTTTGCTTCTCTATGGGTTATTTTATGGGCTCGTTGGAATATTAATTGCATTTGAGATAGGAAGATAAAATACTGATTTTGGACCGTAATTTAGATCTGATCCTAAGATACCACTATGAATTAATAATGATGTAGTCATATAAACTGCGGAGTTAACCATAGCTGCTTCTCGTTACATATGGTGGTAGAGATAAAAATATTGGGAACGGGATGCAGTAGAACCACGTACATATAAACTATCTATAATGAGTTGATTTTTGAGGTCAGACATGCAACGATATTCTATCTGACTTCAACACTCATCTACCAGCTCAACAATCCAGTTACTGGGTCATACGATACTTCTTGGCATGACCACATGAAAAGTCTGTCAAAGATCTAGAAATTACAGCCTGTAAAGATCTAGAATGACGGCACGGAGGCATCTCCGTATGTAATGGATGATCACCCATCCACGGAGCGATCTCAGGAAGCGTTGTAAGCAACAGTCGACGATTCTCAAGGTTAAGGAGGTTCTAACGGTGCGGCTGTTGCCACGAGCTCCTCATTTTCACTAACATACACAACCCAATTTACTAACTTTTTTTTTTAAGGATGGGAAATCATCAAATGACTTCTTCCGCTCTAGGTGATGCGGAAGGGCTTGTCAGACTCTTACTGACTAAAACCCATCCGTGTTCCTTCTAAAGCCCTTTGCGTTCCAGGGCCGCGGTGACTCTTTCGAACAAATTCCGCAACCCTGGCAGAGTCGATTAACGTTAGCGTTCATTTCAAGGCACAACATACATGCCTTTTCTGAACTGTCTCCAAACCTACCGATCAGTCACAACTTGCTTAACCCTTAATAATTTCAGAAACTTCAACAATACCAAATTCTGTACCATTCCTGAATAATCCAAAGCCCTAAAAACCGCTATAAAACGCCCTATCCCATGTAAATTTGAAGGATAGCGACCCTAAACCAATATGGCCGGGCTGTCTACAATCCGACCGTACGTTTGAAATTACCCAGTATGCTAATTTAGGAGGCAGCGTTCCTCGCAGTGAGGGTATTAGGTGTGCAGTGTATTGATATCGACTTAGTATTGAGATGGGGTGAGCAGGGTCGTCGTTTTGTGGCCTTTTTTGTGAGCTCAGCTTAGACCGTAGTGGTATGGAAATATAATAGTAGTGAGTTTGTGAACTATTTGTGATTGGTGTGGAACCTCGTTCGTAATAGGGGACTTGAATAACGCCACTGTATAGAAACAAGACGCTCTAGATAAAGTGACGTTCTATCACCAATAACGGTTGTCTAAAAGTCATGATAGTGTGGGTTTGATATGTCCTGCCGAAATGTAAGGTGGTCGATACCACAAAAAAATGGATTTTTGACAATCATTAATGCATTATTGCATGCATGCATCATTTGTGAGGAGCTTGTGGCTAAATAATAACAACCGCACGGGTCGATCTTCAAGGTTAAGCAACGCTTGCCGAGGTTGGTCTGTGGATGGGTGACCATCTTATCATACCGAAACTCCTCCGTGCCTCGGAAAGCACGTTAAGCCGTTGGTCCCGGCTGTCATTTGTAGATCTTTGGCAGTCGTTACGGATAGTCAGACGCCAGATAATCTGACACCAGTTGAAGCCGACCCCAATATAGTTGGGCAGATGATGTTTAATGCATTATTTGTGAATGATCGCCATGATTTCCATAGAATAACTCCATCTGTCTACTTAATAAGAGTATCTTTGCAAGCACGTAGGTTTTGTAAAAAGGTTTCAGAGTAGCTACGATAATACTCTTATGCAGTGGTCTCACTTTATCAAGAGATAGTAGAAAAATGTACAAAAAATATTATTTTATTCAATTCTCGTTGTCTCCACTAGTTAGATTTCAGAGTAGCTATTAGGGAAACATAAATAAGAAGGATGATAGAATATATTGTTGTCAAACTTTAATGTAAGCCCTTTGTTATTTGAGGGTAAAATATTACTTGGTTTAGTATGTAGAGTAGGCGTGGGTGGCGGAAAATTCGAGGGATTTAGTATGTCTGTCGGATTAAAAGCGTATTTGTCGTAATTGAGCTCTTTGACATTGTTCGTCAAGGAGACCTAAAGTAAATTTATTTATTTATTTATTACACACACGTTTCCTTTGCCATTACAGATTACATCTAATGCGACAAAGTCATTGAATAATCTTTTGCACATTTCTAATAATAACAATCTGACTCCAGTCTTGCCAAGGAGTACCGTGTTACCCAGTTAATGGGTTGTGGAGGTCTGGTAGGCAGCCGGTCCACGTAAAATACTGGTATTCAGCTGAATCCGGTTTCACTGGAAGCCGACCCCAATATAGTTGGGAAAAGGCTAGGCATATGATGAATCTTTTGTAGAAGTTAAGGAGGAATCATTTTTGCCGCCATCTTGGACCGAGTAAATAACGCTACGCGCCATACCCAGAAGTATGGACGTAAGCCAGAAAGACGCTAAGCATAAGTAGGTTTGATGTAAAGAAGCACCAAATGGATCCTATGAACCGCCAGACGACATTACGGCAGACTAAGGCGTGTAGCAGTATGCCGCCACATGAAAAACTAAGAAACGAATTTTTTACGGCAAAAAGAACCGTAACGCCATCTACAACGAACTAATAACGAAATCACGCATCGCGCAAGCAAAGTTCTCCGTACGATTTGAACACATACAACAGTCCGAATATCAACTAATGGGCAGTTGCCCACCAGACACAATAACCGTCTGGTTCGGAGGATCCTCCCATTTCCAGTGGAGGTATGCGGGTCTTTACTCTCTGTACCGCATAACCTCTATAGGCGAATATAGTGGGACGAGCTCGACTCTTATCGAAAGCACTGGCCAGACAGAATTTTGTGGATTAGGGAGTGGAAGCCCTGCCCAGCTGTGAGACAAACTAGGATAGATAGATGGTTGCGGAATTTGTTCGAAAGTGACACCGCGGTCCTGGAACGCAAAGGGCATTAGGAGGAACACGGATGGGTTTTAGTCAGTAAGAGTCTCACACTCCCTTCTGCTCCGTCCAAAGCAGAACAGTCATTTGATAATTTCCAATTTAAAAAAAAAAAGGATAGATAGATAAATGGAAACATTAATCAAAGCCTGCCATCAAGCCCCTGTATCCTCGGAGCAGTACCTACATCACAACCACATGTTTAGGTTCTTAGTCATTAGGGGCGAGATTACTTTCAAACGAGTACAAATCAAGACTTACTGAGAAATTCCAGATGTAAAACCCCAACACACTGCAACACTGCCCGAATCGGGAATGGAACCCAGGACCTCATTGCATCGCACCACGAAAAGCTAGTTAAAAACCTAGTAAGGGTATTTGACTAAAAAAATCGAATTTGTCCGTCAGATAGATTTCCAAAAAATATTGGACACGTATTTTTTTTTTTTGTCACGTTAACAAAAAACGAAGACGAAACAGTGCGTTGAAAACTTGCGTGACATCACTTACCAGTAAAATTTTACTGGACAGTGACGTTACAAGCCTCCACTCCATATCTTTGATGCATTTTATCTTCGTAAATCTTTATTGATTTCATAAAATAAAAATACGTATCCAATATTTTTCGATAGTCTAACTGACGGACTAAATAGTATCATATTTTTTTAACCCAGGCAACATCCCTATTGCGGTTTATTAGACGACTAGCTGCGCCCCGCTGTGTTACCCGCGCAGCTAGTATATATATAAAAAGTAGCCTATGTGTTAATCCAGGGTGTCAGCTTCCTTCGGGGGGGCCCGTATCGCTGTCGAGTCCACCATGAAGTATTTGGGATTGGTGCTCGACAGCCGGTGGGATTTCGGCCCCCACTTCCGGCGGCTGGCGCCCAAGTTGTTGGGCGCGGCGGGGGCGCTGTCAACGCTGCTTCCCAATCTGGGGGACCCGAGCACCGCCTGTAGGCGGTTGTACGTGGGGATCGTGCGATCGATGGCCCTTTATGGGGCCCCGATCTGGGCGGCTGACCTGACGGCCAGCACCATCACTGTTCTGCGGAAGCCGCAGAGGGTGATGGCCGTCAGAGTCATCAGGGGATATCGCACGATCTCCTACGAGGCGGCTTGCGCACTGGCCGGATCTCCGCCGTGGGACCTGGAGGCGAAAGTGCTCGCGTCACTACACAGGTGGCGCGAGGACGCGCGGGCGCGCGGCGAGCGACTGACGCAGCGACACCTGGAGTTGCGTCGGTCGCAGCTGCGCGAGGTCCTGGTGGCGGAATGGCGGGACAGGCTTTCGAGCCCTACCGCCGGCCTCATCACCATCGAGGCCATCCGGCCAGTGCTCGACCTGTGGCTCGGGAGAAGGCACGGCTCTCTGACGTTTCGTGCGACGCAGGTCCTCTCGGGGCATGGCTGCTTCGGGAGGTTCTTGTGTCGCATAGGCAGGGAGCCGGACGCTCGATGCCACCACTGCGTCGACTGTCGGGAGGACACGGCACGGCATACGCTGGCAGAGTGTGCCGCTTGGGAGGAGCCGCGCCGTGCCCTCATCTCTGTTGTAGGCGGTGACCTCTCGCTGCCGGCCGTAGTCCATGCTATGGTCGGCAGTGAGGAGTCCTGGGACGCGGTGGTCTCCTTCTGCGAGACAGTTATCGCGCAGAAGGAGGCTGCGGAAAGGGAGAGGGAGATCACAACCGCTCTCCCGGCCCGCAGCAGGCGCATCGGGCGTCGGAGGAGGGCATACGCTGCCCTCTTCCGGCCCCCCTAACTGGGTCCAGGGGCGGCGGACTTGGGGCTGTCCGTCGCCCCCCATTCATCCGGACCCGAGGTGGCGGCGCGTGGTGTTCCCGTGCGCCCCTCTTTGACGTAGCGAGGGGAGTCAAACACCTCACTCCCCTCGCCAACGCGAGGTGGCCCGCAGAGGCGGGCCGGCACCAACCGGGGATTGCGGATGTCGCATACGTTCCCGCGATCCCCGGCGTAGGTGGAAGATGGAACACCGGGGTGGTTTTAGTCAGTAAGAGTCTGACAGACCCCTCCACCCGCCCCAGGGTGGAGGATTTCCATGAGGATTTCCCCCGAGATCAAAAAAAAAAAAAAAAAAAAGGGTGTCAGCTTCCTGCATACCAAACTTTATCAAAATTTGTCCAGGCGTTTGCGCGTGAAGAAGTAACAAACATACACACACTCACGCCTTTATAATATTAGTCTGAAGAGGCAAATTGTTACATATAAGCAAACAATTTTGAATGTAGGTGTACAGTATAAACATAGCACATATTTTCTTTGTTTATTTTTGCTTCGGAATTTCTCTGAGATATTTCCTCTTTTCGTCAGCATGGTTTCAACATTACTGGGTGACAGATTGGTGTTATTTTGATATAAAAAATATATCCTTATATCTTTTGCCTTTCTTTTTTCTTTTTCCTTATGAGTATACTTCCTTTTAGTTAGTTACGGGGTATCGATAACGAGGGATATAAACTTTTCGTGGAAATAAATAATATTTTATTTAGTGAGAGCGTCGTTGACCTAGTGAGCGGATGGGTTTGGTACCCAGTTTTTTACAATGTCGAGTTGTGATAATACGCTTTGTTAACATTTATAAGTTAGTTAAGTTCTTAAGTTTAATGTTGGGCTTAGAAGACTAGCTTTGCTACATTGTGAATTTAAAAAAAACAGTTCATAATTTCGGTTTTTAAGGCTAAAGTTTCGGTTTTTATTAACTAAAACAATTAAAGTTTTTGTCCACATTTTTAACAATAATTTTCGCATAATTTTCAGCATCATGTAATAAGTACGAAAACGACTTGAACAAACTTTTTTAATTACCAGGCAACCATATCTAAAGATTAGTGTTCACAGCTTAGCATAATCAGCTATAACGTTGTAACGTGTTGTAGGACACAGGCCCACTCTATCAGATAATAGAGATTGCCACAATCCACCACGTTTGCGACGATTTTTCCGTACAAGTGAACCACTGCTGCATGGCTCACGCACTGACTGATGTTCAGATATTATTTTAATTTAATTTATTTTGTTTATCTATTATATAAATTCAATTTTTTTTAATGTATAATTTTCAATTTAAATGTAAATCTTTCATTTGATTAATCATTTTTATTTTAGTTTAATTGTATTATCCAAAGTAGAAAAAATATGAATGTACCGGTTTCCTCACGATGTATTCCTTCGCAGTTCCAGAGATAATATCGCTACGAAAATGTAAACTCACAATCTTATTTGCCTCCAGAAATATTATTTAAGATGAAACTAACTGCACGATTCAACCTTATAAAAAGACCTTACCATCGTGTAGCTATTAGGAAATCATATGCAAAGAGGGGTTCTAACAACTTATCAATGACATAACAACACATACGTGAAATGATAATGCTTATGCAGCAAATAACGTTTAATTGAATGTGGTAATGAATGGATATTAGAAATACCTGCTCGTAACATGCTATTACAGTCAGGGCTGGCAGGGATGTGTTTAGAACTAATTTATTTAATGCTACTTTTTGATGTACTGATGGAATTTACTTTGTCTACAAAACGTTATATTTTTCGTGTGCCGTTTCTTTTGGCTTCCAGTTGATTAAACTATGCACCTGCCATGCTATCTCTTCACCACCCTTGATTGCCTGGTAGAAATGCGTAAGACGTAGTACTTTTTTATTTGAGATGGGTTTGCTCTTGACTCTAGTCTAGGTCATAGCTGACAGAGACAAAGTCGACGATGGAGCGAGCTTACCCAGAAGAAGCCTGTTCACTCTAATTTTGAAGAGATTAGGGTTGTATGCGTTTTGTGTAGGAAATCTCAATATGTTCCTAATGCCTGGATTAATTTCGGTGGTGATAAACAAAACAGGTTGTTACAGTTTTGCCGATGAATATCCTTTGGCGCACACAGCTTGTTGCATGCAAAATGAATGCGAAATTGTTGTTCTCGAATAATTATAGGTGGTATTTTCTCGAAATATTTGCCATACCAAATCTCAACATTTGCAAAATAATTTTCGTTTAGGTATTGCTTAAACAGACACAAACAGAATATTATCAAAACACTCGTAAAAGTAAACCGACATAGCCCCAAAGATTGCCAAACTGAAGTGGCAGTGGGCAGGGAACATTGCTCGCAGAACGGATGGTCGATGGGACCGAAAAGTTCTGGAGTGGTGACCGCGTACCGGAAGACGTAGCGTTGGAAGGCCTCCCACAAGGTGCCGATGGATGCGAGACGCACAGGACCGGTTGTTGTAGCGACACTTGGGCTGATATGATGACTCGTAAAAGTCATTGTTATAATCGTCCATCAAAATGAAAGGAATAAATTAAGGGTATCAAAACTTTTAGCAAAAACGCCTTCATATTTAAAACGAGATTTAGCGACAATAATGTTACTATTATTTTTGCGAACCCTAACGATCGCAGCATGGTTGTAGGAAATTAATAACATCCGGACGCAATTGCAAGATTTGTTATATAAGGTAGTATATGATTTAATAGAAATTTTACATTAAATGGTTTTACATTCATGTTCTGTATGGTGCCGGACGTAAAAGAATACCCACAACAAAAAAGTAAAAGGCGACTAAAGATCTCACCAGAGAATGGGCAGCAGCATTCTCTGTGCATTGCAACAGCTACAATGGAGGAGGCCTATTTCCAGCAGTGGACGTCCTTCGGCTGATATGGTGTTTTGCATTGGTGGCTAACGCAGAGGAGTCTTGTCAAAATAACAACAGCTGCAGAGGGTCTTCGTTCTTCGCTTGTCGGGGCCGGTCGCCGGAAAGTTAACCATCCATTACATACCGAGATGGTTTATGGGACCCTAGTACCAGCGACGGAGAAATACTATGTGTATTTTCAAGGACATTTTAAAAATCTTCCTCACGATCGTCGATCGCATTCGTAGCTGAATAATAACAGCCGCACGGGTTGAACTCCGAGGTTAAGCTTCACTTGACGAGGTCGGTACATGGATGGATGACCAAACCCAGTTTCCTCCCTGCCACGGAAGCACGTTAACCCGTTGGTCTCAGTTTCATTTGTAGATATTTGACATTCGTTACGAAAAGTCAGAAATCCAGACAGTCAAGGGGGTTTGACACCGCCCCAACCAACAAACTGGGTAACACTCAGTTGCTGTATATGGAGGTACTATACTATAAAACCTTTAAGTTCAAAACCGTACGTTAAAGTTGGCTCTGGTTGTAAGTGACATCGTTGCAACTTTGTAAGTTCCTTAATATACTTACTGAGTTAGTTAGACGGCTTCCTAGTGAAGGCGCAAAAGTAGACTTGCGTTGAAGCTTGCGTGAAGTTGTGTGTTTGAAAAGATGAACTAAGTAAATAAATACTATAAAAGTCTATTCTGTCAAAATGACACCATGAACATTTAGGTGAAGTGAGCTTGAAGTGAACTGTCATTTCACCTTGATTGGATGGATTGATAGCTCATTAATTCATGTTCACTTCACCTCATTTTACACAGTGCGATGTTTTCAGAACACGAATGGAGTCATCATCATCATTTCAGCCGAAACACGTTGATCGCCCGGTCCTCTGCGTCTCGCTTCCAGTGGACTCCTACCGGCCTTCACCATGTCATCAATACTGCATGTACTGGAGAACCTTATGCTATAATCTATTAACCCAGCAAACAAAAGAACTGCTCTGAAGAACGACCAATAACAGTTTCCATAACTCTATTTTTCATAACCATGATGACAACAAAACAGTGATTATGTCGTGAGGTTCCCATAAAAAACAACAAACCACACCATAAAACTTCCCCATCTACTAACGCAACATGAAGCGCAGCAGCGAAACTAAACCCGAGGATGAAGCCTCGTTTACACAAAGTTGTGTCGCTGTACGTGTAGCTGCGAGAATGTGCTTACAAAAATTGAACCCGTAAAAGATAGAGGCGATTTATTGAATTCATGTCTTCTTCTTTTCGAATCGATGGTAAACCTTAAATATTTTGTGCCCTGTAGGTGGCCCACGTTAATTATTAAATTCATGATTTAACAACTTAACAAAGAGCCAAGAAACATAAACTCGACTCCTATTATGTCAATCAACGCCGCCAAGCCGATTTTCTCCATCAATTACTTTCCAACTCTTAATCCGATTTTTTGCTTATCAATTTTGGCTTTGATAGAAGAGGAGATTTTGTGAACTTTCATATCTCTTTTCGATAAAATCACTGATTCAAGTCAAGCAACTCTTCTTGTGTAAACGAGGCTTCAGGATTTATCCGCGTACGTGTCTCACCCGCGACGGATTTACAAAAAGCTCTTACCACCGCATGTCAGCCTAGTACTTGGAAAAACTATTTCCCCCGACGACGGCGACATAGTGAAATCCTTTCGTTTATTCTATTTTATTTATGATCCTCGCGTGTCTCAAAAGATAGGAAGGCTAATTGATACTTTATCTTTTACATCTTTCTTTGAATATTATTATAAAAGGATTTTATTGCTTGCGTTTATGAAATCGACTTGCACGAACGTCTTCAGCCTTGGGTACAATTTAGTACTATTTTATTTGCCATTCGTACCTATTAAGTAAAGGTTAAGCTACGGTATCAACTTGGAACAATGTCATAGCTTATCTATGAATATTTCATTGTTAGACAATTGTGCCCGCTTGAGTAAAGTAAATACATACTCGTACTGGAAACCGAGCATTATAAAACATTTCTAACGTACTAAAACTGATTAAATGTACGTATTGTTTGAACCGTAGCCATTGAAGGACTTCACCTTCGAGTTTCTCGCAAAGTAGAGATATGTTTTTTGATATTTTTGCATTTCTTCCAGGAGCAAACATTTTTTGAAAACACAAAAGATAGTTATAAAAATCTCATAATAATAATGACCTAGATCCTCATACTCTGTGCTTCAGCAGACTTTGTAAAATCGCCTTCTATGACAATGCCTTTATTTGGATCACAAAGAAACGACTTAACTTAATTAAAACACTACATAGCAACCTAAATACAACCAGCCAGATATACCGCTTGACGAGACAATAACATTGACACTATTTCTTTCCTATTCTAGTCTGAAGTGGCGACTCTAATGTGTGGCCTGAGAGCCAGCGACAAGCGGACAAAAATATAGCATATTTTAGAACAGAATTATTAAGAACTCCTTTTTTTTTTTGGTTATGCATTCAGACTTTTATCAAGTTCAACCACACACAGTTCACAGTCTTTTTAATCACTCCAGGATAAAGACCTAAACAAATAATAATAAAGAGTGACATTATTTGACTGAGTTTACGTTTCCTGATAGCTTTGTCAGCGGTAAATAGCAAACTACGTAAGATTATAAACTAACTTGAGAGAATGTAAACTCTCGATAAATAGTCAGCTGAACATTTGGAATACTGTTTTAAGCATCAAAATTTGATAATCTATAATCTCGCGAAGTCATTCCGAGAAATTGTGGACTGACATAAACTGGCGCCCAATCAGCTGTCTGTTCTACAATTTATCTGTTTTGGTGTGATAGTTAAATTGGAAACTTGGCTACTCATTGGTCTTAGTTTTCTCTGAAAAGACCAATGAGAGCTTTGTTTCCAGGTTTACTTTCGTTAAAGTTAAGTTAAGTTGGCTATTTTTTGTTCTTTCTTCAAGAATTAATAGGTTACTTCTAGGCAAGCGTGCTCCATCATCGAACATTTCATTGTTTTCCACCAGGAGAGTGGACAAACACGAGCGTATCAATAATTTAGAGTAGAGGCATAAATTTATTCTCTTAGAGCAGTGGTTACAAAACGCAGGTGGGCACATTTCCCGCACAGTTATCTATACCTATCTATACTTATCTTTACTAATATTATAAAGAGGAAAGATTTGTAGTTTTGTATGTAAAGAATAAACTCAAAAACAACAGGACCTATTTGAAAAATTCTTTCAGCAATGGATAGCTACATTATCAGCGAGTAACATAGGCTATATTTTATCCCCGTACTCCCACGGAAACGGGAACTACGCGGGTGAAACCGCGTGACGTCCGCTAGTAACTTATATATTATAATGCAAAACACTCTTTAGTAAATACTTTGAGCTATGAATTGCGTTAGTTAATTTGAAATAAATTAACTAACTCGGTACATTGAGCGAATTTATCCAAGACAATTGAAGAATAATTTCGACTACCAAATCGATGAAACAAAACATCTGCACTGCTTCATCCAACCTTGGTACAACAAAAGTAATTCAAAGAAATGTGCCAACATTTTTCCGTTGAATTTTAAAACAATTATTCTTCGCTGTCAGTGGAACGTTTAGCATATTCAGCTCCACAGTAATTGCTAGCTGTCAGTCAAAATACTATTATTTGAATTGTTAAACAAGCGTCTAGCTAGCTGAGTGACTTTGCAGTAGATAAAAGTAGGTATTATTTTATTGATTTGATTTTTCATGTTTATTTAAATACTATCTTTTCCTGCGGCTATTCGCCGTCGCGGCCTGTGCCACAGAAGCTGTCTTTCGGGTTCCGTAACCAAAGGGTAACAAACGGAGCCCTATTACTAAGCCTCCGCTGTCCGTCAGTCCGTTCATCTGTCTGTCTGGCAGTATCTCAAAAACCGTAATAGGTAGACAGTTTAATTTTCACGAGTGTGTATTTTGATTGCCGCTATAATAACAAATAAAATATTACCGTAAAACGGGGTGGATAGAAATGCAGGGGTAAATAAAAACGAAACTTTTGTTGGGATTTTCACATAAATACCATGTTATTGTTTCCCACGAAGCGTCCATTTAAATATAAAACAATTGTTTAAAAAAATTGGAGTTCTTCAATGCTGCAAACAATATTTAAATAACGTGAAAATTCCAATCAAAGTTTCGTTTTTATTCACCCCATCATTTTTATCCACCTCGTTTTACCCGGTACTTACTTAACTTTAATTAAATAAAAACTTAAATTATAAAAAACACATTTCTTGTATCCTCATACAAGAAATGTGTTTTTTTCGGTTCATGGTACGAAACTCTTCGTGTGAGAGAGTCCGACTCGCACTTGGCCGGTTTTCGCTTGCCGATGGCGGCCCATAAAGAACAATTTTATTTAAAAGCCTTTAAAACAACACTCGCTGGTACTAGGGCCCCATAAAACACTCTACTGCGCTGTAATTGGGAGCCGTTGGACTGAAACCAATTAGAAGTATCTATCCATTTATTGATAGCGCCTTGTTTCTGTCTTTTTACCTCCTGGTGCTAATACCAGGAGAATAATAAAAAGAAGAGTTAAGTGGAATCGAAAAGAGTTTTTATTTAAAAGTAGGTTGGTTTGAAGAACATGGAGATAAATAGTTAAGTTTACACCTGACCTGGGTGCAAACTGAACCATATAGGTACGTATGTATAAGTAACAAGTGGCCCGCCCCGGCTTCACCCCCCACCAATTTTTTTCTTTCATAAGAACCTTTTCCTGACAATAACAAACACGACAAAAAAAGAATTAGCGAAATTGGTCCAGCCGTTCACGCGTGATGCCGTGACCAAGGAAAATAGGGATACATGTTTAAATATACAGATATAATTTCTTGAAGTAACTGTTGACAACGATTTCATATGACAACGGAAAACTGTTCTTAAAAAAAATATCGTTTGAAAGCAATTTTCCCGCGGCTTCGCCCCTGCTTATTCCACAGGACCCATGCAGTTTTTCGAGGTAAAAATAAATAGTCTATGACACTCGGCAATAGTGCATTTTTTTATGAGTGAAAGAATCTTCATGATCGAATCACAGATTACCTTTTATAAACCTACTAGCGTTTGCCTGCGGCTTCGCTCGCGTCAATTTAGATTTGTACAAAAATGGGTCGCTTTCTAGCGTCCTATCTATCTCTAAACCAAATTTTACCAAGATCGATTCAGCGATTTAGGCGTGAAAGCACAAACAAACTCACTTTCGCATTTCAAATTTTCACATTTCGAATAAGTATTAGGAATTAGAATAAGGATAAACAGAATTAACTTTATTATTGACTCACCAAATTAATCTTTTCATTAATAATTTCCGTCGTAAATGATTTTCCGGACGTTAAAATTCCGCGTTTGCCAAAATTTCATTAAGTACATTGTAAGCCAAGCGTGGTCTTGGCAGTTCATTGGCAGGGAGATTTAGTCCCGAACGCTCTTTGAAAGAACTTTATTACACTTGTTAAATGTATGGCTATTTAAAAATAAAACTGTTTGAATATAGTTAAATAACTTCAGTAATATTTATGTTACAGACTAGCTGCCGCCCGCGGCTCCGCCCACGTGAATTTCGAAAATTATCCCAAGTGAATATCCTCCCGGGATAAAAACTATCTCTATACCAAATTTCATCTAAATCGGTCCAGTCGTTTGCGCGTGAAGAAGTAACAAACATACACACACACTCACAAACTTTCGCCTTTATAATATTAGTGTGATGATAAATTTGAGACCCTCACAATAAGCCCTTTCACACACACACGACAGTATTGTTTTTTGTTTTAATTTTCTAATTTGTCTTCCAACAATAATCTCATTCTTAGTTGCCGGTCTCGCACAACCACCTTGCACCATCCAGGATTTAAATGAGGCCAATAATAGAGCTGTACAGTTTGCTGAATAATGGTCAGAAAAAAAAAACAAAAATCAATCATCACGAGAAGAAAAAGAATCCCATTCTAAAAATTTATTAAGTTGGGCTCATTCACACGAAGACTATCGTCAAATCGCCATTTTTCACGGCGGCAATGCTTTGGAAATAACCATGTTCACGTGCATCAAAAACGTGAAAAATGACGGACACGTCTTAAATCACGTATCATCTTTTATAAATCACGTTCGTCAAAAACATGTGTCGTGAGTAAAGATTTTGTGTCCCGCCCCGCCTCTCTGGGCACGCACAGTTTAATAGGTGATAGTAGGAGGTTCATCGATGACTGAACTCTGAATCACGAAACGAATGTGAACATCAATTCGGGAAAAACACGATTCTGTATGCAATGTGAACGTCCATCCGTCAAGACGTATTATGTTTTTTGACGAATCGTCAATGACGGATCCCGTGTGAATGCGGCCTTACGTTACACTTCCGAGTTCGCGTCACATAAGTTCATATGTGTACCGAATTTTTACTGGCCCAGTAGAGTCGGTGCAGCTCTCTGGCTCTGAAAGACAGACATACATACTCGAGTAAACCTACAAGAGTTTCGTTTCTTATACAGACCTTCGGAACCCTAAAAAACTCAACGTTGAACTAACCTCTGTCTCATAATATTAGAAAGTCTACCTACACCACAAGGCGAGCTAATAGGAAAATAACGAGAAGACACTGAGCGAGGACGAGCAGAGCTCTTTCAAAATTAAAAGCATTCATTCGCATTTAGAGAAAACCCAAGCTTATCTACGAATTAAAAAACGAGAGAATTTAAACGTACATAATATCTTCTTTAGAAAGTCTTGAGAAAAAAAAAGCTGGGCAATGTAGATGTTCCTTTTGTTTTATACGCTGTAGTGTTACTGAGGGAGAAGCTCGATTTTTTTTTTTTTTTTTATTTGAGATGTGTTTGCTCTTGACTCTAGTCTAGGTCATAGATGACAGAGCCAAAGTCGACGATGGAGCAAGCTTACCCAGAAGAAGCCTGTTCACTCTAATTTGAAGAGATTAGGGTTGTATGCGTTCGGAAACACAGACGAAGGCAGAGAGTTCCACTTATTTGCTGTGCGTATTATAAAAGACGTTAGGAAACATTTAGAGAGAGTTGGTGGAATAGCAACAAGGTAGGGATGGTAAATTGCAGTGCGTCTAGATATCCGATGGTAGAAGGGGTCCGGTGGAACGAGATCGTGGAGTTCTTGGTCACTCTCCCCGAAGTACAATCAGTAGAAGACCAACAAGCAGGCAACCTTGCGGCGATGAGCCAAGCTGTGAAGCTTGGCGTCCACCAGTTTTACGTCGCCCATGAGCCTCTTAGCTCTGCGTTCTTCCGAGTCAAGCGCGGCAAGTTGGTATATAGCTGAGCCATCCCAAAGATGGCTGCAATACACCATGCAGGATCGGACTTGTGCTTTGTAAAGGGTTAAAAGTTATTCCATATCGAGACTACATCAAGCCTCGAAAAATACGTTTAGCTATTATTCCCGGCTATGAATTGTAGATATTTACCATATCGCCCGTTATTAGTTCCATGAAAGAGAAGTCGGGCTCGAATTCAGTCTCCAAGCTCCAGTCTGAGATTCCAGATAGAAAAATCCAATACCAATTTAACCCAGTACCTCATGCTCAGCAGTAAAGACGCAATTAGAAAATAACTAAAAACTTCATAAATACAAGGTATCATAATTGTACATTTTTCCAAGAGTAATCCTTCAGGAATTAAAACTACCAGTGCAGCAGAATAATTGAGAAGTCTCTTCTTAAGCCACAGGTTATTAAAACCTCATTTCACAATACTAAAAATGTGTCAATTATGCAATTTCCGCAGAGTTGCAATTGCAACCCTAACAAGCTTAAACTTTTAGGGTTGGCACCAATAAAATGGCGACCGAAATATGCTTTTTTAAAATTGTTTAAAGCGATGTTCGATATTTTACCTAGACCTGAGCTGTCATTCCATCTTGATTATAGGGATTGACAGCTCACCTCGTGATCACTTCACCCAAGCCTTCACTTCGACATGTTTACAGAATCGACCGGCAGGATTTCAGAAATTACCACTCTCCTCATGAATTCACCACTTGACCTACGAGGCCGTCACCTAGACCAAAAATGCAGTCTGGCTGATTTGTGGTTACAAAAAATCCATTTTTTTATATTTACAAAAAGAAAACAAATACTCATTCGAAAACCAGAGGAGCAGAAATCGTATTTTTAAGGAACGTTCGGATTCGTATCACATTTAAAATCTGTGAAATGAACCTCTAATTGCCATACATTTCGATCATTTTTGTCATTCATTGTCACTGAAATGGTGGTGCGAGATTCAGACGTTTTTTTGAAGTACGAAAACTGCCTTTCACATAAATAATTTGAAAATTAAAAAACTATTGTTCACGCCAACCCTGACGATCGTCTAGGGTTGCCAAGAATTCATTACGGGCTTATTATTAACGTAGAACTTGCCAGCTCACTACAATGGCGCATTAGTCGACGAACGCGAAATGAACGCTGGAAATCCTTTTACCAAACCGTTTCTGTATGAAACTGTTAGTTTCTTTCCAAACTCAATTGGTTCTCTTTAATTAATTTTATTTTACTAGGGTTTAGGTTTCTTTGAATGATTTTAAATCTTTTTAAGCTATCTATTCTGTATGTACGGTAATTGGCTCCATTACCTACTCAAGGAAAATGAGAACAAAGCCTAGTTAAAGTTTGTGAGGAACAATGAAAGACGGATGGACTGACATTATGGTTACTCTTTCACGCAAAAATTACTGAATGTATTTGCATCATATTTGGGCGCACGCAAAGTTTCTAACCTGGATTTACACATAGAATACTCTTATCCTGAACTGAAGTCCACCCAGACGAGGTCGCGGGCAGATGCTAGTTAACAATATTAGTAAAATAAAATTTTTGTGCAACAACTTTTTGATTTACCTATTACGCCCTTTCCATGCACGTGCAGTAGGCTACAGTAAGGGTAGGCCAGCCCACCATAATGACCAAAAAAAATTTTTCGTCTACTTTCAGTGGACGAAAATTCGCATCGTCAGTACCGAGATTTCAAACCTGAATAATGTTGTTTTTTTTTTTTAGGCATTATGTATGGGCTGGCCTACCCTTACTGTAGCCTACTGCACGCCCATGGCCCTTTCGTTCCCAACCTAACACAAAAATTACAAAGGTACATGTTCTATTTATAGCGTTATTATAAATATCAAGTATTTTAATAAATACTAAAACGGGTCTTGTAAAAAGGTGAATGATCAGTAACGAAGTTCAGGCCTTTGTTCTAAAATGTTAAGAGGAATTATTAAACCCTGAATTTCTAAGAATCTATTATTAAAAGCAGCCAAAATGATCCTTGGGATCTCCAAAAACGCGAACAAAAATAACAGCCTCATATTTGTAATTATTTTTTCATGACGTCGGCCAAGGAAGAGGTTGCTCGACGACTAGCGGTTTCAATAACGTATCTACCTTTAACCAACTGTCAAATGAGCTACCAACAGTAGCTGAAACGTTATGTTTGAAAGGCAAAGCAGTTGGTCAAAGGTAGATACGTTATTGAGACCGGCCGTTAGATGCCACAGGAAGGGCTGGTTCGAGTTGGCCCGGGAAAAGAATATTAGGAAAGATTTGTTGGAGGCCTTCGCCAAGCAGTGGAACAGTATAGGCTGTAAAAAAAACTCCACAAAATGTACTAAACAGCTGATTTTTAGGGTTCTGTAACCAACGGAATCCTATTACTAAGCCTCCGCTGTCCGTCCGTCCGTCCGTCTGTCTGACAGCGGGCTGTATCTCAAGAACCGTAATAGGTAGACAGTTGAAAATTTCAGTGTGTATTTCTATTGCCGTTATAACTAGAAATAATAAAATGAAAGAAGGCTCCCAACGTTTTTTTTTTTTCGTTTTATGGTACGGAACCCTTCGTGTGAGAGCCCGACTCGCACTTGGCCGTTTTTTTTTGCGATTTCAGTGTTGGTCCCATAGTAAAAGTTGTTCATAAAAATGAGTACAAAGATGTATTTTCAAGTTTCGCGTTTAATCTTTTACACCTTGTATATTTTAATTTAAGTTATGGGAGAAAACTCGTAGTTTTAGGATTATCTACAAGAATCAAGTATACATTTAAACTCCTTAGTCGACTGCAAGATTGCAGTTTGATAAGCTGCTTATTTTAATCCGGAGCTGGCATAAATGTATTTAATTATAAAGAAAATCTTGGTCAGAAGCGAGCTAGCTGCATTTAGGCAAATGAAAGGAAGGAGTGGAACTCTCTGCCTGCGTCTGTGTTTCCGAACGCATACAACCCTAATCTCTTCAAAATTAGAGTAAACAGGCTTCTTCTGGGTAAGCTCGCTCCATCGTCGACTTTGTCTCTGGTATCTATGACCTAGACTAGAGTCAAGACCAAACCCATATGGAATAAAAATAAAATAAAGAAAAAATAGGTTTCTCATGAGTAACCACACAAAGTGACGTTTTGTCAGCGCAAATTATTTACCAAATAGTCCCAATATTTGGAATTGGCAACGTAACATTTTAGTAGCATAGTTAATCCCACACTTTGTCAGTTTTTTCTTTTTACAGTGGTTTATAATAATAAACAATAGGAGTTTTTTTTTCAACCGGGAACAATATGATGTTGGATTGTGTCTCTGACAGGAATAATCAAAATAAAATCCAGAATGAAAATGTTCATTTCCCAGAAAAGTTGAAATTAACGCCATTTGCCGGGAGTTTTAGACTCGGTTTTAACGTGAAAGGTAGTTGAACCACAACAATTAGTTCAGAACAATAACATTTAATCACGTCTTTTATTTACTGAAAAAGGCATGGCTGTTTTTTTTTTAAATCGTTGGGACCAACGATTGAAACCTCACATGCTGGACTTAGGACCATATTCCAAGTTAGTTTGAAGAGACTTCACTCCATTAATTGAGCAATGAGTCAGTCGATTCGATCAATATTTTTATTTGCAAAATAAAGTATTTATTATCTCTAGTAAACAATTAGGTATGAAATAATTTTTAAAATACCTTCATCAGCGACGAAGTTATAAAGCTTCAAAGTTGACAATTAGAAAGGGAAGTCCTATACCAACTCTGACGTCAAATATGTACTATTCAATCGGTCAAGCCGTTTCGGAGGAGTTTTTTTACAAACACTGTAACACGAGAATTTTATATATTGGAATTTTTTGGTCGGTCAATGCATCGTCTAGTCAGAAGCCCATTCAATGTTCGCTTAGGAACTGTGGGGCGCGACCCATAGATTGGGAAATACTGCTTTAATACAAAGTACAAAAACCTGTCTATAGTCTCAAAGCGGAAAATAATGGGGTTCCGGCGCCTTTTATATTTTTTGTCCAAATCAGCGCGATCAAAATACATTCATTTTAGGGTTAGAAAAAAAATATCGCTTTATAAATGACTGATGTTATGAATTGAAATGGATATAAATGGTTGAAGAGTTTTGTTGAAAAAGGGGTCAAAGTAGTAGATACTATAATTTTCTAGGAGCCTTTTTTGAAACTTGCCAAGTTCAGTTTGCGTATTTTATTTAATCCCTTACTGAGATATTTGAAACCCATTATAAAAGGTCTTCACAATAATCTTCTGAAAGCAATTAAAATCGAAGCAATTTTGGTAGCCCACAAATACTTGTCGATTATAAATGATACGAAGTTCACCGACACAACTGCTTGGTATAAAAATAATAAGAAAACTAATTCGTCTCAATTGAATTCATATATCACTATTATTAAAGCAAAACTATCCATATACGTCTTGAAAAAAATCAAAATCTACTGAAAACCACGCACGATTCCTGCATACCTCTTCGATTTCTCACATACATAAATACATAATATTTACCTAATACTACCATTGCGTTGCTGAAACCCTAGTACGTGACAGAACGTCTTCATGCAACCCACCTGTTTGGATTCCGAACTCATGCATCTATTCATACATGCATGCCTGGTGAATACAGAATAAGCATCTGGCTTTCTTACACAACAATGTGCTATTGGTACCATCCCCCGACTTCTGAATCAAAATTTGAAGTCTACTTTACCACTTTGCCTACAAACTTTGACGTAGTATATATAGTTTTTAACTCCAAATACTCAATTCAGAAACGGCCCTGTGGCCAATTGATAGTATCTCTCTTGTTTAAAGTGTCTCTTATTATAACCTAATTTTCAACCGACTTCCAAAAGAAGGAGGTTATCAATTCGACTATATTTTTTTTTGTATGTTTGTTTTGCGATCATTCCATCAATTATGAATTGATTTTGATGATTCTTTTTTTTTTCGAAAGCCTATACTCCTGAGGTGGTCCCATTGGTACCAAGTCAGAATCTGATGATGGGATCCTAGGGAAATCGAGGGCAACCCTCAAATTTTAAAGGCACACAATGTTTTTCACATACTTTCTAACGCAATCCAGATAATTGTGCCTGGTAATCAACATCTCATCTTGCTGAGCTGATGATGGAAGGTATAAGTTAAGATCTGATGCTGGGATCCCAGGACAAATGTTTGATCAGCGATATTTTCTCCAATCGTCAACAGGTTTGGATGATTTATTTTTTTGTGTGTTTTGGGAAGTCAGTCCGTTTATTTTTTTGTAAAAAAATTTTGGTTTAACTATGACAAAACTTTCTGGAAGAGTTTTTCGGTACATTCCGCTGACTTGCTACACAAATGTATGTTATTTTTAACCGACTTCGAAAAAAGGAGGAGGTTTTTAATTCGGTTGTATTTTTTTTTATTTTTTGTTTATGTTTGTTACCTCATAACTCACTCAGTCTTCAAGGAAAAATTTCAGCAAAATCGGTTAAGAAGTTTGGTTTTTAAATCAAAATAGCTGGAGAAAATAGAAAATATAATATCATCCAAGTAAACGAAATTGCGTGTTTTGCTTTCCTGTGTCTTTCCAGTGGTGTTGTTAGGTTATCACCAAAAATGAATATAAAAAACTTTTTTACAAAAAATACAACCGACTTCCAAATAAAAAAAAACTAAAAAATTTTTGTAAACCAGTTTTTTACTACGCGATGCAAACCTACGTTGTGTTGGCAAATTCACAAGCAAATTAAAAAGTCATCAGAATAAATAAGCAACATCCGATTTCTTTTCCTTGTTTGCTGTTAAAAATTCGGCTCGAATAAAACCCCAACTTGGAAATATAAAGCTATATTTTGCGAATCTATATTTCGTCCATTTACCAAAAAAAAGTCGTGAAAACGCAGTTAAAACGAATATTTTGCAAAATAAAAGCGCGCGAACCCAGTGGCTGCTGCCAATATACTTTTAATTGACGTATTTTCAAACTTGGAACGCGAGGCTGCTATATAAAAAAATATTTAAAAAACGTTTGAAAGGGTTTCCTAAATGATTCGATTGAGTATTGATTTTTAATTTATATTTTATTCGGAGAGCAAAAAGCGTTGATTAATATTTTAAAGCTTTATTGAAAGCACAGAATTCGTTTCATTTTTTGTAATCTGACAACAAAATGGCGAAATACAGACTGCTAACTACTTTTCATATTGTGATTGGTTTATGTGATGTTCCATAAAGAAAGCGTAGTAGCAGCGTGGAGTCCGGTTGATATGTGCCCGGATAGAGCTACCTACCTACGACTTGGGCTAAAAAATACTGTCATTTTTTCTAGTTTGTCGGGCGATATCTCATTGGAGAAACTTGTAATTTGTGCATTTGCCAACTAACAAAAATAGTTACAGCTTTTTTGGTATCTGAGTTCTGTTTGAATAAAAAAATGAAACTAACGACTTCAAAAAAACTGAACTGTTCCAAAGAATATAGTTTTTCAAGCAGACTGGTGCATTTAATGGCAGTTATTTTTAGTCCGATATTAGATTTGATGCCACCAATAGTTTGATTTTTCTGTTGACTTTTTATCCTGTGATATCTATAGGTACGTTCCTCTGATACTAGAGAGATATTTTCGATGTTCACGTGGGCTAAGCCATTACCATTAAGTGCTAGTAAAAAATACTAAAATTTATATTCAAAATTGGAAGACTGCCCGCAAAACGGCGATGCCGGTACGATTTGGACACAAAACCACACTACACTATATAGTTAGTAAGTACCAGGGTACCAAAAACTATGACAGGTTAATCTAACTTAAAACAACGTGGAAACTGCAGTGTTTCCGCAATATCAAGGTAATATTCCTGCACTGTATGAAAATGAGGTAGTTTCTTAGCTAATGTACTAGGTATGTAGGTAGAATAAGAACGCGACCAGGTGCGGGGGAAATCCGCTTAGTTTAAAGAGGTAACTAATTACAGTGCTTGTCATAGAACCGCAGTAGCATAGAGCAGCAGGTTTACTTAGGCGCCACCTCCAGGAGCAAGCTCATTGAAGGTTTGGTCATCATTACCACACGTCGAGAAGTCGCGATAATATCGCTTTGAGGATACACATTCATTAAACTGACGATTAATCTGCGATATACTCGCACGTAGAGGTGGCGCCTTAGATACGACTTCGTGTGATAAGGACAGAAGATGACGAACATTTTAGTTAGTAAGGTTGTAGATGTAGAGGAACGACATCTTGTGTCTCCTTCATGGAATACATTCGTAGTACATTTTTTCCCTGAACAAATAGAGGTCAAGATACCAATTTCAGAAAAAAAAAAATACGAAATTACATAATACAAAATATAAACGTAGAATAATGATCGTATCATTTAACATGGACTTTCCGGATAGCTACAAAAAATCTTCTCCGATATTAGTAAACAGCTATTGGTTTCGCAATGCATCTGTCGTATTTGAGTCGAGTATTAGTATGAGCTGGCCCTTAGGCGTCGCCGTCGTCCTAATTCAAAACGATTGTTACACGAATACGCGATCAGAGCGTTACTTTGGTCAGCTAATATGGAAGGCGCTATTGCCAAATGGCGGCGCGATCGGGAACTGGTTTGCCGTACAAATTAACACTAAATATAAAGACGACGACTAAGCCGTCTAAAACTTTTTTTTTCTTAATAAAAGTAGAAGGTACCATACCTCGTCGTCGAACGCGTCGGGGTCCGCCATCTTGTGTTAACTGTCACTCACGCACACACACGCACTAGACTGACGTCACATAAAACGGATCATCGCATTAACACCACACTTGTGTTCCTGAAACAAACGGAGAAACTCATGTTAGTTATTATATTTTGTATAAACACAGACACATGACGTGTTTTTTTGTGTTTTTATTAGGTAACATCAGATTTTTCTCAGACTTCCATTAGTCGGTAGCAGAAGTACTTATTGCAATATTTTTATTAACCATTTATGCCTTATTTGAATATTGATCAGCAGATTTTAAAATTTTGAATTTGGAATGTATATTTTTTTGGAAGTTAGAGTTTATGACGTGTGTAAGTTTAAAAGTCTTAAAATTATGTGAAGGTATGTAAGGTATTATGGGATGTTCAGTCGTTTAGACGTACATAAATATGTTCCTTCGAGATTTGTCTGAGTATTGACTATATTGACGCAACATAGCCTATAGGTATAAATATGGCGACTAAGATATACAAAAAAAAGATAAAAATCTATAGGTACTGTTAAGTGTCAACCCATGAAGATTGTGACAAATCAGTGTTGTTTGGTTCATATTTAATGTTGCATTGGTTTAAAGGTCACCTTCAAAAATATCCTTTAAAGCTGTGAGCTTCTTGGTATTAAAGATTTTTTTGCTAAGTTGTTCTACCTGAACAAAAATTAAATTCTAGTACATTCAAGAGCTAGTCGGTACCAAGATATCAGAAGCGTAAACCACTAAAGGTTGTGTTGTTGACTGAGAGGAATGGCATCGCTGCTTGTATTGAAAGCCTGTCAAGCCGTCAAGTGCTTGATGAATAGCTCTAAACTTCCTCTGCCAGTAAAGTTGCTTTCTAGGTGGCCAGTGTATGTAGGTAAGTATTATTTATTTATTTAAACTTTATGTACAAAAGTGGTACATGGGCGGACTTAATGCATCAAGGCATTCTCTACCAGTCAACCTTTGGGTTATAAAGACTATACTGTAGTAGGTGTACAATAAATAAAAATAAGATTCAAAATTGAATTTTAACAATTCGGAAAGAATATACAGATAATATATATAATACTAATAAAATACATATATATGCTAAAATAATAAACTAATAAATATGATATATAATAATCATACCGATTAAGAGAATTCATAGTAATCATGACGAAGAACAACTAAGAATGACAAGCTTTTAAGTAGTGTTTAAAAGCGTGTGTGTGTGTGTGTTTTTTTTTATTTAGTGGGTTTGAAACTTACCTACTTTCTATTTCGTCGTTGCAAATTTAAAATCTCCTATGTGCTTAAAGTAACTTTTCGAGAAAAAGAAAAATAAATCCTGAAAAATGTAGGCTGGACACTTGAGATTTTTTAATAATGATACGTGCTTTATCGATATAATAAGTACTCACAGTCACATGGAAGTTTTTGCTAAGTATGGGTCCGTATCTTTTCAAATATCTGGAAAACTCATTTTCGACAAAAATGTCACATAGGAGATTTTAAATTTGCAACGACTATTTGTACATTTATTGCTTTCTAGGTGGCCAATGTAGGTATGTGAATATTATTTAGTGGGTTTGAAAGTTACCTACTTCCTATTTGTACATTTATTGCTATCTAGGTGGCCAATGTATGTAGGTAAGTATTATTTAGTGGGTGTGAAAGTTACGTACTTCCTATTTGTACATTTATTGCTTTCTAGGTGGCCAATGTAGGTATGTAAATATTATTTAGTGGGTTTGAAAGTTACCTACTTCCTATTTGTACATTTATTGCTATCTAGGTGGCCAATGTATGTAGGTAAGTATTATTTAGTGGGTGTGAAAGTTACCTACTTCCTATTTGTACATTTATTGCTTTCTAGGTGGCCAATGTAGGTATGTAAATATTATTTAGTGGGTTTGAAAGTTACCTACTTCCTATTTGTACATTTATTGCTATCTAGGTGGCCAATGTATGTAGGTAAGTATTATTTAGTGGGTGTGAAAGTTACCTACTTCCTATTTGTACATTTATTGCTTTCTAGGTGGCCAATGTAGGTATGTAAATATTATTTAGTGGGTTTGAAAGTTACCTACTTCCTATTTGTACATTTATTTGAAATCTTGTCTGATGCGGCTTATCCTTTTCTCGACTATATTGGGATAGTCTTGAAGTCTTACCGGATTCAGCTAAATACCAGTATTTTACATGAAGCGACTGCCCATCTGACCTCCACAACCCAATAACTGGGTAACACAGCGTCCCTTGGCAAGTATGGTGTCAGATTTAATGGCGCCTGACTACCTAAATGACTGTCAAATGATTGCCGGGGACTAACGGCTTTACGCCCGACTTTGGCAAGCTTTGCTTAACTCTGAAGATCGATCCGTGTAACACCAATTGAAATCTTAACTACGGCGTCAACATTCGAATGGAACGGACGCAAATACATTGCACGATGGATAGGACTGTCACATTAATACTAAATTATTATAGTTCAACAATAATAATTCCCCATAAAGTGAATTGATTGCAAAAGGTTGGGCCCAACGGAAGGCGTAATGTCGCAAGGCTTCCCATAAGGTGAACCGATCAGCTGGATGCGAGAAAGTCTAGGACTGGTCGTGTTCCGTGTGCCAGTCGTTGTGGCGACGTTTTGGAGAGCCTATCTCGACTATTTATGTGGCCTATGATGTCTCATTGTATCTGTTTTCAGTTTATACAAATATTCATTAGGAGCTCGTGGCTAAATAATAACAGCCGCACGGGTCGATCTTCAAGGTTAAGCAACGCTTGCCGAGGTCGGTCTTTGGATGGGTGACCATCTTAATACATCGAGATTCCTCCGCGTCCCGGAAAACACGTTAAGCCGTCGGTCCCGGCTGTCATTTGGAAATCTTTGGCAGTCGTTACGTGACACTAGCCAAGAACTATCGTATAACCCAGTTAATGGGTTGTGGAGGTCTGGTAGGCAGCCGCTCCACGTAAAATACTGGTATTCAGCTGAATCCGGTTTGACTGGGAGCCTTCCCCAATATAGTTGGGAAAAGGCTAGGCAGATGATGACAAATATTCATTCTGATTATGACGATTGACAATTAAGTGTTGCATAAGCGCTCACATCGCAGTAGGTTCGTAGGTACCGTACCAGGATATCAGAAATGTTAGGATATTGCAGCTCGCCAGTTGACTGTGAAGAATAGCCTCGTCGCTTGCTCTGAAAGCCTGTCCTCGCGTCCCGTGATGAATCGGTACAAAAATAAGATTTACACCATTTTACGAAAAGGGAATGTTGTTTTCAGTTTCATGTAGCTGTTATAAAAGTGACGAATGACTTTTTTTTTTTAATTTGGGCTAATATCAGGAAAATTACTGTTATATAGAGGCCAATCCGCAAAAAAAAACCTAGTACTGTACTTTACTGGAAATATGTAGCTTTTGATACTAACAATGGTAAAATTAGGGGCCAAAAAACAGCAATGAAAAATGCGTACCAAACGAAGTTTTCTACCCAATAAAATAAGAAAACCACCACACACCTTTTTTTTTTAAGGCTGGGAAATCATCAAATGATTTCTACCGCTCTGGGTGGAGCGGAAGGGCGTGTCAGACTCTTACTGACTAAAACCCATCCGTGTTTCCCTCTAAAGCGTTCCAGGGCCGCGGTCACTCTTTCGAGGAATTCCGCAACCCTGGCAGGAATTACCACACACCTACCGCAGTGTTGTCAGACAAAACCAAAGGTTGACTTTTAGATAATGAGACTGGCCTCTTGGTCGAGTGGTTAGTGACCCTAACTGCTAAAACGGAGGTCGTGGATTTAATTCCCACTCAGGACAAATCTTTGTGTGATGAGCATGATCATTTGTTCTGTGTCTGGGTGTAATTTGTCTATAATATGTATGTATTTAGAAATATATATAAGTATGTTTATCAGATGTCTGATTGCCATAGCACAGGCTCTGCCTAGTTTGGGATCAGATGACCGTTTGTGAGTTATCCCAAGATATTATTATATTATAATGCCTTGTTGCAATAATCTCTCACAGTCCTCTGAATCGCAAGTGGTCTTCGCTGATTGGGCCGATTTTTCAATGGCCCGATAAATTTTATCCAAGGAATAAAAAAGGCGTTTTGACAGCTTTTATTTAGAAATCACGTCAAACCGCCATGTTTATTCTTTAGATAAAAGTTATTTGACCAATGAAAAATCGGCACGTGTCTGCTGTGCGGACCTCTAATGTCTTATAAATAAAACTTCATAAACACAATATTTTCTGGTGGCTGACCTTATTTTACAATAAAATACAATACATTCAATGAGGGGCCGGTCGCTGCATTTACCCTCACAAGTGCGAAAGTTAATTACAAGCCTAAAAGAAATGCGATAAGAGTCAGTTTTCGATTAAGTGAGTTGAAAAACAATTTTCATATAAATTGTTCACTGAGAAAGCTCTTACGTCAATATAAAATCTAAGCACAGGTCTTCCCCTCCCGGCCCCTTCGTCATCGATGACCAAGTGTCACTTGAAGTAGAGTGATACTTCATTCGAGTTTCAACGTAATAATTGTTGCTTCAGCCCTTAACTAGATTTCCCGCAGCTTGGCTGTTCGGATTTTACCATTTTACCGGACGAATCTGGGCCCAAAATATGTTGAGGTGAGCTACAAATTAAGTTTTTTTTTACTTTCCACACATGCATCTTTTGTTAACTTGTATTTTAATTTGTTTACCTCTGTTTTTCTCCGCTTACTTCTTCTAATCCACGCAATGTATTTTGTGATAACGTTTACACTAATAGAAATGGGGATAAACGAGGAAGGTTTATGTATAAGTATAATTTGTTTATATACTACGAAATGAACTATGATGATATTATTAATAGAATTGGACTCGTTCGAAGCCGCTTGTAACAAAATCAATACTGACACATATTTCAAGTAAAGAAATCTATTAACAAAACTTCTTGGTTTCCTTATTGCTTGTTTAACTTTTTTTTTCTACTGTCACGCTTTATACTTGGGGAAAATATATATTTTTTTTCATACTTATATTATAAAGAGGAAATATTTGTACTTTTCTTTTTATCTTTGTTTATTTAAGGGATTTTCGTACACTTATGTGACGATGTCAATCCCATCGTACTGCATTTTTTGTATTTGTGTATGTAACAAATAAACTTAAAAACTACTGGACCGATTTGAAAAATTCTTTCAGCAATGGATAGCTACATTATCAGCGAGTAACATAGGCTATATTTTATCCCCGTACTCCCACGAGAACGGGAAGTACGCGGGTGAAACCGCGTGATGTGTGCTAGTCATTCATAAGTTTCTACTATTTAAAAAGTCTCTTCAGTGACACGACATCTCCATCACCAAGTATTATTAAAATCCAGTCATAATGACATTAAACAGGCTGTTCCAAACCGTTTGACAGCAGCCACCCAATAATTTTCATCAACTAATTTGATCGTTACAATCAGGATCTACCATAGAGCACAGAATTGTTGCACCGGGAATTACAGACGCCATAACTATTTAAATTTGTGAATGCGTAATTTGATCTGAGCTCAAGATTAAGGTATTATCCTAACTGGAAAAATAATAACTGTTTGCTGGGAAGTTAGATTTTCAAATTTTTTTTTTTTTTCCGTTACAAATACGTAAAATGTACTAAGATAAAGAGCAAAAAGTTCAGAAGGGGTGACGACATTTGTCGATAAAAAAAATAACCCACCGAATTGAGAACCACCTCCTTTTTTGGAAGTTGTTTAAAAACCAACTAAATGCCAACACTCGAAATTTCAACGCACTACAGCGTCTTTATTTTTTGCTTACGTGGCAAAATAAAAAATACGTGTCCCATATTTTTAGCAATAGAAGTGACGGACAAAATAGTTTTTTTTTTTTCAGGAAAATACCTTATTACAGTATACACTTACGTCAGTTTTTCCGAGTAAACGTCACTCACTGATACACTTGGTTTGCAAATCAAAATGTTGACCGTCATGTCTAGCAGTGCAGTGGCCGTCGAGCGTGGCTTCTCATTGCTCTGTGGTCCTATTAGGCACCTACTGTCATCGTTATTATGGCTGATCTAGTAATTATCAATCGCGTCATAAACCAGCAACTGATTGGCTGTCATGTACTCTTGTCAATCGTTATTGCTTTATTAGTGACGTGGCTCGTATTGGCGATGTGTCGGCCAGTGTTCGCTGTCACTTTGGGGCTTATTTGTAAATGTTGGACGTTTGGCAGTGGCAATTGTGATTGGTACTTCAAGGAAAATATTATACCTACTGTTTTGTTTTTTTTACTGTGTTTCAGTAATCGCAGGCCACTGATAACTACAATAGGTACTATCAAAAAAAAAACACAGAAATAGTATTACAGCTCAAAAGTAGGTTATCATCAGGCCTTCAAGCTACCAAAAAGTTTCATATTTGTTTTTCCAGAGCCAAGAAATGAAAGTGAATAAAAGTAAAAATACACACTATTTTGTAATGGGAACTGCCCACCACACTATTATAAATGTTTCTTCTTTTTGGAAAACACCTACTACATATGTACAATACAATACAACAAAAAGTGTACAAACAAAAAGTACAGTCGGACACATAAATTACCCGCACAAACCCGTTATACACGGGCCACAACTGGCCTGCTTAACGATAGGTATTCTTAAGTCTTTTTAATTAAATTTCTTTGTTCATAATCCTCAGCTTTGCGCAAACTCTTAAATTAATTTTGTCCTCATTTGTTTTATATCGCGGTTTTCAGAACAGCGTTTTGATTGGTCGTTTTAATCTTAAGTTTTTTAAGAAAACCGAAACGTAAAAAATAAAACTACTTACTAAAAACACGAATATGTTTAGTAATGTATTTATTAAGGGCACATCACCAACACAAACACAAACCTGGACATATTAAATTGTGTAAGATCTTATTCTAGTGTTTATGTCAATTACAGACGTGCACAACATTTACAATAACAATAATAATTATAAAATTTAACAAAATAATTAGCAAGATAATAAGGAATTTATAAATCAATGGTAAAAAGTGTTCTTTTTTTAAATTAATTAATTATGAGGTAATATAATAATAATAAAAAAAAAAAAACATAATACTGCCTTACAATACAAAACAGAGTAGGTACAGATCAGGTTTTCATTACTAAAATCTTTTGTCTGAGTTGAGTGTAGGCGGAATGTTGTAGGGGACTACCTACCAACCTACGGGTACCTACAACTCTTCCAGGTTAAGCGAAGTCAGTCCGTGGATAGATGACCAACAAATACTCCTCCGTGATTCGGAAAGCACGTTAAACCATTAGTCCCGGCTATGATTTGTAAATCTTCGGTACTGGTAATCATATTATATGCCAGAAAATATTCCGGTTAGACTGGAACCGACCGTAATATAGTTGGAAAAAGGTTAAGCAGATATACAGGTTTAATTTATTTATCTAACTATATACACTTAAAATAAAAACTTCTAACTATAATATGGCGTCAAAAAATTCGTCCGCATCGCTATCGACTGGAAGTGAACCCAAAAGACTGGCGATAAACTTTTTTATATACTTTATTGTAAACCTCATTTTAACAAGTACAGTAAAAACGTTTGTTTATTTTTTACTTGAGATGAGTTTGCTCTTGACTCTAGTCTAGGTCATAAATGACAGAGATAAAGTCGACGATGGAGCGAGCTTACCCAGAAGAAGCCTGCATGTTCACTCTAATTTTGAAGAGATAAACAAGTGTACAATAGGCGGTCTTATCGCACAGGGCAATCTCTTACAGACAGCGTTGGAAATAATATAGTAGTAAACATTAAATAATAAATTAAATAAATATTAAATATATATATATTTATATATTTTTTTTAATACATTTTATAATATTGAATTGGGAAAGGAGAAGAAAATTATAGTGACAGGTAAAGCTCCTACACCATTTTTTTAAATGTTGGTAGCGTTTGAGCACGTCTCGAATCCATTTAATTTCGATGCTAGGATTTATTTGATATTTATGGTATTTAATTTCTATTTACTACGTACCGTAAACTAAACTACTAAGGTAGTTTTAAAATATTCGTATAAACTAGAAATTCTAGTGTTTTTATTTATTGTATATCTCATCGTCGCCTCCACATTGTAAAATACTTAAAATTAGTTTCCCATGGGCAAACGTTTTTCGGGTATACCAATGTTTAGAGCAGCAATGTTTAGAGCACCAAAACTATTCCCAATAAAAAACCAATCAATATTTTTGCTATTTTTTGAAGAAGAATAATCAATGTTTTTGCATGGTGCTCTATCGGGAATAAAATACCTATTCAGAAAAACCAAAGCAAATTAAAGAAACATAAGAAAAACTTGTACTTAATTAGTCGCCATTTTATCTCTGTCCCGCTAAACGATGGTACAAATTATATGAAAAGCGGCACTCCGCTGGATCAACCGCCTTCCCTTTGATATCGTTTAAACCCTTCGTTAATTTCTTCATCTTTAACTAATTGTATTTAGCTTTGAAAAACGGATTACCCAGTAAATGGTAACTGTTTCTTTTAAAAAAGATTTCGTTCTCTTGAATAGGAATTCAAAAGAACGCCAAATCTTTTTCTAAATAATATAACAAAATAATTTTAACACAAGCAACAAAAAATACGTGTCCAATATTTTTTTGGAAATCTATCTGACGGACTAAATAGAATCATATGTTTTTAACCCAGGCAACATGGGAGTTGTTGCTTGTGTTAAAATTATTTTGTTATACTCTGACGGACTAATTAGATTTGTTCAGTCAAATACCTTATTGTTTTGTAGTATAGGAGTGTCACAATTTCTAACCGACTTCGAAAACAGGAGGAGGTTTAAATACGAAGAAACAACCAGAACCGCCGACTTCCGAAATTAAAGTTATTTTTTACTTTGTAGTGTTTTTTTTTTATTTGGAAGTCGGTTGTATTTTTTTGAAAAAAAGTTTTCCTATTTATATACTTTAAAAAACCTTCAATTAAAAAGTAAAATACTGTCCATACTACTTATACAACATTACATTAATGTGAAAACAGGTTTGTATGTCTGTTTGTTTGTTACCTCCTCATATCTTAACGGCTCCATTGATTACGATGAAACTAGGCACACGAGTAGACCATGTCTTGAAATAGGACATATGATAATTTTTATCCTAGGGGTAGGTATATTCCCTTTGGATAATTTATAGAAATAAACGCGGGCGAAGCCATTACCAGAAGCTATTACAAATAAGCTCAGAGGAAATGAATAAGTTCTTTGATTTAGTATTATATTATAATGAAAGTCAAAATGAAAGAAAATATTAATAAACATCAATTTGCCTGAATATTTTTAATAATAAGGCGGGTCGGGGTGGCGAATGGAAGTAGGTATTACTTATTTCTTTTATCAAAGATCTTCGCAATAACTTTTAATAAACGAGTTGGCAATTTTATGTTCGTATTAATTTTTTACACTCATTTTCTTTGATGTTCATAAAATTTTAAATAAGATTAAATTAACTTTACAGCACACTGAGGCCAAGTGGCCTCAGTGTGCCGTAAAGTTTAATCTAAAGTTAAGTTTTTTTAGGTACAAACCCAGTTGCAGATATTATTTGCTATAAAAATATGTATCGGATAGCACAAGACTGAGTTCGCTTAAGTACGCCTTTACCTCATTTTCGCCCCATCTATCTACAATGAAGTTGCAATTTTTATTTCGCCCATAATCTGAATTCCATTGATGACCTCTGGATTTTACGCCAATAGTCTTCTAATTAGCCCACCTTTTTTTAGTTTTACTCGGAATAAAAAAGAACTGGTTTGTGCAAGTTCTTTTTTGAATCTGAGTTATTTTTAACACGGGTTCATTATGTACGGAATATTTGTTATTTATCCTCGTGTTTGCAACTAACTCTGAGCTAAAAGAAAACATGTCAATTCGCCATACAACAGGCATTTCCTACGACTGTCATAGCATGACGGTTATTGTGATTCTAATTTACGGAAACATAAAAAAAAAAGCTCACTGTTGAGATGACATCACAAACTTTTCACAATACAAGTATATTTTGGTTGTTTATAAGGACATCCTTATCTCATGTTACTAGGGTAACACAGAACACAACACGTTTTCAACTAAGTATTTTGCGCTGTCAATCATCACACTGTCACTTTGTTTGTCCCACCTTTCCCTCTGCATCCTTCCATATCCTCGACAAAGTTTAATAAACTAAACTCGACTTCAGAAAAATATTATTCTGTGAAAGTCGGGGATCGCTTTACTAATAATGTTTGGTATGTATTTTTTTAATGTTTATAGTTGTACTTTCAATTTTATACCAAACTTGATACATTTATAATTCCTTACGTTTCTCAAATCCTGGTACCTATTTCGGTTCTTATACGACAAAGCGAAGATACAAGACACCACATAAATGAATTTAATTTAAAATCCAATTTCTGCTGCCATGAAACCCAGTTCTAACCCGTCTAACACTCCGACACAAAGCTGCTTCAAACTCTGAACTGTATGGTTAACTTCTCTCCAATATTCCTTTCTTTCAACTATCCTCAAAGAGTAAAGTCAATTCAATTCCCCACTATCTCGATATAAGATATCATCTACGAACACGGATGCTAGTTGGAAAACTATTAGCTCGGAGCAAACTTGCCTGATAAAACCAAGTTTAAAACTACATCTCTTATCCACCGTATCATCTTAGCACTAAAGTTCAATTTACCCTGTTATAGGTGTACCAAATAACGTGGCAAGTTTATGAAATAATATCGTTCAGAGTCTTTTTAGTGTGCTTTCGAAGTCGGTGTTTTTTATGAATATTAAAGAATCTAAAACTGCAATGAAGTGGAATTTGGTGCAGCCGTGCACTTTTTAAAACTCTATGAAGACTTTAAGAAGGTAGGATTTTATATGGTTTTAAAATAAAATGATGACCTCAAGTTCCGCTAGCATCAGCCTATACCTTCTTAAATTCTTAATTTGGTTCCGTTTGAATTCGCCGCTAGAGGCGCTAGTATAGCGTGAGGTCTTCGAAATGTGAAAATTCACTGTTGGAATGAATGACTCGAATTTATTAACTCATTTTTGTGTATATTTTACTAAAACCGCCTAACTACGGTAGATTTAGTTACGGTTCAATCGACCACTGCATTTAGTTTCTTTTTCTGTAGAAAAATGTATCATGTCCTTCTTTTGTTTAAAAAAAAAGAGTATGCATAACACTGCGGCACAATCTATGTTGCATTTAATTGCGCTTTTAAGTCATTGTAAACTATTTAACTTTTAAATTTGCTCACGTGCGCGTAATAACAACTTTAAACACTATGCTGAAGGACCTTATTCGCCAGTGGCGCCAACTAGTGAGCACAAAAACGATAGCCCCCATTGGACAGACTCTGACCCAGAGTTTGTTTCGGTGTTTCTTTTCATAGTAGCAAAGATTTGTGCGAAAAATAAAATAAATAAATTGATAAGGCCAAGTCCTGAGACCACCCTTTTTTGCGCGACGCACAGAATGAATACAAGTCTCTTTACTAAATATTGTGAAAGAATGTCGGTGTGTGCTTCTGTCTGTTACTCCGCTTACTTCTCTTACGTGGTTAAGAAGAAATAAGCTAATTTTGTTACGCTTTTCACTTACAGAAATACCGATAAATGAAGTTTGTGTATACAATTTGCACCCGTGCGAAGCTGGGGCGAGTCACTAGTATAAGTTACAAATTAAAAAGTTTCGTAGGTACCTACTGGCGTTAAGGAATCAGACTCCAGTACCAAAACAGCACGACATTTAGTAGTACCGTCTCAGAACTTAATATAACTTGGAAAAACTTGTTTCCGAACATATTAAACATTTTCCGCGACTGTTCGAGCCGTGTTCAAACAGGGGAAGCAATACAAACTTCACATTTTTATTCATCGTCGTATGTTCTTAGAACTGATTTTGACGTGACAACGTCTAATGAATCGATGAACGCCGGCTGCACGCACGAAAAAGGATGACTCATTGTAACGTTACGCTCATTGTAACGTTACGATCATTTCATTAATGTCTTGTTATGACGTTGTCAAGTTAAACTATCGTCCGTAAACCGACTTTACAGACAACAATTTTTTTTTTTTCAGAAAAGTTTTTCAGGCACTAGGTATCCATTAAAGACACGATTTAAGTTAAATATACCCTTTAAAAATTTTAAACTAGTCGAATTTTTTCAGTCTTTTTTACTGTCAAGACTGAGTTTTGTATAAAGGTCGACTCAAACTTATGCCGCTGTGAAGTTCGCTTTTCACTGCGCAGTACAGCTTCGTTGTCACTTGAATTTGCTATTGCAAAGCAACTCGCAGATGTTTCGAACTTATAACTAAGTTGGTTGATAAAGACCTACCAATAGACTATCAGCCAGGGTAACTAAAATATAATATAAAAGCGGACGGACGGCGAGCGTTGGGTGGCTCGCTGTCCGATCACCATCAGGCCCGCCTCAAAGAAATGTCAGCATAGAAGGCGGGGCCCCCTAGGGCCAGAGCCTGCCAGGGTTGCGAAATTTGTTCAAAAGAGTCAACGCGGCTCTGGAACGTGAAGGGATTTAAAAGGAACACGGATGGGTTTTAGTCAGTAAGAGTCTGACACGCCCTTCCGCTCCACCCAGAGCGGAAGAAGTTATTTGATGATTTCCCATTCTTAAAAAAAAAGAAAGAAATTAGAGTGAACAGGCTTCTTCTGGGTAAGCTCGCTCCATCGTCGACTTTGTCTCTGTCATCTATGACCTAGACTAGAGTCAAGAGCAAACCCATATTAAATAAAAAAATATAAAAGTCGTTTCCTACCGATAACGAAGTAAGTGAACTACCAGCGAAGATTACGCTCAATGTAATCGGTAAACAATTCCCCCTAATGTATTATACCCCAGGCCGCCTGGGCAGCCTACATTTGCGAGTTTTCGCCTCATAGAACTGACGCCTCTTCATTAGTACATAGTTCACAAGTCCGAAGTTGAAGCTGTGTCGTAATTACGCTGTAAGAATGTAGGGTACTTCGAGTATTTCAAAAGGGTTGTTGAATAGTACTATAAAATTGAGATAGATTTTTTGAAAGAGGTTGTAACAAACCCTTTTTTTGTTGAAATTATTCCGTTAATTTGTTTATAATTTTTTTTTTGTTTCCTTAAAAAATATAATAATTAGTAGCCCACCGGTGTCGGGATCACGGTCCAAGCTACCAGGCGGTCAGCGCTCCAGACAGGAAACCTCATAACAACTGGACATGGTTAGAATTGCAAGCACCTACCGCTTAAAGAATTTCATGATTATAGTATAAACCCGTGTGTTGCTGTTTTCTGTCTATAAGGTGAAAAAAGGAGTTTTAGGAACTCAGTAAGTCTTTTGTTAGAAACAATATGATTAATATATTAGTTTGTTCATCCACAGTTCTAAAAACACACCTGGGACATATTTGCTTCAAATATAATATTATAATCACTTCTATTTTACCTGGGCCAACCAAATGTAGCATCTTACAAAACAAACTTTTTAATTGTTTACGCGTCGCCAAACTTCTTGAACAAGTTACTATGGACAGTCCTCGGTGTTCCGAACTCTCGAACAATGTCGTTCGTAATGAGGGCAGCAGAAGTTCAGGTCTATTGTGATCGAGCACCAAGTTTGTGGCACCAAACTATGACCGTGATGAGGGAAATTCATTTCGAGACTGTCTTTTGTCTAGTTCGTGTATTGTGAAGGACGCTTTGTACCTGTTCGATACTATGTTCCCGTGGCGTTATGCTAGCCTGGTACCTCAGTTCACTTTCCAGTTGTTTTCGAACTTGAACGTCGGTCTATATTTGTTTGGTTTATTAAGAAAAGATCGAATGGAAACCTTTGAAGGACTTTGAGTGGCCCTTCAAGGATTAGGAGAGGACCTTCCCTTTGATACCACCCCACCTTTTAAAACAGACCGACAAACCCATTTTTATATCATCATCGTGAATAATCTTTGATGTATTGTGTGTACCATTAAAAAACACATTTTCTTTGATATTGTCGATAGCTGAAGACTCAAATGACATGCTGGCGTAGTGCCAATCTTCTAAATGCAGAGTTCCGGGCTCGAATCCCGATTCGGAATAACTGTGCGTTCCTAACTGGGCCCGGGTTCGTGTTTATTACCCGCAAGTGCATTTTAATGGGTTATTAGTTCACTTATAACCATGTGCATGGTTTAATTTGCACGCGCAGCTATATTTCACGGTTTTCATCGGTTTGTTACTCAGCGGAGTTACTGCTACATAAATATTTACCATAACATAATATTTAGTGGCAGTGGCTAGGGCACATTGCTCGCAGAAAAGATGGTCGATGGGGCCGAAAACGCAGCGTTGGAAGGCATCCCACAAGGTGGACCGATGACATAGAGAAGGCTGCGGAAATCCGTTGGACCAGTCGATGCTACACTTGAGAAGGCCGAGAAGTCCAGCAGTGGACGTCTTTCGGCTGATATGATGGTGAATGTCATACAACCATTTAGTACTTGTTCTGAGTGAAATTACTATTTGGGTCCGATTTTTCAAGTATTGGATAACATTTCTCAGAGCAATATTTTTGCCGGTTTGACATTTATTAAATTATCCATAAAAAGCAGCTGCCATCCCGCACTTCTTATTTTAATGTAAAATTAATACAAAGTTTGAAAAATCAGCTTTTAGACCAACAAAGAAGGCACCAGCTGCTTCCGCGTAACTTTTTGTAAAAGTTGAAATTATTTCTATTAACTTTTAGACCAACAAAGAAGGTACCAGCTGCTTCCGCGTAACTTTTTGTAAAAGTTGAAATTATTTCTATAAACTTTTAGACCAACAAAGAAGGCACCAGCTGCTTCCGCGTAACTTTTTGTAAAATGTTGAAATTATTTCTATGAACTTTTAGACCAACAAAGAAGGCACCAGCTGCTTCCGCGTAACTTTTTGTAAAAGTTGAAATTATTTCTATGAACTTACGAAATTGCTATAAAATTACGACTTCACTGCACTTTTAACGATTATATTCCACTTTGATATCAAAAGTCAAAATCAAAAGTCATTTATTCAAATTAGCCTGAGTGCTAGCACTTTTTGAACGTCAAAGTTCTACATAAAGACAGTCCCCCAAAACGCCCGCCCGTCACCACTTCCTACTGTTACAGTTGGGAAGAAGAAGTGGCGCAACAAACTCCCCAGCATATATAATGTGCAGACTGTATCCTGAATGGTGCTGGTAGTGAGCTTAGTTGACGATTTTTCTGCCAGCGCCAAGTGATCGAAGCGCGGAAGGATAAGCCGTCGAACTGTCCATAGTAACTTGTTTACGAAGTTTGTCGATGCGCAAACATTTAAAAAGTTCATTTATAAGATAATAATTTTGTTGGTTCAGGTTAAATACAAGTGAGGATTAATTAAAATGTATGAAGAAAAATTACCTGCAGAGGAGTTCTAGCAGAAAACTAAATATTTATGTAAAATCTATAACTAACAACTAAATCTAGGAATTAAACCTAATTCACTAACAAAAATTGTCATATTAATGTAAAAAATTCAAGCTTAATTTAAACTACCATCTTAAATGAAGAAACTTTACTTAATTACTAACAAAAATACTATTAATAAAATTTGAATCTTTTAGTTATTTTTCTTGTGTTTTGCTAGGAATAAAAGGACTTTTTTATTTTATTTATGAAGAAAAATAAGTCCCAAGTGTGTGTTCAGAACTGTGGATTGATTGATGGATGAACAAATATACATTAACTGCTTACTCATTTCTTTCTATTAGTTCTATGAATAAAAATAAAACTCCTAACTAAATTAACCCTAAAATAAAGCGTCAAAAAATTCATCCGCATCGCTGTCGACTGGAAGTGTACCCTAATGACTGGCGGCAATGCCGCGTTGTATGGCAATGCTTATTCTTTGACCAAGGTAAAAGCCAGCCCTTGGGTCACGTGAAGTGTCAACTAAGCGTCTTGAGAGATCTTTAAACAAGTTATGTGCACTCGGACCCCAAGACCCGAAAGTTTCAACCCCAAACGGCTCGAAAATATAGCTACCAACAAGTTTATTATATTTCCGCCGCTTGAGGTTCTCTGCAGCCGCAGCGGCAGTGCCAGCACAGCACGAAGAGCTAGGAAGATGGGATGGCGCAAGAGTATCGACACACTAATGGCCTACCCATCTTCTATGTGTTTCATAGTCTTGCGACAAACTTAAAACGTCCACAAACAACCTCTTTCAAAAAGATAAAATTAACAAGATATTCTCAATTTTATTGCACAATTTAACCCCTATCGAAATACTCAAACTGGCGTTCATTCTCACAGCGCAATTACGACATGACTTCGACTACGGACGTGTCAACTATGTACTAATGAAAACCCGTCAGTTCTGTGAGGCGAAGACTCGTAAATGTAGGGGACCAGGGTATCAAACATTAAGAGGAGTTGTTTACTGATTACGTTGAGCGTAACCTTCGCTGGTAGTCGATTGTTTCGCTATCGGTAGTAAACGACTTTTTGATAGGTTTATTATAAAGAGGTAAAGTTTGTAAGTTTGTATGTAGGGGGTAATCTCTGGATCTATTGAACCGATTTTGAAAATTCATTTTGTTTATGATAGCCACATCCATGAGGAATTCTATAGGCTATACGGGGAATTCCTCCGGGAACGGGGAAAACGGGATATGCGCGTACGAAGTCGCGGGCAACAGCTAGTCGATTATACTTTGAAAGATTCTATACTGGTATGTTTAGCTTATAACTGAAGGACTCGGATTGAAAAAGGATCAATTCTACTAATATTTAAGCAACGTTCGCATTCGCATGCAAAGTCGCAATGCAATATGGAATATTAGAGGTGTCTTTGACAGATTTGACTGAGATGTGAATGTGAATGTACCATAAACAAAAAAAACGGTAACTGTATCTCAGTTATGCTACCACGATATTGCAACTTCGATTGAAAGAAAGATAAACATTTATTTGGCGACCGTCCGATTCGCGATTTAACGAAAACAGAAAACGAAATGGTCTGAATCAGTAGCTCTTATGACGTTTTTTCATAGTTAATGGATTAGGTCCTTCACTTGAATGTTGATGTGGATGTTAAATCGTAAAAAGCTCATCTTTATTGCCACCATTTACAAAATGTCACTTTTTTGGAGGATGATGGGGAGTAACCAAAAATCGTTCGTTTCTATCGGCACTGACGTTTCAAGTTTTTTTGTGAGTGGCTTCTCGCAGTTCAACCTATAAGGTTGTCGACTGCTTAACCGGGCTTGCCTGTGGTGGCCTTAATATAATATTAAAGCCTCCAGCCAGGGCTTATAAAAAACTTACAAACTAAGCGACTACACGCTAAGGGCACCCCCTGTGGGGTACGGGCCTCGGCTTAGGGCGTCGCTGGGGAGAGGACAGCTAGGGACGGGCTGGATCGAACTGGTGACGTTTCAAGTAAACATTCTTCGTTTTTATAGGACCAATTCACTGGCTGAGTTTTTTTTTAAACGCAGCATATGCTGAGATAGGAACCTTTTTAGCCTCGCACATATTAAATTCGTGCAGTTCTAGTTATTGTTAATTATTTTTTATGTTTTTAGATAGTTTTTATTTATTTTACTTTTGTGTGAGTCCCAAATAATATTTATATTTCTTTCTTTCAATTCTAAAAACACCTCTAATTTCCCCAAATTTTTGACAGATTGTGACTGAAATTTGAATGCGAACGGTACTTAAACAACCGATTTCCTAATGAAAAATACTAGAAAGTATAAAATAACTTTAATTTCAGCAGTCGGTGTTTTTGTTTTGTTTTTTCGTTTTTTGACACCAACTTCCGAAATTAAAGTTATTTTATACTTTTATTTCTCAAACACAAAAAAAAAACATACAGTCGAATTGTGAACCTCTTCCTTTTTTAAAGTCGTTTAGTAATAGTAGAAACGGCCCTCTGAAAAAAGCATTGGCATTTATGTATTTGTCGCAGATTCACTTATGCTAGTTTCTAATGGAGGTACCTACCAGGACCGCATAATCATTAGCAGGCAATGAATAACTAAAATGGCGTGGTTACAAAATTGATAGATGAATGATGAGTTCAAAATTAATAATAGTTACTAATCCATCATTATCCTCGCGAAAAGCTATCTATTCAATACTTTTAATAAAAATCCAGGCTATTATCCTCATGACCTTGATCGCTTTTGTAATGAGTGAACGATGTTGGCTCCGCGTGATTTATCGACGCGACGACACCGCGAATATGTCTTTAAGAAGCGGTATCCTAACAGCCTTTGTTTGCCTGGTACAAAGTGGTCGAACTTGTTGTTGTCGCGGTGATGTTCCCTTTTCGTCGAGTGGTGAGTTTATTTTCCTACAATCACAGGCCCCCAACTGCATTCTTCGAAAGCTTTTTGCGGGCATTTTTGTTTGATAGAAGTAGAAGTTTCTTCTCGCACGGTACGGACTTGGCGGATGAGGGCTAGGCGAAAATAAGTGTAAAAAATTTCCGTCACAACCCTTTCTTTAGTGTAGACGATTATGCATAGGACGACACGATTCTTCATCCCCGACAAAATATCCCCAAGACAAAGTATCCCTGTATAATATACTACGATAAGAACTTCGTTCCAACCGAATGTTCCACGACACTCACGCATTTTTTTTAAATTTCTACATTTTAGTGAGTTCCATTTTTGGCATCATCTCCTCGAACCCTTTATTTTGATACCCCACATGACTTTGTCACGAAAAAAAAAACTCTGCTTAGGGGCAGTCAAATAAAATACAAGCCTCTGGCACTCAGTATTTTTTATTTTTATAATTCAAAAATACTTGCTAACATCGTTCCTGATATTGCATAACAATCGTCTTCTCCATATTTGTTTTCCAACAGTCGTTTACCAGGAGCCCAGTCAAACGTATTAGTAAACAACAAGCTCAAAATAGTTTACGATCTATCACCCAGTCATTGTAAATCACGTTGTCAAAACAATCAACATCGTTCTTCCACTTTAGCTGTTAAACTGTAGTTTGGGAGCACGAATGACTGTGATAATCGAATGGGAACGAACAAGGAACTAAGAATGTTCGCCGTTCATTCAAGCCATTCATTTTATAGGCATTAATTATTTGTTTGTGAACGATCTTCTAACTTGGTGAGGAGCTAGAAGAGATAGAAAGAGAGAGAAATAAGGACCTGGGACAATGAGAGAGAGAAACACGACGGGGGTTTAATCAGCAAGGCAGGGCAGGGATGAATTGATTTTTCAACCTTGTGTTCTCGATTTAGTTAAAATGACACCACACAAGTAACACCCCATTCTCACCAGTAGTTATGTTTTTTTATTGTCCCAAGTAGAAGGAAGCGAGCCTACTGCCATCAACCGGGTAACCAGGTCCAGACCCGAGACTGTTGCTGAGAAATTCCGAATAAAACTTTGTCGGACTGGGGAATCGAACCTGGGCTCTCAAAGTCAGAAGTAGTGTTTACCAAACCAGCGACAATGATTGCTTGCACGCTTGGTCACAAATAACTATTACAAATAAAGGTTCTTCCAAACAGGTGCGAGGTGACAGTGCAACGTGACTTCTATTCCTGGTACAATCTCTTTGAAAACTAGGTCTTACTGACATCCGTGATATGCCGCGACGCGATGGGACGTGATATGTCGCGCTGGCCACGTCTGTGTGGGAGAACCTAAATACCTACATGACAGAAAGAATTGAAGAATCGTCTGTACCTTTTTAGGGTTCCGTAGCCGTACCTCAGTCGGCAAAAACGGGACCCTTATAGGATCACTATAGTGTCCGTCTGTCTGTCTGTGAAGACCCTTTTCTCTGGAACGCGAGGAGGAATCAAGCTGAAATTAATATCGAATACTCAGATGTGCTGACCCTTGCAGCAATGAAAAATTAAACTTCTAAGACGACGTAATCTAAAGATAAGGCCGTTTATGCTCCGTTTATGGCGCTTGTTTCGATGCTCGCAAGGGAATCAAAACCTATAGGGTACTTCCCATTAACCTAGAGTCATAGCCATAGTCATATTTGGTAAGAAGATAGTTCTTACAGTAAAAGTGAAGAAAAATTGGGAATTTGTAGTATTATCATACAAAAAAACATTTTTAACGATTAAAAACAAATTTTCCGTTGAAAAAATAACCGTATCGTACATTAATGTATGGGAGAACATTTTTCCCACAACGAAGTTAAGTTTGTCCTTCAATCTTACCTGCTATATTTTGCTTTAATAGTTTATAAACTTCCGTAGGAAATGCATACTCGGAAAAAAAATAGACTTGATCGGAACCCTCGGTGGGCGGGTCAGATTCGCACTTGTCCGGTTTTTTGAAGTGAAAACTTCTTTAGCGGCGTTGTGCACTTTTTGGGATGCGTAAGAATTGTTAAACTCACGTCAGGACACGTGACCTGATCGAAAATTCGTAAGACGGAAGGAAATTTTAGAAGTGTTAAATTTTTAATGTAATATAAATTGTGATGTTTGTGTACGATAGCGCAATGAATGAATATTGCATTTTACTACATAAATGAAAGTATTTTATACTGATATAATTAAAACAATTCGTGCGAAATTATTCCGTTAATGTTCAAGTTTTCACTTCTGCCGGCACTCCCGGAGTGCAACCCGTTGTTATTTTTTTTTTAAAGTTTGCACATTGGCGCGTCTCACCTCGGTGTGGATTGGCCTTAATTCTCTTGACCCATCAATTTCAATCTAGGCTTTGGAATCAATCTTTTACAAGTGACAAAGAAATCAATCTTTATTTCTCAGCACGATTCATTCACATTGCTAAGGTCAAATGGCGTAGGTCCGTGGTCTCAAACCTAATTAATTATTTAATTTATAGCAACAACACATTACATTGCATTTAGGTTGCATTTAAACAGCCTTTACAAGAGAAAACCACCCACTAATATGATACGATATGAGAGATGTTTACCGGATAAAAAAATAATACATAATACTATTTGATCCGTCAGTTAAGTAGATTATAAAAATATTGGATTTGGTATTTTTCACTTAATTTGTATTACAAATTCACAATTATTGATAAGCAAAGCACAAAGATAAAATACATCAAAGTTCAGTGACGTTCTAACGTTACTTCTAGGTAAAAAGTGTACCGTGGCGTGAAGTCACGCGAAATTTCAACGCACTGCATCGTATTCATTTCTAGGGTTCTGTACCCAAAGGGTAAAACGGGGGTCCCGTTTTACTAAGAATCCATCACCAGGATATAATCTCATGAACCGTGATAGCTACAGTTGAAATTTTCACAGATGATGTATTTCTGTTGCCTGCTGATGATGGCAGTGCTCGGTCTGGCGGCGCGGCACAGCGGTTTCCTCAGGTCTTAGGAGTTAAGGGGAAAACCGGTTCTCTCACAATCTATGGTGATGAAAAAAAATTAAAAAAACCATAGCTCTCCAGCAGATTTTTATGTAGCGTAAGTAAAGCTTATTACGCACCGGTTCTCCAAGTGATGTTCGTGAACCAGCAGTTCGGCTCGAAATAATAATGTACCTAAGAAAAAAAAAACCAATTGGATAAAATATTGTAAACCAAACCAAAAAATCCCGATACCTACTCCAAAGAAAGTACAAAATGAAGAATACATACCGTGGGTAGGATCGATAGGAGTCACTGAATCTAACTTATTTAAAACTATTTAAACACCAACGAAAATTTAAAACTGAGGCTCAAAAATTAGGTATCTCCAGCGTGAGTTCCACAGACAAATTGCTCTCTTTGTTCTCAATATTTTGTTTGACACCGTAACCTTCCAAATTTCAAAAAACCTTGAAGAAGAAAAACATTCTGTTCAACAAAGGTAGGAAAAAAATCTTGCAAAGAAGGATTTACTTTTTACCACAGTAATAAAGCGGAGTTCACTGTGCTGCAATACGTGATAAAAAAAATGTGACCAATAGTTTTTTAAGAATTATTTTAATTTATTTTATTTGTAAATTACACACAAACTTCCCTGTGGAAACACCTTATGTTATAAAATGTACTCTATTTCTTAGCATTAACAATTAATTCCTCTAAAACGCACCAAGACCTCATAACCGTACAAAATGCTAATTAAATTAGTGTGTTAATCCACCACCGCGCAAGTTAATAGCCCACCAACTCCTAGTACCCTGGTACTTAGTGGCCGGAATTGGGAGCACTTATCTTGGTACCAAGTTTTAAACGGCGACCAAGTTGGTTGTGATCGTTAAGTTAACCATTATCAAGTAGCAATTTGTTCTTTGAAGTATGGCAGGGAATGGATAGTGTTTGACTGGGATTTCTTAGGATTCCTTAAAATGAAATCGGAACCTTTATAGGATCACTTTTGGTCTGTCTTTTATCGAGATGTATGTTATTGTAGGAGGATTTTCAGTTCAATGAAAGGAGCCAAGGAGTTCTGTTGCACAGTTTCAGTTTTTTTTTTTTTTTGCGAAACTTGCACAAGAAAAATAGACCAAGCAATGAACTAACGTTTAAAAATAAATAAATAAATAGAATAGCTTGTTACAATATTCCAGGCAGTCCAACTAGCTTCATAAGTCCACTTTATTCTATGGAGTTTCTTGTCCGTTCTTCTCCATAAGAATCTACCTTTCCGAATGGACAGTAGAGTCACTTTATTAATGTAATATTATTATTTTACTGAACTGTAAATGATGACGTTCAAAAGTGCCGTTTAATGGCCTAATTGAAATAAACATTTTGACTTTTGAATCTCATTATTTTTATACGCTCGTTTCCTTGAGTCCATTCGAATATGGAAACTAAAATGGGTACAGATTTTTCAGTGTTTCCTTGTGAATAATGTGACAGGAACGTTTAAACGAGGGTTATAGTTAGTTTGTGGGTTAAACTTAAGATCTATTGTACTGATTGATTAACTTATAATTAATTTATGTCGTCGGTTACATAAATTAATAATAAATAAATCAATCAGTATTTTTTCACACGGATTAAAGTTATTATTTTGACCTAAATTAATATATTTTTCTCCACACTAAAATAAACACATCCATTATGGGTAGGTATTTGACGTGGTCAAGTGCGCCTGCAATGTGTAGTGTCAGAATTATGACATAACAAAAACATGGACGTGTTTATGCACTGGGTTACCAAAATTTATAGTGTGTTTAGCAGATTATTTTTTTGGTAGTATGTAATGGGTTTTTCTTATTATTTATTTACCATTGTCCTTATTCCGGTGGTCTGATTTTTTTTTTAAATTTGTCCATCTATTTTAATGGAACCTTATATAAAACACTTGCAACCGACGGCACGAACAATGCTGTCACCTCACTACTGCAACCTTTGTTCTAACATCGATTGAACAATCATCAAGATCTATTGTGTATCAATGTTAATTAACAACTCCTTCCTGCCGTGTTTGTATTTAATTAAACAGTTATATTCATTTGTGGTCTTAGGACTAATTATGACATGTTTGGATTTATAATTGTAACTTGTTTCAATGTGTATTGTGCGTTTAAGAGGAGATCTCGACGCTCGGCTTCTCGCATTGGGCTCTTCAATCTATCTAGGCTTGGCTTCCAATCCAACCGCATGTAAATAAGGACCAGTACCAGTATTTTACATGAAGCGAGTGCCTATTTGACTCTCACAACCCAGTATACCCCTATAAGTAGCATACTCTGGTTGCGTCGTTCTCACATAATATTAAAGTACGTGGATGTTTTTTTTTGGTAAACGTGTTTTAAAAATGAAACCTAGCGAGATCGATTTATCGTCCCCGAAACCCCCTGCATACTGAATTTCATGAAAATCGTTGCAGTCGCTTCCGAGATTCAGATTATACAATATATATATCACCGGAAAATTGCAGACTCCGTAAGATTGTAATAAATCTTGATTAGATTATAACTTCTCGATATATTATGAAAAAATTGTTTTGTATACAATAAATCCTATCCAAATTCCATAGTTTCCAATATATCCATGTCTTATTTAGAAAACATTGTATACAATTTGACGCGATATTTCACAAACTTACAGCATTTGCCATTTTCGGTGACATATACATATACATATACAAGAATTGCTCGTTTACGATACATGCGACAGTTATCACCCATCCTCAGACCGATTGGCAAGCGTCGCTTAACCTCGTAAATCGACTCATGCGACAATTATTATTTAGCTACGAGCTCCTCATGAATTAAGCTCTTGACCGAGTCACCGAGTGATGTGAAATGATTTAGAGTAGGTATTTAAATCATGTATTTCTGTCATTTATTTAGCACCAGCTGGTCGATTCTGTAAACATGTTGAAGTGAAGGCTTCGGTGATAGGTGAGCTGTCAATCCATATAATGAAAATGGAATGACAGCTCTCTTCGTGATCACGTGACATCGTGATTATATGAATTGACAGCTCACCTTGTGATCACTTCACCCAAGTCTCCCTTTCAATATGTTTACAAAATCGACCGGCTGAAGTCTTTTTATTACAATTTGTCTTTAACATTTGCCAAGTTACCCAAAGCCTATGTGTTAACCCAAGCAGAACGTAACAGATAAAGTTACGTTACACTTCAACGCATTTATTCACGTTGTATTGTACTTATTTGTAGACAGACGAGAATGTTATTTGGACGGGTATTGGTAGTTACAGCTTACTCGAAGTGAATGTTAGATTTTTCATTGCAATTAACTCAATAATAGCTAAATATATGTACCAATATTTTTTTTGGTAATTTTGCGTTAGCATATAATTCTGGCCAGTTAGTTCAACCGCGTATAATCATCTATAGTAATATAAAGTTTGTTTGTTAATTTGTTTGAACGCGCTAATCTCTGGAACTACTAGTCGTATTTGGAAAATTATTTTTATATATAATAGCCACATTCATGAGGAAGGCTATAAAAAATAGGTTATGGAACGGGAAATTCCTACGGGAACGGGAAAAATGAAATATGCGGGTAGTTTGAAAAATATAGGGGAAATACTCCCGGAATAAAAAGTACACTATATCTTTCTTCGCTTGTGTGTGTTCCAATAATTATTATTATTTCTCCAAAGTCCAATCTCTCTCCAAAGTACAATCTTTCTCCAGACAAAAATTCAATAAAATTGTTACGGCAGTTTAGGCGTAAAATCGCACCAAAAAAAAAACATAGTTTCTTTCGCATTAATAAAATTATATTAGCTTGCACAACACGCGATATATTGCTAACCTAGCCTATATAAGTACGAAAAACTTTTACACATTTAAATTGTGAATCACGAATAGGTACTAAAAATAAACCTTATTAAAGCCATCATGAAACCTAACCCAATTATTAAATGTAGCCCAAAACATGCTACTCTTAACCTAGAGTTACCACAAAATATTCCACCACAATTCAAGCACCTACAAAAACGGTAATTAATAATATTAAATCTTCTCATTAGTTTTGTTCCCACCTGCGATACCATTTCTACTAACAAAACACAACTGCCAAAGTAAAAGAAACCTTAAATTGAGAGTTTAGAATAACATTTTGTGTGTAGCAAACTGCCAGGGTCGAATTTAAGTACGCCAATTAATAATTTGGTTTCGACGACTGTGGAAAAAACCTGTGTTGTGTTGGCTTTGGAGAAGGTGGACAAATGTTTGGTCCAAAATATTTTGCTGCTTTGCTAAGTTCTAGAAAGTCTATCGTATGTATTCTTAACCTTTTGAACGCCAGAGCATAAACGTATCAGCGTGCCCCCGACGCGACGTCAAGCCACAAATTCGCCATACTTTTTGTCACATATTCGTGACGTTTGGCGTACAGGACACGCGCTTGCTTGTCATGTATACGTGATAATTGACGTGTCATGTGTAGGTTCAAAAGGTTAATATTATAAAATGTCACTGCCCATCTATCTGTCTGTTTGTTTCTTCTAACTATGGAGTTTCTTGTCCGCTCTTCTCCATAAGAATCTACTTTTTGCTAATGGATAACTAGGGTCACTAATATTTTGATTTCAAACCGAATATCTGACTCTCAAAAGTGCTTTTTAAGGGTCTATTTGAAATAAATGAATTTACTTTGACTTTGACCTCGACACGTCTGAACGACTGAATGGATTTTGGATGAAACTTGAAACACGGCTTGATTATATCCTGGAAGAGGACTTGGGATACCTTTCATCCCGGGAGAATGCTCCTTTGGGATATTTTTCAATTTTCTCGCAGGCGAATTCATCAATTCAACATTCGGACATGCGGGACAACTATATTAAGGGTCGGCTTCCAGTCAAACCGGATTCAGCCGAATACCAGTCTTTTACGGGGAGCGGCTGCCTACCAGACCTCCACAACCCATTAACTGGGTAACACGGTACTCCTTGGTAAGACTGGTGTCAGATTTTCAGGCTTCTGACTATCCGTCACGACTGCCAAAGATCTACCAATAACAGCTTTACGTGCGGACCGACGGCTTTAAGTGCTTTCCGAGGCACGCAAGAGTCTCGATATGTTAAGATGGTCACCCATACACAGACCAACCTCGGCAAGCGTTGCTTAACCTTAAAGATCGACCCATGCGGCTGTTATTACTTAGCCACGAGCTCCTCTCTAAAAATACATACATGACTACTTAAATATTTCTCATGTACCTCGCGTATATCTATGTATATATCTTGTACATATGTAAGACTTACAAGATAATGTTTCCGTCAAATATTTCGTTGGCATCGAGCCTATCTTTCATCTTGTTCTCAGACGTTTTTGAAACTATCTTATCTTTGTATATTCCGTTTTAAAATTTCTTGCTGAATATTTGCTTTTATGGCCCCCTCCTCGTCACGGTTTGGTCTTTGACTTCATGGAAGGCAGCGTGAAAATTATCTTAACTAGATTGTGGAGGTCGTATAGGCAGTCCTTCCATGAAAGAATCTGGTATATACTGCATTTGGTTTGAGTGGTAGCTGACCCCAACTCAGTTACCCAGTCAGACCTTTTTAGTGCAGCCGTGAGACGCACACTTAGTTTTTGGCATAACTACCTTTTTCTAGTTATTTTTACCGTGCGTGTTTCATGTACCTGTGCTAAATAAATTTTATTATTTCTTTCGTTTTCTTTCTTTCTTTCTTTAGTTCGGAGAACATTTAAAGATATAGTGTGTGTTTTTATTACCACCGTCGAAAGTGTTTCCAGAATCCAGGCTTTGAATGTCGATCAATCAATTTGTCTAGCCCATACCCAACCAAGTTGGGGTCAGCTTCCAGTATCACCAGTTGCACTGAATACCAGTATTTTACGTGGAGTACTACCTATCTGGCATCCACAACCGAACTCCTTGGCAAGACTGATGTCAGATTTTCTGGCTTCTGACTATCCGTAACGACTGTCACAGATCTAAAAATAGCAATCGCGACAAATGGCTTAACGTGCTTTCTGAGGCAGAAGTTCGGTATGAATGGTCACCCATCCGAGGACCGACCTCGGCAAGCACTGCTTAACCTCGAATATCGAACCATGCGGCTATCATTATTTAGCCGCGAGTTCCTGGGCCTATCGATCCTAGATACGATTTGATTTTAATACCTCGACAAAAGCTGGAGGATTTTAAAAAATCAGGTTCTGTTAAAAAAACCAAACGAGGCCATATCTGGCCCGAACAATGCTCCAACTTTTCCAGCCAATATAAAAAGTAACACGATCGCCGTGACCCGTCGAGATTCAATTAGGTTTCAGGTGGAGACCATCGCGTGTTCCACTCCATTGTTTTTAAATAATTAAGGCGTAATCTGTGAGGAAATCGACCATTACAGTCGGTTGTACAAATAATGGACGTTTTGAATAAACTACAGCGATTCGTTCTGGATTAGTCTATTGAGGATTCTAGAAAATGCTCATTTGGAGTAAAAAGCTTCAAGACATAAAGCCTATAATGCACTGGCAGGCGAAACTACGTGATAATGCTTAGTGTATGTCATTCGTATACACTTTTTGTCATAGTTAACGATGATATCGCATTGATTGTTGAGACAGGGGTCTCGCACAGGTAAATATCATATTGTAAGCTTTTATTAAGTCTGCCAGGGTTGCGGAATTTGTTCGAAAGAGTCACCGCGGCCCTGGAACACAAATGGCTTGAGAAGGAACATGGATGGGTTTTAGTCAGTAAGAGTCTGACATGCCCTTCCGCTCTACCCAGGGCGGAAGAAGTCATTTGATGACTTCCCAAACTTAAAAAAAAGCTTTTATTAATAGAATAGAATAGAATGGAAAACATTTATTCGACTATATTAAGTAGTAATAATTGTTGTTATTAGTTTATTTTGCCATTATGTTTGTCCCAAATAAACATTTTTCTTTCCTTCTTTCCTTTCTTATAATGTCACTTTTTCTAGATGCTCTGGGTAAAAGCAACCATGAAAACAATTCCCAAGAAATATATAAAACCTTCCAATTTATCAAATTTTCCGGAAAAACGCTAAACATTATTGATACCAGGGTCCCGCTTCCAAATAAATCACACGCAACTTCTGAACCGGTCCATCTGCCTTCCCTACACATATGTATGTATGTCTAAAGGTCACCACTCACTGAGATGCGACGCGACACGACGCAACGCTGCGTTCACTCTTTAAGATAGCGATACAATACAAAACTTGCGGGGTGCCTACTGAAAACTTCCAGTAGTTTTGTGTCTGTGCCGAATAAATGTTATCTATTATAACTTGATTAATGACAGAAAATGTACACAATTATTCAGAGAAATCGAAAAAAAAGTCAGCGAGTAAACTCGGATTTTCTCACAGAAATACGAACTAAAATAAGCATCTTTTAGTTCGTATTTCTGTAACATTTTGATATAATTTGTAACATCAATACGCACTAGATTATAATTAACTCGTGAAACCAATATCGTTTCTTCTGATTTTTTTACGTACATAAAAGGCGAATTTATGTTGTCGCGCTCAGCACAACGAAAGTTCGTCTAACACTTTTTCAGCTACAGGCAAATTCTTTTCTCAAAATCTTAATAGAATCGTATCTTTACAAATGAATGCTCGTTAATATTACATAACAGGCAAATGCACCAGGTGAGGAAGCTTCTAAAGACAACCCGTTCCGTTGTATCTAAGCAGATTGACTGACTCCAAAATTGTGTGTGATTTATTTAGAAGCCGTCGGCGTTACGTCTTAGTGTGAAGTGACCCTAAGAAGCGCTTTGTCCGCATAATATTACGCCTTTAAGATGGGTCTCGCACAAATCATAAATATTTGGTACGGAACCCACTTTACATAATCCGACGCGCGAGTCGATAGATCACACAACGATTTTGAATACATTAAAGTCTAACAAAGTCTAAAATATAATAATAAGGAGTATTTGTTGGTTTTAGTTTGCAAATAGATGCTTGAGTCTTAGGTTTATCCTTTTTTGGGGTGAATATTACTACAAGATGTGTGCCCTATTTTTACAGATTGTGTGTCACCACTTGTCTATTTTAAATAATGAGAGAGAGAGAGAGAGAGAATAAGAGAGCGCAAATTTTGTGGATTTGTATTTCTGTGCTCAATCATCACCACTGCACTTATTTAAAATCATTTCGAAAGGTACCTATATTATTTATAAAACCAGGACGGCCCAATAGTCATAATAAAAAAAGGTCAAATTTATGTTTTGTTTGTAGGAGGTAAACTCTGGAAGGAAACACTGTAGCTGAGTGCCATACGCTACACTTTATAAATTAGTAGAATTTGGCCCTCAGAAGTGCACCGTAGCCTCTTAGCTACGCCGTAGCTCACCGGCTACGCCGTAGTAGACCCGCTACGCTGGCTACGAGGTTCGTAGCGAGAAGGCAAACCACTATGTTTTGGACTCTACCTTTTGTTTGCATTTTTAGTAAAGATCTCGGGTTTGGTTTTTACTATGACTTTTTGGGAATTTTCCGGATATTAAGTTTTTAAGTATCTACCATGACTGGAGTAAATATAGGAAAAAATCTATTGAGTTGCCTAAATCTAGACTAAGGCAAGTTATCCGGATATCCGAATTATCAGGATAAGCCGTCAAATTTGAAAACTGGATAATTCGAATAATCCGGATACTTAGTAAGATATTTAAATAAATTATTTTCTTAAAAACCTTTTCAGTTAATTAAATAAGTATTCGTATATACCTTATGTCACTTATCGTTACTTAACTAAGAGTATATCAAAATATGAATTGTTGATTGTCATTTAGTTTCTTAGATCTCATAATTTAATCAGACTGAAATGACTGGTTAAATATTTTTAATGTTTTCCTTGATTTGAGTAATTTTATAAACGTTTTAAGGATTTTTAAAAGGATACCTTTAAACTATGTTGATTTTATTCACAGTATGTTTAACTTATAAGATTTTAGTTAATTATTAACCGTTACTTAAATAAGTACGAGTTCGTAAAAAAAAATGCCATTTATTTTCTTAAATCTCATAATTAAGTCAAACTAAAATGTCTATGTTCTCATTGTTCATTTTTAATAAATTTTTCTATAGAAGTTTTAAGTATTTTCCAAAAGACACCAATGTGAAATATCACATTGTTGAGGTATGGCAATCTTATCTCAAAACTTAACAATATTTGTTATAACAAATATTGTTTAGATTATATTAATATTGCATAACAGAGAGTTGTATACTAATATATTATACAACTCTCGATTATATAATATATACTAATACGTATTACTAATATCTATTTGATTTACTTTTTGACAGTGATATCCGAAATATCCCTACTATCCGGATTATTCAGATTTATCCGGATAGTAACCTTGGAGTATGTAGATTAAGCGGATAATAAAATGAGACGGATAAGTGCATGCCCTAATCTAGACACACGGCAGTGTGTCAGCCAAGTTCGCAAAGCAAATTGGTGACCCACGTTACGGGTAACTTTTAAGCCCCCTAACTTTAAACGTATTGAACCTACGCGCTTGCAATTTTGCATTTATTGTATAGTAAGATCTTCTTCCAAACCTCTTATACATTTATGCTTTAACAAAACAAATATAAGAAAATATTATAGGAAGGCCCACTTAATTCGTCGTAATACTGTGGTTTCGTCAGTAACATGTTCGTGCTTATCGGTCTCCTAAAAAATATACGCGAGATTCTTCATACGAAATGAGCGTGATTTATTTTGTACATAAATATTAATATTACCTAACTGTTCAATTGTTGCCAAGAACTCAGTACCTACCTATTTACCTACATTTTTTTTGCGGTTTAAAAGTAATACTCTCACTAAAAAGTCTTCAATCAACCTGTTTCACCTTGTCCCGACTACACTGGGGTCGACTTCCAGTCTGATCGGACGCAGCTAAGCACCAGCATTTTACACTAGCTTTTGCCCGTGACGTCGTCTTCGTGGAACAGTTAATTTGGGCAGCCATTTTGATTTCAGACATCCTCATTTTTCAAAAACGCTTGAACAATTTTATGTTTTTTTTTTTTTTCAAATGCCTAAATACAATTGATGGTTTTATCTTCAATAATGACAGACTCCCGTACAAACTTCAAGCCTTCAAGCCCTATTTCAACCCCTTCAAGCCTTTTTCTCACGACAATAGGTAGCCTATGTCCTTCTCCAAAGTCCAATCCATCTTTGTACCAAATACGGACGGAGTACAATTATATCTGTTATTTCTTTTTTATTTTTGAGCACATAAATCTTTATTAGTAGTATCATTTTATTTTAGTTACTTTTTGTACAAAATATTTTAGTTTTGTATAATTTATGTGTGTCTATGTTTTCGAGCGTAGGTTACTCGTGGGCCTCAGCTGAAAATCAGCATCAGGTGGTATACCTTGTGTTGCCATCTGGCATTATGCTGAGCTGAGGCCCTTTGGCATTGTTTGTTTCATTATTTATTTTGTTTAATTTTAAGGTGTTTCTGTTTTTTATAATGCCAATAAAGACAAATTCCTTTCTTTCTTTCAAATTTCATCTAAATCGGTTCAGCGGTTTAAGCGTGAAGAGGTAACAGACAGTCAGATACACTATCGCAATTATAATAATAAACTGTTGGGTAACCTGATCCCCCTTGATAAGACTGGTTTCAAATTTATTGGCTTCTACTACCCGTAACGACTCAAATATCTACAAATGACAGCCGGGACCAACATCTTTACGTGTTCTTTGAAGCACGTAGGAATCGGTATGTTAAATTGGTTACCCATCCATGTACCGAGCGTTGAAAGCGTTTCTTAACCTTGTACATGTTATTAGTTATTGTGGGTGTTATTAGTTAGCCACGAGCTCCTCAAGCCTTCAATGCACATGTTAGGTACACAGAACAGACACGGTGGAGCATACGGTGGAGGTCTGCCCTGCTTGGGCGGAGCACCGCCGTGTCCTCGTCGAGGCGATCGGTGGCGGCAACCTCTCGCTTCCGGCCCGGGTTGAATCCATGGTCCGGAGCAAGGAGGCTTGGGAAGCGGTCACCTCCTTCTGCGAAGCAGTAATGCTATCGAAGGAGTAGGCGGGCCGCGCGAGGGAAAGACAAGGCCTTCGTCCCAACCGCCGCTACAGGAGAAGACGCCCCGGGCGTCGGGAGTCGCAGGGCGATCCCCAGCCACCGTAGGCGTGGGCCTGCGGACGGCGAGCGTTGGGTGGCTTGCTGTCCGATCACCACCAGGCCCGGGTCGATGGCGCGTTGTGTTTCACGCGCGCCTCAAAGAGATGTCAAAAAAAAAGGTACACAGGTAGGAAAAAAACTTATCAAAACTAATTAATTTAAGTTTTTAACATCCCGTAATTTGTACACTTCTGGACACATCTATTGGCCCACCTTAGAGTTTAGGTTTCGATGGCCCCTACCGAAATATGATTGCTAGATTGAACAAAAACTGTTGATGCAGTTTTAAACCTGATACATTTTACCATCTTTTTCGATCGTATTGTTTTAAATTTGAATTCAGAATACCATACGACATGGAGCTACGCATAACAAGTCGGATATGCGCCTTGTTAAAGGCAATAGATTTTTGAATAAAAAACATGTTTTATCAAATTAAGGTTTAATTTAATAACGCGTGTTGCCTCCATGGGCATCTACCACAGCTCTCATACGATTAGGCATAGAGTTTATCAACCGCTCTATGCAATTTTGAGGGATCATCTCCCATTCCTCTTCTATGGCAGTTTTCAACTCCTGCATCGTCTGGGCAACTGGCTGACGAGCCCTAACACGTCTTTTTAGCTCGTCCCACATGTGCTCAATGGGGTTCATGTCTGGGCTTCTGGCTGGCCAGTCCATAACTGTGATGTTCACATCCCGAAGATATTCCCTGACGATGCCGGCCGCATGGGCTCTTGCATTATCATGCATAAAAAGGAAATTTGGGCCCACATAGTCCGCGAATGGTATCACGTGAGGTTCTAAGCACTCACGAATGTACCTTTCAGCATTTAATGTTGGCAGCCGTGGTCCTGTAACAACCTCAAGTTGAGTTTTGCCGCTCGCGGATATACCGCCCCAGACAGTCCATGAGCCACCGCCATAAGCAACCCTCTCTTCAAAGCAGCATTGTGCGAAACGCTCTCCCTTACGTCGGTAGACCTTCTTCCTTCCATCATTGCCATGTAACACAATTTTAGACTCATCAGAAAAGAGTACACGGCTCCAATCTTGCTGTGTCCAATTTAAATGACTGCGTGCGAAATGAAGGCGCGCTGTTCGGTGGGCTCGCGTTAGTTTGGGCCCATTAGCTGGCTTGTGTGGTACCATATCGCGTTCTTTTAACCTTCTCCGAACAGTTCGAGCGCTCACAGATACTCCGTGGAAGTCGCGAAGTTGGTTTTGTATCTCAATGGAGGTAAGGTGACGATTTCTCAAGCTGGTCGTCACGATGAATCGATCCTGCCTTTCAGTTGTGACCCGAGATCGTGGCCTTCCTTGGCGACGAACAAAGCCGCCAGTCTCTAGGTACCTCCGATAAACATTTCGGACCGCAGATCGACTTAAATTAAGTTGAGCACCAAGTTTTCTTAGTATTCGATTGTTTGATATCAACAAACAGACTCCAAATTGTCTTTTGTTTCTTTAAATTCTGTGTTCGAAATTCAAAAAAAGACTATTGAATGAAATTGTGAATGTGCCAGGTTCAAAACTGCATAAAAACTTTTTGCTCGACCTAATATAAAATTTTAGCTAGGACCAAACGAAACTGAAAATACAAGGTGGGCCAATAGATGTGTCCAGAAGTGTATATGAGTACCTACATACGCGTCCTACGTAAGTAACAAGTGCGACTGACGAGCGTGGAGTCCTAGGTTCGATTGATTTCCAGGTCGGGCAAAATGTGGGTTTATCCAATAGGAATTTCCCAGTTAGGAAGTTGGTGGTGTGACACCCCCGTGCCTCGAAAAGTACGTTAAACCGTTGGTCAGATCTTTCTCCGGTCGTGTCGGATTGCCGTCCCATTGGAATATGAGTGTGATGGAAAAGTGTAACCTGTGTTTGCGCTCTCGCTTGTGCACTATAATATGTTCCGCGCCGATGGCCAGTTTCGATTGAGATTGGCCGCCATGGCCGAAATCGGACAGGAGGACTTTATTTAAGTAACCAAATAATCCATACTAATATGATAAATGCAAAAGTAACTCTGTCTGCCTGTCTGTTACCTTTCACGTCTTGATGGCTGAACGGATTTGGATGAAACTTGACGCACGGGTAGACCATGTCCTGCAACAGAACTGTAACGTGAAGCAAAGCTGCTGGCAGAAGCTACATAGTACATATTATATAAGTACATATCTTTGCCTGTTGTCAATTTAACAGGCATAGATTTACATAAATGTTGTCAATGAGATTTTACCAATAGATACGTCATACTCATTATAAAGAAATAAAAACATGGCGAAAATCTACAACCTCTAGCGTCGTTCGAATTTCAAACGGACAACACCGCACGCCATTGTCTCGTCCTCTCATAACTTCTCTCTTTTGTGTAGGCCAAAATGGCGGAGATTTTTAGTAAAATAAAATGTATATTTTCCATTTTAAACAGATTAAACAGTACCTACTGTTTAATCTGTTTAAAAATGGAAAACCATGTTTTACAAATGAAAAGTCCTTTTTGCCTTTTAGAACCGTAGCAGTGTAATTATGACTTTCTAAACACACAACTTGGCATTTTGCTTTTTTTTAATCATCTATCCCGCTACGTACGTTGGAATCGCAGCCAGACGCAAGGATAGACTGAGTTGCCTCAAGGGATTTACCTTGTTTTTGTATTGCCGCGCGGACCTCGGTAAAACCTGTCTATGTATGTATGTATGTAGTAGTTTTTGCTAATTAAGGATACACTTATCCAGGAAACGTGATTTTTTCGGGGTTTTCTGCATTATTGGATCATGAAATTTCATAAGAATTCTCCTGGTGGTAGGTACGGAACCCTTCATATTCGCATCCAACTCACACTTGACTGGTGTTTAAGCTCGGGAATTGGCATGACCTTTCTGAAGGGCATCACCAATAACATCTGTGTATGTCATTTGTAAACGTCTCCACATCTAATTTCATAAACCAATAAAGATATTCTTACATGACTAAACTGTTCACCCTTGTGTGACCTTCACTTGAGCTCAAATGTTTTTCAAGGTCAACCGGGTTAAACCTCCAATCATAACAATATGTAAAAATGTTAGTTTATCGACTTATTTGTGTAATGGTGGCGAAGTACGGATAGAACGATTGACATTGAATTTAATGACCGAGAACACGTTTTTTTTTTTACTCTTCATTAATAAGAATTGATGGAAAAGAATCAGTAATAAGATGTCCGCAAGAGAACCAAGGTTACCGAAATAACCCGACAAATCAACAAACTTGGTGGCAGTTTATAAAATGTAATGTTTTAAAGTAGGTACATATTTTTGATGTTGTGAACTTACTTTAAGTAAAAAAAATGCATCATGTACTTAAGTAATAACAACAAACACTTTTTTTTAAAAAGTGGATGTGTAGTGTGCATCTCGCCTAAGCTTATATTAGTAACTTATTTTTTTATTTAATGTTCAAAATATATATCGCAAAGTATCAAATACATATATATGCTAAAAACCACAGAAGCCTTTGAAGGCTTATATATGGCTAGTGAGTTCGGAATAATTATTTCTAAGAGTATTAATTAATACTAAGATACAGATGATAAATTTGTGAGTTTTACTTTCTATTACTTAATGCTTTTAAGTACTTAATATAGCACAAAGATGGTAGTGAGTATATGAAACAAAAGTGTATACTCATAATGTGTAATTTGCATAAAATGCTTTTTTAATTCACTTTTTGCTTTTTTCACTGCACACAGTAATAATTATAGTAGGCGCCAGATAATCGTGGAATATCGGTCATTGACCCACCTACATTTATTGACATTGTTAATTTGAAAAACGGAATTAATGACACAAAACTGTCCCGAATCATCATCTCTAGTGATCCTTAACATTGTCTAATAATGAAAAACGATTCATATTTAATTGTTCAGGTACCTATGAGCAGTTATTGCACATTTATCTCCATTATATCCACATTTATCTGGCGCCTACTATAGTATTATTACACGAATCGTTGAATTGAACAGTTCTCTTTTATTTTGCCTTCATCACTCTAATACAGCACATCGCTCGCAGAACAGATAGTCAATAGGGTCGAAATTTTCTGGAGTGACGACGGCGTACCGTAAGACGCAGTGTTGGAAGTCCTTCCACAAGGTGGACCGATGACCCGGTGAAGTCCACGAGAATCCGCTGGATGCGAGTCGCACAGGACCGGTCGATGTGGCGACTCTTGGAAGTGATCACGAGGCGGGCTGTCAATCCATATAATCAAGACGGAATTACAGCTCACTTCGTGATCACGTAACATCTTGATTATATGAATTGACAGTTCACCTCGTGATCACTTCACTCAAGCCTTCATTTCGACATATTTACAGAATCAACCGGCTGGAGTAGACGTCTTTCGACTGAAAGATAATGATGAATCATTGAACTAATGCTTAAATTGAAATAACATTTCAACATCCGAAAATTTAATCCTCAAATAATGTGGGCACACCGGCACACCTTAGAAGTTTGAAGCCACGGCAAGCAATGAGGTCGTATATTTCAAACCGAGACCGCATCGGTACTATCAGCGCGTAGGGCTAAGTACAAAGGGAATATCAAATGTATCCCATTATTAAGTCACCTATTCTCGTTCCGAATATAAGCCTGTAATACACGTGCCTGTGAAAGTATGCAACTATCTTGCATGCCAATGGCCTTAACAACTTGATTGGTCTATGGCGTGCAAGCTACTTGCATACTTTCGTAAAAACTACAGGCACGTGTATTAACACATGCCTGTAACTTTTACCCGTGTTTACTGTGACATTAACCAATCCAAGTTGCGTGTTTTGCTTTCCTGTGACTTTACAGTGGTGTTGTTAGGTGTGGGGGTACCACTAAAAAGTGAAAAATATTTACGCAAAAATATAGTGAAATTTATTTTTTTTTTCATAAAATACAACCGAAAAAATGCAGTCAGCGTTTTTGGTTGTTTCTTCGTATTTAAACACCGACTTTGTAGTGTTTTTTTTTATTTGGAAGTCGGTTGTATTTTTTTGTAAAAAAGTTTTTTTTTTATGTTTGTACCACGTATTTATGGAGTTTTCATCCAGACCTGTTTATCCGTCACAAAAGAACGAATGGGCAACACGAGCATTTCAAGCGATCTTTTTCTTCCTTAAATTATAAAATGAGAGGCAAAGTTTTGCCCTTAAACTTCGCCCCTCTCATTTCTCACACACAGGATTTATAATGTCACGTAAAACCAACTAGACTGTAGATATTTTTTAGTTCAGTGTAATTTGAATAGTTGGTTTGGAATACATATCAATATTAATAGTGAAAAACTCACCTATAAATAGTTATAAAAACTTTTAATAAGCATTAAATATTTCGTCTTACGACCAATATCACAAGCAACATCAAAAACTCAAATATCCCGAAAGCCAAAAACCGTTTAAAAGAAATAAGAAAAACAAAAGACGATAACAGCTCAACAATGAAAGCTTTTAACTTCTATTTTAAGACCTATTGCATAAATAAACGCGAGCCGACATCTATAAACAATCTATCAAATTAAATACGTCTGAATTTTCAGAAATAAAATGGGAAAAATTTATGAAACGGCCTAATGGTTCTCTTGAAGAATTTATGATAGAAATCCATTTTGGAACATAACGGCTGATTCTATTAGTTCAATAAAAATTGTTGTAACACTTGAATTTACACGCAATTCTGGTCGGTTTTGACGGAGAAATCGTTTACAGAATATCTTTATAAGCTTTTTTTAGTTTTTTCACTGCTATTATGTTTGCGTGTTTCGCTTGACCTGTCTTGTGATATAAGATCAAACTAAGTGATATATCTCTACGTTCGTTTTACGCGTTCCGTACCCCAAAATCGGAACACTTTCGTTAAGGAACGCGTGGAGGTATGTTGAAATTAACAAAAATAAATTATAGCAAGTACCTAATTCTCATAATTTTTTGGTTATATGATTTGAAAACTGGACGATGGAAAAGGACATAGAATACTTTTTTCTTTTGAGAACCATCGAATTACAAGCGAACGGAACCGCCGCTGACAGAAGCTAGCGTGTCTATATATCAAAACTCTTGTATGTCACATCTAAAACACGAAGGTTAAGGAAAGGTGGTTCTATAGGATGTCGAACGTAAAATAATAACACCATCCCATCACTTCCCGTGGGGGTCGTCAGAAGCGACTAAAGGATTCATCAGAGAATGGACAGCAGCATTCTCTGTGGTTCTATACATTGCAAAAGCTACACTGCGATCGCCAACCCGCCTGCCAAGCGTGGCGATTATGGCAAATCTCCCCTCCTTGGGGAGACCGATATCCAGCAGTGGAGGTCTTACGCAGAGAGTGAACATGGTATGCAGTAACGAGTGACATATAAAATATACTGTAGCCATCAATGAAAAACACGAAAAACTAAGAAGCGAAATTTGAACGGCAACAAAAAGAACCGCAGCGCCATTTACGACGAATTAACAACGAAATCCTGCATCGCGCAAGCAAAGTTCTCCGTGCGATTTGAACATATACAACAGTCCGAATATCAACTATCGGGCAGTTGCCCATCAGACACAACAACCGTCTGGTTCGGAGGATCCTCTCATTTTCAGTAGAGGAATGCGGGACTTTACTCTCTGTACCGCATACCTCTATGATACAAGTAACCCAATCAAACAAACGCCCACTCAATGAATGAGCTAATCAATTTCTATAACCAACTCAATATGTATACGTAAACCCGTGTAGGTACCCGGAGAACATGCATCACTGGAATTAATTGAATCTTTTACGTATGCAAAGATGTAAGTGGTACAAGGAGAATTAATCGAATGGAGTGCTTAATCCATTTTAAAGTTAACCCTTTTATCTATTTCGAATTCGTTATGTTCCTTTGCCAGGCCATTTAAAAATTAGTCTTTGGGATAGCAAGAAAGAACAAGAATTTCGTTTATTGGTACAAGATTCTTTTAAAATGAAAAATCTTAGAAATAAAAAAAACAAACCGGCAAAGTGCATGTCGGCCACGTATCGTTAAGATTTTACAGTTTTTGTCCCAAGTCAATAAAAAAAATTAACCCATTTTTGTTATGAGCGACCCAGAGCGGGCTGATAATAATTTGTTCAACAATGTCTTTTCCAAACTCTTCAAACCGGAAAACACCAACAGCGTGAATTTTTATCCGAAAAAAAAAATATTCCTCAGCAATATGAATGCTACTATAATATAAGCGATTATCAATTTAATAAAACTAAACGACTTTAAAAAAGCCTAAAGACATCTTACAAAAAACTAAAATTTGACAAAACATTTAGATAAAAACATAATGACTCTGACAACTCTGCATTGAATCACAATACATGAATAATTCATACACCTACCCTTTCTAACCTTAACTTCACGTATATTGTTGTCTCACTCCCCCGCGTTGCAAACAAAATGGCGCTTAAAATCTAAAACCAGAATGTTTTAGAGGATGAAATATGGTTTAATAACATTAAAAGTTTAGTCGTTAGCAGAGTCAAAACTGTAGTTATTTGCATTCATTTAAAGTAGAATTAGATGTAGATAATTATGAATTGAAATGAGATGTAATAAATATTCCAATTAAATAAATCACTGCTGTTTTAGGTTTTATTGAGATTTTCCATTTTGTCATCTCATATCTTTTTCAGTCTTGGGTTATTATCCAGTTAGTGGGTCATGGAGATCAAATAGGCAGTCACTCCATATTCATAAAATACTAGTCTCCATAAAATACTGGTATTCAGCTGGATCAGGTTAGGCTGGAAGCCAACCCTAACATAGTTGGGAAAAGGCTACGCAGATTTTATTAAGTTGCCATCATTTTTTTTCACTAGCAGGCCGTAAGTTGCGGAATTTGTTCGAAAGAGTCACTGCGGCCCTGGAACGCAAACGGCATTTGCAAGGAAGGAACACGGGGATTTAAGTTAGTAAGAGTCTGACACTGCTTCTAGCAGTTTAAAGCTTAATATTTCGCAAACAGATCCTTGGAATGGAAAATGGGAATAGCAAACTCTCAATATTTTTAATCGACCTATCCAACGACACTCCACACAATGGGGCAGACGATAAAAAAAAAATCATCGCCACTTTACATTTAACCACACTACAAAAAATGTATGTGAAGATTTTATTTTACCACTTTCTCGGCGTGATTAATATGTATATTATAACATATAACAAATTTCAACTTTTTTGCGCAAAACCGCGGACGGACAGACAGACGGCAGTTGCGAAACTTTAAGGGTTCCTTGTTGGCAATGGAACCCTAAAAAGGACGTATTTACACAAAACGATGTAACCTATTTCCGACATTAAGGAAATAACTTAAGGTCGGAATCGAATACTTTGTTTTGTGCAGATACATCCTTTTTCTTATGCGGCAGAATAGGCTCGCCCCTTATTTTATGTTACTTACTTTACGGATTGAGATTAAAGGTAAGCTATAGGTACTCCTCTGCCTAACCCTCCTGTGAATAGAAGCGTGAGGTTGCCCTTGGCAACATGTCAACAACAATCCACATGCGACAGGTTTTCTGGGCTCAGAGGGCGAGCACGAATGTTTTGTCTCGTTAACGTAAGTAAATTTTGAACATTAAAAAAATACAACCCCATAGTATTTTAGTTTAATTTTATGCGACATACACAATTCGTATCATAAAAAAATACGAATATAGTATCCCATTCAAAAACATATTATATGCGAAACGAGTGTTATAGTTATAGTAAAATTTATCGACCTCTATAAAAAGTTCTTTGACCTCTGAGTTTGTTTCAGGGTTTCTTCTCAGGGCAGTCAGCTAAGAAACACCGGCCTCATCATCATCACATCAGTTGAAAGACGTCAACCAAAAAACCAGTCCTGTGCGTCTCGCATCCATCGGCTACCCGCGACCCTCACCAGGTCATCGGTCCACCATGTGGGAGGCCTTCCAACGCTGCGTCTTCCGGAACCCGGTCGCCACACCGGCCTCATCTAGTTTAAAATTACCAAATAAAAATGGGTATGTCAAAAGTGTTATGTTCAACCTATTCACAAAATAAATATCAAGCTTCATTACCTAATTACTTTATCGCCTAAACTCAATCTATAGACCCGGTCTACCCTGTCAGTACACATCAAATCTTTGACTGAGAAACATTACAGTTTTACGCAGGCCTAAGTACCCCGGGTGTATCTTGATAATCTCGTCTAGACGCCCGCCGTCTTATAGTTGCCTCTTGATTGATTAACACATGTATGGCTTGCGATTTTATGTTAAAAGTAAGCTTCTAAGGGAATATTGATTGATTGAAGTTCGTTGATGCCTACAGTATCCTAATATTGTGTACTAAACTAGTGACCGGACCTGGAATTGTATAAGTGCAATTTCAAAATCAAAATCAGAAATCATTCATTCACATTAGGCTGAGTGCCAGCACTTTTTGAACTTCAAATTTCTACATAAAGACATTCCCCCTAAACGCCCGCCCGTCACCACTTCCTAGTATTTTAGCTGGGAAGAAGAAGTGGCGCAACAAACTCCCCATTTATACATACATACCTATATACAAACCTTCCTCATGTTTCGCTTCAATGTTTAGTTATGAGATATTTAAGCAATAAACAGACATGCGGTTTTTTATGTTTGTTACCTCATAAATCCGTCATTTATGAACTGATTTGTAAAATTCTTCATGTGAAGATTCCGATTGGTCCTATAGAAATTTCATAAAAATCGGTTCAGTAGTTTGGTTTTTAAATCTAAATAGCTTGAGGAAATAGAAAATATATCTTCCAAATAAGTTAACGAAACTACGTGTTTTGCTTGCCTGTGATTTCCAGTGGTAAGGTGTGGGTACCACAAAAAAGTGAAAAATAAAAACTTTTTTATGAATTCGGTTGAAAAAAATTTACACAAAATTGATTGGACTCATAGGCACGCGTCGAATGCGACTTCCTATCCCGACCAAATCTTATTGTCTACCTATCTATCCTCACAAATGCGAAGGTATAACACTCACATGTCCCTCAAATCTGTTTGTTGGCACAATTTACGGGGTCTCAAGGGGTTGAAACGACCAATTTATTGACGATGATGGGCCCACATCATTCCCTATTGAGAATTACGCCTATTGTGTTTAAGACTACCTTCAGGGCGCTTCTCCTTCAACATATGTGTATTGTTATCAGTGAATAAGAGCCTGTTCACCGCCATTATGATATTGAAAGGTACATTTTAGCTGATTTAGTGTTCCTATGCTACTTTGAGGTGCCTTGCTGAACCAAACATCCGGTCGATTCTGTAAACATGTTGGAGTGAACGCTTGGGTGAAGTGATCACGAGGTGATCCATATAGTCAAGTTGGAATGACAGCTCACTTCGTGATCACGTTACAGAATCGACCGGCTGAATGATTATAAAATAAAAAATAATGAGTAAAAAAGGGTTCTATCACACTGAGGTTTGCGTTTAGAGAAATCAATGCTGGGTTAAGTTTTCCCTAGTACATGTCACCGGATAATTGAAAACTACGTAAGATTACAAAAAAATATTTTAAGAAATTGATCACAAATTTTATCGAATGTACATTCGGCTTAATAAATTACTGTTGTGACCAAGGGAAGTTGACGGACGCTGATGGGAATGAGACTCACACGTACCAGGGAAGCAAGACATACAAAAAGGCCTGTCACTACTAAAAGGCGCCCCGTCTCACTTCAATTTCACATATAATTTCAAAAATAATATGTAAAACAACATTGTACATGGCAACTCGAACAAATGTTCAAAATATCTTTTAAAGTAAAACTGTCTTTGAAAGTACTTTCCCATGTCGTTTGAAATTCGTGTTTACCCATCTGTGAATACTGTTCCATTGGACTACTAGGAAAGTAGGCATCCTGAAGTGGTCTTGCTTGTTGCTTGCAAGTTTTCGTTTCACATCGTGGTTTTAAAACATGTAAAGCAGTATATTTGGCAGATGTGGGCAAACGGTCTTTTGTTTTGATATCGTTTTTAGAGTTCCGTACGTCCGAATGAAAACGAAACTCTTATAAGATCATTCGTGTGTGTGTATGTCTATCTGTCACAGTAAATTTTCTCCAAATCTAGTTATTTTTTTTATCAAAATCGGAAATTTCGGGACTGTAGGTTTTGATTCCCTTGCGAGCGTCAAATAATGCGACTTAGAAGTTTAGTTTTGCAGTGCTCCAAGAGGTAACTGTTCTGAATATTTGGAGTTTCGGTTTGGTTCCTTTACGCGTTCCTGAGAAAAAAGGCCTTACAGACAAACGGACAACAAAGGGATCCCATAAGGTTTCCGTTCTTGCCGACTGTGGTACGGAACCTTAAAAATGACTTTTAAAACCCATCATCACGATCAACTTGCGACTCTAATCCTAATTTTGTTCAACTAAATGAAGCTTGCATGTCTTCTTCTTCTGTCTCTTTCTTTGGTCTTCGCCTTCTTCTCAACCATCCACATTCATACTAAAACTATTCTGAAGTACTAGGACAACATAAGCGTAAAACGAATCCCAGAAGAAAGCATCTCTTCAAATAATCCCAAAGCCACGTCTTACGGAGAAAACAGCAATTCTTAACGGCGGTCAAATTTAATAAAACAGTTACAACCAGAAGGCCCAGTGGACCATGAAAAAAGAAATATTGTCCATTTTATGAAGCACGACGTTCCGAAACGAATGTAATAAAAATATAGCTTACGTTTGTTCATCGTTATTATTTTATTTACGGAGAAGGAAGATTAATACCATTACTATCCATGGCTAAGATATTGCACAAACAAATAAACAATGAAAACACTAGCAATACTGGTTCATAGGAATATTTTGAAACTATTATAAATCCTGTCACCTTAATTAAAAATAAACTATCCAATTGCATAAAACGTCAAAAAAACTCAAACTAGTCAACGATAGTGACTAAGATTCTGACGAAATATTCCAAGCAGTCTGTTGCAGTTAGTGACATCAAATCTGTGATAAAAGACAACATATTATGTATGAACTAGTATTGCCGGTGTTTTGATTTATTGTCGTATTGTCGGTCGTCTCCACCTTGTATACAATTAGGACTTCTAATCGAATAAATAGGTAAACAGAAATCTTATCGAAGACTACAGAAAATCCGTAACCATCACTAAAAAAATTATAAATGCCAAAAGGATGATGTTAACATAAGGATCTTAACTGTTTGAATTACACTGGAGAACCTACTATTCTATAAAGAGATTGTGTGCCTGACTGGCAATCATTTTAATTGCGAAACTGTTTTGCTTTAATATTGCTTAACATGTCACATAAACCGTTGTGAAAAAGGGATAGTGCTATTCGTCTTGTATTGCTCCATCTCTCTCTCTCACAATGGAATCATGATGGCTTTGGCACGTCAAAGAAACATCTTTTTTGGTATTTATTTCCTAACTGGGTTGCATAACTGAGATTTTTCCGCTAAGTATACATTTTAATCAACAACATTAAACTTCCAACAACGTGAAGGTGTTCAAGACTAAATTGAATCTATATTCTGAGAGCTAAAACTGTCAGAAACCTTTTAAGGCACTACTAGTAGTATTCTAATTTAGTTGCCCTTGGGAAGTCGAAACGAAATCTATTTATATCTCGACATGAGCGCCTGGCAGTTGGGCGGTCAAGTTAATAAAGACTTCAATGTCTTAGTAAAGGGTTTTTCAATAGGGACGCTCGAACTCTGACAGCCATCTTGGAAAAGCGATAGCTGTCAAATTTGGCGGGAATATATATTTATTCGTGACATTTCACCATGGAACGATACTACTCACTTCAACTACGCGTAGAAATTGTTAAAATTTAATATACACCATTAAATTTATTGGATGAGAAGTTCATCTCACGCACATCAATTGACCACCGAGATCGTGTGATCTAACACCGCTCAATTACTTTCTGTGGGGCTACGTGAAATCTCGAGTCAATTGCTGCCCTAAAGGCCAAAATAACTCGCGTTCTTCATGAAATTGAGCCCTATTTATGCGAAAATTTCGTTGAAAATTGGTCCACCCGGATACACCTCCACCTTCAGCAGAGTCGCGGCGGCCATTTGCCTGAAATTATCTATACATAATGTCATCAAATGTTCTTTAAAACAAAAATGTTGTTCGAGCGCTCTTAATGAAAAGCCCTGTTTATTTTTATGAGAATCTTAACAAAAAAAAATAGGCAAGATCAAACGACAATTTCACGTTTTCCCAACAATTTTAGGATCAGCTAAGAATTAAAACGGAATAAACGAATGTAGCTACCATTTGATCTTCAGAAAACTCAACCTTGCCATGGAGTACCTTGGCAAGATTGGTTGTCTGATCTTCGGGGGTCTGTCTACCGATAACGATCGTCAAAGATCTACAAATGACAACCAAGGACTAACAGTTTTAGGTTGTTGATGTTGATGATTTCCCATCTTAAAAAAAAAAAGTTTAAGGGCACTAGGAACACATAAACAAGAGGGTCTATAAAATTCCATTTCGCCAGGTTATGTTCTGAGAACCAATAACATTGTTTGTTAGCCTCTTTCTTCAACTAAGTTCGATTAAGTATATTGATTGCTTTCCGAACTGTCATTTAAATGTCATAAACCGCTACTGATAAGTTGAAGTTCTAAAGACGAACTGCAAATGATGCCAAGTCGTAGATTCTACACATTGTCTGTTGTAAACACGTCAAATGACTTCATACAATTTTATACGTGTGACTTTTCGTGCAAAAGGTTCTTTGACTTGTTTTTATTTTATTATATTTCTCAAAATCTAGAGAAAAGACAAGATGTCGTAATAAAAAAAAAATTGACCAAAAAAATACAGGTCAAAAATCAGTTGTATTTTTTTGTCAAAAAGTTTTTAGTTTTTAGTGGTACCCTAACACCTAACACCACTGGAATGTCACAGGAAAGCAAAATACGCAATTCCGTTTTCTTGGATGACATATTTTTGCAGCTATTTTGATTTAAAAACCAAACTACTGAACCGATTTTGTTAATATTTTTTGGGACCAATCGAAGAGTGGGATGTACTTTTCGATTGATCCCAAAAAAATATTAAAATCACACAATTAAAGATTTTTTCAAATCAGTTTAACCTTTTGCGTGTCTACCACAGATTTTTATCGTCCAATCCTGACCAAGCCCTTAAGTGTAACTGTCCGACTTAAGACATTTGGAGCAATTTTTTCTTATGTCGAACTGTGTAACTTAAGACACGCAAAAGGTTAAAAGTAACGGAGTTACGAGGTAACAAACATAAAAAAACGTGTGCGTCTCAGGACGCCCGACAGATGTGATAACTTAAACTAATCTAAGTTGAACTATTTAATATGGGAAGCGTCTGTCCGAAATACGACTAGTGCTGTGGGTTAGAGTTAGAGAGGAAGAGCCTGCCTACCGCTGCCGTATGCGTGAGAGAAAGGGAAGCCGGACAGACTGGCGCCGTCACGCGTTACGTTACGAAGCGGTTTACCCTCCCATAAGAAATTATCACTTCAGAAATACAACCGAATTGAGAACCTCTTCTTTTTTTTATCTCGGTTAAAAAAGGAAAAAATAAGGTAGTCATTGCGTGTGATGTCAATTGCAAGCCAGTCGTTAAAAATATTTATCAATATTTGAATAATGTTTCTCACTAGTACAACGCCTATCTACCGCAGTTCTATTGGTGCGCCCGTCTTGCGCTGAAACTTTAAGATATTCAAAGGGCTCACTGACGGCACCTTGAGATTCAAGCCTGAAAGTTTGGTTTCGCATTCTAGATGTTCTTAATGAGTTTTATTCAAATAGGTTGGTATCTATCATATATATGTTACTTAATACACTGATGTTATATACGTAGATACGTTTACCGAGGTCTTCGCGGCAATATAAACGCAGGGTATATGCCTTGAGGAAACTGAGTCCGTGCTGCAGCACGGAGAGACGTGCGTCTAAGAGGGATAGTGGATTAAAAAAAAATGCCAAGTTATGCGTTTAGAAAGTGCAATAATTACACTGCAACGGTTGCACAAGGCGATCGGCGGCGGCAACCTCTCGCGTCCGGCCCTGGTTGAATCCATGGTCCGGAGCGAGGAGGCTTGGGAAGCGGTCACCTCCTTCTGCGAAGCAGTAATGCTAGGGAAGGAGGAGGCGGGCCGCGCGAGGGAAAGGCAAGGACTTCGTCCCAACCGCCGCTACAGGAGAAGACGCCCCGGGCGTCGGGAGTCGCAGGGCGATCCCCGGCCACCGTAGGCGCGGGCCTGCGGACGGCGAGCGTTGGGTGGCTCGCTGTCCGATCACCACCAGGCCCGGGTCGATGGCGCGTTGTGTTTCACGCGCGCCTCAAAGAGATGTCAGCAAAGAGGACGGGGCCCGCTAGGGCCAGAGCCTGCCAGGGTTGCGGAATTTGTTCGAAAGAGTCACCGCGGCCCTGGAACGCAAAGGGCTTTAGAAGGAACACGGATGGGTTTTAGTCAGTAAGAGTCTGACACGCCCTTCCGCTCCACCCAGAGCGGAAGAAGTCATTTTGATAATTTCCCATCCTTAAAAAAAAAAAAAAAAAAAAAAACGGTTGCACAAGGCAAGGGGGATGCGTCTTTTAATTTTTAAGTACTGTTTAATCCATTTAAAATAGAAAATCATACATTTTATTTTACTCAAAACTTTCTGCTGCGCTGTTGCCGCTCTGCCACCTCCACGAAAGAGACGAGTAATGAGAGAACGAGACAATGATGCGCGGTGTTGTCCGTTCGAAATTCAAACGACGCTAGAGGTTGTTGAATTTCGCCATGTTTATATTTCTTCTTAATAAGTATGACATCTCTATTGGTAAAATCTTAATGTCTTAATAGGTATATCTAGTTTCTGCCCTCGTCTTTGCTCCGTGAAAATTATTATTGTCTCAACAGCAAAAATTTGCGATCGGGTTTTTAGGAATTTCTCTGTAACATCACGGAGTTTGAAGTTGTTGATTTGTCCCACGCCAATAGCCTAATTAGTCTCCATTAAGATCCATGGACCGCCATGGCCGAAAAGGGATGGTGCCTAGGTTTAAAAAAATATGATTCTATTTAGTCCGTCAGTTAGATTATCGAAAAAAAAAATGGCCAATTTATTTTTTTCAAATCAATAATAAATTACAAAGATAAAACGCATCAAATATAATGGGGGCTTGTAACGTCGCTTTCCAGTAAAAAGTGTACTGGTAAGTGATGTCACATGAGTTTTCAACGTCTTCATTTTTGTTGAGGTGACAAAAGAAAAAATACGTGTCCAATATTTTTGGAAATCTATCTGACGGACTTATTAGATTTTTTAGTCAAATACCCTATTGGTCAAGAAGACTATTATTATTGTCTCAGGGAAACTCATTACCAGGAAGAAAAGTATCCTTTGTCCTAATCCTAGGTTATGGTCTACCTGTGTGCCAAGTTTTACCAATTTTTTTAGTGGTTTGGACGTGAAAACGTAACAAAGAGACACAGTTTGAAAAAAATAAAGAAAAATATTTATTTGGAAAAAAAATCCAATCCAATTTAGCATTTCGCCTCTTTGCTTCAGTAACGTGGTAAGTCCGACGGTTATTTTTTTTTTTATTTGATAATTGAAACCTCAGAAAGAGGTGGCGAGACGGCCTGGACGCGCATTATGAGGACTGGCGTGAGGTGGAGCAGGAAAAGAATACTCGGAAGGACTTCGGGGAAGCCCTTGGCCCAGCAATGGGACAGTGGAGGCTAAAATAAAAAAAAATAAAAAATTGAAACCGTCGTGAACGATTCAATTTTTCCAGAAAACGCCAAAAAAAAAATAAATCGGTCGGACTTATCACGTTATTGAAGCAATGAAGCGATTGATAATTTCAGTATGTAATGAGGTTTTGAAGAAAAGATTCCTGGGCAATCGCAAAACCTGGGAAAAACTTTTAGTGTTTTTTTCTATGGGGCTTTTTGAAGAACTCCAATACCAGGATGAAAGCTTGCCTTTTACCCATTCTAATATTATAAATGCGTAAGTGTAGACACACTTACGCATTTATAATATTAATATTGTTATATTATTATCGTCTGCATGTCTGTAACCTCTTCATGATTAAACTGCTGAGACAATTAAGATTTAATTTGATTTAGAGATAGTTTGAGTCCCGGAAAAGACCTCCGCCTCTGTACATTTGTGTGCGTAATGCATAAATAAATAAAAAAAGGACATAGGATAGATTTATCAAAGACATCATCCTTTAGAGGGGTGAAAAGAGGGGTTTGTATGAGAGTCCGTCAGTATTGGATATAAAACCATGAACCTTTTTATTTCGGCACTTGATAATAATCAATAAACGAACGGACGAAGTCGCGAGCAAAAGCTAGTTGAAATAAGAAACACTTCATCAGGTGAAGTCACAGTTGACATTTAAAACAAAGTTCAAAAAACTCTCTGTTTTTAAAGCGAACATTTAAATTTTTAAATGAAGCCGTGTTCGCTCGCGTGTGCCTAATGCCTCGTCTACAACGTGGGCTAAGCGCTTATTTACAAGTGTAATCCTAGCTTTATGAATATGAAGTCTTGGTAAGTTAGTCTGCATTACAGTCGGTTATTGCTCGGTCACAAAGTATGGTGTCTTCCATACTTTGAAAGTATGGAAGACACCATACTTTGGTGTCTTCATCTTCATCTAATGATCATAAATTAGATCATTTTATGATCTAATTCAAGAAATTAGATCATAAATTACAAATTTTGAATTTTAAATGAAAATGTGGTGAGATACGCCATCGGTACATGGTAGACATCCCACCTATACGCATAAAACGTTTTGGAAATACTGGAATAGTGTGTCAGTACGGCTAAGAAGAGGAATCTCCTGCCGTAGTCTATATTCCTGGTAGCTACAACCATTAATTCAAGACTGACTAGGTTACTTTGAAAGAAAGAAAGAAAGAAAACTAGTTTATTTGGCATTAGTTTATTTTTTGTATGTTTAATCTGTGTATTTTATCTATGGGCCTTAGTTGCCTGATAATAAAGAATTATTATTATTATTGTTATTAAATAAAAATAAACTTAATTTTAAACAATAACATTATGTGCCCCGCGACTGCACCAAATAGGTCCAGTTCAGCAAAATGCCAGACAACTAGTAGTTGCCTGACGCTGGTTTTCAACAGAACCTTACGATGAAGTATACGGATGTAAATCAATAGGTACTTTCAGGCAAGCGTGCTCCATCGTCCACCACATCTTCGATTTGCGAGGAAGATTGTTTTCAAACGAGATCCTATCAATTTGACTTGAGATGGTTAAACAGTGGATTTATTAATAAACATGCACATTTCATATTTAAAACTAGCTACCGCCCACGGCTGCGCCCGCGTTAATGTCGAAAATTATCCCAAGGGAACATACTCCCGGAATGAAAAGTCCTATGTTTTATTCCAGACCATAATCTACCTCTGTGCCAAATTTCATCAAGATCCGTCTAGCCGTTTGCGCGTGAAGAAGTAACAAACACACACACTCACAAACTTTCGCCTTTGTAATATTAGTGTGATACTAATCTAAATATACACTTAAAATAAAATTAAAAACCCCTAACTAAAATATGGCGTCAAAAAATTCGTCCGCATCGCCATCGACTGGAAGTAAGCCCAAAAGACTGGCGGCATTGCCACGTTATATGGCAATGCTTATCCTCTATCCGAGGTAAAAGCCAGCCCTTGGGTCTTGCGAAGTGTCAACTAAGCGTTTAGAAAGTTCTTTATATAACGTGTGAGCACTCGGACCCCACGGTCCAAGAGTTTCAACCCCAAACGGCTCGAAAATACAATTGCCAGGTTATTTATATTTCCGCCGTTTGAGGTTCTCCGCAGCGGCAGCACCAGCACAGTACGGCGAGCCAGGAAGATTGGATGGCGCAAGAGTATCGACACAAGTAGCGTTCCACACTAAAGGCCTACCCATCTTCCATGGGAATAAAGATATACTAAGGTTGACTGGTAGAGAATGCCTTGATGCATTAAGTCCGCCCATGTACCACTATTGTACATAAAGTTTAAATAAATAAATATACCGTCCGGTCGCTAGCGATACGGACGATTTTTTTGACGCCACGTTAGAAGATTTAATTTTTATTTTAAGTGTAGGTATATTGTTAGATTAGTATTTAAACAGTTGGCTATTCTAAATATCGGTTTTATTTTATTTCGATGGATTTTTGAGGAGAGTAGATTATGTCCTGCATATTATGTCTTTGATTTTTTTGAAAAGTGTATAACTATTAAAATGCTACAAAACAGCCACATTCAGCTCAAATACCACTTGACCGAATTTAACGACATAATCAAATCAAAAATGGAACGCAAAGGAAAACGCTCCGAGCCCGATGACGTTTGAGTACAGCTGGCTTAATTACATCTCCCTCGAATTTATGGCAGCCTGGTAGCAACAGGGTGGAGAGAGGTCGTTCTTCACACGCCGAGTTTCCCCACAGGAAGCAATTACGGTCCCACACCGTACACGAGCACGCTTTGAGCTTTGAGATCTCATAATTTCTGCCACCCTGGTACTTGTTTCTTTTTACGTACTACCTTTCAACTTCGAGCTACTCGTTGACGTTTAAAAAAAATTGCTGAAATGACTGTATTATGATGTATGTAGCTTGCATTATGGAGCATCAAGTTTATCCTAGCCCGGTTACTATATTAGAAACGTCAAAGAGGCAAGCTCGTATTTTAAAAACGCGTTCGCATTCGCATCGCAGTTTTAAACTGTCAAAACCACCTCTAATTTCCTAGTATTTTAGCAAGTTTTCACTGATAATCGCCGAGATGATATTGCGATTTGAATTTGAGCGCTTTTTAAGTACGAGAATTTATCTTTCAGAATCATTATGAAAATTGACAAATTCATCAATAGGGATGTTGCCTGGGTTAAAAAAATATAATTATATTAGTAAAAAAATTCAGGGGCTAGGAGGTTAAATAAAGCGCAGTATACTTTCCAATGCTTCGTTATATTTTTCATAACAATCCATTAAAATCCTTAACCAAAACATGTTGACGTTTCATGGCGGAGACAATCACGAATGCCACAGATTAAAAATCCCCGCCACATTAAACTAATGCTCATTCACTTTAAGTACTTTAAATTCAACTATATTAAAAATGGAACATCCGAAATAACTACTTAATGTTTATTCATTTTAAGTAGTTTGATGTTCAGATTAAAAAATAGAATATCAGCAAAATAATAAAAGATAACATTAGATACGTATTTTTTATTTTATAAAAAAAGTGCACTGGTAAGTGACGTCACATGAGATGTATCATTTTAAGTTTTTCTTTACGTGACAAAAGAAAAAAATACGTGTCCAATAATTTTTGGAAATCTCTCCAACGGACTAATTAGATTTTTTTAGTCAAAACCCTATTGTGCCAGATTTTTTACTAATAGGTACTCTCAAGAAAGCAATCGTATTGCAACGAGAATAAAGAACACTGTAATGCAAATCAGAGGATCAATTCCCGTAATAATAAATAAATGGAACGTTTGCATCTCAGTAGCAATATGTCAAAAACACCTCTAATTTCCCTACATTTTGACAGATTACGGATGCGAAACGAAGTTGAACATTGCTTGAAAACAACAAGAACTGGCCCTGCAAGATTACGTGAATGGTCTATTGAGATTTGGGAGAAAGTAGGTAAAACTGGGATTTGATCGCCAGTATTCACACAACAACAACACATGTCATCAAATTGAGTTTTTCACATAGAATTTGCTGATTGAAAATTGCTATGTTCTAGTCAGTAGCAGTAGTACCTAGTAGTACTAACTAGTATTGATATGAATATATGGGGCCGTCTTTTTTTTTGGGGATGGGAAATCTTCAAATGACTTCTTCCGCTCTGGGTGGAGCGGCAGGGAGTGTCAGACTCTTACTGACTAAAACCTATCCGTGTTCCTCCTAAAGCCCTTTGCATTCCGGGGCCGCGGTGACTCTTTCGAACAATATCCGCAACCCTGGGGCCAAGTCTAGCTACCCAAAAGACAATAGATGTATTTTTCCGTAAATAGAAAACATGTAATACTGCATAAAGTGTTAATTCTGTTTTCACTGTTCAATCTTAATTGATGCCAATTAATATAGATCACCTGTCTCCTTTTGAAGCCCTTTTTAAGACTTAAAAAGAGTTTAGTTAAACAAATAACTTGACGATATTTTTAGGGTTACAAACGTCCGTTTGAAAAAAACTGAACGCTCGTGTTTCTGTTTGTCCGTATTTCAAACGCTTTTTCCCCGAATCTACTAAATTGATTCAGTTGAAATTTGGAATACCTATAGACAATTGATTTTGGGGAAATTGCCATAGGCTCGACAAATTGTTTTTAAAGGATCCGAACCTCTGTATGGAAAAACGCATATATATAGGATCACTCGGTTGTCTGTCTATCACAGTCGATTTTCTCCGAATACACTGGACCAATTCAGTTGAAATTTTGAAAATAGGTCACTTTTTGGGAGGAAAATGAGAAACATGAAAAAAAGTTTTTCTAACTACAAATATCAAATCAAAGAAGTCATCGTGAGGGTCTCAAAAGTTTTACTTTATCATTTTCTATTACGAAGTTAGTGAAGAAAATAGATGAAATTTGACCATTCCTTTCCCCTTATTTCCGAACCAAACATTTTGAAAAACATACAGATAATAAGTTAACACAGAAAACCTATAAGAAGTCTATGATTTAAAAGATACAATTTAAAAAAATATTGTTGTTCGGAACCCTTTGTACGCGAATCCGACTCGCACTTGGCCGGCTTTTTTTTAGGTTAGTTGTAGGATAATGTATGAATGAATATTTAAAGAAAAATGCTAATACTGGAGCGGGTCGCTAGTTTTCAATAAAAATTACTTGATATTATGAGGAAACCATGTACATAATTTGTAAAAAAATTAAGAAAAAAAAAAATCAGCAACTATAAGCGGATAAACAATTACCCAGTGGGCACAATATCCGTTGTTGGTAAGTTTATATTGTACATACATAAAGTATGTATTTTTTTAATATTTTTTGTTAACAAGCTCGAAACATTACGGTTTTTAATACTTGTTTAACATAGCCCAATTACTCCAAAAAAAGAAAACATCTCAAAAACACAGGAAATGGACCCGTTTTTCGTCTATTCAGCAGCGAATTTCACTTTTGTTATAAAATATTAAACGTACCAGCACAACGCTTATTAACCTTTTAAACTAATCATATGGGTTTGCCTTTACTCTTGAACATAAATTTTGAGAAATTTTAAAAGGAAAGAAACAGTTTCACCAATCTAAAATACAGATGTCACGATGTAAGGGCACGGTCCCAAGACAATTTGTTCCCAGAAACAAGAAAACGCTACTATAAATAATAAATGAGAACTCACCTGGTCTCGCCCACAACAACAGTGTGAAAATAGCCTATTTTTAATAATATCCCTGTTTCGCTAGCGAATCCTGTGCACTCTCACAACCTACTTTCATTTAAATAGAACACCAAACACGATTCAATTAAACTGTCACCTTTATTCGTTAAAATAGAATGATATTTTATTGATGTTTAGTGGAGTTATTGTGAATTAGGTGTTCGATTTTAATTCGATTGTTCGTTTGTGGCTATCGACGGCTCGGGCCGAGTGACAAGGCCGGGTGCCCGCGACCGACTGAAGCACGCTCGGGCAAGCTCCCGATTCCCGGTGGTCTTTCAGCGCAGTGTTGCTAGTATTGGAAATATATTTCGCAATATTTACGCAGATGAGCCGCGGTAGAACACAAACTTGGATGCCTTCCTTATTGGCTAGGAGTAGCATATAACCGGGACCAATGGAAGGAATGGAGGGAGACATTTTCCCAGCAATGGCATGTTCAGACTAGTAAAATAATGCATAAAATAGGTAATAATATATAATATTCATGCTTGTAAGGCATTAAAATTCCCTGCCGACAAGCAATGAAACATCAGATTTAAACATTGACCGTAGAACAGGCATTTCAACTTTAATTGCATTGAAAAATCGCACTCCGGTACGCGAACGCCATCCGTTTTGTATGAATTTTACTGTTAAGCCCTAAACTAGACAATTAAAAATCAAACACTTTATAATTCTCCCTGGATTTAGGGTAATTCTCCTCTCTTAGCCTAGTGACCCCGAATCCTTTGTGCGATCCACAAACTGCTCGCATGCTTTCAATGCTCTATTGTTTTCTGTCTCTGCCGCTCTCGTTGTATACTCATATATATGTCTCGCTCACTCGCCTGAAGTTGTTAAACAAATGAAGTGTAGTAACCTGGTTTGTGCCCGCTATTATGTACCTACAGTGATTGTTGTAATGGATAGGTATTAATTTTACGAAATTGGCCCACGGGCTTTAAGTGCTAGACACATTGAATAAGTACCATACCTTTAAATACTTCGCGGTTATTAGGTATAATGAGGTGATTGTCCCTGAAAAACGATAATATATAAAAAAACTTATTTTTATTCAAGCTGCCATAAAAATGAGACAAAGACATAACACTCCTTTATTGGGAAGTCGTGTAAAAAATTAAGAAATATGGCCAGTAACTGGTACAGGCTTACGTATGTACCTAATTCGCCATGTGGGCCAGCCGGTCGATTCTATAAACATTTCGAAGTGAAGGCTTGGGTGAAGTGATTACGAGGTGAGCTGTCAATCCATATAATCAAGATGGAAGGACAGCTCACTTCATGATCACGTGACATCTTGATTATGTGGATTGACAGCTCACCTCGTGATCACTTCACCCTAGCCATGTTTACAGAATCGAAAACGCTAGAAACGGTCGAAAGCACATAAATCTTATTAGTATTTTAAGTTGGGCTATCCAAGGACTCGTGACTAAATAATTACATCCGCACGGGTCGATCTTAAAAGTTAAGTAACACTTACCGAGGTCGACCCATGGATTGGTGATATGACCATCTGCCGAGAAACCTCCGTGCCTTGGATATAATAAAAAAAAATCACGTAGGAGAAACAGCGGGCAGAAGCTAGACGTGGAATAAAGAACCGAAAATCCTGAAAACATATCACTCTATTTTTCAAGACTTGGAAAGTCGTCTAAAAATTATTTAACGTTCTTCCTTACATACATGTAAAATTTTCAGCACCTGCTGATGCATTTAACATTAGGCCCATGGGGTCCGAGTGCTCACAGAGTCCTTCGGGACATCAGCAAACAACTCGTCGACTGTTCACGTGACCAGAGGGCTGGGCTTTTCTTCGGCCAAAGAATCAGCATTGCCATTCAACGTGGCAATGCTGCCAGTGTTCTGGGAACTTTTGCCATTGACAGCGATGTGGATGAATTTATTGATGCCCAATGATTTATTTTGTTTTTTATACGCGTTTATTAGTCTAGTTGTTTAAGTATTTAGTTGTTACTTGTACATATTATAGTTAGTCACATAAGTGACTAACTATAAAGTATAAAGTTGAATACATATAAAAAGGGTTCCGCATATTTAGTATAACAAATATTTTGCTCTACCTATTATGAAAAGTCAGAATGCTCAAATCCTCGCTCGTGTGACTAAAAGACGTTAGGCCAAATATATTGTTCTAGCAGCTTCCGACCGCGGCTCCGCCCGCAAGAATGTCGTAAATTATCCCAGGGGAACATACTCCCGGGATTGAAACTATCCTATATCCTTTCCCGGGACTCAAACTATCTCTATACCAAATTACATCTAAATCGGTTCAGCCGTTTAAGCGTGACGAAGTAACAGACTGACAGACACACTTTCACATTCATTATATTAAAGTATAGTTTCATATTCTTTACATTTTTCACTAAACGTTGTTGTCATTGAGAAATTTGCGAAAAGTGATCCAAAGAGACTTGTTACGCGTTCAGAAAAATAAAATGCTATGTGCTTTTGTGTTGACTCTGCTGAAACTCACCCTCAGCTGGGTCAAGTCCCCCCTAAATTACAATTCAGGGGGGCTGCTCCTAGGTAGTGCCCCTGGATCCGGCACCGTAACTTAGGGCACACCGATACGGGTGGGATAGGTTCCCCGTCATCCCGTTCATAATAAGTTCCTTTAAATACAAGATTTAAAGGAGACATAGTTATCGGATTTTATTTTTTTTGTATTTAACTGTGGCTAGTGCAGAATATACTCGTTCACAAAGTGGTGTACTACTTCGGGACTCGAAATCTAGTGAGGTCACAGACTAATTAATAGCTTTTAATATGACCTAAGATACATTAAAATATTCTGTGAATTGGCAAAAATAACACTTTTACACGTTAATCTTTTTATTAATTTAAACTTTTCTAAGAAGAAACACACGGAAACAAACTTCTGAGTTTGTTTCGACTTTTGGGTTTGTTTGAGAATTAATGAAAATGGTCAAAATATATGAGAACAGCCATGTTGTGCATGTAGTTTATTCTGAGGTGGTCTCCTGAGGAAATAATACAAAATAATGCACACAAATTTAAAAATTATAAAATGCAATGTTTGTTTTTTATTTAGTGTCATAGGAGAACCAACAGCTAAAAAAGATGGATTATAGGATGTGTTATCAATCGTAAATTACGTAGCTATTTTATTCAATGAATAATGTTAAATCAAATGTGATTTTAATTTTTAAAGTACTGTATTGACTAGTGTAGTACCGACTGTGTTCGTGGATGGCACGACTAACCAATCACAGCGCGTTTATTGGAACGTAGGCATCCGGGTCTCTTTGAGGAGTGGCTGGAGAGGCGCTACGGCGTCCTCACCTTCCGCCTGACGCAGGTACTAACCGGACACGGCTGTTTCGGGAGGTACCTGTTTCGGATTAAGCGGGAGGACACGCCCGGGTGTCAGCACTGTGAGGATCGCCCGGAGGACACGGTGGAGCATACGGTGGAGGTCTGCCCTGCTTGGGCTGAGCACCGCCGTGTCCTCGTCGAGGCGATCGGCGGCGGCAACCTCTCGCGTCCGGCCCTGGTTGAAACCATGGTCCGGAGCGAGGAGGCTTGGGAAGCGGTCACCTCCTTCTGCGAAGCAGTAATGCTAGCGAAGGAGGAGGCGGGCCGCGCGAGGGAAAGGCAAGGCCTTCGTCCCAACCGCCGCTACAGGAGAAGACGCCCCGGGCGTCGGGAGTCGCAGGGCGATCCCCGGCCACCGTAGGCGCGGGCCTGCGGACGGCGAGCGTTGGGTGGCTCGCTGTCCGATCACCACCAGGCCCGGGTCGATGGCGCGTTGTGTTTCACGCGCGCCTCAAAGAGATGTGAGCATAGAGGACGGGGCCCGCTAGGGCCAGAGCCTGCCAGGGTTGCGGAATTTGTTCGAAAGAGTCACCGCGGCCCTGGAAAGCAAAGGGCTTAAGAAGGAACACGGATGGGTTTTAGTCAGTAAGAGTCTGACACGCCCTTCCGCTCCACCCAGAGCGGAAGAAGTCATTTGATGATTTCCCATCCTAAAAAAAAAAAAAGAAAAAAAAAAAAAAAGGCATCCGGGTTCTGGGTAATAGTGGGGGAAACGCTATCTTGGGTGTCGTGCCAGGCCTACGAGCTCCGAGGCCCGCCGCGACGTCCCCGTCAAAATCCGCCCCGACCCTTGCTCGAGCCAGCCCGCGCCGCTGAGCCTGTAGTCTTAAATTCGCCCCTTAATAATAATTCCAGTTCGATCCAGCCCGTCCCTAGCTGTCCTCTCCCCAGCGACGCCCTAAGCCGAGGCCCGTACCCCACAGGGGGTGCCCTTAGCGTGTAGTCGCTTAGTTTGTAGGTTTTTTATAAGCCCTGGCTGGAGGCTTTAATATTATATTAAGACCACCACAGGCAAGCCCGGTTAAGCAGTCGACAACCTTATAGGTTGAAGCGAGAAGCCACTCAAAAAAAAAAAAAAAAAAGGCCTACGAGCTCAGTCGTGGACTAACCGTCGAAATACGAGGAGCTTATTTACTGTAGTGTATATTAATTTGTGTAATTGAAATATAATTTTTGGTTTTGTATATTGAGTTCGAGAAATATAATGAGTAAGTACATGAAAAACTGTCGATTTTAATTCTTTATTTTATTCTTAAATACCCAGAACCCGAATAACAGTTAATATTTATATTTACATTATATAAATGTTACTAGATTCTGTGAAGAGTCTACATATGAGACATAGAGTCAATTGTAGGTCCTCACGGGTTAGGGTTGCTCTCAGTAGCTCCGCCTCCTTATACTAGGTCCAGTAGCTCTCACGCATTTAGATCCGCCACTAATGAATAAATTATTTTAGCTTATCAAGCGACATGAATTATTATAATAGACTAGCGGACGTCATGCGGTTTCACCCGCGTAGTTCCCGTGTCCGTAGGAGTACCGGGATAAAATATAGCCTATGTTACTCGCTGATAATGTAGCTATCCATTGCTGAAAGAATTTATCAAATCGGTCAAGTAGTTTTTAAGTGTATTCGTTACATACAAAAATACAAAACTTTCCTCTTTTTAATATTAGTATTGACTAGCGGATCTCACGCGGTTTCACCCGCGTAGTTTCCGTTCCCGTGAGAGTATGGGAATTAAATATAGCCTATGTTACTCACTCATAATGTAGCTATCCATTGCTGAAAGAATTTTTCAAATCGGTCAAGTAGTTTTTAAGTTTATTCGTTACATACAAAAATACAAATCTTTCCTCTTTTTAATATTACTACAGAAGTATAGACTAATAAATTGAAACAATACCTTGTGATTAACGATAACACTAAGCTAATCAACAAATACCTTGACTTGTAAGTCTGGAGCGGCATCAATGCCGCCACATGAAAAACTAAGGAGCGAAATTTGTACGGCAACAAAAAGAACCGCAGCGCCATCTACGACGAATTAACAACGAAATCCTGCATCGCGCAAGCAAAGTTCTCCGTGCGATTTGAACATATACAACAGTCCAAATATCAACTATCGAGCAGTTGCCTACCGGACACAACAACCGTCTGGCAGGAGGATCCGTGGATACGTCATTCAGGGGAACACAGTAAAAGAAAGCTGAAATAAAAAAAAATTGCTGCCATTCTTCTTGCTTCTGATTGGTGTGCACTGACTTGCCGCAACACTGAAGCGATACCAATCAGCCGCCTAGCCGTAGTGTGACGACAGACCCGTAAGTATTCATTGAGATTAAACCTATATCTTTTGTTTCAGTGTTTGTCTGCCTACTTCAGTTTCTATCAAATGTGAATATCTCACCGGTTGCTGATGTCGTTGAAGAAAAACCGGAACGCTGACGTTATTAAAACCATCCGGTGTCACTCCCAATCCTGTCAATAAAGTCAATGAGCCACACAAAGAACTAGCTCTAAAACGACGTAAGAGTAAGCGAAAGATGCTACATGGCGAACAATAGAATACAAATAGAGGAGCTTGGCCACATGACCTAAAGTCCTAATTATAAATAAGAAAAGAAAACAACTGCTCCCGCGAATTTTGACGAGTTACGCTAACAAAAATGTGAACCGCTGATTTTTTTATTTTTCTGCTGCACAATTAAATGTTTTCTGCAACATGCTCTATTCACTTTTGTTAAATAAAAATATAAGGCCTTTTATTTACCAATCAATATACAAGTTGTTCTCAAGCATGTTGGGGTTGGTTTTCAGACTAACCGGATGCTGCTGAGTACCAGTATTTTACATGGAGCGACTGCCTATCTGAGCTCCAAAACCCAGTAACTGTGTAATACGGTACCCAAGCAACTGGTGTCAGATTTTCTGAGCTCTGACAACCCGTACCGACTGTAATTTTAAGATTGATTATATTGTATCGTATTGGCAAGCAGATAATATTATTTTTTCTGCTTTGTTTTTTTTATTAATTTTCATAGGGCAATTTCGTTGCAAATGACCTTCGGGTATTTAACTATCAAAAAGCCTGGCTGGCCGCGCGCCCGCGACGCTAAGTGCATTTAGTTCCTTTGATGCTATACATATTCGTCACAGCGCAGCGCCTTGGCTAGTTCATCTCCGCGCGTTCTGTCCGCTTTGTCAGACCCTTTTTTTTTAAGGATGGGAAATCATCAAATGACTTCTTCCGCTCTGGGTGGAGCGGAAGGGCGTGTCAGACTCTTACTGACTAAAACCCATCCGTGTTCCTTCTAAAGCCCTTTGCGTTCCCGGGACGCAGTGACTCTTTTGAACAAATTCCGCAACACAGTCATCAGCCTTAAAAAAACAGGATATTTGTTCCGGGTTTCGGGATATTTAATATTAACTTTATTAATGCAGTAAACAAAACAAAAAGAGAAGATTCTCAAAAAACCAGTTGACACGGTTTTTATTGTTATTAATTCGGTAAAGAACTGGATCCGCCTCATGTTTTCGTTTCCCAGAATAGCCAAAACTTGCTGTCTCTTCGTCCTGGTCAACAATGACAAAAGGGCTGAGGGGCAGAGGGGTGTTCGCATTCCAAGCGTGGTTATGCGTTTATCTTTCAAATCGTTTGAAGATAGATAACATGGAAAAACTCCTTATAATTCATTTTAATTCTCTGAACGAAGATAATATTTGCGATGACATGGAAAACTCCGTTCCTGATGAAACTGTAGCAATTCAGATTAAGGGAAAACTTTCATCATCAACGGATATAGTATAGTATAGTATAGTATAGTATAGTATAGTATAGTATAGTATAGTATAGTATAGTATAGTATAGTATAGTATAGTATAGTATAGTATAGTATAGTATAGTATAGTATAGTATAGTATAGTATAGTATAGTATAGTATAGTATAGTATAGTATAGTATAGTCTTTATAACCCAAAGGTTGACTGGTAGAGAATGCCTTGATGCATTAAGTACGCCCATGTACCACTATTGTACATAAAGTTTAAATAAATATAATATTCTGACTAAGCCTTAAGATTGGTGACTTTCTTCATTTTTGAAATTAATTTTTGTTAATGATTAGTTTCTATAATTGTAAAAAATAATAAATGGTATGAAAAGCTATAAAATTGTTTTGTTTTAACCTTTACCTTGTTAGATAATACCTGCTGGTATGAAAATAACATTAACTTTCGTACTCTTACATCTTTCAGACGAAGATAAGGAGATTACCTTTTGATCGCAGCGGGAATAAATTCGATTTTTTTCGTTTTTGTTTTTAAACAATAAAAATTGTACATGCTGTTCTTTTTTTAAAGAAACAGGAAATTAATTAGTTCTTATACTGTATTAAAAATATTTAGGCATAAGGCGTCTCCACTTTGTAGTCTCTGTTATTTTTCCAACGTTAGATGTTTTAGCTCACCTAATTCCGATCATATCATATCATATCTATAATCAAGGAATTTCAGTTAAGGCTTATATTTTTGTATGCATAACAGTACTGTGACAATAAATACTTGTTCTTTCTGCTGTGCCCGTTGCGCGTTGCTCATTTGAAAAACATCAACAAACATAATAAAAAACAAAGTATAATTTGGTTTTCGATTGTTTAATAAAAGGCCTTTTATATTTTATTTTCTTTATCACAATGACGCATGTAACATTTGTCCAACATGTGTCCAAGCTCCTCTATTCTAATTCCACATACATCGGTATTCGCCTTGTAGTTGGACCTTCGGATGGTTTCGGACGTTTCGGTCGTCTTTTCTTTTTTCGTTTACGTCGTCTGAGAGCTAGTTCATCTCCGTTTAATTCATTGACTTTATAAACAGGCATGGGAGTGGCACCGAACGACTTTAAAAGTCGTCTCAGCATTCCGTCTTTTATCAAAATGACATCAGCAACTGGTGAAGTATTCACATTTTCAAGAAACTGCAGTATCAGTAGGCAGTAAATTACTGAAACAAAACATTTAATTTTAAACTCAAAGAACACTGAAGGGCCAGTCGTCACACAACGGCTAGGTACCGGATTGATATCGCTTTAGTGTTGCTATATGTCAACGCATTGCCTCGGCAAAGCGGGGGGACATAGAGTGGCAGCTACTATACTGCAGGTTGCTTCCGTGTTCCCTCAAATGGCGCTCAGGTCCCCCGAATGGTGCACCGACACGCCGGACGACGCGCTGGGCCCTCGGAGAGCGCGGGGTTCCCTGATATTGCAACCTCTGTGGTGCTTGTTATGAAACGAGGTGATGCATTTTAAACGCTTAACTTGAATTACATGTAAAATAATTAGATATGTAAAAACTTACGCGGATATACGTTCATAGTTCTTATAAGACTTCGTTCGATACTATTTACTTGACTTACAAGTCGAAAGTATTTATTGATTAGCTTGGTGTTATTGTTAATCACAACGTATTGTTTCAATTTATTAGCCTATTATAATTCATGTCGCTTGATAAGCTAAAATTAATTAATTAGTGGCTTATCTAAAATCACGTGAGAGCTATTGGAACTAGGATAAGGGGTGGACCCTCTGACAGTTATTAAATTATAAAGATAGCTGTAAATTCTTCGTGGAACACTCTTTCAACTGAGTGGAGCTACACTTTTCCTTTTTTTTATAAATGACAAATGTTAGGACTGTCTGGACAGGTGTTCAAATCTGTGTGGCACTTTCCACAAAACACCATCTGAAACATTAACCTGCATGTACGAGTATCTCATCATATGACTTCACATTTGCATTGTATGTATTCAATCTTTTGAGCATGATAAAATTTCATGCGTTTCAAATTCAACGTGAATGATGTAACCATTATTTTTAAGCTTTCAACAATCTCACACCTACATGGTTCTCATATGAATTGTCCTTTTCATTAATTATAAGGACTTTGAAAGAGAGTCATCAGCATTATTCAGTCTTTTGTAAATCCCGCCACCAGCATTAGTTTCATGTCGTGTGACTGTACTGCCAATATACAACCTGTTATAGAATTAACGCAATACCTTAAAGGGTTAATTGTACAAATTTTTCTATGTGTTTAACAATGTGGGAGTGTTCCTGTTTTTAACCGACTTCAGGAGGACGTTCTCAATTCGACTGTATGTTTTTTTTATATTGTTATGCGAATATTAAGAATATTTTTCTAATGATGATGAAGAACTTCGGAGATAGGCAACGGAACTCTTTAATAAACAATAGTAAACATCCCGGGATTGCTGAAATCGCATGTCTGTTTATTGTTTTCACCAGTTCATAACATAACATCACGCTGGTACGCTGTGAAGGGGTACGCACTGTAACTTATATGATGTACATTGTACGTATCCACTCAGCTGTCGACTTGTCAGAAAAAGACAAGTCGCCATTATTTTACTATTGTGTTTGCTTATTAGTCATTCTACTTGAAAGAGTATTCTGTTCTACTATATTGTACGTTTGTGTAAACATATGTAGTTTTCCATGCCATCTATAGCCGTATTGCCGCTTTTCAGCAGTGTTTGAAAAATCAAATGCTCATTCATTTTAGCATCAGTAATTTAGCATCAGTAAAATCGTACACGATTTTTGATCGTGTATGGTTTTACCAAAGGTCGTTGTACGACTCACGCAGGTGTCACGTTGTTAAAACACATATACAGAGTAGGATGAGGCGCAAGATACCATAGGAAGACTATAACATTACGGACTATGTAAACTTGCACTCACTTTAGTAAAGTCTTACTTAAATGACAGACAGCAGCAAGTTCAAATCAACGGTGTCAATTCAAGGGGGTTAAAAGTCAAAATGGGGGTACCACAAGACTCAATATTGGGTCCTGTCCTCTTTTTAGGATATATTAATAAAAAATAAAATAACTTTAATTCAGACCTTGATCCATATTTTGTTAGTATTATACAAACTTATGAGCTATGTTATTACAAAAATATTTAGTTTTTTTTTTTCTTTTTAATTCATATATCTGTTGCACTCACCTGACGCACCGGGTACATGCACATGTACATGCACCCAATGCGCCATGATGGTGCAACACGGCTTATCACTAATGACCCCCAGAATGCTGTTGACGCTCCCAATCCTTTTTCGCAGAATGGTGTTGAAACCATCAGTATGTGCTTCGGCAAACATTCCTGACGCACTACTTAATGATCTACTCCATCTTCTAAAAAACAACCACATATGGTGTTATTTTCTAACGATACGTCCTATTTTTAAGATTGATAGTCGTTCTACAAATCTTGACGATGTAAATAACGCCCTTAAGCAAGTCCAAAATTGGTTCAAAGCTAATAATTTTGTATTAAATGGAATAAAAACGAAATGTATGAGATTTGATTTACCGAACGTCAAAAATAATAATTGCGACATAGTATTGAACAAAGAAACTTGAATTCTTCGAAAACACGGTTTTCCTGGGGATCACGCTCGACTCAAGGCTACAATGGGGTCCTCATTTAAGATCTCTTGTGGGACGGCTAAGCTCAGCAGCATAATATGGCATGATATGATAGGTTGACTGGTAGAGAATGCCTTGATGCATTAAGTCCGCCCATGTCCCACTATTGTACTTAAAATTTAAATAAATAAATAAATGTCCTGTCAGAAAAATCCGTCAATTTACTTATATAGATACCGCGAGGCTAGTCTATTTTAGTTACTTTCATAGACGAACTGCAGACATCGAGTCTATATTTATTCTGCAAAAAAAAGCCATCAGAGTCATATACAATCTTCATCGGCGCGATTCCCTAAGGGAACTGTTCAAGGATATAAAAATCATGACGGTAACTTGTCAATACATATACGAAAACATTATGTATGTACGCAAAAATCTTCATATTTTAAGTAAGATCAACCTCCATTCAGATTGGCTAAAGTACATACTTCTTCGAAGGGCCACCCCTTCAAAGAGGTATGTATTGTTAAATTTTATATTAAAATAGAGTTGAAATTCTCGAACTGCATGAGAGAAAATTTATAACATGCATAAAACGCATACTATGTAGACAAGCATATTATTAACTGGACAATTATATTCTTGATAAAAATGCTTGTCTCGCTCCACAGCCTCAGCCGCTTAGTTCCGCAGGTTTGCGGGACTTTACCCTCTGTTCCGCATACCTCTAAACAGGATACATGGTTTATTGAATTGATTGATTTTAATTCAATATCTCTATCTATACGATTTTAATTGAGTATTTTTCATTATGTCGATATCGACCCATTTTATCGATATCGACTATTTTCCCTTAATCAAGTGACTTACGCAACTTGACAACGTGTGCTTAGAAGCAATCGCCTTATAAGTTCTCTAGTGGTTATATACTCTATGGACGCTAAGTTCCCTCAAACCTAACCTTCATTCGCGTTGTAGATTGTATCAGTTAGGGATCAAACCACGTCATTGATTTTGTTCATTTGCCACAATGCGTTGTGCACAATTTTGAAACTGTTGAGCAAAAACAAGCTACAGATAAGACTCGTAGGAAAGACATACAAAACTTAATCCAACCTAAACTGAACGTGGTTCATCAAAGTACAAGATATCAATCTGTCTTTCTCCACAAGAAGTTACCTTTAGAATTTAAAAGCATAAATTGCTCAAACGTATTTAAACAAATTACAGACAAGTAAGGTCTATAACAATTACAATTATTAATGGATTTTGAATTTATTTATTTATTAAAACTTTATGCACAAGTAAAATCACACACCAACAATAGATGGCGCACGCTCCACTAGGTTGACAGCAAAAGAATTATGAGTTATGAATAAAATTCATAATGGCTTAATAACCTATGACTTTTTCTTAAGTGTTACAACGCGAAATTCGCGATGTAGACATTTGGAACAAGCCACAACTCGTGAGTTGAATTTTCGCTCAATGTGCTTTTTTGGTCTTTGGGCATTACATAATTATATATGAAACGAATGTGAGAGGAACGGTTGTTAAAGCATACATACGTACGTCGGATTAAATTAAAAATATGTAATACTTTACATATTTTAGCGTTTGAAAAATGGGTTTGCGAGATTGCATGAAATACCGTCAGGAATTCACGCTTTAATGAAAAAAATCCAATACAGACAAAGGTCAAAATCATGACAACGGGCTAAGGAGTTACGTGGTGGCAGGCTAGAAGGATATAGAAGGGTTTGTTTCAAGAAAAATCCGCCCCCGGGCAATGACCATCTTGGCCTTTTTTGTTAATGGGAAATCATCAAATGACTCCTCCCGCCCTGGGCAGGTTGGGAGGCAGTGTCAGACTCTTTCTGACTAAAGCTCACCAATGTTCCATTAAATCCGTTCCAGGGCTGCGGTAACTCTCCATCAACTATGCTGACATCTCTTAGAAGCGCGCATGAAACACAACGTGCCGACGACCCGGGCCTGATCTTTATCGGTCGCCGTAGCCCGGAGCAGAGCAGCCCAAATATATCCGTAAATAACAGTAATTCATTGGAAAATCGAAAATAAAATAATACTTAATTTATTTTCATAAGTATCCCTTTTAATCGGTTTTAGGGTTCCGAATGTCCATATGCAAAAACGGAACCCTTATCCGGCCGGCTTGCATAAACCAGAGTTATCTTACTAACGCGGGGCCATTATTTATGAAATATCTGATTCTTAACCTCATTTTAGCAACAAACTCTGAGTTCACTTGTGTGTCTATCTGTCCGTCCGTCACAGCTAATTTACCCCGAATCTCCTGGACTGATTCATTTAAAAGGTAAAACATAAAAACTTCTGTTACTATAATACGGACACATTTCGTAAATAAATAAATGAATGTAGGGTCAATTTTGTGGGACAAAGTAAAAGAAAAACATAAGGTGTTCAATCTGTGCCATGTTACATATTTAATAGAAGGGTTTCTTGAGTGAGTCTCAAATATATCTCTTTCTTAATTTTAAAATAAATAATGTTGAAGTTATTTACAAAAATAAATGAAAATTGACAATTCCTTCCCCCCTATTTCCGAAACTATCGAGCTCTAATTTCGAAAAAAATACAGATCATACTTAAGTCTTTATTACTCTACCAAATTTAAGGAAAAAGATTTAAAGCAACATGTTAAAAAAATGTGTTTAATAAATTATATGTTAATTCGGAACAGGCAGTTTTTAAAGCTACAATTAGGAGAAAGCATTAGCCACGGGCCGATTCGCTATGGCAGATAACAATAGAAAACTATTAAATTTTAATTCAAACATATTTTTGAAACACATCTGGCCCAAGTATGTGTGTATACTTATCAACATTGCATTGCAACACAGGCATGTGTTGCAATGCAATGTTACCTGAGGGTCTAAACGAAGTTCCATTCAATCGACAAAACCGATTTTTGAAATGCGGAGACATGTGGAGACATCGATACTACAAAAATGAAAACACTGGCACTACTGGTTCATAGACATATTTCGAAATCCTGTCACCGAAATTAAAAATAAACTCTTCAATTACATAAAACGTCAATAAAACTCAATCTAGTTGAGGATAGTGACACTATTCTGACGAAATATTCCAAGCAGTATGTTGCAGTTAGTGACATCAAATATTTGATAAAAGACAACATATTCGTATGAACTAGTATTGCCAGTGTTTTGAATTATTGTCGAATCGTCGTCTCCACCCTGTATAAGGGATCGATCACGTGGCATTTCGACAGCGTTTGTCAATCCCATATTATATTTTTGAAATTTGACAATCGCCTACGCCACGCTATTGCTGACAGAACGTTACTTGTCTAGAGCCGCTAGCTGTCAATCAATACAATCACGATGTCACGTGATCACGAAGCTAGCTGTCACTCCATCTTGATTATATGGATTGACAGCTCACCTCGTGATCACTTTCACCCCAGCCTTCACTGCGACATGTTTACAGAATCGACCGGCTGACGACGCATAACCTGGGTTTTTTCCAGAAAGAGAACTTCGCCGTCAAGGTCGACCGCAGCGAAGGTGGTGTGACGATCTGATAACTTTTGCAGGTCTAACTTGACCAGACATCGCTCAAGAGAGATTTAGAAGGAAAAAGGGGAGGCCTTTGCCCAGCAGCGGGACACAAGTGCAGGCTATTACTACTTCTCTAGAATAGACTATTTCGCAGGAAGACTGCACTGTTCCGGGTTAACCTTTAACAGTCAGCGATAGCCATACATCAGTGATGAATTTTCGTATACAGATCAATACTTTTACCTTTACAACAGTTGAACCTCTTTTGCCGACTATGGGGTCCTGGGTTCGATGTCGGGAAAAATGTTTTATTAGGCTTTTCCGTTAGAAATTTCTTAGTAGTTTGGAAGTTGGAGGTGTGACACCCCCGTGACTCGAAAAGAACGTTGGTCCTACACCCGATATTTTCTGTCCGTCTGTGACAGACTATTTGCACCGAATCTACTACAGAACCGATTCAGTTGAGGTACACGTATGTGGTATGTCCCAGCTTCAGTCATTCAAGCCCAGACGCGAAACATAAATACATTTAAATAAACAGATAGGTACTGAAACATGAACACGCCACTATTGTGGCGATAAGTCCCCTCTTTGATGAGTGGCTAGAGAGGTGCCACGGCGGCCTCACCTTCTGCCTGTCGCAGGTACTCACCGAACACGGCTGTTTCGGTTTTGTTTTGTTTCACCCGGGTGTTATCACTCTGATGATCGGCCGGAGGACACGGTGGAGCATACGGTGGAGGTCTGTCCTGCTTGGGCGGAGCACCGTCGCATCCTCGTAGAGCTGATAGGCGGCGGCGATCTCCCGCTTCCGGCCCTGGTTCAATTCATGGTCTGGAGCGAGGAGGCATAGGAAGCAGTCACCTCCTTCTACGAAGCAGTACTGCTAGCGAAGGAGGAGTCGGGCCGCGCGAGAGCAACAAACCACAAGGCCTTCGCCCCAACCGCCGTTACAGAAGAAGACGCCCCGGACGTCGGGAGTCGCAAGGCGATCCCCGGCCACCGTAGGCGCGGGCCTGCGGTGCGTTGTATTCTACGCACGCCTCAAAGAGAGGTCAGCATAGAAGACGGGGCCCGCTAGGGCCAGAGCCTGCCAGGTTTGCGGAATTTGTTCGAAAGAACACCGCGGCCTTGGTACACAAAGGGCATTAGGAAGAACACCGATGGGTGTTAGTCAGTAAGAGTCTAACACTCCCATCCGCTCCGCCCAGAGTGGAAGGAGTCATATGATGATTACCGAACGTTAAAAAACTGGTACTGAAACAGCTGGAATTCGAAGTGATTTATTTGGATAAGCATTAAAACGAAAGAAGGTACATAATATAACGTGTTCTAGTTTTTTCCGACGTTCCTAATCACTTTTGAAACATAAAAACTACATAAATACATACTTTTCACCGAGAGTTGCGCAACCTTAATTGCACATGCTTATCAAAAGACAGACACGGAATTATGAATAATTAATTACTGTAAAACTTGTAACAATTTAAGTGATTAGCGACTAATACGTAAAAGTAACTGTTTTAGACTTCAAATTGCGCTGCGACCACTTGCCGACTCGATATGATGTGGGCGGAATCTTTGTCCCGTAAGTTTATTACAATCTCATATAGGAGTACTATTGTACTTTCTTAGAAGACTTAATATCCCATGTCCCCTAGCTGGGACAGAGGGCGTCCACAGTAGTCCGCCATTGCGAGCAGTCTTGAGCTTCCCGCTTCACCTCTCTCGGTCGACGGTCACGCTTTCTTTTTCCTTGAGGATTCCAGTCCATGGCCTGTTTGGGAATGTTATCGGAATCTCTCCGGAGCTGTGACCAATCCATCTCCACATATGACGGTTGATCTGGCGGTCGATCGGGCTGTCGAGGCATTTCTCCAGCAGTTCTGCGTTAGGGATGGTCTCGGGCTAGTAAATTCCGAGATTGCCACGAAGACATCAATTGACGAAGACCTGGATTTGACGTGAGATGTCCTTTGTTACCTTCCACGTTTCGCACCCGCAGAGCAGCACAGATTTTACATTGGACCCGAAAATTTTGAGTTTAACCCTTCAGGTCAGTTTCCGTGATTGCTAAACAGGTCTCAGCTATGCGAAGGTAGCTCGGGCTTTGGCGATCCGTGAAATGATGTCCTCTTCAATTCTCTCAGTCTCCGACACGACGCTTCCGAAGTAGGTAAATTTGTGGACGCATTCCACTGCCTCTGTGCCGATTAGCAGATGTGAAGCATTCTTCACCCCTGTACGCATCTCCTGGGTCTTCCGGTTGTTAATTTTAAGTCCCGACTTCGCTGCCTCCTGTCGAAGGTCGGGCATGCCGACATGCAAGCTAAACTAGCTTGCATGTCGGCATGTGTCATCAGCAGGCATTGATCATCGGCGTAGTCCAGGTTCTAAAAGACGTTGTGTTATCCCCACTCTATGCCGTGGCACCTATTATCGTGAATGCAAGGCATAATACCATCAAGAACGAATTTAAAGAGTAGTGGCGAGATGAGGCCGTCGTGAGACAACTTGCAGGAAGGTTCTTAGAGGAACTCGTGACCAAATAATCACAGCCGCACGGGTCGATTTTCTAGATTAAGCAACGCTTGCTGACGTCGGTCCGTGGATGGGTAACCATCTCAACATTCCGAGATTACTCCGTGCCTCGGAAAGCACGTACAGCTGTTGGTTCGGTCGATCTTTGAAAGACTTAATGGGTAGACATAAGTCAGTAACTCTGGCAACAGTCTTGCCAAAGAGTATCATGTTACCCATTTACTGAGTTTCGGAGCTCAGATGGCAGTTCCTCCGTGTTAAAAACTGACATTTAGCTGCATCCAGTTAAACAGAAGCCGACCCCAACATAGTTGGGAAAAGTCTAGAAAACAGACAGGGCTAGTAGGTATATTCGCCTCAGCATTCCGTCAACACTCCTGCAGTTTTAAGTTTAAATACGTCTGCTTTTTTATCTTTTGAAAGTTATCTTTATTACAGTCATTTGCTGGGTCCTCATACTGCAACACACCGCATCGGTGAAGGCAGCAAGTTACGCAGACGATACCTTTGCTCGTCCCCACAAACATAATCCAAAATATTGCGAAGACCTGTGCAGGCAAGAGAATTTAAATTTAAGGATTCGTAGCCCTACGTTGTCAATGCTTCTACAGAATATGTCACCATTGAAATTTAAGGTGTACCGAAGATCTAACAATGGTCCAATCGGTAATCCAGTTCGGGAAGTCATGGATCTACTGTGTGACTGTGGAGTAAGGAGATATACTTCAGCTAAACACTGGACTGATTATCTGATATCCAACCCTAATAAAAAAAGGTTAAGAATGAATCCACCATGTCCTAACTTGGCGAAATGTACAGAGGTCAAGTGGTAATATATTTTATAAACATAACATAAAATGTGGTTTGAATTAAAAAATTATAACTATGCAAAGGTGTTTTTTATTTAAAGTCATGCAACTGAAGCTAGTAATCCATAAACAAGCATCCACATTCACAAAAACATCCTAACATAGAGACTTTCACATTAATATTGGTATTAAGAAATTAGATTACTTGTAAAAATGGTAAAATATTTTGACGAGGTTCTTAGACAAGGTTTGTATTGCAAGATAGAATAAGGCATAGATTAGACCCCTGTGAAAGACTACGTTACAGTTTGAGTATAAGAAAGTAGTGTGTCAACTATTCGGTTATTTTATAGGCCTATTTTACATTGAAATTTTAGAAAACAAAACACATATCAGAGTAAGCCACTTTGTCACGTTTGGTGGAATATATTGACTAGCCGGATCTTGTCAAATGCCTGGTTGAAAACTATGAAGACATCAATTAGACTAGACGTTGACCAATAGACGTGTTAATCCAGATATTTACCATATATGCCTATTTCTCCATTTACTACTTTAAACCACACAACGGATTTTGATATGAACGCACGTTAAGTCGCGTTCATTACAACTGGACTACTACTGCTCTGGGCCACCACTTCTAGAAGTCTTGATGATGAAGATTGCATCCGCCATTGTTCTAGTGTGAACAAGAGACGGAGCTATGCAGTACGGATAGCACTATCCAGTTTATCACAATGGTATCATGATGGCATTAAGAGTCACCATGAGGCCCCAGAGGTCACTTTGTTGTGTTAAAATAGTTTGATTCTTGAACCTATATCAATACAAATGAATAAAACTGAAGTGTCTGTTTATAATTTCAAAGTAACTGCTGTTTAATAAATGCATAATGTGATACTGTATATTCTGGCTGATCTTGGAAACGATGATTTTGACGGGATTAGCTTTGGCAGATAGCTGATTTTGTAAGGAGTAACTTGGGCTTTTATTTTATATAAAGGATTAGGGATCCTTGTAACCGACTTCAAAAACAAAGAGGTGTACGGTGTACTACTCCACACCGATAACTCCGAGGTTTCTGATCCGATTTTAGTGGTTCTTTTAGTTCTATGCGGTATACTTGTCATTTGGTCCCGTAAAAATTTAATTCAGTTTGCATCAGTAGTTTTTATTTTATGAGCATTTTTGCTTATTTGGACGATAGCGTCGTCGAAACTTTATTTTTATGACACAGATATTGTCTGAATATCGGTAGCCATATTGATGCCATATTGACATTACACAATAAAAGCGTGCAACGTAACTCCTTAATGGTAAACAGCGCGAATGTGTAGATTAACTCATTAAATAACAATCCTTAAGGTAACTTACCACAGTATTTGCTAACTGAATATTTTTTTGGTGGGTACCTTCACCAAATAGTGAAACATAAAAACTTTTCCCAAAAAAGCACAACCGACTTCCACATAAAAACTACTACAAAGTGCAAAATAACTCTAATTTTGTAAGTCGATGTTTCTGGTGTGCTTTTTTCGTTTTTGGACACTGAATTCCAAAAAGCGGGTTGTATTTTTAGTAAAAAAGTTTTTCCTTCTGTACTTTCTTCTTATCTATGTATTTGTTAAAAGTGTGAAAGTAAGTACTTACGTACTTGCACTTGTACTTACTTACATACTGCTGAATAAATAATAATTCACATGTGCTCCGCGAGCCGAAGGTAGATTCATAATAAAAATCTCATTATCGACACACAATAAAAATATATGTAAAAAAAATTATACATTATCACGCAAAGTATCCATAAATATATAGTCATCACAAATACACAGAAAATCCATCACTATATCTTGAATGGAGTTAAAGTTGTAACCTGGATGATAATCGTGATGGTTAGAACGCCTTGCTTGTTTCTTTAGCGGTAATAAGTACAGCGTAGACAAGATTCGTTCACGTAAGACGTGCTGTTTTCTTAAGTTCACATCCCTACATAAATCGGCGCAATTTTGAGAGTTGAATTGTTTGTCGGTAGCAGCGAGCAAGTTTTTTGCGTAACTTGATGACTGCAAAAGCGCATCATGGTGCAGGATGAGGAGCCAGCTAGTAACTGTAACAAAGATTAATTCATCATCTGCCTAGCCTTTTTCAAACTATATATATATTGGGGTCGGCTTCCAGACAAACCGGATTCAGCTGAATACTAGTATTTTGCGTGGAGTGACTGGGTTGTCCCAGACAATCCACGCAAATAATATTTTTTTTTTTTTTTTTTCAAATAAAAATGTCTACAAAAGTGTACATTTAGTCAACAGTGATAACATTTTCCATAAAATTAAAGTGCCTAAAAATAAACTAAAACTAAGATATTTTTATTAAACGTGCAATTAACGGCGGTTCGGAATTGCAATGTTAGATAGCAACCAAACTTGCGACTTTACGATCCAATTACATTGGGACAATACAATTTAGAGTTAAACTGTGAATACATAAATAAATAATAAATTATCTATTAGCAACTACGAGACAAAGCTTAATGGTACATTAATACCTAAATCTAAGCCTATGTAATTATACAAAAGTAAACACTTACGAGGGGATCAAATATCATCATGCCAATATTTCTAGAAGTTGTTCAGTGTCCATGCAATTGAGTAACATTAAATATTCTGATAACATCTTGCTACATTTTGCATACCTTACACTATAAAAGTTTAGTACCTTGCTGAGCCTATTATATAGAAAAGGTCCTATGAACACATAAAAAGTAGTCACTAGTCACTGGGCTGTCCCAGTAACTGGGTAATGCGGTACTTCTTGTCAAGAAAAAATACGTGTTCAATTGATTTTGACAATCTAACCGACCATGACGCACTAAAAGATTGGGAATGAAAATACTCCATTGGTCCGCCATCATTGAGAGCCCGCCATATTGGATTTAGAATTATATTAAAAGAATACTTACATACAATATAATTCATACTTCGGTTTCTTTTCTCCAATACCGAGATGTAACGAACTAGCGACTGACTGGCCCAAGGTACCTACCTACTATTTATTAATTACCTAATTATCAGTAGATGTATCTTAATTTACCGATAAATAATGTAGGTAATCATAAATTCGTGTGTATAAATCGGTTTATTATAATCCCGTATTTAGGTACAGCCACGACGTTTTATGAGACATTATACAAATAATATATAACATAAAACAAAACAACATATTATGTAAATTGTAGAGGTAACTTTTAAGCAACTACAAAATACTAATAAACAATAAAATTCACAAAAGTATAAAAAAAAAAATTATTAGGCATCAAAAAAATCATACACATCGCTATCAATGGTAAAACTGCCCAGAACCTGGCAGCATTCGCGTTGAATGGCAATGCTGATTCTTTGGCCGAAGAAAAAACTAGAGCTCTGATTAGGTGAACAGTCGATTAAGTACTTGCTGACGTCCCAAAAGACTCGATATACACTCGAACCCGATTAGCCTCATGTATAACTCCCATTAAGGTTGTCGTTTTGTATTTTTATAAAAGTTTCCAAATTTTATAACATTGACATGTTCAGCCGGTCTATTCTGTAAACATCTCACCGTGTAAATTGAACAACACGAAGTGAGCATGAAGTGAACTGTCATTCCATCTTGTTTGTATGGATTGACAGCTCACTTTATGTCTACTTCAATTAAGCCCATACGATAAGATGTTTACAAAATCGCACTGCTGTTCTTTTTATGTCCATATTCGGTCACCGATATTTGTAACCTTGATCTGTTTACCGACTTTTGTGTATGCAAATCGACTTTTGTCACCGACTGTACCAACTCATCAAAATTATGTTTTAATTTAAATTAATAATTTCCTATTTTATATGCCATAGCCAATCAGCCCGTTGCTTATACTTTATCCTAATCATAGCTAAACAAAAAATTAAAAGGACATAGTCATTTAAATTGAATAATTATTTTGATGTAATCTTTCATAATTTTCGATTTTTCAATTAATGATATCAGCGGGTTTTTATTTCTGCCGTTAGCATTCAGTTGAGCTCGCCTCAAGCCGCCCGCCGATCGATGTGCGATGATCTTGTCAAAACAGTAGCGACAATATCCAATGGACATTACTATCTCTGTTTTGGTTGGTCGTTGTTCAACCATATCGACATGTAGTCCTGTGTATTCGACATATAGTCCTGTTTCCGTTTACAAATCATCTTAGATCTAATCCAGACTGTTCAGTGACAGTCCTGTACCCAAAGCATTATATTTTAACCACCCAAATGGTCCGAATGTACACAGTACACTTTCGGACCATTTGGGTACGTACCGAACGCACCCTCAAAACGAAAACCGTCAACTTTAAAAAAACGGAAAAAGAAAATACCAAAACGAACTATTTCCCCTGGTAGAAAGGAACTTATACTTTCCGATAATTTCTAAGTTCTATCAGAAGGGTAAACACTTCGGTAGGAATCACAGTACCACCTAGTTTCCAAAATAATAACACACACGCTTTTGCTCCAAAGGGAGAACTTCATGCCAAATCTAAAATCCGGCTTGAGTCCGGCTTTGTACAGTGCATAGTTTTAAATCTGTACTAATAAAATAAAGCTGAAGAATTTTGTTTGTTTGTTTGAACGCGCCAATATCTAGAACTACCAGTCGGATTTGGATTGGAACATTTGGCTATACGGGAAGGGAAAAAACGGGATAAGCGCGTACGAAGTCGCGGGCAAAAGTAAGTAAGTAATAAATCTAGCCGATTAAAATAACAGAAAAAATTACATAGAACGAAAGTGCTGCAAAACGGTTACTTTGGAATATCTACTTTAAACCACTACCAATGCCAAATGAATGTAATCGAGTTTACCTACTTCGACTTGAGTTACCTATGTGATTTGATGAATAAGTGCCAATCGGACCATGAATCATGATTTTTAAGATGCAGCTTTGAAACCATAGACTTTTTAAAGGTTTTCCTGTAATTTATTATTTTTTATTTTTTTTAATGAGGCACACCAACAGCTTATTTACAAAATAAATCACATGAGTTATGGCATCGAGGGTCCTGTGTAAATAAACCACTTACAGGCATTCACAACTTTCTTAGAACGAGTGGTTCATTGTAATTATTAAAAATGGTTTAAACAAAAATAGTTAAAAATAATTATCATTCATAAATTGAGACTTAATAGGATTTTAATAGTTGAATTATAAAATTAAAAATTAATATTAAATTACAAAACTTGAATTAAATTACGTAAAATACTAAAACATTACTTAAAATATCCTAAGCTGACATCAATAAATAAAATAAAAGGTACTACGGATCATCAATCTAACTGTATAACTTTCGACTTAAATTGGGCAAGAGAGTCCGAGAAGATGTCGATGTTGACTTGGCCGTTAGAGCAGATCCTATTATATGTGTTCGTCATTCTACTCAGGGGAGCGGAACATCCGAGGTTAGTGCGACAACTTCTGTTTGCGAATGTTCTACATGCTCTCACCGATCTGACTATGCCCCTGCGGGGTACCTCTAAGTAGATTTGCTCAAGAAGATCGGGAGTACAAGTTATGCCGTTGATAATTTTGTACAGTAGGACGATGTCAGTTAAAGTTCTACGTTCTTGAAGAGAAGCCAGTTTAAAGTGTCGCATACGATGCGTGTAATCGGCTCCTGTAAGGACAACTGTGGTCTTTGAATCTCAGGTACCGCGTGAAATTACGTTGGCCTCGTTCGATACGGTTTGTATGGACGTTATAAGTTGGGTTCCAGACCGGGGATGCATAATCCAACGGGCTACGGACAAGACAGTTGAAGAGTGTTTTATAAGTAAAAAAACTGCGTTATTTTCGGCTCAGTCGTTTTGGAGATAAGGGGATCAACTTTCATTTATTTTCTTAAATAACTTCAAAATTAAATATTTTAAAATATGAAACAAACAGATGACAGCTTCTTTAAAAAATATAATTATTTTCAAAGTGAAAGTAATAGTTTCTGTCTGTATGTCTGTCTGTTTGTTACATCTTCACGGCTTTGGATGAAACTTAGCACACGGGTCAATCTAGTCCTGGAATAGAAAATAGAATACTATTAATCCCAGGAATATATTCTCCTGGGATAATTTCCATTGCGTTTGAAAACTATCTGACTCGTAAGAGGTGACTAAGCGACTCACCAGAGAATTCGCAGCTGCAATCTCTGTACATTGCAACAGCTACACTGCGAATCGCCAACCCGTCTGCGAAGTGTGGCGATTATGGCCCTTTTTGGGGAAGCCTTTGTCTAGGAGTGGACGTCTTTCGGATGGTATAATGATGATGATGATGACTATCTGACCTGATGATAAGCCATGATGTGGTCGGCCATTTAGCACGAAAAACTATTTTTCATATGATTATTTTTAAGGGTTGTTGAAAAACATTTAGTAGGGGTAAGATTTAGCATGAGAGGGCATTTTCTCAGTTCCTGATTAAATGGTCCCTTCAGAGTCCATCCATCATCCGAGTATCGAAGTAGATGGTTTATTCAGCCGTTTTTCTGTATTAATGATTTTCCTTTTTAGGCCGTAAATAAAACCTTCGTACTGATTAAAACGAGCGCTTTGGGCTCGTAAACATTTGGGATAAATTTTATATGTTCATTTATTTCAGTACCTACGAATGCACCTTAACATGTTCAAAACATAAACAATCCTATCAATTGCAGTGCGCTAAAAGTGAAATTGAATCATAGACACATCTTTTTTATTTTTTCACGAAAATGGAAAATTGAAGACGACAGTGAGTTGTAAACTCGCGTACTTCACGTAAGTACTCTTTTTACTAAAACGTGACGTCACCAGACCCTACTCTTGAACTCCTTCGATCTTTATCAATTTTTAACCGACTTAAAACAAAGGATCGGATTCGGTTTTGTTTTTTTTGTGTTTGTTACCTCATAACTCCGTCATTTATGAACCGATATGAAAAATCTAATACTTTCAGATAAGTACCATAGAAGTTTCATCAAAATCGGTAAGATAGTTTGGTTTTTAAATAAAAAAAGCTGGAAAAGAAATTTGTCATCCAATTAAACAAAATTGCATATTTTACTTTCCTGTGTCTTTCCAGTGGTGTTGTTAAGTGTGGAGTACCACTAAAAAGTGAAAAATAAAAAAGATTTTCACAAAAAAATACAACCGAGGCGACGTCCAAATGGCCTTGTGTTTACATTTAATTCACTGCACAGAAAACTCCGAACCAATCAATTCTGTAGCGAATCAATCGCAAACAGGCGTTTGATCAATCAATCTCAGGCCGTATTGTGAGCGCTATCGAAAGGATCACAGTCTGGCGCCATTTTGTAAGAACTGGCGGGAATCCTGGATAGCACTTTACGCGCCATTTGTTTTGAGGACAATCGGCTGGGTTCACAGACAAATTCTATTTTAATTTCAAACCAAGTTATAAGCACCATTCATACTTTCGCAACATCGTAGCCTCAAAAACTAAAAAGGAAGACGGGCTCCAAACTCGCAAAGTGGGACTATTTTGACGGATCAAAAGCAGGGTGGATTTGGAGCCGAATCACAAACTATGCTGCGCCTCCTATGCTGCCTTCTGTGCCCCAAAACATACAGCCAAAATGACCTATGCGCTGATACCAACGTTACCGAGGAAGTGGCTATGTTTTGGGCCAATCCAATTTATACGTCGAGCGCGACACAAACTAGGTAACGTTTTAAAAATTAAACAAAATTCGAAAACATGTGACGTCCATCCACCCACACTGGGCCCGCGTAATGTATTACGGCTCACTCCTTCTTATAGAGAGGAAGCCTGTGTTTTCGCAGTGAGAACGTTACAGGCTGATTATAGTAGGTTTAATACTAGGGAATTTTGATTAAAATTCGCTTTATTTTTATGACTATTTCGCTCTTGTCCTCGATCTCCCAGATGCCAAGAGATGGATGAAGTCAAAGATGGAACGAGCGAGCCCAGAAGATAACAAAAAATAATGACAATCAAGCTATTTACCAATTGAAAATCGGAATATAAGTACTAACACTAGTTTCTAAGTTTTGTATACTAACCAATTAATGGACTTTGTCTGAATTAAAAGATTTTATTTTATTTATTAAACTAAAACAGTGAATTATGCTAACTTAGGAAATATCATTGAAAAACTTGTCGTAGTACGAAAGCGCCCTTAGCATGACGACTCGTAACAAATGTACCTTCCCAATAAATACCTATCCATTTAATGCTGCTTTTCATAATGTACCACCGCGTCCAAGACTCCTTGCCGCCGACCATAGAACGGACTACGGCCGGCAGCGAGAGGTCACTGCCTACGACAGAGATAAGGGCACGGCGCGGCTCCTCCCATGCGGCACACTCTGCCAGCGTAGCCGCGCCGTGTCCTCCCGACAGTCGACGCTGTGGTGACACCGAGCGTTCGGCTCCCTGCCTATGCGACACAGGAATCTCCCGAAGTAGCCATGCCCCGAGAGAACCTGCGTCGCACGAAACGACAGGGAGCCGTGCCTTCTCCCAAGCCAGAGGTCGAGGACCGGCCGGATGGCCTCGAGGGCGTGAGAGCCTGTCCTGCTATTCCGCCACCAGGACCTCGCGCAGCTGCGAACGACGCAGTTCCGTGTGTCGCTGCATCAGTCGCTTGCCGCGCGACCTCGCGCCACGGGTGCAGTGACGCGAGGTCTTTTGCCTGCAGGTCCCAGGGCGGAGATCCGGCCAGTGCGCAAGCTGCCTCGTAGCAGATCGTGTGATAACCCAACCACTTAGGCGCCAGCCGCCGGAAGTGGGGGCCGAAATCCCACCGCCTGTTGAGCACCAATCCCAGTTCATGGTGGACTCGACGGCGAAACGGGCCCCCCCGACCACGAAGTGCGATCCCGGCGGCGGCGCCCGCCGGGGGCCATGAAAAGCTATGGCCTCCGACTTGTTGAGGGCCACCTCCAGGCCCAGGCGTCGTATGCGGCTCACCACCTGTGAGACCGCGGCCGTCGCTAGCAACGCTGCCTCCCTGTGCGAGCTCCCCCGGGCAGTAACCAGCGTGTCGTCAGCGTAACACGTCAGGTGCACTCCCGGCTGGAACTCGACCACAGACCGAACCTACTTTACATTTATTTAATAACGTTGCGCGTCCGTGTTTGGGTCACAGAAGTTTATATGTGTACCAAATTTCAATTGAATCGGTCAAGTAAAAAAGCAAATTGGGAGTGACGTAGGAGTGATCTTATAGGGAACGTGCAGAAACTGTAGATGGCAGCACAGAAGTGTAAAAAAAACTATAATGCAGTTATCTCAAATGTAAAAAATACCTTAACATTTTAGATTAAAGAAGGCTACCGTTTTCATGCTCAACAGTTAGCGCCACTGGCGAGTAAAGTCCTTAAGGTGAAAGCGCCAGGGTAGCCCGCACAAATTTTCATACGTTTTTTGCATTTTGCAGGTCAGTGTCAGGTTATATGTTGATTAAAATACGATTAGCGACCGTAACAGATATGGCTTTACTGAGTTATAATAATCATAATCTTCAATACGAGCTGTATTAGTTCATCTAATCCCATTGAATGACTTATTTTTATGAAATAACCATTCAATGGGATTAAATGAACTAAGAGGGTTGTATTGATGATTTTAATGATTATAATTGTGTGAATAAATACTTGTTACTATCGCGAATAATATTTTGTTCCACATACAGCCTGATACCGACTGGCAAGTTGCGAAAAACATAAGATTTTTTTTAATTTCGCGGGCTACCATGGCGCTTCCACCTGTATAACATTTAAAGTTGTTATGACGCGCACGTGAGCAAAGTTAGAAGTAAAATTATGTGTGAAGCCGTAAATTCGCGATTTAATTCAACATAGACAGTGCTGTAGTGTTGCCAAATGTGTCCACGTAAAGCACAAATACCTACATATTTCCGTCAGAAAAAAAAATCGATGCAGTGGTCCGTAACTTAAACTGCTATAGTTAGCACAAAAATTAAAATATTTACAAAAATCACAACAAGTAAATAAACTCGCAGTGAAATTTGACACTTCGAAGACCGCTACACTAGCGCCTCTAGCAGCGAATTCAAACGCGATATCCCTCATTAAAGATATGCTTATGAAAGGAGTCACTGCGTGTGGACCGTGTGGACCTAGCAGTCAGACAGACAGTGTGAACCTTACTTAAAATCACTCGTCTTTGCTACAAACCGCTGACGTTTACTTCAACAAACATCGATCGATAGTTGTACCAATCCATATTCAATGTTGGAAAAATAATCATCTTCGAGCGTTCATCGATGAAACAAACCATAAGGAGTCTTTCCATTAAATAATTGCAGCGAGGAGCTTGTTGTGATATAAATAAATATACTAATTTTATGCTTCGTCAAGTAGTAAAGACTAAATCCATAGTTCCATGCTCTGCTGACAGTTTTGTTTACTTTCAATATTGTCTATGCTCAACATTTTCCAAATCTTCAAATCAAGTTTAATCCATACAAACTAGTAGCGAAAATCAGTAAAAAAGGAATTTCAGTATACACCCTAATACTTAAATTATTGTATTTTCATGTAATTCGAAATTGAACAAATTAACCATAAACTTTTTTTTTTCTATCATCCTTTATGTCAAAAGAATTTACTGCATAAAGTTTGTTTGTATAATAAAATAAATCGGAAATATGTTTGAAAAAACAAATAACAACATTCATTAAAGTATACGTTATTTTTTTATTGAGATTACAATTAAATAAAACTTAACTTGACTAGAAAACACAGTTCAATGTATGCAGTGGTGCCACCATGACAGTTGAAATCACTAGCTCTATCGTGACGACACATCCGTTGCGCAGTTGCCTCCATTTTGTACGCTCGTCTCTTGTCTATAATTTTGAATAGTAGATCGTCTTTATGGGCATGGTCCGTAGATAATTTTTACTCTTTGGATACCTTATTATTGTATTGTGGTCTCTGATTACCAACTGTCAAAACAATGCATTTTTATAGTGAAAATATTAATTTTTCCAGGTGTAACTGGTTGGATAATAATGCGCGTCTATTGAAATGGATACGTGGTCCGATCTCTGCCGCTGTTGTTTGTCTGCCAATTCCGAAGTGTCACTCCTAGATGCGGAACAGAATGTAACTGAGAAGTTTTATGAAATAACTACAATCGAGGTACGTATCCCGTAATAGTACTTTGTTTCGGGATAAATTATGTATATTCCGAGTTTTTAGCTTTATAATGTCATGGAACTATGTCAGTTTGTAAATTATTGACATGGAACATAACCTCACTCTTCGTTTAGAATCGCCGCGAAAATGCATTGACTGTAAGCGGTTTTCGATGCTATTGTACTGCTTGACAGCAATTGTAGATCGATTTTGCTTTGAAGATTATGACAGTAATTTATTACGAATTAACGTTATTGAACGTAATAAAGGCGGCAAAAATGTCTCTGATAAAGAAGAGAGATATATTTACACAAAGATTATTTGATCACTCTTCAACAGTAACTATTAATCACATTGGATGAGAAAAACAACTTTAATGATGACCAACAAATAATTTATTAAATATGTTTGGACTTGTCACATATCACTCTTTAAGCACTAATTTAAGTAGATTTTCTTAGTTTAAACGCGTAGGGTCTTTATACATTAAAATAGTCATAATTATTAGCTATTCTGTAATCCAAGCTAATCAGTTTATTAAATGAATGACTCATTACTTTATTCTCAACCGACTGTGATAGCCTAGTATTGCTTAACTTAGTGTATTATTCCAATAAGACTACCTAATGAATTCTTTCAAATTCAAGATAAATCAATAAGCTCCTATCTGTGAGGAGTGGGCTAAAATACACCATTCGGGCCTAGTGTGAATTGAAAGATGACATTCCGCCCTCACACATTGTCATTCTTTCAACTTCTTAAATTCTGTTAACTATGCTTGTTATCCAACTAGATGGCCTGGTGAACTTTATACCACCTAAACCTAAAATTAGTTTGATTATAACCCTTTTATTTTTCGTAAACTAGACTGGTATTTTTACCCAATTGGGTCAAAGCCAAAAGGAAGGATTATGATTATTGAGTATTTGTAAGATGTGTGCACGGCAATTTACTGCTTTTTTCTTGACCTATCCATGTGAGTATTGTCTAAAGATACTCATGATTATCAATATTAACAGCCTGAAACTATTCATACAAATCATGGTGACTGTGAAGTGCGCTACTTGTAACACTGTTCCTTGCCACTACCACTGACACATGAACTTCTTACTGTACAACCATTTGCCATGGTATTGTAGCCACTGTAAAGATAGCAGACTGTACTGTTTTAGTCCACCAGGGGATAAGTATTGGCTACTCCAACTTGACAGATAAATGTATTGCTAGGGAAATTGTTGCACTACTTCTTCCCAGCTGCAACTCCAGGAAGTAGTGAAAAGCCAGGAGGCCATTTTCAGGATTGTCTAAAACTCACGTTCAAATAAGTGCTGGCTTCCAGTTTAATCCAAATATTATGTAACTCAATTTGGGGGAGGGGGGGCGTCTTGCCAAACCCCCTTCGGGGGTGTTCGAACAATGTGTTATGTAATATTGTTTTTTTTATTTAACTAGCTCACTAAATAGTAGTCATTTTGACAAACAAAAATGAAATGTTAATGTTTTTCTTGAAAAAACCATTTATTAATTTAAATAAGTAGGTAACATGAGAGTAGTAGATACATAATTCTGACTTATATGTAAAAATGGTCACTTGGGAGGGTCAAGAATCTTCAAAAATTGCATTTAGTAATACTTGAACACCCCCTTAATTAGAATAAACATCTTTTTATATTTGATTTTGATGATGGTGAACTGAAAGAAATAAACAGAAGATAAACTTAAAATGTCCATTCAAAAGTAATATTTCATTGCACTCATGGTGGCAAGTAGGTAAGGATGGAGGAACTTGTGGCTGGTAATAACAGCCAGATTGATGTTCAATGTAAAGCAAGGCTTGCCAAAGTGTATGTGTGACCATCCATTACATACGTAGAAGCTGAGTACTAGAAATGACTTATTTGATCTAAGGTAATATGATGACGACTTATAGGCAAGTATATTGTATAAAGACATTTTATAATTAATGATCAGATTCGTATGAAACACTTGATCACATTCGCTTTTAAGAATATGAATGTTAATGTTGAAACAATAAGGTTCATTGTCTCATGACGGCTTCACGAGAAAGGAAGCATGTTAAGCCATCACCAGTAGTCAGAAGCCAGAAACATTTAACACACAGTCATTTGTTTTTTTGTATCGCCGAACCCATTTGATGAATTTTGGAACAGATGTAAATGGCACCCCAGTGACGGTTATAGGCTACTTAATTGCGAGCGAAGTCGCGGGGATAAGCTAGTGATAATATAACACGGCCAGTAGCGTAGAGAGGCGGAGGGGCGCAACGGGTGACACCGGTTTAGGGTCACAAGGGGGGGTGTAGGAGCAAAGGTAAGAGAGTGCAGAATGTAAGAACGAGCGAAGTGAGCTCAAAAATGTTAGCACCCCACCTCGGGCCAGGTTTCATTGCGTCACCTGTTTGGGTGACATAAGTAATCAAATTCGGTTAAGCGATTTAGGCTCGAAAGCGTATCTTAACAAACCCACTTGTGCTACTAGCTCCCTAGTTAGGATTATGTGATACAATCGAGAAAAAAATACTTGTTAATGCATATAAGGCCATAAAAGATCCATTCTGTTGCTCTTTATTTACAGATCGGTACCTACTACTGGTAGCGGTATGTAAATTAAGTATGTTATAAACAATTAACTAATAAACTTACGTTCTTTTTTTTAAAAGTACCATCAAAACACAGTACCCGCTCTGCCATGTCACAGTTGTATAAAAATAATCGGTAATCCTCAACCACTTTAATGCTCATTTTCAATAATGATCTGTTCAATTCCAGGTCAAAGAAGACGATGGTCTACCGCAGAAACTGTGCTCAGATTGTTATGCCATCATGAACTCCGCGTACCAGTTCCGAAAACAGTGTATCAAAATGGACAATGAACTACGACTACAGCTCAACACAGTGTTAGATATATCTAAAAGTGAAACCCTCCCTAAATATGATCCCAGCGCTGACGACGACGAATTTGGGAACGATCCTATCAAGCAACTCGAGGCTATCATCAAGCAAGAACCAACAGATAGTGACGATGATTACTACTACGTCTTGGTCATAGATGACCCAAAAGATAAGGATAAAGAAAATCACACAGAATTGGCAAACATCAAAGAAGAGGTTTTTGAAGATGTTGGAACGACTGAGGAGACTACAACTTCGTACACACAGCACCAGACTCAAAGCTCTCAGAGTCAATTTGAAGACTCGATTGAATCTTTCCTCATGTCCAACACCAAAGTCTCGGCTAACGTACCTGCTACGATCCTAGAAAACGAGGAAGAGAGCCAGGAAACTGATGATTTTGAAGGAGCAATGAACATAGATGAAACCCAGGACAGTATATCTCATGAACAGAATTTAGCAGAAATGGAAGAAGGACAAGACGATGAAACCATTGAGAATATTGCTTCTGAAGTTATGAAAGATTCGAAAAACTACATCAAAATTTTGACTACAACAGATTCTGATGGTACAATTTTACTGAAAAGTAACGATAGGATCCAATACCTGACAGATTCTCAACTAGTCACAAATGAAGATGAAGACGGAGATGCACTGTCACAAGAAGTGATATTCTGTGAAGGTGATGACTCTCAGTTTCAAATACTGAAATATGACGGTTCAGAATTGGTCATTGAATATGCTGATGATAGCCAAATAGCTACAGTACTCCAACAAGAAGATGGGACATTCTTATGTGATTGTGGAGAGCAGTTTGAAGACTTAGCTGATTACGAGAAACATCAGTACAAGCACAACCCTGCTGGGGAACATTTGTGTAACTTATGCGGTAAAGGCTTTGAGTCTGCAGAGATTCTAACAGGACACATGTTACTTCACAGCAGTACAGGGCTTCTAATCACATGTCCGTTCTGTAACCAGCTTATCAGACGCAATGCTTTGACGCAGCACATCAAATACGGTCACAACAACATCAAACCTCGCTGCAATGTCTGTTTCAAGACGTTTGCCAATCCAAACAATTTGAAACGTCACATGATGATCCACAGTGGCATCAGGGAGTTCGAATGTGACATCTGTTTCAAAAGATTCCACCAGAAAATCACAATGCAAACACATAGGTTAACGCACATGAACCCATATGCATGCAACCAGTGTGACCAGTCATTTGAGAATAAAGCTGCATTGGCCAATCACAAAGAATCAGAAGACTGTTCTAAATCAAAAGTGATTAAGGTGAAAGAAGAGTTAATGAAGACTGTCAAGCAAGAGATCACCACGAATCTTGGTAAATTGCTTGGTTATGCTTGCTCTCTTTGCAAGAAGATGTTTTCAGTGGAGTCTGCATTAGAGCAACATATTGAGAGCACACACATAGTTGACCCAACAGAGTTGTTATGTTCGGAGTGCGGTGAAGTGTTACCGTCTAAGAAAGAAATGCAAGGTCACATACTGACACACAAAAACATGAAAGTGAAGAATGCAAAGAGGTTCGAATGTAGTATTTGTGGTAAAGGGTGTTCGAGCCAGGCTATGCTGCTGATGCATGAGCGTGTGCATACAAATGAGAGGCCGTTCCCATGCCAACTGTGTTCTCTACGGTTTAAGACAAAAACTCATCTACGGACTCATCAGCTCACACATACGCGGGAGAAGAAGTTTGGATGCTCAGTTTGTATGAAGTTCTTTGCATTGAAAGGCAATTTGGTTGTTCATCTGCGGACACATACAGGGGAGAGGCCCTATGTGTGCTCAATTTGTGGAGAAGCTTTCATAGACTCGAAATATTTGAAGAAGCATAAACTAAAGAAACATTCTATAGACAATGTGCCCTGGAATCAGTACTAGGAATAGTAGTCCTTGTATAAAATACAGGGACGCAGTTATAAAATGAACTATATTAATATTAAAATACGGTGAATATGCGGTTCGGCGTGGGTATGCCGATGCGTTTATCCTGTAGCTTTCAGAATATAACACTCTAGTCCAAATTGTCTTAATAATATCACTTGAATAAGTCAACTAAATGTAATCATACTATACTGTACTTTTTGTATGAAAGCAACTCGGTATATTCTTACTCGGAACTATGTCTTATGTACTAAATGTATATAGGTATTGCATAATGTATATATTGCCGATTTCATCAAGGATTTCAAGACTTGGTTTCATATAGTATAAAGTTTGTATTCATAAGTGAATTGTCTCATAGCCGTTTTTTAAAAATTCAATAATTTTCGGAATATATTCTCTACAATTCTTCATAATGGTAAAAACTGTTAGAATAATTTGAAGAAAAATTAAACTGATGATGTGCCAATTAGCTTCAATGCCTAGTAACAACTTTCTATTGAAAATAAGCGTGTGTTCCATAAAAAAGTCTATTTCACGCCACAGTAATTTGATGACAATTTGGATTACATTCTTGCTGAAAAGTTAAAAAGCATTTGGAACATAGTGATACAACTATGATAATTAAAAAAGTTCATACCAAAAGCTTTATAATTTAGTTATAATGTACTCTTTCAAAAATAATTGTTTGTTCTGAGCATCCAGTGAATGTATAATATAACAAGTCTAACATTGCAACATTCATAATGATAGCAATCATTTACGCACTAGTTTACAATAAGCCGTATGACTTGGAAATAGAAAAAGTATTCCAGAATTTACTGTCAGGCATTATGGGTACCTACATATATTTATATTTTAACCAATTTTGTCCCACTGCTGGGCAAAGGCCTCCCTATGGGCAGAACACTATTCTTTTTTATCTTCAATTGCGATTCAATAAGCGATTGATAAGTTTTAAAATAGCATGTTTGTCTTGCTTTAAAATATTCCTACATATTGTTAAGTCTCCTCTCCTATTTGCCCAATACCTAATTCGAATAAAAATAAAAACATAAAAATTCTTTGGCACCCAAAAAGTAAATAAATCAAGGCAATTATAATGTAATCATTGCAGTGATTTTAATGTTTATAAGTAACAACTAAAGCACAATTTCTGGAAACAATTTATTAGACGCGTCACAAATTAAACCCAAGGCTAGTGATGCAATTGGTTGTTATCATTTCATTCAGCCAATCACAGAAGCCAAAGTGTGTATGACAATTTTTACGTTAATTTTGCGATAATTTTTGTTCGAAATTCGAATTAAATTACCGTTAAAAGAATTCAGTTTTAATTCAAATCAAGCCAGACAATTATGACTAAATATGAGCCGTAAATAGTCCACTTACATGGGCATTATCTGGCAAAATCAAGTTAAGTGAATGAACCTTAGGCGTCGTTTATACGACGTGTTCCTTTTGATATCGGCTACGTTCTATAATAAAGAAAGAAAGAATAAAATTTATTTAGCACTTACATGAAACACGCACGGTATATAGAAACAATAAAATTAAAAAAGAGAAATGCAGGTATGCTAGGAACCAAGTGTGTGTCTCAGGGCTGCATTAAAAAGGTCCATTTCAGAGATATGTCAGACAGACTGATCCTGTCTGACGCTGGTTTTATGAAATAATGTTAAATATCTAAGAAACATGGGTTCCGAAAGCTAACACCAATAATATAAATAAAGATAATTCAAAAATGGTCACCAGTATAACAAGTCTTTAAGTACCTAAATGTTATTGATAAGTAAGGTCACTAATTAAGGTAAAAATTCTACGTTGTCGTTTTTCAGGGATTTAATTGGGATCTGCACGTTGATTCCTGTTTGTAAACAAAAAGCATATATATTTTTTTTATATCAAATAATTTTAAGGTATTAAATATAACGCGAAAATTCTCCTCGAAGATTTGTTTTATCTATTCACCCCTGCATTTATATTCTCGCCGTTTAACGGTATGTCGAAATGTCAAGTTACATTTTTTCCGTTTTTTTTTTTATAAATTGGCTATGGTTTAAAATGTCACCTGTTTAGCTATATTTCTTTCAGTCTAGTGTCAAACATTAGGCATCTTTGTCGAATTGTAAATAGCATTAATTTCTCATTGACTGTTGTCTTGTCGATTTTTAATATTAAGTTACATACGTACTTTAATTTATCACATGAACTTGTAAGTGTAATTATTTAAAATGTAAATAGTTAGTGAGTAATGAGTTTTGTTCGAAATATAGCATTGTAAAGATTAGCGGTTACATATAGAGTTGCCAAAAAAGCTTTGGCATATTTTTCTTCAATGTGGTTTCAAAAAAAAGTTAGGGACGGCTTTCAACCGGATACGGCATGTAAATACTATCTTTGTGACCCCGACAGCCCAGTAACTGGGTAACACGATATTCGTTGGCAAGACTGGTGTCAAATTTAAAGTTTTAGTAGCATGTGTATCTGTTTCTTAATATTAATCGCTAGATCAAAGTCCGAAACTCAGTAGTTTACAGGAAGAAGAACAGTCTTGATCTGTGATCCTGGTACGTTTTACGAGTTATGCGCACACGAACTCGGCAGCCGAGTCGTCGTTATAATATGTAGCGAAGACTCGTGGGCACACGAACAAGTTATTGTTCGACCCATATGCTGAGTTCTGGGCACCGAAAGTGTTAAAAAAGAAAATTACCTTTTTTGGCAACTCCACAGCAATCGTTACCTATCGTTTAGGTGTACTTACCTCACAATACTGCCTCAATTTCGTGCCTCTAGCAGTCGAACGAAGTGTACATGTATATAAATTGTAACGTTTTTTTTTCGTACGACTGCTAAATTAAAAAAGGCAGTACAAGAGAGAGGTCAAGACATTGACGCAGAGTCAAAGCAAATATCTAAAAGCCCACATAGCACAAATTGACCTGTATCTCCATATTTAATGCACACATTTCAAACGAATAAAACACGATCGCATTCCCCACATTCGCGCGTTTTTGCTTCGACTGGATGTCAATGTTCCTGGAACCAAATGTTAAGTCACAATTAATAAATATGAATGTTCATTTTAGTGTAGCATTCATTATTGTTGACTGCTATTGTATAAATATTTATCTTTAAGAAAAAAAAACGCTCTCGCAAGCCAATTCATTCAGAACGCTCGTCCCCGTCACTATTATTTCGTCTATGTTATGCTATCCTGGTTTCTAAAAGACATCAACACAAAAGTAAAGCTGGGTATCCACTTGGCAACATTTGACGCGCGACTTGATGCACAACATGTTGCTCATCATGTTTAACGGCAACGAGCAACCCTTGATTTAGTATCGTTTTCATATTGTGCGCCAGCTGGCGCTGTTGTGCAACGTTACCGAACAGGTTGAGCGTCACGTTTTGCGCGTCAAATGTTGACGCGGCTTAAGCGTCAAATGTCATTACTACATACTAGGATTGAATTGATAGAAATAATATTGGCCAATCAAATAATTTAGCATAATGTGTGCCTAGTCTAATTTATGTATAACGTACCTACTCTGCTAGGACATTGACCGCATCTTTATGAGACAGTGGGCCATATTCATTAGTATTTCAGAAACCAGTGGTACATCAGTATTCGTCTACGATATTGATATTGTAACCGCCGATCTTTACAACAAAAAATAATAAACAGTGTAACAGCTATCAGCTTTGTTTGTTTTTATTTTAAAGGGAATTGTACAAAATTAACCTGTTAAGTAGTCACTTTTTAGTTTTTTAATCGACTGAATTTGACAGCGAATAAAAGAAATATCAATTTTATGTGTGTTTTATTCATTGTAAAGAAGAAAGAAAAATGTTTATTTGGGACTCGCACAAGACAAACAAACCAGTAAAATAAAATTAATAACTAAACAGTATAATAAAATAATTATCCGTGCGAGGCCAAAATTGTCCCTGCCTCAGCTTATATTGCGATATCTAAAAAATAAATAACGCAGCGCTGGTATTCTGATAGGGCCAGTCAGTGGTGCCACAGATACACTCACGGAGCATACATAAAAGAAATATACAAATACAATAATAAGTATAATATGGGTAGTAAATATGCAACAATTATAAATAATAATAGAAAACCGGAAATTGAAGAACAATTATGGAACAGGTTAGCAAGCGTGCTCCACATCGTCGACCACATCATCGCTTTCCGTCGGGGTATTTTATTGTGATCACTATTTAATCGCAAGCCTATCAATTATAAAAAATAATTACTTATCTTACAATTTTAAAACAATAAAAATAAAGAAAACCAAAAAGCCAACGTCACGCGGTGTTCCCAGGCGGTCACCCATCCAAGTACTGACCGCGCCCGATGTTGCTTAACTTCGGTGATCGGACGAGAACCGGTGTATTCAACGTAGTATGGACGTTGGCGATTAAGAGTTCAAAATTATCAATCTAATTAATCGTTAACAATGACATCATACTTTAAAAGAATAATCATTAAGTTAAAAATATGCTCCTCAAGGATAAAGGTGTTATCCCTCGCTGCATTCAGGATACTTGTATTAATTAGTACTCGCTTCGCTCGTGACTTAAACTCTCAAATCCTTTACACACTGCCGACGACGACGGCCAAATTATTTTTTTTCTGGTGTGCAAAAGGTTTTTCAGTAGTAAAGGAGGTAGTTTTGCATTGTCCCAAATCCTGGCAGGCTTTAGTTTACATTATTTCCACCTAGTAGTAAATAAACTATGCCCTAATTTCAGCCTTGTGGATATTAGGTACCTACTCGAGGTGGAGACCAGCTCCTTAGACTATTACAATGAATAATCAGTCGTTAAAATATTATTAAATTAGGTACCAATTAAATAACAATATTCTGTAAAACAAACAGGTACAATCAGCACCCAGACTTAAAAAAAAGTGATTTAATGACGTTAGCATCTGTACCTGGAAATCGGCCGTCCGTCCGTCGGCAAGCCAGCATAGTAATAGTAGGTACTTGTGGGGAAAATCCATGCAAAATTAAAAACATTTATTTTATAGTTATTGTTTGTACCTACCTATATAATAATAATAATAATAATAATAAATTTATTTGTGACAAGAAACTTACAGATAACTACAAAATTAATAGTAGTATAATTTTTCTTTTTTTTTTTTTTCAAATTACACAAAAAAAAAAAATGGACGGTTTGGTAGAAGAGAACTAGTCAGGTGAAACAAAAAAAAAAAAAAGATCTGTACGCAGAAAGATGAGCCCTGCCTCTTAAACTAGGGAAACCCTGTATCTTAAGAGACAGTGAGCAGCTATGATTACAAAATAACAGTTATGATGTGTGTCGGTCTACCATCGATGATAAATTGTAAAAAAGAAATAAATAAATGTATATCTATATAACTAACTATTTGTATAGCAGGGTTTAGGACCAGAAAGAAGAAAAGGTGGAGCAACCCAAATGTGTGTGTGTGTGTGTGTTTGTGTGAGTGTGCGTGTGTGTGTATGTGTGTGTGTTTGAAGTGTGGGTGAGATTTTGAGTGTGCAGCGAATAAAAAGTTAATAAGTTATTAAGCAATGAATGTAAGCAATGATTCGGTATGTGAATAATCCTGTTGTAGTAGCCATTCTGTCACTTTAGTTTTGGCTGTGTGTTTATTGAGGTCGCGAATGTTAATGACTTGGTGAGTTTTTTTGTAGATGTGAGCACTGAGTGTGTTGAATTGATGTCTGGCGAACGAGGTTTTCTGCTGTGTGCCTGGAGGGACATTGGTACGCCTCCCTGGATCGGACGGGGGGACAAAAGCGTGTCTTCTAAGCACTGAACGAAGCACATAGAGCTGACGGACTGAGAGAACCTTAAATTCCGCGTACAGTTGGGCAGTAGGGTAGCGGTAAGGTTTATGCAGCATTACCTTTAATATAGCTCTCTGTGCTCGCTCCACCCTGATAAGACTGGCCTTTGCTGCGCCACCCCATACAGGGATACAATACCCTATCACTGATTGACACAGAGCGTAGAAGACCATTTTAAGAGTATCGACGTCGGCCGAGTCTCTGAGCGACTTAAAGACGTGTATAATTCTCATAGTCCTGGAGGTCACGGCATCAGCCTGCAGATTCCATCGTAACCCTGCATCTATTTGTACACCAAGATATTTGACGCTCTCGGTTCTCGAAATCGTTGGACACTGACACGGAGATGCCAGGTGGGAACAGGTATGAGCTATCAACGAGAAGGCTTGGTCAGGTGCAGTGTTATGGCGAATGGAGAATGGTATAAAAGAAGTTTTGTCAAAGTTGAGGGTTAACAAATTAAGATGAAGCCATTTTGTGACCTTCGTAAGTGCAACCTCTGCGCTATTCCTAACACTGTCCCACGTTAAACCATCTACTATAATCGCGGTATCGTCGGCATACGCAAAGATCTTGGCGTTAGGGAGGGGCATCCTGCACAATTCATTTACATAGATTTGGAATAAAATGGGACCCAGGATGCTTCCCTGAGGGACACCATGAGAGACCAATTCCTCATCACTAAGAAAATGATCTATTTTAGTAATTTGCGTACGATTCGATAGGTAGTCTTTAAAGATTTTTAGGGCTATTCCTCTTACGCCGAGCAATTCTAATTTGTCAATGAGCAGGGGAACAGAAACTGTGTCGAAAGCCTTTGAAAGGTCAAGGAATATTCCTAGACATTTAGTCTTACTGTCAAGATTTTTAGTAACCACTTGCGTCAAGGCGAGAACTGCATCTTCGGTCGAAACACCAGTGCGAAAACCATACTGGTTATCGGAGATTATTTTAAACTTGTCCAAGAAACTTTTCAGACGGCTGGCAAGTATCCTTTCAAGTACCTTGGAGAGGGTTGTCAAAATCGAGATGGGTCTGTAGTTGTTTACACAGCTTCTGTTCCCCGCTTTGTGGATTGGATGTATAATTGCTCTTTTAAGTGCCTCAGGAAAAACACCCTTATGAAGACATGCATTGAAGATAAACGTCAAAGGCTGAATTAGTGTTTGACGGCATAGTTTTAATAGGAGGGGTGAAATACCATCCCAACCTATGGCGCAGTCGTTGTGTAATTGTAAGATCAGGGATTCGACTTCAGTTTCATCAACCTCCAGTAGCGCTAAAGAGTTGGCAGGGGCTAGCGGTGGAATGTCACTCGTGATCGGAACTTGACTGTTTAACACATTTGAGATGTGACCATGTGAGGTAATGTTGGCTGCCAAACTCTTCCCCACATTAGTGAAGAATTTGCACACTTCATTAATGGAGGATTTGGGATCATCTGATATTTGCAAGAGTTCAACTGGGCTGGTTTTTATATATGTCAACGGAAAATTGCTGACTCCGTAACATTGTAACAAATCTTTATTTTAATTTTTTTTTTTCGTTTGAACTGTATAGACGATCCATAAATACTTAACTACCTAACTATATACCCTAGAAATAAAAATAAAAATTAACCCTAAAATACGTCAAAAAATTCATCCGCATCGCTGTCGACTGGAAGTGTACCCAAAAGACTGGCGGCATTGCCACGTTGTATGGCAATGCTTATTCTTTGACCAAGGTTAAATCTTTATTAAATTATAATTTCTCAATATATTAAATCGAAAAAATCGTATTGCATCCCATCCAAATTCAAGATTTTTAAAATTAACAATAATGCGACTGTTATAATAAAATTATGACATTTAAAGGCGGCTAGCAAGCGATTGTGGCCATCTCACCCTGACACATTTCGTTCAAACAACTTTGTATACCAGGCAACCATAACAATGTAGAGTTCACATATTGTCATAGTACAATAATTACGTCACTCCTGCGTCCCAATTCACCCCGTCACATGCGTCCGCGGACTTTACAGATACTAGGCTCACATAATAGCAAAGGAGGTTTGCCATTTCATACATTCGTGGGAAGAAAAGATTTTATACGAACCATCGGCAATTTCACAGGTAAAAGACCTCGTAAGGAACTAACTCTGAGTTAAATGATAACTCAGTTTTGCGCAAGCGGGCCTAATGCTCAAAATATTAGTTTGTATCATAGATACAAGAAGTGTTGTTTATATTACTTCTAATACTGACAGCGAGCGGTATTAATAAAATCCTTTTCCACTGCATGAATCCGCCCCGTCACATTCGACGCAGAAACGGAAAGTACTAGGCGAACATGACATGTTTAGAAGTGCATGGTCGAAGTTAGTGCGCGCGCGCGTAGATAAGAAGTTGGATTACAATAACAATTTCCATAAACAAAACTATAAACTTTACCTAGGTACCTATCATAGTTTATGGAAAGTAGGCCAATAACAGCTGTATGACTTGGTATTTTTTGATAAAACCGGAGATGTTTATTGGTTTACTTTTTACTGATAACTTAGCAAATCTGTAAATCAATTTAAGACAAGCAAGAACCATAAGTATTTAAGTTTGCTTGGTTGGTACCTAAGTTATAATATTTACTAGCGACATCTATCGGAAATCAGCAAAACATGAGGTAGACATTCTGCTTTTGGATTTGCCTGCCAGACGTGAACATGGTGTACATTTCAAACAGCTTTTTGTAACTAGAGGGCGCTCAAAACTATTTTTACCGTGAGAATATTTATGGAATAGGTATGACGAACGGAAACAGGACCATCTGCTTGACTATTAAATATGTTCAGTCAAGTTTTATTAAAAGGTATACATTGTTTTTATTGAAACGGAAGTAAAAACAAGGTTTGCATCTTTTTAAACTTGAAGTATCTAAGTGAGGAGTGCCGCCAGAGTAGGTACCTTGTTCACGAAATATAATTTTTCTTATTTTAGTTCACAGCTTAGTATTAAGTTACCTTTATTTTTTTCATTATGTCTCAACATTGTTAAGCCATAACCTATGGAAAGTTGCGAAGTAACCCCATCACAAGTAACCTTATAACTTACCGGGGCTGCCTCAATTTTGTACAATTGTATGAGAAACAATTTTTTTTTTTATTTGAAAATTCGTTCGCTACCGTTACAAATAGGTATGCATATGTCGCAGCCAAATAAATTAATTATCCGTTTAATTGGTTGCATATGTATGGCTCAGCGTTAGTTAGAGTTTGGTGAGTTGACGGTAAACCACGGTTGACCACAAGAAATAGTTTATTTCTTAAAGTTACAAAATAGTTATAAGTTGGATGCCAATCCGTGCCAATCGCGATAATTGCAATATGTCAACTAACTGTAATGTTCCGTGAATATTATTATATATAAATTGAGGTCGCTTTGTCAGCAACCAAAACGTTGTACGTGCACCGTACATGCTCCCAAGGGAAGAATGGGAGATGGGCAGTAACGAAAGGCGAGATGGGCAACCAGTACATAGCAAAAAATAAGTATAAAAAATGTAAAAGAAACAAAGTTTAAAAATTATGTAAGTAAAGTAAAAGTATAGTAAGTAAAGTAAAAGTATAGTAAAGTAAAGTAAAAAGAGTACATAATAAAAAAGTATAAATATTAATTTGACGATATTTCATCAAAACTAAATCCCTTTCCATGTTCCTGTCTCGTCGAGCTACGGATCTCTCGCATCTCGATGTTAACTTCTTTGTCTGCTCCTTTCTGTTGTTCCAGTTTAGTGCTTGCCGTAGAATTCTGATTCCTATTTCTTCGTTTCTTGATAATGAAGTAGATGCCAACTATAGCAAGTCCTCCCAACAACAAAGAAGTCGAGGAATAAAAATACACATCGTGCGGTGAAATACTTGAAGCCGCAGGTAGCACTTCATGCTGTTTTTGGTAAGAGATTTGACGATCAAGTTTTGACAAATCTCCTGCATTGGACAATTCAGTGATGTTCAGCTGTACGTTCCTCCAGCTGATATCAAACATGTTGTTTATCGTGGTATTTATGATGGGTACTTCGATATCCAATCCCGTGTTTACCCTACTTCCTAAGTGATTGTAAGTAAATATCGTGGCATCTTTTTTCTGTAGTAAGCACTTAGGTTTCAAGGCAATGACTCCTGTTCCGTCAATGACCGCCGGTGTCACCTGATCGCTGCATATTACACGCATCAGCTGTTTGTCGCACAACGTAAATAACCAAACGTTAGGTTTATGCAATTTTATCCAACTCTCCTTACAAGTTATGTCATTAATGACGCACGATAGTGAAGTTTGTTGGCTAAACACTTTGGTCTCACAGGGCGCATCTTTATCGTGTAGACTGTATACGGGTTGTCGCGAGATGCACGAGAATTCATCTTCTCCGTATGAGGTGCAATGGTGCATATCTTGCTCTTCCAAGGTTATATATGAGTTTTTTATCAAGTTGATAGCGATGAAGTCCGAAAAAGGTTTAACAAGTTTTAAGTGTCCTTGTCTCATGAATGGAATTGGAATTACACGATATATTTTGTAGTCTTCGTCGCTCAATAACGGAATGTGTAATTCAAACAGTAAATAGTTACGTGTAATTCTAGCTTTCACGTGAATCAGTTCGTAGATGACTTGAAAATCCTTTTGCATATCCTTAATCGGCAAAGAAAGTCCCTGTGGTAGCTTTCCTGATATAATATTCAGTTGCTCAATCAGTTGAGATGCCGAAAAAAGGTGTGTGTCTAAATGGCCTCTGTAGATGTTGGCTAGGGCATTCATCAGCATTTCTTGAATTCTATGTAAATCGCTCAGAATTAAAGTTGAAGTTACAGCGGCAGAATGGATGTCATTTATAGTGTATAATATATGTGCTCTGTTTTCTATTTTTGTGATTTCTCTGCTAGTCTGATTCATGTAGATCTGTACTGTTTTGAATTGTTTATCGATAAATTCCGAGCTTCGTTTAATCATACTATTTTCTGCTTCTACAATCAGTGTTTGATTTTTCATTAATTGCAGTAAATAGTTATCACTTGCTTGTAAATATTGGATATCCTGTTCATATTTTTGTGCAAAATCCACATCAAGAACGCCGAATAGTGTTCCTGCTAATTTTCCAACCCCATCGAAGTAACCTCGTTTTTTCCTTGAGCGTTGAGCTAGTAACATAGAATTGTATTCAGTGAGATGGTTCAATTCATAACGTAGGTGATCGACGACGGTTTCGCAGGGTGGGTACTGGTGCACTATTCGTTGACAAAGTGTATCCACTTGATCGAGGTAGAATTTAATCTTACTCGTGGCTTGCCAATATGAAGTCAAGTTGTAATAAATCAACAGCGTCCATTCATCGTGTATAAGTTGCAGTTTCCCGGCTTCATCAAAGTATATTGGTTGATTGTTAAGTATTGATGTCACCTTATAGTTGCTTGAAGCAACAGGCGTCGCTTGTGTGATTCCCATTATGGTCATTATGCACATTAGAACTAGAGAGAGTAAACTAGTTTTATTAATCGTGCGACCTCTTTGCCTTTTTTGTTTTTCAGGTTCGGACTGCTGTTGTTGTTTGTTTATTACGTCTTCGGTTACTTCCGTAGTTTGTAAGTTCTTGCGTAGCGGTAACGGCGACAGTTTCACGATTGGTCGTTTTAGTTGTCCCTTTTTAGTTTTAAGAGTAACGACTCGAACATTTCCGTCAGTCCCCGGATGAAGTTCCACGACTCTTCCGAGAGCCCACCGTCCCGGAGGCAAATAGTCTTCTTTCACTAACACTAAGTCACCAACTGCTAGATTCTCCTTTGTTTGTTGCCATTTACTGCGTACTTGTAATTGCTGCAGGTATTCGTTTGACCAGCGCTTCCAGATGTGTAAGTTAGTTTGTTCAACCAACCTCCATCTATTTCTCAAGTCGTACTGGTTGAAGTCTTCTTCTTCCTTCGACATAGACAATAAGGGACCGCCAACAAGAAAGTGACCTGGTGTCAAGTAGTCCAGGTCTTCAACGTCTTCAGATAGTGGGCAAAGTGGACGGGAATTCAAGCATGCTTCAATCTGAGTTAATAATGTTGTGAACTGTTCGTAAGTTAACTTTTGTTCTCCTAGCACTCGCTTCAAGTGATACTTCATGGACTTAACGGCGGCTTCCCAAAGTCCACCAGCTGATGGCCAGAGAGGGGCGTTAAAATGCCAGTTTATCTTTAAACTATTCATCTCGTCGTAAAACTCAGACGATTGAAAAGTTTTATTTCGTTCAAAGTCCTCTTGCAGTACTCTTGCGGCACCAACAAAATTAGTTCCGTTGTCTGAAAACATATGCTTCGGAGTACCTCTGCGCGCACACATTCGTTTAAAAGCGGCAAGAAAAGTTTGAGTTGTCAGGTCAGACACCAACTCAAGATGTACGGCTTTAGTAACCAAACAAATGAAGATGGCTATATAAGCCTTGCATGTTTTCACGCCTCTCCCCTTGTTGATTTTTATATCAACGTGTCCGGTAAAGTCCACACCGGTATTTGTAAATGGCCTCGATGGTGTAACTCGTTCTTTTGGCAAGTCAGCCATAATTTGCATGTTTCGTTGAGACTTAAAACGGTGACATCGTATGCACTGCCTAAGTTCCTTTTTCACTGTTCTGTTCCCACCAATAATCCAGTACTTGAGACGTAAGTATGCTAGCGTGAGTCGTGCCCCACCATGGAGAACTTCATGATGGGCTTCTTGGATGATCAACTCTGTTAATCTTCCAGTAGCAGGGAGAATAACTGGATGTTTCGATTCAGGAGGCAGCACGGAGTTGATAAGTCGTCCCTTGACTCGCAGTATCCCATTCTTATCGAGAAATGGGGTCAACTTCAGAATGTTGCTTTTAGTTGATATTGAGTTGTTTTTCTTCAAACATTCGATTTCTTCCCCAAAGTACATTCTCTGCACAGTTTTGATCACCATTTCCGTTGCTTCAGTAATTTCTTCAGAAGATAACGATACAATCACGTTATCAACGCCGGTTATGTTATTTTTTCGGACGTAAGTATTTCTAACTCGAAGAATCCACGCAAGTACTCGGATTACACGTTTGAAACTGCTATATTTACTCAACAGCTCGGTAATTACTTCACTGTTTTTATAAGTTGCAACGCAGCATTTATTGTTTGCTGTTAGTGTGTCACATAGTTCATTGTCTTGTAAATAGAGCATATTATTGTCATTTTGTTGGCTGTTTTTAAAGTTACAAGTTTTCAACCAACTTGGGCCCTCCCACCAAAGTTTAAATGTTAGAAGTTGAGAGGGAGAGAGACCTCGTGTTGCACAGTCAGCCGAGTTTTCTTCCGACTTGACGTAGTTCCATTGTTTTGATGGAATTATGCTGTTTATTTGTGAGACTCTGTTGGCGACATATTTTTCCCATCTATTTATGTCTCCTTGTAGCCATGCCAATACCACTTTAGAGTCACTCCAACATTGTATTTGGAGATGTTTAGTAGAGAGTGTACTCTTAATTTTCTCTATAAGTCTGGCAAGTAACAATGCTCCACAGAGTTCCATTCTAGGTAGAGATATCTTCTTACTAAGCGGCGCGACCTTTGTTTTTGCAGTTATTATTGTAGTTGTGAAATTTCCGTTCTTGCTTTTCACTCGACTATAAATGACGCACGCATATGCCTTTTCGCTTGCGTCGCAAAACCCGTGAATCTCAATATTATCGTCTGTACATTGCAGCCATCGTGGGATTGAGATTTTGTTGATTGAAGGGAAATCCTTTCTCAACTTTTCCCATTCAGTTGTTACGTCGACGGGCAGACAATCATCCCAGTCGATTTTGCTGATCCAGACCTTTTGAAAAAGTAGTTTCGCTTTTATTGTTGCAGGCGATAGAAAACCAAGAGGATCGTATAATTTACTTATTTCACTCAGCAATACACGCTTCGTTAGAGTTTTCTTTTCCGGTAGTCTCCATTGATAAGTAAATGTATCCTGTTTCTGGTTCCAGTTCATCCCCAACATTTTTGTGTTTGATGTTTCAGGGCTGAATTCTATGTTAGCCTTAGTGCTCTTTTGGTCGTCTCGCAAGTCCTCTAATATAGCCGCTTCGTTACTTGTCCACTTTCTTAAGTTGAAACCTCCTTTACTCAATAGTTGAATGAGTTCTGCGACCATTCTCTTCGAATCTTCAATGCTGTTTTGCCCATGGACTAAATCGTCCATGTAAAAATAGTTTAGTAGAGCGCTGACGCTCTCAGGATAGTTATCCTTTTCATCTTGTGCAAGTTGATGTAAGGTGCGCATTGCAAGATAAGGCGCGCTTTTCATACCGTAGGTCACAGTGCATAGCTGCCATTCCAGCAATGGTTCGTTGGAAGATGATCTCCAAACAATAGTTTGTAAGTGCTGTTGTTGCTCGTTCAGCCATATATGTCGATACATCTTTTCAATATCTGCCGTAAAGACGTATCTGTACACTCGCCAGTTAATAAGTAGCGTGAACATGTCCTTTTGCAAGTTTGGGCCAGAGTACATAAGGTCATTGAGACTGTTGTTATTATTTGCCTTATAAGATGCATTAAACACAACTCTCAGTTTCGTCGTAGTCGACTCAGCTCTTAAAACTCCGTGATGTGGTAGATAGACTTGGTTTTTTCTACGAGTATCAGCAGTTACAGGCTTCATGTGGCCCAGGGAAATGTACTCCTCCATAAAGCGTTTGTATTCCCTATTTAGGTCGTTGTTCTTCAACATTCTCCTCTCAAGTTGTAGGAACTGAGCTTGTGCTTGAGACTTCGTGGCTCCTAAGTTTGAGTTATAGTTTGACTTCATGGGCATCTGCACCACATATTTCCCGTCATCTAACCTCGTAGTAGTCGAGTTGTAGTGCTCCTCACAATGCTGGTCTTCATTAGTTGAAGTTGTAGTGTTCGAGATTTCTTCAGTTTCCCAGAATCGTGTCATATTTTCTAGGTCATTGAGTATTACATAGCAGTTAAATGTCTTGACATTCCCGCAGAGTATCCAGCCAACTCTTGTTTGTTGGGCTACGGGGAAATTGTCGCTTTTTATGACCCCATTCAGTATTAGTTCTGAATAGATTTCGGCACCCAGAAGTAAGTCAATCGGGCCCGATTTATTAAAATGTGGGTCTGCAAGTTTTAAGTTATCTATGTAATCCCAGTTTTGTATGGAGAAGGATGCTGTAGGCAAGTTATTTACTAATTTCTTCATCACCAAGGTTTCTAATTTAAATTCATAATCCGAATGTATAGATTTGCATTCCAAGTCAATTGACCCCTTACAATTGCCGGACAGTGAACCGACACCTGACACAATAGCGCTGACTTTGCGTCGCGGTAATCTGAGTCGTTGCGCGGCGTGTTCTGTCACGAGACTCACTTGCGACCCTTGGTCAAGCAAACCTCTTAAGCTGATATAATCTCCATCAATGGTCTTTACTTTTAAAAGTACGGTCGTCAACAAAATTTCCTTCGCCTCGTTAGTTAAGTTATTCACGGCATGTGATGTCGATGGCGTGCTGGCACTCATAGCTGCGGGACGGTTGTTCTGCTCATTCCCATCCTCATGTAAAAGCGTATGGTGTGGCTTGTTGCATAGTTTACAAGTTTTTCTCGAAGTGCATTTTTGTTCTCCATGACTGTACAAACAATTCGAACAAATACGTAAATTGCGAACTGTGTCATTTCGTTCCTTTGCGTTCATAGCCAAGAATTTGCAACATTTCATTAAAACGTGTTCAGTTTTGCAAATCGGGCAATTCTTCGTTGTTGTGAAGAAGGCTTTGGTCGATTTATACGGTCTGTTAGAGTTTGATGACCTCTGGCTATTATATTTATAATTATTGCTTCGAGCGAATGACGCGTTGTTTTGCTGTCTATCTGTCTGATTTTTATTCGACGAGTGTGACCTTTGATGAGTATTTCCTTGTAAGGCTTCCAACGCCATGAATTTATTCTCCAAAAATTTGATGAATTCATCCAAGTCGGGAAATTCTCTCGGTTCTTTGAGATCCTTGATGTACTCGTTGTAAGTCACCTTGTCCAGTTTCTGCACCAACAGATGAACAATTATCGGATCCCAGTTGGTTATTTCTAGTCCAATGTTACTGAGTCCGTTCAGACACTCGAGAGTGACGTCATGAAGTTTCCTTATGCTTGCGGCGCTAGCTTCTGATATGAGAGGTTGATTTAGAAGCGTGTTCATATAAGACGTGAACAACAGGCGCTTGTTATCATATCGATGCGTGATTATCTCCCAGCAGGAAGTGTAGTTTTCCGCGCTTATACCGAGGTGCTGTACAATCTTCTCGGCTTCACCCTTGAGTTTAGTTTTGAGGTGTTGCATTTTTTGCGCTTTTGACAGCAGTGGGTTATTATGTACACTTTCCAAGTACAGATCTTTAAAAGTTAACCATTGATGGTAGTTTCCATTGAAGTCCGGTATCACAATTTTTGGAGTTGTCTTCTCATAGTGAGCGTTGTTCCAAATATGATGTTGTAGTTTCTTTCGGATGTTATCATAAACGTTTTCTATAGCATCATATTTTTGTTTGTAAGTTGAATCTTCATCTTGTGAAATATAGTCAAGTTCCCAGTTAGTTTTCTCAATTATATCCCATTTGCCTTTCAAGATATTAAGACTATCTTCTAGCTCCCATTTTTCAGATGACGAGTCGAAGTTTATCTTCTCCACAGTACGTTCAAAAGCTCGAAAGTTGCAGAATTGCTGTCGTAAAAGCTCCTGCTGTTTTTCGGTGGTCTTGTCCGTTTCGCGAGGAGGTATATGAAAGTTGATATCATCGAAGTTAAAGGTTGCTTTTGTTTTACCTTGTTTAGGAGTAGAAGGTGATAGTTCGACTTTACTCTTCGATACAGAAGGTAACTCAGCTTTACGTTTCAGGATATCTTGCAGAACGTCCTCGTACATCTTCTTAGTGTTGTTGAAAACGTCGTCAACGAAGTATTGGATGTCAGTTATTCCAGATTTCTCCAGTTGCTGATGATTGAACACAAACTTCTCCCAGTTCGTGTTCAGCCGAGAAAGTCGCTCCTCCAGGTACTCCAAAGTTTTTCTGCTAGGACCGTCTTTCTTGTAGTTGACGCTGATTTGCTTCAAGTTGTTGAATATAGTTTCTTGGCGACTGATGATCTCGCTGATGTTCTGAGCCATCGTTGATTGTTGTTGAAGTTAAGTTTAGTTAAGTTGATTGTTGTTAAGTTTAGTTGTTCGATAGTACCGCAGGGTTGTTTCGCCGCAGGCACTAGTTCAGTAAACTTGCGAAGTTTTCGCAGTTATTTTGGTGGATACTAAGCGTATTCTTTCTCTACTAGAGATATGTGCGCCTTCTCAATCTTACTGGGGCGACCCGCTTCTGGGAGACCAGCAAGACCGATTCGCTATCGCTAATAGAGACACTTCACACACTTAATATCCTCGAAGCTCGAAGGACCACTTTTTATGTATGGCTCAGCGTTAGTTAGAGTTTGGTGAGTTGACGGTAAACCACGGTTGACCACAAGAAATAGTTTATTTCTTAAAGTTACAAAATAGTTATAAGTTGGATGCCAATCCGTGCCAATCGCGATAATTGCAATATGTCAACTAACTGTAATGTTCCGTGAATATTATTATATATAAATTGAGGTCGCTTTGTCAGCAACCAAAACGTTGTACGTGCACCGTACAGCATAGCTTTTTCATTTAACTGCACCGATTTTTCAGCGACTTAATTGACATCTTTTAATGACACGGCTGATTAAGATAGTTGGCTGCGACAAACCTATACATATTTACCGAAGTTAATCATTTAATTTAAATGATTAGGTACTTAAACAACTGTCTAAGCTTACATTGCCCGACAAAATAAGAAACAGATTGTGTGACTATTTCACAATATCTTGCCATTTGAGGGTTATGCCAACTTAATGAAAAATTAATTCAAATATTTTGCTAGAATATAAACTATCGATACCTATTAGTGAACAGATTATTTCAATAAATCCCATCCAAATTCGATAGATTACAATATTATTATAATCCGTGTTTTGTCGAGAAAAGCTTTTACAATCCCACGCGATTTATAATTCAAAAGTCATTTATTCAAATTAGGCTGATAGCCAGCACTTTTTGAACGTCAAAGTTCTACATATAGACAGTCCTCCGAAACGCCCGCCCGTCACCACTTCCTAGTGTTTTAGCTGGGAAGAAGTGGCGCATCAAACACCCCAGCAACACATCTGTCTGTTGAGTTAGAAGAACTAGCATTTATACAAAGGTATACCTACAAAGTATTCTTACAAAGAAAACAATACAACAAAGGTAACACGTAAAACCTAAAACTAAATAATTCGCTACTTGTACGCTAGCACACTCCATTATGCCAACATAATCAGACAAACTCAAGCATATTAAATCAAACATATGAATTTTTTTTTTTCTTAGCCTATTGTGTCCCACTGCTGGGCAAAGGCCTCCCCCATATCCTTCCAGACGGCAGACATTCTTTTCTTGCGCCACCTCGAACCAGCCTTCGCGGTGTGCATCTATATTAAAATTAAATCTATTAAATTAAAATAATAAGGAATTAAAAATCAAATTATTAAAGATAAAATAAATGTAATTACAGGAGAAAAATAATAACAAATATAATTAGAAAAAATAGGATATGTTTGTTCCTTAGTAAATAATTTACCTACTACTAACTTACGGTGTTTGCAATAACCCGCGATCTATAATGTAATTGCATAAATGAACGTTATCGGCAGTGTACGCTTTGACATTGCAACCGTATTCATTGCATGTTCTACGTTGTCCAGCAGATGTTTTTTTAAACATATGAAGCAATGAATCTGGAATTCCGAATCATAAAATGCAATTTTAGGAGTAACACAATTACGGTGCCGGTGACACAAGCATTGTGTGGGTTGACGCTTTATATAGATAGATCTAGACTTAAAATACTGATAATTTAATAGACGCGTCATGCATCAACTTCACAGCTCTGCAAGCACAATCGGTACTAATCGCTAGTACCTTCTTTTTATTATGTTTCCATTTCAGAGTCACGGGCAGCGCACCTGATAGTGCTAGAATATCCAATTCATACCTAACATTTACCAAAGTGCGAGCACACATAATGTTTCGCATGCTTTCAAATTTATAGACACACAACCACACATCGTGCTTACGTTAAACGTGTTTGTGCCTGTGTGCATTAATGCACATAGGTACATATAAATGCGTATAGCTGTATGGCGGTACAAACGGTATCCTACGGGCTGATGTAGACGGCGGCGGCGCGCGCGGTGGCGGGCCGCCCGCGCCGCGCCTCCGGTGAATCATTGGGTAATGTACCGATAGGGCCACCGACTCATCTTGATAGTTGGCAACTAAACGGAAACATGGCTTTTGCCCGCGGTTTCGCTCGCTAGAAGTAGCCAATTACCGACGAGGAACACGGATTGGCTCGGAACGGAGTCTGACACTCCGTTCTGCTCCGCCCAGAGCGGAAGGAGTCATTTGATGATTTCCCAACCTTAAAAAAAACAACCAAAAATTGGTTGTCTGTAAAGTCGGTTTACGGACGACGTTTAACGTGACAACGTCTTAACAAAACATTGATGAAATGATCGTAACGTAACAATGAGCGTAACGTTACAATGAGACGTTATTAGACGTCACAGCAAAAAAGAATATCTCTATATCAAAATTCATCAAAACCGATTTGACGATTTAGGCGTGAAAGGTTGATAAACAACCTCACTTATAATATTAGTTATAAGAAAAGCGCGAGTTCGACCCGCACTCGAAGGGATCTATGAAAAAAAATCAAGAAAACCTTAAGTTTAAGTACCTTACAGGGTATCCATCTAGGGCTCTGTATCCAATAGGTAACCGCTCTTACACCCGGTACGCGCGTTGATGATTGGTCGTGACCTATCATCAATTTGATGTCTTTAAAGACATTAAATTAGCGCAAGGAATCAAGTAATGTCCGAATGAAGGTCGATTTCGTTCAAGTTTTACTAAAATTACTGACTTTATGTACTAAACATAAAAAGGGAATTTTAATCATCAGTTCATAATTTAAATCATTTCACCTCAAAAATGTCATTAATGCAAACTGATTCTAAGTTTCTTTAGAAATGTGTCTTCTGTGACAACACTTTTTAATTTTTCTCCATTCTGTCCTGTCAGCCGTCACGCTATCACTAACTCCCTTTTATTTCATATCACTCCTAACACAGTCCATACATCTTTTCTTTGGCCTCCCTCGCCCTGTCCATCCATGCACATTTATATTTAGTTCCCTGTCAACTAAATACCTAAATCTGTAAAGTATCAAGCAGTTGCAGTAGACACAAGGTGAGTGGCACAGGCGCTCGCTTTTTGTTCCCGGGCAGGCCGCGCACTGTATCGCATGTAAACTGTATACCCAATACATAGTATGTCATGTTTCTATTTAAGCTACCCGAAACTGTAAAATTTTCCCAATCAGCCTTAAACCTGACTTTTTGCGATAAAGTTGAAAATCTATTAGGAAATTTGACAGATTGTTGTAGCTTAATGTGCTGGCGTCTGTACTTAAGTGTGAAGAAGGTTTACTTCAAAATGTAAAGTATCAAGCAGTAGCAATCGCAGTAGGCACGAATTGAATGGCACAGGCGCCCGCTCTGTTAATTTGTTGCTCCGTATCGCATGTAAACCATATTGTGTTGTTGTTACCAATAAAAAGTATTTATCTATCACAGTACGTAATATTGTATACAGTCATAGTATATTAATAAACCACCTCTCTGTGATAAAAGTAAACTTAAAACTGTAAAGTATCAAGCAGTAGCAGCCGCAGTAGACACAAGGTGAGTGGCACTGGCGCACGCTGCTTTGTTCCCGGGCAGGTCGCGCGCCGTATCGCATGTAAACTGTATACCTAATACAAAGTGTCTATCTATTACAGTTCGTTTTATTTATTGACTACAGCCATAGTTCTAGTAATATTGTAATTCTTGTTATTCTGTGTAACATCATCATCATCCACAGCCCGACTTCGCCCACTGCTAAGCATAGGCCTCTCTTCTCTTGTGCCAATCCCCACGTTCCTGTGGTTTTGTGTTATACGTATAGTTTTTTTTTTTTTTTCAATTTTCTGTTTCATTTGATACATGTGGAAACTTGTAATTGGCCATATTTTGTTTAAACTTTTACTTACTGTATTTGTTTAGCTGTCAGTTTTTCTAAAATAATTTGTTACTGCATAGGAATCCTAAAAGCTTCCTGCGGGACAACCCTAGCCTAGTGCAGGAAATCTTTGAAAAATCTTTTAAATATAAAAAAAAAGAAACTGAACGCTTGTAGGTAACATACAATTTGTAACCTATATTTTCTTTTTAATAAATGTATTTTTATTCTTATAGTGGGCATAGGGAACGTACACAGCATAGACCGTGCTTTCTAACGTTACACATTCGGGTTTTTTATCTTATAAATATTTGGCATTGACCATTGCGATTTGGTGGCGCAAATTAAAAGGAATAACATGTCTTAAATATAAAGTTTGTTTCAACTTTTTCCAAGTCCTACCAAAGTTATGATAGCTCCAAGTGGCCCGAAAAAAAAACCGGCAACTTCATATATAAAGACCTAATAAATAAGGTGAGATTTTCACAGAATGTCACCACGGGATTCAGAACCTCCATAGATTACCTTTTACGAACATGCAAAAAATATCTATAATATATATATATATATATATAATCTTCGTTAGATTACTTTAATATAGTTGAACTAAATGAGTAGTGAAGCATCAAGTCGTCTTGGTCGCAGTTGGAGCGCGGTGAGTGGCGCTGGCGCGGCTGCTTTGTTCCCGGCTGGCGTGCGACGCGCTCCGCCCCGCCGCGCCGCGCCGCCTCACAGGGCTGCTACTGTTGCGCTTCACACGAGTTATTATTTATTATTGTTTATTTTTTTTTTTAAACTTACTTCTTACATTTTTAAATATTTCTTCAAAAAATACACAATATACAAAAAAAAACATTTAAAAATATAAAAATAGTAGCCCACCGGTATCGGGAACAGGGTCTAAGCCACCGGCGGTCAGAGCTCAAGAGAGAGGGACCTCCTAACTTATTATTGTTTATTATTATCACTAGCCTCCACTGTCTCACTGCTGGGCAAAGGCCTCCCTCCATTTCTTCCTGCGTTCTCGATTTTGTGCTTCCTCCTTCCAACTCTTAAGGAAGCCATCCAGGTCGTCCCGCCATCTCCTTCGCGGTCTTCCGCGACCGCGTGTTACAATAAACATACATTTTTAAATAATATTAGAGAGATGGATAGAAATATATATTCTATCCATCTCTCTAATATCCGTTTACCAAAATATTACGCCAGTACACGACTAAACAAAATTAAAGTAGTAAATTATATCTAGTTATCAATATTTTGTGTATTTAACTAATTAGTTAATATCTTAACAAGTAACAAAACAGCTTTTTGCCCGCGGTTTCGCTCCCGTGACATATTGCAGCGATATATCTCGCACAGTAAGAAATCTACACTATCGCGATAGTGTAGCTTTCTTACTGTGCGAGAGTTATCGTAATCGAATCCGTTTTTCCAGAAATTACCTTTTTTGTGCTATGCTTAGAATACATATAAATATGTAGGTAATAACTACCCTAAAATGTAACCTATCCTAAGTCAAAAACAGACAACAAACAATATGAACACTTATTTAGATACCTACACAATATAATATCCTAATCCTATCTCTCAAAAAACTGTGTGTCTCTGGTATGACACTAACTTTTTTTTTAGAGGCCCAAACGAAACATTAATATTTATCTCGAACGAAAGTCAGTTTTCCTGCACGTATTATTTTTTTTTTTTAATTTTTCACGTCGAAAACCAGAGCAAAAACAAAAAAAAAACATGAATTAATAAATTTAAAACTATTTCACTGCCTGCCAGCCCTACTGCAACCGGGGCGGGCCGATAACAATATCGCTGAGTGCGCGCGTCGACTCGCGCCGAGCCGAGTGTCCGCCGCCTAATTTACTCCTGCCGCGTTCTGCCGCCCTGGTACCCGCGGCACGACAGCGCTCGCTTTCTTGCATTCGGTGCGGGAAACACGGGGCCTAACCATGTACTCTTTCTTGTTTGTAGCAGGTCAATTAATTTTAAACGAAAAAATAACCTGTGGTTCAGTTTGTATAATTTTTATTTATTTCCAACAACCGGTGGAAGAGTGGTCAGTTTAGTGATGAGCTCTCTACAGAGCCGGGCGGATGGCGGAGCCCGGCTCCATCCCCACAGGGGAAGCCGACTCAAAAACTAGATGTAGGATATTTTTAGGAACACCAAAAATTCGGTTAGCGAAAGCGAAAAGCGATCACGTCAACTAAGCCGATCCGTGACTACGGCACAGCATTTCAATAGGCTGACCTGCTGCTTATCCTTACTACAGAACAGTCTGTGATCTTTATCATCAAGTCTTGTTGAGCCTACTGCTGAAGACTGATTTGATTTTTGATATTTCTTTTCAGGTGGAAAACGTGCCTCAAGAAACTCAACTCAACTCAAAGCATTTATTTCAGTTAAACCATTACAGGCACTTTTTAATGGTCAAGGTCGGTCTGTCCAAAGAGATGAAGCTATTTGCACGTTCCAAAGCGTAGATCTCTATGGAGAAGAACGTGCAAAAAACTACACGGACACACTTTTAAATCAATGTTTTTTTTAATGATACTTCGTGTGAAACTTATACAAACATACATCGTGTTAGAACGATGTAGAAAGACTTGCACGATGAAGCGTCCGAAGTAAAAAAAAAGCAACAATTTAAAGAACAAATAATTAAAATAAACCGTGGCAGCTGAGACATGACCAGTCCTAGCTGACGGCGCTCGCTCTTCCTTTAATATGACGCCTACCTAGCACCATTCGGCTCAACCACTTTGAAAAGTGTCAAATGATCCAGCACCATCAGCCAGACTTTTAAGTGAGCATGACACTCCCAACCGCCAGGGCACAGTCAAGTCAAAGAAAATTATAGTTTAAGGTACACAGTACTCACACATGTGCCGTTAATTCATGAAATTATACAATTAAACTATAACATGGGATCAGGGCAGGAAGATGATGATGACCTGAAACATAGTCAGTGAATTAAAAGTCACTAAGCATTTCTAGAATAAGGCATTTTCAATACAGCATATTTACATAATTCACTGAAAAGCGGGTCTGAAAAGGAATATGTATGTCAAACTACAAACAGTATCTATCCAATTTGCGATTTCTTCTGACAATAGCACTTCGAGTTTGATATCGGTCCCAAACAGTTACGATATTTTGTTGTTTAGTTGATAGGCAAGTTTAAGGATGTCAGGTACATACGCCAGCCAGCACATGAAGCTACAACAATCAAATTTCTCTAATTGATTTTCAACTTTATCTCTAAAGTATTAGGTTAAGGTTAATTTGGAAAATTTTACAGTTTCGGGTAGCTTGATGTGATGCGATGGCGTCTGTACATCTAAACTTACATAATAAAACGGTAAAATGTATGTTTATGCTTGTTAAGGGTAATCCTGATCCGATTACGAAAATTCTTTCACTGATAGATAGGTATACTATCGCTGAGTGGTTAATTTGTATCGCAAAAAATGCACAGTGGCTGTTTGGTCACTTGTGCGAAGCCGCTTTTTAAATAATAGTAGTTTATGCACCTAGGGGATAAAGCAGTGTCTTATGTCACGGGTGTCATTTGAATCCTGAACGAAATGAAGGATTCGAGAGTTAATTCAAGAATCCTGAATGCAGCGAGGGATTTAAGCTAGCCCAAGGCAAAGACACCTTTATCCCTGAGGAGCATACTCTACTTTTCTTACTGCTAGAAAATTGTGCACAAGCCATGAAGAGAGGTGGCGTTCGTCGGCCTCCACTGCTAGGAGCAGGTACAGGTACTATGACGTGCTAATACCATCCAATTCCGATGATGTAAAAGGGATAGTGCTATGTTTTGCTCCGTCTCTCTCTTAAAGCGAAAGATATCATGATCGTTTTAAGACTTCATAGTGTCACACAGGTCGCGTGTTCGTAGCTGTGCCCCCAGACCTCCGGGCAATAATATTGTACTGAATTTCATTATAACCCTCACGGGTTATATTGTGATTTAGATTTGGAACCTCATTTGACATTTCGGTGCAGATATGAAAAATATAATTGTAGGCCCTTTCCATCACAAAATCTTAGTTTATGATAATTACTGAAAGTTTATTTTTTGCAGTTGGAACTCCTTCGTTGGTCCTGTGGTCGCAAATGCTACTGCTGGGTTCTCGGGTAGGACAAAATATTATTGAGTTTTGTCATCTGAAATTATCTATAAAAAACGGCAAAAAATCACGTTTGTTGTATGAGATAATTATTTATTTTTAAAGTGAATATATATAACTAAATATTATGTGAATATTTCAAGCGTCTACCTACTGCCGTTATCAATATCCATTAAAAACGAGCAAAAAAAATCACGTTTTTTGTATGGGAGATATTTATTTTATTGTTTTTTAGTATTTGTTGTTATAGCGGCAACAGAAATACATCATCTGTGAAAATTTCAATTGTCTAACTATCACGGTTCATGAGATACAGCCTGGTGACAGATGGACAGACAGACAGATGGACGGACAGCGGAACCCTAAAAAAACAGTCGAATTTTCTCAATTCGACTGTTTTTTTTCTACCTTTTTTGAAGTCGGTTAATGTTGAATGAAGATGGACGAATTAGCTTATCTTTTAGTCTTTGGACACTTCTTTGAAAAAAATAAAAAAAATGATAAATGAAACAACAGATGGAACCTCCTCCTCTTTAGAAGTCGGCTAAAAATAGCTGACTAGATTTCAGATTTACGACCGGTTTCAATAACGAATCTACCTTTAACCAACTGTCTAATTAGCTACCAACAGTAGCTGAAACGTCATGTTTGGCAGGCAAACATGACGTTTCAGTTACTGTTAGCTAATATGACAGTTGGTCACAGGTAGATACGTTATTGAGAACGGCCGTTAAAGCTCAGCCATCCCCCATCCTATCCTAGTTTAAACGCCAGTCTGCCTTACCCAACTTACCAAGACATCATGAAATATACAGAGTCAAAGCTAAGTCCACGGACACTAATTAGGTGAGTTTGTAGGCGTGAATTTTTTAATTAAACGCTTATAGTAAGCCGCAGGCTGTGGTCCGGGATTTAGGTCAAAGGATGTCGGACGGAATCATTTTTATCGAGGCCTGTGTCTGTCTGTACTAGGAATGTAGGTATGTGCTGGCTGGCTGTAATTTAAAACGAAATGGTCATATTTTTCATCGTAAATAGCAGTAGCACTAGGTGGCTCATTTATCTCCTTTATATTATATAATTCTTCTGTACATGTGTTGACAGTGAACTCCTCCTAAACGGCTGAACCGATTTGAATGAATTTTTTGTGTGTGTACAAGTGGATTCGAGGACGGTTTAGATTCACAATTGGTTCCGGTAGGTGGCGCTGCAATCGATTTCTAAAAATTTTCGTCATACACAAAGCAAACGTTCGGACAGGACAACGTCTGTCGAGACCGCTAGTATTAGTATAAGTTACAAAAACAGACGCAAGGGGCGATCTTCGAGGATAAGCATCGCCGTGGTCGACTGGTCGATCTATGGATGGGTGATGAGTTGATGACTATTTATTGTATTCCTACTGAGACACTTCAGTTTTTTGGAAAACACGTTAAGTTTGTTACAAGTAGTCCAAAGCCAGGAAACTGGAGAGCTCTGATAGGCAATTAAACTGGAACCCTTACGTACTTTTTTCAATAGTGTTTTTTGGTACATTTACATCAATTTGTGTAATGCAATGCTCTGAGTCTGTTCCACCGCGTAAATAGCCGCGGATAGAGAATGCCCTACTTTTCCCCTGAAAATATTAGTTACCTACTTATAATAAATAGGCTGGTAATATAAATAAAGCCATCGCGGGTAGAAACTGGATGAGGCTAGCATTAAAGTGAAATCTTCGGTGAAATCCATCTAAAATTGTTTCAAACGCTTCTGCATTATTTGCGTAGGTAAAAATATTGTCCGAGCAATGGACTCTCCCAAAAGCAAATAATTACGAATAACTCCAACTTTACTTAACAAAATTATGATCAAACACCAGGCATCCAGACTGCGCTTGGAGTACCTACTGATATAAAAGTACTCTGTGAGTACTGAACTCAGTGGGCACAGAAAAACTGTCGAGTGGCGAGATGAAATATATCTGGTGGACGGGCTTCCGCGTCAGATAAGCCGCGGGCGTGGAGGGTAGGCGGACGTTAGGAGGGGAAGGGGGTAGCGATCAAACCGCGGCACTGCCTGGCTCGGCCAGTTAAGTAGGTGTCGGTAGGGATGGGACAGTATTTTTTGTACCGTTTTGAAATTCATCGATGAAAAGAAAATATTTTTGCACGCAAAAATAAAAGTTTCCCTAATCTGACATTTACCTAAAATCAGTTTCAGAATTGAGAGTTTTAAGTGATTAATGACTCAAACCCTACATTAATGCCAAAGTTTGTTAAATTTACATGCTATACCTAGTAGAATTTGACAAGAACAAAAATATCTTATTGCAAAACGGAGTAAGATAGTTCCGAATTCTCAATCGTCCTGTGTTATAAAAGTTTCTTTTTTGTTCTTTTGTTTAGCAGCGGGTAGGACTTTTGAGAAAATAATTAAATCTATGAATGCGACCCGACTCATTATTCCAGCGAAATTGCTAACAACTAAAGTATCTACAAAAACATTACCTTCTTACCTAAATTGAATCTAGCGGTTTATTCGTTAGCCGCGAATCCAGTCAAGTTTTATCACTGCCCTTAGCAACTAATTCTGTCACAACAATGTTTTGGGAATAGAAACTCAAACTCAGCATTTATTTTCAATTAAACCACTACAGGCACTTTTGAATAGTCAAGGTCAGTCTGTCCAAAGAGATGAAGCTAATTACACGTTCCAAAGCGTAGATCTCTATGGAGAAGAACTTCACGGACACTCTTTTAAATCAATATTTTTTACAATAACATCATTTGTGTGAAAAATATACAAACATACATTTATGTGAGAACGATGTAGAAAGACTTGCACGATCAAGCGTCCGAAGTAAAAAAAGCAACAATTCAAAGAACAAATAATTAAAATAAACCGTGGCAGCCGAGACATGACCAGTCCATTGTGCGTATAGCAAAGTAGTGGAGTTCCCTGCCAGGGTCTGTGTTTCCTGGTAGCTATAACCCTGAAATCGGATAGGTTACTTCTAGGCAAGCGTGCTCCATCATCAACCACATGATCGCTAACCATCAGGTGATTGTGTTCAAACTGGCGCTTAGAAATATTAAAAATTAAAAACCGGCCAAGTGCAAGTCGGACTTGCACACGAAGGGTTCTCCCAACCATAAGCCGAAAATAAAACATGTTTCTTATATAGGGGCCTTTTATTTAATTTTTATTATTTGTTGTTATAGCAGCAACAGAAATACATCATCTATGAAAATTTCAACTGTCTAACTATAACGGTTCATGAGATACAGCCTGGAGACAGACGAACAGCGGAGCTTTAGTAATAGGGTCCCGTTTTACCCTTTGGGTACGGAACCCTAAAAATGCACTTATTAAATTACATCGATATGTCTCTCGGGACGTGTCACGTGCCTATGCCTCGTCTGCGCAGCGCGTCGGTCGGTACAAAAGGCCCGCGTTAGCGACGCGCCGATTGTATCGCCGTACGATCTACATCTGCGTCCTGTCAACTCCTGCCATCCCGGTACTAATGTGATATCAGTCACAGTGCCTGTTTTCCATATGTGTCACAACCCGCAACGAGTCCAAATTAGTCTAAGATACGAGTAGGAAGTGTTTTTGAATAATCATCTAAAAATCAGTAAAAAAAAGTCGTAGGTAGTCACACGGTGCAGTTTGAAAAACTTTTTTTTGAAAATGATTAGTTTGCCCCCCAAAAGTGATCCCAATACTCAAAATTAATTTATTTACGTTACTCGTCCGTGTTTGGGTCACAGAAGTTCACATGTGTACCAAATTTCAGCAAAATCGGTCCGGTAGATTCGGAGAAAATCGGATGTGACAGACAGACAGATAACCGAGTGATACTCTAAGGGTTATAGGGGGTTAAAAATGGTCAAACGGTGTCCATCTACAGCTTTTATTTTATGGAATTATGGAAAGTCATTATAATTTTCGGTAATCTAAAATTTAAACTGGTTAAGCCCTTGGTGTTCTCCGCTTATTCAGCTACGAATCAGAGTTTTTTGGATGGACATAACCTTGAACAATGGTTAACGGCTTGTCCGAGAACATCACAGAAATCCACGAAGCGCTTCTATGCTGAGGATAGGCGCATAATGCCGAAACAGCAGCAGCAACAACTGTAAGAAGGGAGGAGGAAAAGTTTGTCAGAGCGAACTCATGAGAGCTACCATTTTTGTCGGCAGTCAATCAGGAAGCCAGTGTGTTTTTATTTTAGCAAATGCCAATACTTTGTTCTTGGATTTGTTGTATCGCCTTTGTACCAGGGTCTCATAAAACCAAAGGCGTTAAAAATTGATCGTGTTATTTTTTGAAGCGAGAGCAAGCAGCGCCATCTGTCGCCTGAGGCATAACCTTTCGGAGCATTTTAACTCCTAATGTTTCATGTTGAGGAAGCATTGAGCAAAATAAGATTGATAGTGGAGAGATGAACTGAAAATCAAGTACCTCGCGATTTTCCTCGTTTTGAATAATTTATTTTCAAGAATTACACACAGCGTTTTTTATTTTAACTATAACACAGCGCGCAACATAGAAACTGCATCGCTTCCTCTACCTTTCTATGTGCATCTAGTATTTTCATCTCGATTGTTTGTATCAGGATCCATTCAGGAGGTGTATTGGTTTTATTCCACAACTACATGATGTCCTAGTAAATCGGGCTACGAGAGAAGCCGCAATATGTCACCGATACCGAGCGAAGGAACAGCATGCTATTTTCAACATCTCTTTCACTCCATTTATTCTACACCAACAGTTGAAAAAGGACAGAATATTATTTACGAAATTGACCGATCAAAATTCAGCAGTCAGTGAGGAAGTGGCAAGCAGCAATACGTATCATGCAAGAAAGCTTTGCATTTCATGGAAACGCGCAAACGCGTTTTCGAGTTTCTTTAGAAACAATTGTACTAGGAATACATAGGCTTCACTGTACTATATACAGAGACGTAAAATGTTCGAGGCTGGCATTTAAGCTTACCTACTACTCTCTACACTGACATGCATTCTTAGTACTTCTTCAATGCATTAAAGTAAAACCACGTAACTCTCATCATCCATCTGTTGCATCAATCCCTCGTATTTGATGTTGGATGGAGCCTCCTGCATGACAATGATGTCTTAGTACTAATTCAATGAAGTAAAATCAATTCAATTCCGTTAGTCCAGCACTCGCACAATCCACATACACAAACTCCGGCGCAGCTCTCTGTCACACAAACAGCGCTCGTAGTGTCAAAATTGGAAACATCCTAGTTAATCATGTTATCTTAGTAATCATGAGCGGAGTAAAATCAAAACCACGTAACTTCGTCCGAACTACTTAACCGGTAGGTAGCATATTTTTCGAACATTCTGTTAAATCATGTTTTCCTAGTACTCATTCATCAAAGTCCAAATCAAAACCGGCTAAGTCCATCAGATGATTCCCATGCATTCGATTCTAAATTATTTTGTTTTACCCGACGGCGCCAGAGGGTTACGTTTCAAATGCTTATTTATTTTTTGCTTATCATTATGCGATTAGTAATCGAGTATTTTGAGCTGAAAAAAAAGTTATATTTGTGATCTTATGCTGTTCAACCGATTACAAAAAAAAAGCCTTAGGTATATTTTTTTTTCTTCTCTAGATTGCGATTCAGTGAAGTTGGATAAATCCCAGGGATGCACCTTATACTGTAATCTAATTTTTTTGTGTGCCAAATTATAAATACAAGGCACTAAGAAATGTCCTATAATTCTTTCCTCAACAAAATAAACGGTACCAGGAAGAATTTTCCTCTTGGTTTTGTAAACCTTTTCATAGTAAGCTCAACTAACATCAACTTACGCCATCTATTAGCGAATAGCTGTACTATTATAATGATTTCAGATAACTTCTTATAAAAAGAGACTCATCGTGTTATGCGACCCTAGTACAAATTCGTTCAATGAAGCAACATCGATTCTTCTTACTCAATCCATGTGATCAATATAATAAATAATATGATTTTAATTCGATTCTTTTGCAACACCTGGGTTTATCATTGATTTTGATTGCAAAAAAAAAAAACAATAAATGACCTTGCAATATTAATAAAACCTATTAATACTATCTTATTTAATTTATTTTTATTGAGCTAGTTTAAACAAAAAAGAATGCTATTTATTATTATTTACATACAGCCTGTATAACAGCTAGTTATTATTACTTTGGTAATTTCAATCTGAATCCAACTGCACACTTTAACAATCGACCGATCAATCGATCAAAATCAATAAAAAAAAAATAATGATCAAAAATCATGGCTAACGTGTTCATCAAGTTCACAGGGCAGCATAAGAACCGAAGACTTTTTTAAACCCAACCGAAATTCGGCCTAGCTTTTGGCAACGATGAAAGAAACGAACCAATCTCAAATCTAACACAGTTCGTTTAAAAATATAACGTAGACAAATGATGTAAAGATTATTTTCGGTTACTGCTACACAAAAGGGGGAGTTAGAAACATAAAACGAGAACCGTGACCGGCGCGCGCGCCGACGGTGGTCTTGCCGCGCCGCAGCTCTTCTTATTTTATGTGCGCCTAGTAACATGCGCACATTTCGCGCAAGAGTGCGGGCTCGTGCGCACCAGATTGGGGCGCGATGCGCGCGCAGCCGGTCGACCCAGCTATGTTAAAACATCAGAAGTGTAATTTAAAGTTAAACTAATTTGATCTGTATGTTTGGGCTAATAAGGTTTATTTTAACGCAAAATTGTGTGCATGACATGTTTACGTGTCAGGCTGGAAATCGTTGTCTCGATGCGCGTGCGCTTGGCCGCGCTTGCGCGTCTTTTGAAGCAACAGGCATGCGGACCGACCGGGCGACCGAGGCGCGCGATCAACGCGTAATGCTCTCGCCCTGCGTACGGCAGCGGCATGTCCCCCCCCCCCCCCTCCAGAGATTTTGATTTCTTTTGTCAGTTTCAATTTTATTTAAATTGTATTATCTGTTTTTAGTGGCGTTGCACTCTGTGAAAATTTAATTCAACTGTGTACCGTAGGCGCATCATCACTAGCCTCTGACACGACTTGGTGCCTGGTGGTGACAAAATTGGAAATCTCCCAATTAATCCTGATATCTTAGTAATCATGAGCGGAGTAAAATCAAAATCAAAACCACGTAACTCCGTCCGAACCGAACTAGTTAACCGGTGAGCAAATTGTTTGAACATTCTATTAAATCATGTTTTCCTAGTACTCATTCATCTAAGTCCAAATCAAAACCGGCTAAGTCCATCAAACGAGTGCATTCGATTCGAAACTAACTTTTGTTTTTCAAATGCTTATTTATTTTTTGCATATTATTTTGCGATTAGTAATCGAGTATTTTGAGCCGAAAGAAAAGTTATTTATTTAATAAAATATCATAACTATATTATAATTTATACTTCTGCTCAAGAGTTTCTTTGTTTGAACGCGCTTATCTCTGGAATACCAGTCGGATTTAGATTAGTGCGTTCAAACATACAATCACAAATCAAATTCAGCTTTATTATATTAGTATTTAGGGTTCCGTGGTCAACAAGGAAACCTTATAATTTTGCCATGTCTATCTGTCTGTCCGTCCCGCTTAGCGCTAGAAAGTTGAAATTTGGTATGGTAGGTAGGTTTGGTAGGTACTTATAATATCAATCACGACGACAAAGTGGTAAAATATAATCTTGAGAACGACCTTACCAACAATAGGTACACCCACCCCACACTATAGGAAAGGCCATAAAAAAAAACATCGCCACTACGTGTTAAAAACCTTGAAATATAAAATATGGGGGTAAGTAAGTAGTACCCCCCCCCACCCAAAAAAAAATATATTTTACCACTTTTTCGGCGTGATGAATAAATACAGGTAAGTACTAAGTATACCAAATTCCAAATTCTAGTGCTAAGCGTCTCTGAGCTAAACCGCGGACAGACAGACGGACGTGTGTCTGAGACGGAAAAACTAATTCGGTTCCTTTTTGACTTCGGGAACCCTAAAAAAAAACACTTTTTAAAAGTCCCTGTAAGCATCTTGTAAGGAATCACCTACTGTGCCGCACGATCTAAGTAGTTAACTATCGACTCGACAAGAAGAACAAGCATAAACCTGGAGTTTGAAATCTTCCCCGAACTTCCCGATGCAGACCAAAGCATTAGAAAATACTATACCTAGGTAGGTACTTACTTAATTTGTTTTATCGTGTGCGGTGGCCGCCTGGTCGAAGGCCGTTGCAAACGGTACCTACAGTCTACAGTGACTGCCCACAGACTAGTCATTAGTGGACTTGCGATGGGAATGGGACCCATACAACGTTGAGAGTTGTCACTTGGTTGGTAACACTGATTAGGTACCTACTGTAATCTTCCCAGTCTTGCCGAGAGAGTCTTTAAGAGCCAAATTTGCCTACTTATTCGGGATCGAGGAGCTCACTCCGCAATACATCCGTGTTTGTATTACTACTTAACTACATATATATTTCAACGTGCGATGATTAAAAAAATCAAACGCGGCGAACAATAAACAAACACAACATACTTTTCAACTTGCAGTAAATGCAGTAGGTAATAATCATATTGAAACGCGCCGACCATTAAATATAGTGCAGGCTTCACACCAATCACTACTATAAGTTAACTCCGAACCGCGAGGCGACGCGGCTCGCGACGGGCCGCTTTATCGCTCTGAAGAGTGGTAAAGTTATCTATCGAACAATAGCCGCGCGTTATCTCGAAGGACGGCCGAGTGCGAGCATTAACGCGGGCGCCCGCCGACGATCGGCCCGATTGTTTTGCGGGCAATTAGCGCCGGGCCCGTCTCCGCACGTGCCGCGTCGGCCCGGCCCGCGCCAGTACACCGCGCGCGCTGCCCGCGAGCGGCCGCCAACTAGGGTCCCCGTCGCTCGGCTCCGCACACGCCGCGAACTACGCACGGGACGCTTGCCCGACGGCACGTCCAACACTTTTTTTGGTTCGCCATTTTTTTTCTCTGCAACTTTCGGACTGACACCTGTTGGATCGACTTAGAACTGTTTACTAACAAAGTTCGATTGGAAATTCCGGACTTTTGAATTTTATTTTATTTGACCCAGTTACGGGATAAATAAAAATGTAAAAAGCTTTGCATGTAATAGAAGGATAACACTTAGACAGCTTCCTGAAGACAAATCAACGTAAACGTACACCGTTGTAATCTGCAATTTAGTAAAAGGGCGAGCGACATCCTTCCGCGGTCCGATCGCCGCCCGCCGGGAAAAGTTTTCCGCTATACGAAGTCCTTATAGGTCGAAGCGAACTTCGCAGTCAAAAGTTCGCGTTCGCGAAGTTATACGCACGAGTCTCGGGAACTTTTCAGTTCGACAACTTTCCTCGAAAACAATTCCCGAACTGTTTCTCAGAACGCTTCAAGTTGCGTACTGTCCTAATGGGAAACTGGAAAGAGTACCGACACGATGTATAGTGACTTGTGATCTATTCAAACATTTATAAAACTGATTAACAATGAGGAGCATGAACTTTAAAGTGTAGTGCTAATTAGAACTTATTCAACATGGCAGCAGCAATGATAAGTGATCGGGGACTTCGTAAAAAGTTAACGCAAGAGGCTATTCCGGAGAAAACTCCGCGGAAACCCTCAAAGCGTAAATCCACAGCCGGCAGCTCGAAAGCTGACAAGAAAAACGAGCAAAACAACAACAAGAGAGCGAAAGTGCAGACGGGGGATCCGAAATTAGACTTATTCGCGACATATCAGCCGTGGGTCATCCAGACGTACGGGGATCAAGCTAAAACTAAGACGATTACTTTGAAGAAGTACGGTCGGATCCTGCGTACATTGCGCGGAGAGGAATGCAATAGTTCGGACAGTTCGAAGTTCCGTTTCTGGGTAAAAGCGAAGGGCTTCCATGTTGGGAAGCCGCCCGGTTATGACGCGAAGCCGGCCGACGGCATCGTTTGTCGATACAGCGTCGCCGACGCCGAAAGGTGTACTACGGCCGTCGAGGGTCAAGACGTCTACAGCGGTTCCCAGAATGACCCGCCGCTGTACATTCCGACCCCACCGGTCAAGGTGAGTGACATATCATTATTTAAGGGTTAACAATGTACAGAGCCGGATTAAATGTTGCCAGCGCCCTAGGCAAGCACCACATTGACACCCCTAGGGTCACCACCAGCAGGCGAGGAGCCAGGATTTCGCTCAAAAGGAGGGACAGATATTTGTCTCCGACCGGGGAGTGGGAGGGGGATAGTTTTTGAAAAATAATGTGTCGTGACAATTTGTTCCTAAGAAAATAATAGCGAGCCCGAACATTTTTGGATCTCGTAGGTATGGCTTCGGATTCTTGACCATTCGCACAAAAACGGGATTGAGTTTACCGTTTTAGCCCGGCCACACACCTACCGTTTCTTTTCTTTTCTACCTAGAACAGATCAGATTGAAACCGGGGGGGTATCGTCACATACACACACCGGTCACCGGGCTTTCTTGATTTGCGCTCAAGTCGTGATCTAGCGCTTGCCGAGAGACGTACTAGCATACCTTTGCGTTATTATATTACGTAATAAATCGATATATTTTTTGCACCATTAAAATAAGCGTCTCTGTCGATTTCGCCATTTTTAAAACAATAAAATCACAAGATAAACTCAGGCACACCTGCAGGCATATTGAGGCAAAATCGCCAGCACCGGGTTGAAAACGGGCAGTGTGTGACGATATACGGAGCTAGTACGTAAACCACGCCTCTTTCTTACCGGCCAGAACGTTCTGATCGGCGACGACGCCGACGGCCGGTTGCTTTTTTACCGGGCGTTCTTACCGGTGCGCGTCGGTAGGTGTGTGACGGGTACATTTTGTATTGCATTATTGCCTTCCGGTTTTATTCTATTCTGATCTGTTCTAGGTAGAAAAGTAAAGAAACGGTAGGTGTGTGGCCGGGCGTATTCCTAGCAGCTTGAAAATTTTAGTACCCGCCTCGTCATCAGATTAGATTTTTTCTTAATCATTTATATTTCTATAAAGAAGTAGAAGTTTCTTTATCAACTTATGTCTAAAACCTAGGAAACAATAGTGAAAGAGCGAGCGAAGCGAAGTAGTTCTTTTTCCACCTAACCACAGAATATATAATAGTACTAACCTCGAGTAGAATAGATTTTTTGGACCAGACGTTACTAGAAGTGATAGAGTGGCAGCTAGACGCCACCAACTTCCAGACTCAGCTACTGAGAAATTACTAATAGAAAAATAGAATGACACTGCCAAACCCAGGAATCGAATCTAGGGCGCGACGCTCCTGCCAGGGTTGCGGAATTTGTTCGAAAGATTCACCGCGGCCCTGGAACGCAAAAGGCTTCAGAAGGAACATGGATGGGTTTTAGTCAGTAAGAGTCTGACACGCCCTTCCGCTCCAACCAAGTCATCATGTCATTTGATGATTTAAAGGGCGCGACGCTCAGCAGCCATGATGTACGACCACAAGACCACAGTCATACATTAGCAAGACAGAGCTACTGTGAATGCCGTAAACTGTTGGCAGATGGTTTTTGGGATCGGGCCATGTTGATGTAATCAAGTAGTAGTAGTACCATGCTTCGGAAGCTGTAGGTACTTTTTTTGTTTTCGTTTTTAATCTTTCTCGTGCGCCCCTTTGTAATTTCGCGCCCCTAGGCACGTGCCTAGTTTGCCTTAAGGATAATCCGCCTCTGACAATGTATTGTTTAGTGAAACCTACATTTACCTGAACTGCGGCTGACTATTATTATACTTAGTTCATTTATGTTTTACTGGTAGGAGCTCGTGGCCAAAGAATATCAGTCAATCAAGGTTAAGCAACGCTTGCCAAGGTTGATCTGTGGATGGGTGACCATCTTAACTTACCGAGTTTCCTCTGTGCCTCGGAAAACACGTTAAGTTCTTGGTCCCGGCTGCCATTTGTAGATTTTTGGCAGTCTTTACGAATTGTCAGAAGCCAGTAAATCTGACACCAGTCTTGCCAAGGAGTACCGTGTTACCCAGTTAATGGGTTGTGGAGGGAAGGCAGTCGCTCCTCGTAAAATACTAGTATTCAGCTGAATTTTGACTGGAAGCCGACCCCAATATAGTTGGGAAAAAACACTAGGCAGATGATGATGATGTTTGACTGGTATGTATAGTTTATTTTGAATAAGGTTTAAAACACTTCAAAATTATGGATGGTGAAAGATAAGAGAGATATGCCTAGTTGCATTACTACCTTCCTTAATTTGTTTATTAACAATTCAATAAGTTAAATAATAGAGCTTATTATTGTTTTGACTGGACTAACTAGTATTATATTGATTTTATTTTGTTGCGCGCAACTTGCTCCAAAGATCCATCGTTCTCCGGCGGCAGCGGCAAAAGTTGCTGTTTGATTCATAAACAAGAAACAGGTGATTTTAGTTTCTATTTTACCAAGGAAACATAACGCACTAAGATACTTTATTTCATTTACTCTTGCGGTATTGCGACGGTCGCGATTGTATCAAACATTGGTTTGACGGTATTGGTTTGTTTACATCTTTTAAATTCCTTTTCAAAAGTTTGAAGCCTTATACATTAATGATTTTCTTTGTTAATATTAAACTCGCTGCTAGTATAACTTTTGCCTTTGAAAGACTTCCACACCAACTGCTCCTAACACGTAACCGACGTTCTTTGCCTGTTTGATTCATAACAAGAACAGGTGATTTTCGTTTTTAATATACCAAGGAAACATAACTTACTAAGATACTTCATTGACTGTTGCGGCAAAGCGATGTTCAAATGAAATTGCTTGCTCGCTTTATTTCGCAATGAACTTTAAAACAATATTCCTCTATTTTTTATTATTTTATTTATCAACAGTATGATAATTAATGAACTTGAGGGTTCATTGACATATCATCACAATTATTGTTAAGATTGATAAGCCCAAAAGAAGATGGGGATCATCGGATGGATGAACTTGAAGAAAAGTAGAACAAGCAAGATCAAAGAACAGGTGTTTTGTGCCACCTCTGTACTAGGTTCGCATAAATTTGTAAGAGGTGTTATTACAATGTACAGCTCATTAATGTATTGAAGCGGTAAGTATCCGGGTTTTCTTTGATAAGGCGACGTGACGGCTACGCCCCCAAGGCGTCTTTGGCTGGGCTATCCAATACAGAGATAGGACATCTTATCAAAATAGATATATTAATATATTTATTAAGAAATATCATACATACCTACTGGCTGCTGATCGCTTATTCAGTTTTGCTTTCGTAGTTATTTTAATAGCAGGCGGTGCATTTTCCCAACTGTCCCAGAAAGATGGTAGGTAGGTAATGTTTTGTATTGTTCTAAGTTATTATTCAGTTAGACAACAAGACTTACCTACTTACGAGTGATAGCTAGGCCCCATGACTGGGCAATATTGCGAAATATTGCACTCAAAGGATAAATTAGACCAATAAGATAGAACTTGGCCTGAACAAAATGTTGTTATTGGTCGAATTAGGTTTATTATGAGTAAAAGTGCCAATCTCAGCCGCACTCTGTCAAAAATATATGAAAATTGATGCTTTTTGGACGAATTGCGACAGAGGTGCGGATGCGAAAGTTGCTTTAAAATTAGTAGCATTAGCCCTCAGGTCATAAGTTAGTTAGTAACACTAAAATTGATTACTAATTACCAGTTTTGGCCCATTGCTGGAAGGACATTGGATGATTTTACTAGTGGCACAGTGATTCACACAGCCTGTGTGACACAGGTTCTCTTCTATGAGGAAAATGTGAAGTGTGTAAATTATAGGTCAAAAAAATATTTTTTGAATAGCATCCAATTTAAAAATAGTTGGTCACGTTTTGCCAATTATGTTTAGGGTCCAGATAATCCGGCTCATGGGAGCGACCTTAAACCCTCAACCAGGGATTCTGGCCTGCTACTGATAAATTCCTTCGAAAAAACCCAATAGTACCTGGTAAGTGAACCCAGGCTCCCACGCCCGGCAGTCGACCATTTTACATGGAGAATGAATACCGGTGTTTAACATGGAGTTACTATCTGACCTCAATTATCTAGTAACCGGGTAACACGGAACTCCTTGGCTCTGATGACTACCTAGTACCTCCTACCCGTAATAACTGTCGCAAATCTACAGAGACAAACGGGACCAACGGCTTAACGTGCTTTCCAAGGCATGGAAGAGTCTCAGCATATATAGTGATGATCACCCATCACGTACCGACCTCGGCAACTGTTGCTTAACCTTGAAGATCGACCCGTGCAGTTGTTATTTCATAGTCAAAAGGCAAGTTGTGTGTGGCTCTATTATTTACACGCACGTAGTTAATCAAGAAGTCAATCAATGGCTTATCACAATGTTACGCGTGTACAATGGAACTTCGTTAATAGATTTCAGTTTTTCATGCAGACTTGTAATTGAAATGGAGAATTTGCAGTTTTGAACTAAACATGCCAGTTCAGATCTAATTATCACACTGCACCCGAGCTCCGTCGTTTAGCGCGAGCAGCAAATTTTAAAATTGTAAGAAAGTATCTCAATATGTATAGAAAATACGCCTAGGACAACACACTGACAACGCGTCGGCGTACGAGATTTCTCGTAAGTAGAAAATTTACGGCCCCACGCTACGCGACGGAGCGCGGTGCAGTGTGTAAACCGTCTAAGCGATAATTCGCCAATCAGGTAGGCAAAGGTAATCCGCCAATCAGGTAATCCGGTAGCGAAAGCCGAGTGGGAATGATCATCCCACTGGTCAAACCTTAGCGGATATCGCTACTGCAATGGCTACTGTAACTTACTTGCGAAACTATAGTCCCGCCGCCGTAGCGGAAACTTTAAAAGATTCCGTCTGATTGGGCGATAATCGTTTCGCTCTAGCCGCGGAACTCCTTACAAAATACACTGAGTGAAACGGAGCAAAAATCGCTTACCATCTTAGCCTATCACATCTACAGCTGGATATACCTAAGCCTACACCGCCAGTCCTCCGTCTTCGCCTCAACTTCTGGCCACATTTTATAGGGCTTTAGCGCCGAAGAATCAGTCGCCCATGTCATCCTGGACTGCGAAGCCGTGGCTTCTCAACGAGTACAGTTGGGTTGGTATTGATAGTCTTAATCCGGAAAATGAAGCCTCTTATCTATCTTAGGTATCTAGTTGATTGATATTATTTAAAAATAAATGCCAGTCATATTAGTGGCATACTTAGGAAACTTGACGACGACGCATCGGTAAACCTTGGAACGTTGTAGGTGTCTGTAACTATGTGGCATACGCCTTAATGCAGTAACCATTCCCTGATGTTCCGCGTCCATCTGTCTCAATATCCACATCGGATTCATCAGACGGTACCTATTCCAAACGTTTGGAGTAAAAGAGTGGAACTCTCTGTCTGCGTCTGTGTTTCCGAACGCATACAACCCTAATCTCTTCAAAATTAGAGTGAACAGGTTTCTTCTGGGTAAGTTCGCTTCATCGTCGACTTTGTCATCTATGGCCTAGACTAGAGTCAAGAGCAAACCCATCCCAAATTTAAAAAAAAAATCATCTATCATCAAGTAAGTGTTGTTGCGTAGGTACATGGCTGTTACTATTTTACTCAAAAACAACTGGACGGAATTCAATAGGATTTCAATGCTGTCACACTTTCAAAAACTTCATCTCTGCCATTCGGACCACCTGATTCAAATAACTGAACCTTGACAACATACACCAGGATTTCATGAAATCATAACAAGGACATTAGTTATAAGACGTAGTTATAGCGCAGTTATACGCAACTCCTAGTTCCCCTTGCGCGCCGGGTGTTCAGACGTGCCGGGCGGGCCGCGCTCATTTATTATTAGCGGCCCAGCCTGCTGCCTCATGTTTATTAAAGAGTCAGCTATCCCGCGAGCCTGGTCTCACCTGAACTCACTGCGGCCAAGAGATCCGCTTATTATTAATATTTTGTTCGGATATCTTGTTATTACGAGTTTGAACCGAGTCTAAAACTGTAACGCAATTAAAACAAAGGCTGATGTAACCACCACCCTTACTATGGACAGAATATTAGATATAGTTCGGCTTTGTAGCTAAAGTGGAGCGCATGCCGCCCTAATTTCGATGCTCTGTCGTATGCTGATGCATCTCAAATGTGTGACAGTCTCTTAAGCTCGATAATAACGTCATAGGTACAAACAACCACTGGTACTGTATGTACTAAGGAACGGTACCCAAAGCTATTCTCTCTGTATACACAGTTTCAATAGGTAAGGCAGGCCTATGCAAAACTGGTGCGTTCTGGGATATTCCGCCGATATCCATGCACATATGACAATGTGGACGCGGCGTGAAATTTTAAACAAACGTTCCCATTCAATTTATATTCGCCAGGCGCTTCAGGCGCACGTTTTAGCAAAAACGCGGAGAACAATGGCTCCGCGACCACATAGAAGGCACCGGCGATATGTGCCGATAACAACGATCGATTCATTTCTGCTTGTTCCACTTGATCGCATGAACCTCCTGCCACGTTATGTCACCTTGGTCATTCATATCGAACGAATCGATCATCTGTCGCGATAGCGATGACATCATTTTGAAGTTGTCGCGTTCCAACGTCGTTTGTTTTCTTTTTTATCGAAAATAACAACAACATTTTAAGGAAGATCCTTGACTAAATTAATCTAACGCAACACAACAAAAAGTTCAGAATCTGGAAAGTAACTAAAACAAATACTTTAGGGATCAATCTGCGAAGAAACCTAAGTTAAGTAAGTAGGTAGGAACTTTAACTGGAATTAAGTAAGTTTATTATTATTGTAAAGTCTATAAAGGTCACATGTGTAAAAAATTAAAATGGCTGTCAAAGATCTCAAAAATCAGTTTTTTGCTTAATTTTCTGTTTATCTTCATAAATTACAGTTATTGTCCTAACATTAATGCATCACGAGATTACAATTGCAGGACCTTTCAAAAATCTAGCAAACAATCCTTGAACAGAACATGATTATTACTTTTAGGGTTCCTTACCTCAGTCAGCAAAAAGAAGACAGATGTTACTTTACAAGTAGGTACGGGAAAAAGTCTGAAAATTGGGACTTTGTAGTAGTATCATATAAAAAAACATTTTTTGCTGTTACAAACTTATATTTTCGGTTGAAGAATTGACCGTGACGTGCATTGATATAAGGGAGAACATTTTTTCAACTACAAAGTTTAGTTTGTCCTCCAATCTTATCTGCTATATTTTTGTCAGAGTAATGAGAATGCTTTCATATTTTATAAACTTCCGAAGTTAGTGTATAAGTACTCTGAAAAAATCAAGACTCGATCGGAACCCATGATGCGCTAGTCTGACTCGCTCTTGCTCGGTTTTTTTTTATCATGGCCCAACGATACCTAACTAACGAATATTATGCACAACGAGATATCGAGAATACACGAGTAAGCCCCATGCCCCCATGCTTCAGTCGCTGTTTGCAATTAAAGTAAAATGCCGTATAATTTCAGATTTCACTCTGTAAAATATCAATGTCCACCGAGTTCTGTGGATTTACAAACTTTTGTCTCCAAAACAAAGTAGGTAAGTACCGTAAGTAGGTACTTACTACTTAGGTACTTTGTTTTCTGAAAACACAGCCTTTGGTAAGGAATTTGGGCTGACATTTTTGAAGACAAAGTTGCACCACCATCGCTCTTGCAAGAATTACATCCCTAGTACTTCCTAGTGAAAAGAGTCTAACGTAAAATTCAGTTCCAAACTCAATTTTTTAAAACCAAAAAGGTTGAGCCTAAAAATATAAAAATAGCCGCGCCGCGCCGCATTGCCAGCATTAATAAAACAAAGCTGCCGTGGTATAATTCATCAGGCAATCGGGGCTGACACACTTGATTAAAATGAATGCTGGACCAACCCTGGGCCAACGTCGTTTTTACCTGCGCGGAATTAAACGCTTATTAGTAAGCTGGAATGGGGACCTTTTAAATTCCTATAATTTATGGCTTTCCTAATCCTTTTGCTAATAAGATTAAGCCTATGTCTTCTGTGCCGGTTTTCGCTTGATTTGTGTACAGGGTTTGCAAAGAATCTACCTAAAAATTCCATCAAATTTCATGATTTCATGAAATATATATATATTTTTTTTAATATCCGACGTTATTTTTCCGATATTCCATTTTTAAAAATCCCCACATAACACAGTCACGTAACGCGTCAAAAAATAAAGTAAATTAAAAAAAAATCACGTCAAGCAGTGGCGGACGGAGTCGCTTCGTGGTATGCAGCAATTAAATTATTCCGCATCATCACACCCGACGCGACCGGGCGGGGGTTAGCTGAGGCACATGCTGTGAATCGCTTACCTTAGCATTACAAAAAAAAAAAAAACGAGAGCTTTGGATGAGTCGATGGCCTGCTGACGGATTTATGTTTTTGAAGTTGTTTACACAATAGTTTATAATCGCTCCTTCTCCTTTTTACGAACGATCCCGCTACTGTTTTCAACTTCAAGTATGCGTGACCCATTGAACGGGTAGTAAGAGTTTTGTTGTTAGGCTACTATCAAACAGGTTTAAATAATCTTTATTTCTCATGAGAACATGATACAATTCACTTATAAGTATGAGATTTAAATTTTAACATAAATTTATCTTCGTCTAATGACGAAGCATGCAGATGTAGGATGAGTATAAAAAAAACAGTTCAAGAGTTGGTAGGTATTTTAGTTTTGAATTTAAAATTTCTTTCTGCGATACCTAACTTACACAGGAAGAGGAATAAGTCGTTATGGGAACATGGTGAAAAATACTGAATGTACTTTATTATCTATCAAATTTGTACATATTTCTACTACTCCTCGTAATACTCCATTTCATACGATCCAGAGCAAATACTGTCAGTATCAGCAGCACAAAAACAAAAACTTCTTATTCAGTGTAAGTAGCAGCGTCCAATTTCACAAGCAGTTTCGCCAAACCCCCTTGCAGGTGATGCAGCAAGTCTGCATTTTGAAACAAATGCCGTCCGACCACGACTCAACGGAAAAATAGGTGGTTATTTCCTCTCAACTCATGTACCCCTAGTACTTCTACTTACTCCTTACGTAGGTAATGTTTCCTTACTCTAGGGACTAAGTACAGGAAATACACAGCCGAGCAAAATAAATGAAACAGCAGCCGAAAATTACGTCAGTGAAAACTAGTTTAGTTTTCTAGAAAGTTCTCGAACAACTGACCAACTCTAGTTTTGAGGTGATCATAGTACTGAGTTACAGAGGGTGTGGGATGCGCCTGATGCTGCAATTTACGTCTTAATTGGTGCACTGTGCATGGCAGAATGTGTAAAAGTTTTAAGCTGACGTAAAATATGTTTGAAATTGTTTGTATGTAGGGTTCTGGGTTAGGTTTCTTTGTATGTATGTACATAGGTACTGTACTACATACTGACTATATAGTATACTTCGAGAAAACAGCATCGGTATCAGAAATGATCCTAAAGGACGCCAGACGTGAATCCTGAAATCTGGAGCTATCCTACTATTGGGGGCGTTCAAGTATTACGTAACGCAATTTGGGGGAAGGGGGGGTCTTGTAAAACGTTACGGTGTTCGAAGAAAGCGTTACGTAACATTGTTTTTCACATATTTTCGAGTTACACAGTCACTAAACAGTGGTCATTTTGCCAAACAAAAATAAACATCAATATTTTTCTTAAAATGACATTTATTAATTAAAAAATTTGGTAACATGAGAGTAGGTACTACTCTCATGTTAATTGTGACTTTTAGGAAAAATTGTCACTTGGATGATACGTAACGTTTCGGGAGGGGGAGGGGGTGGGTACAGATAAACGTTACGGCGCGTTACATGGGGGGAGGGAGGGTCAAGAATCTTCAAAAATTGAGTTACGTAATGTAAAATAATAGAATTTTTATTTACTTGCCCAATTTGGGCCCCACTACTGGGCAAAGGTTGCTCCCCTTTCTCCTTCCGAACCTTTCTATATTGTGCGATCTCTGGCCAAGATTAACCCGCAAACGTGGTCGAACATGTCTTAGTCCCTGGGCGTCCAGTATGTCGTTTTATATTTACAAGTAAATATTTTAACGTAAATTCATGGAAAGACCAGAATAGCAGAACCAACTGGGAGCATTGGTCAACATCGCTACGAAATTGGTGCTACGCTACGCTACAATGTTCTCACGTGCTACGCCGACGGGTCTACGATGGCTAATCGCGTAGTGCACTAGTGGCCAGGCTGTGACATGGGCTTTTGGGAAACATCCTTTTTGCATGAATTGTTAAACTTTTCAACACTCTGTAGATCTAGCCTTTTCACACACTAAATCTATCATTGCAAAATTGTTTTTGACTTTAACTAAGTTATCCTTTAAGAAAGGCATGACTAGTAATTGTCTAGAATAAGAAAGATTCATCTAACTCTTCGAGCCGTACTAAGAGGTTTTTTGAGATTCACATCAGAAGGTTTACGAAAAACATTAAAGTTTAAATTCAAGTCGCATTATCATCGCAGTGACAATCAATGTGAAAAACTTGTGAACATTTTGAGAAAAATAGAGGTTTTTTGACAGTTGGGAATGCTATGTCATGTTTTTGAAATATTGTCGGTCTATTCTGTTAAAATAACACTGAAAATTTAGGTGAGGTGAGCTTCCAGTGAACTGTCAATCCTCCTTAAGTTAGAGGTTGATAGCTCACTTCACCTTAGTTATCACGATGATTTTTTTACAGAATAACACTGCTAGAATTGCCCCTCCCTGCGATAAAACAAAAATGACCACACCCCATTACATGTTTTAAGAATCAATGGCCTTGCACACAGTTTCTATTCTATGGTAAACCGTCCCGGCCCCCTTGAAACTAATATTAACATAACACCACAAAACACCAGCTATTACGGTCCGGACTGGACCGGACAAGGCACGTGGCTAACAAAGGGCCGGCACGAGTCATGCCATTGTAATAATGACCCTACGACATGAATTTAAAGTGAGAAATCCCCTAAATCTGTCTCTCACTAAATACCTATTTATAATTAATTACGCATTTATATATACATATTTACCTGTCATACCTATAGATTTAATTGTAACAAAATTGGTTAGCATCTGTACACTGAAAGTAGCTTCAGTTGGAAACCTGCGACAGGCTGAACTACACCTATTTGCCGCAGCCGTGAGGAACATGATGTTTTTGTTTCAGAATCAAGTTTTGTCATGTCCCTACATGGATTGCATCTGTCACCGAATCATTGCAAAAAAATCATTTTAAATACAATAAGTCTCATCCGTATTCGATAAAGAGAATTAACGATCTTACGCGATTTAAATGAATTAATTAATAACTTATTGTATTTGGGATATATTTATTTATTTAAACTTTATGTACAATAGTGGTACATGGGCGGACGAGGCATTCTCTACCAGTCAACCTTTGGGTTATAAAGACTACACTGTGGTAGGTGTACAATAAATAAAAATAAGATTTAAAAATTGAATTTTAACATATTTTAGCATATTATATCCGTTTGTAATTGTAATTGTAATTTTCTTCTTTCCGTAACCTAAAACCGGTTGCTTAAGACCGCATTGATATTATGCAAAAAAAGTTTACTTAAAGCACGAGCCGGACATTAAGAAAAAGTATTACAAATTAATCAACCCTATTTTCATGCGAGTGCACCCCTCGACAACGTAGTTTATCATGTCGTCCCCCGAAGTTTCGAAGCGCACCCGAAAGTCAAATATTTTTGACAGTTTTTCAAGTTAAATGTACTTACTGGGAACTTATAGGAAATATGGGAGGCAGCACAGAAGTGTCGATGTCAAGTATTTTTAAGTAAAAGCTTCTAATTTGCAACGTTTGATGGCTTCTCTTCTCTTGAACTCTGCTTGTCTGTTTGTTACCACGTCTTAAGGGCTAAATAGTAATTTTTATAGTAATTTTATCACGACGGTATGTGCCCTTAGCATAATTACCTCCTTTAGCGCTGGCGACGACGCTGGCAGTAGCAGCTGATGTATATAACGGCACCTTCTTACCCAAACACGTTAGTTAATTCCTGCCCACACAATCTCAAAGCATATCGGCCACTACTGCACAAAACTGAAGCCCTGGTCAGGACCCAAACTGTATAATCCGGCCGGCCCGGACCATTGTAAAAATTACGCCATAAATCCGGCCGGGGCGCGCCGTCGACGGCCCGCCGCGACTCGCCTCGTAAATTATAAACAGGGCTGCCCCGCTCGGTAGGTAGGGATATACTTAGTGTAGTTAGGTGGTTGGTTCATAGATATAGAGAATGGACCGAGTGTTCTTAGGTCAGAAGCAAATATGGACAGTATATCTAGTGTATGATTTTGACGCTATCTTCGTTTGTCTAAGCAAATCAACAATCAAAGCTAGGTTGTGTATTTCAAAGAAAATCAAAAATCATTTATTCAAATTAGGCTGAGTGCCACGACTTTTCGAACGTCAAAGTTCTACATAAAGACAGACAAAGACAATGGACCGTGCATTCCCGAGGCCAGATTGCTAATTCTTGAACTAAAAAACGATCAAATTCAAGTCGCTATATCATCACAGCGACAGTCAATGCCAAAAACTAATTAATATGTAGGGAAATTAGAGTTTTTTTGGCAGTTTACAATTGCGATGCGAATGCGAACGTTCCTCATACGAGAATTGCCCCACAGAATCTAATGCGGGCAGAAAAGTGTATGAGAGATTACGTAGCGACCGTGTGTGTGGCCAACAGCAGTCTTCCTTTTACATCACTACGACCTGCGTAAAAGAGACAGCTATTAGCACAATATGGAGTATCTACTGTATAGCTAGATTGTTTGCTTCATAGACAAAGAAAATTAAATTTCTCAATTACTCTCAACTTGACTCAAAATGTAGAAGAATTAGAGGTGTTTTCCTTGAAAATACGTAAATTTCCTTTCAGGCGTATAGTCAATTAGGGCAGAAAAGCGTGAGACAGGCAAAGCGATCATTCGGCCAGTAGTGGGCTCCGATCTTCATCACTAACACCTAAGAAATGAGACAGGTATTTGCGCACGTTGCTCAGTCCATGCTCTATGTCTATGGGTTGTGCATCTAAGGTTTCTAGATGAAGCAGCTAAATTCGAAATTCGAAAGCTTTTTATTTCGTTTTTCAACTGCTTCGCGTTTTGATTTTCGACTGTTTGTTTTAATCGGGGATTGAATGCCGGTTGAACGTTGTGACTGAGAATCAAGTAGGGAGCCGTGTTATACGGCAGTGTTGGGCTTGATTTTTGGCTTAAATGTTTGTTTTTTGCGTCTGTCTGGCTGATCTGGTGTGATTCCAGATGTGTGTTAATGAATTTATTGACGAGGTTATTTTTTACTTCTTCCTACTTTATAGTGTCCACTTGCTGGGTAAAGGCCTCCCCATATCTTTTCCTGCGCCACCTCGAATCAGCCTTCGTGGTGTGCGTCCAGGTCATCTCGCCACCGCCTTCTGACCCTATTGTATAACTGATTTTTTTTTTCATAATGTTACGTTTTCTTAGGTGACATTGTCTGCTTTACGGCCGGTCTGTAAGGCAAACATGACGTTCCAGCTACTGTTGGTAGCTAATTTGGCAGTTGGTCAAAGGTAGATACGTTATTGAGACGGGCCGTTTATCTGTTGATCCTCACACAGGAAATCCTCTCTCTCATGCTCTGCGGGTCTTTACGTAATCGAAACACATTGTCACCGGTACTAGGAAACCAGGAAATATTAGGATTAAATCAATTCGTTCCAATGAGGCAACCCTGCACGGAGGCGCGAGGCGGCGGCGGGTGCGACTTCACAAAGGCGCGCCGAAAATATATATCCCAGATGTATACGGTAGATAGTTGCTGTACCTAGTGCTACGTGTTGAGAGTCTGTAGCGAGGTAGGCAGAGACTGGAGACTACTCAAGAGGTCTTACCCATTTATTCTTAGTTATACTTATATTACAAATGCGCTGGTAACTCCGTCTGTCCGTTAATTTGTTATCAATTCGGTATCAGATTTTCGAGAGGATATAGGAGACTTTTTATCCCGGGAGTACATTAACTAAGGATACTTTCCAACTGTCAAGCGATGCGAACGAAACCGCTGGTAGATGATATTGGTAAAATCGTTCCGTAAATTAAATAAAAAGGAGTTCCACAAAACATAATTATGTTACTCCATCACTATTTTAACATGAAACTTTATTATCAACACCGACTTCCAAAATTCGAATTTCGGGCCGAAAGACCAGAAACCCAAAATTTTGTCGCTAAAAAAAGTTTCGATTTTCAAAATAATATTTCTCAAAAATACTTGTTCTTTTCCAAATATTTTGTGCTACAGCCAGTATTTATGTATGACTGTATGTTGCCAGTACCAACGTACGAGGAATAAGTTTCGTTCCAGTTTAAAAACTTTGTGTTTTGTAAATCTACAGGTGGAAATGTTGAATCTTTCATGTAACTATTATAATTATTATGGTTATCTTTAACATCCATATCTCATGTCAACACACATGTTTATGAAAAATCGGTCATTCTGTGGTCAAAAACTTAGATCAGATAAGATAATGGTCAATTTTCATCTTACTTAGATGAACCCTAAAAAAGACAATAAGCAAATTGCAAGCCGGCCAATCGGTGGCCGATAGACACTATCTTTCAAATAAATTGCGTTAGTTTTAACATAAGTTTCTTATAATTAGGTATGTCAGATTTTTATTTCAAATAAGTATTTTGCGAAAACTAAATCCATGATTATGACACAGACGATGCTCACCCCTACCAGGATTTCAGAAATAGCAGGATGTCACTCCCGCCCAACTCTCGAGAAACAAAAAGAGTTGAGAGTAAGAAATAGTTTTTAGCTCGTAGTCATAACGCAAACATTAATGTAACTTATTTGTGTTTGCTTTTAGTTCTACGCTGGTCATTTTCCGACCAGTTAATTTATAAACTTTTCACACTGTTTTAAGGTTCTTATTTCAAAAGGATTTTTTTTTCTCAAGTTGTGTAACGTATACAGATGCGGAAGTAATTTTTCCTTCGTAGCTTTCATTTGCTTTGAAGTTAATAATTTAATTTACGCTTGAGGATAATGGATGATTTCTGAATTGTGAATTAGCAGCTAATAACGTGTCAAACACTGCTTTACTTATTTAGACTTTTCACACAATGCAAAGTTTCGGCTTTGGATAAACACTCACAAGTCAAATTCTTAATTCAGAAACCGGCCAAAAACGTCGTTCAATTTTTGCTCCATATGGTAATATTCGTCCAGTTTGGGCTTCTAAAACGCGTGTAACGTCCTAACTACGAAGTTCCGTCCTTTGCCATAGCGCGGGCTCATTATAATCCTCGCGGCACGATAATTACGGCAGTTTTGCACGTTTTCATTATCGCCCCTCCACGTTATCGCGCCATACTTATCCTTTTACACTTTAACTATACTAGTGATAATTTATATTCTCTCCTATCTATTGTCCGCTCATAAAGAGGGATGTGACACAAGAGATCCGAGTTTTTATCGATATCGACTAGATCCGCGTTTCAAACTTTGTGTAGGTACTCGCAATATGTAAAAAAATGAACGTGGGAAATTAAACAGGGTGTAAAAGAAAGGTGTAGCCCATATTTAAATGAGTCTCATACAGCGTTTATTTAAATAAAACACCAAACAAACAGATAGGTATCGTGAAAATATCCTTTTAATTATTCAAACGGCAACTCCATGATAATTCAGTTCTATATCAGTGGCTCGCACGCAACAGTCGCACGACATATTTAACATTTTTTCATTCCGGAAAATGCAAAAAGGACACGCATGACGCATGGACGCGCGACAAAAAGTTGCGGCGCATTCGCATTGCGGGCGTACGTCTGGCGGCAGAGTACCAGGATCGCAGCGGCGCGAGGAGATAAGTAATTCTGTGCTCGGTCGGGGGCCGGGCGGGCGGTCGGGGGGAGGGGGTAAATGCCCGCGCGGCGGCGGCGGGTAATTGGTTCGCGCCGCCCGAGGCGAGCCCGTAGTATCGCGCTTTAGCGACGGGCGCCCTCCGGTGTCGGGCGCGCATTATACGTCGGTGGAGTCGAATTAGGTGTAGATTTTTTGGTTGTTTTATTTTGTGTGAGCTGGTTCGGGTTGTAGGATATTTAAATTAGGATAGATGTTGGATGTTCTGTGTTACGTTTTTTGTGTTTGGTTTTGCCGTATCATTCCGTATAATATCAAACATTGTTTAATTATGGAACATGCGAATTGCACAAAGCTGATTTCTTCTACATTTAAAACTTATGCTTTGCTTGTCGCTGTAGTAAATCATATCATCAGTCGTGCTGCATGTATGTGCCTTAACCTAATGATATTTAACAAAGTTATGTGGTCCACATGATCATTTTATTGACCAGCTACTATTAATATGATACAGTGGTGCCCTTGCTCTATTTCGGATTAATATTAAACCCATCACAAAATTGACTTGACTTCTGAAAAGACAACCGACGTTTTTTTGATTATTTTTCAATAACGACTATCCACAAAGGTCATTTTTAAAGCCAACTCCCACAAGAGGCCTGTAACAAAAGAAATATCCCGCAGCAAAACTTGTCGACTCCACACCACTCCGGACGGCTGTTTGTCATGCTACCGCGGAGTTATAGCTATGTCATGTGGCCACCGGCGCGCCACTTTATACATCCGACCGACGGCGCTACCGCCCGCCACGAGCGCGCACACCTCCTGCCAACACATGTATACCTAGTACTTTAGCTATCGAGTGCTATGTCGGCACCTACTCTCTCACTGAAAAGTTAACGTTTTGCGCCAAAGTTCCCTTTATTACAGTGTTAGAGGTTCTCACGTCGTATATTTTATTACGATTGAGATATAACTTGAATATTGAGTGAGATTGACGTAAATTTGGTAATGGAGACAGGATTTCAGCAACCGATATTGTAACTAAAACTTTGGCAAAGAGAAATGGTATAGACAGTGATGACATGAACGGCAAATCACCTGAAACGGTGTGAAAAATTATTGCACACTAGCTAGCTTCTGCCAGCTGCTTCGCCCGCGTGAATGTCGAAAATGATCCTGGGGGAACATACTCCCGGGATAAAAAGTAGCCAATGTTCCAGACTATAATCTACATATCTCTATGCCAAATTTCGTCCTGATCCGTTCAGCCGTTCTAGCGTGATTGAGTAATAAACTTCTATCTAAACTTTCGCATTTATAGTAGCAGTAAGCTTAATTCAATATTTTCAGACAATTTACATGAAATAATGCCTTTATCAGCCACGGGACGAATTGCAGAGAGAAAGGGGAGAACAGTGGAAACAGTATCTTAAGTAGTTTGAAAAGTTTTCGACTCCGATCCAGCTGAATAAAGTTGAATCTTTTAGCTAATCTTTAACACGCTTGTGCGATAATCCGGGATTAAAAGAGGATAAGAAGGAGGTATCAGCTGCTTATTATTGAAATTTTAATAAAACGTTGTAACTATTAGACTCGGGGTAATATATTTGGGCTGCATGGCTGTCTGTGAAACAAGTGTCTTACTTTGTCTAACTGCACATCGTTTTTCTAGATCAAAGATTTCTATTAGGTGGAGCCCAGAATTTATCGGAATCTTTCTTTGAAATGGATGCATAGATGGACCATAAAATCTGGGACAACACGCGAGACAGGACGGAGAGCAATAAATAAGCGACAATCTATGTTTTGACTTAAGGTTCTCCGGACGTGGTACTTTAAAGGAAGAATAATGAGAACCCAGGGTGGACTTTTGTGGTAGAAGGTTAATATTTAGACCAAAGCCAATATTTTCTCCGTACATGACATCCGGACCAGACGGTTTTGAGTTTTCCCAAGAAAATAACAAATGAAATGTTCTGTTACGGAAACGCACGTGAGTCCCACATGAGAGTTCCTAATTGCTCGCATACTGGCCAGCTGAAACGAGCTACTGACGGATTTACAGTTTCTGGGATTTCTATAAATCTTTGAGATGCCAACGCCGACTGCTATACTGTAGATGACTATGATTTCCTGGTTACTGGTTAAGAATAGGTGTCTGTTGCATGTCGTTAAGGGATTGGTACCTAGTAGTCCTTGGGAAGTTTGTCTCACTCACTCATATTTTAAACGTAGAAAGGGAGAATGGGTTGGTATCAAAAACCCTCGAAATTTTTAAATACAAAAAACTTGAAACAGAGTCCGTCAAGCGTAAGCCCGCATCCGTCCGAGTTCTCCGGATTCATTGTAGTTTCATCCTCAAACCTCCCGGACGTACGAACTTCCGGATGAGCTCTTATAAAAAGCTATGGTGCTTCTTTGCACCCTTGTTGACCTGGTACTTCAACGCGAGAAAAAAATCCGATTTTGTCCAACAGCAGCGTTATTCTGCCATGAATATTTCGGTGATGAGTTCGGTGCCTAAGTATTCACGGAGAGGTTTTACATAATAATTCTATTATGTAATACCTCTCCGTGAATACTTAGGAAGAAGAGATGTTTACAACTATTCAGCTGTAAACATCTCTTCGTGAAAACATAGGTGAAACGTGTGAGCTGTCAATCCTTCCTAACCAGTCAGTATGACAGCTCACTTCAACAAGATTTCGCAAGAACTTTTCAAAATCGACTGTCGGATGCGTCGTTTTCTCCTAATCATTAAAATATTGCACACTTGCTTCTCCAATTTACTTGGGACTTTGGCAGAATAGTCGACATCGGCTTTGTTTGCCATATATTAAAAATAGAATAGAATAGACTGTCGGATGGTTTGAAAAATTAATTCTCCACACTCTCTTCACCTTAGTTTTTACAGAATTAACCGACAGAATCCCATAACAGACCTGAGTTTTCGAGTTCACACGACCACATACATTAATCCCATGATTGAACGGACTTTAGATTGAAAAGCTACACTATATTTATCTTGTAACCGCTACAGTATAAACCATGGGTAGCTACGGTATAAGCATAAACCAAGTTATGATGCCGTAAATCAGAACATTACGTGTGCGGAGCGCACCTTAGTTTTTAATACTACCATCAAAGGCATACGAGTTATAGTTCGCTTAAATCAAGCGGAAGGCTTGGAGTATAAAGTCTTTAAAGCGCTTTTATTTCTAGAGTGCACTTTTTGTAAATATTTTTTGTTGGGAAATTGAATATTATTAGTGTGTGTTGACCTCGCCTGCAGTTTATGCTAAGTTAGGTCTCACTTAATGTGTGTTGCTAAGTTCTGGCCTTTGGATCCAAAAAAGATAATCTTTCATCTTTAAAAGTCAAACACAGTTTCTTGTGATTAAAAAGATTTATTTACATGTGGTCGTTACGGATTATCAGCAGCCAGGAAATCGGATACCAGTCTTGCCCAGGATAACTTTTTTTGAATCCATCTTTTTCAATCTTTGCCCTGAATGACGCTTCGTCACTTCGAACATTGAACATCAATTAACAGTTTTTCGAACGAAAACATTAATTCTTATTATAATTCGTGGGGCAGCCCTTTTCGGTCATTAGTCGTCGCTCGGCGCCCGGTTCGCACGGGCTCGGCGCGGTTACACTAGGGTTGCACGTTTTTATGACACCGCACTGCTGCTTTATATATTGATATTTTTTTAGACCGTGCTGTCACAATATTGAGACGAAGATTGCTTGGACTATCTGAAAAAAAAACGTTAGTGTGATTTTTCTACTTTTTGTTAGGGACAGATTTAAATTAATTAATACAAGAGCAGTTAGTTGATTTCTTGAATTCGTGCCAAAACATTGTTTATCCAACTCATTTCTCAATGCAAGTGCGTTATTAACATTCATTCGGTTTTATTGCTTGTATTCCCTGGGACCTTATTGTCGGAGCTGACTTTTGCGAGAAACCGAAAAGCTATTTGAGAGCTGACAATTTGCTAGTCACATAACATAATAATTCACAATGAAATTGAAAAAATCTTGTATTATTTTCCTTTCAGTCAGCCCTTAGCACTGTTATCTTGCGCGCTAAAGCGCAACGAGACACATAAATTAAACGCGATATCATAAATATATCAACTTCAGACAAGATCGAACATTCTATGAATCTCTAAAGACTATCTGTTTAAAAAAAACATAAGAGGTGCAAAAAAATAAAACATAATATTAGTGTTTTAAAATGTATAAATTTAAAATTGGAAGTGGTAGCCCTTCGGGGACGCTCGGGCGCTGTCGGGAGCGGTCGTGGCCGCGCGACGGGGCGCATAAAATACGCCGCGCGATGTCGTCGGCTACACAACACGATGTGTCACGGATACACGACCCGAGTAGAGATGTGGCTAAGTACGGATATTATCGATATCGATGAAATAATTTTATTCCTCTGCGACTTTTTTCGGAGATTTTAACTTCAGTTTTTTGTTTAAATAAAACTATGAATAATATTTATTGACAAAAATGTATCGAGTTTGTTTATAATTTTATCTCTATAATTCGAGTACTCAACAATAGTAACAGCGAATTTCAAAACCAACCGCATAGTAATCATCCAAAATGTATCATATTTCAAACCCTGAAGTAAAACCTACCATCGACAAAAAATAAACTTGGCACAAGCCCTACAGACCGGTGCCCTCGCCGCCGCTCGCATGCAATCAGTCGGGGCGAGCCGCGGCGACGCCACTCAGCGCGCCTCGTAAACGTTATCGGGTACATCGTAAAAACGCTACGTAAAATGGCGAACGTGCCGCCAACCGGCCCGCACACGTTCTATATTTGAATTTTGAATTCGAACTTGGAACTATAGAATGTGTTTGAAAATTGAAGCGGGTTTTTATTTTTAGGAATGGCAAGGCTAAGTGATATTGCATATGAAGCTAGTTTGGGAAATAAAAGTAGTAAGGGCCAGTTTTTGACGAGAGTAAGAAGTTAATAACGTGTCAAAGCAGTGACTAATATAATAGTAGGTACCTACTCAACTTCAAAATCTTAATTCAGAAATGGCGCCACGCACGCGTGATTTAGTATTAAAAGTGAAAAAAAAAAACATTTTTCCGCTGAGTTATTTTGTTGCGGTGATTTGAATAGTTATAACTATGAGTGACTGGCCCGGCGCGCCATTAGACGATCAACTAATCGTTTCGTGAAAAATGAACTAAAAACCTTAAAAAAATAATTGTATTAAACACGGTGCATTATTTTGTCTGCATTCCTTACTCCGTATCTTTGGAAATTATGGAATCTACAAGTTGATATTAATTATTCCGATCCACGTGCAGCTTAAACATTTTATATGATAATCAGGGATTTTTTCCCTACACCTTGATATATTTTTAACATAATATCTAAATTTACTATTAGTCATCTTAACCCAAAGGTTGACTGGTAGAGAACGCCTTGATGCATTAAGTCCGCCCATGTACCACTATTGTACATAAAGTTTAAATAAATAAATAATAAAAACCATCGCATTGATAAAATAAACAAAATATAACATTCAGTGTTTCCGACGTTTTAAAACTTCAAACTAAGAAGCGCGTTCCCTTCGAAAGCCTCCCTTTGCAAGACGAAACACAGCTCTAAATCATGCAACTTTTAGAGATCCCTGGGATCGGAGACGTGACGGAGGGGCCCGCAGGCAAATTCACACCCCAATTAGTGTCTGATCGAAGTTGCGCGAGTGGGCTTAGCTTGGACCCTCCGTACAAGATGTATAAGATGACTGGAAACGGCCTATTTTTTTTTAAGAACTCTTTTGATACTGTTTTACTAGTATTTTCGTTGTATCATTATAAAAACCAATAAATGAAATAGTACGTACAAAGTAATAAATTGAATTATTCACAAAAAATCTGATTTAAAGACCAGAAAAGTGCTTATCATTATATTACTTCTATCATTAGCCCGCGGCTTCGCTCACGTTTATGTTGTGCTATCTCTATACCAAATCCCATCAAAATCGGATCGGTGATTAAGGCGTGAAAGCTTAACAAACAAGCAAACTCACTATTGCGTTTCTAATACTAGATTTGTCAGCGGCTTCGCTCGCGTTAAAGGCTTATATAATTCCAAGGGAAGATTCCCACGGGATAAAAAGAATTCAAAGTCAAAGTCAAAACGTTTATATAAATTAGGCCATTAAACGGTACTTTTGAACGTCATCATAATCCACGTGTATGCCATTTTTATCAAAATTAATTCAGCCGTTAAGACGTGAAAAGGTAACAGACAGCATTTATAATATTAGTCTGGATAAGTGTGATGTAGCGTTATGGAAGTCTGAATTTTGAACTTTCTGCCTTTGTCTATCAACACTTAGCAACCACCGGAAGATGTCTTTGAATGCGTTTTAATGCTACACCAACCCAGAACAAAATCGAACCTTCAAAGTAAAACCGTTACTAAACGAAATTATGAAATTTTATAGGGGAGCCAATATTAGAAAATAGTCACTGTTTTTAGATAGATGGCATTGATACCTCAATTCATGAAAAGTTTCGTTTAGTAACGGTTTTACTTTAAAGGTGCGAAATATCTGCCCACCTCAGACAAGTAAGTGTTAAACCCTCTCGGTAAGCTCCTTGAACGGCCCATTGTTGTCTCCAAACCATGAGTTGAAACGGCGAGCGATGAGTAGCTCGCCGTCCGATAAAGACCAGGCCCGGGTCGAAGGCGCATTGTGTTACACGCGCGCCTCTTTATAAAATGTTAGCATAGTTGACGGGGCCTGCTAGGGCAAGTGCCTGATAGGGTTGCGGAATTGTTCGATAATGTTACCGCTGCCCTGGAACGCAAAGGGCATTTAGAGGAACACGAGTGCGATTGAGTAACAGTCTGATCCTCCTATACGCTCTACCCAGAGTGGAAGAAGCCATACAGACCCAAAACCAAGCCATGAGTTGTGACTTCGAGAATGCGCTGAGACGATCTCGATTTCAAGTCCGGATCCGTTGCAGTGTACGGCGAGATAACTGTACAACTGCAGTTTCAGTCACAGTTTCTTAGCCTCATTTTGACGTTTTAAAGCTTTTTTATTAGTGAAACCTGTATTTTTAGACCTTCTTAGGATTCCTGTCGAGCTTGTACCGCGATTTTAACGGTTCGCCTGATACTGCCTGGTTGCTTTTTCATAAAACCTAACTATCAGCTTTCAGTCTAACCGGATGCGACTGAGTACCAAAATTAACCATTGAGAGACTGCCTATCTGACCTCCACCTCCACCTCCACAACCCAAACCCAGTAACTGGGTGATACGGTACTCATACCGTATCACATGTAATAAAAGAATCAACAATAAAATGTCAATATTATGTCACATCCAGCTCTTCTACAATCGGTATCTAACAATCCCGGGGCGCTTATTCCCGGGCCGGGCGGTCCCGGCGGCGTTTAATTCCATTCCCGATCCCCTTCCCGGGTCGCCGCCAGTTTAATGAGATATTACAACTGTAAAATTATGTCCTCACCTGATCTGGACTCCTGGTAGAATTTGTTCGACAAATCAATAGGACTAAGAGGTATTTTGGTACTTTATCTCGGTTAAACGGGAAATAGGGCAGACTCAAATGGACTCATTTTATAGCTGGCTAAGTAAAAATCAATACAGGTTTTGTAGCGCAATGTTGACCACTCTAAGGGTTTTTATCCGAAAAATTAATGCCATCGGATCACTATCGATAATAATGTGATTATGTGACCACTCTATTTAGAAACGTCAAAACTTTAAAATATCGCCCTGTTTACTTAGAAACTGTTTATTAACTAAAATCGAAAAAATATTTCACAGTGATCGAATCTTGTTGGATAATATAATATGCCACTTATGTGTGAGAACTTTAGAAAAGGAACTCAGCATCGCAAATACATAACACATACATCCGCAAACACATTATTAGATTATTACTTGAAAGTTGTGAAAGTTTTCAACATTTTGTCGGAACCCACTTGGCTAATTGTTCAACTGGCAACTTTATTGTAGAGGAAGTTTTTACACGTTTACACGGTGACTCTGTGATAGGTACTTATCACAGGTTTGTTTGTCTAAAAGCTAAAAACCTGAATAACCATCAGTATTATCTTGCAAATGTCACCGGAAAATTGCAGATTCCGTAAGACTGTAGTAAATCTTTACTAGGTTATAATTTCTAGTTATATTATGAATAAATCGTTCTGTACATACCTGTACAATAAATCCCATCCAAATTTAATAGTTTCCAATATCGTGTCTTATTAAGAAAAAATAATTAACAATTATATTTCACGCGTTATTTTACAATCTCACGGCGTTTGAAATTTTCCGGTGGCACAAATAGTCAGATACACTATAAAATGCTTTAACTAACAAAAACTTTATGAGAATTGGATGTTAATAATCGACCATCGCACGTTTGAAAAGTTCAAAACTATTTTTTTTTCCAATCAGTTGGTGTACTGGCTTTATTGGAAACAACTGCTCAAATTGAAACACTATTGGGGACTCGATGCGTTCATTAGGACGTGGTGTTTTTCGCATATATTCTGAAAAACATTAATTTTCTTTTGAGCGTCGTCACTGCAGTCGGATGGAAATACTTATGGATACATAATAATTTCAGCCAGGAATCATCCACTCCTGAGTATCCCCTCTGTTCATACTTCTTTGTAGCATGCAGTACCCAGGTGTTTCCCACGACTTTGACGATACCCTCAACCCAACGCGCGTTTGAACAGCCCTGGTTACTTTTGCCTTAAAAAAAAATGAATATCAACCCAAAAAAGTTATTTATCTACGCTCAACACTTACTCAGGAACCAAGCATACGTGTCTCGCATGTTATCATTCCATTCAGATGAATTACGATTTTACATAAAAATAATAAACAGACGGCCAGACCCGCACTAAAACGCATATCTTTTTCTTCCCCGGATAAGCCCCGGGCCGGGATTGCGGGTTCCCGGGTCGCGGGATTGCGGGATCCCGGGTGTTATCAAGTTATCAATTTGGCCCGCCCCGCCATATGTTGGGATCGGGAGCTCGGGACGACCCATCCTTTGTGTCTGCCTGTTTTAGTGAAGTGTGCTTGCGACGATATAAAATGAAATGCTGTAGCTTTCATGTTGCCTGGTTAGGTACCTAGCTTTCAAAGTGGTGGAAATTGTAATTTTGATCTGTAGAATTATAAGATGCCATCTTTGTTGTCTATGGTAAGACTGCAATGGGTAGCTAAAATAATAATAAGAGATCCTTTATTTCAGGTAACTAAGGCCCATAAAACAAAATACATATATGTATAAGTATAAAAACAATAACTACAAACTAATACAAATTTGATAAACATTTTTTTTTTTTGTTTTTTAGTTTTAAATCAACGGTTACCTAAGCAAGACCTTTGTACCAGTGATGTTATAGAGGTGCGATTCCTTTCCGAAAGTTCGGAACTTCCGATTGATTTTGCACCTTCGGTTCCGATAAATTTTAATCGGAAGTTTTATCGGAGGTCGATGCACAGCGGTGGCGGCGCGCGGTGTCTTCGCCAAGCTCAGAAACATAGCAAGCGAACAAGTTTCTAGTGGTGCTGGCCGAATCTATGACCCGTTTAGAAGTAGATTGGACGGAGATAAAGCTGGGAATCTTTTGTTCATCACTATCACAACATATTATAAAACAAAGTCCTCCGCCGCGTCTGTCTGTCTATCTGTTCGCGATAATCTCCAAAACTACTGAACGGATTTTCATGCGGTTTTCACCAATGAATGGGATTATTCATGAGAAAGGTTTAGGTGTATTTGAAGCTAGTTAAATATAATTTGCTTATTTTGGAGTCACTTCATTTGATTTAATTTACTACTAGTACTGTTTAAGATTTTAAATTAGATTGATTTTATTTTCAACACCCAGGTTTCACTCACCTGTATTATTTTTTGAACTGATAATAATAATTTAACTGATGAATAATGTGTGTAATTATATTTTCTTAGACCTGCCCATAACACATCTCTCTTCTGCCTCCGATTTCGGTTCCGATTCCGGTTGTTCCGTCAACAGTAGAGTCACTTTATTAATATATTTTACTGAACTGTAAATGCTGACGTTCAAAAGTGCCGTTTAATGGCCTAATTGAAATAAACGTTTTTGACTTTTTTTAAAACCAAACTTAAAAACTCCGCTTTCGAATACGGTTCCGATATAACCACTTCCGTAAAATCCCTACTTTGTACCCGACTGCCCCAGAAGGAGGGTAATGTTTTTCCATTAACTTATTTTACCTTTTTCTTGCACAACACTCGGTAACTAAAACTCCTTCGACTGGCCTGTTGGTCGAGTGGTTAGTGACCCTGACTGCTAAACCGGAGGTCGTGGGTTCGATTCCCACCCAGGAAAAATCTTTGTGTGATGAGCATGATCATTTGTTCTGTGTCTGGTTGTAATTTGTCTATAATATGTATGTATTTAGAAATATATAAGTATGTTTATCAGTTGTCTGGTTGCCATAGCACAGGCTCTGCCTAGTTTGGGATCAGATGACCGTGTGTGAGTTGTCCCAAGATATTATATTATATATATTTTTAGAAGACTGATAATGATCATCATTATTTCAACCGAAAGACGTCCAAAGTATTATGATTGCCTTCACCAAGCGTCGCCACATCGACCAGTACAGTGCTCCTCACATCCATCCAGCATACCCCCGTGGCCCTCATCGGTCACCTATTGGGAGGCCCGATCAACACGTTAAACTACTAATAAATATTGCCCTCAAAAATCAGTCTCACTTTAAACACAATACAAAAACTCTCCCCACATTTAGCAGCGGGGTTTTCCGCGCCATCCCTGTCCTAATCCACTTTTAATTTTGATTAATGTCATCCCTGACCGCGTCTGTAGCCCCTAGTCCTGTTGCCTCGCTTCGCTTCGCCCCGTATTCTGCTTGTTCGTAGACCCAATACTAAATTACCCACAGCCTGTGCATGTGACAACCATACGGTACCTTTTCAGAAGTGTTTTAGGCTGAATGTACAAGGTGTTATTGGAAATTTGTTTTAGAATTTTGACCACAATAATGAAAAGTCTCAAAGGACCGTTAAAACTTTTTTAAGGCTTAGTTGAATGATCTTAGAACATGTTTTTGTTTTGAATGTTTTTTTTTTATCATTTCATATTATGACATGAGGTAATTATTATAAAAGTTTGAACTCATTATGTTGTTTGTTATTTTTCAGGTAAGACACATTTTACAAACCTACAAGTAATAATGTAAGTAAAAGTATCAACCAACAGAAACAAGTTTCTTCAGCCGAGTAAATAAATGCACCGGAATAACTTGGAGACTAGGCTACCATGACCGTATCAAAATCTAGTGCAGACACCAGGCGACCATAACTCAGTAGCAGGCGAAGTAACTTAGCGACAGGCGGGGCGGACGCGGCGCGGCTTCCGGGCGCGCTTCCTTCCGGAAATAGGGCCCGTTCCGCCACCGCCCGGCGTTCGTCTAATGGCGCGTGCCTCTATAATGTCATGCCTCCCTGGTAGCTACTGCTCGTTAGCCCCTGCTCCCCGAGTGACGATTTTTCCTTTTTCACGGATTTTTTGTACATTATTATTTTCTGTCTTGTGAAGGTCTTGTTAGACGCGTGTTTTGCTACTTTGTTATTGTCATGTTATTGTTAACCTGAAAGCTTTTCAGAAACAGTTAATAATAGACTAATAATGTCAACTCGACAAGATATTTTCTCAAGTTTAGCTGTTGGTCTAAATACAATACAAAATAGCCAAAATAGGTTTGGTTGGTGTTAACTACTAAGGCATCAAACCACTTTTCAATAACAGATGCTATAGTTTTGGTCCTAATTCTTTTGGGTGAATGCGGCTAATATCTGTAAGCTTCCTTGGGTTTTGGGACAAAAACAATGAAGAATTTCATCCACTCGAGCCTTTGAGAGATTTTTTCAGAAGGATACTCGTAGTTATTCTTCAGTGGACACTAATTCTATAACACGTGAACAGACCGACGTTCGTCCGACGGCTTAACTTTTACGGTCGTCCCAAAAATCTAGGATTTAGAACCACCATAACAGTTAAATGAAAACTCCCGCCCACTGTTCAAGTTGAAACTACAGTCATACAATTAATCTTCGGTGTAATCTTGGCTTAGGCCTTGGTCCTTCAAAGTGTATGCTTATTTATGTCCGGAAACACCGTCGATCGCAAACATCTTAAATTTATAATAAAACCCAGGAGATTGTAAATCTTTCTTCTCGATATAAGCGTTTATTGTAAATTTTCTTATTTAGGTGGAATTTATTATATTCAAAATGATCGGAGTTCATTCTCCTTGTTTATTCCAACGACCGATCACAAACAGCGTTTATTCTTCTCAAACAAATCTATCAGTTGAACTTGGTGTACACACAATAAAGTACAGCACGTGAACTCCGAATGGCTCTAACGTATAGCATCGACATCGCTGCATGTACATATAACGCTATCGCTAGCGTGTCGCGGTAGGTAGCGGCGCGCCCCGGGCCGCGCCTCGCGCCTGTCGACTGAGCCTGCCTGCGCTGACGGGCTATAGCGCGACTGCAACGGGCTTGATACTTGCTGTTTATTTTATTAATTGTTTTTTTTATTGAGAGGACATTATTTTTATTGTTTGTGACTGCTTCTTATTATCATGTTCATGGCTTTAATGAGTTTATTGATAACCGACTTGGCAAAAATATTATTATCTTCTGGGGTAGTCGGGTAAAAAGGAAGTTATTTCGTTTTTTTTTTCAGCTAAATACGTGAGCTTATAAATTAGATATTTGTTTAGTTAAGAACTAGTATTAAATAAATGCTGATATAAAATTGGGATAATAAGGTTATCTTCTATCTGGAAGAGGTAATCTCTTTTAGCTTTTAATTTAAGTTATGAGCGAAAAATACAGAGCATTTGTTGCATAATTTCGAGAGAACCTCCAGTCTAAAACACTATTTCTACAAATGATATCCGTCAAACCCTCCAAATTCCTCACCAAATTATGCAACATTACCGCTTATTCATCAACATTTCAGAGTCTGCACTCTAAAAAAAAGTACGGAGAAATATTTCAACGCGCCGCGCCACTAACGACCAAGCCCATTGGGTTGGCGCGGCGCGTCGTGGCAGTCGGGAGCTCGTCAAAGGGCCTCGCGCCTCGCAGCCTGCTCCTCCCACGCCGCTGTCACCCTCATTATGTTACCGCGTGAGGATACATTCTGCAAAATGGCGCTTTGCCCTGTGGTAATGCGACGCAGACTTGTCAATTTACAACAGTGTTCATTTGTAGCAAAGCTGCGAAGGGGTTTTATGTAACGTTGTGTAATTATAGAGTATAGAACAAAATGAACGCAATACCTGAAAAGGGGTCTTTGTACGCATCATTGAACAACTTTTTTGAGACCAAAGAAGAAATGTATGGGGCCGTCAATTTTTTTTGCGATTGTTGGTCCAATAGTAAAAGTTGTTCATTAAGATGAGTACAATGACTCCTTTTCAGGAATTGCATTTATTCTTTTACAGTTTGTATATAGACGCGTCATGCACAAACGGTACTTATCGGTGAACAAATAACTACTTGTTCGCGCGCGGGGTGTAGGAGGAATGATCTCGGCAGTTGCCTTCATTTTTTTGTTGCCATTAACGTTGCAAGTAACGCATCTATTGTTTATGTATCATTGGCTTTATGTAACTTTTTGAAATTATAGAGCTGCCTAGCGCAAATAGAAGTAGGGTTTTGAGTTGGTTAACCGGCTGCCGTGTAATGACAGTGATTTCTGAGCTCCTAGCTTTTATTGCTGGAAGGCATTGACTTTGCTAGTATAACTTTCTACGCTTCTTCTGGCAAAGATTTAGATATTTGCTAAACCCAGATGTTAGTTTAGTTAACAGAAAAATCGTATTTTGTTAGGTTTTGATCTTTAGTTTCCACCATTATCTCACTGGTATCTTTAATAACAATTATTCGTTTCAAACAATATTTAGCACCAAGCGTTAAACCTATAAAATGCGATAAAACGATTTGGCTTCTTTTTCCACGAAATTTCATATCTACTAGAGACTTCACCTGTCTGTTTCTACAGATCTTTCGTTAGTGATACTTCCAGTAATGTGCAAAACTATTCTAGGAGGTCTAGATATAGCAGTCGTTCTTTTGACGTATCGCGTAACCAATAAAGATATGGACGTTGAACCGACGGATCCTGTTACTGTAATGTCGACTCATCCACTGTTTGCTCTATCGCTGATAAATAAGTATTGCAATATTTACGTTATGTTACCTTGTCTGACTATGATTCTATTGAAACTAGCTAGGTATATTAAACATATCTTTTACATTTAAAAGATAACGGGAAAATTGATGTGCTCTCTTCTTGTTAAAGTCTTTTGATCTATCTTTTTCCTAATTTGTTGGTATTGCTGATTAATAAAAGAGTTACTGCTTAGCTATTACTTCTATAATAGGTTTATTATTTATTTATTTTATAAGTCATGTCGTCGCACAGAAACTGTAGCAGATGTAACATAATAATTATAAGTATAGGTAAAGGTACTGCTTATTTCTAAAGAAATTTCTTCCAGCAGACCTGCGAAAGGAGAAATACAAGTTTATAATACAAGGTCCTCACCAAGCAACTGCAACATAAAACCGTGTTAGTTCTCAAGTTCTCGCTTAAAAAACTTTCCATACGCATACGAGCCTACAAACAAAAGCAAGAACAATAATCGTAAAAGCCGTCGCCGGCAACGCGTTAGTATATCACCGTGATAAATATACACGAGACTGCTAACTCCGCGGCAGTGAGAGCGAGAAAATTACTGACCGCACGGCTTCAAAGCGATGCGATGAGTATAAAGCGATATTTATCTGTCTCTTGGCCTCGCCGGCACCGGCACCTATCAAGTCGAGTGCCGCACACACTGATTTACCATCCCCACAGCCTTTATCTCCAGGACCTAAAGTACATTTTCCATCATCAGGTTGGTTAGTAACAGTGTGTAAAACTATAGCACCGTAGATAGATGTGCTCGCGTGCAGTGACGCAACGCGGGACCGCTTGACATCTATATATAATGGTGTTTTGTGTATTATGCGTGTTGAATGTGTGTGGTATACGAGCTTCAATTTAAAATAGTCAGCTACCCTTTGTTATGGAATGTAAAAGTAAAAATCGTAGTAGGTAGCAGTTAGTTACTAGTAGATGCACGTTTAACGTCATACAGACATAGAAAGTGCTGAAACTATTCTCCAAAGATTTTTATGCAAAATGTGTTTTACTTTGATGACATCATCCATCATCACTTCTCTTATTCTGCCCTTCCATTAAGAGAAGAATTTCTAACTTTCCAATTATTTGGTCTTAAATTGTTTACTTATCAAGTTATCATTTACGTTTTGTGCACTAGTTTTAGTCTATGATAAATGACAAAATTCACAGCACTCGAAACTAAATTATTTCGTTTGTGTATTAAATTTTCAGAGACTCTAACTATTCAATGATTCAAAATCTTAATAAAATCTTCTTTACAAACAAAACTCCAAAATTAAACTCATCTAAAAAACAAAACCAGAAACCCCACCACTGCAATATGACAACACTCCTTTCCATTCTGGTCTCATAACGCGAGAACCGGAGCAATATTTAAGCGTAGTGCGGCACACATTTCCCGGACATATTTCACGGGCTCACATCTAGGCGCCGAGATTTTCCCGTACCGTCTCGTCGACGCTCGGTATCTTATCGCCGAGAGGCCGTGTCGTTTCCATCCACTGACGCGTAATGTCAGACGCGTCGACGTACGAATATTGCCACTTTGGTTTTATTATAGCAAGCGAGCAATTGTTCTGATAATAGTTTTCTTAATTAAAATACGGATGCTGCTGGTGGAATGGTTTGCAGTATTGGTCATGTTTGAGAATGATTTAAGTGTAGTTGCTTCCAGATTCAATGCTTGAGACAAGATGGCTGCCTAGACTTTTCCCGATTTGGTGAGGTCGGTTTCCAGTTTGACCGGGATGCAGCTGAAAACCAGTACTTTACATGGAGCGACTAGCTATCTGATGTCTACAACCCAGTAACTGGGTAACACAAAGCAATACTGTAAATTATACATATGAATTGCGATTTTTAAAGCTGCAAGCAAGCAAGGTAGACGATTTCTAAATAATTGCAACACTTCATCAATGAACAGCACAAAATGATCTACACTTGACATTAGCATGATAAGTCCTAGAAATAATTTATCACAACTCAGTTTCCTGTCAACTCAAATATTAGTACAACAAGTGTAAAGCCTCTCGCTTTTGTGCGAACAAATATTACACGACTTTCGGAAAGGAATTTGATTTCACCCCAAAGCATCCTCGACTAGGCGTGATGAGCAGGAATGCTAATTGAGCCGAATTATTTATTAATACAGAGTTTAAGCTCAACATTATTAATATTTAGAATTAAATTAAACAGCGTATTAAAATACTTGAAATTAATTATTCTCATTTATATTACTTGTTGGACGAATGTCTGCTTGGATCTGTGATTGCTGAAATTCGTATTTTGATGCAAATAATTTCTAAAATGTTTTCAAAATTCACTTTGGAAAAGTCTATAACGTTATTTAAGGTTAATTTATCAATAATCGGATGCTTATTATTTAGGCGTATATGTTTCTTTGTATTGCGGTTTCACATATTTTCCAAAGAAAAGCTGTCAAACCGCCATTTTAATTCCTTCAAAAAATGTAAATCTCATATTATCATTTGTCTAACATAAATGTGCCCTTCATTTAGGTACCTAGCGAAACTTCTGCTTCGAATTAATAAGTTTACTTTCTAAAGTCAATAGCAAAATGAAATTTTCGTCAGAAAACGATTTAGACCAGTGTTTTAATCTCTCTTGCTGCACCTGCATTCAAATTGCTTTAACTCCGCCTTCGCTATCTTCATTGGGTGCTATTTCATTATTAATCGTTATTTCTTCTACGTGCCCCTTCATAGTAACTGCTAAATTAATACAATTACAAAGGAAATCATTCGTTAACGTTTCACGAAGTGTCAAAATCTCTTATCGCTTAACAGGTGTTATTTATTGAAGCAAAATCTTAAGTTTTACTGAAGTTACTTTCGGAACAATGAACAAAAATCTTCTATTATTCAATATGTTAATTTATATTATAATTTGAATTAGTTAAGCGAAGTGATAGAAACTGTCTGTAGTTTAAAACTACTTAACTTACTAAAAAATTGCTCACACAATTAAGCGCAGTATATTACATGTTAGTGTTAGGGTTTAAAATTTCCCATCTCCAGGGTGGCCCCTGGATACGGTTATAGGTCTATCCCTGTACCAAAATAGATGAAAATCGGTTTGGTGAAAGCGTATCAAACAAAGAAACAAATTCAGTTTCGCATTTATAATATTAGTTAGGATGGTATCGCTTTCTCCAAAAAACACAATTAAAAGCCATCTATTTCGAAACAAATGCACCCAATTTTGCAAATTGCTCCCATAATAATTATGCGGGGGTCGCGCCACACCGAGGTTACCGGCTGGTCGGCAAACATGTGCAGACGTTAGGGCGGCGTCAAGCGAGCGGCGCGGCGAAGCAAATGGCCCGGGCCGTGACTCCCCCGGTCCTCGACGAGTCCGGTGGCGCGTGGCGATGCAATGGCGCGGCCCGAGCGAGGATCACGGATGTTTGAGCACTGTACATGCATACATAGTTAGCGTATTTAATATCCGAATTTTTAAAATAAACACCTATGTAGGCGGAATCTTGGACGAACTCCCACAAGGTGGACTGATGACCTAGTGAAGGGCGTGGGAAACCGCTAGATGCACATGACCGGTCGATGTGCCGACTCTTGGGGGAGGCCTGTGTCCAGCAGTGAACGTCTAACAGCTGAAATGATGATGTGATGAACACCTATTCTAAGGCCGCATTCCCACTTGCAAGCAAATCGCATGCAATTTTAATTACATTTCGGAGTACGATCGAGCGATTGATCATATTATACCTCTGTAGCCCGCAATGTAACGCAACCGGTGTGGAAACTGGTTGCAAGAGGGAACGTTACCTAAGCGCTGGAAAAATCCTCCACTCCGCTAGACTCTGACGTCACGATAAAGGGAAAAACGCAATCGTTTTTTTTAATAATCGAGGGCGTTTTGCGATACCAAGCTATACCCTCAATTTGATTGAGGACGCTGAGTTGAAGAGTTGACTAGAGAGTATAGTGGTAAAAACACTTCATACACTAACCTGGGTGGACATCTTAAGATCTGACTACTTCATTGAGAGTTTGTGACTATGGAATGGGATGGATTTATATATAAAAAAAACAAGCGACTTCCAAATAAAAACACTACAAAGTCTAAAATAACTTTAATTTGGAAGTCGGTGTCAAAAACGAAGAAACAAAACTAAAAACACCGACTTCTGAAATTAAAGTTATTTTAAACTTTGTAAGTAGTGTTTTTATTTGGTAGTCGGTTGTATTTTTATGTCAAAAAAGTATTTTTGTTCACTTTTTAGTTGTGATACTAATAATCCGACGTCATTTTGCTTATTTGGACTACTTAATTATAATATAATATATAAGTTTATTCAATAATAAGTAGTTTGTACATGGTATACAAAGTTGTCTAATCTACTTAAATGCTATAAAGAAAAACCAGTACAACAATTATAAAATGGGTCATAGGACTCCCTTTCCTTAACTAGGCAGGAAACCTGTCCGTATCTTAAGAAAAAGTATCAGTAATTACATCATCCAAGTAAGCAAAATGCTCATAAAATAAACTGCTGGGCCAAACTGAATAAAATTGTTACGGGACAAAATAGCAAATATACCGCATGGGACGAAAAAAGAATCATATACTTAAATCGGATCAGAAACCTCAGAGTAATCGGTGTACCTACATACATAATAATAAAAAAACGTACCCACCGAATTGAGAACCTGCTCCTTTTTGGGAAATCGGTTCCAAAAAACTGATAAACCCTGACATTATATGTATGATCTATCATTTTGAATTTTCTCATACAGTTCTTCGAATATTTTTGTCGATACATACGTATTAAAACTTTATACCTACTTATAAAAAGTTGAAGGTAACTTGAAAATTACAAATAAACTTTATTTAATCACGTCGATGCGACACTTGTCTATAAAAATATTATATGGGTGGTCTCTAATAGGCATAGGCACTTAGATTGTTTGCCGCATGCTTCATAGTTCGTTATAATTTGTATTTATAACGCACGTATCAAATCAAGCAATATGATACAAAAAGTTTTATAGCAAACTTTTAATATACGCTAAAACTAAAAAGTATATACTTGACGAGGCTTCGCAATACATATCTTACTATAACACATCTTAACAGCCATAGAAAATCTAAAATTCAATATCACCAAAGGTCCTAAGTGCTCCGATTGAAATATGACGATTGGCGGGCGGTCGCCGATGTAAGTACGAACAGTCGCCGGCCGGCGGCCACAAATCTTCCGTTTCACTCGGCGCCCAGCCTCCGAGCGGTGAGAAGAGGAAACAGCACGCTCCAAAGCACGCGACTGCGTGATGCCGGCTACTCCCGAAATAGACCCCCCGCGCGGGGTGCCGGCCCATCGACGTGCTTTTAGTATGCTGCGCGCATGCGAACCGCCCGCACCCTTCTGCGCTCCTGGTACTAACAAAGCTAAACTCGCGAAATTAAATAACAAATAACTAAATAAAAAATATTAACTGTGCTCAACATAGCATGCTTTAAAACAAAATGGTCGCTATCCTGGCCAACCCCAAGTGGAGCGAGGACCTCACAATCCAGATGATTATCGAGTACGAGAAGCGCGAATACCTCTGGAACCCGGTCTCGGAACACTACAAGAATAAGAAAATAAGGGAGCAAGGATACATAGAGATAATAAATGCACTAAATTTGGTCGACGTCACAGTTAAAGAATTGAAAAATAAAATAAAAAACATACGTTCGTCGTACAGCGTCGAGTTGAAGAAGATTCGCGCGGCGAGGAAGGCTGGTGCGCATGCGTATAGACCGAGCGTCACGTGGTTCGAACATGCAGACAGGTTTCTGCGGGCGATCGTCACACCGAGCTCTGTGAGTCTATTTTTTTGTTGTTTACGACGCTTACTCATGTTTACACATGCGCTCTGACGTTAAGCGGTTGTACGTTTGTTGATAGGTGGACAACAGTCTGCTGGAGATCCCGGTGAGCGATGACAGCGACGTGGTTCAAGACCTCAGCGAGCGAAAATCGCCGGAAAAGAAAAGTCCGCGAAAGCGTCGCAGCTCGACGCGTTCGTCGACACCGTACGTGTTGAACACGCCATCCCCTCGCCCCGGCACTCCGTTCGGCTTGAGTCAAGGGACATTCGGCATCCTCCCGCCGGTTACGTCCGCGCCGTTTCTAAATCCACCCGTGGGTATCGCTACGCCGCTGACTACCTCCCTCGCAACTATCTACCCGGTGCCGACAAAACAAAAGAAAAGTAATTCAGACAGCGGCGATCACACGGACTTGCCGCAAGATCTGAGTCAACATTCCGAGAATGGTAATGAGAACGAGTTCGAGATGTTTGGGAAGTTAATTGCGAGCCAGTTGCGGAAGCTGCCGCTCAGTTTGGCGCTGGACACTCAGTTGAAAATACAGACGTTAGTGAACGCAGCGAGGATACAAGCTGTTTATCAGCAGTACAGTTACGCGGGCCCGTCTCAGGAAGCCTTGTCTGTACAGGCTTTGTCCAACGGGATTCTAGCTGGAATGGCCACACAGAGCTCATTCGCATCTCGATCTTTGGGCATGGACAACGATTCTCCCGACGAAATGAACAGGGATTTGAAGACTATTGAATATTCTTTAGGTTCCGAAAACGAAGATTAAGATCCGGGAAGATATTTAAAACCTGTTTTTGCTCACACAACCTATAAGTACCTCATAATTCTCTGTTGAGATAAATTCGAGAATTTTGCTCATTATATACCTTTGTATAGCGTACGACGCACAATGATGTCACTTAGATTCTGATCTGGTGATTTGGGTAAAATATTAACTGTCAGAAATTATATATCTATGTGTTTTAGATGGGATTTTCGTGTGGTCGTTGTATTCGTAGTAGAAAAAAATCTGAAAAGATTTTATAAATGGAAAAAAAAACAAAAAGTAGTATTTTTCAAAAACTAGTCATTGATATTTCGGTGTAATGTAGATCTCGATGTTTCGGCTGTGTTATATTATTTTACAAAAAATGTTACCATATTATAATAATGACCTTTTTTGCGTTAAAAAAAGCAACTCCCATATTGAAAAAGTTGCCAACAATAACGAATTTATTTTAATTGTGATAGTTTTACAAAATGTAGATATCTGTGTTATAAATGTGATTAATATAGAAAAATGGGATTCTTCGTCTAATACCGAAATAATCGAGAATGTTGGTAAAGGTAACCCAACTATAGCCAACGTTACCCGGATTTTTCGATATTGGCCTATTGAACATGCCCTTAGAATAATTGCAGCATGCGTTTCATGTTAATATGAAATTAAATACCTCAAAATAGTGTCAGTACATATTAGTAAGAACGTTCTGGAAAAAAATATATATTATCTGTTGTTCTATGTGCCACAATTAGATTGTATACAGATTGTGATTTATTGAGAAATAAATATTTTATAAATGTCATAATATCATTGAGTATTTTTTACCCTTCAAAGACCATTACAACTAGAGTCACTTTATTATTATTATTAAACAGTAAATTTGACATACAAAAGTGCCTTTTAATGGTCTTATTGAAACAAATGAATTGGCTTTGGCTTCAGTAAATAATAAAAAAAACAAACTCTCAAATTAAATTTTTCAGTTCAAATTCAAGTATCAATCCATATTGATCACTCTATTTCATCAATAATATTCGAAACATTAAAAAATATTTTATTAGTCATTCAAATTCAAAACGAACCATTTATTCCAAACTAGAATGAAAAGTATTTAAATAAATATAGATTGGCAGTGCCGCCCATACTGGCAGGTTTAATTCCCACGTAATCCCGCCGACACTAGTTATTGATTGCCAGTTGGTTTGGCATGCCAAGCATTGTCGCCAGGTTGCCAGCGATCTACCTAGTAATGAGCGTATGTTGGGAAAAAGTATCGAGAGTTTAAACCTGACTTTTTTTTTCGGCAGTTTAAAATAGAACTTAAGAAAAAAAAACTATAAAATTAAATGGCATGCAGTTGAACCTAGTAATATCTCAGGTAGCTTAAGTTCCGATGAAGAGGTTTCAAGGTCTGCAAAACTTCGAAGTAAGCTTGAGCTCTTGTGAGAATAAGAGTAGTATTCCTTCCGTCTATTTTACAAGCATCCCAATCAATCAATATCAAATACAGATGATTTTTTTAAGTGTGCGTGGCCAAATCCTATCTGAGGAATATCGAAAAACACTGAAAGGAGTCTCGATATTGATGAAAACTAAAACTGCATCATTGGATTCCTTTTTTTTTAAATCGTTTTTCCTAGTCAGGCATCGAACCAGTTGATTTTGAAAAAAAAACAAAATAATTTACAAAATTTTCAAAAATCTATGGTGCTGTTTTAGTTTTCATCAACATTGGGCCCAAAAATTTACAACTGCATCATTAGATTTAAAAAAAATATCAGTTACGGTTTAGGTGGGGTAGGTTTAGTCAGAAATCTTAAAAGTAATTTGTTAAAAATGAGCACTTTCTTTTAGTTTACCATGTATTGTTACTTCCCAGAATTTTATCCGTAGTAGCGACACTTTCGGATGGTGTAATAATACCGGGTTTGTGTTTTTTTAAGAAAACCGATTTTTCAAAAATCCAATAATGCCGTATTAGTTTTCATCAAAATCGGGCTCGAGACTCCTTTCGCGCGTCGCGCGTCGCGCGTCGTTGCGTTTGACAACTCGCGTCATTTGACAGATCAAAATGGCGCGAAAGGCTCAAAAGGCGGGAAGATGAAATAGTGCTGCGAAAACGTAAGTTGAAGTCAATTCTACAAAATTTTAAGCAACGTTCGCTTTCGCATCTCAGTCGCAATCTGTCAAAAAACATATTTTTTCATACATTTCTAACAGATTAGGCTACGACTACATTAGCGACGGCAGCAAAGCCACAGTAAAAAGCTAGTTTTCAATACGAATAGCAATTATAGATTTTTATTCCGTTTTTAAATTAATATTAGTCTAATAATCATGCAGTAAGTAATTTAACGGCAGTCCCATGATATTAAACATTAACAACCTATACATTTTAAATACAATACTTACCTATCAGGTAGGCCATGACACGATTCCCATTCGCGTACATAGTTTATCGATCCATCTACCTACAGTTACTGTCCAACAGTAAATTAATTCAAGGGATTAGGTAGGTACAACAAATGGAGTGGAAAAAAAAATACTTTTACTTAAAACTTGCAAGTACCACCATCATCAATAAATGCTAGACATGTGATGGTACGTCCTTATTTTCCGTACCCTGGGCACTTGGGCAGTGTGTTCCGCTAAGTTGCTTACATAAAATAATACATAACATCTATTCGTTGGCTAGATTTGGGAGGAGTTTAGATCTTTACCCAGCAATGGGACAAATCGGCTAATTAAAATAAACGGTAATTCTGATTGAAAAGCGATATGACAAACCTAAAAATGATTTTTAAATACCTAGGTATTCAACGATACTCCATTTGACATAGTTCGTCGATTTTCATTTTTTTTCTTTTTACATTTTGCGTCCAAAATCGGCCATTTTGTTTTTCCAAATTTGTATGCTTTCCATGACATTCGCGCCGTCATGACGAATCAAACAACGTGTTACCAACGTGTTAAAACCCACGCTTTTGGTGCCACAAAGGTACAAACACATACATACGTACATAGGCTAATAAACACATTAACCTCCTTTGTGTCGCGCAGTCGGGTAAAAACAGCCTATTACTAGAATCCACAGCTGAAAATTGGACCTCTCAAAAAGAACAAAAACATAATTAAGTAATACTTACTCCTTATTGCACCCTATAATTACAATGATAGTGGGGTGGTACTATGGTCGATCTAATAGCTAAAAGCGATATTTCACAGACAACCTTCGAATGGATTTGACTAAGAATGAGAAAAGATACATAAGTTGTCTGTGGTATCTATACTTTTTACATAATAGTACATTGTTCACCGAGAGGAGAAAGTGACCGATTACCGTCGAGGGTGTCGTTCAAACGACGCCCGAGCCGTAGGCGAGGGCTTTAAAACACCCAAGATCGGGAATCGCAGTTTCTCTCGAGTGATACATAGTGCTTTATACTACACCTAGAAGGAAAATAAAAAACGAAATCTTTACTAATTGAAATTTATATTGAAATTGTTGCAGTTAAAACTGAATCCTCAAACAACACACAAATTGGAAATGGCGCCAATGGCGTCTGCAATTTTCACATGTTCTTTTTTCAAATTTTTTATCCTGCCGCCGCAGGGTCGCACTGCCAGCCCGACACCATCCAACACACAGCTAGTGGCCAGTGTCATTTTGCGAACTTGGAGATAAAAACTCACTGTAAAAACTTTTTGGCTTTTGATATTTAGGTTACCGGCGCATAGTCTTACCCAAAATTAAAAAAGAAAAACCACGTAAGAAATGGATTTTCATACACTTTTCTCTCCCGCTCAGATGCGTTTTCTCCCCGCATATTTGTTCGATATGCAATGACGTACTTTCTACCGTAAATTTGATAAAGTATCAAGGTACTTTCCAAGCAGGTGTAGTATAAACATTATTTTGTACTTATAAGAAATACGTAGCTACTAAAATACATGTACAATGAATGAAAGGGGTAGTGATTCTTGAACGTATTCTAAAGACCGCTTCAAAGAGGGGATATCCTTACATCACCTACTAGTCTAATACACAACAAATTTTCCACACACACACAGTCGATTACAAGCATTGACTCCCGTCCTCTGGGAGTCGCAAGTAAGGGCAGTAACACACAGATTGCAGTCGCGTCCCGCGTTATTACGGTTTATTATTATTCGTCGCGATCAACGCCGCGTGAGCGCGTTATTATGATAATGCGGTATGTATTCTGCTGAATGTACCTTAACAGTAGGGTTACCAGATGTGTAGCTTAAAAGTTCTGATAGAGAGACTGATTTCTATAATTTTGTCTTGATATTTTGACCGTGATTTAGTTTATTTGACTTTCGAGTAGGTAAATAAGTCTGCCTGCGCGCATATCCCGTTTTTCCCGTAGAAATTTCGGGAAATCCTCTCTCAGTGCTCTCCTACACTCCCCAAGGAATCTACATGCCAAATTTCAGCTTTCTACGTCCAGTAGTTTCGGCCTTTTGGTCACTTACGGAAGAGTTTTATACACAGAGTGTTCCAGAAGTGGTCATAGGGTATTGTTCTGTATCTGCAAGATAATAAAGAAACAATAGCAAAATTACAAATAGTGACTTTTTTCTAACCTCACCTATCCCGATCTCAAAAAACGGCTATAAAGTAAAAAAAAACACTTTTTGAGCAGTCTGATGCAGTTGGTCGTTTATTTTAGCTCAATCATAGATTCGATTATACATTATCTGACTGCTTGAAAAGAGATTATATTGAACTTTTTAGTCGCGTTCTGAGAACGGTTTAAAAAAAAAAACGTGTGTTTTATATTTTCTTTATTGTAGAGATACAGACCACCGCCTTAAATATGACCACGCACTTGTGGGACAGCCTGTATATTGATTATATGTGCAATTTAAATTAGATTAGCTTCCTGTAACAATTCACACAAAAACTGTTGGTTGTGTTCATTGGGTATAATTTAGTTTTGTTGTACCTATATATTTCCAATAGATCATAGTAAAAAAGATTAACGAATTCTATTTCATAAATTGATAAAAAATAAATTGACAGTAAAAAAAAACTCGGACACAGCGTGACGTTTGGTAAACATACTTGCGAAAGGGGTGTTATTTGCAACATTCGACAGTGTGGATGTAGCTTTTTTTGAGTTTTGACGTTTGGAAATGGCGGGAATATTTGACACTTGGTTGGCGATGCGTGGGGCAGCTGCAAAATTTATTTCTTTGCAGTAGGTACATTGAATTGCGTACAAGGATCGATAAAAAGCTGAAGATGATTATTATGACAAGGAAGAAAGTAATTAAACTAAAACAGCAACAATTTCCTTGCAGATGGAGCAGCTATACCTATCACTGCAATCCAATTCAAACAAAGTGTAGGTACAACCTATAGGTTTGCTTTTAGCACCTTTACATAGAACTACTTTCCTAGTAGTGATTTCCAGTCAGGACTCAGCCTATAAGCAATAAGTAGGATATTCTACTAGGTAGAAAAAAAATATTGTTTGTCCGTTAGATTTAAAAAAAAATGAAGTACAAGTATTTTTGCCATTTCAAATCGCAAAAAAATCTGATGACGTCACGTTGTCGCGTCTTCGTAACTTTTTGCTTTCGTGAAAAAAAAAATATTGGCCAATATTTTCTGGAAATATATCCGGTTGACTAGTTAGAATTTTTTACTACCACGGGCACGTTTCCAGATTTTTCTCTTCTCTAAATACTAGGTATTCAAAGATTCAAATTCAAAGATATAAAACAAAGTCCCTGTTTTCCTCTGCCTGTTTCTCCTCTTATTTCTTCTACACCACGCAATGGATTTTGATTCAGTGTTCACTAAAAGAAAAAGCGATAAACGAGGTAAGTTTGTGTTTATAATTTGCACCCGTGTGAAGCCGGACGGGTTGCTAGTCTTATTTAAACTATTATAAATGCGAAAGTTTGGTTGGATAGACATTAATTGTAACTCAATTACGCCAGAACGGTTGAATGGATCTGGATGTGGCACAGAGATGGATTAAAGTCTGGAATAGCGCAAAGGATTTTTGTCTCGAGAGTGTGTTCCCTTGGGATAATTTTCGCCATTCACGCGGGCGATGCCACTGGCAGAAGCTAGTGGTTAATAAAGATGAATATTGAAATTCTCATATGCCCAGACTGCTATTTCACTGGCCCGTCCGGCAATCATCAAACCGGGGCACAGTAACGAATAATGCCTGGCGGGAAGAATAGGCAGGAATCACAGTGCACCGAAGCGCTTTGGCGGCTATTTCTAGAGACGGTAGTGTCAAAACTATTCATCTATACTCATATTATAAAGAGGAAAGATTTGTATTTTGTATGTACGAATAAACTTAAAAACTACAGGACCGATTTGAAAAAATCTTTCAGCAATGGATAGCTACATTATCAGCGAGTAACATAGGCTATATTTTATCCCCGTACTCCCACGGGAACGGGAACTACGCGGGTGAAACGTTCGCTAGAGTACAAATTTAGCTTTACAGTGAGTGTCACGGTCACCGCAGGTAGACATCGATGGCACATGACAGCCGAAACAAAAATTATCAGCAATGGCGTCTCTAGCCTCTGCCGAATTCCATGTTCTATGGCAGGCATGATGGCAGATAGCATTTCTACTACCTACCTACTTAAAAAAAGTAATATTTTATAGTAGAAAACATCGACGCACTGCAGTGTTTTCGCACTGCCAACTAGTACAATTAGCTGAAACATTTTATGCTACAAGTGTGACCGTTGCTTCGTTGCCAAAGTATGGTGTAAATTGATAGATACCCTGCAGTGTTCTACGTAATAATGTAGAATACTACACTTCCGCTGTGTGTGTAGAATACTACATTCACAGCGCTTGCCGAGGTCTGTCCGTAGATGGGTGACCATTCATTACATACAGAGACTCCTTCCTGCCTCAGAAAGCACTTGTCTTAAAGGCCGTAACTGCCCAATTTGACCTTGAACTGACAAATTGTAGCCGCGTGTTCCTCGTCCCCCGGCCCGCTGTGGTGAACTGGTGAGTCGTGTGCTTAGAAGAATTCGGCCTATAAGCTCTCTAGTGGTTATAATATTCTCTATGGTTCCGGCCTTCCTTATTATATCTATGGCGGCTGTCATTTGTAGGCCTGTCTTTGACAGTCGTTACGGGTAATCAAAACCCTGAAACCAGTCTAGCCAAGAGGTGTAGCTGCAGTCGCTCCGTATAAAATACTGACATCTAGCTGCATCCGGATAGATTGGACGCCGACCCCAACTTAATTAGGAAAAGGCTTGGCAGAGAAAAAGTCTTCAAAGCTCCACTTCTAGACAAATGATACACTTTCTAAAAAGCTAAAGATTTCGCGTTCAAGAATTATCCAACACGAAATTCTTGCTAGAAATCCTACAAATAATCGAGTCGCAACTTCGAGACCGATGCCTTACAAAGCCGAAAAAAAGTAATTTCCTATTTTTTCTTTCATAATAAACTCGCAAGTAAGTAAGTACATCCGAACCTTCATTAAGTCGCCGTGTATTTGACCAACGCTTGTAATTTCATAGATTTGGCGCTGCGAGACACGGAGCGTCAAAGTTACCGACTACGGAGTGTTTATTAAATTCTTACAGCGTTTGACGGGCGGTGAAATTCGCTGTGTTCGGGTAAAGCTGCGAGGTGAGGTGAGGGATGGGTCATCTGTCGGACTTTTCTCTGTTATGTAGCCCTGGTAGCCGAAGACTTACATTAATCGAGAATTTGGAAAATTGGGATAATACTTCTCTATTTTGATTGTATTTGCTAAGCCTATAACTATACCAATTTACTACACCGTTGTATTTTTGCTGCTAACAAACTGTGTAAGTACCTATCTCTAAAATTTTCCTATTCCTAGGAAAAACCAAAATATTCTTTTAAATATTTCAATCATTTTCATTTGTCAGAAATGTTACACTTTATCGAAGTTTTATCCAAGAACAAACAAGGACATCTTCAGGGCACTGGAAATCTCCTTTCCCCATAAACCAGTAGGTTACGAAATTACCCACACATAAGTACCAACAAGACATCGCATCGCCCATCACAAACATTCGGACCACAACTGCTCGCAACCGACATTACAAATCCAGACACGCGATCTCGGCCTCGGCTAAAACAAATCCGATTATTCCCCCGAAGTTTTCGGCAAGGCGTGATTCCTTCCCTAGCGTGCAAGCGAGAGAAAACGCGAGTAGGGTTGCCTAGTAAAACTGGAACGCAAAGGGCATTTAGAAGGAACACGGTATTAGGTATTAGCCGGTAATGAGTCTGACACTTCCGCTCCGCCCGGAGCAGGAGAAGTCATTTGATGATTTCCTATCCAGAAAAAAAGATAGTAAAACCTAGAAAAAAAGTCTAACTCACTAGCCAGCTGGCCCAACTTATTTCGGATCTTGTGTTTAAAACAACTTTTTTCGTTGAGGTCGGGTGTATTTTTTTGTAAAAAAATTTTTTCATTTTCACTTTTTAGTGGTTCACACCCATACCCTAACAACACCACTGGAAAGTCACAGGAAACCAAAACACGCTAAATTTCGTTTACCTCCTTGGATGATATATATTTTCTATTTCCTCAAGCTATTTTGATTTAAAAACCAAACTACTAAACCGATTTTGATGAAATCTATGGGACTAATCGGAACGTATATCCTTTTACATGAAAAAATGTTTTTTCAAATCGGTTCATAAATGACGGAGTTATGAGGTAACAAACATGAAAAAACCATCCTCCTTTTTTAAAGTCGGTTAAAAATTAAGTCTTAAAACGATCATGATTCCGCTCTAAGAGAGAGACGGAGCTATACATAGCGAATAGCATTATTCCTTTTACATCATCGGAATTGGATGGCATTAGCACATCATAGTGTTTATTTTGTAAAGACAGACTTTTTTAATTCTTAACCTTATAATAAAATCGTCTTAATTGTCATATATTATCAACTTTTATATTGAAAGCTTAAATTGAATGGAAAATGTTTGGCCAGATACGCGTAAAAAAGCGATCTTCAAGGTTAAGCAACGCTTGCTGAGGTTGGTCTTCGGATGGGTAAACATCTTAAGTCTTGATGTACCGAGACTCCTCCGGCCTCGGAAAGCAAATGACAGCCGGGACCAAAGGGGTACCGGCTGTCATTTGTAGATTTTTGGCAGTCGTTACGGGCTGTGAGAAACCAGAAAATCTGACACCAGTCTTGCCAAGAACTACTGTGTTACCCAGTTACTGGGTTGTGGACGCCAGATAGGCAGTCGCTCCATGTAAAATACTGGTATTCAGCTGAATCCGGTTTGACTAAGCCAACTCCAATATAGTCGGGAAAAGGCTAGGCAGATGATGACGCATAAAAAAACCTAACACTGCCAGGCTTTATGCGGCTGCCTGGCAGCCCTATGCGCGAGAGAGAGCGCGATAGCAGTGTGGGACCGTGGCACACCGTAGCCGATGGCCCGCGGTAGCCGGTAGCTTACGACCGCGGCGTTTCGGGCACTAAGTGTGAACGGTCTTGATACTTGATATTATTTATGTGTAGAGAAACTTGATCTGCATTATTTTCTGGCTAGGTTGGAATATTATGTCGTTAAGTTAAGTGGCGAGGATATTCTGATGACAGAGAAACCGATTTGGTAGTCAAAAAGTTGCGTACTAATAAGTGTTGTGAACTTTTGAAAATAAATTACAGTATCTCTTTATTGACTACATTTTTCCTTTAGTTGTTGTATGGTTCCTACTTGCTTAATTTACAATCACAAAAATACTTTAATTGCTCGAAAAAAAATCCTACTTAAATAAGAACTACGATATAAAATTAAAAATTGTTGAAAGTCTTTCTGAGACTTTCTATTTGTAAATAACAAAAATATCTGAGTAACTGATTAGCAGAATCTAAATTCGAATTCCCTTTACAGAATTCGCAACCCTCATAGGTAAAGCCGCATATGTTTAACAACTGTCACAAATGACTAACACGCTTCATAAATCAGCCCCTCATATTCACGGCTTGCACCGTACCTACGTACTTACACTAGTTTACATCGGGCTCTTTATAATAATTGTCGATGCGCGGTCGGCGGCCGCGATAAGGGATTACGGGCTTCCCCCTGCCAACACCACCCCCCATCCTCTTTGCTCCCCCTCGTTTGCCCTGCTGGCTTTTTTCCCGCGCGCTTGCACTTTGCCACAGAAAGTGGAGCGTAGTGAATATTGAATTATGAATTAAGATATGAGCTAGTTCGCTTTAAGAAGGCGTTTTACGCTTTTCTTAGATGCTGAGGAGAGGTCTCGCTTACAAAGTTTGTTGTTATGACAGTTTGTGTTATATATTATGATGCGGATAAAGTGTTTTGTACTTAACGTTAAAAACTGTGATGAGACGCGTGAAACAATGTCTTGAAGAAGAGAGTTTTGCCGATTTTTTGAGTTGAAAAGAATAGGTACGTAAATTCGTTTCAGGACAAAGTTTTATCTTCACGATATTAAATACAGGCCTCAAAGCAACTTTCGACAAGTTTCAGCCTTTCAGGTAGCCTTCTACAACCTTTTTCAATATTAAGCTCAAAGTTAAGGTCCCAAAAGAAACAAAAAAGCCACAAAACGTTTGACCCTTCAATAGTTTAAATATTCCATGAGACGACAAACTTTCCTATTGTTTTGTTTTGTACGAATATTCTTAAGTAAAGTTCCACAAGTTCGTGACCGGGATTACATTTTTCGGCTTACGTATTTGTCACCCTTCACAATATCTCAAGATAAGACCGAAAACCGAAAAACCTTGCTTATTTGTGTTCGAAAATGAGTTTTTGACCGCGACTTTCCTCCGCAATATTTTATTTAATAAACCGAGAACAGCGAGTATTTTATTGGCGTCGACAAAACGCCGGGAACTATTCGCTAAAACATAAATTCCGGGCTCCGTATTCAGAGCGCCCACTCGCCAATAAAGTAGCGATTCCTCATCAGGCAGGCAGCCCTATAGCGCGGGCTGCGCAGCGATAGAGCCATAACGAAACACAAAGCGTAGCGGCGGCGCTCGGACAGAAACCAGTCCGGGCAAATTAAATATGTAGGAGGCAACTCGCACCCACGCCGCCGCTAGGGCTGACGACGACGCGTTTTTAATTTGTGCACGTTTATTACTTATTTATGAGCGTTTGTGGAAATTCTTTTTGAAATATAATTTCGAGTTTGAGAGCTTGTTTGTGTGCGATACTGATATTTACAGTGTTTCAGTGTTTTAAATGCGACACCTGTAACTGTGACGTTATTACAACTTCATGTTATACAATTCATTAACACAATAACTGACTTTATTTACTTAGAATGTAGGAATGCTAAAAATTTATATTATTAACTAGCTGCCGCCCGTGGTTCCACTCGCGTGAATGTCAAAAATTATCCCAAGGTAAAATCTTCCCGGGATAAAAAGTATCCTATGTATTATTCCACTAGACTATAATTCTGTGCCATATTTCATCTCAAGATTTAGCCGTTCTGTTAGCCATCCATCAATCCATCCAAATCCAAAACTTTCGAATATACATATTATATTAGTAGGTACAGCTTAGCTTTTGCTCGCGACTTCGTACGCTCATATCCCGTTTTTCACGTTCCGGAAGGAATTTCGAGAAATTCTACATGCCAAAATTCAGCTTTCTACGATTAGTAGTTTCGGCTGTACGTTGTCTGTCAGTCACTGATTTAAAGAAGAGTTTTTTACCATATTCAGGCTGTGCTAGGCAAGTTCATTTTTTGAAGGTCCAAACTTTATGCATAATAAATAACAAATTATTCAATGATAAATTAGTATTCCATTAAGCCACTAGATCTTGGAACAGTCGATAGGGATGATGAAATACTATGTCACAACATATCACATTCTTTAAAATTATGAACACATTTGTTATGTACCTGAAAAGCAACGAGGAACGTCAGAGCCACAAGTACTTCCGGCCCCTAGTGCTGAATAAAAACACAAAAAAGTTCATCAACACAAATAATGTAATAATGCATTTAATAAAAGCGTCTCGCAGCCCTATGCGCAAAGCGAGCGAGTCGGGCGCGCCGTCATTAGAGGCGGCGTTAGCGACCCGCCGCCGCGCGCCGCCGCTCGCCGCCAGCCAGACATTTTTTATGCAATCCACAACGCCGACGTTTTTTTCGACACGAACATGTTGCCGCCAACTGATATAGATGCAAGATTTAAACCATTCGAGCGCCATACCTCTTTCGGTACAAGTTTTTGTGGTTACAAGCAAACACGGATACCGAGAATGCAAAAAATGTGCCAAGTTTGGGAATGACCATCTAATACCTATTTGGGAAGCGGTGGCGTTAGATCTTACCGAAATGGTCATGTTGGGGGAAGCTCGATGGCGATGGCGCATAAAATATATACATAGTGCGCGTATCAGTGTGCACTGCGTCTAATAACCGGAAGATTTATAGGGGATAACATAAAAGAAAGACTTGCTTAAGATTGGTCTTCGTTGTCAAAATGGAGGTTGTTCTTCAGATGGCGTTGATTGTAGATTCGTAATTAACGCGAAATATATTCGCCACCTTTTGGAGTTAATGTTCGAATACATTAGCGAGTAATAATGCAGCTCCGTGACGAATTAGTGGTATGATGGGTGGTCTACTCTAATCATCGGTTTCATTAACGTGCGAATATATTAAAGTGTCTTTTAGTTGACTTACGTGCTTCTATCTGGTTAGCGTTATTATCCAAACTAGGGCATTCTAATTGAGTTACCTAACAATAAAATTCTAAATGTGTCTCTGAAATGATGAGTTCACTGGTACTATTTCCATGTCGAAGTTTATGTTGTTCTTTTGACTAATGTAGGTGCGTTACTCTAATTCTGAGCATCGTCCTCTGTATTTCCAAGGAATAAAAAAGACCTGCAAGCATAAGTTATCGTCTTGCGTGGTACAAGTGGCCTAAAAAAACAAAGAGTGTCGCTCGCACACCCCGTATGGAAGCCGTGCGGGTCGGCGCGGTGGCACGGCGGCCTGTGGGTGCGGCCCGCAGGCCCACTATGGCGGCCGACGACGCGGCGTGCGCTCGCCACCGGCCATAAGCTTAACTGTATGTTGCTATGCTATCCACGTACACCGCTCCTACAGAACAGGCATTTCACGCTTTGAAGATAGATATTTTAACTGTTTTAAAACGATGTTCTATTTTATCAGAATGTTTTGAGTTTTTGAGGATTTATTTTGTGATAGAAAACCACCTAAGGAGTTTTTAATTATTACGGTTCTTTCATTTATCGTTTACAAATTGACGGTTTGATGAACTTCAATAAGCATTCAGATTATTTTAATCTGAATGCTTATTGAAGTTAATCAAACCTTCAATTTTGTCACCAAAACAAGCCAACTACTCCATTCTGTGACGTGACCTCCTTCCGTACCCTAATAAATAATTACAAACTAATAAACACATTTATTACGCTACACATACATAGGTAGCAGGGGCTCATAAATCAAAGCATCAAGCTGGAGCAGGCGGCGTACACGGCAGCCCATTAAACCGGCTCGGTGACAAGGTGACGTGCGCCCGCCGCGGGGGCGCGATAACGCGGCCCGTATCCTGTGTCTTGCCGAGTAGGGCTACCGACACCGACGGTCCGGGCGAAAGAAACCTCTTATTGGCAATTTTATTGCTCCTACTGCTGCATGCTTTATTGTTTGCTTATGAACTTAGAATTGTTTTGTTTTAGAACTCTGAGTGGAGAGTTCAGATACGGTTTTGTTTGAACTCATTTAATTGATAAAATAGTTGACCTGAAGTTTAGAACGTGAGAATAGTTTGATTTAACACGCAGAATACTGTTTGTATGCAGTTTAAAAACCCAAACCTAATTTCATAAAATATTCTATTTATGAATTCGACTGGGGGAAGGCCCTCCTCTCGGTAATGTCGATAACTTTCGATGCCGTGGAATCTTGGCAGCCCTGCTCGTGATGCTCGCCCGCCTGCCTCGTTCAATATTTGAGTATCTATACGTGTTATGGATGCCTGGTACTTTCGGTGGATTACCGCACGGCTGGCTACGCTTCGCCTTTATTGTACCTGCGAGTTTTATACCTCGTGCCTCTCGTCTCGTGTTTACGATGATGACAAATCGGGTGGTATAATTAAAAAGATTTAATTTAGCACCTCTTTGAAGGCTTAGTAAGATTATGAGCTGGCAGCTTACGATGGCTTCGGATTTTATCGCTCAACTGTTCTTGCAAACATTCCATAAGTAGCACAATAAAGTCGTGAATATTCCATTATACCACTGCCATTCCCAGACTTACCACCACCACATTTATTACAACATTTCTATCAAGCTTAAACAGGCCACCTTTCCCAGCCTTAATAACATACATACGTCTACGTATATTACGCCACCACCAGGCGTTATTACTATGAAGAACATTATTTATATGATGACGTATAAAATGAAGCGATTGTGATTCAGCGTCACGTTTTGACGCCACTTTTATAAAGATCCTGACGTTAAAGAGTACTCTGAGAGGTGCACAGCGTGAGACGTGCGACTTCCAGGGAATAATCTAGTTTCAAGTTTACTACTCGTATTTTCTGTTTCCCGTGCATTTAATGGCGTGAATTTAATATGGAAAGGGTAACGATATAATAAATGTATTTATGCTATGTCATAGGTATCCTTATACACAGGTACGTATTATATCACAGCTTCATAAATAATAACCTATTGTTTGTGGACTGTTACATACTTCTCTGTAAAACAATACAATAACTTTAACCAGAAATACGATGCATAGAAAGCCAAACCCCTACCTTAGACATTTTTGAACGCATCAAGGATGTAGTCTATGACGCATTTACTGCAGTCTGTATCTAATATATCTTACTGTATCGATATCTCCCTATAAATTAAAAAATAAATAAATATTTAACGTCAAGTATCAAAACGATTTAGTCGCGGTAGGCCTGCAGCGCGCCCCGGGCCGAAATGAAGCCGCATTTGCGAGCGTGCCACTGATCACCGCCGCGCGCCGCTAAAATGATTGCTCCTGTCTGGTGACAAGACTTCGTTATATTACTTATACTTGCTGGGGGCGCATGTTAGCCTGGTAGATAGTTTTAGTGTGTCCATTTTAGCAATTAACATGCTTACACTTAATTAATTGGACACGCTTGTTAAAAAAGGTGATTCGTTCTCAAAAAAAAAGTTTTACTGACTTATTCACATAAAAACTGAAATATACTACAAAAAGATATCAAAAATTACCACGATCCTTAGCGATGGGCTAAGAAAGAATTTATCGACATCACCTCGTTCCATGTCACCATGTCAAAGTAGTAATACTTTACGTTATTATATATCTATGTCATCTACTTTCATCTATGACACAACGTAATGCCAAAAATGGTATTTATTCAGATAGAAGTTATAAAAAGTACGTACGTTGAACTCAAATGAAACCTGTATAGGGCTACAGCTGCCCTAATACGAAATGATTAGGAAGACAACATCTATCAAAATAAAGCACTTTTAGTATTTCGAAAATGCAAACACTTTCGAAATTGGACCAAAATGGACGATATCCTTTAAACCAAAAACAAAAGAAAGCCATCCCACACAGACTCAGTAACTTAATACCTACCCAACATTGATAAAACGTCTGTCTGTATGCAGTTGCCGCTGACGGCAAATATTGACAATAGCTACTGCTCCAAAGCTGAATATTTACCCAATAAATATGTGTCTACGCCGTCGCGCGGCGCGTGCATTCTGATAAGTTGTACTTCATATATCCCGCTCGTTATGGCGCGCCGGCCCGATCGGAAAAGCGCAGCAAATCGGAGCTTTGCTGCTTTCGGAGTTGAGTTTGTTAGCTTATAATTGTGTAGGTATTTAAATGTATTAAGTAACCAGCGTCGGAAACCTTCAGTTTGTCTGATAATAGTTGAAATTGGCCTTTTTAGAGCAGCCGTGAGATACATACTTTGTCTTTGGCATATAATTCTCTTCAGTTTCCGAAAAGTTGTACTCTACTTCATATATCTCACTCCTTATGGCGCCCTCCCAATCGGAAAAGCGCAGCGAATCGGAGCTTTGTTGCTTTGAGTTTGTTGGCTTATAATTATGCAGGTAGTTAAAACTTTCTTCTTAATAACCAGTGTCGGACAGCATCAGTCTGCCAGATATATCGCTGAAATGGACATTTTTAGTTTTTGCAATATAAATTTTTTATTGTTATTTCTATATACTGTGTTGTTTCATATATGTGCTAAATATTAAATATTTCTTAATTATTTTAATATAATACTAGCATAATATTACAGTTATTTCTGTCCCCTTCTCACTACTTAATGTATTTCTCAAAAAAAAAAACCTCAACGGTCTTATTTCAATTAGGGCACTTTTGTATCGACAAACAGTTGATCAGAAGCTGTCACTACCAGAAAACTCAAATATATTCCCAAAGTATCAAGTCCACATACGCGCGGTATACCTGCGACGTCCCGCGCCGAAGTGATCCCGTGTCACGCTCGACACGGCGCGGCGCGTTGTTGGCGCGGCGCCAACGTTTGATCAAACTGTCTGCGGCCAATCATTGCTGCCGAAAAATTATTAGTGCTTTGCGTCTGTGACGGTCTGACGGTGACTTGTGTTTTGTAGATGCGGGGTTTACCTTTTATCAAGATAGTTTAAGACCAAATCATAATACGCGAAGTCAACTAATACAATCAATAAAATTATTTAAGTAAAAAATAAATTGATCAAAAACTAAAAACAACACCAACAACACATCAAACCTTCATTAAGTCGATTAGAACCTCTTTGCGGAATAATTGTTGGTATTGTACCTAATTGTTTGCCTTCCAATCATCGTACAATAAGTAATTTTGTGGTAATCGTCACGATTTTGTGTTTTTAACTTGATTGTCTTGTTATCTTGGTCAACCAGTACCTAGGTATGTTCACTGCAGTGACATTTCCTCATTAATCTACCTATCGAAGTGTACCATTACATCAAATCACGCGAGTTCACGCGACAAAAAGACTTCTTCAGAGCTTCAAGTTAATCTTCAATCGTCTAAGACCCGCTCGAGCACGATAAATCTCATATTTTATCTTCAGCGCCTAACCTACGGATGCCTACGGTTGATTTGATTCGCGGATATTGCTACGTAGCGGACTACTGCGAGCTTTGATCTCCTGGTACTTGTTGTAAATTGCCAGTGTAAAAAGACGTATCTGCATGCAGGCAATGCGCGATATCAAGAAAATTTTTCAGCATTACGCGGTAACTGTTGGTAAAATTGTTCATAGAATTTTCTTATCGAAGATATGAATTATTTAAATTTAAAAAATGTAGTATTTATTTTATTAAATTTCTATTTTTTGTTATTGTCAATGACGGTTTTGTGACTGACTATCATCTCCAAAAAAATATGTTATGCTATTGCTAGCGTGTTTCTAAACATAATGAATTCAATTAATATATTTTTGGGTGTAGTAGTAATTAACAAACAAGGAGGCATTCCAATTTCAAATAATGAATTGGAACTGTACTGTAACCAAAATTCCGCACAAACAGTGGAGGAAAACCGCGGCGGATATACCTAATATGCTGCGCTGCGGTAATAGTGCTTACCAGTCATGATGGCCTGGTATTCGTTGTAAATTACTAGACTAAAAAGACGTAAAATGCGAATTTAGTCATGAATTATATGTATATTCAAATGTTTGTAGATGGCGTTGCGGGCAATTTAATTAATAACTTTCAGCTGGTTTTAGCGATTACCTTATTTATTTGGCATTCACATTTATTTGATTAAATCAAAGTTGTTCACTTGTTTGATTCATTAATCAGTATACATACAACAGTTTACTTGTTGTTTCATCAACGAAAATGTTGAAGAAATTAAAATATTGCGCATCATAGTGTTAATAATTGTAATTATTATATTTATTCACAGAAAACGAAATTCGTTTCGATCATAATTAATTGAATAGACTCCGGAAAAAAGTAATACATAAGTGATCTTAATTGGATGCGGTTGATGATGGACAGGTACACAGATATATAATTAAAAGTACCGACCAAAATACCACACAAATATTGCAACGGGGCAAAGTAACCTCCATTCCGAATGTGACTGAAATACCAGGGGCGCAGAAACAAAGAGCGGTGGCCGGCGCGCCGAGCTGTGTCGCATTAGCAAGGCGGCACCTACATAATTTAGTTATAATGACGGCTCGTCGTTACCTCCCGGGCCATTAGGTGCCGACTACCTACCTACGCCGGCGTCGGCGGCGCGTCGCGCGCGCCTCGTGTGAATCCGCGCGATATAACTTTGGCGCGTTGCTACATACCTAGTAACTATATGTACGTTGCGCCGAAATATATATTAATAACGTACTTGGTTTCAGGTTTACTATGTATTTGTGTACTTACAACAAGTCGTTTGGGTGTCGAGTCGAGTGTGTTGACTGATGATGACGGCTGGCGCGACGCGAAATTGGCGTTCAATGAATTTGAACGATTAACGAAACGACAAAGCTACCTCTCGAGGGCCGAGTGGGCTTAATCAGTTGTGACGCCATTGTTTTACTGTTGTGTCTGCTATTATGGCCGTTGAAGGTTTGTATTTCAAGGAGAGACTATTTCAGTTAATACCTTAGTCCAAATCATAAATCTTCTTCGTAGATACTGTTAAATAAGTAGGTACGACACCGCTGTTTATATGTTCTATTACTCCACCAGTAGATTATACGCGATGCCGATAAACATCCAAGGCACATCAGAGCAGGCTGTTCTTATCTCCCCCGCAATTTACTAAGAAAAAAAGCTTTCGAAATATCCACAGTCTCGTACAGACGTGCTTAAGTAGACATCTGTCAGATGATCACGGCACGACACCCGCCAGGCACCGTGACAAAGTCACGGCTTTCCGTATAAATGCGCGGAGCGAGATTCTTCTGCAATATTTTGAAGCGCGGACGCCTCGGGAATGGCGGCAATCAGCCGCGCGCTGAAACCGACAAAAGTTGGTAAGCGGAATAATAATTACTTGACAGCGGTGGGTTTAAATTGATTGATTCGAACGAAGTACGCTTTTGTTGGAATTTTAGTAGCAAATACGTGGAAAAAATGAACCAACAACAAAAATACAACACATTTTTATCGCAAAAATTCAAACGATGCATTCAATTTTTTTTTTAATTACAAACTGAATTTCGTTAGAAGTAATACTCCAACATAGTCCTGTACTCCTGTTATATAACTTAGAAAATCGAAAAAACTGTATCAGAACTGGGCTGGTACAAATAACAAGTGGTACGTACTCCTAAACAGTTTAATCGCCGACATGGCTCCCTGATTCTTCCCCTCTGTATTTTTCCGGGCACTTGCTCCCCCTGTTCATCCCTCGCTGAACGGACACTCGTTTCCAAACGTCTTTTATAATGCGCACAGCAAAGGAGTGGAACCTCTGCCTGCGTCTGTGTTTCCGAACGTATACAACCATAGAAATATAAAAAAAACAGAAAGGAATATAAAAAAAACTTGTTTATTATATCTTTGCATACAACCCAAATCTCTTCAAAATTAGAGTGAACAGGCTTCTTCTGGGTAAGCTTATTCCATCGTCGACTTTGTCTCTGTCATCTATGACCTAGACCAGGAGTCAAGTGCAAACTCATATAAAATAATAAAAAAAATGTAGGGTAATTAGAGGTGTTTTGACCGACTACGATTGATATGCGAACTTTCCCATTACAAATATAGGAATTGCCCCTCATGATGGTACAATTTCAAATACTTAACAGAAACTTTCCAAATTCTAGTCAAACGACTATACCAAACCGAATAAACTGGGGTGTTACAAGACAGATATTAATATGGCGACACAGGAAGCTAGGAGGCGTAATGTTTTTAAAATTTCACGCTATCCGCTGCCGGGAGGTGGGCAGGCGAAGGCGAATAAATTATAATGCTGTATTGTCGAGACACTCGGCGGATTTCCGCCTTTTCGTCCGTCCGCCTGGGGTGAGGACACGGTGGTAAGCGGAGCGGAGAACGGGAGGCTAGATAGGGAACGTCCGTGCGCGGCGTAGACTGTGCCATCTAGTGTTGTAAATTCGGAACTTGACATTGACACTTCTGTGTTCCTGCATGTTTCCTGTAATTTGTGACAGACTGATAGTGGAATTTTATATCATCTTAAGATATCGGGGGAAAAGCACCATTAAAGGGAGTCTAAGTTGTGATAATAAAGTATCGAACATGAATGCGTTATGCGTTTTACCATTATGACATAAACTCACCTGCTTACTTCTAAAAGTATAATTTTACATTCTTCTCTTTGAATTACTAACACTGCATAAAATGGAAATATTGGAGCTCCTGATACTCTAACTACTTAACTTTTACAAATGAACTATAAACACCAATTAAATTCCCCGCGTCGCCTATCCACCATACCGTGAACCTCACGTCGTAATGGCGCTTCGGGCACGCCATCTCAGGCGCCCCCCCCGCCCCGCTCATTATCCGCGCCACTTTCCCTCCACCGCGTTGATTGATTGATTCATTCGTGCGGCCCGTAACGATAAGTGTTCAGTTTAGCTTGTTATCAACTCTGCGACCCTAGTCATTTGGCGTCGCTTGTGTGACGTTACCGGTAGTTTCCGATACGAGTGTTGATTAGGCTCGTAGTATCAACAATCTACAATGGAACTTTATAACTATGTAGAATAGTTTCCATGAACAGAGATCAATCTGTTACAAATCGATTCATGAAATAATCTGATCATAAATTCAAATGGGTAACTGACGACTAATTCGATTAAGGACTCAATCAATTCATTTAAAAATTGAGTAGGTAATCGATTACAAAGTTAATAAAAGTCGATTGACCTGTTTCCTGTTTCGCTTAGAACAGGTCAATTATGTACTTGACGGAGTTTATTGCACATTCCATTAATCTCTACATGAAGAGTCAATAGCATAGATTTTCCAAACGCGTGAAACGTTTATTAGGCATTACGTCTGTTTTTACGAAAAACAAACACTACCTTATCGGAGTCGCCATTAAAAGTCAACAAGCCCCCTAAAAATTCTACAGTCCCGGTACAAAAATGGAAAACGCGACCTTTGTTTACTGACGACCAAAAAATCCATCTGTTGAAAACATCTTTACGCCTGTTATTTATGAGGGTCTGGTACTATGGTGATGTGGCTGGTTTACGATGGTGAATTGTTACCGCTTTATAGCTGATACCGTGGTCTGCCAACGCCATGGTTTTATCTTATGGTGCTGTTAAAGTGCGCCGTTATTGGTCTGACGATTTTATGAATATGTTTTCGTAAATGATAAGGGTGGAAAGAAATGATTGTGGCTATCGTTGTTAGAATACGAAGGCACTTGATATTGTGAAGGAAGGTGCATTTCAACCCGAAATTTCATATTCCTGTCAAATAAAGCTAGGTACGTAAAAAGTAAGTAAGAGATGAGCTCGTTGCTAAATAATAACAGCCGCACAAGACGATCTTTGCAGTTAGCTACGTTTACCGAGCTCGATCCGTCGATGGGTGACCATACATTACCTCTCCTCCGTGTCTTGAAAAGCACGTTACGCTGTTATTGATCCCTGTTGTCATTTTAAGATCTTTGACAGTCGTTACGGGTAATCAGAAGCCAGAGAATCTGACACCTGTCTTGCCAAGGGTTGTAGCGGCATCAATGCCGCCACATGAAAAACTAAGAAGCGGCAACAAAAATAATCGCAACGCCATCTATCCTGTCGGCGACGAACTACCAACGAAATCTTGCATCGCGCAAGCAAAGTTCTCCGTGCGATTTGAACATAATATACAACAGTCCGATTATCAACTATCGGGCAGTTGCCCACCAGACACAACAACCATCTGGTCGGAGGATCCTCCCATTTCAGTGAAGGTGTGCGGGACTTTACTCTCTGTTCCGTATACCTCTATAGGGTTATGGTGTTACCCAGTACTGGATTTTAAAGGTCAGATAGGCAGACGCTCTATGTAAAATACTGGTACTCAGTAAGTAGGTACCTAAAGTACGCATCTTATTTCACAACCATTTTCATCCTAAAAAGCCCGTTTAAAAGTAAATCAACAATCAAGATGGTTACATGTCCACTGTCCATGGATCGCAAGACGAATCAACCCCGCGGCTACAAGTCCCCTCTTTTTTTGTGGATGTGCGAGGGAGTGTCAAACTCTTAACTGGCTAAAACCCACCCGTGTTCCTTCAAAATGCCCTTTGCTTTCCAGTAGGACAAGTCCACAACCCTGGCAGGCAACCAGTCCCCCCCCTAGACACATTGAGGATCGCTCGCGATAATGAGAAGCGGCAGTGATAATAACGTGACGATGAGGCGGAGCCTTCCCGAATAATGTATGTGTGCGGGCGAACAACTTGAGGTCGTGAGTGTCGTGACACTTTGTCTGCGTCAAACAAGAAGGGGGCGACGTAGGTATACTAGGCTACCTATCATAAAAATAGGCATAGGTGGGTGCATAATTTCGCCAGCCACAGGACTACAGCCACAGGACACGGAGAAAGGAAGAAAAAATGTAAACTTTAGTATCTTTTAATTTTGGAATTGGAATTCGCCAAGGATAAATTATTCTAAAATCCATTATAAGCAAATTAATATTTTTTGGCATGTCTAATGCATAATGGCACCAACGCGCAACGGCTACAAAAAATTACCTTTCGTAAAATATTTGAGAATTTCTACTGAATGTCATGCATGCCAGCCATGTTTAAAAAATACAATCAATTGCAAAACACAAATGCCTATCATAAGAAATCAAACAGAAAATGGAGCGTCGTAAAAATACGTTTCCAAGACAATCGAAATCAGATTCAATGTGTAACGACGGCACTCGATTCCGAAATTCGATAGTTTCAGAATCCCTCCGTGTTCTAATTACGCGTCATCAGCGTCGCCGCGCCTGCATGCGCCGGTCGAGACTGGCCCGTAGTCTCTGACACGCTAGTTAACAACCATTGACGCTCTTGGCCCTATACGAATAAGGTTCTGTTTCACCCGTTCCAGCTGCAACATAAGTTTGCAAAATCGTAATTACCGACCGCTAGTGCAATGCCGCTAGCTTGTAATTTATGATAGCCTGGTAGCGCCGCGCCGGTAAATGTCGTCACCGGTCGGAGTGGTCAGTTTTTTTATACAGGAAAACGTTTTTCTCGATTAGATTAACTTTTTATGTGAAAAATGGATGACTTCGTGTTTTTAGTAGGTACAGCTGTTTCCTGCCTGGCGACACAGTAGATAAATATACAGTAAAACATCTTCATACAAACGTGCCGCTCTCGGTTTGAATGTGTGCGTGCGCGCCGCGCGCCATGTCGGCACGCGATTTCACGCACACGCTAGCATAATATATGGGGGAATAAGGTGGCGGCAGTGCGGGCTGAGGACCTACTTATACTTAAATATTATTAGAAAATATGGTATTGTATTGTTTATTTCACAGTTTATTTGCTTTATTAAGAGCGTAGCCGAGTCGCATTTTTCTGAATACTATGTTTAGAGCTAAAGTTTATTTTAAGAAGTCTAGTTTTACTATAAAATAGAGGATTGAGTACGAAACATCGTTTTGGTAAACATATTTTTCGCGTAGGTATAGTTGTAATAAGGACAATTTCACAATAATTAATATTGCAAATTAATTACTTTTGAAATTATTATTTAAAAGAGAAAAATTTTCTCGGTATCAAATTTGTAACTTAGTATAATAAATGTTATGTGAATAAAAGCTTTTTATTTTTACTAAATTTATAAATTGGTAAAATATTCAATCATAATATGCTTTTTATTTTATAAATTTAGATCAAGTGCTGCTTGTTCGAAAATATTAACTAAAAGTAAAAGTGACAACCCTGGGTATCAACGCAAGAGTAGGCTAATAACTCGGCGGGCGGCCTTAGATAACCTACTGTATATTTATCTACTGTGCTGGCGAGCAGTAAATTTAAGGATTCAGATCCACTGTTTTCGACTTTTTCCCTGTTAAGCTGTTTTTTGAAAAACGTAACTTTTGTAAAACAATAGATTACTCCATCTTCCTACTGTCTAATCCTACAGTAAAAAGATAGACTGCCATATCTGTTATACAAAACTCAATAAAGTACAACCAAAATATCTACTCATCATTGCTTTTGGTCCGACACCCAAAACGCAACCCAAAGACACGACACGGGCCAACATCTCAACAAGTAGAAACAAGAGCTAGCGCAATAAATACAGCACGAATTAAATAAAGCGTCGTTGGCTAAAATAAATAAAAATGAAGACGGCGGGTGTTCCGCTGGCGTGCGACTCCGTTTCAGACGCATTGTTCTTGTGGCGCCCGTCGCGTCGCGAGCGAGGAGTAGGCGCACTGGCTGGATGTGACCGCAATGCAAGGCGCGAAATTATTTTGTGAATAAACTTTTTTGAATTTGGAATAAATTGTTGGTGGCTTTTGTGTTTTTAGGATTCTGTACCCAAGGGTAAACCTTGTCCATCCGTCCGTCCGTCTGTCAGCGGGCTGTATCTCAAGAACCGTAATAGGTTGAAACTTTCACAGAATGTGTATTTCTATTGCCGCTACAACAACCAACAATGAAAATTAATAAACCCCTTTAATTTTTTAACACAAGTAACGTGTTTTTTTTCGGTTTATAGTACGGAACCCGTGTGAGAGTCCGACTCGCACTTGGCATGTTTTTATTATTCGAACTTTTTTTCCTTATTAGGCTAATTCGAACTATCAGTCGTAGACAGCGATTTGTGACTGACAGTCGCAACTAACATCAATCTCCACTTGTACGGTAATCGTTCCCGATTTTTGTTGCGTCTGTCACTTATTCATGATAGTGTAATGCAGTGTGATTCTGTAAACATCTCACCGTGTAGGCTTTGGTGAAGAGAGCTGTCAATCCATACAGATAAGCTGGAATGGCAGTTCACTTCATGCTTACTCCACCTATGTTTACATGGTGAGATGTTGACCGAATAAACTGGCAGGTATTGTTCCCGAAATCCTGCTTGACCCTGAGCATCACTAATTAAATCGTAGAAGTACAGAGATCATTGGTATCAAGCTTTGTAAGACCTAGCATAACCTATTTTACATTCAGCTTCACGCCAAATTATGTCAGGCGTCTTTCCCCACCCTAAGATTCATTAATTTATTTGTACAACGCATCCGTCAGTCTGTTGTGTAAACTGTATGCACCGCCAACGTCAAGAAAATGCCGTCAATTTAGCACTTTATGGTTTCACATTTACAATTATTTAGAATACAAGACGAAAACACAGGAAAACGGTGTGGCGCCCGCTAGTCCCGCTACGTACTTATGTGATAAATGTGTTCCGTTAAGCAATATGGAACACCGTGGCTGGATGGTATACTTACATATGACTCACTTATTCCCAACATCTGTTTTTGGGCCTTCTGGCAGCCTTGCCATATTGCTGTTGTTTGGGATCCATTGTTGGATAGCCCATAGCTCCTCCGGTATGCGACAGATGAACTTGTTAGCCAGCTCAGTGACCTCAGTGCCATTTTAGCTTGGTATTACAGTGGCCTTCAATAGATACAAGTATTAAAATAAAAGATAACTGGCCACAGCTGTAATGTGAGGCCGGGCACGGGTGCTCTTGCCATTTCGAATTCATTCGAAATTCAAAAATCTCAATTCAAGATTTGCGTTGCACTTAGTTGCGTTCTCAATATTCAAAATTCTGTAAGTAGGAAGGTTAATTCTGTAGGTAGGAAGTTTGAAAATCAGAACCTATTTTTTTAATTTGATTGCAGAACGATAAAATGCAAAGCAGCTCGTTTGAGCTGTTGACCTTTTCTCACACATCAATAAATTGTGCTTATCATCGCAGGTCTGCCTAAGTTCCTAACTAAGAATTTAATTAATAAAAGACTGCATAAGTAGTTGGATCTCATAGTAAAATGGCAATAATGCGTATGACGACATGGTCCGCAATCAAATAAATACGGAAATTACGGAATGTTAATCGCTTTGAATTACTTTAGTGTATCAGTACTTTATTTTATAGACTTCAAAAGGCAGACGAAAGGTTTCTTATCAGAATACAAGAATATAATAATTTCTGGCCTTTGGGCCCCACGAAAGATATATCTTAAAGTAGGTACGCTAAACGGCCAATATCGCACCCCACATCACACAGAGAAATAACTCACCAACTTTGCATGTATTTATGTGTACCATGTTTCTAGGTGGCACCTCTGCCAATCTCCCGGGGTTATTAGGCGCGACGCCGGTTATGCAATGTACTAAATTGAATTTGCCCCAAAACACGGCACGCGCTTCTAGCGAAATTGCAGCCACGAACACCGGTGGCGAAAGCGCGGGCAACGGGCTGACGAGAAGGGGCGAGCACGGAGTACGCGGGCGGCAGAGGCGGGAACAAGTGCGTCATTAGCGTCGAGTGCTACTTGTAACGCGACGCCTGCCGGGCGCGCCGATGAAATTTATCGGGAGTTATATAACTCCTGCCAGCTATGTATGCTTGGTATCCGCCAGTAATTATCAATTAATAGAGTGGAATATCTTCACGTCATTAATTTAATAAGGAGCGGTTACGGCGGTGGGTTTTTAAGCGAGGGGAAAGATAGGAGGGTACCTAGTTTTACTAGTTACAGAGTTTGACCTAAGATGTAAAACCGCGCGCTTTAAAAATCTCATAACGGAATTTACGGAACTTGCTTGACACGTTAAAATTTTATTTTGACAGATGTCAAAACCATCAACTTTTTGTGAAAAACTTTCATTTATTTGACTCCTGCAGTGTCATTCTGCCAGTCTATTCTATCAACATCTAACGTGTAAACTTTGGTGGAGTGAGCGTGAAGGGAACTGTCATTCCGCCTTGTTTGTAGACTGAAAGCTTACTTATATTTTCACTTCACCTAAGCTTACAATGGTGAGAGGATAACAGAATCACACTTCAGTAAACATGTCGAAGTGAAGGCTTGGGTGAAGTGATCACGAAGTGAGCTTTCATTCCATCTTGATTACATGAATTGACAGGTCACTTCGTGATCACTTCACCCAAGCTTTCAATTAGCTAGTTTACAGAATCGACTGGCTGAAAGCTCTCATTCAAGTGAACGCCCACCCAGAAGAGGACAATGAGAAAATTGCCTCCAATCTAACCAATGCAAATAAGGAAACCATTTTAAATTAAAAACTACAGCCAGCCAGCCAATAAACAGTCCTGTATTTACGTCTAAGTACCAATCTTATCTACCTACACTTTTTTTGCAGCACAGAGCTACCAATTAAGTAGGTACCAAAATTGTTCAGACCTCTACTTTGTAACTAAGTTTTGACGCTGCACTGCAACTGGCCTGCCGCATTCAGTTTGGTACCGAACATATCGCTTAATTTACATACAAATGTATATACAAATTGTACATAGGTAGGTAGTTATTGTCTGTCTGCGTACTTTTACTGCTGCTGGCCTGCCCGTATCACACAAAGCAAATTGTAGGTAGCTAAAACGGGAAGTTGGGAGGATATTTACCCCGCGGGGTAAATGCGTCTGACTGTACAGGCAACTTTTTTACAAACGACTATATTGATAGAACTATAAAGAGATACTCATATGATAACCACAATCCATCAATCCAAACAAAGAAACAACATCAGTCTTTACAAACTGACAGTTTTCTAGTCAACTCATCATAAAAACTGACAGTCTTGTAAAACTGACATTTTCTAGTTAGGTAACTCATCATAAAAACTGACAGTCTTTACAAACTGACAGTTTTCTAGTCAACTCATCATAAAAACTGACAGTCTTGTAAAACTGACATTTTCTAGTTAACTCATCATAAAAACTGACAGTCTTGTAAAACTGACATTTTCTAGTTAACTCATCATAAAAACTGACAGTCTTTACAAACTGACATTTTCTAGTCAACTCATCATAAAAACTGACAGTCTTGTAAAACTGACATTTTCTAGTTAACTCATCATAAAAACTGACAGTCTTTACAAACTGACATTTTCTAGTCAACTCAACATAAAAACTGACAGTCTTGTAAAACTGACATTTTCTAGTTAACTCATCATAAAAACTGACAGTCTTGTAAAACTGACAGTTTTCTAGTCAACTCATCATAAAAACTGACAGTCTTGTAAAACTGACAGTTTTCTAGTCAACTCATCATAAAAACTGACAGTCTTGTAAAACTGACATTTTCTAGTTAACTCATCATAAAAACTGACAGTCTTTACAAACTGACAGTTTTCTAGTCAACTCATCATAAAAACTGACAGTCTTGTAAAACTGACATTTTCTAGTTAACTCATCATAAAAACTGACAGTCTTGTAAAACTGACATTTTCAAGTTACTCATCATAAAAACTGACAGTCTTGTAAAACTGACAGTTTTCTAGTCAACTCATCATAAAAACTGACAGTCTTGTAAAACTGACATTTTCTAGTTAACTCATCATAAAAACTGACAGTCTTGTAAAACTGACAGTTTTCTAGTCAACTCATCATAAAAACTGACAGTCTTGTAAAACTGACAGTTTTCTAGTTAACTCATCATAAAAACTGACAGTCTTGTAAAACTGAAAATTTTGATAGTACGATGTGAATGCCTAGATCAATATTTTCGGCCTCATCAGTCAGGTAAGCTCTCTCTTATTCAGCAAACCTGTTATTAATAAAGGTATTAAAAAATGCCTCTTCAATACAAAATTCTACCACTATTACGTACATTTGCTGAACCCGTTAATACAAATATTATGTATGCACGCTACTACAACTGACAGCCAGTGTACATACAGGTGATGTGTGAGAACATGTATTGTGGGCATACGTATCCTGCCTGTACTTACGTATACGTAGTATGTCCCACGCCATGGCGTGTATTACACATACGTAGGTAGTTGATGCGGGCCCCGTTTGAGTCACCAAAAAGTTTGGTAGCAGAAGTTCTAAGTTATAACCTCCCCCGCCTTTAAGCCCTTGTTATTCATAGTATAGAAAGACACGAAGCAAGTTTGCTTTGTCTGTCAAAACTGTCAATTTGACTGCTCATGAGGCGAACTATCAGTTTTGACTGTTCAGGGTGCGTGGAACAAATAAAACTGACTATCCATGTTAAAGATAATAAATAGATCCAAACGCAATTAATGCTATAGAATTGTCAATATGAAAGGCATTGCCTTTGGTTTTGTTTTCGCAATTATCCGCTGATAATCAGGCACTAAGAAAACTGTCAGCTAAAACTGCAAATATGTGGCCCGCTTGTGGAACTGTCAAATAAAGGCTGCAAGTCAAGAACTGAGGGAAAGGCAAGGCCTTCGCCCCAACCGCCGCAACAGGAGAAGACGCCCCGGGCGTCGGGAGTCGCAGGGCGATCCCCGGCCACCGAAGGCGCGGGCCTGCGGACGGCGAGCATTGGGTGGCTCGCTGTCCGATCACCACCAGGCCCGGGTCGATGGCGCGTTGTGTTTCACGCGCGCCTCAAAGAGATGTCAGCATAAAAGACGGGGCCCGCTAGGGCCAAAGCCTGCCAGGGTTGCGGAATCTGTTCGAAAGAGTCACCGCGGCCCTGGAACGCAAAGGGCTTTAGAAGGAACACGGATGGGTTTTAGTCAGTAAGAGTCTGACACGCCCTTCCGCTCCACCCACAGCGGAAGAAGTCATTTGATGATTCCACATCCTTAAAAAAAAAAAAAAAAAGTCAAGAACTGTCAAGTCATGCTTTATCCGCAACTGGTAACTGTTTGACATATTGTTTTCGCTTCAGTTATTTTCGTAAGTAATGAGCAGTGGTACTTCGGCGGCCATGTTGTGTGGGCCACTGTCCCGTGCGGTAGGTACTGGCCGGCGGGTAGCGCTACGTACGGTCGCGCGGTCACCTGAGTTTGCGCCAGTTTGCGACTTGTCGCGCGCCCGTAAATCGCCCTCGGCATGCGATAGGGATGTGCTAATGTGCACGATTATATCGACATCGATAACTTTGCTATTTGGTTTTTATGTTCGTTTTGTGATACCAGGTCTACTCGTACGTTGATGTTCGATGACCAAGTATCATCATTATTATCATGCAAGGTTACCTATAGATGCCAGGTAGTTTTATAGATAGGTTATTAGACCATAATCTCACCAAATGGAAAGCGATGATGTGGTCGACGATGTAGCATGCATGCCTAGAAGTAATCTATTCACTTTTGACTTAAAGTCCCCAGGTTGTAGCTACCAGGAACACAGACTCCGGCAGGGAATTTCACTCCTTACTGTACGCACAATGAAAGTATTCTCAAAACGTTTTCCAATTTCTATATCGTGTAGGTACGGTATTAAACATATTTTCAGTAAAAAGAAAGAAAAATATGATATCAGTTGAAAAAACTAACCTGGAATGATATCAAATTCTTGGGTTGGAGAAACTTCGTCGGTTGATAGTCTTGATATCGGGTTTTAGTTTCAGTTTGTAAAAGCCACGTGTATTGGCTGAATTGTCTGGTTTATATTCTCCAAAATTTCAATTTTCAATGAAACCAATATCTTGTGGGATACTTTGAATAATAGAGTATATTATTAATATAATATAGTCTTTACTTTGAACCAAAAACATTGTCCAATAAATGTTGGCTATGTACTCTTAATATTATAAATGCGTAAGTGAGTTTGTTACGCTAACACGCCTAAATAGCCAAACCGAATTCGATGAATTTTGGTACAGAGATAGTTGAGACCCTGGAGACGGTTATAAGCTACTAAACGCGAGCGAAGCTGCAGTGAAAGTTTGTGAGGATGGATGGATCAGATCGATGGATGGATATTTGTTACTCTTTCACGCAAAAACTACTCGCCATTGAGTTTAAATGACAGTGACACTCATATAGTTTATAACCTGGATGATTTCCGATGTTCACGCGAACGAAGCCGCTGGCAAAGCTAGTATTTTGCACATTGTCTGTACCTATGTACAAAAATCTTTCAAAGTCTAACTTCAAAATCCCAAACACGAGTCAAACAAATCCAGGTATCGACGAACTCCAAAGTATTCCGAACCCACTACGGATGCACACTACTCCATTGTGGATTTGAAGGGGATTTTCACTGTCACAATCAACAAAGCCTCGGTTTTCGATGAGATATGTCCCTGTTATGTGGACAGGGACCTTCCGAATGCGGAGACTTGACATCTGGAAACCCTCGGGAGTATTGTGATGTGTGAAGACGAAGATCTTCATGGATCATTGTGGTGTTTAGAGCACATTATGATTAATAGGTTGAGGTAAATAGTAGCTAGTGTTAAGTAATATGCATGTGTATGTATTTGTAAAGGGTAATCTCTGGAAATATTGGAAAAGAAAATAGAAAGAAAAATAATGAATAGAAAAACATTTATACCGACATACATAGACACAAACGTACAGCAACAAAGCCAAAGTAAATAATTAATAGTAGGTACAGAATTGCGCTGAGTGTGCCCACACCGAAAGGCACGGCGTAGACTCTGCCATCTAGCGACGAAAATCTGAAACTTTTACCTTATAAATAAAAACCGGTAAAATGGGGTGAATAGAAACGCAGGGGTGAATAGAAACAAAAGTTTGCATAGAATTTTCACTTGAATGCCACATTATTTATTTAAAAAAAAAAACATCTATATTTTACAACTAATATTGATTTAAAAAATGGGGTCCTTAAATGCTGCAAGCAGAATTTAAATATAGTGAAAATCTCCTTCAAAGTTATGTTTCTATGGGGGAATAGAAACATAACTGCGTTTCTATTCACCCCGTTTTACAGACATTAACGCTACTATGCTGCCACCTATAGTTCATGCACGCGTCCTATAACGTCATAAAACCATCATGTTTCCGGTGTGAATGGGAGACGGAGCCATACAGGACGAATAACACTATCGCTTTTCCATGACGGAATCATGATGACATTGACACCTCGAAGTACGTCCCCTGATCCGATTTCGAATATTTTTGCAATGATAGAAAGCTCACACTATCACCGACTCTCATAGGCTGAGTTTCTGCGATATAGGAGTGTAGCCGTTGGACGATGATAAAGGCAAAAGTTTGTAAGTGTGTGTGTGTGTTTGTTTATTACTTTTTCACGCGTAAACGGCTGGACCAATTTTGATAAAATTTGGTATAGAGATTGTTTGAGTCCCGGGAAAGGACATAGGATACTTTTCATCCCGGGAGTATGTTCCCTTGGGGTAGTTTTCGACATTAACGCGGGCGGAGCTGCGGGCGGTAGCTAGTTTGCTACATAAATGTCTGTTAGTAATAGTAACTTATTTTTCGAAATGAATGAACCGTTTTTAATTAAACTTCCTACGCATAAGCAGGTAACATGTCTAAAAAATTTATTGAGAACATTTTCGAAAAATAGTGTTACAGCTAAATTCCTCCTCCATAGAAACAGAGATTTTCAATTATATTTTTTTAAATAAGACATTTCGGAAATGTTATTAACTAACTTATTATATCTATGTATCCTGCTTAAGCGTTTAAAGTTTCATTTAAATCGGTACATTAATTTCGAAAGACAAGGACTTGAAAGTTTGTATAAAATGCCATACGTTGTAAATGCTCTTAAAAATGTCCATTTTGGCAAATATTTACAATGTCGGCCAATTAACAGATTGATATTCAAAACTGCGTTTCCAGGCATTTAGTATTTTTATTTGCAGGCATTTATCATTTGGTATTATTCAGGCATATAATATGGTATTTCTTAAATTTTAACCTGAAAACCGGTCAAAATTTCGCAATGAAGCAGGGTATGACACGTTTTACTAAACATACTTCTAATTGCCAAAGTTATTCAAAAAACCAAGTGATCATAAATTAAGCTAAAATTAGCGATTCGAAGGGAAACGTGTCACTTAGCAATAAGCAGTTTCAAGTGGAGTGCTGGTGAAAAGGCCAAGATCAATAATTCAGTGTCATGCAAAATCCGAAATACATGTTGAAGATATCAAACTGAAAACCAAAATGCTAAATTCGTAGCTTTGCGAGATTCTGTTAACATAATTAAGTATCGTGAGCGTAACGCTATGTTGCCACAGACAACGGAAGACTATTGATACCATTTCTTATATTCATCATCTGCCTAGCCTTTTCCCAACTATAATAATAAATAATAATAATGTGAAGGACGGCACGGTTGACATATGTCGGGCATGTCACCGTCCGGGAGAATCAATTCGCCACATTGTCTCTGGTTGTTCTCGTCTAGCTAACGGAGAATACTTGCATAGGCACAACCTTGTAGCCAGGATTATCCATCAGCAACTTGCTCTGAAATACTCTCTTGTGGAATCGGAGGTGCCGTACTACAGGTATGCGCCCGACCCAGTTCTCGATAATGGCAATATCACATTGTACTGGGATCGGTCCATCATCACTGACAGGACTATTGTTGCCAATAAGCCTGATATAGTGGTGGTGGACCGAATCGAGAGGTGTGCAATGATTGTAGACATAACCGTTCCGCATGACGAGAACCTCGTGAAAGCCGAGAAAGATAAGCAAATCAAATATATTGACTTGGCTCGCGAGGTTGTCGACATGTGGGATGTGAACACAGCAGTCATTGTGCCGATAGTCGTGACGGCCAATGGCATAATTGCCAAGAGCCTCGACCAACATCTAAAGAGGCTCTCGTTGGGCAGCTGGATCAAGGGCTTGATCCAGAAAGCAGTACTCCTGGACACGGCGCGCATAGTGAGGAGGTTCCTCTCTCAGGGGCCCTAACCACCGGTAGCTTGGACCCTGTTCCCGATACCGGTGGGCTACTATTTTTTATATTTTTAAATATTTTTATATCTCTGTATTTTAATATTTAAAAATGTAATTTATATGTATATACAAATGAATAAAGGAAATAATAATAAATCTTTATTGATCATTTTCAAGGATCGCAGTACATGGGTATATAATTTATACATGGTAAAATTACAGATTTGCTACAATTGTATTGGGTGCAGTTCTGATCTCCTAACTAGGTTATATAACCTGTATGAAGGAGTGTCAGTTCCGGTCCCCCATGGATTACAGGCATATGTATTTTGCTATCTAAGTACATATGTATTTTACTGCTACGAAAATATTGTATAACTAAATGTAAGCAACTAAGAAAAATAAAAGAAACAAAGAAAAACACAAAAAATATTTGACTGTGTGACTAAAAACTATTTCATATGTATTTAGTCACATTTTCCTTTTTTATTCCCAACTATATTGGGGTCGGCTTCCAAACCGGACTCAGCTGAATACCAGTATTTTACGTGGAGCGGCTGCTGATTAACTGGGTAAAACGGTGCTTCTTGGCAAGACTGGAGTCAGATTTTCTGGCTCCTGACAATCCGTAACGACTGCCAAAGATCTACAAATGACAGCCGGGACCAACGGCTTAATGTGCTTTTCGAGGCACAAAGGAGTCTCGGTATGTTAAGATCACCAATCCACATACCGACCTTGGCAAGCGTTGCTTAACCTTGAAGATAGACCCGTGCAGCTGTCATTATTTAGCCACGAGCTTCTCTCACACCACCACGTTTAATAATCGGCGACGACAAATTGCTTTGTGCACAAGTTTCGGCTGTCCTAGCCAATAGCTATACGTCGCTTAAGTTCTAACACCGCAGAATTCAAATTTTGATCGAAATACGTTTCGTAAGTCATTCGGTAGGGAATCGCAGGACGCACCGTTTGACGAATCAAAAACGAGAGTTTGAACCAATGGAGAACCGTTATTCAAAAAAGAAAAACAACGTGTATGTCAGGATTGTACAGAAAACCGCAGCAACAGCGCGTTACTCAGTTTTATTGCCATAGCAACAGCGATAGATATATACTATACCTACCTCGCTTAAGTTCTAACACCGCGGATGTCAAAATCTGCAACAACTCAGTTTTGTGAAAACAACTGAGTTACACGCTGTTGCTATGGCAATAAAACTGAGTAACGCGCTGTTGCTGCGGTTTTCTGTACAATCCTGACATACACGTTGTTTTTCTGTATAGTATATAGTATCACTCCCCCCGCCGACGCGAGGTGGCCCGCAGAGGCGGGCCGGCACCAGCCGGGGATTGCGGATGTCGCATACGTTCCCGCGATCCCCGGCGTAGGTGGGAGATGGAACGCCGGGGTGGTTTTAGTCAGTAAGAGTCTGACAGACCCCTCCACCCGCCCCAGGGTGGAGGATTTCCATGAGGATTTCCCCCCGAGATCAAAAAAAAAAAAAGGTAGAGTCAGAATTTTCAAAGGCTTCAATTTATTTTAATTTAAATTCCTGACTAGTTTCTGCCGGCTGCTCCGCCCACGTGAATGTGGAAAATTATCCCAAGGGGTCATACTCCCAATATAAAAAGTGTGCTAGAATGGACAGGATTCTTTTTGCCAAGTTTCATTCAAATCTGTTCAGGCGTTTTAACAAATAGATGGGCAGGCAAAGCAACTTTCGCATTTATAATGTTAGTATCTATAATAATAAAAATATATTATTTAACTCAGGTAACAAAGACCCACCACATATATACCTTACAAACTATCATACATATTTATAAAAACCACAAAAATATTAATAAACTATTCTACACGAAGTGACAAGTGACGGCGTCGTGTTGCGTTGCGTGGTGTCACGTAGCCTTCCGCGGAATCGCCGATACATGACACCCTTCGGCCAAAACTCTTCCTTGAGGAAGGTCTCATATGATGAGTCGGAACTAGCAGCCAGCTCTTTTGTTGATCTCGGTTCATTCCAACATTTCCACTTCCTCGGCATCGTTGGTCGCAGGTCTCTTCAGCTGCATGTTTTGGGCCACAGAGGCCAAGCGATGAAGTACTTACGAGTAAAGGCTGACAGCCACGGACAAAATTGGTTTTGTGTGGAAAGTTTTGGCAATACCGTCTCTACCAGTGGCCGCTCTAGCGTCTCGTTGCTCTATGGCAGATACAGAGTCTGTTAGAATTCTGTACATACATATAGATAGGTACACAGCAGACTTTATGTATAGTTGATGTAATATTAAATATCTGGTACAACACAAGTTTGTAGCGCCGTCCCACGTACTACACGTAAGTACGGGACGGGATACTGTGAGCTGTTACGCAGGGTTGTGTGGCAAGGTAAATATAACTGTAATATATTACATTTATTTTCAAAGAAGCTTTTATTAGCAAGCTCCGTCTCTAGCGTCTCTCTGTACCAAAATTCATCAAAATCAAAAGTAATTTATTCAAATTAGGCTGAGTGCCAGCACTTTTTGAACGTCAAAGTTCTACATAAAGATAGTCCCCCAAAACGCCCGCCCGTCTCCACTTCCTAGTGTTATAGCTGGGAAGAAGTGGCGCAACAAACTCCCCAGCAACACATCTGTCTGTTAAATTTTAAAAACTTGAATTTATACAGTAGTATGCAAAGTATTTTACAATACATGACACAGAAAAATAAAAATATTCAAACTGTAAATCAAATGAAATTAATTGACACTCAGTTCAGCGATTTAGGCATGAAAGCATAACAAACACACTTAAGGCGCCATACTTTGCTTTTTATCGCATGCGAAAATCTGTATTGACGCGATTGAAACCACAGACAGAAGCTTGTGCCTGCCAGGGTTGCGGATAATGTTCGAAAGAGTCACCGCGGCCCTGGAACGCAAAGAGCATTAGGAGGAACACGGATGGGTTTTAGTCAGTAAGAGTCTGACACTCCCTTCCGCTCCGCCCAGAGCAGAAGAAGTGAATTTGCCGATTTAGGGCAAAAGCTGGTAGGTAACCCATTTTCCAATCAAATCATCTATCGCATAATCCATCAATTGTTTCATTAGCTCATTGAAAAGAGTATATTGAACGAGTTGCTAATCATTATAATAATAATATTATAATATCTTGGGACAACTCACACACGGTCATCTGATCCCAAACTAGGCAGAGCCTGTGCTATGGCAACCAGACAACTGATAAACATACTGATATATTTATAAATACATACATATAATAGACAAATTACAACCAGACACAGAACAAATGATCATGCTCATCACACAAAGATTTGTCCAGGGTGGGAATCGAACCCACGACCTCCGGTTTAGCAGTCAGGGTCACTAACCACTCGACCAACAGGCCAGTCATTGTTCCTATACGAAACAGATTTTCAAAGACCATGTCGATGAACCCCGGCCAAGTTAAGCATGTGTCGTGCTAGAGATTGGTTCATTGAATTACAGCAACAGGTGGAATTCGGACCCTCGGCCTCCCGATCGTCTCTCCCGAGGTTGAGCCGCTTTACTGGCAGTATATTGCTTTACTTTTTCACTGTCGATGTTGGTTGTGTGGTTTTAAACAACGGCTTAGCGCGAGTCCTTCCAAAGGTCCTCTGGTTGATATGGCAGTCAAGTGATAAGACCGCCACTGTACCTATTTAATTAAGTATATTTGTTGGACAATAAAGTAGATACTATCCAGAGGGAAGGTTCTGGGGGATAACTCCTACTTTTGTATCTATCTAGTAGCTTTTTTTCCGTTCCCGTAGGAATATCCCGTTCCCGTATAGCCTAAAGCATTCCTCATGAATGTGGCTATCATATACAAAAATAATTTACCAAATCCGACTGGTAGTTCCAGAGATTAGCGCGTTCAAACAAACAAACTCTTCAGCTTGATTATTAGTATAGATATAGATTAATGTAGGAGTCCTGAACCTTCCCGGAACCTTCTGTTCCTTGAAAGAACCAGCGTATCATTCAACACTACGTTGAATGATACGCTGGTTCTTTCAAGGAACAGAACAGAATTGTACCAGTCTTTTGGGAATTCCCTCATTGACAGCTATTAGGATGAATATTTTGGTGCCCAATACTTACTTGTTTTTTTGACGCTATATCTCTTTTTTGATCTCCTGTGTTATTAATACTCTTTAAACTGAATACAATAAAAATAAAAAAATACTTGATTAAATACAACCTTTGTATATCGAAAAATAAAAACAAAGCTGAATTCGTCAACACCCCAGCGAAGCGCCAACCCTGTGTAAGTACATAGCGGAGCGTACTTGCACATAAGGCAGATATCACACTGGCGATTTCCAAGCGAGTTCAAAGCGATGCGAGTGCAAAACGAGCTCGCAGCGAGTTCGCAACGAACATGCCACGAAAACGCGGCGGGCGCGCAGCCGTACAAAATGGCGTCGAAGGTGCTATTCGCGGCGAGCTCGCTGCGCATTCGCCTCGCTTTGGACTCGCTTGCAAATCGCCAGTGTGATAAGGCCCTAAGTATGGCGTTGCCGACATAATCAGCTGTTCTCTCAATTTCACGAACCCACAGTGTGAACCTGAGCAAACATGGCTCGACATCATCAGACGGAGGTTTTTGATAACAGTATCTACTCAGCTTCTCCGTTCTATAGTAGGCGCCAGATAATCGTGGAATATCGGTCATTGACCCACCTACATTTATTGACATTGTTAATTTGAAAAACGGAAACGAAAAACGATTCATATTTAATTGTTCAGGTACCTATGAGCAGTTATTAGGGAAAGGTCAATATACTTTATTCCACATTTATCTGGCTCCTACTATAACTGCAGATTTTCTAATCCTACTAATATTATAAACCCGAAAGTTTATAAGGATGGATGAATGTTTGTTACTATTTCACGTCAGAACGGCTGAACGGATCTCGATGAAATTTGGCACAGAGGTAGATTATAGTCTGGAATAACACATAGGATACACTTTTCATCCCGGGAATATGTTCTCTTGGGATAATTTTCGACAATCACGCGGGCGGAGCCGCGGGCGGTAGCTTGTATAATAATATCGTTTATTTATAAAAAGGGGCACATTTAGGTACAATAAAATATCTTAAATTTTTCAAAGAACATAGTTGCTAATTTGCCTGAACTAGGATGCAGCAGTGCTTCATGCTTGAAAGTGCTTATATTAACTTAAAATAATAATAAGTGAACAATAAATCAATTGACTATAGTTAAAACTATGCTTGCGCAGATATTAACGCGTAGATATCATTGCACAGTGCGATTTTATTTAGGCATCTAGTGCTGAGTGAATTGGTCATAATCCTTGTTATCGGTAACAGAAGTAGTTACATCATAAAAAGCCTGATAAATAAAATTAAATAGCCGGGATTCGAAATCTGCATTAAATATTGCAAACAAATACTAATTCGACCCCCTTAGACTGATGTCAGATTCTCTCGCTTCAGCCGGTCGATTCCATAAACATGTCGAAGTGAAGTCTTGAGTGAAGTGACCACGAGGTGAGCTGTCAATCCATATAATCAAGATGTCACGTGATCACTGTATGGATTGACAGCTCACCTCGTGTCCCTCGTGATCATTTCAGACGAGCCTTCACTTCGACATGTTTATAGAATCGATTGGCTGTCTACCGGCACGACTGTCATAGACCTACAAATAACAGCCGGGACCAAAGTACAGATGGTCACCAATCCACTGACCGTCCTCTGCTTAACCTTGAAGATCGACCCGTGCGGCTATTTTATTACCGAGCATTATACTAAAAACTTGTTTTTTTTTTTACGACGATTTAATACAACAGTGGCGTGTCAGTCGGCAGCCCTGCGCTAAGTACATAGTGTATGTACTTATGTAGGTGTAACGCCGCCGACAGAATCACCTGGTCTCGCAATTTTACGACCAGCCCGCCGCTTCCACCGCCTTTCACGAGCGAAGTGCTGGGACTGACTTTATCGATGTAAAAAAAGAAAAAGTATTTATTGTCACAGAACTGACATGTATACAAACTTATAAACCTAAGCCATTTTTCCAGTTAATCAATAGTATTAAGGAGTATTTTATATCGGGAACTAGGAATATTTATCGTATTTTATTATGTTCTGTAAAAAATAAGAAAAGGGAGCCCAATTGCTTTGTGGAATAATCAATTGACAATCACGGAACAGACGTAGAAGATTCAGCATTAATTAACATACGGCTAGAAATCTACCTCCTAATAATGCTCCATCGTCTACCACGTTATTGCTCACCACCATAAACCAGGGCTCTAGATAAAGAGGTCTATCAGCTGTAGCGTGCTGAAGGAGATTGTCAAAAATGATCAGTCCCTTATATTTTGGCGTTTCGATAATAGCTATCGCTAATAGAATGACACTTTTTCTAGAGCCTTTGGTGATATAATGAGCAAAAGCGAGCCGAAAAATAAAAATCTAAAATACCTACTCAAAAATCAATTCCATCGACAGTCGATACCACCAATACACAGTCGCCCCATCCCTCAGCTTCAAGTGCGCTCGGGCCCGTGTCCCGGGCGCGCGGCGGCGATGGAATTAAATCGCACGCACGACACTTCCGCGCCCCCCTCCGTCACCCGCGCCCCGCTCCCCGCCGCGTCGCCACCCCTCCCCACTGGCGCTGTTGCTCCCGTCGCCAGCAGGGATGGCACATGCAGGGAATAATTAATTTTATTGAAGGAAGAATTTATGAGCGCAATTTTTTTTTGAGTTCAATTGTTGGTCCGTCCGTGTCGGCAGCTCTGGACAGAAATTTATGGTACTTCCTACTCTCTCCGAGTAGGAAGGCCTTTGCCCAGTAGTGGGACAATTCGGGCTCAGTATACCTACCTTAATTAGTGATATTAAAAGTATGGATGGGAATTCATAGCACTGCACGGTTACCAGAATTTAACATACGTAAGGAAAATAAAGAAAAACACAATGGCATATTTCCACAAAACGTACCCCTTTGTGATATGTATTAGCTTTATAATATTGTTTCCCATTCCATGAAATTAATGTTGATTTGGGAAAATATACATAAATAATTACTACCCTACAGTTTTACCCGGTACAGTATCCTCTATAAACAGCATTACTTAAAATATAAAGACAACAACACGATTCCATGGAAATTATTTACGTTCCACAATTTTATTTATTTTTCAAAAGTTATTCCGGACAGCCCTACCGCCCGGGGGCAAACCACGCGGGGACTCAAGTCGAGGTGACTGATGCTCGAGGCACATGTGTACACGCCGCGTCACTTAGCTTACGTCATCTTATTACCTTACGCCGCGCCGCCTTAGTTTTTCCTAATACACAAACCCTTTACGAGTTCTGCGCGCCTGGTACTTTTGATTAGAAACTGTATTGTATATTGGCATTAGAAAAAAGAATGATTGGCTGAGTTGATTGGGACTTTGGAATAACAACGGTGTTAGTGGCGTTGACATAGGCGTATATACAGACATTAGATACGATTGCTTTAAATACATATATACATTTAACAATAATATTTTCGAGCCGGTTACGGTTCCGGGCTAATACCATGAATACCTATCGCGTAGTGACATAGGTAACATCTCAAGAAGTTTTGGCAAGTTTTCAAATAACCAAGGGATGGTACTATTTGTTTTTTCGAAAAATGTTAATACTAATTTTCCATGGCATTCGCATGTAATCCGTGGAGTTTTTTTTAAATTTTCTAACAGCTTTTCGTCCCTAAACGCAGACGTCATTTTTTAACCACGGATAAAAGATGTCTGTCGCTCATAATGACAAGAAAAATCAACTAGTCCAGCATGGGCTATTGATTTTTCTTGTCTCTAGCTCTTGTATATAGCTTCCACATTCCGAGGGTCCAAAAATGTACAAAGATTATACTAGTTTTTGCCCGGGGCTTCACGCAGAAAAGGCAGAATTCTGAACGCCAATTTCATTCGTAATTAAATACTTGTAAATTGTTTCAAAATTAACTGCAAATAATTTAAGGGGTCATTCATTGTACTCATCATTATGAACAACTTTTACAATAGGACCAAAAACGAAATCGTGTAACATAAAAAAAAAACAGTATTTCAGTACCTACATTTTGTCGAGAAATGCGCTCTCATAGTTGTCTGGAGCAGTCAATATTTCTTTCGCGATTTTAGTTTTGAACCCATAGTAAAAGTAGTTCATAATGATGAGTACAATGACCCCTTAAATTTCTTGCAGTTATTTTTAACATCTGATAATATGGGCACAGATTATCCGTGCCATTCGTCCAATATAAATTAGCGATTTTATTTTTGTCGTATGCTAAGGTGTTGTCCGGACACCCTAAACACCCCCTTAATACGCCCATGTAGTCCAGTGCAATTAGGTTTATACCTCGAAAACCAGCTAGCTATAATAAATGGATTTAGATGTTTCCGGATATTTTGAATTTCTTATAAGTAGGTTCTAAAAACACTGGGTAAGTGCGAGTCGGACTCGCGTGCAAAGGGTTCCGAACGAATCTCATTTTTGTAACATGTTGTTTTAAAACCATAGACTTCTTATAGGTTTTCCTGTAACCTGTATTTTTTGAACTTAAAACTTCTTTAGGCGCGTTGAGCACTTTTTGGGTGAACAAAAATCATGGAATGACGCGAGGTCATCGTCAACGAACGCTTTAGCTTTCGTTAATTAGTTTTCACTTCTATCGGCACTGCCCCGCATGTTTTTTTCAGTAGTTTCGGTGTTAAGGGGGTAATGGTCATTTTTCAACTAATGACGAGTGACTGACAAAGCACAGCTGAAACTACTGAAAAGTAGAGGAGCACTAAGAGAGGATTTCCCGAAAATCCTACAATAACGGGAATAAACGGCATATGCGCGTGCGATGTATCTAAGTACAGACGCGAGCACATCTAGCTACCCGAAACTGTCAAATTTTCCCAATAAACCTTGAACCTAAAACTTTGGCGATAAAGTTGAAAATCTATTAAAGAAATTTGACAGATTTCTGTAGCTTGATGTACGGGCGTCTGTACCTAAGCAGAGCAACGGACAGTGGCCGGCAGACATCGACTTTGTTTAATACGATTTAGAGATGTCTAGAAAGTTTTATTATTCAAGGTAAGTATGTTATGTACAAGTATGTAACTTATGCATATACGTTTTGTTCTATCTTCATAATTATCTTACCGTTACATAATTTATATATTAGCCTAAATTTGGGTACTGAGGTACTGACCTCAATGCGCTGCAATCAGCACACTATGTCAATCGGTAACTAATTTATCTAAGCACACGCGAATAAAATGGTCCCCGAAATAATAAAACACGATAAGAAATGATTGAATGTTGTTTGAAGCATCTTTCAAAAGATGATAACTGGTTGCGCAATTTTTTCTACAATGCCGAAACGCGAATTTCGAAAAAAAAACTCCTTATCTACATGTGCGCCTAGTACATTTTCGAAAAAAGTTGTGTGGGTGGGTCACGCTATCGCGCGGTGCCGTATCTTCGAAATAGTATTATGAATTATGATATTCGTATGATATAAGTATTCGGATTGTTTTTGTAATAGTTTTTGTTGTGTTGTATTTTTACGGAACTTTATTGAGATAAGCTAATTATTGGCCGAACCACTCTGTAATCATTATAATATTAGCACAAGCACATTTGGTTCAATAAAAAATTCAGATGTCCAGGCAGATTAGGCGAAGATGATAAAATCATTATTTGTTAAGACTTAGAATTAAGCACAAAAAGAAAGGCAGTTCACTTAACAGCACTTATGAATAAAGAATCTGAATTGAGATCCGTAACTCGAGCCGTGTAGTATTCTTTGTATGAAACTCCCTACTGCAACGCACACTAATCGGAATCGTAACTTAATCGCCTCGCCTCGGAGTAATACGGCGAAAAAGGCGATACGGTGAAGATCTCTTTCCGAGTTGATATGTGTGCTATGACCGTTAAGTAGAGATTAGCAAATATTCAACTTCTAACTCTTATTTCTGAAGAAACCTCGCGTGCAAAACGTTCTGAACGAATCTCATTTTTGTAACATGTTACTTTAAAACCATAGACTTCTTATAGGTTTTCCTGTAACCTATAGGCAGAGAACTGTATTTTTCGAAGTGAAATCTTCTACAGGCGCGTTGAGCACTTTTTGGGTGAACAAAAATCATGGAACTCGCGTCATCGTCACCGAACGCTTTAGCTTTCGCTTAGTTTTCACTTCTATCGGCAGTCCCTAAAGACTGCCCTGCATGTTTTTTTCTGAGCGCTCTGCTTTGCAAACGCTTACTAAGATAAAACATCGTTTCCCACCTCAATGAACACAACTTGCAGTGTGAAAAACGAAGAAACCCCACTTTATTGAAATATCTGACACCTTACTAACAAAACAATTTATTTTCATAGATTTTCCCGCGTTTTCTTCGGAAACCATAGATGATAAACGTTGCTTGCTTACAGGATCACTTATTCAATAGTCTGTGAGCAGCGCGGGACGTGCCTTATCGATATAATCGATACGTGGCGATGTTCACGGCACAACACTGGCTCGGAGCTTATTAGTGATGATTAGTGCCCCTGATATTAAAGAGCTAAGAACTTGCTGTTCTTTAAGATATTCACTAGTATCTTTTCAGCCGTTAATCGTTCCAGCTGAGCGAACATTACATAGATCAAGTGCGTAGCTCGCGGCTCCGCCCGCGTGAATGACGAAAATTATCCCAAGGGAACATACTCCCGAGACATAAAGTATCCTATGTGTTATTCTAGACTATAATCTATCTTTGTGCCAAATTTCATCAAGATCCGCTCAGCCGTTCTGACGTGATTGAGTAACAAACATCCATCCATCCATAAAAACATCCAAACTTTCGCATTCATAATATAAGTATACATTTATTTTAAATTTCAAATATTATACTTATAATATAATTTAAAAATAAGAACACGTTTTTCTTTTGCACATTCAAAGTTGCAAACAAGATGTTTTTTAAGTTGTCTGATGCAGTTGGTACTATTTATATTACATATTATAATTCTCACATTTCGTGCCATACACACACTCCAAAAACATTACCATCCTTCTGGGGCCGTCGGGTAAAAATAATTTTATTCGACTATCTGAGGTTGTCTTAGGGAAATCTTTCAGAGTGTCAAATTGATCACTATTCTAAATTTCATTCTTAACGAAACGCATCCCAGATTTTGATTAATCGACTAATAGTGATGGAAACCGTTAAAAATGTTTTATTCGCAGTCCCACAGAGAATATAAACCGTTAAAGCTACTGGAGTGTGTATATCTGACGTTTTGCCGCGCTGTTAAACGTCAGAGTATCGACGCCGGCGGACCATTGTCAGACTGGTTAGGGCTGCCCTGAAAGTACGATATCGAGAAAAATATAGTTTGTAAGGGCTAAGATAAAGCAGCGATACCTTATTACTAAGCTTTCGCTGGCCAGTGTTTTTCCGTCTGTCAGCGGGAGGAATTTTAGAACCATAACTGGTAGAAATTTGATATTTTCAGTGTGTATTTCTATTTCCATTTTACAGACGAAATTACATTTTTTTGTAGTTACCTCAGTAGATAGTAGATACTGAATTTTTATGCATCAACACACATGCATAAAAAAACAGTGTTGATGGTTAGAATAAGATTAGTAGAATGTAGTAGATTATTTCCTTCTTTCATTGAATAATTTCCCTAACTATCGCATAAGTAAATATATTCATAGAGGTACCTACACCTCCAGCAGAACGTAATATTAAGATGTCCGAGATTTCCTACTACTCCCATTATCTCCGGATACCGCTAATTTTGTTAAAAACTTCTCGTATCTGCCCCACTCCCGAATTCCCGATATCGCGCCAGCCCTAGGGACGCTTCTCTCGCCGGATGGTCCCGGCTGTTTGCGCCCCGAGCGACCAACCCCCTCCCATTGCTAGTCCCCTGGTAGTTTTTACGTTCTTTTATTACGTCACGTTCTCGTTTGCTCCCGCTTACCAGTTTGCGCGTCTTTGTTAATTGTGGCTGTCTTCGTCTTTAGTGTTTTTCCTTTTGTCCTGGTAGTAGGGGCTTTCTTTTTATTTCGGAAAATTGTAATACAGCCTTTTTGTTAGTTATGTTGTTCGAATATTACTATTTTTTATTAAGCTATTTTTGGTTTGCCCTAATTTCCACATTTTCTTCGTTCAAAGTTATTCTTGTTTGATACACTAAATGAAAAGTATTTCCTATTAATTTATAAATCAAACAGGTGGTAAGTTGATTTTCCGAGGAATGCTGGAAAGTTATTGTTTGAAATTATTCTTCGGAGTTCATAAAATAGTAATTGTAGGAATAAGATGCATGGATATTATACGCTTGTTTATTTTGTTGATAATACAATTACAAACAATAGAATATTCTGAAAATTATTTATTTATTTCTAAGTAAAAAATATGTCGCTTGTTTTTTAGTTGTCAGACTAAATAAAACGTGCAAAATATTACTTTTGTAACAAATATTAAATTTTTAGTGCAGTGCCCAACTAAGTTCCCATAAAAATACAAAGCACGAAACACAGTAACACCGGGACACCATAAACGTAACCGCAATATATCCCACAGCCACAGCCCACAATACGTCGCGCGGTTATATTTTTACGGCTGCGAACTTGCCTCGGGCATGCGGTCGGCATGATGCGGGAGCTAGGTATATCCTGTGAAAGTATAGGCGCCTCCCTTTGTGTGAAAGCCTGGTACCCATGTGTATTATAATAAGAAGAGAGGTAGGAAATTCTAAATGGTTGTGTTGGGTTTTTCATGTGAGGTATGGGGGCCTGGTATTGTTGTAGGTGCTTATTAGGAACGTATGAGCGTCTAATTAGAAGATTAGGTCAGAATTCTGCTTAAATCTTCTGAAACTGTCTAATCATTGAAAAGAGCGTGTAAGGAGCAGACTAATCTTCTTATCAAGAATTGATAAAAAAAAATAGAGCACATGTTATTATGTCCGTCTTATTGGCACTGATAAGGCAACTTCAAGTGCTCTCGAGTATTGTTTATCTTTTGACTCATTTTGACAACTTTAATCTTCCCGCACAACTAAGATTCAATTTGCTATTTTTCGCTTCGAAAATCGGGCGAAACCCAAGAAAAGATTTATAATATAACCCGTATCTAGGCATCAAGTTCTCAAGCCGGGTCGCACTCATTCAACCCTCCACTGCTAATCCGGGTCACAGAGACACTTGACAGGTAAAAATCGTCCCTCAACAATGGAAGGGACCCGATACTTTATGAGGGTTACTTATGAGTGCTTTCTGCCCGATTTTGGTGCAGCCTCAGATTCTGAATGTGACTTCGACTTTACTTTTCATTTTTTTTACGAATGGTATGTAGGCTGAGGACTTGCTTTTGACGCTGAGATTTTTGAAGCAGTCCTAGAAGGTTCAAGCGACTGATGACAGCCTGGTACATAAGGTAAGGCAATAATGATAGTTTCTTTAGGTTTTAATTTAATAAACCCCAAGAAGATTTTTTCGCAGATTTATTCTTCAAATTCCACACTAATATACAATTCATTTTCATCACCAATTCTTCTTTCAGTTCCTCAATTCCATTGTCTACATTCCCCACATGTTCGCGCAACTCGCTGCATGTTTTAAGCTCATTCAGTACGATTTCATCTCAGACTCAACGTCTCGAGACGCTCGCACGAACAATTTGACAGAAGCAAGGTTTTAATATTTCAGATCGGACATACGTCCCGGGCGTTGTCGGGTACAATAGCGACGTGTGGGCCTCTAGGCGGGATGTATGGGCCCGCTTGCGGATAGATCGGATACAGCCACCCCATCACTTATCTTGGGGCCGTAAAATACGGCGGTTCGAAGCGACGGACCGATAATAGGGATTTGTAACGTTTACCCCTCATTGGGTCTCGGTGTTGCCGATATTAAAGTTCAGGGAGCGGGGCTTAGAAGCTTAATTGCCTTGTACACGCAGATGAAAAATTGCGTTCATTTTGACTGTTTCTCTGTTGCTAATAACTATTGCTATTCCGTCCCATCCCGAACTGTTGTCTTAGGTGTTTTACAAACAGTAAGTGATAATCATAAATTCTACTCATTTTGTGGATTGGTTAAAGATTGAGCCAAATGAAGTCGTTTTGCTTTAGGTACACCCATTAGATAAGCGTAATTTTGTGAGACAAATTCACTTTTTTTTACTATTACGTAGTCTGTGAACCGTCTAGCAGCACCTAATTCACCATTCGCCTGTACACTAAGAAGAGCATCCGTGACCACTTGGCAAGCCCTTCACCACCAGTTGTCAATTACTGCTAATCCAACCGAGCGTACTTATGTCATTACGTCCGTGTGCTGTCCGCATAGATACGGAGGAATGGACTGAGCAATTCTATCACAGAATTGAATAGGTACTAAATAGAAAGAGACAAAGATAATGTGCGGTCAGTACCTGTCTCTTTTTTAGGTCATAGTGGCAAACGATGTGGAAATATCGGAATTCTAGACTTTTTTTACAAAAAAATGCTACCTACGTCTAAATTAAAAGTTTTTTTATTTGGAAGTTGGTTGTATTCTTTTTCCACCATTTTTTGAAGTCGGTAAAATAACAAGTAGCGGCCGCACGATCGCTTTGTCTCTCTCACACTTTTCTGAGCGTGTTCAATTCACAGACAGATAGCAAACGCTCAGTCTATTCCTCTTTGCCAATGGTTGTCCGTCGCCCGGCCGATCGCTGGACATTTTCGGCACATTCGGCAAACCGGTGGCAGGAGAGGGGTTGGCCCGTTTCGCCGCAAATAGTGGTGCCCTGATTTTAATGGGGCGTTAGTGATGTAACTATTTTGAGCGTCCCGGTCTCGTAGTATCACGCGGGGTGGAACTGGAATTAGTGTGGGAATTGTGACTTTTACTTTGGCTTTGGGTTTGTTTCTGAATATTATATCATAGGTAACTTAAATCGGTACGTGAAGACTGGTTTTTCCTACACCTCTCGGAGACATTACCTAGGTACCTAGTGATGATGAAGATTCTAGGTTAGATGATTTAATGTCCAACCGCTTATTAAAACCCAAAGATTTTGCTAATTTAAGCCAAATGAACAATTTGAGACTTCGAGACTTCATGCGCATTTCCTTACAAATGAAAAACTGAAAGTCGTCACAAACTACTAAGTATTATGTAATTCACGATCTCAATGCAAAATCATCGCGGGATTCAAACGGACTCGTCACAAAGCCATTTGAACGGTGATTGCAAAACATTGCTAGAGGTTAGAACGACGCAACGACCAAAAAGCTTGCTTATTAATCATGGATATAAGGGCGACCAGGCTTCCAGAATAATTGATAAATCATTTGATCAATTTGCACTTTGAAAGGTTAAGAATGCTTGAAGCGTTGAAGATCAAACTTATTTGACAGTTCTGTTTTGCGCTCCATTTTGTCGCAAAAACGCTGTAGGTACTTTTAGCTTAGGAAACGGACCTCTAAAACATAACAGAGTCTAAAATTTTACCCAACAACTCAACTCCCAATTACCGTGGTTTCCTGGTGTCTGCAAACTTGTTGAAAGTGTCCCAGCGCAAACAAACCCGGGCGGCAATCGAGTGCTGCGGATCGCTAACAGTTGAGAGGATCTTGCAGGACGCTTGCACGCTTCGAAATCATACGAGTATGATGCGGTTTAGATGGGTTGACTTATTTGGGTGTGCAACAGTTAAAAGCTAGATTTATTTGATTTCCATATCGATTTTGGGACATTATTTGGACATAATATTGGAAAAGTATTGAGTTTTTTCATGCGGAGCTTTTAAGTATCAGTCCTGACTCCGAATTTGTGGTCTCTTGATGACAACGGGCTCGCTGCTAGATTTTCTCCTTTGTATGGAATAACACAAACATAAGATCATAAACTGCCGCAAGAGAGGTCTCAAATTCTAAAATATTGGGCCTTGTTTAGACCCTATCTGAATTTGGCGTTCAGCTGGTTTTAAAAACTCGACTTAGTGCGATTATTTGAAACCTAACCTAAAATAACAGAAACTTATTATTCTCCAGTTATTATTGTTGACATTTTGCGTTATACAACACCATAGCATAATATGATTACGGCGGAGGATTCCCCCATAGTACCAAACGTCTACTTATGATCGAGTGGCTGGCAATCGTTAGGACTTTTATTTAATTTAGAGACCCTCCTAAGTTCGGCTAACGTCAACGAAATATGTTTGTCCTCCGTTACTTTTAGCCATGTGGCATGGAATTAGTGACCGGTCTTGAATAGGGGGACAAGGCGCGAAGCTTTAGTTCAAGATAAAGAGTAATGGGATTTTCGAACGGGGCGATGGTGTTGACCACTATCGCCTAGGTTCGCCTAGTTCGGGACGAATATGTATTTGTCAACGGTGTTTACAACATGTGCAATGATACAATACAACACTCAATATGTCTCCGTCGTCAGGAGAATCAGAAATAGCATTAGACAGTTTAATCGTTAGTTTTTTTAAGTATCTGAAAAACTGCAAATACTGTTTTAAAGACTAGCACCAGAAGAAACGATTGTACTGCCTAAGACAACCGTTTCTCCGGGACTCGTTGGCCTTCATTGTCTGGGCTTGAATCTGACATGTAGTGATTGCGAATACTATGGTGGAATAATAAAAAAAAACCTTCCTCACCCTCATGATGTCCTAGTCAATCATATCTAATCAAAGGCTTATCTATCGCAGCATGATCTGTTAGAAATTGTTAGTTTGTTTTATTTAGTATCTGACCTCAAAAAAGCCAGAGCCTAAATCATGACGAAATCCCCCGTCAGTGGAGCACACGTCACGCTCACGCCCGTTAACCCGACATAGCCCGGCTTTACGCCGACATAGCCCGGCTCCGTAATTACTATTCGTTTGCCGGCGGGCTATTTACCGAAGGCGCCCGGTCGCCGCCCCACGCGGTGCAAGCTCGGCTCGGTTTCACGGTCGGGGCCGGTATCAGGAGCGTAGCTACCGCGGTATCGATGGTGCAGGCCCCCCGGGCTACAGGGGCCCGATGCTGAATTGTGGAAAGTTCGTAAACCACAACCTCTGTCATTTCCGAACAGAGGCCAATCTTTAATCTGTGATCCACCCTCCCATAGACAGATTGGTTCCGAGGATACTAAAATCTATCTGAAGATCGGTTATTAGCAAGCTTTACCCGAAAAATGGATTGGAATGTCGATCTTAGATGGCAAAAATTGGATCAGGAGTGATTATTAATCTCGGGCGTAAGGCTGTTTACTGCTTAACGGGACTATCCTGTGGTGTCCTCAAATTAATTTAAGGCCCCCAGCTGGGGTTTACAAACTAGATTCAACTGAATGATCGGCTCGACTTGCGTCATTTCGGGAGGACAGCAAGGGACAAGCTAGGTCATATCATTATTACTTTGGGACGAATTTAAAACTACGGGCTCAGTGACGCGGGCTGGTTCGGTAAGCAAAGGTCGGGAAGGGTTTTTGCAGGGACGTCGCGACGGGCCTCTGCGGCGAGGCCAGAATAAGGAACGCGGTCTGTGCTTATGTTAGTGTCCCAAACTATTATCCTTACTTTTTATAAAAAAAGGACAAGACCCCTTTAGGACTAGCTACGCCACTGTGAACAAGTAGCAGTATACCACAGCTGTATACCTAATATGTATATGTACAAGTATATGTATAGGTAGGTATAGTGTTTTGGCGTCGCTGTCGGTAGCGCGGCGTGTGGATCGTGGATCAAGTGTCGGCGGGAATCTTAGGGAGCGGTAGGGCTGCCGCGGTGGGTAAGTGGGAGAATGTTTTATTTTTACTGCCCCAGTAGGACGATAATGTTTTTTACCCATTTTCTAGAGACCATAGTGTCCTGATAGGCAAACAAAGGTTAGATTAGCTTATAGATAGGTTTATATTGTAGGCTTCTGGTTCTAAGCTCTTGTTTTCCTAATATGGCAAAAGTGTGATAGTTAAATACCTATTATTTACAAGACTTGTATTAATCAACAGAATATGTATGCTGTTTGATTTAGGATGAACATGCTGCTGTTCGGATCATTATTATTCTTTATTACAGACACAAAAATATTCAAATACAAGCACAACAGGACAGCTAATGTACAACAGCAAAATTTACCCAGAATTGGGTTCGCTAACAGCAAACTTCAGTGCGATCAGATGTAGATGTCGCAGCCAACAAGCTTAGCCGTTTAACCTTTTGAACGCCATTGTCACGTATACATGATAAGGAAGCGCGTGCCCTGTACGCTAAGCGTCACACATATGTGACAAAAAGTACGGCGAATTTGTGGCTTGGCGTCGGGGGCACGCCGATGCGTTAATGCTCTGGCGTTGAAAAGGTTTGGTGGCCAAGCCTTTGAATGTAAATGCGTCGATTTTTCAGAGACCTATGTGACATCTTTTGTTCAATATCGTTTAATGACTTGCCCATGTCACTTATGTTGCTGTTTAAACGGCGCAGTTCAATGAAAAGACCTGGCTTTTAATGTAACGGCTGATTAAGTTACTTGGGTGCGACATTTATGTAGATATCATCATTATATTCCAAAAGAAAGAAAGAATAATATTTATTTAGCACTTACATGAAACACGCACGGTATATAGAAATAAAAAAAGAAATGTAGGTATGCTAAGAACCAAGTGTGCGTCTCACGGCTGCACTAAAAAGGTCCATTTCAGCGATATGTCAGACAGACTGATGCTGTCTGACGCTGGTTTTCTAATGAACCTTTGAATGAAAAAAAAAGAAAGAAAGAAAAATGTTTATTTGGTACTCGCACAAGACAAACAAACCAGTAAAATAAAATTAATAACTAAACAGTATAATAAAATAATTACCTGTGCGAGGCCAAAATGGTCCCTATCTCAGCTTATGCTGCGATATCTAAAAAATAAATGGACGAGTGGCGGTTCAAAACACATTTCGCCAACCCTACATCGATATCTCGAATCTAGCGGGGCGAACCGCCCGGCGACATCCAGAAACTAACGATCAGAGATCAATTTCTGCGCGTCTGACGCGGCGCGACCACGCGACCATTGTGATCGCTTCTTAATCACCTGCTACTGATGGGTTTTAGCGATGGGTGGCTACCACGCTCAGTTAGATTAGTTAAAAGCATTTCAGAGACGATAGAGAGATAGACGGTCGTTTCTGTGAAAAATTCTCGCTGTGACGGTGAAGTGAGCTGTCATTTCAACTAATGGATTGACAGTGGTGAGAGGGGGACACGGTGAGTTTCTTTAGAGAATCGACCGGCAGCTCACCTCGCCTGAATTATATAGGCGGTGAGGTATTTTACAGAAGGTCGTTAATTTTAAATTTTTCGTCCCAGTGAAAGTTAAAAACTTTTTCTCAGCTTTCACTGGGGCGAAAAGTATATGCTAGTGATTAACGGACTAGAATAACGTTGACTTATAACAAAAGGGTTAGGGTTGAGGTCTTAGGACCCAGGCTATGTAGTTAAAGAATTCTAGGTACGATACCTTACTAAATTATTGAATTTTCAGTAATTTTATAACAGTTCGAAAACAAATGAGGCCGAGTTTCGTAAAGCCCAACTTCGATGCAATTCTGGCAAACGCTTAGCAATTTCGAAATCGTTTACCTATCTAAACCAATATGTACTCATCTTCAATGCGTGTAACAAGTCTACTGATTATGACATTGACTGGGGAACCCCCAATAACCTTGTTCCCTTCAGTAACCACCCCAGATTGGTCATCGAAGTATAGCCTCCACCCTACCGTGAGTTTGCAAGTATGCATCGTTGCGTGCTAACCTGAAACCAAAGTTACTGGTAAATCTACCTCTAAACGTACACTGTTGCCCTGGTGGGAAGCTTACACTTTCCATATTATTATTTTTTGACTTTAAAGAATAAGCCGTGTAATAAGATGGTAGTAAAACTGTCTTTGAGTTGGTAAAAATATTTGTAGTAAAAATACGCCCGATTGTTTAGGCGTGATTTTCGTATTAACGGTATCTCCACATTATGTGATATATTAATAATAATAATAATAAGCATGTCACCGGCCCGGGGAATCCATCCGCCACATTATTTCCGGTTGTCCTAGTCTAGCTAACGGAGACTATTTGCACAGACACAACCTTGTAGCCAGGATTATCCACCAGCAACTTGCTCTTAAATACAATCTTGTGGAATCGGAAGTACCGTACTATAGGTATGTGCCCGACCCAGTTCTCGAAAATGGCAACTGCACGTTGTATTGGGATCGGTCTATCATCACTGACAGGACTATTGTTGCCAATAAGCCTGACATAGTGGTGATAGATCGACTAGAGCGTCGCGCAATGATTGTTGATATAGCAGTCCCTCATGACGAGAACCTCGTGAAGACTGAGAAAGATAAACAAACGAAGTATCTTGACTTGGCTCGCGAGGTTGTCGACATGTGGGATGTGAACACAGCAGTCATTGTGCCGATAGTCGTGACGGCCAATGGCATAATTGCCAAGAGCCTCGACCAACATCTAAAGAGGCTCTCGTTGGGCAGCTGGATCAAGGGCTTGATCCAGAAAGCAGTACTCCTGGACACGGCGCGCATAGTGAGGAGGTTCCTCTCTCAGGGGCCCTAACCACCGGTAGCTTGGACCCTGTTCCCGATACTGGTGGGCTACTATTTTTTATATTTTTAAATATTTTTATATCTTTGTATTTTAATATTTAAAAATGTAATTTATATGTATTTACAACGAATAAAGAGAATAATAATAATAATATATCATTTAATTCAGGTAACAAAGACCCATTAAATAAATACCTTACAGACTATCATACATATTTATAATAACCACAAAAAAAATTAAAACACTATTTCACACGAATTGACGGCGTCGTGTTGCGCTGCATGGTGTCACGTAGCCTCCCGCGGAATCGCCGATATACGACACCCTTCGGCCAAAACTCTTCCTTGAGGAAGGTCTCAATATGATGAGTCGGAACTCGCACCACGAACGATTTGAAATTCGTGTTATGGCGTGACTCCAACCTTTCGACCCTTAAGGTCCAGTTGGTCTTTGCTCGAACATACTCCACGACCTCCTCAACCTTCGTGGTGTGATGTAGCCGGGACACATAGAGCTGCGTCGTAGGTATTGCCGGACGCAGCATATTGGGTCCTGCCAGCGTGGTCCCGCACTGGTTCCGACTAGGAGGTTTCTTCGTCCTCTTCCTCTCCACCTTCACGAAGCCATCCTTATCACACGTGTCTGTAGCTGGGCCTAGCTGTTTCGAACCCCTGTTGGCAGGTTCACAGCAGCTCTTCATATCCCCCTGTTTGGTCTGCGACACAGGTTTGTGCGTGGCAGCGATAGCAGCGTAGGCACGTTTAGGGGTCGACGTACCTACACGAGTCACTACCTCGACCGGCATCGAGTCAGCGACGGCGGTGGCGCATGTTGCAACGCGTGCAATATCAGCAGCGGGTGACGCAGTAGAGCTCGCCGACTCAAAACTGCCGATGCTAGCGTTTCTCGCTCCGCGACGTGTGCTCATGTTGGAGGCATCAGGCGACCTATTTACCTTAATAGCGTTGCGCAACAACTCTACTTCGGCACGTAGTTCTCCAATGGTGTTATTCGACACCTGCAACTTAGACTGTACCTCGGCCAGGCTCGCCTTGAGAGTTGTAATGTCCTTCAGCAACCTGGTGACGTCGACGTGGTCAAACGTGACTGGGGGCAACTTATGTAGCTCCTTCGCCACAAAAGCTGGCACGTCGTCCGGGTCGGTGCTCTTCATCAATGTGATGATGTCCTGCACACACTTCTGTCCACCATCCCTCCGGCGGGATTGCATCTGCTCGACTTTGCCGAGCGATTGGAATAGCAGCAGTTTAGCACTGCTGATCTCCTCCTCCGTGAAGCTGGACTTGCAGATCTGCAAGATGCTGACTTCGTCCATGTAGTCGATGGCATGGTTGATAAATGCCAAGACCTCGTTGGCTATGAGTGGTTGTGAACACATAGCGACGTAAAAACCGAGCAGCGGCTAAAGCCGCGCGACACGTGAATTATAATATTCGTATCGAGCAGCGCAAACACGTCCGTACTCGACCGTGCATTGCGCTAAAACAAGACACATCAAGAAGTCACATCAAGATTGTTTCCGATAAACCTTTCTTGTATATCTGTTATTTGTTTCGTATCCGTGCGTGATGTTCAATTTAAAATAATAAAGCCGTAATATATCCGCCTCTTAAATACCGACTGGCAGTTAGCTTTTAGTCTTGCAAGCCGGAGTTTAGTATGAAAACACTTTGTGTTTCGTCTAAGCCGAGGAATTCTGTGGTACGAGTAAGTATTTCATTTTCAAGCACGGGCTGGCTGAGTAGATTTTGATGAAAAGCACTGGAATGTTCTAATCAAATACCAAATCAATATATTTTATAAAATTCTTCCGTTACTGACTGACTGAGTGACTGACAGACAACGCACAGCCGAAACGACTGGTCGTCGTAAGCTGAAATTTGCCATGTAGCTTCCCTGTAACACTCCGCCGGGGAGCACTAAGAGAGGATTTCCCGAAGTTCCTACGGGGACAAACCGTTTTTTCCCGAACAACTAGCTTTTGCGCGCGACTTCGTACTCGCATATCGGGTTATGCGAGTACGAAGTCGCCGGGCAAAAGCTAGTTTTTTACATATCATAGGTAATTCATTCATTCTTGGTGTACCTACTTATGCATGGCGGGGAGTAACGATCTCCTTTTTATTCAAAAACGGGTAGCAGAGAGATTGACAATAAAAAAAAAATTACCACCCGAAACAAAAGTCGATGGAAATATTCTCGACGTATAAAATTCAGCCACGTGAACGATAACAAAGAAGTCGTCTGCCCGTCAGCGTCACATTCACTTACCGGGAGAGCAGCGCCGGGCCGGATACTCCCCCGCTGTCTGGTTCACTCCTTCCGGCCCGGCCGCCTGCTTTGAGAGTACGTACCAGGAGATTATAGGGAGGATGGCAGCTTGTTTTTTTTTCAGACTAAGACCCAGTGTCTCGAACCAAAATTACCCCAAAACTATTATTATTGATAATAAGAAATTGCTGATTGATGATTGATTTTTGTGAACGATTACAATGAAGTCCTAGCTTTAGCCCGTCAGCGTCACATTCAGTTACTGGGAGATCAGGGCCGGGCCGGATTCTCCTCACTGTTTGATTCCCGAGAGTACCAGGAGATGATAGGGAAGGTGGAAGCTTGTTTGTTTTTGTTTTATTTTATGATCTAGAATTCTAGACTTTTATTTCAAATATATTTTTAATAATAACATTAATCAATCGCGCTGACTATACCGGCCTAAACAGTTATTCATGAAGTTAATTCCACGTGTATGCATTAGGTTTTTGCGTTTCTTTATAAATAAGTATAATAGTTTAGTAATCATTGAATGAACTAGTTAACTACCAACATTCATTATATATCAGTAAATGTTATCTCCCATCAGTTTTCATGATGCAATTTATTATTGCATCATGAAAACTTTATTCTGATCTTTTCAATTCTACACGCCTATATTTGAATTCAGAATACGATATTATTATAATGTTCATGTTTTGGAACAAACGACTCTATGTCATACAAAACAAATTCAAAGTTAAAATACACAAAGCTAAAGTCAGTGGTACTTGTAGTAGGTAGCTGCAACCGACCCAAATCCGTAAAAATACGGGAACTCGGACCGATTTCACAAATTGCTTTTCACACTATATCCGTTTCGAATTCGTAAAAATACGGATCTAAAGACTAAAAAAGTCGGACTTAATTCGGATATTGCTTACACATTAATCCAATCTCTGTTCCAAATCCAAGCTATTCAGGGGCCATCTTTGGATAAGTCCAATTTGAATCCAAGGCGTTCACACAAACAGTACTACGGCTACTTCGGTCCGTCAATATTTCTTCCGACTCACGGATGACAGAGAGAAATCGGATGACGGAAAGTCGGATCTAGTGCGTAAAATATTTGCACGGATTCGGATCAGATGCAGTGCGTAACCGCTCTTAAAATAAAAATTGTAATAGGTATATATCACTGTTCTTTCAAAAACAGCACTGAAATGAAAAAATCTGCTTCGCTAGGTAAGTCTTTTTACTAGCCGTGAATCGAAATTTTCTTCCTAGCCAAATCATCTTTAAGTCAACACACTTCGTCCTCTAACTATAATATTGCTTAATGCATCTTTCACAAATAAATACTGATCAACAAATCAACAATCATAAGTACAATATTGCACTTCTATTTGAGAGTCGCAAGTTTAAAGAAAAGTTTAGTGGGACGGGGTGGTATCAGCAAACACGCGGAGAAATCAGAAGGCAAGTCCGCCCCGGCCTGAAAGCGTGCTAACTTAGTAATGGCTTAGAAATGTATGGTTACAAAAAAAACTACCAAGTATTATTAACGCCACATTGAAATGTGATTTTGCCCATGTACCACTTTTGTACATAAAGTTTAAATAAATAAATAATAAATAAATAAATTTTCGAAACTGGTAATGAATTTAAAGCCGATTTTTAATGACACTAAGTGAGGCCTAAATCCTTTCTTAAAATATTATTAACGCGAAAGTTTGTATTTATGGATGTTTGTTATTCTTTCACGCAAAAACTACGAAACGCAACTTGATGAAATTTGGCATAGAGGTAGATTATAGTCTGGAATAACACATAGGAAACTTTTTATCCCGGAGGTATGTTCCATTAGGATAATTTTCGACATTCACGCGGTCTGTGCCGCGGGCGGCAGCTAGTAAATGCATATTTCCAATTCCCGGCTCGGCGCCGAATGTTGAAAATCGAACATCGCGCGCTTTTATTTGGGCATTCATTAAGTGTTAGTAATTAATAATGGAGAAATGAGAAATAGCATATTATCTCTGATGTACCACCTTCGTAGTGGACGTAACGTCAAACCACCATTGTCAAATTGATTCTATAACATTTCCACACCCAGCACACAAATAGATCCACATAATATTATTACATTGATAGGAAAATGCCCCGATTAGTAAAATACGGATTTCGACGTAACCCAACTTTTAGGCCCTTTTCTAATTAAATGGAGCTTCTGCACTCTCTTTTGCATCAAGAAACTTGGATCGGTCCCTGAGTGGTATCGAACGCGCAGGTGTACCCTGCTCGCAATGAGGCATTGCTCACACCGCCACCTGTTGCTGGGCGCCCGGTCCTCGCAGTGTGCACAATTTATTTGTTTCTCGTATTTTGAAAGGATTCTTTAGAGGAGTAGTTTAGTTTATTTATTTAGTTAGTTCGTTCGTTTTATATTGCAATGATTTCGGGATGTGATAATTGTTTTTCACGATTTATTTTATGGTTAAGATAATCTAACTAAGGTTTGTGGACCGACGAGCGCGTAGGTATTTTTATCTACATATAAGACTAATCCCACAAAGCTTGCTTGTTCTCCCTGGCTTCACTAAAGTATGTTTTAAACTAACTATGAAAGTGTTCAGGGTAGATTATACTTATTATCCTAATCCTAATAATGAACGACTAGGTACTAGAAACGAGCGTCCCGCAGCAGCCTGCAAGCTTGCAACCGTAATGGCTAACGGCCCGTTTCAATAACGTATCTATCTATCTTTAACCAACTGTCAAATTAGCTACCAGTAGTAGCTGAAATGTCAAATTTGCCTTTCAAACATGACTTTTCAGCTACTGTTGGTAGCTAATTTGACAGTTGGTTAAAGGTAGATACGTTATTGAAACCGGCGGTAAAACAAAAATACTGACAAAGGATTTGTATGAAAAGTTTGGTACAGAAATCGATCAGACGATCGTCTATAATTCCATTTATGATTTAGTTATATTCTGTCAGAATCTCAACGTGAAACTTAAGGTGAGCTGAGCTGAGTTTATTCTGTAATAGTCTGTGACTCTGTGTGTAAACTGTCATTGCACCTTGGTTGGACGGATTGACAGGTCAATTCATGCTTTGTTGACTTTGACAGAATAGACCAAGCTGTTTATCCCTAGCATCAGGTGGATTGACAGCTCACTTCGCCTAAATTTTCACAGAGAAAACACTCTTCAAAAGTGTAATACATCCATAAACATTCTATCCATATCTAAAAGATACAATTTCGGCCAAGTTCAGCATTTGACAAAGTCGCCGGGTGGCGCGGTGGCCCGATGGCGCGTTTGGCGATATTTCGTACAATTTATTTTTATTTGGCGGCAGAATTGTCTCGGCGTGAATGGCGCGGGCGGCTCTCTGCTAATTGGCGCGCTCGGCGAAATAGTGATGTGAATACTTTCTCCGTGACTTGTATTTTTTGTTTTAGACTGTTCTGAAAAAGAACTAGATAGGAATTAAGTCTAGATTAATTAAAAGAAAGTCGCAAGCTCCCGAGATAAAGAATACCACATTTAAGGAGCGAATATTAAGTCTTTATAGGTAGATACTTCTTTAAAGAGTAGGTATGTAAGAAGGTACATTTAACTTTTGAACCCATAGTGGTGTTCGGACGACGGGGTACATTAGAATGAATGTTGTTTAATTGCTCCGGTTTCCCTTCGTAGTTTCTGACTGACTAGTCTCCAAAATAATATGAAAAAAAAGGTATCGAGATGATTTCTACGTGACTGGTATGTCACGTAGAAATCATCTCGATATCTTTGTCATCATTAATCATATAATTTGCACGGCTAAGCTTTCTGAATAGCCTGAGTCATTTGGATTTCAGACCTAAATAAAAAATTATAACCAAAGGTTATAAATTTTTAAAACTAATTCTATTAAAATCGTTTTTATTTCGATTTTTAGTAAAAAGAACTCGATTAAAATATCTCGATATTAGAAAGGTACGTGTCCCACTTTAAAAAATATCTCGACATTATATACTGACTTCCAAAAATATCTTAATGTGAGAAACACTCCCAAGTACACTACTTACACAAATATTATCGACATTACAAACATTGCCGAAATTATCTCGAAATTAGAAACACTCACTTCCAAAAATATCTCGATAATCCTCTCACCTATAGTCCCCTCACTAGCTGTCGCGGCTGGCGCGCTTCGCCGTGTAATTGCCGAGCCCATTAGTCCTGCCTGGGGCCACTTCCAGACCGCCGGGATAAGGATCTCTGATGATACCGCTGTTTCGTCGCGCGACCGCTCTAACGCGACCGTTATGTTTTTTTTGCCACATAAATTTCGAAGCGGTCTTTTTTCGGTAAATATAATCGGAGTTGCAAGTGTTTTTGGGAGTCGTAAAATTGTTTGTTTTGGATATTGAAAAATGCAGCTGATATGGCTTTGTTTTGATTATTACGAATAAAAAATGCAGGGTGTCACGTCTTGTAATTAAGTAACAATTTGATTTTAATCGATAGCGAACTAGGGTAGGTAGCTACTGTACTGAGTAGTCAGCTTAGATATTTTATACTTATTTGAGCAAAATGCACTATTTACAATTTCGAGGAATATCCACCTACTACTAAAAAGTAAACAGTTAACACAGGAATATATTTCACATAAATATGCTTCACAAACATGGATGCAACACTGAACGCGCTATTTATTTAGTGAAGTTGGAATCCGCAAACATAGTGCGGTGCTTCGGAACGGATCCCGTAATTACGCCAGTCCCGGGGCCCGCGTCCGGCTAATTACAGCGGTCCCGGGCTCCCGGGACGGGCTAATTACGACCGACCTGCGATCGCGGGACTAATTGCCCTCCGCGGGTAATTTATGACACAAATTACACGATTCACTTTGGATGGACAGCTCTGTTTTTGACAATGCACGATCAGTTAGCATGTGATGCATTTTTAAAAAAAAGATAACCGTGAATGTTTGTCTTTTTAGTTTAAAATCATAAATATACGACTATTAATAATAAAATTGTATTTTGAATGAAATTCAGACAAAACAGAAGTTGGCGGGAACTTTGCACCGCCATCTATACACAAACAAAAACTTCGTGGCTCATATCTCCACCTAGCGGCGAGTAGTAAAACTGAAAATTTGTTGTAGTTCTAGCATTGCCGGTTAGATGGCGCAATTTGCAATGTTTACTTTTTTCCGAAATAAAATGCTAACGTATTTCATGTTCTTTGTTACAGAATGCGCCAAATCAAGATCCAGTATACAGAAAAGTAGCCGTGGTAGAAAATTTCTTCGATATCATCTATACCGTACATGTTGAACTAGAAGGAAGGCCTGGAAAACATGCAGGACAGAAGCGAACTTATAGAACAGTGAGTGTATTTTTCAAATGTTTTAGTTATTATCTTAAAACGTCTTTCATTTTCTAGGGTCGAAGGGGTTTGTAACATTTGTTTTGTTAATATAGTCAACTGTCTAAAACAATTTTAATTAGATAATTTTAGACAGCGCCATCTAGTGACTTAATGTAAAACCTCTGGGGTAAAGGACGACCTACTCACAAAGTGTGACTATCAACATCATATTAGCAGTGGTTCGAGTTGTTGGTTGTAATCAATAGAGGGCGCGGGGTTTCGTTTTTTATAACAAAATTCGTGTCGATGACAAATGTTTTGTTCAGCCTATAGAAATGTTTCCCACATAGCTAGTTATTTACGATTTCTTGTACAATTTGCAAAATTATGAATGGCAAATGCATCGTCAATCGTGACGTTATGATTTAGCGTTTGATAAGTAGGCAGATAAATGTTTAAAAAAAATAGGAAGGAGGTTTCAAATTCCTAAGACAAGTTACTTTAGATCCTAGTAGCGCGCAGTGGTAGTTAGATTACCTTCTGAATAAGAGTTCTGGGTTTGATAATAAGGTCTGATCTATAAACAGCTCGAAAATAACATTATTACTAAACTCTGGTGTGTTAGGTTTTCAACTGTTATCTATACTAATATAATAAAGCTGAAGAGTTTGTTTGTTTGTTTGTACGTGCTAATCTCTGGAATTATCAGTCGGATTTGGAAAATTCTTTTTGTATACGATAGCCACATTAATGAGGAAGGTATGTGGGCTATTATATGGTAATGGGATAAAACAGGATATGCGCGTACGAAGTCGCGGGCAAAAGCTTGTTTATAATTATAATAACAAAGTATTTAATTAAAAAGCTTGTGGAAACGTGCCATGTTATTTACGGTGTTTATTTTCTCTTCAAAAGTTACTCAGCACACAAAACTAAAGTTTGTAAAACCATTCCAGTAACTAAACTTCATTTGTTTCCCAGCAAACCCCCAACGAATCCACCCGTAATTTTATCACTCGAAACACAAAACATCACAAAAGAATATATTCTCTCCTTTCCCTTAATCACGGATGTTTTCGCCAACAGATTACCGAGACGTACGCGTTCCTGCCGCGCGAGGCCGTCACGCGCTTCCTCACCGGATGCGCGGAGTGCGCGCGGCGCCCGCGCAGTGCCTCTCCCCCGCCGCTCCCGACGCCATCGCCCTCGCCCACCAGACACCCTACCTACCTCCCCTTCCTGCCCCACTGCGCGCCTGATTACACGCGCAACTGGGAATCTGAGATAGACGCCGCACATTCTAATTACTACGAACCGAAATTCGAGTACACGGAACTTCAGCCGGTGAAGAAAGTTGAAAGCCCCAAGCCAGATGTTGAGGACCCTGAACCTACGTATATTGAACTCACGTCGAAGAAACTCAACGGTTTCGAAGCTACTCCACTTTTGAACAGAACTTCGCCTGTAGAACCCGCTTTCCAGGAAGATGAACCGGTCAGAACAGATCCAGAAATAGACAAAGACGACAATAGTTTAATAGACGTAGAAGACCTCATACCTGAAAGTTCAGCACCTTCAAGATCGCAGAACGATGATGACATGGGGCAGTCAGAAGGTGAACTTGTGACCAAGAGGGCAGAAAGCAGAGGAGCTAACGATAAGACTGAACCCAAAAAAGAGAAAAAGTACAATCCGCTCGACGTAGCTAATTTAACGTCGAAAGACCCCCCTAAATCGAGGTCACCTCCCAGAAAGAAGTTAATGCCTTCGAGTGTTGAATATTCCTCAAATTCTTTTGGGACAGGGAGGTTTCCAAAGCCTTGGAGACCTGATGGTGGGGCTATTTATGGTGGTGAAGAGATGGACTACAATGTGCCTATAACGACGGCTTACCTGAAACATATGAGGAGTATGACGTACCAGGATCGCAGGGATTCAGAGAACAAGGTCAGTAAAGATTTAATTATTTTGTAAGGTTTCTACAGTAACAAATGTTACTATTTTTTTCAAGGGAATGCGGCGTTTATTTGCTTTTAACTTCTACAGACATAAAACCATTTTCCGCGAAAAGTCTCAAACATTAGGGTTCCTCAAAACTGTTCTAAATTCCTCATCCTCGAATACAAAGTATGAAACCACACCAAAAACAAATGTAGAATAAACATATGATTTTGCGGGCCGGTCCGCGTTTAACCCTGGCTTTAAACTTCTGCTAACAAACTGGCAAAGCGGTGGTCGGCCGGACCCGCAAACCTTTGTATGGGATCCTTTCTAACCCTTGTTATGATTTTGAAGACTGGTAGGTATCCGACATTGAAGTAAAAATTATTGGAGTATTTTATTTATTTGAACGTTTTTGTTAAGGTAGTCTGATCGGCATTTTATGCTGTTAAGTTGTCTTTTACATGTGCTTTTATATGTATTAGTTATTTTCGGTTTATACAAGCTTGAAAGGGAGTAGGTACCCTAGTATGTGATTAGGGACCAATGACTGAATAAAAGTTTAAAGGTATGCTTGGCGTACCAATGATATTGGATTTTTATTTTGTGGGAAGATCTTTTTATTTCAACGTTATACAAAATCAGAAAGTTGTACGTCATGCAAATGAGAACTTTCCATGTATGTTTTAGCAAAAGTTTAGTTGTCTTCTAAGTAAATGGTGAGTTAATAAGGCAAACAAAAGTAGTGTTACTCATCTAACACAAGGAGAAACCCGGACTTTTAGAAGGCTAGCAGCAGACATGGGTCTAACATCCAGGGATCCTTCAGAGATTTCACTGTATACCTACAAATATGTAGATTATAAAGAGCATTTTATATATAGTAGTAGACCCGGCCCGACTTCGCACGGTTACAAATTAAATTCTCAAACCTTCCTCGTTTATCGGTCTATATTCGTGAAAATCGCATCAAAATCTGCTACGTGGTTTAGAAGAAAAACAGACAAATGCAGCGAGTTTGTTAAGATATCTAATTTTTGATGTAGAATTCTTAAATATTAGGCTTTTTCTTATGAGTGCTACTTTTTTACCAAAATCATATTCCAAAGGTACCAGGCACTCAGAATTTATAGGCGTTAGCGCGTACCTGACATAACCCTGTAATGCTCGCGGCGTCCCACACGACCCGCGATTGATTCAGACGAATGTCCCGCACAAAGGACCACGGGGCGTCACGCTATAATCGGGCGCCGCATCTTTTCTAACTCATTTTTCTCGCTTGGGGCACGGGCGGACTGTGGAGGTGGGTGGATGGCACGAGGTTTCATCAGCCCGAGGGGGCGTCACGGTATTAGACAAGACACAAAAACGATGCCCGACGGAGAAGTGGGCTAGTAAGTTTTCTGATGACGGTTATATCTACTATCGCGGCTATGTAATAGGTTTTTCAGTGTGAAATTATGTTACACGCTCGGGAGATTCTTGTTTGACTTAGTATTTGTTTGATGTGTACTAGAAAGATAGTATTTGTTTGGTTAGAAAATTAGTAGAAGTGTATACGAGTACACACATAATGTTTTCTGATGAGATATTGTATTATAAGGATTACTTGATTGTGGTGAGTTTTTGGATACCGACATAAAAGAGGAATTTTAATGTAACCCTGCTTGCTGTACATAAACGTTTATTAACCATTACTAAACAAATTAACTTGCCACAAAAAATACAAGTACATAAACAAAGCCGACATTAATTGCAATAAACGCCAAAAGCTTGTAATATGATGGGACCTAACGCAGAAAATATCCTACTAACAAAAAGTTTATGTTAGACCTTTTTCGTGTGGGCCCTCCCGAAGGGTCAGTCGAGCCCGTCCATAAGAGGGTATCGTCCCTTCGACCTCCCAAAAGTGCCTTATCCCCCCCCGGCCCCGCATCGCACTGCGACTTGTAAGATTGATTGGGGCTCCTTCAGTCCATTGCCAACCACCCTTGTGGGATATTCGACCCTCCTCCCTTTTTTCTCGGGTACTTGCGCCCGGGATATAGATTAGATGGAACGGGCCTGTTTTAGATGAGGCCTTCTTAAGGTGTTAGGGTGTTTTAGCTTTTTTTTTGTGTTTCTTTGTGGCTGTTCGAGTATTGACGATTGACGTGTTTCTTTAAATAGGTAAAAACAAATAGTATAGAAACAAGATACTCTGAACTTGTCAACGCTAAAGAAAAATGAATAAAATACACAACTTATAACTAAAAAATAAAAAAAAAATTACGCTTTTTGTTTTTAATTTTGAAGATGAAGATAGCCTTATTCAATATGATTGTCATTGTAATCTCCCTACCATTTAATATTAAACCACCAAGTAATGTTATAGCAAAACATTGATACAAACATATCATATACTTATGTATATAATTAATCAATTTTAAATTAAAACATAGTAAATCCAATAGCAAATTCAGTCAAATCATCAATACTCCACGCACACTCATCACCATTTCACTTCACCTAAAAAAAACCTCCCTCGAGCCCCAACAATGTCTCATCCAGCATCCCTAGACTCAACCACCCCCTTTTTTCTCGGCGGGCGCTGTTAATAACACAACGGGCTATTTTATTCGTGGCCCGCCACTTGCGGCCGTGTGACGGCTTTGATGTTAGAGATTAGAAGTTTGTTTGGCCATGCCCAGACCATGTTATTGTGGCAAATCTCTATGTTTGATATCTGTAACGTGTTTTGAATAATATTTGGGTGGGCTAGTTGAAAGTTGGAATTGTTAGTGTTTGCTTAATTTGTTGAGGGTCAACTTTAAAATGTAATAAAAGACAGAAAAGAAAAAATATTTATTGTCACTGAACTAACATTTATAGAAATAAACTTGAAACTAAATCTCCTTAACTATAGTACTTTTTTGTTTCATTTGTATTTTTTCAGTTGTTTTTGGCAATTATCTATTTGAAACATTTTTTTTAGCATAGGATTCAGTCTTTTGGTGTGTTACTATGAAATTAAAACAAAACCCTTAATTCACCTGAATGTCCTTTGAAAAGGACATATGTATATTTTTAGATTGAAATTTTCCTTTCAAAACCTTTTTTGTAGAATAAATATTTTCAATTAAATATTCAGCCGAAATTTAACTTTTTTTACGTAAAAGAGCACCATGCCATGGTATCGTTAGATCCTGTTATATTTACGTCTATACACAGATAGCCCAGGGCAATGTTTGCGTCCAAATTGTTAATTTACTTTAGCTTCTGAGGCACAACAGTTTACTCCAATCCTGTTGCGTTTTGATATCAGTTATTGTACCCGGCTTCGCTTATGTAGGCTGTTGCCAAGTTGGAAAAGTAAACTTAGAGATCGATTATTTAGAACTGTGTAGGTATTTCATATGTCTTGAATGGATAACGAAGAAGTCCGTTTTTTTAAAGTTGTCTGATGTGAAACATAATATTTGAATGTCAACGAAAAAGAGTTTTAAGGATACAGAAAAAAGAAACAGTATAAATGACGATATTATCGCTAAAAACTTTTTTGGCAGATCATTCTGTGTTCTTCATCTTCATATTATGTTTTGCCCAGTACTCAGCAACGGTAACACCATTCGTCCTCACACAGGTGACAGTAAAGTTCAGTTATTAGTTAAATGCAAATAACCGTCGAATTTCATTACAGGAATATTAACACCTCGCTTTACAATACATTTGCAATTACATTCTAAACTGTTGAATAATCGCATTGACGCCATTTTAATTGCTTTCAAAACTCCTCAAGATAGCAATTACGAACTTATTCAAAAGCAATTCACCCAAAAGTGAATTAATGTGCGAATGTGCAACGTGACCTTGAGCAGTGACATAATTAAGTTTGGTCCCCCAACGATCGATTCTGCGTTTCATTACCATGAGGGTCCGCTAGACACCCGACGGCATCTGAGGGTTGCTTTTATTAAAATAGAATGACGTAAAAACCGAGCGCGTGCAACACATTTCAATATTTATTTTTATGCAAATATAGTTTATATTTGTTTGATCCTAGTGCCTAGTTTTGAGATTTTGATCTGAAATGCTTTGTTTTGTACGCGTGCCATGTAAGCTCTGAGATTGTTACGTGTGTTAGTTAGTAGGTCAGTCAGGCAAACCATAGTTAATGTTTATGAGCAAAACAGAAATGTAGCTCATGAAAAAAACGAACCCCTTACCTTTCTTTTTATACGCTGCAGTAGGTAAGTAAAAAGCAGGATTTACTGTTATTCTGGCAGCACGTTTAAATCAACCAAGTTGAATTTACCCTCACACCGTGCCAAGTCGGGTTGAAGAGCTAGTCGCAAATAAACGCGAGCTAAAGCCCTTGCGCCACGGGGGCGGGTGCCAGCCAACTGGCAACCACCCCGTTGTCATTTACCCTACTTACCGTAGCTACCAGGCGAGCATAACACCAACGGAGAATTTTAACGGAATTAGTCGCGAGGCTGCTTGCCGCCTGCAGGGCGCCGTAGTAAATTCACACATGTACCTAGTAAGGCGAAGGGTAGGAGTTCCACCCACCTCCACTCCTAGTTTAAGCGCCTAGTAACTCGCAGGCACGAGGTGTCTACACGCAATGCCGCAAAAACATTAACTGAAGGAAAATAATTTTTAACTCTGTTTATTAACCTACATAGAGCGTACAGATTGACAGACTGTCTCGTTATTAAGTTCCAGCTTAGCTTTTCTGAAAAAACGCTCGCTCGTTCGTCTTTGCTTGATTTTTCATTGAAACGCAAACAGTTTTAGCACTACGTATTTTCTTTGAAAAGGAGCTACGGTAGTGTGATTATGGAAATTAACGACAAATGATAATGTCGGAAAAACTACTTTGATACCTATCCCTATTTTTCTAGTCTTACCAAAAATATTTATCTATCAGGCACAAATGACGTGCACATTACAACTTATCAAAGGGACGAAAAAATGCACCGATTTTTTTCCGAAAATCACGAATAAAGGGGAAATTACTACTGCATCGAGGCGCCAACATTTGCAAGTATCGTGAAATAGGGACCGATAAATCTCAGTCAATTCGTTTCATCAAGAAAGTGCAACGCATTGATCTTTTTCGAATTCATGTCAATTCATTCATTCAGTTTTTTCTTCAGGAAAATTGACAGGTGTTAAGCGGTGTAGCTCTACTGGTGTAGAGCTACACCGCTTAACACCTGTCAATTATTAGCTTGAAATATAATGCTAGTATGGTTACTAGCATTATATATCAAGCTAGTAATGTACAAAATATCATTACAATTTATGATTAAATTTAAAGCAACATTGTCTGCATACTTAGTATGTAGACTTAATACACTCTGTATATGTTTTAGTACGAAATCTCCTGAGCTCATATGAGTGGCTTGTAGTATTATAGTGTACTGGATAATGAAAAAAAAAAAAAAACAATATTTTTTAAACTTAAACTAAAGTAGGTATGTTTTTAGTTAATTTACAATATCAATGCAGATATCGCAGTCCATTTTATTTATTTAGGAAACGGATGAACTAAAAAAGTCAGTACCAGGCGTGCATAAGTTATCTGGAAGTCCCAATAAATGTTTAAAGGGTGCGTAAATCATTACTAAGCCCGCTACCCGGATAGGCAAAGGACGGGTCCGCGAGGGTCGAAGGAATGGACACGGTACTTTTTAAGGATTTATAGTTATACTAAAGTGAGAATATAAGGTTTTATTTAAGTAAATTATGTACTACATAGTATGAGGATATTCAAAATTCGTGATTACATTTAAAAAGAACAACTACGTAGTACCTACATGTACCATCCTTGCAGCGGTCATTTTAAGAGTTTAATCTATCTATAGCTATTTATAAAACCGTTTGTTATCTATCAACGCACAGCCAAAACTTCTAACAGCCGGTCTCAATAACGAGTCTACCTTTGACCAACTGTCAAATTAGCTACCAGCAGTAACTGAAATGACATGTTTGCTGAGGAATATAGGTTTATTTTTACAAAAAAGGATTTTTGGAAGTCTCAACTTAAAGGGCGAATATGGAAGGGGGAAATTTGTATGAAACTCTTTGTTAGCCTTTGTCTCTGAAGCCGATATCTACACGGACGAAGTCGCAGGCAACAGCTAGTGTGCTTATATAACCAAAACCAGGTTTATTCATAGAACTTTTCTAGACATGAAGCCTCGCAAAAAAGTTACTCGTACTGAAACTTACTCAATTTGTTCTTGAAACACATTTTGTTATTTCTGGCGCAGCTACGAGAAGGTCGCGTACTGCCGAACTTTTACTGTTGCTAATGGCAATATACTAATGTTATTTTTGAACTTTTCTATTCAAGAAAGAAAATCTAAGTTTTCCCAAGAAAAAACCGAGTGGGAACTATATGTGAAACTATAGTTTCAACCAAATAACACCAAGTATTCATAGACCTAAGACGGTAAACGTAGTTATAATAATTTATGACATCCTGGTATGCGCCTGTGTCGAGCCCAGGGCATCGTCGCCCCCGGGAGCCCTTGCGACGCAAAACCCTATGTACCCTTACTACCTACCTATCTATCTGTACTGACAGCGGCAGCGTCTCCCTTTTTGTGCTATACGCATTATCTTTATGTACTTTATGATTTCCTGGTGATTTAGTTTCGAGTTGATGTAACTAATGATGTATTTCGAGTAATTGAGAGAAGTTTTAGTTCTTCAAAACATAAATAAAAGGGATTCTAGTGAACTATTTATTTGTCCGAATAATAACCACATTAGTTGCAGCATAAGCATAGATTTGCCAATTTTGTAATACATTTCATTCATTAATTTATTATATTTTCCCAAATAAGGACTTTATTCCGTCTACATAATCACTAAAATGCTCTGAAATGATAACGTAGGTACTGGTACCACATCACTTCTTGGATGTTCTTTGACACTATCCGACCATTGTTTACAATATTTCAATTTGCATAATATCATACATGGCGAGCCATACACCTCAACTTCGCATAATCGTTTGTTGTAACTTAAAATAAACCGCATACGACTCCTATTAGTTTTGGGCTCACAGAATATGTGGACAGAGGTGGCATGGAGTGGACATGTTCAGTGTTTTTGTCACGAATTTTATTACAAAAAAAATTGACAGTGTTTTTTAATAACTTGATGATATAGTAGGTGTTGTTTGTTTTATAATCTAGCTTCATCGAAATACTCGAAGAAAATGTGCGGTACAATGGGGGCTTATATTTTTCACCACATGATAGAGCCAGAGGTTCATCGAGATGTTAAAGAAAAAGATATAAATGCAAATGAATCGATGTAGAAATATTTACCTATTTATGGAGATTTCGGAGCAGACATTTTTTTAAATTTTTATGATTTTCAAGTCCTATTCTAATTGTAATAAAAAAACTGGCCCAGTGCAAGTTGGACTTGCACACGAGGGGTTTTGCCGGTCGATTCTGTAAACATGTCGAAGTGAAGGCTTGGGTAAAGTGATCACGAGGTGAGTTGTCAATTCATATATTCAAGATGGAATGACAGCTTACTTCGTGATCACGTGATATCTTGATCAAGTGGATTGACAGCTCACCTCGAGATCACTTCACCCAAGCCTTCACTTCGACATGTTTCTTGTATGGGGGCTTCCTTTTATTTTAAATTTTATTTCTTTTTTATTATTTGTTATTATAGCGGCAACAGAAATACATCATCTGTGAAAATTTCAACTGTCTAGCAATCACCGTCCATGAGATACAGCCTGGTGACAGACGGACGGACAGCGGAGTCTTAGTAATAGGGACCCTTTGGGTACGGAACCCTAAAAAGCAATTTTCTTTTAGAGTCAAAAGAGGAGTTTCTGAAACCTACTAAGAAATTAACCATTGTTAAAAAAAATAATCTTTTCCACTATAGCGATTTGAATTCCGAATAAGTGTCAGCTAAGACATAAATGTACATTATATCTATCTCTACTGAAATAAGAAATAATTTTAATAAGTTTATCAAAATTATTTTAGTAGGTACCAATGTAACATTAAATTAGTCAGCTCCACAGTTTTCCGTGTCCATTCCCTCAGTTTGATAGACGTGGCAGCAAAACTTTTTCTAGGGACTCGGTTCTCCCCCTGGACCGTGGGGGGCTTTCTATTAAATAATCATTTCGGACCCCGTCGCGTAGGTGCGCCGCTATTAACTCTGCGAATTAGTGCTCCTCATGTTTTATGAGATCCTGGTAGTACCTAGTGGTAGTTATAATGGTCAAATTGCTGAGCATCACGCTTTGCTGGGCTGGGGACGGTAGAGTTTGCAATGTGTGTTGATTAATTAAAGTTGAGTTGTATTTTCATACTAAGTTTACATATAGAATGCTGGTCCTTAGATTGAAACATTGGTGTTTATGTACAAATTTCGAAGTTCTATTGTTCTTTCTTGTCGTATTATTGCATCTATCGGGTAACTAGGTATGTATTCTTTACAAACATTTATATTTTTAGCAAGTGAAACATTCGAAAATGTTTTCATCGTTTTCTACCTAAATTCTAATCCTTACCTCTAACAATGGCTACATTTAGCGCTAGACTCGTGGAGTTTTTACTAAAAAAATCTTAAATACGGAATCCAATTCACCTACTTCGGGTAGGGTCGGGTACCTATCGAGTCATACGGGGTTCTGAACCCCCTCACCCCATGCCTCCTAGCCCCAGAAGGGAGTGGGAGGGACGAAACCTCTTAATTATTGTCACATATGAATTATTTTGATATTGACGCGTGTCTCGACCTCCTCGTTAGCGTCCCTTCGGATTTCTTTTGAAATGGCGCGCTAGCTCTGCGAATGGTATGTTTGCCTGGTAGTTGTGGGAATTTGCCGTGATTTTTGTTTCAAGAATCTCTTTACTAAATGACATCTAGAAGTAAAAAGTTCGCGTAGTTTGTTTTTCTGCAAAAAGCTGAAAAAAAATCCTGAACGAGTAGTTTTTATTACTCGGCTACTGAAATGTCCAGAACTTCATTAAGTTGGATTTCAATACTGTTTTTTTTTTCTACATGAAAGTAATATTTGCTCAGTTCCTGCTTTGTGAAACGATGAATGTTTTTGAAGATTATACATTTATTTATGTAAACCTAGCATTGGAAAAGTCAACATTCCAAACGTGACAATGGCTAAAAGCACAAGCCGTGCAAAGCCAAAGAAACAAAAAAAAAAAACAAGTCAACATTAACGCAAGTTCTGTCTGTGAACAAAAAGTATTAGATTTTTTTTTTATCAAACATGTAAAATAAGTGGTTTTATAATACTCGAAGTCACGTGTAGTATTTTTTACACAATTTGCCGTGACAAACTTCACCCACTAGCACGCCAATAAATTGGAGTCTATCTTAATTGTATTCAAAAGTGGTTGTCGTGTCGCATCCACAATTAAGCCAAGCCTTGGTCCGCCAAAGTGCTACCACCTAATAGGAACTTTAATTTTCCAAATTCACCTGGCGTTTATGTAATTCACCCCATACATGCGCACCCCCTGGCCGCGGGGTGTCTAATGTAGACCAAGGGGGGTACAGGCGACGCTCACGAAAAGGAAAAGGGTGGTTCTAGCAATTTTTTTCTGATTTTTTCCCCTCCTTTTTTGCCCGATAATACCCTAATGGTCGCTTGCCTTCCTTTTCGGTGGATTTTTTCGTCGTCGAAGATCGAGACGTATTTTTTACTCGCTTGTAATTTTCTCGTTTCCCGCCGAAATGAAAAATAAACGGTCAGGAGTTTTTTGTATTGATGCGTGATTTCTGAGGTCGTGGGTATTGTCGACGGGTCACCCTCGTCAATGCCTGAAGGTGTGTGTATTGAGTGCCTGCTTCAGCAAAATGCGCCTCAGTCTTGTCGTAGATACATCTAACTTGACGGTGGGTGACATGCAACTAGTGCTGTTCTTTTGTCTGCCACATCTATTAAATAAAGTACCCACCTTTTCTTGAACTCAATATTTTCGGTAATAGTTGTTACAACACTAAACTAAAGTGAAGCGTTTACGAGTAAGCAAACAAAGAGAGAAAATTGTGCCATCAGTTAATGAAGATTTCAAATTTCGTCGAAAGTAATCTCAAAGTAGAGATATTTTCACTTTTAGTGTCCGTGACACGTATCATCGGTATCGGTGCGTAATGTCACAAAGTTCTATATGAGTACATCAACAGGTCCTTTTGTACGGAAGTTTAAGTTTTAATACTTCCAGTTCAAAATAGGTATTTCATTTTTCCAATCACACATTATTCCTTTCACCAATTAAACCCAATGCCGGCTGCAGAAGGAATTTCTCAGGGAGTCTCGCATGCGAGTACGAACACATTACTTTTATTTTGGCATCGATAAATTTTCGTACCGGGTACCACCCTGCATAATGCATGCAGCGAAAAAGTAGGGAAAATAGAGAAAAATCGGGGAAAAATTTCGCCCCCTCGCCGGGTTCCTTGGGCACCACCTACTAGGCAAGCAGGGGCGCGTAGGAGGTTACCGTCCGCCAAGATTAATACGGTACAGTACGACCGCCCGACGCCGCAGCTTTCATTAAAAATACTGGGACCCTGATGGGTTAGCTGGCAGACTTGTGCCGACTATGTGCCGCCCCGTGGCGCCGTCTGCGGTTTTGCTGAACGTGTACAGCTAAAATGAATTTCGAGATATTTCTTTCTCCTTTCATACATTTGCAGTGCAAACGTAAAACGAGAAAATAAATCTGTAGAAAGAAATATAAAACTAACAGACATATTAAAAGATTATTTCTTATTATTACGTATTACCCTAGTGGGCAGGGGAGACTTGTATTAAGAATCGCATGACTGTAAAGTATGTTTGTGCGTTTCTAACTTTCTTTTGTGCTACGAGTTAGATGATTGGTTGATTATTGCTACGCGGCGCCGTAGCAAGCTCTACGGGTTTGAAAGGAGGGTGCTGCTACGCCGTAGTACGGCTACGAGTACGTTCTCATTATTAGGTCATCTTTCATGGTTGGGTAAATTGGTACTTTGGTAGTTACAATTTCTGATATATTAATGTGGGTATAAAAGAAACATGTAGTAGAAATATGAAATTGTTTATGAATGTTTTTCCGAGCGCGTCTTGAAGTATTCTTTGTTATTGGAAACAATATGTTTACGGTATCATAATTGTTTATTTATTTTCATGATAGTCCTTTCTTAGATTTCTTCGAGGTCTGAAATTGTTTTTAAGACAATTTTTTTCCCAACGGTAGGTAAAAAAAATGTTTTGACCAGTGGGTGACATCAATCTACAGCAAACAACATTCGGTAAAGCAACAAAACTACTATTTGCCCACACACCCCGAAAACCAATGTAAAATAAACACAGGGAGTCATTAGGATTCCATCAGTCACAAAAACTATGTCCAGTCGCCCCTCTTGCATGCTCCACCGTTATTATTTCTTAGCTCTGCACACCCTATGTCCCCCTAGTCATGCTAAGTACTAAGCGGGCTGTTTGTAGGCAAAAAGTAGAGCTACCCTCGCCCGGGAGGGGGCCGCTCACGCTTTTAAACCTCAAGCGTCCAAGTGCGGGGAATATGAAATTTTCGAAATGATAAAGCCGGTAAATAATAACTAGTAGTACGGGTACGGCCGTCTAATGTACTGCCTGCAAAAAAAACACAGTTCTTACTGCGTTTTTTTTTGTTTTCCTTCGGGCTTTGCGATTAGCATTTTTATTTGGTTTCATTTGGTCTTTGGTAGCTGGACTTTGCGTATCGGGTTTTAGAGATGATACTTACAAGTTTACTTGTTGGTTGGTCTTTAATTAAGGCTAATAATATGAACTCATAGACATTCATGGTTGACAAGTATTTAAATGGTTTGCTTAGTTTTGACTTGCTGTAGTTCAGATAAGTAAGAACGAAAAATTTTCGCCCACTGATTGTTTTTCTGTAAACATAGATTTAAATTTGGAATCTTCGATCGAATTCTTTGAAAGAAAACAATGGGTATTAATTGCTTCTAATTTGGTTGTTTTTTGTTGGAATTGTAAAAACTTTTTTTAACGTTTTCGTGACCTGGTTAACTGTTTGGTTCGAAAAGACCAGTTTGATTTGGTCTTTTGGCATAAGTTTAGAAAAAAAATACCAAAATATTAATATTTCAGGCAGACAGAACTAGAAAGCGACCTGAAACGCAGGACACACTTATGCGTACTAATATTAAATTATAATCCATTTAAGGACTTTTTCTGCACTCAGTACCGGGCAGCAGCGGGGTTCGTGTGTCTGCTTTCACATTTCCCACTCGCAACGTAAGGCGGGGTACGGTACACCCCCACCGCCCGCTGTGCTCTTGGTACCTACACCCTGCTTTTTATACCTTCCTGCCCGTCGAAAGTAATCAATTTGCGACTTAATTAATTAAGAAAAAAGCTTTGTCGGACGTTTAGTAACATCAAATGACTTGTGTTATTTTTCTTTTGTTTTTTGTTTATTAAATTATGCCTAGATCATTCCTGTTCTTATTTACCGAAGCTATTATTAAGTTGTTTGCTGGGATCTAATGAAATCGTTTTAATTTGATGAGTGGGTGAAGTGGCATCCGTTTGCGAGTGTAAAAGGGAGTAGTGGGCGTTCAGATGTCTTATTGAATTTTGTTCAGTTTGTTACTGAAATTTTGTTTCAGTTTTTTCATAATTACTTAAAAGAAGCCCTAGCTGGTGTAGCGGCATCAATGCCGCCACATGAAAAACTAAGAAACGAAATTTGTACGGCAAAAAGAACCGCAGCGCCATCTACGACGAACTAACATCGAAATCCTGCATCGCGCAAGCAAAGTTCTCCGTGCGATTTGAACATATACAACAGTCCGAATATCAACTATCGGGCAGTTGCCCACCAGACACAACAACCGTCTGGTTACACGAGACTTTACTCTCTGTACCGCATACCTCCAAACTGAAAATACGAAAAGAAGAATCAATCAGTAGAAGCAACTTTTATAAAATAAATCACCGAACAAAAACACACGACGATACTTTATACTTTATAGCATTCCGAATGTGTCGTAATTTTACGATTTATCAAACAAACCGCTAGGTCTCCGAACTAAAATGCTTATAAAGCTCACTATAACTTTGAAAGGGCCCAGTCAGCGCGCAAACATGTTAATTTACCACTGGATAACGCGACCCAATTCCCCCATCCTAATTCCGTACAGTTTCCACACTGGCAGAGCTACAAATACTTTTCCTTTAGTTTCGTTTCACCCGATATCGTCGTTATCTAGTTAGCCCGGGTCGACGAGGGTCCGAAGGGTCCGGGACTAAGTACCAGGACCGCATAGGTAGGTAGGAGGCTCGCGTGATGCCTGCCCCACACCCGCCAACACTATTTATAAACGTTCGCGATACGCAATGCTAGTGAGGGATTGTGTTCTCGCACGCTGAAACCAATTAGGGCTTATATGATCCTGGTAATGGTATTTTTTCTTCATATATTTCCTCTTCAATTAATATTTTTCTTTTGTACTGTTGCTACGACCATCCTATCTTCTCCGAAGGAAATAAAAATAACTCTGCTCTGACCTATAAAACCGTAGCCTCGTGCAAAATAGGACGCATTTCTATGTATTTTTGATATAGTTTCCGACATACAGTTTCCTCATTATAAACTTAACATCCTTTATTTATTTAGAAAAATCTCAATCCGAGGAAACTCCATATATGTATATTATGAGGATTGAGGAAAAACGAGTTATCTATTTAAAAATTCTAACTCCAACATTAAAGTATACTAAAAGTAGGTTTTATGAATAAAATACGCTTCCATGACAGTTATCTTTTTTCAAACGGACAAAGCAGAATTCATTCACTTAATTAACACACAAAAACGGCTCGGCCCTCGTTAACCGCCGAATTACTGGAGACTTCATTACGTCCAAAATGTATGAAGATCACAGTTTAATCGGGCAACCAACGTTTAAACTTAAAAATATAATGCTGGCATCCTCCACATTTCATACGCCCGCCACCCCTATATAAATTTTACCTTAAAAATCCGCAAATTCGGGGCTCCGGCACGGTCGCCAGACCTTTTCGAAAAGGGTCCTCCGTACCCGGCGAACGGGACCGAAAGGGATTTGCCTTGGGTTCGAGGCATTCGGCCCTACACTTATACAAAATGTCCAATACGGCCCCCCCACGGACCCTGGGGGCCTGGAGGTAGCTGGCCTCTGGGCTGTGAGCGTAAACATACAAGTTTGTTGCCTAACCGATGGGTATTATGTAAGTGGTTGTCAGTTGCTGGACCGCAATCACGACACAATCTCACCAATTCGTTCTATGTTACGTCTTTTTGCGATTTGATTGTGACCTTTTCAGAACTTGATTGATAACTTCGTTTTTTTTTTTGAAATTGTTCTTTGGTCATCGCCAATGGCAGTACGTATTATTATTTGTTTCCTCTTACCAAGATTCTAATTATCAGATCTTACGTATACGTCGACGGAGGCGTTTGAAAAGTACAATGACCAATCAAAAGTTCAAGACCGAAAAACTCAAAAAACTCTCATCGAACATTACTATTCCCAGAGTCTGCTGTTCTTCATCACTCAATAATAGTATGGTTGGGTTTTGTTAGGTCATAAAGTGCAGTAGGCTACAGTAAGGGTAGGCCAGCCCACACATACTGCAAAAAAAAAATTCGTCCTTAAAAAAAACTTTCAAAGTGGACGAAAATTCGAATCGTCAGTATCGTGATTTCAACCCTGAATAATGAGGTGAGTTTTTTTTTTTTTGGGAATTATGGGCTGGCCTACCCTTACTGTAGCCTACTGCACGCCCATGTATGACACTCTAAACGCCTATTCGAACGAAGTTAGGGCCATGGCTTTTCAGCTTAAAAACTTGGGACCAACATCTGCTTGCCTAGCCTTTTCCCAACTATATTAGGGTCGGCTCCCAGTCAAACCGGATTCAGCTGAATACCAGTATTTAACGTGGAGCGGCTTCCTACCAGACCTCCACAACCCATTAACTGGGTAACACGGTACTTCTTAAACTTGGGACCAACATTTATAGGCTTATTGTCTATAGATGAAAGGTACACATTCAATACCTTACACATGTATGAAGTTTTTTACACGTCCTTCCTCTCAAATACAAAGGACTTAATAAAATAATGTTACGCAAGTTATCATAATACCCAATTCCAAAAAACTGAGCATACCAGTATCAACGATAAAGATTTACTCAAAAGTTACCTCAAATTTTCTTATACAGAAATAGGTGGTGTTATCATAGTAAGGTATTTCTTAGCATACCTTTTTCTTCATATACGTTGATAGGTGATTTTCATAAAGAATCATAAATACAGTTAATTTTAGTAAAATAACTCCTGTCTTAATAAAATTTCTTAACAAATCTATTCGGCCCGAAATCTTTGCGTCTTAATCTTGACTTCTTAATGAAATTCCAATTTGCTACTTGATTTAAAGGTTCAGTAGTTTTATCCTTTGTCTTAATATGTAACATAATCTATATATATATAAATGAATCCCTATTTCCCTTGGTAGCGGCATCACGCGTGAACGGCTGGACCAATTACGCTAATTCTTTTTTTGTTGTGTTTGTTATTGTCTGGAGGAGGTACTTATGAAAGAAAAAAAAAAACAACCGGGTGAAGCCGGGGCGGGCCACTAGTGTAACGTAAATATATTTTCTCCGACAATCTTTATTTTGAGATCTCAAAAAATCTCTACTACATAATTCTTATTGATTTTCAGGTAAGAAAAATCTTCAATCATCGCCACTACACATGTTCTTCCACCAAAGAAGGTAAGATTTGGCAACCATAAAGATAAAATAAAATGTTCTCGCAGATAATGTCTAAGAAAATGACAGAAGTCCAACTTCCCAATAGCGAGTGACTAATTCGTGATAGCTTTTAACTTGATTATACAAAAATGTGCAGCGCATCGCGATTTAAAAACTGTCTTCCTTCACTTCACACAAGAAATATTGTAGAACCGAAAAAAAAAACAAATTGTTTTATATTTTCAGCTTAATAGGGACAGCTATTATAAATGCTTCTGCTTGTTCTTGTTACCTTGATACCACGTGCTTTCACTGTAACATATTAATAGGGTGACCTCCAACTTATTTATTAATTCTCTATTGGCTATTGATAAAACCGCGTGACTGAATAAAAGATTTTAATTTCAAGGAATTTACTTATTTTTTCCACACTTTTACGAACTTTTTGCTGTGGAACTTTCTTATTAATTTATATTCACAGAGTAATTTAAAAACACTCGGCAAACATACTAGGCTGTCATAAACAAACAAGAGAGTATCACCAATCTTCAAAATACAGTAACATCCACAAAAACTGCAGTGCCTAAGTAAAAACTGTGAGCAGTATTCGCCTAAGCGCTAAGGCGTGTACAGGATGCATTCTACGTATATACAGGAGTGTCGGGAAAAAGTTATAATAACATTAATGTAGGTTCTTTTGACAGCTCGCCGGTCGTCGTTAGCAGCCCTGTGCTCTGTATCTTGTCATAATCTTTTAGAGATGGGGATGCGTCGATAGTGGTTTCGTGTGTCGATAAAACCGTGTCTTATCTTCAACTTTATTGAATTAGAAATGCGTCAAGTAATGTTTCAGTGGAATTCTGTGGAATACATGAATAGAAATTCTTTCAGAATAAGTAATTGCACATTTTCGCAAAATTACTCACTACGGTTTATGACAGTAGCAGTTGGCACGATAAATAAAAAAATAAATGAAAAAAAAAAGAATGATTTCAATGAAATGCACGATTAACATAATATGCGCTTTTCCACTTTCACATCTTAATGTACACGCAATATTGCCAGCTAGTTTGTATAGTTAGTTTCGTCGAATCGTTTAGTCGGAAGATATAAAGTGCCTTAGATCAGTAAATCGTACTGAGTATGTCCGGGGTAGTAAGTAGTATATGAGTTACGTCAGGACAAACTAAACAATGACCAGATGTCTAGAATGAAGTGTCTCAAAACAAAGTATTCTAGAAAGTTATTTCTAAAATAAGTTCTTACTAAAATATCCACAAAAAATATCGATTCGATATTATCGACACGGCAGCAGCCCGAGTCACGCCGCATCACTAATTACGGGCGCAGACGGCGGCGCCGGGTCGAGCCAAGGGTACCGGCCTCTCGACAGAATTTTTTCCCCAACGCACCCCCTACCCCACCGGATGGGGAGGGGGCTTCCTGTCCCTCCCGGACCCTTCTTAACATTTCCCTGGCTCGGAGGCACAGAAGGAAGATGCCTCGCTTATATGGAACCCTGGTACCTACCGCTCGGGTTATATACTTTTTTAGGGTCGGTCAGACCCTTTGAGGCCTTTCTCACGAGTTAGGGACCTACATATTCCCTTTTCAGGCCCTTGTTGACCTTTGTAGGTTTAGGCCGCGTTGTTTCGTCGTTACATTATATAAAAGTTTCAGATTTCTCTTAGTGAGGGACGCTGGTGACGGTCGTGTGAATTTTCACTACTAACTATTACGGTGTTAGGTTTAATTTCGTTCATAAGTGTCCTCTTTCAAGGTCAGCATCAGCATCCATACTGTGAATCCGGCTTTTGAAATTGTATGTGAAACGACCGTTATTACTCTATCATTGTGAAAAAAGACGACATCTCTATTTACATGTAAACATCCTTAAACGAAAACAACCTGTTGAGCTTTTAAGATAAACTTAAAAAGAAAAATATTTTATTAACAAAGCGCCATTTTAAGCTAAGTTAAATAGGAGACCGACTAAAGTCATGAAATCATCCTTACATACAAATAAAACAAATGCAAACAAATAAAATTAATAATATTATTAATTAACAATATTTTTTGAGTGTGTAACTTTTAAATTTTTAGATTATGACTCTCTGTACGTGTTGGTTCGTACTGTAAGTGCAGAGAGTAATTAAAGCTAAATAAATAATAAATAAATAAATAAAATTGCTAATTGACTGACACTTTTCCTAAACGTTTTCATACAGGAATATTATTACAGTTTTTCTATATCAAAGTCCCGCCCGGGTTCCATACCTTTAAAGATAGCAATATTTTAACCTAACAGTACTAGGCGCACAGCAAGCTAGGGCGGTGGTCACTGCTTAATAATTCCCTCAATAGTTTGACAAGCGAACACGCAGTGGGGTTTCTCGCTTCATTGATGTGAATTGTGACATGTCATTGGAGTTAGTCGCGAGCGTGCAGTGGTTGAGAGACTGCTTTATTAACAGGTTCGATTCTGAAAACAAAAGTGGCGAAGTTATAAGGCAAGAAACTTGTGTTTATAAACAATAAACAATATAAACAATAATAATTATGAGTGAAGCTTTCGTAATTATTGTAATTAGTCTTGTTTTCATAACCTATGTTGTCATTGTTTTGTTTATTTTCAAGGTTCTCGGCAATATTCCAGTCTCGAAATTTCCATGGAATTTTACATGAGATTAACTTTATTTGACTCTAAATAGAATTTTCAAACGTGATTATCATTTTTTTTTTGGGCAATTAATTTAAATTTCTTGTTCAAGTTGAAGTTACAATCTTGTTGAAATCCACATTATGCCTTTTTGACATAATTATGTTAGAGTAGCGTTGAAAAAGTTTTCAACTTCGAATTTTTAATCAAATAACCGGAGGTTAGAGTGGAACCAGCCTGACACGAATTCATGAATATAACAAGCCATACTTTCAAAACCAAATAAACAAAGGTACAAATATCACCCTTTGCACCCATTCTTTTTTATGTTTTGATTCCAACGTAATTGTCGATTGTCGACACCTCAATAACGAATCGATGTTTATGTTACAACACTAATGGTTTGTCGACATGATAGGGCCCTTTGCTTAGCTGTGAGTTGTCACATGCTGACAACAGTAACTTTTATAATAGGGTCATGTTTTTGTAAATTAATTTTCGAAAAAATAACATTTTTAAAAAGAGAACAGAAGATTACTCCAGAGCGTTGTTCTAGTATAGATTTATTTGTTACTGTTTTATCGACATGTGAACATGTAACTGTTTTATCTACATGTAAAATGTTATGATTGTTTTTGGAATTATGTGTAGCCCCAGTCAGATGGGCAGTTGTTTCATTATTAGTATTCTGCTGCATATACTGGAAGCAGACCCCAATATACTATGGAAAAAGGCTAGGCAGATGATTAATCAGACCGCGATGTGAATGAAAAATAATACGTTTGCGTACCTACATACAATTTTATTTTTCTCGGGGTGACTTTGCAGCTCTTGGCTTCGCTTACAGACGACCTTAGTTTTTTTAGCGGTTGAAGTGCTAATCTTCAAGTTCAGTGAAATATTTATTCTAAACTTTTTTGATGGAGGCCACAGTTAATAATAATTTATTTATACGCGGTTGGATAAAGAGCCTGATACAGAAGGTAGTACTCCTCGATACGGCTCGTATTGTGAGGTGGTTCCTTTATCTGGAGCCCTAACCACCGGTAGCTTGGACCCTGCTCCCGACACCGGTGGACTACTGGTTTTTATATTTTTTAATGTATGTTTTTTTACGAAATATTTAAAAATGTATTTAGTATGTAACTGAAATGAATAAAGAGAATTGTTCTAAAACTAATTTATAATATATAAAAAATAGATATTTAAAAAACATGGTGAAACACTACAATACACTTAATTCTAAGTTTAGATATTGATATGTCTCTGAACTAGATATAAAATATCTGTATTTCAGACATCAGCGCTCAATCCTCTGTCACACTTACGGTACGGTTTAAGGTATCAATAGATAATAGAATATACTTTATTGTAATACTCGTTTTAAATATTTCTCTTCAATTTCTTCTCGTAATATTTGCAATTTATACACCCTATGTAAGAAGGCATACATTTTTACAATTTAATGAATTACAATCAATCAATTTGCCTAAACTTGCTCAACTACATATGTTGTGTCGTTTCGTACCCAAAGGGTAAAAACGGGAACCTATTACTAAGACTCCACTGTCCGTCTGTCTGTCACCAGGCTGTATCTCATGAACCGTGATAGATAGACAGTTGAAATTTTCACAGATGATGTGTCTGTTGCCGCTATAACAAAAAATAATAAAAGTGAAATAAAATAAGAAACAAATTTAACGTGTTCCTTTTGATATCCCATAACTTTAAGGTTACATTGTATGATTAGAAATAATGTTAAATGTCTAAGAAACGGATAGTTACGCAGCTAACCAAACTTAACTAAGATAATTCAAAATGGCCACCAGTATAACAAGTCTTTAAGTACCTAAACGTCATTGATGTAAGGACAGTCCACTAATTAAGGTAAAAACACGACATTGTCGTTTTTCAGGTAAAGTCACTTAACAAGGACAGTCGCAGTTTTGTCGAATTATTTTGTAGGAGAAATTTAAAAAAAAAATGTTGTAATGGAAAATATTTAATATGCTATTCGATTATCTTAGGTGGTCTGATTAATACCCTAGAGTTATGGGAGGAACACGTGTATTATGTCACCGGATAATTGCAGTCCCCGTAAGAATGTAAAATATCGCATGACAAGCAAACTAATTTTTCTCAATAAGCCACTGATATATTTGAAACTGTTGAATTTTCATAATTTGTTCACAATATATCGAGAAATCTTACTACTTAACAAAGTTCTGTGGGTGTCAGGACTGGTGTTAGATTTCATGGCTTCTGATAACTGTAACTATATTAAATTCAACTGTAAGCGTTAGCAATAGCAGTTTAACTACTTAACGCACTCGCAATCACTATGATTTACTTACCAAGGGACGAAAGCAATGAACATTGTTGAACCGTCAAAATGAAAGCTAAAGCAATTGTTACCGCGTCACGGAATTAGGGAGCAATTCCTTTAAGAAAAGTGGATTAAAGCGGGAAAATTTGTAAACTCAGGGAGACAAGTGAGCATAAGTTAGGTTTATGTAGTTTGCGTTATACTTTTGAACGATTTCATAATTTTTAGTTGGAGACGTGAGGATGATAAACAGAGTATACGAATGGAATTAGAGGTTAAATCAGCTGGTCCTTAGATACATGCATGGTGATTGATATTAAAGAAAATTCTTCAAAATGAAGTATAAGGTCTCAGCCAGTATTAAAAAAAATCAAGGAACTACTTACTAGGTCGACATAAACGAGCAAGATCTCCTGGGTATGCCGTTACCAATTTTCTCTAATAGTTACCAGGCAAACACGACACGATCAATTTAATTCAGCGGCCTGATATTATCTTCGTTTGACATTTCGACTCTGAGATTACAAACGAACTTTGCCAAGTCAGTAAGCACGCCACCAACTTACTAAGGATTATACTACTTTAATATAGCGCTGCGACCGTGTGTAGCTCCCTTAAGTGCCTCTGTCACGAGCCAAAAGGCGAACAAAGTAGCAGAGGCAGTTCCCTCCACACGAAGTATAGCCTCCGCGCGCCACGGGGGTAAACTTTGATACCCCAAAACCTCCACCCTGCTATGCCACCCTAGTACCCGGCCCACCCACAGCGGGGCTTTGAGGACGTCTTTGAGCCGAACTTTAGCGGGAAAACCCCAAAATTCAAGTTGGCCCACGTCCCCGATTACGAGTTGGCGATATCTTTGAAATTTTCTGGTCTCTTGGTACGTCGGGAGGCTTGTTTTCGAATTTTTCAGATGCGGGGTAGATTGGGTAAGCTGATTTTTTTTTGATAAATTTGTACGTGGTTAACTTTCTTCGGAAAAATGTTTTCCTCTGTGAATTGTAATCCTTCTTTCATATATTATTTGTACAGTGGTTCTGGCCTACTTAGAGTCTGTTTTTCGTAAAATAATAACGATAATATACCATCCACATGTTTTTGCAGTATATTTTCATGATGATTTACTTTGTCATAACATCATTCACATACACGAGTAAAACTTATACTGAATTTCAGCTTTATCGTAGTCCGTTAAGAAAATAAGAGTTCCAAAATCCATACCTAACTCTACGTCTAAACAGTTCTACCTAGGAAAAAAAAAAAAATAGGACGTAAAGAAAATGCAATCACACGTGTTCTCGAAATAAAAGGAAACGAATTTTCTCAAGAGTGTCAAATAAAAGACATCAACGTGCGTTTTAATATTTTATAAACTTTTCTTTAAAAATCGTGTTGGTGTATTGATTTACATAATGAAATAAATTTACAATAGAACATAGAAACAGCGTTAACACTCAATTTGAAACACATGCAATTGGATTATTTTAATTTTGGAGATTTTGGTTTTTCAATACCAAAAAGTTTGTAAAAAGTACTCGCGATACCAGTTTCTTTACTCTTTCAGTTTGAAGGACCGTTATTTTAGTATTGCATTGCAAGCCTATCTAATTTGTAATAATTTCGTGTTTACTATGACTAAGTTGCATTAAAAAAACTTACGAGTTTATTATGTGGTACTTTGTACTGCACATGTCTGCATTATTTTTATAACTATGACTTCACTACGACATCGACAGTTGAAAGTACAACAAATGCTATTTACTATTATTAATTTTCTCTAATTACCACATACCAGGAGTTATTTTCAATTCACCATACTAGTATAACAGAACAAAAAGGAGGTGTAAGTAATACATACTGCCTACCAGGCGCAAGTCTGTATATAAATTACCAGGCGCAAAGGACCACGAAATTACCAGGGTAGCAGGAGCTATAGGAGGTTAAACGATTGCGTGATCGGCGGGTACTAGGCGTAACGTTTATTTCTGGCCGTGATTTTCAGTAGGTGCGGAGTTGAACGCATTGTTTTGTCTTTTAAGGGCTCTTTCGGTAATTTCGTTTTCAGAGTTTTAATACTGTTGCATGTTTAAAGGATTTACCTCTTACTAATATATTATTATTATACCAGGACAACATATTTCAAATGAAATGAAAATAGATAACATGCTATTTATTCTAGTCATGACATCGGAATGTTTAATTTAGTTTCAAGCTTATGAATTAATTATAAGAAAACCTTATCTCAATCACCGGGGCTCTTAATTAACTTAATTGTATAGAATAAAAAGATTATGTTCCTTTAATTGTAATCTAGTTTCATTCCATATTTTTTGTTATAAAATATTAATTGAAAACAGTTTTAATTGAAGGTACCAGGGCCTCAGATTATGGAAGGAATAAAATTGTTTTATATATAGAAAATAGTAGGTGTAGGAAAGATAATGATTCTCAGGTGATTGCTATGTGGTAACAGTGATGTTTAGTTAAACTTTATAGAGATAAAATTGTTTGTTTAAAAAGTAATCGCTGGATTTGCAGATCTGATTACGAAATTCTTTTATCTATATATATAAAAATCAATTGCTGTTCGTTAGTCTCGCTAAAACTCGAGAACGACTTGACCGATTTGGCTAATTCTTTTTTTGTTTTGGTCGCCAGAGTGCAGGGAAGGTTTTAAAACAAAAAAAAGGGAAGTAGGGTAGGTATGTAGGGTAGGTATGTAGGGTAGGTATGTAGGTTAGGTATGTAGGGTAGGTATGTAGGGTAGGTATGTAGGGTACGTATGTAGGGTACGTATGTAGGGTAGGTATGTAGGGTAGGTATGTAGGGTAGGTATGTAGGGTACGTATGTAGGGTAGGTATGTAGGGTAGGTATGTAGGGTAGGTACGTAGGGTAGGTATGTAGGGTAGGTATGTAGGGTAGGTATGTAGGGTAGGTACGTCGGGTAGGTATGTAGGGTAGGTATGTAGGGTAGGTATGTAGGGTAGGTATGTAGGATAGGTAGAGTAGGGTAGGTAACGGTTGACGGTTGTTGGTGAAAGGAGCGAAGCCGCGGGCACAGCTTGTCTATATATATAAAAATCAATTGCTGTTCGTTAGTCTCGCTAAAACTCGAGAACGGCTTGACCGATTTGGCTAATTCTTTTTTTGTTTTGGTCGCCAGAGTGCAGGGAAGGTTTTAAAACAAAAAAAAAGGGAAGTAGGAGAGTAGGGTAGGTAGAGTAGGGTAGGTATGTAGGGTAGGTATGTAGGGTAGGTATGTAGGGTAGGTATGTAGGGTAGGTATGTAGGGTAGGTATGTAGGGTAGGTATGTAGGGTAGGTATGTAGGGTAGGTATGTAGGGTAGGTATGTAGGGTAGGTATGTAGGGTAGGTATGTAGGGTAGGTATGTAGGGTAGGTATGTAGGGTAGGTATGTAGGGTAGGTATGCAGGGTAGGTATGCAGGGTAGGTATGTAGGGTAGGTATGTAGGGTAGGTATGTAGGGTAGGTATGTAGGGTAGGTATGTAGGGTAGGTATGTAGGGTAGGTATGTAGGGTAGGTATGTAGGGTAGGTATGTAGGGTAGGTATGCAGGGTAGGTATGCAGGGTAGGTATGTAGGGTAGGTATGTAGGGTAGGTATGTAGGGTAGGTATGTAGGGTAGGTATGTAGGGTAGGTATGTAGGGTAGGTATGTAGGGTAGGTATGCAGGGTAGGTATGTAGGATAGGTAGAGTAGGGTAGGTAACGGTTGACGGTTGTTGGTGAAAGGAGCGAAGCCGCGGGCACAGCTTGTTAATTAATAAAACTACTCAGTGGCTGAATGTCAAAGCTTTTTTTTGTTAGGGTTTCGTAGTCAACCAGGAACCCTCATAGTTTCGCCATGTCCGTCAGTCCGCGGTTTAGTCAGAGACGCTTTGCCCTAGAACGTTGGAATTTAGTATGGGTGTATACATATTAATCACGCGCTACACTTTAAGTGGCGATGTTTTTTTTATAGAGGTCGTGACAACCATTTTTCAAACCAAGGATCCGTTTGTGAAATATTAAGCTTTAAAGTGCTAATTTTGGTTAGAATCAAGTGTCCCCCTCCTCTGCCAGCTAAACAGTATTTTTTGGAGACGCGAGACGTGAAAAAAATCACGTTGGTAGCATATACTATAACGAATTTAAAAGGAAAACTATCACTGCTAAGTAGACTTTCCAAGTTAACGAGTAATAGTCGACCAACATATAAAATATAATTGGATAACTAAAAATTTCGGAATACATAATTCCATAGAAAATGACAGACAGATTAAGTGCGTGTACTTTTGTAACCATATTTATCTGGAAATAAATCTTTGACTTTGACTTTGTAACTTTGCAATGTAAAAGTAAAATCAGCCATTTGTTTTTTGTCATGGTTTACGACACGGGTTACCACGGTACGGAACCCTTCACTGTGTGTGGCCCGACACGCCATCTGACCTGTGTTCACAAGAAAGTTGGTAATTTAATAAAACTACAACAGGATGTCCGTTGCATCCCGAAAAAAAAAATAGCAAGGTATGTGACATCGAAATTGCGGCTGATAATACAATAATTGTCCTTATTCAACTGATGGACAGAACCATCAAGATTCGAACTTTGATCGCCGCCCGCGACCGTTTTAGCTCGTACCAGAAGGAACCCTAGTCGGATTACACAAATTAGTAGTCAATACAAAGTCATTGCTTAATACTCAATAGTGGTACTCTCCGGCAGATAGTTTCCACTACTTTACTTTAACAACTTATCTTTATATTTTTGTAGATTTAAACTAGGTTAAGGGCTCAGGTTTTAGTACTAAATGCTAGTAACTTTACATAATTTATAATGAGATATTAAAGGAGTTTTATGGACGGACGTAAACGCCGCCTGAAAGGGAAAGAGTTTTTTATTATTTTGGAAATGCCTCCGGCCCGGGGGCGCGAAAGCAAAGCTATCTTCGGTTTACGATCCCCGGAGCTTAGGATTGGCTTTACACTTAATGAATATTGGCAATTTTAATTTTGAATATTAAAGATTACACCACTTTTATTTTAAGATGCTTAGAATACTGCAAAAAATAACCCTTATCATTATTATAACTAAGATGTTTCACCGGAACTTAGGACCAATACTTTCACACCGACCGAATGCTCAGAAACATACATAAAGTGTTCCTTTTATATCCGGCACTTAATTTCCTTTGTTTACTTGATCAGAATATCTTGAGGTTACCAGGCTACCAGCGACCCGCGGGAGGTGCGATTAACTACTTCGTAAATAAGCAAAGTAATACTGGAAGAAGAATTACCGGCTGCTCGCCACTGGCCGGGTAAGGCAACCGAATATTTCTTTTAGCTGTCCAAAGAACCCCCCGGTCATAATGCCCTAGTGGGGGCCGCAGGGGGGGCAGATATAAAGATACAGGCCCCCCACTTATCCCGGGACCATACCCGGTCCTTTTGCTTTTATAGGGGGTGTGTATAAAACCGAATCGCCCGGTTTTAGCTGTGCTGGAGTGTTACGAGCGGGGCCGGCGGCGGCGGTCGCATTATGCCGACGGAACGAGACTATATCTGATGTGGCTATGGTGCCTCGGTACTTATATACAATGTTTAGACGATGGCTTCGTTCATTTATTAGTCTGGCGTTTCGAACGGTCAATAAAACGTTGAAGGCTCTCAGTAATAAACGGAAATTAGCCGAGAAAAAATGAGCAGGAAAGCAGCTTTTTGTAACATTTGTTGCCTTGTTTATTATTCACGGGATTGAACTAATTCGTTCTCATTCCTCTTTTAACTGCACTAGGTTAGGTACCCAATACAAAGGAAACGATCCTCGTTCTAACTGCTACACTCGTTCAAATAAATCTTTCGTTAGGCGTATCTTAAATCGTGAAACAGTTTCAGTAACAGCCTGTATGTGAGGTAGTCAGAAATGAATTTAATAGATTCTTTTTTTTAATAGTTATGCGAAGGTTTTATTTGAATAACATCCACTGGAGTTGTGGTTTTTGAACCAAGTCGTGAAAAAGGAGTTATGAACCGAACTTGTCGGAATCTTTTGTTTTAGAGCTGTGTAAAGCCTTATTTTATGCTGTCCAAGTTTCGACACATCTTGTCCGCGTCCGCTTAGTGTTCAGACCCATTTTTGCCGCCTTTTGGACCGAAACATGTTGTAGCGAGATCCTAGCCTCAAGATATTAATTTCTGTTTATTACCAGGGCGACATGTGCTTATAAGATGAAGGTAACTATGTTGTTTCATTATTCGAATGTCGCAGGGCCCGGGTGGCGGAGTAAGGGGGGTGGAAGCCGTATAAAAACGACAATTTCCTCTAAACGCGCCGCGCCCGCGCCCGCGCCTGTCGCGCCGCGCCCTCCGGTACTAATTAACTGCCACAGCGGTTATGTCATCCTGGTACCCCTGTTTGTAGGGCGGTGTTCAATTTTTTTGTCTGGAGGTTGACAGCTTGACCTTTCCATATAAAATCGAGAATAACAATAATAATGTTGAACCAGGGAGGGTCTTCGTAAAATAAATGTTTACATTTCAGAGTCATGCTTTGAAATATTATTTAATAATGTTGTTATTCCTTACGAAAGACATTCCATCCACACTTTCTATTCACAGCAAGCAAATATCTGCAGTACTGTGTTTTCTTTTGGATTTATATTTAGGTATTTTTTATCTTGGCGCCTACCCCAAACTTAGTATTGCGGTCCTTTGGTCTGCTTTGCCTAATGGATATTTGGCCAGAAGCTGGTTGCACTGTGATTGTAGTAAAAACGGCCATTTTAATCTTGTGAGGACTGTCAACGACGACTATAGGTTTTGAATATACCTAGAGTAAAATGCAGTAGCTTTCTTTTATTATGAATCTTCTCGGATTATACAATCTGTTTATAAAAAGATCCACGCTTACGCACATTCTAATCGAAACTTGTCCATATGACGAATGCTATCAATGATGGATGACATGCCAAAGTTTACAATATGGCTCATCGTCATCATATTAATTCTGTAGGTATCTATACTTAAAACCAATCTTCAGCATTGACAATGACAATTTGACAACGCAGCGATAGAACTGCCGCTTCTGGTAAAAGTTCAAAACTAGAAAATAAATCGTAAAATTCGCTACAATCTATGTTAGCCTGGTAGCGGATAAAAATATCGCAGCCTTTGCCATTTCGGTTCGCTTTTCAACTGTGTTCTTTACTCTGTACATCTCCACGGTTAATCTGTTGCATAGGTTTTGGATTGATCGGTGTTTGATCTCTTAGTATTGACTCAATACAGGACCAGTAGTACATAAGTACGTAGAACATAATAAAGTTCTTCACCTAGCTTTGCTTGCTGTGTATACATACTCAAGTTCTAACATACTAAAGTTCTGTGTATACTATTCTCATATTTCTATCAAACAAATTAATATAATCTTGTATCTTGTCATACTCGCAATAAAGGGTTACCAGGCTCGCACAAGTAAAAGGAGGTCTAAGCTCTACTTAGAGAAAAGCTGATGATGATGATAACATTCTATGGGCAGTTATAAAGCCGTGGACACTAGCCCGGCAAATGACTACAGACCTTCATCCATTCGCATGTCTTCGTCCCGCTATGCCTAATCGCTACTGTGGCACATTATAACAAACGACCACTCCAAACTAGACCTTAATGTTCTCACTAAGGGTGTATAATAGGTTGTAGAGCGCGAACCTTAGCAGTCCTTATATGTACCTGTTTAGTAGTTAATTATTATGATCGGTTAGTTATGTGTACGTTGTGGGTAAACTGCAAATTAGGTCACTTGCAAACAATATTATATTGCTGAGTCCTAAATTGTATTAGTTAGGTTTGGGTATTCAAAAATTCGGAAAGCTCGTATTCTTTGATGTAATGAGATTTAATTGCATGTTTTTGTTTAAACAGCGGCCTTTCATGAAATCTTTATTTATAATAGGTATATGACCTACTAGGTGACCCGACCAACGTTGTCCTAACTTCTGAGTTCATACAAAAAAAAACCTCTATTTCCGTTTTTCCCATGTTAAATTTTTTTCGACAATAGCTTTAAACATTTTTCGGACTATAACAAACATTTTTAACAAAAAAATAGCCAATTAGTTGAGTGATGTGCATGCAACAAACAGCATTTTATTTTCAATAAAAAAATTAAAATCTAGTTCTTCTCAATATTATTTACAAAACTATAGACATACGGGCAAGCATGAACTTCTAATGCCTAAATATGTACTTTAAAAGAAAAGGGATCAGTGTTACCAATGATGTTTCTAAAACCAAGGTTAAAAGGGCTTCCAAAATAGTGACTCCATCTGCCTAATACATATTCTCTAAGAAACCAATAACAAGATTGATCCCTATATCTATGCTTTGAAATGCTTTAGCATAGATCAACTATACCGTCTCAGCTATATTATAGTCGAGATGTATAACTGTCTGTCTGTACCTGAATTTCGGCTTGAGACCGGCGTCGCAGGCAGTCGGCGTCTCCCAAATTTAGGTACGACACTCTAAGCTATGCTGTCCTGGTAACGCATAAGTGACAATTTAGATGGCTGTGCAGCGGACAGGCAAGAAAAGACAGGAAAAATGTATAAATAAGAGATAGTAGAAATAATCCAGAAATACGAACTTAAAATAAATAAAAGAAGGACCAAACGCAGAATGTTCAGATTCTCAATGCATTAGGACCAGATTGTCGGTTACATTTCGTTGAAATTCCACAATATAATTCCACTAAAACCGTTCCATGATCGGACAACAAGGGATTTCCTGACGGATGCTGTATTCCTGATAGTTTTAACCTGGATGTCTATAATAGAATTTCTAGGCAAGCTAGCCTTCAATCACAGTATCGCTTAACTTCAGCACTTCAGCAGTTTTATATCTCGCCGTGATAACTTCGCCTTAGTGAGCTCTCTCTCTATCTCTAGCAACGATTAGAATGACATCTCACTTCATGCTCACTACACCTAACTCTTCAAGGTGAGTTTTTTTCCGGAATCGGCCAGCAGATCAGGTAGATACTTGATGTTTCGTTAGTTGAATTAACTTATTAGCATAACCCACAAAAAGACCAACTAGTAAATATTAATAAACAAACAGAACTTCGATAATAGTATAGACGCAGCTGTAAAAGGTGAAGACATGTATCCAAGTCCCCCGGTTTAGAGTGTTTGATACGGAGGGTGCGTGGGACGAAGTTTTACGAGTTTGCAGACCCGTGCATGAATTACAGATTTTAACTGACCCTTTGATTCCTTTGTGACTATTCTACTTGGATTTTGAAGGTCTTATTGTAGAATTTCGATGATTAATTCTTTATTTGTTGTCATTGCTGATATTGTTCGCATTTTCATTATAATTTTAGCCGAAAGCCCTACTGGGCTAAGGACTCTCACATGAGTGCCAGTTTTTTTTTTATTTGGCCCTCTTAGTTTTTGAATTCTTTGTTTTTATTAAACTCCACTTTGTTTTTAGCTCAATTTCACGTTTCGTGCAAACTATATTATGTTCGCAATCCAATAACTACTTTACTACTTTAAGACTTATAACTAATAATTTGTCATCAGCAATATGTTCGCCACGTGCTGTACTTAAAACAGTGTTCGTGAATTTTCTTTTATAGACTTCCTATTTATGAAGTTTCATTTTATAATTATCTACAAAAGTCACCAAAACGTTAATTTTACAAAATAATTCCAGAAGGACCAATTCTAACGCTGCATTTAGTTGTTACGCAAATTGTCAAAATTCCTCGAGGTATCTGCGACTGTGTACAGCTGAGATCAACACATGTATCTATAGAGGATGCGTCTTGCCCTACACACCGACTTGCCCGGTCATACTATCATACTAGTTATTGCTATATGGACGATATAGAAACAGCCTCCAAATACTAAGGTCTCTTGAAATATGATTCTGAGAAACAGTTATCAGTCTCTGCAATATCGTTTAAAATAGAATATTGTGTTCCTTTCTAGATTACATCTTAACGGTCGACCCTCATTAGTCGACAAGACTTTGAAGATCGACATTGAATGCTCTTAAGAACTGTGTGGGTGACGGATTATTGATAGACATATAAAATCAAATAAACGTACAAAGTTTACAGAAATAACTAAGAGGTAGATACAACAAAGAATTCGGTAGATCCAATTCCTCTTTAAGTGCAAAGTACTTATTAGCAGAACACTGGGTCAGTACTCTGCAAATTCTGCAATCCTTTTCCGCCATTTAAACGCCCGCATATTATAACATATACACCTATCGCCTCGTGTTTCATGAGTGCCTGGTGCCTCATTCCCATATATACGTAATTTACACACATACAGCCTTTATTTGCATGTATGTATGTATATAATCGATTGTGTAGTTAGTATATACGCGAGTGTCATTGTGCATGTGTGCGAATTGATTGTATAATTACATCATCATTATCAGTTTATAGTCATGCAACATTGGTTAAATTGATTTCCCTAATTAAGATGATGCTTGAGGTTAGGATCAAACAAGATCGTGGAGCTAGAGTCGAGGATATTGTTACTATTAAGTTCTTAGTAAGTGAGTCTATCTACTTTGTGGTTAATAGTATTATAAGGCTCTTGTTTATAGGTTTCAATGATATTCCGCAGTAACTTGTTTGAATGTCCACGTCTTTGCATATCTAAGGACCAAAAGCCAATAAGTTCGGACGAAAATTTTGGGAAACTTTAAACCCAATTGGTTCATGTAAGTAGCTTTAATTTTTGTTACAATCCTTGTTCGTTACGATAAAAAAAGATCTTTTTGTTAAATAAATTCGTCAGAGCGAACTTGTGATACTGGCTTGATGTGTCTGTCATATAGTCTCCATGTTTAACGGCATCCAACAAAATTGACAAACATTTTTTACCTATCGATTGTCCCCGCTGCGTTCAGAATGTGCGTGTGTTTCGAGTGTCATTGATGCATTTTGGTATGGGGGACAGGGGGCGATGGGGGCCGGCCGGACAGCGAGCGAACGCACCTCGCTCTAGCTGGCGGACCAGTGTGCGTTGTAACTCCGAGGGGCGAACACGCGCGTCGCGCCCGCACACAACTTACTCGCGAAACACGAACTCGAACTCTCAAATATCACAGATTCGATTGATAAAAAAAATATTCCCGTGCAACAAATAGGTTGGTAACCCATTGTGCTTCCTCTGCGTTACAATTTTTTCGTAAAAAAAGTTGCAATCAGACGTTCAGCGCGCGAAGTTTTATCATCTTGACATACTAGTTTTTGCACGAATGCAGGTTTGCATAGACCGTCAGGAATGGACATAGGAACTTGATGAGTAAGTAAGCCTTGGCATTAGTACATGGTGACAGCAAAAAATGCAATTAGTCCATCGTTCGTTCGTGTCGCTAAGTTTCCTTTGTCACGCCAGTTTGAAAAGACAAGGCATTGTTTTAGTGAATTTATTAGCCTAACTGACACTTATGTACCGATTCTTATATTGTTCTTAGTAATTTCCTACTAGAGTTTTTTTTTGTCTATCCGACGCAGTTAGTTTTTAACATCTTTATTGAATACTTAGTTTTGCTGTTTTATGTTGTTGTAAATATAAACCGGGATTGCTTCTTATTAACTTCATAAAGATCTAAAGAGTCCGTGCTAAACATTTTCAGACGTAATTTTCGTCTACAAATACACTTTAGAACTTAGTTTTTGAACCTAACTCTCATTATGTATTCCCCCTGTTACGTACTAGAGTTATCCGATCTCATATAATTTTACCTAACGCTACCAGGCTTGCAGTCTTGAACAGAAGTTCTCAATGTGTAGAATGCAGCGAAGTTTGAAAGTAATTTTGGAGTGCAAGCGCACGTCGAACTAATCAAATCGTTCACGGTCCTTACTTCACTGATAACACTACCCACCGTGTTATGTTGCTCTAGTAACTGTGCAACTTTTTTATTGCCTTTTCGTATATTTTCTTACTTCACTTAGGAAAAACAATGGAGTTTTCACGAAACTACGCCTACTTTTCAGGATTTGCGTCTTTACTGCGTATTTTACAATAGAGTTAGAGTCACTTTCAAATCGATATTATCGAATATTACAGACGATTTATTGTTACTTCACATTGCATAGTTTGGCGCTCACCGAGGACAATCCAATTCTATACTTATGCTACATCATCTATAAAGAATCACCGATCCCCATCAATACAAAATTAAAGTTATCTTCATAGCCTCTACGTGTAAAACCGGGCCTTTCCACCCATGAATTGTATACCCCATGAATGAGGAAACAACAATCGCAATATTCATAACAGTCGTATCAAAGGACCAGGGTTCGCATTCCACGGCAACGCACCGCATTGCTTAGCACAATGCCTGTTAAGCCCTACATCGGCTAAACTAGCGTAAACACAGCCATCATCTCTTTCCGCGTACCCTTTATACCGCAAACGTAGGCATGTAATTAGTATATTTATGAAAAAAGGAACGAACCGATGGGTAGGACAATGAGCGTGGGGACCGTTACTCGGGTAATGAGCCCCTCACATTCGACTAGCTGGGATAACGTGTAAGGGCCGGTTGGCTGCCTCTCACACCGATGCGTAACCTTACGTAGAAACAAAATATAGAACTATTGCAAAATTTTGGAATGAGTTTGCATACCGAAATACAAAATGGATGGCTATGTAAAAACTTAGTCAGATTTTAAGCAAGTAAATCAGAAGAAAAATACTTTCATTCATAAAATTAATCCCTATAGCCTTATGCATTCTCTTTAAGGACATACCACAACACAAAAATAAAATATTTTATTAATAAATGTTACAAATTATATCACCTTCACACCTCGGTTCCCTTATGGTGAGCAGATATAATCGAGTCAACGATCGCTACTACTTGACATTTAAGACACCCTCGCACCTGTAGTTCTTGCAAGTTTTTAAAGTACATGCATACGATAATTTAATGACATGCTTATGATCCGCTATATTATGCGGAGAACTTTAAGCGGCAACAGATTTGGTACTTCATACTGGGCGTTTGAATAAAAGATGTCACATTTGAAATTAGTCTTTCGGTACGCGCATGTCTTCAGATTTATATAAGGTGGAGTGGTTTTTTTAATGTATCGGCGGATTGTAGTGCGCTTGATGTTATCTATATAAATATGAGGAAACTTTATAGCTTAACTAATGGGTTACAAAAGTTTATAACCATTCCTTACCTAAACCTTCAAGGACCATAACATAAAGTATTTTCTCTTTCCAATCAAAGTAACATGCCTTTGTGAATGTGGAACCTAATTCGCAAACTAGGCAGCTAATAAAAAAACGTCACGGACTACCGTACCCAAAGCTATTAAAGTGGCCTTGTCGTTATCGCTAAAAAGAAAATAGCTAGCAGTGCACTGACCGCGCGTTAAACGCGTATGGCGTGCGCTTTCCACCTACCGTTGTGTGTCACACGGTGTATGTTGCGGAATGGTGTAAATTTTTGTACTGAGTGTCGCCTTTTTCGATTTTTATGCGTTAACTCCTACGCTATATGAGAACCTGGTAGTGATATTGCGTATCGTCCTTTTTTGACGATGGAAAGTTAAATACATTGAAATTTTATTGCTGATAAAATTTGTTTAAGTTATATTAACCATGGGTTATTCCGGTTATTCCGATACCATTATTATCATCATTCGCTAAGATCTAAAGGGAGAATAGGAGGCACTCTGAAATTATAAAGTAAGATTGTTTCAAGTAGGCACTCAATATTTGACCCGACTTAGTCAGAGTATACCATATTTGTTCAAACGCTTTAAGTTAGAAATAATATTATAATTACGCTGCAAGATGTGGGTGGAAGCTTCGCACAAAATTGCTCAGGGAAGCTTTAAAAGGGATTCGAAATATTTAGCTTTATTTATATAATTGTTGAAGATTAAGTATCCTAAATAATACGACTTCGAATATATTTATTTGCTAAAAACTATCAATACCCACTCATATCTATAGAATATGGGATAAGGGAACAACTACACGATTAATCGGTAAACAAAATCGATTAAAATATTACTCGATTCGGATTAAACGTCAGGTTGAAGAATTTCATACTGAGATATGGATCGCTGCATAAAGCACGTAGAAACGGTGTCTGCAGATGGAAAATGGCCTATGTTGTTATCGCGAGCAGCATGAGAATGAGACCCCTTTGCGATTTAATCTGCTCAAAGCTCCCGGTAGCTCTGTGCTCCTAATACTTTTTTTCTGGGAACTTTGTTCGTGAATGCATCTTTTTTTATTTATTAATTAATTAATTAATAGCGATACTTTGTTTTGTGTATCGGCTTGTTTTGCGAACTGAAGATAGGAGTTTATTTGAAATTGTTAGAATTCATCTTCAGTGTTTTTAGCTTTGCCCGCGTGACAGTCAAAAAATATCCCAAAGGAATATACTCCCAGGATAAAAACTATCCTTGGCCCTATTGGGAGACATTGTCTATCCTTGGGCCAAGTTGTATCTAAATCCGTTCAGCCGTTAAGACGTGCAAAGGTAACAAACAGAAAGACAGAGTTGATTACAGAATGGTTTCTAGCAGTAATTTCACTATCATCAGCATTACTATCATTCACAGCTATTCCATATCCTTTTTCCTGTGAATAAGCTGCATTTACTTATCTATATATCATAAAAATGTAACATAGTTGAAAAGAGATAAATCTCTGACCTCACGAATACTTGATTTTGTAATAAATCTAGCCCAAGTTAAACTGCAGTAGAACTCGGTTCAAATTCTTGTCCGTATTTAATTCAACGCCAAATAAAATGTGGATCCGATCTTGACTCCCTTTGCACATAGAATTTACAGTTATCTGAAAATAATATTAAATTAAGACTAAATTGTATTTAATATTAATATTAAATACAAGCAGTATACAAGTGAATTAGATCGGAGATTAAGAAAAAGATTTTATTTGTAAACAAAAAAGGTATTTGGTTCCCTTCTGTAGTGAAAGAACAACATGCTGTGAAGTTGATGTTTTTATGCTCGAGATAGTTTTAAACCTTCTTCTATGATATGAAAGAAACCTAAGTCCTAAGGACTGTTTGAAAAGTATTTCACTACTTTTATTTAAACTTTTATAAATAGTGTGGGAAAATAAACATCTGTGACACGGACATGCAACGGTTTTGTAGCATTTTTCTATGCTGTAGTATATTACTAACATGTGTTTGTGAGTGTATAAAGCTTAACTTTTACGAGCTTTTTCATTTGAAAATGATCATCGTTTTCGTTGAAAATATGTGTCGAAACACAAACGTTTTGGGAATACTTTTCTTTACATTTTGCGTGCAGCTAAGGTTTGGAATTCCCTATCGGAGTCTGTGTTTCTGGTAGCTACAACCTTGGGGTCTTTAACGGTTTGTCTCAATAACGTATCTACCTTTGACCAACTGTCAAATTAACTACCGACGGTAGCCGAAACGTCATGTTTGCCTTTCAAACATGACGTTTCATCCACTGTTGGTAGCTAATTTGACAATTGGTTAAAGGTAGATACGTTATTGAAACTGACCGATCGACAAGAATGAAAAGGTTACTTCTAGGCAAGCGTGCTCCATCGTTGACCACATAATCACTTTTCATCAGGTGAGGTAGTGGTCAAACACGAGCCAATTAATAATAAAAAAATTAAATGTTTCAATATACTCTTCCCTAATGTGAAAATTGTTCAACAAGGTGTCTGAAACGATTATATTACCGATAAAAAAAAATCTACCTACGATAGTTCACCTTTTAAATCAATTAGAACAGTTTTCTTTCTAAGAACTCGAATTTAATTTTCCAGTTATCATTGATACTGTCACCGACCAGCGAGTAATAGTTCCATTTAATCTTATTATCGTTTCGAGTAAGACCAATCAATGTTTTAGGCGTTTGTCCACTTTCTCACCTGTCTAAGAGAGTCACCCACCCTTTCCAATGACACAGATGTGGTCAATGATGGATCACGCGTGCCTAGAAGAAACCTATTCACTTTTGACTTAAAGACTCCCAGGTTGTAGCTATCAGGAAGCTCAGACACCGGCGGGCATCCTACAAAAAAAGGCTGCATAAAATACAAAATGCTGCAACTGTTAAATTATATTTTGACATTCGCAGAACAGGCACGTAGTCATTTGCCCAAAGCCTCAGCCAGGCTTACTGGTAGCTAGTTTCCGAAATTTAGATTATCAAAACCAAATCTATTGGCTTCCTTGAAAAATAATAAAAATGTTTTGGCCCTAAGTGCTTTTGCATTCCCCTGTACTATGGACCATTTTATCAAACTTTTATTTTTAATTAGTAGGTCTCATGGAGAATATCTTACTCTTTTGGTAAGACAGGCATTACCTGGAGATATTCAACCATTTTTTTTTGATTTTTGACTCACTGTCGTTCACCGTTACAAAATAGTAGACCCGGCCTACAGAAACTCCACGGAGACTCTTTACAAGTATACCTTGGCGTAGATTTGAATAGAAAAGCCAGACTAAGCGCGTTGGCCTATCCAATTTGCGTATGGTATGACGGCGTCGGCTAGGGTAGTGCCATAGTGCACTTACCTCAGTTACCTGACACCCTAGTATTGTTCCGAATTATCGTTTTATACGATTTCAAACTCCGGCGCAATATAATGCGTAATAACGCTTTTTCATGCAATCATTTTCATTTCATTGTTGAACCAGACTAGGCTTTAGAAGTTTATGGACATGAATTTAAGTATAGGTACATTTAATCCTCAATCATAAGATTGCGTTTTGTGTATTATACCAATATTCAAATGGGGAAAAAAAAGCATCACTACAACAATTATATATTGGGTTACAAATCGGATATAATAATATAAGAAATAATACGCTAGCCCGACATGATTCCGCCTTTGTATGTGCATTGTTTAACGAGTGCATAAACTTTGGATAAAGAAATCCCTTTGCAAGCACAACTAATTTGTATCCACTGAGGTCTATTTCCAGCAGGGTTTTTTTATTATTTCGGCTGAAATGTTGATAGTCTATGGAAATAGTTTTTGCCTAATCTAGACTGTCATTGACAGTTTTTAACTCTACGGAAAAGTCTACTGCACCCTCAAAGAACCTATGATTTCCTGTTCTTTTATTTAGACTAGGGTAGTAATGAAACTGGTTTTTTCAAATGGTCATTTATACAAAAGCGTATTTTGTTCACCCTATTTCTATAGTACAAAATACTGACAGCTTGGAGTATCAAACAATGTGAGTTCATTGCAAAGTATTGTGCAAACAGCGGAGGGATGCACCCTCAGCTAATAGTAGCCTCTTCTCCAAAATGCCCGTTTGAAATGCAGTACTGACCTTACCCAACTGGTATGTGATTACCTTTAGTTCCTGTCCTGTAAAACGGGTTTAAATTTTGTATTTTGGGGTCAGTTTTGATTAGCGGGTATTGTGATTTTCTTCTTTATGTTTTTTGGTATTGTTTGGTCAGAATGTTGTAAACCGACGGCTGTTTCTAAAAGGTACTACCAATTCGCACTAAACGTTTCCAAACGTCTTTTATAATGCGCACAGCAAAGGAGTGGAACTCTCTGCCTGCGTCTGTGTTTCCGAACGCATACAACCCTAATCTCTTCAAAATTAGAGTGAACAGGCTTCTTCTGGGTAAGCTCGCTCCATCGTCTACTTTGTCTCTGTCATCTATGACCTAGACTAGAATCAAGAGCAAACCCATATTAAATAAAAAAAAAGGTACTGGTAGCTTTTGGCATATTTTTGACCAAAATATAGACAGTGATTTTTACAAAATCTACGATATAAATAGGGGGAGATTTTATCACTATTTCGCCAGATGATATGGTCGAAAATGGAACACGATTGCCTAGAATTAACCGATTTGGCTTTGGCTTTCGGGCAACATAGACTCCGGCAGGGGATTCCATTCCTTAGCTGTACTCACAATGAAAGTATTCAAAACTTAAGTTGAATAAATTTACTTCACAATAGGTTTTTTATTATTATCTAATATTACTAACGCTACTATAATTAACATGTTTTAAACATAATAAATTTGTTATTCTTCAACGATAATTCATTTGAAAACAGTCCTATTCGTTACAATTGTGGCAATTATATCGATTGCAATGTGAAGTAACAATTGTCCTTCTCGTCGTCAGCTGGCCGTAATTGTAGTTTAGATATATTGATCTTTTGATGCTTTCCAACTGCTAAGTAGACAGGTAACCTGTTCATATTAAAGCACGCTGTTAAGGAATATTCTTCTTCAGCAAAATAGTCGTCTAATCGCAACTTTTAACGAACTTGTGCGTAATTTGCCGAACGCGTCCGAAGCAACCCGAATTTTTTTTTCTAGTCAGCTTGAGATGGAGTCCATGAACTGATTAAAAGAAGAAATATTAAAACGAAACCAAAGACAAAAGTGCTGTGCGTGACCCGCCAAAAAAACAAGATGGCTGCCAAAAGGAAAGCTGGTGCACTCCTTCAACATGTCCTGCCAAAGGTAACTTTTTAATTATTTTAATAGGATCCCTTACAACAGCCATTACAACAAGACCCTTCTTCTCGTAATGTATGCAAAGGGCACGAGGTCTATTTGAAACGGTCAAGATAAACATGCCAAGGCTGAGAACAGCGATGGCACTTATAAACGCCAAGTTCCCGCCATGAGTTTGCAGGCTACTACTATAAAGCGCAGTAAAAATGGTATAATTAAAGGAATTTATAATGACACCCGTGGCGATGTTAACCGACCGATTTGCGGCGTTCGCGGCTTGTGAGGGCTTCACTGTTGAGTGTCTGATCATCCGGATGTGGTCGGATAGCAGACGTGGCCGCATCGAAATTGGCGCCAAAGTCAGTTTTCCCGCCGCGGGCGGTTCGCCTTGCAAAATGGCGGAGTTTCAAATGACACGCGGCAGGCGTTGATGGCATTAGAATGGACATGCCCAGTCGCTAACAGATTATATTAACATTTAATAGAAATAAAAACATTCCACTGTTGCATCTGCGATTCTTGGAAAACAGATTATTCAGTAATATGGAATTCGATTATACGAGATTTTATCTTGAAAAATTGTCAGTAAAGTAATTCGTTTTTATATTGTAATGCTTCAATGCTATAAAAATGGAAAAGATGTCTATATTGCTAAATATTTTTTTTTGAACTACTGAGAGTTTACTTTATTATGGGTATTTCTCAAATGCATGACAAAAAACCACGCGAACAGGTGACACTTTTCTCATTATTAAAAAGCTACAACCAATAAGAAAAGACCACGTTTAAATTAAAATTAAATATCAAGCTTTTATAAAATTGGTGCCTTTCACCATTTTTCAATCTTTGCTATCTTCACACTCGCAGTTAGATTGACTTATTAAAACCATGCGAGTCCACCACTATTAACAAATTGACAACGACACAAAGAAATTCCAACATCACTTAAATATTCTTGTAAAATGTCGTGCGCGACCGTATCAAACGCATTAGACAGATCCACGCTAAGCTGTCTCCTTGATCATCGAGGCGCCGGACGACCTTGCATGCTGCCCGTATCTGCCCACCCCACTACAGCTATAGAGCTAGCTAGATCGGACCTAACTCATGTAAGTACTTGTAAAGATGCAAGTTGGTTATTATCGTTGTTGCTGTTTTTTTAGGAAACATTGATTCATCTACACCTGTGTGATTGTCTGTAATTGTGTTATGATTATAACTTCTGTTATTGGTACCATTTTTATGGTCTTATTCGCATCGTTAATTTGCGTGTGATTTCTTCGCCATCTATTACTGGTGTTGCTGATTTAAGAGCGTTTATGTTCAAAATCATGGCAATTAATTAATCGATTTTAATAAAACTTGATACGCAAACCAACACCTAGTTCTTAAAAAGTTAGTTTAGAACTTTTTCATAAAGAGCTTAGAGAGAAAGAGTGAATGATTTTTAATTATCTTTGCAAGGCGACCAAACGCCTCGTTTTCTCTCTCCTGATTTTTCATGTTTTAAATAAATCATCTGCTTAGCCTTTTCCCAACTATATTGGGGTCGGCTTCCAGTCAAACCGGATTCAGCTGAATACTAGTATTTTACGTGGAGCGGCTGCCTACCAGACCTCCACAACCCATTAACTGGGTAACACGGTACTCCTTGGCAAGGCCAGATTTTCTGACTTCTGACAATCCGTAAAGACTGGCAAAAATCTATAAATGACAGCCGATCACTTGAATAAAGTATGTCCGTAAAGATTGTAAGACAAAAAATCACTTTTGTAAATTAAAATAGGTCAAGTAATGATGATGATCGTTAGCCAATGAGTAACTGAACTGTGATGATCGTCCTAAATCTGTGTGACAGCAGTTACTGAAGTAGATCCAGCTGTTTTAATGTCATCATTGGGACTACCAAGTGACAAAGCATTTTTTGTTTAACGGGGATAATTGTGCAGATGACGAGCACGTAATGAGTACACACGTGGAAGATTTAAAATTGTGCCAATCGCAGACAAAATCACCGAAAACCGCCTTCACTGGTATGGCCATGTCCGAAGACGAAGCGAAGACCATTTGGTTCAAACGGCATTGAACCTCCCAGAACAAAAGAGTGGAAGAGGTCGCCCGACATTGACCTGGTGGACCGTCATGGAAAGAGACCTTAAGAAAGCCCAATTGCACGCAATGATAACCCAAGATCGTTTGATATGGCGCAGGACAGTGAGGAGACCCGACTCCAAATAATGGGAAAAGGAGAGGAAGAAGGAGAGAAGGAGAGAGAGGCATTTGTGCAGATGAGTGTTTTCATGTTTAATCTATAGTCTTTTTTTTATTTATCTAGGTTTCTATAGTTAATTAGATCATGAACTTTTAAGGATTATCATCATTCTCTTCCCTTACCACAATTTATTTTGGATAGGTGTGTCATGTCGTCTTCTTCCTTTCTTCTTCATTAGTCGTCATCTCAGTAGACATTCCCTTTATATTTTTTTCCCTTTTTATTTATCTTCCAGACATTCCCGATATTTTTTAAGTAACAATATAACATATAAATATGGGTTTGATTAAAAATTTTCTGAGTTGTTTTTATTATTGGATATCCTTGCCGTAGACATATTCTGTCAAAAGAAGGAAAACATTTCGAGTACAAGTCATGACAAATACCCACTCATAGCTGACAAGTATCCATTAGGCTCTAAGAGTCACGTAATAGTCTACATTTTGCTGGCCTTGGCTTCAAAAACTGCCGGTGCATACTTAGGTACAGTTACATCCGATCCATAAATTAGGATTGTCATTATAAATATGTTTGTCTATTTTGGAAATATTTTCATTCGCATTATCGTCACGACTAGTCTTGTGATCGTTGGTGATAATGCCATAGGATCTTATATTTTTTCATGTGTAGCAGAAATTAACTTACTAATTTCAATTCCTTAAAAAACAATTATATTCTAACAGATTTTCTGCTTACAAAAAGTGAAACGATATATTTTGAAGTGTGGATAACGTTAACCCAAGATTTCATAGTTGTCAGAAATCAGCCAACCTTTAGAACGATTCCAAACACTATTTGTAAAACGTTGACTGTTTTCTAATCAAACCAAAACAGTATAATTCTTTAAAGTAAATACGGAACCTCATGACGTCCTCAGTGAACGTAGAACGCGTCCAAAGGTTTTAAGTAAATACAATCAAGGAACTAAGCCTTATGGACCATTTTCTGAAATGGGAGAAAATCAATGTGACTTGGCAAGCCCTCTAAACCTGTTACTCCATCAGCCAAGATTCAACTGGGATTAGACTATTACCTGTCAAGATGTAGGATACCGCTGCACAAACAGTAGCTCTGATACGTAAACTATGCAGTTTTAGACAATTTACAGAAACTAGTTATTGTTATGTCCAGTTAGAAATTGACAACACAGTATTGTATTGTTATATCCAATTAAGGAAACTGCATTTTAAACATTTCGGATTATTGAAATTGCATTATCTTGGTCTTTATAGTCGAATATGTAGTACTATGTTGTCATTTCGGCTTAGGTTTTAGAATGTGCCTCTGCATCTCCTGCTCCAAGCTTCGCTTGTGGCCTCACAATATGAGGAGGAAATTCTAATAATGTTAGAAAATTTACATCATTCTTTTTTAAACCCACTGCTTTAAATATTGCTTTGAAGAAAACACCTGCAACCTTTCATATTAAAAAGACGGGAGGCGAATCCTACTTTATTTTATAGTAGCAGGACTTACCCTTATAAATTTCACGGATCCTTTATTTTACGGACCCGAGGATCCCACAAAACCAATTAAAAGATGGCCTTTCTTAAATATTTAAACTCCTTTAAGACCTCGTCGGTACCAAGGCGTCATAAGACCGAGGCGCTGTCCGTTGAGACGGCGCGTACATTATTCAACGCGCGCTCCCGCGTTCGCCTGCATTCCGTATAGCTAGCCGCATTGTTTGCATGTCCACCTGATATCCATGCAAGACTTTGCTGCCTAAACTTTGCACATGAATTCAAGAATAACCGGACATAGTAGTATACTTCGTAAGTATATAACGCATAATTTAATTGATAACTAAGGTAAACATGGTGTTGGACGTCGTATGTGTCACTTTATCGTATTGTAAGTGCATCTAACAGTAGTAGGGTATCGGGTTACCAATAATAATGTTGCTTGTATAGAACTTGTATGGAAAACAGGTCGAATAGTATAAGAGGACGTTGCCGCGTTGGCTAGTAATTGTTTGTAGCAAAGTACATATCCAAGTTACACATATCCAATGTTTTTGAAGATATCCAAGGCACATCAAGGTTGAACCATTCTGCCATCTAAGGGCAAAATAGAGGGATGTCATCTTATTGAAGTGCCACGATAACGAATTAGTAAATGAGAAATGTTTTGGCAAATGATAGACGAAAAACTAGTAGAAGTAACACGTTCTTCCGTCCTTTAGTAAACTGTATCTACTTTTTGTCAAGTCATCAAAATGACCCTCAATATTCTTATTACCGAGTGTTGTTACCCTAGTTTAGTTTTGAAACTTATGCGTAATCGAAATATTTTCTTTGGTATTTAGGTAATTGATTTGTTGGCATATTAATTTGTTATTAGACTAAGCCGATGTGAAATGGAGTCGTCATGAATTTGATAGTTTGTTTTAAAATAATTTTTATGCTTTTCTTTCCTTACGCTTGCAATTTTAGATGAGAATATATTAGGGCTTAAGTGCGCCAACTTTTTGCACCTTCAAATTTTTTGAGTATTTTTTGGTTGACTTGTATCGAAGGACCAGCTATTCTTTACATAGTCTAAAACAAAGTCGCTGTCGCCGTCTGTAAGCTTGTATATTTAAAATACGCAAAGAATTTTAATGCGGTTTTCATCAATAGACACAGTGATTCAAGAGAAAAGTTTAAATATATAATTTGTCCCGAAATTCCTACGGGAATGGGAATAATGGGATATTTGCGTACGAAGTCGCTGGCAAAAGCTTGTTTTATACTAAAAGCTACTCGTTAAAATCCAGTGAGTGCATATTGTAGTGAGCTCTGCTAGGTCATCTCATGGTCATCTCCAAATTAATATTAAATTTAAATATTATAATGCTTGGAGCACTTACTCCGAATGTCCGATGCTGAGTTTTACTTCATAAATGATATGGGAATATCAGGGAGAAAGCAATTCAATAACACCCCCAAAAATTACCAAAATAAGCAGCTTAGTCCAACAGACAACACTAACAATAAAAAATCGCCTCAGACATCAAGGAAGCCGCCACTAATTTCATTTTCACCCTCAATTTATATCTGTCACTTTTGGTACCGTGGACTGCGCGCGTAAAAATATTGTTTTTACTTATCCCCGAAGGGAGGGATGGGGTGTAAGGGGGCGTAATTACTTGAGCAGCCAGACGCTACGAGACGGTCCGTGGGGGTTGGAATTACTACGGAGCTGCGGAGGTTTGCCCGCAAGCCGCCTCTTTTTGTAGGTGACGCCGAGAATTTTTCTTAATCCGCTATATATGGCTGACTAGGGGATCTTTGTGTGTTTTTTTCTGCTTTTGCTTTTACATACAGCTTTATCGATTTAGCAGAAAGCGAGTAAAACTATGCGCTGAATATGCGGACTGAATATGTGGTACCAGGGTGATATGAATTAAAGATGTTTGTTATCATTCGTAGTGACAATGTCTCACGATTGTGATGGTGCATAGAAAGGTCCGTAGGTGGTAATTTGTCACTGGTTGTTAAACTGCGTCTAACGGTGATTGCATGCAGGTCCATAAAGCCGACGATACATGCATCTCTCAATCTATTGTTAGCGAGATCGTGAGATGAATCCGAATATGAAAGTCCGAAAGGACGTTTTGATGCTCACAGAAACGTACAGCTATTTGATGATCTTGATAGGCACTGCCAGAATATCTTCATTGTGTATGTCACTATTAAGTGACTGAATTTTGATGATAACTTTTTGTCACCAAATATTTAATACCAGCTCTAAGACAATCCTTAGCATATTAAGTTAAACCTTAACCACTTAAGTAGAGGTAACCTGCAAGGTTACTTTGTGGTTAACTTGAATCTAAAGCCTAGTCTAAGATGAGAATATCTTAAGCTAATATGCCGTTTGTATTCTTGGGGCGTGTCGAGCATTTCCTTGACATGCTCTATGCTAGCTTCTAAAATACTTGCAACTGTTGCTACTTTATCACTAGGTGGACACACTGTTGTAGAATTTACTTGCTTATTGTATGCCTTCATCATCCCACTGTTGGGCCTCTCTTTATGACTTCCAGTTTTATCAATCTAGGGCTAATATGGAACACAGGTCGTTTGGTCTGTCCAGCGCGTCCCGCTGTCTACGATCTATAAGCTAAAATTAGACCAGCATTACTATGGGCGTAATGTTCACTAAATGACCACTTAGTATCAAAATTATGGTAACAATAATTTGAGAATCGCTCTTGACCGTCATAATCATCATTATCTTTAGACCTTTATTATCATTACGGACATTGTTAAATAAATGCCAATTAAGCCTTCCATTTTTGGCATATACTCTGAAAGAAATTCTTAAGGTACCAGAGTGATATGAACTAAAAAAGTTTGTTGGTATATCGTTTGCGCCTTTATAGGCACAAATCTCACTAGCTCAAACACCTGTACCATGTAGGCTAGAGACATATTTGTCGATTGCGGTGACGCGATATTGACTATCACAATAGTTATCTTTGACTAACATCCACACTAGGTACTGAAAGTTTTTAGTAAACTAACCAGTTAGTTTCACAGTTAGATAAAAATAACACAGAAGGTTTAGATTTCAAAGGATCATCTAAAGGTTATTGTGGGAGACAAGATCAATGAAAACTTTGTTTGTTAACCTTAAAACTTATTTCTATTCTCATGGCAATAATCTTAAATCTATGCTCATAGAATCATTTGCTTTGCAAAAGTGATTCTTCTTGTCTGTTCGCTTGTGACGTTTTTAGTCAAACTTTCCAATTTTTTTAATGTTTGACAGATATAAGGCTCCATTTCTAAAGAGAGAGTTTTATTCCAGTAAATTAAGGAGAAGCGCATTCTTTTTCTCCAGTACATTTATATCAGGCAACATCTTGGTATTCATCCTCTTCCTAGCGTTGTCATCTTGCACACAATCCTCCATAGTGTCTTCAACCTTTTGCAACTTTTACTTGGGATCAACACAACATATATGCATTAGTCGTCATCTCAGAATTAACCCCCTTTCATCTACCGTTATCACGATCATACTCCAAATAATCGTCACACACCTGAATAATTAAGCCGCCTTAAATGAGATGAGTACTGTAATATGACTGCAGTGTAGCCGGTCCGGTTCGGACCTCAATCGATAGGTTAAAAATAGTTGCAGTGAATGTTGGCGCCGGTCTATCTGGCACCGCCATTTTCTGTGATTAATCCGTTTATAAATTGACAGGGGGATATTTTTACTTTTATGAAAAAATGATAAACCCGCTAAGCTTGTGACTTGGAGGTGTGCTGATGCCACCTTTGGGTTCTTGAATTAAGTCTTATTTCTTAGTTGGTAAATTGAGAATAAGCAAGATACTGGAATAATGTGTGTGAAAAAATTCACCTCTTGATAGTTGCGGTGCTGACTGTATGATTGTGCTGGTACTTTTGTCTGCGAAAGGCACGATGGGTGCTAAAGTGTGTCTTTTCGGTGAGGGTACATACAGTTGTAACAAAGCGTTATTGATACTTCATCTGTTGCAATAGTTTATATGATTAATATTACTTGTCTTATGATCTCCTACGTATGTTGATATGTAACCAAGACAGCTATTTACATTATAGCAACATATAACAGTAAATTTAACCACGTTTATAAATCTGGGGGAGCAGGGGAGCATCACGCGGTGGCGGCACGCACTCCGACGTAGGTATCCATATTTAGTGCCTTCGCTCGCTCAGTTTATCACACTTCAAAGAGCACGGGTAAGCGTCGACTTGTAACCGCGTCTCCCCAGCGATACCCCTGTAACTAGAAAGCCGCTTTGTGAAATTCGCGATGCTTTTCGACGGAGACGCGACCCCCATTCGGTTTTTCGAGGTCGGCCCGCTTCCCCCTCACATAATGCGAGTATCTGCGTCTACCTCCACAGCGCCTTTGCTACTCTAGTACTTATCACGCGGTAACTACGCGGTTTCTGCACCTAGTTTCTCACTAAACTCTGAGTGAATGTGGGTGTTTAATTATTTATTCAATCTGTTAGAGGATTTTTCACGTGCCAGTTTCCCCCATTTTAGTTTTAATCGCATTAGCGTGTGGCAATTGTATTTTGATGTGTACTCAGTAACTGCCTACTAACTTGGGTCGCCTGTTGTGTGACTCAGCAAGGAATTTGATGATAAATGATTTATTGCATGTTGTTGTAATTAACATATTTTCCTTTTATAATTTTGATTCGCAAGTTGTTTTATTTTGGCAGTATGTGCATTTTGTTCTCCATATTTCCAACTGCAAAATTTTATGCTTGCCCTTCGATTGTTATTTATCGAATTGCATAGAGGGGTTGCATCAAGATTGAATATGACCCGCGGCTACCCTACACCCCCATCATATTATCATAAGACCTTTACTGACGAATCGCACCCCTATGCTCTGTAACATGAAAAATTATACACAAAGTTTCCTTCAAAATCGCTTCAATATTTCTTTTTTGCTTGAGCTTGCATTCGTAAAAAATAATTGTTTGCTGCCATCTTTTTCGTTTTTATTCCAAAGTACAAAGGGTTTGATACTGTTGTAGAACAATTAACAAAGTTACACTGCTCGTTTGTGAGTTAACTGAAAATGTAGCCTGTGTATTTTACTTATTTTTTTATTTAAATGATTTTTTTAAACTGCTTTTAAAGTTCTGGTTACTTACCAACTTAGAATTTTTCTGTTTTATCTATTTAATGCTAATTATTTTAACAGCTTTGGTTTCTACGATTAACGATGAAAGAAATAACTCACAATTGATATTTATGGTTGGGTATACGTTTGTGATTCTGAATCAACAAAAATTCAACACTGTTTCCTTTGTGTCAATCTGTTTGTCTTTACGTCCGTCCGTACGTCAAAAGTCAGAACCCTTTGCCTCGCCCCTTCAACTTTTCAACTATCAATCTAAAAATCGGACACTAGACATGCGCCTGAAAGACCCTTAGTTTCTGGTCCTTCGAGCCGGATTGCATTGTAGTTGTCAAAAATGACTGATGACCAATCCGACGTTTCATGGCTGGCGAAAACATCAACATTGTTAAAAATTGAAACAAAACTTTTCAACCGTTGAATAAATATTCCGTGAATGTAATATTGCTTCACTTGCGTATCTTTGTCCAATATTCTTTCGCAATCTTTCGTCTACCGTTCGTAAGTACCCTTATGTTACATGTACGCACTATATACTCATATCGAGCCGCTAAATTGATGACTGAAGCGTTTTGCTCCGTTACTATATTTGTTTTTCTTATCAATCGGTAATTTGGAGATAGTGATATTTTTGGATATTATATCAAGATGTTAGTTGGTGAAAAGCATATCCACAAAAAAATCTTCTATTGGTATTTTGGTCTTCTCTTTAAAATTTCATCAAGTCAGCTCATGAAGAGAATAGGACCCATAAATCTCATTTATCATTTATAGGTCCTGCTAGCTATTATATAGCTGGCCTGCATTTCAGCGTATAGGGAACAACATGTACAGCGGTTGGACTGCCATATTTTTTGTGAAGTACTAGGCTGTCATAGCTTCAGTAAAGTGGTTTAATTAAGAGGTTGTGTTTAAAGCTGGATTATCATAATAATTTTAATTTTGGATTATAACGTCATATCATGGAAAGGTAACTTCTCTTTTGCTGGTTTTATTTCTCGATTTTCTCCTTTCGTATCGGCACTTAGACTTAGACACGATATAGGGATAGTTTCTATGATAATAATATAAGTCACGTAGCTTGGAGATATTGCAGCTGGACTGCCCCGTGAACCATGTATCATACTCCATATCACAGTGGCTTGGGCAATCATTTTGTATGTAGATTTTCAAAACACTTATTGACAATAGGTATGGTAAAGTAAAATTTCATTTTTTCTTCGAAAGCATGCAAGCATGAAAGCTCCATTTCAGTCACTATGAAAAAAACACTTCCCGAACACAAATCAGCTTGCCATGTATGGTGGTTATAGGCACATCCATATCGACCGTTCATTCAGCAGTCTAAAAGTACGGAATAAATTTACGAACTGATATTGAAGCGGTAAAACGGTTATAGATGAGAAACTATCACCAATTCGATGGCCGAAAATGGTGTGGGAGATCTACCTATTCTTTGTTTTGGTCTACTTGGATGTTCATCTTTTGCAGGGAACCTCAAAGCGGATATGAAGAAGGTAGTGCTAGGAACAAAGAAGGCTAACTTTTAAGGGGTGGAAAAGTAAGAAGTGTACAACACGGACCAATGCATTACCGTTGTAGTAATGAAACTTGACGGAATAGCGTGGACAGCGTTCATTGGCGGATACTTTGTACTACGTGTTCTGATGATACATTATTAATGATGGGAACTCAAATAGCTGTGACAGTCCTTGTACAATTACCCATAATGTGTTCCTCCATTGTTTTGGCTATTCAGTCCACTTCGTTGTTCGCTTGAATTTTTGCCACCGCCCCGTGTAATCGTCATTGTGTCCGATGACAGGTAGCGTCCGGCCCGGTAAATCAATGCCCGTTATGTACAACAGTCATCGCTTATGTGCTTATGTATTCCTGGTATATAGGCAACGTATGTATTGGTATAGTGGATACGCGTGTACGTAGATAATCTCGTCATAGCTCGCACCCGTTATGGTATTACTGTGTGTGGGCGAGGGGGTCCGGGGGGTGAGAGGGGGTGCGCGAGCCCGCGAGTGCCGCAGGGGGCGCTGTCCGCTTTAAAAATACTAGGGCGCAAGCGGCGGGCGAAACTACCGAGCAAGCAGAATGCTAAAGGAAGCCGTTTATTTTGAAAGACCGAAGACTTTCAACTCGCCTCTGCGCTCCTGGCAGAGACGGGTAAAAAGTTGTAAGGATGGCGAATAAAAAAAGAGCGGATCCCGTTGTAGCTATTAGCTGCACTTGCAGAAATGTTTTTGGCTCATGAAACTGGCTTTTCAAAGAAGTGTTTGCGCATGAAAAGTTAATCCTAAGTTTAAGTAATCTCCAGAATTGATAAACTTGCTCGTCTCTGAAGATAACTAGCCAACAATTTTGTTTGCACAAACTTTTGTCGCAAGTAAAATTTCACTTAAAGCAAACCCAAGTCCGGCCGTATCTAAAAACTTTCTTCACAAACTTGTAGGAGCCACAGGTCAAATCATCCATAACTTACCTAAATCACAATCAATACACGTCCAACAAAAATATGTTAGTGGAAGCACAGTAAGGATGTGGTCGGCTCATTATCGATAATCACGGCATCGTGTTTAACGGCCTTTGACGTTCGAAAAGCTCGAAATTTGTATTTTGTTCGTATTTTCATAATTGGGCGGGTGGGGGAGGGGAGCGAGGTGGCGCCGCGGGCGTCATCGGCCCCCTTCGCGTGGGTATTTAATGATTATACGCTGACTGCCACCTGATTGCTGGCACTCTGACGCGCTATCGATGATTATTTGTTGTCGATGAATTGATTGCTATTGGACCCGAAGTGTTCCTGATGGTTAGTGATAGATAATGAGCGGGTGAAGAAATGGATTACCTTTTGGGGGTTGTTGGGGGTGGTGGTAAAAGAAAAGTAAACATTAAAGAAACAATTCTTTCCAGATACGCTCAAGGCAATACGACCTTTTTATAGATTACTTAGCTTTTACGATGTTATAATGTCATTCTGCTTAGTCGACAATGCATTTAGAATATAGATCTGGTACATTTGCCATCTTGTAAAATATTTACGAGGTTTAAACATTGAAATATATTTCAATAGCGTATCCACAACATTTCTAACATCTCCTAGTACTCTAGATGCTTATACGACGTCAAACTTTTCCCTCGTACAAAATAATGTCCTAGGATAGTTTTATCGACTATCGATAGCCGCGATGGTGTCGCAGCAGTGTCGCAGCGCGATCACTCGCGGGGTGGCAAGCACTACACGGTAACACGCGGAGTGCGAGGGGGCAGGGGCCCGGGGGGCATACCGCAGTACATAGCCCATGTATCAGTACATACCAGGCCCTCAGCATATAACCGCTGCTGGATTCCCGAAATTTTGCAGTTATTTTGTATGGAAAACTAGGTTATTCCGCGATTTATTCATCTATCGGCGATGACCGGCCGCCCCTCTACACTGTTTCATTCTACATTATGACCGGCTTTGTTGTTTAAATCAATGCTCCAAGCAAAAACACCACGCCTTAAAAGTGTTCAAGAAAGAATTTTCACTCGCCTAAAAACTCTTTGACCGGCTTTTCTTTTGATAATGTGCCAGAAAAGTTTACAAGTTAACCGCTGTCAAAGTTAATGCTCACTTAAATAAATTAAGGCACGGGTGCCTCCTACACTCACCACCTCAAAAGGTGTACGCCTAAACGTATTCCATGGATGCCTGACAAAGACGCCATTAAGAATCAGTTAGGATGCTCGTTAAATGATCTAACTACACAGGTTAACCTTTAGCTTAATGACATGTTTGCACTAACTACGTCAGTGTACTTAGATATGTATATACGCACCACTGCACCTTATCTGTCATTGAGTTGTAATTAATTACAGACTAAATTGCAATGGTATCAACCTAACTATACTAGGCACACATAACGCGAAGGGTCAACGGATATTTAGTGTCCGCATAGCAGATGCGGTCCTTGGCCACCGCCCTGAAGACGGTCGATATCTAGCTTGTCACCCCACCTAACTCCAAACTGCCTATGTACACCTGGTACTTAGACGACTTAAGTAGTAGTTGTAGTTATGCCTACCGCGCTATAGTTGTCATTGAATTAATTATTTTAAACTTTAAAACCGTCTAAGTGTGGCTCGAGCTACAATTAAACTTAATGATATTCAGGTGTCACTCAGTTGTACAATCAAAATACTTAAATGTGGGTTAGCAATTTATGATTTGAATAAATTATGTTATAAACAGTCCAATTGTGTGAATTCCGCAGACAGAATAATAAACATAAAGCAAACAGCATTCGAGTTTAATGCGTTAATCAAATCATTATTCATGCAAATCAAAGGACCAATAATGTCAATTAAAACATCGTTAAATCCTTAATCCGTCTAAACTACAGCACATCAATAAAAGTGGGTAGCAAGCGGCAAACATTCCGACAGCGTACAATTTCCGAGCAAACTTCATAACATATTCAATATTTTCAAGTTAACTTTTCCGCGCGGAAACTTAGTGTAAGTGTGGCTGTGAATTGATGACGCTTTGCATGGGATAGCTACCACTTGTTGAATGAAAATCTTCGTGTGTTTTCGTAAGTTTACGCCGACGTCAGCTGTTACAAAAGCGGAAAATGCTGCTGCGCCATTCAAAAGGATTTTTTGCGAAGTTTTATTCGACTTCGCAAAGTGGTCATGATTCGTTGGAGTTATTTGTTTGTATGTGGTGTTCTATTGAAACTGAGTGGTTTCTAGGTAGTGTTGTATCTGAATATAAGGTGCAAAATTATATTGGTGAAAAAATTGATTTAAAATTTAGCTTTGTTCAACTGATTTGAATTTTTCATGCGGTGCTATAGCACTTTTAATGATGCACGTGGAGCAATTTACGTTTGGTTATGCTGTACAACAATATCGTTGACTCTCATTTCTAAAGCTTATGATAGCATAATAATTTTCAAAATTTAGTTACGACTAAACAAAAATTTGAATAAATTCTAAACATTCAGCAACATTTTAGCAGCCAGTTAGACACCCCTATGTGTGCGTTAGAACGGCAGGACCATTCGCAAAGGTTTCGGTACTCGGGCATTTTGTCATCATTTACAGCGAACTGTTGCATTTCTTCTATTATTCTTATCAATACTTCTTCACAACAGTTTGTCACCCTGGTAGTTTAATTTCTTTGTGACATTTATATTCTTTACTTAATTACTGTTTCCATGAAGGGGAAAATACATTGGATTAATTAATTTTTGCCTTAATTAGATCGTAGGACCGATTCCTCTGATAAACTTAACAATGATTCTGTTCGGTATAATGTTAATAGGAAAACAATATTAATGAATACTCTGTCAAGGTGTTTTTTTCTATGGTGTATAAATTGATAGAAGAGGAAACCTATAATTAAGTCTAGCACCTGGGCGTGAAAGGTAATGTTATATAACATGTGCATAGAAGAGACAAACTGTAGGTCTATTTTAGTTTGAAAATTACATTTGAATTCAACGCCTAGCAATTGCAAGTATTGCAACAACGGAAATTGTACTTGATATTGTTCTTTTTTGCACCTACTCGGTTAAATAACTGGTGCAAAAATCTTCATTGGTATTTGAATCTTGGGAGCACAAATTCAATATGGAAGTATGCTGTTATGTTTATTTTATCGTTTAATTAAAATACTCTAGGACTCGAGCTAACGGTTAGTTTCGAACTTGGCTCCCGAAAGTTTGTATTTGTCTCGTCTGTCGCCAACTTCGAACCGGGACAACCGCTTCAAAAACCTGCCCGCATTGTCCAAGGTACTACGGACCCACAGCACACATGGTGGTATATACAGCTATATTTAGTGGCTTGTCCATTTGAAGCACTATCGATTTGCGTCCGCGGTTCAGAGCGTTGACCCGCCCAGCACTGCACAGCCGCCGGCCGTTTCGCTAATTTATTAATTATTTAAACTTACGAACGCGTATGATGTCCTGGTAGCGGGCGTGCGTCAGCCTGCACCCCGGTTCGCGGGAAATGGGGGGAAACCATCCCCGTTTATGAGTCGTACATGAAATTATTTTTATACCAACCTATCAACAGAAAACCTTGATTTAAAATTTCACAAAGGGACAAAGAAAACGCTTGAATAATTTCAGTGAAATAAACCCCATCACAAGGCTATTTCATTAAACAAATTATTATAAAAAGTACTCCACTGGTAGAATCTCCTTTGAAAAACTACTTCTGAGAACATTAAATTTTACACTTTGTCTATAACACTTGTCATCTTTTAAAACTGTCGTAAGTTGTGGTGTGTCTCATTTTCCACTCCTTTTTTTACAAACTCCTTTTCTAAATTAATCCACTTCTTAAAATATTAACATGAACCTTGCTTTTTTGTTTCAGGATAACTTAACTCCAGAACCGGTGGACATGAACGACGACGATAACTTTTCTAGTAAGTATTACAAAAAAATACAAACCAAACCATCTAAAATATTGCACCAGCCACTTGCATCACATCAACTTAGAAACTTCCTGCATTTTATGCAAACATCACTAAAATTACTGAACTCTGCATAAAATGCTCCCAAATTGGCTTTTTCTAAAACAAAATTGTGTGAAAATTGATCAAAATTTTGAGAATTCAATCGGCTATGTGATCTGGTGCAGGTCAGGCCCTCGCGAAAGATGCTGAGAAGTTGAAAATGATGTTGCTAGCATGGAATTACCACAGCCAGGCACAAGGTAAAGCATTGTTTTGATTATTAACAGGGTTTTTTAAAGTAAGCCACTTATATTAAGAGTAGTCGTACCGAAGGACCAATTTTTTTTGTAATACTTAATGAAAGAATCACTTGTCAAAAACTTTTAAGTTAAAAGGCCCTAAACCCTAGTCATGCTTACATACTTGCGTCATACTTTCGTCACTACGTTACTAACTACTTACTACTTACACGTTTCTAAGCACCATCGCATGCGATGGAACCATTGGCTGAAGCAGTGGGCTCACTCTTATTAAGGGATCTCTTCAAACGCAGCCAGGGTTCATAAAACGAATTCCTTTAAGTTTATCTTTTTTCTATCACCTGTGGCGATGTCAGCATTGGAGTCACCTCCATCATACTTTTCAAGCATTGAGCGGCACCAATCCAAACGATGGCGTTTCTGATCTTCTGCCAAATTATGAGATCTAGTACAAAACTTTCTGACGCCTAAATGTTCATGTAAGACTTCTTGTACTTGACTCTTACCAATGCCTAAAGCTGCCCGAATCTGTTGACATGTCTACCATTTATCAGCTTCTATCATTAGCCGCACAGCACTGACGTTATCTTCAGTAGTCGCCGTAGAAGAACGTCCTTCTCGCGAATCATCAGTGAGTTTGCTTCGACCAGGTTTAAACTCAGTAAACCAGTTTTAAACAGTGGCACGGAATGGGGCTTCTCATGAAATACTAATCGAAGTCTATCGTAACATAGTTGTTGAGTAAGACCGCAACGAAAGTCGTAATAAATCATTAAGTGAAAATTCTCAAATCCATTTCGAAGCACGCCAGACACTTTTTAAATTGCCGCCAATTTGTAAGAACAAATGAGATATGAATTCATTACACATCTACAGATTCCTAAAAAGTTCCTAATTGAAAATTTAAATAAATTTATCATCGGCTGTTTTTCTTACTGGCCGTTTCTAAAAACTTTCAGTGTGACCCCCGTACAGGAAAGGGTCTCAATCTCAAATTATTGCTTTTGAAGAAATAAATCAAAATACACACATAGACCGTAACGTCAATTCCCATAAATAAATATCCTACACGTAACAGGCAAAATATGGTTGTATTATACTCTGAAGACAGGCAGGCAAAATATACAGACATAAATATACATATAAAACACACACTCAACACTCTAGGCACAAATGAGACTTTAATTAAGTCTCAAAGGGAGATCTTATATTGTACTAGGAATCCCGTAATGCATTTAACAAAGAAAATATTGACAGGAAACGAACTAATTATGATAAAAGAAATTTTCCAAGTCGATAAATAACTACAATCCTACTACTATTATAAAGGCGAAAGTTTGTAAGTATGGATGTATGTATGGATGTTTGTTACTCTTTCACGTAAAAACTACTGAATGGATTTTGATGAAATTTGGCACAGAGGTAGATTATAGTCTGGAATAACACATAGGATACTTTTTATCCCGGGAATATGTTCCCTTAGGATAGTTTTCGACAATCACGCGGGCGGAGCCGCGGGCGGCAACTAGTAATTATGATATTGTTGAAGATGGATGTATTACTTTTGCTTGGAAGCACAATCATTTTCATAAATCATTATTGAAATATTGTCTTTCACATTTCCTGTTTTGATAATAATATCAAACCAACTATGTATGTACTTCATGGTTTTCATCATGTATGTAGAATAGAATTACTAATTAAAAAAAAAGTTAATTGAGAAGTATTTCCAAAAAGAGTTTAGAGAAATGGAGAGAGCAATTTAATTTTTATACAGAAAGTGAAAAATCACACTCCCTTTTTTTCTCTCGTCTGTTTCTAAAAACAAATTGAAGTATTTAGACCCAGTGTCTTGCAAAGGTGTATCAAGATTCATTCCAATTGATTTATTAACTTCGAAGAGCATGGACTTTCCATTGTATTTGAAATACCGTAAGGTATAAATGCTCGTAATGGTCGGGTAAATTGTATTTAAAAAAAAAAATGAAAACAGTCGAATTGTTGTCGAGAGTCTTTACTTTAGCTAGATTATTTTGGACACTTGGAACCTGGTATTCTTTGAATGGTAAGCCATACCGCGTCAGGCCCAAACCGCAAAGACGGGAATGACGAGGTAAGCTGGACTTCTTCAATAAGAATTGATCCTTAGCAGTTTTAAATAGAGCAAGGTGGAAGAGAGTTGGAACCTCTCTGAAGTTGACATCCGCAGGCTTCTTATGATAATGGTCTCCTGGTATATCATAGCCGAAACTTTATATACCTACTAGCTGCCGCGGCTTCGCACACGTGGAATTAGGACTTCCCACAATATCTTTATGAATTGTATTCTATTATTCCAATGTATGAGCTACATCGTTTTTTTTAAGTGTTTTGGTACCAGTAGGTAAAATTCAAGAACATATTATGAGCAGTGATCGGATAATCGGGCGCTTATATTCCTAAACTTCTTCCCGTGAGAGAATAATATGGACAATTCGCTGGCAGAAGCTACAAATATTTATTAATTATTTTTCTTTTGCTGTATCAGTTTCCCTGTTTGGTGTTTCGATAACATAATTTATATGCTTATACCGTACCTATGAATTACTAATTTTACAATGAGTTAAAATGAAATAAATATTGTCCGCAAGGGTTGTGAAGAATCCTTTTTGGTTCGTCGCAGATACATATTACGCGTAAGTATAGAAGCGTAGTTTTCGATGTTTTAACCGTCATATATGAACGGATTTGCAAAATTATTTGAGTTTTTTTTTTCGAAATGGTTCCATTGGAGAGAAAACATCGAAGATAGACGTTTAAATAAGATTATGGACTGGTTAGAATATTTGGAGGGTCGCACAAAAAAAGTGAAAAATATATTTTTTTGTCTGTTGTATGGCCTACAGATAGTTTTTCCGGGTTTGGCTGTTTGTGTAAGTATGTGAGTATTTATATGTTTGTAAACGCACCCACGATACAGGAGAAATTCCTAGTGTGAGGCAACGTTTTAAAAAAAATCTTTTTTACAAAAAAATACAACCGGCTTCCAAAATAAAAATTATTTTGTACTTCATAAATACTTAACTAACTATATACACTAGAAATAAGTAAGTTACATGGAGGTATATGGGCTCAACTTTCAGACTTTTATGAGTTTTGGTCTTTAGTGTCACATCTTTCAATAATAACACCTATTCAACACTAAATTACTCAGGATTACGATATAATATTATTCAAGCTTAGACTTAGCTCCTTACTTACTAACCAGATGCGTTTCAGAATCAGCATTTAGTGATATATATATCACTAGATTTACATACTACGGCTGATTAATTGTGATAGTGACAGATCAATTGCGTGGTGCCATCTATATTAGTTGTATTAAGTGTATCTCGGACGAGAGATATCTGGGGGCTATGTAGATTATTATGGATAACGTGATTAATGTCAGTATGTAAACGTACTATGCTAAATATAGGGCTCTCAATCATCGCTTCATTATGGTCTTTTGAGGCATATTATAACCACTACTCTTGAAGATTTACGAAGTTGAGTTTCTTACTACGCTTTAGAGGTTCTCCAATATTATTGCAGTCTGACTTTTTGTGCTTTTTCTACAAGCTCTGGCACGGACGGTAAGACCCAGTCCATAAGAACTGTTGCCGAGTCATTCCCCACTGTCCAATATGTCCACTAAGTATAAAGTGCCACTCATAAATATTTGACATTAAAGCCTTTACCTCCTGCAACTCTTCAAAGCCACTTTTCTTGTCATCCGAATACTTTATTGTCTGCATAATTTTCACGTCGGAACGCATCGGCTATTTTTATTACACGAAGCCATATCGAGAGTACTAGGGGCGCAGGCGATGCAAGCACCTTCTCAAATTATTTATAGGCAAGGGGGCTTGTTCGGGTTGACATTTAGAGGCAGATGCACCGGTCCCTTGCGTTCTGTAGGCCCTCATTAATTTCTGCCGCCTTGGTAACTAACTGTGCGAATACTAAATAATACAGCGAAATTATCGTTGTATGTATGTGGGAATTAAACGAGTTGTTTTTATTATGTCGATAGAATGAATGAAACTGCCAGTTTGTAGTTAAAGTTTTATTCGAATCAAAGATGGCAATTGTTCGAATAGTTTCGTTCGTAAATGAATAGCAACGTGTCCTGGATTAGTAATTCTAGTCTCTATATTTTTCTATATCGTTATTTCCCTTGAGAATGAGGTAGGTGTGAGCACCTGTCACACTGTCAGGTTAGGTGTGACCTGTCGAATGCCGCGCATTCATCACGATGATAGATAATCAAGCGTGTCTAGGAGTGTAGGCAACTCCTTTTATACATAATTTATGTTTTATAAGTGGTTCGACCACCACTTCGCACATTTTTAAGTTTAGTTTCATACTTGGTGAACTAACTTGATATTGTAAAGGAGATGCACGCAAGATATCCAACAATTAGATATGGTTTAAGCTTCTCCTGGTAATACATGGGCCCAAAGGTAGACGATTTATTTAATTTTCATGAAAATTCTGTGGTTTTAGAAATTAACAAGATATGAATAACATCTATTTGACGTGATAAATGTAATGAATATTGGGACGAAAGAATTTTATTGTTAAATTAAAATAGACACAAAAGTACCCAGACTCAGACCTAACTGTTTATTGAAACAAAAAATAAAATAAGCACGTTTAAAAGACATAAAATAAACATTGCGCCACTACTTCTTCCCAGCTAAAACACTAGGAAGCGGTGACGGGCGGGCGTTTTGGGGGACTGTCTTTATGTAGAACTTTGACGTTCAAAAAGTGCTGGCACCCAGCCTAATTTGAATAAATGACTTTTGATTTTTGATTGTTTTTAATGGCTCTCTTACAGACGGATCATCTTGAATATAATTCAATGACCATTTTATTAGTGCAAATGGTAAAATTAAGGGAACAACTTGGGCACTAGGCCACCCCATAGAGCTAGCAATAGTAATAGAAATGTCAGTATAGTCAAACATTGTCATTCCCTTGCCCATATCACAACTTACTTAGGGACGACACGACATGTCCACTTCTTCCTTCCTTCTCTACTAGTCGTCAGCTCAGTAGTCACTTCATTTTTAGACATGTCACCTATCGGAGTTTGGAAGTTGATTGTGTGACACCTCCGTGCCTCAGAAAGCACATAAAGCCGTTGGTCCAATATACGGCTGATCTCGCCTTGGTCGTGTCTGGGGGGCTACTCTCTAAGCCCGAAGTCCGTAGTTTCGGGCTTAGTTGCGGACGTATTCTAATCCGTATCACCTAACCACTAATAATTAATGACAACACGATTTGACAGTTACTATCAAATCGTTTTGTCATTCATTCTTAGTTCGGGTTCGGAACTAATCGTTAGTTCGTAGGTTATACGGAGTAGAATACTATAGTAGGCGCCAGATAATCGTGGAATAACGGTCATTGACCCACCTACAATTATTGACATTTTTAATTTGAAAAACGGAATTAATGACACAAAGCTGTCCCGAATCATCATCTCTCGTGATCCTTAACATTGTCTAATAATGAAAAACGATTCATATTTAATTGTTCAGGTACCTATGAACAGTTATTAGGGAAAGGTCAATGTACTTTATTCCACATTTATCTGGCGCCTACTATAGCAACTAAACCCGAAACTACGGACTTCGGATTTAGAGAGAATTAATCTTTTGAACGCCAGAGCAAAAACGAATCGGCGTGCCCCCGACGCCAAGCCACAAATCCATCGTACTTTTTGTCACATATTTTTGACGTTAGGGCACGCGCTTGCTTGTCATGTATACGTGACAATGGCGTTTAAAAGGTTAAGGAACAGAGAGTGTTTTTGTGTTTGCCTATACTTGTGCATTATACTATAATATCTACTTCGTACTTAGCTCATCTCCGTTGAGATTGGCCACCGTGACCGAAATTCAGTAGGTAGAATTATTAAAGCCAAAACGTATAAAGAAATCGAGTATTTTGAGAGCTAGAGCTAGTAAAGGAGGTGGTCGAAATATGAGATGTGGACTCAGCGATCATTGTGCCAGAACTTGGATCATCCAATGGCCTTTTAACCAAATGTTTCGACCATTGCCCAAAAGGCCGAAGTAGTTGGTTGATGCAGAAAGCGGTACTCTTGTTTATTATTGACAGGCTCGCTTTTAACCACTATCTCACCTGATAGTAAGCGATGCAGTGGTCGACGATAAAGCTCGCTTGCCTAGAAGTAACCTATTCATACTTGGACACGGCGTGTATTTTTAATTTCCTCTCCCTGCTGGAGCCTTGGTCAACGGTAGCTTGGATACCGACATTTTAATATGGTGCTTCATAAGAATGTAGAGATCCAATAGAGAACAATTATCGCCGGCTGTCTTCCCCTCCAGACAATGGTAAAGCAATTCTTCCAATTGTACATGCTCTGTAGTCACCCTATTCCTAATAAACGACGGAGGGAAATCAAATGATGGGCAGCAGTAGCAACCTCCCCTTTGCCGAACATGATGCAGCGATCAGCAGTTTTTCAAAACTGATCGTTAGGCAGCCTTAACACCTAACGGTTTTTCTATAAACTCACTTATGGACAATGTAATCATAGTGAATATTGTTTAGATTGAAGTTCTTTTAATTTAAAACGTATGTATTGCTGGAGGCCGTTTCGCCACTTCTCCTTTCTCGTTTTTGGCAATTGTCTTTTTATTTTGACGTTCAATGTGAAGTTCAATTGTAGTCCCAATCAAGTGACCACAGTTTAGAAGCGTTTTCATTTGTTTTTAATTCGTCGCTTATTCAACTCGAAATCGCCGCGATGGAAGCGTCTAGAGACATGATTCGTGCCTTCGTAATGTGCGCAGTCCAGAGAATTGTTTCTGGTGTCATAGGAGTAGTTGGAATATAGGGTATTCAGATCACAAATCGTGATCTGAATAACCCTATATTCCACAGTTAAACCATTCGAGTATCAGATTATTCCTCTGTAACCCCATAATATACTTAATTATTCAAAATTTTCGTTCAGTTTATACCTCTGTTTTTCAATCCAAGCCACTTGTAACCATTCTTTCTTCGTCAAGTCATAAAATGGTCTACTAATAACATTTATAGTTTTCTATTCAAACATATTTTTTTTTTTTTAATTAAAGTCCTGTATAGTAGTCGCATACTCATCAGTAGCATCTGTTCGAGTGTGTAAATAAACAGAGCAGTTCAATATGAACTGCTGATTATAAGAAGCGGTTCAGTATGATCAGCTCATTATAACAAGCTGTTCAGTATGAACTGCTCATTACCTTTAACAAGCTGTTCAGTATGAACTGCTCATTACCTTTAACAAGCTGTTCAGTATGAACTGCTCATTATAACAAGCTGTTTTTGCTTTCGATGTCGAACTATAATATGTGGTTGGCAGGTGGTTAACTATATTAATATTTTTAGTGTTAAAGAAATAAAACTCGCAAGTAGGTCAAGTTTAAATATTTATTTCTATATTATTCAAATATTGTTTTATAAGCAATGATACATTTCTTACATTACTATTACTTACATTTTCACTAACCTAAATAATAGAATATGTGTAAGTAAGTTTGTAGGTTTAACATTCTATAATCATTTATTCGTAAAACTAAGATCGTTCTTATTTTATCTTACTGACAAAACACTTGATTTTCTTTACACCATTTATTTAAGCAAAACACATTTTTTAAGGCACATATATTGGTATGATACATACAACTTATAATGTCAGATGAATCTGAATAATTGTTATATAATGTCAACAAACTCGGGCAGTTCTTACTTTCTAAATTGTATACATTATTAATTCGGAATATATCTTTTATCCATAACACTTTTTCGTTTCCTTTCGTAAATATAGATTTATTTTTTAAAAAATCCCCAAAGATTACTTGATAATTAAAATATGGTACAAAGCCTTCGTTCCAGTTTATTCCTCTGTTTTTTTCAATCCAAGCCACTTGTAACCGTTCTTTCCTCGTCAAGTCATAAAATGGTCGTGGTGGTTTTATCAACAGTACTTGTACGTGTCCTTTGTACATTATTGCTATTTCTTTTGGAATAAACTCATTTTCTTCACTCTTAAACCCTTGAACATCTACGATGACATTCATGATAGTTTTCTCACAATATTACTCAACGGCTTGTATTCGAACAGTCGATCGTTTATTATTAAACAATAGGCAGATGTATTATTTTGAATATCTTCAGAGCATTCAATTTCTAATCGCACGTCAACTGGTCCAGTTTTAAGTGAATCGTTTTGTCTTGAACAGTCAATCACAAAAAGTGGAGCAATTTCTTTAAATTGGTCTAAGCTAAGCAATGGATCAATGCCTAAGTTGTAATACGACTGACGAAAATTAGCATACATTTCATATAATATACTGTATTTACCTTCATCAAATTTCAGATTAAGTGAGTCATACGGATAGTATTGAGAATTCAAATATAATTTAATATTGCTTACATTGCAGTGATCAAATATAGAAGAACTTCTAGTTTTATTATTTTTTCGAGCTGTTTGCAAACCAAATATTACAAACCTCGGTTTTTCTAGCTGGGAAGTTGTCTTTACTGACCAGGAATGTTTTGTTGTTCTTGGAAGTAATGGATATTCATACAAATCCCAATTTCTAAATGCTATCTGTATAGAACGATCTCTCTCCAAGCTTTTGAGCAATAACAATTTATTACGATCAGAAACTTTAATATGCGGCACACGCCATTGTATTTTTTGTATATCTATTTCTACGTTATCATTTTTGTCTATAAGCACACAGTTCAATGCTGAGCTGCTTCGTTGTAAAATAAGTTCATGTTTACAATTGATTATTATTTTGTTGTAATCTTCTGCAAATCCCAGTATTCTGTTCAATGGCACGATAACACTAAAATATTCGTTTCTTAATTTCGTACCACCTAAGTTCCATCCCCAGACTGCTGCAGCTTTACTTTCACCTTCATTCATTGAGATATACGATTTTAAGGTGGTTGTAATACCAACATTTTTAATCCGATCGATTTCAACACCATTTATTTCGTATCTAATATCTTGAAACAAATATGAAATGGGATTATTTATAAAATCAACATCTTTTTTTACTAATTTTCCCGCTGCATCTTTAGTTGACACATTTACATATCCTTCTATGTAAATGGAACTACCTGACGGCAATACATATAAATCTTGCTGTTGTATGGGTATTCTAATTTCATCATTTTCTTTAAAGCTATTATTGTATGGATTGTAACTGTGGATCTCATAACCCTCAATAGAGGTATCATATTGTGGTAAATCTGTAATTTGAAGCATATTATATTTTAAAACCGATATCTTGAAGAAATCTTTTGTTTTCCTTTGAAACTTTATTAATTCTCACTGCACTGACACGTCTCACTTCTTTGGATATTGGCAGTCTTATGTTATATTTCCCTCTCTCATTAGGAGTTTTATTAAGAACAAGCATGATGTTGGTATGAATAAAACGCAGGAGGTTACTTTAAATAGGTAATAAAAAATCCTTTTTCAACACTAGTGACTTTTATCACCAACAACGAAAGAATGTATGCGTATGAACTAGCAATGTCATTTATATTTTTATAGTTTAACGAAATTTGGAGACGTAAGAAATAAAAATCACTCACTTAATTAATAAATTCCTTTATTACTTTTCCAAAATAATTTAAGAAATTTTAAACATAAGTGTCCACAATTATACAAGTGATCATGTTGTACATTTTCATAATTGTACTGAATATTTTTTCCTAAATATTTTATTAATTCTTTAGGTGGTTTTAAGTTACCATAACTGTCAAAGTATTCAATGTGATCGTATATTTTGGTATAGGCTACCCAATGAGTGCCAGAGTTTTGAGAAATATCAAGATTAATCACTCCACATTCTAATGGTAATGGGTTACCTGGTAATTCATCTCTCATAAATACACCTCGAAAGAATGGGATACTATTTGAATGCTTCAATATATCAATATTAGTTAAAGCTCTATTGGGTAGCCGACCATTTAGTTTTTTTTCTTTGTAACAAAAATTCCTAAACCTTCTTTGTAAGGCTTAAGATGTAATCCTTTTCCAATAATTAAAGCTTCTATTTGCTTGTTGTGACGTTCCGATTCAAGCAACTGTTTCTTAGCTGTTTTATATGAATTAATAGCTTTCGCAATCCCAGCAGCACCCCCAGCCAAACTTCCAGCGGCAGATAAACCAGCAAATATTGGTACTAAAGGAAGAAATCCTCCAGTTTTAGGTACTGGTATAATTCTGGGTAATTTTATGGGTAAATCAGATGCAAATTCATGAGCTGCAGCGCAGGCTAATTCCATTAACGCTTTCTTACAGGTGGGTTTTAGTTTCTTGATGTGTTTTTTGGTATGTGATACAATATTTTTAAGGGTTTTTCTAAACCCCGCTCCAGATCTTACTTTATCCATTTTGAAAGATGATAAACCAGCCATTTCTTTATTGCTTGTACATAGTCCTCGTGCTTTTTTCATTGTTATTATATTTTTTAATTATTTTACATAAACCTGAATTATAAAGTATGTCTTTATTGCATTAAGAATAAAGTGGAAGTGAATAGATAATTGTTTGTAAAATGCTTAAATATTGTTCAGGAGTTATAATACATTTGATTTATCAATCCAGCTATTTTCACTGGTCGGCAGCCCCAACCATTTAACATATACTCGCTTTCCTTCTCGTTTCAAAACTTTTTCAACGAGGTATATGTCGGGATGATTGGTTTTCTGAAGTTCTTGTGCATAAAATGCGCCTAGTATTGGTCGACATCTACCATCTTCTATTAAATAAGTTGTTGGATTTGTTCCTTGAATTTTTGTTATTTTAAATATTTCAGTGGACCAGTTGGGATAATAACCTTTATCAAAACATCCTTTATATTTACTTACTCTCACAAAATCTCCTACACTAAATTTCTTACATTTCACTTTTTTTCGAGACTGAGCTGCGTCTAAGTATCTTTGAAGTATATTTGTTTTATTCCTTTGATTTATTGAAGCAGGTGACTGACCGACAGTTCTATGAACATCATTGTTGTACTCATGTAACTTTTTTTCTAACATACCGTTAAACCATTTATAATTTCCATTCAAACTAAATTCCTTGTATAGTTTATTCTTTAACGTTCTTATTAATCTTTCAACAATTGAGGCCTTTTTAGTAGAATAAGTAGAATAATGATTAATTTTATACTTATTAACAACACTTTTAAATTGATCATTGTAAAACTCTTTCCCAAGATCGGTTTGCAAATTTTTTGGAACTCGTCCTGTTTCTATTACCGTTTTAAACGCCTCTGATACCTGTTGCTTATTTTTTTGTTTAAGTGGAATCGCCCAAGCATATTTTGAAAAAGTGTCTATAATCACCAGTATGTATTTATAACCTGCATTCACTTTTGATATTGCTTGCATATCCATCAAATCTGCTTGCCAAAGGTCATCTATATCTTTAAGTATTACACTTCTTCTTGGGAAATTAACTCTAGCGTTTTTATGGATTTCATTTATGACGTCTATTTTGCTCATAATGCTTGCTTAACTTCCCTGCTATTTCTTTTAAATCAATGGTCTTTTCAATGTTATTTAATCTGCTATTTAAACCACTAATTAATTTGTTCAATTGTTCTATTTTAATTAATATTTCAACTTTGTATTTATTAATATCTTTGCAGCATTCAGTTTCGGTTGATTTGTCTAAGATCTCAATATGCTCAGAGCTTATTTCATTAAAAGACAGCGACGTTTGTTTTGTATGAACCTTCATGGTTCAGACTCTCTTAATAACTAAATATAAAATTAGATACAATGCTTTTTATTATTTTATTATACCGGCTTCTTTTAACTCTTCAACAATTGATATAATTTCATTGTCATGATTAGTATTACCAGCGTTTTTTGAAGCCATTAATAGTCTTAATCTATCGATTAATTCATTAGGGTCATCCCAATAAACATAATCTGTATTACTCTTATACTTTTTTTTCAATTTAGGTAAGTAGCCACCACTTTTTGACTTAATGACTTGTTCTGCATGTTGAATGTAATTTTGTTCAGAAAACAAAGGTTTTATGATTTGACGGTATTTCAAACCTTTATCACCTTTTAATTGGCCGTTTGGATTAAAGTCACGTTTGTGAGCATTTGTATTATGGAGCATATCTTTGTAAACAATTTTATCAGTTTCAGTTACCAGACTGAGGTCAGGTCTATTACGTAGTAAAAGTTCTTTAAGTCCAGGAGTTATTTCATAATGTTTGTCATTAACTGTGGCTATAATTGATTTTAGGGAATTGTTAACGTTGTTTGTAAAAGAAAATGATACTTTAGAGTTACCCATCATCAAATTTTTGTTTTCACTTCGAATCCCGAAAGGTACATTCATGTTATTATCATAGATTTCAATCATATCTTCTTTATTAAGTGACATAAATGTATCGTTCTCGCTATCATCACCTGTGCAGCTAAAGGATGCAGAACCATCATTTGAATGTTTCTCTATAAATCCTTTGAAATTTTCAAAATCTACGGGTGAGCTACATCTTCTCATTATATTATTATCACCTTCACTCGTATCCAATATAGTTCTATTCTTATCATTAACTTTAATTAAAGTCTCTAGAGGATCTGTTATTGGCTTAAAAAGCTTCTTAAATTTCAAATTATCGACATCTTCTGCATTTTGTATTGTTTTAATTTTATTTTTTATACTATCTACGGATTTTATCAATTGTTCTTTTATATTGACCTCCATAATGATTCCCGACAATATCCAACCGTTATTTACAGATTGTAGACTACGATTGATATTTTTTTTACAGTATTATGGTTTTTATTATGTTTGCTCAAAAGTTACGAATATGTCAAACCCCTGTCTATATCTACCTTCATTTAGAGAACAATCTTTATTTATCAATACAAAGTCAAACCGATCTTGCCATATAGTAGAGCAAAGTTTTTTAAATTGAAGCCACTCCATATCCGTATTTACATGTTCATTATAAATATGTTTTAAGTTTATGTCGTCTTGTTTAAAGATTAACAAAAGATTAACATTATCTCGTATTAGTTGTTTAGGTATTTTGGAATAGGTTTGTGATAAGTAAAAACAATCTATCTGTTTGTGTCTCCCCATTGCGAAGTAGTTACGAATATTTATTTGATTTTCACATGCGACATCGTCGAAAATCATTATTGAATTGGTTAAGGCGTCATTAGGATGTATAACTTCTTTATTATCATGGAAGATAAATAACTTTGCATTGGGTATGCACCGGATGACCTGTTTTAAAAAACAATATTTTGGCTGGAAAGCTGTCTTCGAGTATAAATAAATATGCTTGAATTTTACTCCATTTTCATGTAATAGTAAATTAAGCATTATATTAGTTTTTCCACAGTTAGATGGACCGCATATAATACATCTTATAGTGTTAGGTAAGAGTGTGCTATGTCTCACTTTTTGTGAATGATTTTCTAATTTTATATTATTTATTTTAAAAGTATGTGATTGCTTAACGAAATTCATTGTGAAATGTGAGGAAATAAGACATGCCCCGAGTATATATACTTCTTATTTTACTAAAAGGTGCTATGTTTTATTTTTAACTAATTCTTAACTTGTAAGTAAAGTATGAAGAATATTGTACTAAATCTTTAATTAGACAGTAGTGTCCGATAGAATTTTTTTCGATATAAAGTAAATTAAAATGATTTTTTCTTCTATTTTGCGTTGCATAAAGAGGTCCGGTCACAGTATTATTTTGTAGGCCATATATATTTAAACTGATGTTGGGATTATTTTTTTCTAACGTTTTAATATCATTAATCGTAGGAGGAAATGACATTCCCTCAATATTTAAAACAGAGGTATAATGGGGGTATGAACTTGTTCTGCATACATTAATTTTAGCTGGGTATAATCCAGCAACTATACTCCATAATAAACAACAATTATCTTTATTTTTAATATTTATACAACTTTTAGACTGCTTAATAGCTGACGGCAGTTGTATATAAGACCCACCTCTCATAGGGGAATACTTGTTTACATTAATTTCGAGATGACTCATAGAAACAAATGTCCAACCAGATTGACAGTGCTGGAACTCGGTTAATTTATTATTTAGTTTATTTATTACTTTGATTAATAATTCATTCAAATCAGTGTTCTTATAAATAATTTCATATTTGGTATTAAACGACTTTAATTGTTGTTCGTCTGATTTTGATAACATAAAATAGGCAAACAATTCGAAATTCAATTTTATGCAATTGTGTTCATTAAGTGACATTTTTATCAATTCTGTTATATTTATTAGATGATCACCCAGGAACGCCTCTAAACCGAGGTACTCGTCTTCCTGAGTGACATTCAATCTGTATGTCATTAATCTGTTTTTGAATGCTGTTGCAATAATATGAATATCTGTGAACTTGGTATTCAATAAACAGTTTGCTTTGTGTATATTCGTTCTCATATGATAGGAATACTGATTTTCTGGTATTTCAATTTTACATTTATGACAGGTTATTGACTTTCTAGGGCTCGGAGCGTTGATTCCTTGCAGACAGGTTTCGTTCCAGAGAGGAATTGTGCCGGAGACTAATTTGCGAAGCGTTTTTATAGGCCTAAAATCACGTCATTCAGTCCAAATTTGTAAAACTGCATACTTGCAAAAATTGTCAATTGCGTACACGAGCGTATTTATCGTAGCGGTTAAGGTTTTAAGTTTACAGCGTTTTATATAAGACAAATAAAAAAGCGATTTTGAATCTTGTGTAGGTACTCACTTAAATCAACAATAGGGGAAGCTCATACCTACTTACAATTATAAAAAATGTTTGTAGGTTGTTGTTTTTTTGCTGAATGTTTTCGACGTCGATGACGGCGACGGTACAAACGCTGCGGTTTGCACGCTCGCATGCAACTCCTAGACATGTGGAGAAGTGGAGATATGACGAGTCAGAATCTCATATTTCGGTATACAAGAATAATCTTGTTTTTATCTTATAATTTTGAACCTTATTACAAAAATCAAATAAATCTGAACAAGTATAAAATCAGTACAATCTCGAAAAAAATAATCACATCATCGCTAGCGTTTCTTCACCAATAATGTCGGTAAGTAAATTAGCGACACTTTTATTAAATTAATTATTTTTTCGCAATTTCTATGATAACTTACATAGAAATATAATTTTAGTTTTTATGAATAATGAAGTTGGGCTGCCGATATTAATAAGTAATCATAATTGTATATTAACTTATCTTATTCATTCTTATGTTTCAGGAATCCGAGCAACAGAAGATGTTTTATGCTACCAGATTCAACCAGGAAATGAACTTTTTTTCTTTTAAACCGTTTTATCTTCACTGTAACAGTGTAACAGAAAGACAAAAAACCTGATGCCAGCTGTCAAAGATAGGCTAAATGTTGTGTAGTGCGTTCTGCAAATTGACCAAAACAATGTAAATATCCTCTAATAAATTATGTTCTACGATATTTATTGTTTCATTTACACAAAATACCTACCTCGATTTGGTCTGCATGATCTTAATATACTTCTTATACCAAAACTAGGACGCAATCTAGTATGTTATATAAACAAATAAGATTTGAGAACAAGAGCCATTTCACAACGAAGTGTGTGTTAATTCGAACACAATATAATTTTATCTACACAATAACTATACATGAAGCCTGCATTTTACACAGGTAACTAGATGCTACCCTATATAAGGTGTCGGAGGAACACATCTGTGCACATTCCACTCCAAACTCGTTGATGTCTGAATAGACTATTCCTACTGAATGATCCATTGATAGGTATGAAGTGACTGCTCTTTTCATTCTGAATAGACCATTCCTACTGAATGATCCATTGATTGATATGAAGTGACTGCTCTTTTCATTCACATGAAACTACTTTCAATGTATTTAGTCAAAGTCTCATTTCGAATAGTGAAATATAGGAATACTCGAATGGTTAAACTGTGGAATATAGGGTTTTTCAGATCACGATTTGTGATCTGAATACCCTATATTCCAACTACTCATAGGCATAGTCAGAACCGCTATTTATTCTCCACCTACTACGTTCCACTGCAGGCCATTTCTTCTTTCCATTTCATCCGACTTTGTGGAAAGGGTAGGCCAATCGTATCGATAGGCGTCAAGCTCTTCCCGCCATCTTTGCCTAGACAATGCCGTCTCCGTCAGTGATTATTGGCAAAGCATCTGGTTCTTTCGCTGATGATTTGTTACCCAGCTTTGGCAGAATAAATAGCCTTTGCGGTCTAGACAAGAAAATTAACAATTAAAACATAAGTACAACCACTCTGAAAAGACAGCAGTCAGGGTGGTAATTTAGGACACAATAAATCCTAAACAGTTATGTGTGCTTACATTGTTTTAATGAGCTGTGGAATGAGCCGCTAGGGTTGTCAGGCGCAAAGTTTTTGAGTGGATCAGAGGACCAGAGGCGCTAGACAAAGTACCATTCTACGAGTATTAGCGAATGCGATTGCCGAAATATCAAATGATATTGATCGCGTGTTATTTGACAGCGCTTGTCAATCGCAATCGCTGTCGCTAGCAGAATGTCTAGAGGCTCAGATTAGATGATGCCATTGGACAACAGCAGGTGAGATAGAAGTAAGGGTAGCAGTGTGAACCTAGAATCGTTTATACATACCGTTAGCAACATAAGATAAAAACGCTGGGTAAAAACCTAAAAAAAATCATCATCTCTTGTAGGTGCATTATTGAAAATATATTGCACCACAATTTCTCGGCTCGGGCGTCTTTTCCGCCTCGACTGCAATGACAAAACTTTCCTCACTTACATCAAAATGTACAGACGCTAGTACATCAAGCTATCCAAAACTGTCAAATAGTCCCAATTAACCTTGAATCTAATACTTTAGCGATACAGTTGAAAATCTACAATGTAAAGTATCTACAATAGTAACAGAATAAACGCAATACCTCTTAAGGGGTCATTGTACTCATCATTATGAACAACTTTAATTATGGGACCAACACTGAAATCGCGAAAAAAACTGGTTGTTCCCACTGTTGTTTTGGTGTTTGTACTATTCTTTTTAAATACTTTTCTATAAGTCGTAATCTCAGTGGTCGCCTCTTCCTAGTCATGTTTGCCCAAAACTCTGGCAGCATTGCCAAATTGAGAAGCAATGCTGATTCTTTGGCCGAAGAAGAACCCAGACCTCTAGTCGAATAAAGTAATTGTGATTGTATAAAAATCTTTCCGAAATATTCTTAAATATCGTATTCTGGTACTATACTATAACATTGACAGCCCTATTCGGAGGTCGTTACTGAAAATGCTCATAAAACACGTGGTTCACAGTTGTAGCGATGGGCAGTCTCTTCACTCATTGGATTATGAATGTGTTCATACATACTAGTAACACGAGTACGTACAAATATAACAACCTCTTTTTAAGGTTTCATAACTCAAAAGTAAAAAACGGTCTGTCTGTTAGAGTTTATAGTCACAGTGTCTGAGACGAAAATTAATGTGACAATTGTTAAACACGTGCAAATTATTTGCGTAGGTATACCTAATTGGTGACACATGGAAAATTATTTTCTAAACCCCAGGTGTTACTAATTATTCTAATTTAGAGTGTCGATATGGTGTGAATATATTATATAGTATATGTATACAATGTGTAACAGAATAAACGCGATACCTCTTAAGGGGTCATTGTAATTATCATTATCAACAACTTTTACTATGGGACCAACTCCGATATTGCGAAAAATATATCAGTTGTTCAGTAAATTTTGTCGAGTTATGCGAACAGAAATGTATGAATGAGTCGAATTTTTTTTCGCGATTTCAGTATTGGTCCCATAGTGAAAGTTATTCGTAATGATGAGTACTATGACCCCTTTAGAGGTATTGCGTTAATTCTGTTACACGTTGTATAGTATGTCAACAACGTCAACTAAGCAAAATATTTTTGACTGCTTTTATTATGACTGTGCGCTGGGTTTCGCACATGCGACCACTTCGCTCATCTCTAAATAGTCACACGAAGTCGCTGTCGGACTCTGTCTGTTTCTCCACTTACTTCCTCTAAAACAAACAATGGATTTTGAAACGATTTTCACTAATAGAAAGAGCGAGAAACGAGGAAGATTTGAGTGTATAATTTGCACCCATCTGAAGCCGGGCGGATCGACAACCAGAGCATAAACAAGCAAAGTTAGCGAGACCCTCGATATTTTATTATACGCATGTAGGAAGGAGATCCATACCATGTCTCATTAAAATTTGTGTTCATGGTGTAGTAGGTGTTTCCCTCATTCATACAATCTACCGAGCTCTTCCCAGCTATGATGTGGTCGGCTTCCAGTCAAACCACAAGCAGCTGAGTAGTGAGTACCAGTGTTTTACATGGCGCAACTGGCCTCCACAATCCAGTAACTGGATTAATCATTATGTCTGCCAAAGATCTACAATGACAGCCGGAACCAACGGCTTCACGAGAAATGGAGGAGATATTTAATGGATAGTCACCCATCCGTGGATCGGCCTCGGCACGAACTGGAACTAATTTAAAGTTTTATTACTTATTTTTCCGGCTACCAATGAACTTGACATATTAAACTGCAAATACCTTGTTTTCCATTCAAATCTTCTTGGCCACTATTGCGGTATTTGGTAACCATGGGAATTATTATTCCCACATAACGCCAGAGACTTTTTTCCTAATAAAATGATTCAACACGAGGATTAAAGTATCATTTCTACAAAGGTTTTGTTGTTGGATATACAAAAAATACTTGTACGGAATATTAATTAGCTGCTACTGTGTTCTGAGTGCCTGGTAGCCGATCCGTGTTGCACAGGATTATGTCGGGAGTTTATTTACCTTTTTTATTTTTTAAATTAAACACGACTCGCATCGTAGCCATTTGAAACGTGTTAAATTCAGTCTCTGAATGTGTTTTACTAAATACAGTGAATAGTTTTGTACATACTTATAGCCCTAGAGTAGCCTAGTGGACGCAATTGGAACATAATTTATAAAAAAAATGCTTCTTCTCCATACGATACCAAATCTTATACTCAGTTATTCTTCACTGATTAATATACTGGCGACCCGCCCCTGCTTCGAACTTCAATTCGGAGTTCAATTTAAAAAAACTAATACAGATACCTTGTCCTGACAATTACGAATACAAAAAAAACAGCCCCATCGGTCTAGCCTTTTCCAAGGGATGATCTTTTCTTCATGCGGCAATTGATTTTAAATAGAAACATTCTGCTACTACTATTCCTCCTTAAAAACCCACATCAAACAGTTGAATAAAGGGTGTGTTATTCAACTTATGCTAAGTAAAACATAAAAATACCTATCTTCGTATCTGCTCCGCCCTTAATCCTCCACGGATTGAACCGAGGTGTCCTGCCATGTGTCGTTTATAATTTAGGCTAAAACACTTCCAACGTCCGGTTATCCGACCACTATGCCTGCCCTAAGGTAATTTGAACTGTACTCGAGTTGCACTCCCATTGCAACTCGAGTACAGTTCAAACCTATGTATTTGAGCTTTTACCAGGGCTGAAGATTACCAAACAAGTTGCCAAATTGTACTTTAATTTAATTTAATACAATCGTATGCGTAGTAAACGTATGGTCTTAAGAAAGGTAGAGTGCCCAATCTTTAGGCCATAATACGCAGACTGATTTTCTTCCTAGTGCCTGTTTTTTTTGGATGTGTTAAAAATAATGGCAACAACGTAGGTGTATCGAGTGAAACGAAAAATGTCCCATAACTATTCTCTAGCTTTCGGGTACATGTAGCACTAAAACTTACAAACAACTGCGAATGCGTGTTTATCACCTTGGAATTAGATGCACGAGTTACTAGGGTCCCATAGATATAGAGGTACATTTTAGCTTTAGAGAGGTAGCTTTTAGCGTGGGCAGTCTACGAGCTAATTTCTCGGAAGTGACTTAAAACCTATTTTAAGTGCTTTGAAGTAGAGTTTCTTCTGAAATAAAATGTCATCCACGAAATAACTATTTAGTTCTGGTTCCGTTTTAGGATAGCAATTGCTGTCCTACTTACAATCAATTGCTGTCCTAGAATTCTTCATTTTTAAAACGGAATCAAATACGTGGCCAACACCGTCCTGAATCTACATTTATAGTGATTTTCATCGTTTTTACCAATGAAAAACAATAACTGTATTATTCGTATTTAGGGTGAGTATTCATAGATCAGGGAAATAGCAATGAGCGTTATTGCTTTGCTAAAACGAATCAACTGTAGTCCCGATTAACTGCTGGTAAAAAAACCATGCACTATCTGTTTATTTCTTTAAAATCAAATCCCGATGTCAACTTCCGACAGGAATAAAACACGTTCTTCAATCAAAACAAATGTAACGAATGCAAAATTTTCAATTTCTCGTTCCTAGTTTCCCCAACCTCCTGTTACAATCTAATCTCCTGGTACTTTCAGGCCGCAACGGCGACATTACGGAGAGCGGTGGCGACAGTATGGCGGATCTATGGGCCTCATACCATAGCGCTTTGGGTCTTGGCAGCAAGCCTCCGAAACCACCCACGCCATTGGCCACTGGCCACTCGGTGAGTTTTAAGGTTGAGCAGCGTTTCATCTACCTACCTACAACTATTATTTATAAATTAAACATCAGGAATTTTAAGGTATAATCTAAAGGAACTAATAAAGCACCTTAGAAATAATCCTGATTGTAATTTGCTAGTACTGACGAATAAAAGGATGCCTGCAAAAAAAAAACCACTCAGTATTTCTTGAACAATAAACTTCATTTAATTCGAGATTCCGTACCTAAGGACCACAATCTTCTACATTCAAAAATTAACTTGAATTGTACCTCACAGAGTCCAATCCACGTGGGCTCAGTGACACCGGGCGTGGAACCAGCTTCGACACACGATGAGACCTCATCATCAGACCGCACCAAGGATGATGACGACGGTGGGGCTTCGGACGACGACTCTGATGATAGAGTGGACCCGCAGCACCATGATCCGGAGCGGCTGAAGGCATTTAACGTGAGTGCTACTGCTTACTTATGATCGCCTGGTGCACAATTTCATGGACACGGACCTGGACACGCTCTATCTAATTTTAAAGACATGACAGAGTTTGTTTGAAATAGATAAGATAAGCTTACCACAACTTATCCGGAGCTGTTAATGCAAGCCGAGGGTTTTCTGAAATGACGTACACTAGGTGGCAGTACTGAGGCGTCAGGTACGCCAGGCACCTGTCAAAATGCTTATATTTCTGACATTAGTAAAATTGACGTTAAAGTTATATTGATGTTATAAGTTCCAAGTGAAGGCGTGTATTTTCCATAAAACCCTCATTATAGCTATTTATAAATAGCTCGTTTTTTGTGTACTGAGTGTAATTTTTCGGTCATACAACCAGATCTAAGTGAAATATTAGCCACATATGAATTGGTGGATTGTTGACGAAAAAAAAAATTGAAGAGGGGTTGACGAAAAAAAAAATTACGTACTGGCTATTAAAGTAGTTATTATTACAAAACGAATTTCAAAATCTACTTAAGTTTTTTATAACGCTTGTTAAAAATAACATTTATATTTTGTATTTTATTATTCAAAACCAAAGCGAATTAGCAAGGGACTAACTAACTATCGGTATCGGCCCGTAATTGGATTGCGGCGCCCGCTCAGTGCGAAATACTTCGCCCTTATCTAGTTACACTGGAAACTGACCCCGAAACTCAAAAGCTAGGCCGATGGGTATGATGTCAAACGTCAATTTTGTTTCAGTACTATTTTGTCATAAAAATCTCACCATGCTAACCAGAGATCGGAATAGGTAGACTATATTTACCTTATGTTCGTGGAAGTAATAACATAGGAATATAAGTAGTAACATAAAGTTGATAATGGCTCCTCTAAAAGCCCGGAATCATTTAATGAAATCATGACAATTAAAACCCGGAATTATAAAAACATGAAATGGACTTTGAGTATAGTTCCAAATGATTGATTTGAAAAATCAAAAGAAGAAAGAGTTGTGCGAAAACAAAGCTATTTCATTTAACAGTTTTAGTAGGTACGGAACTCTAAAAACAAACTAAGATTCTTCAATATAATAATTTTGTTCAAATGTATTCAAAGCGCAATAAGTAATTTGCAATTTCTCAAGTCCCGGGATACAATCGTCATGTTTATGGTTCCGGGATTTTAGAGGAGGTATTATCAACTCGATGTTACTTACTTCCACGAGCATTATGTAAATGTAGTCTACTTATTCCGATCTCTGATGATAACTTGGGTAAAGTGAACATGAATAGAGCTGTCAATCAATCCAATCAAGTTGTAATGACTGTTCACTTCAAGCCTACTCCACCGTTTCCACGGAGAGATGTTTACTCGACATCCGAACTGTAAAGGGATTGGAGCAAAAACAGACTTTTAGATCTTGAATAGAATTTAAAGCACTTACGGCATCTCGTCAAAATGAGACACTTAAAAAATACCTATGATAAAATCAGTACTGTAGTATTTTCTGCCACTCTAGTACCTATTGTTAAAGTTGCATCAAGGAACCAGCAGTGCGCAACCTTCATAGTATTAATTAAACTCTAAATGCTTTACTTCTTTCCCGTAAAATAACGACTATTTGCCTTCACAGATGTTCGTCCGCCTCTTCGTAGATGAGAACTTGGACAGGATAGTCCCAATATCCAAGCAGCCTAAAGAGAAGATTCAGGCTATCATCGACTCCTGCACCCGACAGTTTCCGGAGTTCGCCGAGCGCGCCCGAAAGAGGATCCGTACTTATTTGAAGAGCTGCAGACGGAACAAGAAGGTCCGGGGAGAGATTCCGACGACTGGCAATGGAGGGAGTACACCGGGCTCTGGCAACGCCTGGGACACTGCGGTGAGGGTCCGATCTCCTTTTTGTTCATGTTATCTTGGTACTTTTAACGAGTGTTAATGTAAGTTTACTAACTGCAAGACATGGGCTAATCTATTGTTTCTACTTATTCAGTGGTTTTCGTATACCTGTTGGTTCTGACTTACTAAATCATATTTTTCGTTGGCCTCCACATTGTTATTGCAGATATACTACAAACCTATAGAAACTAGCCTCATTCATTCGTCATAAGGATTCAGATAACCCGGTTTATATATGCATAACTAACTTTTGCCCGCGACTACGTACGCACTTATCACATTTTTCCCGTTCCCGTAAGAATTTTAGGACGCATTATACAGATAAACCTTCCTCTTGAATCACTCTGTCTATTGATGAAAACCGTTAAACCGCATTAAATTCTGTTGCGTAGCTTAAAAGATAGAACCGTACAGACGGCGAAAGCACCTTTGTTTCATACTACTCATATGTTAATACGCGCGTACATAACATAAAATTGTGGAGTTAGTTTAGCTGATGTCCCTCTCTTCCATTTCAAAAGGTATTCGCGCGATGCCTTAGAGAGGCCCAAGAGGCTCTAGATAAGTTTCATTCCGTCAAAATGTATGGGAGTGACAATGCTGTCAAAATGTAACGTGACTTGATCATTGGCATTACGACAATCGCATTCGCTAATAGCATAGCACTTTGTCTGGCGCCTCATATCAGAGTTCGATGAATCAGAGGTGCTCCCTCATCTCCAATTGTATGCACAACTGATTTAGACCTTCTTGTCCAGGTGCGGCCCACTCCAGCACATCTGACATCAGTGCAGGCTGAACACATCCTGGCTCAGGCATGTGAGAACGAGAGCCTGAACGCTAAGCGCATGCGCCTGGGACTTGACCCCGTGAGCCAGCCAATGCCGACCGTGCCCACTCCCATGGTGAGTTTATATCAAGAGTAGGTCGGAGCTAGTCATATTGCAGACTTCGTAGAATTGATACTCATAGTACCAGAGTCCGACTGTATCGAGTCATTTTCTTTCGGACGTTTAATACTTTTGTAGACTGTAAAACGCCGAGACGACCTATGTAAGTAAATCCGTATAGCGCAAGTGCTTGGATTCAGCTTGAAGACCCATATTAGGGCACAAACTAGATGATAATTGAATGGGATCGTTGTTTTCAAAATCGATGAGGGGTTCATATGTAGGTATATAAAAATATTGGTTTCTAATAAAGCATCCTTAAACGCGGCAAACAATTTATAAATACCATGAAAATTCCCTTCAAGTTTATTTTTTATTCACCCCTCCATTTCTTTTCTCCTCGTTTTACCCAGAAGCTAAATAACTTGAAGAATAGCTAGCGATATACGATCTATTTACTAAATGAGTCTCAAATCCCTGAAAAGTTTTCTTTCTGCATTGTTAACATACTACAGCTTTACCGGAGTTTTGCCTTACTTTTCATATTTTGCTCAAGTTACAAAACTGTGTATGGGTTCTTCTAAAATATCATTTCTTATTTTCCATCTAGGGTAAGCACTTTATAAAAAAAGTGTGTAATTTTTTCCTTCTCCTTTCTTGTTTCCTAGTATTCATTTCTATTTATAATCTTCAACAGGCCATTGACACCACAGCCACTTCAGCCGTAGCTTCTTCATTTCTGAGCCTGTACAGTGGTGCCATCAGCAGCCCAGCGTCCACACCGGCCACGACCACGTCAACCACGTCATTGGCCACTGCTGGCCACAGCAAGGCTGCTGCAGACACTACTAGGCCTTCAGCAAGCCCGACTATGGACAATTCGCTCCTGAACAACAACAACTTGAAGCTGGATAACGCTAATGGAAATGCTGGCAGTAAGACTGCTAGGTGAGTTATGGTCTCCTAGTACACGCGTTAGAAGTGAGGATGATTTGTAATTTGCTTAGGTGAATGAATCATTATTTTGTTTGTTTTTAATTAAAGTTTTGTTTGTTTGTTTGAATCTTAAAGAATTTTTTATACATAGATTAAGTAAAAACTTAGTACTAACTTATTTCCGTTTATTGCTTTCAGCCCAGCTTCATCGCCGGCTCCACTATTTAGACCATCATTCCCAAATACGTTTGGAACTCCGCAGACTTTCGGGCGACAAAAGTAAGTTCACATACACATACATTTTTTGTTTCCTATTGCATAAGAATTCATCGTATTTCCTCACGGGAGAAGGCTCTGGCTCCTGTAATACATACAGGTTAATGACCTAGTTACTGGAATCAGGGACTTCGCTGAATTTGTAAGCAATTCAAAGGTCAATTAAGACTTATTATTGTAAAAAAAAACGTGTGCGTCTCGGGACGCCCCGACAGAAGTGATAACTTAAACTAATCTTAGTTGAACTATTTAATATGGAACGCCTCTGTCCGAAATACGACTAGCGCTGTGGGTTAGAGTGAGAGAAAGGGAAGCCAGACAGACTGGCGCCGTAACGCGTTACGTTACGAAGCGGTTTACCCTCCCAAAAGAAGTTATCACTTCAAAAAGTAAGGTGGTGTCGACGATGTCGACTAGATCACCCTGTCATGCTACCAGGGTAACATAACTGACACAGAACATTGTTACGTTCCAGTTCCAACCCGAACCCTGCTTCGTCAGCGCTGACCAGCAGCGCCCTGCTGTCTACACTGACTGCACTGCCTCCAACCGGTGAGTAAAACCACTCAAAAATGTATTCTATACTTACACCTTTATCGGTCGGATACCGAAATAAAATGGTTTACCCACTTGAGCATATTCAATATCACTTGAAAATTAACTCACGATAAATTTTATGTTTGTAGCTTATGTCCACGACTTAGCTCACGTTAATATAGATTCTGAGTTTAAAAAAACTGGCCAAGTGCAAGTTGGATTTGCACACGAAGGGTTCCGTACCATAAGCCGAGAAAAACTTGTTTCTTGTATGGGGGCCCCCTTTTATTTTTATTTCATTTTTGTTATTATAGCGGCAACGGAAATACATCATCTGTGAACATTTCAACAGTCTAGCTATCACGGTTCATGAGACTGGTGACAGACAGACAGACGGACAGTGGAATCTTAGTCCCGTTTTTACCCTTTGGGTACGGAACCCTAAAAAGAAGCCTAAATCTGTCAAAATCGGGTTAAGGTGTGAAAGCGTGAAAAACAAACCAACTCACTTTCGCATTTATAACATTAGTTACGATTTTTGTGCCTATGCTTACATAGGCCCATTGTATGAAACTGCAGACGTCTTATTGATAGTGTCGTAATAAGATCGTAAACCGTATCTACACTAGTGTATTGTTCTAGGAGCAGGCGTGAACGCAGCGATGGCAGCCTATCAAAGCGCACTGCTGTCGGCTATGGCTGCTCATACACACACGTTCCCCACCAGTCTCTCAGGTTAGTAGTATCTAATTAGTTTACTTTAAGATGGACCTAATATGATGATAATGGAATAAGTCACTGGATTATTACAAACACCGAAAATTATAATAAATCTTTTTAGTTGAGATAAGGTACAAACTCTCGAAATATTGTGAAAATATCATTAAAAATACACTAGTGTATATAGTTAGTTAAGTATTTATGGAATAAATATTTTCAAAATACACTTAACACTGGTAGTTTCCAATAAATTCGTTTCTTATTGGGCAATAAATCCCAACCAAATTCTATAGTTTACAATATTCCTCCGTGTCTTATTAAAAAGAAAGAACTAAAGATCTTACGCGATTTTACGGCATCTGCAATAACCCGGAGATATTTGCCTACCTTTATTTTGAACACCAATGCCTATATTTTAGATTAGAAAGACGATTGTAGACAAAAAATGTGTTCGTAGTCTCTTCTCCTGATTAATATTATTTCTCTTCTCTATTGTCCATTAACTCATTAACCATTTACAAATGTTTTCTATTCCAGCACCAACAGATCTATCACTGAAGAGCTCAACACCAACATCGCTTCACGGGACATCCACGGCGCCATCTCTCGCAGCTTCCTCGGCCTCTAGCCAGAACAAGCCGCAGCTTCTGTCTCACAAGCTGTCAGGTGCCGAGGTTGGCGCCGTCAGGCAGCTCATCACAGGCTACCGTGAGTCCGCAGCCTTCCTGCTACGCTCCGCTGATGAACTCGAGGCCCTACTCCTTAACCAACCCTAGGATACGGCCAAATCCCTAGCAGACGTATTCGGGTTCAAATTTGGATATTTTTAATCTGTGCTCGTGAGTCAACTGTCAATGTTCGGACTAAATTGAGCGGCTTTCTGAGTGTTTCGGATTGAATTGATGTCAAATTATTGTATCGATTAAATTATTATTAATAATGCACAGATAATGAAATTCGGAATTTTTGAAAATGATGGAATGGTTTGCGAATTGCGAATCTCAAATTTAAAATTTGTGACTGAATTATGCCAATTTTACTAACGACGATTTTTAATTGTTTCTACATGTTACATTTAAATAGGTATCCGGAATTTTTGTCAGTAGTTACAGTAACTGCGGTGAGGTGGCCAATCACTGGTATAGAATCGCCAATTCTGGGTTTCGGTATTGCCAGTAATTGGTCATTTCATCTCACCATAGATTAATTCAATTTTTTCAATAGACATTTCACACATCGCTTACATATACCCAAAATAAGTAGAATACACAATAATTACAAACATAGTTTACGTTACAATACATTTGTATGCTGGCAACATTATTGATCGCATAATACGGTGCTTGTTATACTTATTTTTAGTGTTGCCGACATACCACATTTATCCAAATTATTAAGTAGAATTATGAGTCTATCCACTGATAATACGTGTATCTAAGAATGTGCGCACACTTGCCGACAGTGGTCGTCAACCTGGTTGGTTACATATTTTATCTGTTTATCGGTGCGCCAACTAACACTACTTAGTGAGTCAGTAAGCGTGTGCGCACTCTTAGACGACTCCATCGACTTTTACAAAATTTAATAATTAAAAATTGAGATTTATTTTGTCAATGTCGACGGAGTTGCCAACTTAGAAGTCTATTTCGGCGATCGTACAAAGCTGCCATAATTATTGTAAAAATCTAAATGTTGCCATTTGAAACTCGTTGGAAGAGTACAAAATTATTTTTGTGTATATTTAGATTATAAGAGAAAAAAATCAGGGAGTCTCTAGCGTTAGGTTAATAAAAAAAAACGATTTCTTGCCTGGTGCGATTTATAGAATAGTATATCAATTATCTCATCGAAATTGCTTGAAAAAAGGCGGCTATTGACATATTTGGAGTACGAAATACAACTTTTCTTGATTGCGTGACTTCGAAACGTAGTTGACATTCTGTGTAACCTCTTTGTCTCGGGCTGTGGCCCTGGTAGCTGCAGATGGGTCTTGATTGCCTAGGATTTCATGAATAAACTACTGTAAACTTTTCAAGATCATCTGATTTGACGTATCTTAAGATACGTTTTCTTCTGTGGTTTGGTTAATTGAGAGCCATTTATTAATATGAGATTTCACAGTTCTTAATTCAATGTTAATGAACTTCATCGTATGTAAGAAAACCTTTGTCGAAGTTTCGAAGTCAATAATTTTAGGTTGATACGGCATTTTAGAATAAGAGGCACGAATTTATTTGTTGTTTTGTAAAATAGCGCTCTAGCTTTACTATGATTAATATATTTATAATTTTAAACATTTTATTATTTAAAAAAATATTCTATAGCTCTTTATATATCGTGATCGGCTCCATCCAAAATCTTTTTGCTAAGTTTTTTCTAAATAGTTTTTAGTTTTATTCATTATATGCTTTGCTCAGTAAAATGGAACGATTTACTGTATATGTTTGTTACCATAGATGTACGCCAAGTACCTACTGTAGGTAAGGTTTAAAATAAGTAACTTGCTTACGGTGTACAAAATATTCAACTTCTACAAGAAAATTAAAACCTATTTTTCAATTATTAAAGTTTCTATTTTGGCCTAAAATAATTTCGTTGAGCAAAAAGTGGATTTGTGTAATACCTCGTAACGTTACTTCTGTTGTTAACTATAGTTTAGTTTTACATTTTGGCCAGTTTTATTCGATTTTTGTAATCTATAATGTAATTTCGTTACTCAATAAGATTAAACAAAATAATTACAATAGAATAATTACAGTCACATAAACGCTTATTATGTTGCTACTGATTTCATAACTTCAAATGTTTCGACCATTGTAGAACGTTCCTCGACGGTTTTCGACCAATGGCGGGCGAGGATTTACTATCATCATCGCTGACCGTCCAATCATAGAATGGTGTTCCTCTACAATGATACAAACTGTTTGAATTCTGCAAATAATGTATAATATTTTCTCAACTTTGCCAGTTTTTCTCAATAGTGTTAAAAGCTTAACGCCAGTTTTAAATAAAATTGTAAATTCACTTTTGAATACAAAAATTGCCAAAGAAACGAATTGATTTTTCGTAATTGAATTATGTATGGTATGTGGAATTGCAGATTAATTTTACTTATTATAATTATAATAATTTTTGAAGTTAAGATTAATTTTAGGGTTAGTTTTTTTTTGTTTTTAAAAAAGTCATTCCAATATTTTTCTAAAATGGACACTCGGTGCGAAGAAGGAAAGCTGTAGTCATTGTATATGGGAAAAAAATGTAAAAAGTATGTTTAGAATTATAAAAAGTTGATTAGAATACGTGAAAGTTGATGTTGGGAAAACGATAAAAAACGAAAATGGTGGTAATACGTTGAGAAAATGAATTTGTTAGACATTAAAATATATTATTATTAGAGATGTATAAATGGTTTACAATTATTATTATCTATTAGTTTGAGAGAAATACAAAATGGTGAAAAAAAAACTACAAAATGGCGATTGTTACTATTAACGATATGAGAATTTAGTTATAATTTTGCAATTTCAAAATGTGAGTTTTACAATTTTGAAAAAGAAAATATTAAATATGCTCATATACTGAACAATTTGTTTTATTTCATCAAAACTTACCGAATTCTATTGCTCACGAGAAAAAAAAAATATCTTAGTCCGCGTAGTGCCTGTACGGTTTTTACCGGCAAGCAAAAATTAACCTTGCTTTTTGTAGCTGGTAGTAGGTTTTAATCAGCGAAGTGAAACGAGAAGATGGCTTAGACAAGTTATATTTCGAAAAGAACACGGATAATGTTAACAAAAGAGGTAAACACCGCTTGCGGTGCTCGCACGTACTGAACTGCCGGCATGTTGGGTGGGGGTCCAGCAGCCCACACGGTTTTATATATTTATGTTATTAACTAATTAGCTATATTTAAAAATCATGAGCGCGTCGCTAACACTTTTGTTGGAATAAACTTGAAAATACCTTACCTGCTTCTGGTAGTTTTAACCTAAATAACAAAATATCTGTCCAGGATACATATACCTCGGCCAAATAGTCTCATTTCAGGCGTGACAAGAAAAGAAAATGCTCGCCGCACCGACAACGCCTGGAAGAGCTATTGGTCGATGAAGGCTCTCATGAAAGGAGGCCTTCCAATTTGTCATAAGCACAAATTGATGGACATGAGCATTCTCCCTATCCTTACATACGGGGCTCAAACCTGGTCTTTGACAGTTCAGCAGAGGTTCAAGTTTGAGGTTTGTCAGCGAGCAATGGAGCGCAGCATTCTGGGAGTCCGACACAGTGCTGCGTAACAAAACAAAAATCGGCGACGTCACACAAAAAGCAGCCAAACTAAAGTGGGACTGGGCCGCCACGTCTGCCGTATGTCGAACGGTTGGGCTATGCATGGGCTAAAGCAACCACAATGTGGGTCCCAGAAAATGCCCGACGACATCGCGGGAGACGCAGGCGAAGATGGCGGGACGAGCTTGACGCCTATCGGCCAGATTGGTCCACACTTGCCCAAAGCCGGGAGGAATGGAAGGAAGAAAGGCCTTTGCCCTGCAATTGGCTAAAATATAAATATAACAAAATATCTTAAGCCAAGGTAAAGTTAATTATTTCCGGCGCATCAAGCTCAAGGGTAGCTGTCGGCAAAGGGGTACTTGCGCTCGTTGACATGAGGATCGGAATTACACAAACAAGTATGAACCTTACAGTACTAGAAATAAAGTTTATTATTCCCTGTGCATCAAGCTTTCAGGGTATCTGTCGGCGAAGGGGTACTGCCGCTTGTCGGACATGAGGAAGCGCGTCGAGTTCATGATGAAGTCCATGTTGGAGTGGGACGCCAGGTACGAGAATACCGCAGGGAAGCGTTCTGTACCGCATCTGGAATCGTGGAAATAAATAAATTTATGTCATGTCAATATTATTCATCTACGCAAGAAAGGCTATAAAAGCGATATTGCCCGCGACTTCGTACGTAAGTACTAACCTATGTAATGTAACACTTCAACTTCAAACTTCTCCAGAAGTTGAAGTGAATACCGGCTTTTTCTGGTGGCTGACGTTTGTAAATTTTTCGTTTTATAGTGTCTGAAGGTGGTGTGTTGTGTTTCATCAACTGCCTTTTCCCAACTATATTGGGGTCGGCTTCCAGTCAAATCGGATTGAGCTGAATACCAGTATTTTACGTGGAGCGGCTGCCTACCAGACCTCCACAACCCATTGACTGAGTGACACGGTAGATCTTGGCAAGACTGGAGTCAGATTTGCTGGCTTCTGCCAATCCGTAATGACTGCCAAAGATCTACAAATAACAGCCGGGACCAACGGCTTAACGTGCTTTCCGAGGCACGGAGGAGTCTCGGTTTGTTGAGATGGTCACCCATCCACCAACCGACCTTGGCAAGCGTTGCTTAACTTTGAAGATCGACCAATGCGGCTGTAAATTAAACCAAAATACTATGGGGTTTTAGCTTTTTATATTCAAAGTTTACGTTACTTTATTACAAAACATTCGTGCTAGGCCCTCAGATCATGACCAATTTTTACTCTAAGTAAAAAAATACATCCGAATTGAGAAACTTCTCCCTTTTTTGAAGTCCGTTAAAAAACGGACCAAGTACGAATCGGACTCTCACGTGAAGGGTTTCGTACCACAAACCGAAAAAAAAAACACGTTTCTTGTATGGAAGCCACCCTAAAATTTTAATTTTTATATTTGTTGTTATAGCGGCAACAGAAATACATCATCGTGACAGGATGGACCAACGGACAGTGAAGTCTTAGTAATAGGGTCCCGTTTTTACCCTTTGTGTATGGAACCATAAAAATCTATCACACCGACATTTATCAGCATTGCTTTGTTGCACAGACTTAATTTTATAGAAGTGTATGGAACTCGTGTTAAGCCACCATTAGCCTCCGGTAGGTACTGTTCTGGTAATATGTTCGCACAACCATTTCTTTGTTATTAGACATTTCTTATAAAAAAAAACGTCAATAATCGTATGAATTTTTAACTTTATCAAGTGAAGCTAATCCTAAGCCATGCGTCACTCACTGCAAAATAGTAACGACTGATCAGTCATTGGAGTTTTATTAAGTATAGGTTACCTACCTACCTACTTCCCACGTTTTTTTTAAGGATGGGAAATCATCAAATGACTTCTTCCGCTCTGGGTGGAGTGGAAGGGCGTGTCAGACTGTTACTGGCTAAAGCCCATCCGTGTTCCGCGGTGACTCTTTCGAACAAATTCCGCAACCTCCAGGGCTGTGGCCCTAGCGGGCCCCGTCTCCTATGCTGACATCTCTTTGAGGTGCGAATGGAACACAACCCGCCATCGATCCGGGCTTGGTTGTGACCGGACAGCGAGCCACCCAACGCTCGCTGTCCGCAGGCCCGCGCCTACGGTGGCCGGGGATCGCCCTGAGACTCTCGACGCCCGGGGTCTTCTCCTGTAGACCTACCTACCACCTACAATATTACTTACAGTTTCCTTATTCCCCATGATGCGAGGCCCCACAGTATACCGTCACTCACTGCTGGTGCCCCGGTATCCCTCTGAAACAATAACATTGTTAGGGCAGAGTCAAGTTTATCGGAATCTAAATGTCCTGAAATACGCATAGCAATCTAGGGTTTATTGTTTACCCGCCCTCCGCATCCAGCTGCCTTTAGAATAAAAACTGGCCAAGTGCGAGTCGGAATCGCGAGCAAAGGGTTCCGAACAAATTGCATTTTTGTAAAATGTTAATTTTGACATTATGGACTTCCTGTAATCCATAGGTAAGGAACTATAGTCTGCATTTTTTTCAAAATTTTAGGGCCAGTGTTGGAGATGAGGGAATGGTCATTTTTCGTCTAATTTCTTGAATAACTTCAAAACTGTTTATTTTAAATTATGAAAAAGAATAAAATTAAAACTGCCACAATAAGCCCTTTCATTTGATATATCACACGGTACCTATAGTAAGATACACTTTAAAAAATCATCTATTTATTTACGTAACGCGTCCGTGAAATGTTTTTTCAACTAAATTTTTTCAAAGAAATTTCAACCGATGTAGTCCAGGAGAAAATTGGCTGTGACAGACGGACAGCCAGACATATACCCGAGTGATCCTATATGGGTTACGCTGATCAGCTGTTATCAGACCATAGGCCAGCATATCCAGGCCTCCCCCCATTTCAATATAACAAATAGCTTCTTTCCATCTTCAGGAGGAAAGTCCGATGTTTCATTCTGTTCAAAATAGAGTAGGTACCAGGATACTAACAGTGCAAGGAGCTTGCCGGCCGCTCTGCGCGATTCTATCAAATTCTTTATGGCGATGACGCTGATCAGCTGTTATCTTATCAGACCATAGGCCAGCATATCCAGGCCTCCCCACCATTTCAATATAACAAGTAGCTTCTTTCTATCTTCAGAGGAAAGACAGTAGGTACCAGGATACTAACAGTGCAAGGAGCTTGCCGGCCGCTCTGCGCGAGGCAGATGAAGTTCTCCGAGACGATGACGCTGAACCTCATCGTGACGTTGTTGCATTTCTCCCGGTCTAGTAGTTGTGCGTGGTATACTTGTAGCGACGTCGAATCGTTAGGGTCGAAGATGCCATCGCGCTGTTGAAAGTTTATTGTTATTATGTCATACTAGCTTTGACCCGCGACTTCGTACGCGCGTATCCCGTTTTTTCCCATTCCCGTATAGCCTATAGCATTCCTCATGAATGTGGCTATCATATACAAAAAGAATTTTCAAAATCGGTGCAGCAGATCTAGATTACCCCCTACATACAAACTTACAAACTTTACCTCTTTATAATATTAGTATAGATTAATTTATCATTGAAATCATCATAAGTAAAAAAAAACTCGTTAATAAACTTGATGGTGATGGTCACTAGTGACCTCGAGTTTCTGTACCTCTGTAAGAACCGCATTATATAATCGTCCCGACCGAATTTCTGTCAATCCTAACTGAGATTAGCAAACTAGACAGGAGGTTTAGTGCACGTGTTTGTGCGCAAACACAGATGCACTCCCTCATAGTCCAATGGGACGGCATTCCGACACGACTGGGGAGAAATCAGGCGTAGAAAGGCTTTACGTGCTTTCCGAGGCACGGGTGTTACACCACCAACTTCCAAAGTCCGGGCTGCTACTGAGATAGATATTCCTAATGGAAAAGATCCAATTTGAACTCGTTTAATTTCGCTTTAGTTTTGCTATTTAGCACCACACAATTTGTTGTGTTCAGAAATTAAAACTTTTGTAGTTAGCTTTAGTGTAAATCGCATGCTTTTCAAATATCTTTTAAGTTTATTCAGTGAAAATTTTTTTTGGTTACACGTTTAATCGTATTCTATTGTATTTTTTTCTAAAAAATGTAAATTGTAATTGTTTGTTTTCTCTAATAAATAAAATAAAATAAAATAAAATTTCCGTTTTTAACAAGATGGCCGCATTATTTTCGACTTACGCGCCAAATTATCCTTGTAGCGCTATACATACCCTCTCAGCTCCCCAACTAGTGATCCAGGCGTCATCGAACGGCGGCATCATAGCCCTGTTTGGCAGGTCGACACCATGGATTGCGTCTGAAAACCTGTTCAACCGACATTTTCTCTAAATATGTGAAGGTAGACAGTAGAATCAGGAATTATGATATCCGTAAGATAACCGACATAGCCCGAAGGATCGCCAAACTGATGTAGCAGTGGGCAGAGCATATTGCTCGCAGAACAGATGGTCGATGGGGCCGAAAATTTCTGGAGCGGCTACCGCGTACTGGAAGACGTAGCCAATGACCTGGTGAGGTTCGCGGGTAGCCGATGGATGCGAGACGCACAGGACCGGTTGAAATGGCGACACGCGCGGGGACATGCCGAAAGACGTCCACTGCTGGACATAGGCCATGTCCAGCAGTGGACGTCTTTCGGCTGATATGATGATGATGATGAGATAGTAGAATATGAGCTGTGTTGAGTATAAGGGCGAGTTTTCCGATGCCTATGCCGATGCCGTTAACTCAACCAATGGTTACAATTGTAATAAAAATTTCGATAAAATGCTATCAGAAAACTCGCCCTAAAATAAACAGAAGAGTTCATTTAATGAACGACCACTGCTCGCGCCACATAATGTAAGTAGCGCTTACTTTAAAAGTAAGTGTTACTTACATTAGACAACATTACATCTTACATTATGTTGTAGGTATGTTGTATGAATATAATGTTGTTGTATCAGTTGTATTTTGTTAGAACTATTCATATCTCTTTCCCCCTGCACTGAGTGTACTGTTTGCCGCTGAGACAGTCGTGGAAATCAACTGTTTGATTTTCCACACTTTTGATTTCACGCCCGCTGCGACTCTGCGAGGTCCTAACGCTTACCGCATCGCCTGCGATCGATTCTCGTCGCCGCCGGACTCCTGGTGGTCTCCTCTGACCGCTATACCAAACCGCATTCGACATGTGGTTGACCGTTATAAGACTTAACTTCCTTAATATCTCATCGTAGGTACCCGGACAATAAATTATGCATCGTTTTCATTTCTAGAAAATCTAAAGGATCACGATAGTTGTAGATTTTGAATAGCTTTATGTCTTTTAATCCGATTTTGGAATTAATACTGTTAAAAAATGTACCGCGTGGCCGCTATTGCAAGTTTGTTTGGCACCTACCTCCTATATTTAAAACACCTTACCAAATTTATTTTTTTTAATTCTTTCCCGCCTTAAAGTGGGTGGAAGCAGCGTTCCGCTTCTCGGATCAAACAAACACTACTTTCCGAGAAATGAAAAATATGTTTTATGCTTTGGTATATTATCGAGGTGATAGGTGATCAATAATTGCGTCGGCGAACTGTGCATCGGAAAAACGTTCTATTGGCGAACAACAGAAAAGTTAATCGTTCGGTCGGCGAATCGTGCATCGGGCAAAAGTTCCATCGGCGAACCACCGAATAGTGAATAGTGCATCGGAGAATCGTGGGTCGGACAACTGTTCCACAATCAAGTAAGATGGCAAGTATGGATAATGTATTTGTTTAAATTAACATTAAATACAAGGGAGTGAATGATAGCAGTGTCGGTAGGTACGGTTGACAGTTAATAATCGAAAAAGTAAATGTTTTGCACTGACCACAAGTAACATGGGACAAGGAAGTAGAAAGATCATTATTATATTGAATTTAAGAAAGTTTACTCCTCACATTCAAGTTCTTTATTTTCGATGAACTAACCGTAATTTTAACTAAAGTAAGGAAAGAGATAGTGATTTTTCACCTTACATAGAAAACTTAAAATTACTCTCAATGTCTATCAAAACGAATGTTTTAACGTATAGAAACGTTACAATATCGTTAACGTTAGTGAATTGCGAATATAAAAACTACAACCCTATAATATTTTGGTTAACTTTATGCAACACACACAATTTGGATCATACAAAAATATAAATATAGTATCCTGTTCAAATAAATATTGTATGCGAAACGAGTATTATAGTTATAGTAAAATTTTGTGTTACGTTACTATACGTCATAAACATTCGTGCTAGGCCCTCTGTTTTGCGAAAAAGTCCGACTTTTTAGACATTACATATCGCACCTTTAAAGTAAAATATTAGAAAATAGTCACTGTTTTAGATAGATGGCATTGATACCTCAATTCATGAAAATTTTCGTTTAGTTACGGTTTTACTTTAAAGGTGCGATATGTCTTACGTACCTACGCGTGTTTAGAGCACCGGGTCGCTGTACCTACTACGTTCCCTTTGATGTCTACATTATCCTCCAGGTCGTCGATATGTGCCCTAAGTACTTAAATTGGTAGACTTTATTTATCCAATGAATTTAGCGGAGTCCTTTCACTTACTTAAATTTTTTGTCAAGTAGCAAAAGCGCGACGTCATTGTCCGGGGCCTTCCGCAGCCCCCAGCCGGGATGCTTGATGATCTCCTGTATCCCTGCCATCTGACCTCCGCGGTTGGAGTGACGGGATCCAGCCCTCACCTTCATCCGAGAGATTTGGGTTGCTCTAGAAGATGATCGCCGTTAACGATTTGGAATAGTGAATTATTTTTTTGAATTTGGTGTTTGATGTAGCGGCGTCGGCCCAGGAGCCATATTTAACCCATATGCCTTGTCTTTTCTCAACTATATTGGGGTCGGCTTCAAACTTGTTTTAGATGAAGCAATGCCTATCTGGCTTCTATTAACCAGTAACAGGATACACCTTGGCAAGAATATAAGTGTCAGACTCTTACTGACTAAACCCATCCGTGTTCCTCCTAATGCCCTTGGCGTTCCTCGCGGTGACTCTTTCGAACAAAGTCCGCAACCACGAACGATGTCACGTGATCACGGAGTGAGCTGTCATCTCGATTATATTATATGGACAGCTCACCTCGTGATCACTTCACCCAAGCCTTCACTTCGACATGTATATGTCGTAGGATAATTTGATACTTCGAATCTTCGCGAAAATCCTAGGGGTTTTGCGAAAACGCGGATAATTAGACATAGGCGAAAAATTATCAAATCTTACTGGACAAAGTCAGGATTTTTGCGAAAATACTCGTTATTATAGCAATATTGCGAAACGAAACGCTGGCTGTTATGAAATAAGAACGCTGATTGGTCGGTCAGCGCGTTCAATAAGAGATCGTCTCTGATTGGTTGACGTCTTAAATGTCAATCATTTGTTGCCGCACGTTATTAACTAGGAACCAATTAGAAGTCAGCCAGCAAAATTGTAGCCAATCAGTGTTGAGCACATCAAATCTTACTATAGTAACGAGTATTTTCGCAAAAATCCTGACTTTGTCCAGTAAGATTTGATAATTTTTCGCCTATGTCTAATTATCCGCGTTTTCGCAAAACCCCTAGGATTTTCGCGAAGATTCGAAGTATCAAATTATCCTACGACATATACATAATCAACCGGCTGGATAACGTAACCGTACAATGACGTATAAAAGGCATCATTGATCCTGTGTGAGAGTCAAACGGAGCTACATACAAGACGAACAGCGTTATCCCTTCTGCAGAACGGAATAATGACAGCTTTTGAATATCGATACCCTTTTTTTAATTTACTATGTCAAAACACGACTTGGGAAGAGAACGCTACAGGCTAGTGTAACAATCAGAGCTTGCCTACGTGCCGATTGACTTAGAAACAAAAAAACATGAAATCTATTGTTCCCGAATACATATTTTGACTCGCTTAAAACTCGTTTGCTGAATTTAAGGATGATGCAGCACTACATGCAAGTGTCAATATATCGAGATAGTAGTCATAGTAAGTAATAGTATTGGGGTGCCGTCCTACTCGATTGACGTGGCAATGCCATATTCCTTTGTGGGACAGAGATAGTGCTTTTCGTCTTGTTTAGCTCAGTCTCTTTCACACACTAGAACAATAACTTCATTAACATACTTATTACATCCTCAGGCTCTTAACTGGATAACTTAGGGCTGATGAGTTGTAGAATGAAGGGCTGCTTTGCAAGCAGAAGTTAGTCTTTTAGATGTTAGTTACTCACTTCCAAAGACAATTGGCCGTGGTTATCACCAGACGTTGGTTCAGCAGTGCCCCGGAGCACCAGTGCTGTTCGTCCTTCTGTATGGAGACCACGTAAGGGTAGTCTTCAATGAGGGCCTCTCTCGCGGCAATCAACCGACGCGTTTCTATGAACGAAGGAAGGGAATAAGTCAAAATAAAAACAGTAATTTCATCCAACTCTTTATTAATTATTGCTTATTTAGGTTGTTTCTTAGGGGTTGGCTGAGCGGGTTTACCTTTTGGATTCTTCCCTGCACGAGCATTTTTCGGCTTAGCCTTTTGATTTTTGCTTCTTTGCGCATTTACACTGCGTTTCTTATTCGTGTTCCTCGCTGCTTGATTTCCTTTGGGCTTTTTACCTGTTCTTGCTTGTTGTCGCTTTGATTTTGCTTGTCTTCCTTTCGGTTTTGCTTGTCTTCCCTTTGGTTTTGCTTGTCTGCCCTTTGGTTTTGCTTGTTTGACCTTTGGTTTTCCTTGTCTTCCCTTTGGTTTTGCTCTAACAGCTGCAAGTTTTGCTTTCGATTTAGGGTTCACCCGTGCGCTGGTGGTTTTTCCCGCTATCCCTGGTTTAGGCTGTATTCCTTTCACTACAGGTGCAATCTTTTTGATCGGTAGTGAGGCCGATCGTGCAGGTACTTTACTAGCAGTAGCAGGCTTTCCTTGCGTGGTGTTTATAGTTCTTCTAGATACTTCTGTACGAGAGATTGATTTTCCTACAGTCGTTTCTTCTTTATTAACTTTCGCGGCCGTCGTCGTAATCGGTGTTGTTATTTTTACTGCTTTTGTTGTTTTTAGTTCTATCTTCTTTTCATCTTTTGTAGCTGGAGATACATCCAGCACGGCTGACCTTTTATTTCTTAAAAACGACCAAGGGTAATCAGGCAATATTTTCTTGACTCTGGCCTTTTGGTCATAGGCATGGTCTACGGGGAAGTAGGGGCTATCGGGGACCCCAGCTTTAATCATCTTTGAGTTATGGTCGGACCCCACAATTTGAAACACTGTATACTTAGCCGGTGGTGGATGAGAAGATTTGTCATATTTGGCGTAGTTTATTAGTATCTTACCGTTGGCGTAAGACCTGTATTTCTTGGGATAGACCTTCTCAGGAACTTTGTTCCCCTGGCCTAGAGTGTAGCTTATATAAATAGCGAATATAGTTACTAGCAGGGCCTTCATGATCGAGGCCTGCTTCCAACACGAAAGAAATCACAGTTAAAAAGTATTTTTATTATATTTTTATTACTTTCGGGTGTTGTTGTGAAATCGCATTAAAATGTTTCGATTTATATTGAAAAAGGATATTAAAAAATAATGGACTTGTTGGGTTATCGTGATATAGGTATTGAATTAGTTAGTTTAACATTTTGGGATTATTTTGGATACTTGAAAAGGGAAAATAATAAAATCATAGTTTTTTAAACGGTTTTTTATTATTTGACAAGACTTATAAACATAAAACTTACGACATACCTATAAGGGTGTAGGACATATTCGGTCGACTTAAATTACGATGAATCATAAATTTAATTGCATCACCGTGTTTTACCATAATCTTCCTGACCACAATCTCACCTGATAATAAGCGACGATGGAGCACGTTTGCCTAGAACCAATCTATTCACACTTTACATAAAGACCCCAGGTTGTAGCTACCAGGAACACAGACTCCGGCAGGGGGTTCTACTTAGCCGGTTAGTCTCTCGGTACTATTTTCTTATAAGTAGCGAACTGGACCGCTAGCTGGTGTGTTCTTTCGTCAGCGGGGATCTCTTTGCATAGACAGAACGCTCTGCCGCATTATCGGACGAAGTATACGATTTGGAAGAAGTAAGCGGAGAAACAGACTGAGGCAGACAGCAACTTTGTTTTGTACTATTCAGAGATTTATCAACAGCTAGGGATTATCAATATGACCCTAAACATAGTTTTTTTTTATTTTTGATAGTCTCGCGTTTGACCACAATCTCACCTGATGGTAAGCGACGATGGAGCGAGCACGTTTGCTTAGAACCAATTTATTCACACTTTACATAAAGATCCCAGGCTGTAGCTACCAGGAAAACAGACTCCGGCAGGGGATTTCACTAAGCCGTCTAGTCCCTCGGTGCTATTTTCTTATAAGTAGCGAGCTGGACCGCTAGCTGGTGTAATATCATCTTCCCTGCGGGTCCTTCGTCAGTGGGGATCGCTTTAGACAGTCGGACCACTCTGCCGCATTCACGGACGAAGTATTCCAGTTCGTTCTCCAGTTGACGTCCGTCACCTGGAAAGAAAAGTAGGAAATAAGTGATTATGTGATAGGGAACAAAGCCAGTTTTATAAAATTAGGTCCAGTAGGACCAAACATTCGTTTCAAAATATTCAAACAAGGCCCGATTTAAAAAAAAAAAAAAATCTTGTGGCATAAGGATAAAACCGTTTTTCGTAAGAAGCTGTATATACGAGTGTGGTCAGCTGTATATACAAGGTGGGTCAAAAGTGATTTTAAAATGTGATTTGGCTGTTGCAAATATAGAAAATGGGCTATTTTTCACGGTATTTTTAATTAAAAGTAGATATTAATTGATGTCATTAGGTTAGCTAGCGAAGCGAATTCAAAATTGTTGCCATCCTGCTTCGGATAGCTATGGTTTTTTATTATCATTCAAATACGTATAGGAATTTGTTCGGAAAAACTGAAGGCTTGGGCGCAAGCCTAGAACTCTGTGCCCTTGATTTTTGTACGGGATAAAGACGGGTCACTAGAGCAATGCCGCCATCCATGTGTGCGCATCAATGTCCATTAAGGTACGAATTTCGCAAATAATAATTCGAAAAACGAAGCATAGGTACTGACAGGATTTATCTCAGCTGAAATAATATTGGTCGTCCTGACCAATTTTGGCCAAGGCGCCCAATCAAAACGGAGTTCAGCCATCGGCGCGGGACATGTTATAGTGTACGAGTGTGTGCGGAAACACAGATGCACTCCCAGCCCGACTTGACCGGAGGAAAGTCAGACACAGGACTAACGGCTTAACGTGCTTTTCGAGACACAGGGGTGGCACACCACCAGCTTACAAACCGAGCTGACACAGAGAAATACCTGTTGGAAAAACCCAATAGGTATCTAGTTGCCCGACCTAGGAATAGGACCCAGAACCCCACGCTAAGCAGTCGAGACCAACGGAGTTATTTTTTTTAGCTGAAATAGCATGGTATTGAATCTACATAACTCACCTTGTGCCAGTCGAGAAGACGGTGGCTGTAGACATTTGTTCGCCAGCCTGGCGAGTTGTGACCTTTCTGAACTAAACGCTTCGTCCAAGTCGAAGAGTTCCAAAGGGGGAGGAGGTGGCTCTCTGAATGTTGGGGCAAATACCTAGAACAATAAATAAAGATGACATTAGAAATGCAGAGGGTAGAAGTTGCTAGGATGGGGTTTTTTTGCGACACGTCTTCAATGAATACCTTAATTCGGTCTCCGAGAGGCTATGATTGAGCGCTTGAACTTGTCCTTACAGGCTGTCTCTGAATGGGGCGATGCCAATCTGGTCAGGTTCAATGCTGCTAAGATTAGCTTAGGGGTGTCTTTTTTCCGCTAAAAGGACAATTCCACCCAGCTCCATCTTTCCTAGGTGTAACCGTGCCGATAACCTACCAACTTGAGCTTCTTGGTATAATGTTAACATCTCTCAATTTTGTTCCTGTCATAGAGGCAAAGGCTCAAGTGGCTGCCAAAAAGTTGGGGATCCTAGCAAAAGTGAGACGGTATTTCACGCCGGAACAGCTGCTCAAACTTTATCAAGCGCAAGTTCGATCGTGTATGGAGTACTGCTCTCATCTTTGGGACGGATCTACCAGATATCAGCTTGATGCCCTTGAATTAATTACGAAACGAGCCAAGAGGATCATCAGCAATGATAGGCTCGTCGAGTCGAAGCTCCAAAATCTTGAGTATCGACGCCGAGTTGCTAGCCTGTCGGTTTTCTATCGGTTGCATTTTGGGGTGTGTGCGACGGAATTGCATAATTTAATTCCGCCGAGTCCTTTCCATCATCGGACCACAAGACGTATGGCGATGCGCCACCGGGACATGGTCGACATCCCACCCACACACACAAAACGTTTTGGATACACATAAATCTGTGTTTCCTGATAGCTACAACCTGGGAGTCTTTAAGTCAAGAGTGAAAAGGTTACTTCTATGCAAGCGTGCTCCATCTTCTAGTGTAATCTCATAGTGGTGCGTTCTTTGTAAAACCGTAAGTTCGTGTTCCCATGGTAATAAAGTAATATTTTGTACTTACGGCTAGCTGCAGTGGCGGGAACGGTGTCTCGAACTGTGGTGCGATCAACCGAAGAGGTTCATGCTTAACTCCTAGTGCATCATACAGTCCTAGTACTTCTGGTACTGAAATTTAATATATAAGACAGTCCAAATTAATAAATTTGCGAACTTATTTTTTAATAGTGTGCCTCCCTTATAGAGCTCGTGGCTAAATAATAACAGCCGCGCGGACCGATCTTCAAAGTTAAGCAACGCTTTCCGAGGTCGAACAGTGGATGGGTGACTATCTTATCAATCCGAGACTCGTACAACATAAGCACTTAGCCTTTAAGACAAGTGAGTAATGTTTTTATGTAGCTTTAGTTGATACCGTCGGCCCAAGCTAGCAGATATGTGTACGTTAAAATATATCCATACATTTTGTTAGTGCAGAAATAAGTAAGGTATGGTAGCTCTTGGAATATAAGTAACTTACGCTGCGCTAGGTTCAGAGAGAACAGGCGCCACGTGAACAGTGCGTGCGGGTGCAGGGGGGTGAGGCGCGGCGGGGGCGCGGTGGCGGGCTCCGGGAGAGGGATGCTGCTCAGCCACATCATATCGCCCAGGGTTCGGTATTCGTTAATCTGCAAACACGAGAAGAGGAGTCTCGTACTTGTTTTAGTCAGTAAGAGTCTGACACGCCCTTCCGCTCCACCCAGAGCGGAAGTCATTTGATGATTTCCCATCCTTAAAAAAAAAAGTAGACCTTGAACAATTAAAAGCTGATCATTATGATGATATTCCTTACGTCAGGATCCTCAACATCAACGGGGTTCAGATGCAGGTCAGTCATGCCGCCGAGGTAGTTGAATATCATCTCCCTGATGAGATCATTGCACTCGCTCTCGAGGTACTGGTCCGCGAAGAAGTGGCCCGAGCCGATTACAAAGAGTTTACCTGGGATGGAAGTTATAATTGTTTTTTAAAGACGTTTAAAAAGGACAGAACTGTGGTTGGATATGTCACCGGAAAATTGCAGAGTCAGTAAGATTGTAATAAATCTTTATTAGATTATTTAATGTCTCGATATATTATGAAAAAATTGATTGTTATACAATTAATCCTATCCAAATTCAATAGTTTCCAATATATCTGTGTCTTATTAAGAAAATATAGTTTACAATTTCACGCGATATTTTCCAATCTTACGGCGTTTGAAATTTTCTTTGATGTCTTTAACCTTTTGAACGCCAGAACATAAACGCATCGGCGCCTGCCCCTGACGCCAAGCCACAAATTTACCGTACTTTTTGTCACAGTTGTAGTCACGTTTGGCGTACAGGGCACGCGCTTGCTTGTCACCTATACGTGACAGTGGCGTTCAAAAGGTTAAATAAATGATTATTATTTATTCATATATTGATTGAGGTCTAGAACTTCAGACTAGTGTTTGCAACGGATTATAGACGTAGGTATGCCCCGTTGAATGAATGAAGCAAAAGAAATCATAGGATCTTAAAACGTTCTGTACTTTCTGCTCTACCCTAAGAGAATAAAGACGTGAGTTTATGTATGTATGGATTACAGCATAACAAAGCCTGCTAGGTTTCATTCCTCCGCCATGTCTCCATGAGCAGAACCTCTTCATACGTCGGGAACTCGTAATGTGGTAAATTATATTATACAAGAAGGAAAAAGATAAGCTAGAGAGTGCCGCACCGTTAAGGCCCTCGTACAATCCTGTGGGGCTACTCTCTAAGCCCAAAGTCCGTAGTTTCGGGCTTAGTTGCGGGCGTATTCTACTCCGCATCACCTACGGACTTACGATTAGTTCCGAACCCGAACTAAGAATGAATGACAACACTAACTAGTAACTGTCAAATCGTGTTGTCATTAATTCTTAGTGGTTAGTTGATACGGACTAGAATACGCCCGCAACTACGCCCGAAACTACGAACTTCGGGATTAGAGAGTAGTCCCCCTGATACGGGGGTCTGTGTACCAGACAAATAATCCGGAATTCTCAGCTTAAACTACATAATATGGCTCTGCAGTAAATTCCGTACCTCCGCTCTTCTCCGACGTATACAAAGCAGCGACGGGTCTCTTGACGGGGTAGCAGACGTCACTGCTGGATAGTATAGCTGCTGCCGGTTTCTTGACGGTCATTGTGGCTCCGTATGGGTACACAAAGTTTGGGGTCGCTGGCTCTTCACTAGAACATAATTGATGTCTTGGTTATTTTAGTTTGTCCAGTATAAAGGTGTTTGATAATTGAGTGCGTTCCTTTAAATGAGATGTTGTCCAGAGCTAATGTGCAACGATTTTGACCCCGGTCCCTTGGGGTCAAATTGGGTTGTTCTCGAGTAATCGACCTCTTGTTTATTTACAAGAGAAGTTTCAAGAAATTATTTTAGTTTTAACACTACGAAGCTTATTTTCCAAGGTCATTATCATCATCATATCAGCCGAAAGACGTCCACTGCTGGACATAAGCCTCTCCAGGGGGGGTGGGGTGCCATAATCGCCACGCTTGGCAGGCGGGTTGGCGATCGCAGTGTAGCTGTTGCAATGCACAAAGAATGCTGCTGCCCATACTCTGGTGAGTCCCTTAGTCGCCTCTTTCGACACCCACGGGAAGTGATGGAATGGTGCTATTCTTTTACGTCCGACACCATACAGAACAAAGTAAGTTTTATGATAAATTATTCGTTCATGGACCTTTAGAAAAGTTTTCTCACAATTTGCAATTTCTGATTGTGAGATACTTGGGTACTTACTTCCAAAAAAACTTAAAATTTTCGATAACCCGAAAAAAGCCAATTTTTGGTCCCCAACTTATCGCGGTCAAAAGCGTTGCAAATTAGCTCTAGAACATCTAATTTCAAGGGATACACTCAATTCCCAATCAGTAGAACTGGTGCTCTGGTGGTACTAAGATTTGGTAGAAGTGGGTATGGACATGTAGGCGTAATGTTATGCATTACGCCTACATCATCCAAAAGGTTAGGCAGAGGTCTATTTATCGCACATTCCCATTTCGACAGTTATGCTTATGTCCATTGTGAGGGAAAATGAAAGAATTTGCCATTTTCTTTGCCAGATCGCTTCGTAAAATTTGATTCTCGATACAGTTTCCACCTACTGATTCTTATTTTTTGTTTTCCATGAATTCTATATTATACGTTGCTAAAATATTGGAGGGATTTTGCAACGGAAAAATTAAGAAGTAGTACAGCATTGACGAATTTTGAATGATAAATTAAACTAATTTCTGCATTCCTTATTACTTTGACATTTAATTGACTTGAATTTTACTATCTATGATGAGTTAATGACACTGTTCTGTAGTATTTGCATTGTTAAATATTTGATTGAATTTTTGTTTATTTAATAACCTACCTATTCATAAGTATTTGTACGCCGTTAAGGCAAAACATGACTGATAGACCTAATTTAATTGTAACATCTTGCATGCCATGTGTGTGTATACTCATGTTTTGGACAAATAAATGATCTTATCTTTTAATTTTCTAACCTAGCCGTTATAAGATATAACGGAAAAGGAGTGTAACGCTCTGCCTGCGTCTGTTTTTCCAAAAGCACAACGCGCAACCCTAATCTCTTCAAAATTAGAGTGAACAGGCTTCTTCTGGGTAAGCTCGCTCCATCGTCGACTTTCTCTGTCATCTATGACCTAGACTAGAGTCGAGTAAACCCAAATTAAATTAAAAAAAAAATACTATAGATTCGATTTTCAAAAACTCAAACCTGTTGTAGCTAGGTATACGATTGCAATAATAAATGATATAAGCTCACAGAAAATCATCCGACTCGCTGCTATAGTTGGGCATCTTCATCAAGTACTTGGTGATCGCTCGGTTCAGTATGCCGTTGGATACATGGCACTCCTTTGGGTGGTAGAACTTGTGGTACTTGGCTCGAACCACGCAGTCTGTAAACCAGAAATAGAGATAATAAAACAGAAATTACAGGACAGGTCTGCCATGCTACCAGTTTATAATTTTCAAGTTATTAAGTCCTAAAGAAAAGGTTTCTGATTTTTAACTGCCTCGTTGGCCTAGCGGTCGCAAACGAAAGCCCGACGATAGGTGGATATTAATCGTGGGGTCGAGAAAATAGAAATTGGTATTATTAATTAGTTTGCAATCTCAGTGGCAACTTAGAATCATTAATTTATGCCCAGTGGACACAACAAGTTTGCTTCTGAACATTAAATGGCAAATAAAATGAGAGTGTAACCACGGTGGGCGTCTCACGCTACGATTGCCGGTTGACAGTCTCTAGTCCTCCTCCCTACCTAGACATTATTATAGATCACGTTTACCATTGTTGACAACAATCCCAAACTCCTCCAAAAAGAAGTTGATATTAGTATTAGTCCGTTCTTCCCCGCCGTCTGACATGGCGACCAGCACGGAGTCCCCTCGTTCCACCATGTGCTTGAGAGAGGACAGCTCGTCGTCAGTGAAGGCGTTCTGAGGACCGGCCACTATCAGGATCTTCACATCTTCTAGGACGTTTCTTGAGAGCTCCTCGCGGTTTCTGGAAGCCCGGTAGACAAGATTTTTTTTTCGCAACTGAAGTTGAATTTAAGTGCCTTGTGCGATTTTCTCATAATCGTTTACTTCTCAAAAACAACTTTTTTTTGTTTTGATGTCGGTGGGAAATCCTCATGGAGCCTCTGTTCTAGTACTCAGTTGCATCCGATTAGGCTTGCAACCCAACCCCAATATAATTCGAAAAAGGCTCGGTAGATTGATTGATTTATGCATAACTGTCTCGTACCTGTAGCGGCGGCATCAATGCCGCCACCAGAAAAACTAACGAAGCGAAATATGTACGGCAACAAAAGAACCGCAACGCCATCTATCCTGTCAGCGACGAACTACCAACGAAATCCTGCATCGCGCAAGCAAAGTTCTCTGTGCGATTTGAATATATACAACAGTCCGAATATCAACTATCGGGCAGTTGCCCACCGGGCACAAAAACTGTCCGGTCGGAAGATCCTCCCTTTTCAATGGAGGTTTGCGGGACTTTACTAGGCGTCGATGAGTAGCGGATATCGCACGTGAACAATAATCCAACCCAATACTTAACTATTACCGTTGCCTCTATTAAGCATGGTAATTACAATCAGATTATACCCAAGTGGTGCTTTTCCACCAAATATGAGATGATGGGGAGATGTGGAAGAAAAGAGCAAAAGTATTTATTGTCACAGAACCGACATGCATACAAAATTGGTAGCGATACAATGCGCGAGTAAAAAGTCACCAATGGGATTGCTTTTACCCTTAGCATAGTGCAGCTCTGGTGGAAAAGGTCTAGAATAGCTGGGTATTTTAAATACCTTAAAAATACAGAGATGTGTGCGAGGGATGCGGGCGAGGAATGTATCTGTCGCACATAGCTGAACAGTAGTCTATGCATCCGCGCACCACTTTGCTACACACCATTTCATAGCTTCACTATGCATCCTCACGCCGCTACACTATCTCGCACATCTTTAGTGGAAAAGCAACCTTACTTTGCACGTCAGACTTATTTGAACGACCACCATGTTTTTAATAACACAAGAGGAACAACAACAAACCCACATCATGACTTTCCACGTGGTCTTCAGCTTCCTATGCATCAACTTATAGCTCTCGTTGATCTTGAACAGCTCATTCTTGGACACGTCGAATAATATAGTGTCTACAGCCTTCATTTTGTACGGAAAAAATTAATGATGCTGACTATTCGTTGGCTCTGTTTTGTTTACAAAACTCGTGTTTTCTGTTCCTTAGCAACGATATCGACATCTGAGTGTTGGTGTTACCATAAAATAATAGTGATGTTTTTTTAGGAGATTAAGAAATCTTTTGTGTTTGTTGTAAATATTTTTAGAGTTTAGATTCCAGCCAAGTAGGTAGGGCCTAACGGGTAACTAATGGGTATTAGGACCAAGCTAAGCTCTATTAAATAACTCTCAAAATGCTTTGTACATTTTGAGAGTTAGCATAGCAGTTTTCCCAAGTAAAACAACACAATAAATTGTCAAATAATATAATTTTATTTACAAATCGAATAATAATAACTTTCGAACTAGAATAATAAGCTATGTCTAATCTAGAATTTAGATTTTTATTTACAATTTCTTCTATTTTTCATAATAATATTTAAAATATTGCTACGATTCGTAAAATGAAGTCTTCGCGTACAATTTGTACATAGTTCTCGGAAAGATGTAGGAATTAAGATGTGGTCGTCATGGAAGATATAAAAATAGTTGTGCTTAGATGTACAGGAACAATTTTTGTTTGACAAAAAGATGGATCAACGACTTTTTTTTAAAATAAAGAACGGACAATGTTTAGAAGATAAGACCCATTTGTACCACAGATTATTAAATGTATCCAATTCTAAACGTCTTTAAAACGTCACTTTGTCTCTGTCATCTTCAAACTATTGACCGAAATGGAAAGATGATTTTTATTTACTGAAAGGCTTTTATGCCTTGCGATATTTCATAAAAAAACTGTCAAATCCTTATTCTTTGAATGAAATTAAATACACCATACGCGAGATACCTACGTTTGAAACTTATTTAGACCTAGTTATCTTGCGTATGTGGAAAAAGAACTTAGAGAGCAAGAGAGAGTAACTTAAGTTTTTACTGGAAAGCGAAAAATCACTATTTTCCTCTCAAAACTCTTTTTCGAAAAAGTTCTACACTTATTAGACCACGGTATCATATCAGCTTCATTCAAATTATTTCAGTAATTTCCAAGAATAAAGCTTAAAAGTTTTTATGAAATTCCATGAAGATTAACGCATTTAAATATTTGTGGTGCAACTGGGCCTTTAATCAATACAAAATAAGCTTTGAACTTCAAGAACATCTTGAACACACAGATATTAATTAGAACAAATATTTGCTATACATTGTCCTAACAATTACTTCAATTCTGTACATAGTAAAGATAATATAAAACTTATAGTAGGAATGGACTTACAAAACACTATGTCGCTACTATTTTCAATAAATATTTACAAAAAACATATTATTTCTTTTAGTTTCATTAGATTTTGAGCTGACTTTGAGCTTTTACAAACTAAAATAATTAATATATTTATTTAGATAACTGAGGCTCCGATATTAATGTTTGTATGAAAAATGTACTTTTGTTTGGAGCCGACAGAATAGTGGCCAATTCTTTTGACGCGATACGTTCAGTAAATACGTAATTTTTTCATTTATTGTTTTATAACTTTTTGACAATACCTACCACAATTATATAGATACTAAGTTGTTTTTTTTTATCTAGAGATAAATAATAAGCAATATTATGATGACGAAAACTTTACTCTTTTTCTGATGTTTCGGTCCTATGAAACGATTTTTCTGTGACATACAGAAAGGAACATTCTTTGGAACTATCGCGACAATGTCTTTGGCCTTTAGAATTTAAGACTCGAGAACAATATGATATGGGCCAACCTGGATTTAAGCCACTTGATACTTGAACAGTTAAGAGAACTCATGCAGCCAAAGTTCGGTGGCTGATCTTATAATTCACCGTTTTTGGCTGACTTCCAAAATATTGATCTCAAGTCTATATATACTATGTACTGAGCTAAAAAATAATATTATCAACCTGTATAATAAATAAAAATAGTTTGATATACGCTATGTTAATTTTTCTAACTACTGTATTTTACGTACAAGACTCTTTAAAAGTCACCTATGTCTCCATAACTTGAACCAGGAAATCAGATAAAATTTTCTTTCACTTAGACCACCACAAGACAGCTTTTGGTGACGAAAAATAACAAGTTTCCATGTTTTCGGAAGTTTCGTAAACGTATCAAAAAGTTTGGCTTTCGTTATAAGCTCTTGAAATCAAGTACTCTTTAGCAAAAATATTCAAATTTAGCAGAAATCAATTTATAAGATTCCTCCTGATTTTGACTCCACCTCAATCCAATTTAATATCTATCTTTTCCTCATTGTCTATGAAACATTTCTGCCAAATACTAGGATTCTAGCAGATCATAAGATACTCACTCAACAGCTGTACAACAAACAAACAAGTGGCTACTGTGGCCTATGGAAAACTCTTCATAAAACAAGTTTTTTCTTCTCTTGCAAAGATCAAGTACCAGGATACCAGAAGATCATAAGAAGCCAATCTCTAGTAAGTTGTACAGTACTGCGCGATCTAAATTAGTGGATATCCTGGTAGTTCCTCTCCCTACATAAAATACTTGCTTCGTTTAGATCAAGTACCAGGATACCAGTAGAAATAGTAGAGATCGTAAGAAGCCCATGTCTAACTCGTTGCACAGGACTGCGATGTGTAAAGTAGCTGGATATCGTGCAGTTAATATAGTTCTTTTTCCTACATAAAACGTTTGCTTTGTATTGTTCAAGTACCAGGATACCAGTAGATCGTAAGAAGCCCATGTCTAACTCGTTGCACAGGACTGCGATGTGTTAAGTAACTATCCTGCAGATAATATAGTTATTTTTCCTACATAAAACGTTTGCTTTGTATTGATCAAGTACCAGGATACCAGTAGATCATAAGAAACCCATGTCTAGCGCGTTGTACAACGCAGCGATGTCTGAATGGCTGGATATTCTCCAGAAAGGGTAGTTCTTCGCTTTGGCGGCCGCTTCTTCGTCTTGGCCGTCGCCGATGACTACGTAAGTGCATCGCTCGCCGAAACGCTGTTTGATTTTCTCGAAGCAGGTTTCTTTGCCTGTAAAAAGTTAAAGGAATATGTATTATATTAGTCCTATGTTTTGGATACTTCTAGGAAATAAATTTACTTTCACGAGTTGGAACTTACCTATTTAGTGATATATGTAACAAGTGTGCGTTTGCGTTATCAAAACTAATTTATTTTCATTATTCGCTGCAACTTACCAGTCTTAGTGGCAGAGTATATATTCTCGATGGGGAACACTCCGCCCAGGCCGAAGAGCAGTACCTTCGCTAACGCGGGCACCAGCTGCGTCGTCGTCACTAACACGTTGACACAGTTCTCTCTGGAAAGGAAACACAACCATTAATCTTTTGAACGCCATTGTCACATATACGTGACAAGCAAGCGCGTGCCCTGTACGTCAAACGTCACAAATATGTGACAAAAAGTACGGCGAATTCGTGGCTTGGCGTCGGGGGGGCACGACGATGCGTTTATGCTCTGACGTTAACTTTGATTTTACTGTTACTGTCACCGTGGTACATTACGATCTTACGGTGTTTGCAATAATCCGGTGACATTCACGTGCTACGCACACGTTTGTGTATCTTCTTCTTAGCGTGTCGGTGGCAAATACACTTATCAAATTTTATGCTTGGCCCAGTACTCAGCAACGGCAACACCGTTCGCTGACGCAGTCATAAGGTCTTCACATGTACAGGTGACAGGGCATGCGGCGCAAGACAAGAGGTGGGCCATAGACTGCGGAGCGACGCCACACAGACACTGAAGATCGGAGCCATCCGAGAACCTCCACTTGAGGAGGTAATCTTTAGTGCGACCAACCTGGATACGGAGTCTATTTAAGGTTTTCCAGGTCGGCCACGGCAGCGCATTCCCAGGTGGGAGGTTCTCCGAGAGCCCACGTTTGTGTATGAAGCGGTGTGTGTAACGTGGTTATTTGTTAGTCACCCGGTTTGTATCACATTTGATAGCGGCATTGGTAATGCCAAATTGTTACTACAAACGTTTGGTTGCTTGTACAGTCAACAAAGCTATTTGGTATGCAGGCAGCTAACTTGCAACTACTTTTAAAGAATGCTGTGAGTGTGCTGAGTAGACAATTATTGTACGCCACACTCGTAAGTATGCCACAAGCTTTAAAAGTTATATTGGTAATGCAGTGGAAAAAATAATATTTTTGCTGTATACCAAATAGCTTTATTGACTGTACATTTACATTGTCGTGTAGATAAAATATTGACATACCTCGAATTGATCATGTTGAGGCACTTGCAAGCCAGTGTTAGCCAGTTGTCCGTCGCCTGTTCTAGTTCAGCTCGCAGTTGTAACCACTGTTCTCTTTTAGCTGGGCCCAGGAGACCGCCGACGCTGGGGAAGAAAATATTAGATTAGGTCAAGTGTAATTATTTCGTAGTGTGGAAATCTTTTCTATATTTTTTTATAATTAAAATTATAAACAGACCAAAAAAAAAAATAGACCAAAATACTAGGAAAAATACACAAGTTTTTAGCTCATCTTAATGTTTACGGAAAAAACTTAAATAGGAGAAAAAACCAATTAAGAGACAAATTTCTATTATATAATAGCCAGAAAAAAATAGTGAATTAACGGCTTCGAAGAGAAGTTGAAGAAGCGGCTATGTCACCGGAAAATAGCAAACTCCGTAAGATTATAAAATAACTTGAGAGATTGTAAATTCTCGATAAATTGTCAACTGAACATTTGGAATACTTTTTTACGCTTCAAAATTTGATAGTCTATAACATCTCGAAGTCATTCCGAGAAATTGTGGACTGACATAAAATGGCGACCAATCAGAGTACAAGTCTACAATTTATCCGTTTTCGTGTGATAGTAAACCTGGAAACAAGGCTCTCATTGGTCTGTTCAGATATATTCCGGTGACAGCTATAAACCTGCCCAAGTGCCCATATAATTAATATGATAGTAATATCAACTCACCTATTCCTATAATTATTATAGGTATCCTTGATCTTCCGGTATCTGAAGGCCAGCTTGCGCATCCAGTCGACGCCGCCGCGCACGCCGGGCGCACACAGGCCGGTGCTGGGCGCGGCGCCGGCGTGGAAGCCGTCCGCCGCGAAGTTGTACGCCGACAGGTCTTGTCCGTTGTCGTCCGCCGCCACCGCGTCTATGTGCTCCTGGTCACAGTCCTGATGAGTGACGACCTGGGTTAGGCTTTTCAATAAACGACACTAACTATACGACTAGACTATTTATTGGGTTAATAATATTTATTGACTGAAATAGGAAAAGGTTAGGTGCCTAGCTAAGGTTTGGAATATTTTTAAGTTAATGCCACTATAGTATCTTTAGGAACAAACAATATATAAAACCAAATCGATGTATACAGTTTTGATTTTAATACAATAAAGCTGAAGAGTTTGTTTGAACGTGCTAATCTCTGAAACTACCAATCGGATTTGGAAAATTCTTTTTTTTTGTTAGCCACATTCATGAGGAAGGCTATGGGAACGGGGAATTCCTATGGGAATGGGAAAAAACGGGATAAGCGCGTAAGAAGTCGCGGGCGACAGCTAGTTTATCAATAAGATAAGATTCGCCAACCCGCCTGCCAAGCTTGGTGATTATGGCAAACCCGTCCTTGGAGAAGGCCTATGGCCAGCAGTGGACGTCTTTCGGCTGATATGATGATGATGAAGATAAGATAGTCAAGTGATGAGGATAATAATATTATATAATATATAAAAATATTAAACTAATGTATTAGTTTCTTACCTCAACATCATTGAAGAAGAAATGCGTGTCAGCTAGGCTGAATATCATCTCTTCCATCCTAAAACCCAATTGAACTATTTGCTGTGTATCCTGAAATAGAAAGATAGCAAAATTAAATAATTTGCCAGGTTCTTGCAAATTTTATTACAAAAGTGTAGTAGTAAGTGTTTTACTATGTTTTCGCAATGGAACTTCAATTTACAAAATTATTGGGGAAAGTAGAAACAATTCTAACTTTTGATTGCATTATGAACTCTTCTAGCAAATATTTGCTAAACTTCTTCCAACTAACAACAAACTTTCAAAAAGTTAAATTGTTTGTCTGTAGATATCTTCTACAGACATACAAACAATTTAACTTTTCGCTGCAAAACGAAAATTCTTCTACACAATCACTGAAATGCCTTGGTTGGTCCTTATCGGCTGGAAGAATATTTTAGCTTCTCAACAAGATGAAGCTTCCTACCTTATTGTACTTAGTAGCATAGGTGCCGGTGAGCAGCGAGTGGAAGATGATGATGGTCTCGTCCAGGTCCCATATGAACACCCTGTCAGTGGCTGGCTCAGGTACATGCTGAGCCGGTGACGACGATGTGTTGCGCCGGCCACGGCCTCGGGAGCGGGATGCTGTGCTTTCTCTGAAGTTCATTGAATATTTTATTAGTTAGTGGCAGAATAAGAAAGTGTTAATAGTTTTAGATTTACAAATCCAACTGGTAAAGCATGTCTTTAAAATACTATGAGCAAGAAAATATATAAGGACCTTACCCTGAGTTCTCTCTACATCTTCGACTGGCAGCGTGTACTTCAGTTTTGATGGGGGACAGTGGACTCGTGTCGTTTATTGACGGCAGCATTGACGATGGAGATTCTGTAATAAAATAAACTTTGTTACAGGGGTTTTTGCTACATGGATACTCCTGTATCCAGTCTCAAGCAGAAATCATGCTGTGAAAGTGTTGCTGTGAGTGTGTTGCCTTTATAGAAATTGTACACAAACATAACAGAATAATTTTGAGCATAATTTAATGTTAAGCAGCAGTGTTTGGTTTTAAATGCAACTATAGTAGGCGCCAGATAATCGTGGAATAACGGTCATTGACCCACCTACAATTATTGACATTTTTAATTTGAAAAACGGAATTAATGACACAAAGCTGTCCCGAATCATCATCTCTCGTGATCCTTAACATTGTCTAATAATGAAAAACGATTCATATTTAATTGTTCAGGTACCTATGAACAGTTATTAGGGAAAGGTCAATGTACTTTATTCCACATTTATCTGGCGCCTACTATAGTCGCTACATGGAGTTGGGTGTAAGCCACTGCATTTAAGCTCTGACATACAAAAGGTTAAGGATTACAAAAAAGTATCCTGATTCACCATAATTTTAACTTTAAAGCCTTCTTATATGGGCATGAGTTCTGATTTATTGTAAGCATTATGTTATCTGGAAGTTCACAAGACATTGAAGATTTATTCTTAGTTTCTTTATAATTAAAATTGGTCTCAATCAATTATTTATCGCACAAACGTGTGCACACACAACAAAAGTGTCGACATGCAAGAGATGTTAAAGTTATTAGTCTCATTTCTGTGTTCCTGATTAATCAAGATTTCTTACACATGCACATTGTTTGCTGTACTCTTATCAGTTAACTAGTTTATAAGAAAGTAAATAATTAAAAGATGGTGATAAGATTACCTACAAATCTACAAACACCAAATATGTAAGAATACATATAATATAGCATATAGAAACAGTTTATGACTAATAGAAGCAATTTATCACGTTTTGGCCTTTATGTGTTAAACTATCTTCAATGTCACGGTGAACGAGCACGAAATAAGCCTACTTGAACATCTTCACTTAAAACTTCTTGCGAAACGACGAATTCTGAGTTTAAAAACACCTACCATCCTCGCTTTCTGTATCTGGCCAGTAATCTGAATCATCATAATGAGATTCAGAATTGTCTTCATCTAGTTTTCTTCGCTTATTGTAGTGAAAATTTTCATTTTCTTTATTCATTGTTTGAGCACAAAAAATCTTATAAAATGTTAACGGAATGGACCTTCAGTCTTCTTTATCGACGGATTGGTATGAACACATGAGATTGTTATTCTATTTTGTTGTATATTAAGGCACTTGTTTTAAAAACACTACTTTGTAAACATTTCAATAGAGGCAACAAGTATCACTAATTTATCATAAACGTCAAACTCGCTTTGACATTGTTGAACTGGGTTGCCATCATTTGGTTTCAAAAGTCCCATGGTAATTGTATCAAACGTTTATTATAGTGGTAATAAAATAGAAGTACATCTGGCGATATATTAGAATTTCACCAGACATATAAATTATAACAAATTACAAAAAAGTACATGCTGGGGACACTTGAAATCAAATCTTTAGTAAAATTTTATTAGCAAATTTAAATTCTTATAACGTGGCAACATTTACTTCCAGTACGTTTTCATTTACCGCTGTCATGACATTCTGTTCTCATTGCACAATAATATGGGTGAATATCATAATTTCAAAAATGGATGAATATCATAATAGAAAACCTTCTCCAAGTATTTTTACCTGATAAAGCACCTCCTAAATGATATGACGTGTGTCCAGCACTGCCGCTGCTGCTCGGTGAGCTGACGTAGGGAGAATAACTAGGAGTAGCATAGTATCCACTATACTGAGCTGCTACGTTGTGGTCCGCGTAACCTGCCGCATAGCTGCTGTAGTCCTAATAACAAAAGTATAATTCAATGGTAGGCTCAATTTTTCATGGTTGATGTTTTTGTTTTTCAAAAATTCCAGAAAGATGCGGTGGCATTTACGTACTTTTAACGTCTATTAAAAAATGTAAGTTGCTGTTTTCTTGATGAATACTTCATTTTCGTTAAAATTTGTTACTAGAAGGGCAATTTTAGTTAGACTTACCTGTTGTGCTGTGGGAAACGACTGCGCCAGCCCTCCATTGTACGAAGAGTAGGCGTAAGGCGAGGGTTGCGTTCCGAAGCCGGAGCTGGGGACTCCGCTCACACCGCTGACGCCATACGCACTCAGGTACGTTGGCGTCGCTTTGCATGATGACCTGATAAAGAGACAGTTATTTAAAAATGTTTACAAAGGTGGAAGAGCCCACTTTCTTTTGTCACCTCGTCTTAAAATACAGAAGGACAGTGCTGCCACAACGACGTCGTTTTGTTCGACTAGCTCACGTTGATTTCATTCTCTAGTTCAGTAGTTCCTTATATTTTTTTGTCGTAAGTAGAAGTTGATATAAACAAACGTTTTGCCTTTAGCTAAAGTAATATTACGAAACAATACTTGGTTCTTGGATTGGAGATCGCTAATAAGATTTATGAAATATTGCACTTTAGAAGTTGGTTTAAATTTCTTGCTTTCACCAACTCGCATACAAGTTGCATTGCGGACTATAGAGGTATTGAGGTAGGTACAATAAAATCAATCACTCGATCATGCGTCCACAATGTGATGAAACTTGCATGCGACCCGCTTGCAGTTATAAATGCCCCCTATTAGTCTATTACTGTGTCTGTTTCTCTTACCTATTGGTAGTGTTGTGCTGCGGCGGGTACGCGCCGTACGGCTGGTTGTACAGCGATGAGCTAACGTACGACGAAGCCGCGCTGCCGCTACCATATTGCTGCATGCTGTGAAGGAATTGATCTTGATAAAACACCGAAGTCTAATACAATTTATGTAAATTTTATTGTCCTTCTTTCGACGATCAAAATATCATTGAAGTGGCGTCATCTAGTAGTCAAATACGAAACTTTTGCGGGCAGCTTCAATAAATAAAATGTTGAATCGCATTAATGTAGTTGTGTATGTAAACAGCGCTTCTATCAGTTAATAGCGGAACTAATGAAGGGCAGCCGCAGACGTAGTTAGTTCTACTACTGCCCAACAGATGGCGCTATAAGTCCCAAAAGACGGATGACGAAAACTGTCTTCATGCAAATTATCTCGGGTTCCTTTATTAGAAACTATTATTTTCGTTGTCAATTTTTGGTGCTAATAAGTATCGTTTACAGGAGATAATCTAGATGTCGCTATCGGCGCGTCTATACGTCGACGCGAGACTTGATACCAATATTATAGTTGTAAGTAGGTACTCTGTGCTTATTACCTCTGTGAGCCAGAATCGCCAGACAAGATATCGCACTCTGAATGTGTTTAAGCATATTATAGGCGAACGGTATGTAAAAATATGACTGTGAAAACAACGTGAAGTGAATTATGAATCTTTGTTCAAACTTAAATAAAGTGGTGAACTGTCAAACTACAAAATGCTAGAAGTTCTCGTATACCTACATATTTCATGGGTGAGTACTCAAAACTCATTACACTTAAAGTTTTACAGAATCTAGATCTTTCCAGAATGGACTGGCTGATGCTTCGGTAGAAATAAAACATCTTACTACCCAACAATTGAGTTGATTAATAAAACAAGATTAAAGATTTAAGCTGTGAGTAGCGTTAGCGTAGAGTTTACGTGAGAAGTTTATGAATTTCGGGCTCTTTTGCGGCTTCACAAAATCCTTCAGAGTTAATACACCTATTTTATTAGATGTTTGGGGTAGCTTTGACGTAGATTGTGACGTCATTTTGACCGATTATAGGGACATTGGGTGTGCCTCTGTTTGGTCTAAAAATAACCCTGAGTCATTAAACTCTAATAAACTTTAAACTCAAATGGCTAACGGCCGGTTTCAATAACGTATTACCTTTAACCAACTGCCAAATAAGCTACCAACTGTAGCTGAAACGTCATGTTTCAAAGGCAAAAATGACGTTTCAGCTACTGTTGGTAGTTAATTTTACAGTTGGCCAAACGTAGATACGTTATTGAGACCGGCCGTAAGTGGTTACAGCCGCACAGGTCGATCTTCAATTTAACGCTTGCCGAGATCATTGCGTGGTTGGGTAACTATCCTTTACATACCGAGACCCTCCAACCGTGCTTCGGAAAGCACGTGGAGCTGTTGGTCCCGCCTGTCATTTGTAAACCTTTGACATTCATGACCGGTAGTCATAAACCCGAAAATCAGTCAATCAGTCTTGCGATAGGGTATATCTACCCAGTAACTGGGTGGTGGATCTGAGATAGACAGTAACCCCATGTAAACTACTGGTAGGTACTCAGTTGCGTCTAACTCCACCATGTAAAAGGCAAGCAGATGATGAGGTATAATTTAAAGTCATTGAGACGACAATGATGTTTTCCGCCCCGTTTCTTTAGGTTGTGTTCCAAACCATGCATGCACCAATGCACTTTAGACTATTAGACGTTCTAGAACCTGCCCAACGAAGATATAAATAGAGATCAAGCATGATTCGATGGCCTTTCCTGCTCTGTATGAGAGAGAGCAGTTGCTTTACAGGGGGACTGTTAGGCTGGAATTGATTACGCTTATTAAGTACCTTGCCTCTTGTAAATTGCTAGCTTACCTGTTATAATACTGGTAGGGCAGCGCCGACTGGTCGTACGGCAGTGTCTCGCCGTACAGCGCCACGTCTGCCTCGCACAGGCCCGGGCTCCGGACCTCGCTCTTTACACCACCTGGCGGGAAAAGGGGCTAGATTAGACACAGGATACTAGAGAATAGTGATACTCACTTGAGCTACATGTTAGCCTGGTACATGCTAGCTCAAAAAGAGATTAATCTACGTAGGGTCCTCCTTCTGAGGCACAGGATAATAGAGAAGAGTTATATTAGCTTGAACTTATATGTCAGCCTGGTACATAATATGAGCTTAAAAAAGAGAGTTAATTTGTGTAGTGTCCCTTCCATTGGTGTATGACCCTGTCGGGATGCTGTCAACCATGTTGATTACTGTGGATGATCGGAGTTTGGCATAAAACCGTTCGTTAGGCTGGGGCTGACTATTCTGGCTAGGGCTTAAAACGATTATTATAGGTCACCGGAAAATAGCAACATCCGTAAGATTATAAAATAACTTGAGATTGTAAACTCTCGAAAAATTGACAACTGAACATTTGGTATACCTACTATTTTATGCATCAAAATTTGATAGTATATAACCTCGCGGAGTCATTCCGATAAAATTGTGGACTGACATAAACTAAACTGGCGACTAATCAGCACTCTGGTCTACGATTTATCTGTTTTGGTGTGATAGTTAAATTGGAAACTTGGCCCCTCATTGGTCTTTGTTTTCTCTTAATATACCAACGAGAGTCTTGTTTCCAGGTTTACTATGACATGAAAACGGTTAAATTGTAGATATGTGCTCTGATTGGTGTTCGCCATTTGCCTTACCACTTGACTTGCGTTTCATTTGTGATGGGTCGATATTTTTTTTACAAACTTTTTTCCCAGTGTATTGAATATTCCATTGAAAAACATTATCGTAATAGTATGAAACAAGTAACTAAAACTTCGTCCCGATAGGATACCTACCCGCACTATCCTCATTCATCAACCAGGCGACCGCAGCCGAAGAGGAGGTCGAACAAAGTCCCCCGGTCGACGTCAACGGCAATGCCAACCCAAGCGACGAGCTCGTCGAGCATCCGTTCGCTAAACTACAGCTCTCCACCTCCGCGGTACCAGGCAAGCATAAGCTGTCAACAGCTGACAAACTCAGTGCTGTGTTGGTGGTCGTGGTTGTGTTCTGGAACAGCGTGGACGCGCCGGAGACTAGGAGAGCTGGCAACGTCGCATCCTGCAGGAGCGACGGCGGGGAGTTGGATGTTGATTCTGATTCGCACGGGGAGGGGTTGACTTCGCCTGATAGTCTGGAAGAAAGAAAAGGTCGGTTAGGAAACAATTCAGGAACATCTACATTCTGAATAATTCGGAATTATTTTTGAATCCCAAATTATTTATTTATCAAAAAGTATGGTTAAGATACGGGAACAGTCTCTCTTCTTAATAGAGAATCCATAATGCAATGAGGTAGGGGTAATTGTATTATGGATTCTCTATTAAGAATGTGGTTCAACCGTCAAATTTAGCTAGCTTCTATCTAAATACTAAACTCTTCCTAAAAATAAAGAACGCGGTTTTGCTACCTTCACTTGATTTCTGATGCCCGACTAAAATGAAACAGTATCCATAAACGCAAAACGTCTCAACCCTCCTTTCCTTAAGTTTATTTATCAATCAGACAGTTAAAGCTCAGTTGTTTACAAGATAACAGCTTTTTAAACGGGTCAAACAAAACAGCCGCTGGTTATCAAAACATTGCTGTAAAAAAACCGTAAAAAGTTGTAAAACCTCCTCCCTCTTGGCCTCTTGTAAACACTTGAGATGTCTTAATTTAAGGACGATAACGACGCAATTAATTCGATGGGTAAGCTTTGATTGTTCCATTAATACTTAATTGGTTCTAATTGAAACTGTTTCCGCGAGTTAACCGCTTATAGCAGCCCTTGTGTTTTGTTATAGGGACCACACTTGGTCAGTAAAGTATTACACGCCTGTGCTTATCTCGCCTGCTTTATATAGGTACCTTGTATTTGGCCTAAACCGCTCCATATCCTATTACCTACAGTTTTCTGAAGCTGTACATTCAGCTTTCAAAACATTTTTAGGCTCTATTTTAGTAAGTTATACCTAAGATCAATGGATTATAGAAATACCTTTTTATGTATAGGTACTTTGTTGATGGTATTCAAACACTGTATTCATCGGCTCCTTCAGAACTAAAGAACTTCGGCTGGTGTAAAACCAAAAAACTAGTTTCCATTGAACCTAAGTATTAAATTATACGAAAAACTTTAATTTCTTCGGATAGCTCCAGTTTCAAAGTCCTGTGGTACGTTTAGTGGACATCAAATTCTTTTTAGACCGTTCTTGTGGCCAGGCTTCTTGGTACGACTTGTGAAGTGGTTGGGTTTCTTTCAGAAGGTTTAAAGCTTAAGTTTATAACAATTCTTGAAATTGGAAGCCATTATGGACTTTCGTAATGCGAAAATTTGAGGCAGCTAATGCCTACACTATTTAGGTACTTTATTTAAAATAGACTCAAGGAAGTTCTGAGTAGATCTTAATAGGCCACGTAGACCACGTGGCGTGGCCTATTGAGATCTACTGAATATAAAATAGAACTTGTGTGACTATGGACTATGGACCATTTGCGGCCCAAAAAATGATTTGGGAATAAAAATGGCCAAACAATCAAAGAACGATAACTATGTCAACATTTTCCATAATATTATTACTCTACTATCATCGCTTGACAACCAACATACTAATCATAACATGACACATTAATAAAACAGAACATATTGCCCCAATTAAGAACGTGTAAAACAAACGAAATCACACGCTGTTAATACTAAATTAGTATCATTAAAACAAATCACCAGAATCGTATAACAGATGCCACAGACTCGGGCCCCTATCTCTCGGGACGATGGATTTATCAAACAAAATGTTTACACGTGTTCCGATTAATTAAGTCCCTTATCAACGTTCGTGAACGCAGCCCTTCCGTCCGCCATTTTTAATCAATTCCCGCGCTGTCAAAGTGACGACCGTGACGTCAACCGACTTTTTTATTTCTTTTTTTTTCGGCAAAATCGGTCACGACGTCTCTTAATTCAATAAACCGTAGAATTTTAGATAATTAATTAAATTATATTGTTTTTGACCGTTGTAAAAGCTAGTTTATTAGGTACTATGACCAACTTATTATAAAAAATGAATTATTAATTAATATTTTTATAGGCTAATTTGAATAATTTTATGTAGATCATAAATCTCTATTAAAATAAAAGAAGTTGTCACCAGAAAAGGTACGAATTTAAATTTTATTGTCACCTACCTGAAATTGTTCTGTTACTTGATAAACATTGTTAATATATATTTTTACCACCAATACCCATGATTAATTTATGTTATAAAAGAACGGCTGCCTCAATACTTTGATAATAATCGCTCTTGCTTGTAGGCAAAAGGCAATGGGCAGGGAAATACCTACAGCTCAACTCACTAATGCCCTTCAAACAAAACATCAATAAAGTAATCTTAATCACTAACAATTTATTAATAAACCATAAAACAACAGCGAATCAAAGTACTATAGCCACACACCCAGCACACATATTTTTGCGCAATAAAATACTTATAAACACACATAATTTTGTCAAATCTATGTTAATGGTACATTTTAGCATAACACCTGTTTAATTTCTATATGAATATTTGCATTTTAAATTCTAATTATGTCTATGATTCACCAATTTGTGATATTCATTTGACACAGTCACGATAAAAAAATAAACTCGGTGTGTATCGACGGGGGGCCAACATTCAAAAGATAAGAAAGGAATCTGTCTGGCATGGCCCGTGCTCCTTGCCATATAAAAAAAGACACAGCTTTTTAATTGGTGTGATTATAACGCAAGCCGTACGCTAGACTTTTAGCGGTATATATACTAATATGCATACAATTAAATATCGTTTTAATTAATACCGAGCCGTAATTACACTTTTATGTAAGTGCGGGAACAATTATATTTTTAATGAGTGCATGGTTATTACGTGGTGTCGGAACTTTTATTGTGCAATTTGCTTTCGATTTTATATTTTGTGTTTGTAATTTCATTAGAAAAGCAATGATTTATCATTAATTTTACTAATGACCTCATTAAACAAGCGTCGAAAGAACTCGAAATAGGAGATTCGGTTACATCAAAGTCTTTACCTATCTGATTTATTTCAAAACTAAATGAAAGGCAAACGTAAATAATACAATTTAAAATCAAGAGGCCGAACACCGCTGCTTTTGTCTAGAAAAAAATGGCCCTTGTTTATATTAGTTCGCGCCTTTTTCAAGTGTCACTTTGCTCCACTCCGGCCATTGGAACAACACTATCATATATCAAACGCCGGAATTTTACAGTTAATGCTGGCATTGTCACTATCTTTTTAATTGAAAGCTTTTTTTAATGTTTTCGGCTCTTTTTCAATGGATTCTTTTGACTTTTTACTCGCGGTAGTCAGCGTAAAATGTCGTTAATCTCGGCTAACAAAAGACTTCAAACAGTTTAATAGGCGGCTATGCATGACATTCCATATGGCGCGAAGTTAGATGTCACATTTTTAGTTTTATGTTCCGGATGAATTGGCGTTTGAATATGCGGCCGAGGCAATTAAGATTTTCTTTTTGATATGTTGATGGTTTCCACGCTGATTTTGGGAGAGGAAGGGAATGTATCCGCGTCTTGATATCTTTATTTCCGGGGGATAAAAAACCTTTAAAGGTGCTAAAACATTGTAATACATGTTTCAGGTAGAGTACAGAAGTTAGGTTTCTTTCTCTTCGTTCTACCTTTTACCTTTTACTGCATAAATGAGAGTTTCTAGACTTAAGCCGTTATCATGAGTCATGGTTTGGTCTTTGTGTGTAGGTACTCTCTTTCCCTTTGATATATTTTATTCTGAATGGGACTATCCTTTTGTCTCAAACTGTCAGTGTGAGACACTGTGTTCTGTGCTGGCGGTCACTAACGATTTGGTTTGTAGGATCCTCGAAACTTGTCATCTAACCACAACCATTACAACCTCAAGCTCGTGACAATATGAAATGCCTGGCTACATCATGAAATGTCAAATTCAAACCTAACTTGGGCGACGGAGCCCCGAGGGGTTTGTTTGTCAGATTTCTACTATATCAATGCTCATTCAATACTAATATTTAAATGTCTACTTCAGCATCAATCTTTGTGCTCATTACACTATCGAACTTTGAATAAACATCCCAATAACAAAAGCCTGAAACACACTCGACACATTATCGACGAGGCACGTGTTTATTTACTGCACGAACTTATGCCATAGCATAAACTGGGGCTTTAAGAGTTAAACAATAAAGTCTCAGTGCCCTCTGACAGGGACAATATACGGCACACTTCGTAAAGGACCTCTTTGTTCGCGAGAGGGTTCCGTAGCGAGTCGATTGTGACAATTTGGTGTAAATAAGCTGTGTATGTGCTCGACTGTGTTATCGGGTGTGATTGAATAAGCAGTTTTCGGGATTGGGCACACCTAACAAAATGTTGAGAAATTAGTTTTAATTACTCTGATTTGGTACCTAATGAAGCCAACAGTCTTCTAACAAAACAAATGAGGATATGTAGTACCGATTAGCTCTTATTGTTTTCCCTGCGTCTAATGGCTTCGTAATCATTTTAGACGAAAGACATCCCTAGCCCTGTTTCACATATGTCAAAGCGAGGACATAGGTCCTCTCCCAAGTTTTGCCAAATCAACCGGTCCTGTGCCTCTCGCATCCAGCGGACTACCATGACCCGCACTAGGTTATTAATCCAGCTTATAGGGCCCTGCTCAATGCCACTTAAGTTTGGCAATGTTTTGAGCTATGTGGTTTACCGTGATTCTCCTGTGATTCTCTTTACAACCTATTAGCTTATTCCTTTTAATTAAAAGTACCGCGTCGGTATCCGTAGCCTTAACAAAAAGGCTAGGCACTAGATCACTAGAGATTGGTTACGGCCTAGTTCATAAATTAACTGAAAATTAATCCAGTCATTCCTTCATTGGCAATTTCACTAAATAGTTTGGTCGTGACGCTTAAACATTGCTTATCCTTTATGCACAAGTACCACAAATTAAAATAAAAGCGGTTCTAAAACAACAAGGATCCCGAAATCGGTGGCCCTTGCCGCCATTTGGGGCCCACGTGTCAAACTTAGCGTTAAAATCTATTAATTGCATGTTTTTGTCATCTGCCAAATTTTTTCGTTCATAAAAAAGCTCACAGATGTCTGGAATGACTAATGTAAGGGTTAAAAATAAACTTTTAATTTATTATGTCACTAGAAATCAGGTTTAGAGTAGATTAAGTAGTTGCGTTTAGTTAGTATGTTGTTTCAAATAGACGGATTGATGTTTTTTTTCTTTGAAAACTGATGAAATTAATGGTGTTGCTTTTATGTTAGGAAAAAAAATATATTTTTTCAAATGTTGTTCGATTTTGTTAAGATGATTTTAAATTGGAATTATGATCAATTGGATCGTTCTTATAAGATTAAAGGAATTGGAGTGGGCCATTTGATTGAACGCTTCTCAAATGGTTATTTTTTGCTTTTATTCCAATAAGAGAATTAATTGTTACTTATATGTTAAACTAAAGCCTATTATTATATTTCTTCCTCGACCACAAACTTTCTCCACCCGATTCAATTGATTCGAGTGCAGGAAATGACTTAGAAATTGAGGGGTAGCTTCTAAACTAAAACCAAATACAAAATAATGAAAAAAGCCGGAGCTAAAATAACAACGCGTAAAAAAGCCACTTGCTTTTTAAACATTTGAAGAAATAGAATGAGTTCCATTCATATTTTAACCTACGTGCAGGAGAGGATATTAATAAAAAAATAACAACAAAACATCAACAGACTTGGCAGTCAAGACATACGATACTCCAGATCCTGCTTGTCATAAGTAAAAAATATACCGTATAACGGAACGGAATTGCGTCAAAAAATTGATTTATATCGCTCAAAACATACGTTCAGTTTCGCCCATTCATTATTCTAACTTCAAAAATGTTCGACAACATTTAAAAAGTCAAGGAATGTCATGTTAACTACTAATTAACCTAACTAATACGCTCCCTAAAATGGAATGCGGCCGTCGAATGCCAAACGCGGTTATTTTTTTATATTTTTGTTCGCGAGGCAAAGGTATTTATGAAACGCAGTATTTCGTGTTTTTGGAATGATGAAATATTGTAGTGTGAATGGAAAAATGTTTGGAAATGTAAATAAACAGTAGGCGCTGGTTTCTTAAGATTAATTACTTCTTTTATCGGAATTAATTTGCGTAAACGATGGCCATGTTATTTTTTGTGAAAGCAGAAAGCCTGTCATGTCCAACATGTCGACAACTGGGAAGACAAATGACTATCAGCCGCAGCAGCAATAATATTATTTATAAAAATCTAACCATGTGATAAGTTTAAATACTGAGATACTGATTAGTATATTCTTAATTCAAATAGGTATTCTATAGACAATTAAGAATCTAGTAGTCAGTGTTTAAAATAATCAAATGATTCAATTTTTAAATAAATATAAAGTTCTAGCTAGTCGACAAACATTTCGACCTCTCTAGAAAGCTAGTTAACCTGCAGCTACGATTTGTCATGACGCCAACATGTCCGCTCTGTGCTTTTTTGGCCGAAGTTGGATAACATATTATCCAACTTGAAAAACGAGGATAGATGGAAGAGCAGCATACCTAAGCATTAAGCCGTCGCGCCGATAAGTAGTCGTTGTGACCAAAACCGGCCATATGGCATCATCACACCAGTAAACAAAATACGACAGAAACTAATTCTACAGAAGATATCAAAAAGCTCCTTAAAAAAAGAAAATCATCATAGTGTCCGAAAGACGTCCACTGTTGGACATAGGCCTCCCCCAAGTGTCGCCACAACAACCGGTCCTATGCGTCTCGCATCCACCGGTCACCTGCGACCCTCAGCAGGTCATCAGTTCACCTTGAGGGAGGCCTTCCAACGCTGCGTCTTACGGTACGCGGTCTCCACTACAGAAAGTTTCGGCCCCATCGACCATCTGTTCTGCGAGCAATGTGCCCTGCCCACTGTCACTTCAGTTTGGCGATCTTTTGGGCTATGTCGGTAACCTTGGTTCTCTTGCGGATAATCTTTATTCCTGATTCGATCACGTAAGAAAACTCCGAGCATTGCCCTCTCCATTGCTCTTTGGGTGATATTAAGCCTTCTGATGAGGCCCATTGAAAAGAACACGTAGTTGAAACTGGTGAAACAAAATACGTCACAGAACCAAATATGCATACCATCAAAGCCCAAATTAACACATCCAAAAAACCTGCAACCATCCAAAAAAATCAGATCACCAGATCAACCAGAGATTGCAAAAACATAGCTCTCGAATCTATTGAAGTACCCAAATCGTCGCGTAACATAAAACCTTATTGTGTCCTACTCCTTTGATCACCGCGTGATAATGCGGATGGAGGGTGTGTCCGTATTTTATTAAGTAGCTCTTTTCACGGCAATTGTGTACTTTCAATATGGGGATTAGAGCGGGATTAAGGACCCTTGCTATTGTGTTTTGAAGAGCAGAGACGGGTGTGAGCCGTAGTTTAGTGTAAACTTTAATTTGGAGGCAGATGAGTGGGTATGTTGAGTGTCTGTTGAGATGATGGTATTCGTTTGATTTAACGGAGATGAGGATAATATTTTGATACAGAAATGTAGGACTCTACCAAGTGATTTTTTAACTATCAAGGTCGGGATCCAGGGGGGCTAATCGGGATTATGGTCCCGCCTCTGGGCTAGGTATAGGTCGACCAGTCTCCAAATGATGTGTCAGGTCAATGGTGCTTGAAAACTGGATCCTCCCTTGCTGTTGATGATGATGATTTTTGAATAGTAAGAGTTGAATATGTTGATACTGCAAGGTAAAACAGGTGAAGACAATGATCTCTTTGATGAAGTTAAGACTAGTCTAAATCTATCAAACATTCTGGAACCAGAGAGATATAGAAAGATAGAGAAACTGTGATATATTTTCCAAATGTTGCTGAACATTTTGCAAGAAAACGCAAGGAATAGAGAAGATAAAATGAAAATGTATATAATACAAAGTAAATAATACTTTAGGAACTATTCTGTAACTAGACACAGTGCAAGATGGAGAAAAGATGATGAATATCGCAATACTCATCATTTTTTCTTTAACAACTTTCTTTATCGCAATAAAAGGCGAAGAAAGTTGTGAAGCATCCTTTCAAAATAGTGGAATCGACTAATATAACATCACTAAACACAACTCACCCTAGCATAATCCAATAGGTTAAGCAGAGGCGGAGATTATTGTTAATCTTCCAATCAACAATGATGTATTTAGGGGGTGAACTATAATACTAACAACGATTCGAAAACACCCATTCCACCCAGTGTATTATTGATCGTTTGTGGCTTATTATTGCATTCCCTATAAGTTACAATCAGTGACCGGATAATCGGGTGCTAATATACCTAAACTTCACTGTTATTCCCACGAAAGTTAATACGGACATGCTTTACAGAATCCCAGATCCCGGAATCTTTCGAAATTTTCGAGATTGCTAAAAATGCCCGCATACAAAATATAATTGGAACTCGTTGTGAACTCTCATTAATTTTTTTTAAAGTTATTCCATTTGTTTTGAATAAAATAAAGATACTAAATCAAAATAACCACTGCTATAATTTCATAAAGTTTGTTATAGTTGTTTTTACAAATTTTTTTAATCCCGGGAAGCCCGAATTATGTACTTATTTATTCAGCAACGAATGTCGGGAAGAAGTTTAGGTATATAAGCGCCCGATTATCCGATCACTGGTTAAAATACTTTCTAACTAAGTAAGGATCAAATAAATGGCTCAAGAGGTCAGTGTATGTCTACTGAGACGATGACGAAAAGGTTTCCAATATTATCAGTTCACGAATATTTCGACCTTTAAGAAGATATACTCTCTTGCTTTTATTTATTTGCGTATGACTAGGCAGAAACGAAAGAACAATCAATGCTAGGAGTCTAAAATACTTTGAAAGCTTAGTTTGAAAGTTAATTAAAACTTTCTTACATTTCCAAATATCGAACGATAAGTGTTGTTACATTTGACCAAAAATAGGATTGATTTACATAAACAAATGATAAATCCTAACTTTTTGGTTTAAAATATTCACAATGAATATAATAAACTAACTTCCGCACGACGGAAATATTACTGTAAAGTTTCATCAAAATCCATATAGAACTTTTTGCGTGAAAGTGTAACAAACGTCCATCCATCCATCCGTCCAATCTCCACAAACGTATTTATTAAACGTATTTGTACTAGGACAGTAGGATAGGTTACCATGTACTATCATTAGATTACTTACCGATCTGATACATCGGTGCCTGTGTCAGGTCGTGGCCTTTTTGCCTGTAACAATACAGAATTAAATGAGGATTCAGAATATTGAGGAGAACCCAGAGAAAGCAAAGGTGTCATGCGAGGTGCAAAGGGCCAAAGGCAATGCTGTGGAAGCTCTACTAGAAAATACGAATACAGAACCGCGTGCCCTCAACTATAACTTTTTTATATGGGACTAGCGGAAAGTTCTGCCTGAAAATTGGCTTTTCGTATGAAAAAGCCACCTACGGGTCCAGTTGTAGATCTAAACCATGAAGGAAGTACACGAACAATACAAACTTTGATCAAAATCAGTCACGCCATTTGGAAGGAGTCCTGTGATATATGGTACGGAAAAATATTATGTATATTTAAAGATGAGGTCTACTATGAAACGAGCGTAGCGCGGGCCTGAAGATGTCTTCTCTCTTTGAAGGTGCAGGTACCAGGAACACAGACGCTAATGGGACTATCCACACTTTTATTGAATGCTTGACTCAAAGACTATAATTATAACTCTATGGCTTGACTGCATCATAAAGGGGTATCACTGACGGATAGCACATTGTCGCCATATTGTGATGGTATTCTATTGTCTATTTCGTTATTTTTATAATAATTTCGTCTCGTCTGCATTTTTTTGGTCACGCGAGGATTTCACTTTTCCTATTATTGGACATCGTTAAACTCATAAAATTTAATTTCCATAAATTCTTTATTTTTTATCTTGGATAAAATCAGAAGACTTGTTTCGTGATAACCATCTTATTCTAGATATCGTTGCTTTTGATTTTTAAACATTTCAGACCTTGATTTACTAGTAGTTATTAAAGTGGAAGCTCTTGTCAACCAAATTTAGAAAATCACTGACTATCTTAGAGCCTTAAATAGAAAATTAACGATATGCTGTATGGTGTCGGACGTAAAAAGAATAGCACCAACCAATCACTTCCCGTGGGTGTCGTAAGAGGCGACTAAGGGACTCACCAGAGAATGGGCAGCAGCATTCTCTGTGGTTCTGTGCATTGCAAAAGCTACACTGCGATTGCCAACCCGCCTGCCAAGCGTGGCAATTATGGCAACTCCCCCCCCCCTATGTCCAGCAGTGGACGTCTTTCGGCTGATAACTTGATGATGAACGATAGCGTATTTAGCGACATTTTTCACAAACATCTGTCGCCCTTCTGAGAACTATTCATTGTGATTTGTGTGTAAACCGAAAGAAGAATGGCTACTGTTGTTGAATGTCTGTCACGGGGATGTTTAGACGTCCATAATTATTTTTAATGTGCCATGGAACTTCGATGCCCAAATAATAATTATATTAACCATACATTAGAGAAAGGTAATTATTTTGAAAGATGAGACTAATGAATTTCTGATGAGATTAATGAACAAACTCTTTGCAGTTCAAATTGATTTAAAAGTAAGTTACGTCGTTTTGAGAGATGACACTAAAAATGGCGGGAATTTCAGGACTTTTTACCGTTTGTTAAAAATTTTCAAAAACAAACATTTTGTTGATTTAATATGCAAACTTACCTAATAATTATTGTACGTACGTCACTAAGTACAATATTTCCATCAAGTTACTATGAAAATAAAAAGTCTTTTATGATCTAATTTAGCGTAAGATCGCTATCAGCCATAGACGACTACATTTTTTTTATAATAATCAATAAGGAAGAGCATCGATTTAAACCAGAGATAAGATCTTGTAATCAGATAGCTTGGTTTGATGAGATTCTAACAACAAATTAGGCATAAAGTCATAAAAGAGTCCATTTTTAATTATGTAGAGATCTTGATTATTTGGCCTAGACTGGGTCATTGGATCATTAAGAGTCTGTTGATTAATTTGGATGACGCACTACGGAAGAATATCATGCATTTTGTTTTACTTTATAATTTTGTTTGTCAACGGTACTCATTTAATTAGACTATTTATTTATAAGCCTTATTTATTGTTCTATTGGTCAACTGGAGGATAAGTAAGTCTTTCGTTTTGCGACGAATAAAACAAGCATATTTTGTATTTATATACAGAGTGCTAATTTGTTTCAACAAAAAAAAATTTTGGCTGACAAGAAGTTTCCTAAAAAAAACCGAAATTAATGGCTTCTTCTCTATTTATTAAAATGTAGTTACTGCTCTAATTGCCTGAAGTTCCATTGCATCTGAAGAATTCTACCGCGGGCACAAACACAACATGCATACAGCGGCAGCTCCCTACCTTCCTTAATAATATATATATTATATTTCAGCCAATTGTGTCCCACTGCAAAGGCCTCCCTTTCTTCCTTCCATTCCCTTAATAATAATTTCTACTTAATTCCATATCCATTCCATAACGAGAGAGAGGCGAGATCGAGGTCAAGAGCCGACCGATAGTTGACATAAGCCTACCCTAACACTAGATCTATTGACAAGCTAATAATACAAATAATTTATTTATTTGTTTTTAATCCAGTGCAGTCTATAAATATGTAAATAAAACCTGACCTATGCCATCTTGTTCGTTATCTCTAAATCACTGAGATCTTGACATTTGAGCGATAACATCTTTCTGCTGATGCGTTTCCTTACAATAGATCAATGATATAATTTAATGTTTTTTAATGATTTGTCTCAGGAAAAAAACAATACATAAATAAGGTGTCGACAAAATGGAGACCTTGACTCCGAAACAATTTTTTATATGACTGCAATTACCATTTTATTGTTTTGTTTGTTTCTATTCTTATTATTAATATTATAATCGATATTGGAATTTCAGATAAGTATATATATTTTTTAATAATTTTATGACAAGAAACTAATGATTCGATACTGGATAAATCATTTTGTCAGCTAATTCAAAAGAGATTTTATTCGTCTGTGGAAAATAAATACAGAAACGTTTTATATCTATGAAAAAAATAAAACGAAGATAAAGATGTAAGATGTAATAAGAACGTATGTCAAGTATAAGTAGGTAAAATATTACATTACCTATCTATACTAATAAAATAAACCTGAAGAGTTTGTTTGTTTGTATGCGCTAATCTCTAGAACTACCACTCGGATTTGGAAAATTATTTTTGTATTGGTATGATAGCCACATTCATGAGGAAGGCTGAGCAGCGTCACAACACCAACTTCAAGTCGTTTGTGTTGCGGGTTCCGACACAACATCTCGACACGTTCCTAAAGGTAGAGATTTGGCCGAAGGGTGTAGGTAGTCTATCGACTTTTCGCGGCAGGCTACGCGACACCGCGCAGCGTAACTCGACGCCGTCACTTCGTGTGTCTTAGTTTATAAGTTAAGCAAGATTAATATGTATTAGTTTATTTTTTTGTTTGTTCAAGTTGCCTGATAATAAAGAATTATTATTATTCTTTCCTTTATTCATTGTAAATAAACATATAAATTATTTTTTTAAATATACAAAGATATAAAAATATAAAAATAGTAGCCCACCAGTATCGGGAACAAGGTTTATTATTATTATTATACGGGAACGTTGCAATGCGTTTTATTTTCAAATTTCAAATAAATAATCTGTTTTTCTCAAGATAGTTATTACAAAAACCTAGAACAGCTCAAAATAATAGATAGGCTTTCCCAGACTTCATATGACATACACGTGTAAAAACAAAAAATATGAACCAGTTTATTTTTAAACTCGATTTTATAGCTGCTATCTTGATCGCCAGTTTATTATTAAACTTTTTGATAAGTTTTTACGATTCAATTAATAGCTGCTTTTATGAGACTATTAATTTATTATTATTTAATGAAAATGGCTGTGGCCTATGACCAGTATTTGTCGATTAAAATTATTTATAATTGTCTTTTGTAAATGGAATGTAGTTAGAATTACTTAAATAATTTTATGTTTGAAAAATTTACCAGCATTTATGCTTTCAATTTTTTTATCACTATATTTTATAAAATGAACACGGTTTTGTTTCTTTTTACGCATGAAGCCTTTTAATTTAATTTTTCATAGACAATAACTCTAGATTTTTTTATTTGTTTACCTACCAATTACCGATTTTTACTCTCAGTCTCGACATCTTATAAAAAGGAAAACAGTCACAATAACTCAGTTCTAACTACCAATCAAATGTTTAACCTAACGGTTAGTTTAACTAACCGAGATTCGAGATAAACGTTTAAGTTATAAATAATAAAACTCCTAAATGTCGCCTCGTTGAATCAAGATTAACTTAACAACATTCATAAAAAATGAACCGAATTTGGGGTGACAATGACAATTATCGGTTTGGTTGTTTTCTTTTTCATTTGTTTTGATTACAGTGCTTGATTTAAATATATGAAGTTATATAACTTAAATATAAATAAAATGACTTAAGAAATTCCAGATGGCAGAATTTTTAAAATTGTAATTTGTAACCCCTTTAAGATTTAAAACTTGTTGTTGTTGCAGTGTGATTAACAAGAAAAAATCTTAACTTTTCATATTTAATCTAGATTAACAAAATATCGTATTGCTTAAATCATTATTAAAATTGGTATAACTCGAAAATAAATGGCCAGAATCCACCAGCCACACGGTCCTAAAGATCTCGTCACCACACTGGTCACTCGTCAAACATACACCCATAACTGGATATCGAGTAGTCCTCAAGTTTCAGTTTAATTTACCAAAACTACCAGAACCTCGGAACCGAATTAAACTTTATGGAATTCAAATAACACCGAGTGAAATATTCTTTGAAACCTGTTACGTTAGTTAGCCGCATAACTACATGGGATTTAATAAACTCGGAAGATAATCGGTGATGTCACCCTACCCGAGTCTCGGGGCGCCATATTGTCTAAATGATATACGAACTTTTTGTTGGTGACAATTGAAGTGCCTTCACGTTTCTCTTACAATCTTATTGGTGCCTGGTAGCTGTAATACAAATCTTACCATTTAATTGGGGTAATTAACGAATTAAAATTGTTGTCCTGTTTATTCTCAAGCTATTATTGAATATTTTGAGGATTAAATAATGCAATTATTTTTAGGCTAATCCAGTGAGCCCTATGTATATGAAGGAAAGAAAATCTTCCTGATTCCTCAGTAATGACTTCTTCCCTCAGCTAGTAAATTCTCCGGAAAATTCTTTCTAAGCTTATCATTTTCGCTCAAAGCAAAATGATTTATTTGTGCAGTTTTTCTCATTAGATCAATAAGCGTGTTGTCAATCAAGTTGTCGTTCTTCAAGTTTGAATTTATATTTTAAAGTATTTTTCAATAGGTAGAGACAGGACAGAGAGTTTGAAGTCATGTCTATGTGAAAGCTCTGAATTAGTGTGGTTAACCGTTGAATGCGATCCGAATCCGAGAAAATACGTTCCGAAGTAGTCATAGAACAATTTGTATGGTAGTATACGTACTAGATGCGAACTCCGTCGTCCGATTTCTCTGCGTCATCCGTGAGTCTCCAATTCGGAAGAATATTGACTGCCCGAAGTCGCCGTAGTACGGTTTGTATAAACGTTTTCGCTTTACCACGGAATCGAATCAGACATATCCAAATATGGCCCCTGAATAGCTTGGATTTAGATCAGAGATTGGAGTAGTGCGTAAGCAATATCCAGCTTCGGGCTGAGTTTTTTAGACTCCAGATCCGCATTTTACTAATTCGAATCGGATGTAGTTCGAAAAGCAATATCCGAATTCGGTCCGAGTTTTTAATTCGTATTTTCACGGATTCGAATCGGATGCAGTGCGTAAACCGCACTTATAAAAAAATAATTCTATCCTTGTTGCTAAGCGAAGTTTTCATCTCAGTCGCAATCTGTCGAAAGCACCTCTAAATTCCCTATATTTTTGACATAATGCGAGTGAGATGCGAATACGAACGTTGCTTAAAAAATTATAAAACTGTCCCTGAGGTCTCTACCGATTTTGGACCACTAACCTTTTCTAAAATTTACTCTGATTAATAAACCACCAACATAATATCCTAATGACCGGGCGATCCCTTAAGCTCGCTACCAGGACCACAGCGCTGCAAGGAGGTATCGTGTGAGAAAGGGCGTAAATCAGCGGGCGCATTCCTCTCGAGGTGTGAGGCCGCCTGATCTCCCGATAACTCCGGCTAATTTATACGTTTTACGCGGCGACAACGCGCCTGAACGGACGGCTGAATACAGGCTGTGGCGTTTTGAAATATTTTATTTATTTTAAATGTTTATTTGATTTAAGGGTTTTGGTTTGGAAAAAGATTGTCTTCTTATGAGTATCATTTATATTTTCAATTGGATGAAGTTGAGGTTTTTGTAAAGCTATGTGTTTCAAAAATATACATGATCTTTGTATCTATTCAGTTACTCGGCCGCATCCGTTTATACTGGAAGCCGCCCAAAACATACTTATAATTGGCCAAAGGTTAGGCAGACAGACTGACAGCCAGTCCCTAAGTTTAGGTCAATGGCTATAGCTGAATGAGTAGGTAAAATTTATTTAACAGGAACCTCAGTTGTTATTTAAATATTCGTATCATTGTGATTTTCCATGAATAAACAAAGAATAAATTATATTATTCTTATATTTATTGTGCATTACTAATTAAAGCACAGGTGCAGCTAATAACAATAGTTGTCGTCACTCAAATCAGCGAGTGCGATAAGATCGTGTTTGAGATAGTCGTATTTACCTTATTCATTTTAATTATTATTTATGCGTTAACCTAAGAAAATCTATAAAATACCTTGTAGTCTTAAACATTTATTGTATGAAAAAAAAAATAGTAAACTAGGTTTAACTGTTCTAGAAACGAGGAATTGCAGATGCCTTATTGGTTCCAAAATCGACAAAATAATGAGAAAGCCTTATTTTAATATTACTGTTTTTCCAAACAAAATCGTTCAGTTTTTACTTCACGGATAAAAAAAAATCTAACATTGGAAATGTCGGAATAATCAGCACTTTACTTTAGGGAAAAAGTAAATAAATATTAGTTTAATTACTATAGTTGGCGCCAGATAATCGTGGAATAACGGTCATTGACCCACCTACATTTATTGAAATTTTTAATTTGAAAAACGGAATTAATGACACAAAGCTGTCCCGAATCATCATCTCTCGTGATCCTTAACATTGTTTAATAATGAAAAACGATTTATATTTTATTGTTTAGGTACCTATGAACAGTTATTAGGGAAAGGTCAATATACTTTATTCCACATTTATATGGCGCCTACTATAGTTACTTCGTGACATGAATCATCGCATTAAAAAAAAAAACAAAACGGGAACACGCTATATTCTAAACAAGCGTCAGAACAAAATGCTTCTTTATTTAAACGTAATTCGTTTATTGTTTTATCTCACTGCATATTTACGACCGGGGACGCTTCGCCCCGCACCCGCGTCCTAACATATAAATTATAAAATTTATCGACCGACCAATTTTATGTTTTATCTTCGATAATAACATGCGATATTGCCGATTATTAATAAGATCTGTTAGTTTTTCGACTTGTCGCGTGAACTGTCAATTTTAATAGTGATTTATTTTTTTCTTGTTTCTGTTTTATTGTTCGGGATTGTCATTTGTTTCTGGTTCGGATTGAGAATGGAGAATGTTTTGACAGACGTCATTAATTGAACAGAGAACAATGTTTTGGGTTTCAAAATTATTCCTCAAAGTGATCATATCAGTCGAAAGACGTCCACTGCTGGACAAAGACCTACCCCAAGTGTTGCAACAACAACCGGTCCTGTGCGTCCGCATCCATCGGCTACCCGCGACCTTCACCAGCTCATAGGTCCACTTTGTGGGGAGGTCTTCCAATGTTTCGTTTTCCGATACGCGGTCGCCACTCCAGAACTTTTCAATCTCATCGACCATTTGTTCTGCGAGCAAAGTGGCCTGCCCACTGCCACTTCACTTTGGCGATCCTTCGGGCTAAGTCGGTAAATTTGGTTCTCTTGCGAATCATTCCTGATTGGATCACGCAAGGAAACCCCGAGCATTGCCCTTTCCATTGTCCTCTGGGTGACTTTAAGCCATCTGATAGGCCCCCATTGTGAGCGACCACGTTTCGGTTCCATAAGTCATCACTGGCAACACGCACTGGTCATAGACTTTCGTCTTGAGACTCTGTGGTATGTAAGACGAGAAGATACCACGCAACTTCCAGAACGCCGCCCAGCCGAGTCGGATTCGACGGTTGACCTTTTTCTCGAAGTTAGTCCTACCTAACTGGACCGTTTGTCCCAGGTAGACGTACTCGTCTACAACTTAGAGTGTAGAGTCTCTGATCTTGATAGGAGTGGGTGCTTATAATGACCTTAGTTTTGTACCATGAGATTTAAAACCCACTCTTCCGGGAGCTCTACTGAGGTCATCGAACATTTTACTGAGGTCCTCCATAGTCTCAGCCATGGCCCATGACGACTAAATCGTCGGCAAATCGAAGATGAGTGATGTACTCACCATTGACATTAATGCCTTAATGAAGCTGCAATATTGTAATTTAGGTACCTGGCTATCAAGAACCCTCAAACTTTATATTTAATTGTAAGAATTGAAAACCAGACAAATAAAATTAAAACCGCCACCTTTCTCATACCGGCCAAATTCCACGAAGTTCCCGCGCATTCACAAAGTAAGTCTGTTTTCGATTACGTAAACAAAATGGAGTTAAGCCCAATCGATATAATGCGCGGGAACTTACAAGTTGTATCGAGAAAGACATCTTGGACGATAAATCGCGCCGTGTTCGACTATCAAGCCGGACAAATTTGTTTTTATTGGTGTTATCTCTGGGTGGCTTTAGTTTTCGTTGCCTTTGCCTTCCATTTTGTTTCTTTGTTGTAGTATTTTATGTGCGGTGCGTGCGATAGTTTAAAAAAAATGACCATTGAATTAAATTAATATCTCTATTATTTTTCGTGTGATTTGTTTGAGCTTTATTATTATTGTAAGTTCAATGGACGTAGGTTATATTCTATGACCGGTCATAGTTGATGAGTTATTGCTTTCAAAATGCTGTCTTTAAGCATCGTTATTTTTACAAGCTAGTATTTTAATTCCGTCAGCCTGATCAGAGCGTTAAAGTAACCAATGATACGACATTATCACGTAACACTCCTGGTTAGCTAGACACTTCTTTGCTAAAACCTCCCCAGAGACAATATCTTACCAGGAAAGCATTCCACTCACTCGTAGCCTAATCATCATTGCAATAAGGCATTGTTACTCGCTAATCTTCATCGCATACCAAAATTAAACGATCAACCAACATGTAAGCCAATACCTCTTCGGAGTTATGAGAGCCTGGTATCAGGTGGCTAACGATCCTCTGTCCCGTAGGTACGTTACGACTTTTTAATGGTCACCATGAATGGGTAACATGAGATCTGACGCCTCACCATGCTATTCCACTTGGAAACATAAACAGTTTTGTACAATGAGACCAATAAAATTTGGTTTTAGTTACGCTGGACAGATAACGCTTGGAGTGAATTAATCATGGCGGTTTGTACCATAAAGATCGTCTTGTCACTTCGATTGTTTTAAGTTAGTGTTGTGACATAGTTTTCGGGAAGTTTAAATTTCTTCTCGACAAAATCTTTTACATTTTCGTCTTCGATTTCTTTTTCAATATTGTTGTTACCATACTTCACTTTAAATTCTAAGTCTTGAATGTCTAACATTTAATTTTAATACTATTTTCTTTTTTTATACCTCTAATCGAATAGTTTTCCATTTCAGCCATTTAAATATCGAAGCATTTATCCTAGGGGACTTTCAATTTAAGTACTCAGACACAAATTTTCAGTATTTTTTCGTTTGCAGTAGGTATAATTGCATCAAAAAGGTGTTTTTTTTAGTATAATAGCGTAACAAAAGGTAGGTAGGTATATTTCAGTAAGGATCACAAGTGTCATGCAAGGTATCAAGTTAGGTCATACCGTGCAAATAAAGTTAGAAGCTTGAACTAAAGGATAAAACTAAAACTGTGTGCAGTGCATTCTTGTGCGAATTTGTACAAAGTGCATTTCGTGAATCTAATTGTGTATATTTTTCAAATCGTACGAACTATAAAATTGAGTTACATCTGTAATAAAATAAATTATAGAACATCTAAAGCACTCAATTTTCTACTAAACATTTATTTACAGTGAGGATTTCCAAATTAGAATCTGTATTTTATTTTCTTTTTGAAAGCTTGTAACCGTAGACAGGCCATTATCAAGACCTACGGTCAAAGTAGCGCCATCTACAATGCGAAAATGGAAATCCTCACAGCTCGTACGTTTGCTTATCAGAATGCATCTGACCTTTGGCTCGGTGTGGTCCAAGCTGCAGCGTGGGGAGGCGCCCCCTCCAAGGTAGCTACACGGCATCAGGGTCACCATTATTTACCCTCGTGGTAATGTCACACACAATGTCACTTCGACAGTTCTTTTGGCGGGAAATAGTTTTTGTGCTGTCATTTTGCGCTTATCGTTTCGTTTTTGAACGGTACACTTTGTCTTTGGTTGGTTGTGTGATTTTGGTTAGTTTTTCACAATCCATAGCGTGGGTAACCTAGAGATTAAATAGGAAATACAGTTTAGAGTATATTAAAAGCCTACATGAACGTATATCTCAAAAGTTACAAAACTTCGATGTTAATTTGGCACTTCTTCTCTTTTCTAAGTTGTGTGTAATCTACTCATCATATGGATGTGATAGAATACAAAAAAAACGTTAGGTAGTCCTCATCATTATACCCCAAGGCCACACGCCAAAAAGTCATAACCAATTATAACGCTTGGCCGGTGGCTAGTTATCGAGAACCACTTAGTCATCGCCCTACGGTGGTCGAAATAAAAATATATTTAGAAACAAAAGTTAAAAAAAAATTACACGCATGCCGGACGGACCACCCACGGAGTTCTGTCAAACGTTGAACAGCCATGTTCATCAAGTTGTCAAATTGAGTTTGACATAATTGTGAACGAGCCTTTTTTGTAGAACCTCATCTGTATTCGTTGATAATCTGTGGCTTCTGGTCATGTGAATAGATACTTGAGTACCGCTTGCGACAATTTTTGTTTGAATTAGTAGTAGGTATTAGAATTACTAGCCGTGTCTAATTAAATATCGGTAGATACCTAAGTAAATTCAGGCTTCTGTGTGTATTAGAATACTAGTAGTGGTCACTTTAATGCTCAGATGTAGGTAATGCTGATAGAATGCTGTTGAAAATTAAATGGCTAGTTTCTAATAGCTAAAGTGGTTGAAAAGGTGCAATAAAGTTTTAAGTTAAACATGGTCTGCAATATTGTAGACATTATAATATGTAGAGACGCCAGCACATCAAGCTACCCGAAACTGTAAAATTTTCTCAATCAATCTTGAACCTAATACTTTAGCGATAAAGTTGAACATCTATTAAAGAAATTTGACAGATTGTTGTACCTTGATGTGCTGGCGTCTGTTTCTAGTTATGTATTCATTTATTTTATAATAGCGACCGCCCCGATTTCGCAAGGGTACCTATATTTACTGATGTGCGCCCGAAAAACGCTTTTGGAACACTTGGCAAAAACACATTTTTTTACACTCTTTGTAATGTATGATACATATAAAACTTCGCATTCAAATCCGTTGCGTAGTTTAGAAGATCTCAGCGTATAGACGGTGGGAAGCTTCTTTGTTTTTTACTAGGTATGTAGAGATTTTACCGAGGCGAACATAATGTTATTTCTATCTGATCATAAAACCAAATACTATAATTTCAAAGATACTGGCTTAATCTAACCATAAACAATCCCTCAAAAACAAAAGTAAAAAAAAGAACCTTTTTTCGAATTTACGTTCAATTCCACGCTACTAGATTTGGTATGGAACCTTTTTTTATGTAATATTTAAAATATATTATGTCTGTCGGTCCCTTTCCAGTCAAGTAGAAAATAAGTAGTTTAACTTTAAAGTTAGTTATTATTACACCTTGTTGACTCACTGAGATACCAATACTTGTTAGTGAAAAGTTTAGCTGTATTTTAAATGCTGTCCTTTCAACTAGTTTTAGAAGAAGTGTTGTAAAACTTTGAACAATCAAGTACCTACCTATTAAACATGACCACTTTTACATGCTAAGAAGTATAAAAATTGGTGCACAAAAGTGAAATTACCATTTCTCCCAAGACCCTCGTTTTAACATAATTACCACTAACAATTTGTGATTAAAGCTCTCCTTTTCATCAAAAACGCATAAATACATTAAGTTAACAGTTTAAATGCAGGCGAAGTTGCGGGCGGTCATTAGCGTAAAAATAAAATATTATGAGCCAAGTGTGTTCCTATCACCAGGGGGCTGAACAGTAGCGTAACCTCACTGCGTGAAACGAAACGACAGGGTGGCCAACGTCGTCGTAAAATACAGACCAGAATGCATGGGAGATTCGAAATTCAAATATAAAATGCTTCTGTTTTGTTTTTCGGTAATTAGTTGTTTGTGGCCAGTGGTTGTGGCTTTGCGTTGAAAGGAACCATAGTTTTATTTAATTCAAATTCTGCTGAAAGTTCATTGTTAAATTACCTAATCGATTCTTTTGATTTGCTAAATGTATTCAGGAAATACAAATCTATAGATGAAGAAGGAGAGACGGTTTACATAAGTAGGTATTATCGGTAATTCTCCTCTTCAAGTGATCAAATAAATGAGCTAAGACTAACACAAGGACGATCGCTAGTAAGTATTGTAAACTTTAATATTTCCACCTAACGATCAGGATCCCTCTCCTAACTTACTCGTCAAATATTTTCCTACAAATTAGTCAATTAACAGTGGATTTTCGAACATTGTGAAACAGGTCCTTAGTGAAATAATAATATCTTCGACAGCAAAACTGGTAAAGCTCTCTCTTCAATTCATCAGACATCAATTCGTTACATCATTCAGAAAAGATTGATCCACGACAAAATCATAATTGACAGCGGATCTCACAATAAAATTTACATTCAAATATTAATGTTATTGATTTAATCGATTATTAAATACGTTCTAACAGCCGAAATGATAGTAATGTCCTATATTTTATGGCCGACGTGGTCAGCCCAGTCTTGTGGCCTTTGCCTCCTCGCAACGGGGGGTAAACGCTTCTACGGAAACGTCAAACTGCTTTTCCAATACCTACCATCTTACGTACTGCGTTCTATTTAACCCTTACACAAAATGAAATAGAGTTGAACATCCGCTGAGCTGACTGTTCTATTAAAATAGCTAAGTTCTTCGAATTCGGTACCCAAGAAAATATTTGACGTTCCTTATTTGAATTGATCAAAGTTGAAATTGGAATGAAAATAATTTTCAGACCAGCAAACAAATTTTGTTGAGGATTTAAATATGGAAGACAATATTTTTATTGGCAATTAAAATAGTTTTTATTGTTGACATTATGGCCTACGAAGAGGTTAATTGGGAGCATAGACAATTGCTTCTCGCTTTAAGCCCAGTGGGTAGGGGACCGGTAGCTGGGCCCATAAATTTATTAAAAATTAAAAGAAATATTGAACGATAAACAGCATATACACCTATATGCTGTTTATCGTTCAATATTTCTCTAGGTAGATTAAAATATCTTCTCTCTCTACAAAGATCTACAGAGGAATAAAAAAACAATTGTAATATTCATCACGCTATTTTAGTGGAATTCAGGATAATGTGACAGTTTTCAAGCAATTTTTGAAGGCTGTGCTGTGTAAAAATTATTGTAATGAAAACAGTTTAAGGATGCCTAAACCGCGGAAGAAGTAACGAATATCGAAATAATACTACGAAGATGCACTATGACAGAAGATATTTAAATCAAAGAGATGCAACGAGAGTTTTCAGGAAAATGTATGCCACCAGTTGGCACCACTATGGCAAGAGGTCTACTACTTCGGAAATGTAATTTAAAGTTAAATTAAATAACTTATTTGGAAAATACTAGAGTTTAGGCAGGGGCCTGGAGCTACAGTCCGTTCACCCGTTATTTTACCCCTGATAGCAGCCCAAGTAGCAACTCAGTAGCAGCCTTATTGCAACAAGAATAAAGATCACTGTGATTTGAAATTGATACAAAATTAGAGGTAAAATAACTAGGAAACTAACGCGTTGGTAGAGATCGTCATTATAAAAACCCCACCCTTACACAATTTGAGAAATCAGAGGGCATTCGCATCTCAGTCGTAACCTATCAAAAAAGCCTCAATTTCCATAAATTTTTGACAGCTTGCGACTGAGATGCGAATGCGAACGTTGCTTAAAATTAGTAGGATTAGCCCTGAGAACGCAGTTCAAATTCAACTTAGAACACACGTAATCCGTCAACAATCGAAGAGACGTCACCAAAACATTGTCTATTCGGAATTCAAATCGATACAACTATAAAAAATCTTTATGAATATTCATTAAATCGAATAAAACGGGCAAGAGCCCACTGACGGTCAGGCTTGTCAGACGAAGCGCTCGGGACGATTATGTGACGGTGTTTACGATCGAATTAAAATCAATTGCTTGTATCGCAAGCACGGAATGAAGTCCCGTTTAGGCAGATTTAGTGAGATTAGAATCGATTTGGTCTAATCGAGAATCGACTGATTAAATCTTTTATTAAACAATGGAACTAAGAGGTTTGAATTGGTTGTTTGTTAGTGGCGGAATAGGAAATTATTAGGTGAGAGAATTAGGCGAGAAATGGTTAGGTTCCAGCTTCCAATAATGGAATAGTATTTTATATTAATTTTAATAAAATAGGAGTTCAAAACACCGGTTGCCATTAAAAGCGTGCCTATATCTCTTATGAGAATCTAGAATAATTAAATCGAGAGTGACATTAATATTTGTAAAAATCTTATTTTAAGACTAACTTCGAAAGAAAATATTAAAACATTTAAACCAACACATATTATTTAACCAATAATGTGCAAAACACGGTTTGCTATCTTTTAAAACGACATTTTTATACGAAAACAGTCGTTATTGTTGTTTGTAGCATGTAAACATAAATGCAACATACACAAGTAGGTACTATATGACATGACATGTCCGGGCTCGCTACAGATCGGGTCGCTGTTCGCCAACCGGTCCCGCTCGATACCATCGACAACTCGAATATTAGGCATAAATTAATCGATTATAATCGACTAAGGGATTTGGAATAACGATTATGCGAATTATTCCAAGGAAAGGTAAAACTAATATGAGTACAAATGCAAATTGGGTATTTTGATGCTTTCTATAGTTGAGGTGGTAGTTAAAATTAATTGATTGGGGATTGAAGATCTTTGCCGATTAGATTCTCGAAAGACTTTGGCATTTGAGAAGTTTATTTTTAGAAATCGGAAATCGTTTAGGTTTGTCTCATAATGTAAAATGATAGTTTTCTTTGAGGAAAAAAGGAATTGAATACCTAACTTAAAGTCAGCCAATATAAAAGTACATATCTCCTTGTTTGCTTATACTATAAAAGAATAAGAAATTGCGAAAGCCTGGACCGTGGGTTTTTTTAAATATAATGTTTGTAATAATAATTCAAAAATTGGAAGTGCATTTTTTTTGGAAATTTTATCTCGCTGAGAATTTTGAGAATTGGAAGACAGGACGTTTCTCGGATCAGCTATAAGAAGTAGGTACAGGCGGTACCTTACTCCATACTTGTAAATATCGAAATAACAAACAGTTTTTTTTTCAAAACTACTTAGATTAAGTTAAGTTTTTGCTAATATAAATTAAATTACATGTTTTGATATTTAAAATATACCAAATTCTATTTGCAAAAATCCATAAATCAGTCTGGGAATGTGTAAAATGCTTTAGATTCTTATCAAGAAGTAGATTAATTACCGAAACATATTGTGTTCATTAGATATTTGATTAATTAAAAAACCGTTACGAAATGTCTTGGCCGACACTCGCTCTTGGCCAAACAAATATTACGAAATATAGCGTATGTCAACTGGAATCGAATGCCCTGCCAAACTGTTTCCTGATAGCTAACACCTGAGGGCCTTATAGTCAAATGTGAGTAGGTTATTTCTGGGCAAGCGTGCTCCATCGCCGACCATATCATCGCTTTCCATCGGGTGAGAACATGGTCAAATGAGGGCCTTTCAAAAGGAATAGGTACAAAAATATCGGTAATTATTGCGTTGAATCCAGAATGACCGGAAAACATCGATATGAGACCATCAGAACAACAGACTGTAGAAACACAGCCTGATTCATAAAAACGTTATAACCATTACATAGCTAAAATACAGATAAGCAGATTCTTAATTCAAAATTTTCTATGGAGAATTTGAATTTAGAATCTCTTAAACAGTATTTTAAATAAGTTATGTTTAATAAGTTTTTATGAATGGGGGGGTTAAAATATGACGGAAAAAAGATCTTATAATCCACGTAGCAATAGTGAGGCAGAGAACTGCAATCTCATTATTACAAATAAAGCTGCGTTCAATCCGTTCAAGACAGTAGTAGTATCATCACCAAATCAAGAATTGAGTCAACTTCCTTAATTGAAAACAATAAAATAATAACCGTTAAAAAAAAAAATAAGCGAGAATTTATAATTACTCTCGTTAAATCAGTGTTGCCAATGAACATTATTAACAAACAATATGATTATTGGCAACACTGCTGTCGAAATAAATGGAGTTGACAAAGTTAATTTACATATTGTAATTTTGGCAGTAAAATTAGCAATTGACCGGAATAAGGATACGCCTCATTATTTTTTATTTCGATAAAGTCAAGTTTTGGCTACTGATAATCATTTCTTATCGGTATTATGTGTTGAATGAAGTTAAGGGAAGGGTAAGTGGAAGCGGGTCAAACTGAGATCATATTTTTCGCGGTGACAAATTGTAAGGTAAGGTCAAAATGATAACGTTCGGGTTTCTGGATTGAGTAGGTATGTTACCCTACTTTAATGCAACGTTTTGATAAGCTTTCAGACCAAAGTACCTATATGTTTGGCAAATATTATTAGAATATTTGTATTCAGATTTGAGGGATAATTTTGTTCTTTATTAAACGACTTCCAAAAAGGAGGGGTCTCAATTTGTTGGGTATTTTTTTAATTTTCTGATTTCTGTGATTCTTCTTTCGTTGGTAGGTATACTTGCCATTTGGTCTCGTAAAAAATTTATTTAGTTTGGTCCGGGCAGTTTTTATTTTATGAGCATTTTGCTTCCTTGGAGGATGTAATTACGTCGTCCAAGTACCTAAGCAAAATATCACAACAATAAAGTGAAAAAAAACTTTTTTAGAAAAAAGAAAGAACTCTTAGTCTAAAATATTAGACTATTGTACATTATTTTAGACTTTGTAGTGTTTTTATTTGGAAGCCGGTTGTATTTTTTGTTAAAAAGTTTTTTTACTTACACCATTACAAACGGTCCTTCTCATGACGAATCTTACGATCTACAATCTGCCTAGCCTGTACCCAAATAAGTATGTTTTGGCCTACAGTTTAATGCGGCTGAATACCAGTACTTTACATGGAGTAACTATTAATCTAACCTCTACAATACAGTCACTGTTTTAAACACTTGTCAGACTTTTGGGTTTCCAGCCATGGTTGCGGAATTTATTCGAAAGAGTCACCGCGGCCCTGGAACGCAAAAGGCTTTAGGAGGAACACGGATGGGTATTAGTCAGTAAGAGTCTGACACGCCCTTCCACCCTAAGCAGAAGAAGTCATTTCATGATTTCCCACCCTTAAAAAAAAAACAACTTTTGGGTTTCTGTCTACTTGTCACTATTTTCGTGGATCTACAAGCTTTCGGAAGCAAGGCAGGGTCATCACTTCGTAGAAAAAATATTAAGGCTCGGCAGGACAGGCCTGTAGCTGTAGGCCTTTGAAAGTTCCACTCACCCGTGAACCCTCATATTAATCACGTCGTTGCATATACAATTCGCCGAAAAAGCTATCTATCTGTTTTTGACGCCTTCACTTTTTGGGTGAGGAGGACCACACTTAACAAGATCCTACTTCTTTCTAGTGATAGCAAGTTATGAGTATGAAATAGCGCATTGTACACTGGTTCCAAGTGTGCTATATACAGTCAACAAAGCTATTTGGTATACAGGCAAACATTTTAACCTTTCCACTGCACTGCCAATATTTATTTCTGATGTGTGCATTAAAACTTTTTAAGCTTATGACATACTTACGAGCGTGGTGTACAATAAATTTATTAAATTAATAATTTAATAAATAATAATTTTACTCAGCACACTCACAACATTGTTTAAAAGTAGTTGCATACCAAATAGCTTTGTTAACTGTACATGGTTCCATAAACTCCCAATTTTCGCTTAAAACCGGCTTCCGAACTAATTTTATTTGTTGAAATTCCGTTTCCGTTAGTCTAAATACTAACAAACCTACATAGTAAGCCTATTCAATGGGTATTGTTTTGCCTGCCAAGCCGATCTTCATTTGACCTAGTACGGACCTCTAAGCAGGCATTTCTTAGCGCCACTGGGACTACAATCTCTATCGGACTGCTATGAAGCATTATTTGTTAGTAGACGCTGATTTAGCAACCTGAAAGTATGCTGCTGCAGACTTCAATATAAGCCTGATAAGTTATCACACATTTGATAAGGATTCTAGCGACGGCACAAGTCTGTAGATATTCTCAATGCACCTTTTGGTACTGGCACGAAATATATTTGCGTCAAATATTAGTCAGTGTTTGGTGTCCCCAGGCCACCACTGACTAAACACTGACGTCTATGAAGTCTTAAAACGATCATGATTCCACTCTAAGAGGGACACGGAGCTATACATAGCGAATAGCACGTCGTCCCGTAACGTCCGTATATCCCGTTAACATCCTCGGAATTGGATGACATTAGCGCGTCGTTGTAGGGCTGCTGGACATGTCTGTCGGACAACCTGTGGACTAAAGTCTACAGCCAGACCTAGTTCCTAGAATCAGAGCCTATTGTGGCAGACCACGACGAGATAGAGATTAGAATATACACCATTTAAGTAACAGAAATAATAGATGAAGAAAACATCATACACGCTAAAAGCAATCTTTTCGAGACAACCTTTGGATGGATTTTTAAGAGAAAAGTTAAGGCAGTCCTGTATGTAGTCTTAGGTGTACGTAATAGATAAATATACATAGACAATAATTCTAAAACAAAATGCATAACACCCAAGAAAAAACGATTAAGGAGAGAGGTATTGATTTTTGACCATTGTTTTAGAAGTAGACAAAGATTGAGCACGCCTTACCGACACATGCAAAGCATTTCATAACCGCACCGCTGGAGCCGTAAAAGATTTGTCGTAAAAGCTGGTGGAATGCATCGGCATCTCTAGTCTCAAGTTTTCTGATGACCTCAGATAATTATTATCTATTATGTGTGTCATGAAGGAACTTGAAACGTTCTTTAAGATAAGAGGGGGTTGTAGGATTAAATAGAATACTGTAGAGCCGAAATAATATAATATCTTGGGACAACTCACACACGGTCATCCGATCCAAAACTAGGCAGAGCCTGTGCTATGGCAACCAGACAACTGATAAACATACTTATATATTTCTAAATACATACATATTATAGACAAATTACACCCAGACACAGAACAAATGATCATGCTCATCACACAAAGATTTGTCCTGGGTGGGAATCGAACCCACGACCTCCGGTTTAGCACAGTCAGGGTCACTAACCACTCGACCAACAGGCCAGTCAATAAAACATGAGAATCCAGACCTTGGCACCAGGTCTGTAATCAGGCCCTATCGTGGCAGATCACAAAGAGATGAAGGGATGAACTAGACGGATTCGGTCAAAACTAAAAAGAGGACACGCGGGTTCGCGGGCCTTTTCCAAAGAGTTGAACAGAAGAGGATATAGAAAAAATAAAGCCAAAATTGATAAGACGATTTTTTGTAATAATACATGGGGTTGATGAACTTGCATGCTTTTATATGTTGCGTCATTATGATTGGAGGTGTTGATTTGTTGAAAAGTTTAAAGAATTAGTGTAGGTTGTATCATAAAATTAAACCAATAACCAATGCGCCCAACTTACGGCCCAGTGTTCTCCTGGTTCCCAGACGTGGATGGTGAAAGCGCAGTCGACCCAGACGGAGATCGAGATGAGCTGTAGCCCTACTATGACGTGCTAATGCGATCCAATTCCGATGATGTAAACGGGATAGTGCTACTCGCTATGTATAGCTCCGTCTCCCTCTTGGAGCGGAATCATGATCGTTTTAAGACTTCATAGTAGGGCACTCAGGACTCCTTCGATAAGGACTACCCACAAATAGTTCTAGATATAAAAAATGGAAGGAGATTAAAAAGGGAAGATTTGCCCGGCGTGGGAAAATCTTAGCTTAATAAATTCAAACCCCGTTCTATCAGTCTGATAACTTTTTTAATGATTTTAAAAATATATAACAATTGGCAACAGTCAACTTGGTATTTAAAAGTTCTCATACATAAGGTGAACCACGTGCACGTCCATTGTACCTACATATGTCTTATCGCAACTGCCATGTTTGCCCGATGAACTCATATTCGGCTCGAACAAGTTCTAATGTCACTGCAGCTGGATTTTCTCACGGTTCAGCATTTTAACTAATGACTAAAACATTAGCAATTTAAAGTTACATAGGTACCTGTTGCTAGCCTAATTAGCAACTAAGCCTAAATCTGGCCTAACAGATTTATCTGCGAGGTCAATCTCACGGATATTTTTACAACCAGATTTTAAAATGAATCAAATCACACTTTATAAGTTATTGTAATCAGTGTGCGAAATCGTCTAGGCTTTTTATCAAAGATGGCGGACATCGATACCTCGTGTGAATCAATACTTGAAAGATATTTAAATTGCGGTCACATTTTGGTCAAAATAAACACGCATGGGAAGATAGATAATGGTCAATTGTGGCCATTTGTGGTCAATTTTCCGTTCAAATTGACCAGTGATTGGCTACTGATATATTATGAATGTCAAAGTCAAGTACCAAGGTCGCATGACAGCGAAGAGGTTTTTATTTGTTTAGTCAGCGAGTCATCACTGGGTTTGACAACTATTGATTATTTTATTGAATGAATTGTAGTGACATACTTTCTTGTATTGTTGTTGTTTTAATATGAAATCTACCTAAAGTTCAAGTATGACTTAGGTGCAGGTGGACTTAGTTCATAATATGTAGGTAACTGGTGGTCATTGATTGATACATTATAAAAGGCAAAGAATTAATAAGAGGTTCTATATCTTGTTAACCAATCCGAGCTAATCCCTGATATCAAATTCAGTTCATACTTTCATAGGTAAATGAAATGCAGATCAAATAATTATATAAATGATGACACAATAGCGTTGTATGCATATGAGCTTATGCGTGAATACTGGTACGGGACTGTTTTACCGACTTCAAAAAGGAAGAGGAGGTTTATCAATTCGGATGTTTCTATATATATTTTTAATTATGTTCCGTCATTTATAGACGGATTTGCAAAAATCGTTTTGTATTCTAAAGAAGTTTATAATATCTAAGTACCGAAATGGTATCAATTATATTTCGTCAAGATCTGATGAAGAACTTCGGATGTAGACAGTTAAATAGATGTGGATTGGTTGGAAGTTTTGGTAAAATACTGGTATTCAGCTGAATCCGGTTTGACTGGAAGCCGACCCCAATATAATTGGGAAAAAGGCTAGGCAGATGATGGTTGGAAGTTTTGGGGAGTAGGTAGCACTAAAATGTGAAAAATAAAAACAAACTTGTTTACAAAAAAATGCAATCGACTTCCAAATAAAAGCCAATACAAAGAACAAAATAACTTTGATTTTGGAAGTCGGTGTCAGAAAACGAAGAAACCAAACGCTCTGCCAATAATCAAGGCGCGGATCCTGCTCTCAAAAAAGGCTTTAGTCACTGAGAACCTGCGAAGACAGTCTCTGCTCTCTAAATCATTCGAATAGGGGTTTATTGTTTCCAGAAGTAAGGACTCTTCCGCCGATTCCACCTTTATTTATTCATTCATTATTATAACACCGTCACAGAAACATCCAAGGCGATGTTATAACTTAAGTACACAAAATATTTGTTTAAGCTTATCGACCTTAGGGTTTGGGCATCCAGTGCCTTTTTTTTTAAGGATGGGAAATCATCAAATGACTTCTTCCGCTCTGGGTGGAGCGGAAGGGCGTGTCTCTTACTGACTAAAACCTATCCGTGTTCCTTCAAGCCCTTTGAGTTCCAGGGCCGCGGTGACTCTTTCGAACAAATTTCGCAACCCTGGCAGGGCATCCACTGCCTGGGACCAAGAAACTTACGATAACAGGACGCCAGAAACGCACCAGAAGTAGGTAATAAGTCCCACCTGAAGCTTCGAAAATATATCGCTTTAGTAGATAAATATTAGGTGATTGAGTAAAAGAAGAAAACATATCGCTTTTGTAGGTAATATCAGCTACTAGGAGTAAAATAGAAATAAAATCTATTTATTTCTTAACACTCCATTACAAGTATTATGTTTGTCATCATGTTTAAAATAATAACACTCGAACTTCCTTAAACGAGCTAATCGGTACTGACAGTTCACTATGCAGTAGCCGGTCTAGTAGATATAGATAGACTTAATAAAAGCTGTTAATAAATAATATTAAAATACTTTTTTATAGTTCCGCGTCTAATCTTTTACAAGAAATTATAGGCAAGGAAATTATAGTTACCGGTAGTATTGTTTATTTTTATATGCTTGACAACAAGACGTGGTGTAATTTTTACGTTATTACTAATTTTTTACCGCAAAAAGGAGTCGATTCGATCATAGTCCTGCTTTTTCGGGGTACATCTGTTCCTGTAACTGATCGGCTCGAAGTCCTAGGCATAGAGTTGACACGTAGTCTCAACTTCGGCGCCACCATTGAGCACAAAGCCCAAACTGCGGCCCAAAAGCTGGGCATCCTAAATAGAGTGAAGCTATACATCACGCCTGGATAGCTTTTAACCCTTTACAAAGCACAAGTCCGATCCTGCATGGAGTATTGCAGCCACCTTTGGGATGGCTCAGCCAAATATCAACTTGCCGCACTTGACTCGGTGGAACGCAGAGCTAAGAGGCTCATTGACGACGTAAAACTGGTTATGCCAAGCTGTGAAGCTTGGCCGCAAGGTTGCCTGCTTGTCGGTCTTTTACAGATTGTACTGCGGGGAGGGTGTCCAGAAAATCCTCGACCTCATCCCACCGGCCTCCTTCTACTATCGGACATTTAAATGCTCTGCAAGTTACCATCCCTAACTTGTTGCTATTCCACTAACACATAATGCGCACAGCAAAGGAGTGGAACTCTCTGCCTGCGTCTGTGTTTCCGAACGCATACAACCCTAATCTCTTCAAAATAAGAGTAAACAGGCATCCTCTGGATAAGCTACTTTAGACTAGAGTCAAGAGCAAACCCATCTCAAATAAAAAACAAAACAAAATAGAGTCTGCAACCTTTTGGAATGGGTCTTACCTATTACGCATTGACCTACTATGCTACCTATGTATATTGAGCTATTAAATGTGTACTGAAAAGCGCTGGGTGCCTTGTCTATAGGACCGGGTCTCCAGGAAATTCAGCAGGTTGGGCAATGGTTGGTTAAGTGTTGGATGAATCGATGAACCATTCTCCAAGTTAATGTTTGCAACGAGGGCTCTCTGTCGCTTCAGTGCTTTCCAAATAGGAGTTGCAGTTGTAGGCCATTCATTGCAAGCCGACGACGGTTGGGGTTACAACGATCAATCAATTTATTTAGTTACTTCCCATCTAATACAATTTAACCCGGATTGTATTAGGGCTCCATAGATAATTATGAATTTCTATTGACATTCTACGACGTTGCTACGCCTGTCTACAGTGCCTACGCCAAAGTGCTACGCGTGCTACGAAACGAAAATGTTTTATGTTTTCCTAATATTAAATCTTTTCGTATGCGAGATATTAATCATAAAATATACTAGTGTGTAAAATCACATAATCTAAAAATCTAAACTAAGCCTATCCCATCGGTGATAAAAATAAGCGAAATTCCACAAGTAATTGCAGAATGTTAGACGCGCATAACATACCTACGAATGAATAACTAAAGATAAAATAAACCAAAAATATGTATTGGCAACGAACACAAAAATCCTCTTTTACGAAACGAACCAACGAACATCGCTCTCTCCTATTCTATCGTTTGTGGATCCACAGATATCCCGTAACTTTTGACAGCTGGCTCATCTTTCTGTCTCGTTCTTCGCTCCGCCCCCCGACACGCCCCTTCCGTGCTGGTACTAGGACAATAGGAGGATTTTTGGGTAGACGGTGGGTCGCTCTTTTTAAATGTAGTGTATGGTTGAGCTATGTTTCCTTTGTATTGTTTGGATGTAAATGTTGGGATGGTGTCCGGATACTTCATGTTATGTGTGTATTTTTTGGTTATTGTAAGTGGAATAAAAGGCAAACAATTTACAGACTCGGAGGACCAGTTTCTGGAACGAAAATTGTCGCAATACCTTTGTGATAAAATGTTAACGCGCGGTAGCGCGTTAGTGGAATTTTGTATTCGCGTCAAATAAACATTAGAATAAAGCCGATCATGTGATTGGCAAACGTACCCAATAGCCAGCCTAACTTGTATTGGCTACGTGAATCAAATTGTAAGCCTTTACCACGTCGATTTTATGAACGTTGTATGATTACAAATTCTTGAAGACCTTCGACCCACGCAGAATAAAACACAAAAAAATCTTTACGATATCATTTAGAGCGTAACAGCAGAACTTCTACCTATTACGGTTATTTCGGACTAAAATGTGCTATTATATTTTATAAAATACATTTATTTGGTGTCGGCGTAGGTATCATCTCCTCCACGCATCTCTTCTTATCATCTTTAATTATTAGTCTCTTCTTGACATGTCTGAACTTTCAATCTATCCATCACATCACTCATATAGTCATTTACATTCATACTGAAAACTATCCTCACGATATACTCCTCCATTATGGGTTTTCACTACAATTTCCACATAACTTTTGGGTAACTAATCCAATTACATGTTTTGTTTAATTTTACTCTTTTAAACATATAATCTTTTATTTTACAAGAAGGCAAAATTGATTATTTATTAATTGTTGAATAATCTCCTGAAGTATTGATCCGATTACGAAAATCCACCGATAGAAAGCTACACTACAGTTGACTGTAATATGGACGTATGTCTGAAATAAAGATAAATTATATATATAATTATATTATATAGTCTCCTTTTTATCTTGTGATATAGCCGCGAAATAAAGCTAAAAGACTACAATGGTACTGATATTCTAAATTAATCTTAAGATCACTAAATAAACGTGAACTGGAGGAGGTATTTGCAACCCAGCTAAGTACAAATCAGGCATGACGGGCGCCAGTACTGTTCCATAATATATAATTTGTGTCACTTGAGACCGCAACAATAGAACTAAATCTTATAAGGAGGCGAGTGATTTATCGATATTGATACTCTGTATCGATTTGTATTAAATAATGTAGAGAAATGCCATTCAACTCGGCCTATCGAGGACTGGCCTCTCCCAAAATGGTGGAGTGCATATACTAGGCAAGCATTAATCATTAGAATTATACCTTTAGTAGGGCGTTTATAAAGAGATACTACACGGTTTTAAGGGTATATGATTAGTCTATTTCTGAACTCCGAAATAAGCAGAAATATTATGATATACCAGGGAAGACCGTTTAGTCTTGCTTGATAAATATACGGAATTCTTACTCAGTATTACTCAGGTTCAAATATGTACAATGATCAAATCGAAGAATCAAATCATTCCATGGATGGACTTCTCTCAGTCATACTTTTACACCAAGTGGAATACCAAGCAAAGAAAGAGGCGCTTTAGAGAATTTACCAGAGTTGTGAGCACCGATGATTATATGGCAATAGTGAGGAGGCTTGCAGGAAAGATCCGCTACATGGTGTTAGAATTTAACTGAAGCAGCGCTTCAGGAATTTGAAAAATAAGAAAATCTTCCACATCGCCGCAAGGTTGCCAGCTTATCGGTCTTCTACAGATTGTACTACTGGAGAGTGTCCAGGAACTCCACGACCTCATACCACCGGTCCCCTTCTACCATCGGATATCTAGAAGTACTGCAAGTTACCATCCCTACCTTGTTGCTATTCAACCAATTCACACTAAACGTTTCCAAAAGTTTAGTGTGAATTGGTTGATTGATTGGTTTTATAATGCGCACAGCAAATGAGTGGAACTCTCTGCCTGCGTCTGTGTTTCCGAACGCATACAACCCTAATCTCTTCAAAATTAGAGTGAACACGCTTCTTCTGGGTAAGCTAGCTTCATCGTCGACTTTGTCTCTGTCATCTATGACCTAGACTAGAGTCAAGAGCAAACTCATCTCAAATAAAACATAAAAAAATATATGAGTAAAACTTTTGCACAAATCTTGGATATTAAGACAGCAATCAGTAACAGTTTGCCGATAAACGTATGAAATTATATTGCACGAATTAGTCCTTCGAGCCGGATTTGAAATGATCGCATTATTTAGTTAAGAACTTCATAGGAATAAATAAGTACCTACAGGTTGTGGTAGTTAAGAATTATATCAGCGAGTCCAAATAAAACCTTAACATTGTGCACAGTTTACTACAGAAATCGAAATTTAGCGCATTAGGAATTCAAGACAAGTATAAAATAAAGATACATTTGATGTCAAAGTTCTACTGCAGTTTTAGTACTTATTCTTCGCTACAATGTCGTTATCTGCATCTCAATCTGAGGTTTGTCTTCAATTGAAATTCAGATTTGCAACTAAAACAAGTTGCTTCACTGTTGCATTGGTGAGTACATTTAGATTAAGGAGAGTATTCACTAAGAACATGTATTTATAGCATTTGATCATTGCAGTGTGGCACAGTGTGGACCAGTGCGGAGACTACAAAAGTAGGATTAAAGTTGCATGTTCTTCTCAACTTACTTAAACTTTCTAACCATCTGACCAAATGCTTGCCAAAAATGCCTGTGAATGGTTATCTGGTCTTTGAATTAGTTTGAGAATACGTTGCACTTACAACTTATGCATTGCAGCAGTTTAATTTAGCAAATCAATCTATTTATTTTGGGATCGAACATGAAAACTGTAAATATCAATGCCCCGGTGAAGGCCGCGGGAATCTGCTAGATGTGGGACGCACAGGCCGATGTGGTGAATCTTGGGTCACACTAGAATACTATAGGAATATAAGAATGCAACAAGAGATGCTCAACGGATGCGCACAAGCATTAATCTGCTAAAGGCTGATGGCATTGATAGCACTAAATTATTTTTATATGCTCGTCACTATGATCTGATAACACTGATAAGTATTCCAAACATTTTCCTTCTTTTAAAGACGATGATTCGCTTAGTCGAGTGGTTACGATAGTTCATTCTGTTCGGTCAGTACATCGATCTGGAGAATTGCAGATTTGCGGAATTGCCATAATACAAGACTTGCTAATGTTCTCCCAGTGAGTAGCGTGAATACTCTCCTCTATGCAAAACTGTTAAAATTATTGCTGCGTGTTGGAATAAGGCTGGTACCTATTTGTTTATGTCGACAACTGGTTCTGCATTTATGTGTTTACTTATTAGGCATTCTAGCTTTCGCACGCGTGAAATAATTTTCTTTATATGCCATAGAAACTATTTCATCTGCTGGGTTTCAACTGGTATAACCAGTATCCGCTAAAGCTGTTCTTAGATCTCTTCAGTAATCCGAAGCATAAAAAGATCATGAGGTGCAAGTCATGAAGTTCACATCAAAAAGCTGCTAGGTAGGAATTTTCTTGACCAACTGTGAGTAATATAATCATCACGAAGGGCTTTTTATAAATCTTTAACTGCAAAAGCTTACAATTTCGGTTACGGCTTACCCGAAAACGTTGTGTTGGGTCTCTGCTTACCCCGCAAATCGATTATACACGTGCAGAATTTTACTTTTTATTTTTTGCCGACTCGTTGCTCAACCTCTGTCTCAAAGTACTAGGCATTCACAACCTGCTAGGCGTTGCACGATATGTTTACATTGCCGAGTCCATATCAAGCAAGACACCTAACGCTTACGGGTTATGCTTCCCTGGTGGTCGCAGAACGCCGATCGTGATGATGTCACTATTTTGCAACGAAGTAAATACCTAGTACGATTTGTGGGCTTTGACTCACAGAGTTATAGCGGCTTTCTATGATATGTGATCCATCGGTACATGTTTTGGTTAGTGTTACATACCTACAATAAAATATATGGGGCTACGTGACTATTGTTTTGTTGTAAAAAAAAAGGTGTTTGGAAGGTTGACAAAATTTTAGAGTTCTGATTGATAGGAGTAAAGATGTGAGAGGTTGACTGTACGCTACTAAGGAGCAGAAATAATGAACTAAGTTCTCATTCATTTAACCAAGGAGCCAAAGAATAGAAGGGAGTTTGAGTGCCCCACGCATAATGAAGCAATGTTGGTCCTGAATAATATCCGCACAAGTTTAGAACAATCACATGCTTGAATTATTCTGAATCATAGCTATTGCATGATTTTCCAACCTCCCACGTGAACCCGTATTGTGATTTGTGATTGCACTAAATCAAGTCAATTTAAATCATTGTTGTGTACTCAAACGTTTGAGCATTTCAAGGTACACTACAAAGGCTGTCTTGAAACTGACAATAAAACTGTCATCAAACGACAAAATGATATTAATAAAATACTTTAAATACAACTAGCTAATTCAACACTAATCCAAATCTTATCAAAACTTGCTTGTAAAATAGATCAAGATATAAAAGGCATGTCTACAAAAAAGTATCCATACTATGAATCAGATGCGACGATAACTAGCCATGTTGAAAGGGACCCAGATCTTTATCACCGTTGAAGAGTCGACCTCTTACACATTTTTGGGAGCCTAGTACATTGTATGAATTTATAATTTGTATAGTTGAATGTATGGGACAAATGGGTGGTAGAAAAAAAATAAAACATGGTTTTTGTATAGCGATTTGAGAGGATCATAAATATTGCTCGTTGTACTGCTAAGAAAGTTTATGTTATGTTGTTATACGCATGATTGATATTTGATTGAATTCAAAGGCTTCGGTTGTTAAAAGGAGAGAGGAAAGCAGTATTTGACATTTTGTATGCTGTTTTAAATTTTCGGATTGGATTTAGTTTATTTCTCCATTTTCTTCCGATCTGATATTTTCCTTTTTTTATTAGTGAGACAATCAGCTAATCTTATAGCACCATGCCTGCTACCTGTACATATATCCCTATTTTCATTAAGTATTAAATATTTTAAATTTGTGATTTCTTCAGTTATTTCATCTTTGTCCTTGTTCTATGTTATTTGAGGTTGACGTAACACATTTTATTCTTCCATTCTTCCTCGTCAACCGTCACACTATCATTTACTTACTCCCTTTAGTTTCATTTCATATCCACACAACCAATGCATCTTGATTCTTAATTGAATTGCTTTAGTTTTGACACGGTAATGCCACAAAGCACATTCTAAGACCCCTTCTATCTCAAAATTCCCAACCCAACCTAGACCGGATCTGCATAATTAATAAAAACGTTATAAATAATGATTAATCACAAAATAACAGTGGTGTTGTTAAGTTAAATACCGAAGACCGAAACAACATCCGTTCAGTTGAACGAGTAATAATTCATAGTTAAGCGGTAACTGCAGTTAGTGACAACGGACTGCTCATACGAAGAGTTCAAATATTTGAGTTTATACTTGAATGTAACTGCAACGCTGGATAGATTACGAGAAGATGATACGCAAATAGAGATGAATGGAAAAGGAAGGCATTTTACACTGACTAAATACATTGGGAAAGGGCAGGAAGATAATGGTACTTGAATATACTAGAATAAATACAACAGTAAATAATTAATAAGTATTTCATCGTCACCAACCTTTCGGCCCGGAATCATCCACTTTTGGGTATAGCGAGCTTTATTGTGGATGAGTAAACACCTCTAACTTTGTCTTTGATCAAATACTGGCTGATTGAACAGCTTCAGTTTCTTGTCCTTTCGTTTGAGGCTGAAGTACTTCCTTGATTAGTTTAGAACTGGACTCTTTGATTTCAGAAATTTGGAAAACCGGTAAAGGTTTTCAACCTTTAGTTAAAGAGTTTGCTTTAACTGTTTGACTTCTCATTGTCAACGCTAACGGGTCAGTACATGAAGAATTAAATTTGATTCAACATATCGATGAAAAGATTTGTTTTATAGCTTCCGGCAAAAATGGTCCTACAATCCAAATACAAAAACAAGTATTCAGGCGCTAAAACCATTTAATGTTTCCAATGAATGCGACACCTTGAAACCGCGGCTAATTGCCTCACAAGCCATACTTGGCGTTGGAATAAAAACCAGAGCCGTCACCAATAAACCATCTCATATCTTCACCATCACAATATTCGGAGACAAATCACATCTAACCTGAACATAAACAAGTGAGGTACAACATATTAATTAAAATAACACCTCAGAAAGTTCAGTAACCATATCCCTTAGCGTACGACAAAATAAAAGAGACGGCCCATCAGAAAGAATGACCATAAGGTCCAAGAACAATCGCCACATGTGGCCTGGAGATTAAGCAAAAGAAAAATAAAATTAATATATCCTGTCTCTTTCTTGGTGGTGTTGTTTTTATAGTTGAGTCTCGCTCGCTCAACGAAATCATTCTTGGAAGTGCCAGGGCCGTACGCGCATACAATGCGGGTGTTGTGAGCACGAATTCCGAATTAAAAAAAAGTGAAGGAACGAACGCGGTCGAGCGTTTGCTAAATCGCTTTTTGGTTTAATTTCTAATGTTTGGATAGTGGCTTGTTTGTTAGTTCTTATTGTGTTAGGATCTTGATGATTCTATTAGCGCGGTTTTAGGGAGTTCGCATACTGTGCATAATTTTTTTTATCTGCTGGAGAAAAGCAGAAATTGATGTCGAATTTTGAAATATACATGATTGGGTTTGTATTATCCTAATCTTTCCTGAATCTCTATTCCGACGGAGGATAGCCATAGGGACTTGGATAAATGGGCAGCGACTTTTCTGCATTCATTCTATGGTATCTGGAGGGGATTAAAGATAAAGACACCATAAATGCAATAGCTGTTGAAATGGAAAATAACAAACTATCATCATCTGCCGAGCCTTTTCCCAACTATATTGGGGTCGGCTTCCAGTCAAACCGGATTCAGCTGAGTACCAGTATTTTACGTGAAACGTCTGCCTACCAGACCTTCACAACCCATTAACTGGGTAACACGGTACTTCTTGGCAAGACTGGTATCAGATTTTCTGGCTTCTGACAATCCGTAACGACTGCCAAAGATCTACAAATGACAACCGGGACCAACGGCTTAACGTGCTTTCCGAGGCACGGAGGAGTCTCGGTTTGTTGAGATGGTTATCCATCCATAGATCGACCTTGGCAAGCGTTGCTTAACCTTGAAAATCGATCTGTGCGGCTTTTATTATTTAGACACGAGCTCCTCTTTTTTAGGAAAATAACAATCCAATATTCGGAAAAAGCTACCAACTACTGTTCAAACAGCAATCGAAGATTTGCGGAGATACCAAACACCCAATAGTACCTCCCCTTGGCTTCATAACTATCAAGCGAGAGTGTCTCCACAATTGTTGTGCATTAGCTCCTCCGCTGTCCTCTTAAGCTGGAGTGGCGCTCCTCCCCGATGGTAACCGAACACCGCCGAGCAGGCGAGGCGATGTGCACGCCAAAACGACGTCCTCCACATTATTTAACCTTTTATTAATGAAGTGTGCACTGTCCTCTTTTTACGGCACGAGACATTAGTGATGTGCGAAGAGGCGAAACTGAACTGTCGATAGTATGCCTTGTCGATAAAATATTGTGACGAAATTTTCTCTAACTAAATTAATATTTTCATGTCATCGTAAAATTATGTTTATCGCGTAGTAGAAAATAAAGGAGACTTATATCGAGCAGTGGAACATACCACGTTGACATGGAGATCGTAAAATTGTTTGTTTGTTAAAAGATAGGAAATGTGAGTATTTGATTCTAAAATCTTTAAGTTATCATTTTGATGTCATCCGTAACTCGTTAAATTGTGAAGAAATGTATACGTATTTCTAACTATAAGCGTTACCAACACCGTGCTTATTGTTTTATTTTATAAAAATATCTGTCATTAAAACTTGATTTATTATTGTGCCTATAAAAATATTTCTACGCTTGTTAACTAGATAAATACGTGTAGAGATATTAAAATATAACGATATTTTTGGAGACCGGTAGGCATTAAAATATAAACTATAAATATCTGCCGAAATAAAACGTTAACAATTATTTTAGAATATATTATTCATCGTCTGACTTGACGACATAAACTAAAATCATAGTTAGTAAATAATATGCGTAACAAAAGACGCTTTAACATTTTCTTGAGATTTTTGTAAAATCTGTTATCTATAAATTTTGGCGTTAATTTAGAAGTTGAAACAATCCCATGAACACAGTTTTTTGATACATAAACTACCAGTGCTCACCATAATTACAGTGTCCCCCTGAAAAAAACAATCAACTATCGACCTCACGTATCGATAGCAACTCTCCCCGTCCCTAAGCCACGCTTGACTAAGCTAAATAATCCCGACTTGCTCGAACCAGAGCCATAAGGATTCGCAGAACCTCAGCCACCGCCACGCATCGCCGGGCCACTTACCAACCCTTTGTTTTAATATTAATTCCATAAAAATTCAATGAATCGAAGGCTATTTATGCCACACACTTGGAGAAAAAAGTGAGGATTAGGAAACTAATGGTTCTTTAGTATTTGTGTTGTTTCAGGGAACTCAAGATCGAAAGACCAAATTGGGAAGTCTTGATTTACATGAACGAATCATTATTCACATTCATTATTTTCTAGAAAGAAATATTGGAATACTGTTATATCTGACTAATAAAGAGGCAATGGCATTGATTGAAAGCCAATTGGAAATTACAAAGCTACAGGGCAAGTATGTGTACCATACTCTATACACTTCATGCAATAGGTTACATGAAGTGTATGCATTAGGGCCACAATAAGGCATTATTGGCGAATATTACCTTTTTCAACTGTCACAAGTTTGAGGAAGTAATCTAACTGTGAGTAATATAAGAGTCTCAATACTTCTAGGTACTTCAACGTCAAACACATTCTCTCTTACCATCAGGTAGGACTATGGTCAAACGCAAACGCGAGCCTATCAATAATATTTAAAAAAACTATTACTTATGTCTTCTAGCTAACATTCCTCTTGCTTCAACATGGCTTTGAGCTACTTCATGATTGCTGCTTCTTGAACAGTGTTAGCATATTAGCATAGCATATCTAGTCCACTTAACTCTCTGCGACTTTGTCCATCCCCATTTGTACGTACTACCCAAAAGTCATCTGCTTATGCCACATTGCTAAAATCATCTGCCACTTCAACCGTTATTTGACCAGTCTCTATACCATTTCTACGATTGACACCAGCTGCCTAAACGCAATCTCTAGAGCAATCACCAACAGAATGTTATCTCTTTATCATCCTACCTGAAATAATCCCGCAGTCTCCAGACTCAACACGAAAGGCTTCTCCAAACCTTTTTATACACAACTAACTTCTGCCAGCGACTACGCCCGGGTGTGTCGAGAATGTCAGAAATCATTAAAAAGGAAAAGATTCCCGAGATGAAACGAATCCTTCCCAGGATATAGTCTAGTCCAGTCTAATCCATACAAAGCTATTACGACATGAAAAGGTAACAATAAACCGGCAGAGCTACTTTTGCACTGTAAGTAAGAATAGTAATGGTATGGCTAATAAATTCTCACCCAACTTTTACTTCGTCAACTAATTCCCAATGACCTGAACGTAAACTGTGCGACCTATGTTTATGAATTGTGATTGCTTTAGTTTTTACACTAACTGCGATTGGTTTCCAAAATACATGCGTTGGTAATTCATAAACATTTGCCGTGGCAATTTTAAGAGATATTTTTGCTACTTGTGCTGTGTTCATTGTAATTTAAATATGAATGGTTTTCAGGAATATGGGTACCTTTTACTTGGGACATGTTTTAGAATGATGATCGTTAGTGAATTCTATCGTTGTTTCCGATACTATACTGTCAGATATTTTGCTTATCTCATTAGAAAACCTAACATGTAAGTCGGGGATGGTATTGAATTGACGGGAAAAAGTATGTTTGCCGTTATTTAGAATATTATGATAGGAGAAGTTGTGATCTTCATCAAGATGATATCGTATGATGATTTTTAACTGCAGTATTGGTGAGATAGACTATCATATTCCTTCCGGGAAATCGATAAAAGTGGCTTAGAAATGATTTTTATATTTCTGTAATCAGCAATAATTCAAGAATATTTTTTTCAATCTTCTATCATTGGTCCCAACTTTTAAAAATCCTTGACCAAGGTTGTACTGTAAATCTATTAAATAAGGAACTAACATTTTTTTTTCTGTATGGCCAATTGACGCCATACAAAGAGTACTACACTCTTCTGTACAATTCCTTGCACCCAACCTTCCTTTCCATATTTCATCACCAGTACCGACAATAATTCAACAAGACAAATAACATTAAAATTAACACGTTTGTTTACAGCTTCAACCCTATATATTAATCAGAACATAAATCATGGCGGCTCAAAGGAAATGAGTAATAAAGATCCGACGGACCCATCGTACTTTATTATCATACTGATTACTCTTACGTTAACCAAATAATTTGCTTTGTCGTTTTCATCATAATCATTATTATTGTAAGTGCCTGGTTGTTTTTTCTCTACTGCCAAGTTGTTATCATATTTGGTCCTTTTTGCATACTTGTAATTTTTTGGTGACTATGAAAACTTGATTGTTTTCAACGGCTTTTTCTTTTGCATTCCCAATTTTGCTTATGTTAAGGTCTATTTTTCACCTGGCGTACAACTAGATGATGTTATTTTCTAACTACTAAATAATTTTTGGACAGATTTGATTTAAAAACGGAACCAAGCTTTACAATTTGCAGTAAGTAAACAATCTTATAATATTGACGACAAACGGGAAATAAAAAGTTTTTAATTATAATTATGAATATAGAAAAAAAGAGTTACACGTATTATAAGCAAATTAAAAACTTCTCAATATCAAAAAACTAGAAAATTATTTAGATGAGAACGCTAAACGTTGATCGAAGGAACTACCTAACTCATAAATCTCTAAAGAATGCTGTACCGATTATGCAGCTACAACCAAACAAGAAAAAATACTAGCCTTAGGCATTTGTTTTTACGATTTTAATCCCAATAACAATCTTTTTGCTTGAAAATGTCATCGTTTCAAAGATCATTGCATCTGATAACATGACGATACCCGAACGGATAAGGATAAAGAAGAATCTAAAGTTATAATAACTGCGTATCTCCCTGAGAAAGTCATAACAGAACGTGGAGATCCCTAATAAGGTTTTATTATAAATTAAAAGTATAATATATGTAGGTTAGGGCTGACAGAGAAAAGCACAGAAAAGGGCAAGTAAAGCAGACACGAAAAGAAATCCATCCATAAAGGCCTTTAATAAAAATAATATTCTTCAAGTCATGAAAGTCAGAATCACCAAGGACTCGGTAACTCGGGTATTGTTAAAGGGGAACTAAATGAAAAGCGGAAAAGTTCGTATGGAGCTTAGGATTTAGAAATAAAACCCGTAGATAGGAGTACAAGGCTGAATAGAATTAGAATTTAATGTAGAAGCTCTTGGAGAGAATACCTCACAGCAAAGAGAAGCCAAACCAACATATCTGCAACGGGAGACGTGATACCTTGATGATGCCTACAAAAATGGAAAACTTGGAAAAATTATTCCTAAATTCGTATAAGAAAATGTGAGATTATTTAGTTACAGTTCACTACGCTCTACGGCTATCAAAGTTTTCAAAACTCTTTGATTAACTTGAAATTTCAATTTCAGTTAAATACAATACTAGTATCTATTTCACTAATTAGATCTAATCTTTTTAGATCTTATCCTAAACTGGAATTTGTCTTTTTCAAGTTTTAGTCACATTTCTGTTCCATGTTCCAACCTGAGGCGACGGCATATTTTTTTCTTTGATTATTTTCACGTTTTATCAAGATATCTGTTTAACTCAAGTTTCTTAATAATTCCACTTCAAAAGTTTTTGTCATCTGCGTACATAATATGCATTGCAGATTTTGTTTTTTTTTCATAGTACCAATAATTATTATTATTTATCTTTATTGCACAATGATAATTCATTAGATAAATATCTCTCGCGATAATTAAAATAAACAGGTTGTTCACCAAAACACACAATTTTCAAATTCAAACTTACTTCTGTTGTAGAAAATCAACTAAAAGTATAATTTTAACAATTTTCATCGGCTAAACATAGTGTTCCTCATTAGTATTTAGTACAGACGTAATTTGAGGGTTAAAGATAAGTTCATTGGGTAACTACGCATAGGAAAGTAGGACTGCTAAAAGTTTCCAGAAAATATTTACCTCGTCAATTTGCAACATGTCTCCTTCGTAAAAATCATTCAGTTTTGTTCAAAATCTATATCCTTTACTCAAAACATCATCCAGCATGCGTTTTTGTTTTATTTTTATTAAATAAAAATCATGCCAATTTGCCACACCACCACAAGATTGTATTATATTCTGTTAATTTCTCTTTACCAAACACAACACTTACCTAATATTAATTTTATATATCTTCGTTCATTTCACAATTATATTTAATTTTTAATTTATTTCACTCACTTCAAACACTCAAAAGTTCACAAGTCACAAGTTTTTTATTTTTTACTCTTTGTAATACTATACCGTTGCGTCGTTTAGTGCGTTTTTGTGAAAGTTTCTAACTAAGAATCTGGTTTCTTTAATAAATCCGGTTCCTATATTTCATATAAGCGATTATAGTCGCGAGGGATATTAAAAAAAATCGGATCTGTAAACAATTGGAGATCTAACAAAGCAGCGCTTCGCGGCTATCCGAAGCTGTACTGAAATTCTAAACCCTGACTTCGGTGTCCATGTCGCGCACCCCCCATTACTAAATTTCGTATCGGATTTGAAACGTTGCAACTCGGAACTCGCTTCATTTTAAAATACACTTACCACTCCTCTACTTAAAGGTGAAAACACAGCGACGCGTAGCGCGGTATCTGACATTTGACGAAGCTCCCAGCGCGCTACAAGGCTATGAGAACGTATAATTTAAAGACGGAGCTCCGTGAACGATCGACTGTGTATTGTCGTCTCTCTCCGACATACGGAGAAGGTTGCGCTGCTTTTCGCACAACGACGTCGGATTGCTCATTTTTTTTGCTATCCAGTATTGAATTACGTATTATTTTGTGAATTAGATTGTGTCGCGGTGTCATATTCTGCTCTGTACCTGGTGCTCTTTTAACAGGATGGATCGGGAGGCAGGTTGGTATAATTTTTCTTATCTTATAATCATAATACAATTTTTGGAACAATATAAAATTTATTTTTATTCCTAAGTATTAAAAAAGGAAAAACTTTAACTTATGTTTAAATTTAACACTTTTATCCTTAAAATAGTATTTAGCTTACAAATGAAGTAAAATTTATTTTCTCTTCTCTTTTGGCACCGTAAAGCAGCTTATTTTAAGGTGATCGCAGATCTGCCGGACCTAAGACAACAATGACAAAATTAACACCATGAACCTATTCATCACCTCTATCTTGTTTATTAATTTGGTATTGTTACAAAAAAGTATGTTAAACACTAAACAATGTTTCTATTCGATTCTTTAATCTAATGAAATTTTTAATTAGATGTATTTTTATTAATTTATTTGTTTAAAATACAGCATCGTCTAAGATTTTTTAAATTTTCTATGTGTTATGTCAATTTATAGTCCGTTAAAAATCTTCATTATCTAACTTACCACACAAACCCCGTAATGCACGTGCGAAAGCACAAACAGAACCAACAGCGTATGCAGGATGACTGACTCCAATTGAGGCAGATACAGGGAAGTTACCATCCCTGTTAGAAGTGGCCAAGTCATCCAGGAGAGTAGCTCACACTTCCTGTGGCTCATCTCAGCAATTATTAGGCGACACTGTGGAAAATATATTCTGTAAATATGAAAAAGATGTCTACGAAATTAAATTGAGTTTTGTTTCTTGTAAAAGTTGTGTATTTCAGCAGAAATTCCTTGGAGTATTACAGGGAACGATATTGAGCCCCGTCGAGAAAATGCTCACACCTAAAATGAAACAATACGATTTTGAGCATAAGCTTTCGGACAAATATTTCGTGGTGAATTTTTTGAAGTAAACGAATCGGTGTCCAAATAATAGTTAACTTAGTATTTGGGTGGTAAATTACACTTTGGCAAATTATGAAATAGATGATAGCAACAAAATAAATGATAGATGTTGCATCCTTTATTATCTTGTAGACAAAAAATCGTTCTTGCTGAATCTCATCGGATGTTTTTTTGTATACCTCTACATTATTAGGTGATGAAAGATTTGATATTTGTTTAAATGTGCTGACACTAATTTATTTATATGTTAATTGTTAAGATGGCGCCTGAAGATTCATAGTCGTACTTAAACCAAACACTCCTGCGTTAATTCCAATAACATGTGTTATTTGAGGCAATCTGGACTTTACACTGGAACACACAGGCAACACGACAATAAGGGGCCACATAATGTATACGTAAAGCTGACAAAAGACTAATCAGAAAAACATTCCATATACAGTAGCAGGTTGATTACAATAAGTACATGTCAGCTCAAAAAATTATAACAAGTTACTGCTTAGCAAAAGCTTGAACCAAAGTAACATTAACAGTAAAGTAAAAAAGGTTTCATAATTGGAATAGGGATCTAATGATTCAAAACTAATACTAACTAATACTATGTTTGTAATGAGGTGTACAATAAAGTATATAAGAAATAAATAAAAAACTTTACAAATGTCTTAGTGAGCAATAGGGATTTTGGCTGGGTTAAAAAAATATGATTCTATTTAGTTCGTCATTAAGATTCTCGAAAAATATTGGATACGTATTTTTAATTTATCAAATCAATAAAAAATTACGAAGATAAAATGCATCAAAGATAAGGAGTGGGGTATTGTAACGTCACTTTCAGTAAAAAGTGTACTGGTAAGTGACATCACAAGAGTTTTCAACGCACTGTATCGTCTTATTTTTTTGTTTTCGTGACAAAAGAAAAAATACGTGTCGTTTTTTGGAAATCTATCTGACGGATTAAGTAGATTTTTTTGTCAAATACCCTATTGGTTAAACTTGTTTTCTATTACCTTGTATTAACACTTTAGTACAAAAATACGTGGGCCAGTGATTGATCACATTATACCTCGGTAGCTCGCAATGGTATTCAACTTGCATGCGAGCTTGTTGCAGGTGAGAACGTGGCCTAAGGCGGCCTCTCAAGCTAGGTGGAGACGATCGACAATCTCCAAAGGGTGGCTGTTAGCATAAAGATGAGAATAGGGAAAATGCATGCAATTTTTTTATTCGCAAAATGATTAAGTTATTAGCCCTAGTTAACAATTATGAAATAATTTTTAGTATACCTTCATCAGCGATGAAGTTATAAAGATTCAAAGTTGTCAATTAGAAAGAGAAGTCCGATACCAACTCTGTCGTCAAATACTATGACGCCTATACAGCTGCCATAGAAATCGGCGTTTTCGCGAGAGGGATAGATATATTTGTTTAAAATAGTTATACCTCGTTTGTTATTTGATCAATTTTGATCCTATTTTCACTGTTACTCTTATATTTTTGTATATTTTTAGATAAAGTGTGTAAATAATAAGTATTTTTTTCATGCATACTCCCTATTGTCGAGAATATTAATGGATGGCATGCATTTTGAACGACCTCTGTGCAACAGTGAACTTCTGTAGGCAGATCATGGTAATGAATATATTCTCAGTATTATTGTCATCTCTTACTAAAATAGATCAAGTTATTTAAAGCAGGTCAGTATTTTAGAAGACCATTGTTTTATGTCTAATTTTTGTATCACAGCCAACAGAATGTATTTTGACATTGGCATTTACAGCGGTTTCCGATTTCTGTAACTGACTCACCTATCTATGGACGAACTTGCCATTTTTTATAGATAGAATTCAGTGTCTTTTACTACAGTGATCGCTTCAACTTCGATTTGGTGATAAGACGCCCATTGTGTCGCCCTATGTAATGTTTTCTAAATCCATATTTTCTGTACCTTACATCATGTACATTATAAAGAGTATTCTATTCTCGTCATCAGACGGTGATGCAACATTTTCCAGAATCAGTTATTCGACCTGTCATCGTTTTCGTGAAAAATTACTGAAACATTTTTTAATCTTCTAAGGTCCAATTGCGCCAAAAACTTAGCTCACACGAAATTAAATAACAATGATTTTATACATATTTATTGCATTATGTATAAAATCATTGTCATTTAACCTCGAGTCACGAGTCAGTTGCATTGGCACCTGACACGAAATATAACTTCCTAGTACTTTTTTAACCTACTGCCCCCGGAGGATTATGTCTTATTTGTTATGTGTTTGTATGCATTCATAATACGTACTCGTAGGTCTGTTTGTATGTCTATTTATTTATTTGGCAAGTCCTGTTATGTTATCTAAAGGATATATTTTAAAAAATGTGATATCATAAGATTCGTCTTAAAAATCGAAGTGACACAGTACCTTACAAAGGTTTAGTTTCCTCTTACTTACTGAAATATTACTGAACAGGGTTCCATACATCAAGATGAATGCTCTGGGGTGCTGTTCAAGGATGAGATTAGGAGACTTGACAGCCCAGAATACGACTGCTACAGTCATCACTAACATCGACCATATCGGCTTGACTGCTTCTATGATAGGGTACTTCTTGCCGGAACGGTCTTTGTAAGATCTGAAAAAAAAAGAAGATTTTTTTCGTGTCTTTGGTCCCACAGGTTTGGAACACATTCATTGTGCGAACAACTGGGTAGTGGAATTCTCCGCCAAAGTCTGTGTTCCTGGTAGCTAACACCTGGTGGTATTTAAGTCGAGAGTGAAAAGGTTACTTCTAGGCAACTGTGCTCCATCGTCGACCACAGAATTAATTGTATTAATTTTTAAACAACGTTCGCATTCGTCAAAAATCCTTGAGGCTTGTTTGACAGTTCGTAGGAAAATTGATTCCTACATTTTTAACAGATTGCGACTGAGATACGAATCTGAAGGTGAGATAGTAATCAAAGAAGAGCTTATGCAGTGGTATAATCGATGACCGTTCGTTAGTCTTGCAAAAATACCGATTTTACATGCAACGATTGCTTTTCTGACTGTATTACACGGTACGTCGGTATCGCTTGGCAAGACTGGTGTCAGATTTTATGGCTTCTGACTATTCTTTACGACTGTCAAAGATCTGCAAATAACAGCCGGGACCAACGGCTTAACGTGTTTTCCACGGCACGGAGGAGTATCTACCGGTATGTAATGGACGGCTTTTCATGAGGAAGTTTGGATCCCTCAAAAAGTCATCATATCAGCCGAAAGACGTCCACTGCTGGACATAGGCCTCCCCCAAGGGAGTTGTCATAATCGCCACGCTTGGCAGGCGGGTTGGCGATCGCAGTGTAGCTGTTGCAATGCACAGAGAATGCTCTCGCCCATAGGTACTCTGGTGAGTCCCTCAGTCGCCTCTTACGACACCCACGGGAAGTGATGGGATGGTGCTATTCTTTTACGTCCGACACCATACAGGACACCTCAAAAAGTGTTTCAATTAAATCAATTTACACGAACTTCAGCGGGTCGTCTGACCAAATATTTCTCAGAAACAGAAATTTTAATTATACTCACATATAAACATTATAGACAGCTACTGGATAGGTAGTGATGACGCCCATGACATGGATGATGATCTCTAGAACCTGGATGAAGGTCACGTCCCCGAATACGTAGTGCTTGTAGTACGCCGGGCCGTACGCACCGGCTACTAGGAAGAGGGCTGAACATACCTAGAACGAGAATATATTAGATAATGTTTGAAGAAAAAGAGAGACAAAGGTATAGCTGAAATAATTGTTTCTAAGCGATATTTGTTGGGTTGATACTGATGCTTTTGTGGCGACATAAAGCTAAGGAGATAGGTAGGTAGGATTAATAAGACTTATTCAGTAGAATAACCTACTTCGTCGAATAAAGGCCAAAAGGCAGAATGGCATTGTTATTGTCTTACTGGTCACGCAATATGGCAGGGGCTTCAAATATAGTTTGCTCCGCGAACATTTTCTCTTTAATCTTTACGAAAAAGACCTTGATACATATAAGAAACTGGCAACCCGTTACTTTAGATAGGTCCCTGGCATATAAGTTTTACTGTCTAAAAAATAAACAAAGACTAGAAACAACATCCTGCGTCGCCTGACATCCAGTAGCTAGGGAGCAGATTCTTTGCACAACCGGCCTATGTCTCTCGTATTCGGCTGGAGCGTTCGCAAGCCCAGTTTGGCATCGTTCCGCCCATGCTAAAGAAGTTGACATAGCGCTAAATGATATCTGCCACATCGTAACTAGGTGCCTATAACATATCCCTCTCACGAAATTGCACCAATTGGCAGTCATAGCTCCACCAGATGTTCGCCGCGAAGTAGCAAGCGGAATTGAGAAGGGGAAACAGGAAAGAGACGGTCATCACCCCTTCACCCATATCACTTCGTCGGAGGATAGTGCGGCTGACGAGAAATATGCACTGTGGAGGCACAAACGCCATCCCCCATCAAACTTTATCCCCCCGGCAGAACATTTACCCCTGGACGTGAACTTCAGTGGCCAATCTGGAAATCTCTTAACCGACTGTGGACCTAGGTTAGTCGCTGTAAACATAGCCTGGCCAAATCTTCATCCATCCCAAACGCAGTGCCAGTGCGGAGCCCCTTCTAAGGACATGCACCACCTTCTTAATCGCCCGTTATGCACACCCACCTGCACCATCCATGATTTGGAGGCCAATATAATAATAATAATATAATATCTTAGGACAACTCACACACGGTCATCTGATCCCAAACTAGGCAGAGCTGTGCTATGGCAACCAGACAACTGATAAACATACTTATATATTTCTAAATACATACATATTATAGACAAATTACACCCAGACACAGAACAAATGATCATGCTCATCACACAAAGATTTGTCCTGGGTGGGAATCGAACCCACGACCTCCGGTTTAGCAGTCAGGGTCACTAACCACTCGACCAACAGGCCAGTCAATGATAGAACTGTACAGGTTACTCAATACTGGTCGGACAAAATTTAGTATGATTCAATCGACACAAAAAAAAAGAAGAAGAAGAAGTAGATCTACTCACCCACATACTCAAATCGTAGCTCCAGGGCAGGTACAAAGTCCCAGTGTTGTACTTCTCACAGTGACTCACGTAGAAGTTCATCACCACACTTAATACTATGAGAAGTCCCCTAAAACAATATATTTATAGTATGAGTTGTGGAGATATAGCAAATTATATTCGATAAATCATCCACTCATCATCACCATCATCATATCAACCGAAAGACTTCCACTGCTGGACATAGGGCTCCCCCAAGGGCCATAAAATGCAAAGGATCATAGAGAATGCTACTGCCCATTCTCTGGTGAGTCCCTTACGACACCCACGGGAAGTGATGAGTTGGTGCTATTCTTTTACGTCCGACACCATACAGAACATATCATCCACACATCCACAAAACATTCACTGCTGAATAACAATTCAGGAATTTGTTACCAAATCCCCGGATCTGGACAGAACTTTATTTACTTAGTTAGAGCAAATGTAGTGATGATCTGTAAATAAATACACTGCCAGAAATTCTCAGACCTATCTAACTACTATGCCATACAATATCGTATCATAAAAACTTTGAAATGAAAGACTTTTTTGACCGACTAAACGTGTCAAGGGGAAGTTATTCCGATTGAAATAGGCTTTATGAAAAAAAGAGATTTAAAGTAACAAGTAATTTCTTCATAAAACGAAATTTTGCATAGCACCGATATGGCAACTATCTTAGTTTGGCCAGTAACGTCCGGTAAATTGTTAAATTACATCGGAACAACTTCCCCCCGGCACATTTTGCCCCACTCTCCTCTAATCGACAGATCCAGTTCCTTTCGCATTTTGTTTATATTAATATAGATAAATACAAGTAAATACTAGTTTATTTACCTGAAGCAAGACACAGAGAACACAGGATCCCTGCCATAGACGGAGATCAGAGAGTAGGGAATCAGGAACACGATATAAGAGTCCAGTCCGTGGTCAAACAGTTCGCCTAGTGGTCCGGAGACACCTATACGACGAGCTTGCTTGCCGTCCAGGCCATCTGAAAATGATGCACTTGAAATTATTACAAGGGCAAGCAGTACCTTTACGTTGCTATATGATTTTCTTTACAAATGTATTGCGTGTACATGAATAAATATGAAAGCCTGTTTATCAAGCATGAAACTGCAACTTCGAAGTCAGTTCACAAGCTATATTATTTAGTACAAAACGTTTTTTTAGTAGATCTTATGCTGGCACTTCACTTGGCGTATTTGGCCAAATATTCGCGCGCATTTTAGCAAAAAAAATTAACCTTATTTCGAAGATCATAAGGTATATTTTGTATTGTACAAGTGACACAAATATTTTGCCAAGTGAAGTGCCAGCATTAGACATCTCTATTTGAGAATGAGAGAATTAATTTCTAGGCTTCAGCCTAGAAAACAATAAAACAAACATACTGAGAAATTTACAACTACACTTTATAAGATACTAGTTGCCGACCGCGGCTCCGCCCGCGTGAATGTCGAAAATTATCCCAAGGGAAAATAATCCCGGGAAAAAACTATCCTATGTCCTTTCCCGGGAATCAAACAATCTCTATACCAAATTTCATCTACATCGGTCCAGCCGTTTGCGCGTGAAGAAGTAACAAACATACACATACACTCACAAACTTTCGCCTTTATAATATTAGTGTGATTAATTGTATCAAAATCTAAATAAGTCATTAATGTGTTGACTGATGATGACCAATGCTCATTCATTTCAGCCTATAAGAATAAACCCAAACGTCGGTCCAGAGAACAGGTACCTATGTACCTCTTAGTATGAAACTATTTACTGTTATTCAAATTAACAGGAACACTTGTTGTTCTGAACCACGCAACCTTGACCATGTGCTCAATCGTCACTAGTGCGACGTCGACGCGGGGTAAGATTACGGGTACAATTGTTTTGTACCCGTAGGGATAACATACGGCCCCGGGTGTCGGGAGTCGCAGGGCGATCCCCGGCAACCGTAGGCGCGGGCCTGCGGATGGCGAGTGTTGGGTGGCTCGCTGTCTGATTACCACCAGGCCCGGGTAGATGGCGTGTTATGTTCCACGCCTCAAATAGATGTCAGCATAGTAGACGGGGCGCTAGGGCCAGAGCCTGCCAGGGATTTGTTCGAAAGAGTCACCGCGGTCCTGGTACGCAAAGGGCTTCAGAAGAAACGCGGATGGGTTTTAGTCAGTAAGAATCTGACACGCCCTTCCGCTCCACCCAGAGCGGAAGAAGTCACACGATTCCCCATCCTTAAATAAAAGGGATAAACGTAGGTACATAATATATACCTATGTGTATGTGTATATATTATGTTGATGTCAGTCACCTTCCTTCGAGAATAGTTTCTACTAACCTTGCCCTAGAAAATTGTAGGTTTTCGGTGATAAAAAGAGTTAAGGATATATATATTCGTAGCGAAATTGCTACGGCGTAGCGGTAGGTCTACGAAAATATGTTGATTAATATTGATAATGGCGCTGTCCTACGCTTAAAAAAAACTTTTGTTATTCTTGCATAGATATAGATTACAAAAAAATGATGTTGAAACATGCAATCATCATAATTCAATAGGTTCTAGTTGTATCAAAACATTTCGGACAAACAAATATATTACACTAGTTGCCGCCCGCGGCTCCGCCCGCGTGATTGTCGAAAACTATCCTAAGGGAACATATTCCCGGGATAAAAAGTATCCTATGTGTTATTCCAGACTATAATCTACCTCTGTGCCAAATTTCATCAAAATCCATTCAGTAGTTTTTACGTGAAAGAGTAACAAACATCCATACATACATCCATACTTACAAACTTTCGCCTTTATAATAGTAGTAGGATTCTATTAAAAAATACCATATCAATTCATGACACAAACACAAATAATATCTACAAAACCTAAACGAAACCGGCTATCCAATTAATCGAATCATGATTGGGAGTTTTTTTAGGGTATCTGTAAAAATAATTACAAAACATTTATTATGAGGTATAATTCTCCCGAAAGAATTTCGGTCACGTTAATGTTGGTCAGATAATTTGCATTTTTTCCCTAAATCATGCAGTCATTGCTTATTATCACTAATTTTTAAAGGACATACGTATTTATACTTATAATGTTGTGCCTATAATAAACAATAAAGTGCATTGTACTCCTAATCATTCAATACAAAACACAACAATGATAAACCGTGCAATACACACAAAATAATTTAAAATTCGTTATCATAAATCTTTGAATAACTGCTTAACGTGCTTTTCGATGCATGAGGGACTCTGGTTAGTAATGGATCATCCACGACCCATCCACGACCCGACCTCGGCAAGCATCGCTTAACCTCGAAGATCAACCTGTGCAGCTATATTATTTAGCCACATGCTCACTTACCCAAATTATAAGCCAGAAAGATCATTACGCCGCAAAACGTGAAGACCCAGTTAGGTACGTCACATTCATAGCCCTTGAGGCCTGGCCGGCCCCCTGCGGCATAGAAATCGAAGTCATACGCCGTGAGGATCAGCACCACGGCCACCATGCATAGGAAGCCGGCAAAAGTTATCAAATTGGGAGCTATTGATCTTGGGATCACCTGCAAAAGAAAAACAAATGAAAATATGACGTCACTGCTGCATTTAAATGTTCTGCATTTTCATGTGACTAGTCTATTCCGAACTGTTGGGGTCGTCTTCTAGTGTAACCGATTGCTGCTGGGTACTAGTATTTTTCATGAAGCGACTGTCTGTATGACCCCAGTAACTGGGTAACACGATAGCAAAACAGGTGTCGAATTTCTGGCTTCTGACCTGTATGGTAGGTGCCAGATAAATTTGCAATAAAGTTCATTGCCCCAATTTCTCTGCGTAGGTACCCGGACAATAAATTATGATTCGTTTTTAATTACTAGAAAAGTAAAGGATCACGATAGATGTCGATTCAGGACAGCTTTATGTGTTTCGGAATTAATAATAAATTTAGGTGGGTCAATGGCCGTTATTGCAAATTTATCTGGTGTCGACCATAACGACTGTCAAAGATCTATAAATAATAGCCGTACAACAGTTGTGCGTGCTTTCCGAGGCACGGAGTTTTAGTATGACTGTATTGGATGGCCACCAAGGACCAACCTCGATCATCGACTATTGCGGCTGTTATTATTATCACAATTATATCAATCGTGATAATTTTGAGCCTACATATCTATCCGAGAATCATCATCCCCTGACTTTGTCCACTGCTGGCGCGATCGCCAAAACACAATAAGTATTGTATTACAACTATATATTTTTGTGCTAATTAAATGTGTTTTCTACCTTTATTTTTGAAACTTGTAAATTTTAAACGCTCAACTACTTACTTTAACAATAGTGTTCCATGTCGGATGCATCACATAGTTACTGAGGGGGCTTGTGTCTATGGCACTATACTGAAAAATATGAAAACACAAAAAATATAGTAACTATATATAAAAATATAATACTAACAATATATATAAAACTCTTTCTCTCGTAGAAAGCTGTTTGGCATGGCAATTTGGGTAGTGTAGGGGAGTGTAGATTTCCCGAAATTCCTACGGGAACGGGTAAAAAGGGGTCGCGTACGAAGTCGCGGGCAAAACAACAATTATCAGCATCAATGAAGCGGTATGCAAGAGGTAGAGAAAGGGACACATCCACCACTCTGGCCGGGCTGTTAATGAGACAATAATATCCTAGTGATACAACGAGATTTTCAACCGTGATCGATCCCGGAGTCGAAAATCAGATCTAGTCAGGGGCTATTCTCGAAGCCCGAAGTCCGTAGTTTCGGGCTTAGTTGCGGGCGTATTCTAGTTCGTATCACCTAACCACTAAGAATTAATGACAACACGATTTGACAGTAACTGTCAAATCGTGTTGTCATTCATTCTTAGTTCTGGTTCGGAACTAATCGTAAGTCCGTAGGTGATATGGAGTAGAATACGCCCGCAAATAAGCGCGAAACTACGGACTTCGGGTTTAGAGAGTAGCTCCCCTGGCTCAGACAACAGCGTTTCCTTTTTTCCTTTTATTTTGTGGGGAAATCCGGTGCTGTAACAGTCAGTGTTTAGTGGTGGGAACAGTGAGGCACGAATATTTTGACGTATAGTGACGTTACAGTATCTTTAACGTAAGTGAATTTTATATATAAAACTACAACCCCATAGTATTGCGACATACACAATTTTTATCATAGAAAAATATTATTAAAGTATTCAATGTAAATAAATATTATGTGCGAAACGAGTACCTATTATAGTTTTTGTAAATTTTATGTTACGTTACTATACGTCAAAAACATTCGTGCTAGGCGCTCTGCCGGCCTACTATGACGTGCTAATGCGATCCAATTCCGATGATGTAAAAGGGATAGTGCTATTCGCTATATAGCTCCGCTACTCTCTTAGAGCGGAAAGACTTCATACTAGGGTTTTATGAGCGAACTACTAGTGACCAAAACCCTAGTTCCTATCGCAATCATAAGTCGAGGCCTCGGGATACAATTAAAATTCACGCGCACCCCTGACTAGACTACAGTCTGTCCCGGTCGATTCTGTAAAAATGTCCAAGTGTAGGGCCCAATCCTTCACTTCGACTTCACTTGTCAATCCATACAATCAAGATGGAATGACAGGCCACTTCGTGATCACGTGACACTTTGATTATTTGGATTAACAGCTCACCTCGTGATCACTTCACCCAAGCCTTCACTTCGACATGTTTACAGAATCTGGACAAAATGCCTATGAGACAAATGACATTCTGTCAGCGGTAGCGTGGCGAAGGCGATTGTCAAAACGTCATAAATGTATGGGATTGACAAACGCTGCCAAAACGTCACGTGATCGATATATATTTTATATATTTTGGCATTTCGACAATCGCATTTGCTAATAGAATGGCACTATCTATAGCGCATCTTTTTTTTTTTAAGGATGCGAAATCATCAAATGACTTCTTCCGCTCTGGGTGGAGCGGAAGGGCGTGTCAGACTCTTACTGACTAAAACCCATCCGTGTTCCTTCTAAAGCCCTTTGCGTTCCAGGGCCGCGGTGACTCTTTCGAACAAATTCCGCAACACTGGCAGGCTCTGGTCCTAGCGGGCCCCGTCTTCTATTAGATGCTGACATGTCTATCGCGCGTCTAGGTTCGATATCAGAGTGTATGAAAAATGTATGAAAATTTAGGCTTTTTTGACAGGTATGCGACTGAGATGCGAATGTGAACGTTGCTTAAAAAGACTAGAATTTTTGGCTCTCAGGCCGCATAGACGCCGACAGAATTGTCTTTGTCAACGAATGAACAAACAAAACCATTCTCAATTTTAAAAGAAAAATAAAATCTTACCTTATATTTATTAAATCCCTTCAAGTGCTCTTTCGATAAATACTTATATTCAAACATTTTGAGCACAACCACTTGTCAAACGTTTCTGAGGAAAATGAAACAAACGTACAAATTAATGAAGGTCGCGTCAGTGAATGATAAGGTTAAGAGTTGAGTTAACAATGGAACTTAACTATGTAATTTACATAAAATAGTAATCTTAAATCGTGGGTATTTGAGGGAACAAAGCGATTAGGGAGGGATTAGTTTTTTTTTTTTTGTATGTTTCATTTGAGTATTTTATCAATGGGCCTTAGTTGCCTGATAAGAAAGAATTATTATTATTATTTAAGACCCGGGGAATCGAACCTAGGACCTCTACGCAGCAGTCATTTATAATTTCATGTCTATCCGAATAGTTAAAATTTTCCCATTTAATTAAACTTAATATTTTACCTAACATTGTGATCAATATTCTACGGCTAGAATGGGTTCAATAGGACCACTACAAGTCATCAGATCTGGGCAAAATACATGCTTTGCTTTAATTAAAATACAAATTACAAAATACTATCTCGCATCTATTTAATACGAAAAACAAAAATACTTGTTAAGTCGTGTATTTAAAATATGAAATACAAAATACATTAACTATTCTTATTTAAAATACAAAATACTGTCAGGTGTTGGGTTAGGCTAGCCTGTTTGCTTACGAAAGCTATCGAGCGCTGTTTTCTGCAGAACGCACCCATTAATAAAATTGCTTAATGTATTTATGTTCAAATGCATTTTGAAGTCATAAGTATTTCAATTACAAATTACATTTTTAAGAAGTACTTAATTGAAATTCAAATACCAAATACGTATTAGTATTTTAATTATAAGTAATTCAAATACTGCCCAACCCTGCAAGTCGTGAGGGTGAATACTGATATCGCGGCAGTTGTATGAAAGACGACGATATACTAAGATTCCATTCTTTATTTTGATATGGCAAGGACGCCGACGTCAAATATACTGCCAATGCCAAAAGTAATTTGAAAAATTAAATTCTCCGATTATATTATCTAATACAAATAAATGTTAAGATAAGGTCCAGTATTTTACATGGAGCCATTTTCTAACTGACCAATCATCATCATCATAAAGTCAAAAGTCAAAGTCAAAGTCAATTCATTTATTTCAACTAGACCATTGAAAGGCACTTTTGAACGTCAAATTTACAGTTTGAAATTAAAATATTAATGACTCTAGTTGTCCATTCGAAAAAGTAGATTCTTATGGAGAAGAACAGACAAGAAACTCCATCTACACCCGACATATCAGCCTGCAGACGTCCACTGCTGGACATAGGCGTGTTGCCACAGCAACCGGTCATGGAGCGAGACGCACAGGACCGGTTGCTGTGTCATCCATCGGCTACCCGCGACCCTCACCAGGTCATCGGTGGACCTATGGAAGGTGGACACTGTGGGAGGCCTTCCAACGCTACGTCTTCAACTGACAAATACAATGAATGCTGAATCACTACTTACCACTCACAATACAAAATTCACCTCACAATACATGCAACTTGTACACAAAATTATCAAAAAGTATCACTTAACATTGCTTTTAAATCAAGAAAAATACTTTAAAACATGGACTACAGTAAGTCGGTAACTGTTTTCAATACTGATAAGTTTATTACAAAAATAATTGTGCGATACTCGCATCGCGTCCTAATCTGTAAAGGCGTGGGACATAGATTAAATTATTTACATGATTTGGATAGATGTGACGTTCCTATGGGATTGGTACTTTATTTAAAAAATATGTAATTATATGATAAATTTGAACACTAAGACTAATTTATTCTTGTACGAAATTATTACAAAATTATTGTGAAAAAAATTCTAACGCGGTTTTTAAAATTTCTAGCCGTGATTGGTTGAATGAGTTTTCAACAGCCAATCGCATCATTTGACTTGCGAATAATTTTGTCAATAAATAATCCCACAATTGCAAGTATTCAGCCATATTTCTAACTAGCTTTTGCCCGCGGCATCGTTTGCGTTCAAGATCTATTTTAGCAAAAAAGTATAACCTATAGCCGTCACCATCCATCTCTGTACCAAAATTCATTAAAATCGGTTCAGCAATCTAGGCGTGACAGCGTAACAATCAAACAAACTCACTTTCGCATTTATAATATTAGTTAGGTTAGGATGGCACCCAATTCTTTATGATTATTTTGTTATTCAGAAATTTCACTGTGTGCTAAATAGGTACTCTAAAAGTGACATATCTGTTTTGAACAAACGTTTAATCAGTATATTCTTATCACTAGGTTTATGTAGCGTATCACTAAGTTATGCCGAGATAAGTCTGATCGATTATTTCTGTTTATTACTATATAGTAGTCCAATTAGATACCGGGTTTGTATAATTAACCTAATTCATTTTTGGAACAACGCTTCCTAACTCCACTACAAATAGGTGTAATTCGGGAGAAAATGTAACATCACGTAAGATTTTTGACAAAGTCAAAGTCAATTAAAAGGCACTTTTGAACGTCAAATTTACTGTTTAAAATTAAAATATAATATAAGTGACTCTAGTTGTCCATTCGCAAAAAGTAGATTCTTATGTTTGCTTCCTCTTTATATTTCTCACTTTTGGAGTTAAACAATAAAATTTAATTCGAGTAACAAGACTCATAAAATTAGTAACAATATACTTACAAACTATGTTAGTAAAACATTAACAAAGACAAAACAAAAACCGACACAGTTTGTGACATCACTGCTGCAAGGTGACAGGCCCAGCTGATACCTTGCAGCAGTGGTGCACAAACGTACAATCTAGCCTGCCTGCTACCATGGACAGGATGCTGTTGGTGCTGCCCCTCATCCTACTGACCAGGTATGCGCACTGCTTCTGCATCACAGTATAGAAACAGTCAACGCGAGCTTCAGCAAACATCACTGATGCATTACCCCGTCAGCACCCTGAAAGCGTTATTATATTGAACGCGAAGGGCGCTGTATGATTTCTAAGTGAGTGAATGTGCGAGGAACTTCGTTCTTGGCGGGTGTGAACGCACCAGTGTTTTTTTATATATTATCCTTCGCTCCATTCGATTCAGATGACAATACCAAGGACTGTTTCATTAAAAACGAATAATTAAAATATGAAAACGGTGTCCTCTCTGTTCTTAATATTCTGTTCTTTGGTGGCCAATATCTGAACTTTGACTTCAGATAAGTTCTCTGACATTCTGGTGACAGATTGGCTGTCATCAGTCTACCATCGATGTTAAGTTGCCATTTTAAATTAACGAAAATAACCAGTTCTAATGTCCTCTCGTCCACACACCTGAGGATTTAGACAAGTTACATTCTATCAGCTGTAGCTTGGCGGCTGAGGCGATTGCCAAAACGTCAAAAAGTTTGACATTGACCGACGCTGTCGAGATGTCACGTAATCAATTCTTTATGTTTTGCATTTCGACAATCGCTATTGGAATTCCACTTTGTCTAGCCTCTGGTTATATTTTTTACTTAATTATCAGAAAACTATAAAAATAAGCAACATCATCGTCATCATCATCATCATCATCATCGTCATCATCATCATCATCATCGTCATCATCATCATCATCATCATCATCATCATCATCATCGTCATCATCATCATCATCGTCATCATCATCATCATCATCATCATCATCATCATCACCATCATCATCATCATCATCATCATCGTCATCATCATCATCATCGTCATCATCATCATCATCATCATCATCATCATCACCATCATCATCATCATCATCGTCATCATCATCATCATCATCATCATCACCATCATCATCATCATCATCGTCATCATCATCATCATCGTCATCATCATCATCATCATCATCATCATCATCATCATCATCATCATATCAGCTGATAAACATCCACTGCTGGACATATGCCTCCCTCAAGGGGAAGGGGTTGGCGATCGCAGTGTAACAGAGCTGTTGCAATGCACAGCCGGTATACTATTATAGTCTTTGCAATGCACAGAACCACAGAAAATGCTACTGCCCATTCTCTGTTGAGTCCCTTAGTCGCCTCTTACGACACCTACGGGAAGTGATGGGATGGTGCTATTATTTTTCGTCCGACACCATACAGAAAACTATAATACTGAAGCATATTTTTTAACAACTTTCAAATGCTTATTTTGCTGATATATTGAACATTTGTTTGTAGTCCTCAAGGTATTTCGTGTTACCAAATTGCAAGTCCGTACCTATTCTTAGAAATTAATAAATCGATTTTAAGTAAACTTGTTGACGTATACGCAAGATATACGTAAGTATAAAAAGTCAGCTGTAAACTTTTTTCTAAAAATTGTTTAGAGAGACAGAAGAGTGATTTTCCACTTTGTATTTTTTTTCCTTAGCCTATTGTGCTGCTGGGCAAAGGCCTCCCCCATATTCTTCCAGACATTATTTCCTTGCGCCTCCACGAACCAGCCTCCACGGTGTACATCTAGATCATCTCGCCACCGCTTACAGGGCCGGCCTCGGCGACGCCGTCTATCCCCTGGCACTGGAGACTTTTGCCCAGCGGTCACAATGCATGCTGGTGTGGCTTAATATTAGCTAATTCCCATTTCGTCTACTGCTATCAACCTATTTAAAATGTTCACGCGTCAGTGAGATCTTGTTACTTATGCCCTTGATTAACTTAGATTAATATTAATTATGTTGTTGTATTGATTAATTATGACTCAACAACAAAAAACTCAACACAAAACATTAAAAAAAAACTAAAAAATTGCTCTCACTGTGTCTCGTAAAATATCTCTGAAGTAAAACGCACTGAGTGTTAGAAAAATTGCCACACTAACTCGGTTTCTCCAGGCATTATTTGCACATAACAATCTACCTCTGCAAACGGTCATAACTCATGTCACAGCCAACATTCGCTAACAGACATCTATTTTTACGTGTCATATATCATAGTGAAGAATTAATGCCAGCTACATTGCACCAGTGCATCAATTATCGTGCTGTAAATGAGTGGGCTAATTTTTATTAACATGGCTCTCGTCTGGATGTTAAATTGCCAGACATATTCGCGCCGCAGAATGGAGAATTTTAATGTGGGAGCGTTTGGGTAACGTAGTTATATGAGACTGCTTTACGGATTTACACGGGTTATCTGTATGAGGTTATGAAGTAAGCTATGCTTAAGTTCATTTTTTAATCCCAGAGACTAATTTGACATCTCAAGTGATTGTTGTTTATTCTATTCTATTTTTAATATATGGCAATCAAAGCCGATGACGACTATTCTGCCAATGTCCCAAATAAATTGGAGAAGCTAGTGTATTGCACACTTGCTTCTCCAATTTACTTTTAATGATTAGGAGAAAACGACGATTGATGCAGAAAATAATTCGATTGTTCTATGGATACAGATGATCAGGTATTTGATGTGTTAGTACGGGGCTGGAACAAACATATAAGTGTTAAAACATTAAGATTGTTGTTTATTTTTTAAATTTGGAGATTGACATTTGGATCTGTCAAATTTAATATCCGGGATTACAAAACGAATTTTAGATTTGTTTATTTTTTTTTTGCAGAAGGAATTTAGGAAATTCAATAAATGTTCTTAGAGAGCGGTGATAATCAACACTCAGACCTATCTAGACGTTTCCAACTATGTGTATTGTAGCCGGCTTCCAGCCACATCGGATTTAGCTGAATGCCAGTATTTTACGTGGAGTGACTGCCTACCAGACCTCCACCACACACTAACTGGGTAACACGGTACTCCTTGGCAAGACTGGTGTCAGATTTTTCTGGCTTGTGACAATCCGTAACGACTGCCAAAGATTCACAAACGACAGCCGGGACTAACGGCCTGACCTGCTTTCCGAAGAACGGAGGAGTCTCGGTATGTTAAGATGGTCACCCATCCATAGACCGGCTGCAGCAAGCGTTGCTTTACCTTGAAGATCAACCCGTGCGGCTGTTACTATTTAGCCACTTTATCAATGCTAATGGCTGACGTAAAAAAAAATCAACAGCTCATTTATCACACTTAATTCATCCATCGTGATAGCGTCGATTTTTTCCAAGACTGAAGTTTCGAGTGCAGTGACACATGTGAAAGTCGAGTACAGTACTAGGATTCAATAAAGTGGTAAGAGTTGGTTCTGCATGTGCAGCTGACAATGTAGAGCGCATGAGCGAGTTCAATTTGCACGGTTTAGGTTATTAGTGCGACTGCCGGTTACCCGAATATGATACTAGACCGCTTGGCTGATGTTACGGCTTGTTCATAGTTATTGTTTTAAGCCTCTGTTATGGATACCAGTAACGAAGGAGACTTTATTGTAATGGCCTTAATTCAGGAGCAGAACAGGATCACAACTGGTTGGTACCAAGAGCTCAGAAATGGGATACAGCTTCGTTATTGGCGCTAAGATAACCTATAAAAAAAATTGGCTATGTAAAGTAACCAAAGACGATCGGCCTACCGACCTCTTTAGAAAAGTTTAATTTTTATTTTGAGTCAGCTTTGTATACAGCACAATAGCTTCGAAATACGCAAGAGAGTTGAGATGGTTACAGACACTTAATGAGACATTCGTAGGTACCCAAATGAAAAATGTTCGGCAACATGTTTTATATCATTCCGTCTACTTTTACCACCGACTTCCAAAACAGACAGGATACACCCTTAATTATACGAAAAGACACCCATCCCCATCCGAAATTACTCGTAATTTGGTCCGAAATAGTGGCACGCGCGCAACCCAGACATTATCGCCGAGTTTCGGATTTCAAATTACGCGCCGGTATCGGGTGGCGCCCTCCGCGTAGCTATGGCAACGCACAGGTGTTCTATCGATCTCCCGCCGATTCGTGCTCGCCTGGTACTTTGGTAAAAAAATATCGACGATTTTACCTTCTTTTTGGGGAAATCTTGAAATTATAATTTTTTGTTGTTAATGAATTTTAAAGTTGTATTTCCATACATTGACGATTTAAAGTTGTATTTCCATACATTGACGATTTATTTATACTTAGGTTAACTTCTTTTAAGTCAGTATAGTAATGAAATGTAAACCTCTTATACGTATGATAAATCAATTATAAGTTCGTTATAAGGAAGAACCCAACACAGATCATTTAGCTGTTGAATTATTTCCTGTACAGATAATAAAAAGACATTTACTCCTCTGAAGATTGGAACAGCTTCTTGGACCCACTAAATTCAGTAGCGAATAATACATCACTTTCGATCACATTACAGCACCAAGTAAAGAATGAAGCCCAAATCAATTGATTACCCATTTACCTAAGTAACAATTGCATAAACAACGCAGTTATAAACGCATCCAACACTAGCATGCTCTGTAAATTCAACTAAACTAGCTAAACATTAGTTTAAATTAAAACGGTAAAGGCCGTTTCCATTTGCATCGCACGTGATCGTCTGTTACAGCGTCTAGTCGCCTCATCAAGCTGGACTGAGCGATTAATTTGGGCAACAATGGAGTCTCCCGCATGAGAGGTGGCGGATTGAGCTAAAGGGGTCCAAACGCATTTTACACTGAACATCTTGTTTGAATAGTAAGTTTAGGAAGAGTTTTACAGCTTATTTCAAACTCATACTCAAATTATTTATTTCAATTAAACCATTTACAGGCACTTTTGAATTGTCAAGGTTGGTCAGTCAAAAGAGATGAATCTATTTGCACGTTCCAAAGCGTAGATCTCTTTAAAGAAGATTTAGATTTCACAGTTTGAGATGAATTTAAACTAAGATACTAATAGAAGTTGATTTCTAGAGTGTGCAAACAGTGGTGTGGATCCTTCATTGATGATCTGAAGGCGTTTTGAGGAGGAGGCCCATAATTAATGTAAATAAATTCACAGACAGCCAGGATGATTAGCTAACTATTAGTCACCACTATATCCACATAATGACTCCATCTTCTACTTAGAAGTTAGACCAATAAATCAATTACCCCTGTCCACGTATAACTTGTGGCAAACGCCAGCCATTAGCGCGTCGGGCCGGATGGTCTGAGTCTCACACCTATTTACGCTTCCTCTTGCGTTCTGAACTCCTGGTACTCCAGTTATATTTACGCGATCCTTAATAACGGTTCCTCATTTAGTGATGACAAATATTGGCGTGATATCATCAGATGATGAGCCTGCATGATCTAGATCTAAGACTAGGGTAGGATTTATGGGAAGTTCATTGCAATTGAAATTATTTAGGTTCTTTGATCATGAGCTTACTGCGTGATCGGTTTAGTCACCAGCATTGTCAAACTACACAAAATAATTTAATGATCACACAAATTGCCCTCGTAAAATGTGATTGCAATCAAAATGATTCATTTTAAAGTCTCTTACTATGTGTGTATTATTATTCTGTGTTCGTCCTATCAGTGAATATTTGACAACTAACTCACCAGAGTGTAGGTGGACTTTTCTACATGATTAGATTTTGCATTCGATCCATAAAGTAGTACCTAGGTTTAGTTTTAAGTTGACTACATCATGATTCCATTCATTAGCATCTCAAGAGACTGTTCAAAGATAATGCAAATTATCAGATCAGTCAGCCACACAGTGCGCGTGCGACTGTCATAAATTGTCGCGTAATAAATTAATTTTTAGCCGCGCGGTGCATCGCGTTATTGCAGCACTAATTGATATTAAACGCAGCTCTGATGCTGTCATCGCATCGTGCTATACTTACCAATATGTGTTTATGTTATCCTGGTGGAAGAGACACTTTCCGAAATTCTTTTTCATCAGTACCTACCATGCTTTTATGTAGCAGATAAATCTATTGATTACTGACTTGGGAAAATGGTCAGTTAGAAAGTCTGTGGTATTCGAGATCAGACCAGTCTATTACAGATGAGATGAGATGAGTCTACATAATTATATTCGCAGTAGTGTACCTCCTGCATACCTAGTTGTACTGTAAATCTGTGTGACCATAGGTACCAAGAAATTTACCTACTTCTTCTATAGATTCTCGAACTGTATTCATGCAAGAAATAAATTTTCCAAAATGAATAAAATCACAGCGTTTAAAAAATAAAAACCTTGGTGTCAAGAAAAGCACGTTATGCTGTTTGTTCCGGCTGTCTCATTTGTATTTCTTTGAAAATCGTTCCCTTGGGTATCGTATTAGTGTTTTCCAAAAACTGGTTTATTTATCTATTTATTTTATTTTTAAACTTTATGCACTAGTAAAAACACTGTACAAAGGCGGACTTAATGCCTTAGGCATTTTTTTAGGGTGGTGCAGAGACAACATGGCAGGTGGAACTTAAAGAAAAACAAATAGAGGGAAGAAAAAAAATTAATTATAAATACATAGAAACATACACACAAACAAAGTTATTAAGAAAAAACGAATCCAACGAATTAACGCTGTGATGATTCTACCAACTTCTTGAGAATGTGCTCACGAGCCCTTCACCTTAAAGGACAACCGACTTGTTACCGTCCTGATGTTCTATACTTATACGTAATTATTATACTATGATATTATTATTATACTGTATATAAGTGTTAGCCAAGTAAAATACTGGTATACATCTGCATCCGTTTACTGAAAACCGACCCCAATACAGTTGAGATAAAGGCTATATCCGGGGGCACCAGACTTCAATGAAGGTAGGTACTAAGATACCAGCAACAAGTGAGGATAAAAAGAAAGAATAAACACAATTAAAATGTTTACAGACCGCTCAGCTCAAGATGTTGGTTAATTAGAAAAGTCAACCGACCGTTTTATTTATTAATTCAAACCGATTTCATTTAATTTGTTTTAGTTAAGGTGACGCCAGGTGTAGTAATCAACATGGTAAGTTCGCAAGGATCACTTATAGGTATGTATATCAAAAAATTCGAAACTGTTCAAGTAACGCAAAATCAGTCATGAATTGCTAGCTCTACTGAAACTAGAATAAGAGCCCATTAGAACCATGTTCCTAGCTTCCCCAGTATTTTTTTTGACTCTGGCAGGGAATTTTACTCCTTAGCTGTACACACAATGAATGTGTTCCCAAAACGTTTTGTGCGTGTAGGTGGGATGTCCACCATGTTCCGGTGGCGCATTGCCGTACGTCTTGTGGTCCGATGATGGAACGGGCTTAGCGGAATTAAACTATGCAATTCCGTCGCACACTCCCCAAAATGCAACCGATGGAAAACCGACAGGCTAGCAACTCGTCGTCGATGCTCAAGACTTTGGAGCTTCGACTCAACGAGCCTATCATTACTAATGATCCTCTTGGCTCGGTTCTCAATTGACTCAAGGGCATCAAGCTGGTATCTGGCAGATCCGTCCCAAAGATGAGAGCAGTAATCCATACAAGATCGAGCTTGCGCTTGACTTTCTATCCAACGAAGTATTTATACCAGTTCGCAAGCAAGAAGTGCGTCCATCCCTCTCTCAACCTTCACCAAATTGTCCGTGCATCTATTTTGGAGGCTTCTTCTAGATCCCTAGTTATAGACTCTTTGACTTAGAAACATTCGCCCTATTTTGGCCCTCGCTAATGTGAGATCATTGACCTATAAATGCATAATCCAATATACCCAGTCTACTATTTAAATCTATGGTGCCTTAGTACATTTGTAGCTCTGTAGTTCCTTTCTTTTATTAAAATCTAACATGCTATTGATGGTATAGAGAAGTGTTGAACAATAAACGCGGGCTAATTAAAATCAATAAAGAATATGTTAGCAGTTGGCGTATGCTTGTGGCGTATTGTGTCTAACTACTAAAAATATCGGTATTAACACATAACATTTAGCGCTCGAGGATAGGGTTGACAAGCATGCAATCAAACACGTTTTCTAGCTGTGTAAAATTCAGTTACTTAGTCAACTTACGCAGAAAACATCGAAAATAAAGAGAATGTCAGTATGCAAGAACGAGCGAGGCGAGCTCGAAAATGTTATTTTACATATGCATCTACTAAACATTAATAAAAGAACTCCAACTCTAAATTGCAGTCGTCTAACTGAAATACTTTGGCATTGTTTAGGATTGAATTAAAAATACTTTTTGAGAGTTTTAGCTTGTACCCCAACGTGGCAATTTTAATAATAAATTAACAGAAGCATCTATTTCTGTAAATAGTGCAATTGTCCGTTTAATTTCTGCAATCCTGCAAAGCTCTGGAAAACTGCATGAATACTTTCTTCACCACGCCAATGCCATTATTCGCCTACGAGCCGTTTAGATTGCCATCGACAAGCTAAGGAAGAATAAGTTTAATTACATGAATAACCTCCTCATTTGATTACCATCAAGATTTAACAACAAGAATACTACACCAATTTCAACAAACTGTCCTTACAAATTCACCATTAAACTCAGCCAGCCCTAATTAACATTGTCGGGCAATTACTCGTTACATCAACAAATTAGCGCACAACACAGCACTCGTCTTTTTGCAGTCGGGCAAGTTATAAACGGAAGCCGATGCGTGGCTAAATGCGGTTGTTTGTAAATGCAATAATTTTTAGTTGCGTGCATGCTAGCTTAATCAAAGCATGGTTTGTAGTCGATGGAAAGTGTTTTTTGGTTTCTGTTTTGCTTTTTCTTGGTATCGATAGAGGGCAACTGTGTTGGGTAATTTAATATTAGGGTCTGTTGTTTTTTTGTAGCGCATATTTTACTTTATTCCTCATGCATTGTAAGCAAAACTTCTGAAGGCCAATTCTCGTCGTTTAATTTCAATTTCATCATCGACGTCGATTTCAAAAACTGACAAACATTAGGGAAATTAAACGTGTTTTTGATAGGTTGCGAGTGTTGCGACTGTAATGTTGGCTGCACCTCAGAGGGCCAACTCTACTCATTTTAAGCAACATTCGCATATATATCAGTCGCAATTTGTCAAAAATGTATGGAAATTGAGGCGTTTTTGACAGATTGCGACTGAAAAGAGAATGCGATCGTTGCTTAAAAAAAAGTGCCTCAAGTCTTTTAAATAATTTCACACTTATGGATTGTTCTTCACTCATAGTACCAATCCGTGTTCTTTGAAATTTAATAGATAAACTCTAACTCGCTCTAAAATATTGCATTTTTATATTTAAACATTTTTCACAGTGTTGAGTGATTCCAATATTGTTTTCAAAATGCTACTCGTTCTATGTTTTCAAAAACATGTTTTAAGAACAAGAGTCTGTGAAGTAGGTAGGTACTTGAATTGTTCAAAAGACTGAATTTCCCTTCACCCAAATAAGATTATAGCAATTTTATTCGGGTTAAGGTAAATTCAGTCTTTTGAACACAAAACGTATGATCAAAACTGCCAGTCTCCAAGGAAACTTCCAAGATCCTTCTACCAGGTAACCAGGCGCACAGCATCAAAGACGCCTTCAAAACTACTTGTAACAACGTCAAAACTTGAAGCAAAAACTTTATCATCATAGCTGAGCCGTCATAACACTTCACTCGTGTCTGCCAGCCTGGTATCTGTTACAGTCACGCTTGGAATCCTTTGATTTTGTCTGGCGAGTTTCTAAAACTTCGCTGTATTAAGTTACTCGGTGCTTTCGCAACAATTAGGCTTTGTTGCCGAATAATGGTGGTTGGTGACTGGTGTTGCTAGTTTTTAAAGCTCTCAAGGCTTATGTTAAAGTTGCTTTGTTGAGCAAGAATCATCATAAGCCAATGCTTTCTTTACAAGGATCTTTTGGTGCGCATCCAAAATCGGAACTAATGCCGCCATTATGTTTTTTTTAATAGGTACTTATAGTTTTCAGAGTAAATTGCACAAACGTTACCTCCTGAAAATGTCATTTAGGCAGCTGAATAACCTTGTAGCAATGTACTAGTACTACCTCTATATGGCTACGAACGAGGCAAGTCTCGGTGACTAGCCAGTAACAATCGTGGTTGAGGATGACAGCTGTTGGTTGCTATCAACATTGCAGAACGTTGCTGCTTCTCTTTTGATCCCTGACATAATCTTCTTCGAATCAACGACCAAATCCATGGGTAAAAAAGGGGCCCACTATAACTGTGGTCATCATATTGTTTTGAAGTAGGTAGGACCTATTGATATTTCAAAAACATAGAATCCTCTTTGACTTCGGTTAATTAAAACTAAACTGCCAACATGATAAATGACTTTTAATGTTGGTAACGAAGCATTCAAACTGAAACTGATTCTGTTCTTTTTTGTTAATCATAATTCATACTGAAACTAGATGATGACACATTCTATTTGCTATTTTAAAGATCGGAAATGATTTAATAGTCATTTTGTGTGTGTCCGGAGCGGTCACGGTTTGCGCGCCAGATCGACGGTAACCGGACGCCATCTTGCGCCGCCATGACACCGCTTTGACAGCTGTCATTCGTAGCGGACATTCGAATTTAGAATGTTTGAATCATGTTCGCGGATAGATTTTATTTTTAATATTTCATTTTGTGAGTGATTGCTTTTATTTTGAAAACAAAAATTTGAGAGCAATATCTTTATATTTATTATGATTTATAAGTATTATATTGCAGAATTTTTATTATGTAACGTGATTCATATTAATTTACATCAAGGTACTGGAGAATGGGAAGATACTGTTCCACACTTTAAAGACTTGCCTAAAAACGCTTTTTCTTTGCCTACCTATTATTATTTTTGTTATTATCTGTTGTATTCTCATATACTTTTGATCAGATAAGAACTCAAAGTAAGTTTATCAAGATCCCCATCCCCCCACCCGTTCCGTTTGATTAGTCTAGGAGTAATTTCATAAAACTTAAATAAACATGACGTAGCAAACCGTTTTCCAACTCCTACACTATAAAGCGAGACTATCGGAAGGCGGGTAGCATAAAATTAATCTGATTTCCACTTCCTTCGCCAATTTGTGCGAGGACCAGTCGGGTTTAATAATAACTTGTTTTGAGACTAGACTGGTGACAGCCCTACGTAATGTTGATTTTAGTTGATTTCTAATGCCGAGTATTTTTGTTGAGTAAACAATAAAAGGCGAACGGCAGAATTCGTACAACATACTTTTTTTGTAGTTCTGTGATACAATTTGTACCACTTATTAAGGCAACTAAACCATTCATTTTCATGCAACATTAGTATTTTTAGAAGTCCGGATTAATTAATTATAGCAATTAAAAGATTTAAATATATTTAAAAATAGAAATAACAGTAACATTGTACACAGTACACATTATACCTTACAATGAATAATTATTGCATACAATCTTAATAATTAACTATTTAATTCTAGGAATTATTTTCGCCATCAATGTTTTTTTTTGTATTGGCAATTATTTTATTGACAGGTTAGGAAAATCTTTCCGAGTCTCTGTTCAGTTCTTTGCTGTTGTTTTGGATTGTGGTTTGTAAATCTGGCTATTCTTACGTTGAGTTGAGCTACCTGCCCCTTTCTTAGATGAAATAAAATTAAGAATCGATTAAGTAATTATAAAAACAATAAAATAAAATATGTAAGTTCCTACAAAAACAAAGTTGTTTTATTTACCCACACTCAAAACTCCATCAGCACTTCATCATCATCATCAAACTATTGCAGATCGCTGCTGGACGTAGGTCTCTCCTTAAGCACCCTACCACAGAATATATAATAGTATGACCCTACTGAATTGTTACAATTCTCATGTCAATTTGCCAACTTAATGATAAGCAAAACACTACAAAGATAGCACCAGCTATCTAGAACATATCGTTTTTCACCAAAACAATGTTATGTGCCTACACGTAATAATATTTATTGGGACATAACCTCAAAAATAAAACTGGTTATATCTTTTAGGTCCCAACTTCTAAAAATCTAAGAATTTTAAAAGGGCTTGCCTATCGTATTGACTACCAATTAAAACAAAAAATATCCCAAAACACGATATTTTATTAGGTGTACGAAACTCCCATACAACCTTGCCGTTCGCCTTTGCAATAGGGAATTTGCATGAAAAAAATATTTAATATCCAAACAGTTTATCTAGAAATATACAAAAATATATTACTAACAGTGAAAATAGAATCGAAATTGACCGAAAAACAAACAAGAGATAACTATTTTCCCTCGAAAACACTGTTTTCTATGGCAGCTGTATAGGCGTCATAGTATTTGACGTCACAGTTGGTATCGGACTTCTCTTTCTAATTGTCAACTTTGAAGCTCAATAACTTCAACACTGATGAAGGTATTTTAAAAATACTTTCATAACTATTTACTAGAGATAAAAAGTATTTTATTACGCAAATAAAAAAATGCATACATATTCCCTCCCTATTTTCATTCTATCAGGTAAATTTTCAGGATGCCTTTTGCCAAAAACCTGGCTGTCATTCATTGGTGGTAGAAAGTGACTATCAGATGTGGGCCTAAAATAATACAATGGATATTTATTGAACATAATGCTTTCATTAATAGACTTTACTTTGACTTATTACAAACTAGGCCCCTGAAAGATATTTGCAAGGATTTTTTCAATAATAATGAGAGTTTTTACCAAAATACAAACAGACGGCTGGCTGGCATTTCGAGATAGAAATGAGCAAATAATCATCGTCTTTGAAATTACCCAATCGAATTATCAATGCAACATCCTTAACTCGAAAACTTACCTATTATAGTGCCTATTTCTACATCATTTCGAAAGCCTTACCTTCTTTATACCTACGCTAAGTTTTTACCCAATAATAGCATAACCATATAAGATACTATCACTACATATTATAAAACAAAGTCCTCCGCCGAGTCTGTCTGTCTATTCGTGATAAACTGAAAAACTACTGCACCGATTTTCATGCAGTTTTCACTACTCAAGAGGGAGGTTTAGATGTATAATTCGTCCCGAAATTCCTACGGGAACGGCAAAATGGGATATGCGCGTACGAAGTCGCGGGCAAAAGCTAGTTAGGAAGATAAGAAATCGATTGTCATTTAGAAATTATTAAAAAAAAAACAAAATAGGTACCTCATTCAGAACAAAAACATTCTGTCGTATAGAGAACCTCCGCCTTTTTTTGAAGTCGGTTATTAAGACGTATAAAACCGCTTAAATTAATAAACACATCTAACACCCCCTAATCCTATAAAAACAAAACACAATCACCCTATGTGTTGTGAACCCGCCCCTAGAGAGAGGGTAGTCTAACTCTCGAGCTCAGGGGAGTATTGTTAACACTTTGCTTCATCAAGTTATACGGAATCCAGCAAGTACTTCAGTTTATTATGTAGTTCTATAGGAAAAACTTTAACAAGTAGGCTCTCTGCAGACGAAGCAACTTTGATCTTCAAGTTTTGGCACTTGGCAACCCACAACTACCTGTTTATGACATTTTTCTTACAATATGAGGAAACTGTGCAGACGCACTAATTTGCTAGATTCGGGGAACAGTTTTCGGTTGATGCTTTCGGTGACTTACATAGATTTAAATAGTAAAGACATCCGAATCAATCCGTTTGCTGTACGCGATCACACCATAAAAGAAACATGGCATTTTTAATGTTTCGCGCACACGACCTGTCCCAAAGATTACATCGGTTTAAACAGGCCAATTTTTGGCGTCAAAAAACGTGCGGTAAGCCCTGTCTTTATTATGTCAATGATACCAAATCCATTGGAGACGAAGTTGTACCACTTGTGTTAAGTTGCGGATTTCCGCAAACGGCTACCGCTTTGCGACTTCATTCCATACCTCGCAAACCCTGTGACAGTTCGCTTTTGTTGCTGCAACTGGTTGAAAATGAAAACTTGGTAGTTGCGTCAACTAAAGTTGCTGGTATATGGAGCGCCTTACAAACCTATCGTCAAACTTGATAGCTTTGCGAATGGGGGGAAAGGGGGATTTCTTATAAGTTTTGTTAAAGTATTGGACTTTATAACGGATAAAGTGAAGTGTTTGGTGTTAAATCTCTTATGATAAACTTGAAAATGTTCAGATGTTTTGCAGACTTCTGAAATTGGGCTCTAAAACGCACGACATCTTAAGTGTTAGTTAGAGATTAGATAGGCCATATAAAATACTGGTATTCAGCTGCATCCGATTATACTGGAAGCCAACCACAATATTGTTGGAAAAAGGCTTTATGTATCTAAAGCAGATTGTAACCTATAACCGTTTCAAAATTACCAAATCAAAAATTATACTAATAAATTCCACAAAACAAATCCCTATTCCTTGCGGACAAATACACATTACAGCTGTATCCATAATCATAACTCATCCTACCATATGGCGTTATCATAAAAGGGGGTGTAATAATGACATTAGTCGCACAATTGGCCAATTAGGCCGATGCGATAAGACGCGTGAGGTGACGATGAGTACTATCGGGGTACTTTATCACCCCTTGCTGATGGGATCTGTTCGCGCCTTGGGGTCCGAGCGGGGTTTAGCGTGGGTGGGGTAAAGTGGAATTGGGTAGCCGATTTATGGGATTTTATAAAATTGTGTGTTAGTATTGGTGGTCACTTTTTTGTGGCGAAAAGGATATTTGTGACGTGGTTTTTAGAGTTCCGTACCTAATGGATATCCAACGGAATCCTATTACTAAGCCTCCGCTGTCCGTCCGTCCGTCTGTCTGTTAGCGGGCTGTATCTCAAGAACCGTAATAGTAGACAGTGGAAATTCACACAGAGTGTGTATTTCTATTGCCGCTATAACAACAAATAAAAATTAGATTAAAGTAAAAATTAAAAGGCGCTCCAATACAAGAAACGTGTTTTTTTCTGTTTATAGTACGGAAACCTTAGTGTGAGAGTCCAACTCGCACTTGACCGGTTTTTTAATTGACTTAGTTGGTACTAGTTTTTGCCCACGGCTTCACTCGCTTTAGAGAAGCATTAACCGTTTCTAGCAAGGGTCCCACCTAATCTAGGCGTGAAAGCGTAAAAAACAACAAAAAAAATAAACTAACTTTCGCAGTATTAATATTTGGTAGGATTTTCACTTAGAGAACCTTAGATGTGAAACGTTTCTTATTTGTTGTTAAATAGGATTTTGTTGCAGAGAAATAAAAAACTTTTCATTTACCAATTGTTCGTACCCATACTAATATTATAAATGCGAAGTGTGTCTCTCTGTCTGTTACCTCTTCACACTTAAACCACTGAACCGATTTAGATGAAATTCGGTATTGAGATAGTTGGAGTCCCGGGAAAGGATATTAGATTGTTTTATTCCAGAAATCATCCTTTAAGGGTGTGAAAAGGGGGGTGGAAATTCTTATGGGAGTCCCTCATTATTGAAGATAACATAAAAAAATAAATAAACATTTGTTTAGGCGTTTTTGAAAAATAAATATGGCCACCCAAAGTAAATATACCACGCGGACGAAGTCGCGGGCAAAAGCTAGTAACTATAAGTCACGTACCCAGTTCTAACGCACAGCAACCACTGTAAGATCCCGGGGGTATAGGTACTACGCCCGCCGATATGTCAGTTTTCATATCAATTTGATAAGATTGTGCCATTGTACCACACACTCAACAATATGATAATATTATTATTGAAATATGGCTAAAGCCACAACTAACATTTTAGAATTTAACTACTTACATCAAATGGTAATTGATACTGTAAGTATATTTCAGTTCTGCCAGGGTTGCGGAATCTGTTCGAAAGAGTCACCGCGGCCCTGGAACGCAAAAGGCTTTAGAAGGAACACGGATGGGTTTTAGTCAGTAAGAGTCTGACACGCCCTTCCGCACCACCCAGAGCGGAAGAAGTCACTTGATGATTTCCCATCCTTAAAAAAAAAAAAAAGTATATTTCAGTTACATATTGTTTCAGGAAACTACTTCTTTGGGAAAGTGTTCTGGGATTTGTTAAAAAGTTTTTTTTTATAATTGTGCCTGCTATTGACTTCGACCTTATAGCCTTGCAGCTTAGCTTGGCTTTTTGCCCTATAGTAAGCGAAAGATGAGGTCTATGATGGGTTGGACCGAGAGAGCCCAGGCGATGCTTGTTGACTCTTTCTCTAAACTGTTTGTACTTGGTGATTAGGAACACAGAAGTCGTAGGAGGTCCGTTCTTGTTTACTGGTTTCTTTTTTCGAAAAAAAGAGGTATGTTATTCATGCAGTAAACCCGTAGTCCAGTAGTGGCTTTGACGACTTTACACTCTCATAGCGTCGTAACACCTTGATTGCAGAATGTTCCTTAAATATTTTTGTAAGCCTTTCAAATAGGATAATAATAAAAAAAATGGTTATTCACAAAACTATTTTATTATATAAAACAGTTATTGCTAAATCTGTACCCTGCCTCTTAAACTAGGATATACCTGTATTTTAAGAGACAGTAATGAATATAAAGAGAAAGAATGAATGCCAATCCTACTACTATTATAAAGGCGAAAGTTTGTAAGTATGGATGTATGTATGGATGTTTGTTACTCTTTCACGTAAAAACTACTGAATGGATTTTGATGAAATTTGGCACAGAGGTAGATTATAGTCTGGAATAACACATAGGATACTTTTTATCCCGGGAATATGTTCCCTTAGGATAGTTTTCGACAATCACGCGGGCGGAGCCGCGGGCGGCAACTAGTAAATTAATAAATTGAATACCATTACCCTCTGCCTAAGCCCTCTGCATTATCAGAATCATCATTCTACTCCTCGCTTCCCGTATACTCCTGCTATCCCCTGGGCCCCTGGTACAGTTCACACCGGCGGATTTGTCGACGCTAATCAGCTCTTCGCATCGTACCGCAACCCGACACCTTTCCAATGCCCATGTGGGAATAAATTAAATCGCCACGAGCTTTATGATGCCCTATGAATATGCGATAAATTATAACGATAGGAAGTCGGAAAAAATAAGTGTTAAGTGATTTTATGGTGAAGTAGAATTTTTGCGGAGTTTTTTGTCAGAGATTCTAAGCCCTTCCTTACCAATGGGTGATTCCAGTACTTACCTTCCAACCGTCCTTCAAAGCTAGAATTTTGCAGATAGTTCCACTTCCAAGTCTACTAAGGCGACATGAAAATCAATCTCCATACAAATAAAATTTTTTTTCAAACAAAATATGCAAGTCTTCGCCATCCTTCTGCCTTATATAAGCAATAATATTTATTAAAAAACTGTTTTAATTTTTGACAAAAAATATATGGCGCCGTTTCGTGAAATTGTATGTCATTAATAGAATCGCCCAACGTTACCTGCCATCAAGCAGTGAACGTCTTCAAGTCTTTTGGCTGATGACGACATCACTTCATAAAATAAAACACATCATTTTATTATTGTGACCCCTAATCAAATCAGACGCACAAGCCAAAGCCAGCCTCCACCGATTTGTCAACATTAATATCAATTTTAAAACATCCCAGATCCCAGTGAAACCTCACACCACCAGCTACGGAAATAAATTAAAACGCTGCGAGTTTTATCGCTCGGCCGTCGATGTTAGTGGCGCCTTAGTATTTATATCGATACTCCGAGATATGTATCTACGTGTATGTGATAAACTTGTAATGATCTGCTGTTGTGCTGAGGGTGGTCTGGAGAAGTGTAGTAGTGGTTATGTTGTCCTGGTTCTTGGTGGAACTTGCGCTGGTAAAAGGAACAAGTCGGCAGTCAGTCAGGAAATCAGAAAGATTAAGAGAAATAGGGTCTTCAATGTTTGTATAGTGTCTAAATATTTATATCGATTCTCCGAGATATGTATCCACGTTGTATGTTATATAATATGTACTTGTAATGTATGCTGTTGGAACGAGACAGGTCTGGAAAAGTTGAGGTGGTACTTGTGAAACTTGAGTGGTAAAAGGAAGGTCTTAATTAAAACAGCTGAGGACTACGGCTTAAGTGTACCAGGGAATTAGAGATATTAGGAGAAAGACGTCATAATATCCGGGAATGTCCTTAGTTCAAGCTTCAGATAACTTTAGCTGAGATTTAAAATAACCAGGATCCTTAATAACAGTATTTTGCCTACACTGAAATTCAGTCCAGAGGGACAGCCCTCTGGACTGAATTTCGGTCTAGACAACTAATCTCAGCAGGGACTAGATATCGAAACGGGAGATATAAAATGTTTTAATTCGTAAAAAACTAATAGTATAACCTTGCTAAATATCCAGACTTGTTTTAATCAAATTAGAACACAATAATGTTCCCTGTAAACTGAAATCTGATACATTTCACAATGCTTTGGCTGTTGTTTTAAATATGTCATTGAACGTGACGTCAATACCACATGGCCATCGATAAGTGAAATGAACTATTCGTTTTTATTATAATTAACACTATCAGTCAGTAGGGAATTTCCGAACCAAATTAGATTTTTTATCATTAGGTAGGTACTGATAAGGAGTCTTTGCAGTGCATTTCTTTGTAAATAGCATTCCATTACAATTTAATTGTCCTCTGCTTTATAAATTAACATCTAAACAGTTACCTTGTCGGGTCCCCACATCAAAATCGAAAAGTAAAATTATCAGAAGGGAATATACGGCACTAAACGTTTCCAAACGTCTTTTATAATGCACATAGCAAAGGAGTGGAACTCTCTGCCGGCGTCTGTGTTGCCGAACGCATACAACCCTAATCTCTTCAAAATTAGAGTGAACAGGCTTCTTCTGGGTAAGCTCGCTCTATCGTCGGCTTTGTCTCTGTCATATCACACCTAGGCTAGAGTCAAGAGCAAACCCATCTCAAATAAAAATAAATAAATAAAAACACGGCCGGGACAAGAATTATCCTATGTACTACAAAGTAGGTACACGTACAGGGGTCAACAATTTCTTGTTCTACCCCTGTACCTACTTTCACCAAAATCTGTTCAGCCTTTAAGAAGTCAGACAGAGTTACTTTCGCATTATAATATTAAACATTTATGTTACAATGTAGGATCACTCTCTGCGTAGGGAGTCCTGACGGGTTATGCCCGGCTTACGGCATAGGCTCGCCAATTACGTGAGACTTCCATACACCTAACAGAACCAGCTAAGCAATAACATAAATGTGCCCTCGACTTCTGCAAACCCCTTTCAGGAGTCCAGGTTCGTCAGTGATCATCTTTTTCCTGTTCCATTCACATGTTACTTGGCGACGGTGCAACACGTTTGCTTCTTACATTCCGTCCAGACTATATCACCGACTCTTTTCCTCTCATCTCATTCCTTATACAATCCATTCACCTTTCCTTTGTTTATACCTTATTATATTTGTGTTCCATTGACCCCAACACCGTCCCTTTAAACAAGTAACTAGTGAAGCCCATACGCGTAATGTTCAAGGAGCCCTTAGAAAAGCCCCGTTTCCACGCGGTTGGCACCTGATCCATTGCGGTTGGATGTGAACTGACGGGTGCTGGACGATCTTATGGGGATGTGGGTATGTTTTTGTCTATTTAGTGGAGCTATGGTAGCGGTGTAGATGAGCATGGGTTCTTTGAAATTAAAGTTGTCGTGTAGCTTAGTTTTGTGATTACATGGCATGTGTCATTGGAATACTTGACTTGTTGTACACTCGCTTTTGCCCACGGCTTTGTTCGCCTCCAAGTTTAATTTTCGAAAAAAAGTAGCCTATACCCGTCTCCAGGGTCCCGTCTATCTCTATACCAAAATAAATCAAAGTCGACTCAGCAATTTAGGCGAGGAAGCGTAAAAAACAAACTCACTTTCAGATCCATAATATTAGGCGGAATTATTAGGGTTTATTGAAATCTTAATTCCATCTTTTTTGTTATTCGAATTACGAAACAGCTTGCTGAATTTATACAACCACTGCAACTTCTGAACGCCAGAATTAGCAGTGGCGACCTCCAGAGAAGCGCCAAGGCAATGAAGTTCGACAAGTCCCATGGAGGGAAACGATGCAAATGTTTTGGGTCTCCCGGCGATTTTAACCAGAATAGAACAGCCGGTCGATTCTGTGTACATGTCGTAGTGAAGGCTTGGGTAAAGTGATCACGAGGTGAGCTGTCAATCCATCCAATCATGATGTCACGTGATCACGGAGTGAGCTGTCATTCCATCTTGCCGGCAGCGGAGCTTTATCATTTCTACTTCCCTGAATATTAAGTAGGAGTTACAACAGAGCTAGGACATTAGGCACAAAGGGACATTTACATCCCTCTATTAAAGGAAAATATAGGTACTTATGTAGGACAGATAGATAGAGCCCATTCGAAGCATGTTGCAAACTGTTTTATAAATTGTCATTTTTTCGCATTAACAATACAAGTTACAAACATGCGTTCAAAAGTAGGCACAAATTCTCCTTAGCTTGAAATAAAGAAAACGCCTAGTTACCAGGAAGGCATGATAACAAGACGTTCCCACGGTAAGCGCTGACTGTAACAATTAATGCTACCGCAGCAACTACAGGCAAGCGGTTTTATACCAAAGAGTATGAAAGTGTAGAGGGTGGAGAACGCTCAAAGAAAACTTTGTATTGCACGCAATTGAAGTTTTTTTGAATATAAGATGTTTTATTCAGTGGTTCGAAGATTGATTCTAAATCGGTCTCCCATTGCTGAAGATTGTTACTCCTTATCATAAAGAATCTCCATTTGCTCTTTTCTATGCCTTTGAGTACTATTTTCAAAGACAGTTTCAATTTTATTACCGCTAGTTATGATTTTCGTTTTGGGTCACGCCTTATTAAAAAAAATAAAGGAATTTATTTATTTATTAAAACTTCACACAGGTACAAACTGTAAAAAGGTGGACTTAATGCCTATAGGCATTCTTTACCAGGCAACCATGAGTGGTGGAGAAATAATATTTATAATGTTGAGTGCATCATCAGCCAAACAAGAGATCGCTAGATATAGTGAAAGCTATCAGACGAGAATATCTACTCACGTCAACGAACTGGCATCCAAACTACAAGGCAAAGGAAGTATTACATATTCCCGATTGAAACGGCATAGCGTCTCTACACTTACCGTGAGATTTGGTGACACCAGATGAAAGGGACCCATAGGAATTCCTTCTGCTAAAAAGACAGATACCTCATCTGAATGGCTTATTGTGTTAACATAGATTGCCAAGTTACAGAATTTATAAAAAAAAAATACTGTTGCCCTGTCCCCACTGATGTGAAAAGGCCTATGCCTTATCACATCACACAGAAGCCCATTCAGTCCAGTCTTTGCCACTTACTTCTATTAAATCTATACTGATTACTCTCCCTTTTAAAGTACTACTGCCTTGTTAACGAACTGAATTATAAAATTCAAAGTGCAGTCGTCTTTTTTTTTTTTTTGATGTCGGGGAAAATCCTCATGGAAATCCTCCACCCTGGGGCGGGTGGAGGGGTCTGTCAGACTTACTGACTAAAACCACCACGGTGTTCCATCTCCCACCTACGCCGGGGATCGCGGGAACGTATGCGACTTCCGCAATCCCCGGCTGGGTGCAGTCCAGTCTGCTCCAACTTAATCTATATATAACACGCGTCATCAAATCGCCATTGCCAAGGTTAAAATTTTTACAAATACGTAATTTGTATGTAAACTATTGCAAAACTGGGTTACCAGTCGGTGACATTAAGGTCTTAAGCCGTGATATACAATTCTATTCTGAGAAATACTACAAGGTGTTAGATTTCAGCTGGAATGGAATGATAAACACTTTTTTGCATATTTTACTTTTTTTACATAATAAAGTCGGAAACGCATTGTTCTTTTGTTGCTAGTTATTTTATGGTCTTTAAATTGCTGATATAACACAATATCGCGCTTTTATTCGGAAAAGGGTTTGGCAGAGGTGCACTTATGATACTCACACACATTTCGAACTCAAACCCTCATTCAAGCGCTTGCGCACACTGGACCGACCAGGCAATGATATTTTTGACATGTCAAACATTTGTTTAAACAATGTGACTTTGCCTTTCTCATTGAGCTCAGCTGCTATTCTCCCAGGGTCTAACTAGGGTCGTTCTGAATGAACGCAGTCCCTTAGGACCATTCTTCGCAGAATATTCAGTGAAGTATGATGCTGTCCATCCTAAGTAATCAGTCGATGAGTGATGATTTTAATCAATTAATGCATTAATGGACAGTAAGAGAGATTTGGGAGATAAGGAACAAAAAATTAGCTGCGTGGGTGAGTCTAGAAGAGTTTGTTTTTATTTCATTTTATTTATTTTAGGAAAACTTACAGCTTAACAAATACAGTAACTAAAAGTTTAAACAAAATATGGCCAATTACAAGTTTCCACATGTATCACTTGAAACAGAAAATTTAAAAAAAGAAAACTATACATATAAAACAAAACAGAAAAAAAAAACCAAATAAAGGCTTTCTTCAAGTATTTTCGCTCGAAGAAGCTACTACTCAAAATTTTCTTCAAATTAGCCACGCTAGTTCCTCTTCTTAGTGTCTAAGAGGCAATGACTCATTGAACTAGGAGTCATGCTAATCCCATAAGTTTTAGTAGACATAATTCTACCACTGAAACAGAACCCCAATAAACTTTATCTCATTTGCCGGTTAGTAGCAATTCAGCTGCTCCGCCTTATAAATAAACAATTCAAGTATATTTGCATAAACAGTCCCGGGATAACCCGAATAATTATTAAATAATACAACCGAATAATAATGTACTAGGGTGCAATAAATACAAAAGGCGTTAGCTGATACCATGGCGGCGCGGCGGGCAGGCGCCGCTGGCGTCGACACAACAGCTACAAAGCTGAGTCAGGTTAGCGGAAACACTACTACTAACTTGTGAGCGCCTGGTACTTTCGAGAATTGTTTTTTTCAACACTACAATCTACATAATGACAATCGAGTTGATCGGTTGTTATCGAAGTTTTTATAGCTGCTTTTTACCTTTATATCTACCAACGTACGTTTATCACGTGTTCAACTTTTATTTTGGAGTATAACCTTTTCCTTCTTTCCAATAAATTATATTAAACATACTCCCTAAAGTTGCCTCGCCGGGGCCGCAGGTGCCAAAAGGTTAAAGACTATAATCTATCTCTCCAGCAAATTTCATCCAGATCCGTTCAGCCGTTCAAGCGTGATTGAATAACAAACATCCATCCATCCAAACTTTCACATTTATAATAGTAGTAAGATGGTAAATACTCTCCAAGAAACTGAATTGTGGGCTATCCCTTTATGAGATCATAATGAAGCAACTAAACTGCGCTTTCATCATAACCTGACTCTAATTAGCGTAACTTCAGACAAGCCTACACTTCTGTCAAAAACAACAACCATTACCAGAATTCCCGAAAAATTATCGTAAATATGAAATATTATTTTTATACTAAAACAAACCATTAAGTGTAGCCACTAACAAGATATTTCAATAAAGAAAATTATATATTTTTTATACAGCCCATCGTTCGAGAGCTAACGTAACTTAATATCGGGGAAACCGGATAGCAGACAGTATGGCGCGACCTTAAGTTTACTTTTTAATTTTCTTTTTTTATTTTATCTAGAGAGCCGAGGCGGTGATGTTGCAATGGCAGGTAACTTGCTTCAAATCATAATATAAAGTGGTAAGTTCTACGTAATATATTTTGTATGTCTCCCATTTAGCGCTTACCTACTGAATTCATAACTTTCACGTCAAGTTTCCTTAAGAAAATTAAAACAAGAAACTTTTCAACTACATATATGATTTGAAGGAAATTCATAGCACCAACAACTCGACACAGATGTCAAGATTCCACACATCTCTATTTGAAGCCATACTCGTATCAATAGTCACCAATCAACTACCACATTGCTCTTGCACAAGAGGTTTGATTACCAGATCAGGCAAAAAGTGTTATTAGATTTTCCAATAATTTCTCATCACCCCGGAGTTTGAAAGTTGGTGGCACCCATGACACCCGCACCCGTGATGCCTTGGAAACGAACTTACAGCCGTAGGTCCTGCGCCAGATCGCTCCCCGGTCGAGTCGGATCGCCGTTCCATCGGACTAGGAGAGTAAAGGAACGGAGAGTGCACCTGTGTTTTCGTACACACTTGTGCACTATTAATAATATCTCTTGCGTACTTAGCTAATTTTGTTGAGATTGGCATCCATTATCGAAATTCGGTCGGGAGCATTATTTAGTAATTTATAGTCCACACACTAGCCTAAGTACCTACAAGATGGAGAGTCTAATATAACACTGCGGTGTGCCAACTGAAAACCAGCGCTGCGTGTCAGACGCCCAGCAAATGCTGAGATAGGATCCCTTTCGGTATGGGCACGCTCTCATGGCAGACGCTTGTCTTTATTGCTTCAGTTCTGCGTCTGTGCCGAATAAGTATTATTTGTTCTTCTATTCTATTCAATGAACAAACTCATTTCAAATATTGCACTTACACCTATCTCCCTAACCACCGCCAAGTCTTGTCCCTCCAACTCTTGTTCCAACGGAGGCACTTTTTGTCTCGCGTGTGATCCGCACGGTGACGGACGTCTCCTGCGATACTACACTGATAGCGCGTGTTTGTCTGATAAATGGCCTTCTGTTGCTCAGTTAATAATGGTGACTGTTTTGATGAATGGCTTGAGGCTCTATCTCTAATATTATCAATTCATTTTCTTCTATGATAGTAGGTTATTTTACTACGTAGAGTTATTTCTCTTAACATGGACCGCTATTACAAAATGGACCATTAGAACAACACACAACATGACTCCTTGAAAAATAAATAACGCCTGCTTTTGTCCATTCATTTCTAGATTTAGCATCAACACTATTTTTGCTTCTTTATAACCCCGTGACCACATAAAATCTTGAGTACCTACATCTTATTTTTTTTATTTTTCACTTTTAGTGGTACCCTATACCTAAGAACTCCACTGGAAAGTCACAGAATAAATGCAATACCTCTTAAGAGGTAATTGTATTCATCATTAATCATTATGAACAAGTTTTACTATGAGACCAACACTGAAAACGCGAAAAGAAAATCGACTTCCCCGTGTTGGTCCCATAGTAAAAGTTGTTCATAATGATGAGTACAATGACCCCTTAAGAGGTATTGCGTTTATTTTGTTATACGTTGTATACCAATCGAATAATAGTAGTATCACATCATTCCTGGGGGGCTACTCTCTAAGCCCGAAGTCCGTAGTTTCGGGCTTAGTTGCGGGCGTATTCTAATCCGTATCACCTACGGACTTACGATTAGTTCCGTCCGAACCTGAACTAAGAATGAATGACAAAACGATGACAGTAACTGCCAAATCGTGTTCTCATTAATTCTTAGTGGTTAGGTAATACGGACTAGAATACGCCCGAAACTACGGACTTCGGGCTTAGAGAGTAGCCCCCTGAAAATTGAATGCACGTCCGCTTTGTAGCAATGGAATTTTGTTTCTTTCTTTCTTAGGAATGAATTTTCCAAAATCCTTAAAGAGTAATGTGCGACGGGCCTAATGTTTCAACCTCAAACATGTAGGCACCTAACTCCTAGATACTACATGCTCTTAGAGCCCTCTACAGTTCTAGTATTACAACAGTAGGTAAGTACCTAAATACTTCTTACATACCTACTGAAAATCAATACCTCAAGAAGTCACCATATTTTAAACTCGATATTATTCCTCGAAGCCCATACGTAGAAACTCATCGCCAATGTTTATGCCTGTCAGTCAAAAGTAACCCTTTAAGTGACGAAATAATATTTTGGAATACAACACCAAAGAAAATAATTTTGGAAGAACATCACTTAAGTTTTGTAGCCAAATCTGGTTTGTGATTTGTTACTGGTTTCCAGTCGTACTAGGCGTCCAGAGCTTTTAAAGAGGTCAAATATTGTTGTAACTTTTATAATCCGATCAGAATACCATATCTAGTAGTTCTGATCCGATTATAAAAGTTTATTTAGGTACTGATAGAAAGCAACACATTGCTAAGTGTCATGGAAAGATTTTTATTCCGGTAAATACGCCACCGCCCCTGCTCCCGCTGTCTATCTTAATAGGCAACGGGAGCGAAACCAGGGATATGCTTGTCTGAAATCCAAATATATAAAACCCATAAATTGTTTCTACCCATGTCCGTTATAGACTTTGATACCATCAAACCGATGTGCAATAATGCGACGATGGTTTTAGACCACTAACGGCCGGTCACAATAACGTATCTACCTTTAACAATCTGTCAAATTAGCTACCAACAGTAGCTTACTAGCATACTTGACGTTTCAGCTACTATTGGTAGCTAATTTGACAGTTTGGTCAAAGATACATACGTTATTGAGACCCGCCGTAAAACGGGATGTGCTCGTACGAAGTCGTGGGCAAAAGGTAGTTTTCATTAGAAATATACTTTTATGTCAATATCCTAACGAAACCTTTTTTTTTTTTTATCTCGGGGGGAAATCCTCATGGAAAACCTCCACCCTGGGGCGGATGGAGGGGTCTGTCAGACTCTTACTGACTAAAACCACCCCGGTGTTCCATCTCCCACCTACGCCGGGGATCGCGGGAACGTATGCGACTGCCGCAAAGAGTTGGCACGCCAACACATCAAGCAACAACGATCTGTCAAATTTCTTTAATAGCTTTTCAACTTTATCGCTAAAGCAAGGTTGATTGTGAAAATTTGACAGTTTCGGGTAGCTTGACGTGCTGGCGTCTGTACATAAAAGACTAAAAATCCCACCAATAAAGAAGCCACAAAACCGCTACAGATTTTGGACACATCTGATAGACAAAAAAGTCTTCCCAAAATATCCGTTACACAGTTCAAAAATACAAAGATTGACGTTTCCTTTTGTTTTCCTAAAATAATTCGGTCGTGCACGTAGGTACCTATATCAGCAGCACATGTCCTAAATCGAAATCAGCGACCGAAAATACCGAAAATTAACAACGAAACCCCCAAATAGACGAAACTCGATATTTTCGCATGAAATCAGGGAATATTGTTTAAAAAAAACTTTTTTTTTATTTTTCTTTCAAATCGTTCTCGCATGTGCACTGTGGTTTTAAGTTACGTACGGATGGACAAAAAATAATATATTTTTATTACCTGCCACCTTTTCACTTGAAATATGGACAATCAATAGAAAGGGTCAACTTTTTTCGCGGTTTGTCGAAAATTAAACTCTTTTGTTAACCCTTTGAATGATTGACCCTTTGGGAATTATATTGAAACTATTTTTTATTGATTGTTGTATTGACCTTTGCTTACAAAAAGTTGTACAAAAAGCGTTTACAAAGAAGACATTACTTCACATTACTCAAGGTTAACCCTTTCCCATTTAATTTTACAATTGCACGAAAGATTAAGCAATTGATACGTATCTGAATTTAATAAGTCGTTTTCATATTTTAGTGTTTCTTATTGTACTTACTATTAGATATTTTTTTGTGAAGTGAGTAATAATTTATTTGATTACAAAACCTAAATTCTAATATAAAATCCCATCTACACAATTTCCTTTAAGAACAAAGAATACTAAGGGCCGTTACTGATTTGAGAATTTGGAATTAAGATCACCTGTCACATCCTTCAGGCTAAAGAAGAGCTTGACAAATACACAATTTTCAGAAATCGAGGGTAAGTTTTATACTGTTTCTACACACCTAAGAAGCAGTACAATCATGCAATATAGTTCAATTTCACTCATTTAAATTGTGCTACAGGATGTATTTTTAATTCTTAATTTAACAACACCTTACACATTGCACACGCTTGTGGACAGTTTTCAATTAGTACCCATTTAGAATTAAAACTAAAGCAATCCGTCACCGGACACAGCTGGCCCATTTCTAGCCACTATTTAGTTTGGTTCTGTCTTGTTAGTCATTCATTACATTAGTGATGTTTTACAATCTTTATATTGCGATCCAAGCGCACAAATTCCATTTTAATATCATCCTTAACGACATATAAATACAGTTGTATCGATTTTTGTACCACTAATGCATACGTTTGTCGAAAGCAATGAGATAAACATGGCAGGCCAAACGCGAGTGAGATGTCAATCACCTGTCAACGACGTCCCGCCTTCCTATGCACTCCCGGTACTGCCAAACGTAATGTACTGGGATCCGTTGTGTTTTTTTAATACCGAAAAATGTTTTCCTGTCTGTCCGTCAGTTTTAAAATGTTTTAAGAATGTGATGAATGTTGTTATTGTTATATTATTGTAACTTGTAAATTGTGATGTAAAAGAAAATGCTGAGAGGCGACTGTCAACGGGTTAAAATTATTATGTGTTCGTCATAAATTATGGTTACTAATGAAGCTGTTTAAAAATAGATGCAATTAGTGGCACATCACGAGTTAACTGAAGCAAAGCGAGCATTTCCTTCGGTTAACTTTTCAACTTGAATTCTTTCAGTAGGCATGCATTCAGCTAAGGAGTGGAATTCTCTACCGGAGTCTGTGTTTCCTGACCTCTACCAGGGAGCCTTTAAGTCAAGAATAAATAAGTTTAGTTCTAGGCAAGCGTGCTCCAGTGGTCAAAACCTACCCTATCACAACTAGTAAAAAAAAAACATGAATATGACGTAGAATCGATGTGTTCTCTATCATATATTTCGTACAAAATGGTGGTCGTAAATCATCAAAATGGTTCGAGTATCAATTGGGTGTAATTTATCGCTGACCGCAAGTCAACGCGCCTCGCACTGGGCCAATAAAATCATATTTTTACTATAACTGGCGGCTGCGGCGTACCGCACGCGCGCTGTCTCACGAATATCGGTTGTTTTTTATAAAATCCTAGTAAGTATAATATTTCTTGAGAAAATTACGATGGTTAAATGAGAGTAGGCGACATCTAGGTTCGACCTCAAGTGAGGATAACGATATGGGTAAAGCCTCTGATTTTAGAGCTTAATACATTCGATTGGTCTACGGTGAAAAGTGTCCACCTACGAGTATCTAACAGTGGACCTACAGCGCGATTCTGTAAACATATCGAAGTGAAAACTTAGGCGAAGTGAACGACAAGTGAGCTGTCAAACCATATAAACAAGATGCAATGACGGGCATGACGGCTCACTTGTCGTTTACTCCACCTAAGTGTACACAGTGAGATGTCAACAGAATAGACCGGCTGATCTGGAGTGCGATTCTGTAAACATCTCACCGTGTAAACTTAGGTGAGGTGAACATGAATTGAGCTATCAATCCATGTAATCAAGATGGAATGACAGCTCGCTTCGCGATCACTTCACCGAAGCCTTGACTTCGACATGTTTACAGAATCGACCGGCTGCTTGGTTAGATAAATTAATTTATCTCAGTGCATTATGGACCGTACATTTTTGTAGGTTTTTTTAAGGAAAATTTGAAGAAGAAGAAAGAAGACGGACACGGGTCGAAAATAATATAATATTTCAAGAAAGAAAATACAAACTGTCGAAATGTTAAAAATCATAATTCTAATTAATTGAAAATTAATAATGTTCCCACATTGTACAAGAAAAGGAGATAATACAATTAAAAGAGTTTGCAATTAATTATACTATTCTCTACATGTTTCGAAACAAAACTTTATCAAAAATAAAAAATCATAATCGGAACAATATTTATTTCCCACCACCACAAAATCAGGTAAAGGGTTAATACAAGGTGTTTGAACAATTCCAAAAAAAGATGAAAAAAGCGTTCTCACCATATATTTCCCAACAGTTTCAAAACGATATAACTTGTTAGTGACTTTAATAATAAAGGGGACCACCCTTTATTATTAAAGTCACTAACAAGCATTAATAAATTGTTGACCCTATCTTTAAGATTTTTTTCTCGAAAAGTCAAAGTTCACAAATTATTTTGCTAAGGTCACGATTGTAAAGAAAAGGGTTACCCTTTCTATTACACCCTCTAAGCTAAGATATATGCGCAGTATTAGGTATTAACCGATTTGACTTTTTACTGCAAAAAATGTACCTTATAAAATAACAATTTGAAGTAAATCTTTTGTTTGGTTATTGAAAAAATCTCACGTTGGTTGGTACGTAGGCTATTTAAAAAAAATTAAACGCATTATAAGGGTTAAGTTAGTAATTCGATTTTAGTAAAAATAAGTAATAAACTACATTGATAAGTATTCAGCGGTATTCAAGGGTTAACATATTAAGAGAACAAATTTAAAAAGACGTCCGATACAATTTTTCAATTGGTGCTTTAATGCTGGGAAATATAGTTTACCAAAATTTGTTCAACCCTTCATGAGTTTTATTATTATTAATTAATTATATTTAACCAGCCGTAGATACTTCAGCAATAATATCAAGGGCATACAGGATATTAGCACAAGCCGTTTCGAGTCCACTGGGGCACAGAAACGCACCACTGTGCACACACAGCCGAGTGTTTAGCAAACATCGCTTGCCAGATATGGGCTCCTGGTATTTCGCAAGACGTTTGCAAACCTCTTTTTATTCCTGTCTTACTGAATGTGAATCTTGCTTTATTCTTCTTGAAGTCATTCTTATTTATAATTGTTGAAGTTGAAAAGACGTGTTTTAAAAAAAAAAAAAATAAGTATACTATCGTTTTACAAAATCCATCAGAGTTTTTACGAATTTTCAATGAAGACCTGTATTAGCTTCTGTTAGTTATATAAACAACCCCTGAAACTCCTCAGCTCCTAGTACTTTACAAGATATTTATGCAAAAACGCAACAATCCGATCTCGGTGTACGAAGGGCGACAGTCTCTAAAACGAGTAAGGTTTTTTTATAAGGCAGTTTTTTTTAGTTTGAAAAAAAAAGCTGCTAATCTCCAAACGAATTTATTTACGTTGAGTAGTGCGTTTTCTAAATACTTGATGAACCAATTACTATGTACTTAATAAATAATGGTACTAATTTCTTATTGTGAAACTTTATTTCGTTTATGTTTTTGATATTGCGAAAATATCAATTGACTTTTTTGGCAGATCATCGGGGGCTGCTATATAACTACCACTAGGTACTTTAAAGGGGCTAGAAAATTATAGATATGTCCCATTGAGTCAAAGAATCGCAAGATGTACTCTCCGATAAGTACATAAAGCCTGCAGGCAGGTGGTTGCGCGACGTGGCGGCGCCCTATGTTTGCCCACCACTCCGCCGACCGCCATCGCCAGCGAGATTTTCCGCCCTGGTACTTTAGGGGATGAACGCAAACATTCGCAAAGGGTACAGGGTGCAAAAAAAATTAGATAATAGGATGAAACTGTAGGTACGAAGATGTAATACAATTTTAGTTAAGTAAGTACTACATAATAAAGATGTCAAAAAAATAAGTTATTATAAAAATAAACATTGCAATATAAGGTAGGAAGTAGTAGATACCTATTTAATATCTACCTACATGCAAAGGTACATAGGTAGGTTAGTAGGTAGGCACATTTCTCAACTAGTCAGTAGGTACCATAGACCAGTAGGCATCGATAGGAAAGTATCTACTATGACTTTTTTTTATGCCTAAATATTTCTATGCGTAGGACTAACAAAAATTTACTATTTCCATCAATTTTAATTTAGTTGAGTATTTATGTCGACAGACTATTCAAAAATGAATCATTAAGTCCATTTGGCCAATAATTTGGGCGTATCGATCAGCCAAAATGGCGGTCGGCGAGGCCATTAAAATGTTTGTTCTATTAAAAGGGGCAATGGAAACAAACATTTCCGAGATTCCCTCTGTTTGGACACTCGAGGGTGGTGACGCGGGACAATGAATAGGGTGACTGTTTGGGATATTGCTCATTAATTTTGGTATCAATATTTTTTTATATTTTAATAGCTAGTTACAGCGGCTTCGCCCGCGTGTCGGAAATTATTCCAAGGGAACATACTCCCAGGATAATAAGGAATGTTCTATTGCAGAACATGGTCTACCTGTGTGCCGAGTTTCACCCAAATGCGTTCAGATGTTAAGACGTGAAGAGGTACCAAACAGACAGACAGACAGATTAACTTACGCATTTATAATATTATATTCGGTAAGTATCTAGGGATTTTTTAGGATTTGAAGTAACTGAAGATCCTCCATACCTTTTAATTATCTAAGGGTTTTTAGGTACCTACTAAAGGACAGCTCTTTGTACTCGCGACTAGCCTTAAATAATTAATTTATCGAAGATTTTTAGTAGCTCCATTTTCATTGAATTATTACTGGTCAATGTTATTTTAGATAATTTCGGTCGGGTAAAAACTAAAATAACGAGCTTTCTCTAAAATTCCAATTAAAAATAAACAGCCCGGTAACAATGAAAGGCGTACAGAAACATCAGCACGTCAAATTATGTTGTTAACAATACAGGAGGGATGTTGTTCGGGATTCATAATTAATTCCATTTACCGGCGCGTGGCGCTAGATGGCAGCCGCGTAATTGTTGGACGTATTAGTGGCACGCTCCCCATTACCTACTGATAGTTAGTGATTTTTTTTGTTTTCTTATCTCAGGTTGGTTGAAGCGGTTACAATTGAGCGGTTACAATTGGGTGTAGAGGTATACGAGCTTTTTGTGACTCTAAAACATTCAAGACGATAGTATCTACCTAAATTTATATAAATTTCTGAAATTAGGTTTATTTATTTGAATACTTTGGGCCAGAGAATAGCAAAGGGCGCCTAATCAAGTCTTCGAGACTGGCTGGGATGAGATAGTTGTAGGGTGAGGGTGTTTCCTTATTGTTTTGTCACTACGATTAAAATCACGGAGCTTGACCTCGAAGTCATAAAATTGGGCTTCGAGCTCGTTACACCTTGATTTCAAGAAGAACTGTAATTCAAGGTCACTGACATTGTGAAGTTCCGTTAGTGATGAACTGATGACCCACTTTATTTTTCCCATATTTCATCGAATACTGAATGAAGCTAGCCTGCACGTCTAAAATTTGCTACAAGCTTTCCAAACCTCGAAAAATCATCAATAAGTGTTGAAAATTGAACTGCTGGTGGTGTAAGTACCCCTTTATAACTTAAACGTCATTGGTAGATACGTCACAACTCCTTTTGACATTGACATTTATCGTTATCAGTGTCAGCTGACAATTTAGACATTGACAACTAGAATTCTGGTGACCGGCCGGTTGTTTTAGTGTCTCTGTGATTGTTTTGTTTTGATTTTGTTTGGGTGAAAAATCTAAGAAAAAGCTTCCATTTAATAAGAAGCTAAAACAACGCGTATGCGTTTAATCGTGATATTCACACGCAGTAACTACACACATCAAATCGATATAAGACGAAGGATAAAAATAGGTAAAAAAGAAATCTTTCTAATGTTTCGATGACACTCCGGACTTGGAGAGGCATTATTTTGCAAACAAAGCGGTTTTCTCAGTAATATATTTGATACGGAACAGGAAAAAACTATATACTTAGTTTTAATTTACTATTGTTTCAGACTCTTCTGACGCAAAGACTATCAGCCACCCACAATGCCTCCATATTTGACAAAGAAACAAAAAATTGGCCTTGTTCTCGCATTAACTTTGTCCTTGAAACCAAGGACCAGGCGAATAGAAAAGAAAAGAGTATGGTCGAGACAGCAGAATTTGAATAAAGAACAACTGTATCAAATGAGTATCACACGGGAACTAGACAACCAGGACTTCAGAAGATGTATGAGGATAGATAGTGACAGTTTTGATTTGCTACTAAAATTAGTGAGGCCATTAATTTCAAAACAGGATACTGTTATGCGTCAAGCGGTCTCCGCAGAAAACCGACTCCTTGCAACACTAAAATACCTAGCATTGGGCAAAGATTTTACTGATTTGGCATTTAGTTGTGGGATGTCAGTACAGTTAATGAGCCAAGTAGTACCAGAAACTTGTGAAGCCATTTGCGAAGTCCTGAAAAATTACATGAAAGTAAGTACCAAATAGTTTCATAATTTATGTTTTTATATTGAATCCATAGGGATACTTTTTATACACAAAAACAAGGGGTCAGTGGGTCATCTTAGGGGCGCTTATAGTTTTAAATTTTATACTTAAAACACAAGGTGTTCCTTTAATTGTGAGTCTCGTTAAATCAATTGGTCAGTGGGTTGTCTAAGGGGCGCAATTAGTTTTATAATCTGGGCCATTCAGTTCTCACTTTCATTCTTTAGACATTGGTTATATCAGTTTGCAAATGAACCAATTTGTTCTTCTTCAAAATTCTAAGTTAACCTAAGTTCGCACTTTTTAATTTTTCATCTGAATATTACAAAATCAACATTGACTCAGCTCAGTCGTTAGTCCCTTTGTTGTTGTTTGTTAGTAAGTTCCCTGTTTTTTACCAACTACTTTTAATTATGGTCTTTGTATTGAAAATATTGGTGTATTCAATACAGGCATGCAGTTTGTGTTATTTACTACAAATGTAAAAAAATTCAAAGACATGAAATCCAACTACACAATCAAACTCGCTCTGGGTCCGATGGTGGTTAATGGGCCACTTTCTCTGACAAAGTGGAGGGTTGTATTCTAGCAGTAGGTAAATTGAAATCTTAGTTATTTGCTTATTGATTGCGTGGAATAGATCCTATAGAATTCAATATCAATCTGTCATTGTTGGGTAGTTCTGACAAAACAAAAATGAAAAAAATAGCTTTCTGCACTCCTTCTCCCTATAAACATGAACAATGCCAAAATACACACTGTTCAGTACATATAAAAGTGCTTAAAAAAAGGGGGAACCATAATTATACACAGAATGTTTTTAACTGGGACGGGATAGGGAACTCCGAATCTATCTAAGATACGGGGCAACTGTTTTAGGAACATTAATGTTTTTTTTTCAATAAAACAATTTTGACATAAATATTATTTAAGTGAGAATACTCCATAAAAATTAGTAAAATGAATCAATTTTTTTTATTGACAATCTTTTTTTTGGGTTTCCGTAGTGTACAACTATATGTAGAACCCTTATAGTCTCGCCATGTCTGTCCGTCCGTCCGTCGAGACGATTGATGCAGCGAAGCTGTTTTTTGGCTTCAGCAAGGTAATACTAGGGGTATTGCCATTTTTAGGGTTCCGTACCTCAAAAGGAAAAAAACGGAACTCTTATAGGATCACTTTGTTGTCCGTCTGTCCGTGCATCCGTTCGTCTGTCTGTCTGTCAAGCCCTTTATCTCGAGAACGCGTTGAAATTCAAACCATATACATACTCAAGTCTACAGTCCCTTGAAGCCGTGAAAAATCAAACTTCTAAGTTAACGTAAAAAAAAGATACGGCCGTTTATGCCGCAAAAAACGTATATTTCGACACTCTCAAGGGAATCAAAATTTATAGGGTACTTCCCGTTGACCTAGATTCATGAAATTTGGCAAGAAGATAGATCTTAGAGTACAAGTACAGGATAAAGTCAGAAAATTGGGAACTGAGGTATAGTTTTATCATATAAAAAAAGATTTTTTCGATTACAAACTTATATTTTCGGTTGAAGAATGATGTGTTCTCCCATAATGATCTCCCATAGGTACATCAATGTAGGTAACATTGATGTACCTATGGGAGAACATTTTTTCACCAACAAAGTTAAGTTTGATTTACGTGCGATTTTACCTGCTTAATAATTTGCTTTCATAGTTTATAAACTTCCGTAGGTAATTTATACTCGGAAAAAAGACTCGATCGAAACCCTCGGTGCGCGAGTCTGACTCGCACTTGTCCGGTTTTGTCTATTCAGAACATCGCTTTACGAAATATTAAGCTTTATAGTGATATTTATGGAAGCAACTACGGAATCCTACACTGCGTATGCGGCACGCTCTTGGCTGGTTTTCTGTTTTGTTTTATCGCAGTAGGTAATATTATAACATAAAAAAATCTGGACAGCAGAAGTTGCTTAACATTTTTTCGTACGATTTGTATAAAAAAAAATCCCAGCTAAATACACAAACCAAAATAGTCACAGAGCAGAACCATATAAATACTCTAAGCAGTAGGTACCTACTCGCTGTTTTCCAAGTTTTTCATTTACCTGTTCTTTTCAGATACCTGAAACTGAAAATGAATGGTTGAAAATAGCAGAACGATACCAGGAAAAGTGGCAATTCGATAATTGCGTTGGTTGCATGGATGCCAAACATATTCTAGTGGCGAGGCCAAAACAGGATTCACCACAATATCAGAATTACAGTGATTCCTATAGTGTTCTTCTTTTTGCCATTGTGAACGCAGACTACGAGTTTCTGTATGTACACGCGGGGACACCGGGAGGGCTGTCAGACGGACCTATTTTCGGATGCACAAAATTTTACGAAAAATTGGTAGCAGAAGAATTGAATTTGCCAGAACCTTCAGTGCTACCAAATTCAAATTGGTCTGCTCCATACGTTTTCTTAGGTGATAATGGATTTGGTTTAAAAAAATACATTTTAGAACCCTACCCGAACCAAAATATCACACTAAAAACGAGAATATTCAATTATCGCCTGTCGAAAGCTACCAGGGTGACAGAAAACGCATTCGGTATCTTAGCATCACGGTTTCGAGTGTTTCAGAAGAGTATACTGGTGGACATACAAAATGTTGAAAAGATTATCATGGCCTGTTGTTTTCTACATAACTATTTAGTAAAGAAATCTCCTAATTATATCACAAGTGCTTGCGTTGATCGTGAAAATGTGGATGGAACATTTCAGGAAGGTTTGTGGCGGGAACAAAAAGCTTTGTTACCTCTACAGAAATATAATGGTGAGAGCAGAGATGACCCTTATGTGAAGAATGTGTTTACAGAGTATTTCAATGGAGCTAACAGAATGGAGTTCCAGATAGTAATGTTGAATGTACTACCTTTTGAGTGTATGTAAAACTGATCTTAATAGTTCAAGTGCTTATTAGGAACTGAAGCTACACTTGCTTGTCCTTCTTATCTCTAGAATATTTGCTGTTTTTCAACCTGTAGGTTAATAAAAAAGTAAACGGTTAGTCGACTTTTCAGGCTTTTTCTTATTGCCAGTGTTTTGGGCACTTTTCCCATCGACAGTGATGTGGACGAATTTTTCGATGCCAATGATTCCTTACCTAGGTACCTCTTTTTATGCCACTTGTAGGTTCTAAATAAGTACATTTTTAATTAGCTTGCATACCTATAATATACCTACTATGTAATTGAATAGTAGATATGTATGTATCAGTAAATAAAACGAATGTTTACCTTTATGGTATCGTAGTAGGTACTCTCTTTTAATTCGAGTAATTTCCCTGGTCAAAGTCAAAGTCAAAACGTTTATTGCGAACTAAGTGTCCAATTTTGGTGTGTCCGACAATTGTACGCACATTTCCTACAATGCCTATACACCACACATCGCATTTCCATCTCGAATCCCACACAATACACTATGTACTCCGCTCTACATAGCAGGGACACATCGCATATAGGTGGTAGGTGGTACACACGGTGAGTAACTTCTAAGTTTCATGCGGTTCTGGTAACCGCAAGGCGTTGTCTCGTCACCGCAGTGTTCCGTCACACGCTCTTGTGCACAGGGGTACGCAGACATTGTATGCTGAATACAATGTTTCTTATTTGTTTGATTTTGTTGTAACGTTCCTTGGTAAGGAATATAAAGGTTAAGGATGTAAGTCTAGATCGACACTGGCCTCATCTGGTTTAAATCGACGAAAATTGACGTGTAAGTCAGCCGTCAACGTCCTAGCCTTTGTACCTATTCAATAGCGCCGTTTAATCAGTGGCCTAAATGACATCCAGCCAATACAACATTTAATGACCGGGCTCACAGATCCTTACTCCGTTCATAGAATAGGGTAACAATGTAGCGAAAAAAAAATTAAAACATTAGTCACTGATTTAGGTATCTATGTCGTAACTAGGCTCGACGATGGAGCCCCGTTCCGAGGGGTTTTTTTTCTATCTGCAGAGTTTAAAGGAACCTAATATGAATGGTACGACAGGAGCTAAGAACCTTACTTATCCGTGTAGAGGTGCCTCAAGTCCCCTGTGCCCAACATCCCAAACTTGGCTAGGCCAGTCATTAAACGATATCGAAACAAGTCATTTTGCCTAGCTGTTCAATTAAATGCCAGGATGTCACTTAGGCCGCTGATTAAATCGCACCGATCCTTGAAAATGCTTGGCTAGGCTCCGGAAAATTGCAAACGCCATAAGATTATAAAATATCGCGTGAAATTGTAAACTATTTTGTCTTAATAAGTGAAACACATAAGTAGGTCTGTATATTGGAAACTATTGAATTTGGATAGGATTACTTACCTAATTGTTTACAAAACGATTTTTTCATAATATATCGAGAAATTATAATCTATTTTTATAAGATTTATTACAATCTAACGGAGTCTGCCATTTTCCGGTGACATATACAACGTGTAACAGAATAAACGCAATACCTTGAAAGGGGTCGTTGTACCTACTCACCATTATGAACAACTTTTACAATGGGACCAACAACGAAACCGTGAAAAAAAAAAACAAATGTATGGGGCAGTCGATTTATTCTGTTGCACGTTGTATAAAAATTCGTCCAGAAAGTCAGTCTGGCAGTAAACGAAGCCTTCAACATAATATTTTAAGTACTTACATCCGGTGCACCTGCTTGCATGAACCGTAAGCCTAATTCAATACAGAGGCTAATCCCTTTACTAGGTACATTGTGAGCTTTTCCTGGATAACTTATGACTTGTAAAGAAACAACCTGCGGAAAAAGCTCAGGGTATTTATTTACCTTTTGAACGGCAGAGCATAAACGCATCGGCGCGGCGTGCCCCCGACGGCGACGCCAAGGCATAAATACGCCGTCGTTTTTGTCAATGACGTTCAAAAGGTTAAACCAACATGATTCCGCTGAAAGAGATCTTCAAGAAGCGAAGCACTATTTCTTTTTCTCAACATTTCACGGGTCATGATGGCATTGGCTCTTCATAGTAGATGGCAGTCATGGTAGGGACACGAGACATCTCAAACATTGAAACCGAACGGCAAGTTTCAGCCAGCAGGTTTACATATTAGGTACCTACATTACGACACTGCCTGGGTTGTGGAATTACTAGAAAGAGTAACCATGGCACTGGCACGCACAGGGCGTTTGAAGGACACACGGTTGGCTTTCAGACAGTAAGAATCTGACACTATCTTCCGCTCCGCCCAGACCAGGAAGAGGCCACAAAAAAGGTATCTACAAAAATAATGTTTACCTAACCCTTTTTTGTAAAGTAGTAGTAAATTACCTACGCTTGTAGTTTGTACTAATGAATAATACCTAGGTAGGTAGGTACATAGTGCCTTTCATTGCGGACCCCACAGTGGTGCTAGGTAGAGCATGACAGTCGCACATAACGGGCGTCACGGGCCGCGGATACCGTGGGCACTGGGCCTGTCTGACCACACCCCGCACCGCATCCGTGTACATAACATGTACTTACAAGTACCTATTTACTTCCTCTGAGTCTAACTGTGTGCTGTTTAGAAAGGTATTTACTTAGTTGGAATGATGTTGTACCGACCGTACGAAGTTTCCGAGCCAATTTTTTATTAGCCCAGATACTAGGTTCTGACATTTTCCTAAGGGAACATACTTACTCCCGGAATGAAAAGCCAAAAAAATCAAATCCTATGTTCCATTCCAGGACATGGTCTATCCGTGGAGCAAGTATCATCCAAATCCGTTCAGCGGTTAAGACGTGAAGAGGGAACAAACATACAGAGTTAAGTACTTTTTTACACTTTCGCATGGGAAATTCTCACACGGCAGGGCAAAACATCTTTTACATAAAACTGTTGGTTGCTAAAATTTACACGAAATACCTACACACTTTTTTGTCTTTTTCAAAAGATAAAAGGACATCGCCACCACTTGTCTATTAAAACAAAAATAACCAAAACCGTGATTCCTTGTCGCAAGAAAAAAACTAGCAAGCGTACCAACCGTTCAAAAGCCTCTTTCATCCCCGACCGGGAGCGGAAAGCTTGCACCGTCAAATAAAAAACAACACGCTGTATATCAAGTTACCGTACATCTGGCCGCCTGGCGAAAAAGCACGATTTTATTAGGAAAAGGAAATTGTATTTGGAACATCTCTTGGCGTTCATGAGTTCCTAGTATCTACCTTTTACCAAACAATATTTATCTGCTGTTTATTTTTATAAATTTACAACCGAGAACAAAACGTAAGTAATAATATAAGTATAGGAATGTGATTGAGGCTAGGAAGTCCTAAGGCGTTCCGATCCATCTCCTACTCGTAGGTCTGCTGATACCCGGCTGGGTGGAGGAAGGGACCTATTAGGGCTCCAGTACAACTAAAGTTGTTTCTTATTCAAATTGCTGAAAATCAAAAAGTCAAAATTATTTACGCGCGTTTTCTAGCTCTGTTTAACAGAATGAGTTTTCAACTACATGCAGCCAATCGCATCGCTTGACCTGCGTTAATTTGTAACGGGTCGGATGTTTCTTTTTTTCCAGAAACTGGGGTATGTAGCTAGGCTTTCATGAGCATCCTCGTGATGGTCTATCATTAGGGTTCCAAACGTCCGTATGAAAAAAAAAAGAAACCCTTTACGATCACTCGTGGTGTCTGCCTGGTTTTTGTAATGAATGATGCGAATAAAACTGAAAAAATACAACCGAAATGGAGAACCTCCTTCTTTTTGAAGTCGGTTAAAAATAAGATATCACACATCAACCTCCACAACCACAATCAAGACTGCACATTAAAGTCCTCACAGTTTAATTTAATGGACGTCCAGTTAACGCTCTCGTCAATTCTGCAGGCGTGACGATAAACTACCCGGACAATGTTGTTGAAATCGTAAAGTTTATGTTTTGTCCGCAGTTCGCACCCACGCGGAATGGAGTTGTCATTTGCTGATACAATGTTGTGAAGTATGTAGGTGCACTTTTATTGAAGAACTGTCCTTGTAGGAATGGCAGGCGCGAGATAAACTTGCAATAAAGTACACTGACCTTTCTTTCCCTTATCTTCCTTCGTAGATACCCGAACAATACCTAAATTATGAACCGTTTTCCATAGCATCAAAAATTCGTCCTCAACGTTAAATGGACTGGCCAGATAATCATACCTACTTACTTTTTAGTCGACTACAAAAAGGAAGAGTCAGTAGTACCTTACCTACTTACATTTTTTCTTTCTCACAGATCGAAGAAAATTAGAATATCTAAACCCGAAGTACCAGGGCGACATAAGCCCATAGGAAGAATACCGCACTCCCACAGGAGCAGTCACGTGACCCTTTCATTAAATCCTTGACAGGTGATTTGGCTTCCAAACTGCATGACGTCTAAAAATTATAAATTCTATATCCGATTGTGAACTCCAATTTTATATCTTATATCGTAAGAAATATGGTTGATTTTTCAAGTTAGGTGGATGTGGTGAAGGGTGATAGTAAAAATGGGTGTGTATTGTTTGGTAGCAACAAAGGAGATGTGTCGAGAGGCACGTGACTTCGGCCATTATATCGAAAAAGTTCATAATTAATGGGTAAAATTATGTCGTTAGTTTAGTAAGGATTAAGGCAAGATTTAGTTAGGGATTTTTTGAAAACTATAAATTCCTCCTTTACGATTGGCAGGTGCCTAGGTACATAGTGTCAGTTTATTCTAATAGATTCAAATAGATTAGAACAAGGACAAGGTTATCTTGACACTCATTTTCAGAAAACCTTTCTGAAATACCTAGGTAGGTATTAACTACCTAAGTACTTAGTGGAATTGTTTAGATTTTTATACCAATCTTTTGTTTTATTCATAAACCTAAATTCTAGCTTATTAGCCAGGCTACAAAACCTCAAATAATTGTTAGTGGGTTGGTACTTGAATATATTTAGGTATTTATTTATTTATTGCATATAATATAATACACAGTTATAGAACTGCTAAACGTAATGAGAATAACCCTGTTAAGGCGCAGCAGTCAACTTATGGCTAAATAAAATTCTTCCGTTACGTAGGTACTGAGTGACAGACAACGCACAGCCGAAACTACTGGTCGCAGAAAGCTGAAATTTGGCATGTAGGTTTCCTACACTCTATGGGGAAGCACAATGAGAGTATTTCCCGAAATTCCTACAGGAACGGAAAAAAGGGGATATGTGAGTACGAAGTTGCGGGCGGATTGATGAATCGAGTTCCTATTTTGAGAACGTGGCAAAGTCTACACACACGCAAAGTAAGTCAAAACAGGCTTCAAATTCACTATAGTTCCCAAGTGAAGCTTAAAATATAATGAAGCCCGTTTTCTTCAAAGTCTCAATATTGACAGAAGCCAGCTCTCAAACATAAGGCAGGTATAATTAGCGTTTGCCACCAATTGCCCGGTGTATTCGCAAATATTTGTCGCCAATACTCACTGTGCAGATAAATCTTAAGTCTTGGTAATGACAAAGGATTTAAAGCTTCGTTAAAGACTGGGTTCAGGGGTAAAAGCAGGTTTTTTTTTGTAAAGTGGCTTTTTTTCGTTCAGTGGCGTCGCTCGCATGGGTGTCGGAAATTATCGCAAGAGTACATACTACCGGAATAAAAACAGGAATAATCCCATTCCAGGCCATGTTCGACCCGTGTGCTAAGTTCGATTCAAATTCGGTGAGCTGTTAAGAGGTGAAGACGTAACCAATAAGAATAATTAAGAATAAGAATCATTTTATTGTCCTTAGAATTTACAACCGATAAGTTGATTCCTGGAACTCACACTAGGATTCCCTGTGTCGTGAGATCCAGGCTCCTTCGTTCCGTTTACACTTATTGCTACGTAGATACCTACATGTAATAGGTATTATAATTATGTACTTACTAGTAAAGAAGAAGAAATATACATTAAAAAAACTAATATACAATGAAGACTTATATTAATACACAAAAAAATATTAGATAACCAAGTATGTTTGTATGTATGTAGTGTGTGTGTGTGTATATATTGTGTGTGGGTATTATGATGTGTGCGTATATGTGATGGTAGGTATGTGTTAGTGTGGGTGTATGAATTAAGATTCGCGAGTTGTGTTGGTATGTCTGAATGTAACCTTAGGATTTATATAATTATGTGGAACTTTGTAATATAGAATAGAAAATAGAGATCAGTACCTATCAAAGCGCTTTTTTTTTTCAGGTTATATGTTTTCTGTCAGATCATAGTCCAGAGTAAGCAGCCATTTTGTAACCGTTTTTTGCATTTAGTTTGGGTTTGTTGTAAAATTTTGAGTCGGTTATTGAGTTTCGAGTAGGTACTTAAATGTGTGATCCCATAAAACTGTACGACCTTCCCCCGATAGATTTGCAGTATCGACCCTTTTCCCAGTGTACCCTTCTTGATTCGACTTGATTGGATACTAGTGCTCATGGAGGTTTTGTGAAATCTCAGAGTGACAGATAGAATGTAAAGTTGTCTGACTCTAAGAACTCCCACTTCGGTGTAGAGTGGGGTACCGGAATGGTCTTCAGGCAATAGACGGACAGAGTTACTTTCGCATTTATAATTAGTAGGTACCTATGGATGGCTTTTGTATCTACATATTATTATGTGAATTTCGTCAGTAGAGTAGTTTGTCTGTCGGTAGGTACAAAAATACACATCTGAGAATATAATAAACATCTGGAATGGTTGAGGTTAAGGCCGATGGATTGGAATACCTACTTATTTTTTTTAGCCGATTCTCTTCATTAGGTACTTCATTTTCGGCTGAGAACTGGGCCAAAAATAAAATTTAAATATGTGCTGTAGCAATGTTAGATAAGTAGGTACAGCCCCAATTAGCTGACCCACCTTTACATAAATGGTTGAAATTTTCTAGAATAGGTACAAATCGATAGAATTTTATTATTATTTTATTTACTTATTTATTTATTCACTCTAAACATACTTACAAATATCCTTACAGGCTAGACCCAATGCGATATTGTAGCACACTTAAAATTTAAATAAGTAGTAGGTATTTAAATACTATTTAAATTTTAATAATAGGTACCTACTGTAATTTCAACCATTTATTAGTAGGTACATGATGTCCTCCTGATTCAAATATTATCATTTTTATTTCCAATTGACCCACCAAAACATACGTGTACAAACGTCACGTGACAATAAAACAATAATAAAACACGGTCGATAACGTCACGTAGTCCGTACGTCTTACCGACGGGTGTCGGTTTACCGGTCGGTAACCTGATAGACTGCCTATGTGTTCTGCATCGCGAGCATCATAGATGGGAGAGGTGCGTTCCACTTGATGAAATGAGCTACTGATTATTCTGTAGATGTATCTATAGGAATATAAACAGCTGTGTTAGAGTTACAGATAAAACTACTTAGTTAACTAGGTAGTTACGGAATACCGTTCGTGGGAATCTTGAACACGTTAGAAATTATACTAGGGTAACAGAATTACGTAGGGCTAGGCTTCAGCTCTGTATAAGTAGGTACTAAGGAGGTGGGTTCTACGAGGTTATTGATACCAAAAAGTATCGTGTATGCCAGCAATATTTATCAAAAATACCGCTAAATCGCCCTGTGATGGATGGTGTACACATGTAAAAAACACGTTAACCTGTAAGGAATCTATCTCATCGCTGAATGTCATAAGATACATTTTAATCCGAAACGGTACGGTTTTTATGGGATTAGCCACTGGAGCGAAACCCCGGCAATCCCTCTGAAGCGGTAGGCCACCTGAAATAGTCTGGTGTCAAATTATTTCTAAGCAAAAACTAATCAACCATCTAACAAAAGTACCAGGATCACATGATCGCCGAGGAGCTCTTCCAAACATCAATATTAATTCAATACATTTCCCCAAATGTTCCCCGCCATTGTTCTAACGTTAATCTGTTTGCTCGCGTGTTTGCGGTCGCTGCTCGAGTCCGGTTCAGTCAATATTATCGCGAACGACTTAGCTTTGTGTCTTTGATTCTGAGTGTTACCGGTTTTTGGGGTGTTAAAATGGCGCTGCTGGCTAAATTGACGGAAAACTTATTTGTGAGGGCTTTCATCTGGCGAGATTTATGTTAACTGTGACAATTTTATTTTAACATTATAATTATTGTAAAAGTAGTTTTCTCATAAGTTTTATTGAGAATGTAATTCATGGTAGAAGCCACTTCCACTAAAGTTTAAAGCAACGTTTGCATTCGCATCTCTGACGCAATCTTGAAAAATGTAGGGATTTTTTTTAATTTTGCCCGTGATGCGAACGTTGCTCACAATTTTGCGCTTAGTGTGCAATTTTGGCACTTAGAAAGTCATGTTTATGTTTTGTCCTTATACCTCTGTCTAGTTGAGGTCATTCTTCCTTTTCAATCATGATCTTGTTATTAAGAAAATGGTCACCTACATATCCCATTTGCGTGGATCTGTTCATTTAAAAAGGTTCGACCATCAAAGTTGACTCATCAACTCGCTGCTCATTTTCCAGCACCATTTTAGGCACCCCAAAAAGCCCAATATTCATCTGAAGTGCGTGTACTTTATGTTTTGTTTGCAGACTGCACCAAACTGATGATGTTTGTCAAACGCATTGTGGGTACAAGTGGTAGTGAACCGTGCTCATTAGGTACATTACTGTTGGCTTTGAGTGTTTATGTGTTCCTGGTACCTATTCATTACTTATATGCATAATTAAAAGAGTAATTAATTCTCATGAAGACAAAGGAATTGTTGTTATTAACTGGAGCGTTCGCCTGTACTTTAAAATTTCAGATTCGATTTTGAGCATTACATTACAGTACTGCCACCCTGACTTGACGAGCATTCGCCTGTTATGTAACATTTCAGATTCTGTTTTACATATTGTATCATCAAGTTACGCACTGTAATGCGGTTTTCTTCCCTCACCAATGTAATGCTCAAATCTGTAACATTACAGGTTGTGCACTGTAATGCTCGGTTCTCCAGTTTCTCCTTCCCCACTGCTATAATGCTTGACTCTGTTACGTTACACATTACAGGCGAATGCTCCAAGTGAGGGCGGCACCTTAAGATGATTTTGGTTAAAGAAAATTTCCTAAGTTCCGGCTAGAGAAACAATTAAAGATTTTATTTTCTAGTCAATCTCAAAAATCACGTGATTAAGTAGGCCTACTAAGCTTCTTTGCTCCTGTCTTTTTAAGTCCTTAAGTACTCACATATCGTCAGTAAAATTTGGCATGTCTGTGTCCCATGGACCTACCTAAAGGTCAGTTTAGACTACGACACTATACACGATACACACAGTGTACATGTTATAGTCAAAGGTCGATTTGCAGTATCTTCGCGGAATGACTTGTTTATCCTAGGTTTGACCAACGCCTTCTTCGGAAAACTCCGAAATAGGTTCCTATTTCGCCCTTTGACTAATGTAGTTTTAGTCAAACTATTACCATAGTAAACTCCTAATTCTTGCCTTTTTTTAATCCACACCAAATAACTACTTCTTTTGCGTTTTCGTCGTTTGCTTTTATTACAATATAAGTAGCAAAACTGCAAGGCTGCATGACGTTTATCCATGCTGACGGAGCACCATTAACTGAAATTGTGTGTATGAACAGCTCGGAAACTTTCCGTACACTTAAAAAAAGACACAACAATTTCGTAAAAGTGTGAACAGTACTTACAGAAATTAATGTCTGACATTTATGTCCTAGTCTAAACTGAGCTTAATATAGATGAAGAGCAATCTCTTGAATCATGAAACAGTTTTTTTTTTTGTAGGAAAACTGGACTATGGTTTTAAGTCATAACCTGCCAGTTGCTTAATTTCACCATATAAATAAAAAATTGAATTTTCTCCCAACAAAAAATTAAAAACTTTGTTGAACAAAGTAAAATTATTTTAAGCTTTTTATTTGCCCAACAAAATAGGGGAGGTGCTTCCTAAAAGGTTTCCATGTCGGTGTACATTTTCCGTTTGCTTATAACTTTTCCCCTACCTACCCTGGCGGAAGGGTTGCGAAGCCGTCCAAGTGTGGCTCGCCCTTTATTTTTGTAAACACTGGTAATTTTAAACATTTTTTTTTGTTTTCGAGGAGGTTCGAGTTTCAGGCGAACTTTTTTTTGTACGGGTTTTTATTATTTTATAGAGACGTTTAAGGGTAAGTTGTTATGAAGTCGGTAATTGTTTCCGAAATAGCCGAGTTTTAAAATGTTTATTTTTTTCAATTGATAGGACTTCGTTATACCTTCGTGGTTAGTGGTCTAGGTAACTGAAAAATATTTTTTACGTAAAATGTTTGAAACTGTTTCTGAAATAGATACTATTTGGGGTTCCGTATCCGAAAAGTAACCAACGGAACCCTATAACTAAGCTTTCCCAGTCCGTCCATCCTTCTGTCTATCAGCGGGCTGTATCTCAAGAACCGTTGTAGATATTATAGATAGACAGTTGAAATTTTCACAGTGTGTATTTCTATTGCTGCTATAACAAGAAATGATAAAAATTAAATTAAATTAAAAATTAAAGGGAGCTCCCATACAAGAAACGTGTTTTTTCGGTTATGGTACGGAACCCTTCATGTGAGAGTCCGACTCGCACTTGGCAGGTTTTATGTTACATAATTGGCTTCGTTATGCAAGCGAGGATTACTGGAAAATGGCAGAAGTTGAAGAACTGTTTTATTTATAGCTGCTGTAGAGTACGTAATCGTTGACGTTTCGTCTTTTAATAGCTTAATTTCTAAACACATATCAGTTACAGATTGTTTTCCATCTTATTATTCATATTTTACTTCAAACAAGTTTATGTACAAACGCCAGCACATCAAGCTACCCGAAACTGTAAAATTTTCCCAATCAACCTTGAACCTAAAACTTTTGCACTAAAGTGGAAAATCAATAAAATAAATTTGACAGGTTGCTGTAGCTTGATGTACTAGGGTCTGTACAAAGGCAAACTCAAGTTTGATATTTCTGCCATAAAGCTTTCAGTGAAACAAAGAGATCGCAACCATTCCATTTTATCGCATCGACTTCTTCTGTATCCCCAAATGCTTTCAAGTCATTTATAAAACACATTGCAAACAATTACACAATCTAAGAGACATTTCAGAAGAAAGTGTAACTCAAGCACTTTCAATTGGACCCGGAGTGTCACCCGATCCACAGACACAAACGTGCATTCGGCCGCGAATAAACAATAATTGCAGTAACTAAACGCATTCCAATATGGCGCCGAAATGTTGGCGCCAAACGAAACAATTAGTTTAACCTTTGTGTAATTGGGGAAATGGTAAGCGCAAGCAATAATTAGAAATGGCCCATTCCTGTTCCTCTTGTTTTGATTGAAATGAAAAATGCAGCTTTAGTATAATGTTGTGAATTTCGTGTTATATAATGTCGTATACATACGACATACCTATGCATGCAATGCACATTATTTTAATGATCTGAGATTCCTCAGAATCAGGTCTTTTCGATAGGTAATAATTGTTGGATTCGTAATGTCATTATCATTGTTTCTTTATTATTGTCTGTAATGTTTGGTCTAGGCTAGAATTTGCGATGAATAATTTTATCTGAGTGCCAGTTCTAGGCACAATTTTTTTCGGATTCGCATGTCAGGTGCAATCTGTCAAAAATTTATGGAAAATGAGACTTTTTTGAAAAGATTGCGATTAAGATACGAATGCGAACGTTGCATAAAAAATAGTAGAATTAGTTCTCTGACCAAAGAATAGAACCTCGGTAGGCTACGATCCATGACCTTAAGAAAGCGTTTAGGAGAAACTGGGTGCTACTTAAGAAGCCTGTGTCCAAGCTATGGATTTTGAAACGCTGAGTTAACGAAGAAAAAGGACTATTTATTTTAATTTAACAATGGTCATCACTAAAGCTTAAGCACAAATAACTATTGCATAGGTAAGTATTCCATCCGTATCATTTATTTTCCACAATACATCCCTTGTACCCACTTCTTGAAGAAGAAAGTGTAACTCAAGCACTTTCATACGACACCTGATACAAGGCACAAGCACAAAGAATCACTCACCCGCAATAAAGAATAATTGCAGCAACTAAACGCACTCCAACATGGCCGCCCATTGTCGTTGGCGCCAAAACCTTGCGTCAGTTACGCTCGTCTGCTCAAAATAATGTCGTTTTTTTTTCAAATTTCTGCAACATTAAATTCGTAAATGTCCTTTTCGATTTCGTTTGTGTTTCACTTTTTGTGTTTTGTATTCGTAATACAGATTTTTAGACAGTACGCAATGGTGGACAATGCAAATTATTAGGTTGGCAGGTTTTCAAATGAAGATCACGTTCCAAAGCATTTTATCTATATTCACAAAAGCTTGAACCGTCTTCGTTACGCAAAAAAATTCACCAGTGAAATTAAGGAAAACTTTATACTAACCTAAGCTATTTATTCTAAACATCTTTTTGGTAAGTAAGTAAGTACCTACTTATATGAAAGTTTTCGATAGTTCATTTCCAATTATATTACCTAAATAGTACTATTTGCATCGTATAAGGGTGCAGTTGCCTATGTTGTAATTGCGATCTCAAAAGCTTTTCATTTTGACAACTTATTTAACAAAATGCATTCCGATATAATAATTCGGTCGAACAGACGTTTTTTTTTCAAACGAAAGTAAAATACAAATTATTCGAATTACGAATGATTCAACTTAAATATTGATTAAGGTAGAAAGTGTAACACAGTTTAGATGCTGGTTTCTTAGTGAGGTAAACATAATTGTCCAATCCTACGAGTATCTAGCCCCGATTCGTATAGCAGAAAATATAGCATTGGTAGGTAAGTACTAACTTTTGCCTATAATCGTGTCATCTATCTCTGTACCAAAATTCATCAAAATCGGTTCGGCGATTTAGGCGTGAAAGCCGTATTAACAAACAGACTCACTGTCGCATTTATAATATTAGTTAGGATATTCCAATATCTTAGTACCTACTTCATATCGAGTAATAATAATTGATTGTAAATCAATCAAGTTGTATCGTTAATTAACAATAGTTTAAGATTAGATATTGGATATCCGAAGCACCGAAGGGCTGATTGGTTAATATTATCTAAGTTTATTGATGGAAGCTCTGCATGTGCTTTATTGGCTTACTAGTGAAGAGGCAAAGGTAAGGAGTTGTACAGTCTAGAAATGGGTTTGCCAAGAAAAATAAGGTGTTGTTTTCAAGTGGACATGGATGAGCAAATCGAAAACTTTGAGGAATAAGGAAAAATACAGAAGGCGAGAGCCGGGCCCAATTTTGAAAATAACTTTAAAATTGTAAATCGTATGAATGGATTTATAAAAAAATAATCGATGGGTACCTATAGTAACAAAAATAGAAACGCATTTTATAGTTACAAATGAGCTCTTTCCTTTAATTTGCCATGTGTCCATCAGTCAACACATCATGCTATGTCAGAATTAGATCCTTATTAGCGACACTTTCGGATTGTGTAATAACATTACATAGTGTAATGTGTTTTTATTAAAAAAAAACCACGGGTTTGATTTCTGGCCAGGGATAGGGACCTATTGACACTTATATTATAGTTTTAGTCAAATTTGGGTCCGAGACGAGACTCCTTTGAATTTTTTCGCTATTCCTCATAGTTGCGGATTTCGCCATCTACGCCAACTAGAAAAGTTCACCATAAGTAATAAAATCATAATGAAGTCAGCTTAAAATACACAGAAAAAAAAGCTTACAACACCCACTTCATTTCACCAAGCTACCAGGCCACCAGGGACTACAAGCAGTACAAGCGCCTCATCTCATTTCTAATCCATGACATGACCGCGAAACAAGATAATCCCTTAAAATAAAAACAGCCCCCGGCTCTAAAATAATTGACTCCGCCAACCCTCAAATGTCATTACGGAAAATGCGCATCAAAAAAGCTGTGTGGGGTACAAGCGACCCCTATATTATAATTGTATTCAGGCATATTGGCCGCGTTACTCGTTGCTCACATAATTCTGGTGTAATTTGATATTTTATTAGTGAGCATTGTTTAAACAATTGCGTAAGTGATTGTTAGGGCCGTAGGGATCTGCACCTTGCAGGCGAGGGTTATGTGAAAAGGAGGCAGGATGCGAAGAACTTTTTGTCTCTGATTTTTTTCTTTCAGCATCTATTGTTAATGTTTTTATCTTGAAGCTTGAGAAAAATCTGCAGAATGTTGACTACACATTATACTTTTTTGGCAACCACATACATATATTATTTGTTTACAGGAATCTTAAAAAGTCTTAAGGAATATGAATTTGACTGAGAGTGAGTTCCGAAGATATCGACGGACGATCGATCAAATGATTAACTGAATCCCTGGAGTGAACGTATCACGTCAGAACGTGATACGTTCACAGTTCACTCCACGATTCACTAACAGTGGAGTGTGAGCTACTTTTCACTGTTGTGTTGTATATCACTCTCGCTCACATTCATGCTTATTGTGTATGGGCAAGGCTTGGCTATAGGAATGGTGTAAGCAGTGGAAGTGAGCAGGCCACGTTTGGCGCAGATCGGATAGTAGATTCGTTAGGAAAGTGTTGGAGTGGAGTCCTAGAATTGACCATAGCAGTGTAGGTAGACCACACACAAGGTGATACGACGACCTGGTTAAAATAGGCCAAAGTTGGATGAGGAAGGACCTAGACGTTGTAAAATTGCGACTTTGACTAAATCCCATCCGCGTTCCTTCAAATGCCATTTGCGGTCCAGGGCCTCAGTAACTCTTTCGAACAATTTCGCAACCTTGGCAATGGAGGACGCCTAAACTCAGCATTTGGGGAAACGAGTTGAAGGAAGAAAAATTTGCAGTACCTAGATGGTGGTGATTGTCTTACTATACTATTCGATAGAATAGAGGCAAGTCTAGGATAATTGGTATAATGTGTTTACCTATTCTCAGCAAAAATCACTGGCCGAGGTCGGTGACGGTTTTTTTTTTTTAGAAAAATCATCGACAGCTGCGTGAGGAAATGGAGCAGAAACTTTACTGCAAGTTCTTATCAGATACCGAAATTCTATCTAGACCATGAACTCCCGACTTCCAAAGTTCGTATTCACATAACACCATCCACAATCTATCGAGTATCGAGCGGCATACGTTGCGCGTCGGGGGTGCGCGGGGTGCGGGCGGCTGCGGGACGGGAGGGGGGCTGGTGGCTATCGAGTTACACCTCCTGCCCATGCTCTCCTGGTTGTCTGACGGCTTAGATCGTTTTAGACGCGTATGAAATGCAGGATGCGTTCTGCGGCTGTTAGTGGAGAGAGGCGTTTGTAGTATGGGTAGAACTGTAGTGCTACCTATTCTGTAATAATATCTCAGTTACAACTTAGGTGAAGTGATCATCAAGTGGGCTGTCAAGCCATTCAACCTAGGTGGAATGACAGTTTATTTCAAGCTCACTCCACCTAAAACTTCACGGTGAGATATTGATAGAACAGACAGGTCGTTCTTTTGTCGTGCAGATCCCAGTTGATTCAACTGCCACAGATAAAAAAGGTGTAAGTAGATCATACAGTAGGTATATTAAGAGGAATTGCGGCAAGAGGTGCTTGATCTACATTTCTACATCAACGACAAACGTTCTACATGACTTAGGTAGGTACCTATTTTTCTGGTAAGAAAGGCTAGGCCACAAGAAGTCTCTTTATTCACAGCTATACCTGAGTATTCTATTATGTTATGGCATGGAGCCAGCATGCTACTTTCCTCTAAGCAGCCAGAAATAATAGGAGTGAGACTAGTTAAATAATTTGACTTTTCTTGAAAGTCATACCTACCTAGGTACCTACCTACTTGTTTTCAAATTTGCACTTAAGAATCTGTACTTAATTCTTATAAAGTTGAAAATAGAAACAAACTTAAAATCCCAAAATAACAAACCTGCATATTTGCAAACAGTAGAACAATCATTGTAATACCTTTACCAAATTGTTTGCACCTTTGGCAAAAAAAAAAAACTGATTGCAATTTTCAGCTCCGATCCGAAAACAATTCCAACATGGCGCCGACGGATTCGTGTTTATCTCTAACCTGTCACAAATAATATCAAATACCCGTGAAACATGTCCGAACAATAACAATAACTGCTTTCCTAATACTTTGGTTAACAAATAACTCAAATAAGTAGACTTTTTACAATAATCTTCTTACGTACTCGAGCGTGAGTCGGATAGACGCCGAGAGAAATGGCGCCAAAATGTGCAAACTTTTTTTTTTAAAGTCTGGTGCAACGATTGCACAGGTATCGTGAGATAGTAAACATACTGGTACCATTTTTTCTGCTTTCGGTGGTACCTAATCCTAATATTAGTGACTGAGTGAGTGACTGACAGATAACGCACAACCGAAACGGCTGGCCGTAGAAAGCTGTTTGGGATCTAGCTTTCCTACACTCCGTACTAAGAGAGGATTTCCGGAAATTTCTACGGCAACGGATAAAAAAACAGGATATGCGCGTACGAAGCAGCGGGCAAAAGCTAGTTGCACTATATAAAGACAAAAAAGCAGAACTTGTCTAAGCTGAAATGACGGACGCGCCTCACTACCGCATTTTACCTAGGTACAGACGCCACCACATCAATCTACAACAATCTGTCAAATTTCTTTATTAGATACTTATTTATTTTTATTGCTGAAGCATTAGGGTCAAGGTTGATTGGCAAAATTTGACAGTTTCGGGTAGCTTGATGTGCTGGCGTCTGTACACACCAACAAATGTAAAATTAAGTTATCCCATACATGGGATGGGAAGTATTCGATATTAGGTACCTACCAATGTATACCTAACTACTTAGGTGGTTATTATTAAACAATTAATTAATATCAGCGCCAATTAGGAATACGAGAATTACCTACTTAATACCGATGTAAATTAATATTTCGTGATATTCCCTTAACGTGTTCATTAGCTAGGTACCTCTAGTAGTTCTGGGGCTTTAATTACCTATCTACTAAATTATTTAAGTAATGGCTTACAAGAATGTTTAGTGGATTTTTTAATTAAGGAAATTCGTTGAAATAATACTTAGGTACCTACCTAATTTAGGGCCACAGCCTGTCAGGGTTGCGGAATTTGTCCGAAAGAGTCACCGCGGCACTGGAACGCAAAGGGCTTTCGAAGGAACGCGGATGGGTTTTAGTCAGTAAGAGTCTGACACGCCCTTCCGCTCCACCCAGAGAAGACGGAAGAAGACATTGATTTCACATCCTTAAAAAAAAAGGTACCTACCTAATGGCCGTTTAGCGAGGAAATTAAAACTAAAGTTATATATAAAATAGCGCCCTGTTATTCACACATAATCAGCCTAATTTATAAAAAATGCGTAACAATGAATTGTTTTGCATTTTTGATTGAAATTAATAATTGATTAAGTAACTTTAAGTAGCTTTTCTTAATTCGAATTTGAGTAAGTACTTAGTATTATCTAGCAGAAACCCAAGCGCTGGTTGGCAGAGCATGGATTCTTGCATTTTATTTTATTATAAACCTACTATCTACCTAGTACGTAGATAGGTATAAGGCAAAAAATCAACTTATAAATTATATAACTACCTAATTATTTATGTGCAAGCACCAATTTTACGATTATTGTGGTTTTATGATTATTGTGTTATAATTATATTGTGATAAATTTATAATTTAATTTAATAGTAGGTACCATTCAAATAATCGGTTATTTTTTTTTAATAATTTGAATGTCAATTGGCAAGACATAGCGCACTAGCTAATTTTTAAGATCTTTTAAGATCTACTTATGTTTAATTATTATCTATATTCTACAAATAAATGATTCTGATTCTGTGTAAGTAGGTACCTACCTACTCAATGCACTGGTGACGTAGGGTTTGGAATAAACTAAACGCTCATAGCAGAAGTGATTCTGTTAAATAGATCGACAATTAAAACAATTTAAAAAACCAATATTTTAAGTTTGATCCAAAAACAAAAATTGCCAACACCAAAAAAAAAAACATTTCCAGAACTTTTTAACTTTATTTTTTAATCGGCTTCGGCAACGCGCATTCTGCCTCATCGGTTTCTTGACGAGGTTTGACGTAATGCAAGGAGCTGGCAACATTGGCGACCACACAGCCACGGGCCACGGTTTAATATAATATTAACCAAAATCTGATTTTATGGTGGTGTATTGTTATCCAATCATGTGTTAATGTTGAATATTTTTTGTTTATTTACGCAATTTCGATAGGAAAGGCAGATGTTTGTGGGTGTTCTGAAGATATGACGTTTGGCGGATTTAGATACTTAATGTAGATATTATGGTTGCGAAAACACAATGGGGTCTGGTCAAGGTGTGATCGTAATTAAGTATATTTATTATCTGACTAATCTATTTTTAATGAATAATCTAGTTTGCAGGAGCCCCATGTCCATCAGTGGACATCTGTCGGCTGAAATGATGATTATGAAGTAAAATTTTATAGGCTGTTTCAGAATTGATAATTTGGCGTTGAGAATGAGTCAAACTTTATTGCGAGTTTTTTACAGGTTTTTAAGTAAAGTAGATTTTGACAAATAAAACTCCACTTCAAATTTTCTCTTCAATCCAGAAAATGGGGGTTAATCTTTAAATGGTTAATAAGGTAAGTAGACATGTCCTATCCTACTCGGTTGTATATAGGACCAAAACCTGTTGTGGTAAAACATGTTTACAATTTATTCAAGATTCTCAGAAAACCAGCACCTTGTAGGTGGGAACGGTTAAACATTCGACGGCAATTTACAAAAAAAAATCATTGCAGAAAATACATTTAAGTAACTACATAATATACACTTCTCATCAAAAAAATCGAAACACTTTCGTTTTTATTGTTTTTGTCCTAATTTTTTACAAAAGAGAATTAATTCCATGAAAAAAAAAACATTATTGTGTAGCTGGCAGTTTGGTCATTACAGTAAGAAGAAAAAAATAAAAATTCGAAATTAGAATTTCATTTGTTTATCCTATAAATGAAATTAATCACTGTTTTGAGACAAATGTGTATTTAGGGTTGGAGTACGTTTCTCGTTTAAAAACTAAAATTAGCGCTTGTCTTTAAACTTTTTGTTTCTTATTTCATTTACTGTGACTTTGGGACGTCTGAAAAAACTTTTTTTTCTAAAACATATGGATACTTCGCCCGCAGAAGCCGCCCAAGTGGTGGCATTGCTGGATTCTGGACTTAGTCAGCGTGTTGTGGCTGCAAGATTGCATCTAAGCTTATCATCTGTTCATAGAGTCTACAAACGCTATCGGGAGACTGGTTCGTTCACGCGCCGTTCAGGATCTGGCAGGAATCGGGTCACTTCTGAGCGAGATGATCGATTTATTGTAACAACCTCTTTACGAAATCGACGCCTTAACGCTTTTCAACTGCAGCAGCAGCTTCGCGTTGTACGAAGAGTAGCTGTAAGTGACTCTACAATAAGAAGAAGGTTGAAGGAACGCGGATTGGCACCGCATAAGCCAGCGAATGGGCCGAAATTAACTGCAGACCATCGAAGAGCGCGCCTTAACTTTGCACGCGAGCACCTAACTTGGTCATACCTTCAGTGGAGCAAAGTACTGTTTTCTGATGAGTGTAAAATTATGCTGTATGGTAACGACGGAAGGAACAAGGTCTACAGAAGAGATGGAGAACGCTTTGCACAATGCTGCATTGAAGAAAAGGTCAGCTATGGTGGCGGTTCGTGGACGGTTTGGGGAGGAATCAGCGCCGACGGTAAGACAGAACTTGCCTTTGTATCTGGGCCACGGCTGCCTGCACTAAACTCTCATCGGTACATCGAACAATGTCTTGAACCTCATGTGATGCCCTATGCACATTTTATTGGCAACGACTTCATATTCATGCACGACAATGCTAGAGCTCACACCGCGGGCGTCGTACGAGATTATCTTACCGAAGTCGGTATCTCCATTATGGTATGGCCAGCAAGAAGCCCGGACATGAATCCCATTGAACATCTATGGGATGAATTAAAGAGACGAATTCGAGCAAGAGATCCAGCCCCAGAAACACTTAGCCCAGCTGCAAAATGCAATCCAAGAGGAATGGGATAATATACCACAACATGTGATCGTGACTCTCATCCGATCGATGAAGAACCGTATGGAAGCAGTAATAAGAGCTCGCGGAGGGAATACAAGTTATTAAATAAACGTTTCTTACATTTTTTTTCATTTACGCGTGTTGTTTTACCCATTTCCTTCATATTCCATACAGGGTAAAAATTACTCATTATACAAAATACGAAACCTATGAAGACTTAATTTGAATTTAGAACATTAACATTAGGATTTAAAAACCTCATACTACTCACTATTAAATGACATTTTACATTTATTCCTAAATATACACATTTTTCTGATAATCCTTATCAAATCATAAACTGCGAGGTGTTTCGATTTTTTTGATGAGAAGTGTATATACTTTAACAATAGTTTAAAAACATTACTCCTACTCAAAACACTTTCTTCTAAAAAACCGTCTCCATATAACAAAATCTCTTTCAATCTTATCACAACAAACTAATCTTTCAGTACCACTAAACTCTCCTTACCGTCCATCGCTGCTTTTATACACAACTGTGACTACAAACTACATAGACACCAGTCAATGAACCATCAAAAAAGATAAAACACATTGATAACATCGATTGACAATGAAATAAAGATCATTGTCCCATTGTCTCCGTCATCTTATCCTCACTAAGCGGATAGGGGACGGATAAAAGCGAAAACTGTCCCCTTTGTCGTCCCCATAATGTTTGCTGTGTACTAGGATATAAGCAGAGAAGCGAAAAATTGGTTTAAAGCGCACCGAGTTTGGTAGCGCGGCCTTTAGTGATGCCGCGCCGTCGGATAGCCGTTTTGACAGAATAAAAAATGTTATTTTTGTTTGAAACTGTGTTCTTAAAATTGTATCCAAATAAACTTGATATGCAGTTGTCTACCTGTGTTGTAATAATTACCTATTGGTCAAATTGCAACCAAGTTAAATAGGAATAGCTTTTCGCCCGATTTTCACAACATTGGAAATCAGGCACTTTTCGATTCTTACCTTTCGTTAGTGAGAAAGGAAAAGAAACTTCATAAAATGGTAACAGGCGGAAAAATTACAATTAAAAAAATCTTACCATTATTACCTTACCTAGCTGCCAAGGTATAATTAGAAACAGGGCCCAACACGAATTTTTTGACGTACGTTACAGTATCGTTAACGTAAGTACCTAAATTTTGAATAAAAAAAACTATAAACCCATAGTATTTTGGTTTAATTTTATGCGACATACCTACACAATTTGTATAAAAAAAGAATAAATATAGTACTTATCTAATTCAAATAAATATTATGTGCGAAACGAGTAGCTACCTATTATAATTTGAGTTAGGTATAATTAAAGTAAAACTTTACGTTATGTTACTATACCTACGCCAAAAACATTCGTGCTATCAGATTCTAAATTCAAATTCTGTAATTGAAGTACTAAATTTGAAAAAAAAAAATTAAACAATCTGTCCAACTAAATCTCAAGTAAGTAATCATGTGTACCTATTTTTTTTTAAATATCTATGCTTGAAAGTTTTGGTGGGCAGGCAATACTCCAAAATTAAAATCTTGTACGAGCACAATTTCTTGCCTACTACAAGTAAACTATTGTATCTAAGTATCTACTTAGGTAAGTAATTAAACATCGCATTGTTTTTTACTGCGTCTGGATTAAGAGCGGTGCGGCGCCACAGCGCAAATATTTTTTCTTTCCGTCCTAAGATAACAGGGCGGAGAGCTTCAGATGTAGGTAATTATTATTTGTTTTATCTTTGTAGTTGGTTAGGTTTGGGAGGGTTGGTAAAACGGTAAAATATGCTCTGTTTACATAGTAGGTACTACTAGGTACCTACCTTAGTAATCTTAATGGAACAAACGCCTAATATAAAAGCGCACTGTCAGAAATATTATGACGCCTATTTAAATGTTTCATAGCGTAAACGAATCCGGGCATAAGAATTTATTAAGCACTTATGCCCGGATTAATTCAGAGGCAGGCTCTGTCACAAGGCCTACTATACTATACTATAGGACCTACTTGGGCTCTTGTGACAGAGGTGACTCATCGCTGATGTTGGAAACGGATCTGCAAGGCTGCAGTCGGTTTTTTTTTCGACGTGGCCACTCGCAGTTCAGCACGCTGGGGCTGGTTACTGCTTATCCGGAGTGCAGTCCGTCTGGCAAAGTTCATATTTATAGCATGCTTGAGGATAGATGTTGCCAAGGACCTCACACAGTACCTAAGTACCTAAGGTGGGCGTCGTCACTAATGCGGGCTTAAAGCTACGAGCATAACATTACTATGTCGTGTTGTGTCGAAAACTCGTGACGCGGTATACACGAATCAAACAAGCTGTTGAAGTCTATATCATATAACAAAGAGTTTTGTAGCCAATCAATACCGTTAGAAAGCGTCAAGATACGACACAACGCAGTAATGGTGGCCTAAAATACATTAGCATGACGATTTGGACTCGCTCTTAACAGATTAGTAATATAATAAATTGTTTATTCATAATAACAGCATTGTAGTACATAGTAGTTTACAGGGTTGACAAATTGTTATGTGTACTAAAACTACAATTTAAATGGTGGTGAGGTGCTGCATTCCCAGCTAGGTTAAAGAATAACCTGTATAAGAGAGTACAGTAGCTGTCCCCATTGGGTATTATAATAAAATTGTACGCAGTATGTGGCAGCACTAGTCTTCGACTACAATTTTGTTATTATTGGTGACGTAGTGTAAGTGTGTGTGTAGTGTGTAGATTGGCCGGAGTAAGCAAGCGATGAAGACAGCTGGAAAAACGTGACCCTCTCCAGTATAGGATAACATGGTCTAAGTATAAAAACACCTGGTATATTCCTAAGTTCGGTTCCTAGTTCGATCCAGCCCGTCCCTAGCTGTTCTCGCCCCAGTGACGCCCTGAGCCGAAGCCCGTACCCCACAGGGGGTGTTCTTAGCGTGTAGTCGCTTAGTTTGTAAGTATTAAGCAGTCGACAACCTCCTTGGTTGTACTGGGCAACTCAAAAAAAAATAGGTTGTCTGTAAAGTCGGTTTACGGACGATAGTTTAACGTGACAACGTCATAACAAAACATTGATGAAATGATCGTAACGTTACAATGAGTCATCCATTTTCGTGCGTGTAGCCGGCGTTCATCGATTTATTAGACGTGGTCACGTCAATAAAAAAACCTAAGTTCGGAATGATTCTGGGGATAAAAAAGGAAAGCCTGAATTTTCCTTCTAGGTAACAAGATTCCAAACCAAAAGGAATGCCACCGAAATTATTCCGAACTCAGTCATTAAAAACTTATAAATTCTTTCTTCGTTATCTGACACCGAATCTAAGACTATCTGCGCGAGATCTAGCTCCGAACTAAACGCCATGTGGTCTGACAGAGGCGGATTTAGTCTGTAAATGACAAACATATTGTACAGCCATTATCACCAAAGCATTAAGTTCAAGGTTGATTGGGAAAATTTGACAGTTTCGGGTAGCTTGATGTGCTGGCGTCTGTACGTAGATAAACTCACGCCTTTTCCCCAAGGGCTTATACAGGTACATAGTATAGAACTAGAAGAAACTCCAAACGTAGGTACTACGATCCTGACATAGGTACCGGTCTACTCCTTCTGCCTCGTTTACGTATGAAGAACGCCCACTAACATCGTAATCGATCGCGTTAAAATAAACGTCAAATCGTACACCTTTTGCGTGTCTTAAGTTACACAGTTCGACATAAGAAAAAATGCTCCAAATGTCTTAAGTCGGACAGTTACACTTAAGGGCTTGGTCAGGATTGGACGATAAAAATCTGTGGTAGACACGCAAAAGGTTAAAACTGAATATTCGTCGTCTGGTGACAGTAATGGGAACTTCTTAGTTCCATACGATTTGTTATAGGCGAAGGCTTACGTGAGTTCAATCAAGTACAAAACTCTTATTAGGCCCTCTGATCAAGTGATCATACATACACCGGTTGCCAAAAATACTAGCAGCCCTACTATGACGTGCTAATGCCATCCAATTCCGATGATGTAAACGGGATAGTGCTATTCGCTATCATGATCGTTTTAAGACTTCATAGTAAGTAGGGCCTCTGAATTTCCTTACATTTTGACAGATTACGACTGATATGCGAATGTGGAATTGACACTGCTTAGATTTTTTTTATAATAAGGCTGCCTATGTCTAGTAGGGGAGGGGAGGTGATTGTTAAATGAAACGTCAACTAATAGATAACTCTGGAAGAAATAGACATTTCGATAAAGCCAAATAATTTGAGATAATAGAGACAGGATGAAAGTAAAGAAGTATGTAATACTTGTAATGATTTATTGATCCATTCTTAATAAAATAAAATGACAAATGTTACCTATCCTTGTAAATTATGCTTACAGTAACAAAGTAACTGCCTACTTTCATGCTCGTCTTAGGGCGCGTTTCTGAATTGAGTTTTTGGAGTTAAGAACATGTCAACCCTACTTAAATGCCAAATTTTACAGAAATTGGAGGTAAGGCCTCCCATAAAGAAGAGTTAATTAGCAATTCATCAAATTAAAATATTTTCCCACGACGATCCGACTCTGCCCCCCTAATTATCCAGACACTCAAACCTAGGCATATTCAACTACCTACGTTCATACCTAGGCTCAAAACAAGACGATGTTATCAGCTAATGAGACGTGTGTAGGTACCTAATTAGTCTGCTCGATACCCGACACGCCCTATCGTCATTAATTAATGAGCCCTACTTAATGAAGAACTTAATGATAATTATGCTAAGTACCCGTATAGGTATGTATGGTTTAAGTATCAAGTTTGGTAGGTGAGGCGTCATTAAGGGAAGATTAAGATTAAGTTTTCTGTGGATAGGTACTAGGAAGACATGACTTTGAGAATGTTGGATGAAATTAGATTATGAAATATCTAGGAACCTTTTTGGTGTTGTAGTTATACAAGCTGATATCTAATATTTATTATTACTTATGACTTTGATGAAGAATTGAATGACATGTTTATATTAGGGTATCAAGGGCGGTGAGGCATTGCTATAGAAGATTATGATGAAATTTTCATTTGATGGGTATCTACTAGGAATACATGTCTTTGAGACTATGGAATGAGGTTCGGTTAAGAAATATCTAAATACTTAATATTCAGTTTGTAGACGATATTATACCTTTCACACCTAGTTGCAGGAAACAAATTCACTTTAGCCAGCCTAATCCATAGTCCTTTTTTGTTTCCATATCCTGAAATACATTCTGTACCAACCGGAGATTGACCTTGGGTAAAGGTACTTTCATAGTGTAGCAGGGATAATCGTCGGTTGGTGACCCATTCTATTAGAAATGTCTAACCCTGCGATGTAGGTAGCTCAATAATCAATATATAGGTACTCAATACCTATAGGTACATATTGCGTCCACATGTGAAATTAGGTGGTAGGTTTTAAAAAAAAAAGGATCATTGTGGAACTTGGCGGGCAAAGTAGGAGAGTGGAAGAGTGTAGGTACGTACTATTTTAAATAAATTATACTTATATTGTAACTGTAAGTACTATTTATAAACTATGTAATTCAAAACAAATGTACCTACTTACCTAATGTAAAATGTATCATTTAAATATTCATTGATATTATACCTAATAGCATTTAGATATTAGAAATTGTTTTAATATATTTGTGAATAAGTATATTAAATTTTGTATGGTGGTATGGAGGTTTTCTTTGTTTTGTATGGAACCACAAGGCCCCGAGATTTTCAAGGTCAAGTTAAAGATAATGGAGTGTAGGTCTACACATTCATGGTCTACACCTTAGAAAGCTCCATTTAGGCAGCCGGATCAAGAGCTTAATTTAGAAAACGTTTTTCCTACTTCTGGACACGTCTCACGTCTTCTGGACGTCGTCGTGTTGTTAGGAGAGAGTCCTAACAATACGAGACGTAGGCAGTTATGACCTTTTTAGATGTTTTAAAAGAATTTTAAAAAAAGAATGTGCAGAAAAGATTAATGACCCAAATATTAATTAGATAGGTTTGTGCAAGGAGGTATAAATAGAAGAACTCTGGGCATCATAAAAATCCGCAGCTGTCAATGGGAAAATTGCCCAAAAGGCTGGCAGAATTACCACGTCAAATGGCAATACTGATTCTTTGACCGAAAAAAAAAAATTCCACAGATGTCGTAGGTCGTAAGCGAGACTGTTGCACGTTGAGGTCTGGGTTTGATTCCCAGGTTAGGCAACATGATATTAGGTTTAGGTTTTTTGAGTTCTTTCGAGGCGCAGTCTGGGATTTGCGGAAAGCAGGTCATTAGACGTTTCAAATTGTCGGCCTATTAGATTTAGGTATTGGACCTACCTAATCTAGTCGTAATCCCATGTTTATCCTACGCTTTCCCAGCTATTTGGATTGGTTGCCCTGGCCGAAATTCAGTTACAGGGCGATTCAATAGGCTTACCTAGGTAGGAAGGTAGGTATCTTATCTCCAACCATAGGTTCTATCTTTTCTTTCCTGCCCCTATTACCTAGTTAAAAGAATAAACACCATTACTTAGTTATTTCAGCTACCTATAGATATTCCGATCATAAACAAATAACGGCCCCGTTTAAAAAAAGAAGAACAAAGTACGAAACGTTTCCTACAATTTATTGACGTTCTTCCTTCGAAATTCAAATTCAAATGGATTCTACCCGTAGGCGTAGCGTTTCGAGGCGTTGTCTGAATCGACCAATCAGAGCACAATGATCACCCTCGAAGGATAATGCTCAATTGTGATTGGTCGATTAGTTGACACCTGATAGTGGTGTCCTGGGGATCCTTTGTTTTGTTGGTTGTCTCTTTCTGTTTCGTAGTCTGCGTTGTCTCATTGTTTAGCCTAGCGCCTCTTTTTATCGTATTCAACGTGAATTCTATTTAGATAAGTAATAGCATTTTGAATTTAGATTACAAGGGTAAAATAGGCATAAGTAGGTACCTACTTTTATATTTTTATTTATGCTGAAAAATGTTTTTGGCTTTACTATGTGGGTACACCAAAAATTTAAACCTAAAAACTACTCACGCACTTGCATGTTCACAAATAGAATAATTATTGTAGAATCAGAATCACTGTAGGAAAAGTTACGGCTACGCTTGTGCTACGACAATGCTACGAAATACTACTCCGAGGTAGCGCCCTCTACTGGCTACGTAAGTAACTAAAACGATACTACCTACATCTAGTGTCGAAACTGAAAAGTTAACAACGCCATCTAGTTGAATTTTATGAAAACACTTTGGAGTAAAGAAAACTAATAAGCGATTCTACTCGACACTAGATGTCATAGATAAGTTTTCCGAAATTTAAAGGCAGAGGAATTCATTTTTTCATTAATTATAGGTTTAAGAATCGACAGTTTTGATTCAAAAAGCAAAATTGTAATCGTTTCATTTATGTAAAACTAATAAAGAGATGTTGTTGCGATATTTTTCTGATATTGTAACATTAACTGACGCGTGTCTGGTACATGCGCAATACTACTTGCTTTCAAATGACGCGTTTGACACTACTGTCATTTCACTTTTTACATACGTGTCAAGCTAACTTGTGCGTTTGGCTTTAGCGGCCCTTAATTTTAGGAATTAATTGTGAGTAGAATTTTATTTTTGCTATAATTCTTGTCTAGTATACCTGTGTGATTGTTGTGCATAGTTTGTGTGTCATTTTTCATATAAAAACTTCCGTTTATCTTGTAAGTTCCATCGGCCTGTTTACACTATAGTTTCATTAAGTGTATGTAATAACATTTTTCTCGATAACGACGGCTGATTTAGTTTGTAATTCGCATTAAAACCGCGACCGAAGCTCGTTACTTTATAAATTACGCACGTAGTGCCATTATTTTGTCTCGAAATCAGTTAGCCGACCGCTTTTATTTGCATCCAGCTGTGCCAATTAGACATTGTGTGTTTTCCTTTATTTCCATCGCTTTCGAGAACCTAAAGGATATTAACGACGTAAATAAAAGGTGAAACTTCGTAGATTAGTGTAGATTAACGTGTTGACCTTCATTTAGCTGTTTTAATTAAGTATTTATCATTATATTTAATCACCCAGTATTGTTATTGGAAGATAATGGGAATCTTTAGCTGACACGTATTCAACGTGGAAAGTTGCTCATTTGGGTTGTCACATTACCGTAACGCACGTGTTTACGTTCGGACATGGTATTTTTGTGTGTACTTCACAGTTATAAGTCTGACATATTGTGCGTGCCACTTATCAAGTGTAACAACAGTTAGGTCTGTTGACATATTTTTGAGGTGAACAACTTGTAAAACAAGCCTTTTTCTGTATTTCCGACAGTGTTTTCCTGTTACAAGTGTAAAAGTGGGTAATTTGTCTTTAATTTTGTTGTTCTTTACATAATCAGAATAGGAATCTGTAGGTTTAATAAGAAACGTCAATGTTTTTGCAAAATCTGTTGATTTTATGAGTGAGTGTAGCCAACCATATGTTTCTGATAAACTGCCTTCATCATCATTTTCCTTAAATAGTTGTAATGTTTTGTTGTTCCCGCAATGAATAAGAAATAAATTAATTATGCCAATCATTCCTAATTACCTACTTGGTTTTGTAACTCGTAAAACCATTTGAGCATGATGTCAGAACAGAAACCCCCAGCAATTGTTTACAAATCAAAACCTGTGTGAACATACCATCAGATCATTTTTATATTTTCATGGAATTAATTACTTATATAAATGATTTCTAAGTGATGGTTTGAGATTGAGTATATCTGATATTTTGGTGAAGTGAAGTTTATATGTAGTAACGGCTGGTTTTAATAATGTATCTACCTTTAACCAACTGTCAAATTAGCTACCAACAGTAGCTGAAACGTCAGCTTTGCCTTTGTAACGTGACGTCTCACCTACTGTTGGTAAAAGGTAGATAAGTTATTGAAACCGGCTGCAAGTGAATGATATTGCACACTTACACCAAAAAAAGGCACATAAATAATTTTTAGCAACTAAAATTTTTTTGTGTAAGTATGTATTGCCTCAAAACTACGCAAGACTTTTACAAATAATGTTCTTAGAAAAAAACTTAAACTGTTGAGAGAAAACCATATCAAAAATTGATGTGTCTAATGAAAAGAGTGGTAAACAAGGTTTTGTGTATTTTAATAGCACCTGTGTAAACATGGCAACAGTGTTGGATTACACTTATGAGTTTTATTTTATTTTGATTTTCCACCAGTCACCCACCAGCATTGGAACACTTCTGACAAAGATTATTCTCTAATTTTCAGGACAAATATATCTGAAAATCATTTAAAATGGCTCCCAAACAGAGGATGCGTATCGCCAACGAGATTGCCAGCAAGAACATCACTATGAGAGGCAATGTGCCTAAGTCGACCAAGGTAGTACGTACCACCAATTCAGTTTTTTTTTATTTTTCTTAAACATTAGTTACTAACTTCTTGTCTTTTGCCCCTGATACTAATTTTTTCTTTCCAGTTTATGGGCTGATTTTACAATGTTAGATAGATATTTTATCCGTGAATTACAACTGATCTATGTAACTATAAAGAAATGTAATATGATTCCTTAAGACACCAATATCTGGCATTTGAAAAATCATCCTTAAACCAATTATTTGCAAGATGTTTTTTTTTTTTTTTGCGCGTTTTGAGTTTGAACTCCTCCCCGTTATAAAGGCTTTTTGTACAACTCCAATTACTGTTAGCATAAAAGTTTAAATAGTTTATTATTTTTAACGATAGTTAGATAACGTATAGTGATTGTGAAACCATTGTTAGGAGACTTTGATCTTTCATAACTAATCTTAGTAGTTAACAAAGTAAAACATAATTATAAATTGCTACTAATGACTCATTAATACAAATTGACCCGTTTACGAAATAAAAGAAAAATAGAGATACAAGCTTTCAACCGCTTATTAATCGGATATTATTCAAAGGGAATGTTCTCTCGGGATAAAAGCATTCTAAGTCATCATAATCCAGGCCATGGTCTACTTGATTGTCAAGTTTCTTCCAAATAAAATCAACAATTCTCGTGATATAAACAATCCTACTTGATGGCAGTAATGTTAAAGTGTGCTGCATGCAATGCTGCCAGTTTGCAATTGACAAAGTAATTAATGCAATTGCACAGATAAACTAAGACATTAAACATTTTGCCGTGATTATCTAACGACCGCTCACGCTTGAGTAATCTCTTGAAAGAGAAAGTTTGACTGAGAAGTGTTATCAAACTGTAAAAGTGAATTATAGAAACTGTGAAATTGGTGCTCGAGTTAACTAAAAATATGTTTTCATCACAAATGAATATTTAATTAATTTGAATAGGAGTAGAATCACCTAGCTAAAAAATAACATCTGCACGGGTCGATCTTCAAGGTTAAGCAACGCTTGCCAAGGTTGGTCTGAGGATGGGAACATACTGAGTTTTCTAGATCGTCGTTACGGATTGTCTGAAGCCAGTAAATCTGACTCCAGTCTTGCAAACTACCGTGTTACCCAGTTAATGGGTTGTGGAGGTCTGGTAGGCAGCCGCCCCACGTAAAATACTGGTATTCAGCTGAATCCGGTTTGACTGGAAGCCAACCCCAATATAGTTGGGAAAAGACTAGTCAGATGATGAGTAGTAGAATCACCTAGTACTAGTAGGGCAGTCAGAATCCAAGAAACTTGAGTCTTGCCAAGTGGTGTCTTGTGACCTAGTTAATGGGTTGTGTAAGGCAGATATGCAGTTGCTCCATGCAAAATACTGGTATTCAGATGCATCCAGTTACACTAGAAGCCAACCCCAACATAATTGAGGAAAAGCTAGGCATAAATATTTTTTCTAGTTATGTCTTGTGCGAGCCATAAAACAGAAAAAAAAATACACTTCAGTTCTTTTTTTATAGTTGTTGTGAATAAATTGCGCATAACTTGAATAGCAACATTCCTCAACAATATAATCTTCGCGCAATTCAAATCGCGTGAAATTAAATTAGTAACACTCGAAGTATGTGTTGAATATTTCAATCACAACTAGGTAATTGTTTTCATGGTAAATTGTATGATTATTTGTTTAGTGGGAGAAAATTAAAATAATGAGAGATTCGAAACTAGGTATTTTAAGAGACAGTTTATTTTATAAATCTAGAACTCAAGCGAAAAATTGGCATTTTTAAACCGGAATTTTTAAGGAGTCAGTTAAAGCTATTTATTTGTACTAGCAAGTAATTGGTTCTATTTTTTGGAACAACCAATTATAACACCCAATCTAACTGTAGAATAACTAAACGAAGCCGAGATTACTTAAAGCCAATAAAATCAAGCTATTAGAACCATCCCTTAATAACACAGCTAGTGTGAAACACGTCTTATTTTCTTTGTTTATTTATATGTTTCACCTCTTTCCAGGAAAAGGACGACCAGTACCCCGTGGCGCCCTGGTTGCTCGCCCTCTTCATATTCGTCGTGTGCGGCTCAGCAGTGTTCCAAATAATCCAGTCTATACGACTCGCCTAGATCCCCCTTGTGATTCCCACCCTTGACTGATACCTTACCATTGTGGCTTGAATCGTTTCTAACAGGCTTTCCACTTCTTATCGACCTCTGAAAGCCTAGTACTTTTTCAAACGGATGAGATAAATACACCTACACCAACAGGCTTAAATGGAGCTTAGTTGAATGTTCTATGCATTTCTGATTGCCTGGTATCTTAAAGGCTATGTAATCTAGTTATTTAGGCTCAATATAGTCTAATATATATTTAGAGCATATTAGTAGAGAAAATCAAAATGTATTTAGTTTGTTTTGTCCAGTTTCTGTGAGCAAGACCATAGACATTTAGCATGTTTATATGAAACCTTTCAAGCCACGAATCCCGTAGTAAATTACAATAAATTTTATAAAATATTGTGCATACTAGGAGATTCGTTGATATTTCCTATTGTGACCAATGACTGCGCGCGCAACTCTCTATGTAGCTTCCAAAGTTGCATTACTTTATTTAATTATATTCTTAAGCGCAGGTTTTAGAAACAATATAATCTCAAGAAAACATAATTGTACGTACTATATTCTTGTATATTGTAAAAATGAATTTAATCTTAAGGTGAAGATAAAAAATCGAGAGCATTTAGAAAAATGTTGTTGAAATTCATTCCTTTAATTTTTATTTGAGACCAATATGTGTAGAACGCACAACGGCGCGACTTTGCCCCTCCAAGTCGTGGTTTTTAATTATTATTCGATTTTAGTTCAATTTTTAATTGTAAAAATATAAAAATTGTTTTATATATCCGCGCCACGCTTACGAAATTATTTGTCGGTACTATTTTTAATTTTAAATGTAATTTATTTGATTAAATACAGTATATTTGTCATATTATATATGGTTCTTTCTATTCTGATTACATAACTCCCAAGCTCTGGAACAAAAAATATCGAAAACTTCATATTAATTATTATTATACGATCATTTTCGTTCCAGAACTGACCTTTACGTTTTCACGGATGTGTGGGTGACCATCCATCTCATACAGAGATTCCTCCGTGACTTGGAAAACACGTTAAGCCGTTGGTCCCGGCTGTCATTGCACATATTTTTTTACTATTGATAGCCACGCGTTTGACTACTATCTCACCGGATGGTAAGCGATGATGTGGTCAAAGTTGGAGCACGCTTGCCTAGAAGTAACCTATTCACTCTTGACTTAAAGACTCCCAAGTTGTAGCTATCAGCAAACAGACTGGCAGGGAATTCCACTCCTTAGCTGTTCGCACAAGGAATGTGTTCCCAAAACGTTTTGTCCAGCATGTACCGGTGGTGTATCGCCGTACGTCGTGGTCCGATGATGGTACGGGCTTGGCAGTATTAAACTATGCAATTCCGTCGCACACTCCCCAAAATGCAACCTGTGGAAAACCGATAGGTTAGCAACTCGACGTCGATGCTCAAGACTGGAGCTTCGACTCGACGAGCCTTTTCATTGCCGATGATCCTTTTGGCATATCTTTGACATCTGCAACCAGTCTTATAGGATTTCCCAGTAACTGGGTTGTGGAGGGCAGTAAAATTCATGTAAAAATACTGGTATTCAGCTGCATGGGGTTAGACTAGAAGCCGACAACAATTTTGTGCATATTCCTCGCTGAACCCATATTCCTACAGTAGTAAATTGCTACGTTCTACATCATCTCTTCAATCAATGATAAACTTTATGCGTGTATGTGTCTAGTGACATTTTATAAAACCAGACAGTCGGCCACGTGTCATTGGTGCTCTGCAAGTATTTAAGGGCGATTTTCTCGTATTTTTATCTAAAGTTAACCTATGAGCCTCGTCACATGTTGACCCATGTGGCTTCTTACAGTTAACAAATATTTTCTTTGTATTGTGTGACGTCACGGAATTCTTAACGCGTATTTACCTATCTGTACGCATTTGCTTTTGTTGTATTTGCGGACAGGGCCGACCGCGCGTTGTTCTGACGCCACAAATTGGCCCGACTACCTATAGGTACCGAAGCTACGCGCCACGCGGTCGGCTATTTCCGAAATCGGTTGTGTGTGTCAGACTTGAAAACTTAATTTTATATTTCAAATTGTATCTTGAAATGGAATTACTTATTCCTGCTTACTTTTTAAATATTTGAGCCGAGCCGAGTGGCTGAGCTACCACTTCTTGGTTCAATATTAATGACGTTTGTGACATTCGCTTTCGCTGCCCCTTAGGTACCCCCGCTGTTACTGATACTACTGCGCAACGACTGATTCCACCTGTACCTACGTGCATGGCTTATGTTTACTTTCAGCCTGTGTCATTCCAGTGCTTGGGACAAGACTCAATAACTTCCACCGAAATAACACCAAGCGAAAACGTAGTAGGTACCTACACAATAGCGCGGGCGGGTAATCTGCGGGCCACAACTAGGTTTTATTACTTAATGTAAAAAATGTCGTGTCTCGAGATGCAACAAAGTGTCTTCCAATGTGGATGTAAAGAAAACAACAGATTTTATTTCAATAATTTGTATAATTTCGCAAAACATTTCAATTTTACATTTTCTTCGAGAGCACTTTCGATATTATAATACAATTTTATAACTATATAATACAAACGCTTTTTACAATTATGTCATGTCGTATGTGGTTCTTATACCATAATAATTATATCGATTTCACCACTACCAAAATGTTTTTTTCCATAGAATTACAACTCTAGCACACTAGCGCTCTGCTGTTAACAGCGGTGAGTAGCGGAGTTACAAAATATACAATGAATAAAAAACGGTATGTTGATGTTAGTTATTAAGAGATGTTTCTATAGAACCGCTATGTCCTAGGCTTTCGTTCGTTGACATTTTATTTTCCTTAACTATTTTACAATTTTTATTTTTAAATTTTGGTCATATTTTAATATCTTATTCTTCCTTTTTGGTAATGATGGAATCGAACATCACTCTAGACTAAAATTGAGCACCCTATAGCACCGATTGTGATGAATTTGATTGTGTGAAAAACTGTCTATTTTGCGTGATTTTAGTAAAGGCGATATAATTTTTTGAATATTAAATCTTTACACATATGTAGGTAAGTTCATTTAAATTAGTTTCAGGAGTCCAAAACTGGACAAGACCGTGTGCACACTAGCGGTCAGTTATTGCTAACGATGATTACGGATTTATAAAATGCGCGCGTAATTCTATGCAAACTCGCACGACCAGATACTTACAAATGTGTAGATTTATCTATCTTTATTCATATTTTTAGAAAGATAAGTTAAGATATCGAGTGATAAAATCCAATAATTTTTATGTAATATCAGTTTATCGGCGAATTGGAATTTCCAAACAGAGATTATATAATTTCCGTATTAAATTAGGAGCCTACATATCAATGAGTTTTTACCACGCAGTCCGATATCATCGATTTGTTATATTTTAATCAAAAGGTTTTATCAATAAGATGACGCGACTGCATAAAATCTTGTAATCAAAAAATTATATCGCTGAAACAGCTATAAATATTTTGCCTTTTACCATTTAATACAGTGACAAATTAGTAGGTAGGTGCCATATAATAAGAATCTCGTAACTAAATAGTGCATTTTTACATTATGTGGTATACACTTCGTGTCAAAATTATAAGTATACACTTTTTTAAAGATAAATTATGAACTAATTTTTACATTTTTTATCACTCCAAAATCTTATGCCTACAGAAATAATTTTTCATCGTTTTTTGTTATTTTTGAATGGTATGACAAAGTAGGTAGCCGCGAGATAAGCTGACTAAATATGGAGTAGGTTGGTACTTATTTATTTAAACATTCAGTTACTCGAATTTTTCAAAACGGTAGTGTTATTAGAAGGCCAACCTAGTTTTTTATTTCTGGCACAATATTCTGATAATTTTCTATTGAATGTGTACGAAATTAATAGAGATTCAATGTTTACTACAGTTGCAATGGCGATATGAAGCCAAAGTTTATTATTACATCTATCATATGCCACGTCTTCACTGGTTGTAATCACATACTTAATATTGATTCACTATGACTTAAGTACGGATAATATAAAGCATTTATACACTGAAAAAGCTAAACTAAAAAAAATCGGCGTCACATATACTGTGACTTTTCTAAGCGGGAACTGTAGGATATATTTTTATTGGTACATCAAAAATATGACTACAAGACACTATTTGTGGCCGCCAGTGTAACTTATCTAAAACTAAAACTATTTTAAAGTATCATAGATGGCTTCGTTGGGATATGTACCATTCAAATGTATGCTGTTACTAAAACTTAACGAATTATCTTTACTTAAACAGATTTCAGTTTTTTCCATTTGATTATCATTCTCGTTTGGATATTCGTCATTGTTACTCGTTATTTCTAATCTGATTGCATGGATTTTATTTTCTGATTTATCTTTATCTCTTTCCCAAGAATCTATTATTGAGACATCGTTCTTGCTTCCCATTTCGTCGATATCGCTTGAAGTGACACTGGAATTGTCCAAATCGAAATCTGTAGTCTTTTCAATAACGACAACTTCTATGTGTCTGAATGGATTTTCTTGGTTCTCTATCATCTGCCTCGCCCGCTCATCGTTCCTAATGATTACTTCTTTCTTGACGTTGCAGATGACAGGATCTGTTGCGAGCACATCGATGTTGTTGTCGTAATTTTCTTCGTCGCTAGTTTTGTTACCGTTGGGGGTACAAATCTCTGCATAAATGTTATCAGAGCTTGCATCTGATTCGACTTTTTCTTCTTCTACATGAACTGCATCAGCTACTTGTCCATATGGTAAATCTTCTATGACAGGCAGCTTCCTTTTTTGTATAGAAGAAATTGATCTGCGGATTTTCACTTGCATTTGTGGTTCCTCTTCAGAAATGTCAATCGCTGTGATGTCGTCTTCGATTTCAGACTTCGGTGTCGGGGCTCGTGGTTTATCGATTTTCTTTCTGAAGTTTACGATTTTCTCGCTATCTGCCGACCGTTCTGTTTTTGTTGGCATGCTGTTACTGTTGCTACCTTCTTTTTTGTCAGTAGGTTTTTTAGGATGAAGGAGATTTGATGTAGATTTGCTAAGTACTCTCTTAGTTTTAACGTGAAACTCGGAGCATAGTTTTTCTGTTATGAAAGAGTGTTGTTTGTAGTTAATTTCGAAATCGCTGTCGTTATACAGAGATCCGACGCCAAACATGTTAATTTCTTCGCAGCTCTGTATTTGATTGTAAGATTCGGACTTCACCATAGCTTTTTCTGGTATTAAATCTGGTTGTATCCTTTGTCTTCTCTCTAGATTTGTAGATGATTTAGTAGCTGATGATTTTTTGAGCATATTTTCGTCTAGACTTTTTAGTTTTCTTCCAGAGCTGGCGTCACTTTCCATTGAACCGCAGTAATTAATTTGGTCAACACTTAGGTTTTTGCGACCATGTTTCATGTTGATACCACTGTCGTCTTCCGTGTAAGAATTGTCTGGCATTCCTGTTTGCACAGAGACTGATTTCGTTAACACTGGCTTTTTATGATTGGAACTGCACTGACTTGTCCCCATGTCAGATGAAGATGTCGTTAGGCTTTTATAGGAATGACTCTTTTCAGCCGTGCCATCGTTCTTCCTCGTGCAGCCGAATCTATCTTCAATTAATTTAGCCATATCTTGGTACCGCTCTATAGAACTATGCTTCTCACCTAAAGGATCAAATGGATCTTTGACATCTCTTGACTTCTCACTATTCTCGATAGCTGTTATCTTTTCATCAGTGAGTTTCTCCGTGCTCTTCAAGAGTTTCAAATTCTTAAACCATTTGTTCTTTTTTTGTCCCGAATCTTCTCTAAATACTTGCATTTTATCGCTAGAAAATTGTTCCTGTTCCATCTTATCGTCTGGTTTATCTTCCTTTCCCTCGTCGTCGCTGTAAACGTCGTAATTCATATGCTCGAGTTCGTTTTTACTTAAAAATATGATAGATCCTTCCGTCTCGTCCGGAATATCTTTCAGTACTTTTTCACTTTTGCCGAATAATCTAGACGTATCAATTTTGAGACCCTGTAAAGTGAACTTTCTTTCTTTTTCAAACTTGACTGGTTCGTGATCTTCTTTGATGAGGTCTTCGGCTGTTTTCGCTTTTCCGACTACGGTTGAGTTGGCGTAGGAAATCTGCCTGATCCAGTTGTCAACATTGAGTTGACAGAAGGTTAGAGCTTTCTGAAGGCGTGCGGAGAGGAACATGCGCTTCTCATTCTCGAAGCCGAGCTGTGTGCGCCTCACTTTGATAGTACTATTGAGGGGGAGAAGCTGAAGGGTTTCCTTGGCGTGGTAGCGAGGGTCCACTTGCTTGCTCGGGCTCGAGGGCATCGACCCGTACTCCGGGAGGGTGCACATCACGAGAACTGGTTCTGTTGATGCCGCTCGCAGTAGAAGGTCATCTGGAATTGAAAAGAAATATTCCTGTAGCGTATGTTTATTGGAAAAGGCTCATGTTGGGAAAAACCATGAATCAGAATTAAGATTGTCATGGCTCCTAAATTAAAGCAACCAGTGCAAAATCTTCTCAATAAAGACACTTTAACTCACCTCCAACATCATGTGCCATCTCGATCGGCACCGTCCCTGCCAACAGGCGCACCCTGCACGGCAGCCGCCATATGCTCAGCAAGTGCGGTAGGCGGTGCGCCCGTGCAGCCACGTCGGGAGCCACGCCTCCCCGTCCCTCCACCGCGGGCTCCCACTCCGCCGGCGACAGCTCCTCCGGGCATACCTCGTACAGTTCCCCTTTAGTGTTGATAGGCACGAAGAGCTCCTGGAAAGAAATGAGGGTCTGGTAAGTAAAAGACGCAAATTTTTTAAGAGCATGGTGCTAGTTTACTTAACATAAACTTCAAAATCAGCGGCCTTTGTGATTTGGCACATGAAGTGCATTACATAATTCCAGAAGTCATTATTTTAAGCGGATCGTAGGCAAAGGAATCGCCGTGCCTTTGCCGAAACACGTTACACAATTAAGTGGCAACAAGAGCTATCTTTAGGGGTAGGGTCCATAGTTGTAGTGTTATCACTAAATATACCCTTATCCATACGTATTTCTCGACCACACAAAGTACTTTTCTACGAAATATCAAACATGCCAATCAGAAAAATAAACTCGCGGAAAAAAACCAAGAGAAAACATTCCTATGGATACTATACTATTTGAGTCTGGCAATATCGTTCCTTGTAAAGCAACTAGTGTATTGTCCGCGAATTTTATTCCTCTCCATTTATTTTAATGTATTCTCTGTCACGGCAAGCGTTTATTGTTTATGCTTTTGCACATTCCCTATCCAATATGGCGGGACTTGACACTGGTTCGGTTTGTATGTCCGCCAGTGTATGCGTGCTTGTGGTGGTTAGTTTGGATGGTTTGTTTATTTGTCTGGTATGCGTTGGAAATTATGTTCAAGAAGTTTATTTTAACACAATCTAACTAGACAGATGTCCTGACCGCTGAGTTCATATAATAATTCAATAAAAAAAGCACTTCCAGTTCAACTCGATTTTTTAAAATTTTCCGGGAACCTGTTCAAATTTGTTTCTCACTATTACAAAGAAATTACCTACCATTTATCAACGAACACCATTATTTTTGTTTAAAAAAACTTAAGTACCGCTACTCGACACTAGATGACGCTTCTGTCTTCAGTTAGAAACGAATTTTATTCTCACTTTGAACAGCTAGGTTACAATACAAGGAAGAGTTGTAAATCATGCATGTGATTACTCAAATGTTAATGAAGGTTTATTTTAACGTTAATTACAATCTTTTGTCCTAACTTCTGCATCGAGTAATACATCACCTGACAATCAATTTTATTGTGTTATGAACGATGGCACAAGACTGCACTTGTAATACAAGTAATAATACCAACCTAAATAAAAACTAGGCTTCATCAAACACAATGGTGCAATTTTACGTCTATCTAGATTTAAATACAGGTTTATTACTTAATCTATGCTGGTTGAATGTTAGGTGCGAGCGCGGCCATTGTGTGTTAAAAAGTTAAGGTTTGTCTATTAGCTGAACGCGGGTTCTGTAATGCAGTTTGAAATTCGATCCGATTTGATCTAAAATTTGATTAGCCTTGTTTTAGTAGGTGAGTTAGGTACTACTATTCTAGAAAAAAAAGTTTTCATCGTGCCGTTTTGTGTGAAGAGCAGTATTTTTATTTTAAAACCGCATTAGAATAAGGCTAGCAGAAGATATCATCATAGCATTTAATAGTTTTTTATTACTTCCCTCTACACCATATAATTTACCGGCAAGATAGTTCATAAAACATTACATAGGTAGGTACCTATGGTGATAGGCGTATGATGGGCGGCTTTATCAAATATATCGAGAAAACCTTTAAAAAAATAAGAGAAAAAAATTGAAGGATTTAAAAGTGGACAAAGATTGAGCCCTCGCTGACACGGGCAAGGCATTCCGAAACCGTAGGTACTGTTTGAACCACAGAGACTTGTCTTGTTTACTGGTGGTGATCGAGCAAAGAACACGCATTAGAAACTATCGCGCGTTTCGTGTAGGTACTTGTACTGGGTTCCTATTGTGTGAGAATATTGTTATTGTGATCATTAACGTGAATTATAATTTGATTTAAAAGCAAACGGTTTATCTATTGCGCAATAACCACAAACTTCCCATAGTACGCCCATGTAGTTGCAATATCGCGGCTGATGTAACCTAGAGAGATGTGGTACAAATGCATTCCGCATTGGTATCTCTGTTCTCAAATTAAGATATATCAGTTTATATATCCATTGTGACGTATCTAGTTTTTTCTCCATCAGAAAACTGTCATTATAGTCCATGGCTTTTGTACGAAAATGTCTGCCGAGTCTAATATACATTCCATACATTTCTAACACAAAAGGTTTATCAAATGATTCTATCCATCCATACACGTTCCCCAAGTCGATACAGCTTATCTAATAATAACTCGATATTGACGTGCATTAACAATAAATAATATTAATGACTTTCGATGAAGTAACTTAAGTGTCGATAGGCAGAACAGGTTTTGTCATAACCTTAAAAAGTAACACCATAATTTATGTTAATCTGTGGTCGCGTTTTGCGCTTAGGTGTCACTTGTTTTGACAGATGAACGATGGAATGGAACTGCTTTTTTTTATATGTCACTTGTTCGAGTACAAGTAGTTAGGTAACCTACCAGGACAAGGACCTACCAGGATATAATCAAGATGTCACTTGATCACAAAGTGAGCTGCCATTCCATCTTGATTATATCGATTGACAGCTCACCTCGTGATCACTTCTTCTTCTTAGCGTGTCGGTGGCAAATACAATTATCAAATTTTATGCTGCAGTCATAAGGTCTTCACATATACAGGTGACAGGGCATGCGGCGCAAGACAAGAGGTGGGCCATAGACTGCGGAGCGACGCCACCCAAACACTGAGGATCGGAGCCATCTGAGAACCTCCACTTGAGGAGGTTATCTTTAGAGCGACCGACCTGGGTCACCCAAGCCTTCATTTCGACATGTTTACAGAATCGACCGGCTGGTATATAGGTATGAGGACTTGAGGAGAAATAGCATTCTATAGTTCGTCATTTCTAAACATCACAATCACGTTTTTATGTCTACCATGTGTATTCTGAAAAGACAAAAAAGGATAATGCTGAATTTCAACGGCGCGCGCGGCGGGCAGCCTAGATACTCCATGGCATTAAAAGAGCTAAGTTGCATTGTTATTGAAGTATTAATTTACCTAAGGAAATATCTTGGCCTTTTTTTTCTTATAAATGTTTATTTAAGAACAAGCAATCAAGTAGTACCTTAGCAACATTGGAGTACCCACCTACATACCTTTAGGCAGTAATCAGCGGGCGTAAAATGCTTACTGTAACTAATTTCCACTTAATAATAATTTTATAAGTTCGTAAACGTGCAGTTTCATCCATGAAATAAGCAGATTTAATTCATGGTTCTGTTTAATATGGTCACTATAAAATGGAACGAATTGAAAATTTATAATAGGAAACTCGGTGGGTAACTGAACTTCTAGGTACTTATCGAAATTAATAACTTTGTTGATGTAGGTTCCTACTTCATTAAACCGAACGGCTGAATGAGATGAATCTCAAGTAAATAATCCTCGCGAACGAATTTCGGTCACGGCAGCAAATCAACGGAGATTATGGCGATAGATATTACACGGTTCAACCAAATTGAAACACTGGTTCAACCAAAGTGATTCAATTTGGTTGAACCGTGTAAGGTGCAGAAGTGAAAGATGATGCTGTTAACCATTTAATTCACATTGCATTTAAATGTCTTTGAATCAGGTAGTACCTACATTTTTTTTTTTTTAAGAATGGGAAATCATCAAATGACTTCTTCCGCTCTGGGTGGAGCGGAAGGGCGTGTCTGACTCTTACTGACTAAAACCCATCCGTGTTCCTTCTAATTTGCGTTCCAGGGCCGCGGTGACTCTTTCGAACAAATTCCGCAACCCTGGCAGGGTTAGTACCTACCTACACTTGGGAATTCTCATTCAATTGTGGTGAATGATGAACGACAAAAGTGAAAATACAATTCTTTCATCACGGTTTATTATATGTTTGAACATTAACATAGAATGATTCGGTTTTATGTTTACATGATTCAATGTAGTTGCTTCATCCAAACTGAAAGGGAGAAGTGAACCGTGTAATATCGCCACTAGCCAATAGGTACCCAGGAGATATAGTGCAAAAGTGCACTCTCTGTTCCATCACTCTGTCTCATATTCCGATGAGACGGCAATACGATACGACCGGGGAGAGATCCGGCAACGGTGACATGTGATTCCCGAGGGTGTCACACCACCGAGTTCTTAATGAAGTGTGAAGGGTTGTTAATCTATAAATAAATAGTCGGGACATCGACCAAGTGGAATACCAGACGTACTCGTCCCGGTAGTAAAAGGGCGATGGTGGGATCAGGCCGTGGAGTTCCTGTGCACGTTCTCCGAAGTACAGTCTTTAGAAGACCGATCGGCAAGCAATGAGCCAGGCTGTGAAGCTTAGTCACCAACGTCCAACGTCGGCCTATAAGCCTTTTTGCTCTGCGTTCCACCGAGTTCAAAGCAGCAAGCTGGTATTTTGCTGAGGCATCCCATAAGTGGTTGCAATACTCCATACGGGAACGGACTTGAGCTTTGAACAGACTCAGAAGCTATCCAGATGTGATGTATCGCCTCACCATATTTAGGTTATTTTGTTTTTTTTGGGGCGTAATTCTGAAAAACCCACTAATAAGTTTCGGATTTTTTTAAGAGATCTGTGGCACTCAGTGATAGGTTCCTGTCAGATAGGTAGTAGGAGCGAAGCCGCAGGAGAAAGCTTATATTTATATAAGTGGTTCCGGGATCTGAAATTACAACTGCTCGGAAAAACTAAATTTATTTCGCGCGCTGATGGACCATGATGGTCCTAGATTTTAATTTTAGGCAGGAATCTCAACTAATTGCTAAATATTTCCCAATAACCTCGTAAATTTCTAAGTATTAATGCACTATTTATTATTAAAACTTACTTTTGCCTTTAAATATCATACAGATGTTAAAATACAATCATAAATCTTACATCTCGCAAGTAAAGTTTACGAGCGTGTTTGTACGTCCCTAATAATCCAATAAGAAAATTCGTGTCTATTGAAAGGAGAGACGGTTAGCACTCCCCTTGATTAGGATGGAATACATTAAAACGGTTAAGGCACAAACTTGACCAAATTTTTTTAAGGAACCATTTTTCATTCAACCTTATTAATTATTGTTAGGATATGAACTACTGTTCATATCCTATCACAATCACAGATATGTACAAAAATGGTCAATGGACTTCTGGACAAAATTGTATTTGTTTTGCAACATTCTTCGTCGGTTTAATTCGAGCATCTCATATACCCTAAAGGACCTTCTATAAAGGCCAATCATATTTTAAATTAAAAACTGAATTAAGGAATAAAGTTTATTGATAGAGATCCACTACACTTATCGTTCAAAGAAAACTGCTCTATTCATGGAAATACAGTCGTACAGCTTATAAAATACTGGCAATAAAGGCTTACTAACAAATTTAATTACAACACAATATTACAAAATAAGGTTTATAAATTCTAAGAAGACAAACTAAACATTAAACAGCCAATCCCCAAAGTAATCTATCCACCAGTACCTGCCAAGGTACCAGGGAGACAGGAATACACAAGAAGGAACAATATTAGTTATGTTGTTACTTCTCTTGTTCCTCAGCTTCATCCTGACTTTATATCCGGCAGTGTCTTTGCATCATCACCTCCTGAAGTAGAAGGCTCTATTCGTGTTGTACCTACTACGCTGTACTTCCTCTGATAGTTAGGTTTCGCCGTCTTCCCAATTCCTGAAGTCAGATACTTCCAGTTTGGGCCATACATTGTCAGATCTTTGCTTATTCGCTTAGGTGTGACCGACCCTGCTGTTGTAGACATCCAAGCTACTAAAGCGTTCATCCCATACGTGTCAAGGTCTAAAATTCCATGTGTAGAAACGATCGTTCCGTCAGTTCTGATTACCAGGAGATGAGGAACAGAGGTGATACCATACCTGTATGTCAGAGCGGGTATCAGAGGATTGTTGTGGCTGAGAGTGAACCAGTTGGCTTGTTCTTCGAAGCTGTGCCACATGTCCTCTTTGTTTTCATCCATGGGGATGTTGATAACTTCTATGGGTAAGTTGATATATCTAGCGTTCTCGTAAATCTCATAAAATTCGTACATGATGTTATCTCTGTCAGCGTTTCGCATGGAGAAATATAGGACTATGGCATCCACTCCTCTATCCATGAACCAGGAATTAGGAATCCTCTCGTGTTTGTGGTTGTATATCCTAGCTTCTGGCAACCAGTCGTAAGGTGCCACGTGTCGATCAACGGGCTCTGACTTATTGTTCATTTTTATATCGTCTTTCCCAACAGTAAATTAATGATAAAATGTAATTATTTAGTTTGGTATTTCGTATGAGATCTGACAATTGCTTGATTTTCAATTGCCAAATGACACTTGTTTTTTTTCATGGATCAAATAAATAAACGTATCTTATTCAAATGAGTTTCCTACCAAAAACACAATCCTCCTTATTCCTACAAAAAAAAGAATATCTTTTCATTCATTTGGATATGACAAACTACTTCATAATAAGATTTTTAATTGTATAACCTTAATTTTTATTAGATTTTATTTCTATTTTTGAGTACGTACCTACTTGTATATAAAATAAAATATGACTAGTGAAAATGGGAGTTCCATAGATCTTGTGCCAGTTTGCGACTGGCTCGAGGATGCCAGGATATTCAACCACAAGTTAGAGAAAGTTGACAATTGCTGGCTGATAGATGGAGTGGAAGTTATAGTGCTCTATTTTTCAATGAAAAAAACAGATAGATTTAATATCATGCACAAATTCTGCAAGATATATGAACACTCAAGGCAAGTCAAAGTACCCTTACCTTTTGAGGTAATCAACGTTCCTATGGACGACACAAAAGAGGATATGTTTAAGAGCTATAACGAGCAAGCTGAATGGTTCACTCTGAGGCACGGCGATCCTCTAATAAACATGCTCCAATACAGGTATGGTATCAGCTCTGTTCCTCACCTCCTGGTAATGAGAACTGATGGAACGATTGTCTCCACTCACGGAATCTTAGACCTCGACGAGTACGGGATAAACGCTTTGTTAACTTGGATGTCTACTGCAGCCAATAGGTGTAAAATGAACAGAGATTTTTCGTTTAGCGATTTTACTACAGAGCCGTTTGATAAACCGAAGTCGAAATATCAAAGAAGGTTTAGTGTGGAACCAAAGGTATAAAACGGAGCCTACGGATGGTCAGACGAAAGTATGACGTAATCATGAGTTGGAGAGGGGACAGAGTGGTTTGTTAGAGATGCTCCTTATATATTTTTGTTATCCTGGTACATTTTAGAGAATCTGGCCTCGCATTATATTGGAGATTCGTACTAAGCCAGCTTAGGTGATTGAACAATTGATGCGCTGCCCACTGTACTTTGTCATTGAAGACCGTTCCGAATGCTTACATTAATTTTCTAGATATTATTAGTACTTAGTTAGTAAGTTATTATGTACCTATTTATTTTATAGCTGACCCTGTTTTAAAATATTTTTTTATTCTTTAAATTCTTTTTTTAATAATACGCAACTAGGTACTTTGTTTATTTAGCTTATTTTTTTTTCAATAAAGACGTATTTCAGTATTTTATTTTAAATTACTTTATTTGATGTCTCTTCTAAGTGAACCTTGAAACTCACGTCTCCGTGCAAGATATCAGGATTGCAGAAAGCAAAGGAGGTACTCCATTGTCGAACACATTATTGCTAACCTACTGTGGTTACAGTTAACGCGATTCTATCAATAACAAAGGAGGTATTCGTCTTTACCTAACAGTGCTTGATTTCGGAATAAAACAATTTTTCAATTGGTTCAAAATTAATTTTAACTGGGCAATCTGCCCACCTTAAGATAATATCTAAAGACAAAGCTAGAAGATGCCAAGTCCTTTGAAACTTATAGACAAATACAACAATAGCTGTCAAGGAACATGTATGCAAGCATGAATAAATTAACACTACGCCTAATGAAGTCAACCTCGTGATGGACCAGCGTCTAAGGCATCCATGTGCAATCCAGTATACAGCAAGCAACAGGTGCAACTAATTGCATTGTCATTCGCAAAGCGTCCAGCAACACGGTCGGAATATGTTAGTATAGGCGGGCTACTGGAGATAAATATTAATTGCCTCTTTGCGGCTTATGATTTCCTGGTCATTTGTCGGAGAGTTAAGCATCGGTTTTATTGTTTTCTTGAGTTATTTTTATAGTCGTGTAGGCGGTATCCTGTTAAATTTGTTCCGTTATTAGTTATTGCAATGTTAAGGCACACGTAGACAGGTGCGACAACGCGACAATGAAGCTATAATGCTTTTTCATAGAATCTGTAAAGCAAGTTTTGAACAATTTCAATGAAAACGCGTTGTCGCATTGGTTGTAGCCATGTGCCTGCCTGTAGAGCCGTTATTTTGTTGTAAAAGAGTACTAGGCACGCAACATTGACGAGTAGCTGATAGCAATAATGACTTGACCACTATCATCATGAAAATTAATTTATGAAATCCTTATTCGACGAGTAGGTTAATGGTCCAAATATTAGAAAGATAGCAACCTAAAATGACTTCAAAGAACCAGGTTATAGAATACACTATTGAAAATAAGGGTTATGTTATGAGCTAATTTGGGTTTCCTTTATAACGGGCAAAGTGACACAGGTCTAATGTATGTGTCTACCTTCCATTTACGGTTCAAAGTTGAGCGACACAATAGCAATGACTAGAAACCTTCTTAAATATGCATCAGAGAAACTCATAAACAACCCTTATTCCCTAGACATTGAGTCCTAATTCATTCGAAATTTATTTTGCAGAAAGCATTGTTAATAGTGTCGAACAGGATTCGAATTTGCACATTCATTTGCGGTTGTAGTAAATCTTTATGGATCGTATTGCTGGGTGTTAAAATTCAAATTGGAACGTTTTTTAGTTGGTTGGCTGTCGATTTGAATTTGTATGTTTAGTTCGTTCGATGCATAGAGAATACAAAATAAACTATGCCAGTCAGAGTCGACGCGCTGTAATCAAAACGTGACTATAAAAACTTTGATGGAATACCAATGAATTAAGAAAAGCATTCATTGTAAAACCAACCCTATTTTTCTACAGCTAAACCTAGTAATCCCTTGATAGGACTTGAAAGATAGGTGACGATTATAATCCAAAAGATCTTGTTCTCTTTCAAACACCAATATTGAGATTCTTGGGACTTAATAATCTAGTATTTTTCTTTCTTTTTATTTTTAATCTTTTATGAGATTATTTTTCCATCTGGATGATTTGCGACGTCATTATTATTTATTGTGCATTCTGAAGGTGATAAATAAAGGCAGAATAAGTCAAGCTATCAAATAATCTTTTTTTTTCCTGATATAAGTAATACTAGCTGAAATCATCTCTGGAGCATCTATCTCTGTACTAAAATTCATCAAAATCGGTTTGGCAATTTAGGCGTGAAAGCGTAACGAACAAACTCAATTTTGCATTTATAAAATTAACTAGCTTTTGCCGCCACTTCGTACGCGCATTTTTTGCCGTCGTTTTTTCCCGTTCCCCTAGGAATTTCAAGAAATCCTCTCTTAGTTCTCCCTAAGGAGTGTAAGCTACATGCCAAATTTCAGCTTTATACGACCAGTAGTTTCGGCTGTGCGTTGTCTGCCAGTCAGTCAGTAAGAATTTTATATATTAGGATAGATGGGATTGTACCGCTATTAGATATAGGTTCTTATGTGACATTGAACCAATAACTTCCAATTAACAATTATCTCCACTCAAGTTACCGAGCGCCAGTACGAATAGTTGGCAGACTAACAGCCAGGATGACAACCATAATATCACATTTAATAAATAACCTCATTCGAGCCGTTTGGGGTTGAAACCCTTGGGCCGTGGGCCTTGCCCTTGTGCTCACAGCCTTTTCAAAAAAATTTTGAAACGGCTGGTTGACACTTCCCGTGACCCAAGAGCTGGCTTTTACTTTGGCCAGAGGCTAAGTATTGCCATTCAACGTGGCAATGCCGCCAGTCTCTTGGGCACATTACCAGCTGACAGCGTTGAGGACGAATTTTAATAAGTAAAATATGTGTAGTTTAATTGAATTTGTGAATAGTAAAAGATGATGAAATAAACAACGTAGAAATTTTTTATTTTTTTTATTTAATATGGGTTTGCTCTTGACTCTAGTCTAGGTCATAGATGACAGAGACAAAGTCGACGATGGAGCGAGCTTACCCAGAAGAAGCCTGTTCTCTCTAATTTTGAAGAGATTAGGGTTGTATGCGTTCGGAAACAAATTTTCTGGGAATCCGACATTTTGGGAATCTGGCATTTTTAACTTTTGATAGGCACGCGTTTGACCACTATCTCACCTGATGGTAAGCGATGATGTGGTCGAAGATGGAGCACGCTTGCCTAGAAGCAACCTATTTACTTAAAGACTCCCAGATTGTAGCCATCAGGAAACACAGACTCTCTGGCAGGGAAGTCCACTTTTTTTTGGCTTTTTGGGTACGAAAGGGCCGTAGAAATGATCCGGAGGAGACTCGCACATACCAGGGAAGTATGGCGCGTAAGGAGTTCACTGCGGCGGCTGGGACAAGGCAGCCAATGATGATGATTTAGTTTTTATTTTGGATACCGATTTGTACCAGGTTTGTGGTTTTGTGTACTTTCGATTCACTATCATGGTTAGTGTTTATTCCTGGGGCATCGATCCTTATTAACATTTGGACTAATCCCGCCTTGGTTTGTCGCGATGCCATCTGGCGTTTAATGGGACTCATTCGATCGTTTATTTTTGCCAGACCTTTTGTTGATAATTCAATTTAAATTACTACATTCAATCCAATAGTTAGAGTAGAGTCCAAGATAGAAAACCATCTTCCTACCAAAATCAAGTGAAACCTTGAAGGCAGCAAAATATTGTAAAATGTCGAAACAATCACAGTTTGGTGAGAAAAATCGTGATTTCAAAGGAAAGTTAGTTTATTGTGTCTAAAGTATGGGAAAGGCGCAAATTATGGTAGTTTACAGTTTGGTACCTACTTATTGTAGATAATTTACTCTGTGGTTCTGAGGTCAGACGGTGTTGAATGGAAACGGTGTGGATGCTCCTCGAATATTGTTTATTATTTATTTATTTATTTAAACTTTATGTACAATAGTGGCACATGGGCGGACTTAATGCATCAAGGCATTCTCTACCAGTCAACCTTTGGGTTATAAAGACTATACTGTGGTAGGTGTACAATAAATAAAAATAAGATTCAAAATTGAATTTTAACATTTCGGAAAGAATATACAGATAATATATATAATGCGAATAAAATACATATATATGCTAAAACAACAATATATATATATATATATATATATATAATATACCTATATATGCAATAACTATTGTTGATATCAACGCAATAATTTTTAGGGTTCCGAACATCCGCAAGAAACGGAACCCTGATGGGATCACTCGGATGTCTTTCCGTTTGTCACAGCCAATTTTCTCCGAATCTACTGGACCGATTCTGTTGAAATTTGGTACACATATGAACTTCTGTGACCCAAACATGGGCGCGTTACGTAAATAAATAAATTTTGAGTATGGGTGTCACTTTTGGGGGACCATCTAGAAAATTTATTTCAAACTGTACCGTGTGTCATATCAAATGCGTCAAGGGCGTATTGTGAGATTTTTAAACATAGGTATTTTTCATATAATTTTAAAATAAATGTTTTTGAAGTTATTCAAGAAATTAGACGCAAAATGACCACCTTATCTCCGAGAATACTGAGCCTAAAATTTGGATAAAAATCTAGTAGTTCTTTACCTAAATATTACAGGAAAACTATAAGCAATTTAAAAACTACATACAGGAAACGAATACTATTTAAGAATAGTGTTAAAATAACATATAACAAAAATGAAATTCGTTCGGAACCCTTCTTCTTCCGCTCTGGGAGCGGAAGGGCGTGTCAGACGCTTACTGACTAAAACCCATCCGTGTTCCTTCTAAAGCCCTTTGCGTTCCAGGGCCTCGGTGACTCCTTCTAACAAATTCCGCAACCCTGGCAGATGGCAATATGCTAAATAGTCTTTATAGCCATGGAAATCCCACGGTTTAGATTTAAACCTTGCTGTAGGCAGTACTTTTATGTTCGCACTAAGTCATAATGGACTAATGATAACTAAGTGCATCCGGGGCACTCTGGGGTAGGCTCGTTAACAACATGTTGACTTTATCATTTTACCGCGGTACGAGCTAAATATTGTTATTTATGTGTCACAGAAGTCTTGGCCATTAAGGAAGGCAAAAGATGTTAGAGGACGCCAATCGCATACCTGGACAAGGATAGTTCTCATTGACACACTGACGAGGACTTAACGCCAGAAATGACGCAAAATAGCCAAGTGCCGTAAATGTATCTGGAGGGCTGACCCCGAATAGGGAAAAAAGCCAGGGGATTGATGTATCAAATAAGTGGAGGAGCTCGTGGCTAAATAATAACAGCCGGACGGATAAATCTTCAAGGTTAAGCAACAGTTGTCGAGGTCCGTCCGCTGATGGGTGACCAAATAAAATGTGACGTAGCTGTACCTATGCTTCATACTACTTAGCAACAGTAGATGGAGCTTTAAGAATTATAAATTGTGCATTTTAATGAGATTTCTTCAGATCCTTTACCAGAGCCACTCCAGCCAAAGTACACGGCTCGTTGAAATCTTTTGTTCAAAAAACAAAACACAAACGCAAATCGTCAACCCACACCGTATTTACTAAAGAAAATTACAAAATTCTCTTTAAACCTTACCCACTTGACACATTGTACTAAACGCGGACAAAGACAAGTGTAAACGCATGTATATTAGCTAAGTAGCCATTTGTTCCGACGCATAGTATTAGGTCGACCGTCCACTGCTATGAACGATATGCGCGGAGAGGTACGCCACCTTAGCTTAGCGTTTCTTTTGTTTGTTAGCGGCTGATCCGTGTATAGCGTGCGGTCTTCGCAAGCATTGGGAGATACCTCCTACATTTAAAAATATTCATAGTGTTTCAGAATGAACTTTGGTCATGGCTGCCAACTTTAGCGGAGACTAGTCCATGCGGGAGTTATTGAAGTGCACAAGTGTGTGCGCAAACAAGTGCACTCTCTGCTCCCTCACTCATAGTCTGTGGGATGTTATCCCGACACTACCGGAAAGAGATCAGGCGCAGGACTGACTGCTTTACGTGCTTTCCGAGGCAAAGGGGTGTGAAAATAAAACATGTCGTGTATCTTTTAATTAAATTTAATTTTTTAATATAGAAAACATTTTAAATTTCTTATTTTGGGTTTCTAAACCTGAAACATAGATTCTAGCTAGTTTAGACCAATAAGCAATGTGCTTTTTAAATTTTTTAACATAAATTGTGCCACATTTTATAAATAAAAGACATTATTATTATTACTTCCATACAAAGCTTAGTAAGTTTAGTAGCGTAGCTTCGCCGTGAGCTACTATGGAGAGGTGCGTATATACTTTGCATGCGACCAACACAAATGTTAATTCTTCGTCTAAACGTTCTTAGTAACTTATAACAGTGTTCACAAGGGAATAACTATAAATTTCCATAGTAATTGGCAGTTTAATGGAAAATCTCGACGTTTTTGTGTTTAAATTCTGGTGTTTATGTCGACTTTGTAAAACGACATCTGTTGGGGGTTATGAGGAAGTGGTTAACGCCATCTAACGATCAAAAATCAATTTAGTAATTCTGGTTAGGCCGCCTTTCTACCTGCAAGCAACTCTCATGAACGTTTGATTACATTGGGGGGAATGTTCGGGTGATTGATCACATTATACCTCGGTAGCCCTCAATGTACTGCAACTTGCATGGGAGCTTTTTGCACGTCAAGCGTGGCCTCAGATTGGAGAACGAACCCAAAATAGTAAGAATAAGGATAGAGAGATTGATTTCGAAAATGACCAGTCGCAATTGATAGCACCCGTTCACGAAGTTGACTATTATTCTCATACTAACTTTTGCCCGCGACTTCGTACGCGCATATACCTTTTTTTCCCGTTCCCAATAAAAGTCTATAGCCTTCCTCATGATATAGGCTATCATATTCAAATATAATTTTCCAAATCGACTTCGTTCTAGAGATAAGCGCGTTCAAACAAACAAAGAAACTCTTCAGCTTTACTATATTAGTATAGATTCAAATTCTAATGAATAACTAATGAGGGATTTCAGGAAAATTCACGCCACTAACATGAAAGGTTACTTTGAAAACGTATTTTATGACATAAACGTCTTTTAAATAAGGCCCGCCGCATACGTACGGTTGCCTGATTAGGTTTCTTGAAGAGGAATTCAGATTCAGAGACCTGAATGCTTACATTACATACAAAATGATCAACTATGTGCACACGTTTGTTTATTTTTCGAATGGGAAAAATACCTGACGATCCTTTCAAAATCAAGCCTGATTTTCGGGTCAGAACAACTGAAAATCGAACATCTCTGGTCTCACGGAATTCCGAATCTGTATTCCTAATGAAGGGCCTAAGGAAACCGTGGTGCAGCCGGCCTAATATCGAAAAATACAAGCGATTTGACAGGTGCCCAACCTGACGCTGACCAGTGCTGCCACCTGGTACACATCATTTCAGACAATTCTCTATTCTATTCCATTTTTGAATATGGCAATGATGCCGATGTCGACAATTCTGTCAATGTCATCATCTGCCTAGCCTTTTCCCAATTATATTGGGGTCGGCTTCTAGTCACACCGGATTCAGCTGAATACCAGTATTTTACGTGGAGCGGCTGCCTACCAGACCTCCACAACCCATTAACTGGGTAACACGGTATTCCTTGGCAAGACTGGTGTCAGATTATCTGACTTCTGACTATCCGTAACGACTGCCAAAGATCGACAAATGACAGCCGGGACCAACGGCTTAACGTGCTTTCCGAGGCACGGTCAATGTCAGATGTGCTATGGAAAAATGTCTCACACATTTTAAAATTTCGGAGAATAAAACCTTTTTAATGAGTTAAAGTTTCAAAATCTTCTTCTAATATATAAAATTCTCGTGTCACAGTGTTTGTAACCAAACTCCCCCGAAACGGCTTGACCGATTCTTATGAAATTTTGTGTATATATGCAGTAGTTCTGAGAATAGGATGTAAACTATATTTCATACCCCTAAGTGATGCTCAAATTTTTTTATTTTAATTTATTTATGATTAGACATTTAAAAATACATACATCAATAAAATTTGACCATTCTACCACCAACTCCTATTTTTTAATAGCGATATAAAACAAAGTTGGGTTAGTTACACTATTTATAACTGAAGGACGACTGGACCGATTTTGAAGATCCTTCGTAAGTTGGATTTGTCTCTGCCCCGAATAGCAGAATAACTTTTATATATCTCGGAAAATTACACGAGAAAAAAAAAATCTCATACATAATTCGCACGCAACGCCATTTGTCCATGATACATGAAAAACTAATTATGATGCGGTGTAAAGTTCAAAGCCAGATAAAACAAATATAAATAAAAAGGATTTTTGCAATAAAACCCTTATTACCTGACCTTATTTACTGGGAGTTCAGTCAATCTATTGTCACAGTGCCGTCGTGATGTTTCGACACGTTCATAAGAATCGCTATAGAATATGTATGAACACATCGCCTGTGACAGCGCTGACAATATTTCAGATTAATTCATAACTTTGCATGCAATCTGCCGTGAGATTTTTATAACAATCAACTAACTACGAAGGAGATTAAAGAAGATATTATGTACTACTAGTTGCCGCCCGCGGCTCTGCCCGCGTGATTGTCGAAAATTATCCCAAGGGAACGTACTCCCGAGATAACAACTATTCTGTCCTTTCCCGGGACTCAAACAATCTCTATACCAAATTTCATCTAAATGCCAACTGCTGCCGCTTACTTTCAACAATACCGTAATCACTCTTTCCCCACACGTTAAAGACTTAGGTCTATACATTGATGACCGGTTAAGTTGGAATAAGCAGATTGCTCAGGTTAGCCAGAGAGTAACATTCACACTGCGATCTCTCTATAGATTCAAGCATTTTCTTCCTTCTAGCACTAAAATCACTTTGGGTCCAGTCACTTGTGCTTCCTATAATTGATTATGCTGATGTTTGCTACTCTGATCTATCCCAAGAACTTCTCAACAAACTGGATCGACTTCTTAACAACTGTATTCGTTTCATTTTTGGCCTTCGTAAATATGATCACATTTCTTCCTTCCGTTCTCAGCTTAAATGGTTGCCTATCCGTCAGAGGAGATCCCTCAGATCCCTCTGCATGCTCTTCACTATCATGAACGATCCTTGTACTCCTGATTATTTAAAACAATATTTTAAAGTGTTGGGCAGTTCTCACAGTCTCAACCTTCGAGCATCTAAAAACTTACTTCTTCATATCCCTTCTCACCGCACCGGGTTTTTGTCTAATTCCTACGCTATTTCTACAATTAAACTCTGGAATATGCTACCCCTTGACATCAAGAAGGCGGAGTCAAAATTTTCCTTTAAGCGTAAAATCCGAAAACACTACTTAAAAGCTTGTCATTCTTAGTTGTTCTTCGTCATGATTACTATGAATTCTCTTAATCAGTATGATTATTATATATCATATTTATTAGTTTATTATTTTAACATATATATGTATTTTATTAGTATTATATATATTATCTGTATATTCTTTCCGAATTGTTAAAATTCAATTTTGAATCTTATTTTTATTTATTGTACACCTACCACAATATAGTCTTTATAACCCAAAGGTTGACTGGTAGAGAATGCCTTGATGCATTAAGTCCGCCCATGTACCACTATTGTACATAAAGTTTAAATAAATAAATAAATAAATAAATCGGTCCAGCCGTTTGCGCGTGAAGAAGTAACAAACATACACACACACACACTCACAAACTCTCGTCTTTATAATACGTAGTGTGATGAAATACAAGTTAAGGAAACATGATTATTAATGTTACACTTGATTTCTGAAAGTATAAAAGTTTAGTAACTCGTCTTCAGCCTGGAGAAACTGCCAAAAGTAGGCGTTCTTTTAACTCCAAATTCTCTTTTCAGAAGCCAGCCCTAACTAGGTATTATGGACATCGGTTCATAAACAAAAACAATTTTTCACGCGAGTGTGACAAATGCAGTTTGTGGAAACGAAATGATCGCAAAATTAATGTGACAAATTGAAAACTAATGTAATTGCCAATTGGTAATTATAATAACCTCGTTGGTAATTATATTTTCGAGCCGTTTGGGGTTGAAACTCTCGGGTCGTGGGGTCCGAGTGCTCATAACTTGTTTAAAGATCTTTCAAGACGCTTAGTTGACACTTCGCGTGACCCACTGCAATGCTTACCTTGGACAAAGGATAAGCATTGCCATACAACGTGGCAATGCTGCCAGCCTTTTGAGTACTTTAGCAGTGACCGCGATGCGGACGAATTTTTCGACGCCATATTTTAGATTTTTTTTTTTTCTTTTAATTTATGTGTATAAATAGTAAATAGTTGTACATTATGTATTTAATAAATGAATCAAAGTTATGTAATTGGTTGTATGAATTCTCAATAACAATAGACACAAACAATTAGTCATTACATCGAGAATATTAAGCATTTTGTTTGCTCTTAACTCTAGTCTAGGTCATAGATGACAGAGACAAAGTCGACGAAGGAGAGAGCTTACCCAGAAGAAGCCTGTTCACTCTAATTATGAAGAGATTAGGGTTGTATGGGCTCGGAAACACAGACGCAGGCAGAGAGTTCCACTCCTTTGCTGTGCGCATTATAAAAGACGTTTGGAAACGTTTAGTGCGAATTGGTGGAATAGCAACAAGGTAGGGATGGTAACTTGCGTCTAGATGTCCGATGGTAGAAGGGGGGTGGGATGAGGTAAAAAAAGTAGCTAGATTATTGATTGGGTATCTATGCCTATTTTCTTTAGGTAAATCAGCAGATTTACTAATCACAGCTAAGGTACCTTAACTCCCGACATCATCAACTTGAAACCGTCCTATCCGCAAAATTAATGGATCTCTCCCAAACAGAACATAACAAAACGCTCTCCGACTTAATTTATTTCCCGCAAATATTAATTAAAACTGTCCTTTCAGCTGGGCGCGCGTATCATCAATCTAGCGCCGCAAGGGGTCTCCTAGTTAGCTCTCATCAGTTTCCTGAAGAGAGCGCTATTTTTCATAGGTGTCCAAACGTTTAGACTGGGGCCGTTAGCTTCGATTGGACTAGTTTGGTTCAAGTAATGTGGGAAATAAATGTAGGCATAGGCGTGCAAGACAAATCAGATATCAAAATCTTTTTTTTTAAGGATGGGAAGTCATCAAATGACATCTTCCGCTCTGGGTGGAGCGGAAGGGCGTGTCAGACTCTTACTGACTAAAACCCATCCGTGGTCCTTCTAAAGCCTTTTGCGTTCCAGAGCCGCGGTGACTCTTTCGAACAAATTTCGCAACCCTGGCAGGCTCTGGCCCTAGCGGGCCCCGTCTCTTATGCTGACATCTCTATGGGGCGCGCGTGGAACACAACACGCCATCGACCCCGGGCCTGCTGGTGATTGGACAGCGAGCCAACCATCGCTCGCCCTCCGCAGGCCCGCGCCTATGGTGGCCGGGGATCGCCCTGCGATTCCCGACACCCGGGGCGTCTTCTTCTGTAGCGGCGGTTGGGGCGAAGGCCTTGTCTCTCCCTCGCGCGGCCCGCCTCCTACTTCGCTAGCATTACTGCTTCGCAGAAGGAGGTGACGCTTCCCAAGCCTCCTCGCTCCGGACCATGCATTTAACCAGGGCCGGACGCGAGAGGTCGCCGCCGTACTTAGTATCTAATAAACCTAATTTACGAAACGTACAGCACACAGTGTGAAGATGTGGAAGAGCCCGTTATTTGTAGATCACTATCGGAGTGAGTAACCTCGGGGCTCGTACACTTAAGTGCTAAAAGTGGTAGGTATTTGCATCTATCTGGGCAGATGAGATCTGTGCAGTGTAATCGTTGTAAATTAGGAGGTTGAATAGCTGTAAAAAGTATGTAGCGAGCAATTTGTTTTGGCCTTCTGCTAGAAATGTGGATTTTAGGGTTCCGTAAGCGAAGGGTAACCAACGGAACCCCATTAATAAGCATCCGCTGTCCGTCCGTCAGTGGGCTGTATCTCAAGAACTGTAATAGGTAGACAGTTGAAATTTTCACAGTTTATGTATTTCTATTGTCGCAATAATAACAAATTAAAAAAAATGATCATTTAAGGGGGCTCTCGTACAAGGAACGTGTTTTTTTTCGGACTTGGTATGGAACCCTTCGTGTGAGAGTACAACTCACACTTGGCCGGTTTTTTAATAAATACGTAAAACTTTCACACTATGAGATCGAGATCTCTAAAATCTTTTAAGAACAAAAACAACTAACTATTACATCCAGGTATCCGTATTAAGGTTCATTAAAATAGGTACATTTATTTCTAATAATAAAGACTTGCGAGTACGTGTACAATACCGCGAAGAAAACGTTCATTACCAAAAAAAATAACAGACGCCAAAGTTAAGGTTTTCATGACAATAGTTTCCTTGCTTTGCAAATAGCAAAAACACAATAGCACTCCCAAAAATACTGATTTTAAGACTAGAAAACTAGTTTAATTGGCACACAGAAATACACAACCCATCACTTCCCGTGGGTGTCGTAAGAGGCGATTAAGGGAGAGAATGGGCAACAGCATTCTCTGTGCATTGCAACAGCTACACTGCGATCGCCAACCCGCCTGCCAAGCGTGGCAATTATGGCAAACCCCTCACTTTGGGGGAGGCCTGTGTCCAGCAGTGGACATCTTTCGGCTGATATGATGATGATGATGATGAGATACACATCTATCTTAGTATAAATTTAAAGGAAACTTATTTCTAAAACAATAACATTGTGTGCCCCGCGGCTGCGCCAAATAGGTCTAGTTCAGCAAAATGGCAAAAAACTAGGACAGTAGGACTCCATAATTTCTTCTTAACTTAGCCATATGTTCTCCACATGTGCCTACATGAGCCTAAACTCCTGGACCGACCCGTTGTCCGGCCCTCCGTCCCTTTGTCCGATCTGTCCATAATTATGATTCTTATTATAACCATAAACAAAAGTTGAGCGCGCGTCATTTTTCGCGAAGTTTTCATTAGGGCTGGCATGCATTGACTGACTTAATTAGAAGTGTGACGTTGAAATATTGATAGTTTTAATTGCGATTGTGAGTTAAGGCAAAAATTATGTTATTCAAATCGGAAAAACGGTCAGTTTTTGAAGGATTCTGAGACATTTTTGTGAAAAAAATCATGTTTTTTTTTAAAATTAATAATTCAATTAATAATGATTGCAGCTTTCCTGATCTTAAAGTCTACTGTTTGAATTATTATTTGCAAGAGCATCAAACAGCCCATTTTAATCTCAAAACAATCCTTTTCATAAATTTTACGACAGAAGCATAAAACCTTTATGCTAGTAAAATTCCAGAACGATATCCAATGACGTAAATAAATCTAAATTCAAATAAAACTCAGAAAATATACTATTTAGTAATCATAAAAAGCAATGCTTCACGTAATACTCGAGCGAGTCCTGCTTCACGTCAAACAATAATTTTACTTTTGCCAATAAAAACTAAACAAAACAAAGGTTTCATTTTAAAATCGTGACAACCCTATAGGATCGTCCTAGCAACACGGTTCACCGAGGACACTGCCCTGCGACGCTACAATTTACCAACTTAACTATGCACCTAAAACCGACCTTACTTCAAAGCCATAAACCGCATTTCGATTTGACAGAAGTGACTCACCAAACTTGGTCGGATCTATGCATTCCATTTAGAACTACAGTAGTTTGTTTAAACTCTGTGTCATAGGAGTTAAGGTTGATTTTCGTTTGTTTTGAACAGGTTAATGTCAGATCTTTACTGTCAAGATCCTGTGGCGTGTTACTATGGGTTGTCGAACAAAAATAGACAAAGAATTTAATGTTCTTTCGAGTGTAAAGAAGGCTTTTCTCTTCTTTTACTTATTTTTTCGTGTATAATCGTAGTGTTCGCGACCGGAATATAATTTCAGGGTGAATAATATCGAGGGATTAGTATTTTTTAGCAGCGTGTAATTTTTGTAATAAGTAGGTGGGTTAGCCGTAAAAGTTTGTTGCTTTTTCTGAGTCCCTGGGACTATATTCTTAAGTGCCAGTAAAAGGCATTTTTATGGGCCTTTCCCATTTTCGTTTGGATACTAGGCAAGCATATCATGATTGTAGATGTCGCTTTACTTAACATCTCAAAAATGTTCAGCTCAAAATTGAAGATTCGTTTTAAAAATATGCTTTCAGTCCTGAAAGCAAGCGGCCGCCATTAGGTAAAAAGTCACCAGTATTTAAAGTTGTGTAAAAATAGAATTGGATGGGGTTACTATAATTAATAAAAACTGATTTAACATTGCATTGATGTTAAATTTCTACACAAATTATTATAGATACACCGTCAGTTTATTAGCTAAATAGCAACAAGAGCTAGTAACAAGGGCCAGGCCATTAACATTACAGCATTACAAGGACCTGGCCTTCATTCCCGTCAATAAGGAATTGGAATGGACCATATTCACAGGGCATGGAATCACTGCTTCGGCAACGAATTGTAATGCCATTACTAAACGATCTGAAGGCGAGGCCGTTGTGGAACCGGGAGACTACAGTGATAAAAAGTTTCATCTACAAATCATTGTTAGATTGCGGAGTCGATTTCCGTGGGGACAACAGAGGGTCTACCCGGCGACCAGCATGAATTTAAATTATACAAACAATATTGGATATGCTGACATCTCTTTGAAGCGCGCGTGGAACACAACGCTCCATCGACCCGGACCTGGTGGTGATCGGACAGCGAGCCACCCAACGCTCGCCGTCCGCAGGCCTACGGGGGCCGGGGATCGCCCTGCGACTCCCAATGCCCGGGGCGTCTTCTCCTGTAGGATAGGCGGGGGCATGGCTGGCGACTTTTACTCTTCCCGTGGGTGTCGTAAGAGGTGACTGGGACTCACCAGAGTATGGGCGGCAGCATTCTATGTGCATTACACCAGCTACACTGCGATCGCCAACCCGCCTGCCAAGCGTTGCGATTATGGCAACCCCGCCATCTTTGGGGGAGGCCTATTTCCAGCAGCATAAAGTGGTGGGATAGGAGTTAGTTATCAAGTTAGCGTGTTGTAAATATTATTCGTGCCCGTGCAACCATCGTAGCCATAGAATAGGAAATATACATGAAAAAATATTTAGTATCCAAATAGTTTATCTAGAAATATACAAAAATATATTACTAACAGTGAAAATAGAATCGAAATTGACCGAAAAACAAACAAGAGATAACTATTTTCCCTCGAAAACACTGTTTTGTATGGCAGCTGTATAGGCGACATAGTATTTGACGTCAGATTTGGTATCGGACTTCTCTTTCTAATTGTCAACTTTGAAGCTCAATAACTTCAACACTGATGAAGATATTTTAAAAATTCTTTCATAATTATTTACTATAGTAGGCGCCAGATAATCGTGGAATAACGGTCATTGACCCACCTACAATTATTGACATTTTTAATTTGAAAAACGGAATTAATGACACAAAGCTGTCCCGAATCATCATCTCTCGTGATCCTTAACATTGTCTAATAATGAAAAACGATTCATATTTAATTGTTCAGGTACCTATGAACGGTTATTAGGGAAAGTTCAATATACTTTATTCCACATTTATCTGGCGCCTACTATAGAGAAAATAAGTATTTTATTTTGCAAATAAAAAAATGCATGCATTGTCAGGGGCCGTCAATTTCTATGTGGAAACGGTGATACTAACTGACACGATGATTTGTATGAAGAGTTTTTGACAATTCCATCTCTAGCAGTGGCTGACAAGGTATCTCGATGCTCTGTGCCGAAGTAAAACGGCTTAGGGCCCCTACATTGGCCCCTAGTGGCCATAACATCATCAGCAGTAATGTAAGCGTGGGTGGAACATCTCGCTCCAAGATAATAACAGATGCGGTAAGCCTATTATGACCATTGCATGTTCTGAGTACAAAATAAATGTGACTAGGTGTTTCCGGATTTTGTTGACATTTTTGCACATAGGCTCGCAGAATTTTGCACAGGTATAAGAATTTAGCACTGCTATAGTATAAATCTGTCGGTCGATTCTGTAAACACGTCGAAGTGAAGGCTTAGGTGAAGTGATCATGATCACTCAATGACGTGAGCTGTCATTTCATCTTGATTGTATGGATGGACAGCTCACCTCGTGATCACGTCGACATGTTTACAGAATCGACCGGCAGCTAATCCTCCATTAACGGAAGAAAACATGATGAACGCTAGGCTGGCTTATTTAGTTATTTTTTCCGAAAATACCCCAATATTGAAACCAATTGAAAAAACTTACTACTAATACAACCGACTTCCAAATAAAAAAAAAGTATAAAATATCTTTAATTTCGGAAGTCGGTGTTTTTGGTTGTTTCTTCATAATTTAACGACATTACATACGAGTGTGGTGTACAATAATTATCTACTCAGCACACTCACAACATTGTTTAAAAGTAGTTGCAAGTTAGCCGCCTGCATACCAAATAGCTTTGTTGACTGTACACATTCGTATAATATCTTCATCACTTTTATTTTTTATATTATTTGTACCATGTTTTGATTAAATCCATTTATATTTACTTTATTTCGATGACAAACCTACCTACTGTACATCAATTATAGCGAAAACCAGCGTCAGATATAGCATTACTCAGATATATCGCTGAAATGGACCTTTTTAGTGCAGCCGTGAGACACACTAGTTTTTGTCATACTATTTTTGTTATTTCTGTAAGTAGGTACCATGCGTGTTTCATGTACCTATGTGCTAAATGAATTTTATTCTTTTCTTTTTTTTTCAATGCCACCCGGAACTAGAATATACAGCTAAGCTTGCTTGTATTCAATGTTAAAGAAAAAACAAAAAATATATACAACAAGACCGCTTATATTATCTTCCTAAGATGTACGAGTTAGCTAAAAACTTGTATGCTTTGTATTTATGAATGTGTAGGCAACATGTCATAGCTTTGATAGCTGATAGAAGAAGCGATAGAATAATACATAAAATATATCCATGGTGGCATGAAGGTTTATGTATGTATATAGGTACAACGACATTGCAGGAAATGGGCTGTTGATTGAGAAGAGTATTGGAGCGGAAGGGCGTGTCAGACTCTTACTTACTAAAACCCATCCATGTTCCTTCTAAAGCCCTTTGCGTTTCAGGGCCACGGTGACTCCTTCGAAAAAAATCCGCAACCCTGGAGTATTGGGTGCCTACTCACCCAATGTGACGTTTTAGGCTCCGCGCAAACGGACCACCGACCACAGCCACCGGTGGGTGTCGCGCGCCTCGTCCTTTGGTACCGCGCAAACAAAGGTGGCCGCCACCGGTGACATGTCGCGGATACTGTTTCACGAGTGGCCACCACCGCGAGTGGACGCCACTCGCTACAGGTGTGCGTCGATTCCATACAAAACGAGAAAAAAATCATTTAAACAGCTTGTCGCCAGCCGCCGCGGTGGCTGTGGTCGGTGGCCCGTTTGTCATCACGGTTCTAGTGTGAGAGAGAAATGGAGCTATACAAGACGACTAGCACTATCCTTTTTTCACAAGGAAATCATGATGGCGTAAGTGTTCATATTGAGGCCCCGGATTTGTACTGTTCAACGCTGTAATAGCGGGGAGGAGACAGTGTGCTGAGAACATATAGGTACTTCCACTATGTATAGGCTGAAAAGTCTGGAAGAACGAATTCTGTTGATTTTATGTAGCCCTGGTACATCAGTAGCCTGCGTAGATTGGATTGGAAGTAATGTGAATAGATCACGCTTGTGATACCAGTGAAACAGGCAATGGCAATGAGGGGTTTTCAAAAATCCGGTGATTTATATTTATTAGGGAACAATATTGATAAAAAAAAGAAAAATATTTTTAAAACAAAAGTCGGGGTTATAAACGTTATAACTGTCGTACTGTCATAACTGTTAAAGACTAGAAGTGCTGGCCATTCTGGGCATGCCAACTGGTTTTTTCAAAGGACGAAGACATGTCATGCCATCACGATTGGTGTTTGAGTTTTTGATTCTAGGACATGCTGGTTTCCTTTACCGTTTCGAGAGAACAAACAAAAAAAAAAAAAATTAAATGTTTGTTCACGCCTCCACGAGGCCGTTAGTTACTAGGGAGGCAGTGGGCTACAGCAGCTCACACAGTTTTGAATCTGCAGTAAATTTTGAAAGCTCAGGAAACAAAGGAGGTTTGTACATACAAATATCTCAGCAACATGACACTTTTGGGGTACTATCTCAGGACATTTTTTGTTCGTTTAAGTGTCCTCGACTTACATACACTAGTTTTATCGAGCGCTGAAATTTTCCAAAATGACTAGGCTAGCATAAATACAAAAAAGTTCAAACCTTTTTCTCCGTATCTTCATCATCTTGTCCGAACTTAATTATTACCATCTCCACATCATTGCAAAAAGCGACATCTAAAAGTCTATCTCCACAAAAATAATCGCAAACATAATTACATTCGACAAACGTCCCATCAATCCTCTGCGAACGATTAATCGTATGGTTGTCGAAGCCCTTAGTTCAGGCTGGTTCAAGCGAGCCCTTCTTTTTAACGTACGTGGCCGAGCAGCTTGATTAATAGATATTAGTATTGCTGTAAAGCTCTAGTATGTTGTTGTATGGTGAACGCGTACGGTGTGTGGTCTAAGATGCGAAAGGGTCTCGATTAGGTAATATTGGTATGGAGGGAAATAGGTCTGTATTTTTTTTTTAGGGATGGGAAATCATCAAATGATTTCCTCCGCTCTGGGTGGAGCGGAAGGGCGTGTCAGACTCTTACTGACTAAAACCCATCCGTGTTCCTTCTAAAGCCCTTTGCGTTCCAGGGACGCGGTGACTCTTTCGAACAAATTCCGCAACATCCTAGAACCATACACATAGGAGTTTCGTTAACAAAAATTATGCAAACGAGTCAATCATGGCAGGTACCTATAGATAAATCAGATTTTCATAACTTGGTATAATAATACATTTAGACGACCTACATTGTATATTTACCATCTTTTATTCCGTGCTTTTTAGTAAATATTATTATTCAGGTACTCAAAATTTGTCATTGCAGCCGAGGTGGCTTTTATTAGCCAAGATGGCAATGGCAAATGCGGTGCAATACGAACCAGTATACGAGTTAATGAAAGCTTAACAAAAGATAATTATGACGAAGCCCCCTTCGCTTGAGGCAGAATAAAACCTTTTAGCCGTGGTATACACGGTCTTATTGAATAAGTCAGTGACAGCGCGACGATGGGCAGGACAGAATGGAGGAAAAAAACAAAATTACAGAAATTTGTCCTATTTAAATCTAAACAAGCATTGAACAACCCAGCTATTGGCACTGGCCCGCTCTCGTAATGTTGCCTGCAATATTTGACTTAAAAAAATCTAATTAATCCGTCAGATAGATTTCCAAAAAATATTGAACACGTATTTTTTATTTTGTCACGTAAACAAAGAACGAAGACAATACAGTAGTACATTGAAAACTCGTGTGACGCCACTCACCAGTACACTTTTTACTGGAAAGTGACGTTACAAGCCCCCACTCCTTATCTTTGATGCGTTTTATCTTCGTGTTTTTAATCGATTTGATAAAATAAAAAATAAGGATCCAATATTTTTCTAATAATCGATAATCTAACTGACGGACTAAATAGGATCATATTTTATTAATCCAGGCAACATTCCTCTTAGATCCTGTGTAAGACAAACAAAATGTGTCAGGTGCGTCCTGCGGAAATCGTAAAGTCGTCGGAAAGCGACTGTCAACTGAAAGGAAGCGTTCCGAATGTTCTGGACTACATACTAAAAAACGGTAAAACTTTGGTTCCAATTTTATTTATGAGGTTGATTTTTCGGTTTAAAGCGTTCCCCCATTTCATAATACTAATGACACAGCCACCATAGGGACTTTCGATAGTGACGCAATACAGGAGTTGGTGAATTCAGAATTAGGAGCTCATGTGTTTTAGGAGGCTTGATTACACTAGAATCCGCAGTCAGGAACGGATACATAAACTTTGTATTTGTTTGGTTAAGGGTTTATTATAATATCGTTTGATAACTTTTATCTGAGGAACTGTCAGATTAGAAAATATTGGGTGCCAAATTTTTCTATAAATTTTTAAGCAACGTTCGCATTCACATCTCGAACGTTGCTTAAAAATCTGAAGAATTGGCCTTCTGAAATCGCAATATTTTCTCACATAAAATTTATATTCACTGGTTGTTTGCTATTTTGACAGTAGAGCCTACTCTTCAAGCCCTGAACAGTTACCAGGGTAACATATAACATCAGCGTAAGCAATACGCCAATCGCTCCCGCCTATCCCTAACATCACAAGATTCATTACGCGGTCGGACTATAAAATCGATGTAGCTCCTGTCTGTCCGTCTACTCGTTTTAAGAGGACAGCTTTAAACTCAGTGTTACCTATTACCGTATTGTGTGCTAATTATATTTTATCACAGATTCAATTGGTGCATAAATCCTCATAAATATGGTCGTCCGTGGTCGTAATTCTCGCACAATTGATTTAAATTTTGACGGAGTAATATGCAATTGTTTATCTTTATTGTCACTAGATGGCATTAGTTCTGTAAGTGGGCCCAACAATATTTATTGTGCTGGGCAAATGATTTAAATGAAATTAATTTGGTTTTACCGCTAGGGCGATAAAATCTGGAGGTATTGTGTTAAAAGTCTGGCCATATTTCATTTGTAATAGAATCTCTTGGTGGGTCGTCGTCTCATCTAAATGTGTCTTTCCAGATATTTGATTAACATCGAAATCTAAAGAAGGACTTATATGGGGTGCCTTATATGTAAGTCAAGAGACAGTCAAGAATGGTTATCAATCAGATTACTTAGATGAACATTCGCAATAAATAATCTCGAGTAACCATAATGAAAACTGGCCAAGTGTGAGTCGGACTCGTCTATGAAGAGTTCGGTAGCACAAACCGAAAAAAAGTCACGTTTTCTTGTATGAAAAGGGGAATTTAAGTGATTCTATTTGCGCTAAAACATTGAAAATTAAAGGGCCCTTTAATTTGTAATGTTTTAGCGGAAGAGAATCACAAATTCTGTGAAAATTTTAACTGTCTACGTATTGCGGTTCCTGAGATAGAGCCCGTTGACAGACAGAAGGACGCAGGAACGGCAGAGGCTTAGTAACAGGATTCCGTTGGTAACACTTCGAAAACGGAACCCTTAAAGTCATGGTATGGACTATCACGTTATCTCTGACAAACACTTTTTCTAAAAGACAGCCATCTTGATTACCGAGATTAAATTTCGATAGATTGGAATTTTGATATAATCGTATGGCCATAGATATAATAAAGAAGATTTCTATGCGTATGGCACTCAGCCATTTTTGATTAAAGAAATATAATTTCCATCAAGCTTTGAGAAGAAACAATTATTATTCCAAGTGATTGCATAACAGAACTAAACAATTTAGATCGCTTTCACTAAAGTCAAGACTTTAGGAAGTCCTGAGTACCCGGCTGCCATAAATATCAGGAGTAAAGGTCGTGGCGGACGTGACGAGCCAAAGAACTGCCGGCTTTTAAACGAGCACATTCCATTTAAGAAGGGTCTTATTTCATCTGTGGCAATCAAAAGAAGTTTGCGTTTAAACGTACATGGAGCGTCTATTGAAGATTTATGGATTTTGAAATGCTCATCAACACCCTTCCTTGTGTTTAATTTAGATTTATTTTCCTTTAGCTTTGTGAGAGGTCTATTTCCTTCAGTAGTTTCCTTGGAATTTCTATTGTTTGACTTTCGTTTAGTAATAACTACCTGCGCCCCGCGGTGTTACCCGCGGTTTTAGTATGTATATAAAAATAAGCCTATCTGTTAATCCAGGGTGTCAGCTTCCTGCATACCAAATTTTATCAAAATTGGACCAGCTGTTTGCGCGTGAAGAAGTAACAAACATACAAACACACTCGCAAACTTTCGCCTTTATAATAATGGGGTGAAGAAAAGTTTTAGTGTTGTTGATGGATAGTGTCCCACACTATCCATCAACAACACTATACAACAACACTATAGGTTGGAACTCGGCATTAAGTAAGAAATCATTAAAATGTACCTATACATATGAAGAAAATCAACATTCTTTTAGGATATGTAGCTAAGTGCCAGTCATTACAGTGTCGTGTCATATCCACTGATCAAAGCCAATCAAAACTCGTTATGACATGACGTAAGTTTGAACCTATTCTTTTGATTGGTGCATCCCAAGATCTCGACACACTACTATTGCCTGTTGATTTACAAAGCAGATATAAAGATATAAAGCTAGGTAATACTCACGTTCCCCTGCGGATCGATGAGCTGAGCGTATTTCGGCGCCTTCGCCTTGCTGCCGTCTGCGAACACGCCAGCCAATCGCAGCGGAGTGCCGGGCCGCGCCGCCGCCCGCTCGTACTGCGCTCCTACGCGCCCGCTCTCTGTGGGACCGGGGGTGTATAGGGGTTATTCACTGTGCAGTATGGAGTTTTCTGTGACTGGTGAAGTAAGATGGTTAGGCTTGACTTCACCTTCGATTTGGATGGCCAAGCAATAGGAGTTTATTTGGGAAAAGACATACTACATTTTGGATATAGCCTTTCTTTGATTAGTCCCAAAGTCCAGGTGTCGTATTTTTTTTATGACCCAATATTTTTCCTCCTACATTCTTCTTATCGATAGCTTTCCGACAATTTATTGTAGGGACGTACTACCTTTCTATATCATGTTTTTTTTAAACTGCAGCTGGACTTTTACTGACTTATGAAACGAAGCCAATGGATATGCAAAATTGACGGATTTTTTTATTCCATGCCAGTGAAATTCCTGTCAAATTACCGTTTGAATTTGGAAAACCATTTGAGCAATGTTCTTCCAAAAAGTGATCATTTCCAAATTTATATTTTTTAAACTTAATATAAGGGCTTCTTATTTATGTTTAAATACATCATTGTACACATTGAACGAATTCAAATAGAGATATAGCTGCCTAGCCAATAAGACTTAATCGAGAAAAAAACAGGATATTTCTCTCTGTATTCGGCACTAATCGGTATTCTCATTCCATAATCAGTTTTACTGAAAGAAAACATGCAGTTATTTCCTTTTGAAAAGACACTCCTCATTTGATAAAGTACTCTACTTCTACTTTTATGGTAAAGTGGTTACTGACCGGAGGCCGGCCGCGCTCGGTACGCTGAAATGGCGCGCGGCGACACCAGGGCGAAGGCTCGCGCCCGCAGCAGCGCCGCGATGGAGCCCCGTGGCGCCGCCAGCGCCCCGCCTCGGCAACCGCATGCTGAGAACCAACCTGGAACGAGAAAGGGACTTAGTAAGAATTTGAGCAATTTTTCTCGAAAATCTAGACTGACTTTTTGCAACACAATTATCACAAAATCCATATTAATACGAGTATTATAAATGTGACAGTAACTCCGTCTGTCTGTTTGATGTTGACTCTTCGCGTCTTAGTGCTGCGGCTGAGCAGATTTGAAAAAACTTGGCACATGGATAGACTATATCCTGGAATCCTGCAATAGGATATAGGTTACTTTTTAGAAGTATCCTATTTTTAAAAAGTATCCTATGTTATACTTTGCTAGCAAATTCTGTGGTAGGCTGACTGTATTTTCAATAGCCAATCGTATTACTTGATTTGCGATTAATAGGCAAAGCAGTTCTGCTCAAAATATACCCAAGTCATATATTATGGCAAGGAAATATATTCCAGTTAAAAGAGTGCAGGTTAATTCCTCTACTCAACAACAGATGGCACTTGTTACCAAAGATTAGCATTACTTTAATAACACGAAAAATTGTACCTATAGAGAAAGCACCTAGTCGAACTTTTCTTTATCTTTTACACAATACCCAATAATCGTTCATTTAAAACCCTAACGATAGACAGTCCATATTAAAGTCTTGTATATAAAAGGTGCGATGGACGTTGACGTGTAATAACCTCCAACAAATTACGCAAAATGGGACGCAGCTGCTACTTACTCTATACATTCTTTTATACAGACTGGACTAAAGAAAAAGTAAAACAGTTTTACGACCTATACTCGATGGTTTTAGGGTTGCTACACTTAAAAATTAAGTTAGCCTTGGCAATGCATGTTGGTTCTTTTGTTTCGGATGTAGGTACCAGGGGAACACAAAGAGTAGTATGCTTGTCGCAAATAATAGTACATTGTTCACCGAGAGGAGAAAGTGACCGATTACCGTCGAGGGTGTCGTTTGAAGCCCGAGCCGTAGGCGAGGGCTTTAAAACACCCAAGATCGGGAATCGCAGTTTCTCTCGAGTGATACATAGTGCTTTATACTACACCTAGAAGGAAAATAAAAAACGAAATCTTTACTAATTGAAATTTATATTGAAATTGTTGCAGTTAAAACTGAATCCTCAAACAACACACAAATTGGAAATGGCGCCAATGGCGTCTGCAATTTTCACATGTTCTTTTTTCAAATTGTTTATCCTGCCGCCGCAGGGTCGCACTGCCAGCCCGACACCATCCAACACACAGCTAGTGGCCAGTGTCATTTTGCGAACTTGGAGATAAAAACTCACTGTAAAAACTTTTTGGCTTTTGATATTTAGGTTACCGGCGCATAGTCTTACCCAAAATTAAAAAAGAAAAACCACGTAAGAAATGGATTTTCATACACTTTTCTCTCCCGCTCAGATGCGTTTTCTCCCCGCATATTTGTTCGATATGCAATGACGTACTTTCTACCGTAAATTTGATAAAGTATCAAGGTACTTTCCAAGCAGGTGTAGTATAAACTCTTTTTTTTTCGTTTCTTTTATTCTATTCTTTTTACTACTCTCTCGTGGAGGTTATACCAGCTGTTCCCCTGTGTTCCCCTGGTACATCTGACATAAAGAACCAATATGCATTGCCAAGGGGTGTACAATACAAGGTAACAGTCAATAGTAATGGTACCTTTTGCTTAAACATACAACCATTTAGCATGAAATGGCTATACGCACAGTAATAAGATAGATTGATAGTTATTTTGCCTAGTGTCGGGCTTCACGTCAATTCACTAAGCTAATTCACGAAAAGGTTTAAGTTGAATAAAGCAATGCTTTAAATTGCTTAACTATCACACTAATTTTATAAAGGCGAAAGTTTGTGAGTGTGTGTGTATGTTTTGTTACTTCTTCACGCGCAAACGGCTGGACCGATTTAGATAAAATTTGGTATAGAGATTGTTTGAGTCCGGGAAAGGACATAGGATAGCTTTTATCCCGGGAGTATGTTCCCTTGGGTTAATTTTCGACATTCAGCGGGCGGAGCCGTGGGCGGCAGCTAGTTGAATAATAGAACAAATTAAACTCATACTTTTCAACACGATGACAACCCCTTTTTTTTAAGCCCCATGCTTAGAAAGTGAAAGATGATGCTGTTAACCATTTAATTCACATTGCATTTGTCTTTGAATCAGGTTAGTACCTACATTTTTTTTTTTTAAGAATGGAAATCATCGAATGACTTCTTCCGCTCTGGGTGGAGCGGAAGGGCGTGTCAGACTCTTACTGACTAAAACCCACCCGTGTTCCTCCTAAAGCCCTTTGCGTTCCAGGGCCACGGTGACTATTTCGAACAAATCCCGCACAACCCTAACCAACTAATACTGGCCATGAGTCCTCTGCCATTAAACTCAACGAAAAAAAGATGAAATGGCGAAATGTCACGCCAAGTCATTAACACGTAACCTCTGTAATAGCCTGACGTAATTAAAGGTCGAGTAATAACCCTATAAACCCTATAGCGCCGGCTTTTTATGACGACGGCTTTTTGAGAGACTCACGGCTTTTCAATTGAGGTAGGTTAGGAACTTGGCTTTGGAAAGGTTAGGTAACGGGTTGAAAAAGTCGTTGGCATGTTTTTGAAAAATGGTAGTTTTTTTTTTGTAAGAAGTTGGTACCAACTACCTATCGATTTAAAATTGGAGTTACCTACCTCAAAATCTATAACCAGTAAATTAAGAAAAAAGTACAATTACACTCGTCATCTTTTAAACTTTTATTATAATGTAACACTTTCTTTTAAGCAAATTATTTGACTATTAGACTCAGTCCGCTTTGTGCATCTGAAGAAGTACTTTATCTCAAAGAAAAATATGTACCATAAACAATGACTAAAACAGTAGCAGTGCACAAAAGTCCTAAACAACGAAACCGATCTCCTTGCAAAACTTACAAACAACCTACTTGTCGTATGGCCAAACCGTCCCCTATTTACAACCCCTCAATCGACCACGCTCGCGATAAGCGCAGGGGCCTAATAATATTAAATATAAAAAAATATGACATTTAACAATTACAAACACTACACAAAATTCCTAAAGAACGAAAACGTTGCCCTTAAAAAAACTGCCATACTTGTCGCACGGCTCAACTGTCCCCTGTTACAACCGCCCCACACTCGACCGCGCTCGCGATAAGCGCGGGCGCATATAACGCGGTTGTTAGCCGCGGCGATACAAAAACGCCCTGCCATGAGAACCACTCTCACTTGTACAGAGTAGGCAAGGAATAGAGATGACATGAGTATAAGTTTTAAATGACGTTATTGGTGGTGGGAGTTTTGGTCGCTTGAAACATATTTTTGCAGTGAAACTTAAGAAGCGTCATCTGGTGTCAATGAAACATATTTTTTTACATACGATTAGACATAACCGAACATTAACATTAACGCGATTGAGTACGTTTAAAAACTCGCACTAAAGCCTCCGAACTTATTATCAAAATATCGGGTCCGCGCCCACTCGACCCGCTAAAACTCGACCCGAAGAATAATATCAGAAGGGTTTACTACCAATTCTGTGCCATTTATACAGTCAGGCACAGTGATATTTTAATTCTAAATAACTTAGGATATTCCATATTTTGTCATGATACATAATTTGTCCTGGTAGTCAATGATTACGTTTTTTTTTTTTGTGAGTGGCGTCTCGCCGTTCAACCTATAAGGTTGTCGACTGCTTAATCGGGCTTGCCTGTGGTGGCCTTAATATAATATTAAAGCCTCTAGCCAGGGCTTATAAAAAACTTACAAAGTAAGCGACTACACGCTAAGGGCACCCCCTGTGGGGTACGGGCCTCGGCTTAGGGCGTCGCTGGGGGGAGGACAGCTAGGGACGGGCTGGATCGAACTGGATGATTTCGTTTAAAAAAAATTAGCTTTATAAAGGTAGCCTCTACATTGCTTTAACCGGAAACAATTGACGAAGCAGTTCATATTATCTATTGTTCGAACTGGTTTTGTCTCTTTCTAGCGAGACAATATTGCAAGTAACCGATAAGGGATAAAGGGTGCCGATGTGATAAGAAAGTAAAGTACCTATGTATGGTTAGATTGTCATTCACAATGTCAAGAAAAGGGCCTTCTCTGGGCAGAATGCGTAAAAAATATAAATAAATTTCTAATCAATGTGGCCAAAGTTCATGTCACGTCGTTCATGTATACTGGCTGCACCGAAAAAATAAACATTCCACAGTGTAGGCCTGTGTTAATAAAAGAACGGGACCGAAGTGCAGTGGTCAAGTGAAATTAGTTTTTAACTCTGACAGTGTACAAATACACACATTCTCCACAGTGCGAAACAGATACTTCCAAAAATGTTGTTTTGTAAATTTTAGATCAAATTAAAATGAGGTTTGTGTGTTAATGAAAAATATATATATAAAAAATGTAATGAAACAAAATACAAAGCCATATAAAAATTATAAGTACTTGCTTGTTTAATTATTATTGATTTATTTATGCAAACATTGTTTAAACATTGTTTATTCAAAAAACACTCTTTGGGTGCAAGCATTAAATCGACACTTTCCTGTCTGACTATAAATCGACGTTTTTACGCCTATCAAAACAGAAATAATCAGATATTATTCTTCGGGTCGAGTCTAAATGTGTCGAGTGGGCGCGGACCCTAAATGTCAACATGTTATTTCGTTCTTAAAATGTTTAATGAAGTTTCGCATAAAGTTAAAAATAAGTAGGTAACGATGAACGGTACGAGTTGTGCTAAGTTAGTTTCAACTATTAACTCACCATAATATCTACTATATTAGTTAACCTAAACAAGCAACTCCAGAATAAAACAAAATTACTATGATAAAAATCCTTGGCTCTATGTTTCAAGGCGTAAGTAAAGTAGCCACATTTTCAAAAGCGTATAAGTTCTCCAATAACGCCATAAAATTAGCTACAGCACTATTTCAAACATCAAATCGCACTCATAAAAAAGATATTTTCTGATCTCATCAACTCATCCGAAACCCAATAAAAATCTCATAAACACGAGCTTTTCATTACGAAATAATTCGAATAACACAAAAAGTGATCATAAAATAAAAAATCATTGCACGTATATTTTACAACATAATTTACAGTTCATAAAAATAAAAATTGATGATGGTATCGCCTCTGACTTTTCATTGCTCTGTGTAGGATCACTCACCGTTTTATGAGCAATTTTATAGGGAAAAAAAGTATGGGCGGAGGCGCGTCGTCCTTCTGCCAAGGTCGACTGGTTGGAACCCTTGCCCTGATGGTGGTGGCAAGAAATTGTGAAATGTAGCTATTGTCTTTTGGAAGGATAGAAAGTTTTTATGTGTGTGTGTGTGTGAGTTTTGTTAGTATGGGTTCCTTGTGTGTGTTTAGGGTCTGTAGTGTGCTGTGTGTGAGTGACAACGTTAATATTTGTTTATGGTTATTGAAAATGGTTGGCTGTTGATACGTTCTAAGATTGAAAAACATCATTTTTACAACAGGAATTAAATTCAAACGAAGAATTACATGAAGTAGATGTAATAATATTTGAAATTGGAAACACTTATAGTTAATAGAACGCAAATTATCGTTAATTCAGTGCAACAAATTGTCAAAAGCTCGCTAAATGCTGGTTTTGATTAAATTAATTTTCCACAGTCAATCGTATCACCTGATTGATGACCCGTATTTTGTAACGTTTCGATAATTTATTAAAAAAAAAACGGTTATGAGTAATCAATTGTCATTATTTTTATTACCTATCTGTACTAATTTAATATATACTAATGTAATAAAAGCTGAAGAGTTTCTTTGTTTGTTTGTTTGCAACTACCAGTCGGATTTGGAAAATGATTGTTGTATATGAGAGCCAAATCATGAGGCAGGCTATAGGCTATGTGAGAACGGGAATAACGGGATATGCGCGTACGAAGTCGCGGGCAAAAGCTAGTTTTTATCATTAACACACAAAACATTAATAAGAGAAAAATATAAATACAGAGAGCACAGAGGTTTTTTTTTTTATTTTAAGGATGGGAAATCTTCTTCCGCTCTGGACGGAGCGGAAGGGCGTGTCAGACTCTTACTGACTAAAACCCATCCGTGTTACTTCTAAAGCCCTCTGCGTTCCAGGGCCGCGGTGACTCTTTCGAACAAATTCCGCAACCCAGCACAGAGGTACCTACTGCTTATTTCAAAAGTCATACCTTCTGATAGTTGACTGGCCTGTTGGTCGAGTGGTTAGTGACCCTGACTGCTAAACCGGAGGTCGTGGGTTCGATTCCCACCCAGGACAAATCTTTGTGTGATGAGCATGATCATTTGTTTTGTGTCTGGGTGTAATTTGTCTATAATATGTATGTATTTAGAAATATATAAGTATGTTTATCAGTTGTCTGGTCGCCATAGCACAGGCTCTGCCTAGTTTGGGATCGGATGACCGTGTGTGATTTGTCCGAAGATATTATTTATTTATAGTAAAAAGAGGCATTTCCTCTAAGGTATGACTTAGGTAATATAAATAATTTATTTAACAACCTCCAATAACGATCAGAACCAATAAACTAAATCACGCCATTCCACTAATCCATTGCAAATAAAACTATGCAACAGTTACTTATAATAATAAACCGCTGATCTGACATTCACTCGAGAGCCTGAGAGCAGTGCATTACGCAAATATGTCTGATGAGTGGCAACATTTGTGCAATACTTACCTACTGCTATTATATCAATACAGTGACGTTTAACTTAGAGTTGTAAGTGTAACGGAGACGAAGCTGCCAGGGTTGCGGAATTTGTTCGAAAGAGTCACCGCGTCTCTGGAACGCTGGCTTTAGAAGGAATACGAATGCGTTTTAATCAGTAATAGTCTGACACGCCCTTCCGCTTCAACCAGAGCGGAAAAGGTCATTTGATGATTCATCCCACCATTTAAAAAAAACGGAGACGAAGGGGAAAATTTAAGACAAAAAAAACCGGCCAAGTGCGTGTCGAGCCACGCACAGTGTTCCGTAGTTACTCGTCCCGAAATCCATGACAAAAATAGTAAATTTTACTATGACATACTAATAAACACACTTAGTTTTAAGTAATTTTCTATGGGGTTACTACGACATTTTTACCTTATCAGTTACATTTTATAAGTTGGTTAAATATTACTCGAAAACTTGCTGTGATAGTTTTCCTTTTAAATTCGTTATGTATGCTACTACCATGATTTTTTTCATGTCCCCAAAAACAACCGTTTAGGTGGCAGAGGAGGGGACACTTGACTCGAATAAAAATTAGCACTTTAAAGCCTAATATTTCGCAAACGGATCCTTGGATGGAAAAATGGCGAAGCGAATTGTTGACTACGGAACTCTAAAAATAAATACTTCATCACTGATGCAACATCATTACACTGATCCCAATCTTTGCAAAAATTTTTGAAAAAGCTATGCATGATAAAATCAATAACTTTGTAACTAAATACAATTTAATCGTGGAAAGCCAGTTTGGCTTTAGGAAAAACAGTTCAACGACTCTAGCCTGTTTTTCTTTAGTGAGACTAATTACCGAAGCTCTTAATAAAAAAATGTCAACTTTATCGGTATTCTTAGATATGAGCAAAGCATTCGATTTTGTTTGCCACGAACGATTACTCTGCAAGCTAGAGAAATATGGAATCAGAGGCAAAGCGCAGGATTGGCTTAAAAGCTATTTGTCTAATCGCCAACAGAAAACTGTTATTTCTAGGATAGAGAATAATACTAGGAAGACATATTGCTCAGAACTAAAAATCAATAGCGCTGGGGTCCCGCAAGGAAGTATACTGGGTCCGCCATTATTTATATTATATATTAATGACCTCAAAAAATGTTTAAAATATGATTGTATTCAATTTGCTGACGATACTACTTTAACGATAAAATGCTCCAACAAAACTGACATAGAAAATGATACAAATAATGAATTAATTAAAGTGATAAGATGGCTAGAAGACAATAATCTTCATGTAAATATTGAAAAAACCAAAATAATTCAATTTCAAACTTGTAACTTGTCAGTAATACCAACACCAATCAGACATAACAATGCAATTCTGCAACCAGAACCATCAGCTTTATTTTTAGGAATTGTAATTGACAACAAATTGAACTGGAAGGAACATGTAGAAAGAGTATGCAGTAAGCTCGATAAGTTTGTATATGCTCTTCGCAAGTTAAGACTAGTGTCCAGTAAAAAAATCGTCCTAAATGCTTATCATGGGTATGTTTCATCAGTATTGCGTTACGGCCTAGTGATATGGGGTAATTCAGTGGATGTGGAAGGAGCATTCAAGGTGCAAAAAAAATGTATCAGAGCCATTAGCGGAGCAGAATATCTTGACCATTGCAGGCCATTGTTTAAAGAATTAAAAATTCTCCCACTCCCATGTCTGTATATTTTTGAAGTTTGTCTATTTGTAAAAAAATATCCTCATCTTTTTGTATTGAATGAGCAAGTCTCCGAAAGACTTAACAAAAAAAATGCCGGTAAATTACTAGTACCCGCTCAGAGATTGCATTTATACAGTAGAAATGCCAGTTGTATGACTGTTAAAATTTATAATAAATTACCACCTGGCCTGAGAATGTTACCAATTAATAAATTTAAGCATACAATGTTTACTTGGCTCTTGGACATGTGTTTTTATTCCGTCAATGAATTTTTAAATCATACATTTTGAAATAATTTTATTGATCACTTTAGTACTTTGACAAAATATGAATTCTTTGACAATGTAATTTTTATTTTTGACATTTGTAATTTTTTATTTGACATTGTAATTTTTATTAATGACATTTGTATTTTTTTTATTTGACATTGTAATTTTATTTGACATTTCAATTCTGACGTATTTTTTTTAATTTTTTTTTATTGTAGTCATGCTTTTTGTTTTGTTTTTTTTTATTTTTCTTATTTCGATATTATTATGATTTTATTTTATTGGATATAACTATAATATATAAATGAATACATCAATAATAATAATAACAATAATCTATTTGCAATTAAAATTAGTGAAATCGTTTTTAATTTGCATGTGTATTCCTGGCATTATTATATATTTCTACACCAGCAATGGTAGTATGTGTGAAACGATGTTAAATGTAAGATCTAAATGTACCATATACTCAGAAATAAAGACTTACTTACTTACTTACTTACAACTATTTAAAAAATCTTTCATACTTGTTTACTGGAGCTAATGAGTATTTATTTGGCAAATAAAAAGTTCATGCATATTCCTCAAGAATCGTCGTCTAAGAAGTTTCACAATACCGAGGTACCATTTCTTGCGGAAGCTTCGCACTCACGGAAATCCGCTACAACCCTAGTTTATATACAACTACATATGTATGTGTATGTTCACATGACTGGACTAGATCGAAGATCAAAGTTCAGGTAGATGTAACAGCAAGCAGACAAGTAGGTAGGAATAGATGAGGCGAGAGATAGTCTATGGCCGCTTTCCTGAAGATTTGCTTCGAAATTGGAATGTTGAACTGATTTCCTGACCTTCCTTGGCTCCTAGTACAAGTTCTATCGCTAGAGTATTTTCAAACATTGGTATGGAAACCGAGGATACAGGGCCTAGCTAGCACGCATTTTTGAAGTACATATAGTACCTATTGTTATTGTTGTGAAATTCGAGTATAGTATTTTGTCTAAACTGTATGCGACACACACAATTTGTAACATACAAAAATATGAATATAGCATCCAATTCAAATCTAATACCTTTAAACGAGCAATTCCTGTATTTATGTAATATATAATTATTATAATCTGAATCTCGGAAACGGCTTTAACGATTTTCATGAAATTTAGTATGCAGAGGGTTTTGGGGGCGATAAATCGATCTAGATAGATTTAATTTTCAGAAACCGTTTACCAAAAAAAAAACGAGCGAAGCTCGGTCATCCAGGTACTTACTAAATTTTATGTGCGAAATTATGTTAGGTTATTAATTGTGTTAGGTTACGTTACTATACTATTACGTCAAAAACGTTCGTGCTGGGCAAAGTTCTACATAAAGACAGTCCCCCAAAACGCCCGCCCGTTACCACTTCCTAGTGTTTTAGCTGGGAAGAAGAAGTGGCGCAACAAACTCCCCAGCAACACATCTGTCTGTTGAGTTTTAAGAACTAGCCTTTATACAAAGGTATGTTAGTAGTCAGTATTCTTACAAAGAAAACAATACAACAAAGGTAACACGTAAAAACATAAAACTAAATAATTCGCTACTTGTAAGCTCTCACTCCATTATGCCAGCATAAACAGACAAACTCAAGCATAAAAACAATATCAAATCAAACTAAATAAGCCTCCAGACATAAAGGGCGTGCCCGCTTACACGTGCAGAGGGTAGGATTTAATAAAAGATCTGTGACTCGACGCCACAAGTGATAAACCAGGGCCATCAAAATTAAACATTAAGCATATAATCGTTATAACAATAGTAAAATCCATGGCTAACAAGACGACCTTTCACCACAAGCAGCACCCGTTCACGAGCATAACGCAAAGATCAGCCATTACCCACCTCCCTCGCCATATTCAATGACCTCCCAACTTGCATTTTATCCTCATTTATATTGTCAACAGTCTTCGTAACGGTATACTAAATGCACAACATTTCAATGCCTCCCTATCTCAACCACAAGCCAGCCTCTAATTAAACAATCCGACACTAACTGGACCGAAAACAAGTACCCAATTCGACACAAACCCTTATCACTATCCGAATTCCTCCGATGTCCGGTTCTGGGGTGAACGACCTGCTTTCGTACAAAAGATCGGCGCGGATAGTGCGCCTGCGCAGCTTATCTGCGACCGCGCGGATCTAGGCGACATGACGGGCTCCGGGGAATTCTGCTGATCCACTGAGCAGATAACTGGGCTCTGATTTTGAGAAGTTCAGGTTTATTTTAGTTTTGAATTGGATGTCGGGTTAGCTAAGTGGATTATTTCGATATTTTTCTTGAAGTTGAGTATTGTCGTTTCTGGTTACTTAAATCATTATACGTCTATAATTTTCCCTGAACAAGGAAGCTTTTCCAATTTCTTACAGCTCTCAGATTTTGTCTTTAATGCTGGACTGGACTGAACTATTCAAAAAGTTGCCAAATAAAAAACGTATTTATTACATCCATTGTATGCCTCCAAAATAGCTTCAAAGACCGGTTTTAGCTTGTTATGTTAGGATAAATGGACGAGTTTGTCTATCTATGGCAAGCGAACATTGGCATGGCATTACATAATGGATACCTAGATACGTAAGTAAATCTTAGATATCCATTGATCGTAAAAACCGACTGACATAGTCCTTCATTTCAATGTTTTAAATAGACTCATCGGTGAGCAAAATTTGCTCACCGATGAGTTTACTTATTAATGACAAAGTAAGATTACTGCCATCATCAAGTTTACCGTGAAATAACTGCGATTCACCTTCATAGCCTTTTCAAGAAAATTATACATAAATAAGCTGCCTAAGCTGTCTCCTAAGGCCTGCGGGCGGCGAGAGTTGGGTGGCTCGCTGTCCGATCACCACCAGGACTGGGTCGATGGCACATTGTGTTACACGCGCGCCTCAAAGAGATGTCAGCATAGAAGACGAGACCTGCTAGGGCCAGAGCCTGCCAGGGTTACGAATTTGTTCGAAAGAGTCACCGCGACCCTGTAACGCAAAGGGATTTAGAAGGAACACGGATGGGTTTTAGTCAGTAATAGTCAGACACGCCCTTCAGGAAGTCAATTGATGATTGCTATCTCCTAAACATAGAGGAAAAGGAATTAAACCAGTTAGTAGGAACCTACTATATCCTACTGCAGTAGTTAACATTGTTACAAATTGTATTAGGTAATAGTTAATTAGCTAGCTTTTTCTCGCGGCTTCACTCCGCTAGCTACATGAACCATGCATTTCTCGGGATAAAATACTTGTCTAAATTTAGCTCTATTTGTTTCAGTGTTAGAATTTTTGTAACCGGAACTGTACTTCGATTGCCACGTCCTGCTCAGCTGTACGACTTCGGATCTCGGAGTTTGTAACTCAGTCTTTTAGCCGTATGCCAAACATGGAAGGCTCCATGGCTGTCTCAACTCTCATCCTGTACACGGCCTCCTGCGTGAGCGTCTACGTCTCAGTACCGTAAGTCATGGTGAACAAAACCCCCGCAGTGATGATAGGTGGCGTAAGGTGGCGTCCTCGGCCTGGAAGATGTGTCGTTCGTCCGCTAGCGAGTTGGGCAGACGACATTGTTGCCGTCACGGGTAGTATCTGGATGTGGCTGGCTCAGGAACGTGGGGATTGGCACAAGAAAAGCAAGACCTATGCTCAGCAGTGGGTAAAGTCGGCCTGTGAATGATCTTTAACTATTTACTATTTATTAGATGAAGATTATATGTTATGTCATGATTTCCCCTATTCATTCAAGCAAATCAGTCCAGTGTTTTACATTTTGAAAGTTAACACTTAACTTAGCTCTATATAACCTAAGAAGGATTTAAAATGTCATAAATATTTAAATTAGCATCTAACCAGAGTGAAAGCTGGGTCTTAGACTAAACAGGGCATAAACTTAGGTGAAGTTCTATTTGAAATGTTTTGTTTTAGTATATAGTGCTTTTTCTGAGCAAGTGTTGGATAAGCTGGCAATTTGACTTCGTTTATCTGAATCATAAGCAATAATGTTATTAAATAAATCAAAAATGAGACTAATTCATGTATCAGATTTACTTATAAACAAAACATTCGGTTTACGCCTTTAAAGTGCATAATTTCACAAGCTATCCAGGCTACTTGTGTACCAGGGCCACATAATATTAGCAGAGCTTCTTCCTTCAAACGTTCAGCAAATAAATAGTAGTACAACAAAATTCCTATTCTGCTTAAATCTCATAGAGCAAAATGATGAAGTGAACATGAAGGGAGCTGTCAATTCATTCAAACAAAAGTTGTATTTCAGTTCACTTTAAGCTTACTTCAGACTTCACCACGTTTTCACGGCGTTACTTTTACAGAATTCAACTCTGCACACTGACTCCTCCCAGCTATCAAAGCGTTGTATGGCATAGATCTGAAAACGAAACTTAGCTGCTGCTGAGAAAGTACCAGGGTTACATAAGAGTAGTAAAGATGAGTTTCGGTCGCCCACTGGTCTAACATTAAGTAGTTCTGCTAACAAAGATTCGGATTGAGTAATATCGTGTATCCGTGTCATTGTTCACTGAAGAACGGTTTGTTAACATACGGGAAGACACTGTGAGATGGCACGCGTGGTTTTTGAACTTAGTTTAGATTCGACGACTTTGTCAGTTCAAAGTGCCTGTTAAAGGTTGAATAAATTGAAATACTTTCAGTTCTATGGCAAAGCAACTTTGTCTGAAACTCAAACTGTGATTCAAATAGTAGGTTTATTATAATTTGTCGAATTTATATCTCCTTTTGATAAGGGACATAATGAAGAGTAGTTGCGTTTTTATATCCTGACTTTATAATTCGAAATAATTACAATCGATCGCGACCAACCCAATTGTGACTTTAGGTTAGTGTATTTAAAGTTGATTTTTTTAATCAACCATTTTATAGAAAGGCACTTAAGGAATTTCAACTCGGTAATGTTCAGTCATTACAAAGTTTAAATTCATTAAGTTTATTGTTTACATCATTATCTTGAATACTAAATTAAAATATGGGCTATGTTTCAACAGTCGCTTATCAAAATACAGCAAGAATAAAAAAATGCAATCTATTTCTGTATTTTTAACTCAATAATGACATTCTCAGATAAGATTATCTGCTTAACTATTTAAAGATAAACTCATTAAGGGTTACGATGACTCATAAAGGTTTAAGTGGCATGGAGCTCTCCATTGCTCTGCGTTCCTGGTACTTATTGGGGATCATTAGAGCTATTTACGTTGCTTAAGGTGCTTATAAAAATGTCCAGTTAACGTCGTAGAAATCTATTTATTGCAATCGTTTAAATAGGTTCTAAGATGGGTATTTCTGCAATAGAAGTTGGTATTATGATACCAATATATTTTTTTGTGTATTTATTTTATTTTTCTCTCCTGTGAATGGAACAATTACTATAAATTAACGTTAGCCACCATCTTATTAGAATCTAGAGGGGTTTAGCAAATCAAAGATAGTTTTAAACTACAGAGGAGGTTCAAAATATACATATAGTTTCTACACTTAGCTACTTGTCCCTTAAAATAAAGATAAAAAAAAACCTTTTTATAGGTAACGATTTTTTTTTATAATTAAGGATACTGCACCTCCACCCTGCAAAAATGAAAAAGTCATTTCAACTAAAATCAGCATTTCACTACATATTATGAAACAAAGTCCCCCCCCCTCCGCTTTTCATGCGGTTTTCACCAATGGATGGGGGGGGGGTTATTCGAGCAAAAGCCCGAATTTCCTTCGAAAACGGGAAAAATGGGATATACGCGTACGAAGTCGCGGGCACTTTCCGTGTGTTACCAAACAAATATGTACATATATTGAAATTTCTGATCGTACCGTGTATGAGACAGATCGTATGCACATATACGTTTAGCACTTGAGTGCAATCGTACTAGGGTCACAGAGTAAATAAGGAGCCAACAGAGACCAAAAGTCTTATCCAATTTTACTGGGAAATCCATCCCAGTGACTTAGGTGCATAGGTACTTTAGCTATACCAGGTGGTTATGCCAAGGCAAAGGTACTCAAGTACAGGGCTACAATTGATGATCATAAACTTGCAAGGTTTTGACTTGTAACTTCGTGCTTCATATGCAACAACAAAGTTATGCCCGATAGAAAAATCAATGAACAATTTAGTCTATCTTTCTTCAGCGGGTCCAGTGGGATTCACAGGAATCGTGATTCGTGTAGCTTTCTTAAGAATGATTTCGTTTATTCATTGAAAACAATTTATTTTTAAATATTTCAATATTAAATAAAAGAAAGTAACCCACCGGTATCGGGAACAGCGACCAAGCTAGGGCTCCAGAGAGGGGAACCTCCTAACAATGCGAGCCGTGCCCAGAAGTACCACTTTATTAATAAAGCCCGTGATCCAGCTGCCTAACGAGAGCCTCCTAAGGTGTTGGTCGAGGATCGTGGCTATTAAGCCATTGGCTGACACGACTATCGGTACAATGATTGAAAAAGAAAGAAAGAAAAATGCTTATTTGGGACTCGCACAAGACAAACAAAACAGTAAAATAAAATTAATAACCAAACAGTAATATAATATAACTAACATGGATAACTATATAATAAAATAATTATCTGTGCGAGGCGAAAATGCTGAGTTCACATCCCACATGTCGACAACCTCCAAGTCGAGCCAAGTCAATATATTTGATTTGTTATTATCGTTATCGTATCAGAACTCCAGAGATTCAATTTTACCATTTCTATTTTATCCATCGATTGCTTTAAGTTCTGACTCTGTCGACTATTTATTCAAGTCCATGTTCAAGTGGGCATTGATCAGCAACGAACGGTTGTTGACAAAAGAATGTTCGGTATGTTGAAACTAAACGCTACCGGTCGAGAGGCAATGAATGCAATGATATGCGCTCTCATGGCTTCCTAGTGGACGATCAATAAATCTCAAAAGTTTGATGTTCTGAAGTCAAATGTTTGGTCAAATCGTTGAGAACGAGAAGTCGATGAGAAAAAATAAAAATAAAAGCTAGGTAGGTACCTACAAGAAAGTAAATAATACGACTGCATGAAAAGCGAACGAAATAGACTGGAAGATTGTGTGTAAAAACAGTGTATATTTCTATTAGTACAAATTAACGAATGAGTGTATATGTAGCGACTCACCGACACCACAGTCAAACCATTACTACGGTTTTGTGGGGCTTTGTTTATAAGTTAACTAAGCAATATGTGAAACTAATAAATAAATAAAACAAAAAAAATACTAAAAAGCCTACAAACTTAACTGTAAAGATCAAGAACAAGACGAGAGAGTATCATAATCATCATTTTCGGCAAATTCTTCTACCATCGGACTTCTAGACGCACTGCAAGTTACCATCCCTACCTTGTTGCTATTCCACCAATTCGCACTAAACGTTTTCAAACGTCTTTTATAATGCGCACAGCAATGGAGTGGAACTCCCTGCCTTTTTTTTTTTTAAGGATGGGAAATCATCAAATGACTTCTTCCGCTCTGGGTGGAGCGGAAGGGCGTGTCAGACTCTTACTGACTAAAACCCATCCGTGTTCCTTTTAAAGCCCTTTGCGTTCCAGGGCCGCGGTGACTCTTTCGAACAAATTCCGCAACCCTGGGGAACTCTCTGCCTGCGTCTGTGTTTTCGAATGCATACAACCCTAATCTCTTCAAAATGAGAGAGAACAGGCTTCTTCTGGGTAAGCTCGCTCCATCGTCATTTCATTTCAAATCAATCGAGTTGTATACAGGAAGACAATCTTTACAGCAGTAGACAGGTAGATTCTCTGTATAGACATACCGTTGAATTCTTTCTTCATAAGAAGTAAGCGGAGAAAGGATTTCTTAAAAGTTAAATATAGCGGCTTCCATCAAAGCTTTAATTGCGGCTTCAGCCATAGCAAAGGAGCCTTTACAAATGCATTTTATTGCCGCCTGAAAGAATGCGTTAATCAGAACCACCATGCAGGAAATACTTGGATGAAAGTGTTTACTTCAACAAGAATTGTTTGTTGTACTGAACTGCACCAAAGTTCCATGATTTTGTTCTCCCAAAGCGTTCGGAGACGATGACGCGAGCGCGAGTTACATGATTTTTGTTCACCCAAAGCGGTCGGTGACGATGACGCGAGTTCCATGATTTTTGTTCACCCAAAAAGTACACAATATATACACAGTGTAAATATAGCTCATGGAAAGCGTTCGGTGACGATGACGCGAGTTCCAAAAAGTGCTCAACGCGCCTTAAGAAGTTTTCACTTCAAACGTGCTTTTCCGGATAATAATCTTTCTCTGTGCCAAATTTCAAAACCGTTTGGCGGTTCTGGATTTGATTCAGCAACAAAAATCCATCATTTCATCCATCCAAACTTTCGCATTTATAGAAGTAATTTTGAATTTTAAAGTTAAAATACATAACTACAATATTTGTGCCAAGACCCCTCACAGTAGAATCAACTCGTCAGAGACACCAGAACTCGTTCAAACATCCACCAGAATCTCTGCCTTGACTTGTGTCTATCAATATCTGCCCCATAAAGGACCACGTCCGAGTTGGCAACAGAACAATCTCTTGTTCTCGACACGAATATGACGACAATAAATAACTATTACACAACGGTGCGCCCACTACGAAGGCAGGTCACCATGGTGATAATAATTTGCATCTCGAAAACCGGGAAGCTTGGTTATCAACAGAACAAACGTACGTCAGAGCTTTCTCTACACCACAGAACCGAACTTCAACTCTATCTTCTGCACACTGTAAGGTTTAAACTCGCGTGATGTTGTCAAGAATATTTGAGCGAATAATTCTCGGAAAATAGAATGAAATCCAGCCCGTTGTAGGCTGAACGCCTAAATATCTCGGCTAGGTAGATAAGGCGCGCTTCGGCGTATATAGCCTTTCCGATGATATAATGTTTCGAATAAAGTTTGTGTTTTCCATATAATGATTTTGTTGTTTGAATTTGTAATAACGCCTTCGGGCTTCGCTTTGAGTGTTGATTTTGAACTCTATTGTCTCTGAATAAAGTTTAGGATACACAAATTTTGTTGTGTAATTAGTAGAATTGTTAGGTCCCTGTTATGTACGTTATCAGTGAGTTTATATCTGGATTGAAACCTAAATTATACAATGAAGGTCACTTTATAGGTCCATTCCAGTTTACAATCAAACCAAAGTCCAGGATCGGAATGTTTTGATAATAATGAACCAAATCGATTGCAAATCGTTGATAGTGGTAAATATTCATATTTTACTTTGGCCGGTAGACACAGTGACATTCCATCTGCGGTACAAAATGGAGCTGGAGCTCTAAAATACAGGCATACGCTGAGTTACGACTCCAGATGTCTCACATTTTTTTCGAAACTTCTCCTATGTACCTATCTAGAATAGAATAGAAAACATTTATTCGACACAGACACAACACAACAGCAACAAACAAAGAGTAAAACAAAAAAAAATAAACACAATGGAACGTAACGTAACAATGATGTAGTAAAATGTTGTAAATGTTGTTGTTGTTGTTGTTGTTGTTTGTTGTTGTTTGTGTTGTAAGTGTATCTAACATAAGGATGCCATTTGTGGAAATAAATATATGATTTTATTAAACCTTATCGTTTTATTATAGCAATACAAATGATTGGGATTGACCACATGTCGTTACGATAGTACATGTTAGTCTCTTGATTCCGACAGTTCCTGTGCTTCTTGCTTCTAGCGACCTCGAGCCGCCCTCACTAGAGTCTTTTGCGTTTTGCGATTGACATAGTCACAAAATACAAAATAGTACGGAACTGTCGATGTAGCGATGCTTTTTTTTTTTAAGGATGGGAACTCATCAAATGACTTCTTCCGCTCTGGGTGGAGCGCAAGGGCGTGTCAGACTCTTACTGACTAAAACCCATCCGTGTGTGTACGTTCCAGGGCCGCGGTGACTCTTTCGAACAAATTCCGCAACCCTGGCAGATGTAGCGGTGCTTGCGGAAGGCCAATATCCAGCAGTGAACGTCTTACGCTTGAAATGGTGATGATGAATGGTTTTACCCATGCCACGTGTAATGACGTCAATTTTGACAGGACCAGTCGACACTATGCGGAGGAGTGAGGAGACACGTGATAAGAAATACTGCAAGACAAGAAGGCAGACCATGAAAGTATTGATGGATTAGCGAATGATAGAGTAGCTAAGAATGAAAGACGTTGAAGTGTAAAGACGGTTAAAAAAGGTGGAACCCAAATAAATCGGGATACCCGTACGAGGATGATGGTATCCAAACAAATCGTAAGACAAACTAATCATAAAAAATCCGAATCGGAGAAGTAGTGTCAGTAGGTATGTAGGCCATTCACATTACAAAATATTTGTACAAGACGACAGAATAATAAGTAATATCAATTTGTTGAAAAATCATTCTCATTACGGATTCGTCTCGGTCTGGATCTAATCATGCAATTTACAATCAGAACCGATTGCGCAACGCTTGCAAAATTCCGTCCTTTCAATTGTACAAACAACATGTTGACTAAGCGTTTTCGTTTGTCATTTCATTGATTGATTGGAACTTAATTACAGGATTCTATTTGCTTGCTGTTTTTATGTCCTTCGTCTCATTTGGTTATGCCCACTCCATTCTTATTTATTTCTTTTGCTACAATATTATAAAAATCAAGTACATGTATTTTTGCAGATTGTAACTGACGTATTTGCCACCAACTGCATCAGACTGCTTGAAAAGTGAATTGTTTGGAACCTTTAGTCGATTTTTGCGTTCAGGTTTTTACTGGGCTAAATAAGGATACTGATAAATACAGCTCCCTCTAGAATCTTGGATTCGCCATCTTAGATTTAGTTTATTTAAACCGCAATTTGATTTCTGATAATAATCCTTCTCATATATTTATACCTTTCTCCTGTTAGAAGATAAAAAACAAACGTGTTCCTATTTTCTTGGAAAGTGAACGTTAAACAGTTAAATCTGTCTCGAATGGACGCCCAGAGAATACTAATCCTTTTGGCGGGAAAGCGGCCGAGACGACGAACTTTGGCATTCAGTTGGCATTATATGGAGATCAGAGTCTGGGGATATTAAATCTTTTCTAGAGAGAATTTCTTCAGAGAGTCTGTGAGTTTAGTACAAACGTTGCGAATAATGATAAAACTAACATGTTTTTCGTTAGTCATTGTCATACATTGGAAGATATTGACAAGCTTTTGATTGTGACCCGTTTGTTTAGGTAGTCCGGTATTGTTTTTCAAGACCTACACTTACACGTGACTCCACGACGAATGATTTCTAGTCAGTCTTCGATACATTTTTAAAATCTTATTGATCTTTTTCATCTTTTAAAAAGCTCTGAATTTCAAAACATCAGCAATATCTCTATTTCTTTTGAACATAAATCTCTCTGCTTGTTTCTAAAACCCCAGGCTCCAGCTAGCCATCTGCCTTATTAATACTGAAAGATTATCATCATCAGGACATCATCCTATGCGTAAACAAAACACCACAATGAAACGCTACATGTACAATAAAATTGTACATAATTATGACTAATATCAGACGCACCCATGGATGTCAATGATCATCCATAGACCACGTTGTTGCATGTAAACAATAGACTACGTTCACGCTTGGCTGAACCTACCTTGGAAAAAGATAAGTACGCATAGATGGAACACTTCGAATAACTTACAAAGAGGATCTTTCCGTTACTGAAACCCTAGTACATAAATGTCAACATTCTGGACAATTGTGTCCATTTCGGTGCGTTTGGAACCAATAATATGTAGATATTACAGATGTATTGCTAAAAGGAAGGTCACTACAAGGAGGATCTTCCCGTTACTGAAATTCTGATAGATGGATAAGAATATTCTGGACAGCTATATAGCTATTTAAAGCAAATAACATATACTTTTTAAAAACTGTCACTGTCACTGTCATAATGAACAAAAATAAGAAGAGGGGAAATAAGAAGTCTTTAAAAACTACCACTATTAAAAGTAATCCATATCAAAACGGAGATTTCTCAAAACGTCGTATGAGCAAAATGACTTATTCGCAAAACGACTTATTCGCAAAACGTCATATTAGCAACCTATTGGCAAAGTATAGTTGCACACAAAAGGAATTCTTAATTTGTAGGCACGCAAATCCTCCGTAACAAAATTTGAATTCAAATTAAAATCTTCAAATCTATTTAGTCTCGCAGTCAAGCACAACAAAACATCCAAACATGTCAGAGGCTAAGATGATGAGATACAATACGACAGATGAACGTAAGTTAAGATTACGAGCGATGTAAGCCGTGCCCATGAATGTTACGCACGTTGTAAGATGTAAACAATAGCCCTGGTGCACGCTTCGCTGGAGTTACATTGGTCAAGGATTATGGTGGATGGAGATACGACATTTTGTTACAAGAAGATTTGTGCTGATCAATATTATTTGCACAAGTTCATCATCTGCCTAGCCTTTTCCCAACTATATTGTGGTCGGCTTCTAGTCAAACCGAATCCAGCTGAATACCAGTATTTTACGTGGAGCTGCTGCCTACCAGACCTCCACAACCCATTAACTGGGCGAAAAAATCGTGAGTTTATCAGCCTCTCGTAAACTACCTACTGCAATAAAAAATCCTAATACTTAATCCTAAGTTACAAAATGGTTATGCATTATAATTTCCAGAATTTGAAAAGACCTCCAGAAAAGGTACAAAGATATTAAAACAAATTACATTGCATTATTTCAAATTGAACTTGGTGAAACAGAGAAGTACTCGTATTTACAAATGAATAGAGCATATTTGAAATATGTACCGCAAAACTATAAGTATATCACCCACAGCTTTAAGATTGACTGTCCGTCATTTACTTATTTGTCGTCTCTATCACTAGTATAACATACTATTCTATGGCCACAATTACTATGGATCAATAGTTCTTGATAAATGATCTTTACTAAATGACGTAACATGTAATACTATGTTTCATGTCGTTGCACATTGTCTTACTGATCTACTGGGTTTTGTATATGATGTTATATATGTTATTGTCTTCTAATGATCGTTTAGGTATTACTTAATATAGATGCAATATGGTTTATCGTTGTTTCATTACTGGTTGTCTTATCGTCATGGACAATATTACGGACGAAGTAACCATATAGATAGAAAGCATCGTGACCACATCGTCAAAATTTTTGCAACGATTCATGATTCACAAAAGCAACGACATCTGGGTCTATATTAGTTGATGAAATGGTTGCAGAAGCCTTTTGACGTAGACTTTTATTGTCCATAGAAAATCACAACTTTTCTTGACAATCATCATCATTTTCCTGCCCTTATCCCATGTTACTTGGGATCGGCGCAACAAGTATTTTCTTCCATTCTGTCCTGTCAGCCGTCACGCTTTCACCAACTCCCTTTTCTTTCATATCACTCCTAACAGAATCCATCCATCCTTTCTTGACGATCGGATACAGTTAATATGTTTGTTGTTTGTTATGTGTGTTTGTTGTGTACCAGAAGCCTTCCAAAATCAACTTTTGGGTAATTGGTGCTTCTTATGTCCAAATAGGGCAAAGAAGGTTAATTGTTTCGGTTTTACACGATTAACCCTCTTTTTTTTGGATGGGAAATCATCAAATGACTCCTTCCGCTCTGGGTGGAGCGGGAGGGAGTGTACTCGTACTGACTAAAACCCATCCGTGTTCCTCCTAAAGCTCTTTGCGTTCCAGGGCCGCGGTGACTCTTTCGAACAAATTCCGCAACCCTGACAGGAACCTTTACACATATGCACATGGCACATATTCACAGAAAATTGGAATATTTACTATCCCGGTAGTATGTTCCCTTGGGATTATTTCCTACTTTTACACTGGCGAAGCCGCGGGCGACAGCTAGTTCATTCATAATTCTACATAAAAATCATACATCACTATTAAAATATATAAAGAAGTTATACAAACAAGCATCCACAATATAAACATTACATAAGAATCAGTGTACATAAGAATTATGCATATTTGTGTACGCTATGATTCAGACAAGTGGGTGTGTCATGTTCAACAAATGTTAGACGTGTATGCATACAAATATGAGGGTTTTACTTATGCATAATCTTAAAGAACAACGTCTTTTGATTGATATCTGGCTCGGTTTTTTATAGTGATTTTAAAGTTTCAACAACGCCCCACACTAGGAAATTTCTCCTGTATCGTTGGTGCGTTCACAAACATACATACAAACTCACATATACAAACAGCCAGACCCGGGACAACTATCTGTAGGCCATACAAATATTTGTTTTGTGCGGGAATTGAAACAGCGACACGCAGTACAGCAGCCAATCGCTCAACCACTGCGCCAACCGAGAAAAACGCGCCGCGTAAAGTGTACATTTCAGAAGGAGAAGCATTTGATGTTCAGCATCGTAAGGAACGATCATCACCTTCCTGCTCTTATACCCTGGTACTAAGGGTCGGCTTAAAACGTTTTATTTTCCATTCTGCCTTGTCAACAGTCACGGTCGGTATAAGTTACTTCCTTTTCTTTCAAATATTCTTCACACAATCTATCCCTCTTTTCTTTAGCCTGTTTTGCGGTTTATTTATTTTCTTTCCGCCTTTCTATTTAATATCTATCGACTAAATTACGTTTCATATCCTGGTTCACTCTTTTAGTAATACTCAAGCGTTCCAAGGAACGTTAGGAACCCGAAATTAATAATGGATGTCGGGATGCAATTTGTGAGAGACGTATCTCGCGCTACCGAGCTGGCAGCAGGCGATTGAAGTCTGTTCCTAATGGTGCTTTTGTCAATAAATCCATGGTTTTTGTGATATACTTACAAAGCTGCAAGGGAGCTATCAGAATCATTATTGATACTGTCTGAAGTATTTAGCTGTACTTCTTCTTATACAAGTATTGACATTACTTTTGGTATCAATATTTATGTAAACAGTCCTGTGTAAATTTTGCTTGACTTTTTTTCTATATTTTCGTAACGTATCGATCATATCTCTTGAATCTGCGATAAGTGGATAAAATAAATATTAGTTAAGCTGATCTGTCTGGGATCTGTTTTGACAGACGTACAAGTAGATATCTGATATAGTGGTATCTACATTTTCCCTTAGTTCGACATTTTTGGTCCTTTGAGTCGGTAGAACCAATTTGATAAATGTACGCAATCAATTTAGGACCAGTGCTGAATTATCTTCTGATGCTACTTACCCTATAACATACGGCTTATAAGAGAACTTGGTCCTACACTCCTTAACCTATAGTTTATTGTAATTATTTTGAAGACCCCATATTTTAGCCTTCTGCTCTTATTATTCATTCAAGTTTGTTTAGGCTCGCGTGTGACCACTATCTCACCTGATGGTAAGTGATGATGTGGTCGACGATGGAGCACACTTGCAAAGGTCGAGTTGTTGAGGACCTAACGGGTTCTTCTTATGATCAGTAGAGGAGACATCATACGTTTTTCGTATGATACGTCTTTACAAAACCTCCTTATACCTCTATGCGTTTATTCAATCAACAATAAAATTCCACGCGGAACAATTGTAACATACAAACCGATCAAAAACCTACATACCTCTATATCGAAACAATAAACTGTATCTGTCATTGGCATGGGCGCGTCGAATCGCCCGATGATCCGCGCGTGCGCAGAGCTCAATGATTGCAAAATATTGAGCGGCGGTCGCGCATGTGGTTGCTGTTCGACCTTACGCTGTGTAGTAATAAAGTTGAAAATTTGTTGATCGGAAACTCTCGCTGGTATACGTTCAGCCAGATGTCAGTAGAAACAATTGAACAACAAATATCGACCTTACTGCTAAGACATAAAGGTACTGTCAATGTCAAATGTTACTGACAAGTATGGTTGATTGTACGTTTGAATTGCTTAAGTGCAGGGCGAGAGGTATTTAGGTACTAGGTCTACAGGATTATTGAAATTATTATGACTGGTGTATGTGTCTACAAAATTAAGGTTACACTACTGTCATATTTTGATAGATCATTTAGGTCGTTACTACCAAGAGTTTTGTTACATGGACCTAAATGATTGTCCATATGATAAGTACATTTCCAAGTGACACATATTTAGGCAACAATAACAGCCGTATGTTAAATTGAAGTTATTTGACAACCGTGTATGTTAATATCTCAAAAGATTAATATGCTGTGAGTCTATGACATAAGCTTTCGGCTGCGCCTACGGGTATGTTCCTAAATGTTTGCGTTTTAGATTCGGTTGAGATTACGAGTGGCTGAGTCGGAAATAATATATGATGATGAATTGATGGGATGATTGGACAGCGATAAGAAGCTAAAGAATCAAAATTACTATTCTAAGAAAAAGCAACAAATGCTGTAAAATAGGTATGGGATAAAATAGGTAGTTCTGAGTTTGGATACAAAAAAAATCTACTGACATACCTAGAAAAGAATAAGATTACTATTCTCCTTGATTCTGCTCTAAATGAAGCTAAAATTAGGAGCATGAGTGGACTACAATATAAAAAATAAGTTAGAAACATAAAAACACAATAATAATTTAGAACCATTTTCTTATACCAACCAATTGCAATATATCAATCAAACACCCAAAACAGTAAAAACTATCTCAATCAGAATCAGGTACCAGGCAATCATGTCTATAAAGAAGTTCACAACACCACATCCTGGTTACATAACACCGAAATATTATAACATGGTGTGTGCAAACCGACGCCTACACATCGCCTTCATTGTTTGACTTGGATCAATATCTGACGGAAAATATGAGTGCCCAATAATTGTGTGAAAGTGATGGTAAGCTTTGAGCGTAACAACAATGTATGTGCCTATTGTGAATGTGTAAACAGTATTATTGGAGTTGATAATTATGGGTGCCTGGTACAGTGGGTAAAAAGAAATTGGTATTCAGGCAATGCTAACTGTACTTTTTGTGGATAGAGTTGTTTTTGTGATGATAGTCTTTAAAAGAGATTCGCAGAAAAATATACTGCGTTTACTTGTTTATCTCTTGTTAATATCTAAGTTATTTAGTTAGGAGAAGTTAGGTTTTCTGCTCAACTGGCAAAGAATTGTATCCCCAGATCGAATTCTTTTCCTGTATGGGACAATATTTGTGTGGTCTCTAAAATTATTTATCCAAGGAAAGAATAGAAACTTTTGAAGATTCTATTATCCTTAAAACTAACAGCTCTTCATCGCCAAAGCCTGCATAGTATCACGTTGAAAGTAATTTACACAAAACAAACTTTCCATAAATACCACACATTCTCCCAGTGACCTCTGCTACCCTAGTAATTAACGCGAGGTTACTATACCAGGCTGAGAAGCTCTTGAGACACTCTCCAAGCTAATTGCTAAATGGTGTAACTCTCGACGTTTCTAAGTGCTTATGGAAGCCTGGTACTTAAGTTACATGTGCGTGTAGGATTCTGAAGGTTTTTTTTGTTGTAAAATGCAATAGCGCCGCGTTTGTTGAGCTAAATCATGGCTGAATTGGCTAAATCAGTGTTACTTAGGGCTGGTTTCTGATTTGAGTATTTTCAGATGTCAACTTTAATTCCAAAGTTTGATAGATTTGTAGGCTAAATAAAGTTTGACAAGTTGAGTACTCCAAATTCTGAAAACAAAAATCAAGGGTTAGCTAGCGACTGTAATTCAAACAATCGTTTTAATTACAATATTACCATGTTTTAACTAAAATAATGTGTCTTCAATGCTGTTTTATTATTTTTCAGTTAAATATAAGATTTCAGCCGAAGAACTTAATATAATGCCGTCAACACTATTTAGGTTTAAAGATATTTTTATTCTCAAAAAAGACACAAAGTCACTTACATGAGAACAATGTTTACCTTATGCTGGGTTTATTGAGTTCGTCAATAAAATAAATATTGAGTTTTTCACTCATCCAATGCATTCCCATATGTGTAATTATTTGCCTCGTTATTATTTATTTATTAAATATTGGACTACTTCCTTCTGGCAATGCATTTAGCATTGAATGAGTGTACATTTTTTAAAAATATTAACGCTTTGCCATTCGTCCCAGTTTTCTATAGGGGTTCAAGTTAGCCTCTACGTGGTTGCCATCACGTTCCTAACAGTGACTGACCTAGTTGCTGATGTCCCGATCCCGAAAATGGTTTGGTGCGGTGCCTGGTGACGCAACCGGTGCGATGGTTTGAAAGTAACATGTTACAAAAATGAGATTCATTCGAAACCCAGCAGGGGAATTCTACTCATTTATTTATTTATTTAGTAAGGCACACCAACGACATATTTACAATTTAAAAAAAAAAACAGGAAATTATAGGTACCATTGAATTCTGTGCAAATACATCACTTATAGGTATGCACAACATTCTCTATGAAAGATAAACATGATTAACAAAGATTCATTAGTTCATTTGAAGCAAAATAATAATTAAATTTAAACAATGCATAACAAAATAAAATAAATTACACTAATACAATTGATAAAAAAAAATCGTTAACAAACAAAAGATGTCAAATATAGGTATGTCACATAGCGAATAAGTTAAATTAATTACAATAAAATAAAATAATTAAAACAATTTCAAAAGAACAGTTATAATAAATTAAATTAAATTGGAAACAAAAAGAAATCAAGTACAATAGAAAAAATTACAATAAATATTTCAAACATAAAAAAAGAATCTATTCAAAATCAAAAATTAAAAGAGACAAAAGGGTGTAGGCAGCTGATCACAGGTCAATACTGAGTATTTTGTTTTTAAATTTTGGTAGCCTGACAAAGAAAACATCGAAACCGCTGTCGATAGAGCAGGTTCTATTGTAGCAATCCAACATTCTATTTAGGGGAGCATATCGACCCAGGTTTGTGCGACATGGTTTTGTTACAAATGTTCTAATAGTTCGCTTAGATCGCAGATGAGAATGCCGAGGTACGTCTAGGTTGATTTTGTCAAGGAGATCAGGAGTTGATGTTAACCCGTTAGCAATTTTAAAAAGTGATGTTAGATCGTTTAGATCTCTTCTTCGCTTCAATGAGTCCAACTTGAAGTAGCTTAGCCGGGCTGTGTAATCAGCTCGGTAAGGACAGTTATGGTCTTTAAACCGCAAGTGCCTGGTAAACTTTTTTTGAATGCGTTCAATCCTGTCTATGTGGATATTGTAGGTTGGACTCCAGACGGGAGAAGCATATTCAACTAGTCTGCGCACATAAGTGTTATAAAGCACATTCAAAGCCAGGGTCCCCTTAAACTCTTTGCCAACTCTACTAATATATCCAATCATTTTCATTGCCTTTTTGATGATGTTATTTATGTGCGTAGTGAATGAGAGATCGCTACTAAGGACCACACCTAAATCCCGTATGCTTGTGACTTTTTGCAGTGATGTTCCACTGAGGGAGTAAGTTGATGGTAAGGGGTGTTTTTTCCGCGTGAATGTTATTTGATAGCATTTACTAGCATTCAGAGCCATCCCATTCACCACACACCAGTCCTGTAATGAGTTCAGATCGGATTGCAGCAGAGCGATGACTTCCTGAGTTTTTATTGGGCGAAAGATTTTCAGGTCATCGGCAAACAAAGAACACCGGCTATGTTTGAAGCACTTTACTAGGTATGTCGTTTATGAAAAAAATGAAGAGTATTGGCCCGGTATGGGAACCTTGGGGCACGCCGGAGGTTGCGATATACTCCGGAGATTGATAGCCGTTTACCACCACTCTTTGTGTCCGCTTGCGTAAATACGATCCAAACCACCCAAGCAGTGAATCGTGGATGCCGAAATCACACAGCTTTAGCAGCAGGATGTCATGATCCACCTTATCGAAGGCGCTACTGAAGTCAGTGTACAGAGCGTCGATCTGCAGGCCAGAATCGACACACATACAGATCTCATCCACGTACGATACTAAATTGGTTACCGTCGATTTTTTGCTACAAAAACCATGTTGTTGAGTGGCTAGCGCAGTTTTTACATGGGATGTTAAGATAGGGCACATCATACGTTCAAATAGCTTTGAGAAAATTGACAAAATAGGAATTGGTCTGTACTTTTTCACATCAGCACTATCACCTTTTTTGAAAATTGGGACAACGTTGGCCTTTTTCCATTCTGTTGGAAATGTAGATGTTTCCAGAGATTTATTAAAAATTAAGGTGGGAGGATATGCCAAGCCACGGGCACATTTTTTTATAAAGAGTGGGGGTAGCCCATCCGGTCCTTAGCCGTACGCACAATGAAAGAAGGCAGTCTATAGAACTATAAGCACCCCCTCCTATCTAGATCGGAGACTATACACTCGAAATTGTAGACAAGTACCTGGGACAAACGGTCCAGTTAGGTAGGGTTAAATTCGAGAAAGAGAACTGTCGAATTCGACTCGGCTGGTCGGCGTTGGGGAAGTGGCGTGGTATCTTCTCGTCTCACATATCACAGTGTCTCAAGACGAAAGTCTATGACCAGTGCATGTTGCCATTGATGACAAGTTCTGGAGTGGCGACCGTGTACCGGAAGACGCAGCGTTGAAAGGCCTCCCACAAGGTGGACTGATGCCCTGGGGGTCGCGGGTAGCCGATGGATGCGAGACGCATAGGACCGGTTCTTGTGGCGACTCTTGGTGGAGGCCTATGTCCAGCAGTGGACGTTCGGCTGATATGATGATGATGATGATGACCTCAAAATAACTTAGTAGCCAAACTTATCTACGAAAAACTCGGAAACACGTAACTCGGGTATTCCATACCATAACCCAAAGACTGTTATGTATGTTCGACAGTTCAAACTTGACTTATCTACCTTGAACTGCTTAGTTGGCTTGCCTTTCACTATGTGTTTTGAATACCTAATGCGGCTCGCTGGGCAATGCACGTAGTCCAGGAGATAGTGACTCGAAGTACTAGTTGGCACGGACGCGAGATAAAACTGATCTTCTGATAGAGTAGTGTGGAATACTAATGAAGATGAAGTAAAAGTAAGTAAAAAGCATTAGATTGAGCTGTGCTTGAGAGAGATGCTATTGTTGGAACTGTTTTGTTGTTTTCTAGTGGAAAAAACATCCATTAAGTCACGCTTTTCTTCTATGAGGGTAGGCAGAAAGTTCAGTAAGTACGACTGCGACAGAAAAATTTAAAGCAATCTGATAGCTAATGCGGCTCACTGGGCAATGCACATAGTCCAGGAGATAGTGACTCGAAGTACTAGTTGTCAGAGACGCGAGATAAAACTGATCTTCTGATAGAGGAGTGTGGAATACTAATGAAGATGAAGTAAAAGTGAGTAAAGAGTATTAGGTTGAGCTGTTTTCGCTTGCCTGAGATTGATGCCGTTTTGGGAAATATTTTGTTGTTTTCAAGTGGATGTAGAGTAGCATATAAAATCACGCATTTTTCCTAAAGAAGGCAGAAAAGTGAAGAAAGTCCGCGTCCGTACCATCTTTACATACTTAGTCATATTTGCGATATACAAATCTAATCGAGTTTATGTTAAATGGACATTTTGGAAAAAATCAAATGATTTAAGATTGACCTAACTATTTACTGAAAGAAGATAAGTGTGAAGTGAGCCAAAGGTAATTTAAAAAACCAGCAAATGCCGTTTTTCTTAGTACTTCTTGGTACCGAAACAATAAGGTTATTTTTTGTACTTATGGGGTTTAATTTTAGTTCTTATAGCTCCAATAAATATTACAGACTACGGTTCATGAGATACAGCCCGCCGACATACAGATGGATGGATACTTTAGTACCTGAAGGGTAGCCAACGGTATATTTTGGGGTTTTGGTTTGCCCCAAAAGTAAGTATTTTTATAAGATTCAGTTAAAGCCAAGGACTAGAAAAAAATCGTTTTCTACTGTGCTTTCCGCCTAACAGATAATGTTATATATTTAAAACAGATAAACAGATTTCTATTTCAATAAACTGCCACCATAAAATGCATTTTGCAGTCACCTGAGAAGTGTTAATATTAATCCTTATTGTGCAACACCGAATCGCAATAAATTTAATGACAATGCACCATTTGCAAACCTCTTAATCAACTCCAAGTAGGTGAGATAACGTAATATTCGATACCTCAGACTCCTCGACTACACTTAATACAGATTATTCGCTATGATTGATCGTTTGTTCTTTCACAATCATTGTGCTGAGTTTTATAATTAAAATGATATACTTAGGTACTCATGTCTGCCTGGTACGTGTTGGTAAACAAGTAGGTACTTTCTAAATTATATGGTGTCAGTATTTAAGTAAGTGCTTCAATTTATTTGATTTCATTATGTTGGTCAGTCAAGAATGAAGTGTGGTGATTATGGCAATAGTCTACTATTACTTCTTGACCTAATTCTAACACTGCAAGTTAAATGCATGATATTAAACAGGCAAAAATGTAAGTCACCATTATCTACCTAGCCTTTTCTCAACTATGTTGGTATTACAACCAAATACAGCTAAATACTAGTATTTAATGTCGCTTATTTACATGGAGCTGTCTTTCTGAAATCCACAACGATATACTCGTATCTGGGTAAAGTATAATACTCCTCGATGGGACTTGTGTCAGATTTTCAGGCTTCTGACTACCCGCGATGACTGACAAACTAAAAACAATTAAACCTTAAAGTAGTATTTACATTTACCCAACTAGGTTTGCTTTTTTCTACTGAGGGGAAATCATCAAATGACTCCTGCTCAGGGTGGGGCGGAAGGGAGTGTCAGACTCTTACTGACTAAAACCCATCCATGTTCCTCGAAATGCCCTTTGCGTTCCAGGGCCGCGCTGACTCTTTCGAACAAATTCCGAAACCTTGGTAGGCTCTGGCCCTAGGCGCGCGAGGAACACAATGCGGATGCGCCGTCGACCCGAGCCTGGTTCAAGCCACCCAACGCTCGCCGTCCGCCGGCACGCGCCTACGGTGGCAGGGAATTGCCCTGTGACTCCCAACGTCACAGGGCAACGTCTCGCCCTTACGGAGCCCGCCTCCTCCTTCGCTAACAGTAGTGCTTTGCAGAAGGAGGTGACTGCTTCCCAGGCCTCCTTGCTCCGGACCATAGATTGGACAAGAGCTGGACGCGAGAGGTCGCCAAGAACACCGCAGTGCGCCAAGCAGAGCAGACCTCCACAAATAGGTATGCTGAGGTCGGCTTCCAGTCTAATTGAAAGCAGCTGAATACTTGTATTTGTCATGGAGCGCCTGCTTATCTGAACTCCACAGTCCACACCCATTATAAAGTCCTCCTGACCGATTTCGGCCATGGTTGCCACTCTCAACCGAGACTAGCCATAAGCGCGAGACATAGAATAGTGCACAAGTGTGTGCGCAAACACAGGTGCACTCCCTCTTCCATGACTCTCATATTCCGATGGGACGGCAACCCGATACGACTGGAGAGGGATCTGGCGCAGGACCAACGGTTTAACGTTAGCACCGAGGCACGGGGGTGTCACACCACCAACTTCCAAACTCCGGGCTGTCACTGAGAAATTCCTATTGGAAAAGCCCAATGACACTTTTTGCCTGACCTGGGAATCGAACCCAGGACTCCACGCTCGGCGGTCGCGCTTGCGACCGCAAGACCAACGGAGCGGTTACTGAGTACCACACCTTTTACTGAGTTTACGATACTCCTTGGTAACTTGTATCAGACTAGCTCTTGCTAAATGGGTCCTTATTATGTATGAAATATTTGTTATTTTACCTCGTGTTAGCAAATAACTCTGATTTATATTTCTAGTTCAACTGTACCTAACTTTCAACTATGAAATAAACTTGGGCTAAAAATAGGCCAAGACTGAATGACTATTCAGGGCGAAAGGGCAGTCTAAAGGATACGATATACCTCTATGGTAAGCGAACAGATTATAAAACCATAATTCCTTATTAGATTATTGCAACCTACTTAAACATATGGTAATTACTACATTCCTGGTATAATAAGGATGGGCATGGCTAGATTTGTTACTGGCCGTGTACCTTAGGACCACATTCTATAAAGCGGATTTTACTTATCTGAAGGCTTATAATTAAATACTTAATCATTTTAAGAACCTTCCTACATATTCTCTCTCTATTTTATATTCTATTTCATAATCTCAGTCTCAATAAGTGAAAAAATACTCCTAATTTTCCTTAATTTTTTTAAAATAAAAACTTGTTTACTTCCTACTTTATGCATTGACTGCCACTGAGATGTTATTGTAATTAAATCTTTTTTAGTAACGATAATACGCCTGCTGCTTGAGGCTATCACATACTAGGGAAGCATGGCGCAAGAGGGACGAGAGTTACACGCAGCAGTGAATGGAAAAAGGCTGCCAATGATGGTGGCGTAGAGAAGACTATGATGATCACCCCGAAATCTCGCTGTAAAGCTTAAAATTAAGACAAGAAAATAATTGTGACTGATAATAATTATAATATTATAATGTCTATAAAAAATATAGAACATACTCAACGCCCAGACTCCTTCAGCCACCTCATTCAAAATGGTAAAATTTAAAAATAAAACTGCTTGACCATAACCGCATCATCAAGCGCATACTACGCAACCGCACCGGATGGGCCAATACCGCCATTTTAGGTTTAAGTAGCATATGTGACATTATGTAGGGACACGGTTACATGGTTTTTCTTTTAGGTACATGGTCACTTTGGTACAAGGTCTTGGGAGAATTCATGTTTGAGGACCAGCTGCTAGTGAAGGGACCTTCATTCATTGGGCTAATGCTTGCAATATAATATATATATATATTGCTTCAGAGGTGGTTGAAAAATGTATTTTAATAAACTGACCAATCTTCGAAAAACTAAGTGATATTTTTTCTCCTTCTTAAAAACAATCTTACACGTTCTAAATGAAAAACATATTTTCAAACTAGATATAGCCAGTGGTCGGTGTCTCATCTGACTACTCTGAGACAGAACACCTGAAAAGCTCAGAGATCAGCCACTTTGATAAAGTGCATATCAGGACCATGCAGATTATTGTCTAAGATGGTATTTTTAAAAATAGAACCCCACAGATTTGAGTTAAGCAATTGTTAGTGGACGACATTTTTTCTGACTGCATAGTTATTTTTATGGATAGAAGGGTCCTTCTTTGAACAAATTTGTACGTATGAATCCTTTTTCAAAATTTCAATGCGGGTATAGCTGGTCGTATCAGTTCCGGTATATACTCAAAACCCCCATGTTTTACACAAAACAATTGACTTGAAGGAGAACCCTCAGCATATAAGTAATTGTTTTACTTTTAACCTACATTTTGTTCTGGGTAGGAATAACGGTTGGTAATGTGAACTTTAACGTGTTTTAAATACACTTTCACTAAGATTTACTGTTTTGAACTACATACGTTTAATTGGTCTTTATGTACGAAAAAAAGGGTTTAAACAAGATTTTAGCAGTTTAATGTTTTTAAATCAGCTTGGTCGCAGGATCAAGGTACTAGGACTATAGATGTCGTAGGAAATAGTATTAGGCTCCTGGAAAGAACAACACACTTTTGCCTTCCCCAGACAGAGAATGTCGATAAAAAAAGGAATGAGCATATTTACTGCTTCTTAGCAGGCTTTGCAATTAGATGGCTTCATGGGAGGATGAACTGGAGTCTTGGGTATTTTAGGCCGTACGTCTTTCGTAACAAAATCAGTATATAAGTTGGCATATTTTGGTATAAGTTGGTTATATTGGACTCCGTACCAACTAAGTTAGGGTAATACAGTATTTATGTTACCATCGAAGTGCGGTCAACCTTACTTTAAGAGTAGGTTTTCAGATGGCAGTAGAAAAACAAGAGAAAGTAGGGATGTAGGAACGCGTTTCCCCCCCTCCAATGGGCCATAAAAATAGCTAAATAATTACGAAGATGAGACCAGGAGTCCAGCGGTGGCTAAGAGTTCCATAATTAAAACCGCAAATAGGTGAACGCATTAAATATTTCTTATGTCATCAATCTTATCTTTAACAATGCCAGATGACATTTCTGTCACGTTGACATGTATTCGTATTGCCTGTCGTAACTTGAATGAATAGTAAAATAATCAAGTAGTGAACATTGACCGTAGTGATTGACGTGTGATTACTATTTGCTCACTGCGACTTTGTCAATGGTTTTATGATTATGTTTTACTTTTCGATTTATGTAGATTATATTATGTAGATAGAGAGGTCGATATTTATGACAATGACAAAAATTCGTAGTATTTGTTAGATAATCACCAAAATCTCTCCAAATTTTATGAGATTTGATTTTAGAACTAGAAGAGGTCCTACCTACATGAGTTCATTTTTGTTTTTTATTATAAAAATTACACAGATTTGAATCTGGCGTGTGGAATTTTAGTTGATCGAGATAATTGCAGTGGAATACTTCCGATTGCGAGCTTCTGTTATTCATGACTTTCGATTTAAATTCTCAAAAATCTTGGCGCTATAAAGTTTTCTCGAGTTTCCCCTGCTGATTTATTTCATGACGTCACAGAATTTATCGCCACTAGGGAAAGTCAACACCTACCATAGAAAGTGTTCACGTATTACCAGGAAAGCATAACAGTGGGACGTTCACACGTGATAGGTAATTGTTGCTTCAGTTCCCCGTCGTCGGGTGAAAACACCCGGATGTAGCAGATAGCGTTTTATCTAACTAGTCCGTTGTTTTATGCGAGCTTAGTACTTTGGAATGGTTTTGTTCTAGTTTTTTTAGTTCTAGATATTGTTTACATTGTTTCAAAATTGCAACAAAGTAGCCACTGATTTTCGTTTTAGCCTTCGCCAGATTAATGTGTTGATAGCGGTTCTTACCTGAATTGGACCCAAGGACCAACATATTTTTGTGATAGATAGAAGACAGCATATAAACCAAAAAACTTGTCGATAACTTTCCAGAAACGTGGCAACCGGAATTCCTTGCAAAATAAATAATAAACTATGACCACTGTATTTTACAGTTCCACAAACATGTTCCCACTTCCCAGATCACATGGAAATATAAAACAGTTGCGTAACCGGTGTGTTTCCGTAGGTAACCCGCCAGTTTTAACGGTTTACTAAAAGAAATCGCTCTGTCATCCGTGGTACTAGCTGGACCGGTAAATCTTAAGGGCGTACGGTTATTAGGCGCCCGTTAACTAAACATTATTGTCTCAACATGTTGCGACAGAAACTATCGATTGTACGTAATAATCAATATTGGGTCGATGATCTTTGAAAGTTGCTGGATGAGACATTTTTCCAACGACTTTTCTTCAAATTAGGTATTACTAGCTTTTGCCCCCGACTTCATTCGCGTTAAAGTAGCCTTTAAAAATCCTCAATCAATATTAAATACAAAATTCTTCCGTTACTGACTGACTGAGTGACTGACAGACAACGCACAGCCGAAACTACTAGTTGTAGAAAGCTGAAATTTGGCATGTGGGTTCCTTGGGGAGTGTAAGAGGGCACTAAGAGAGAATTTCCCAAAATTCCTACGGGGACGCGGAAAAACGGGATATGCACGTACGAAGTCGTGGGTAAAAAAAGCAGTTAATTATAATCGGGTCGGAGATTTAGGCGGAAGTGTAACAATCCAGCTCACTTTTTCATTTATAATATTAGTTCAGATTTTTCTGGTCCTTTCAGCCGATTTGCTTTCACCACCCACATGTCGGACATAGCGTGATAGCATTATGGGTGATTCCATAATCTATGATTGAGTTTGAATTCACACGTAAGTTGCCTTCCTTCCGCAATACATGGACGTGCTTTCTGCCTTAGCAAGAGAAACGCGGTGCTTGGCCAAATCAAGAACAATATTCAACTGCACGACTAGTGGCGGTAAACAATTCTTCTATCTATTCAGTTATGGGAACAGTTTCATATGACCATTCAAAGAGAAAATCATCACAACAACAGACTACCTCATTACAACAACAGACTACCAGGGTCATCAAACTGCAACAACACAAATTCTTATACCAGGGCTGCATAAATTCATAGAGCTTTTAACAATACTTTAACGTTCACATATATTTTTATCCTACTCTAGCAACCAAAAATCTCAAACTAAACCTAAACACCTGCCAGTACCAGAGTTTCATAAATTCATAGAGCTTTTAACAATATTCCTCCCTTTGTGCAGCCTACTCTAGACACCAAAATCTAGAACATAATGCAGACAAAAATATCACCAGGTCGTCATACAAAATCAAAACACCGCTGGTGCCGCTAGTACCGTTGGTACCAGGGCTTCATAAATTCACAGATATTTTAACTTTATCCCTCACTACTCCAACACATACATATTCTAGCCACCAAAAATCTAGCACAAAATCTAGCATAACCAGGGTCGTCAAACTTAACGAAAACACCTGCCGGTACCAGGGCGTCATAAATTCACAGAGCACTTCCATACACTCTGTATCTACAAGATAAAAATCTCTATGTAGCTTTGATTCAATTGTTCCTTATCTCGATGGAGATGTAGCGGACGCGGGTTCGATGCCCAGTTGCTGTATCCGATCAAGATTGACCTGAAGTTTTTTTTTCGAACCATTTTCCTGTGTATTGTGCTTTAAATTGTAAAGTCTACAGATGAGCTGAAAGATAATTTTTTTGGGATCGATGTTGTGAATGAAAGTTACTGTTTAACAGCGTCCGTTAGATCCAACTAAGTATAGGTTTGGCTTATTTGGTTTGGTAAAAGATTGTATGACAAGCAGATAGTTAACCAGCAACATTATCTACTTTTTTATTGCTACCGTCCGTCTTTCACTTACTTAAATGCTCTCTCTTAAATACTCTAATTAGGTTTTTATGTATTTAAGTTACCACAAAGTCATTGAAAAAACAAATGAAGGCAGCATTTCATAGGTTGGACACAGTAACGATCTATTTAAGACGATATTTGGTTGTAAAAGGGAGAAGGAGAGACATGATTTAAGGACCAGAATGAAATATGTCTGTCCAAAATTACTCGTTTCTCCTGTATGGCAATTATAGTGCTTTTAGGTGGGGTACGATATGGCAAATCGTTTATACTTTGACCCTGGGATATGACTGGCCTCGTTAACCAATAGGAACACAGTCTCCTATTGGCTTGCAAGTTTGGGCCATAGTTATACTCCAAGACCAAACTTATATGACTTTACTGGTTTTCTGGAAAATGATAAAGAAGTGAGATTAATAAATCACGCATAAATCGCGAGCACAGCAACTAACGCGCTTTTGATATCTGCCACATTAATCTACATTTTCATTCCACAAGCTGGACTTATTAAGCCCTTCAGCAGCCTTAAACCACCTTGTCGAAGTCTAAAGGTAAGCCACCAACCGCAATGACACTGCGTCTCTCAAAGTCGTGTCAAACAGAGCGAAACCGTCACGGTAACGCGTCACTGCCGAGTGACGTCACAGTTGTTAAAAAGTATCGTCATCTTAGAGGTACAATGACAAGTTAATAGTGTGATTTTACGGCTGTTTGGCTGGAATCTCATTCGATTATGGTCGGTTTTTGGGGGTTCCGTAGTCAACAAGGAACCCTTATAGTTTCGCCATGTCCGTCTGTCTGTCGGTGTCTTTCTGTCATGGTTTAGGACACGGGTTACTACGGATCCCTTCATTGTACATGGCCCGACACACCCTTGACCGGTTTTTTAATCTGTTTTTGTAGCAAAGAACATAGAAAAAAATATAGTTTTAAATACCCACAGAAAATTGCAATTTCTGTAAAATATTAATTTTGCTCGTTAATACAATATTTTAAAGTCTGGATATATTAAAACTGGCCCTTCATTCTTGGTAGATAGATCTACCAAAAATGGACTTTCTTATAATGTTTTTAAAATTAATATTGTAGTTACGGACGAAGACTTTTATCGCCTTTCTGCGCCAAATTCCTGCAAAAATAGAGCGCGTAAAACACGCTAGCTAAAAAACTTGTACTAAAACATGACTCTAACTGAATTAATTATACAGTATGTCTGTAACTAATTAAATCAGTTATGTCGGCAATTACTTAACATAACTGTTTTCATGACAACGTAAATTAACTACTTTATACATACGCTATTAGGTAATTACTTATGTATCACTAAATACATAACACGGGTAGGCAAATTAAGCGTCCAAGTACCAGGCAATCATAAACTGTGAAGAAATTAATCGATCACTCAATATACCTATGGCCGTAAAACTTTAAATGTGAGCCCATCAATCAATTTTAGACTGTAATGCCTTTTGATTAAAATCTCAATTGCGTGTGTAACAATCGTTATAATGTGGGCGAAAATGTACTAAGATTTCTAATAGCGTAACTTAAATACGACAAGTTATATCATTCAGTTGTTAAATTTTGTGTATATTCTTGGTAACCCTTATGTCTATTGTAATACGATTGTATTTCATATATACAGTACTAAAGCAGTAGCATTTAAAGTTGGTCATGCAGTTATAAACTGAAGGAAATAGATGTGTAGATAATACGATATGAACTCCTCAATTTCCTGATTTCCAAATCGTGGAAAACGTTTTTTAGGGTTCTTTGGAATAGGTTGCAATAACTATAAAACCTTTTTTATAAGGAAACAATCTTCAAAATTCATGATATTATGGCGATAAAGTAATAAAGATAAAGTTGAGCTAGATCATTAAGACAGATATGATGATGATAGCAGCTAACAAAAAACTTTAACGGAATACTCATGAAAAAACACTATCCCCCTTATTCATAAAAACTTATGAAACATTACTTAGTTAAAATACCGTTTAAGAGATTCTAAATTCAAATTAACCATAGAACATTTTGAATAAAGAATCTGCTAATCAGTACCTACCTAATTTAGCTATATAATGGTTATAACGTTTTTATGAATAAGGCTGTATGTAGATTTAAATTCGCTTAGGAACAGTACTTGAGTCCGTTAAATAGACGATATTTTCAAACATGATTAGTTATCGTTAAGTCCGGGAACTTTGGTATTTTACCACGTTCTTGGTTTCTGAACGAGAACGTTCGCAAAATTAATGACGCACGTCAGCTGTTATAACTTGTCCAATCAATTTTTAACACCCAATCACATAACTTGACTTAAGCTAGGTTCACAACACAGTGACAGGGTGTGTTGTGGCGTAGAAGACATAAATAAAATGATTCTGTTCAAACCTACGTCATATGAAAAATAGTTTTGTAGCCAAACAACGGCGTGTTGCGGAATTTGTTCGAAAGAGTCACCGCGGCCCTGGAACGCAAAGGGCTTTAGAAGGAACACGCATGGGTTTTAGACAGTAAGAGTCTGACACGCCCTTCCGCTCCACCCAGAGCGGAAGAAGTCATTTGATGATTTCCCATCCTTAAAATAAAAAAAAAGCCAAACAACGGCGTCAAAGGTGCCACGACACGACATAACGCAATATTGTGATCCCGGCTTTACGTTGAATTTGAGGCACGTCACCTATTTCTTCCTAAAAACCGGGAGTTAACTGAGTAATTATTTGTAGCATATGAAAGACCTATAAGGCCCACTTGCAGAAATTAGAGTTAACATTTTTAACTCCGGTTTAGTTCTAACCCGGGACCATTATATTTAAAATATTTTTTACTTAGGTAACCTCGTGTTAACCACTAAAGTTCGACTTTTAATTTTATTCAGTAACTTGACAGTTCAAAAACAATTTTTAATCGTGTTTATAGTGTTTTTAAGACAAGTTGTTAAACATAAAATAAAAAGTTTGCATATAAGTATCTAAATTTTTTAAGTTAATTATTTCGTTCTTTCAATCTTAAACCAACTATTTTTTTTCCCCTTCAACTGTCAAGTTACTGAATACAATTAAAAAGCTTATTTAATCATAAACAAAATGATCAACAACAGCGAGACACCACACACCAGCCATACTCAACCTGCGGCCCACGGGCGACATGTGGCCCACCAAGCTGGTGGCCTAAAAATCTTACCAAAAATAAAAGTGCTACGGAACCCCTCACAAAATTCCGTGCATACTTGCCAATTATGAATGTCTATTCGCTAGGAGATTTGCTTCGTGGTTATTTAGGCTAACATTTAATATTCATAAGTTTATTAACTTACTTTGCGAAGGATTCGGTTTAACACTTACGAGTATAAATGTTGACTTTCTTACCTGAAATCAAAAGATAAAATGTTATTCGTTTTTTATTAAAAAATAGTGTTGATGATACATAGGGTATTTTACTGAAAAAATCTAATAAGTCCGTCAGATAGATTTCAAAAAAAATATTGGCCATGTATTTTTTTCTTTTTTCAAGTAAACAAAAAGTGAAGACGATACAGTGAGTTGAAAACACACGTGACGTCACTACGATGGTACAATTTTAACCAGCGACGTATTTGTTATATATTTGTTTGCCTATTCCATCCCAATGCAGGGCAAATGCCTCCCTTTTTTCCTTCCATTCTTCCCGGCTCTGGGCTAGTGTAGACCAGTCCTGCCGATAGGCGTCAAGCTCGTCCCGCCATCTTCGCCTGGGTTTGTCAAGATGTCGCCGGTCATTTTTACGGTTCATTACCCAAAGAGTAAAAAGGGACCCACCCTATTACTAAAACTCCACTCTCCGTCTGTTTGTCTGTCACCAGGCTGTATCTCATGAACTTGTAGGGTCTATATAACTTATATGGTGTACTTAGTAAAGAGTATTCTATTCTATTCTTTGAAATGAAATTAAAAGACCCCATCATCTTCCTGCTCTTATCCCATGTTACTTGGGGTCGGCGCAACACGTTTTTTTCTTCCATTCTGTCCTGTTAGCCGTCACGCTATCACTAACTCCCTTTTCTTTCATATCACTCCTAATACAATCCATCCATCTTTTCTTTGGCCTGCCTCTCCCTGCCCATCCATCCACATTTATACCCCATACAAGAAAAATGTTTGTTTTCGGCTTATGGTATGGAACCCTTCGTGTGCAAGTCCAACGTGCACTTGGCCAGTTTTTTGGGACCCACATTGTGGTCGCTTTAGCTGTGCATTTTGTTAAAAGCTACCACAGATAACCAACATTCTTAACTCCCTAATTAAGTATAATGAAGCAATACAAACTCCATGACGTCTAGGTTCGCATTCAGTTGTTATGAAATAGCGTCTATGCGCGTTCCAATAGAAAGCAGCCGGCATTCTATGCTAATTGCTAATTGTGGTGTCAGCTAACTTATTACTCGTATATTAGTCTTGTTGCCACCTGATGGGAGTTTCTATGGGGTTCTATGTTATGTAATTGGGGAGTAAGGGACTTCTGTTTACAGTTCAGTGGTTGACCGCAGCTTCCGATCGAAGGAAGATCGATGTACTTAAACTACGGTTTAAGTAAACTGGTGTGGGATTACTTGGATTGCTCAAGGAGCACCTAAAATCCACATTTTCCATGGACTGTAATAACTTCTATTAATTCTGTAATATAAGAGACAAAATACAGAAAAAAAAAATCAACAAGTCAAGAGATGCGACTGGCTGTTTGGAATTCATTTAAAAAACGAATTTAATTTGACAAATTGCTTTCGTTCTAGAATCTAGGCCCCAGACTGTTTTCAAAAGATTTGTTGAAAATTATCAAAAGCTTTTTAATGGAAATATATCTCTAATAAGAAGATGATTACTCTGGGTAATTCAGCTACTTACAACCAACTCCCAAATAAAAAAAACCCTAAAAAGTATAAAATAACTTTAATTTCGGTAGTCGGTGTTAAAATACGAAAAAAACATTACTAGGAAAGCAAAACACGCAATTTCGTTTCATATATAGCCCAAGAGGATGATACATAATTTTCTATTTCCTCCAGCTATTTTGATTTAAAAACCAAACTACTGATCCGATTATCAATAAATTTCTATGGGACCAATCGGAACGTATATCCATTCACATGAAAAAGATTTTTTCAAATCGGTTTATAAATGACGGAGTAACAAAGGTTAAGAAAAAAGAAACAACCGAATTGAGAACCTCCTCCTTTTTTTAAGTCAGTTAAAAACAGAGGTTCACGACCTTTCCATGAACAGACAGACTAACCTCAGTTCCGGGTTAAAACACATATATCCGTGAAAACAAAACGTGTAATACCGTCTAAAACCAATCGCTGAACGAACGGGTTTGCCATACAAACCACCATGTAACCGGCGTGACACGTAAATTCGCTGGAACTGATTCAAGGCTGTCCGCGACGGCGCGCGATTAGACGCACCGTGTGTGTTGTGAGCTTTTTAAGTGCATGTATGCATATGGGTGCCTGGTATCTTAGATAGTTTAAGAGGCTATCTAAGCATTCTTAAGATATGTCAGGGCCAAATTCTACACGTTCACATCTCAGTCGCCATCTGTCAAAAACACATCTACTTTCCCTACATTTTGACAGATTGCTTAGAATTACTTAGTTGAATTGGCCTGTTGAAAATTATTGTAGAGTGGTAGAAATTAAATACGACTAAGTTGAACTTTTCTACATAAAAAATATACTAAAAATCACTGGCAGGTAGGGTTGCCAACCGTACTCTAAAATAGAGTATTGTACTCTATATTGCGTAGACGTACTTAATAATGTACAAAAGCAATAGAGTACACTAAAACACTCTATTATTTTGACTCTGTATTTTGATTAAACTGAATGAAATCCTGTCATTTCAGTATTCCACTGAAGGAGTTTTTGTCTTTTCGGTCACAATTGAATAATGGCAAAAGAAATCCATGGCTTCATTGGAATTTTCTAGTTGTTGAACAATTAATTTAAAAACAAACAACATTTTGGTTTAGCAATGAGTAATATAAGAAAAGGTACCCCCCTTTTTTAAGACTGTACTCATCATTTACCCTTTCTTCTAAAACAAGTTGGCAACCCTACTGGCAGGCCGCAGGTAATTTTAGATTACATAAATATAGATAATTTTAGCTCTCTGGCTTTTGGCATTTTTCTATGAAATCATAAACATAGGTACAGCTTCGTTAGTGATTAACCAATCAAACAGATGTTAAAGTGTACGTATCGCCGCGAAATATTTTTATTTCTATTCTCAAGAAACTTCTTGACATGACGTTTAGGTATACCTTTGCTCAAAAGATAATAAAATAATAAAAAGTATATTTTGGAACAATAACACAAGAATAAATACAAGTAAAACGATGATAGCTGCAAAAGTATAAACTGTAGCGCAGCTAGCAACGCCCTTCTCCAGATACAAAATGGAATGATGTTCCATGCAAAAAGTGCTTCAATGAGTAATTAAGATATGATGCCTGAATTCCGAGTGCAATACTTCAGGACTAATATACCACCCAAGATAACCAACCCATCTGCATGACAGGGTCACGAAGCCAAAGTATTAAATCAGCATGTAAAGCCTGGACACACGGCAACGGGGACAAAATCCGGGGGGTCGCCATTGTCCCGATGCTGGACTGCACAATGATGTGTTCCAGCCTTTGTTACGAAGTGAACAGTTAGCCTGGTTGGTCGTTTCTATGAAATATCTCCATTATAAAAGCCAGTTTTAAGTTTGTTAGTACGCATTTCCTTTTTATGGTTTGAGGAAGCCTAGTTCCTTAATCATGTTTGAGAGAGGGACAGCTCATTTTGGCTTGGAGTACTGGTTTAATGTGTTGGACAAAGGCGAGGTATTGACAAGATTGAACCTTTGCTAATGAGTTAGTTTTTAGGGTTATTTAGTTTGTTTTGTCGGTTGAAAGTTTGACAAAAATCGCGGATAGCCAGAGGGCCCAATTCTACAGTCTCAATCTGTCAAGTTGTAGGGAAATTAGTAGTCTTTTGGCAGATTGCGACTGAGATACGAATGCAAGCGTTGCTTAAAAATTTGTAAAATTAGCATTGTCTTTAACAACAAAAAAATGTTGCCCCACACTTGGATTTTTTCTTGTATCGTGGGTGCGTTTACAAACCTACAAAGTCACATACACAAATGGCCAGACCCGGAACAACTATCTATAGGCCATATAAATATATGTTCCGTGCGGGAATCGAACCCGCGACACGCAACGCAGCAGCCAACCGCTCAACCACTCCACCAACTGTGTCGTCTTCTTCTGATGATGGAATGCGATCAATGCAAATTAAAATAACATCTAAACACATTGTTAGGTATGCGTGTTAAATTAAAGGATTCTCAGAAAGTCAGTACTACCAACTCACTGTCTCAAAGTCACTACCAACATCTGAAGACAATCAATGCAATCTCGAAACCTAACTGTTTTTTCACAGTAATAAAAAAACCTTATGAGAAACAATAAAACCGAAGTACATTAGGACTATATGACGTCCGGCAACAAAATACCGGCCGGTCGATTCTGTAAACATGTCGAAGTGAAGGCTTGGGTGAAGTGATCTCGAGGTGAGCTGTCAATCCAGACAATCAAGATGTCACGTGATCACGAGGTGAGCTGTCATTCCATCTTGATTATATGGATTGACAGCTCACCTCGTGATAACTTCACTCAAGCCTTCACTTCGACATGTTTACAGAATCGACTGGCGGGTTTCAGCACCGCTATTTAACTACTAACCTCAGCACTGACTAGCAAATCTTGTCACCACAGCACAAGTTCCTGGGAGTTAACTTTTAATTGCATGCGAGCCTAGTACTTCATTCTTGATTACCCTTTGCTCTTCTAAGCTGTTTCTATTAACGCAAACGCACGCGTAACCCGAACCCGGTATTTACATGGTTTCTACCATTGCGTAAGTCTGTAATAAATAATAAGTGCCATCGAAATGGAACCTGTTTAGTATCTGTGCCTGATGCGAGATTGAGGCGAGGAGGTTGGAAAATGAGTGTGATCCGGTGGATGAGGCAATTTATTTTGGATTTGATTTATTTATTTATTTATAATTGGCTAACCAACAATTGTATATAATAAACATATAAATACACAAACACACACACACACACACATATTGTATATTGTATAACTGTATTGTATATTGTGTATTGTATTGTTGTGTGTTGTGTTTTACTATATCAAAAGCATGCTTACTTAGGTACATATAGCACATCCAGCTACAACAGGTCTCATTTATTTAATAGATTTTCAACTTTATCGCTTAATAATTAGGCTTAAGGTTGATTGGGAAAATTTGACAGTTACGGGTAGCTTGATGTGCTGGCGTCTGTACTTAACAGAGTACGTAACGTGCCTATTCACAGCAAGCGGCTTTATCGTTGACCACATCATTGCTTACCAACAGAAGGTCAATTCTTTAACTTGAAAAGCATTTTCAAGTCGCAATTTATTATCATATTAAATGTTGGGAAATTAGGGGTGTTTCGACGGTTTGAGAAAGCGATACGAAAGGGCTTCTTAAAAATACGAGAATTGCCCTTTAGGTGATACGCGGACGTCACGCGGTTTCACCCGCGTAGTTCCCGTTCCCGTGATAGTACGGGGATAAAATATAGCCTATGTTACTCGCTGATAATGTAGCTATCCATTGCTGAAAGAATTTTTGAAATCGGTTCTGTAGTTTTTAAGTTTATTCGTTACATACACAAATACAAACATCCAAAAATACAAATCTTTCCTCTTTATAATATTAGTATAGAGAGAGATGGTTCAACGCGAACTTATCAACACATAGCTATGAAAAACGAGCTAAGATGTTATAGGACTTGATATTTACATGCTAAAAATATTTATTTAGCAGTGCATTTGAAAATTATTTGGGCGCACAGATTGTTAGTCTTGTCCTCTTGTTGCTCCTATTCTGCGTATTCGGAGTTTTCCCTTATCACAAAATCTATGTACCAGCCAACTAATGGCTGGTACCTCCTGGTACGTAACTTGTGACTGAAAACTACTGAAATAACGACTATTATAGAAGTTTGGAAGCAAAAGACATGTCGCACCGTCCACAAATAGAATAGAATAAGGACAAATAGAATACTCAGAATTGATAAAAAGCGCCTATTTATACTTTCTGTTTTCCACGATTTTTGATTATACGTCTTTGCTTTTCTCCACTGGTATTCGGGGCTCCTTTACGCAAGTACCTCGTCCACACAATTTCTCACATCGGTTCGTCCCACTTCTTCGCGAGTTTCGAATAACGGTCCGTTCGGTTAACTAACTCTGTGTGATAACACAACTGGGCTACCATGGTAGGCCGCCATAAATCCACAATGAGTGCAGGCATATTTGTTCTAGCGACGGCTTGTTTATGCGATCCTGGTAGCTACGCTGTGCTGTTATCATGGATTGAAGAAAGTTCTCATAGTCTCCGGTAGTTGTAAAAGCCTGGGCTACCATGGTAGGCCGCCATAAATCCACTTTGAGTGCAGGCATATGTGTTCTACCGACCGCTTGTTTATGCGATCCTAGTAGCTACGCTGTGCTGTTATCATGGATTGAAGGAAGTTCTCGTAGTCTCCGGTAGTCTGAAAAGCCTGGGCTACCATGGTAGGCCGCCATAAATCCACAATGAGTACCTACGACATATTTGTACTACCGACGGGGTGTTTATGTGGTCCTGGTAGGTAAGCTGTGTTGTTATCATGAGTTGAGGAAACTTTTCATGAATGAATCTGGTAGTCTGAAATGCTTGTTTATCTGAATAGACGGGGTGCAGACAACGTTTTTTTCTCATTGCGTTGCTCAGTAGGGTAGAAGAAACATACAATGACGGGCGTGATTACATGTTTGTTCTTTATCTTTATTTAACAAAACGCCCATATTTTGGCAATTTGGGGCGACCCAATTGCCAGCAACCGTGCACAAATATAGACCGGGCTGCTATTATAGAATTCCAGATTCACTGGGTGCTACCTCAACATTTTTCAGTTATATTTAGTTTGTCACATTACAGTAGACGAAGTATCTATTTATTAAAACAAACTTTTTAGTTTCCTATTTGCTTTACAGCAGCGGTTCTAACCTTGTTGGCTGGCGACCCAAAGTATAAAAATGTCTGAAGCCCGCGACCCAAATATTGTATTTATCTTCAAGTGCAAAAAATAATAGGATTAACTATAAGCCCGTGGTTTGCTAAAATTGATGTTATTATCAAATATGAATAACTTTTTTAAGACGGCAAGGCGCGAAAATCCTGTTTTACAAAAATAAGTATTTGGAAATGGTAGTAGGGCCTTTTCAGCTTCATTAATTAAGGATAATTCTGCCTAAAATATCGTGAGACACATTCTGGAAAATCTTTCTTTTGGTAGGTACACCCTGTAATTCAAGCAATTCTTCTTGCGAACCATGTCAATACCACCCGTATTTTGGGTATCGACCCAAGGTTAAGAATCGCTGCTTAAAAGCCAAAGTAACAAAGAATTAATTAAAAACCCATTCATTATTGACGTCACAAACCACAAATGTCGCAAAACTTTTCGACAAAAAAACTACCAAGTAGGTACTGCACCGCAGCCCGAATCCACAATTACAAATCATGTAATCTTTCGTAAACGTGACAAAACCCTTCGCTTGACCTACGGACCTGTTGTGCCATCGGACTTAACCTGTAACTGTCTGTAATTGTTAGCACACCGGGCTATGTAGGTGCGAGTAGCTGCTACCAGTGTATAGCATTGTCGGTCAAAAAGACCCGTTTGCGAAAGTAGTGTGTTGCTGAAGTTTTTTGACTGTTGAAGTGAAATATGTTTGGTTTCATTTACATGTTAAAAGTTTATGGACTGTGTCTGTGTGAAATTTTGTGTTTTTTATTGACAAATCGATAAAACCGAAAATAAGGCTTTTCTTCAGCCCAAACTTGCACAATGTACTTGCAGGTTCTATTAATTTTTGCACTGTATGTAAAAATGTATGGCCTAAAGAAGTGGTAACTAATCATTTTAATAATATATTGCTACATACATACGAGTACGTTTCTCGCATTCGCATCTCAGTCGCAGTCTTCAAAAACAATCTTGTTCTTATATTTTTGAAGCCGAACGTTGCTTAAAAATTTGTAAGTAGGATTGGCCCTCAGGGTCAGGGTCTGAATTGAACTATACCTAGAATGAAAACCTGCCAAACTTTAACATTAAAGCAGATTTTGACAAGTTCAAATCAGAAACTGGTTCATCCACCTTTTAAACCTGACTCAATAACATCTAAGTACATCCTACAGCAAAGTACCAGGACCGCATAGCCAGCAACAGCTACACCGTACAAATTACATCCATCCCGGCTCCTATACAGTTATAAAACTGCAACAACAATAAAAGATACAATTCCACCAATACTGTAGAACCGGTAAGTTCCTAATAACATCAGTAAGTACCACCGGGATTTCCCAGGTTGTAAGTAGTTAGGAATGCCTGTACAACAGCCTAGGTTATTCCGCCGTAAACCGCGTAAGACCTTATGGAATGAGCGTACTTATTCCTATTATGGTTTTCATGTTCTTTGCTACTTTGCTAAATTGACGAAAAGGAAGAAATTATGGGTTTCGTATTTAATTATATTGTAGCGGCGCATCAATGGCCACCACATGAAAAACTAAGAAACGAAATTTGTACGGCACCAAAAAGAACCGCAGCGCCATCTACGTCGAACTAACAACGAAATCCTGCATCGCGTAAGCAAAGTTCTCCGTGCGATTTGAACAAATACAACAGTCCAAATATCAACTATCAGGCAGTTGCTCACCAGACACAACAACCGTCTGGTTCGGAAGATCCTCCCCTTTTCGGTGGAGGTATGCGGGACTTTACTCTCTGTTTCGCATACCTCCAAAATATTACAAGAGGTACAGTTCAAATAAGTTCATTACGAATACTGTACATAAGGTCACATTAATATAGATGGACAAATTTAAATACAGCGTTTAGTACGGTCTAATCAAAGATATCCAAACATAACAAACACTGATTAAAATGATTTTATTTTGACCTAGTATAAATTGCCAACATTTTAAGTGTTATCTAGTTTTTTTTTCTTTTCGTATCTAATTCGTTTTTCTTATTTTTTTTACCATTGTCCTTATTTTGGTGATCTGAATGATTTCGAAAAGTTTGTCCATCTAATTTGATAGGACCTTATATAGTGAGAAGAAGTGGGCCATAATCCAACCCGTGAGCCCAGTGCGGATTGGTGGAGGACATAAGTCTTCGATTTTTTTTTGTTTTGGACATGCTTGTTTTCTCACAATAGCTAACTCAGAACTTCAAAGGGTCATCTTAGTTAAAGGACTGACAACTGTCTGTCGATTGTCGTAGACCTTGGTTTTCTCATCTTAAGAAATGACAAAACTGGAACGAATCCCCCAAAAGTGTCATCGTGGTTCACTAAAGCTGTTTGTTTTTAGTAATAACTAGATGCCGCCCGCGGCTCCGCCCGCGTGAATGTCGAAAATTATCCCAAGGGAACATAATCCCGGAATAAAACTATCCTTTGTCCTTTCCCGAGGGCTCAAACAATCTTTATACCAAATTTAATCTAAATCGGTCTAGCCGTTTGCGCATGAAGAAGTAACAAACATACACACACACTCACAAACTCTCGCCTTTATAATATTAGTGTGATGTGTGATTTCAAACAATTGTAAAGTTTTCATAAATTTGAATTAGAATAATTTTTTTTATAATGGAGGCCCAAAGAAACGTTGCATATAGACGATGAAAAAAGATAACATGGGAGAGGGAAGATGGAGGCTTAGATTACCGAGGGTGCGTCGGACTTACGATTCTATCATCTCAAGTCCGGCGCACCCTCGGTTATCTATTGGCTAATCGATTCACCACGATTGCAAATCCATAATTACATACTCATATTCCATAACTAGCTTTTGCCCGCGACTTCGCACGCGCATATCCATTCTTCCCGCTCCCGTAGGAATTTCGGGACGAATTATACACCTAAACCTTCCTCATGAATAACCCCATCCATTGGTGAAAACTGCATGAAAATCGGTGCAGTAGTTTTTGAGTTTATCGCGAACAGACAGACAGACACGCGGCGGAGGACTTTGTTTTATAATATGTTGTGATATAAATGCGTAAATAACTCTGTCAGTCGATTGCTTACCTACCTCATCACATCTCACTGACTGAACAGTTTTATATGAAACTGGTGCTCGAAAAGACCATGTCCAGGAATAATACAAATAATACTTTTGACCACGGAAGTAGGTTCCTTTGGTATAATTTTCGACTGTATCGCGGGCTAAGCCGCTGGCCGAAGTTTAGTATAAGGGTGTTACCACACCAATTGATCGATCGTCGATCAATGCCACCGATCGATGGTAGAATGTATTAATTAGTCAACGTCGATCGATAGAAAGAAAAGAAAGAAAGAAAAAGTATTTAATTGCCACAAAACGACATAGGTACCTACCCACCCACATACATAATTTTACTTTTCTTAAACTAAACCCTAAACAATAGCTTCTACTTCTTTCTTCGATCAGCCAAAGTTATCACCCCAATCGATCAACGTCGAACGATGTCGATTGATGGCAACGTTTACGATCGATCGATTGGTGTAGTAATAACCTAAGATATGAGAATGGTGATCATTTTCGTGATCGTGAAGGACTTCAATCTCCTCAATTGTGCTTGAGATTACCAGTGATATCAGGATAATCGGGCGCATAAATACCTAAATTTCTTCCCACGAAAGAATAATATGGACATTCCTTTCTGAATAAATAAGTAGTACCGGGTTCCCGGAATTGAACAATTTTGCAAAAACAACTATAACAAACTTACTGAAATTATAGCAATTGTTATTTTGATTTAGTATCTTTATTTTATTCAAAACAAATGGAAAATCACATTGTGAATTAAAAGTTCCATTAGAATCGGCTTTATAAATAAAAAAAAATACAATTAGAGTTCACAACGAGTTCTAACTATATTTTGAATGCGAGCATTTTTAGCAATCTCAGGAATTTCGAACGATTCCGGGATCCGGGATTCTGAAAAGCATGTCCATTTTATACTTTCGTGGGAATAAAAGTGAAGTTTAGGTATATTAGCGCCCGATTATCCGATCACTGGTGATTACCTAACATACGAATGCGGAAAATAATTATTAGGTGTTTCCTTATGTGACCAAAAATAGATCACTATAAATCTTCGCTGGTCGTTGTTATGTTACGGATAGAATCTTTATTTGGTGATACAAAATCATTAAGTAATCTGTTTAAACCTACGCTTTTATCAGTCCAGCGTTTGCCTTTTAAGTCTAATTAAGTTACTATAAAATTAATTAATTAACTTAATAGGTATATAATAGGTAATCATTTGAAATCACTAAGTACTGCTATAAGCAATTTAATGTTTTCATTTTAATTTAATTATACCAGGATAGCAGGTCTTTAAGTGGCTATAATCAACACGTGGCTTTCATACTGGTGATTGGTGGTTTGTTTAATGTGAAACTAGCCAGAGAATATTTGATCAGTTATAATATAAGCTCATAAACACACAGGGACATTTGGTGTTGAAAGATATTGAAGTAATAAAACTTTAACCAACTTCAAAAACCATAGACTCTAGACAAAGTGCTATTCTATTAAAGATGGCGATTGGCGATTGTCAAAATCTATACTTACTAATATGTAAGCCAACCAAACAAATAAAGCTGAACAGTTTTATTTGTTTGGTTGAAAGGGTTAATCTCAGGAATTATTGCAGTGCGATTCAGCCGGTCGATTCTGTAAACATGTCGAAGTGAAGGCTTAGGTTCACTTGTTTACAGAATCGACCGGCTGTTTACATGTCGAAGTGAAAATTTTGGCGAAGTGAACGACAAGTAAGCTGTCAAATCATACAAACAAGATGGAATGATGGCTCACATGTCGTTCACTGCACCTAAGTGTACACGGTGAGATGTCAGACAGAATAGACCGGTTGGTTCGTATTTCGAATAATTGATTTTTCGAATTGATTTTTTTTTATTACTATCATTGTGCCGAATTCTAAACTGCACCAAACTCGAAAAAGAAGAACCTATCAACCATTTCCCAAGTGATAAGAAAACTGACCTCTATAACAACTCTAATTAAAGTTCAAATTAATTAATACTAACAATAAATGATGGATCGTTCATTAACAGTCATTACGCGCAGTGGGTAGGCTCTTCACGGTCGAGTGCGGAGAAATGGAAAGTAATCGTTATCATTATCTGCGCATATAGTGTACAGATAGCAAAATATTTTACCTGTTCTCTGAAGATGATACGGTATTTGATTTTTTTTTTATCTACAGGTATGACGGAGTATAAATTTCAAAAAACGACGGAGTTGTGAGGGTTTTAAAATTGATAGCACTAATTGCATGTGACGTCACACGCAAGTCCAGTTGCACGTTGTAATGTAGGTACCTATTTGCAAAACAATGCCCCGGAAAGCAACGGACATTTGAAGGAACACGGATGGGTTTTAGTAAGTAAGAGTCTGACACTCCCTTCCGCTCCGCCTATAGCAGAAGGAGTATATGATGATTTCCCATCGTACAAAAAAGGGACGAATGAGACAGATTTCCTCAGAACTGGAAGATGTGGAATCATGGTAAGTAGAGCCACCAAAAAAAAAGCCACGCCACGTTATTCAAAAACTAACAAGAATGCTTAATTAAACCCGTGACATATTTGCTTCCTTCAAAGAAGAAACGCTACGATGTCTGGCCCTTTACACTACTACAAGACCTTACAGACAGTACCAAGGAAGTTACTACTGGCAGAGCTAACACGATATGACAGAGACAAGTTTTGAGTATCTCCTTTGAACTTCTTGCAAGCATAATCCAAGTTTCAGGCCTATACGTAAACGAAGGTTGTCGTGCACTATCAGGTAGTATTAGAACCGTATTTCTCAAAATGGTCTAGACTCAGTGAAATTCTGTCAGCCAGAAATATTGCCAAAAAGTCTAAAAACGCATGGCATTGACGTGCACTACCAAAATGACATGTCGTTAATGCTTTCATTTTGTACTTTGACTATAGGTATTACCAGCACATTAATGATCGTTTTAACTGTGTTTAGGCGACCTTACCGGCAGACTTAATATATTATAATATTTTGGGAAATGTATTTCTGGCATAGCTGTACCAGGGAAATAGCTACTCGCAGAGCTAACACGATGGCTTAGCTCCTAAGACATGTTTTAAGTATCTCCTTTGAACTTCTTGCAAGCATAATCCAAGTTTCGAGCCTATACGTAAACAAAAATTTTATATAAACCAGCACATTAGTGTTCATTTTAACTGTGTTACTAACTCTTTTCAACTTCTTGCATGCACAATCCTAGAGTTTTCAAGTAAGTACATTAACGAAGGTTGTGTATATGTATAAACCAACACAATAGTGTTGTTTTAACCGTGTTCAAGGGGCGACCTGACCTGACTGACTAGTTATTTTATCTTTTGGGAAATGTAATTTAACTTACCAGTACCAGGGAGGTAGCTACGCATAGAGCCAACACGATTTAGCTCCAGACATGAATAGAGTAACTCTTTTCAACTTCTTGCATGCACAATCCTAGATGTTTTCAAGCAAGTACGTAAACGAAGGTTGTATATAAACCAGCACATTAGTGTTCGTTTAGCTGTGTTCAAGCGGCCGTGTCGGGCGACCTCTAGCCACGATTTCACTTGGCCAAGTCGGATCATTATCTTTACTAATTAATGCTATGTTCAATCTCATTCTGTAACTGTGGTAAGTGTGGGTGGAAGAATGGATGACCGTTGCAACGGGTAAAGTAAAAGATAGATAGTATTTATTCGGGAACAATGAAATACATAACATAATCTGAAGAGAACTTGAAGTGAGCCTAACCACCTAATTTTTTACGGGGAGATGTTTATAGAATAGCTAAAACGGCAAACGTGTATTAGGTGTCGTCCTAAAACAAAGCTATCGACGCTTGCGACGCCATCATTTGTTTTGCAAACCTGAACGCGGTTTCGTGCCGACAGAGGGCGCCTTCCGGCATCACTGATATCGTGACCGAAAAAAGAATCGACTTCTACACCATACATTTACTACTGGACAGCTGATTTTGGTCGCGATTTCAGTGTTTATTCCACAGTATAAGACGTTCATAATGATGAGCACAGAAATCCCTTTTTATTAGGTTTTGCGCTTAATCTGTTACACGTTTGTAGACAGATATGTCACGTCCACGCAAAACCGCTATCGCATCGCGTATCAATGCAGTGCGATACCTTCGACGTTGCTGTATGTATCCCGACTGCATCACACCACGAAGGTTGAGGAGATCGTGGAGTACATGAAGATGAAGACCAACTGGACCTTGAGGGTCGAAAAGTTGGAGTAGCGACACAACAACAACTTCAAGTCGTTTGTGGTGCGGGTTCCGACACAACACCTCGACACGGACTAAAGGAAGAGTTTTGGCCGAAGGGTGTACTGACGTTTTCGCGGCAGGCTACGCGACACCGCGTAGCGTTACTCGACACCGTCACTTCGTGTGTCTTAGTTTATAAGTTAAGCAAGATTAATATGTATTAGTTTTTTTTTTGTATGTTTCATTTGTGTATTTTATCTATGGGCCTTAGTTGCCTGATAATAAAGAATTATTATTATTATTATAATGCTAGACGAAGCAACCTGGGCCACTATGTCATACTTAAAGAACAAGCTTGTCTTCAACATATTTTGGCCCCCGAAGCGAAGCATTGTATGTACATAGTTAAAAGAGACTCAACTTTCGTTATAGGTTTTTGACTGTCGAAATGAACAAGAGAAGTCGTGTCAACAAGACTTTTTAAACTGTTAGCAGTAGCGCTAGAAGCGGTGGGTTCCGTACCAACGAAGCTTTGATTTATTTAAGTTCCTACCTGATTCCACAATTTGTTACCCACAATTATTGTCTGATTAATAAATTAAGTTTTTAGTAGTAAAGAAACTGCTTGTGGTATTAAGTCTACCTTTGTACGTTTTTGTGAGTAAATTGTTCAAATAAATAAGTTAAAACTAACTGAGCTTTCGGTCGATAGCAACCGGACAATGTCTGAATAAATAATTTGAAGTTATGTATTTGTCAAACAGTACTTTAGCGTGAAAACATATAATACTTATGCTATTAAAGAAGGGTCGGTCACCTGACTACTACGGCAAAAACGGAACCCTTTTAGGATCACTTCATTGTTTCGTCTGTCTGACTGTAAGTATATCAGTCTGTCAAGACACTTTTTCTCAGGAACACGTAGAGGAATCAAGCTGAAATTAACATCAAGTTGCTACCCCTAGGAGCAGTGAATTTGTAATATTATTCTGTAATCTCAAAAAAATATGTTTGTAATTCCAAAAAAAAAATATTTTTTTGCGATTACAAACTTACCTATATTTTCGGTTGAAGAATTGAACGAGACATACATTGATGTACGGGAAAACATTTTTTCAACAACGTAGTTAAGTTTGTCCTTCAATGTTACTTGCTATATTTTTGTCAGAGTAATGAGAGTGCTTTCATAATTTATAAACTTCCTTAGGTAATTTACTCGGAAAAAATGAAGACTTGATCGGAACCCTCGGTGCGCGAGTCAGACTCGTACTTGACGAGTTTCTTATTATTTATTGATAAGTTTGCGTTTCATCACAATCTCACCTGATTATGTGGTCGTCGCATATTTACCTCGAAGAAATCTATTGATTCTTAACTTAAAAACTTTTAGAAAAATTTCTAAAGTAAATACTAATCAGGAATTCCTCAAGTAAACTGGCTTAAACATTTTAAATTTTTATATAAGTAAGTTAATAATTATTATGTATACAATAAAAAGGGTTACACAATTCTCTTCAGATCTACAGAACCCCAAACCTACAGCCAAGTTAATTATCCAGTGGCAGCAAGGTTGCGAAACCACAGACAATGAATGTCTATGGGACAAGCGCCCGTGTTACGACATACTACAATGGCGGACGATAATTTGTGTCTATGGTAATGTCCTTATTACATAAACCATGGTAATCTTATGGTTATGAATGGTAATTGTTATCAGTTTGATATTTTGTGTGGTAATTTAATTATTTGTTATGTGAAAATAATTTTGAAATAGAACTGTCATCAGCTAATGTACTAGGGCATTAGGAACGTCAAGAAGAGAAGCGTCCTTCTAATCTTTTCTAATGTTGATGTAGAAAGATTCTTGAGTTTTCCTAATCATTCAATCGATCTGTCTAGCCTTTTCCCAACTATAATGGGAATGGCTTCAAGTCAGACCGGATACAGCTGGGTACTTATAGTATATTACGTGGAGTACTTATATAACAGTAACTAGGTAAAAAGATACCTCTTGCCAGTGCTGGTATCCTAGCTTCTGACTACTCGTTACGACTGCCAAAGAACTATAAAATACAGCCAGAAAACCACCGGCTTAACGTGCTCTCCGAGGCGCAGGAGTATCGATGTTTATTGGGTGGTCACCCATCCACGAACCGACCTCGGAAAGCATTGCACCTTGAATATCGACCCGAGGGCTGTTATTACTTGGCCACGCGCTCCTCAGTTTAGCTAATCTTTAAAAAAGTAATTTAAAAAATACACAAACGTAACCATATTATTAAACTACAACAGTAGCCTTTTTTGTGGATGGGAAATCATCAGATGACTTCTGAGTGTCAGACTCTTACTGACTAAAACCCACCTTAGTGGTCCTTCAAATGCCCATTGCGTTCCAGGGCCGCGGTAACTTCTTTCGAACAATTCCGCAACACAACAATAGCCCTAATGATTCAAATAAAGAAAAGAAAATCAAGAAAGAAAAAACTTTCGTTTTTCTAAATGGTTTAAAATGAAAAGTTCATGCGCACAGCATTATGTTACATCACTACATTATTAGGCTGGCTGTAAACTATAAGTAGTACAGTCATTAAATGTGCACAAGCTTTGTGTGGCGCTAGAAATGGCGATTTGGTGATGGTGTTTTTAATGTTGAAGTATATGTGTGACGTAATGTTAACTGGACCCTTGTGCTTTAGAAGTTACTGATAATTTCAGCCGAAGTACATCGATCGGTCCTGTGGATCCCCGCTGCCTTCATCAATCGCTCCACCTTGTCATGTGAGAGGCCTTCTAACATTTTAGCTGCCGATACGCGGTCGCCACTCCAGAACCTTTGGACCCCATCGACTCTCTTCCGCAAGCAATATGCTACCCAGTACCGCTTACCACTCTCCTGCGGATATCCTTATTATAGCCCTTTCTATTGAACGCATAAACGTACTTAGTTTTCGTTATTACCAATTCAGATCTCATTAACTTCTTTAAATTAGCACGACTAAACCAGACAGATATGGTTTAAAACTTGTAATAGGTGCCTGAGTAACCCACTACGCTATACTATATAGTATACCGGAATCATTCTCCAATCCCACACTGACCAGGCCAGCACGAAATACTGTCACACTTATTTAAATATCAATTTAATTTCTAATCACCGCAGTTTCTATGGCCCCACACTTAATACCGATGCCTAATAACGGCCATAACTGTAGGCTCTCTCGGTTATTTGCTCTGTCACACACCACACTGGCTGTTACCTATCACTGACCGTGGACAACCCTGAGATGAGGCTGTGACGTCATTACGCTTTACAGTTGGTGGATAGAACAGTTGCCTTATCATTTATGTTCCCCTGGTAGATTTGTGTTAAGTTTTTGTAGTTTGGGTCGTTAATTTTAATGGGAGGATGATGATTTTATAATGATTGAACTTCTTTACTTATTTTAAAAATCTAAAGGCTGTCTAGCAGTATGCTGATAAGAAATATAAGCTCGTATTAACAGCCTGCATACAAAATGTATGGATTTCTGAAAGCTGTGAAACCTGTGATCAAGAACGAAAAAGTTCATATTAAAAAAGTTTATATTAAGCAAAAATTAAAAAGACTTTTACTAAGAAAAGAGACAGTCCTGAATTCTGTTTGCTCAGAAACCTGTTGGTTGAGAATCTTCGAAACGTTTCAATGTTTAATTATGAAACGGTGCAGATATTTTAAAAGAATTAAGAATAAACAAATTATTAACCGAACACTTCACAGCCCGATTTGACACTTTGGTTTCCTTTAAGCACAAGAAGTCACAGGAAGTATGGCAACGTAGTGGAAATACGTTTGTTTATCTAGGAAGCATGGCTCCATTCATACAATCATAGTTAACATCCTAAGACCTTAGCCCTAATATGCGAATATCCTTCTCACTGCAGATGAACGAACCGTGACTCCTTGGATAAACTTTATTATATACAGAAAGAAATCAGTCATGTTTAAAGCCGCAGTTTTAAAAGCGAGGCCATTCATTCAACTAATACATTAACGGAAAATAAATTTAGATTATGAACATCTGGAGAAAACCCTCTTCTTTACAGATCTGAACTCCTGGTTAATAAAGAGGTATAACAAGACTGTAGTAAATGCTGGATTCTGTGTTCTGTGGTAGTTACAATAAATCAGTCAATCGGGGTCAATTTCATCTGTAAAATTCTAGGATTTATGAACATTGGGGGAACGTACGTCGTACGTCAAATATGTACTGAAAATTAACATCTTCATTTATAATTTTATGGCAGGCTGTGGTTGTCGGAAAAACAATTTAAATTCGCTTTCAAAATATAACCGGTAAGGTGGTGGTAACTTTAGTGCAGTGTGTCTGTGTGAACTATATATGTATAATTACTTAGATTTTATCATTCTGCATTTCGTATTTTGACAGACTTGCAAAGCCAATTAAAACGTTTCAACCCGATGCCATCGATTTTCATAATGTACCTACCATGGATTCTAGAGCATTATCTTGTATCTTTGAATAAAAGTAATTTGAGAAAAAAGTCATTCTATTTTTGAAATGTTCAAGATTCCATTCTCGGCGGCAAGGATGCCTTTAGAGTATATTTTTTATCTGTGGCCACAGATTATACAGTGCGATTCAGACACCGCCATTGCGCTGGCTAGTTTTAAAATTTAAATGGTTGACTTTTATTTTTTCTTATGAGTGTAACATACAGGCTGCTAGGGCTTCATGGGAATCGCATAATAGTCTCTTATATTTAGTTCGGAAAAAGCTTTTGCATCAAGGGGAATCAATATTTTGTAATCCCGACAAGCTATAGGCCTCCCATAACTTGGATGACCGATGATGATCTGATGAAGGACGTGGGAGTCCACTGAAGCACAGGACTTGTCGATGACACAAATTAGGTAGATTTCTAATGGCTACAATCATTATGAAATTGGCTACCAAACAACAGTTTGATTTGGTTATTCGAGACATTGCATGATGGATGACTCAAGATATTATGATAAAAGTTCTTACACTTTCGGTGCCCAGGTACTATGAAGTCTTAAAACGATCATGATTCCGCTCTAAGAGGGAGACGGAGCCATACATAACACTATCCTGTTTACATCATCGGAATTGGATCGCATTAGCACATCATAGGGCTGCAGAACTCAGCATATGGGTCGAACCAGGTGTTGAGTTCTGGGCCCCGAAAGTGTTAACTAAGTTTTAGCGATTTTACTCATCTATACATTTAGACACACCTTGTATAAAAGAGTATAAGTTAACTCGTTCAGTATATCAGTTACGTCCATCGCTCCGCCCATCCACCTGTTGGAATATTATAAATTTCTTAGCCCATTATCTAGTAGTGTGCTTTATTTATTTATTTACGCTCAGAGGAAACTGGCTGAGCAATATTGTTAATGAGCGCACGTAAGCTTATTTAAGCAAATCGGATATATTGCCAATTGGCTGGGAGAAATGATAATCATCTGCCACTTATTCGTCTTAACTGGTATCGGTGCAAACTCTATGGGAATTCTGATGTCTTGGTAGAAATATAACCCAATTTGCAAGGTCGTGGCGGACCTAAAGACCAGGAAAAACCAGACGTACCAACATTCAAAGACACATCTTTCAGTGGAACCGAACGCGATTAACCAATCTAAGCCGCGTTCGTTCAGGGGGTATCTAATGCTGAACGTAGGCCGCCCCCAAGTATGGTCACGCGTTGCCACATATTTTTATCTCAATTTCTTAGAAAGTTTTTGTTTCAGAGGGGCTACTCTCTAAGCTCACAGTCCGTAGTTTTGTTCTTAGTTGCGGGCGTATTCTAGTCCGTATCACCTAACCACTAAGAATTAATGACAACACGATTTGACAGTTACTGTCAAATCGTGTTGTCCTTTATTCTTTATTCTGGTTCGGAACTAATCGTATGTCCGTAGGTGATACGAAGTAGAATACGCCAGCAACTAAGCCCGAAACTACGGACTTCGGGTTTAGAGAGTAGCCCCCCAGGTGTGGAAGGAAACATGTAGCTGGATTGAGAACAACCTTCAGAACAGATCACATCCAGACAAGATATTAATGAATAAATACAAGCTATTATAGGTCCAAACGACCATACCAAAGTGTAAGTTAGCTGTTCCTTTGAAGTATGACCAAGTAATATCAGACATCTTAAATCTAACCATACTCCGAACAGAAAAACTTCAATGAACACGTAACGGAACCACATAACATCGTCGTAAGCATTACTTTTTATAAATTCAAGTGCACACCCCTGTTACTTGGTGTCGCCTGGACGTGACAACTCCACGTCTACTAACTTGACAAGCCACTGAAAAACAAAACCATGACCCTTATTGGCTACACTAATGGTCTAAAATAGTTTGACGTATCTGCAAAGTGATCTTTGTCAACTGAGATATCACCAACTTTATTCGTGCCATCACAAAAGTCTTTAGCTACGAAGCTGAAAGGTTGAAAATGGCTTGATGGAACGGTATTGTTAAGTTTGTTTACAAGGGCGTTCATACACGCGTGATTGAGATCGTCTAGCGATAGGTTCGAGAATGTCATTGTTCTTAGGGCTACCAACTTTTTGTATGGAATTGGAAGAAGAATAAAAATTACTGTGAATCTGTGATATATCGGTGTTCTTAGAATTACTAGCATTGTTTTAACCATATTACTCCTGGTAATGAATAGGACCCACAATTCGAGGCTGTTTTTGTTTTGCCTTAGGTAACTGTTGGTGACACAATTCTTGATAAAAATAAATAAAACAATTGTTTAAGATATTCAAGTATTTGAAATATTGATGAATTGAAATAATCTCGAGTTGAAGTATTGATATTGAGCCTGAGAGTAGATATTCATCATCATCATATCAGCCGAAAGACATCCACTGCTGGACATAGGCCTCCCCCAAGTGTCGCCACAACAACCGGTCCTGTGCGTCCCGCAACCCTCACCAGGTCATTGGTCCACCTTGTGGGAGGCCTACCAACGCTACGTCTTTCGGTACGCGGTCGCCACTCCCGAACTTTTCGGCCCCATCGACCATCTGTTCTGCGAGCAATGTGCCCTGCCCACTGCCACTTCAGATCTCTCTTGCGGATATCATCATTCCTGATTCGATCACGCAAGGAAACTCTGAGCGAGATAATGTTACTTAATAATGTCTCGCTTGCACACGGAAAGTAGGGAAGTATTACAATACAAGGGAATTTCCTGGAATAAAAATTTATCCTAATTTCTCCTCTAAGGTGAAGGTCTACTGCCAGGGTTGCGGAATTTGTTCGCGTCACCGCGACCCTGGAACGCAAAGGGCTTTAGAAGGAACACGGATGGGTTTTAGTCAGTAAGAGTCTGACACGCCCTTCCACTCCACCCACAGCGAAATCTTCTGATGATTTACCATCCTTAAAAAATGAATAAAAAAGGTGAAGGTCTAGTCTACGAGTACCTGAACCAATAAGTAACAAAATTGATTCAACGATTTAGGTGACATACGTGACAAACAAACAGGCAGGATTACTTTCGCATTTATAACATTAGTTTGGGTCAGGAAACTGTCGCCACCTAAACTATTGCCAATGAAATTAAAGTTGGCCTGAAGACGATTTAGAAAGCACTATCCAGAAATGACAATGCTAGCAATTTTTAAACACTTTCCTTAAGGATGGGAACTCATCAAATGACTTCTACCGCTCTGGGTGGAGCGGAGGGACGTGTCAGACTCTTACTAACTAAAACCCATCCGTGTTCCTTCTAAAGCCCTTTGCGTTCCAGGGCCGCGATGACTCTTTCTAACAAATTCCGCAACCCTGGCAGGGTTAAAATCCCTATGTTACCATTTCCGTTCAAAATGTTGGAAATACGTCGTCGAAAAATATTACTGTCTAAGTTGGTGCATTTTTCGTCCCTTTACTATATTGTGTACCGATGACATTTACGCTTAAATGCGGTTAGATGACCATTCTATTCATACCTGACTGACATGCTGCAATTAATATAAAGTTTCATAAAGCACTTTAAAACTTTCTTTTTAATTAGCACACTAAAGATAAGCTTGATGGGCCTGCCAGCGATATTCCTGATATTGTTTTTCTTTGTGAAAACGGTACTGTAATGCTGTCTATGTCTGCCAAGGTTGCGGAATTTGTTCGAAAGAGTCACCGCGGCCCTGAAACGCAAAGGGCTTAAGAAGGAACACGGATGGGTTTAAGTCAGTAAGAGTCTGACACGCCCTTCCGCTCCACCCAGAGTAGAAGAAGTCATTTGATGATTTCCAATCCTTAAGAAAAAGGCATTTCGACCTGCCTTGTCCTGCTAAACCCAACCTACCAAAATTACTATTATGTACAAAAACAATGAGAACCGTTTAAACAAAACAATTTTTTGATTTGTCACCTTTCTCTAACTTTCCGTCAACTCAATGCCATCAGCCCTAGTTCTAAGAAAGAGAACGTCGGCCATTGGCTGCCCGGTCACGTGCAAGAGTTAATGAGAAAAGACGGATGGGCCCACACTGATTACTGACGCGTTTGATCTGCCGTCGACTCCTGGAATCCTGGTACCTAAGGAGAAGACGACGTCGTGTGCGTTTCGATTGAGGTATTGTTTTATAATTAATTTATTGTAACTGCTTATGTCTAGACGGTATTATATCACATAACATCACGACTGTATTTCCCGAAAGGTGAGGCAGAGGTACCTAGAGTACATCCCCTCCATTTAGGCAAGTTTGTTTGAGTCCTACCCAGTTTTTATTACTTAAACAATTTAAAACACATCTGCCTTTTCCCAACTATATTGGGGTCGGCTTCCAGTCAAACCGGATTCAGCTGAATGACAGTATTTTACGTGAATCGGCTGCCTACCAGACCTCCACAACCCATTAACTGGGTAACACAGTACTCCTTGGCAAGACTGGTGTCAGATTATGTGACTTCTGACTATCCGTAACGCCTGCCAAAGATCTACAAATGACAGCCGGGACCAACGGCTTAACGTGCTTTCCGAGGCACGGAGGAGTCTCGGTATGTAAAGATGGTCATCCATCCACAGACCAACCTCGGCAAGCGCTGTTTAACCTTGAAGATCGACCCGTGCGGCTGTTATTATTTTTCCACGAACATAAGATACTAAAACGAGAACGGGATTTGCGCGAATGGGACATATCCCACTCGCATTCTCCCATTATATATTATAAATTATATTATAATTATCATTGTATATTATAATTCATATTATAAATATTATGGTATTTATAATATGAATTATGTTATAAATCGAAACAAAACAAGAACAAAAAGTTCGAGACACATACAGTCTGATGTAAATCTTTTTTTTTTTCTTATTCCAATGTACAGAACTGTGCTGGACCACTTTACAAAATAATACGCTATAATATGTTAAAACCAAACCCTAAATTCATATCCCAAGGTTCATCCTCATTATAAAAAAACAAGACTTCACAAACAACCCAATTACAACTCCACCGAACCACAATAACTCCTAAATTTATCATTAAAACAAACTATCAAAATGGCCGCATTAAACAAACAATACTACATGAATCAAGCTACCCACTTATTTTTAATTTATAGCGACCCACAAGCGAAGCCGGGCCGCTCAAAGATCCGCGCATCTAAGGCCATAACCTTGTCCATATGTGTGCCATATATGGCCTATCGTTAATAGGCCTGGTCTCCCACGCGCCCCGGAAGGTTGGCCCGGGCTTCCCAAGGCTTGATTCAATAGGCCTTGGAATACAGTAGCAATTAAGGCCATTTGAGGACCGCACATTGCATGCATGCGGTTCGTAATTATTCGGACGATTGTATTTTAGGGTTACGTTTGTGGTACCGTGTCAGTCAGCTTGAATGGGATGGAATTACATTGACTAAGTACCCGTTAGGTTTAGGTATAGGCCAGTAAAGGTATTTGGTATGGGTTGTGTGCAATGCAATGCAGTTGAAGATAGGTAGATTCTGTTTGGTTAATTGATTAACACACGACGCACAAACTAAAAAAAAAATATTAGAGACATGAGTTTCTTACAGGAACTTAGAAAACGTTTTCGCGTCCGTAATTTAAAGCCAGTCCAGGGGGGCTACTCTCTCTGCCAGGGTTGCGGAATTTGTTCGAAAGGGTCACCGCGGCCCTGGAAAGCAAAGGGCTTTAGAAGGAACACGGATGGGTTTTAGTCAGTAAGAGTCTGACACGCCCTTCCGCTCCACCCAGAGCGGAAGAAGTCATTTGGTGATTTCCCATCCTTAAAAAAAAAAAAAAAAAAGTGGGGCTACTCTCTAAGCCCGAAGTCCGTAGTTTCAGGCTTAGTTATCACCTACGGACTTACGATTAGTTCCGAACCCGAACTAAGAATGTATGACAACACGTTTTGACAGTTACTGTCAGGTGCAAAATTCGGAGTCTGCAAAAAAATTGCAGACTCCGTAATATTGTAAGAAATCTTTATTAATTAGATTATAATTTCATTGTAAAATACCGCGTGAAATTGTAAACTAGTTTCTCTAAATAAGACACGGATATATTGGAAACTATTGAATTTATTGTATACAAAACGATTTTTTATAATATATCGAGAAATTATAATCATACCAAGATTTATTACAATCTGACGGCGTTTGCAATTTTCCGGTGACATACATAAGAGATCAATAACTAACGCTTCGAATTGTTTAAGTACATTTTTTTTTTCAAGTTTTGATTTACAAGGTCGGATTGTTCTAGCAGAGAACGAGAGTTCCTCAACGTTGCAAAATCATAACCCGGGGAGCGGGGAGGGTCTCTCCGTAATCGGTCAAATCAAATTACAATTTACATAGTTTGGATAAATATCTAAATGACTTCACTTAACTATTATTCATTTTGTACGGTATTACTGGACTCAGAATTTTAACTGCACATCCTGGGAATTGAACCCGCGACCCCGGTATCGGTACCCGACCGTTAGGTACGTTGTACTATGGTAATATTAGTATTTGGGTATCGTGTTCCTATATTTTACGATTCGTTATCGGTACACGTTATCACTATTCGATTGTTTGTTTTATTTGTATGTTATCTTTAAAATTATTGTTTAGAATCTCCTGATATCTTTTTGGCACTGTTTATGAGAACGTTCGAGAATCTGTTGCATAAATAATGTGTCACGATTTAATAGTAAGAAGATTCGATGTCAATCTATTAAATTATTAGTATTTATATTAAAAAAAGAAAAATAGGAGTCATTATGATGTACAGCGGGTCGATTCTGTAAACATGTCGAAGTGAAGGCTTGGGTGAAGTGATCACGAGGTGAGCTGTCAATCCATATAATCAAGGTGTCACGTGATCACAAAGTGAGCTCTCATTCCATCTTGATTATATGGATTGACAGCTCACCTCGTGATCACTTCACCAAAGCCTTCACTTCGACATGTTTACAGAATCGACCGGCTGGTTACTTATTGATGACAAAACACGATCGTCTGTGATGTTTTACTAGCTAATTTAATTTGTCCCTGTCCATGTATATTTTGAGAATTTATTTTAATTTAAGCAAATTTCAAATTTCGAAATGGCTCAATCAATCTGCTCAACTATGTTTTATTTTCCTTTACTGCACATGAAAATAAATAGTATTTTAAACATGGCTTTATAATATTAGCAGAAAATACAATTTATTGTTCTTGGTTCGAATTATTTCACTGAAAGAAAGCTTCTACGCTGCGATGCATGGGCTTTTAATCCCGAAACAATCACGGTAACTGAGAGAAGCGAAGCTGCGTGAAGAATGTAGTTCGTCAATGTGTGTATATCTATAGCCACAAATCCAAATACAAAGTTCTTTGTCTTCTCATTCTTACCGAACAATGTCATACAACTCGTAAAGCAATGACTACCAAGCATGATTAATGAAATAATGATAAACGACACAGTAGTTAAAAGTATTCCGAGCATGCGCACTAAGGCGTTCGTCGATTGTTTAAGAAACAATTGTGTGCATGCGAAATACTTGCTGGTACTTATGAGCGCCTGGTACGAGGGGAATTTGGATGTTTGGCGAAATGTCTGTTTGAGTGATGATTTTTGGGGGTTTTGTGACCATTGTGTTATGTATATGTCCCTGCAGGGCAAAGGCCTATTTCCACCTTTCCAATTCCACGTTTCCATCGAAACTAACACCACTTTGGTCAGTTATTTAGATATGAGTTCAGATCATCGCGCCATCCCCTTGGAATTCTATTATGGAACCACGAAGTTTTTATGTTGGCCAAAGCTTAAAACACATACATAAATAATATATTGGTTACTATATACATCAAGACTTTTAAAATATTCCTAGCTCATTTTTATTATAAGCTCGTAGTGTCCCACTGCAGGGCAAAGGCCCCACTTTCCTTCTTCCTGCAGCACATCATGAAAATGGCCAAAATCTACGATATGTCCACGACATAAACACTGGTGAACTGCCTGCCGTGCAAATAGCTTCATGTTTTTGACGGACTGACTTTGACAATTCAAAAGTACCTGATAATGGTTTATTTGAAATAAATGCTTTGACTTTGACTTTGCCCATTCTGAACAATATAAGAAGCCATTTCACCAGGGATATCTTTTTACACGTTCAATTCCACTACGATTTTCAGGATGTCTTTGCGGATGCCGCATACATGTCACGTTGGACTCGCCAAGTGAGTCGCCGGCTGTGGAATAAAATTCACGTGAACTCACAGGGTGAGTCGGTGGCAGTGAACGAAGTTTACAAGAAACAGTGCAGCCATCAACAGAGTTCTATGTACAGCACCGCGGCGTCAACACAAACGATTCTAAATTGACAAATGACATATTGTATCATTGTCTGATTGTTTGTGCTTTGAATCAATACAAAGTCGGTATTTTTATTGTTTTAAATAAAAAACATATCATGCAGGAAACATGCATATTGATCACTGCATTATGTTAATTGAGGTGCAGGGTGGTATGCTTCTTCGGTAAACTGTTTTTTAGTTTCTTTAACAAGTACATTGATTTTGTTTACATACTTACTCTGTATACTATGTTTGTTAATCTGTGAAATTAGTTACGTTGACAAATGCAATTAGTAAGTTCCTAAGTCGGTTTTGGTTATTTCATCTTAAAATACGAAATTTTGGATATTCGTTTATTACTCAATTACGCCAGAACGGCTGAACGGATCTGGATGAAATTTGGCACAGTGATAGATTGTGGTCTGGAATAGCACATCGGCTATTTTAAACCGGGAGTATGGAGTATTCTCTTGGGAAAATTTTCGATATTCACGCGGTTTTATTTTCTAAAATTAGTAACTTTTTGCCAGTTTATGTCAATCCACAATTTCTCGAACCGACACGGAGATATCATAGACTAATATAGACTATCAAATTTTGATGCGTAAAGTGGAATTCCAAATGTTCAGTTGACAATGTATCGAGAGTTTACAATCTCTCAAGTTATTTTATAATCTTACGGAGTTTTCCATTTCCCGCTGACAATATATATAAACAGTCTATATGTATTTTTTTCATTATGCCATATTTAGTTCCTGTCGTAATCTGTTCTTTTATGCATATTACTTGTACAAAATAATTGCGATGTTTCACATTTACCAGGCGTCCCGTGACGGCTCACAAGTTTTTGTCGACGACTAAACATCATCCATCCGTCCGCACAAACTTTTACTTTTAGCATTTTTTTAAATTAAATTTAAAAAAAGTTAAAGAAGAAAATAGGCTTCATGAGCCCCAATAATGAACGAAGGTTCTTTTCTAAGTTTTTAATACTGTAAACAACTGTATCATGTATCAATGCAGAACTGGTGCCCTACTAAGACGTGATAATGCAATCCAATTCCGACGATGTAAAAGAGATAGTGCTATACGCTTTGTATAGGTTAGTCTCTCTCTTGGAGCGGAATCTCGATCGTTTTAAGACTTCATAGTAGGGCGTCAGTTTCATATAATGTGAATAAATACGATGTAGTATGCTTGACCCTAATTCCCTATACTTATTGTTGTTTTTGTATTTTAATTATTAGTTACTTGGATTTTAATTTAATTAGGGATTAAAATTGATAACTAAAGACATTCAAAACATCATATTTTCAATAAGAAACCTAAAACTAGACAAATCTGGGCTCAAAAGATTTTTTTGAAGTGAAAACTTCTTTAGCGGCGTTGTGCACTTTATGGGATGGGTAAAAAATGTTAAATTCGCGTCAGGACACGTGACCTGATCGAAAATTCGTAAGTCGGAGGGAAAGTATTTTTAATATAATATAAATTTTCATATTCGATAGCGCAATAAATGAATATTGTATTTTACCACATAAATGATAGTACTTTTATACTGATAATTAAAGCAATTCGTGCGAAATTATTCCCTAACCATTCCAAAATACCAAAAATGCACAACGTTAATGTTCAAGCTTTTACTTCTGCACTCCCGGAGTGCAACCCGTTGTTTTTTTTTAAGGATGGGATATCATCAATGACTTCTTCCGCTCTGGGTGGAGAGGAAGGGCGTGTCAGACTCTTACTGATTAAAACCCACCCGTGTTCCTTCTAAAGCCTTTTGCGTCCCAGGCCGCGGTGATTCTTTCGAATAAATTTCACAACCCCGGCACGGCTCAAAAGCTTAATATTAAAAAAATGCGGAACCTGGCAAAATACTTGGCAGGAAATCAAAGCATCGAAATAATGAAAATCGATTGGAATTATAAAACGAAGAACACATAAAAAGCGAATGAACGTGGGTGTACTACCTTACATTTATTGACATACAAAATCATGCATAAAAACATTTGACAGTCGAAATCATAATAATGACTGACACATAAAATTCAATTGATTTAATTTACTAATTGAACACATTCAATTAAATTGGTACACTAGTTCTTGTTATGATTTCCGCGTAATCAGAGTTTCAATTTTAATGGAATTGGTATAAAATGTTAATTTAATTAATCTAGTTTTGTTATGATATTCTTGTGCGAACAACTTGCATGTTTTTGTTGAAAGATGGACGTATTTTAATATAAGGTGTCTGGTTTTTTGCGTGATTTTATGAAACTTATTTGATCTATTTCCTTGTTAGTATTAACTATATAGTTCTTAGAGAATATGTAATGAGTAGTCTAACCACACCGTGTTTTTAGGGTTCCGTACCCAAAGGGTAAAACGGGACCCTATTACTAAGACTCCGCTGTCTGTCCGTCTGTCACCAGGCTGTATCTCATGAACCGTGATAGTTAGACAGTTGAAATTTTCACAGATGTATTTATGTTGCCCTAACAACAAATAAACAGAATAAAATAAATATTTAAGGGGCTCCCATACAACAGACATGATTTTTTTTTGCCTTTTTTATAGATAATAGTACGGAATATTCGTGCGCGAGTCCGACTCGCACTTGGACGATTTTTTTTTTCGGTATTTGTGGTCAATTGAACTCCTTATTTTTTCTTGTATTAGACGTATTTTATAATTAACAAATATCTCACAAAAAGTCCCGAAACTTAAAGTGCTCTGTAGTGTCCGACTATAGTAAATAATATATGTCACCGGAAAATAGCAAACGCCGTAAGATTGTAGAATAACGCGTGAAATTGTAAACTATTTTTTTCTAAATTAGTCACAAATTTATAGAAAATTATTGAATTTGGATAGGATGTATTGTATGCAAAACACAATCTTACGGAGTCTGCAATTTTCCGGTGACATATACATAAAAATAGGTGTGTTCATGAATAATCGTTTAAAAGTGCCTATCATTGAAATTTGACCTATGAATAAAAATGCCTAAAAATATAAGTCAAGATCAGCTGTTTTTAACACTGACGACCCAAAAACATTTTTAGAAAATCCGTTTTCAAAACAATAATTGGCCAATCACATCTGATTGCCGCCGTATTGCTGACATCACGCATCCCCGAGCGTTTCCGATCACTACCGAACAGACATTCCGACTATTGTCAATTATCCATTGTCTGTTACAATCGATAGGTCATTCATTTGGTCGAGCTTAATGTTGGGGTACAGCATTTATGAGTGTTTGTTTATATTATACTCGGTTATGGTTCCGTAGCAAGGCTGGGTAAAATTTCAGTGACTGTCTCTGGGGGTAAGACCTCGTCTTTGTAATAAACACTCCCATCACCATACGCACAAGACGTTTTCGGAACTCTTTCATTGTGCTTACAGCTAAGGAGTGGAACTCCCAACCGTACTCTGTGTTCCTGGTAGCTTCAACCTGAGAGTCTTTAACAGGAACTGAAACGTCATGTTACACAGGCAAATATGACGTTTCGGCTACTGTTGGTAGCTAATTTGACAGTTGGTTAGGTAGATACGTTATTGAGACCGGCCGTAAGTCAAGAGCGAATAGGTTTTTGAAGTTATACTTCTTTTGGCGCGATGGAGAAAACTGATGAGAGTGAATTTTTACGATGCGCGCGCACACCGACACCTGAATTCTACATCGTGAAGTTAGTTCTAGGTGGCATGAAAATCGATAACTATGTTCAAGTTGTATATTCTAGTATTTTTTGATTGTCTTTTGTTTCTTTTATGTTTGAATTTCGAAGAAGAATGTGGTTTTAATTTCGAAATAAAGCGCCAAAATATAAGATACTAATATTTTGATAAAATTAATTGATTAGAAACTAATTTTTCCCGCGGCTCAGCTCCTTTTATTCTATCCTAGAAGATTTTATTGGAATATGATGATTTTTCGAAGACAAAAAACAGCCTCTTCATGAATGAGTTTTCTTAATCGGATTTGTATCTACAGTAGAACGGAAGCGACCAGAGGCTCTAGACAAGTGTCATTCTGACAGCTGAAGCGTGGCGAAGGCGGTTGCCAAAACGTCAAAAATGTATGGGATTGACAAACACTGTCGAAATGTCACGTGACCAATCCCTTATATTTTGGCATTTCGACAACCGTCATCGCTAATATAATGGCAGTTTGTCTAGAGCCTCAGAGCACCTCTAAAGAGCGTTTAAGAGCAGAAATATCGCGTTCAATGTTATCATAGAAATTCTGCTTAAAGAGAGGAGTCTCTTGCCACATTCAATAGACACATCTAAAATAAATAAACAATCGCATAGCCAACAAACAAACAAAGATCACTCACCATCATAAGAGTCCGGAATATACAACGGCTTCCCGACCAGCTTCCCCTTTTTCCCCGACAGAGGAACCGCCTCGACCCTCCTGTGGGCCTCCAAAACCCTATACAGAAGCACTGGCCTATCCTCCCCCTCGAACTTCACAACACGAGGCAACGAGAACTTATCCACGAACTCTTTCAGCGTCATCACTTCACTTGTGTCATCTTCCGGCTCAACGGAACCATTTCGGCGACCTAGCAAGAAATTGTCCGCCCACTCGGGGGCGTTAGGTCGTCTCTCAAGAAAGTCAGGTCTTCGTTCACTACTCCGCGGTTTGTACCTTGGTGGACGGTCTCTCCTCACCAAGGCTTCGTTGGCTTCCGCAAGCCATCGTGTGACTAGTCTTTCGCGCTCGACGTCTAAGTACCTAGGTTTGGAAGCGTCGCAAGCGAAGCGCGCTGCGTCGAAGCAGTACTGGGGGGGCGGGGGTCGTATCCGAGGGGGGAAGAAGCGCGGCGGGACGTACGGGGGGTGGGGCGCGTAGGCCGGCGGCGTCCGCGGCCCGGAGCCCTCGACTGACGCCGTTCTGAACATGGTGTCAGGCCATTGATGAAGCTCCCGCCACCTGGAACGAAGAGTGCACTGGTTAGTTTGATTAGAAATCTAAAGAAAATGGCGAGGAGCTGATGGTATTTTAAAATTGGGTGAACTTCAGCATATTAATTAGAATCGAAACTGGCATGCGCGTGCAGTAGGCTACAGTAAGGGTAGCCTAAAAAAAAAATTCTCATCGTCAGTATCGTGATTTCAACCCTGAATAATGTGGTGAGTTTTTTTTTTGGGCATTATATATAGGCTGGCCTACCCTTACTGTAGCCTACCGCACGCACATGCATTTAGTCCTACCTATGTCAAATCTCTGAACTACGGCTGGATCATCAATCATAAAGACTGGACCACAAAAATGTATGATCAAGTAATGTTTAGTATTTATTTCTGTACATGTGATTGAAATTAATTTAAACCGTAAATAACTTGAACTAAAATGCTAATTTCTTTAAACATCGTTAAATATTGCAATAAATATCTCGCAACCATTACGATATTCACAAATAACAAATTAGTTCTCATACGAATTATTTAATTTTACTGCTCTATAACAAGCAATAGATGACGTAATGGTTGTAAAATGCCCACTGACATGGCCATTTCATTAATATTAATATAATAAATGCTCGTTAGTGTATCGGGTCGATGGTTCACATCACATATAAATATACAGTGTGGTCCAGGGGGGCTACTCTCTAAGCCCGAAGACCGTAGTTTCGGGCTGTCAAATCGTGTTGTCATTCATTCTTAGTTCGGGTTCGGAACTAATCGTAAGTCCGTAGGTGATACGGAGTAGAATACGCCCGCAACTAAGCCCAAAAAATTCGCATCGTCAGTATCGTTTTTTTAACCCTGAATAATGTGGTCAGTTTTTTTTCTTTTGGGCATTATGTATGGGCTGGCCTACCCTTACTGTAGCCTACTGCACGCCCATGACTAAATGGTTCAAGATGAATCCTGATGCTCTGGACAAAGTGCCCATCAACGAATGTGATTGCCGAAATGCCAAAATATGTTTAAGGGATTGATCGTGGTTTTGACAGCGATTGTCATTCCCATACATTTTTGGCATTTTGACAATCGCCTTCGCCAAACTACCGCGGTCAGAATGTCATTTGTCAAGAGCCCCGGTGATAGAAAATGGAACCGAGCCTAAATGGTTTGCCGTGAAATGATGGCTGGCCATCAGCCAGTTTTTCGGATTGTAGGTCACAAAGGACCCAGTTGCTGAGTTGTGGTGGTAAGATAAGCAGTCCCTAATTATGTATATGAGTTTTAATTTGCTTTAATTTTCTGTTTGTTTTGTGCGAGCGTCCCAAATACTTTTCTTTCTTTCTTTCTTTACATGACAAAACACTAGCATTCAGCTGTTTCTGTTCAGACTGGAAATCACCAACATAGTCAAAAAAAGGGAGATGAAAAAACCGTGTATGAAACTCGCACATACCAGGGAAGTATGGCACAAAAGAGTGTTTTAGTAATATTCAGCAGTGGGTGTAACAAAACAGTAAATGATTAAAACGAGAACCAAGCAAACAATATCAAAGACTAGGCTTAATTATTGTTTGACGATAAATTAATCCGGTTTTTAGTCACATAATTTAAGTTTTCACCTCCGACCGCCGGCCATTGACATTTAAAAAAAGAAGAAAAAAAACAAAACACCGTCTTCCCGCGGTTTTTCGCGCTCTCATAGAATTTTCTATACGTTTAATTACCTATTGCAAAATATCCGTTGAAAGACGTAAACTAACAATTTTCTTTACTAATCTCCATACAAGAGGTGTTTTAGTGTTTCCCACTGGGGGCTAACGGAATAGCTAGGTAGCCTAGGTACCTATTACAGGACAAAAGTGTATAAAATGATTTTCACACGCTGATAAAGACGTGTAGACACTTAGACCGTGTTTGACAAAGATGTATTTGCGGTTGGGATAAGTGGGCCCATCTTTTATGTCTTTAGATAACATCACACCTCTTTGCTTGGTGGTGAGCAGAAGTGTCGATGGCTCATAGATTTGTTCAGGAATGTTATACCGAAGTCCCATGTTTTAAGAGGCAATTTTATGGTCATAAGCACGGTTTTTGCCTTCAAACATAATATGACAATAACATAATAATAATAACCTATTTTCTAAAAAATAGAGAGATATTTCATTAATTTATTTCAATACTAGTGGCCCGCCCCGGCTTCGCCCGATTGTATATATTTTTATCAAAAATTTCTTTTATAAGAACCTTCTCCTGAAGTCCTGACAATAAGAAACACAAAAATGAATTGGCGAAATTGGTCCAGCCGTTCACGCGTGATGCCATGACCAAGGGAAATAGGGATTCATTTTTATATATATAGATAGACTAGCTGTCGCCCGCAGCTCCGCCCCCGTGAATGTCGAAAATTATCCCAATGGAACATACTCCAGGGATAAAAACTATCCTATGTCCTTTCCTGGGACTCAAACAATCTCTATACCAAACTTTATCTGAATCGGTTCAGCCGTTTGCGCGTGAAGAAGTAACAAACATACACACTCACAAACTTTCGCCTTTATAATATTAGTGTGATTGCACGACTCTGAGCTGCTACCGAAAATATCTAACAGAGTAACCCAACTCAAGCACCTACGCTGAGTAGTCATTTGCGACCACTAGCCTGAAGAATAAATCCTGATGACCTTAAGAGACGATGTCCTAAGACCAGAGTAGCTGACTTCCTGAACCCGGGTTAAACTTAAATCAAACTGCGAATCCCAACATACCAGTAATCCAAAGATTTACAACAAATCTGTTATATAGCCTAGTCGTTTTAATCCGACACGCTTCATCAACGAGCTACATCATATGGTAATAACTTGTAAGATTCTAAAATCACTACAGAACGTAAATAGTGACACGATACCCCATCTAATATCATTCCTTTAATAAGGCTTCGTCCAGACCGAAGGTCCAGATACTCCGGATTAAACGCTTGCTTTTTTTTTTGTGAGTGGCGTCTCGCATTTCAACCTATTAGGTTGTCGACTGCTTAACCGGGCTTGCCTGTGGTGGCCTTAATATAATATAAAAGCCTCCAGCCGGGGCTTATAAAAAACTTACAAACTAAGCGACTACACGCTACGGGCACCCCCTGTGGAGTACGGGCCTCGGCTTAGGGCGTCGCTGGGGGGAGGACAGCTAGGGACGGGCTGGATCGAACTAGAACCGGATTAAACGCGCGTTTAACGCTTTTGATATAGTACTCACGGTTCAGGTAAACATGCGTGGTAAACCACCATTTACACTCACAGACAGACTAAATAAATAATTTGTTTAGTTTAAAGCCACCTGGTCTCTCAAGATTGGTAATCAGGCTTTCTGAGATCGGGTAAACCGGTAACGTGACTTCAAATGTAAGTAACCCAAAAAGGGCGTGGTAACACTACTGCTGTATATCGAAAACTTATTGAATAAAACTATAGGTTAAACAAGTAACAACACACAAATAACGACTTAACTAGATTATAAAACAGTAGATACGTTAGTATCGCGCAGTTGCACGCTGTGTTCGCGGTATTAAACGTGCGTTAAAGCGCCATAAACCGACTGTCTGAACTCAACCTTAGAGTGACTTAGTGTCTCATCAAACATAAGTGCGTAGCTTTGAATCCTCTTAGATAAGTTTAAAACATTTTGTTATCACGGCGTAAGACCGTAGTACTGTTGTAATGTAATGATTTTATAAACTTGAAGTGTATGTTATTTTACTTATATCGAAAAAAGTGTTGTGCTAACAAAAAGATAACTAGTGGCACTAGGTAGGTATAATGGATGGATAATTAATAAAATAATAGTACAAAAATTAAAACGATAGTCTTAATTTTTTGTTTACGTGACAAAATAAAAAAAATACGTGACCAATAATGTTTTGGAAATCTATCTGACGAAGTAATTAAATTTTTTTAGTCAAATTCCTGTTACCATTTAACTAAATTATAAAAAAAACAGTCTGATAGCATTACGCATGTACACGCTGAATTCTCTTCAGTTCACGATATTTGAACAAGCGCCATAACGCACCTATCTGAACGCAACCTTAGAGTGATTAAGTGTCCCATCGAGCCTAAGTACGTAACTTTGATTCCTTAGGATAAGTTTCATGCATTTATTTCTTTAAATCTACACGCACGTTAAATGCACATACGGGGTACTTGCGGACAATTTATAGACACAATTTGTTTATTAGATAAAGTCCATTTATATACACGTTCCCGCAGACGTTAGCGAGGTTTTTTTATTTGTTTTTTGCGTTGCTTAGTTTCAACGGGTAAATAAATCACGTTAGTTTTGCACACGATACGGGCGTCGATGAAAATTGCTTTCATTACGGTACGATTCTTAAAAAAAACAACGGGTTGCACTCCAGGAGTGCCGGCAGAAGTGAAAACTTGAACATTAAAATATCAAAAATGCACAACGTTAGTGCATTTTTGATATTTTGTAATGGCTAGGGAATAATTTCGCACGAATTGCTTTAATTATCAGTAAAGAAGTACAATAATTTATGTGATAAAATACAATATTCATGTATTGCGCTATCGTACACAAACATAAAAATTTATGTTACATTAAAAATTTAACACTTCAGAACTTTCCCTCCGTCTTGCGAATTTTCGATCAAGTCACGTGTCCTGACGCGAATTTTATCCATACCAAAAAGTGCACAACGCCGCTAAAGAAGTTTTCGCTTCAATTATAAGTATTCGTCAGAACGAACGAATGAATCTGAGGGTTTGGTCAAAGTGACGTTCCATTAACAATAACAATCGCAGAAATATCCAAAAATGAAAGGGAATGACATGCGACACTGAAACTTCATGTTTATTTTCGAACGACTATCCATTGGTTGATAATGACAAAATATTTATTCTATTCTATTTTTGTTTATGGTGATAATGCCGATGTCGACAATTCTACCAATGTCAAATGTGCTATGGAAAACTTTTTTTTTTTTTCTGTATATTCTTTCCGAAATGTTTAAATTCAATTTTGAATCTTATTTTTATTTATTGTACACTTACCACAGTATAGTCTTTATAACCCAAAGGTTGACTGGTAGAGAATGCCTTGATGCATTAAGTCCGCCCATGTACCACTATTGTACATAAAGTTTAAATAAATAAATAATTTACCCCGAAGGGAAGGTCTCTTATGAGCATATTGCCTAATCTTACATTCTTAATTTCTTGTATTTTTGGAGTATCTGGAGTATCTCTGAGTATCTGGTAACAAATATATCGATTCGGACTTCTTGGCCATGTTTCGAGTGAGATAGTCAATACTACAATAAAATTCTCAGCTCCACTTAACCGAGATCACGCCTTTTTAATTATTCCACATATTTTCCAGGTGCGTAGACACTTGATACACAAAACTACACTAATTTACATCACAATATCCACTAGGAATCAATTTACGAATATTTAAAACAGCCGCCAAACTTCACTCGACAAAATCCCGCCAAAAACTCGCTATGGAAAAGGTTTTTTTTTAATTTTTGGAGAATAAAACCTTTAGTTTAAAAAGTTACGAAATAAACAATAAGAGCCAGATAAAGCAGAAATATATAAAAAGATTTTTTGCAATCAGAAGGGACATATAGATAACTATAATTGAATGTCATTTACACGAATAAAAATTATTAAAGCATTAAGAAGCTTCGCTGATCACTTTCCCCCGAAATCTGATTTAAGATTTTCAATTTGAATATTTAGCAAACTAAAAAAACTTTGGCCTAAAACCTGTCAAGCTTTTGAATTAAAGTAGAGTTAACTCAAATGCCCGAAGGGATTAAAAAGGATTAAAAAACCCGATGGGATTAAAAATGAATGTGGATGGAGTTTTTGTTTCTTCAGAATAAAACAAAATTTACTTACTCATTTCCTAAACCTTGGTGGTATACAAACACATATTTTTGCACTACACTCATTTTCAATGTTTTTTAATCATTCACTAACATCACATATTATTTTCGAACCAATATTTCAAATTACCGCCTCATCAGCTGTAAAGAAAGTTGCAAAGAAGGGCGGAATATCTACACAAAAATAAATCCTTTTTCAAATATTTACACCAGCAAACGTAAAATTGTGAACTCTTACACAACAATTGATTTACGGTACAATGATTGGGCGATACGGTGGAACAATGGCTCGAAAAGACAACATACTGCGTATGTCTGACGCAGTCACACGGCCGCACGGGTGACTTTTTGTACGGTAGCCTATGGAACTGACTAGGTAACGAACTTTGTAATACTAATAGGGAACAATGCATTGTCTTGAATAAATAATAAGCAATTAAAATCATTTGATTGACCGTCCTTGAGGGTAAATCGTGTGTGATTTGATTGATTATGATGATGTCAGGTACAGTAGTGGTGGATCTATTTTTCTTTGTCTTTAGATCTTGACATTCGATCAAAAAATATTTTAAAACTAAAATGGTGGTCGGGACAAAAAACTAAGTAAATAAAACAGAAGATCTCGATTTAGATGGCTGTTTTTGTTATCTATGACTTTCCTTTACTTTATAAATTTAATTAAAATAATACAAAAAAACCGTGGCACTTGCACCGCTATTACGTAAGAATTATCTGCCAGTCCAAAAAAATCATGATGAATAGATCTGTCTGTCATTTATTAACAAATAGCAATCAACATCTAGGCATTTTATGCGCTCCTAGTACTTTTCTCACACAGAATGCTTAGGAAGGATGTTCCCCTTTTCCTCATTGATTAAAACCGCCATTATAATAAAAAATAGATAGTTTTACTACCATCTTAACTGACACTGCCTGACAGGTGGCAGTTAATCTTTCAGTTAATAAGGATAAGGCACTAACTGCAGACGTTTATCAATAATTAGATATCTATGCTGTGTAAGCGCCTATGACGCATGGTGCCCTGGTACTTCATAGATTAAACGCCATGTTCTTAATGTATATTTTTCCTAAGCCTTGAAATCTATCTAGGTTTTTGATATGAGTGTATTGAAATGGTAAAAAAAATACACAAACACAAAACTTATTATTTCGTTTAAATAAGCTAGTAAAAATATGTATAAATGGACCAACGGGATAAAAAGGGGAGGCCTCACAGGGCATCGAAAAATCCGTTCACATTGCTGTTAACGGGATAAGTGCCAAGAACACTGGCAGCATTGCCACGTTGAATGTCAATGCTGATTCGTCGGTCGAAGAAAAGACCAGAGAGCTGGTCACATGAGTGTTGACTAGTACGGCGAATCGAATAATATCAAAAATATTAACTAGTAAATTTTCTTAACGTTGAACCAGCGTTCCCAGACAGATTGATTGCTCTCGTGAAAGATTCGTATTATTGTAGGTATACACAGGTCGATAACATCATTTTTATCATCTAATTAGTAGGTATTTTAGTCAAAGCACGTGTGAGACCAGTATCACTATTCGGCAACTAGTTTAAACAAAATGACGTAAGAGCTAACTTTTAATCTTCTTTTTTATACACCGAGATTCCAATAAATTGTTTAATCTATGCTTTTGGTTATACGCTATAATAAATAAGTCTAGAACTATTGACACTCTTCTACAGCAAAAAAATACACACCGGTTTTGGTAGAATGCAACTGCACTTTTGACCCTTACCGTACAAATTGACATTAAAATCAGAATTGAGAGTTCCAATTTTACTCTAGAGCTTATCAAACTTTGCCATTAAAATAAAGTTTGACAAGTTCGTAATTTCATATTCTCAATTATTATTTCTGACGATCAGTGACGTTTACAATTTAGCTTAGTATATCTTGGTGAAATAGGGCCTCATATCAGAATCATATAGGTAGAGATGCGAAAATATCTTAGAAATAAATTACCAATCTAAACGATGGGAAACATTTAACATAAGTCTTACCTGTGTTTTATAAGTCCAGTAATCAGCGTCTAATGAGGCGAATAACTCGTCTGAGCATACTTACCCGACTTTTACTAATTGCATCAGAAAAGTGCGCTATCTTACACGTTTTATAAGACGCAGCTATTTAGTATTGGATAATGTTTTAATGACGGTATTTATCATTCGTTTGCTAATAGTTACGGTAGCATGCAGGTTAGCAGAAAAAAAAAACAATTTTTATCCTTTACAATTTCTAACTTGGTTAAAAAACGTGAGAAAATGGCAATTTTTCAAAATTGTACAATTTTATATAAGAATCAAAAGTACTACTCCAAAAACTTAAAAAATGTTTTGTTATGGATCTAAAAAATAAATTCAATTGAGCTATCAAACTTTGAAGTATTTATTCAAACTATACCTATATTTTATTTTTCTAGTGCATTTTAAATAGCTAAGGTATTTATTTCAAAGTCCAAGGTTAACGTACCAAAAAAGTACAAATCATTTATCTTACACCTACTAACATGATTGTAAAAAATACCGTCCACATCTCAATCAAAGGCATCGATTTGAAGTTGAACTTAAAAAAATAAGTCGATGTCCCCGCACTAATCAAAATTCGATGAACAGCCACAGCACCTGTCCGAAATATAAATAACTGGCACATTACAACGAAATATAAACCTTATGTCCCTATAAAAATATCCAGTTTCGTTTGTAGAATTCTGGCTCAACGACCTCAGTTATAAATATTACCAAGTTACGAATACGGTTGTCTAAATCAATTTCGACGCGAAATAAGCCGTAACCCTTTCGAACAATGATTTTATAAGTAGCGGTACAAGTTTTTTGACGGCAAAATTAACTTTGTCGATTTGCATCGTAAGTTTTTTTGGTCTTCTGTGCTCCAATTTTTTTCTTTTAAACGTTGATGTAACAATAGTTTTTTGTATTGTTTAAAAGTAATTAATTGCTATCAGATTGTTCTGAAGTTATCTAATACGGATTTAAAGGTATATACAGCTAAGTAAAAAGATTGGATTTCACGTGGGATACATTGGAATAAAAACGTTATGTAATAAAAAAAATGGAACGGCACTACTTTTTAAGGTCAAGTCCGGTCCCGACTTAAGATTATATATCTAGTGTCAGTGGCACCGAATGAATACCTATTTGTTTGAAAAACTATTTAATTAATAAAAGTTCGACCATTGAAAATAGCTAAAATATTTATACTCAATACTCACTACTTTATTGCATTCCATAATGTGTATACATAACAGTTGGTATGTTAAAACATCGAATCAATAAAAAAAAGAATTAATTAAATTATTGAGTTATCGCATTCGAATATTTTCGTGTAAGCCTGATGGTTATTTCATTGCGTTTCATTTGTTTTATTCTTGGTGCCTTTAAAAGATGATTTATGTACCAAATAGGTAAATCTAATTAAGTCATGTTTTTGGATTTTACAATATGTTCACGGCTTTTCAGGATCCACACATCGAGCGTAAACTGGTCAGAGGCACTCTTATAAAATCATACGTTTGTGCAAACTAGACAAAAAGGGGTTAACAAAATTGTTTAAAATAAAAATTTAAAAAAAGCTCCGACGAATTGAGAACCTCTTTTTTTTTGAGGTCGGTTAAAAATTTGTAAAGTCAACAACAGAATCGTTTCATAAATTAAACTTTTAGCTATTGCATGGTAATCCAGTTTATTTTTATACCAAGAAGTGAATCAGTATTTTATCCGTTTAGTGATGGATTTAAATTCACTTTAAAAATTCTTCTGACAATAATATTTAATTGTTCTCCAACAATTGACATTTGGAAACCATTCGTGGAAAACCGACCGATTGCATTTTTCCATCAACACACTGACATTTTAAACCGACATCTTCTATACATATAATAAAAATGTAACGGATCGCTGTCTGTACATGGAAGATATATGAGAAAAAATATTATTGGGAATTTGGGACCTTTATCAACGCAAATAGCACCCAAAACAATGATTGCTAGAGTTTTTGTCTGTTTATCTGTTTTTCTGTGCGTTTGTGCAAGCTAATCTCAGAAACGGCTTATCCGATATAGATGTGGTTTTCACTAATACATTATGGTAAGCTTCACTTAACGTTTAGTGTTTGTTTCATATTAATCGGTTCATAAATAAAATTATGCAATTTAAAGAATCACGTCGAACATTTAAACTATCTATTCTTTCTCTGTTCAGTAGCATTGACTGAAACCTTACTAAACTTCAAAATCTTAAAATAAAAATGTCTGCCCCAAGTAACTATTCCACGCGGACGAAGTCGCGGGCAAAAGCTAGTCATAAAATAAAAATATTAACTGTAACGTTATAGATTTCTGGTAACCTATTTATTACCAGAAATGTTCTTTCCTACTCTATCAATGATTTATAATATGTTATAAAGAAGAAAGAGACGGAAATATTTTGCCACCTGTGCTTCCTATAAATTACTACTGTTTGCAAAACACCTTGGGGTGCGCATGAGTTTGTACTCTGACTCACTGTGTCTTTATATTTAAAGGCCGTGAAGTTTTTTGTGTGTGAGAATTATTTCCACGCTGATCTTGTATTAAAAATATATCAAGTATTTTCGTATCAGGTGGGTCATCGTGTTTTTGTAAATATTCTTGGTGCTTGAATGAAACATGACCAGCCCGGTGACTTGACTCTAAATTAAAAGCTGGCGAATAAACGTCCTTCCTAACTAATATTATATATGTGAAAGTGTGTTTGTGTGTTTGTTGTAACGCTGGAAAAAATACCCTAAACCAAATTTTTATTAATGTTGGTAATTGAGAGAGATTGTTGAAAACCTGGTGACTGTTCATTATCTGCCTAGCCTTTTCCCAACTAAATTGGGGTCGGCTTCCAGTCAAACCGGATTCAGCTGAATACCAGTATTTTACGTGGAGCCTACCAGACCTCCACAACCCATTAACTGGGTAACACGGTAGTTCTAGGCAAGACTGGTGTCAGATCTTCTGGCTTATGACAATCCGTAACGACTGCCAAAGATCTGCAAATGACAGCCGGGACGAACGGCTTAACGTGCTTTCCGAGGCACGGAGGAAACTCGGTATGTCAAGATGGTCACCCATCCACAGACCAACCTTGGCAAGCGTTGCTTAACCTTGAAGATCGACCTGTGCGGCTGTTATTCTTTAGCCACGAGCTCCTCCACCTGGAGACTGTTACAGGTAGGTGTAGTTTGTCTTGCGAAAATGTATACATGGTGTTCTAGAAGTGTGTGGTCATATTTAATTGGGATGTTGGGTAGCTGATAAGCATTAAGGAAAAAAAATATGGTAAATTTTGGTACTTACAAGTTTTCTCCAAAATCTAAATTTGCCCATATCTTTTTATCGTGTTGACTCAGGACCTTGATTGTTATACACCTAATAGGGACTATAGACCTCACTTTCTGGTATACATTTCAACTTGCTAGGTCCATAAGGTCCTGAGAAAATCAGTGGTGACACAGACAGAGAGACGGACAGACGGAAAAGAGAGTGATCTTATAAGGGTTCTTTTTTATACTTGTTGAGGTACGGAACCCTAAAAGTGACTTTTTTCTAAAAAAATCGGCCACAAAAATCGACGAAAAAGATCCAAACAAATTACTTTTCATGCGGTTTGTTACAGTTTGTGGCATTTGTTTTAATTTAATCACAGATTTGATGTCACCAACTGCACCAATCTACTTTTTTTTGTTTTTTTTTTCTATTGTTAACTTAATTTATATGAACTACCCAATATCACCCTTAAATATGACCATCCATCCTTCTGTTCATTCTTTCATAAAAACGTAACTCTTCTTTGAAGTCCTGTAAAATTATCTGTAAAAGAGGACTGCTCTCTTCTTCCCAGGACCCCTCTGATTAGTTGATGACATCCAAAATATCTCTTAATGACCCTTTTACTCGAATATCTAATCAGTCATAATTTCCCAGCGTCCATTAGATGATAATCTACCGCTGTTTCAGTAAAAATATTAAGCGTAAACTTAATCAAAACTTCACATCAAGGTATAATAACACTATATGAAAGGAACTAATGCCACACACTTGACCGGCAAATCAGTGATTGCAGGAGCATCCTCGAATGAAAAGCGTTCTAAATATAGAGTCGACCGTGGAAACTCGTAAAAATAAGACACTTATAACGAGGAGCAAACTTTGCAGAAGCCTCACTTCATACAATGCTCAAAGAAAATGGTGTCATAGCATCGTGAAAGATGAAAAAAATATATATATGTCAGCAAATGTGTCTTTTTTTATATAAAAACCAGTTATCACGGAGAACGAAACGAGAAATGAACCCCTTTATTTTTATTCCATACATCTCAACTGTACCGAGTACCGTGTTACCCAGTTAATGGGTTGTGGAGGTCTGGTAGGCAGCCGCTCCACGTAAAATACTTGTATTCAGCTGAATCCGGTTTGACTGGAAGCCGACCCCAATATAATTGGAAAAAGGCTAGGCAGATGATGACATCTCAACTGTACCGGAAACGTAGATATGCATCTATACTAATAATAAAATAAAGCCGAAGTATATGTTTGTTTGAACGCTCATATGATAGCCATATTCATGAGGAAGGCGTAATATATGGGAACGGAAAATTCCTACTGCAACGGGAAAAAACTGGATAAGCGCGTACGAAGTCGCGGGCAAAAGTTAGTTTAATATAAATACAGCTGGTGTTAAAGAAATCATGTTCTTTGTCCAGTCGAAAATATTAACAACAAAACAAAACCCATTTTGGATAGTCACACCATTTAGCCACACACACACTTGGACAAAAACCTATATCTTGACGATGATTGACTAAAGCGATTCAATGCGGATGAACACACCAACAATCATACATGAACCTTCTAAAACTTCCATATCTAATTTCCACACTTATTCACATGACCATAAGTAACAGCTTCACCTATTCATTAACAAGGGAATCATTTCGTAATTTCCTCAGTGGAAACAGGATGTAGTGCCGTTATTATAATTGGTTGAGGTAGATAAAAACCTTTGAGATATGAAGGAGAAAACTGGATTGTTGGCTGGAACGTTTGTATTACACTGAGAGTTGGTAACACAAATCCAGAATAGAAAAACCAAAGGAAGGAGATAGGACAAGAGGGGCTAAACAGCAACAATCTATTAAAGATAACTATTTTCAAAAAGTCCAAAATGCGCTACCAAAATGTCATGTGATTAACTCCAATATAAATACATTTTTGACAGTCGTTATTTGTGATAGAATTCCTCTTTGCATACAGTCTTTACAAAAAAAAAAACGAGGATCGGACTATTCAATGGCCAACATTAAAGTATAACAGCCCATTTTAAAGACACAGCTGAGGATGAACCAGTAGGCATATCAAACAATAAAACGGAGACTCAATCTCCAGTTTGAATAGAAATGGGATATTGAACTCTACTTAAGTTGTATAGATAAATAGAACTCGCTCCCCTTACCCACCCTTGTGATAAACTAATTTACATAGTGATGATAAGTCCTCAGGTGTGCTATCAAAAGAGTGCGACATTTGAGAATATATCGATATCCTTTATTCCCACGCATTAGTCGTACTCATGATCTAATTTATAATATCGATATATGTTTTGTTGACCACTCCATATTGGGCAGTCACTTATAGTGGGTTTTAATTTTAGCCGCAAAAGATGGTTGGCAAAGTTTCTTCCATTGATCTATTTAATTTTGACGATCAAACTTTACTCTTCTACAGATTGAAAATCGTTTACCATCGAATCTAACCTAGGAAATCCAGTAAAGGAATAACCCAGGAAAGGAATATAAATTTGTATAGTTTGAACAATAATTATTATTTTCTTCTTTTACTCATTGCCACTCAATTGTAGTTATTGAGTGTGGGATTTTTAGCTTCTTTATAATCATCGATAATTTTCCCAGACTTTTAAGTTACAAGTGGGCAGTAAGCACTAAAGGCTTTGAAAGGCCATCATTGTTTCGTTCTCCTAATCCATTAATAAATAAAACCATTGATTTAATATTTGATGCGGGCTCAACAGGCGAAGTCCTAAAACTATTCCTTGCGGCACTCCATTATTTGTGGTAGGTCTTTTTAATCATAACTGCACGTGTGTCAGTCAAACGCTTCTTGTTGAATTTAAATGATCAAATGACGCAATCTCAGGGTCCGTGACCTCTTTGTCCTATTTATATAATAGGCCTTTTTTATTTACTAGGATTATAATGTCAATCAAACGATTAGTCTGGTTTTTTTGTGGAGCAGGTTTTTGTTTGAGGCGGTTGGATAAAAAGAGGTTTTGTATTACTTGGGGACACGTGTTCTGATTTGGTTGTATGATCCCCCTCGTGTTTAATCTTTTGAATAATATTTTTTTTTATTACAAGAAGAATACGGAAGAATGGCACATAAAAATGAGCTTTAAAATTCTAGCAAGAATTTATGTGAATGACTAAAAATAAATACGTGAAATGCATAAATACTGTTCAAATATAGATCATGATAAATTTTATATGGATAAAGAAAAAAACATTAGTAGCCTAAGTTATATCCTAAAATACTAAAACATTTCAAAAACCCACTTGTTTTCCAAAATAAAGGCAACTTTTAAAATTCCTATAAAATCGTGACGTAATTGATGGCCGAGGCTTGTCGTGAACCGAGCGAATTCTTTAGAAGCCGGGTTCCCCGTTTTGGGCATACTATTTTTACAAAATTCAAGTTCGTTCACATAGCCCGGCCCCGGCCGGCTGCATGCTAAAGGTTGAATATTTTGGTGAATAGAAGAAGTAAGGCTGTAAAAGTTGTTACAAATAAATCAATTCATGCAAACTAGATGAGGAATACACTTTTTTTTGTTCGCATTCTGTTTGATTGCCACCAACCAAAAGAACAATATCCGTATAAGACCTAAAGAACCAAAGACCTGCTGGATGTCAGTTCAACATTTTCATTAAAACTTAAATCAACGATGTCGCGTCATGTGTGCATCGCCTCGAAAAGCTTTAACATAATAGTAATTATTATTGTGCACTAAATTTTACCCGCGACTTCCTACGCGTATATCCCGTATTTTCCGGTTCCCGTAGGAATGTCCCATTCCCGTATAGCCTATAGCCTTCCTCATGAATGTGGCTCATATACAAAAAGGATTTTCCAAATCCGACTGGTAGTTCCAGAGATTAGAGCGTTAAAACAAACAAAGCTCTTCAACTTTATTATATTATATAGATTATATATTATGTAGTATAGATGATATTTTAAAGTCTCTCAAAGTCTTGGTTGATTTAATTTGCCTGGGATGTTTTCATTTGCTTTGTTTACTCCGTACTTTAAAAAATGGGTCACGTCACTGACATTTACGTCTGTTAGTATGTCAATACGTGCCTGTTTGTTATCTAAACGGGTATTGAGGACTGTTAACGGTAATATGCACCTACTTTAAGCTGTCCTGAAGTCATTTTGTATTTTTAAGTACTGACTATCACTTTATCATTGAATGATTATTATTATAGATTTGATTGTCCTAATTCTAATTTATTTGGGGTCTTCTTCCATACTTCTCTATTGGTCGTCACCTCCATAGCCCCCACCTCCTTTTCTAGACATATTATATTTCCCGCAGGCTGTCTATCATCACTTGTCTTCCCTACTCCTATAGGTAACTACTAAACACGTTGGGAATTATACAATTACATTACCAGCTAGCTATGCAACGACTGAAACTCCTACACCTGGATCGTTATTTTCCGATTTAAACCTTAATTTTTATTTATCTTAATCCTTTAGCAAATTTCTTAATTTATTCATAACTTCCAAGACAAGAGACTATACATTCTCCCTCTTCCAGTTTATGTCTGAAGAAATTGATGACTTAAATGCAATATCCCTCCATTATCGACAAAGATAATTAAATCTGGACGTACAATAGGACCTGTCAAGTTCAACTACATTCCACGAATGGCTTTTGTTAGTGTAATTATTTCCCTATTGAAAATACATATTTTATGTACACCATCAATATTATTTAACCGTTTTGCTTCAACTTTCCGATCAATTTAATTTCTAGTCGTGATTTTGTCCTTGATGGTGATGTGTTTTTGTTTTTTCTGTAATATCACCTGTGTGGTCCTCAGAGTTATAAAAATGTCGCCGGTATTCGCATTGGTGCATACTTGAGATTATGCAGTGACCGCACTGACACATGTCTACATGATGAAACCCGACGGTCAATGACCTCTTCACGCCTTAGGTAAGATAAATGGACTAATGACATTGACCCTCCTGCGATATCAATAAAGAAAAGATTTATGTTTGGGACCCGCACATGCAAAGTGCGCAATGAGCTACCAACAGTAGCTGAAACGTCATGCTTGCATGATAGGCAAACATGACGTTTCAGCTACTGTTGGTAGCTAATTTAACAGTAGGTCAAAGGTAGATACGTTATTGAGACCAGCCGTTAGTGTGCTTTTCAAGCTACGGGGGAGTCTCGTATTGTATTAGTTAGTCATACCTATCCACCATGCGACCTCGGCCAGAATTGCTTGGACTTGTTTTGAATACCTCCTCAAGACTACTCAAGTTGACATTGAATATTTTTTGCTTGTCATCTTTTTTGCAAGTTACTAGTTCAGTACCATTTAATTCATAAAAGTTTTTATTAGGATTACACCCTGAAATTAGATGAATATAATAACATGATGTTTAATTAATACCTACATTAAGGAGAAGCCTTGGATCCACAAATTAGTTTTGGGAATCCCTAAGCGGATGTGATGATCTTGAAAAGTTGATTAGTTCAGGATTTATTTGATTTGGATTTTAGTATCCAACTAATATTTTTTGTCGAATATTCCTTGTTGAGAACTACTTATTAAAGCATCAATCAAAATCAAAAGTTGCTAAGCTCAAAGTTTTTAATAAGTCATTATGTCAAACGGATTAGTGAATCCTTTTCAATATTTCCGGCATGTGATTATGCTAATTTTTATCGAGTTTAAGTATGCATAGGTCACAAAAATCTGCTGAAGGCCGAAGGAATCCGCTGGATGTGAGAGAAGCAAACAGGTCAATATGCTGACGCTTTGGAGAGGCCCAAGTCCAGCAATGGACGTCTCCGGGCTGAAGTGATGATGATGAATCTGGTCAGCCTAATAAGCGTTTTATACTCCACTGTTGGGACATAATAACATTATTATAAGGATTATTTGAAATGGGCGTCTGGGTTAATATTTTTCTTAATACTCTCAGACGATTTATCATACTCTTCTTTAGCTAAACATTAAAGGCCCTGTATAAGTATAAGGCCTAAATCATCAAAACCTATAGGGCTTGGTAAGAATACCACATCATCATCTGCCTAGCTTTTTCCCAATTATAATGGGGTCGGCTTCCATTCAAACCGGATTTAGCTGAATACCAGTATTTTACGTGGAGCGGTTGCCTACAAGACCTTCACAACCCATTAACTGGGTAACACGGTCGTCCTTGGCGAGACTGCAGTCGGATTTACTGTCTTCTGACAATCCGTAACGACTGCCAAAGATCTACAAATGGCAGCCGGGACCAACGGCTGAACGTGCTTTCCAAGCACAGAGGAAACTCGGTATGTTAAGAATACCACAATGAATTTTAATCGTAAAATTAAGTCAGGTTTTGCTGAGTCAATAAAATATTTGATTGGGGACATCCTTAAAGGATATTGATCGCAGAAAGCAAGAAAAAATATATTGCTCTGACGAGACACCTCGTAATTTAGGCTCTCATGCTCGTAGGGTCATCAAATAAACGTTACCAACATTGTATAACATATAGAATATTGTTGTAAATGTTTTGTATTTAAAGCCTATTGCAGCTTTATTTTAATATCAACTTTCTATAATCCTTGGTCTCATCATTATCATCATACCAGCCGAAAGACGTCCACTGCTGGACATAGGTCTCCCCCAAAAGGGGGGGTTGCCATAATCGCCACGCCTGGCAGGCGGGTCGGTGTAGCTGTTGCAATGCACAGAGAATAATGCTGCCCATTCTCTAGTGAGTCCACTATGTAGTAGTAGTCGGCTAAGGGACTTACCTTTTACGACACGCATGGGAAGTGATGGGATGGTGCTATTCTTTTACATCTGACACCATACAGAACAATCCTTAGACACTTAATAAATCACTTAATAAAAATGCCTCAACGTTTCATTTTCTTTAACGTTTAATTTCTTCACAGTACACATTAATTTAAATCACGTGAAATTTCACAACAGCTCGAACATTATTTCGCACAATCCAACATACGAGTATTACTCATTTACCAAAAACCCACGTCCCAGACATAAAGACAAACAATAAAAATATTTTCTATGTAACTTTATTACGACTTGTTTTGCTAACGGTACCTCTAACTTGACAAGCGACCTTGGTGAAGACTCTGTGTCAAAAAACTTACGAGCCTTCACGTTTTAAACAAAAAATGGTGTCTGACGAAGCAGGAAAAATGGCCAGAAATGTGGTCTAGACCAATGCTGCTGAATTATTCAAAATGGCGATGAATCATGGGCTGTAACATCGATTTTAGGAATTACCTGAATAGGGAATATGCAAAAATAAATTTCTATTTACAAAAATATAATACTAACAGAGAAAATAGAATCGAAATTGACCGAAAAACAAACGAGAAATAACTATTTTTAAGAAATATATACCTCTCGCGAAAACGCTGTTTTGTATGGCAGCTGTATAGGCGTCATAGTATTTGACGTCACAGTTGGTATCGGACTTCTCTTTCTAATTGTCAACTTTGAAGCTTAATAACTTCATCGCTGATGAAGGTATTTTAAAAATTATTGTTTTATTAGGATGACCTGTTTCTGTAAGCAATCACGAACTTTACCCCAATAAACATAAGGATCAATTATCGCATCATTGGTTGACCTTCACACCTCCCTCCCTCAATCATAAACAAGAATGCACAAACGTTTCACAGCTTGGCATTGACAGCAGCAACACCAAGGCTGAATGATAATCACACCCATCCTTTTTAGAGGTGACCTTCCGACGTCTTTGGCACAGAAGATTGACAGGACCCTTGAATATTACCTGCAACAAGGACATAAATAGGAATTAAGGACAAGTTTCTAGATGCTGTTCATACTGGGCTCCTAGTTATGGGTTGACAGTAGTAGGCACCTACAGATAAGCTCCCATTGAAATAGGTGGACAAACTTTTAGAAATTAGTCAGACCACCAAAATAAAGACAATGGTAAAAAAATAAATAGAAACACGCATCAGATATTTTAAAGAAAAAAAAATCAGCTTACGAAAATACATTAAAAACGTTGGTTACCCAATGCATAAACACATCCATGTCTTTGTTATCTCATAAATTCTGATACTATAACAGCCGGTTTCAACAACGTCTCTGACTTTTAAGCTACTGATGGCAGCTAATTTGACAGTTGGTTAAAGGTAGATTTTTATCAGTTGGTTAAAGGTAGATTTTTATCAGTTGGTTAAAGGTAGATTTTTATCAGTTGGTTAAAGGTAGATTTTTATCAGTTGGTTAAAGGTAGATTTTTATCAGTTGGTTAAAGGTAGATTTTTATTGAGACCGGCCGTAAATGTGCAGCGCACTTGATCACGCCAAGTACCCATAATGGATGTGTTTATTCTAGGGTGCCGAAAAAAATATTATTTTAGGTCAAAATAAAATCACTTTACCAGTGTTTTTCTTTTGCTTTTGCTTGAATATCGTTAGACGTAGGTACTTAACGCTGTGTTAAAAATTGTCCTACGTAGGTGCTACTACATAAGCTGACATTATCTGGCATCTGTCTTTCAATCAATAGCATTTACGTGGTGATGATTACTATAAATGAATGTGTACAAAATATTGTAAAACTTTTATTTGGACATTTGGAAAGAGTTTCTTGTCCGTGCTTCTTCATCTCCTAAGAAAACCACTAGAGTAATATTTTTTTACTGTAAATGTTGACGTCTACTATTAAGTCGAAGAGACTTTACAGTAGACGTCAACAATTACAGTTTAATGGTCTAATTGAAATAAATGTTTTGACTTAAAGTTTTGCACCATCAATTAGGATTTTTTCAGAACTTTTGATGTAGATCCAAGAACCTACGTTTTCGCAGGTACTAAGAAGTTCTCAAATCTTGACGTCTATGTAAAAAATCTTCGAAATTTCACGCCGTTTGGGAAAAAACGGGAGGTCAAAGTTTGTATACGAACGAGTTTTGGCCTGCATCGTTGATATCTCGAGAAAATTAGTCTTGATATTCGTGATTAATAAGTACTTTGTATAGAATCTTAATCACCTTTATTGCCAACACAAGAAAAAGCTCAAAAATTGCAAAAACCGGATGTTATTCGCTCAGTACTTTACTGTTGAAGAATACTTAATATAAATAAGAATATTAAAATTGGTTCCTCAGAACAAGTGGTCCACTTAATATGACATTATTATTCGTACCTGCGCACGAGTGTCATCAATACGTATATGGAGAACTGAGGTCAGCAGGCTTGTCGGTGATAGTACAAGTTAGAAGAGGCTACATTTATAATGCGATATGAAAATAGCATCTCAAAGGCGTATAATATTTGACACTTAAACAGTACATTAATAATTACTTATTAATATACTGTTTAATATGACATAGCCCGAAGGATTGCCAAACTGAAGTGGCAGTGGGCAGGGCACATTGCTCGCAGAACAGATGGTCGATGGGGCCTAAAAGACCAGATCTTTGACCGATGACCTGGTGAGGGTCGCGGGTAGCCGATGGATACGAGACGCACAGGACCGGTTGTTGTGGCGACACGCGCGGGGAGGCCTATGTCCAGCAGTGGACGTCTGCAGGCTAATATGATGATGATGATGATGATACTGTTTAAGTGACAAATTTTTCTTTATCTTTTTATTTAATGATAATGTTCACTAAAATCTCGTCTGGGTCTCTCGTGTCGGGGTTGCCGACACTTTCAATTTTTATTAAGTATTTTTTATTCTAATTTTCTAACGTAATTTCTATACACAATTACAAAAAATTAGAGTAAACGACCAAAAAAGTTAGTAGACGCAATTTCATTCACAACGTATTACAACTCTTAATCCATTGCTTGATAAGTTTAAAAAAGCATCTGCTCGAAAACGAAAAACACGCAATGAATATTGTTAAATTGCTTATTTAAAGGGATTGCAATTGATTGTGTGAATTTTTGATATGCAATTTTTTTTCTTTTTTTTGACGATTACCACTCGCAGTTCAGCACACTAAGGCTGGTTACTGCTTAACCGGACTATCCTGTGGTGGCCTCAAATGAATTTAAGGCCCCCAGCCAGGGCTTACAAACTAAATTAAAAACTACGAATGCAATTATCTCCCAGGTATTTATATACTTCTTAAACCTTAGGAATCTAAATCGCTTCCGCTTATCCCTTGCCCGCAGCCCAACATTAAGGTCGCCGAGGCCGCTTCAAGCAATGTCTTTACATGGCGAGCCTTCAAAGGGCTGTAATAGCCGCGAGTTTGCGTATGAAGTATCACAATGTAACCAATAACTATAATTTATTGTTATGTATGAAGTGTGTATGGAAATGTGATGAAAGAACTTGTATGGAGAATAGGCAAGGGTAATTGGGTGTGTCGTCATTTTTGCAGATCTGCTGAATAGGAAGATTTTTTTGGAGTTAGAGCTCTGCCTCATTAGGACGTCATGGCGACGTCACCAGCGACGCAGGCCTGGCTACCTAAAGTGTTAGGTGTAAAGAAATGATGGCGGGAAAATGATAACACGGCGTCAAGTCACAGAATGGCCTAACTGGTTTCGTCGCCAGGCTGCAAATTACGTGAGATGAGCAATTGACAAACTGCTATTTTTTATTCATTTTTCAATGGTATAATGTGCACTGTGACGAGAGTGACAGGACCGGGCAAAGGAATTAGCTAGATACTACTTAAGTTATGGCCTACTTATGTTGGGTACATTAAAATCATAACACTTAACTAACCGGCATGAAAAATAAATGAAGATTAGTACTTAAAAAGATGAAGCTATTGGGGTGCATTATCACACCAAGCTAGCAAGTCATTTTCATCATTATGATAATTTCAACCGAAAGGAGTCGCCACATAGACCGGTCCTGTGCTCCTCGTATCCACCGGTCTGCAGCTGTTGCCAGTAGCCAGCGAGTGAAGATACTTAAATAGACTTCCAGCTGTTACGGGAGGTACTTGTTTCGGATTCAGTGGGAGGAAACGCCCGGGTGTCAGCACTGTGAGGATGGCCCGGAGGACACGGTGGAGGTCTGCCCTGCTTGGGCGGAGCACCGCCGTGTCCTCGTCGAGGCGCTCGGCGGCGGCGACCTCTCGCGTCCGGACCTGGGTAAATTCATGGTCCGGAGCGAGGAGGCTTGGAAAGCGTTCACCTCCTTCTGTGAAGCAGTAATGCTGGCGAAGAAAGAGGCGGGCCACGCGACGGAAAGGCAAGGCCTTCGCCTCAACCGCCGCTACAGGAGAAGACGCCCCGGGCTTCGGGAGTCGCTGGGCGATCCCCGGCTACCGTAGGCGCGCCACCCAACGCTCGCTGTCCGATCACCACCAGGCCCGGGTCGATGGCGCGTTGTGTTTCACGCGCGCCTCAAAGAGATGTCAGCATAGAAGACGGGGCCCGCTAGGGCCAGATCCTGCCAGGGTTGCGGAATTTGTTCGAAAGAGTCACCGCGACCCTGGAACACAAAGGGCTTTAGAAGGAACACGGATGGGTTTTAGTCAGTAAGAGTCTGACACGACCTTCCGCTCCACCCAGAGCGGAAAAATTAATTTGATTATTTCCCATCCTTAAAAAAAAAGCCATGACATGTTCTTCTTCTTCATGTCGCTTACCCGACAGAAGTTACAATTTTGCCATTCAAAAAAATCGCAACTCCAATGGCGTCATCCACCAATCGATATCAGTTGACATAATTCAACTAAACGCTGTTTAGCAACTTCGGAAAGGTCCAGTAATATACTTATATGACTTACCTCCTAATTTTACGACAGCCCCAATAAAAATAACTTTAGCAACACGACACACATTTTTACTATCATCCGAAGGTCTTTATGTAACCATTACTCCGCAGTTTCGTACCAAATACTTAGGTTTACCAAACGCCACTCATTCCATTATCGCCCGTGGGTAAAAACATCAACACAATCAGCAGGTTGACAAAGATATTCATTGCATTTATTCGTACGCAACCTTTAGATTCGTATCAAAAACTCGGCAAGTCAAACCAAGGTTTTTCATACAATTATACCGTATGGGAACTGGATAGAGCACATAATTGTTTATTGTTCTATTCGTTAAACAATTGGACAGTTGTGAAATAGGAACTGCTGTGACCCTAAAAGATGATTTCGATTTTTCCATAATGTTCTGTAATGCTCAGAGGGCAATTGTCTTGTCTTGTTGAGTTATATAAGAAAACTATACTTAAGAATGGAGGCAATTAAAATAGATGGTGGGGTGACTGGTGGAGTTTATTTCAGTGGCTGCCGAGATCTTGCAGTAGAAGCTCAGGAATAGTAAAAAAATATGATGGAGTACTCAGTTCTCTAGTCGCGGAGTATATTAAAAATACGTGTTTTCTTGATCGAAGAGAAACTAGTAAGATTAATAATGATTTTTCCAGTAAATAGTAGCGTATCAGTATCAGTGATAGTAAAAAGCGGAAACAGTTAGTTATGACCTCAGATCACCTTTTTCTCAAATCTATCAAGACACGAGCAAATCGGTAAGGAGTAAGTTGCAACAAAACAAACGAACCAACTCACAGAGGAATTCGTACATTGATTGAATCTGAATCAACAATTGCCGACACAAGACAAATTGATGTTCTGTTATCGATCAATCATCGATACAAGATGGATGGAGTAATTAATAACACTGCCAGTCATTGTGCTGATTCCTATTCATTAGGAGTCACTGTTCAGCTGATTGTAGTTGAACGTACTCGACAAGGCAGCAAATCTGTGAGGATAGATGCTCCAACCAAGACGAAATGTGTTGACTACCAATTTGAATATGGGATAACCTTTTAAACGCCAGAGCATAACGCATCGGCGTGCCTCGACGCCAAGCCACAAATTCGCCGTACTTTTTGTCACATATTTTTGACGGTTGGCGTACAGGGCACGCGCTTGCTTGTCATGTATTCGTGACAATGGCGTTCAAAAGGTTAAGCAAAGATAAAGACTATGAATAAGATATATATATGGATTGTGTGAATAATAAAACCAATAGCTACGAAAGAACTGAATTCTGAAATAAAGCTAAGTACCTAATAAAAAACAGGATATTTAGTTCATGGTGGAACAACGCATGTTACACATCTAATAAATGTGTATGAGCTGCTCAAAATATATCGTTTGGAAAATACAGATTTATTTATGTATACAAAACATATAAGAGAAAATTCCTTATAGAGAGAGCGCACAAAAGTACTGCATATTTAAAAAGGAGTTTCTTCCATCAGACCTGCGACAGGAGAGTAGGAAGCAGTTTTTACAAAGAGTCTCGTATCTTTATGAGGGCTTCATGGGTAACGATTTTAAAGAAGTGCCAAGCACTATTTTAACCTTTTGACCGCCACAGTCGGTAATGGCCGACAAATGAAAAAGTGCCCAACATGCCACCAGAGCATAAACGCATCGGTGTGCCCCCGATGCCAAACCACCAATTCGCCGTATTTTTTGTTGGCTCTAGCCGACAGTGGCGTGTTGGGCACTTTTTCATTTGTCGGCTATAGCCGAGCATGGCGGTCAAAAGGTTAAAGTTATAATTGATAGATATCCAGAAGTAAGCCCCTGTTTTTGTTAAGAGTGGAAATAAGGTAAAAATATTTCCGTTAAAGGAGTAGAATTTAAAGACAAAGATTCAACTGTTGCTAAAGCATGATACCTCTATAAAGAATGATAGCTGAGTCGTTCTAGAATTAGAATGGTGATACATCTATAAAGAATTGGTCTACCGAAAACAAAAACTTACTTTCTCTTTCAATATTCCTTATCAAGACATAACCTTCCTTCCCTTATCTCTAGGTAATGACCCAAGTACACTATGGGTGGTTAAACACGTTCCTTATCATGTTAATGGCAGATTAACGTGTATATCTTCAAACTCATTTCCTATTGGGTAAGAGCACAATTCTTCATGCAAATCCATTACAAGGTTCTGTCTTAATGAAGGCTCATACAATGATTGGCATGATAACGTCACTATTACCAATGCTAAGGTAGCTTTCTGCAAAGATTTCTTGTCTTCGAAATCAGTAGACTTTTTTTATTTTATTGATGATGGGAAATCATCGAATTACTTCTTCCGCTTTGGGTGGAGCGGTATCAGACTCTTACTGACTAAAATCCATCCGTGTTCCTGCTAAAGCCCTTTGCTTCCCTGGGCCGCGGTGACTCTTTCGATCAAATTCCGCAACCCTGGCAGGCTCTGGCCCTAGCGGGCCCCGTCTTCTATGCTGACATCTCTTTGAGGCGCGCGTGAAACACAACGCGCCATCGAGCCACCCAACGCTCGCCGTCCGCAGGCTTGCGCCTCCGGTGGCCGGAGATCCCTCTGCGACTCGCAACGCCCGGGGCGTCTTCACCTGTAAAATCAGTAGACTTGAGAACCTTTCTTTGAAGGAACGGCTTTCATTTGGTTTGTTTTGTCATTTGCACACACAGTCTTCAGATCTCTCCAGATCACAGTCACCGATGTGCTTACTCGATACATCATCATCTTCTTGCCATAGTCTTGCTTATTGGAATTGGTGTTACGCGTTTTCTCCTTCCATTATCCGCTGTCAAACGTCATGCTATCATTCACTCCCTTTTATTTCATATCATTTCTCCAATCCAGACCGTTTTCTTAGGCCATTACATTTCCCATCTCTCTTCATTCGTCTGCATATGCAAATACACGATGCATTCCTACTGTCTGCTTGGTACTTAAGAAATGAAATGTGACGGAAACAAACTTGGTGTTCAGAAATCACCAACGCGCGGTAATTAATCATGATGATTAATGCTCACTCCTTCACTGCATAACACAGGGCCAAGTATGATATATTGCATTTCCTTCAGAATCACACATTTGACCCTAAGCTCATAACGACTAAGCCCTATAGGGCTAATGACCTTCCTATTGAAGTACATACCATAGCATGTACTGCAATAATTCTAGGTTACTTTGCCAACACCGTTATTACGAATCAAAACCACTGCAATTTGAAACGACCTCGTAAGGTAACATAGACAGTAAATGTACGAATGAATGTCAAAAATCCGCCATCCTCACTCAAACGACCAAATGCCATGTAGTTTCAAGTCAGGAGTCAGCTCGGTTAACGCACACATGACAAAAGATGTAAGAACCCACATGCAAAGCTTGTTTTGTAATAGGAGCACCAAAAACATTGTTCCAGAAGGTATACTTTGTTGTAAGGTGCAAGCTAACAAGCCACCTAGAAATCTGAACGATCTGCATGATGAAGCAGTTCTTGCAGAGTCCAATCTTTGGATAGATAATAAGAATAGAACTTACCTCGAAGCAGAGTCGAAACTACTACCGGTTGTCATAACAGTATTTTTTACACTTGAAGGTCGAACATGTTCGGGAATCTTCTTTTATAGTAACAGGTCTTGCAAAAATAAAAACAAGACTCATTCTGGGATACTCGTATGATCGTATCATATACAGCACTTAGGTACGTAGCGGAAACCAAATAACAGAACATATGATATTTACTTCAAGTCATATTGAGACGATGGCTTGTCTTTAAGTATCTTCTAGAAATCAGTATTCCATCTGTGCTGTAGTTTTTGTGCCAGGTCCATTTTATTCTGATCCTTATTTACTTGTTGCTAACCTTCTGCCATCTGCCTCCTCACATTGTAATATCAGCGTAATCCCAATCTAGGTCCAGGCGTGTGGCCGAGGTCACATCATGGCTTAGCGCGTGCCCTAACAACCAATTTAACTCCACCCATTAAACCAATCGAATACCACCTCTAAGGCATTCAACACAAGAGCTTTAACGACTGCATTCTTGACATTGCTGTTGCAATTGCACAGCAATAAATCTGCAGCTGATGCAAGCAAGAATAGAGCTTGTAGTTTAGGCAATAAAGGTGTGACTAAGTCCAAGATTATTCTAGATCTTTACACCTATCGGGTTACGCGCCCCGACTTCCTCGTTGCCAAGCGAGTAGGATCGCCATTTGTTGTGATTGTACAGGACTGTTTCACAAAACAAGTTTAATTGCAATCATTATGTGTGTTCCGTGAAGCTCACAAAGCCTTGGCCACGGTTTTAGAGAATATATTGTATTTTATAATGTGTGTGGCTTTGAAAGCGGCTAAAAGGATAAGTTTATAAGAAAAATGTACACTGTCATCTTTTGATATGAGTATCTCTTGGTGAACCTGTGATGGGGAATCTTTATGGCTAATAAAACATGGTCGAAATGAATGACTTAAGATGTGCCTGTTAGTACACCAACAATGTCAGACCAGACAATGACATAGCAATATTGGTAAAAGGCTACCGCACCTATGTCTGCAAAGCTGGAAGATAGGAGCAGAGATGGTACCTACACTACTGAAATACGAAAACAATTTGCCGAAAACAACGATAGATAGATAGTTACCGCTACAAGTAACGTACTTCCACATAAAATAACGCCAAATCACTTAAATCTTGAATCGAGTAGAATACCTCTAAGTCTACGCTTTGGAACGAGCGAAGAGCTTCATCTTTTTGGCCAACCGACCTTGACAATTCAAAAGTCTGTAAATGGTCTAATTGAAATTCATGCTTTGAGTCTTTGAGTCAAATCTTTTTCTTCAATATGGAAAATTAAAATTAACTATCACCATAAAAAAAAATACTCTAGTTGCTCTTTCCAAAGATCATTTACATCAGGGCTAAATACAGAAGCTTCCAGCGTATCCCACAAACCTCAAAACTCATACCCATGCCGCCAGCAGCCACTAGCATTCCTCTCATTTCTGGTCGTAAAAGCGTTATCCAGACCTTTACATACCACATTGTTACAGACGCTAGTGTGATTCACTTATCCCTCCCATAACTTCCTTCCCAAAATGAGATTCACAATCAAGCCCTCTGTGTAGGTGTGCTCTTAATTATAAACCTCATCTACAATTTGAAAGACATTTTGTGGATGTTGATTAGAAAGCCAGTCATCCTGTGTGGGTTTTGATCGTTCATTTCATGATTGATGAATCTAGTCGGCAAAGCATCAATTTGATTTTGGATTTGCCAATCGCTTTCCATCAAGTTAGATTAAGGTTAACAGAAAAGTCATCATGAAAAATTACACTTACTTTGAAATTTCGGAAACGTTATTCCTAAAGTAAGATCTTAATAAAGCCTTATTAAGGTCTTATTTTAGAAATCTCAAATTGATTTGAAAGAACCGTAGTATTGATAGTCCTACACAGTCGGTTTCAAGGCACTGTTAGGCGCTAGACATCAATTATCTCGATTCCGTGGCACTGCGCACGATTTATCGCAGTCAACTGTTTTACCTGCGCTTCTTCCGAACCCATCCTTCCAACACCCTTATTGCGAAATACTCTTGCGAAGACAATGCCTTTCATTTTGTCAATTTAACAACTTTCATCAGTTGAGTTAATCAGTTTTTTGTCCTTCAACTAAAACTTATAAATTCATTTCCATTGTATTATTTCGCATACAACATTCATCTCAACAAGTCTTTGTCCCAGCTGTAAATTGTATAATTCCAACTCATCTTAATCCTAACTTAAATCGCCGATACGATTTTGATTAGTGTTGGTACAAAGATAGATGATACCCTGGCTACAGTTATGATCAGAGATCAGAAAAAGTATACTATATTTACCTAATGTTCGTGGAAGTAAGTAACATAAGAGTTGATAATACCTCCTCTAACATCTCGGAATCATAAACATGATGATTGTGTCCCGGGATTTGAGAAATTGCAAATTACTTATTGCGCTTTGAATACATTTGAACAAAATTATTATATTGAAGAATTTTATTATGTTTTGAGAGTTCCGTAACCACTAAAATATCTTTGTTTTCGCACAACTGTTCTTTTGATTCTTCAAATCAATAATTTGTAACTATACTCAAAGTCCAGTTCATGTTTCTATAATTCTGGGTTTTAATTGTCATGATTCCATTTATGATTTCGGGATTTTACAGGAGGTATTATCAACTCTATGTAACTTACTTTCACGAACATTAGGTAAATATAGCTTACCTATTCCGATCTCTGGTTATGATAGACGCGGGCAAAAGCTATATAAATATATATAAATAATAATTCTGACAACCAGTCCAGTAACTGGTTAGTGGATGTGGAGGTCAGGTAGACAGTCATATTAAACACTGGGATTAAGCCTCCATTTGTTTTGACTAAGAACCGATCCCAACACAGATGGAAAAGCTACAGAAAGAGATGATGAGCATATAAAGACCTCTACACAAACTCAAAGTTTACGACGACATATTACTTAAACACACGTAACAATTCCACACGAATGTCCATTTATTATGCAGAACTCAGATCACGATTGTGCTAATCCATCGCCTACGGGTACTATTAACCCATTTCTAAGAACTTTTACAACAACGTGGGAAGAGATAAAGATATATGATGTCAATTATTTTCATCGGCCCAGAGCAGAATTGAGGTAAATTCGCATACATTTTGAAATAGGACCTCATAAAATATGACATGTGGTAACTACAGTTATGATGGAAATTCGAAATATGACCATTAAAGGAAATTGTGTGCTATGGAATCGTCTGATCGAATTGATTATTCAAATAGCAGGAATAGATAATAAACGTTATTTACGTAAACAAATTGTGATTTTGATTTATGAATAGTGAGTGAGCGACTAATGATAGATCGAGTCGTGACAGAGTGGCGTCCAAGGACTGGAAGAAGTTGGTCGTCTGGTGCTGAGACGTGTAGATGACATTGTTACTATTGTGGGCAAAACCTGGGTGAGGTTGACACGGGAATCGTGGAGATTTGCGCAAGAGAAGAAATAATTAGTAGGCTAAGACACGTTGCAGGTGATGATTGTGTGATTTAAATTACCGAGGAACTAACACCAATAATATTGTATTCGATAGTTTAAATACACGAGTTTCCATTGAACATAAAATTAAATGTAACAGGAATGGCATTGTGACCTTTAGAACACGGATGCCATGGAAACGATGTAACACCTAGATTGAATCGCACTGTCCTCAATGCAGATTATGTACTATGACATCAGACCAACCCCACAATCGATACTCGTAACCGTTTATATACAAAAGCCATGTCCGTTCTTCCATTATCGAACGATATCGTGTACTTCCTACACAAAATTGAAACGAACTGCCAACCTTAAAGTGCCGTCGAGTGTAATGGTGAAACATTACCAATAAAATATTGAAATGTAAGATTACAGGTATAAAATATGCCTTATAAGTGAAATGACCTCATGTGTTAGTTATTGAAGAACGAAACAATACACGGATACCCACATGGGTCGGAGATATTATGGAATATAGAACGGTGGATGAACTTAATTCGATCTTACGCCGTAAGAAAGGATGATAAGATGGGTCGATAACTTGACAAGATTTTCGCAAAACAAGAATGAATTGCAGAAAATGAAAGAGGCTGTAAAATGCTGTAGATTATGTACAATTGAACAGTATGCATAAGGCAGAGGAGATTTAAGTGTTTGTAGTCACCATATTCCGAAAGTTCGAAAGAAGGCGTTCGCCACTTTGTTGTCACAACCTGAAGCCAGAAAGCTAATTCAGGTATTTGATCTTTAAGTTTCTTGAAAAGCACACATTTGGACCCTTACTATCAGATGAAAAATTACAGAAAATATCTCAATTTACAGAGAAATTGAAACAGTGGCTTTAATTTGGACAAATTCGTGATAAAACGGCAATACTACGATTTCGTTTAGTTACAAAACTGACCACAAACAATTTATATTATTTTGATCGTGACTGAATTGAGAACATAACACAAGAATGTTGCAATTTAGACATCAACACTTGAAGCGAGCGTGTTATCGCGCGCGAAGATGCTACAAATTGTTTGTGGTCTAACATAACTGTGAAAGTATGTGGAGATGAGAATTACTCTAGACAATAACTTGTCCGAACGTAGATAGTTGGTTGACTCATTTATTTTCAAACAATTTATTACAATTAAACCTTTTATAGGCACTTTCGAATTGTCAAGGATTCGATCAGTCCAAAGAGTTTCCATAATTTCTTTGAAGAAGAGCGTGCAAGAAACTCGATGGGAACTCTTTTAAGATGGCGGTAGTATAAAAATCTATACTAATACAATAAAGTTAAAGAGTTTGTTTGCTTGTTTGTTTGAACGCGCTTATCTCTGGAACTACCAGTCGGATTTTGAAAATTATTTTTGTATATGATAGCCACATTTATGAGGAAGGCTATATACGGGAACGGGAAACTCTTACAGTAACGTAATAAAAAAACATATAAAATTTTAGTCACATTATGATGACGATACGCAGTTTCGTGTACCGAGATCCCTAAAAAGGTAGCTGGGAAAAAGGTCCTTTGACAAACAGAATGCGGAAGGCGAAAGACTTCGTTTTGTGGTGCAGTTCGGGAAAGGCAGGTTCAACTGAGGACTGTAATGTTAGAACATTATAGTCCACAGCTGATTGATTAATGATGTAAATGAAAAATATGACAACGCTTTAGATGACTAACTACGCGATATCAGTCCTTCTCTTGCTGGCAAAGATGACGATTTACGATTTTGTGAATTGAAAAGATAAACATTCTGATATAGTAAGTATCAGTATTATATCTTGACACAGCGGCTAAATAAGGAAGAAAAGTAGTATTGAGTCATTTTATGTTTTAAGAATATGTAGGATATAAATGGTCCGTATGGTGTCGGACGTAAACGAATAGCACATCCCATCACTTCCCGTGGGTGTCGTTAGAGGCGATTTAGGGACTCACTAGGGCAGCAGCATTCTCTGTACATTGCAACAGCTACACTGCGATCGCCAACCCGCCTGCCAAGCGTGGCGATTATGGCAAACCCACCCATATGATAAGCTCAACTAAAAAAGGCCCCTAGTGCCCGGCAGTCCGTCTACCCTTTACTCCGGTAACGATCAAGGTATGACCAGGGTCGCGGGTAGTCGATGAATACGAGACGCACAGGACCGGTTGATGTGGCGATACTTGGTGGAGGCTTATGTCAGCGGTGGACGTCTTTCGGCTGATATGATGATGATGAGGACATAAATTCTCAACATAATGTGTGGAGGAAGAACTGCTAAGTATTCTTTCGAAATACCTACGAATAAGAAGTTATCATGAGATAATAGTATACATTACTTAATGCCAGTAACTGCAAAGAAAATATTACTCAATAATTCAGCACTATCAAGAATCCACTCACAAAAACAATACATAAATCTCTATCAAATTACCAGTATCTAGTAGCCATTGCACACAACGTGAGAGAATCAAGCAAACATACCCATCGGTAATTATAGACTGCCAATTATTTGAATATCTAAGATAGGCAGGGTTGCTACCTTCGACCCAAAAATGAAAAAAAAAAAGAAAATGACAAAAAAAAATGTTTCATATTTCTAAGTCGTTTTGAATACTTTGTAGGTCTCGCCATACTTATTGCCTATAAAAAAAAATATTGTGGATATGTCACAAAAATCATAGGCAACCAATGAAACGACTGATTAAGCTATTTGGCTGCAACAGATATATTATTTAAAGGTGACAAAAAATATGTTTTTGGTATCGAAGTAATATTTAACACTACCTACGGCTGGTAACCCTACAAATACTAGAGATTCTTACGTGGCATGTGAACTGCCCTGATAAACTCCTCCTTTGTCCCACGACCTCATTGTTAGAATCTTTTTGCTTCATAGCTAGTGAAGACGAGAGTGGCTTCGTTTGCGCATCTATAATTTTTTGGTGGCGTAATCGAATTGTTTCCTCATGTTATGAGATTAATTGGGACAGTTTTTATAGGTATTTCTATACATAGAGCAATTTACCAATTAACTGAATGTGTTCAGGGGCTCTAGACAAAAATGCCATTCTATGCTCAGCGAATACGATTGTCTAAATGCCAAAATATAAATAAGGTGATGGCTCCACTGTGCGCGGTTAGCGGTTGGAGTTTCGAGTTCAGCGTTCCGCGTTCACTATAATCTATGCCAGTGGTTTAGAATCCTTCACACGCAAAAGTCAGACCGCGAGGATCAAACTGAACGCGCGTTCTATCGGAGTTCCAGTTTATGCAAAAGTGGAGGTCACCGTGTCCGAAGAGTTTATTAAATTTATGGGAGACAAACGTTTTCTTTATACTATCGAGATCAAGTGCGACAAGTGACATAGGGAAAATTGATTTTGTTTATTTTTTCCAAAGGTCAGTAATAATATCTGGAAGAACTGACGTAAACACGATCATTTATTTATAAACTATTTTCACCAATTTCCACAGTCATTCAGAACCCACTATTGTTTACTCACGCTCTATTACATAAGTGTAAGTAAATATTTGAATACGACGTTAATATCCACGGTACATATAACGTCAGGTGGCTAAACAAAAATGTCAATAATGTCCAAATATTCAGCATGCGCTTGGGAAATCAGTTTTTTGACGCGGATCCGTTAGCTTGCATTACTAGAAAGCATTCTTTGTTTGAAAAAATGATGTTTTAGGGAAAAACAAGATATAGTGGGACATCTCATCATGAAACATGGTACGTGAGCGACTCACACATACAATAAAAAAACCTTGGAATGGGCTAGTCTAAAAACTAGTCATTGATTTTACTGAAGTTTGTACGGCATCAATGCCGCCACAAAAAAATAACGTAGCAAAATCTACATCGCAACAAAAAGAACCGCAACGCCATCTATCCTCAACAACATCCTGCATCACGCAAGCAAAGTTCTCCGTGCGATTTGAACATGTACAACAGTCCGAATATCAACTATCGGGCAGTTGCCCACCACACACAACACCCATCTGATCGGTGGATTCCTCCTTTTCGGAGTTCATTAGAAATCGAGTTTGTAATCACAGGAATCATGAATATTCGAGAAGGATTCTAGACAAAGTGGATATTTTTCATTATTGATTGGCTTGCGTTTGATCATTATCTCATATTGTCCCGGAGGCTGTCTTCAGCAGATTACGAGAAGTAAGAAGAGGTCTTAAATCTTCGGAGTAAGAGGAAAGCATCCACGGCGATCGTATTCAACACTTTATTAACATTCGTCTTATTTTGTTTTACGACACCAAGTGTCTCAATCAAAGTTTGTTAACCTACTACAGTGTTGTTTACGTCTTATCCAGGTCACCAAAACAAAAACAAATGCCTCTGCTTACAACCGTAGTAACTTACCAGGCTACCATAATATCGCAGTATGTACCGTCACAGTTTTCACCAATCCTTTCTATTCTTTATTAATTTCTTTACCTATCGCTGAATCTCGTCATCATCATTATTTCTCTGCTGGATGTCTTTCAGCTCGGGTATAAGCCTTTTATTTTACGGTGGGAAATCCTTATGGATGTCCTCCTGAGGTCTGTCAGACTCCTAGTGCCCTAAACCACCCCGGTGTTCCATCTCCCACCTACGCCGGGGATCGCGGGAACGTGTGCGACTTCCGTAATCCCCGCCTGGGCTGGGCATAAGCCTACCCCAAGCTTCACCACTTTGACCAGACCTGTGTTTTCTACCTAATCACTACAAAAGTGTTCTTTACCTACAAATCCAGGTCACCAAGAAAAAAACAAACTCCTCTGCTTACAACCGAGCTAAAACAATACGAGTAACATACCAGGGTACCATAACATCGCAGTATCTAACGTGACAGTTTCCACGATATTGCACAACAATGCCACAAGACTGATGCCTTGTTATGAGCAGTATTTAGCGTTGACTAAGTATATCACGGTTGCGTAAGTAGTCGTCGAGTAATTAAATACTTTCTCATTAGTAGAGTAGTCTTTTTTTTAAGAGGAAACGAAAGTCTGCGGTGCAATATTGTTTTAAAGTTCATCGTCATTATTTCAAGTAAATGACGTCCGCTGCTGGACACAGGTACCTCTCATTCGTCGCCACAGCAACCAGTGGTGTGCTTTTCGCATCCAGCTTGTGGAGGCCTCCCAAAGCTGTGTCTTCCGGCCCCAGCTTTCCTCTAATCAGCAATCAAAGTGTCCAGCCCACTGCCACTTAAGTTTGGTGATTCTTGTGCATCTGTTGCAGCGTGGCGAACAACCAGGCGGCCATGTGATGGCAAGTGGTTCCCGAATTTCGGAATACAATGTGCATTGCAGATAACCATCTAAGATAAAGTAAGTAATTTCTTCTATTGGAAAATATTTTTTTTCAGTTCTCAACATCAAAATAGTATAGCGGTGATAGCGAGATTTGTTAATGAAATAATTCCAAAATACCTTGTATCAAGACAAGACTCAAATGGAAGCTATAAATTTAGGGCTCAACAAGTTTACACCAAATTAAGTACTTCTTCGTAATAAAGTGGATCTCTCGTAAAAAATAGTGTAACGATGCTACCATAGAGTGCAATGATGAAGTATAGAAACAAAAACATATTTATGTTATGTTAGCTCTTCTGAGTTGACGAGACTTGTACGATTGCCTGAAATACAGGGTGTAACGCTAGTGTGTAGTCATATCTTAAAACTTCTGCTCTTGTAAATTAATGCCTTTCTTCAAAGAAGCAAAAAAAATATTGTACCTCCCATACCAAATTTTGGTCAGCTGATGTTAACTTTTAAACTTGCATAGAAGTTGCTTGCAGTTGGAAAGGCGGCCTCGGACAATTAAATTCCGACTAATAAATAGTTAGTACCTAAAACAAATAGTATGCAATCAATCAAAACCTTAAAAACCAGACTAATGATTTAGCAATATCCACTTCAAATCCTTAATTCTATAGCAGCCAACACAAAGCTTCCTCCGTTACAAAACCAAAAATATGTCAAGGCATTTATAACCACAACATGCACTTCGGTTCAATACGGTACAGCGAGCAGAATTTACAAATATTACTTCTACAGTGTCGTCATTTCCTGGCCTAACGTAGTTCACAAATGTCTTGGCCGCGACTTCGGAACGGGTCGTATTTTACCTGGTTTTATTGTCGTACCCAATAAGGGTTGCCGATCGTACTTTATTATGGAGTAATGTACGCTATTTTGGTTAGTTGTACAGACGCCAGCACATCGAGCCACAACAATCTGTCAAATTTCTTTAATAGATTTTCAACTTTATCGTTAAAACATTAGGTTAAAGGTTGATTGGAAAAATTTGACAGTTTCGGGTAGCTTGATGTGCTGGCGTCTGTACTTTAAAATCTTTGAACGCGCTCAAATACTTAATTTATTTAAATTAATTCTTGTCCATTGAGAATTCCACAGAGAGTATCGTTTTTGTCATGATTGCAAAATTGTGGGAAGATAAAATAAGGTCCTCATTGATATTGATGTCTAGTGTAGTAGTTGTACAAGTCATTAATTAAAAACAACAATTAAAAAGTTATCTCTTTGTTGTTTGTGGATTTTATTGAATATTACTAAAAATTAGGTATTCTTTTATTTTGTGAAATGGCAACCCTATTCTCAACCATGTTGTGATCTTGTGACTGGCCCGTAATATTTTGTAATCTGTATAAAATCTGTTTTATCTTATAAAGTTACGAGACTCAACATTTTTACTTCGCTCGCTGCATTTTCCGAGATTATGCTCGCTGATTCTTTTATTTTATTTGTCCATAAATTATTTTATGTAACAAATTGTTGAGACCAAGTAATTATCATAAATATCTTTCTCACGAGTAAAATAACTTTTCTGTACCTATAATTACCTAAAAGATGCAGTTTGTCCATTTAACACAGATTTTTTGAATAATAAAGATGCATCCTCTTTCTTTGATCCCAATCCTTTTGTTGGCGACGCCACAAATCATCTTTTTGCAAATATAATTATTAATGGAAAACAATAATTATATTTGCATAATTATATATATATAGATATTATTTCATATCAATAAAAAAAAATATCAATCAAATATCAATATCATACCAATTCCTACAAGTATAAGAGGGAGGGGGATCAAAAATGACAAAAATCTGCGTAAGTTATTATAATTGGAGTCAGCCTCTAATCCAACCGGACACAGCTTAGCACAAGTGCAAAAAACAACAGACTCAAGAACAGAGATGATTTCACCAATAAGGTTATTTCTAAAGTTACATAAAACAATAATGTATCGGTTTACGATCGCAATTGACATTTAGTGATGATCGAAGTAGTTATAAATGACTGGGTCAACGCCTACGTACAATTTCACACCATACTCGTACAGTCCCTACTCTTGCGAATTTCAGAACATGTCAGCGGAAAATCCCGTGATTAGGGCTTTTGTACCGTTGCGCCTTGGAATAATGGGTAAGGCTGAATTGAGTTGTGATAACTTCGAATTGATTGAAAGATGCTGGACCGAAGGTGATTATTTAGAGGATGTCAAACAAAGATGAAGATCATGCGCAGATCCCGATCACCACCAACCCAATGATCGTCTTTAAATTTGTGTTTTTCGCCATTTACGTTTAAAAGGGTCAAATAAATATGTATAAGGGCAAGAAAATTATGATAATCATAAACTTCAAAATTGTTATTTCATCTCGTAACTTTTAAGCGGCAATTGCTCCAGCTTTAACATTGCCATGAATGATATCTTCAAAACATCGTCTTTCTGCATCGTAATACAAACAAACAAAAAAATAAACAATACTAATGTTTTCTGGAACGAAATTAATCTTTAAAGGTGTCAAATTGCCAAGCTCGCAATATAAGAATTCGTCTCAGAACCTGTTAAGTTTAGTCAAAATGGTTTAACTGTTAAATTAAAGCTCATCTTTGAAATGCCCATGTTTAAATAACACTGCGGCAAAAAGCCAATTCACAATTCTAAAACACCAGAATTCATTGCAATCTTAATAAAAAGCAACCGACCCCTAATCTTTCCGGTCATGCACCCAAAAAGGAAGTGCCAGCCACATTCTACATTATAACCGTACTAAGACAACATGCGATAATAAAAAATGTTCATAAGCACCGTAATTTCGCGCAATCATGTAACATAGAGGTCAGAATAAGCACGAGTTCAAATCTTGTTTGAGATGAGCATGTGATTTTCTGTTAGTGCAAGATGGGTATCGTTAGTATCGTTATTGAACCTACTCTTAGCATTGCCTGTGCTCCTAGTACCTGGTAATGATTTTGTGGCAACGGTTGTTTCGTATTTGGTTTAGATTACTGTGAATTCTTTGATTTAGATAGTTACTAGTTGCCGCCCGCGGCTCCGCGTGTGATTGTCGAAAATTATCCCAAGGGAACATATTCTCGGGATAAAAAGTATCCTATATGTTATTCCAGACTATAATCTACCACTGTGCTAAATTTCATCAAAATCCATTTAGTAGTTTGTGCGTGAAAGAGTAACAAACATACATCCATCCATACTTACAAACTTTCGCGTTTATAATATTAGTAGGATATCTATATCATCTCTTTGTGAGGCGTTGTGGTTTTCAGATTTATGTTGTCCTAGTACAAGATAAAATCGAATAAATTATTTTAAATAAAATTTAATAATATAGAAACAATAAAAGAAAGTGTTCATAACGTTCACATGCGACCAAATACATATAAATTAATACTTTCGGTTTAGCAATAATATGTGATAAGTTGATAGTTAGAAAATAAAGTCTACTTGTGCGGCATTGTGGTGTTCCATAACTTTTATGCAATAATGTTATAGATTTCCAAAGATAACTTTAGTCACGGTCATCTGGGCCATATCTAGATAAAGACGTCCATATCTGCCAAAAGAAAAGCTAAAGCTAACATTATGATAGAAGGTTAGAGGTGTGTGTATACTGCGGAACCCCACAAATTGACAACAATGACAATTCTACGAACTTTGTTCTAAGCGTCTGTCTAAACAGGGCCTAACACACTTCCCAGTAGGACACCTCTTTCAAACGTCAAACAATCTATTAGCATTTCTTCCACAGTTCTGCTAACAGCCTCTTTGGAAGCCTTACATCGTAAGAGACCACTTATTGGTTCCATTCCTTCCTTCACAGTTAAATTATCTAACAAGACACAGAGTACCGCAAATAAAGCTTTTTTCTTTTCACACTTGCATCTAGACGTGCTGCCACCTATTTATTTACTTAGCTGTGATTCGGTTCAATGAACTTCCCACTGACCACACCTGGCCAACCAAAAATAACCCTTATCTTTTCTGGGTACAGTCGAATCATCAGCAAAGGCAAGTTTGTAAGTCCACTCAACGGCAAAGAAACGTTTGCAGTCCGATCACGAAGTGTAAACTTATTTACGCGTTTATTTCCTAAGTGCTAAGGTTAAAAAAAATAGTCAGTGGTTTTCAGGGCAGCAATAAATAAAGTTGTGCCCCTATTTGTGTTAGAATTTACGCACGTGACGATTCGATGAATGGTTCCCAAAGAAAATTTCATTCAGAAAAACTTTGACACCTACGTGTCGTTGCGTAAGAGTTTTGTTTAAAGACCTATGACTTTGACACCATTGTTTCGAATTTTTCCGCTTTTTAGGCGTTTTGTCGTTTATTTGAAACAATGACGAAATGGGCAGACAATACTGAATTTGAGGAAACGGAGGCATTAACAAACAAGGTATTTCCTCAGTGTGATGCAACGCAATGAAACATGTTTGGATAAGAGTGACGAAAAGAAAATTGGTGCAGGAATTTTGGATACCAATTCAAGATAGCATAATGTATCATCATCATCTGCCTAGCCTTTTCCTAACTATATTGGGGTCGGCTTCCAGTCAAACCAGATTCAGCTGAATACCAGTATTTTACGTGGAGCGGCTGCCTACCAGACCTCCACAACCATTAATTGGGTAACACGGTACTCATTGGCAAGTCATCCACCAATACCAGTCATCCACTAATATAACTAAAAAATATATTCTTTTCAACTTAGTCGGAATTGGTCTCATATAGTTCACGGTGACTCGAGAGAGAGAACCATGATATTGTATTTGCAAGTTTTATATACCAGGATTCTAGACAAAAGTGCCATTCTATTAGCGAATTCGAAATGCCAAAGTATGGGGGATTGATCACTTGAGATTTCGAAGCGTTTGTTAATCACATACGTTTATGGCATTGTGGTAATCACCTTCGCCACGCTACCACTGTCAGAATCTCACTTGTCTAGAGCTACTTTTTTCCGTCTTTTACAAATAATAAAAATAAAATAAAATATCTTGGGACAACTCACACACGGTCATCCGATCCCAAACTAGGCAGAGCCTGTGCTATGGCAACCAGACAACTGATAAACATACTTATATATTTCTAAATACATACATATTATAGACAAATTACACCCAGACACAGAACAATAATATGTATAAATGATCATGCTCATTACACAAAGATTTGTCCTGGGTGGGAATGGAACCCACGACCTCCGGTTTAGCAGTCAGGGTCACTAACCACTAGACCAACAGGCCAGTCATAATAAAACGTTTTAGTTTAATATATGCATGTTTCGTAGCGGTTTCGGAAACGCTCCACGTTGCACAAATGTTGACTTTAGCACAATAAAGTGAATAGTTCCAAATTTCCACTGCCTCAAATAGAGCGTGACGACGTTTGCACGAATTTACGATAACACACAACCTCGCGGATCTGGCTGAGGTTCCGCATCTAGGTATATTGCTCTTGCAAAGATTCTTCTTACAAAGCGTCTATGGGTAACCAAAATTGTGCCTGCTAAAAGGTAAGTTTACAAGTTTTACTAGGGTACAAGTTTTACATTACTAGCTCTCTCGTCGTCCCGCGTCGATGGACGACGAATTTAAGTTGTGTCAGCCCAGACTAGTCTATGATTTTGTGTATCAGTAGCTTCCATAAATGCAACCAACGTACTGCTTTCGTCTGTTTATCTAAACTTTATTAGTATTTATTGCTTTCGTAAGCTTTGACAAATTAAGACCTTTCTTCTTGTAACAGTTTTACTTATGTAGCTTTAAAGAAACAATCAACAATAAAGAAACAACAAGTGAATAATTGTGCGGCCATAACTTCCAAGGTCTAAATATATCGCAAAATATTGACCTTGAGCTTATAATTCTTTTTTCGTCAATTTTTGACAAATTCAGTCTTCGTTTGCTAAAAAAAATAGATTTCTAACCCAAGTAGTTGCTGAGATTTCCTTGGCGGAGCAACCGTAACGCTCACACATTTTGATGGTATTCTAATTCGAATAATGCATTATTTCTATTCTTTAATAGGCAGCTTTAGGGAGGAGACTACATGGATCTCTGAAGATCATATCCACCCTGGTCCTTGAACAAAGTTGAAATATCCATAAGTATATAATGGATTAATGGCACAATAAAATTATAATTCGATAAGTCGCCAGTTTTACCAGTAGCAACTTGTATTTTGCACACACACCTAGCACATGCAAAAACCGGCGACGAATAAGGTAGACGACGAATATTTTCTACTTCGCTTTTTAGTACTTAATAAAATTCACAAACATTCAATGTTATCGTTGCATTGCCGAAAAGGTTTTCCCATTTCACTAAAGGCCCCCAACATTTGATTAAGCGATCAAAAGCGCCGCTAGCCATTCCGCACGCACGCGCCTTGCTTCACAGTCATATAAAAATATACCTGAGTACCTGAGTACCTGACTGTTTACTTGAAGACTTCAACCGTCGGCTTCTTTTGTTTCCCAATTTGGGTGTGTTAGAAAAAGGTTGTGGAGAGAAAGGTCAGAAAGATGCTGGGCGTGTGACGTTTCAATTTGAATCCTACATCTTCCTAGAGAAGAGCAGTGGGAAATAACTTCTTCCGTTCTGGATGGAATGGAAGGGCGTGTCAGACTCTTACCGACTAAAACCCATCCGCGTTCCTTCAAACAAACAAACAACACAAACAAACAAACAAACACACAACAAATTCCGCAACCCTGGCAAGCAATGTTAGCCTACATAAGTGAAATGGGTCACGCATGTTATAAGACCCAACGAACGAATGTTGAACCAAAGAATACTCCTAAGATAGAGTGAGAACTCTTCCGTCAAAAATGTCGCGGACGATTTTTAGAGAACAAGACTGGTTCTTTTATTCAAACTCTTAGATTGATTGAAGCTGAGGAAACCCTAGACATTGATAATGATCAAGGAATGATGATGAGATCTTCTTCAAAGAGTTTAGTGACATTTGACTGGCCTGTTGGTTGAGTGGTTAGTGACCCTGACTGCTTAACCGGAGGTCGTGGGTTCGATTCCCACCCAGGACAAATCTTTGTGTGATGAGCATGATCATTTGTTCTGTGTCTGGGTGTAATTTATGTATAATATGTATGTATTTAGAAATATATAAGTATGTTTATCAGTTGTCTGGTTGCCATAGTACAGGCTCTGCCTAGTTTGGGATCGGATGACCGTGTGTGAGTTGTCCCAGGATATATTATATATATATATATTTTTTAAGCACAAAACCGGTTAATATGGCGAAACTTGGGGCAGAAAGATGTTTGGAACTTGGGCCAAACCTCCGAAAATCCGTAAGAAACGGAACCCTTATAGGATCACTCGGGTGTCTGTCTCTCTGTCCATCTGTCACAGGCACTTTTCTCCGAATCTTCTGTGCCTAAAATTTTGAAAAAAATGCATGTAATATTTCTTTACCTATAAAATACAGGAAAAAATATAAGAAGTCTGTTGTGTTAACATAACATGTTACAAAAATGAAATTCGTTTGGAACCCTTTGTACGCCAGTCCGACTCGCACTTGGCCAGTTTTTCCAAACCATTCGCATTTTGTAGTGCCAGTGTGAAATTTACAAAACCATCGCAAATGACGCAATGGTGTCACAATTATAAATCATATCTTCCTAAATAAGCTCCCAATATTTACACTTTACTCAAATGTCAGAAAAAAAACAGCCATCTGGCACCAAAGGTCACTGCATATGTGCAAAGATCACAATACGCACGTTGTAGCATACCGTTTAATATCAAATATAAATAAAAACCAACCCTACCACTTCAAAAATTAAGTTCAAATTACTATTAGCGTTGTCAACAGCTGATTCGACCCATCTGCCACAATTTAACATTCAAAAATAGACTATGCTGGCATGATTTCAAGGTGTAAAATAGGTTGGGTTAGTAATAGTACAGGCAGATGGTTCAGCAAAGCACGTGCCACAAAATTGCTTAGAAAAATACAATGAGGACAATGGATAGATGATACAAAAGGCTTTTTTTAATAGCACGGGTGATGGTCTATGAATCATGGTTCACAAATACACGTGGCTTTTGAAGCTGATGGATATTTTCTGTTGAAAGCGTTGCAAAGCATAGCGTTACCTTCTTTTTATCGCGTTTCCGCTTCTTTACATCATCATCTGCCTAGCCTTTTCCCAACTATATTGGAGTCGGCTTCCAGTCAAACCGGATTACTGAATACCACAGTATTTTACGTGAACCTACCCGACCTCCACTACCCATTAACTGGGTAACACGGTAGTTCTTGGCAAGACTGGAGTCAGATTTACTGGCTTCTGACTATCCGTAATGACTGCCAAAGATTAACAAATGACAGCCGGGACCAACGGTTTAACATGCTCTCCGTGGCAGACAGGGCCCATAATTGTTTCCATTTTTTATAATTTACCACCTATATGTGTAGATTATGGATTGCAATAAACAATTTGAGATTTGAACTAATTAGCTACTGTTTTCTTGTTTCCGGTTTTCAATATTTGTATTCAATGGGTTCTGAGGATATCACTGATCGTGGACTTACCATTTGAGCCTATTTCAGTTGTTCCATGCGCGCTTTTATAGGAGTACGTGCGGTCGTTGGATCGGCCACAATCGGACACGCCAGCAGTGTGGCGGGCCGGTACCGGTCGAGGGTGTACGTGAATTTAACCTTATCTTGGACCCCAGAATCATGGTAGTGGTATAAGAACTGTGCTTTTAGTTGGTAGGAGTCTGAAATAACACTAAGTTTTTCCCAGACGGTCATTCCGTCTTCAGGAGGATTTTCACACTTAAGAAAATAAAAAAATATATTTCAGTGATTCAGTCTGTCATCATCATCACACAGTAAATTGTGAAATAAAAATCAAAATTAATTTATTAAAATTAGGCTGAGTGCCAGCACTTTTTGAACATCAAAGTTCTACATAAAGACAGTCCCCCAAAACACCCGCCCGTCACCACTTCCTAGTGTTTTAAGAAGTGGCGTAACACACTCCCCAGCAACACATCTGTCTGTTAAGTTTTAAAAACTTGAATGTAAACAGTAGTATGCAAAGTAAGTTTACAAAACATGACACATAAAAATAATACATCTAAAAATGCCTCTTGTGTTTCACTGCAGAGCAAAAGTCTCTTTTCCGTCCCGTCTTTCCATTTTTCTTCATAACGCCATTAACTTCTTATACAGTGATATATTTGATTTTCCACCGGTTATTGTATGTACGTGCGGTGTTACTGGGGTTTATAGGTACCTAATTGTTTTATAATCATGTTTCGTAAATAATTTAACTTGGTAGTATTCATTGGCGCTCGTATATTGTTGAAATTGCATAATTATGTCCCTCCCTTTTCTGAAAGGTTGGTTTTGATAAGTGTCTGATCTGCCATACAAGTCGGTCCGTGTATCGATGGGTGACCATCCGTTAGAAACTGAGACTACTCCGCCTTTGGAAAGCACATTGTCACATCTTGACCGACGTTTTGCTTCGTTTGCGTCCATATGTTTCCAGAAATCGATTGTTTTATTTCTTAGCCGCGAGCCATAACTGACCATTGTTAATAAAGATTAGTGACATGTTCTGATAGAGTCAGTGTTATCATTTGATCTAACACAAAACTTATGGCTCATTCCTCGTTAAAAGTCACTGTCAAAGTCTTAACTTTAGCAATCCTCAAGCGTTTATTAATTGTACAGTCAGTGAAGGCTGACTAATCGCTAATTGATGCATTTATAATAACTAACATCGGCCCCGTCCAACGTGTATCTGCTTTTATTTGTTTGTTTTCAAGGGCGCAGTTGAAGCCTGGATCCTGTTTTAAATTATCATGGTAGTCAGTCGTTAGTGTCTAAATTATAAATGACTATAGCTATCAAGGTTGAAATAGAAGGAGTTGCTAACTCAGAACATCGTATCGTTTCGTCTTTTCAATTGTCTTTCTGCCCTTATCTAATACCTTTAAACGAGCAATTCTTGTACTTATGTAAATATACAATCTGAATCTCGGAAACGGCTCCAACGATTTTCATGAAATTCAGTATGCAGGGGGTTTCGGGCTGCCAGGGTTGCGGAATTTGTTAGAAAGAGTCACCGCGGCCCCGGAACGCAAAGGGCTTTAAAAGGAACACGGATGGGTTTTAGTCAATAAGAGTCTGACACGCCCTTCCGCTCCACCCAGAGCGGAAGAAGTCATTTGATGATTTCCCATCCTTAAAAAAAAGGGGGGTTTCGGGCGCAATCAGATACGCAGCTTCCTAGTGCGGATTTAACTTGATCAGTACAACGCATAGGTCACCTGCCGCGCGATCTAGTTCCGTCTATCCTTCCCTGCACGACCAGTCAGAGACATGACCAAATTGCTGCAGTATCCGCGACTGTACTACGGCCGACAGACGCTGCGTGATGCCTAGCTCCTGGAGGATGGACACATTGGTGCGGAACTCCGTCCACGATATCCCGAGCATTTTCCTCCAGCACCACATTTCCAGAGCATCTATTTATATATTATCTTTTCCAATTCGCGCACTGTCCACGTCTCTGCCGCGTAAAGAAAAATGGGGAATACAAGAGTTCGCACGAGCCTAACTTTGGTGGCTTTGGTAATGCTGCGATTCCTCCACTTTACTTCTCCATCGCAGTTCTGGTTATGACCATACGCCGTTTCACCTCATCTACGCAGCCACCGTTGTTTGTAATTAAGATTTCTAGCATACCTATATTGAATTGTATGCAAGAACGCCCCTCGAGTGAAGGCTTTATCCACATTTCACTGTCCTGTGCAGCTTCGTTTGTGAACATTTCAGTATTCCCCTCTTTTACTCAATCCATGTAACTTATGCAACCTTATGCTACTCTTCATTAACTAGTTCACACTACCGGATCATTCAAACGTTATCTCAATTTCATAATACGGGACGTAATAAAAATAAATTTCTCATTAAAAGGCGGTCAGAGAAACCTGTAAGTATATTATTAAAGTAATAATAAAGTGGTTAATTGCCGCCATTTTGTGTTAAGACTATTGAGATGTCGTCATGCCCTTTGACGGTGATCAACGGATCTTCAATTAGTCAGCCTAGCCTTGTTCTATATAGGATTATAGGGGTCCCTATATTGGGATCGGCTTCCAGTTCAACCTAATAGGGCTTAACCTTTTGAACGCCAGAGCATAAACGCATCGGTGTGCCCCCGACGCCAAGCCACAAATTCGACGTATTTTTTGTCACATATTTGTGGCGTTTGGCGTACAGGGCACGCGCTTGCTTGTCATGTATACGTGACTACGGCGTTCAAAAGGTTAATACCTATTTTATATGAAGTGACTGCCAAAGTGAACTCCTCAACCCAATAACAGTGTCACAAGATAGATATGGAAAATTGCAAACGCCGTTAGAATGTAAAATGTCGCGTGAAATTGTAAACTTTTTTTTCTTAATAAGCACGATACATTGGAAGCAATTGAATTTGGATGGGATATTATATTATTATATTATGGGATTATTTTATAACATATCGAGAAATTACAATCTAAAGAAGATTTATAACGATCTTACGGAGTCTGCTATTTTCCGGTGACAGATATAACTAATGGTATGACTTGATGTCAGAATTACGGGCTTCTGAATCCTCGTAACGATTGTCAAAGAACATCAAATATCAGTCTGACTGAATAAGTATTCCGATGCATGGAAGGATCTTGATATGTAATGGCCCCATCCATGTGCGGTCCACCTGCCAAGCGTGGCGATTATGGCAAACCGGGGCCCGTTTGGTCCAGCAGTGGACGTCTTTCAGCTGGTTTGATGATGTATGGTTTACGGCCTCAAACTATCAGAATAATAGGATGTATTCTTTCATAACTATTTTTTAAGTATACAGCCCTTCATTGTTACCTACCATAGTGAAATTAAACGGCGCCGACGAGGCTGGCCCACAATAGTAGCGAGATGACCTGTATGCATACAATGTGAGGTTAGGTTTGAGGAGCCGTAGAAGAGTTCCAGCAAGGACTTTAACTTCAAGAGGAAGCCTTTGCCTAGCAGTGGAACAGTTTTGTAAAAAACAGCTCTACTTCCCCCTTTTTTTTTAGCATGGGAAATCATCAAATAACTTCTTCCGCTCTGGGTGGAGCGGAAAGGCGTGTCAGACTCTTACTGACTAAAACCCATCCGTGTTCCTTCTAAAGCCCTTTGCGTTCCAGAGCCGCGGTGACTCTTTCGAACAAATTCCGCAACCCTGGCAGGCTCTGGCCCTAGCGGGTCCCGTCTTCTATGCTGACATCTCTTTGAGGCGCGCTTGAAACAACGCGCCATTGACCCGGGCCTGGTGGTGATCGGACAGCGAGCCACCCAACGCTCGCCGTCCGCAGGCCCGATACAGGATACTTCCCCCTGCTGAGTATAAACCTCTCTCTACTCGTGCCACTAAATTATACTCATTACAAATCCAAGCACCTTGTTCTAGCTTGCTTCAAAACCTACTTATTTCCGACAGTACACAGACTACGGTGTTGGAGAATGATGTACTGTCATTTATTGACGTTTAACTGTGTTTCATTGCTTTCAAACTCACCTGAATACTTCTAGTATACTTGTCAGTTCGCACAATGGGAATAAGTAATGGCAGAAGGTTCACTCAGAGGGCCAATATTCTTCAATTTTTTAAGCAACGTTCTCAATCGCATCTGTCAAAATAGCCTTAACTCTCCATACATGTTTGACAGATTGCGACTGAGATGCAAATGTGAAGGTTGGTTAATAATTAGTAGAATTGGCCCTCAGGTACTATAATAGAGACGTGTTTTGTATATTGTGGGTTCCATGTTCTCGTCGAGACCTATGTTGACTAACTCCATGAAGAGGTCCAGTGGCCAACTGTAGTCTTTTGAGGGTACAGAAACCATCGAAAGGGTTGTGAATGCAATTCTCGACCAGCTGACTGCTCTAAGACCCGGAAAATCTATTTCAGAAACTTCAAAGGCTGGAGTAAGACAGAGTGTAATCTTTTCAGCAAAAACGATTGTCATAAAATCTTAAATGTATGGATTGCGTTTGATTTTTTTGATTTTTCCACAACCATAATCTATAATGATTGTGGGGACAACTTTGTTCGTAATGCATTCTTTAGAGTGGTTCTTCTGTAACATTCCTGTTTGGTGCCCAACACGTCGTTCAAGACAATGGTAGAAATAAGCGGATATTCTTGAGTCTCAACGCAGATATTTGTGCCAATGTGGCCTCTAGTGCTAGACTCTAGGTCATTGTGGACAGGGTTGCAAGCACTATCTCTGTGCGTTTGTTTGGAAATGTATTTAGATGTGTGGCGAAGTTAATATTAGTTCATCTATCTATTTAGGCAAACATTTATTCAAGAACCAAGGTTTTTATAATGTGTCTCGAATACTCTTAACCTTTTAAACGCCAGAGCATAAACGCATCGGCGTGCCCCCGACGCCAAGCCACATATTCGACGTACATTTGTCACATATTTGTGACGTTTGACGTACAGGGCACGCGCTTGCTTGTATGTGACAATGGCGTTCAAAAGGTTAACCAATGATTATTGCTGATTTGAAATATTTGAACATTGGTATCGTAGGTTAACCTTTTGAACGCCATTGTCACGTATACATGACAAGCAAGCGCGTGCCCTGTACGCCAAACGTCACATATATGTGACAAAAAGTACGGCAATTATGTGGCTTGGCGTCGGGGGCACGCCGATGCGTTTATGCTCTAGCGTTCAAAAGGTTAATAAACTTTGGTGCGAAACTACAAATATTTCACCTCGTAAAACAAGAAAAAACCGGCTCAAGATGACACTGTAAAGATATAAATAAAGATATACTATTCGCACCTCGAGCTGTCATGTTTCAAAGCCCAACTATTTATGTAATTATGGTCCTAGACATAATTCCGTCACGCAAATTAAAATAACAACCAATTTGTTGTTTTATTTAAACTTGCGAATTTTCACGGGTAGGTATGCCGTTTTTTATGTCATCTTAATCTATGTGTATATACATATTTGTTCGTTAATTATTTCGTCACGGTAAATCACCATCTGCCTAGCCTTTTCCCAACTATATTGCGGTCGGCTTCCAGTCAAACCGGATTCAGCTGAATACCAGTATTTTACGTGGAGCGGCTGCCTACCAGACCTCCACAACCCATTAACTGGGTAACACGGTAGTTCTTTGCAAGACTGAAGTCGGATTTACTGGCTTCTGACAATCCGTAACGACTGCCAAAGATCTACAAATGACAGCCGGGACCAACGGCTTAACGTGCTTTCCGAGGCACGGAGGAAACTCGGTATGTTAAGATGGTCACCCATCCACAGACCAATTTTGGCAAGCGTTGCTTAACCTTGATCGTCTCGTGCGGCTGTTATTCCTTAGCCACGGTAAATGAGTCTGAGTATTTTCATAACAGATACGAATTATAAATAAAAAACTATTTTACAACACTAGTATAAAATAACTTTAATTTCGGAAGTCGGTGTTAAAATACGAAGACACAACCGAAAACACTGATTTCCGAATTAAAGTTATATTTTATACTTTGTATTGTTTTTTATTTATCAGATTTTTCAAAATACGCAATTTCGTTTACTTGGATGACATATTTTTTCCAGCTATTTTAATTTAAAACCAAACTCCGTGCGACCGTAAATGCGGACAGAGACACAGAGATAAACACAAAACATTTTTTTTTTGGAATCGGTAAAAAATATGAAAATTCAGGGATCCTACTATTACGTGCCAATGCCACACGATCCCGTTGTAAAAAAGGGATAGTGCTATGCGTCTTGTTCCACATCTTGCTTCCACACCGAAATCATGATGATTTTAAGACAATTGACACATCTTTACTAATATTATAAATAGGAAAGATTTGTATTTTTGTATGTACGTATGTATGTATGTTTTGTAACGAATAAACTTAAAAACAACTGGACCGATTTGAAAAAATCTTTCAGCAATGGATAGCTACATTATTAGCGAGTAACATAGGCTATCTTTTATCCCCGTACTTCCACGGCAACGGGAGCTAAGCGGGTGAAACCGCGTGACGTCCACTAGTATTGGATAAAATAATTTATCCTGGACCTATCAACATAATTCTTTCCCCGATAGAGTTCCCGTGAAGGACGTAGTCGATTTGTCACACCTCCGGGTTGCTTATCAGCTACTAGAAAAAAAAACTTAAAAAAATTACCAGAATCGAACCCTCGGTCTCTAAAGGCCAGCAGAAATAAATTGTTCTATAAATAACACAGACAAAGACCGCAATATAGATTGTATTTATTAAACCAATTTAAAATACACCTCACAATATCTGCAGCGTTGATAAATCTATCAGAAACATCCCCCAACGAACGACCTTATTAAATACTAGTTGCCGCCCGCGGCTCCGCCCGCGTGATTGTCGAAAATTATTCCAAGGGAACGTATTCCCGTATTGTATACGTATTCACGTATTGGATAAAAAGTATCTTATGTGTTATTCCAGACTATAATCTACCACTGTGCCAAATTTAATCAAAATCCATTTAGGAGTTTTTACGTGAAAAAGTAACAAACATCCATCCATCCATGCATCCTCACAAAGTTTCGCATTTATAATATTAGGGTAAAACCAGGATAGTTGCCACAGGAATATAGTTGCCCCGATGAATCACATATTATTTTATTTATCAATCGAGAGACTTTACAACGACAACTAAGTAGACCGTGTTGCATGTGTCTGTGCGATTGCATGGGAAGGCAAGGTGCGATCAAAGTTTTTGCGCGATAAAAATCTTCTTTCTCGGCGGGGCACCTATCCTCAACGTAATTTACATGGATTAGGCAACTAACCCCCATATGGGATAGATGTCACAAAATTTAGAGGTCGACAAAAATCGCCAATATTCTGGAAATATCAAAAATAATGTTATTTACTTTCACAAATTTGAAGATAATAAACCAAAGTACCTACCCGTTTTATGAATAAAGTGACAACTAACTAAATATATAATAATTACTTATATATTTTTATAAAAAGTATGGCAACTATCCGGCTTTTACCCTAGTAGGATAAATTACCTCAAGTTTTATACCGGGCAACCCACGCTTACTTTGTAGCCAACCGAGCAATCCATTGACTTTTTATTCCGGACCGGAACGCTGTTTGCAAGCAGGGAATAATAAAACTACATACATGTATTTTAATAGGTTGTGTCTCAAACAGATGCGTTTTAATTCATTTTCTATGCTAATTATGAAGATAATATTATTATGATTAAAGAAACTTGTGCAGTTTATAGGATCGGGTTATAATGTTGGGATTCGTTTCATGTTTACATTGTTGACAATCAACTGAATAATCCTTGCTATACAAATTTGCATAAATAAATTCTTACTATTTTAAGACAATTAATTAATAACTATTAGTGGGTCACCGTCCAGACTAAGCGGAAAATCATGTTTTTTATATCGATCTGAAATAAATATTTATTATTCGTAATCTTCCGAGTTCCTTCCCGATGTTCCGGCTGATGTCATTATTTCCCTTAGGAAGTTAAAACTGTCCGAAAATCTGCGAACGCTAAAGTTCGATGCATATGTTACGGTAAGTGTGATCAATTGCAAATTATTAATAATTATCGATCATTATTACTTTTACCGACGAGAGTAGTGAATTATTAATAGTAACTTCTCAAAGTGATGAATTTCAATTTTATATTCACATTTACCAAATCATGAGGTAATTATTAATAATGTTCGGTAATTATTAATACATTTTCAATTCATCACATTCACCGTAACGCATACACAAAGTTTTTATTCGAGAAGAAAAGATCAAAAATCAGTAGGTACATACAAATAAAACTATCAATAATCGATCCGATCGAACAATTACGTTGCTGCAATCTGTCAAAAAGTGAACAACATGGACAGAATACCTATACTTCCAGATTTTTTATTCAATCAGAACGATTGACATCTGTTATTATTATTATTATATTGGTATCCATGCATGATTCCTCATTTAAAAACCATTGGAAGAACATTGACCTCACTCTCATAAAAATGCAACATAGCCAGTATTTTTTTTTGCTTTCTGAAATAAAAATATAGCTCAAAGAGTAAAGCTAGCGGCAACGCACTTGTTCCAACTTACATACAAAGTAATTTATTCCCATCCGTGCCTTGTTTGAGAATGACATTATAATTTCTTTTTCCATTTATCTCATAACGTTTGGTGTTCATGCAAATAGGGCTGCCCTCCTTTATTTTTATTTTTATGCGGTTGGTACTTGGTGCATCGTACACGCTAAGTTGGAAAGCCTGGAGTTACTATGGAAACTCGTGAGATTGAAGAAAGCGATAAAAAGGTGTGATTTTGAGAAGGTTTGTCCCAGGTCATAGAATACTCTGATCGCGATTCTGATCAATAATTCCAAATTAGAACCTGATTGCCTTCAATAATGTCAACCCAATATTTCGCTAAAAGATTTTTTGACAAATACAAAAAAAGACCGAGAAAGAAACAACAGAAATAGAGTTTTATGGAAAGGGAAGAGGGAGGCCTTTGCCCAGCTGTGGGATACAATAGATTAAATAGATTGAGAAAATCCTGAGCTTTCAGAAGCCAGTTTTGTTGTTTTGTTTTTGTTTTTTTTTGCTCAGGATTTTCTCAATCATCATTTTATTTGTTTTCGTTCATAGCATTTAGAGACATTAGGCTTCTGAGGCAGACCACTGCCATAATAACCTAGTTTACATGCAAATCATGCAATGGAAAACCAATTGTATATTTAGTTTAGCATTTCATGTAAACTATACAATATGTAAAATATTATATATAAAATTAATTCAAAAATGCAAACATCTTATTCTGATCCCGATCGAGAATAAAGACAACAAAATAGGAATAATTTACAGATATTTAAAAAAAAAACTAACAAGTCACACTATCTCGATTCTCGATCACGTTTCAACATCGCTATTATCTCGATGCGCAATCGAGTAAGTATTCGTAGTAGAGCAATTTATTTTCGCCGTAATTTAAAAATCGATTGCCGTAGTTCTGGAGATAATTTTATGACTTCGCAATAAGATAATGTTACAAAGTACCGATATATCGAAAGACCGTTTAATATCGTCTGATGAAGATACTAATAATATATGTAGTTTAATGAGAAAACAAATTATAGGAGTTAAAAGGTTGTTGATAGATAGTCATGTTTGTTCAGTGGACGTCTTTTCAATTTATTATTGGTTATTTACCATGTAACTAATTATTTCTACATAAAGCATTTTTAATTAAAAAAATCTAATCATAGTGCCAATTCTAACAATTTTTCATAATGACAGAAATTTAAGGTGTTTTTAATAGATTGCTACTAAGATGCGAATGCGAACCTTTCTAAAAACGAATAGAGTTGGATTTCAATATTGGCGGATTCTTAATTCAAATTTCTATAGAACATTTGAATCAAGAATTTACATCTTAGTTGATTGGTTACAGAATGCCCAGTCCCCTAAACATTCTCTACCAGTCAACGTTTGGGTTTCTGCTATTCAAATAAATTCGAATTAAGAATTTGTTAATCAGTATTTAAAACTAATGATATGGTTTGATTTTTATAAATAAAACTGTTAGTGATCTGCCATTAATGCAAGTTTGCAATATCATCATGTCAAAACTTAACAATTGTGACCCTAAAGACAATTATTTGCAAATTTTGTCATGCAGCAACCTAGCTAAAATATGAAAAAATCTATCCAAGGACTACATCCTGCCAGGGTTGCGGAATTTATTCGAAAGAGTCACCGCGGCCCTGGAACGCAAAGGGCATTTGAAGGATCACGGATGGGTTTTAGTCAGTAGGTAAGAGTCTGACACTCTCTCAGTCTTTGGTGATGTCCCAACCTATTAAAAATGGCTACTTATGTTGCTGTATGTATTTCTACATCGCCATAAAGTCTACATAAAAACAAATTAACTAAATTCCTTAATTTCAATTTCTCAATGAGTTTTACAGTTTGGATTTTCCCGGGAGGAAAGTCGTTTAAAAACTACCCAATGCTCAATACTAAAAACTCTTCTCGAAGAACGATCTCACGAGCATATACTTACGCGTCGTCTATTTTTCGAAGGCATCCATTAAGGCGCAAAACGTAGCGCGCGTGTGTTGTCGTAATGTGCGCCCGCGGCGGTGCGACATTCCGGGGAGCGCAGATGTTGCTTGACATCTCTAGGAGAGAGGAAGAAGGCCCACTGGTATGTGGGGAGAATAAGGACCACTGATATGTGGGGGGGGGGATAAGGACCACTAAAATGTGGGGGGAATAAGGACCACAGATACGTGGGTGGTATAAGGACCACAGATACTTGGGAGGAATAAGGACCACTAAAATGTGCAGGGAATACGGCCCACTGATATCCGGGGAAGAATTGAGAAAACGCTTTCATAGGAATGATCTATGTTTAGTAGCGGACAACTGGATTACTCTACGTTTTGATATATCAATCAATGGGCCCAGTCTTTTTCCTTTTTGAAGTCCAGCCAAACCTGATGCGACTAAATATCAGTATTTTAAATGGAGTGACTGCCTCATGAATGTGGCTATCATATACAAAAAGAATTTTCCAAGCCGACTAGGCGCGGTGGTGATTCCAGAGATTAGTGCGTTCAAACAAACAAACTCTTCAGCTTTATTATTATCACTAGTTGCCGCCCGCGGCTCCGCCCGCGTGATTGTCGAAAACTATCCTAAGGGAACATATTCCCGGGATAAAAAGTATCCTATGTGTTATTCCAGACTATAATCTACCTCTGTGCCATATTTCATCAAAATCCATTCAGTAGTTTTTACGTGAAAGAGTAACAAACATCCATACATACATCCATACTTACAAACTTTCGCCTTTATAATAGTAGTAGGATAGTATAGACGAAATTCAATTTCGATATCATAAACAGAATGGTAACACAGAATGGTCCTTCTGTATGCATCCCTACATCTTTGTCATATGTGTGCATGTGCCATGCGCGTCGCAGACCAAGACTTTTTGCGCGCTAAACGGATAGCGTTTTGTTTGCTAAGGATTGCAGTGTTTGTATGTGGGATTGGATGACTCTGGAGGTTTATCATAGGAGATATTAAAAGCATGTAATTTTATCAGTGGGTGTGTGTCTGTTTATCTTTCTGTTTCTCTCTCTCGCTCGTGAATTTGTAGTTTGGTTGTCGGTTTACTGTCTTTTCTTACACATTTTTAATACTTAGTTTTTTTTAGTCCACCGGTATCGAGTACAAGGTCAAAGGGTCCAAGCTACCAGGACTGTCACCGCGGCCCGGTTCTGTATCAACCCCTTAATCCAGCCTAACAAGAGTATTCTTTGTTATTAGTTGAAGCTCGTGGCTATTAAGCCATTGGCTGACATTTTGGTTCCCTCTCTCTTCATCATATCCAATTTCAAGTCTATATCCAAAGCCCACAGCAATTGATCTCCCCCATTCTATTAACTATAAAACTTAGTGAGCCATTTGCGTGCTCGCGTGTGTACGGAGTATACTTTATTTTGCACTGATTTGTATCGTCGCCATCGCTGCGCTCGCGCAATGGATCGCATTACGAGTTAATTAGAAGAACGATTTATATTATTGAGATTGGTTTAAATAGGGCAGCAGAGTGTTAGCCGATGGTATCGATCTGGAGTCTGGCGTGATTAATCGCGCCTGTGCTATGTTCAATCTGATTGGTTTATTTGCCTCTTTCTTTAACGTTCTTAAACAATGTGTTGGTATATTCTTTGTCTTCGTATGTTGATATCCGCACTGCTGCAAAGTGAGCTTTATCTAAACCGATTTGCATCTGCATTATTATCATTTTGTTCTTATTCGGATTTGCTGTAGTATTTTCTATGCATCTCTTTCTTTCAACATTTCTTTCCTGTCTTGACACTAGGTGCCCTTTCTTGTATAGCTGTCTTTTCATGGTCACCGATTCATATTCAGTCGCGCCAATAATTGCATCTTAAACAATAATTTTAAAATGTCTAACGAACTCAATTCTACCATTTGCAAGGGTTTTCCATCCACAACAACTTTCCCCCTCCCAAATTCATACGAACAATAATCCTAATGTAAATGAAGCCTCATTATTAAACTCTTGCGCCTGTCAGCTGCACAATATGGCGGCGTACTCCGTATATTAAGAGAAAGTGTTGAAGCCGTCTAATGAGTTCCATGAGCATTATGCATGGATACACATGCCCGTGGAAATTGATTCACGCTTGTTTGAATGTAAGAGGGGAAGTTTATATCTATGTGTTTAGCGTTGTAGTTTTTTTATTGGTTTAGCAAAATCAAAATCAAAAGTCATTTATTCAAATTAGGCTGAGTGCCAGCACTATTTGAACGTCAAAGTTTTACAAAAAGACAGTCCCCCAAAACGCCCGCCCGTCACCACTTCCTAGTGTTTTAGCTGGGAAGAAGAAGTGGCGCAACAAACTCCCCAGCAAGCGTTAGCGTTTGCTGATAGTAGAATTGTCCTTGAGGGAGTCAGCTGCTGCAGTAGAAGTCGTGATTTGGATGTCATCATGTTTCATAATAAATTTTAATATTATGTAAACTTAATATAACGAAACTGAAGAGTTTGTTTGTTTGAACGCGCTAATCTCTGGAACTACCAGTCGGATTTGGAATTTTTTTTTTGTATATGATAACCACATTCATGAGGAAAGCTATAGGCTATACGGGGACGGGAAAAAACTGGATATGCGCGTACGAAGCCGCGGGCAAATGCTAGTTATATAAATAAAAGAATAACTCAGATGATAATAATAATATTTGAATTGTTTTTTTTTCTTGAAAGTTCGCAAGCTGCATTTGGATCACCCTTTATTTTTCCTATATTTGACAAATACGTCTCCTATTTGTATTACTTTTTTTCTGACATTTAGTGTTTCAACTGTCAAGTCAAATGTTCTTCAGATTGTGAGATCTAGTAGAAGCCCACCTAGAAAATAATTTCTAAACTTTTTAACACCTGAAGTAGGAAGATCTAAATGGATCTGGAAGCTTTCTTGTGAACTAAGTCATGGAGAACAGCTAAGTAGTCAAATAATACAGTCAAAAAACGATGTTTTATAGTAATTAACATACGTACACAAATACCATACCCATTTAAACTATCAACTAGTTTACCTAATTACCGAATTCTAAATGAATGACACTATGACAAACTCACACAGGTCACTGACCTCAACGAATCGATGAAAAAATAACCGGTCTTTTACGATTTTTGCTTCAATAAAATAAAATAACGTTGAATAATTTCTTTTTTTTTGTTATATTTAATAAGACTAGTTTTAAAACTTGTTGTTTTTAAGAATGTGAATTTATTTGTTGTCACGCTAATTCCTGATAAGTTGATAAGGGTTGGTTGCAGGTTTATAATTTTTTATGGATGTCAGTTCTGTGAATACTTGTTCTTTCTATTTTATCAATATATGTCTTCTGTATTTATATACAACTTTGACGTGCAAAAAGTGCTGGCACCTGAGTGCCAAAGTGAGGCTGACCTAATTTGAATAAACTACTTTTTGACTTTGGCTTTTTTAATTTGGCTTTTTGACTTTGGCTTTTTGACTTTGACTTGATATGCCTTTTTTTTGTTACTGAGTGATTGAGTGACTAAGTAACTGACAGACGACGCACAGCCGAAACTTCAGGTCGCAGAAAGCTGAAATATAAACTAACAGAGGATTTCCCGAAATTCCTGCGCGTACGAAGTCGCGGGAAAAAGCTAATTCTTTAAAAAAAGTTAATAATTTAAAAACGTAACTCTTATTTGTATTCGGGTACTCGATAAGCCGACAATACCTAATAGATGTACGTGCAATAGGCAAATTGGCATAATTGTATGTGCTAGTTACAGCTAGGCCTGCTCGCTATGTTTAACAGGACATTAACAGAAATTGTAATTGCTTTCTCACTAACAGACTTTAATTATTTTAAATTGCCAAGTAACTGTCCTGGGGCCCTACTATAAAGTCTTAAAAAGATCCGCTCCAAGAAAGAGACGGAGCTATACATAGCGTATAGCACTATCCCTTTTACATCGTCATCATAGGGCCTGTGCCATCGTAAAAGTAAGAAATAGTAAGTCTTCAGATTTAATCAATCTACATGTCGCCTCTTTGCTTTACTAACGTGATAAGTCAGGCAGTTAATTTTTTTTAAATTTGATATTTGAAACAGTCGTGACAGATTTAATTTTTCCAAAAAAAAAAACCAAAAAACAAATTAATTTTCGGTAGGTCCGACAGTTAATTCACGTTAATAAGGCAAAGAAGCGATATTAACTTTCGGTACAAACCCGCCACACTATTACCAACAACTGAAACTCCTGAAAGCCAGAATCATAAACTCCGATGAAGCTCGTCAATTTGAAGTGTATTAGATTCCGCATCAAAAATCACCAGAAAACAACGCAGAACTAGCAAAAGCACAATTCATCTTCCCCTATCAACTCATCTATTTTCGGAAGTAAATCGCAAAATTCCTACAAAGATAGCTATTACAAAAAATTGCATTATAATCGTACCAGCACTTTCCTAGTTAGCCACAAAACAAAGAAACACGCATGTTACTAAATGTATTCAACTAGTTTGAATGATACGAGTATTACGAATAGCTGTAGAATTACATAATTTTATATGCTCACCCATTATAAGGCTCAGTTTATTGGCATTTTTAATTTGCATAAGTCTTACAACATGGGCGACTTTTCTTTATATAATATTTAATTTATTTAAAATCGTGTTCAGTGTGAAATTGTTAAAAGAGACGAGTAGCAGAATCTTCAGAAGTTACATCGCTAATTTCTTGTACAAACGTGGTTAGTAATTTGCAATAGTACGAGTATTTGTCAGGGACCAATTTTATAATCAATGTCAACGTCAAAATGTTTTTTTCAATTATACCATTAATAGGAACTTTTGAACGTGAACATTTTTTGTTGTTTTTTTTAAGGATGGAGGATCATCAAATGACTTCTGCTCTAGGTGGAGCGGAAGGGCGTGTCAGACTCTTACCGACTAAAACCCATCCGTGTTCCTCCTAAAGCCCCCTGCGTTCCATGGCCGCGGTGACTCTTTCGAACAAATTCCAAAACCCTTGCAGGCTCTGGCCCTAGCGACCAATCAGTTTTCTGAAACTATGAGAAGATGTGTTGAAGGAGGATTTGGCAGGCAAGGGTTGTTCCCCATCAGGAGCAACTCTCTTAACAGCAAGACAACTTTCTCTACAAATTATCCAGTTGTAGGATGTTACGTCTTTTGTGCCTGTTTGACACAATCTGTTACGTCCCATAATTCCCTGGTATTGTGAGTTGGGAACGTCAACAATTACAGTTAAAAAAGTTAAAATGACTCTAGTCGTCCATTCTTATGAAGAAGAACAGACAAAAAACTTCAATGTTACTGTTTAAAAAAAAAATGTTTTAGAATATTTGGTATACCTACACATTAATTAATTAAGTAGGTATATGTGTAATCAGCTAAAACAAAAATGATCATCAATTATAAAACCCAATAAAAACAACACAGTAAAGATAGCAATATTTCGACACACTAATCGCTTCATTCATCAATTTTCAAAACTAGTCAACACTAAACGCACCCGACGGATGCACGTTCAGTAAAAACGTTGTAAGCGCCAACATTTTCTAGACGAGCCAACCTAGAAACTGATGGACGTAACAGGATGCAACGAGGCCGGCGCTTAGTGCGTTTCAATGATTTACTGCTAACAGGAAAGCATGCAATCATTGAACGTAATGTTATTTCACACGAGATTTCTTAATAAGTCTGCATTCGTTTTTTGTAGGTTGAAGGAAGAAGCCGGTGACAATTATGTCGTTTGGTCGTTTTATTTTGTTGTTTAAGGAAGGAATTATGTCGAATTATATGCGCTTTTAGTATTTTATTATTATGCGATGTTAACACCAAATGTCTGCTGGTGAAGGTCTATTCAAAAGATTGGCAGCTAACAAGTTGACATAGAGGATGTCATTGCTGTCCAAATATGATCAGTTCACTCCACATCAACTATTGTTGCTGAAGACCCTTTTAATAAATAAGTAGGGACCCCCGGCTTAACCTTTTGAACGCCTTTGTCACGTATACGAAATCGATGCATTTATGCTCTGGCGTTCAAAAGGTTAAAAATATACATTTAAATATCTTATAGTTAAGCACACAAACCTTCATCGTATACCGTTCTTTCTATTAGTGAAAACGTGAAAAAAAAGTTTTGACTCTAGTAACTTTTTCAAAATCCGTGGTTTAGAGGCGGAGAAATGGAGAGAGGCAGACACCGACTTGTTATATACTATCGTATCGCTACTGGGATCCAGCAGAATACCAGCGGCACATGCTGAGTTGGACTCCCATTTGGTGCTACATGAGACACACACACCGCACATGGTTTTTTTTCAAGTCAAATATGTTTAATGTCGATAAGTAGTTTGGCACATAAATCACAGATTGCCATAAACCAGGGGTGGCCAACTTGATTCGACCCGTGATCTACTTTTTACTGACGAAACCCGGTGCGATCTACCAATTACACTTTTCAATAGTTCAGTATAGGTACCATTTTGTAGTATTTTTTATTTTAATAACCTGACTTATTTATATAGTTGCGCAGTCTGTTATACGAATTTATATTTTTTCGATCGACTGGACTTATAGCCGTGATCGACCGGTCGATCGCGATCGACCGGTTGGCCATCCCTGCCGTAAATCATGCATTTTTTTTGTGCTTTCGTATCACTATTTCTAGTATTATGATTTGTGCAATTGTGCTTTTGTGTGTTGTGTTTTCTGTTCTTATACCAAATAAATGTTTTATCTATCTACTATGTATTAAGATATCAATAGGTAAAATAAATGCAGTTTTTGCAGGGAGACTTAAAAGGTCCCAGTCTAACAGACTAACAATTTCAGAAATGCAAACAAGTCAAAATTCTGATGAAAATAAAAGATTATGCGGGGAGAAATGCTACTCAAAATACTTTTGTCGAAAACAACCTGGTATTACAAACACGAAATTGTCAAAACCTTGACCATTCCGCAGAGTTTTCCTTAAAGACTGACCATGGAGATAATTTAATGATACTTCAGTTACTGTGGGAAAATAAAGTATAATGAGGAACAAGCGTGTGTGATGTCATGATATCATTTAAATTAGAGACATAATAAAAATAATGGAATTAAAATAAATAGGGTCTTGGCAGTGTTTATTCTTTAAAGAAATCTTCATCGAAGCAATCTTCATTATAAACTTTTCTTCTCACTCTGCGTCATGGCTTGCTTATATGTATGTCACTGGAAAATTGCAGACTTCGTAAGATTGTAATAAATCTTGATTGTATTATAATTTCTTGATATTTCACGAAAAAATAGTTTCTTATACAATGAATCCCATAGTCAATAGTTTCCACAATATCCGTGTCTTATTTAGATATTTTACAATCTTACGGCGTCTGCAATTTTCCGGTGACACATATATCGCATTTGGATAGGATTTATTGTATTTGGGATTATCTGATCACTACATATCGTGAGTTTCTAATTTTGCAAGATTTATCACAAACTTTTGAAAGCAGGAGGCATATCCAAAGAATCAAAAAGTTTAGAAAAAGCTTGTACTAACGGCCAATTATTGATAAACATAAGGTAATTTGTGTGGTGGTCGTGGGCCACTTTTAAAAACAATACAATGTCTGCAGTAGAAGTTATTAAAACAAAAAGCTGAGCTAAAGGTTGATTAATGTTCAGGCAAAGAGCCAAATCGTCTAGAACTCCACCCAGTGCTCGACTTCTTTATTTAGTTTTTTCCCCATCCATTTAAACCTAATCGCTTGTTCCCAGAATATTCCTACGCGCACAAATAATTAGGTACCTTAACGTATAAGGCACCTTGGTTGGAGCAATTCTTTGAAACTCTCAAATTGATTAAAGTCCTTTCCGACTATATCCTACAACTTTATGAAGTCCTAGTACATGAGCAATTTAATTTACCTGAATCAATTCATTTGTTGCGATTTCTAAGAAAATTTACTATTGGAATAGTTTGTGAATGAATTTAAAAGAATTCTAGACGTGGTTGCATGTTCTTTTAATGACTAATATTTTCTTAGAAGTTACATATTAAACGTCAGTCGTTACATGTGTATGTGAAATTATGTCGTTGGATTGACCAATTTGTTAAGTTATTGAATCAGCGTAGTATTAAGAGCGATTGCGAATCTGTTGGACTCTTGATAGGATAGGCCTTGTAAAGAAAAAAACCATTCTTACTTTGTTGCAGACTCAATTCTATAACCCAGTTTTTCACGAATTTTATTTTTCTTTTGCCTTCTCTTGGTCTCAACGACCTGAAGGAATGGCAGATGCCTGACTCAACACAGAGTATTTAAATTCACTAAATAGCAGTTCCTCAACTAATAGAACTTAGGAATATTCGGAGCCTATTCTCAAAACGAAAGGCATCTATTGCATGGGCTTACAGTAAGCAAAGCTCGCCACGATTCATTCAGCGAATCCAGCTGATTCCCGCGATCGTAGTCGTATTTTCAGCAGACGTGAGATTTTCTTATTCAAGCCTTTAGTTTATTTTATCGCTCCTTCGCTGTTAACTGCCGATTCCAAGACAGTTCACACCACTGTTGGTACTGACTTTGAGAAAATGGAGTGGTTGGGATTGATTTCAAACTAGATAAGCATTAAATCATTCAGTTTTAATAGAGGATTAGTGCCAATTTTCAATAGTGGATGTTAGTGTTCATGTTTGAAACGTCCTTGATGCACGCGATTTTAGCAAATATTGCGCGTAGCGTGCAGCATGTGATGTTAACAACGAGTTCGATGTTAAGACATGACATGTCTTCATATGATAATCTATGGACGAGTTTAGTTCCGTGCCGGTTTTGAAGTGACAGAAATAGGTAACCGACTGCAGTTGGTGTTATGCAGCTGGTTTTCGTAATGCGAACTTTGGGTTACGGTTACAAGAAATACGTCTAATTAAACCAGCTGTATTTCTTTGGAAATACTTTCATTGTGCAAACAGCTAAGGGTGGGAATACGCTGCCGGAACCCGATAGCTACAACCTCGGAGACTTCCATCATTGTAGACCAAATCGTAGCTTTCCATCAGGTGAGATTTAGGTCAACGGCGAGCCTATCAATGATAATCCAAAATAACGTCCATCATCATCAGCCCTAGACACATGGACACATGGACACATCGCAAGCTATTCATCTTGATAGGTACTGAACAACTCTCATCCAGCTACTACCAGCCAGCCTACTGAGATCGTTGCTCTACCTAACCTGAGGACGGGACCTTATATTTTAGCCAATTGTGTTTCACTGCAGGGCAAAGGCCTCCCTTTCTTCCTTCCATTCCTCCCGGCTTTGGGCAAGACGTTTGTCAAAGTAACTGCTTATTTTTTATGAATATTGTACTTAGTTGAGGGTTCATCAGCTGGCTCCAAACGGTTTATCAACAGTTAGTACAGGTACACCTCCATTTTTCAGGCCAGTAATTTTTGTACTTCTGTCACTTCTGTCTCCCTAGTAGCTAATGTTTTGAAGATACCTAATGCTCGTAGAGTTTTAACAGCAGTTTGACCACCAGCCATTAACTGCTGTGTGTGGGTCTCTCGATGAATAGTAGGCAGATAAATAGTTTTTTAATGACTTAATAACTCTGATAGTAAACTTAACTTTCAAGTTACACCAATAACTACCACATTGTGTTTAATTATAATTGTTCACATCAATAAATTTTACAATAACATTGACCCAAAAAGATGCAATTTAAGAATTACGTAAATCAACAGAAACTTTAAAACCATTTAATGTTTAAAATATAGTGTCCTGCCAACATCCTGATGGAAGGTACTGGTTAAAAACTAAAGCACGATAAACCTCTTTACATAATGAGTGACTTAACAAATCTTAACATCGCAATTCACTTAATCGTTTCGCTTAATCGCACAGTTGCAAACGTGTGAGTAATCTGGCTGCAGTAATTCACGTCCAAGCACTACTAAAATCGCAAGTATGAGCGAATTCTTGCACAAGACTCCATGAAAGCTGCCACTGAATGTCACAGTTAAGGTGAAAAAATAAAAGCCACTAGTTAGTTGGCTACTTCATCAGTTGATGCAGTAGCCAATACTCTACTTACATACTACATTCACATTTTCCTCAAATAAGTAGCCAACATTCCTCACCAAGGCCGGAGAGATTGACTTTACGAAACATAATTGAATTACAAAACTAGGGTCACAATTCTATCAAAATTCAAATTCACATTGCTCAATAATTGTTGACAAATGGTCCTTAGTCTCAGAATGCGATCCGCCTGGCAAAACCCGACTAACCCTTTCGAAAAGAACTTGAACCGCTAAAATAGCTTATAGTCATAGAGCCCTTCTCAACTCGGTCGTGTTACAATCGCTTACCTTTACAAAATCAGCGTTCCGAGGGTCGCGCATTTATCCAGGTATCAACAAGAGGCACTGCGCTTTATCAATTAAAACTTTTTATTCACGCCAAAAAAACGTAAGGCACAATTGTGTAACACTGTTTCCGAACGCACGGCGATATTTTGCAATGTTTAAGGGGACGATACGTCCTCACCCCGCGACGTCGCACGCATAACTGGCAAGTTGAGAGCGGAAACTCGTCGGGTGGGTTTGCGCCCGCGCAGAGCGGATGGTCCGGTTTACGTTGCGTTTAGTTGCCTAGCCTTTTGTCATATGAATAAATTGGTATCGGATAAATAAAATTATGTAATATTTGGCATGATGAGTGAGTTACTGTGTTTCACTGTTTTGGTTTTCGTGAGAGTGTAAACGTTACTTTATAACCGCTAATAAAAACTTAAGTTTATTATTCTGATATTTGTGCGAATGTTTAGATAGTAAAAGTGTATCCCGCGGTAGTTTCTTGATGCTTTTAGGACGGCTAACAGTTCTTGTCCTTGGTGTATTAGACGGGGTTTAGCATTGGTTGGACATAATCGCTTATTGCTTGGGATTTATAATCTAGTTTAATAGTCAATTAACACTGAGGTTATTCTATAAAGTTCTTTGGCTTCCAAACAGGAATAGTTGTCTGGTCTAGTAGAGTACAATGTACTCGTATCTACATTACAAGTATTAGAATTTTCTTAGTAGTCTAAACTTATACGAGTATAGGTTATCGTCTAGATCCTAGACCTACCTGTCTTTATGATGAGCACATTTTTTTGTGAAAATCCAGCAAAATCAGGTGGACTTTAAAATCCGAGATTGAATAGATACTGACAAGGGATTACATGAACACAGACAAAAAGATTTTATTAGATATAAACAATTTTTACATAAAAGAGTCTATGCGAGATTAATTTGCCCCTCCAAAATCAATGATGTAGTGAGATAAAATGAACGTCGAAATTATGAACATACCACTTTGTCCCACTGTTGGGATAGACGGGTGGGTCAAACTGATAAACTTTTTTTGCCCCCTCCCCCACAGCAATGACAAAAAGCAGTAGTTAGTTCTGAGGGCCAATTCAACTAATTTTAAGCAACGTTCGAATTCGCATGTCGCTGTCGCAATCTGTCAAAAATGTATGGATAAAATTGAGGGAGGAGAGGTTGCGACTGACATGCGTAGTTTAAAACAATCTGTCAAATTTCTTTAATAGCTTTTCAACTTTATCACTAAAGCAGAAGGTTCAAGGTTGATAGGGAAAATTTTGACAGTTTCGGGTAGCTGGATGTGCTGGCGTCTGTACAATTTACCCTCCTCAAGTGACCTGTACCGCTTATTCTTTCTTCACAAATTGTTTACCTAAAAAGTATATTCCACCATTAAGAAATGGTGGAATGTAGTTTAAGCATTAATCTCGAACAATCGTGTTAATTTCATGGCAACCAATTTTGAAGAGGGGAAAAAATTACTTTTGCAATTAATATATTTTTCACTATCTTTTGTATACGGTCTTCTTTTTTTTAACGATGGGAAATATTCAAATGACTTCTCATTGATTCTGAAGGCCGTGTCAGACTCTTACTGACTAAAACCCACCCGTGTTCCTTCTAAAGCCCTTTATGTTCCAGGGCCGCGGTGACTCTTTCGAACAAATTCCGGAAGAAATTTAGTCAGGAAGAAGTCATTTGATGATTTCCCATCATTAAAAAAAAATGTACTCCTAGAAAAGACAAAAAAAGCTCTACATGAATTTTGAAAACAATGTCTAACTAGTACTTTGTTTATAAGCTCGCTTACTTACATGCGATTTAAAAACATAACTGGCATTTGTGTGTATGGCTTAGAAAACCTAGTGTGATTTTAAATTGTCAATTTATCTGCCTAGTATTTTCTCAACTATGTTGGAGTCGACTTCTAGTGTAATCGGATAAGTACAGCTGACTACCAGTACTTTACGTGGAGCGACTGCCGACCAGACCTCCACAACCCATAAACTGTGTGACACGATACTTCTTGGCAAGACTGGAGTCAGATTTTCTGTCTCCTAACAATCCGTAACGACTGTCAATGATCTACAAATGACAGCCGGGACCAACAGTTTAACGTGCTTTCTGAGGCACGGAAGAATCTCGGTATTTTCCGATGGTCACCCATCCAGAAACCAACCTCGGCAAGCGTTGCTTAACTTTGAAGTTCGTTCCGTGGGGCTGTTATTATTTAGTTCAAAAAAAGAGGAGGTTCCCTGTCGGTTATTTTTTTTTTAAGTTGTTCCTAAATTGCCAACTATAGCAGAAAGGTGCCCGTCTGTCTATCCCTTTCTAATTATGTGCGATGATAAAGCCAAAATATTGTAAAGTTTATTGTTTACAAAAGCAAATGAGTGTTACTTTCTATTTACTTATTATTCAATGAAAGAAGCCGTCTGCCGTCACGGGCTGAACGTAGTTCTGTAACGTACAAGTAGGGGCTCCATTTTTTTCAGTGATTTCGTAAGGATATTTCATTAGTTTTGTAAAATCTTCATTTATTATTGAAATTTTAATAGCAGAATCTGGATGAACTATTATAGTTGAATACCCTTTTGGGGAACGCGGTCGTTATGTTTTGTGTTTGTATTTTTTTGGAGAGCAGTTCGGCCCAGTATTTCTCGATTTGTAGCTGGGTATAAATCTAGGCAGTACTTTTTGTAAATTATTTCATCTCCTTAGCTCTCAAAACGCTTAAGAAATAGATACATTTAAGTAGATACACTGCGGACTTTATGCAATAAGCCATTCTCTACCAGTCAACTTTTAGGTTAAAAGGACTACACTGTGGTAGAAATCATGATCGTGACGAAACCGGCACATCCTAGAACCTCAAATTCAAAGATACAATATGATAGGCTCTAACCCGCACTTGGGGTGCTTCGTAGTGGATTATGCCCCACTCCGATAAAACCTGATTTCTAGCAGTGGAAGCGTTATTCGCTGATTATGCATGTATATGTCACCGGAAAATTGCAGACTCCGTAAGATTGTAATAAATCTTTATTAGATTATAATTTTTTAAATCCCGTCCAAATTCAATAGTTTCCAATATATCCGTGTCTTAATAAGAAAAAATTGTTTACAATTTCATGCGGTATTTTACAATCTTACGGCGTTTGCAATTTTTCGGACATATATTTAGCATGGGTAGCCTTGCTTTTTAACACGTATAACATCTGATGGGAAATGTTCCGATGATTCAGTAAAAGATGCCGTTTGACTAAGATAATCATAACTTGAAGATTTTATTTTTCCTCAACCTTATCAGATTGTGTCTCTTCTGGCATGTTTATCTTTAGCGATATGGAGAGTTCAATATACGATTCACGTTTTTATTCGATCATTTAAATAAATAGTTACCTAGTTTATAATTCATATAGTTTCAAATACCTATCAACAAGTTTCAAACTGCAATTTAATTGATAAAATAGAAAATTTAATCAGAATGAAAACATGTTTATCAAAATTATTTTTATTCATGTCAGTACAAAAAACGAATTGTGCGCTACGCGAGTTATATTTACATAATTCTAATATAAATTCATACCTATCTAGGTAATCATATTATTATCTACTAACATCTTCAATTTATTGCATTTTAGTTGGCGGTCATTAACTCCTCACAGTCGAGATGGGATCGTAATAAAATAAGACATACTGGCACAAAATACATAATTATAAATATAAGTCATACTTTTTTCCAAGGAGGTGGTTGCAATCAAATCTCGTATTATCTACACATCACAAATAAAAAGGAAATCCTATCATCTCGCTCCCGACATGGATACAGTCCTCGACTTCGAGATCTTTTCTTTCACTGGCAAACAAGGTGTCTTAGATTTGAAGCCCAAAGTTTGAAAAATAAAATGTAGAAAACCGCTTTTTTTTCCATATTTCTAAGTTGGTTCACCCCCAAAAATATTTCCAATTCATCAAAGGGTAGAAAGAGATAATGTCTACTTAGGATGCTGATAGTAAAAATTCTCGCTAATTTAATTCTATCCACCTATCAAAGTAGTAGTAGTAACCTCATTTTAGTCAAAACCGAGAGTCATAATCTTGTTAAAGTGAGATTCGAAAAGTTTAAGTATCTAAAAGTTAAAATAAAGACAAATCCGTCAAACGCCAAACCACACAGACTCACTACTCACAAGAATACCACACGATAATTATAACTAAAAAACGTAGCTATGTTACGTAACCGTTATACACTCTGCTATACGCTACATGTAACTAGTTATTTAATGTGAATTATGAAGAATATTCATGAAAAACCAGAACAGTATGATAAATAGGAGTTATGTCATCACTTATGCTTTACTTAAGTCTTGGCTACACGGTCCATCTTATTTGCGCAAATTCTTGTTTGTACAAGCAAACATGTGCGTTAAGATTGCAAAACAGTATACCGCACAAATCATCATCATCATCATCTTCCTGCCCTTATCCCATGTTACTTGGAGTCGGCGCAACATGTTTTTTTCTTTCATTCTGTCCTGTCAGCCGTCACGCTATCACGAACTCCCTTTTCTTTCATATCACGTCTAACACAATCCATCCATCTTTTCTTTGGCCTCCCTCTCTCTCTCCATCCATCCACATTTATATTCATAACTCTCTTAGGTACGTGCATTTCATCCCTCCTCTTCACGTGACCATACCAAGATAAGCGGTTCCCTTTTAACTTTTCCGTCACTGGCGCCACTTTTAATAAGCTACCTCTAATGAACTCATTCCTCACTTTATCCATTCTCGTTACTCCACACATCCCACACAAATGGCTTGCACAAAACGCTAGGTTCTACAAAATTGATTTGCCCAATTAAGCATGTACGTGAAGACCGAAGACGGTACAATATAAATGCGCAAACTTTTTACGCATGCAAGTTCCTATTGTGTGGACGCCACATAGTGTTTGTGCCAAGTTTTACACAAACCGTTTGCGCATGCAAGTCGCCATAGTGTAGACACCATGCAATTTTTGCACAAACTTGTGCATGTCACCCTCACACTCATAATGTCAGGTGAAAAGTTGTTGTTGTGTTGAAAAGTTGCTCGTTTGTTGTATTGTCTCGTTGGTAAATGTTCTGGGGTTGGTAGTGCAATGGGTTGCAGTGGTGGACTAACAGGGGGGCGGAAGGGGCGGCCCGCCCCGGGCCCCTGGTCCTGGTGGACCTCGAAACGCAAAAATTGGACTTTATTGAATCGTTACCCTGTCCATCGCTTATACTTCAATACTTCTTGACCAATTGCATTTCGGTTGCATCACGGGAGCGAAGTTTTTACAAAATCAAAATAATTAAAAATTATCTTCGATCTACAATGAATCAAGAACAACTTGTTAATCTGTCCGTGCCTTCAATTGAAAGAAAGTTTTAAAAGAAATTTGTTTTTACTGAAGTTATTGAGGTTTCATTCAGTAAAATGAAAACTACTTAGTACTTTAATTTTACTAAATGTTATTTTTTTATATTTATTTTACTCATCCACATCCATATTCTATATATGTTTATTTAAGTCGTATTCAAATTACACTTCGAAGATTTTAACTAAATAAACATAAAATTTATCTTATCTTATCTTAAAAACTTATAATAGTATAGTATTATTAGGTAGGTACTCAAAATCGTAACAAAAATGCATTTTTCGAAGAACATTTCAATAAAATCATCAAACATTTCACTATCTTAAATGTTATTGATATCATGAAATAGCCGTTCAATCGGCGAATGGCTATTTCATGATATCATATCAAATCATTCAAACTCAAGGATTTCAGTTTAGTGCCATGATTTTTTGGAAAGGTGCCCCATGCTTGCTTGCGCTGAGAGTCATCGTGTGTTTAGACTTTCATAATAAGACTCACGATTAACATTGATAATTTGATTTATTAATTAGTATAAGACCTACGATAATATCATTTAATTAGTCTAATATACAAATAATAAACCAAAATTTGAGCGCTACAAGGACTTTTCATGCATGATAATGATGTTCTTATAATGTTCTGTATAATTATTTTTTATTTATTTAATTAATGAATTCGATTTGTATGAAAACTGGTTACCTAGCAAAAAAAAAAAAAACAAGATAGCAGGTTCAAATTTTAGAATTTTGTCTTGCTGGCGGTACTAGGCTCGCCGCTATTACATGGACGAAATGTGGGTGTATGTCGGTACTACATATACGTAGGTCTCAAACTCTTTTTTTTTTATGGATGGGAAATCATCAAATGAATTCTTCCGCTCTGGGTGGAGGGGAAGGGCGTGTCAGACTCTTACTGACTAAAACCCATCCGTGTTCCTTCTAAAGCCCTTTGCGTTCCAGGGCCGCGGTGACTCTTTCGAACAAATTCTGCAACCCTGGCAGGCTCTGGCCCTAGCGGACCCCGTCTTTTATGCTGACATCTCTTTGAGGCGCGCGTGAAACACAACGCGCCATCGACCCGGGCCTGGTGGTGATCGGACAGCGAGCCACCCAACGCTCGCTGTCCGCAGGCCCGCGCCTACGGTGGCAGGTCTCAACCTCTGCCCAATCGTTCCTTCAACCCGTGATATTATGGAAAGTATAGTGTTTTGGACCGCGCCAAGTAAAATGGACCACTCGTGAAATCGTTTACTAAGCAAAATACAGAAACATGCATTCGTGCATGTACATACATCGGTACATTTTATTTGCATATCGTTGTGCTGCCAGTGCCAACTTGTAAGGAGTTGTCGGAAATATTTAATAACTAGCTGCGCCCCGCGGTGTTACCCGCGCAGCATTTATATATAAAGTACCTAGCCTATGTGTTAATCCAGGGTGTCAGCTTCCTGCATACCAAATTTTATAAAAATTGGTCCAGACGTATGTGCGTGAAGAAGTAACAAACATACACACACACACACACACTCACAAACCTGCGCCTTTATAATATTAGTGTGATGATTAAGTGTGATGTACCTATATAGTGTGAAGTGTGATAAAGTGTGATGTGAAGATGGTCCAATTTAGCCGGCCGGTCCAATTTACCATACTTTCCCTAATTATTTAAATTAATAATAAAATACTTCTTATAAACCGCAGGTGTCGTGCTAAAGTAACATAATAAAGTAACGCTACTGCACCAACTACAAAGTGAAACCCGGCGCATGCGCCAACGAAAGTGTTTGTTATTAAACCACTGGCTTCTGCTAACGCCTTCATGCACTAGTACATAGATCTACAATAGTTTGGAAGGGGCTTCATGATTAATGCGTTTAATAGAGATCATAAGATTCTTCTATTATAGGTACTGGCTCGAGTTAGACGAGTTAACTCGCGCCATGGAGAAAAGTCTGCAATTATCTAGGTAGGTACATCTACACTAATATTATAAGGAGAAAAGATGTATTTTTGTATGTAACGAATAAACTTAAAAACTACTGGACCGATTTGAAAAATTCTTTCAGCAATGAATAGCTACATTATCAGCGAGTAACATAGGCTATATTTTATCCCTGTACTCCCACGGGAACAGGAACTACGCGGGTGAAACCGCGTGACGTCCGCTAGTTAAAAATAATTAGGAGACGCTATCGCTGACTGAAACATACAGTCACTATTGTTACTTTTGCAAATTTATCGAGCGATTTTTCGCTAAAATAAAACGGAGGAGTTTCTCAAATCAACCTTTATTTATTTTTCTTAATAGGTTTGTTTTCCTCATTAACTCACTTCAGTTTAATCTGAAATCTTCTCTTCTTCTTCCTCACTCTTTCCCATTTTATGTCGAGTCGGCTCTCCTAATTTTGTGGCGCCAGGGTAATCTATACTGGGTTGTCGAGTCGAGTAGTTCTTCCTCTGATAGGAGTTTTGTCACGCAAGTACCTACCCAACGTACAAGGATAAGCGGTCGTCGTCTGCCTTTCTTTTCTTAACCTGCATCCTTCTATTCGCTAAAATTAACACTGACTAGAACTTCCACAAATAACTGATAAACAATCTAACCAGGCGTTTCCATTCGCTCTAGATCTCCGTTGCCATCAATATATGGGTTTCACTTGCAAGTGCATCACGGTGTAATATTAGATTGCAAATTGGAAAATAAACCACAGTCTGTGGCCGCTGTGACAATACAGATTGCCATGCAAACCGTACCATTATAAGTAATAAAATAATCACTTTACTACTACTTAACAATTTTATTGGTGTGAGAATTTGAAAGCAACTACAAATTAAGAAAATTACCTGTTAAGTTTAGATTAGTAATCATGTTAAATAGCGCGTCAAAACTCGATTTTAAGTATTGTTAAGCAGTATTTAAGTAGAAATAGTAATAATCATCGTTATGGGAAACCAATTATTTTAGTTCATTTAAAAGACATCAACGAGTTTGGCTCAAAGCTGCGCCTCTAGCGGTTTACTGTACAATGTCATCTAGTGTCGAATAGCTGCAACTTTATTACGCTCCTTTGCACGTGCGAAACTGTCAAAATGAAAACAAACATGTTTTGCTTTTATTACCGCCATAAACCATAAAGAGTGTATTTTCTTACAAAATTCAATCACTTACTTCAAAAACATATCAACCACTCTATTTAGAAAGAAATTTAATTTCCTTTAGTTACTAAGTTTAACGCAAATCACTTCATTAAGCGTAAAATGAAAAGCATAAGAAATGTCAATAAATCGCCGTGACAACAGCCAACTTTCGTGTTTCGATCGAAGTAAACAGAATTTTAGTATTGTAGTGTCGCGTTGTTATTACATAAAACTATGTCTGATAATGGAAATGATACTAAAAATGAAGACACGGCTAATAACAATACGACCACAGAGCAAAAACCCGTCGACGATAACCAAATTAAAGTGAATAATATGTTAAAAGATAGACTCAGAAAATATATCAAGAAATTGGATGGTAAGTTTTACGATACTATATTTTTTTTACCTAAAGGGTTCAATGATTTTAACTGTAATATGTATTAACAGAATGATTTGTCCTGATTATTTTATACAACAAGCTATCTAAACTCATAGTCGTTACGCCTAGCCATACTTCGTCAAAATTTTTGGCTCTAGCAGAGAGTAAAACCATCTTATAATTTTTATATCAAACATGTATCATTAATGTTCCTACAAGTAACAGTCCAAAAGCAACACTAAGATTGAAGTAAAACCAGCTGCCACTGAAGCCAGCAGTATTTTATTATACAACTAGCTTTTTTATTCCATTGAGAAGTTTAAAAGATCTAACAGACAGTGGAAGCAACTTCATTTTATAGTATGTTAAGATGGCAAGCAGGTTAATTGAAACTAGCCTCCTGTAGCCTTCAACTGTGGTCAAACCGAAAACTATCCCACAATACAGTCTTCCCCATTTATATTACTTACCAGTGGCCCGCCCCAGCTTCGCCAGGATATTTTTTTCTTCTTCTGCTGACAATAACAAACACAACAAAAAAAGAATTTACGAAATATGTCCAGCCGTTCAAGTGATGTCATGACCAAAGGAAATAGGGATTAATTTTATATATACAGATTACAAGGATGAAATATATTGTTTGTTAAAATTATAATCCTTGCCCTACAGAAACAGGCACAAGTATAACAAAAGAAGAGAGCATAAAACTAGAAGTTGACACGTTCCGTCAACTGTACAAGCCCAAACTCGCTGGCAACGAAGACTCCTACAAGAACATACCAAAGTTCTACTTCAAACTGCCGAGACCAGACGATATGCTCGCCCAGAAGTTACGAGAAGAAACGCGGGCTCAGTTTCTACAGAAGAAGAGTAAGGAATTGCTTGATAACAGTGAATTGAAGCATCTCTGGAGTCTGTTGGAGAAGACTAATGGAAGTTATAATGCGGCAAATAATGATGAACTGATTATTGACTACTTTCAGTTTAAGAAGATCAGGGATGAAGCTGGGCATAAGTACAAGTATGTTTATTTTCTTAATTTTTTTATTTAAACTTTATGTACAGTAGTGTTATGTTATGATTGCTACTAAAATAATATAGTAGAAAATACCACTAAACTACAACTTTACAATAGAGATGTTGCCTCTGTTAGAAAAATATGTTTCTGTTTAGTCTGACAGTTAGATTATCAAAAAATATTGGATATGTATTTTTAATTTTATCAACGAAGATATAATGCATCAAAGATAAGGAGTGGGGGCTTGTAAAGTCACTTTCCAGTAAAAAGTGTACTGGTAAGTGACGTCACACGAGTTTTCAACGCAAAAACCAAAGAAAAAGCATGTGTCCAATATTTTTTGGAAATCTATCTGATTGACTAATTAGATTTTTGTAGTCAAATACCCTATTCTGTAGTCTGTAGTAACACATAAAGATTGATTTGCGCTTTGGAATGTAAATGTGTTGCACATAATGCTTTAAATATTCCTGATCTGTACTGAAGTCTTCCTGTCATTGCAAGTACAAAATTATCTTCTGGTTTGTTTTCTCTATAATATCCTGTGTTTTGTTGGAGGAATTTACTTACCTAAACTGATGATCATAAATATCATGCTCCTGTCATAACCATTTTTTTTTTTTTGGATTATGTGTGGTTTTCTATAATTATTTTATAATTATCATAATTTTTATTTACTTTCAACCCAAGTTTAAATTTCTGTTCGTCTTATGGATCTTAAATAGGTTACCTACTGTGGTCACACTCATTGTCTTAATACAAATCAGCGAGTGCTAAAAATTCCCTCTCGTCTAGTTATGTTCTCAATATTTCAGGCCATACTTCACAGCTGAGGTATTTGGTCGCTTGCAAGCAGCTGAAGGCGGAGTGGGCCGCGTCCGTGCCGTCTCCCTGTTCAACTACGTGATGCGCCGCGTCTGGCTGCAGCAGACCAGGATCGGGCTGTCCCTATACGACGTCACTGGCCAGGGATATCTTACTGAGCATGTGAGTTTCTTCATCATCATCATTTGAGCCGAAGTCATCCAGTTCTGGACATAGGCTCCCTTTGCCACATCGACCGTTCCTGTGCTTCTCTCGTCCATCAGATTCCTACGACCTTCACCAGGTCTGGTAAAGCGTTTTTTGCAGAATAGTAATGTTTCAATTTCGTTTTTGAAGTGAAAACTTCTTTAGGTGCATTGAGCACTTTTTAGGTGAACAAAAATCATGGAACTCGCGTCATCGTCACCGAACGCTTTCCAAATGCAAAAATAATAATCTATAGCTCGACGATACAATTCACAAGTTACTTAGTTTTCACTTGTTTCGGCAGTCCCCAAAGTCCCCAAAGTTTTTTTTAGATTCTTATGGACTTGTGAGACACAGTACCTAGCCACATAGATTTAGGTAACAGTTTCGAAAGAAATAAATGATTTGACTAAATTGAGTATTTGAGTGGATTTTTTATTGAATCTTTCAAATCTAGACTAAAAGTAAGATGCAGTAAAAAAAAAACTTGGAGCGAAGGCGCTAAATGCGTATGACATCAAGCAATTCAGTAAAAAAAAGAATAAACATTTTTTCCATTTTTCTAAAGAATTTATTTTCACAAGTCGTAATATTTTAGTAACATCTTTTAAATATTGATTTATATATTTTTGATAGTACGTAGTACCTACCTGTACATCATGTAAATATCCGATTACTTTCATTCCAGGACCTAGAAAGCTACATAGCAGAGCTAGTACCCTCTCTCGCAGCACTGGACGGTCTCGACTCATCGTTCAGTTCGTTCTACGTGTGCACGGCCGCGAGGAAGTTCCTCTTCTTCCTCGACCCTCTCAGGGTCGGGAGGGTCCGGATAAGAGACGTGCTGTCCTGCTCTTTCCTTGATGATTTGTTGGAGGTGAGAAAGAGTATGGTTTTGTGGTTTATATTGTGCCTTAGTTTTCCAAGTCATTTGACTGAAGAAAAAAGTCATTCTCTTGTTAGCCGCTAAAGCTTGAAGTCTATGATAGTAGTAAAACACACAAGTCCACTTAGGTACTGAGCCTGTAAGTCCATCCAAGTTGCTAGTTCAAGTTCACTAAATTGGAGTTTGAACCCAATATATTTATATCTATCTACCTTGCCTGTAACCTTTTGAACGCCATTGTCACATATAAGTGACAAACGAAAGCTTACCCTGTACACCAAACGTCCAAATATGTATAAAAAAATACGGCGTTCAAAAGCAGGGACCGATACCGATATTTTTAAGAAAATACCGATAACAGTATCGATATCTGGGATAAATACTGGTATTTTATGTCAGTAATTTGAGTATTGATATACAATATCGATAATTATATCAATACTCAGAACCGATATCAGGCTACAATGTGACGTCACAAAATCTTTATGATTCCTAAGTACATACATATTTATTACAGTCGCGAATCATATTTTGATCAAGATACAACCTGACACTGACCTGCAAATCGCAAAAAAACACAAGAAAATTTAATAATAACGGTATTATATCGATACCCAAATACATGTATTTATTGCGATATTTTGGTATCGGTTATTCAAATTATATAAAGAAGAAAGAAAGAAAGAAAGAAAAATGTTTATTTGGGACTCGCACAAGACTAACAAACCAGTATAATAAAATTAAAAACTAAACAGTAAAATAAAATAATTATCTGTGCGAGGCCAAAATGGTCCCTATCTCAGCTTATGCTGCGATATATCGGTATTCAGTCCCTGTTCAAAAGGTATACATGAAATCTCATGAAATATCATTCTCATGGAGGAATACATGAAGAGCAAGAGCGCGGGCCCTGTAAGCCAAACATCACAAATATGTAAAAAAAAAATACGGCGAATTTATAGCTTGGCGTCGGGGGTACGCCAATGCGTTTATGCTCTGGCGTTTAAACGGTTAAGCAACTATATTGGGGTCGGCTTCCTGTCTAACTGGATGCAGCTATGTTAATACCAATATATAATAAAAATATATATCCTACTACTAAAAACTACTGAATGGATTTTGATGAAATTTGGCACAGAGGTAGATTATAGTCTGGAATAACACATAGGATACTTTTTATCCCGGGAATATGTTCCCTTAGGATAGTTTTCGACAATCACGCGGGCGGAGCCGCGGGCGGCAACTAGTTATAATATATATACGATACCCACTGACAAGACTGATGTCTAACTTTCTGGCTTCTGAATACCAGGAACGACTTTCAAAGCTCTTCAAATGAGTGCATGGGAACAATGGCTTAAGGCTGCGTTTCCACCATAGTTGTGCGAGGATGCGTAGCGAGGAATATGTCTGTGTGAACCAATAGAATCATTTAATTTACGTAGCCCCGCTACAGGCTAGGTAAATGAAACGATTCCTTTGGTTCTTAAAAATACATCCCACGCTACGCATCTCTGGTAGAAACGCACACTTACATGCTTTCCGAGGCACGAAGGAAACTCGGTATGTCTTGCGTAGTTCGCGAACGAACTAGTTCGGAAGAGCGCTCCCATATGTGAACTACGCGAACTAGGACCCAGATCCCCCGCTCTTGAGTTCGTTAGTTCCTTCGTTAGACCAACCTAATTGTATAGCGATATTGAGCGGGAGCGGCGATGCCCGACCTAGTTAGTAGTGGTTAGTAGTGATTCGCCGCTCACTTACCTACTCACTGATGCGCTTTTCATCGTTTAATGCAATGGAATATACAAGCTACTTACTACTCACAAATTAAGAATTAACACGTTATTCTTTCAGTATATTTTATCTACAATTTTCTATATTGAACCATTAAATCAATTAAAATACTATGATTAAAACGTTTGATGTAAAGTAAAAAAAACGGCATAACAGCTAATTTACAAACAAAATAACTAGTGAGCAACACTAATGAGCTGCGAACTAAAATGAACGCTCCCGGTCGCAAACTACTATGCGCAAGTCTAGTATGTAGTCACCTATCCACGGACCTTCTTCGGCAAGCGTAGTCAGATCTACAATAATTTTGTACGTGCCTTCTTTGCCATTGCGAAAGCTTACTAAATACTTTCAACCTCTCTTACCAGCTGCGGGAAGAAGACCTCCCCATGGAACTTCAGGAACAGAACTGGTTCAGTGCTGCATCTGCTCTGAGGGTGTACGGACAGTACCTCAACCTGGACAGAGATCATAACGGCATGCTGAGCATCAATGAACTTGCTGGGTAAGATGTCACATTAACTATTTTTCTTAAGTCTTTGTCGCGAATTTCTTTCAACTCGATCGCATCTTAGATATTGCTAAGTTTCTACGAAATCCAAGCTAGATAGTATAGTAGCTATGTAGCGGCATCAATGCCGCCACATGAAAAACTAAGAAGCGAAATTTGTATGGCAACAAAAAGAACCGCAGCGCCATCTACGACGAACTAACAACGAAATCCTGCATCGCGCAAGCAAAGTTCACCGTGCGATTTGAACATATACAACAGTCCTAATATCAACCATCGGGCAGTTGCCCACAAGACACCACAACAACCGTCTGGCAGGAGGATCCTCCCATTTTCAGTGGAGGTGTGCGGGACTTTACTCTCTGTACCGCATACCTCTATAGCTAAAAATAATAGTTGCGGATTTTTTTTCGAAAGAGTCACCGCGACCCTGGAACGCAAAGGGCGTTAGGAGGAACACGGATGAGTTTTAGTCAGTCTGTCACTCCCTTCTGCTCCTCCCAGAGCCGAAGGAATCATTTGATGATTTCCCATCCATAAAAGTGATAACTTAAAGCCCGACAGAAGTGATAACTTAAAGTAATCTAAGTTGAACTATTTAATATGGGAAGCGTACTATCCGAAATACGACTAGTGCTGTGGGTTAGAGTGAGAGAGGAAGAGCCTGCCTACCGCTGCCGGAAGCGTGAGAGAAAGGGAAGCCAGACAGACTGGTGCCGTAACGCGTTACGTTACGAAGCGGTTTACCCTCCCATAAGAAGTTATCACTTCAAAACTAATAGTTTATCGTTATTTTGACACCTTAGCAATAACCGCATGGTCGTTCTTGTTTGAAACGGAATGTTACAGAACCGACAATCTGAATTCTCGAGGATTCTCGCGACTCCGCCTTGAGGCTGTAGTGGACGATTAGTTGTTTAGTATAGATTTTTAATTATCTTCTTGTCAATTACCGCGGATTCCACAGACAGCATCGACATTAGCTACTGGAATCCTCAAGGCTGTTCTATTTTGTACGTTACACAATTAACATTATAAAACTCATTATACCATGTACAATTTCGTTACAAAAAGTGGCTTACCATTCCGTTCCAATGCAATGTAAATGAAGCCTTAGTTCTCCATTTTGAAATCAGGACATAACGAGTATCTGGCACTTTCTTATGATTATATTTTATTGTCTCCAGTTACGGCTCTGGCACCCTAACCCGAGCCTTCCTCCAGCGCGTCTTCCAGCAGTGCCTCACGTACGACGGCGAGATGGACTACAAGACCTACCTGGACCTCGTGCTCGCACTGGAGAACAGGAAGCAACCGGCCGCGCTCGCCTATCTCTTCAGGGTGCTGGACATCAACTGCGTGGGCTACCTCGATGCTTTCACGCTCAACTACTTCTTTAAGGTGAGATTTTGGGACTGTGCTGGATTTTGGATTATACCGGAATTAGGGTCTGGCCGGTATTAAGAACCCTGCCGGAATTAGGGTCTGGCCGGTATTAGGAATCCTGGCGGAATTACGGTCGGCCTGATTTAGGAACCTTTCTGGAATTAGGCTGGATTCAGCAGGTGCCGAAATGTAACCAGTGCATAAATCCGGCATGGTCCTAATATCAGCAAGAGCCTATCACTGGCATGCTATCATTTCGGCACCGGCTGGAATTCGGTCTGTCCTGTATATAGGCCCCACCTATTACATGGCTCTAAAACGTCGACCGGATTTAGACACCTATCAGAGTGGTTCTGACCGGAATATGGGCCGTTCTAGAAAGCCCTGCAGCTGGTGGTTACTTCCTGAACACTTTTAACTTAAATCCTATCATTTCTTCTCCAGGCAATCCAAGAACAAATGATAGCCCACGGCGCCGAGCCAGTCAACTTCGACGACGTTAAAGACGAGATCTTCGACATGATACGGCCTGAAGACCCTTCAAGGATAACTCTACAGGACCTGATCCGCAGTGGTCACGGACATACGGCTGTGTCTATACTGCTGGAACTGCATGGATTCTGGGCTTATGAGAACAGGTATTTAATATTTTATTAATCACATTATGCCTATACTCCCTGAAGTGTTTTTATAATACACCCTCATTTTAGCCAGTGTTGTTATCAAAAAGGCCAGGTGCATATTTGTAACAAACGCTGGTGGCGCCGCCCCGACCCTTGCTCGAGCCAGCCCGCGCCGCTGAGCCTGTAGTCTTAAATTCGCCCCTTAATAATAACTCCAGTTCGATCCAGCCCGTCCCTAGCTGTCCTCTCCCCAGCGACGCCCTAAGCCGAGGCCCGTACCCCACAGGGGGTGCCCTTAGCGTGTAGTCGCTTAGTTTGTAAGTTTTTATAAGCCCTGGCTGGAGGCTTTAATATTATATTAGGGCCACCACAGGCAAGCCCGGTTAAGCAGTCGACAACCTTATAGGTTGAACTGCGAGAAGCCACTCACAAAAAAAAACCGCTGGTGAGTGATAAGAGGTTATTTTTTTTAATGAGTGGCCTCTCGCAGGTGTCTTCTGCTTATCCAGACTTGCCAGTGGCGGCATTAATAGAAATTAAAGCCTCTAGTCAGGGCTAAAAAAATCTCTGTTACACCCCCTGTAGGGAACAGACGCACCTTTGCATAAGGTTGAGATTTTTTAGAATACGAATCGATAGAATTTTATAATTCTAAAAAAAAATACCATTTCAGCAAAGTAATTCATAATTCTTTATTGTACAAAAAAACAACTTATATTATAAAACAGTCTATTAAAGTTCATGTACAAAGGCGAGCTTAACTCAAAGTTGAGTTTTCTTCCAGCCATCTCAACCATTTATGCAAAGGTGGGTCAGATAATTGTGGTATCTAACTGTACGAAGTCGCGGGCAAAAGCTAGAGGTTTTTTCGAGTTAATTTTTCGTTCCATTGCTGCCAACTTATGTTACGACTTTAGCGTTTTATATATTTTAAGTTGATTTTTAAGTGACTAGGTTGCGATGGAATGTGTACTTTGTCTTATACGAAATAGAGTTTGTTGCTCCAAAATTTTATAATTTTTCGAATCGATTTCAGAATATAAATATATTCTATTTATCTAACAGGGAGGCGTTAGCAGCGGCTGGAGATCATGCCTGACAGCTGGCTCAGCATCTCCATTTCAATGGAGATCGGTTCAATATTTAAAGACTGAAAAAAGTGGAAAGTGTCTTTGTAGAACGGAAAAATGGTTTAGTGAAAAAGTTGAATATTCCTGAAGATTGAATTGAAAAATGTTGAGTATCTCTGAAGATTGTATTGAAAAATGTTGAGTATCTCTGAAGGTATTGAAAAAGTTGAGCATCCCTGAAGATTTTATTGAAAAAGTTAATCTCCCTGAAAATTGTATTGAAAAAGTTAGGTATCCTTGAAGATTGTATTGAAAAATGTTGATTATCTCTGACTATTGTATTGAAAAAGTTGAGTATCCTAGAAGTTTGTATTGAAAAAGTTAAGTATCCTTGAAGATTGTAATGAAAAATGTTGAGTATCTCTGAATATTGTATTGAAAAAGTTGAGTATCCTAGAAGAATGTATTGAAAAAGTTGAGTATCCCTGAAGATTTTATTGAAAAAGTGAATCTCCCTGAAAATTTAATTGAAAAAGTTGAGTATCCTTCAAGATTGTATTGAAAAATGATGGGCATCTCTGAAGATTTATTGAAAAAACTTGAGTAATGGAATAAAAAATGAATCTCAGATAGTCATATAAATACTGTACATTTGTGAATTAATGAGATCCGGTTTTGACTATTAAATGAAGATTGATTAATGCTAATAAATCATGATTGATCAGTTGCTAATTGCTGTATTAAGTTTTTGAAGTTATTGGTCAAACTCCAGTCTGAAAATCAGTCAAAATTTGGCATTAAAGTAGGGTAAGACATGTTCTTAACTCAAAATAACTCAATTTAGAAAACTGACCTATGAAACTACAACTGTTGGGTATCTCTGAACGTTGTATAGTGAATTTTGAATTTTAAGATTCGTAAACGTGTAAAGTATAGGCCACACGATGCGGTGCGGCATCGGCGCGGCGCCTGAGTGGTGCCGCTGTGGCCTGCGGTGTACATATGCCACCGGCAAATAGCATAAACGCCGTAACATTGTAAAATATCGCGTGAAATTGTAAACTATTTTTTTTATTAAGACACGGATTATATTGGAAACTATTGAATTTCGATGGGATTTATTGTATACAAAACGTTTTTATTTTTTCATAATATATCGAATAATTGCTATCTAAGTAATAAAGATTTATTACAATCTTACGGAGTCTGCAATTTTCCGGTGACACATACAAATGTCCATGGTATTCCACACGGTGCGCTCACTGTACCAAGTCGAGGGAGGAGGGTGTATGCCCCGCAGCACCGCTCCGACGTCGCAGACCGCAGATGCAGACATGGGTACCACGTGTGTGATGCGACGCCGCGTACAAAAGAATAAACACAATACCTTAAAAGGGGTACTCATTGTACCTACTCATCATTATCGACAACTTTTACTATGGGAGTTATGGGACCAAAACTGAAATCGCAAAAAAATCGACTGCCCCATACATTTATATCCGCATAACTCGACAAAATGTACTGAACAGCAGATTTTTCGCTACTTGGGGCTGGTCCCACAATAAAAGTTGTTAATAATGATGAGTACAATGACCCCTGGGTCTTTTATGTATTGCGTTAATTCTGTTACACGTTTTATAACTAATCTGAGCATTTGAAAATATTCGCGTTAAAACAAAATATAAAAAAAGTAAAAAACAACGTTTTTTTTTTATGGGATCACTGGAGGTGCATTGGGCAAAAAATTAATTGTTTTCCGCATTGATTTAATTAATTAAAACCAAGCTTATGAGTTTTATATATAAATTAACGCCAAGTAGTTTATCGTTTAAATCGTTGTTGTTATTTTGTTTCTTAGTTAACCGTTATCGTTATTGGCGCTACGTTTTTCGCTGGCAACGTCGATACTGCGTACTGCGCATGTCAAAACATCGCATCGAAAAGAAAACAAAAGCTCGTATTGACTCAGATTTAAATGTGTGTTAAACGTCTGAAACATGCAGGGGACTATAATTGAAAACTTAAGTGGGCGCAAACTCGCCATTTTAGTAAGTTTCCTTTTGCTATGTCAGCTAATATGTTTCTTGATCGGTGGTCCGGCCGCACCTATGCCTGCAAACGCTGAAAATATAATCGCTACCGTGTGCCGAGATACTTCTATAGTGAAAAATGACACGACAAAATGGTATTACAACCGTGGGAAGGGTTCCTGCAAGACCGTCGACCTTGGAGAAACGCATCATGATTTGTCTGAGACCGACATAGTTTTCGCTTTTCAACTGCCGGTTCCGCGAGAGAGCAAGGTTCTAGACTATTCGCGGTGGCAACAAAACCTGATCGGAATGCTGCAGGTGGATATAAAATACCACTCGCAAGTCGAAGTGCAGCCGCGCAGTACAATAACAATCGACGCGCGTCTGGCGTATCGGAACAAAGGCGATCCCGAGGATGAATGGAAGCTATACGCACAATCTATTGAAAAAATTCATCTAGACAGTGATATTGATGTAAAAAGTGAAAAATATCTGTACGACTGTTCAACAATTCCATTATTTGAACTTGGCTCTTTGTTCCATGACTACTATTTACTCAATGTAAGGCTCTCGGTTGACACACTAAAAATGAACTCTCATATAGGGCACATTCAGGACATGTGGTTGACCGTCATCAACAAGAATGCAGGTTTTACAAAAGTTTGGTTGTCTCTGAAATGTGTATTTTTCCCTTGCATTAATGGTATTCTTGCTTGGTTTTGGCTCCGCATACACATGCTTCAACGGAAGCCTGTGATTCTGGAAAAGATGCTATTGAGTTTAGGGTTAGCTCTTTCCCTTTTGAATATGCCGATTGAGTACCTGACTTTGCATTTTGACTTGCCATATATTACTTTATTACTGGGTGATATTCGTCAAAGGTTATTCTATGCTACACTATTTTCATTCTGGCTTGTTTTTGCTGGTGAGCACATGTTGAGTCAAGATGCTTCCACTCAGAACTCTGTGAAGCAGTACTGGAGGCATTTGAGTGCCGTTGCCATGGTATGTGTCTCTATATTCATATTTGACATGTGTGAGAGAGGTATACAACTCCGCAACCCATTCTACTCTTTCTGGGCGACTGACATTGGCACTAGTTTAGCTTTGACCTTCATGATACTGACTGGGATATCAACTGGGATATATCTCCTGTTCTTATGCTACATGATCTGGAAAGTTTTCATCAACAGTTCCCACAAAAGGCAGTACCTTCCTACTATGTGCTCTGACATCCGCATGCACAATGAGGGAATCATCTATCGCTTCCAGTTCCTAATGTTGGCTACCTTGCTCTGTGTTACATTGACTGTGATTGGTTTAATTCTTGGAAAAGCTGCTGAAGGCCAGTGGAAGTGGAATGAGAACATTGAACTTGAATACATTACAGCATTGTTTAGTGGAGTGTATGGGATGTGGAATATCTACACCTTTGCTTTGCTGGTCCTGTATGCCCCAAGTTATAAATGTTGGCCGGTTGCTGAGGACACGAAAGTTTAAAATCATTACTGTTATTTTATATCAGTTTCTTAGTTAACCGTTTAAACATTTTTCTTATGTGCATAACTATTGGGTGTCTTCGGAAAGATATGGTGTTAGTAAAAATTGTTATCTAGTTTTATACTTAAATATTAATTATTTCTTAATCAATTAATTTATTGTAATCAAATGCTCTTCCCTATAAATTTATATTAAATTATTGTAATATTCCAATTTTCCTGTCTCAGTATAGGATTATATTCCACTTTTCTTGTATTCCCAAAATAAAATACTTTTCTTCGTAATAACAATATAATAATGATTATAATATAACTTGTAAAATATATATAAAAACAATGTATATAAAAATAACAACATAACTTGTAAATATAAAGGTTAAACATACATTTTCGTTTTATTATTGTACTTATTTGACTTTTAAAACATACATATTGCAAATAGAAAAGGCCGTATAGAGAGGTAAGAAAGGGATGGCGCTCCATCGTTGGCGATGGCTTATTTGGCCAAATATTCGCGTCACTTGTAGAATACAAAATTGATTATATTTCTAACAACGTAAGGCATATTTTGTATTGAACAAGTGACGCGAATATTTGGGCAAATACACCAAGTAAAGTGCCAGCATGAAGCTGCATCTCTTTTTCGCACTCGAACAATGATAACATTCTTACTTCTCTATGAGCCCATAGTACTACAAACTATATTATATTTAATTAAAATCTGCACCAAGTTAAATGCATAGCTGATAGCTATTTATACTAAACATATTGTATTATTTCTTGAAAAGAAATACTTTGCATTATGCAAATAAAAAGCCCCTACAGTGTGAGAAAGAGATGGCTCTATCCATCTTGTATAACTGCATCTCTCTCTCATCAAAAAACGATAGTACTCACTGTCCCATATGGGCTCCTGGTACTTGAATAGCTGATTTGATTATGTAGAAATATTTTGTACTTACATTGATTTGGTTTGATTTTATTATTTAAAAACAATATATTTAATTAAAATCGGCACCGTGGTAAATGCATAGCTAAGAGGTATTTACACAATAATTGATAATAATTTATAAAAATAATAATAATTTATTTTTTTATAATTATTATAAAAAAATATATATATTAGCTGTTCTGTTTGGTATATGGACATTGCGTTTGATTTTATTAGGATTAGTGCAATTGGATAACTTTAGAAGGTACTATTATTTGGTAAATTTGAAGTTTTATTTATGTTTTTACTGTTTATTTTTACTATTTGTATATTATTTAATACTATTAGTTTTTCAGCTACACAAATATGAGTGATATAATACAATAATTAAAGTATCGAGTACTTTAATTATTTTAAAATGAATTCCATTCATTGAGGTGAAAGCGCCAGGGTAGTAGTTATCAATACAGGTTGTATCAGTTCAACTAATCCCATTGAATGACTTTTGTTATGAAATAACCATTCAATGGGATTAAATGAACTAAGAGGATTGTATTGATGATTTGAATCATTATAATTCTGTAAATAAATACGTGTTACGGTCGCGAACCATATTTTGTTCAACATACAGCCTGACACTGACATATTACAAAAAAAAACTTAAGAAAATTTGAATTTCGCGGGCTACCCTGGCGCTTCCACCTCAATCACTTCTGATTTTGAATCAGTAATATTTTAGGTAAAAGTAATGTGTACGGTCTGCATCTGGTAATGTTACACGGACTCCTGTGCGCTCCTGTACTCGAAGACGCTTCCTCTCTCGAGGAAGGCGCTCGCTTGCTTGTGTGTCTGTTCGTCTGACTGAGCCGCGTCGGTGGGCAGGCCGTACCCACCGCCGCCCGGGGAGTTCATTATGTATTTATCCTGAAAAAAGAACAAGTTTTATGTAATATGTAGAAGATATCAAAATTGAGATAGTTTTTTGACATTTTCAGATCATTGGTAGATTCAATAGATCCGATTAAATTAAACAAAATAAAAGGAACATGTTTTTTTTGGTACGGAACCCTTTGTGTGCCTAATTCCTACTTGCACTTTGCCAGTTTTTTATATCCCAATCAAACAGGGGTGGTAGAATTTAGACGTGTGTTTCTATGTTGTGTTATGTTTGTATGTTCTCTCACATCGTTTTATCTAAACAGATGAACCGATTTTGATTGACTTGTAATAAAAGCAGTTACCCCTGGGAACGCTTGTACGGACGCCTTCCCTCCTAGGTTGATGAGTCGTCCGTCCACACGCTGCAATAAGTTCAGACCTCGCTCTCCGGATCCTCCGCCTGAAAATAACGGGAAGAAACATTTAGCAACGAATATATTTAGCACGCGATACTAACACCTTTTTCAAAATCTAGACAAATATTGAAGTAGTTATTTATTTACTCAATATCTTTTTTTTTATTTTTTAGAGATAGTTTATGGAACTGAGATAACAAACAACACCGCTTAGTCGAGATTAAGCGGTTTTTAATTTTGATTGAGATTGGAACTCTGTCACGATTTGAACTACGTATTACATTTCAGGCGATGAGTCACACAGGCCAGTATTCAAATAGGGGTTCAAGTATTACGTAACGCAATTTGGGGGGAGGGGGGGGGGTCTTGTAAAATGTTACGATGCGTTACAGGGGCAGGAGGGGTGTTCGAACAACGCGTTACGTAACATTGTTTTTTTTATTTAACGCTAGCTCACTAAACATATTTTCGAGTTACACAGTCGCTAAACAGTAGTCATTTTGCCAAACAAAAATAAGCATCAATATTTTCCTTGAAATGACTTATTGATTAAAAAAATTGGTAACATGAGAGTAGTCTGTAGACATAATTGTGACTTTTAGGTAAAAATTGTCACTTGGATGATACGTAACGTTTAGGGAGGGGGAGGGGGGTACAGATAAACGTTACGGCGCGTTATATGGGGGGGAGGGAGGGTCAAGAATCTTCAAAAAATGCGTTACGTAATACTTGAACACTCCCATATTTGTAATATATTCAGCTTTTTCGCTCTACCGTAAAGTTAGTTGAAATGACTTTAAATCCCAGAATATTGCAGGGTTCCTGTAGGATAGGCTGCGGGCTGCACTGGGGAAGTCGCGGGTAGAAACTAGTATTTAGTATTTTTGGATGGCCTGTTGGTCGAGTTGTTAGTGACCCTGACTGCTAAACCGGAGGTCGTGGGTTCGATTCCCACCCAGGAAAAATCTTTGCGTGATGAGCATGATCATTTGTTCTGTGTCTGGGTGTAATTTGTCTATAATATAATATGTATGTGCTGGTTGCCATAGCACAGGCTCTGCCTAGTTTGGGATCGGATGACCGTGTGTGAGTTGTCCCAAGATATTATTATTATTGTTAAAAATAGCATTACTTACCATTCATCCCGTAAGGCTGGAAGGATCTCCGTTCAGTGAGCACTGACAGCTGCACGCTACGACGGAACACCAACTCTCTGGACACACCGTCGCCGCCGTTCCAACGACCTGTAAACAGTAATATTTTGCACAAACAAGAAACTAGGACAGGTCTCTCAGCTGCCACGGTTTATTTTAATTATTTGTTCTTTGAATTGTTGCTTTTTTTTACTTCTGACGCTTGATCGTGCAAGTCTTTCTACAGCGTTCTCACATAATGTATGTTTGTATAATTTTCACACGAACGATGTAACCATATCATAGTACAAAACATTGATTTAAAAGAGCGTCCGTGGAGTTTATTGCTCGTTTTTCTTCATAGAGATCTACGCTTTGGAAAAAGCAAATAGCTTCATCTCTTTGGACAGACCGACCTTGGCAATGCAAAAGCGCCTGTAATGGTGCATATAAATGTTTAACCGACGCCAAGCCACAAATTTACCGTACTTTTTGTCACGTATTTGTGACGTTTGGCGTACAGGGCACGCGCTTGCTTGTCACCTATACGCGTGTCAGTGGCGTTAAAAAGGTTAATTTAATATAATTGCAATAAATGCTTTGAGTTTTGAGTTTCACCGTTTGAGCGAAAGGTGGAGAAATAAATTACTAAAAGTAAGGCGTCTAATCTGTCAGCCCACGATCTATGCTGCATCTGCAGTGCAATTGCGTTATATAAAATCAATGTAATCGGACGCATATCCTACTTCCATTTTAACATTGCAACGCAACATATAAAGCAATGAATCTGAATTACATTTCACTGAATGACATTGCGATTTTATTAGTTACACAATGAGGGTGTTTTTCTTAATGAATTAACTTTTTTTTCAAGCACTTTTTTGACTCGTTTAGGGTGCCGCACACATTTAAAAAAAATGGCCAAAATTAAAACAAAAATGCACGAAAAGAATGGGCTGATAGACTACATACCTTTGCCCCCCGAGCCAGTCCTCAGCGAGAACTTGGTGACGAGCATGGGGTAGCGTCGCTCCACGATCTCCACGTCGGTGATGCGCGTGTTCGTCATGTGCGTGTGCACGCCGCCGCAGCCGTGCCAGCTCGGACCCTGGGGGATAATGAGATACATACATGATTCAAAGTCATTGAAAATCATTTCGTACGAAGGTTGAAAATACATACGAAAATGTTGTAGTCAAATATTGTACTTTTTGTAAGAGTTAAAAAAAAAAACAGACATAATATATACCTCGACATATAATCAGTATAGGGTAATTGACAGCTTCAAAAAGTCTACATGAATTAACACTTATTTGAAAGATGTTACTAAAAAAGTAGGATTTGAAAAAAAACCGTTGGAAAAACAGAAAAATTCCTTCACTAATAAAAAGCTACAAGTATGCCCGAGTTACAAAGGACTTTTAAAGCCGGAAAATTTAAGGAAACCCATAGGAATCTTCATACGAATCCAGTTATATTGAATGAATACTTACAGCACCACTGCCGCCCGCAACCGTTTCATAATAGCCCCAATCCTCTTCACCCAACGTCAGGTTGTTCATGCAGCCCTGAGACGCTGCACAAACCTGAAAATGGTGACGTCAAACATCAAGCATCAATGAAGTTAGAGCTAGCGCAAACGGAATAAGAAAACAAAGTTATATTTCACTATTTATGCACACAGAAAACAATAAAAGATAACATTACAAAATTAAATATGAGTACAAAGGAACTGCTTATTTCTAAAGAAATTCTAATCAAAGATCAACCTATTAACTCGTAAACAGACGCACCTGGAATGCCTTCAGCACAACGTCTACGATCCTCTGCGACGTGAGCACGTTGCCGCCGACGACTGCGGCGTCCTCGGACGGGTCGAGTATGGAACCTTCGGGGATGATCACCTTCACTGGGTTCAGGCAACCCTGTAATACATAAAAAGACATTATATATTCAGTTTTCTGTAAACGGTTTCCGTCCAAAGCATTGGATCCCGAAGCTAAGCTAGGTTAACGGGGCGCACTAGAGAAAATTTATTTATTTATTTAAACTTTATGTGCAATAGTGGTACATGGGCGGACTTAATGCATCAAGGCATTCTCTACCAGTCAACCTTTGGGTTATAAAGACTATACTGTGGTAGGTGTACAATAAATAAAAATAAGATTCAAATTGAATTTTAACATTTCGGAAAGAATATATGTACTGATAATATATATAATACTAATAAAATACATATATATGCTAAAATAATAAACTAATAAATATGATATATAATAATCATCCCGATTAAAAGAGTTCATAGTAATCATGACGTAGAACGACTAAGAATGACAAGCTTTTAAGTAGTGTTTTCGGATTTTACGCTTAAAGGAAAATTTTGACTCCGCCTTCTTGATGTCAAGGGGTAGCATATTCCAGAGTTTAATTGTAGAAATAGCGTAGGAATTAGACAAAAACCCGGTGCGGTGAGAAGGAATATGAAGAAGTAAGTTTTTAGATGCTCGAAGGTTGAGACTGTGAGAACTGCCCAACACTTTAAAATATTGTTTTAAATAATCAGGAGCACAAGGATCGTTCATGAGAGTGAAGAGCATGCAGAGGGATCTGAGGGATCTCCTCTGACGGATAGGCAACCATTTAAGCTGAGAACGAAAGGAAGAAATGTGATCATATTTACATTTAAAATTAACAGTATGTGAATAATTATTATTAATTTCCAGCGTTCTCTTTAGTAATTATTATTATTCCTTAAGAGTACCAACGTTGAAGGATTCATATTCTTAGTAACAATAAATTAACTTATAACAATTTTAGTGATAACAAGATTAACACATAGATAATCATTGCTTCAGTATCCCAGCCGAAACACTGGAACACCGATTCATTGAAGAACAGTCGAGCCTGTCAGGAATCATTCCCAGGATGCTGTTGTAACTGGCTCGAACCAGAGCAAGGAAATTATAAATATACCTCAAAGCATCGCCTATCCATAAAAAAAAATATATTTTTAAAGCAAATATATACCTATAAAACACAAGCAAATAAATTATAAAAATAAAAATTATATGATAATATTTAATACTTATAAAGATGACTCAAAGCATTACCTTTTTTTAGTTAATATGGGATTGCTCTTGACTTTAGTCTAGGTCATAGATGACAGAGACAAAGTCGACGATGGAGCGAGCTTACCCAGAAGAAGCCCGTTCACTCTAATTTTGAAGAGATTAGGGTTTTATGCGTTCGGAAATACAGACGCAGGCAGAGAGTTTCACTCCTTTCCACCTACGTATAAAACACAGCAAATATATTTTTCCTACAAGTTACCTGATTCAAAGGCACATCATGTCCCACCATGCAGCGCAGACAGTAAATGAGGGCAGATAACGTGATGGCGCGCGGAGCATTCAGATTGCCCCACACCTCGACCCCAGTGCCGCTGTAATACAACACAATATCGTTAGTACATTAGGTATACATTATATTTATTTTTCGAATTTGCTGTGGCAGCCAGCCAGCATCAATTATTGTAAGTACCTGGATGACCGAGCGTTGCTCGCTTTGTTTTTTTGGTAAACGTTTTCTAAAAATGAAACCACCTAAACCGCTACATCGATTTCTCGCCCCCAAAACCCCCTTTTTTTTAAGGATGGGAAATCATCAAATGACTTCTTCCGCTCTGAGTGGAGCGGAAGGGCGTGTCAGACTCTTACTGACTAAAACCCATCCGTGTCCCTTCTAAAGCCCTTTGCGTTCCAGGGCCGCGGTGACTCTTTCGAACCCCCTGCATACTAAATTTCATGAAAATCGTTAGACCCGTTTCCAAGATTCAGATTGTATATATACATATATATAAAAATTGCTCGTTTAAAGGTATTAGATTATGTTTATTATAAGTGATCAAGTAAAAACACCCGATTTGTATAAGGGTAATTATTAATCAATATAAATCCACAGGAATGTATGCTAAGGCCACGCTATCACATTAGGAGCGCAACAGCAGCACATGCCTTCTTATTACTGCGCGACTTTTACTCGTTTCTTATTAATGCGCGACTTTGACTCGTTTCTTATTAATGCGCGACTTTGACTCGTTTCTTATTAATGCGCGACTTTTACTCGTTTCTTATTAATGCGCGACTTTGTGTATGTGCATTATAAATTATCAAGCTTATGATACTACGAGTGTGGTGTACAATAATTGTCTACTCAACACATTCACAACATTGTTTAAAAATATTTGCAAGTTAGCTGCCTGCATGCCAAATAGCTTTGTTGACGGTACATGAACTATCCTAGAAATAAAACAAGAGGAAGCAGCTAGTTTAAAAGTATCACTCACGTGAAATCACAGATGGCGCTGCCCTCCTTCTCATCTAAGGTGACAGTGAGACATATTGGCGTTCCATTGTCCATGTACTCTGTCGCTTTAAGCACTGTTGAGCCTGTCTTAGCTAAGGCATTGCGGGCTATTTCCTGTAAACAAATAATTATCATATATATAAAAGATGGAATGACAGCTCACTTCGTGATTGACATCTTGATTATATGGATTGACAGCTCACCTCGTAATAAGTTCACCCAAGCCTTCACTTCGACATGTCAAAACTCTGGGCTTCACAGAGAAATTCATAACGGGAAACCCAATAACACTTTTTGCTCAACCTGGGAATCAAACCCAGAACCCTAAGCTCAGCAGTCGCGCTTGCAACCGCTAGACCAACAGAGCACTTAACAGTATTAAAATAAGTTTAAAATAAAAAAAAAAAACAAAAAAGTTCATGGTTACCTTCAACATATCCCTCACAGCTAACTCAGCGTTGTTCTGTATGTGTGTCATGTACGCTTGAGTCACTTCTAGTCCGTATTCACCAATCAGATCGCCGACTAACTGGATACCCTGAAATATGGACACTATAATGTATGACCGTTTTGAAAGACTTATAACCAGTGATCGGATAATCGGGCACTAATTTAACTATCTAAACTTCACTTTTATTCCCACGAAAGTATAATACGGACATGCTTTTTAGAATCCCGGATCCGTTCGAAATTCCTGAGATTGCTAAAAATACCCGCATACAAAATATAGTTAGAAGTCGTTGTGAACTTTCATTGTATTTTTTTTATTTAAAAAGCCGATTCTAATGGAACTTTTAATTTATATTTATATTATAATTTCATTAAGTTTGTCATGGTTGTTTTTACAAAATTGTTCAATCCCGGGAACCCGGGATTACTTATTGATTCAGAAAGGAATGTCCATATTATTCTCTCACGAGAAGAAGTTTAGGTAAATAAGCGCCCGATTATCCGATGACTGCTTGTGACAATGACTTAACTTTCTTAAAAAAAAATATATTAAAAAAAATAACTTACAAATTGGTAAAAACAATTCAATTCATTATTCGAGATAAGTATCAAATTTTGGAACACCTATGTCGTACATCAAAAAGTTCAAATTTCCTTGCAACCCATATGCTATATTACAAATGGTCACAAAATATAGACTTAAAATACACAACGCTCACGCTGTCGCTCATGTCGAATGTCGAATTGTCGAATGTGAATGTCGAATTCGAAATATTTTCAATGTAAACCAACACATTTGTGTTGGTTTATTATTAAATCAAATACACACAAAAAATACCCGTGGATAAGGGAAAAGCTTACCCTTTGATTAGCAGCGACTTGTGCTTTCAAATCTGATAAGTTATCAGCTAAGTTCCTTGTACCAGAACATCCTGGCACCTTACCGGGCTTCATCAATTCTGAAATGAAAATTACAAAATATTGTTACACGCCAGAATTAATAACGACATTAGTTACTACTAGCGCCATCTAGTATCGAGTAGCAGAACTAGTAGAGTCAAGTACCTTCTGGACTCTTCTATGTTAAAACATTTATCTTCTCTTCATTTATCATTCTTCTCTCTTAGGTTCTCGACACCCGGTCAGTTAGGACCGGTATTTAGGCAAACTTTCCAGATGTTTCGGCAATAGAAGGTTCTGGAATTAACTGACCTGTATAAGGACCGCATATCCCGCGACCGAGTCAGTATTGGATTTGTGATACAAGCAAATACTTTGGAAGCGATCTTCAAGTGCGATTAAAGTGATCAGTCGTGAAATTGTATTTTATAATTAGTGAGTTTATATAGTTATAATTAGTGTCGTTAAATTAAAGTGTCATTTTAGTTATTTAATCGGCTGTTTATTGTCACGAACCCCAAGCTCGTAACAATATTCCAAACATAAAAGTAATTATTTATTTTTTATTATTAAAGATTCCAATTATTATGTAGGCTATTAGGGAAGGTTACAAAAAAAACGGTCTTTTGTTTATATTGGATGACACGAATTTTTCTTTTGTTAAGTAAACAAAAACTATATAGTTCTTTGAAATTCCGTGTGACGTCACGTCTCCGTAAAGAGACGTAACAAGCGGGGTCTCCTGAACTTTGACATGTTTTATCTTTGTCAATTTGGATTGATTTGATAAAGCTAAAAAAACGTGTCAAATAGTTTTTAAATAATATCTAACTGGCGAACTAAATGGCTTCCAGTGAAACCGGATTCAACTGAATACCAGTATTTTACGTGGAGCGGCTGTCTACCAGACCTCCATAACCCATTAACTGGGTAACACAGCACTCCTTGGCAAGACTGGTGTCAGATTATCTGGCTTCTGACTATCCGTAACGACTGCCAAAGATCTACAAATGACAGCCGGTACCAACGGCTGTCATTTGTTGTCATACGGCAACGGAGGAGTCTCGGTATGTTAAGATGGTCACCCATCCACAGACCAACCTCGGCAAGCGTTGCTTAACCTTGAAGATCGACTCGTGCTACTGTTATTATTTAGCCACGAGCTCCTCAGGATTGAAAATCAAAAACCTTTATTTCAAATAAACCATTGACTTTTAAATTGTCAAGGTCTATCTATCAAATAGATGAAGCTAGGTCTGCCGTGTTAGCGACAAGAGCAGCAGGAATATTTCTTAGCAAAACCTGCAGCAAATAACATACACCGACCGTATCTCCAGCGCGGCAGTTGCACGATTCCAACATACCTTCAGTAATCAACTCTTCATTGAACACTCCTCCCTCCACTAACACAGTGGACTTGAAGGCCGCCCCTTCTTGTGACAGGCTCACAGAGTGCGGCGGCATAGAGCCGGGTGTGAGACCGCCTATGTCAGCGTGGTGTCCGCGCGACGCTACGTAGAACACTGGACGCGGTTGGGACCTAGGATGTGACATCGCAGGTCAATGTCATCGGGAAGGGAGTGCCTGTATCAAGATTCTTCTTTCGCCAATCATGTTTAAGTCCCATGAAACGGGGACGTATTGTCATCAACCAGCAGCGAATCTGGGTTTCTCTCAAATATTATTGAGAGGAGTTCTAGGGCCCCACTATGCAGTTTTAAAACGGCCATGATTCCGCTCTAAGAGGGAGACGGAGCTATGCATAGCGAATAGCACTATCCCGTTTACATCATCGGAATTGGATGGCATTAGCTCGTCATAGTAGGGCTGCTGACATTTATGAGGACAGAAGCAGAACGGCCAAGGATAGATCCTTGTCTGAGACAGACTTTTTTGTGGGACCTAACGTCCCACAAAAAAGTCTTACTCATATTAAATGATATAATATTTTACCTTCTATAGGTCTCATTTTAAAGGGAAGGTTAAGATGTGCTTTTTCCATTGAAAATATACAAGTGAACTTACTCCCAGAACACTGGTGTGATGACAGTTAAATCAGGTAGATGAGAGCCTCCCGCCTTCGGGTGGTTCGCAAGCAGAATCTGATTCTCTTGTATTGAGCCGCCGCGAATTTTCATCTAGACGAAGAAAATATCAAGTAAATTCATGTTTCGTTTATTGAAACCTTAAAATAGTAATGTAAAGAAACTCTGTAATAACGCGAGTTGTCAGGTATACCACCTGTTTTGTTGGTTCTCATTATTTTTGACGGAAAGTCATCAAAAGACTTCTGAGGGAGTGTCACTCTTAGGGACTAATACCCTAACGTGTTCCTTCAAATGTCCTTTGCATTCCAGGGCCGAGTTTGTTTGTCTTCCGAACAATTCCGCCACCCTAGCAGGGGTTCCCATACGACGATATAACATTAATTGTTAATTTGTACGTTTTTTTTTGTTTGTCTTTCCATGAAGTTCCACTTACAATATACTGTCTTTGAACTACCCTAAGATCAACGATGACCTGGTGAAGGCCGCGGGAATCTGCTGGATGCCCGACGCACAGGACAGGTCGATGTGGCGACACTTGGGGGTGGCCTAGGTGCAGCAGAGATCGGCTTTCGGCTGAAATGATGATGATCACCTGGTACTGCACGGTCTCCTGCATGGCCCCCAGGTGCACGGGGATGTGCGGCGCGTTGGACACGAGCCCGCCGTCCACGAGAAGTCTTAGCTCACCTGGTACTGCACGGTCTCCTGCATGGCCCCCAGGTGCACGGGGATGTGCGGCGCGTTGGACACGAGCCCGCCGTCCACGAGAAGTCTTAGCTCACCTGGTACTGCACGGTCTCCTGCATGACCCCCAGGTGCACGGGGATGTGCGGCGCGTTGGACACGAGCCCGCCGTCCACGAGAAGTCTTAGCTCACCCGGTACTGCACGGTCTCCTGCATGGCCCCCAGGTGCACGGGGATGTGCGGCGCGTTGGACACGAGCCCGCCGTCCACGAGAAGTCTTAGCTCACCTGGTACTGCACGGTCTCCTGCATGGCCCCCAGGTGCACGGGGATGTGCGGCGCGTTGGACACGAGCCCGCCGTCCACGAGAAGTCTTAGCTCACCTGGTACTGCACGGTCTCCTGCATGGCCCCCAGGTGCACGGGGATGTGCGGCGCGTTGGACACGAGCCCGCCGTCCACGAGAAGTCTTAGCTCACCTGGTACTGCACGGTCTCCTGCATGGCCCCCAGGTGCACGGGGATGTGCGGCGCGTTGGACACGAGCCCGCCGTCCACGAGAAGTCTTAGCTCACCTGGTACTGCACGGTCTCCTGCATGACCCCCAGGTGCACGGGGATGTGCGGCGCGTTGGACACGAGCCCGCCGTCCACGAGAAGTCTTAGCTCACCCGGTACTGCACGGTCTCCTGCATGGCCCCCAGGTGCACGGGGATGTGCGGCGCGTTGGACACGAGCCCGCCGTCCACGAGAAGTCTTAGCTCACCTGGTACTGCACGGTCTCCTGCATGGCCCCCAGGTGCACGGGGATGTGCGGCGCGTTGGACACGAGCCCGCCGTCCACGAGAAGTCTTAGCTCACCTGGTACTGCACGGTCTCCTGCATGGCCCCCAGGTGCACGGGGATGTGCGGCGCGTTGGACACGAGCCCGCCGTCCACGAGAAGTCTTAGCTCACCTGGTACTGCACGGTCTCCTGCATGGCCCCCAGGTGCACGGGGATGTGCGGCGCGTTGGACACGAGCCCGCCGTCCACGAGAAGTCTTAGCTCACCTGGTACTGCACGGTCTCCTGCATGGCCCCCAGGTGCACGGGGATGTGCGGCGCGTTGGACACGAGCCCGCCGTCCACGAGAAGTCTTAGCTCACCTGGTACTGCACGGTCTCCTGCATGGCCCCCAGGTGCACGGGGATGTGCGGCGCGTTGGACACGAGCCCGCCGTCCACGAGAAGTCTTAGCTCACCTGGTACTGCACGGTCTCCTGCATGGCCCCCAGGTGCACGGGGATGTGCGGCGCGTTGGACACGAGCCCGCCGTCCACGAGAAGTCTTAGCTCACCTGGTACTGCACGGTCTCCTGCATGGCCCCCAGGTGCACGGGGATGTGCGGCGCGTTGGACACGAGCCCGCCGTCCACGAGAAGTCTTAGCTCACCTGGTACTGCACGGTCTCCTGCATGGCCCCCAGGTGCACGGGGATGTGCGGCGCGTTGGACACGAGCCCGCCGTCCACGAGAAGTCTTAGCTCACCTGGTACTGCACGGTCTCCTGCATGGCCCCCAGGTGCACGGGGATGTGCGGCGCGTTGGACACGAGCCCGCCGTCCACGAGAAGTCTTAGCTCACCTGGTACTGCACGGTCTCCTGCATGACCCCCAGGTGCACGGGGATGTGCGGCGCGTTGGACACGAGCCCGCCGTCCACGAGAAGTCTTAGCTCACCCGGTACTGCACGGTCTCCTGCATGGCCCCCAGGTGCACGGGGATGTGCGGCGCGTTGGACACGAGCCCGCCGTCCACGAGAAGTCTTAGCTCACCTGGTACTGCACGGTCTCCTGCATGGCCCCCAGGTGCACGGGGATGTGCGGCGCGTTGGACACGAGCCCGCCGTCCACGAGAAGTCTTAGCTCACCTGGTACTGCACGGTCTCCTGCATGGCCCCCAGGTGCACGGGGATGTGCGGCGCGTTGGACACGAGCCCGCCGTCCACGAGAAGTCTTAGCTCACCTGGTACTGCACGGTCTCCTGCATGGCCCCCAGGTGCACGGGGATGTGCGGCGCGTTGGACACGAGCCCGCCGTCCACGAGAAGTCTTAGCTCACCTGGTACTGCACGGTCTCCTGCATGACCCCCAGGTGCACGGGGATGTGCGGCGCGTTGGACACGAGCCCGCCGTCCACGAGAAGTCTTAGCTCACCCGGTACTGCACGGTCTCCTGCATGGCCCCCAGGTGCACGGGGATGTGCGGCGCGTTGGACACGAGCCCGCCGTCCACGAGAAGTCTTAGCTCACCTGGTACTGCACGGTCTCCTGCATGGCCCCCAGGTGCACGGGGATGTGCGGCGCGTTGGACACGAGCCCGCCGTCCACGAGAAGTCTTAGCTCACCTGGTACTGCACGGTCTCCTGCATGGCCCCCAGGTGCACGGGGATGTGCGGCGCGTTGGACACGAGCCCGCCGTCCACGAGAAGTCTTAGCTCACCTGGTACTGCACGGTCTCCTGCATGGCCCCCAGGTGCACGGGGATGTGCGGCGCGTTGGACACGAGCCCGCCGTCCACGAGAAGTCTTAGCTCACCTGGTACTGCACGGTCTCCTGCATGGCCCCCAGGTGCACGGGGATGTGCGGCGCGTTGGACACGAGCCCGCCGTCCACGAGAAGTCTTAGCTCACCTGGTACTGCACGGTCTCCTGCATGGCCCCCAGGTGCACGGGGATGTGCGGCGCGTTGGACACGAGCCCGCCGTCCACGAGAAGTCTTAGCTCACCTGGTACTGCACGGTCTCCTGCATGGCCCCCAGGTGCACGGGGATGTGCGGCGCGTTGGACACGAGCCCGCCGTCCACGAGAAGTCTTAGCTCACCTGGTACTGCACGGTCTCCTGCATGGCCCCCAGGTGCACGGGGATGTGCGGCGCGTTGGACACGAGCCCGCCGTCCACGAGAAGTCTTAGCTCACCTGGTACTGCACGGTCTCCTGCATGGCCCCCAGGTGCACGGGGATGTGCGGCGCGTTGGACACGAGCCCGCCGTCCACGAGAAGTCTTAGCTCACCTGGTACTGCACGGTCTCCTGCATGGCCCCCAGGTGCACGGGGATGTGCGGCGCGTTGGACACGAGCCCGCCGTCCACGAGAAGTCTTAGCTCACCTGGTACTGCACGGTCTCCTGCATGGCCCCCAGGTGCACGGGGATGTGCGGCGCGTTGGACACGAGCCCGCCGTCCACGAGAAGTCTTAGCTCACCTGGTACTGCACGGTCTCCTGCATGGCCCCCAGGTGCACGGGGATGTGCGGCGCGTTGGACACGAGCCCGCCGTCCACGAGAAGTCTTAGCTCACCTGGTACTGCACGGTCTCCTGCATGGCCCCCAGGTGCACGGGGATGTGCGGCGCGTTGGACACGAGCCCGCCGTCCACGAGAAGTCTTAGCTCACCTGGTACTGCACGGTCTCCTGCATGGCCCCCAGGTGCACGGGGATGTGCGGCGCGTTGGACACGAGCCCGCCGTCCACGAGAAGTCTTAGCTCACCTGGTACTGCACGGTCTCCTGCATGGCCCCCAGGTGCACGGGGATGTGCGGCGCGTTGGACACGAGCCCGCCGTCCACGAGAAGTCTTAGCTCACCTGGTACTGCACGGTCTCCTGCATGGCCCCCAGGTGCACGGGGATGTGCGGCGCGTTGGACACGAGCCCGCCGTCCACGAGAAGTCTTAGCTCACCTGGTACTGCACGGTCTCCTGCATGGCCCCCAGGTGCACGGGGATGTGCGGCGCGTTGGACACGAGCCCGCCGTCCACGAGAAGTCTTAGCTCACCTGGTACTGCACGGTCTCCTGCATGGCCCCCAGGTGCACGGGGATGTGCGGCGCGTTGGACACGAGCCCGCCGTCCGCGCCGAACAGCGCGCAAGAAAAGTCCAGGCGTTCTTTTATGTTCACCGATATTGAGGTGCGCTGGAGGACCCTGTGAGTGACCGATTTTGAGTTTTAGTATCATCGTGTGGGTAAACGGCTATAAACTGGACGTGTGGACATCAACAGCAAGGAACCAGAAGTGCCACAAATGGATAAAATGAAAGATTTTGTAGCCGATTCCAGATCTTAACAATGGCAAAGGGACAGGGGGACTACTTTTTAAGCCCGAAGCCCGTAGTTTCGGACTTATTTGCGGGCGTATTCTAGTGCTAGTGCTTGTCAATCAGTCTTAGTTCGGGTTCGGAACTAAGCCCGAAACTACGGCCTTCGGGTTTAGAGAGTAGCCTCCCAGATTAGGCTACAAAAGAAGACGAATGCAATAATAGCATGCAGCTGAGAAAACAATGTCAAGACTTATATCCAGATACGTCTCATCTACATTTACACATCTATGTTGAAAACAAACCCACAACATAGAACACAGTTGGTAAAGGGCTAAACAGATGTAGATGATCAGTGATCCAGGATGGTCTCACCTGCCCATCTGCTCAGCGATCGACATGAACCGATGGCTGAAGATGCTCAGCTGTATGGAGTCCAGTTCAGTTGTGATTCTCTTCGGCTTGCCCGTGCCTATCACTATGCGGATGTCGCCTAGCTCCGTTATTTCGGCGCGGCAGTCTATAGGAATAAATGGTAATAATAACTATGAAGTATTTTTGCAGGCTAATATCTCAAAGGACTTGATGTTGAGGTTTTTTGTCTATACAAGTTGAGCATAATAGGGTATGTATGTACATTTGATACAAATTCTTTAATGCTTCCAAAAATCTTTGAAGTAAAACATACCCGGTTCAACAACGATGGTAGATAGCCCATCCATGATGATAGCGGGACCTGGCAACTCCTGTCTGGGCTTTAACTTTTCCAGCAAGTAGATCTTAGTCTCTTGATAACCTCCTTCGAAGTACACCTTTGTTGTCTGCAAAACATTTAAGAAAATGTTAATAGACTGAGATCCCAGAGCAGCCACACCTCGTTTATTTTCTCACTTACAAAATATATGGGATAATATAAGGGAAAGAAAGAAAGGGTGAGAAAATAAGGGAGGTCTAGCAGCTCTGGGATCTTAATCCATCAGTTCTTATTCGATACTAGGAGCATTGACCTTAGGATGCCTTTGGCCTTTTTATCCGGCCCATTGTGAGTGACGTTTCAATTCCGTAAGTCCTGCACTGAAGCACACTATGGTGGGCGCCAGATAAATTGGCAATAAAGTTCATTGCCCTTTCCTTAATTTCTCTGCGTAGGTACCCAGACAATAAATTGTTAATCGTTTTTCTTTACTAGAAAAAGTAAAGGATCACGAACACGATAGATGTCGAATCAGGACAACAATTAACTATGTCAATAAATGTATGAGGGTCAACGACCGTTATTGCATGTTTATCTAGTGTCGACCATAGTCTTAGACCTTTGAATACAAGTAGACTTTTCTTTTTCCATATTTCGAAACATGTGGTGGCGCAGTGCGTAGAGATGTAATCGTTGATTGGTGCCCATTTGAAGTCTACCACCTCTCTACTCGTAGTTGTCATTGTCATTTTAAATTTCGTTTTTAAAGCTGTGGTTTTACGCTGCTGCACGCGTAAAATGTCAGCGAATGGAGTCATTATCATGTCGAACATAACTTACTTTTTCAAACTCTGGAACGGTCCCAAGCCCATGTGGTGGAGCTACCTCTTTGGGCACGGTGCTCAGACCAATGCCTCGCACTCTGACGTCATCCACTATGATGTCACGCTGCGATAGCGTGAAGCCGAACTCCTTCTTATATCTGTAAAAAAAGTAATTCAATTTTTTTAAATCTTAGTTTACGTCACTGGTTTGTTCGGAGACTGGCTGGGTTTTCCATTACTTTTCCTGGGGCTGTCCGAAGTTAGGAAACCGGAAGAACCCCATTCACGCAGCTTTCAGAAATATTATTTTATATGATGTTTAATAGTCAGATTACTTGCACCTGAAGAATAAATTTGCTGAATAAAGTGCAGGTGCAAGTACGGCTCCGTTGTTATTTGAGAGTCTGACCCTGCAGAGTATGTCATCTTACCTCTGCACGAAGGCAGCATAGAAGTCTCCATGTCTGCAAGCCCTGTCGGACTTGTCTTGTAGAGGAGCCACCATGAGAGCGCAGTCAGTGCCCGCGTAGCGCAGATGCAGGTACGGCTCCGTTGTTATTTGAGAGTCTGACCCTGCAGAGTATGTCATCTTACCTCTGCACGAAGGCAGCATAGAAGTCTCCGTGTCTGCAAGCCCTGTCGGACTTGTCTTGTAGAGGAGCCACCATGAGAGCGCAGTCAGTGCCCGCGTAGCGCAGATGCAGGTACGGCTCCGTTGTTATTTGAGAGTCTGACCCTGCAGAGTATGTCATCTTACCTCTGCACGAAGGCAGCATAGAAGTCTCCATGTCTGCAAGCCCTGTCGGACTTGTCTTGTAGAGGAGCCACCATGAGAGCGCAGTCAGTGCCCGCGTAGCGCAGATGCAGGTACGGCTCCGTTGTTATTTGAGAGTCTGACCCTGCAGAGTATGTCATCTTACCTCTGCACGAAGGCAGCATAGAAGTCTCCATGTCTGCAAGCCCTGTCGGACTTGTCTTGTAGAGGAGCCACCATGAGAGCGCAGTCAGTGCCCGCGTAGCGCAGATGCAGGTACGGCTCCGTTGTTATTTGAGAGTCTGACCCTGCAGAGTATGTCATCTTACCTCTGCACGAAGGCAGCATAGAAGTCTCCGTGTCTGCAAGCCCTGTCGGACTTGTCTTGTAGAGGAGCCACCATGAGAGCGCAGTCAGTGCCCGCGTAGCGCAGATGCAGGTACGGCTCCGTTGTTATTTGAGAGTCTGACCCTGCAGAGTATGTCATCTTACCTCTGCACGAAGGCAGCATAGAAGTCTCCGTGTCTGCAAGCCCTGTCGGACTTGTCTTGTAGAGGAGCCACCATGAGAGCGCAGTCAGTGCCCGCGTAGCGCAGATGCAGGTACGGCTCCGTTGTTATTTGAGAGTCTGACCCTGCAGAGTATGTCATCTTACCTCTGCACGAAGGCAGCATAGAAGTCTCCGTGTCTGCAAGCCCTGTCGGACTTGTCTTGTAGAGGAGCCACCATGAGAGCGCAGTCAGTGCCCGCGTAGCGCAGATGCAGGTACGGCTCCGTTGTTATTTGAGAGTCTGACCCTGCAGAGTATGTCATCTTACCTCTGCACGAAGGCAGCATAGAAGTCTCCGTGTCTGCAAGCCCTGTCGGACTTGTCTTGTAGAGGAGCCACCATGAGAGCGCAGTCAGTGCCCGCGTAGCGCAGATGCAGGTACGGCTCCGTTGTTATTTGAGAGTCTGACCCTGCAGAGTATGTCATCTTACCTCTGCACGAAGGCAGCATAGAAGTCTCCGTGTCTGCAAGCCCTGTCGGACTTGTCTTGTAGAGGAGCCACCATGAGAGCGCAGTCAGTGCCCGCGTAGCGCAGATGCAGGTACGGCTCCGTTGTTATTTGAGAGTCTGACCCTGCAGAGTATGTCATCTTACCTCTGCACGAAGGCAGCATAGAAGTCTCCGTGTCTGCAAGCCCTGTCGGACTTGTCTTGTAGAGGAGCCACCATGAGAGCGCAGTCAGTGCCCGCGTAGCGCAGATGCAGGTACGGCTCCGTTGTTATTTGAGAGTCTGACCCTGCAGAGTATGTCATCTTACCTCTGCACGAAGGCAGCATAGAAGTCTCCGTGTCTGCAAGCCCTGTCGGACTTGTCTTGTAGAGGAGCCACCATGAGAGCGCAGTCAGTGCCCGCGTAGCGCAGGTGCAGGTACGGCTCCGTTGTTATTTGAGAGTCGGGAATACCCTGGTTAACAGAAAGTATGGTATTTGTATTGGTTGGTAGTGCTTCTATTTATTTGGCTACTATTTAAATGCGTACCAAGTAATTATCTTAACTTCAAATAAAATAAGCCCACTTTATACCGAGGTGCCTAAAGAACAATGTTTAAAGTTCCAAAATAATTATACACTCATCAGAATAATTGTACGTGTTGTATTTATATTCTTTTTGCCTACCAAAATGGATAAATGCTCACCTAATCTTGTTTCCCTGGAATACAATGTTACTTCTGTTAGTAGTAGAACTTGCATGCTAGAGCGAGCTAAGCGAGCTCGGGACTTGGGGCGCCCCGACTCTGACAGGTTAGAAGGGGATGGCGGGGTCTAGTGAGCGAATCAGACCCCGCTATCCCCTTCGTGGTTGTTTTTTTTTAAAACCTAGCACCTAACCTAGTGAGCATTTATCAATTCTGGCAGGTATTTCGAATTGTTTGGTAGTAAAATAGGTACTTTTCTGGTGGGCGTTTAAACACAAGCCTATTTATTTTTTATTTTCAGCCCTTGCTTGTCCTTTCCTCTTTCCACTTGCCAGGGTCTCCTGCAATGTTGGTCCAGTCTTTTGAGGAGTCCATTTCATCCCGCCATCTTTTGGGCCTGCTGCATATCAGATTGTATCGTTGCTCCTATCCTAGTTTTTTTTTTCCATAATGAAATGTTTGTCTACTTTGCAAAATTTTCTATCCAAGACCCGGAACAGTGGGAGGTATGAAGTTAGATCTTTATGGGAGTACAGAGGAATTCCAGCCAAGTAAAGTCTGGTTCGAGGCAGAGGTATGATATTAATTTCACCTGTTTCCTCAACTTGTCCCGGGCCACAGCAGCCAGCAGATCAAGCTGTGCATCCAACTGCTCGAACTGAGATGGACAGTACACGGCTGCGGCAGGGGACTGTTCTTCTTGTACAATGTGTGCTAGCGCCATGCCGTATGCTGACAAAATACCTGTGGAAATAGAACATGGGTTTTCATCGTTATTAATGACAAATAAGCCTACAGCCAACTTGAACGCCTTGAGCGCCACTTTAGGTTGGTGTCTGCAATACCAAAAAAATATTCATCAGCCTCTCAAGTTCAGCGATGGGGAATACAGGAAAGTATCGTATTGCGCGCTGCACGCTGCAGGCTGCTGACACTGACCTGCATACTTGTGTATGAGCACGCTAGAGATGCCCAGCTGGCGCGCCACGCTGCAGGCGTGCTGTCCGCCCGCGCCGCCGAAGCACGCCAGCGCGTGCTGGGACGCATCGTGACCGCGCGCTGTGGTTAGAGCTCTGAAAACAAACAAAGAGTAAGGTAATTGAAAAGCTACTACCGCAAAAGTTCTCGGTCGACCACTTTTCAACCTTAACCTACTTCCTACCAATCACATCACATCACACTAATATTATAAAGGCGAAAGTTTGTGAGTGTGTGTGTTTGTTTGTTACTTCTTCACGCGCAAACGGCTGGACAGATGTAGATGAAATTTGGTATAGAGATTGTTTGAGTCCCGGGAAAGGACATAAGGTAGTTTTTATCTCGGGAGTATGTTTCCTTGGGATAATTTTCGACATTCACGCGGGCGAAGCCGCGGGCGGCAGCTAGTAATGTTATAAATGTGAAAGTTTGTGAGTATGGAATTCAATCACGTCAGAACGGCTGAACGGATCTTGATGAAATTTGGCACGGAGGTAGATTATAGACCGGAATAACATAGAGGATACTTTTCATCCCGGAAGTTTGTTCCCTTGTAATAATTTTCGACATTAACGCGGGCCGAGGCGCGGGCGGTAGCTAGTCTTTTATAAATAAAGTAGAAAAGTGATCAACCGTTGTTATACTAAGCGTCAAACAATTTTGCCACTCTGAAGTTCGTCACAATTCGCAGCGCAGTAGTCTTTTTTACAACCGATCATAACACCGCGCATGCGCGGTCTCGCGGAAGATGGCGCGTGTCAATACACGCGCCAGCGACTGAGATGCCAATGCATCTCAGTCGCTCGTATACGTCAGATGCTTACTCGTGTCTCGCTTGCTCAATGCAATAAGACTGTCGATGCCATAAGTGTTACACATTGTTATTATTTTTAATTAGTTGTTTTTGTTATTGTTTTGTTACCTTCTTATTAAATGCCTTTAATGGCCCCTCAAATTTATTTATGGAAGGAGTTTGGGAAATTTTGAGCGACAGTGACTGAGTAAATACTAAAAGACTTTATATTGACTAATAAACTTTATATTGAACTAGTTTGGGTAATGCACTGTGCCCCGCTTGTGTCTGTGTTTGTGATCCACCTTCGACCTGCGACAACGAGTTAGCTGGCTATACTTCAAGTGAGTGCATGTACCTTTAAATTTAGCTTTCATTTATTTGGTGCGAACACAATTACTTACCTATAATTATTACCTTCTTATGCATTTCTACCTACTCATCTTACAATAGCAAACTGCTTTCACAGCTTTATTCAAGTGAGTAAAAAAACACTATTCAAGAACATACATAATAGAATACGTATAAAACAAAAATATTTTTAAGCGCTAACACTTTTTTACGCGATTGCACCTGCGCGGTCGTCACAAACACCTAACTTCAGAGAGGCAAAGATGCTTGTTCACAGGTATATGTACAGTAACTTGGGCCCTGGGGTATAACTTTGGCCAAAAAAGAAGGCAGTAAACACGTCATGTGTTCCTATTGTTTAACGAGTTAGGGCCAAAGTAATATCCTAGACCCAAAGTAACCCGGCTTCACGGCATTGAAAGTCGATGTTTGGGTAACTATTTGTGATTATTTGGTTGCAAAGAAATTTGAACTTTGTCGCAATATGGCATGGAGTTCGTTTTTGCAATACCTGTTCACTAATATACAACGTGTAACAAAATAAACGCAATACCTCTTAAGGGGTCATTGTACTCATTGTTGTGAACAATTTTTACTATGGGACCAACCCCGAAATCGCGAAAAATAATTAGCTGTTCAGTATTTTTTGTCGAGTTATGCTCACAGAAATGTATGGGCCAGTCGATTTTTTTTTTAAGATTTTAATGTTGGTCCCATAGTAAAAGTTGTTCATAATGATAAGCACAATGACCCCTTAAGAGGAATTGTGTTTATTCTATAACACGTTGTATATGATTCTGTATTTAAGTTTGAAGTAATGTCTAGAAGAGACTCAAATAAAAAAAAAACACAAAAATTGGGAATAATTTGCATCAGATGGCATTTTAAATAAATAACAAAATCCAGCTTTTGCACTATCTCAAAGTTACAAATAAGTCATAACAAACTAAACTTTGAGAAAACTGCAAAGAAATTGCACCATACCTGATTGGCCTACACATAGCTTCATTGGCAACATTTATGAATCCCATAGCAACTTCTTCCATGGTCATCTAAAAACAAAAAAAAATAACATAAAAATCAAATCGTTCCAATAATTCCCTAAAGATCATGGTTCCCCGCCGGACGTGACGCGTCTGTGTGGTCATTATTTTGACGATGTTTCGCCAGTTATGCCTGTCTTTGCATTGTGAAATATCATCATCATCATTATATCAGCTTACAGACGTCCACTGCTGGACATAGGCCTCCCTACGTGTCGTTCCTTCCTGTGCGTCTCGCATTCATCGGCTACCCGCGACCCTCACCAGGTCATCAGTCCACCTTGTGGTAGGCCTTCCAACGCTGCGTCTTCCAGTACGCGGTCGTCACATCAGATATTTTCGGCCCATCGACCATCTGTTCTGCGAGCAATGTGCCCTGCTCACTGCCACTTCAGTTGGGCGATCCTTCGGGCTATGTCGATACTCTTGGTTCTCTTGCGGATATCATCATTCCTGATTCGATCATGCAAGGAACTCCGAGCATTGCCCACTCGATTGCCTTATGGGTGAATTTAAGCCTTCTGATGAGGCCCATTGTGAGCGACCACGTTGCGGTTCCATAAGTCATCACTGAAAGCTAGATATTGAGTAATTTGCCCTAAATTGCCAGGTTAACTTATTTTTTCTCAGTATTGTGGGTGGGGCTTGTGGTGGTTGTCCAACAAGGTGACCCGCGCGGCATAGTGACGAATTATTACGTTCAGGCCCAACATCGGATGGCTTCCAGTCTTACCGGATCATCTACCCTTTTTTTTTGTTTTCGAGGGGAAGTCTTTCAAAGGCGCCTGGACTTTTGGGGTAATGACCAAGGAGTGTGCGATTTTTACCTCACTAAAACCACCCCGGTGATCACCATCCACACATAAAAGGGGCCCTATTACATCTTAATAGACCACTCCAGAACCCCCTCTGTGCGACAACGCCTGTCAGGGCACATCCCTGGGGAGACTGTAAAGGTCTCCCGTTAGCCTTGCTGTGCACGGCAGCACGTGATCACTGTGGCACCGCCTTTCTTAGGAGCACTGGGTTGGCAGACAGAGTCCCTGCTCTAAGCGCCCGCGACCCTGGAGACCCACCTGCCGTAAATGGCGCAGGCGGGATTTCAGCGTTTAGGCGTCGAGGCGGTTGCCTCCCCGACGCCTCCTTCTCCGAGCCGGGGATCATCTACCCGGATGATTTTTTGCTGGCTAAGTACCTAAATTAATATGATTAAACTAACCTCTTTGATACCATCCTGCTTCAAAAAAGTGTTGATTTCGTTTGTCATCTTCTTAAATGCCGTGACGGTTGCCTCTCTGTCTAAAGGCTCGTTCTCGCTCTTCCCGAAGATCTTTGGGAAGTATTCGGGCAGCAAACGACCTGGGAAAGCACATTTATCTCTAAAACCAATACACAAAACGTCATGGCGTACTAAAATCGTATGCCATTTTTTTTTTATAGCTCGATTCAATTGGGAGTTAGTAGAAATCTTCACATAATTTATGATTCATTCCTTACTACGTTATGTATATGATGAACCCGTACTATCTGTACCAGGCTTTATACATATTTTTGAAAATATAGTTTCGTCTATGACAGCGTTTTATTAGGTTATGGGCCCAGCACGCTTCCAATGCTGTACACTAACAACAAATTTTGACTATGCAGGAAAAGACTGTTTTCAGTATCCTAATATGTAGTATAAATGCATATATGTAGGCATAGAATATACCTACATATATGCAGTTTTTTGGAAGATCTGAGAATCATATAACACTTACCTAGCAACAAGTTAGCGTCAGTCACAGTGAGGGGCCCCCCCTTCCTGTAACACGCTGGGCCCGGCTCGGCGCCCGCGGACTCGGGACCCGCAACAAAGAGGCCTGAGCGGAACATCAGCATTGATCCACCGCCTGCTGCTACTGTGTTTATATCTAAAAAAATAAAATTCACATATCTCCTTGTACCGTAACCTAAACACCAGTTTTTATTATGCCCGGTTCCTGAGGTTTTTATCGGTCGTATCTGTCCGTTAACGCTATTTGTCATAACTGGTTAGTAAGTAATTGGTTGGTAAGTGGTTAACAGACAGATAAACGACCGATAAAGGACCCAAACGACAGATAGAGTACCTCAGAAACCGGGCATTAGTCAATTCGGTCTCAAAAAATATTTAACAAGAAAATGAAAACCTATATCATGAAAACTAACTAGTTTTTAGGAGCTTCAATTGATTTCATTTTACTTTGTCCCCCCTCAAACCAGTAGATACCTTAGGGTGCAAAAAAATTAAGCAGAGTAGGTATCAGAGGAGAATAGGCAGTAGGAATCAGGGAGCTATGTAGTACGTTACCTAGCTGAGGAGCTTGAATAGTAACCCCAGCTGTAGTTGCTTCGTGAACATGCTCCAAGGAGCCAGCGTATCTTGACACATCTGTTGAAGTACCGCCCATATCGAATCCTAGAACAAAACATTAGTTTGTGGGATCAACAAAAGAAACAGGTTATTTCTCATATGTCTCAGAAGTTACGCAATCATATAGGAGAATCCAGGAACTAAACACAGGGGTCCTACTTTGACTTGTCAATCCCGTCATGATTTCAGTGTATGAGAGAGACGGAAGACGAATATCACCAACCTATTCTCGCAAAGGAATGGCACGTGACCTTATATCAGAGAGGGGTAAACATTTCGGATGTGCGCAACTAGAAGGCAAATTGTATGCAGTGCATGTTCCTATAGGACATTGAACTTATAAAAAAATAGAAAGAGTTGGTGAAGGCGCCAGGGTAGCCCGCGAAATTCAAATTTTCATAGCATTTTGCAGGTCAGTGTCAGGTTGTATTTTGATAATAATACGATCGGCGACCGTAACAAACATGGCTTTACTAAATTATAATAATTAAATCATCAATACGAATCCTGTAAATAAATATTACGGTCGCGAACCACATTTTGTTCAACATACAGCCTGACACTGACTTGCAAATTGCAAAAAACATAAGATGTTTTCGCGGTCTACCCTGGCGCTTCCACCTTAAGTTCTAAGTACACTTCAGCTTATATTATGACAATTATTGACTTACCTATAACTGGCAAACCAGTTTGTTCCTGATACGCCGTCATGGCATATCCAACTACGCCTCCTGCTGGGCCGGAGAGGATAGCTCTTGAACCGTTGAACCTGATGACGAAATATAATTTAAGTACACTCATATTCAACATCATTTACTAAATATTTTCCGTCACCAAAACCTCTTTGCTTTTATGTATGTCATCCCAGCACTTCATCATCATATCGGCCAAAAGACGTACACTACTGGACATAGGCCTCCCCCAAAGCCAAAGGGGTGTTGCCATAATCGCCACGCTTGGCAGGCGGGTTGGCGATCGCAGTGTAGCTGTTGCAATGTACAGAGAATGCTGCTGCCCATTCTCTGGTGAGTCCCTTAGTCGCTTCTTTCGACACCCACGGGAAGTGATGGGATAGTGCTATTCCTTTTCGTCCGAAACCATACAGAACAGTACCCAGTACTCAGCGGTAGCTGTTAACTAATAAACGTTATTTGATTATAATATGGTCAAGCTGTCTCCCTGTTTATTTGAAAGCCTTGAAGCAGAGCCTTGGAGTTTGAGTGTAGGGGAAACCGCTTGAGTGCGATGCTATTCTATGATTTTTGAGTGGCTCTTTTTAAAGAGTTCCCTTGGCAACAAAGCCTGGTAACAGGATTGGTAACTGTCCCGAGAAGCCTTGCAAAATGTTCAAAGTTCCTGGATTACTGATACTGATGGATAGAAGCGATTTTCTGCCGTCATACTTACTGCATGGACTACATACAGTAAGTATGTATATGTTTATGTATATAATATAGTATACATAAACATGTAAACATATGAAAGACGCCTATGTGCTCATTGGCGTCTTCCAGACCTCCAGAGAATCCATCAGCAAATACTCTGACGTACTCCCGGATGTGAGGAATGAGGTGCGCGCCAGCTGATGACGCCTTTGTATCTGATGCTATCCTGGTACTTTGCTGTAGCGAAAGGCAAAAAAAAACTTGCTATGCTAGGATGGATCCCCGGCTCTGGAGCCTTCTGCGAGAGCGAAACCTCTTCCCGTGTTATGCTATCCTAGTAATTTTAAGTGATTCGTTGATAAATGCTTACCATGGTATCCAGGTGTTGGATGGGTGACTATGTTCTACTTACTGTAACGGATATTCATAGATAAAATATTTTTTTGGAACCTTTGTATTTTTCCACACTATCTTTGCTACTTACATATTCATAGGAGTAAGTCCTCCATCAGACTGCATGAATAGCACATTGGCATCCTTCAGACCCCCAGAGAAGCCCTCAGCGAATCCTCTAACGTACTCCCGAATGTGAGGAGTGAGGTATGCGTCAGCTGACGCCGTGAAACCGCGGGGAACTATACGAACCATTGAGGTAATGGCGTGCGAGAGGGAGACTTGTTTGAAACCTGGTAATAGAAGGAGACAACATTTAAATAGTCGTTTATTAAGCTCAACCAAATGAAACAAAGGCATAAGTTCGGCATCCAATTATTACAAACGGTGTTAATTGCAGGCAAATGACTGATTGTAGAAAGATCTTTAAATTTTTTTTAGGGTTATTTTTTATTATTATACAGGGTGAAAGTAATTTGTTAAAAATGAGCGCTTTCCTTTAGTTTGCTATATATTATTACTTCCCAGAATTGAATCTTTAGTAGCGACATTTTCGGATGGTGTAATAATAGTTAATACACGGTTTTTTTTTTCAATATAACCGGTTCGATTCCTAGCGAGGAATACCGATTTTTCAGTCAATCCAATTATGCTATTTTATTTTTCATCAAAATCGAGCTCGAGACTATTTTAAGTGTTTAAGGATCCTCATAGTTTCGGATTTGGCCATCCAGCCACGCTTTAAAAAACACCCTGTATACATATGTATTTTTTTTTGTAAAAATGATAATAGAATTATTTCTTAAGTTATCAAAACAAATGCTTATCTAAAAGGATGTAATTTTTGTACGTGTTTGAATGGTTCGCTGGATGTCTAGATTCGCAATGGACTTGGTAGGTAGGACTCCAATCGGGTTACATAATTGTTTTCTTACTAAAAGCTTACATTTGGGCAGGGCAACGTCGGAACCACCAGTATTTTTTTAGAGCTTTATAAACTCACCCAACTGATCAGCAATCTTCCCAATTCGGATCTCATGGTCATGATACGTATAGCTGTGAGCCAGCACAACCGCAACACTATCTATCCCTTTCTGTTTCAAAGCCAACAGGTCCCTTCTCGCTTCCTCGTCATCCAAGTCTTTGATGACCAACATCTTCTCTCCAGTTGTACCGACGACTTGCGTCCAGTTTTTGCCTGATTTGTCCATCTGGCATCGGTCTTCTAATGCTGGGATAACTCGGCAGTCTACTTCTATTACTTCTGAGTAGAGAACTCCTGGGCGTTTTATGTCCTGTTGAATTTTAAGGGGTTTTTACGCAAGAGTTACTAGTGGTAATTATAACGTATCCAGCGAGAAGCTGCAAGGGTTCGAGTAGGCAGTTTTTCATGACAGTGTATGCAAAGATGATTTAGGAGACTAACAAAGGAAGTTAGGTATCGGATAGAAGAGATCCCAAAACATGACCTGTTTGTCAAAGGAGTAGGCAGAGGTGTACGTGCATATTGTGCATAGCACACCTTTATTTTGCTAGCTCATTTACCTCAAACAATGTACCTTCACAGACATTTGCGGTGAAGCACTTTTGAACCTTATTACCATAATAATGAGGTCGAAAAGTGGTTCACCGCAAATGTCCGCGATGGTTAATTTACAGAACCCGGCTGTTCCTAAGAAAAAAATTAATAACACAATGGGTCCGACTTCTCGCGGGTATCGAACACAGGACCCCTATGCTAAGCAGTCTTGATACCAGTAGATACGACCAGGCAAGGTAAAGTTTTTTTTCTTAGTTTAGTTTGATCCACTGCTGATGAAGTCTTCCTATAGTTTTCCACTGCTCTGATTATTTATTTACTAAAATACTACTTACCAGCTCAAATATATGCGGCCTAGCCTGGTTCCCAATGTACAGCAAATCCTTGAACCCCTTGTTGATGATCAGCGCCATTTTAGCGCCTTTCCTCTCAAGTAACGCATTAGTGGCCACAGTGGTACCCATCCTGATTGATTCGATGAGGGATGAGTCCACTTTACCATCAGCGGTTAATGCTTTACCGGTTTCCTGTAACAATAAAATATCCTGTTAAGCAAATCGAATATCTTGACTTGGCTCGCGAGGCTGTCGAGGATGTGGACTCAGCGATCATTGTGGAGTCGTCAGCCAATAACTTTATAGCCACGAGCCTCGACCAACATCTTAGAAGGGTCTCGTTAAGCGGCTGGACTTAATTTAAAAGTGGTACTTCGAGAAACGCCTCGTGTTGTTAGGATGTTCCTCTCTCTGGAGCCCTAACCCCGGTAGCTTGGGCCCTGCGCCCGATACCGATATGACCCATAGACTACTATTTTTTATACCTATTTAAATGTTTTATATAAATAAATATTTTAAAATGTGCATAGACGATAAACGAAAATATACCCGCTGTGCGCGATAGTATTTTTTAGTTTTTTCTTCTTCGACAGATTTCCGTCTAATGCTAGGTAGGTTACTCATACTCTCACTTGTAGCTTATCTTCAAGATTAATAGATAAGGTGCCAGACGTTAGATAAGTTCTTTATCTGAGATTCCGTTTAAGTGAGAAAAAGTGATAAAATGGTTCTAATAGGTAAACGGTTAATACCAGCTACATGATTTTATTTAAATAAATATTAGTCCGGTGTTATAACGGCACCTGAGACATAACAGCGATACCTCTATGGTAGACCAAAACCAGCAAACCTTCCGGTATTCTTGATATCTGAGCAGACAGTGACCTATCCTCAAGTTGCCCACTTGCTGGCTGGCCACAATATAAGAATACAAATCCTTGGTATTTGGGTTGATATGGGGCCAGTCTTAGACAGGATAGGCCGATGGTAAAGCTTAAATACCTCCTTTTTTTTGTATGGGAAATCATGAAATGACTTCATCCGCTCTGAGTGGAGCGGAAGGGCGTGTCAGATTCTTACTGACTAAGACCCATCCGTGTTCCTTTTAAAGCCCTTTACGTTCCAGGGCCGCGGTGACTCTTTCGAACAAATTCCGCAACCCTGGCAGGCTCTGGCCCTAGCGGGCCCCGTCTCCTATGCTGACATCTCTTTGAGGCGCGCGTGGAACACAACGCGCCATCGACCCGGGCCTGGTTGTGACCGGACAGCTTACATACCTCCTGGAGTATCCTTTTAATAGTCTCCCTCGGAGCATCATCATAGGTCTACGGGTCTACTGATAGCCTAGTAGCTCCATGACCCTTTGCCAGAGCGTACACAATTTCTCTTAATTTAAACATACCTCCTGCAGTATCCTCCTGATAGCCTCCCTGGGAGCATCGTCATAGTTTTGCGGATCCACTGACAGCAGTTTCATGACCCGCACTTTGCCGCTGGGGCAGCGGGCGTACACGTCTGTGAATGTGCCGCCGCGGTCTATGGCGAACTGGAAACCTGGTGCCATTGTGTTGAGCTGGAATGGAAAGGGATTATATAACACATATATTCTACAGTGAGGAGAGGAGCTCGTGGCTAAATATTAAAAGCCGGATCGATGTTTAAGGTAAAGCAACGCTTGCTGAAGTCGGTCCGTGGATGGGTGACTCGGAAAGCCCGTTAAGTCAATAAATCTGATCTGTCTTGGCTTTATTAAAAATCGCCCAAGAGAGAGGCGGACTCGCGTGTTAAGGGTTCCGAACGAATTAAAATTATGTAACAAGTTACTTTAAAACTTCTTATAAGTTTTCCTGTAATCTCTACAGAAAAAAAAAACGGAGATAAAAATGAAAAAAACAGATTATAACTGCGTTTATTGTATATTTTTTAAAATTTTAAGCTCCATAGTGTCGAAGATAATGGTACGTTTTCATCTAATTTCTTGAATAACTACAAAACCATTTATTTAAAATTATGGCAAAAATATTTCAGTCACAAAATTGGCTGTGACAGACAGAAAGACAGACAACCGACTGATATGACGGATGTTCAGACCCTAATTAAGATCGTTCACATATTTTCAACTTTATTATCTCGTAGCATACTCTGTCCTATTGGCATTCTACACCTAGCGAAGGCCCCACTAACTACCTACCTACTATGTAACTGGGTTTATTTCAATGTATCATAGTGTAGGACTTTCCTCCTTGTCCTTGGTACCTATTCTATCTATTTGCCTATTTATTTACATAACAAATTATTTTTCCTCAACGCAATTAATTTTATAGAAGACTAGGTTTTTCACGCGGCTTCGTTTGCGCGTTTATTTACAACATGAATTGTGTATTATAAGTATGGGCATTAATTTGCCGTCGTAAGTAAATAGGACGTATCGACACAAAACGAAGTAACCGATTTCCAACATTAAGAAAATAACTTAAGGTCGGAATTCGATTACTTTGTTTTGTGCAGACTATACATCCTTTTATCTTGTGGCACTCAGCAATAGTGTTGTAGCTTTCTATCGTTGAAAGAGTTTTCTAAATCAGATCAATACTGTTAGAGATTACCATGAGATTACCTTCAACGAACATTTTACTTTTTTATAATATTTGTTAAGTTTAATATAGTAAGAGCATATTAGCTTGCTTAGGCTAATAGATTCAAACATTATTCAAGGTTGATTATTTAAAACTGACTTTGTTATGGTTTAAGAAAAAACCGGCCTAGTGCGAGTCGGACTCTCACACGAAGGTATGGGAGCCCCCTTAAAATGGTAATTTAATTTAGTTTTTATTATTTTTTGTTATAGCGGCAATAGAAATACACACTCTGTGAAAATTTTAACCGTTTACCTATTACGATTCATGAGATACAGCCCGCTGACACACAGACAGACGGAAGGACGGACAAACGAACGGGTGATCCTATATAAGTTTAGTTCTTTCATTCGGCTGTGCGGAACCCTAAAAAGACAGCTCACAAAGCCAGAACACTTTAAGATGCCAACTCAAACACTATACATGCTCCAAAAAGCCACCGTTCTTAACACCTGTCGATCGCATCACTCGAAAGTTCCTGACTTCTTCAACACTTTCATCCACCTTTTCAATTTAATTTTCCCTTTACACACTTGGCTCCGGCCCGTGTCTAAGGTCGTATACTCTCCCAAAAGAGAAGCAAAATAAAGAATTCGATAAAATAATAATAAAGTTAAAGTAAAGACTAAAGACCACACTAGCAATTCTCGTGCAAAATGCTATGATTGGTTAACAGTTGGTAATTAAAAAGATGATGAACTGAATTGGTTTTTAGAAACCAGCGATAAAGTTGATAATGGGAAGTGTGATTCAACCAAGTTGGGGTTGTCTTCCAGTCTCACCGGATGTAGCTGTGGACCCGTATCTCTTTATATAAATAAAAAAACTGGCCAAGTACGAGTCGGACTCTCACTCGAAGGGTTCCGTACCATAAACCGAAAAAACACATTTCTTGTATGAGAGCCCCCCTTAATTCTTAATTTAATTTTTATTATTTGTTGTTCTAGCGGCAACAGAAATACATCATCTGTGAAAATTTCAACTGTCTAGCTATCAAGGTTCATGAGATACAGTCCGGTGACAGACAGACGGATAGTGGAGTCTCAGTAATAGGGACCCGTTTTTACCCTTTGGGTACGGAACCCTAAAGATGAATGGCTAAATTTGTTGCTAAGCGCAAAACCGCTACTGCTGCTGTTGGTAGCTAATTTGACAGTTGGTTAAATGTAGATATACGTTATTGAAACCGGCCGTTAACCGCGTGCTTTCCGAGGCAAGCAGGAGTCTCGGTATGTAATAGATAGTCACCCATCCAAAGACGGGCTAGCAACTTAGACTAGCTTTTGCCCGCGACTGCGTCCGCGTGGAATAGTTACTTTGGGCAGCAATTTTTATTTTTAAAATACAAATTTTTCAAAAACTCTTTCAAATCTGTGTATTTATTTTTTATCAAATGCCTAAATACAAAGGTTCATTGTTTTTATCTTCAATAATGACGGCCTCCCATACAAACTAACATCCCCTATTTCAACCCCTTCAAGCCCTTTTCTCGCGACAAAAGGTAGGCTATTTCCTTCTCCAAGGTCTAATCTATCTCTGTACCAAATTTCATCGAAATCGGTTCAGCGGTTTTAGCGTGGAGAGGTAACAGACAGACACACTTTCGCATTTATAATATTAGTGTGGATATGGTGCAATTTATATAGGTAACTAGCGACCCGCCCCGGATTCGCACGGGTGCAATCCTGATACTTACTTAACGTCGCAACCACTATGTGAATCTGTAATATCTTCGAAAATATTCATTTAAATTAAATGCTGTAAAGGGCCATATTTATCTATATTAAATGCACAATGTATTTACTTAATTGGATAAGCATAAATCGCTTCGTAAATAAGCCATTATTTCTCGTAAAAAGAAAAGGATAAAAAATGGTTATTGTGGGTTATTCTAAGAGGTAGACATATATAATCCCGGACTTTTTTGTAGACCTTTTTAAGGTGTACAATATTGTAGCACATTATTTTGATCTATCTCTTAGGGTTCAGCCAGCGTTTGCAATGTAAGCGCAAAAAAATATTTTTATTTACGACATCACATTAGAAACCTCTAAAATTATCAGTGTTTCTCTACTATATTGTGTATTTATTATACACATAAACCATCGTCTTGAATCACTCTGTCTATTAAAAAAAATCGCATCAAAATCCGTTGCGTAGTTTTAAAGATCTAAGCATACATAGGGACAGACAGACAGCGGGAAGCGACTTTGTTTTATACAATGTAGTGAAGATGTAAGAATGAGTAGAAGTTGAGCTGGTCTAAGTTTGCTCATGCAATTATAGTAGCTCCTGATACCGAAAACATACTGTTAAATTCAATATTAACCTGTCAGATAACAGATGAAACAGATATTGTTCTCGTGTTATCAGTTATCTTTGACGGATACACTAAAATAGACCTTAATGTAATGATTTAAGGTTGATAATTGTGTGGCATGGGGAAAATGAATGAGTAGGTAGTCTATTTGGCTAGATAATGGTATTCAGATTGCGTTTGATAAATAAAAATAGCATTTTGCAAGTCAGCTGATAGTTCAAAAATTATATTTCTTAATAGTTTTATGCTGGTGGCTAAATAATAACAGCCACTCGGGTCGATCTTCAAGGTTAAGTAATGCTTGTCAAGGTTGGTCTGTGGATGGGTGATCGTCTTAACATACATATCCAGTCTCCTCCCGGCCTCGGAAAGCACATTCAGCTGTTGGTTCCGACTGTCATTTGTAGATCTTTGGCAGACATTACGGATAGTCAGAAGCCAGTGAATCTGACTCTTCTTGCCAAGAACGACCATGTTACTCAGTTAATGAGTTGTTGAGGCCGCTTAACGTAAAATACTGGTATTCAGCTGAATCCAGTTTGACTAGACAACAACCCCAATATAGCTGGGAAAAGGCTAGGCAGATGATGAATAGTTTTATGCAATGAGATTGTTTTGCTGTATGTACCTAATAAGCTTCCTTTTTAGTTCTACTGACCTGTTGGTCAAGTGGTTAGTGACCCTGACTGCTAAACCGGAGGTCGTGTTTTCAAATCTTTGTGTGATGAGCATGATCATTTGTTCTGTGTCTGGGTGTAATTTGTCTATAATATGTATGTATTTAGAAATATATAAGTATGTTTATCAGTAGTCTGGTTCCAAAGCACAGGGCCACAGGCTCTGCCTAGTTTGGGATTCTGTGTGTGAGTTGTCCCAAGATATTATTTATTTTATTTATCTTCTTTTATTATTGTTAAAATAAATTGGTAATAATCTGCCAAACAAAAGTATGTGTCTGTGAATGTTCTAAATTTATCAATATTTTTTTAGTAATGTAATTCTAAAACTGCTGACTTCTTCCAGGTTTACCTATTATCTTCAAATCAATAACTTGCTTGTTTTGAATAAATATATAGTTAATTGTTATCTATTTTCTTAAATAACTCTCAGCAAAAATATTTGTGTCCTTTAATAAGTCACAAAGTACCTACAGATTTTTTTAAATTTCTAATTTGTTTCCCAAAATGTTTACAGCACCCATGTTTGGGTTACAGAAGTTCATATTATGTGTTTCAACTCATCCATGTTTCTCCTAAAACCCTTTGCGTTTCAGGGCCGCGGACACTCTCCCAACAGATTCCACAACCCCTGGCAGGACACAAGTGATCCTATAATGGTTACTTTTTTTCATTCAGACAAATATTGAATGCTTCAAATATAAAGGTTGGTAAGGATTACAGTTCTGACTCTTCAGAATCTTAGTTTTTGTGCATTTATACTGAGGATTCATTGGAACTTGGTACTTAGAAGAGCCAGTGAATTAAATGTGTGTGGTAAATTAAATTATTTTGAAGCTTTTGTATCTTTAGTTATTCAGTTGATTTTTATAGAAGATTCAGCATTCCTAATGTTATCTCAACAAATTACACAAACTCATGTCATGTTTTTTATTAGTTTTTTATGCCTACTCATGCCAAGGACAAATCAAAATATTAGGTACGTAAACATAGGCCTAGTGTAGTCTAAGAAAAAAAGAAAGATCTTTAATATGGTTTTTAAGTTCATCATATTTTTTAAAACTTTTGTAAAGTTTTTACCATGGATAAAATACAATAGACCAATCCAAATATTCGCAACTGAACTTACTTACCTAAAAAATAAAACTTGCAGGAATTCACTATACGTCTCTACCTCACCACGTGAGGTACGAAACTTCGCAAATCGTACGCAAAAGTCAACAATAAAATATTCTAATTTCTAACAGTGTTTATTTGTTTCTTTCACGCTTGCGAATTATGGTTATGTTGTCCTACTCTAGAATTCGCATTGAATTGACAGTTCATTGATAAGGCCTTGAACGCGACCAAATTCTGCTGATAGCATTTGTTGAAGACAAGAGGCTTAATGGGTTGAAATAAAGACCCACATTTAAACATAAAATATTTTTTATAAAAAGCGAAATAAAAGTTCACTTCAAAAGCGTACTTTTTGTTGGCATTCATATGTAGCTTTATAAAAGCTAAATAAAATAATAATAACATATATATTTTTTGCGACAAAACCCAATGACAACCAACATCACATTATAAATTTATGAACGTACCTGTAAACATAACCTCAACTTTTCTGTCAACGTGAAACGTCAGTCAAGTCGTGCGGTAAAAACATCCCGCTAATATTGAATGGTTTTATTGAATTTCACTCAAATAAGACTTGTTTCACTCGGTAGTTACCTAAAAAGGATGGGTCGGAAAAATCGCCAATATAATAAGTTCGCTCAGCGAAAGCGGGATCGCAAAGAGCAGGTAAAAAAAGAGAAATAATGTGTATAACCTTTATTGTCAACACAGCAAGTTTTTACGGTTTTGTTTTTGTGTTTTAAGGCGAAGAATCCTCAAGAAAAACCTGCAGCTGATGTAAGAAAGCATTACGAAGATATTGTAAGGGAGAATGCGGCGTTTGAGGAATACTATAAGGTGATTTTCTATTTCTTTGAATATGAACTTAAATGTAGTTAATAGAAATTTATTGTTCCCGGGGCTCACTGCTCAATACAAGAATTAGCAGTCTGTGTCTATTTATTCCTAAACACCCTAACTAAAGTTTAACTTTCTACATGTAAAACAATAACAATAATATGCTACAATAGAATACCTACTTCGGCAAGCCTTTCATTCAACCAATATTTTAAATTCTAGGGCCAAAAAGTATGCCCCGAAGAAGAATGGGAAACCTTCATGAACACCTTAAAAGAGAACCTGCCAACTGCCTTCCGTATCACTGGTTCAAAGTGTGAGGCGGCCGCACTGATGAAGATTGTGAAGAGCCAGTACTTCTCTGAGATCTTGAACATGAAGCTGCAGGTAGAAGAGGGGGAAGGACAGGGGGAGGAGATTAAGCCTATTAATTTGTCTTGGTAAGAAAACCTAAAATGAAAAACCAATGGTTGAATTGTTGAGTTTGCCTTGTTACATCAAGTTTGCCACCACTACTGTACATACATAAAGGTTCAATAATTATTTATTTTTATTTAATATTTGAGATGGGTTTACTCTTGATTCTAGTCTATGTCAGCGATAACAGAGACAAAGTTGACGATAGAGCGAGCTTACCCAGAAGAAGCCTGTTCACTCTTAACTTTGAAGAGATTAGGGTTGTATGTGTTTGGAAAAACAGATGCAGCCAGAGATTTCCGGGCTTTTGCTGTGTTATATAATAATATAACCCTGTATTTGCTGATAAGTCAGATAATAATAAGCTCTCTATTGAGTCATCATCATCGTCTCTGTGGCGATGTTTGAAAAAAAAAACATTTTAGATCTATTGTACTTTTTTCCATGTCTCAAAAACATCCCTGTAGTATAGAAAGTTAGAGACTTGCGTATATCAATAAGCTAAGTTTATGACCACTCATAACATACTCAATCTCGTCCCTCAGGTACCCAGGAGGTTACGCATGGCAGCTCCGTCTATCTCGCACAGACATCAGACGCAATGAAGCTCTCTACAAGCTTCACAACTTCCTGGTAGCAGAGACTGCTGCTGGAGGAGTGTCTAGGCAGGAGACCGTGTCTATGATCCCACCAGTTGTTTTGGATGTGCAACCTCATCATAAGGTAACTTATTTGGGTCCTTGCTTTGACACACACCTACTACTGCAGCCGAACATAGAACCTTTTTTTGAAGTCGGTTAAAAATAGAAACCATGAGACGGTTATTATGCTGTGGAACACTTTATACTTAATTTTTTTTTTTGTCATGTTTTTTCTCAATAATGTATTTAACTAATGAAACCTCAGCTTCATTTTATGTACCCACCCTGTTTTTTGTGCTATCAGACACTTTTAAAATAGACTAGCCATGGAAGACTAGAGTAAAAGTAACTTATTTTTCAGGTTTTGGACATGTGTGCAGCTCCTGGATCTAAAACAGCACAGTTGATTGAATTTCTACATGCAGACGAAGACAAAATGCCTACAGGTACGATGATCTCTACTTCCTATCCTACTTAATATTATAAATATGAAAGTGTGTGAAGAAGGATGGATTATGTTACCCTTTCACGCAAAAAGGACTGCTCGGATTTTGAACAAAATAGTGAATAAGGTATTCGGTACAGACAGGTTGGTACGGGTTGGTGCTGAAAGGTGAAGGTAAAACTTGTATTAAGAAACCAGCAAATCTGTCCGTGTCCATACCGAATCAACCTGTGTCCATTTTGTTTCTGCACATAAGTTAACATGGGTCTATTTTGCTTGCACCGATCAGTACTGACCAGTACCGACAACCTGCTTCTTTATGAACGCAACCTAAAAAGTAATTTGACTAATAAATCAATATCCCATCATACTCTCCCGACTTTTTCCATGTTAGTGGATAGTAACTACAGAATGCCACTTGCCATGATTCTTGCTTACTCATTCTATTATGTTTTTAGTACTTACCGACTTTTTACATTGTTTCCACTAATAAAATTGTCTCCCATTTAATAAAAATAACTAGATGCTGCCCGCGACTCAGCCCTGTTTAATAAGTCCTTCCCCATTAATAAAATTAAAGCCTATGTGTTATTCTTATGTATAAGCTATATTACTGTATAGTTTCATCAGAATCCGTTCAGTCGTTTTGGCGTGAAAAAGTAACAAACATCCATACATCCAACCTCCCGAACTTTCATTAGTTACAATGGCAGCTAATGCATGAAATCATAGACCACAAAACTGAAGAAACACACTTCAAACCATTTTATTTTTTACACTTACTGTTTCTGTACACTAAAACTATATTTCCAGGCTTCGTAATGGCAAATGACGTGGACAACAGCAGGTGCTATATGTTAGTTCATCAGGCTAAGAGACTGAACTCTCCGTGTATATTAATCACCAACCATGACTCTGCTGTCATGCCTTCACTTGTGGTGACTGATGACCAGGTCAGTAGTTTAACAAGATCTACCCGTAACTGTATTCATTACCCAGGAGTGACCAACAAAATAATCAACACATCCCGAGCCGAGCGCCGCACGTGGCCGAGCCTTAGAGCGCTTACACACTACGTCCGATCCGAACCGATCAGTATCCACAATCAAGCATCGTATCCGGGTTAGAATGAAAAACAACTCAGGGAAAAAACGTGGCAAATAATTCTTAGTTTTGTAAGTAATTGTTCATCAGAACAATTTAACAAGATCTATCCGTAACTGTATTCATTACCCAGGAGTGACCAACAAAATAATCTCAAGCGGACTTAAGGTAGTGATTCACACACATCCCGAGCCGAGCGCCGCACGTGGCCGAGCCTTAGAGCGCTTACACACTACGTCCGATCCGAACCGATCAGTATCCACTATCAAGCATCGTATTAATTCTTAGTTTTGTAAGTAATTGTTCATCAGAACAATTACTTACAAAACTAAGAATTATTTGCCACGTTTTTTCCCTGAGTTGTTTTTCATTCTAACCCGGATACGAGCGATCCTATCTGACCTTTCGCCTGCTGGGACAAAACTACAGTTTATTACAGTTTCTCAATAAGCGTAGCAGTAATCAGTATGGGCCTCATCAAAAGCCTCAGAAGGCTTAAAGTCACCCAAAGAGCAATGGAGAGGCCAATGCTCGAAGTTTCCTTGCTTGATCGAATCAGGAATGACGAAATCCGTAAGAGAACCAAGGTTACCGACATAGCCCGAAGGATCGCCAAACTGAAGTGGCAGTGGGCAGGGCGCATTGCTCGCAGAACAGATGGTCGATGGGACGAAAAGTTCTGGAGTGGCAACCGCGTACCGGAAGACGCAGCGTTGAAAGGCCTCCCACAAGGTGGACCGATGACCTGGTGAGGGTCGCGGGTAGCCGATGGATGCAAGACGCACAGGACCGGTTGTTGTGGCGACACTAGGGGGAGGCCTATGTCCAGCAGTGGACGTCTTTCGGCTGATATGATGATGATGATGATGTAACAGTCATTCTGAAAGCAGTTTGTGCTTAATATTTTCTTTCTTCCTTCTAGAACGCAGGATCTACAAAACCCCTGAAATTCGATCGCATTCTATGCGACGTGCCGTGTTCAGGCGACGCGACGTTACGCAAGAATCCTGACATATGGCTCAAGTGGTCTACTGGCAATGGAAATAATTTACATGGGTAAGAGAACAATCTGCAATCCAAGTTTTTCCTATATAGAGGTATGCAAACAAGGTGTAAAGTCCCGCAAACCTCCATTGAAGAGGGAGGATCCTCTGACCAGACGGGTGTTGTGTATGGTGGGCAACTGCCTCATGGTTGATATTTGGGCTGTTGTATGTTCATGAAAATCGCACGGTAAACTCTGATACCGCGATGTAGGATTTCTGTGACTTTAGTTCCTTCTTAGTTCGTATCTGGCGGCATAGATGCCACTACACCTTTATAAAAATTGCAGACACATCCAGCGAAAGGTTTTTTCAGTTTTAGAGCTGTATGGCCCTGGAGAAAACTAAATCAATCCAACTCTTTTTAAAATGAGTCTTTTCACAATGGTGATTGGTGTCAGTTTTCACTGGCAGCAATGGCCAGTAAAAACTTAACTTACATTGGCTTTAGTCTTGGCTTGATAGCTTCCGATAATGAGAGATCGAATGCAATTTTTTTTTTGTTACACATATGTATAAACATAAACACGAATAAATACTATTTAGTAATACAAAAATCAGTTCTGACTCATCCAATGTTTTTTTCCAGAAAAAAAAGCTTCATATCTAAAAACTTCAGTTCGATACCATTTTTCTCTTTCTCAGAATTCAATACCGAGTTCTCAAACGCGGCTGTGAACTCCTCGAAGTGGGAGGACGTCTGGTATACTCGACATGCTCCTTCAACCCCGTGGAGAACGAAGCCGTTGTCCACAGAGTTTTGCAGGAGACAGGAGGGACCGTCACCCTCGTCAACGTGGCCGACATGCTGCCTGGACTCAAGTTCCACAAAGGTAAAGATATTTTTTCACTAGTTGCCACCCGGGGCTACGCCCGCGTGACTGTCGAAAATTATCCCAAGGGAACATATTCCCGGGATAAAAAGTATTTTATGTGTTATTCCAGACTATAATCTACCTCTGTGCCAAATTTCATGAAAATCCGTTGAGCCGTTCTGACGTGAAAGAGTAACAAACATCCATCCATCCATCCTCACAAACTTTCGCACACATTTATATTATTATTAGTAGGATGTATCCACCAAAAGCCATTTTTTTAAATAAGACTCAATGTTAAAAAAACACGATAACCATTGGGGGACAAATAAAACTGTGTTATTCTCTTTAGAGTCACGAACCATCGTATAAAATTACTGAACCCTTATGAATTAGTCGTGTCTTTCTGTCCGTCTATCATAGCCAATTTTCTCCGAATCTCCTGGACCGATTCAATTGAAATTTGCTACACATTCAACTTTTGTAACTCAACCCAATATAATAATCAGGTTTTTTTTTATCAATCACGCGTCATCAGCTGAGCGTATTTGTATGTAACTAATAGGTAGAATAAGTTTCCGTGCAATAATTTTGGGACATTTCTCCAGGTATGACATACTGGCGCCCAGCGTCGAAGGACATGGTGTTCTACGAGAAGTATGAGGACGTCCCGGAGAAGTGGCAGACCGTGGTGCGGCCGCAGATGTTCCCGCCTAAGCCGGAGGATCTCCACAAATATCACCTGGATAGATGGTGAGTAACTCTTCAGGCATGACATACTGGTGCCCAGTGTCAAAGGACATGGTGTTCTACGAGAAGTACGAGGACGTCCCGCCAAAGATCGCAGGTAGACCAAGATAAAGATGCTGGGAAGAATTTGACTCCTATCGGAAGGGCTGGTCCGCAGTGGCAAAGTGAAGACGATGGAAAAATGACAGAGAGGCCTTTGCCCAGAGAAAAGTCTCTGGGCAAAGGTCTACATATACCTACAAACGCCCGAGTACCACCATCGAGCTGGGGGGCTACTCTCTCAACCCGAAGTCCGTAGTTTCGGGTTTAGTTGCGGGCGTATTCTACTCCGTATCACCTACGGACTTACGATTAGTTCCTAACCCGAACTAAGAATGAATGACAACACGATTTGACAGTTAGGTACTGTCAGATCATGTTGTCATTCATTCTTATTGGTTAGGTGATACGGACTAGAATACGCCTGCAACTAAACCCGAAAGTACGGACTTCGGGCTTAGAGAGTAGCCCACCAGACAGAAAAACCCGGTCGAAAGATCCTCTCTTTTCAATGAAAATTTGCAGGGCGTTACACCCAGTTCAGCTTACCTCTATGTAATCAAATAAAATTATCATACCTTTTATTGTACACAATAACTTCAAATACAATCGTTACTTTAAGAATATTTCGCGCCGAGAAGCTGCGTAACTGGTAATCTGCGATTACCAGTTACGTGGCCGGTACGTACCTCATTATTGGGCAATCGTATCATTCAAAATGTTTGATGATGCTCAATCATTCAACTCTTCTTTCTAGTATAAGAATCCTGCCCCACCACCAAGACACGGGCGGTTTCTTCGTGGCCGTCTTCGAGAAGCTCGCTCCCTTACCTTGGGAGAAGGACGTCAAGCCGGCAGAAGCCACAGAAGAGAAGAAAGAAGAACCCAAAGAACCCCCCAAGAAGAAGAGGAGGATGGGAGGGTATAGAGAGGATCCGTTCGTGTTCTTCTCAGGTAAGAAGAGCGTGATTGACGATGTACACGTTGTGATAACATAAATTACGACTTTGCTCGGTCCTACTTCTGGCATATCCTTTCATTGCAAAATCGATTTATATTTTTATTTAATTATTATACTTGTAGATAAGCCTGCGGGCCTGAGGGCCTAGCACGAATGTTTTGACGTATAATAGTAAGGTGAAGGAATTTAATACTCATTTCGTGCATAATATTCGTTTTTTTGTTTTTTTTTTTTCGCTTCCATTCCCACCCAGGACAAATCTTTATGTGATGAGCATGATCATTCGTTCTGTGTCTGGGTGTAATTTGTGTAAAATGTTTGTATTTAGAAATATATAAGTATGTTTATCAGTTGTCTGGTTGCCATAGCACAGGCTCTGCCTAGTTTGGGATCGGATGACCGTGTGTGAGTTGTCCCAAGATATTATTATTTATTTGAACTTGATATTCAAATTTAAAATTTTTGTATCATACAAAAATTTGTCGCATAAAATAAAACCAAAATACTATGGGGTGGAGTTTTTAATATTCAAAATTCACTTACGTTAACGTTACTATCGTGCTAGGCCCTTTGATTTCTACGACAGGCCTTTAATTCAGCCACGAAACCACATGGCTGGTTCACTGGTATTCAGCTGCATCCGATTGGACTGGAACTCGACCCAAACATAAATGGGAAAGGCGAGGCTGATGATGATGATTGACGTCAAACAAGCAAATTACGAAAATGTAACACGTGTCGATCTTTCAAATCTTAATTAAATGAACATATTTATAATTGAATTGAATTAAAATTAGTGTATGAAGGAGTTTTTTTTTTGGAATGGAAGTACTTACAGTTGCAGAATTTGTTCGAAAGAGTCTCCGCGGCCCTGGAACGCAAAGGGCTTTAGAAGGAACACGGATGGGTTTTAGTCAGTAAGAGTCTGACACGCCCTTTCGCTCCACCCAGAGCGGAAGAAGTCATTTGATGATTTCTCCATCCTTAAAAAAACAAGTACTTATAATTTGATGTGGTAGTAGAATGCAAGGCAATTCTTTTTTCTTCCTTGTCTACAGGCGAAAAAGAAGACGTCTTCCCCTCAATAAAGGAGTTCTACGACCTGAACTCAGACTTCGACGCTACCTGCCTGCTAACTCGCTGCCACGTGGGCAAGAAGAAAAACATCTACCTCGTGTCGCCCATCGTGAAGGACGTGGTCACAAAGAACGAGGCCAACATCAAGATTATTAACACCGGAGTCAAAACCTTCGTGCGCTGCGACAATAAGAATATGGTTTGTCCGTTTAGGTATGTGTTTAATTTATTTTTGTTGATAAAGGTTTTTATTTTAGAAAAAGTGTAGTTGAAGATTGTTAATGACCAGAGATCGGAATAGGTAGACTATATTTACCTAATGTTCGTGGAAGTATTTAACAAAGAGTTGATAATACCTTCTCTAAAATCCCGGAATCATAAACATGACGATTGTATCCCGGGATTTAAGAAATTTGCAAATTACTTTTTGCGCTTTGAAAACATTTGAACATAAGTATTATATTGAAGAATCTTATTGTTTTAGAGTTCCGTACCTACTAAAATTGTTAAATTAAGTAGCTTTGTTTTCGCACAACTCTTTCTTCTTTTGATTCTTCAAATCAATCATTTGTAACTACAATCAAAATCCAGTTCATGTTTTTATAATCCCGGGTTTTAATTGTCATGATTCCATTAACTGTATGTTACTTACTTCCACGAACATTAGGTAAGTATAGTCTACGTATTCCGATTTCTGTTAATGCCAAAGGTCCTGGGAGGAACACAATCGGGTTAAAAATAAACTTACAGTACTAAATTCATAGTAAAACGTAGAACCATTTGGGTTCCCTTATTGCGAGTTGGTAGATCGATAACTTTAGAATCTGCTGTCTTCCAACATGTGGTACGCGGTAGAATGGTGGTAATTGAATGGACGGCGCTGGTCACCACATGTGATTCCATATCGCACACAATCTTACTTTTAGACCATGCGTTTAAAAAAATATATAATTGAGAAGAACTGAACGTTTTTAAATGTCATCATGATGAATTCAATGTAGTCTAAACTGACATTTTCCGTACTACTAGCATTAATCTTATATATAAAATTCTCGTGTCACAATGTTAGTTACCATAGTCCTCCGAAACACCTTGACCGATTTTTATGAAATTTTATATGCGTATTCAGTAGGTCTTAGAATCGGCTACTATCTATTTTCATACCCCTAAGTGATAAGGGTGTTGTCCACCCCTAACTTTTATTTTTTTGAACAACATTTTTATTTTTTTATCATGTGGCACAAAAAAATGCACCCAATCCTAAATGTTCACCCGTCTACCACCAACCCTTATTTTTATAGCGATATTAGTACTTTAATTATTTTCTCCTCTCGGCGGTTGATAATTGATCATTTACCACTCCATCAGTGACTCGGTGAGTGATTCTTGACTATTTATTAAAAATTTAAATAGAATTGAAAAAATATTTTAGTGTTGGGAAGCCTATTTATTGAGGGAGGCTTTAGGCTATATAACATCACGCTACGGCCAATAGGAGCCGAGCATTCATGAAAAATGTGACGCAGACGAAGTTGCGTGGGTCAGCTAGTAATATTATAATAATAATAATTTATTTGACAAAAAGTAGGTACACAATTACAAGTGACACTTAATTTAGGGAAACAAAAACGACGAGGTACAAAAACATGATCAATGACCCCCCATGCTAGGAAAACCTGTGTTACGGGAGTCATCCATCCATGCATGAATAAATTGGTGGAACCGGTTGGTAATGTGCACTTTATAAATTGAGAATAAACTAGGTTAGGTTAGTACAACTTGAAGATTAGGGAAGGGGAAAATTAAAGATAAAAAAAACTAAACTAAATTTAATAATAATAATAATAATAATAAAAATAAATTTAATTTAAAGAATAAGTTAAATCTTATAACTTGCTTTTTTACCATTGAAGCCATGCACTTGCCGAGATAGTGTCGCTATATATTATATCACTATTTATACTATATGATAGCCACATTCATGAGTCAATAAAATCTATTAAAGTGACATATTGTTAGGTTTATGTCAATCCCAAAGCAAAGTAGATATTTAACTATGAGCTGGTCTGGACTTGGACTAAACGACGAGGGCACACAAAGTAACTCCTTAACTACAAATAGCGCAACCACTCATTATGGGAATAATGTCAATTTAGTCGTAGGGTATCACCACTAAGGGCGCGTTCCCACTATGTCGTGACGATTTAATCATTGGACGACTGTTACATACATTTTCACACTCAGCACACCCCACACATCCTAACATCACATCATATCACATCACATCACACCACACCACGCCACACCACACCACTCCACACCACACCACACCACACCACGCCACACCACACCACACCACACCACGCCACACCACACCACACCACACCACACCACACCACGCCACACCACACCACTCCACACCACACCACACCACACCACATCACACCACGCCACACCACACCACACCACACACCCCTCTGCCCTACACACACATCCACACAACACTTGCACATGACACGACACCTACACAAATACCCTCTACACCTACACTATATGCAAACCTTAGTTTAACTTAAAAATATTAATTAATTAAATATATATATATATGTATAGCTTATATATATTTCTTACCGTTTAGTCTATATCTTGTATGTTACTATCCGAGTCTGCTAGTACGCTCATAATTTAATCGTCCACTATTTATGCGAAAACACTGCCTCCTAAGATACAGGATCTTCCTAGTTTAGGAGTCAGGGCTCAAATTTTGTATTGACTGTACTTTACCCATGTCTAGCACACTATTTTTTTATTAATTTTTCTGTGCCCTAGTAACAATTATGTGTACTTTAACATGTGTAAACTGTGTTTTGCGAATAAATTATTATTATTATTATTATTATTTTGTATGTAAAAAGTCGTGGATAACGGTTAATCGTGTCGTCCTATATGTGAACACCTCCATTCAAATACACAAGCCACGACGCTTAAAACGACACGATAATCTATCGTCACAACATAGTGGGAACGCGGCGTAAAAAGTGGAAAATAAAAAACATATTACAAACAAAATACAACCGACTTCCATATAAAAACACTGGACTTGGAAGTCGTTTGTATTTTTTTGTAAAAAGTTTTTTAGTTAACCTTTTGCGTGTCTTAAGTTACACAGTTCGACATAAGAAAAAATGCTCCAAATGTCTTAAGTCGGACAGTTACACTTAAGGGCTTGGTCAGGATTGGACGATAAAAATCTGTGGTAGACACGCAAAAGGTTAAAAGAACGCCCATTGTCACACCATAAAACTTAAAGGTCCTATTAGTATGCACTACAATAAATAGTACTTCTATTCTATTATAAAGTCAAAATAAGAGAGACAAAGAAAAATGTGCATTTGCCACACTCAGATACACATAATGTAGAAAAAACAATACGACGGAGACTTAATTTTAAAACATACCCATTTTAAGTTGCCTTACCTTTACATACTTACCGTGACCCCCCTTCGTCCTAGGTTATCCCAAGAAGGTCTACAGAGCATCACGCAGTTCATCGGCGGCGCGCGGCGCCTGCGCATCCTGAAGGAGGACCTCATCCTCGTGCTGCAGAACGACAACCCCAGCAAGCCGCCCGACGTCAAGCTGTTCTCGCAGCAGACGCAGGCCGCCGTCAAGGAGTTTGGTGAGTGAATCTATCTAATAATAATAATACCTTTAAACGAGCGATTCTTGTATATGTCACCGGAAAATAGCAAACTCCGTAAGATTATAAAATAACTTGAGAGATTGTAAACTCTCGATAAATTGTCAACAGAAGATTTGGAATACTAATTTAATTTACAATCTCTCAAGTTATTTTATAATCTTACGGAGTTTGCTATTTTCCGGTGACATATATATGTGATACGTTATGCATACCTGTCATTTGCATGGTTACTGAAATGCCGATTTTAAATGTAATTTTATTTGAATTATAAGCGACGGTGCTGTTGGTGTGCTTATTATAAATAAATAAATATACAATCTGAATCTCGGAAAGGGCTTCAACGATTTTCATGAATAAGTATGCAGGGGTTTTCGGGGGCGATAAATAGATCTGGCTAGGTTTCATTTTTAGAAAACGTTAACCAAAAAAAAACATTAAAACATGACATGTTTAAAAAAAGAAAAAACGTGTGCGTATCTGGACGCCCGAAAGAAGTGATAACTTAAACTAATCTAAGTTTTTTTTTTTTTTTTTTCTTTATTTATTTATTAGGGACATTTGTGATCGCAATGCGTATGTCAGTCCCTAATCTAAGTTGAACTATTTAATGTGGGAAGCGTCTGTCCGAAATATGACTAGCGCTGTGGGTTAGAGTGAGAGAGGAAGAGCCTGCCTACCGCTGCCTTATGCGTGAGAGAAAGGGAAGCCAGACAGACTGGTGCCGCAACGCGTTACGTTACGAAGCGGTTTACCCTCCCATAAGAATTTTTCACTTCAAAAACCATCATTCAGGTACTAGATTATGAAAAGTGTTGCATTCTGAAACACAAATCGCCGTCATCACAAAAACCAAACTAAGGCCAGCCAAACTAAAATGGGACTGAGCCGGACTCGGCAATAGCAACCACAACGTGGTCGAGCCTATTGGGTATGCGCCAATCGTACTGTCCAAACCTACGCGGATACGAAACTATTGTACTAAATTTGCAGGGCGTGAAGAGGGATGAATTTACCGATGACCCCGTGGAAGCTGTTTCGCAAAGCAAACGAAAAGAAACTGTAATATAACTAAAGTATACTACAGAAACACCTCTGCCTAACACTTACAAATTTACAGCCGCGAAGTCGTCGCGAAGAGCTCACATCGGAAAATTAAAATAATCTCGCATTAAACAGACTGGTCTGTTACACACTTGTGCTACTGCCTCTTAAAAGGCCACCTCTACATAGAATTTTAGTACTTTCAGACGAACTTGCAAAGACAGGTTCCGAGATGGCAGTGCTAGGCCCGTACCCACTCCTTCCCCTACCATTCTCACAGTTTCGTACATGGATTTGCCAGAGATCCACTGAACTGCATAACAGCAAATGGTCACGGGCTACAGACTGCAGGCAGTCAAAAATGGCGATGCCGAGTCTACATCCATGACTAACAAAACAACTACTCAGCCTAAGTAGAAATAACCTCAGAACAATAATAGGGACAATTACGGGCCATTGCCCCCTAAACAAACATCTTTTTAACATTGGAGCCACAGACAGCCCACTGTGCAGAGACTGCTTTGATGCCGAAGAAACAGCCGCCCATGTCATCCTGGAATGCGAGGCCGTGGCTACCCAACTTGAACAAATCCTCGGAACGGTGAGGTCGCTCCGCGAAGCCTGTGAAGCTCCCAAGAAACTTCTGCGCTTCTGGGCGGAGCTAGGCTGGCTAACGTAGCCAGGACACCTACACACAACGGTCCGAATGGGAGTCTAAGTGCGGAAAATGGAGTCCCTACTCCTCTACTACTCTAACCTTAACTTTCCTTGCCCACAGCAACTGGCAGCTGCGTCCTAGAATACAAAGAAGAGAGCGAAGAGACGAACCTCTCGCTCACACTAGTGGGCTGGCGCGGAGTTCACTCTCTGCGCGCGTACACCGCCACCCCGGACACTGTGCACTACTTGAGACTGCTGGGCGCCGACTACAGCAAGTATGGTGAGTACATCATTGTCAGCTGTGTGTTATGTTATGTTAGAAGAGAGCGAAGAGATACTATCATGCTGGGAGCTGATTACAGCAAGTTTGGTGAGTGTCTACTCGTATGTAGCCATTTGAAGGTGCATGCTATTTTAATCCTTATGGAATGTGCGATCCAGTGCAAGTTCGCTTGTAAAATGTGCCGAAGATCATGATTTGCAATTGTAGTATTATCAGGGACTGCTTAACCTTTTGTACGCCATTGTCACGTAAACAAGTCACACATGACAAGCAAGCGCGTGCCCTGTACGCCAAACGTCACTAATATGTGACAAAAAGTACGGCGAATTTGTGGCTTGGCGTCGGGGGCACGCCGATGCGTTTATGCTCTGGCGTTCAAAAGGTTAAGCGAGGTTCTTCCTGGAGGGATTTGATTTCAAAAAGCTATTACTAAAGATTTGGGTCTGCCCCTTCACAAGGGGACCTGAGATTGCCTGGCTGCCTCTGCCGCAACAACTGATATCACTAAGAAAAAACCAGCTGCAATTAATCTTATTAACATCATTCCAGATGTCAACAAATTCAAGAAAGCTTCTGACGTACCAGAAGCCGAAGCAGAAGGAGAATCCGGTGAAATCACAGAAGCTACAGAGTCCACTAGCGCCGCTGCGGGCAGTAGTGAAACTAACGGTGAAGACACTGAGCCCACTAGCGCCGCAGCGGGCGGCAGCGACACTAATGGTGAAGATGTACAGATGACAGAACAGACTGCCTCATAACGAATGTGGTACTGTGTTATGTTTAAGTGATAAATTACTATATATTTTATATTGTATTCTAATAAAACGCCTTTAACTATATTTTTGTGTTTGGTATCAGACAAGTCTAGACAGTTGCCATTCTATCAGCGAACGCGTTTGTCGAAATGCCAAAATATAAGGGACTAGGTTTTGCCCGCGACTTCGTCCGCGTGGTTGGGCAGCCATTTTTTTTTTTCAAAAACGCTTAAACATTATGTTTATTAATTTTTAACAAGTGCCTAAATACAAAGGTTCATGATTTTATCTTTAATCATGACGGACTCCCATACAAACTTCCACCACCATTTCACCACCTTAAAGGATGATTTCTGGGACTCAAACTATCTCTAATTTTTGCGATTTGAAATTTGAACGGCAACAAAAATAACCGCAACGCCATCTATCCTGCTAGCAGCGAACTACTAACGAAATCGTGCATCGCGGTATCAGAGTTTTCCGTACGATTTGAACATATACAACAGTCCGAATATCAAGTTTCGGGCGGTTGCCCACCGGACACAACAACCGTCTGGTCGGAGGATCCTCCCTCTTCAATGGAGGTTTGCGGAACTTCGCATACCCCCATAGGTTAAGGCCAGCCCTGAGCCTAGGTTAGTATATTTTTATTAGATGCAGAACTTGCTCACTGCGGAATTACTTGTAATCAAAACGTAGGCGTTGAAATAAAACACATACAATATTTAGTAACCCTTTATTTCCTTCTTTCGCATTCGTTTCATTCGCATTGCCAGCGATAACAACCCTTATTACCTTACACTTTAAAGCCCAATGTTGTAACACATTGGGTTGACATACCATCGTTTCACAGAATTATTTAACGAAGTGGTAACATAATAGAAATACCAAAAAAAAACATTTATTATCACTGATTGTAATTTTAATGGCCGTGTTAGTAAGAGATTTCAAAAGACAATATAGATCTGTTATTAGCAGAGATCGGAATATGTAGACTATATTTACGTAATGTTCGTGGAAGTAAGTAACATACAGTTGATAATACCTCCTCTAAAATCCCGGAATCATAAACATGACGATTGTATCCCGGGATTTAAGAAATTGCAAATTTCTTATTGCGCTTTGAATACATTAGAACAAAATTATTATATTGAAGAATCTGACTATGGTTTTAGAGTTCCGTACCTACTAAAACTGTTAAATTAAATAGCTTTGTTTTCGCACAACTCTTTCTTCTTTTATTCTTCAAATCAATAATTTGTAACTAGGTACTCAAAGTCCAGTTCATGTTTTTATAATCCCGGGTTTTAATTGTCATGATTCCATTTATGACTCCGGGATTTTACAGGAGGTAGAGTCACTTCCACGAACATTAGCTAAATATAGTCTACCTAATCCGATCTTTGGTTATTAGAAATATTAGTTCAAAAGGTAAATACGTATATTTCTCATATACAATGGATAAGCACAGCTTATAAGATAACCATTTCTTGTGCTAGCCCAAATTACAGGACTCCAGTTAGAATATTCTGTATATAATAGCTCAATTCGTAAACCTATATGAACCATAAATCAATCCCGCGAAAATGTGCAATAACATTTCATGAAAACAATCTCTTTATGTTTTACATTTACATAATATGGTATATGAAATAATAATATAAACAATATCTGAATTACAGAATCAGTAAATTAATATTGATAGTATGTCTAACACTACACGGGCCTGCGTGCCTTCCTAGCATTCAATTCCAATTGACTCACGTCCAATAAGTTATTTAAACAGCAAAATGTTCAAACTTGAATAGTTTAATGATTTTTGTCAAGGGCGACTTTAAAAAAAAGTGTGACTATCCTAGGTCCCCAAGCCTGTCTTTTATAGGTTCCAACTATGATAATATAAACGAAAGATACCTAACCGGAGTGGCTCGCAATTAGTAGGAACAACAACAATAAGATACAGATTCTGTTCCTTAGGGGATGTAGATCCCAGGAGGGTTTTTAGGAGCATTTTTGCCCCAATTAGGCAAATAAACATACCAAAAAGTCGAACTCGACAAAAGTCTTCTTCGAACTTCCGATCCCAGACAAAAACTATCTTGCGTTAAATTTTGAATTTAGAAAGCATAATAGAATCGAATTTTGAATCAGTCCAACCAGTTACAATAATACTTATTTTTAAATACCTTTTTTAAGAGCATTGGCAAAGATCATTCTCATTTATTTTCATGTGCGCAAGATTAATAGATCTACAATTTTCTAAATATTCAACTGGGCAATAACCACTTTTAAAATGCATTATTTTAAGCATAAAGTTAAAAAAAACAATCTTGTACAATGTAGAATATTCCCAAAAGCCGGTTAAACAATCAAGAATCGTCCTGAGATATTATAGGTAACACAAAAATACAGATAGTAACAACACAAAACATTCTAGTGTAAGATTCTGGAATGTGCGAAAAAAAACACACAGTCACACTGAAAAGGTACTTGCAAGTATGGTGGTGTAAATAACTAAGTATCTACATGCAGATATGCACAAAAAATACAATAAAATAGCTTCATACGGTGTTTTTATCTTTAATTAAAATTATGGCACTTTTAGTAATAACAAATTATCAACAAAAAATATCTTCTGTCTTTGGAATAAGGTACATTATCCTTTACAATTATTTCTATAATTTCATCTAGATATATTGAGTATCAACTACCATAAGAACTGATTTGATATCCTACCTATTGCGCCGAATAATATTTTGCCACATTTTATTTGAATAAACTACTTGGGCTGGTTTGCATGGAAATATACGAATCCCATCGGAGCATGAATTAAATAGGAAATACAATAAGCAAAATATAAAGAAGGAACCAAGAGTATCATCAGTCAAATGGACTTGTAAAAATATACGAGGTCTTCGTTTACATTAACGATAGGAACAACACAATACAGTATTTTCTCTTCCTGTATATTTTTAGGTAGGTGCTGTTAATAAGGTACATAATCACGATCAACTTATTATTTAATATTAGTCTACTTATATTAAAAACACTCCAACTTAAAGAATGTTGCAAAAGACATAAAATGGAATGAAAAACGAATACCTGTCTTGCTAGAAAAAATCACTTATACATAAGTTAACATAATCTTATTTTCAATTTGCACATTCTTGAAACTGGAATGTTGAGTAAATTTATCTACTTTGCATAAATTCATCAGAAAGGCCCAGAAATAGGGATTAAATAAAAAAATGTTTGATGAGAAAACATTGAAGGAACTGGTAGAAGGATACTATCAAATACAATCGGTTAAGGTTTTGCGTAAGTTTTTTTTTTAACTGTGATATATAAAGTTTGTTTCGAGAAATATCATTCAAAGTTAAATCTAATTAGTTCTAAGCCATTTCGATGGTGACATTATGAGTAATAAGTACATTAAGATTTTATACTCGATTTAGTATATGTGGACGATGTAGTTGTACTCGTGGAAGGTTTTTAGTGTGTTAATACAGCGTTCATAAATAGGAGACTTAACATAAAATGTAGATAAATAATACAAAAAAATGGAAGAGCAAAGAACATGGTGATACTTAAAATTAATTGTATAACGCATTGATCAATTTTCATACACTTGAACATAAAAATAGACACGAAGCAATCAAAAACTTTAAAACATCTATAGGATGAAAAATGGATGATATTTAAATTAAAGACAAGAAAAAGGTTTTAAAGAAGACTAAATGAGTAAAATTTCAAGGAGGTGTAGAAGCTACAATTGGTAGAGTAGAAGATGAAAGACTACAAATATTGATCAATACAATACAGCCAAAGGCTTCTTAGAACTAAAGTTACATCTATAAACTGAGAACCCACACTTTAATTCCATTTTCAAAATAACTCGATCCTTTATCACAGTGGGTGATGTGGTTTTTTGAAGCTAAAGCTAATTATTATTTAATTTAAGCTAGTTATTCTAACGTAGGAAATAGGAACGTAGGTAGAGGCAGGATAGAAGACATAGCTGAGAAAATAGATAGAGTTTAGGAGTCTTAAATCGAAGAAGGCCTGGGACCGGCTTGAGCCAAATGTCCGCTTAATCTCAATGGAAATCCTAACCGTGAAAGCTGCAATTGTTGGTCTCAATATTTTGAGGTCGTCGTAATTATATATTATTCACATTTTGGTCCTGTCAGTCAGTGTGTCTATAAAAAAAAGAAAAATATACTTACCGAATTGAGAACCTCTTCCTTTTTTGGAAGGCGGTTAGTAAAATTGTATTACATTCGGACCTTGAGTTACTAAAAAATAAAATTGTTCAATCTTAATTCCGTCCTCATTTTTGATCTGCTGTCAATACTTATAATTATAGCCATAATTATTCGTAGTAAAAAAACACGCCCAGGAAAGGAGTAAGAGGAATTAGTTAATATAAAAGATAGATATAGTCATGCACAAAAAGTAATTAAAATATTTGCAGAAGAAGAGGAAAAAGTACTTACAACAAAATCTAATTCCTTACGTATGTAGGTATCTCCTACGCTAAGCTACTCTAAAGCTACTTAACTAAACTTAGTTCTATATAAAATCAAAAACCTTAAAATAAATACTACATAAATCCATTTGACTAAATGATACTCATTTTGGTTAATCTAAATCTGTCTAAACTGTCATTATTATTTGAATAAAAATGAATACTCAAATATTAGCTATGGCACTGAAATTAAACATGTAAACTTGTAAATATCATGCTGGTAAACATTATATAATCAGAGATCATAATGGAATAAATATTTCTAAGAAAGTATTTAACACAAAATTCAAACTTGATGTTACCCGATGAGATTTCTTCAACCCGATTAACGCCATAAGAATTATAATATTCTAGTAAGTATTGCACAACAAAATACGACACGACATCAAAACGGTGTAACATATAGAGAGAATCGGTTCCACTACTTCAACAAAAAGGGTATCCCACAGGGGCAAAGAGTCATTGGCCTTGTATACGATTCTCTTCGGCTTCCCTTTCAAGACTTGGGAATACCAGTGTCTATGAAACTTTGCAACTCTAAAATTATTCCGGTGCACGACATGGCTTGCTTGATCAATTTTCATGTTGTACGACTGAGGAAATGCCAGATAATCCTATGGCAAGAAGCGGACACACTGCCAGGGTTGCGGAATTTGTTCGAAAGAGTCACCGCGGCCCTGTAACGCAAAGGGCTTTAGAAGGAACACGAATGGGTTTTATTGGTAATGGTATTAGTCAGTAAGATTCTGACACGCCCTCCCGCTCCACCCAGAGCGGAAGAAGACATTTGATGATTTCCCATCATTAAAAAAAAAGAAGCGGACACAAGGTTTCGAGGAAGAATATAATAATTATAAAGGCTGATGCTAGTGATATACCAGAGACACATGGTTTAATCATTGTTCGAGTAGTGGAACCGACCCAAAGTGAAACAAGAGCAGTCTAAGACGGAATCCATATCTTTGGACGGTATAATGGACTAAGAAGCAGTGCTCAAGTCTTAACATTAGTGGATAGCATTTCAAGTGAATTGACGGATGTACACTGTAGTGTAGTGGACAAAATAACTGTTTTGGATAAATATTTTTATAGTTCTAATTTAATTTTGACTTGTAAATAATATATATTTAAAATATAATATATAAATGAAGTAAAAATTAATATTAATGGCTAAGTATATCTACATAGCTATTGAGATCATTGATAAAAATTACTGCTAGGCAGTCGAAAGACGAAACAAAACCAATAGTAATAAATTCTTAAGTAAATAAGAGATTGCTGATATTCGATCATAAATAGAGGTAACTCGATTACTTCTAAACACAATAAATGAGTACGTATTTTGTCATTTGTAACAAATGTTGTAACTTTTAAATTCTAAGAAATAGTGAATATTTTAAGAAAGTGCTTATACGATGAACAGACTTGTTTTTCAAGTAAATGATTTAATAAGCAATTAAATGCGTTCATAATGACTTGAGCCAATCATTGTTTCATATTTTATTAAAGTCATCAAAAAATAAAAAGATATCGTTGAGCGCATTATTGGCAATAATTTTGAGTATACTTACTATTTTACGATTTCAAAAAATGTCGTATCTTGAATACTGTTCGTTACAATTTTAGAAAATATGCATTGATAGTAAATGTGAATTAATTTTAAATACCTTTTCTTTGTTTCTTGCTGTACAATACCATATAATCACTTTCTTTTTCTTTATCATCATTTATTGATTAAATAAGAACTATGGTAGCTTTGATGCAAAGGCCTTGCACTTCAACACAACTTATATGATACGATTACAACTGGTTCGTTTTTGAAAAATGAGGCTTGGCATTGTAACCATTCCAAGTAACCATTTCAAGTAAGGTGCCGCATATAAATCAAATAGCATTTATTAGCAATTCGAGCAATGAACCGTTTAGTCCGTGCTTTGCCAGGGTCGCGGAATTGTTCCAAAGAGTTACTGCGGCCCTGGAACGCAAATTGCATTTGTAGGAACACGGGTGGATTTTAGTGAGGAAGAGTCTGACCTGCCTCCAACTCCACCCAGAGCATCCACAAAAATAGTCACAGGTGCTAGGTTACATGGCCTTCGCATGCTAGCTACTCCTACCTACGAACTCAAGACCAGAACATTTCACCTCATTGGACTAAGAGGACTGCGTGATCCTGGGGTTGCGCGGACACTGCATGAGGTGCCTCTGCCAGGGCAGGTCGCGCGCCAGCACGTTTGTGAAACAGTACGGGCATTTCCATTCGTCCATGCCGAGGGCTAGAATATTAGAATTTGTAGTTTAGACATAGCATTCTTTGATATAAACTAAGAAAATAATTAAAAGAAAATTAAATTATTCGATGCAGACTAAGCCATTATTCGTAAGCAACACATCATGCATAGAGATGCTTCTGGTTTTGTATATGTCCAATATGATCATAGGCGGACTCCATCAATAGTTTCGTTCATAAAACATATTTTGACTTATTAATAAATGAGGTTGGCGGTCGATTTGGTCGCCATCCATCAACACACCTTTAAGGACAAAAGCATATTATAAACTGAAGTCATCAAATAAACACTCACGTATACAATTGGCGTGGTAGTCGGAGTCATCAGTCCTGAGAGCAGCTCCACACTTGTGACACGCCTTCCAGCTTCCTTCACTCATAGTGCACTCCTCTGCAATAACAATAACATTTACGTTACATTGATAAATGCATAGGCTTCAAAACAAGAAATGGTCATTCTATCGCTAAGACAGAAATGATCCTGGAAGTGAAATAGACGCCGATGACGTCGAGTAGGTAAACTAACAGGTTTAGACAAAGTGATATTTTATCGGCGGTGACGATAGTCACATTTCGGTAGCGCTGGTTCATCACATACATTTTGGACTTGTCAACAGTCATTGTCGCTTATAAAATATCACTTTGTCTAAGGCTTCAGGGCATCCTAGAAAGTGTCACTTCTCTGTTAATGCTGATAGTTAATTAATTTGACCACGGACTTGGTAAGGATCGCGGGAATCCACTTGATGCAAGAAGGCCAGTCGATGTAAAGATGCTTGGGGCAGGGATACTTCCAGTAATGGACGTCTTTCAGCTAAACAATGATGACAATGACGTACCCAGTAGATGCGCGTGTAACATCCTCGCTTCGAGCGCGACGCGGCAGTGCGGACAGCGCGCTAGCAGCACGCAGCGCCGCCAGTAGTGTGCCTCCAATGCGTCAGCGCGCACGCGGCGACCGCACCATGTACACGTCGTGCTAGAATGTGATGAAGAGCGCAACTAGAGATGGATGGAAGTTGGTCTTTGGAATAGACCTATGTACAGTTATAGGTGAAGTCGTGGCGTGAATGATGATGACGGGGTATGAATGCTCTTGTTTTAGGAGTAATATTTCTTGGCTCACACAATCAAACACCTTCAACAGGTCGCAGAAGATACCTACGGCATCTTCATCATCATAGTGGAGCTTAGTTACCATCCTAAACCAGCTAGATCAGATGCATTCAAACGACACATAGTAACCAACCTGAAGATCAACGGAAATGGTTCATCAGATTATTTACTGATGAATCCGTTCTTTAGGCGATTAATTTCGAAGCTTTAAGATTGCTGGCATATGGCATTAATTGCCTTTGTTTGCTCTTTCATGATTCTTACGATCGTAGTTTCAAAGGATACACATATTAGCAGAACGTTCCAGGTTCAATACTCACTGCAAGCTGATAGTTTCAGGAATGTTTTCAGCCACGTCCACGTTTCCGACGTCATACGCCTCGTAGTGATGCTCGCTGCTTGTGGCTTGATGTCTTCTACCTAAAATATAGGTACTTATATTGATTGATATTGCTCAACTTCGTTAATTCAATCTGTCAAAATGTAGGGAAATATTAGATCCTCTTGACAGGTTGCGACTGAGATGCGTATGCGATCGTTGTTTAAAATTTAGTAGAGTTGGCGCTGTGGTCAATGATCATCTGACTTCTAGATTGGCTGAGCACGCCGATCTAGAAGTCAGATGATCATTGACCACCGCATCATTGAGTAACCTATTCACTCTTGATTTACATCCGGTTTCCGGAAAAAAATTACATGCCAATCGCATCACTTGACTTGCGAATAATTTCTGACGGGTTGATAAGTTTTTCCCGACAACGGGGGTTAAATTTGTAGCTATCAAGAAATACAGACCCGGCAGAAAGTGCCATTCTTTAACTGTTCGCACAATGAAAGTATTCCCAAACCGTTTTGTGCGTATGGGATTTTTGAACTTGCCATCATTTAAAGACATGAAAACTTAAAAAAACTATTAATTCACCTGGACTATAATACCCGCTCTCATCCATCTGGCTATGCTCATCTAGATGCAGATTCCGCAGCCCAGCCACCAGCTTCGGAGACTCTAACACTCCTTCCCTGAAGTAATCCATCTTCACCTTCGGGGAATCCAGGCTTCTGCAGTCCGAATCACACCTTAAATCATTTCTGGACATCTGTGGGGAGTCCATGGGTAAGGAATCCATACTCCTCAAATCATTCTTGGAGGTTTTAGGGGATCCTAAACTTGGGGAGTCTCTATAGTCCAAATGTAGCGGTTCGTAGACGGTTACGGGACGTTCTTTCAGCTGAGGCTTTGACGGTTCGTGGTCGTAATGAATCATGGAGTGCCGGTTTTCGGAGTTACGGTTGGTGCGCCGGTAGACCACTTGCTCGGATGAGGATTGGCTGTGACTGTGGCTTTCTTGGAAGTGTACCTGGGGATTTGAAGATAAGGTTAGTTAAGTAGATGTTGGTTGGTGCTTGTTAATTAAAGGGGTCTGAGTGTAGTGAGAAAGGCAGTAAATATCGAAGAAAATAGAAGAAAACTCAAAACTCTTCGACTACTATTTTTCTACAGATATGTGCCAAACTCGTTTTAAGATTTGTTTCAGGTGAACAAAAGGTTAAGGTGTTTTTAAACGGCGGTGTTTGAAGTCAAATACAGATATTTTAAGCTGGATTTCAAAAACCCATCACCACTTGTCATTACCGGAATCTTTACCAAAAAATCTTTACATTAGGCTAGATGGAATTAAACTAACTTTCTCAACTCCACCCGAAGCCGTCGACCTTGGCGAATGCTTCGGACTGACAGCACTATCCAGCCTCAGCTTATTATACCCCGGATAATTCGAAAAGTCCTTTGCTGACGTCGTACTCCTCGGCGTATACCTCTTAGTAGGCGACTTTTTCAAACTACTCTTCGTTTTGGACGTGGTATAGCTCCCACTCAAGCTTGAAGGTGCTAAGGTAGCGCCACTGACACTTGACGTCATGGATTTAAGGCTGTATGAGGACGTGGCGCCGATTGATGACGTCATGCCAAGAGAAGCTGTCATCCCACTGACGGTGGTGCCGCTTCTAGTAGATTGGGAGACGCTTGCTGTTTCCAGGGTGGAGTCCGCCATGGACTGGTCGGCGCCGTTGAGGAGTTGCTCTTCAGTTGGCGCTTGATTCAGCATTTTCTGTTAGAAAAACCGATATTACACAAGGTTAAATACATGTAGAAACACAACATATGAACAGGAAACTAACTTGATTAACATTAAATTTGACCAGCTATTCCAACATCAAAAAAAATATTGAAGGTGCTGAACATCGGATTCTTCGTTTGATCTTTGTGGGCTCATCGTTCTTTTTTAGGGTTCCGTACCTCAAAAGGTAAAAAAGGACTTACAAGATCACTATTGTCCGTCTGTCTGTCTGTCCGTGTGTCACCACCGATTTTCTCAGGAACGGGTTGTAGCAAGTTGATAGATTATGTTGGAGTAAGTTGATGATTAGGTGTATAAAAATCAAGGTCCTGAGTCAACACGATAAAAAGATATGGGCAAATTTAGATTTTCGAGAAAACTTGTAAGTACAAAAATTTACCTTACTTTTCAAAAAAGCAAGTTCTTACAGCACCAATAAAGGAAAAATTCCAAAAAATATAAAAATTAAAAATTAAAGGGTGTCCCCATACATACGTATGTATGTATGGGGACGCCTGCCACCAATAAAAACGATACCAATTTTATTACGGCGGTATAATGGGTAGCTACGGAACCCACGGCGCACAAGACTCGCACTTGGCCGTTTTTTTTTTAAATTGTTTGGAACTACTTCGATCTTGACCAGCTCATGGTATGAGGTACATGATCCATCATCATTGGTCGGTGCAAGAAGTCAACCGCCACGCTATCTCTGATTCCATTCCAAAGTCTAGACTACACGAGTAAAATCTCAAGGTTTTATCTTAAACAAAACTAGTTATAAGTAGACCACTTTAGAGCACCCACCTGCATATCAATCCTATCAAACTGCTGGAACAGGTGCCTATAGATCAGATTCCGTCTCGTCACCGCGTCGTCAGGAGGCAGTTGAGCGCGTACAACTCTTGGAGACCTCGCATACGCTGCAAGCAGGATGCGCTCAGCGGCTGCACGGACTGAACCAGCCGCGTGTTGGGCCCCTGCAGCGCCACATTCAGCTAGACGGCGGACTGTCAGGCCGCTGGATACAAAATAATGGTGATGAAAAAGTTGCGAGAGTAGATATACTTTTATTTTAAGAATGGGAAATCATCAAATAACTTCTCGCGCTCTTAGTGTCAGACTTTAAAACCCGATTCGTACTTTGCGTTCCAGGTCCGCGGTAACTTTTTTGAACAATTCCATAACCCAGAGCAGGTATGCCTGGGGTCCAAAGGTACAGCCCTTTAAACTTCGCTTTTTAATTAATTTGTTTCAAGAAGATGGATGAAAAACGTAAAGATATCAAGAAATATTTAAGCTTAATGTCGTAACAGTTGGTTAATAAGTCCTAGGATCCTGTCTGCATGAAGTAAGCAAACTCTTGCGTCACTACGTGCTTCAAAACGATACCTCTCTATCTACCTAACCTAAATGGCTAACGGCTAAAGTATTCATAATCATAAAGATAGTCGGGACCCCAGGGTCCCCAGATTGACAAAGATATCCTAAAAAAAAAAGAAATAATGAATCACCATGATTTTTAAATATTTACAAGTTACGCAACCTTCATGCTTCGAGCCTTCGACCTTTCCGTCCACAACGGCAAAGAGCCGTTCATGCGTAGAAAAACATAAAACAAAAGACTGAAGTGTTCGGAATAGAATGCCTAATTTGAGCAAGCTTCTCATCGGGGATATAGCTCAGTGGCAGAGCAATCGACTGCAGATCGATAGGTCCCCGGTTCAAGTCCGGGTGTCCCCTAAAATCCATTATTTTTTGTACCATCTAGAATGCAAAAAGAAAAGATTTTTTTAGCTCTATGAAATGTTTTTTAAACCGTTCGAATTACCTATCCTTGCCATTTATCATTATTTTAATGAGTTTATCTTGATGTTCAAGGAATTTTCATTTTCTTAAATATCTCAAAGTTTCCATTATCCCAATAGCCACTCCTGAAGTAACAGTAGGTCGTCTCTTAAAAATATGAATTAGACACTCACCTGTTCTTGTCTGTAGAGATACCATGGCTTAGTATGAGCTGTTCCAACATCTGAAGTCTGGACAGAGCCAGCCGAGGATGCATGGATGCTGCTACCGGTCGCACCAACTGCTGAGGAATTAGGTGGAGACTCCTGCAAATGATAAAACAGGAATATGTGACTCAAAAGCACTTGCAAAGGGGAATCTTTATTTTTCAGTTTTCCTATGCATTTCACGGGTCTTCCTGAAATAGGGAAAGTCTCTTTCTATACTAGGTATTCGATAGGTTTCTAAACATGCAAGACTGTTCACCATGTTGTGGCAAAGTTTTGCGATAGAAAAATCTGAAACATTGTCGTGCTATCAACAAAAGAAGAATGGATTCATTTTCTAAGCTGGAACTCGTGTGTGTGTTTTTAGATTGTCATAAACTAGAGCTGCGAACTTTGATGACAGAATAATTTCATTGCTCTGACGATGAGTTACAACCATCCTATCCTAACTGTATCCTAATCCTAACTTTAATATTATAAATGCGAAAGTGAGTTTACATGTTACGCTTTCACGTCTACATCGCCAAACCGATGTTATTTAACTTTGGTACAAAGTTAGGTTGTACTAAAACATGCTTTTACCTGACTTGAGGACAGTCAGCAACAGTGAGCACAGTGTGCTGCGCAGTGGAGTGCACCCTCGGGGCAGGATCCCCGCAGGCTCGCAACAGTTCAGGTAACAGCTTCTCCAGACAACGACCCACCTCGGCAGCACACACCCTGGAAATTGAATCCTTTCTGGCGATTTCCCTGAACAGAATTTTAAACAAAATAAAACAAGGGACACTCGATTTCGTTCTCAGAACTTTTGTGGGCCAAATCAGATTTTTCTAATTGATCAGAAACATTTACAATTTAATATTTACTGCTGTTGCTCATGGTGAGCTACTGTTCAGCATTCAACTTCATCATGAGCCAGCTTTAACCTTTTGCGTGTCTACCACAGATTTTTATCGTCCAATCCTGACCAAGCCCTTAAGTGTAACTGTCCGACTTAAGACATTTGGAGCATTTTTTCTTATGTCGAACTGTGTAACTTAAGACACGCAAAAGGTTAAGGGATAAGCTGCTTTCGATCTGCAATCTCTTACAGCATCCATGGGCGATAAGTTAGGCTTTACAAAACTGTTAAATTGAATGGAGCCATCTATCGTGTCTTTGGTGTGGTCGCGGCTCTCGTGCACGATCTGTTTTTGCAGCAGAATATACGAAGTACTTCTTATTAGTATATTAAGCAAGGTGAGGAATTCTATGTTTCCCACGAAAACTGACCACTAGAAAATAAATAAAATGGACCAAAACCTCACCTATCCGGCACAAACTCCTTAAACAGCACCTTGACCACCTCATTGGCCTGGCTGTACACGGAGAACACCTTGTCCCTGAGAGCCCGTTGTAACAAGATGGCGGCTGCTCTAGCTGTCTTGTTGGGAGAGGTCTTAGTGCTGCCGTTGGATGGTGACGTCAGTTCTGCGCGCAGACGGGACAGACCTTCCTCTTTGTCTAGATAGTTTTTGGAGTAGAATTTTTCGACCTGGAAAAAAGAGGAGTGATTAATGGTTCTAAGATGGTTTTTTTTTATTGATAGCGGTTTCATAATGGTTGTGATGTGCACAATTTTGGTCGTATTATAGTTTGGAACTTTAAACTTTTTTCATCTTGCTTTTCTTTCGAATTAGTGCAGATAGTGGAAACATTGTTTATACCTACTCCGAACTTGTATGTGTTACGCGATCTTGTTTGTAACTGTTACAGAATTTCATTATGATCTACTAAACATTTAGAAGACCTAACCTGCCAAAGCTGTAAAACTTCGGTTTTATGGCTTTAGTTTTTATGGCTTCAGCTTGAAAAACCCATGTTTTGATCGCAATTTCTACAGTATTCAACTTACAAGTGGATAACCAAATATAAGAATGGGCAACGCAGCATGCTTCCTCTCCCTCTCGTTCAGCTTGTGCGGCTGCGTAGAGCGCGAATGTGACGTGGCGGCGCTCCCTCCGCTGCACTCCTCCTCTCGACCCTCGCGGAGGTACTCATTGGTGTGGGAGCTGGAATACAGGGGCATTTATTTTAACCTCTGGCTGACCACGCGCGCATTCGTATTACGTCGTTATACGCGCACGGTCCGATAACAAAAGACGCGCCGCCGCGCGCCAGATGGCCGAGCACACAAAATCATTTTTTGTTGACTTGTGGGTAACATGAGTCACCTCAAGTAATGTTTTTGTGCAATCTTATGAATGACTCTTTCTAGTCGTGTCAAGTGTTTGTTAACATTTAGTTTCTAATTTGTTATATTAAGCGGTAAACATTGACTATAGTTGAAAAATACAATATGTGAACTTTAAAAAGGATTATTTCGAAAAGTAAATCGTTGACATATATATTTTATGACTTTATATGGTGGGTGGGTTCTATCTACATGCGATAAAGTAAAAATAAACATACTTCACGTTAAAAATATTTATTTATAGGCGTATAACTACCTACCTCGAAACATTTGCTGACGGTGAAAATTTTTTCACACAAATTAAATAATTTAGTACAACTATACCATAGCACTTATATTAAAAATATTGTTACCATCTGAAAGCTTAGTTCATATTGTAACTTATGTGCAAATGTTATGTTGATAGGTTTATCTAATACAGAAAAATATGGGATTGATTGAAGGTATTCCCATTTACGTAAAAATGCACTTAGGTAACATTTCTTGCGTTTTTTTGTGCAGTGAAGTTTGGGTAAAGAAAGTACATCATATGTAACTATTTTCTACAAGAAATGCCCTTTCCAGTGATGTATCACACTTGTTATTTAATAGCCATTAACAAAAAATACAAGTAACAAACTTTCCGTGTAGCACGAGAACTAACGGCTGACGTTTGACATTATTTTTTAAATCCGAATGAGCAATTGTGGAACGATTGTCGTATTTTTAGCATGCAAAAATGCATAAAGGTTCGAGTAGAAAAGAGAAAAATAATCTATAACATCCTGGAGTAGAAAGAAATAGATATATTTGAGACGGATTATCGTAAAGCTCAAAAAGGGACATTTGTCACTTTGTGCACGCGACTGGAAAATCGAAAAAGTGACTTTTGTCACTCTATGGTTTACTTTCATGAATGTACAGATATAGATGTACATTGTACATGTGTACTCATGCATTGAAATTTAGCCAGTCAGTTAATGGACTGGGATGTCATGCAGAATGTTAGATGCAACACAAACATTCTGCCATGCTGGTGTACCAGATACCTGAAAACGGGTCATTGCACTCATAATGATTAACTTTTACAATAGCCTGAAATTTACGTAAGTAATTCAACCAATTATACAGCAGAACATCAGATTTTTCATGCGGGTTTAGTTCCCTATACTAAAACCTATCCTTAGACTCAGACGAATAATAGGTACTTAGACAGTTGGCGCAAGATGATAGATGATATCCGCAAGAGAACCAAGGTTACCGACATAGCCCGAAGGATCGCCAAACTAAAGTGGCAGTGGGCAGGGCACATTGCTTGCAGAACAGATGATCGATGGGCCGAAAAGTTCTGGTGTGGTGGCGGAGATGTGGTGGCGGAAGATGTGGCACGGCACCCGGTGAGGGTCGCGGGTAGCCGACGGCTGCGAGACGTACAGGACCGGTTGTTGTGGCGACACGCGCGGGGAGTTCTATGTCCAGCAGTGGACGTCTTTCGACTGATTTGATGAGTTGGTGCAAGGCTAGTAAAAAGTGAACTTACTGCCTCAATGCAGGTAGTAAGCGTTCTTCATATGCCTCGAAAGTTGATCGTGGTCCAGCACTCTTGTTTCTTCGCCGTACTACAGAACCTGGAAATATTTTTTAAGAGTTTAAAGCTAAATTGTTTCTCCTTTACTGACAAAAAACCTTATTTTGGTTAGTATCAGCTCAACGATACGAGTGCTTCCTTCGAAAACCTTTCGTTTCGGCGATCGTGAAATTGTGTTTATGAACTTTTGAACTTTTGTTTCAACTTTAAAGTTATCATTTTAAGTTAATAAGAATGTTCAGGTAGCTCGTTATTACTGTTATTAGGCATATTACCATTAGCAGCAGTTGGTGTGATACTCCTCCTCGGACTGTCAGTCTCTTTCCTCAGTTCCTCTTCTTCAATCTTCTTGTGCACTTCCTTCTCTTCTGGCATCATCTGGACGGGCTGGAGTTGCACTGGCTCGGGGTACGAAGGTGGAATCTCTTCTTGTAATGTTGGTTCTGGCGACTGAAATTGATAAGAATTCACAATAAACAACTTATATCAAGAAAGTGGAACGAACTTAGCAAAATACAGGCTCTGGGGGTGTTGAGTCACCGCGGCCTTGGAACGCTATGGGCTTAAGAAGGAACACGGATGGGTTTTAGTCAGTAAGAGTCTGACACGGAAGAAGTCATTTGATGATATCCCATCCTTGAAACAAAAAGGGGTGTTGCGTAATTTTGCAGAATTCCGAAGTTCTGTAAAGCACTGCAATTATTAAATTGACCATCTCATAAGTTTCTAAATCCTGAATTGACTTTTTATTTAAGTTAACATTCCACGCGTTTAATTTTCGGCCTTGCAATTACTAATAATCCCCCAATGTCTGAATTCTGAATTTGAAGTTGAGTATTTTTCAAAGTCTATTTTGGCCTGAGCATCTTTGGTATAACTTAAAGTGTGGCTTAACACTACTAATTCCCTAATCAGAAACCCATCCATCTTGAATCTTCTCATTCAACTGCAACTTCTATGCCATTAGCAAAAGGCCACCATCAAAATATTGCCATCAATATTCTCACCGGCTGCATGTCCTGAACATCCTCTTCCTCTTCGTCTCCATTCACATATTCCGGTTCCTGTAGCTCCGGCTCTGGTTCTATGGGCGGCACCGGCGAGGGTATGTCCAGGCTGAGGGAGCCGGCTGCGACGGACGGGGACAGGTGGTGGGAGAAGTCGTACTCTTGAGGCATTGACGAGTCGTTGCGACGGTCCGGCTGAAAGAGAAAAATCACGTTTGTCATAGGAAAAAAGAAATAAATATTCGGTATTATGAGCAATAAGTGCTGGAACTGAGACCACTCAACTCTAACGGTAGTGCTCAGAGATCTCTGTTGATTGAAATATGCATTTTCTGGTTGGACTTTGATAGAATGAAAGAAAAAGTGTTTATTTACATTTTAAGAAACAAAATTTGTGAGGTTGGGAAAATATTCGTCACTTCTGCGCAAAACGACCATCCCTCAGCAAAATGTTGGGACTCATGTGCGAGAAAACACCGTAGCGCTTTGTTCTTCGGGATAAAAGTAAGCCACACTTAAATCTTCGAAAGCACAAAACTACGGACAACGTTTGGTGCTTTAAGTTTTAATCAGTTCAGCTTTCTCCAGCTACCAAGTTACTCCTTGTGCCTTCAAAACCAGGCTCAGTTAAGGAGAGCAGTCGTTATTACGTCTCAAGTAGATTTTGCTCTATTTTCACTCATCTTTGTCTTCCCAAATGATCCCCATGTCAAAACCTTTCACAACTCACCCCATCCTCTTCAAACAGCCGACACAGCTGCGGATCCTCCTTGACCCCACACAGAGCATCCGCTATCCTATCCCTCATCCTCCTCGCCAGCTCGAAGTCATCCCTGGCTGCGGCTGTACGTTTGCGCAACCGCCAGCGACCGATCCGGATTCCAGCGGAAGCGAGCGCTGCGCCCGCGGATTTCAAGCGACGAGCGTATTCGAAGCGTTCCTCTGAAGGGATTAAGAATAATGTGATATAGAAAATGAAATAGATTAATACGTACTTCGAGAATTCTACTCGTGATTGTCTAAGTAAACATAAAAGTGTGATTGGTGATTCCCGACGCTTGGTTTATGTGCGGCTCAAAAGCTTGTCACTCTAGCATCCCTCACTTCGCCGCGTTGATGACTACTCTTCGCAGAGATGAGCCACCATGGCGGAAATCGGTCTGGAGAACTATTTTTGAAGTGAAAACTTTTTTAGGCGCGTTCAGCACTTTTTGGGTGAACAAAAATCATGGAACTCGCGTCATCGTCAGCGAACGCTTTAATTAGCTTTCGCTTAGTTTTCACTACTATCAGCAGTCCCCAAAGACTGCCCCGCATGTTTTTTTTTATGATACTTACATATTTTGTGTGCAAATAAAATAGATAGTGGTACGATCCGATCTAATATCCATTATAGAAAGCCTTTACTGAAAACCTCCAGAAACCGTGCACTTGTCTATGATAATTGAGTAAAGCCGAATGCAAACCTATTGTCATTTAAAGCGGGAAGCTCACATGCTGTTTCTGGGCTCAAAAACCTTTATCCTTTAACTTCTCTGAACCAAAAGCCAACATTCTTTCCAACTTACCACCAACAGCATTCTTCTTCTTCTCATCGAGACTCCTGACCAGGTCGGCGATATCGTTGTCCACATACATGATGAAGGCCAGGTCGTCGTACGGCGAGTAGGCGGGCTCCTTGTTGACGGGCTGGACTGGCGAGCTCTCATTGTCTTCTACTTCTTCGCCCAGGACGTTTACAGCCATTAATGCTACCTGGGGATCAGGAATAAGAGATAAATGAAGATTTTTGAACTCTGTATAAATATTGTTTTGAATTGTGCGCCAGCTTTTAAGCACTATTATTGTTTACGTAAAAATTCTATTATTCCGTTAATGAACAAGTAAAGACTATCGATACGTATACGACGTATCGATAATCTTTACAGTTTTGCTATAGCTTAGGTACATCTCATCTTGTCGTATTATAGTAGAAGAGAGTACTTGTCCTAGAGCTTTTTCAAGAACATCATGTTAAAGTAGTACCTAACTGAAACACCTGCTACATTATACCAATACATTTAATCGTCATTTGTTTGCAATAAGCAAGCCCTGCAAGACATTCAGACTGTCGAAACATATAACAGTACTTAGCACAGAGCATCGCAATTCATTGCTCTGTCGTCCTTGGAAGTTGGACATACCTGATCATCTTCTTTAGCTGGGGGGTGCGGTCCGGACAGCTTGAGTTTAACGAAGCGTGCTATGGTTGGCTCGGGAAGAGCAGCTGATCTATAAACAGAATAGGACATCATCAGTTCTTCTAAAGAATTACAAAAGTGGAGCACATCGCCCTAATTGGCTTGTGACCTATTCCATAATGCCAGTATAGATAAGCCATTGGTACAAGAAATTGGATCGATACACCAGCATCACCTCTTGATAAGGCTACTAACTTACCAACTGCCAAATATATTTTTACAAATGACATAATGGGACTTTGGCCCACTGTTCCGAAAATTATTACAAAATTATTGTAACGAATTGTCAAACGCGCGTTATGCACGGCTTGTGACTTTAATTTGTGACCTGTCACAAATTAAAGTCGAGAGGTCGAGGTATTTTATTCCAGAAACCGGGGACCAATTGTCTAAGTTTTTTGCTCTATCATACTGATACATATGTCTGGTTGGAACCATGTTGATGCCATGTTCTCATCAGCACTTACCTCAGTTCTCGTGTTCTGGCTTGCTGAGCTGGCCTGGCCAGCGTGACTCTGCCGACGCTGGTGTAGGTGGCGCCGCAAGGAGTGGCCGCGCCTTCGGAGACCAGCCCTCCTGACACCAGGACTTCCACGCATGACGCTGCATTGCCGAAAGACAAATAAACTTGTAAGGCATAATGATAAATGACAGTGGTGTTAAACATATCTAAAAGACTTTTACTTCACACTCGGGCTAACTCAACCAAAGAGTTGGTTAAACCTTTTGACCGTACTTGTCTGTCAAGTGCATAATAAAAGTTCATAATTACGATTATGACGAGGAAGATGCGCAATAAGTCAACATGGTGTAACAAAACATCGAGTGTGAGAAGTTAAGCAATAGAATAGAAAAATATTATTATATTTAGTCCGTCCGTTAAATTTTCAAAAAATATTGGACATACATTTTTTGCCAGTTCAATTCGGTAAGAAATTATAAAGATAAAGCGTCATCAAAGTTGAAGAGAGGGGCCTAGTGACGTAACGTCGCTTGTAAAATTGGACTATCGTAGTTACGTCACGCGAATTTACAACGCAGTGAAAAAAGAATAAATACGTCTCCAATAAAAAATTAAAGAACTTCCAATGATCCGCTTCAAAAGGGCTTTACACAGGTGGTTAATTGACAGAGACCCACATCAATGTTATTTTCTCTCATATCATAGGTCAGAAGTTTCTTTACCTATGTCAAGTGCATACATGGCACCAAAATATTTTTTTGCAGTTGACAACATTATTGCCAGTTGTCTCGTTGAATAATACTCATGCTACTCACGTATGAGCTGATGGTGTGCTAACAGCTGCAGTTTGTGGACTGAAGTGACTTTCGCGAGTCTGAGAAGCAGCTCGTGGGGCGGAGCTCCCTCGCTGCGCCACCCTCGCGCCGCTGGGCCCTGGGAGTTCAGCTCGCATGCTGGGTAGGAGCTGTCTTCACCTGGGGATAGATACATGATGGTTTAAGTAAGCAGGTGTGAAGCTGATGTCAATACGTTGGGTTAAAGTTTTGCTGGTGAAACAATAACATTTTAACACGATAAAACAAAAAAACTTAACTCTTTATTTATCAAATTTAATTTAACCATGTTCATGGCGAAGAATCAGTCATCACAGTAATTTGAGTCATTATGGCTCTCCAAAGTAGCTTAATCAACGTCCGGTCCTGTGCTTTCTGAAAGGGTCTGACCCATAGATTGTTTATTATATCTATGGCTTATATAAATAGCAACCACAATAGAACGTTCAGAATGTAAACTACGCAAGGCACCACCTCCACAAGCGAATGTTTCGCCGTGGGTTGACGTTTCGCTCGTCAATGTCACTCGTCGAATCGCCGCGATAAAATCGCCGTGTGGAGACACGTTCACACAGTTGTTATTAGAATGAAGTGGCAGCACGATTATATCGCCGCGAAACACTCGCTTGTGGAGTTGGCGCCTAGAAAACTTAGGTCGATCATTATGTCAACATAATATCCCTGGCCCGCCAGCATTAATGACATCATCCGTCGGGCTACCAGCTGTTTTAGAACCTAATGGCTTGGCACGTGACAATGGGAAGAGGCAAGATGGGATGACCATAATGCCTTGGAAGGTGGCTACCCACCTTCCATCATTGGTCATCCCATCCACACCAAAGGCCTACGCCTTTGGTGTGGGATGCAACATGTGTCGAAACCCTTGCGACATCCCATCTTCTTAGTATGGCGGGTGCAGAAAATCTCAAACGGCGCAAATATACCAACCTTATTGGGAGCTATATACATATTTGACCCGTTTGGCGTTGAAACATTAGGCCCGTGGGGTCAGAGTGTTCAACGAGACTTTCGGGACATCAGCAAACAACTCGTCGACTGTTCACGTGACCAGAGGGTTGGACTTTTCTTCGGCCAAAGAATCAGCATTGCCATTCGACGCGGCAAGGTGCCAGTGTTCTGGGAACTTTTGCCATTGACAGCGATGTGGATGAATTTTTTGATGCCCAATCATTTATTTTGTTTTTATACGTGTTTGTACATAATTTAGCGATTATTAGTCCAGTTGTTTAAATATTTAGTTGTTACTTATTCTTGTACATACATATTATAGTTCGTAGAATTTAGTTATATAATACCTTGTAAAGTTTTTATTTGGATATCCCTGGAAGAATATATTAACCTAGACGACGACGATTGATTTGAATTTGATGTTAAGTGTATTGGCAAGGAATGGAATAAGTTTATCTGAGTAGGTAGACGAAACTACACAAGTTAACAACTGAGAAAACGTGGGAAGAAAGAGGGTTATCCCTCTTTCCATTCGACTCTCGCGATATTACATCAAAAGCATACCGAGCCCTTACTTCAAGACAGATGTATTGAATCTTGGTCAGAATATTTTGATAAAAGGTCGTTAACGAAAGGTATTTGGATTCAACCATCTCTTCCACGGATTCTTTGGCGAGGGAGGGATGACTAGACATGAAGTGGTGACGGCTTTGAGGCTCCGATCCGGTCACATAGCGCTCAATAGTTTTGGATTCATGATGCGCAAAGTTGATTCTCCCGATTGCGTTGTCTGTGGAGTTGTAGAAGACATGCATCATATCCTGTCGGAGTGTGTTCGTGGTGGAGTCCAAATGCTTGCATTAAAGCTATTGACAAAGCTTTAATGTCATCATCATCATTATATCAGCCGAAAGACGTCCACTGCTGGACATAGGCCTTCCCCATGGGGGGGGGGGTTTGCCATAATCGCCACGGTTGGCGCGGGTTGGCAATCGCAGTGTAGCTGTTGCAATTTACAGAAGCACAGGTAATGCTGCTGCCCATTCTCTGGTGAGTCCCTTAGTAGCCTCTTACAACACCTACAAGAAGTGATGGGATGGTGCTATTCTTTTACGTATAGATTATCCGTCAATGTCAAGGTTATCTCCTTGATGCAGTGACTGTGGTTGCATGAAATTGATTGACGAAAATCTGGATATTTGGTTAGTCTCGACTTTTAAGTGAATGGGTCTGTTTGTTATATGTTTATGAAATGGGTGTTTGTCCTTTTTCGAATCCCGTATATCAGCCAATTATATATCGCCGCCATATTTAATAATATTTTAAGTTCACGGTCATGTCGATTGCATTCATTTTGACTGGCCTGTTGGTTGAGTGGTTAGTGACCCTGACTGCTTAACCGGAGGTCGTGGGTTCGATTCCCACCCAGGACAAATCTTTGTGTGATGAGCATGATCATTTGTTCTGTGTCTGGGTGTAATTTCTCTATAATATGTATGTATTTAGAAATATATAAGTATGTTTATCAGTTGTCTGGTTGCCATAGTACAGGCTCTGCCTAGTTTGGGATCGGATGACCGTGTGTGAGTTGTCCCAAGATATTATTATTATTCTCTTTATTCGTTGTAAATACATATAAATTACATTTTTAAATATTAAAATACAAATATATAAAAATATTTAAAAATATAAAAAATAGTAGCCCACCAGTAACGGGAACAGGGTCCAAGATACCGGTGGTTAGGGCCCCTGAGAGAGGAACCTCCTCACTATGCGCGCCGTGTCCAGGAGTACTGCTTTCTGGATCAAGCCCTTGATCCAGCTGCCCAACGAGAGCCTCTTTAGATGTTGGTCGAGGCTCTTGGCAATTATGCCATTGGCCGTCACGACTATCGGCACAATGACAGCTGTGTTCACATCCCACATGTCAACAACCTCGCGAGCCAAGTCAAGATACTTCGTTTGTTTATCTTTCTCAGTCTTCACGAGGTTCTCGTCATGAGGGACTGCTATATCAACAATCATTGCGCGACGCTCTAGTCGATCTATCACCACTATGTCAGGCTTATTGGCAACAATAGTCCTGTCAGTGATGATAGACCGATCCCAATACAACGTGCAGTTGCCATTTTCGAGAACTGGGTCGGGCACATACCTATAGTACGGTACTTTCGATTCCACAAGATTGTATTTAAGAGCAAGTTGCTGGTGGATAATCCTGGCTACAAGGTTGTGTCTGTGCAAATAGTCTCCGTTAGCTAGACTAGAACAACCGGAAATAATGTGGCGGATGGATTCCCCGGGCCGGTGACATGCCCGACATATGTCAACGGTACCATCCTTCACAATGTATTTCCGGTAGTTGTTCGTCATCATAACTTCGTCCATAATCGCACTGACAAAACCTTCGGTTTCCCCGAAGAGGTCACCAAAACGCAGCCAGGTTACGGACGCTAAAAGGTCTACATCGGGCCCATGTAGGACCCGGTAAAAGCGTCCGTGAAGCTCCTTGCTCTGCCATACCTCCCTGCGGTCATTAGTATCTAATACCACAGGTTTGCGCCAGTTCTCGTTAGCCAAGGAGAGCGCAGTGAGGCCTTTGTCCACTGCTACCACATCCCGATGCATACCCACGTCGGCCTCTAGGAAGAACTCCCTAAGGCTGCATATCTCGCGGTTGTGGAGGGTCTTAGCATTTAAGAAGCCACGACCTCCGCACTTCCGTGGGATATACAGCCTCATCACCGATGGCCGTGGGTGATGCATCCGATTTGCGGTAAGCACCGAGTCCTATCCAGGGCGTCAAGTTCCGTCTGAGTCCATTTGAGTATGCCGAAAGAGTACATCAATACCGGCATGACCCAACCGTTAAAGGCGCGCACCTTGTTTCCGCCTGATAAAAGACCATTTAGTACTTTGTTCAGGTGGCCAAAGAAGCGCTCCTTCAACGATTGTTTCATGTCATTAGCATTGATGCCCAACGCTTCCGACATACCCAAATACTTGTAAGTTTCGGTTGAGCTGAGGGATCTAAGGTGTATGGAATCCGAGAGTTGGGTTCCCACGGATTCCATAATCTCCCCTCGCTTCACATGCATGACCGCACATTTGTCCACACCAAATTCCATACTGATGGCGCTACTGAAGGTTTCTGTTACCTTCAGTAGCTCCATCAGTTGCAAGTTGTTGGGGGCAAAGAGTTTCAAGTCATCCATGTAAAGGAGGTGTGATATGACCTGACCACCTCTTCTCAACCGATAGCCTTGGCCCGAACCTTCCAGCAATGTGCTCAGAGGGTTGAGGGCCAGACAAAACCACAGTGGACTCAGGCTGTCGCCCTGAAATATACCACGCTCGATCCTTATCGGGTCGCCGTTCACCTGGATCTGTCGACATCCTGGATAGCGGAGGACCGTCCTCCACTGCCCCATACAAGACATCAGGAAGGTGCGTAGAACTGCATCAACTTTATACAGCTCCAGCACCCTCATGAGCCATGTATGTGGCACTGAGTCGTAGGCCTTTCGGGAACGACGCACCTGTTGGCTAATGGCAATATCCATGAGGAGCAGCTCCTTAGTACCGCGGGACCCGTTCCTACATCCATTCTGAGAGGCAGACATGATTGAATTACTTTCAATATGATGGTTAATCTTTGCTCTCAAAATGGATGTAAGAACTTTATAGACCGTCGGTAAACACGTGATTGGTCTATAATTTGATTTATGGAGTCTAAAAAATAACCTGATTTATGGAGCAGGTGGGTTATTCCTGTAGTTAGGAACTGAGGCAGCGACCCTGACTCTAAGGCAGACTGGAATTGAGACGCCAAGCGAGCGTGCGATCCTGTAAACCATTTGATCCAAAAATTGTATTATTATTAATATTATATTATTCCATCACTCACATCAATCATTCGTCAATCATGACTTTTGGAATTGATTGACGTTTGCATGAGCGTGTAACGGACGCCTAAGGCTGTCAACTGTCAAAGAACTACAATAGATAGCCGGTACCAACTGAACGTAATATACTAAATGGAAACAAGTACATACACTTATATTTCATTTTCAATATAGTAAATTCCTTCATGTCATAAATATTTAATAACATAGTTCATAGTATGGACTGCAATGTGAATCATTTTAATTAAAACGACCGTATCGTGCATGGCGTGTTTAAGCCGAGTTCCAATTTATTTTTCTTTCTTAGAAGGACTTTCATAATTTTACAAGAGCGGTGAAATTTTTATGAGGTACGTGGTAGGGCTGAACCCAGGTGGGCGCTTTACTTTGTGTATTTTATTTCATCACCTTTCACCACTGCTCTTGAGGAATGGCGGCATGTCCTAGAACCAAAAGTTCGAAGACATGTGACATCCACTAACTAGCACTCCGGTAGATTACGACCCACGTCCAGTACCTCTCCCTGAGAAAAGGCCTGTGTCCCAGCAGAAGAAATCCGAGCGGTTATCGAGCAAACATGTTCCCAACATTTTATAAAACACGATATAAACTTACGGGACCCAACGCCGACATAATTGTATCTTGTATTACTTCTTACTACTATGTATTATAAACGCGAAAGCTTAGATGGATGTATGTTTGTTACTCAGTAACACCAGAACGGCTGATTGGATCTGGATTAAATTTAGCACAGATACCTATAGATTATAGTCTAGAATAGCATATAGGCTGACCTTGGGATAATTTCCGGCAACCAAGCCGGTGGAACCGCTGGCAGAAGCTCATTCCTCAATAGTTGTTGAAAACTACTGATGATGAGCTTTTAAGCCTCTTTATCCAAAACAAATGGTGGTTTCTATAGGAAAGGAGAGCGAAGCCGTGTGAGAAGCTCATCCCAAATATGAAGTTTGAGATTACTAGTCCTCTTTAACCTTTTGAACGCCATTGTCACGTATACATGACATTCATGACAAGCAAGCGCGTGCCCTGTACGCCAAACGTCACAAATATGTGACAAAAAGTACGGCGAATTTGTGGCTTGGCGTCGGGGGCACGCCGATGCGTTTATGCTCTGGCGTCCAAAAGGTTAAAGACCTTTCAAAAACCTGGTGCCACCAACGCCAATTGACCTGGCTTCAGGCCAACCACTAGCCACTGATGGGCCTATTATAATCGAGACAGTTTTAGTGCCACACATTCAGTAAGTATCTAAAGCTTACAGCACATAGCTCAATGTCAGCCGACATTGAGCTAAGTGTACTCGCAAAGTGCTAAATCATGTTCTTTTCAGAGGCTTAAAAGCTTTAGATACTTACTCAATGTGTGGAACTATAAGTGTATCGAGGATCTCTATTTATAGATTGATGTAGAAATCATATCACAGCTTCACAGCTTGGCTCATCGCCGCAAGGTTGCCTGCTTGTCGGTCTTCTACAGATTGTACTTCGGGGAGAGTGTCCAGGAACTCCACGACCTCATCCCACCGGCCCCCTTCTACCATCGGACATCTAGACGCACTGTAAGTTACCATCCCTACCTTGTTGCTATTCCACCAATTCGCACTAAACGTTTCCAAACGTCTTTTATAATGCGCACAGCAAAGGAGTATAGAACTCTCTGCCTGCGTCTGTGTTACCGAACGCATACAACCCTAATCTCTTCAAAATTAGAGTGAACAGGCTTCTTCTGGGTATGCTCGCTCCATCGTCGACTTTGTCTCTGTCATCTATGACCTAGATTAGAGTCAAGAGCAAACCCATATTAAATAAATAAAATAAAATAATATCATCATGCCAGTTTACCCTGTAGAGCAGCCTTTCCCAAAGTGGGCGATAACGCCCCCTTGTGGGCGCTGCAGGCCTAAAAGGGTAAGAAACCCAGAAAAACCTGTGGAAAACCTCCACATTGACTTCACCGAACGATACCAGGATACCTGAGCGCCATTGTGTCAACTGCGCTCAGGTTTCAAATTAACTGTTGCGAGTTATAGTAAAAGTCACGTTAAGAATTAATGTTTAATCTCCGCTAATACCTATAGCTCACAATAATTGATTAATTTAATTTGAAGTTATAGTGGTTTTTAAGTAGGTGAAAAAATGGGGTCGCTAAAAAATAATTTATTCTCAAAGTGGGCTGTAGACAAAATAAGTTTGGAAACCCCTGCCGTAGAGGAAAGCAGGGTGTGAAATTGAAGCCTATAATATTACCACTACTGTAGCTCCTGTGAGCGGGAGGGGGGACCATACCACGCGGCTCCAGTGCAACTTTGTGTAAGATCCTGGTGGCACATAATATATACTAGCATGTAAGTTTATATTTTGCCAGTTATCGTTTAGGCCTTTTTGCCTAAGTTGATATTGCAATACCTTCGCCATCAACCTGGCAAAAATTCAGCCAGTAAACGGCAATTCCTACTCAATAGAAATCGATACGGCAGGCGTACTTGTAACTCCTAGTATCTTTGGCTTACTAACAACCCTGTCAAAGAGTGCTAGGAACCTAGCACCTTGTGCTACATAACAAAAATGTTGACCACTTTCGCAAAAACGAACTGCTCGATCTGTCTCATCTATATTATCTATAATTATAATCACTCTCACTATTATCTATATCTGTCTGTCTGTTCGCGATGAACTCAAAAAATACTGAATGGATTTTCATGCGGTTTTCTCCAATGGATTGAGTTATTCATGAGGAAGGTTTAGGTGTATAATTCGTCCCAAAATTTCTACGGGAATCGGGAAAATGGAACATGCGCTTACGAAGTCGCGGGCAAAAGCTAGTTATATAATAAAGCTGAACAGTTTGTTAGTTTGTTTGTTTGAACGTACTAATCTCTGGAACGATCAATCGGATTTGGAAAATTCTTTTTGTATACAGGGTGTCCCAAAACTCAACGTCAAGCCGAAACGGGGTGACAGGATTGATCATAACCATCACGAGAAAAATCTGAAAAAAATCTATCCCATGCAGTTTGAAAATTATGGGCATTTTAAGAAAAACCTAGAAATTTGATCAAACTGTACCATTTTTCGGTTATTGTGGTTATTATTTTTTATTTTTGTTCATTTGAACTTTAGAAACGTAATCCTAAATAACATTTCTAGAATCCCAATAAAAAATAATGACACAATTGCCTCAAGTTCCCGAGAATTGAGACTATTTGTTAAACTACGAATTTAAAATTTTCAAGATTCGTCGACTTTGACAGGCCCTCCTATAAAAAAAATGTACTAGAGTGCCTTGGCAAGTAGCATTAAAAGTTGGCGCATTTAATCAGAATTCTAAAATGGTACAATACTTGTTAGTTCCATACAATAGAAAAGAGTAAAAAAATTAAAACCTCAAGTAACCCGATTTTTGCTATCAGATTTTACTCAGTTAAAATGTTTTTAATTCGCACAAGCTCTAGGTAGGTTCTTAATTTTAAGGCAAAATGATGAGAGAGATGGATAATGGGTATGTTTGCCATGAGTGAGCGAGACAGATAGTGACGCCACGCATTGAGACGGAGATGCGTCGTTTAAACGAGTGCGAATGAAACAGATAGATGCTATGGCATCTATCTGTTTCATTCGCACTAGTTTCAGCCAAGCAAATGGCTACGCTACCAGTCCGACACCAACCAGTTAGTACGTTTCGCTCATTCGTCTACTGCGCACGTTCGTATTCGCTTGTGTTGATTTAGTACTGACAACTTTGGCTTCTCTTTTTGGACTTGAATCTTTGTGAATTGGACTTGTTGATAACATACCGGCAGCTTTGGCTTCTCTCTGGACTTTTGTGTTGGCATCCTTTTTATCTACCATGCCTACGCGCTACACTTCACAAGAATATGCGAACATGCACCTCATTTATGGGGAATGCAGATGCAACGCAAGTGCTGCCGCTAGACTTTATCGTGAAACATATCCAAATTTAGAGCGCTACCCGGATCACCGCGTGTTTGTTAATGTGCACCGTTCACTCACAGAGGGCGGCCATTTCCCGAATCAAATACAGGCTGGAGGTAGACCTGTGTTTCCTTTCCAGGAAGAAGTATTGCAAGAGGTCGCACGTGACCGAAGTATTTCCGTACGTGGAATTGAAGAAAGAACGGGAATACCGAAAAGCACTGCTCATCGTATTTTACAAAGAGCCGAAATGCATCCGTTTCACGTACAACGAGTTCAAAGTCTTCTACCTCGAGATTATCAGGAAAGGATTTCTTTTTGTAGAACAATGCTACAGAGGCATAATGAGAATCCCCAATTCATCCAAAAAATTCTCTGGTCAGATGAATCGACATTTAAAAAAGATGGTTACATGAACTTGCACAATTATCACGAGTGGCATGTGGAGAATCCACATTTAATGCGAGAAGATAGATCCCAGTATCGTTTTAAAGTAAACCTGTGGACCGGAATTTTAAACGGTAAAATTATTGGGCCTATTGAACTGCCTGAGAACTTGAATGGAACTAATTACCTACATTTTTTAAGAGAAGATTTACCAACCCTGTTAGAGGACGTACCACTAGCAGATCTTCGCGACATGTGGTTTCAACAAGATGGCTACCCAGCGCATTTCGCAGTGCAAGTAAGAGATTTCCTTGACCAGGAATATCCGGGAAGGTGGATTGGACGTTCGGGCACTATCTCGTGGCCCGCCCGTTCACCAGATTTAAATCCCCTGGATTTTTTCTATTGGGGAGTTCTCAAAGAAAAAGTTTACTCAAAGCCCATTGAGAACGTAGCCGACCTGCGTGAACGCATTTCTCAAGCAGCTGAGGCGATCAACTCTCGAAGATATGCCCGACTAATAAGTAGATCTTTTTTAAGAAGATGTAGGGCTTGTATTGAGGCTGATGGTAAACAATTTGAACATTTATTGTAATAAAAAACGTTATTTCTCTATCATCTGACTTTTATTCCAACAAACCTAATTATTTTACTAATTTTACTAACTTTTTTTCACTTTGGTAAAAGTGGCGTCACTATCTGTCTCGCTCACTCATGGCGAACATACCCATTATCCATCTCTCTCATCATTTTGTCTTAAAATTAAGAACCTACCTAGAGCTTGTGTGAATTAAACACATTTTAACTGAGTAAAATGAGATAGCAAAAATCGGGTTACTTGAGGTTTTAATTTTTTTACTCTTTTCTATTGTATGGAACTAACAAGTATTGTACCATTTTAGAATTCTGATTAAATGCGCCAACTTTTAATGCCACTTGCCAAGGCACTCTAGTACATTTTTTTTATAGGAGGGCCTGTCAAAGTCGACGAATCTTGAAAATTTTAAATTCGTAGTTTAACAAATAGTCTCAATTCTCGGAAACTTGAGGCAATTGTGTCATTATTTTTTATTGGGATTCTAGAAATGTTATTTAGGATTACGTTTCCAAAGTTCAAATGAACAAAAATAAAAAAGAATAACCACAATAACCGAAAAATGGTACAGTTTGATCAAATTTCTAGGTTTTTCTTAAAATGCCCATAATTTTTAAACTGCATGGGATAGATTTTTTTTCAGATTTTTCTCGTGATGGTTATGATCAATCCTGTCACCCCGTTTCGGCTTGACGTTGAGTTTTGGGACACCCTGTATAATAGCCAAATTCATGAGGAAGGCTAAAGGCTATACGGTAAGGGGAAAAATGGGATATGCGCGTACGAAATCGCGGGCAAAATCTTGTTTAAAATAATGCTGATAAAGCAAAGGATACCCTTGCACACTTGTCGTGTCACAGCACCTTAATTCGGTAATACCTACTTTAAAGAAAAATTGTGCTAACTCAATCTACCAGACCTCATTAAATAATGAAAGAGTTTTCGAACTATCCGAAGCCAGACATTACAATAGCTACTGAACTATAGGAATTATTGAAACAATAAGTATCGATCGATTCTGACGGCTGTACTCGTAGCTTTACATTTTTAATGGAATAGCTCACTCGTAGACGAAGAATACTTGATTCACGTCATGGAATGTTACTAGTAACATAATTTATTTATTTATTAACACATTACGCACATGCATGTGCAGAGGCAGACTTAATGCCATAGGCATTCTCTACCAGTCAACCTTTGGGTGAAGCAGAGGATGGTGGTAGGTGCAATATGGGGAATAAAAAGCAATTGATGTTTAATTACATACCTTGAAGCCGACCCTAACTGTTTATTTATTTTTTTAACAGTTTATGTACACATATTTAACAAATAGATAAGAAGAAGGGAACAGAAAAATAGGTACAAAGGTGATGCTTATTTCTAAAGAAAAGCTTGGCATAATGATGATAAATGATAAACGGATACCTAAACAAAAAGGCTTGGCCGGATAACTCTCCCCATTACATTTTTTCGGCGAACACAGAGTCGTTTTCCGGTATCAACGGAACGATTTCATAATGATACAAGCCTTTTTTTTTAAGGATGGGATATCATCAAATGACTTCATCCGCTCTGGGTGGAGCGGAAGGGCGTGTCAGACTCTTACTGACTAAAACCCATCCGTGTTCCTTCTAAAGCCCTTTGCGTTCCAGGGCCACGGTGACTCTTTCGAACAAACTCCGCAACCCTGCCAGGCTCTGGCCCTGACGGGCCCCGTCTCCTTTTTTTTTTTTTTTGATCTCGGGGGGAAATCCTCATGGAAATCCTCCACCCTGGGGCGGGTGGAGGGGTCTGTCAGACTCTTACTGACTAAAACCACCCCGGTGTTCCATCTCCCACCTACGCCGGGGATCGCGGGAACGTATGCGACTTCCGCAATCCCCGCCTCTGCGAGCCACCTCGCGTCGGCAAGGGGAGTGAGGTGTTTAACTCCCCTCGCTACGTCAAAGAGGGGCGCACGGGAACACCACGCGCCGCCACCTCGGGTCCGGATGAGTGGGGGGTGACAGACATCCCCAAGTCCGCCGCCCCTGGACCCAGTTAGGGGGGCCGGAAGAGGGCAGCGTATGCCCTCCTCCGACGCCCGATGCGCCTGCTGCGGGCAGGGAGAGCGGTTGTGATCTCCCTCTCCCTTTCCGCAGCCTCCTTCTGCGCGATAACTGTCTCGCAGAAGGAGACCACCGCGTCCCAGGACTCCTCACCGCCGACCATAGCATGGACTACGGCCGGCAGCGAGAGGTCACCGCCTACAACAGAGATGAGGGCACGGCGCGGCTCCTCCCAAGCTGCACACTCTGCAAGCGTATGCCGTGCCGTGTCCTCCCGACAGTCGACGCAGTGGTGGCATCGAGCGTCCGGCTCCCTGCCTATGCGACACAAGAACCTCCCGAAGCAGCCATGCCCCGAGAGGACCTGCGTCGCACGAAACGTCAGAGAGCCGTGCCTTCTCCCGAGCCACAGGTCGAGCACTGGCCGGATGGCCTCGATGGTGATGAGGCCGGCGGTAGGGCTCGAAAGCCTGTCCCGCCATTCCGCCACCAGGACCTCGCGCAGCTGCGACCGACGCAGCTCCAAATGTCGTTGCGTCAGTCGCTCGCCGCGCGCCCGCGCGTCCTCGCGCCACCGGTGCAGTGACGCGAGCACTTTCGCCTCCAGGTCCCACGGCGGAGATCCGGCCAGTGCGCAAGCCGCCTCGTAGGAGATCGTGCGATATCCCCTGATGACTCTGACAGCCATCACCCTCTGCGGCCTCCGCAGAACAGTGATGGTGCTGGCCGTCAGGTCAGCCGCCCAGATCGGGGCCCCATATAGGGCCATCGATCGCACGATCCCCACGTACAACCGCCTACAGGCGGTGCTCGGGTCCCCCAGATTGGGAAGCAGCGTTGACAGCGCCCCCGCCGCGCCCAACAACTTGGGCGCCAGCCGCCGGAAGTGGGGGCCGAAATCCCACCGGCTGTCGAGCACCAATCCCAGGTACTTCATGGTGGACTCGACAGCGATACGGGCCCCCCCGACCACGATGTGCGATCCCGGCGGCGGCGCTCGCCGACGGGCCCCGTCTCCTATGCTGACATCTCTTTGAGGCGCGCGTGGAACACAACTCGCCATCGACCCGGGCCTGTCGTGTGTAATCATCAAATGAATTCTTCCGCTCTGGGTGGAGCGGAAGAATTCATTTGATGATTACCCATCCTTAAAAAAAAAATATTTGCCTGTAAAGTCGGTTTACGGACGATAGTTTAACGTGACAACGTTATAACAAACCATTGATGAAATGATCGTAACGTTACAGTGAGCGTAACGTTACAATGAGTCATTCTTTTTCGTGGGTGCAGCCGGCGTTCATCGATTTATTAGACGTTGTCACGTCAAAAATTAAAAAAAAATATTTTATATTTTTTTTTAATTATGCCGATGGAAAATAGATTCCCGATCTTTCACGAAGACGTACGACAAGATGTTTTCAAAACAGCCAACGTTCTATTTTAACACCCATTCGACAATTCAAACATCACTTTACAAACGTTTCCTCTTTCTTTCATCAAATAGAGTCCCATAATTGATGGAACAGTGCTGCCATTAGTGTAACAGTCTCTGGACACTGGACAACCAGTACTTTACTACTGAATCAATGATAGCATTTGCTAATTGCAATCACAGATCGAGTTTAATCAAAAAGGGACTTTATAACAAGAGCATAGAGTTGGTTTTTGTTTGAATTTAATGAATGGTGTTGTACTTTTGTTTGTTCTATGTTCTATATTTTGTTTCAGGTTGACGATAAAACACTGTTTGGAGTTTATGTATATAATATATTAAGCTCAAACTAACTTACAACCGGTCTCAATAACGTATCTATCTTTGACCAACTGTCAAATTAGATACCATCAGTAGCTGAAACGTCATGTTTGCCTTTCAAATATGACGTTTCAGCTACTGTTGGTAGCTTATTTGACAATTGGTTAACGACCGGTCTCAATAACGTTTAACCTCATTAACCTTTAACCATCTGTCAAATTAGCTACCAAAAGTAGGTAGCTGAAACGTCATGTTTGCCTTTCAAACATTTATTGAAACCGGCGGTTAATGATAAGTTATTTAACGGTTCAATAGACATTTAAAAATATTGATTGAGACATATAGGTACCTAATTTAAAACGCTAACAACTCCGTAGCTTTTGTAGCCATTTTTTTTTTTTTAATTTTAGTTCTTTTTGTCTCCAGGTTTTGAGAAATACCCTATTCTTGGCTGACATATATTCATATCGATACCAGTAATATCAATTAATGTAGGTAAAGGACATTTTGGCGTTTCGCGTAAATTAACCTAACTTTAATTGTCGTAGGGGTATTTTGGCATTGGTTTATTGTATTTGGATGGCTTATACAACGTGTAACAGAATAAGCGCAATACCTCGTAAGGGGCCACTGTACTCATCATTAACGAATATACCTATATAAATACATCTATATAAACTTCCAATTTATTCCAATTTTCCTACTTATAATAAAAATGTGAAAATAAGTAATGTATCTTTAGATGTTTTTAAAACAAGCACGCATCACGCCTAAACAGCTGAACAGATTTGGAAGAAATATGAAGCACGGTCGGTTGGGTAGTCTATGGACTTAGGAAGTCAACATCATCATCTACCAGATGACTTGGCACAATGCTGAGCATATAAGGCCCCTCTTTTCGTACCAACCCCCACGTTCCTCTGCCAGCCTCATTCAGGATAAAGAATAGAATATTTTATGTACTGTTAATCCCGGTTCGTAATATTTTGGTATTTTCGGCATTCATGAAGACGAAAAAGCTACTATAGTAGGCGCCAGATAAATGTGGAATAAATTATATTGACCTTTCCCTAATAACTGTTCATAGGTACCTGAACAATTAAATATGAATCGTTTTTCATTATTGGACAATGTTAAGGATCACGAGAGATGATAATTCGGGACAGCTTTGTGTCATTAATTCCGTTTTTCAAATTAAAAATGTCAATAATTGTAGGTGGGTCAATGACCGTTATTCCACGATTATCTGGCGCCTACTATAGTATGTACAGTCAATAAAGCCATTTGGTATACAGGCAAAAATATTATTGTTTCCACTGCACGGCCAATATTTATTTCTAACTAGTGGTCCCGGCGCGGTTTTGCCGTGTTTTGTTTTTGTCATGTATCAGAAATGATGTCGTTTTCGAAAATGATTTTTGTACCTAAGTACATATTTTTTTTCTATAATTTTTCCAATGTTTTTGCAGTTATTTTGCTATTCGGGGCAAAGACAAAATACAACAAACTACAGATCTTCAAAATCGGTCCAGCCGTTCTTGAGTTATAAATGGTGTAACTAACCCGACTTTGTTTTATATATATGTACCTTTAGATGTGTGCATTATAACTTTTTAAGCTTATGACATATTTACGAGTGTGGTGTACTATAATTTTCTACTCAGCACACTCACAACATTGTTTAAAAGTAGTTGCAAGTTAGCTGCCTGCATACCAAATAGCTTTGTTGACTGTACATAATTATATCAATTGTACTTTTATCAATTAATTACCTACCGTCGAATCTGTCTTTCGTAATGGATAACGAAGACTGGCTTTAATGACGAAGACCGGTCTCGAGGACTAGACATAAAGGTTAAAAGAAAATAGAGATGTACTATGTCTTTGACTAGATATCGATAGTTAAGATATTAAAAGGGTAAAAGTCAAACATCTATTATAACAATACAGCTACAAAACGACAATAAAATATAAATAACACTTATAATTTTTACGTTTATTTTACTACACAAATATACATAAAGAAATAGGTACTTACTTGTCGCATAAACCACGTGAAACGGAATTCGTTTTGGCATTTTAAAAGAACAATTTAAAACACTACATCTTTATTTTAAAATCCAAATAGATATTCACTTCCATAACTACGAATACTAACACAAAACAAAACACTGTCAAATCATTCGGAAAAACATTATTTTTGTTAGAAACATATTTTGGTTATTTTCTTTAAAGAATTTACATTTTACGGGTAAATAAAAAGTGTTAAATGTTAGATTATTGCGGGACTGTGTGTGAGGATGTGAGAATAATAGTGGGAAGGAGTGAAGTTGCTCCGGAATGGGGACGGTAAATTAATCAATATTGGCGCGGCTGAGTTCGCGCGGCAGATTGACGCGCAGGCCGCAATGATTGTGGCGCCATCTCTTATCGAAATACCATACCTACTATGAGTTAAACTTTTAGGGAAATAATATTGTCAGTTGAAGAGGTTATAATATCGCACCCCCGGTGCGACACTGTCACTTGCGTAAAAATTTCAATAATGAGTTAAATATGTAATAACTGTCCTAAAGCACCCCTTTACTTGGTGCGATAACGTTACTTTAGTAGTACATACACATAGTTTGACGTTTTACTAAAAGCTATTCATCTTGTCTAAGTCTTGAAATATCATTATTTTTTTATATGTCAAAGTTTTAAATGCTTCTGCTGAAAAATTGCAATTTTGCATAAGTGACAGTGTCGCACCGGGGGTGCGATATGTACAATATGTAGGCGTATATAGGGAGGCAGATTGGTCTGGTCCACCCCAGGATGTTGAGGTATGTATAAAAGTTCACACAAAATCAACCTAATAAAATCTACGTACCTACCACTGCGAAATCTACAAACACAGGTCAATCATTAATAACATCTTAGGTTGCAATTGCACTATCCTGATTTTTAGGGTTCCGTAGTCAAAAAGTAACCCTTAGAGTTTCGCCATGTCCGTCTGTCTGTCCGCGGTTTAGCTCAGAGACGCTTAGCACTACAACCATAGAAATAAAAAAAACAGAAACAACAGAACAAGCTTGTTTATTATATCTATGACTACAACGTTGGAATTTGGTACGGTTATGCATATTAAACACAAATCGGTAAAATAAAATCTTAAAAAAAAAGTTCTAAGGTAGCCACACGTAAAATGTTTTGTTTTTCGATGGATAGGTAAGTTAAAAATATTGAGGGTGTGCTACACCTATTTTTCCATCTAAGGATCCGTTTGCGAAATATTACCTAAGCTTTAAAGTACAAATTTTTGTTAGAGTCAAGGGCCTACCAGCTAAACGGTTGTTTTGAAGACGTGAAAAAATTAATGGTTGTAGCAGATATAACGAATTTGGTAGGAAAACTATCACGGCTACCTAGGCTTAACAAGTTAATGAGTAATAGTCGACAAACTTATAAAATGGATGTAAGTATATGAATGGAGGACAACAAAAAAAAACCTAATAATTCCATTGAAAATGACTTAAAACCAAGTGCATACGTAACTTTGTAATCTAATGATAGTTAAGTACATTTTACTATTTTTCTGGCATGGTTTAGCAGACGGGTAACTACGGAACTGTACACTGTGCGTGGTCCAACTCGCACTTGGCCGGTTTTTTGTGATAATGTAGGATAGATGCCAATAGTGTACACTGCGTGGTGCTCGGTAAACCATGCTTTCCAGCTCGCTCATGCATTCTACACTCATAGCAGATTTTTGGAAATTTGAGAATGATTATTAATTTAACATAAAACCTAAGTAGAATTAACGTGAACTGAAAGCGTCGACTAAAGGGCGCTGAAAGACAATCTCGCTTTACCCTGATCAAAGGCTAGGACTGGCGCTGGTCGCATCTCAGGTTAGGAGCTAGCCCCCCCCTAAAAAAATCCTAGAAACGCCAACAAATACATGCCCTGGCTGGCGGCCTTAAATTCATTTGAGGCCACCACAGAATAGTCCGGTTAAGCAGTAACCAGCCTTAGTGTGCTGAACTACGAGTGGTCATCGTCAAAAAAAAAAAGCCAACAAATATCTACAGACGCCAGCACATCAAGCTACTTGGGTAACTGTCAAATTTTCCCAATTAATCTTGAACCTAATGTCCATAAAATCCATTAAAAATTTTGATAGGTTGTTGTAGCTTGATGTGTTAACGTCAGTTCATTCGACTCGGCATTATTTATTTCGGCCGATACACGTTTGCTTTCTAATTATCATTAGCGTTAGTTCGATAGTTTTTCACAATCACAAAGGATAAGTAAATAAGACACAATGTGAACATATATACCTACTTTAATAAATACCTACGTAACAACATTTGGTTGATTCTTAACTATTTAAGTAGGTAGGTACGTAAAGAACTTTGGCACAGTTTACAAAATGGCTCCTAAAAACATGACAGCTGATTTACAATATTTAAAATCCTTGGTTGACGTTACTTCTAATTTAGTAAGTATCTTTATAATAATAGATGGGTAAGTAGCCTCTATGGGAATCTATAACACTAGAGATATATACAGAAGTGAGCCAATTGTCCATTTAGTACAGTTTAATAGTAGGTCCTGGAGTCAAACAATCTTATAAGTAATAGGGTGGCCAAATCGGTTGTAAGGTAGCGTAATTTTTTTTTTTTTTTTTGAATAAGAACTATTTCTGCTGGAGTAACGGTTTGGGCAGAAGATTTTGTTCTTCAATGGGTATTTTGAAATAAATTGTGCACGATGCCCTGACGTCGATTCGTACGTAGGCGCAAGTAGGGGGGTAGGCAAACCAACGCTTAAATTCTTTGTTACCAATATAATCCTTAATCTTGCCATGTTATTAACGAAATGTTTATGTTTATTGTTATTTCAATTATATAGCTATTTAGATATAAGATAATAGTTCATTATTGTGTAAAATTAGTCATATAAACGTTTTGTAGTTAATTTAGTAAAGTATAGTCGATATCTTAGTGAAAAAAGTTAGGTACAAGTTATTGTTTACATTAGATTATTGCCTCAGTTTGTATAATTACGATATTCTAAATTATGTAGATATGTGTATTGAGCAATTAAATAATAATTTCCCTATGTTTTTTATTGATCTTACCTCTGTGACGGCCACAAAATCAATAAAACGGTTTGTGGCGCTGCCGTAGGTTTTTATAGTAGTGAAGCGGGGGACGGGGTCATATAAATATGTCCGTCACCCATTTTCCCGCGCCATAGCACAATGAGACGTCACAGAGGTAAGGTCGATAGGTCATTTATTAGGTATTAAGGTTAGGTTTAAGAAAATAAAAGACGCGCCAGCTCATGGCATCTGTATTAAAAAGTAAAATGAATAAAGTGGCAGCGGGGGTGAGGAAGGGATCGCTGGCCAGCAAATGTTTCGAGAAAGGGATCGCTGGCCAGCCAAAAAAGGACCTGTATAAAAGTAGGGCGATTTATCGAGAGCAATCAGTTCAGATATACCAGTGAAACAGATAAGTTCGTAAATAGTGCAAAGCTCCCGTATTAGTCCTCGCCGTCGTTTGCCTCCTATAAAACTAGTACTACGTGTTTTATTTACTGAAATAGGGCAGTCCCCAACATTATTGGTCCTTCGTCGTCGGATTCCTATAACCAGTGCTTAAAATATGGTGTTAACACGAAGTAAAGACGGAGAACAAGCGAAGCGCCGGCAGGAAGAGCTGAGCGCAAATAAGGCTACAGAAGAAGCCTCAACTGGGAACTCGTCTGCCAGTGGCGCGTCGAACACCACTACCGAGATATCAGGTACGAGTAGCGGAACTAGCGGTTCGACGGCCACAGAAGCAACCACTTCTACCGAAGAAACTAGCGCTGCGTCCCAGAAGGATCAGACCTCGCAGCGCACGTTAAAGCCTGCTGACGCACGGTCACGTCGTTCCGTAGTCTCCCGCAAGAAACTCCTCGCGGAGTTGGAGGCGAAAGAGCGACTAGCCGAGCTAAAGCTTAAGCAGGCACAGATACAAGCTGAAACAGAGCTACAAAAGCTACGGGTACAACGTCTCCAAGCAGAAGCTGACGCCTCAGAAGATGAAGAAGAAGAGTTAGAAGATGACCTAGCTTCAGTCCGCATCAGCACATGGTTGAAAGACACCGATGCAGACCAACCACAGCCATCAAACAAAGAAACACTTCAAGAAGAGGCCAAGAAGAAGCAAGAAGACACCCTAGAAATGAAGAAAAAACAAGAAGATAGTGTGAAAACAGGTCAGTCAATGATAGATGTGTCAACCTTAGCCGCCGCACTCTCTCAAGCGGTAAGAAGCACGAGGGAACCACCGAAGTACATACAAGAGCTGCCACCCTTCAATGGAAGCAGCACAGACTGGCTCAGTTTCAAAGCAGCATATGAAGAAACATTCAAGTTCTTCACGCATAATGAAAATATAGCACGTATACGTCGGAGTCTCCGTGGAACTGCGAAAGAAGCTGTTGGCTGTTTATTATTAAGCCAACCAAACCCAGTGGTCGTCATAGAAGCACTAGAAAGAAGATTCGGAAGACCTGAAGCACTCATTCACGTCGAAATGGAGAAGCTTAAATCTTTGAACCGGGTCACCGATAATCCTCGAGACTTGTGCATCTTCGCTGGACGAATAGCAAACATAGTAGGTACTATAGAAGCACTAAAGAAGGTACAATACCTACACAGCCCTGAGATGTCACGAACAATAACAGAAAAGCTCACTCCTATATTGAAGAGCAAGTGGTACGATTACGCAGCAACCAAGAAAGAAGATACTCCAGAATTAAAGAAGATGTCTACATTCTTAAATGAAGAAGCTGACAAGTGTGGCGCCTACGCTTTGCCAGAGATGGCTAGCGATGAAACCTGGGGAAGAGACCGTAAGAACAGGAGAATAGAACGAACATATGCCACAGGTAAGAGAACCACATCAGATGATCAGTGTCCTCAGTGCAAACAAGACCACAAGTTACCTGACTGCAAGCAATTCTCAAGCCTTGACACCAACGCAAGATGGGAAGTAGCAAAGAAGAATAATATCTGCTACCGCTGCCTTCGAAGCAAACACCGTCGACTTCAATGTAAAGCACCGCCGTGTGGAAGACATGGGTGCACCATGAGGCACCACAAGCTGCTGCACCATGACAAGGAACAGAGCAGCACAAGTGACTCAGAGAAGAAAGAGACAGCAACACCCACAGTTGAAGTCACATCAGCAGCGAAACCAGGCGACCGTCGACGTGCATACTTGAAAATAGCGCCCGTCATACTAAAGGGACCGCACAATAGCATCGAAACATATGCACTATTAGATGAAGGAAGCACCATCACTCTGTTAGACGCATCAATAGCGGACGTCATTGGGGCAGATGGACCTGAAAACACTATGTGGATTCAGGGAATCGGCAACGAGATGAAGCACGACAACAGCAAGGTCATCAGTCTCAGTATCAAGGGAAAATACGCGGACGAAGAATATCAAATAGAAGCCGCGCGGACTGTCGACAGACTGAGCTTCACACCAGAGTCAGTGTACGATCGTCACTTAGAAGATTGTGAACATCTGATTGACATCAAAGATCAGATCACTTATCAACACGCCTCACCTAAGTTGTTGATTGGTCAAGATAACTGGCATCTCATCGTGTCAAGAAAGCTCCGCACCGGTCGTCGCGATCAACCAGTCGCCTCCTTCACACAACTCGGATGGGTTCTTCATGGCTGTCACAGTTCGCTCACAGCAAAGATAGCGTTCTGTGGCAGACTCCAACAAAAAGAAGATGAACCATCAATAGAAGATCTGGTCAAGAATCACTTCAGACTCGAATCACTCTGTATCGAGCCAAGACAACCTAAAGAAGATCCTGAACAAAAGGCTATCCAGATACTAGAAGAGACTAGCAAGAGACTACCTGAAGGTAGATTTGAAACCGGCCTGCTATGGAAAGAAAAAGACTTCCAAATACCGAACAACTATAAAGAAGCTGAACGACGCCTGCGTTCCCTAGAGAAGAGACTAGACAAAGATGAAGATCTCAAACAGAAATATGAAGAGAGAATGAATAATCTATTCCAGTCAAGTTATGCAGAGCCAGCACCCACTCCAACACCAGAAGAGAACGTGGTAAAATACGACACAGGAGAAGAACGAGAGAAGTGTCACACATGTAAACAAGAGAATTACAATCAAGGTCATCTCCCGAAGATAGAAAGATTTTCGAAGTGGCTTCGACTAATAAGAGCGACCGCACGTGTACTACATTTCATAGATTTGTGCAAGCCCAGTAAGAATACAGTCACAGCTACTAGAAAACGTACGAAAAAGAATGAGGCCAAAGATCCCGATTGGCGAACCACAAAAAAGACGCCACCCACGCAATCAAAAAAGATCGCGCCTTGCCACACCTCTCGCTACCTAGAACTACCCGCTTCGTACCTCATACAAGCGGAACAGATGTGGATTCGAGCCAGTCAGCAAGAGAGCTTTGGGACTGAGATTGACCGCATAAAAAAAGAAGGCACACCCAGCAACAACGATCGCCTAAGTCATCTCAGCGTGTACATCGATATGGAAGGTACAGTGCGCCTAAGAGGAAGAGTGAACTTAGCTCAAGAAATACCAGAAGACACTTGCAACCCTCCCATATTAGAAGGCAAACAGACCTATACCCAGCTCTATATAGCTCATGAGAGGTCGTACACTCGCTGAGCGCTGACTCCGCTATATCGGCGCTAAGAAGATTTATGGCAAGAAGAGGCTGTCCAAAGGAATTGTGGAGCGACAACGCAACGTGCTTCAAAGCAGCAGACAAAGAACTCGGCACGGCGGCACTCGAAGCCCTAAAACACGAAACTACATGTCATCACGTCGTGTGGAAGTATATACCGCCCGCAGCCCCATTTATGGGAGGGACATGGGAGCGCATGGTACGGTCCGTAAAAGAAGCCCTAAAGATCACTCTGACTGAGCGATACCCGAGCGATGAAACATTAATGACGCTACTAACAGAGATCGAAAACACAGTGAACTCGCGACCTCTCACCCATGTCTCGGTGGACCCGTTAGAACCTGAGGCCCTAACACCGAACCACATACTCATCGGACCCAACCCTCACCTGCCAGTACCAGGGCACTTTGAAGAGAAGGACGTGACAGCCCGCCAGCAATGGAAAAGAGCACAAGTCCTGGCGGACATCTTTTGGAGAAGATGGGTTCGAGAGTACATGCCTCTACTGCAACACCGGCGGGAGCCCACGAGCATAGGAACCCAGCCCAAGGTCGGTGACCTCGTCATCATCTGCGACGGTAACCTCCCACGCAACACTTGGCCACGAGGACGCATAAGTCAGCTGTATCCAGGTGCCGACGGAGAGGTTCGAGTAGTCGACGTCACCATCAGCAGCGGCCATATCCTGAGACGCCCCACCCGGAAAGTCATCGTACTACCAACAGAGTCGCAGCGTAGCGACGGCGGGAGAATGTGCACGATGCCCTGACGTCGATTCGTACGTAGGCGCAAGTAGGGGGGTAGGCAAACCAACGCTTAAATTCTTTGTTACCAATATAATCCTTAATCTTGCCATGTTATTAACGAAATGTTTATGTTTATTGTTATTTCAATTATATAGCTATTTAGATATAAGATAATAGTTCATTATTGTGTAAAATTAGTCATATAAACGTTTTGTAGTTAATTTAGTAAAGTATAGTCGATATCTTAGTGAAAAAAGTTAGGTACAAGTTATTGTTTACATTAGATTATTGCCTCAGTTTGTATAATTACGATATTCTAAATTATGTAGATATGTGTATTGAGCAATTAAATAATAATTTCCCTATGTTTTTTATTGATCTTACCTCTGTGACGGCCACAAAATCAATAAAACGGTTTGTGGCGCTGCCGTAGGTTTTTATAGTAGTGAAGCGGGGGACGGGGTCATATAAATATGTCCGTCACCCATTTTCCCGCGCCATAGCACAATGAGACGTCACAGAGGTAAGGTCGATAGGTCATTTATTAGGTATTAAGGTTAGGTTTAAGAAAATAAAAGACGCGCCAGCTCATGGCATCTGTATTAAAAAGTAAAATGAATAAAGTGGCAGCGGGGGTGAGGAAGGGATCGCTGGCCAGCAAATGTTTCGAGAAAGGGATCGCTGGCCAGCCAAAAAAGGACCTGTATAAAAGTAGGGCGATTTATCGAGAGCAATCAGTTCAGATATACCAGTGAAACAGATAAGTTCGTAAATAGTGCAAAGCTCCCGTATTAGTCCTCGCCGTCGTTTGCCTCCTATAAAACTAGTACTACGTGTTTTATTTACTGAAATAGGGCAGTCCCCAACATAAATATACAACTTTTTTCCCTCATTTTAATTTATGGCTGCAATTTTTTTGAGGAGTGTTTTAGTTAAAATGTCGCGGTTTTGTTTTGGATAGTGGTTAAGGCCATAAGCTGATTGCAAAACGACGAAATTTGTTTTGTGTTCTGTGTCCCATTTCGGTGATCAAAATGAGATTTGCTAAAAATATAAACTTTTGAAAGGAAAGCACCCTTTAGGCCTTTACTGATCCACGCAAGATCCCTAAATCCACTTCGACTGAATAATTTATTCTTCTTAAAAGAGCCCACATGGCAAGCGCTGCTGTTACTGTGGCTGGTATCCACTACCTTTTTTAGGATTCCATTTTTTGACTTTATCCAATTATTCACTATATTCTATAACATACATTAATCATGATAAACAAGTGGAAGTTTGGGACGAACTTTTTCTGGGCCATTAACCGAAAGTGTTATTGACCTCAGTTCCACAGATTGGACGTCTTGATTTTTTCATCGATTTGTCTTAAGGGACATATTGCAATGTAGGTATTTAAAACACTAAAAGCATAATTTGAATTATTTCGATAATGGGATACCTAAACATGTTGCAAATTTAAAATTTGATGAAAAACACCACCAATAGGGTATCGGATTTTTAGGAAATAAAAGGTTGATTTGGCAGATATTTTGATCACACGAAATCGTAAAGCCTTTATAAATCGTGGAAATATCTAATTGTTGGTTGTTAAAAAAAAATCGCAATCAAAAGTTGTATACATCGGGATTGGCCACCCTGTACAAACATTATCTAAAATCATTTCTCACAATAGGCTTCCCGGGTATTTTGCTGAATCCAACTTAGGAAGGATGTGACTCTAGTATTTAGTGATGGTGATTTTGACGCACACGAGGTACCCGAACTGATGAGGCCGACGACATACAATGCACCGTTATTTGGGTTGGTCCACAGCACGGGACCACCAGAGTCATCCTGCGAAATTAAAGAATAGGTTAATTCTAGACAAGCATGCTCCATCGTCGACTACACCATCGATTCATCGCTTTTCACCAGGTGAGATTCAGGTTTAACCTATCAATCAATCAATTTTATTCGTAAATGTAGGTTTCAATACAACATAATGTTACAGTAATATGGTCAGTTCGCTACATTTTACTCAAGAGCATACAAATAATAATAATGTTGGTGGTGTTGAAACAATAGACACATTTAACATAAAATAACTAAATTACTTACCTACTAACAATACATTTACAATTACACACAATCAATAATTTAATTCTAAAAAAAAATAGTAACGAACACAAATCAGTTTTTCCGTAAGTAACTGTATTCCGAATTTGCGGACATGTTTCGCGCCAGTGTCGTGTCATTGTACTTTGACAGTGATTTTTATTGACATTTCTTTGTCACACATTTATAATATCAGTCCATCAAGTACCCGATCAACTGTATCCATAGAAGAATCGAATTATTTTTTGCATCAATCGTCGTTTTCTCCTAATCATTAAAATATTGCACACTAGCTTCTCCAATTTACTTGGGACACTGGCAGAATAGTCGTCATCGGCTTTGATTGCCATATATTAAAAATAGAATAGAATAGAATAATATCAGTCAGTATCTCAATATACTCAACCACCAGCCGTACCTACCTCATTATAAAAAAAACAGCTGATCCCGATGTTTTGCTGAGTTATGCGAGCAAAAATAACCCTGTATGAGTCTGTATATTCAGCTGGCAATATTACCTGACAAGAGTCCTTCCCTGGAGTAAAAGTACACATCTGGCGGTCATTGACCGGCACCCCTCTGTTTCTGCACGTACTTTGTGAGAGTACGTCCAGGTCTGCCTTCAGAGGAACGTTGGAGGATGGCCCGCCGAAAAACGTCGTGCCCCACCCTGGAAAACCATTTTACAAATTAATTTAAATATGAAAGAAGGGGCGATTTAGCCAATGAACCATATATGTATATAGTAGGCGCCAGATAAATGTGGAATAAAGTATATTGACCTTTCCCTAATAACTGCTCATAGGTACCTGAACAATTAAATATGAATCGTTTTTCATTATTAGACCATGTTAAGGATCACGAGAGATGATGATTCGGGACAGTTTTGTGTCATTAATTCCGTTTTTCAAATTAACAATGTCAATAAATGTAGGTGGGTCAATGACCGATATTCCACGATTATCTGGCGCCTACTATAGGCTTCGTCGGCTCTTTAACACTTTGAGCTGAGCAACGTTATAATACGTAAAATTTGATAAACGCTATTTGACACAACGTTTAATCACGTCAGTAAAAATATGTCTTTGTTCAAAGAACGTGTATAAACGGCTGAGGCTTATACAAATTCCTTCAAGCTACGTCATCGCGCCGTATCACTTTAAATTTTGGGACTGCTAGCGCCACTCCAGGTTAGTTTTTTTGTGCACTTTATAAGCCTACTCGCACACATACATTCTAATTACGCATACATTCGCAACGTCGTAATACGTCCCTCGATGCCCCCGCTCCCATACTTCAGTCGTTCCGTGCGCCCTGAGCGGGAGAGTATTCATACTATACGTGGATTGCATATGACACAACATGGATAAACGTCGACGTGTAGTAACGGTTGTGTCACATTTCATATTATCTTTGGTCTTAAACCAGGTATGTCATGTAAAATGTAAAACTGCGCTAATGAAGAAAAGTTTTTTTGGTATTGCCCCGCGCATTTATAATAAAGTACCTGATGTAATAAAAAATATGACTGTAATAAAATTTAAAAGGGCGCTTAACGAAATATTAATTGAGAAAGGATATTACGCGATTGACGACTTCCTTAATGATGAGTCGCTGACTGATTGACTTATTTGTTATTATTATAGCTGCATAACCTGATTGACATATCTTTATTCCAATTGCCTTACTTATTATTTTATTTTGTATCATCTCACTCCGACATTTTTCAGATATATTTATTTTTTTATTGTAATGTAAACAAGACATTTATTGAACAAAATTTGACATTTATAATTTTTATTAGCGTAACCAGTTCGAGATTTTTATTGTTTTATTGTGACCCACCCTAACATGACATTTATTTAACTAAATCTGACATTTATAATTTTTGTGATTTAAATTTATATAGTTATTTTTTATTTGATTTTAATTTGTGAATTAAATATTATTTGCATGCCCTTGCGACGGTAAAATATGGAGAACTATACTATGTAAAATAGAACATCTATGTACCAATACCCATGTTTGCAAATAAATTAATGATTGATTGATGATTGATTTGGTTGTATGGAAAACTGAACGTCACTAATCGTCATTTATTTTGTATGAGAAAATAGTGCGCCGCGCCGCGCTACAAACATTTGAATACCCAGATGCTCAGCTGAAAGTGTTAAACAAGCTTTAAAGATATAATTGTTCATTGACTACTCATTAACATTTTTTCTTCTAGAATCTTGTTGTGAGAAAAAATGGCACAGTTTTAATTAAAATTTCTGGCACACTTGTGTGCAGAGTGTGCCTTTCAAAATTGTGGTTATACGTTGTATTCGGTTATTCATTAAAGCATAAACAATCGATAGAATGTTTTTAAGTTAGATATGCCAATAATTTCAATGTGCAACTTTAAAAACCTTAGAGCATTCGTACCTGAAGAGAATTCCTAACGATCGGTTTCAATATACTATCTACCTCTGACCAACTGTCACATTAGCTACCAACAGTAGCTGAAACCGTGTCTTAAATGTGAGGCTTGAGTAGGTACATGACCTCTTTTTTTATGGATGGGAAATCATCAAATGACAAGAAGAGATGTAAGAGTCTGACACGCCCTTCCGCTCCAACCTGAACAGAAGGGCGTGTCAGACTCTTACTGACTGAAAATTCATCCGTGTTCCTTCTAAAGCCCTTTGCGTTCCAGGGCGGCGGTGACTCTTTCGAACAAATTCCGCAACCCTGGCAGGCTCTGGCCATAACGCGCCATCGACACGGGCGTGATTCTGATCGGACAGCGAGCAACCCAACGCTCGCCCTGCGACTTTCGACGCCCGGGGCGTCTTCTTCTATTGCGGCGGCTGGAGCGTGAGGTTTGTCTCTCCCTCACGCGTTCCGCCTCCTTCTGCACTAGCATTACTGCTTCGCAGAAGGTGAGTATATGACCCGTAGGTGGTTTTTTTTCTAAGTCAGCATACGTGCTGACTTGGAAAAAAAAAGTGATATTTGTGTTCAAAGGTGTTAATCACCCATAATAGAGGGGGAGCTAGGTCAGTTTATGAGGAACCACATTCAGGGGAAAAGTTGATAGCTGAGCAGATATGGCTTACGGTCACTTTCAGATCTTTAGGAAACATTTCACCGTGGTCTTCAAAGTCTTTCATTTTGATTTGATCGGATGCGGCTTGACGTTAAATGACATAAACCAGCAAATCTGACGAAGAAGTTGTGGGCTTTCCCCAAAGCTCAGGATCCTCTCAGCATGCCGCAGCTGCTCGGCTATCAAATCTTCGCCCTGAGTATGGTTGCTTAAAAAAATGTGCTTTCGCCCCCTCTATAAGTTTTACCAAATAGTTCTTCCTTCACACTTTATTTCTTATTTGTGTGTAATTGGCTAATAATGTAAATTACAAATAACTTAACTTGATCTCCAACATACCTGTAGGTTTTATAGTCATAAAAGTCATAGTGGGAACGCGCCCTTAGACTATATGAAGGACCAGTAAAGTGCGTTAGTCATACCGAATGTACTTTTTCAAAAAACTGTTTTATTATAGACCAATTCTAATAAATGCTAGTCAAAAGCTTATTAAATAAAGATTAAGAGCGTTAAGCTTAAGTGGACGTGATGTTTTTTTAAGTAAGTATATGTATCGAAAAATTACACCAGTTTTTCCGACTTACGGGGCCGGTCGCAATAACGTATCTACCATTGACCAAATGTCAAATTAGCTACCAACAGTAGCTGAAACGTCATGTCTGCCTCTCAAACCTGACGTTCCAGCTACTGTTGGTAGCTAATTTGACACTTGGTGAAAGGTAGATACGTTATTGAAACCGGCCGTTAAGCAACCTTACCCTACGTGTTATCGCAATATGTACTTACCCACTACAGTAACTTTGCTTCCAGCGAAGTCATTGTTCGTTTGCGAGAAGGGCAGGCACACGGGTAGCACGCGGTCATTGAACTGCATGTCTACAGCCACCCTAACAAGCACGATGTCGTTGTCCAAGTTGCCACTATAAAAAAAATGTTGTGAATTACAAATAGCTTACTGCATGGATAATAAAGATTTCAAGGTACTTAAGGTCTGACCAGACATTCCACTCTCTAGTCCGGTTAAGCAGTAACCAGCCTTAGTGTGCTGAACTGCGAGTGGTCATCGTCAAAAAAAATTCTACTCTCTCGTGCAAACGTAATATGGCATTTACTTCACCTATCATGATCTGACCTAGATTTACTTTTGATCCCGGGACTACGTTCCCTTGGGACAATTTCTGACGTGCCGCCAAGCCTCGAGAAGAAGCTATTTTTCACACTGAATTTAATAATAAGTATGTTGCATATGTCACCGGAAATCTCCGTACGATTATAAAATAACTTGAGAGATTGTGAACTTTCGACAAATTGTCAACTGAACATTTGGAATACTTTTTATCTCTCTATCTGGTTTACAATTTATCTGTTTTGGTGCGATAGTTAAATTGGAAACTTGGCCCCTCATTGGTCTTTGTTTTCCCTGAAAAGACCAATGAGAGCTTTATTTCCCACCTCTCAAGTTATTTTATAATCTTACGGAGTTTGCTATTTTCCGGTGACATATATATTTTTCTAAATATTATGTTTATGTTTGATATAAGTTATTATTTTCAGTAATTGTGTTAAAACCGTCGTTTGATGCTTGTACAGACGCCAACACATCAAGTTACCCGAAACTGGTTAATTTGCCCAATCAACATTGAACTATCTGTCAAATTTCTTTAATAGACTTTCAACTTTATCGCCAAAGTAATAGGTTCAAGGTTGATTGGGAAAATTTGACAATTTCGGGAAGCTTGATGTGCTGGCGTATTTCAGTAAAGATACCTGAAAAAAAAATTCTAAACAAATACAACTGCCTTCCAAATAAAAAAAAAACACTACGAAGAATAAAAAATAACTTTAATTTCGAAAGTCGGTGTTAAAATACGAAGAATCAAGCAAAATATTTTTTTACAAAAAAATACAACCGATTTCCAAATAAAAAATACACTACCTATACCTACAAGAAAGTATAAAATATCTTTAATTTCGGAAGTCGGGGTTTTTTATTGTTTCTTCGTATTTTAACACCGACTTCCGAAATTAATGTTATTTTATACTATTTCCAACTACTCCACTTTTCTTCTCTTTTTACTAACCTTGCAAACCTTGGATGAACGATGAATTGGGTAATGACGTACGCCTTTGCGAAGTCCCCTGTATCCCCTGAAAAATGAAACAGTTGAAATGAAGGCAAACCAAACCTCTCGGCCTCTCGGCCTTCGTCTGGTATCGCTATAAGTACTGAGCGGACAACAAGATTCAAAATCAAAAGTCATTTATTCAAATAAGGCTGAGTGCCAGCACTTTTTGAACGCCGACGTTTACAAAAAGACAGTCTCCCGAAACGCCCCGTCACTTCCTAGTGTTTTAGCTGGGAAAAAGTGGCGCAACAAACTCCCCAATGTTACCGGCCAGCAGCTTATCGTACAAAGATTTGGGTTTGGACAATTTTTTTATTTAATATGGGTTTGCTCTTGACTCTAGTCTAAGTCATAGATGACAGAGACAAAGTCGACGATGGAGCGAACTTACCCAGAAGAAGCCTGTTCACTCTAATTTTTGAAGAGATTAGTGTGCGCATTATAAAAGACATTTGGAAACGTTTCTATATAAGTATGAAGGGGGAGCCTCTGACAGTAACTCCAACCACAAGTGATAAACTGGGGCCGATCTATACACAGTTAATCGTTGAAACCATAAATAAATAAAAAAACTAAACTAATGCCAGAGTGAGCGAAACCAGATCGAATAAACTTACCATTATTAACATTATGCTCGCCAACGACCACAGCGAAGTTATCCTCAGATTGGTTGGCCACGCAATGTGCAGCTGACAGGACAAACCGCTTTGATATGATGACCCCCCCGCATTTGATCTGCGTGATTCTCTTGTCAACTAGTCCGGCCATCATCGTAAACTCGTTTATACCAGTCTCTTGACCCCCGACTATGCGGTTCTACAATAAAATGGGAGAGAAAAATATTGTTATTCATTTTTTTAAGATTCTCTATCTATACATATAATATCTATACTAATATAATGAGGCTGAAGAGTTTGTCTGTTTGTTTGATCGCGTTAATCTCTGGAACTACCAGTCGGATTTAGAAAAATCTTTTTGGATATGTCACCGGAAAATAGAAAACTCTGTATTTGAGAGATAGAGAGATAAATTGTCAACTGAACATTTGGAATGCTATTTTACGCATCAAAATTTGATAGTCTATAATCTCGCGAAGTCATTACGAGAAATTGTGGACTGATATAAACTGGCGACCAATCAGCAGTCTGGTCTACAATTTATCTGTTTTGGTGTGATAGTTAAATTGGAAACTTGGCTTCTCATTGGTCTTAGTTTTCCCTGAAAAGACCAATGAGAGCTTTTTTTGCAGGTCAGAAAATGTCAAACCTACTGAGGTTATTCTAAATTAAAATGGCTGAAACCGTGTAATCATTATTGTAAACTCAAACTTAATTATACCTTCTTAAAATCAAGATAATATTATAGTTACCTGTCTCCTCACTCCACAGACGCACTGAGATGGAGGTTGTTGGACAGCCTGAGCCGTCAGAGAGCACTGGAACCGGCCTCCAGTACTAGCGGTACTTGTTATCAGACCTGTTACATGATCGTGTTTTTAAGTGGAGGAACGAATGCCAGGGTTACGAACTTTGTTCGAAAGCCGCGGCCCTGGAACGAAAGGGCTTTAGAAGGAACACGGGTTTTAGTTAGTAAGAGTCTGACACGCCCTTCCGCTCCACTCAGAGCGGAAGAAGTCATTTGATGGTAACCATAGAGGAATTAGATGATATAGGTATAACGGAGAAAGAACCTACATGGTGTTTTTTTAAAAAGTGTGATGTCATCATAACTGACGTCACAAATGTCATCATGATCACTCATTTTTGGTTTATCAAAAGAAAACTTCACAACTTGTTTCAAACTTCGTTTATTCAACGAACAGCGTAACTACGTCACAGAGAGGTCCGTACTGTCCAGTGGCTCAAGCGATAATGCTCTAGCGCCTTTTTTTTTTTTTTTATGAGTGGCTTCTCGCAGTTCAACCTATAAGGTTGTCGACTGCTTAACCGGGCTTGCCTGTGGTGGCCTTAATATAATATTAAAGCCTCCAGCCAGGGCTTTTAAAAAACTTACAAACTAAGCGACTACACGCTAAGGGCACCCCCTGTGGGGTACGGGCCTCGGCTTAGGGCGTTGCTGGGGAGAGGACAGCTAGGGACGGGCTTGATCGAACTGGAATTATTATTAAGGGGTGAATTTAAGACTACAGGCTCAGCGGCGCGGGCTGGCTCGAGCAAGGGTCGGGGCGGATTTTGACGGGGACGTCGCGGCGGGCCTCGGCGGCGAGGGCGGAAGGACGGCGGTCGTAGTTTGCGAAGAGTGCTGGTCTCTTTGCGACTCTCTGGGAGGAGAGTGGTAGAGTCGTCGGACGTGACGAGGGTATGCCTCGGCCGGCGTACCTTGGAGATGCGGGAGGGTTCGTATCGGGCGGCCGATGCGATAAGGGGGTTACGGTGTTTTACAGCAGTGTCGAAGAAACGTTTGGCTATGCGTTTCATGAACTGCTGTATGGTGGGCAATTCGAGATCTACATGTAGAGTCTCATTTCGGACGTAGAAGGGGGCACCCGTGATTTTGCGCAGGAAACGGTTTTGGAGCGTCTGCATCCTGTGGAGATGACGTGGCTTTGCGTGTGCAAAGACGGCGCAAGCGTACGTCATGATGGGACAGGCTCTAGCGCCGACAGTGCAGCCGTATTTAAAGGGTTCGTCCCTCCCACGTGCACGTGTAAGTTTTTAGGTTAAGCATTGAAACATTTAAATTTAAATAACAGGAATAGTGAATTGCTGTTTAACGTTAATTTTACATCGTAATAAACTTATAGTCAATCAATTTACTAATTTTAGGACACTCAAATTATGAATCTTAATTATTTGAATACTTGTAACGACAAACTATTGTAATTGCGCCGATATATACCATCATTAAAAAAAAGAAAAAGTGGAGGAACGAGAGTCTCTCTAGACAGGCTCTTGACCAAGTGCCATTGCTTATTGTTTATTTCATAGAAAATTTCGAGTTTCTTTCATTAAAATGGGTTCATTAATTACCAGGAATAAGGACTTACTTTATATGAAATAGCGCGAGGAGGAATCGCACTTATGGTTTTAGCACATGTGACGGAAGATCCCTCGCGTATTATAGTAGAGTATCCCATCTCAAGTAAGATCAACCTTCACCCACAATATTTTTTACGGCCATATGTTCAGAAACATTTTTTTTTATAAAATATAATTTTCATCCGGTAAGCAGGTGGCTGAAGGTCCATCTTACTTCGGATCTTAGACTATTATATCGGTCGCGTAACGTCAGAGCAGACAAATCGTACTTCCTACTAATATTATAATCCTACTAATATTATAAACGTAGTTTGTAAGAATGTATGTATGTTTGTTACTCTTTCACGCAAAAACTACTGAATGGATTTTGATGAAATTAGGCACAGAGGTAGATTATAGTCTGGAAGTCATTCCAGACTATAATCTACCTCTGTGCCTAATTTCCCGGGATAAAAAGCATACTATGTGTCAACATAGTATGCTTTTTATCCCGGGAGTATGCTCCGTTGGGATAATTTTCGACATACACGTGGGCGGAACCGCGGGCGACAGCTAGTAAAAAACCATTCAACCTTGCACACTCAACCAATGATGCGTTAGTCGGTTTAGTGTGCAAGGTTGAATGTTTTATGCAGAATGGTATTTTTAAGAAGCCAGTGTTTAGACTAAAAATATAGTTTTAGGCTAACTACGTTTTCATATTTGTGTAAAACAATTCTGAAAATATTATTCGAGGCACGGTGAAGATGATGATGGTGATGAGGTACCTACCTAAGCTGATAGTTCGGCCGGTGGACACAGCGGCCAGTGATCCGGTGCCACAGTATGTTTCAGCAGCGTTTAACTGCGGGTCCCCGGTCCTTGACACCAACAGGCGATCCATCGAACATGATTGGGACTAGAAATTAATAATAATAATATGATAATATCTTCGGAAAACTCACACACGGTCATCCGATCCCAAACTAGGCAGAGCCTGTGCTATGGCAACCAGACAACTGATAAACATACTTATATATTTCTACACATACATATTATAGACAAATTACACCCAGACACAGAACAAATGATCATGCTCATCACACAAAGATTTGTCCTGGGTGGGAATCGAACCCACGACCTCCGGTTTAGCAGTCAGGGTCACTAACCACTCGACCGACAGGCAATTGAAAAAAAAATTTTTAGTGTTCAGAACAGGCTCCACTGTTCTCCAAAACTAAGCTTACAATTTTGAAAAATAAATAAATAAAATAGTTCCCTACCAATAGATTACAGGAAAATCTATAAGAAGTTTACAGTGTTAAAATTACTTATAACTAAATTGTTATTCGTTCGGAACCCTTTGAAAGCGAGCCTTTTTTATGAGTGGCTTCTCGCAGTTCAACCTATAAGGTTGTCGACTGCTTAACCGGGCTTGCCTGTGGTTGCCTTAATATAATATTAAAGCCTCCAGCCAGGGCTTATAAAAAATTACAAATTACAAACTAAGCCACTACACGCTAAGGGCACCCCCTGTGGGGTACGGGCCTCGGCTTAGGGCGACGTACTGGACCGAACAGAGACTGAATACATTCCACCACATCAATACCTTCTTAAAAAACATTCATAGAACAACGCTCCAATTCTCTCCCTCCCTCTCTCGCTCTTTCCTATAATAATAAATCTGTCTATCTCACCTGTGGCAGTCTGATCTCCGGGCAGGATACGCGACAGTTGTAGCCAGTTGGGCAGTCGGCGATCCAGCGACATTGCACGCCGGGCGTATAGCTGTTAGGATAGTTGGGGTTTCTTATGTAGTAGGTAGAGCCCACAGCCACCTGTGAAAATAACTGAATTAATCTAGGTCCTGTATCTAAAAAAAAAACCACAAACGACGAGTAGGTACCAGGAAACCATATTGATGACAAAACTCTAGACCCGGAGCTGGCCGGCTGGCTACTATTATAACATATAATTTCTCTTCAAACATTCTTAATTGCAAGTAATTCAAAATTGGCCCAGAAGTGTTCCTGAGTGCGATTAGTTGCAGGTTTCTTATTTATAACATAACACAACATCATCTGCCTAGCCTTTTCCCAACTATATTGAAGTCGGCTTTCAGTCAAACCGAATTCAGCTAAATATCAGTATTTTACATGGGTTGTGGAGGTCTGTTAGGCAACCAGACATCCACAATCCATTAACTGGGTTACCCGGTAGTTCTTGGCAAGACTGGAATCAGATTGATTGACTTCTGACAATCCGTAACGACTGCCAAAGATCCTCAAACACCATATAACATAATCCAACATCAAGGTTTCATCAGCAGTTCAATTAGCAGCCTAGCCTTTTCATTGAACGGCGCCATTTATTATTTTTTTAATTATTTTATTTATTATTGTGCATGTTCATTTTTAGAACCCTCATAATATTATTGATAATGAATTATGCGTGTATGTAATGTATCAAAGACAATATTAATTGTTCTTGATAAAAAAAAACAACGGCCTAAGTGAAAACTCGGCATTTAATTGAACAGCTAGTCAAAAATCACTTGGTTCAATATCATTTAATGACTTGCTTAGCCAAGTCATTTTGGAACCTAGGGCATCCCGACGCGGTCATCCCATTCATGTTAGGTAGGTACTGTTACGCGCCAGAATGAATGCCGGGTACATAATGACATTAGTTACTACTAGCGCCATCTCATATCGAGTAGCATAAGTAGTAGAGTCAAGTACCTTCTAGTATTTTCTATGCTAGAACCTTCTAGGGTTCTCGACATCTGGTCAGTCGGGACCGGTATTTAGGCGAACTTTCCAGATGTTTCGACAATAGAAGGTTCTGGAATTAACTGACTTATATAAGGAGCGCATAGCCCGCGACCGAGTCAGTATTGGATTTGCGATACAAGCGAATACTTCGGAAGCGATCTTCAAGTGCCAGTGGTGAAGTTGTATTTTATAATTAGTGAGTTTAAAGTTGTAATTAGTGTTTTTAAAATCAAGTGTCATTTTGGTTATTTAATCGGCTGTTTTATTGTCACGAACCCCTAGCTCGTAACAGTAGTATTAAATCCTGCAAGGAGAAATAGTCCGTCGTCAAGGTTAATTTGAGGTAGCCATTTCATGAAATGGCCAATTTTGCAACATGGCTACGCTAGATAAGTCTTTGAACAAACTTTTTAAATAATTGTAAGTATTTTTTAGGATTAAAAAAATCTCAAAATTAAATATTTAATTGATTTTAGTCTCACGGTTACCCTATTCTATGAGCGGGCTAAGCTTCTGCTAGCCCGTTCTTAAATTTAATGTTTTTATGCCGCTGATTTTTCGACGCCGTTCAATGAAAAGGCTAGGCAGCTAATTCAACGACTGAGGGGGCGTTCAAGTATTACGTAACGCAATTTGGGGTCTTGTAAACGTTATGATGCGTTACAGGGGCGGGAGGAAGGGTCAAGAATCTTCAAAAATTGCGTTACGTCATACTTGAACGCTCCCTGATTAAGTCAGTTGAATGCGTTATCTATATTCCCAATGGGCAGTGTTGTACCTATAGAAATCATAATTCGTCATGATGTTTAAGTGACATGCTATAGGTGGCGAGCATGCTGCCACCAGCAGGGCACAAACTCAGACTCCAGGCCTAGCCCATCAGCTTCTGAGAATTTCCAGATAGAAATGACTGTAATAGCACTTTGCCCGGCCCGGGAATCGAACTAGGGACCTAATGTTCAGACCAACGACGCAGTCACTAGACCGTCGAAGCAGATTGTTAGTAACCGGACTTTGCAGTCAAATTATTAATAATATTTAGAGAACTTACTTATAATAGGGATGAAATGCACGTAACGAAAAGAGTTATGAATGTAAATGTGGATGGATGAATTGTATTAGGAGTGATATGAAAGAAAAGGGAGTTAGTGATAGCGTGACGACTGACAGGACAGAATGGAAGAAAAAAACGTGTTGCGCCGACCCCAAGTAACATGGGATAAGGGCAGGAAGATGATGATTTAGAGAACTTACAGATTGATAATAATCGCAGTTGGCATCTTGAGCTGATGAGTAGTTCAGCAACCATAGCAATAAAATCAGTCTAAAACTCATTTCTGAAAGAAAACAATAGAAATACAATATAAAAAAATATATATTATGGCTTCCATATTTTTGTTAAGTTAAAGTCAAAGCCATGTTTAAGTTAAAGTCAAAGTCAAAACATTTATTTCAATTAGGCCATTAAACGGCACTCTTGAACGTCATAATTTACAGTTCAGTAAAATAATAGTATTACATTAATAAAGTGACTCTACTGTACATTCGGAAAGGTAGATTCTTATGGAGAAGAACGGACAAGAAACTCCATAGTTACTCTTTTCAAAAAATGGTTTTACAAAATTTGGTATCAAAAAATTAATTTAATATTATGTGAGGACGATGCACCCAGAGTATGCTACTTATAGGAACAAAGTATTACCAGCAGAGGTAAACTTATTTATTTTCCAAATCAATTTAGGTAAATGGTACTCACATATTAACAAATATAAAACCATTAATTAATCAGTGTGTGAGTTAACAGAAAAATAAAAACACAAAAAAGAAACAGTGTATCTATAAAGTTAATACACAAATCAACCAGTTTGATTTTTAAACAGGGAGAGTTATTATACAGGGAGAATTTTTATAGTATGCGTGGATGTCTAAATCCGAAACTATGAGGAATATCAGAAAACACTGAAAACTGCAAAATTCGGTATCCCTAGCCAGGAAACGAACAGGTAAATTAAAAAAAAAAAAATAGGAAAGTGCACATTTTTAGGGTTTCGTTCCCAAAGGGTAACCTATTGAACCCTATTACTTAGCCTCCGCTGTCCGTCCGTCTGTCAGCGGGCTGAATATCAAGAACCGTAATAGATAGACAGTTGAAATTTTCACAGAGTGTGTATTTCTATTGCCGCTATTATAACCAATAATAAAAAATAAATTAAAGATAAAAAGGGGCTCCCATACAAGAAACGTGTTTTTTTTCGGTTTATGGTATGGAACCCTTCGTGTGAGAGTCCGACTCGCACGTGACCAGTTTTACACAGCTTTATTTAACTATCACACCAAAACAGATAAATTGTAGACCAGAGTGCTGATTGGTCTCCAGTTTTTGTCAGTCCACAAAGCGTAAAAAGGGATTCCAAATGTTCAGTAGACAATTTATCTAGAGTTTACAATCTCTCAAGTTATTTTATAATCTTGCAGAGTTTGCCATTTTCCGGTGACATAATTATATACCTAAACCTTCCTCATGAAACACTCCGTCCATTGGTACAAACCGTATGAAAATCGTTCAGTAGTTTTTGAGTTTATCGCGTAAAGACAAATAGATAGACGTTGCGGAGGCACTTGTTATGTATATAAATTAACTAGAGACCCGTGCCGGCTTCGCAAGGGCAATATTTACTAATTTGCACCCGAAAATAGCTTTTTGGACATCGACTACATCATTTATAATTAATTAAATGTATTTTACATATAGTCCTTCCGGAAGAAATGTTCTAAATGATTGTGAAAACCGCATCAAAATGTGTTGCGTAATCTGTAAGCGTACAGGGGAACAGACGGCGGGAAGCGACTTTGTTTTATATTATGTAGACCAGCCATACTCAACCTTTTTTCTGTCTGGGCCACATCGTGCTTCAACAATTGTTATGATGGGCCGCAATAATTTAAAGTAAAATAAAATTTTACATATTTTCTAAATTAATGGGACTTTTGAATTTGTGCCAAAAGGACCTACGAAAACGGTCCTTTTGACACAAATTCAAAAGTCCCGTTTTCATAGGCATAGGCCAACTTTTTCACGTTAATAGTGGGTGAGGAATAGTCTGAGCGCGTCGTCAAGGAGTGAATCAGTACAGTATAGACATATATGTCACCGGAAAATTGCAGACTCCGTAAGATATTTTATGGAAAAAACATTTTGAATACAATCAATCCCATCCAAATTCAATAGTGTCCAATGCATCCGTGTCTTATTGAGAAAAAAATGTTTACAGTTTCACGCGATATTTTACAATGTACACATTGATACACTGACTAAATATAGCTTCAATAGTGTGCTAGGCTACAGGGCCACACAGAGAAGCTTGGCGGGACACATGCGGCCCGCGGGCCGCAGGTTGAGTATACCTGATAATATTTTCAAAAAAAACATGAATAAAATAGAGACCTACCTCCAAAGCACTATCTATACTAACCCCAACTAAACGACTAAACTCCCACACGATCTGTACCTCGTGCGACATCTTTTATAATATCAATATCCGTCAACTATTTGTGCTCCAAAATTACCATAATAATTGTCTTATTCAGCACCTGAACAAATCATTATTGTTTGGTTGAATTACTTGTTGACATCGTTGGGACGTTGTTGGTTTTACATGCTTTTTCCTTGTGGTGAATTAATAAACGCTTATGAAATGGGAAATGAAACAATGGCGAGAGATCGAGCATGTACTTCGCAAGACATTTTGTACTTTTTTGAAAATATTATGAGTCACAACCACAATATCGCTTGATGGTCTGGCTTTTTACTACGTAGTAGATTGCATAAGACGGAAGCATATCGATAGGTACTGGAAATGTCAATTAACATAGGGGAGTATTTGGCTTTTTGCGTAAATGAACCTTACGTTAATTGTCGTAGCGGCAATTTGGCATTTGGGGCCATCCATAAATTACGTCACACGAATTTTATGTGTTTATGACCCCCTCCCCGTCCTTGTCACAGCTGGTCACATTTGTGAGACTCCCCCCTCCCTAGTGTGACGTGACATATTTTGTAAAATATCTTGAAATTATTAAATTAAAACAGCACTTCCGACATTATTTTATACTAGATTTATTTACTTTTTAATAAAATCAACATTAAATCAAACATTAAAAAATAACAAAGCATACAACTGAAACCTTATGATAGTACAGATAGGACTCAAAATATTTTTAAGTTTTTTGTTAATAGTTCAAATTACGTTTTTAAATCCTCATTTATGTATTTGATTTTGAAATGTGACGTCACGAAATTTAGGACCCTTGCCACCCCTTGTCACACAATATCACACTTCGTCGGCCCCCTTATGGATGGCCCCTTTTGGGCAAATGCCCATACGTCAATTGATACTTCCAGTGTCGATATACTGTCTTGTCCATTTCGACCAGCTATTGTACACTCGCCTGACACAAACAATGATCACGTGTAAATAAGTAGGTAATTTCAGCTTTTTGATAACAAAGGACGCATGGCCCTTAGGTGATACTGAAAACAATGCCGAAGGTAGCAAAACCCTACTATGACATCTTAAAACAATTATAATCCCGGTATGGGAGGAAGACGGAGCTATACAAGTAATACAAGATGCATAACTATCACATTTCCCGACGGTAGGTAGGATTCATGCCTAGGATCCAGGGTTTTGGATCCAGACAAGATAATCTAGTTTTTAAGATCGAATAGAAGAGAAAATATCTTTCTTGTACAGAGGAAGTGATACCTATTGTTGCATCTCATTGAAGTAACACTAGTTTAAATCATGAAGAAGTTGTTTTATAAGACTGACAGGCTGATAAATTTGGTGTTTTCAAACGTTTTACCTGATTTTTTTTTGTCTGCCTTCACCTCTTCACAGCTGGGAAGAGATAGAGCCCAACAAAGGACCACTGGTTGACTACACCGCCAATCAACGTCGGCACAAGACTTGTAGTTTTGATAAGAAGTATTTAATGTGGATTATCTTATTGTTATTACGATAACGCTGATTATTACGTTTTTGTAAACAACCGAATAAGGCACAGGGTGTCGTAACTAAACTAGGTACAACATATGAAAGTAACAGTTAACTATGGAGTGAATCGAAGGAGCCACCACCATCGAAGATTAGGTAGCCATTATAAGTATTTAGTAACTCGATTTTTAAATAATTTTATCTTTTTGGCAGCTTTTCCCCGAATTTCGGCGAAAAATTTTATTCCGAAAGAATCTTCATGCCAAAGGCGAACGGCAGAATTCGTACAACATACTTTTTTTGTAGTTCTGTGATAGAATTTGTACCACTTATTAAGGCAACTAAACCATTCATTTTCATGTAACATTAGTATTTTTAGAAGTCCGGATTAATTAATTATAGCAATTAAAAGATTTAAGTAATATTTAAAAACAGAAATAACAGTAAATATAATTAACCAATTATACATTATACCTTACAATGAATAATTATTGCATACAATCTTAATAATTAACCATTTAATTATAGGAATTATTTTCGCCATCAATGTTTTTTTTTGTATTGGCAATTATTTTATTGACAGGTTAGGAAAATCTTTCCGAGTCTCTGTTCAGTTCTTTGCTGTTGTTTTGGATTGTGGTTTGTAAATGCATCTGAGCAATTAAGCAAATTATCTGGTAATTTTTACGTTGAGTTGAGCTACCTGCCCCTTTCTTAGATGAAATAAAATTAAGAATCGATTAAGTAATTATAAGAACAATTAAATAAAATATGTAAGTTCCTACAAAAACAAAGTTGTTTTATTTACCCACGCTCAAAACTCCATCAGCACTTCATCATCATCATCAAACTATTGCAGACCGCTGCTGGACGTAGGTCTCTCCTTAAGCACCCTACTGAATAGTTACAATTCTCATGTCAATTTGCCAACTTAATGATAAGCAAAACACTACAAAGATAGCACCAGCTATCTAGAACATATCCTTTTTCACCAAAACAATGTTATGTGCCTACACGTAATAATATTTATTGGGACATAACCTCAAAAATAAAACTGGTTATAACTTTTAGGTCCTAACTTCTAAAAATCTAAGAATTTTAAAAGGGCTTGCCTATCGTATTGACTACCAATTAAAACAAAAAATATCCCAAAACACGATATTTTATTAGGTGTACGAAACTCCCATACAACCCTGCCGTTCGCCTTTCAGCTTTATACGACCAATAGTTTCGGCTGTGCGTTGTCTGCCAGTCACTCAGTCAGTCAGTAACGGAAGAGTTTTATACATAAGGATATATACATTTATATTGATTGATAAATCTTTACATAGTATAAAATGAAGTCGCTTCCGCTGTCTGTTCGCTTAGATCTTTTAAACTACGCAACGGATTTTTAATGCGGTTGTCATCAGAGTGATTCAAACAGAAGGTTTATGTCTATAATTCGTCATGAAATTCCTACGGGAATGGGATATGCGCGTACGAAGCTGCGGGCAAAAGCTAGTATAATCATAATTTGACTTCCAACAAATTAAACATTGCAATTATTTTAGCCTCGATCTCGCAAGATAGTCAGCGATGAGTGAGGTCTACCATACAACGAATAAGCCCAGATGATGCCTGTCCACTTTTACTTTGAAGGCAAGAAGGGGAGAAGTGGAAGGGAACACCGGAACACAGATGCTGGCAGAGGGTTCAGAACTAGTTACCCCTTATTCTAACAAAGTGGACTCCTACGATGCGGCGGTAGGCCACGCTTAGCAACGTGAGACGATGACGATGACGAACGTGATGTTCGATTCTCAGATCGGGCAAAAAATGTTTTGTTTTCACATTTGAAATTTATCTGTGACAGCCTGAAGTTAGGTATGCACGTTGACGCATTGGTCCAGCGCCAGATCTCTCTCCGGTCGAGTCAATATCATCCCATCGGACTATAAGTCTGATGGAAGGAGGAGTGCATCAGGTGGACCTTTCCTCCTTCCAAATCTTTACAGCACACATATCTTACTTTTATTAAGTAGTCACCCACCCATCCAAGTACTGACCGCGCCCGATGTTGTTTAACTTCGGTGATCGGACGCATATTAGGTACCTAGTTTCAATGATGGAGTTGAAACAGGATACGTCAAAATAATATACTGGTTTAATTAGTCGCCATTCTTTGAAAATGTTATTGAATTTTCGGAAAAGCGTCGTAAAGTGAATCGAATTGATTCATTAGTTGTCCGTGACATGTGACCATCTGCGAAAACATTGTTCAGACGGAAAAAATGGCCATAAAGGTCAAAATATATTATAATACTCATTGAATATTTCAATGTCTGCAACATACGTAATTCAAAGCCATGTTCTTGAAAACTGGAGTGGGGGTGAGTACTGAGAAGACGGCTAATCGCGAAGTTTGGAAGATGAAGAGATTGTCTTCACATTGTTTTTTATATATTTAATATGGGTTTGCTCTTGACTCCAGTCTAGGTCATAGATGACAGAGACAAAGTCGACGATGGAGCGAGCTTACCCAGAAGAAGAATGTTCACTCTTATTTTGAAGAGATTAGGGTTGTATGCGTTCGGAAACACAGACGCAGGCAGAGAGTGCCACTCCTTATCTATGCGCATTATAAAAGACTTTTGGAAACGTTTAGTGCGAATTGGTGGAATAGCAACACGGTAGGGATGGTAACTTACAGTGCGTCTAGATATCCGATGGTAGAAGGGGGCCGCTGGGATGAGGTCGTGGAGTTCCTGGACGCTCTCCCCGAAGTACAATCTGTAGAAGACCGACAAGCAGGCAACCTTGCGGCGATGACATGTTGGTCTTCGAGACAATCATGCTTCGCCGATCCCATATAAATAGGGATAAGGGAAGAGAATCCATCTGCCTAGCCTTTTCCCAACTATATTGGGGTCGGCTTCCAGTCAAACCGGATTACTAGACCTCTACAACCCATTAACGGGGTAACACGGTAGTTCTTGGCAAGACTGGAGTCAGACTCACTGGCTTTTGACAATCCGTAACGACTGCTAAAGATCTACAAATGACAGCCGGGACCAACGGCTTAACGTGCTTTCCGAGGCATGGAGGAAACTCGGTATGTCAAGATCGTCACCCATCCACAGACCAACCTTGGTAAGCGTTACTTAACCTTAAAGATTCCTGTGCGAAGGGAAGAGAATGATGATGATAATTAAGTATTACTTGAAAACAGAAAACGAAAAAAATATTTTAAGTGTCCTGTGTGTGAAATCAATCATTTATTATATCAAAAACGTAAGTCTACGGCCCTTTGGAGCTCTAAAAAAATCAAGCTGTCAAGTCAAAAAATACTGCCATTTATGAAACACATTTTGAGACCTGGAATGAAGGAAAAGGTCAGGTCCGTTATTTTTTTCTAACGGCCAGTCTCAATAACGTATTTCCCTTTGACAGTAGCTGAAACGTCATGTTTGAAAGGCAAACAGCTTTTTTTCTTAAGGATGGGAAATCATCAAATGACTTCTTCCGCTCTGGGTGGAGCGGAAGGGCGTGTCAGACTCTTACTGACTATAACCCATCCGTATTCCTTCTAAAGCCCTTTGCGTTCCAGGGACGCGGTGACTCTTTCGAACAAATTCCGCTACCCTGGCAGGCTCTGGCCCTAGCGGGCCCCGTCTCCTATGCTGACATCTCTTTGAGACTCGCGTGGAACACAACGCGCCATCGATCCGGGCTTGGTGGTGATCGGACAGCGAGCCACCCAATGCTCGCTGTCCGCAGGCCCGCGCCTACGGTGGCCGGGGATCGCCCTGCGACTCCCGACGCCCGGGGCGTTATCTCCTGTAGCGGTGGTTGGGGCGAAGGCCTTGTGTCTCCCCCGCGCGGCCCGCCTCCTCCTTCGCTAGCATTACTGCTTCGCAGAAGGAGGTGACCGCTTCCCAAGCCTCCTCGCTCCGGACCATGGATTTAACCAGGGCCGGACGAAAGAAGTCCGACCGCTGATAGCCTCGACGAGGACACGGCGGTGCTCAGCCCGAACAGGACAGACCTCCAAGGCAAATAGCTACCGTTGGTAGCTAATTTGACAGTTGGTTAAAGGTAGATACGTTATTGAAATCGGCGATAAACAGCCTGTTTTGGAACAGCCTGTAGTTCAACAGGAGTACGAGTAATAATATCTTAACAATCGACTGTACCTAAACCTTAATATCGAAGACCCTTATCTCTTTCTTATCACAGCTGAAACTCAACTTTCATACAATTAAAAACAAATGCCGAGCGTGGTTTTCCAGTCCGCAAATACGTTTTTAAATTACGAAGCCATCTTTACGAATACTTATGCTACTCACACTAGGATACTATCCTAGTGTGAGTTTCAGGAATCAATACATTTGAATGTAATTCTTAAAAAAAAAACTATTCTATAGTAGGGAAGTTATGTATTTGAAATTTCGAATATGGATCATACAGATAGGAACAATATTAGGTACCGACCGGTTTGTGTTGTTGATATGAAATTATTTTCGATTATTCGTTAGTTTCGGAAATTCGGATAGTTGCGGTTACGGATATTAAATTTTAAATGACTAAGAAATAGAAATAATAATCAAACATGCAAGTGACGCGTTCGGATAAGATGTCGGCTCGACCGGGGAGAAAAACCAGTCACAACGTGTCTCATTTAGACTCCATATCCGAAAATATCCGAAACTGTTATATTGGAGTCGGTTACGAATATTTTTTTATTTTGGATATCCGATAGTTTAGGTTTCGGTTACGGAACTCCTTAACATCCCTGCTACATATCTGTAGCGCCATCAATGCCGCCACAAGAAAAACTAACGAAGCAAAACTTGTACGGCAACAAAAATAACTGCAACTATCAACGAAATCCTTCATCGTGCAAGCGGAGTTCTCCGTGCGATTTGAACATATACAACAGTCCGAATATCAACTATCGGGCAGTTGCTCACCAGACATAACAACCGTCTGGTCGGAGGATCCTCCCATTTCAGTGGAGGTATGAGGGACTTTACTCTCTGTTCCGTATGCCTCTATATATCTATGGTTCATCTCTAGGTAGTTGTACTCTATAGGTTCTCAAATTAATCAAAAAGATTTGTTTTGAAAATCACGTGTTGCAAGTCACGAGTCAATATCAATATTACTACCTAACAATTAATTTTATTAATATCATCATTTTGTTATTCATACATTTGTTCAAATGAAAAAAGAATAAGTGTTAAACAAATATGAATACTAAACATATACATTACTAGTTGCCGCCCGCGGCTCCGCCCGCGTGATTGTCGAAAACTATCCTAAGGGAACATATTCCCGGGATAATAAGTATCCTATGTGTTATTCCAGACTATAATCTACCTCTGTGCCAAATTTCATCAAAATCCATTCAGTAGTTTTTACGTGAAAGAGTAACAAACATCCATACATACATCCATACTTACAAACTTTCGCCTTTATAATAGTAGTAGGATACACCAGTGTTTGACGTGGTTTGATATTTTCGTAGGTTTAATGTCGAAAAATAATTAGTAAATACCCACATTTAAACTTGTCTTAATTTTGTTTTTATACGATTAATATAGATAACACTTATACGCACTCGTCCGGCCATTGACTCGTTGTACTCGACGAATTTTACATGAACGATATTAAAAACTAGCTTTTTCCCGCGACTTTGTACGCGCATATCCCGTTTTGTCCTATTCCCGTATAGCCTATAGTCTTCCTCATGAATGTGGCTATCAAATACAAACATAATTTGCCAAATGCGACTGGTAGTTCCTGAGATTAGCGCGTTCAACCAAACAAACTCTTCAGCTGTAATATTGGGGGCAAAAAGATATAATGTAGCCGGTGACGTTATTCGTAGCCATTCGTAGCAAATCTGTCGTAGCAGAGGTCTATGAAAAAGGCGGAGACTGTTCTCGTAGCACGCAGTTTGTCAGTGCCGTAGCTTCAGCATACAAATGGCAGGTACAGACACAAAGTGATTCGATATAATCTGATATTTACCAATTAATATAACTGTATAAGTTACAGCTAAGAGTTAATGTTTTTGCAATGTTATGTTCCATACTTTGCTAAATTATTAAAATGTAGGAAACTGACATTATAATCGACTTTTGTAGCTGTTGGTAACATTAGATACCATCCCTAATCATATGAATACCTTGTAATATGGTACCTATAGGTGTCCCTTACATTGTAATGAAATGGGTAGGTACCTACTAGTTCAAGTATTTTTTTTTATGTATGAACTATACAACGTATAACAGAATAAACACAACACCTCTTAAGGGGTCATTGTACTCATTATGAACAATTTTTTTTTCATGATTTCGGAGTTGGTCCCATAGTAAAAGTTCTTCATAATGATGAGTACAATGACCCCTTAAGAGGTATTGCGTTTATTCTGTTACACGTTGTACAGATGTACTGTATTTTTATGTTTTTATTTTAATTTTATATTAAATAACTCACACACTGATAAATCAACGTTTGCAATATTTGTAAATATAATAATTTATTAATAAAACTTTTACAAAGAGGTGTGTATAGAAAGCCACATAAAGTTAATATATTACAGTCTTATATAAGGGTTAAATTAGTGCCTTAATTAAAACTACTGTAGGTATGGCTAAGTTATATTCAATACAGGTACAATATATTTAACTAGGAATTAAAGTTATATGAAGCGACCTGCCCGATCTAGGTGTATTCAAACCAAAATATGTGAGTACCATGTCCCTATTTACAAAATCTGCATGAAAACCTTATTCCAACTAGTAAGTACACTCTAGTATATATATGTTGTGGAAAATGTCATAGGTTATACATTTGTTATTCTGATATATTTATAACTTAGTGGAGATTTTTTTTTTGTATAACTGTTTTGTATAACCATCACTCTACAGTGTAACTACTCTAGGTAAATAAAATAAGTTTATTATTATATATACATTTCACATAGGTTAGAACATAGAATGTTATTGTATTATAAACCTGCGTTGTCCCACGGCATAGGCCTCCCTTCCCTTCCTCCACTTCTCCCGGTCATATGCGATCGCGAAACAATCTTTTAAGACGGAGTTCACCTTCTTCTCAATATGACCGACTGATTCAAATTATGAGAAAACTCGTCCCACATCATCATCAATATGTTCATAAATATCTTTTTTTTTTTAATGAATGTATATAATAGAATATACTAATATTGACAAATAAACTAAAATTACAACTAACTAAAATATAGCATCAAAAAATTCGTCCTCAACTCTGTCAGCTGGTAATGTGCCCAAGAGACTGGCGGCATAGCCATGTTGAATGGCAATAATTAGCCTTTGGCCAAAGTCAAAGCCAGCTCTTGGGTCACGGGAAGTGTCAACCAGCCGTTTCGAAATTTCTTTGAAAAGGCTGTGAGCACAAGGGCCCACGGCCCGAGGGCTTCAACCCCAAACGGCTCGAAAATATAGTAACCAATAAGGTTACCATATTTACGCCGCTGCAGGTTTTCTGCAGCCGCAGCAGCAGCACCAGCACAACACGATGAACAAGGAAGATGGATATTATGTCATTGGATAGATGAAGTGGGCTGCCTTTGTATGACGACTTAAATGACACCGTGTCTATATGCAATATAAACTGTCATTCGAAAATGGCGGGAATTTTGAAAAAGTATGAAATGAATGTAAGAAAATAACAAATTGTAAAAAAAAAACATACCTGCCGTATTCATACTTGCTGCTGAAGTATGCTGAATTTAGTGTGAGTCTTTCAGATTCTGGAGTCCCCTCAAACTTATAGTTTTAATTAATTTAATGAATAAATTACCGTTTCATTTAATAAATTACTATGTTAAATACCACTTTTAAAACCGAACTATTATCTAGGTCTACTATCATCAGTCTTCTTGTATTAAAATTATTGCTACATTTTTAGTTCAAAAACTTTCTCCAATTTCTTTTGAATGAAGACCAGGTAAAAATAAATCTGTAGGAGCGTCGTGTTTATTTGAGACAATTAAATAAAACTCAGTGATAAGGACAAACGATCACACAAGTTAATACCTTGCCTGAAGGCTCCACTACTGATAACAATATATTTTTCAGCTATTTAAATAATGCAGGTCTTCATGTAGAAATGAGATATTCAGTACCTCTGTGTGTGTTTTTGTTTTTAAATTAGGAAAAACAAATGAATGAGGCTCCGAATTTGGCCGAGATGCTTCGAGAAAACTGAATATACGAGCGACCTTGTTTGCTTGCCTTTTGCGGGATGATAGCAAAACTGGGCCAAATATAGCATTAAACATAAAATAGCTATAACCTGGAGGTTTTTTAAGTCAAAAGAGAATAGTTTACTTCTAGGCAAGCGTGCTTCATCGACGACCACATCAACGCATCAGATTGTAGTTAATAACAATACAAAGTAAATATTTGACTTAAGTAAAATTTCCCGGTTTTTGTGTGGGCCGGCCATGTCTGTAGACGGACAGACGGTCGATGGAGCAGAGACGTGTTAGAGTGGAGACCACGTATGGGCAGACGTAGTGTGGGACGCCCTGAGCCACGATGGATCGATGATTTAAAGAACCGGGATGGTTGGCGATCTTTAGGAAGAAAGAAAAATGTTTATTTGGGCTCGCACAAGACAAACAAACCAGTAAAATAAAATTAATAACTAAACAGTAATATAATGTAACAAACATGGAGGAAGCCAATTGCCGTCCACTGCTGAACGTAAGCCTTCCGCTTACGTTCAGCAGTGGACGGCAATTGGCTGATATAAAAATTTCCCCCACGTGTCAAAGATCCCATGTTGCCCCACTTCCTGACTCGGCTGACGGGCTTAATGCTATTCATTACAGCCACCCATTCACTATGAATGTCCCACAGATAGGTAGTTATTCTACTGTGTCCTAGAATCCGCCTATAAATAATAACTTCTTGCAGTTGAAAAATCCACTTTGAGTCACTCTTAAGTAAGTACGATTTTTCCCTGTCACTAGGCGACACAATTTTCGCCCATGAAATGGTTACTAATATCACTTAAGTGATTATTGCCACCGCTTGAGGAGAGGAGGATCCAGCAGTAGATGTCTTTCGGATGAAACGATGATGATGATTGTCTGGAGCAGCTAGATCAGAGTAGGCGAGTATCATACTATGATATGTTCTTTTCCTTTACATTATGTCTCAATATTGTTAAACCATAACCTATGGGGAGTTGCGAGGTAACCCCATCACAAGTATCCTTATAACTTACCGGGGCTGCCTCAATGTTGTGCTGTAGAGAAACAATAAAAACTTTTTTTTTATTTTTTATATGCAATTGACATATTTTGTAAACGACATACGATGATGATTGGGGCGGTGAGTTGCGTCCGCAGACTGGAAGAAGAAGAGTCGTTCGTCTGACGGCGAGATGGGCAGCCAATATTATTGCCATCGCGGGTTCAATCAGAATTAGGCTGGCACAGAACAATGAGGATTCGCACAAGCAAAGAGAAGCTTATGCTCAGCAGTGGCCGACGTTGGGCTGTGGATTATGATGATGAGGTCCAGCAAGGGACAGCTGTAGCCTGATGATAATTGCCGCAGACCTTTTAAGTTTCTCCCAAGGCTAGATGATCCAGATAGTTTATTTGATTACTAGTAGATTTCTGCCAGCGGCGTCGCCGTCGGATAACAATACTACTCCTTATCCAGGTCTACTACCCGTGTGCCTAATTTCATCCAAATCCTTTCACATAGAAATACTTTCACATGATCACGAAGTAAGCTTTCATTCAATCTTGATTATATGGATTGACAGCTCACCTCGTGATCACTTCACCCAAGCCTTCACTTCGACATGTTTACAGAATTGACCGGCTGTCCCTCTACTGAGGGACAGGAGAAGCCTCCCTTCCCTTTTCTCACTTTCCCCAATCGACGTCCCAATACCAGATGTTTTTCTAAGCGGTTCGGTCATCGAGGTTAAGCAACCGTTGTCGAGGTCCATAGAGGGGCGACCAGCCATTACACAAACCATGACTCCTTTCGGGACTCGGTTCGTCCCGATTTTCAATTGTAGATCTGTAACATTCGTTACGAACGAAAAGAGGTCGGTCCGTGGATGGGTGACTACCCATCCACGGACAGACCTCTCTCGACAAACAGCAAGCGTTGATTACTCAAGAAGATCGAATTGTGCGACTGCATTCTTTTAGCCACAGGAAACCGACCCCAAGATAGTTGGGATAGAGGATAGATTCACAAATAAGCCCATTTACCTACACACAAACATTCTATGGTAAAAATACTCATCTTGCTCCATATAAACTTTAATTATTCAGTAGTACGTTATCAGGAACCTTGTAGATAACACTGCAAACAAATGAACGTGTGCGCTGCGGTGTATTTTCCAAGATTTAGGATCCTCTTGACCCAAATTGTAGGGACCTTGCGAAATGTGGAGATAGATGTACCTACTTAGCAATTTATTTGGGTTGGTGACGTTTCCTGGTGATTGAGAATTAGAAGTTAAGGCCGGGGATTGCGGAAGTCGCATACGTTCCCGCGATCCCCGGCGTAAGTGGGAGATGGAACACCGGGGTGGTTTTAGTCAGTAAGAGTCTGACAGACCCCTCCACCCGCCCCAGGGTGGAGGATTTCCATGAGCATTTCCGCCCGACATAAAAAAAAACAAAAGGTAGGTACCATAAATTTTCTATTTACATAAACTCACGCCATTTCAGGCCTTCCAGATAACTTTTACGGCCCTTACATAAAACCTTTTTCTTCGTTAACGTTCATACGCCAGGGGCCTATTTAATAAAACTGACTGGTGCTGGTTTATTTAGCTATTTGAACAGTGTATATAATATCTTTGTTTCATACATTCTCTGCTTTATTAAACAACACCTGTCGCGATTTTTTTTTTGTCGCAGTGGTTGAGCGATTGACTGCTGCGCTGCGTGTCGCGGGTTCGATTCCCGCACGGATCAATTATTTGTATGGCCTACAGATAGTTGTTCCGGGTCTGGCTGTTTGTGTATATGACTTTGTATGTTTGTAAACGCACCCACGATACAGGAGAAATTCCTAATGTGGGGAAACTTTCTTAAAAAAAAAAAATGTCAGTTTTTGATAAATTTGTCGCATTGTTAGTTATAAACAGGGTCTGGTCATATACGCACACCGGTTGTAAATATGAAATGTTATTTGCTGAATAATGTCGATGCGGGGTTCCAAGGCTGCCCAGTTCGTCTACATGCGATTGCCCTGCGTGGCATCCTGCATGTGGGTTCGATTCTGGTATCGGGTTTTCCATACTGCATGTGTTTTTTTTCTACTCCCCCGCTGTTATTTTCTGATTAACCTTTTGAACGCCATTGTCACATAAACGTTACAAGCAAGCGCGTACCCTGTACGCCAAACGTTACAAATATGTGACAACAAATACGGCGAATTTTCGGCTTGGCGTTTAATCGTTTCTCCGGGACTCGTCGAGCTTCATTGACTCGGCGTTTTTCTGTTGGTCGCCACTGTTGATTCTAGCTTTCAGGAGTTGCAGTGGTTAGGAAGTATGACAGGATTTGATTGACCCTAAAAAAGACCTGCCAACAGTTCGCTTCTTCCGCTACAACACAAGCAGTGCTGGAAAATGCACCATGAACATCTCGAAATAAGCTGTGAACTATCATTTTAATATCAACGTGTGGGTACCTACTGCTAATTCATTAAAGTTTTACTTGTCTGACAAGCCAATTTAAGTTCTCATATCAAAACTCAGAATTCTTTGATAGAACTGTTAGAAAGCTGAACTATTTCGGAATTTTGAGTACCTGCTTCTTTTTCACAGCACACAAATTAATTGTATCGTGGTAGCGGTCTTTGCGAAGAATCGGAGTATTTGAGGAAAACACAAAAATATTGTAATGAACACCTTTATTTCTCAATTACATTATTTAACATTCGATGAGGAACACAATTTCTACATTACTTACATGAAAATTACAACTAGTAAATATAACAGATAATATCAATTTTATTAAATATTTTTTTAATATTCTTTAGGTGTATTTTGTCGTCAGCTCATACTGAAACACAATGCGATTTTATTTAGTACGGGTAGAATCAAACCTCCGTGAGTTACTTCGCAGTATCAAATTCATGTGATAGCGGGGGTGATAGTAGGGTACTACATCGCAAACAGCGAACTTTACACCTCATTATGTTTAAATCGACCAATAAGATGAGAATAAAAACATACCTCGCGTGTCACATGACTCGCTTTCGCCTCACTAATTCAAACTTAGCCCCCCGGCTTCGCAACACCGCGACACGCAGCGCGCAACAACTGTCCTCTTCAAGCATCACCGCTTCGCTTCGCGTCTGGCCTATGAGCTGTCCCTTATCCCTTTTTCCCATAGATTTTTATTAAAATATTGAACCTAATGAACATAATCATATATGTCAAAGCCAACTAGCATAATCAGCCGTTTAATTGGCTGCCTAAACCTAGCCTTTTCATTTAACTTTGTGGTATACCATGGACATTTGTATGTATTACGCCGCAGCGGCACCGCTCAGGCGCCGTGCCGGAGCCGCACTGCCCCGCATCGCCTCTCCCTTACACTTGCGTCGTTTGCCCGAATTCCATCGGCAATCGAATTCGGGAGAACTACCAATGTTACCAAATGTATACCTGTGTGTGTGCGCACCTTTATATCGTTGCTGCATGTTGTTTTAGACTATCAAAGTTTTATTCGTGAGATTATAACGTATCGTACACGTGAATACAAATACAAAATAATCATAAACGTGAATATGTCTCACGACCGTTATAATAAATATTTGCATCAATAGTGCTCAGTACAAGCTGTTATTATTGAGTAGAACTATATTCTAACCATGAATAGTTGTTAGAAATCCATCGATCTAGAGATTTTAAAGCCGCGTATCCACTTGACAACATTTGACGCGCGACATGATGCACAACATGTTGAACGGCAACGAAGAACTTTTATTTAGTGACATTGTCAATGTTGCGCGCCTGCTGGCAACGTCGCGCGTTGGTGTGCAACGTTGCTGAACATGTTGGGCGTCATGTGTTGCGCGTCAAATGTTGCCTAATGGATTCGAGGCTTTAAGCAACAAAGAACATAAAAACGTTTTAATAATAAAAACCGACCGACTGCCAAATAAAAACACTACAGCCCAAACTAACTTTAATTTCGGAAGTCGGTGTTTTTAGTTTTATTTCTTGGTTTTTGAAACTGACGTTTTGTTTCGCCTCTTAGTTGTAATACTAATAAGGTACCAGACGTCATTTTGCTTACTTGGACGACGTAATTGCATCATCTAAGTAAGGAACAAGTAAGCAAAATGCTCATAAAATAAATACTGCTGGGCCAAAATTTTTATTTTTATTTATGGGACCACATGGCAAGTATACCGCATCGAATGAAAAAAAAAACACATAAATCGGATCATAAACCTCGGAGTAATCGGTGTACAGACGCCCGTACATCAAGCTACAACAATCTGTCAAATTTCTTTAATAGATTTTTAACTTTATTGCTGAAGCATTAGGTTCAAGGTTGATTGGAAAAATTTGACAGTTTCGGGTAGCTTGATGTGCTGGCATCCGTACATACATAAAAAAACCCACCGAATAGAGAACCTCCTCCTTTTTGGAAGTCGGTTAAAATACTCTGTTCCGTGCACTATTGAAAACAAAACAAAAAACGGTTTCCGAATCGAGACATTAAGGTTAAGAAAGTATAAAACCCTCCTTTAATACCACAGATTGGCAGATTTTCAGGCATAGATTGACAGAAAAAATCAACTACAAATCCTTAATTCAGAAACTGTTCTTAAGTACCTAATTTAACATCGTTAATATTAGTTCTTGGAAGATATCGTCGAAAATAGCCGAAGTAAGACTACACATAATACATAGTTATTCTAAATAGGCAGTATACAACAGTGGTTTACAAGCTTTCAAATCAACAGGGTATTTGACTAAAAAAATCTAATTAGTCCGTCAGATAGATTTCCAAAAAATATTGGACACGTATTTTTTTCTTTTGTCACGTAAACAAAAAAGGAAGACGATGCAGTGCGTTGAAAACTTGTGTGACACTTTTTACTGGGAAGTGACGTTTTTTTTTTTGTGAGTGGCGTCTCGCAGTTCAACCTATAAGGTTGTCGACTGCTTAACCGGGCTTGCCTGTGGTGGCCTTATAATATTAAAGCCTCCAGCCAGGGCGGAAAGTGACGTTACAAGCCCCCACTCCTTATCTTAGATGCATTTATCTTCGTATTTTTTTTTGATTTGATAAAAAAAAATACGTGTCCAACATTTTTCGATAATCTAACTGACGGACTAAATAGAATCATATTTTGTTAACCCTGGCAACATTCCTATTCTACTATCCTTCAAAGATTTAAATCGTTCATATATATGGTCACACTGTTGCGCGCGTCCGCGACAAACGTGATCATTTGATCTAAAATGCGTTTTAAATCTTAAGGTGCAAGCGCTAGGGTAGCCCGCGAAATTCAAATTTTCTTATGTTTTTTTGCAATTTGCAAGTCAGTGTCAGGCTGTGTGTTGAACGAAATATGATTCGCGACCGTAACACGTATTTATTTACAGAATTATTATCATTAAAATCATCAATACAACCCTTTAAGTTCATGTAACTCGAATGAATGGTTATTTCATAAAAAGTCATTCAATCGAGTTACATGAATGATACAACTTGTATTGATGATTTTAATTATTATAACTCAGTAAAGCCATATTTGTTACGGTCGCCAATCGTATTTTTATCAACATACAACCTGACACTGACCCGCAAAACGCAAAAAAACTTATGAAAATTTGAATTTCGGACTACCCTGGCGCTTTCACCTTAAATGAAATAGTTTAAGATACAGAACGCGTTATTCAAATGTCAGAACTTGACGACAGTGTTGTATCGTTGCCCAAGTTGTTTTTTTTCTAACGAAATAGAGAGCAATCTTTGGAGCCAATCGAATGATTTAAATCTTTGACTTTTCCTACACTTAACACTAAAACGTGCTTCAAGCCAAGATTTCTTCTAACTATTAAACATTCAGACTAGTTATGACTAGAATAATTTTCCATTAATTAGTTTCGTAGAAGATATTTTTGTTTTGGTTTATAAAATTATTCTTCGAATTCTTCTCTTTGGCGTTCATTATAATCATCACCATATCAGCCTGCAGACGTCCACTGCTGGACATGGGCCACCCCAAGTGTCGCCGCGACAACCGGTCCTGTACGTCTCGCATCCATCGGCACTGTGGCGTTAGCGAAACCATTTTTGAAACTAAATTCCAAATCTCAGGCATTTGTCCACTTAACAGGTTGCTCTGTGACATGGGACTTGAACATAACTGGATAAACGAGGATAGGTCTGAGTACAGATCATACTTTTACAGCCTTATTCATAAAAACCATTACATAGCTAAAACACTGATAAGCAGATTTTTTATTCAAAATTAGTGGCCCGCCCCAGCTTCACCCGGATACTTTTTTTCAAAATTTTCTTTCATACAAACCTTGCCCTGACAATTACAAACACAACAAAAAATAATTATTTAAATCATTCAAGTCGTTCTCAAGTTATGCGCGTACATTTAGACGATTCATTTTTATTTATATAGAAGATTTTCTATGGAGAATTTGAATTTTAGAATCTCTTAAACAGTATTTTAGCTAAGTAATGTTTAATAAGTTTTATGAATTAACATTAGCATTTAACAATTTGGGATATGCAGGTATAGCGTTTTTTTTTTCTTCTTTGGCAACTGAGCCAAAGGGTATGACGTTATAAAATTGTTTTTTTTTAATCCCAGAGACTAATTTGACAGGTGCAAATGTCAAACTCCAACATAAAAAAAAAACAAATAACAATCACTTGAGATGTCCAATTAATCTCTGGGATTAGAAAACGAAGTTTACATTATATTATTTCAAATTCAAACCTTATAATGCGTGTCACCTAAAAACCGCTTTTAGATAAGTGTTTCCCTTTCCTCTTGCCCTCTTTCGGACTGAAGGTCTGCGTGAAGGGGTCGTTGTACCTCTGCTTACAAAATCTTTTCTTTTTGAAGTGATAACTTCTTATGGGAGGGTAAACCGCTTCGTAACGTAACGCGTTACGGCGCCAGTCTGTCTGGCTTCCCTTTCTCTCACGCATACGGCAGCGGTAGGCAGGCTCTTCCTCTCTCACTCTAACCCACAGCGCTAGTCGTATTTCGGACAGACGCTTCCCATATTAAATAGTTCAACTTAGATTAGTTTAAGTTATCACTTCTGTCGGGCGTCCCGAGACGCATACTTTTTTTTTATTCGGTTTTTTTTACATTGACCTGCTACAAGAGTAAGGGTATCCCTCCTGATCAGCAAACTTCTTCTATTTTCACTATTTCTCTTTCCTCTTGCCCTCTCTCTCTTGGAAGTACCCTCCGTGCCCCGGGATCAGCTTGACGGAAGGCTTAGCGTCCTTTCTCTGTGCGGAGGGCTCTGGTTGTGGACTGGCAGACCTCTCGGGTGATGAGTCTGTTACGATGCCTTGGAGACGGTGCGTGTTGGTCTGACTGAGCCTATATACGAAAGATAAAATCTTAATATCGAATACAAATGGTGAAGAGAGGCAAGTATCTACAATGAAGGGTTTTCTGGATTGTGTGCTACTCAAAATCAGTCAGTACAGTCATTGTTTTGACGTAAAAGTTTCGAATTTGCAACGCTAGATGGCATAGTCTACGCAATGCTCGTTCCCTATTTGGCTTTCAACCTTAAGGTGGAAGCGCCAGGGTAGCCCGCGAAATTTAAATTTCCATACGTTTAAACCGGATTCAGCTAAACACCAGCATTTTACGTGGAGCGGCTACCTACCAGACCTCCACAACCCATTAACTGGGTAACACCGGAGTTCTTGGCAAGACTGGAGTCATATTTACTGGCTTTTGACAATCCGTAACGACTGCCAAAGATCTACAAATGACAGCCGGGACCAACGGCTTAACGTGCTTTCCGAGGCACGGAGGAAACTCGGTATGTTAAGATGGTCACCCATCCACAGACCAACCTTGGCAAGCGTTGCTTAACCGTGATCGACCCGTGCGGCTGTTATTCTTTAGCCACGAGCTTTACTGAGTTATAATAATTAAAATCATCAATACAGGTTGTATCATTATTGTAACTCGATTGAAATACTTTTTTATGAAATAACCATTCATACGAGTTATATGAACTTAGAGGATTGTATTGATGATTTTAATGATTATAATTATTCTGTTAATAAATACGTGTTACGGTCGCGAGTCATATTTTGTTCAACATACAGCCTGACATTGACTTGCAAATTGCAAAAAAACATAACAAAAATTGAATTACTCTGACTGTAAGTCCGAAGCATCTAGCTTTCAAAATCCCGGAATCGGAACTTACCGGGTATTGGACGGTTGGGAAAAATTATGCTTTCAAACAGTCATGATTGTGCGAGGGATTAGTAAAAAGAATGCGATCTCATCACAAATTACATAGCCCCGGTTTGAAGAAGTATGATACGGCAAGTTTTGATTTGCCAGTTTGCTACACATACGCCGTAGGCGCAGGAAATCTTGCCGTAGAAAGTGGCGCCGTAGAACAATAGCGTAGGCCCTTTCATCAAATGACTTACTGACTAAAACCCAAGCGTGTTCCTTCTAAAGCCCTTCGCGTTCCTGGGCCGCGGTGACATTTTCGAACAAATTCCGCAACACGTAGGCTCTACGCTTTTGTTCTACGGTGCCGCGTTCCGCGTGCCTCATCATCATCATATCAGCCGAAAGACGTCCACTGCTGGACACAGGCGTCCCCCAAGGGGGGGTTGCCATACTCGCCACGCTTGGCAGGCGGGTTGGCGATCGCAGTGTAGCTGTTGCAATGCACAGAGAATGCTGCTGCCCATTCTCTGGTGAGTCCCTTAGTCGCCTCTTACGACACCCATGGGAAGTGATGGGACGGTGCTATTCTGTTACGTCCGACACCATACAGAACCGTTCTATAGTTGATGCCTAATAATGCTATAGCGTTCATAGATAATAATTCCACAGATTTAAAGATGTGGGGACCAAAGTTCTTTAACATGCTAGTCTGGGTCTATCATGCAAGTGTATCATAAATCCAGAAGTGTGTTTGTTTGTTCTTTCTTCACGCAAATATTTTACTTTGTACCCCAATATGAAATGTTTGAAATAGGGTTTTGAAGACTAAGTATAATGACAATTTGATCTAACTTTACAAACCTGACTTCTTCAACATCGGCCACCTTATCGATAAGGCTGCGTATGATGGCTTCCTTGTGCTCTAGCGCTAGTGATGCCCTCTCGAGCTCGCGTCGATACTCTGCGTGCGCGAGCGCAGCCCTACGCTCTTGTTCTACGATGCGACGTTCCAGCTCTTCCAGGGAGGTGTAGGCGCGGGACTTTACTACCTGGAAGAAGGAAGTTTAAATGTTAGTAAGAGAGAAGAGTGGAATTTTGCTAGTTCGCAAGCGAGTCATGCGAACTGTCGCTGACTTCAAGCGCTACCGGAATATTAGAGCTGCTTTGTTGGTGTTACCTTGATCTCGTGTTTGATCTTGTCCAGCGCCGTCATCGCTTGCCGCAGCGGCTCGTTGTTGTTCTTAGCTCGTCGAGCGCTAGATCGCACGCGCGTCATTCGGGCTGTCGCTGACTTCAAGCGCTGCCGGAATATTACAGCTGCTTTGCGGTATAATCTGCAAATAATTATGAACATGACTGCTGTAGCTTATTGCTTGAACTAACGTTCTATCAATCTGCCTAGTCTATTTCTTAATTTGTTGGGTTCGGCTTCCAGTCTAGCTAGATGTAACTGAGTGTGTTGTAGTAGTGAGTGTGTAGAGTAGTTCTAGTGGCCAAGTTTCTGGCTTCTGATTACCCGTTACGACTGTCGAAGATATACAAATGACAGCCAGCACTTTTTTTTATGGGAAATTATCAAATTTTGATGACTCCTCCCTCTCTGTGCGGAGCGGAAGGGATGTCAGACTCTTACTGACCAAAGCTCCTCCGTGTTCCTCCAAATGCCCTTTGCGTTCCAGAGCCGCTGTAATGCCGATAGGCCGTTGCGAAATTATTCGAAAGAGTCTTTCGAATAATTCCGCAACGGCCTATCGGCTTAACCTCAATATCGTGCTCTCCGAAGGACGGAGGCAACTCGGTATGTAATAGATGATCACCCATCCACAGACAGACTTCGGCAAGCGTAGCTTAACCTCAAAGTTCGACCCGTGCGGCTTTTATTATTTAGCTAGGTACGAGCATATTTATAAAAAGATAAAGTAAAATCATACAAGGGCCAAACTCATCGCCCTGACGCAGAAGGCTAAAACGCTAATTTTTGAACACGTTCGAAGAAAAAAATTCACTTAAAAAAAAACAAATCAAATCAAGAAACATTTATTTCTTCATCAAAGTAACACGAACAGAATTAATGATTGGAGCCTTCCTTTAAGCAAGTAATGCCTGTATTGGGAGACTCCGCTATTCCATATAAAATATCCAACACTATTATTTAAACATACAATATTTGTGTGAGTATGTGAGTACATGTTTGTGTAATATGTGTGTGAATGTGTGGGTGAACCTGAATTCATAGTTTTGCTATTCCACTGTTCACAATACCTGACATTCTTCAACGCCTTCTCCAGCTCCTCCTTCAAGCCCTGGTTCTCCTGCATGGCCTTAGCACATTTCTCTTCCACCGCCTTCAGTTGTTCCGCCATCTTGGTCACCTGCTCGCCCTTGCGGTCCGTTTCCATGCCGTACTGGTGTTTTAGCTCTTCTAGTAACCTGAAGAAGTTTTTTTATTTATTTATTTTATTATTATGTATATTTTGTTTATTATTTTATGTTTTTAAATGTGTATCATAATATTCATAATATAACTATTTTATTTTACGAGTATTCCAAAGTCAAAATACCAAGGAGGGCCAATTTGATGCAATGTTTTCACAGAACAAATGCGAAGGCTCGGGAGGAAGAAAACAGCCAATATAATGAAGTTTTTGGTGGTGCTGATGCCGAGAAGTATGTCAGAAGAAAGCTAGAATGAAAAGTAGGGGCTATTTAGTTTTCGGCATTGCTGACACCGAAAACTGGGTTATAATCAAATTCAGCCAGCCAGGAAAGCATGTGCCTCATTTCATAGTTTTCAAAATGTAATCAGTATTCTGCTTTCGTTTTTTTTTTTTGGCTTTATTTTACTACTATGTACGGGCACAGTGCGCGCGCGCATGGCGTCTAGTTGCGCTGGCTTGTTCTCTGCTATCTCTAACATAATGCTGCCTACCTCTTACAATGCTCCAGGCGTCGTTCGTGCATGTCCGCGGGCACAGTGCGCGCGCGCATGGCGTCTAGTTGCGCTAGCTTGTTCTCTGCTATCTCTAACATAATGCTGCCTACCTCTTACAATGCTCCAGGCGTCGTTCGTGCATGTCCGCGGGCACAGTGCGCGCGCGCATGGCGTCTACTTGCGCTAGCTTGTTCTCTGCTATCTCTAACATAATGCTGCCTACCTCTTACAATGCTCCAGGCGTCGTTCGTGCATGTCAGCGGGCACAGTGCGCGCGCGCATGGCGTCTACTTGCGCTAGCTTGTTCTCTGCTATCTCTAACATAATGCTGCCTACCTCTTACAATGCTCCAGGCGTCGTTCGTGCATGTCAGCGGGCACAGTGCGCGCGCGCATGGCGTCTACTTGCGCTAGCTTGTTCTCTGCTATCTCTAACATAATGCTGCCTACCTCTTACAATGCTCCAGGCGTCGTTCGTGCATGTCAGCGGGCACAGTGCGCGCGCGCATGGCGTCTAGTTGCGCTAGCTTGTTCTCTGCTATCTCTAACATAATGCTGCCTACCTCTTACAATGCTCCAGGCGTCGTTCGTGCATGTCAGCGGGCACAGTGCGCGCGCGCATGGCGTCTACTTGCGCTAGCTTGTTCTCTGCTATCTCTAACATAATGCTGCCTACCTCTTACAATGCTCCAGGCGTCGTTCGTGCATGTCAGCGGGCACAGTGCGCGCGCGCATGGCGTCTACTTGCGCTAGCTTGTTCTCTGCTATCTCTAACATAATGCTGCCTACCTCTTACAATGCTCCAGGCGTCGTTCGTGCATGTCAGCGGGCACAGTGCGCGCGCGCATGGCGTCTACTTGCGCTAGCTTGTTCTCTGCTATCTCTAACATAATGCTGCCTACCTCTTACAATGCTCCAGGCGTCGTTCGTGCATGTCAGCGGGCACAGTGCGCGCGCGCATGGCGTCTAGTTGCGCTAGCTTGTTCTCTGCTATCTCTAGAGTGTTCTTCACTGTGAAATACTCGCGGTGAACTGTTTCGTAGTCGCGCATCATTGATGATACTGGAAATAAAATAATGATTTATCATTTGACTTACTGAGAAAAAATTGTTGAATTCAAGTAACACGATATCCCTTGGCAAGACTAGTGTCTGATTTTCTGTCTTCAGACTATCCATAACGACTGCCAAATGTCTTAAAATGATTGTTGCTTAACCTCGAAGTTCCACCCGTACGGCTGTTATTTTTTAGCTACGATCGTTTTCGTTTTTGATTGATAAAACTAAAACATAACTCACTTTTGTCCTCATACAACTCATAAACCTCCTTCAACTTAGACTCCGCCCTCTCCGCTCTCTCCACAAGCGTAGCTTTCTCAATATCAGCCGTCTCTTTCTCCACCACCAGCTTCTTATAGCTCTGTCTTACTCCCACCAACTCCTCTTCTACACTCTTCAGTCTGTCTGTCAGTGTTTTGTTTTCGCTTACAATTTCTTTGGACTTCTTGTTGATGACCTCGAATTGTTTTTCGTAGTCGAGTATTAGGGAGTCTTTTTCTTGGAGGTTTTCTTGGTAGGCGTCGAAGAGGGGGGCTGTGGATTTGGTCAAATATCTGTTAGACACATCATTTGGAGACATAAGAAGAATAAGAAGCCCTGTGGCCCTACTATGACGTGCCAATGCCCTCCAATTCCGATGATGTAAAAGGGATACCTAGTGCTATTCGCTATGTATAGTACCGTCTCTCTCTTAGAGCGGAATCATGATCGTTTTAAGACGTCATAGTAGTACCGCACCGAGTGGACCCAACATGCTGCTGCGCCCTGCTGTGCCTACGACGCAGCTGTACATTTCGCGTCTGCATTACTCCACACTAGTATCTAGGATTAGTCATAGATATCACGTTCTCGTGGAATCTATAATTTCTCTAATCTTATATAAATAATTAAATCTAGCTTAATCCACCACCACCACAAACCATAATCCAAAAAATAACCATAATCCATAATCTAATTTAATTTATTGTGTTCAAATTTAATTTTTCTACTTTAATTTAATTTGTGTTATCTAAATGTTATTATATTTAATTTTTCAATCAATGTTTTAATCATTTTTATTAATTATGTTATTATCTGCGCATAATTTAGTGCATGTTGTGCTTCTCTGTAAGTGATGAGACACTTAGTCTTAAGTTTGCGATGTACAAATTTTAAATTTGGTGTACTCATTGTTGAAAAGCCTTATAATAAATAAATCTGCATGTAAACATCGTTTGTTATAAGCTGCGCTCCATTACGGAAAAATAAGACCATGCACTTCAGAAACACCAAGTGTAATTATAGTAGGCGCCAGATAATCGTGGAATAACGGTCATTGACCCACCTACAATTATTGACATTTTTAATTTGAAAAACGGAATTAATGACACAAAGCTGTCCCGAATCATCATCTCTCGTGATCCTTAACATTGTCTAATAATGAAAAACGATTCATATTTAATTGTTCAGGTACCTATGAACAGTTATTAGGGAAAGGTCAATATACTTTATTCCACATTTATCTGGCGCCTACTATAGTACTTTATGACCCGTGCGTAACCGGGACGGGTCGCTAATGAAAGTATATTCTTTACCCAGTGCTTGTGCGCTCAGTAATCCAGATAGATCCACTGTTCTACCGGTGTACGGTGCTTCTTCTGTTCCAACCTTAGATTGTCCATCTTCTGTGTTCAATTTTTCTGAAAGGATGGATACAAAAATCATTTTAAAATGAACTAAACGTATTTGAATTCAGAATCCGAGATTAATATAATAAATAATAATAATATATCATTTATTTCAGGTAACAAACACCCATTAAATAAATACCTTACAGACTATCATACATATTTACAAAAACCAAAAAAAATAAAAAAAACCAATATACCTCGTGTGTTCATAAGTTTTGAGACGAAGTAAAACTAGATTTTTATTTTTTTTTTTTTAATTATTCTATATCAACAAATTATGTGAATAATGAATATTGATAGCATGTTAAATTAATTAAAACCTGTCGCCTATACATTGCTGTGCCCTAGCAGGGTTCATTGTTTGGAACTATCACAATGTAACAACCTGTAAACAACATGAAATGCAATAAATGAATATGAATATGAATATGAATATGAATATAATATTATGTTTTTGTTTAAATAAATTACAACTACTGACATCTAGATATAAACATAAAAAATAAGTCATTCCTTTGTTTGAGAAGATTCGTGCCGCCATAGGTGTATACCCACGCGTTTGAAGGCCTGCATTACTTGGAAGGACTTGAAGGAGGCTTTCACTTATTTAATGGGTTCCTGCCAATCACTAGTGTAGGTAAAAAAATACCTACTTACCTATTTATTTCGTATTTAAAGCAGGAAATAAAAGGCTTTTTTATTTTATGTAAACAAAAAAAAAATCAATATCGCAACAAAATATTTTAGTTTTACTTCGTCTTAAAACTTATGAACACACGAGATAAAAATAACAACAAACTCTATGCCATGCATGACGATTAAGTTTAAATTGGCTGCAATACTTTTATTATTCACATTTTTCGGTCGGTTTTTTCGAGCGACTGTGTGTTGCTGCGAAGTCGCTCTTGATAGCGAGACAGTTGGCCTGTGTACAGTACAGCAGTTGTAAATGATATTGTTACTTGTTTCACCTTTATAACCCAAGCTGGCGGTAAGCAGCGAGTCCAGTGCGTCTCCGGGCTTGAACACCGGCTCTGGTTTATCTCGCGCCATAGTCTGTGTGTTGTTGCGAAGTCGCTCTTGATAGCGAGACAGTTGCACGTTTAGTCTGGAATACAAACATGCGACGTATTTTGTATTTTTGACAATAATTGTAATGGTTAGTTTGGTATCTTTCTCTCTCTTTATTGAAAAAAACATGATCGTTTACTAGAATATTTGGTCAGCTCATCACCAATCACTTTTGTTGTTTAATCCTGGAACCTTCTGCAATGTACAGGAGTAAAATATTGATCACCTTACAATGACAAAAAATCTGAGAAACTGGGCAAATCAGCCGGTCGATTCTGTAAACACGTCGAAGTGAAGGCTGACTGAAGAAGTGAAGACGGAATGACAGCTCACTTCGTGATCACGTGACATCATGATTATATGGATTGACAACTCACCTCGTGGTCACTTCACCCAAGCCTTCACTTCGACATGTTTACAGAATCGACTGGCAGATGTATTTGTCGATTGTGAAAAAACCTTCCTAAGGTTCAGTATCTTTGCTCAACATTAAAAGAAAGGAAGAGAAGGTAGCCTTTGTATCAGACGGAGTCACAATAATTAAATGAAAGATAAAAGTTACCTATAGAGAACATCTTTGAGCGCCTGCATGTCCTTCTGTAGCCTGGAGTTGTGCTCCCGCGCCTGGTTCACTACGATCTGTCGACTGCTGCAACTCATGCATACTTCTACCAGCGGTATGGCTGAAGACTCGTGATCTGTGGATAGTAAATTGAATATCACTGAATATTTGACTGGTTTTACGATTCCGTACCTCAAACAGTAAACAAAGGAACCTTTATAAGATCACTGAGAGAGATAAATAAAATCATGACAATTAAAACCCGGGATTATAAAATTGAGTATAGTTACAAATGATTTATTTGAAGAATCAAAAGAAGAAAGAGTTGTGCGCAAAGCAAAGCTATTTAATTTAACAGTTTTAGTAGGTACGGAACTGTAAAAACATAATAAGATTCTTCAATATAATAATTTTGTTCAAATGTATTCAAAGCGCAATAAGTAATTTGCAATTTTTTAAATCCCGGGATACAATCGCCATGTTTATGATTCCGGGATTTTAGAGGAGGTATTATAAACTCTATGTTTCTTACTTCCACGAACATTAGGGAAATATAGTCTACCTATTCCGATCTCTGCTTATAATCATTTAAAAAAAATATATATACAGGGTGTCCCAAAACTCAACGTCAAGCCGAAACGGGGTGACAGGATTGATCATAACCATCACGAGAAAAATCTGAAAAAAAATCTATCCCATGCAGTTTAAAAATTATGGGCATTTTAAGAAAAACCTAGAAATTTGATCAAACTGTACCATTTTTCGGTTATTGTGGTTATTCTTTTTTATTTTTGTTCATTTGAACTTTGGAAACGTAATCCTAAATAACATTTCTAGAATCCCAATAAAAAATAATGACACAATTGCCTCAAGTTTCCGAGAATTGAGACTATTTGTTAAACTACGAATTTAAAATTTTCAAGATTCGTCGACTTTGACAGGCCCTCCTATAAAAAAAATGTACTAGAGTGCCTTGGCAAGTGGCATTAAAAGTTGGCGCATTTAATCAGAATTCTAAAATGGTACAATACTTGTTAGTTCCATACAATAGAAAAGAGTAAAAAAATTAAAACCTCAAGTAACCCGATTTTTGCTATCTCATTTTACTCAGTTAAAATGTTTTTAATTCACACAAGCTCTAGGTAGGTTCTTAATTTTAAGACAAAATGATGAGAGAGATGGATAATGGGTATGTTCGCCATGAGTGAGCGAGACAGATAGTGACGCCACTTTTACCAAAGTGAAAAAAAGTTAGTAAAATTAGTAAAATAATTAATACGAATACGAACGTGCGCAGTAGACGAATGAGCGAAACGTACTAACTGGTTGGTGTCGGACTGGTAGCGTAGCCATTTGCTTGGCTGAAACTAGTGCGAATGAAACAGATAGATGCTATGGCATCTATCTGTTTCATTCGCACTCGTTTAAACGACGCATCTCCGTCTCAATGCGTGGCGTCACTATCTGTCTCGCTCACTCATGGCAAACATACCCATTATCCATCTCTCTCATCATTTTGCCTTAAAATTAAGAACCTACCTAGAGCTTGTGCGAATTAAAAACATTTTAACTGAGTAAAATCTGATAGCAAAAATCGGGTTACTTGAGGTTTTAATTTTTTTACTCTTTTCTATTGTATGGAACTAACAAGTATTGTACCATTTTAGAATTCTGATTAAATGCGCCAACTTTTAATGCTACTTGCCAAGGCACTCTAGTACATTTTTTTTATAGGAGGGCCTGTCAAAGTCGACGAATCTTGAAAATTTTAAATTCGTAGTTTAACAAATAGTCTCAATTCTCGGGAACTTGAGGCAATTGTGTCATTATTTTTTATTGGGATTCTAGAAATGTTATTTAGGATTACGTTTCTAAAGTTCAAATGAACAAAAATAAAAAATAATAACCACAATAACCGAAAAATGGTACAGTTTGATCAAATTTCTAGGTTTTTCTTAAAATGCCCATAATTTTCAAACTGCATGGGATAGATTTTTTTTCAGATTTTTCTCGTGATGGTTATGATCAATCCTGTCACCCCGTTTCGGCTTGACGTTGAGTTTTGGGACACCCTGTATATAAATGCTTACTTATCTAATGAGGTAAACCTTGGCATAATATAAATATTCCTTGGACAACAAAAACTAATCCAACAAAAGAGACCTCACCTCTATTAGGCAGCTCAAACTGCTTGACCTTCTCCTGCAACACTCTGCTCCTCTCCCTCTCTTCTTTGATGACCTTCTTACACTCTTCTGCGTACTTCACCAGGGTGTCGTGCTGGCTCCTCAGCTGGTCGTTCTCTTCCGCAAAGAGCTTGTTGTATTCTAGTACTGATTTTAGCTTCTCTTTTAATTTGGCAATTTGGGAGTCTTTTTCTGACAGCTGTGGGTTTGAAATGGAACGGTAAATCAATCTATTTGCTTTTTTTTTATTATGTGTTTGCTCTTGACTCTAGTCTAGGTCATAGATGACAGAGACAAAGTCGACGATGGAACGAGCTTACCCAGAAGAAGCCTGTTCACTCTTATTTTGAAGAGATTAGGGTTGTATACGTTCGGAAACACAGACGCAGGCAGAGAGTTCCACTCCTTTGCTGTGCGCATTATAAGACGCCTTTGCTTCACCTTTAACCAACTATGTTGGAGCCCGCTTACAGTCTATAGGTTAAGGTGATCGTCACCGTATCAACTCGAGCCGTGCAGTATTCTTTGTATGAAACTCCTTACTGCAACGCACGTTAATCGGAATCGTAACGTAGTCGCCTCGCATCGGGGCAATACGGCGATAAAGGCGATACGGTGACGATCCCTTTCCGAGTTGATATGTGTGCTATGACCTTAGCGAGATGCTGCTAAATACCTAACAGTATTTTACACGAAGCGATTATAAAGTCATACTTTGATAAGGATATAAAATAATGACATTGAACATATACAAATCGCATTTGTTTTTAAAATTCGAAATCATTTGGTATTTTTTGGTCATTAGGCGTCCACTGGAGCGGATTTGTGCCAATATTAACCAATAAAATTGCATAAAATCTCCGCTCCGCTTCGGTGGACAGGGCTAGTTTAAAAATTTATTTATTTATTTAAACTTTATGTACAAAAGTGGTACATGGGCGGACTTAATGCATCAAGGCATTCTCTACCAGTCAACCTTTGGGTTATAAAGACTATGCTGTAGTAGGTGTACAATAAATAAAAATAAGATTCAAAATTGAATTTTAACAATTCGGAAAGAATATACAGATAATATATATAATACTAATAAAATACATACTTATATATGCTAAAATAATAAACTAATAAATATGATATATAATAATCATACCGATTAAGAGAATTCATAGTAATTATGACGAAGAACAACTAAGAATGACAAGCTTTTAAGTAGTGTTTTCGGATTTAAAAAAATAAAAAAAATAATTATTCATTATTTTTTTTTTTTTAATTCATACAAAACCGAGAAGCGGGGCGAGACAGCGGGGCGGGGAAGAGTGGGGAAGCGGAAAAATACGACCGCCCGCTCAAATAACTCGTCATTTGACCTCCACACAGTCCGCAACTCTGCTCCGCACTACCTCGCTCCGCATCAATAGACAGGCACAGTCTGCATCTCCGCTCCGCTTTACTCCGTTGCTCCGCTCCGCATCAATGGACAGGCAACCTTATTCTACTCATATTATAAACATGGCCCGCGGCTTCGCTCGCGTTCAAATTTGAATGCCTTTGCAAAAAAAGCAATCTATAACAGTCTCCAGGTTCTCTGTACCAAAATTCACCAAAATCGGTTCAGCAATTTATTTAAACAAAAATTTATAATGTTAAATTAGGATGTGAAGGTCCTCAACAGCTAAAGGGATTTAGATTAAACTCAGCACACGGGTAGAACATGTCCTACGTTACAACATTGGTTACTTATAATTCAGGAAGTGTTGGGAATAATAGGCGAGTCTACTCTTAAAACTATTATACTCAACAACATAATCTGGGTAAGTACAGTAATTAGTTGCTAATGACGCGATGCGTGTGCACACGCGATCTTTTTCAGTGACCCAAGCAGACTGCGCGGGAGTGTGGCGAGCGGCGAGTCGATGATGCGACTAGTTCGATTCAGCCCGTCCCTAGCTGTCCTCCCCCTAGCGACGCCCTAAGCCGAGGATCGTACTCCACAGGGGGTGCCCTTAGCGTATATTTATATTAAGGCCACCACAGGCAAGTTTCGTTTAACGTGTGTGTGTGTGCGCGTTAACAGAAGGCAAAGTTGCATGCAGAAGTTCCCTATAAATACATTAGATAATACTTATATATAAGATAAGCCATTACCTGCAAAACATTATCCTCACACCTGTCCATCAATGAAGTAATAAGCTGTTCATACTTCTTAGTGAGCTTCCTCTTTTGTTCCTTGAGTAGCGACTTGCCTTCCTTCGTAGACCTGGGAGATGAAACCGCTATGGCTTGGATGGTCCGCTTTCTAGGTGGCTTTGCGGGTTTCTCCTCTGGAAGAATGAAGAGCAAATATTTATATTGAGCCCTTTCAGCAAAATAGAGGGGCTTGGTTATGTTGGTAGAATTATTTATTAATCCTGTCTCTGATTGCTTTTGGCCTTAGCAGAACGAAGAACTCATACCACCAATGTGTATAAATCAATTGCTGTTCCTTGGTCAACATATCCCTAAAAATGGCTGGTCCAATTTGACAAACTTTTTCCAAATGGCCTTAATCAAGTTTTAAGGGTATAAAATTCCAGGGTTGCGGAATTTGTTCGAAAGAGTCACCTCGGCCCTAGAATGCAAAGGGCTTTAGAAGGAACATGGATGGGTTTTAGTCCGTAAGAGTCTGACACGTCCTTCCGCTCCACCCAGAGCGGAAGAAGTCATTTGATGATTTCCCATCTTTAACAAAAGGGTATAAAATAGGAAATAGTTCCCAGAAAATTGGAAAATCCAGGAAATCATGCTAGAGGTTTCTTCTATAAGATTTCTGTAACCTCAGAAAGTTGTTTTCTTTTATGGAACAGATTTAGGTCTCAATATTGCTTGCTACAGGTATTTTAATATTCTCTGCCAGAAAAACAAAATGGTCTCACCAATAACATCCCTTGGATCCTCATACATTGGATTATCATCAACAAATCCTCTGTTCCCCTCAATCCTAGATTCCGTCTTCCTCTCAACAATATCCAATATATCCTGACGCATGCTTGCTCTCCGCAACGGTGCTGATATATCAAACACTTTGTGTTTCTGCGTGAACTGCCCCGTGAATGTTAGCTTCTCTGGCGAGTAGCATTTCTTTGATACTCTTCCGTAGTTTGTTTGCTAGAAATAAATTAGGGTAGAGTACGGACTTCTTTATCTGCACTTAAGACTTCAATTTGTACCTTTGTGCATGGGAAATATAATATGTTCAGTTTCATTCAGAAAGGGATGAGAATAATATTATTTTAAAGTAATAGCATTATTGCAATTTGCATGTGATCATATTATAACAAAATTAATAATTGCTGAATTGGTTGTCATCAAAACTATTAATAGTGAGTTTCATTTTTATTTGTTGCTATCGCAGCAATAGAAATACACACTATTTTTTTTTTGTAAACCTACAAGAAATAGTTATTAGTTTGTATTATTTGTAAGTATAATCAATGAAAGAACTGATTACGGAAACTCCTTAATTTGGAGGAAGCTACACTGTTATTGAATGTCATTGGCAGTCCTGGAAAAGACATGGATCCTGTGGGATGGAAGCCTCGAGAGCAAAGCCAATAAAGTCCAGTAAACCAATACCGGTTTCAACACGGAAAAATTATAACCTTTAGTAGCAAGCAATTTAACCCATTTGGGTTCACTCCGTTTACTCTTGAAGATGGAGATTAAAAAGTTGCTTCAATTTATTGTGGTATCATAAACTAAAGTACCTTGGGATTACGCTCATCCATCGTCAACTTTCCAGTTTACAATCCTCAATCTTATCCATTTTATTTACTTTTATAAACGTAAATACAAAAAGACAATGGAAAGGTTCTTCAGCCTCTGGTATACGATACACCTCTGTGTACAAGCAGATAACTATGACACAAAGACAATGCTCTAAAGTAGGTCAGTAGAGCGGCTCAATAAAATTCTGGACAAAATAAAGCAATTTTCTCCCATTTATTGATAAAACTTTCATTGAAGTTTTGGCAAACATTTTGGTTCTCTACTACTTGTTATCATCTAACGACAAATATTAAACCAATGAAATTCACTTTTAACACATATTTACACGTTATCCGATTATTTTTACAAATTAATTACTGATAAATCTTTATTGCTAAAACAAATGTTTGATTTCAAAACGTAAACATTGCGGCAGTTTGACAGAATTGTTGTCATGGTGACCAGTGTGTGGCCAACCCGAAAAAAGTAAAGTGGATTAGTATTTTTTATTATTGTGAACTTAAGGTATCGGCATCAGCATTTAGTGTAAAACAAGGAGTTGAATTGAAATACACATGCTAAAACTACAATTGTTTGGAATCGTGGTAACAAATATGAAAAAATAAAAACTGCTAAGGTAGATGCTTAGGTTAGGGACTCTAAAACTAAAACACCATAATATAAACCTTCACACCGGTGCATAGCAGCCAAGAGCCAGGCGCAGATAAAAATTTGCTGAACAGTGAGTTGTGCCGATACGTTTATATTTTACATTTATTTAAGTTTCCAAAAAGAATTTATGCCAATGCCTGTATGAGAATCGATTTGAACACCCGCCTCGGAAATGTGGTTTTTTTACCCTCAGAGTAGCATGATCGAGCAACAGAATAACTTTAAAAGAATAAGAGAATGCAGGATACAAACGCGAGGTAAGTGAACTCGCAAATTTGAGGTCATACGAACATAGCTTCTAACTCCAATTAACATTTTACTTGTAGAACACTATTTTGGAAATTGTTAAGAAAATTTGGCCATAAGTTACCCTACCGCTGTTCTGTTAGCGTCAGATTCAGATACCAAAATAGATATCGAAAATTTGCCGTGCCGCACATTATGTTGGCCAATCACGTATGGTTTCTACATAATTGATGTGGACTTTGTTTTTTGGCAGGGAACAGCAGTTGGAAGGGTAACACTTGCAAGTGTGCATATTACACTTACAATTTTGTCATGGATTCACCGTCTACAGCGTTAAGAAACAAAATTGAGAATTAATCTTGACTCAACATTCAAATCCTTTTCCATCGTTACGTCATTCGTGTTGTATTGCGATAAAACGGTGACACACTCGGTTAGAAAGGAAACGTTGACAATGCCTTTTCTACGAGCAGTCATCGTGAACGTAAAGTCATCGCGTTATTTATACTCTCCGTGATTTATCTCAATTTTTCGTAATACAGATTTGCCCGAGTTCAAATCGTTAGGTAATAATAATTTTTCTCATGCTGGCAACATTAGTTTATTGAAAAAATAAAACTGTTAAAGGTAGTAAATGAAACTCCGTTCTCTGCCATCTGTTGAAAACTATTTCAAACACCAGTCCTGATTCAAATAGATAGATGGCAGTAATGGCATCATAAACAATGGCTATGCTACAAAATATAAAAGAGTGAAACGCTCATTGGAAAGCAGTGCACGAGAAAAGTAATTTTAACTTAGTCGGGTAATATCTAGTGTGAGCATGCGTGAAAACAGCTGAGCGATAACAGCGCCTTGAAGCGGCGGTTGACAGAACTAGGCAGTCGCATCATGTCTGCCCGCCGGTTTGGTGTATGATGCTTTAGCGGCTTTGATAACCTCCAAACAGTTTGTTGTTACTCCGTCCTGTGAACCGGAGTTCCTTTATAATCGATTTTGCATTTGTTTTAGTAACTCCTTAGTTATTATTGTATAAGTGTTGCATAATAGTGAATTATACAAGTGTATCTTTCGTTCGTCGGATACGCACTTGCTGTCGTATCCTTGCTAGCGTTTATCGATTTTCATTTTACAATGAACGTAACGTTTTGTTTACTTGTTATTTGCTCGTAATATTGTGTATATCATGTTCGTAATGTGCATAATTCGACGTTAGTGTTGTGAATTGTGATCGATTCAAGTATGTGCGAGAGTTCGCGCGAGACTTTGTGTTTTGGATGACAGAAAAATGGAATTTGAGAACGATTTCAGCTTGAAAGAATGGGCGAAGGACAAACCTTTGTCCATTCTGCAGTTGGACCCGGCCGACCGTGCAGTTCTGAGGATAGCAGGTTGGTCTCCTCCCCCTAGTTTGCCGATCTAAAGGGTGTTTCATACTTATGTTAATTAATACTTTTTAATCATTGTTTTTTCGTATAATCGGGTCACGTTATCGTCCACCGCGATAATGACGACAGCTAAGATTAATGTTTGCATTATGAACTCGATAAAAAGTACGTTACTTCTTATTACAGTATCTGTTTACTTTCGCGTCACCGTTCCAGAGCGCCTGGCTCAACTAAGTTTTTTTTTCGCGTGATCACGGCTCAGTACGGCCTCGCATACCTAGGTTTTCACTTTCGTCCGATTGTAGTTTGTTTTTCGTGTTTGTTTTATATTTTTCATTAAACAAACAGCGTTATCGCATGCCGGTTATTTACTTAACGTTAAATGTATAGCTATCAACCACGGACAATCCCCGTTCGTGTGACTTTCCCATGGCAGAGAGTAATAAAGTTATGGTATTATTTTTATTATGCCGACGGCGCTGCCAACTGCAGAGATTCCCATGAGTTCTCATGATTTTGTTTTGTCTTTTGTCATTTTGTCGTCGTGGGTACTTAAATAAATTGCGAGTACTTTTCGGTTGTGACTATCTTACACTTTGTTAGTTATCTAGTTTATCATTTACTTACGTACGTCGTCCATATATCGGTGTGTCATACCCGGAAATAGAAAGGGGACACTAACCGATAGATACGGAATAGTGCTGGATGTAGGTACCTATGTTGGTTCTAAATCCTGGTCCACATTCACACTGTTCTTTATAATTTGTAACACTCAGTTGCACTATCATGATTCATGAGCTTACTTCTAGCCTTCAATATCGGTAATGGGTACCTACCTATCTTCCTACAGACAGCTATCTGACATAGACATCACACGTCAAGAAAATCACAGTGCCTTGTAGGTAGTCAGTAGGTCTTTCCCCGGCCAGCCTAGGCGAAACTTCAAGACTTCTTCGCCTAGGTACCTATTACGGTACTTACAGCAAGAACTGAAGAACCCACTTACCAATGCTTAGTGATCCGTTGAACTAGTTATTTGTGTCTTTAAACAACTATAAATGCATAGTCAACGATATTTTTAGAAGCACTTGACGGATTAAATTAAAACCTACTACTTGTGTACTTGAGTGTTATCTAGGTACGCGTCTAATTCTGCCTCCTTGTTACGCCAAGAGAGTACCTACCTATATTTCAGGTCTTTTTTGCGTGACAGAATTACCTGCTATAATAATGTCCATTCGAACTAGGTCTTCATAGCGTGTCGGTGGCATATAAACTTATCAAATTTTATGCTTTGCCCAGTATTCAGCAACGGCAACACCGTTCGCTGACGCAGTCATAAGGTCTTCACATGTACAGGTGACAGGGTATGCGGCTCAAATTAGGTTAACATTCGTTATTAATAAGAGCAACGTGATGTTTTTGTAACATAAAGCTGGATTTATCTAACTGTGTCGTGTTGTGCCGTGGCGCGGGAACCACATACACCAATCAAACGAATCTATTCAGGTCTACGACCCATGATCACATCTCCACGATTTTGTAGACAATCAACTGCGTCAGAAGGCACCACAACACGACACAACACAATAATGTAAACCTAGCTTTTGGTAGATGTGACCATAATACCTTCGGTGCCTAATGGAAGTCAGCCGCTAACCTTGCTAGCTGGCTAATCTTCTTACCAGGGGATCAACTATTTTTGTTTTCAAACTTATGTCGGGCAACCACGACAATCAAAAGTAGTGCATAACATCTGTAGCGGCATCAATGCCTCCACATGAAAAACTAAGAAACGAAATTTGTACGGCAACAAAAAGAACCGCAGCGCCATCTACGCCGAACTAACATCGAAATCCATGCGATTTGAACATATACAACAGTCCGAATATCAACTATCGGGCAGTTGCCCACCAGACACAACAACCGTCTGGTTCGGAGGATTCTCCCTTTTTCGATGGAGGTATGCGGGACTTTACTCTCTGTTCTGCATACCTCCAAACATCTTTCTAACATCACGTTTTGGGCAAACGAAACCATAGAGAAAATCGTTTTGCTATCTGAAACAGACTACGTTCTACGATTGTTTTAACACGAAGTCTAAGACAGACCATAGATTGTCACAACAATGATAGCTGTCAAAATTCTGCCGAATCGCCTGAAATTCCGAAGATGTTTACAATACATCAATGTTGATTTCATAATTACCATCATCCACAGCCAGGCTTCGCACACTGCTGAACATAGGCCCGTCTTTTCTTTTGTCAATTCCCACGCTCGTTTGTCAGCCTCATCCAGGTTCTATCCTCATGGGCAATAATGTCGTATATCCATCTCACCGCCTGACGACCGACACTTCCAGTCCGCGGAGGCGCGAACGCCACTCGATTGGTACTAAGCACGACCCAATGTAAGACCAACTTATTTTAATAGCACCTTAAATCCTCAACGATACAGCTGCTAATGCTAACGACCTATAAACGAAAGCTATTAAGGAGACCTGTATTTGCCTACAGAACACGTAGACCATCATCCACGGCTTAATTAAACGAAGGCATCCGGCGTGTACCTGTCAGCTCGTTCCTGGTTTAATGCTAGCAATAAATTTATTACATACACGTGACGAAATGAACGGCGAACCTACTTAACCGTTACTTAATAGTATGTACTGGCAGGTGTTTGTTGGCTACAGAAGAATAATAACTGAACCCTTAAGTTCCCTTTTCCGCATACCTGATAGTGCTGTTTCAATTCGCTCATTGAAATGACGACTTTCTTTCCCTTTCTCGCGATCGCCTGACTATTGTTACCGGACGCATTGCGCGGAGTGTTCTAAATTTAAATTCTCAAAAACTTACTGTAAAGGTCAATAGACAAAGAAGTTTTTGCTTGTTTTGTGTGACAGTTGGCATTACCGACTGATGTCAGGCAGGTGGGACTTTTTCCAAGCCCTTTGCAACTCCAGATGTCTTCATAAATTCTAATCATGCATGCATGAAAGATTTGAACGAACCGAAAAACTTTATCCAAACATAATGTTTAACACGTTGTGTTATTGTGTTAGGGATTTGCACTTATAAAAGTTAAAAGTAAACCAGGCGAAAATAAAAGACAAAAAGTAACACAACTAGTGATAACCACGAAGAAAGCCTTAGTAATTAAAGTAAATCACGCTTAACACCTTTACTGATAAGAAACCACTCTGCGGCTTCTTTTAAAACAATGCTATCTTTACGAACTGGCAGTCGTCAGATAAACCGACTGCCTTTTTTTGTCTATACATATTTCGAAAAACTAAAACCGACCAAGTGCGAGTCGGATCCGCGCACGAAGGGACCGTACATTATCTATAAAAACGGCAAAAAAATCATGTCTGTTATCCCATACAACAGACATGATTTTTTTTCCGTTTTTATGCTGCCCCCTTACCTATTTATTTTATTCTGTTTTTTTAGTATTAATTGTTATAGCGGCAACAGAAATACATCATCGGTGAAAATTTCAACTATCTGACTATCACGGTTCATGAGATACAGCCTGGTGACAGACGGACAGACAGACAGACGGACGGACAGCGGAGTCTTAGTAATAGGGTCCCGTTTTACCCTTTGGGTACGGAACCCTAAAAAAATGGCGCTAAAACTGTCAACGGTTTGTATTTAAATTACTAATTCGAATTTAGAATCGATTAACGGAATCCAAAACAATCGGATTTTAAACTTATTTGGTGTTTAAATTTTTTTTTTCTATCAAGCAGTCCGTATCTGGCTTTCACCATTGTAATCGATGTTTCATTCGAAAGGTGACAATCGATTCTATCAAGGTCCAATAAGAAAGGCCGTATTTGCTCATTTGATACTGAAGATCTCATTTGCATCGGTTTATTTTTAGTTCATAATAAGCATTTCTTTTATTGTGATACACTTAATTATAAAGATACGTTCTCTATTGAGAAGGTTTATTTTTTTTTCCTATCTTACTATTATATTAATGCTTTGGAACGAGGTTCTATTGAGAAGAATAATATTTTCACAATTATCTGCAAGTCAAAATCGTGAGTTGTACCCATAGAAATATAAAAAAACAGGTTGTACCCAACTCTTTCAAAGTTACTTTTTGTCTGTTCTAAGAAAATCGTACAGCCATTAGTTGAACCTAACAATAATACCAAAGTAGGACTGTATAAAAATATCCTTCCTGATAAATTGCGCAAAAAAAAACATTTTTAATTTACTGAAAGAGAGAGGCAGGTTCCCACAGCGAACTGCTTTAAAATATTACTTTCGGAACTACTAAATGAGACTTTCATCCGATATTACTTAAGCGGATTACAGTAACTTTTATTACGAACATTACTCATGATTTCATGAAACTCTTTCGTTTTTTTTCTGTTTGCAACACTGCACAGTAAGTAGCCGCTACTATTTTTGTAACGGTCTGCGCCGAAATACTTTCGTTTTCTTTGCTACTATTTAGATTCTCTTCGTGTTGTGTACCTAATTTCATTGGATTTGTAAGTCAAGTTTCATCTTAAAGTTCGGCTTTATCGTGACTCGATTAGATTCGCTTCCGATTTATCAAATCGATAGGTACTATCTCGAATTCTCAGCGTTATTATAACTGTTGTTTCACTTTGTAATGTTGGTAGCACTTAGTCGGGTCTATTAGAATTATCTCAGTGTTCTGTGTAATAGATATCGATTGCCATTGAAGTTAGTCGATTAAAGTGTCAACGATTAACAGATTACGCGGCCTATAAGATAAATGGCTTATTAGTGTTAAGTGTTTTACTTATCTCCCCCTTAAAAGGGCGCAAGCACGGTGGGGAATCCCGTCAAAACTAACATTATAATGAATTAATATTGATTGTTTGTGTGTAACGTGTTTCTTGATGGTAGTCTCGGAAGTCGCCAATCTTCAAGGTTAAGCAACGCTTGCCGAGGTCAGTCTTTGGATGGGTGACCGTCTATCACATACTAAGATTCCTCCGAGTCTTGGAGCAGTCGTTACGGGTAGTCAGAAGCCAGAAGACCTGATACAAGTCTTGCCAGTTGCCAATTGGCAAAAGGCTAGCCAAATAGATTGGTAATCTCGAAAGTACTGATCCTATTACAATAATATTTTACTGGAGGCTACACTATGACAAAATGCTAGGTTACTGTGGAAGTTGCGGAATTTGTTCGAAAGAGTCACCGCGGCCCTGGAACGCAAAGGGCATTAGGAGGAACACGGATGTTTTTAGTCAGAAGAGTCTAACACTCCCTTCCCCTCCGCCCACAGCGGAAGGATTTCATATGGTATTTCCCATCCTATAAAAAAAGAAAATGGTTACCTACTGCGGAAAAAGCCACAGGAAAGAGCAAAAAATATTTTCACGAATGGGAACATGGTAGAATTGAATGTAGCAGTCCGATTCAAGCCAATTTTCCCTACGGCTGGAGGATGCCAATTAAAAATCGAGCTGAATTATTTCGAGCTACGTAATAACTCCACTTCGGTACTCTCTACAGCTGAAATGAATGTTTTTCTTTCTGAAATAAAATTGTATGTCTGGGTCACCGGAAAATTGCAGACTCCGGAAGATTGTAATAAATCTTGATTAGATTATAATTTCTGGATATATTATGAAAAAATCGTTTTGCATACAATAAATCCTATCCAAATTCAATAGTTTCCAATATATCCGTGTCTTATTCAGAAAAAATAGTTTACAATTTCACGCGATATTTTACAATCTTACGGCGTTTGCCATTTTCCGATGACTTATTCAACTGTGTAAATCATGCGCTAGGGGGAAGACGAAAAAAGGTTATAGTTGCATAGGTTAATTCCGCCAAGCTCGTTCCCTCATCGGACCTCAAGACGTACAGCGATGCGCCACCGGTACACGGTTGACATCCCACCCACTCGCACAAAACGTTTTGGGAACACATTCATTGTGCGTACAGCTAAGTAGGTAGTGGAATTAGTTAGTTACAACCGGTCAAGTCTTTAAGTCAAGAGTCAATAGGTTAGTTCTAGGCAAGCGTGCTCCATCTTCGACCACATCATCGCTTACCATCAGGTGAGATAGTTGTCAAACGCGTGCCTATCAATAGTAAAAAAAGGTCAGCAAAACCAAGTTTTTTTATATCTTTATTTGGCTCACCAACAATTGAATACACGTATAAAAGGATATCAGATACTTACATCAAATAAACTGAGAGACTTGTGAAGAAATTCCTTAGAGGTAAGCACAATCATGAGTTACATTATTGTTGATTGATGCTGAACAATTTGCACAACACTTAAAATTGGATGAGTACTGAGTTGCTCACATAAATAGATTATTTAAAAAATAAATTAACATGCAAGCAGGGTTGGAAAAAATCATGATTTAAAAAAAAAGAATAAAGCACGATTTAAAAAAAAATCCTATATCATTTATTATTCAATTTATCTATATTTTTCCCTCAAGGGATTGCGCGGACAAAGCGCGGGGATTTCCCTTTTGTGTGACATGTGAATGCCAAGCAAAAGGGAAATCCCCGTGAAGTGTTTTGTACATTTCATTTTTGCTTACAATTACGGTCTTACTTTCGTTCTAACAAGCATTCATTCGTTCAGTTTTGTTTACTATTGTTATTGCTGTGATGCGTGCGTGACCAATTTATTAAAAATAAAATGCCTCTCCAAAGAGATTTGGATATTGATTTCTCAGATTTCAACGACCCTACCTTGTAAAATTGGACCCTGGTTTAGTTTGTATAATATATAAATCTGTTTCTTTTTTGTTGGTTTCTGTGAAAGAAAGTGAAATTTTAAATATTTTTGAAAAAATCATAGATTTTTATTGCAAACATCATTTGTTGATTTAAATCGCGATTTCAATCAAAATGATATATTCATGCCAACCCTGCATACAAGCCTTAATACTAAAATGATTTGACAAGTTTTTTTATAAATAACTAGCTGCGCCCCGCGGTGTTTTCCGCGGTTTATCAGATACTCCGCATGAATGTCGAAAATTATCCGAAGGGAACATACTCCTGGGATAAAAACTATCCTATGTCCTTTCCCGGGACTCAAACAATCTCTATACCAAATTTCATCTAAGTCGGTCCAGCCGTTTGCGCGTGAAGAGTATAACAAACACACACACACACTCACAAACTTTCGCCTTTATAATATTAGTGTAATTAGTGTGATACTTCTAAACCTACCAAGTCTGACACGCCCTTCCGCTCCACCCACCCAGAGCGGAAAGGTCATTTGATGATTTCCCATCCTTAAAAAAAAAAAAACTCCGTCTGTCTGTGGTTTTTACCTCTTCACGTCTTTGGCTGAACAGATTTAGGATGAACCTTGTCATACATGGAAGACCATGTTCTGAAATAGGATGAAGAATTTTTATCCAGAGAATATCCCTTGGGATGATTTTCGAATTTCACGCCAAACCGCTCGCATGAGCTAGTAGGTAGTTGCTAATATACCAACAATCTTATCGCACGTGGCGTAATTCTTTAATTATAATGTAAATGTGGCGCAATCAACTTTTTGGACACAATATTATTACGTACAATCCAAAATATAAAACGACCAATCATGTAGGTAACTGTACCGGCAAGTTTATACCTGTCGTGCAACTAATCAAAATCACTCGGTAATTTCGCTCGAAATTATCTATGGAGTTCATCAGAAAATTAAATAATACACACGACAATTAATTTCCGCCACAGCGAACGTGAGAAAGTCGTTTAATATAAATAATAGCGCACATACAGGTTTGAGACCGGTCGCTCAAGTGTCGCAATTTAGGAAACTCATTAATACAACCGGTTGTTTTGCACAAATAGGTAATATGGTGAGCTAAATTGATGTTTGTTGAAAGTAGATTACAGGTTAGGTACAGGACCGAAGTGATTGTCGCTGGTATAAGTAGGTAAGTACCCACTTAAGCAATGGGTGATTATTTAACCGACTTCTAAAAAGGAGGAGGTTCTCAATTCGTCGGAAGATTTTTTTTTTTAATGTATTTTTCCCGATTACCTACTCGAAGATGGCTGGACCGATTTGGATTTTTTTTTTTGTTTGAAAGGGTCTATACTTCCCAGGTGGTTCCATGATCATCAAGTCAGGACCTGATGATAGGAACCTGGAGAAATAGAGAGAACTATTCAAATTTTATAGGCCCACTTGAAGCGATTTGGGTAGTTTTTGGAAGAGTACTTTCTCGGAGTGGTCCCATTTCAATTTGGTGAAGATCTGTAGAAGAACTTCGGAGATAGGCAACGGAACTCCTCAATAAATGATAGCAAATGGACTGGGATTGCTGAAATCTCATGTCTGTCTATTGTTTACATCGGTTCCGGAACCGTTAAAAAGTGAAAAAACACCTTTTTACAAAAAAATACAACCGACTTCCAAAAAATACACTACAATTAAGTATAAAATAACTTTAATTTCGGAAGTTGGTGTCAAAAAAATAAAAAAAACAAAAAACACCGAACGTCATGTTTGCCTTTCAAACATGACGTTTCAGCTACTGTTGGTAGCTAATTTGACAGTTGGTCAAAGATAATTAAACTGGTCGTAAGTGCTTTTCTCTTGTGTAACTTGATGATACTTTTATCTAAATGATGATCAATTCACATTTTTTGTACCGTACAAACTTTGTACTACTCTCTCTCTCGTTTGAAGGACAAAAAGCCTTTGATCCAAGATTGTGTAATGGTTAATTTTATAAATCGACGCGTGATGTCAATATTTATCTATCAATTATGTGCCGATGTCAACTTGCGAATATTCAAAATGGCGCAGCAATTAGCAAGTTTTTGGAGCGTGTATGTTGATTAAAGTCGCCTTTGAGCAAACAGAAAATGACCTAATTTGCAGATTATTTTATTTATTTGCGAATTGCTAAGCTCTGTTTGTCTTGTTCTTTTAAGTAAGTAAGTAATAATTTATTTTACAAATATGGGTAGGTACAGTAGGTACATGGTGATAAACAGATGAAAGGTTGGTTCAGCCATATTTTACCAATAGGCATGCAAAAGTAATAATTTGACGCTAAAGCAATAAGTAATAAATACATTGAACAGTTCCCAGAGCAGAAGAAGGAGTCATTTGATGATTTCTCATCCATAAAAAAAAGCGTATACACCATAGAGTATAATTATAATCTGTAATTATATACCTACTCTAGGTAAGGTAAACACCTACTACACATTTTTGGATTAATTTTATTAGTGGGATGCTTTTTTTAACGAATCCCGTTCAGTACCTACCTACATTCCACGTAAAACTTAGTAGAGGCAATATTTTACACACTCCTCGAAAACAGTTCTAAACTACGTTCGCCCCAGAAGACAAAGTGCGAAAAGACACGGAACTTAAATTGGGTCAAATTATTTGCATAACACTGTAACGTCGAACATTGCAGTATGTCGTATGCTTCAGTTTGCAATGCAGTACAGTGCAGTGCAAATTCATCAACCCGAGAACGCTACCGATTTCCCTTGTGACCTGCGACCGTGAGAGCGAATAATAATAATTACGAGTATGCTTGAAACATATACGGCAGACTGAAATGATTAATGTAGGGAGTAATTGGAAAATGTGAGTTCATTTTAATCACATTTTCCTAGGCGCCATAATTTAATGGATCGAATCATGAAAAGGTGATCAATTAAACAAATTGTGGATTACAATGGCTCTAATTGGATGAAATGAAAAATCGTGAAGGAGTTTATGACTTTAGTTCATATTAATTCGGAGTCATAATTTTTCTCAAATAAACAGGTTGTTGAATTTTTGATAAAAATACTTTATTTATTGAATACTGAGGACTTATTGCGAGTTTTGAAACGTAATTAATATATAAAAAATTAGCGTGAACAGACAGATATAGTAGGCGCCAGATAAATGTGGAATAAAGTACATTGACCTTTCCCTAATAACTGTTCATAGGTACCTGAACAATTAAATATGAATCGTTTTTCATTATTAGACAATGTTAAGGATCACGAGAGATGATGATTCGGGACAGCTTTGTGTCATTAATTCCGTTTTTCAAATTAAAAATGTCAATAATTGTAGGTGGGTCAATGACCATTATTCCACGATTATCTGGCGCCTACTATAGACAGAACGACAAAAATACCAAAAAAAAAATGTGTTGTATGTTCCTTTTTGTCGCCCTCAATCCATTTTTGGTAAATTTGTTTAATGTACAGACAGGGTTCCTACTGTTATTATTATGATAAGAAATAAAAAAAGTTTTCCGTTATTGTCACGATACGCTGCTTATCCAGTTATCATACAAATCTGATGCTAACGTTTAAATGATCGAGCACTTTTTAAAAACTCGTACTAAGGCCACAAATAAGTAAAAGGTAACTTTACTAAAACGCGGTACGTTAAAACTTCACTTGCCATTCAGTCATACGGAATTCAAACACGTCTGCTTAAAATAAATCTTAACCCGATACTCATCAGAGATACTTTAAACTTGACATCGTATTCGTTATCCAAATCTTACGCTCCTTAAAGGATTCAGTTACTCAAACGAAACGACGATTTCCATCAGTCACGTTTGATACCGTCCATCAATTAAATGTTCGCCTCAACCATATCGATACATCTGCAGCATCGATTTAGCGATCAATATCGATTAAAGTTATCGATCGATCTAGACTTCCAACATCATCATTAACTAAGGAGGCTGCCATATTGCTTACGCCGTTTAAGAGATCAAGCGTCAATCGCTTAAGTACTAGGCTCTTGATCACTGTTTGGTACGATTTAGCGCCTTAAAGCTACCTACTTGAAGCACTTAGAGAGTAATGTTCATGTTTATTTTGTATCTTCATCTTCAGATTTCAAGTGGCCAGTCATACAATCTGCTCATTCAAAAACTGCCTATTCATTTTTAGGTTTCTGTACCCAAAGGGTAAAATCGGGACCCTATTACTAAGACTCCACTGTCCGTCTGTCTGTCACTAGGCTGTATCTCATGAACCGTGATAGGCTAGACAGTTGAAATTTTCACAGATGATGTATTTCAATTGCCGCTATAACAACAAATAATCGTTAAATTCAATTCATACTTGCCAACCTTCATAAAATGTTTTCTTTAAAAGCGTAAACGTCTAATTATTTTTATTATCAATAAAGTAGCCAGATATCGCCGATCAATCATAATGGCGCTATCCAGCCAGTTCGTCTGAGGTCAGACGTAAATAATTAAAAAGGTTATAATAGATTATAGCCTCTTTTGATGTAAAGCGCGGGTTATCTCTATTTTCTTTGATGATTGAAGACTGACGAGGTGGACTGTATTTTCTTGAATTAAACTTCGGAACTTCTTTATCTTGTTTATTTTCCCAGGGCTGGCTTGCTGCTGACGGTTGAGTGACGAATGACGGAATGACACCGAGCGCGGCAAGCCACCCGCTTTTTATCTTATTTCCTACTTACACAGGTAGTGAGCGTGGGCGCTTAGGCCTCGGCCAATCAGAGCGCGGGTGGTGGCGCGGAGTTCGAGTCGTTTTAGCGCTGACCAATCAGAGGCGAGCGCATCTGTCTATTGTTTAGACAGGTTCAGACCTGCTCGAAGCGTGTTACGACCGAATTCTGTGCCACCTTACAATCTTCCTTTATTAAACATAAATTAAAACAATCCCTACACTATTGCTTATACATAAAATCCCTGCTATGAACAGTCTTTATTTATTTAAATCTAAACCTTATCCATTAGGTATATAATTTCCCTTAACATCAAGCCTTAGTATCTAACTTATCTATTTATTTATATCCTATTTATTTCGACGTCCGTAATATCCTCCCCCCGGCGCAGGGCTACCGTAGCCTAATCTTCTACGTGAAGGACGGCGAGCTTCGTAACTGGACGTCGTAGGACGCCCGCTGTAGTTCTGACGTCAGCTGACCGCACCTTTCCATCCGGACCATTGTAGACAGCCTCCACGACGCCTCGAGGCCACGTTCCTCTCGGGAGTGAGGAGTCGACGATGACGACTAAGCTGCCGACTTGAAGGGGTCGTCGTTGGTCGTCTGACGCCCCCCGGGGCACCAGCGTAGGCAGGTACTCGTCTACCCAGCGCCGCCAGAAATGGTCGGCGAGCGCCTGGGCAGCTCTCCATTGTTTGCGGCTGGCCTCCTCACAAGGCCCGGTACGGGGAAGGCCCGAGGAGGTACCTATTAAGAAATGGTTAGGCGTGAGGGCCTCCGGATCCTTGGGATCGACAGAGACATGGGTTAGAGGTCGAGAGTTTATGGAGTGCTCGGCCTCTGTCAGCAGCGTCAGTAGTATTTCTTCTTTTAGCGCTTTTTGGTGCAGCGTCGCTCCCAGCGCCGCCTTAACGGAGCGCACCAGTCGTTCCCAGGCTCCCCCCATATGCGGCGCTCCTGGTGGGATGAACTTCCATTTCATGCGCTGCTCCAGTCCGAATGGAATGAAATCTTTCGTCCACTCTTTGTACGCCGCTCGTAGTTCGGCGTCTGCCCCTCTAAAGTTGGTACCATTGTCTGAGTACATGACTCTGGGCCAACCTCGTCGAGCTGCCATTCTTCGTATGGCCATTAGCGCCGAGTCGGTAGATAAGCTCGACACTAATTCCAGATGCACTGCTCTCGTAGTCAGACAGGTGAACAGGGCTCCCCATCGTTTTTCGTGTCTTCTTCCGATGACTACCGTTATCGGTCCAAAATAATCGGTGCCGCAGTGGGTGAAGGGCCGCGGCGTCTCCATGATTCTTTCCATTGGCAAGTTTCCCGTAACTGGTTTCACTGGCGTAGCTTTTCTTATTCGACAGAGCTGGCATCGCTGTGCTATGGCTCGCACTGTAGGGCGTAGGTTGACGACCCAATACCGCTGTCTTAAGTCATTGATTACACGCTCGTTATTAGCGTGCCCAGCTTTGCGATGTGCATGTTCTACCAATAGCCGTGTGAACGGATGTTTGCCGTGTAAGATCACCGGGGTTTTCTTCGTTTCCTTGACTGCCGCATGTCCGATTCTCCCTCTGACCTTGAGAATATGATCCTCTAGGTAAGGGTCCAGTTTATACAGACTGCTGGACTTGGGTACCGGCTTTCCTTTTCGAAGTAACTGTATTTCATCGGCATAGTTTTCCAGTTGTGCTTGTTCCAGCCATAATTTCTCGGCCCTTTCGATCAAGTCGACGGTCATTTGGCTGGACCTATCGTAACACTTTGCCTTGAAAAGGAATGGCATGGCTGTAGCTCGTAATAATTTTTCGAAAGAAGAGAATCTATTTATGTCTGGCAGGTGAGAAGGTCGTTCTCGTTCTCTTTTTTCTTCGACTATCACGTACGTTGACTCGTCTCCGGTAGTGTCTTCTTTGGATTTCTCCTTTGGCCAGAACTCTTCGTCATTGTACAGGAACGCGGGACCGGTGAACCATCTGTCTTCGGGTTTCATTCGTACGGTGTAGTTAGGGCGTGTAGCGTCATCTGCCACGTTGTGATCGGTGGGTACCCATCTCCACTGGCTGGCGTCAGTTAGCTCCGCGATTTCACCCAGGCGGTGGGCCACAAACGGTGTGTACTTCACGGCGTCTTTTTCGATCCATCGTAGGACGGTTTGTGAGTCTGTCCAATAGATCACGCTTCTGGGCTTGTCACGGTGCTCCTTTATTATAGTCTCCGCCAGTCGTGCGCCGATCACTGCTGCCTGTAGTTCTAGTCGTGGGATAGTAACTAGCTTCAGGGGGGCCACTCTTGCTTTTGCTGCGACCAGCCTCACATCCACTCTTCCGTCTTTCTTCTGGATTCTCCAGTAGGCTGCAGCTGCGTATGCTTGTTCGCTAGCGTCGCAGAAAATATGCAGGTCCATGAGGTCGTCTGGGCCCTTATCGTAGCACCTTGGGATGCGAAGCTTCGTTACTTCGTCCAGACTTTGTATCCATTCCTCAAAGTGCTGCGCGTCTTGTTCTGGGATTGCCTCGTCCCATCCGATGCCGTGTCTCCACAAGTTCTGGAGCACGATCTTGCCGGTGACTGTGAAGTGGCTGATGAGTCCTAGAGGATCGTAGACTGCCATCACTGCACCAAGGGCTTCTCGTTTAGTCGGCGCTCTGTTTCGAGTTTTCACTTCGGGTGACAGCCGACTCAATCCAGTGTTAAAGCCTAGCTCGTCTGAGCCTGTTTGCCAAAGTAGGCCTAGTGTTTTGTCCGTATTTTGTTCTCGTTGTCCGAATCTTACTTCTGTGTCGTGTGCCAGCTTCTCCGGTGTAATACTTTTCAACACGTTGAGTTTATTTGAGCACCAACCTCTCAAATTGAAGTGGGCGTTCTGATGAACTCTAATGACTTCACGCGCTGTCTTAATTGCTTCTTCCTCGGTTGCCACGCTGTCTACGTAATCATCCATATAGTGGCTCGTTGTTATAGCTTGCACGGCGTTAGGGTATTCTTGCGCGTACAGTCTTGCGTTGGCGTCTCGTACTGAGTGCGCGATGAAAGGTGAACACGAGGCTCCGAAGATCATCGAGGTCATTTTATATTTCTTCGGTGGCTTAGTACGTTCCTCACCTCGCCAGAGAAACATCTGCGCAGCCTGGTCTTGGTCTCTTATCTTCACTTGGAGAAACATTTCCTGTATGTCTGCCGTGACGGCTACTGGACGCTCTCTGAATCGAAACAATATTCCTGGCAGCGATTTCAAGAGGTCAGGTCCTTCTAGTAGATAGTCGTTTAGGCACACTCCACTGTATCGATGTGCGGCGTCAAACACTAGACGTATCTTGCCCGGTTTATTTGGGTTTACAACCGGGAAGTGCGGCAGGTACCACACTTTCTTACTTCCTTCTTCCGTTCCGTTGCACTCCTGGGCGTATCCTTTATCGAGTAGGTTTTTGACCAGAGTGCTATACTGTGCTGCAAAGTTTGGTGATGAATCCATCTTCTTCTCTAATATCTTTAATCTTCGCAGGGCACAGCTGTAGTTGTTGGGCATCGAAGCGTCTTCATCACGCCATGGTAACCCGACTTCGAAGTGATCACCGACTTTTCTCAGTGTTCCCTGAACCACGTTCATTGCCTTCTGATCTTCGGGTTTGATCTTCTTGGCCAAAGAAACTCCTAGGGCATCAATCCTGAAGTGTGACTTTACTAACTCTTCTATACGACGTACGTCATCTGTCTGTCTCGCTGCAGACACATCGTATAGATGTAGCACGACTTGTCCCTCTTGTTCCTTCAGCGTGGTGCGTGGCGCAGTCCCGTGGATCACCCATCCTAACTGAGTGTAGGATGCTGCAGGCTCATTTTTCTTGCCCATGCGTAACTCTCGCGTGACTATTAGGTGCCAGTTGTCCGCACCTATCAGTACCATCGGTGTAGCTTCTCTGTAGAATGCGTCGCTTTGTATGTCTTGGAGGTGAGGAAAGTTTTCGAGTTTTAACCTGTCCATCGTCTGACCATGAAGTCGCAGGTTTTTCATTGTTCGTGCGCGTAGTTCTTGGAATTCACCGCTCTGGCCACGTATCTGTAACTTGACTTCCTGGCTTTGTTCTTCTTGTTGTTGTGAAGTCACGCTCTGGATACGTAAAGTAGAGACCGGTCCGCTTATGTGCAAACGACGTACTAGTTCTTCGTCGACGAGCGATATTGTTGAGCCTTCGTCCAGTAGGGCGAACGTCGATATTTGCCCGCCGGGCCCTTTTAATAACACGGGACACATTTTCAGCAATACGCGTTGCGACACATTATTTGACGCGGAGACGGTCATTACCGCTTCCTGCGAGTGTGGGTTCTCGGTATCAGTTGACTTATCTGGCTTATCACTTGGCGGTGCCTCTCTCTCCTCTCGATCTTTGTGCAGCAGCGCGTGGTGTGGGCGGCTGCAGGTTCCTCTGCCGCATCGCTTCGCTCGGCAATGTTCGCGTCGATGGCGTCTTGTCACACACTTGAAACACACTTTGGCAGTACGTGCCCAATCCCATCTTTCATCAACGCTCATCTTCAGGAACTTTGCACATTTCGGTACCTCGTGATCACTGCCACAACACAAACACTCTTGTTTTCTTTCTTCCTCCTTTCCCGATGTCGCGTAAACTACTTCCCGACCCGACTTCTTCTTGGCGTTAAATTGTGGCGCGCTTCTCATTTCCTTCTTCTGGACGGGTGCGGGCGTCGCGCTAGTGAAGGCGTATTTCATGGCTCGGTCAGCCTCCCGCATCAGGAATCTGGACAACAATATCACTTCCGGTTCACGCGACGATTCCGCAGTTTCAGAAGCGTAATCGCACCATCTTGACTTTATGTGCGGGCTCAGTTTCTCTACAACTTCGCGAACTAGCATCGGGTTCCATATATACCCACGATTGTCCATCTTGGAAAGCACGCACACTATGTTTTGAAGTTTCACTGCGAACGAATTTAATTCACTGGCCGCACCCGTGAGTCGAGGTAACTTCTTCAAATCTTCCATCACTCGATTCATGAGTATCTCCGGTCTCCCGTAATACTGTTCTAGTGTCTTCATGATCACTTGCGGGTCAGACGCGGAGTATAGGAGCGCGGACACAGCTTCTCTTGCTTCACCCTTAATGCAATTGCGTAGTCTTGCCAAATTTTCTGTTGTCGTGAATTTGCACAAATTCGACGAGTCGTCGTACGCCGCCTTAAATGGCAACCATTCAGTAGCCGCTCCCGTGAACGTGGGCAGCTCAGTCACTTGTCGCGGCGGCGGGCGTACGTGAATCATTTTTTCCAACGCGTCGGCCAACTGTTCTATTCCTCTTCCAACTCGGCGTTCTCCTCTGGTAGGCGAACGCGAGGTCGACCGTTGCCTTTTCTGGTCATTCCTGGCAGGTGCGGCGGCTTCGATACGTGCGGCGGGTTCGACGTAAGTGGCAGGTTCGAGGGCGGCGTGCATGGCGGCGGGATGCGGAAACTGCGCTTCTCTCTGCGGTTGATCCGCGACTGGAGGGCGACTTCGGTCAACACTTTGAAGCCACTCGTCCACCCTGTCTTCACTCATGTGCACGGAGCCTTCTTCACGAGCCTCTGCCTCTGCCTCAATCGTCGACACTTCATATTCGAGTCGCTTGTTGACGAGTGCTTTTTCGAGTTCTAATTGCTCGTTCCTTATCGCAGCGATTCTCTTCTGTGCCTCGTATTCTGCCTTCTTCACTCTTGCCACGTCACTACTGTACGATCTTCTGGACCTTATCGTACTTACTGTATCCCTCACAGAAACATCGTGCGCAGCTGTCATAGTTCTCACTGATTCCTGGGTTCGAAACACGGCGCGCGTCAACGGGTAACGCGATGTGGATGGTGTGGCGAGCGATTCACCATAGTCGTACGCGGTCGCGGTCGCGGTGGCTCTACTTCCCGTCGGGACGCGAGGAGCCGGCGCGGCGAGGGCGCCATCGGACGTCGTCGGCGCAACTCTCCCCGCCGCGGGCGTGGCGGGGTGTGCGATCGCGAGCGCGGGGGCGGCGGGATCGGTCCCAGCCGCGGGCGCACCATGCGGTGGGCGCGGGAGCGCGGGCGCGATGGTCGACGGCGACCTAGGCGGCTCTTCGAATGCGAGATGGCGGCGACTATCGTAGCCCGATTCGGATTCACTTTCCTTGGCCGAAATGCTTCTAGTCTTCATTGTAGATGTTCGTTTCGACCGGCGGTTTTCTATCTTCTATCTGCTATCCGGCTCGAAGGACCAAATGACGAGGTGGACTGTATTTTCTTGAATTAAACTTCGGAACTTCTTTATCTTGTTTATTTTCCCAGGGCTGGCTTGCTGCTGACGGTTGAGTGACGAATGACGGAATGACACCGAGCGCGGCAAGCCACCCGCTTTTTATCTTATTTCCTACTTACACAGGTAGTGAGCGTGGGCGCTTAGGCCTCGGCCAATCAGAGCGCGGGTGGTGGCGCGGAGTTCGAGTCGTTTTAGCGCTGACCAATCAGAGGCGAGCGCATCTGTCTATTGTTTAGACAGGTTCAGACCTGCTCGAAGCGTGTTACGACCGAATTCTGTGCCACCTTACAATCTTCCTTTATTAAACATAAATTAAAACAATCCCTACACTATTGCTTATACATAAAATCCCTGCTATGAACAGTCTTTATTTATTTAAATCTAAACCTTATCCATTAGGTATATAATTTCCCTTAACATCAAGCCTTAGTATCTAACTTATCTATTTATTTATATCCTATTTATTTCGACGTCCGTAATAAAGACTATTATGGGATTGTATCAACTGTTTATGTTTTCGTGTAAGTCGTAAATATGTCCAAGGGTCTTTTTTATTATGGCTTGTAAACGGCTTGGCGAGATGCGATGAAATATGCTAAGTTTGACAGTAAAACTTCATATTGCAAAACCGTAACAAAAGAAAAACTTTACGATTTCGTATGAATATCAAATGAAAATATCAAAATCCTTTGTAAGTGACACTGTAGTGTAGCGAATGGTAGGTACACATGATTTATTCAGATCTTTTCAAAACAGCTTTGTTATACACAGCATATTGTCAATATTGCACAGTTCACAAGCTGTACAAACACATCTTTCATACTGTACATTTGCATACAACTCCAACATGAAGAATAGAACAGAATGAAAAATTCAATACTTTTTGACAACAGTCACTCGTCACACCGTTCTCAACGAGTTCACTCCACCCACTACTTCAACCCCAAAAGACAAACCAATAAATAAAATGATACAGTCCGTAAAACAAAGGTGACATGTCTCAAATACTCAGGTTTTACAACCGAATAAACCAAGAATAAAGAGGAAGCCCCCTAATGTTCCTAATTTCGGAGGACAACGAACTCCAAACATTCCGACCGGCCTATGCAGATGGAATACACTTACTTTAGGATTGTCCAATTTGCGTGAACATGGGTTTGTACTTTCCTCTAACAGTTTTTGGCATTGTTTTATGTAGGGCGTATATTTATTGTACTGTAACGGGTTTCTCGTCTCAATGGTTTTGTTATTTCAATATGGTAGCACTTCTAAGTAAGGGTACTTTTAGTAAGGGTATTTTTTATGATGCTACAAACAAGAGAGGTTAGGGTAGTAGTAGGGTACTACCCTAACCTCTCTTGTTTGTAGCATCATAAAAAATACACAAAATAAGTACTGAGTTTCGCGGACATCGTTATTGAACAAAATCCGATTGTCAGTCAGCGGGCTTGTATCTCATGAACCGCAATAGGTGCTTGGCCGTTTTTTTTATTCTTGATGAGTCTGCTCTTGACCTCGATTTTGCCTGATGGTCTACGAAGGAGTGAGCGAGCCTAGAAGACGTCTGTGAGTGTTCACTCCTGATTCGAAGACTGACGGATAATAAATAGAACGAAACACAGACGTCGTAGCATCACCATGTGAAGGTTCTTCTATTTCTGAAATAAAGTGGGTATAAGAAGTAGTACAATATATTATTAATATCGTAAGATTGCACGTGAATACGAGCAAGTAAATTGTTTGTGATAGCAATGACGCAAAACCACTCAAAAGTAATTGAGTCGATACTACAAGTATTGAAGCCTATAAAAGAAATGAACAAAACATCTTCGGCCCTTTGTTAATCAGGTGCACTAGAAAGTTCTATTCGACGATTACTAGTGTTATTGTATGCTTTTAATTTGCTTTTTTAAAGATAAGATCATTACTAATTTTATCTTCAAGTACCGAGCTCTCGAAAAATGTATCGGATAGCCCTTTACAAGCGTCATCGTAAAGATGACGCAGAAAAACTCCCATTTTTCCCACCTATGTTGTGGTCAGTTTCGATCCCACCATAATTAATATCAATTAACAACTCCCTAACTAGTACTCCTTTGTTTCCAGACAACTTGCAAACAATTCCGAAGACCCAACAAGAGAACAAATACCTATCCCAACACGCTCGGTCCTACATTTCCTTACAAAGTTTACCTTATTCATCATCGTGGTTCTTTCTTAAATAAATATGTAAACTCAGCTGCCATTGTTCAGGTGTTTCGCACTTAGAGCATTGACTCACATGTTGAGAATTTCCTGCAAACGTGTTTGAAAAGACGTCTTGGTTTTGAGCCTGAAATGTAGTGGCAGGGTTGTCGGGTTGGTCAGATTTTGTTTGTGTACAAGTAGATCTGTATCCTTTCTACCCTAATTAATGTGGGTTTCTGTTCAGTCTTTCATTCATCTTTTATTAGCCGCTATCGTAGTGTTTATTTCCATCCTAGCCATATCATCTTTAATTTTTGAATATGTATATAATAAGCCTTTATTTACCATTTTTATTTTTGTTCTGCTGAGCCTTTTTTTTCATTGATCTCTATTAGTCGTCTAGTATTTACTTCCTTTTTAGCCATATTATCTTCCACCTATGTACTAAAAAATGAACTTGCGAAGAATTTTCTTGTAAGCCAGAAAAAGCGTTAAGGATAACGTGCAGTAAAAATGAGCTTCTCGAAACCGAGATTTTACTCCTACTTTCTGACCAACCAAAAAAAATTTAAGGAATTTTCAAGTAATAAGTTCCATATCATACCCTTACTGAAATAAATCGCAAGAAGTAGATAAGTGTCACTGGCGAAATATATCTTGTTGCGAAGGCCGAACTTTAGGCAAAAACAGCTGAGTCCATAAGTTAGAAATAAGGCAACCCTAATCCGAGAACAAAAGCGTCTGGAGTTTCGAATAGCTCAATACTTGTTATTTGAGTTGAAAGGAGGAATGGGGGACGCAGACGCGAACTTGCCCTTTGAATAGAGGTCGAGCACAGTAGTTAAAGTTACATTAAACCTGCAGTGTCGCGCTAGTGGAGATCGATCGTAGCTGATCTGACATTGGCAGGTACAAAACAGTCATGTTTTGTGTAGAAAGTATTGGTCTGATGAAGGGGATGAGGACAGGGGATGTTTACTGGGATGATCTCTTCGAGGTTGCCTGGAAGAGATCGCGGAATGCGATAAGGCCGCCCATTGTACATGTGTTTTAGTTTGTAGTTTTCTTTTTTTATTATTCTCGGTGTAAAATAAATAAATAAATGTCCACATATAGAAAGTCTGGAAGATGGCATGTTGCGTCGACCCTAAATGATGAATCTTCTTCGTTATTTCATAGTATGACAATTATACATTTTCCTACCATATCGGGGTCGTAAAAGGTACTGATTAGCAGCAGTGTTCATCTGTTAATAACAACGGTTACCAACTTCTCTGCAAAGCTAGGTGATAATGACCTCTATCCATATCCAATTTAAACTCCAATGACGCACATCTGCAAAGAGTGCAAAGTGAGGTCTAGAAAAATATTCCAACCATAAAACCAAGTTTAGATCATACCACATGAGCTGTCGCGACGAATACGAAATTTAGCAATTCAATGGCCACATGAATGTACAGCAGTTTGAAATTCAAATACATACAGTTCTACATGTCTGGCTGTTTACAATAACGATCAAGGCGGTTTGTTCCACAATAAATATGAAAATGTTTTGACAATACATGTTGCTAAGTGATATAGTTGTCACGTACGCCAAAAGTATTGGGGAAATTGGCGTACCTTTGGGATCGATACTGTGCCCTATTTTCTTCCCGGTTGAAAAGTAGTCGGGAGTTTCCTGCTGGTTTTATTTTTCACTGGAGCTTAAATTCGAGAAGACGGGACAGTTAAGTGCTTTGCAACAGACAACTTCGACGGTGAAACGTGACTTTGCTAAAATGCACGTAGAACTTTGTGCGGGTCTAAGAAGTTACTGTGCCTTAGTTACTGAAAAATTTAAAAGAAAAACTTATATAATTCTTAGCTCAATTTACTTTGAGGATACTCAAGAGATTCGGCGAACGCTTTATTTATTAAGTTTTAGATCTTACTAGCTGCGCCCCGCGGTGTTACCCGCGCAGCTAGTATATATATATAAAAAATAGTAGCCTATGTGTTAATCCAAGGTGTCAGCTTCCTTTTTTTTTTTTAAGGATGGGAAATCATCAAATGACTTCTTCCGCTCTGGGTGGAGCGGAAGGGCGTGTCAGACTCTTACTGACTAAAACCCATCCGTGTTCCTTCTAAAGCCCTTTGCGTTCCAGGGCCGCGGTGACAGCGAGAGGTGTCAGCTTCTTTCATGCCAAATTTTATCAAAATTAGTCCAACCGTTTGCGCGTGAAGAAGTAACAAACATACACACACTCACAAACTTTCGCCTTTGTAATATAAAATAGATTATATTATATGATAAAGTTAAAAACGTAAGACAGGTGAGAATAAAGCTCCACAAGTCCCTAGAGACAGTTGGACACAACATTCACATTCGCACGTCTTCGAAGTAAACCTTTACTTAATCCCAGACAGTTGAGTTCTAGAGCAGTATTTTTGGCCCCAATCAATAAAGAGCAAGCGTCGTTGGCCCAGTCACAAAGCAGACTATCTGATGTTAAAATCAATAGTGCGACGGATTAGAATAACTTTTGTGGTTTCGTTTAAAGCTTTTGATATAGTGTAACCTAATACAAATGAATGCTATTAGGTTTTTGTTTTCAGTTACAAAAATGTAACTGTTTTGAATTTTCAAAACTTGAATAAACAAGGATTTTTTTTAATTAATAAAACGTGTTCTGGAAATAGTGTTACTTTTGTACATTTATTGCTAACGCCATAATTAATCATCATCTGCCTAGCCTCTTCCCAATTATATTGGGGTCGGCTTCCAGTCAAACCGGATTCAGCTGAATACCAGTATTTTACGTTGAGCGGCTGCCTACCAGACCTCCACAACCCATTAACTGGGTAACACGGTACTAATGCCATAATTAATACGCAACAATTTTTTATAAAATGCAAGTGTATAAATGGGGGTATTATCGCACAGGGCGATCTCTTACATACAACCTCTGGATGAACTGAAAAAAAAAAAGAGACAACCCACATAAACTAATGAAAGTTGATATGAATATGTAGTAGAACTGTTTTGCTAAAGTTAATTGATGAAGATGTAAGATTCATCATCTTCCTGCCCTTATTTCATGTTACTTGGGGTCGGCGCAACACGTTTTTTTCTTCCATTCTGTCCTGTCAACCGTCACGCTATCGTTTAGGTTAATGTCCGGTCCAGACATGGGCTGGCAGTGATGAGTTATTTTTCAGTTTTTATTTATTTTAGTTATAATTATTGTAGTTGATAAGTTTTTTAGTTTTTAGTGTTCTGTGCGTTTTTTCCGGCAGAATAAATTAATTTTCTTTCTTTCTTTCTTTCTATCACTAACTGCCTTTTCTTTCATATCACTCCTAATACAATCCATCCATCTTTTCTTTGGCCTCCCTCTCCCTGTCCATCCATCCACATTTATATCCATAACTCTTTTAGTTACGTGCATTTCATCCCTCCTCTTCACATGACCATACCAAGATAAGCGGTTCCATTTCAACTTTTCCGTTACTGGCGCCACTTTTAAGCTACCTCTAATGAACTCATTCCTCACTTTATCCATCTCAAAGATTGTACTTTTTATATAGCTCGGAAATTCCAGCCCGAAAAGATTTCCCACGAGCGTAAAAAACAATTGGAAGAAAAATTCTTCAAAGAAATCTGGGTTTTATCTGAGAGAAAGCAAAACAAGACTGATTTAAATAGTCCATTTTAAATTGCTGTTTTTATAGGCTAAGTGTTTATTTCTTTATTTATTTGAAGTAATTTAGAGGCGATAACTTTGCCATTAGTTTTTAAATAGACAAACAGACATGAATCACGTTGGCAAATATTTTGAAAGTACATTTGCTTTACTTTATTTATTGGAGCCACTGAAATAAGTTTGTTTATAAATGTATGTCTAAAACTGAGGGTAGATGGAAAACCTTTTCCAAAGTTTTTCTAGTACGAGTATTTTAGCACTGTTGCAATTTTTGTGTTTTTATGGATCGTTCGTATTCTAATTTCTGTCTATATCTGCCAAAAACACCTCTTATGTTTTCTACACCTATACCACTACCAATTATAAAGCTGAAGAGTTTGTTTGAACACGCTAATCTTTAGAACTACTAGTCAGATTTGGAAAATTCTTAATGTATATGATAGCCACATTCATGAGCAAGGCTATACGGGAACGGAATATTCCTACGAGGACGGGAAAAAATGGAATATGCGCGTACGAAGTCGCGGGCTAAAGCTAGTTTTAAAATATTTATTGCGAATTTTCTTTGAACGATTTCGAATTACCTACTAGAATTAGCCTTCAGATCTTCGTTCCACCGTCCATCACTAGGCACTCACTTTATTGCCCAGCGGTCACTGTGCATGAGGCTGACTTTTCCCATCCAGTTTTTGCGTGGCAGCCTTTTCTCCACGGGCCTGGGTGGCTCGCTGTCCGATCGCCACCAGGCTCGGTCGATGGCGCGTTGTGTTCCACGCGCGCCTCAAAGAGATGTCAGCATAGGAGACGTGGCCCGCTAGGGCCAGAGCCTCCCAGGGTTGCGGAATTTGTTCGAAAGAGTCACCGCGGCCCTGGAACGCAAAGGGCTTTGGAAGGAACACGGATGGGTTTTAGTCAGTAAGAGTCTGACACGCCCTTCCGCTCCACCCAGAGCGTAAGAAGTCATTTGATGATTTCCCATCCGTGTTACCTTTGTTGTATTGTTTTTTTTGTAAGAATACTTTGCATACCTTTGTATAAATGCTAGTTCTTCTAACTCAACAAACAGATGTGTTGCTGGGGAGTTTGTTACGCCACTTCTTCTTCCCAGCTAAAACACTAGGAAGTGGTGATGGGCGAGCGTGTCTTTATGTAGAACTTTGACGTTCAAAAAGTGCTGGCACTCAGCCTAATTTGAATAAAAATGACTTTTGACCTTTGACTTTAAAAAAAAAGAAGCCGTTTTTATTCTGCCTGGTTTTTTACGTTCAATTTAAGAAGTCTAGTCAATGATTGACTGCTCAACTAGTCTATCAAGACTGATTATACATGCATGTATGTTTTAAAATCATAGCGTTCGCGTAGGAGGCTCTTATGAGTCAGGCAGGTAAACAGTCTGGCGGTCGTAGGTTCAAGGCTTGTGTGCGATATTTTATTGTGTTTGCTTTCTTGCGGACTTGCTCCTGATTTCGCCTGCAATGCACCAGTGTTGCGGGTCGTGTACGATCTGAAGTGTGTGGTTCAGTAAGTATTGTGTTTGTTGTTGCCCTTGTGCTTTTCTGTTTACAATTAAAAGAAAAGCGCATGTGCGAAGTTTTTTTTTAGGTTCCGTACCCAAAGGGTAAAAACGGAACCCTATTACTAAGACTCCACTGTCCGTCTGTCTGTCTGTCACCAGGCTGTATCTCGTGATAGCTAGACAGTTGAAATTTTCACAGATGATGTATTTCTGTTGCCGCTATAACAACAAATAATAAAAATGAAATAAAATTAAAAATAAAAGGTGGCCCCCATACAAAAAACATGTTTTTTTAGGCTTATAGTACGGAACCCTTCGTGTGCAAGTCCAACTGGCAATCCAATCCAAATTTAATAGTTTCCAATATATCCGTGTCTTATTTTTATTAAGAAAAATTGTTTACAATTGCACGCGATTCCGGTGACATATAAATACAAAGTATACTCTTTTTTTTATTATTTAGTATTGGTTTACTTTTGACTCTAGGTCTAGGTCATAGATGACAGAGACAACGTCGACGATGGAGCGAGCTTACTCAGAAGAAGCCTGTTCACTCTAATTTTGAAGAGATTAGGGTTGTATGCGTTCGGAAACACAGACGCAGGCAGAGAGTTCCACTCCTTTGCTGTGCGCATTACAAAAGACGTTTGGAAACGTTTAGTGCGAATTAGTGGAATAGCAACAAGTTAAGGATGGTAACTTGCAGTGCGACTAGATGTCCGATGGTAGAAGGGGGCCGGTGGGATGAGGGCGTGGAGTTCCTTTCAGCTTATTTAAGACGCTTTCATGTTCCCTCTTTTACGGAGTAAACTCCAGTCGCGTGCGGCGCGTGCGTTGGTGCTGACACACACACTTTTTGTTGTACCTTATTTATTGTTAGGTATCTACCTATATAGATAAAAATAGTTTCCTTTATACTAGGTACTCATACCTTACTCATCACGGCTGAATCATAAACTCTACCTTTGTTATCTTTTACGATCTTTGTTGGCAGAACATAATAACTACCAAAATATATAATATTAGTAATGCGGAAAACTTCGCTGTGTCCTGTCCAAAAGACTTTAGTTACAGCCGAGAGTTGGAACATTGCCCGATAGGGAAATGGCTCGCTGGATATTGGAAAACGGATATTTAGTAGGTAGGTAGTGCCGCGCGGGGGAAAGGCAAGGCCTTCGCTCAAACCGCCGCTACAGGAAAAGACGCCCCAGGCGTCGGGAGTCGCTGGGCGATCCCCGGCCACCGTAGGCGCGGGCCTGCGGACAGCGAGCGTTGGGTGGCTCGCTGACCGATCACCACCAGGCCCGGGTCGATGGCGCGTTGTGTTTCACGCGCGCCTCAAAGAGATGTCAGCATAGAAGACGGGGCCTGCTAGGGCCAGAGCCTGCCAGGGTTGCGGAATTTGTTAGAAAGAGTCACCGTGACCCTGGAACGAAAAGGGCTATAGAAGGAACACGGATGGGTTTTAGTCAGTAAGAGTCTGACACGCCCTTCCGCTCCACCCAGAGCGAAGAAGTCATTTGATGATTAATTGGTAAAACTTGACTTTATCTAACGACTAGATTTTGCCCGCGACTTCGTACGCGCATATCCCGTTTTTCTCGTTCCCATATATAGCCTTCCTCGGGAAGGTGGCTCTCATAAAAAAAATCAATTTTCCAAATCTGACCGGTATTTCAGAAATTGGCGCGTTCAAACAAACAAACTCTTCAGCTTTATTATTAACTAGCTGCGCCCCGCGGTGTTACCCGCGCAGCTAGTACATATTATATAAAAAGTATGTTTTAATCCAGGGTGTCAGCTTCCTGCTTACCAAATTTTATAAAAATTGGTCCAGCTGTTTGCGTGTAAAGAAGTAACAAACATACACACAGACACACTCACAAACTTGTGTGATATAGATAGATAGGAGCTGTTTTGACTAGAAAATAAAACCGTATAAATTTACATAATATCTTTGGGACTCGACAGAGCGTAGGTGTCACAGGATCAAGATTAAGGGATACTACCAAATACCAACACGCACTGGCGGATTACCTACGGCTCAATCACTCAAAGAGATGAGACCTGCCGGTCAATTCTGTAAACATGTCGAAGTGAAGGCTTGGGTGAAGATCACGAGGTGAGCTGTCAATCCAAATAATCAAGATGAAATGACAGCTCACTTCGTGATCACGTGACATCTTGATTATATGGATTGACAGCTCACCTCGTGATCACTTCACCCAAGCCTTCACTTCGACATGTTTACAGAATCGACCGGCTGTGTTTTAAGCAGTTGAAAAGGAATTAAACACTTATGTCCGGTATCATTATTTTAAGGTAGCAATGTTTACTTTGTGTGAAGGAGCTCGTGGCTAAATAATAACAGCCGCACGGGTCGATCTTCAAGGTTAAGCAACGCTTGCCGAGGTTGGTCTATGGATGGGTGACCATCTTAACATACCGAGACTCCTCCGTGCCTCGGAAAGCACGTTAAGCCGTTGGTCCCGGCTGTCATTTGTAGATCTTTGGCAGTCGTTACGGATAGTCAGAAGCCAGAAAATCTGACACCAGTCTTACCAATGAGTACCGTGTTACCCAGTTAATGGGTTGTGGAGGTCTGGTACGCAGCCGCTCCACGTAAAATACTGGTATACAGCTGAATCCAGTTTGACTGGAAGCCGACCCCAATATAATTGGGAAAAGGCTAGGCAGATGAATGTTTACTTTGTCAACATCCAACGTAGATGCATTGCACATTGCTGCTCATGAATACCTTCACGCTCATCGCAATATTATTGTCAAAAACCTACATAAACTTAATGGACTTCCACGTGGAACTGAAGATATTTTCAGCAAGGTTGTTAGTACATACCCACAAAAGTACTCAACAATAGTTTTACTGACAATACTCAGTTAACCTATTTACATAATGAAGTCCTGAATGTGTGTTTAACATGTACCCTCCATGGTTTGACTCACTTTTATTTATGGAAAATGTTTTAATTTTTAATTTTTGCTGTAGAACAAGCAGCTATCGATGGTGGACCTATTTTTTGTGTCGAATTGTATTAGAGTGAACAGGCTTCTTCTGGCTAAGCTCGTTTCATCGTCGACTTTGTCTCTGTCATCTATGACCTAGACTAGAGTCAAGAGCAAACTCATCTCAAATAAAAAAAATAAAAAATACAAATTTTGTCAGACCAATATGAAGTACAGCCACTAGAGGTTCTAGAAAAGGTGCCATTCTATTAGCAATGGCGATTGTCGAAATGCCATAATATAAGGGTTTGAAAAATTGTCATTTCGACAGCGTTCGTCAATCCCATACATTTTTGACGTTTGACAATCGCCTTCGCTACGCTACAGCTGACAGAATGTCACTTGTCTAGAGCCTCTGGGTAGCTTAGTCGAGGGTTCGTTGAAGTGTGGAAGGTTGTGCATGCTAGGCAGGAAAGGACGTGACGTTTATCTTGTGAAGGGGGTCCTCACTGGCACTGTGTTTGCGATGCCTATAGACTCAAATTCTAATGCTTCAAATCTTATCAGTTGGCTGTAACATAATCTTTACATCCGACAAATTTGTCTTATTGATTTTGCCGACGCCCCGCCGATACTCCGAAGCCGAACGCCTTATTGCGCGTTGCATAAAATTCCGCGTAGTTACACTTTCCAAGACAGGGCATAAAATTTGTGTCCTGTAACCTGATAATTTAAAAACTACCTAGAAAGATACGTCAATTGGGTTACCTTAAATATTATCATCAACATTTGAAGACCCAATATCCTAACTCCTTCTGCGAGCTTGGTATTGAGAAGTAAATCAGAGTGAACCTTTCTACATATATGTCATGTCCTTTCCAGCATTAGGCATAAGCTTTGTACGTCCTGTTACCGAATGATTTGACAAATACTTCAAAAGAGACTTGAATTACCTACCTCAAATATCATCAACATTAATTAAAGAACCAAAATCCTTACTCCTGCGATCCTGGTATCGAAAAGTACATCAAAGTGAACCTTAATTTGGTTTCCGTCGTTATTTCTTTACGACCACGATCCGTTTACGATACCGTCTGTCTGCCGGAGTAATTGGCAATGTTTCGCATTCAAAACTCAGATTCGAAGCATTTTATTTCAATAAATTGCTTTTTAAATGTCCCTTCAAGTGATGAGGATGTTTCGCTTCAATGTTAAGATAATGTCTTGAGAAATTGATTGAGAGTTGAGGATAAAGATTTGCCTTCTGATCTTCTGGGAAATACAAAATTTTAAGTTTAATTAATTTACTACTAGTACACAGGAGATTCTCCTCTTTTTGGTGTGTAACATCTTTCCTCTCACAATCTGTGGGAGTGATTTCGTGAAATGGGACGAAAGTGTGTAACAGGAAGCCGAGGAAGCACGCGCTATTTGATTAGACCAATGAGCGCGCCCTATTCGATTTGACAAATGAGCGCGCGCAGTGGTCGAGTTGGCTGTCAGTTGATACTTTAATGTTAATGTTGCTTTTTACCAAGGTAAGACGTCAGATGTTAATCATCCTATGCGACTACTGTAAGACTCGCTCGTTCTTTATTTCCAGTAATTGCAGTCCATCCGAAGTTGATGTGGTAGATATCGCTGTTGGCGATAAGACCGCCACTGTACGCAGCGAATTAAGTTCGTTTAAAAAAGTTGTACAGACGCCAGCACATCAAGATACAAAAATCTGTCAAATTTCTTTAATAGATTTTCAACTTAATCCCTAAACATTAGGTTCAAAGTTGTTTGGGAAAATTTGACAGTTTCGGGTAGCTTCATGTGCTGGCGTAAACATGTAACAACGACAATAACATGGCCTGTATCTTCACGAAATATACTGTGGGCACAATCTATATGATAAATTCACAATTCTGGATGTACTTACGTAAAATTGCTCCCAGTATTTGTTAAAAATAAACATTGCGAATGAACTAAGCCCTGCGATTAACTACGAACTCATAAGATAATCACTAAGCAAATGTCTTAATCTTATCCATAATTTTAACTAGCTACTAGGCTTGCATGAGCTGACGGCGAGAAATTAGATTTTCGCTGAACTGATGTTATCAGAAAACAGTTACAGGCACTGATGGAGCTGCCCACCCACCGTTAGACACTTCTTGCGATTCCCACGTAAAGGATAAATAAATGAAGAGATTGAAATAATCTCTAGACGACCCTCCCACGATATACGTTCAGAGTTTATCAATTATTCGCTGTCCAATTCAAGTTTGTCCGCAAAGCCATGTAGCGTGACGTCACGGGCGCCATTTGTCGAGACTTTTCGACTCCAGCCAATGTAGGACGGACGGCATGTTGGGATATCTAGCGTGCTAGCTAGTATTTTATCTCTCCTGGCCTAGTACCAAGCCTTCGGTGGCTTAGTGCTTATGCAATGCGGATTTAATAACGATTGAATTTAAGTTAAAGCTGTGTTGAATAAGCTTGGGTTTATTGGTTGTTGAGAAATGTATCGTAAAGTTTGACATTTTGTTGGGTTCGTAATGAAATAGGCAGACACGCTGCAATCATTTTGCATCCATTTTACATTTGCCACAATGCCTACTCGCTTTTACAGCTTGTTTACAACAAGCTGTAAAAACGAGTAGGCATTCGGATTTAATACTTGATATTATAAAGATAAAATGACAAGTACAGACCGAATTTCTCACACAATTAATTCTCTTTGCAATCAACCCCGGGTACATAGGTATTTGCCATGTGTATGTCACCGGAAAATGGCAAACTCCGTAAGATTATAAAATAACTTGAGAGATTGTAAAGTTACGATAAATTGCCAACTGATCATTTGGAATACTTTTTACGCATCAAAATGTGATAGTCCATAATATCTCGAAGTAATTCCGAGAAATTGTGGACTGACATAAAATGGCGACCAATCAGAGCACAAGTCTACAATTTATCCGTTTTATACATTTACAAGCAATAGATGCATTATACAATGTATAAGCTTACATGTATAAGCAATAGAAGAATAGAAGGTACCAATGATCTAGATTTAAACAAGACAACTCACTCACAAGCAATGCTGTGCTCCTTTACTCTAGCTCCCTTACATGCAACATTGTAACATGAAAATCAGGCTCGCAATCAAACCGAAATGAATTAACCACAACCCGCGGCATCGGAAAGTATAAACACAATACCTTATTAAAATCATTAATGGAGAAAGTACGTGAATGGTACGAGGCCGGTGAACCGGCAAAGAGAGCCTGAACGATAAATAGAGCGAGGCTGATTAAATCAGGCTACATGGCGGAATACATAAGGTTTATTATGTTCCAACGCGTATCGGAAGATGCAGCGTTGAAAGGCCTCCCACAAGGTGGACCGATGACCTGGTGAAGGCGAGAATCCGGACGCACAGGACCGGTCGATGTGACACCAGTATTCAACAGTGGATGTGTTTCGGCTAAAATAGTAATGATTTTTTTCGAGACAAAGCAGTTGAAACTCTATGGAGTTTTCCTGAACTGGGAAACTGGAAAGTTTGATACTCAGCTGAAACACTGGGAAGCGGTCAAGAGCGTTTTGCATTTGATGGTGTCCTTAAGTCATTGAGCCGATACGCGGAATTTCGATAAGAGATTTCTTAGCGGCTAAAGGATTAATTGTCTAAAGGACTCGCATTAGTATACTGCGGTTGACTATCGATTTGAAAAGCTTAATGATTGTCGCGGTCATAGCTGTAAGAGATCTATATCATGCAAATAAACGTTAGATGCTTTCAATCTGAGCGTCAATTTTTTAACCACTTCATTAGTCTAGCCGAGCCTGTCTCCGTCTTATAACAAGATTCGGTATTGAACGAGGATTCCGGTACATTCTTCTTGAAAAGAACAAAGTCTCTGAAAATTAACGACTAAGGTTTTATTCTGAGTCTACGTTGATGATATATACGTACTATATTCTTCCAGACTGTTTGCACAACGTACGCCCCAATAAGCAGCACGGAACACCTAAAATGAGAAGTAGTACAATAATAATGATGAAATAAGTAATTTCGCTTTTTATTATACACCGGTTAGACACGCTCGAGTAACACGCTGTACGTTTTTATATTATTTTTATCACGTTCACTTTTACTGTGTTTAACACAGACGAGTTTGTGTGCTTAACCGGATACTGTGATGGACGCAAAAAGTTGTTTGATTGAACGATGACAGGCATGCCGAAAGACCGGTAATTATTCTGAGGTCCTGAGGTCTGAGGTGGGATAAGATTGCACTACATACGCATCTGTAAAATATACGTATGCCAAAAACATGCTCGACTTGTCGCTCCATCAGATCATCATATCAGCCTTTTGCCGTCCACTGCTGAATGTAACCCCCGCCCTAAAGAGCGCCAACCATCCCGGTCTTAAGTGGTCCGCATCCATCCGCTGCTAGCCACCTTCTTCAAATCATCAATCCATCGTGCCGCAGGGCATCCCACACTACGTTTGCCCATACGCGGTCTCCACTGTAACATATGTCTGCTCCATCGACCGTCTGTCCGTACTACAAACATGGCCGTCCCACTTCCACTTCAGCATGCTCCATCAGATACCATCAGATTTTCAAATCAGACAGTGTTCCCAAATTTACCACTGATCTAACTCCAGTGATGTTTGAGACGAAATTTCTCGCACTTCCAACGGCGAACATACATACCTATAGCAAAGATCCTTATCGGATTAAAACGTACCGCGCAGATCAAGTTTCCATTTCCTCTTTGAGCTTTGGCAGGATGTTAAAGCGGCTTTGTAGTGATGGAGCTACACATTCTTCATCCTTAAAAAGGAAAAAAGTTTTTCGTTGAAATCCTACCTACCTGCAAACGAATACAGACCGCCAGATCATCAAGAGAAGCCTCCACTCAATGTACAATTACAGATATTAAACCAAAACCACCTTGCAGAGACAACACAATAATAAAATCATGTCAGCCATCTTACAATAACAGTGAAGACGCATAGAAAACAGCACATTACGCTTTATCACGTGGAAACACTGAAGCGTGACCACAACGCAGACCACGGCGCACTTTCTTTTTGTTCACCTCGAGAGAAAAACATTGCATACATTTGCTTATGAATATCATTGCAGATTCATGTAAAGAAACAGATACTGAATACTGATGCATGATTTTACAGCGCACAGCGTTGCTTAAAACTAGCGACAAGAATGTTTTAGCATTCATGCATACGTCCCAACCATATTGCTTTCATGAAGATTTTTCGAGTTTCTTTAGTGTTATTCTGTAAGAATGTCACCCTGAAAAATCCCTAGCAGCAATTGGAACGACAATACACTTTACCTAAGTTTTTACGTTGAGTTTTCGGATCAACCGGCTGGTGTTTAAATTCTGCATTAAGTGTGAAAACCGGGAGATTTGAAACTAATCTTATCTCAAATCTAGTTTGTCGATTATATTTATATAGCTGATCATTGTTCTATAATACTGGTCAAGCTCGATTTTCCTCAGAGTAGAAAAGCAATAATATGATAAATGGTCTAAACTTGACTATATCTAGATCAAATTTCTACTAAAGCCGCATGTTGCCTTCACAACGTTAACAATGGGCACCAAATCATTATTTATGAAAACGTATACTTGAGTCTTACTTTCTCAGCATTCAACATACTCACGGACATCAGCAAGGCCATGATTCAAGGAGTTCGCTATCATCTATAGCTCCTTATAAGCAGTGACATTTCATCTTAACATGCAAATGTTACGTCATAACCTAACCTAACAGCAGCTAGTCTCCTAGACGCCCTGAACATGACGTAAAACTATGACGTCAGAGATCCCACATAAAGAAGTCGCTGGCTTTGTATAAATTTATACTGTGTTCTTCCATGAAGAACTGAATACACTAAGTAAATTAACACATTAGAATGACTCATGGTATGAACGAAAAATACGTGAATCTCCTCACATAGAACTATGGATTGTGTGAATGAGATAGCTACATTATGTAATACTTTCGTCTCGATCAATCATTCTTGGTTTTATTAAGGAAAGACACGCCGGAAAAGGCCAAGGTAGACATGAAAAGTTTACTATTTTCTTTCGCGCTACCAACAAACCTTTTATGCTTTCAGTAAATAAGCGTTTTAATTTACGATTATCAGACTAAGCTTCCGTTATTATAATTTTATGGTTTTTTAACGCAGTTAATAAATATTCAAATGTTTTAAAGTCAAGCTGTGTTGCAAGCCAGTGCCAGATTACCTATCATTGACAGTCGGTTGTATTATTCTTATCTAATTTCCGCTACGGTAAGACATTGTCTACTGCCAAATACGGTTTTATGAAGTGCCAAATACAGCAGTAGCTACATTTCTTCAATTTATATTTATTTTTTATTATTTCATATGGGTTTGCTCTTGACTCTAGTCAACGTTATAGATGACAGAGACAAAGTCGACGATGGAGCGAGCTTACCCAGGAGAAGCCTGTTCCATTTACATCATCCCCCATTTTTATGGATGGGAAATCATCAAATGACTCCTCAGGATTGTCAGGCTCTGACCCAAGACGTGTTCCTTCAAATCATCATCATCATCCATCAACATCATCTCCTAGACATTCAATAAGCAAAAACATTGACAGTCTCAAAACCGAATAGAACGAATGTTTCTGTTTAAAATCAACGATGTTTAGATATTTCCAAAACAGCATGCAATCTCCAAGTAGCTATACTGGTTACTCTTTTCTTGAGTTAGCAAAAGGAGAACTTGATAATAAAGCCTATAATTAATCAATTTAAATAATCTCCATACAAATCGATGTCATCAAACGCATTTTCGCTTTCAATAACGTGTGGTCAACGCGCGAAAACTAATACTTAATAAATAATCGGCCTGTCAATACATAAACGCTATTTACATGCCGTACATAATGGCTGTATATCACGAATATAAAAGTTTTTGAAGCGTAACACTTTCTAACTTTGCCTGGAGTCAGCGTGTGTAACATATCGTGTTCGTCGGAGATAATTAGGTATTGGGATCTTGTGCTATAAGAATAAATTACTGATCTCTTGAGTTTCGTAAGAGATGTGAAGTATTTTGTTTGACTACTGTTTAGAAGGCAATGGGAGCTAGAGGATGGACTTCGTTTCTGTTTTACGAGAGATTGGTCGAAGAAAGTATCACACCGTGAAGAGTGACAGGCTATGGGGTAGATAATATTTGCCCAGCTGTGAGAAAATATCCGCAAAAAAAAAAATCTTCTTTACAACTAGAAACTGAATAGTTTCTGGAGGTACTAGGACATTTAAAACGTAATATTTTAGTCCACTTACTTTTGAGTTGAGACTCTTCGTTATTATCATATCAGGTTATCTTGTCCAGTCCTAAACATGAGTATCAATTAAAACCACTTCAATTGAATCCTGATTTATTGCCAGTAGGAGACAAAGGGGTATTAAATAGAACAAGAATAGATAAAATGTTACCGAAGGTTAGATGTGGCTAAGGGATACAATCAAATAACTATGTACACTTTATTATTGTGTCTGGCAATCAACAATCCTTACCATACCATCTGTAAGTAGTAGCTTGCTATCTATCGTTCCTCTTGTTATAAAATAACTAAATGTAAACATTATTAGCTGAAAGAGCACAGAGGTTATAGTATAGATGTCTATATAGATGATGTGATGTTATGATCGACGAATTGTTTTAATATCCATGCACTATTGCTTCTCGATCATAGACAAAGCAAAGAAAATCACTTTAGGGTAACAAGCAAAGAAGAGAAACATCCCATTTTATCGAAGCTCAAAACATCATATTAGTAAATAAACAATATAATCTTCAGTTGTCATAAATTAGGTCAGTGGAAATATGATTAAGTGTATTTTAATAGAACAAACACCGATTAAATCGCATTGATAATGCAATGATAATAAATCAATTCATATGTGAAGTTAATAGTGCATTGCGTGCTTGTTATTTATAAGTATTTGTAATGGTGCTGATAAGTGTAATGGTCACGTATTTAGGATATTTATAATTTATGAATTCTTGACGAGGAGCCGATGGGATATTTATGGGGTTTCAATTCTATTTTAGACAAAGTGATGAAGTTCCTTCTGCCAGCGGATTCGCTTGTGTTGTTGTCCAAAAATATCTCAAGGGAATGTATATAAAATATATAACAATAAGAGGTTTTCCAAAGTATTTTTTTCAAAACACTTTTGCATTTATAATATTAGCATAGATTTATGTGTCGCGCCAATACTTCGTTCGTGTCCAAAAATAATCATATCAAAGGATCCTAAATTATTCATAAAACCCAATCATAGTAATATTCAATCGATTCCGATAATATAGATTAAAACTCCGGCTGACTGACATTTCGTAAAAGGAACATGCAATGTCAAGACAGGACCGTGACCGTGCCGAACATTGGTCAGTTGTTCCGAACGGCCGTCGACCCGCGATCGCAGGGCAAGATTGGTGGATTACGCTGTACGCATGGACCGAATAACGCGCGAAAGCGTGCTTCGAATTTTGAATCCAACTCGTCAACGGAACTTGTCTATTACTTTTGATTTAATATGGCTCCATTGTTTGACATCCGATGTCTGCTTTGACTCGAGTTCTCCATATGTGATGACTTTTTAATCTTTTCGTTTATGTCGATGTTTTTCATTGATATCAACGTCGTAACGGCTTGTGATCTTGTCTTAAAATAAAGTCTCAATTTCCTTATCTCTCACGATCTAGTTGCGTAAAAACGCGGTAAACGTAAGTTTTGACCAAAGAAAAGTAGACTTGCGCAAAGCCAGGTCATGTTTTGAGAAAATGGCCCACAATAACGATGAATTACATCGTATGTTAATGTAGAATCATTTTGAAATACAGGCTTTTACTTTGTGTCTCGATTTAATCGATTCGACAGAAATAAATAACATACGCTAACGTTCTTTTTAATAGATGAATTATACGCTCGCAATAACTTAAAGGCTACCTCGGTAAGCTTTTTGCCATTAATGTAATGTTAGCCACCTTTCGCTGCGTTAAATGATAAATAGGTTTTGATAAAGGAGGTAATCTATCACTGAGTAGGTACTAGTTTTTTTTTTAAACTTAATATGTATCAAAGGCTTCTCATCTCGCGCCTGTTTTTTGTTATATTTTTACATCGTTTGTTACTTTGTAATCATGTCCTTCATCTTATGGAAAATAACAATAAACAGAAACTACTATCCATGGACTTGTTTTATTCTTTCTTGAACTTTTCCTATTATTTGTTGTTGAACTTCGAGTTGCTTGTTAATTTGTTTCATTGTTTGATTCTATGCAGATCTACTTATGCTCACAGCTTAGGTAACTAGGGGCCTAAAGAAGGCTAAGCGGCCTATGTTTTGGGGACTTCCTTCATTAACCTGCAATTAACCTTTCACTAGAATTTACCAATAATAAAATTGATCTTAAAATTAGTTAAAATAAAATCCGCTACTTTATTCCTAATTTTAATATCTCTCGATTAAACTGTACTACCCTCGTGCGATTCAAATTCCTGAGGTCCCCTTTCCCAGTAATAACTTCAGGCCGTTTGACATTCACAGCGACATCTAGAGCAACTGTTGTCTGGTTCACAGCGGTTAGGGCTCGTTCATATGTGAGGCATGTAGGCACGATGAGGAATGACCGGTTCTTCGATTGGGATCGTAAGATTGTAACTGTCCTGTTTGTGGCATTGAAATTGTAGAGGGTTAGTAAATGGTTTGATCTGAATAAAATACAACAATGATACGCAGTTGCCATAGACGATATCACAAAAGTGGCTGACGAACAATGGATGAAGACATGTAAATCTGTTGAGGAGGCCTTCACCTTTGACAACGAGGGGTTCTTACTAGCGTAGCTGAATGGAATATTTTTATTTTATATTTTGCATATTAAATTATCAAGTTGTTGTAGTTTTTTTTTCTTACGCTATTATAAAGAAATCTAAAGGAGGAGAAAAATGTAGGGAAGTGTAGATTTTGTAAAGTCTCATGGTATCAGTATGACACAAGTTTTCAGGATCAGTAATATGCTCATGCTTCTCTAAAGCGGCATTGAGAATTCAAAAAATCATACCGGTTTTCCTATCTAGGAAGGTATCTCATAAAAGATGCATCTCAGCAAATCTCATCATAAAACTAGTTTTTTACAATCCAGTCTTTTACAAAGTAACTTTGTTTAAACTTTTCCTGAGAAACCGGTATAGTTTCCAAAAAATAAAGCTTTAAACTTTTGCGATTTGTTAAAGCGACATTTTTTTAAACGACTTAATCCATAAAGGTGGTCATAATTTTTAAATGCTGGTATTTTAAACCAGTCCACCGCATGCTGTGATTTGACCTCAATCAACCTTGAGAGCTTTTGTAACGATATAAACTGTTCCATCTAATAGTTATATCTTGTCAAATTATGGTTTGGAATTAGTATAGCTTGCGTTCTCTTAATTCTTTGGTGTTCACCGTTTTAGTAACCTTTTCCCGTTGAGTGTACTGTTGAGGTACTTGAAATTCCTTGATAGCAAACCGCAGTAGAAGCCGAATGCGTCAAAAAATCCACTGTCTGACAGTAGGTAATATTCACAGGCAAAGGAATAGCAGCGCGGTGAGCGACTAGATTATATCTCTTTTTTTTTTCTTAACCTTTTGTGTCGCCGAAAGCCTCCCCCATATCCTTCCAGACATTCTTTTCTTGCGCCCCCTCGAACCAGCCTTCGCGGTGTGCATCCAAATCATCTCGCCACCGCTTTCTGGGCCAGCCTCGGCGACGCCGTCCATCCTCTGGAACCACATGGCGCTGGTGTGACCCGCCCAGTCCCATTTCAGCCTGGCAGCTTTTTTGCCCACGTAATAATACTTAAATAACCACGTAAAAATAATTTATTACTTAAAATAATATTCTGTGCTTGAACAATGTGCTAAAAGTTTCGGCTATCATTGCCAGGCCAACACATATTTGTATCGAAATTTTAAACAATGCCGTCTCTAGTCGTGTCCCCGAAGCGTCTCATTGCTCTATGATAACTTCCCTCAATTCACTGTAACAAAAGCCAACTGTATCGTAATCTTGTAACAAATTAGACACATACCTCTAACAGGCCTAATTAATTGTCTAAAGCTCAAGTGTGGACACGTTCTTAAGTAATTGGAGCTAATGACCGTGAGGCTTTCTTTTCATTGTGTTTCTTGTTAAGAGCCACTAGCTGGTAGCTGCGTTACGACTTTGAACTGCTCAGAATGTGTGTCGTAATTGTGGCTAGCTTCTGCTTTCTATGGTCGCCTGGTACTTTTCGGTTGTTTCTTTTTTTTTTTGCCTCGTTAGAACTTGCGTGGAAGGTCGTTCTTTCTATGACTAGCCTTTTGTTTGCTATGATGTCCTAGTACTTTTGGAAAATTGATATATTTTTTTGCGCTGTGATTTCGAAGCTGGCCTGGCTTGACTCGACTGGAAGTAGGAGTCCAACAATATGTAGTTCTGAAAAGCTATTACCACACAGACACAAAGACAATAGCCGCCCATTTGTTGATACATTTGATTCAAGTTCAGCTGGAACAAAAAATGGCCACATTATAATAAGTATCGTTGCAAGCACTCTCCAATAAAGTGGGGCTAAAATAGCCCCTGACAAATAACAAAATGTTGTTCAACAACCCCTGCCTCTTGGGACTATTTAGTTTCCAAACCTTATCGATGGTCAACGACCGGCTTTCCCAGCCCTTCGGGAATTCCACACGGAGCATTATGTAACAAGTGTGTAAAACGGGAGCGCCCCAATATTAAGTGGCACGCGGTGTGTTATGGAACTAATATACAAATTGACCCAGGTGAGTCGGTAAAGAAATTCCACACATTTTGTATGGGATTTTCCATCCCGAGTTTAGAAGCCTTTTTCTTTTGGTGCATGGGAAATCATCAAATGAATCCCGCTCTGTATAGAGTGGCAGGGAGTTTTAGACTCTTGCTAACTAAAACCCACCTTTGTTATTTCTAATGCCCTTTGGCATTTCAGGGCCGCGGTAACTTTTTCGATAAATTCCGCAACCTTTTTTATTATAGAATTTAGTTTAGTGACTTGTGAAAAACTGTGTAAAATACTGGTATTCAGCTGAATCCGGTTGACTGGAAGCCGACCCCAATATAGTTGGGAAAAGGCTAGGCAGATGATGATGAGTTTAGTGACCTGTGGTTTGAATTATGCCTCGTTCATACTAAATAGGCTCATCTCCAATTACCTGGGATTCCAACATGACTGCTGAAATCAAGGTTATCTAACTATCCACGGAAAGGTTTGTTCTTTTTTTTTCCATGCGAGTCGATGTCAAACTAAATGGAGCTAGGCCAGAATTCAGCTACGAGTTTGGCACCATCAGTGCCTAACGTTCGTCAGTTCCTGTAACGTGCAGGAAATAGGGATGTTGCCTGAGTTAAAAAAATATGATTCTATTAGTTCGTCAGTTAGATTATCGAAAAATATTGGATACGTTTTTTTATTTTATCAAATCAATAAAAAAATACGAAGATAAAATGCATCAAAGATAAGGAGTGGGGACTTGTAACGTCACTTTCCAGTAAAAAAATGTACTGGTAAGTGACGTCACATGAGTCTTCAATGCACTGAATCGTCATCATTTTTTGTTTACGTGACAAAAGAAAAAATACGTGTCCAATATTGTTTGGAAATCTATCTGACGGACTTAATTCGATTTTTGTCTAATACCCTATAGGACAAGCAGAACACCACTTTAAGTGTGCCATCTTCTGTAGAACAACACCACGTTATGCTCCAGAGAGGGGGTACTGTCTTACCTTTTTTCTTTTAAATTCATCCAAATGTGGTCTTCAAAACATAGCTTTCGGCTTTGTCTCCGTCACCTCTGACCTAGACTAGATTCGACAGCAAACCCATCACATTTTTTTTTTAAATGGCCACTCATTGTGTCACACTATGTAATGTTTCTTCATCTATTTTTTCTATAACTTATGTGGTGTACATGATAAATTAAGAGTTGTCTATTTTATCTATGAACCTAATCATGAGCCGGTTTACCTTGCTTCGCCCAATCTGACTCAGGACTTTTTTAAAGACTTCCAGGCTGCTCAAGTCGAAAGTGAAATAATTACTAACAGACCTATCACACTAATATAATAAAGGCTCACGTGAGTGTGTTAGTGTGTGTATGTTTGTTACTTCTTTTCGCGCAAACGGCTGGACCGATTTTGATGAAATTGAAGAACATCCTGGATTAACTGATAGGCTTACTTTTTATTCCGGGAGTGTGTTCCCTTCGCATAATTTTCGACATTCACGCGGAGTATCTGATAAACCGCGGATAACACCGAGGGATGCAGCTAATAAATTATAAAAACCGGATGTTTTTCTACAGCAAAATAAAATTAAGTCATTAGGAACATCAACCAAAATAAGCACAACAATCAAATAACCTTATTAGAAGCTATAAACCCATACGGAAAGTATTTCAATGTCAGAAACCAAATGATGTTTACGGTAATTAAATACACATCTAAGGAATTAATTCAAGGCTTGAAGGCACTGAGAATTATGACGAAAAATATGTACAGACGCCAGCACATCAAGGTACAACAATCTGTCAAATTTCTTTAATAGATTTTCAACTTTATTTCCAGAGAATTAGGTTCATGGTTGATTGGGAAGACTTGACAGTTTCGGGTAGCTTGATGTGCTCGCGTCTGTACATGTAACACAAAGGGGACTAACCTTATAAAATATTTAACACATTGGAATCTATGTTTCAAGTTGCTGCATCATCATCATCAAAGCCGGAAAACGTTCACTGCTGGTCATAGAACTTTTTAAAGCATTGGAAATCATCAAATGACTAGTCCCGTCCTGGACGGAGTGGAAGGGAGTGTCAGACTCTGTCTAATACCCACTCGTGTTCCTTAAGTTGTTTTTTACGTCCCAGAGCCGCTGTAACTCTTTCGAACAATCCCGCAACCCTGGCTGGTTGGTCACACAGGCCTCCCCCTAGCGTCGCTACATCGACCAGTCCTGTGCGTTTCGCACTCAGCAGACTCCCGCGGCTCTCACCAGGTCATCGGTTCAACTTGGGTGAAGCCTTTCAACGCTGTGTATGTTACGCGGAAGTTGCTTTAGAAATCTCTGATTATAAAAAAAATACAAATTAGACAGTGATGAAGAGCTATTGAAATCTCGGGTAGGTGTCAAAGTGCTTATAGTGTGTCAAAATGCTCCTCAAACATATTCTTTGATTGACGTAAAGTAGATTTGACCATTTAAGAAAATGAAGAGTCGTCATCAAAGTGATCGTCGCACGAATAAGCGATCGTCGTCGTCGCGCCTTCCAGTTTTGCCAAAGTAACGCGACTATCACGTTTTCGCGCGATGATCACTTTGTATTATGAATAGATTAGAATTGAAATACTATTTATTGTACACCTTAAAACATTACATTAGTGACTGATTTCTGTATTATTACATTGTATATATGTATGTATAAATGACTGACAACAAAATATGTAATGAACGTAAGCCTGAAGTATTAGAATATCCAATCTCATTCTTTTCAAGGTTTCTCAACAGAACAATATAAACCATTCATAAAAATCCAAGAACAAAATCCTTGAGTTATATTCTTGTCATTTCGAGAAGAGGAAACGCGATAATCTTGATAAACCCTTTATTATTGTAGCTACCGCGAACTATTTATCTACGTCATCTAACACTATAATGACGTCATCACTATAATACCGTAGTTACACAGGTCATGCTACAAAGATGTTACAGTAGAATCATAACCTGCCAGAATTGCGAAATTGTCCGGAAGAGTTACCGCGGCCCTGCAGCCCTACTATGACATGCGAGTGCCATCCAATTCCGATGATGTAAACGGCATAGTGCGATTTGCTATGAATAGCTCCGTCTCCCTCTTAGAGCGGAATCATGATCATTTTAAGACTTCATAGTAGGACCCCTGGAACTCAATTTTGTAGGAAAACGGAAAATTTTAGTCAGGAGTCTGACACTCCTGCCCGCTCCGCCCAGAGCGGCAGAAGTCATTTTAACCTTTGAACGCCATTGTCACGTATACATGACCAGCAAGCGCGTGCCCTGTACGCCAAACGTCACAAATATGTGACAAAAAGTATGGCTTTTTGTGGCTTGGTTCGGGGGCACGCCGATGCGTTTATTCTCTGGTGTGCAAAAGATGAATGATTTCCAATAAAAAAAAGATCCATAACGACAAGGTAGCTAGGTAGTGTCACACACGTAGTGTTTACTTTATATAACCTACATGGTTCTCATATGATTTGACCAGAACAGATTGTATGAACTAAAAGAAACTGACTTCTGAGTTTGTTTCGATGTTTCTTCTCAGGGTAGTCAACTAGAAAATGACGCAAAAAAATATAAGCAGAACAAGAAAGATTGAAGTAAGCAGGCAAATCATTTTCTTTTAATATCAAATTCGAAACCTTTTTTTATATATTCGCATGAATGACCCTTTAAAGCGCAGGCCACACCGCCAGCTAGTGAGAGAGCAAGCAAACAGGGCGAGCATCGTTTCACCTCTTTTCATACTTCGGTTCACACCCCGAACGAAGTATGAATAAAGGTGAAACGATGCTCGCTAGCTGTCGATGTGGCCTGCGCTTCAAAACCGATTAAACTATTCCTGCCACCATGTACCTTTGCACATGGTGGCTGACATCACAGTACCTATCCTCATTTCGGTAACTATATTTACCTAAGTCTCATTTAATCGCGAGCCTATTTGCATTGGACGGCCATCAATCTCGACTCCGGTATGCATCTGAAAATTCCCAAAGAACACTTGCCCAACCTGTTAAACAGAGTCCAGGAAATTTAAGCTGTGGCGCATGAGATCACACGTCTCTAGTCAGTCGTCTAGTTTCTAAGCAGAGAAACACAGTAGATCCACTCCACCACCATATTTGAAAATATACCATTCATAATTGTTCTGAGGGGCTAGCCCTCGCATGAACGACGCAAGAATGCGAAAGACGCATTTCTGATCTGATCGTAGTGGACAGATGAAAATGGTTTGCGATTAATCGAAACGTATAAAAGATTCCTCGTTTAATGGGATCCTACTGAACCACTGAGATATACTATGAAAGCGAACGGAACTGTATGCGCGCGCTGCCACCGTGCAAGTCTTGTGTAAGTTGCACTAAAAAGGCGCAACAAACAATTGCAGTAACAGCACGCGTGCAGCACACGAGCAGCTCACGAGGGGCGCAGTCGCCAGATGTGGACACACCCTAAAAGTCCCAACCTGTCAAAGACACCACTAATTTCCCTTCATTTTGACCATTTTTTAACATTGATTGTCGATGAGATATTGCGACTTGAACTCTTTTTAAGTATGAGAATTGACCTTCTGGTTCTCCATACTATGCGTCACGGTAGCCTCGCCAAACAAAATTATCATAAAACCACGATTAGGTTAAAATATTGCTCTAAATGTTATTATCAAATGATTTTGATACATAACTTACAATTTTGCCTTGACATTAACATTAAAAATGCAGTCAGGCAAGCTCCGTGATATGTCAAAGAAAATAATGATGTGAGTATAGAAATAAAAATCTAAAATGATTATGTCACCGGAAAATAGCAAACTCCGTAAGATTAAAAAATAACTTGAGAGATAGTAAACTCTTGATAAATTGTTGTATTAGTATTTAATTTGACAGTTGGTTAAAGGTTACGTTATTGAGACCGGCCGTTAGGCGACTTTAACAGCGCGGCTAAAGTTTCTAGTAGTTTTTTTAGTGTTTCTTATAATGTGAAGGCAAGGAATCTGCTTCTGCCGCGCTACTGTCGCGCTGCTAACGTCCTAATGTGAAAGCAGTCTAAGACTTCGTCTTTTCAATAGTAGGAACATAGATGGGCTTTAGACGTAAGAGTCTGACACTCCCTTCCGCTCCGCCCCGAGCGGAAGGAGTAATATTGATGATTTCACATCCGAGAAAAAAACCGGCCAAGTGCGAGTCGGACTCGCGCACGAAAGGTTCCGTACTATAAAAACGTCAAAAAAATCATGTCTGTTGAATGGAAGCCCCCTTAAATATTTATTTTATTTTGTTTTTTTTAGTATTTGTTGTTATAGCGGCAACAGAAATACATCATCTGTGAAAAAACTGTCAAACTAAAACGGTTCATTAGATACAGCCTGGTAGACGGGCCGACAGACGGACGGACGCACTTTTGGAGTCTTAGTAATAGAGTCCCGTTTTATGGAACCCTAAAACGGACTTCATGCTTAGTATTAACACTTGCGGCCTTGAGACCAACGAGGCAGTCAATAAATAAAGATGTGAGTCATGTAAGTACAAAAATAAAACTTCAAATAATCCTTTTCTAATCGTATTAGACTAACGAAGTGGACTGTTTGTCAAGGAAATAACGTGGGTACTAGGAAAACAGTTAATCCTCGATTCGATATCATAATACGCTTTATTTCTAAGTAGGTATAGTATCGGGTCATGAATGTTTATTTTCTCTAAAGGCCTCACTGTACTGTAAGTTGGAACTCATGGTGTCGAAAATGAAAAAAAATATGTTTTTTTGATAGAAGAAGAACGTGTGCGTCTCGGGACGCCCGACAGAAGTGATAACTTAAACTAATCTAAGTTGAACTATTTAATATGGGAAGCGTCTGTCCGAAATACGACTAGCGCTGTGGGTAAGAGTGAGAGAGGAAGAGCCTGCCTACCGCTGCCGTATGCGTGAGAGAAGAATCCAGACAGACTGGCGCCGTAACGCGTTACGTTACGACACGGTTAACCCTTGCATAAGAAGTTATCACATCAAAAATCTATTTGGTCCGTCCGCATCAGTTTATTTGGTCCCAAAAAATGTTGAACACGTCCGGGGATCTCCGTCTTAATCCAAGCTTATTTAAATACCATTCATCACCCTAAGTTTTGCAGCTAGGTGATTGTCAAGGCTACTGAATCTGCCCTCTGAACGGGTGTTTTTTAAGAGTTCTTGTAGATGTTATCGGATTATTGCAAATCACGTAATATTGTAATCAATCTTGTTTAATTAGGTTATAAACTCGCTTGAAATGAACAAATGAAATGTAGGCGAAAAGGGAACTTTTTACAGAAGGTTACTTTTTTTTTCCAAAAGTGGGCGAAAAAATTAGGCGAAAACGGAACACATCAAATTCTATAGGTTGTTTACAACATATCCGTGACATATCAAGAAAAAAGAGTTTACAGTCTTATGCGATTTATTATAAACTTACAAAGTTTGCAATACATTTATAGGGCTGATGCCCGCAACTCCACGGCCAAGCACGTATTTTGCTTACGAGTTCAAAGGCGATAAAATTAAATATTTTATGAAAATGAGAAGTAGTTTATTGAAATGAAATTTTGCAGGTGCAAAGCCCATCCGGCCACCATTCAAGCAGCTGAAGCCAGACATATTTTCTATTTTATTAGACGACGGAGCTACACAACTTTTTCTTTTATTACTTCTTTGGTCGCTGCCATAAAACCAACATATCTGAATCGAAAGTCATTTATGGGCTGGCAGAGATGTTTTTTTTTATTTTTCAATTTTTATTTATTTTTGTTATAATTATTGTAGTTGATAAGTTTTTAGTGTTCAGTGCGTTTTTTCCGGCAGAATAAATTGATTTTCTTTCTTTCTTTCTTTTTTTATGCAAATTAGGTGGGGAACTAGCATTAAAGAACATTAAAGTACGCCTTACTGTGCTAAGGTAAGCTAGCATATACTTGTATTCTTTCACAATACCCCATCGTTTCCAAGATCTTCCTGCATCCTTAAAGCTCCCGCCGACAGGCTCGAAGCGAGAATGTGAAAACACGTTTTCATAGAAATTGTTCTATTGATAAGAAAAAATTGTATGAAAAATCTTTGACGCAAAATCGCGTCGCACCTACATTGGGATTCTTTAAAACCATTCTTATGTAACTCTTTTCGTGTAATTTTCCTCATCAAATAGGCCCATGACCATGACAAAAGACAATTGATGTGCACCTGTAAAAACTGCACTAGGAGTCTGTCCCCCAGTCCATTTGTTGCCCGACCTTCGCCCGTCTATTCGAGACGATCCGGCACAATGGCCTATAGATCTACGAGCTCCAGTGACTCTATAATGATGTCACCGGGCGCGGCCCACTTATGCGCCACCTGTCATAATATATTAAACAGGTGAGGTTTGACGCAGACGGGACACTTTTTGGCAACTTTTGTTGTTGAGCTGTAGCAGCTCCGGAAAAGGCGACATTCTATTAGCGATAGCGAATGTCAAAAGACCAAAATAATTGTGAGTTTTTCCACGTCTTCATACTCAATACTAAATTCTTTATTGCATTCCATATGTATTTCATAGATGGTAGCGCATCCATTCGGTAGCGCATCCATTCGGTAGCGCATCTCCGTTTACTGGTCTGTGCAACTTGCCAATTCCAAAGGAAAGCATCCAAGTCGTCCCGCCATCCTCTTCGCCATCTCCTTCATGGTCTTGCGATTTCAGGGCACCAGTTTTTTTTTGTGGGCGCACCGCTCGATAGGCATGCACGCAATATAAAACAAACAACAAATCGACACCTCCATGCAATAACATCGTAACTCACTTTTTTCAAAATATTGAGTTACAACGACATTGTTAGCACAGAAAAAATGCATTATTTTTTCGTTTCTAAAATAAACCAACGTCAAAGTATTGTAACTAATCCAAAAAATATTTTTTGTCAACAATATAATTGCAACTTGATTTACAATTTATAGAAAATATTATGAGTAGCTTGTTTATCAAGTACAACAAAATTGTAACATTAGATACAATCTATGTACATGATAAAATTACGGTTTATGATCATAAAATGTACTGTTACTGCATTGTAAGTTGACAAAGACGGAACCGGACTGATGACAGGAGACTTGAGGGGGCGACATAGTAATCGGAAAAATGTGATACCAAATGAAGTTAAAGAATCTGTTGGCAAGAAAGGATCCTCAGAAATTAGTAGCGCTGTGTTTCTTTTTATTAAAAAGAAATACGAAGAAGGATTCCGTATACCTATTTAATTTCTTTTCCGATTGCTGTGGCGGACAAAACCGCAATCGACTAATAATAGCTATGTACTCGCATTCATGTAAACTATTTGGAATAACAATTACACATAACTATTTTGAAGTAGGACACTCACAATCTGAAGGGGATGCTATGCACGCGTTGATAGACCGCCCCGGAAGAAAAATCAGATTATTTTTGTACCAGAACAATGGATCACCCTGATCAGATGTGCTAAAACTACGGGGACTCCTTATGATGTTACTGAATTAGATCAAAACCTGATTCTTGATTATAAATGTCTCATAAAGAAAAAACTAAACTGGGACTGGAATAGTTCTGGAAAAAATATGACATGGACTAAAATACAACACATTAAAATAAAAAAGGAAAACCCTGATTTAATTTATTTTCAATACGATTTTCTCAGTGATCAGTACTTATCTATTAACCTTGCTATGAAACCTACTTCACGAATCACACGAACGAAAAGAGCACAAGAGACTGTTCAGTGTGAACAGTTAAACGAAAAACAAAGTATTCCTTTATTGTACAATATTTATCATAGTTATTATTTAAATCTTCCACATTCCACTCAGCTAGCTACAGACAATGACAGTGATGAAGAAAATTAATATTTTTAATAAGTTTTTTTTATATGTTTAAATAATTGTTACCTACTTACGTTTAAAAGATAAATACTTAGTGTCTTAATTTTATGTTGAATAACATAAGAAGGTATTCAGTTAAGTTCTGCTATTTTGTAATTTCTGATTCTGATTTTGTGATCTCGTTAAATAATATTTAAGTACTACAAAATGTTTCTTTTATCTTTCAAATTAATAAGACAACATAATAACAAACACAAAAATAGGTATTATAATAATACATTATCGCATTATGAGATGTGTATTTACAGATTTGTTTTGGATTGCATGAATTAACTTAATTTTTACTATATTAAAACATTTTATGTAACTTAACACCTTGGAGTTACAATTATCACAAAAATAAATTAAACTACAAAAAAACTAAATTGTAACTCAGACATACAATGTTTGTCCTCGTAACTTAAATGTCATTTCACTGTTTTGTTTTTCACGTAAGTCATGAAAACCCATGAAAACAATTTTTCTTTTACAACTTAACCATACCTATTTATAGTCCGCCTAAACTATATTAAATAGAGCCAGCTTCAAATATTGGACGGGGTGTTTTGAGTTTGCTATAATTTTTCAAACTTTAAAATCGCTCTCCTGTAAAATCACAAAAAGTGAGTTACGATGTTATTGCATGGAGGTGTCGAAATCATTTCCATAAGATGACCCCCACCTGCTTATTCAGCGTTTAAGTTTTGGCTTCCTTTTTATGGTTCCGTACCCAAAGGGTAAAAATGGGACCCTAATACAAAGACTCCACTGTGTTTCTGTCTGTCACCAGGCTGTATCTCATGAACCGTGATAGCTAGACAGTTGAAATTTTCACAGATGATGTATTACTGTTGCCGCTATAAAAAAAATTAAAGGGGGCTCCCATACAAGAAACGTGTTTTTTTTTCGGGTTATGGTATATAACCCTTCGTGTGAGAGTCCGACTCACACTTGGCTTAATACAATTAAAAAAACTTAAATTTTAGAGGTGAACTACCTCCATACATGTATGTATATATCAACGTCGTCCACAACTAATATTCAACTTAATTGACGTAATTATCACACCAGCTCAATTAATTTGGGCAGCTGTTTTTTTTTCTAATTACTTTTATGAAGTTATCTGAAATTGTCTACTAAAAAGCTCGTTTTAATTAAGGTTGAGTTCAAAAGGGTGCTTAATGATACTTTATAGCTTATTGGCAATAGGCTCGCTGGTTGCGATATTTTATGCGAAGGGTCCATTAGTGATAAAAGTAATCTATTAATGGCTTGGGATAGTATGGTCGCCTTTTGTTCATTTCAATATACTGTGCCTTTGCTTTGTGACTACAGCTTTTTCAAAAAAGGCATCCGTTTTAGTATCGTGAAAGTAATTAACCCGTAGTTCTCGTCTCATCTTCGGAGTCGCGATGGCATGGCATTAATAAAGGTCTCAAGCAGCCAGCAATTAGTAACTTCCGGGACTGTTAATGGATGCTACCTAATTCATGTAACACAATTGTTCATATCGATACTAAGGGCCAATTCCCGTCATTTTGACGTGTTTTTTCATGTGAATGCGCACGCTCCTTGCGTGCGCATTCACATCGCTGTTGCAAACTGTCAAAAGCATTTCTCACTTCCCTACATTTTGTTTTTTTTTTATATTGTTTTTTTTATTTAATATGGGTTAGCTCTTGACTCTAGTCTAGGTAATAGATGACAGAGACAAAGTCGACGATGGAGCGAGCTTACCCAGAAGAAGCAGTTGATTTTCGCTGAGATGATATTGCGACTTGAATTTAAACGCTTCATACGAGAATTGGCTCTGGTCACAGAATTTAGTAAGTCTTTAGAAAAATAAGACTTCATCATACTATCAGACACCGATATTATTTAACAATCCAATATTGAAAAAAAGATAATGATCTGTACCAAATTCCCACATTTATAATAACTGTAGGCAGAGACGGTGTTCAATTTGGTATCATTTCGTGAACAAACTTCCAAATGAGTTGATCACCGTGCACAATGTATGATGAGTGCGTCTAATCATATTAGTCAAAGTCGCTTGAGTTAGGGTTGATACCATTGCTTTGAATTTCTGTTTATAATATTTCCACGACAAAACCGACTTATTACCGACTTTACAAAGAGGAGTATTTTGTTTGACAACTTGAGATTTTGAATAAAATTATTAGTAATAGAAACTCGGGAGTTGGCTATATTAAGCTACTACTTCGGGCGGTCAGAAAGTTTCTCGGATGCTGTTAGTTCGCTGACACAAAGCTTCAAAGTATTGGAACCTAATTAATCAAACACGCAAAAAAAAAATCACTAATGAGACTTGTTAGTCTATATCGGAATCGAGGTGATTAGTATTTTTTTCACAGTAATAAATTGACACGTCCCAAAAAACATTCAAGCTGCTGTTCTAGTATTTTTCGCAGGAAATGTTACCGAGCAGTTTAAGGCGTTTTTATAGTTAAACCCACAGCTTAGTTCGCGTAAAAGCCTATAAACATCTCTCTTTCATCCATCCCTGCACAGATATTCATTCAAATAGGATCGTCGATTTAAACGTATAAACTTAACAAACGAACTCACTTTCGCATTTATAAAATTAGTTAGGCTGGTGATCGTAAAGCCATTATTATCAACATAATTAATAAATGAACATCTACGTTTATCTTATCTGATTCTCGATTAGACAGCCCTACAGGCGTTGATGGGCGGCGCTTTGTAAAACATTAGCTGACAGAGATTTGTGTCTTTTCTTAATGCACTCCGAGCACGTGTTGGTTTAATAATGGTCGTTAAATCTCTATCATGTTATTTCTGACTTTAAATAATTGTGATTTACATTTGAACTTGAATGTTTTTTGAGTCGTGTCGCTCGTGTCAATTATATTACTGCGAAAAAATATACTAATCACGTCGATTCCGATATATTCTTTTCTGTAGATCGTACACTTTTTTAAACTTGAAATATGTTGCCCCACTGCTGTCTAGTCAGTAAGTCTCGGCCCCCCACATTTTTTTTTCAAGCCAATTTGTCAAGAACGAGTCGAAGGGCCTTAGTATGATGTTTTAATGCTATCATGATTTCTTTGTGATAAAGGGATAGTGCTATTCGTCCAGTAAGGGTTCTTCTCTCTGCCACACCAGAAAAGTGGTGGTTTCAAGACGTCATAGTAAGTACCCAGATCGTCAAGTCAGCGGTTTTTGCCCTACCTCTGTGAGGGCCCCTTGTTTCACTTATCCTTCCTACTAATTTATATTAATATAATAAAGATAAAGAGTTTTTTATTTGAACGCTCTTTTAATCTCTGGAACTATCAGTCGGATTAAGAAAATTCTTTTTGTATAAGTATTCAGCATTCCTCATGGATGTGGCTATCAACATCCCTGAGAAATGCTGGAACCGGAAAAAACGGGATATGCGCGTACTAAGTCGCGGGCAAAAGCTAGTATTAGATATAAATGAGAAAGTTTGTTAGGATGTCACTCTTTCATGAAAAAATGTCTGAATGGATTAGGATGACATTTGACACACATATCGTTTCTAGCCTAGATTAACAAAGAATATCCCGGGAGCACGTTCTCTTGGGATAATTTCCGATTATCACGCGGCCGCTGGAAGAATCAACTTTATTTATATTTACTTGTTTCTTTTGCCCGTTCCAGCTAGCGCCATAAAGACAAATTAAACATTCTTAAATAGGACACTTCTCATTCCTACCAATTTAAGAGGTCGTAAACTTATCTTACGTGAAAGTCGTTTGATGTAGCAACTTAAAGTTGGCCGTCTGTAGCGCACAACAGTCTAATTCGGGTAATTGATGGTAAATATACAAATGAGCTTACTTATGTTGCCAGTGTGTGACTTGTAAATGCTAGGTAAGTATTTACATCGTGTAATGAAAGGTGTAAATATGAGGACGCTCCTTTTTGTGCGAATATTTTGTGTTCTACTGGGAGGGATTAGTTAATAAAATTGTAGGTTGAGGCTTGATTATTTTTCATCAAAAGAGTAGTCTTCTTCCTTATCGAGACGCTCGATTGGTGAGGTAAACCCTTGTTTACCTCATCAATTGAGCGATCATCGATTTATGAAATTTATCTATATGGGTCAATTGGTTTGTGAATGTTGATAAAATAATAATAATAATTTATTTATTTTCTCCCATAAATACATTAACGCAAAAAACAGAGTAGTTCAAGCAATGAGGATGGGAGACAGGATCGACTTTTTCTGATCTATCCTAACAGCGATCGATTGATCTAGTGACACCTTTATTTTTAAAAGACGTCTCTTCGGAAGGAGGTTTCAGGCTTTCAACTTTGAATACCGTGTGGTCATGGGTGAAATCTTGCAACTGATTTTTAAAATTGGTATCGCCAACCGATTGAGCTAAAATTTCGCATACACGTTTGGTTTGGATGACAATGCATGGTAATAATATAAAAGCCTGTTTTAAAAAGGTACTGATCTTATTTCAACAAGAGAGATTAGGAGTTCGTGTCCTGCTAATGACCTCCTTATTGACAACTAGAAAAAATAAAAAATAAAATTGCATTTATTGGCACAATAAAAAAAAAAAAAAAACACCTTACAAATTAACTAGAGAATATAAAAATTTAAAATACTTATAACAATATTGTGCCTCAGCTCAGCATAATGTCAGGTGCAGCCCACGGGTAGTACCATACGCTTGAACGCGCAGTAGACATATAAATAAAAAAAATAAAGTGAATAAGTGGTAGGTACTTGTAAACATAATAAATACAATGTAAAATCAAACTGAAAATGAGAAGTGTAGAATGAGCTAGGTAAAATACAATTATATAAATAGTAAACGTTCTTCTAAAATACAAAAACTATTTACATACACAAATATTATATAAATAAAAAGAATAATAAACATAAAAATTAAAAAAAAAAACAAAAAAATTTAAAGAAATTCATGTCAGAAACAAATCTTTTTCGTCACCATTGATTCTTCTCAGACTCATGGTGCAATGCGCTATTGTAGTCTGGAATCCCGACAATCCATTTTATTTACCGACTATTTCAATGTTGTTCAATTGAAGTGAACAGCCAATAACTTAGTTACACTATCCATTTCACAGATTGCTTCAGGTTTTAGTAAATAAGAAACGAAGCATTTGCTTAGAATCTCGATAGGTACTGAGCTTCTAACAGCGGTTTCATCCGCGTGAAGTCGCTAGCGAACATATTCCCGGGATAAAAGTCCCGGCATACTTCAGGACATTTTCTACCCGAGTGTCACTTTTCATCCAAATCCAATCAGACGTTGAGATGTGAAGAGGAAACAGATAGAATTATTTTGTTGTTTTCATCATCATATCAGTCGAAAGACGTCCACTGCTGGACATAGGCCTCCTCAAAGGGGGGAGGGGGGTTGCCATAACCACCACGCTTGGCAGGCGGGTTGGTGATCGCAGTGTAGCTGTTGCAGTGCACAGAAGCGCAGATAATGCTGCTGCCCATTCTCTGGTGAGTCCCTTGGTCGCCTCTTACGACACTCACGGGAAGTGAAGAAATGGTGCTATTCCTTTATATCGATTGGAAGTGGTTTATCTAGTAAAGGCGTCGACTAACATAAATTACACCTGATTGGTTGAGCCAGCAAGATCAATTTTCTTGATTGATTCAAAGTGAGTGTCCCTTCCAGTTAACTAATTTCTCACTGTCAGTCGATCAGGCATAAAATAATATTCAAAGAAGCTTCAACCATTCATTTTACTGTGATTAATTAATTCATAAAACCTATTTTCGGAATCTTGCAACTGGATAGAAAGACTAGTTACGCAATAAAGTACTAACAAGCATATGGCGTAATTGCAAGGGCTTGTTATGGTACTCCGTTTATCTCCTACGATTTATGCACGCCTGGTACAAAATGTTGAAGATTCATGTTTTTTATTAGCGTTGAATAGATTACTTTAGAGCTGCTTTTTAAGGCGATTTATATTTTAGTATGGTTATTTTAAATGAAGTTCCGAAAATCGACAACTACTCGTAGCTCTCGCCCGCGGCTTGGAATGCTTTATTTTCGACAAAAAATAGCCTTTAACCGTTTCCAGGGTTGGTTGGATGATGGTTTATGGGATCGGTCATAAAAAAGCAGATTTTCGGTACAGACAAGTCGGTACTGATCGGTGCAGGTAAAACGTGTATGGCAAATTTGTCATTCAAGTTTTGCCTGCACCAATCAGTACCGACCCATACCGACTTGTCTGTACCGAAAACCTTCTTTTTTATGAATGTACCTTATGTTTGTGCCAAAATTTATAAAAATCGGTTCAGCGATTAGGCGTGAAGACGTAACAAACAAATAAACTCACTTTTGCATTTATTATATTAGTTAGAAATTTCCTAGTTAGTCGTTACAAAAACTGCAGTAAAAAAAGCTCAAAACGAAATCTTAAATATTTTTCTCTTATTGGTGTACATTGACAAATATTCTTAGTAGGTGGCAAATACAAATGCAGAGTTCCTGCTAACGTGCTGAAAATAATACTTGGGTGGGAACATTAAATGATTTCACAGGCAGTCAACACACACATTTGTCGAGTCCAGAAATCATAAACCAAGCTTTGAGGAACTTACACAACACTTGAATCTCGGAGAAAATGCCTCCTGCGGTTTCGCCCGAGAAGAATAGGGTATTTGACTAAAAATCTAATTAGTTCGTTGGATAGATATCTAGAAAATATTGGACACGTATTTTTTGTTGTCACGTAAACAAAAACCGGCCAAGTGCGAGTTGGACTCGCACACGAAGGGTTCCGTACCATTATCTATAAAAACGGCATAAAATCATGTCTGTTGCAGTATTTGTTGTTATAGCAGCAACAGAAATACGTTATCTATGAAAATAACAACTGTCTAACTATCACGGTTCATGAGATACAGCCTGGTGACAGACGGACAGACAGACAGACGGGCGGACAGCGGAGTCTTAGTAAAAAAATGAAGACGAAACAGCGCGTTGAAAACTCGTTTGACGTCACTTACCAGTACACTTTTTACTGAAAAGTGACGTTACAATCCCTCACTCCTTATATTTAATGCGTTTCTTCGTAATTTTTTTTATTGATTTGATAAAATAAATAAAATACGTATCCAATATTTTTCGATAATCTAACTGACGGACTAAATCATATAATTATATTTTTTAACCCAGGCAACATTCCTATTAGTAGGAATTTCCCCACTTCGCCTATGTGTTATTCTGATGTATAAGCTATTTTCCATCAAGCTTTTTTCTTAAAACTGTGTGCAGTAATAATGCTGCGTGAAAGAATAACATCCATTCACCCTCAAAAACTTTTACCGAGCATGATACTAATATAAGAAGTAATAATATGAACAGAGTAAGTCCAAACATAACCTTTCGTAATACATTGATTCTAAAACATAAATAATTGCAAGTTTTGTTCGTGTAACTTGGGTTTTGCAATCCATTCGTACTAAAATATCGCATAACTTGGTGTCTAAGATACCTAGGTAATTGCATAATTTCTTGTTACAGACCATATTAGGCATTACCAATTTATAACCTACCTTTCACTGATAAATTAAACTTATTCAATATCCGTTTTCTACTTCTTGATAGTTTTCCTCTATCAGGAAATACCTACAAAAACTCGCTTGGTGCCAATACCTAATTAGGGATAGGCTTCATTACTTCAAAGAATCAATCAATACCTAAGGCGCTACGCGCACACAGCAACTTTAGTTGACGCGACTACCGACTTTTTAAAAGTGTCATTTCGTGGTTGCTAGTTGCATTGCAGCAACTACTAACAAGACCCAGCAGTGATATTCCATAAACAGTTCACCGTGAATATTTAGGTGTAGTTTGCTTGAAGTGAGCTGTCACATGACAGTTCACTTCAGAATCACATTACCCAAAGTTTTCACGGTAATGTTATAAAATAATAGACTGCCCGTTTACGGATTTACGGAGTTGACGGTGAGCAAAAGCGCAGGGCGTTATATGAGACATGGAGGGATTGAAGTCGCTCAACGAGTTGCTGTTACCGATTCCGGCAACCTGCAACTTTAAATTTTGTCAACTGCTAGTTGTGGCAATTTGGTATTGATTTTGTCACCGACTGCAACAACCGAAAACTTTTGTCGATTACCGAAACCCGCAAGCACTGTGTTAGTGAAGTTTTTTCAAAATACATACCTATAAGAATACGACATCAATGCCATAGTTGCGGATTGCCGGTGACTCGGTGATCAAAGTTGCTCTAGCTGTAGAGCGCCTAAATACTTTTCGAAACTGCACCGTCAATATTTAAAAACATTCGGTACTGGCTGAATGACTGGCTGTCCTAAGCCATAACAACGATGTTCTATATTCGAACTCCCATGTTTATAATAGGAACACGTCTAACGGCCAGCTGCTTGGTCTCTCCAGGAACTAACTTAATTGGCGTGGTGTCAAGTATCCTTCATAGAAATCGTAGGTTTAGCCATATTTAGATTTCTTTTTGAAATAATGTCGGGCTTTGTTGTCCGGGACAACCAAGTAGGTAGTAAATAAATCTCTCTATAGAATATGTAGCTATTCGATTCTTTAAATGTGTGAGCTGTTTCCTACTGTCCGTTCCTCTGCTTATTTCTTCTAAACCACGCAACGGATTTTCATAAGGTTTTCACTAATACATAGTACGAGCGATAAATGAGGAAGGTTTGTATATATAAATTGCTCACTGGCGAAGCAGGGCCGGGTCGCTAGTTGTAAACACAGTAACCTCTTACCATCTTTATACCTCCTACGCGCCCAGAACTGCGCCTTAAAAAATTGTTTCTAACTTTTAAAAATATTTGCGGTTTTGGCAGGTATTTTGCGTAGATCCTGTCCTTATCCAGCAGTAGACTTTAACCTTTTGAACGCCAGAACATAAACGCATCGGCGTGCTCCCGACGCCAAGCTACAAATGTACCGTACTTTTTGTCACGTATTTGTGACGTTTGGCGTACAGGGCACGCGCTTGCTTGTCACCTATACGTGACAGTGGCGTTCAAAAGGTTAAAGCATTAATGATTTCTATACCTACACATCTAGACTCAACAGAGATGTGGCTTCAGGTAAACAGTAAGTATTTAAGGTGGAAGCGCCAGGGTAGCCCGCGAACTTCATGTTTTCACACGTTTCTTGCATTTTGCAGGTCAGTGTCAGGTTGTATGTTGATAAAAATACGATTGGCGACCGTAACAAAAATGGCTTTATTGAGTTATATAATAATTGAAATCATCAATACAGGTTGTATCATTCATGTAACTCGATTAAATTATTTTGTTATGAAATAACCATTCATTCGAGTTATATGAACTTAGAGGGTTGTATTGATGATTTTAATTCTGTAAATAAATACGTGTTACGGTTGCGAATCATATTTTGTTCAACATACCGCCTGACACTGACTTGCCAATTGCAAAAAACAAGAAAATTTGAATTTCGCGGTCTACCCGGGTGCATCCACCTTAAGAGCGCTTGAGTTTTTCAGATTAGTATGCAGTTTTTCTATACGTGCAACGCCATTCCTTTGTCAAACATCTAAATTTATGAAGGTTCTCTTCACATTATCGTGTCTTGTCTTCATATGTGCATGTCATTTCGATGTTTTGTTGGTAATAAACAAACCTTTAAGCGGGTTTGTCTTTGAAATTTACCTCAAGGCAAAAACAAGTCTTTAGTTCGAGTTAACATACAGACAGATGTTAAAATATTCATTTACCAGTCCTTCTCTTGTTAAAGTTTTCCTTTTTCATGAACCTGTAGTATTTACGTCGGTTATTTCTAACGCATTTGAAAGACTGTAATAGTCCAGTTAAGCAGTAACCAGCCTTCAGCCAAAGACGTGAAGAGGTAAAAAACACAGACAGAAAGATAGTTTTTTTTTAAGGATGGGAAATCATCAAATGACTTCTTCCGCTCTGGGTAGAGCGGAAGGGCGTGTCACACTCTTACTGACTAAAATACATCCATGTTCCTCCTAAAGCCCTTTGCGTTCCAGGGTCGCGGTGACTCTTTCGAACAAATTCCGCAACCCTGGCAGGCTCTGGCCCTAACAGGCCCCGTCTACTGCTGACATCTCTTTGAGGCGAGTGTGGAACACAACGCGCCATCGACCCGGGCCTTGTTTACCACCCACAGCTCGCCGTCCGCAGGCCCTACGATGAAGACAGTAATAGCCTACATGTTCAAAAATGCAGTAATACCCGTATAGTACAATAAAGAAAATCTGAAAAAGTTTACAACTGCAGAGGAGGCGACCCGTATGTTAAACCATTAAAAGTAGAAAAGCCCTCATGCGGTCAGGGACCACGAAACCAATACTAACCACATTCAACAAGTTTTCATCCTCACCAACTTCACTTAACAAGCTGACATCACACTTAGGCCTGTTTAAATCAAATTGGTCACTTCATCAAACCATCATTTCGTCCAATTTAAATTCTTACATCTGTGTCATTTTACTATCGTTTCTGTACAATGATAATAGTAAAGATTCGTCACCCGTACTCTGAAATGGCAACATAAAAATACAACCGACTTCCAAATAGTCAAAGTCAAAGTCAAAACGTTTATTTCAATTAGGCCATTAAACGGCACTTTTGAACGTCATCGTTTACAGTTCAGTAAAAATAATAGAATTACATTAATAAAGTGACTCTACTGTCCATTCGGAAAGGTAGATTCTTATGGAGAAGAACGGACAAGAAACTCCATAGTTACTCTTTTCAAATAATGATTTTACAAAATTTGGTTTACAAAAATTAATTTAATATTATGTGAGGACGATGCACCCAGAGTATGCTACTTATAAGAACAAAGTATCACCAGCAGAGGTAAACTTATTAATTTCCTAAAGAAATTTAGGTAAATGGTACTCACATATTTACAAACATTGGAACCATTAATTAAACAACAGTGTGTGAGTCAACAGAAAAATAAAAACACAAAAAAAGAAACAGTATATCTATAAAGTTAATACATAAATCAACCAGTTTGACCTTCACCCTTGATTGTCCTATAGAGCAGGACCAGCATGTTTCCAAGCATTCTTATCCTGAATGTAATCTTCTAATTTGTAAATAAAAACACCACAGAGTATAAAATAACTTTAAATTTCGAAAGTCGATGTTTTTCGTAGTTTTTTCGTTTTTTGACACCGACTTCCGAAATTTAAAGTTATTTTATACTTTGTAGTGTAAAAATATTATTGTTGGCCACACGGGATTGTCTTTAAGAAATCCCGGGAAGATCCATATTAATATTAACATTTCGATGCAAATACATAAATAATACTACCTAATTCCGACCCCTGATTGTTTCTATAATGTTTTTGTAATAAGATACATGGCATATACTTGTTTGTTAGTGAATGGATATATCAACTTTCTGACTTTTTGGTCCAATGATTGGGGACACGTTTGTACTTGTTAACTTACTGGGCCGTAAGGGTTTAGTAAGAAAACCGCTTCAATACTCCCATTGCTTTCAGGGTTGCGGAATTTGTTCGAAAGAGTCACCGCGACCCTGGAACGTAAAGGGCTTAAGAAGGAACACCGATGGGTTTTAGTCAGTAAGAGTCTGACATGGCCCTCCCGCTCTACCCAGAGCGGATGAAGTCATTTGATGATATCCCATCCTTAAAAAAAAATACTCCCATTGACTGTGCTCTATACGTAGGTATAGAAAATGTCTACGGATATTTGTTGTCGCAATGCAACTGTTTACGACCTAAGAACTTAAAAAACTAGAACTAAAAGCCTAGATACCTTAGAACGTAATAAAAAAGTGGTATTAAGACCCATTCCAAGGAGATGAATATTTTATTTAATATGATAAAATTAGGGTCTTATTACCATTCACGAAAGTCGCTATGTCGTTGACTGGCACGCTAGGAGTTGCAAATTCGCATCCAACTTGCCCTATCGGCGTAAATTCATTCATTTTAAAAGCAAACTTTTGAAACTCGCACCACAAAGAAACCACATCATATTTACAGCAATCACAGCTCCAGAAAATACTGCAAGACTAGTCATTAGCCGTCACCGTCTGTTAGCACCACAATAATGAATTAAAAATCAATACGCCAATCACGTGTCGAAACTAATAATCAATTTATACTGCTAATCATCCAGAAACCACGCGAGGGAGAAAAACAATAGATAATAGGTACAAAACAAAACGAAGAAAAACTTCATTCACAATCAGATCAACGACACTTAATTAGAAGAGTCGTGTGCGCAGGGTCATAGACTAAGAAATGTGTAGAGAAGCGAAACTATAGTTTGGTTTGTGTGATACTGCTGAAAACACCTACCGCTTTCATATATCCTGGTAGAACTCATGCTAACCCAAGCCAAATGAGGGTTATCAATAAATGACTGATCATTACGGCTCGGGTTCTACGAGGGCATTTGAAAGCGGCAGGCGATTATTCCGGCAGTATCAGCGCACTTACAAGTGACCAATAAAGTGTAAGTATGTTGATAGAGTCAGAGAGGGAGACTGAAGATAGTTGTACTGTGTGACGGATTATAGGCCTAAAAAGGGTGTGAGCGAAAAGGTCGGCTAGGTAGAGTGGAAGGGAAAACTTTTTGCGCTGATCCCAAATAACAAGGAACAAGACTAACTATCTGCCGAAGTGCCGATAGATGAAATATAAAAAATGCAAATGCAAGAAACAATCCTGATTATGTGCAACGTTTCTGACGTCCTGAAACTATAGGCATTTAGAGTGCGTTAGGACCGGGAGATTCGCTTCTAGACAGTATTATTCTATGGTTACCCGTTGAGACACATTTGCCATGCATGACTGGGTAGAAACAGGTGACTTGTTCTTAGCTCCTGACGTCAATGCTTTGTTAGCGATGAGCCGCAAAGCAATACCATTTTCACAGCTAGATGTTTACACCTTGCTGAGATACTTTTGTAACAAGTTGTACTAGCAAATGTAGTACTTGACTCGATACTGTACAATGAGGTCAAAATAGAAGTTACTGATCGTAAGGTTGAAGTTTTACTTCAAGAGTTGAACCTGTCGTAAACTCAGGTATTTTAGTGGAATATTTGGATTTTGCGACTGCGAAATGCAGTAAGCTTAGACCCAGTTTCTCGTACGAAAATTTATTATTGTGACAAATTGTCAAACGTGCGATATCTAGCCGTGATTGGTTATATGAGTTTTCAACACAAGACAATCGCATCACTTGTCTTGCGATATAATTAATGACGGGTTGATATATTTTGACGTGTCAACGTCTAATAAATCGATGAACGCCGGCTGCACGCACGAAAAAAGATGACTCATTGTAACGTTACGCTCACTGTAACGTTTCGATCATTTCATCAATGGTTTGTTATGACGTCACGTTAAACTATCGTCCGTAAACCGACTTAACAGACAACCAATTTTTTCTAGAAACCGGGGTTAGTCGCAGATTAGCTGATAAAGCTAGTATGATAATTATTTTATTTACGTGACTGACAGTGATCATGACAATCTTATCTTAGTCATCATCATCATCATACCAGCCAAAAGTCGTCAACTTCTGGACTGGTTTGCCATAATCGCCACGATTGGCAGGCGGGTTGGCGATCGCAGTTTAATTTGTTGCAATGCACAGAGAATGCTGCTGCCCATTCTCTGGTGAGTCTCTTAGTCGTCTCTTATGACACCCACGGGAAGTGACGGGATGGTGTTATTCTTTTACGTCCGACACCAAACAGAATCTTTATCCTTTATCTTAGTATCTTTATCCAACCGGGCCAGGGCATACCAGATACTGTTTGACTCCTCAAAACTGTACAGGCTTACGGTTTTCTTGTAAGCTATGATCAGTCTACATTATCCAAAAACGTGAGAAACAAATCCATAAATACATACGAAAACAAAACGGACCTCGGTACTAAACCGACACGATTACTATTCTCACCATCACCCCGTGGTTTAGCGGCTAACGGGCCCGCACGTGGGCTGCATTCCCATTAGAAGACAAACTCGTCTGACGTTTACTTCTTTTTGTTCGCAGGTATGATGCTGTGCTGGTTCGGAGCTTCTTAGAAGGTTGAATGCTAGTGGTAACTGGGGACTTGGGCTGTGCGTAGATCCTGCTGGGGTTTTTGTATCACTGTTTGGGACTGGTCGGTGACAGTTAGTATTTGTACTGACACGGTGCAAAAGCGGTTGTCGTGTATTTCTCTTGACAGAAGTTGTAGGAAAGAATCGAAAAGAGTCTCAAAGTCGAACCGCAGATGAATTCTCGTACTTTTAAGGAGCGTTCGTATTGGCATTGCCACTAATTTCCTTATATTTTGGCAAGTTTTTGATAATGTTCATCGGTGAGGCGAAAGATGGATGGATTGCGTGATGATATGAAAGACTAGAGCCTGATTACCGCTCTAGTCTTTCATATCATCACGCAATCCATCCATCTTTTCTTTGGCCTTCCACTCCTTCTCCATTTATTAGTTTTTGAGTGACACGCCTTTGGCCCTCCTTACCGAGACAATTACTTTTCAACTTTTAACAAAAATCAGTCTACTATAGATAAAACTATTTTGACTTTAGTATGCGCACGTTGCGCGCTTATGTATTAGTATGTTGATTTATACAGTTTTTTATCTGAATAAGTGCATAAGTATGTGCGATTTATAATCGCAAGATAAGTGCGTTTGAAATGTATTCCAATGTGAAATGGAATGTCATGAATTTTAAGTGTTTATTTCTTTTATTTTTTCGCTCAAGGGTGGACTCGTGCAAAATAGTTTAGATAAAGCCTTTCGACAGCGTCACGAATAGAAGGATCTTGCCTGGATTGCCTTGGTGACAAGTTTTACCTTCCTGAGATGTTAGGATTGATATCTTTGGTTCATACTTTTCGTCTGCTTTATATGCGTTCATACTTTTTTATCGCTGTCGTTCTCATCTGTGCGGGTATTTATTATTAATAATAATAAGTTTAGTTTATTCAAGCAAGCAATAAAATATATCTTAGTCATTAGGATGCAAACACTTTGAGATACTTACAGCCTATGAACAAATACATTCTGTGAACATCTGTGTCTGAACTAGATAACTAAATATCTGTATTTCAGACAGCAGCGCTCCTCCGTTTAATATTAAACATTTCACTGTTTACATATATTATTTCGAAACAATTCATTAATACTTTGTTTAGTTATTATTGTAACCTAGAGTACAAAAATAAATGACCGTTCATTCACCTGCAACGGTCACCCGAGATAAATTAAAATCCACATTTTTCATTAATTAATCGCACTGTTTACAACTATACAATATTGCATTGATAAATTCTTCACAACAAACTCAATCAATAATTAAATATTGATAGATAACCAACAGACAGGTCATTGACTGTACATTGTATTAATTATAACGTTCGTTATGTCAAAATAATAACTGAATAGCAATAAGGCATAAAGTTATAGTCGACGCCCACATGTGCTAAGGTGTGCCTGACCTGCCTCAATGCGATTAAACAATAATGATAGACGGGACAGTCCAGATCGGGTTTTATGCCTATCTGATGAAGAGATCTTCGTTCTCGCTCCATCAATGACAGAAGTTATGATTAAGCATGTATTTCTCGTTTATTACCTACATTTCACCATTTATGTTTAAAATCTCATGTCCAAATAAGAATAGTCCTCATGAACGATTTCGGCGGAGTGTCAGAGTCTTACTGACAAAAACCCATCCGTGTTCCTCCAAATGGCCTTTGCGTTCCAGGGCCGCAGTGACTTTTTCGAACGAATTTTTCTGTGGCGGCGGCTACGGCGTGAGGTTTGCCTCTCCCTCACGCAGCTCGCCTCCTCCTTCGCTAGCATAACTGCTTCGCAGAAGGAGGTGACTGCTTCCCATGCCCCCTTGCTCCGGACCATGGCTTGAACCAGGGCCGGACGCAAGAGGTCGCCGCCGCCGACCGCCTCGATGAGGACACGGCAGTGCTCCGCCGACCTTCCTGCAAATTGACCTCAAAACACAACAGTTGAGTTTGCAACGATAAGACTAAGGCCACGTTTCCTGCATCCAGCTCTCATGCAAGTTGCATCACATGGCTGGCTACCGATGTATATTGAGATTAATCGTTCGATCGTGCCCCGCAATGTACTACAACTTGCATTCTTGTTGCTTGCAGGTTTAAACTAATCTATCTCTTTTCGTTCAGTCCATCCAAAGGTTGACTGTAAGAGATTGCCCTGTGCGATAGGTAAGACCGCCCATTGTAAACTTGTTTTATAAATGTTTGTCCTGTGTTTCTGTTTTTATAAGGTGTATAATAATCAAATATAGGGATAATAATAAGCGGTCTATGTATGACATGGGCGTGCAGTAGGCTACAGTAAGGGTTGGCCAGCCCAAACATAACGCCAAAAAAAAAAACTCACCACATTGCGAATGACGATTCGAAGTTTCGTCCACTTTGACAGTGAGTGACGAAAATTTTATTTTTGGGCATTGTGTATGGTCTGGCCTACCCTTACTGTAGCCTACTGCACGTCTATGACTCAGATGGATTCGATCAATACTCACGTTCTATTTCGTTCGTTTATAGAACCTATTTCTAAGAGGTTGTTTATATAGAACACTGTAGCCTTATTTCGGCAACGGCCTCGTTCTACGATCTACAGAACTAGCTCACTGACATCGGTATTAGCCACCTGCTAGGTCACAGCCCACAGGTGAATAAAATTGCCTATTGATTTTTCGTGTTTGAGAGTCTATGTTTAGAGGCATTGCAGTGCCAATGGTAATAGTGGATATTTAGAAAGATCCTCAAATAAAGCACACTATAGAACGCAAGTGATAAGAAGTCGCAAACTGTGAAAAAAGCATTATTTTCGAACGATATTTACGAATGCAAACGTAGCTTAAAAATTAGCAGAATTGGCCCACAGGTGTCGAGACATTTTCTTTCATGTTTCAATTATGTTCTTTGTTTTGTTATGAGTTTCTCAAGTTATAAAATTTTGTACTCCGGCTATTTCTTAGGCTATTTTGTAATTATTATCAGTTAACGTTGTTAAGAACAAACTGTCTACACTAATACTAATAATATAGCTGAAGAGTTTGTTTGTTTGTTTGAACGCGCTAATCTCTGGAACTACTAGTCGGATTTGGAAAATTCTTTTTGTAAATGATAGCCACATTCATGAAATTTCTACGGGAATGGGAGAAACGGGATGTGCGCGTACGAAGTCGCGGGCTAAAGCTAGTTTAGTAATAATCACCATCAATTCTGTAAATATTTCACCGTAAAAACTTAGGTGAAGTGATCTTGAAGTGAAATGTAATTGTCGCCTCGATTGTATGAACTGAAAGTTCAAATCATGTTCACATTGGTTTCCAGTGAGATTTTAACAAAATAGTACTACAGTACAAAGCAGCAAAAATGGCAAAGCTTTTTAGCGAACCACCCCATTTAAATGCATTTTTTGACATCTGTCAAACGTAGTTAGATGGCTACACTCTGCTCTCTGTCTTCTCTGTGTTGCCACCTACTCTATGACCAGCCGCACCTACAATGTCGTAGGTCCGTACTACTAACACATTTGATTGATACACTCACTTCTTAGAGCATTGTTGTACGATAACGATCCATTGATAATACGCCTAGTGACACAATAGCGTGGTATGGTGGGTCCACACGATATAAACTTTGGAATTTTGTCTGTGAAAGAAAATAATCGCTATTTCCTTGGGGTCTTTAAGTCAGAGTGAACAGGTTACTTCTAGGCAAGCGTGCTCCATCGTCGACCGCATTGTCGCTTTCGATCAGGTGAGATTGTGGTTAAAGGTAGTATAGCACACATGTCAACTCGGAAATGGATATTAACCGTCTCGCTTTTTTCGCCGTATTGCCCCGAGGCGAGGCGATAACGTTACGTTTCCGATTAGTGTGCCTTACAGTAGGGAGTTTCGTACAAAAAATACTGCACGGCTCGAGTTGATACGGTGACGATCCCTTTCCGAGTGAAACGTGAGCATAAAATATGAAAAAAAAAATGAATACAAATAAAACAAATGTCGGTATGGTAGAAAAGTCGGAGTATGCATGTAAGTTTGCTTATTTATCGGAGGAAAAAATCAAATTTATAAATAAATTAATTAATGTTGCAATTAATTAAGCAATGTTTTAATAGACTGCACAAACATTCTGTTGATATGTTTGCATTTTTTTAAATTCAGATAACCTAATCTATTAACAGATATCTGTAGCTACATACAAAAGTATGTATCGTGTGGACCCACCATTATGTAGTTGTATACGTAAACAGATTGGCGATCGAGCAGTCACGATTGTGTTAGAGTAACGCTCGGGTAATTGGGGATTATGGTAATTATGCGGGTAGTAATTATAATCTTGACAGCTAGTTGATAGCTGAGGGCGTGGTCACAGGTGTGATCTTATTCTCCTGATTAACACGAATGCAGCTGATTATTATTATAATAGGCCCATAGTGTCCCGCTGCATGGCCTGCCTTCCTTTTTCCATTTTGGGCTGAGCCCAATACTTAAGGTATGAATCCAGCTCGTCGTGTCCTCTCTTGGGTTATTATTGAGTCACGAGCTATTAATTAATATAGTTATTAACCTTTTGAACGCCATTGTCACGTAAATATGACAAGCAAGCGCATGCCCTATACGCCGAACGTTACAAATAATGTGATATAAGTAAGGTGAATTTTTGGCTTGCTGTCGGCGGCACGCCGATGCTGATATTGAACGCCAGAGCATAAATCTCTGGCGTTCAAAAGGTTAACTAATAATTAAATTTATTTGACCATTGGTCAAGCTAAAAAAAGGAATCTGTGACGTTAACATGTTTTACAATTTCAATATTAAGCCAAAATTCTGGGGTCATTTAGTCAAGAGTGAATAGGTTCTTTCTGTATAGGCATCCGTGCTCCATCGCTTACCATCAGGTGGGATTGTGGTCAAACGCTAGACTATCAATGATAATAAAATAATCTGCTTGCAGAGTGCAGCAACATTCAAATAATACCTAACTATGCACATGTAGAAGGTTCCACAAAAAGTAATTTGAAGGAATTTTCTGAACCATTGCGTCATTTGTTTGAAAAAATCACCTGCGTAGCAACGTAAATCATGCAATGAATTTGAATGATTTATTGATAGAAAAATCCAATATAGATTTCCAAAAAATAATTTAGAAATCTATGTGACGGACGAGGATTAGGCACAAGTTTTTTTTCGTTCTTCACGTAAACAAAAAATGAAGACGATACAGTGCCTTGAAAACTCGCGTGACGTCACATTTTAATACACTTTTTTACTAAAGCGCGTGGCTCTTGAGAAATGATTCTTTTATACCAGCGGACGTCACGCGGTTTCACTCGCGTAGTTACCGTTCCCGTGGGAGTACGGGGATAAAATATAGCCTATGTTACTCGCTGATAATGTAGCTATCCATTGCTGAAAGAATTTTTCAAATGAATCCAGTAGTTTTTATGTTTATTCGTTACATACAGAATACAAATCTTACCTTTTTATAATATTAGTATAGATATAGATTTTTCTACAATACTTATATATTTTTTGAAAATCTAACGAACGATTTAAATAAAATTAATTGTTATTTTTCTTATTACGCAAATACCCAATTACCCCGCTGCATAGTTCGTAATGGCGGCACGTTTATTTGACAGCAGGAGTGGGGGGTGGAGTATTGCGCAGCGCATAGCGGCCTTCCCGCTTTGCGCTGCGCGCGCAGCTTGGTACATGTCAAGCCCCTCCCCGTCTGAGGACATGTTAGCCAGGTGATCGCTCAAACGCGCGGCAAGCGGACGCTTTTGAGCGATCACCAGGGCAATCAAATGACTTCTCCTGCTCTACGGGGGAGCGGAAGGGAGTGTCAGAGTCCTACTGACTAGTGACCGTGACCGGACCTCCGTGAGTCAGACCCTGTTCCTCCAAATACGCTTTGCGTTAAGAAGAGAAACTTTAAAAAAAAACTCAAGATGCTTACCTGGTTCTCAACCACGTTAGAGTCGGTGACATGGAACTGCCTATCTGACTACCACAACCCAGTAACTTTACCCAGTTTTTATTTAATATGGGTTTGCTCTTGACTCTAGTCTAGTTCATAGATGACAGAGACAAAGTCGACGATGGAGCGAGCTTACCCTGAAGAAGCCTGTTCACTCTAATTTTGAAGAGATTAGGTTTGTATGCGTTCTAGAAAAAGAAGCGTACCTACGAGGACGTAGTAGAAGAAATATTCTGTTCATAATTGTTTATCGAGAGTTTATAACCCCTACAAATCCATACTAGTATTATAAATGCGAAAGTATCTCTGTCTTTCGGTTATCTATCTGTCTATTACGCTTTCACGCCTAAACTGCTAAATCGATTTTGATGAATTTTGGTACAGCGATAGATTAGACCCTGGTTCTCTAAGGTCTCTCGACAAAAAGTAGCCTATGTCCTTCTGGAAATAGGCTACCTTTGGTCGCGAGAAAAGGGCTGAATGTGTTGAAATAGGGGATGGAAGTTTCAATGGGAGGCCATCATTATTGAAGTAATTTACACTGTACGATAATCGGGGAACATAAATAAAAAAATAAAAAAAAGGTTCCGACGAATTGAGAACCTCCTTTTTTTGAAGTCGGTTAAAAAATCGGTTAATGAACAATAAAGTTATGCCCGAATAGATAACCCCAAAAACATGTTAATTCAGGCAGACTTGTTTGCATCTGCGTACCCCTTCAAAGCCTACCGGCGTGATGTTATGTTATGAACTGGTGTAATCAATAAACAGACATGCAATTTCAGCAATCCCGGGAGATTTGCTATCATTTATTGAAGAGTTCCGTTGTCTACCCCCAAAATCCTTCATCAGATCTTCACCAAATTGCAATGGAGCCAGTTTGGAAAAATACTATTCCAAACAAAAAAGAATCATCGAAATCGGTTGACAATTGGAGAAAATATCGCTGATCAAACATTTTTGTTGGGATTCCAGCATCAGATCCTGACTTATACCTTCCATCATCAGCTCAGCAAGATGAGATGTTGATTAACATGCACAAGTATCTGAATTGCTTTAGAAAGTATTTGAAAACATTGTAAGTGCCTTTAAGATTTGAGGGTTGCCCTCGATTTCCCTAGGATCCCATCATCATATTCTGACTTGTTGCCAATAGGAACACCTCAGGAGTATAGGCTTTCGAATAAAAAAGAATCATCAAAATCAATTCATAATTATTGACGGAATGATTGCAAAACAATAATACAAAAAAAAACATACGGACGAATTGAGAACCTCCTTCTTTTGGAAGTCGATTAAAACTCACAGGCCTTTTTTGTTGTGGGTCGTCATCAAATAGACTCCTCCCGCTCTGGGCAGAGCTGGAGGGAATCAGACTTTTACTGACTAAAACCCACCCGTGTTCCTTCAAATGCCCTTTGCGTTCCAGGGCCGCGGTAACTCTTTCAAGCCTGGACTATATATGTGACAAATTCCGAGCCTCACACGGCACTCAAAAGCTTGCAAAATTCAAGTCAGCAAAAAACATTGCTGACAAACAAATTCCATACAATTCCACGTTTGAGGTTATTAGGCAATAAGTAAATAACACTGTTACATAGTAAATAACATAGCACATAGTAAATAAGCTACATTTTGCTACTAAGAGAGGCGTATGAGAAAGTGCACGTTACGGTACGGTAGACTGGTGACGATTTTATGCAATATTGGAGTGTGGGCTAGGTTATAAGCGGCAGCGATTTGATTGTTATACTAGTGCTAAGTAAACGGGGTGATTCAATGCTGATTTCACTGACATATTTGTGTCCTCAAAAAGCTATGCTCAATATTTTCATTTTTTTATTTAGATATTATTTAATGTTTGATTGTTGGCTTGATGTAGCTGCGCTTTGGTGTAAATAAAGTATTGTTACAGGAGGTATATATTATTTGTTACTATTGTTAATAATTATCAAGTTTTCTCAGTCTAAGAAGATAAATATTTTTCATTTTATTTTAATTTAACCAAAGGACAATGGGAAATGAATGTATGGAGTCTGGGCCCACCCTTCAATAGTAACATCTGATATACCGTTGGATAGGGCTTTTTAAGTAGAACATTAGTTACTAATATAACTATGGTCAAATGTTAGTACTTTCGGAGATACGACATCTTAAAGTCGTCTCAGTCTAACATATTCTTTATGGATACTTATAAGGTAAAATAGTAATAATAAGTACACTTTAAAACAAAAGAGATTTATTATTCGTCTTGGACATCAACGACAATTACATCATTTAAAAAACCCGCGGGGGCCACGAATGGTTGATGTCTCCCAACTCCTAGGTACCAAATCAAAGAAATAGTGTGAGCGCAACTTCCTACAGTTCGCCGTCCGGTCAAGCAAGAGCAATAATATTGTGATATCGCGTTTCTTTCAACTTGGTTTCGATCAATTAATATATAGCAATAGTATATTCGTGCTCTTACGTGGCGTGACTGTATCCTACCACGCAGCAACCACACATTCTCTGCTGGTATATTATATTCTATTAAATCATGTAAATCGTTTTGTCTGTATATTTCTATAACGTATAAACCGTCTCGAAGATGTTCACTGCAATATGACTTTGCTAACTTCATGTGGTAGGAACCCAAAGCAAGAAACATGATGTCGTCTTCTGTTAATTGGGGAAAATCCCGAACTTCTAGATTTGCATCCATTCGTTCAAAATTGACTCTGCGTCTGTTCAAATTATTCCCTTCCACGTAGTTATATAAAAGGTTGTCGACTTCGAGCCTTTGGTTTATCAAATTCAGAAAAACATTGGCTTCTCTGTGGTCTTCTATAGGCATATGAAAATGATTTATAATTGAAGATGCAATTTTAAAATCAGTAATCATATTGTGTACGATTTTATTAAAATAACTTTGGCGCAGAAGCTTAAAATCACGCTTGAAGCGACCATTGACAACTTCTACCACCCAACGGCATATAGTCACCAACCGCGATTTATTAGCTTGGATGGTGGTTAGTTGAGTTGCCCGTAGATCTTTGGATGGTGGCATATGCGTTTCATAACCACATGATTGTAGGTCTCCTATACAGTCCCGAAAGCCTCTGTCCAATATGAAGACATCATTCTCTTCTAAAAACCAATGTAACGGATGATCCACTTTTTTCACGGCATTGCTCATAATTGTAGCGTCCGATTCGGTTGCTGCATACGGTCCCCAAACATCCAAAATGTATCCATCTGTGCTGACAATGATGAAGGGCTTTAAAAGATTTCTGAATTTATGTAAACTATATGATTGCCTTTGGAAGAGGAAGTTAGAACTCTTCTGTATGTAGATATATGTTCCGTCACATATTAGGATAGCCTTTGTATTTTGTTCATTACCGAATATTCCCCTTGGAAGCAATAAGTTTCTCTGTATCACATCATTTCTTGAAATATGGTCCATGCCTAGGTGTTGGGAAACATACTCGTTTGAAAGACATTCCCGTGCAATCTTCAACAATTTTTCGAGTGTGCGTCGTGTCATAGCGAAAAGAGTTGCCAACCTTTCGTTTGGTTCTCCCGTTCTCAGCTTACATAAATATATACCTAAGGCTGTTTTTGGCCGATTGCATCTTTCAACCAATGATGGAGTCTGTTCTAAAATCAATTGAAATTGATTTCTATCACGGCCAGTCCAAAAATGAATAATAAGTAGTATAACTCCGAAAGTACTGACTTTTGACCTTAGTCGTAATAATAAGTTTTATTCTACATAAACATACCTATTCATTTATGAGTGTCTTATTCCTATTGAGAGGTGGGCCCATCATTACTCATTCTCCTTTGATAAGGAATACAATTATGCATTCGATGATGACTGTACTCTCTAAATACACGGTTGTCAAGCAAATGCGCTATTATCGGCGTAAATTCGTCGCTTGCCACTGATAACTTACTCCACATCCAAGCATGGATTGAGAAACTCCATTAAAATCAATAACATGATCGTGAATCGATATTCCGAGTAGCAGTTTTTACGGCGTATTTCGCGCAGCAAATTAGATTAAGCGTTTTTTGTTATCATTTGTAAGATATACAATTAATTAAAACGGTTAACAATGGGCGATTTAATCTCCATCAGAGGTTCAGGACTTGATAACCGTTTTAGATCGAGTTTTTGTATTAAAAGCATGGCATTTTTTATTGCTATCATAATGGTTGGACGTTTAAATTTACAAGTTATGCGGGATGGTTTTGTTATTTTGTGATACTTAGCTATTTCGAGTTCTTTGCCGAGCTAAGCAGGGACAGAAATATATAGAAGACTTTGTTTTCCCCCTACTATTCAGTGCGTCAATGCCATCATGAACGTGTGAAAAAGGTATAGTGTTATTTGTTCTCTATAGCGCCGTCTCTTTCTCACAACGGAATCATGATGGCCTTGGCTCGTCATAGTTTGGCTATGCGCGCCGGACGAGTACATGCGGGAGTTCTTATTAGGTATTGTTCTTAGAATTTTGACAACTAAAATTATAAATAAATTATCATAATTAGCAGGGCGCAATCAATAATAATTTAGGAGCTCGTGCAAACAAGCAAGGTTGGTCTGTGGATGGGTGACCATCTTAACATACCGAGTTTCCTACGTGCTTCGGAAAGCACTTTAAGCCATTGGTCCCGGCTGTCATTTGTAGGTCTTTGGCAGTCGTTATAAATTGTCAGAAGCCAGTAAATCTGACTCCAGTCTTGCCAAGAACTACCGTGTTACCTAGTTAATGGGTTGTGGAGGTCTGGTAGGCAGCCGCTCCACGTAAAATACTGGTATTTAGCTGAATCCGGTTCGACTGGAAGTGGACCACAATATTGTTGGGTTAAGGCTAGGCAGATAAGTCAATAGTAGTTTTACAGTAGTTATCATCGTCATTTCAGCCGGAAAACGTCCACTGTTGGACATAGGCCTCCAGCAATAGGGAATATGCATGATTTTTGTTTTTTATATCTAAACAGTTTATCTAGAAGTATACAAAAAAATAATACTAACAGTGAAAAAAGACTCGGAATTTACCGAAACACAAACGAGATATAACTATTTTACGAGTATCTGTCCCTCTCGCGAAAACACTGTTTTCTATGGCAGCTGTATAGGCGTCATAGTATTTGACGTCAGAGTTTGTATCGGACTTCTCTTTCTAATTGTCAACTTTGAAGCTTAATAAATTCATCACTATAGAAGGTATTTTAAAAATTCTTTCATAATTAACTAAGTTAACTAGAGATAATAAGTATTTTATTTTACAAATAAAATAATTGCATGCTTATTCCCTATTAAAATAAATAAAATAACTATTGTTGCCATATCGACCGGTTCGGTGACTCTCGCCTCCGAGCATATCCCTTTCCATTGCCCAGTAGTTTTTAGTAGTACTTCTTTAAAATGGCCGGATAGGCTGAAAACGGGCCTTATTCTAAAAGACAGCTCCCGTTTATTTTCGCCACCTGGAATTTTCAAATGTACTGTAACCATTATGTACCTACTGACAGTATCCTAAAATCAGCACTTGAAATATCTCAAAGCCTCGGGCGGCCCACTGCCTTTGTTTTTGCTATAGCCAAGTATAACAGTCGACACTGGTCTCATTCAAGCGGTTCTGGGAAACGTTTCAAACGGTGGACAGCGAATTTTTCTTGTGAAATGATTCTGTATGCTTCTCAAGTAGGGCTGGCATTGCTGGCAGTGATTTTAAAAATTGTCTGATTGACAATTTCTCTGGAAAAAGTTGCCATTTACTTCTTGAGTGGTCTGATACAAATGAAATATAGCTTGTGGATTCTGAAAATCGACAGCAGTAGCTTTTGCTTGAAATTCTTGTACTTTACATATTTACAACCTCATTATTTTGCCTTGATTGAATTTATTGAGCCAATATTTTGAAAAGGTTTTTCTTTTGTGCTTTCACAAATTACTTCATAGTAACAAAAATAATTGCCCGTTTTTATAACATAACAAGCTACCGCCCGCGGCTGCGCCCGCGTTTTTGTCGAAAATTATCCCAAGGGAACATATTCCCGGGATGAAAAGTCCTATGTGCCAAATTTCATCGAGGTCCGTTCAGCAGTTCTGACGTGAAAGAGTAACAAACATCCATCCATCCATCCATACTTACAAACGCTCGCGTTTCGGCCCGCGACTTTGTTCGCTTCATTAATTTGAATTTTCGCAAGAGACTAGCTAATAGCCTATAACCGTGTCTAGGGTCCCACCTATCTCCATACCAATATTCATCAAACGCGGTTCAGCGATTTAGATGAAACCGTCATAAACAAACTCACTCTCTCATATTAGTAAGGATTACTTTGAGACATACGAGTATGTGTTCCAAAATCATTCCATTCTCTAAACTTTTTAGAGAGTTCAAAATCGGCGTCTACAACTACAATAGGGCTCAACAACCTTCGAACAATAAACAATACGAGCCAGGGCTTAGATTCTGAACAACAAAGGGCCACAGTACTACACAATAATATACGACAGAACGACTGCCATATATTTATACTACCCTAGTACTTTTACTGTAACTGTGAGAGCAGCATTTTTCTTGAGAGCTACTGAATTTGTTATTTTTATAGTGGAAAAGAACTATGAAATAGTTTTTCCAATTGCTGTTTTCTCAATTTTTCATAAGCTTACGATTCCCTTGATGTATGTGGGTTTCATAAGCGTCCATCTCTTCCCTTTGTAGGACTTTATAGACACGTTGTACAATATAGCGTCTCCAACAGACAGTTCCAATTATGATTTTGCAGACTCTTGGTATATAGGTAGACCCTAGGAGGTATAATATATAAGGTATACTTTAATCTGGTATGTACATATCTTGGGATATTGTAAGTCACGCATGCGGGTGAAGTCTGTGTGTGTGATTCAACATGTAAAATCACAGGGCATTTACTTGAAGATGAAGCAACAAAATCACAACCAAATATACTTCAAATCTGATTAATAAAGTTGACAGTAACTAATCTTCCGGTACTACCAAGGTGAGACAGCATTTTGTTCAAGTGACATAATAAAAATAATAATCCTTGGTTTAATAGAATTTTGGATGCGTTAGACCTTGCGATAAGATAGCCATCAAAGGGCACATATGACGTCACCGTCATACGAGTTTAATGTTATAAGATTGATCGTTATGATAGTGTTATTTATCGCTGTCGTATCAAGTATGTGTGAATTTATAATGGGCCTCATCAGAAGACTTAAAGTCACCCAAAGGTAATGGAGAGGGCAATGTTTGGAGTTTCCTTTCGTGATCGAATCAGGAATGACGATATCCTCAAGTGAACCAAGGTCACCGTCATAGCCCGAAAGATCGCCAACAGAAGTGGCAGTGGGGCACATTGCTCGTAGAGCTGATGGTCGCTGGGGCCGAAAAGCTCTAGAGTGGTGACCGCGCACCGCAAGACACAGCGTTGGAAGGCCTCGCACGAGGTGAACCGATGACCTGGTGAGGGTCGCGGGTAGCCGATGGATGCGAGACGCACAGGACCGGTCCTTGTGGTGACACTTGGGGAGGCCTATGTTCGTCAGTGGACGTCTTTCGGCTGATATTGATGAAAATGATTATATTGCAAGCCATTCTTTTCTGTTTTGGGCTTTGCCCAGTCCCTGTAGTGGAAACTCTGGTGGATGCGGGTTTGATGGTATAAGAGAGAATTAGAGATTATTATCACTATTAGGTTCTTCTAAAATCTTGACATGACAACAAAGAGCCTGTGGAGGTTCAAGAAGGTGAAAAAGACGATTGACGATTGACGATTAACGATTCGCGATTTGGAAAACTTCTAGGTCGGCTAAATAGTAGGTAATTCAAGTTACTCTGCGTTTCTTTATAAGATCAATTTCGACGGGATACTTAAAAATAAAGCCATCATCACGTAAACCTTATTCGGCAACCTTTATTACTACGAGTAGTAAACCCACAATACGGCAGTAGACATTACAAAAAACGCCGTTACATATTGTCTGTAACCGACGCCTACGACACGCGTTATCAGGGCACTGATCTGAGAGGCGCAAGACATAAGAGGCGATTGTAAAAAAATATTATTATACGGTAATCGAGTGCAATAAGTCTAAAAAGGAGTATACGACAAATTAGTGCAATAAGTCTAAAAAGGCGTATTCGACAAATTAGGGCGTAAACTAATGTCTCAATGCGTAATGTTGCGTAATGCGACACTTTTTAACTGTAGACACATTTGACCATACCCTTAAAACGATCGTGGCCCGTGTTCCCATCATGACTGCTTCATACAAGGTGAATGGAAGAGAAATAATAGAAAGCAAATAGACGAAGAAAAATAAACGTGTTACCTACAACAAAATAATGCACTTATTCATAGTATTAAATTACGTCTCGCCCGCTAACCGCTTACAACTTAGACCACAGCACCAAACTTTCAATCGATTTTGCACCGCCCATTGAAGTCTAGGATCATTAACCTTTTTGTATTGGTTTTTCCAATGGTTTTAGCTGCTTTCGCTTATAACTTAGATCATACCTGTATTCTGTAACCTCTCAATCGAACATCAGGCACTGTCAATTGATCCCTGTGGCAATTTACATTCGGATGAGCTCAGTGAATTGTATCGAATGTTTTTGTATTGCTTTTTTGTGTACCTATGGCATCCAGTCAGTTTTGATGCGTGATTTGGTTGTATAGTAATGTTGGCGCCTTGTGCTTTGGCGCCAATGTTTGGGCGATGCGCAAACTTGTTTTTCGTGATTGAAAGACTTGCTTTTGGACTACTATCTCATCTGATTATAAGAAATGAAGTCGACGAAGGCACATTTATCTAGAAGTAATCTCTTTAGTCTTTATTTGAAGACCCTCGAATATCTAGGAAATATTTCTTTATGAGAGATTCCGGCAGGGAATTCCAGTTACGGCAGTAGCGTGCAGTAGTTGCACATTAAGGGTAGGCCAGCCCATACTTAATGCCAAAAAAAACTCGCCTCATAATTCAGGGTTGAAATCACGATACTGACGATGCGAATTTTCGTCCACTTCAAAACTTATGACTTCAAAAACTAACCAGATTACTTAAAATTTCAAGAAAGATTCAAATCATGAAATTCTGATGATGCAATTAGAAGAAAGATTTGGTCACCTCAAATATCTTTCCAAGTGAGTTTTAGTTATAAAACACGTCACTTGCAATATTTCCCTATTTCATGTGACTCGCATTGCATGTATGTACATATATTTTATAAGAAAACCAAAGGTTTGCAATCTGTGTTAAACTTTAAGTTATACTCATTTAATACTAGTTTCAATACGTGATTTACCAAATAAATGTATTTAACTTTAAGCAAGTCTCTAGATGTTTTTCTGATCGGTTATGCTTTTTATACTGAGGAATGAAAATTATGCAAATATATAAATCCTAGGTATTGAACAAAATGCACGAAAAACAAAATAATTTATTTGTGTGTACACAACCACACAGCCAGTTATATGTTTCATAACTCTGAGGATTGAAATGACGAGTACGAGATGAATTATCGTATTTTTGGATAAATTCTCGTAACTCGGTCACACATCTACCTTTAGACACAAGTGGAATCTTATGATTATACGTTAGCTGTGAAAACTTACTGCTTTTTATCTCAATTAAACACACAGTCAGCACAAACTTCACAATCTAGGACCATTTTTAAGTAAACAAACAAATAAACTTTAATATTTATAATACTTTGTGTTTCAAAACGAATTACTTATAACTCACTATGATATAATAAAATCAAAAGTAATTAAAACGTTTAAAACAATCACTATTAAAAGATTCGCGCGATTATTGCTTGTCACATAAAATAATATGGCTTCTCTAAAAAAAAATATCATTTAAAATGTCTCGATAAAACACTTCCAAATTAAATTGCCATCATTGTCCTATCGTCATCTTTAAGAATGACATTTAAGAAAATTTGCCGGATTATACTAATATCTATACTGACAGTAAAACACGGGGTTGCCGATACTAAATACTCATTTTTGTAATTGAGGATAAAAATTAATTCCTGTAGTTTTTAATTATTTTTAGAGGGCTGTTGCTATTCTTTACAAATTAAAATTTCTTCTGAAATGTATAAATTTGACAATACTACCCTTTTTTAACTGTGTATTGGTTAGGAAATTGACGTTTTGTGCGTAACCCTTGTGGCGTAGCCAATCACGACACGCGTTGGCCGGCTCCTTCGGGCCTAAGAAACGCCCATATTTATACATGTGTGTTGTTCATACACATGAAAATATGAACACACATGCATACATTTATGAATGGCATGTAGGCAATGCGAAGTCTTGCCTTAGCCAGCGTCTCGTAGTACATTTATAGTGTGAGTTACGTCACACGGGCCGCTTACAGGCGCGACAAGTTGCTATAAGCATTTTACTAGGAGTTAAGAGTTATTTAATATTTTTGTTTTATTTTATTACATAGTTTTAATAAATGCATTTGTTTTATTTATCCGTTGTTGTGGTAGGGTAGGCTTTGCCTGTTTGTCTACAGGGTAAGCACGCCCATGAGTTACGGCTACGTACGATGAAAGTATTTCCAAAACGTTTTGTGCGTGTGCCCTGTCACTTGTAGATGTCACCGGAAAATAGCAAACTCCGTAAGATTATAAAAGATACTTTAAAATCTCTCAAGTTATTTTATAATCTTACGGAGTTTGCTATTTTCCGGTGACATAGATACATGTGAGGACCTTTAAGGCTGCATCAGTGAATAATGGTACAATAGCTGAATACTGGGCCAAATATAATATTTAAAAACACATTTGCCATTGATACGCTAGAAGTAGAAACTGTTGCTGTGATTGTTTAACCAAACTATCGCTTGACTTAAGTTAACATTAGATTTTTTGACGACATTTTTTTTAAATAATATTTTTTTTCTCAACTAGCTGCTTCCTGCGGTGTTACCCCCGTTTTATCAGATACTCCGCGTGAATGTCGAAAATTATCCGAAGGGAACACAGTCCCGAATAAAAACCTATGTGTTAATCCAGGGTGTCAGCTTCCTGCATACCAAATTTTATAAAAATTGGTCCAGCCGTTTGCGCGTGAAAAAGTAACAAACATACACATATACACACACACACACTCACAAACTTTCACCTTTATAATATTGGTGAGATATATAACATCAAAACTTGTACACCAACAAGTAATGGCTAATAGAAGACTATAATAAAAAACCCTGACTTCTAAACTAGGTTTATTTATATTGTACAGAATAAGCAAGAATTCAATCAGCTAGCTACGGTAACACCAAAAAACACAAAACTCATCTACCTAGAGTATTTAACCTAGTTCGTGCAATATGGCGGGAATGTACTCTGGAGCTGTATTGATTTACACTGAAACTCTCAACGGTCGTCGGCCAGGCATTCCGGCTGCAAATACCAGGGACACAGGGATCGGTAGGAATTCTTAACGGAAATATTTCCTTTATTCCGTTTTTGCGAGGTGATACGTTAGCTATATCTGTATGGGACGCTGGTGTATCGTTGGATTGCAATGTGATGTGATCGATACAGTATGATGTTATGTTATATGGTGATGAGGGTTTTAAAAACGTTCTTTGAAAGTCGGAAAGGATATCTTAAAACTAAGTATGAGTCCAATGATCTTTAGAAGGTTTCACTGGACGTTACCCGCTGTGCATTCCTGCTGTGTGTACCAGGGACACAGGGCTCAATTGGGAAAAAATCCGGACAAGTGCGAGTCAGACTCGCACACCGAGGGTTCCGATAAAGTCATGATTTTTTTCTGAGTACCTACACATTACCTACGGAAGTTTATAAACTATGAAAGCAAAATACTTATAGCAGGTAAGATTGAAGCACAAACCTAACTTGTTGGTGAAATAATGTGCGTCATATACATCATTGTACGTCACAGTCAATTCTTCAACCGAAAATATTAGTTTGTAATCGCAAAAAATGATTTATTTTATGATAAAACTATAAATTTCCAATTTTCATTTTTTTTCTATACTTTTACTCTAAGATCTACCTTTTTGCCAAATTTCATAAATCTAGGTTAACGGGAAGTAACCTATACATTTTAATTCCTTTGAGAGCGCCGCAAAATACGTATGTTTTAAAATACGGCCGTATCTTTTTTACGTTAACTTAGAAGTTTATTTTTCATATGTTCAAGGGACTGTAGACCTGAATATGGTTTTAATTTCAACTCGATACTTCCACCCGTTCCCGAGATAAAGGGTCTTGACAGAAAGACGCACGGACGAACAGACAGCAAAGTGACCCTATAAGGGTCCCGTTTTTACCTTTTGAGGTACGGAACCCTAAAAATTACCTTCGCTCAGTGTAATGCTGCATTAAACTGAACACTAAACCTTACCTCCTTAATTATATTCAACAATCATCATAAAACCTTAGTATTTAAAGTGTGTAAAAGTTGTACTAATCTAAACTATTGCTTTCAAACGCTAACACTAACTTAAAACAACTTTTACTACCCACTCGTCCGATCGATATTGCATCGCATGCGGCTCTGACGTCACCCTAGGAAAAACCGGTGCCAGTCAGATTACAGAAATACAGTTTGTAATTATTGTAATTTGTCGTAATTATTGCTGACAATTCAATTGTTGTTTAATGCAATTAGGACGCTAATTTAATAATGTAATTGGATTTATTTTGTTGTTTGTTTTATTGAACGTTGAAAGAGTGTACCTAGTGGGATGATGTTGATGTATTTAATTATATAAGGAAATAGACATAACAATCGTATTTTATGGAAAATGTTTTCAACATTTTCCGTAAAATACGATTGTTATGTCTTATTAAATGGGACAATTGTAAAGTGTTGTTAGAAGATGTTGTTCATTATTTCAGAAACATACGGGTTAGAGGAGGACGAGAAGCTGATTCCGCTTATGTTATAATGGATATATATGTCACCGGAAAATGGCAAACTCCGTAAGATTATAAAATAACTTGAGAGATTAAACGCAATTTTATGTCGGTCCACAATTTCTCGGAATGACTTCAAGATATTATAGACTATCAAATTTTGATGCGTAAAAAGTGTTCCAAATGTTCAGTTGACAATTTATCGAGAGTTTACAATCTCTCAAGTTATTTTATAATCTTACGGAGTTTGCCATTTTCCGGTGACATAAATCAAAATCAAAAGTCATTTATTCAAATTAGGCTGAGTACCAGCACTTTTTGAACGTCAAAGTTCTACATAAAGACAGTCTCCCGAAACGCCCGCCCGTCACCTCTTCCTAGTGTTATAGCTAGGAAGAAAAAGTGGCGCAATAAACTCTCCATATACATAGTAGCTGAAAAAACAATTACTGACTTTGGCCCTCATAAAAAATTATACCTATGTGTTTCTAGCTTAACCTTTGCTTAAAACTCCATACATGACGTCGTCGCAGACTTCCTATTTGCTGAAACTCCAGCTAAAACACTAGGAAGTGGTGACGGGCGGGCCTTTTGGGGGACTGTCTTTATGTAGAACTTTGACGTTCAAAAAGTGCTGGCACTCAGCCTAATTTGAATAAATGACTTTTGATTTTGATTTTGTAAAATGCAATTAAATGTAATTTTTTATACCTACAAAATTTGTACGCTATTATTGGCAAAACATGGACGGTCACAACATCTATTAATTCAATACCATGCATGTCTGATTTGTCAGTTTATGTAAACGCATGTTTGACAAATAAATTCAATTTCACACAATATTTTCCCTAACATCCCTGCTTGGGATACAAATAATTAATCACCCTGTCTTCACCAAAGGGCACTCACCCCTGGGGAATCCCTACCCTCCCCTAATATCAGCAACAAGTGCTTCGGTCGTGACAACCGTATCAAACGCAAACCCTATTTCATGTTCGTATCTTCCTCAACATAAAAGTATGAGAACAATCTCTGTCCTTTGACGAAAAACGTTTAAATTTCACGCTTCGTTCGCCTGGTTGGTATCCTTGACCTGAATGTGGGGCTTTTACTTGTGAGCACGCAGCTAAAGAGGCTAGATGTGGCTTGGCCCTTTAGGCCCGTTTTTTCCTGTTTCCGTAAAGCCTTCCTCGTGAATGTGGCTATCATATACAAAAATCATTGTACAAATTCGACTGATTAGCGCGTTCAAACAAACAAACAAGCAGTCTCCAGCTTTATTATCTATATATATATATAAAAATGAATCCCTATTTCCCTTGGTCACGGCATCACACGTGAACGGCTGGACCAATTTCGCTAATTCTTTTTTTGTTGTGTTTGTTATTGTCAGGAGAAGGTTAGTTGTCAGAAGAAAAAATAAAATAAAAATGAACCCCTATTTCTCCTGGTCACGCTATAACTTGAACGGCTTGACCGAATTTGAATTTGAATTTTTGAATTTTTAGGAGGTAGGTAGGGTAGGGTAGGTGGGTAGGTAGGATAGGTAGGGTAGGTAACAGTTGACGGGAGCGAAGCCACGGGTACAGCTTGTATTAGTATAGATTCACAGATTATAACTTACTACCAAAACCTGTATTTCAAATAAACTATTTTTATTTATTTATTTATGGTAGAAGTAAACTATCTGTTAAATAAGTTAACGTAAGTTTGAACTAAACATGTGGGATGTTGGTAATATCGAAAATATTTTAGCATACCCTAAATCTGAAAGGACTAAACGCATAATTTGTGGCTTAATTCAGAAGACCAGGCAGTATATAGTACAATGGGGTCGACGAATCCGTGTGGATAAAAACCTCCTAATAATAAAGAAAAAAAATCTTAACGTCACGCTTTCATTTCGTAAAGGGGAAGACGAGCATTAAGTTTAATCAGACATTATTTTTGCCCGTTAAGATGTCAACCATTTTGTGGCTAGAAGTTTTTTTCTGGTTAAGTTCTACTGTCGCATTGTCGCGCCTGCCTGCGATACTCTTTGTTCTATTTATGTTCAAGTCCCATGTGACAGGGGTAAAGCCAAGTAAAGTAGAGCAGTAGAGTAGGAACTCCGGTTTCTGCGCTTGGACTCCCATGCGGTCCGTTGTGGGTGAGTGTGCTGGCTAAGTTAGCCAGCCTAGCTACGCCCAGAAGCTTTCTAGGGAGCTCCACAGGATTCCGGAGCGACCTTACGTTTCGAGGATTTGTGTACGCTGGGAAGCCGCGGCCTCGTCTTCCAGGATGAATCGGGCGGCTGATTCCTCGGCGTCAAAGCAGAGCCTATAGCTCGGAATTGAGGTAACAAAAAAACATGGCGTGGATGCAATTGCACTTCGACTAATACAGGAGTGATTGTCAATCGTTTACGTATCTTCTACATTTTTACATCTTGTTATTTAAAAGGTTTCTACATGGTAAGTTTTCTGATGAACAACTCATGTATTACTTAATATTAAAAATGCGAAAGTAACTCTTTCTGTCTGTCTGTCGCGCTTTCACGCCAAAACTACTGAACCGATTTAAATGAACTTTGGTAGACAGATAGTCTAAAGCCTCAGAAAGGACACAGGATACTTTTTAATGCGAAAAAAGGGTTGTAAGGGGTTGAAAGGCGGCGAGCATTGGGTGTCTCGCTGTCCGATCACCACCAGGCCCGGGTCGATGGCGCGTTGTGTTTCACGCGCGCCTCAAAGAGATGTCAGCATAAAAGAAGGGGCCCGCTAGGGCCAGAGCCTGCCAGGGTTGCGGAATTTGTTCGAAAGAGTCACCGCGGCCCTGGAACGCAAAGGGCTTTAGAAGGAACACGGATGGGTTTTAGTCAGTAAGAGTCTGACACGCCCTTCCGCTCCACCCAGAGCGGAAGAAGTCATTTGATGATTTCCCATCCTTAAAAAAAAAAGGGGTTGAAAGGGGGGGGGGATGAAAAGTTGTATGGAAGTATCGTCATTTTTAGAGCTAGAAGCTTGAAACTTATTTTTTATGCTGTTGATTCGATATAAATGAATATGACATTCAAAGTTTATTTATACGTATTCTGTCTCATTTGTAAAATAGGCCTAAATAATTAAAAATGGTACCCAAAGACACTATTCCACGCGGACGAAGTTGCGGGCACAGCTAGTTCTACGTAATTTATCAGTTATGTTCCACTACTTGAATTTCCATGTATTCTCTGACGTCATTATTTAATGGCGTCATACAGAAAGCTCGTGGGAGGAGCACTTTATTTTCCAGTCCATAGTAAATGCTTGGAAATAATGTTAGGTTATAGTAGGCGCCAGATAAATGTGGAATAAAAAAAGTAGTAGTAAAGTACCTTACCTACTAAAGACCTTTCCCTAATAACTGTTCATAGGTACCTGAACAATTAAATATGAATCGTTTTTCATTATTAGACAATGTTAAGGATCACGAGAGATGATGATTCGGGACAGCTTTGTGTCATTAATTCCGTTTTTCAAATTAACAATGTCAATAAATGTAGGTGGGTCAATGACCGATATTCCACGATTATCTGGCGCCTACTATAGTTTATTCAGTTGCTCTGTGACCTGAAAAGAAACGTTCTATTTAGATTAACCGCGTTACATTAAAAAGTGTTTTTACCATACTTGATAAAACATGACTGTATTTCACTATAATAGTTATTATTTTGTTGTTTTTTAGGGTTCCGTACCTCAAAAGGAAAAAAACGGAACCCTTATAGGATCACTTTGTTGTCCGTCTGTCTGTTTGTCAAGACCCTTTATCTCGATAACGCGTGGAGGTATCGAGTTGAAATTATAACCATATACTCAGGTCACTTGCTAGCTTGCCGCAAAAAAACGTATAATTCGACACCCTCAAGGGAATCAAAATTTATAGGGTACTTTCCGTTTACCTAGAACTATGAAGTTTGGCAAGAAGATTGATCTTACAGTACAAGTATAGGAAAAAGTCCTAAAATTGGGAATTTGTTATTTTCTTAAAAAACAATTTTTGCTATTACAAACTTATATTTTCGGTTAAAGAATTGACTGTGACGTACATTGATGTATCCGTTGGTAATGAATACTCGGAAAAAATCAAGACTCGATCGGAACCCTCGGTGCGCGAGTCTGACTCGCACTTGTCCGGCTTTTTTTTTTTAAATTACATACTATGGAAGAAGTAGACATGTTGCGCCGGTCGCAAGAGTCTCTACTACTCTATCGATGGACCTCTACTACTCTATGATATAGAGAAGTAGAGGTCCATATAGTATTTATAATATCCAGAGAGTGTTATTGTTATAAATCCGACCATAAGTTATTTAATAATATCAAGAGAATAGCTTACACTAATCAGTCTACTTATATGCTTTGTGATTAATGATATTAAACAAATAAATAATAAAGCCATTTATTCTACTACACAATTATGTACATAATTCGTATAAAAACTTATATTTCATGTTACATTCATTTTTATTAAATTTATAACATTCAACTGATAAATAAAAATTATAACATTAAACATTTAATTTATTTCTAAAATTTATCCTTTTCATTGAATTATTTATCATTGTTATTTAGTTCATGCATAATTTCTATAATTTTTTATTTATTAATAATTCATAATATTACTTCATATAGAATTAAATGTTTATATCACAGTTTAAAGTGCATGCAAATTTCATTTATTGTGATTATAAAATTAATGTAGTAGTCGCCTCTTTGGCGTTGGCCTCTCCCGACTATTTCTAGTTCATTCTGTCTCTGGCTTTGGTCATCCAGTCCGGTCCTAGCCTTTGCATAAATAGGGCTGCCCATCTTTTCGTTTTTTGTTAATGATATTAAACACCAAAAAAAAGTGCAGACCCACGAACGACATCATAAATTACGAGTATTTCGTTAACATTGAACAGTAACATAAACTTGAATAAACTACTAATCTTATCTGTAACGTACTAAATTCCTTCAGTTACGTATCGACAGTTATCAGTGACTATAAGTAGGGGTTTCTTTGTAAATCCGTGTTATCTGGTCACGATTCCAAGTTCACATTTGCGAAAATCTGTTGGTGTATCTGCTTTGACAAGTCAATGTAAATGTGGATTATGAAGTGACGTATGTATGGCTAAGATTGTGGGGGAGATTATTTCCGAGGAATAACTTTCATCATTGATATTTTGTATCTTTTTTTGGTAAGAACGCAGATCGGGCTAAGGAAGATCAATGAAACGATATATGAAGTGTAAGTAAGATGATCGTCAGAAAGGGGGTGAGATAGTGTGTTAGAAAGGGGTATAATGTTACCCAGTAATTGGGTTATGCTGCTCCCGTTAGACTGAAGCCGTTTCCAATATAGTTGGGAAAAGGCTAGGCAGATTGATTGGATTAAAAGGCATTATCCTGCTAATATTATAAACGCAAAATTTTGTAAGGATGGATGGTAGATGGATGTTTGTTACTCTTTCACTTAAAAACTACTGAATGGATTTTGATGAAATTTGGCACAGTGGTAGATTATAGTCTATATGGAATAACACATAGGATACTTTTTATCCCGGGAATATGTTCCTTTGGGATAATTTTTGACAATAACGCGGGCGGCAACTAGTCTAAAATAGTTATTCCTTATTCCATTGCCTTCCAGGCATATTATACTTTCAGCGAATCCTTTGTCGTTTCTCTTTTATAAATATCCGACTTTGTTATCTTAACCTCGGTTCATATTATCATCCACAACACAACGTCATATATTTATTCCTGCCAGTCGAATGAATTATAAAATCACGGCCCTGATCTCCGACCGGTCAAGTAGCCACAATTAGTGCCAATCCAATACTTCGTGTTGGCAAGGTTTTCATTACAGTTCGTCTAGAATTAAAATCACTAAATACCAGGTACAATCATTGAGTGAATCAGCCCTTTTTGAACGTCAAAAGCTAAAAATAACAGCCTTCAAAACGTCCAATCTTTAAACTTCCTAGTTTGTACGCTGGTAAGAATTGTCTCAAAAATTGTGCCAGAAACCAACGGCTCTGTCTTTTAATTTCAAAGAATCAGCCCCTTTTTAGGGTTCCGAACCTCTTTATGGAACCCTTATAGTACCACTCTGTTGTCTGTCCTTCCGTGACAGCCGATTTTCTCCGAATATACTGGACCGATTCAGTTGAAATTTGATACACATATAATCTTCTGTGACCCAAACACGGAAGTCACATCACTTTTTGGGATGCAAATTAGAAGACTTAAAAAAGTTTTTTAACTGCACCGTGTGACGTATCAAATGAAAGGGTGTATTGTGTGAGTTTCGAATATGTTTTTTCCTAATGTTAAAATAAATGACTATAAAGTCATTCAAGAAATTATGAATAATGCCTTATCCTTATCTCCGAAACTACTGAGTCTAAAATTTAGAATTAAATACAGAAAAACCTATACGAAGTCTATGGAGTGAAAGTAACATATTACAAAAATGCATGCGCGTACAGTAGGCTACAGTAAGGGTAGCCTACTGCACGCACATAAATAATGCACAAAAAAAAATTTTCAACCGAATGACGTAAATTTAGAACTGGAACGCAAAGGGCTTTAGAAGGAACACGGATGGGTTTTAGTCAGTAAGAGTCTGACACGCCCTTCCGCCCCACCCAGAGCGGAAGAAGTCATCTGATGACATCCTTAAAAAAATCACACTAATATTATAAAGACGAAAGTTTGTGAGTGTGTGTGTATGTTTGTTACTTCTTCACGCGCTAGCGGCTGGACCGATTTAGATGAAATTTGGTATAGAGATTGTTTGAGTCCCGGGAGGACATAGGATTCTCTTTTTATTTAACGCGGGCGGAGCCGCGGGCGGCAACTAGTAAAATAAAAAAACAAAAATCTGTTTAGTAACATAAGAACTTACGGACTCTTACGAGTATTCTCGTAAACCTAGCTATTTGCTTATACATAAGTAGGTAAGGTACAAGGTAATCAAAAGATAATAAAATGTTAAACTCGTAGAATATTTTATGATACATTAGTTCTAAGAATAACTTATTATTAGTATTACGATTAGACTTGACGACGTTCCTAGAACACGATAGATTAAATCGAAAATGCGATTAATAATTCTAGTAGGACTATATTATCTATACATATAATAAAAATGTAACCGATCGCTGTCTGTACATGGAAGATACATGAGAAAAAATATTATTGGGACCTTTATCAACGCAAATAGCACCCAAAACAATGATCTTTAGAATTTGTGTCTGTTTGTCTGTCCGTTTGTGCACGCTAATCTCAGAAACGGCTTATCCGATTTAGATGTGATTTCGCTAATACATTGTGGTAAGCTTCACTTAACATTAAGTGTTTGTTTCATGTCAATCGGTTCATAAATAAAAAAAATATGCCAATTTAAAGAATCACGTCGACCATCTGTTCAGTAGCTACTTCATAGTCTTAAAATAAAAATGTCTGCCCCAAGTAACTATTCCACGCGGACGAAGTCGCGGACAAAAACTAGTCGCAAATGTACAAGGTTCTAATGTTAAAGAAGGTACAGCCCACTATCTGATAGAAAATGACAAAATCAGGTATTTACCTGTTGTTTTTCTCTGCCAACGTTGCGGAATTAGTTCGAAAGAGTCACCGCGCCCCTGGAACGCAAAGCGCTTTATAAGGAACACGGATAGGTTTTAGTCAGTAAGAGTCTGACACACCCTTCCGCTCCACCCAGAGCGGAAGAATTCATTTGATGATTTCCAATCGTTTAAAAAAAACCTGTTGTTATTCTAAGCTTTAGCATTCAAACTAATATAAATGCGAAAGCGAGTTTGTTTGTTACAGTCGATAAAATCGGTTCAGCGGTTGAGGCGTAAAAGCTAAATCGCTGAACTGATTCTAATGAATTTTGTTACAAGAATAAATGTGTTATAGGGTATTTAAAAACAAAATGGCTAACGCTAGTATTATACAAGGTGGTGACGACGATACGACAATAAAACAAAACACTGGCAATACTATAGTAGGCGCCAGATAATCGTGGAATAACGGTCATTGACCCACCTACAATTATTGACATTTTTAATTTGAAAAACGGAATTAATGACACAAAGCTGTCCCGAATCATCATCTCTCGTGATCCTTAACATTGTCTAAAAACGATTCATATTTAATTGTTCAGGTACCTATGAACAGTTATTAGGGAAAGGTCAATGTACTTTATTCCACATTTATCTGGCGCCTACTATAGTTCATACGAATATGTTGTGTTTTATCACAGATTTGATGTCACTAACTGCAACAGACTGCTTGGAATATTTTGTCAGAATAGTTGCGTTTTTTTGACGTTTTATGTAATTGGAAAGTTATTTTTTTTATTTTGGTGGCAAGATCCTACTAACATTATAAATGCGTAAGTTTGTGAGGATGGATGGATGTTTGTTACTCTTTCACTTCAAAACGGCTGAACAGATCTTGATGAAGTCATAGTCTGGAATAACACATAGGATACTGTTACGCGCCAGGATTAATGTCGGGTACATTTAGTTACTACTAGCGCCATCTAGTATCGAGTAGCAGAACTAGTAGGGTCAAGTACCTTCTAGATATTTCTTTGCCAGAACATTCCACACTTCTCGGTATCTGGTCAGTCGGCAGCGGTAGTTACGAGTACTTTCCAGATGTTTCGAGAATGGAAGTTTCTAGAATAAACTGACCTATAAAAGGAGCGCGTATTCCGCGACCGAGTCAGTATTGGATTAGCGATACAAGCGAATACTTCGAAAGCGAACTTCAAGTGCGAATAAAGTGATCAGTGGTGAAGTTGTGTGTTATAATTAGTGAGTTTAAAGTTGTAATTAGTGTTTTTAAATTAAAGTGTCATTTTGGTTATTTAATCGGCTGTTTTTATTGTCACGAACCTCAAGCTCGTAACAATTGGTGTCAGAAGAGTGGATATTTAAATCATGCCGATTCTACCAAAGGACGACACGGAGGGTATCCGTACCCGGAGTCAACGTCAGCAGGAGACGGACCATAGGCGTTTTGGAGGTACAACGCCGCAGACGTCGGAGGGCCAGTTGCCGATCATGGAGGCCGGTCCGTCCACAGGAGCTCCAGCATCTGCAGCACCAGACTTTGCTGCACTGATGATGATGCTGCAGGAACAGGCCCGCCGACAAGAGGAACAGGCCCGTCGGCTGGAAGAACAGCTACAGCGAGACAAGGAGGAACAGGCTCGCCGACAGGAGGAACAGGCTCGCCGACAGGAGGAACAGGCCCGGCGGTTGGAAGAACAGCTCCAGCGTGACAAGGAGGAACAGGCTCGCCGACAGGAGGAACAGGCTCGCCGACAGGAGGAACAGGCTCGCCGACAGGAGGAACAGGCCCGGCGGTTGGAAGAACAGCTCCAGCGTGACAAGGAGGAGCAGGCGCGCCGCCAGGAAGAACAGATGTTCGTTATGAAGGATCTACACGCTACTTTCGGCAAAGAAATAAGTGTTGTAAAAGAAAAGGTGGTCCAGCATGAGAACCGCCTGGCGGAAGCCGAAACGCGAATCGACCAAATGAATGATCGAGTTGACAACGTGATTGCTGACGTGAAGAAAACGCTGGACAACCTTAAAGTAGGGGATGGAATTGCCACTTCCGTAGCTTCTACACCTTCGCTACGTGGATTCAAAGTGCCACCGTTCGATGGGACATCTTCCTGGTCGGCCTACAAAATACAGTTTGAGGCTGTTGTGAAGGTGAATGGGTGGACTAAAGATCAGGCCATGACTGCTCTCACCCTCGGCCTGCGCGACCAGGCCTTAACTGTCCTGGAAGCTCTCGGTAAAGAAGTGACGTACGAGCAACTCCTTGAGGCGTTGGAAGCTAGGTATGGCGACGCTCATCTGGAACATGTGTTTCGTGCGAAGCTCAAGGATCGCGTGCAACGCAGCAGTGAAAACCTGCAGCAGTGGGCCCTCGAAGTGGAAAAGCTGGTACGAAAAGCATACCAGTCCGTACCTGCGCTCATTGAAGGGAACCTGGTGCAGGCATTCATCGATGGCATCCGCGACCTTGAAGTTAGAGCTGCTGTGAGGCTCGGGCACCACGGGACGCTTAAGGACGCCTTGGCTCATGCACTGGAGGTGGAAGCTGTGCGACAGGATCATCGTTCCCATCGCATCAGGGAGGTTGCAGTGCCTACAGTTCGCGACCGTTTAAAAGGATACAGCCCTAGGTGCTACGGCTGTGGGGAAAGGGGCCACCTTCGATCCAGTTGCCCTAAGTGGACAGAAAGGGAAGGTAGCCAATCTCCAGAGGGTAGGGCGGCTAACAGCACCGCCCAGCAACAGCAGGGAAACGAGTGAAAGCCAGGACTGCGGGGCGGGTGCTGGCTGATGTTCAAAGAGCCCCAAGGATTTCGATCTCACAAACCCATGACGGGAATAGCCTAATCATCAAGGGCGAGGTCAACGGAATGCCTTGTAAGCTGACTATAGACACTGGAGCTTCTCGCACGGTTGTCAGTTCCCAACTTGTAAGTCGGTTCCTTGGGGACTCCGTACACAACCGAGACCGCATAAATTTGGTAACAGCCACTGGTCAGCGTATACCCGTCCGAGGAGAGAGAGAGATGGAGTTGAAGCTAGGCAACGGAATCTACCTGCATAATGTTGTCGTGGCTGATATAATGGACGATTGCATCCTGGGCTTAGACTTTATGAGGAAGAATTGTTGTGAGATCGACGTTAATCAAGGAGTTATGAAATGTGGACAAGAGGAACTTTTCATGGAAGGAGCGTTACCAGGAAATGTGTACAGCCTAAAGAAGATTGTTCTTCCTCCGAGATCGGAAACGATTGTGCCGGTTAGTCTTCCTCGGAATCCTGGGCAGAATCATCGTTGTGTACTCGTGGAAAAGGTAGACAATGACCTTCCATGGAAAGTGGCACGAACTTTGGTCAGAGCCACCGACATCTCAGGGGTACGTGTGCTGAACCTTAGTGATAAGGAACAGATGATAGAAAAAGGCACTCTGATTGGTACTTGCGAGGAAGTGGATTGGTTGCGTCGATGCCAATATCTTTCGACCGGGACCCTCAGCAAGGACGCACAAACGAAAGTGACCACACTTTTAGACGACTGTCGCAGCGCTCTGTCTCAAAATGAACTGGTCAAGGCAAAGAAAATGTTACAGAAGTACGCCAGTGTTTTCTCTTCAAACGATGGTGATATCGGGAAGACTGGCTTAGTTCAACACAAAATAAACACAGGAGAAGAATTGCCTATCCGTCAGCGGCCAAGAAGATTGCCGGTAGCACGTGAAAAGGAAGTGGAAACCATGATTGAAGGAATGGTGAAGGATGGTGTTATAGAACCTTCATCCAGTCCATGGTGTTCACCAGTAGTGCTGGTAAGAAAGAAGGATGGCAGCATGCGGTTTTGTGTTGACTATCGTCGTCTAAACGACGTCACGAAGAAGGACAGCTATCCTTTGCCAAGAATTGATGACACGCTGGACATGCTTACTGGAGTGAAGTGGTTTAGCACGCTAGACCTAAAAAGTGGTTACTGGCAAGTTGAAATTGACCCTAAGGACAAGGAGAAAACTGCATTCTCGACAGGAAAGGGCCTGTGGCAATTTAAAGTTATGCCGTTTGGATTGTGCAATGCCCCGGCAACGTTTGAAAGGTTGATGGAACTTGTACTAACCGGGTTAATTGGCGATGCCTGCCTGGTCTACTTGGATGACATCATCATCGTAGGCCGTACGTTTGAAGAACATCTTCAAAACCTGGAACGCGTGCTCATGAAGATCCAGAGTGCAAATCTCAAGTTGAGTCCAAAGAAGTGTTCACTTTTCAAACGTCAAGTCAGCTTTTTGGGATACGTAGTGTCGGAAGAAGGCATCCGCACAGATCCAGAGAAAATCGCCGCTGTCAAGGATTGGCCAATTCCAAAAGACAAGACACAGGTCAGAGCATTTTTGGGTTTGTGCTCCTATTATAGGCGATTCGTCAAGAACTTTGCGGACATAGCCAAACCCCTCCACAAACTAACCGAGGAAAAGCGACATTTCTACTGGGATGAAAGTTGCGACGTCGCATTCCAGGAGCTAAAGGAACGTCTGTGCAGAACACCTATTCTGGGGTATCCTGATACGAACAAGGAATTTATAGTTGACACAGACGCAAGTGATATCGGACTTGGCGGTGTGTTATCTCAACGCAATGGCGATCAAGAGGTTGTGATAGCATACTTCAGCAAGTCATTATCGAAACCAGAAAGGAACTATTGTGTCACGAGACGGGAATTGCTTGCTGTGGTAAAGTCTTTGCAGCATTTTAGCAAATATCTGCTGGGACGGAAATTCCATTTACGTACTGACCATGCTGCGCTGAAATGGCTATTGCAGTTCAAAACTCCAGAAGGACAAGTTGCGAGATGGATTGAACTACTGCAGGAATACGACTTTGTGATTGAACATCGCAGCGGAAGATCTCATGGCAACGCCGACGCATTGTCAAGAAGACCTTGCCCTGCAGACTGCAAGCATTGTACTAGGCAAGAGGGTAAAGAAGTCGTACCTGTGAGAATGGTCAAGACAGACCTCAGCAGCGAGTGGAAGGAAAGCCTACAATGTGCACAGCAGGAAGATTCGGACATCAAGCCGATTCTGGGGTGGATGAAGGCCAGTGCTCCTAAGCCCACGTGGAGTGACGTCTCAGCGATGAGTTCGATCACAAAAAGTTATTGGGCCCAATGGGACAGCTTAGTGATTCAGGATGGAGTCCTGTGCCGTAAATGGGAAAATGCTCGGGGAGACAGCTGTCATTTGCAAATGGTTGTCCCTAAAGCAAAAGTACCGAATGTCCTACAGCTGTACCATAATGGTTCTTCAGGAGGCCATATGGGAGTAAAACGGACTCTACTGAAGATAAGAGAACGGTTTTACTGGGTCCACTGTCGTGACGATGTCGAGGACTGGTGTCGCAAATGTACAAGTTGTGCGGCTGTAAAAGGACCTCAGACTCGCAGTAGAGGTGCATTAAAATTGTACAACGTCGGTGCACCATGGGAAAGGATAGCCCTAGATGTTGCGGGACCTTTTCCGGAAAGTGAAAGTGGTAACAAGTATTTCATGGTTGTAATGGATTACTTCACTAAGTGGCCGGAAGTCTTCGCCATTCCAAATCAAGAAGCCTCAACAGTTGCAGATAAACTAGTTCATGAAGTCTTCTGTCGTTTTGGAGTACCCTTGGAGATTCACAGCGATCAAGGAAGGAATTTTGAGTCCCAAATATTCCAGGAAACTTGTCGAGTTATGGGTACTCATAAAACGAGAACAACTTCTTACCACCCACAATCGGATGGAATGGTGGAAAGATTTAATCAGACATTGGAGAGATACCTGGCAAAAGTCGTGGAAAACCGGCAACGCGATTGGGACAAGCATATACAACCGTTTTTGCTGTCATACCGAAGTGCTGTTCATGAAAGTACATCGGTGACACCAGCCTTCGCAAACTTTGGAAGAGAATTACGGCTGCCCGCAGATCTGATCACTGGAATACCACCTGATGCCCCACGCAGTATAACCGATTATGCGAATGACTTGCGGAACAAAATGAATGACATTTATGAGCACGTCAGACAATCGGGCCAGCAAATGTCTGAAAAGATGAAAACCCGTTATGACCGCAAAATGAACAATAAAGGGTTCGACGAAGGTTCACTAGTGTGGTTGCACAATCCAGTTCGCAGTAAAGGGAAATCTCCTAAGCTTCAAGCTAAATGGGACGGGCCGTACCGGATTGTGACAAAAATTAACGACGTGACCTATCGTATACAGAAAGGTACAAGAAGTGCTCCTAAGATCGTCCATGTGAATCGACTGGCGCGTTATTATGGGACCGATGATGCTCGGGACGAGCATGTCTTAGGAGGGGGCAGTGTTACGCGCCAGGATTAATGTCGGGTACATTTAGTTACTACTAGCGCCATCTAGTATCGAGTAGCAGAACTAGTAGGGTCAAGTACCTTCTAGATATTTCTTTGCCAGAACATTCCACACTTCTCGGTATCTGGTCAGTCGGCAGCGGTAGTTACGAGTACTTTCCAGATGTTTCGAGAATGGAAGTTTCTAGAATAAACTGACCTATAAAAGGAGCGCGTATTCCGCGACCGAGTCAGTATTGGATTAGCGATACAAGCGAATACTTCGAAAGCGAACTTCAAGTGCGAATAAAGTGATCAGTGGTGAAGTTGTGTGTTATAATTAGTGAGTTTAAAGTTGTAATATTAGTGTTTTTAAATTAAAGTGTCATTTTGGTTATTTAATCGGCTGTTTTTATTGTCACGAACCTCAAGCTCGTAACAATACTTTTCATCCCGGGAGTATGTTCCCTTGGGGTAATTTTCGACATTAACGCGGGCGGAGCCGCGGGCGGAAGCTAGTTTATAATGGTTTCAAAATATTCCTATGAACCAGGGGGGCTACTCTCTAAACCCGAAGACCGTAGTTTCGGGCTTAGTTGCGGGCGTATTTTACTCCTTATTACCTACGAACTTAAGATTAGTTCCGAAACCGAACTAAGAATGTATTGTGGTTAGGTGATACGGACTAGAATGCAACTAAGGAGGCCGAAACTGCGGATTTCGGGCTTAGAGAGTAGCCTCCCAGTGTTGCCAGTGTTTTCATTTATTGTCATATCCACCTTGTATAAATCCAACGCCTTGGAAGTTCAAATGGTTCTTTTGTGCCCCGGTCAACTTAGTGCTTTTTTCGCAAGGTGATTATATAATATAATTCTAGTGTTCTAAATCAGCTAGTCCCTCGCCACATTGATTTTAAAAACTTGTATTACAACAATCTTATTTCATTTATTAGATTATACTGCAATTCTACCCTTCGAAACAGTTAGCAAATTACAAAATTATATGCCCAGACTAGTGCCCAAAAAACCTCGTGGCTAAAGAATAACAGCCGCACGGGTCGATCAAGGTTAATCAACGCTTGCCAAGGTTGGTCTGTGGATGGGTGATCATCTAAACATACCGAGTTTCCTCCGTGCCTCGGAAAGCACGTTAAGCCATTGGTCCCGGCTGTCATTTGTAGATCTTTGGCAGTATCTTTGGCAGTCGTTACGGAAGCCAGTAAATCTAACTCCAGTCTTGCCAAGAATTACCGTGTTACCCAGTTAATGGGTTGTGGAGGTCTAGTAGGCAGCCCGCTCCTCGTAAAATACTGGTATTCAGCTGAATCCGGTTTGACTGGAAGCCGACCCCAAAGAGTTGGGAAAAAGGCTAGGCAGATGATGAATAGTGCCCAAAAATACGACCAAGAGCGTGTTTAAATCGACTACAAAATATAAATATCTTCCTTTCGAGGACACTAAAAATTGTCCAAACAGCTATAAACTAAGAATAATCAGAAGCCTGAGTGACACTGACAATAGTCGCAGTGGTTTGACCCCCGACCTCGGCGCGTCAATCCGATGATGTCACTTCAATCAGTTCCTTCATTGGCAGCATGTACTGCATGGTTCTATATTAATGTATGACAGCTCTATTGATATCTTTGTAGGTACATTAGTGCTGGCTCTTATCGCTCTGGCGCTTAAGAGGGGAAGGATATCCAGGTCATCAGTGAGTGTAGCTCAAGGGAATCATTACAAAGTTGTTTTTGATACGAGTATTTATTTCTTTGGCGCAAAGGAGACTCATAGTAAGGCCACCTTCTGTCTCGCCAACAAAATCAAACTGGTTGATTTATGAATTAACTTTATAGATGGGTATACTGTTTCTTTTTTGTGTTTTTATTTTCTGTTTAATTGGTGGTTATTAAGATTATCTGTAAATATGTGAGTACCATTTACCTAATTTTTTTTTTTTTTTTTAGAAAACGAATATGTACCTCTGCTGGTTATACTTTGTTCTTATAAGTAGCATACTCTGGGTGTATCGTCCTCACATAATATTAAATTGATTTTTGTGTACCAAATTTTGTAAAGTCGTTATTTGAAAAGAGTAACTATGGAGTTTCTTGTCCGTTCTTCTCCATAAGAATCTACCTTTCCGAATGGACAGTAGAGTCACTTTATTAATATATTTTACTGAACTGTAAATGCTGACGTTCAAAAGTGCCGTTTAATGGCCTAATTGAAATAAACGTTTTTGACTTTGACTTTGAACAGTTGTGGGATTTTCGCAAAATAAAGTAGCCTATAACCGCCTTCCATCTATCTCTGGGTGGAGCGGAAGGGCGTGTCAGACATTTACTGAATAAAAACCCATCCGTGCTCCTTCTAAAGGCCTTTGCGTTCCAGGGCCCCGGTGACTCTTTCGAACAAATTCGGCAACCCTGGCAGGAAAAATACTAATATTGGACCTGAAGTAACTACCAATGGAAAGCTGATCATCATGATATCAGATGTTTGCAAAAAGGTTAATACATGGCCTTGCAAGATCCAGATGCTAGCCTGCCCATATACAATCAGGAACAAACGTACGAAGATCAGTCGGCAATAAAATCCCCACAAAGTGCCATTGAATGAGATTTATTTCCAGATTACGCTGAAGGGTTATGTGCTGAGATATTGCAGTTACTACGATAAATCATACTATTGTGTGATTCCAGTTCGTGTTTTTATAATCACGGGTTTTAATTGTCATGATTCCATTTATGATTTCGGGATTTTACAGAACGTATTATCAACTCTATGTTTCTTACTTCCACGAACATTAGGTAAATAGTCTACCTATTCCGATTCTGACCTCTCTGGTGATTAGTGTTCAGCTTGCCACATCATTTATTATTTTTTATTTATGGTTAAATATCAGTTTATTTATCAAAAGACAAACTTGCTTGCCCGTTGCCTCGGTTTTCATTTTTGGAACGGAGTGGATCTCTTTTCAGTAGTTATTTATATCTAAACTATAATATTTTAAAGAGGAAAGATTTCTTTTTTTTTGGTACGATTTGGCTCGATAACCACTCTACCGATTTTATAAATTATTTCGGCATTAGAAAGACACATTATTAATTTTATTTTGGAAAAAAAAGAGATCCCTACGAAAATTATAATATAACCCAAAGTAGCAGAATCTTGCCCAATTAATTCATTCTTTGGCGTGAAAACTATGGACTACCGAGACCGGTGGAGCAACCAAAAAAGGGAGATTATTTTGAGACATGACTTAAAACAGGGTAGGTATTTATTTTTTTCAGGGTAGAGAAAAATTGCGGATTTAATGGTTGCTCGACGAGTAGCATCCACCAGTATTAAAATAGTATTTAACATATCGGCCACAGAAAAAATATCAATGAACGCCGCATTCTAAACCATATATAACCAGCCCATGTTAAATATTAACAGAACATATCGTATCTAAAAATGCACCTATTTCACTTATCGTAACAATGTGTTAAATATTGGCTGATACTTGAAGATTACAAGTACTTAAAAATATGATGCTCTGCCTTCTAACTCACTGACTCCTTACTATCTATAGGGTACTATGGTAGGGTAACCAATATTTTGGAGATCATTTCGGGACACGCAACTTTGAAACTTTTGATGCCTAAAAAGTACTGATTCTCTATCTAAGAATATGTTTATTAGAGCAGTATCTAGTACTCTGCCCGTGGTTTCACTTGCATTATTTCGGAATTTAATGAAGTCTTAATAACTCTACCTGCTTCAATTTTTTTTTTAAGGATGGGAAGTCATCAAATGACTTCTTCCGCTCTGAGTTGAACGGAAGGGCGTGTCAGACTCTTACTGACTAAAACCCATCCGTGTTCTTTCTAAAGCCCTTTACGTCCCAGGGCCGCAGTCACTCTTTCGAACAAATTCCGCAACACCTTCAATATTACCTAGTACGAATTGTCACAGTCAAATGCTTCCAGATATTACCTCATTCATCCAATCTTGTGTAAGATGCAAACCAAGAACATGCTGAATTTGATTTGCATCCCGTTGCAACGGAACTAAAAAATGCCTTATTATAGCATCATATAAGGAAAACTTATTGTTGAGTATCGGACGCCGAGAATGGTCACCGAGCACTATAAACTGATCTAATTATTGAACTTAAAATGAACTTTATTGACATGAGCCTAACTAAACGGCGGAGAATCTTAACACCGACTCCTAACTCGACGCCAACGCCATCTAGTTACAAAAAAATAACCAAGATCTTTGTGAGCGGGTTTTGAACAAGCATGGTTCTTAACACTTCATGTTTAGTGATACGATAGGTAGGTCAATATAATGAATTCAGCTGTTACCTGATAACAATGCCCTGGCTGGAGGCTTTAATATTATATTAAGGCCACCACAGGCAAGCCCGGTTAAGCAGTCGACAACCTTATAGGTTGAACTGCGAGAAGCCGCTCACAAAAAAAAAAAAACCTGATAACAGTTCGTTTACCTGCCGTCAACGTGGTGACAGACAGTGTTAGTTTTGAAAATTATGTGTTAACTTACGCTGGTAAGCTGTGTACTGACCGGTGTTACGGGCCGTAATGTAACATTCGTAGCCTAAAATCCGTGCTCGTTTCCACGTACTGACTGCACGAATGCTCGCTTTGTCACATGTTAAAATTGTAGAAGTCGTGTATTTTTGGTAAGGTCACCGCGCCTTAGTGGTACCATTTGACATCACTTTTATGTGGTAGCAGTAAGGGCAAATTAAGACATATATCACAAAAATTACCCCAACTGCTCCCAGAAAAATTTCGTCACTGGCGCAGTTGATTGCAGTCGGTACTTTCCGCAGCTTCATATATTACTTTACACATCCACTCCCGTTTTTTTTAGGGATGGGAAATCATCAAATGGCTTCTTCCGCTCTGGGTGGAGCGGAAGGGCGTGTCGGACTCTTACTGACTTAAACCCATCCGTGTTCCTTCTAAAGCCCTTTGCATTCCAGGGCCGCGGTGACTCTTTCGAACAAATTCCGCAACCCTGGAAGCCACTCTCTGATATATAACTTTATGTAACCCAACTCATAATGAGTAAACTCATAAAATTTACTGCAGCGAGAGGTGTTAAACGTTTGGCATTACTTGGCTGAACTTCAAACACCGCAGTCGCGGTCTCCAGTCTGCGAGGATTTATTTCAGGATATGTAGACAGGGTTGAGGTATTTAATTGGCCATTCCGAAGATTTATTTTCGCCGCGAATTTTGGTGAAATCACCTGCCTTTTTTCAAAACGAAATGCCCTAATTTTTTGCCGTTTCGTTTTTCAATATTTTTTTCTGGGAATACACAACGTTTTTCGTTCCTCCTTTGACAAATAAGGAGCTTTTAATAATTGCTGGTCTTTTTCTGTAGGAACCTCATTGTTAGGTACAGCCGGTCGATTCTGTTAACATGTCGAAGTGAAGGCTTGGGTGAAGTGATCACGAGGTGAGCTGTCTCCAATATACATATATATTTTTACAAGAAAAAAAAAAAACCTTTTTTCTTTCTGTTATGTTAAGGGATCGGGTAAGGTAGTGCTATTTTGGGTCAATGACCTGAATGAGATAATGTTAATATGGACATGCCACGGGATTACCGGGAATATTTTTCAGAGTGTCGATGTATTAAATGAAACTAAACTGTTTGGGATATCATGAGTATGCACGACGACATATGAAACCACTCATAGTACTTACTGGTCCCGGGATTCAGAAGGCATATCCATGTTAAGATAACGGTCACTTAATCCCGGGAATAGCACTACTTATGCCGATTACTGGTTGTTACATAGTATCGTTGCCAACACTAATACCTGAGTCTGTATTCGCGAAAAAACACTAACAATCGCCACGTAATCATTCTAAAAAAAATCCTCTCTATCCCACTTGTTAGCAACACGTGGCCACAGCAGCTGCTATAATAAAACCACGCTGAGCGTATGAGGATTAAAATAGCTCTTCCCGGTTTGATGAACTTGACATCAACACACCACCGTATATTATGAACGAGTTTATGAGTTGAGAAAACACCACGAGTGCACACTTTGTGGGTTTAGTTCCTAAATAACAACAGCCGCACGAGTCCATCTTCAAGGTTAAGTTATGCTTGCTGAGGTCTGTCCGTGGATGGGTGACTATTCATAACATACCTAGACACGGCCGTGCCTCGGAAACCACGTTAAGACTTTCTTGTCCTCTTGTGATCCGTCGGGATCAACGGCTTTGTAGATCGACAATCGTAACGGGTAGTCAGAAGCCAGAACCTGACAATAGTCTTGCCAAGCAGTATCGCGTTACCCAGTTTCTGGGTTTTGGCAAACAGCAAATTTTCAATTAAAATCCTTAATATGTTAATGTCATGCAAAAACCGATGACTTCATACGCTTATCATGCTAACAGGAAATTGTGATAAATTATTTCTGCATGTAGTTCAAGGTCAGAAAGGACTGTATTATTATATTGTATGGATTAGGTACCTTTATGAATTTAGGTTTGAAACAGCTTGATCGAAAATTTTCGATCCACCAAACTGGAATAGACATGGATACCTAACACAATTTTTTTTTTACAAAAAATTACAAACGATAAAATTGCTTATTTGGACGATCTAATTACATCATCCAAGTAAGCAAAATGCTTTAAATAAAATAAAAACTGCTGGGCCAAACTGAATATTTTTTTACGGGACCAAATGGCAAGTATACCGCATCGAACGATAACAGAATCATATAAATTGGATCAGGAACCTCGGAGTTATTGTTGTACACACACAAAAAAATACCCACCGAATTGAGAACCTCCTCCTTTTTTGAAAGTCGATTAAAAATTAAACAAATACTGCAATTTTGGGAAATGTAATGCAATAAAATACACTTACAATATTTGAAGATTTCATATTCCTCATTTACCGTTTTACACGGACAATCATCAGATACCTGAAAATAGAAACGCGCTGTAGAATTTTCAACCCTCGACTCAGCGCTGAGAGAGATAAAATTTAACATAGCAATAATATTAATGAGCACAATTAAGTAGGTCGTTCTCATCTTATAAATGCTTTTCTTCAACTTATAATTTGTTATTTTTGCTTGCCTTCACCTTCAGGCTTACAAGCAAAACCGCCTGAATGTAAAAGGGGTTACATAAACAGGGGTGTGTTTATATCCCAAGTGCCTTTGCTCTTCGACGGAGTTTATTTTTCATGAAAACAGCCAGAGGGCTGTAAAAGCGGTTTTTACTGGAATAATAATTTTTATTTTCTTAAAAAAGGCCGACCGTTTTATGGGTCTGTCCCATTTTTTCTTATATTGTTGGCTACTGAAGAACTTTTATTGAAGATGAAGCTTAGTAAAATTTTAAAATATTGTATATTTACCTACTTTTTTTGCCCTCCTTGTAACCTATCCTATCTCCAGGGACCCATCTCTGCCAGGGTTGTGGAAGTTGTTCGAAAGAGTCACCGCAGCCTTGGAACGCAAAGGGCATTTGGAGGAACGTGGATGGTTTTTTGTCAGTAAGAGTCGGACACTCCCTTAGGGTTGTGGAATTTGTTCGAAAGAGTCACCGCAGCCTTGGAACGCAAAGGACATTTGGAGGAACATGGATGGGGTTTAGTCTGTAAGAGTCTGACACTCCCTTAGGGTTGTGGAATTTGTTCGAAAGAGTCATCGCGGCCTTGGAACGCAAAGGACATTTGGAGGAACATGGATGGGGTTTAGTCTGTAAGAGTCTGACACTCCCTTAGGGTTGTGGAGTTTGTTCGAAAGAGTCATCGCGGCCCTGGAACGCAAAGGACATTTGGAGGAACATGGATGGGGTTTAGTCTGTAAGAGTCTGACACTCCCTTAGGGTTGTGGAATTTGTTCGAAAGAGTCATCGCGGCCCTGGAACGCAAAGGACATTTGGAGGAACATGGATGGGGTTTAGTCTGTAAGAGTCTGACCGCGCCACCCTCGGTAAAATAATCCCATCTGTCTCTGTACCAAAAATTATCATTATCGGTTCGGCAATTTAGGCGTGAAAGTGATACAAACAAATTCATTTTCGAAATTATAATTTGTTGGGATATTCTAGGTTTCATGTAATATTATGGGCTTGGTCACGAAGTAGGTCCTTTCTGTAATCAGAGAATAAGAAAGCCTCTAACAAACAATGCAAAGGGAAGCTGTTATCACTGCTATCATTGTACAAACATCTGGTTGTGTTAATACCGAGATAAGTTTATTTTCTCGTCTACCTTATCGTAGTGGGACATAGGATGATTTTAATATTACAATGTAGACTTTTTTCCAAGATTTTTAATGACTGTTAAGTTGATGAACTCATTTGGCTGTCTGGAGACGTATAAATGCTGTTGGAAAACTACACTGACGTTCTATGAAGCGGCATCAAACAACAGGCGTCCGTATTGTTACGCGCCAGAATTAATGCCGGGTACATGAAGTTTTAGTTAAGAATTAGTAAACTCCTGGTGCCATCTAGTATCGAGTAGCAGAAGCAGTAGAGTCAAGTACCTTTTAGTATTTTCTACGCTAGAACCTTCCAGGGTTCTCGACGTCTGGTCAGTCGGGACCGGTATTTAGGCGAACTTTCCAGATGTTTCGACAATAGAAGATTCTAGATCTAACTGACCTATATAAGGCCCGCATAGCTCGCGACCGAGTCAGTATGGGATTTGCGATACAAGCGAATACTGCGATTTTCAAGTGCGATTTAATTGATCAGTAGTAAAGATAATTAGTGAGTTTAAAGTTGTAATAAGTGTTTTTAAATAAAAGTGTAATTTTGGTTATTTAATCGGCTGTTTTTATTTTCACGAACAACAAGCTCGTAACAGTATTATTTGATAGTGCAAGAAATATTTATATGATTATTACGTCGACGATAGACACTTCTGCGACAACATGCTCTGAAAAAAAGATCCCCCACACTAATCCATAAACAAGTGTTTTTTTTTTATTTTACGTTATGCACTCGTATTTGGGTCACAGAAGTCCTGTAGTTTCGGAGGAAAATTGGCTGTGACTGTGACCGACACACGAGTGATCCTTTAAGGATTCCGTTTTTACATTCGAACAGAACCCAAAAATAAACAAAACCATTTCTTGCCGTGTTATAAAAATTTGTTTTATATAACTTCTTTCACATAGAAATTATCCTAATCATCTTCCTGCCCTTGTCCCATGTTAGGTACTTGGAAACGGCACAGTAAGTTTTCTTCTTCCATTCTTTCCTCCAAGCCGAAATTATCATCAATTCTTATAATTCACGGATCCCATTATATTCCGCTCTTCCTCGTTAAATCCCGGATTAGCCTCTGTTAACACCCACAGAGGGAAGTCATCATGGTGTATGGTATCCGTCGCCGAAAACCCGACAACAACTGACTTTAATTTCTTTATTCCCCCTCCTACTAGGATTAATTTAAAAACTCTTTTCGTCGGTCATAAATTCGTCAATTTGTTTCTTTGTCCGCTACGTTGTATCCATAGAGTTGGCTTGTACTCGTTGGACCACTATCAGTCTACATGTTTTTAGGAAGCACAGGAACGCAAGGCAGGTTGGACGGTAAGGCGTGTGTTAAACGGTCAGAGGGCCTCGTGCGAGTTTTTAACGTGCTTGATTGCGATAAAGTATTATGTTTTCCGTTATTGTCACCAGATGGCGCCTCTTCAGTTTTGGTACAAATTGCAATTACGCGATCGAACACGTTAAAATCTCGCATTAAGGCCATAGTTTATGTTTCAGTTCATTCGGCCTGAAATGGCTGATTGGACATAAGACTTGATTGGTTGGAAAGGGTTTTATAAATAAGGAAGCGATAACGGGGCCTTCTCTTAACTATATATACAGGGTGTCCCAAAACTCAACGTCAAGCCGAAACGGGGTGACAGGATTGATCATAACCATCACGAGAAAAATCTGAAAAAAAATCTATCCCATGCAGTTTGAAAATTATGGGCATTTTAAGAAAAACCTAGAAATTTGATCAAACTGTACCATTTTTCGGTTATTGTGGTTATTATTTTTTATTTTTGTTCATTTGAACTTTAGAAACGTAATCCTAAATAACATTTCTAGAATCCCAATAAAAAATAATGACACAATTGCCTCAAGTTCCCGAGAATTGAGACTATTTGTTAAACTACGAATTTAAAATTTTCAAGATTCGTCGACTTTGACAGGCCCTCCTATAAAAAAAATGTACTAGAGTGCCTTGGCAAGTAGCATTAAAAGTTGGCGCATTTAATCAGAATTCTAAAATGGTACAATACTTGTTAGTTCCATACAATAGAAAAGAGTAAAAAAATTAAAACCTCAAGTAACCCGATTTTTGCTATCAGATTTTACTCAGTTAAAATGTTTTTAATTCGCACAAGCTCTAGGTAGGTTCTTAATTTTAAGGCAAAATGATGAGAGAGATGGATAATGGGTATGTTTGCCATGAGTGAGCGAGACAGATAGTGACGCCACGCATTGAGACGGAGATGCGTCGTTTAAACGAGTGCGAATGAAACAGATAGATGCTATGGCATCTATCTGTTTCATTCGCACTAGTTTCAGCCAAGCAAATGGCTACGCTACCAGTCCGACACCAACCAGTTAGTACGTTTCGCTCATTCGTCTACTGCGCACGTTCGTATTCGCTTGTGTTGATTTAGTGGATTTTTTCTATTGGGGAGTTCTCAAAGAAAAAGTTTACTCAAAGCCCATTGAGAACGTAGCCGACCTGCGTGAACGCATTTCTCAAGCAGCTGAGGCGATCAACTCTCGAAGATATGCCCGACTAATAAGTAGATCTTTTTTAAGAAGATGTAGGGCTTGTATTGAGGCTGATGGTAAACAATTTGAACATTTATTGTAATAAAAAACGTTATTTCTCTATCATCTGACTTTTATTCCAACAAACCTAATTATTTTACTAATTTTACTAACTTTTTTTCACTTTGGTAAAAGTGGCGTCACTATCTGTCTCGCTCACTCATGGCGAACATACCCATTATCCATCTCTCTCATCATTTTGTCTTAAAATTAAGAACCTACCTAGAGCTTGTGTGAATTAAAAACATTTTAACTGAGTAAAATGAGATAGCAAAAATCGGGTTACTTGAGGTTTTAATTTTTTTACTCTTTTCTATTGTATGGAACTAACAAGTATTGTACCATTTTAGAATTCTGATTAAATGCGCCAACTTTTAATGCCACTTGCCAAGGCACTCTAGTACATTTTTTTTATAGGAGGGCCTGTCAAAGTCGACGAATCTTGAAAATTTTAAATTCGTAGTTTAACAAATAGTCTCAATTCTCGGAAACTTGAGGCAATTGTGTCATTATTTTTTATTGGGATTCTAGAAATGTTATTTAGGATTACGTTTCCAAAGTTCAAATGAACAAAAATAAAAAAGAATAACCACAATAACCGAAAAATGGTACAGTTTGATCAAATTTCTAGGTTTTTCTTAAAATGCCCATAATTTTTAAACTGCATGGGATAGATTTTTTTTCAGATTTTTCTCGTGATGGTTATGATCAATCCTGTCACCCCGTTTCGGCTTGACGTTGAGTTTTGGGACACCCTGTATATATATAAGTGAAGCAAGTGCAAGCAAAATTGAACACAAAATTGACGCTTGAATGAACTGATGTGACCTCGTCACCGTGTGTGACATACGACATAGGAAGGCAGTACTTAGGACGTACATATGTACATACAAGTTGCTATGTACTGAACCGTCCATCGTTGGAAGTAATTTGGTCATTCCGTTGTTTATACCTGGCTCTTGAGAGAAAATTGCTGTCATCCTTTGAGGAAGATGCGATGGTGTGGCCATGGATTTGTGTGATGATGTGTTGAGGTTGTGGCATAGATTTATCGTGTCTGATTAATAGATCGATGATAGGCGCTTCTATAAGTAAACATTACTCAATACATTGGTACTTCTAATGTATTGAGCAAAATTAACTTTGGCAGTCGTTACGGATTGTCAGAAGCCAGTATCTGACTCCAGTCTAGCCAAAAACCATCGTGTTACCCAGTTAATGGGTTATGGAGGTCTGGGAAGCAGCCACTCCACGTAAAATACTGCTTTCAGCTGAATCCGGTTTGACTGGAAGCCGACCCCAAGATAGTTGGGAAAAGGCTAGGCAGATGATGATGACATTGTCACATTGGTACTTCTGAGAAGTACTTATCTCACCTGTGTTTCCCGAAGGGTAAAGTTAGGGTAAGGTATACCTATAGTCAATTAACAATAAAGATGTATCAAAATTGACAGTGACAGTTTAATGCTAAATGTCAACGTAAGGCCTGGTGGCCCTACTATGACGTGCTAATGTCATCCAATTCCGATGATGTAAAAGGGATAGTGCTATTTTTAATTTTTATTTAATATGGGTTTGCTCTTGACTCTATTCTAGGTCGTAGATGACAGAGACAAAGTCGACGATGGAGCGAGCTTACCCTGAAGAAGCCTGTTCACTCTAATTTTGAAGAGATTAGGGTTGTATGCGTTCGGAAACACAGACGCAGGCAGAGAGTTCCACTCCTATTCCCTATGTACAGCTCCATCTCTCTCTTAGAGCGGAATCATGATCGTTTTAAGACTTCATAGCAGGGCCCTGTCGACTGCCTTGTTAGTCTATCGGATACAATGGCGGTCTGGGAGCTTATGATCTAGAGATTCCAGACAAAGATATCTGTTTTATCATTAGGAAATTCTCAATAGCAACCTGGAGTCTTATAGATTTGTGCCTTATGAGATGGGACTTACATCAAAACTAGCGAAATGTAGTTTACATTATGCATGACTTATTATGATATTGTCTGTCAAGGTCACATACCTCCTGTATGTAATCATCAAAAAATCCTCTTAAACAAAACATCAACACCAATTGATGACCACTAACCATTGCGCAAGAGTGTTTGACAACGCGCCGCTAACCAATCCGCCCGTGCGAATGTTTGCCTACAAGTTAGCGCTAAGAGTAACTATTTGTAGACGCTGCTTCCTGCTCTGTTATTGTCTATGCAAATGATCGATATTTTAGGGCTTTTGTTCAGCTTTAAAAGGCAGTATTACCCGGTTTTTTCGTAAAATTATTGTCCATTATCCTCATCATCGTTACAGCGTAAGCATAAGCATAAGCGGCGCAACCTGTTTAGTGGCCCTCGCATCTTGCGGACTGCCGTTGTCTTAACCAGATTATGGTTCATCTTGTGGGTAGAATTCCACCGCTGCGTCCTTCGATGCCTGGTCGCAACTTCAGAAGCTTTAGGATCCATCGGCTACTAATTTGGCAAGGCTTTTCTCCGTCTGTTCTAGAACTTTATTGTTGAACTCCACATGTCAGATTGGGTAACACTATAGCTCCTGGCATTACTGGTTGACAAACTTGTGGGTTGCAAAGAAAACAATTCCATTAGTAGTTTGTACCAATATTATAAAGGGGAAAGATTTGTATTTTTGTATGTAACGAATAAACTTAAAAAACTACTGGACCGATTTGAAAAAATCTTTCAGCAATGGATAGCTACATTATCAGCGAGTAACATAGGCTATATTTTATCCCCGTACTCCCATGGAAACGGGAACACGCGGGTGAAACCGCGTGACGTCTGCTATTCATTAATAAAATGAAACTTTCAGAAAACCTTGTCATATACTCGTACACGGAAAACTATTAAATAAATAAGATGTAGAGCGTTAAAAACATCTCCAGCTACCTATAATATTTCGATTATCGCTGCTAAACGTTGATTAATTAAATTAATATTAAATAGGCAAGAATTAATGATAAATGTGCTAACTGGCATTATAAATCAAAGCTTCTGTCAGCTCGTTTAAATGTTTTTATCTCGCAGACGGCTGAGCTAATTTTTATTCGATTCTGATTTGATTTTGAATAGGCTCGTTATGAAAAATTAATTAGATGATGATTATAATCGCTGCTTGAATGCCTTCTTCTTTATTGGATTCTAATTTTGATGTACACCGATGTCTTCTTTGATACTTCGGAATTTGGCAACCGATAGAGACTACTTTGGTAGCAAAATCTATCTAGCTGCAGCCACAATGCCTAATAACCATTGAGACTCACCTTCTTTATAAAAATACAGATCAACATAACACCAGCCGGTCTCTTTTGTGAACATCTCACCGCGTAAACTTAAGTGGAGTGAGCATAAAGTAAACTGTCATTCCATCTAGTTTTTATGGATTGACAGCCCACTTCATGTTCACTTCGCCTAAGTTTACACGGTGAGAAGTTTACAGAGTCGCGCTGCTGACTACCTATATTTACAGCCTGCATTGGATTATCAAAATAGCCACAGCCATTTCAATCACTGAATATGATTTTTATTTATAACCAGCTGGTCGATTCTGTAAAACTCACCGTCAAAACTTACTTACGTGAAGTGAGTTCGAATTGAGCTCTCATTCCAACTATTGCTAGGGAATGATAGCTCACTTAAAACTCTCGTCATCTAAGTTTTACGTTGACATATTAACAGAATATACTGGTTTGATTTTTACTCTCCTTCACTTCTGGGATTTGATAAGTGGATTTGAAAAGGCCAAGAAGAAGAAAAGAAAAAGTATTTAATAGCTACAAAACGACATACATACACTAGCGGATTTTGCTTAAACTAAATCCTAAACGATAGTGTTAGTAGTTCTTAAATTATGTTAGTAAAAACAAGTTAAAAACTAAATAATAATAAAATAACAAATGTGAGTATAAATAAAGCAGATGTATGTCGTGGTTGTGGTAAAAAGAATTCCACTCAGCACGATGCTGTGCCGTAGGGGCAGCACGACGCTGATAAAAAATAGTTTCATCTTGAAAGCATATTCTTTTTCTTAGAGTTAGTGAGACCGATGCACATCGACCAATGACACGGCCTACACGCTCATCTCACTAAATTATCGCATTAACACAATAAACACGCAAGCAGTACTAAGAAAGAAACTTAATTGTCACAGTCGGCATAACCAGTCAACAATCACTTAGCACAATGGTGCAATCAAACGATAGCTATTGTTTTCACTACAGACCACGTTCAATCATGATGTCAGGTTATAAACTGGGTTATTGGGCCATGGTGGAGTAGCATAACATCGACATATCACGGGTAATTGAGAAGGAAGTTGTGGGATGAACAGCAGTCACCGCCACCCGACTTCCTGATACCTCAGAAACACCTGGATATGAACTGCAGTAACCTATACGGAAAGCACTCAATCGCTTGCGCACCCTAGCAGGCTCTGTCAATACAACTTGGCAAAATGGGGTTTCAACGACCTACTAGACACCAAATGTGAGTCCGGTGACCTCGTCCTAAATATGGCCCACTTGTTGAAGTGCTCCAACTGCCCTTACACCTGTACTATTAAGGACCTAATGAGTGCCAAAGATGCCGCTATAAGCATGGCCACCTACTAGGAACAAATTGTTTAAGGGTCACCATCGACTTGAAAAGAAGAATAAGAAGCATATCATGTTCCCACAGCTGGGACACAAGCGTCCACTCTGGTAGAGAAAGCGGGCCGTAATCTACCAAATTCTACAAAGTCAAAGCGTTTATTTCAATTAGGCCATTAATTGGCACTATTGAACGTAATCATACAGTTAAAATACTTAATAATATAAAATTAATATAGTGATTCAACTGTCCATTCGGAAAAGTAGATTCTTATGGAGAAGAAGGGACAAGAAACTACATAGTTACTCTTTTCAAATAATGGTTTTACAAAATTTGGTAAAAAATAATTTAATATATTTTGATACGATTACAGACGTACGATCGAAGGCATGAAACCTCCCGCACCGGACACTGGTGGATGTCTCATATTGTCGAATTTCTGCTTCGAAGGCAAGCCGGTTTCCTTAAGATTTTCAGTGTTCCGTCATGTTTTGAGAGCAGTGTTGGAGCAATTTTAAAATTATTAAATCATTAGTGTTTTGTTTTGTCGTGTGAAGTATCGCTAGCCAATGTTATAAGTAGGGATCGGCGTAGGTAGTGCTATTTTAGGGTAATGAACCTGAATGATATATTAATATGGACTTGCCCCGGGATTCCCGGGACTATATTTCTGAATGTCGATTTATTAAATGAAGTTACACTGTTTAAGTTATCATGAGTACACACGACGACATATCAAACTACTCATTTCCCGATGATGAGCAATGATAAGATGGTCCCGCGAGGTGCCGTTTACCATATTACTTACTGGTCCCGGGATTCGGAAGGTATATCCATGTTAAGATAACGGTCACTAAATTCCGGAAATAGCACCACCTTTGGGTCTTTCTGGGGCTGCTTACAGGGACTTATAACTATAAGTCCTTGTATGCATCCCCAGAAAAACAGGTCCTTAGTAAAGAGTCTCCCTTTGGCCCTATTATGGTGGTGCAAAGCATGCAGTATACTACTGTAAGCCATTTGATATGATTAATAAAGCAGAGTACTTAGGGGAATGTCTGAGGGGAATTTTCTTGATCGAAGAAATTACCACAATATTTATTATCTTAGCAAATGAGTTTTGCAAAACCACAATAGGTAGAATAGCTAATTCTAGAGGGCAAGAAAACCCATTATGCATTAAAATGCAGTAAAAAAATCTGCATATTCACCAAATTCTTTATACCGTATAATCGCGAGGTCGAGCCAACTGACCAAACCTTCAAGGCGTTCGCTAAGCGCTAGCCCATTAACTTAAAAATATAACAGTAACTAATGCTTTGTTTCTGCACGTGAACAATGAACCAAATATGTGCATTACATAAACAGTGAGTTTGTTTTGTGTGGCTAGGGAATCAGCGGATTCCGGTTTCCCGATAAACTGGTTGGCTAACAGTAAACCGTGATTTGCAAGCAATTCGTTTCGCCTCGAAAGCGGCTGTGCTCTTTTTTCAGCTTGATGGCCAATGAGGGGTGTAAATGTAAGTGGGTCAGAAGCTTTGCAATGAACCTGAGAAACTACGTTAGACATGATGCGTTAGGGGGAGATGCGGTATCTGAAAATATTAAACTTATTGCATTCATTAAGAATTAATTTTATTAAGCATTAATATTGATCTAGGCGTCTGCGAAGTTCGTTTTTCGCTCTGCAATACCCCGCCCATCACCCCCGCTGTCACATGCATTTGCTTCTGCGAAGTGTTCCGAGCCACATCAATACAATTATAACATATTACAAATCGGCACTCGATTTCTCTAAGGCAAACCTATTCTTGAGGTCCAGCCTGCAGAAATTAGTTCCCGGGAAATTTTCTTCATCGTCTGTACTATATTGCCTTGTTTAATGCATCATAACCGCGAGTGGTAGTTCTCCATTACGGGTTACGGCGTAACTTGTCCACTATCTCTCCAAGCCTGCCGCACTACTACCAACCACTGCAACTCCCGAGGGCCAGAACAGTGGCGACCAGTAGAAAACGCCGAGTTAAATGAAGCTCGACGAGTCCCGGAAAAATTATGCAAAAATCTCTCTAAGCGGAGCTCCCGCTCGTTCCACGGCCCCACATAATGACGGCGGGCGATGCTCAGGTTCCGCTCGGCGTGTTTTGACTGACCCGTGCATTTCACACGCTGCTTATACCTCACAGGTGGAATACTAAGCGCCATTTTGTTTGTAGGTCAGGGTTTACGTTAAGATGTAGACTTTTTATGATTTTAACCTGTAGTGTTGGTTTTTGGGTGATTTACCTATTTGTGCTTTTGCGGGTTTTTTTCATTAATGTGTTTGAACTGCTGACATTATTTTATTCCATAATTTTATTTTTATTTTAGTTTTTACTATTAAGATTTTTAAATTTAAGTAATAAGTAAGATATGTATCAAACAATGTTTTTGCTGAGCCTTGAGGGGGTCTACAACGGCTCTTAGCTCTAAGCCTTTTGTTAACATCTTGTTTTACCTTTTGGAATGCAAATTAACGAATATGAATAATAATTTGAAGAGAATTTGACTATCTGAAGTGCGATAATAAATAAAGCTAAACTATAAGAGAAGAAAAATTAGTTAGTTAAAAGGAAAACTTAAAAAAAAAAACTTTTACATAGTCCCTTTTGTACCTACCTGTTGAAGGTCATCCCACTGTGAAGAGATCAAGGTCACGGCTGATTTAATTAATGCTGACTGAATATCGTAATTCTTAGTAGCGTTATTGCAATTGTAGTTTCAATTACGTCCTTATTTTCTTTGTTTATTTACCAAACATCAAACAAAACAAACCGCCATTAGTCTGTAGAAAATGATTGTAAGACTGGTGCCGCTATCTACCGGTCGTTGTAATAAACAGGCAGTTATAGCACGCAGTGAGCTTGAAGTGAAACAATAGATGTTATTCAACTCTCCCGTAGTTCGACGTATGCAAGACAGATGGCGTTGTATTCAAATATGTATGTTATTGTAAATGGGACTAATTTTTATTTTCTTTCTTTTTCAGGTAACGTTACAGTCGTTTGAAAATTTAAATAATGGATAAAAAGTATGGAATGAAACTTAAAAGTAAGTTCGTTGTATTCATTAATGTTATTAAAGAGTAAGAAAAACTTTTGTCTTCGTTATATTTTAATATTATCATATAAATATTATGCAAATTGGTAGCGAAGGTTTAAAAATATCTTATCAAAGCTTTACGATTTCTCGAAATTAATTTATTCAAAAGGATTGAATCGATATCGTGAACCAGCTGAATCGATTAAGGATTTTACAAGTATTATCAATTTCTCGGTAAACCGTAAAATATCTATTAAAAGATTATTTTCTAGCAGTATCATCTTTTCGCTCAGAAATCACGTAGGCCACACTCTGGCCATATTATGACCATTTGAACAGTTTTATTGCAGAACTTAAAACTACATAATATCTACATGGGTAGGTAATAATTTTAGGTGCTTAAATAATCATGTTAACCTGAACTGGTTAGGTATAAAATTTAAATGTGATTCTTATTTGTTATTTGAATGTTATTTTTATTCTGACCGGTAACCAAGAAAAAACAACTATCTAAAATGAAAGATTTATTGTATAAAAGTAAAACTATATTTCAAAATCCATAAACTCTAAGGTAAATTTTCCAAATCAGTTTGAAAGACATCCACCTCGACTCAGTCTCCGTGACAACAAAATAAAACCCTTCAATCAATGTTAATCAAGCTATAAAGGGTCAATTTGATGGTTCGAGGTGGAGTCAAGTCGGAGAACATGACTTTGAATATAAAGGTGAGCTAGAGTAAAACTTCATAATGCTCCATAACTTGGTCAGTACATATCTTTTTGGTCACGCAATGTTGGCACTTCAGTTGGCGTATTTGTAAAAACATTCTTGTCACTTGTGTAATACAAACGATACTTATGAAATTCGAAATAAGGTTAATTTTGTATTGACGATCTAATGCCAATATTTTGACAAATACGCCAATTGAAGTGCCAGCATAACAAAAAGTTAGTAGGTATATAAATTAAACCTTCCTGATAAGTTCTCCTAACGTTTCTTTTCCGCTTCTTCCTTCTCTCTATCGATCTCTTTCATTATGTCCAAGATGACTGACTGTTCCAACATGTTTACAGGCTTGCCTCGCTTTATTACAGCCACCTGAAATGACATGGACCATTAAAGCATCTTCATTTTTCAAAACTAGCCCTTATTGCCCCTTCTTTTACGTGTAAAAATCGTTATGGATGTCCTCCGTCTTCGGGCAGACGGAGGGATCTGTCAGACTCCTACTGATTAAAACCACACGATGTTCCTCCTCATCACTTTTGGCTGGGTTGCGGGGGCAAGTTCGCATTCTCCACAATCAGCCCTTATTGCCCCTACCCGGAATTCGGTGTTTTTGACACAAGTGGTTTTTTCCTCCTATCTCACCAAGTGATTCATTTTAGCCACAGGAAACTACGAAGGTTCAATTCCACTATCCTAGTTGGTTGTTGACTTCAAATTATGTTTCCACTAAAATTGTAACAATCCTCCCGACTGAATTTCGATCACGTTGCCCTATCTCAACGAAAGTTAGCTAAGTACGCAGAAGATATTAGATAGTGTACAAGTGTAAGCGCAAACACAGGTGTACTCTCTGGCCCTTTACACTCACAGTCCGATGGGACGACAATACATCACGACCGGGGAGAGATCAGGTGCAGGACCAATACGTGCTTTCCGAGGAACGGGGATTGCATACCTCCAACATCTAAACTCCGGGTTGCTACTGAGACTCGAACAGGACGGCAGACAAAAAAAAAATGCAGAACAACTTTCTAGTAAACAATCCCAAGAAACAAAAACACATCGAGATCAAACCGTATTGGTTACAAATTCATAGAAAAGCCTACGCATCTGGTATTCTAAGTAATCCCAATTTAGAAGGAAAACAGCTTGTCACATGCTAGAAATAGAGTAGTGCTTACGTCCAAGTTCCTCAGTCCTGATTGCACGACCTCCAGTATAGCCTTGATTGCTAACTTAGTAGCTCCATGGTCAGTCTTCACGACGGCTTCATCATAGTTCTTCTCCAGAAACTCCCGAGCTGTCTTGTCGTACTTGCCCGTTGTGGTAGCCTGAATAAAAATCAAGAAAATTTTGTACTGTAATAATCTTACCTAATCATTATTGATTTTCTTATTTACCCTTAATAACGTTTGGTAACTTTCTGGACACTATTTCGTAATAGGTTCTTGTATAATAGGGAATATGCATGAAAAAAAATATATCCAAACAGTTAATCTAGAAATATACAAAAATATAATACTAACAGTGAAAATAGAATCGAAATTGACCGAAAAACAAACGAGAAATAACTATTTAAAAAAATATATCTGTCCCTCTTGCGAAAACACTGTTTTCTATGGCAGCTGTATAGGCGTCATAGTATTTGACGTCAGATTTGGTATCGGACTTCTCTTTCTAATTGTCAACTTTGAAGCTTAATAACTTCAACACTGAAGAAGGTATTTTAAAAACTCTTTCATAATTATTTACTAGAGATAATAAGTATTTTATTTTGCAAATAAAAAAAATGCATGCATATTCCCTATTGAAGTCTAAGACTTAAATATTTATTTCCAATCCTATTTTCGGATCACCGTTATGCAATACAGAAAACATGGCATCGCAATGAGCTGCAGAGTATCCGAGATCCAAAACGAAATGACCAGAAACCATTGATTAAAGGACATTAAAAGTAAAATGTAACCACGTACTTAAGAGTTTCAAAACAGAATGTAAGTCGGAGATAGGAGGTCGAAATCATGCAGCCAATACCTTTTCACGGGTGTCTGTCTCGGAATTTATCTACTCGTGCTAGCTAGTAGCTTGTGGCATGACTCACTTTATCTTTCTCTGCCCGCATTTACTTCATACCTGAATAAGGACCGCTCATTCTATCTGCATCTACGAGCAATTCCAACCATAAAGTCCCCGAAGGTTCAGTCTGGAACAGATGCGCGTTGCCACCGTAGTGGAACCCTCCTATCAGACAGGAGATGCCGAAGGGTCTCGTGCCGTTGCTTTGAGTGAAGTTCTGCTGCATCTCCACTATGTGCTGCGTTATGTACCTACTCTAAGAAATACTGGGTTTTCTACATACGCCGAAGAAGCATTAGCTACCACTCTGTGGAAGAGACTGCCGCGGTCCTCTGTGCTTGTTTTTGTGCATCTTTCAGCTGCTCTCCTCTTTGGATACGTCTTTGGTGTGGAATGACCCTACAGGATTCTTGTAAAAGACAGTTACTGGCCGCACGATCGCTCTAACTCTCTAACTCTTCTCTGCACGTATTCACTTCATACCTGAATAAGGACCTCTCATTCTTATCTGCATCTATGCAATCCCAACTCACCTTCCACTCATAATAAGTCCCCGAAGGTTCAGTCTGGAACAGATGCGCGTTGCCATCGTAGTCGAACCCTCCTATCAGACAGGAGATGCCGAAGGGCCTCCTTCCATTGCTCTGCGTGTACTTCTGCTTCATCTCCGCTATGTACCGCGTTATGTACTCTAGGGTGACCGGGTCTTCTACTGTGAGGCGGTGGGATTGGCATTCTATTTGAGCCCTAAAAGATGAAAATTGGAACACATTGTCACAGAACTGACATGCATACAAAATTATAAACCTAAACTAAATTTTATTTTTGAAGTGAATACTTCTTTAGTCACGTCGGGCATTATCGAGATGGGAAAAATTATGTGGTCGAATATGGAGCACGCTTGCCTAGAAGTAACCTATTCACTCTTGACTTGAAAACTCCCAGGTTGTAGCTATCAGGAAACACAGACTCTGGCGGAACCAAAAGTCCCAAAAGGATTTGTGCGTGTGGATAGAATGTCCACCATGTACCGGAGGCGCATCGCCGTACGTCCTGTGGTCTTATGATGGAATTGCTTGGCGGAATTAAACTATGCAATTCCGACGCACACTCCCCAAAATGCAACCGATAGAAAACCGACAGGCTAGCGACTCGGCGTCGATGCTCAAGACTTTGGAGCTTCGACTCGACGAGCCTATCATCCTCTCTATAAACATTAACAGCTTCAGTGTTCTGTCCCGAAAAAATCTCCTGATATATAAGAAACCACTACCTGGCAATAAGAACCCTAGCATCAGCCCTCAATCCAGCAAAAGCCAGCACAACATGTTCATCCAACGACACTATCTTTTTCTCCGTTCGCTCATCCTGCAGCAATTCCACCATCTTCTTCTCCACAGCCAGGACTATGACGTCAGGGCCTCGGACGCCCACCACTGGGGAACCCTTCCTCACTGCCTCTTGGGCATACTGTACTTGGAGAAGCTGGCCGTCCGGTGAAAATACTGTTATTGCTCTGTCGTATGTCGACATTATATTAAATGTTTGATTTAAAGGATCTTTGTTGTTTCTCAAGTTCTTGAATAAAATAAAGCTAATAAGAAATTAAGGTTAATAGAAAAATTTAAATCTTTCTAAAACATCTGACGTTTATTTTTGCCAAAACTGTCTAAGATATAAAAATGTAATAATTGAGTGTTTTCAATGCAAAAAAATCCTTGCTTGTCGGATTTTCATCATAAAGGTTTTGCCTTCGATAATTAAATCTCTACGAAAATCGTTTCGATTTTAAATATTATTTTTAGGGTTCCGTGCCCGACGGGTAACCAACGGCACCCTATTACTTAGCCTTCGCTTTCCGTCCGTTCGTCCGTCCGTCTGTCAGCGGGCTGTATCACAAGAACCGTAATTGGTAGTTGAGGACAGTTGAAATTATCACAGAGTGTGTATTTTTATTGGCACTATAATAACATATAATAAAAATTAAATTAAATTAAAAATTAAAGGCGGCTTACATACGGCCATACAAGAAACTTGTCTTTTTCGGTTTATGGTACGGAACCTTCTTATGGACCTTGTGAGAGTCCGACTCTTATTCTTCTTATTCGCGTTGCTGGCTCGACAGTTTTTTAGATTTGGGTGGCCTAAAACACTGCCACTTCCACGGCACCGTTGGTGGCAGCACATAGGTCTCTTCAGCTGCATGTCTTGGGGCACAGAGGGCAAGATGGAGGACGGCTTGTAACTCGGCTCCACATCCAGACCCTGCAGTTGATCCGTCACGCATCCCCACTTTGCGAGGTAGGAATTACACCTTTCTAATAGCGTTCCGAGGACTCTTATTATACACCTACCAGTATTTTTAACCAAAGGTTGACTGGTAGAGATTGCCTTGTTGCATTAACTCCACCTGTGTACCACTGCTACATACAATTTGAATAACTAAACACTAAACACAAGTCATAAAAGAAAAGTTAAATCACTCGATAATAATACACTTCAGACATAACAAACATCTCCTCAAACAAAACCATCAAAATTAATTACAAATTCAAATTAATCCTTAACACTAATGACTCCCTCCAATCGCAGTTGAAATTCTTCAATAAATCAGTGTTGCCAGTGCCGTATGTCGCGCACACTCATCGAGTGCGTTTTATTCGCTGTCCCCGCGAAATATGACGACGTTAATGTTGCCAGCTGATTGATTTTATTGACTTTCGCGAGCTTTGAAGTTTAAACATACTGCGGATGGGGCAAGGTGCTGTTTGGTATGCGAACTTGGCAAGCTCTGCCATGCATCCGTGATCCGAGGTTTCAGGAAGAGATTTAGGCCCGCGTTTAGACGATGTTGATGGGAACCTTGATTTAAAACTAGATTAGCGTTGAGTCTATTCGATTTTAATTGAAATTCTTGCATGGGCGTAACACCTCTCTCTATAAATCTGATGCAAATATAGACTCCGTGCAACTGCTGGGAAATCTTCTTGTGAAAAACTCAATAACACCTTGCCAACCGAGCCGCTATTATGGTTACCATGGTCAGAGTCATCCATTACCTGACCAACGAGACAATTCATGAGCATCATTTCAGTATCCTTGGGTCTTCAATTACATATGTTATGTCAGCACTAGGGGTCTAATCGCCTCCTATTTATGGGTGCTATTTCGGACTCCGGCTTAGTACTGAGAAATTAAAACGTTGGAGGAGATCGTGGCTAAAGAATAACAGCCGCACGGATCGATTTTCTAGGCAACGCTTGCCAAGGATGGTCTGTATATGGGTGACCATCTTAATTTACCCGAGTTTCTTCCGTGCCTCGGAGAGCACGTTTAGCCGGTCGTCCCGGCTGTCATTTGTAGATCTTTGGCAGTCGTTACGGATAGTCAGAAGCTAGTAAATCTGACTCAACTCTGGCCAAGATCTACCGTGTTCCCCAGTTAATAGGTAGTGGAGGTCTGGTCGGCAGCCGCTCCACGTAAAATACTGGTATTCAGCTGAATCCGGTTTGACTGGAAGCCGACCCCAATTTTTTTGGGAAAAGGCTACACAGATGATGACTCAATAAAACGTTGCCTTTAGAATAAACCATATTCACTGACACCATGCTTAACAGTCCTGCTTGCGCTTTCGCGACTATAAAAAGTAATCCATAAGCATAATTTCTTTGGGTCTTATCTTATTTTCGCAACATTCCAGATTTGTGTCTTTATTTTCGTGAATCGCTTGCCAAAAATTTAAATTTTTCATCTTACATCATGCTTATGGCTCGTAATGGCTTGTCGTTTGGGATTTGAAACGATCTATGTCAATGCCAAGGTTTCTAAGATATGTTAAACGAGGAATAGCATTACTATAAGTTTATAACTATTGTAGGAAAACTGAATATTGCGTGCAGCTCGGAAAGAAGTCAAGGTTCATTGAATATGTTTAATTGTCTTCTTTTTGCTGCACCTTATCATTATTCTCTAATGGCTAGCAAATATCTGGCTTTAATATCAGAACTGTCATCTAATACATCTAGCTAGATATTATTTATTTTCTCTTTAGATTATCCTCCAGCATCTTTTTCACTATTTCTGATATAACCAAAAAAATGTACTAATACTATTCAAGATCAGACATCATATTGAGAAGAAAATATCCACTAATGAATAATTTAAAGTAGGTAGATCTTAAGCTGATGAAAACTTAAAGCAGTTTGCAAGGTTTGTAGTGAGTTTGACTGTCCATGGAGGACGAGACATAACTTCAAAGAATCGTCACAGCTAAAAGGATCTCATAGATCAGATTTAATGAAGTTTTTTATAAGAAATGGGTTTGCTTTTGACTCTAGTTTAGGTCAAAGTCGACGATGGAGCGAGCTTACCTAGAAGAAGCCTGTTCACTCTAACTTTGAAGAGATTAGGGTTGTATGCGTTTGAAAACACAGACGCAGACAGAGAGTTCCACTCCTTTGCTGTGCGCATTATAAAAGACGTTCGAGATGCAACATAGCAACAGTACCAACTTTTACCATATTTCCTAATCAACCAGAGCATCAACACGAGCTATTGAACCACCTTCTGTATCAAGGTTAATGCCATCAGTTACAGGAGACCATATTCGTATCGCCCGCCATTTGCCAAATTACTCTCAAACTAGTTTACATACAAATTACTAATGGCCGCCAAGTTTTAGAACTCTGTTAATAAAGGTTCTGTAGAAATATTATGAATTTTCTTGGTTATTTTCTTATTCGTTATCCTTGAATTGGAGCGCTTTGCAGCAATTACACCAATAGAGCACAAATTACATCTGAATCTGCTGCTTCCCATGATTTTCATACATCCAGCAGTTGAGTATTTTGAGCGATGTATGTTGATGAGTTGATGATTATGTGAGCATTTTACACAGCCCACCTGACCATCACAACCTAGAATAGAATACTCTTTGTTATGTACACCATATAAGTTGCAGAAAAGATAGATGAAGATAAACATTACATAGGGTGACACAATGGGCGGCCTTATCGCTAAAAGCCATCTTCTGGATGAATTTTAAAGAGAGAAGGAAAGACAGTGTTGTAGGTAGTCTTAGGTTTACTAGCACCAGTTTCTGGCTTCTGAAGATTGACCCGTGCGGCAATTGGTTTAAGCCAGAGTCCCAGCGCCAGTCTTGTCAAAGAGTTTCGCGTAGGCCCGGTGCTGGATTGTTGAGGTCGGATAGGCAGTTGGTCCATGTAAAAACAAGCACTAAGCCGAAAGACTTCCACTGCTGAACATAGGCCAAAGGGGAGGGCGGGTGCGGGTGCAATAATCGCCACGCTTGGCAGGCCCGTTGGCGGTCGCAGTGTAGCTTTTGCAATTTGACCATACGCTGGTGAAATAGTACTACTTAGTTGCATTAGCTTAGATCAGACCAGGTAGGCCGGTAGAGACACAACCTGGCTAAATGGGGTTTCATAGACCTGTCGGATACACAATGTGAGTGCGGTGCTCCTGATTAAAATATGAGTTACGAGTGCCTCAAGTGCCCATACACCTGTACTTTGGGGGATCGGGACCAGACCGGGGACAACCGACGCTGCAATTGACTGGGCACAAAGAATCTAAGGAGTTAACTATCGATTCGAAAAGAAGAGAAGATTAGCTTAGACTGGAGGCCGATTCCAACGTAGTTGGAAAAGGCTCGGCTGATTTGAGTTGCAAATGGAGGCCGTCCTTGGGGTGCCTCTCTAATTATAAGCATTTATGTTATGTTGAATGGAAAAAGTTCTCTAATGGATATTTTAGGTACAGTTTTATTTTTATAACGTTGGGAAATCATCAAATGACTTCTTCCGCTCTGGGTGGAGCGGAAGGGCGTGTCGGACTCTTACTGACTAAAACCCATCCGTGTTCCTTCTAAAGCCCTTTGCATTCCAGGGCCGCGGTGCCTCTTTCGAACAAAGTCCGCAACATTTGAGGTACAGTTGGATACGGTTACAACGGAACCCTAATCGTTACTTCGGAACATACAAGACCGGTTTCAATAAATTGCTTTTATTATAGGACTGACAAGTTTTATTTGATGATACCAACGAGTTAATCAGATTCGGAAATCGAGAATTAGAAATGATATATTTACTTATTTGTTTTTAAAGGGTCCGTAACTAGTCTTGTTATTAATTTATGATCGTTTCTCATTAAAATTGTATATTTAATTTTGTTAAATAGGCATACCTAGCGAGTTCTCTGTCGTTTCCAGTTGATTTTTAAGTATTTAGTATTATTAATTTCTGCCCAATCGATGGCTACGTACGTTAATAGCATGCTAGAGCTATTCGATCCTCAAAAGCGCTGGTGGTTGGGGGGTGATTCGCATGTGAGTCATATTCTGGTCTGGGGCACCGCTTTCATATTGCCCCATTTTGCCAAATTGTGTTTGCGGTGACTTACCTGGGTGCGCTTCTATTGAGTGCTCTCACTGCAGTGCACTTCGAAATGGCAGATGTTTCTGGGGTTTCAGGAAGTCTGATGGAGTTGGGTAAAAACTTAATTAAATTATCATCATCATTATAATAAGCCGAGACGTCTACTGCTTGACTGAGAGCGGTGCTCCGTCAAAATATGTTCCGAAATAGTCATAGAACTATTTGTATGGTAGTTTATGCACTAGATCCGACTTCCGTCATCCGATTTCTTTCCATCATCCGTGAGTCTCCAATTCGGAAGTCGAAATATTGACGGACCGAAGTAGCAGTAGTACTGTTAGCTTTCGCACTACGTCGGATTCAAATCGGACAGCTTGGATTTGGATCAGAGATCGGATTAGTGCGTAAGCAATATTCGAATTCGGTCCGCGAGATCCGTATTTTCTTCGTAGAATTCGTAGCGGATGCAGTGCGAAAAGCAATATCCGGATTCGGTTCGAGTTTTTATATCCGTATTTTTACGGATTTGGACCAGTGCATTAGCGTCTTCACGACTAATTCTACGCTTTCCGCATTTAATAGTTTCCGTCGTTATGTCTGATTAGCTTCTCCCAGCGGCTTGGCCCGCGTGAATGTTGAAAATAATCCCAAGGGAACGTACTTCAGGGATCAAAAGTATGTCCTATTCCAGGACGTGGTCTACTCGTGTGCCAAGTTTCATCCAAATCCTTTCAGCTGATGAGATGTGAAGAGGAAACAAACAAACAAACAGACAAATAGAAAACATACCGAGTTACTTTTCCATTTATAATATTAGTATGAAAACAACGGTTTCTGTATTTGGCGGATATTCGTAAAGAACCTTACGTACCTCCATTCAAGTCCACTCATTACATAACCCTCAAATTCATTCATAATAACTACAAATGATGTAACATGTTTATCTGTTGTATGTGTTGTATCTGTCCTTCTCATCTACTCATGCCCTTACCGACTAACCGTGAAGTTATTTACTGACCGTGGGCGCAGTGGGGGCGAGCGTATGGCCAAATATGCAGGTTTGATGCCCGACTGATGTCATCGGTGGTATCGATTCAAATGAGCTCATAATTGTGTCATTTATTGTGGTTTAGCTGGAGTGGTCGTAGATATTTTTTTTTGTTTTTTGGTGAAGTTAAGTAGGCGCCTGTCGAAGTTACTTCGTATCAATCGTTTTGTCTTGATCATGGAGAAAAAGCTGGTGTGCCTATACTGTTCCAAGGAGACGGGGATCATGGAACATGGGGTCATTCGGACTATGCATGCATACAGGGGTGGTTTTAAATTCACTGACAAAAATAGGCCATGGGAGCGCTACAAATACTTCTATTTTGTTGTCGGTTACCCATATCTTCTAATCTATACTAATATTATACTAAAATAGAAAGTAACCTGTCTGTCTGGTTTTTACCTCTTAACGGCTGAACGAATTCAGATGAGATTTGGCACACTAGATAGACTATTTCCAGGAATATTATCTCTTTATTCCGGGAGTATGTTGCCTTGCGATAATATTTAAACTTCACGCCGCGACGTTCCCGTGTGCAGAGGCTAGTACAAAGAAAAATTTAATAACTGAAAAGCCGTTTTTTAGGGTTCCGTACCTCAAAAGGAAAAAACGGAACCCTTATTGGATCACTTTGCTGTCCGTCCGTCTGTATGTCTGTCTGTCAAGACCCTTATCTCGGAAACGCGTGGAGGTATCGAGTTGATCAAACTTCTAAGTTAACGTAAAAAAAGATACGGCCGTGTATGCCACAAAAAACGTATATTTCGATACTCTCAAGGGAATCTAAATTTATAGGGTACTTCCAGTTGACCTAGATTCATGAAATTTGGCAAGAAGATAGATGTGAGAGTGCAAGTACAGGAAAAAGGTAAAAATTGGGAATTTATAGTTTTATCATAAAAAAAGTCATTTTTTACGATTACAAACTTATACGGGTATTACGGTTGAAGAATTGAACGTGACGTACATTGATGTATGGGAGAACATTTTTTCACCTACAAAGTTAAGTTTGCCCTTCGATTTGACCAGCTATATTTTGCTTTCATAGATTATAAACTTCCGTAGGTAATGTATACTCGAAAAAAATCAAGACTCGATCGGAACCCTCGGTGCGCGAGTCTGACTCTCACTTGTCCGGTTTTTTTTAAATCACAGCGTTTTATCCAAGTAAAATTCGATGATAATTATGAGTGTACCTACTCTTAACAGTAATGTCAATGATCCTTTTCTAGTTCCTTAACACCGAAACCAGTTGTAAGTACTCAAAGTATGCCTCCGAAAACTATAACAGAGTCCATTCAATAAGCAGTTACCTACCGCAAGTACAAGGACCGTTACTCCCATTCAAGTTTGTGAAGTTTTTGCCTCGCTAATCTCCCAGCCTTTTAAGGTCAGTGAAGTGACCGATTGGTGACGAAAAATTTATATATAGATCGGTCTGTCATGTTTTTGTGGGTAGGTTGGTATCGGGGGACTGACTACGTCTTCAACCTGGTTATTCAAATGCTAGGGCTGGCGAGGGTACAATGGATTGAAATTAGTGGTTTTTTTAACAGTTTGCGACTGTGGTGGGAGTACAAACGCTTATTAAAAATATGAAAATTGTCTCTGGTTTTCAAAGTGACAGTGACATTTGGTGTCACTATTATTTGGTTCACGGCAATAATAAAAAAAAAAAAATACGGTTTCTTTGGGTTGGGAGTGAACCGAGGAAGAAGAAATGCGAGAATTACTCTGTCTGTTTGTAACCTTTCCGTCAAAATGTCTGAACGGGTTTCGATGAAATTTGGCACACGGGTAGACCATAATCTGGAATAGGACATAGTACTTTTTATTCCGGAAGTATGATCCCTTGGGATAATTTGGGCGAAGCCGCTGCCAGAAGCCATTCCCCAAGGGGTTGGTCAAAGGTGGACAGCAATACGCCCTCTGATATGGGACTTTTGACTTTTATTGAACAGTCATTAAATATTTTTTTCATCATACCATCCCATAACTCACCGTGGGTGTCGTAAGAGGCGACTAAGGGACTCACCAGAGAGCCAGAGAGTGGGCAGCAGCATTCTCTGTACATTGTAACAGCTACACTGCGATCGCCAACACGCCTGCCAAGCGTAGCGATTATGGCAAACCCCCCCTTTGGGAGAGGCCTATGTCCGGCAGTGGACGTCATTCGGCTGATGAGGATGATAATGATGACACATAATATCACATAACATAACTTGCGTTTTTCTTCCATTCTTCTCTATTTTGTTTCAGTAGTTACTTTCTTTGTGGCATAATACCGAGACCGAAGTCCACCATTTGGTTTTATTCAGTGCTCCCAACTGTAATAACATGCTGAGGAATTTTTATCACATACGTGATCAGGAAAATACTCAATTCAATGCATCAGAGGCCTATCGTGATGAATATTTAAATCACGATGGTCCGTTACATTATTCTTCTCAAGGTGTGAAGTGGCGCCTGCGCTCGACGTTTGCGCATAAAATTCAGTTCATAAATCATTGTATGAATCTATTAAATACTCATTTATGCTTGAGCATTTCAGGACCGCATCAAAGAACTTAATTTACGGCTTTAAGCCTAATAGGAAAGTTTCGAGTATGAATATGCCTATTGTATATGATGTATGAACTGTGTGAAAGATGAAATGGCTTTTCTAGCCATTTCTTACAGTTAAATGAAGAATAATTTGATGAAGAAAGAAAAAACAAGAGAAACAAAAAGAGTTTATTTGCGCCAAGCATGACACATACCAAAAAAAAAGAAAATAACAAAAGTTGTGTAAGTTGGGAAGAAATGCGTTACATTCGCGTAAAACGGCGATTACTTAGCATAATACTGGGACTCGTGTGCGAGACAGAGCCACAGCGCTAAAGAGGAGGAAGAATGGAAGAAGAAGACATAATGGGAACCCAGGTTAATTGGGACAAGGCCAAGAGAATGATGACTGCAGCCTATCCCCTAATCAAGAGAATGGCGACTGCAGCCTCTCCCCTAACCAAGAGAATGTCGACTGCGGCCTCTCCTCTAACATATCACCTGATTGTCAAAATTCATGGTATACATGCTGATTCTGGCTAAGGGATAGAAAGTCCAGCATTAGTATCAACGTTTTATTATTGTATACTCATCGTAAGCTTCATCATCATCTGCCTAGCCTTTTCCCAACTATATTGGGGTTGGCTTCCAGTCAAACATGATTCAGCTGAATACCAGTATTTTACGTGGAGCGGCTGCCTACCAGACCGCCACAACCCATTGACCGAATAACACGGTACTTCATGGCAAGACTGGAAAAAAAATCTACAAATGACAGCCGGGACCAACTGCTTAACGTGCTTTCCGAGACACGGAGGTCTCTCGGTATTTAAGATTGGTCACCCATCCAAAGGCCGACCGTGGCAAGCGTTGCTTAACCTTGAAGATGGACCCGTGCGGTTCCTCCATCTTTTTTTTTGTATGTGGCGTCTCGCAGTTCAACATACAAGGTTGTCGACTGCTTAACCGGACTTGTCTTAATATAAATATTAAAGCCTCCAGCCAGGGTTTATATTCACTATCGTAAGTTTCATCATAACTTTATAAGGTGCCAACCTCAGCTCCGGACAGCCCTAATTAGGTTCGCACATGTAGTTAGGTTCCTAATTGAATAACGGTGGTGCAACATTTTTTACTTTTTAATTAATGTCCCGTCACTTATAATTTGATTTACTGTCACTTTCAAGCTTAATCATGAGTTTTTTTTTTCTGAACTTCGCAGCAAGTCAAAGGATATTTTTTTTTGTGGATGGGAAATCATCTAATGACTCCTTCCGCTCTGGGCAGAGCGGAATTGAGTGTCAGATTCTTACTGACTAAAACCCATCCGTGTTCCTTCAAATGCCCTTTGCGTTCCAGGGCCGCGGTAACTCTTTCGAACAATTCCGCAACTCTGGCAGACTCAAAGGAGATCTAGAATCTAGTTCTGATTACGGATTAGGTTTCAACAAGGTGAACTTTATAGTGCAAGATTTTCCGTCTAGGTACTATGCTATCTGCAAATTTAATCCAGACCTAATCCACGGACAATAAAGTTTATGAACCAACTTGACATGTTTACCGTATATGTAGAAGTTATAAACTAATCTGGTTTCAATAAAACAAGATATTCTGATCGCGTCGTAAAATATTAGCACAATAACGCTTTGTGCACATGCTCTTTGAATAATTAAACTTGTACAGTCAGGTGCAACTTTATTACTTTGAAATTGATCTGGTAAGGATTAAGAGGTATTAAAATATGCAATAAAAAACGGTCCAGTTAGTCCCGCTAGCACCATGCTGCCTAACAAATTATTATGTTTCATTCGCCATACGCAGTATCCATAATGTAATCAGTAGTGAACAGATTTTACGGGTGCGTCTCATCACTACATATTAAAAAACAAAGTCCCTCGCCGCGTCTCTCTGTCTGTCTGTTCGCGATAAACTCAAAAACTACTTAACGGATTTTCATGGGGTTTTCTCCAATGGATGGGGTGTTTCATGAGGAAGGTTTTGTAATCATATCATATCTTACTTACCCAGACTGCCCTGATTAGGCGCAACGCTGCAATGCGCCTTCATAGAAATAAACGTATTTACAGAACAATTTATTTGCATTGTTTATGTTTTTTACCTGTGCATTGTGGTACAAAGGAATTCTGCGTTCTCGCTCTCAAATTGTTCTGAAATTCTGATATCTTCCGTACCATATATCATCTATCAATATGTATAAAATTCTTGTTGTTACTGCTGAGTGACTGATAGACAACGCACAGACAAAACTGCAGGTCGCAGAGACCTGATATTTGGCATGTAGGTTCCTTGGGGAGTGTGAGCACTAAGAGAGGATTTCCCGAAATGGCTACGGGAACGGATAAAAACGGGATATGCGCGTAACAAAGTCGCGGTCAAAAGCTAATGTAGATATTATTCTGATTACCATATGCCTTGCCATTTATACAGGTAGATATTGATTCACTATCAATATCTTGAAAGTCACGCTCAAAACATCTGCAGTTATCTTGCCCTACAGAGATGCTCCTAAGCCACCTGTCCCGTCTCATTCATAACAAACTCTATTCTTTCTCCGGGAAAAATTCAAAATATTTTTAAAAATAGCAGTTGACCTTATGATAAAATTGTAATTTTTATGTAAAGGGCAACAAAGACACCTGCTTTTTATGCTCCCCTAGTACCCGGTGGCATGCGGTAGTGGACGGAGAGCTAAATGTGATAATATCTACATTTAAATGGAGGATATCACATGTGTTTGTTGTAGTATTAATTCTTCTCCTTTCGAAGGGTTGTGTATAACCCAGTTTTTATTCTTAGAAGTTGGTCTTAAAGCTATACTGGTACGAATATGGTGTGAAACCATTGGGACCCGTGTCTCCCGTATTATTTTTCAATTTAAAGGACCGTCGCGCCAAAAACCTTAAATTTTCTTGTATTATTATTATTATTTGAGATGGGTTTGCTCTCGACTCTAGTCTAGGTCATAGATGACACAAACAATGTCGACGATTGAGCGAGCTTACCCAGAAGAAGCCTGAGTGTTGTATGCGTTCGGAAACACAGACGCAGGCAGAGAGTTCCACTCCTTTGAATAGTTCATGACATTTTTATTAAAAAAAAGTACTCAATCAACTTAATTTGGCTGTCGCCATCCAAGACAATTTTGCAATCAACTGTACCCCTCTCATTAAATCACAGTTGACAGCGAACAGTTGCGACACCCTTTGTTACATTCAAGTTAGCAGGATCTAGGTGACTGTGTAGGAAGATCGTCTGTCTAACCTTTGATTGATGATCAGCATTAATCTTTGACAGCTGGCTCTGAATTAATGGTACTGGGAAATGAATCATAAGGTTCACGGCACGCACTGTAAAGGTTTAAGGAATATACATAAAGAACGATAGCAACGTCGAGGAACTCATTGACGGGACAGAAGGAATGCAAGTAACACGGGACATGGGCATGACGATGATAACGCGGATCATAATACATTCTCATCTGAGTCTGGTCCTACTTATCAATCAACACAACGTGACAAGCGGAAGACATGACTTCGAAGTATGCCATTCCCCGGGTCTCTATCGGCTTCTTTTTCACCGCGTCTGCGCTAATGAAGATTTCCTTTCAAAACAGTTCGTGAAGTAAACTAAAGTACTCACGCATGATTTTGGCAACTAATTATATCGATAATATAGAATAATGACTTTCTTCAAATACTAAATTAATATTAAGAGAAATGCTTGCTTGGGTAATCTCTACTAATGGCAATAAACAAAATTTTTCACTGTAAACTATGGAACTAATTGTTTTAATTACTCGCCCACCACATGTTATCCTGAGAATTTGGTTTCTCTAGTGTTATCCAGACCAAAACAAAAGTGGTATGAAAATACAGCGAGACACTTGAGGAAAGGTAGATAGTGTCCCGCTTCCTGTGACTGGACTTGACGGAGTGCACTAGGATACTTGTATCACAGAATAAATCACGCTTTCTGACAGGCAGGTCATGGGATCGAAAGCACTAGAAAAAAGAGAGTAGTAAATCAAAGGCAATATCGAAATAAGCGCTATGATAATGAGGATCATCGTCCAACTAGGGGTCGGCGCAACACGTTTCATTCCTCCATTCCGTCCATCAATCGTCAAACTATCACTAACGCTTTTTCCTTTCATATTCTGAAGTATACACAATTCATCCATTTGTTGTCTGTTCTCCCTGTCCTCCATCCATTCACATTTAAACTCTTTTAGTCACATGCGTTTCAACCCTCCTCATCACATGCCCAAACCAAGACAAACGATTCCCTTTCTACTTGTCTGTCACCGGCTTCACTTTTTTCTGTCACTACTAAATAAAAAGACATAAAAGGTTCTTAATAAATTGGCCAAGAATAGCACCATCCCATCACTTCCCGTGGGTGTCGTAAGAGGCGACTAAGGGACTGACCAGAGAATGGGCAGCAGCATTCTCTGTGGTTCTGTGCATTGCAACAGCTACATTGCAATCGCCTGCCAAGCGTGGCGATAATGGAAAATCCCCCTCCCCCCCAGTGGAGGTCTTTCAGTTGATATGATAATGATGATAAAATTGGCGTTACATTACGAGTCCGTGAAAGATGAGTCAGGGGTTACTTCAAGAGTAGAGGTCCTTTTGTCTGCCAATAACTACAAATTGTGTTCACCAATCACTCAATCATTGTGATAATCGTAGGTATTCTGAGAATTTCCCTAGCGAACGTTCATTGTGTGATTACCCAAATGCAATTTCTGAAGTCTCCTTTTGGTACCTCAACTGTTAAAAAATAATAATATTGTTATCGTCTGCTTGTACTTAGTTATAAATTATTTTCTATCTCGATGGCTTTGAAACAAGAACAAGCTCTATCAGAAACCTCTTCAATTATCTAGAAACCACGACATTTATGACTATATCTTCATTTTAACGAGCTAATATATATGCCAAATTACATGCAAACCAACAATAAAACACACGTCCCTTATAAGGAGATGTGGAAAATGTTTAACACTTGATAACTTTACAACAAAAGATGTTCAGAAGAACCGTTCCTAATGACGCTCGAGAAGAAGTCATACTAACAGAATAGGCTTAATTAAAATAATTAAATACTTGATCAACTCGTCTTGCGAATAATGCAAAAGCGAGTTTTGTTCGTTACGCGCTCACGCCTAAATCGCTGAACCGATTTTGATTAATTTTGGTATAGAGATATATGGCGCCCTTGAGACGATTATAGGATACTTTTTGCGAAAATCTATATGTGTATGTAAGCGAAGCCCCGGGCAAAAACTAGTTTCTTGCGAGTTGATTATTGAAACACATCTTTCACGGACCAAAACCATCCTTGCCGCTCATGTGAGCGGCAAGGATGTTATGTAACAAGTCGATGTTTGACATTTTTAAAGCAGCAACTCTTTACAAACATTTATTTTGCAGTTGTTTACGGAATTTGCTGCTAGGTAAGGACGGGGGTTCAATAATATGATGCTTATCTTCAATTGTATATTCTTACTTAAAGACTAAATATCCGCCACACGGGAACAAGATTGAGGAGGCCTATACCCAAGAAGGGGTTCCAACCAATGGTGATGAACGTAGCAACGACAGCGACATCAAACAAATCACTACATATCACATTTAAAGTGATATATTAAATCAAATAATTAATTCATCATAAAACTCGGTTTATGGACGATAGTATGGTAGATCGTAACGTTACAATGAGTCATCCTTTTTCGTGCGTGCAGCCGGCGTTCATCGATTTATTAGACGTTGTCACGTCAAACGTATTGAAAATATCTAATTGAAATGCATGTAATAATAATTTGTAGATTGTAAATATACGGGTTTCCCCTAATTAATAATGATATGACCCAGCTTGTCCCTTGCTGTCCTCCCGAAATGACGCCGCTAAGCCGAGGTCCGTATCCCGCAGGGGATATAGCGCCCTAGCGAGCGGTCATTTATGATAATTAGCTAGTTTGTAAGCCCTGCCTGGGGGCCTTAAATTCATTTGAGGCCACCACAGGATAGTCCGGTTAAGCAGTAACCAGCCTTAGTGTGCTGAACTGCGAGTGGTCAAAGTCAAAGTCAAAACGTTTATTTCAATTAGGCCATTAAACGGCACTTTTGAACGTCATCGTTTACAGTTCAGTAAAATAATAATGTTACATTAAGTGACTCTACTGTCCATACGGAAAGGTAGATTCTTATGGAGAAGAACGGACAAGAAACTCCATAGTTACTCTTTTCAAATAATGATTTTACATGGTATACAAAAATTAATTTAATATTATGTGAGGACGATGCACCCAGAGTATGCTACTTATAAGAACAAAGTATCAAAAACAATATAATTAAACAATATTATTATTTTTATTATCCGCCACACGATCAGGAAGTAGTATAACTTCTGATTTCTTCCAGACGCCAACTGCCTCATTAAAGAAAACTACACCATATTCGGCCACGGCGGATCATTGTCGATCGCGCCTACGAGTAGCCTACGCAGTCCTTAAACGTATTGTGAGCAGCATTCCTATGACTTGCTTAGTGACAGATAGGCCTAATGGATCTCATTAGTATTTCTGTTAGACCTTGGTCGGTTTTTATACCGTTTATAAAGAAGTTATTAGGTAATGGGAAGTGGGGGTGCTGGGTTGCGACATGTTGTAGGGGCTAAGGCCGACCAAGGTCTGAATGAATTGAAATGAATGAATGACCCATTAGGCCTAAGTACTGAAGTTTTAAGACGTCATAGTAGGCTGTGACTTCTTAAAGCCATCATGATGTCGGTGTGAGAGGATGACGGAGCTATACAAGACGCATAGCACTAACCCTTTTTCATAATGGAATCGTGATGGCATTGGCACGTCTAAGGACTCGAGGCAGTTTCGTTTGCATGGCTCAACAGGGTGGAATCCTGTATAACAAATATGATTATTATATATTTTTTTATTTTAAGTATAGGTATAGTAATTTTAATTATATATTAATGATATAATTATATATTATTAAACACGTTTATTTTTGCTTTATCAAATCTTATATATGAAATTCTCGTCTAAATATAAAAAAATAAAACGTATCAAAGCTCAAGAGTAGGGCGTGAGTCTCGCGAAATTTCAAAACGCATAATATCGTTTTAATTTTTTGTTTCCGTGACAAAAGCAAAAAATACGTGTCCAATATTTTTTTGTAATCTGACGGGCTTAATAGATTTAAACCGACTTAAAAAAGGAGGCTCTGTATTCAATCCGTATGTCCTAACATAATGTGTGTTTTGTGCTCAACGGAACTTCCTGTTTTTAAAACCATTTTAACGATACTCCTAGTAATCTTAAATCATAAATCTATATTCCAAAAATATAAGATTTTATGATAAACGTAGGCAGATGATCTGTTTTACCTCTCAGTCCTTTCCTAAATCAATGATACAATATGTAATAGACAAAGATAGACTTTTACAAAGTTGTGGGTAGATCGTAATAAATTGATGATTTATTGTTTCAATCTTTACGAGGGTAACCCTTTATTTTTTTTGAATTTACGGAGTCATCTTCCATAAGTGACTGTTTTAAAGACGAACTTATAATTTATGGTAGGTATATTTTAAGGTCTTTCCTATGTAACTAGCGCTGCGCTGATTTGAGAGCAGCAAAGGTGCTTAATTTAGCTGTAATCAGTGACAAGCTTGACTAGCAGTTTCCTGCGATTTCACTCTTATGGCCAAGCCATTTGAAAGTCCACTCATAATCGGTCCACCTGTTTTGGAGATTAAGCGGAACAAACAGAGAAACAGAAGAAAATTTGAAAAAATATTTGTTTGATACAAGTACCGTGTTTACCATTCATACAGGGTGAATTTTTAAAGTGTGCGTGGATGGTTTTTATTTGATCCTTATTAGGGACAGTTGGATGGTGTAATAATAGAAGATGTGATTTTTTTCAAAGTCGATTCCCGGCTAGGAATATTGATTTTTTAAATCCCATTATGAAATTTTAGTTTTCATCAAAATCGGGCTCGAGACTCCTTCCACTGTTTTTCGCTAATCCTCATAGTTTCGGATATGTATAATGTACTCTGTGGATTCGGATTTGGGCATCCAAGTTACGAACCATTGTTTTAATATTACAAAGATACACTTCAATTTTAATTATTTGTAAATTTCATAAACCTATACGTTCAGGCAACAGAATCAGATCCTTTATAGCCCTTACCTAGGTAAGGTTATAAAGTGCCAATATTACAACCTGTCCAACGAGACAAAATGGTTTTTATTCCAACTGATTAGGGTTTAAAACTGATTAAATTAAAATGGAAATGATTAGTTTACCTTGCATTCAGTTTTAAAATTAATCAGGCAGCAAAATAAGTCTTATGGCACACACGTTATGGTTGACAATTGATTGAACTTTAGCACAAATATTATGGTTTACCTCCTAGTGCAGTTTACAGGAATCGTAAAACAGTAAAAGTGCCAACATTCGCAAATAGAAGTCGTGTGAATGAACCCTAATGTTGATTGAACTCTGTTTCCGATGCGGTGTGTGGAGTGACCTTTATGAGCCATATTTTAGATGGGCTTTCATTGTGTTTGTAAATGTTTATGTTTTGGGATAGCTAGTGTCTGTTCATAACGGCAATCGGGTGAAATGGCGATATTAATGTTTAATAAACAGCTTCAAAGTAGACGTTGTGCTCTAAACTGCTTGTTTGTCTGTAGGAGGTAATCTCTGAAAGTGCTGATCTCATCTTAATATTTATATTTCTTGTGTACGTGTGTATGTCACTGAACTCCTCCTAAACGGCTGGACCTATGTTGATGAAATTTTTTGTGTGTGTTCTAGGGGATTTGAGAATGGTTTAGATTCACAATTGGACCCGGTAGGTGGCGCTGCAACCGATTTCTATAATTTTTCGTCCGACACGAAGCAAACGTTCGGACAGGACAACGTCTGTCGGGACCACTAGTCTAATATATAAAGTTCTCGTGTCACAGTGTTTGTAACTCCTCCAACACGGCTTGACCGATTCTTATAAAATTTTGTATGTAGTAGTAGGTCTGAGAATAGGACGTAAACTATATTTCATACCCCTAAGTGACAAGGGTGGTCCACGCCATCAATCCATACAATCAAGATGTCACGTGATCACGGAGTGAGCTGTCATTCCATCTTGATTATATGGATTGACAGCTCACCTCGTGATCACTTCACCCAAGCCTTCACTTGGATATGTTTACAGAATCGACCGGCTGATCGACATCTAAATCGAAGTTAAATAACTTTTAAATTAAGATTTTTGAGCACAAACGTTTCAATTTCCGCCGTGTTGGCAAATTGACCAAATGCTCCACTTTTGTATGTAATACAAATATGTTCAATATCACTGGCTCCTATTAAAAAAATGCGCTTCTGCAGGTATCTGTTCTGATCTCATGGATTCGATTGACTGTTACACTCCTGGGCAAAGAGCTCGCATACTTTCCAAAGAAACGGAAGAAATCTTAATCACTTTAGTTTTCAATTCTGGAAAGAGTAAGCACAGCTTCCCAGAAGACATACATAATCTATACTTCTATACTAATATTAGAATCAGAATCTGAATCAGAATCAGAATTATTTATTTGTATAACATAGGTAATAATAACATATAAGATCTTAAAAATTAAGTAGTGCGCTATGTTTTGCCAATTGACATACAAATTATTTAAAAAAAAAGATAACTTGAGTGGGTTACTATTAAAACGAAAATATAAATTTATTACAAAATTAACGTATTTGAGTACCTGATTGTATTAACAAATGCATTCAAGTTCATTTTCTTTATTTATAATCAATTTCATTTCATGTCAAATTTTAAGTCAATTCTAAACATTAAAAGATTAAGATAAATTTAAATTTAAAATAAAGAGATGATTATAAAGAGGAAAGATTTGTATTTTTGTATGTAACGAAAAAACTTAAAAACTACTGGACCGATTTGAAAAATTCTTTCAGCAATGGATAGCTACATTATCAATGAGTAACATAGGCTATATTTTATCCCCGTACTCCCACGGGAACGGGAACTACGGGTGAAACCGCGTGACGTCCGCTAGTAATATGTAAAAGCTGATTTGCGTTTCGTTCTACCTTTGCCATATTGTATCAGATTTCATTCACTAAAAGAAAGTGCGTACAACAAAAACACAAATAACAACTTATTCATTTATAATTTATAACCAGCAGCTCAGTTGCGAAAGGCGCGGCCAGCGAAAGTGCACCGGTTTGTTGCAGGTTCGATGCCTGTGCCGCTATGCTACTACAAGATTTATGATCTGGACCTTCACTGTATTTAGAATTGTTTGTGATTAATAATATTGATAACGTTGTCTGGATATACAAGTTCATAGTTACTTGATTGAAATGAAGGAAAATCGCCCACGGATCATTTGCTTTTACAAAAACGTTGCAATGAGCTTTGCATATCACGCAATAAGGGAAAGGTTTGTATTTAACTTAAAGAAAGTTTTTGGCTGAGAAGTAGCTTCGATTTAAATAACATTAATTGAAAGTGGTTCAAAAGATGACATTTGTGTAAGTAGACGATGAAACACAGTTACAGTAACATGGTTCCAATTGGTCGGCTCCTGTGGCGAAGAGCCGGCAAGAAACTCGTCTTTAAAAATATTTATTGATTTTTACAACGTTTCCATTTAACAATACTCATATTTATAAGAAGACAGCGTAGATCAATCAACCTCATCTAGCTTAAAATGACCAAAAAAGATTGACGTGTAAAAGTTTTATATTTAACCTACATGCAAAATAAATATTATATACCATTTAACATCCTACCAGGGTCCTATGAGTCTAGTATTCTCCTATTCACATAACAAAACGTCAAGCACACTACACCAACATCCAGTCTTTATTGTCTTCCAAGTTGCCTACACCCGGCACTAAGTCTTCCTCATCGAATCTACTGCCTTTATCAGCTTGTCAATATACCTGACTGTGGGACATTCCACCCACTGCACCTACCTGCGCAATCCTCCCCGTAGTTTCACCATCGCCAGTCGATCGCGTGCACCCACCGACTGAACTGTTTTACGCAAACGAACCGCCTACACTTGAAGTATTGAGGACACGGGGCTGCTGACTCACACCCTTTTTTTTAAGGATGGGAAATCATCAAATGACTTATTCCGCTCTGGGTGGAGCGAAAGGGCGCGACTCTTACTGACTAAAACCCATCCGTGTTCCTTCTAAAGCCCTTTTCGTTCCAGGGCCGCGGTGACTCTTTCGAACAAATTCCGCGACTCTGGCAGGCTCTGGCCTTAGCGGCTCCGGTCTTCTATGCTAACATCTCGTTGAGCCGCGCGTGAAACACAACGCGCCATCGACGCGAGCCTGGTGGTGATCGGACAGCGAGCCACCCAACGCTCGCCGTACGCAGGCCCGCGCCTACGGTGGCCGGGGATCGCCCTGCGACTCCCGACGCCTGGGGCGTTGACTCACACCCTTGCGCCTTGATATTATCTTGACACCACCACACTCTTGATAATATCTTGCATATTTAAGACAAGAAGATCTTAAACTGCCAGGGCTATCGTTCAAGGCGTCCAAAAAGATGCAGCTAAAAGAGGAAGAAATAACTATTGCAGTGTTTATTGAAGGTGATGGGTGGGTCCTGTTATACATATACCTTTCGTCGGCTACAGTCTAAACCAGTCTAACAAAGGGGTTTAACTAGTTAAGATGATGAAGGACAGACCAGTAACCCTACTATGACGTGCTAATGCCATCCAATTCCGATGATGTAAACGGGATACTATTCGCTATGTATAGCTCCGTCTCCCTCTTAGAGCGGAATCATGCGTCAGCGTTTTAAGACTTCATAGTAGGGCCTCAGGCAATCGCTCCAAGTAAAACACTGGTACTATACTGCATACGGGTAGACTTCAAGCCGATCCAACTTTGGTGGGAAAAGGCGACACAGGTGATGATTAGGAGCGATGAGGAATAACTCTCATCAGGCAGATTTAATTTGATAATGTAGGTGTTGCGAATTTGAACCTATTCCTAGAATTCAAAATAATCCATGACATTTTTTATCAGACACATCAAGGTTCCAAGGAACCCGACTGGATAAACACGGTCAGATATTGTTTCGTTTGATTTTGCATAATCTTAGTCCAGTATTACCGTCGAGTAGGCTTGGGCAAGAAACATTGAAATATCGATATTTTTAATCGCGTAATATCGATACTTGATTTTGGAGTATCGAATTCGTATCAAATTCGATTTTTTTTAACGCGACTCTGGTTGCGTATGCAACGTTGCTAACTTGAATGCTGACCGTAAAAGTATATAATTGTTTAAACTCAAGCATCATTAAAAATTACTATTTTCTTCATATTGTGTTCTTTTACGAATTTTGAATGCTTTGGGAATATGGTATGAATAATCATACGAAAACTGACGATATATCGATATGATTCACTCGATAATTGTATTTAATGTATTTTTAAAAAAACGTTGCCCCACAGTAAGAATTTCTCCGGTATCGTGGGTGCGTACAGGAGACAAACATACAAATTCACATACACAAACAGCCAGACCCAGAACAACTATCTGTAGACAATACAAATATTTGTTCCGTGCGGGAATCGAACCTGCGACACGCGCCGCAGCAGTCAATCGCTCAACCACTGCGCTAATCGTGTCGTCAGTTAATCATCGATACTATTTAAAAATATCGAAACGATTAATATCGATATATTTTGTTCACGTGCTCACCCCTATCGTCGAGATGGTCCGCTTGCGACAGAGGAAGCAGTTCAGACACGGTGCAGACTAGATTCTAGACTAAATGTTATATTTTGTCTCTTTAGACTGCTCTTGTCGAGGTAGGCAGCTTTTCGAATCGCCTACACGCTGCTAAATAGGGTTGTCAAAATGTTTGAAGTGATTCATTTGATGTTGCTACTGAGCACGGAAAGATACATGAGATGTCATTGTTTATCCTTACTGATATTATAATGTGAAATGTGAATGTGAGTTCGTTTGCTACGAGTTCACGCCCAAATCACTGATCCGATTTGTTCCGGATTCGCCCACATAGTTCGTCTAATTTTTATTTTTCCGTGTTCCACGTTGTCCCACTTTTCGTTCCTTTTTGCCGCGTTTATCATTTGTTTCATGCATTCATATATGATTATTTGAGTTCTGTTTCGATCCAGTTTTTATTCCTTTTTCGCCTAGTTTTGTTTTGTATGATTAATTTTGGTACAGAGATAGATGGGTTCCTGGAGCTGATTATAGACATTTTTAAAAAACTAAATAAAATCAATGGAAAAATAGAAAGTTACACGCTCACTGACACGCGATAATGCCGTCTCTAGCAATGGCCGCCGACGCACCTCTTTGCTCTATGGTCGTTTTGAAACCCTTGCGACTTAGATTATGACTATGATGATGATGAGATTATGATTAATGAGCTTATTCAGCAAAATGATGCTACAATTTCTTAGTATTTTGTCTCTTCGTGGATTATTTTTGCAAGTTTCAACCACAAAGTCGATACCATTTTTGTTTTAAAACTTGTTTTTAATGAATTGAAACTAATAACAATTGTCATTGAGTTCTTATTAATATTTATTATTCATTCATTTGTTATTTACTTTACTGAAAAACATCTTTGTAATGACGAATTGTTTGTACAGATGAATCTTGTTTTGTTGTGGTGTCCGAGTGTGAAGTAGATCGAATTGCCCCAGTTTTGCATTTACGATCTTAATGTTTTTTTCTTATTGTAAAAAGATAAGTTACTTACTTTGATTGGTAGGGAGGTCGCCAAGGGTTCGCTTGATATGTAGACCTTTGCCACATATAAAGAGAACATTCTCTTCGTGTTGAAACTGTGTATTTTATCCAAGATCTTTCTAAGTATTACAAGTTTTCTGCATCTTTCCTCACTATCATAATGAATTTTACTGGTTGCATCACACTATCACACTAATATTATAAAGGCGAAAGTTTGTGAGTGAGTGTGTGTGTGTATGTTTGTCACTTCTTCATGCACAAACAGCTGGACCAATTTAGATGAAATTTTGTATAGAGATTGTTTCGAGTCCCGGGAAAGGTTATATGATAGTTTTTATCCCGGGAGTATATTCCCTTGGAATAATTTTCGACATTAACGCGGGCTGAGCCGCGGGCGGTAGCTAGTTGTAAATAAACAAAAAAACGTATTAAATCTTGAATTACCTGCAAGTCTCAACATTCCACAACGCCATTGTCATAATCAAGGAAAAAAGACAAATTGTTTATTCTTCATTTGTTTTGTTTTTCGAATGAGTTTTTCTATTTACCTCATTTTTCTTTCCGACCAGCCCTACCCCACTTCCTAATTCAAAGAGAAAGAGGCTCAGTCTCCAAGGCTCAACGGAACTTATTACCAATCTCACGCTGCGTCAGATTCTGACTAACGACTCCCACTCATGTGCTAATTATTGCTTTAACAAGTACTTGCAAGGCTTGCTCATAGATTTGCTTAGCTAGTCAGCCCTGTGGTGTAATGCAGGGGGCGTAAGTACCTGTATTAAGAAGCTAGTGTTTCTTGGGTTATGGTGTAACACGGAACTTTAAATACGATATTTGTATAATAGTGGTGCGGCTGTTATGATTTAGCTCGTGGCTAAAAATAACAGCCGCACGGGTCGATCTCCAAGGTTAAGCAACGCTTGCCGAGGTTGGTTTGTGGATGGGTGACCATCTCAACCTTTTGAACGCCAGAGTATAAACGCATCGGCGTGCCCTCGACGCCAAGCCACAAATTCGCCGTAGGTACTTTTTGTCATATATTTGTGACGTTTGGCGTACAGGGCACGCGCTTGCTTGCCATGAATTTACGTGACTATGGCGTTCAAAAGGTTAACATACTAAGACTCCTCCGTGCCTCGGAAAGCACGTTAAGCCTTTGGTCCCGGCTGTCATTTGTAGATCATTGGCAGACATTACGGATTATCAAAAGCCAGAAAATCTGACACAAGTCTTGCTAAGGAGTACCGTGTTACCCAGTTAATGGGTTTTGGAGGTCTGGTAGGCAGCCGCTCCACTTAAAATACTTGTCAAATACAGCTATCCGGAAATTTGACTTGAAAACCGACCCCAATATGGTTGGGAAAAAGGTTAGGCAGATGATGAGTGGTTCCTCATTATGGATGGAACTTGTTGTGGCTGGCATAGAAGCTGGATTTGTCAGAAGCAAGGATAGGCCTTTGCCGAACAGGGGGTGGAAACGGGTGTGGATGATGATGATGACCTTAGCTTAAGGGACAAAATGTATGGAAGTTTTGTGAAGATATTCCTAGATTACAATAATAGAGATCGTAAATATTAAAAGGGACTACGAGAGTAAGTTGAGGATGAATTACTAAAAGGTACAGATTAAAAGACAGGGACGCCGACGATTTGCAAGTTTGATCCTGAGGTTTGTTTTAAGAGAACACAATTCTGCGTTAAGCTCCCCTTTGTACATTCGCGGTCCTGTTGTGTTTGTATTTGTATGATTTTGTGTTTGCAATAAAGGATACAAATTGATTTACCCATTTTGAGAGTTTTTGAATTTGATTTACGATCAACACCGCATCGGAGGTCCAAGCCATATTGGTTTTTACGACACGCGTTTTGCGTGTAGTTAGGATTTGTAATGCCCATATCTGGGGGATGTTAAAACGGCTATTACGTGTAAATACTTCGTTTATGATCCGTATAATGGTACCGGTAAAACCCTAGAAAACCAAGGACAAAATAGATACTAAGTTAAATATCAATCAATGGTTACTGACAAAATAACTGTTAAGATTACAATGGATGCAAATGATGCTGAAGTGTAGGTACTAGTAAAGATTTTGGGTAACTCAGTCACAATCTGAGTATAATATGTCATGCAATTTCAATATTTAGTGAATGAATTCCACCTAAACTAGATCGAGCCTTGGATGCAGCAGCGCCCTCTCCCCACCCAAATATATAATGTATGTATAATATGCAAGGAAAGGCGGAATAAAAGCTAAATATTTTATGAATATAACATAACATACATATATTGTCATACATTTTTGCATATGAACTCCTGATTCCATAATCTCTACATATTATAAAACAAAGTCCTCCGCCGCGTGTCTGTCTGTCTGTTCGCGATAAACTTAAAAACGACTGCACCGATTTTCATGCGGTTTTCACCAATGTATGGGGTTATTCATGAGGAAGGTTTAGGTGTTTAATTCGTCCCGAAATTCCTACGGGAATGGGAAAAATTGAATATGCGCGTACGAAGTTGCGGGCAAAAGCTAGTTTTTTATAAATTGATAGGTAGAAATCTGTCTAAATCTGCTTTAATCTTGGGAAATTGTTAAATGCATAAGCAAACATACCTTTACAAAACTCCTAAATATCAATAGAGGAGTAAGAAGCTTCCAGTTAATAAGTTCACGGGAAACGTCTAGCCTAGACAAGTCTTATAAAAATATGTACAGACGCCAGTACATCAAGCTCAAATTTCTTTTATAGAATTTCAACTTTGTCGCTGAAGCATTAGGTACAAGGATGATTGGATTAATTTGACAGTTTCGGGTAACTTGGTGTGTCTGTACATTATGATTGCAAGTCTCAGTTGTGTTGGTAATTCACCTAAAACTAATTGAAAAGTAAAATGGCATTGTTAGAACAATGGAAAGATAATACAGCGTGACTTGACAATCAATGAATCACTTAGTTGTCTCCCCAACGATATGAAATATATGAAACGCTTGATGTCCTAAAGATCTTTGGAGTGATTTAACCGAAGTTAAAACAAAACTGTACCTTTCAAGAATATCTATCAACATCAACAGATCAATTCTTTTCAATTTAAAATTAACGGTCTTCACCACAATTTGCGGTAAGACAAAACACTTTATACACCATTCCTTCCTTCAAGCCCTACTTATAGGTCGTCTATAAGCCTTGTCCAACTGATTTGCTGTGTAGGCTAAGGTATGCCTTAGCCTACACAAATCAGACAGTAATACCGTGGCAACACTCGATTACATTGCTGGGACATTCTGGGGTGCATACTTGGACCATATTTGAATAGGCAAGGGAAGCAAGCTTTGAGCTTAGTAATGGAAAATATGGATGTGGCATTTTGTTTTGGTAATGTGGCAAAAATATTAAATGAATGTGTAATCTATATTTAATACAACATACATTATAACATACATTTAATATTCTATATAACGGCTTTTTTAACATTTATGCGAGATCTTCTTGATTTGTTTGTCTTGATTTATTTGGATGAATGAGGTAATATCTGGAAGCATTCGACTATGACAATTCGTACTAGGTAATATTGAAGCAGGTGTTGCGGAATTTGTTCGAAAGAGTCACCGCGGCCCTGGAACGCAAAGGGCTTTAGAAGGAACACGGATGGGTTTATGTCAGTAAGAGTCTGACACGCCCTTCCGTTCCACCCATAGCGGAAGAAGTCATTTGATGAAAATCCTATACTTAAAAAAAAAAAAAACTATTTAGTGTATGTATATGTATAGTAAATATAGAAGTAGAGTTTTTAAGGGTTTTTGTTATTGGGTATCCATTTAAGTTGCAATGCCTTAACAGGCAACTAAGTTCTAAGAACCTACTTGTTCAATAACATCTTCAAAATTCTGTACACTTAGTTCCCAATAAAGAATTTGAATTGAATTGTTTAACCTTAGTTCTGCAGGTTTAATTTCGATCTTTTTAATTATGACTTTTGCCTTTTATACTGTCATATGTCTTCAGTACACCTGTGCAAATGTTTTATTACTGAGGCAGAAACATTTTTGCAGCAGTCTCTTTCATTTTTCAACGTTCTAATAGTTTTCAATGAATTCTTAACCTTTTTGTTCTTATTTATTACTGTAAGTATGAGTATTCTGGTTGCGGAATTTGTTTGAAAGAGTCACCGTGGCCCTGGAACGCAAAGGGCTTTAGAAGGAACACGGATGGGTTTTAGTCAGTAAGAGTCTGACACGCCCTTCCGCTCCACCCAGAGCGGAAGAAGTCATTTGATGATTTCCCATCCTGAAAAAGTATGAGTATTCTATCTACCTATTATGTTTGTTACCTTTTTTGTGGTCTCTTTCGTAATCTATTTGCAGCTCATTTATTGGATTGGCTGCTAGATACGAAAATACTATAACCCATTCTCCATCTGAATTACCATGATAACATATTCATTTCATTTCTAAGCTCCTAACAAATCAGCCATGCACACATAGTACAGGGTAATAATCATTAATCACTTCATTAACTTCTTCTATTTTTGTATCTGTAGTTTTTTATTTATTTTTTCTGGCCTATTTAGCTTGCTATGTGGTCTTTCCGGCCTTGTTTTAGAATTAGCTTCTTGAGGATATAAATCTGCACGACCTTATTAGTTTTACCCATATAGCGAGTTAGAAAGAGTTATCGTTGTGTTACGTGAGATAAGTAATTCTGTTATAGCTAGATATGTAGATGCAAATCAGTCTTTTACTCATTTAACCTTTTGACCGCCACGGTCGGCTAGAGCCGACAAAAAAAAAACGACGAATTTGTGGTTTTGCGTCGGGGGCACACCGATGCGTTTATGCTCTGGCGTTCTAAAAGTTAATGTTATGATAATAATGAGGCTCTCTATAACGCAACGGTGGTTCAAAGAAAAGTGTATTCAATAAATATGCTAGACAAAGCTTATTTTTGTGAAGCTTCTTCCCTAGCGTTAACCTAAAAGCTTGAATCTCTTACGGCCGGTCTCAATAACGTATCTACCTTTAACCAACTGTCAAATTAGCTACCAACAGTAGCTGAAACGTCGTGTTAATAAGGCACACAGCTAATCTGACTGTTGGTTAAAGGTAGATACGTTATTGAAACCGGCCGTAGTACAGTGACATTCGAACAGCGGTAGCGACTGTGTTTTATTGACTATGTGACATTTCGGTTCAGTATATCTTTGACTTTTCGACAAATGTTATCTCTGATAGAACGTCACTTTGTTTAGAGGATTTGAGGCCCTAGACATAGTGTCATTGTATTAGTGAAAGCGATTGTCGAAACGCCGCAGATATTTTTAACTGAAATGTCACGTTCGACAGCCAGCCAGCGTTCAATCCCATACATTTTTGACTTTTCTACAATCGCTAACACAATGCCACTTGTAGACAAGTTAGCCTCTGGGAGACAACTTTTTTTTAATTTGAGATGAGTTTGCTCTTAGCTCTAGTTTAGGTCATAGATGACAGAGATAATGTCGACGATGGAGCGAGCTTACCCAGAAAAAGCCTGTTCACTCAAATTTTGAAGAGATTAGGGTTGTATGCGTTCGGAAACACAGCCGCAGGCAGAGAGGTCCACTCCTTTGCTGTGCGCATTATAAAAGACGTTTGGAAACGTTTAGTGCGAATTGGTTGAATATCAACAAGGTAGGGATGGTAACTTGCAGTGCGTCTAGATGTCCGATGGTTAAAGGGGGCCGGTGGGATGAGGTCGTGGAGTTCTTGTCAACTCGTTACTGAAAATCTTGCTACCTGATAAAATAATCCCGATACACAAAATATTGGCACAAAAAACCAATTCATTATTTGATCAGTCTTAACCACCTACAATAAGCACCTACAATATAATTTAGCCATTAGCAATCTGGCGCCGTAAGTGTTGGTGTCAAAACAGCTCACTTATTGGTAACAGTTATAAACTTATTTGTGCCTGACTCAGACCTGACTGACATCTGGCCTTCCATAGAACTGTGACATCATACGCGAATCACGTTTCGTCGCTGACTTGAATTGGAAATAATTGTGAAGGAAAATAAACGTGTCCTAGATTTTATTCAGGTCATATTGCAGATGATATTGTTTAAGGAAAATGTGTGAAATTCCTAGGATTTAACTGGGTTAGGATGTATTGTTGTTGTGCAAGAATGGGCACATCTTCTCTCATAGTTTTCGGAGAAGGGAATAAGGAAGGGTTTATTCACGCATAGACTAATAACGAAATCTGGAAATAGTTCGAAATTCAGGTCATGTACTCATAATCATTTACTCCCTGCGTCCTAACGTAAGACTACTTTAAAATCTCGACAAAATTTTTGATCAACGATATCGTTTGTTAAAAACATTGAAATGGTTGTGCTGCCAAAAAGTTACGTGGTCAATCCCTTAAGCTGGCTCAACACTAGCGGCGAAATCCCGCGAAAGCCGTGTGAAACGAATGTAGATGATTTTGCGGCTTCGTGTTCCGAATGTAACGCGATGTCTAGAGCCTCTTCTAATAAACAATGATGATGAGCTATAACAAAAATTATGATATTGAAGCTAGCCAATTGAAAGTATAGAATTGACAATAGCTTTCTGATGGGTTGATCTGATATCATCATCATCATCATCAGCCAAATGACGTTCACTGCTGGACATAGGCCTCCACCAAAGGGGGGTTTTGTCATAATCGCCACGCTTGGCACGTGGCTTGGCGATCGCAGTGTAGCTGTTGCAATGCACAGAGAATGCTGCTGCCCATTCTCTGGTGAGTCCCTTAGTAGCCTCTTACGACACCCACGGGAAGTGATAGAATGGTGCTATTCTTTGACGTCCGACACCATATAGTTGATATGGGTCTTTAGTAACACTTACGCACACAACGTTTTGGGCATACTTCTATTGTGCGACAACCAAATAGAGGAGTACCCTGTCAAGAGTGAATAGGTTTATTCTAGGCAAGCGTGCTCCATCGTCGAACACATCATCGCCTTCCATCAGGTGAGATAATGGTCACACGCAAGACTATCAATAATTTAAAATAATGAAGTCTTAACAATAAAGGAGTCAGTAAACTTACAATTAGGTTACAACATGTGTTGATTTACAATTTATAAGTAATAAAAATATCTACACGCGCTTGGCATTCAATCGCCTACATAAGTTAGCAGTGTCCAAGGAAACTGTGTTATTAACCTGTCAGTCATCATTAGTCTTGATAGAACATTATGCATTCTTGCTGTTTGTCGCTGTTTATGGGTAATAGCCTCCTGATTCCTTAGTAATATCTTGTTTAGTTCGTTATATGGAGCTTTGTAAGGTCTTGCATGTTGTCTTCGTTGAAGGAGTACCGTGTTACCCGGTAATGGGTTGTAGAGGTCTGGTAGGCAGCCGCTCAACGTAAAATACTGGTATTCAGCTGAATCCAGTTTGACTGGAAGCCGACCCCGATATAATTGGGAAAAGGCAAGGCAGATGATGATGATGTTGTCTTCGTTGAACATGATTGAGGACTCACTCACTTTTTGTCTAAATCCTACTTTTTTTTTCTTCTGTTGGTTTGCAAGTGGTCCCCGCAGGGCGATCCCCGGCCACCATAGGCGCGGGCCTGCGGACGGCGAGCGTTGGGTGGCTCGCTGTCTGATCACCACCAGGCCCAAGTCGATAGCGCGTTGTGTTTCACGCGCGCCTCAAAGAGATGTCACCATAGGAGATGGGGCCCGCTAGGGCCAGAGACTGCCAGGGTTGAGGAATATGTTCGAAAGAGTGACTACATCTGACTGCAAACGGCTTTAGAAGGAACACGGATGGGTTTAGTCAGTTAGAGTCTGACACGCCCTTCCGCTCCACCCATAGCAGAAGAAGTCATTTGATGATTTCCCATAACTAAAAAAAAAAAGTGGTCTGGGATGTTTACTTCGAGAACTGTCCATACAATACGTTAATTTTATTATGTAACGTATTGCAAAATTGATTCTAACGATCGATGCTAATGTTTTTTTTTTCTTGTTACAGGTAATTACGGAGTGTTCCTGTACTAGTCTTTACAGACCACCAGTAATCGAGGACCTGCAGCTGTGAGGGATATGACCGAATCACCATACTTCGTATAAGGATCGCTGTTCTAACTCGGAACGAAAGCACAAAAGGGTGACACCCATTCTCTTGAAATATTCCTTTGACAGTAGAACGTAACTTACAGACAGCTTATCCTTGACTGACATTTAAAAGTCATATGAGAGGAAATAGCACCTTTTTTAGATGTCCAAGATGACTACGCTAAAGGAGATGATTCATGGTTCTTAGAAATTTAACCCAGCTCCGGCACAAACTTTTTATCCTACAAATAAAACGCGAAAGTTTGTAAGAATGTATGTAATATGTATCTTTGTTACTCTTTCACGTCCGAACCGCTGAATGGATCTTGATGAAATTTGGTACAGAGGTAGATTATGGGAAGGATACTTACTTTTCATCCCGAGAATATGTTCCCTTGGGATAATTTTCGACATTAACGCGGGCGGAGCCGCGGGCAGTAGCTAGTATCTCATATTATAGAGTAAAAAGAGTACTAAAATAATATACACCATCGCGCTATCTAGTGGATAACATGATTTTTTGCTTATAGAACTTTGTAGGTAGTATTTCTTTGCCAAGCCCTGCAGCCTAAACGACTTGATGGATTTAAAAAAATGAGGAATCATTAGATTCGCCGTGATACACTGATTGACACAGGCTATTGAAAAAAAAAACAAGATGGCGGATAAAGCGTCGTCGTATTTTTTGTGATTTGGTCATATGAGATGTCAAAATAAAAGGCTCGGTGAGTAGATTTTCAAGTGTAAGTAAGTCACTTGCTGAGAGTAAAAAAAAAACTGTTATTTATCAAAATAGTTGAGGATTTGTTTTTTCCAATTAAATTGCAACTTTGAATTATAATTGACTTTAAGGCTAAGTGATGATAAGATTGAATGTATTCAGTGACCAAACCAAAATGACTATTTGTGAAGACGCTTAAAAAGTTTTTCGGGCAAAAAACATATGTTAGCCACCCGATAGAGAGGTAGTGGTATATTCTATTACCACTCTTCTTACTCTATGATCTGAGTTATAAATCATTACCGCCGGAGCTGGTTTAATTTTGTACCATGTCCTTTTTTGAAAGCAACAGTAGTTTTCGATGCCGGCCAAACCGTTGGATCAAGTTAATATCTCAAAAATTAATCAATGGATTACCTGGAAACCATTTTGTGTATTTTTAGCCGAGGCACGCGATGTCTTAGTTTCTTTTTCGGACCATCATTATTTCGACAGCTATGGTGTTTTGATATTTATTGCATGTTTGGAACTTTGGAGTTAGTTACCAGAATTATAATGTCTGGTATTTATGGGGCAACAAAAAATTATATAACGTGTTCTTTAGCTTGTTAGTGAAGATTTCGTACTGGCCGTTTTTGGCAATTTTTGACATTGTAGATCCAATTAATTTAATTTTTGTTTTGACGCACCCTATTAAAGTCAAAGCATTTATTTAAGTTAAACCATTTTAGCCATTTCAGTTGAGTACTTTTGCGGCCTACTGCCTAATGTCCTTGCTTTGGCATTGTTCGTCGGGTTGTTGAGCTCCTTAATGTTTCTAAGTTGAGCTACTCGACTACTGACAAAGGCTTGCATTGTCAGGTGTGGTACCTTCCTCAAAAGGCACCTCAGATATTAACTAACCTACATGGTTCTCATATGATTTGACCAGTACGGATTGTATGGACTTTAAAAGAGACTTTGACCTCTGAGTTTGTTTCGGTGTTTCTTCTCAGGGTAGTCAGCTAGGAAACACCGGCCTCATCTAGTTTAAAATAACCAAAAAAGATTGATGTGTAAAAGTGTTATGTTTAACCTACTTGTAAAATAAATATAATTTATCATACATCAAAACCTACTACTTTATCTTTGATTTATTATGGTAAGTAGTTTCAGCTTCCATATACTTTTTTCTTATGATATCATGTTTTTATATTTCTATCTAAACATACTATGGTATGCCCTTTCCTTTTTTCTCCGACATTATCCTGGCTTCTACCAATCATTATAAACATTTGTACCTGTATTCTTAAATATTATGTTTATGACTCTGTGAGTCAGTATCAACATATTTCCGGATTGAATCATCCATGTTGTTAATTGCAACACATCCTGGTACTTTCTTAACGACGTCATGTAGAGAAAGTTGCAATAATTTAAGATTTAAAATTATTCTCGTTTTATGGGATTTTATAATGTACTAGCTTTTGCCCACGACTTCATACGCGCATTTCCCGTTTTCCATTCCCTCCTCTCTCCTCCAGGAACCTTTTTTTTTAAGGATGGGAAATCATCAAATGACTTCTTCCGCTCTGGGTGGAGCGGAAGGGCGTGTCAGACTCTTACTGACTAAAACCCATCCGTGTTCCTTCTAAAGCCCTTTGCGTTCCTGGGCCGCGGTGACTCTTTCGAACAAATTCCGCAATCCCCAAGGAACCTACATGCCAAATTTCAGCTTTCTACGACGAGTAATTTCGGCTGAGCGTTGTCTGTCAATCACTCAGAGTTTTAGAAATATTGATGATTCCCGCTCGATTTCAGTTTAATTTTCCTTGTCTCTTGAAAGTTTTCTTCTTCGTTGAATTTTACAATCTTTTGTCTAAGTTGTGTGTTACCTAATCTGTCTTGCCAGACAAAACTTCGTCTTGGTAACTTGCTCGCGTTTTGCTTTATTTTATTGGAACCTTGCCTATTAATTGGAATTAAGTTGTGCATCTGTCCCATTGAACTAAATACCCTTATTGGTAAAGTTTTTGGGAACTAGTGCAGCCTTTGATAATCCTTTAGGGGATTACACGTTTAATTACTAAGGTTTATGATCTAACCATCTTCTGCATTGGTGCTATCAAGCTCGTGTTCTTCATGTCTGAATGATGGTTTCTTGTTCTCCTAGTATACTAATATAATAAAGCTGAAGGGTTTATTTGTTTGAATGCGCTAATCTCTGGAACTGCTGCCAGTCGGATTGGGAAACTTATTATTAATGATAGCTACACTCATGAGGAAGGATATATATATATATACGGGAACGAGAAAAAACGGCATATGCGCGTACGAAGTCGCGGGCAAAAGCTGGTAAAGAATAAAAATAATCCAGTAACAGATCACAACCAGCAATATGACCTCACAAAAATCATCATTAACAATACTACAAGATTACATAATGTTACAAATGAAGCCAAAGTAATTGCAGTGTGGGCAGAATTGCCAAGAATGAGGCTAAACGTGACGGAGAAAGAGTCGGCCTTGACTTTAGTGCAGCAGTTGAAACTGTCAATGTAACACAACCTATGGAGAATAATTATGAGTTTTTATCAACCCACGCAACTGAGTCATTGGAGCCTGGGTTGCTATAGGTGAATTTTTAAATAACATGTGCTAAAATGGATGGCAATTTTGATGTAGAATTTGGATTTTGATATAATTGATTATGTAAAAGAAACGAAAAACTAATCTTGGAATAAAAAAAATAATGAACTTGAATTGGTAGATATTAAAACCCAGTGAAGAACCGTTTTCGAGATACCTTTTGCAACAATGATCACATGGAATTGTCCTTTTTTTTCTCTTTGGAACTGAGCTGATGACGATTAATCTGCCAGCGTCAAGTGGTAAATGTGGGTCGTTACAAATAACGAATAAAAGGAGTTCAATCGAAGGTAGCAAAGCGTCATTGTGATCAACAAGCCAAATATGTATCTTGCATCTACTTCTGGGTTTTGGATATTTTTCTAGTTTGACATTCATTTGTTTGAGTCAATTCCGAAGTTCCTTGAATTGCGAGTTCCGGATTCCGTTCTAATAATTATATGCATAAAATATTCATATTTATAATGTTATTGAATAAATAAATTCCGCATTATGCGCCAGATTGACATTGGATCATTATGAAATAATTTATTGATGTTATTTATTTTATTTCTGATTCTTTTAAGTTATGCTCAATTACTATGGTTAATTGGAACCCAATATTATGGAAACCACTATTTCCACAGCTTTCATCTATTTTTATTTTTGTGCCCATCAATCCTTCCCAGTTACTCCCAATTTATATCTTGAAACATAATTTATAGACATCAAACGGCTCAAAGTTTTCGGAATCCAGTCAGAATTAAAAATGGAAACTAAAAATAGTCGGATGCGGTGGAAATTGTTGTAGCAACACAGCAATGGTCGCCGGGTCGGCCGCTACCAAGTTTGTATTGAGCCTTCCATTCAAGCCTCCGCACACAAGCAAGGAAATACTGACACACACACACAGATAAACAAAGCAAGTTTGACAGTTCGCGGCAGCCGCATCAGTTGGCCGATGCTCGGCGTCGCGGCACGATCGCTCACCGCCGCCATCTTGAATTTACGAAACGCGGGCTATTTTTTTAATAAAAATAAACTAAACGTGTCAACTGTGTAAGTGTGTGCTAATGCTAACGTTCTTGTGGAGGTTTTTAATTTCGAATTTGTTTCGGATACAACGAGGATTTCGGTATTCTCACTATAATAAGTTTTTTTTTACGTGGCATGGACCGGTGTTATGTAAATTGCGAAATAATTATCGGGAAATCGATATAATATGTATAGTATTGTAAGTACTAAGGTGTTGATCATGGTGGATTTGTGCAGGTTTGTTTGTGCTCCGACATTTTTAAATAGTTTGTCTGTAGGCGACGTCCCGCCAAAATGTAGGTTACGGTTAAAAGTCTTTAACGCATCTTGGTGACTGTTTAATCTCAATTTTTGAAATGGATTTCCGGAATTCTTAGAATTATACGTTCACATTAAGATGGCCATTACATTATTTTTTATCTACGTATACAGCGATACCTACGCTGAGAATTATTTTCAATAAAAACAGAAATTCATTATGCATACATTCCTTAGTTAAAACTGCTGGTATTGATGCATTTCCCATAGGATATTATTCATATATTTGTGTTATATTAAAGGTAACAATGCCGCAAATGATGTCATTGGCATTGTTGTAATAATAAGAGATATTAAGAGGAAAAATTATTACTACCTATATTTATGAAAATATATGTCACGTTACACACACTACATATTTTGTATTAAATTAAATATAAATATTACGTCGCTTGATTAGACTAACGTTTTAACTTTCGTCAGGCTTATACCAAGACAATCTTAAAACAAAAATGGTTACAAAAACAATAGGTACATTGTTATCCCTTGCTCATAATATTTTTGTTGCCTTATTTTAAATGCAGAGTGGCAGCAAAAAGTTTGTAAACAAACGTATCGTAATTTTCCTGTATGTAAAGTAAGACAGAAAAAAATCACATATTGTGTTAAAAACTACCTTCATTTTCATTCATCAAAGTGATGTTTCCAATCACATTCTTAAGAGCAAAATAAAACAATGATTCACAAAAAAAAATCTTGTCTATGAACGACGTCGAACTTTTTGCTGAGTCTATTATTTTCGGCTTAGATGAATCAGATGTTGTTACAATCAAATGAACGTTAAAAAAAGATTTTGAATGGGCATTTACAATTTTTAATTATTCGTTTTGAATTGAGTACGCTTCAAAGTTCAAAAAAAATGTTATAAACAAATTCTTGATAGTAATATTTTGAAGGTTGTCAAGGTTAAGGTTGATCAATTTAAAGTTATATTAAAAAACGAATTCGTAGCTCCTATAATGCGCTTAATTTAAGGCTTGTTCATCAAAAATCCACTCTTGCGCAAGGTTATGCCAGAGGTTTTATGACGTCACATTTCCCAAAAACCCTAAGCCGCATTCTTTTTCCTCTTTTTAAAGCGGTTTGGATCCAAATACCTTTTTTAAAACACCTGACTCACGGATAACATCATCAGACCTGCCTGCCATAGGAATGACAAAACTCTTACACTAGCACAAATTCAAGGAAATTCCGACCTTAGCTGTTAGGTAATAATGATCTCAGTGCCGTCAATCTATGTAAAATGTTTCTATATGTTAAAATTGTAAGTCAATACGGTAACTTAATACACAGCTTTGATACAGTGATAGATCATTTAGCGTGTGAACAAGAAGACGAGATAAGTCTAGTGAAGACGGAAAAAAATATGGAATTAATGTATATGTTAAAGTTAAAATAACACGTAATATAGGTAAGAAAAAAACCATGTTGAGCCGACCCCAAGTAACATGGGACAAGAGCAGGGAGATGATGATAATGATAATTTCGTAAAAATCGACGAAAGTGGGCTTAAATAAGAGGGAGGGGGAGGGAAGAAAATGTAACGAAGACAATGTCAAGAAAAGTTGTTAAAATACGATAATAACTAATAAGTTCAAGTTTTACGAATAGTTGTATACGCGTAGTAGGCAACAAAAAAAAACATCAGTTGTTTGTAAAAAAATAATAAAACAAGGGTTACGTCAAAATTTTAAATAAGTACAATGTTAAAAAGAGAGACTCGATGTACTCATTTAATAAATTATAATTGAATCAATCCGAAGTAGTACCTACTACTAATACATGATGGCAATACTACTCCAGTGAAGTCCTTACAATATTTTTAAAGCAACTATTATTAAATTCAAAAGTGTTCGAGTCAGAACACTCCCTTAGATTGCTATCGAGATAATTTCCGATTGGCTAATCCAGTTCAATTTGGCGCGACCTGTTCCACAAGTTTGAAATAACGTTTATTTCTGTCTGCCACTCACTGATTTTGCCTTTCACACTTATAAAGTATAGAATCTGGTTCTCGTCCTACGCGTATCCTTAAAACTAGAAAGGGCTACTGTTGTTTTAGTGAAGAAACCAAGGGTTGGCATTTGTCAGTGGCATTCTTTTTATTTAGGCAATGATATTCATATAACCTGGCTACTAATATTACTGCGGTTCTAAAAAATGAGCAAAATGTCTAAAAAAATGTAAGACCATCTTCAATTTATAGTTTTCAATTTATAATAAGTTGCGCAGAATATGTAATGGAAGACTATTTTGTATCGGACTTATAAAACAAATAGTATCAAGTGCATACAAATTCAGTCGATAAATAAATAAATATAGACGTCAGTGAATTCAAAAAACATGCAGAACATAAAATGCTATCATTAGATAAGATATAATTCAGATATAGTTAGGCGGAACTGATTTGACGTAATACGGACGATACGAACGATATAAATATCAAACATGACCAAGAAGTTTATTTAATGATGTCAAGTTTGTGGTCGCTCAAGGACGAGTCAGTATTTGATGTTTTCTTGAGTATTTGTAATCAATGCATATTATTAAAACGAGTTCTAGATTGATTTCGGTCACTCGAATATGTGGCCGCTATCTTAGAAAATAAAATTTACACCAAAATCGAAACAATCGTTCTATTTCGATTTTGTTGCCAATTTAACGAAAAGCTTTAGAATTGTTTGTGGAATCTAAATAAAGGATGATGTTTTGTTTCACATAACAATTCGGAGAACTAATATAAATGAAATCGATGATCTAAAAACCAACGGTAAATAAATAAAAGAAGAAGCAAATAAGAAAGTAGGTACAGACCATGACAGATCGTGTATCGGTTAAAATATTGAAATACAATTAGCCGCAGTTAATTTCAAACACGGCGGCCGTAGAGGTGTCACAATGGAATATGTTGAGGCTTGTCACTCACTAGGGCTGCTAGACTCGAAAAAAAAAAGTTCCTAAAAACCAGCCAACCGTGGATTTTGTAAATAATGTTGAAAGAAAAGGTGTGAATATTGAGATGACGACTAAAAGAGATTTATGGATGACGGAAGAAGACATCACCGCAATCACATTGGGACAAAGACACAACGTTGATGAGGGAGTTGATAAGATAAATATTATTTAGACTAGAAAATGATGAGCAATAGTAGACATAATAAATACAAGTGATTTTCTGTTAGTAGCATTAATTTACTTTTAAATGCTTGAACTTATTATTCAGTAATTGAATCTGTTATATTTTTATTAAACAGTCCTTATGATTGTGAACGACATTCACAAATGACATTCATAGTTTAAAATGAATTTAAATTAAACTTCATCAAACTCAATTGAATTGATGACATAAATCAACATAAATTCTGAATAAGATGTTAAAACTCATATTTATAATCATAATCAGTTTTTTGTAATATTCATTTTAGATTTATTTGTTTATGGATTTTAGTGGCAACCATATCTGCTACATCCTCTCAGTCTGAATATATTACTGGAGGGCTTTGACCAACAGTTTTAATGTCAGGTCTACAATACGCTTAAGATTTCACCAACATTGGCGTATATACTGAACTTTAAGTTTATCTGGTTTATGTAGATTATATATTTCAATAAGCATAGGATAGGATGCCGGTAAATTAATTTTTGGTAGCAAACATGCCAACTTTTAACATCCTTAGTTAATGGCTAGAAATGAAGTTAAAAATCTATAGAGATTTAGAAATGAGAGAGTTAATATCTAAGCAGGTACAACTGTTATATAAAGCATAGTAACGTACATAAAAAATAAGGTTAAAGATATAAATGCAGAAAAACCAACCGAGTGTGACCCTTTTACACACCATAATGATACAATAATCAGTTTTCGCATGTCAGTCTCCCATCTCGACGTAGGAAAGTATGGCAGAACTATAGAAAACTTCCCACGTGCCTTACTCGAGGTATAAAAAAGAAAGTTAGGTAATAAAGAGTACTGTATTCTAGCTCAGACTTAGATGGCTTCTTGATACTTAAACACGTAAGGTGGATTAGTAATGGAGGTCTTGTATTAGCAGGAGGTAAGCCAGACTTAGAAAACGATTTACGATTTTTTGCCAATCCGTTTGTCCTAGCATGGTTGCTATGAACAACACTTTTTGGATTCACGCTTCCAATAACTGCACAATATTTTGTCTGGTACTAAATTCAGAAAGTAAATCGTCATGAAGGTTGTTAAGCCAATTATCATGTAACAAGCTTAAAACTTTATCTATATCTTCTTTCATATCAATCTGATATTTTTTACAAGTTCTTGCAAGTCGGTGCATCGATTAAAACAATGCTTTTATTGATGACCGAAAGGATGTCATCGACTAATATAGTTCATATCATTAAATCTCTCGATTCCTTCATTATCATTAGCTTTGCTCATTAATTTAATTACTGTAGTGGCATTCATAGAAACAAAGTCATCGTCTAATTTTTGTCCCAGATCTGTATCCTTATCGAACCAATCAGAAATAAGTTTATTCCGAGTGCAATATTTAAGATAAATGCAATGTTAAATAATGCTAATGTTTTCTCTTTTTGCGGAAGAAATAGAGCTTGAAATTGTACTAATTTGAGGTTTGTTGATGTTGCAGTTATTGCCATAGAACGCAGTTATGCATAAATTGTAAGACTAGGTAACGCGTAGAAAATTCGCGCAATATTTTTTCACTATTTATTATCTAACCTCATTTATGGCATAGTAATATCACTAAGTTAATGGATGTTATTTTTGTTGATTTTAGTAACACCCACTGTTAAGCTGGTTGTTATTTTAAGTAGTGTCTCGATGTATCTTTAGATGGGGTTCATACCGATATATTTATTACACTGCCTTAACGATTCTAAGCGCATCTGAACGACCGCCAACAGACCCCGGCTTGGCAAGACCGGCTTCCTTCGAGGTGTCTCCTTCAATGTCAAATGCATACTACATTATGTAATGTTTTACTTTTATTAACCGATCTCAATCTTTATCAATTTATGCAAAAGCAATTCTGACATTTTCTTCTACCTTTTTTAACCAACGCTTTATATTTATTTTCCTTCATCTTTTTAACGTCTGATCTCTAAAACTCATTAGTTCTAATAAAAATAATAAAAAATTTTCAGCCTGAGAGTTCATTAAAGTAATTATTGTTACAGTATGTACTCAAACTACTTCTAACAATTCAATCCATTTGAACAAACTACTACCAGTCAGCTAAGATAACAAAGAGTATTCAGAAACGAGGCCAGCGTACGATTATACCGACATGGAAGGCGTCCAGGTCGCATTTTGTTTTGATACTTTCATGCCCCGCAGCCATAAACTCCGCAATGGTGCTCATAATGAGCGATACTTACAGAGAGGTGAAAGGTGCATGTAAAAGTCTCTAATTGCACTGCACTGGGAATTATGAAGACACGCTTAGCCTAATGGTGGATGACTGATCCAAATTGGTTCGTCGATTGAATGTAATGTTCGTAATAATAGTCTTTATCATGCTCTAGTTAATTACAATGATGAATAGCGTTTTTTTGAATACTTGGAAGGTTAACGGCAGTAAAGTTAATAACTTTAATGCTGCAAGTGAAAATCTAGATTGGGCTATGATTACGATCAATGATATTCGAAAATATGAGGTAAAGTAACCGGAAACAGGTTCAGATCGTAATGACCATATTATTGAACATACTGTAAAACCTACGAAGTACCTACCCTCCAGCAATGCGTGATCACAACATCTACAACTACCGTATCAAACGTTCGTTTCGTGCATCCCGGCTCTCAGCAATCCCGTTAGTGAACCGGTCTTGGAATGCCGTGCGTTCCCCACATTGTTTTGACGAATACGAGACTGATTTTAGTTCTCCAATATGTCTTTGTTCTCCTGGTACTTTCATGTGCAATTTGTGCTATGATCCGTGTCGGAGGTGGCTGAGTTGACAATTACATTTAAACAAACGACAGGCGTGTAAAGGTTTGCCTGGGGTTAACGACAATCCTCGAAAGATGGTCACTTGTATTAGTTGTATTGTTATCTATTTCAGAAAAACCATTTTCTTTATAATTTTTAGTCTTTGTTTTGTGTAGTTCATATACCTTATTCAGTTCTGCTCCCAGATCAACAAAAATAGTGGTATGATCAACTGAAAGTATGGTATAGTAGGCCATAATGTTCTTCGGTACCACATGCGGTTTTCTGTGTACAATCGTGATAGGTTGAGATGGATTAACATTTCTCCTAGTTTGCTCTGCTATATAAACTGAAACACAATTGTTTTTGCACTTAATTATTCCAGTCTTTAAGCCATTGTGTTTGTTAAAATGACTGCCCCTAAATGCACATGTTGGATCCTCCTTCCATCCTACCTTTGGTCAAATCATAAAACATGACCTCTGATTCATCTTGCAACCAAAAATCTTTTTATCCCAACGAAATATGATTCACAGTAAAAATGACGATTCTATTACTCACATCTTATGCAATTTCGCTTAAGAAAAAGCCAGTCTCAAACCGGTAACCGAAGTTCTCAGGTTGTGTGCTTAGAATCTTGATTATCTGAAGATGTAATCCTAGTTGCATGCCTAAGTAGTTTTAGAAACTGCATTTGCAAAGGAGATAAAGACTTCGCGCGGTGAAATATAATGGGCTCCCATTAGGATTACGGTTAGGCTGTTGACTCAATGAGAATGTCCGAATTTGAATGCAGACTGAATTGATCCGAACTGAGAACAGTAAATTTGAATGTGCTGACTGCAATTTAGGAGGCTGCGTCCTTCGTTTAAACTTCAGATTTATTGAGCCCAGAAGGACCAACGACCTTACCACGTTAAATTTTACCTATGCAATCTGTATATAATCTCAATAGGGCGTTACGCATGCAGCTATGCATCTGGTCAATCCAGATCGCCTCGACGCTACACTCAAGATACAAGGATAAGATCTTCTATATCTAAAGAGAAAATCTATTCAAATTAGCAAGCTAAAGACTAAACATGGTAAAAATGAAATGTTGAAGGTAGGATTTGCATCTAAATTATTCATTTTACACAAAGAAGACGCCTCACTTGACGTCAAAAGTTTAGTTCTGCATATAAGTGATTTCACGGCTATGTCATGTAACGGTGTGCGCGGTCAATGGTCATGGAATGGATCTCGTTGGAGCAAACGCTGCGCTGTCACGCACAATAGGTGATTCGTCTTGAGAAATTTTAATTACTTCGCACGAGACTGGCTGCTTTTTGTTAAAGTTTTCGATATGATTAAGGGGTTATAGATTTGCATTTTGTGAATTTGGGTCTGCTTAGAATGTTTTTGAGAATCTACTGAGTTCTTTCCGATTACAAGTGATGCTTATGTCTGTTTTACTTTTATTAAGGTTCACTGTCTTTAGCCTGACGTTGGTTGCTAGTATTGTCTCATGATTTCCGAAGTCTGCTTATTCTATCTTATAAACTACCTACTTAGTATAAACCTATTTTTTTCCTTGTCTAAATGCAAGCTTCAAAGCCATATTGACAGCGGTTTATTTGTTTTGATCTGACAGTCCTAAATAATATTCAATGACAATATTGTGGTCAGTAGACTTTAAACAAACATCACTTACTTTAACCACATTACGAGACGATTTTTTACCCTCATCTGGATCACCAACAACTTAATGTTACTCATTACTAAAGGATCCCGCATATAAAAAAACCCTACGGCAATTTTAAGTCTTACTAGCTTTATATTAAAGTTGGTAATAGCACAATTTTTACCAAGTAATCCGATACTTTTGACGGTGTCTTTAGGATTATGATCCTCGGAAACTGGTTACATTATTAAGAGGACATTGGTCTTGGGTGTCATTTGTTAGGTATGGATATCGATCACTGATATTATCCCTTTTTACTTAGGGAGATCCTCTCAGAAAAGCTTAAAAGACTTAAGTGGTACAGATTTGACGTTCGAAAAGTGCTGGCACAAAGCCTAATTTCAATAAATGACTTTTGATTTTGAAAAAGAAAAAAAAAGATGGTGCTATTAGAAATTGTTTTAATGTTGAGGACAGTTTTGAGTAACTTTAAAAAAGGAAACTTAAATTTTACTACTTTAAAGTGGGCTCAGCAGAAGGTCGAGTAAGGCTGAGATTAATAATAATGATGATTCTTGCGGTTACACAAGGAAGTAACGATATAAAATATTTTGGTATCGCGATTAGAGTGTATTATCGACATGCTAAAAAATAACATTTGGTTCATTAGGAAGAGTTTGCTAAAAGCCAGTCAGACATACCAAAGACGACAAGGCTTATGTGTTATATTCAAAATGGATATTTAACTTTTATTTTCGACTTCTTCATCATCAATTCTTGCAAAAACTGATGATGACCCTCATCAGTTTTTCCAGAATTTTGAGTATTTTATGTTTAATCAGCCTATTATTCCTTATTGAAATTATTTTCTTCTTTATCTATGCTTGCATCCTTATCAATTTAATTTGTCCTGATAAAAACTAGCGGTAGATTTATTCTTAAATTGAATCATTCAATACTGTAACACTAATAATTGTGTTAGTGAGCCAAGGAAAACAACTTAAATGATCGTAGGCGGCAAGTAATCTGTCATTCATAAGTATAGCATTGTTACGTATGGCTGTTACAACGTCTAATTGTAAAGGATATGCAGTAATGTCTTAGAATATAAGTGCATACTTTGGCAAGGTGCCGTTCTATGATTCATCTTTGGCATTATTTACCTTCTTAAGATTAATATTGCTTAATATGGTACACTTAGAAGAATTTGTTTCGATGTTACTTCACCAGTTGATCTTGAAAAGAGGTTTCTTTCATTAATCTTCATCGTTTCAGTCGAAAGAAGTCCACTGCTGGACATAGGCCTCCCCCAAGTTTCGCCACAGCGACCGGGTCTGCGCATCTCTCATTTATGAATGATGTCTTTATTTTATGTGATTGCCAAAAAACGCTACCGCTCTGGTTTTATACCCTTTGAGATTACTGAATGCACGATGACACTATAGTGCTATTTTGCTTGAAAAACAATTAAAGCTGTAATGAATGTTTTGTCACGTACAACTTTTTATGACCTACCTCAAAAACATGCGTTTCATATGTTTGCGTAGCATCTATGTTGATAAATATTGAGATAATATCTTCGACAAATATACTTACGCCAAAATCGCTTACTGAGTCGAACTAAAATTGTGTTTGAAGATACGGTAGACGAATTTATGTTAATTTATTGGACAATATGTTAGGAATGCTATCGATATTTTTTGGCTAATAAATTGAGGATTTAGAAATGTTTTTTGGTGCCTAGTTCTTGGGTGTTATTGGGTAATAGCAGTTGTTAGCGGTTGCACCATGTTGATTGCAATGTAGATTTAAATAAAATAAATACCCTTTTCTCGAGAGTTCGAACGATTTTACTGCGAAGTACTGTATGTTGTTTTTTCAAGACTGGAAAATTACCAGCTCTTAAAAATTAAACTTTTGAAGGCAAGTCTACAGAACGTAAGAACGAGAATTCCACCTGTCGAAATTATTTTTTATGTTTGTTTCGGAACTGGATATATTCTTGTAACTCCATGTTAGTAAGCCCATTGTAATTAATGTCAATTAAACCGACTTTTAGAATGAACGACACCATTGACACCCAGCTGATTTCGGCAATATGGCCGCCAATTTTGGTTAAAAATAATTTTATTTCAACAATTATTGAAACATTTCCAAGTTATCAATGAGAATGACATAAGATACGTTAAATACTAGTATTTATTTATTAATCGAGGATATCAAGATAAGCCGGCCTTACTCGTAAACAATTATGTCATTTGTGATATCTTATATGGGAATAGTCTTGTATTGGAAGTATGAGATAATGCCTTCAAATGAAGAAAATGTATTTGAATTCAAGTTTGAGCTATCAGATGATCAATTTTGTTAATCGCAGATAAGTAGATCTTTCTTTTTTAGTACTCCATTGCAAATTACATGTTTTTGCTCATTATTTGACTAAAATATACTGGATCATGGATAAAGAAGGACTACTAGGCTGTCCATGGACAACTGTCTTCTAGTTGTGAGATGATATTTCTCTCTTTCTTGAGCGTTGTCTTTCTTACTCTTTAAATTTCAAGAGAATGGGCCACTGGGCATCCCACAAAGTGGACCGCTGGATGCCTGGCCCACTGAACCGGTTGAAATGGCGACACTTGAGGGAAGCCTATGTCTAGCAGTGGACTCATCATATCAGCCGAAAGACGTCCACTGCTGGACATGGGCCTCCTCCAAGGGGGGGTTGCCATAATCGCCACGCTTGGCAGGCGGGTTGGCGATCGCAGTATTGAGAATGGAGCTGCCCATTCTCTGGTGAGTCCCTTAGTCGTCTTTACGACACCCACGGGTAGTGATGGGACTCATTCGGCAGAAATTGTGGTGATGATGATTGTGAACTCCGTATTTTAGTCCGTCCATTGTAGCAGCTATTGAAAGTCCATATTCGGCCCTAGACTTTAACCACCACTTTCACAATTGTGTACTCCAAAATAGTAATCTATTTACCTTGTGTCCATGATAAAGCCTTATCTGACGGCCATCAGTCCGTTGCCACCTGAAGTCACCATAGTAACTGTAGACAGTGAACTCTGCTCGTTCCATAAGAGAAGCAGGGCGTGAAGATATCTCGATTTAATAACACTCCAGTACTGACGACTGCTGCCATTAAAACAAGCACGTTTAAATATAATTGTTACTATTTACGAGTTAAAATCCTTTGGACTAGGTAGCTAGGGAATGCTAGTTATCTTTAATGATTTACTTGGTAAAAATCTGTAAGTACCTACTAGGATGATTAAAAACTCGTGTAAGAACATTTTCGTCGTCAAATGACTTCTTCCGCTCTGGGTGGAGCAAAGGCCGTGTCAGACTCTTACTGACTAAAACCCATCCGTGTTCCTTCTAAAGCGCGGTGACTCTTTTGAACAAATTCCGCAAACCTGTCAGGCTCTGGCCCTAGCGGGCCCCGTCTCCTATGCTGACATCTCTTTGAGGCATGTAAGACCATGGAGTTGTATATTTAATACTGTCTCTTAAAAATTAACGGTTGAATAGTTCAATATTTATTTTTAGATCAATGTAAACATTTTGAAATTGGACCAGTTTTCAAAAGCATATATTTTTTTTGTTCAATATCCAATTCCTTTGCTTAGAAACTCATGAGAGGTACCTTTTTAGTAAAATAATGTCTTCATAATATTGCCCATTTTTCTATTACACGTTGTTCACCCAAAAAGTAAATTAACGAATGCTTAAAAACAAACTAATCTAGCAGAAAGCATAGGATTTTATTCGGTTCTTGCCTAAACCAATCCGCATAGCCTTTTTCCCAAGTAAAGTGAGTTCAGATTCCATTCTAATCGGATGTATTTCATTCATTCCATTCAATATCAATTTATGAACAAAATATGTAATCCGCCATTTTGTGGTGGCGGCCATCTTGGACCAATTTTAATCAAACATAACTAAGAACAGTCCCGAATAATTCCCTTTAAAACAAAAAAAAAACAAAATCAAAATCGATTCATCCGTTCGAGAGCTACGATGCCACATACACACACAGACACGTTAAACTTATAACACCCCGTTGTTTTTGCGTCTGGGGTTAAGAAATAGAAGGAAGAAAAAAAACATCACTCAAATTCAATTCAAATTTGATGCAACTACCTACTAGAGTACCAGTATTTTATATCTTCTTTCATAAATGTTTGATCCGAATTAAAATCCAAAAATCATGAAGATCCACTACAATTGCACATTAGTCTACGTAAAGTCTTTAAATCTCTTACAATAAATAACAAGATATCTATACAAACGATCGCTTAACTCAAAGCGGATAGTACCGAGGTTAGTGAATGCAAGACTAAGGAGCAGGCACTAGACCTCAATGTTAAATGTAACGCTCTTTAGACGAAGGTTGTACCTGTTTCCTTAAGTCGGAGAGGGAAATAAAATCTTAGGATATGGTATAAATCTATACTTCCTATTAAATATCTTGTAGATAAAAAAAAACGTGTGCGTCTCAGGACGCCCGATAGAAGTGATAACTTAAACTAATCTAAGTTGAACTATTTAATATAGGAGGCGTCTGTCCGAAATACGACTAGAGCTGTAGGTTAAAGTGAGAGAGGAAGAGCCTGCCTACCGCTGCGGTATGCGTGAGAGAAAGGGAAGCCAGACAGACTGGCGCCGTAACGCGTTACGTTACGAAGCGGTCTACCCTCCCATAAGAAGTTATCACAGCAAAAAGTGTGTGAAGAACTAGCTGTTATACGTAACAAAGAATTGTAGTGTAGGTAGTAGTGGTTTTAGTTAGTTTATCTTAGTTAGTAGTGTTTATCAACACAATTTCAGCCAAATCATGTCCAAGGCTGGACATAGGCCTCCCCTGGTATCGCCACAATAACAGATTCTTTGCATCTCGCACCCAGCGGATTCTCGCGGCGAGTTTGGCGCGTAATTTACGGTGGTAGCCAATCTAAGTAATCGTATCAACCAATCGCATTGGCGAAACACGGATCATGTCTTCGAAATGGTCCTTTGAAATTGAAATGAAACTTTCCGTCGTTTTTAGTTGGGGCACTACTGCTAAATGTGAACCCTCCGAGTCGGCTTTTTCTAACTAGAAAGTTACACAGTTCAAATTGCTGCAGCTAAAGTCTTTACTGGTCCTTTACAAACGTGGTTTTGCTTTTATCTGGCAACCGCAAATAATGGTCCTGACACCAACCATCATTGTCCATCATATCTGCAGCTTTACAATAAAACGAACCACTCTATTCTCCTCAGTGTACTAGGACACCAGTGGGCGGCAGAATGTCGGCGACTAATTTCGCCGACCAGTTTACTGAATCGAATACAATTTTTCAATTTGCACCGACTTTAGCCGACAGTTGTCGGCGTAACCTAATTAATTGACCACTGGGTATTGAGGCAATGATTTTTAAATGATTCTGTAGTGTTTTAAGTGAATGGCTTGTGAAGTTTCATTTAAGGAATTGTCTTTTCAATGGTAGGCGGGGTTGACTGATTTATGTCTTCAGAAGATATTTCGTAATTACAACATTATTTATGGTTGAGAATGCCAGTTTTTAACGTCGTTTCCTACCAAGATATTACGAAGTTCTGTTTACCTATCTCTAAAACTAAAGATCCAGATTAAATCTCATATTTTTTCGTCACGTAGCATGACAGCAGACAAAACTTAACGGCTTTAACCAGAAGTCGTAAAATTACTTTATTTGTTTTAAGACGAACTATTACGCGTTATTTTTTTACTGACATGCGCCATCGTTGTTTGAGTTGACGATATTTTTTTTTTTACATTATTTGCTGTCAGAACTGCCGTGTGATGTTGAAGTATAGCGCTACTTTTCTTGAATAAACAATTGACACTGTATGAATGGTGTGGGCGAAGGTAGCACGCGAATTAGAATTTATGGTTCTGTGTAGTTTTTTAACTACAAATGATTTGGTTACTCGGCTTTTGTAATCGGGGCTTTTTGTTTGCAGGGAAGGACTTTTCAGCCTAGCCTAGGTGACATTATTTTGAGCCTGTTCAGCGCCACTGTTGGGCAATCCTTCCAGTCCTCTCTATTTTAAGCTAGTCTGGAACAATCCTGCCTGTTGACGACATGCGATTAATCAATAATTAAAAGCTTATTAAGAGATCCGACATGAAATATACTTTTCAACAAATAAATCTTTCAACAGAATACACCTTACTGTAAATTATAAGGTTCAACCAATAACTTCTTTAAGACAACAATGAGACATTACCGTTTAAATAAAAGCAGCAAATAAATGTAATTATCTATTACTGAATTTTAATTGAATGTTTCTTATCGTCCATGACATAGATGGCAATTTTCCACTTACTTATCTACAGTAGCTGTCATTTTAATTAATAAAAAAAAATAGCTTTAATTACTCTCTGCACTTACAGTAAGAACCAACACGTACAGACAACACATTTGACAAAGAGAATATTCTTTAGCCGTGTTACGTAACTAGTCCTTTCCCTTCTAGCTGGATACACTCTAATGCAATTAAAAGCAGGCTTCTAGCCAAGAGGGTTAATGTGACTGGTAATTTTACCTCTTCAATGCGAGTATTTTTCGTCACGGAGCAAAAAGCCTAGAAGCCGTATTTGTGATTTTATCTCACTCTTGTCCTATACGCCAATCAATTCTGCTATTTGCCATTGGCATTTTAAATTTAATGTCTATTTCACCGGAAAATTGCAGACTCCGTAAGATTGTAATGAATTTTGATTAGATTGTAATTTCTCGATATATTGTAAAAAAATCGATTTGTATACAATAAATCCCATCCAAATTCAATAGTTTTCAATATATCCGTGTCTTATTTAGAAAGAATAGTTTACAGCTTCACGCGATATTTTACAATCTTATGGCATTTGCCATTATCGGGTTCCACATACAAACAAAGAAATGTCACATTTGTTGAACCAAATTCAACCTCGTCAATTTCGTTGTCTTAAATTAGATATTCATTCATTTTGCCACTTGTTTCAACTCTTATTGATTCAAATGATATCAGATACTGAATAATTTATGAGATGAAGTGACGCGTTTTGAAGTGGAGAGAATTCAATTATTCGCTCTGGTGTAACAGTGTTTTGTTTTTCAGAGCATATTATATGTTGCCAAACTTTTGTAGAGGCTGATTTTGGTTACGGAGTATTTTTTTATATTCGTCTGTTTTGAAAATACGTCGCGCCAACCACAAGAGTTATACCACTTTTTTTTTGTGAGTGCCGTCTCGCAGTTCAACCTATAAGGTTGTCGACTGCTTAACCGGGCTTGCCTGTGGTGGCCTTAAAATAATATTAAAGCCTCCAGCCAGGGCTTATAAAAAAACTTACAAACTAAGCGACTACACGCTAAGGGCACCCCCTGTGGGGTACGGGCCTCGGCTTAGGGCGTCGCTGGGGGGAGGACAGCTAGGGACGGGCTGGATCGAACTAGAGTTATACCTGATTTATTATAAAGCCTTGGGCTTTGTGAGTTTTTGATGTGTAACATCTTTCCTCATGCTTTCCTGCAATCTGTGGGAGTGATTTCGTGAAATGGGACGGAAGTGTGTAACAGGAAGCCGAGGAAGCGCGCGCTAATTTATTTTTACCAGTGCGCGTGCACTATTAGATTTGACACATGAGCGCGCGCAGTGGTCGAGTTGGCTGTCAGTTGGTATTTTTAATGTTAATGTTGCTTTTTACCAAGGTAAGACGTCAGATGTTACACATCCTATGCGACTACTGTAAGACTCGCTTTTTTACTTACTTAATCGCGTATATATACGATTAACATAAACGTTCGCTTATGTCAAATCGTATGGAAAAACAAAAGTTTAGAACAAATAGGGAAGTTTCCTGGGTTAAAAAAATATGATTGACTAAAAAAATCTAATTAGTCCGTCAGGTACATACATTATCGAAAAAAAATGGATTCCTATTTTTTTTTTTAATAGTTAAAAAATACGAAGATCAAACGTATCAAAGATAAGGAGTGGGGGCTTGTAACGTAATTTTCCAATAAAAAGTGTTCTGGTAAGTGACGTGACACGAGTTTTCAACGCAGTGTGTGAGTTGTCCCAAGATATTATTATTTATTATTACTGTATCGTCTTCATTTTTTGTTTACGTGCAAAAGAAAATATACGTGTCCAATATTCTTTGGAAATCTGACGGACTAATTAGATTTGTTTAGTCAAATACCCTATTAAAGTTTACGTTAACGTGATCCAGTATGTTTCAAAACTCGCACTAAGGCCGAGACAATCCCAATGTAGTTACGAAATAGACGATGGTCACTAACTACTGAAAAATAATTGAAAAAGTACAGCCCAAATTAAATAAAATGTCCTCTGTTAACGATAGCCGTGGAATCGGTTTGATGGGAACGGTTACAAATTAAACGAAAACGATTTTTTTGCGAATCGAATCGAATTCAAATTAATTTCGAAGAATTCAACTGAAATATACCAATATAATTTTTCAATTATTTGTTTTTCGGATGTTTTTTTTTTTAAATTAATAATTAACTTTTGGAGCAATAGGTTCTACCATAAAAATAATTTTAACACTATAGACTTTTTAAAGGTTTTTCTATAATCCATAGATACATAACTATAATCTGCATTCTTTTCAAAATTAGTTTCGTCTAATTTCTTTAATAACTTCAAAACTATTTAAGTTAAAATTATGAAAAAAATATGATTGAAACCTTAACAATAAGTGTCATATGTCAAATGTCAAATAAATATCATAAAAAAGGTTCATATGATAAATACCACTCTGTTCAGTTTGAAAAAAAAAAGTAGTTTGTCGAAAAAAAAATGTGTCATACTCAAAATTGGAGTTCATATGTGTACCAAACTTCAAAAGAATCGGTCCACAAAATTGACTGTGACAGACGTACAGACAGACACTCGAGTGATCCTATATGGGTTCCGTTTCTTACGCATGTTCGGAACCCTAAAAACCATTTTCAGCGATAACGACTGTCAATGAGTCTAAAACATCTTACGTGGTTAATCCTATACATTTTGACATTTTGAAGTGTTTGGGATTGATCACTTGACATTTCAGTACCTATTGCATGTCATTCCTATATTTTTTGACACTCATTAGCCCTCCCGGTTCTAGTGGTTAGGATGCTTATTCTTGTACCTAATTAGATATTGGTTCCTATCAAATTCAATCAAGAACTTTTGACAACTTACTTGCTAATTTTCACAAATATCCACATGATGTTGTAACACACTTTTTTTTTATTTCTGTGCCAAATAACGTCATAACGCGACAATAATTACAGACATTACAAAACGTCCAATCTTTTATAAATTATGAGTATATTTATGTTTACGAAATATTGTGGTGTGGAACTGTCTAGTGGGAATTTGAGAGAACAATACGATCAAGAACTATTTCGTAATTTATTCAGTTATACGAGGTCTTCTTAAACCTGTGAACGACCTTTCAAACCTTACCTTTCTATTTGAATTTAGATCGAAAGCAATTTAATTAAAGTTCTCTTTCTTTAAAAGAAAAGCAAAAATTACCTCCCTGTAAAAATATCTATTGTTATTAACTATTAAAGCTGAGAATCATCACCCAACATTTGAAAAAACCACTCTATTTTTCGAAAAAAAGTTCGTATTCTTAAAAAAAAAACCACAAACATTTCCTTTAAACCATATTTTCACGCCATTATTAAAACAAACAAGTTTTTTATCAAGACCTTCAGACATTTATTCACTTCTCAGTTTATTCCTGGCACACAATAAAATCCAGCATCACTTAATTTTTGGGATTTGAAAAACGAACAATGCATCGAAACTCCGGACCCTATCATGTCATTGTCTGCGACCTTTGTTTACAGTGGAGTTCCACTGACAGCGAAGATTGTTTTTTTTACGATGAAATTACATTTTGTTTTGTTATTGTTTGGTACAGTCAGCGTAAAAATATGGTACCTACTACAAAGTATAACATATTTTATATTTTTATATCAAGATTATTGAATGGATATAAGTAGTAGATAGTTTAAAAAAATGTAATCTTTATTCTCAATAATTATAAAATATTAAGGTAAGGTTAATTGTTAAATTAATAAATAAACAATCACAATCTGATAGTAAAACGCGTAAATTTTGGCAATTAGCCAAGAAAAGTACATTACATTGTCACTGCGTAGTATGTAACTAATTAATTGATTTCTGGTTTAAACCGGATTCCGCCACATTCTAGATGAATGAATCGGTCGTATGCTTACCGATGATCGTAGATTACTGGCAAAAAGCCCAGAAAACTAAATGATGGGTTACGTTTTCGTATCAAAATAAAGTCGTTATGACGTCTAGAATACTAGTCAATCAATCACCTCTGAAAAGTTCACAGAGCTTTACTGACATAACAAAAGACTGCATCTGATCAATCTCGTACTAAATAATGTTCAAATTCAAGTCGCCATATCATATCGCCGACAAACAATGTCAGAGATCAGAGGTATCTTTGACAGTATACGACTGCGATGCGAACGCACCCTAAAAATATGAGAATTGGCCTTCTGACCACACCCCTAATCAGATGATTCGTTATTTGATACGTTGCTGTCTTGTAAACCCTGTATTATAAATCCACTGGCCCAACCACATCCCCACCTTTTGCAAAACCTTGCCGTTCCTTCCGCTGCAACTGGCACCCCAACCTAACGATTGTTCGCCGTTTCCCACGACCGAGTTGGTCAGTGTGGACGAAGGTCGCCCGACCTTGGAGTTTTGTCTGCAGTTGGGATGTTCACTGTGCGATTTGGGGTACTTACTCGTATTGTTGAAAAACCTGTTTTGTCGTCTAGCTAGCGTGTGAAACTCGATTGCAAGGAAGCTCGTTTTGTGTTAATATGTTTTATATTTTTACGCACAAATGTAACATGGGTCCTTGACAAGCTAGGTTAGGTTCATTATGTGAAAGATTCTGTGTAACTTTGATGTCGAATTTTGTTACAATGCACCTATTTGAACTTCCTCTTGAAGTCCAATCCGAGTAAAAATAAGTGGATCCCTGTAACTAAATCAAATTTTTGTGTTATTGGTTTATATTTTACACTTAAACGTAACATGGGTCCTAGACGAACTAGGTTAGGTAGAAAATGTGTAATGTAAATTTGTAACTTAGACGACGAATTTTATTATATTTGCACGTTCTCAAGTCCAATCCAAGTAATATTAAGAAAACTAGATAGTTACTAAGCCAGTTCCTCCTAAAATAAAATACATTATAATTTTTCTTAAGCCAACTAACGGTTCTTTAGCAACCCTCTTCTCTATTCCTAACGCGTGCGCAAGCGCCGACATCCATAGTTACGAGGAAAACCCACTTAGATCGAAATATTTCACTATAATCAGCCATTTTTATTCCGCGCAACTAGTTCTGCCAGCTAATAGAGCGAGGTTTGCAAAAAATCTAGATTAAAGTCGCCATTGTATGACGCTAGAGATTGCGCGTGAGTTTGTCCGTGAAATTGCTCTGACGTACCAGATTATATTGCGAAATATTGTGATTACGGGTTAGATAAATAACTTATGTAATATAATAAGCCTTTATTTTGTGGGGTTACTGTAAGATGCTAATGATTTCTTTGGATTTAAAAGTTATGTCCAGTTTTCGAATGTGATCATGCAAATGGCGACAAATCGCAAAGCTCAAAAAAACTAGGATTTGAATATGCAGCAAAAAAGTAAAAAGAGCTGCTTTCTGCACGTGCTGTTTTCATTTTGTTCAATTTATAGAGATGTAGACTGTGAAATTGTGGTAGATTAAAGAGTAGTTCTAAGTATTGAGTTGTGTTTAGTTTACAAGGTCGGCTTGGTAGTCGGTCGATAACCTTACAATCTTTGCAGCGGCTTAGAAAATAAAATGTAGCCTAAGACTAATATGCATTGGTAGATTTTGGCAAAATTTCTACTAAATATTGTAATTTCATAATGTCATGGATTTCCGCAATCGCATACAGAGAGAGCCCCATAACTTAATCAGCAATAGTGTTTGTGGTAATATGATATTTCATTCATAATGCATTTAACAATCATTAATTCATCATTATTTTGCGTAAAGCGCTGAACCATTCAAATCCGCATCGTTCGAAGATGACAACGCCAGAATTATGTTTTAAATAGTGTCAGAGTTAAATGCGTTTAGAAAATAGTCTTGAAAGTGGACTTAAAGTACATTCGCTTACCTACCTTGTCGAATCGGATCGATTACAAATCATTTCGATTTCTACCTCAAAGGTATGAAAACCTTCCCATGATTCGAGTCAACTTAAACGATTAAAATTGGATGCGATTGCAATTATTCGTAATTGCAATCGATACTTCGGTGTCGTTAAAATCTTGAAATAAATCGAAAGAAATTAAACGGGCCCGTTAAGGGTTACCTGTTTTGCCTCAAAACGAGTTTTACACTTATATTTTTCGCATATAAAGTTGAAAACTGCGTAGTACCTATAGGAAAGTTTATGTAGGTATTTATTTATTTATTTATTTATTTGGGACAACAAACAGTATCACATTATATCAGCACAAATAATATAAATAAAGATGTTATATAAATGTGAAACTCACACCGTTATCCACAGCATATACAATTCATAAAACTAAGGTATAAGCAGATATAAACGTTTTGCGGTTGTGGGATGACAAATTGACGCTTCTCGGCGTCATGAAGGTCGATTCTGAATCGAGATTAATTCGATTTAAACTGAGTTCTTGATTTATTAAAGTATCGTTTCGTTTATCATGATGACGTGTTGAAGGAAGATGAGATTTTACTTTTAAGCGACTTGAAAATAACGGGTTTTCAGTTTGTATATATGTTTACAATTATCTCGAGAACCGTTGGGCATATTTTATTTAATAGTGCGGACTTTAGAATGCGTATTTGAAAAATGAATGTTTAAACGTGTATTAATTAAACTGACATTGAATTTATAATCTCTTAAATATTTTTTACTTGTTAACAATTTTATATAATTTTGTTTTTATTTTATTATTTTACGACCGTGACATTGATCGGTTCGAAATTAATAAATCTTCGCCGAATAAAATATGCATGGTTTTATCATTCAAGTTTTTCGCGTAATAAATACCAGCCTTTATGTAATACAACTATTACTTAATGGGTTTCTGTAATCTTTTAAAATGTTTACATTAATTAATTCTTAGTAGTAGAACTATTTAACATGAAAATATTCCAGTCTATTTTCTTAATAGGTCATTACATTAAGTTATTAGGTTCTTAATGTGAGAATACAGACAGAATAATAATTAAATGCATGCGAAAAAGTCTTTAATGTTTGCGGTCGGAGCATAGACACACTTGACTTCATCAAATGAGGTTGTTCACCAAAGTTCTTAATAAGTACCTATTTTGTAGCACAGTCACATTACTTTTTTGTTCAAGGTCGTCCAAATTACCTAAATCCTCGGTCTCATGTAAATAGTATCATTAAACCACCTCCAAAAGAACGTGTGAGTCATTATTTGTGTGTGGCAACACAGACCTCGTGAAACGAAATTTAAATCATCCGTTCCTTTTGTTTCCACAGGCCGTTTCCAGTTTTATTTACACAAATGTGTAAGAAACTTTATGTGAAAAACCGAATACAAGTGAATCATACTTTACCAACAGCGTATCCGAACGGATTTTAACATTAAAACGTAACCAAGCATTCCAAATTTAAATAAAAAAAAACTAACGTTTAATTTTAGTGTTGCCATATTAACATAAACAAGCTTTTTTTAATACTCGATAAAGCAGACATTTAAGTGAGTAATAACAGAAAAAAATTGTGTCAAGATCAATGAGTGTGTGTCAAGGGGGTTTTGCAACTTTCCTTTTGTAGAACAAGCGAACTGGATGACATCGATCGTGATAAAATAGTGGTGAATCGTTTAAATACGACCTCTGTTACCTTAAACGGGCTTATTGTGGCTGGATTTTGGCGAATCCTTTCATAATAACTCGGGAAGCGACAGTGCTCAGACCCTAATCACCAAAAAAAGTGCTCACTAAAATAATAATCTCAAACAGTGAAACCTAACCTTAAATTTTAATCAAAACAAGTGAAATGAAAAGTGTGTGTGCGTGAAAATGTCAACACAAGCGTATTACAAGGAGCGATTGGGTTTCGACCCTCAAGAAGCGATCCAAGATGGCGTCAACGGCGGCGGGGCCTATTACGAAGGGCCTCATCCATCGAAACGGCACAGGGGCGAACATTCGGAGGCCCATGATCAAGTTTACGAGGAAAACTTGACGAAATTCAAAGGTACAACGTGTTGGGGTTTCTTTATTCAACAGTCAGGTTCGTGGTGGTGGGATATTGAGAATGCGCGTGGCACTGTGTGGTAGTCAGGAGCAGAATTAACTGAATGAGAAAGGGTAAAATGATTTCTGAACTTAGTCTTGGAATTGTTCGTGGTGCTTGGCAACTGGGCTTATCCCAGTTTAAAAATGCCTATTGACCTAGCTCTGTTCTATACTTTTTTTCCGGGACTCTTCGAGCTTCATTGACTCGGCATTTTTCTGGTGGTCGCCACCAATTCTGCCTCTCAGGAGTTGCAGTGATTAGGAATAGTATCATGGGGTTGTCCCAAAAAAGATTTGAAATATTAAAAGTTGTGATTATATTCTCTGATAAAGTTATTCAGGTGTGGTCCTGTAGTAGTTTAAAGGACCAAGTTCCATCTTCTGGAAAAAAGTCCCGTCTTCCTGATATCATCCCTGAGTGATTCATGATGGTTGACTGACCTTTATTTTGTCACCGGAAAATGGTAAACGCCGTAAGATTGTAAAATATCGCGTGAAATTGTAAACTCTTTTTTCTAAATAAGACACGGATATATTGGAAACTATTGAATTTGGATGGAATTTATTGCATGGAAAGCATTTTTTTCATAATATATTGAGAAATTATAATCTAATCAAGATTTATTTCAATATTACGGAGTCTGCAATTTTCCGGTGACATATTCAAGTCATTTCCTTCACTCGACACAACCTCGACTCAGCCTCCCTTAATCAAGTTGATAGTTGATAGTTATGGCTTGTAATTTATGCGACTGAGTCGAGTGGAGTGGAGGACGTTTCTTTGACTTGGAATAATGGTATGATTTGCGGTACCCAATCAAACAAGAAGGATATCAGGCATACGCAATTTGTTTTTTTTAACCTTGCCCCACTCTAGTAATTTATCCTGTATCGTGGGTGCGTTTACAAACGTATACTCACATACACAAACAGCCATGATGAGGACTTGTTCAGATATTATTGCTCTTTTAAAAACTCGTGACTATAAATGTTTACTAGTGCTATTATTGTTGATTTGGAATGTTTGTTATTAAAAACACTGGTTTGTTTCGTTAGATGCCATGTTTTAACATTCTTCGTGCATTCTGTTAGGCTGTTTAGGGTTACCATCCTTTCGGAATTAGTGGTTTCAAAAGACGAAACCGACTACCAATAATAAAATAGAATACTTCTTTTTTTAATATCCGACTGCCTCACAAGAAAGGTAATGTTTTTATAGTTTATCAGCCTCTAAAAAACTTTTATTTATAAATCGGACTCGTGCACAATATCTTAATGTTACTGAATTTGATTTATGATTGATTTTTCAATAATGGCAACTTATTTTATCAAAATCTAGAAGTGTTCTCAGTCTTCTAGAATTAGCCCTAAATAAATCATCAGTTTAACTTCGTTTTCTTTTTTTAATTTTCATCTTTGACCTTTGAAAGTCAGCTGTTGCTTTATTATTTTCAAGTTCGTATAAAAGTCGATTTAATAACAAATTCAAGTTCGCTTAAACAGGTTTGAAGTTTTTATAATTCTTATTTGTTGTGTTGCCTTCTTAATTTAAATTCAAATGAGTTAACGACTTTTTAGATTTATAGTTCAAATTGAAACGTTTTGAATGTTTTTTACTAATCATATTTGTGTTTTGGCATGTCTGTTCGTAAATCTGGATTGATGTCAAAAATAATGATCTGATTTTGATGTGTTTTTTTTACTAATTCGATTTGTGTTTCTTAATTATGGAGTTTCATATAAATCATATTTTAGTGATGTAGGATGGCGCCAACGTTTTAAATCATTAACGCCACAAGGATCTTTCGGTGCTTCAATTACATTGACCGAGGAGTTACTGTTCGGAAACATTTTAAACCTAACTTACAACCCTAATCTCTTCAAAATTAGAGTGAACAGGCTTCTTCTGGGTAAGCTCGCTCCATCGTCGACTTTGTCTCTGTCATCTATGACCTAGACTAGAGTCAAGAGCAAACCCATATTAAATTTAAAAAAAAAACTTGTATTGGAACTATTGCCTCCATAGGCAATAGTTCCAATTTCGGCCTCGCACAATGAGAAATGTACTAGCCCCTGGACTCCCTGTTGCGTGAAACTGGGCCTAGTACGGCTATCATATTTTACAATGATGATGATGATGACATTTTGAAGTGAAGTTTCAATATAGACGGGGGGGTATTAGGATATTTTCTGTCACGAAAAAGCGTTATGGCCGCGTGGAGGGGTTAGACGATATATCGCGTGGTGAGAGGCGTCAGCGGCGGAGGGAGAGTTCCACTTAACCGTTGAAGTTTCCATGTTTTGGCAAGGACACTAACTACCAGCCGCACTATTTGATCACTATGGACACTATCACTTCTACTTTGTGTCACAGCACACACTTTTTTCAACACATTTTGAAGCCATAAATTGTGTATGTTTAACACAAAGTGACTAAGGAGGTTTTCAGTTAGAAGGACAGCCGGATACAGCCCTTTACAAATAGGATTATAATTATAACGTTTACGAACCAAACCACTTCATCATAAAATTATGAAGATTACAGCATTATGTCATGCATCGTTGCGGCTGAAGAATCTTTGAAGGAGGTTGTTTTCAGCAGACGGTTACTTCATGAACATACTCGTAGTTACGTGTCTCAAAATTCACATTCACTTTCGAGCAATACTTTCTTCTCCGTCACTAAAAGGTGACCGCGACTTAGTGAGCATACGAATACGAATACCAAACTTTGCCAATCTTGAAAACTGATTAGGACTTACAAATGACTTCTTCCGCTCTGGGTGGAGCGGAAGGGCGTGTCAGACTCTTACTGACTAAAACCGATCCGAGTTCCTTCTAATGCCCTTTGCGTTCCGGGGTCGCGATGACTCTTTCGAACAAATTCTGCAACTAGGACTTACACCTACGGTACTGTTTACCTTTTCTCTTTAAAAATCCATCCAAAGGTTGTCTTGAAAAGATCGCTTTTAGCGATGAGGCCGCCCATTGTGTCACCCTATGTTATGTTTTCTTCGTCTATATTTTCTGTAACTTATATGGTGTACATAATAAAGAGTACTCTATGCTATTCTATTCAATATCTTTATTTACCAACTATGGCTAACTTACAGCTAAAACAAACAAAATAACGCGTCATCATGTCTGTATTATTAACTAGCGGACGTCACGCGGTTTCACTCGCGTAGTTCCCGTTCCCGTAGGAATACGGGGATAAAATATAGCCTATGTTACTCGCTGATAATGTAGCTTTCCAATGGTGAAAGAATTTTTGAAATCGGCACAGTAGTTTTTGAGCTTATTCATTCCAAACATACACACAAAAATACAATTTTTTCCTCTTTATAATAATTAATAATATACCGTTTAATTCAGATCAGGTTATGTCTAAGTCTGATGTAATGTGGCCTATCACCGTCAACCGGGCATAAATCTAAACTCCTGGCTGCCACAGAAATTCTATATTAAGACATTCAATAATGTTTTAACCGACATGGGAATCGAACACACAACACCGACTAGCCAGGACTAGAGTACCGAGAAATCCTTTCTCAGATGCATCTATTTTGCCTCTAAGAAAAATACCTTCCAATCGTGTTACTTTCTTCAATGGCTTAGGCTGTACGTTGTCTTACGTTTTCACATATTTATTACGATGAAATAAATTCAAATCCACATTCACTTTCGTACAAAACTCTCGCCTCTTCAACAATATAATGTTATTCAAAGAAACCGTATACCTATACATAATATCACTTAACATAAGTAAATGTCGGAGACTGTAGCATTCTTAACTCCTACGATCATTTCGTAAACCACTGACTCATTGGGAGCTGAGGTTTGAAAGTCTTGCAATCGAAATGTTTTAATGAAATTCAGTATTCAGAATAATTACGTCACTTCGCGTTAAATTGGTGGCTGGTTTCAAAGTAGGAAAGGACTTTTATACATGGTGTAAAGTCCTGCAAATCTCCATTGAAAAAGGAGGATCCTCCGACCAAACCGGGCGTTTGATTTTGGTCGCCCATTGGTCAAAGTTCGACCGTTAACATCAAAAATAAGTATCATTTTCAGGGTTCCGTATCCAAGGGATAAAACGGGACCCTAATGCTAAGACTTTGCTGTCCGTCTGTCGTCCTCCGACCAATCAGGTGTTGTCTGGTGTTCTGCCCGATTCTTGTTGTCGGGTTGTACAAACGTGTTCAAATAGCGCTGATCGAATTTGATCATTAAACTGTATTGGTTTCCTAATTCTTGAGCCTTTTAAAGAAGGTTAGTTTAAAGAAGCTAAGCGTTTAAGTCAATAAATTGTTCCTACTTGTCAAATTCCTAGATCCAATTACTTGTGTTTCTGTGTAACAAACACGTGCTCATTTAAAGGTGTTTATTATTGATTGGCTTGCGTTTGACCACAATCTCACCTGATTGAAAGCGATGATGTGGTCGACAAGGGAGCACGCCTGTCAAGACCTAAGATCGTTGCGGAATTTGTTCGAAAGAGTCACCGCGGCCCTGGAACGCAAAGGGCTTTAGAATGAACACGGATGGGCTTAGAGCGGAAGAATTCATTTGATGATTTACCATTCTTAAAAAAAAAAAAAAAACGTAGCTATCAGGAAACACAGGCTCTAGCAGAGCATTGCACTCCCTAGCTGTACGCGCAATGAAAGTATTCCTAATACGTTTTCAGCGTATTCGTGGGATGTCTACCGTGTACCAGTGGCGTATCGCCGTATGTTTTTTAACCGCAACTTTTATTGACAAAAAGTATCAATACCGCCATCAGGTACCAGATAACCGTTATCTACTGATTGCGTTATCTTATCGCCATGTGTACTAAACAAAGATACAACGTAACGTAGTATTATATACGTAAGTACTAGTTATTTACCGGTTCATTAACGCTGAGATTGTGGTCACGGAAAATTATGTTTTCTTAATGGGTTCAGGATTTTATGAAGCTTTGTTTTTTTAGTGTAAATATTTTATTTACTGACGATGGATTTCTAAATTGAGTGTTTTGAGTTTAGAACTCGTCAAATACGAATTTATTGGCAATTTTGACAGTTTGAGACTAGTGTTTGAGAAATACTCAAACGCTTCATTCAGAAATCGGGGGTTTGATTTTGGTCGCCCATTGGTCAAAGTTCGAAAAGACAAATATCAAAGACATCAAAAATAACTATAATTTTTAAGGTTTCGTATCCAAGAGGTAAAGCGGACCCTATTACTAAGACTCCGCTGTCCGTCCGTCTGTCTGTCTGTCCGTCTGTCACCAGGCTGTATCTTTTGAACCTTGAAAGTTTGACAGTTGAAATTGTCACAGATGATGTATTTCTGTTGCCGCTATAACAAAAAATACTAAAAAACAGAATAAAATAAATATTTGAGTGGGCGTGTTTTTTGCTCGTTTTGGCTCGATATTGATAACGGTATGGTACGGAACCCTTCTTGCGCGAGTCCGACTCGCACTTGGCCGTTTTTTTTACAACAGCCTCTGCCGCATGTAAACATTAAAATGATAAAAAAGAACCGTCTTATGAATGACTCTGCTGCTATTTTCCAATGTAAATACAAGCCAATCATTGGCTAATCCATTGAAGGGAAGCCACCGTTTGTAGGCGAGGGTCACGCAAACATTACCTAAGCCAGGTTATCATGTACATAAGACAGCTTGCATTAGGTAAGGTTATCACAATCCATACCTAATACATGTTACTTTACTAAACATGTAGCTTTACTGTTTGAGGAATGTATATTTATGCTATGTATAACATAAGCGTGGTCGCGACTTAGAAGGAATACATAAGTAATTTTCTTCAATGTAAACCGACTTATCAATATGGATGACCATTTAATTATATCTATATGTATAAAAATTTACTTCTATTTCTCCTGGTCACGCTATAACTTGAGAACGGCTTGACCGATTTGGCTTATTCTTTTTTGTTTTGTTCACCAGATTACAGGAAAGGCTTAAAAATAAAAAAGTAAGGTAGGTAGGGTAGGTAGGTATGTATGTAGGTAGGTAGGGTAGGAAAGTAGGGTAGCGTAGGTACGTAGGGTAGGTAACGGTTGACGGGAGGTGACGGGAGCGAAGCCACGGCACAGCTTGTTTTTAATAAAATCTTACATAAAGGAAACCAACCCATTCTAGCCACCTTAACCCATAGTCCTGCATCAACCGGGAATTGTTTTTGGGTATACTTTGATAATGCATATGTCACCGGAAAATGGCAAACTCCGTAAGATAATAAAATAACTTGAGAGATTATAAACTCTCGATAAATTGTCAACTGAACATTTGGAATATTTTTTTACGCATTCAAATTTGGTAGTCTATAATGACTGGCATAAACTGGCGACCAATCAGCACTCTGGTCTACTATTTATCTGTTTTGGTGTGATAGTTAAATTGGAAACTTGGCCCCTCAATGTGAGTTCACATCTGAACAGACTAATGAGAGCCTTGTGTCCAGGTTTACATCACACGAAAACGGATGTGCTCTGATTTTTTCGCCATTTTATACCTTGCTTCCTTCACCTCAACTTAAAAATAAAACTAACACCATGCACTGAAATGCAATAATTATGATCGATGCAATCTAACCATCTGGATGTGGCCTCAAACCGGCCTCAAAACAGATTGTATTGACCCGGAGACATTGGAGCGAATTGGTTAATTACTAACAATCAACCTCCGTTGATATAACGCTTATAAAATGGCGTATGTTACCCTGAATCTGTCGGTCTACGTTTAGAAATTAGACGATAGAAACGATGCTAACGATGTTGGCAGTTTTAACCAGTAGACGTTTATGTTGGTTTAAGTGTCATTATTATCATTTCACTTCTTTCTTTACATTGTTCTCATATATAGAAGCAACAAGGTTAATGTAACCAGGATTTTTGTAAACATAAAATGATTTGAAAGAGTGTCCGTGGAGTTTCTTGCACGTTCTTCTCCATAGAGATATACGCAAATAGCTTCATGTTTTTGACGGACAGACTTTGACAATTCAAAAGTACCTGATAGTGGTTTATTTGAAATAAATGCTTTGACTTTGACTTTGACCCACTTCTGGGTCCTTCCTATTTTGCCATATTTTTTGGTACTGTGTCGTACCCCCATCGTACTGCGCCAATGTTCTTTTGGAGTCCCTTGTTTAGGTTTAACTAGTTGATTCTTTTTACTCCTTATTCCATAGCCAGTCTTAATGGGACTGACATGTCACGCTCAAGTCATGGATGACCTTATAAAATTGGCCCACAAAATTGTCTATCTTGTGTTCTTGCGACACTTTAAATTAAATAAACCAAAATTTAAATGGATATAATATAATAATAATATATATAATTCGTTCTAAATACTTATTAAATGATAAATACTGGGGAATTCCTGTTTGTGAATATAATATGTCACCGAAAGGAATTCCCTTTTTTTATCCTGTCTCTTTTGCCTGCCTGCTCTGTGAGCTTAGTGCGAGTTTTTTGATATTCTCGATCTTGTAGTTGCGTTATCATTATCGACCTCATCAGTTTTTACTCTAGAATTCTTCTACTATCATATTACCGTATAATTCTTTGACATGTTTCATTTTATCATTAAATCTGTCTACTTCTTTCATGGTTTGCCACATAAATACGAAAAACCATTCGTTCGTCTGTATATTTTTATGACTTGTGAGATGTGGGGGTGTGGGCAGCTGCCATTAAAGGAAGTTTTAGTGGATTTCCTTCTATTTCAAATTCCAGTGGAAATAACAAATGGTTATGTGGCGTAATTACCGAAACTATGGAAGTATAGACACATTTTACACCTACATAAATTACTTGAATACTAATAATTTCCTTTTAGAGAAGGATTTACCTTTTATCAAGCAAAACAACAGCTTATTCAAGTTAGTTGTTTAAACTGAATCGCTCATTATTGTTAAGTTGTCGAAATATTCTTCATCTTCGTCCTGTCTTTAACATTTTTTTTTTGTCGGTGGCTCGTGTCTATTTCTTCCAAAAATATCTATTTAGTCGTCAACGTCATCTCAAAGTTCACTTCTTGCTTGTCTATATCGTATACACGATCCATCCATATGTTCATCTGTATTACACGCGTGTATTGTTCAACTACTGGGCAATCTTCCTCTCCCTTTTCCTCACAATTCTGTTGCTAATACGAACTAGCTACCGATGTACCAATGTCATCATTATAGGGTAACTAGCTGCTGCCCGCGTGAATGTCGAAAATTATCCCAGGGGAGCATAATCCCTAAAAATATCCTCTATATCCTTTTCCGGGACTCAAACAGTCTCTATACCAAATTTCATCTAAATTGGTCTAGCCGTTTGCGCGTGAAGAAGCAACAAACAAACACACACACTCACAAACTTAATACAGCTAAAACACAATGTATGTTACTTTCATAGATATTTATAGTTCAGAAGCTCTTACAAAGTATGCTCGATCTGATAAACTTCAGGTAGACTATTAGTCAAGTCGCGGAGCTAGGCATCGTCGACACAATTTATTATGCTTTTATTTATAGCCGTGACAATGTTGCAACTTGTACGAAAGTTGTTTACTTAGATGTCTTACAAATTGTAAGATATGAACGTTCCTAGACAGTTTTCTATATTGAATGGAAAGGAAGGCCGGACAAATACGTATGATTTTGTTTCGTTGGAGCCTATTTTTCCTTTGTTTCAAAAAGGTTGTCAATAGGTGCATTATTCGTTGTAGACTGGGCACCAGAAGGAGTTTAGTGTGCAAAATGTAAAGAACGAGAATGGGCCAAATATAGAGGATACCCTGCCAGCTCACCTTTTGGTTCAATTTTATTTTAGTCCTCTCCTGTGTTATTTATCTTCTACATTTGACTCTTGCACTATTGTAGCATTTTTTATTTTGGAGTATGTTTTCCTTGAAATGCAATATTCAGGACAACATTAGACAATGTCAGATTCAGGATGTCTAATTTCTAAAGAAACATCTAATAAACTGATAGAATGCTTGCGACCATCGAGCAGGATTGTTGTACTGTTTATTTTTCAATCCAACAAATAACAACATTATTATAACTTAAGCTACGTCGAGATTAGCAACTAGGTCAATGCAGTACACAATTTGCATTTCTCAAGGCGCTAGAGAGTTTTCGACGTAAGTAATTGTCCGCCCACTGATAAGGCTTTGTATAAGGACTACCCACTGCCACCTGTCAGTTTGCGCAACTTGACGTCCTAGTTTTCATGTTTCCCTGGTACTTGTGTCGGTAATCTGGTCGCTGATAAGCTCATGATTATGATCGTTTTTTGGGAGTACTGCCCACTACCGTAGCTTGCGTAAGTTTATGTTTTACTTACCTATGTTTTCGTGCTTCTCGATTTCTCGAATTAAAAATAATTGTAGTTGGTATATTACTGCCAACTGCAGACCAGCAGTTCATCTAGTTTAATTTGTCACACCTGAACCCGAGAGGCATTTTCTTTGGGAATACGAAGAACCACCACTATCTTCATCCGTCTGCTGTTGTCCCAATACGGAATTCAGAACAGTAGGTTTCTTTTCTTTCATATTTCCCTTGGCCATCATCTCATACACACTTCCTTTCCAACCATCACCTTTCTCCGAATCCATTTATCTTTTTTTATAGCCCTTTTTTATACCTAAATTTAGATTATTATGAATATTCTTAGAAATTGCTCAAAACAATCTTGTGAGAAGAAAGTGTTTTATACTTTTTATCTTTGCAAAACATAACGAATGACGCGGTAAGGTTTATCAACATATCAGGTAGAATGATAACCGTTGGTGCAATTACTGATTGCTACACTGAGCTCACGTGCAGTGGAACAGGTGCACTATTTAGAAAGTGTTTACTGCTAGATACATATCTTTAAAGGTTTCCTGTATATGGGTCGGCTCTGCATGACTTCTGAATCCTTCATCTCTTCGTCTTTTGGAGTCGATGATTAACTCCTTAGATTGTTTGGGTCCAGTAGGTTGCTACGTTAATTGCAGCTTCGTCGGTGCCATTCATTAAGTCCCCCCCATTCGCCAAGTTTTGTTTACAGCTGCCAACCTGGGTGCCGAACTGATTTCCATATAGGCCTACAGTTTACGTCCAGGTACCACTTGAAATTCCAGGAACATCTGCCATGTTCCTGGGGTTTCAAGTGGTAGTTCATACATCTTTATTTGTTGTCATCTCAATAATCACCTCTTCTCTAGCCCTATTATCTTTCACACAATCCTTCCACCGTTTGTTTGGTATCTGCATAATAATGCTCTACTGAATTCCAACCTAGCAACCTAGATCACACAATGCTCGCTGCGTCTATGATGTAAGCGAAGCTACAATGCCTTGTGTGCTACACATATTTTTCTACTATCGATAACAGTTGTTTGACTTCCAATTCAAATATTTTTCCTTTATGATATTTTCTATTCTGCCAGGTTTTCGAGATCCTGTAGTACGTCTGTTTAAAATTCATCTCCTAAACATAAATTATAATCCAGCTTATCTTCATGTCTGGGGTATTATATGGACGGAACATTCCAATGAACTTTTCATACTATTTAGGTAGACCGAATCTTATTCATAATTCTACTAGTCTGTATTCTGGAAACCGCACACATAACTTCTTAATCCAGTTTCACTATGATAAACACTTTGATGACAGCACCACTCGTAAACCACTCCTAAGTTTTCAGAGGCAGATTTTACAAAATAGCACCGCGGCCTTTTATTATTTTCAGTGTAGATTGGTACAATATTCAGATGACGTAATGACGTAACTTGTCCAGCACACCGTGTGAATGCCCGAAGCTAATGCGAAGTCGTGAAGCATGTTCAATTCAATCAACACGATTGGTGCAAGAGCGATGCACTTGCGTATATTGGTGCGATGCTGGACAATGGTGTATTTTGCTTGTGAATGGACGCTGGCCTTTATTGGCCGTAAATCAGAGCCAACGTTTGCGTAATTGAACCATTTCAGGTTTATTGGGGGTTAAAATTCTTAGCGGACGCAGTTTCATTGGCTGGGTGTGTCGTTGGTTTGCGTCCCAAAGCATTTATGTCAAGTAAAATCTGTGTTGTGCCTGTTCTTCATAAAGAGACGTTGTCTATCCATCGCAGGTTTTCTACCTTCGGAGATATGTAAATGCGATAGTTTTTAATGAATGTATTTATCTTCACAGTTCACGTTTTTTTTTATTTGCACGAACAGATAGACCATAGTGGTTCCGAAAATGACTGAAAAAAAACACGTTGCCTGAATTTGAAGATTTGAAGAGAGAAATAAGACATATTCCCCTGAAAAAGTGTTAAAAAAACTACTCCTTGGAAGATGCAACGGGGCGTAATATTTTAATTATTTTAATGGGGATATCTAAAGTCCTGTTTCCAAAAAGCAGGCAGACAAAGTTGCTGGTAAGAGCTAGTCTCATGATACATTCTTAAGCGTATGCAAGAGCAGATGTAACAATAATAAGTGTGAGTGCATCAGTAGCTTATCTAATGCGTAGTGTAGGAGTGGACGAGGGAAATGGGTCGTTAGTGAGTGCAGGCAATGAGCCAGCAACGCTCTTGTGTTCTATTGTAATTTGAACCCCAATACATTGGTGTACAAGGTTAGTAGTGTCATCTGTAAGGTCTTAAGTCGCAGTATTGAGGTCTTCCGTTTCATCCGAAGCGTATGTGGAAGTTAGAACCTTTAGATGAAAAGTAAACTTTCACTTCTTGATATCATGGTCTTTCTTTTGATCAATTTATTACGAATATCGGGTTAAAACAGACGAAACCATTTGAAGTGTCGAAGTGTGAGACATTATTTATAAGGAACATTCGCATCTCAGTTGCAAACTCAAAAAACAGCTCTAATTCCCCTAAATTTGGTTTAGTAATGTCAAAAACTTGATTGTCGACTTGAATGTGCGAGATTTTTGAGTACGTGAACTGGCCTTATTTTGTCTGTCTCATTCTGTTGTTTAGTGGGATAGTTGATTTTTTCGATCGTATTTTGTTTTTCCGGCAGTTTTAAAGGAATTCAAATATGTCTGCCGCCTAGCCTATAATCTCGGTATTTAGTCTCTGACATTGGAAATCGATCGGCGTGCGTCAATTTCAGTTTATCTGGGATTATCCACTTGACTGGACCGACTGTCAAGGTCTTGCGGACGAATTATGAGAGGAATTCTATTTGATCCTATTTTCTTAGTTTTGTTGTTTGCGGCTTTTGTGTGAACTGATGTGAAAATAAATACCACTACTTGACAGATCCCTCAGTTTTATTTTTTTTAATATCTATTTACGTCTTGTCTATCAACAGTACCATGATTCTCTTTATTTTAATATTAGCTTCTGCCCGCGACTTCGCTCGTATTTAATTAGCCTATAACCTACTCTAGGATCTATCCCTACCAAAATTCGTAGCAAAGGAACTCATTTTCGCATCAGTATGATATTAGGATTGACTTATTGCTTAGAAATCGAAATAAAATCGTGTTTTATTATCGTCCACAAGACAGGATAGGTTACACGGCGTACAGGCGCCGGCGCCAAACGTTTTGGCATCACTCATCATAACATAATCGCGTTCTCATTCGATAACTCTGTCAATTGCGTTCGCGAAACTGCCAACAGAGGCAGCATTCGACGCCGACACATGAGCTCTTGAGCATAAGTGTGAGAACTCTTTTGAAACCTGTTCCCCTGGTCCATCTTTAATGAGATAAAGGAGCATCTTTTCTTTATCTTCCTTTTGTTCTTGTTTATTTCTGTTTTTAAAATCGATGAGAGTTCATTGTTTATTTGCAATTTACAGCGAACCAAATTTGATTTATGTGGCTAAGTGGATCTCCTGTCAATTCCTAATCGCCTAGTACCTATCTACAGCAATCACAGAATGTATCGCTTGATGAGATGATCCACTTATTAAGCTGGGTCAAAATAGTGAATTCGATAAAATTATTTCCATTGATCCACCAAATTTCGCATAATTTATCACTGAACCCATCTTGATTCTTGAGGACAAAGTTCCGAAAACACCCAAAAAACCAGTTTCAAGAGGCAATAATCAAAATAACACCATCTTCACTTAGCACTTCAATAAAAACATGCCGGCTACTTGTCAAGGGTGTGTACTACATCATTAGTTATATGTTGTATTGGAAGTAACATAGGGACAGTAATTGATTTGCTTTCATGTCATCCAATAAGCATGGTTAGCGCCGGAGTACAAAATATTGATGGTTATCTGTGGGCACTGAGCTTTTAAGCCTACTGAATTAGATACTATGATATTGTAGAATGAGAGAAGTGCTCGTGGCAAAGTAATACCAGCCAAAGGGATCGATCTCTCTGAGGTCAGCCGGTAGATGGGTGACCATCCATGTCATACGAGTTTTGGTATGATTCTCCTCTGTGCCTCGGGAAGCTCGTTAAGCTGTTGGTCCCGGCTTTCATTTATAGGTTTTGGATAGGCGTTATGGGTAGTCAGAAACCAGAAGCCCAGTGTTTTCTGGGTATCGTTACCCAGAAACCGGGTTGTGGAATCCAGATAGGCAGTTGCTCCTGTTAAGTACTAGAATTTAGCTGCATCCGGGAAAATACTAATCAGATGGTGAAGTTTATATTGTGGAATGTGAAAATACGAGTATATTGTCTGTATTTCTTCGAGTTTCTCCCATTTTTTTGTTTCTATTTTATACTTTCAGCGTTGTATCTGATCGGATGAAGAGAGGTCATAGTTCGAATTTAAAAGATTAGCCCAATTAACAAACCCAGTTTACAAAAAGCGGTTGTATATCGTTTCTTCTTGTTCAAAATTGTTGCTTTTCTATGAACGTGTCAGGTATAGAGTACTGCATATCTAACTATTCTAGCGGGTACATCGTCATACAAAACAATCTTAGTAATAATATATTTCTTTATCGAACTACATACCAAACCATAATATTAGCTCCTTGAAAACACATTCAGATTAATATCTGCAATCAATCTTTCTAATCTACACTCAACATAGTCATAGCTCAACGCCGCGACCATACTTGGTAAGCCTGCCAGCCTGGTACGCTAAACATTTTAATGAACCATCGCCACGCTTAATTAAGATATCGCGAAGCTCTTCCGTCTCATTCGCTCCTGGTATGTTTAGATAATTTCCTGTTTTATATCTAGGTTTAATGTTGGTCTAGATTTTAAAACTTAGTTCGTTGTTAGTGGTTATTGAATGGAATTTAACAAGTTTGTTTTCTGTATATATGAAATTGGTACATTTTTTATTCTTTTTCAAATTATTTCGTATGTGAATTCTTTGAAAATCGAGGTCGATGACCCTCGTTCACCTTACCTACTATCAAAAATCGATGTCTCGATCATACCAAATCATTTTCCTCATAAAAAAATGAATCTAATAACATTTCTATGACAATGGCTGAAATAAAAAGTGCCGACAAAAAACACGTATCTAATATCCAATCTCAAATTAATGTAAAAAGTGTAGACAGTTCCCATACATCGTACTTCCGATCCAGAAATAATTTGGCAACTAGCATCGCGCGCCAAAATAGTTCACGTATTAATAGACCAAATAAGAATGTTATCTATCCAGCCCAAGTTCGTTGACCGGACAGCTGTTTAATTCGGCCGTGTTATATTGATAGAGTTAGTGTGCAATTTTTAAATGGTGATGATGGAATTTTTATACATCCAATGTTTAGAAAAATTGTTGTGTCGGAATGTTTACTTAATATTTATGGTCTTTGAACTCGATTGTTTCTCACTTTTCTCATAAAAAATAAATGGATATATTTGGAGTTGAAAAAGAGTGCCAACTTGAGTCTTTGGTAAGCTATCAATGTATAAAATTTCATAAAATTGACAGTGGGACATTGTACTGCCTTATATGATTTTTTATTGCAGAGTTCTCTCGGATATAAATGTAAAATAAACAATTTATGATTTTCGATTTATATCAATTTTAATGTTTATTTTCTTTGATTTTTCAGATGAGCGTGACGCAATACAAAAGAAGACGTTCACAAAATGGGTCAACAAACATCTCAAAAAGGTAAACACAGCGTTTCTTTTGTTTTCTTTTATCTTTTCTTACTATAAACTGTCACAATTTGCTTAGAGATTACAAAAGCTTAATTACGTGATTGAAATACTGCTAATTGATTATAATAATTAGGCTTGACCAATTAATTTTTAATAGTATCCAGCAACGTTTGACACGCCTCTTATGAATCAATTTAGTTCATTTCGATTTCGGCAATGAATTAGTCAAAGAACCCAAGCGTGTCTACCATAGTTTAAGAAATAAATTCAGATGACCTAAGGGACTCACCAGGGAATGGGCAGCAGCATTCTCTGTGCTTCTGTGCATTGCAACAGCTACACTGCGATCAACAACCCACCTACCCAAGCGTGTTGGTTATGGTACCCCCCTTGGGGGAGGCCTATGTCCAGCAGTGGAAGTCTTTCGGCTGGTATGATGATGACCTAAGGAGACCTAGTGGAGGCTTTTCCTAGAGGAACACTGTACACTGAAGATTTTATATTATTATTTAGAGTACTTTTTGTTAGACACTGGTAAGTGTTCCTCTTTCTGCTAAACCTACGTTAGGTACATTCCAAGAATTTTACTGCTTTTTGGTCTAGACAAGCCTGCGCACGTCTGTCAAAAACTAATCTTTTACGAACAAGGTTCACGTGCGCCAATGTTTTGTAACACGCTTCGAATCACTTACACGCAACTGAAGTGATCGATTTGGCGCCGCCAACTATTTGGCAGTAAACGTTAGTGCAATAGAATTTACACGTTATAAATAAAATTTTATGTTATGTCATGATCATTACCATGGGTTTCCTCTCAAATCGATGGTTGTCCCATGCCTCTGAATAAACATATTTTCAAAAATCATTCCTAAAGGATGCAAGGACAGGTGAATCCTGCGTAGAACCTGTAACAGTTCTTATCTGCGAAGATATGACATGACTGCTGAGCATAGGCCTATATTTCTAGTGCCAATCCCCACGATCCAGCCTAATCCAATTTCTAGTCGAGATAGCAACTATGTCGTCTGCCCATCTTGCCACCTGACGACCGACACTTCTTCCCGTCCGCGAAGATACGTTGGTTCCGTGTTAGGGACGCGAAAGGGGACGCGTCCCTAACAGAACCCAGGGATAGTAATCGTGAAATTGACAACATCACTTTACCATAATTCTCTTGTTTATTACTATAGCGCCATATTCACTTAGTAAGTCCATCGTGTGCTGTAAATTGTCACTTTGGCGGAGGACAGACGTCAATATTCATTGGACGGTCGTGAGACGCGTATAAACGGTCTCGACTGCATAATGATCTGCGCCGTACTTGTCGCGCACTTGACTTAGTTCTGTTGACGTGTGGTGACGTTAAGGTGTGTGTATGACTGTACGGTCTGCATAACCTTTTTTCAACTATGTTGGGGTCGTCTGCCAGTGTAACTGTACGCAGCTAAGTACCAGTATAACATGGAGCGATTGCCTATCAGACCTCCATATAGTCCTCGATTTCGGCCATGGCGACCGAGACTAGCCATCGACGCGGGACATATTATAGTCCAAGCGTGTATGCGCAAACACAGGTGCACTCCCTCTTCCATCACTCTCGTATTGCGATGGGATGGCATCCCGACACGACCGGAGAGAGATCTGACGCAGGACCAACGGCTTAACGTGCGCACCGAGGCACGGTGGTGTCACACTATCAACTTCCAAACTCCGGGTTGTCACTGAGAAATTCCTTTTGGAAAAGCCCAATTACACTTTTTGCCCCACCTGGGAATCGAACCCAGGACACCATGCTCGGCAGTCGCGCTTGCGACCGCGAGACCAACGGAGCAGTTGAGACCTCCACAACATAGTACTGGGTCATACGGTACCGCTTAGCAAAACTGTTGTAAGCGTTTCTGGCTTCTGACAATCCTTAACGACTGTCAAAGATCTACTGTACATGGTGGCAATTTATTACAGAGGAACATTTCGACAAATAACTAACACAAAGAGACCGTTAACGTACAAACATTTGTAGCCTCACTGTAGTCACTGTATTTGGGTGACAATACTGAAAACGTCTTAAAAAAGACAACGTTTAACCCGTCCGGATTTATTAAGGGGTATCGTATCACCCAGTAAATTATTTAGTTCAGATTATAAGTATTCGCGCCATGTAGAATGCTGGTATTTAATAGTATCCAGGACCGGCTAGGTACTACGATGACCAAGACGAACCTGACTGCAGAAAATCAAGTAGGAGAAAAATATTGAAGCACTACTATCCAACCATTTAGACCACACATAAAGCACAACTAATAGTTCGGCATTCCCAACACTTTAAAAAACATTAACCCATTCATTGCCACTATTCCACGTGTCTTTCAGATATGTATCCCCCGTGACAAATACGATATTAGCGTTTCATACATTTTCATTAAACTCATATCCGTGATCGGATCACATGTTTAGTATAATCGTATGCGTTAATAGTTACGTGATGAGCCTGTTAATTTTCATCATCTATCAATCAACACAGGATATGCAGTCCATAGCTAGACATAGCACTCTTCTACGTTGCATCATGGTCAGGTTTCTCTGGCTTCTGCATCCTGTCCACGCGTTAGATGTCAATCATTTGCAGCTTGCACTTTCAATAATGCAGTGGTGTCACTGCTTCTTTGGACTTGCAGTCGTGGATGGCGAAAGTGAGGTCCTGTAAAGAGATTGTCAGAGACAGTTTCGAATTGGTTTGACTGTGTTGTATCGATCTGCTTAGCCTTTTCTCAAATATGTTTGGGGTCACCTTCCAGTAGAACAGCTGTGTCCCAGCTTTTTCTGACCTCCACAACCCAGTAATGGGCAAACACGATACCTACTCCTTAGCAAAACTGGTGCCAGATTTCGTGGTTCCTGTCTAACTGTAACGTTCGTCAAGGTTCAAATGACAGCCAGGACCAACAGATTAACGTGCTTTCTGAAGCACGAAGGAGTCTCAGTGTGTTAAGATACCTTTCAAATAAGTTTACCTCTGCCGCAAACTAAAAAAAACACGCACACAAGATACACCTTTAGAAACTCTCCGAAATTCGACAAAAAATCCAATTGATGCAACATCTTTTGTGCAAACAGCATGCAAAAATGTACCTCAAACATAATCCCATCAGTCGTTAACCTGACCAGAACAAAGGACCAACAGATCAAATAATGCTTTGTCTGTCCGTTTGTCCGTCTGTAAGCGAACAGGATGTTATTTGCAGGGCTTTATTTATTGACCAAACATATTTGTGCTGCATTTGTCGAAAACTTCAAAGGGCAATACAGGGAAATGATTTTGTGGGTTGGGATGAGTCAGGAAACAGCCTTTAGTTTTCTCAAGTCGAAACGAGAGTAGTTTCAATGTATCATGTTTGAACCCATCATAAGGTTAATATGAAATTAGCTGAGCTTAGCCCCCTATACATTGTGTTGAGTTTCTTAATGGCATTTTTTTCATATTTTTACTTTATATTGTTTGCTGTTAGTTTTCCAAAATAAAATAAAGTAGTCTTTCCAAATGTCTTCTAAACAGGTTGTACAATAACATCAAAACTGAGTGGGGATCATTGTAATCCCTGTTATGAACAAATTTTATTATGGAACCAAACTTGAAATCGTGAAAAAGTAGTTCTTTGGCAGTCGTTTCGGGTAGTCAGAAGCCAAAGAATCTGACACCAGTCTTGCCAGGGGGTTTCGTGTTACCTAGTTACTGGGTTGAGGAAGTTGCTCCTTGTAAAATACTGGTAAAACGCTGGGCAGATTGATTGTAGTACTGTAATATAATGCGACTAGAGAATCTGCCTTCAATCTCAAAGCGTAGGTTTAACATATTCGAAATAGATGACCAATTGACCATCTTCCACACCACATTCCATTCAAAAATCATACAAGACAATTTCGCAATCGTTAGTGTGTTCGGCGCCTAATCCGGTGACATTGCTGAAGTGAAGGGGCACACTGGACATTTGCACAAACCTTATAAGGCAATGCGCAAATGCCAGACCTGACCCATAGAACAAGACCATTACGTGTACGTATGTGTTGAAGCAGATTAGTTTGTACATGTCGTGTGGAACATGTAAGGACGATTCGTTTTGTCAACTTTGCATTTAGTTTTAAAGTAAAGCCTTTCTGTTTTTTCCACACGAGCTTTGTTTGAGATTTCGATATAGCTTAATGATACAGTCTAATCTCCTGATTAATATGTGGCCCTAGTACCTTTTGACCCTCATCTTTTACACTGCTGGAGTTTTTATTTCCAATGAAATCGTGTTATCCCTTCACTTTCACATACTGCACCAGTTTATTCACTATCCTCATAACTTCTTAACTCCTGGTACATTTTCAAATCATAACGGATTTATTTACTCTTTAAAACTTTTCAAGACAAAATTTGGATAGATTGGTCTCAAAAGACATCGCCTGGATCAAATAACGTTATCCTTCCAGTTTCCCACCCCCCACCAGTTTCGTCATCCTTCTTTCAACACATCCGTTGAAATTCACGTTTATTATCCATACGTAATTAATTCAACTCAACATGGTCTTGTTTATTTATCTGACTTCAAGATACCATCAGCAGTTTTAGCCGATGATAGCATTCTGAACAAAGAGATTGTACTGTACCAAGTGAAGAGTGACTCACAGTCAGACCTTGTGTGAAAGTGGTACAAAAAACTTTATACATTGATGTAATGATTATTTTCGATGTGAACGGCTCCTTGTTTGAAGAGTGTAGGACGTTTGGGTCAAATTTCTGAAAGAACGATAAGGTTATATTGAAATACAGTAACGTACCAACGGGATTGGGTATACATAAATTACGTGAGGATCATCCTCACATATACAAGAGAATTTCAGAGGACATTTTCAAGTTTTCTAAGCATAAGCTAAGTACAAAATAATATTTGTTACTTCATGATGTTTTGCATTAGATCAACATAAAAGTCTTCTTTCTTCAACCATTAGGTTTTTAAACCATGGTCATGTTCGATTGCTGTTACTCCAAATATTTAGCCGGTTTGATTTAAGATAAAGTGACATTTTATTACCGATTTACCGCTAATCATTGTCAAAGTCCATAATAATATAAGGTGTTAAAAAATCAACTGCAAGAATGTCGTTTACATGTTCGGTATCTCATCATCTCGGTATATATTTTGATTTGTTATTCTAAACAACTCCTTAAGTTTGTTGCAGTTGGTTCTTTAACGCCTTATAATTATTATTCTGGACTTAAACAATGTCATTTTTCATTTTGGACTTTTCGACAATCGTTATCGCTGATGGAATTTATTTTTGTCTAGCTACGACTTCTCGGTTGAATTGAGAACCTTCTTTTCGAAGTCGATTACAAAAATGATCCTCTTGTAAGAACATATTATCTACGAGTACTAGAACTAGGCTACACCAGTACAATCTAAATAATCTTAAAACTTCAACAATTACCTAATACCTAGCTCCTTACAATAGACCTTTGTCACTCATAACAACTAGAATGTTTTGATGTTTAGCATACCATAGAGTATAGAGCGTTGAGTCCATAGTTCCCCATAACAAAGCCCTGTTATCTATGACTCATCAAGCTGCTATGTTGCAACTGGCCGGCTGACCTGGTGAATAAGACTTTAGTCACTGATAGTGCAAGATAAGGAGAAGATCCGAACGCATAATGAATTTAGTTGAGACGAACCTAGTTGTTATTTTATTCTTTTAGGTGTGAATGAAGAGGTTTTGTCTCATTATCGGGTTAACAAAGTCTGGAGGAAAGTTTTGGATGTGAATCAGGATGACTTTAAGATCAAAGAAATGTTTAATTTGACAGACATGAGCTTTCATATAAAATATTATATCAGTTAGAAGAATGCAATGATAGATGAAATGGAGGAGGAAGAGACATTACAGAAATTTATGGAAGGAACAGATACACGGGACTGATGGCAAATGATTATTTTGAGGATGTAGCTCAGTGAAAAAATCAGGGGCTGGCCAATGTTTTGTTTAAGAACCTCCAACAAATGATAGGAAACTACTATACTTGTCACATAACGAGTAATTAGGTATTTAGTTGATGTACACCTTCACTATTAAACATCCTTTTCATAAAAAGAAACCTTGGTAACAAACTGTCACAGAAATTACTTTTGTACATTCAAGCTTCTTTTTCTTTATTTACTCCGTGCACTAATAAAGGCATTACCATTACTTTTACTACCAACATTCACGACTCATAACAATAAATTGAATTGTATATATTTAAAATTCAGCCTTCTACGGCCAGTCAGCTCCCACGTGAAAAAAAAACCGTGAAATCACAGAAATGGCGGACGGTGACATAATCTTTCGTTTTGTGGGTGTTGAAATTAAAATTTATGATCGCTGACCAGTCATATTTGACCTAAACCATATCGGGTAAGATCCCTGTGAAAACGCCTACAAAAATTGCTAAAGTCTACCCACTTAAAAGAGTGATAATCTGATGAGGTGGAGTGCCCTCAAAGATTTTTGACAGTTTCTAAAAATCTTATGTCACAATTTTCGTTGAAGATTCATCTATTTCCACTTTGAGTGTTGATACGGATGGTACTGTTATAATCAAGGGTAGGCAAGGGGGTATACCAGATGGTTGTGTGAAAAAAATATACCTAGAAAGGAGGTGACCATTAAGATGACGGCAAATAGTAATGAATGGGAGAAGAAAACGTGCTGCATCGACCCCAAATTAATTGGGATAACAAAAGATGGAAAATGATTCAGCTAGTTTCACGTTAGGAGCAAAACGATTTTTTTGCACTTACGAGTAGTACAGCAACTCTATCTTGAACAAAAAAACTCATAAGCATGTGGTTTTAGTGATCATTTAAGCTTACTTGCACTTTCAACACGTTTTTCTAGAAAAGGACATGATGATGCATAAGCCCCCAGCATTAAAAATCCTAACACGGTAAAACACACAAAAACTGACGTTCAATGACCTTTGTAAGTAGGTGGTTATATTGAAAGTTAATATATGAAACAAAGTTATAAGTAGCCAATAGATTATCAGGTCTGATCATTATCTAAGAAAGAAAAATCAGATAGTACAACAGTGAAATGTTCCTGCAGACAAAAACTGTTTGTTGTCACCACTTACTTTTTCTGCGAAGTAATAAGTCATTTCTGAAGGAAACAAACACTTATCTATGTCGGAATTGCGTTTGCTCATCATAACTACATCTTAATTATAGTAATTAAAAAGATGCGTGTCTTGTTATCTTCACCTTACTTTTATCTTGAGTGTCTTGGGGTCGACTTTCAGGTTCAACGAAATTAGATTTGGTTGTATCTTTAATTCCTTGAGTGACTGTAATCTAATTGTCATTATTAACTTCCTCGAGAATGCAGATGAAATGGCGGTCTTTAGACCTCGCCGAAATTGCCAACACGCTTTAAGCAAGTGTTGTGATTCTTGCTCGTACCTTCTTTGCATGAAAAGAGACCTTTGTGGTAATAGAGAATAGTAAGTAGAATCGACACAAACGTTTTTGACTACTAAAAACAAACATATGAACACGAACATAGATGAACGAATTTACACGCTATCGAAACAGAAAACGTCCTCAGGGTGTGCAAAAATAAAAACAATCAAACAATTAACGGGAATGTTGCATTTGCAAACAATGCACACAGGAGCAATTGAACCAAACAATCATATGCCACCTACCCCAACATCATATGGCACCCATCTTTCTCTAACCATCCATCCACATGCACTTAATCTCAACGATTAATTGAAAGCTATTAATCATAAAGCAAAGCTTCCAATCTTGAACATCATACAAAATATAAATGGTAACAAGCAAATGGAAGAATTAATCTTGGATAATGACTCAGAGCAGTGCATTCCTTTTAGGAACATTTATTTTATGTCCAGTCAATAAACAGTATGGGTCCACTCTAGCCTGATGTGGAGAGAGGATTTAATTTAAGAATAACTGATATTTTATACGAATGATGATGAAAATGAATAGTGATAGAATTGTTAAAATATCAAAGAAGAAAATGGTGGAGAGATTCATATTGTGTCGATCGAGACTAAGAAACAATACCGGGCAAGGAGCAGAAGTAGATGACTATTTATTAAACTTCTGTTTAAGACCCATGTAGTGCAGTAAAAGATCTAGAAAACGAAATTTTGAAATGTAAAAATACCTATTAAAGAAGCAGACATAGTTGATAGCCAATAGCTAGCCAATTAAGATTTTATCATCCTATATCTAACGAAAATCGATCTTATCTTTAGCATAACAATAAAAAAATATCTGTCGGCATTGTTTTTTGACCATTCTATCAGTATTGTTACACTCTTTAATTGCGCTGTTAAAGCTTGGTATCAAGGTCTAATTTAAGAATTATTGTTCAGTTTATTAGCACTTATTTTAATCAAATATAAAACTATAGAAGCTGTTGGAAATACAATTAATGTTCTTTATCTAACTAAGACAACAAGCAAACACAATCGTAGACTTGATGAGTGTTGCAAATTCAGTCATGCACAGATTGTCTATCTAGTAATTCGATGCCGAGATAGATAAGGATCTAGGCACTCAATTTATGCCTGTTAAGTGCTATTACAAAGATGCAATGAGAATTAATACATCTGCCTAAGATTGAATCATGGCTGTTAGCTAAAAGGAAGTAGTCATTAATTTGATCGATGTTAATTTATTAATTAGACTGAATAGTCATAATGAACTGCTAAGTGTTTAGTTATAATTAGAGCCTTTGAAGTAGCTTTGAGTGAACTTAGGAAAGAGAAGATTGATAAAGCTATAAATATAAATGATTGAATGGATACAGACTGTCAATTAATAATAAGTAATAATTAAATAATAATAATGCTTAATAATTACAAAATTGAGGATGGACGGTGATACTCCAAACTAGACATTCACCTGTATCTTGGGGGTCAGAGCTGCGACTCTTTAGTAGTTACAGGATTGACACAATGATTACAAAAAAGGAGAGTATAATGATTTAAAGAATAGTAAATTGATCAGCATAAAAACTATGACAAAATCAACAACCATAATAATTGCGTAAACAAGAATTTAAATTACCAGTCTACATAAGAGCCACTAGTAGTGTTACTTACTTTTAAAGATATCAATTTAGATACGAATATAAATAGAAACAATGAAACGCCCATTCAATATGCTTCAACATTTTCTTATTATGTAACCTCATACAATTGATGTAATCTATCGGGTGTATTGACCGTGTTATTTTTTACTTCGATAGTTGTCTTACAATATTAATTTTTATCATCTTAGTCATCCTAAGCAAATTGTGACAGCCAATATACACTTGGCAGAATATTTTTTCTTAAACTTATTTTGCCAAACTTAAAAAAAATCACGAATATAAAAGTCTAAATGTTTGATTTTTTCATCGCTTGTCATTTGGGAATGGAGCAGCACTGGAAATATCTCAAGGTCTGTAGTATACACAGCATTCGTTAGTTCGTCTGTTTTTGCTTAGGCTCCTACAGATATATTGCCATGTTTCATTCCTTGTACTAACTGAATTATTGCTATAGTTTTGGAAGCAAACACGTCATGGAATTTGGCAGTATGTCTATAATAGTATTTTACACAGCTTTACACTGTGTCGTCTAGTCTATCGACTCTGAACAGTTATGTTTACAATGTAATGTCAAAGAACTCATCCACTTCTGCATGGCCATAAAAACTTGAGATAAATTAGCTTAGCAGTCTTTGCTGGCGATAAATCCAACCATAAATGCAATGGCTAGCTTTTTAATGTTTATTTTTGCCCAAAAGATTTCGGCCATAGATAAAGTAAATATTCAAGAAAATAATATCAATATGGTCCCAGAGGCAATAAAGATCATATTTATAGAGACATCTTCACCTAAACTGAGGTAGATTTTTTGTAATTTGTAAGTAATTATATGTTTGCTCAAAAATCTCAACGCATACATCAAATTGTAATATTTACTTTATTCAAGAGTTGATGGACCATGACTGACCAAATCATCATGTCGATAGATTGATCATATTTTATTTTTGGTTTGCATGCTCTTTGCCAGTTTTCTCAGTTTTTAGTTCTTTTATTTGATTTCAGTTTCCACACATTCACACACCTGTTATGGAGCTATTTCTTAGCAATAATTCTTTTAAAACAATTTGTTTATTTTCTTAGTATTTGGTGGTAATCAGTAAGCTAAAGTTGGCTTAACATTACAATTCTAATGTTTCTAATCAAATCCAAGTTAGTAAACTGCGTTACAATGTGACAAAATGTATTTAACTCCACATCCTGTCCTAGTTTCATTGGCAGTAAATACAAATACAAGCTACGATTGTGTAGCTTTAATGAAAACTTTAAGCTATTCTTAGCTAGATTTCTTGGATGAACAGAACATTGTAGGTAATTCATAAAATCTTATAAGCAAAACCCTGTATAAAATCAACAAGGTGAGAATACCTTTTGAAGTCTATTATTATCTGACCCTTCTGCAAGATAATTTCCTGTGCGGACCAAGCTACACGCGAGGCTGCATTCAAGTTTTCTTTTATCCATAATTATTCATATTAATCCAAATTAAACTACAATGGTTTGTCAGAGTCTCAATCTGTCTTTTAATTCCAAGCATCCAAGCATCTATAAAAGCTTCTATAAACTGCAATTGAAAATATATATTTTGATAACTTTCCTCCTTTGAATGCCTTTACCATTAAATCTGGACTTCGTTCGCCGAAGAGCCTTACTAGAACTTAAACACCATCATATTTTGTCACATTGTCTCTTGTGTTAGGTCTATGTTCATCCATATTCTCATCCAGGTGTTATCGTTACTTTGTCCAATGCTGCTCGGACAGACCTACACACGTCTCCATGTCTGCGAGGTGATCAACAACCAACCATGTTGTCCGCCACAGCAAGTAAGTTGTTCGTTGTTGTGGCTTGATGTTGTTCTGTTGTTTCTAGTTGTTCTTTTTCTTCTTTAGTTTAGGGAAGGCAAGTGAAATATTGAATAGAAAGCTATTGGCTTTAAACAACCCTTAATAGATTGAATTAGAAGTTTAATAACATTGCGTAAGAAGGAGAGTTTCCTGTAACAAGAAACTTTAACCTTACTGCTTTCTAACATAATAATGTTGTCTAGATTTCATTTATTTTGGCGTTTTCTCTATATTTGTTGAGAATCTATCTAGGTCAAGCGTAGCAAAATCGAAATTCCAAGCAATGCTGAAATTGAAACATAACCGACTCTAGCATATACTCTGCTTCAAAGCATATTTCAAACGTATCCTCATATTTGATTAGATTTTATCTAGGTCAGCTAGCTTGGCTAGGGCAATATTGATTTCTTGAATAATGAAGTAAGTAGTACGTATACAAGACTATCTTCGTCAAATGTTATGTTCGGTTAAAAATGGGCTTGTTTCAATATTCTCACTATGCCTTTCGCCTTATATGTAGATTTAGTTTTCTTTTAGCACAGCGTAACGCCTGTCTAGTTTAGGCATATTATTCGCCGTTTTCATATTCTTTTGCTTAAGTTTTTTTTGCTGCTGGTCATTCTAGTGATTTTTTTTGTAGTATTGTTTGTTGATTCTTTTTTTTAGGTAACTTTTCGTTGTTTGCTGTTTTGAGGCTTCATTAATAAATGATTGGCTGTTATTGTTGTTTTATATTAACATTAATATCATTAGTTGTTCAATTTAGTAGGACTCATGTCATTTGTCGATGACCTTTTTTGTTGTCGATGCCAGTACATTCCTGTACGTTAAGGCTATCAAAGTAGTACTATACAACAGTTTCAGTTTTACGCTGAAGTAACCTTGACATCGAACTTTTCTTGGTTATCCCTGTTCTTCGTATATTAGCCACCCATCATAGGAACAAGACGCACCTTCAACACAATGTAAATATTTTGACAAAAGAATAGGGCCTCGTAAAGTCATAACAGTTCCCGATGATATTCCACAGATCTCAGAAGAAGAACACATAGATGAAGTTAACCTAAGATAGTTCAAAATTCTAATATCATTTGTTTGTCCAGGTGAACCGTCACGTGAATGACCTATTCGAAGACCTGCGCGATGGACTCAACCTCATCTCGTTGCTGGAGGTGCTTTCTGGCGAACACCTCGTAAGTATACAGAATTTTTTTAATAGTTACCGAGTAAAGAATAAAAATGGACTTGAAGAAACTGGTGGAGAGGCTAATCAGTGTCATTTCTGGTCAGAACCATCCCGTAACGAGGACAAAGATGAATGCAATTTTAAGAAGTTGCTTCATTGGTACTTAAAAATGAAACAAAAAAAAAAAGTGTTGACGATGGTGCAAAAAACAATTCTCAGTACGTTTTCTGGCATGTATTTAGCAATGTTTACGCCATTGTCAGCCATTCCTCACTTGGAATTCCTAATTGAATCACAACGCAGGTGGTCTTACCGCCTCATTGCTTAATTAACTAACTGCCCAAGAAATCATTAAAGGAATTCGTTAGTTTTCATTTGAGTAGTGTAGATTTCTATTCCTCTATGCCTTACTTGAACTTTAATATTTTTAGTATCGTTTTAATGCTCAATAAATGAATTATCATCGTCGTAATTTCAATGACCTCTTTCAATGTAACCTTTGGTAAAAAGGGTGTGAACAATATGATACTCTCATGCTAGTTTGTAACGAAGTTAATTTGGAGTAACGATATATTCGCGTGCTTAAGCGCTGATTCGTGCGTTACGGTATGAAATGAAGTTATTAACAGTAATTATTAAAGTTTCCGTAAACATAGACTTTTATGGCCTTTTTTTGTGGTCGTATGTATATTTTTTCGGCAAATGCTAATTGAAGGAAATGTTTAATTATTTTTGTACGTGAGTACATATCGAATTACAAAATATATTTTGTATTACTATTCTGATTGGGTCAAATGACTTGACTGACCCTCGGTGTCTGAAAGAAGGATTTGAAGTTGACAACTTGTCAAACGCACTAGTAGAGTTTGACCCATTTATAACACCAAATTGTGAATTTGTAGTTGCGGAAATGGCTATAGGACGTTGCTTGAAAGACATTTTTTTTTATCATTTCATGTTTATTGCGTTCTTACCTATCTTCTAGTATTCTGGATCTTTCGATTTCAAAGTTCTAACTTATTGTTATTTCTCCCTATAGAGATTCCCTGTATGATAGGCTATCAGTATTTACCTTATCACCTGGTAACCCATTACAACTTCTCATCGATCCGCCATTAACCCAGAAAGGCGAAGTTGTAACCCGAAGGGGTTATCTAGATCTATAGAAATGAATCAGGCCGATCGCAGGTGTGGCTAGGTAAACGATACTACCCCGCCCTGGGTTAACGTATTTGAAATATTGTGAGTGATTAATACGGGATGGGGTTGCTTTTTAAACTGAGTCATCGATGTCCAATTTATCTTATAGAGGGTTTTTAGCCAGGGCTGTGGTGCACATTTTATGATTTGGGGTTAAAATCATATGTATTTTCCGTCCGTTAGATTTTCAAAACACGTATTTTTTGCCATTTCAAATCGATAAAAAACTAGAAATCTCAATAGTGGGGGCTGCCGGCTGGTGACGTCACATTTCAGTAAAAAGTGAACTAAAACGTGACGTCATGCGTGTTTTTGCGTTGAATCGTCTTTATTGTTTTTATACGAAAATAGATAAATTACGTTTCCAGATATTTTTTTGGAAATCTATCTGACGGACTACTTAGATTTTTTCAGGAAGATGTTGGTGGTAGACAAAAACAACAGAACGAATAAATATTACTGCCACACTTAGCCCAGAGTCAAACTTGTAATTTTTAAGTTTGATACCTTTTCTTAACAAAATATTATATCTAATCAACAACTTCCAACCTTCCAGCCGCGCGAACGAGGCCGAATGCGGTTCCACATGCTGCAGAACGTCCAAATGGCTCTCGACTTCCTCCGCTACAAGAAGATCAAGCTCGTCAACATCCGGGCTGAGGACATCGTCGACGGCAACCCCAAGCTGACCCTCGGACTGATATGGACCATCATCTTGCACTTCCAGGTCAGTGGCCATCTTGTTTTTGGAATCATCAAAATTGACAGTTACGATGTGATGCGCAATTCGAATTTCTTGTTGTACGAGCTTGATGCTTTATTTTCATGTTTTTTTTTGTATTGTGTATATTCGCTTTTTAGAAGTTGGCTCGAATTTTTGTATCGTATTTGAATTTTATGTTTCATGCAATAATCCTGTTACGTGAGCTTTTGCCAGTATTTTGTAAGCTCTATTTAACCAACTTCAAAAAAGGAGGAGGTTCTCAATTCGACTGTATGTTTTTTTTTTAAATTTATTCTTTTAAAGAATAATTTTAAATCATAGCTCCGGAATTATGATCAAGTACATATGAGTAATAGTAACTAGAAATATTTAATGACATGTACAGTGACGTCTTAAAGCGTCATATTAACGGCTCTATACAGCTTTGTTACTTATTTTGCAAATCAATATTCAAGCGATTAGTGTTAGTCTCGCTTTTATGGATAGATTTTGACGCGATCTAACGTTGTGATAGAAGAACCAATGACGCATATTTATGCGTCATCTTGGTGATGGCACATAAGATGAGTTATTGGAATTACTATCTGAATAGTTTAATGGACATGCGTTAGGCAGTCTTAAAAGTTACATTGTGGAAGATAATGCTAACCTAAACTTGGTAGGCAAATGATTTTTCAGGGTATTAATTCCTGTTTATTGCGTAAGAGTGTTTAGATTTCCAGCTTTAGGTTTCCAATGTTTCCAAAAACAATAATTGATTTTGGAAAAGCATTAGTAGTTTAAATGCCTTCCTAAGTTGGGAAAGAAACCTTTTCTCGTATAGAATGTACGAGCCACTCTCAAGCATTTTACATTTTCCTCCATAACTTATCTCCAAACCATCTTATAAAATCTTCTTCAGTAAAACCTAGAAAGTAAATCCTGCTCTTGAAACTGGCTTCCGACCAGAAGTCAGCATTTTTGACACACTTGCTGAACCGAACTTGGCAGCAAACAGCTAAGTACACTCAACCACTCGTCCTTGGTAACACTTTGTCTTCAAAACCGCCTTTATTCCGTAGCAGCAAGAGTGGTTTTTATAGTTGAAGTGTGTGTGGTTGATGGTATGTTTTCTCAAGCCAAGGATTGCTACAACATCGTAAGTCGTAATGTCTTAGCGTATCTTTACAAATGTATCTGTGGGACTAATCGACAATTAATTGATCGACATTTCTCTCGGGCGTTTCAATGAATAAGTTCAGATAATTAGTAAGCACGCCATTTTATCGGATTCATTAGTTTTCTATTGGAATAGCTTTGAAACTCAATCTTGTGCTTGTTCAGCCAATAATTTCACTTAATTTAATTGGTAACTTACGCGTTTTCATTATTATAGCCATTTTAACTTTCTAAGGCTTTCTAAAGTCACTGTTATTTTTAGACAATGTGATCCACTGTCTTTCAATCCGTCTTCTTCAAGTCCTTGTCACATGTTACTTGAGGTCGTTATCTTCTTCCATTCCATCCTTTCAACAGTCACGCTATCTCTGACTCCCTTTTCTTTCATATCATTTATTACACAATGTTTCGTGTCTTTGAGCTTCCCCCTTCCTCTCCAATTAACGTAATTTATTATGTATTATATATTAGTATATTATGTTTGGTTCGGCTTTAAGTCTAGCCGGATACAACCGAGTACCACATGCACGTGTTTTAGTAGGGGAAACTGACTATCTCATTAAGGGAATGGTCCTTTGCAAATAAATTCGTGACTGCAATCAAATAATATATTAGATCTAATAACACAATGGCAGGATTACACAAATCCAGAACATTGCTTACCATTTGAATCGAAATCGGATTATTTTATGAATAACATTAGATTCAATTGTCATGACGAGTTTCTGTAAGATTATTGTGTGGCGAATTATGTTTATTATGATTGTCTATACGGAAGTGTAGTAATGCTTTTGTTGTTAGAAATAGTTAAATCTTGTTATCTTTAATATTCTGATTCATGAGGGTTTAAAATTTTATTTAAGATTTCTGCTTTCTCTTCATCCTTGACATTAAAATGTGGTTCTTCTTTATTGTTAGATTCTGTAAGGAGTTATTAAGCTCCTGACAAAAGGACATTGTTAAAGCGATAACGATTGTTAAAAGTACAAAATGTTTCGCATTGACCACACGTCATTTCGGTAGCGCATGTCAATTCAATACACAATGTGGTTTTTGATACTCGCCATCGACGATTGATTGACTTTGTCTGGGCCCTTCTGACCTTTTGGAAAATTCGTTACATATTTTTCCGTATTACAGCAGAATACGTTTATTTAGTCTTTCATTAAACTGGAGCAAGACACTCGTAAACGACATTCATATTTAACTAAACATTTAATAACTTTGCTAAAGAGTTTCATTCCGGAAGTCTCATATTTCAGGCAATTAACGTCTACCTCTTATTTTATGCACATTCTAATTATTTAAACTTCTAAAGAGAACGCGTTCACGAATTATGAAATAAGTTGTTATTTTTAGAAATGTTATAATCTCTCTTTATGATCTAAGGATGTCTTGGAAAGTACTACCACTATATTTATTTCGACCCGGTTTGAAAGCTATTTTTAAGCTACCTTTCAACACGTCACTGGAAATCTCCTATTTAATAACGGTAAAATATATGTTAACAGGCAAGTCATGGTTAGGTAGGAGCACATGAACTCTAGGCCAATACGAGAGAGAAGAAGCCATGATGCACCGATCCAAAATATACAACGTGTAACAGAATAAACGCAATACCTGAAACGGGATAATTCTACACATCATTATGAACAAGTTTTACCATGGGACCAAGACGGATTTCGCCAAAAAAAAATCTAATTCCCCATAAATTTATGTGCGCATACTCGACAAAATGTACGGAACAGCTGATTTATGTTCGAGATTTCGAGGTTGGTCCCATAGAAAAAGTGAACGAAATTGATGGCGTAATTGATGATTGTTAGCATGATGATGAATAATGGAATGATGACACCACATAGTAAATAAATTAATGATGATTTGTGACCATAGAAATCCCGACACCGAAAAAAACCCCAGTAGTATCCGCTATGGTAACAAACAAGGATAAAATAGATTAAAACCTTCAAAATAGATGATATCACATTAACGTGCTAGTTACAACTGATCTGAATGATTAATTCATGCAATTGGTTAGTCATAATATGAGGAAGATAATTTGTAAAATGTAGAAGAGAAAATAAGGATCTTTATTGGAATGTTCATGAAAAATGGGTCTTTATGAACAACTTGGGTTAATCTGCATCCCTCAAGGTGCTTACAGCCAGGTATCTATAGTGATAACTTGACATTGTTACCAACAACGGCACTAAAAATAATTCCAAAGACGTTCAAATGAATTTTCTTTGAATGTCTCTTTCTTTCTGTCCTTCGTTGTTCAATGGTCTCCTTAGGTTATATCAGAAACTAGCAATTGCTCGTACGCGCATATCTCTTTCTCGATTCCCGGAGGAATTTTGGGACGAATTATACAACTAAGCCTTCCCCATGAATAACCCCATCCATTGCAGAAAATCCCATGAAAATCTTTTCAGTAATTTTAGAGTTTATCGCGAACAGACAGACAGATGCGGCGAGGGACTTTGTTTTAGAATATGTAGTGATATGCTGGAAATAAGTTTATTTCATTTACGTCACAAATGTATCCCTTTTTATCCGTTTGAGAAACATTATTGCTACTTTGAATTTCTCCCTTTATCAAAATGCACTTAGTCTTCCTATCCTTGCATCGGATCAGCTCTTTTCACAAAGGATGTCCCTCTTATCTATCACCGGTCACTCATTCCCAAACAAACCAGATCCGATGATGTCACAGCTATAAGCAACGATATCGGCGTCTTTCAAATTCAAATGAATCGATTTTAGCACGTTTGCGTCCAAATAATGGTCCATGTAAGTGATGTCATCGTACAAGCATTTAGGACACTTAAGTTTATAGGCAGTTGCCCGCATCTTTGGTAATGTTTCTTGTTATTTTCGCACTCTGAATTCTTGGTATACTGCAGATGGAATAGGTAGAATCTACGAGAGACCTGTGCACATTATATCAGTGATCATTATTGCCAACAAAAAGTCTCAAATGATTGACGTATGCTACCGAAATGCCAAGAAGTCTATCCAAAAACATGTTGAACTTTCAAGTCACTGTTGCTGATGAATGTCACTCTGTTAAAGCTCTCAGGGTGCAATATCCAGAAGAGAGAATGGTGCTCGTGAAATCATATAACATCTCGTGATGTTCTGAGATGAATATCGACTCTCGAATGATCGCTACTGATTGACAGTTCATAAGACTAAAAGCAAAATGGTCATAATTTCCGTATCGCAGTTGTAGCTATTACCAAAATGAAAGAACGTTATTCATGCTCTCCAGGTGTATTATCTTGAACTCATACAAACCGCATTTAAAACCACTATAGCTATATTGCGGTAAATAGATACTTGCGTTTTGGTGGATGTGCTTTTCAATAGAGCGTCTGCATTTTTAACCTTTGCACTATTCGGGAAAACTAAGTATATGCGTGGCATGGCATGGCTTGTAGTAATGTTAGTAATATTCATAACATTTGTAACCACAAGTAACGATTTACTCATACCCTTATAACATCAATTTTCAAACAAATCACGTAACAAATAAAATATAAACCCAGTGTCCTTCCCACAAAGTACAGATTTGAATAGAAATAGTTTGTAGAAAGGTTTCGGGCGATATGCCAAGAACCCTGGCATGTAGCGACAAGGCTTCCCTGCTTAGGGATTAATCCTTAGCTCATTAGACGTCCGCTATCAATGAACTTTGTCTACGTATAATATACGAGTAGTATAGGCCTGTAGTCCAATGTGTGACGATGTGATTTATGAAGATTGACAAGACCTAAGGCTCTAGATAGAGTTTTAGTCTATCACCGACAAAGTAAGTGCCACGCCAAGGCCTAAACATGGAGCAAAATAATGACAGGTTTAAAATATAGTCACAAGAATTGTTATTCAGTCTCTAATAGTCTTCGAAGGCTTAAGTTGTAAGTAACCTTGATATTAATATAAGATCTTGTCAAAAAAATCAGCAAAGCTCGACATAGCAAATTAATTTCAAGTTAAACCACGTTGAAAGAAATTGAAAGGTCGTCGCGAACTCTTGTTTTCCTTCATTTACAAATAGTCATACAAAAAACTTCTTTGTATTAGTGAAATAATCCCAATTATATCATAGTGTTATTTTAGACTCAAAGCTCAATACAATCTCTCCTTGCATCAGAAAGCTTTTGAACTCCTAAAATGTCACGTTACATAAAGAATCTTCATGTCGTGTTGCATCAAAAGCTGATTGATCGCTTTCTCTTTCACTCGTATTACGTAATGCACATCCTGTGTTGCTGTTTCTGTCGCACGATCAGGATGTCACGATTTGGTGAAGGAAATCGGAAATGCATCGATGCAGCTATATTATTTTATTGGCCTGTTCATATTTTGACCACACACTGAGACACCGTGTGTTGTAAATACCGTAACCTATTCTGTAAATCCCGCAAAATTATGTTTCCAATTCCCAGTTTACTGGAATCAATATTGATTTTTGATAGCCTATGATGTCCACTGCTGGGCTTCTTTCACCCACTTCTTCCATCTTTCGCAACCTCGTATTAATAAACTTGGTTTTTTGCTGTATCACGCATAGGAGCACCTACATTGTTAGATTCATTCATCTGCATGCATCATTCTGCCCAAACATGTTCGTATTGACATTCAAGTTTTGATTCTTTGGATAGCTCTCATCTGTTTTTCACCCGAAGCTTACAAATTTTCGACCTCAAAACATTCAAGCACGTCTATCATTGTCTACATTCTACCAACTTCACATTATGTGTCATACTACAAGTAGGTTCTATCCTCCTTTGTTACAACAGTCCTTACAACTTCTACTTTCAATTGTTATTGTTGACAAGTAAACCCGGTACTGATCACTATAGTGTGACTGAGTCAGCGGTGATGCAACGGCATTGTTTGAGATCGTCCGAATAATCACTGCTTCACTTTCGCTACATGTATTATTATTGTTTGTAAGCAGCTTTGCGTTGCCAGATTATGGTCCTTTATGATTTGTGGAATGAATTGTAGCATTGAGAAAAAGCATTCAGTCAGTCCTTTGGTTCGCATTCCATTTACAGTTTTCTTGAAGATCACAATCATCGTTTCGAAACGGTTATATGTCATGTGTTTATATGTACAAACCTACTCTCTCTTGTTCTACTGATGTTAGTCTCTGAAAAGCTTCCCTTAGTTCCTGATCTATGTTAGTAAAATTGTTGTCTATTCTTTCGTTAATAATTATGATTTGTTGACGGCAATAACAATTCATTCAAATCACTTCACACGCCGTTGGTATTTAAATCAAGGTGACCAATGTTAACTCTAATAATAACTAATTTTGCATACAAAATAACAGCCTGTGACATGCAAATCACTGGTAAATTAGACCTCATATTCAGTCCTCTGATCTCACCTCTACAATTTTTTGTCTTACCTATTATTACTTGGTCAACATAGACATTACTCGATGTGTTTGCAGTAAAATTATAAGTTATGAGATCATTCCTACTTCGACGGTCGGAGTTTTTTCCTTACAAGGCGAGGAGTGCGAAGGGGCATCGAGATCGTTCAATGATAGTCATTATCGTCTTGAATAATGAATATGTTATTTTTGATATTCAAAGCTCCTGTTTTCTCTCCAGATTTTATTTGTTCTGGCTCGAGCTTTAGAAGACTATTTCCAGGTGAAAATATATACTTGTACTGAACATGGTTGAAAAGGAGACTGGTTCTATCTCCTGGGGAGCATTCTAGGTACTTGAGCAACCTCAATTTGGTATGTGCTTGGACATTTATATCTGATATGATCGGATAGTCTTAGTAGGGGGAGACTTGGCAATCAATTTAACTACCACCGCTAGTCATAGGACTCTATAACTTACGCTACAACTTCCAGTATTCCCATTAAGAATATTACACTTTTAATTTCACTACAATATCATTGAGAAAGATCCTGACCCAATTCTTCGTCGGTACAGTCAAAAGCGAAAGTGATTTGCTGTCCAATATTCATAAATAATACAGTAATGAGAAGCATCTCATGTACAATCATGTGGGTAGTAGCTGGCACACTTACTGGCTACCCTTATATGGAGCGGCGCTTTTATGCCGGCTGTCCGAAGTACGAGTTTTTTCTTCTTTTTTTTGGTCGTTCTCTTTTTGAAAGGATGAATGATTGATGGTCGTTGTGGTCGGATTTTGCGCGGCATATTATTAATTTAGTTAGCGAGCGTTGAGTGCGGAATATAGGCTTTCTTTTTGAGGCATAGCAATATAGGCTTATTTATTTAAAAAATATTTTACACACTTAAATATGAGTTGCCTCATGTATAAGTCTAGTTAAAAAATATTTTTTTGCGGTAACTGAGGATGTGGAGGTCTCAGGCAGCCGCTCCCCATAAAATACTGGTATTCAGCTGAATCCGGTTTGACTGGAAGCCAACCCCAATATAGTTGGGAAAAGGCAAGGCAGATTATGAACTAGTTATTGTTAAATATAATTATCAATGGTATACTAGATTTCTATATTTTTATTATTCGTCATAAAATATTTTTGTATCTACTTGAGCATAGAAACAGCAAACTAACCGGCACATAGTAATGAATCACATTTTGCACATCCTTTATTGCAACACCAACACAATCGGCATCATCCTTACTCAATAATCCATTATTTTTCTCCAAAACGAAAATGAATCACCCTGTACACGCAGCCTCTCGCTCCTTATATGGTGATGCCATTTTAAATAATAACAGATCTGTTTATTCATACAAGCCGTTTACTTTACATTGTGTGTTGTATATTGAATATATTAGTTTTATTACCATACTAATGTGGCAATGAATTGAAAATGTGTATAGTGTTGCTATAGTGGAAAATTATCTTGCTTACTTTTTTATCATCATTCTATTGCTCTTATCCTAACTTATTTGGAATTGTCGCAACATGTCCAGTGTCCACCACCACTTTCAAGACTGTAAAACGTAACATCTTTCAAACAATCCTTCCATCGTTTCTTTGGTCTTTTCCTACTAATAGAATCATCTAAAATCATACTCAAATCTTGGTAAAATGTATGGAGAAGAATTAGGAGCATGTGACATGACTAGGGTTCAATAAATAAAAATGACTGTAAGCAAAGAGTGTGTCCGAAGAAAGGATTTAGTAGGTTGTGGTAAAGATGATTTTTTTTTTAAAAGAAGTGATCTCTGAGATGATGGTTAATAGGCGTGAATGGAAGAATATATTGTTCAATGACTTTAAAGGCGATGCTATCAACATGTATTCTAAGCCAAAGAAAGAATAAAGGTTAAACGTTGAAGTAGTACTGCTCCCAAGACTAATGTAACACTATTATTCGTTTTCTATTTCTTCGGTTACATCATGATCGTAGTATTTACGACATTGTAGACTTACTTGAAATAGCACGTGTATGTGCTACTTGTCCAATCAATTAGCTATGTTTACTGTTTGCGTCAGTATTGGCTTTAAAGGTTAAACTCCCCATGCTTCTGGTGTTGATGGCAGAAAGTTATTTTGTTAGAGTATTTTGACAATCTTGTGCGATTGGAGATCAAGATTTTTCATGAGCCATTATGGGCTCGGGGACAAGTGACATTCTGTTAACTATTGCGATTGTCGAAATGCCCATCTAATGAGGATTGACACGGAAACCACTTCTAGATTTCATCAATCAATTAAACTTTTTGTCTGATAGTCTTAATATTATTATCCCGTGGTGTCCCATTGCTGAGTAAATTAAATACCTTTCTTCTCTTGTCCTTCTCTTTCTGAGCAATTTTTAATCTTTGTTATATTGCGTTATTTGTATTTAGATTCGAATTTAACGGATTTTATTGGCCTGTGATGAGTCAATTTCTGTTGAAGTGTTTAATAAATTGCTTCGGTTGAAAGGTCATTATTTATTGCATTGTATATTTCATATTTTATTTCGCTGAACTGCCAAATATTGAATTGAAAATATTGTATTCTTATTGAGGTCAAAGGCTTGAATCTTCTTTACAAATGATGCAATGGCTGATAAATCTTTATTTATTAATATTTGATAATAAAGCTACTTCTTGTTTAAAGTTTTGTTTAATGATATCATCGGTAACGTCATTTTAGAAGATTGTTAATTTAAAAATCCGTTACGGTGATTAGAATACAAACATTATCTTTGTTAGCGTATGTAACAAAAACTTTGAAAGAAAAAAAACTTGTATGTAAACAATCAGCTTTTTTTTTACTAATTTTCTTAACATTTCAAGCTTCATGTAAACGGCCAAAAAATAAAGAAAGCAAATACTACTCAACCAATCAGCAACCGTTCTAAATTCAAACCCAACATCCTAAGCTCTAAATTCAAATCCAAACGACGCCATCTAGAGTTTCAATAACGTTTCCAGCTAGCACTATTCCCATACCAGTTCCCATAAAACGTCCACTAACTATAAGCATTTAGCTATAACTCTACGCCAATAGCCAGAAAGCCGGAACTGCAAAATCCGAAGTATTCTGAAGCTGCCTCGCTGTATGCTCAAGAGCACGTACAGTTACGCGGGTCGGGGGTCAACGACCGGCTAGTTGCCACGCGTGTAGTTACACCTTTTTTAGTTCTAGCCTCAAAGGTGACTCAAATTTTTGCGACTGTATTACATAAAAAACTGAAACTAGTTCTTAATGTGTTCGAAGAAATCTGTCTGTGTATAGAACTGCAAATTCTCGTAAACGCGTTAGCTTAAAATTTGTTATTGCAATAATGTAACGAAACTCAGGTCAGTAATAATGACCGTCATGAATTTATCAAAGACAAGGAAATGACTCCATATAATAGTGCTATTATTATCCTGAACTCATGTTTTCAGGTATTATTATCCTGAGCACAAGGTGCCTGCAGTATTGTGATGACGTCACTCGGATTCGACATTGTCCTTGTTTTTTCAAGGTCTTTGCCACTTTGCGCCGCTGGTGCCATCTAGTTTCGTTGCCCGTAAACGCAGAAAGGCTTTTGCGGAGAGAGTTCGTGTATGTGAAAGGTTTTTGCTCAGAATAATGTTGCCAATGATGAACTGTATTTTTCAAACTAAGGAAAAACATATACAGGGTGTCCCAAAACTCAACGTCAAGCCGAAACGGGGTGACAGGATTGATCATAACCATCACGAGAAAAATCTGAAAAAAAATCTATCCCATGCAGTTTAAAAATTATGGGCATTTTAAGAAAAACCTAGAAATTTGATCAAACTGTACCATTTTTCGGTTATTGTGGTTATTCTTTTTTATTTTTGTTCATTTGAACTTTGGAAACGTAATCCTAAATAACATTTCTAGAATCCCAATAAAAAATAATGACACAATTGCCTCAAGTTTCCGAGAATTGAGACTATTTGTTAAACTACGAATTTAAAATTTTCAAGATTCGTCGACTTTGACAGGCCCTCCTATAAAAAAAATGTACTAGAGTGCCTTGGCAAGTGGCATTAAAAGTTGGCGCATTTAATCAGAATTCTAAAATGGTACAATACTTGTTAGTTCCATACAATAGAAAAGAGTAAAAAAATTAAAACCTCAAGTAACCCGATTTTTGCTATCTCATTTTACTCAGTTAAAATGTTTTTAATTCACACAAGCTCTAGGTAGGTTCTTAATTTTAAGACAAAATGATGAGAGAGATGGATAATGGGTATGTTCGCCATGAGTGAGCGAGACAGATAGTGACGCCACTTTTACCAAAGTGAAAAAAAGTTAGTAAAATTAGTAAAATAATTAATACGAATACGAACGTGCGCAGTAGACGAATGAGCGAAACGTACTAACTGGTTGGTGTCGGACTGGTAGCGTAGCCATTTGCTTGGCTGAAACTAGTGCGAATGAAACAGATAGATGCCATATCATCTATCTGTTTCATTCGCACTCGTTTAAACGACGCATCTCCGTCTCAATGCGTGGCGTCACTATCTGTCTCGCTCACTCATGGCAAACATACCCATTATCCATCTCTCTCATCATTTTGCCTTAAAATTAAGAACCTACCTAGAGCTTGTGCGAATTAAAAACATTTTAACTGAGTAAAATCTGATAGCAAAAATCGGGTTACTTGAGGTTTTAATTTTTTTACTCTTTTCTATTGTATGGAACTAACAAGTATTGTACCATTTTAGAATTCTGATTAAATGCGCCAACTTTTAATGCTACTTGCCAAGGCACTCTAGTACATTTTTTTTATAGGAGGGCCTGTCAAAGTCGACGAATCTTGAAAATTTTAAATTCGTAGTTTAACAAATAGTCCCAATTCTCGGGAACTTGAGGCAATTGTGTCATTATTTTTTATTGGGATTCTAGAAATGTTATTTAGGATTACGTTTCTAAAGTTCAAATGAACAAAAATAAAAAATAATAACCACAATAACCGAAAAATGGTACAGTTTGATCAAATTTCTAGGTTTTTCTTAAAATGCCCATAATTTTCAAACTGCATGGGATAGATTTTTTTTCAGATTTTTCTCGTGATGGTTATGATCAATCCTGTCACCCCGTTTCGGCTTGACGTTGAGTTTTGGGACACCCTGTATAGGAAACCATAATCACAAAATTGGTCACTTACACATAAAATGTAAAAGAAAAAATATTGATTTATCTAAAAGTTTACTTACTGACCTTACACTATCGCAGACAGTCATTTTTTGTTTAAAGTTCAAGTTCAAAATCGTGAATTACTTTCTATTGAATTTGACAATTGAACGTGCAGATTGACAATTTATTTCAAAAATTTAATTTTTGGCTAACAACGCCATCTATCATGAAAACTGGGAACTTATTCTTTGCTGTGTTCTGCGTCAGTTATTACGATTTTGATTGTTGATATCCGGTCTATTTCGTTTGCTGTAGTTTTTACGGTGCCTTTGGCAATTAATTTAACAACACGTCATTGTGTTTCATGTTTTAGATGATTATTTTCATTTTTATGTTTTGTGTCGTTATATACCTTGTTCCTTTTTGGGAAAGCCGTGATTTGACTATAACTTGGGTTATTTTGATGCCTATTCGGCAATGAAGGTTGGCTATGTGGCTATACAAAACTTACCTATGTCAACAGGCTACCCATTCAGTCGAGGTGATGAATCAGTAGATTTTGGCTTTCCTAAAGACGTACAGTGTGCACCATATACCTCCTTAACTTCTTAACATATCCAAGCTAACTTCATGGACACTGTCTATCAGCATTCTTCCTCCAACACTACGCAGATCATTTGCATACTTATCAGCCCGACATTCCGGTTCAGTATCAACTTCAGTGACAGCAAGTCTTCAGGGTGATCTATAGTCCGTAGGGTCTATGTAGGTCGGTACGAAGGCCGTACACCAGATGGTGACACCTACGGTACGCCCTCGCACCCTCTTGTGTAACAGTTTCTTTGAATTTTTTTTCTTGTGTCCTGTCTTTGACATGATTTAGTAGTGTTTCGACATTAATTGGATTTAAATTGATTTGATTTGATTTGTAGGAATGTCAAAGCTATCGTATAACCCATTATACATGACTTTTTTCGGGATCTTCTTCTTAATTGTCCTTTCTAATTGAAAATAATATTTATTTATTCTTATATTTGCAGCATTTGATTTCAATGATTCCAGAAGGCTATTCAAGCCACAATTTCATTCAATAGGGAAATTAGAGGCGTTATTGATAATTCACGCACACATATGAATGTAAACGCTCCTATACGAGATTTGCCCCTCTGATTTACATCTTTAATTTTCAACAATCTTTTTTAAACCTTTAAATTGATTAAATTGTTTAGTCGTTCTCATTGTTATGTTAGACAAGCCAATTGAGATTCTATTCAACATCAACCGCTCTTTATTATTATTTTTTATTATGCACATAAGCTACATGTTATTTAATAGAACTCTGACATTTAAGTACGACGCCTGATTTACGAGTTACGTCAAGTTATTTACCATGTTAAGTTATGTTTACGTTTTTTGTTACTATGATTATAACATGCCAAGTGAGTGTTGTGCCATGTTTTGTTGTTAACTGCGTAAACATACGGTTCTATTACATATACGAAGATGAATTATTATTGTGTGTAATTTAATTACTAGTAACTATGGGCTCCTCCTAGAAGCTCTTGTGTTCCTTGACCAAGTCTTTTTATCTCTTTGTCAAATACGAGATACGACAACTGCACATGTCATGTCATACTACAGCTGATGAACCCTATCTACTAGGGATTCGTCAGCTCCCTTCCGTATTATCATTTCCCAATGATAACTGTCCATTGTCGTAACACGTTCCAAGGTTTTTTCTAGTATTTCCTTCACATGATTCGACTAATATATTTTTATTTCGTACGTAGGATAACAAGCAGTTGATGTCATTAAAATTACTTCCGAGAAAAATAAGAATTAAGGTGTGGTTTCATTTGCATATGTAATTCTTGAGTTATTCATTCCGGTATTTATTCTTATAATATATCAACTTCGTAGTATAATAATGGCTTTAGTTATTATGGGCTAAGTATCGATTGACGAATCAATTTATAGATCGTGATAGATTATCGGTAATCGACTGTTATTATCGATGTCAAATCTATCAAAAGGTTAAGGGATAAAATGTTTTCCGATGAGCCTCGTTAGAGCAACTATTAAAACGATCTTAAGTTGTTTTTAATTTTGTCTCGTTGCATTCATATTGAGGAATCTTTAAATGAACTAAACAATCAATAAAACATTCTTGAAGTTATAAATATTCAGAGGAGGTGTAACTTATAGACTTAGCAAATGTCCTATGTGTGAAAGCAGTCTTCGCTAAAATAAACCTAGCCTCTTTTTACTATTATAAGCTAATTTACTATGCACGTATTATTTTATACTCACACACTTTATTTGTACATGCGAACCTCTGGCCAGACCATTTTGGTAAGTTGTCAGAGTGAAAAAAAAAGCGCGCCGAAAAAAAAAAGCTTGCCCGCTTGTTGATGTTATGTTCCGATAGATGGCGCTGAACGGCGCGAGTCGCTGTGGAGGTTCGTACTCAAGTGGCTTCGTATCGCTTTACTATTCGCCTCAACAGATGGCGTTAGTAGTCGCGATCTATATAATGTTATTGTTTATTTAAAACTATAATCGAGCTTTTCAAGTTAGTACTTAGTAGTTACTGTTATTATGAATATACAGTATATATTTATGTAGTAGGTATACGTATTATAATCATAACTTTATTTATTGATGTTTTAGATACTGTGTACCTTTATGTTATCTATAAATTGTTATGTATTTTATATACAAAGCTTTTTATGTAAACGTTATTTATTTACTTGTTTTGCTTGTCTATAAATAAGATTTACAATTGTAATGCAGCACGGATCTCTTTGCATAATTGTGTGAGCCTCGTGCATTAGCATTGAAGACAAAAACTGGTACGAACAGACTGACAGGTGGCTACCTTCACGCTCCCACGCGGAGGGTAAGCAGATAAAACATACTGCTTTATATTTATACTATGTACATAGATAATAATATAATTTTCTGTTTGAATACTTACTTATCACACTTTTTGAGTATTTTTTTTTTCATTGGGAAATTTAATTTGGTTAGGGTAAAATCCTATAATGAGTGACGGAGGGGTGCATATAGAATTGATTTTTGTATGTGACAAAATAAGGGTCGATCCCTTCATTTATGTATGTAGGTATGTATTTGAGATAATACTCGATATGTAATTGGAAAAGTAAATTGAAATAGCTTTTCACTGTGAACCAGTTTTGTGCGAACATTTTAGTTCGATCAGTGGGTTAAAATACTTTTTTGACGTCAAAAATAGGGTAATGTACAGCGAATGTTACTATATCTATCATACTGTAATATGACAGTATAATACGATCATTAACAACAATGCTTGCATCTCGGATCAATCATAACCTGATTGACAATGCGACAGCTACTTTATCAAACACTGTTTTTATGACGATGGTGGGTAATTAGAGGCGTAGCGTAGACCCCTCTACGAAGTCTATGGGCTACGCTGTGCGTAGCGCTACGCAGTCAGGCGTAGCAGAGAGTCTGTGAAGTACCAGGAATTCATGACTTCGAGCGGCTTTTATTCGCGAATGAGTTAGGTTTACTTAGGATTGGTTCTAAAATTGAGAGACATTTTTATTATGCATGGGCAAACGAGGTAGACGGAGCCTAAGCTCAAGCGGTGTGGAGCGATACTCTCGGAAAGCATCCTCCAAAGCGCTCCTCAATCGCTCATTGCATTGGGTACTCACGGATATAGCCCCATCATCATCATCTTCACCGACGTTGTTGGGTCGCGGTAAAACACTAGATTGTATTTGCACCGCGGCTGGTGGCGAAGCAGGTGAGATGCGGCCATTCCGTGATTCCAGACGCAGTCTATCAATTACGGCGTCATCCAACATACGGTTACGCTGGATGACCCGCAACTGATCAGACGTGTCAAACCCTTTTATGAAATTTGTTTAATACTCAACTGCAAATTCTTAATTCAGAAGTTGGGGTATGGGTGAAATAGCGTTATTTATTGTTTAGATATATGTATAGGCATCTACTTTTTGCTAAGGAGTAAAATTGTAATAAGAATATTACGTTATTAAATACGCATAACTATTTTTTATCATCAATTGACGACTTCAGCCCTTACATTACTTTGCAACAATATTAAATCGTTTTAAAAAATAATAAAAATATTGTTGTATGCAATGTAGTTAGCAATAACTCAAAAATATAATTGCTGTCTCCAATTAACGTTTTACTGTATTTACAACCCCGAGCTACACCCCGTCTCACCGCCTCAGTAATTCACCTTGTAGGTATATCTACAACGTACAGTTTTTATAATAACTAAGGTTATAATGATTGTGATAACCGTCATTGTTACTACAAGATCGTAAAGTGAAGTTTTCCATAGTATTCAAGTACTTGTAATAAATACTTCAGAGTAATAAGATCTGCGACTCAATGTTATCAATGACTGGAAAGTGTCTATGACGTAGGGCGGACGTGCAAACAGCTCAGCTTTCCCTTTTTCACACATTTGCTTACAGTTTTCAGCTCACTGCAGAGCTGAATATTCTTTGTTGTACACGAAAATATTTATATAACTGTTGTACAAGTAATCTTAATTTTAAGGCTGGTTTTCTAAAACGAAATATATGTTAAACTAGATGCCGCCCGCGTGAACGTCGAAAATTATCCCAAGGGAACATAGTCCCGGGATAAAAAATCTTAGGGGAGACTCTTGTACCTTGGGACACTTTTCTTTAAATCTCCATAATTTAAGTTCAGATTGATCTATGACTATGAATGTTGAAATTCTTATTAACTAGCCAATAAGATCACAATATTATGAAGCAACAAACGACTTACTACGTTATATTAATGAGAAACTGACAATTAATTATTTTAAGAAATTTGTCCCAAAGTACAATCATGGCTCGTACCTAGGGACACATTTTTGTGAAACTAAACTGTCGACATATTAATTTATTTCTATCAGCTGACATAAATGTTATATATCTCGATAATTTAGGTATTAATGGGCAGCTGTTAAAGTTATTTAAAACACTGAAAATGTAAGAAAAATCATCTAAGAAGAATTTTGTAGTAATTAAAACAACCATCGTTACAAAGCTTATTTATAATCACTTTTTATTAGATAATTAGTTAAACAAACATAATAACAAATGCAAATAAATAACAAATAATAACAAATTTTAAAAAGTCATCTTTGCATATCCCATAGTGAAACTTGGATGCCTTTATTTAGTGATGAAGAAGAAGAGCAATTAGTAAAATATTGTTTATATTTTACTAATTGCTCTTCTTCTTCATCACTAAATACTCTTTTGACAGCATTCTGAGGCTGATAGACGACCTCAACGTTTTCTTTTTCTTTGTTTTGCTTCACATAACGGCCTATTAAAGATTTTGAAACATGAAATTCTTCGGCAGCTTTCCGAATAGATAAACGTTTTTGAATGACCATTTCAATTGCTTTTTTTAAGTTTTCCTCACAAGGTTTTGGCCGGGTGACTTTATTTTTACTTCGCGGCATCTAGAAACATAAAAACAAACATAAAAATGTAAAATGAAAATTGATTGTTTATAAAAAGCAACGCCTTGTACCTTGGGACAGTCCCAAGGTACAAAAAATTCACTGTCCTGAGGTACAAATTTCAATTGTATAAAACAAAGTGGGGTTATAATTTCTAAATTACGGAAATCTATTCAATTGAAATAAAATACATGAATACGAATATAGATAACAACTAATTGTATCATAATTAAACGACTTACCTCTAAATATTTCGATTTTAACACAGATTTAAGTGGATTGTGAAAAAAAGATCGGACGAAAAAATCACACAGCATGCCACATCTAAACAACAACGCAAAATGGCCGACTTTACTTGATGCTTCCTGAATGTTTATGTGAAATAGTTACTAGATGTCGCTAGGTACCCCTTCTAGATGCAATATTTTTAATTCAATGAGCTTGTCCCATGGTACAAGGTGTCCCGAGGTACAAGGATCTCCCCTATGTCCTTTCCTGGGACTCAAACAATCTCTATACCAAATTTCATCTAAATCGGTCCAGTCGTTTACGTGTGAAGAAGTAACACACACACACTCACAAACCTTCGCCTTAATAATATTAGTGTGATGTGATGTGATTATATTTAGACTGTTATGTCCTTATGTTGGGTAAAAGGCTCCCTCTCCTTTCTTCCATAAATAATTCAAATATGTCGAGAAAAATCTCATCCTGATAAAGTATCCTGATATCATATTATCTATTTAAATAAAATTATCGATTACAACTTGTATTGCAACCTTATTAAAACTCATAATCCCACGTATGAAATACATTATTTTTTTACGGACACAACCCGTCATGGGTAACTTACCGTAGAGTTGCGTCCGCGCCGCCAGTCACCTGCAAGCTACCGGCGCAGACGCGCGCGCATCGCGTTAAAAAACAAACATTCAAATATCGACTCCGAACACGAAATCGAAAATTAACACGACTAACCGACTAATAGTGTTTCGAAAATCGAACTAGTGGTGTGTAGTGTTTTTTCGTTTTTTAGTGTAGTGATGTGCATTAGGGATTCGATACGATTTTTTCGATTTTTACCGATACCGGTGACAACTAACGGTTTTATGCGGTTTTGTTGTTTTATCAATGGGTTCAATGAAGACGCTTGGATTTAGAAATATCTGTTAATTGGTGGTCTATTGCCTACAAGGACTTTGGTTCTGCTAAGTTAATTCATCATTGTTTTGACTGGGCCCGTACAATTGATTTGTTTGTTGAGCACTGACGTCATTCATCGAATTCGAATAATAAGCTAAGGGCTTATCCCACGCAGTTGTGCAACCAATCCTATAAGGAACTGTGTTGAAATCAACCTTCTAAAATTCCCTTTTGCAATGTTAATAAATTATAACATCACCATCGTCTTTGACAGCTTCAAATAATACGCCTCTTCATCATCTGCTTAGACTTTTCCAACCCATCCAGAGACCAACCTCGGCAAACGTTGCTTAACCTTGAAGATTTACCCGTGCGGCTGTTATTATTTAGCCACGTGCTCCTCCCGTGTAAAATCTCGTGTAAATAATACGCCTCTTATTGGCCTAAAAATGATCGATCTTCCCTTCACAATCATAATTATAATCTCTGAAACAAAACTACTACAATCCAAAAATAATATATGTTTAAAGGTGACATCTATGCAAATTAAGGACAATAAAAACCTGAAGCAGAATTGGATATGTTTACAAAATTAAATGTAAACAAAAACAAAAGATTAATATTGGCTTGTTGTCATTTGTTTAGTAAACTATTGAATGTTTGTTGTTTAACCTGTTTGATAATTGTATCAGTGGAAATAAAAATGTTGGACTGGCTAGCTCCAAATCGACTGGAAGAAAACTAAAAGAAACTGTTTTTTGATCTCACAAATCGTCCTTTACGGATTTTACTAATCAATACATTGTTCATAAAACAGTGGACCATATAAAATCCATAGCGGGCTTCGAGTTTTTCTCCATGATTATGAAATCTATTTCCTCCCTTGCTGTTAACACAAAGCCATCATCAATTTGTAAGTTAAATCTCCCTTCGTCATCTTTAAATAAAATGTCTGTTATTAAATTTGTTCTACGTACTTCAAAATCTTTGCCTGCCTTCAATTTCCAATCGTTATATGACAAAGAAACTATAATCATTCCAATAAAAAATGCATTATGCAAGAATTCCAACGCCCAATTAAATTGTACCCGACAATTATGCTATAAAATGTCGTCCCCATATAAAGTTAGCCAAGGTCCAGCCATGTGGGAGTCACCACTGAATAACACCTCCGTCAAAACAATGTTACTTCTCTCACCCACACAGGATATCATTGAAAATAGAGTGAACATGATTTATATTGAAACAAACAAGTGTTAGAAAAAAATAGACATCGGTTTTGTTGCTAGATTGTTAAAAACTAAAGCTGTAATTGATTTCGATGAGGAATAAGCAATAGAAGATGAGTCACTAGATTATTTTGTTAAGATAGAAGAAAATATCGAAAGAGTTACTGTTAAAAACAAGACCAGCAAAAACTGCACCTAAAAAATAAGTTTAAAACGAAAATGTTTATTGGCTACCTGAAGTAATGACAACTAATCGTGAGGATTATCACTTGACAGTTGTTCTTATGTCATATCGAAAGTATTCGAGATAGTGCCCCAGAAATGATATAAGTATTATGATAAATATTGATTGATTCATTGATATCGATTGCAATGTCAACATGCAATTGATAAAGTCTTATTTATGTCGAACATGCAATCATTAGTTATTAGATTATTTTGTTCTGTAATGTTGTTTCTTATTCTATTATGGTTAACGACGTATATTCTTTCTACATCATGCGTAGCATCTTCTAAAGTTTTGTTTAGACCGTTGAAAAATGCATATTTTTGCTCTCTCTACTTGTTTTAGTCCTACTTGCTTCTCTTCATATTTTTCATTCTTATCTATTTCCATTAAATTGCCACTATAATAGTAGCAGTACAATCCCATAGATACCCTTACGAAGCTTTGCCAGTGGCCACCGATATTCTAAACACGTATTGCACAATAGCAAGTGGCATATTTGAAGGGGCCTCGACATGAACAATAGTAATTAGCACATTTACCTGGGCCGTCGTTAGCTATGAACAATGTGTGGTCATCGCGAAAATATTTTATTTACCCATGATCATTCTAACAGTAAACCAGCATGCCTTTGATTTGTAATCATCGATCACTTTTAAAGGACTATTAGTGATCGAAGTTTGTTGTAGTTTTGTATTTGCATCCTGCTTATTCATGTTTTTTTTTTAAGACCATCTCTTAATTTCATTCTCTGTTGAAAAGCGATTGATGAAGTCCCCGACAAAACGAGCCTATTTTCAAGATGTATGCGGAAATCCTATGCCAATTTGTAAGATCTGAATTTTATGACTTAGGAAATATCGTATTGGAAAACATGAACAAATGACTAAGAATACGTTTAACTATTTATTAAATGCGATTTAAAAGTTATGGCCTCAAAACTGCATATCCGTTCTCTTATGTATAAACCTGGAAGTATTTTTCAATGACGATTTGTTTTAATCTTTAAGCACGATTTATTTAATAGATCTGTTCTTGTCCTCGATTAGATAAATGGTTTATTAAAAGTAGTTTAGACAATATTTCATGCTGTCATGATGATATAAACCTTTTAGCAGCAGGCAATGATAATACCTACATAGTTACTTTTCCAGCAGAATTTCCGATAAATGCATTTTAAATAGATGCAAACATATTTTTTTTCTTATCTAAAATACGATATCTTTACCTCACGAACTAGTGTTACTCCACCAAAGTGTAACCAGTTGCTGTTATGTAAAAATGTTTGCTCTATCATTTAGGTCAAGTTTAGCTGTGACTTTGACACTGACATTCTTTATTTCTTTTGAGTAATTAAAATACTGGTTATGCTGTTTTGTTTATTTATTTAATTCGTTTGGCATCTCATCTTAAGCATCTCCGGTTTCTATGGAAATAGTGACCTTTATTGTCCAGCTATCTTTCTTTTACTTAAATTGTAATTGTACTTTCACTTGCATCTTTGTATCGACATTATGTATGACCTTCAAAGCGTTGGAATTATTCGTTGATCAATGCTAGTAATTAAATTTTCTCTTTCACTGTGCATTCAAACCTTTTTCTTATTTGATCTAGTAGTGTTTGATCACCTTTATCATCAAAGCATTCACTTAAATTTCCTAGTTTATTTTCCTAGTCATTTAAATTCAGTCTCCAATTAGTAAAGGAACAGTTTCTCCACGGTCACGGATATTCTCGTTTAAAATTTAAAATCTTGTCCTTAAGTTTCCTGCTTGCGTCCGCCGGAAGGGCTCCGCCATATTTGTGGCTCGTGCGGTCCATGTATGGGCCAGTACCGCGCCTAATCCGTCGCATGCTTACCATACGACCACTTTTAGTTTCAACACCTATCGGTTTTCTTTGAGGGGTTTTGCCTTGCATTCGTTTATTAAAGTTTTTGTCTTGGGTTTTTGTCGAAAAGATCCGAATGTTTTTATTGGCAGTAGAAAAACGAACGACCATGTAAAATTTTCCAATAAATAATATACTAATGTCAAATGTTTAAGAAATGCATTATATTATATTTCCCTAATAAAATTAGTCGAAGAAAGCAGTAAAGTAGCAGTAACCGTTTTAAACGACATTTCAGCTACTTGCAAAATAACATTACACAAGATTACAAAAGAATAGCTTAGCATACCTTTCCTTAATGTCTTAAGAATTCACACCATAAGTTGTCACACACAATAAGTAAACGCGACGCGTATCGAATCCGTAATAAGAGGTAACTCCATTGCAGAGAACAGTATTATGTGTTACAACGGCCTTAAGGCCTAAGCGGAGCGAAGATGTCGATGTACCGATTTGTGAAAGAAGGCGGAAGCAGCAAGCGTCTATTCGTTCAGGGGACACTAGAAAGCGATGACTCGAAACCTCTAAAATCCAGCTTGAAGAAATCCTCTCCATCCCCTGTTGGGTCACCCATAACCACAAGTTTGAACTTGGCTTCTGTGCCCAGAAGTTTGAGAGAAGGGTTGACGAGACATGAGACAGTGTATGATGGAAACTACCCAGGAATGGAGCGATCATCGAGTTATCGATCTGGGTCCTATCGAGAGGAGAGCTACAACGGAAGAATTGTACATGATGGGAATCAGACTCACTTCGAGTATGATGGAGAGAGCGCGCTAGCCGTGCCGACGTCAGCCGGTGGCCTAGGAATGTCAGAGTTGCAGGCGATTCATACGAACAAGAGAATGTCGACCGAGGTTCTAGGCTCTTCTTTAGAGTCCACAAAAATCTCGAAGAAAGACGATGTCAGTGGTCAACGAAGGATCACCACAAGGATTGTTAGGAAGGTGACCACCTTGACACGAGGTGAAGAAAAGGCTTCAGCAGAAGACGTTAGAGGAGGATCAGTGCACAGATCTGCTGAACATTACAGACATGTGGAAATGGAATCATCGCTTCCAAGAAAAGTCAAGGTAATGATGATTCGACTAACAGACGCTTTTAATGTTAATGAGTCGTCGTAATCCAATAATTCTAGTTAAATACGAATTTGTAATCTAAGTAGACTTATGGGAAAAAAACGAGCTCCATTAAGTTATGCTGTATATCTAGTTATTATTTTTACGGGGCGTGTAAAATAATGCTTAAAATGCTAATAAAACATACTGTACTGTACTTTACGCCATTACTGCAGTTAACAATTTTACTGGAACTTTACAAAATGAGACCACTTGGAGTAAGAAACATCACAAAAAGCGATCCTAATTCAGATAGCAATTTTAATGAAAGACATTTCTTTCTTAACAACGATGAGAACTAAAACCATACAATTAGTTTCAAGCGATAATAATATCCTATCGCTGCCATAACTGATGGCGCCTGTCAAATTGATAGTCTCAATTCAGTGTAAAATTACAAAGTAACAAAGATATCCGTTAGTGTAATTACTGAAGACAGTTTACAAATAGCTGGTATTTTGAAAGACTATTATTACATAGATACACATTTGAGTAGCCTAGATTTTTCGAATGAGATATATCCGACTCTTTAACGGTATACATTGGAAAGTTTGTTTTTAGAGTCCGGAAAGATGATCAAGAATCAATTAACCGAACTTATCCCTTGTTTCGATATTAAAAGCTCTTAATGATAAGAACCTAAAAGGGCTTTTATAAACTCTTAAACAAGAGACTTAACAAGTGGAAACCCAAGAGCCTACTCCGACCACTTTGATTCCCAAATTACAATCCAAAAATAAAACATCAAAATGTTTAATTATGCTCTCTAGAATCACTTCAATGCAATCTTTAGAGTTCGTTTGTTACATTAATTTTCCCAATTGAATGGAGAGAGTTCAGCTTGGAGATCGTGATTTTGTAAGGACTGTTTCGCCATATGGCAAGTCTTTGTTGGGGAGTTGGTTCAATGTTTCATATCTGTGTCTATGTATGTCATATCGTCGCAGCTAGTGAACTTCCACTTTTAAAGGTCTTAAAATACATGAAGATGTAGGAAGCTCCCGCAATATTTCTACATTTTAGTACGTAAATTGTACCAAAAACTGTTGCACTGTAAGCATTGAGTTGTGTAGTAGCATTTATAAGTGATATATTTATGTCTATTTTATTAATTTGCGTTCTAAGATAACCCAGTTGTGCTAGTTCTCTCTTCATTTTGATGGTTTAAAATATTGTTGTTTTTCTCTCTAGTACTTGGACGTGAATGTTGTTTGGTACTTATAAAGTTTTGAGTACTGTTTGGTATTCTAACAGCATTACAAAAAATCTAACTACCATTCAACTTGCGATTTAGTTGATCAAACGCTTACCTCGAATCCACAGACGATTCGAATACAAAATTTTCGGCTGAACAATTCAAAATTAGAACATAACCAGCGCTCGCGCAGGCTAATCGTCGTCCATATTGCTATGCAAATGACAATAACGAAGTGCGCACGAGTATGACCCATACAACCTTGATGACGTAACCACGATTTTATCGATAACCTTACTACATAGAAATTAGGCCCGTTTTGGATTTGTAGCTAAACACTGTGAGAAGATTTTTCATGTGTTATTGAACTTAAAATCTCCATACATTTGTTGTTGCCGGTAGATAGTAATTGCAAAGCCTAAATTAAAAGAAGTTGTTGTCCTTAGTATGGCATGTGTCTTGTATAAATCACAGCTACTTTTCAAGCTCTTTCGACTGATTTTAAAGCACAGCTAGTGTAGTAACCATCTCTCTATCGACTCTTCTAACTTCAGCTCTCTCAGTATTTTATAAACGAACAGTAACTACATCAACCTTTACATTAAACGAGTAATGAATAACAATGGTTGGCGCTCTAACTAACAATCAGGTGCCTTTAGCATCCTGGCGCTTAGCAACTAATCATTTTGCATGATAATTATTGCGTTAAAGGTAAAGCATTGTTTCATACCTTTAATATAATGTGATCATTTTATATAATCTTTCAGATTACAGATAGATCTAATTTTATTTATGAACAGCATGCTTCGATTCCCACCCACACCTTTGAAAAAACTCCGTTGTTCTGGCTAATATCATTCAATCAGTTTTACAGCTTTCCGATGCTGGGCATAGGTTTATGCAAGCGTTATACGATTTAACTCGATCCTCGACAATATAAATCCTGCTACCAGTCATCCTTCAAAAATTGTCGCTCCACCTAGCCTGAGAGCGTCTTTCGTCATTTTTTTTCGATTCAACTTATCATGCATTTGTTAAATTAGCTAACCCATATAACGAAATGTTCAATTAAAAACACCCGGATTTAATCATTCTTAGTAAGTAACCTCTGCAAGCCTGCTTTTCCTTTAGTGAAGCGGATATCCTGGGATATCATCATCAAATTCGTATGAATAATTATAATCATGCAAGTTAAAAGCTTCTTCAATAAGGTCAGCGTTTAATTCAATGATTGCGTAGTAAGTTGTTTATGCACTCTTGATTTAAAATGCGCAAAAAAATTGTGATGTTTCGTTTATTAGCATTATCAATAAGCTAAATATTAGTCGGACAAAGTTCATGGCTACTATTTCAACTGAAAGGTTTTCAATTTACAACCTGTTCATTTCTTCATTGCCTTCACTTTGATTGTATCTGCCAGCATTTTATTTTTAATGACCAGTTTATACTCCTCATTCCTTCTGTTAACTATCTTTGTTTCATGTCCTTCGATGCTTGTTTATTTGTTCTACGCTGATTTGCGCTAAAAAGTTACTATTTTGCAGTCAAAGACTTTTTCTATTTATCTCTAATCAATTTTTGCTGCTAATTTAGCCTACCTATCGGAGAACAAACAATAGCATTGTGCTTAGATGCCACCGACCTGTGCCAGAGCCCTTTTTGCAGCTGATAGAAAGTATCAGATAAAGTCAATTGTACTGTAAAGTTCAACTCTTGAAATAAACTCAGTAATGTCACGATGGAGCGAACACTCCATGGAAATACCAGTCGTATGGCAAGTCTAATAGAGATTATAATCGGATGCTTGTTTCTGGTATTTCAGTAACCTACTTTTGACAGTATATGATCGCATGCATGCAGAATGCGATGTCGGTTTGAAGATTAAGAGCCTCTTGCGTTCATTGTTAGGTTTGGAAGTATTTATGTGAAGGGAAAGATTTGCCTTTAGAGTTGTGGCTGAAGAATGAGGCTGTGGAGCGTTGAGATTCTGTAATTTAAGGGGGAGCGAAGGATGATTTGTGAAACAGTTTGGCTAAAGCTCCCAAGTTTTCATAGTAAAATTCATGCGTTTAATATAACGTATTTGTGAATCGTAGACCTAATGCACCACTTACAAGGTCAAATTAAAAGTCAAAACATTTATTTCAATTGTACCACAGCAACATTTTATTCAATTAAACCCAATGCAGAGAATAGTCAAAAACAAAACAATATCAGTTATATGGGTTTTATCAAGTGTTGTCATAACATGACGATTCCAAACTTAGATAAGATAAACTTTTAATTTGATCAAAACTAAATCCAGAAGAACAACAACATCTACAATATGTGAACACCCCAACCAATTTATACATTAAATTGACCATGAGATATGAGCACAGCATGCAAATAGTTTTTATAATCACACGACGGTATCCCAGAATTGTGACAGGCTGTAACAATAGATGTACTAACACTTTGTTCTGGATTCTCTCAGTGGTTCTGAAATATTTGTGACCTACTCTGTAATCGTTTGATTAAAATCTAGTTTCTTTTTTCAATCGCCTTTGTAGACATAACTGAGGTCCGTAAGATATAGTAGTATTTCTTGATACTTGTTTTCTATTTTTCTTCTAATAATACTCGTAGGACTTGCAAAGTTTTGGTCGTGATCATTACAACTTTTCTGCTTAAAATCTTGTAGGTGTTTTTTACGACTACAATTTTCTTGGCCCTCTTTAAAAAAGTTTTTCATATTATCTTCAATGCTTTTTACAACCATGTTTGGAAAGACCTTACTTTACAACGTTAATAGTCAACAATTATGATGTTTTATATGCCACAGCCGCTAGTCGGTCAAAGGTCTTCTTAGTTCAAGACTGCTAAATAAGAAGTCATTAACATAAATAATTGTTTAAGGCATCTTTAACATTGTTTTCGGAAATAGTTATTATTCAATGAGATGAACAGACGATATTGTTGCCATCGCGGGTAGAACCTGGATAAGGCTGGCACAGCAACATGGGGATTGGCACAATAAAAGAGAGGACTATGCTCAGCTGTGGGCGAAGTCGGGCTTTGCATGATGATGATAAAAAAACAGGCTATTAGAATCTTTGGGAGCGAATAGTCTGTCAATTAAATAATCTGTTATAGAAACTTTTTCATATTCAATCTATCTATCAGGTCCATCATTATTACTAATAAATACTTCATTAATGTCCACCTGTTGATTGCTCTGGCATGCAAATTGTACACTTGCTGTAGCGTGCTTGATCTCATGGACCGATGCATCTGCAATTACGGCTGAAGAAAATGCTAAGTAAATTTAAATAATTATTGTGTCTCAGTTATTGAGGGTTTCCTTTTGTTGTCTTGTTTAAGGTTTTAGAGGATTATGTCATTGTGTTCTATGAAGTTGTCAAGGTTTATCGTTAGTTTAGCAGTGTTAGTTCTTGGGTATTTATGGTTAAACTTCTTATTTATTTAGGTAACCAACAGCTGTATATCCGATATGTTACAAAATATATGTATTGCAGTTTTTTATGCCTTACAACAACACTGTTTGGATTGTTTTTGTCATTACCCCTACCTTGGTCCTTTTACCTATATTTAAATTATTCTCGTGGAGCTAACGTTTTTATTGATGATTCTTCTCCGACTTTTCCAGAGAAATTCGTCTTAGTATTTTTGTCAATACGGCCTCAGTATAACAATGTTTTTACTGAAGTTCTTCGTAGTACTAAAGTTACCCTCGTCAAAGCATGCAAACAAAAACAACAAATTACATTGAAGGGAAATTACGAACTTCCGCTCCACACATCCTTGCATAAAAAGTTGACCAGTGAACCAATCGATTTAGTTTCGAGGGAGCATCAAACTATCGAATCGGAACTGCTGTTATACGTTTAAATTTTGCGTCGCTCCTGTACGGTCAACAAAAATGAGGAGCACTCTGTAAATCCAATGTTTGGCAGATCCTAATCTATGACATTTTCTGTCATCGGATGTCGGAAAATGATACCTTCGCAATGCAGAGGTTATTTTCTTTGTAACTCACATAATGTCTTTTTTTTGTTGTCTGTACGTATAAATTTTGAATACAAAACCGATAATAGTGAACAATGATGCGTGTGAAAAATGTCTCGAGAATGTCTCGGATGCTTCGGAAGTGTTCTCACGCGATTGTTGCTGCGTTGTTGCTAAGTGCAGTATTGTTAGAAGCGATGGGCATTTGTTTCGCCTTATTTTGCTATTATGTTTCGTGTTATTTGATGGTAGCTTAGACGATGTATGTACAACTGAAGTATGCCTAAGTCGTTTTTGGACTTGCACGCGTATTTTATATTGTTTTTAATCAGTTAGTTTTATTTTGTTGTTATATCTGCTAGTCCCAAGTAACATTTTTTCTTTCTTTCTATTGGAATATTTTTCGGTTTTAGTGTAAACTGTCGAGTTAGACGTTATTCTTATAATTTTTTGCACGCCTCAATACACTTGCACACATGATTACCATGATAATCAGTCCGGAGTTTTTGTCATATCTTCATCGAAGAAAGTTAAGCGGAGCGTTGTGATGACTACTTTTTTGCGCCCCTAGTGTAATTTGCTGGTAAGGTGTATATTACTTTCTGAGCTGCTAAGTTGATAAATTAATGTAATTTAAATCTTAATGGTACTAAAATAAGCTTTAAGATGATTAACGTCATCGGGTAATTAAAGGTAACTAATCATTACGGAATTGCGAATCATTGACTTAAATCGTTCATTGAGTGGGTGGGCCGTGGGCCTATTGAAGTTGCGGTAAAAAATATTTTCCAAGCGGATCTTGTGAGCATTGAGCAGCAAGACGATTCCGAAAACGTAACTCATAAGAAGTTCGATACAATTGGTGCCGTCAAATCTGTGATTGAATTGAATTAAATGCAAGTCACTGCATCAGACTGCATGATAAGATAAGTGACTTATTTGGAAGACTTACATTGAAACTTTTTTATACAAGTTGTTTTTTCCAATAAAATGGTTAATTTCTTCAACGTTTCTAACCAAAATTCAAGCTATCCCGAACAAGAAACATGAAAACAGAAAGCAATTGTTCGAAACAACTTCATTGGGCAAACTAGGCCACTCACGCTAACTGTGCTAACAAATACCTCTAATGAATGATCAATCAACATAACATAACTTTAAAATCTATATTCCTTATGATCTTAGTCGATACTTAGACAATAGAGTTATGTTCGTGACTCCGGTGACTCGAGAACACCTCAGACAGTTGAAGCACGTGTTCAGGTATAATTATTATTAATAGTTCACCACACGTGTATGTGTGGATATGTCGAATAATTTTCCTTACTATGTTATTACTTACTTATTATATTATTTTACACTATTATAAAGAGTTTAGAGGTATGTGGTACAGATAGTAAAGTCCCGCACACCTTCACTAATAAATGGGAGGATCCTCCGAACCAGACGGTTGTTGTGTCTGCCCGATAGTTGATATTCGGCCTGTTGTATTTGTTCAAATCGCACGGAGAACTTTGCTTGCGCGATGCAGGATTTCGATGTTAGTTCGTCGTAGATGGCGCTGCGGTTCTTTTTGTTGCCGTACAAATTTCGCGTTCTTAGTTTTTCATGTGGCGGCATTGATGCCGCTACAAGAGTATATAATAGTTTTAAGATAATTCTCGTCATATTGGTCGATATAGTCATCTCCCAAGTTGCACCGTAACATCTTCAGGTCATAGAATCATGTAACTGGCATGAATTGAATGGGAAATAAATTGGTCCTAATCGAATTATACTTCGTTTGATCTCGCGTCAAAGTCAATTATTTGCATGAAGTAACACACACTGTTACAATGCACATGAACTCTGAATCATCTTTTACGCATTTTGCGGTCTTTGAAGATGGTCATTTAAGACTAGATAAAGCTCGGACTCAAATCATAGTTTCTTCATAGAAAAGCCTACCTTGAACACGTTATTAAGAGCACGTCCATTCAGATGATAACATGACGAATGAATATGCAATCACATAAGCGTGAGACGTTTGATATAGCGACATCGGTAAGATTTCTAAGATTCGTTATAGTTTCGCAGCGAGCGAGCGAACACCGAGGCGGCGCATGCAGGGTTCCGCCTCGCTGCGTCTGCTGTTGAAACAGACGTAACGTAGGGTTTTAGTAATACTAGCAGGGTTTTAAAACACTGTAAGTATGTAGATTTGGACTGTTGATTGTTTGCAACACATTTGGAGATTTCTTTTAAACTACTGATGCTGTACCTATGTCTCTAGTTATTTTGTGTCGATGCTTGATATGAAGGGAAGTGGAAGCTATAGCTTTTCTTACTCTTTCACTGTCATCTGTCGTTGATTCCATTGCAAATTCAAAGACGGTTAAATATTTTTAAGTTTTCTGATACTTTCATTATTTCTGGGATTCTCATCGTACTCACGCTGTACATTCTTCCTTTTCTCTTGGTTCTTTGCTAAAAAATGTTTCTTTTGCGTTTATTTTGTTAGTTTTACCTTTTTTTACTAAAAACATAATCACGCTCAAAGGTGCTTAAAACATCCGTCACATATTTAAGCGTCTGTAAAAATATTCCATGATGGCTCCCACTCCTATTCTAGCTTCACATATTAATGTGCCATTTCTAAACTGTATATTAACCCGTAGTCTGCACAGTAGCTGGGGGTTAACGGTGAGCCGTGCTTGCTCGGCGTATCGTGGCACATAATGTACGTGCAATTTATTATCACGAACGTCTTGTGGCGGCTTGGAGGGGTCTTGAGCGTCTGTGGATGATTTGGTGTGTGTGTGTTTGTTAAGTTTTAAGCCAGGAAAATTCCAGTCAGTGGCATATGCTTTAAAAGAAAATGCGGTTTTATGAGTTTCGCAATTGTAGTGCTAATTTTTATATGCGACTTATCTTCTTAAATCAAATGTAAAAGAATCTGTCCAAATTTAGTAGCAACGGAAGAATAAATAAGTTTCGGATTCAAAGGAATTTCTGTATCTCCTAACTATCTAATAGTTAGAAGATGACAAAACGAATCCTTTGCTCACAATTTTGAACACTTTTTTCTCGGACTAAAGACCGAAATAAATGAAATGCTTGAAATAAAAGAAACCTTAAAAGTTAAAACAATTGGCTCTAGCTACTGCTGCTGTCAAAACCATTAATCTCAATCGTCTCTGTTGAGGCTTCCCACAACAAAGTCTGTTTTCATGGAGCCACAAGTGTCAAGAAACATTTCCGAAGATATTGTTCTGGATTTGACCTTTTACCTGTTGCTTCGAGAGTTTTTGATATTCGCAACTTGTTGTGATCATTTCATGTGCTTTTTTTAAATGTACGATTAATTTCCATGACATATGCGAGATTAGTAAGAAAGACTGTTACTTTTGAACTTTTCAAAAATGTAAAAATACTGGTCTTCTAAGGCTATATGTGAACATGGTATCTTCAGGCACACAAATATAGTATTTTTCAATAGGTATCCAATAATATTATCGCCCGCTGACTGCACAGTATGAGGGTTCGCAGTTCGTAGCACACAACCGGCGCAAGATGGCGGACAGGAAGCACGTACACTCGTACAGGTGCGCTGCGCGGGCGCACATGACACGCGAATGCGCGGCCATGCGTTAACGTGAACTTGACGCGGTGCCGTATGGACGGATTTTGAGGATGGGTCTGATGGTTTGGAGGGGTCTGGTTCGAAAATTTGTCGTAGTATAGAAATATGTATGTATATGTCATTTTGTGGAACTTTGGCAGGTCTTTTCTAGGTACTTAAACCAAATCAATTGAAGCAAGTAAAGAATTACTTACAGCAAGTTAATATTTGATTTGTGTTGAATTTGATTGGAGATCTCTTACAGTAAGGTTTTGGGTTTGAGTGAGAAATGTATATTCATTATAAATTCTGACTTTGTAGCCAACAGATAAAATCAGTTGGTTGAAGTTTTGCGTGCCCGCATTTATTTATCGTTACAATTAATTGGAGTTAAGAAATTCCACAAGCGTAACCTTTTTCCGTAATTTGAGAGATTAAAAGGTAGTAGCATTACCATTTCAAAGCAGAACGTCTTCTTTCTTCATCCATCTCTAAACTCCACATCATAGAACGAATATAACATAGGTAATCTAAACCTAATCCTAGGACAGACACGTAACATCGAAAGTGGTGGTTCCGCACTAATAACTGCGCCGGCGCCGCTTAGAAAGCAAAGGGCTGGCGCACACTGACTGGGAAAGTGAGAAGGCGATAAATATGTGACTCTATACCCGTGTGAATCCGGATTTATAATTAAATAGCTTTTGCAAGCGGCTTTGCCCGCGTGAAAGACGCAAATTATATCAAGGGCTCCCGGGTAAAAAAAGAACATGGTCTACCCGTGTCCTAAGTTTAATCTAAATCTGAGGTCGTTAAGATGTGAAGGGTAACAAAGAGACTGAGTTACTTTTGCATTTTTAATATTAGGATGCATATTTGGAATTCAATTCACAGGGACGATTCTAGTGTGAGTCATGCAAATGAAATTGATCTAGCGTTGCATGTTAAATTCGTAAAATATGTATAGGTTGGCGTGTTTATTGAATTTAATCATTTATGTTCATGCTTGTTAATATGTTAAACTTATTAACTTCATATAAAACAAGTGCCACATTATGTAGATGATGAAATTTGACAAATATGTGTTCAGTTTCTCTTGCTCTTAATTATTATGGAGATTTATTTCCCGCTGCACCAAAAAATGCTCCTGAATTACGCGACTCCTTCACATTATCACCGCCTTCAACATTGCTTTAAAATCCCAACGCACGGAAGGAAGCCTTTAAAAAAACTGTATTTGACATTTCTTATCTTTGATCACATATACAGCACGTTTTAAACTAACATTTTTTGCGGCGACATAAGACAAGAAACATTATATTTTGTAGCAGCGATTAAGCAAGCTACCAGGTTGCAAATTCTGAGAAACTGCAGTTATCATGTCAGTCACTTGAGTAGCGAATATAGGAGTAGCAGAAGTACCACTTCATTTGAAAAGGATATGAAGATTAAAGTCAAAGTCAAAGCATTTATTTCAAATAAACCATTATCAGGTAGTTTTGAATTGTCAAAGTCAGTCCGTCAAAAACATGAAGCTATTTGCACGTTCCAAAGCGTAGATCTCTATGGAGAAGAACGTGCAAGAAACTACACGGAATGTCCGTCTTTTAAATCATTTAATGTTTACAAAAATCCTGGTTTCATTAACCTTGTTGCTTCTATATATGAGAACAATGTAAAGAAAGAAAACCATTTTTTTTATAGTATCAAATATTAAAATGAGGCAGTGGCAACTAAGGGATGACCATTCTCCACTTACGGCGCCCGTTCACGAACATGACGCGTGCATTAGCACCATTCAGCTCAACCATTAAGGATTTTATCGTCAGCGCTGAATTAAATAGGATGTGATGGTCTGTCAATGGCAATAAAATTAAAATTAGTAAGACCAGTATTTAAAGAAGAATAAGATAAGGGCCACCGAATACGCCTATGCTATCGGGGGATCACTTTATGTGTGTAGTTCGACCTCATGACCTCTTGCTCGTCACCAGTCTTGAGTTTTTTATTATTGATTGGCTCGCGTTTGACCACAATCTCACCTGGTGGAAGGTGGTCGCCGATGGAGCACGCTTGCCTAGGAATAACCTATTCACTCTTGACTTAACCACCCAGTTGTATCTATTGGGAAATACAGAATCCTGCAGAGAAACTCCTTAGCTGCACGCAAAATGAAAGTAATCCCAAAACGTTTTGGCGCATTGCAATGCCGTTGTCAGTTACTGCTAATTCATCATCAATCCATTGTCTTCAGTCCATCGATCACTTTAGAATTTTTATTTTTCCATCATATCGGAGCCCGGATTAAAGTATTATTCGGTCTTGTTGTTAAAAGCTGATGTTCAAAGTGGTTCTTCTATAACTCCTTACATTATATCGAACTCAAAACTGGTTGAAATATCCGCAAAACATGCAAATTTTAGCCCACCTAGAACAGTTTCCGCCGCCATGACATCACTGGCTATATTTATTGGTGCACCGTTAATTTAGTTTTCCGTTTTAATCTAGTTTAATGATCTCAGAACATTTATGTTGTCATATAAATTGCTATCTGTTGATATTTTAATTATTTTATACGAGAAAAAGAGTTTTATGAAAAGTATTTTCAAGTTTAATTTAAGTCTATCCGCACAAATAAATTAATTACCCTGTTTACTAAGCTTATTTCCAATTGCGAAATACTCTAAGATGACTTAATAGTGTTATTTTTAATTGATCAACTTCATTTCCATCCTTGACTTAGTAAATTGAATCGTCTATGTTCAGTACAACGTACAAAAACTGTGTGTGCATCTCCATTAACTTTGTCCTTTTTACGTCTTTAATTTGACTTTGATTGACTTCACTGCACTTGACAACCAATATCCGTTGAAACTTCCTCTCATTTTTTGCACATCCTTGACAGTATCTTTATCCTTATTTCAAAGTCCCACTTATGTGTTAGTTTATCTTAGTGCACTAAATCTTCTCACATGTGCATGTACCGTTAATCCTGAGGAACTAGAATTCTGTATATGGCATGCTCTGGTGAGATCCTGCTGGTTTCACACATGATGTCATTCTAACTGTATTGGAGAATGTCTTTTGTGTCGGGTTAAACATGCGTTAAACTTTCCAATTTATTGCTGGTCATGTTGTTGACGATATTTTGGTGGTCCAATTGCATGAAAAAATGCTTATTGATGTATTGAATTTGGAATCAATATTACCGCGACATTAATACGTTTACTTCGTATTAAAGTTCCAAATAAGTAAAGGCTTCCAATTAAGTATAAAGCTCATAATAGCGATAATGCGAAAGCTGCGAAATTCAAGTTACTGGAACTGACGGTTCTTGGTAAATATTGATGAACGCAAGCAGCTGTGGCAGAACGTGTTTCTGTCCAAATTAAGGTATGCAGGATTCTAGTATGGGTAATATCTTCTACATTTTTTTATTCTCCGACTATCTATGGATTGCAAATAATTCGAAACTATATTCCGAGTTTTCTGCGTCTTTGACCAAGTTCGAAAGCTCTTTACAGAGAATAGTTTCACATTTATGCGTGTGAGTGGTGGCTTGTGTAAATTATTCTCATGTTTCAACCTTTAAATTGGCTTCTAAATCTTTCCCCACATCTTCAATGTGCACGGAACCAGACACATTTATTTTCCAGATTCAATCTTCAAACCTCACAATTAAAACCTCCATTGTTTTTACAACAAAATCTTCATATCCGTTTATCATACCTATTAATATTTTTACTCCTACATGTATTTCTTTTAACTTTTTGTCTGTACTGTACTGCAGCCCATATATGGGCATGATGTCAACAGCGACATGATCTCATTGGTCAGGACTGTCGATTATGTTCGATCGTTCATGGTTTATAGTTAATTTTATGGGCAGATCTGGATGTTAAGTGTGTTTATTTGCATCAGTCGCTAATGTACTCGTCATCTATGCAACTTTAAATTACTGATTTTCAATTTGATTGATATTCAGTCGCACAAGTATAATCTAATATTTATAAAGTAAAGTCATTTAGCAGAAGATGGATAGCTATGTTTTTCTTTGTTTTCCTATCCATCCTGTGCTAAGTCATCCCCCAACTCAGTGATAGTATCACAAGTCTTTATGTTGTTGCTTGTGATTGCCATCTATTGTAATATGCTTTTGATTACTGCAATAGAAATGCTTTCATCATAATCGCAAGCAACCTAGCAACACATCAGGTATATCCTGATAACATATACCGTCCATCAAGATGCAACTAAACCATCACTTAAAACTTAAACCACAGCTCACAGCACAAGAACACCATTTAATACACGCAGTAGATAAGGCTAACAATCGGGCGATTCTTCAGGCCCCAACAATGGGGGGAACGGAGGGTTCTCAGTCTATCAGCCGACGATCAGCAAACTGCCTGACGGTGACGGTCTTTCACTTACATACGTGTCATGTAATTGGTCAATTGTTTTGGTACCGGCTTCGAATGTTTTGTCTTTTATGTGTTGAATTTTTCTGTATTGTTATTTGGTAGCTTTTATTTTGGATATGGTTTGATTGAGGTGTTTCGTTGACAGCGAATTTATACTTTCAATTTTATGCATGTAATACTTGGTTATGCTCATCTCATTGATTTGCGTTGATTGGCTCTACGCCTGATTTATTCACAGATTCTTCAGCCCTTTCCTTTATTGACTTACTAATAGTTGTGTCTTTATTTCCCCCACGGTTTTATTTCCTATCGTCATCTTCTACAAGTCTTATTGCTTTGTTCCTCTACCATTTTCTACTTACCAACAAGGCAATCCGTTGTAACTGATTCATTTTCGACTATATTCGCATCGTTAGGCTGTATACACCAAGTTTTATGGCCTGTAAACACATTAGCATAAGTGCTGTGTGAAGAATAGTATACAGTATTAAATCTTCGATACAATACTGAAAGGCCTCTGTGAGGATTCTTAATTACGTTTTGATGGGAAAGAAGATGACCTTGATTTTATTAGATAGAAGTTTATTGAATTGTGTGAAAGATGTCTTGAATGTTAAGTTGAGTTGTTTAGTTGCCTGAGGATACTGTAAATATTGTTGATCAGAAAATTTAAGCAGTCACTGAGACCTTGTTCAAACTTATAGTATCTTAATGAGGATTAACTGCATTTAGATACTTTTTCTATTTTTAATCAGACTTTTGATAATGATTAGCTACAAAATCATCATTGAACGGTCTCGTTGTTTAAAACAAAATGTTTGATTAAACCTTTAAATATTGCACCATCATTACCTTAAAGAGATTTGCAAAGCCCATTTTATTACCTTTTAACCTGTTTGTCGGTACCGACTAGACGTCAGAGGTCAGTCTGAACTTATCTAAAAGAGTCACGTTTGGCACACCTTGCATTTTTTGAGCCTGTCTAGGCAAACCTTGGCCCCAAAGGATGTTGCTACATTGTGCGTGTATGTCAATTTTAGTAGCACGTTGTTCTAGTAAAAGTGTTTTGTTATCTAAAACCACATGCGTCGCGAATATTAAATGTAAGGTCGCTTATGGTGTGTTTCTTGCCAATTTCGACTTTGCTTCAATTGAAAAGGATTATGTTAAAAGAATGGTTATTGCTTGACATCACCTACGTTTATAAGTAAGGTATCAGTACTTCATAGCTTAGCTGGAGGTGAATGCTATCTATATTAAGTATCGTCTCTTGTAAGTACGCATTCGTGAAGGTAATTTTCTTTATTGATAACTGTCGTGTTTCAAGATTATATAATTTTCTATTAACTTTTAGTTCGCATGTCACTCCCGCTACTAAGTATTTCCTCTGTGGTAGTGACGTACCATTCGTGGGCAGATACTTATCGGTCGATCACGAGCGCGCCTCACGAACCAAATCCACGCCACTGATATTTATTTGGAGCAGCCTAGTTGATTATGGTGCCTTGGTACTAACGGAATTGCAGTCATGTAAAGAAAGTTATGTTTGTTTGTCTACTACTTTTATAGTTTCTAAAGCATCCCTACCCAGAATCGTTTCTCATTCTTACTGCCTCCTAAAAGAGTAATATTATGTCGTGTGACAGAAAACAAACAAAGAAAATGGGATTAGTTTGACTTCCTACTCCATCTATTTAATTTTCTTAAGTAACAGTATTTCACACTGCAGTAATTTCCAATGTAAATGTTCACGCCCCTTATCAAGCTCAGCAACAAGCACTCCCGATAAGTTGATTAACTAAACCCGCTTCGTCTAGACAAGCTCTTAGCTTGTCACGAAGTCTCCAATACTCGTTGCAGCTGACGCCTATTTGATTATGCACTCCTGGTACTAACGGAGTCAATTCAGTGCAGCGTAGGAGGAAAGAGTTACAACATATTGCAAAAGTGCATTCGAGTTTGTTGACAGCCTTGCTACATACAAGCTGGCTGTCAATTCCTCGCCTACGGTTGAAATTGAATAATTCCAAATTACTCTTGTAGAATACTGATGTTACTTACTTTAATTGTCTCTAAAGGTTATTGAAGAATCTTCCAGCAAGAGAGATCTAATCTCTACCTATTTCGCAGCTTTTTAGAATACTCTCTTGAAGACCTCTGAATCTAGGCTGTGGTTTACCTGTCTCGCTGATTTCAGCCCTGGACCCAAAATAAATAGAAAACAAATAACCACTCCGATTGGTTTCGCGTCTATTCAAGCATTTGCACAATAGAATCCATACTGTAATTGATGGATATAAACAAATCAATAGGTTCGTTGCCCTCAATACTTGAGTTTTGAAGTTCAATACTGGACAGAAATACATCGATTGGATCAATCATACCCGAAGATAAATTTAACGAGTCTGAATATCTCTGTCTGTTACATGTATTTCACTTTCCTTTGTCTGTATTATTTCGGTAGCCTCTTTGAGGTCGGTCTTAGATTTTATCGAACGTGGGAAAATGAAAATGACAATGACAAAAGTATTTATATCTTAACATAAAAGATTATGATTATGTTTGACTACTGTCCTCATAATGAAGTCAACGCATTAAGTTGTCACAACGAAGAAAGTAACATACGCACATTACTAAAATGGGAAAAAGCCGTCTTTGTTAGTTGAATCAACCAAAGAGGTTCCATTCTCAAAATCACACATAAAACGTACACATATCTGAATCTCGTGATATCTATTAGTTGAATAATAAGATACAACTATCACAATACCAGTCGACTTTAATAATAATTCATTTATAACTGGTCCAAAGTATCAACCCTAATATTCACACCAATCCAACGTAATCTTCGTAGAAAATCAGCCGAACAAATTGAAAGACCTGATGATATTTTACGCAGACAAGATTGAGCGAAATGGAGCCCCGAATACCGTTCTAAATAGCGTGATAGGATCTTGGTGCGTCCAACCATACTCCACAGAATGGAAAGGTGCAGAAGGTTGGGTCCATACAGTGAGCGAAAATGCACGCACACATAAGAGTCAGTTTACATACAGTTTACGTGCAAGTGCCATTTGTTTGAGATCGCCGAACGGACTCGTCTGTGTATGCATTTTTTTTTCTTGGATTTGAAATCATTAAATGACTTCTTCCGCTCTGGGTGGAACGGAAGGGAGTGTCAGGCTCTTACTGAGCAAAACCCATCCGTATCCTCCTAATGCCCTTAGCGTTCCATGGCCGCGGTGACTCTTTCGAACAAATTCCACAACCCTGGCAGGGTCTATATGCATGCGCCTGATTTTGCTGTTTGTATGATACTGACCTTCTGTGCTACTCTGTGCGTATACAGATTACAGTAGGTTTATTACAATATTACTGTTCTCAGGAATTCGGGCAGCATTTTCTGTGTCACGGATTTTATGAATGTCGAAGAAATAGTGCTCTGAGATTTTTACCTGTCATTAGTCATTACAAGTCCTTTTCGCCGTCAGAATAAAAGTTTAGAGCTAAAAGTTTTCAGTACCTTTGGTAATTTGCTGGCGGAAGTTATAATTATAACGGATGTAGATATTTATTTTACAAATCTAGTTCTTGGTAAATATCCTCGGTTTTGGCTTTGTGATAAGCTAGGCGCCACAAATTAAGCAAACCAAATATGGCAAGACGAAGACAGGGCAGACTGTGGGTGTATTGTATTTGACCAGTTTACCGTTAAATACATAATATAGGTTAGCAACAGCAAAATACCTAAAACAATCAAAATCGTAACTATTTTGTTGTAATTCGCTAATCTCTATTCTAATAATACTTGTGGTTCAAACAACAAAAACTATTTCCCATATTTCACAGAAACACTATTTGTGCTATTCATTTTTGTGGGCAAACCGCAAACCGTCGACAAAGTTAAAATTACCGTCGCACTGACAAACTTGAAACTTCTTTCTTCGGGTATTTCTAAACATGATATTTTAAAAAACGCAGACATAACTTGGTTGTTTCTTAGACCATGACCGTACGGTTTCATTAAGATTCGACGTCCAATAGCGGCCAGTTTTGATATACTTTAAATCATTGATATGGATTAAGATACGGTTCTAATTACGACTGATATTAATATTGTTACTGGTACCCACGAGGCTTGTTTTACAAACAACTAAATGGCAAGGTATCATGTCTGGTTATGATTTTATCGATATTGTACAGACAGTTATGGTATTTAATCTTTTAGAGATATTAATCACTTATTTGGCTCTGAAGACGATGAATTTGTCGAAGATAATATGTTTGTAGTTTGTACCATCTAAATAAAATACTTTAACTTTTGAAGATCGATCTAAATTGCTATTATGACTAGATACCTATATCCGACATCTACCAACTATAAAATCCTGCCATTTAAAGTGTAGACAGGAAATCGACTTGTCGTAACATTGACATATAAATTGATTTATTATTAGATTACCAACAAGGTTCGAATCCTACTGACTTACTGGCAATAAATATGGTCAATGGCTAGTTCTATGAAGCAGTACACGATGAGGCTTTAAAGATGTTTATAGCAAAGCATAATAATACAACGAATCTAATAAAGTACCAATAACGATACTATTAAATGTTAATAGAACTTATAACGTCGTGTAATAAACAAATCAAATTCAAAGATTAAATAAAGTAACCAATTTATAAATCCAGCAGTAGCTAAATAACAGAAGTACTTCACCTATTTTTTTAAAAGACTGGTGCTTTCCGAAGTGAAGCTTAAAAATTCCTACCAAAAATTTAACTTTGCACACGTAATAATTATATTTTTTTCCATTTCGTTTCGTCTGATCTTCGCTTCGCTTAGGTCATCTTCGAAACTTTTTTCGACCATGAAATCATCGTTTCTCCAACACTGAGCATTTTGAATACTGATACCATCAGAATTCAAAATGGCTGTTGTATGCTGAACAAAGGATTCCTTACTTAAAAAGGTTACTCATCGCCGTGATTTATTGTAAAGCTGTATAGTTTTTACTTAGACTATAATATTGTTCTGTGTTAATAACTCTTTGATAGCTCAGGATCTTCTGCTATTGGAGCCAATGAAACTTCTTTCCTATTGGACTCCAAGAAGCATTTTTGAGTCAGAAGTATGTGATGATAGGAATCATAATATTCTTTTGATTCATGACTTGATGCTGGCATTACTGAAGAATATTCCATTAGAGAGTTCATAAAGTTCTTCAATCCTAGTTATAATAATTTTATTGAAGACTTAAATTCCTAATGTAAGAGTTTCCACTAAACCTACGGCAGAATTTTCAGCACTTAACATAAAATTGAAAACAGGCAATAAGTAATCTCTCACTTTACTTATAACCAAGTTATCATAATAATGTGTTAACAACTTTGCAATAACTTACTAGTTATTTACATAACTTAAACATATTACACAGACTTATTAAGTTTACATAGTGTAAGCCGTAGAATCGATTTATGATGATGTTTACCTGGAAAGTGGGACGTAAGAATTGATTTTCATTTTGATTTGGGAGAGTAAGAACATTTACTACTTTTGTCTTACTCATCATTGCGAGAACAACAATAGTATATAGAATTACTATTGATTACATTTATTATTTTTGCCTTATGACCTTATTGAAATTATGTACTCGTAGCATCCTATAAGTAAGACTTGCTAACAGGAACTTTCTTGATTTACTCTTGAGTCATATTTTTTCATTCCTATTACAGATGTATTTAGATGTATATAGGTTGAATAGTTGACTCATGTGAGATGGTTTCCCAAATAATATCCTACTACTCTTCTTGAATTATCTCCGGATCTTTATTTAGCATCAGCAACATCTTCGAAGCATTTTCTTGAATTAAATGCCTTCTTTGTTACCAAACAATATCCGTATTCGTTACAAAGAAAAACCAATTCTAATATTTCTGAAAATTGAATTCAATTGCAGTCAAAGGTTTCCGTTAAATCTATTACAGATACAAATAGCTATTAAAATAAGTGTGGACTAAGTAAAGACCCTGACATCGTCTGTATGACATCATGGATTCCACAGCCTCGGCCAACCGCCTACGCCTTGCCAACTTAACTAAACATACCAACAAAAACATATCTTTCCTTAATTTGACAGTCACAAAGACGAAAATTGAATGACAATTAAGTAGAGAAGACGTTATCAGAATTTTGGTTATTTTGTTTATGTAACTTAAGCATTACATTGATCTTGTGAGTGCAATGAGTTACGAATTTTGTTTCTTTTACTGATTTAGTATTCTCTTTATTTGTGTCAAATAACACATTCTTAAACATTTGCAGTTTCAAATTTATTTTGTTGGGTACGGTGAAGGGCTTCTACCAATTACAAATGTCGGTTATATGGATGACTAAAAAGTCATCCATATAACCGACATTTGTACACTGTCACTTTGGTTTATTCCAATCAATCCTATTTCATCAATATGTACACGTACGATTAGCATGAGCGAAAGTTGTACAAACATGCATAGCTATGCTTTCATGGACTGATTCCCGTCGACCAAGCCAATGAACACGATGATTGTACTTTCTTGATTTTACTAATTTTTACATCGCCACTAGTTTTACTTTGTTGCAGTTTATATGCATCTGTTTATTTTGCATTGTTCATAGCTCAGACAAATATTTTATCATGATATTCGAATATTCAAGTGTCCTCAACATGTAATGATACTACTACCACTGCGATTAGTACATGCTTAACATCTTCCTATTAATTAATAGTTTCTCTAAAGGTTGTGGAGTTCACACAGAAGTTGTTACTGACATGCTTCGCATGACCAATAAGGTGAAATTAAATAGCCCCTGCGAATCTTAAGAAACACTACCATTTAACTCAACAGCTTATAAAATTAGCTCTCATATAAATCTTTCTGAAGACCTCACAAAAAATCTATTCAAACATTTCTTGTTACAAATTCTTCGCATCAAAAATCACTATAATTATGGTCTTCAAAATGTCAGTACGTAATATGTAGCATGTCACGCAAGGTCAGAGATTCGAAACTTGTTCAGTAACACGTCTCAAATGATGGACACAAGGTCAGGAGGCGGGTCCAGTTTCCAATTTCGCCCATGGGAATTTGACTAAGCTTGGATACTTTATGCATTGGCTCTTGGCTTCGATCAAGAACTCTTGGTATTTTTATAAGTCAGGTCATAGGTGTTTTACAAAAACATTTTTAATTAAAAAAATAAAATGACTTCCTTTTTTAAGACTATTTTATGATCACCGCATCACATGATCTTGCATTTCAAGAATACAATTTAACAGCACCCTATTGATTCTGAAATTGAAGCTGTCTCTGTCTTTTTCGATTATGCCAAATATGTTCGTGCTACATACAAATAATTATGTTGTTGTTCTTGATTGTTCTAATGTTTGTAATGTTGACGTTTTGTTTCTTTATATCGTTTAATTTGATCATAACACGTAAAGAAATCACAATGCCTCTATCATCTATTTACCATTCTCACGCAACAGGCGTCGCAAGACTTTTGTTCGCAAGAAATTGATTAACATCTTGTCTTTACTTATTGGCTCCGTGAATGCATACGTTAACAGTTGGCATATACGGTGATTTGGTGTTTAAGCACAAATTCCTTACTTCTAGGAAATTACCAATCTAAGTTATTTACCCAGACAGACTTCAATCTCTAATTAAGCCTTCTACGGGTTTTAGGAAAATGTCAATTCCCTTTTTCGTAATGCCGTCTCAAATGCTTTTGCCACGTAGTTTTAGACAAATTGCTATGGGAGCCATGTTTCGAGTAAGGCGTGTTTGGTAATCCCATGCTGCAACTGGCATTAGTCTGCTAATAAGACTCCGGTCCCAAGTTGCGCCATAACATCCAATTTGCCACCTTCTGAGGCACGTTGGTGACACATGCTTGTGATTCTCTTAAGTAATCACTTGACAAATGGGCCTACCGTCTGCTTGATGGAAAATGTAACCCCGTAAAAACCCTACCGTAACAGCTAGGGATTTTCCAACGATGAATACTTCATATCAGCGATATTACTTCCTCTTTTTGTGTCAATTGACGACTCACTCAAATTTTGTTCGATCTGAATTTAGCTGCTTGGACCTTTCCATCAGTGGGTTCGCTTAAATCCTGGTTTTAACATAATGGATAATGAGCATCAATACTACTACCCCTACCTTGCCAAATCATTCATCAGTCTTCACTAGACGATACAAGATATTATTGTTATGACAGTTCGTTTAAATGCTCATAGATTCATCCCATTCACAGTCCACACAATAGCGTGCCGTCGCAAATATGTCACGTACATACGCAAAAAATTTTCTTTTGACAACAGCTCTGTACCTATATAAAAAACTATTTTCATGCTTATGTTTGATGTACTTGTAGTGATTTTTATTTATAAGAAGGGTATTTTTAGAATCGGTTTTTGATTGTTTGACCATGATCTTGTATTTGACTTTGTTTTTCGAGCCCTTTGTATTGAGTTCGTTCTTTGAAAGAGTATTTTCTACTTTTTGATCATCCATCTGGTTTCACCTACGAGGTTTTCCAGGAGCAAAAACACCATTGCATATCATTCCATCTTCCAATTTACGAAAACCATCCGAAAGAAAATTATCTTCACCAAATTCTTTCGCTTCCTCCTATTCAACGCTATAGCTGTTCCATTGTATGGCTTCGCATTACCGATTAGTTTCCTTTAATACGTTATTGTTCGGAATAAAGTCGTTTGGACCCATTCCGTCACAGCTGCATTCAGTTGCTCATCGGATCGTTTCGACGCCAAACAGTTCATTGAACCCGCTATAGTTTTGATATTGACTGGAAGCATTATTGGATAGACTATCAGAAGGTTCACTAGCTTCTGTTTTTGAATGAACCACTCTTTGGAATAGCGTTGAATTGCCAATATCCTTAACAGCGCCATAAGATTTAACGCCATCTTTAGTTTTACAAGCTTTTTAAGAAAATTTTAAATGGTAGCTTTCGATGGTCAACAATTTGTGAATCCAATGGCGTTTTCGCTTCGACTTCGCGTCTTGCGTGAAGTGAAACTTCTGTTTTTCAACATTTTACGGTTTGAATGTGTTTTGACAGTAACGGTGATTTTCTGTCTAAATGAAAATATCGTAGTTTCTTACGCAGATTTATGAATCGGTTCAATGCTTATTTATAGTACAAATTGTAGTTTTTTTGACGTACGTCCACGGTTTTTTTTTTCAAGCTAAAGTTGTTCTATCCACTGTTGCCCATGGTTTGCAAATTTGAAAACTCGAGCACTCTGATTGATGGTTTAGAGAGGTCAGGTTTTGAGGCTAACGATTGACAAATACTCAACTTCAAATTCTTAGTTCAGAAATCAGGGACTAATATGTATATCGTAATTTACTCTTCTCCAAACTCAAACATGACGTGGCCCTTCCACCAGTAAACACAGTGGCCCACTAATACACCGCTAGATGCATTTCCTCATAGTTCCAGTCTATTATTGGGCCTGGATGTCAGCCAGACGGTGCGTCGAACTGGACTCACTTTCACTGAAATGATATCTGTGTTCATGATGTTTGGGAGTATTTGGTGTCATATTTTAGTTGTTCATTGACATGGCCTATTAGGCTCATATGAGCTGTTGGGTATATGTTCAGCTGAATTTGTTCTGTTTTTGTTGTCATACAAAGTTGACAAATCACAAGTGACACTGGATCGGAGGCTGCAGATCAACTGCGATTCCATTAGCGAATGCGATTGTTGAAATGCCAAAATACATTGAACACGTGACATTTCGATAGTTTCTGTCATTTGTCATTTTTGACGTTTTGACAATCGCCGTCGCCACGCTACCGCTGACAGTATGTCAGTTGTCTAGAGCCGCAGTTGCTTATCTTAAAGCTCTTCAGTTTCGTAAGATGCTATAAGTCTAGTTACTTTTCATCTTTGAGGGCCATATGGTTTCTGAACTACTCACAACATAGGTACTTTAGATTCCCAGGAAATTTGTGCATCTATGTAATTGAATTGAAGCAAATTCTTAGGAATTATCATGAAATGTTTGGCTTGGTAGCTATTTCATGGTAATTTCAGATGTTTAACTAGTCAAAAGCTGTGTGATCATCATCATCATCATCATCTTCCTGCCCCTATCCCATATTACTTGGAGTCGGCGCAACACGTTTTTTCTTCCATTCTGTCCTGTCGGCCGTCACGCTATCACTAACTCCCTTTTCTTTCATATCATTCCTAACACAATATATCCATCTTTTCTTTTTGGTCTCCCTCTCCCTGTCCATCCATCCACATTTAAATTCATAACTGTTTGAGTTACGTGCATTTCATCCCTCCTCTTCACATGACCATACCAAGATAAGTGGTTCCCTTTTGACTTTTCAGTCACTGGCGCCATTTTTAAAATAGGAGGTGGTTTAATATTGGCGCCAGTGACGGAAAATTTAAAAGCTTTCTGATCATTATATCATTTTAAATTAAGTAGGAATTACAATGCCACTGATTAAATCATGAAGGAATATCATTTCTCTATTCAACCTTCACAGGAAAGTTATAGGCATATCTTCCATCTACAAGATTGACTACAACATAATATTTAAATCATAATCAAGATAATAATCTTGCAACATAAACTGTTCAATTATAGTTTCTTAACTTTCAGTTCTATTACCAACTCTATCACTTTCTCTTAAGACTGAAATTGTAATGATAGTGCAAATATTTTAACAAGCCTTTGTTGGTAATGGTTTAATTGGATATACTCTCACGTCTTGTAAAATTTTCGCGATACCATCGACTTAGATACAGTTCTATTTTATCGTCTTTCATATTTTACCCACTTGGTACAGAAGAATTACAAAACAATTTCCGAGTTCCAATGCACTCTATTTCTTTAAGATAAGGTACATTTTTCCATGAAGGTGTCTTAAGAAGCTTTTGAAAAGAAAATTATACTTTAAGCAAATCTACGGTTATTTTTCTATAATGTTACATTAATTAATTTCAAAGAAATTACCGCAGAAATGATCAATCAGTTACTACGCGTCCGAGAGTCACAATAAAACAAAAAGCGATTTTGGCAAAATCACGCACAAAAAATTCGAGCCAACTTCGTCGCCTATTTTTTGCTATTTTATTTTTAGAATAAAATTTTCAATTTTCTTTTGTTTTTTTGAAATCTAACCAACGATTATCCTTCTTTCACAGATATCCGACATCGTGATTGGTCAAGAAGCCAACGTGACAGCCCGTGAAGCGCTGTTGAGCTGGGCTCGACGCTCCACTGCTAAATACCCTGGAGTAAGAGTCGCAGACTTTACATCATCATGGCGCGACGGTTTGGCCTTCAATGCGCTCATACACAGGAACCGTCCTGATCTGATAGACTGGCGTAATATCAGGTAATTTTGATTTGTCTTTTACCCACTTGTAATTTATTCTGCTGATTAAACACTAACCTCCGGTCCGGAAAAACATCGAGCAGTCACAAATGGAAGTCAAGTGACGGATTTGGCTGTTGAAAACTCATTCGATCAATCAAAGCTCGATAACGCGCATTTGACAATTTGTCATAATAATATTGTAATAATTTTCGTTTCTACTCTACTAACTACAGCAGTAACAAGTGGGTTGAACGAATTTAACGACGAGATTTTCTTTGTTATTGAATGAGATTTTAAGGCTAATATGACTTTCAGTCGCCATTTATAAATACGATCATGAGAACAGTATTAAAAAAGCTATTATATTCTGAAATATGTTGGCCGGATTCGCCTGTCAATTTTTCTTTTACACAATGTTTTATTTACCAATGACTGCCACCCTGCTCGGGTTTTGACGCCATCAAACTTATGACGTCAAATTAATTACAATAAAGATTTATATTTCCATCAAATTTATCGACTGGCTATAACAATGGTCTATTGTTTTTTTTTCACAGGTCAAGACAAGTCCGTGAGCGTTTGGAGACAGCCTTCCACGTAGTCGAAAAGGAGTATGGAGTTACCAGACTACTGGACCCCGAAGGTGAGTTACAATGTTTATGTTAAACCAGCCAGCCTTTTATCCTATTGCTTATTGATATAACGTTTAAATTAGAACGACTGTCGACGTAACATGCTAGGCAACAAATAAACAAGCCAGTCATCTCTCTACTTTACCTAAGAAAAAACCTCTTTTCAAAAGAATTAGGTCCGTGATTAGGTTCAAGTATTTATCACTGCATAAGGTTACCTGTTGGCGATTTGAGACATTCAATAAACAGAATTATGATATTGAAGAAGAACGTAACTTGATCCTCTGTATGAGATAATTGAATGTTCTTTTGCCATTGTTCATAATAGGTCAATTAGGTAATTCAATATCTCAGGTACTTAGCTATATCATGTGTAGGTATGTGTAACTTTAGGTCGACTGTTTTATTTTCCTTTTGGAATTACGTAATACTAATGAATTGAGGATTATAAAGTTCAGTCGTAAACTTTTGTTGATAATTAATCAATTTGAGCACGAGTTTACAAACAACAGTAAAAAGATTGTCGAAAAAAAGTACTGGCGTTGATTTGTAGTTTAATTTTCGTGACTTACCGTTTCATCATCGATTAAAATAAATCGTGCATCATTTAATTGGTAAATGGAGTCCAAGATAATTTAGTCTAGTCTAGTATATTCGTTAATATTTAACCTTTTCCGCTATAAATATGTGCTAACAAATCAGACAGAGTTTTCTTCCTAATACAACCTCTGTTACAAAAAAAAACACATGAGAAAATCAAACCAGACTGCGCATCGAACTTGGCTGACTTTTTTACAGATATAAAACATCCCATGCAAAGTCCAGTCACGGGTAATAAAACGCGATAATGTTTGCGGATCGAATGGTTCGCGCCAAGGCGTAACGCTCGCTCGCTAGTGGGAACTAAACGCGGTATGACTTGTTCGTAGTATTGTAGTACTAGGAAGATAACAGTATGATGGAATTAGAAACTGGCACAGTATTATGTAGGACAGGATATGTTGTGAAAATTATGAATGATTGAAGACCGTTTAAACTTAATGAGGACTTCCAAATCCTGACGGCCTAAAGAAAGTTACCTACATACTTCACTTAGTTTAGGGTTTGCCGATTTGTCGTTTAGGAGCATAAATGAATTTATTAGTTCTTAAGAATGGGGCAAAATGTAAATGTTAATTTATGGCCCTATCTTCTTCAAACCGTCAAAAGCGTTTCGGACACGCTCACAAAAGGTCCTATAAACCAAAAAATTAAAGCTTTCTTGTATCGGTGCCTCCTTGTACTTATTTTTGTAACAGCGGCAATAGAAATATGTATATACTTCGTGAATTACAACTGCCTACCAATTACGGTTCATGAGATACAGTCAGACGGACGAACAGCCGAGGCTATGTAATAGACTTCCGTTAGTTACCTTTTGGGTACGGAACCACATAAATATCGACACAAATCAATCAAACACATACCTCACCGTCCCCTAAGATTCGCGGTAAATCCAAACGGCCCTAAATAAGACAAGAATCGTTTAAAGCCACTTAAAGCTTGATAACCGTACATAAGTGGAGGTAATGCAGTAATGCTCACAGAATTGTAATTAGTTTGTAATTACTGAACATATTTGGACTCGTACATTCCTTTAGAAATGGTTTTGCAACGTGTTTGATTATGTCAAATAGGAAAATGCGAGTCGGTTGACTACTCTTGGGAAAAGCATTATTTGGATACTTTCTATATTTGTAGTATTATTTTTGGCGCTTTGACGGTGATGATAATATTATTTATGTAGTTGTATGATAATTGCAGCTCGTTGCTAAATAATAAAACCCGCACGGGCAGTGTAGCCGTTGCAATGCACAGAGAATGCTGCTGCCCATTCTGTGGTGAGTCCTTTAGTCGCTTTTACGACACCCACGGGAAGTAATGGGATGGTGCTATTCTTTTACGTCCGACACCAAACAGAGACATCGGTTAGGCCGAAAACGCACTTGCTAGCGACTTGTTTGGCGCCTTTGCAAGTTGCAGTCAAATAAAATAATGTAGAGAAGTATTTTATTTGGGTTCGGAGGATAAGCAGAATAGACCTTTTTTCTTTCTTTCAACAAAGGCGGATGGGGAACCCAAAGCGTGAAAATGAGTTCTCTTTTACTAAACCTTCGCAGCTTTGCCTCTTATCTACCAATATGTAATTTCTGTCCGCATTTCCGAATTATTTTAGTATGCCCACTTCAACAAACCCAACCTAATAACCTCGTGATCCTATTTTCCCGTAGCAACAAGCCAAATCATTGCAAATAGATTCCAATCACGAATTGAATCAAAGACTTGCAGACAATATTAAATTATTAGCCAATACAATCGGCAGGTCGCAGTTCACATTCAATTGGAGTGGTTTACGAGGCATTGTTCACGATTCGGCTGGACAAGTGTAGAGGATCTGTGACGTCAGATGTATCGTTATGAGTTTGTGGTATGATGTGGCAGGTTATTGGACTGGTGTCTTTGTTGAGGGGGAAAAGAACGCCAAGTTCTTGAATATTAATCTACATGAATAAGAGTTAAGGATAGGTATCTAAATTCCAAACTCACTGTAAAGAATAAGTGTTTTAAAAAAACAATACTTCTTTGATGGCTAATTTTGACAGGACTTCTAATTCTTGATTTTGATATTAGCATCACTCGAGAACTTTTTAATCGACTTGGCTATTTTTAATGTTTGTATTAGTCCGAGTAAGGTTTTAAGGAAGGAGAATTGAAAATGTTTCCCTGAAAATTGGAGGGAAAAAATGTAAACTGTTGGATTTTTGTATAAATTATTGGGTTGTTCTGTCTTATCTGATCTGCCGGTAGGTAACTAATATAAATAATGTTAGTAGGTGCTTTTATAATAATGTGAGTACGTTTAGCTATAATAAATTCAAGTAGGCACTTTATTAAAAGCATAGTTGATACCGGTCGTTGACTTCACTTAAGTGTTAACATAATTATCAGATCAAATTTTATTGTTTGCGAAGCATTTTTGCTAACGAACCTTACTTCTTTTGTTAAGGGTGCTTAGATCTACACATACATTTGCGTTGGAGATCTCAATTTAGACCAATTTCTTTTCATTTATGGTCCGTCCGTGATGGAAATCGATGATGTGCTCGACGATGGAGTACGCTTTTCTAGAAGTAACCTGTTCACTATTGAAGTATTGACTTAACCTTTTGAACGCCATTGTCACGTATACATGATAAGCAAGCGCGTGCCCTGTACGCCAAACGTCACAAATATGTGACAAAAAGTACGGCGAAATTGTGGCTTGGCGTCGGGGGCACGCTGATGCGTTTATGCTCTGGCGTTCAAAAGGTTAAATACACCAGGTTTTAGCCAGCAGGAAACACAGACTCCGTCAGGGAAGTCCACGCCTTACCTGAATATTAGAGCACATACTTCTCAATCACACCTATAAAACGCTTGCCTACATGAAGCTCCCCAGAATCGTATGTGCTACAAGAGGCCTAGGCCGTTCTGCTTATTATCTCAATTGATTGTTTAGAAATAACGTTTTAATAATAATACTTAAGGCCCCTTCGGAGTAAAACAGTGACAAACAAAAGAATAATTACATTTCAAAGTCGGTGCAGCTTGGCGTAGATAATCGGTGCAGCCTCGACTGTACGATTTTATTGTGCGATTGTCGCGTCGTTGTGCGACTAATTGCTATAATTTTGTAAGTTTGCGAGCTATTCGTGTGTCTAGTTTGAATGAGGACGTAGGTTTTAGAGTAGGATGCTTAATGGGATGTGAAGTTTTGGTTTATAGGGCTGGTGTAAAGATCCTACTAATATTATAAACGCGAAAGTTTGTATGGATGGATGGATGGTTGTTACTCTTTCACGTAAAAACTACTGAACGGATTTTGATGAAATTTGGCACAGAGGTAGATTATAGTCTGGAATAACACATAGGATACTTTTTATCCCGGGAATATCTTCCCTTGAAAATTTTCGACATTAACGCGGGTGGAGCCGCGGGCGACAGCTAGTAAAAGATAAAACAAATAAGTAGGTTAGAGCATCAGCTACAATTACAATGATTAATTGATTCAGAGATGTAGATGAGCCAGCATCGGACATGGACATTATAATCCTAAGCCATTAAACGTGACAGGAAAGTTCAATATGGAAGACATCGTCTTCTCTATTCCCTTTTGTTCCATCAACTAATTCATCTTCTCTTCCTCCTCAGATGTGGACACCCACGAGCCTGACGAGAAGTCCCTCATCACATACATCTCGTCGCTGTACGAGACGTTCCCCGAACCCCCGACAGTGCACCCGCTGTTCGACGCCGAGTCACAGCGTCGCGCCGCAGCGTACACCGAGCAGGCGGCGCTGCACCGCGCCTGGCTGCACGAGAAGTGCGCCCTCATGCAGGTAGGAGCTACTAGCTACCACTCGTAACAATACAGTTCACGCCGAGTCGCAGCGTCGCGCCGCAGCGTACACCGAGCAGGCGGCGCTGCACCGCGCCTGGCTGCACGAGAAGTGCGCCCTCATGCAGGTAGGAGCTACTAGCTACCACTCGTAACAATACAGTTCATGCCGAGTCGCAGCGTCGCGCCGCAGCGTACACCGAGCAGGCGGCGCTGCACCGCGCCTGGCTGCACGAGAAGTGCGCCCTCATGCAGGTAGGAGCTACTAGCTACCACTCGTAACAATACAGTTCATGCCGAGTCGCAGCGTCGCGCCGCAGCGTACACCGAGCAGGCGGCGCTGCACCGCGCCTGGCTGCACGAGAAGTGCGCCCTCATGCAGGTAGGAGCTACTAGCTACCACTCGTAACAATACAGTTCATGCCGAGTCGCAGCGTCGCGCCGCAGCGTACACCGAGCAAGCGGCGCTGCACCGCGCTGCACGAGAAGTGCGCCCTCATGCAAGTAGGAGCTACTAGCTACCACTCGTAACAATACAGTTCACGCCGAGTCGCAGCGTCGCGCCGCAGCGTACACCTAGCAGGCGGCGCTGCACCGCGCATTTCAAATGAGAATACTTAAGAAAACTACACTTCAACTGTAAACTTAGACGCAAGTTACACCCCATGATAATTTTGCAAAAAATAAATCCCTGCTTCCTTTTATAGTTATGGCGGGTGCACTTACGTGCCCCTAGATAAATTATACACCATGATTATTGAAACGATTGTTTAGAAATTCCATATCCAGTTTAAAATGGTAAAATAGACCCGTCATTTATTTAATAACTTCGCGTCTTGTTCTTGCTATTAACGACAACATTTTACTAGCCAACAACACAGTTACTATATTTTCTTCTCATCTTACAGGACCGTGCTTTCCCGTCAACTTTGATCGAAATGAAGAAGCTGCTCAGCGAGAGCACGCGGTTCCGCCAAGAAGAGGTGCCGCTCAGACAGAGGGAGAAACAGAAACTCTTCCACCACTACAGGGAATTAGAGGTAAGAATGACAGGCTTCATTTAAGAGGAATAAGATGCTTCTTTGCAAATATAATTTGTGACTCGCATAGGTGGTTGCTAAGCCGATTAGCGACTTGCATAGTTGGCTACGAAACTGATTAGTGAATCGCATAAGTGGATATATAGCCATTTAGCGACTCGCATAGATGGCTACAAAACTGATTAGTGATTCATGTAGGTGACTATATAGCCGATTAGCGACTCGCATAGATGGCTACAAAACTGATTAGTGATTCATGTAGGTGAATATATAGCCAATTAGCGTCTCGCATAGATGGCTACGAAACTGATTAGTGATTCATGGATGTGACTATATAGCCGATTAGCGACTCGCATAGATGGCTACAAAACTGATTAGTGATTCATGTAGGTGAATATATAGCCAATTAGCGTCTCGCATAGATGGCTACGAAACTGATTAGTGATTCATGGATGTGACTATATAGCCGATTAGCGACTCGCATAGATGGCTACAAAACTGATTAGTGATTCATGTAGGTGAATATATAGCCAATTAGCGTCTCGCATAGATGGCTACGAAACTGATTAGTGATTCATGGATGTGACTATATAGCCGATTAGCGACTCGCATAGATGGCTACAAAACTGATTAGTGATTCATGTAGGTGAATATATAGCCAATTAGCGTCTCGCATAGATGGCTACGAAACTGATTAGTGATTCATGGATGTGACTATATAGCCGATTAGCGACTCGCATAGATGCTACTAAACTGATTAGTGATTCATGTAGGTGACTATATAGCCGATTAGCGACTCGCATAGATGGCTACGAAACTGATTAGTGATTCATGTAGGTGACTATATAGCCGATTAGCGTCTCGCATAGAAGCTTCCAAACTGATCAGTGATTCATGCAGGTGACTATATAGCCGATTAGCGACTCGCATAGGTGGCTACTAAACTGATTAGTGATTCATGCAGGTGACTATATAGCCGATTAGCGACTCGCATAGGTGGCTACTAAACTGATTAGTGATTCATGTAGGTGACTATATAGCCGATTAGCGACTCGCATAGGTGGCTACTAAACTGATTAGTGATTCATGTAGGTGACTATATAGCCGATTAGCGTCTCGCATAGAAGCTTCCAAACTGATTAGTGATTCGCATAGATAGCTGCAAAGCTGATTAGCGACTTTTGTTCTTTAATTTGCTTCAAACAACTGTGCTGTTTAACGATAATGGCACTAGTCTAGCACAGTCTAAAGTGTATCAATTTTGGCTTTCTGACTGGCCCGAAAGCGTATTTCCACAGTTTTTCTCCTTTCTGTCGTCTTGTTTGTCACTTTTTATTGCCTAATAAATACTGACTGTGGTTAATAATATTCAAATGTCTTTTTTACCCAGAAATACTTCGAATCAGTGGGCGAGTGCGACATCGAGCCGACACTACGACCGGACGCGTTGGAACAGGCCTGGTCGCGCCTGCTGATGGCGCAGCAGGAGCGCGAGCGCGACCTCACCGACGAGATCCGCCGCCTGGAGCGACTGCAGCGACTCGCTGAGAAGCTACACAGGTATGTGTACATTGAAGTTGATGGTATCGGCGTAGAGATGACCTTGATGCTTCTATTGAGGCGATCTGTAAGGATTTGAATTGCTTATCAGCTAAAAACCACGTCTAACTCTCTAACAAAACCGTTTCACTTCAACAGGGACATAAAACAAACAGAAGCCGGGCTCGAAAGCGTGGAGCGCCACATCGAGTCTGAGATCCGTCGCGTGGAGCGCGGCGTGCACCCGGCCGACGCCAAGCTGGCCGTCGAGCAGATAGAGCAGGAGCTCCGGGCCATGGAGCACACCATACAGGAGATGTTCCAGGACTCCCATGTCCTAAGGGAAGGAAGATACCCCCAGGCCGCTGATTTACATCGACGGTTTGTAAACTTGTGTATTTTCCATGGTACTTTTTAAAGGAATAGTGATATTTTCTAGGCTATAAAGAAACCTATCTCACTTTAAGGCTTATAACCTATATTGATGCAAGAAATTACGTCGATACTTTGCTCAATTGCTGCGTGAAAGTTTGAAAAAAAAAACAAGTACACTTATGTACTAGGGTAACGAGGAGTTACTTGCAAACTCCTCATAAACTGCCAGGGTTGCGGAATTTGTTCGAAAGAGTCACTGCGGCCCTGGACGGATGGGTTTAAGTGAGTAAGAGTCTGACACGCCCTTCCGCTCTCCCAGAGCGGAAGAAGTCATTTGATGAAGCACCATCATTTTTCGGATCGGTTATTGACATAAACACCGGTATAAAAAAACCGTAATTTCTTGTCCCAAATCAGACAACAACAGGCTTGCATAAGAAAATGTTGACCACTTTTTTTAAGACTCATTCCAAAAATATTTGGCGTCGCATATTTGCTTTGCATCATAAATATGACAAAATTAAGCTTATATATAAGCTCGCTCCATCGTCGACTTTGTCTCTGTCATCTATGACCTAGTATAGAGTCAAGAGCAAATCCATATTAAATAAAAAAAATACTCTGTTAAGGTTTTCTTTAGTCTATTGTACAACATCAAATTTTAAAACTAATATTATTTATCCAGAGTCCAACAAGTCCACGACCGCTGGTTAAACGCGCGCCAATCCTTCACTGGCCGCTTAGTACCGCGACTATCTTCAGTGCGCATGCCGGTCCAGCAGACCACAGTCCGCAGAGAGACACGCACGGTCCTAGAGACCAGGGTCCACGACGCCGACCCCAAGTTCCAGCAGCTCAGCGAAGCGACGAGGTGGTGTAAGGAGAAGCTGGTGAGTACATTAACTATGACTACAGGTCCAATAGACCACGGTCCGGAGAGAAACAAGGACCGTGCTTGACCAGAATAGCTTCTGCTATTTGAATGGGCCAACTTTCGCTTGTGGGTTGGATTGGAGCAGGTTTTTATCGCGTCTTTTATAATGCGCACAGCAAAGGGGTGGAACTCTCTGCCTGCGTCTGTGTTTCCGAACGCATACAACCTTAATCTCTTCAAAATTAGAGTGAACAGGCTTCTTCTGGGTAAGCTCGCTCCATCGTCGACTTTGTCTCCGTCATCTATGACCTAGACTAGAGTCAAGAGCAAACCCATATTAAATTAAAAAAAAATAAAAAAAAATTGCAAAAGAATGGCACATCGTCCCTTTATTCAAGTCAAGGCCAAGGGTTACATAAAAGTATTTACCTACCTTTTATTAATACAGCAAATAACATCTCTTTTTTGCAACGGAACACTTCTGGGTGATTCTAAGCAGACAATGACCCTTAAACATCTCATTGTTAAGAGTACTAATAATAATAATTTCCTTGCAGAAGAAGCTCCACGAGTCGGACTACGGCTCGGACCTGCCATCAGTGCAGCACGAACTGGACAAGCACCAGAGAGAACACAAACAGATCGATCAGTTCCACGCCAAGGTACGTTGCTCCATCACATATACTAAGGTTCCCTTATATAACCTTTTGAACGCCAGAGCAGTAACGCATCGGCGTGCCCCCGACGCCAAGCCACAAATTCGCCGTAATTTTTTGTCACGTATCTGTGACGTACAGGGCACGCGCTTGCATGTCATGTATATGTGACAATAGCGTTCAGATGGTTAAGTAATTGTTCATTTATAATTACAAGTTTTTTCCTTAAACTTAAACAAACCACTGGGGTCTGCTCTAGCATGCCATGGCCTGAGATCGATTTGATGAAGTGTTCCTTAAGCTGGCGCTTTATGTTTTAAGTAAGACGTCTCATTGGCCAGTGCACTAAGCTAATGGAGTGTTTAAGTTTCAAGTGAATGGTTCACTTCTCTTCTGGGCATGCATTTGTCGTACCTATATCTTAAAAGGTTAAGTTGGCCGGCCATTTCAGGAATGGCCAATTCTGCGTTATAGCTACGGCACATATACCTACTACTACCGCTGACAGAATCACCGCTTGCTTTCAAATGACAAAAATAAAGCTGTCAAACGCAGGCCGCACAAATAAAAGCATCGTCGAGTCTCTGCCCACTTGGGAATAATTTATCTTTCCAAACCGACATGTGATCTTAATTTTGCTGAGTATTTTCCGGTCTGGCTTTATTCTGAAAGCACTCTAAATAAAGATGGGAGACGAAACACCATCTTTAATCCATTACTAATACAAATTATGCTATTCCACCATTTCGCACTAAACGTTTCCAAACGTATTTTATAATGCGCACAGCAAAGAAGTGGAACTTGCTTGCGTCTGTGTTTCCGAACGCATACAACCCTAATCTCTTCAAAATTAGAGTGAACAGACTTCTTCTGGGTAAGCTCGCTCCATCGTCGACTTTGTCTCTGTCATACATGACCTAGACTAGAGTTAAGAATAAACTGATCTCAGTTAAAATAAAAAAACAAAATTCTCATTTTTTTTCCAGGTGGAACAATGTGTGCACAACCGCTCAAACTTCAGCGGAGAAGAACTGAACCTCTACAACCAACACCTCAGTCAGCTGCAGAAGTTGTACGCTGAACTGCTTTCTACCAGCACTAAACGGTAATACATTAACGCTATTGTGTTGTTTCAAAATGCACCTTACCGTATTAGCAATACCGTTGAATTTTCTTTCAGTAATCGGAAATGTATCTCGTGTATTCATTGTAAATATGAAGTGGGCATTATGTATGTGACTTTGAACAATTCATTAAGGTTTAAATTAAAATTTGATTAAAAGATTGTGTAATGTGACAGCAATAATTTATTTATTTTTGCTACAGTGAGTTTTGAGTTGCTATGGACTACAGACACTATCTTAGAAGAAATAAAGTACAACTTCAACTGACAAATGATTGTCTCCCCAATGTTAACGCATTGATTGAATATAAACCTTTTAATAGAATTATAAAGTTCAATTTCAACTAAAATGTTTCTTCTTCCTCAGCATGTCAGACCTAGACGCTCTGCAAGACTTCCTCCAATCTGCGACGGCTGAGCTGAACTGGCTGAACGAGAAGGAACAGGTGGAACTGTCCCGAGACTGGGCGGATCCTCACATCAACCTGCCGGCTGTACAGCATTACTACGAGGTATTGTAGACGCTTGGAGGTGACGTAGATACTTCGAATGAATGAAATTGTAACCCTTATGAAATCCTTTAGTCATGATTGAAACTGTTTAAGACAGATTCTGGCTCGGTGATAAGTTCTAAAAAAGATTGCCAACCTTAAAAAACTGGCTATAAATTCAGTAACTACTAGGTAGGTACAGTTGTAGCGACATCAATGTCGCCATAAGAAAAACTAACGAAGCGAAATTTATACGGAAACAAAAAGAACCGCAACGCCATCTATCCTGATAGCGACGAACTACCAACGAAATCCTGCATCGCGGTATCAGAGTAATCCGTGCGATTTGAACATATACAACAGTCCGAATGTCAACTATCGGGCAGTTGCCCACCAGACACAACAACCGTCTGGTCGGAGGATCCTCCCTTTTCAATGGAGGTCTGCGAGACTTAACACCCTGTTCCGCATACTTTCTATATAGTACCTACTACGTGGACTGATAGTAAAAAAGTAGCTAGTTCAGTACAGTTTTGCGCTGTTTGAGGTATTTTTTTGCGTAAATTATATCCTTGTGTGGCAATTCGTTGAAAAGCTGCCCTGTATAAGACAATTGAGGGCCATTTTAATAAGCAAGTATTTTCTAGTAAATACTTTTTCTTAAAATTTAAAGATCAGGAAACATATTCTATCAGCCTTTCACCAAATCATCATAAATATTGAAGAGTTTTAATACTTAACCGACATGCAGTATATCAGTGTTGCCCGACTCGTTTTTAACTTGAAAAACTCAGATCCCATCGCACGTTTCCGATTATTTTTATTAACCTTTTGAACGCTAGAGCTTAAACGCATTTGCGTCCCCTGACGGCGACGCCAAGCCACAAGTTCGCCGTACTTTTTGTCACATATTTGTTATGTTTGGCGTACAGGGCACGCGCTTGCTTGTCATGTATACGTGACAATGGCGTTCAAAAGGTTAAATATCAGCTTATTAAAACTCCTCTGTCCCTATTAGAAGCCATTGTCATGTACTTTAAGATGTTGTGTTACAATAAGTTCAAACAATTCGTTTGTTTACAAGCACTCGTTTGGAGATGATAGAGAGGTTGGTTTTTACACGTTTTATGTTAAGAGGCTCTAGACAAAGTGCCAATCTAGATATAGCGGTTGCCAAAATGCCAAAATATAAGGGATTGATCACGTGACATATCAACAGCGTTCATCTTGACAATCGCCTTCGCTTGCTACCGCTGACAGTATGTCACTTCGCTAGAGCCTAGGGTCCCTTCACATCGAGCGTTGTTTCACGCCGTTTTCACGCGGCGTAAGCGTCGCGTATACGCAGCGTATACGTTCGACGAAAGTTCACGCTAGATGTGAAGTGTGCCTAAGTTATTGTTCAATTATTTTAATTTGGCGTTTTTATTTTTCGATGTGCTTTGTCTTTCATATTATACATATTGCATGTTGATGTTTAGAATATTTTAATAAATATAATTATAAATTTAATTTAAAGAATAAGTACTTTCCATTATAATTTACAAGTATATTGACAACATACATTTTGTTATCCAAACCCATATATACAAGTAGACAGTAGTTGAATCATTAAAATATACTCGAAACTCTGCCAATGTAAAACCGCTTTAATACTTAACTAATAAGCCTCATTTTTCCCTAGCAACTGATGTCATCTCTTGAGAAGCGAGAGCTACAGTTCAGCAACGTCATTGACCGCGGAGAAGCGCTCATCGCTCAACATCACCCCGCTACAAAGACTATTGAGTCACATCTGCAGGTTAGTTGATTATTGAAATTATACCCTAATTGAATAGACGTAAGTAAGGCTTATGCTTCCTTGCACGTATTACACAAAATGTACAAGACTTGATTAGAGTGAGCTGGAAATCTACTTTAACTTTATTGGTGTAAGGTTTATATTTCCTTTTGGGTGTTACACAATATGTTTAGAACGTTATTGAGTCTCATCTGCAGCTTAGTTGAAAAGCTACTCTAAGTTCGATTGCTTAAGATTCATATTGCCTTGTGCTTAATCTCCGAACTACCCCACAGGTAATGCAGTCTCAGTGGGCGTGGGTGCTGCAGCTGACGTTGTGCCTGGAGACGCACCTCAAGCACACTACACAGTACCACAACTTCTTCGAAGAGGTCAAGGAAGCGGAGAAATGGATACAGAAGTAAGTACGCTCGTTATGACGTAGGTGTGAATGAATGTAGACTTTATGTCGTGTTGGTTTAAAGTGCAAAGTGGTGAATGAAGTTAATTGTCAAAATGTAAAATTCAGTCACAGTGCTGCGTGAAAAGTATAGGTACATTACCTGTATATTTTATCTCTAGACCTTTAACCCCAGTGCAAAAAAATTTCTTCAAAAAAAATTGGTTATCTTTAAAGTCAAAGATGAAATGATCGTAACGTTACAATGAGCGTAACGTTACAATGAGTCATCCTTTTTCGTGCGTGCAGCCGGCGTTCATCGATTTATTAGACGTTGTCACGTCAAAAACTGAAGTTGTCAAAGGTCAACAGATATAAATATCTACAAGTATGCTAGAAGATCAACACTTAAATGACTCAAGCGTCTCATCGACCACATAAAGACCATATTTTCGACTGTATGTCTACGTTGACAGTGTTTATTTTTGTTTGACATCGATACCCGGGCTACTCTTCAACTTTTCAATCTTGGCACAGCCGTCTGATTGCTGAGTAATATTGTTGTATGTGATCTAACCATAAAATCATTTTTCAGACGCGAAGAAGCTCTAAACACGACATTCTCGCAATCCGAGTTCACCCTCGACCAAGGCGAGCGCCTCCTCAAGGGCATGCAAGAGCTCCGCGAAGAGCTCAACTCTCACGGCGGCCTGGTGTCTCGCCTGGTGGAAGATGCGCAGGAGATCAGGCCTGTCAAGCAACGGAGAGCCCCTATTACAAGGCCCTTAAGGGCGGAAACCGTCTGTGCTTATAAGCATGCCAATGTGAGTATGAGTTGTTGTTCTAATTTAGACCTTGTGTTCGTGGTGCTTCTCATAGGCGGAGGTATGCGGCTTTTATTTTAATTTGAACTTTATCACGTAGTAATAAGAGCTATTCTTAGTAGCCATCAAATGGCGACTGTTACAATATAGACCTTTTCAGAGTCAGCATCTTATCCAATTTGATTTTACTATACTATTGGCTACTCACTGGTTGAAGGCTATACATGATAAGTATCAAATGGCTTTGGGAAGGAAACCTCGGAAAAGAGATAGTCAACAAAACTGCCGTCATAAGAAAAAAAGCCGTATCGACACAAAACGTATTAACCAATTTCCGACCTTAAGTCATTTCCTTAATGTCGGAAATTGGTTACTTCGTTTTGTGTAGATACGTCCTTTCTTCTTATGACGGCAGAATGTTATTCATTGGCTGCCTTTATAGGTCTCTCATCATTAGTCATAGAAAGACTATTAGGGCACCGTGCTTTTTATTACTAAGAGGCTCCCGTTTGACCATAATCTTACCTGATGGAAATCGATGATATTGTTGACGATGGAGCACGCTTCACTGTTCACAAAAACTAAGTCCATTTTCCCCCCACAGGTGGCCATAGAGAAGGGCTCAGCAGTGACGGTAGTAGACAACTCCGGGCGCAGTCGCTGGCGCGTGCGGCTGGGCGGCGCCGGCACCGACGTGCAGCTGCCGGGCGCCGTGGTGGCGCTGCCGCCGCCCTGCCAGGAGGCCATCGACGCAGCCGCCCGTCTGCGCAGCGCATACGATAGGGTGAGCCATTTTTGCCTCTTAAGGGGCATTGTCCTAGTAATGCAAGCGAACGAGGAGGCGGGCGGAACGCGTGAGAGAGACTAACCTCACAGACCAGCCGCTACTAGAGGCGCCCTGGTAGCAGGGCGATTTTCGGCAACTGCGCAGCACTATATTTGCGCTACACTTCTGAGACCGAAGTCTTAGAATCAGTCGCATATTGTCGATATGGTTGGCGCCAGATAAATTTGCAATAAAGGGCATTGACCTTTCCCTTATATTTCTTCATAGACACCCGAAAAATAAATTATTAATGGTTGTTAATTACTTGATAATGTAGAGGATCTCGACAGATGTAGGTTCAGGACAGCTTTGTTTTTTTATTGTTTCGTTTTTGGAATTAAGAATGTCAAAAAAATTAAGTATTGCAAGTTTATTTGGCGCCAACCATAGCAGTAAAAACAGTCGCAGCTCATATTTCGTTATCGCCGGTGGCTTATATTTTCTCCTGGTAATAAACATGCAACAAGAATGAAGTCACCTAAAATAAATAATTATGACCTAAGCCGTTGCATAAAAATAAACACCAATGTGACACTTACTTTATCTGAACTACCTACCAATCCGTACATAAATAATAATATCACACAGTAAAGTTAATGAATGATCAACAAATGATAACCCAACATAAACATTGCCCAGTTTGTCAGTAGGTAATGTCTTTCTTTTGTATGCACCCGTTATGTCAGGGTGTTTAAACCTGCTCCAATTTCATTGCAGCATCTTTTAGGGTTTTCCTTTAATAAATTCAATGTTCTAGTCAAAATACCAATGATCCAATAAATAAAGTAAAATGATTAATTGTTTTATCGGCATTTCTGAGGGTGAAAATGTTTAATTCCAAATCAAAAGTGTTGTAACAGTGTCTCAGTGTTGCCAACGCGATGGGTCTCCTAGACTGTGTGTATAGTGTATGTGTGCTGATTCTGTGCCTGTTTGTCAAGGTGATCCAACTATGGCAGAGGAAACAGCTGAGGATGAGGCAGAACATGATCTTTGCGACCATCAAGGTTGTGAAGGGATGGGATTTCCCACAAGTGAGTACAAATTCCTATAAGTCTTTCAATTTTCTTCTAAATTGACGCCCCATACTATTTTGACCAATGATTATGTCTTTCTGATTTCAAAATAAATAACTTTAAGACCCTGGGACAGGCTCTGGATTATATCACTAAAGCACCCTTAAACATTGTTAAGATTGGGGATTACTGAAAGCCGAATTCATGTTATCTATGAACAAATCTGAGTGTATAATAACCAGTGATCGGATAATCGGGCGCATATATACCTAAACTTCTTCCCGGGAAAGAATAATATGTAAATTACTTTCTGAATAAATAAATAATTCCGGGTTCCTGGGATTGAACAATTTTGTAAAATCAACTATAACAAACTTAATGAAATAATAGCAGTGGTTATTTTGGTTTAGTATCTTTATTTTATTCAAAACAAATGGAATACCTTTAAAAATACAATGAGAGTTCACAACGATTTACATATTCATATTTTGTTTTAGCAAACTCAGGAATTTTGAACAATTCCGGGATCAACTCCATAATCCCTCTCATAATGTACAATTATTATTTTTTCCCACCAGTTCGTAGCCATGGGCGCAGAGCAGCGTCAAGCGATCCGCCGCGCGTTGAACGAAGACGCAGAGAAACTTCTGGCAGAGGGAGACCCCGCCGACCCGCAGCTGAGGAGGCTGCGCAGAGAGATCGACGACGTCAACCGACTGTTCGACGAGTTCGAGCGCAGGGCCCGGGCTGAAGGTACGTGATAGATTAAGATCGCCAACGTTCTTTAACCCTTTGAACGCCATTGTCACGTATACATGACAAGCAAACGCGTGCCCTGTATGCCAAACGTCACAAATATGTGATAAAAAGCATGGCGAACTTGAGACTTGGCGTCGGGGGCACGCCGATGCGTTTATGCTCTGGCGTTCAAAAAGTTAAAGCCGGTGTGGATTCTCAATATACATTGGCCCTATTGGTAATGTGAACCTTTTGCGGATCAAGTAAAATTGTGTTTTGTATTCTGCTACATGAGAGTTATATTTTTACATTTGGTTCTTTTTTTAAAATGAATTAATTGACGCCGAAGTGTCAAATTGAGATTAAGAAAGGATGTTAGGCACAATATGTAAGGTTACAGCTAGACAGTATAGGGAAATCCATACTATAATCACGCTAATATTTGTAGGTGAAAGTTTGTGAGAATGTGTGTATGTTGTTTACTTCTTCACGCGCAAACGGCTGGACTAATTTTGATAAAATTTGGTATGCAGGAAGCTGACACCCTGGATTAACACATAGGCTACTACTAAACTGCGAGTAACATCGCGGGGCGCAGCTAGTAATATTATAAATGCGAAAGTGTGTCTGTCTGTCTCTCTGTCTGTTGCCTCTTCACGCTTAAACCGCTGAACCGATTTAGATGAAATTTGTTATACTTAGAAATAATTAAAGTCCCGGGAAAGGACATAGATTTTAATCCCAGAAATCATCCTTTAAGGGGGTAAAAAGGGGGTGAAAGTTTGTATGGGAGTCCGTCATTATCGAAAATAAAACCAAGAACCTTTTCTTTAGGCACTTGATAAGAAATAAAAACAATACGTGCAAGCAAAAAATTACTCCACAAAGTAGCTATTCCACGCAGACGACGTCGCGTGCAATAGCTAGTAACTTATATGTTCACATCAGGGTACACCATTTCTAACTCACTTCTGCGATGTTTTCTAATAGGTATCACCACAAGCTTACACCGAAAATAGCTATTATTAAACCAAGTGTATTTCATCGGAGCGATGGACAAAATAACTGTCACCAATTATTACGTAACGTATGGAAGGATGAAGGCCGCAAAACATATTGTTATAGACATTACATTATTATCGAAGCAATTTTTGCGAGCAAACGATATCCTTGAGAACACTTCAATTAATATTTATCGTTTAATACATACGTGTCATAGACAAACTACACTAGTCACTACCCGCCCGTAAATATGAGACATCGTGTTTTAGAGAGAGACCGTTATACCATAGACTTAGAGGAATGGACTAAGCGTTTCCAATCGGTGAAGTGACCATAAAATAATGAGTAATTTGTGCTCCATTCGTGTAATTGCTGCAAGGCGTTCTAATGCGGGGATAAAATAAAGAAATGAAACATATGAGGGAGACAAAACAACCATGCGGCCACGTTGTCTTTTAAACCGACTGTAAACAAGGCGGAGGCTCTCAATTCGACTGAAGGTCTGTTTAGTTCGAGTGATTGAGTGTTCAGTTCGAGTGAAGGTATGTTTGTTCAGCAATATCTTCGCCAATTTTCAATCGATTTTCTAGAAATCCTATTAGCCAACGTCAAAGGCGTTTGCTTTCAGTGTTGAAAAATACAGGTTTTGGCCGCATAGTTTGTCTCTTTCTACACAGAAGTAAATTTTGCGCCGGTATTGCTTAATACATTTCTCTATGTCTATGGTCACATAAGTGACAGATACAACAACTCTATGAATCCGTTTTCTTTTCTATATTTCGATGTGCCATTCTCACGGCCGGCTACTGTAATCGAATGATTCGTACTGCGTAATTAATCAGTTAGAAAAATCAACTTTATATTGGTCTAATTGAATAATAGCCGTTTGAACCTCGGGCGTCGAGAATTAAGATTTATAACGTAAATATATTTTTATTTGTGATGCGTTAGGGTGACCTTAAAATAGAATATGCAGTGGGGAGATAATTTAGCTAGATGCTGGATCACCATAGAGTCAAAATGGCTTAATCTCCATAAAAAGGGCCAAGGTTGAAATAATCCTATCTAACCACGCGGGGCAAACAAAACTGAAATAAACCTTATTTTTAACCAAAAAGTATTAACTCGTAACCACTCTGCTCTTTGGACTCAATTACAGTCTAGTCAAAACGTTTATGATTTTGACGTATCTTAATTTGCGTTTTCAAAGTATAGGAAGTAGCGCACAACTGCCGGTCGATTCTGTAAACATGTAGAAATAAAGGCTTGGGTACAGTGATCACGAGGTGAGCTATCAATCCACTACAATCAAGATGTCACGTGATCACGAAGTGAGCTGTCATTCAATCTTGATTATATGGATTGACAGCTTACTTCGTGATCACTTCACCCAAGCCTTCACGTCGACATGTTTATAGAATCGACCGGCAGGTCGCGTTCTTCAAAACTCTTTCCTTGAGTTGCACATAGATGCCTAAGTCCATAGATTCTATTAGAGACGAAAGAAACTACAAAGTTGTTAATTCTGAGGCCTTACTATGAAGTCTTAAAACGATCATGATTCCCGTCTAAGAGGGAGACGGAGCTATACATAGCGAATAGCACTATCCCGTGTACATCATCGGAATTGCATGGCATTAGCACGTTATAGTAGGGCTTCAGGGCGCTTGGCACTGTTATCTTACCTTAAACGAACAACAATAAAGTATTGAGATAGTACACAATAGCACATTAGTGCCAACTTGTTAGTTGGTAGCCTATCTGTAAATAGAATTGATATTATACAGGACTACCTGTGCCCGCGACTTCGTCCGCGTGGAATAGTGTCTTTATTTATTAACACTTTAAGCACACAAATGTACAGAGGCGGACTTAATACCACAGGCATTCTCTACCAGTCAACCTTTGGGTGATGCAGAGAATGGTGGTAGGTGCAATATAGGTAGCATTTTTAATTATTTTGGCTAATTCTTTTACAAAAAGACACATACGTATAAATATACTTTGAGTGACATATTATTAGTAAGGATAAGGATTTGTAAGGATAATGTCCTACAGGGTGACGTGATGAATTGACATAGAAGCCAAGAGATGCATTGCCTTTTTCTCTTGCCCACTAGTAGATAATTATTATCTGCGTCATTTGACATAAAATTTTTCATAGTCAATAAAAGTACCACATTTAAAAAAAAAACTATTGCCATAGTTTTGCTGTCATTAAAATTCAAAGACATTTAAATTATACTTTTAAATTTCTGTGTCAGCATTCAGTGCTTTAAGAGTTCTTGGTCCTGATAACTTGTGGGTCTTTAAGTCAGGTTACTTCTGGGCAAGCGTGATCCATCGTCGACCTCAATTTCACTTTCCAAAAAATAAAATGAAGGTCAAGTTTTTTTGCATAAAAAATGACCACGAAAAAACTAATCATTATTTTACCCCAATAGATTAGGGCAATAATAATAATAGTAAAATAAAAAAAATCCTCATAAAAATAATTATTTATTTCTGAGTATATGGTACATTAAGATCTTTTTAAACAGTTTCACAGAACTATTAAAAAATAGAAGTAACTTACAAAGTCAAAGTTCTAGGTCGTAAAATATAGTTATAGTAAAAAGTTAGTGGAATGCTAAGAAGCAGATATCCCCATTAATATAATTATAAATTAGTTTAGATCAAAATTGGCCTACTGAAATTAAACTACGAACTTTAGAAATAGTATTACATCTTCACGTCGTTCACTATCCAAAATGGTCCTTCGATCCGATCAGAGAGCGCCCTTACCTTCCTCATGACATAACGACTATAAATAGTTCGTTCAATCGTTGCTCAGATTGTTTACTACCGGTCGCGTGGTCACCAAACAGTCGCATGTCCCTCTAACTGCAAGATAACGTAATTTATAGTGTATCTAGTGCTTGCACCTTGACACTTTGATTAACCAGATGTTTTGATACTTGGCTTTGTTAGGTCTTTGTGTGGCACATTTATTTATTTAAACTTGGCGGACGCATTCTTCATTACTCAACCAAGGGTGGTGAAGAAATAACATTGCAGGTGCAATGATTAAAACTAAGTATTTTTTTTTTTTTAGTTTATTAACAAAGAAAACGTATAAATTAATTAATTAAGTATTAATTTATTGTCACAGAACTGGCATGCATACACAATTGTAAACCTAAACTGAAATTCCTTAACCTTTTGAACACCATTTTCACATAAACATGACAAGCAAGCTCGTACCCTGTACGCCAAACGTCACATATATGTGACAAAAAGTACGGCGAATTTGTGGCTTGGCGTCGGGGGCACGCCGGCCGATGCTCTGACGTTCAAAAGGTTAATGATAGTATTAGTAGTACTTACAATTATGTTAGTGAAGGCTAATATATAACCCGCCACACAATTCCCAAACCCGACAGCATAAAGCTTTTGCCAGTTGTCGTAATAGAACTTCAGCATTTATTGGGAAAAAGAAATGCTAGACTGTTAAAGAGATCCTTAAGGTTAATTTCGCTAAATTAAATAGTGCGTTTTAATTAAAAGTCCATTTACTAGATTTATAACGTCCGGTTAACAGAAAAATAATGTTATTTATTTGCACCTTGACATTATACTGTACGAGTGGTTTTGATACTTTGTATTTCCGAGATATACGTAGTACATATTCCTTTATAAAATTAAATTTATAATGAAAATTCTGAGTACTGTCAGAATTATCATTGTAAAATAAATACAGATATCACATGAAAAGGAATCATAAATACCCACTCAATTTAAAAAAATACATTGTATTCTAAAATGTTCTTGGTAGGTAACTTAAATACCTAATGATTTGGGGAACCTTGGAATGAGAATTTAGGAATTCTTATCGTTTGGAGAATACGAAGGGTAATGTAGAACTCCTAACAACTAAAACTCTACAGTTTCTACTTCTATTATTAGTCAAGGGCCCGGGTACAAGTAAATTCGCGAGCACCACCTAGGAGTTCGTTATGGATCCGACGGGCACAGCAAAATAGTATGTAATATCATTAGACCATGTTAATTTAATGTTAGGTGCGAGTACTTAGATTAGAATAAAAAACTCTTTATTGCACACCGTAAAAAAATACATTACGAGAATAAAAACCTCCACCCTCTCAATAATTTCTGTTCTTCCATTCTTCATCTAGGTATTACACTACACTTTACGATGTCCCTAGATACCTAAGGCTAAAGTATCAAAACCGTTGCTCCCGCTACAGCTCAATAAAATCGACGTCTTACGACAAAGGACGTATCATCTCGGTCCTACGGGCTACGATCTACGGGCACGCCGTCAGTCGCAATTAGCGAACCGTACGACCCGTAGTGTAGTACCATTGTTTGTAGAAAACAATTCGCGACCATAGTGCTGTGGATGCTGACCTGTTTTACAGTTTTGTGCAATTTTTTTTTATAGATAAATAAAAATAGTGTTATTTTTTTCGGGGTTGTTTAAATTACTTTGGATTTGGAATTTTGAATTAATTTTAGAGATTTTTTTACTGTTGTTCAGTTATTCTTCGTGTCAGCAGTGTGATATAATTTTAGTGAATCGTAGAACCATAGTGTATGTAGTATTGTTTGTAGGAAATAGTTCGCGGATGATAGGAGATTGTAGTGATGTGAATAGTGGGAGTTTGTATGTTTTTCGATTAATGAAAATAGTAGTGTTTTTTTCGGGAATGCACTGTATAGGATTTTTAATTTCGAAGTAATTTTGAGACTTACTGTATGGGATTTTTAATTTCGAAGTATTTTGTGACTTTATATTATTTATGTGGTTGTTGTTGTTAGTTAATTTATTTGGGAGTCAGCAGTTTGGTGCAATAAGTTATTTTCTTAATAAATATTCATTCCAGTTTAGTATTCAAGTGGTGCACATACATCTAACTTGATTTCTTCTCTTAATGAGATATCATCAATTTTTATTAGTCATTGCAGTCATTTAAATGCCAGCATTCATTTATGCATGTTCAGTCATTAAGTACCAATGTACGAGTATGCTCTCCTTTATAAATCAAGGAATTATAAAAATCCTCAGTACTTAGAAGGTAAAACAGCTTAATATTTTCGCTTTATAATTGTTGCCTTCCAACCGGCGACATTAACGATATTTTCATTATATTCCCGCCCGAAGCGATAATATTCATAATCTTGATCCTGCTCATAGTGAGTAACCAATCAACAGTTGTTGAACAGTATTCGCCAATTCGTCTTTGCATTTTTGTTTTAATTCAAGTTACAACATACAGCCCGCATGCCACACATCACTTCACTATCGATTTCGCAAAAAAAAACGCTTCGCACGTTTAAAACAATACCTATCTACCGTATTCACCGGTTTTCGTCTCTTTTAATTTTACTATGCTCATCTCGTTACCCAATTACTTCCTGGCTACTTTAATTTTTCACACGGAAGGCTTTTTTGTTGATATCTGCTTGGTCCTTCGTGTCTCAAGAGGCAAGCCCTTATACTAATTTATTTGGGGTCGTCACTTCATGTCTTTTTCTCCTATCCATCTCTATTTGTCGTCATTTCAATAGTCTCTTCCTTTCTAAGCATATTATTTTTGTCAAAATCCATTAATCGTTTCTTTGGTCCGGTTTTCCTTTACTCTCATAGGAAAGGAGCCCCTCCATTGTAATTTATTAACAAGTACATGAACAACATTACATGTTAGGAAATCCACAGCTTCGTATAGTCAAATTAAAAAAAAACTAAAAAGGTTATCAAAAACAAGAAGAAACAAAACATTCAAACTCAAAATTTCTTCAAGAAATGTTCCTAATTTTCCAAAAAATCATAATTTATCTTTGGTCTTTTCGGCTTGCTTTTAAACTTGCTTCAAAATAGTGCATCGCTCTTATCTGCGCAAGTTGAGTAATGATGTCTCTGTTAGCATGACCCGCTACTAACTAGTTCAGTTTTGCAATGTTTATACCTACTGTTGATACTTTTATGCAGACTAGATTTCACAAAGCCGTTTGGCGCGAATTTTATTGACTTTGGCGATGATTTTGTTTTTCTTCAATGATAAAATTAAAGTTCTCAGAGGTTATTCGGTCTCCACTTTTTGACTTTGACTTTTCTTTGACCCACTTAAATTAATGAAGTCCCATTTAAAAGCAATTTATTGAGAAGCCTTCTCTAAAAAGTGCTGTTTCATTTTTTAAGTATCTAACATCTATTGAATTAAAGCCCGTAAATAAACTTGTGTACTTCCAATGAAAGCCTAAAATACAATCGTTTTAACTTCAATGTTTACATCATTGTCATTCCCATTAAAATATTTTAATCGTTCCTAATATTTAATTACTCTTATAAATAATAATGGCGCCCAGTGCTCCAGTAATTACCCAAATGATATGAGACTGAAGTCTATTATTAGGTCGCTTTTTTCATACGCAAATCATATGCGATTCATCCTTGGTGCGTTACGTTCACTTTGAGTCGGATATCCGTAGGTCGTATAATATTTCGCAGTTTGTCTGAACTTATTTCATTCAGAATGGTTTAATAGGCCTATTTAGGCAGAGAATCTTTAGGAAAAAGTTGGTCCTTTTTCTTCAGTGTAGTTTTCGGTTTATTGTTTTTGATTATAAAAGGCATTTTACTGTATTTTTAAAGTTCAGTATAGTCAGGGAAACTTCAGGAATAAGCTGGTCCTTCGTTCTTTGAGAAAGACCAGTAATTTTCGTTAGATAAATCGATCGTACTTTGAGAAATAAAAGCGAAAGGTTTCTTTGTAATTTCTTGTTAAGTTTATATTTAAATATTCCATTGTCTATGGACTAAACAAGTGAAAATGCTGTACCCTGTGACACTGTGAGGTGATTTGAGTGATATTTAACTAAAAGTGTTAAGTAGAAACTACAATGAAGAAATTAAAACGAATATTCTCATTCGGGAAAGGAGGTAAAGTATTTTAAAACTTTATTGTGAGTTTTATAACTAACATTTATATGTTTGATATGTTTCGGGTTTGGGGTCCGATTGTTCCTCTAGTTTTTCGAGACATCTTCAAACCCTCTTTGGGTCCTCGTTTTACTTGATCAGAGGGCTGGCCTTTGTCCGAAGAATTAGCATTGCTATTCAACGTGACATAGCTGCCAGCCTTTTGAACACTTTTCCCATTGACAGCGATGCTGAAAATTTCTTTTAAGCCCAATAGTTTCTGCCTCCCTCTTTTATACGCTTGTTCATATTTATATGTGTAATCAACGCTCTTTTTACAAGCTTTATTATAATACTGTTACCTAACTAATGACCCTGTTTTTTCCAATTTTCGATGCTACATTCGTAGCACCATTAAGTCGCACGCAATCTGAATAAATTGTTTTCTAGAAAAAGCTTCTAATTCTGCTCTTAAAATATGTCTAGAAACCTAATGGCATGTTTGGAAATTGACTATAATTGAGCTTATTTAGACTTAATAACTTATAAATACTAGTTAACAATGAAGAAAAACATAAATATGAAATATGATTTTTAAATCGAAACATTTCGTTGTCATCTATTTCATTTTATTTAGACTTTTTGTACATAGGCATAAAGCAAACTGGATGCCTAAGACAATCTATGTTTTTTTTTTTTACTGCAGGAGCAATAACCGTATTTTTAATAGCGCTTTTAAATCTTTGTCTGTGTGACAAAAAGACTTCGGTAAATAGGTACTTTTATTGTTCTACAATATGACAAGTTTTTGCATATAATGTCCCTGAAATGATATGAGATAAGCAAGTAGATTTTGAAAGCTTTCTTAATAACGGGAATTGGTCTGCTGGAGTGAGTATCGATTCTTGGATAAGACGTGCGCATAGCACGTCTTATCCAAGACGCATTACGCATTTTTTGTTCAGAGACACATCAAGCAAAATGTCACCCAACATCAGTCTTAAAATACCAAATTCAAAAAAGGACCAGTCCCTTCTTATATCCTGTCAAAAACACATCCACGAAACACCTCGGTACTCGCCTACTCCCAATTTACGATGATATCACTCACGCAGCACTTACCGACCAATTGTAACAACTGTCCGAGGTGTCGACCTTGCCTATAAGATATTTCACAAATGAATCAAAAAACTCCCACTTTTTATGAATTAAGACTTAATGAACATGTTTTTGACTTGTTTTATTGGTTTTACGACCTCCAGTTGCTGTTAAGGCCTATGAGTTTAGTCCTGATCCCTCGCCCACGATGAGCTAAGTAGGTAGATTCATTGACTGACAGTACACATAGATTATTTAAATGGAAGAAAGAACTTGCTGCTGTTTGACAGTAAATAAATATTTTTTTTTGTTTTAATAAAAATTCAAAATTTGCTAAATTGTGCTAACACACACAATATTTAAGATAGAACACAGAAAACGTACAGAATGATCTTCACACGATTAGAATTAAAGTTGGTACACCAAATGGCTAATATCTACACACAATTTATGTACCAATGTGATTTGTTAGTTAACGCAATCCTCAAACAAGAAATATTGTATTCAGAAATATTCAAATCGTCATCTCAAAATTATAACTTAGTCAGATTTTTAAAATAGTCAACAAAACAGCTAAAATAATTAGCACAAACGGTTGAGTAATCCAAACACTGCTAAACTGTTTCCTGAGAAATCTTTTTTCTTACCAAATGATTCACACACACGCTTTTAATTTTGAAGCTTCGCAAGATGGTTCTCGGATTCACTTAAAAATATTTCAAAGAAAGATTTTAATTGAAGTCACATGGTTCGACCCCTGACCTCTAAATAGTCACTAACTAGAATCGCTCTGAATCCTAAAAGTACCGTCAATTAGTTTTACAGTCTAATGATGTCATAGTATTTTTGAACAGTCGACGTTCAATTCGATTGACCTTGCGTGCTGAAATACAGGTTGGGACAGTAATCACTGCAATTCTCAATAGAGCAGTGGGAGGTGTCTAGAGTAGAAGAGAGCAGTAGGTCAAGTTGCGAATGAACTGCTTTGTTAAGTATAGTTATGGTACAATTACTTAAAAAAAACTTTTTTTCTTTGCCCAGCCTTATATCCCATTATTTGGGGTCGACGTCCCTCGTCATTTTTCGCTGCACGTATATACGTCTCACCCAGCATAGATTATGCTGATTCGTCTAAGTTTTCTGCCTTCAGGTCGCACCTGAAACCTATAGTAGGTATGATACTGTAGTTCTGCTCCGCCAAAATATTATGTAACAGTCTTTTAGTTACTGCTCAATCTAGTTGTCTTACATTTTATACGTGTCGATAGAAACCTATTGATTTCATTAAGCCGTTATTCCGAACGAACTAGTGATTCATCGACGGAGCTCGCGGTGCAAAAAAAAGTCAATGTAATACTTTCCTGCCGAGGAAAAATATAATTAGATTACGAGATTATTATATTATTACAGACCGAACTCTAAAACTGCTGCCATTTGTGTAAAGATGATGCATACGAATAGACAAAGCGTTGATTCTTAGCTCACGTTTTAATTCTGCCTAAATTTCGTCGCACTGTTTTTGACAGTCTAGATCTCCCACTTTCAGTAACACGAACGCGGTCAAGTGTTCAACATTTTTCTGTACTTTTAATAAAACATTAAATGTATTTGAGGATCTATATTGTGTATGTTGAGAGGACCGTGGAACGAGTTGAGCGGAGACGGCGGGAACCAGGTGCTTAGTGAAGCGATTAATTGGTCCTTTTATACGGATTGGAATGACGTGAATCAGTGTTGGTGGTTTCGAGTTTTGTGTGAAGTGCTTACTCTATGAGAGGTTAAGCGTGGTAGTTTATTGTTTTGAATGATGGAGTTTTGTTTTGTTTATGGTTTCTGTTTGAGTGAAGTGAGGTTAGAATTTTATTGTCGACATGTTGTAGCTATTGTCTTGCAGCGGCTGTTGTGAAATGAAGTCTCACGATTTTAAATAAGTTTTGCTATGCTTGCGCTGTTTCGTTGTTGACAAATGACAACGCAAAAACAATTGGTGCAATCAGTATTATTGCAGAAATGAGCCTTACAATTATGGGTTACCACGATGAGTAGTTTATAATTGTCTCGTTTTTGGTGACTACAACAAAACATAAGCATGAGTGGCTCATACTATTGACCGGAAATTACAGAGCACAACTGAGTGAACAAATAAATTTGAAACCAATACATATAAAAATAAGCTTACTTTGTCTGGAGCCAACTGTAGATGGAGAATCAGGTCATAGCTATCATAAGAAGCGGACAAGTGCGAGTCGAACTCGCGTGCAAAGGGTTCCGACCGATTATTATTATTCAATAGACTTTAGGTTTTCCTGTTTTCTATACGTAAAGACCTAAAATCTGTCTTTTTGTTTATTTTAGACCTAGTTTCGGAGCTAAAGGGGGGAGGAGTATAGTAAATTTTCATCTATTATATCTGTAAAAGCTTCGCTTCGGAACTATTACAGATAATAGATGAAATACGTTTAAAAATTATGAAATCAATTTGAGACCCTTACAATGAGCCCTTTGATTTGATATGTCACACGGTACAGTTGAAATAATCTTTTTTAAAATCTTCTCGTTTGACCCCAAAAAGTGACCCAATTTTTAAAATTCATTTATTTTTGTGACACATTCGTGTTTGGGTCAAAGAACTACATATCTGCACCAAATTTGAACTGAATCGATCCAGTGGAATCGGACAAAAGCGGCTATGACGGACGGACAAACAAACAACTGAGTGATCCTAAAAGGGTTCTGCTTTTCCATTCAGAGGTTCGGTACGGTTCGAACTTAATTAGGGTTAAGTTTCATCGAATTGAACCAACATGTACAAACATTGATAGAACAAACTAACAAACATTGATAGTTGAAAAAAATCTTATAATTAAAAAAATATATGTAACTAGCGGTCCCGACAGACGTTGTCCTGTCCGAACGTTTGCTCTGTGTATGACAAAAAATTATAAAAATCGCTATTTTGCATTAAGCGCAATTACTTCGCCACCTACCGGATCCAATTGTGAATCTAAACCAGTCTCGAATCCCCTTGAACACACACAAAAAATTTCATCAACATCGGTCCAGCCGTTTAGGAGGAGTTCAGTGACATACACACATACACAAGAAATATATATATTAAGATTAAAAACAAAAATATAGTATACAGCTTCCGTTCTTAATGATATCTACATACAACGATAAACTTCCATTCATTAATTGTACTGATCATAATCAATAGGTCAAGAAACAATGTCAGTCCATTAATATGATGACAGTCTAGAGTATGGAAATAACGATTTCAACTAAGAGTCATCCTGTGTAACAGTTCATGAACTTGTTTACTTTCAATTAGTGAAGGAATTACTGTAATATAAAAGTTTACATAGTATTAGCATGTTTAAGGATTGTTATTGAAGACATTTGTGTTATGATGTAATGTTTAATATAATATTATCCTATGTGATGTATCGCGAATTTTTTCGGCGATAAATTTGGTCCTTGCCTCCACATGTGTCAACGATTTAACGTATTTTTTATTTGGCTTAGATATTGGTGAGATTAATAGCCCTAGATAGGACTGAACCCTATTTATTAAATTAAAAATTCATACTTGGATATGGAAACCTGGCATGGCAGTATCTCAGGCATACTAAGCCTTAATGTTTTTAATATTCTACTTTGTGCATAAGACCATCATTGGGGTCATAAAATAGCTTTTTAATATTCTACTTTGTGCATAAGACCATCATTGGGGTCATAAAATAGCTTCCCTAAAAGCTTACCCGACTCGGGCAAAGGCAAAAGGAAGGGTTAAGATTTTTTTATTAAGTCTGATTCATCCCATATTAATCAAACTATCCATCTTCCACAGAGGAATCGAAGAACGCCGCCCGCATATTTACAGAACAGTCATCGAACCTCCTGGAACGTCTGGAAGTGCTGGAGAGACAGCTCCATGAGCGGATAGCGAGCCACATTCCTCGCGACCTGGACACTTTGGAGCATCTGGTGTTGCAGCATAAGGACTGGGAAACCAGTGTGCATAGCCTCACCAGCGATGTGGAGGAGGTGCAGACTACGTTTAGAGGTACGACTTGATCCTGAATATTCTTTGGCTGTGTGCCCCGAGTATTACTTGAACTTACATGTCATTGTTTAAATTCACTGGCAATATCCATAGCTTGTCGGTCTTTCTGGAGGATTTGAGATGGAAATAGAGAGCCTTGAACTTGCTACTACTTATGAACTTCTTGAGTTTTCTTAGTAAGCAGCCTGGAGTCTTATAATGTACCCAGTTGATGGCAACAAGCTCACACCTTTATGTGGGTGTAAAATAGTTCAATACGTTATGATAACGTGGTCACTCACAATGGGCCTCATCAAAAGGCTTAAAGTCACACAAAGCGCAATAGAGAGGGCAATGCTCGGAGTTTCCTTGCGTGATCGAATCAGGAAAGATGATATCCGCAAGAGAACCAAGGTTACCGACATAGCCCCAAGGATTGCCAAACTGAACTGGCAGTGGGCAGGGCACATTGCTCGCAGAACAGATGGTCGATGGGACCAAAAAGTTCTGGAGCGGCGATCGCGTACTGGAAGACGTAGCGTTGTAAGATGGACCGATGACCTGGGTGAGAGTCGTGCGTAGCCGATGGATGCGAGACGTACAGGACCGGTTGTTGTGGTGACCCGCGCGGAGAGGCCTATGCCCAGCAGTGAACGTCTTTCGGCTGATATTATGATGATGAGGTTATAATATGTTGTTATGAACTTAGGAGCACATTATCCTTCGTGAATACTTTTAGTGCTCGATCGAATACTGAAACATTAAACATTATTGTAATTATTCCACAGGCATCGCCCTCAAGACTCCCGCCATGAAGAAGAGCCTCGACAAAGTGATGGGCAAGTGGAACGACATGCAGTCCAAGAGCCAACTCTTTGTCGAAAGGTAAACAAATTGTCAAAATTATTTCCGTACCTACCATATCTATATAGCTAGATAATTATTACTATCACCTTTAGTGTAAGTTTGCTAGATAATATTACTGGTTCTAAAGGGGAATCGATTTTATTCTGAAATCATAATGTTCTTCTTCATTTTCGAGCCGGAGACGGTAACTTTTAAATCCGTTGTGCCGATTAGGTTTGGCCACGTTTAATGCAGCATCAGTAGCTTTCATTAGATCCTCAAATGTGCAGTTGCATGGACACTTGGGATCATAAATTCATCTGCAAAATGGTTTATCAGATTGAAATAAAAAAAAATATAATTTGACTCTGTAAGAAAACAATAACTCAAGATTCTGATGTAAGTTTTGGTCTTTTGGGACTTGCTCAATTTCACATTAAGTAGTTTTTTGCTTTTTGATAAATCTAATAATATAGTATGTTGTGTGCAGGCTGAAGTTCGTGGAGATCGTAGTGAACAGCATGGAGGAGAACCACCAGACGATATCTGAGTTCGAGATCAAACTCGCGCAGTTCAACGACCTGCCCAACGACGTTGAGCTGCTGAAGGATGTGAGTATTTATGTTTTTTTTTACACTATTTAAATGATAGATTGTGAAAGAAGAAAGATGAGTATTTCTTCTTTAGATCCATAAGAAAAGTCAGTCATTCTTAATGGCCGTCATGGCACATCGTTTTTAAGAAATCTTCTGCTTTATTGATTGTAATTTCTGTAACTTTTACTTAAATGAAAGTGAAATTAGACCTCGTCATAAAATTGATTCCTATCTCTTGATAGGACAAGACCCAAATGACTACAATTTGCATTTACATTGCGCTTTCAAAGGTACCGATATTTTTTTGAAATTCTGAAGTCCTCAGTCCGTTCAAGTTTCGGCCGCGACCCTGATAAATTCAAATGTATATAAAACAAATGACTATCCATTTCTATTTCAATTCTCAAGTTCCTTTTTTAAATTTATATCTTATGGCAGGACACAGGGAAACTTTAGGAACCTTATTACCTGTGAACATTGATAAATAATTAATTGATTTTTCTTTCACCAGATGCACGAAGATCTCCTCCGCATGCAAGTAGCAGTCAGCAAGCAACAGATCCAGGTAGACCAGATGAACGACGACGCAGAGAACTGTCGCCGCCTGGTAGAGACGTCCCGAGCTAGTCTCCCGCACTCCTCACTGCCTAGGGCAGGGAAGCATATCGACCTGGAGAGGCTGGACAAGGAGGTGTCTCAGCTGAACAATAGGTGGAATAACGTGTGCACTCAGTTGGCTGAGAGGTGAGTAACAGTTTTTTTAATTATAATTTAATATCTTAATATAAAAGAGGCGGCGAGTCGACCTAGACGCCTACTGCAAGAGCTTGTTCAAGGTGGCTTGGGAAAAGAATATCTTACCTAGTGGAACAGAATATGCTGAACAAAAAAATGGCAACACTTAGGGAAGAGAACCGTAAGGATTACTCAGACTAATGCCCAGCAGTGGAACATTAAAGATAAAGAAAACTTTTTCTAATGTTAAAAGTTTCGAACGAACGTTTTAGCCTTTCTTCTGATTTTTGTTGAAGTCGTTAATAGAACCCTAATTTCCAATAAAAAACAACAAATGACACTTCCTCCAGAATTCTAAATGTTTACAATGTTGTTAATATTAGAAGAATAATAGTATAACTACTTATTTTATTTTAGAAGACTTATAGCTAGCATTTACTAAAGTAAAATCTCTCCACAGACTCCGAAGCTGCGAGGCAGCCTACCAACTCTTGCGCAACTACAACGCCGGCTTGGAGAAGGAAGCCGAATGGATCGAAGACGCGTACAGCAAGTTGCAAGCACAGCCGCCTGTGGAAGTCAGGCCTAAGGAGCACTTCGAACCGACAAGGGTGAGAATTATGAGACCAGGACCATTGTAACAGCAAAATATTTTGGTCCTTCTTCCTTTTCAGTGTTTAGGACGTCGAGTTGAGGAGATAAAAATTCAGAATGTAACTGTCTACCGGGATTTTGGCGACCTTAGAATTCGTCAAAGTCTGAAACATATTTAATTAGGATTCATCAGTCTGGAACTCGGAATCTGGATCGACTTGTCAATGGTTTTTGGTTAAATTAAGTCCTTAGTTTTAAGGGTTGTTTTCTTTTAACATACAAACAATAAGAGGAAGAGCGTAACTAATTTGTTCCACATTGAATATATTACATTGTTACATGAATGCATGTAATTTAACTACAACAATTATGAGATAACTTGGTTTTGGTTGATGGTCCTTCGAGCCGGATACGATTAACTATAAGTACGCATGTTACAATTATTTTGGACTACGGGAGGGGAGGGTTTTATGAAGGTGTTAAGTTAAACAAAAGAATGACGGATTATTGCACAGTGTATCGCTCATATATTTTGTAAAAGGATTTGGTCCGGTCCTTGACTAACGTTCTTAACTTCACATACTTCTCAAAATAGATATACCCATTTTCGCACCAAACTAATTCTAATGTTACCGGGTGTTATGTGGTCTTCACAGAATCTACTCACTAGCGTCGTGGAGAGGACGCCTAAGATCGAGAAGGTTAACGTAGACGGTGGCAGATACATACGAGAGGCGAAGGTAAATATCAGTAGACTAAGTCATGTCTTAGACATTCGGTTAGGCTGTGGAGTTTTGTGGAATTTTCGAGAATACTGTTGCTTATTTATGCCTAGTTGAATTTTTTTCTCTGGTTCAAAAGACTAATGCTCGAGTGAGTATTGGTCTTTTGAGGTTTAAGTGTTTTCGTCTTAGATTTGTACGTGAACTTTATAGGTATTTTGGTTATGTACTTATCTAAGTCATTTAACCCAGTGAAACGAATTAATTGGTTGTCGAGAACTGAAGTAAATAATTCCACAAAAAGTCACGAAAAATGATGAAAATTTTTGATGATGAGAGGTTCTGAGTGAAAAGAGTTCGGTCCAGCGTTTCGTTCCTGCTATTGTCTGCTTCGATCTCTATCTTTTGGGTCTTTCGAATTCTCTTCTTATATCAGAGGTGATTTAGGCTCAAATTCGTCAAGCACGTAAGCTTTTGCTCTTAAAAATAACGCTTGCGATTTTATACTAAATGCTTTGCGTTCTAACTTTTTAATCGATTTGCTTTCGACTAATCGTAATCTTGTGAATGTGAGATGTGTGTGTGATCGACAATTAACTATGAAAAGCAATTTATTACTGCTACAGTTTGTAATGTTGTGTGACTAAAAGTTTGGTGGGTTCAGTAAAGAGTTCCCGTTGAGCGTGCTTTATGTCATTCGGCACTTTTAAAACAGATATTGTACCTAATACAGACTAAAATACATTTTTATGACATTCAAACATATTCGACTTAAATCATATTTCATGCAAGTTACGGTCGTATTTCGTAATTTAAAAAAAACCGTTACGAATTTTGGCAAAATTTTACGTTCATCTTGTTACCATATTGTTGAATAATATAACTAGATATCACAATGCTTAAATACGTATAAATAGACTCGCCATAAAAAGTTTCCGTTTCGGCAGAATTAAAAAAACTACGAAACCATAACAGAACGCAAATTTGAAATTCAAATTAATTTCTTGTAAATAGCTTCCAAAATGTCTACAAATGAGTTCATTGTTCTTTACAAATGTGGCTTTGCATGCATTGTTTTGGTGTCTCAATGTTACCAGACTGCAAAAAAAACTACCATTTTAGTAAAAAAATACAGCACTATCTGTGGGTTTTCTGTTTATACACAGTTTCTTTCGCTTAAAATGTGCACGACATGGGTGCTAATCTAGTGTGGCCTCACTGGTGTTGCACGCTTTAAAAATACCTGTGTACTGTACAGGCCAATCTTCTCCATCCAGCATGATTTCATTCCCGCTGTGAGCTGGACTAGTGTTGTCTGTGAAAAAAGTTTGATAGGCTGAATGGATGTTAGGAACAGTAATTAAATCATACTATGAATAGTTAACCATGTTTTTTCTTTGTTTCTTCGTAAGTTAACTGTAAGAAAAAACATAGTTAATATTTTAACGACTACTGGTCTTTAAGTCGGTGATCTATGAATGAATGTACGACTGTGACCCCTCATATTATATAAGTATCATGAAATCCTGTAAAAGCGTGCAAGTTACTATGAAAGGTTACAGAATTATTCTAATGAACGCTTCATTTTAGTACGCAGATTGCTCTTTTCCACGAAACAAAAAAGTTTTTTTTTCTTTTTTGGCTGTTTGAATCGAACGTTTTAGCTACTGTTTTGGTTCCAAATTTGAAAGAGACAAATTAAAAAAGAACAGTCTGCGTCCTAACTAACCGCCCTAATAACCCGCTTGACCCTAACCCGACATAGATATACTCTTCGAGATGTCAGCGATACGCCGAATGGCTTTGCGACGAGGTTCACCCATCGCTGGACATGCGTCAGCTGCGCCGGCAAGCAGACGTCGAGCTAGCCGAACGTTTCCGAGCGCGGGGCCGAAGCGATCCCGAGCGCATACCGGCGGGCTCCGAAGCAGTTGCCAGGGAGCTAGATGACTTGAATGCGAACTACCAGAGATTGATGGATATGTTATATGAGAGGCTTAGAAGGATCGCCGCCGCAAATCCGGGAGACATCGTTACTTTGGTGAGTTGATTTTACTTTTTTTTTTGCTTGGGTCACACTTATCAGAGGAGCCGAAGACGAGAGGAAGAAGGGACACCATTTGCCTAGCCTGCTCTCAACTATGGGTCAGCTTCTAGTAGAAACGAATTCAGCTGAACACTAGTATTTTACGTGGAGCGGCTGCCTACCAGACCTCCACAACCCATTGACTGGGTTACACGGTACTTCTTGGCAGGACTTGAGTCAGATTTTCTGGCTTCTGACAATCCGTAACGACTGCCAAAGACCTACAAATGACAGCCGGGACCTACGGCTTAACGTGCTTTCCGAGGTACGGAGTAATCTCGGTATGTTAAGATGGTCACCTATCCACAGAAGGCTTTCTGGAACGAAAATTTTCGACTATTCGGTTCGATCTTGAATTCACTCGCGACTCTTATAAGTGTGGTCCATGGCATTAAGATGTTTAGTTTTGCGGAATCTAGCTCTATTAAAATAACTTAATTGATTTATGAGAAAGAGGCAAACTGAATAAAATTAAGAATTGCAATTAAGAGTTTGATTTAAGCTAGAAATATAGATGATTCAATTAACATTTAAATTTACACCTATTCAAAAGAAATTAAATTTAGGTACAGATATTATCATACAAATAACGTAGTTTACTATAAAGTATGTTACATTCGTAGTATATAATAATACATTAATCGCTACAGCAATCACAGATGAAAAATAAACCAATTGAACGTAGCAAAGAGGTTGATTAGTAGAATTAATACAACCTCTATGAATGGCTCTATTAATAAGAAACGTGCCTTAATGCATTTTAAATTACAAGCGGTGCCACGAGGCGTTATATTGATGTACGTGACAAGTATGAAAATGGCCTTTTTTTTTGTTTAAAGAATGGGAAATCATCAAATGACTTGTTCCGCTCTGAAAGGACTCTTACTGACTAAAAGGCATCCGTGTTTTTCTAAAGTGACTCTTTCGAACAAATTCCGCAACCCTGTCAGGCTCTGGCCCTGGCGGGCCCCGTCTTCTATGCTGACATATCTTTGAGGCGCGCCTGAAACACAAAGCACCATCGACCCGGGCCTGGTGGTGATCGGACAGCGAGCCACCCAACGCTCGCCGTCCGCAGGCCTGCGCCTACGGTGGCCGGGGATCAACCTGCGACTCCCGACGCCCGGGGCGTCTTCTCCTGTAGTGGCGGTTGAGGCGAAGGACTTGCCTTTCCCTCGCGCGGCCCGCCTCCTCCTTCGCTAGCATTACTGCTTCGCAGAAGGAGACGAAAATTGCCTTAGGATCTTTAAAGATTGATCAACTCATTATATTACCGAGACGAAAAAAAATGTTTGTGATTACTATTGGCTATAGGTTCGCGTTCTACCAAATCGTAACCTGATGGTAAGCGATGATATGGTCGACGATAACCTATTTAGTCTCGTAAATACCCCCAGGTTGTAGCTTCTAGGAACACAGACTCCGACAAGGAATTCCACTCCTTAGAGGGGCCAAACGCTACGTTGCCTTGCGTCCACTGTTTAACATACAAATCAGAATGACATGCCAAGTTGTTTTAACGTATGTCATTCTGATTTGTGTTACAACACCCCTCTTAGTTGTACTTATAATGGAAAAAACATCACCGACTTCAAAAAAGGAGGAGGTTCTCAATTCGTTGGTTGGTTTTTTTTGTTTGAAAGGTTTTGCTTCCCAGGTGGTCCCATGATCATCAAGTCAAGGTCTGTTGATGGGATCCTGGAGAAATAGAGAGAACTTTTCAAATTTTATAGGCACACTAGAAGCGATTTGGGTAGTTTTTGGAAGAGTACTCTCTCGGAGTGGTTCCATTTTAAATGAAAAAAAATGTACCTTTGTAAAACGCTACAAATACTCGGTAGGTATGTCTAGTATTAAAAAAGTTTTTAATAAAATCGCACCAAACTAGTTCGATACGAATGTCCTTCCAATGTTGTCTTAACTAGCAATGTCACGCGTAGAACTGACCTCGTAAACAAACCATTAGGTACATGTAAAAAAAACTAAATTGCTTCACAGTTGAAATATTGCTATAATTTTGTGGTTTATATTTTTATTGCTATCGCGGTGTAGTATCTCGAAAATATTGTGTTGCCAGTAAGCTAGAATATTATTTAAATCTTTACGTTTTAAACTAACTATTATTTTGGTCGTAGCTACTTGTTATTGAAGAAAACCAGGATAATACTAAGAGAAAAAATGTTTTGTTTTTTATTACAAAGGACAGCTATGATGTAGTCGAGGATGGAGCACGTTTCCCTAGAAGTAGCTGCTTTATTTTTTAAGACCCCCAGGAGTACTAGACAAAGTGAAATTCTAGCAGCAAAAATTCAAAAATGTATGGGAATGACAACTGCTACCGAAATGTCACGTGGCCAATCTATTTTGGCATTTCAACAGTCGCATTCGCTAGTCAAATGTCACTTGTCTAGCGCCTCAGGTCATAACTATCAGGAAAAACAGACTTCGGCAGGGAATACTACTCGATTTTATGCAATTTGACTTTCCTTACTGTGATGCGATCATCTCTTAAGATTTTAAGGCTACTTTACTATCTCAGTCTCCTTCTGAAAATCCATCTTCCCATTCTCTAATTCCAAGAATCACACACAAACGCATTAACGTATTTATTTATTCTATCAGGCGCCGGCGCTTTCTATCATCAATAGACAGAAACACACAGTGTACCCGTGTCACGTAGTTGGAAAACCTCACGTTCACTTCGCACGAACGTTTACCTAATTCTCTTATGCGTAGTGATGTCACCATGAGGTCATCAGTCGGACATCTCTCAAGGCCGATCACTATTTAAATTTTGACGTTAAGGATATTCGAATTGGAATCGAAGTAACGTTTGTGTTGTCAATGGTGGATTCGTAGTTTGGAATCAATTGGTTTGAATTCAGAAGCCGTTACTTCTTTCGGACAAGTTGAATAAATGTATTGATCAAGCAGTAGAGACAGTCGAGTCAGCTTTTTTGGAACCGCAAAGAAGTTTACGAATTTGCATATCTAAATAATTCGTCTAGGTTTGTGCAAAAACGATGTTTATTTAAATGATTAACTGAGTACATATTTGGTGTCCATTTTAAATTGTAATCATCCTACAGCGATCTCATCTCAATGATTAATCGTTCCAAAATTCATACATAAGTTGACCTCAAAAAATCACCTTGACAAAGAGGTAATCAAAAACAATTTTATGTTTCAACTTCCGCCAACACCCACATTCCCAAATATTGCCAAAACAATTGCGTGCACAGAGACTAGCTTTGCCCCGCGGTTGCACCCGTCCGGTTAGCATTATTTTCTGACTTTTTTTTTTCTTTTTTCTTGCTTCTAAGTGTCGTAGCGGAATTTAAAATAGCCTCAAGAACACTGAGCTATCAAATACAAAAATATTTTTTCAAATCCGACTGATAGTTCCTGAGATTACCGCGAACAAACACACTCTTCAGCTTTGTTACATAAGAGTAGATATTTTCAAATTGCATTTAATCGTTAGTGAAGTACCATTTATTGTCCTCCTACGATTTCTTCTTATTTGTCCATGGCGTGGGTATTACGACCAGTCGTATATGGAATCGTTTTGATTGCCCCTAGACTCTGTTATGATGATTTCATGGTAGGTAGATTTGCTATCGGATTCAAGTGAACTGTTTTGACAGACTGTTTATGCTTTATAATTTTTCAGCGTCGTGTTTATTCTGGGTTTAAGAATAATTAAAATTTATATATTAAAGGCTGTAACTTGCACAAAAGTATGCAAGTAGCTTTCATACACCAATCAGGAACCTGAGTTAGTTATGGCATAATGAAATGCAAAATACTTTTAGATGTTGCAGAATTGTAGGAAAAAATACTGTTCCGATTATGAATACTTATTATTTGACGGATACAAAGGCACACTATTGCTGAGTGCTATAACCTACTTGTCCCGGCAAAATTATACACCGATCCTGTGACCTTTGCCAGAGGAGCTATTACTAATTTAAAAGATGGCGATTTCAGACCATTAAATCCAGGTTTATTCACGAAGTTTCTAGTTAAGAAATGCATACGAGTAGAATCAAATTGATTTCGTGAGTAATGGAAATTTCTGTAGATTACTTCAGCTAGCTCATTAAGCTAAAGCTATTAAACGAGATGGTATCGCTTGAGGTATTGAGTTCGATGCTTGGGTCGGGCAAAGTGTAATTGGTGTTTTCAGTTAGAAAGTTCAAAGTTATAGTCGAGGATTGGATGTGCGATAGTCGAAGATAAGTTCAGTTACAAGTCTCGCTCACTATCGGACTAGCATCTTATGAGTGGAAAACTGTAGGAGGATGAAAGCACGCCGTAAGAGCTGTTACGCACTGCATGCGATCCGAATACGTGAAAAAACGGTCCGAAGTAGTCATAGAACTATTTGTATGGTAGTTTACGCACTAGATCCGACTTTCGTCATCCATGAGTCTCTAATTCGGAATACATATTGACGGACCGAAGTAGCCGTAGTACAGTTTGTATTAACGCTTTCGCATTACCTCGGATTCAAATCGGACATATCCGCGCGAATCGACAATGGCTGTTGGATTTGGCTCAGAAATCGGATTAGTGCGTAAGCAATATCCGAATTCGGTCCGAGTTTGTTAGCCTCTAGTTGCGTATTTTAACTAATTGGAATCGAATGCAGTGCGAAAAGCAATATCCGAATTCGTTCCGAGTTTTTTACATCCGTATTTTCACGTATTCGGATCGGATGCAGTGCGTAAACGCTCTTACGAGCTGTATTTAAGCACATAATAATATCGATGGTGTTCAAACAGTCGTAAGGGATATTCAATGCACTCTTCGATTTTGAACTCTCGGTTCGGCCCACAATAAAAAATTCAACAGTGCATTGTTTTTCCCTTACGTCGTTTGAAATTTTCATCGTTATTATAATATAAGCCTATTATTTTCTCAGTTGAGGCAGTACTTAAAAGGAAACTGAAAGATTACCTAATTTATCGTTTGATTTGCTTAGTAACACCCTCAAAACCCTAAAGGTTTTGAGGGTGTTAAAATACCCTGTTGATACAGAAAATATAATATCTCATAGCGAATCAACTTGAGTAATACTTGGTCTTCCCATCCGCGCGTGTTCAATACCTCAATATTGAGACTCGAGCCTTAAAAGTAAATTCACCACCGCCAAATAAACCTAAAATTACCCCGAAGTTACGCAGCCGTTACACGAAGTCTGATAACAAAGTTTGTTACCGAATCGTAAAAAAGAGCAACCATTTGCAATAAAACCTGGCGGTCGGTACATGGTTCGTTGACTCTGTATAGGTACTGACAAAAAACTAATGCATACATGTCGGTCCTGGCTGTTGTACAATGAGGTCGGGGACCAGCCTTGCGCATGTCTTCGGGGGAATAATTGACAGCTACATTTGTTTTTTTTTTTCGGTAACCATAAAATAATTTAGGTGGAACAGTGTTCTTCACATGAAAGATAGTCTCGTAAGCCAAACTTTTTAGCTTTCCCTTTGACTCTTCAGCAAATACATTCAAAAACACTCGTTTCTTATAGGTTGATAAAATCCTTGTCAAAGTCCCATGCAATATTTATTTAATAATTAATGCATACAGCACGGACTTAAATTAAAATTTAATTAATTTTACATACTTATATTATTTTTCTACTGGATTAACTATATTTTATACTTTTCGTTTTAAAATATATTTAATAGTAAATGATTTGATAAGAATTTATAATTTATATGATGAAGAATAAACTATGTTAAAATTAATATTTTTTGTCAACTTACTAAAATATGATGAATCATGATAAACCTTCTACAATATTAGGAAATCAGAAATTAAATGGAGCTCATCCTATTTTGATAAATATAGAAGAGTTTATTTCATAATAAACTCTGAAGAGAAATGAAAATATCTATCTCAATTATATATAAAAAATAATTCAATTAAAATTGTGAATAAAAAAATTATGTCTTAAGCATTTTCTACCAGTCAACGTTAGGGGTGTAGAGACAAAATAGTGTTAGGCGCAATACTGCAAATAGACATATACAATAGGAGCAGAAACAAGAATTTTCAGGTTCCATAATTTTTTACGTAAACTGCGGTGAACCCGATCAAACCATAGCGTGACGCACTGCTATTCAAGAAAGCTTCTTATAAAGTTTTTAGCTTGTTTAGGTTTAAAGATATTTATTCTCAAAAAAGACACAAAGTCACTTACATGAGAACAATGTTTACCTTATGCTAGGTATATTGAGTTCGTCAAAAAAATTAATATTGAGTATTTCACTCATCCAATGCATTCCCATATGTGTAATTATTTGCCTCGTTATTATTTATTTATTAAATATCGGGCTAATTCCTTCTTAAATGCATTGAATGAGTGTACATTTTTTATGCATGACGGTATATTGTTGTACAACTGTGCTCCTTCAAATGTTAAATTTTTCTTACCGAACTTAGTTCTCATTTTTGGTAAGATAAGTAAACTACTAACTGTTTACAAACTTTATTCGTCTTACTTAGCTATGATGCAGCATATTTTTACTCACCGCTGCCATCTAAACTACATGAATTCGTTTGAGGATGAATCATTGTAAAATTGGCCAATTTGTTATAGAACTGAAATGTTGAGTCAATGCCTGTAAAAAAGGTAGAAGGAAAAATTGTTGGGTTTTACAAACTCGAATCTTCAATTGAATGCTGACACTTTTAAGGCTTAAGGAAACTGGTTGAGGATATAAATCGACAGCTAAGCAGTTATTTAGAAAGAAGGAAGCTACTGCTACTGTCCAGCAGCAGCACAGCTTGGCACAAAACCAGAGCAAATTCTCTGACAGAAAGGTTATACTAAGGTTTATTAACCTTTTGCGTGTCTTAACAGATTTTTATCGTCCAATCCTGACCAAGCCCTTATGTGTAACTGTCCGACTTAAGACATTTGGAGCATTTTTTCTTATGTCGAACTGTGTAACTTAAGACACGCAAAAGGTTAATATGTATTAGTTTATTATTATTCAAGATTATTTTGTGTATTGTGTCTATGGGCCTCAGTAGCCTGATAATAAAATGATCATTATTATTATTATCTTTGTATGCCTTTGACAATCTCAATTATTATTATTATTAACACTTTCAGTGCCAAGAACTCAGCATATGGGTCGAACAATTATTTATTCGTGCCCACGAGTCGTCGCTATATGTACCGGCGACTCGTGGGCACAAGAAACAAATTATTGTTCGACCCATATGCTGAGTTCTCGGCACTGAAAGTGTTAAAACACCATTGCTCAAAGCGAGTTGGCGATTTCAGACTTATACTAATTACAAGTCCTTGGTTTCTCGATGTATTTAGGATAGACTTACAAGTATTTACTGAATTATTTAGCAGAGCCCTTTATCAGTATTGTAGCAAAACAATTACAACCCGATACTCATCATCTTCCTTTTTCAACTCCATAAAATCTAGTAACAACCAGTTCTCAACGTTCATTAGCAGATATCCTCTTTAGGCTATCAATGCAATCAGAGCAAGTTGACATTACAATAAACTCTCGCGCACGCTCCGGCACGATAAGTACTATTTATAAGTATTACGGTATATATTAAGCCGCTTACAGGCCGCCTACGTCATCAATTATGTAGGTATTTTTAGTTCAGGCTAATTTTCCTTAAGCACTCTTGTGGTAGGTAAAACTGTAAGTAGCAGTAGATAGCTAATTTAGCAACATTTTCGGAATTAAGTTTTTTTTTCATCACAGTGTGCTAGGCTCCCAGTTCCTCTTGTGTAAGCACTAGAGAGCCATCCTGGATTTGCTGCTTACATAATTGATTATGTCCATCTGGAACCTTGTGTTTTGTATTTTTTTAATGGTAAAAATGTACAGCAGTTTTGGAGAATTCCATTCCACATTCACAAAATACGCACTCTTTCTTAAAATATCAGTATGCAATCCTTAACATCCCGAATCCAAAGTAGCCGCGGCTTGTTTGTTGAAAACCGTTGTGTAGCCATTTCACGACAAGTCAAACCATAAAACAGTGCGTCCAAACACTTCAACACCTCGCAGCTTATCGCAAAATAATCGTGGAGCATAAAAATAAAAGCATGTCCAATTTTCCAATGACGTCAGGAGTTACTCATAGAAATGTACAAAAAAGCGAAGCGCTCACGTTAGCGATGCAGCGCTGAGCAATCCTAAGAACTTTTTATTAAGATTATATGCTTAAGTTGAGTTAATCTGTCGGTCACGCATCTCTAATGCAAAAAGGTTGTAAACAAATTATCTTGAAAATAATTAAGTTTTTAAGCTCTTGAGCCAGATGAAAACTTGATTATGTAACTATTTATTATTCTAAGCCCGAAGTGTTCCACTCCAGGGCAAAGTCCTCCCTTCCTTCTTTTCATTTTTATCTCTCTTGGCTAATCCTAAGCCCAATGCTTTATGTAGGAGTCCAGCTCGTTTTGCCGACTTCTTTTGGGTCTACCTAATCGCCGGCTCCTGACGTTTGGGACCCAATCAATAGCTACTTTCGCCCAGTTCTCTTGTGATATGATTTTGTATGCTTTTCTTAAATGCTACATAGTTTTGGATTTCCAAAAGTAAAACTTCACTTGGTGCTAGAAAAGTTCCGTATAAATTAAAATCATAATCACAAAGCCAACCTTTTGGTCTTATCTCGCGGACCCATTTTTTTGATGAGTTTTCTCCACTTTTTAATTGCCTTTTTGTCTTCAAAAAGACCATGCAACAAAATTGATAAGAGAATTAAAGGTCAGATTCACCGTTATTTACATAAAATAATGAATGCACGTAAACCAGCATATTTGGAATTGTTTTTATGAATCTCTGTACTGACGATGATTTAATAGCAATCAATTAAATTAAAAACGTTCACTAAAAACAAGCCATTTTGGGGAATTTCAAAGTCAACTACCTATATTTTTTAACCTTACTTGTCTACCCACATACATCGAAATATTCTAATTGCAGCTAATTGCCTAACTGCTAAATTACCATAGTAAATAGTGTTAGGTAAAGCACTTTAGTTCAAAACAAATACCTATCTCAGGTACAGAATAAATCGACACTAGTTTTGAGCCTAACCATGAAGACGTATAGATATTTTTGGCAGTGGAAAGCATCTCCAACCCGCACTGAAAAATATTTCATCATTTATTTATCTCACCGGAAAATTACAAACTCCGTAAGGTTCTAATAATTCTTTATCATCGATATACTATGAAAAAATCGTTTTGTATACAATAAATCCCACCCAAATTCAATCGTTTCCAATATATCTGTATCATATTAAAAAAAAAGTGGTGAACAATTTTACGCGATTTCACAATCTTACGGCGTTTTCAATTTTCCGGTGACATTTACAAGCCGAGTTTTTGACGTAGGTCCTATACTCGATCACGTTAACGTAAACGTTCATTTATGACAATTTGTTTAAAAAAACGTTTACGTTATTGTCACCAGATGGCGCTTATTCAGTGTTAGTACAAATTGAATTTGACGTTGACGCGATTTTTATTATTATAATAAATTATAATAACAAAAACTGCCTGTTAATGTCACACTTAACCTTTTGAACGCCATTGTCACGTATACATGACAAGCAAGCGCGTGCCCTGCCAAACGTCACAAATATGTGACAAAAAGTCGGCGATTTGTGCATTGGCGTCGGGGGCACGACGTCGATCAAAGGGTTTCTCCTTTAACAATGGAGAAATTACGAAAGTTTAACAAAATGTAACCCTCTCCATGTACCTACCTCAACAAAATATGTAATTAACGCTCCAGTCTTTGATAAATCGTTGTTAATGTTTTCTCTCCAAGTTAACGAGGCTCGCCCACGCTTTTCTTACGGGGTAAGGCTCTTAGCGGTACCTACATGATGTGTACCACGACCGTTATAAGCCACTTACCGCCTGTAACTCCTCCCACGTGCTTTACTGGCCAAAATGCAACGGTTGTTTGGCCTAATTTGTTTAGTTTTATGCAGATTGTCTTTCGGAAGGACCAAAAAAGTTTGTTGATGTACAAAGTTTTCTCTGGGAATTGGTCCTTTGGTTCTAAATTCAGTCTCCGGCTAACCATTTCACTAAAACTTGCTACAACTGAGTATTCAGAACTAGCCCCGGCTTTGCATGGGTGCAAATTATGTACGAGAAAGCTATCGTGTTTATCGCTCTTTGTAGAAGTGGAACTGTATTAAAATCCGCTGCGTGGCAGAGGAAGACAGCGACTTTGTTAAAAATTGAGATACAATTTTTTAATAGAGTTCAAGTTTCTCACAACTAGAATCTCTTGGACTTGTAGGACCAAATACAAGTCTTTTGGCACATTTTTATATATTTCCCTTTATTTTTAATAGGCTCTCGTTAGACCACTATCACACCTTATGGTATGCAATGATGTGGTCGACGATGGAGCTCGCTTACCTAGAAGTAACCTATTAACCCTTGATTCAAAGACTTGACTCTTAGTCTCTGTTTTCAATCGACTTAAATGTTCTCTTACTCATATCCTGTTGTATGTTTTGCTAATTCCGCTTCATGGTAACCTCGTGCCTTACAATCGTGTGCCTTAAAACCCATGTGTAGACCATAATGTAAACGGTGTGAATATATTATTATTATTTAACGTTATCAAAGTGTGTTCGCGTGAGGAATTCATAATTATTACATCTAGGTGACGTAATATTATGCTCAACTTGGTCGCAGTGTCAAGGTCTGAAGCCGTTTAATTATCATTTTTGCTTTTAATGCATGTAGTTTAGTTACAAATAGTTCACACGTATAAATTGTTTATGTGAAGAACGCTGGCACAGTGCTGTACTGTAGATGAGAAAAAATTGGAAAATTCTGGAAATACGGTTTCCAATAATGAGGCCTTTAATTTTCATGTAAACTGTTACATTGGTCTAAAAGTAGCCATTCTTGAACACAAAGGACAAATACATGTCTAGTATAGAGTACGGACCAAACCAAGTCGTCACTGCCTGTTATAGCAAATAAAAACATAAACACTCTGTTACAATCGTTTTACGCAAAATCAATATTTGCCTCATTCGAAATTCGTGCGCCATGTTGATCCATAAACATTTATTACTTGAAGTATTATGAAACAAAGCCTCAACTCTTTGGAAGCCTATTCATTCCTCGCTCTTTGGGCTTGGCTTAATATTTTAACCAGGGTTGGGTTAGACGGAGGTCGCCACAATAAAAGCCAAGGTCGAATTAGTTAGGGCGATAACGTTTGAAAACAAACTGCTTGGCTGCAGTGGAACGATAAGAAAGTCTATGGAATTAGCGATGGGCATGATTTTGTTAGCCTTAGTGGATTTAGCAATATTGGGTTGGATCGAAATTGCAAAACGTTAAATATACTATTGCAGTTTTTATCTTTTTAAGCAAAAGATCGGAGACCATATCCTATAAGCGAGAAGTGATTGCGATCTTGAGGACTTCAAATTTCTGTTTGTTCTTCGTCAAGTTGAAGGTTTTCTTCGAGTACAAGACAATGGATCTGTTAACATATACAGAACTAACAATTTAAACAATTTGATTGGATTAGGACAGTCTTCACCGGCAAACTCCTTGATCGGATGAAGCCTTAGCAAAATTACAGAGCCATCGTACAGATGTGCCGTCATTCGGAACGTTGCAACGAATACCTATTCGTGATAGCAATAATTTGATACGATGACTGTACGTCCGTTTTTTAGTAGCGCGCGAACGACGACCGGCGATCGACGCACGCCGCGCTCAACTAAACCGAACGAATTTTGGAATACGATTTTTCAGTTTCGAATTTTAATTTCGGAGTGCAATTTTTTGTGTGCCTATATTTGAACAGTGAAAAGTTTGTGTTGAAAAGTTTACGTTTGATTGTGCCAAAATTCTGTGTTCTTCTTTTAAACAATTTTATATCTGTCATTTTACAATGCCGGTTTAGGCTTATCTATATTTTGTTTACAGATTATTAAGAATTTACAACCGCGATTACAAGTCGAGATATTCGCACTAAGAATAGAAGTTAAGAAGTTAACTGGCGACCTTAACCGACATTTTATGATTAATGTAAACGAGAAAAAATATAATTGAAACCAGTTCGAAAGTATTGCATTATTGCCAGGCGCGGTGGCAAATAAGTTTTGTGAAGCAAAATGAATGAAAATAAATTAATGTATCGCACTGTAGCAGTTGACTTACCCGTATAAGTCATACCGTATTTTTGTTTTGTTTACATGCTCAAGGTCGTCTGAAACGAGTTGTTTTTGCTGTTTGGATATCATTTTGAAGAGGAGCGTCATATAGTTTCACCGAGTCTAGTCGCCAAAGAGGTTTAAAAAGATTTTTTTTTATCACAGTGACGAGAAACAGCAGTTGTGTAACTGATAATCCGAATGAATTCGATATTCATATTACCTGGTATCGATTTAAAGAATTTTAACGATTCTGTGCGGACAGGACCTAGGTTCTTTTTATGATTACATTGAAAAGGAAACGGGAAATTATATAATGTGCGTCGATATTAAGAGGGTGTTTTATGTTTCAACATAGATTTAATTAAAATTTAATAATAAATAAGTTCAGGATTAGATTCGTAATCTATAAAAATTAAAATATGACTGAAATATAAACATAATATTTACTCAATAGTGCATAAATTCGCAACACATAGTACCGGACATACAAGATATGTAGGTTTATCTTTCATATCTAAAGGAGTATTAAAATTAAGATAATGCACTTGTATGTAATCAGCTTTAACCGATGTGTTGTATGTATTTCTCAAAATTACGTCAACTTTGATTAGATATCAAATAACCCAATAATATAAGACCATAAAATAACTCACTGAAGTAACTTAGACCTTTCAAGGTTACAAGAAAGGAGGTTCGATGGATACATTTTTCTCGGCGCCAAAAATAAAGCATAACCATGAAAAGAACAGCAAGGTATCATAAAATAAAAAGTGGTCCTTATGATCAATAACTACGAAGGACCAATTTTCTTTGATCTAAAAAATCAAAGAAAAGGCATACAGTAAATAAATTAAATGTACAGACATCGTTAAAATATGTTATTTATAACCGTTTAACTTTAGCAACTACCAATCTATAATATTTTTCAGAAAATTGGTCTGGACATGCTAAGCATAAAGTATCGATACTTTTACTTTTTAAATATGCCTCGGTATTTTAGTGTTTGCCGTTTTGTGACAGACTTGTATTTAAGGCTCTTTGCAATATATAATGTAAAACTTAAACAAGGAAAATAATACAATTTTGCCCAAAATAAAACAAACAACGCTTTCGGAAAAAGATATTGCCTCTATTCTCTTTAAACAGACGGCGAAGTTAAGCGGAGAAACTGAACGCGATCATTGATCTAAACTGCGTTCAAGAACTGTCAAAGTCGCTATATTACAAAAATATGACACTGACAGCTTCTGAACGAAGTTGATACGCTGATTGCGTTTAGTTCTATGCCCTTAGACTAACTAGATCAAAAAGTATGCTGTAGCTTGAACTACCTATACATTTTCAAGGTCAAGGGAAGTCTTACTCATAAGCCTACACCTTGACATTTATTTCTACATGCGTAAGAGTCTAAACAAGGGTCCCCGTTGTGTGTGATTAATCGTTTCTGTTGATGTCATTAATTTTCAACAACTTGAGTGCTAGTACAGTAGTACTTTTCAATATTATTAAGCACTTACTACTTTGTTAGTAGGTAGTACTTTTCTAGAGTAGCCTTGTGTTAAGGGAAATCCCCCCTAAATGAAAACTTCAGCTGTTCACTGTATTCTAAAAATATCTTTAATCAACATTGATAGCAGTAGAGGGGTCCTCTCTGTTCTGCCAGTCTCCAAGACTGTTCGTTCCTTTTTCTGGTGTTTCTTCATTTCATGATCCTGGACAATATCCATCGCATATCGTCTTACAAACATCCTGGGTTTTTTGTCCTGAACTTGACCATTATTTTCTTTAGTTCAGTGCTATCTCTGTTTTTACATTTACATTTTACGGTATTATCTCTCTTAGCCATAATCTTCGTTTATATAAAAAAAACAAACTGCAATAGGTTCACCTTGTACCTTATTTATTAAAATAGTCATTGCATCATTACGTCATCGTTTGTCCTTATGTATAACGCTATGTATGCCATTGTTGTTTTCCTTTTTCCGTCTGCCGAACGTGCTGTGTCAATTACCGACTTGTTTCCTCAATTCTCATATTCTGGTGTTCATATTAAAGTTACATTTGAAATGTGCTTTCTGATTGCTTCGACCATCAACTTCTTAGTTACATCATCGCTGTTCGATTTAATCTCTTATAAATTAATCCGTATTCAAAGAAATCAAACAGAAGACAAACTCAAATCTTGGAAATTACTGTTTTTCCTTGAATTCGTTATAAGAAGAGAGCCTCTGTTAAACTAGTTTATATTGAAACACGTTTAAGGCAAAAAGTCTATAAAGGTGCTTAGATAGTCAATGTTTATTTGTATGCCAAACGAAGCAGCCTCAGCGATCAAGAGGTGGGTCATTGAATTAATGAAGGTGACACAATAAGTACTGAAGGGGACCGAACACTATGCGGTGAATAAATCTCTATAGCTCGTGCAATAAAGGATAATAATAATTCTGAATATTAAGTGAGCCATGCTGCAAAAATAACTTATTCTAGCTAAGAACAATAAGTCACCTCAAAATTAGATGCAAGTGATCTCAGCTTAGAATATGATTAATTACTATTAGTAACGATGTCACATCAACTGTATTCTCTAGCAAAGATTTTCAAGTTCAACCTTCCGGTCTTCTCATAATTCGATTACATAATTCTGTCACAAATATAGAACGTCCCGTTCCATAAATACCGCGGAAGTCTTGACCCCATTTTAAAGTTTCCCCAAAAATATTCCCAAAGTAATCTTTTGTTGCAATGACAATGCCCCTAGCTACTCGCCTGACCATCGTGTGAACCATTCATGATGCCATTTGGCAACCAGCTCCAAACGTATTTGGTTCAGAACACGTGCCAAAACCACTATTTTTACACATACGACATTTGTCGCTCCAAAACTCTATTAAATGATATTTGCTCTGCGATAAAATGATAATTACTTTCTTATCTGTAAATCCAGTGGATCGTTGAAATAGTATTCGAGCGACTATCGTCGTTTCTGCTTGTGAAATATGGATTATTTTTGCTTCTTATTCGTGAGTCTCATTATTTGTTTATTTATTATGTGTATCTGTGCACTTGATGTTCGGATGTTGGCTAAGTTCGTGTCTTGTTGTATTTTGTTGACGCTTCTTAGTTTTCTTAATAGGTTTCACGCGTGCTTTGAATTCAGATTTTTGCTGAAGCGTTATCAGTGTTTTGTGATTGTGTATGTTTTTATTTATGATTGCATTTATCGTCAGTAGGTTAGTACCTTCTAATGATATGAATGATTCTAGTGTTTATGTTTTATAATATTCATATTATCTTTGATGTTTACTGTGACTATTAGATAAAGTAAAGACATGCACATTAATCACGATACGACTCACATTCAAGCTCACGCACAACCCTTTATCTGATTCAAAGTCCAAAAACTGAAATAGTTCTGCTTTTAGTCAGCATGATAATGATCACTAATCAACCTTCCATCATCACCTTTGAATATAACTGCATATAAAATGTGTAAATCTTAACGGACCGTTTCAAAACCAAGGTTAGTACGGGCATTTCTAATACTAGCCTACTAGCTGAATTGTTTTTCTAGTACCGCAAGGTTGTCGCGTGTATATTGTTTTAATTTTAACGATCACCTGTATGTTGCGATTGTTAGGCTATTTTCATTAATAATCGAATAACTATGTATATGTTGAAATCGATTTACTACACATTACTGAGTCCAAATGTGACTAGGTAAGTTTAAGGACGTCTGAAAGCCTAATTTACATTCGATCAATACCAAATACTAGGTGAACCGTTACAACAAACTAGTCGTTTATGATTATCAACTATTGTTTTGTTTTTTTTTTACTCTTGTAGTGTTACGTATAATATGTAAATATTTCACTTCAATTTATCGTTCGGCTCTACAAAAGTGTACTACAATTTTTCCACTCCCACGAGAATTTCTGACACATCCACTTTTATTGCGTAAAGTAACGAAATAGCAGAAGATTTATATTTATGGTTTATATAAACCATTGAATTTATAGCTACTGTTTAAACTTATGTAGGTCAATGAACTTATGAAGCAGACTATAACAACTGAAATTATATTACGTTTTGTACACGCAACGTCTAAACAAGAACTGAAATGAGTTACACTGATCCAGTGAATCGAAACTGTTCAAGTATTTAGTTTACTTTCTTTTAATTAGCGTTGCTTTGATTTAGTTGCTCGCGTTTCGAGTCTATCGATCATAATGCTGGAGTTTAACGATACGATCTGTACGCACGTCAGGTCTACATGAATAATGAAAAGGTATTGAATCATCAACGTTGGTATTAGGTACGAACTTAATGCCTAGCATTGTTATACTATACAGGAAAAAAATCTAACAACATTTTAATCTAAAATGCTAAACGTAAACAAGGTAAAAACGCAACGTTTCTTTCTCAATATTTAATTTTACGAATCAAAATAAATTGCAGATTACACCAATCAATAACATGTTTGATTAGAACATTCCTGTTTTAGCAGTCAACTGTGAAAAATACGTATAGAAGTTCTAAGAAACTGAAATATTTATATTGACAGTAGTATGCTCTAAAATCCGCAACAGTATGAATGAACAACAAATCAGTGTGACTGATGTAACATATTTGTCTCAAGCAAACGTTACAAAATATTCTCTATTTCAAAATCACACTTATTCCAATGTGCTAAAATCTTCTGACAAGGTAAACATCATTTTTTTCGGCGAGAAACACTAATTATATTAGGCGTGAGGTATTATGTGATTTATTGCTCACAAAGTCACAAATATTTCGAATAATTTTGATCGTACTTATTGGTTTTGTAAATTTATTCGACGTTATTCCTCAAGGTACTGTTTTAGGGCCTTTGTTCATTAAAGATATTGTTTGATCCCCACATTGCCAAATTATTTAATTATGTCCAGTAAGAGATGAATTATCACTATTTTATATTTCAATTACACAAATTCATGTTCTTTTTACATATTTTCAAACTTTTCCTAATAAGGTATTTATTAAAGAAACAATAAATTATGCCTAGTCCTACTTGTAACAATGTTTACGTGTAAGAATCTCATAAACAGCGCTTTCTTATTTACGCTCTGTTTACGTAGAAAATGTTTATTTTTATACTCATTTTATACATCAATTGATTTCTGGATCAATAGCGAATAACTTGGGAATGTAAGCATCGTTTTGGAAACTTGAACACGGTATCTCATCAATATTGATTAAGTACGAGTAGGAAGGAAGGACTTAATAGGGAGCTGTCAGTAGGCAGACAACAATAATTATATTTGTTGGCTGTACAGTTAGTAATTATGTTGTTATTGAGGCTTGAGGGCTTGATTATCATGATAAGAAATTAGTCGGAAATAATCAAATTAGAGAATAATATTTATTACTTGAATTAAATGTTACCTAATGCAAGAGAGAACGAAGACGCTGATAGTGTGGATTAGAATATAGAGATTTATTTGAAAGGGGTAACATGGTCAAGGGAGGACCTATGTTAAGGAGTAAGTGAGTAAAACTAAAGCTAATAATGTATGACTCTAATTTTCATAAAATACAACCGTTAAGATAGATCCTTACTCTGTCCTCGTCATTTATATCTTACTTTCATAAAATACAAAAGTACGTTATGGTTTTACATGATATCTAAAACTATCGATGCGCTGTTGTTCACATCAATTATGGAACACTGATCTGCCATTCCCATTGACTACAACACAAACGTACGAACAGTACAACGCACTTCATTCATTCAAACAGAGCGGAAAATATAAATAGGTACACTGAATTGTATCCCGATCGATACGTGAAATATTTATAGAAATGTGAAATCCCGATGTTCCTAGTATTTTCATGTAAAGCGGCCTTTTTATGTTGCCGTGTTTAGTTATCAGTGTGCTAATTTAGGCTGTTGGTGGATTATATTATTGTGTTGTCTGTTAACGAGGACTTATGTTTCATATTGCTCTTAATTTAGGAACCAATGTGGTTGAAGAATTTTATCATCATAATCACGATACTGACACCAAATTAGTTGGGATAAGAGCTGGAGGATTGTGTCCTGATGATTAAGTTTTATCGAATTCGGTCCAAAGTCAAAGTCAAAAGTCAAAACGTTTATTTCAATTAGGCCATTAAACTATCACTGGCACTATTGAACGTCATCGTTTACAGTTCAGTAAAATAATAATGTAAATGTAAATAATAATCCTGTACTAAAGCCTCCCGTAGTTAGTTCACCAGACCCATTGATGTCCCGAAGTCGAAGAACTCTCAGTCATCTTTACAATAACCACGGTAATGAAAAGTTTGTGTTTAGTCCAACAAAGAGTCCTTTTATTTCTCTAATAGTACTGTCATACTAAACAGAATTTAGGTTAACTCAGTGCGATTCACTGCTTCCCTTAATCCAGCCCACGTTTTATCTATCATGTTTTGTTGTGCACTACAAGAGAACTGTAGGTCTTAAAATAGATACAGCCGTTAAGATAGATGCTTCCGCTCTTAGCTCGTCGTTCTCCTTTTGAGTTCCATTGAACTTTATTACTGCTGTCGTTATGCAATTATTTTGTTAGATTTTTTTTTCATCGGTCCAAATGACACTCGTCGGATTTATTGAACCTTTTTTGTCAATAAGGTGTCAATCGCTTGTCAAAATATTGGATTACTGTCATCGTATATTTTTGCGACGAGATCGAACAGTTTTGATACTTTTTCTTAATTGTTTTTTTTTTTTCGGACAAATTGTTTAGTTAAAGTATTTTTTTACTGTTATGTTTTAAAACACTTTCGGTTTTTAAAAGTATCTTGGCAACGTTGTCTCGTCTGATTACCTCACGCCATTTAACAGGCCTGAGTGATACGTATTGTAATGTGCTATTACTTAACATGAGTTTATTTTCGTTCACTACGATATATGTACCTTACTCACACCACTAAATATAGCACTTACTAAAGTGGTAACCGCTCGTACCAATAAATATTTACGTTAGTACTAATCTATGAGTTTCAGTAAACTCTCAAACAAAAATGTTGATATTGTTAATACGTTGAGAGATTCTTGTTTGTAATCGATAAAATAATGATTTGTTGGTAGTAATCAATTTTTTCTTACGATTTACTGAGTTTTGATGGATGATCTCTTCTTATGGACAGATGCCAAAACTGGCATATTTCTTTTTATAGATTTTTTGTAGCTAACTTTTCTGTTCGTCCTTCATCTTTGAATTTGGATAATATTGATGAATGACGTCAAATGATCGAATCAAAAGAATTATTACGTTAATACCAGACTTTGCGCATAAGCTCTTGGCATCAATTAAGAAACTTCAATTTAATAACCATAATAAGTGTTGTAAAAACCCATCCACTGAATGGATTTCGCACATGTATTCACAGTGCAGTCGCCTCTAGCCGGAACTTCCGTAACATGATACGGCCCTATTACAATTCTGACTTAATGTACTGCAGGAAAGGAACAACTTCAAAGGTTTCCTCTATTCAACGAATCCATTTCATTCCTGTAAATGAATTATGTGAAAATACAACATCACATAAACATTCTTACGAAATCCATACAGGAAGAGATTGCTTTATTTCCAATGAAATATTACAAAACTCTTACTTAAAGAGAACCTCATGGTTACTCACAAGCCAATAGCCTTTGCCATTGTGTAGATGACTGACAGTAACACGACAGATAATTAGACCAAACTTGACATTTAGATCTACACACAGCTGGTTCTCATACACAATGAATTACGCCTACCATCGTCATATACCCAGCGTCGACTTAGGGTTCAATCTCCCGACTGTCTATCAATAAACATGCGGCCGACCGGGCGCTGTCCCAGTCATATTTCAGACGGTGTGGGTGAGAAAACTATTAAACTGCCTTGCTCTGAGGCTTTATTATCCGCCCTGTTCCGCCTACACTGTAAAACCTCTTTGGTGTACCGTAATGTGTTCCTACGGTACTGTCCTGCAGTCCTACTATGACGTGCTGATGCCATCCAATTCCGATTATGTAAACGGGATAGTGCTATTCGCTATGTATAGCTCCGTCTCCCTCTTAGAGTGAAATAATGATCCTTTTAAGACTTCATAGTAAGGCCCCTGATCATTTTCCTTACCGCGAATTGGATCGCCAACGTTAAATGGTCTTTAGTGTGCATATTCTGCCAAGTTGATGGGTACTTTGGTTCCCGTTAATGTCCATAAAAATCTCGTCTCTTTAATTTCAGTCTACAATAGTTGTATAACATCATAAATCTAATCAATCAATCCAATGCAAAATGTTTTCTTTCTAAGCCTGAAAATTGTACGAGATATATAATTTAGTCCCAGTACATGTCACAAATGTAACTACAGGTACAGTTTTTAAGGGTTTTCATTCAGGCTTTCCCTACCCAGTAAATCTGGCGTAAGAATATTCAAATGACTTTCAAGCGCCTTGCCTATTTCTAGAAAATACATCGGATCTCTATCATTAATACTAAGTAATACTAATCGGAAAGTGTTGGAATGCGTCACGCACTATTAAGCAAGACTTGAATATAACCTGTATATTACTTTATAGCCTTATTCGTCGCCAGTGTATTATTGAGAAACCATTTCTAGCTACTAAGGGCTGTTTTTTCAATGGTTAGATAACTATTAACTGGGGAATCAAAATTACGGTTTGACAGCTTTATATGGAAAACATGTCATATTTAAAATATTGTTCATCAAATGAAAGTGACTTAGGTACTTTTGTGTGGCAGAATAGTTGTCACTAGCAAAGTTTTCAAGCGGAAAAAAAAAGTTATCCGACCCTAAGACAAATAAATTTACTGTAGGTAAAGTAGAAATGTATCGCAAAAAGAAGTGTCCTGCAAGTGAAGGATGACATCTTTTCATCCTTAAGGGGGATGAGTAACCTTCATATTTTATAACAATTTATTTCTTTATATTGGATGCATAGAATCACTGGCGTCACTTTGAGTTCAAAATTTTGCAGAAAACGTAGTAACGGAGTGTTAATGAGATACAAGTAGTATGAGTAAACGTAAACGTTACTAAATAACACCACATTGTTTCCAAAATACGTGTCATAGTGTCAAGATTACCCGGGCGTCGCACCGGCGCGGCGCGGAGGGATGCGCGCGCATCGCCCTCAAATTTTCCTCTGTAGTATTGAATCGGCCAGTCACTTTTCCTAACCTCAAAATCGAATCCCAAACAGCTGTTTCGTAATTTCTGTCGAAACAAACGCGTAATTAATGAAAATTACCGCACGGACAATCGCACGGGACGTCTAGACGCTTCGGATGCCATTACGAAATTGTTCAAATTTAGAATCCGGCGACTTTTTTTTCGATTTACGGTTTTCTTGGCTTTCATTCAGTTTCCAGCTAGCCGGGTTCGCGGATAGCTGTATTCTTATTAGATTTGCTTACGAAAATTACGTTATAAGACTCTTTTGTTATTGTTTTAAAACGAATGTTTATAAAATTTTCTTTATTTTCCTTAGCTTTATTGTAGGTTAATTTCGTTAGTCATGATAATAGTTTATGTGAACGTTATAACATAAAGTGCAGTGTACATTGTGAGACATGTATGTGCAAAGTGAACCTTATAAATAAACTACTATAGTGTTATTAAAAATTGTGTGAAAATGGAGGAGGAGTACGAGTATGACTTCGCCTACGAGTGCCGGGTTGGTATTCTACAATATATTGGTCCTTTTGTCCAAATATGTGTGCACTGTTCCAATGTTTGACCAAATGCAGACAATACATTAAAACACCTGACTGCGCATTTTATAAAACAAACGATTATAAAACTTCTTGATACTTTCATTAAACAGTAAAAACATTTTTAATATCTTTGCACATTCTACGCTCAACATTGTTGAAATTATTATTCCTGACCAAAAACAAGTCGCCAATTCGTTTGCGAAGCGATTAAACCACTTGGCAGTCGATAAAACTGTCAAACAGGTGAAAAAGTGGGTCGACAGATTTTTCAACAACATTTTTTGGTCTTTTCGACCGACTTTAACATTTACGAAGTTATCTCGACCAGTCCAACAAATAATACCAGTCCAGACGACATGGCCTTATAGGAAAAACGTGAAGTTTTGCAATACTAACTTACTTTCGTGAGGTCAGTTACCCCGGTCGATGTTTCGAAGCCAGTTTTTGCGACAAAATGCCTTATTGTCGGCTCTATCAAAGCCTAACTGTTTAATGGAGGCATTTTAAATGCATCACTTCCTTTCATCATTTACATTGCGCAATAATGTTTTCGAGCCGAAGATAGCACGGCAATTTTCGTTTCCTTTGATGTCTCATTTACTTAGTTAACGATGGATTTGAGATATATTAACCATTTCAATTACAATTCTTGATTATTCAGCATAAGAAAAGATGTAAATATTTGTGAAAGAGACATTTCTTATCATGCAGATCCGGTAAAATTATAGATTTAAATTTGAGTTTAATTTGACGGCAAAGATCGATAGCTATTGATAAATTCATGATTGATGGAATGAGATCAAGAAAATCAAATTAAAAGCAATTAAACATACTCGTATCGACTATATTTTTTATAACTGGCAAGATAAAAATCAAGAAAAAACTAAACGGATATCATCGATTGTCATAGTTGACGTTCAATTGATTTATCTATCATCAATAATTGTTTAGTGATTGATGTAATAAATAGACAATAATTTCTCAGACAAATTATCACATAAATATTCATGTTTTTTTTCTTTCTCTGTTTTGATATGCATAAAATCGTTATCTTAAAAATGTCAAAACTATTGAATCGATTTAATCAACCTGTCACACTGGACATAAGCCAGAATGATTTCTTGAATAATGGGCAAATTAGTTTTTATGCTGTGCAAAGTAATTGCCAATATTTATTTACCTGAGCAATAAATAAACTAATATGATCATAACGTTACTTTTTTGTATTGCAATAATTTAGAATTTATAACCATTCTTCGATCTCAAATGACAGTCGTTTGACACTTAAATGACCTTTGTTTTTTTTTTATTTCAGCGTCTCGTTGAGGCGATGGCGCCTCGGTCAGCGCGGTCCTTCCGCCAAGAGTTCAATATGCAAGACTTGACTACAGAACACACCTACACGTCACACTATACCACAGAGAAGTAAGTAATAATATAAGTATAAATTTAATAAAAATAATAAGTGATGCAGTTGACACTAACTGTAGATACAGGATTGTGTCTTTTTTAAACGGTTTTATTGCAATTAGTAATTTTGGCAGATCCCTGTCAATAATGCTAATAAAATGTCAGCATTGAACTAGTTCTACCGTACTGAATTATAATCTTCATTAATACTTATTTTCTGTTAGGACCACTTCTCATCTGTTCGTACAGTTTTTTACAAGTATTTCATCTAATGGCGTTTATTAATTAGTAATAATTAAAACTAATCAAGCTTTCCTCCTAAAACCAGATACGTCAGAACGTCACAATCAACAGAGCTAGACGGTCAATCAGTTGTAAAGTCAATGACCAATGGCAAACTAAACTCACCTAATTATACAACGAAAACAATTATCACAGAAGATGACAGACCTGACGTAAGAAAACTTAAAAGAGTCCACAGAATGTATGAAGGACCAAACATTATTGAATCTAAAGGTATATTGCATCCCGAGACTAGAGAAATACTCACTGTTGGTCAAGCTATCAGCATGAGAATACTTGACGTACGAACGGGGAGACTATTGTCAGCACCCGACACAAGGCAGACGATGAGCATCGAACAAGCAGCGCAAGAAGGTCTTATAGACCCTAAGCTCGCTGCCAGATTAACAGGACCGTGCGGAATGACCGAAGACGGAAACGAAGTCACATTATTAGAAGCTATACAGAGAGAATTATACGATGCCGAACAAGGCCTGTCAGATCCAGCAGAGAAGAGAATCAAGGTAACAGTCGAAGGCGAAAACTCGACACAAGGAATGAGTATCTCGGATGCACTTAATCGCGGACAAGTTGATCTACAAAGAGGTCTATACAGACTACCTAATGGAAGCTACATAACTATAGCCGAAGCCTACCAGAGAGGCTACCTCATTTATAACGAGATTATCAAAATAAAATCAAGCGCGTTGTGTCTGTCTGACGCGATTAGTCAAGATTTAGTCGATAACAGCGGTTGGATTTTGGATAGGAATTCGGGCGACAGGTACCAAATTGATGTTGCTATTAAAAACGAACTTATCAATCCTAACATTAGGGAAGTTGTTGATCCTAAAAACGACACAAAAATAACGCTTGCTGAAGCCATAGAGAAGAATATTATTCATACTAAACATTCGAAATACGTACATACTATAACTAAAGAGAAACTAACTTTCAAAGACGCAGCAGCCAAACGGTATATTTGCAAACCCATGACACTTAAAGACGTTTGCGACAACAATCTCATGACAAACGATGGTAAGATATTATCTCCGGCAAACCGGGCACCTTTGAACATCCTAGAAGCTATTTCAGCAGGTGTTCTGGATAGCGATAGCGTTAAATGCATCACAAACACAACGACAGGTGGTCTTTTAACGCTTTCTGAAGCTTTAGGCGCGAAAATAATCTTACATGACAATAAATTCCGCGATAATTTAACAGGAGAAATTTGTACTATTCCTGAGGCAGTAGACCGTGGACTAATTACTTCTGTTTCTCAAAGATCTATTTTCGATATAGATGGTTTCAAAGACCCAAAAACAGGAGAATTCGTCTCCTTCAACGTTGCTCTCAGTAAGGGCAATCTTAAATACGTAAACGGTGAGACTTTCCTTAAGTCAGAAAGCGGAGACTGGGTGTTCCTAGAAGACTGCACTAAAGTGTCTTTAGTTAGGGCTGAGGTATTAGAAATGTTTAATCGTAAGATAGGAGTGTATGATAACGGTAAGGAATTCTCAGTTTTAGACGCAGTTTTCAAAAATATTCTTGATCCCAAGACGGGACATTTGTTAGATTCTACATCCAAAAAGCCTATTCCATTTAATAAGGCTGTAGAAATAAATATGATTACACCCGAAGGAGCAGCTTTGTTAAATTCGCTTTTGAATATAACGCTTACATTGCAGACTGTTACTAAAACAGTGAAAAGGTACGTAACAGTAACGAATACTAGTAATACGCAGAGATCTGAAACAATAATCACATTTGCGGAGGCCATAAGGCGTGGTCTTATCGATGAAAATACTCAAACATTCACTGACCCGACCACTGGAACTGTGTTCCCAATACAACAAGCCTTAGACGAAGGTTTATTAGGCGTAGAAAAGAATGAACCTCGCGTTGTTCATATATCTGACCGAGTCGGTAAGAAGGACTTAGTACCAGGTCAGGTTGTTGAATTAAAAATCACGAAAAAATCGTACATCAAGGATGTACCTAGCCCTGAAGGCAAAGTCCAAAGAGATAGCAGTAGGCCTGAAACACTCAAAAGCCCTGACTTTACCATGCACGAAACGATGCAACCTCGCGAGGGGTTAGTCCAAGAAATAAGAACTGTAACTTCAAAATCAGTTGTTACAGAACCCACGGTTACTTCTATGACCATAAAAAAGAATACGATAGAGTTGCCGCGCGGCGGCTGGACGTTAAAAGAAGCCATACAACAAAATCTTTTCGACCCATCAACTGGTATATTTGTAATCCCTGGCACAGACAGAGTTTTAAATCTAGAGGAGGCTATTAAACTTAACATTATAAACGGGGACTCGGCAAACGTAGTAGAGCCCAAGTCAAAAAGAGAAGTCCCCCTGGAACGAGCTTTAGAATCACGTATTATCGATAGTACGGGTCATTACACTACGCATCGTAAACACACAACGGAAATAATTAGTATGAAAGAAGCAATCGAACGTAGGTATATTGTCTTTATCACCTTAACATCAACAACACATTCACAGAAAGTTATTACCATCACATCAATAGCTGGAATGCCCGACAAGATGGAAATATCTGAAATGCACGATGCTCCTTCCCATGAGTATGTTTCCGAAGATCAGTCAGCTTTAGAACCTGTACAGGTTACTCCTGGAGTGATATTTGATCCTTCCACAGCATTAGTAATTTCCACCTCGACTGGTGTTTCTGAAAACGTTTTAGACGCAGTAGAACGCGGATTATTACCAGCTGATAGCGTCAAGGTTATTGAGCCTAAAACAGGGAGGGCCATATTGCTAAAACAGGCTGTACAACACGGTATAGTTGACACCAGAACTGGTGAATACACGGATATTACAGGAAAGAAAATTAGTCTTGTAGATGCGGCTAAAATAGGTCTTGTAGCGGTAGTAGGAGCGCCTTTAGTAGCAGCATCTAAGATCATACAAGTTGTTAAAAGCACAATGGTTGTAGACCCACATACCGGTGAAAATATACCCATGGAAGTAGCTTATGAAAGGGGATTAGTAGATCCAGTAACTTACAAAAAATACGAAGAATCTCTTAGGGATAGGACACCGGAAATGGAGGTTACTCAGGAATTTAAGACGTCAAGTACAAGTAGTGTGACCTATTCACAAGTTACAACAACAAAAACGATACCTACTGAAACTACCGTCACTGTTGTAGTTGATCCGAAGACTGGGGAGAAATTGCCCATAGATGTAGCATATGAAAGAGGGCTCATTGATCCTATATCGTACAAGAAGTATGAACTGTCAATCAAGGAGAAGTCTCCTGAATATGCTCAGAGAGTCATTAGTTCACCAAGCTCTAGCGGCGTTACATTTACTCAAGTATCCAGCGTAACTACGCCTGGCAAAATGATTACTATGGTTGTCGATCCAAAAACAGGTGAAGAACTGCCCATTGAAGTCGCGTATGAAAGAGGCATTATAGATCCTATTACATACAAAATATACCAGGATGCCTTAGCTATTAAACAACAAGAAGTCTTGATGCAACCTGGAATCGGAAAAACTACTCCAGGCACGTCAAGCACAGTTACAATTTCTCAGGTGACTAAGCCTGTATCAGTAGGCGCGGCAGTTTCTGAAGGTTTCATAACTGTAGAAGCAATTCAAAACAGTCTTTCAGCTGACAATAGAAGAGTTATTGAAACTACTATTAATACTGACAAAACAAAGACAAGACCGACTGATGTAATACAAATTACTAAGACATCACCCAGTAACAAACCTAAATATAGACTCAATATGGGTAGGGAGCAAACCCCCGAAGGGCAAGTTCTTGAAGCAAAACCTGTAGTATTACAAAAACTTAGGAAACACGTTGTTACTCCTCTTGAAGCTGTCGAACAAGGCTTGATAGACAAAGAAACAGCAACCATTTTAGAAGCTGTCAAAGTTTACAAAGATGAGAATGGCTTGCCAATTAATCTTGAAATAGCAATTGAGAAGGGTTTAGTTGATGAAAATAAGGGCCACATTGTCGACCCCGTACGTGGTGATGTTCTTACCATCAAAGAAGCTATCAAGAGAGGAATATTAGATGTTGAAGGTCAGGATGAAGTATTAATCCCGTTAGCTAAGAGTCTGTCTATTCCAGAAATTTTGGAACAAGGACTGTTAGACCCAGTCACTGGAAAAATAGTTCACCCTGAGACCGGAAGCCTTTTAACATTAAGAGAAGCAATCATTTGCGATATTGTTGATCCTTTATCTAGCATTACTATCGCACCTGGAAAGAAGATCACGTTGGCTGAAGCTATCGAAAGAAATATTATCGATAATGACAAAAATGTAGTCAAAACTACTGACGGTCCTCTTGATTTCATAGCAGCGGTAAACGCTCAGGTGTTCCCTGATTCTGAAATCAAGCCCGTCATTGATATTCCACCAGCAGCCATGACACTAAATATTGCTATTCAAAAAAATCTTATAAACCCACATACTGGAGAAATGAAACATCCTTTAACGGGTGAAATGACACCAGTGGGTCATGCTATTCAAAAAGATTTGATTATGGGTATCCCTTACCCTCAAACATCAGAAACCATAACACTTGAAGAAGCTCTAGACAAAGGAGCTGTTAACTTAAAATATGCAACGTTTACCGATCCCAAGACTAAAGAAGTAATTCCTCTAGATAAGGCTTTGGAAAAAGGTCTGCTGGCTATCAAACCAATGACAGACATGCAAGCAACCGGCGTTGTTACCACTATCACTGAAACTTTCACGTCTCAGCATACTGTTACAACCAAGATGATCGAACTTCTGGCTGACTATGTACTCGTGAGCTCAAATGAAGTTCAAAATACAAAGACTGGTGAAATAATATCCATTGATGAAGCTCGCCGCCAAGGTATTGTCAGAGATGAACAGACAAGCAAAGAACAGTTTATCACAAACGACACGAACATCAGTTTTGAAGATGCACTGAACCTCGGATACATTAACATCGAGACTGGCACTTTTACACATCCTAAAACGGGTGAGACTGTTACTATTTCGGAAGCAGTTACTAGTGGGCTATTGAACACAGAAGTTCCATCAGATTCAGCAAAATCCAGTTCCCAGAAGCAAGTTTTAGAAATGTTAGATCTTAATGAAGCATTCGAACTTCTGTTTGACGAAAAGACTCAAAAGTTCAGAGATCCTAAATCACCTAATAAAGTTTTGACATTCAAAGAAGCTGTTGACAAGAATATAATTAATCCTGACTCTGTTATTTACAATGTTGAAGCTGGAAAACCAGTTACTCTTAAAGAAGCATTAAATACAGGATTAATTGATAAGAAGACTGGAAAATTGAAAGAACCCAAGACAGGTAAGTCGGTTGATATTAAAAACGCTGCCAAGATGGGCTTGATTGCTGTGGTTGCTGCACCGGTACTAGCCGGCATGGCAGTTGTGCAAGGAGCTAAAGCAGTAAAAAGCAAGATTATGCAGCCTAAACAAGAAAAAACCGTAGAAATTCCTAGTCGAATTGCCACCACGGAAAATACGACAAGGTATGAACCGATTGAACTAGACGAAAATAAGAAACCAGTAGGCAAAGCCAAAAAACCTGACGCAGGTGTTCATCAACCTGGCAAAAAAGACGAAAAGCCTCAAAAATCGTCTCCACAATCACCATTGGACAAAGAACGATCACTGATACCAACGGATAAGACAGTCACCATTGAAAAGAAAAATCTAGTTCCCAGTAAGGAGCCTTCAAGCAAAATTCCCGAGAAATACGAATTACAACAAGAATTAGTTTCAAAGCAGGACGCAACCGAAGCCACTACTACTGAAATAACTGTCGAAAAGAAAACTATTATATTTGGAAAAGATACTACAGTTGAAGATGTCCCTTCTAAGGCACAAAAAGAAGTGCAAAAGCCGAAACAGATTGAAGGTTTGAAACCTGATCCTAAAGTCAATAAAACAGATGTCACTGAAAAGACTACTGTCGTGACAGAATTGTCGAAGAAACCGACTGGATCATCTCTTAAAGATCTGGATAGTCAAACTAAACCTGTAACTGAAAAACCTAGCCCGATCAGGGATATGGAACACGTCGTTTTTGAAGAGAAACCAGTTATTCAGGAGTTTATTGAAACTACCGCTGGAGGTGAACAAATTATAACCGTGACGAAGACTAGTGTAACTAAAACGGTGTTTGATACCGCGGAGGAAATTTCACCAAAAGAACCACAAGATCGTTTTCCCAAGGATCAGACTAAGCCTGATGTTACAAAGGAGGGGACTCCAATTGCTGAAAGCCAAACAGTTGTTACGGAAAAGACGTCCGTAGTTACTTCAGCGGGACCTGAGGCCCATAAAGTTAAACCCGGTGATAAACCATCAGGATCACAAAAACCAGAAGAACAAAGTCCTAAAGCTGAATACGATCACTTCACGAAATTCGACGATGGTCCAACCATTGAAGAAATCCATGAAATAACTCCTGATGGGCAAGAAGTTACTACAATAGTTAAAACAACTGTTTCAAAATCAGAGCCTACTACCACGTCAGAGTTCTTTACTGAACACAGTAGCACAGTTATTACTTCATCGTCATCTACATTAACTACGGTGGAAATAACTCAGAATCAATCGACTTCATACCAAGTTGTTACAGAAGAAACCAGTGGACCTATAGACTTTACTGAGACTGTAACACAAGAATATCAGGTTACTGAAGCTCCAGATGAAACTGATGATATACAGACACCTAGAGAATACCAGGTGTCTCCTGATAGCGAGGAGGTCATGAAACCAGGCAAAGATAGCAAACTTCCTAAAGGTTTGTCGCCAACTGACTCAGAAAAGGCAGTCAAAGAACCAAACGCGAAACCTGAAAACGTAAAGGATCAACAAGTTCCAAAAGACACACTAGCATTTGGTGAAAGAAAAGAAATTGAAATTGAGAAGCCCTTAGAGGTAGCTCCTGGCGTCATATACGATCCCAACACTTCAGTTGTTATTTCTACTAAGGAAGGCGTTGCTGTTAATCTGTTGGAAGCTGTAAATAGAGGTATTGTACCTGCGGAAACCGTGAAAGTTATTGAACCAAAGACAGGTAATGAAATTACTTTGAATGAAGCTATCAACAAGGGAGTTGTTGACAGTAAAACTGGAGAGGTCAAAGACAAATATGGTAAGAAGTTGAGTATTTCAGATGCTGCAAAGATAGGATTGATTGCCGTAGTCGGTGCGCCAATCTTAGCAGCAGCTAAAGTTGTTCAAGTGGTCAAGAGCGCTATCATTGTCGACCCTAAGACAGGCGAGAAGCTTCCTTTAGATCAAGCACGCGAGAGAGGTCTTGTCGACGCTGATACTTATAAGAAGTATGAGGAAATGATCAAGGCACAGACTCCTGAAGAAATAACAACTGAAATAGTTGACGTAACTACAGGTGTGACCTACTCTGAAAAAGTAGTAGAACATTATACTACTACTCAAACCACCACACGTCCAGGTGAAGTAGTAATAACACAAACAACAGAGTTCACTAAACCAGTTGTTACTACTACCACCGTTGAACAGAAAATGATAGAATTAGGCAAAACAACTCCAACAAATGTGCATGATGGCAAATCTATTTCTGCTATGCTTATCGATGCTGAACGACAGCCTCTTAGAGTGATTGAAGAGATCACGGAACAAAACGTAACTAAAGAAAAGACCGAACCCATTAAACCTCTTTACGAAAACATTCAATTAATTGACGCTATTGCTCAAGGTAAAATCGAACCTAAAGTTTGCAGAATTATCGTTAATGGCGTCGAGTCACCACTTACAGTACAAGACTCGTTAGAACAGGAACAAATAAGTAGGTTCGCTCCAGTCGATGTACTGTCTAAAAACTGCGTTGTGGTTAGAGAGGTAAAACCCAGTTATACCGTTGCTATTTCCCAAAGGATAACACCGGAAGAGCTATCTGAAATGGGCGTATATGATATCGAAAAACAAATATTCTTAAATCCAGAAACTGGAGCTAAAATTTCCTTCGAAGAACTCGTTTACGGTCTTAAAATTTTCGACCCAGAATCCATTTTAGTAAAAGACTTAGGTTCCAAATCTGATGATTACATTTCCTTTGACGAAGCGATTGCTCGGCCAATAATTGATAAAACAACAGGCCACATGGTTAATCCTAAGACTGGTAAACGCGTACCATTCTTAGAATGTATACAGTTAGGATGGATAGTCGAAAAACCCGAAGACGTCTCTATACCGGAACAAGTTACCATCGAATCGGCGTTAGAACAAGGCTTGTATAACCCGAAAACGGGAGAAATGAAAGACGTAAACACGGGAGCGTTAGTTCCTATTGGACTAGCCATCGAAAAGGGGCTGGTTGATCAGGAGTCATTACTTATCAAAGTTCCCCGCACTAATGAAGTTATCACACTATCAGACGCTATTGAACGTAATATCATTGAAATTCATGAGGGTGTTATAACCATAGTTGAAACGCACGAAATTATTGAAACATCTATTGCTATCCAACGTGGATTTATCACTGTTATACGTAGACCCATTTCCATCGCGGCGGTCATTGACAATGATATGTATGAGCCCAAATCGGGTAAGATTAAGGACAAGGTAACAGAACAGTTAGTAAGCGTAGGCGATGCAGTAGATAGGAATATCGTTCACCCTACCATCTCTGAAATTAAGGACACAGAAACAGAGAAGTTCATCCCACTTTCTGAAGCTCTTGATACAAAACTGATTGACCCAGAAACTGGCAAAATTAGGGACAAAAAGACTGGCAAAGACATTCCATTAGACGACGCACTAAAGAAGGGATTGGTCGCGACAAAAGACGTTACCTTCTCTCTATTTGATGTAATAGAATTAGGATATTACTCTCCGGAGTCCGGAAAGGTAATGGACCCTAAAACTGGGCAAATAATTACATTGAGAGAAGCTATTAAAAATAAACTTGTAGATCCATCTGATGTCAAAATAAAAGATGATAAATCTGAAGCCGTCGTACCTTTCGATAAGGCAGTCAAATCAGGTCTTATTGATTTGGAGAAGGGCGTTATAACTTCACCTCTATGTAATCTTAAAGATGCGTGTGACAAAGGATATCTGCTCAGTGACAAGAAACCTTGGACTTTACAAGAAGGTCTGGTACAGGGCTTCTACGATCCCGAAACAGGTCTTTTAACTATCAATGACGTAACAATGACTCTTCAAGACGCAATTGAAATCGGAAATATCAACCCTGAAGCACTTACCGTTAGGAACTCTGTTACCGGAGAAATCATTTCACTAGCGGATGCTATTAAAGTCGGTATTATTGACTCGAAGGAAGGAAAAGTTAGAGATCCTATCTTCGGCGATAAAATCTCACTTACAGACGCTTCGGAGCGTGGCTTAATTGTACCAGCTAAACGTAAACTCAGCTTACCAGAAGCTGTATTCAAAGGCTTTTACGATCCTAAAACTGGCAAGTTCTCTAACCCTCTAAGCAAAGAAAAGATACCTACGGATAGGGCTATTAAGAAACGTTTAATTGATCCACAGTCTACCTTAGTACATGCCGCTGGTAAAGTAATACCGTTCGAATTTGCAGTAGATAGAGGAATCATTGATAGTAGGACAGGTACAATCAGGTTAGGTGACGAGAACATTGATTTCCGTGAAGCTTTCGAAAGAGGTATCCTCGTTGAGGTTCGCAAACCAATGTCTCTTATCGAAGCCCTCGAAAAGGGTGTTTACAATGAAATTACAGGGCTTTTCATGGACCCACAGAGTGGAAAGAAATACACTCTGGTTGAGGCCATTCGAATGAGCTTAATCGATGCTCACTCCGTACACATCTTAGACAACAGGCTAGGTAAATGGGACAAGATTACTTTACCAGAATCTTTAGAAACCGGGGTAATTGATGATCAGACCGGTAAGATTAGGAATATCAACAACGACAATGAAGAGATTAGTCTACGTAAAGCTTTCGAAATAGGTTTGCTAGTAGATAGTAAGGCGCCCATCAGCCTCCAACGTGCGTTACACCAAGGTCTGTATGATGACAGCACCGGTAAAATCATTGACCCAGCAACAAATCGCAAGATCACCTTGCATGAGGCCATCAGAAGGTCTATCATTAGTCCAAAATACCTTTGCTATTTCGACAAGAAATCCGAGAAACCTCTGTCACTGGGTGATTGTTGTCGCAGTGAAATTATTGATAGGAGAAGCGGCAAATTCCATGAGCCAGGATCTGATGTCCAGATCTCTTTGTCTGAAGCAATGAGCTTAGGTCTGATAGTTGATATTGAAAGCGCAGGATTTACTCTCTATGAAACCTTAGCCATGAATATGTATAGTATCAACGAACTAGCATTTATTCACCCTGTTTCTGACAGGCCAATTTCCTTAAAAACAGCTATAGCCGAGGAATTGATTAACCCAGAAACCTCATTAGTAAAACATATTCCAAGCAGTAAATATATCAAATTAAGCGAAGCTATTGAAAACGGTGTTGTCGATGATGAAAATAGCATTTATATTTTACCAAACGGAAATCAAATCAACTTGCTAGACGCTAAACATCGCGGTCTTGTAGTAACAGCTAAGAAGAACCTGAGTCTCGAAGAGATTATCAGAAACGGTCTGTTCAGAGCCGATAACGGTAAAATTGTTGATCCTAGCACCAATGAATTCATTGATATCAACAAAGCTATAGAAATAAAACTTCTCAATCCCGATCTTACTGTTGTCAAGGATAACTTCACAAACAAATTTAAGCCTCTTCCTGCTGCTATTCAACAGGGTGATGTGGACGTCACCAAGGGTAGGGTCATTGACACAAAGGCTAAGAAAACTTACAGCTTAGACATCGCCTTCGACAAAGGCCTTCTCGTAACCGTTATCCAACCTATTACCTCCCAAACCGTAACTAGGAGATACGTATCCGATTCTTTAGCCTCTAAAGAACCAACCCTTAGAGAGTTCACATTAGACGAAGCCGTAAAATACGAATTTATCGATCTCGAAACGGCTGTTATCAAAGATCCTCATAAGAATAAATACATTCCATTAAAATTAGGTATCACTGAGGGCATCATCGATAAAAACGCGAAAGGTTCCTTTGATACTCAGAATAGGTCAAAGACTCTTTGCTTCGTCTTTGAAAATGGTTTGATTGTGTACGTCCGCGAGCCTCTAACGTTTGAGCAAGCGATCGAAAACGGACACTTGAATGTAGCTACCGCTCGATTCACGGATCCTCACTCCAACGAAGTGCTGACAATCAGAGACGCTGCCGCATTAGGCTACATAGACCCAGACACAGCGCTCATAAAAGATAATCTTAAGAAGAGGCTAGTTAAACTCCCTGAGGCATTCCGTAAAGGCCTTATGGATGCTGAAAAGGGTAACATTCTAGACACGGAGACCTCTAAACTAAACACCTTAACGGCTGCCATTGAGAGCGGGCTCCTCATGACTCCTAAGAAGAGCTTTAGCTTGATAGAGACTTTGAACTTCGGTATTTACAACCCAACAACCGGAGCTCTGAACGATCCATTCATAACCACAAGTGTGATTGATAGAAAGAGGTTGAACTTAGGTGAAGCGATCGCACAAGGAATCGTTGACCCGTCAAGTACTGTCGTCAAAGATCCAGAGTCAGGAAAGATATGTCCATTGGTACAAGCGATAGAACAGAAACTCGTTGATCCCGTCGAAGGCAGGCTCACCATAGATCCAGTTAAATCGATCAGTTTGGACTTAGTCAAAGCTCTGAAGAAGGGCTACTTGCTGCCAGCAGAAACGAGGGTAAGTTTTTTCTATTTTGCTTCTGTCTTTGTGCTTCTATTGAGCAAAGGTGTTGCTTTACATCTTCCTATTTCCATTCTTAGAAGGTGATCTCTATCTAAAGCGTTTGGCTTAAACATTGGCATGGCACGACCCACCGGACTATGTGTCGACTTTTGGGGTTGTTGAGCAATCTGGTGATGTCACAGTTTTGTACATTGTGGCCTACACTAATCGACATAACATACAACATAATAGACTTAAAATAATAGTGATTTTCTTAAAAGTAGTGACAGCACTTATACATACTATATTATTCACTTACATTTTTGATTTCAGTAAGTTTAGCTTTTCACTTCTTTAGACGAGAAATTGAGCTTAAATTGTAGAGTAAAACTTCAGTGCCTTGTGTTGTCCTTAAATGCTTATTCTAGGTTAGAGCGCTCGTCAATCGCTAGTTTTTCGCCGAAGAACTAACGATTGGGAAGTGTGCTTACCACATTGTACTAAGGCTCGATGTATGTTGTTTTTTATTTCCAGCCGTTGCCTGCGATGCTAGAGAACCCTTTTGAGCTAAATCGTGAATGCTTGCCTGTGAGGGATCATATTAACGACGATATAAAGAACCATCACCGTTTCGCCAAATACCTAACCTCCCATTCACATTGTGCTAAGAATTTGGTCGCGATGGTGGGTCCGAGGGGCCTGCCGACCTATCAGCTTTATTATGTTTGCTTCCATTAAAAACCAGTGTACTATGACTGCTGGTCTAGTTCCGTTTTAGATTTTCCTTGAGTTCGAACTCGAACGACATACTCATTCCTTGGAACCCGTGCTCACATGTTTTGGAATGCATGAACAAAGCTATGCTCTTGTGACGTTGATATAAGGCGGATTATTGCAAACATTCACAATATCGAAATGGTAAAACATTTTCAACACACAAACACGGAAGGTAGTATTTATTCATTATCGTCTTAATTTAAAAGATTTTTCGAACTGGTAATATTTTTAGCTTACGTTGCCTGATTTATGTGACTTGCTGTCTCATGTTGTAAGTTGTCTATATGTTTTATATTATTAAACTCTAGCTATACATTCTTGCTATGTGAATGTCGTGCTTGTAATGTTTATTCACATAAAATGTATGGCAACTGACAGTATTGGTCTGGTATTTCATATACTTAATGTAACGTAAGCTAAACGTGTTAACGGTTAAATGTGACTTCATTTGAATTTTATTATGAACTTTTTTCGTTTAACCCTCTGACGGCCTACGTTTTCGTAGTACACTTTTAAGAAAGTGTTTTTCTGTAAATAATTTTCTAAGAAACCTTTATAAACTTGTACTAACTGTGATCTCATAGACAATTAAAGGGTTAAAAGAAATGAATTCACATTTTTAATTTAATTTAAATGTAAAATACGTTCGACGTTTAAACGTGTAAATTCTTGACTTTATACTTCGTTTACTTTTCAAGGATACTTTAATTTATTTTCTAACTTTTACTGTTCAAAAATACTCTTTCAAAGTTTCAGATTTTCGACAAGGTATTCTTTAACTTATATTAATTCCTATTTTAACAAATAACTCTAATACAAACATTAATTATAAGATAATATCGGAAGATGTTGATACCATAAGCGCAACGCAAATGTTTTACGCAAATCTCAGAAATACTTTGAAGTGAACAATTTCGTTCTCAAACTTGCCGTGACAATGGCGGTAGTGTGTTTTGAGGTTATAATAGATCGCTTTTTCACTATGCATGGGATGTTTCAAACAAATCAGAATATTTCTGAGATATGCAACAATATATTTTCACTGCTTGCATGCTAAGCTTCGCATGAATCTTTCTGTTAATCGTTCGCAAACTTCGGTCCTGTTGTGAATTTATTGTCATTCTCATGCTGTGTTTACTTGGCTGTCTTCCGTCGCCTCTCGTTTGAAGATGTTTCTCGACTTCGCTTCCTGTCTGCGTAGATTTTGTTCAATCTAAGCTTTTTCTTTCAGGTTCCTATTGGTCTGCATGAGCTAAGTTATCTCATGGGGCATGTGTTTACGTTTTGCAACGAAAAGAAACTTAATCTTTTGTAACGATTTGTGATAAAATAAATGCTTTAAGAATGCGACAATATTCCTAACATGATATTTAATTGCTCGCATTTTTAAAGCAGTAACTCTTAGCTATGTACATATTGTTCCACAGTGATATAAAAATTGCAAAACGTCTGTATAAAAACCCTTTCTTTACTTGAAAATTGTCCTGTACAGTTTCGTATTCGCATTTAAATGTTATATTCACTTGTTTCAAGTGACGCACAGAGTAGATAGAAAGCATTGTACAGCAATATAGTATAGATGCACTATGAAGCTCTAAGAGCGATGTATATAATGAACTGTGTTGTATATATACTGATGTGTGTATTTTGTGTGTAGCAAGCAGTGGAGGAGAAGTACAGGCTTTGCGATGAGACCTTGTCTAAGTTACTGGAATGGATCGCGGTGGTTGAAGAGAGACTTGCCAACCAAGAAGCCGTTAAGGAAGACATGGATGAACTGCGTAATCAGATTAATATTCTGAAGGTACAGTAGCTTTTGGGAATTAATATGCGGCTGAGAAAGAACCTTTTTTCTTAAGGTCGCGGTTTCTATGTTTATATAATTCGTTGAATAACTTCAATCAAGCACATTGCAATTTGAGATTTGAGACCTGTTTTGAAAACCAAGATAACAGCACACAATAACCTTTTGCAATCAGTCTGTGCAATTAGGATATGCTCTTTTAAATGCCATAAGCATCTAGCTCGACGCTACTGGCATAAAATTTATTATAAGTACTGGCCTTTAAAAAAATCTTCTTTTGGAGTGTTGTCGATTGGCGATCAGAGAAAGCATGGTCTTCGATCGCCAATCGACAACATGGCACAATAGCCGTTTAACCTTTTGAACGCCATTGTCACGTAAACATGACAAGCAAGCGCGTGCCCTGTACGCCAAACGTCACAACTATGTGACAAAACGTACGGCGAATTTGTGGCTTGGCGTTGTGGGCACGCCGATGCGTTTATGCTCTGGCGTTCAAAAGGTTAATAATTCCACACTCGCCTTAAACTGATTCAATGCACGTCCTCTTTGTAGTTATATATACAATAGTATACTAACCCAGTATGTTAATTACTTCCAGCTGATCAAGGATGACCTGGAGAGTCACCAGCGCCAGGTATCCGCGTGCGCCGACCAGGCCAAGCAACTGCTCGTCTCCGGCGGAGACGTGCTGGCTCCTCATGAGGTAAGCTATTGGACATTCTTTGGCTCTAGCTTTACTCCAAATGTCTCTGATTGTTACTGTTGAGCGTTATCTCAAAAATCTCTATCAAATGATGTTATGAAACTCGATTTGTCACTTCATAGTTATTAAAGTGACAGTGACAGGTTATGACTAACGGCCCGTTCCAATAACGTATCTACCTTTAACTAACTGTCAAATTAGCTACCAACAGTAGACGAAACGTCATTTTTGCCTTTGTAACATGACGTTTCTGCTACTGTTGGTAGTTAATTAAACAGTTGATTAAAGGTAGATACGTTATTGAGACAGGCCGTTAGTGGCATTGAAATTTATTGTGCCGAAGAGGTATTTGACTACTATGAAAAATCGATATAAATGAATACTTATTTGATAGATGGTATTAAAAAAGTACGATTGGTGAAAAAATAAATAAAATTGGTGGAAAAACAGAGAAGTTATACGCTTTTGAAGTTATTGTTCTGTCCTCGTCACACAAAGAATGTCGTTTGTACTGGATGGCTTCCATTCAATATGGCAGCACTTGCGGGTGACGTCACACGCTAGTGCTATCTGTTTATCACAGACTTTAAAACACTGACAACACCGCCATTTTTTGAGATTTTAAACATTTTTTTTAACTGCGCCTTGTCTTCTCTCTATGTTTTGAGAAGTGTAATTTAATAAACCCTAATCCTATTATTATGTCATCTCAAATCGACTTTACAACCTATTATAACATAATAATGAGCAATTCTCTAGTGAACCTAATTCACCAGTCAGACAGGCATATTGACATACACACGATATCCATAATTCCATCAAATTCATAGTGTATCCAAGTAGGTAATATTAAATACTTGTAACAATAACGACGTTCCGTTTCATTGAACCTATTGTCTATCTTACAAATTCACCTGTACTCCTCCATTGTCTTGTACTAACGCACGTGTCCCCCACCAGGTGGCGGCACTGGAGCGCGGCGTGCGACAACTCAAGCAGCGATGCGACAAGTGCTCCGACAAGTGCGATAAGATGCTGCGACGACTGGCCGCCGCCAGGGATGAGCTCGGAAAGTTCGGGTTAGTATTTAACCTTTTGAAGCCAGAGCATAAACGGATCGGCGTGCCCCCGACGCCATGCCACAAATTTGATGTACTTTTTGTCACATATTTGTGACAATTGGCGTACAGGGCACGCGCTTGCTTGTTATGTATACGTAACAATGGCTTTCAAAAGGTTAAAAAACGAATATCATACATATTATAAACAGACAAGAATAATTAACAGAAATATAATTACAAAGGTAATGCTTATTTCTAAAGAAATCTCTTCGCCAAAATCTGCGAAAGGAGAATCGAAAGTCAGTGTCAGGCTGTATGTTGAACAAAATATGATTCGCGACCGCGAAAAACTGCGCGGTATTTGTACCGCTGCCATAGTGAAATCTATAAAATCCTTTGTTCTGTACTAAGGGCCTTACAAAAGTTTATTATAGCAACGTCAAAATCTAGAAATGCACCCTAACATATCGTTCTCCACCCCAGCAACGAACTAAACGCCTTCAACACCTGGATGGAGGGCGCCTACCGCACGCTAGAGGACAAGGAGGCCGCGCTCTCCAAGCTGAACTCCCTCCCCGACCAGAGCGAGGACGTGAGGGAGTTCGTGAGCGACGTCATCGCGCACCAGGCCGACTTGCGGTTCATTACTATGTCCGCGCAGAAATTTGTCGATGAGAGCAAGGTGAGTGTTGAATTAGGACTTTATTTGTATGCCGTTAAGGTTCATCTTCTAGTAAGTTTAGCCTCATTGCTGATAGTTGCAGTGTGTTAACGACAAACAAATGTATTAACCGAACACAAAAAAAAACTTCTTAAAATAAACTATGATATCCATAATGATATTGCAACTATTTCGACTTTAATTTCCATTTATGAATATAAACGTATCGTCGTAAAGACCAAATAGCTTACTTATATTTTCTTATATGAACTGTTTGAATGGATAAAAATCAAACAAGCTTCATTCTGTAAAGTATTTTTTTGCCCTATGTATTGTTAACTTCTTTCTCTTCTTCTGTATTAGAAACGGCTTTTATTATCTTCTTTCTCTTCGCAGGAATTCCTCTCAATCCTCAACGAGTACCGTACCTCCCTACCCTCACGCCTGTCCCACATCGCACCTCGCAGTGAGAGCGGCGTTCGTGAAGGAGCAGGATCAGCTCGAAGACGCCATGCCGACCTGTGTGCAAGAGCACAGAGGCTGCAGGACAGGCTCCGGGGGGCTGCTGACGTCACCCGACACTATCACGACGCGCTACAGAGGGCTGGCAGGTGGATTAGTGAGGTATGTCGTAGGCAATAAAGTTGATGTTCTAAAGATATTGTTTTGCGATACTAACTGTTTATTGCCTCCTCAGATTGAGCCACAAGTCCACTCCGTACTATCGGAGCCCGTGGGAGGAGAGCCTCGCGCGGTCGAGTCGCAGTTGTCCAAGGCCAAGACGCTGCACAACGAGATCGTCTCGCAAGGACGGCTGATTGATAACGCTAGAGATGTGAGTATAACAAAGCGATAATCTCTTAAAAAATACTCTTAAAAAAACATAAACTAACCAAATCTTCCCTTTTCCAGGCTTGCGAACAGCTAGTAAAATCCCTAGAAGGCAACCTAACACCGTCGGAGATCCGTCAACTGGAGGTGCCAGTCATCGACCTGACGTCTCGCTACAAGGACATCACAGACGCTGTGGGGTCCAGGTGTTCTGAGCTAGAGGCGGCTCTGTTGCAGTGCCAGGGCTTACAGGACGCGGCCGAGACTCAGGCGCACTGGGTGGGGCAGGCGGAGAGCTTGTTCAAGTGAGTACAGTGATAGAGTTCATGGACCCCGGGAGGTCGGGTGTTCTGAGCTAGAGGCGGCTCTGTTGCAGTGCCAGGGCTTACAGGACGCGGCCGAGACTCAGGCGCACTGGGTGGGGCAGGCGGAGAGCTTGTTCAAGTGAGTACAGTGATAGAGTTCATGGACCCCGGGAGGTCGGGTGTTCTGAGCTAGAGGCGGCTCTGTTGCAGTGCCAGGGCTTACAGGACGCGGCCGAGACTCAGGCGCACTGGGTGGGGCAGGCGGAGAGCTTGTTCAAGTGAGTACAGTGATAGAGTTCATGGACCCCGGGAGGTCGGGTGTTCTGAGCTAGAGGCGGCTCTGTTGCAGTGCCAGGGCTTACAGGACGCGGCCGAGACTCAGGCGCACTGGGTGGGGCAGGCGGAGAGCTTGTTCAAGTGAGTACAGTGATAGAGTTCATGGACCCCGGGAGGTCGGGTGTTCTGAGCTAGAGGCGGCTCTGTTGCAGTGCCAGGGCTTACAGGACGCGGCCGAGACTCAGGCGCACTGGGTGGGGCAGGCGGAGAGCTTGTTCAAGTGAGTACAGTGATAGAGTTCATGGACCCCGGGAGGTCGGGTGTTCTGAGCTAGAGGCGGCTCTGTTGCAGTGCCAGGGCTTACAGGACGCGGCCGAGACTCAGGCGCACTGGGTGGGGCAGGCGGAGAGCTTGTTCAAGTGAGTACAGTGATAGTTAGAGTTCATGGACCCCGGGAGGTCGGGTGTTCTGAGCTAGAGGCGGCTCTGTTGCAGTGCCAGGGCTTACAGGACGCGGCCGAGACTCAGGCGCACTGGGTGGGGCAGGCGGAGAGCTTGTTCAAGTGAGTACAGTGATAGTTAGAGTTCATGGACCCCGGGAGGTCGGGTGTTCTGAGCTAGAGGCGGCTCTGTTGCAGTGCCAGGGCTTACAGGACGCGGCCGAGACTCAGGCGCACTGGGTGGGGCAGGCGGAGAGCTTGTTCAAGTGAGTACAGTGATAGTTAGAGTTCCTGGACCCCGGGAGGTCGGGTGTTCTGAGCTAGAGGCGGCTCTGTTGCAGTGCCAGGGCTTACAGGACGCGGCCGAGACTCAGGCGCACTGGGTGGGGCAGGCGGAGAGCTTGTTCAAGTGAGTACAGTGATAGTTAGAGTTCATGGACCCCGGGAGGTCGGGTGTTCTGAGCTAGAGGCGGCTCTGTTGCAGTGCCAGGGCTTACAGGACGCGGCCGAGACTCAGGCGCACTGGGTGGGGCAGGCGGAGAGCTTGTTCAAGTGAGTACAGTGATAGAGTTCATGGACCCCGGGAGGTCGGGTGTTCAGAGCTAGAGGCGGCTCTGTTGCAGTGCCAGGGCTTACAGGACGCGGCCGAGACTCAGGCGCACTGGGTGGGGCAGGCGGAGAGCTTGTTCAAGTGAGTACAGTGATAGTTAGAGTTCATGGACCCCGGGAGGTCGGGTGTTCTGAGCTAGAGGCGGCTCTGTTGCAGTGCCAGGGCTTACAGGACGCGGCCGAGACTCAGGCGCACTGGGTGGGGCAGGCGGAGAGCTTGTTCAAGTGAGTACAGTGATAGTTAGAGTTCATGGACCCCGGGAGGTCGGGTGTTCTGAGCTAGAGGCGGCTCTGTTGCAGTGCCAGGGCTTACAGGACGCGGCCGAGACTCAGGCGCACTGGGTGGGGCAGGCGGAGAGCTTGTTCAAGTGAGTACAGAGATAGTTAGAGTTCATGGACCCCGGGAGGTCGGGTGTTCTGAGCTAGAGGCGGCTCTGTTGCAGTGCCAGGGCTTACAGGACGCGGCCGAGACTCAGGCGCACTGGGTGGGGCAGGCGGAGAGCTTGTTCAAGTGAGTACAGTGATAGTTAGAGTTCATGGACCCCGGGAGGTCGGGTGTTCTGAGCTAGAGGCGGCTCTGTTGCAGTGCCAGGGCTTACAGGACGCGGCCGAGACTCAGGCGCACTGGGTGGGGCAGGCGGAGAGCTTGTTCAAGTGAGTACAGTGATAGTTAGAGTTCATGGACCCCGGGAGGTCGGGTGTTCTGAGCTAGAGGCGGCTCTGTTGCAGTGCCAGGGCTTACAGGACGCGGCCGAGACTCAGGCGCACTGGGTGGGGCAGGCGGAGAGCTTGTTCAAGTGAGTACAGTGATAGTTAGAGTTCATGGACCCCGGGAGGTCGGGTGTTCTGAGCTAGAGGCGGCTCTGTTGCAGTGCCAGGGCTTACAGGACGCGGCCGAGACTCAGGCGCACTGAGTGGGGCAGGCGGAGAGCTTGTTCAAGTGAGTACAGTGATAGTTAGAGTTCATGGACCCCGGGAGGTCGGGTGTTCTGAGCTAGAGGCGGCTCTGTTGCAGTGCCAGGGCTTACAGGACGCGGCCGAGACTCAGGCGCACTGGGTGGGGCAGGCGGAGAGCTTGTTCAAGTGAGTACAGTGATAGTTAGAGTTCATGGACCCCGGGAGGTCGGGTGTTCTGAGCTAGAGGCGGCTCTGTTGCAGTGCCAGGGCTTACAGGACGCGGCCGAGACTCAGGCGCACTGGGTGGGGCAGGCGGAGAGCTTGTTCAAGTGAGTACAGTGATAGTTAGAGTTCATGGACCCCGGGAGGTCGGGTGTTCTGAGCTAGAGGCGGCTCTGTTGCAGTGCCAGGGCTTACAGGACGCGGCCGAGACTCAGGCGCACTGGGTGGGGCAGGCGGAGAGCTTGTTCAAGTGAGTACAGTGATAGAGTTCATGGACCCCGGGAGGTCGGGTGTTCTGAGCTAGAGGCGGCTCGGTTGCAGTGCCAGGGCTTACAGGACGCGGCCGAGACTCAGGCGCACTGACTTATTGGTTTTCACATTCTAAATTTATCAAAAATGCTATAACTATAACTATAACCATCTTAACATTTCAGGAACCAACAAAAGCCGGCATCACTGATCCGCGAGCGTTTAGACGAGCAAGTGCGGGAACAGCGCATCGCTATCGGCGAGCTGGAAGCCAGGCGGCCAACGTTGGCCAAACTGTTGGCCAGCGCGCGCCAGGCCGCTCTTACTCCGTCCAATGCTAGGATCGCCAAGAAGTTGGAGCAGAGGGCTGATGATATTTATGCCAGGTAAGGAGATTTTGGAGAACTAAGAAATCGATTCAGACGGCTTACTCTTACAAATCCTTACAAAAAATAGTATAGATAAATACAACAAAGTGATTTCTTTTTCTGAATTATAAAATTCTAAAACAATTAAATTATTAAGAAGAAATGTTTGATCAGCAGAATAACAATACACCTATAATAAGATGTGATAAATGAAAGTAATAATTGGAGCAGTTTAAGAAAAAAAAATGGCTATTATTTTGTTCCCTTTGTCCAACTAAGCCATCTTGTCTTCGTCTTGAACGACCATGAACTCCTTACTGCACTTAGGAATTGTTTCTTGAAATTAACGCTCAGGATTCAACATTGCGACCATTGCAAAAGCCACCGCAGTATTCTTTGTTTATTTTCATTCACATTCATTTTCATCGCCTGACTCACATAATCTTTTTCCACAGATACGAAAAGCTCGTGGAACGCTCATCCAAACGCATCGAGTTCCTCGAGGAAGTGTCGTCGGAGCTGGCGCAGTTCTCGGGCCAGGCGGGCACGCTGGACGCGGCGCAGGCGCAGCTGCTGGAGCAGGCCGACACGCGCGAGCTGGCGCGCCTGCCCGCCGACGAGCTGGGCGGCCGTCTGGCGCAGCTCGCCGCTTACAGGTGAGGCTTCTGGAGCTTTTTGATGACGAAAATCGTAGTCTTGCCTTACCTGCGTTTTCCCAACCAATTTTGTGTCGGCTCCCAGTCTAACTGGATACAGCTGAAAATTTGTATTTTTAATTCCAAAAAGCAAAAGGGAATATGCATGCATTTTTTTATTTGCAAAATAAAATACTCAATGGACAATGGCTCTAGTAAACAATTATGTTTTATTTTAAATACCTTGCCAGCATTGAAGTAATAAAGCTCCAAAGTTGAGAATTAGAAAGAGAAGTCCGATACCAATTCTGACGTCAAATACTATGACGCCTACACAACTACCATAGAAAACAGCGTTTTCACGAGAGATACAAAATGTATATTTGTTTAAAAAGTTATATCTCGTAAATTGTTTAGATAATAAATATATTTTATTATTCATGCATATTTCCTATTATTTGGTCAATTATATGCTGCGACTGGCTATCAGATTTTCTGACTGATGTCCACTTGCTTCCTTTGATGTGGATTTTCTAACGAGATGTTTTGGTTAGTCATTGTATAATCACAGTTACATGTAAGGGACAGTATTGATTAGTTGCCCCTAAAACAATAGTCAAACAGGAGACACAAAAATATATATTATTTTTGCATATCTACAAAACAATCCTGTATATATTCTATATAGTGAATATTTGATATGAAAACAAAAATGATTCATCGTCACACCTCTCATTCCCATGTCTTCACATTTTCCAACCTTTACTTTTCTTATCACAGAGACAAACAAATGCCGTTATTGGAGGATTGCCTGCGGAACGGCAAGCACCTGATCTCCAAGAAGGACGTCACCGACACACACGTCATCCGTGACAGGATGAAGGTAAGAAAACATGCTGATAATTTATTTATTAGTTTAATTCGTAGCTTTTCTCAAAATTTGTGCAGTTTCATCACACGATCGTTGAGGAATTGCTTCGGAATAACTCAATCCTAGATGGATAATCAGGCTATAGTAACTTATTTTGAGTACACGACACACTAATATAAAATGTTATATCTGTACTGTTCATGTTCATTCATAATTATTTTAAAAAAAAATTGTCAAAGATAAAGTGGTTCTTATCCAGCTTGCAAGATGTGACCTAAACAAACTAACACACATTGCAAGTTGAATAAAAGCTTGTAATAAAAAGTGTTACTTACTTTGTTTCCATATTCTGCAATAGTCCTGCATCGACCGGGGATTGTCCTTGGGTATGCTTTCACAGTGCATACAGGGATAGTCGCCGGTTGGTGCCCCCATTTCATTTGAAATGTCTAACGGGGCCTCTGCGAGTTGACTTCGGCCCTTCGCACGCCAAACAAAGGACTGGGGCCCCAGGGTCCTGAGATTGTCAAAGTGTAACTAATATTAATGTTTCTATGTGTGTCCAGGCTCTGGAGAACCAATGGCGCGACTTCAACGCCACACTCGAGGAGAAACAGAAGCTTTCCAAGCAGAGAGCCGACCAACTCAACCAGTACGAGTCGCTCAAGATACAAGTGAGTAACCCTATCTAATATAAACATTTATCCGTAGCTCCCATGGGGGTTATCGTCAGTGATCGGATAATCGGGCCCTAATATAACTAAACTTCACTTTTATTCCCACGAAAGGTATATAATATATATACGGACATGCTTTTCAGAATCCCGGATCCCGGATACGTTCGAAATTCCTGAGATTGCTAATAAAAAATGTGTAACTGTTTTATGTCCCAATAAAGTAAAAGTAAAATAAAATAAAATGCCCGTATACAAATTATAGTTAGAACTCGTTGTAAACTCTCATTGTATTTTTTTAAATTTAGAAAGGTTTTCTAATGGAACTTTTAACTTACATTGAAAGATTTTATGATTTTTCATTTGTTTTGAACAAAATAAAGATAGTAAATCAAATAACCACTGCTATAATTTCATTCAGTTTGTTATAGTTGTTTTTACAATTTTTTTCAATCCCGGGAACCCGGGATTACTTATTTATTCAGAAAGGAATGTCCATATTATTCCTTCACGGGAAGAAGTTTAGGTATATAAGCGCCCGATTATCCGATCACTGGTTATCGTACAGGAACCGTGCATTTTCGCAAATACTTATCTTATGACACCCAGTGGCAGTGTATCTTTCTATTAGGGAAAGAATTTTAATTGACAATTTATAATTGACACATAGATTATTCAGAAAGAGTATTCTTTACCAAAAAAAAGATCTAAAAAAATAATTAGGAGTAACAATAGGCGGTCTTGAACCAGTATTTTTCCAGATTACTTCATTAAAAAAACGCTTTTATTTTTTTTTAGAATATTTCTTTAGTTTAAGTTAACAGTACTTGGATAAGCAATATTGACCAGATATAATTATTTTACAGAGAATGCCCAACGCCTATATACTTTCTTGTATCTCTACTTGTATCTCCGTTCTAGGTGCTGGACTGGCTCCAATCCATGGAGAGCCGCGTAACGCGCTTACAACCAGTCGCCGTGGACTTGGACGTCATCAAACAGCAGCAGGACGAGCTCAGACCTCTCGCCAAGGAGTACCGGGACTTCTCTATTACCATAGACAAGGTAAGTCTCAAACAAAACCGTCATGATGATTAAAAATGAGTTGTTCTTGAAAATGAAAAGAAAACCTGCTGTAAGTGAAAAGTCCAGCTTAAAATCATTGTCCGGGAAAGCATTAGAAATGGCCTAAACTAAAGTTGTGCGCCCTGCAAAAACTATTATGTTAAAAGTGTGTTCACAAAAATTGGGTTCAATCACTTAATGAATAGGTTTATTCACTAACGGCCGGTCTCAATAACGTGTCTACCTTTGACCACCTGTCAAATTTGCTACCAACAGTAGCTGAAACGTCATGTTTACCTTTCAAATATGACGTTTGAAAGAAAGAAAGAAAGAAAAATGTTAATTTGGGACTCGCACAAGACAAGCAAAACAGTAAAATAAAATTAATAACTAAACAGTATAATAAAATAATTATCTGTGCGAGGCCAAAATGGTCCCTATCTCAGCTTATGCTGCGATATCTTAAAAATAAATAACGCAGCGTTTCAGCTACTGGTGGTAGCTAATTTGACTTTGACGTTCGTACGTGATCGCACCCAATGTGTGTGTATTCTACATCTTCACACATAATGACCATGTGCATGCAAAGGGAAGGCACACAATTTTTTACCTTACATAGAATCGTGTGCGTGTGTCACGACACTTATTTTACTGCCAAGCAACATAGCTGTGTTTCAGTTTGATGAATGCCAGTATTATAAAAGGCTTTTTTTTGTGAGTGGCTTCTCGCAGTTCAACCTATAAGGTGGTCGACTGCTTAACCAGGCTTGCCTGTGGTGGCCTTAATATAATATTAAAGCCTCCAGCCAGGGCTTATAAAAAAACTTACAAACTAAGCGACTACACGCTAAGGGCACCCCCTGTGGGGTACGGGCCTCGTCTTAGGGCGTCGCTGGGGGGAGGACAGCTAGGGATAGGGACGAGCTGGATCGAACTGGATTATTAAAGGCTTTGTGTCTCGTCTTAATATCTGTTATTCAGAAACCACCATGATGTAGCGGTGATTGTTTGTACTACATACAAATTTATTTATTGTCCACCAGGTGAACGAAGCCGGTGCGGTATACGAAGCGTTAACTCGCGGCGATCGCGCCGACAGTCCACACAGAAAGAGGCAGATCTACAGCCCGACTAAACGACAGACGCCCAGTAAGTATTCAATAATACTCTTAGAATTTAACTCTGATGGTAAATCAATACTATGATACTTTAAACATCCAGTTTCCTCTACATTCCATGCACTAGACAAGAAATGCTTCGATTGAAAAAACCCATAGGGATTTTTTCTGAAGGCGAAACCACGGTCGTGCACTCTCCTCTTCATACATTGCTTTTTTATTTATCTCAATCTCAATATACTGAAAATGCAGCTTATACAGAGGCAATTGTCAATTTGACATTAAAGATTTATAATTAGAAAATTACGCAACCTCTTCTCAATCGATTTCTAATAATAATTCCATCCAAAACAATAGCTCAGCTCTATTACCCACCTCTGACAAGTGAATATGTTCCAGGCCGCACACTGGACGGTCGCTCTCCGTCGCCCAGCAAGGGCCACGGCCTGGTCAGTCCGGGCTCCACACACTCGACATCCAGCGGATTCTCCTCACGACGATCCAGCCAAGACGGATTCCATCTTGAAGGTAAGATAAATAGTTCCAAATAATGGCCAGTAAAGATTGTTTTTTTAATTAATCGATTATATTCTGAACTTATTATAAATAATGATCTGACTGATAAAGTACTTGTTATTTCGCAACTTTTGCAAAATACCTTTTATTTTAGAAACAAACCCATTGGTCTTCTGGAACGAACATTCCTTCAGAGGACCAAAGTCATTTTAGTCATTTAGCTACTATTTGGTATAAAAGGAAGCGACTGTATGCCTTAGTCGTGTTATAATTGCATCTACGATTGTCGGATATAAAGCCTGGAATAATCACTAAAACTAAACTAAAGTAATCACTTTTCTTGTGAAAGTGTCTACCTAAAACACCGTATACCTTCTGAACTGCTACTTACTTATTGTATCACTCGTTTTTCAAATCTATTAACTAAACCATATTTTTCTTCCGCAGAACTGTCCCCAGTCCAGCAACAGCTGTCGGAGATCAACAACCGCTACAGTCTGCTCGGCACCAAGCTGTCGGACCGCACCGCCGAGCTCGACGCCGTCAGGGAGGAGCTGCGCAAGCATCTCGACAGCTTGAGACAGCTCAACACTTTCCTGGACAAGGTAAGATACCTAAGAACCAAGCTGGAAACGTTAAATCATCCAATGGCTAACTTTTTCTGTACTGCGTATTGGTTTGTTTTTTTTTTTTTGAAGTGAAACTTCTTTATCCGCGTTGTGCACTTTTTGGGATGAGTAAAAAATGTTAAACTCGCATCAGGACACGACAGCCGGCGCGGCGTAGGAAAGGAAGTAATATCCCCCTCTCTTTCTACCGCGGGGCGAAAATTTATGCCTCAATGCATGCATATGCAATTCGTGAGAAATTACTCCCTAACCATTCCAAAATATCAAAAATGCACAACGTGTGAACACAAAAATGAACAATGTTCAAGTTTTCACTTCTGCCGGCACTCCCGGAGTGCAACCCGTCGTTTTTTTGATAGGAACCACTCGCAGTTCAGCACAATAAGGGTTTTTTTATGGATGGGAATTCATCAAATGACTACTTCCGCTCTGGGTGAAGCAGAAGGGCGTGTCAGACTCTTACTGACTAAAACCCACTCGTGTTCCTTCTAAAGCCCTTTGCGTTCCAGGGCCGCGGTGACTCTTTAAATAAGCACACTAAGGCTGGTTACTGCTTAACCGGACTATCCTCTGGTGGCCTCAAATGAATTTAAGGCCCCCAGCCAGGGATAATGGATTGTCTTATCATTACCCAGTTATTGGGCAATACGATACCCTTGGTGAGGCGGGTTGTCAGACCGGTAACGATGATCTACCAATGACAGACAACCAACATGTTTTCCGAAGCATGAAAGGGTCTCCGTATAAAGTGAATGATACACATACGTAAAAAGGTCTTAAATAAATTATAGTTCCAATAGAATTTGTACTTTATTAAAATTACATAAAGTTTATAGTCCCAAGACTTGATAGCAGTTTGACATTCTAAATTCAAATATGAATCCACTATATTTTTTCCACCAGGTACAAAGGCAGCTGCCTAAGGAATCGGTACCCAACACAAAGGAGGAAGCCGACAAGACCATCAAGCAGGCCCGCGCTGTGCTAGAAGAGATGTACGAGAAGCAAAGCATTTTGGACTCTACTAAGACACAGGTAAGGTTCAAAATAGTCATTGGGTTCTAGGTAAAGTGACATTGTATCGGCGATAGCGATTGTTTCAGTGTTTTGACTTTCCGGCAATCGTTATTAGCCTCTTTAACTTGAGATTCTAGTCTCGAAATGTCGTAAAAACCAAAGGGACTTTGAGTTTAAACTGAATAGTAATAGAGACTATTTCAATTCTTAATGTTTCGTTAGTAATGATAAGGGATTTCTTGCCGTCGGTCAAAGCAATTCAATATTGGTTCACTTCTTCATAATACCACAATGTGTTTTGTACCAGGTCCGCGAGCTCCTGAAGCGCAAACAAAGCGTACTTGGAGCAGACAGACTGCACGACGAGATGGAAGATGTATCCTCAAGATGGAAGGCGCTACACGATGCCTTCAAGGACAAGTAAGGCGATACTTAAATTATAACTTTAACGGGATACTTTAAATGTATTCAATAATGTGCCTTAAGTTAACTAATATACCCTGATGTTTTCAAATGTATTACAAAAGTGAAAAGGATCTAATTCTAGATTAAAAGATTTCGACATCTACTGGCGATGTATTTTAACTACACTGACATTCTTTTTATTTTTTTACACGTTTCCCCACACTAGAATTTTCTCCTGTATTGTGTGTGCGTTTACAAACATACAAATTCACATACACAAACAGCCAGACCCGGAACAACTATCTGTAGGCCATACAAATATTTTTTCCGTGCGGGAATCGAACCCGCGACACGCAGCGCAGCCAATCGCTTAACCACTGCACCAACCATATTGTCATTTCCTTTTTATCTGTTAAACATATCAAAATATAAAAATGGACGCCAAAAAATGATTTTTATACGACAGTACTATCACAGTATAGCAATTACCGTCGAATTATTTTAGAAAAATCTTTTATATAGAGTGCATGTGATGTCTATTTTGTTTCTAATTTATCCAGTGTACTTAACAATGTAATTTTCTCCTTAGAATCCGCCTAATGGAGGAAATGAAGGACTTCCACGACACGCACAGCAACCTGTCCCAGTGGCTGAGCGCTAAGGACCGCATGATGGCCGCACTCGGACCCATCTCTTCGGACTCTAGGATGGTCCAGACGCAAGTGCAACAGGTACGCAATAAGCAAAACAATGTCTATAGAATCACTCTCTTTAACATTGATTTTATGGTTCTGTACGTCCGAATGAAAAAACGTCATGCTTAGAGGATCGCTTGTGTTTGTCTGTCTGTCAGATTGTTACAGCCAATTGCTCCGGATTTACTGAATCGATGCAGTCGAAATTTTAGAGATAGTCTAATAGGCGACCTCGTTTTCCATAATACGGTATTTTGCTAAAAACTGAACACGCGTGACGTCACTTCGCTGGTAAAAATTGTACCATCATAGTGACGTCACGAGTTTTCAACGCACTGTATCGTCTTCATTTATGAATACGTGTCAAATATTTTTGGAAATCTATATGACGGACTAATTCGATTTTTTTAGTCATCTACCCTATTGTGTGGTATTATTTTCGTACTAGAAACAGGGCCAAGGCAAGTCAATTGGTACCAAAATCACCTTCTAACCCTCAATTTTGCCCCCAGGTGCAAGTCCTCCGCGAAGAGTTCCGCGGGCAACAGCCCCAACTGGCTCATTTGGAGGAAGTAGGCTCCGCAGTGCTGGAGCGCCTCGAGCCCGCCTCGCCCGACGCCAAGAAGATGAAGCAGAAGGTGGTGGACCTCCAGGATAGGTGGAACGACCTGCTGGACAAACTAGAGAAGCGCGCCGACAGCCTGGGCGCTGCGGCCGACACGTCGCGCGAGTTCGACGCCGGCTTCACGCGCCTGCGCGACGCGCTGCAGACCATCAGCGACAAGCTGGATGAGGTCGCCATGGAGAACGAACCCGACGAGCAGCTGCGCAAGATTGAGGTAAGAGGACATCCCACCAACCACCCATGGCCCCACTTGCATGACGTCATATGGGCCGAATCTCAAGGAGACGGCTGCAGACATAGCCCGTCTAGAGTCGCTTCTTGACTCCTTTTAAGTTATCTCGTCCTGTATCTCGATGCTTCACCCCCCCCCCCCCCCATTCAGGGGCGGTATACTAGCGTACGGACCCCTCTCATTAGTCCCTACACCAGAGCGCAGCTTCACTGCCCATCCTCTTCTTGCTCCTCTTCTAGCCCACTCCTGAGTTTATGCCAGCCGCCGGAAGCTGGAACTGTCGAAGCCACGAGGTCGCTGTAATAGACCGGTCCCTCCTCCGAGGATGTGATCCCATCCATTATTTGTCGCTGGTCATCGTACAGGGGGCATCGCCACAGAACATGGTCCTAGCTTTCGTCCTCCTCGCTGCAGAAACATACTCAAACCTCACACAGCTTCATTTCATACAATATTTTTCCAAAACATCCATGCTCACTCAGGATCTGTGAAACCTGATAGTCCGGTCTGCCTCGAGCCTAGTCGCCACTTTCGGGAAGAACCAATACATTTCCCTACCCTTATCCTCCTTTTCTCCATCTCTGCTGCCATTGAGCTATAGCCCTTTCTGCGATAACTCTTCCCCTTGCCCTGAACGCATCTCGTGGGCGATGCCGAATTTGCATCGTCTTTGACCTATCTGCTTCTGTTTCTATACGACTGTCTAACGATAAATCTTAGACACTGAAGATGTTTCGTACATCATATTGTAGCAAAAATACTTAAGATTACGTTTACTAACTTCACTATTCCTCCACAGAACCTAGAACGTCAACTAGAAGGCCAGCGCCCGCTGCTGGCGGACTTAGAAGGCGCGGGCGCGGCGCTGTCACAGGTGCTGTCGGACCCGGCGTCGAGGCAGGACATCCAGAGCAAGCTGGCGGCCGTAGCCAGGCAGTACGACAACCTGCAGAGGAAACTCGACCATAGGAAGGCGGAGATTGAGGCTGCTTTGAAGTGAGTATTTAATTGATTTTTATTTTGAACTATTGAAGTTTGTCCGAGCTGTATCAAGGAAGTTTGAGTCTTGATTGTATTACGTTCTTTAGAAGGTATTCAACCTCGTGTACAATGGTTATCAAAATTCTTAAATTGAAATTCTATCTAAGAGGAAATGTAGGTCCATCGCATCAACCTTTAGGCTTTTTGACGGTTTTAAAACATGCATTCGCCGTACTGTTTCAAAACATTTGTTTTGGTTAAATAAATTGCTTTCCCACAAACATGTTCAGTTTTCGCTACAGCTTGAAATATTTTCGTAGCTTAATTGGCACTTGTAAAAAGTTGATTTTCGTCTCAGTGGAAATATCATCAATTGGAAACAAAACTTTCGAAAGTCTCGTTGATTTTGTACAAAATTAAGTCACGGAACGTTCCGTCTTCAATGCCGATGACGTAAACATTGAAACCAAAACTAAAGTCCCAACTATATGTGCAAATATAACCATGCCTAACCTAATTCTCCTCCCCAGGGACGGCCGCAACCTCGAAGAGAACGTAGCGCGCACTCTTGGCTGGCTACAGTCCGAGCTGAATTCTCTCCCAGCACGCCTGCAAGTCTCCGCTGAGGCTAGCAAGCTGCAACAACAGCTGGAAAGGCATGAGCCGCTGTACAGGGAGCTCACGCAGAGGGAGCATGAGCTCATCATGCTGCTGGATAAGGGTAAGCTATTAATACAGCATTTTTTTTTGGAAACGAGGTAAAATTATGCGAACGGCGTTGGTTCTTACACCAAAATATGTTCTTTCGTTTATCTTATAGCTGATTTATTGACAAAAAATATGAACTGCTAATCAAATTTTTTAAAGACGTCATAAAAAACCCAAGGTCAAATTATCGAAAAACAGCACATTCTTGCTGCCCTTTCTGTTTCTTCCGTAATTACACAAACACAGAAAGACTTGAGGGCTGATGTAAGGACAATAACTTAGTTTAACCACACTCCAATCCATCTTAAGTTCCTTATAGAGAAGCTCCCAGAGCAAGAATAATCTAACAGGTATGCTTACTATCAAAGTTCATACTAACACTACTCTATCCTGAGAAAATAAGTATTGTCCGGGGACTCTGGGATCTTGGACCGTTACAATAGATACCTGTAAATATTGTTCTCCACCAGGTCGCGAAATGGAGAAGAAGCCAGCACACCAGGGCCTGCGCAAGGACCTCGACAGGATCCAGACGCAGTGGGACAAACTCAAGCGGGAGACGGTCGATAGGTACACCAGACTGCAGACCGCTATGGTGAGTGACCTTTATTAAGTACTTTATAAAGCCCCTTTTATAAGCTCTTTGACTTAACAATTTCTTAACACAAGGGTAGTTTGTATACGAAGTAGTTTTTTTTTTAAATTAATTCCTTGAAAGTCTGTCTGAATCTTAGTGGCTATTACTTTAATATAGCACGTAATCTTAGTTTTGGTAAATAGTATGATTCATAATTCTTTATTGTACAATAAAACTTAGTTTTAACTTTCATTTGTTTTAAAGTATATTACACACACAGCATACAAAAAAAAAACGTGTGCGTCTCGGGACACCTGACAGAAGTGATAACTTAAACTAATCCAAGTTGAACTAATTAATATGGGAGGCGTCTGTCCGAAATACGACTAGCGCTGTGGGTTAGAATGAGAGGATGAGCCTGCCTACCGCTGCCGTACGCGTGAGAGAAAGGGAAGCTAGACAGACTGGCGCCGTACCGCGTTACGTTACGAAGCGGTTTACACTCCCATAAGAAGTTATCACTTCAAAAAAGACAGCCTGAAAGTAACCCAACTTCTTCCCGTCGTTTAGGAGCACTGCCGCAAATTCCACAAGGCACAGGAATCCTTCGTCCCATGGCTATCAGACCTGGAGGATAGGCTCGCCAAGCTGCCCGCCACCGCCTTCACTAAAAAGGAGGTCGAGAAACAACTACGGGAGCTGCAGCAGATCAGGAATGATATCTGGAAGAGGTGAGTTTGATTGTGATACTTACCCGCGATTTCTGGAAAAAAATAAATCGAATCATCCGCAAATGAAGTGATGCGATTGGCTGTAAATTCATTCAACTAATCACGGCCACGGCTAGAAAACGCCCAAATTTTGATACAATAGTCGTACAAGCAACTGGACCTAGAATTATAAAATCGTAAAGGGTAGAGGTTTTTCGAAATATACCACATTAACCTCGGATTTAATATAAACTTGCCATATTTATGCGGTTCCATTTTTTAGCTTGAAGAGACAAATTTGCAGACACAGATAAAAAATGCCCGTTTTAAATTCAGAGATTAAATGTATTGGCTCTACATGCTAAATTTTCCAGTCGTCCCAAAATTAAAATTGTCTCAAAATTTTACCAACTCCCTACCAACGCATGACAACATATGAGTCTAGAGTTCTAAACGTCTAAATTATTTATAGCAGTTGAACGGCTCATTATACTTACAGCATAAAGTCAGTCAGCTTCGTACTACATCAAAAATATCATCATCATCTGCCTAGCCTTTTTCCCACCTATATTGGGGTCGGCTTCCAGTCAAACCGGATTCCGCTGAATATCAGTATTTTACGTAGAGCGGCTGCCTACCAGACCTCTGCAACCCATTAACTGGGTAGCACGGTACTTGTTGGCAAGACAAAAATGTCAGAACATTAAAAAAAAAGCTAATATGATTCCTAACTTTCCAAGGTCTGGCGAGTACGAGAACAACAAGACTCTGGGCGAGACATTCATCTCATCGTGCGACATCGACCAGGAAGTGGTCAGGAAATTGCTCGATAACATCAAGGAGAGATGGGATAGGATTAACAACGGTATGCAGTTACTTATTTGTATTTATCATATAAAAATCTTCGAACGATAAAAAATAACAATATAAAAACAACTACTTTACTAGTTCCGTACCCGAAGAGTAACCATGGAAATGCTATTACTAAGCTTCCGGGGTCTGTCTGTCTGTCGGTCATCTTTTTTTTTGTGAATGAATATAATATTAAAGCCTCCAGGCAGGGCTAATAAAAACTTACAAACTAAGCGACTACACGCTAAGGGCACCTCCTGTGGAGTACGGGCCTCGGCTTAGGGCGTCGCTGGGGGGAGGACAGCTAGGGACGGGCTGGATCGAACTAACTATCGGTCAGCGGGCTGTATCTCATGAACCGTAAAAGGTAGTATATAGTAATAGTTGAAAATTTCAACTTACTAGTTTCTACCCATAACGATTGGTAGTGTGTATTTATATTGCCGCAAAAGCAGCAAAAAAATTAATAATTTGGGTTGCCTCTCAATAAAAACGTTTTTTTTTCGCTTTATCGTATGGAACCCTTCGTCTACGAGTCCAAGTCGCTCTTAGCCCTGGGCATGCCACTATCGGGGCGATAAGTCCCGAATTTAAGGAGTGGCTAGGGAGGCGCCACGACATCCTCACCTTTCGCCTGACGCAGGCTCTCACCGGACACGGTTGTTTCGGGAGGTACCTGTTTCGGATTTGGGGGGAGGAAATGCCCGGGTGTCATCATTATGTGGATCGCATGGGGACATAGAGCGAAGGGTAGCTCACCGTTCGATAAGGACCAAGCCCGGGTCGTGGTTACCGGTCGTCGACGATTTTGGTCACCAAAACTTAAACTCAACTTCTTTCCACAGAGGTCCTCCAACAAGTAGAGTTCCTCGAAACAACAGCCCGCAAGCTGGGCGAGTTCGCGGAGCGCGTGCGCGCCGTCGACACGCCGCTGCAGCGCTGCGAGGAGCGCTTGGAGGAGGCGCTGGCGGCGACGCCGGCGCAGGCGGCTGAAGCGGTCGCTAGGCTGGCCGACCAGATACACGCGCTTAGAGCGCCGCTGCAGGTAGGAAGTTATAGTGAGACAACACCCGCAAGCTGGCCGAGTTTGCAGAGCGCGTGCTGCAGCGCTGAACTCTATCAAGTCCGTTATGACCATTTTCCTTTTCCACACACGTCTGAGTTCGGCTATCTCTGACTAATAAAAATATCGACCAAACACCTCATAAAAACGTCAAAATTACATATTTAAAAACAAATTTAAAACAAATCTCATTCATCCAACAGAGTATCAACGCAGCAGCCGACGACATAGTGACCCTAGCTCTCGAATGTTCGGGGCGCGACGCAGCCGCCCGCGCTAAGAACGTGCTAGAAGAGCAGGCACATGCCCTGGCTGATAGGCTGGATGACCTGGAGGCTCGGGCCGGCGAGGCGAAGGGACGCATGGCTGGTGCTGCGGCTGCTATGACGCACTTCCAGGTGAGGAGACTGCTACAGCTTAAGTATATGGTGGCACGAAATTGGCGTTTAACTTGAAAATGAGTTATTGTACTCGGCATTGATACAATGACCCAAAAATCGCAGAAAAAAAACGGATGATCAAGTACATCTTATTCAGTTATAAATGAATCTATAGGGTATTATATATACCCTATGTAAGTATATAAAAGATGTAGAATGATGAGATTGAGAACTTCCAATGATCCAGTGTCTCAAAAGTCAGAATACTGCCTCGGTTATTTAGAAATAGATAGATGGTCTGTAAACCCCGCATTTTCTACATTTCTTATGGAACTAAATGACCCAGTGAAATTCGTGCCACCTAAAATTGATTTGTGTAGTAATAAAAGCCACATAAAAGTTTTCGAAATCTTTAAAAATCTAAAGATAATGGAAGTGCATTACACAATTACCTTGTTATTGATATTGAAATACTGTAAGATGCTACTTTAAACTTATAAGGAACGATAAGAACTATAGATATGATAACACAAGGTAATCTTCAGATAATATTCGACATCTTATTCGCAGCATACTTTAGTGTATTTTTGTAAAATCTATGGAAAGGCGCGTCTTTGTCGCGCAGTTTTATTACGAAAGTGTCATACGAGTTCTAGAATGTCAGTGCAAGACCCATAGGGGGAAAAAGCCATGCCGTTTTTCAAAATCTTGTGTTTTCGGTGCCGGTGTCACTGCACCTGTAAAGGCGGCGGTTTAAAGCGTGTTTTTAATGTAAATATTTCGATACCAGAAAGCTAGACGAAGTCCACTTTCATAAAGAAAGTTTGCTGTTAAAATCACAGTCAAGTGTGAAGTGGCCTGATTGGTGGTTGATTATCCGTCCAACCAATCACACGTGTTTATTTTTTCGTTACAGAACACCTCTGGTTCCTGTCTTTTTCAATTCCCATAATTTTGAGAACGGTCGTTTTTCAATCTTTGTGTCAAAAGACCTCAATTTTTTTTCACAGTAATGTTTTTTTACTTGTTGTCGCCTAAATGAAATTGCAACTTGAATTTAAACGTTTCAAGTGCAGGAACAATCCGACCAAGCCGTCTGCCAAGCGTGGCGATTATGGCAAACCCCGTTCGCCCTTAGGGGAGGCCTATGTCCAACAGTGGACATCTTTCGGCTGATATGATGATAAAGTGCAAGAATTTGCCTTCTGATATAATAGTGACTACAACATCTCATATTCCCCTCCCCAGGACAAAGTAAAGAACCTCTCCCACGATCTAACGGACTTGGAAAAGGAACTTGACAGCATGAAGCCCCCCGGTCGCGACATCAAGACAGTGAAGCAACAACTCGATGACATCGGGCGCTTCTACAAGCGCCTGGAGAATGCTGACGACCTGGTCGGGGATACCGAGAGGGCTGCTGAGATGTTGGTGGAGAGTGGATACACGGTGGATAGTGCTAAGACCAGGGATCAGGTATGTGGAGACATTTGTGTTTGTCCTTTCTCGATTTTCATGGAAAAAAGGACCCAGTTAAGGTTTTCATAGGCCCACTTGCGTAAATCGAGTCAGTATTAACTAGGGCTCATTATGTATGGAATATTTGTTATTTAACCTCGTGTTAGCAACTAACTTTAAGTTAAAAGATAACTCTGGTTTGCGCAAACGGGCCATAGACTTGACTTTTTTAAATGTATTTATTTGCATTTAAGTATTAAATGATCTTGAGGAATATTTTGCTTAGTAACTTGTTACTTGTCCTTGCAATGCTATTTAAGGATTTAAAATCAACTTTCACAGACTCAGAAATTGACTGAGAATCAGATCAGATCATCCTTCTAAGTAGTTTAAGAAGAGACTAATTCACATTAAAAATATTTAACCCCTAGGTGGAAACCCTCCGCAAACAACTCGGCAAGCTGGACGAGCGCGCTCGCTCCAAGGAACAAGACCTGGACGATACGCTCAGCAAACTGGAAGCGTTTTACAAGGCCTATGACTCCGTTATGGATGATGTTACTGAGGTAAGGGAAAATGGAACTTATTGTTAATGGAAGAAGAATTATATACATAAAATATAGAGTTTAAGATAACTTAAAAAAATTATTTGCTAGTTTCATAAACGATATTGAACCTTATTGCTAATAGAAAAAAATATGAAAAGAGGAAATTTGAATGTCTTGACTAGTGATCGGATAATCGGGCGCTAATATACCTAAACTTCACTTTTATTCTCACGAAAGTATACTTTCGTATTTTTTTATTATTCGTATACGGTCATGCTTTTCAGAATCCCGGATCCCAGAATCGTTCGAAAATCCTGAGATTGCTAAAAATGCCCGCATTCAAAATATAGTTATAACTCGTTGTGAACTCTCATTGTATTTTTTTTTTTAATTTAAAAAGCCGATTCTAATGGAACGTTTAATTTACAATGAAAGTTTTTATGAGAACTGGTTTAGTAACAGGCTAGCAGCTGCAGCCTTGACTACTTAGGGAATTGAAACAATTGTAATTTTATGTGTAGCTCCATTATTTGTTCAATCCCGGGAACCCGGGATTACTTATTTATTCAGAAAGGAATGTCCATATTATTCTTTCACGGGAAAAAGTTTATAAGCGCCCGATTATCCGATCACTGGTCATGACTAAAATTTCGAATTTTATGTTTTGTTGGTTTTGTGTTAAAAGGCTGATCAACAAATCTTCTGTTAAATCTCATTTAAGCTGCTATGATTGAGTGGCCAAAATAACAGTAGCCTAACGAATCACTCAAGTTGACTTAAGATTAAATTGTGACAACGTAATATTACATTGGCTGGCGAAAACTGCGAGCTGGTTTCGCCAACTTGCGAGACCTACTGTCCTTATACAAAAGTTTTCCTAGGAAAAAGAACCACCCTTTAAATAACGAACATTGAATGGCGGTTCTATAAGTTCTTTGATGTTCGAGGAGCAAGTATCATCGAACCTTAATCAAGCCACCTGATCTTGCTTAAAATGTTGAGTATGTACGCACGTGTGGACTTAGCACTAGGCATCAAATCCGCCTTTGTCTATTGTTTTAACTAGTGCATAAAGTTGAAACAAAATACTGAGTAAACATCTGTCCCCCAGGCCTCAGAACAAGTCCGAAGCCTAAAGCCGGTCTCGTCCGAAGTGGAACAGATCAGGTCCCAACAGAAGGACTTCGCGGAGCTGAAGCGAAAGACCCTAGAGCCGCTGGGCCAGAACGTGGCGCACTGCAACAAGATAGGCCAGGGGCTCGTGAGGTCGGCGCTGCAGGGGGTCGGCACGAGCGTGCTCGAGAAGGATCTGGAGAAGATGAATGATAAGTGGAATGCGTTGAAGGAGAAGGTGAGTTTTTACGCTGTTTTTTGTATTTTCAATTAAATATATCTATGATTATGGTGTCCCATCACTTCCCGTGGGTGTCGTAAGAGGCGACTAAGGGACTCATTAGAGAATGGCCAGCAGCATTCTCTGTGCATTGCATCAGCTACACTGCAATAGCCAACCCGCCAAGCGTGGCGATTATTGCAATCCAGGGGGGGTTGCCCCTCGGGGGAGGCCTATGTCCAGCAGTTGACGTCTTTCGGCTGGTATGATGATCATCGATAGCGAAGAGTTCTTATGCTGCGAGAGACAACCGTGTGAAGTTCTTCTACACGTAAACTGCTAATTTATTCTGTCAATTACTGTTTCAAGTTCATACTAAACCATCTTTCCTCTAACAGATGAACGAGCGCGAGCGCCGCCTCGACGTGGGTCTCCTACAGTCGGGCAAGTTCGCGGAGGCACTCGCCGGGCTCGAGAAGTGGCTCGCTGATACCGAAGACATGGTCAACAACCAGAAGCCGCCGTCAGCTGACTACAAGGTCGTGAAGGCGCAGTTGCAGGAGCAGAAGGTATGTCCTTAATTGAGGTTATTTTAATCAAATCTTCCTTATGTCAACGTTATTCGCAGGTTACCAGTGTGCTTGAATTCTCAGTTATTTCCGTTTCACTGAAGAAATTTTTAGAAGAAGGTTTTATCACTTAATTTTTATTGTTTAAAATTCAAGTTCTTCAAACTTAACTGACAGATGTGTTGCTGGGAAGTAGTTGCACGACTTTTTCCCAGCTAATACACTAGGAAGTGGTGACGGGCGGGCATTCTGGAGAACTGTCTTTACACAATTACCTTGTTTTAAGTCTAGTTCAATATAAAGGCTATTATTAAAAAAAAACAGTAAAATAATCATTCCTCATTTTTTTTATTTATTTGAAAAGGCAGATATATTCTGAATACGAAACTGTATCTAGCCTGTTATTATAAGCTTTCCGATCGATGGGCTGTCGTCTTGAATATAACAGAATAGAATAAAATCTTACGATACGATGAATACGATCTTGTAGCTTTCCTGTATACTGCCACCCGAACAGGGCTAGTTGCCACACTGCCTAAACTTTTACCATATTTATAAAACCCATTATTTACTCCCACAGTTCCTCAAGAAGATGCTAATGGACCGTCAGAACTCGATGTCCTCGCTATTCGCGATGGGTAACGAGGTGGCGGGCGGCTGCGAGCCGGCCGAGCGCAAGGCTATCGAGAAGCAGCTGAAGGGCTTGATGCAGAGGTTCGATGCCCTGACCAATGGGGCTCAGCAGAGGATGCTGGACTTGGAACAGGCTATGATGGTGAGTTTGTTAACTTGTTAGAATAATAACCTAGTTAACCTTCTGAACGCCAGAGCATAAACGCATCGGCCGTTCCCCCCGACGCTAAGTCACAAATTCGCTTTTTTTTTACATATTTGTGACGTTTGGCCTGCCCTGTAGGGCAGGCGCTTGCTTGTCATGAATACGTGACAATTGCGTTCAAAAGGTTAAAAAAACTATTGTTTTTATTTGTTGTTGTTTTTAATGTTTGACCTCATTTTAAAACACGAGTTGGTTTTGAATATTTCGTTTTTTTTTATGTAAACAAGGGACTGTAAGACTTAAACGATTTAGGTGTTAAATTAAAACACTACCTTTATTTGTCACTATGAATCCATATTACAATACAGTATATTAGATACAAAAGTACAAATTTTATATTTCAGTGTCTTTGCTTTCACTTTATTTTTGCACTGAACTATTATTTAATTATTTTTGAACTTAATACAAAATAGACTAATACAATACACACGATTCCCAGCATTATGCTGAGCGATGGCCATTTTGCGCGAATGTGACATATATCTTCCCAACTTGCATAACTTTTGTATTTTTTTTTTTTTTTTGATATGCGTCATATGTAACTCATTTTCTTTGATTTCTCCTTGACATCTTGAATTAGGATTTCCCCATCAACGTTCCACAGACCATAAGATATGTTTTCCTGTAATTATTATTAATCCTTGCCTGTCCCATCAAACAGGTCGCGAAACAATTCCAAGAGGAGTTGCAACCACTGGTCGAATGGCTCGGCCAAACTGAACGTAGAGTCAAGTCCCTGCAACTTGTACCCACGGACGAGGAGAAGATACAACACAAGATCAGGGAACACAAGGTATGTTATCCGTTTTTTTTAAAACAATGAGATAATGTTCTGTGTGTGTATACACATAACATTCTCTAGCAGTCAACCAAGACTGGTGAAGGCATGCATGACAGGCTCCTCAATAATCTTGCCATAGCAGTCATCAAATTATTGTGATTTTTATTATTTGATTATTACTATTTTTATTATTTGATTATTACTATTTTTATTATTTGATTATTACTATTTTTATTATTTGATTATTACTATTTTTATTATTTGATTATTATTATTGTTTATTATTTCCAACAATTAATTATTTGTTTTTATTATTGGTAAATAATTTGTTATTCTGTTTTTTTTTGTTAATTTTTTATATCTACGTGTGTAACTTTTCAATTTTTAAAATTTCTAATTAGTAATAAGTTTATGACTCTCTGAACGTGTTGGTTCGTACTATAAGTGCAGATAGTAATTAAAGCTAAATAAATAAAAATAAATAAATAAATCAATACTGTATTTAAGTGACTATTTCGAGCCGCTTACTTTGCCTGAGCTAACATATCACTTCTGCCACTATATCGTTGATTCTCAAGGGTCTTTGGAAACGTTTATCGCGATCAAAAGGCAGTTGAGAATAGAAAAAATAACTTGTATGTCACATTGTATACTTTTGTCATTCGGTGTGGTTTAATTTTTCTCAATTGATGGGATCTAGTGCGGTCTAGAAAGAACGTTAAGCCGTTGATCCTGGCTGCCATTTGTAGATGGCAATCGTTACGGATTGTCAGAAGCCAGAAAATCTGACACCAGTCTACCCAAGAAGTATCGTGTTAGGCGGCCGCTCCACGTAAAACACTGGTATACAGCTGAATCCGGTTTGACTGGGAGCCGACCCCAATATAGTTGGGAAAAAGTTAGGCAGGTGATGATGCTGGGATCTAGTTGACTGGCCTGTTGGTCGAGTGGTTATAGTGACCCTGACTGCTAAACTGGGGGTCGTGGTTTCGATTCCCACCCAGGACAAATCTTTGTGTGATGAGCATGATCATTTGTTCTGTGTCTGGGTGTAATTTGTCTATAATATGTATGTATTTAGTAATATATAAGTATGTTTATCAGTTGTCTGGTTGCCATAGCATAGGCTCTGCCTAGTTTGGGATCAGATGACCGTGTGTGCGTTGTCTCAAGGTATTATTAAGGTATTAGTTCAGCTATAGATACACTTATATTGAGCTTAGTGAAAACCAGTTGTCGTAACTAAACCAAGAATATTATAGAATATTCTCTGTTTCTTTTTGGTAGTAAACATATGACTTCTTTACAGAACCTCCACGAGGACATCATTTCCAAGCAGCCTCCATTCAAACAGCTAACGGAGACAGCCTCCACTCTCATGGGGCTGGTGGGTGACGATGAAGCCAGCGCCTTGGCTGATAGGCTGCAAGCCGCTACGGATAGGTGAGGAATCGAAAATCAGTTGATGTAGTCTGCTATAAATTACTGGTTAGTTAGGCAAAAAAGGCTTAAGAGATTGTTATCATCTCGCTATCAATGTTCAGTGTATGTAGTCTCTAAGATGCCAGTAACTGTGTTGCAACTGCATTTGGCTGTTCATTGATGGGGAGGTGAACATTCATAACTCATGCACATTAATAATAAGCTGTCGAGTTTCCAAATATATAAATATATAAATAAGAAGTCGCATCAGTGATGCGTAAAGCGCGGGTCAGTAACAATAGTATTCTGATAGCAGAGATGAAGAATCCTTATTCCTTTGTTCTGAGGCACTTTGTGTGGAGAATGGTCAGAAAGGAAGCTATTCTTTGCTTTATCGTTCTCTGCGCAACCTGTCTGACACCTTTTTTTTTTAATGATCTGAAATCATCAAATTCGTACGTATTACAATATCTACACTTAAAAGAACTAACGTTAAATAACCTACGTTCAAAATCCCTAAAATCTAAATACCTAATGTTTTTAAATACCCAAGCAACTACCTACGAATTGCCTAAGTTTAAAATATCGATTGGACTAAGTATATTTAAAATATCAACAGTTATTACACCTAACTTTGATTTTACATATTACCCCATCAAATGATTCCTTCCGCTCTGGGCGTGTCAGAGCTGTAGGGAGTGTCAGACTCTTACTGACTTAAACCCATTCATGTTCCTCCTAATGCCCTTTGCGTTCCAGAGCCGCGGTGACTCTTTCGAACAAATTCTACAAACTGTCAGGGTCTCAGACACCTGCAACACTAGTTATATGGTACTTTTACTAGAAAAAAGACCATATTGTTGTTCGTAAAGATTGAATAAATTTAATAATAGTTCACTAGTCCCGAAAATTATCCCATTGAGTTACTTTCGGCAGCTGAAAGCGTTATAATGTTAACCGACTTCAAATAAAGGAACTCTCCTTTATTTGAAGTCGGTTCTTTCCTCATATGACTTATTTACTATCGGACAACTTTTTCTCGCCCTATCTAGCCGTGTAACAATGACGTCATAAAAATTTCTATATTGTATGCTTCTTTCCTCAGATACCAAGCCCTGGTGGACCACAGCTTGGAGATCGGTGACCTTCTAGAAGCGTCCCGCAAGGGTCTGCGCCACCTGGTGCTGACCTATCAGGACCTGTCCGCCTGGATGGACGCCATGGAGCAGTACCTCGCCAAGAGGAAGATCCTACCAGTCCACATGGAGAAACTGCTGAGGCAGATGGATGAGTTAGCTGTAAGTTTTATCCTCTCTCCTATGCAGTTCAAAAATTTACTTGCATCAAAAATCGACAGGAAAGTCAAATAAAAAATTCCAAGTCACTTTTGAAGCAGTCTTTTGCAGTTGGTAGCATTTATTTCAGTTTAATTATACATTACAGATTTCAGAATCAAATAAAATCAATTAATGGAATCTTTATTTATACTAATATTATAAAGAGGTCAAGTTTGTAAGTTTGTATGTATCGGGTAATCTCTGGAACTACTGAACCGATTTTGAAAATTCTTTTAGTATATAGCCACATTCATGAGGAATGCTAAAGGCTATACGGGAAAGGGAATAAAACGGGATATGCGCGTACGAAGTCGCGGGCAACAGCTAGTGTTAGATAATACAGCTCATTGTTGGTCTGTTAATTTTGCTGTATGTATCGCCCTATCTTTAAAATCACCCAGTATTCAAGATGTTAGTATACTTACGTCGAATGTTATTACTGTCTGTTTCTTTATTCAAGAAGCTAATTTATTTATTTACACAAGGAATTTCTTCCTTCAGATCTAGTAGTTTTAGGACTATCTATCTCTTAACAAAGTGTAGAATTCCTATCTCCTCGCAATCAGGAACAAAAATCTTACCATTATCCATCTTCCATCCAGGAAAAGACCGAAGAGATTGCCTCAAAGCAAGAAGCAGTTGACAGCACCGTGGAATCCGGGCTGGAACTGATGAAGCATATCTCAGGAGACGAAGCTCTGCAGCTCAAGGACAAGCTGGACGCCCTGCAGCGACGGTACAACGACCTGACCAGCAGGGGCGCTGAGCTGCTGAGAGTGGCTTCGGAGACCTTACCGCTTGTGCAGCAGCTGTATAATAGTCATGCTAGGTTGGTATATCATTACGTTTAGAGACGTAAACATCCTTAACTAAGAAATATGTAAATCACATCACGATATCCAAAACTGAGCCAAACGTTCAACAAGCCATTAACTTAAATGTTTCTACTTCTTATTTTAGATTTAACAATTAATGCACTCACATATCACAAACAGAAAAAAAGTTTCAAAGATGATACTTATTTCTACAGAAATCTTTTTCAGCATACCTGCGAGTAAAAATCCTTAAGTACTCCTAATTTTAGGGTTCCGAACGTTCATATAAAAAACGGAACCCTTATAGGACCACTCGTGTTTCTGTCAGTCTGTGTGTTCATTTATCTCAGCCAATTTTCTCCGAAACTACTGGACCACACGGAAGCAGCAGCACGCTAAGAAAGCGATGAAAATTGACTAACCCATGAAATCTTAACAAAATGAAACTATGATACACTGTCTCATAAGACCAAATTCCCCATTCGACTTCTTAAATACAAAATTGAAAGCACATACGACTATATAACCCCAACTATGACATTAAACCACAATGTTCCTCAACAGACTCACCGACTGGATGGCTGGTGCCGAGTCGTGCCTGCAATCAGTGGAGCCTCGCGAAGAAGACATCTTGCGGCTGGAGGCTGAGCTACACGAGTACAGGCCTGTGCTCGAGAACCTTAACCAGATTGGACCGCAGTTGTGCCAGGTAAGAAAGAAAGAATAATATTTAGCACTTACATGTAACACGCACGGTACCTACATAAAATAATAAAAATATAAAGAAATGTAGGTATGCTAAGAATCAAGTGTGTGTCTCACGGCCGCACTTAAAAGGTCCATTTCAAGGTACGGACATTATTATATCATTCAAAACTTCCTTAGTAATGAGTTTTACCAACGAAATATAGAAACTGTAAGATTTCAATATTCTAAGGGACTTTTTCGGATTCTAGTTTCGTCAATTGAAATATTACAGCGACAATAGTCGTCCATTTTCACGACGAAGATGACAGACATACTTTATCTTTATCCATAATTCTCGAAATATTTGATCGAAACTGCACTGATTCTATCAACACGTTAGTTGTTGTTGTTGTTGTTGCCCGCTTGCACCAGCCAGAGTTATCTATTTAACTCCGAGTAATAAATTAAATATTTGTAATTTAACTTCGTGTTAACAACTAACTCCGAGTCAAGTTTTTGGCGCAATTTGGCCTTAATTGACTAACCAAATTAAAAATGACTCATCATCTACTTAATTTGACATCAGATTGAACATAATAATTTAGAAAAACCAAGAATTATGAGTTTGTTATGGTTCTTCGTTATTATAAATTTTATCGTCGTCCTCAGATCTCTCCCGGAGAAGGCGCGACGCACATCGAGAGCATAGTGACGCGCGACAACCGACGCTTTGACGCCATCGCCGAGCAGGTGCAGCGGAAGGCGGAGAGACTGCTGTTGAGCAAGAAGGTATGCTGTTTATTTAATTTTTAACTTTAGAATAGTGTAAGTTAGGTTCATTTCAGGATGAGCATCTTTGTTGTTATTTTTGAAGTTAAATTTGTTCAACTTTATGAAAGTAGTACGTTGATCGAATATTTTTCTTCACACATTTTAAAATACAAAAATGTAACCTTCCCATCTCTATCCAGCGTTCCCTGGAAGTGGTCGGTGACATGGAAGAAGTACTGGAATGGCTGAGGGGCGTGGACTCCGCGCTGCGGGCCGCCGAGCCGCCATCTTGTGAGGCCAGCGTCGTGCGCGCGCAGTTGAAGGAACAGAGGCCGCTGAGCGATGACGTAGCGGCTCAGAGAGTTAGAGTCAGGGATTTACTCAGCCAGGCTAAGAAGGTAAGGAACAAAACCAATACCAATTGAAAGAAAACTGAAGAATAACCTCCACCTTTTTTGGTTTAAGACATAAAGGAAAAATATTCAAGCCACTATTAAAGCCAGGTTCACATTACTGTGTTGTGTCGTGCTGCCTTCGGTACCTCACTTCGCATGTTTGGCCAAAAAATCGTCTTACTATTTATCTTTATACCGATAAAGTTTATCTATTATCCAATCAACGCGAATATTTTGAGGTATACGCCTAGTGAAGTGCCACCTCAAAACCAATATTTTGTGGTTAAATTATCATTTCTTCCCCCAGGTCCTCCGCGAATGCCAGTCCTCCGAAGAGACAGCGGTGATCCGCGACCGCAGCGAGGAGCTGAAGGAGATGATGGAGGAGGTGGGTCACCTCAGCGCTGAGCGACTCGCTGCCCTGGAGCAGGCCTTACCGCTTGCCGAGCACTTCGCTGACACGCATCACGGGTAAGTGCTATAGTCTTAAGGATGCCCGTGCCTGAGATGTGGACGGATTGTGGTCCGTCAGGAAAAAAAAATCGGTGCCTACATTTAATATGAACTTGTTCACGTTGTCACGGATCAAGGTCCGTCCACAACCCAGGCACGGCCCTGATATGTATCCTAGTGTCAGCGACTTCGTTTCCGTGGTCTTTCATACCATAGAAAATCTATTTTTTTTTTTCAGAATAGTATGTGCCATTCTCCAACTGGCAGTTCGGAAAGTAAATTAGACGCAAAAAATCACTTCGATCTGTTGTTGCGTATAAAAACGCCAAACCATCAAACTCGATTCATACACATAAATCTTTATCGGCATTAGATAATAATGTTTATGTTGTTTGAACCTAAATAGACAGCTCGTTTCGTGTCGAAGTGTTTAGTCCTTTATTAATGTTATTTAGCGGCATTTTGTGTCTAGTCTACCTGCAAATTTGTGGGGCCTAATTTTTTAGGAGCTGCAACTTTTACATCATATGCGAAAATATATGATGCGAAATTGCTAGCAGAATTTGAACTGCTGTAATCACTGTGCATTAGTGTGCTCTTGTAGCACTTTATCATTTTTCTAGCTTTTTCCCGCGACTTCGTACGCGCATATCTCGTTTTATCCCGTTCCCTTATTAGCCTTCCTCATGAATGTGGCTATCATATACAAAAAGAATTTTCCAAATCCCTACCAGTCGTATTCCAGAGATTACCGCGTTCAAACAAACAAATAAAGTAACTCTTCAGCTTTACTATATTAGTATAGATTTAGGGTACATCTAATAATTCACACTAACATTGTAATTTGTTTTCAGTTTGTCATCTTGGCTGGACGACATGGAGAAGCAGATCCAGATGCTAGCCATGCCCGCGCTCCGACCGGAACAGATCGTTCATCAGCAAGACAAGAATGAAGTGAGTTGCATTACATGACATCGAATTTGAATTCAAAATTCGACATATTCAACAAATCTTGGAACATTAAATTCACACAACAATGTTCGTAATCCACTGCGACCTATGTTTTTAGAGCCTTTTTAGGTGTAAATATTTGGTTAAACCATCGTTTTTTTCCACCCAGATGCTACAACAATCCATCAGCAACCACAAACCGCTGGTGGACAAGCTGGTCAAGACGGGCGAAGCGCTAGCCAAGCTCTGCGGAGACGAAGACTCTGCCAAGGTGCAGGACATCGTGGACGCTGACTGCGAGAGATACAACGCGCTCCGGGCCGAGCTGAGGCAGAGGCAGCAGGAGTTGGAACAGGTAAGCCTCATCATCATCATCATCATAATATCAGCCAAAAGACGTCCACTGCTGAATATAGGCCTCCCCTAAAGGGTTGCAATAATCGCCACGCTGGGCTGGCGGGTTGGCGATAGCAGTGTAGCTGTTGCAATGCACAGAGAATGCTGCTGCCCATTCTCTGGTGAGTCCCTTAGTTGCCTCTTACGACACCCAGGTAAGCCTACTGCTAGATAAACGCTAGCCAAGCTCTGCCGAGACGAAGACTGCCAAGGTGCAGGACATCGTGGACTCCGACAGGTTTACCAAGATAAGAATATAGACCTTATCTTCCAGAAAATAACGATCTGTTTTCCGTTCGCAGGCTCTCCAGGAGTCGTCGCAGTTCTCGGACAAGCTGGAAGGCATGTTACGCGCGCTGTCGGGTGCGGCCGATCAACTGCATCGCGCCGAGCCCGTGTCCGCGCACCCGCCAAAGATTGAGTGAGTATTTCTTACTCTTAATTGCACATAAAACATAAAGACACAAATATAATAGGACAGCTTATGTACAAAGGCGAGGTCAACCCAAAATGGAGTATTTTCCTAGATAGAAAAATAATAATTATGTTTAGTCCGTCCGTTAAAATAAGATTTTCAAGGACACATATTTTTTCCATTTCAAATCGATAAAAAATGATATAGCGCATCTAAGTTCAAAAGTAGGGTCATGTTGTCACTGGTGACGTCATGTTTTAGTTAAAAGTGTACAATCGCGTTACGTCACGCGAGTATTCGACGCACTGTATCGTCTACATTTTTGGTTAAAGTGAAAAAAAAAAAAATCGTGTCCAATAGTTTTTGCAAATCTATCGGACGGATCAATTAGATTTTTTCAGTAAAATACTCAATATTAGCATCAAAATACAAAATGAAAATAAACTATAATAATTTAACATTACTTGTACGTTCTTAACATCTTTCCTTCTTCAACAGAGACCAAATCGAAGAGAACAATGCTTTAGTAGAAGACCTAGAGAAGCGCCAAGAAGCCTACAACGCGGTACAACGCGCCGCCTCTGACGTCATCAGCAAGGCCAACAAGAGTGACCCCGCCGTGCGCGACATTAGGAACAAACTCGATAAACTTAACAAGTAAGTCCGAAAGTTGGCGTTAAAAAATGTACGCTATTTTCAGTGGTATAAAAGAAATTTTGTAATAGCGCAATACCGCGAATATTAACACAAATACAGCAAGTTTTCTGAGTGAAGGCCTCTTCCCATCCTGCCAGGGTTGCGGAATTTGTTCCAAAGAGTCACCTCGGCCCTGGAACGCAAAGGGCTTTAGAAGGAACACGGATGGGTTTTAGTCAGTAAGAGTCTGACACGCCCTTCCGCTCCACCCAGAGCGGAAGAAGTCATTTGATGATTTCCCATCCTTAAAAAAAAAAGGCCTCTTCCCATACAGCAGCAGTTACCAAAACAGACCCAATGAATCTGTATAATTCAGTCTAATCGGATGCAGTTAATTTTTTATTTTATTTTACGTATACCCCTTGATAACACTGGTTGTCAGAATTTCGGGTGTCACGTACTTTTCCAAACACGATAGAGTCGTACAAAATGGATAGTCAACTATTCAAGGCCCGATCGCGGCAAGTGTTGACGTTGATCATTGTACCCTTTCGGCCATTTCATTTGCGGTCACGAAAGAAACTCAAACGCCTTATAATGCTAAATTGTACCTTTGTAATAAAAAAACCCCTCTACTTTTGCCCGAGAGTCTTTCTAACCACCCCATTCCATCCACAGACTATGGGACGACGTACAGAAATCATCGTCAGACCGAGGCAACTCCCTCGACTCCACCCTGGAGGTGGCCCGCAAGTTCTGGCAGCAGCTCAACGCCGTCATGTCGCAGCTGTCGGAGCTGGAAGACACGCTCACGGCTCAACCTCCGCCCGCGGCTCAGCCCAGAGCTATCCAGGCGCAGCAGGTCGCCCTGCAGGAGATCAGGCACGAGATTGATCATACCAAGCCTGAGGTGAGTGTGTTTTTGGTTATTTTATGTAGGGTCTGTAGAAAAGGGAAGTTTTGCTGTCCACTCGGAAGATTTTATGTAGCTGGATTATTGAATAGAACTTTACAAAAAAAATCAAAATCAAAAGTTGTTTTTATTCAAATTAGGCTGAGAGCCAACACTATTTGATTGTCAATTTTACAAAAATAAAGATGTCCATTAATGTTGTATTTTGGCAGTCAAATCAATATCTTAGTATCAGCTTAAAAATACAGGAATGTTTTAACGGATCAAGTAAACTACAACTAATACAAAACTCTAGAAAAAAAATACCATTTGGAGGTAAAATAATATGAACTAGGTAATTGAAAATATCATATCCATTGTATTACCCTTAAAAGTTATACAAAAGAAGAAAAAGTTGACTCGCAATAACTGTTCTTATAACCTCCTTTATCTATTTCTTGTTCAAAAACCTAACCCACCCTTTGACTCCAGGTGGAAAAAGTCCGCAAGACCGGCTCCACCCTGATGTCTCTCTGCGGCGAGCCAGACAAGCCCGAGGTCAAGAAGCACATGGAAGACCTGGACTCCGCCTGGGACAACATCACCGCACTGTACGCTAGGAGGGAGGAGAACCTCATCGACGCCATGGAGAAGGCTATGGAGTTCCATGATACTTTACAAGTAAGTAATTTCTTACTATTTACAGCCTTTACTGTCGTAAGAGAGCAAAGGTTTCTTTTCCGCCTTTTCACTTCTCTCAATAGTGAATAAAGAATATGTTATAAATACCGTACCGCGATGCTATTTATTTCTTGTACCTTGCCAAGGAATTATCTAAATGATAGTTAAACCCCTTTTAAGGCCTTGAAATAGGTAAGAAGTTCATCAAGGGAATACGGAGACATTGCTTGATATTAACCTTTTGAACGCCATTGTCACATATACGTGACAAGCAAGCGCGTGCCCTGTAGCCAAATGTCACACATATGTGACAAAACGATCGATGAACGAAAGACTTGGCATCGGGGGTACGCCGATGCGTTTATGCTCTGGCGTTCAAAAGGTTAATAAAATATCGTGTGGTATCTTGATTTCATGAAAAGCTTGGGGCTATGGATGTAAAACCCCAAGTTTGGCGAAGTATAATTGAGTTTTACCATCAGGGACATGAGATTTTTTTCAGTAGTAGCCCGGTGTCTGGATTTATGCCCTTTTAATGTTATGAGCTTGCTCTACTTATAAAAAAACTGACAAAAATGTGGTTCTAATACGCGGGGTAAGAAGAGCTACCCCTTCGGGGATTACTGGCGTTGAAGCTATGCGATATTAACCAACTGCCATTTTTTCTAGAATCTCCAAGAGTTCCTGGACAAAGCCGAAGACAAGTTCTCCCGCATGGGTCCGCTGGGCTCTGACATCGACGCCGTCAAGCGACAGATCGCGCAGCTCGCGTCCTTCAAGCAAGAAGTCGACCCGCACATGGTTAAAGTAGAGGCGTTGAATAGGTATGTAGCTTTTTGTACCTGTAGTTTTTGTACCTGTACCTTTTTATACCTGTACCTTTTGACACCTGTACCTTTTGACACCTGTTAAGATTACACCTGTACCTTGTTACGCCCTTAGATTCATACCTTTAATGACACCTGTTTCATACTTTTAAAACAGTTCCTATTGATACCTGTTCCTTGTTACAGGTCTCTTTTTACACCTGTGCCTTTTAAAACCTGTCCTTTAATCCTTTTTTTAACTTCTTTTTTGTTTACTTTTGAGTGACATATATTATGAGTGGGATCATGGGACGCTTCAGTTTTGGGGTTTGCATGAATTTAAAATGGAAATATGAGGGCAAATGAACCGCAGAAAATTGCAAGTTATTTAAATGCCCTTTTGTGAAAAATCTATGATGATTGAATCAAATATGTTTACTTTTGAGTGACATATATTATGAGTGGGATCATGGGACGCTTCAATTTTGGGGTTTGCATGAATTTAAAATGGAAATATGAGGGCAAATGAACCGCTGAAAATTGCAAGTTATTTAAATGCCCTTTTGTGAAAAATCTATGATGATTGAATCAAATATGTTTTCGTTTTGTTTTGATTATATATTAATTTGGTGGTGGTCCTAGTCCTTAAATAAAAAACCCTCCTTTAAACTCCTCTAGTTCTATAATTATTTTGATGCTATTTTCGCACTTTATTAGGTCACTTTTACTTTACAGAAAAATAAATAATTTAAAATGCTTTTAATTGATAGAACAACGTGCACTCAGCTTTAAGTAAAGTACCTAAAATAAATGCTGGTCAGTTGAATTTTTAGTGCATTTCTTATTTCTAAGTCAACTCAAGAATCAAATTGCAGCCCTACTATGACGCGCTAATGCCATCCAATTCCGATGATGTAAACGGGATAGTGCTATTCGCTATGCATAGCTCCGTCTCCGAATCATGGTTGTTTTAAGACTTCATAGTAGGGCCCCTGCTTTGCTTTAGTAAGAGAGAAGCTGGCCAATAGAGATAGTTTTTATCCCCTCTCCCCTAGACCATATAGCACTTTTATCAAATACTAATCGTGTATTTTTCTATGCGTTACCCGGATTGCCCCGACATTGAAAAAGGAGTCTTATGAGGCAAGGAATAACACTTAATCTTGTGTGCGCTTCTGTTTGTATCTTGCATTGTAGTTATATTAGTTCCTTGTTTGTTGTGTCTTTACTATTTTTCTGCGTATTTTTGTGATTGTTTTGGACATCTCATAAAATGTATTGAGCGTGTTGTATTCGAATTAACAAAATAATTATTTCGTAGAAAATAATTTTGGAGAATATATTTTAAAATGGTTTTAAAAAAAAGATCTTATAACAAGCAAACATGGCAAAAACTTTTGGTAAAAGAGAAAAAATACCTCTTAAAAAAGTTTGGCGAAATGTAGAGAAAAATTCTTTATGTAGACTTGGTCTAATTGATTTTTAACTTAAATGTATTTAATTGAAGAGAGGAGCTCGTGGCTGAGTAATAACAGCCGCACGGGTCTATCTTCAAGGTTAAGCAACGCTTGCCGAGGTTGGTCTGTGGATGGGTGACCATCTTAACATGTCGAGACTCCTCCGTGCCTCGGAAAGCACGTTAAGCTGTTGGTGCCGGCTGTCATTTGGAGATCTTTGGCAATCGTTACGGATTGTCAGAAGCCAGAACATCTGACACCAGTCTTGCCATGATGTACCGTGTTACCCAATTAGTGGATTGTGGAGGTCTGGTAGGCAGCCGCTCCTCGTAAAATACTGGTATTCAGCTGAATCCGGATTGGGAGCCGATCCCAATATAGTTGCGAAAAGGCTAAGCAGATGATGAGTACCTATTTCATTGAAGAACGAATACTGCTTAAACTACTTTTCTCTTCTCCTTCAAGCTATTTTCTAGAAGAGTGTGTTCTGTTCTGTCTCTTTCTGTTACTAACATATTTTCATATGTCTGTCTCTGTCTTGTTTGCATATGTCGTGTTATTGAAGTTTATGAATCAATGGAGGCTTGATTATTCCCGAAAAATATGAACTAGGCAGAATTTATTATTAGCATCACATTTAATTGAAATATGTTAAGCTTTTAGTATCTTTTTTCATGAGAGATACAAGATCAACACAAACCTAAGTATATAATTCTTAAAATCTTAAATTAAGTTTTAAATAAACTAGGTTATTTTCAATTATGACTTTTCGATAGTGATAATTGACAAGTCAATCATAGTTTTTATTACATTCAAATCCCATTTATTTAGATGTAAATTGAATTTTTTACATAATAAAAGTTCAGCTTTTACTATGTTTTTTTACCTACCTAAAACCTAAACAATATAGCACTGCCTTTTTCAATCCACAAAAACAAAACACAAACTATATTCCAAATTCAAATTCAAAATCAAGCCACCATCGATTCCTTAAACCAACAACCAACCTAACGATTGACCCATCCACAGACAAGCTCAAGAGCTCACGGAGCGAACATCGTCCGAGCAAGCGGCGGCCATCAAGGCACCGCTCACAGAGGTCAACTCTCGCTGGTCGGCCTTGCTTAGGGGAATGGTGGAGAGGCAGCAACAGCTGGAACGAGCTCTATTGAGGCTGGGACAGTTGCAGCACGCCTTGCAGGAGTTGTTGACTTGGATACAGAATACTACGGAGACGCTGGATACCTTGAGACCGGTAAGTACCAAACTAAATAATAAACAAAAACTAAAAAATACGTTTATTCAAACCCGATGCAGATTTTGCACAATTACCTTTACAAATCTTCGGTTTTCAATAGATAGCATTTCCAACAAATTAGAGTTACTCGACACAGATCTAAAGAATTGCCTCCTTGACTTTGCAGAATCGCTCAGCGGTTCCAAAGTTAAGCTTTTACCATAAAGAATTTCTTAGAAGCATAGCAGCCAGGAGTTATTGGTGCTTAGTTGAAGGCAAAGGACTCATTTCATGGCAAATACCCTGTCAATCCAAACCACCCCGCGACCAACCTAACAATTCTGTCCCTCAGGTTGCCGGCGACCCACAAATACTCGAAGTCGAGCTGGCCAAGCTGAAGGTCCTGGTCAACGACATAGCAGCCCACCAGGCCAGCGTGGACACGCTCAACGACGCCGGCGCGCAGATCATCCAGCAGGGTACGGGTATGTGGCCGCGCTTTACGCTTTTGTACTCTCCTTGTTCGTTCATTTTCATATGTAGGGACGTGTGTCAGGATGTGAAGGATTCAAATCAAGTACTGAATAACGGTAATGAGCAGCTGTCATTTGTAGAATTTTGCTATGGCAGTCGTTACGGATTGTCAGAAGCCAGAAAATCTGACACCAGTCTTGCCAAGAAGTACCGTGTTACCCAGTTACTGGGTTGTAGAGGTCTGATAGGCAGACGCTCTACGTAAAATACTGGTATTCAGCTGAATCCGGTTTGACTGGAAGCCGACCCCAATTTAGTTGGGAAAAGGCATAGACAACATCGATGTTAGAATGTCTACTTTAAAGACTACGTTAAGAAAGATCTCTAATCAAATTTATTGACATTTTACACGATTGTGGCAGAACCCTAACGGAAGTTCATGATGTTGCGACCAATGTCGGCCATTCAAATGGGTGATTTAAAAATAGATTTTGAAACCCCATGATTTTGTACACAGCCACTTCTCAACTACAGAAAAGTAAACGTAATCTTTGAATAATTGTAACAATTTAGCCTAGCCTTTTCATTTAACTGCGCCATTTAATCAGCGACATAAGTGACATGGGCAAGTCACTAACCTTTTGAACGCTAGAGCATAAACGCATCGGCGCGACGGCGTGCCCCCGACGCCAAGCTACAAATTCGCCGTAAGTTTTGTCGGCTCTAGCGGACGGTGACGTGTTGGGCACTTTTTCATATGTCGGCAATAGCCGAACGTGGCGGTCAAAAGGTTAAACGATATTAAACCAAAGATGTCACTTAGGTTGCTGAAAAATCGGCACAGTTCAATGAAAAGGCTAGGCAACCAATTAAAACGCTGATTACGCTATTTAGCTGCGACATGTATATTGTATCCTGACTATCGTCCATGCCCGCATGTTGTTCACTTTATATATTCTAACGAAAACAATCCCTTATAAAAATGTTTTGACTGACTTAGGTTATTAATTAAGTTATCATCCGTCAGAAAACGTGCTTGACTTACAGTTCCTAAATAATTGCATCTTTTAAGATAACATTGACTATTTGGTACTTTTAGATAGAAATCAAATAACAGTTCTGTAATAATTGCATCTTGAAATAATAATTAAAAATAACATGCTAAAAATAACTAAGATAATTGAGTCTCTTATGGTGACATTTCACGTGGCGTATTTGTGCAAATAATCGCCTCACTTGTGCACTACAAAATTATCCTTATTTTGAATCACACAAGATATATTTTGTATTGAACAAGTGAGGCGAATATTTGGCCAAATATGCAAAGCGAAATGCCAGCATTACATTAGAATTCAAATCAATCTCCTTAACTAATAATTTGTTCTAATAATTTTAATACTACGTACATTCATATCTAATGTAATTCCTACCATGTGCAATATGCACTAATGCTTCGAGCTTTAAGTGTTTGTGAACGTCCTGTATGTGTTACTATTAATATTCCAACCTCGAGTCTTTTTGCACGATAAAAAAATGTTGTCAATAATTTTATTCCTCCGAACTTATCATGTATTGATGTTCAGTCCAGACCACGAGAAACCAGATTTTTGCATAATTTCAATCAATCATACTATTTCTAATATTATTTGGTTTTTGCTCACAGCAAAGAAAAGTATTTTTAGAAACTAAGCATGAAATTTCTTAAAATGGAATCTTTGGTCCCTCACCAAAACGAAAAGAAAGTTATTCAAACTCAATATGAAGTTTCTCAAACTAAAATCATAGGACCCAACTCTTATTTGGTCAAACACTCGTCTTTAAAATATCTTTAGGTTCTTTTATCCATGGTCTTACCCCTCCAAGACCTAACCATAGACTGCATGATGCTAACCTTCCCATAAACAAACTATAGGTACTGACGAGGCGGGTGAGACTGCCGAGAAGTTGGCAACACTAAACAGGAAGTGGCGCGAACTGCAACAGAAGGCGAGGGACAGGCAGACGGAACTTGAAGATGCACTTCGGGAGGCACAGAGGTAAGAATAAAAAGATACTCGTATTTATAGCATATTTTGCAGAAGAAAATCACATAATATTACGATAGAAAGGCTGCAGTTGTTTTTAGAATAAATTAAAATTTACAGCAAAGTACAAAAAATCGTTAATTTTTTAAAAAGCTCAGAAATTAACCTAGATTTAACATTTAATTCCCGATTTTTTGGAAATCGCGTTATATGTTCGATTTGATCTGCTGCAAAAAAGACACTTGCAAACAAATATGTTTATTTTATCTAAATTAAAGAATAAATTATATGAAAAGTTACACATTATTGTACCTCATTCAGCCAATTTGAATGAGGGAAGACAGTAGATATTCTCTCAGGCCAGATATCTAAATAAATTAGAATAAAAATTAAAAAAAAACAGAATAGAATCGAAGAATAGATTCCATAGCGATTGATTTAGTACAGTTTCAGCTTCGCTAGCTGTCAAAGAAAACACATACTCATTTAGTGACACCCTGTTTACATCCGTAACGACGAAAAACGACTTGAAACCATCAATGAGAAACGCCAAATACGTAAAGAGAGACCCAAGCCCTCATATAATGATACTTTTAATTCCGCCGGTCAGCTGTAGGTATTGCCTTAGCTGTGATCGGGTATTTAAAACCAAATTCGGTCTAGCGAGTCATATTAGGGCACAATCTAGGAAGTAGTGTCATGGGGTCGCCGTTGTCGAAATCGGCAAAGACTATATATATATATACATACATATATATACATACATATACATCCGTAACATAACATTATTCTGTCTACTAGTTTAGTAGACAAATGAAGTTGGAGCACTGGGCTATTGGGTGTCAGCTTATTTATTGTATGTATGTACCGGTTTTTTATTTTATTATTATTTATACATATATATTTATATAATATATTTTTAATTATATTTTTACCCATATTTATACTTATTATTTTATTTGTATATTTATTTTATATATGCTCCGAGAGTGTATCCGTGGCACCACTGACTGGCTCTATCAGAATACCAGCGCTGCGTTATTTATTTTTTAGATATCGCAGCATAAGCTGAGATAGGGACCATTTTGGCCTCGCATAGATAATTATTTTATTATACTGTTTAGTTATTCATTTTATTTTACTGGTTTGTTTGTCTTGTGCGAGTCCCAAATAAACACTTTTCTTTCTTTCTTTAGTTTCAACGCTGAGATCGGAGACCTGCTGAGCTGGTTATCTGAAGTAGACAGCGTCATCGCCGCCTCGAAGCCCGTCGGAGGACTGCCCGAGACCGCCACCGAGCAACTTGAGAGATTCATGGTAAGGAGATAGGATTTTGTTTATCTTGTGTAGCTTTTATAAGAACATAGCTTTAATATTACTCACTCGTCATACACAAGTACCAAAGACCTTTCTCGCATTACAAAGCTGACCATCCCAAAGTGCCAGTTTTACGGCTTGCTACTATTTTACCGTTCTACAAACATCTTCTAAACTAATATAATAAAGAGGAAAGATTTGTATTTTTGTATGTAACGAATAAACTTAAAAACTTCTGGACCGATTTGAAAAATTCTTTCAGCAATGGATAGTTACATTATAAGCGAGTAACATGGGCTATATGTTATCCCCGTACTCCCACGGGAACGGAAACTACGCGGGTGAAACCGAGTGACGTCCGCTAGACAATGATAAAGTTAAAAGTCATCATATTATTAATCCAATACCCGTTACAGCGATTATTTTTGAAGGTAAATTACTTTAGAAAGTTGTGGAATGCATTGGCATTTTTAGTCGCAGGTTATCTTTATTCTTCTGTGCATAAAGTATTAAATAAACAGCACACTAACCCACATGACCTTCGCAGGAGGTATACAACGAGATCGAAGCCAACCGGCCCAAGGTGGAGGCCGTCCTACAACAAGGACAGGAGTACCTCAAGAAACAGGACCGACCCAACCCGACGTCGCAGCTGCATCACAACCTCAAGAACTTGAAGTCGCGGTGGGATAATGTTACGGCTAGGTAAGGATGGAAGATTCAGCTATTTTGTTATAGGCATTCACTTGTTTTAAGCCAATAAAAAACGATAGAGTCTTACAGTACTCGCATAGGATGTGTAACATCTGACGTCTCGCCTTGGTAAAAAGCAACATCAACATTAAAAGTACCAACTGACAGCCAACTCCACCACTGCGCGCGCTCATTGGTCAATTCGAATAAAGCGCGCTCATTGGTCAAATCAAATAGCGCTTCCTCGGCTTCCTGTTACACACTTCCGTCCCATTTCACGAAATCACTCCCACAGATTGCAGGAAAGCGAGAGGAAAGATGTTACACATCAATAATAATAAATCATTTTTATTCATGTACCATAGGCCGGTTTTGTAGTCTTAAGATTCGGATAGGTAGTATTCACCAGAGTAAATATTAATTGAATATGTATTAAATTAATTATCAGCTAGATGTGGTAACAGATTTTAATCCGCAGTTAAAAATAAACTATATGCTATGTGTAATGTTGCAAATTAGGTGCTAACATAGGTATCTGCAAAAAGTGGGCACTTAAAGACCCCTTTCAGTCAAGAGTTAATAGGTTACTTCCAGACAAGCGTGCTCCATCGTCGACCACACTACAAAAGTGGTAAACGCGAGTCTATTAAAAACGTAAAAATACAAAATACTTTAAACCCTGAAATAATGCAAGGCTTACACCTAAAACCTGTTCAATAATATTTCTCGACCAAAAACTAGCTTATTTACCAAGAGACTGATACTACCCATATTACACGATTTTTAACGAAATTGATATTTAAAAACCTGGTACTAAAATTCATTTTCGTCTGCACCAGGGCCTCAGACAAGAAGATCAAGCTAGAGATAGCCCTGAAGGAAGCCACGGAGTTCCACGATGCCCTGCAAGCCTTCGTGGACTGGCTCACCAGCGCTGAGAAGACACTCACCTCTGCCAAGCCAGTGTCCAGGGTCATGGAGACACTGCTTAGTAAGTATTCTTTCTTTATGTTGATTAGAAGGAAATCACTTGACGTATTTCATAATTGCCTTGAATAAGCTAGGCTGTGTTCGAAACGGATCTTGTGTAATCTTAAAGACCAAACATTCGTCATACTATGTTCATTTAAATTCAAGTTTTTACTTTAAAAAGTTCCTATTAATAATTGTGTGTCTCTGATTAAGTTTTTGAAAGGAAATGACAAAGAAATTTATAAAATTCTTAGAACTCATTTTGAATCAGGTCATGATTTTTTGAAATCCATGGCTTACTTGACCTAATTCCTGGCTTCTTAAAGCAATTTCATGTATTCAGATAACTGTTTCTTTTTTATTCAACAACACCTAAAACTCCACATAAGACGAATATCAATAAAATCTCCCGCATGTGAACAGCCAATATTGTCAAATTCAAGTCAAGAGTGAATAGGTTACTTCCAGGCAAGTGTGCTCCATCATCGACCACATCATCGACCACATCATCGCTTGCCATCACGTGAGACTATGTTCAAACACGAGCCTGTCTATATACTAATATAATAAAGCCGAAGAGTTTGTTTGTTTGTTTGAACGCGCTAATCTCTGGAACTACCAGTCGGTTTTTTTTTTGTATATGATAGCCACATTCATGAGGAATGCTATAGGCTATACGGGAATGGAACATTTCTACGGGAACGGGAAAAAACGGGATATGCGCGTACGAAGTCGCGGGCAAAAGATAGTCGATAAAGATAAAAAAAAAATCATAACTTATTCACTCTCCCTCAATAGCCCAAATCGAAGAGCACAAGTCCTTCCAAAAGGAAGTGGCCACCCACCGGGAGACCATGCTCCACCTCGACAAGAAGGGCACGCACCTCAAGTACTTCAGCCAGAAGCAGGACGTCATCCTCATCAAGAACCTGCTCGTGTCCGTGCAGCATCGCTGGGAGAGAGTCGTGTCCAAGGCGGCGGAGAGGACCAGGGCCTTAGATCATGGGTTCAAGGAGGCTAAGGAGTTTAACGATATGTGGTGAGTTGAAAACATTAGTTAGTGAAACAGTTCGATAACGCTGAAGACTATATTTATTTATTTTTATTCAGGTTAACTAACAATTTTATTGTTAACAACAGTACATTATCAGGTTGTTATTTATAATAAGATACAATTGCGGGTGCAACAATTAATTAGAGGTTAACACCGCTAGCACAAAAAAACAGTGGTTAAACCGTTAATTATTCAATTACAACAGATTCATAAAAATATAAATGAATAAAATGTGAAAATTAAATTAATAACTTAGAACATAAACGTGTAAACAAGATAAAAACTGAATTAAATTGAAGACTTTAGAAAAATATCGAGCGCGATTCATGTAATGTCTTTGACTTAAGATTTCATTGCAATAACTTTCGTACTCTTGGGAACAACTATTGTTTTTGTTACAAGATTGATAGAAAGAGTACAAATCTTTTTCATAAATTTCTTATCTTATTTTTTTTTTGTTCAGTGGATTTTAGCTTTTACCATAAATGATTTCCTCTAGGAGCTAAAATATTACTTTCGATGTTCATTACTATTCATTCTAGTGCCTTAATTTTGGAGAATTTCTTTGCTCAATCGCCTGGGTATTAAATCAATATTTGATTCATAGGAACAACTTGATGAACTGGCTGAACGACACCGAAGAACAGCTAGATGTGCTCAACTCTGAGGCTACTGTCAACGACCCGGAGAAGATCAAACAAAGGTAAGAATACATCATCTTCCTACCCTTATCCCATGTTACTTGGGGTCGGCGCAACACGATTTTTTCTCTCATTCTGTCTTGTCAGCCGTCACGCTATCACTAACTCCCTTTTCTTTCATATCACTCCTAACGCAATTCATCCATCTTTTCTTTGGCCTCCTTCTCCCTGTCCAGAGGTAAGAATACACCTACATCAAAAAAGGAGGAGGTTCTGAATGCAATTGTATTTTTATTTTTTTATTAATATGACTGTATAATTAGTGCTCATTTGAACCTTTCTGTTCTTCCACACTATTGCAAAAAATCATCCAAACCTGTCAAAAGATCTCATAATTCTTGTTTTACATTAATTAACTTTTATTATATAAATGAAAGGCAACAACTTCAACGAATCACAGTTTTATTTATTCAGCAAAAACACCAGAGAACACAACACAAGTCAGCCATATTTATTAGAAGTGTGTTGCCAACTGACAAATTACACTGCACCTAATTTTTATTTTATTGTCAACACTAAATAATTGGAACTCTCTACACAGGTTAACGAAACACCGCGAGTTCCAAAAGGCGCTGGCTGCCAAGCAGCCGGTGTACGACCACACGATGAAGACCGGTAAACAGCTGAAGGACAAGGCGCCCAAGGGAGACGAGAACACGCTCAAGACCATGATGGCGGATATGAAGACCAAGTGGACCACTGTCTGCTCGAAGGCTGTTGACCGGTAAATTGAAATCTTCTTCTTTGCCCTCGCCTCTTCTGTGTTTCCGAACGCATACAACCCTAATCTCTTCAAAATTTGAGTGAACAGGCTTCTTCTGGGTAAGGTCGCTCCATCGTCGTCTTTGTCTCTGTCATCTATGACCTAGACTAGAGTCAAGAGCAAACTCATCTCAATAAAAAAAAATAAAAAAAGGCAAACTATAGATAGTTTTAAAAATTTTGGAGATGGTACATATTTCTAAGTAACATCAGCCATAATATTGGGACAACAGTGGGACGTGTTGGTTATTGCGTAATAGAAATATGGTTTTTTTTAAACAAAACTATTTTATTATTCACTCTTAAAATCACAGTGAAGAATATTCTTACACGCGAGGTGTACGGAACGCGCGACAGTTTCTAAACGAGTTAACTTGCTCGATTGCCACAAAAATGAAATATTGACTACATTGTGTTTTTTAGTATCGAGTAAGCTTTATCTTACCGAATTGAATAACGAATAGAATCAAAAAGAAAACCTAAATGTTGAATGTACCTAAAGCCTCATTGGCGTTTTATTTTTGTCGTGTTTAGGCATAGTTTGGGTATTCTATCACACAACAGGGGTATTTTAACCTTTTGACCGCCACGGTCGGCTATAGCTGACAAATGAAAAAGTGCCCAACACGCCAGCGTCGGCAAAAAACGGCGACTTTGTGGTTTGGCGTCGGGGGCACACCGATGCGTTTATGTTCCGGCGTTCAAAAGGTTAAGTTTGATCTGCCAAAAAATCCGTCTATACAAAATTTGTCGATAACCACGAAACTGTAATACACAGTTTCATGGTCAAAAAGCATAGCAATTTTTTGGGGACGCATTGCATTATATTTCTACTTTAATTCCAACCATATCTTACACCGCACTATCTTCCACAGACAACGCAAGCTAGAAGAAGCCCTTCTCTACTCGGGACAGTTCAAGGACGCCATGTCTGCGCTGCTGGACTGGCTCAAGAAGCAACAGAAGGAGCTGGCCGGAGACGCGCCCGTGCACGGAGACCTCGACACTGTCATGGCGCTTATTGAACAGCATAAGGTGAGCAAATATTTACTAGCCAGGTCTCCGTCTCCGTAAAAATCAGGGAACTGTATGAAAAATGTGAATATGTCACCGGAAAATGGCAAACGCCGTAAGATTGTAAAATATCGCGTGAAATTGTAAACATGTTGAATTTGGATAGGATTTATTGCGTACAAAATATTTTTTTCATTATATATCGAGAAGTAATAATGAAATGAATATTTATTACAATCTTACAGAACCTGTCATTTTCCGGTGACAAATATATCAGTACTAATAATGTCCGTGAGTCCGCCCGTGACACAACATTTGGTCATATCGGCTGCTTGAAGGCCGTCATACACAGTACATATGCCTGCAGCTTGCCCAAAGGGTGTGAGTAGTTGCATGCCATAGTGTTATTTACCAATCAGAACTTGTAATGGCACATAGGTAGGGTTGCCAGGTCTTAAAACAGAAAACCCAAACAGACCAGCCAATATAGCCGGACATTTGGGTAATTTTTTTTTAGTTTTAGTATAACATGACATTTGACATTTTTTTAAGTCAAAAATGGATTTCTTTTTCATTTCCCATAAAATCTTCTTCAATACTAATGATACAACAATAAAAATTACTCAGTCTTCATTATTATTTTATCATTCAATATTCATTACAATGTTAATTTCAACGGAAAACTGCTAGTACGCTCGTTGCAAGGTAATGCGGGTGGAGTGGATGTAAAAAAAACGCCTAACAAAAGCCGGACAGGCCGGACACCATCTAATTTGGCCGGACACGTAACCAAAAACCCTGACTGTGTCCGGCTTTATCCGGACGCCTGGCAACGTTACACATAGACATGCAAGCTACTCGCATACTTTTTGAAAGCTGCACGAGCTGCTGTGTTCCATTTACAAATGTTGCATTCAAGGTGCAAAATGAGATTGTTTTCAGCCAAAATCATTAAAAAAGTTACTGATCTTCTTTCGTTGACACCTGTGCATAGAAAATAATTGATTTCTTTAAATTCTTAAGCAGGCTTTGTGACTTATTTCCATTTAACTTATGTCATTTGTTTTAGCAATTCGAGGAGGACCTACACTCGCGCGAACAGCAAATGCAGTCGGTCATGAAGACTGGCAAAGATCTGGAAGCAACGGTATGTATCAAATTAATTTATATTCTAATTTTATTGAAATAAAGTCCTATCTACCAGGGATGTAATATATGATCTTCTTTTGTAAGAATTAAATGCACGATATTATGATCAAACATTGAAAACTTAAGGTCCACATTTGTAGAGCCAAAAACCAGAATCTCCCATCTTCATTTGTCTTTCTGCTAAGCAATATTAAACCTTAAAGAACAATTCATAAGGTTCACATTTTCTCGCAGGTACCTCGTGAAGACGCGGCTAGTATTCGTCAACAATGCGGTGAGCTGAAGACCGCTTGGGAGGCTGTACAGTCTCTCAGCGAGAAGAAGGCTACCAAACTGGAGACCGCGCTTAAAGAGGTAAGTTTTTATTCAAATACAATATATGTAGGAAAACACATTACGCATCGAGGAATTAAAAAAAAGAAATAAGGTAAAAGTCATGTCAATTCGAAAATTAAAACATATTTTCACTCTTATTCTTGAAGTAAAACGCAAGACGAAATACATTTACTTACGAAATTATGAGTACACAACACAATAAATAAACATGAATATTTAATCACAGTGCTACAGAACCTACTTCATTTAGAATAGAATAGGATTGAAAACATTGATTCGACGCAACACAACAGTAACAAACTGAATAAAAGAGAATAATAATATTACATAACAACAATACAGTAAAATTGCGCTGAGCGTGCCCATTTCGAAAGGGTTGAAACGAACCATGTAATATGTCACATCACAGTCCTATGGCCCACATGATAAACTATGTCTGCCTCGCGTACAATGAACCTGTAAATCAAATTATACATCTATTAGTAGACTCTAATCAAATAAATTTTCTCCCCAGGCCGAAAAACTCCACCGCTCCGTAAACATGCTCCTCGAATGGCTATCAGACGCGGAAACCAAGCTCCGTTTCTCAGGACAACTGCCCGAAGGCGACCAGGAGACACAGACACAGATCCGCGAACATGAACGATTCGTTCGCGAACTGAACGAGAAGCAGCGGGATAAGGACGACACGATATCGCTCGCTCACTCCATCTTGAGCAAGGCTCATCCTGATGCTGTCACTGTCATCAAACACTGGATTACCATTATTCAGAGTCGGTGGGATGAGGTGAGGATTGTTTTTTACTTATACATGTTTTTTATGTGTAGCATCTTTCCTCTTGCTTACCTGCAATCTGTGGGAGTGATTTCGTAAATGGGACGGAAGTGTGTAACGGGAAGCCGAGGAAGCGCGTGCTATTCGATTTGACCAATGAGCGCGCGCAGTGGTCGAGTTGGCTGTCAGTTGGTACTTTTAATGTTTTGATGTTAATATTGCTTTTTACCAAGGTGAGACGTCAGATGTTACACATCCCATGCGATTACTGTAAGACCCGCTCGGTGTTTTTCATTTGTTAAATCCCGGGGTACAATCGTCATGTTTATGGTTCCGGGATTTCGCAGGAGGTAATATCAACTCTATGTTACTTACTTCCACGAATATTAGGTAAATATAGTCTACCTATTCCGAACTCTGGTTATAAATGTTGTAGTTGATGAGCAAGTAGTATTTTGCAGGTCTATCAATGAGATAGTTTCGTTGGTAGCAAAATAAAAGATTAACAGTAGCATTGACTATAACATACGCCCATTTCCTTCAAAAGATAAGCCAAGATTAAACATAAAAAACAGATATCTAATCATTTTCCCACGTGAGAGTTTTGCACCAAATTGATTGCACCATCAAAACAAAATAACATCAGCCAATAAAAATATCGATATTTAAAGATAGCACTATCAAATCTGCGATTATCGATTTCATTTTTAAATAAAACACAAGACTTTTAATAATTTTAATTAGTTACATAATGCAGTGTCTCAGTGCTGGTATTAAAAAAAAATAACCATTTCTCTATGATTTTTTAAAAAAAAATTGTTTGGGTACAGTTGAATGTTTTGTAGTGTAAATGAGTAAGGATAAGAGACATTTGGTGGCAACTATGTTGCCTGTTATACAGATTTTTAGGAAAGTAACTGCGGGACAGGTAAGCTATATTTGAAACATTCTTGTGTATTTACAGAAAAATGTATTCGACTTTGTCTCTGTCATCTATGACCTAGACCAGAGTCAAGAGCAAACTCATCTCAATTTAAAAAAATAAAGTTGTGAACTTGTTGTCTTAGGGTTTATTATGTGGTTACATTATTTGATTTAACAAAATAATACTAAAGACTATCGTGTTACCCAGTACCTGGGTTTTAAGGCTCAGATCGGCAGCTGCTCCATGTAAACTACTATGTTCAGCTGCATCTGGTTAGACTAGAAGCCAACGCGAACATATTTGGGCAAAACAAGGCTGATTCAAACGATATCAATTAAAAAATAAGCGACAACTAAATTACTTCCGATCTCTTTAGATAGAAAATTCATTGATAAGTGTATTTTCTACATAATTAAATATTAATCAAGGCTAAAATTAGATAGGAAGCCTTCTATTGCTTTATCAAGTTAGCCTAGGTCAAGGCTTCACCTAAAATCAATATTTTTCGGTGGCAAACATGAAATAACTTTTAACGCCAAATTAATGATCTATAGAAGGAGCTCGTGGCTAAAGAATAACAGCCGTACGGGTCGACCAAGGTTAAGCAACGCTTGCCAAGGTTGGTCTGTGGATGGGTGACCATCTTAACTTACCGAGTTTCCTCCGTGCCTCGGAAAGCACGTTAAGCCGTTGGTCCCGGCTGTCATTTGTAGATCTCTGACAGTCGTTACGGATTGTCAGAAGCCAGTAAAATCTAACACCAGTCTTGCCAATGATTACCGTGTTACCCAGGTTAATGGGTGGTGGAGGTCTGGTAGGCAGCCACTCCACGCAAAATACTGGTATTCAGGTGAATCCGGTTTGACTGGAAGCCGACCCCAATATAGTTGGGAAAAAAGGCTAGGCAGATGATGATGATAATGATCTATAGAAAAAATCAAAACTAACTAAAATATCCTCGTGATTGACCCCTTCATCTCTTGTCACAGGTATGGCAATGGGCGATGCAGCGTGGCACCAAACTGGAGACGCACATGCAGAGTCTGAAGGACCTCGACTTGGTGCTCGAAGAACTGCTGCAATGGCTCATCGGGTTGGAGAACACGCTGCTTTGTAAGTCACTAATTCTTTGAAGTTTTTAATTGTCTTTACTGTTTTGTTCATATTTTTAAAATTTCACTCACAATTAAAACATGCCACGTTGATTTAGTCTTCGCAAGCGTGACTACTGAGTGTGAACGAGCCCATATTGGTTCGAGTTATTGGGTTTCCTATTGGAATTTCTTAGTTAAACAGCCTTTTTGTGCGTAGTTTATAATAATAGAAACATGAGCTCCTTCACATTTAATTAGGAAAAAAGGTAGGTCTAATTTACCAACCTGTGCCTTCTCCATCAGAGAATCGATTATTACGGACCTCTGAAGTCTATACTTTCAATGACAAGAATTTAAAACAACAATCAATCTACTAAGCAATGACGTTACTAAAACATTTAATTATTTCCTTAGCGCTTGAATCCGAACCTCTGCCAGAATCTATCGAGCTTCTGGAAGGCCTCATCGAGGACCACAAGGAGCTGATGGAGCACACGCAAAAGAGACAGAACGAAGTCGACCGCGTCTGCAAGGCGTACCAGGTATGTTGGGGTGAAAGGACCAGGTATTAAACCTTTTTAGGACGGCTCATACAAAGCGGCCAGTAAATTAGACACTGGACGGTTACTTAAGGGCCATTGATTTTTATTTGTGAACAAGTTGTAGTTATAGTAAACTAATGTGACTGGGTGAATGGATTGTCAACAGCGTTTACTTTCTGATATTGATATACCTTATTTATAAGAAGTGGCGTCTCGCAGTTCAACCTATGTCACAGGACAGTAGAGTCACTTTATTAATGTTACATTATTATTTTACTGAACTGTAAACGATGACGTTCAAAAGTGCCGTTTAATGGCCTATTTGAAATAAACGTTTTGACTTTTGACTTTGACTTTATGAGGTTGTCGACTGCTTAACCGGGCTTGCCTGTGGTGGCTTTAATATAATATTAAAGTCTCCAGCCAGTGCTTATAAAAAACTTACAAACTAAGCGACTACACGCTAAGGTCACCCCCTGTGGGGTACGGGCCTCGTCTTAGGGCGTCGCTGGGGGAGGTCAGCTAGGGACGGTCTGGATCGAACTAGATATTGATATTGATTTTTTTATTTAAGATAGGTACCAGCAACATACAGCTAGTCATTTTCATTACACTGTAGGTTCAAAAATCTTTACTTATTTCTAATAATTTTGTATACAGGTCAAGAGTCAAAGCCAAGGCCGTGAAAGCACTCCGCGGAAGGTTTCAGCAAAGAGTGCCACTAAGGGCGCACCTGGGTACGTCATGAAAATATACATTTTTTACTAAGTGTTTTATTTATTGTGTTGTAGTTCACATTTGTAATTTATTATTTTATTTAGCTTAAAAAATGATTTTTTAAAAAAAGCTTCAGTGTTGTCCATTTTTAATTTTGCAATTTTTTTTATTACTTTTTTATGTTTTGTGTTCATTTTATGTTTATTCGTTTTGTCTCCCCACCTTTCACGAATCATGCACGTCGACCACTCGCCGCCATCTTGTGATGTCACTGCATGGTGTTGCCTGCTTGCAATATGTGTTGCCATCACAAATATAGTCGCGGTTCCCAGCACGACCTCAATAGGGAGAGATCAGTGTCGCCTGATTATTATGGATCGAGGCGTTTCAGGTGTGTTTTATTTTCATTTGTAAAATCAATGGTTATAAAACTTAATTTGAAATGTTTCTTTTTCTTTCGTTGTTGGAGTTTTTTAACATGTTTGAATGAAAATTATTAATCGTCTTTTTGTGAAATTGATGTTTAATTATTCATTGCTTTAAACTGGCCCCGGAAAGCAAAGAAGTATAACTAAATCGAACAATACTATTCCAGTGGGCAAAAAAAAAAAGAATTATACATATCAATGTTTGATATGTATAATTCTTTTTTTTTTGCCCACTGAATTATCACTGGAAAGCTAGTTACATAATACTACTCAAAACAAACATGGTAAAAATACTCCAAAGATTTTTATTTTTTCTCAAATTGTCTCATAACTAAACCTACTTTATATAAACGCAACGAATTACAAAGACATAAGTAAAAATAGAAAAAAATGAATTTGTCATTAATATTTATGTTTATACAAAGTTGGTTATAATGGTGGTTACTTACTTTCATGTGCTTTACATGTTTGTCATTTGTGTGTAACTCAACTGTAGGTGCGTTGTCAGAGATTCCTATCTTTTATAAATGATCAAACATTCGCGTCTCTTGTGCAATACAAAATTAACCTTTTTGCGAAAGTCATAAGGTACATTTTGCACTGTACAAGTGACGCAAAGTTACTTTAAAAAAAAAACGTCAATCCTACCAACCAAAAAGTTTCCACTTCTGATGACGCACCATACATTTGCTTCGTCTCGCTCTAACACATGTAAACGTTGCTTTCCGTCCCGCTCTGGCACGCTTCACACGGGCAGGTCCAGGATACACAGTCGAAGTAGAAGAGGAAGGTTTGAACGACTATTCTTTATTTAAATGTGTGTGTAGATTAGCTGCCTGTATTTTTTTTTCTTTAGAAGAAGAAAGTAGGTACATAGTTTTGTGTGGTAGCATGTATGTTGGAATTTGTAGCTAGATTTTGCCATGGTGAACCCAGTTACTGGGTTGTGGGGGTTATATCGACAGTCGCTCTGTGTAAAGTATATCAGTACTTTCAGTTGCATCCGGTTATAGTGGAAGCCGATCCTAACTTTGTTGGAGAAACCTAGGCTGATTTGGGTATCGTGATACCCAGTAACTAGGTTGTGGAGGTTTGATAGACTGTCGCTCTATGTAAAGCACTGGTTGTCAGTTGCATCCGGTTAGAGTGGAAGCCGACCCAACTTTTTTGGAAAAACCTAGGCTGATTTGGGTATCGTGATACCCATTAACTGGGTTGTGGCGGTCAGATAGACTGTCGCTCTATGTAAAGCACTGGTAGTCAGTTGAATCCGGTTAGACTGGAAGCCGATCCCTACGTAGTTGGGAAGAGGTTATACTAAATTTTGTAAGTGGCTAGTTATAAACGTCTGAAATTCGAATATGGAATACTTGATTCGAAAACTATCTCAGATTTTGTCGTGTAATTCTATTTCGTATTTCCTATTTAAAAAAATTCTTTCATTGTTTAGAAAATATTAGTAATCCCTACTTTTTGCAATATGAACTAATAATAAGATGTAGTTCTAAAAATAAGCATATTGTGGTCCAAAAATAGTCATCTTATTTTTACCCTCCCTCCCTCCCGTAGTTGTTCAATTTTCTCGCTTGGAATGTCGAACGAATGTTTCATAATTCATAATCCATTGTATATTTTATCTTACTCGCATCCTTGGAATGCAGACAATGCGGATTTTGCCTTAGGTAAACTATGGTATTTATTTAAACGAGTAGTAGAATGTAATGTAATGTAGATAGTAAAAGAGTATATCAACAGCTAAACCTATGCAATTTTAAATTTCAACGGTATGCAATAAAGTTCAATTTAATTTGCTTGGTTTAGCACTTGATTAATTGATATTCTTTTTAAAAGTGTTGATGCATGAGTAGTTTTTAGCTAGCAAAAATATGAATATTTCATGATTTTCAAAACTGTTTTCTTGCCGTTTTTTTTTTCTGCGGCACTAAAAAAAACAGAGTTGAGAGAAAAAATTTGCATACCGGATAAATATTTTTGACTGAGTTAAGTTTTTTTTCAATAACGCATGACCTAGGGTTGTCAATCACAACACTAACCAGACTAAACATAGATAGACGCCATCCAGATAGGTAAACAAAAACCAAAAACAAAACCTATAAATCAAATACAAACTCTATCCTTTCAGGAATACGGCACAATTTCCGTCAAAACAAAAAAATTCTTGCACCGTTTACAAACAAAAAAGCACTTTACCGCTTCAAACATAAAGTTCACTTTTAGTCCGCACTAACTAACATAGGGTTGTCAAAGGTATAAGTCAACTAACATCACGCGAGCCATGGAGGTGTACTGACAAGTCTAACAACACGCCGTGGGTTTGTCTCCATCTACTAACGGTTTGGTTTGTTCGTTTTCCTGTGACTATAATATTGCGTGTGCTTTAGTCGGGTGAGTCCCGGACGAGAGACGCCCGATCGCAATCTGCCGCACTACGGTCCGAGGTTCCTCGCTAAGGGAAGGTAAGGAATCGATTTTTGCAGGAACACGACATCCACGATCGTTTAAAATTGGAACGCGATAGTCATTGGTAATAGTCAATCAAATGTTCAGAATAACCGGGACCTCATAATACCATAGTTTAAAAATAAAGAACTTCATAATGCCATGGCCAGTGCCAGAAATGTTTTGTTTCATTCAAGTGCTTGTTCGTGATATGATGCACTTTGAATACACAGAAATAAAATCATTCAAGTACGGTAACTGAAAGTCTATTCGTATATAAATCGTTAAATCGTTATGTTTAACCTTATAATTTATGAATGCTTACCAGTAGGAAATAGGCTGTCTAGATTGCAATCAAAACACGTGGTTTAAATATGCATATTTAAAAAAAAAATAAAGGTTGTAAAAAATCATGTAGGGAAAATCATGTCAATCATCGGTACAAGGAGACTTATGCTTGTGTTTCTATTCCCATTTTTTTTTTACAATTCTTTTGTGTGTGACAGCCCTTGCTATACTTTATTGTATTATTAGGATTGTGCGGCATGGTTAGTATCTGGCATGCTGGCAAGTGTATAAATATTTATGTAGCCCATATTTAGCTTCTGATTATTAAAATATACATAACGAAAGAATATTTTGCTGCCAACAACTAGAACCATATATCATTGTACAATTACATTTATTTAGAAAACAGTTAAGCAGATTATTTATTCAATATTTTCTATGGAGAATTAAATTTAACTCTTAAACAGTATTTTAACTATTTAACGGATAACAAGTTTTTATGAAAAATTTAGAGTCCAAGTTTGTACTCAGTCAAAAACAAAGTTTTATTTGCCTTCATTCAAAATTTACATTTAACGTCAATTATTTACAAAAATTCATTCTGCCAACTTCTTCCGTATCAAAAGACTCACATCGTTACTTATTTCCTAGCAGCAAGGGCGCTGAACCCGAATTCAGGTCGCCCCGCGTCAAACAGCTGTGGGACAAATGGCGTACCGTGTGGTTGCTCGCGTGGGAACGACAGAGGAGGCTGCACGAACGTTTGGTACACCTCAAGGAGCTGCAGAGAGTGTCCAACTTCAGTTGGGATGACTGGAGGAAGAGGGTGAGTTTCTGTCAATATTGGTAACGTAAAAGACTCAACAAGGTTAAGGAAAACATGTATTTTTTGTTTTCGTTTTTATTTGTGTTGAAAAAGCCAAATTCGAAGATTTGTGACATCTTCTAATCTGGACTAAGGCCGCATGGTGGATTATGTCACTCGCTCTCAGAGAGTGACCTGTCTCAAAAGTGGGAATGTTATTAGAGAGGTTTAGAATTAAAATGTAGTGTCGCACTTCGCGAATATCTAGCAACAAATACAAATATCTAATGTGTTGATGTGGCTGAAATATATTCATTAAAACAAAAAAATTAAGGACCAGCAGTCATATATTTAGGGTTCCGTACCTCAGTCCGCAAAAACGGAACCCTTATAGGATCACTTTGTTGTTCGTCAGTCTGTCTGTTTGTCAAGACCTATTTTCTCAGGAACGCGTAAAGGAATCAAGCTGAAATTGAACTCCAAGTAGTGCTCTTGGAGCAGTGAAAAAACCAAACTTCTAAGTCATCGCAATCTAAAGTTAAGGACGTTTAAGCTCCGTTTATGGTGCATTATTTGACGCTCGCCAGGGAATCAAAACCTATAGGGTACTTCCCGTTGACCCACAGTCCTGAAATTTGCCACGAAGATAGATCTTACAGTATAAGTACAGGGAAAAGTCCGAAAATAAGGAATTCGTTCTTTTATAATATACAAAAACTAAATGCGAATACAAACTTATATTTTTGGTTGAAGAAATGACCGTGACGTACATTGATGTATCCGTAGGTAATGTATACTCGAAAAAAATCAAGACTCGATCGGAAACTTCGGGGCGCGAGTCTAACTCTAACTTGTCCCGTTTCTTGGTCCTTGCAACACACTTTTTCTACGACACACAGAACTTAGTAACTAATTATCTCAATTATGTTCAACTCAGTAGATAAACTATAATCCTTCCATTTTGTGTACAGTTCCTGAAGTTCATGAACCACAAGAAGTCCCGTCTGACGGACCTGTTCCGCAAGATGGACAAGGATAACAACGGACTCATCGCGCGACACGAGTTCATCGACGGAATTATCAACACCAGTGAGTATAGAACTATTAATACTAATCCAAACATTCAAAAATAAAAAATTACCATAGGTCTGGAAGAAAGAAAGCTTTTTGTACCAAAGGACCATTTTGGTGTACTACAAATACAGACCGTATTAGGGTGCCACCACACCAATTGATCGACAGATTCATTCTATCGTCAATCGAAAATCGATTGATTGGTGTAGTGGCGCCCTAAGCTAGGGTTGCCAAATTTTTATAGAAAATAGAGTATTTCTGATATAAGGAAGGGTAAATGGAGAGTACAGTCGTAGAAAAAAAGAGTACCTTTCATTATATTACTTATTGCGAAACCAAAATGTTGTTGTTTTTAAAATGGATTTCATTTATCAGCCATTCGCAAATACGATCAAAAAGACAAAAACTCCATTAGTGGAATACTGAAATGGCAAGATTTCCTTCAGTTTAATTAAAAGACAGAGTCAGAATAATTAGGGTATTTTAGCGTACTCTATTGCTTTTGTAGATAATAAAGTACGCCTACTCAAAATAGAGTACAGTACTCTATTTTGGAGTACGTTTAGCAACCCTACCTTAAGCAGCCATCGTAAGTGGGTGGAAAAGGAAGAGCTAGCTTTATAAAACAACCCTACTTAAATATAATAAGTATTTTTTTCCATCCAGACTAAAATGTATCTCCTTCCTACAGAATTCGATACGTCTCGCTTGGAGATGGGCGCCGTGGCCGATCTATTTGACAGGAACGGCGGCGGCCTCATCGACTGGGAGGAGTTCATCGCGGCACTCAGGCCTGACTGGGTAAGTTATGCGCTGAATTTAGTTTAACCTTTTGAACGGCATTGTCACGTATACATGATAAGCAAGCGCGTGCCCTGTACGCCGAACGTCACAAATATGTGACTAAAAGTATGGAGAATTTGTGACTTGGCGTCGGGGGCACGCCGATGCGTTTATGCTCTGGCGTTCAAAAGGTTAAGCTCTAACCACTCGGAAGCGAAAATTCTAAATTGTCACGTGACGAACAGTCACGCCAGTGTGAAACAAATGACGCCAGAAGATTTCCTCCCGCGTTCGCCTCAGTTAGCCAAATCCTGCCGGTCGATTCTGTAAACATGTCAAAGTGATGGCTTGGGTGAAGTGATCACGAGGTGAGCTGTCAATCCATATAATCAAGATGGATTGCCCGGTCTAGGGTATCCAATCTGTTGCGGAATTTGTTCGAAAGAAACACCGAGGCCCTGGAACGCCAAGGGCATTAAGAGGAACACGGATGGTTTTTAGTCAGTAAGTGTCTGACACTTCCTTCTGCTCCGCCCAGAGCGGAAGGGAGCGTTAGAAGAAAAAATAAGGGTATCGAATCTATAGGTACAATAGCCTAGGTAAAGGGGAATGTATATGTCACCGAAAAATTGCAGACTCCGTAAGATTGTAATAAATCTTTATTAGATTACTTATAATTTCTCGATATATCATGAAAAAAAAACAATAAATCCCATCCAAATTGAATAGTTTGAAATAAATCCGTGTCTTATTAAGAAAATATAGTTTACAATTTAGCACGATATTTTACAATCTTACGGCGTTTGCAATTTTCCGGAGACATATATATAGTCTTGGTCAAACTAGCTTCACTGAGAAATAACTAACTATTTCACCACAACATGGTAATGCATAAATAAGTCATTGTTTTGATTGACCAACAGTTTCTAAGTTGACCCAATGTAATTTAAATCAGCCGGGGATTGCGGAAGTCGCATACGTTCCCGTGATCCCCGGCGTAGGTGGAAGATGGAACACCGTGGTGGTTTTAGTCAGTAAGAGTCTGACAGACCCCTCCACCCGCCCCAGGGTGGAGGATTTCCATGAGGATTTCCCCCCGAAAAACAAAAAAAATGTAATTTAAATACGAGTAGGTACCTGAAGACAACTAAAATAAAGTTGCTATCTATCTAAACTGGCGTAAGATATCTAAGTCGATCTTGGAGGTCTGAAATTAATCTTCTACGGAACCTATCTTTGGGCTCAACTCGGAAAAAATAGGCTACAGTGGCAGCAAATGAATTAACTTATATCATTTGAATTTTTATAATTGTAGCTAGAGAAAATTTCAATATTATTTTATTAAATTTTTTATTTTTATTAATTATATTATAACTTTTAGAACAATAACTATATTTTATTTACGTTTTGAAGGTAGATTAATTCCTACTTTATTATTTAGTAATTATGGGCCACACAAACAGCCTAAACGGAATGTTATCAGCATCAATGCCATGTAACGCTTTGTTTGCATTTAATATACCATGTCACTTATCACCAATGCACAGATATCGTATCACGAACTGATAACGTCATATTTTCGCGACAGGGAAAGAAAGGGCCAATCGCTTTCACAGTATTTTTGTTTTACTTAGATACAGTTCGGTGTGTTGATAATATTGATGTAGGTAGGGAATGTTTTTATTATTTTTGTTTTGCACGAAATTCCTTCCATTTGTTTTTAATTTTTTTGCACGAATATCTATGTAAAAAATTGCCAGATGTGTTGAGACCCACCTAGCTGTCAGTCTGTGTGTAAAAATACAGCCAGCAAACTATCTTATTCTCTGCCTTATCCCCCTGCTATTGTAGCACACCCTACTTGGTTCACTGCCTATCCAGTAGTTTTATATTTGATGCGAAGCTCAGTTTAGATTGATCCCAAATCTTTTATCCAGCAAGGCAACATTAAACTTAAATGCAGACAAAAGTGCTGTTTGGTAGTCAACACAACCCTTAAATCTAGGAAAGACACTTTTTTTTTAAAGGATGGGAAATCATCAAATGACTTTATCTGCTCTGGGTGGAGCGGAAGGGCAGTGTCAGACTCTTTCTGACTAAAACCCATCCGTGTTCCTTCTAAAACCCTTTGCGTTCCAGGACCGCGGTGACTCTTTCGAACAAATTCTACAAACCTCGCAGGCTCTGGCCCTAGCGGGCCCCGTCTCTGGGAAAGCCATATGGACTGTCATCATACCATATACTAAATTGTATATAACCATATTGTATACCAGGTGTAACAGAATACAAAACCTCAAAAGGGGTAATTACTTACTACTTTTACTATGGGACCAACCCTGAAATCGCAAAAAAAACAGCTATCCAGTTACCTTTATTTTGCTGAGTTAGACACAGAAATGTGTAGGGGCAGTCGAATTTTTTTTTGTACCCACAGGTTGTGCATGTGTTCTGTAACAAATTGTATTGTTAGTCCTCTTCAACATATCCAGTGACAGCGACCCAGAGACAAACTAATCACATCATTCCCTGTAGACCAGCAAAATCTTTTGTGTAAAAAACATTTCTAACCCTCAACATCGTCCTCAGGTCGAACGCCGCGGGCCTCCGACAGACGCGGACAAGATCCACGATGAAGTGAAGCGACTCGTCATGCTGTGCACCTGCCGACAGAAGTTCAGGGTGTTCCAGGTCGGGGAGGGAAAATACAGGGTGAGTACATTTGAAGCTGTTGCTTACTGTGTTTATTTATTAAATACTTTAAAGTTCACCTCATAAGTACAGGACACACATTTCTAAAAATATGTGTACCTACTTTAGCTACATGGTTGGAGTACCCACATAGGTATGTGGCAACATATGTATATGAGTTAGTTGTCTTCTTTCTAGTGATGAAAAACTCGTTAAAGTGTGTTTTTTTTTGTTGTATCAACACATTAGTTACACCATTTTTAATTCTTTATTGCACCCAAAAACATATAGACACAAATATAATGGGACACCTTATGTACAGGTGCGATCTTACCCCACAATTGGGTTTTCATACAGCAAAACTCAGAGCGATGAAGGGATTTGCATAATAGGACAACATTCCTTAGTGAACAAAAAAGCTAAAAAAATATTTCAGTAGCTGCTCCATATATCTACCTAGTTATACCGACACAATAGCTAGTCAAACTATAAATACTTAGATTTTCTAAAAAGAAACTATAAGTAATCAGAACAGGGTTAGGGCAACTTAAACTTCTATTTAACGGCTTTGATGGCCCTTAATCTAAAACTAGCCGTACTAGAACATCGACTAGCCCAGAAATATCTTTCTACACAGTTCGGCGACTCACAAAAGCTGCGCCTGGTCCGTATCCTTCGATCCACCGTCATGGTGAGGGTCGGAGGCGGATGGGTAGCCCTCGACGAGTTCTTGGTCAAGAACGACCCTTGCAGAGGTATGTACAATGTTGTTCTAAGGGGTGTGGGCTGATAGGACACCCCTATGGGCTTTCCATGGGTTACTCTGGCAAGATAAGTGTGGGACGTTGAGTTTTCGCTGAACTAAATACAATGAGCAATACAAGTCATTGTATCTTTGTCTATTGATTGAATTTGACAGAGACTGAATGGAAGGACCTCTCATTGCATTTGAAAGTCTTCGTTCCAGATATTACCTGCAACCAGCTCGCATGCAAGTTGCAGTACATTACGGGTTACCCAAGAATAATGTGATCAATCGCTCGATCGTGCCCCGCAATTGAATTAATTGCAAACGAATTGCTTGCAGGTAGAAACACGGCCATAGAGCAAGCAGCGTGACTTTTTAATCTGTTTTCAACAGTGCGTCTCACTTGTCTTGTCAAAGTATTGCATGTTAGGCTTGTTGTACACAATATGCCACTTTCAAACACTTTTAACTGCGTCCTATGATGGGAATGTATGAAAGTGTGACGAGAGTGGGATATTGTGTTCTGGGGTTTAAATTCTTCGTTTGATTACCGTGGGAAATATATTTTTTCCTTACTGACATTTACTAGGGTGACTTTTAATAGGTTTTTATTCATTTCGGTTCATGATTTTAACGGAGACTAATTGCATTTCCACATCATTAAATTAATTTTGGAAATAACCGGGGCGTCATTGTTTTTAAAGGGTTATATTTTCTATTTTTGTATTATTTCTGTTTTATTGTTCTGGTTCTTTTTCGACTTCATTACTTCCAAAAATGTCTTACCTAGTTGCTTTTCCACGGTAATCAAAATTTTTTATTTTAATATTTTCGATCTTACTGCAAAACTACACACAATAATAATATACTACGTTAAAGTATAGTTTCTGTATCCAAGGACCAATAGGTATTGAAGTGGTCTGGAATATCATCAAATTAGAACAAAAAATCAAACATTGGTTTCACTGCTTCGTATGTTTACATTGGACTGCAGTAGGATCGAAGTTTCTCAGAGCATTATTTTCTTTGATAATTTGAACCACGTAAATTTTAATTTTAATAAGTACTAAAAATCCGATTGCTCCAATCACAATCTAAAGAAAAAAATAAGTCTAAAATACTTAAGTACCTAAAATCAAAGAAAATACTCCTTTGGATAAAACATCATTTTACTTATTAAAAATTAACTACCTATTTGTTTGTCCTTGTCTACAAAAATGATGTTTTAAGTATGGATTTGTATCGAAAATGCAATGTGCATTGGCATTTCAACTAATAAGTGAATAAAACAAAAGCAAAGCAAAAAAAGTGAACTGTTAAAAAAAATGTGCCACCACATTCCATTTTTAAATTATGAAGCCAATTGAGGTGTCTTAACGACTACACAGACTCCCTATAATATTGAAAATCGTAACTTTTTAATGACCAAATAATTTCTGGCTTCATAAAGAACTAATGATTTGCAACTTCTACAACGCTTTCACAACGAAAGCGCTGTAAAAGTTGTTCTGATTACTAGGCACTGTTCTTGCACCACGAAAAATAAAAATGGCGGAATTTTTCAATTTACTATAGGTATCTCTTACGTCATTGATATAAAAAAAGTTGTATTCTCTTATTTGTGGAGTTTTCAGTGCCTTCTACTCAGAATATTTTTCTATATTATGTATTAGGTATGTATGGTGATATTCAAAGTGTCAATCAAACGTCTCGGTACTTCGTATAATAGATAATGTGTTAACCCCCTAATAAGGGATATATTGACTAATATGTGAACGTCCCTAACTTTATGGACAAGTATTTTTTATAAGTCTTTATGTATGGGGTGAAAATAAGTTTTATGTAGTGTCTTTGGACTCCTACTCAGTCTATAGTAAAAATCTCTACTGTCGTCTTTTCCCATATCATATAAGGATTTTTTTTTTATATTCGTCAAATAATCCTTTGTAGTTAAAAGACACTCGAAAAGGTTTTTGCTCTATACATTTAGATTTTCAAGGAAATATTTGTTCAATAGTGTTTTAAAATAACAAAATAACACATATTTTAATACAATTTTATTACGGGTACAAATATTAACTACAGATTACAAAAATTAATTTCACATTTAAACTTACATTATTTTTATAAATTATTAAGTAGCTGGCAATATCGTTAAAAAACTAATTTAAACTAGCAATACTGTTTAAAAAATGCAAAATAAAATCACAGAATACAAGTAACACACTAAAAATACATTGTGGAAGCTCAGTATAAAACTGGAAATATCAAGGTCAAACTACCTGCTTTTATGATCTAAATAAATATTTTTAGGATTACTTGATACAATCTTAGTCATAAGTGATTTGATGTTGATTCTGAGAAAACTAACTTAGAAGATATTACAAAACATTGATTTCACAAATAATTCGAATAATCTATGAAAATTAATCATAATTCAGTTCAAATAAATTTTATAAAGAATAAATGGACAAAATCACCTTATAATTAAAACATCAGTTACAGAAAAGTGTTAAGTCTTGGAAATATTACTTAAATCTAATGGTTACTGCTTAGCTAAGTCAAGCCTACACACACTTGCGATAAAACTAAATAAATATGGACTACATTTCCGGTTAAACATACGAGTACAAAAATTTGTTCGGCGAGACAAAGAGCTCCGTCGATAAATGAGGCTATATTGCCTATACTGAGAGATTCTCACATCCTACTCCTAATAAACGCCTACGGTGAGGCTGAACGCAGATAAACGATCGCAAGACCGACTAATATGACGATTTATGACCATAATTATCGTAAACTTGTATTCTAGAAGTGATCTTCAACGACGGCTTATGTAATCGCGTCTTGAATCTGATCTAATCTCAAATTGGGGCAAACATTTGGGCCAAAATCCATATAAAAGCAAGACCTCGAGTTTATGGCCTATGTTGGCCCAAGTTTTATTTCCAATGCATGGAATCTAAAATTCATCAAAAAGAAGGAAGAGCAAACATTACTTAAAAACTACGACACGTTAATAGAAGTACGAAATTGGCACGACTAGTCAATAGTAGTCTTCCTAATGAAGGATGTGAGAGATGAAATCTCACTACTAGCCCTCTCGCTGGGTAGAGGGCTGAATTCCATCTCCTCGCTCAAATTCTGTGTGTCAGATGTGTTCTCAACAGCTGGCCAACGTTTGTGACTTGGGGCATACAAGACCAACAATGCAAAGATGTAGATATTCCACATCCCATATACTCCAGTGAAAAATGCTGAAGTGTATTCAAGCTCGATGTTCTCATCCCACTTCCATTGGCCTTCAGCAACTTGTCCCAGAATGAAACCAATCACAGTCAATGCAGCACAGAGCAGGGTAGCCAACATCAGAAACTTGAAGCGATAGATGATTCCCTCATAGTGCAGGCGACGGACAGAGCACATAGTAGGTAGGGACTGCCTTTTATGAGAGATATTGATGAAAACTTGCCAGATCATATAGCATAAGAACAGGAAATAGACCCCAGTTGATATCCCAGCCAGTATAATGAAAGTCAAAGCCAAATTGGTGCCGATGTCAGTCACCCAGATAGAATAGAACGGGTTGCGGAGTTGTACACCTCTCTCACACATGTCAAATATGAACAGAGAGATGCATCCCATGGCAACGGCACTCAAATGCCTCCAGTACTGCTTAACAGAGCTCTGAACGGAAGCATCTTGAATCAACATGTGCTCACCAGCAAAAACAAGCCAGAATGAAAATAGTGTAGCATAGAATAGCCCTTGACGAATATCTCCCAGTAATAACATAAAAGGCAAGTCAAAATGCAAAGTCAGGTACTCAATCGGCATATTCAAAAGGCAAAGAGCTAAACCTAAACTCAAAAGCATCTTCTCTAACAACACAGGCTTCCGTTGAAGCATGTGTATGCGGCGCCAAAACCAAACAAGTATACCAATAATGCAAGGGAAAAATACAGTTTTCAGAGACAACCAAACTTTAGTAAAACCTCCATTCTGGTTGATAACAGTCAACCACATATCCTGAATGTGCCCTATATGTGAGTTCATTTTTGGTGTGTCAACCGGGAGCCTTACATTGAGTAAATAGTAGTCATGGAACAAAGAGCCAAGTTCAAATAATGGAATTGCTGAACAGTTATACAGATATTCTTCACTTTTTACATCAATATCACAGTCTAGGTGACGTTTTTCAATAGATTGTGTGTATAGCTTCCATTCATCCTCGGGATCGCCTTTGTTCCGATACGCCAGACGCGCGTCGATTGTTATTGTACTGCGCGACTGCATTTCGACTAGCGAGTGGTACTTAATATCCACCTGCAGCACTCCGATCAGGTTTTGTTGCCACCGCGAATAGTCTAGAACCTTGCTCTCTCGCGGAACCGGCATTTGAAAAGCGAAAACTATGTCGGTCTCAGACAAATCATGATGGGTTTCTCCAAGGTCGACGGTCTTGCAGGAACCCTTCCCACGGTTGTAATACCATTTTGTCGTGTCATTTTTCACTATAGAAGTATCTCGGCACACGGTAGCGAGTATATTTTGAGCGTTTGCAGGCATGGGTGCGACCAAACCACCGATCAAGAAACATGTTAGCTGACATAGCAAAAGGAAACTTACTAAAATGGCGAGTTTGCGCCCACTTAAGTTTTCAATTATAGTCCCCGTCATGTTTCAGACGTTTAACACACGGATCACATTTACATCTGAGTCAACACGAGTTAAAATCGACCGGTTGTGAATTCCATTGTTCTTGTTTTCTTTTTCGACGCGATGTATTTGACATGCGCAGCATCGATGTTGCCAGCGAAAAACGTAACGTTAATAACGATAACGGTTTAAACGGTTAACAAAGAAACTGAAATCATAACACTAACGATTTTAAACTTTTGTGCTCTCAACAACTGGCCAACATTTATTATGACTTGGGGCATACAAGACCAGCAATGCAAAGATGTAGATATTCCACATCCCATACACTCCAGTGAAAAATGCTGAAGTGTATTCAAGTTCAATGTTCTCATCCCACTTCCATTGGCCTTCAGCAACTTTCCCAAGAATTAAACCAATCACAGTAAATGTAGCACAGAGCAAGGTAGCCAACATTAGGAGCTTGAAGCGATAGATGATTCCCTCATTGTGCATGCGGATGTCAGAGCACATAGTAGGAAGGGACTGCCTTTTGTGGGAAATGTTGATGAAAACTTGCCAGATCATGTAGCATAAGAACAGGAAATAGACCCCAGTTGATATCCCAGCTAGTATAATGAAGGTCAAAGCCAAACTAGTGCCAATGTCAGTAACCCAGAAAGAGTAGAATGGGTTGCGGAGTTGTACACCTCTCTCACACATGTCAAATATGAATAGAGAGACACATACCACGGCAACGGCACTCAAATGCCTCCAGTACTGCTTCACAGAGCTCTGAACGGAAGCATCTTGAATCAACATGTGCTCACCAGCAAAAACAAGCCAGAATGAAAATAGTGTAGCATAGAATAGCCCTTGACGAATATCTCCCAGTAATAACATAAAAGGCAAGTCAAAATGCAAAGTCAGGTACTCAATCGGCATATTCAAAACACAAAGAGCTAATCCTATACTCAAAAGCATCTTCTCTAACAACACAGGCTTCCGTTGAAGCATGTGTATGCGGCGCCAAAACCAAACAAGTATACCAATAATGCAAGGGAAAAATACAGTTTTCAGAGACAACCAAACTTTAGTAAAACCTCCATTCTGGTTGATAACAGTCAACCACATATCCTGAATGTGCCCTATATATGAGTTCATTTTTGGTGTGTCAACCGGGAGCCTTATATTGAGTAAATAGTAGTCGTGGAACAAAGAGCCAAGTTCAAATAATGGAATTGCTGAACAGTTATACAGATATTCTTCACTTTTTACATCAATATCACAGTCTAGGTGACGTTTTTCAATAGATTGTGTGTATAGCTTCCATTCATCCTCGGGATCGCCTTTGTTCCGATACGCCAAACGCGCGTCGATTGTTATTGTACTGCGCGACTGCATTTCGACTAGCGAGTGGTACTTAATATCCACCTGCAGCACTCCGATCAGGTTTTGTTGCCACCGCGAATAGTCTAGAACCTTGCTCTCTCGCGGAACCGGCATTTGAAAAGCGAAAACTATGTCGGTCTCAGACAAATCATGATGGGTTTCTCCAAGGTCGACGGTCTTGCAGGAACCCTTCCCACGGTTGTAATACCATTTTGTCGTGTCATTTTTCACTATAGAAGTATCTCGGCACACGGTAGCGAGTATATTTTGAGCGTTTGCAGGCATGGGTGCGACCAAACCACCGATCAAGAAACATGTTAGCTGACATAGCAAAAGGAAACTTACTAAAATGGCGAGTTTGCGCCCACTTAAGTTTTCAATTATAGTCCCCGTCATGTTTCAGACGTTTAACACACGGATAACATTTAAATCTGAGTCAAAACGAGGTCTTGTTTTCTTTTCGGTGCGATTATTTGACAGTATCGATGTTGCCAGTGAAAAATGTAGCACCAATAACGATAACAGTTTAAACGGTTAACTAAGAAACATATAAAATATCAACAACGATTTAAACGATAAACTACTTGGCGTTAATTTATATAAAACTCATAAGCTTAGTTTTAATTAATTAAATCAATGCGGAAAACAATTTATTTAAAACATGAATCCTTACACTGCCAGCATTAATCACTTCACTGCCATTGTGAAGCATTTACCAACAAAGATCTAGTATCAGCAAACATTTTGTTATTGCTAATGTAAGCATTAAATATGTCCACATACAATTTTGATGTTGCTACTAATTTACTAATTCGTATTTGCTTTGCCCAATCCACCTCCCGTGGTCCCATAAAAAAAATCGTTATGTTTTTTTACTTTTTTTATATTTTGTTTTAAATCCCTATGGAATCCCTTTACATAAGTAGTATCATTAGTGCTACCGCTGCCTGATCCGAGCAAGCCGGAGCAGCATGAAGCTTGTTGCCCGCTCGGTAAGAGATAAGACATGTTTTGGAACCTTTCTAAATTCTTTTTACACTTTATGGCTTTTTATTTACACTAAATTTGTAAAATAATTAGGTATGGTTCCATCGCAAGTCCGTCTAGTTGGTGTGGCTTTAGATTTTACTTTTGCAACGTTGTAGAATTATTTTGCTCTATAAATACATTTTACACGTTTGGTGCTTTTATTGTGATACAGCTTTTATTCCATCAAATGTGTAGAATGCTACTGTAGTTTGGGTATTTACTAATTTATAATTAATACGAAATATATTGTAGTGGTTATATGTGGTAATACAATAATAAAAATTGCTTAATATACGTAATGGCATGAAAATGGTTCTTTATTTGCATTAAGTATTTTTATTATGAAATTTATTTTATTTGGTAGATACTAATTGTTTATAATTCAAGCGCAAGATACAGTGTTCTCTAAATATTAAATTTTCTTCGCGATGTAAACATTTAATTACGTTTCTTCCATTCAAGACATTGTAATTATTTTTAATTTCACATAAACTTTTCACTTGTAAATATTTTTTTTATTTATTGATCTTGCTCTTGATTTATACAATTGCATAATATTTGGTGAGAGAATATACTAATCGTATTTTACTATTCCTATCCTAACTGCACAAAATTAAAAATCCTCCCCCGTTTTTTTTTTACATCTGTTATGTTTGTTTATGTTGACATGTTCTGATTTGTTTGTTGTTTTTTTTTTTCTTTTCCTCACTACCTATGCACGCTGTCCCGTTTTTTAACACTTTTCGGTGTTATTTTTCTGCCTATCCTTTTACCGAACGGTTTCTTTGGCCCTGTCCTATCCTGTTCCGTTTGTGATCCCGCGCACCGGACGCCGCCCGCATGCAGCCAAGGGACGCACCAACATCGAACTGCGAGAACAATTCATTCTGGCCGATGGAGTGTCACAGAGCATGGCAGCGTTTAGGCCGCGTACGCCCCGCTCTAACACAAACACACCACCGTCCACTGGACCTATTACAAAGGTAAGTACTCAAACCGCTATACTTAAATACGTCTTCTCTCCTACAGGATAGAACTTAGATTTAATTTCGCACAAGTAAAAAAGCGCACAGTAGTTGTTGGAGGGAGCAATCGGTTTGGGAATCAACTTTTTCGCTTTGTTTTTCTGATTGTACTTTGCACATGGATTGAGTACATCCATTTGCAAGGTACAGTGTCGTGAGTGCAGCATGTGTTGAGCTCGTAGAGATTTGTCGTACTGCATTAGTGTTCAGCTATGCATTGACGCACAGGCTCGTGTAGTGTTTTGGTGTTGTTTGTTAGTGTATTTCATTGGATCCACTGCATTGGAGAGGTGGCACGTCTACGCCTATGGATGTTTTGGTAATGTATTTTCGTTCACCCATCCCGCTCGTCCCCAATCATACCCGCATCAGCAAAATTCACTCGCGTTCGACTAAACGTGTGGACTAATAGTAACAACGTGAAAATTCGTCATAAAAAAACGCGTTCCGGAAAAAAACGATTGGCACTATGAAGACAAAAAACGAGTTGTTTCGTTTTTTTACGGTTCCTTCCTTAATAAGCCTCCCGGTTTTGTATTGGTGCGTTTAGCTGAAGAGTTTATGGAGCAGCTGAGGCCTATATTTGAGGCTCTACGGCAGCGGGAGGAGCTTCCGTGTTCGTATCCCCTGCACGTCGGTTCAACACATGGCACTAAGCAGGCCTTCATATACGGCCACTCAAGATCTCAAGGTTCCACGACGCCGGGCCCGCATCACTATAGCCACCACCATGGCTACCAGCCCTCTCCAGGATACCATTGGGTAATGCTATGTAGGCAGTGTGAAAGTGGCGCGGTTGATTGCACTCTCGAATCATTTTTGAGGTTTTATGTTATATTTGTTCATTGTGTTAGTCCCATCGTATATGTACGTAATGTAGTCACTGTCAAGTCCGCTAGAGTAGCATGATTATAGTAAATTGTGTATCGATTTGATTATCATATTTGCTTTGATTTGAATAGTCATTTTTCAATGAACATAAACACGAAAGATTTTGAAGTAGCTTAAACAGCGTTTCATGCTTAATTGGATTCGACTATGTATAGTGCAGATTAACAACATAATTTTCATGATAGGTAAGGGAACGCACAGCTCGTTCCGTCCCGATGTCTGCGGGAGGAGTGGCAGGCAGGGCGTCAAGGTCTTCGCTGAGTGCTGGTACACCTGACTCCTTGAGCGATAACGAAGCCGCAAGTGGACTTGGCGCGAGGTATAAGAAACCCAGCGTGCCTAGGTGAGTTGATATAATAAAGAAACATAATTTTAAACTTCTTTTAAACCTTCTTTTAGAATTATGAAAATATTCATGGATTATACAATATTATGCATTCATCATCAGGTCAACGTTAACACCTGGAGGATCTCGGCCAGGCTCAAGACCAGGTTCAAGAGCCGGATCCAAACCACCATCGAGGCATGGATCAAATCTCTCTCTAGATAGTACAGGTCAGGACAAACTTTTTTACAAGAGTAAAAAAAATAGAGATTGAATACTACTACTTTTAACTTTTTTATTCAGCCTATGCTGTCCTCTTGCTAGGAAAGGGCTCAACCCAGACTGCATCGGGCGTCTAGATTCGCGTACATATCTTCAACTATTGCTCAAAATAAATATGATCTCTTCACCTATTCAGATGACGTATCGACACCATCTCGCATCCCGATGCGAAGGGTGACTAACACAAAGACATCGATAGCGCGCGCGGCCGCTAACGCCAGCAAGCTTGGTGTTACCACACCTAACGGAGGATCGCGGCCGCGTACGCCGACCGGCTTCTTAACTCCGGCCAGCGGAAGGTGCGTAACACCAAATCATTGTTTTATGAATATTTTTGGTGAATGTAGATATGGTTGAAGTTCGTCTCGTTCAAGAGCCACTTTTGTTACAAACGGTACATGGAATGGTTTGAGAATCAGGAACATGACGATCTATCTACATTCATCGGATTTTTTATCAAAGAAATGAATGATTATCTTTAGTCCCACCTGTTTTGTCTATTTAGGTAAAACATCTCTTGTCAGTCTTGACACTTAATAAAAGTACGAATATCACAAGCTCTTTAATATAATCCCCTGGTCTCAAGAGAAAACAATAATTGTAGACACAATAAGAATACACATAAGGATTATGTCCAATTATAGTTCAATCAGATTATGAGAATGAGGTTGAGAAAACACCCGTTAACTAAAATATCTACTGCTAATCTCCGTTGAGATTCGCAGCCGTGACCAAAAATCGGTTTAGAAGATATTTCTATTATAATCCCTTACAAGATCATTCATTTCTCCAGCAATATGTAGCAAAACTGTAAAATAACCGGTGTACTGATACGCACGGACAGGTATACTACCAGCGGGATGTACCGCACATCCAGTATTCCGACATTGTCACCGGTGCCGGCGTTAGTGAGGTACACACTCAAAGTTCGCCCTTGACTTGTTTGTCCAATGTGTATCTGGATTTTGCGGACGCAATTTCATCGAAAACCTAACATGACCATATTTTTTACTAAAATAAAATTCAAGTCTCATATAAACTTATCATTTTAAGGGTTTAAAAATTTCGCCAGTTTTAACAGATGAGATTGTGTCCGAATAAGGTTTTCAAAGATACACGAGTTTTGAGCACGTTACGCTTCTTGAGGGTTTATAGGTGTAGTGACGTCAAAGGTACGTCTAGCCATGTTTGGGTGCACCTGTATTGGGCCAGATCATGATATTGTTCTTTGTTATGTCCTATGATATCGTATTATGTATGTAAAAATATGTAAAAAGGGTGGTGGAAAAACTTTATTCAAGGTTTGGTATCGAAGAAGTCCAAAGGCATGTTACAAGTAGCCAGCTAAGCAGCTTTACACAGTGTGGTTTTACTAACAAAAACGACAGAATTATCAAGAGCGCTAAACTAAATGATTCTATTTTTTTCCTTCCCGCATGCAAAATGGAAAACAAAATAAAACAGCTCGACACATTCCCAGCCATCTTCAATGGCGTCCGAACATCCTAAATCCTTATCCCATACTCATCCAGCATTCCAAACACAAGGTTCCACTAAAATTCCAGTTTACATTGGGAACCGCTCACACCGATCCCCGTCCGTTGAGAGGCGATTGAAAATATCTAGAAAATCGCACTCGAGAGAAACTTCCCAAGAACCCAGTCCCACATCCCAAGGCCCCTCGAGGAAGTCAGAGCAGAGAAGTCCCGAAGACGACTCCTCACTGTTCAGCATATCGGGAATGACGAGCGACAATGAATATGAGAGTAATATAAGCGAGTCGAGCGGCGAAGCATCAAAGCCGACCCAGCGCGACGTCAAAGGGTACAAGCTTGTAGAATGCTAGCTTCGGTTTTTGCCCGATAATTTTTGATTGATGCTCTTTGAATTTTGGATTTATGTTTTCATACGTATCTACATGTCATCGCCACGAAATTTCATGCTCACATCTGTCAGATCATCTGCTTGTCGAATCATGGATCCGCTCATCTCAGATTGTTTATCGCACTATGAACACGTCATCTGTTGATAATATCACTGCATACAGAAATACTAACATCGCCTGAAGCACTAATGATAGCTTTGCACCACACAACATAGAAGTGACCGAATATGTCGAATTTTTTTTTGACTATTTTGGAATCTACCGCGCACCATCCCAGTATTGTTATGACATGCTTCTCTGTACATAACATATACCTGCAGTTCGGCTTTATATTGTCATGTCCGAATAACATAAATATTACAATATGATGAAAACAAAGTAATAATATTGTTAAAAAAACTAAGTGAAAAAAATCTTGAAGATCAAACTTGAAGAAGTTTTTTTTGTTTCAATATATTGTACTATTTAAACACCTTTCTTTATTGATATGTAATTATGTTCTATTTATGTTACATCTTATGATCTGTTTCTATTTTTGTTTCTGCACATGAATTTCTACTTCAAAATAATTCTTGGAAAGGTTTTTTTAAAATTACAAGGCTGTGGTCTGAATACATGTGCAGTAACAATCTAACAAATTTCCTTTTCTGTTGTCCTGACTAATTTTCTGTATGTCTATCTGTGTGCTCGCTAACATCAACATAGGAGTGGGTCATTTGCCTCTACTGATGGACAAACGCCCGGCAGAAGTCGCATCCCAGTACTAAAGGATCACCATACTAACAGTTACACGAATAGGTAACTACTAAAATTATGTAGTGTGCTTTTTCCTGTTGTTTTTCTTTGTAGTCAAAATTTTTATAGGTATTTCTTGAATGTTGAACAAATTGGCGTTAAAAAATGGGTTTATGTTTTGTTTGTTTTCCTTTTCTGTTATTTAGTGTGTGATTAGTGCTTTGCATGTTACGAGTTTTAGAAGGAATGTTACTAATGTATGTTATTTTACAACAGGCAAAGGACTCCGTCGGGGAGCACAACGCCAGTGCGGTCAGGTCAACAGACCGCAGTGACGAGGCTGTTGAGGAAGCCCTCCGACGCGTCCGACACGGGCACGCCGACCACGCCCGCATCACGACGCGGCACTCCGGCATCCTCTCGAACCACGGAGAAACGCGAACCATTCCGACTTTAGACGATTAATTTAACGCCAACCCCAAACACTTCATACTTCTGAACACATCAAAATTATGAAGTTGGGGACAACACCTACGCTATGCAAGTCGCTCTGACGTTATGCTATACAATTTCAAATCATGTTTAATCAATTGCCAAAATTATTATATACCCCACCTTTAAATTTTTTACCACGACAGAGCGGCTCGCATGCTTAGGCAAGTGCCGACATAACATTTAATAACTAACATAAAATTAACCAACGCGCGAATTAAGCCAAGCTTAATAAAAAAATACGCCAATATGGCTTTTAATTTAAGTGAGAACAATTTATAGATAATGGTATTAGTAAAACTTAAAGTCTGCACTTGTTGCCTTGTATTTTTTTCTAAAATCCGCGCCAGTTTTTGCACTTCGTAATTACTTGTTTTATTTATTTGTGCTGTCAAGATTTACAGGACATGTTTGTTCATTAGTCGATGTGAATAAAAATACTTTCTCTTATTTATTGTCAACGTTGCCATAATTGTTAGTGTACCTATGTTTTTTGTATGTAAAAATGCGTATTATTGTCTCTATACAGAGACTGGTAAAGTGTGATGACGATTTTAATATTGTTTTCTTTAGGGACCATTTGGTTTAACGGATTAATGAAGATATGTGATTGTTGGCCACCACTTTCGAACAATCGTACTCTTGCGTGTATTTCGCCAGATATTCGTTTAGATAGATTATTTCAAGGTTGTCGCCCGCAATCTGTTAAGGTGATAATAGAATACTTTTTCTTTTGTAATGCACAATTATGTGTTTCCCTTTATATTTTTAAGTCTAATTTGTCATGAGACGTGATTTTTGATTTGATAATTCTTCTGTTTTATACACTTCTGTATATAATTTATGTATGTATCACAACTGCACAATCTCTTTTGGAGAAAAAGAAACAGATATTTCGTGTGGACAAAAATGGAAAATCACTCTCGACTATCGCCAGAGTCGAGGGTGCTTTACGTTTTTACAAAAATCAAAAATCTAATCATGATGACCGATATATTTATAAGTACATCAAGTACACTGTCGTAAAAGACATTGTTTATTAAAGCGCTAAGAATATTTTGATATTTATTGAAATAATTGCTTTAAAATGTAACCTCTTTCAAAATGTTAACCATCGCTCACCATTTATTTGTAAGTTTTTTTTAATATAAATCTGTCCCTGTTATTAAGCTTAATTATTATTATTACGAAAAATTATTAATCTGGTCATTTTTATTTAAATCATTGTTATATTTGTTATGTAAAATCGTGGCAAATCTACTAAAAGGCTTATGATATTTTTTGTATAAAAGGATATCTTTGCATTACATCCGTTTAATCTCATAACAAAATATCTATCAAATAAATGAAAAGTAACAATTACGTAGTTGTTTTATTTTATGTTGCTAAAGAACATAATATTGTCAAGTAATGGATTAGCAAATCCTTCAGAAATTATTGTGTTTTGCAACTGAGGTGGCCACAAAAGAGTATTAATTTATTAATTATTTCAAATATGAATAACCGGTCGCATTTGAAGGTCCATTTATGAGATCTTGCCCCTTGCGAAATTTCGCCACTGCCAGGGTTGCGAATTTCGTCGATAAAGTCCAGAGCGGAAGGAGTCATTTGATGATTGTCCATCAAAGGTCAGCGGCAAGTTTCCTATAGGGTTATCGATAAATGTAACGTTACGAACCCTTGTTGCTCGAGTCCAACTCGCACTAAACCGATTTTTATTATTTGTTGTAATACTGTGGTATTAGCGGGATGCTCGTATTTGGTTCGGTTTGAGTGGAAGTCAACTTCAATATAGTTGGGAAAAGGTTAGTAAGATGATGATTATCAGCATACATAGCTTAATCTTTTGAACGCCATTGTCACCATATATGTGACGAAAACGAAAACGAATTTGTGGGTTGACGTTCAAAAGGTTAACACTTTCGCTGCTGAGAACACACACGCCTGTGTTTTTACTAAATGAACAAATGTGCGGCGCGCACATAAATTCTGGGAAAATTAGGCAAAACATATCAATATTATTATTTTTTATTACAACGGCTATTGGAAATTCTCAGGGCGGAACGCTAAAACGAATAGCCGATATATATATAACGGTTATTTGTAACAGTTATTCCTTATGTTTTGAAGTCGTAAATGGTATGGCAACATTATACATTGCCTTCACTTCAGTGTTAATGTCATTGTCAACGTCAAATATTACTAAAAATTGGTTTTGTAAACTCTGATTAAAAAAAATAAACAGCATAGGTAATTAAGTAAAAACTCTAATAAACGGTGGTGAAATGGTAGGAATCAATATGGACGGACCTTCTAGGGATCGTGTGATGAAATTAATTCAAGATAAAGACAGAATTGAGAGTGAAATTCGAGAACAAACCGCTGTATTGGAGACTAACCATGTTGGTATGAATGACCCTTTAGTCGACGCTGAAGGTTTCCCTCGTAATGATATCGATGTTTACAAGGTCCGACATGCAAGGCATCGTATAATTTGTAAGTACTCCATCCTGGTATCGTAATCTCACGTAGAATAATAGATCCAGCTCATGGAATGACTAAGCAGTTTTGGACAGGGGGTTATCGTAGGTTTGAAGTTGTGTACCACTTGGGTATTTGATCATCTTGAAAACGAATGATCCTAGAACACTACTTAGCCAGCTTAAGTAACTTAAGGTTTTCTGAGAGAAAACTCAACTTTGAGTTAAGCTTCCTTGGGTTTTTTTGGTGTATAATTAGAATTAAGACCTAAATTGTCACTAAATAAGCTTGAATATGCTAGGATTGGGAACCTTTTTTTGGTGTATAATTAGAATTAAGACCTAAATTGTCACTAAATAAGCTTGAATATGCTAGGATTGGGAACCTACAGTAACTTGAAACTGAAAAGTATAAAAACATAGCATAGACTTCCTAAATTCTATTTTCAGTGTTACCTTATGTGCCTCTGCAAATTAATATTAACTCAATATTGACGAAAATCGTTCCCAACTATTTATTAGTAATTCACTATAAATTACAGGTCTCCAAAATGATCACAAAAGTCTAATGAAATCAATTGAGAGGGGTCTAGCAGAGGTTCACAGAGACCTCCTTGGTTCAAATGGTGAAGGTCGATCGGTGAATGCAGCTACAACAAGCAACGGGCACACAAATGGGACCAACAGTGGGGACTCCATGCAGCATGTGGTGGAAGATGAGCAGGCCTTTGCCATAGTTGGTTTTGTAACTGATGGGTCACCTGCGGATGTGGCTGTAAGTTTGGCATAGATTTAAAGTTATATTAACTCATCCTACTAGTATTGTCAAAGTGAACATTTTTGAGGATGAATGCATATTGTTTGTTTACTCTTTCAAACAAATTACTGAATGGATTTGGATGAAATTTGGCAAATTTATTACTTGGATTAACACTTTTATTACTATACTTTCTACCCCGGAAGTGTGCTCTTCTAGGCTAATTTCTGATATTCATGTGGGTGATACGGCTGGGCTAGAAGCTAGAGTAACTTATAACTGGTGTAATGTGGTTGTTGAATCACCACACCCTTGGAATGAAAAGGGTAGTTGGAGGAACACAGATGGGTTTTAGTCAGTCAGTAAGAGTCTGGTACTCTTTTCCACTCCAGCCAGAGCAGAAGAAGTTGTTTGATGATTTCCCAACCAAAAAAAAATATCACAATTTGTTTTAGGAATATTAATTGATCATCATCATGTTAATTTTAAAAGTTCTTTTTTTTAACTTTATAAACTATCTTTTAAAGAACTTGTAATAGTTATCACTTGAGCAAAGAAAAAATCAACCATAGATGACTGACTCATTGGGTGTTGGACTCATAGGCCTTCATTCACATGGGCGCCGGAAGGGGGGAACCTAACAATTCCGAGGCGCGGTAGGTACTTGGTGCTCCCTTTGCTCGGTCTTGCACCCATCTTCTTTAGTTCTATCTCTATGAATGGGCAAAAGAACCTATTATATTTAAGGTGGGGTTTGAAGATGCACCCCCCTGAAAACAGTCCTGCCAGCGACCATGTTCATTCAACATTCTTTTCGCTGTACTGACTGTTCTTGAGAGAGATGTAAGACAGTCTTCCAGAATCAGCCACTCATTTTAACTTATACAAGGTGACACAAAAAACCAACTCAATTGGATTGGATTGGATTTTCAACTTTAGCTCTGATTGACCTTTACACATTAGTAATATATAAAATCTCGCTTTCCAGGGCTTACAACAACACGATGAGATCCTCCAATTTGGTTCTGTCAACCACCAGAACTTTCAAGACATGTCCCAGATTAACAACATAGTGGCGCACTCTGCTGGTCAAAGAGTAAGTGTCAAAGTGAAAAGGGGCAGCATTACTGTTATTTTGACAGTTGTGCCCAGGCCTTGGCAACAACCTGGCCTACTGGGTTGCCATATACATAGAAAAGCATAAACTTGTTTTTTTAAATTTTAGGAATAAGTTTCAGTTGGTATGATTTTGAAAGTAGGTGGGAGTCTATATTTTGTTATGTTGAAGCGAAAGTAATGTTTTTTTTTTTACTACATCTTTAAAGGTGCGGTTGCCTAAATTAAAATGGTGTCAGTGTTTATGACAATGCACATTGCATTGATGATTACATGTTTTTATTATACTGCCAACCTAAAGTAAATTAACTAAAAAGTCTTGATAATAAAACATTAAATTAACAAACTATATTTTATTCAAAGAAAATAAAAACAAAACCAGAGAAAAATTGTAAATAACTTTAAAAATAAATCTTATGATTGATCACCATTGCATTTGTTTTTTTCCTTGGTAGTTTTATTTTTACATGTTTCTCTTCCTTGGGATCGCCGAGATTGATGATTTTATGGTCCCAATCGTCGCCATCTTGGTTTTCTGTTGCGTTAACTTCCTTTTCAATTTTTTCTTTCTTACGAAATGATATTTCATCGTCGTTATACATGTATTTCATGGAGAAATCGAAGTAAAGTTTGTCATCGGTTAGGCGGTAATCTGGCTTTTCGATAGTTCCTCGGAGACAGTCGTGGTAGTAGCAGACTGCCTTTTCTTGTTCGTAAGTTTCGCATGAACCTGAAAAAAGAGTGTCTATGTTATTACTTTTTGTTTTCGAAACCGTATCAAATTGCTAGCTTCTGCTTACAGGAGAATCAATTTACCAAGTATACAGGTGAATTTTTAAAGTGTGCTTGGATGACCAAATCCGAAAACGACTTATTCTTTTTTTTACGAAACTAACGCTCTCTCCCAAGTCCCCGGATCCCCATTGTCGTACAAATGCTGTTTATTTATTTTATGTGTATCTGATCTATACTGACTACCCATACCTTCTTGTAAAACAGGCCCTTAAACTACTTCCCGATTTAAATACCGTACCGCTAAAAACTAGTATTTAATTTAAGATTAGGTACCTGGTCGTTTCACCCTCACTGTAAGGACCGCTCGTTCGGGCGCCATGCCCTGGAAGTGCACCAGATAGCACGCCAGTAAGGTGCCCGTGCGACCCCGGCCCTGTCTGCAATGGACGCCGACCACCTGAAGTGTTGAGAATAAACCATAGATATAATAAACAAGTTTTTTATATTTCTATGGAATAAACTGATGTTGTTTAGCTGGTAGTAGTCAATTGCAAAGGGCATTTTGGAGATGGGTTTTTGTCAGTAAGAGTCAGCTCCGGCTCAAGGCTTTAGTTGGAGCGAGACCGAATGTTGGCGCTCTCTACAATAAATAAATAAAAACCACGCACTGCACTCCTGTATACGTATGAATATCATTGAGTAGGCCCACACGATACAGACTTCCTCTCAAAAACGAGTAGGTATAGAATGTTGTTGTTGCCCACCATTAGAGTGCGCCTAGGCGTTCCAGGTCGGTGCCGCCGGTATGTTGGTACTCTTTATGACAAAGGTATCTGCAGCAACTCTACAGTAAGGAAATCGTACATTTTGATGTAATTGGGAAAAGTTTGACAATGCAGCTGAGGCGGAATAGACAACCGAGTCGAAGGCGAGGTCATGATGGAGCCGAAAAACTGCATTGACAATTGACATGCATCAAACGACGTCTTTCAATACAATTACTCGAAAAAATAAATAAAATGTCATACAGGTAGGTAAACATAATAATTAGTAACAATTTACTGTGAAACAAAACAAAGTTATTCTGAAGTTGGCTCGCGGATTTTCTTTCGTTCGCCGACGACGTCAATTTTCCACCAGGGGGTTGACGGGCGTCCAGTGGGGGCTGCCTGAGGACCAGACTGGTATGATAAATACAGGGCAGACCAGCGACTTTTTCTACCTACACGATGAAATACACTTAATTTCGTGCCTAAAAACAGTGTGGTAGGAATCAGTTTGGGAGTAGGTACCTTAATGTGTTTAAATCATAGATATAATAAAGTTTAAATAGAAATATTGAAAGGGGAATGTCTTGTAAGTAGGCAGTTAATTATCTATATATTCTCCTAAAAAAACAGTACCTATAGTTAAAATAATAATCACCAATTACGGCGATACCTACTCTAAAATTTAGATTTAGGTACCTATTACTTTAACTTTTTTGGATCGTTATTGATTTTTTTTTGTAAATTTCACTATTTGAATAGGTACTTAAAGAATTTGCAGGATTCCTATAATATTATGTACCTAATGGCGTTTTTACAATAACAATTCATTACAATTTATGCATCAGAACTGAAAAAAATTGCATCGATATGGAGCGACGACATCATTTGACACGAGGAGAGATGGAGAGCCGTCGGAATGGTGCAAGCTGGTTCCAGGCAACGTACTATGGCTGTCGATCTTGGCACTACACAGAGCCTCATAAGCCGCCTCTGGACAGCTATCGTATCACGGGCAGCGTGGCCGAGCGACATGGAGGACGATCTGGCATCACCACTCGCAGACAGGACCAGTTCATACAAAATAATGCTCGACGGAATCGTACCATGACCGCCATGATGCTGGCTACGAGGCTCCACAGCTCTTCAGGCTTACTGATAAGCGACCAACCCAACCGAAATCGTGAAGTGGGTCTGTGTTCCCATTGCACTTATAGCACCCCGCAATCGTAGGGCTGGCCCGTTTACGATGGGCTTGCGAACACAGAAATTGGGAGGAAGAAGACTGGCGTTGTGTTTGCTTTTCCGATGAATCTCGTTTCTGTATGAGGCCGGATACAAGACGTACTCGAGTTTATGGAACCTCAGGACCTCAAGAACATTTGAAATTTCGTCAGGAAGTTCATTCATATGTTGGGGGAACGATAATGGTTTGGGCCGGTATTTGGATCGGTGGAAAAACCGATCTCATTTGCATCAGGGGCAACCTCAATGCTCAGATTTATGCGGAGAATGTTGTTTCAGACGTGATCACAGAGGCGATTCTACCATTAGTGTATACCTACGCTGTTAAGCCCGGCTTGTTATATAAAATCGTACGCGCTAAGGCTTATCACTATAACACAATTAAGTCAATCTCAATTTCAAAATTCGCGTGCAATTCACCGCGCAGTCAATGAACTCAATAATTCATAACAAAATAAATGGCGCGCATCCTTGCCAAAGATATCGAAAGAGCGAAACGCTCGCCGTGGCCATTCCGAAGACCAAGCGCGCCTTCTCTCTCGCACACATTGGCGCCTCGGATCTCTCAGTTTTTGCCTACAAATTGTCAATTTGTTGATATATTGATAAGTAGGTAGGTACTAGATTTCTTTGAATTTTAAAGCAACTAAGTAACTAATGAACTAACTAAGTAGGTAACTAATGAAGTTCGCCCAAGTTCAAACTTGCGTGAAGTGAGTTTTGAACTTGTATTGTGCTTTGTGCTGTGCAGTGCATGCAATGCGATGACCGATGACGCAACGTAAATCAAATCAGTCTGATCAATATTTTGAGGTGCTAAAGTACTTAGTTTTCTTATTAAAATTATGTGAATGTGAAACTTATTAAGTTATACTGTTAAGTACCGCATTTTCTGATGAATCTACGAGTTTGTGAGTGATGAAAATTAAATACCTTTGTGAGTTCTTCCTGACTAACAAAACAAAATTATGTGAGCTTAGAAGTAAACTATCGTGATCGTGTGTTCCTAATTGTTGGACGAAAAGGTATGTACCTACATAGACTGCATACAAAACAGTAGTTTTGCTCAAGCGACATTTCAGTACATAGGTTTTGAAATGTCGCTTGCACCCCATAGGTGCAAAGCGCAAAAACTCGAAAGATATTGAAAAAAAACCTCATCATTCGGTTATGACAAACTTAGCTGGTGTCGAGGAACAAGATCAAAATTTCTACTTATAATAATACACGTGATTATGATTCATCTCGTTCCATTTGTAGTTTTTGTGACCTCCAAATCAAACAATCTTCTTGGAAATTAAAAAGTAAGTACTTCTAACGTTTGTAGTACTTTTGTGAAGTAGGTATTATAATTAGATAATTCTAGAATTCTACACAATAAAATTATGAAGGTGAAACAAAAAATTCGATAATTTTGAGGCCATCTACTAGTTTTCGATGGAACTAACGTGAAAGAAGCGATGTTGTGGTAACGTCTTTTAGTGTGCCAAAAGCGCCATCTAGTGCAGGTGCACTAGATGGCGCTTTTGTCAATTACGCGAAACGGATCTTGAAAGTTTTCGTTGATCTTATTGAATGAGTCATAGTAACCGAGATAATCGCGAAAAACCTCTTCTTTTGACCTTCAATAACTTACGACGCAGACACGAAACTTTATGAAACATTTAGAACTTTCTTTTTTTTTTGTGAGTGGCGTGTCGCAGTTCAACCTATTAGGTTGTTGACTGCTTAGCCGGGCTTGCCTAATATAATATTAAAGCCTCCACCCAGGACTTATAAAAAACTTACAAACTAAGCGACTACACGCTAAGGGCACTCCCTGTGGGGTACGGGACTCGGCGAAGGGCGTCGCTGGGGGGAGGACAGCTAGGGACGGGCTGGATCGAACTAGAATTATTATTAAGGGGCGAATTTAAGACTACAGGCTCAGCGGCGCGGGCTGGCTCGAGCAAGGGTCGGGGCGGATTTTGACGGGGACGTCGCGGCGGGCCTCGGTGGCGAGGGAAGGACGGCGGTCGTGGTTTGCGAAGAGTGCTGGTCTCTTTGCGATTCTCTTGGAGGAGAGTGGTAGAGTCGTCGGGCGTGACGAGGGTATGCCTCGGTCGGCGTACCTTGGAGATGCGGGAGGGTTCGTAATGGGCGGCCGATGCGATAAGGGGGTTACGGTATTTTACAGCAGTGTCGAAGAAACGTTTGGCCATGCGTTTCTTGAACTGCTGTATGGTGGAAAATTTGAGATCTACATGTAGAGTCTCATTTCGAACGTAGTAGGGGGAACCCGTGATTTTGCGCAGGAAACGGTTTTGAAACATTTAGAACGCCAAAATGAAGGTGTATTCGAGTTTTCAGCTTGATTATCTCTCATTCTAAGGTGAAACCAGTGCCGGATTAGCCATAGAGCAAGAGTAGCAAATGCTACGGGCCCCGCGCATTGGGGGGCCTCGCGCTTGAATTTACAAAAATATGTCGCTGAAAATCAGCGCCATTATATGGCTCTGTCTCACACAAGAGTTTTTATTCCTACCATACTGAGCCAAAGCCTTTTTGCGGAGATGTGACGCATATTTCCCAATCTGTATGTCTTTAATTTTGTTTATTTATTAATGGTATGGCTCATACTTCGCGCAAGTAAGCCCCGGGTCCGGTCCATACTCAAAAAGGCAAATTTGACGAAGAAATGGAAGGCCCAAATCTGACGACTTAAAAGATGTTCACGGTGAATACAATTTATTCTTAGCAAGAGATTCATCTCCTGGTATTCAATTTATCTAATGGGAGAATCCTAATGAAGCCAAGTTTTGGGGGCCCCTTAGCAAAATTTGCTACAGGCCCCGCACTGGCTTAATCCGGCACTGGGTGAAACCCAATGTGACTGGACTAAATAGATGGCTTAGTAGATTCCGCATACACGAAAATAAGTCTCTCGGAAAGAATTCATCAAAAATTTTCATTTTTGGTGTACTTAGAAAAACGCTAGAATTTCTACAGTAGAAACAGTCCTGTTGCGGCGCAGCCCCTCACAGTTTTATAATGCTACACTCGCACGTCTATAGATTTACTCCCTATAATTTTAAAGGCGTTTGTTAATTAGCTTTTTAGTTTAAATAGTTCATGTCATTCTACATACCTACTACGTTCTTACTGTACGCACGATACTCTTATTAAAACTTCTTTTACCTGTAATTGGACTATAATTAGCCCCAGTGTATAGTCAAAATATACAAATCCTAATTTTAATAAAAAATCATTACCTATCTACTCAATAAATATCTTTTGCGCGCTAAAGCATCTCTTGCCCAATGTGCGCTATCTCCCTACAATGTTGGTCATTCATATTTTGCACTACTTGCTGTAAGTAAGTACCATAAACACAATTTGTTTGGAACCAGATGGTTCTAGTTTATGAAACTTTGGAACTATCTGGGTAGTAGTTCCAAACAAATTTTGTTTACGGTTCATTTTCATACAATAACAGAACATTGTGTAGGTAAACGGTAAAGCTACTAGCGCCATCTAGTGACTGTAACCATCACTATCATTGTAAATTAAGCATTTTGTGTCTAATAAACCTCACATGAAAATACCAAATAAACAAAATACTGACCTCCCCTCGTATATCAGCGCGTTCACAAATCTCAATAAACTTCAAAATCTGTTTCAAAGTTGGAACACCGAACTCCTTGATTCTTATCTCTGACCATTTTAACTTTTTCTCGCACTCCAGAATTGGCGGGATTCTCTCTGGTGACAACGTGATGAGGTGATTGACACCTACATCTGCCAGATAGTTCAGGTTTTCCACTGTTTGGGGAAAGCCCATAGCCGCAATTTTGTTCTCGATAAACCACGAGAAATTGATTGGAGGATAGGCTTCATAATCCTTTTTTTGTTGAGGAACTTCGACATGTTCAACTATTTCTTCTGTCTTCTCCTTCGGTTCCGTCCTATATTTGTACCAAATTTTGGCTAACTTCACGTTGGGCCGGTTGGGTACTGAACTCATCCTCACAAACACTAATTTCGATAAACTTCACTTCTAAAGGAATTGGCGCTGTTTATTTTTACCGGAGTACACCGCACTTGGTAGTTCGCCAGCCGATATTGGCAGCCACATTGGCACGGGCAGATTCGACATTTTAATGTTGTATTTATAGTGAAATGTCAATTACAAAATAATTAGGTTTTTTTTAGATGTGTTAGTTTTGTTACGAAGTACGCTGAACTTCACACTGTATCAAATTGTCGACTTTTCTACGGATAAACCCCGCAAATTCTCAAATGACGCCATTCTAATCTTTTCTATTTCGATGCACACTATCATTTACATCGTCACAGTTAAATTTCCATCAGCTCCCGTTGCTGCATCTTATGAGCGATTCAAATTTGAGTTGCGTTAAAGAGTAAGACCGTAAAACCGTCTCCTAAATAGTCATCATTATATCAGCCGAAAGACGTGCACTGCTGGACATGGGCCTCCCCCAAGAGGGCGGGTGGTTTCCCATAATCGCCACGCTTGGCAGGCGGGTACTAAATAGTATTTTTTTAATTCAGTACTATTAATTCGTTGTATAGGTAGTCAGCAGCACAAGTCGTAATCAATTTACGAACTAATTGGTCCGATATCGAAAACAGGACCCACAAGAGTCGCTGCACTAAATCCAGCGAGGCTATCTCGGCGATGACCATATTGACCATGGGTCATATTGGTACTGTATACTGTACCTTCCATGGATAAATAAAACACTACCTACCAAATTATTTTTCTGCAATTTAATATTTATCGCAAAAGTCACGCATCACGACATCACACATCTACGGGTAGGTACAGTTTTTCGGGTCTTTGATGTGTAACATCTTTCCTCTCGCTTTCCTGCAATCTGTGGGAGTGATTTCGTGAAATGGGGCGGAAGTGTGTAACAGGAAGCCGAGGAAGCGCGCTATTTGATTTGACCAATGATCGCGCCCTATTCGATTTGACCAATGAGCGCGCGCAGTGGTCGAGTTGGCTGTCAGTTGGTACTTTTAATGTTAATGTTGCTTTTTACCATGACGAGACGTTATGTTACGCAACCTATGCGACCTATGCGCGATTTTTTTTGAGGTTTATGACCAACCGCGACGTCACGCGAGGTTTCAATGCACTTTTGCGGCTTAATTTTTTGTTTTATAACTTAAAATTAAAATAAAATGTCCAATATTTTTTGGAAATCTAACTGAGGGACTAATTAGGTTTTTTCAGGAAAATATTCAGAAACCTGCCGTTAGATTAGTACGGCTGTTGGCGTAATCTGTGAAAATCTTGTGTAGAATTGTTTCGTCCCGTTAGATAAATAAGTGTTGGAATTTAACAAAAAAAACAAGCCGATTTCTAGAGAAGCGACATTAACCTGCCTACACAATTTATAGTAGGTACCTTGCCCTTGAATAAACGATTTGTGTGACATCAGTATAAACTATTAAAGAGTCAGGTGTTTCAACCTTACTTATTTTAATTATATTAATAGCTTTTTGTACTGAATCGTTTATTTATGTGACTACACATATTTTCACACACGATAAATCTTTCTTCAGGTTTGCCTCATTGGTTTTGTGGCTGCAAGTGTTCCTCCTGTGCATGAGGTCCTTGGGTTCCCCGGGTCTGGCACAGTCTTGTTGGGTATTATCTGGAATTGCTAACAATTCCAGATGGTAATGCCCAACAAGACTAGAGTATCCCGGAGTCTGGATGTGTGCCAGTGCCGTTATACCATACCGTGTACCTATACAACGTGTAACAGAATAAACGCAATACCTACTTGAAAAGGGGTCATTGTCGGTACTCATAATTGCGAACAACTTACTGTCAGTCCACGACTAAGGCTCTTTTCACATTACTCCAGAGAACCTTAACAGGTTCTGTGTATCCCGCACCTCGATGTACAGACGCTAGCACATCAAATTACAACAATCTGTCAAATTTCTTTAATAGATTTTCAACTTTATCGCTAAAGCATTAGGTCCAAGTTTGTTTAGGAAAATTTGACAGTTTCGGGTAGCTTGATGTGCTGGCGTCTGTACCCGAATATTGAGCTTAAGCTTTGTATGAAAAGTAGTAAGTGCCAATGCTACACACACGGATGCGTGGTTCTGAGTCCACTGCAGTGTAACACTTGTGCACTTGGCTTTACCTCCGTATCCCAGAGTCCCTGACCTCACACCTATAGGTAACCCCAGTATTTTTTTTTTTACTTCTGGTGAGTTTGCTCTTGACTCTAGTTTAGGTCATAGATGACAGAGACAAAGTCGACGATGGAGCGAGCTTACCCAGAAGAAGCCTGTTCACTCTAATTTTGAAGAGATTAGGGTTTATATGCGTTCGGAAACACAGACGCAGACAGAGAGATCCAAGTATTGTTGGGAAAAGGCTAAGCAGATGAGCCACTTATATTCAATGAGGGATTTCTGAAATTAACTAGGTGGCTGCTTTGAGACGTCAGGTCCTCTCATGTCAAAGCGCTAATGTTTAATGTTAAATTGACGACCATGTCAAGTTGATGTCATAAATTACATATTACAAGTGGAGGACCTCTTGCTAAAGTGGCGCCAACTGGTGGCGTGATTTTTACGAAAGCTCTCATTGCTATAGTACCGTCATAAGAGTAAAAGCGGTATCTCAGTGAAAGCGAGTTTCGAGAATATCTGAGTTTTGTAAATATGTATAAGAACTTACCTACTTTTCTTTTAAACTGAGATCTGCGAAATACTTATTACCTAAACGTTTATTATTTTTATAAGTACATTTTTTTTACATGTTCCTTTGGATGCGTATTTTTAAGCCATAAAAATCAACTTTACGTTGTTTTTAGATATCTATCTACCGCTCTTGCGCTTAGCATGGCAGTGCAGGGTCTGTAGGTTACGTATAAATAACATAAAGAAACGTCAAACAATAAAACAAACGCATTATATTTAACATCAGGTACACATATAACAAATCACAGTCGTCTAACTGAGCACACTCTTTGTGCACTCCTTTGCCGCTTGCACGAACTCCTCCATGACGTCGCCGCTAACTCCGAACCTCACTGGATTGTCCTCGGAAAGGTACTCGAAGTATCTGCCCACAGCTTCTTCATGCTCTTCGGCGTCTAGGGATCCTGTAACACAAATAAATTTTGTTAGGGACTGTATCAAGGCGTGTACCAATACGGGGAGGATTATGGGGGTTGAAACCCAAATGAATCAAACCCACCGTTTTATTCAGCCTACCAAGGCTGTATAAAACGGCTTACTAAAAATATGTTCAGGTATTTCTCTCTGATCCGCCTTGCCGAGGGGTAGGTATTGTGTTTTCAAGTTTTCTGGGTTTGAACCCCAAAAACCCAGTAATTTTGGGGTCAAATACTCGGCTAGTAATTGACCCTCAGCTGCGGTTTGACTGAAACAAACCAGCTGCGTCACAACCTAAGCAGCAGAAAAGGGAAATACAGAACCGTCGCTGTGAAACCCTTCCGAGGAATCCGATGCAGCGCTGTCCAGCGAAGCAAGAGTATGATGAGAATGACTTCACCAAAGTACAGAAGAACACAAAAAGCCTACTTGTCGCAATCAATGCGGTGCTGGACTGACAGGACCAAATATGCTGCTACATCCAGCGATACCTTCGACGTTGCTGTATGTGTCCCGACTGCATCACTCCACGAAGGTTGAGGAGATCGTGGAGTACATGAAGGTGAAGACCAACTGGACCTTGAGGGTCGAGAAGTTGGAACAGCGTCACAACACCAGCGCGCGGCGAGCGACTGACACAGCGACACTTGGAGCTGCGTCGGTCGCAGCTGCGCGAGGTCCTGGTGGCGGAATGGCGGGACAGGCTTTCCAGCCCTTCCGCCGGCCTCATCACCTTCGAGGCCATCCGGCCAGTGCTCTGGCTCGGGAGAAGGCACGGCTTCCTGTCGTTTCGTGCGATGCAGGTCCTCTCGGGGCATGGCTGCTTCGGGAGGTGCTTGTGTCGCATAGGCAGGGAGCCGGACGCTCGATGCCACCACTGCGTCGACTGTCGGGAGGACACGGCACGGCATACGCTGGCAGAGTGTGCAGCTTGGGAGGAGTCGCCGTGCCCTCATCTCTGTGATAGGCAGAGACCTCTCGCTGCCGGCCGTAGTTCATGCTATGGTCGGCGGTGAGGAGTCCTGGGACGCGGTGGTCTCCTTCTGCGAGACAGTTATCCCGCAGAAGGAGGTTGCGGAAAGGAAGAGGGAAATCTCGACCGCTCTCCCGGCCCGAAGCAGGCGCATCGGGCGTCGGAGGAGGGCATACGCTGCCCTCTTTCGGCTCTTTCACGTAGCCGGGGGGAGTCAAACACCTCACCCTGACTCCCCCCGCCGACGCGAGGTGGCCCGCAGAGGCGGGCCGGCACCAGCCGGGGATTGCGGAAGTCGCATACGTTCCCGCGATCCCCGGCGTAGGTGGGAGATGGACTACCGGGGTGGTTTTAGACAGTAAGAGTCTAACAGACCCCACCGCCCGCCCCAGGGCGGAGGACATCCATGAGGATTTCCCCCCGACATCAAAAAAATAAAAAATGTCACAACACCAACTTCGAGTCGTTTGTGGTGCGGGTTCCGACACAACATCTCGACACGTTCCTAATGGAAGAGTTTTGGCCGAAGGGTGTAGTCTACCAACGTTTTCGCGGCAGACTACGCGACACCGCGCAGCGTAACTCGACGCCGTCAATTCGGTGTCTTAGTTTGTAAGTTAATTAAGTAAGATTAATATGTATGAGTTCATTTTTTGTATGTTTAATTTGTGTATTTTATCTATGGGCCTTAGTTGCCTGATAATAAAGAATTATTATTATTATAAGGCTGGCTAACACGCATGGGCTGCTGACTAGACAGTAGACAGTTACTCGGATTGTCTAGTCGTATGCCAGCAGCTCGGCTCGCCTTAGCTGTCTACATGAAGATAGTAGCTGCTCAGTCTCTTGCGAGGCGCAGCACACACAATAGGTATACAGGTTCCGCTCGCAACTGCCTGGTTGTCACTGGCGAGCTACTGCCGAACGCTGCGAGTGATGTCCGAGTTCCTGCCATGTGCGAGTTACTGTCAGTAACCCATACGATGCGATGCGAGTTACTGCTCGGCCCACTGACTCGCACACTAGCTCGCACTGTATTAACTGGCAAATAGGCTTATAGAGGTATGCGGAACAGAGAGTAAAGTCCTGCACACCTCCACAGAGTGGGAGGATCCTCCGAACCAGACGGTTGTTGTGTCTGGTGGGCAACTGCCCGAGAATTCGGACTGTTGTATATGTTCAAATCGCACGGAGAACTTTGCTTGCGCGATGCAGGATTTCGTTGTTAGTTCGTCGTAGATGGCGCTGCGGTTCTTTTTGTTGCCGTACAAATTTCGCTTCTTAGTTTTTCATCGTTTTCATCGGCATTGATGCCGCTACAGGCTTATTCGAATTTAGTATTACATCAGGCCATTAGCCCATTAAAATTACATAAAAGATCGGCAATTCTACTCTGACTTATAAATAGTGATGCGTTTATAAAACGCGGTAATAATTATTGCAAGTTTCCCTCAAGAACGTTTATTCCAGCGCTTTCGTCATAGTTCGGCTGTAAATACTACAAAGACGTCAGCGGTCCACCGGAAGTCAATAATTGAACGTGAATCGAAATAGTTTTCAATGTAAAATTCACACTGTTTGTGATCAAAGTCTTTCAATATAATTTAACGATGATTTAAGCGGCTGATGAGAGATACCACACCTCATCACTGGGGCAGAGCATCTGCTCCCGGGACACGTACTACAGTGGTCAACCTGGAAACCTCTTAACGGATTGCGGACCCTGGTTGGCCGCTAAAGAAACAATCTGGCCAAATGGGGCAAGGTCTATAATAATCGACCCATCCTTAACACAATGCCAGTGTGGAGCCCCGTCGTAGGATATTATTATGCCACACCTAGGCTTGCCAACCGTACTCTAAAATAGAGCATTGTACTCTATTTTGCGTAGACGTACTCTATTATCTACAAAAGCACACTAAACTACTCTACTTATTTTGACTCTGTCTTATAATTAAACTGAAGGAAATCCTGCCATTTCAGTATTCCACTGAATGAGTTTGTCTTTTTGATCATAATTACAAATTGTTGATAAATGGAATCTATGGCTTCATTGAAATTCTGTAATTATTTTTAAAAACAACAACATTTTGGTTTCGCGATACCTAAGTAGTATAATAAAAAGTATTTATTCTATGACTACTCTTCATCAACCCTTCCTAAAATCAGAAATACTCTATTTCTTCTAAAAAAAGTTGGCAACCCTAGCCACACCTACTTTCCTGCCCTCTATCACAGATTACTAAATAGTTACTACGTAACCATAATAACTCTGATGTCAGCCACATTTCAGTACCTGAATGTGGCTGACATCAGAGCGTTCCAAGTGGCCACATATTCATAGCGGTCGGACTTGGAAGAGCAATAAACGCTTTTCCTTTAATAAGTTAGGTGTCTCTCCTCAATTAATTCCAGAATGTTTTTGTAACAGTTTGTAACAATCTTCCGGCATTAGAATTATCGAACATATTTTGGTAGTTGACGGAAAAATTCTGTATTCTTGCGTCTGATTCTTGGTCAAATGGTCAAGGTTCCCAGAAAATAGGTATAGGACAAGGTTATATCAACCCACGGCATGTTTATTTTGCTTCGGAGAGACACGATAATACCGTCGTAATTGCCGGTAGACAGACGAATAGATAAGTAGGTAGATGCAGACATCGCTAACGACTGGGCAGGTTTAACCCTAAAGCATTCAAATATCTTTAAAAATAAACTGGCCTAGGGCGAGTCGGATTCGCACACGAAGGGTTCCGTACTCCCGTACCCTCTCCTTTCATTTTTATCATTAGCAGTGTATTCTTGATCGAAGCAAACAAATGATCCGGTAGGTACTTCAGATATTGCTGTTGCTCATTGTCCAATTTAAATTTGGTTCTGCATCTAAGACAGGCAGAAACTAAAATATCTATTCCTATAAAAACGGCAATTCTGATTGAAAAACGATATGAGAAACCTAATAATGATTTTTAAATACCTATTCCACGATACCTACCCCACTTGACATAGTTTGTCGATTTTAATTTTTTGTCTTTTTCTCATTATGGCGTCCAAAATCGGCCATTTTGATTTTTCTTTCTATGACATTCGCGCTGCCATGACGAAACAAACGACGTGTCATTTAACAAAATCGGCCCACGCGTTTGGTCTAAATAGTGCCACAAAGGTACAAACACATATACATATGTACATTCTTTGCGTCTTGCAATCAGGTAAAAAACTAGGACATCTAATTGATAAAGATAGCAAAATGCACAGATGGCAACCACACCTGTATGAAACTACCCACATAAATAAAATCGATTGCAGACCCACCTGCCAATATCCATCAACTCTGATATATTGATGGATTATCCACTCGCGTCGCTCACGGTGTGCCAAGTGAACTGGTAATGGTATAATTTATTGTATCTACATATATCATAGCAGGAGCAGGAGTCATAGTATGAAATTCAGATTCACGTTTTAGAATAAGGCGAAATATGGTGTTTTGTAGTGGGGTCGGCCATCTTGTCGGCCCTGTGGAAACGCGACGACGCGACGCGTTGAAGGTTCCTAAAGAACCTAAATCTTCCAGTTTCACTGCTCGTGTATGTCTTAGGTTAGAGCTAACATTTCAAAGATATTTGACATATGGACATAAACCTGTGTGGTGGATTTACAGCCTTGCCTCCTGCTCTCACAGTGTGAGCAGGCCTTTTTTTAACGGGGGAAATCCTGATGGAGGGGTCTGTCAGACTCTTACTGACTAAAACCATCCCGGTGTTCCATCTCCTACCTACGCCGGGGATCGCGGGAACGTATGCGACTTCCGTATTCCCCAGCTGGTGCCGGCCCCCTCCTGCGACGCCACAGAGGGGCGCACGGGAACACCACGCGCCGTCACCTCAGGTCCGGATGAATGAATGGACCCCTGTACCGGGCCGGCTGTAGGGGGCCGGAAGAGGGCAACGTGGCATACGTTGCCCTCGGGACGGGAGAGCGATCGAGATTTCACTCTCCGTTTCCGCAGCCTCCTTCTGCGCGATGATGCGACTGTTTCGCAGAAGGAGACCACAGCGTCTCAGGACTCCTCGCCGCCGTCCATAGTACGGAGTACGGCCGGCAGCGAGAGGTCACTACCACAGCGGCACACTCTGCCAGCGTATGCCGCGTGTCCCAGTGAGCAGGCCTAGCCCAGCTGTGGGAATTTTACTGTCTGATAATGCTATGCTATTGAAAATCCGGACTTGTTTTGATTTAAATCTCTTCTCAATCTTATATTGTCTGTTATAGGGTATGTATTTGACTAAAAAAACTAATTAGTCCGTCAGCCTAGATTTCCAAAAAATATTGGAGACGAATTTTTTCTTTTGTCACGTAAACAAAAAATGAAGACGAAGCAGTGCGTTGAAAACTCGTGCTACGTCACATTCCACTACACTTTTAACTGGAATGTGACGTTACAAGCCCCCACTCCTTATCTTTGATGCGTTTTATCTTTAACTTTTTATGGATTTGATAAAAAAAAAAACGTACTTATCCAATATTTTTAGATGTTCTAACTGACGGACTAAATAGAATTATATTTTTTTAACTCAGGCAACATCCCTATTATCACGGGTGATCCAATTCATGAAATGACTAAGTCCATTTTCAACGGTTTCGAGATATTAACACTGGTTTATTAAGTTTTTCATTCCCTTTCGAATGGTCTATTCAAGATTTTTGGGAAAAATCTCTAAGTGCCATTTCCGAAAGTATAAAAAAGGCAAAAAAGACGGATCTTCCATTCATAAAATCCCTATGTCCAAGAAATCACTAAGTCATAAGTTTTTTTTGGAAGAAATCGCTAAGTCCTAATGGCAATACGACGTGTGAAAAATTTAAAGTTGACATTACCTCTGCTGAATTAGCGAAAGATACAAATAAAACAAAACAACTTAAAGGTGCACATGAACTGCACCTGAGAAAAGCTGAGGCATTCTTAAAGACACTGTCTAAAGTCGAAAAAGAGAAACCATCAAACAGTTTATCACTATGCTTTGATTTCCAGAAAAATTTGCCTCTCCCTGTAACTAATATCACGGACGAATACTATTTAAGATAGTTATGGCTGCATAATTTTGGAGTGCATAATTTGTGTCAGAATACTGCAGCTATGTTTCTATTTACTGAGAATTACGCACACAAAGGACCCAATGAGGTAATAACTGCACTGGAATATTATATTACCAAAGAAAAAATTCCGAGTCAACACCAGTTAGATCTTTACTGTGACAACTGCTATAGTCAAAACAAGAATAGATATATATTCACCTTTTTGGATCAACTGTGCGCAAAAGGAGTATTTGAGAAAATAACAGTCTCATACCCGATACCAGGACATTCAATGATGCCCATCGATCGGGATTTTGCTCTTATCGAAAGAAAAAAGAAGAAGTATGACAAAATATATACACCAGAATATTATGTTCAGCTCATTAAAAATAGTAAGAATACAAACAAATTTGAAATAGTATTCTTAGAGAAAAGTTTGATGAAGGAATGTAGCCCTCATGATGTTCTGAAAGGAAAAGACTATAAAAAACTGTACGATGAACGAATAAAAGCAAGTCTGCCTGGTATATCCAAATGCCGTAGAGTTATTTTCAAAAGAAGCGGTAAACCAGAGTTTGCTGTGTCTATGAAAGGTCAAGATTTTAAGCCGTTTTCATTATATAAGGTCGGTTACAGCAGATTAGTCAACGAAACGCCTGATGACTGCTACGACGCACCCTTAACTATAAAGGCAGCTAAATTGCAAGATGTAAAGCGGTTGCTAGAATCTGTTCCTGAATCGGAAAGGTATTTTTATGAGGATTTATTAAATGGAACTAACTGCAGAATTCGATTCTGAAGAAGAAGTAGAATGATAAGCTGATTTTGTTCAAATGTAGTACTGTGTAAAGCAATAATATACCTAAGTCCACCATTTGTCGCTCTAATATGACTAAGTCCAGGGATTAGAAATAAGTCCAAGTTTTTTTATATTTTATTAAGAGACCTCTGTTACATATATCGTTTTGATTCTTTCAATAAATAAAACTACTTAGTTTGCGCTAAAATATATATTTAAATTGTTTTTTTTAACCAATGCATGTTATTTCAGCAGACATTTAAAACATAAAATTATAAATATCTCAAATGTCACTTTTAGGACTTAGTGATTTCTTGAATTGGGCCACCCCTTTTTTTTAAGGTATAAATATTGTGCCTCGGCAGCTTTTGTAAAACACCCTGCTTTCTGTAGACAGTTAAGTATATCGTTCAAGGGTAATTCGATATACCGTACGGGACTCGTCCAAACCATGGACTACTTGCTCCGTGCTCCAAGTGAACACACTAGCACCATTCATGACTCAATGAATACCATTACAAACGTGGCCTGGCTACCTACCGGGCACGAACTGTTTCAGAATCACCATTGACTCGAAAATAAGTGGAGGGTTTATGGGGGTATGTACATATCATTATATATATATAGTAAATACACATAGATAAGTAGATACCTACCATAGTACAGTCAACAAAGCTATTTGGTACGCAGGCAGCTAACTTGCAACTACTTTTAAACAATGTTGTGAGCGTTCTATTATCGTTCAACACACTCGTAAGTATGTATGTCATAAGCTTGAAAAGTTATAGTGCACACATCTATATAAATAAAAATGGACCGCTAAATGTGTTGCTAAGCGCAAAACTCGAGAACGGCTGGACCAATTTTGCTAATTCTTTTTTTTGTTGTGTTTGTCATTGTCGGGAAAAGGTACTTATGAAAGAAAAATTTGAAAAAACATCTGAATCCGGGCGGAGCCGGGGCGGTCCTCTAGTTAGAAATAAGTAATAGCAGTGCAGTGAAAAAATAATATTTTTGCCTGTATACCAAATAGCTTTGTTGACTGTACCTACATACACCTACGTATTGGAAAATCAGCTCTAAAATAAATGTCTCGTCTTACCTGGCCTGATCATCCTAATGGAGTTCATGGCCTGGTCGGGTGCGAAGCGGTGGAAGTGAATGAGGTAGCAGGCCAGCATCACGCCCGATCTACTCCTGCCTTGGCGACAGTGGACGCCCATCACCTGTGGAGTTACCATACTATGAGGATGAGACTAAACAACGTGAAGTCGTACGTGTTATTTTACTGGGACGAGCCTGTAATCACCAAGAGAAATCATGGCTGTTCACTAGGTATATTTTTTCGAGTTAACTGCACACATAAATGTATCGGGTAGTCGATTTTTTTTCGCGATTTCGTATTCGGTCCGACAGTTGATAATGATAAGTACAGACGGCAGCATACCAAGCTACCCGAAACTGTCAAACTTTCCCAATAAAGTTGAAAATCTATTAAAGAAATTTGACAGATTGATGTAGCCTGATGTGCTGGCGTCTGCACAGTAATCCTTTTTTCAGGTTTGCGTTTATTCTTTTTTCTATACGTGGTATACCGAATTCATGGTGGCAACGCAGATTATCCAAATAGGGCTAGAAATAGTAGGTAGTATAGTGCACAAAGTGTGTGCGCAAACACCGGGGAACTCTGTTAACCTCATAGTCCAATGGGACGGCAATCCGACACGACCTGGGAGAGATGAGGCGCAGGACCAACGGCTCTAAACGCAGGGGTGTTACACTACCAACTTCCGAATTCCGGACTGAGTATTTCGTAACGGAAGATGACGATAAGTCTTTTTGACCGACCTAGGAATCAAGCCGAGGACCTGAATAGAACGAGACCACGACTAGTATGGTATCAAGTCCTGTGAAGAATTCATTAGAAAATGACATACAACTAGTCCTACGAGGTTTATTAATTGTTGCCATTTTTTTGGGACTACAAGAATTTGCTTTGCAGCTGGTCACTTTCGCCTGTTGTTGCTGCTTCGATCCGTTGAGTAGAGACTAGAGCGCACTTACTCAAGTCATGAGCGAGCGAAGCAACCCCTACAGCCCAAACCCCTTTCGCAAAACAAGCGAATGGAGCAAGCCCAATCTCAAACGATCGAGCGAAGCGAGCTCACCGGTCCTACGAGTGAGCTGACACGAGCACAGCGGGTGAAGTGAACCACCTACAACTCCCATAGAAGAAATAGACCCATGTAACATGTTGGAGAAGCTAATATGCCAATGTTGTGTGACCGTAACCACATGTAATTTATGTTTACAAGCTGTTTTAAAATAGGGATGACGGCGTCACCGTCACAAATTTACCAAAATGGAAAAGCACTTGTGTGACTAGTCCAGTATTATAATTATGGCATTTAGCCACAATTTTAATGATTCTCGTTATTTATTTGGCACATGCGAGACGTAATTCGTATTTGCTCAGGTAAATACGTATACCTAGTTGTCCTGAAATAGATTTTGTTTATTTATGTCAGGTGAGACCTGATTGGGGCTATATTTTGAAGCATTTTAGACGCTATTTGACGCTAATGATGTAAGGTCACGCCATTATCTTCAACATCTAATAAACGTAAGGGTGAAGTCATTTGTTAAGTTTTATGAGGCAAACTTTGGAAGCCGGTCGCTTCTGTAAATGTCGAAGTGAAGGCTTGCGTGAAGTGATCACGAGGTGAGCTGTCAATCCATATAATCAAGATGGCACGTGATCACGAAGTCAGCTGTCATTCCATCTTGATTATATGGATTGACCTCGTGAACACTTCACTCAAGCCTTCACACTTCGACATGTTTACAGAATCAAAAAGAAGAGATTACGATCATTCTTTCACTGATATAAACTTACGCCACCGGGCCACTAAATGTCATAGCGAAAATCAAAACATTCTATTTTCTAGTGGCCCCGGGAGGGAAAGTCGTGAGAAAATGTCTATACCTACTAATATTTTACAGCTGAAGAGTGTTTGGTTGAACGCGCTAATCCCAGGAACTACTGGTTCGAATAGAAAAATATTTTAGTGTTGGATAAACCATTTATCGAGGAAGGCATATAACATTACGCTACGACCAATAGGAGCGGAACATAAATGAAAAATGTGACCCAGACGAAGTTGCGCGGGTCAGCTGGTTCTGAATATAAGGCATCCTGTTGCGTTAAAAAGTAAAAGGCTTTAATCACCAAACTTGGAAAATTAATTGATGATTGATAAAAGTTTGTACCTATGTGGTCTACCCTTTTCTTAGTTTCCTTGATAGCTTACTGTTGGTTGTCTTCTATACTAAGGTTAAGGCATATTAAAGACACCATAGATAAGTAGGAACTAAGAACCACCAGTCTTCTTCAAAGCCTTTCTACCTGTTTCAGAAATAGATAAATAGTAGATTAATGGTATTATTTTTTTATATGTGTATGACAGACATTGGAGACTTGGTCCCTCCATTTTGACGGTCACAAACAACTGACCCAGTATGTTGACATGACATTTTCTCCATTTAAAATTAGAATCTCAACGCATGATGGATGAGGTCACTGTCCTGTCTTTTTTTAGGAAAGTGAGCACCTGCCTTTTGTAGTTATCCTGGTCAAAATTTATTTTGAAATAAGAAGAATATTATATTGTTGTGGACTAAAACGAGAGTTTATTTTAATGATATTTATATCTACTTATTGCCTCAATATAGCGATGTAGCGTGATGGATGATACACGAATAAAGATATCTAATGGATAGTTTTAAACACTCACCTCACCATTTTTGTCGGCTTTCTTACAAACGTCGATAAACTGCTTAACTTGGTCTATGCTGGGGGCTTCAAATTCTCCTACGGGTATTTCTACCCATCTTAGCCTGGGCATATCATCCACCGGAGGTTTCTTACCGGCTGTTAATGTGACCAGAACCGTGATACCTTGATCTATTAAAAATTTCAAGTTCTCTTTATTCCTAGGAAAGGCCATGGCTGCTATTTTTTTCGGAATCACCCAGGAGAATTTTAAAGGTGGATAAGCATCTACCTCGATGTCTGGAAACGGGTTTTCTGGTATAATAACTGTTAATTCGTTCCTTATTTCCTTTGTGGCTCCCGCCAAATTTTTATCATCTTGCTCTGTGATATTTTCTATCCTTGATATTATTTCTCTGGCTTCGTACTCATCACCCATGGCTGTATAATTTGTCGTCACTGCACGAAGAAAAACGAAATGATTATTTGCCGCGCAAATGTATGTCAAATATTTTTTTAATATGAATTTGTTGGGCACAAGTATTTTCAGCACCGATTATTTTTCCGGTTGACCATCTAGCGCGGTTTTTGCGTGTTAACTGACTAGAAAGGGCGGGAAAAGTTGGCACTGGCTTCGCTGGAGATGTAACATTTATTTCTGGAGTCTCTTATGTTTACAACGATTAATTTCTCGCGTTAAAGATTTAGTTTTCACGATGTTCAGCCTTGTTTCGACACAATAGAAAGTAAGAATAGAATTATTGTTATTTTTTTAGGTTAGGTTTTCCCTCGTTGAGATCGTCTGGAAATTAGTCGCGTGTAAGATCTCGTGCTTTCAAATCACGGATGTTTTATTTATCAATGACGTACATAATGTACGTACCTACTTATATGAGTTATTGTTGTAGATGACGTTCTTAAAGTTTCTCTGTAAACACAGATCTGCTATTTCCAACTGGATGTGCTTTGTAAATGTGCAATAAGAAAATTATGGGGGATCGTTTGATTCGCTTCAATTGTTCGAAAATTTTGTTGTTCGGATATTCCTGTCGATGTCTCCTTACTACTAAAATATCTGTGTTTTGAGTCAAGTGGGCTTTTCCATTGCCGTTACATTTTATATGAACAAAACCGATTTTAAATAAACCTAAGGCCAAAATAATAAACAAATTAGAGTTGTTTAGATTTTCTATTCTTTCCATTCGATATCGATAAGTCAAAGTCAAAGCATTTATTTCAAATAAACCATTATCAGGTACTTTTGAATTGTCAAAGATAGGTTTGCGAAGTTTCTCAAGTTTAATTAGAACCCGTGGAATAATCCCACAAACTTCTTATCTTTCAAAAATGCCTACGTGGGTATGCGACATGCTAAAGGACTAACTAGAAGAACTTAATAGGTCTCGTAGGATTTTCTCACAGAAACAAACGAACTGTCATAATTTAAAGTCAACTTCAAACGGTGTTTTGACTGATTCTCTGGATTAGCTAGGTTCAGCACAGATCTGCCACTCGAATATGGTCTGGGCCTGGGGGGCTACTCTCTAGGCCCGATGTCCGTAGTTTCGGCATTCATGGCAACGGTATTATTCGGTTGAAATTACCGAAATCGCTATCAATGTGTATCTTCAGGCCCTGATTTTGAAATGCCTTTTTTAGCATGCATAGTTTTTCAACCCTTTATTTAATAAATCAAATACTTACATAACTAGAGCCCGAGTTATTATCACGCTATCAAAACCAAGACTGATGCACGCCAAATACAATGAAACCGAATAAGGAGACAGCAATGCAACTGTCAATATGTCAAACTTAGGAATAAAAAACCACACACAATGCAAAATCAACTTTAATCCACATTTTTATGGTTGAATATTGCCTGAAGTTTTGCTGCGAAAATCTGAACTTACCTTTCAAGCGATTATAGTCTTTAAGATCCAGTTTTAGAGGCGATAATTGTCTGATCTAACTATGCAATAGGCCTGTATGATCATTAATCCCTTACCCAGTTCAAGGAGTCTCTTTAAGAACAGCCAGACAGGTTGACGTTTGGCAACTTCTGCCAAAAGTGTTAATAAATGAAATGAATTACTTTTTATTTATTGCTACTCTAATGTGTGATGAAATTGAGAACGAAAATAAGTGTCTTATTATAGGTTTTTATAATGATATAATATCTTAGAATGGCTTGAAGTAATTTGAAAATATGAGGTATGTAGCTATGTCATGTAACATAAAGGTAAGTATCCATTGCCATTCACGAAAATAAACTGAAGGGTTTCTTTCACTCCGTGTGTATGAACCTACCTAGGTATTTGTACGGAAATATATGCCGGATAATACCGGTAGAGTTGGTGATAATTAGGTAGGTAGATAGGTACTTCAAGTTTCTATACTTATATATGAAGGACAGGTACATAGGATACATTTTAAAATTTAAGACAGCCAAAAAAAAAAACGGTTGGCGAATGTGGTGTGACGATCTGACCATGTTTGGGGGGCCAACTTGGCCAGAGATTGCCTAAGGGCCAGGTTTGGAAGGCGAGCCCTATGCATATGCCCTGCAGTGGGACTGTGGGACACAATAGTAGGCAAAAAAAAAAATTAAGTGTAGGTACCTACAGGATTTAGTTTGACAAAATATTTTGCTCTATTCCCCAAAGATTTCCTTGTTTTCATTGGTGTTCCATTTTCAAGGATTAAAAAAAAAGTTTTTTTAAAAAAGAACTGACCGTTCTCCCGGTCATAAATTCACTGAGATTAAACATTCGCCACTTCCTAGTAACAAGGTACTTTCTCTATAATTATTCAAGGCTATAGGAGAAATTTATAACATGTTTAAACGACATAGGAAGCGGAGGGACTCGAATTCATTATTTATCTGCCTTATCTACGATTCACAACCTTATCAACTAGATGTAAAGTGCATTTTCAATTAACACGAGCATGGCCTAATGCTCTTTTACCTGACGCAATATTAGACAGAATTAGATTACGGTTTTAGATCGCGGTGAACTTGAAACACATTTGATAAAATATGGGATACCAGTGTGTGTAGGTAGGTCTCCGCGAATAGAGCCATTACTTTCATAAGCAGAGATCGGAATATGTTGACTATATTTACCTAATGATCGTGGAAGTAAGTAACATAGAGTTCATAATACCTCCTCTAATATCCCGGAATCATAAACATGACGATTGTATCCCGGAATTTAAGAAATTGCAAATTACTTATTGCGCTATGAATAAAAAAAAATGCGCTTGAAACACATTTGAACAAAATTATTATGTTGAAGAATCTTACTACTTTTACAGTTCCGTACCTACTAAAACTGTTAAATTAAATGAGTAGCTTTGTTTTCGCACAACTCTTTCTATTTTTGATTCGTCAAATTAGTCATACGCAAATATCAGTTCATGTTTTTATAATCCCGGGTTTTAATTGTCATGATTCCGGGTTTTGACAGGAGATATACCTATTCCGATCTCTGTTCATAAGACAATATGCATGTTATTTAGCAACTGATTTTGTTCGCGGCTTTGTTCGCATTAATCTGACCCCCATAGGTGCCTTCATAAAGTAACTGGTTTTCGGTACAGACAGACATGACTGACTGTCTGTGCCGAAAACCTACTTCTTTATGAAGGCAACCATAGTCACTGTACCAAAATCGGTTCAGCGATTAAGAAAAAGAAATGAACTTGTATGGCAAATCTGTACACACAGGTGTTGACACAGGTTGAGATGGTACAGACACAGACAAATTAACCATAAAAGTTTTACCTGCACCGATCAGTACCGACCCGTACCGACCTGTTTGTACCGAAATCCTGCTTCTTGATGAACGCACCCTTAGGCGTGTTACAAATACTCTTGCGTATTTTTAATATTAGCTAACAGAAGCTCGTAGCTTCTGTTAGCGCCTTCGCCCGAGTAAAAGTAGAAAATCTTCCCGAGGGGACATAATCCCGGGAGAATTCCAGCTTCCAGGACATGGTCTACCCGTGTGCCAAAAGTTTCATCCAAAATCGTTCAGCCGCTAAGCTTGAAGAGGTAACAAACAGACAAACTGAAAGAAAAATTATAATATTAGCATGGAGAGGTTAGGATAAGTAAGACGTTAAGTGTTGTTTAATAGTGTCCAGCCAGTAGTGCTGAGACCACCAACACAGGTACCGAAGGAAGTCAAAGATGCAGCTGATTACCAGTATTTTACGTGGCTGCCCACCATACCTGGCTGACCTCTGCAACCTAGTTAAGTACTGGATACCACGATACACCTTGGTAATTGTCAAGACTAATTGTCTGAAGATTCGGGCTTCTGACTACCCGTAACGACTCACTAAGATCTGTTTGAGACCGCTTGGAACAACGAAAGCACGGAGGCAAACTTGGTAGATATGTTACTAATAGAAACCTGTCAATCGTCCTAACTCGGCAAGCGTTGCTTGCCTTAAAGGGCCGCGGAAACTCTCTCTAAAAAATTCCGCAACCCTGCTGACCAAGTTCGAACCCTGCGGCTGTTACCTACTATTTAGCCACGAGCTTCTCCGCTATTATCATTGTGCATACGACCGAAGACTAGTACTCAACAGAAACAAATTATACGTTGAAAACTATCGCTCATCACTTCTGTACTGTGTTGTGTGACTTTGGGTTGGTGTCAACGTACACTACACTTATTGTGGGCGTCGACACCGAACGACTGTCAAGAACATGTGAAAATTGTGAACGTGACCAAAACATCTGTATGGTTTATAGAACTTTAAATTGAGTATGTCAACAATTTTACTGCTAATGACAATAACTGGGGTAGACGTATCATAGAAATTCTGGATACCGCTTTCACGCCAGGTGGAGCCACGATCTTGGTTGAAACGCTGGTAGAAGTTGAATGATAAGTAAGATAGATAGATAAAACATTTATTTGGTACAAGAACAGAAAACACAAAAGCACACCTACATAAATCATAACATAATACTAGAAAATACAAATATGAAAACAGATAAAAAAAAGAAAAAGACAGAATTCATGGCAATCTCAGAGTGCCAAACTACCTACCGACATAAAAAAAATGAAATCCAATGTGCGGTGTGTGTCTCATGTAGCACCAAATGGGAGTTCAACTCAGCACATGTGCCAGGCAAATATGCCTGACGCTGGTATTCTGCTGGATCCCAGTAGCGACATACGGACGTTGAGCAGATGCAGAACAGTTAAAATGTCAACAAATAGTAATTTTGTGTATGAAACTGTTTGGTGAGTATGCCACATTTGTTTTTATTTAATATTTTGTTTTTCCGGTGTGTGTAATGTTAATAGATATAAATAGATATTATATAGTTGTAGGAATATAAATGGTGTGCGTTATCTTATTTATAAATTATATTCATAATGGTAGGAGTACCTATAAATTATGTTATTATTATGATTGAATTATTGAAATTATTTGGAGGCGACTTTTAAGGTAAAATATTGTAGAATACTGGCTGTGACCCACTGTGTTTCCAATATTTATTAGAGATTTGAGTTGCTTATAGTATGCCCTTTTAGAATCTGACTTCGTTTTACGGTACTTGGCTAGGGCATCATTAGTTTTATGGTATCAGTAATCCAGGGGTAAGACGGTTCCTTGATTAAGCATGTCTTAACCGGAGCGTGCACGTCGTAAATGGTTAAAATGTTTTTATTCAATACCTCAACCACGTGATTTACTTTGGGCAATGATGTCCCAGTGTTTAGGTATGCGATAAGTCACTATCAAGTATTTCATGGTTTAATTGTTTAAAGGGTCTGAACGTTAGGTACTGAGTGGGGTTGATATTGTTACGCGCATGAAATAATGTCGGGTACATTAAATTACTACTAGCGCCATCTAGTATCGAGTAGCAGAACTAGTAGAGTCAAGTACCTTCTAGACATTTCTTTGCCAGAACATTCTACACTTCTCGATATCTGGTCAGTCGGCAGCGGTAGTTACGAGTACTTTCCAGATGTTTCGAGAAAAGAAGTTTCTAGAATTAACTGACCTAACTAGAGAGCGTGTAGTCTGCGACCGAGTCAGTACCCATTGGATTAGCGATACAAGCGAATACTTCGGAAGCGATCTTCAAGTGCGATTAAAATGATCAGTGGTGAAGTTGTGTTCTATAATTAGTGAGTTTAAAGTTGTAATTAGTGTTTTTAAATTAAAGTTTCATTTTGGTTATTTAATCGGCTGTTTTTATTGTCACGAACCCCAAGCTCGTAACAATATTTACTACGCTTAATTTTGGATTCACAGACGATAAACGAGTGGCCATTTAATGAGCCATACGGCTCAACGGACACCTCTTTGAGGTTGAGATTAGCACAAAAAAGGTCGATCAATGTTTCGCTATGGTCTGTGAAATGGGTAGGCGAACTTATTAGCTGTTTTAAGCTTAGGCTATTCAGAAACTCTCTTTCTTAGTTTGCACGTTAGTATTCAGTAAATCGACATTAAAGTGAGAGAGAGCAGTATGTAACGGTCACATTTAACTAAGGAGCTAATGGATAAGGTCGAGAAAGAGGTCCAAGTCGAACCGAGCAGGATGATAATAATATAATAATAATAATATCTTGGGACAACTCACACACGCTTATCCGATCCCAAACTAGGCAGAGCCTGTGCTATGGCAAACAGACAACTGATAAACATACTTATATATTTCTAAATACATACATGTTATAGACAAATTACACCCAGACACAGAACAAATGATCATGCTCATCACACAAAGATTTGTTCTGGGTGGGAATAGAACCCACGACCTCCGGCTTAGCAGTCAGGGTCACTAACCACTCGACCAACAGGCCAGTCTGCTGCAGTGAGCAGTGATACGCTGTACCAATAGCAATTTTAATACCATTTAGTGTTAGGGTAATCCACATTTGTTCAATAGTCCCGTATCTTGGGTCGGTTGGATTAGACCAGTTACATGCGCTCAGGCCGCGCTTAAGATACAACCCCACTTCTCCCCCGCGACCCCCGTGCACAGTCAGCGGCCGCGGCGTGTGGTGCAGGCGGTAACCTGGCACAGCAGGCGCGCGCCCCTGCTCGCCGGCTCGTAACCAAGTCTCGTTGACTGCCATCACGTTGAAAGAGCTCCAGTGCTCGTAGATCCTAGGTTCGTTCCCTGGGACCTAATGATTGTCTCTTACGTTTGGCGGTCGCAAGTATGTAGGTCCGGACTCGATTCCCTGGTAAGAATGACCGCTTCACTAGTAGGCATAAAGACCACGTTGCAGAAAGCACAGCGTAGGGTAGTCCTACTAGAAGCACGGGCGCTCGAAGTGTGAGGTCTATCCACCAACCGAGTGATCCCAGGCAAGATGGTGGCACAGTGATGACTTGCTGTCGTGCACAGCGAGGCTCAGGGGAGACCCCTTGAGTCTTCCCAGACCCCAGGGATGTGGTTCACAGGCATTGCGAACAGGGGGTTCCAGAGTGGTCTTTTAAGAGGTAACGGGCCCTTCCAGATGATCACCGGGGTCGTTATAATGAGGTAAAAATTCCAACCTCCCTGGACTTTTCCTGAAAAGTCCAGGCAACTCTTGAAGGACTAGAAGTCCCCCCAAAACGAAAAAAAATAAGAAGCCTACTACAAGCTGTCCGAATGGCAGCTGTGGAACAGTTGTGATGATGCTTGGGGAGGCCTGTGTTTATTTATGACTACTTACTTGAACACGTGTAACTCTGAAAAAGGTTACCTTGTAAAATCATTGCAATAACATTATTTTCGACGCTAATAATTTACTTTGACAGCGTAAGACACATTAGTACGTTCTTGCCCTATTTATAAACGTTTGGTGTGATTTATATTGTAGCAGAAAGTGGTGTTTGTATAAGTATTATTCAAAGCTCTCATTTTTTTATTTAGATATTGTCGTTCTTGTGGAGCTCGTGGCTAAGCAATAAATAACAACCGCACGGTCGACCCTCAAGGTTAAGCAACGCTTGCCGAGGTCGGTCCTTGGATAGTTGACCATCCAGTATATACCAAGAGTGCTTTGTGCCTCGATAAGCACATTAAGACATTTGTTATTATTTATTTATTATATATTTTATTGTACACCTCATAATAAGAACAGGACAATCATACTTACATAAAATAAGTGCACAATGGGCGTTATTTGTAGATCTTTGACAGTCATTACGGGTAGACAGAAACCAGAAAATCTGACATCAGTCTTGCAAAGTGGTACCTATGGTTTTCCAGTTAATGGGCTGTGGAGATCAGATCTTGTAAAATACTGGTATTCAGCAGCATCCGGCTAGACTGGAAGCCGACCCTAAGGCACTTGTCTCACCGCCAACGATCAGCGAGAAGCGAGTTAACTAGAAACTAGATACGAGTTTGCGTGCAGCGAGAAGGAAGTGTGTAGTTCCGATAGTTTTGTCGCTCGGCTATAAGCGAGTGCTCTTGTGCGACGGGCGATTACTCGCACCACTCGCTCCGGCCGGCCGAGAGATACATTCTTGCGCACACCTGGACGCGCTACGAAGCGCTGAATTCATATGTTAACTCAGATCCGCACTATAGATACGCTGATTGGTCTCTTGCTTGACGTAAGTTGTGACCGCCAAGCGAGCATCGCCGAGCCGATCTTTGATATTTTTTGTCGCTGCGACAAACTAGTGGTAAGAAAGTTCTCGCTGGTAGTGTGAACAGCCAGATATCGACTATAAATGTAGGTGTCTCTTTTACTCTTGTCCTTGACTTGTACCTTTGTCCGTTCCCTCAGCGAGAAAATAGTCGATAGCTAATCGCTTACCTACTCGTACGACAATTGCCTAACATAGTTGGGAAAAGGGTAGGCAGCTCCATCTTTGTCTAAGGCGGTTATCACACTGCACCGGATACCGCTGCGGGGCTGCTGTTTTTAGTGAAGTTAAAAACCGCAGGGAGATGCGGTGTGACTGTGTTATACCCTGCGGTTTTTGTAAGTATTTGTTTCTCTAAATATTCATTAACACATTACACGTAGGTACACAAACAAATTCATACAAAAATTCCTTTTTAGTGCAGCCGTGAGACACACACTTGGTTCTTAGCATACCTACATTTATTTTTTATTTCTATGTACCCTGCGTGATTTATGTACCTAAGTGCTAAATAAATATTATTCTCTCTTTCTTTCTTTCTATGCAAATCAAGATTCTACAGTTTAAAGTTAAAAACCGCAGCACCGCACACTGGAGCGGTGTCCGGTGCAGTCTGCGCTGATTTTGTACAAACTATTTTTCCCGTTTTCACCCTCTTCAAGGTTGAATTTCCATAAATCCCTTAGTGCTCACCTACATCAGAAATGGAAACCTTGTTCAAAATTTTCATGTTCCTAATCCCGGTAGTTTTGGCTGCGCGTTAATATCTCAGTCAGTCAGTTTCTTATTTATATGTCGGATCCGGTCATGAGTATGGAGCAGGGTTATTGCGTTGCGAATCCGCATTAATATAGACATCTTTTTTTTACTATGGGAAATCATCAAATGAATCCTCCCGCTCGGGGCGGAGCGGAAGGGAGTGTCAGACTCTTACTGACTAAAACCTTTTCGTTTTTTTGTTTTGTGTTGCGCCTCGCAGTTCAACCTATAAGGTTGTCGACTGCTTAACCGAGCTTGCCTGTGGTGGTCTTAATATAATATTAAAGTCTCCAGCCAGGGCTTATAAAAAACTTACAAACGAAGCGACTACACGCTAAGGACACCCCCTGTGGGGTACGGGCCTCGGCTAAGGGCGCCGCTGGGGGGAAGACAGCTAGGGCCTTCGTTGTCACTAGTTCCATTAACAGTTCCATGATGGAACTACTGATTGTTTTTTTTATCACTAGTTCCATTTTAAAAGAATCTGAAAATAATGGAACTAATGTTGAATTTATTATCAGTAGTTCCACATTATATTTTTGGCACAAATTTTTTAAGGGTGTAAAAGCACTTAGTTATTTATAATAATTATCTATATAAATAAAAATGAATCGCTAAATGTGTTGCTAAGCGCAAAACTCGAGAACGGCTGGTCCAATTTCGCTAATTCTTTTATTGTTGTGTTGGTTATTGTCAGGAGAAGGTTCATATGAAAGAAAATTTTCAAAAACATTAACATCCGGGCGAAGCCGGGGCGGTCGGTAGTCAATAAAATCAACAAATATAATTATTTTTTCATGTATGTTTCAGATTCATTACATTTATTACAGTACGCGCTCAACGAAGTTTATCTAAAAAATGACCCACAGATATTTCGCCTGTTAAAAGCTGCATTTGGGCTTCAATGACTAAGTCATTTCTGTCTCTGTAAATTCTTCGTCGTTTAGGTTGGGAGCTCTGCCCATAGTTTTGTAGAAGATTAGTTCTATACTTCATTAACATTGCATCATCATATAGAATATGTAAGAGTGCAATAAATTTGACTCATTTTTATTGACATTTGCATTCATATTATGATGCCAGCCTTCAAGGACATTATTTGTCCCATGAATCTCACCATAAACTCTTCCTTTTTTTGAAGTCGGTTATAAAAACTAGAAGTAGTTATTCCAGGATATGCACTGTATGTGTGCCAAATTTCATCCAAATCCCTTCAGCCGTTTTTGCCTGATTGTTGCACAAACATACAAACTATCACATTTATAATATAATAGGTAATAGAACTAGCTTTTGCGTGGAATAGTTACTTTGGGCAGCCATTTTAAAAGCGCTTGAACATATTTTTATTTATTTTAAATCAAGTGCCTAAATACAAAAGTTCATGGTTTTATCTTCAATAATGATGGCCTCCCATTGAATCTTCCATCCCCTATTTCAACACCTTCAGCCCTTTTCTCGCGACAAAAGGTAGCCGAGAGACCTTGGAGAACCAGGGTCTAATCTATCTCTGTACCAAAATTCATCAAAATCGATTCAGCTGTTTAGGCGTGAAAGCGTAATAGACAGACAGACAACAGAAAGACAGTAACTTTCGCATTCATAATATTAGTATGGATTTGCAGGGGTTATAACTCTCGATAAATTATGAACAGAACATTTCTTCTACTACGTACCTACTCGTAGGTACCTAGGTACGCATCTTTTATATAACGCATACAAATTCTTTTAACAAGATTCCATGCACTACAATATTAAGTTGCGCCAAAATCTTGAGGAGTTGATCTTTCAGGTTAAGCAACGCTTGCCAAAGTCGGTCCGTGGATGGGTGACCTCCCATTACTTACCAAGACTTCTCCGTGCCTCGTGCACATTTAGCCTGGTTGTAATTTTTCATTTTTGGCCGTTGTTGACGGATGGTCAGATGCCAGAAAATCTGACACCAGTTTTGCCAAGGGGTATGGTACCCAGTAACTGGGTAAGTTACTTGCTTGTGGTAGTCAGATAGGCAGTCATTCCATGTCACCGACTCTAACATGGTTGAGAACTGTGTAAGCATCTTGAGTTTTTTTTTTAAACGATTTCTCTTCCTAACGCAAAGCGTATTTGGAGGAACACGGGTGGGTTCTAGTCAGTAGGAGTCTGACATTCCCTTCTGCTCCCCCGTAGAGCAGGAGATGTCATTTGATTGCTGTGGTGATCGCTCAAAAGCGTCCGCTTGCCGCGCGTTTGAGCGATCACCTGGCTAACATGTCCTCAGACGGGGAGGGGCTTGACATGTACCAAGCTGCGCGCGCAGCGCAAAGCGGGAAGGCCGCTATGCGCTGCGCAATACTCCACCCCCCACTCCTGCTGTCAAATAAACGTGCCGCCATTACGAACTATGCAGCGGGGTAAGGGTATTTGCGTAGTAAGAAAAATAACAATTAATTTTATTTAGTTCGTTTGTTAGATTTTCTTCTTAGAATTCTTTCAGCAATGGATAGCTACATTATCAGCGAGTAACATAGGCTATATTTTATCCCCGTACTCCCACGGAAACGGGAACTACGCGAGTGAAACCGCGTGACGTCCGCTGGTATAATAGAATTGTATTAAAATGTGACGTCACGCGAGTTTTCAACGCACTGTTACGTCTTCATTTTTTGTTTACGTAAAAAACGAAAAAACTTGTGCCTAATCCTCGTCCGTCACATAGATTTCTAAATTATTTTTTGGAAATCTATATTGGATTTTTCCAACAATAAATCATTAAAATTCATCGCCTGATTTACGTTGCTACGCAGGTGATTTTCTCAAACAAATGACGCAACGGTTTAGAAAATTCCTTCAAATTACTTTTTGTTGAACCTTCAACATGTGCATAGGTAGGTATTATTTGTACCGCGGCCGGGAGAATGTTGCTGCACGCTGCAAGCAGATTATTTTATTATCATTGACAGTCCAGCGTTTGACCACAATCCCACCTGATGGTTTTAAGCGATGGAGCACGGATGCCTATACAGGAAGAGCCTTTTCACTCTTGACTAAAAGACCCCAGAATTTTGGCATAATATTGAAATTGTAAAACATTTGACTGTCACAGATTCCCGCAGATTAATTTTATGAAAAAAGAAAATAATTGTGAAATCCTCAAATGACTCCTTCCGCTCTGGGCGGAGCGTTAGGGAGTGTCTGAATCTTACTGACTAAAACCCACCCGTGTTCCTTCAAATGCTCTTTGAGTTCCAGGTCCGCGGTAACTCTTTCGAACAAATTCCGCAACCCTGGAATTTGTTCGAAAGAGTTACCTTATAAATTCTATATGATGATGCAATGTTAATGAAGTAAAGAACTAATCTTCTACAAAACTATGGGTAGAGCTCCCAACCTAAACGACGAAGAATTTCTAGAGACAGAAATGACTTAGTCATTGAAGCCCAAATGCAGTTATTTACAGGCGAAATATCTGTGGGTAATTTTTTAGATAAACTTCGTTGAGCGCGTACTGTAATAAATGTAATGAATCTGAATCATACATGAAAAAATAAATATTTGTTGATTTTATTGAATATAATTAATAACTAAGTGCTTTTAACTCTAGTGTTTTTACACCCTTAAAAAGTTCACAAGTGCCAAAAATAATAACGTGGAACTACTGATAACAAATTCAACATTAGTTCCATTATTTTCAGATTCTTTTAACCTTTTCAACGCCATTGTCACGTATACATAACAAGTAAGCGCGTGCCCTGTACGCCAAACGTCACAAATATGTGACAAAAAGTACGGCGAATTTATAACTTGGCGTCGGGGACACGCCGATGCGTTTATGCTCTGGCGTTCAAAAGGTTAAAATGGAACTAGTGATAAAAAAAAATAATCAGTAGTTCCATCATGGAACTGTTATTGGAAAAAGTGACAACGAAGGAGAGCTGGATCGAACTAGAAACCCTTCCGTGTTCCTCCAAATGCCCTTTGCATTTCAGGGCCGCGGTGACTCTTTCGAACAAATTCCGCAACCCTTGCAGTGATTTCGACATCTGCATCCGCGTATATTAATGCGAATATTTTACGGATGCGAATGTCATGATGCGACAGGATAATGGGCGGGACTGGAGTAGCGCATTTCGCGGTAAATCGTCGTCGTTTTGAGGGCATGTGAAGGTTGCGGTCCTGAGGACTCGCAAGCAAAGCAAACAAACTTTAAATTAAATATAATATATTTTATAATAACACAAGTATACTAGCTTACATGTGTAAATATCAACTATGTATAATCGTTTGACTATAACAACATTTTGGACATAGTTTTGAGCCAATCAGCAAAATTATTGAAAAAAAAAAGTTTCATTTTATATCTCATTTTTATAAAAAATTTGGGTTTGATATTTCACAGATACAGGTTAATTTTAAGTACATTTCATTTTGGTGATCACAGTATGCACAAAATGTCAATACGTAAAAGAATACTGTCCATGAATACATGTTTTCAAAAATACTTTTATGGAATGCTGAAATGCGATCAACATGAAAAACTCATTTTTTAAATGAATACTTTTTCAGCCTTCACAAATAAAAATCGTTGTGAAACGGAATATAATTTCGAATATAAATTTTAAAAAAAGGAATGTTTAAGTACATTGGAGGCGAAAAAAAAATTCAAAGTAAAAATCTATCAACTTATTTTTTTTATATAAAATCGATACTGAAATGATAGTGACAAAACATTGAGTAAGCATAAAAAGGCTTTACAAATTATGAAAGAAAACTTAATGATAAAAATCTATAATCTAAATAATACATTAAATATTGGTTATAACCTAAAATTATTTAATTTGACCTGTATACTAAATTAGATACAGAGTTCACATAATCATTGATAGATAAATTACAATAGTCTTCGCAGCTTAATATAATTTTTGATCATAGCGTCATAAATTGACGGACCGATAACTTTGCTCGACATAATTTCATATAAACGTCACTTTCATATAACGCACTTTTCATATAAAAAACTATTAATTAAATTTTGAATATTTCAAATTGTATCTTAAACATTTTTAAAGTAAACTTAATAAGCTCATTTTGTTTGTATTAACACAAAACACTTTTAATTCATATTTCAACTGCGTTCTCATTCTAGTTATAACAAAATGATTTATAAATACAAACAATTTAACATTCAACACTTTCAAAACAGATTTTATTAACTATTTACTGTAATTCGAAAGAACTTGGCGGGTGTACTGCCATGCAAAAAAGGCACGATTGTAGGCTTTGACAATAAATTGTGACATAAGAAATCACAATTAGGTGAAAATAGGCCAAAAAATAAAGCAGTAGCCCGGAAATTTTTTATTTAAAATATTGTCGAATAATATATTTTTTTTCAATAAAGCGACCATTTTTTGCAAAGCCAGCAATGAAAAAAGTTTTCATTTAGAAATTTTCGTTTTCACATTTATTTTTCAAAAAGGCAACCCTATTTTTTTCTTTTCACCCGAACTAGTCTCTTACTGCAAATATATTGTTTTAGGCCAAACACAAAACGAACGAAGTTAACTTATATAATTATATTCGGAGACAAACATCGCATATGTTTGCAAACCGTTCATTATTTATTTATTAATAACATTGTCTTTTAGAGTAGTCTAACATCCTGTGGCTGGTTTCGCACTGAGCCGAATAATCCGCGACGGATAACCAATACATTGTTGCCTTTAAGCGCGCGGGTTTGCTGATTCCCGCGCAGTATTTTTTTTTTTACCATTGTAAGAATTATGACGTGGTCCTTTCGACATTTAAATTTGGACTCGACCATTTCAAATAATAGTACATAAGCTACAAGAGATTCAAGGCACATTGTCTTTTACAAAATGGAATGTTTTTTCTTGACAAAAATCATTGTAAAAGCTGAAAATTGTGGAATGCATGCGTTTAGCGTGTAAGTATTAAATATTGATTAGTAACATGATTTTAAGATTAAGTACATATAATTAGAATCTTCGTATTGCGATTGGTCTCGACTTTTAAGCCCATTGCATAGGTTTACTAGATTTTTTGTTTCTTGCTTAAAATATTCTAAAATGCTTCAAATATGTCATAAGCATACGCCAAGTGTAGTTAGATTATTTCTCTAAAATATTAATTTTCGCCACTGTTAGGAAACTTTTTGGACTGGACAGTCCACTACCGCCATTGTCGAACCAGTGGCGGTTTTAGAAACTACATGATACAATTAAATAAATTGCTATTTCCGGCTCCACCTTACTATTCTAAAATAATTCATAGAAAATTGACAAATTCATAATTATATAACTCTAAGTTTTCGATTAACTATGTAAAACATGAATTTTGATTATTTTCATATAGCACCTTCCATAGGAAGTGGGAATAAAACTATCTTAGTGTGTTAAGACTTTCTTACTACGGTTTTGTTAAAGACGACATACATCTGCGCCAATTATTGACTTACACTTGAAACATCAGATCATTTGATAACAAATTAGAGTGAACAGGCTTCTTCTGGGTAAGCTCGCTCCATCGTCGACTTTGTCTCTGTCATCTATGGCCTAGACTAGAGTCAAAACCAAACCCATCTCAAATTAAAAAAACTCAGTAGCCCGATTTTGCACTACTTATGATGTTTCCGTTTAAGTTTTTGTGTAAACCTACAAGTTCAATGACTATGGCAGGAACCGACCTAGCTTTTTAGCCGCTCCTGGCGACCTAATAACGGTCGCCCTTCACAATCCCTCATAACGGGTTGGATTGGACCAAGCCTATTTTGACGTCTTCGAGCGAAAATGAAAGCGAAGATCCTAAGAATTTTCATAATATCAAAGATGATTTATTTCTATAGCAAAGTGGACTCAAACATCTCGTTTCGGATAAGTTACATTTTTCGACGAAACGTCGGATTTCCTTGTTTTATCAATTTTTCCATTTAAAACAAAATTCTTAAGTCACCTTCAATTTTGCCACCCTGGCCAGTTGCCATTGATGTAACAAGAAAACCTCGCAATCAATTGAAATACCTTTTTTGACCATTTTTTTGGGGTTGAAACTCTCGGGTCTTGGAGTCCGAGTGCACATATAACTTGTTTAAAGATCTCTCAAGACGCTTAGTTGACACTTCACGTGACCCAAGGGCTGGCTTTTACCTTGGTCAAAGAATAAGCATTGCCATTCAACGTGGCAATGCCGCCAGTCTTTAGGGTACACTTCCAGTCGACAGCGATGCGGATGAATTTTTTGACGCCATATTTTAGGGTTAATTTAGTTAGGAGTTTTTATTTTTATTTCTAGTGTATATAGTTAGTTAAGTATTTTGACCATTCATAACTTCATTGTCGACAAGCATTTTAATTTCTTCCAAAATCTTTGCATTGTATGTCGCCTTTAAGAAATTCAAACAAAAATGGATGGAATTTGACACTTACGCAGTATTTTAAAACTAATGTTATTGTCAATAACGTAACAATTTTACAAATGATAATAATGCCTATGTTTATCTTTGAAAGATTTAACTATTTTTACAGAAATAAAAGTATTTCTTTTGAAAAACAATGTGATGATTATAATTTAACTACAAAATACTTGATTGAGAATGATGAATGAACGAAAACAAAGAATGAATGAGATAAATTGAACGAATGATTATATTCGAATCCTGATTGGATGATATTAGAATTTGATATGTTATGAAAAATTGAGCTAAAATCGTAGAAATTTAAGTTTTAATGATTTTGATTATAATGTTCCGTTTTAAAGTACATACATTCTAAATGGAATGATTGACATTTCATTTATTAGATTTGAAATACGTAAAAAATACTATACACATATACATATTTAGGCACAATAATTTAGTATTTACTACTAGTTATAATGTTCATATGCAAAACATATGCTTTTCATATTCGTCAGAATGATATACCTACAGCGATATATTTTTAGGTCCCATGTAACAGGGAGACTCCAGTCAATATTGATTGAACCACCCAATAACGCTTTAACCGACCTAGGTACCAAACTTGCGATGTAAAAGTGCGTATATGTATATTAAAAGCATATTTTTTGCATATAAAATTTCAATACTTGAGAATTATATAATATTCGCGATATGTAATAATACTTCACTATGTCGTCTGTACCTAAGTATTGCTCCCTAATCTATTGTGACGCCTAATTTAGTTATTTTGACACTTATTGCAGTATATATAAGGCATATAATGGAATGTTTCTTACGTAAATAGTAACGTTCGAGTCTTGCTAAGTCGTGGTTGAGGTGATGTAGTGATATTATTTTCATGTTTTTTTTTTTATTTAGTTTCATATGGTTTTAAATACTAGTGATTTAACAGTATTAATCGATATTTTTTTACAACGGTACTGCGCAATTCATTGAATTCGTCACATTGTCCTTACTGTTGCCATAGAAAAATTGATAATATTTCGTGTAGAAGTCAAATTCTCTTTTAGCACACGTTAAAATTGCGCTTTAACTTTAGTAACTGGGTTTATTCATGCAAAAAAAAATAACCATATTATCTCGTAGAAAATAAAATCCTAAATTCCCATTCTCTGTAGAAAATTTTAATAAAGAATCTGCTAATCTGGAATTAAACTAATCATGTCCTTTTTCATGAATACGGCTGTTAAAAACTTTGTACAAGTGATAATGCCTTGAATGACCGTGGTTGGTTTTATGCATTACGTTCTTTGGAAATATAATTTTGACGTGACAACGTCTAATAAATCGATGAACGCCGCCGGCTGCACGCACGAAAAAGGATGACTCATTGTAACGTTACGATCATTGTAACGTTACGATCATTTTATCAATGTTTTGCTAAGACGTTGTCACGTTAAACTATCGTCCGTAAACCGACTTTACAGGCAACCAATTTTTTTAGCCAACCGGACACAAGATACGCCCAATACGAAATTGTCTAACATTTTTGTTTACAATCAATTCGAAGTTGTTGTATTTCTGCTACATTTACACGACATGCAATCTTCAGGACATGCCGATTGGGTGTAAACCCTTTTCTATCTAATCACCAGATATTGGAATAGGTAGACTATATTTACCTAATGATCGTGGAAGTAAGTAACATAGACTGATACCTCCTCTAAAATCCCGGAATCATAAACATGACGATTGTATCCCGGGATTTCAGAAATTGCAAATTACTTATTGCGTTTTGAATACATTTAAACACATTTTTTTTAGAGTTCCGTACCTACTAAAACTGTTAAATTAAATAGCTATTTAATTTAAAACAAAGCTTTGTTTTCGCACAACTCTTTCTTCTTTTGATTCTTCAAATCAATCAATAATTTGTACAACTCAAAGTCCAGTTCATGTTTTTATAATCCCGGATTTAATTGTCATGATTCCATTAATGACTTTACAGGAGGTATTATCAACTCTATGTAACTTACTTCCACGAACACTAGGTAAACATATTCCGATCTCTGCTAATCACAATAATGGAAAACCCGAGAATAAACCCGTTTACTAGATTGATACCAGTAAGTCTAGCCCATTATGTCTTCTACACAAATGACTACCAACATTACCCCAACCACTAAGCCCCGCGCTACCACGCGCAGCACCCGCTAGCCGAGCGGTACGTTCCCAGCGCGGTACCGGCGCAGTATGTACTAGAGGTGCAGCACGTGCCCGTCGTCCTTCGACGTCAGGGGGAAGGGCGCGGGCGAGGCCTCTTCCAGCGTCACCGCTGTTAGGTCGACGATCTCGTCGTGATCGTCTTGGTCGAATCTGTTGAATAATGAAAATATACGTTAGAATTTTGTGGGGAGATTGGTTTTGCTCAATTTGTTAAAAAAATATGTAGTATAATCGTTCGTCCTTTTCGGACGGCGAGCCACCCATCGCTCTATGTCCTTGCCCCGCGCCTACGGTGGCTGAAAACCCTGCGACTCTCAACGCCCGGGGCGTTTCTTTCAGCCAGTCGATTCTGTAAACATGTCATAATCAAGATGGAATGACAGCTCACTCCGTGATCACGTGAAATCTTGATTATATGGATTGACAGCTCATCTCGTGATCACTTCACCTAAGCTTTCACTTCGACATGTTTACAGGATCGACCCGTTGTTGCGGTGGCTGGGGGGGGGGGGGGGAGGGGTTTTGTCAGGCATCTTGTGGCCGGCCAGTCTCCTCCTTAAATTTACACTAATCTGGGCGCTAAATTTTTCGTGGTTCGGGAGACGTATAATAGGTGTTTAGGCCATTGATTGCCAGTCCCTCACCTATCCTCGTCAGGCTCACTGCTGGGCTGCGAGTTCCGCGACACAGTCTCCGCGGGCGGCGGCGGGCCGGCGCGCTGGTTGGCGGGCCGCACTGTGATGATCAGGTTCGACGAGTTCGCTACCATCATGTCTGTCACCTGGAGATGAGAGAAGTGGAAATTAGTTTCAGAACCAAACTTATAAAAATAAAATATTTGACTTTTTTTACATCCCATGTCTTCAGATGGCGCCTAGTAGTCCGGTGGACTCCGCGAGTCCTCCGGGGACTAGTCGCGATGTGAAGTGTGACATCACATACCTGGTCTAGGGTCTTGTTGGACACGTCGATGCCGTTGACCTCGAGCACCTCGTCGTTGACGCCCAGTAGTCCGGTGGACTCCGCGAGTCCTCCGGGGACCAGTCGCGATATGAAGATGCCGGGGGAACGTTCTACGCCGTTAGGTGTTACCCGGACTGAGGTGCCGTCTCTGGAACGAATAGAGGGTATTTTAGTTTTTTTTTTTTGCCCTAGCAGGGCACTTTGCAATTTTTAACAATTTATGATCAACTAAAAACAGAGGAAAAGCGTTTTTTTCCATGTGAGATCAATTTTGACATTTACATTCTGATTATTTAACCATTCATTTGATGTTAATCTTAATAAATGGAGAGTGCAAATTATGTCAGTTTGTGTATTTTCGTGGATATAAATATAATATAATATATTACACCACATACAACGTGTAACAGAATAAACGCAATACCTCTTAAGGGGTCATTGTAGTCATCATTATGAACAACTTTTACTATGTTCAGTACACACACTACATAGCCACAAAAACAGAAGAAATTTATGCGTCTAATTCCAGAACAGTAGAACTTGGGGTTCCACAAGGGGGTATCTTATCCGCCCCTCTCTAGTAGGTAGTAAATCATGACATGACATTATTCGCTGACGATAGCACTATACTATTCACTAATGACATTACAATTAATTTAGAATCTGACATTAACAAATCTTTAATATTAGTAAATGACTGGCTTAATTCAAATAAATTAATGATTAATATTGACAAGACCAAAATAATGAATTTTAAAATAAGAACTCGACGTACGGGCGCTTTAAATATCAAATATCAAGACCAAGACATTGAAGAAACCGAAACAACAAAATTTCTAGGGTTATACGTAGATGACAAAATAAATTGGAAAAAACAAGTCGAATATGTCTGTAAAAAGTTAAGCAAGTTCTCATATGCCCTTTACAGACTAAGGAAAATTGCAAATCTACCAACACTAATAACAGCATACCATGGACACGTCAGCTGTAACCTTAGGTACGGCTTGATATTTTGGGGTAATAGTGTTGATAAAGAACGCGCGTTCATTGCACAGAAACGGTGTGTCAGAGCAATTTTCAATCTACAGAAAACTGATTCGTGTGAACCATATTTAAAAAAAAATGAATGTTCTAACATTACCGTGTCTATATATTTTTGAGGTCGCAGTTTTTGTAAAAAATAATGATCTATTTAAATATCGAACGCGTATACGGCATCAGGACAAACTAGACATAGTGCCTAGTAAAACTCATTTCTTGCGCAAAAGTATTTTTAGCTCTGCTCCACGTATATTTAATAATATTCCAAGGCCTATAAGAGAAATTACTGAAATAAAAGCATTTAAGAAGAAACTCCATGAACTGTTAGTGAGCAAATGTTATTACTCTATAAAAGACTTTTTTGATGACAAATCACTATTAAAATACAATCTGCCTGAGTCATGATGCGTTCTGTTTAGATTCATATAATATAATAATAATGATTAACAAAAATTCAAGAATTTAATATATTGCAATGTATTACATTATTGTTGACATGCATGTACGAGTAAACTCATTGGAGACTTACCTACATTCTATTGTACGCCCTAAGGGTAGGACATAGCTGGTCCTTAACATTTAAATAACACCATCTGTATTATGTACCTATGATGACACAATAAAGATGATTTGATTTGATTTGATTTGATTTGAGTACATTTTGTCGAATTATGCGCACAAAAATGTATGGAGTAGACGATTTTTTCAATCAATTTAAAAGTTGTTCATAATGATGAGTACAATGACCCCATAAGAGGTATTGCGTTTATTCTGTTACACGTTGTATTTGAAACATTCTTTGACAATTTAATTTGGAAGGTAGGTTAGCACTTTTATTTTTCAACCCGGGGCAGGCTGTTAACTTTTGACTCAAAGTTGAGGTACTCACCTAATAAAGAATCCTAGCGGTCGATCTGAGCCGTGCTTCAGTAGTTTGACTCGCCTGCACGTTTCAGGAACTATGTCTACGTCTATGATCGCCGATACCTGAAAATATTTTTTGAGAAAATATTAAAAAAAAAAATATAAATAGAGCTCGGTTTCGATCCCCCATTGTTTTTTTTTTAACTTTTTGAACGCCAGAGCATAAACGCATCGTCATGTTCCCGACGCCAAGCCACAAATTCGCCGTACATTTTGTCACATATTTGTGACGTTTGGCGTACAGGGCACGCGCTTGCTTGTCATGTTATACGTGACAATGGCGTTCAAAAGGTTAAGGATGGGAAGTCATCAAATGACTTCTTCCGCTCTAGGTGGAGCGGAAGGGCGTGTCAGACTCTTACTGGCTAAAACCCAAAATGGTATTGTATACCATTTTTGTATTCCTTCGAGCAAAATAACTGGCGAAATGTCAAATTGCGCCAAATGTCAAATTGAAATACTTCTGAATTCGGCGCACACACACTGTTGTATTGGGCCCTCTACTCCCAGAACTGCATTTTATATTAAAATATGTTCACAAAAATAAGAGAGCTGTTATTTTACAACATATTGTTCATTTAGTAAAGTTTATCTTTAAGTGAACTGTAATTTGTTCTTTGAGGAATATTTGCCTTCAAACCGATCTGATTCGAGTATTTCGAGATAAGAACGCGTCAAACCCGACTTTGATGCCAGACTTTGAAAGGCTCAAGTAAATACTCAATACTCAACTACAAAAGCTACCCCTTGACATCAAGAAGGCTGATTCTAAATTTTCCTGAAAGCGTAAAATCCGAAAACACTACTTAAAAGCTTGTCATTCTTAGTTGTTCTTCGTCATGATTACTATGAATTCTCTTTATCGGTATGATTATTATATATCATATTTATTAGTTTATTATTTTAGCATATGTATGTATTTTATTAGTATTATTTATATTATCTGTATATTCTTTCCGAAATGTTAAAATTCAATTATAAATCTTATTTTTAATTATTGTACAACTACCACAGTGTAGTCTTTATAACCCAAAGGTTGACTGGTTGAGAATGCCTTGATGCATTAAGTCCGCCCATGTACCACTATTGTACATAAAGTTTAAAAATAAATAATAAAAGTTCAGAAACCGGGTTGTGTCCATAGAAGGGCGACTGGTCTTTGAACATGAAACACGTTCATTTACTCACCATTCTAAAATCATGAGGGTTCGATATAGCGAGTCCCTTGTTCTTTGCCGGCGTTCCACTTAGTATTGAGGAGATTATATTCCTTGGTCGCATCGTTCCATAGCCGTTTAGCTCTTCCAAGCTGTCTCCTGGAAATAAAAGATGAAGTTTCAGTACTGCGCTTTAAAGTAACACTTTTCAAGGCTTATTGTCAATGTTTGTACACGGCCAATCTATGGTTCAATTGTACTAAGAGATCGCTGGATGTCCCGCGCGTCCAATATAACAATGCTTTACTATGAAGTCTTAAAACGATCGAGATTCCGCTCTAAGAGAGAGACGAAGCTATACATAGCGTATAGCACTATCCCTTTTACATCGTCGGAATTGGATGGCATTAGCACGTCATAGTAGGATGTTGTTGAGTCTACCTCGTTACTGTGGCGCGTCGGAAATGTTTGCGCAAGCACGTACCGTCGCTTTTTTTTTTTCTTTTTTAAGGATGGGAAATCATCAAATGACTTCTTTTGCTCTGGGTGGAGCGGAAGGGCGTGTCAGACTCTTACTGACTAAAACCCATCCGTGTTCCTTCTAAAGCCCTTTGCGTTCCAGGGCCGCGGTGACTCTTTCGAACAAATTCCGCAACCCTGGCACGTACCGTCGCTACTGAGGAGAGTGAGGGACAGTCAAAACAGTATCCTGAAACCGGTAGCTGAGAGCTTCGGCTCTCCGACTGTACGGCATTTCGTGAGGAGGTTTATTTTTACTAACACTAGGCAATAAGTTTTATGTCATGTTACTAACGCTTTATGGATTTTTGTGTCCGAATTAAAGCATTTTTTTTTCCAAGAATTCATGTTAAATCCAGCTGTAGTTAACATCGAGTTTTAGAAAACGTTCAGCCTATTATTCGTTGTCTCTTTCACTCATATCTCTTATGTCAATCTCTTTCCCAACTCGATATGTCAAGATAAAGGATACTAGAACTTCGCCCGCGACTTCGTCCGCGCGGATTTAGTGGGTACTCCGCAAACTTCAACGCCCCCTCTAAGTTTGTTATGGAAAATTAAGCACTACGATATTCATTTAACGGTCTCAGGATCAACCTACTATTCACCCCGTTACCCCGTCAAGGTTTGATTAAAAAATTGTTAGATCTGATTCAAATATCTCACTTTTAGTTTGTTCGTTCCAATTTCCACGTAAATTGAAGTAAGCAATAATGTCCTCCCCTAAAAACTTCATCATCCCTTTTTTGCCCATTTAGGGGTTTGTTTTCGAAAAATCCAAATATTTGATATTCTTCTTTTTTTTTCCAAATCATTAATGCCGTGTTTCAACTTCATCGAACCAACTATTAAGATTCTCCCCAGTTCGCTAAAACCTCAACATTTTTCTTACTTAGAGCATTTTTATACCCGTCGTAACTTTTAAATTAAAAGGCCGATTTTGAACAGTTAAAAGTGTAATTTACATGTAGGTACATAATCAACCTTAATATCAAACCATTTAAATGGTTAAGGATTAATATCATGATTTAGTATCAACACTATTTGAATAAATTAAACAAAGACTGTTATTGTGGCATAACTATAATAGTTAGACATATGCCATCGCGGACTTTTTTATGAGCAATCATGAGTACGATTATAATTTCTCGATATATTATGTAAAATCGTTTTGTTTACAGTTAATCCCATCCAAATTCAATAGTTTCCAATACATCCGTGTCTTATTAAGAAAACGCGATATTCTACAATCTTACGGCGTTTGCAACTTTCCGGTGACTTACACAAAACAATTTAATACCTAGGTATATCGAGAAATTATAATCTAATCAAGATTTATTACAATCTTATGGAGTCTACAATTTTCCGGTGATATATATGTATACTATTTGCGACAAGGAAACATGTCCATTACGAACTCATTAAAAACAGAATCAAATGCTTCTCACGCTCAACCAGCGTCCATTGGTATGCCCCTAAGCCTACAAGTTTCCTAATAAGAAGTACCAGGCTAGCAGACAATCGAACAGGTCACCTCGTAAATTGCATTACTCAATTAGTCATTATTAATATCACTATTTTAGGAATACGTCGCACGCTTAATAATATACTGACCGATTAGTGTTTCGGTCAAAATTGTATTAAGTATACCAAGAACTTTATTTTAACGCCCTCTTTCGGCCTATCTCGGTTTTTTTTTGATATCTTGTTTCAAGGCGGAGTTAAACCTATATCTGTCTCTTGCACACACAAACGTTTCGGCACGTTTTTACGAGACAGAGACAGATATCAGCATGCGTCAAGGACTAAGATCATGAACATCACGTGTTTTAATAAAATACGGACTCATTTCAAAATATGTCACCAGTATTAAATCAATGTAACTTTATCTTTTATATTAAACTGACGCATCTTGAGGAACAATTTTTTTAACCGACAAATTTATATTAAAAAAAACTAAATTTCTTTAAGTTATATTCAAACATTAATACTCACTTTATCAACTATCCCTACAATACATTATTTCATTATATAAAGCTATTTTCTTTGAGTAATAAGCCATTTTGTGAGTTAAGTCAGGTTTGCTAAATTGTTTTTTGCGATTTCCCGAAAAACGTCTTTTTTGAGTTATGTCAGTATATGATTAAGCGTGCGACGTTTTGCAAATCATATTGGTATGACGGACATTATTTGTTTCGCTGTCAGAACTTCGGTCCAGCTGGAGTCGTACCAAAACAGTGTTCCATTTTGATGGTGAGCAATCATGCAGTCTACTCGGTAAGTTGTCGCCGCCCCTCACGGCCATTTAAAAGGCACTGTATGACGACGGAGATGTTTTAGACCTGATTATCTAGCCGTAAACTGTAAACTGTAAAAGTATGCAATGTAAATTTGTTAATGTCAATTTTTTTTTTTTTTAAGCATAATTAGATTATTATATACTTAAATGATAAGTCCTCTCCACATACTTACTTTTGCTGTGCCCGACAGGGTCCACGATTGTTACCAAAGAAATGTTTACCACCTAAGTCTACATTGTGGAATGCAATAAAGAATTGAGTATTGAGTATTGAAACTGCGACTGCTGAGCCATTTGAAATTTCTCAGTAGCAACCTGGAGTTTGCAATTCGGTGAGTGGCTACAGAGGACAATATTCGGTCGGGCGGACTTTTTTATTTAACCTATTGAACGCCGTAGTCACGTATACATGACAAGCAAAACGCGTGCCCTGAGGCCCTACTATGAAGTCTTAAAACGATCATGATTCTGCTCTAAGAGAGAGAGAGAGAGACGGAGCTGTACATGCGAATAGCACTATCCCTTTTACATCATCGGAATTGTATGGCATTAGCACGTCATAGTAGGTCGGCTGTACGCCAAACGTCACAAATATGTGACACAAAGAACGGCGAATTTGTAGCTTGGCGTCGGGGGCACGCCGATGCGTTTATGCTCTGTTCGTTCAAAAGTTTAATTTATATTTTTAGTTATGCCATATCCTCCCCACTAGAAAAGCGAAGCTACTTGGGATCAGACAAAATTACATTAAGTACCACGCCCTTCTAAGAGTTCGGTACAACCAACAAATCAATCAAATTTCCAATAAAAACATCAAACGATAACTAAATTATAATATGCTTGCATTGTCTGAACAGTTCTACATAAACTTGGGGTAGTCTAAGACCACTTCAGATAATAACCTACATAATTCTCATGATCTATTGCCCTACTATGACGTGCTAATGCCATCCAATTCTGACGATGTAAAAGGGATAGTGCTATACGCTATGTATAGCCCCGTCTCTCTCTTGGAGCGGAATCTCGATCGTTTTAAGACTTCATAGTAGGGCCCCTGACCATTAAATTCACTCTTTACACATTAAAGTAAAAAAATATACAAGTGTAAAACTTTTACTTTTAACCAATTTACAAAATAAACCATTTATCATCGTACTAATAATGAAACACAAAAAGCATTAAAAGTTTCAATATACAACAAACACATGTTTGCACAATGCAACCAATCGCCGTACGGAGGATAATATCCGCTACGTGTTCTAACGAGATCATTGCTACAAATCCTTACTGCAATGCATCAGTGCGCGTTTGACGTAGGTAGTCTGCGTCAAGTTTAGAGAGGGGAGCGGGGTTTTGACACAACAGGCAAGTAAACTTAGGGAAATCTCCAGAATAATGAGTGTTGGTCAAAGTTAAGAAAAAGTAAAGCATGGGATCCTGTCCTTTCAGGAGTTTATTTAAGACTTGAAAGGGTATCGTAGCCAAATCGTATAACATACATAAAGGCGCTGTAATGTAACTTTCAAAGACGAGATTTCACACAGTGACATCGGTTAAAAAGGGGTTATAAATTTATCGGCCTTAAATAATATACCTTAAATTTTAAATTCAAATAATGCTTATTATTTGAATTTAAAATTCCAAGTCCGACCGAAATTATCGTTGTTCAAAGAAAACCGAAAAAAAAACGACAACTTTATAGGTAAAGGACCAAATAATAAGTTTTTGACGTGATCCCATCGAAATAAAGTCTCTTCCAAGCCATAGAGAAACAGTTAAATTTTATCAAAACGATCCTCGATAACGTCAATCAGAAATATGTCAAATGAACCTAACCTTCAAAAATCATAAATTCCGCGTCCCTACAAGAAAAAAATTGTACCAAAAATGATAATAACTCGCACAATTCATGCGAAAACGTCAATCAGCCGCAATATTCTAGTCTTTGTTAACATCGAAGAAGCCCCGACTTCCCCAAGTAAATCGCTTTCCTATTGAGAATTAAACCGGTTCTTCTCCATGTTAACTTTATTTTTTATTAGAATGTTCATTTTTATTTTGAATTTAATTTGATTTTGATTTTATTTCTGGCTATTAACTTTAATTTGAATTTTTGATTTTTAATGTAAAATTTATTTTAGTTTTTTAACAAAAAGACAAAAATTTGTAAATTTTAGTTTGTTTTTAAAATTGTATCGTTTCTATATTTTATCTCGCTCATGTTACTCGTGTGTAATTTGGCCCGTAACATTTTGTTGTGATTAAAATGTGGATAACGTCGTGGGTTACACATATGTTATTTTGTATTTTTAAACACTTGTATTGTACCTTTTTTGTGTAACTGTTTGTTTTCCCAAATTAAATAAATAAATAAATAAATGTATTTACGTCGTATTGTGTCACGGTCATGGGTCATACTCGTATGGGTACAACCAGAGTGACGATCTTACGCGGGCTCGAAGTGACAAACATATGAACTGCTGCAGCAGTGACTATGGCGGACGCCTTTTATTTTTTCACTGGGAAACCATCAAATGACTCAATCCGCTCTGGGTGGAGCGGAAGGGAGTGTCAGACGCTTACTGACTAAAACCCAAACCACCAGTGTTCCTCTAAATACCCTTTGCGATCCAGGGCCGCGGTAACTCTTTCGAACAATTCTGCAACCGTGCACTTGGCCACTTAATCGCGCCCGCTACCGCGCCCACAAACGCTCTAGTCACTGCGCATTCACTCTGGACAAGGCCTACGGTCACAATGCAATGCGACAATGTTACCGGCCACCTCTTTTGTGATAGACCGGAAACATCGGAATACGATAGGTGAGGTTGGACGGAACTGCGTAAAATATTTCGTGGCATTGGATGATTCAATATAATGCGAAAATGTTTTAAAATGATTCATTTTTTAAGTTGAATGTGGGGAATTTGTTGTTGATTACTTATAGGGTCAGCCAAATTGGTACATCAGCAAAAACCGCAGGGATTGACAAAGGGATGTGTCAGTCTATGGTTTTTTTATGTTAGAAAAGAATCAAATGTTGAGTTTTAGGCAATTGGAAAAATGGAACTGAAAAGCCGTAAGCTCCAAAACAACGTGTAACAGAATAAACGCAATACCTCTTAAGGGGTCATTGTACTCATCATTATGAACAACTTTTACTATGGATCCAACATTGAAATCGCGAAAAAAATTCGACTTCCCCATACATTTATGTGCGCAGAATTCAACAAAATGTACTGAACTGCTGATTTTTTTTCACGATTTTTTGGGGTTGGACGTATAGTAAAAGTTGTTCATAATGATAAGTACAACGACCCCTTAAGAAGTATGCGTTCATACTGTTACACGTTGTAGCAGGATCGAAAGAAGAAAGGGCGAATCTGGGGCAGCCATGCTGCTTCCCCATGCCATGCTGCTTTTTGCTTTGTAGCGGGATAACACAAGCTCAAAATAGAATAGAAGACAACAATTCGGAGGTCAAATTTGAAATATGGTGATGGGTTTGGCGTCCGTATGTCCTCTGGGGTCCAGCAGAATACCAGAGCCTGGCATATTTGCCTGGCACATGCTGAGCTGCAGCCCTACTATGACGCGCTAATGCCATCCAATTCCGATGATGTCAAAAGTCATTTATTCAAATTACAGACAGTTAAAGACAGTCCCCCCAAAACACATCTACATCTATCATATCATCATTCATCTATCTATCATTTTCTATTAGCATCTACTTTATATTTTTGTATTTTTTTCTTATTTAGTTTTTAACGTGTCTTTTTTTTAATTTAATATGGGTTTGCTCTTGACTATAGTATAGGTCATAAATGACAGAGACAAAGTCGACGATGGAGCGAGCTTACCCAGAAGAAGCCTGTTCACTCTAATTTTGAAGAGACTAGGGTATTTGTCTTTACTAATATAATTTAAGAACTACTAACACTATCGTTTAGGGTTTAGTTTAAGAAAAATAAATCTATGTATGTCGTTTTGTGGCAATTAAATACTTTTTTCTTTCTTTCTTTACACCCACACACATCACATATTCTACCAAGTTGCGGCAAAAGGTTGCAGTGCACTGCGGAAGCGCAAAGGCTTCCTTCCGTAAGTACCTATATAATTATGCAAGCCAAGCCAAACAACTACATAATTCTATAAAAGGTCGCTAAGAATACGGCAGGGTTCGTGATGCCCACAAGGAAAGATAATTATTTGTAGGTATAACACCTAAATAATGTTTACCCAGGCCTGACCTTTTATTAGTATACTAGCCTTTGCCCGCGACTTAGTACGCGCATATCCCGTTTGATCACGTTTCCCGTATAGCATAACTGGATGCAGCTGAACACCAGTATTTTACGTGAAGCGACGGCCTCACTTCCACAACCCAGAATCTGCATAACACAATAACCCAAGGAACGCCTGCTGTCAGATTTTCGGGCCTGTAACTACGCGTCACGGCGGTCAAAGATGTACAAATGACAACCGGGACCAACGGCTTATCGTCCTTTCCCAAGCACGGGGGAAGGTCAGCCGGTCGATTTTTGTAAACATGTCGAAGTGAAGGCTTCAGTGAAGTGATCGCGAGGGGACCTGTCAATCCAGATTTCACGTAATCACGAAGTGAGCTGTCATTCCATCTTGATTATATGGATTGACAGCTCACATCAGGAATCGACCGGCAGATGAGATCCCAAAGGTTTACAAAACACGTTAAAGTAAATCCTAAGCGAGCTACTACTTTCATACAAGAGGTGAACAAAAGTGTGAAATATAACGAGATAATGCAGCTCATAATTAGCGTTTAATCAGTGGAGCGTCACGCGACGCTGGCCATCTTAAAATAAACAGTATGCATTGCACCGTGACGCGAGCCCGTACTAATTTACGGAATATTTTCAAATTATATACTAGTTTATGTAAAAGTCTCCACGCAATGGGTGCCTGAGGATGGACGGCGTCGCCGAGGCCGGCCCAGAAAGCGGTGGCGAGATGACTTGGATGCACACCGCGAAGGCTGGTTCGAGGTGGCGCAAGAAAAGAATGTCTGGAAGGATATGGGGAGGCCTTTGCCCAGCAGTGGGACACAAAAGGCTAAGAAAAAAAAAACTAGTTTATGGGATGGAATTACTACATATTCATCATCTGCCAGCCATTTCTCAACCATATTGCGATCGACTTCCAGTCAAACCGGATTCAGCTGAATGCCAGTATTTTACGTAGAGCGGCTGCCTACCAGACCTCCACAACCCATTTACAGGGTAACACGGTATTTCTTGGCAAGGCTGTGCCAGATTTTCTGGCTTCTGACTATCCGTAACGACTGCCAAAGATCTACAAGTATTTCGAAAGATCAAAAAGCAGCTAAGCAGAACCGCCCATAATTTTGGTGAAAACTGAATACTCTGGCCCAAAAGTGAACCCCTGGATAGTATGTCTACGCTTTATTATCTCCTATTCAATTTCATTTAAACTAAAAAAAATCTATACTAATTTAATAAAGCTGAAGAGTTTGTTTGTACGCGCTAATCTCTGGAACTACCAGTCGGATTTAGAAAATTATGTATATGATAGCCACATTCATGAGGAAGACTAGAGGCTATACGAGAACGAGAAAAAACGGTATATGCGCATACGAAGTCGCGGGTAAAATCTAGTAGATTATAAAGAGGCAAAATTGCTGGCTTCTTTGTAATAACTGGAAGCGATCCGATTAAAAAAACTCTTTCACTGATAGAAAGCTACACTATGTCTGAGAACCCTAAGCAATATATTTTAAGAGTCAGATATATTTATTAATTTCCGTGCCTCGGAAAGCACTTTAAGCCGTTGGTCCCGGCTGTCATTTGTAGACTTTTGGCAGTCGTTACGGATAGTCAGAAGCCAGAAAATCTGGCACAGTCTTGCCATGAAATACCGTGTTACCCTGTAAATGGATTGTGGAGGACTGGTAGGCAACCGCTCTTCGTAAAATACTGTTATTCAGCTGAATCCGGTTTGTCTGGAAGCCGACCCCGATAAAGTTGGGAAAAGGCTAGGCAGATGATGATGATCTTTCGCGATATTTACGACCTAGATTACTTCCTTGATATTTAAAATTAAAATAGTGGGTAGCATAAAAGGTAGCGTTTCTTATCCCACTCTTCTGTCGCAGGTCCGCTGGAAGAAATTTTTAATGAAATAAGCAGTACCTTTGTGCTCTTTTCTCTGTATCATTTTTTTTTTAATAGTATATTGTGAGTACATAAAAAACGTGTGCGTCTCGGGACGCCCGACAGAAGTGATAACTAATCTAAGTTGAACTATTTAATATGGGAAGCGTCTGTCCGAAATACGACTAGCGCTGTGGGTTAGAATGAGAGGATGAGCCTACCTACCGCTGCCGTATGCGTGAGAGAAAGGGAAGCCATACAGACTGGCGCCGTAACGCGTTACGTTACGAAGCGGTTTACCCTCCCATAAGAAGTTATCACTTCAATAAATAAATAAGGTAAGAAGCTACAACGATGGCAATGTATACAGACAAGTATTCTCCCATAAATGCCTATTCAAGCGGATTATACAGAAGCCATAATAGGAAAGCTCATTGAAAAGACTCGACCGCGGAAATACTCTCGCTAGCCGCTTAAATATTTTAAAGCCCTACTTAGTACTTAGGTCCCCTTTCGGTACGGGCACGCTCAATGCAATTTTACTGTACTATTCTGTATTATTTTTTTCTCCGACTCCTTTGCGATGTGTTTTTGTTGTGTTGTATATGTGTCGCATTTATGTTTTACTAGCGGACGTCACGCGGTTTCACCAGCGTAGTTCCCGTTCCCGTGGGAGTACGGGGATAAAATATAGCCTATGTTACTCGCTGATAATGTAGCTATCCATTGCTGAAAACGTTTTCAAATCGGTCCAGTAGTTTTTGAGTTTATTCATGACAAACATACACACACACAAAAATACAAACATACACACACACACACACACAAAAATACAATTTTTTCCTCTTTATATTAGTTTTAAAGGCAAATTGAATACAAGCCATGTGCCTGAAAGAATTTTCTATCGGCAAAACGACATTAACTTCGGAAGAATTTTTTTATTAAACAGGGGGTCTGTTTAATAAAAAAATTCTTCCTTTGCAAAATTCTATGCTTCTAGTCCCAGCGATATATGCAGTACATTGTCTGTCACTGAATCGATACTAATATTATAAACGCGAAAGTGTGTCTGTCTGTCACCTCTTCACGTTTAAACCGCTGAACCGATTTAAATTAAATTTGGGATACAGATAGTTTGAGTCCCGGGAAAGGACATAGGGTAGTTTTTATCACAGAAATATTTTTTAAGGGGTTGAAAAAGGGGGAGAAGTTTGTGTGGGAGTCCAATATTATTGAAGATAAAACCAATGAACCTTTGTATTTAGGCATTTGATAAATATACATATGTTTGAGCGTTTTTGAAAAATCAAAATGGCTGCCCAAAGTAACTATTCCATGCGACCGAAGTCGCGGACAGAAGCTAATATACACATTTTATTCTTGAGTGTCATTGTCAAGTATAGTAATATAATATTAATATCTTGGGACAACTCACACACGGTCATCCGATCCCAAACTAGGCAGAGCAGCATAAAATACATACATTTTAGACAAATTACACCCAGACACAGAACAAATGATCATGCTCATCACACAAAGATTTGTCCTGTGTGGGAATCGAACCCACGACCTTCGGTTTAGCAGTCAGGGTCAATAATCACTCGACCAACAGGCCGGTCGATATGATTTACTTAAAAGTTTCGAATATGCAAAACAAGATGCCATAGAGAACGCTGTGCCCTCGAGCTATGCAAAAAAAAAGATACGCAATCACTGGTCACAATTTCATACAACTAAGTGCAACGCAGGGGCGTAGCTACCGCCGTATCAGCCGTACCCAAGATACGGGGCCCCCGGTTTACAAGGGCCCCGACGTGTGGACGCAAAGCTATATCTACATTTAGTCGCGTCCTTCGTATGTTGTTTTGATATACGAGCTACGCCACTGGTGTAACGCCTAATCTTTTGCATGCGATATTAGTAAGGAATTGCATGCAGTGCGGCAGTTTAACTGTAGTCAGTTTTCAGAGATATGTAGTTGTTGCACAAGGCTAGGTCAATTGCTATTTGCCATAATCATATCCATTACTAATCCTTGGGCGACTGCTGGAGTATGATAGATTTACAAAAAATATTGGACACGTTTATTTTCTTTTGTTACGCAAACAAAAACCGGCCAAGTGCGAGTCGGACTCGCGCACGACCCTCTATAAAAAACGGCAAAAAAATCACGTTTTTGTTGTATGGGAGCCTCCTAAATATTTATTTTATTCTGTTTTTTAGTATTTTGTTGTTCTAGCGGCAATAAAAATACATCATCTGTGAAAATTTCAACTGTCTAACTATCACGGTTCATGAGATACAACCTGGCGACAGACGGACAGACGGACAGCGAAGTCTTAGTAATAGGGTCCCGTTTTACCTTTTGGTTACGGAACCCTAAAAATGAAGACGATACAGTGCGTTGAAAACTCGTGTGACTTCACTTCCCAGTACACTTTTTACTGGAAAGTGACGTTATAAGCCCCCACTCCTTATATTTGACGCGTTTTATCTTCGTATTTTTCTATTGATTTAATAAAATAAAAAATACGTACTTATCCAATATTTTTCGATAATCTGAAAATAAAACTGACGGACTAAATAGAATCAATTTTTTTTTATCAGGCGCCATCCCTATTCTAAATCTCACATTCAGTTGTGTGTAACTAGTGCTGTCTCCGGTTTTGCTACCATCCCGTAAAAACCGTGCATTTCCCAGAATTAATTAATGTATCCTATGGAGCTCATTTATTGTTTAGCTTTGTGTCAGTGACAGAATTTTCAAAATCGGATCAGTGGCCTTAGTTCGAGTTTTATTGATTGCGACTTTATACTAATAATAATATAATATACTAAAATAATAAAGCTAAAATAATTAAGCTGTCTTTTATTTGTATCTACAATGTGTGTCTGTGTGTGTGCCAAATAAACTAGTTTTCTTTCTTTCTTTCTTTTATAAATGCGAAGGTGTGTCTTTCTGTATACCTCTTCACGTTTAAACCGCTAAATTTGGTACAGAGATAGATTAGACCTTGGAGAAGGGCATAGACTAGAAAAGGGCTTGAGGGGTTGAAAGTTGGTATGGAAGTCCGTCAATAATGAAGATAAAACCAGAAACCTTTGTATTTAGGCACTTGATAAAAAAATAATACATATGTTCTCTAGCTTTATTTTTTAGCCTATTTCTAGCTTCTGATAGTCAGTAACGACTGCCAAAGGTCTACAAATGACAGCCAGGACCAACGCCTTAATGTGCTTTCCGAGTGCGGGGTCTATCATAAATAATCATATCTGATAATCCGATTTGTTGACATAAACGTCACATCGAATTTGGCTCGAGTATAATCAAACACACTCAACCAACTAATTCGGGTATGTCCACAACACTTAACAAGAGTCAATAAGTACACAAGTGACGTTACGTTACCATGCCCTAAAAGCTGTATCTACCAAACAATGTTCGGGCTATTATGAACCTTACGACCTTGGGATAAATGCTGTATTGTGATGATGGTGGGAGTGCATGGCCAAAATAAGTACACAAGGGACGTTACCAAGCCCTAAAAGTTGTATCTACCAAACAATCTTCAGGCCATTATGAACCCTAAGACCTTGGGATAAATGCTGCATTGTGATGACGGTGGGAGCGCATGGCCATAGTGTCACATTCTATGCTAATTAGGCGTCTTTATCAGCACAATGGGTGTTGGTACTTGTGCGTCTTTCTATGGAGGTCATGGTTTTTTCATTATTAAAGTTTTGATTGAGGATGAGTCACTTAAGATGAGATAGGTAGATGATTATTGTACAGACGCCAGCACATCAAGCTACAACAATATGTCAAATTTCTTTAATACATTTTCAACTTTATCGCGAAAGTTTTAGGTTCAAGGTTGATTGAGAAAATTTGACAGTTTCGGGTTGCTTGATGTGTACCTGCCATTTTATTTTCATACTAGAATTTTATTTATACGTTATATCGCGTTCCCGTAGAATTTCGGGAAACCCTCTCTTAGTGCACTCCCCAAGGAACCTACATGCCAAATTTCAGCTTTCTACGACCAGAAGTTTCGGCTGTGCATTGTCTGTCAGTCAGTAACGGTAGAAAAAGATATTGATTTGTTGGATTTCAAATCAATTCTTAAAAATACCAGACAAACTGCGAAAAAGTAAATGGACAGAGACAATCTGATCATGTCTGAATAAAGACCTACACTCGATGAGCCATTGCCAAATAATGGATTAAATCTTATTTTTTATGTTAATCAGTTATTTATTTATAAGTAATTTCACGACATTCCATATCATGTAATGTTTTTAATTTTCCATTTTGTTATTGTGTTTTATTATTTACCATATGTATGTTATTCTAATACAGTCATTAGTCATAATTTAGTTGTCCGATGGAGGGGAAGCCTGGTGATCTGTAATACAGGTTTTACCTACAACAGACACCAGTCTCCATTAAGTGTTATGACTTTGTACTGTGTTTGTGAATATGAGAAAACAATAAAGAATATTATTTTTATTCAAGAAGTTATTTAAGGCGAAAAATTACCATTCCCCCCCCCCCCCCAAACTTCTTAGGGTAAAATTACCTTACCTATAGATTACAGGAAAACCTATAAAAAGTCTATAGTGTTAAAATAACATGTCATAAAAATTGAATTCATTCGGAACCCTTTACACACAAGTCCGGCTCGCACATGGCCAGTTTTTGAAGTGTGATTGGTCTTTACAAGAAATTGTGACAGTAATAACAGACAAATCCATAAAGAAATGGTGTTTGTTGGTAAGCGCAAAACTCGAGAACAGTTGGATCAATTAATTCAGGAAAAACTGATGGTGCTTCTTATTAAACTTTTTAAGAACTTAATTTTAATTATAACAATACACAAAAGAATCTTAAACAATAATAAATAAATACATATAAATAAACCTTATTAAAACTATTGCACAGGTAATGACGGTGTTGTGTTTTGCTGACTGTTGTCGGCAATGTCTGTTGGTGGTTTAATCAGCTCTAATAAACTGTTGGGACAGCTACTTCAGCATAAATGTTCTAAAGTAGATTATACATTATGAATAGGTTATTTTACACTTACCTTTCCTCTGTATAATAACCCTGAGCAGTGGCCGGGCCGTGAGCAGCGCTCTAGCGAGGTTATCATCATTGTTGATCGGCAATAAGTCTCCATCTCTTGGGTCCGTATATGATATAAGGAAGGCCACATCGTGAAGCCTGTGTAGTTTCTCTATCAAAGCTTTGAAGTCTTCATACTTGAGCTTTTCGGTACGACTGAGTGAAAATCTACGGAATTCTGCATCAAACTGTAAAAAGAAAAAAATGTGTTTTAAATTATTAGTATCTCCCTATGGCTTTACTTACATTGTTTTAAAGTCAAAGTCAATTCATTTATTTCAATAAGACCGTTGAATGTCAAATTTACATTTTCTTTTAAATATTTGGTCACTCTATATTGTCCATTTGCAAAAGTAGATTTTTATGGAGAAGAATGGACAAGAAACTCACTCTTTAAAAACAATATTTTGTATTCATTAATCAATTGATTATAATGTGAGGACTTATTAATCCCATGGAAACTTACTACTGGGATTTACAGTCCTAATCCAAATTTCATCAAAATCCACTCAGTAATTTAGATGTGAAAACATAACTGAGACACACTTTGCCCTTTATATTAACACTTTCAGTGCCCAGAACTCAGCATATGGGTCAAACAATAATTTGTTATAACAACGACTCGTGGGCAAGAACAAATTATTGTTCGACCCATATGCTGAGTTCTGGGCACTGAAAGTGTTAAGTACCTCCTTATTGGTATGAATAGTTAAAACAGATTGTTTTTAAATTCTATAGATTACAAAACCTTTACATTTAAAAACATTTCGTTCTGAAATGCTGGTTAGGAATTAGCGTGTGTGTGAGGTTTTGCAAGAAATGGCATATAAAACTAGTGGTATGGGTGAGAAATTAACAAATAACTTGTTGACAGCTTATTTGCAGTTAAAGCAAATGTTTCACTTCAAAACAAACATTCCTTAATACATAAAATCAAACACTTTTAAACCCACCAATGATCTCTGATAGGCTTCCATATAATCTCAGATAACATTTTAATTTTGAATAATAACTTTTTAAAAGCACTCAATCAGCACATTCAGGTAATGTGAATGCTAGGACCCAAGTGCCCATTAATCTGTACTTTTGAGGAATTACAGCCGGTTTACACATACCAACAGTAGCTGAACATAATGTTTGAATGGCAAACATGTCATTTCAGATACTGTTTGTAGCTAATTTGACAGTTGGTAAAAGGTAGATTCGTTATTGAGACTAGCTGTTAATGAACACTACTGAAACTGCTATTTACTTGGACACCTCCTGTGTCCAGTCTATCTAGAAAGTTAAGTATCAACTCGAAAACAAGAGCAGATTAGGAGTGAATATAAACCTATTCTAAATGTTACACTAATCAACTGACTAGGAAAATAGAAGTGTCTATGTATGTAAATTACTTTTAAGCGAAGTAGTTCTTGATTTTAGTTTGTTATCTTCAACAGACCCAATACCCAAGACACTATAATGTAATAATTGCTCAAAACATCCCTTTCATCAATGCAATGATTCAAGTTTTTGAAAGAATTATTTTAAGATTGTCATTTAACATTTAGAGCAAGTTAACTACACTTATTTACTGTTTTGATTCCTTGATTACAGAAGGAAAACATTGTTTTGTAAGGAATTCTATGAATTTCCGAACCCATGCTTCCTTTTAGATAGTAATTCCCAGTCGAGTATTTTTTTTATCACATAGATGTCATGGCAATGAATACCTGTCTCTATTAAAATTCCTTGACAAATATCGCAACTTTTTCACGTTAAAATAGTCTGCACTACCCTGACATCTCGTAATAGTTCCGAAAGTTCGCGTGACTCTTTAAGTTTGGTCAGGAAATTAGAAATTCCTTTCCACTTACCTTAGTTTTGACTTCCACAGTTAGACTGTCAACACGAGCCGCTATTTTGTTCTTCGACATCTCTAAAGCATTTAATATAAAGCACTAACACTATAAAACTATTCTCAAAACATTTAGGCACTTAATTTCAAACACAACATTGTAAAATATCAAAAGTTTTATTAAATTATTGATATGACGGTGACCATTCCACTCGCGTCGTAATTTCAGTGAGTTTGTTCTCAGTTACGACATTTTTCGTGCATTAGTAATACATGTCAATAAATTCACCAATGACAGCAAGGTATTAAAATATAATTTTAAAGTTCGTGCTTTGTGATTGGCCATTTATATTCGATAAATAAAACGAATAACGACAGTTGTTTCCATGATTCATTTCACGCGGTATTTCAAAAAGTTTTCGAAGATTATATTCTTCCACAAGATTCATTCATTCATTCATCTCTTAAAATTCATCAAGACGCTATTTACTATAAAGGATTACATTATCTTCTATCTTTTACTAACCTACCGCAACTAATTCCTTTTTTCGTGATTTGTAAAGGAATACTGAATTTAAGTAACTTGCGTTAAATGGAACGTCTCAAGAATGGCATTACTGTGAATGTTACCATAATGGAAATATTTCCGAAAATCACAGTTGTGTGCTTGAGCGTTTTTGCAACTTCAATGAATGAAATTTACACAAATCAACCCTATCCATATCATGCCAAGCGAAATGCACCTTTAACAAGTTTTTGTGATGGTTTATCCAGTTTTGGCAACTTGTTAACAAGCATTAGGTACAATATTATGGACACGTTTGTTGACTTGATAAACAGTGTTGCCAGATAAGGCGACTACTCGCTATTTAGGCTACTCTGAAGGGTGCCGGGAGACCAATTTTTACGATCGGTGACTGGTCGTCAGGTTACATCAGAAAAAAAACTACTTCAGGCGATTTCAGGATTATAGTCTAATATACAACTTTAAAGGAACGATGAACATGATTGGTAATAAAAATGAGTGTAATGTATCGGTAGGTACTCGTAAATGAAACTACTTAGGTTGGGCACTGGCAGAAACGTGAACCGAACTTGACTGATCTGAACTGTTGTTTATTTCTAAAAACACCCTACTGATCAACCAATAGCGACGCGCCTTCACGGCGCAATTCGCCGTGAAGGCATTAATATGAGTCGCGCGCCGTTCGCGGTCCTTTTCGCCGGGCACCGTCGTCGAAAGAAGATTGAAGACTGAGACTGCCTGCAACGAGTGTGTCGTCTGCCTCATCTGTCCACGTGTCCATCTGTGTGCCTTTGCTTACTTTGCATGCACTAACAAACCGCTTCTTTCGAAGCGAACACCCGAAAGTGTGTGCGGCGTTGTGATGACGCTTGTGCCTCGTCGTGCAGGTCGTGCTTACCATCTTGTTTCTGAGTCAATGCGTACACGTCTTTTTCGAAACGATTGCTTCCTATTTCTTGCAGACTGTCCAAAACGTGGTAAGGTAACTGTTTCGGTGGTATGTGGTAATTGTTTCGGTGGTATGTGGTAACTGGTTCGGTGGTACCTATGTGGTAACTGGTTATATGGTGACTGTGTGACGGGTACTGTGTTCATGAAAAATGTTTTATGCAGAACTAAGAAAGATTCTTGTGACCCGCGAAATAAAGTGACATTGGCTTGTGGTGTATTGAAGGATATCAGCTAAGCTGTGCTATTCATGAATTTTGTTTTTCATGTTCGTACGTATACAATACATTCACGTAGGTTAGGTACAGACGTTAAAACAAAACATTTATCATATTGAATATCTCATGGTTTTTTAAAGGTCTTCGTGTAATTTCAAACTGACAAAACAGTTTTTTTAAAATCAATTTCTTCTTTTTGTGCCGTACATGAACTACAGCGAGGTAATTTATTACCTACTCATTATAGGTAATGGCCAGACTACTTCCGTTGCTCCGAAAATAAAACATTAAAAGCTTTAAATTGAACCGGTCTTGAACCGATTTCTTTGCGGGGTTGACGAGTTTAGGCTACTTTGCATTTGAATTGGGCGAATTTATACGTGAATAACTACGTAGGATTGTAGGATACAATTTTCGGCGACTTTAGGCTCGACTCATCTGGCAGCACTGTTGATAAATGTCATTTCATTTGTCAATGTCATTAAAACAACAAAAACAACCAATATTCGTTGACGTCGTTGACGAAAACCAATAAAAATAACAAAAAACCAAGTAATTTAATAAATAAATAAGATGACCAAACTGATTAACAAAGATGCAGAGCGGTTAAATCCATGTCTTAAGGTTTTTTTTTTCTACAAGTATTCCTATTCCCTCAAGTTCAACATTATGTAATGAATTTATTTATTTTTTTAGGAGCAAGAAATGTCCTACCAATGTTTGAGCAAGAATGGATATGATAATTCTAAATGTGAGGACTATTTTGATAACTATAACACATGTAAAAAGTTTTGGGTAAGAGAAATACAAGTTCTAAGTTTTAAGGTTACATTTCTTCCAATTTGTAACTTATTTGACTCCATTACGCTTTTCAATTCACTACGATACTAGCCTTGCCAGCGGCTTCCGTCCGCGTGGTAGTGGATTATTATACCACTGGAAAATTGGTTCAATTGCGTTCAAAATCACAATCCAAGACTGTTTCAAATGGCTCACTGTCTGATCACCATCAGGCCTGGATCGATGGCGCGTTGTGTTTCACGCGCGCCTCAAAGAGATGTCAGCATACGGGGCCTGCTAGGGCCAGAGCCCACCAGGGTTGCGGAATTTGTTCGAAAGAGTCACCGCTGCCCTGGAACGCAAAGGGCTTTAGAAGGAACACATATGGGTTTTAGTCAGTAAGAGTCTGACACGCCCTTCCGCTCCACCCAGAGCGGAAGAAGTCATTTGATGATTTCCCATCCTTAAAAAAAAAAGACTGTTTCAAAGCCATTCAGCTGCTATTGATTGAGATTGTTGAGAAGCATACAACAGACTATTACATTCTTCTGCTTCATCATATGGCTGGCACAACAATAATTTAGATTTGTTTGGCTCAAAACTTTTTGCCGCTTCTACGGCATTGTTGGTGGCAGCACTTAGGTGACTGACTGCATGTTTTAGAGTACAGAAGGCAGGATAGGAGGTGGAGCGTAGTTTGCGTCTCGCCCCATGTCCCCCATGTCCACTTCCCAACTTTTTGTATCACAAAAAAGTAAACCAAAGTCGGAGATATAAAATAAGTTTTTTAGAAAAGTATTTTTTTTGACATTTAAAAAACATTTTTTTGGAACTCCTTGAACAATTTGTTGTCATTTTTAAAATTTTCATAAGCCTCTCGACTATTTAAGTTAATATAATATAAATGAAGAGCTAATTTTTTATTGCATCAATAGAAGCAATAGGTTTTAGGTTTTATTATGGCTGGCGAATACCAGCGGTCATAAAAACAGTATTTGTATACTTTTTTATTATAGAACAGTAAAAATGTATTAACGGGCCAATAAAAGTATAATACTGTTATTAACAGTAGTTGGCAATCCTACCTGCCAACGGAGGAGTTACGCCTTTATACTTTGGTTCTGAGGTGGTTAACTGAAATACTGTGGTTAACAGTTCTAGCTTGCATGAGTTCTTATTCTCTGTTAGGACCACTTGTTGATTTGTATATGATTACTTACAGTATTATTTTTATTTTTCAGGGGAAAGTTTACAAGGATAGGAAAGCTAAAGGACAGTATCCATACCTACCTGAAGTAGAAGATAGAGCAAGAATAAAGGAACAATACTTCAAAACTGTTAAAGATAGTTTTAATTGATGTATTTATGACTCTATGCTAGTCTAAAAGTTTAAGAATTAAATATACATGCGGATTTAAAAAATTAAATACATATGTAATTTTCAGTAAAGATTGGTCTTGGATCAATTTATTTAGTTTAGGTATAGACAATAAATAAAATACCTACCTCAATTTTATCTTTACTAATAGACTGGCATTGTACATGTACGTGGCATTTTTTCATTCCGAGAATCTGTTTTCAAAGTTGTAAAAAGTTTTTAGTGTAAAAGAAAACAGGCTGCACTTAACGACTGTCAGCTGTCACTGTCACTTCTAACCTGACTATTCCAGGAAGAGGGTAATGTTAAAAAAAACCTAGGTCAAATTTTTTTTGTTATGGCTATCACCCATGCAACTATATTGATCGAAGTTGCTTTCATGGCTTTGTATCTTACCTGCATTTTAGTAGATATTCTGCCAGGTGGCAAGAAGGAATTCTGCCTTTATGTGTTGCTAGTCGTAATATATAATTTGAATGAGATGTGATGGTAACTGGTGTTCAACATAAATAAGTACCACCATAAGTTTAATATATTTTACAAATACTGTGTGTTTGTATTATTTACATACCTCCTTATGGTTATAGTAGGCGCCAGATAATCGTGGAATAACGGTCATTGACCCACCTACAATTATTGACATTTTTAATTTGAAAAACGGAATTAATGACACAAAGCTGTCCCGAATCATCATCTCTCGTGATCCTTAACATTGTCTAATAATGAAAAACGATTCATATTTAATTGTTCAGGTACCTATGAACAGTTATTAGGGAAAGGTCAATATACTTTATTCCACATATATCTGGCGCCTACTATAGCTCATAACGAGACGCGACGAAAAATAACGATACAATATCTATAGAACTTCATTTCGTTCATAAAAATTTGAGCATCATTCGAACACCCTTAAATTCTTTTTATTTTTAAATTTTACCCCGATCCATATTGCCTAGTCTTACGTCCTTTCTCGTGTTTTGCATTAGAATGCGGATATAACACATTCTAATGGTTCTTGGAGTATCTGGTACCAAATATATCGATTCGACCTTCTCGGCAAGTTTCGCGTGAGGTAGTCAATACTGTTACGAGCTTGAGGTTCGTGACAATAAAAACAGCCGATTAAATAACCAAAATGACACTTTAATTTAAAAACACTAATTACAACTTTTAAACTCACTAATTATTAAACACAAGTTCACCACTGATCACTTTATTCGCACTTGAAGATCGCTTCCGAAGTATTCGCTTGTATCGCTAATCCAATACTGCCTCGGTCGCGGAATACGCGCTCCTTTTATAGGTCAGTTTATTCTGGAAACTTCCATTCTCGAAACATCTGGAAAGTACTCGTAACTACCGCTGCCGACTGACCAGATACCGAGAAGTGTGGAATGTTCTGGCAAAGAAATATCTAGAAGGTACTTGACCCTACTAGTTCTGCTACTCGATACTAGATGGCGCTAGTAGTAACTAAATGTACCCGACATTAATCCTGGCGCGTAACACTGCCCCCTCCTAAGACATGCTCGTCCCGAGCATCATCGGTCCCATAATAACGCGCCAGTCGATTCACATGGACGATCTTAGGAGCACTTCTTGTACCTTTCTGTATACGATAGGTCACGTCGTTAATTTTTGTCACAATCCGGTACGGCCCGTCCCATTTAGCTTGAAGCTTAGGAGATTTCCCTTTACTGCGAACTGGATTGTGCAACCACACTAGTGAACCTTCGTCGAACCCTTTATTGTTCATTTTGCGGTCATAACGGGTTTTCATCTTTTCAGACATTTGCTGGCCCGATTGTCTGACGTGCTCATAAATGTCATTCATTTTGTTCCGCAAGTCATTCGCATAATCGGTTATACTGCGTGGGGCATCAGGTGGTATTCCAGTGATCAGATCTGCGGGCAGCCGTAATTCTCTTCCAAAGTTTGCGAAGGCTGGTGTCACCGATGTACTTTCATGAACAGCACTTCGGTATGACAGCAAAAACGGTTGTATATGCTTGTCCCAATCGCGTTGCCGGTTTTCCACGACTTTTGCCAGGTATCTCTCCAATGTCTGATTAAATCTTTCCACCATTCCATCCGATTGTGGGTGGTAAGAAGTTGTTCTCGTTTTATGAGTACCCATAACTCGACAAGTTTCCTGGAATATTTGGGACTCAAAATTCCTTCCTTGATCGCTGTGAATCTCCAAGGGTACTCCAAAACGACAGAAGACTTCATGAACTAGTTTATCTGCAACTGTTGAGGCTTCTTGATTTGGAATGGCGAAGACTTCCGGCCACTTAGTGAAGTAATCCATTACAACCATGAAATACTTGTTACCACTTTCACTTTCCGGAAAAGGTCCCGCAACATCTAGGGCTATCCTTTCCCATGGTGCACCGACGTTGTACAATTTTAATGCACCTCTACTGCGAGTCTGAGGTCCTTTTACAGCCGCACAACTTGTACATTTGCGACACCAGTCCTCGACATCGTCACGACAGTGGACCCAGTAAAACCGTTCTCTTATCTTCAGTAGAGTCCGTTTTACTCCCATATGGCCTCCTGAAGAACCATTATGGTACAGCTGTAGGACATTCGGTACTTTTGCTTTAGGGACAACCATTTGCAAATGACAGCTGTCTCCCCGAGCATTTTCCCATTTACGGCACAGGACTCCATCCTGAATCACTAAGCTGTCCCATTGGGCCCAATAACTTTTTGTGATCGAACTCATCGCTGAGACGTCACTCCACGTGGGCTTAGGAGCACTGGCCTTCATCCACCCCAGAATCGGCTTGATGTCCGAATCTTCCTGCTGTGCACGTTGTAGGCTTTCCTTCCACTCGTTGCTGAGGTCTGTCTTGAGCATCCTCACAGGTACGATTTCTTTACCCTCTTGTCTAGTACAATGCTTGCAGTCTTCAGAACAAGGTCTTCTTAACAATGCGTCTGAGTTGCCATAAAATCTTCCGCTGCGATGCTCCGTCACCAAGTCGTATTCCTGCGGCCGCTTGGCGCTGTTGCTAGCCGCTCTACCTTCTGTAAATCGGCTATCTTTCCTTTCCGCAGTTCGCTTTGGGCAACTGGATCGAAGATGGCCCCTTTCACCACAACCGTAGCATCTAGGACGGTACCTTATAAATCGGTCGCGAACTGCAGCTGTTGCAACCTCCCTGCCGCGGTGGGAACGACTATCCTGACACACAGCTTCCCTTTCTATTGTTCGCTTAGGGCAACTGGATCGAAGGTGACCCCTTTCACCACAGCCATAGCACCTAGGGCTGTATCCTTTAGAATGTTCGCGAACTGTAGCCGCTGCAACCTCCCTGACGCGATGGGAACGATGATCCTGCCGCACAGCTTCCACCTCCAGTGCATGAGCCAAAGCGTCCTTAAGCGTCCCGTGGTGCCCGAGCCTCACAGCAGCTCTAACTTCAAGATCGCGGATTCCATCGGTGAATGCCTGCACCAGGTTCCCTTCGATGAGCGCAGGTACGGACTGGTAAGCTTTTCGAACCAGCTTCTCCACTTCAAGGGCCCACTGCTGCAGGTTTTCACCGCTGCGTTGCACGCGATCCTTGAGCTGCGCACGAAACACGTGTTCCAGATGAGCGTCGCCATATCTAGCTTCCAACGCCTCAAGAAGCTGCTCATAAGTCACTTCCTTATCGAGAGCTTCTAGGACAGTTAAGGCCTGGTCGCGCAGGCCTAGGGTGAGAGCAGTCATGGCATGATTTTTACTCCACCCATTCGCCTTCATAACAGCCTCAAACTGTCTTTTGTAGGCTGACCAGGAAGATGTCCCATCAAACGGCGGCACTTTGAATCCACGTAGCGAAGGTGTAGTAGCTACGGAAGATGCAATTCCATCCCCTACTTTAAGGTTGTCCAGCGTTTTCTTCACGTCAGCAATCACGTTGTCAACCCGATTATTCATTTGGTCGATTCGGGTTTCGGCTTCCGTCAGGCGGTTCTCATGCTGGACCACCTTATCTTTTACAACCTTTATTTCTTTGCCGAAAGTGGCGTGGAGATCCTTCATAATGAACATCTGTTCTTCCTGGCGGCGCGCCTGCTCCTCCTTGTCACGCTGCAGCTGTTCTTCCAGCCGCCGGGCCTGTTCCTCCTGTCGGCGAGCCTGTTCCTCCTGTCGGCGAGCCTGTTCCTCCTGTCGGCGAGCCTGTTCCTCCTTGTCACGCTGGAGCTGTTCTTCCAACCGCCGGGCCTGTTCCTCCTGTCGGCGAGCCTGTTCCTCCTGTCGGCGAGCCTGTTCCTCCTTGTCTCGCTGTAGCTGTTCTTCCAGCCGACGGGCCTGTTCCTCTTGTCGGCGGGCCTGTTCCTGCAGCATCATCATCAGTGCAGCAAAGTCTGGTGCTGCAGATGCTGGAGCTCCTGTGGACGGACCGGCCTCCATGATCGGCAACTGGCCCTCCGACGTCTGCGGCGTTGTACCTCCAAAACGCCTATGGTCCGTCTCCTGCTGACGTTGACTCCGGGTACGGATACCCTCCGTGTCGTCCTTTGGTAGAATCGGCATGATTTAAATATCCACTCTTCTGACACCAATTGTTACGAGCTTGAGGTTCGTGACAATAAAAACAGCCGATTAAATAACCAAAATGACACTTTAATTTAAAAACACTAATTACAACTTTTAAACTCACTAATTATTAAACACAAGTTCACCACTGATCACTTTATTCGCACTTGAAGATCGCTTCCGAAGTATTCGCTTGTATCGCTAATCCAATACTGCCTCGGTCGCGGAATACGCGCTCCTTTTATAGGTCAGTTTATTCTAGAAACTTCCATTCTCGAAACATCTGGAAAGTACTCGTAACTACCGCTGCCGACTGACCAGATACCGAGAAGTGTGGAATGTTCTGGCAAAGAAATATCTAGAAGGTACTTGACCCTACTAGTTCTGCTACTCGATACTAGATGGCGCTAGTAGTAACTAAATGTACCCGACATTAATCCTGGCGCGTAACAATACTATATAAATCTACAAAATTATCAGCTCCACTTAACCGAGATTGCGCCTGCTTCAATTATTCCACATATTTTTCAAGTGCGTGGACACTTATTACACAAAACTACATCAATTTACATTACAATATTCACTAGAAATCAATTTACGAATAATTAAAACAGCGGCTATCTTCACTCGACAAAATCCCGCCAAAAAACTCCCATCCCCTTTGTAATATTTTTTTTTTTGTTTACCCCGAAGCGAAGGCTATAGTCTTTTGACCATTTTGTATGTCTTACGTCCTTAATTTCTTGTTTTGCATTAGAATGTGGATGTAACACATTCCAATGGTTTTTGGTAACAAACATATCGATTCTACCTCGGGAAGTTTCGAGTGAGGTAGTCAATACTACAATAAAATTTTCAGATTGCACCTGTTTCAATTATTCCACATATTTTACAGGTGCGTGGACACTTGAGACACAAAACTTAACCAATGTACATCTTAATATCCACTAGGAATTAATTTACGAATGATTAAAACAGCCGCTAAACTTCACTTGACAAAATCCCGCCAAAAACTCCATGTTGTAATGTAACAACCAAAGATAAACTGTACACTTATATTGACTCTTTTTTATACAGCTTCCTTGTAATTGATATCAATTGGATATAAAATACTTGAATTCAACTTTAAACTGTGATCCTAATTTATAATCACGAAAATTTGATATTTGTTTGATACTTTCACCGTTGCAAGCAACTGTCTAACAACTAGTTTTTGGAAATTTGTCTTTAATTTTCATTGACATATTGGTTTAAATTACAAATAAGATTTGAAGAGCGCTTGTTGACTTCAATTTGACTATATTCACTATGCCTCTTGTTAAGGATTACTTATGTGCTAAATAAAATAAAACCACAAACAATCATCTAAATATTTTATTGTGACACATACAACAGTGGAGAAGCGATGACTGTGTCTTATGCTGGAACCACACGTCAAATATTCGCCTTACCTACATATTTGTTAAAAAATGAACTTGTATCTCGATGATTTTAAGTTTTTTTTTTTACCCAAGTAACGCGTATATTTTGACGTGAAGAGCCACTTTTAGTGTAAAAAGCCACTAGCTAACTACAAATATAGCCCATTACCGTTACAAGGCAATTTGGGAAGAACATGTTTCTCGATCATATGTTCGTTGGTCTTAACTTTGTGGCTGAGTTCAGATTATCATGACGTCACATGGTACTAGCCCATCGAGACATTCAGGAAGCTGAGCTGTTGGCGGTTTTGGTTAGGGCATTCGTCTTAGAACTGTTCGCCACGGTTTCTCCTTGAAAGGGCGGTCAATCCCCCTCCCCTCCTCAATATTTCATCATCAGCTCAGTTTCAGCGGGCTCCCATTAGCCTGTCTTGCGACCGCATTGTCTCTAAGAGAGATAAGCAAGGAACACTAAGCGCCTTCCTTGGTTGTCGGTCTTGCCAACGAACCACTGGCATAAAAGGGGGAGGGGGGGGGAGTTAACACCCTTTCTGGTTTGAAACTCGGTGCCGACAACACGAATGCAAGTCGACTGATATCTTGGTCAGCTAGTACTTAAAAAATTGTATCATCATTATGATCATCTGAACTAAGCACATCAACCTACAACAATGTGTCAAATTTCTTTAATAGATTTTCAACTTTATCGCTAAAGCATTAGGTTCAAGGTAGATTAGGAAGATTTGACAGTTTCGGGTAGCTTGATGTGCTGGCGTAGCAGTACAGAACTGCTTAGAATTATAATCTGTCGAACTGCGTGCATCTGTGCAAAACTAATACAATATACAATACACAACCATTCCTAATTAAGTTTAAATCGTTTAAATAATGTTACCGACTTATTTCAACTGGGACCGTTTATAGAACTGTCAAAGTCATTTTGACAGTGCGAAAAAGCGATAGCACCATGTGTCTTGTATAGCTCTATCTCTTTTATTGTCACTGGTAAAAAATTTAGGGACACAGTTTTTCTTCATAACTGACTTCCTAATTGTTTTAGTGTTAGAATGTTATGGAGCTAAGCAGAACGAAAAGTGCAATTTCTTTATCGCAACAGAACAAATTGCTTTAACCTTTTGAACGCCACTGTCACGTATACATGACAATCAAGCGCGTGCCCTGTATGCCAAACGTCAAATATGTGACAAAAAGTACGGCGAATTTGTGGCTCGGCGTCGGGGGCACGCCGATGCGAATATGCTTTGGCGTTCAAAAGGTTAAACGCTCGTATCCACTACGTAACATTTGACGCGCGACATGATGAACAACATGTTGCTCATCATGTTGAACGGCAACGAGGAAATTTTGTTTAGTAGTCAATGTTGCGCGCCTGCTGGCAACGTCGCGCGTTGTAGTGCACGTTGCTGAACATGTTGGGCGTCACGTGTTGCCTAGTGGATATGAAGCTTAACACTTCATGAATACCTACGGCGGTTATGGCCCATTGGAAATATCTTAGCTTACTGCGAGTAAATTCATCAACGCCTCACTGGTAACAATTTGATATTGATAGCGCCATTAGGGAATCATTAAAGGTGATTTTCGCCGAGCCACTGAAGTGCCGCGATTTATCGGCCAGATTTGTTCCTGGTCTATTATGACCCCTATCATCATGTCTACGTCACCGGATTATAGCAAACAATGTATGGTAGTAAAAAATCTCGATATGTTATTAACTCGAATACAATCGATCCGTCAGTTTACAATAAATCCGTGTCTTATAGAGAAGAGTTTACAATCTTACACGATTTATTATAAATATACAGTGTTTGCAATAACACGATGACAGCTTTATTGTAAAATATGTTCCTTCATACGAAATAACTTACAGATCAACGATATGCTTCATAAAAACAGCATCACTTTACAATCTCTCTCAGAAATCTTATCGACTACATTTTCTTATACATAGTACCTACAGACTTTGCTAGCACATCAAGCTACCCGAAACTGTCAAATTTTCCCAATCATCCTTGAAACTAATGCTTCAGAAATTTGACAGATAGTTGTAGCTTGATACGATTTATAACGCTCACTTTCTTAGTTCTTTGCTCAAATGTACGCAGTTTTAGTTTCCATCACTCTTTGTGTTACCCTGATTTTTCATATCAGTCCGAATTATTAACAGAGGTTACCGCAGAAAGCGGTTTTATTCTCGTAAAGCAGTAGGATCGATGACGTCAGAGTCACGTTTCCACCTGCAAGTTTAATTACACTGTTGGGCACGACCGTGCGATCCATCACATTATACCTCGGTAGCCCGCAATCTATGCATGCGACCGAGGGCTTAGTGCGAGTTTTTTAACGCACTCGATTGCGTTAACGTAAACGTTCGCTTATATCAAATTGTATGGAAAAAAACTGGTTTTCCGTGAGTGTCACCAGACGGCGCTTCTTCAGTTTCAATACAAATTGACGTTTACGCTAACGCGATTGTGAACGTAAAAAAACTCGCACTAAGGCCACTGGTTGTATGTGGAAATGTGGCCTTATATCCAGTTTCGAGAAAGAACAACCCGTAGACAATATATGTGGGCCTAGATAGGCACAGATATTTCCGACGGGTTGTAATTTGTAGCAAAATTATTATGAATATTTGTCAAGCACGCAAGCACCATGATTGGTTGAATGAGTCGTCAACAGCAGTGTACGCTTGCTCGTAGGTTATTCACATTATTTTTGCGTTCCAGAATCTGGTGGTTAGGCTAATATCATCCTACTCCTTTACTCGAAATATCAATAAATAACCCTTAAAAATAACATTTGTTTTTATAGGTTATATTACAGAAAATCTCGCGAAGCAGACAAAAGTGAGGAATATGTCAATGTCTGCTGGTTAACTTGTACATTTTGATACAAGTGGGAAACTTTGTCATTGCAGTCGAGGCGTTATAGAGCTGAGACTGCAATGACAAATGCTCACGAGTATCAAACGACGTTTTTTAACACACAAAGAAACAGTATTATTACACAAAATATATTTTTTTAAATGAATTTTACAGAAATGCTTTTATTAAACAGAGTAACCTACTACATTTCAACGAAAACATACAATTAAGATACATTATTACTAGTTATAGATAGCGATTTAAAAGGTCGCGCATATAAATGTTTGGTTTTAAGCAATACTTATTTTTATTATTTTTTAATCATTTAATCAGGCAGAAATGTTACGAAATCTCATAAGATAATCTCAATCAAAATCTCAGGAACACTGGTGTTTGGTTTTGTTGTGGGTTAAAGTCATTTTTTTTTCAAATCTATGCAATTAAAGACAGATTGAGTCCCAGAAGCAATGCAGTCTTTAAAAAAAAACTCTGAAAGCATAACGCCCCGATCTTAGAAGTCGGTCTCTAGTGATCATCTAATGTAAAGAAATCTTCCCTAATCTTTTCACGAATTCTATTAATATTGGGAACGTGCACGGCGTCGACTATGACATCTAGTGTCGCATATTTGAAACTTTTACGTTAAGAACACTTGACATTGACGCTTCTGTGCTGCCACCTATAGTTCCTGCACGCTCCGTTTAGGGGAACGTGTACGAAGTAGACTGCCCTCTAGCGTTGCAATGTTGAAACTTATAAGTAAAATATAGGGACTAACCAGAGAATTGGCTACACTGCGATCGCCAACCCACCTGCCAAGCGTAGCGATTATGGCAGATTATCCTCCTTTGAGGGAGGCCTATGTCCAGCAGTGGACGTCTTTTTGCTGGTATGATGAAGTAAAATATACTTGACCATGACATTTCTGTGCTGCATGTGCTCGTTCCTGCACGTTCCTTATAGAACTAACACTCCATTATAATTTACTTAGTACTCTGTGTCTAATATTTCTAACCCAGAGTACGATGTATGTAACACTTCTGCCTGAATATTTCATTGTAATACAATGTCTGAACTGATCCCAGACGTAAGCATAGCATTTGACCTTATTCAATTGAATGTTTGTAAGCAAACGTTGAACGCAGCCGACCAATTTTCAACTTCATTACTTAGGGTCTAGTAGCGACATCTATGTTGCCACGTACGAACTACAAAATAGATGTGACGTCACGAATCGCACGCGCAAAGTTATTGCGCGACTAGCTTTCAATAGTCCAACTACAATCATCTAGCAGTTGCCCACCAGACTGGAACACCCGTCTGGTCGGAAGAATCTTCCCCTTACACCTTTAACGCATACCCTGTTCATAAGGTTCAATATTTTAATAAAAACCTATGACATATCGCCCTATCGACTGTCCGGTTTACTGGCCACTTTGTTTAAGCCGTCCTAAGGTGGTTGCGTGACTTTACGCCCTGTTCCGCATACTTCTACTAGCCGGTGAAAAGTGGTTGACTGCCAATGTTCGAGAACATAGTACAACCTCGAGGAAGACAGTGTATTCACATTTATAGGACCAGACCATAGGTTAAGTCAGTGACATTATTGTTTTTAAAATTGATTACCATCTTAAATTGTCCGTATATTCAAATCACTACAATGATTTGCGACAGTTGTATGAAATAGCTATAACACGGCAAATTAGCGTGGTATTTCAATCAGATGAAAAAATATTTCCTTGACGGTATTGAAGCTCACCTTATCTTATACATACGTCTAGAACTAGCAAAAAGCGTACTATGGAAAACTATTTTTTTTTTTCACTAACATGAGGCACTTTTATTTTGTAATGAATATTAGTTACTTATATTATAATCTCGTTCAATTTTGCCGGTTACTACTCATATTTAAAAATCAATAAATTTATCCCAAACATTTAAGCAAATTATGTTGCATGTGTTCTTGGAAAAATAACTTTACTAATCGAAACATAAAGTTATGATTTATCAAATAGTACAAACGTTCTGAAATAAACTAAATTAACACTGGCATACAATTGATATTTGTTTAAATTAAAATAATAAAAATTGGAAGCAAGAGAATATGCAATCGAGGGTTACATTCAATACTTCTGAATTCACTTTGTTAGTTTTCCGACTAATTTAATTAAATAATGAGTAGTATTCGGCCTTTTATTATTATTGCAAATAACAAATGTATCGGAAGTTGAAAATAGATTCCAATTGGTACACTATGTTGCTAAAAAAAACGACCACTTATGTTTTTCTCTTAAGACTAGACCATTTTTTTTTGCAACAATGTGTATTAACAAATTAAACACAGTATCAGCTGTCCAATAATAAAATATCTTTAAAATGTAATAAATATAATAGGGTTAAAAATAAGCCATAGTTATGGTGGGTTCAAGTAAATAATACTAAGGACTTGTATTTAGCATTATTTTTGATTTGATTTATGTTAGTATGGTCCGTAATATTATCATGTTAGTAGCTCATTTTGTTAGTAAATTTTTAACAAAGCCGATTTAAACATAGGTACTTTCGTTTGGAATTTTTATATCATTTTCCATCCAAGTTTTTTTTTAAATTCATAAATTAAATCTAAATAAAACCGAATGTTCTAATATTACGATTAAAATTCTAAAAATTGCATTTTTCTTTAGATATTAAAATAATGCATTTTTTTTAGTTAATTTTTTTAAATGACATTAGAATATAAGCCTTTTACAAGACAACATGATTGTTTTTAAACAAAAGTTAGGATAAAAAATCAGGCAAATATTTTTTTAAAGATAAGTGATAATTTTGGTTTAGAAATACTGAATAAACTTAATAAACACGAAATACACAAAAAGTCCAATTGTTAACTTAAACAGGCAGTGCTTAACAGATAATTTGGAATAATTCGCGTTATTTTGATTAAAATCTCATTTTCGCTTAAAACTAAATTATTTTAAATTTTTGTTTTAATTATATTATTTTTACTTAAATATAACAATTAAAACAAATATTTTACTTAAATAACATCAAGAAAAGACTACTTGGTCTAATAATAAAAATAATACAAATTGAGGAAAGAAACCTTAAAAAAAAACTCGTCACAACACAACTCGAAAAGTGGTAAAAGATTAATGATTTAAATCATATTTTGAATACCTATTGTGTTACTTATAAATAATAAAAAACAACCCACTAGTATTAATTTTGGCCAAATGTGTTATAAACATAAATAATAAATAGTGATGTTTACATCGTCTGACGATATAATAAATTATTTTTTCCCTTTACTCTCTAAAATAAGTTACAGTTTAATAAAACTACAGATCTTAAAGAGATTGTCCTAAACTAAAAAAAACTACAAAAAATAAGTCTAAAAAATATCTGCTCATCAATACTGTTCAAATAATGATTCATTCCTCAATTTGTACAATGATAACATCGGTCAAAGTTAGGCGCGTATTATCAAAAATAACCGGTTACAATATAAAATAGTATTCTATTTATTTGCAGAACCATCCAAATGTTTCCCAGAAGATCAGCAACCAATTACGCTAATATTTGAAGTGCCAGTGTACAATCCTCATGCTGGCACTTCAAATATTGGTGTCACTTGTTCAGTATAATCTTTTATTTCGAAATAATAAGGTTCATTTTGTATGGCACAAGTGGCGCGAATATTTGGCCAAATACAACAAGTAAATTGCCAGCATTAGAATTAGCAATATTGTAAGGCGTCGTCCCAAAGCGATCACCGCGCGGATACGCGATAGTCACGTTAATTTCTTCAGAAAAACTGTAAGGCGACCTCTGATATGGCTGTATAAATTCAAGTTTTTATAACTTAACAGACAGATGTGTTGCTGGGGAGTTTGTTGCGCCACTTCTTCTTCCCAGCTAAAACACTAGGAAGTGGTGACGGGCGGGCGTTTTGGGGGACTGTCTTTATGTAGAACATTGACGTTCAAAAAGTGCTGGGACTCAGCCTAATTTGAATAAATGACTTTTGATTTTTTTTTAGGCGCGACGCTATATACTATCTTTCTATTCTCCGGTTAATCTTGAAGATATACAAAGAACTTTGACCAAAATGTGTACACTTAAAATACAAATAAAGAAGTACCTTATAATGTTGGCACTAAAATAGATTAAAATCAAGGGACAATGCGCGTTATGAACCCTTAGAACAAAGACGTACACAGAAGGGAGAAAACATTTAAAAAAAAATGAGAAAAGTAAATTATAAAAATGATGATACGAATTTAAAAAAATATATAGGTAATAAAAAAAACCTTATCTATTTTTTTAAATTTAAAATAAGCATATATCATAAAAATATAGCTTTTGCTGTGTGTGTACAATCCTTATAAAAATAACATAACATTTAGAAATCATAACAACAAAATGTACTTCTGTATTTAAAAAACTAGTTTTTTAAATATGTACGGAAGTGTTCTTTTTTTTCGATTAAGCAGTTTATTCAGTTCAGGCTGTTTACTTTTCAATCAAGATAAAAATCTTTTAATATAAACACTTCTTATTAATTTGTAACTACATTTTTGTATACAATAAAATAAACAGCCCGTACAAATGATAAATATTATGATACTAGATTATTTTAAATATTGAAAATCTTGTAACACTTCAATTATTCGTCTATTCAGTTTCAGAATGTGTCTTAAAAAAATGGTCACAGCCACTTATGGCCATCCGAAATACTAGAGGCATCGATATTTTGGAAATACCTACCTGCATTATTTTATTGCCATCATTTAGACTCTAAATTCTATCCTCAAAATTTTAGAGGATAGAAGCCAATATATCATCAAGACCTGGGACGGCGAACCTTTTTTGGCGAACGTGCCATTACAAAAATAATTTTTGCCATGACGTGTCACCAAAAATCTTGACTTGATGATACAATGGACAAATAATAACACTAGACGCTAGTAACTTGACTCTTTTTTTGTAACTATAAATTCATAAAGCAATCTTAATGCCAATCAGCTTTGTGTTCAGCATGATTTCTGTTGTTGCTAATCATTCAAGATGCTAAGTAATCTTGTATAGGCGTCCCCAAATTATTTTGCTGCGTGTCACGACTAGCACGCGTGCCATAGGTTCCCTGATCTAGGGAGTGCGTATGTTGCTGGCGTAAATCGTGCTGAAATCGGGCGCACAGCACATTCGTAACTGCATTTACCGTCGCACGCTGTGTTTATTTACTAGCTTTTGTCCGCGACTGCGTACGCGCATATACCGTTGCCGTAGGAATTTCGGGAAATCCTCTCTTAGTGCTCCCCTACAATCCAACCTTCAGCTTTCTACGACCATAAGTTTCGGCTGTGTGTTGTCTGTCAGTCAGTCAGTCAGAAACGGATTACTCCGCAGTACAAGTATGTCTCTTGTATGGTCACAAGACGTTTCACGTAGGCCACGCCTTGATATAATCATACCTTTGACGCCACACTGGGCCTTAAATGCCATTAGAGGATTTATTGCAATGATATTTAGAACAACCTAGCATCATACTAACATGGATATGTATATAACTATGTATGTAAAACCGCGTGTACATGATGTTGTTAGTATAAACCTGTGTGCTCACAGTATGTTATGTTACTAACACGCATTGTCGTCTAAGAGTCAATCTGACCTCTGCTTTATGTAGAAACAGCTTATTCGGAAGTGGTCGCACATTTGACGTACCTGTTGGGAAAGAAAACATAATTAGTATGTCAGTATCATAAAAACATTCTTTGAAAATTATGAATTAATGTATCGAAAACCCCATTCAAGTTTTTGAGAAAATCGCGAACATACAAAAATACGGGCCGAATACAGAACTGCCTTTTTTAAGTCGGTCAAAATATATACGACAGTGACTAGGACAGTTATTTATTCAGGGTTAAGCAACGTTTCCCGAGGTCGGTCCGTCGATGGATGACCATCCATTACGTACCGAGACTCCTCCGGGCCTCGGAAAGCAAGTTAATCTGTTGGGGTCGCCTGTCATTTGTAAATCTTTGACAATCGTTACGGATAATCAGAAGTCAGAAAATTTTGCACCAGTTTTGCCTAGAGGTACCATGTTACCCATATGCTGGGCTGTGGAGGTCTGATAGACCGTCGCTTCAAGTAAAAAACTGGTGTTCAGCTGCACCTGGAAATCGACCCGGTTGTTGGAAATAACCAGGGCAGATTGACTGACGTGAGAGAGGTGATAGTGTCGGATAAGTAAAGCAAAAAAAAAAACAGGACGCGGCTTGCTTGAAAACTAGCTACCATAATCATTGTAGCTATGGTTAAAACTTCTTGGATACAAGAAATAAAATTAGGAGTTAGTAAATTTCAGATTTTAAGTTTTTTTTTAGTTGGAAAAACGATAATTCTCAGTTAAATCAAGTAATAATAAATTGACCAGACCTACCGCGGCTGCAAATAACAAAAACCTTTTCAATATCTCATGCTGTTAGTTTTGGTCAGTTAAAAAAACCGGCCAAGTGCGAGTCGGACTCGCGCACGAAAGGTTCCGTACCATTATCTATAAAAATGGCAAAAAAATCACGTTTGTTGTATTGGAGCCCCCTCATATCCAAGGAGGAGGCGGGCCGCGCGAGGGAAAGGCAAGGCCTTCGCCCCAACCGCCACTACAGGAGAAGCCGCCCAAGGACGGCGAGCGTTGGGTGGCTCACTGTCCGATCACCACCAGGCCCGGGTCGATGGCGCGTTGTGTTTCACGCGCGCCTCAAAGAGATGTCAGCATAGAAGACGGGGCCCGCTAGGGCCAGAGCCTGCCAGAGGGTTGTGGAATTTGTTCGAAAGAGTCACCGCGGCCCTGGAACGCAAAGGGCTTTAGAAGGAACACGGATGGGTTTTAGTCAGTAAGAGTCTGACACGCCCTTCCGCTCCGCCCAGAGCGGAAGAAGTCATTTGATGATCCTTAAAAAAAAAAAGCTCCCTCATATATTTATTTTATTCTGTTTTTTTTTTTAAGTATTTGTTGTTATAGCGGCAACAGAAATACATCATCTGTGAAAATTTCAACTGTCTTATTATTATACAGCCTGGTGACAGACGGACAGCGAAATCTTAGTAATAGGGTCCCGTTTTACGGAACCCTAAAAACAATTACCTCCACCTGGGGAAGCTGTGTCATAAGTGTCATCAGTTTTTGGAACGAACTTCCTTAAAGTGATTCGGGAGAAAATGTGACGTCATGTAAGATTTTTGTGTTATAGGGGTATAACGCAAAAGTCCATGAGCTTTTCTCTATCTCTCAGTGTATCTTTCGAGGAACTTCGTTCCTGACCGGGTTCCCTTTTTTATTAGTCTGACTTTCGTTTGTACTCTGGAAAACTATTTCTTAAGTTTAATAAATAAACCATACTTATACTTACAACACAACCACCGTAGTGTATGTGTGACAGCACGGTCAGCAGTGTGACGGTGTAGAAGGCCGTCACTTCGTAGTGCGGCAGTAGAAGGGAGATGGTCGCCGCGCCAGTCAGCGACCACAGCAGCCAGTTACTACTACTCTTGACAGCTTACTACTAATACTTACAACACAACCACCGTAGTGTATGTGTGACAACACGGTCAGCAGTGTGACGGCGTAGAAGGCCGTCACTTCGTAGTGCGGCAGTAGCAGGGAGATGGACGCCGCGCCAGTCAGCGGCCACAGCAGCCAGTTACTACTACTCTTGACAGCTTACTACTGATACTTACAACACAACCACCGTAGTGTATGTGTGACAACACGGTCAGCAGTGTGACGGCGTAGAAGGCCGTCACTTCGTAGTGCGGCAGTAGCAGGGAGATGGACGCCGCGCCAGTCAGCGGCCACAGCAGCCAGTTACTACTACTCTTGACAGCTTACTACTAATACTTACAACACAACCACCGTAGTGTATGTGTGACAACACGGTCAGCAGTGTGACGGCGTAGAAGGCCGTCACTTCGTAGTGCGGCAGTAGCAGGGAGATGGACGCCGCGCCAGTCAGCGGCCACAGCAGCCAGTTACTACTACTCTTGACAGCTTACTACTAATACTTACAACACAACCACCGTAGTGTATGTGTGACAACACGGTCAGCAGTGTGACGGCGTAGAAGGCCGTCACTTCGTAGTGCGGCAGTAGCAGGGAGATGGACGCCGCGCCAGTCAGCGGCCACAGCAGCCAGTTGACCGCGTCGCAGCGCTGGTTGCTCATCTGACTGACGATTAGACGACACTGGAAAATCGATCTCATTAGTAAAAATATTTCTTTATGTCTAAGATATAGGGTAGCAATTTGAAGTCCCAATTTAGGCGACAAATCAAAAGATTGTCGACGCTCACGTTGGCATCAAATTAAACAAAATAAATTTTGATATCCTAAATTAGGCACCAAATTAAACAAATGAAACTGTTGAGCAGATACAAATAAGGTTCATTTTCGTATGACACCACTGAGGTAATAGTCGGACAACCGGCTAGATTAGTGGATACAGGAAGTACCAGGCACACAACATAGAAGCAGTAATACTCATGGCTATATTACTGAACAATGTCCTGCCGGTCGATTCTGTAAGCATATCGAAGTGAAGGCTTGAGTGAAGTGAACGCGAGGTGAGCTGTTAATCCATATAATCAAGATGGAATGACAGCTCACTTCGTGATCACGTGACATCTTGATTATATGGATTGATAGCTCACCTCGTGATCACTTCACCCAAGCCTTCACTTCGACATGTTTACAGAATCGACCGGCTGATAAGTAGGAACAGCGCTCTCAGGTCATACTCGGGGATCCGGATAGACTTGTGGACCCATACAAGATATGATATGGAGTACCAGGCTCACAGAACATAGAAGTAATACTTACAGCTACATTACTGAGCAATGTCCCGATACGCAGAAACAGTGATCTCAGTTCATGCTTGGGGAGCCGGCTAGACTTGTGGACCCATACAAGATGATATGGAGTACCAGGCTCACATAACATCGAAGGAGTAATACTACAGCTACATTACTGAGCAATGTCCCAATACGCAGAAACAGTGATCTCAGTTCATACTTGGGGAGCCGTATAGACTCGCGGACCCATACAGGATATGATATGGAGTACCAGGCTCACATAACATAGAAGGAGTAATACTTACAGCTACATTACTGAACAATGTCCCGATAAGCAGGAACAGCGCTCTCAGGTCATAGTCGGGGAGCCGGCTAGACTTGTGGACCCATACAGAACAGACTAGGAACACGGTCAGGAATGACCATAGAGGTCTTAGAGCCTCTGTGGGGGAACGCATCTTGCCTGTGCGGAGTTTGTAGGATCTAGAAAAAAAAAATGACACGGTTAATGATATTTAAGGGGAGACTTGCCTAGGACTCCCTTTTCTTTGTAATTATGAGCAAATTTTAATATTAAAATGTATATGTCACCGGAAAATTGCAGACTCTGTAAGATAGCCTATTGTGTCCCACTGCTGGGTAAAGGCCTCCCCCATATCCTTCCAGACATTATTTTCTTGCGCCACCTCGAACCAGCCGTAAGATTGTAATAAGTCTTAAAAAAATCGTTTTGTATACAAAAAATCCTATCCAAATTCACTTGTTTCCAATATATCGGTGTCTTATTTAGGATAGTTTACAATTTCACACGATATTTTACAATCTTTAGTCTTAGTAATAGGGTCCCGTTTTACCCTTTGGGTACGAAACCCTAAAAAAGGTCATAACGTCTTTTTAAAGCTAAAAACACATACTCACTGATATATATTATAAAGGGCGACGGGCAGATTGGTGACGACGCCCGTAGCATAGATGAGAACTTCGAACATGTTCGCTAACGTATACCCCGCGAATATGTACTTTTTGTAGAAACTTGTGCCTTTAACACCTGTCCATAAGAAGAAACCTGTGGAAGCCTGAAAGACAAAATACGGTGAGAGGTTAGAAAAGTTATTTACGGGTTAGACTTGTGGTGTAACGCGAATGTATGGAATTAAAAGGGTTTGTGTGTTGTGTGTGTGTGTGTATGTGCGAGCGACTTCGCAGCGGATGGCAATTCCATATGCGTGAGTGTCCCATTTGTCCATTCAATTTTATTTATTTTATCATCATCTTCATATCAGCCGAAAGGCGTCCGCTGCTGGACTTAGGCCTCCCCCAAAGGGAGCGTTTGCTATAATCGCCACGCTTAACAGTGGCTATCGCAGTGTAGCTGTTGCAATGCACAGATAATGCTGTTGCCCATTCACACCCACGGGAAGTAATGGGATGGTGCTATTCTTTTACGTCCGACACCATACAGAACTATTTATTTTTTTAATCATGGGAAATCATCAAATGACTCCTCCCGCTCTGGGGGAAGAGGGAGTGTCAGAATCTTACTGGCTGAACCCCAACCGTGTTCCTTCAAATGCCCTTTGCGTGCCAGGGTTGCGGAATTTGTTCGAAAGAGTCACTGCGGCCCTGGAACGCAAAGGGCTTTAGAAGGAACACGGATGTGTTTTAGTCAGTAAGAGTCTGACACACCGCTCCACCCAGAGCGAAAGAAGTCATTTGATGATTTCCCATCCTTAAAAAAAAGGCTTGTATACTACGAGTTTTTTCTTCGACTTCACTGCCGTGGCATGTCATGTCACATAAGCCGTTTTTATTCCGGGATAAAAAGTAGCCTATGACACTCGGCAAATAGTGTAGTTTCTATTATTAAACCGATCCCATAAAATCGGGATCGGATTAGTATATAGTTCGAGATTTTTTTTTTTTCTTCCTTAGCCTATTGTGTCCCACTGCTGGGCAAAGGCCTCCTCCATATTCTTCCAGACATTCTTTTCTTGTGCCACCTCGAACCAGCCTTCGCGGTGTGCATCCAAGTCATCTCGCCACCGCTTTCTGGGCCGGCCTCGGCGACGCCGTCCATCCTCTGGCACCCATTGCGTGGAGACTTTTGCCCAGCGGTCATTATGCATGCGGCTGGTGTGACCCGCTCAGTCCCATTTTAGCCTGGCAGCTTTTTTGCCTACGTCAATGGTAAACTTTTACAAATATTTTTACCTCTTTATAATATTAGTTTTATTCTAGAAAAAGTCTCGATGTAGATAGTGTAGACTATTAAAGATAATGCAGAGCGCAAAACGTTTAAAAAAAAGTACCACGGAACTGACTTACCCACATACTGAAGTCATATCCCCATGGCAAGAATAAGACGCCCGTGTTGTACTTCTCCCAATGGCTGATGTAGAAGTTGAGAAGGAGATTCCACATCACGTAATAAATTCTGTAAATAAATTGGAACATTATACTCTATTGTCGGGCAATTATAGACCTTAGGGGCATTGGAAATCCTGCCAGGGTCGAAAGAGTTACCGCGGCATTTACAACGTTTTGAGAATTGGACATTTGGACATTTTGACACCGTTGGACATTTTGACCCTAAACGTGACGAAACGTGTGCTTTCTGCATGTTTTAAAAATATTTTATTATTTATTAGGGAAATTCTTTTAAATACGCAGACGAAGAAGCAGTCACAAACAAGTTAACTGTACAATCTAACACTTATTTTGCATGATTCACATATTTTTGCATAATAATATGTTGCTGTGCTCAATATTGCATGCAACATTTTGCATGCACGCAGCTACCATTTTAAATCGTGACAAGAAGTTCTTGAAAAGAGGTTTTATACATGAAGTTGTGTTGTGATGAAACACCGTTTTTTAGTTGTGAAAACACTAACTGACCAAGTCATATTAGATTGAATTAATTTGTCCTTTTTAACCGACTTCAAAAAAAGGAGGAGGTTCTCAATTCGTCGGAACCCTTGTTTTTTTCGTTTAGATAAAACAAAAGGGCTTGTTTTAACATAAAGGGCCATTTTTTCAATAGTCCGATAACTGTTAAACGAGGAATAAAAAACTTTTTTACAAAAAATACAACCGACTTCCAAATAAAAAAAAAACACTACAAAGTATAAAATAACTTTAATTTCGGAAATCGGTGTTTTAGGTTGTTTCTTCGTATTTTAACGATCGAAATTAAAGCAAAATACGCAATTTCGTTTACTTGGATGACATATTTTTTTCAGCTAATTTGATTTCAAAACCAAACTACTGAACCAATTTGGATGAAATTTATATGCGACCAATCGGAAAGTATATCCTTTTACATAAAAATAGTTTTTTTTTCAAATCGGTTCATAAATGACGGAGTTATGAGGTAACAAACATAAAATAAAAAAATACAACAGAATTGAGAACCACCTCCTTTTTTTGAAGTGGTTCAAAATGGCGTTCAGACAGCTTTTGTATAGATAATATACAAACAAACAGCAATTTTTATTTCTTCTGATTTAGAAAGTTATCATCGAAAATCAGCCCTTAGCAGACTTATGTCACTGAATAGTCTAAACCAATAGGTTACATTATTGACAAACCCATCAATTTTTGTCCAATATCCTTTTAGCTTACCTTATCGGCGGTATTGAGTAATCCAGCCGACCGAAGATAGAGTAGAGGCAGGCGGGGATATAGAATACTGTGTATGAGTCCAGCCCATGGTCGAACAGTTCACCCAATGGACCGGATGTCTGCGTACGCCGAGCTTGCTTACCGTCGATGCCATCTAAAACAGAACATAGTGGCTTAAATTTCTCCTCAAGTGTGCTCGTAGAGTTGCGGAATTTGTTCGAAAGAGTCACCGCGGCCCTGGAACGCAGAGGGCTTTAGAAGGATGGGTTTTAGTCAGTAAGAGTCTGACACGCCCTTCTGATCCACCCAGAGCGGAAGAAGTCATTTGATGATTTCCCATCCTTCAAAAAAAGGTGTGCTCGTAGAGCGAATTGTCCTGTTTAACTCCCTTTTGAGTTTTGAATGAAGGTCTAGCAGTATTTAGCTCAAAGTTAACTGTGTTATTTTGGTAAATGCTTATTAACCTAACCTAGTAATTTATCCTACTTACTATTTATACATTACGTGTATAATGTATATTGTTCTTATTTAATTAACCTAACCTATTTATTTATCCTACTTACTATTTATATTATTGTATTACCTATATATGTTTCTAATTTGATTAACAGTCTGTTAAACGTATTTGTATTTTTTGCCTTGCCGCGATCGACCGGTTCGACATGCAGTAATATGGTATCAGGGCAGTCTCCACTGCTAAGTGGAGTTTCTTGTCCGTTCTTCTCCATAAGAATCTACCTTTCCGAATGGACAGTAGAGTCACTTTATTAATGTAATTCTATTATTTTTACTGAACTGTAAACGATGACGTTCAAAAGTGCCGTTTAATGGCCTAATTGAAATAAACGTTTTGACTTTTGACTTTTGACTTTTGAGTTGGCTTTCTGGTGGCATTTTGACTAAAGAATGCAAAACCGCGCGCCTTTGACTTTATAATCTATACTAGAGTTTGTTTGTTTGAATGCGCTTATGTCTGGAACTATCAGCCGGATTTGTTTTATATGATAGCCACATTCATGAGGAAGGCTATAGGCTATACGGGAACGGGAAAAAACGGGATATGCGCGTACGAAATCGCGGGCAAAAGCTAGACACACTGCGACTCAGCAATGAGTACACTTCGTAAGGATAGTGGCAGGTGGTGTTCTGTAGTCTCTATGAGGATAAAGCTCTGCCAAAGTGTTCAATTTAAAAAAACCGGCCAAGTGCGAGTCGGACTCGCGCACGAAAGGTTCCGTACAATCTATATAATATATATAAATAAATCCATTTTTTATTTTTATATTTGAGCTGATTGAATGATAGGTAAATTGCGGTTTACGATTTATGACGTATTAAAAAAACTACTTACTAGATCTCGTTCAAACCAATTTTCGATGGAAGTTTGCATGGTAATGTATATCACATATTTTTTTTTAGTTTTATCATTCTCTTATTATAGAAGTTACAGAGGGGGGGGGGGGGCACATTTTACCACTTTGGAAGTGTCTCTCGCGCAAACTTTTCAGTTTAGAAAAAAATGATATTAGTAACTTCAATATCATTTTTGAAGACTTATCCATAGGTAACCCACACGTATGAGTGAAAATGAGTTTTAGTTAGACGGAACCCCCAAAATTTATTGTTTAATTTCTATTTAAGTGTGAAAATCTTAATGCGGTTCACAGAATACATCTACTTACCAAGTTTCAACAGTATAGTTCTTATAGTTACGGAAAAAAGTGGTTGTGACATTATAAACGGACAGACAAACAACACGACGAATCCGTAAGGGTTCCGTTTTTTTGCCATTTGGCTACGGAACCCTAAAGGAAGAAATGAACGAGCTTTCACACATCGATTATTTCCTATAGTTATTTTTAGGTCTATGTGATGTAAGGTGACCCTATTGCCATGAGCACAGATGCAGACTTCGTAGCAACTCAGTATCCTTAATGCCAAACCGCAATTTATTTTCCCGACTGGGATCGGCTTTTCATGGAACTTTGAAAAGCCATATTTTTTAGCCAAAATAACCCCTCCCCGACCTTTGAGTACCGAGCCAGCCCGCATCGCTTAGCCAGTAGCTTTAAACTCCCCAAATAATAATGTTATGACCCAGCCTATCCCTTGCTGTCCTCCCGAAATGACGCCGCTAAGCCGAGGTCCAAATCCTACAGGGGATGCCCTAGCGAGCGGTCATTTAGTTTAGTTTAATTTAGCTTACTTTGTAAGCCCTGGCTGGCCTTAAAATCATTTGAGGCCACCACAGGATAGTCCGGTTAAGCAGTAACCAGCCTTAGAGTGCTGAACTGCGAATGTTTCAGAAACATGTCAGTACTAATCTCATACTGTCTCTTTTACCTTAAGGCGTATTAAAGCGACAGAAACATTAAATAAAAACCGGCCAAGTGCGAATGAGACTCGCACACAAAGGGTTCCGTACCATAAACCGAAAAATACACGTTACTTTTATGATTAATTTGATTTGGAAATATCAACTGGTTACCTCTTACGGTTCATGAGATACAGCCCTCTGTTAGACAGACGGACAGTAAAGGCAATACAGTTCCATTGGTACGGAACCCTAAGAACCCTAGCCTCATATAGTTAACCGTAATTTGACAATTCACGATTATAAAATGCTGTAAATTTCATGAAAGTTCTATAAACTCACCTAAAGTATAGGCCAGGAACAAGAACACGCCAATGAAGTACCACAAGGACTGCGGGATCACCTCCATGTGGCCGTTTAGAGGCACCTCAGCCACGGTCTCATTATACAGCGGCGTACTGGCGGCGTAGTAATCGTAGTCGTAGTACGACAGAAGCAGGAAGTTTAATACGATGAGCAGGAATCCGCCGAAGGTTAGAACGTTGGGCGCCACCCATTTCGGTACGAACTGGAAAAGATTCAGGATATTGATTTGCTTATTTAGAATTTAGGCACTTAGGAACAGACACCAGCACATCAAGCTACAATAATAATCAAATTACTTTAATAGATTTTCAACTTTATCGCTAAAGCACTAGGTTCAAGGTCAAAATTTGTCAGTTTCAGGTATCTTAATGTGCTAGCGTCTGCACAAGCCCTAGGCATTCTCTTCCAGTCAACAAAAGGTGGTCAACTAAACCATCGGACATCTAGACGCACTGCAAGTTACCATCCCTACCTTGTTGCTATTCCACCAATTAGTACTAAGCGTTTCCAAACGTCTTTTATAATGCGCACAGCAAAGGAGTAGAACTCTCTGCCTGCGTCTGTATTTCCGAACGTATACAACCCAAATCTCTTCAAAGTTAGAGTGAACAGGCTTCTTCTGGTGAAGCTCGCTCCATCGTCGACTTTATCTCTGTCATCTTTTTTTGGGCATTATGTATGGGCTGGCCTACCCTTACTGTAGCCTACTGCACGCCCATGCTGCTGGGTCACAGGCCTTCTCTCAGTGAGAGGGAGGAGATAGTTATTTACCACGCGTGCCCAGAGCAATACTCAGTAGGTATTATATAATATATGTAAGCAACTGTTTTTTTTAACCTCGTATCTTTGGATTTGGATAAAACTTGGCACACATTTAGATCATGTCTTGGTTTAGAATAAGAATTGATATGATCGAATCGGTTTTGCGATCATTGATTTTGATCACAGATTGCAATAGTTGTCTGCGTTATGCGTGATATTTTCCGATAAGCTTACTTACGCGATCGATGTTGATGAAAGCATCGATGCGACGTCGATCGTCGTCGTGGATAATCACCTAATAATCTGTTTAGGTATATATCTATCGGTATTTATCGGGTATCTAGATCTATTAATAATATTCTAATTCTAGACGTTTATATCTGGCCAGCTACGAAATTCAACAATAAAAAAGAATAATATTTGTGGTATACACAAATAAATGTATGGCTCAGCTAAGTGATGGCGCATTCATAATCCTGCCACCACCGCAGTGGCAGCTAGACGTGCCAACATTGGAGTATGGAGCGTACTTACTGAATTTGGTTGTTTAAATTAAAACGCTAACCCCTAAACTAGTGATCATAGTGAACACTACAATATTTATTTACTTAAGGGCTGATTTTTCAGTAGTAAGATAACTTTTAACTGAACAATAAATATTTAATTTTCAAGCTTACATTTTTATTCCTCGGATAAAAGTTATCTCATCTGCCTAGCCTTTACCCGACTATATTGGGGTCGGCTTCCAGTCATACCGGATTCAGCTGAATACCAGTATTTTATGTGGAGCGACTGCAGCAGACCTCCACAACCCGTAAACTGGGTTACACGGTACTTTTTGGCAAGACTGGAGTCAGATTTTATGGCTTCTGACAATCTGTAACGACTGCCAAAGATCTACAAATGACAGACGGGACCAACGGCTTACCGTGCTTCCGAGGCACGGAGGAATCTTGATATGTTAAGATGGTCACCCATCTACAGACCGACCTTGTTGCTTAACCTTGAAGATCGACCCGTGCACCTATTATTATTTAGCCACGAGCTCCCCCCTCGGATAGAAGTCATCTGACTTTTAAAAAATCAGCCGTAATACTTGGTAATAAAAAGAGAGTCCAAAACAATAACAAGAGCACATGTTTTTGTTTAACAGTGATAAGCGTGCAAATATTTACAAGCATATTTAACATTTATTGTCAAAGAAGTTTTTGTCACTTGAAATATTATGACTACACAAACATTTGTACAATTTATTTTGGGGGCATAACACAGTGTTCAAGCTGAGTGCATGGGCATTTCCCTGGTGGCTTTAGCCATCCTAAACAGGGAAGTTAAGGACCACCCAATCGTAAAAAAAATATTTTGCGTCCAGCAAGCTCTGAACAGCCACACAGTTGACTCTGGGCTGATCCTCGAGTGTCACCAACGCCTGAACCAGGTTGGTAGATACAACAAAGTAACCATTCAATGGATCAAGGGACACAGCGAATCCCGAGGCAACGATGCAGCGAACGAACTCGCCAGAACGGGTTCGAGTATGGCAGCGGTAGGACCTGAACCTATCCTGCCACTCTCTCGGGTATCTACGCAACCTGGTAAGGAAATGCACCAGAGACAAACATCACAAGCTGTGGGTTGACCAAGTCGAGTGTAGGCAGGCCAAAGAGGTACTCCCCTTTATTGATGGCCGTTTCACGAAAAAAGCCCTAAGACTGGCTAAACAACAGTTGCGTACAGTCACAGCCGTCACAAGTGGCCATGGGTCTTTTAATAAACACCTCTATGTCATAGGACTCACTGACAGCCCAATCAGCATGATTGGCGCAGTGGTTGAGCGATTGACTGCTGCGCTGCGTGTCGCGGGTTCGATTCCCGCACGGAACAATTATTTGTATGTCCTACAGATAGTTGTTCCGGGTCTGGCTGTTTGTGTATGTGACTTTGTATGTTTGTAAACGCACTCACGATACAGGAAAAATTCCTAGCGTGGGGCAAGGTTTTTATAAAAAAAAAAACTTCCGAGCCTGCATGGAGGAGGACGAGACAGCAGCACATCTGCTTTTAAGCTGTCCGGTAGTCGCGGATTACAGGGTTAAGTACTTCGGAAACCCAGGTACCCTCTGTGAGATAGTAACACCACGGCGTAGCTGGCCTTCCTTGGGGAGCTGGGGTGGATCGAGTGACGCATTTGTCTCAACTGCACGCAAAGTACGCGCTTAGTCGTGGAGTTGCGGAAACCAGCCCGATTTAAATGTACGTATACATTTTCAATCGTCTAAGCCTTTTCCCGACTATATTGCGGTATGCTTCCAGTCAAAGCGGATTAAATTAAAAGCTGTAAAAATGAACCTCTCGAAAAATTTCAGTTAGGAGTATTGGCACTTCACCGTCGAAATGACAACCGGGACCAACGACTTCACGTGCTTTCCGAGGCACGGGAGAAACTTGGCATGTAATAGATTATCACCCATCCTTGCAACAACCTCGGCTAATGTTGCTTAACCTTGATGATCGACCCGTATTGCTGTTATTAATTTGAGATCTCGTAATGACTGAAACTGCCCATCATCGGACCATTCGTTTATAGAAATGTACCAAGGAAGGAAACAATAGACATTCATAACCTAATCATTTTAGAGATAATACTTCGCATTTAATATATGTCACATTCAAGGCCACAGTCTGACACATGTCATGCATGACACACAAACTGACAATGGATAATTATTATGACAACAGTGACCCAATGACAGATAATATAAACAAAAAGGTGCTTGATAACAACATTTTGTCTAATAGATAACAAAACAAACAACTGCAAACCTTAAACCAATAACGCAAGGTTGAAATTAAATAAACAGTACTGTTTTCTGATGTTTTGTGTAACGGACCACTAAACAAACAATTTTGAACCTTATCTAAACCTAGTGAGGTTGAAATTACGTAAATAGTACTGTGTTTTGATATTTTGTAGAACAGCAACTACAAAACAAACAATTTTGTACCTTATCTCAGCAGAATGAGGCTGAAATTAAGTAAACAGTAAAGTTTTTTGATAACCTCAGATAATGATATGGAATCATACGATATTCGTCATTGTTCTGTGTTAGTAAGTACAGTTATCAAAGTAGGTATTTCCTTGTTTTATGACAAGAAAGTAATTTTAGTGCCTATAATAATTTATTGGTGTTTTAATCAAAATGCTTGTAAACATTAGACTACTGTGTTTATGTCTATTACAAAATTGATTGTTTACTCAAAATAGGTGCTTAGATGTGTAGTTATGGATATCTGAGAGGTAGTTCCAGTATTATTTAAGACCATAAGTATATCAATTCCAGCTGTAAACGCTGTAAAATCTGCAATCTTTCAAAAACACTATAAATCTGCATTTTATTATGTTTTGTCTGTGATATCAGACTCTGATCTGCATTTGAATGTATTCAAGTATGAGTACTTACTTACCTTAGAGAATATACAAGTAGAAGAGACAACAAGGATTACTCACCTCTACAACTTTGTTCCAAAAAGGGTGCATAACATAAACACTCAACGGGCTGGTGTCTATGGCCATATACTGAAAAAAAAAAACATTTAAAATAAGGAACTCTTTGGTAGTTAAAATTTTTGTTTTGTCTTTGCACCTTTCAAAATCCAAGGTCTTGTTTTTTTATATTTAGGAATGTTGTAAGCTTGTAAGCAACTTTTTAAGGAAAGGAAGGAAAAGATTTTGTTGGCATTGAATGGGTAAATATTGTTTTGGAAAATAACATTTTTCAATTATCCTTTTTAGTTTCCTGATGAGGAACTCTCAGAATAACTATTTTTGTAATACCTACTTTGTTGAATTGTTAACTCGGCTTTGAAATTGAGTAATGTGAAAAAACATTTTTTTTCTATGATGTATAACTTAGTAAGTATGTAGTATGTACTTATGCTAACAATATAAAAATTTTGAAATATAAAAATGACAGAAAATATAAAACCTCAGATAACCTAATTAGTGTTGATAATGAGTTCTGACAAAAACCATATCTGTAATTGCATTTTTAAATAATGTTGATGTTTTATTAGGTACTATTGAATTTTATTGAGTGCTCAAACAATATTTTTATTACTCTGCTTACACCTGCAGTGAATAATCTAATGCATTTAAATCAATCGTATAGCACAGTAATGAGACTGTTTTTTTTCATTATTGTATGATAAATCAAGCAAGCGAATTCTTTACAAATATACACAAAACTGGAACAATGTCTGTTCAATTTTTTTTAACTGGTGTTTTGCTTCAATAACATTAGTTTCGTACATGAATAGCATACTAATGAGTCATACGAAACGAATAAATTAATAAACTACATATAACTACGACTTAAGTTAAACGTATCATCATAATGCGGCAATTATATCGAACTACTTCCTGGTAACGCGATGCGTAAAAAAATCAATATTTTTTAAGGTTATATCACGATGATACTGCACTAAAAACATAAACTGAGCCTCGCATTACTGGCTCACAACGTATATCCGTACTATTTACATCGAAAAACACTAATTTAATAAAGAAAAGAACCCGTACCTTGTAATTATCGAACCCTTCTAGGTGTTCTCGGCTCAGATACTTGTAACTGAACATTTTCACTGTTTACACTTACTCTACACTAATGAAATATTAAATAAACACTAACTAGTTATTAAAGATCAATTTTTTGCACTTCACGTAATACATTTTCGGTCTATTTATAATTTAAAAACTAAAAAATAAACGCGTTTCACGAAACTGTCGCGGTCTGGCTGACGTTTGATTTTTGACAGTGACAGTCCCACCCAGGCAGGCGTGACCCTGACCGGTGACAATTATAAAATTGCTAGCGTAAAAAATAAGTTAATCAAATTCATCATTCCTTTGTAACAATTTTGAAAAAACGAAAAACGATTTTTACGTAATTAACATGATTTGCTTGGTATAACTTGTTTGAAAACCTCACTAATCACACTTGTGACTACTCTTGACAAATTTATCTCACGATATGGTCCAATAAATTGATCTTTTTGATAACGTGATGTTTAGCGCTCTTGACCTTTACGTGATTAGTATTACGGAAATATAAATAATACAAAAGTATTTTTATACCATCTCATATTTTTAGTCTTGACAAGTTTACTTTAATCGAATGATTAACGTATATAAAATAGATATTGATGGCAGATTCCTAGGCGGCGAAATTAAATTGAATCTTCGAAAATTCTGCTACGAGATTTCCATAAGATATGTATAGTACTACAACCTGAAAATCTAACTTACGAATATAGTTTAGTGAATTTCTATTCTATTCTATTTTTTAATATATGGCAATCAAAGCCGATGACGACTATTCTGCCAATGTCCCAAGTAAATTGGAGAAGCAAGTGTGCAATATTTGAATGATTAGGAGAAAACGACGATTGATGCAGAAAATAAATCGATTCTTCTATGGATACAGTTGATCAGGTACTTGATGTGTTAGTACGGGACTGAAACAAACGTATAAGTGTTAAAACATTAATTACTTAAAATAAATATATATTATTGCATGCCACATCGATACAGACAATGATTTGGAGAGGGCTTTTAGTTTTATGCTATTGTGGCGGATGAAAGTCATCAACCGAACGCCACAAGCAGGTCAGGGAGAGGAAAATGTTAAAAGAGAGGGGAAATTAATTGGAAGAGGGACCTTAAATTTAGGCAGACGACTATATAAATCAAGAGGGGGGACGTTGTTTTGGCATTCAAAAAATATATGATCTAAAGTACCCTCTGCCAATCCGCACTCACAGAGGGAGGAGTCGCGTGTGCGGATTTTATGAAGAAAGACGGGGGTACAGCAAAAACCTAAACGGATTCTGCAGAGAACAGATACAACTGTTTTAGAGACCTTTCTGAAGCCATTGAACCATTTAGTGAATTTGATGGTCAGGTACAAACGCCAGCACATAAGCTACCCGAAACTGCCAAATTTTCCCAGTTAACCTTGAACCTAATACTTTAGCGATAAAGTTGAAAATCTATCAAAGAAATTTGACAGATTGTTGTAGCTTGATGTGGCATCTGTAACATATTTTCATTTTCATCCGAATGGCAACATCTTCTACATCCAAGTCTCGGATTTAACGTCTCTTATATACGTTCAAGCATTCCATACGAGAACCACACGCCTGTTTTCACTGACTTTAGGTATTATTTCACTGATGAACTCTTGGCGCTAAGCCGATCGCTGAATGTCCAACAACACGCTTTTATTTAGGCATTCATTTGGGTGTTGATGTTTGTTTTTGAAAATGGGCATACATTTTTCTTCAGAGCGACGTGAGCGGTTCTTTTGGAGAAATCAGAATAACAAATGCGTGAGGATGTGTGGAATCCCCCAAAACTGAAATATGATTGCGCAATAATTTCACTATGCAACTAGATTAAGTTGATATCCAAAAGCGCAATATTTGATTGAACGATAAACAATTGTGAAATTGGATGTTTTGTTACAATTGTAAGTTTTGATGTTGGTACCAATGTTACAAAATATTGGAAGTATTGTATGGTTCCTCCTCCTGCCGCGCCGCTGCGATTTAGACTCAAGCACCTTAAACCAAATTCAGAGCAACAATCAGAGACGCTTTTAGTTGAGAGCCGTTGCTTTAATATCTTTCGACTGGCGACATGGCGACAGACCATCACGAAGATGGAGTAACAAACTTGACTGCTATCGATGAAACAGGCCTGTCACGGCAGAGGACTGACATAGGGAGGAAAAGAGATAGGAAAGCTTTTAAACTGCGCGCGAAGCGATTGGCGGTAAAAATTAAACGCACTTAAGACATTTCCTACAATTTAATATCAGGCGTTACAGATCAAATATGAAGTAGGTACCCAACTATAGCTTAAAATTCACAGAAAAAGAGTATCGTGTTTTTTTCTTAAGCACACACAAATGATTTTGATTTATTACGCAAGGAAAAATGTCTATTAATATAAGAAGATATGCTGCATGATGTCACCCGTAAGTCCCGATGTCGATGGCTGCACTATCGGCTTGATAAGATTAAAATTATAATAGAACAGAAAGATAGTATCGTCGATATTGAAGCACAAATTGTCAAATACATTGAATTGATAGGTTGTGTACGTGAAACAGGGGAAAATATCGAAGGTGTTATTATAAGTGATTGTGAAATAGAAACAACACGCCGTGGGATCGAACAGCGAACAGTGGACTCCAACAAACCGAAACAATGGAAAACGACAACACCGGCTACTATCCAAATTACTCTGGATTCGAGTTTTTGCTAAAAAAAAGCCGAGGCAAGAAGAAAAAAAGGGGTAAAAAGACAAAAACCCAAAACAGCACTGGAGATACCAAAAGCGACGCGGGGACTTTAGAATTAGTGGATGATGCCACATTAACGGATGACAATAGCGGAGATACAGAGGAAGGTTCTAGAGATCTTGTTACTCTACGAGCTAATGAAGATGATGCAGTTTTCAACGACGAAAACCGAGTGTCATTAGACGCTATGATGTCAGTTGCACCAGAATACGAATTTGAAACTAAAGTGCATGTTGTAGAAAACGCAGAGCTACCAGAGAGTTCAGTTGACAAATTAAATCTTGAAGACGAAGCATTCGATACAATTGAAAGTATTGATTCAAAGAGACAATATTCTTTGAATACCAGAGCTTTACCTAAAGAGGCGACGACGTATGAACTAGAGACTTTTGATAAACATGCACTGATTATTTTTAATCAGAAAGAAATTGATGGTCACCAACCTAGGCTTGGTACAGAAAAAGACGTGGACGCCATGACGAAGACGTTCAAGAATTTCGGTTTTGAAGTTACAACACACGATAATTTGACCAAAGATGGTATTTTTGATGAGCTTAAAACGTGTAAGTTTAATATTGCAATTCCATTATTTAATACGGATAGAATCCCCCTGAGCGTATCTATATTTCTATACTATACTAAATAATATAATAAAGCTGACGAGTTTGTTTGTTTGAACGCGCTAATCTCTGGAAGTACCAGTCGGATTTGGAAAATTGTTATATATTATTGTATATGATAGCCAAATTTATGAGGAAGGGGCTATACGGGATCGGGAAAAACGAGATATGCGCGTAGTCGCCGGCAAAGGCTAGTAATTTAATAATGTTGAATAGTTTGTTTGTTGGTTTGGTTGAACAGGCTAATCTCAGGAACTAAAGTTGAAAAATCTTTAAATGTTACTAGTCCATTTATCGAGGAAGGCTATATAACATATTTTTTTACGACAACCACCTGAACGAAGTGGCGGGCACAGCTAGTCTATTATGGAACTAAGCTAAAGTGATGATGATGGATACGTAAAATGAGCTTGTCGTGAAGGGAAGCGAAAGTTCCCGAGTATATTAGTAAAAACAAGATTCTTTATCATTGATCGCAATCTAGTCTAACGTGCGCACTCACTCGAGCACAATAATATCTACAAAGATTAGCTGCTATGACCGAAATTCAGTCGAGAAGAGAGGACTATTGGTATCTCACCCTGCTTGGTAGTATTTTTTTTCGGTAACGCTCTGAAAGGCGATTTTCGACGAGTTCACGAACATATGCTGGATGTTTTTTTTATCACCAATATTTTTTTGATAAGCATTAGAATTTTAAATGGGATTTATGACCTCGATTTCGCAGGCTCTCAGAACTGAGATTTTGATTCAGTTTTGGAATTTTAACTGTTATCTGACGTATTGTCTATTTATTTTCAGTCAGCGAAAGAGACTTCACAGACTATGGCTGTGTAGCTGTCGCGATACTAACGCACGGCTCTAACAATGGCATGCTGAGGGCCAAGGATCAGCTCTACAGCGAGATCGAGGTCATCAACCATTTCAAGGACTACTCCAAACCAACCCTCGTGACCAAACCTAAGATTTTTATCATTCAGGTGAGTTTTTCAGCTATCGATATTGAGCTTGTCGTGAGAAGAATTCATGTAAGCGTTTTGAAAGGGTGGATTTTGAAAGATGATATGGCTGAAAAAGGCCGGCAGAAAAGAGGTGACCATTGAGATGACGGCGGAAAGAGATGTATGGGTGATGAAGACAAAGGTAGCAAAAGGTCGAAAGTCTGAACACCATTCTTGCCAAGGAATTATGTTATCCATTAACAGGGTTGCTTGCAGGAGAATTGTAAGTCGGGTCTGGTACCTACTTCTGCTCTTCTCTGGAAGACTCTCAGTGCTGGGACCTCTCCTTACTTTCTTTCCACGTCTGTCTAATTCTAATGCTGTGTGACAGAGACTTGATTGCAAGAAATCTACCCATTGTATCACAACAGCTTTTAGGCATTAAGTTCAACGCACCAGTTCTGTCTCGGACTCTCGGTCCGCACACCATCTTCTGTCGTAGATCACTGAGCCCCGGCCAGCGCCTATGGTCGCCCCCGACACAGCTATAGGTGACACCATTACTAATACCTAATATTTGTGCCAGCACAATATACGCTGATGAAAAGTTTTGAATGTCACAGCAAAAGTCAGAATTGTCACGTCCTTTTTAGGGTTCCGTAGTCAACAAGGAACCTTTATAGTTTCACAAGGTCCGTCTGTCCGTCCGTCTGTCTGTCCTCTTGTGTTTAGCTCAGAGACGCTTGGCACTAAAAAATTGGAATTTGGTATGGATATGTCACCGGAAAATTGCAAACTTCTCTGCTACTCCGTTCCGCCTTATTTCGCCTCGGCTTCATTGACAAAGTTTGCCCAATTACATCAAAATATACTATTTCCATTGCATTTCTATTTACCCGTTTTGGCTGTGTCATCGCTGGCAGTAGCCGCCGTGTCGTCTCGGAGCTCGGGTTGACTTATTTTAAGATCCGTTTACTTATCATAACCACGAATGAGGTGTCAGCCACTTGAGATTTCCTTCCGGCCTTGTGACGCTCGTTAATCCTCTCCAACGAAGGCCACAATCGCAAAACATATGTATGATCTAGATAAGGATGCCAGAATGATTCGTCATTATTTTGTTTTTATCGAAATTTGAAAAGACAAAGACCAAATGTGGCACTTTCATTGAATGAGTCATTAGTGTTTATTTATTTTTTTGATTTACCTAACTTAAAGCGGAACTTGGCATTCTATGTCTTATTATTATTTTGATAATAAATAGATACGATATAGCGCAACTTTAGACCCGTATTGTGTAATTTCTATGATATCATGTCGTTTTTGCAATAAACGGTGTAAGTTTCTCAAGAATATCTGGGGCCCTACTATGAAGTCTTAAAACGATCGAGATTCCGCTCCAAGAGAGAGACGAAGCTATACATAGCATATAGCACTATCCCTTTTACAACGTCGGAATTGGATGGCATTAGCACGTCATAGTAGGGCACCTGATAATTTTTGTTTACCCCGAGTGTTACCACATCGACTTTACACACGGTCCTGTGCGTTTCGCATCCAGTGGATTTCTACTACCCATACTCCAAATAAATTTGTCATCATCTTCATGCCTTTGAATCTTGTCACTTGGGGTCAGCGCAACACGTTTCTTTCTACCTCTTCTCTCCTGTCAACCGTCACGCTATCATTAACTCGTTTTCTTTCATATTATTCCTCATTATCCATACATATATTATCATTATTGACCTACTTACCCCGTTTCTTTATGTCTGCTCTTTCGAATATTAATTCTAAGGACAACATTTACATTACGCTTGTTGAAACTGCTTTGCTCCGTCTCTAATGGTTCATTAGAAGACCAGCGTCTGACAACATCTGTCTAGAGTTACTGCTGAAATGAACCTTTTTAGCATTGCTGTGAGGCACACGCCTAAATATTTTGTCTTTTTTCACTAAGCTTCCGCTGTCCGCCCGTCCGTCTGTCCGTCTGTCTGTCAGCGGGTTGTATCTCAAGAACTGTAATAGGTAGACAACCGAAATTTTCACAGAGCGTGTATTTCTATTGCCGCAATAACAATATAATAAAAAAATTAGTTAAATTAAAAATAAAAGGGGGCTCCCATATAAGAAACGTGTGTTTTTTCGATTTATGGTACGGAACCCTTCGTGTGAGAGTCCGACTCGCCGGCCGGTTTTTGGGTATCGTGTCTGAAACCAAAAAGTCGTTTATTTGTCAACTAATCGGTCTAGCCTTTTCCCAACTGCATAATATTTTGGGGTCACCTACTTTCACCGGATCCAGTAGGTATAGTACCAGTGGTTTTACATCGAGTGACTGCCTATCCTATCTCCGACCCAGTAACTGGGAAACAAGATACTTCTTGTCTGATTTTCTGGCTTCTGACTAACCTTGATAACTATCAGAGATGTTCAATTCATAGCCGGGACCAACTGGTTAAAGATAATAATATTTTCCATCCCGTTAAAACTGAAATGTTTTCATTTCCAGGCGTGTCGGGGTACAAAAATCATGACAGGCATGCCAGTCTTCCACTCAGGGAAGATTCGCAAGGACCTTGATGAAGAGGACTTGGAGCCATACATCCTGCCAGTGGAATCTGATTTGCTGATCCTCCATAGTTCATATCCAGGCCGCGCTTCGCACAGGTAATTTTTCATTTTAACTTGGTTGTCTCCATACAATGGGTGTTGAAAACGGGCCGTAAAACAGTGCTTGGAAGGAATCTAAAGGAATTTGCCCGGTAGTGCGACAGTATAGGCTTTGTGGTCGTCTCCGTCAATTATACCTGTTTCACCCACAACTACCTCCTTCTTAAGGACTTGATAAAGAAAGCGCTCCGGGCGCCCAGCGGGTGCACGGCCAGGGCGCTGCTGTGACAAAAATGTATGGCGTCGGTCCGCGCGCCCGCGACGCGAAGTATATTTCGCTCCTTTGACGCCATACATTTTATCCAGTCAGCGTCTTGGCCGCGCGTTCGTCCGCTTTGTATAACAAGTTCCTAAAACTCGTTGTTTTCATCTTTACGCCTGACAATCCCCGGGAGATTGTCAAATTTCAAGATATCATCATCTATGCGAACTAATATCACGTGACTGAAAAAGATGATCCAGTTTTGTGCATTTTGGCATTGAACACTATTAGGACACAGTTTAGTCTATTGAATTTCTAATACCTACTTTCTGCTACAGTGCTAAGTTACTTTATATCTCTAGTACAGCTTTTTCTCCCATCCATTTTCCTCCATTTTACCTAAATAAGCTGTCGCTTTGCCCCTACAATCCCACCCTACCTAGCATTTCCTCAAAAACATGTTGGGTTTGCCTGCATGCAGATTCAGCTGCATCACTTGTTCGAGTATTTTACATGTTTATACAAAACACAAATTAGTTTTGTGTTGTTTGAACCATTCAATTATATTCAAGTCTAGCCAATGATGATGTATTCTTAATCATAACTTACATTTTTTCAGAAACGAACTCTACGGCTCCTGGTTCATCCAGACACTCTGCAAGAAGATCGACACCTTATCTGCAACTAAGGACCTCGAATCCATCATCACAGAGGTCAAGAGGGATGTAGCCATCGACAAGCAGCACGAGGAGTACAATAAGAGGACGTTCGAGATGAACGTCAACAAACAAATGCCTGTCATGACTTCTACCTTGATAAGGAAGCTGTTCTTGAAGAAGTTTGGGGAGAAGCCTTCAGAGGAGAATTATGTGGACAAGTCGAGGCGGCGGAGTGAGTCAAGGCATGAGGTATTGGATGCTGTCAGCACTGCCCCAGTAACGCCTCTGCTGGTACAATTTGGACCGTGTTCCTGTTTTTTGGATCATTTTACTTATATGAGGAATTGTTTGAGGTGAGTTGACTTTTTTGTCATCTTTATAGATTGTACTGATTGCTTGTCTCGCCTGTGGCGTGGCAGATGCTACTGGGATCAATTCCTAAGAAAAGCAAAGGAATGTTGGGTTATTTCATCAGAGATTTCGCAGACTACATCCGTTTGTGGCAATAGACTCGTCTGCTTTTACATGAGAATCCTATCCTGGTATAGGTCGATTCAAATTTGAAGCTGTCTACAGGTGTGTTACAAATGCGTTCCGCAGTACCCCACCCCTCACCCCCGTTGTACATGAATTTGCTACTGCGCTGCAACTAGCGCTTGTTCCGAGCTGCCATGAGCTTTGATTCTATTTGCACAACTCGTGTCCAACCAATAAGCTAAGTCACTCGCTTCAATGGCTGACCGTATTTGACTGAAACTTAGCACACAGGTAGACCATGGCCTGAATGAGGACAAATGACACTATTACTAAGGTAGTGCAAGACAAGCAGCTGGCATTAGCTAGTCGCTTGGCGGAACTGTGGGTTTACTTTACCTTGTACCTGTGTTTGCCTTCACACATAGTTAAAGTTAGTCCACAGCCCATGTGACCAGTTACATGGGCTGTAGAGCACTTTGGGCACTCGCTCCATGAATAATACTGCCGCTCGATTTTGTAAACTTGTCGAAGTGAAGGCTTGGGTGAAGTGATCACGAGGTGAGCTGTCAATTCATATAATCAAGATGGAATGACAGCTCACTTTGTGATCACGTGACATCTTGATTGAGATGTTTACAGAATCGACCGGTAGGTTTCAAGCTGTATTCGATTAGACTGGAAGCCGAACCAACCGTACAACCGTATCTATCTTTCTGCCTTATTTTTTTAATTATTTGCTCTCAAGCAGAACACAGTCATATTACAATTAATAATTGTCGGTTTTGCACGTAAACCGCAATCAAACGAACGATGGCTCACTGCTGAGAATGTGAGTCATCATTAACATAAATATAAATTAATTACAGAAAGGTCATCAACATCTTGCACATTGTATCAAATTTTGGCGAAATGTCAAGAGAAGAAAAAAAAAACAATAATATAATGGAATCTAAATAACATAGTTCAATCATAGTTTAGGTCCGAATAATAAACACAGCACAATCATTCTAATGTGTTATTGCCTTAACCCCTCACTATCATTCTAATGCAGTGAGATTAATATCTAAGTTAAAACTTTAATCTTTTCAGGTACTTCGTTGAAGAAAACCCTAGCGATGAAACAGCACAAGTCTTCCTGGACCTTGCCAACACATTCGAAGATAGCGTCGAGTTCAACACGTCAAAAGACAAAATGTGCCAGGCTATCAGCAAACACTTAATGGACAAAGCTCGATATAGTCAGTTCTACAAATATCTGTATTTCTATAACTCGTCAGCGCAATCGCCGTCACAACAGCCATTTGGGAATAAAAATTAGGTTTATGAAAAGATCAAATGTGTTTTTGTTACGACTAGCTCCTGACGGATTGGCTGGAGAAGGCAAAATACAAAGTTCGTAGCAAAACTAAGAGGGAGACCTTTTGCAGCCAGCAGTGGGGCAAAATAGGTTAAACAAAAATAAAATACTGAAGTAGTTACTTAAGAGCCTTTTTTTTTTACTAATAATAATAATAATAATCTTTATTGTCGCAAATTTAAACAGTTCACAAGGTGACTTATAACTAGATAGTAGTAAAAGTATTGTACTATAGGTACTGATACTGTCTCCCAAACTAAGCGGAAGCTTGTATTTTGGGTGGCAGTGTTCAGTCGTTAATTGTGGCTCTATGATTACATTTTACAATATTGGTGTTATAGTTATGGTTTCCTAAATATTATACACGTAGTTATTACATAAGTGGACCGTGTATTGTTAAGCGGGTGTGTTTATAGATGGGTGTGAATGTGAGGGTGTTTGTTTGTAGGTATGTGTGTAATTTTGTGTTTTTTTGTATTTGTGTTGTGGACATGTGAATGTTATGATATCTAGGTATGTAAGTGTATCGTATGTTTCCGTGTCTAGGTTATGCGATGTATGTCAGTAATTCTTCAGTTTTTTTGTAATCCAATTTTTGAAGCCAGTCTGTAAGTGTGGTTTTAAGCTTGTGGCTGTTTAGTCCTGCGATCTTAAGTTCCTTGTGTTTTGTTGTAAAGTTTTATGCTCATATTATTAAATTGTTTTCTGGCGAAAGAAGTCTTACAGCGAATGGGTGGGTATACATACAACCTGCTACGTCTACCCGGGTCGGGGCGCGGAGCACTTCGGTGTCTTCTCATTATGGACTTGAGCACAAAGAGCTGTCGAGCTGTTAGCACTTTGCAGTCAGCGTATAGGTTTACGGTGGGGTATCTGAAAGGCTTTTTAGTCATTACTTTGAGGACAGCTCTTTGTGCTCTTTCCAGACGTAGAAGAAGTGTTTTGCCTGCGCCACCCCAAACTGGAATGCAATACTGGATAATGGACTGACATAGGGCTAAGTAAATAAGTTTTAGTTTCTCAAGCGGGACACAGTCTCTAAGTGATTTAAATATGTGAATTAGTCTCCTCACTCTGGAGGTGACTGTGTCTATGTGCTTGTCCCACCTCAGTCCACTATCAATGTATACTCCTAGGTACTTAACATACTCGGCTCGGTTGATTTGTTGGCATGTGCAGACGTCCAGAGAAGGACAACTATGGGCTGTGATAGAGAAATTTTGTGGTGGGGAGTTATTTTTTCTGATCGAGAAGGCGATATAGTAAGTTTTGGAGAGGTTTAACGTCAGCAGGTTGTCGGCAAGCCAGTTCATAATTTTTGACAAGGAATACTCGGCTATTTCTTTTACGGAATTCCAGTCTGGTCCCCAGACAATGATTGCCGTCTCATCTGCATAAGTAAAGATGTTAGTGTTATGCAGAGAGATTTGGCAGAGCTCATTCATATAGAGCTGAAAAAGGGACGGACTTAAAATACCCCCTTGCGGAATACCGTAGGACACTGTAACCTCCTCGCTATGGATATCTCCTATTCTGACTTGCTGTTTCCTATTAGCTAGGTAGTCTTTAACTATTCTGTATGCGTTACCTCTTATGCCTAGCTTTTCAAGTTTAGCTAGGAGAATGGGAACAGAGACCGTGTCAAATGCTTTAGAGAGATCTAGAAATATACATAAGCATTTGTTTTTGTTGTCCAAACTTTTAACAATTTTTGTTGTCAAGTCCAGTACTGCATCTTCGGTAAAGTACCCTGCGCGAAAACCGTATAGGTTGTCAGCTAGGATTTTAAATTTCTCTAAAAAATCCTTGAGTGCTCGGTTTAATATTTTCTCAAGAATTTTCGAGATGCAAGACAGAACCGATATAGGGCGATAACTGTTGACACAGTCTCTGTCCCCACTTTTGTAGATAGGGTGTACGATAGCCTTTTTTAGCATTTCTGGAAATACTCCTGTGTGCATATATGGGTGATAGGTGGTATGAGACTGTGGCGACATTGTTTAACAATTTGTGATGAGATGCCATCCCAGCCTGTGGCACAGTCGGTGCGGAGCAGTAGAATTATGGATTCGATGTCAGACTCATCTATTTACATGATAGCGATTGAGTTTACCGGGCCATTAAGAGAGACTGGATTACTAACATTTGGTATTATGGGGTTGTCGCTTTGAGCAGATGAGGAGGCGAGTATTTTGTCAGCCAAATTTTGTCCTATACTAGCAAAGAAATCGCAGATATGGTTTACAGACGTTTTGGGGTCACTGCGTATTTGAAGGAGTTATGTGGGACTATCTTTAACTTTTTGAGTGTTAGTGATATTTTTAATTGCTTTCCAGAGGGCTTTTGGATCCTTACCAGCTTTGTCAATGAGGCTTTTTTCATAGGCTGTTTTCAGTTTACGTAAGAGGCGGTTGCAGTAATTTCTGTATCGCGTATAGATTAGTTTAGTTGTCATGTTATCGGGCGCTTTTTTAGCTTTGATATGCAGTCTATCTCTATTACTTAAGAGTACTTGGAGCCCCCTTAAGCCATTAGGCTTAAGGGGGCTCCAGTAAATGGGCCCTGTTTTGGACACTGCTCTCACATTGGGTGCGTCAGTCTTAGGCCGCTTTCACATTAGGACGTTAGCAGCGCGACAGTAGTGCGACAGAAGCACATGCCTTCACATTTTAAGAAACAGAAGCTAAAGAAACCACTAGAAACTTTAGCCGCGCGACTGTCACGCTGCTAAAGTCGTCTAAATGTGAAAGCGGTCTTAGACTGCATTGCAACGTAGGTTGTCACACTTTTCTTATCAAGGGCCACAAAGGATAATGGGAGGTATCACTGCAGGCCGTGTATTCGTGTATTGGGTGGTTGACACCACCAGTCAATTGACATGTTTTTGTGAGTTGTCTAAACGCGGCCTTGTAGAATAGCGTAGCTTGAGGACCACTGCCATATACCTAGTAGGTACTCTCTGGCTAATCCGCCACCACAAAATGCCATGCAATGGCGGCTTAGGTACTGAAATCGGTTTATGTCAACCACTTTTATTGTATTAATTTATGAAAAGTAACGCATGTCGCATGAAATTATATTCTATTGAGCCCACTTAATGGCATTTAATACAAATACTCAATGATTTTGGGAATGAAATAATCTAGCCTTTCTATTCTTGCCAAAAACGTTATGAATAGTTATGATTGACCCACCGAATATCATAATAATTGGTCATAAACAAAAATAAAGAAACAGCTGTCATTTCCATCTGCCTCTTCACCAATGCGAAACTAGAGACTGACTACCATTCTTATAGCACCAAGATATCGACAATAAACAGAAAAATAAAAACTGTAGATAGATGTTTCACGAATAAAACTTCGATAATAATACCAAGGTTAGCCATCAAATAACCATGGCTAACCCATTTACCTATTAAATTCTTTATTGTTTCAAATCGAGTTCAAATAGTAACCGTTGACAGATGAAAACAAGATGGCGGCCCTTTCAGAGTGTGAAGTGTTCTAAATATTTATATTTGGGTTAACAATGTGCCAGTTGAAACAGAAGAATGTAATGCTTGCCACAGTTTCGACTGGCCTGTTGGTCGAGTGGTTAGTGACCCTGACTGCTAAACCGGAGGTCGTGGGTTCGATTCCCACCCAGGACAAATCTTTGTGTGATGAGCATGATCATTTGTTCTGTGTCTGGGTGTAATTTGTCTATAATATGTATGTATTTAAAAATATTTAAGTATGTTTCATCATATCAGTTGTCTGGTTGCCATAGCACAGGCTCTGCCTAGTTTGGGATCGGATGACCGTGTGTGAGTTGTCCTAAGATATTATTATTAAGATATTATTATGAGTTTGCCCGTAAATAATAAATAATAATAATAATAATTAAAATAAATAATAATATAAAAATTTAATAAAAAAAATAACTAATAATTGACTGGTAGAGAATGCCTATGGCATTAAGTCCGCCTCTGTACATTTGTGTGCGTAAAGTGTAAATAAATAAATAAATAAAAAAAAATATATTAAAATATAATTTTATATTATGGTAATGTCAATGGAGCATACTCCTAGAATAAAAAGTATTCTCGGTCTTAATACAGAATATTGTTAACTCGTGTGCCAAGCTTCATTCGTGAAGACGTGAAGAGGTAACAAACAGACCGATCGTCCGCATTTATAATATTAGCTAGCATTGATTTTAATGATTTAATGTGGTTAAGTACTGAATGGAAGTATAGAATGGATACGGTACATACTAAGTAGACTAGCTTTTGCCCGCGACTTCGTACGCGCATAATTCCCGTTCCCGTATAGCCTTCCTCATGAATGAGGCTATCATATTCAAATAGATTTTTTATTTGATTAGCGCGTTCAAACAAACAAACAAACAAACTTTTCAGCTTTATTATTAGTATAGATGTGGGTCATATCCCACATCTAAGTAGGTGTAACATATTCTATAAAGATTTGAACAATCCATTTTTAGCCAGGGAAAGAAATAATAGGTACGGAAAACTATATCGTTTTCAAGACAGAAATCGTCGTAAACATTCTCTTCAATTCAACAACTTCAATTTTCAAAAAGAAAAATCCACAATTCTGTTTTTTATTTTAAAATGAAAACAATTACATAAAAGCGTTTAGAATATTGTTTACTACTACATTTTAAAGTTGAACATTAATTCGGTGAAACCCTACACTTTTAAACAGTAGCACCAACCAGACAACTAATGAATGAAATGAATGAATTATTGACACTAATTAGTGAATGCTAGACAGAGCGTTAAATATTTAAGCAAAGCTGGAAACACTAAAGTTTACTTTAAAAACAGACATTTATGTTGGTATGTAAATAAATGACGATATTCTACTACTGCCCACAGAACAGCTCTTCTCAAACAATGCATGTCTTTGTTCGCAAACATGTAAAATTAAGGTGAGTGCAAACAAGAGCTATCTAGTACCAGTTTAGGGACCTACGTTCTAGGAAACTTGGATTTGCAGAGGAAATCAAACTGCCTGACCTTTTTTCCGTGTTGTGTACCTAAGGGTTCACTTGAATATCAGCTGGTCGATTCTGTAAACATGTCGCAGTGAAGGCTTGTGTGAAGTGATAACGAGGTGAGCTGTCAATCCATATGAACAAGATGGAATGACAGCTCACTTCGTGATCACGTGACAACATGATTATATGGATTGACAGCTCAGATTTTACATGAAGTGACCAATGTACTTCTGAATGGTGTGGTGTTGGACGTAAAAGAATAGCACCATCCCATCACTTCCCGTGGGTGTCGTAAGGGACTCACCAGAGATTGGGTAGCAGCATTCTCTGTGGTTTTGTGCATTGCAACAGCTACACTGCGATCGCTAACCCGCCTGCCAAGCGTGGCGATTATGGCAACCCCCCATCCCCCTTAAGGCTTATATCCAGCAGTGGATGTCTTTCGGCTGATATGATGACCAATGTGACCTTCACAGCTTATTGAATGGGGAACACGGAACTCCTTACTTAGCCTAGACTGTTGCCTGATTCTCTGACTACTGACTATCTCTAACTGCTCCGTTGGTCTCGCGGTCACAAGCGCGACTGCCGAGGGTGGATTCCTGGGTTCGATTCCCAGGTCGGGCAAAAAGTGTTATAGGGTTTTTCTAATAGGAATTTCCCAGTGACAGCCCCGAGTTTGGATGTTGGTGGTGTGATACCCCCATGCCTCGGAAAGCATGTAAAGCCGTTGGTCCTGCGCCAGGCCAGATTTCCTCCGGTCGTGTCGTCGTGTCGGGTGGCCGTCCCATCGGAATATGAGGGTGATGGAAGAGGGATTGCATCTGTGTAAACGCACACACTTGTGCACCCAGTTCGATCCAGCCCGTCCCTAGCTGTCCTCTCCCCAGCGACGCCCTAAGCCGAGGCCCGTACCCCACAGGGGGTGCCCTTAGCGTGTAGTCGCTTAGTTTGTAAGTTTTTATAAGCCCTGGCTGGAGGCTTTAATATTATATTAAGGCCACCACAGGCAAGCCCGGTTAAGCAGTCGACAACCTTATAGGTTGAACTGCGAGAAGCCACTCATAAAAAAAAAACACACTTGTGCACTTGTTTCATAAATTTCACATTGTAATTCTCATAAAAAACCAATGAAGAACTATTATCTTTTTAAGAAACTTATAAGAGAATAACTATACGCCTATGGTTTTCTTCAAAACCATACCTACTACAGCTCTTCTACAGCTATAGTACAGCCTATTTTTTAGCTATACAGCTACTATACAGCTATAATAACGCATTAGGCTGTATAACAATGGGCCCAATTTTACTTATAGAGGTTTTATAAGCGCTTATACAGCCCTAGTACAGCCTCACTATACAGCCTCTGGCATACAAATTAACTAAAATACAGCTTCTATACAGCCTGTCGTGCTGCTTGGGCTATATTATGTCCTGCGCCGATAGCTAGTCTCCAGTGAGATTGGCCGCCATGGCCGAAATCGGTCAGGAGGACTATATCTTTAACGATTGTGAAAGGTTTAAATATCAGCCGAGAACAACAGCTTAACGAGCTTGAATGATCACCTATCCGAGGACCGATCTCGGCAAAGCCCGAAAACCTGACAACCAGTCCGTCTGTGAGTATCGTGTTACCCAGAAACTTGGTTAAGGAGGTCAGATAGGTCCAAGTAAAGTACTGACTGACTGGAAGTCGACCTCAACATCGTTCGGAAAGGCTAGTCCAGTGGTTTCCAATCTTCTACAATTTACGCCCCTCCAACTTTGGCCCCCTTGCCTGTTAGAGGAAACTAAAGAAGCCGATAACTCGTGCCGGATAGGAACATCATGACGTCAAGTAACTTGATTCAAAAACATTCAGGTCATGAGCCGTCTGCATCTTATCTCATCATCTCATCTACGTATTATAAAACAAAGTCACTCGCCGCGTCTGTCTGTTCGCGATAAACTCAAAAACTGCTGAACGGATTTCATGCGGTTTTCTCCAATGGATGGGGTTATTCATGAGAAAGGTTAAGGTGTATAATTCGTCCTAAAACTTCCTACGGGAACCGGGAAAATGGGATATGCGCGTACGAAGTCACTGGCAAAAGCTAGTTAAGAAAATTTGAAAGCCACCGTGCCCCCTTGTGTCACCCTAAACACTAGCAGACTTTACTATTTACTTGGACGCTGCCCGCATCTAAAGAAATGCGTCGGTTTGGACTCAGCTTTATGTAGGTAAACATAAACGTTAATACACACTTGCTCCCGTCACCTTTTCTTAAGTAAATCAGTCTGACCAGGATGTGTTTCTCAATTAGAATTTCTTTTGTTTTAAAATGCTTTGTTCAGGAAAGAGAGACGAGTCGTAAGGAAAGTTTTGTGTAAGTTTAAATGTGGATAGCCGAGCGGATTCTGCAGTAATCTACAGTATTTTTTGTTTAGAAGGACATTTATCAATAATATTTTTTTCAACACAATTGCTTAAAAAAATGCATTTACGACGCCTGTAAGTATACATTGTTCGAAAGTTAAAAATTACGCACCATACATTGGAACGTGCGGTAAAATGGGAACTCTCATCTAAGAACCTATTTTACCGCACTCATCGATGTGTAGCGCCGTGCGTATTCTTTACGGTTTTTTTTTAATTAGTTAAAGTTGGTTTTTCAACAAATACAAATTCGTGACTATGGTACGCCCTCGACTTCATCTCGGGCGTACATTCGTCTACTCGTTTGTAAAAACCAACTTACCGCAGTAGTATCATAAATAACTATTACTACCATTTTTTTTTTATTTTATTTATTTGCATAATATATATGTTAATAATAGTATAAATGCGAAATAACTCTCTCTGCATGTTTTTTACGTTTTCACGCCTAAATAGCTGAACCAATTTTGGTACTGAGAAATAAAAAAACAACAGTTTTAGTTAAAGTGTAGGTACTGAGCACTATTTAAATGTCAAAAATTTACTTGAAGACAGTACCCCAAAACGCTCGCCCGTCACCACTTCCTAGTGTTTTAGCTTGGAAGAAAAAGTAGAGCATACACCAGATACTATCCTGTCTGGAAAACCCATTAACACCTCGTATGAGGCAATGAAGATATACAATAGGAATTTCAATCAGAACAGTGGAATTAACGTGATTAGTATTTAAACGTTAATAAATCCTCCTGATGAGATCTTAGTACAGACCTAGGAGATGCCACGTCGGCCACTACTAGAGACGTCATTGTCAAAGTTTCTATACAAACCAAGCATGTGAGCGAGTGTCACCGATTACTCATAGATATTGACCGCCCATGACTACTGAGGCCGAATATTTGAGTGGTTTTTTTATATGAGGTACATTTCTCAAAATCTAGATGCCAGAGTTGCAGAATTTGTTCAAAAGTGTCACCGCGGCCCTGGTACGCTTAGGGCATTTGGAGGAACACGGATGGGTTATAGTCACTAAGAGTCTGACCCTTTCCGCTCCGCCCAGAGCGGAAGAACTCATTTGATGATTACCCATTCTTAAAAAAAAAGACGGCAGTGTCACAACTTTCCATACAAACCTAGCGTTTCATTGAGTTTCACCGTTTACTCACAGACTTTTAGAAAATAATTTTAGAAAAGACAAGACGCAGTATTATAAAAATCTCAAAAAGGGACGGAGTTTAAATGTCTACGAAAAACAGTGACAGCACTATGGTAGGCGCCAAATAAATTTGCAATAGCGGTCATTGATCCACCTACATTTATTGACATCGTTAATTTTAAAAACGGAAAGAATGACATAAAACTGTCCTGAAACGACATCTGTCGTGATCCTTTAGATTTCTTGTAATGAAAAATAGATTTAAATTTGTTTTTCGGGTACCTACGAAGAGATATCAGGGAAAGGTCAATGAACTTTATTGCAAATTTATCTGGTGCCTACCGTAATCGCGGGTCACAAGTCACATCATAGCGAATTTGCACCATAAGTGGGAACGACGTTTAGCGTGAGAAGTATGGAAGCATAGCTACAAAAGGGTGTAACTTCTCATTTTTTTTCTTATCTACTTCTTTATTAACATCTTTCAAGTATACATGCATTAGACTTTCATTATATCCACAGTGCCAGTGCGGTGCTTCTGATAAGACTATGTCCCATCTGTTGGAGTGACCCAAATGTCAACTCTCCTGCACCAACGATGATCTGTAAAATGCCTCTGACGCAGCTACAAACGTGGCCACTCACTGGGCCCAAATAGTATAGCCATGTTAATAAAGACAAAAAGAAGAAATAAGTTCCTATGCATTGGCGTCCTTAAAAAGTTCCGCCCCGACCCTTGCTCGAGCCAGCTCGCGCCACTGAGCCTGTAGTTTTAAATTCGTCCCCAAATAATAATCCTAGTTCGATCCAGGTCGTCTAAATGTATTATTATACCAAGTTATGAAAATCTGATTTATCTATACCTGCTATGATTGACTCGTTTGCATAATTTTTGTTAACGAAACTCCTGTGTGTAGGGTTCTAGGATGTTGCGGAATTTGTTCGAAAGAGTCACCGCGGCCCTGGAACGCAAAGGGCTTTAGAAGGAACACGGATGGGTTTTAGTCAGTAAGAGTCTGACACGCCCTTCCGCTCCACCCAGAGCGGAAGAAGTCATTTGATGATTTCCCATCCTTAAAAAAAAAAAAGCCCGTCCCTAGCTGTCCTCCCCCCAGCGACGCCCTAAGCCGAGGCCCGTGACCGGGGTGCCCCTAGCGTGAAGTCGCTCAGTTTGTAAGCTTACGCCATACTTACGAGTGTGGTGTACAATAATTGTCTATTCAGTACACTCGCAACATTGTTTAAAAGTAGTTGCAAGTTAGCTGCCTGCATACCAAATAGCTTTGTTGACTGTACCTATCTCTATTAGCTGCCATCGTGGCGATTCCGAGCTCTGTAGATCTTAGTTTATGAAAAGAGATTCATCATAGATCATAAACTTTGGTTAGACTTAATTAAACTTGTAATATAATTGACGGTATTATGTTTATTTTCTTGCTTTGAAAATTTTCCGAATATATGAAAATACTAGCTTCTGCCAGCGGCTTCGCCCGCGTGAATTACAGAGATTATCCCAAGGGAACATACACTTTCCAGACTATAATATACCTCTGTGCCAAATCTCATCAAAATCCGTTCAGCCGTTCAGACGACGAGCGACTGGTGGACCATCGGCACTGTTTGAAAGTCCTCTGAAACAATTTGCAAACCAGTGACTCCTTGTTCCCTCATTTTTATCTGCCCAGTACCAACCTGAGTCTCAAAGCAAAGTCCCATCAAAATACTTACAAACTAGCTTTTGCCCGCAACTTCGCATTGTAGTCGGGGCCCGCTAGTGCCACTGCCCGCCACCAGGGTTGCGGAATTTATTCGAAAGAGTCACCGCTGCACTGGAACGCAAAGGGCATTAGGAGGAACACGGATGGGTTTTTGTAAATTATGGGATGGACAAAAGCTACCGAAATGACAGCTTTTGTCCATCCCACAAATTTTTGACGTTTTGACAATCGTCTTCATTACGTTATCGGTGTCAGAATGTCACTTGTCACCGGCAAACGTTCTGAGGCTCTACCTCAGAACGTCTGCCGGATTCTATCGGAATTGAAAACTATTTATAATAATAATAATATCTTGGGACAACTCACACACGGTCATCCGATCCCAAACTAGGCAGAGCCTGTGCTATGGCAACCAGACAACTGATATACATACTTATATATTTCTAAATACACAAATATTATAGACAAATTACACCCAGACACAGAACAAATTATCATGCTCATCACACAAAGATTTGTCCTGGGTGGGAATCGAACCCACGACCTCCGGTTTAGCAGTCAGGGTCACTAACCAGGCGACCAACAGGCCAGTCAATTTGACTATAGTAGGCGCCAGATAAATGTGGAATAAAGTACATTGACCTTTCCGTAATAACTGTTCATAGGTACCTGAACAATTAAATATGAATCGTTTTTCATTATTAGACAATGTTAAGGATCACGAGAGATGATGATTCGGGACAGCTTTGTGTCATTAATTCCGTTTTTCAAATTAAAAATGTCAATAATTGTAGGTGGGTCAATGACCGTTATTCCACGATTATCTGGCGCCTACTATATCCTGTTGTATATAGTCAAATTGACTGGCCTGTCTAGATTCTAGATGCATAAACAGTTTTTACATAAACTCAATGACATAAGAAAGGTACACAACTTAAAGACGCCAGTGGCTCATAAAAGGAAAAAACTAATTCGTTGACACGTTTCATAAATATTTGGATTATTTTGAATTATAAGTTTATAGGTAGACATATCATACGGTTATGTCGTAGAGGATAAGATGAAACGAAGATTTTTAAGAGAATATACGCATTGAATCGTTTAGCTCGTGGGTAAATAATAACAGGCGTAACAGCCGCATGGCTTGTACTTCCCAGTCAGTCCATGGATTACATATCGAGACTCCTCCGTACCTCGAAAAACATGTTCAACCCTTGGCCCTACACCTACTTTTTTTTCCTTTTTTTTTTATAGAACTTTTCCCCACACTAGGAATTTGTCCTGTATCGTGGGTGCGTTGACAAACATACACAAACAGCCAGACCCGGAACAAATATCTGTAGGCCATGCAAATATTTGTTCCGTGCGGGAATCGAACTCGCGACACGCAGCACAGCAGCCGCATAGCTCAACCATTTTTTTTTTAATTTACGGGGGAAATCCTCGGCCCTGGGGCGGGCGGAGGGGTCTGTCAGACTCTTACTGACTAAAAACCACCCCGGCGCGGTGTTCTATCTCTCACCTACGCCGGGGGTCGCGGGAACATAAGCGACTTCCGTAATTCCCGGCTGGTGAACGCCTCTGCGGACCACCTCGGGTCAGCGGGGGGAGTGAGGTGTTTGACTCCCCCGCGACGTCAAAGAGGGGCGCACAGGAACACCACGCGCCGCCACCTCGGGTCTAGATGAATGAATGGAGGGCGACGGACATCCCCAAGTCCGCCGCCCCTGGACGGAAGAGGGCAGCGTATGCCCTCCTCCGACACCCGATGCGCCTGCTGCGGGCCGTGAGAGTGGTCGAGATTTCATTCGCCAACCGTGTCGTCATACATACATCGTACATCTTTGACAGTCGAGTCAGAATTAGAAGCCATAAAATCTGATACCAGTCTTGGTAATTTGTGGAGGTGAGATAAGAATCGCTCCTCGTAAAATACTGGTATTCAGCTGAATCCGGTTTGACTGGAAGCCGAGAGTAGAGCGCATTATTCGGGCTTAGTAATTTTCCTTTATCCTCACTTTACCGAAAAACCTGCTACATTTATCCACAATGTAATCATGAACACAAATATACCTGTTCTGTAGTGCACATATCTTAAGATCTAAGTAGCCGTGCTAATAATGTGAGTCAAGGTGACGCCGAGGTTCGTAGATATGACATCAACTGACAAAAATGTGGGTGTTTTAGCTATGACGTTGGTGTTTTGTGTTCCTGGTGTTATTTATTTATTAAGCTTTAATTACTCTCTGCACTAACAGTACGAACCAACACGTACAGAGAGTCATAATCGTAAAATGTAAAAGTTACACACACAAAAATTAACAAAAAAAATATAGAATAACAAATTATTTACCAATAATAAAAACAAATAATTAATGAATTAATTGCTGGAATTAATAAACAATAATAATAGACATAGTAATAATCAAATAATAAAAATAATAATAATATGTCAATCATAAAAACATTTGAGCACTAAATCAATCTTTGAATTTCTTTAGGATTAGACGCAAGTCGGAGTCGTCGGTTTTTTTATTGTGAGTGGCGTGTCGCAGTTCAACCTATAAGGTTGTCGACTGCTTAACCGGGCTTGCGTGTTCTGGCTTTAATATAATATTAAAGCCTCCAGCCAGGGCTTATAAAAAAAACTTATAAACTAAGCGACTACACGCTAAGGGCACCCCCTGTGGGGTACGGGCCTCGGCTTAGGGCGTCGCTGGGGGGAGGATAGCTAGGGACGGGCTGGATCGAATTAGGTCGGAGTCATCGTGTTGTTAGTATATACTATAGTAGAACTTCCTAACCAGTGGGGCGCACCTCCCTAGGGGGCGTAGAGAAGGGCGCGGGATGCGTTTTGAATTTCCAAAACCTGAAATAGACCAGCTAGTACAGAGCATGCCAGCTCAAGTATATAACTAGTAATAACATTAATATCTACTTGATCATACTAATCATCACTACATATTATATAACAAAGTCCTCCGCCACGTCTGTCTGTATGTCGGTCTGTCTGTTCGCGATAAACTCAAAAACTACTGCACCGATTTTCATGCGGTTTTTTTTTAAAGGGTTTACTTCCCAGGTGGTCCCATGACCATCAAGTCAGGATCTGATGATGGGGTACGCTAATGTGAACCACTAAAAAGTGAAAAAAAAACTTTTTACAAAAAAATACAACCGATTTCCAAATAAAAAACACTACAAAGTATAAAATAACTTTAATTTCAGAAGTCGGTATCACAAAGCCGAAAACACTTTGTAGTGTTTTTTGTTTGGAAGTCGGTTGTATTTTTTGTAAGTTTTTACTGTGTGATTTTAACTTTGTGAATAATACAACTAAGTTAATAAAATAGTGATAAAATGTGACTGTCCAGGAATGAATGATGTTTTTTTTTTATTTTTATTACTTTTAATTCGTGTTGATTTTTATTATTGTTATTTAAATTAATTTATTTAAAATTCTCGAATTGTATTAGATATCAAATTATGTATTTTAGGAATAAACAAGGCTTTAATAATAATAATGTGACTTTGCATCCGTAACGAATGTTCACTGATGAAATGAATACGTAAGCTCTAAATAATTTCTGGGCTTAGTGCTAGTTTTAAAAGTAGTATCTACTCGATCGCATAAACGTCAAATTGTATGAAAAAAAAAAAATTCTGTGAGTGTCACCAGACGGCACTTATTCAGTTACATTACAAATTGATGTTAACGCTAACGTGATCGAGTAGGTACGTTAAAAAACCCGCACTAAACCCACAGAAGTTAAGTAAACACAATGTTCGCGCAGTAAATATGTCGTCAAAATGCTTTAAATTCCAAGATTAGCATAAGACAGTAAGTACATTGTAAACAGACGATGAAAGTACCAAAATCTTGATGCATCACACCTTACCTACATTGTATGCCCTGACTCACTCTTCAAAATAACTTTAATGACAACACTCCTTTCTCTTCGCAATAGAGTTCGATGTCGTTCAACAGAATGAGTGGAGTTACGACGGTTTCAATTTGTAGCCTCAATGCAGTTCGGATCAAAATATCTTTGATGCGGCGCCGGTGAAATAATGTTGTGTTCGAACATTTTTGCTTATCGTTCTGAAGATGCTTTAACAGTACAATTATTGTTTGAGATGAGGCTAAAATAAGCCTGGTATTCCAAATGTGGGAGGGAAATACCATATGTACCAGAATAAACACAATACTTGAAAAGGGGTAATTGTGCTCATCGTTATAAACAACTTTTACTAACGTGCAAACCCTGAAATCGCGAAAAAAATACAACTGTTCATTTTGTCGAGTTAGGCTAGGCGCATACATACAATTTTTAATCGAACGACTATTTAGTTGTGTGTCCAAAGTATATGGACAACAATAGAGATCCGCATAATATCAATAAGATAGTCGACTAAAAAGTCAAAAAATCACATCGATCGGTTTTTGTTTAATCAGTCGAACAACTATCGGCTGCGAGCGTAATACACGCTCGACTAAACAGTCGATCCGCGACTCAGTTTTGTATAGAAAATGACGTAGATTAAGTAAGGCTGTATGCGCACTCTCGTCGACTAAACTTTTTAGTCGTGATGAAATCGTCACAGCTACACAACTCGACTAAACAGTTTGGTTGATTTACAAATTGTATGTATGTGCCTGGCCTTATGCGCATACAAATGTATGAGGGAGTCGATTTTTTTTGGCGATTTCAACGTTGGTCCTATAGTAAAAGTTGATCATAATGATGAGTACAATGACGTATTTTAAGATATTGCGTTCGTTCTGTAACATGTTGTAGAGTGAGTAATTTTAATTAAATAAATTGCATGATAAGAACGATCATTACAATCATTCAATTTGCGAAGTCGCCATTGGATAAGGCAAAACACAATAGGTATGATTCCTGAGTAAAACAAATATGATTCTATTTAGTCCTTCCGTCAGCCAAAAGTACGTATGAAATATTTTTCAATAATTATAATCTATTATCGAAAAATATTGGGTACCTACGTATTTTTTTGTTTTGATGGGAACGTTCGTTGAAAATACGGGAATTGCCAATTTGATTAAAATAGCATGTACTTTGTGGTCCAGGAAGGAAGGAAAACCAACCTACTAGGTACTCAAAATTCACACTCAGAACTCAGAATTACCATGTCATCATCTGCCTAGCCTTTACCCAATTGTATTGGGGTCGGCTTCCAGTTAAACCGGATTCATCTGAATATCTGCCGGTAGATTCTGTAAACATGTCGAAGTGAAGGCTTGGATGAAGTGATCACGAGGTGAGCTGTCAATACATGTGTTCACAATGAATGTGTTCCCACAACGTTTTGTTCGTGTGGGTGGGATGTCCACCACGTACCGGTGGCGCATCGCCATACGTGGTCACCCATCCACGGACCGACCCCGGCAAGCACAGCTTAACCTCGAAGATCGAACCGTGTATATAAAATAATAAAAGCTTTAAATAAGTAGGGTTGCGGAATTTGTTCGAAAGAGTCACCGCGGCCCTGGAACGCAAAGGGCTTTAGAAGGAACACGGATGGGTTTTAGTCAGTAAGAGTCTGACACGCCCTTCCGCTCCACCCAGAGCGGAAGCAGTCATTTGATGATTTCCCATAGTTAAAAAAAAAAAAGGCCTTGAAATAAACATGATTACTTTGTGATTCAGGAAGGAAGGAAACAAAACTATATACTCTAGATTCATAGAACTACTGCGTAACGATCTTAATTAGTACAAACACATTCGTGGTTATGAATATCAAACAACCTATTCATAGTTTCAGGAATTTAATTCAAAACAATATCAAAAGCATGATTGTGACGTATGAATGAATATTGATATGAATCATCTTGTTACCGTTTGAACTTCGAACGGATGCTTGTATTAGGTCCTTACATATGAAATTGGCGTTTTGTCGCACTGACCATTTGGATCTCAAATAACTCCTCTCTGGTTAGGAATTCCAAATTCAAGTTTATACAGCTATTTGCTTATGCATTTTTGTTTCGAAAACCATAATTCATTTGGTTTTTCTTCTTTTGTATTTTTTCTTTGCGTCACTTTTTTACAAAATGGAAAACTTGGAATATCGCGTTATTTACGAGTACGAGTTCCACCGTGGCACCAGTGCTGCAGAAACAGCTCGAAGGATTAATTATGTGTATGGCGGCGGTGTCGTAAAAGAAAACACTGCGTTTTTGGTTCCAACGTTTTCGTTCTGGAAATTTCGACCTGCAGAACAAGCCCCGTGGACGGCCGGAGACCAAAGTTGATAATGAAGAATTGAAGGCTATTGTGGAAGCGGATCCATCGCAAACCACGTCCGACTTAGCTGCAGGCTGCGGTGTTAGTTATAAAACTGTTTTAATCTACTTGAAGCAAATTGGGAAGGTGAAAAAGCTTCAAAGGTTCACTAATTGAGTGAAGCAAATCGACAAACGCGCGTCGTGCTGCAACTGCTGCGTTACATTACTTAACCGGCACAATAATGAAAATGAAAATGGAGGGAATCGGAAGCGCTCATCGCAATGGCTGAGCCCTGGCGAACCAGCCAAGTCATGCCCCAAGCGAAAATTGACTCAAAAAAAGTTACTTGTGAGCGTTTGGTGGACCAGTGCCGTTGTCGTTCACTACAGCTTTCTTAAATCTGGTTAGACGATGACGGCAGATGTCTATTGTCAGTAACGGCAAACCATGATGGAAAAGCTAGCTGCTAAACAACCACCGAGGCTGGTCAATCGCTCTAGGCCACTGCTGCTTCAGGACAACGCTAGACCACATACTGCACATCAGACGGCTACCAAATTAGAGGAGCTTCAATTGGAATGTCTTAAACCGTACTCTCCGGACCTTGTTCCAACAACATACCATTTTTTTCGAAATTTGGATAACTTCTTGCAAGGGAAAAAAATCTACTCCGATGGGGCAGTCCAAACCGCCTTCAAAGATTTTATGGGAATCAATAGTCCGAATGGTTTTTTTAGTTAAGGGATCAATAAACTACCTATGAGATGGCAAAAGTGATGAAAGATAGCGATGGTACACAGTTTGATGAATTAAATATATTATATTAAAAAAAAAGACTATGTTCCTCTCATATAAAACGCCAATTTCATATGTAAGGACCTAATATTATGACGTCATGTTGGTACACTCACCCAAAAAGATATGTAAATACTAGCGCGCGACTTCGTACGCGCATATCTCGTTTTTTTCCTTTCCCGTAGGAATTTCCCGTTCCCGAATAGCATTTCTCGTGAATGTGGCTTTTATACACAAAAATAATTTTCAAAATCGGTTCAGTAGATCCAGAGATTACCCGCTACAAACTCACAAACTTTACCTTTTTAAAATATTAGTATAGATTCAAAGATCGCTCACTCGCAAGTCCTTTTTCTTGTTGAAACGTCAGATAACTAGATTTAAAGAGTTGAAGTTACTTACCCGACTCTGACGAAGCAAAAAGGAGGGTTATGATTTCGACTTGTCTGTACAAAAAACAGTTTTGCAAGGCAGTGATAGAATTTTAGGATATAAAAATCATTATCTCTTTCTAATACCTAGCTGGTTTTAGATAGTCTTTCTCTTAGTTAATCTATTTTTTTGTGATAATACTGTTTATATAATAATAATAATGTTACTTAGAAGTAGATACTTATGTACCTACTTCTAAGTAACGAATTTCGGCCATACTTCTTTTCTTCTTTGAGACCTTCCTTCTCGCTTTTCATGTGTGATTATTTGAGAGTATTAAAAAAATCATTTTTCAGAGGTCCAAGGGGACCGAAGACTTAACTAAGTATTTGATATTAATTTTAGGACCTTGAGGTACCTAGCCCTTGAAGTTGTATTTGAATGTGGTTGACTGTACCAACCTATTTAATTATCCACGTGCTTGTACAAAGTTATTGTTTTAACAAAATAATATTTACTAATTAATTCTTAAAATAAGTAGAGCAAATAGTTCCTTGGTAACAAGAAAAACACGATAACATTGATGAATTCTAAGAGTTTTGATTCTGATATACATTTAATTAAGAATAACATCGAGACCGTATGACGCCATTTTCATCTAATTAATCATAGTAGGTACGTATTAAAAAGGACAATAATATTCATAAATATGTTAATAGTTAGTAAGGCATTATTTTAAAACTAAGTTAGTAATAACAAGGTTGACACAGTTAACCTTTTGAACGCCATTGCGTGCCCCGTCAAACGTCACAAATATTTGACAAAAAAAACGCGCGATTTTATGGCTTGGCGTCGGGGGTACGCCGATGCGTTTTTGCTCTGGCGAAAGGTTAAAGTGAATGAAAGAATTAGGGCACGCCGTAATAGCGGTGGTAAGACCCGTGATGAAGGAGTGGTTGGAGAGATAGCATGGCGCCATCACTTTCCGTCTGACGTAGGTGCTTTCTGTACATGGGTGTCTCGGAAAGTTCCCGTGTTGCATAGGCCGGGAACCGAAGCCTGGTTGCCACAATTATGGTAACTGCTTCGACGACACGGCGCAGCTCACGTTGGAAGAGTGCCCAGCGTGGGCAGTGCAGCGCTGTGATCACGTCTCGGTGGTCGGTGGTGCGCGTAACCTCTCGCTTTCGGTCGTTGTTCAGGCCATGGTTGAAAGCGAGAGCGCATGGGACGCCGTCTACTCCTTTTGTCAGTAAAGGAGGTGGCGGAAAGGGAGCGGAGAGACTCAACCCTCTCCGAGCGCAGAACGATCTCCGGCCACCGTAATCTCAAGAGCTGCCCACTGCTACTTCAGTTTGGCGATCCTTCGGGCTATGTCGGTAACCTTGGTTCTCTTGCGGATATCGTCATTCCTGATTCAATCACGTAAGGAAACTCCGAGCATTACCCTCTCCATTGCTCTTTGGGTGACTTTAATCCTTCTAATGAAGCCCATTGTGAGCGACCACGTTTCGCACACAAGCACTGGTCGCAGACTTTCGTCTTGAGACATTGTGGTTCTTCTGGTGGTGGTGAATTCTGTTACACGTTGTATTAATTCAATACAGAAAAAAGGAGTGTCTGGAGGGATAAGGCCTCCAGACACTCTTTTTTTTCCAGCCTGATAAGTTTTCCCACTTGCACTGACTCCTGGTTTCTTACTTGTCAAACTTAGGCATTCGAGTAAGGTTTGACAAGTTCTCAACACCAAAATGATCAAATCTGACAGCGGCTATAAGCCAACAGGAATTTTACAGAAGTAAAATATCAATAATAGGTACCATTTAGATTTACGTTGAGCGCAAGTAAGGTTGCCAGGTCTTAAAACTGAAAAGCCGAATGAACAGATCAACGAATTTAGTCGGTTTAGGGTAATATTCCACTTCTTTTTTTGGGCAGTCGTGTAAAAAGGCCGGACAACTTATCCTATTCAGGATTGTATCTTTAAAATAATATTTAGTAGCTTTATTGGAGGTAAATCCAGGCTTTTTGACTCGTGAAAATAAAACCTTTTTAGGATACCTATAGTGGAAAAACAAAATTGGATGAATAGATTTTCTTTATTATGTAATTTTCATGAAAATCTGGTAAAATATGAAGTCTAATAAAAGCTAGACAGGCCGAACACAGTCTCTTTTGACCGGACACGCATCCTTAAAATACTGACTATGTCCGTCTTAATCCGGACGACTGGCAACCCTAAGCACAAGATATGAGCTTACAGATAGTATTAGTTACAATATTATTCGCAGAACGTTTATGTCAGGATCATAAAAGCGTCAGGTAAATCTGATATTAATAGCGAGAATAGAAAGGAACAGTTATGCCCGGCTGAATTGAAAATATACGTGTTTCTACTTTGTACTGGCACACAGATTTTAAAAGCTGTTTTGGTATCACAAACTCGTGTGTGCCTGTGGAATTCCCTCTATATTATACTAGCATTTGCCCGCGACTTCGTTCACGCATATCCCATTTTTTTCCCTTTTCTGTAAGATTGTAATACATCTTCATTAGATTATAATTTCTCGATATATTATGAAAAAATCAATTAGTATAAAATAAATCTCATTCAAATACAATAGTTTCCAATATAGCCGTGTCTTATTAAGAAAAAAAATTTTACGATTTCACGCGATATTTTACAATCTTACGGCGCTTGCAATTTTCCGACGACTTATACCTGCGTGTTGAAAACACTGTACATAGCAGATAGCAGACACCAAATCGACGGACAGAAAACTTATCAGTATAAAAATCAAAATTGAGACAAGAGAACACAACAGTTTAAAGGGTCTAGTGGGTACAAATGTAATTAATGCTAACTGCTTAGGGATTGAAACAACGACCCAGCGATATCAACCTAGCATTTTTCAACTTTTATTTTTTGGGATCACCTTCCAGTCTTGAATTACCTCTTTTTGGGAGAAGCAACTCAACATCCCGTCTTCTCTTTCATACAAAGCAAAATTAAAGAATAACAGTCGCACGGGTCGATCTTCAAGGTTAAGCAACACTTGCCAAGGTTGGTCTGTGGATGGGTGACCATCTTAACATACCGAGTTTCCTCCGTACCTCGGGAAGCATGCTAAGCCGTTGGTCCCGGCTGTCATTTATAGATCTTTGGCAGTCGTTACGAATTGTCAGAAGCCAGTCAATCTAACTCCACGCACAATACACACGTATAATACTGGTATTCAGCAGAATCCGGTTTCACAATGTAGTTGGGAAAGGGCTAGGCAGATGGTGGGCTTAGTTACGATCGCACCTTGAAGCAGCATTTCGGCCCACAACACAGTACCGTATATTCCTAGCATCAAGTGAAAGTAGATCGTAGGAGAAGTGCAGCAAACCCTAGCTTAACCTTCAGGTCACCAGCGATTTATGATTAGAACCGCTGCCATAACCTGACGGTAGTGACGCTTAGTTTCTATCAAAAGGTCAACCTAGGTCAACTTGCTCTACGTTCCCGCGATCACCGGCGTAGGTGGGAGATGGAACACCGGGGTGGTTTTAGTCAGTAAGAGTCTGACAGACCCCTCCACCCGCCCCAGGGTGGAGGATTTCCATGAGGATTTCCCCCCGACATAAAAAAAAAAGATGCTCAACTTGCTCATAAGTATCCTTGCTATCAAGATGATTTTGAAAGGCTTGTTGTTCGTATTGACATTTTTTTCTTCTTTTTAATATTTTACTTCTAGGCAAGCGTGCTCCATCGTCGATCATGACATCGCTTACCATCAGGTGAGATAGAGGTCAAACGTAAGCCTAACAGTAAAAAACACCTGTTTAATGATATCTTGAAATCACTGATCAATCAATATTCAAGATTAGACTCGTTGTGTGCAGTAGATATCGCACACAACCGAGTCGAGAATCTTAAATCTTGAAATCTTCCAAAAGATTTTGAAAAATGTATCCCCTACAGGTATTTAATTGGATGAAAATTTGCATGAAAGTTCTTAATAAAATCGCCCCTTTCACTCATTTTAATACCTAAATACTAAATAGTTTGCTACACCAGAGGCATCGGAAAATTGCAGACTCCGTAAGATTGTAATAAATCTTGATTAGATTACAATTTCTCGATATATTATGAAAAAATCGTATTGTACAAATTCCACCTAAATTCAATAGTTTCCAATATATTTATTTATTTATTTATTTATTAAAACTTTATGCACAAGTAAAATCACTGTACAAAGGCGGACTTAATGCCTTAGGCATTTTCTACCAGTCGACCTTAGGGTGGTGCAGAGACAACATGGCAGGTGCAATTTAAAAAAAAAATAACTAAAAATAGAGAGAAGTAAAATAAAATAAAATTATAAATACATAGATACATACATACACTTAAACAAAGTTATTAAGAAAAAACGAATCCAACGAATTAGCGCTGTGATGATTCTACCAACTTCTTGCGAATGTGCTCACGTGCCTTCACCTTAAAGGACAACCGACTTGTTGCCGTCCTGATGTTCAGAGGGAGCGCATTCCAAAGGAAAATTGCTTGAACAATGAAAGAGGAGCGGATAAACCCAGAGCGGTGAGAGGGACATCGTAGAAGGCGATTATTGGTAGAGCGAAGATTTTTACTGTGGGCAGAACAAATGAATTGAATTTGTGAAGTTACATAAGAGGGAGACGAAGGATTATTAAGAAAAGAAAACAGACTAGTTAAGGCCCTCAGCGCTCTCCGCTGACGAATGGGTAACCATTTCAATAGTGATGATTCGTGTCTTATTTAGAAAAAATAGCTTACAATTTCACGCGTCTGATTGCGTCAACGGCAAAAAATAAAACTTTTTTACAAAAAATACAACCGACTTCTAAATAACAAAATACACTACAAAGTTGAAAGAAATTTCTATTGGACCAATCGGAACATAATATTTCCTTTCACATGAAAAAAAAATTAAACGGTTCATAAATGACGGAGTTATGAGGTCACAAACATAAAAAAAACAACCGAATTGAGAACCTAATCCTTTTTTTGAAGTCGGTTAAAAAAAACGGTAACTCGCACCGCACTTGACCGGTTTTAACGAACCGATTAAAATACCGATGTTCCTAACGTTTATTTTCAGTTCTAAATATAACTCCTTAGCTCAGAGATGAAGTATCCGTTTAAAGGTGAAATTAATTTTGATGAATGATATAATGCAGATGGCGTTTTTGAATGTTCTATTTTTAGATTGTATTTGATCATTTTCCTCGAACGGCGTATCGTTAATTACAAGTGATCTGAAATAATGGGAGAGTCCTGCGTCCCTGCAGTGGGTTCTTTAGGGATATCTATCCTGCGATCGTCCATAAGATCGAATCAGTTTTTAACTGAAGTATTTAAAAATCAACAAGCGACCAATCAATCGAAATTGAATCAGCAATACTCCTAGAGCGTGCTCTCTGCATCTTCTGGACGGCTCATGATAATCAAGGAAAAGACTTAGAGCAGAGCACCGGCAATGGTCAGTTGCGATTTAGAAGGCTGTTGGAAGCAGCATTTACTATGCAGTCTACATTGCAGAAGACTGCATAACTTGGAGACGAGACATTGTGGACATCCCACCCTAACGCTCATAACGCTTTGCGAGTACTTTCGTAGTGAGTACAGCAGAGGCGTGGAGTTCCTTGTGTTTCCTGATAGCCATAACCTGGGGCTGTTTAAATCTGTCTGGGGTTTAAATTAAGAGTGAATAGTTTATTTCTAGGTAACCGTGCCGCATTGTTGATCACATCATCATCTTCAGGTGAGATAGTGGTCAAACGCGAGTTTTTAATAATTCAAAAGATTTCATTAGTATCTTTTTTATATATTTTATTTGAGATGAGTTTGCTCTTGACTCTAGTCTAGGTCATAGATGACAGAGACAGTCGACGATGGAGCGAGTACACCCAAAAGAAGCCTGTTCACTGTAATTTTGAAGAGATTAGCGTTGGTTTGCGTTCGGAAACACAGTATATAATTCATTTAAAATGTCTCTTTCCCCTCAGCAGTTTCGGCTTCGTTAAACTTTAGTGGACTTTATTTTCGACTTCCAATTGAACACTTTAGGTACCAGTATTACAAAGAAACTTTATGATCCTGATTCATGAATTATGGAGGCAGCTGGTGCCAAATTGCTAACACTAGAATTAACTTTGAATAGTAATAAAGTAGAATCTGACAAATGTGTGTCGGAATTAGCGATGATTGTGGTTCCGCAGACATTATTTTCTGCTTATAAAAATGGTATTATAAAATCCAATTTCTTAATACTTGTAAATGAGTGACTATTAGTGATGGCAATAGGCTCGCCCTTACATAAAAAATCCTAAAGAAGGTAATATGATAAACCTAAATAATGTTGTCAAATAGGTACAATTCAAATACGAACATCAATCTGGTAACAGGGAGCAGTGGACCCGCTCACATAATTTCTCTCACAGAAATGAACTCATCTCGCGCATATGTTTCTAATGAACCCTGAAAGAATGCGCCATCGATCATTCTAGATGGGTTTTTGGCTAGACGCCTATATGATTATTACTAGTATTATAACGGTCTAGGCTGGTATTTGGGTTGCTGTATCAATATCGGTTAAGGCCGTTCCTAGCTTCTAATAACTAAAGCTGGTTATGATTGACTGCAATATATTTACTGAAAGTGTGTTGTTTCTTAATCAATATTATATTATTTTTGTTTGATATTGAAATTATAACCTGTTTTTGTTTTCAGTTCACCTGTAAGTATTAAGTACCGAATTTTATTCGATTGTATCGGAACAAAATAAACTAGAAATATTATAGGCAACAATAAGCAGCCCTGTGGGACTCCACTCTTTACTTAAAACAACAACCGTAATACATAGATCGAGTCGTTTTCGATCAAAATTACAAGGACACAATAAGGGCTATTTAGTCAAACGCTTTATTAGAATCCTTGCTAATAGTAATAAGCAATTACTTTTTTTTTGTTATGACACGGTAAAGTAGACTCTGTAAAAAAATAACTTATCTGTATACCTTCATTATTGACAAATAAACGATGTCTGTGGGAGTTTCTTTTCGGGTACCCTGAGTTATTGAGAACCTTTAAAATGAATATGTTGTTTAACGCATGCCAATTAATTAGATTGTTTATCACCGATTAAATGTTCTGTCCCCCTAGTACTATGCCGTTTCAATTCCATTTCAATGATATAGTGGTATATGCCTTTTATAGCTCCATCTCCCTTCCACACTGGAATCATCCAGGACTGGCCTGTCAGATGTTAACTTTTTTAAGGGTTCCGCACATCCGTATGGAAAAACGGAACCTTTATAGGATCACTCGTTTGTCCATCTGTCTGTCTGTCTATCCGGCTGTCACAGCCAATTTTCTCCGAAAACTACTTGACCGATTCAGTAGCTGACGCGCACTTGGCCGGTTTTTATAAAATTATAATAATAATCATTTTATCAACAGACAACTGAGGCCCATAGATAAAATACACAAAATTATCTTAAACAATAAAAAACGAATACATTTGAATAAACCTTATTAAAACACTACACTAGAATGACACACGAAATCTTGCACGATGCTTGTCGACTGGGACCTCGAGAATCCACCTGGGAGCTATCTTTTGCATTAGCGTGGGATATCCGGCAGTTTAAATAATCTTTAGCAACGTAGCAACGCTACATCAAAGGAGATTTATTCAAATGCACGTAATTTAATGAATAGCAGGCAATTTATAGCTCATAAATAAAACTGTTTTTCCATCTTTAACAATGGTGTAAAAACCAGAATTTGCAATGCCAAAGGAATGGTGTCTGAAATCAATAGCTATTTTCAGTAGTATGCGTGGGAGGACGCCTTAGTCCATCATATTTTAAAAATTCGAACAATTTCAAGTGTTGTCTGTGGTGTGTCTTTATAATGTTATTTTATCTGTGGTTTTTATTACCTGTTGTTTAGTTTTTATGGTTTTATTTTGAAAATTATTGAGGAAACTTATTTGATGTTTTTTTCCGTTTTTTTTTTGCGTATTGATAATTATAAACTGGGTATTTTAGTTACCTATAGAAACAAAAAATAGAACAAGAAAAATAACGATAAATAAGGTTTGAACCCTAGAATAAATACGTTAGACACATTAAAATGTATTAGGTTAACATTGAAATAATGCTGTAAAATAAAACAATAACATACTAGCCTTGATACCAGAAATTATGCGCCGGAGCATAACAATATTCATTCATAAAGGGCTTATATGGCCCTGGCAGGTGGCAGATCAATGGAAATATAATGTTTATGGTCTATGCCTCGAGCATAGAAATGAGGAGGATATGCCAGTCGATAGGGAAGAATGCACTGAGCGTCTTCATATGCTTATTAGTGGCCTCAATATGCGAATGGTTAGCCTTCCATATCATTTTCTTAATTATGTTTATGGTCGGGATTAATCATAGTTTGTGTGTGGGCAGGGCACATAGCTCCCAGGGTTGCGGAATTTGTTCGAAAGAGTCACTGCGGCCCTGGAACGCAAAGGGCTTCAGAAGGAACACGGATGGGTTTTAGTCAGTAAGAGTCTGACACGCCCTTCCGCTCCACCCAGAGCGGAAGAAGTCATTTGATGATTTCCCATCCTTAAAAAAAAAAACACATAAGTAGCTCGCATAATATATCTATAGTTGATTGGTTCGAAAGGTTCTAGAGTGGCGACCGCGAACCAGAAGACGAAGCATTGGAAGGCCTTCCACAAGGTAGACCGATGACCGGCGATTCATGAGAAAAACCTATGTCCAGTGGACGTCTTTCGCCTGAAATAATGACGATAAAACGTACGTACTGTAGCAGCAATCGTTCAATTAATCCAAAGGTTATCTGTTAGTGTTTTCCCTGTGCGATAAGACGGCCCATTGTCCACTTGTGTTTGAAAATTGCTTATAAGGAAGTGTAGATGAGCTTGCTTGTAACGCTTTTGCTTAAATTACCAAACCGATTTTGATGAATTTTAGTACCGAGAGGAGCCGTTTATACGGTGTGTGTTAGTTTTTAGCGGTGAAATCGATTTCCAGTGGCAAGTCTCCTGGTCATGATGGATTAAGTGTGGAGCATGTTCAGCACGCTGGACCTCATATGTGCAGAGTGTTGGCTATGCTCTACAACTTCTGCATTTCACACTCATACCTGCCTGCTGATATGATGAGGACTATTGTAGTGCCTGTAGTAAAGAACAAAGCGGGAGATTTGTCAGATATATCCAACTACAGACCTATTTCTTTGGCCACGATAGTTGCAAAGGTGTTTGACAGCATTCTTAATACACAATTAAACAAATACATTAGGTTGCACGATAACCAGTTCGGGTTTCGGCCGGGTCTGTCTACTGAGACTGCAATATTGTGTTTTAAGAGTGCTGTCAAGTACTATACTGAAAGAAAAACCTCCGTGTACGCCTGCTTCCTCGACCTTTCTAAAGCCTTTGACCTGGTCTCTTATGATATCTTGTGGAATAAGATGAGATCATCCCGGATACCGTTGGAGCTTATTAACACCTTTAAGTATTGGTACGGGAACCAGGTGAACAACGTGAAGTGGGCAGGCACGCTGTCGGACCCGTATAGGTTGGAATGTGGAGTGAGGCAGGGTGGGTTGAGCTCTCCCTCCATTTTTAACCTGTACATTAACGGACTGATCGAGGCGCTCAGCAAGCAACATGTCGGTTGTTACATTGATGGCGTCTGTTTTAATAACATCAGCTACGCGGACGATATGGTGCTGCTGAGCGCCTCGGTCTGTGGTCTCAGAAGGCTGGTGAATATTTGTGAGAGCTATGCAGCTGATCATGGGCTGGTCTATAATGTGAAAAAGAGTCAGTGTATGGTTTTTCAGGGTGGGCATAGAAAAGTAACAGCAATGCCTTCCATACAACTAAATGGGGTTATTTTAGAAAGAGTGGGAACATTTAAATACTTAGGCCATTTGGTGACGTCTACCCTGAACGACGAGGCTGATATAGAACGGGAGCGGAGGGCGCTGTCGGTCAGAGCGAACATGGTTATCCGCAGGTTTGCGCGATGCTCAGCTGAGGTGAAAGCAACGCTTTTTAGAGCCTATTGCACCACGTTGTACACGTGCAGCCTGTGGACTGACTACACGCAGAAATCGTACAGCGCCCTTCGTGTCCAGTTCAATAACGCGTTCAGGATGATGTTGGGGCTCCCCCGCTATTGCAGCGCGTCAGCAATGTTTGCGGAGGCGCGCGTGGATTGTTTCCACACAACGATGCGTAAGAGATGCGCGTCGCTGGTGCGGCGGGTGCGGGGGAGTGCGAACAGCATGCTGGCCACGCTCGCGGACCGTTTGGATTGCTCCATCATTGTGCACTGTTGTGGGCGACACATATGACTTGTTAATATAATAATTGTAATTTTGTAATATTATGTAATTTATAATGATGACCTAATAATGCTGCTGACATTTTAATTGTGACTAATGTGTGTATTATTTTTCTGTAATTGAGTCTTGATACTTGAAATAAATTGATTATTATTATTATTATTATACCGAGCGATAATAAATAAATAAACTTCTTCTTCATCACTATTAGCCTTTATCTCTGTATTCAGCCACCTTCTACTGATATCTTTTTCTACACAGTTTATCCATTTTTTTTAGTATAGCTGTCCGCGTGAATATCCAAAATTATCCCAAGGGAACATACTCCCGGGATAAAATGTATCTTATGTGTTTTTTCAGACTATAATCTACTGTGCCAAATTTCATCAAGATCCGTCCAGCCTTTCTGACGTGAATTAGTAACAAACATTCATACATCCAAACTTTCGCATTTATAGTATCGAATTAGTATAGATAGATTGACTCGCGTTTCACCACAATCTCACGAAATCGACGATACTTCTAGGCACGCTTGCCTAGAAGTAACCTGCAGTGCGATTCTGTAAACCTCTCATCGTGTAAGCTAAGGTGAAGTGAACATAAAGAGAACTGCCGGTCGATTCTGTAAACATGTCGAAGTGAAGGATTGGGTGAAGTGATGTGAGCTATCAATCCATATAATCAAGATGTCACGTGATCACGAAGTGAGCTGTCATTCCATCTTGATTATATGGATTGACAGCACACCAGCACTACTCGTAATCACTTCACCCAAGCCTTCACTTCGACATGTTTTCAGAATCGACCGGCTGTCAATGCATTCAAATAAGATGGAATAACAGTTCACTTCATGCTCACTTCACCTGTGTTAATACGGTGAGATGTTGACAGAAAATACGGGCTGTTCACTCTTGACTTAAAGACCCCAAGATTGTAGCAATCAGGGAAAACATCCTCGGGCAGGGAATTCCACTCCGTAGCTGTACGCAAAATGAAGGTATTCCCAAATCGTTTTGTGCTTATGGGTGGGATGGGATGACCACAATTTACCGATGACACATCGCCGTTTTTGGATTGTTCGCAATTCTTCCTATTAAATTTTCATTAGCGTCCTTCAGCTCGTAGGGTCTAACCAGACGGACTGCATATGAACTGCACACCTAGTTGACCTACTGTTCGTTCATGTTTATTTTACTTCTCATTTTGGATCACAATGATCTTTTTTTAATGCCATAGGCATTCTCTACCAGTTAACCTCTGGGTGTAGCAGGGGATGATGGTGGGTGCAATATGGAGAATAAAAAGCGATTGATGTTTAATTGCAAAGAAACATTTAAATAAACAATACAAATATATAAACTATACATACAATATAAATATATATTACCCAGCACTCTTCGCAAACCACGACCGCCGTCCTTCCGCCCTCGCCGCCGAGGCCCGCCGCGACGTCCCCTTCAAAATCGGCCGCGACCCTTGCTCGAGCCAGCCCGCGCCGCTGAGCCTGTAGTCTTAAATTCGCCCCTTAATAATAATTCCAGTTCGATCCAGCCCGTCCCTAGCTGTTCTCTCCCCAGCGACGCCCTAAGCCGAGGCCCGTACCCCACAGGGGGTGCCCTTAGCGTGTAGTCGCTTAGTTTGTAAGTTTTTTATAAGCCCTGGCTGGAGGCTTTAATATTATATTAAGGCCACCACAGGCAAGCCCGGTTAAGCAGTCGACAGCCTTATAGGTTGAACTGCGAGAAGCCACTCATAAAAAAAAAAGTGACTCTGGCAGGCTCTGGCCCTAGCAGGCCCCGGTCTGTTTAGACCTATAGGATATAATTATATATCTGGATTTGTGCAGTGTTGTAGCACTGCATAGGCATACCTAAAACCACATACTACCTCTACAAAGACTACAGGCTGTAGTCTACAGCCGTTTTGTTATGTAATTTGTAGGACCGGACAGTTCATTTTGAGTAAGACTATGCGACCGCCATTCATCTTATGATACCGGCTCGAATGCTAAGTTCACAAACGTGTCTTTGTTTTGTATGTCAGGTAAAGTCACGCAGGTAACACTTAACAATACTAAAATACTGCTAAGACAAAGGCACTTACTATATTAATATTGTTACAATATGATCGAACATGTTAAGAATCGTCAAACATGATTCTTTCTGATAAATTCGGCTAACCAAAATTAAACTTGAGTTTATTTAATTCGAGATTATTTGAATCTACCGCCAAAACACAAGTATCGACTTTAAAACTGATTTTAATGGCACTGATGTAAAGAGGCAGTTGTAAATAGAAGTTTTGGTAAGTTAAAAATTATAAATGGCACGTTTAATAAGTCGTTCAGCAGTTAAAACTAAGCAGTAAAGTAAACAAAAATGAGTAATAAAAAATAATGGAATGGATCAGTGAATATATAATTGAGCAGGAAAATAATTAAATGGGCGGTAAAAAATATTGAACGAGCGGTTACGTGTGGGCAGCAATAAATCGGAATTTGTCGGTAACAAATCTCATCCTAAGCAATTCTGTAAACAATGAGGTGATAAAATAAAATAAAAAAAAGTATTTAAATATCCTAATCTAAATAGTTCAGTTCCGGGTAACCAACTAAAAACAATCTCTTTTTTCTATTAATGCAAGTCATACAATGTCAATTCTAAAAATAGTCAACCGCCATTAAATTAAATAACTGCTCAATATGTTTTCCAACTGATCATAATAACATCTCGAATATTTAAACAACAGCTCAAAAAATTAGTTCCCGATTTTAATAAGTGTCTATTTGTATTTAAAAGGGGCTAAAAAGTATGAGCTGCAATAGAATTTGAACTTTGTCACGTATGACATAGAGTTTGTTGTTCAAGACAAGTATAAATATCTCGAATTATGAGTTTGAATTCAAATATAGTAAATTCGGTTGAACGAACTGTGCACACTTGTGCATTATAAACGCCCTACAGGTAATTTGCACGACTTATCACTTGACCCCGAATATTGAAAGTATGAAAACTAATTGAATTTAAACTGAGCGTGTTATACGCCCTGACACTGTTTAGTAATAGCGCTAGATGGGAACCCTGCCGCGACGCCTTTGATTCGAATCAGTGTTTCGGTTTTAAGATTGTATCCTGTACGCACCTGGAGGATTGAAAGCCATATCATTCGATTTTGAAACTATAAGGGATTAGCTTGTTACGGAATTTGTTCGAAAGAGTCACCGCGGACCTGAAACGCAAAGGGCTTTAGAAGGCACACGGATGGGTTTTAGTCAGTAAGAGCCTGACACGCCCTTCCGCTTCACCCAGAGCGGAAGAAGACATTTGATGATTTCCCATCCTTAAAAAAAGGCATACTCTGGGTTGATCGTCCTCACATAATATTAAATTAATTTTTGTATACCAAATATTGTAAAGCCCTTATTTGACAAGAGCAACTATGGAGTTTCTTATCCGTTCTTCTCCATAAGAATCTACCTTACCGAATGGACAGTATTAATTAGGTACACTTTATTAATTTAGTACTATTATTTTACTGAAATGTAAATGATGACGTTCAAAAGTGCCGTTTAAAGGCCTTGACTTTTACTTTGACTTTGATTATAGTAACAAGTTACGTTACGTTACGTTACGTTACTATACTTACTTGAAAAATATTCGTATAAGGCCCTGTAGTATTTGAGTGAAATAGTTACAAAATTACGTTCAGCAGTGGACGGCAATTGGCTGATATGAGTAACAAAATTTCCATCCAAATACTTATATCTTCACAAATTTTCACATTTATTATATTGGATAATTAGATGCCATATCCTTATTGCTTCTTAGTTCTTTGAATTGAGGATGACCAGATATTGTATGCCAAGGATGTTCCCATTAACACAACTCAAGTAAAACAAATATCGTGGGTATGTTTGTTATGGTATTCGTATCTGATATATGACAGAGCCCCAACTTAATGCGCAAGTTCATATTTGTTTTTGTGTTTTGAGACAGTAATGTATACAGTGTTCAGGTATATATATTCCATGGAAGTTATAATGTTTTCATAAAAAAACCCATTTTAACCCCACATACAAAATTTTGTCCGTGTTTGGATCACAGATTTTCTCATTTTTTGGCAAGGACACTGCCAGTGGCACTACCAGTAGTGTCGTTTATACAATTGTACAATTAACGATACTACCAAGCCTGTTTTGGCTTCAATTGTACAGTCAACACAAACATTTTAGACCCCCTATTCTACTAAGTTCAACGAGTTGAACTAATTGATGATCAACTTCTTTATGGAAATTCTTTTTTACTTATGAAGTTTAAAAATGTGGCAAAGATCAAATGATACTAACGATAATTTGTTTTGACCTTCGACTGACATTTGATGGATAAATTATTATTTCGTTTATTCGTATTCTTTAACTTATTTTTTACATTTTTAAATATTTCTTAAAAAATACAATAACAAAAAACAAAAAAAACATTTTTAATATAAATATAGTAGCCTACCGGTATCGGGTGTTCCCGATATCGGTAGGCTACTAGGTCCAAGCTGCAGAGAAAGGAACCTCCTAACAATGCGAGCCGTGTCCAGAAGTACTGCTTTCTGAATCAAGCCCTTGATCCAGCTGCCTAACGAGAGCCTCCTGAGGTGTTGGTCGAGACTCGTGGCTAATAAGCCGTTGGCTGACACGACTATCGGTACAATGATTACGAGTTCACATCCCACATAAAGACAACCTCGTGAGCCATGTTATACCATGCCATGAGATTTGTTTAATGGATAAATTATTATTGTGAGACTTAATTCTTATGTTAAGTTTTCTCGTGTTACCACTTCAAAAGTCTAGCTTACAATTACCATCATTCATGAGGCAGTTGAGTAGTACGATTCCAACCACAAAGTATATCTAATGTGAACGTATTAGTAAGACATCTTCATCGTTTGGTCAAGGTACGTAATCCAATTGTTTTGGAGTCGCGCCAAGATTTCTCCAGCATATTAAAATCGCGTTAAGAATTTCAAGCGGTTTGTCTTGGATTACTTACTCACCTCAAAACCTAAATAGCTTAATTCTAGTATCCCCGCAGATTCGTGCAATGCTAAATTGAGGTAAAGGCGTTCTTTAAAGCATATTCTACATCGCTCTTCTCGTGTAGTCTTTTGCTCACTATACCAAAAGCCCTAACACCGTTCGCATCCAATACGGATACGCGTTCAGGGCGGTGACGGGTCTTCCCCGATATAGCAGTCACCGTGTAAGTTAAGGTGAAGTGAACATGAAGTGAGCTGTCAATATATACAAACAAGTGGAATGACAGTTCACTTCATGCTTGGGGTGAGCCTAGTTCACAAGGTGAGATGTTGACAGAATAGACCGGCTGCAGTGCCTAGGGATATTAAAAAAAAAACTTTCAGCACAAAGAACAGATAACTCAGCTTCTAGGCAACGTTACAAGTTGAAACATGTACCAGATTTTACGTTAGATCTGCAGGATCCCCGGCCACCATAGCCGCGGGCCTGCAGACGGCGAGCGTTGGGTGGCTCGCTGTCTGATCACCACCAGGCTCGGATCGATAACGCGTTGTGGTCGGCGCGCGCCTCAAAGAGATGTCAGCATAGAAGACGGGGACCTAGCGGGCCCTGCCAGGGTTGCGGAATTTGTTCGAAAGAGTCACCGCGGCCCTGGAATGCAATGGGCTTTAGAAGGACCACGGATGGGTTTTAGTCAGTAAGAGTCTGACACGCCCTTCCGCTCCACGCAAAGCGGAAGAAGTCATTTGATGATTTGCCATAAAAAAAAGGAATACCTACACAGGTTGGATTATAAATATTTTTGCCATGCATATTCCCCATTGCGCGATTATTGTCAGTCCAAAGACTGAGCCTTAACTGGACCTCATTATATAGTGTCTGCATTCTTATTTATTTGTCAATTGAATCCCGACAGTGCTCAGAACAATAAATCAATTAAAATGAAACCGATTCATCGGACTGACTCCAATGTCTTAGAATTGAAGATCAAAGCTCTCAAGAAAATCAACCTTAGAATGTTTTTAAATGCTTTATCAAACTGATTTTAATAATGGAACGGTAGCCATTGTACATGAAATTATTTTAGGTATTAATGTAAAAGTTAAAATAAAATACAAAACAAGTGCGAGTAGGACTCGTGTGCAAAGAGTTCCGAACGAATATAATTTTTCTAACATGTTACTTCAAAATCATAGACAGCTCATAGGTTTTCGTAGTAATGAGTAGAGACACAATTGGTACAGTTGTTTGGGGGAAAATTGGCTGTGACAGACGGACAGACAGACACACAAGTGATCCTATAAGGGTTCCATTTTTTATGGACGTTCTGAACCCTAAAAGGATGATCGTGATAGTATAAATGTTCCTACGAAAGCAATGATCAAACCTTTTACTTCCGAATTCGTCTAAATATCCATAGCAACTAGAAAATACGAGTTTTTATTCTGCACCCAGTGCACCCTACAACGAAAATACCATTTATTTTATCCACCTATTTCCCACAGCTGGGCAAAGGCCTTCCTTTGTTTCCAGACACTCTTTTCTTGCGCAACCTCGAACCAGCTTTCGTACTGTGCGTCCAGCCGGTCTATTCTGTCAACATCTCACCGTGTAAACTTAGGTGGAGTGAGCATGAAGTGAACTGTCGTTCCATCTTGATTGTTTCGATTGACAGGTCACTTTGCCAAAGCTTACACGGTGAGCTGTTTACGCAATCAAAATGCAACTCGTCTCGCTTTACCAAAAAACAAAAGCAATACCAATTATCTCGTAAAAGCCGAGAAAGATACAAGTTAAGCCAGTTTCTTGACTTGGCCTACGAGGCTATTGTCATGTGGAATGACTTCGGCGATCATTGAGCAAATCATCATCATCATATCAGCCGAAAACGTCCACTGCTGGAAATAAGCCTCCTCCAAGGGGGGTCTGCCATAATCGCCACGCTTAGCAGGCGGGTTGGCGATCGCAGTGTAGCTGTTGCAATGCACAGAACCACAGAGAATGCTGCTGCCCATTCTCTGGTAAGTCCCTTACGGCCCGTTTCAATAACTTATCTACCTTTAACCTACTGTCAAATTACCTACCAACAGTAGCTGAAACGTAATTTTTGCCTTTTTAATATGACGTTTCAGCTGCTGTTAGTATCTACAGTTGGTTAAAGGTACATACGTTATTGAGACCGGCCGTTAGTCGCCCCTTACGACAGCCACGGGAAGTGATGGGAGATATAGTCACAGCCAATGGCTTGATAGCTGCGAGTTTCAACCATCACCCAAGGAAACTTTCATCACGCAGCTTGAGTCCTTGAGCTTGATTGGAAAAAAAAGAAAAAAAACAGTGTATTCTATTAATATTCTATTTTTATCCTGCAATCGTATCCCATTCTCTAATATGGTAGCAGAACGCGTATGATATAATTAATTACATTATCACGTAATAATTACGAAATCGCGAAAATGAGTAACCAATCCATCGCAATTGAAAAACTCTCCGGAGTAAATAATTACACCTCCTGGAAATTTCAAATGAAGATGTTGCTTATTCATGAAGACTTGTTTGAATGTGTCAACGAGGTCGATAAGAAAAATAAACCAGAATGCGAAGACAAGAAGAAACAGGAAAAAGCGCTAGCACGAATCTGCCTCAGTGTTCAGCCATCTGTTTACTCCGTTGTCAGGAATTGCAATACTGCGTTTGACGCCTGGAAGAATATACAGAATTCGTTCGAGGACAAAGGTCTGTGTAGAAGATTAGGTCTCCTCAGAATGCTATTTAGCTTAAAATTAGAGCAGTTTGAGAGTATGGAGGTGTATGTTACAAAAATTCTAGATACAGCCCAACAACTGCAAGACATAAATGCTTCTCTGGAAGACGAGTTCGTTGCTATAATAATGCTCAGTGGGCTCCCCAAGCAGTTTGACCCACTCATTATGACGTTAGAGCATAGTAGCCTTTCTCTCTCAAGTGAACTGGTGAAAACTAAACTACTCCAGGAGGCTCAGAGACGAGGTGATGCAGAGGGTACGGAACAGAATGCCCTAACGACTTCGACTTCGATCTCGAAGCGTCCCAAGTGCTTTCGATGCAAAAAATTAGGTCATTACGCTAGAGATTGCAGACAGAAAGCTACGCATAAGGATAAGCCATCTAGTTCCAGTTGTCAAGAGGAGGAGAAGGTTCAGAAAACTCCTGGTAGGACGACTATGTTGTCATCTCTGATGGTAAAGCTGGATCGAGATGTGTGGTACGTCGACAGTGGTGCAACTTGCCACATGACCAATAATAGAGACATTTTGCATGATTTTGTGTGTGATACGCCAAAAGAAATAAGCGTTGCGAACGGTGAAAAACTTTTTACAATGGGTCGTGGTAATGTGAAACTCTTTTTACAAAACCAATGGATAACTGTCAGTAATGTTGTTTTTATACCGAACTTGTCATGTAATCTGTTATCTGTCACTATTTTGACACAAAAATGTTTTGAAGTAAAATTTATGTAATACACCTCCATACTCTCAAACTGCTCTAATTTTAAGCTAAATAGCATTCTGAGGAGACCTAATCTTCTACACAGACCTTTGTCCTCGAACGAATTCTGTATATTCTTCCAGGCGTCAAACGCAGTATTGCAATTCCTGACAACGGAGTAAACAGATGGCTGAACACTGAGGCAGATTCGTGCTAGCGCTTTTTCCTGTTTCTTCTTGTCTTCGCATTCTGGTTTATTTTTCTTATCGACCTCGTTGACACATTCAAACAAGTCTTCATGAATAAGCAACATCTTCATTTGAAATTTCCAGGAGGTGTAATTATTTACTCCGGAGAGTTTTTCAATTGCGATGGATTGGTTACTCATTTTCGCGATTTCGTAATTATTACGTGATAATGTAATTAATTACATCATACGCGTTCTGCTTCCTCACGCTCTGCTACCATATTAGAGAATGGGATACGGTTGCAGGAGTAAAATACTTATTTGTAGTGCAACAGAAAACTATATTTTTCAGACTAATGTTACAACGGTTGCTAGGACACATCAAGCAGTAGACAAGATGTAGTTTATATTAAACTTATAGGTTTGCAACCTCTAACATATTCCACACAGGTGTCGGTACTAAAATAATAATAATATCTTGGAACAACTCACACACGGTCATCCGATCCCAAACTAGGCAGAGCCTGTGCTATGGTAACCAGACAACTGATAAACATACTTATATATTTCTAAATACATACATATTATAGACAAATTACACCCAGACACAGAACAAATGATCATGCTCATCACACAAAGATTTGTCCTGGGTGGGAATCGAACCCACGACCTCCGGTTTAGCAGTCAGGGTCACTAACCACTCGACCAACAGGCCAGTCTTAAATACGTTGCACATGAAATAATGCAGAAAGCTATCGGTATTCTAGCAAACATAGCAGACAAATATAAGAGAATCTTCAAAGGAATTCCTGAAAACGCTAGAATTGTTGCGGAAATTAGGTCTAGACACATTTATCTGTTTCTAAGATCTACGTGGGAAATGTGACTGTCCCGAAATGCGCATCGGTCGCAACTTTTATGAGAAAATTGGATCTTATTACGTTATTTGCGAGTTTAACCCTGAAGAGGACGTATCAGTTGCATTCGGCGAATCATCGATTAATTTGACCTTGTTATTTCTTGATTCGGGCTGACTCAGATCTTTCCGAAAGTCGATAAAAAATATAAAGTAGCTTTTCCAAAGTTACATTATCGTTAGGCATTGAAACTTATGAATATTTAATTATTTATTATATTCTTTATTGTACACCTCATAATAAGAACAGAACAGTCAAACAGAAAATAAGTGTACAATGGGCGGTCTTATCGCACAAGGCAATCTCTTCCAGATAACCTTTGGATGGATTAAACGAAAGGAGATAGATTTAGGGCTGTCAGTGTACAAACGTCCTAAACAATACTAATTACACATAATACTGCAAATTGCATCGCGGCGACGGAGCTCCGGCAGGATACCATGGCGGTATGGAGACTGCGACTATCGCGCCCCAGCGCTGGGCACGCCACAATTGTGGCGGTAAGGGCCTCTCCAGCCACTCCCCAAAGAGGGGCCCTCTTTGGGGAGTGGCTGGAGAGGCCCTACGGCTTCCTCACCTTCCGCCTGACGCAGGTACACCGGACACGGCTGTTTCGAGAGGTACCTGTTTCGGGTTAAGCGGGAGGACACGCTCGGGTGTCAGCACTGTGAGGATCGCCCGGAGGACACGGTGGAGGTCTGCCCTGCTACTATGGGATCAACTGTCAAATATTTGCTATTTCAGGGTTGGTCTCACGGTAAAAGTTGCCGATGGCCCAGTTCCGTTGAGATTGATGTTTTTGACGTTCAAAAAGTGCTGGCACTCAGCCTTATTTGATAAAATGACTTTTGATTTTGATTGGCCGTCATGACTAAAATCAGACAGGAGGAGTAGTTCCTCATATTCGTAGGTATTTTCGAATGGAAGATAATGGAAGAGTATAATAATAAATCAAACTTGTTAATTAAAGAGCACTTTGGTCCACAATATGGTGCTAGTACCATTTTTTTTAATCAAAATTCAAGCACTTAATACTATGTCACTACTTAAGCTCTTAAGGTGGTTTTACACCGGCGAGGCGAGGCGTGGATGGGATGGGATAGAATTGAAATCATTACCCTTTCACACCGAAAGATGTCCATCGCTATACCGCGCCGTCTTGCGATGGCCAGCGCTGTTTCGTGGCCGTTCGCGATGTCACGCGCCGGCTATCGCTACTCGGCGCCGGCTCGCGCTATCACGCGTCGCTAGGCCAGCCGTGTCTCGCCTACTACGCTGGAGAGTATAGTATGCAGCGATGTCTCATGAGTCATGATAGTTGGAGCATGCCGGCGTGTGCCAGCGCGAGACATCGCAAGTCAGCGCATGACGGAGTGACCGTGGGTCCTTGATGGCCGGTGCTAGATTTGTATATCCGTTTAACAAAGTAAATAAATACTCTACAACAATATAGTTCAATATTGTACTAAATAGTATTTCAATTCTCGCCTCGCACATCCTCGCGCATCTAGCAGACCTTTTACACCAAAGATGGGCAGGGCGTGGATACAAATTTTGCCATACAAATTTCAATTCTCGCCCATCCCATCTACGACTCGCCTTGTCGGTATAAAACCACATTTAGTCTTAAATTCACAATATTGGTGAATGACATAAAGGGTCTTAAAATTATGTTACTAAATTAAAACGTTAATCAATTAAAAATGTCAAATAATTTCATCAAATACATAATAGGGTTAAGATCTAAATACGAGTGTCTGCCAGTATTGCAAAAAATGCAGGATTGCATTTCTATAAATATTTATCCCTCTACTTCTTTGTACAGACGCCAGCATATCAAGCTACCCAAAACTGTCAAATTTTTCCAATAAACCTTGAACCTAATGCATTAGCGATAAAGTAGAAAATCTATTAAAGAAATTTGACAGATTACTAACTAATAAAATATACAGGAAATTCAAATCTATTCAAATACTCTGAATTCGAAACATACATCATTATTAGAGGTAAATATTGCCTGTTACTGGAAAATATGGGATTCATCTTATTAGTATGTTTATTGACCTTATTTCAGTATGCGTCATATTTTTCAGGGCTAATGTTTCAGGTATTTTATTTTTGAGCGTCTCGAGTATTATGTTGAATAATCTTCTTCATGACCCAGTTTTAGTGGAGGTAAGTAGTTAAGTTTAATGTTTATGTGATCCCATTAATAATTAATTTTGTATACCTTCAGAAAAGTCTTCTTCAGTCAAATGTATGCATATTCGACTTTGTCTCCGTCATCTATGACCTAGACTAGAGTCAAGAGCAAATCCATATTAAATAAAAAAATGTACAAATTGATTTTATGAAATGAAACGGTGTTCCGATACAGTACTCAGTAGGTAGTTTTTGTGGGACAATTGTACAACACTATGTTTTGTTTATTCAACTATCTTCCAATCGCGGCTCCGCCCGCGCGTAATTATTTCGTCTCTTAATTATATCCTGTGTTTTTCTGGTAAGCTACTGAACAGATTATGATGAAACCTTTCAGTAATATAGCTTATATATCAGAGTAACATATAGGCTATAATTTATAAAGGGGGGAAGCACTCATACAACGCGGGTGGAACCGCTAAGGCAGCAGAAAAATAAGAATTCAGTAACAAGCATGAGCATTCCCTAAGATTTTGGTTGAAGTCAGTGTTCAAGTATTCATGTAGGTATGAAGTTGGTTTATTTATAACAAGGACCTCGATTCGTAAATAAGGTTTCTGGAGCAGGACAAGCCGGTTCCAGAAAAATAAAGCTATTTTTGCATGAGACTCGCGTGACGACGTTTTTATAAAGAATACGTATTTCCAGCCGCTGAAAAGTAAAGATTAATAGAGGGACAATTCTACAATTTTTATGCAACGTTCACATTTTCATATAAGTCGCAAAAAAGAGTCAATTTCCATACATTTTTGACAGATTGCGACTGACATTTGAATGCGAACGATGCTTAAAAATTAGTTGAATAAGCATTCTGATTTTAAATTCATTCGAAAGAGAATTTGAATTTAGAATTTTCGAATAATTCTTTAAACTAATAACGTGCAGTAACTGAAACCATTAAAAAATCTTTAAAAATCTTTCAAGACGCCTAATTGACACTTCGCGTGACCCAAGGGCTGGCTTTTACCTTGGACAGGAAAGGATAAGCATTGCCATACAACGTGGCGATACTGCCAGCCTTTTGGGTACTTTACCAGTGGCGAGCGATGTGGACGAATTTTCGACGCCGTTATTAAGTCAAAGATGTATCTGAAATTCTACTCCCATAATGATCTTTTCGCATTATTTGTCGAATTTATTATGATTACACGGTCGAAGTTCGATGGTCTCTTCATTGTTATTAAACCTTTTTAACAGTTAGTCTCATTCTTTTTTCCCGATTAAAGTTGATGTCTGGAAGTGTTTACGAGTCTTTAAATTTTAATGACCCCTTTTCTTTCGGCGCCAAACTCAATTTGAGAAGTCGTAAATTTTACCACTACCAAGACGTTGTCGGTAAAGCCATGGTTCCAGGAGTTGATTTATTTTTGTTTTGAGTTGAAGACCTTGATTTAGAGATTAAAATTAAGTGGCATGAGGATGTAGGTGAAGGCCATAACCATGTTGATTCCTTTGTATTGACTATGCAAGTTGGAATTGGTTTTTAGGGTTCCGAACATCCGCAAAAAACGGAACCTTTATAGGGTGCCTCGGTTGTCTGTCTATCCGTCTGTCACAACCAATTTACTCAGAATCTACCAGACCGATTCTGTTGAAATGTCGTACACATATGAATTTCTGTGACCCAAACAAAGATGCGTTACGGAAATAAATACATTTTGAGTGTGAGGTTCACTTTTGGGGGACAAACTAGAAAATGAAAAAAAGTTTTTCAAACTGTGCCGTGTGTCATATCAAATCAAAGGGCTTTTTTTTTATGGATGGGAAATCATGTCATCAAATGACTTCTTCCGCTCTGGGCGGAGCGGAAGGGCGTGTCAGACTCTTACTGACTAAAACCCATCCGTGTTCCTTCCAAAGCCTCTTTCGAACAAATTCCGCAACCCTGGCAGGACTGCGACTCCCGACGCCCGGGGCGTCTTCTCCTGTTGCGGCGGTTGGGGCGAAGGCCTTGCCTTTCCCTCGCGCGGCACGCCTCCTCCTTCGCTAGCATTACTGCTTCGCAGAAGGAGGTGACCGCTTCCCAAGCCTCCTCGCTCCGGACCATGGATTCAACCAGGGCCGGACGCGAGAGGTTGCCGCCGCCGATCGCCTCGAAAATCAAAGGGCTTATTATGAGGGTTTTAATTATATTTTTTCATAATTTTAATTAAATAGTTTTGTAGTTATTCAAGAAATTAGACGAAAAATTACCATTCCCCTCTTCCCCTCATATTTCTAAAACAACTGAGCCTAAAATTTTGAAAAAAGAAATGCAGACTTTACCTATAGATTACTGGAAAACCTATAAGAAGTCTATCGTGTTAAAATAACATGTGACAAAAATGAAATTCGTTCGGAACCCTTTGCATGCGAGTACGGCTCGCACTTGGCTAGTCCTTCAAATGTTGATACTGTCGGTCACAGTTATAATGTCTGTTATGGTCGGTTATATTTTTACTAGTCTTAAGTCCTAGTGTCCCTTGACGATTGCTTCTTAAGCCTATTGGCCTAGGCCAGACACAACAGAGCATATTGGCTCTAATGAGGAAGCAGAATCCAATACAGTTCTCTTCAGAATCTTTTCTCCGGGACTCGTCGAGCTTCAGAGACTTGGCGTTTTTCTGGTGGTCGACACTGTTGACTATGGAACATAGTAGTTGCATTGGCTGGAAATAGTGTGGAGGGCTTGTTAAAGCTCATCTCGATTGTTCGTCCTTGACTTCTGTTCAACCTATAAGTCACACGTGCCGATCTCCAGAATAACTGTGCTGTATGAAAACACCTGATGTGCGTCATGTGTATTTGGTCTTTCAAACAAAAGTTTGCGCAGCGCATTCCATCGACTGTGTTCATTTATAGTGGCGTCGGTTTGGCAACAAAACTGTGCTCGTTAACCTAGCAGGTGAAACGACATATTTAAGAGCTATTGTAAATGCACTAAATCATTTTAAGCTCGAGACATCGACGATTTGTAGTTTCACCCATGAAATAAGCATCCTGTGTAATCTTTGTATTGATGAAGTTTTTGTGTGTTTTTTTGATACGATTCGATCATGTCTCCTAAGGTTCTGGGCCGATTTCATTCAGGCTTTATTTATATGATTTATAGCTCACTAGTGGTCCTGGCGAAATTCGTATCGCCTCAGAATAAATTTTTGCCGTGTTTTGTTTTTTTCATGTATCAAAAATGGCGTTGTTTTCGAAAATGATTTTTGTCCATGCCATTTTTTTTTTTAATTTTTCAATGTGTAAAAATAAATTCGGGGCAAAGACAATTTCAACAAACCCATGAGTTATAAATGGTGTAACTAACCCGACTTTGTTTTATATAGGTATTATTATAGAAGATTTATCTGCCTATATTGGAGATTTATCATCTGCCTAGCCTTTTCCCAACTAGATTGGGGTAGGCTTCCAGTCAAACCGTATTCAGCTGAATACCAGTATTTTACGTGGAGCGGCGGCCTACCAGACCTTCACAACCCATTAACTGGATAACACGGTAGTTCTTGGCAAGACTGGAGTCAGATTTACTGGCTGCTGATAATCCGTACCGACTGCCAAAGATCTACAAATGACAGTCGGGACCAACGGCTTAACGTGCTTTCCGAGGCACGGAGGAAACTCGATATTTTAAGATGGTCACTCATCCACAGACCAACCTTGGCAAGCGTTGCTTAACGTTGATGGACCCGTACGGCTGTTGTTCTTTTTAGCCACGAGCTCCTCATATTGGAGATTTATCATTTTATTTAAATCCTTTTGGTAATTGTAGAGATATAGACGTCGGTGTGTCTGTCATAGTTTTGCGAAAATTTTCAGAAAATTGTCAGAGTAGAGACGGTTCGAAGCTAAATAATAACAGCGGTAAGGTTCGAACTTCAAGGTTAAAGCCTCAAATCCATTAGGCAACATTTGACGCGCAACACATGACGCCCAACATGTTCAGCAACGTTGCACAACAACGCGTGACGTTGCTATATATGTTGCTAGCAGACGCGCAACATTGACAATGTTCCTAAATAAAAGTTCTCATACTCACACTCTCTCACAGATCGTTGCTGTTCAACATGATGAGCAACATGTTGTGCATCATGTCGCGCGTCAAATGTTGCCTAGTGGATACGAGGCTTAAACAACGTTTGCTGATACCGCCCATGGGTCCAGCTATTGCGTACCGAGACCCCTCCGGGTCTCGCAAAGCACGTTATGTTGGTGGCCCTGCTGTTATTTGTAGATATTTAACAGTAGTTACTGTCAGAACCCAGAAAATCCGGCCTTAGTTTTGTTTTGGCATAACTGAGGCCGGATTTTCTGGCTTCTGACTGGTAGTGTTACTCAGCGAATATCTATGTATACCGAAATCGTTAAAAAACAGCTGTTCAGTACGTTTTGTCGAGTTATGCGCACACGAATGTACGGGGCAGTCCAATTTTTTGTTCGAGATTTCAGGGTTGGTCTCATTCATAGTAAAAGTTGTTCATAATGATGAGTACAATGACCCCTTTTTAGGTTTTGCGTTTATTGTGTTACACGTATGTATGTATGTAAATGTAGTATGTCCGCGATTTTCTCAAAAAATACTGATCCGATTTGGATGGAGTTTTCTTTATATATGTAAATGCAATTGTTTAAGAGAAGTTTTAGAACATAATATATTAGGATCTGATGAAAAATTTTGGAGATTGGCAATGGAACTCTCTAAATAACTAACTGCGAATGACCGGCGTTTGCTGCAATCGTATGGCCATTTATTTTTTTCACCATTCCATAATATAACATCACGACTGTACGCTTTGAAGGGTTAGGCAGGTATTGGCAGTACACCCTTATATTGCAGATTTTTTTTGGTAGGTATATACCTAATACATAAGAATCTGAAGAAGATCTTTGGAGATGGATAATGGAACTCTACAATATTAAATAAAATACAGCAAACCTCCCGCAATTGCAACAATTTGTATCTATAATATATTATTATATTTATACTAGCTGACCCACGCAACATCGTCTGCGTCACATTTTGCATGAATGCTCGGCTCCTATTGGCCGTAGCGTGATGTTATATAGTCTAAAGTCTTCCTCAATAAATAGGCTTTCCAACATTAATATATTTTTTGTAAATGATCGATTAATATCGACCGCCGAGAGTACAAAATAATTAAAGTACTAATATCGCTATTAAAAAATAGGGGTTGGTGGTAGAAGAGTGAAAATTTAGGGTTGTATGTATTTTTTAATGCCACATTATAAAAAAATAAAAAAAGTCCAAAAAAAAATGTTAGGGGTGGACAACCCTTATCACTTAGGGGTATGAAAAATAGATAGTAGCCGATTCTGAGACTTACCAAATATGCATATTAAATATCATAAATATCGGTCAAGCCGTTTCGGATGAGTATGGTAACTAACATTGTGACACGAGAATTTTACGTATAAGATTTTATTATATGGCCGTATTAATTTGTTGTTTCAAATTGAAAATGAGAAACTAAAATCACAAAAAAAAGGAACGCCTTCAAATATATAAAAAAAAAATAATAATATCGGAAGTCGGTGATTGTTTAAAAACGAAAAGAACTAAACCAGAGTGGTTAAATGTTTTACTGTGTTATTAATATTTTCCTTTTCAGCATCTTCCACTCGTGGCGTATTTTTCCCAACATTTACCAGAGAATAATCGGTATGTATGGGTAAAATATAAAATTTTACCCATACCAGCAACGCGACCGAGGCGGCGGCGGCGACGGCCAAGGATATATACGTCCACGATATTTCTATTTCAATTGCAGTATTCGTAGCTGTCTTGGTCGAATTCTGTTCATTTGTGCCATCTTCTTCAGTAGTAGAATAGTGTATAGTAGGGACTCCATTTTCCGCACTTAGGCCATCTTTCCCAGTAGGAGAGTAGAGTGGAGTAGGGTCTCCATTTTTCGCAATTAGGCCATCTACCTCAGTAGTAGAGAAGAGTAGAGTAGGGTCTCCATTTTCCGCAATTAGGCCATCTCCCTCAGACTCCCTGACCGTTGTAATATTTGGGCTTAAGCTCACCGGTGCTTCGTTGCGCTGGAATGAGAAATTGCTTCACACTATATATCATCAGTTCATCACATCACACTTAATTATCACACTTATATTATAATGGCAAAAGTTTGTGAGAGTGTGTGTGTGTATGTTTGTTACTTCTTCACGCGCAAACGGCTGGACCAATTTTGATAAAATTTACTTTTATTCCGGGAGTGTGTTCCCTCCGGATAATTTTCGGCATTAACGCGGGCGGAGCCGCGGAAGGTAGCTAGTATTGATATAAATTCTTACAACTATCAGTCTGTCTATCAAGACCTTTTTTCTCAGGAACGCGTAAAGGAATCAAGCTGAAATTAACTCCAAGTATTCAGAACAGCTACCTCTTGCAGCAGTGAAAAAACTAAACTTCTAAGTCATCGCAATCTAAAGAAAAGGCCGTTTAAGCTCCGTTTATGGCGCATTATTTGACGCTCGCAAGGGAATCAAAACCTATAGGGTACTTCCCGTTGACCCACAGTCCTGAAATTTTCCAAGAAGATAGATCTTACAGTATAAGTACAGGAAAAAGTTTGAAAATAAGGAATTTGTTCTTTTATAATAAACAAAAAAAAAAAATGCAAATAGAAACTTATATTTTTAATTTTGGTTGAAGAAATGACCGTGACTACATTGATGTATCCGTAGGTAATGCATACTCGAAAAAATCAAGACTCGATCGGAACCCTCGGTGCGCGAGTCTAACTCGCACTTGTCTGGTTTTTTTTGGGGGACATTGCTGGTCGCGTCCGTATTATTTACCATCTCTTCCTAGGCCTATTCTACACGTGTCCCCCGGATGATGCTAAATGAACAGGAATGCCAAGCAACGGACTGCGACAAATAACCTGTATGGAGGTATTCGCAGGCCTCGGCGGGACTAAATCCCTTCTTAAAAAAGCGACGCATCACCTTGGGGAAGTGATGTGCGTATGTCCCAACTCGTAATATGAAAGTGATAGCGAAGTAGATTTGTCCGGCTAACGCCCGGAGGCTTCCCAATCGCAGGTACCTGGGACTACGAATGTGAAATTGGTTACCGAAGTCTGCACAGGGGTAGGCGACCAGGCCCCTGTGATGGAAAATGCTACTGGCAGCACTCATTTTTTCATCCGACCCTCTTTATCTCAAGACCTAGATCTTCTTGAAAATCTTAGACTTGGAAATCTTAGCACAGCCGGCACTATAAAGGAGAAAAATTGCCAGCAATACCAACAGAGGCTATCACCATAGATGATGACAACAGCTGTCCCCCAAAAGGCAAAGATGCCCACACAACGAAACCCTAAAAAAAAATTGCTATGCACAGCAACTTCTACGGGATTGAAAAAGAACCTAGCTCATAACTCACAAAGCTCCATCAAACTCTCAACAGATATAACGAACTTCCAGTAGACGTGCCGGATGAACTCACTAAGTCAATAGAAAACCAAACTCAATTCATGAAAGCCAGCAAACCACCACCGATTATCCTATATGGAGGACAACGAGCCTGTATGGAACAGGACGAGACAGCAGCACATTTGCTTCTAAGCTGCCCGGTAGTCGCGGATTACAGGGCTAATTACTTTGGAAACCCAGGTACCCTCTGTGAGATAGTTAGTAACACCAAGGCGTTGTTGGCCTTCCTCGTAGAGCTGGGGTGGATCGAATGACACATTTGCCCCACCTGCACGCAAAATACGCGCTTAGTCGTGGAGTTGCGGAAACCAGACCGATTTATATAATATATGGACATATCTAAACAACAGAGCTCCTGAATAGTTCCGTGCCTAGTGATAGTTATACTTATAAAATAGTTACCAAAGACCAGCTGAGAGTAATGGCAAAGACAATTGAAGCATACAAAGACATGATCAACCTTATTCGAAAGAGTGGACTTATAGAGCATACGTTCACGCAGATTGACAAGAGGAACTATATATATAATTGTGATTACACAACTCCAAAGATGCAATTATTGAAGAAATAGAAAAAACCGGAAATAAAGTCAGAGGAGAAATTGTATGCACACTTTCCAGAAGAAACAACAAACCGCTAAATATGTTCTTCGTGAATGTAGAACCTGGTCCGAATAACCCAGTACTCAAGCGTATAGATTCTATATACCACACAAAAGTTAAGATCCACGAAAAACAAATGAAATTCCCCAATGCGCCAGATGCCAGCAAAATGGGCATACAAAATCAATTGCATGCGCCCTTATCCATGTGTAAATTTTATATGCAGATGAATATAGAATCACAGATTGCCCGCAAATAGACAGATATACACCTAATACCTGTACATTGTGCCTGGTCTCCAAGGCACAATGTACAGGTAGCAGGTGTATATCTGTCTATTTGCACTTCTATTTTACCCTGCAAAGTACAGCCTGCAGAGAACATTTTAAAATTTAGGAATACAAACTCTTTGTAGTCCCGAAAAAGTTCCAATTCCTTCGCAGCCCACACATGCCCATTTTTCTAAGGTCATTTTAATACAAATGGTCACTTAAAATTATTTCAAATATTTATTCAAGTAAAGCCATGTTACAATTTTCGTACCTGTTCGATTTCATTTTTTAAATTCTGCCATGTATCTTGCGCTGATTTCATCGGACTATTGGCTGATCTGTTGGAAAGTGATATTATAAATTGAATGAGTACTTAAAGACCAGTCTTATCCATAAAAGTTAAAGTCAAAGTCAATTCATTTATTTCAACTAGACAATTAAAAGGCACTTTTGAACGTCAAATTTACAGTTTGAAATTAAAATATTATACTGATTCTAGTAAAGTTGTCCATTCGCAAAAAGTAGATTGTTATGGAGAATAACGGACAAGAAACTGCATAGTTACAAAAAAAACAAAATACAGATTCAATGTCAGCACACCGACCCCACAGCAAAGTACTGTACGACATAATGCTGGGAAAGTAACTAAAATAGATTGGTCTCTTCATCGCGTGGTTTCTACATCAGTTAACTGTCTCATCTTTCTAACAGCATAAGCGGCTAAGCTTAGCCGCCCCGCAAGAGATGATGAAAATAGAAGAGGTTTTTAAGCTTGTTATAAAGAAAATCTCGGAAAATATTATTCATAAACGTCCAATAGCACTAAAACTCTATTAGTAGGTATTCTAACCTTCAATAGAGTAGTAATATGGCCGACTTTAGGTAACAGCTGATTGTTGATTGACGTTTCGGAAAATGTGAAGTTATTTAAAAACGCCAAAAAGTTTTGACAATTATTAGAAAAAAATCTTGTAAAAACTTGAGAAAACGCTTATGAATAAAGAACTTTTTAATACGTTTATTAGTACTAATGAGAATTTAAACTAATGAACGTTTTAAACTTATTTTAAGGGATTTTTATGAATGAGAGACTCAGTCTTTACAAGTTTTTACAAGGTTTTTTTTTAGTAGATACATATTTTGATTAATTTAAAAAACCGAACAAGTGTGAGTCGGTCCCGCACATAATAGTATATTGCTATGGCAAATGCTCACGCGAATCGATGGTCGATTTTCATCCAAAGAATGTCGAAAATGGCGACATAAAAATAAATTTCATAAATGCGAAATACGCTACAAAATAAATATTCTTTAACATTAAAGTCGACAGTTGGTGTGATATGTGCTTCTTTAGTTACAACTGCAGCGATAACTTAATTTTTTCATAGTTTCTTCGAGACATCTGGATTACTTTTTGCAGTCGGTCAATTCAAATCTGTAATGTTTGCTATACTTACAAACAAATCGTCAAAAGAAAGAACGGTGCCAGCGCATACGTCGTCGCCTTAATAACCTTTTGTGAAGACATTTTATTTAGTTGAATATGTCTGAAACAAAATAAATATAATTTGTCATGCAACTATACAACAACAAGTTTAACGATATCTTTGAAAAAATCTCTTAAAGAAACTCTTTACCCCAGTTGATAGCTGATAGCTCGTACAGCCCGTTTTTGTAACACAAATATGTCTGCATTTTTCCCCACAATAGGATACCGTAAGACTTAACGCTATGGAAATAACTAAGACTCAAGACTCAAAGCATTTATTTCAATTATACCATTTACAGGCACTTTTGCATTGTCAAGGTCGGTCGGTCAAAAAGATGAAGCTATTTGCACGTTCCAAAGCTTAGATCCCTATGGAGAAGAACGTGCAAGAAACTCCACGGACACTCTTTGAATGTGTCAAAGTAATAGTTACATCATTCATGTTGAAATTATACATATATGTGAGAACGATGTAAAAGACGTGCAGGATAAAAGCGTCCGGAGTGAAAAGAACAATTCAAAGAAACAATTAAAATAAACCGTGGCGTCCGTGGCAGCCGAGAAATGACCAGTCCCAGCTGACGGCGCCCGTTCGCGAACATGACGCTTGCGCTAGCACCATTCGGCACAACCATTTTGAAGGGAGCCAAACGATCCAATGCGTGCACCACCATTAGACAGACTTTTGAGTGAGCATGACACTCCCAACCGCCATGGTACATTTTAGTCAAGACACCTAAAACTGATAGTTATAATTTAAGTTTTAAGTACACTGTATGTGTACAGTGTACTTAAAACTTAAATTATAACTATCAGTTTGTTATGTACTCACACATATGCCGTTAGTGCATGAAATTATACAATGCTAAATAAATAGTCAATGTAAAGATACAATGAAAATATTGCGTTCTTACAATCTCAAGCCGGTCCAACAATGTTTCCAAATGCTAACAGATTAGTTTGTGCGCCCTAGTGGCTGCAGAGCAGGACTCAATGCTGGTCCTGTTCTGCAACACTGTACTCTGCCAAGCATTTTTATCTTCAATATAATCCCCCAACTTATAATATGCTTGCCTGCATAGTGTGCGTTTAAAACAAGATTTAAATTTTGTCTCATTTAGTTCCAATATATGGGGAGGTATTTTATTATAACATTTTAAAAACAGTACCCCATGAAAGATGAGGCTACTTTAGCCAGTCTGAAACCTATATCTAGTACAATAATTATGTCTGTCGCCTCTTTTACTAAAAACGTGTAAATTATTTCTGACATACATGATGTTTTCGTAAATGTATTGACAAGGTCCGTCATGATGTTGATATTCTTAAACATTTATCTTAGAGACTCGCGCCACCGGAGATTAAATATGGCTTCGATGGCTTTTGTCTGCAGAATAAACAGACTCGATGTCTGCAGCCCGTCTTAAAATAGACTAACCGAGCTGTGTCAACGTCAGTGCATTGTCTTACTTTCCTGAAGGCGTAGGCGGCCGAGCTGAGCCTTCTCGACAGGCTTGATATATGTGGGCCCGATTGAAATTTGGAATCGACAATTATACTGCTGAGTCCACAGTTTCAAGCACCTCTTTGTTTGAGATAACATTTAGTCCTAGATTTCTAACATAAGGTAAGACAAACTTGATACATTTTGTTTTCTTGGCATTGAGAACTAGCTTATTTGTCGTAAACCAATCCGTTACCATGGAGAGAGCATTGTTTACATTATCAAAATCTTGTCTATTTCATCTACTTAACAGACACTACAAACAGGAATGGACCCAGTATAGAACTTTGAGAACCCCTAAAAGAACTGGTGGCCCGGAGGACTTCACACCATTGATATCAACACATTGAAACCTATTATGCAAATATAAATCAATTACGTTAAGAGTTTCGTTTTGGAGACCATAATGACGTAGTTTACGCAAAAGCGTGTACGCAATCAAAGGCTTTGGAGAGATCACAGAAAACTCCAATTGCATTTTGCGAGTTCTCCCATGCATTAAATATGTGTTTCAGGAGAGCAACACCCGCATCTGTGGTTGAACGACCGGTTGCAAGTCCATACTGTTTGTTCATTATGGAGGAGGCTATTTAAATTAAAACGTCTTAGCAATTGCTTGAGTATTAACTTTTCAAATATTTTGCTAAATGTTGGTAAGATAGAAATAGGGCGGAAGTATCCTATACCATTTTTGTTACCAGATTTAAATAAAGGTATAACTTTACTATTTTTCTTGAGGTCAAGACACGTTCCTAAATCCACGCATTAATTAAAAGTAACAGCAAGGTAAGGGGCTACGATGTCTATTATGTGACTCAAAAGTTTAATGGAAATGCTCCAATCACCTGTGTTTTTTTATTTATGTGTGTTGAAAACATTTACTACATCACTTGGTGTTACGTGCTCGAAACTAAATGCGCTACGTTAGCTTCTTTACTTACTAATTTGTTCTCGACAATAATCTCTACTGGATTTTCTTGTTTCACCGACTTGTCCGTTTCATTGTTAATGATTTTACAAGTCGCTTTTACTTTATTAGTCCGTTCATATGAGTTAGTCTTTTGATGATTTCCCATCCTTAAAGAAAAAGTATAGTATAACCTTTCCAGACGAGTTCGCTCACAAACAAGTGAGTGTTCGAAATGCCACATTCTAATTCATTTATTATGGCCATCGTTTGTATCACAAAATGCTCGTATACTTATGGGTTTTTTCAAATGATGCACTACGTGGAAGCACTGAGGCGTCAATTCCAGACATCTGTAAAAACTTAAATTAAAGTGTCGTCAATGTCGAATGTATGTCATAAGTTACATTTTCAAAGTAGAGGAACTTTTGCCTCAGCGGCGTCAACTGGTGGCGTGAATTTTCCTGAAACCTTCGCTTTGTAAACTGCAATAATATCTAATCAAAAGCTCCAAAGTCGGAAGCACGAACAACTGCTATAAATACTGAGTGATCTAAAACAGCCCAAGAATGTGTTATATTTTCTGAATAGCGTTGATCAGGTGTATTAATAATATCTGTGTATTCATTCATGTGCATGCCCACGGCCGCTGTCGAATACGTCATAGTTCTGAAGGAGTCTTCAATTTAGACAAGTTGCTAATAAGGTCAATATGGTCAAATCCGTCATATTTTTTTGAAAATTGAATTTGGTTGACTAACTGGTACACTTAACCACTTTAATATAATTTAATGGTAAGCGATAAGGAATTTCATCGTATTTTATACACATCCATTCGAAACAATAGAACTGCCCTCCATATTTGACTAAAATGTTTTTTTTTAAATCGGCATTAGACGTATTTTCCCGAGGATTGGGGCAAATCTGTCTAGTAGCAAATTTTCCTAGAATTATGCCCATATTCTAAGTATGCAATTTGTAAACAAGTGAATGCAGATGTGGTTTTGAAATTTAATTTACGTTTTATTCCCTAAAATATTTTTGGGGGCAAATCCGGCCTACTTTAAACCTTTCCAAAAAGTTTTAAAACTAATTTCAATATTTTAACTTTTTCAGGTACACTGAAACATGCTTATGTTATTATGAGGTTGGTATATTTGGTAATAATAATAATTTATTTCTCAGTATATGGTACATTGAGATCTTCCATTAAACATTGTTTCACACATACTACCATTGCTGGTGTAGAAATATTAAATAATACGTACAAATCAAAACTAGGTACATTATAAGATTATTACATAAAGTTATGAAATTTATAATTTGAATGACTAATTAATTGATTGGTTCATTTAGTTCATTCTAAATGCAAAGGTATGTAAAGGTAGTGACTTAAATAAACAGGGTTATTTTTAATTAATTAGGTTAGGTATAAGAGCCGGATAGGTACCATTTTAAACAACGCTGCACGTCACACATTGTATTTAAAATCGAATTAACGTAAGTTTGTGCAAGACGATCTTTAGGTGATTTTTTAGAGTTAATTCTACCTTTTTAAATTATTGTTTTATTATTTAATTGCTATTTACTTAAGGATTCCATTGTGTGCAACAAAGCTACAGAGTTTTCGTACTAATAAACTCAATTCACTATCTTAATGCAATCGACGAAAAATTACAAGTCAATTAACAAAACTTATAAACTTTTACAAGTGTTTAGAACACGTTAATTTTTTTAGTAAAATCGGGCATAGAATCCCCGTCACAACACCATATCCGTTATAAATATTAAATCCAAAACTACTACACTAAGTCGATCTTCAAAATTCACTGAGAAATTTACAAGTCTATGAAATAAAAACACTGGTATTGTAACTCACAGTTTTGTCTGCTAAATCTCTCCGAAGTCCAAAGACGTCGCTGCTGCTTGTGTCGTCACACTCAATGTCACTGCTGATATCGCTGCGAGAGTGACGTCAGCGTCACAAACTCTTAATGTCGTTGCTGTCTCTGCTGATGTCACCGTTGCCTCGATACTGGTGGCACCCTCTGGCGGAGACGGCCGCAAACCTCGTTGCTGCGCTGCTGCTGTACACCGCTGCTCACCACAACACCGGAGATTTTACAGGCACTTCAGGGCGATCCACCTCTGGTTTCTTTGTTCACCACACGACACAAAACTGTCACTTCACTTGTCGACGCGATTTCACTTTCGCGACCTAAGGGAATTAGTGTTTAAAGAAAACAATTTGTTCCAAGCAAGTACTAAAAAATAAATATTGATCAATTCCTTATATCATATTCGCGGAGAATCTTAACACCGCGATTCAGCTGGACACCCTAATTGTACAACGCCATCTATCGAGCTATTAGGACAACCCGCGATCGAACAATAAATGTCTGAAACTTCAAGTTTCACTTTAGGTTTTCAGGATATGCTTCATGAAGATCAAGGAAGTGAAAGAGTCATGCATTTGTGCCATTGTCACCTTGAACAACTTCCAAAAATGACATTTACACTTGATACTTGGGTGACTTTTACACAAATGGATAAAGTGATTGTGGATCATTTAGATTGCATTAAGGGTCCAAAAAAGAAGGCAGATTTGGCTACTCTAAAATATCACTATAATTGGAGAACTACAACAGAAATATGTTAATTGGCGACAAATTTATACTGATGGATCGAAGAGCAAGGATGGTCGAGGAGCTGCTATTTTTGATCCAGTCACAGTCTTCCTTTTGCTTTTAAACAAACTCCTATGTATCTATAATGACGCTGGAACTCATTGCCATTTCAGAAGCTTTAAGTATTTGCGTTATTACTGAGCAAGATATACCAACACTTAGCTCGAAGTGCTTCTGGGTATTGAGGTACATCGATAGCTTCCAAATTTTAAAATTCATTTATGAATTAATGTTGCGGATGGCAAATGTGAAATTGCAATGGGTTCCATCGCATGTAGTATTAAAAGGTAATGAGGAGGCTAAAAGCTAAATTGGCAATTGCAGAAGGTACAGAAATCACCATAGAACCTGATTACACAGAAATTCTTCCAAAATTTAAAAATATTTGTATTGAAAAATGGTTTTAGTAGCGTTAGTAAAGTCAAGGGGATTTGGTACAGTGTCATACAAATCGTCTCCTCGCGTTCCGTGGTTTATAGACTCTAAAATGAGTAGAACGCACATGGTAGCGGCTTTTTAGACTACGTTCTGGACACTATCCCACCAAGAGATTTGGCCCAAATTGTGAAGTGTGTGGAGTTATCGATGATGTCCAACATCTTTTGGTGGAATGTGTCAAGAATCAGGCATTAGTCCCTCCCTTGCATTGTCCCTATTGACAGAATTGCGCGAAATTAATAAATATGATATGGGCTAGAAAGTGGGTCTTCCTTGAAATCCACTTGAAGTCCAGAAAGTAACGCCGTTAAAATTATTTATGATATGGCAATGTGTCGATGACTCCACTTTTTGTATTATGCTAAATCTTGCATGTCATTAGTTTGTAATGTTGTTTAAAGTAAGTTTATAGTTATGATGGGGCTGACATGCCTTGTAAGGATAAAAAGTCCTTAAAAAATAAAGAGAAAAACAAAATTAAAAGATATGACAACTATGCACACGGAAGCTATAGTATGTATGGTGCGTATAAACCCCGCGTAATAGTCGAGAAATAAATAAAAGAACTGATCGACGGAAAATAAACGCTTTATTTTGTATGAAGCAAGACGCAGTCATAAGATCCTAACAGGTAAAGATGACAGGGCATGCGGCGCAAGACGAAAGATGGATCATGGACTGCGGAGAGACGCCACACAAACACTGAAGATTGGAGCTATCCGAGAACCTCCTCAGTAAAGGCTGAGGAGGTTATCTTTACAGCGGCCGACCCAAGTACGGAGTCTACTAGGAGTTTTCCAGATCGACCAAGGCAAGGCGTGCCCAGTTGGCGGGTTCTCTGAAGGCTCGATGTAATAGTCAGGGGGTTTGAGCAACTCTCGCTAAAGGTCCCATCTTTCCAAGAAAACTTCATGGGCTTTTTAGTCTCTGAGGCAATAAGCTGTGAATGTGCATTGGGTGGCGTGAGTCATTTTCTAATTTCGCCCTTTCTATACGGCTTGCTACCGTACCGCGAATTTCTGGACGCGCAATGCCGATTAATGGATACAGCATTCGACCAAGAGTCCGTTTAAGGTCACTTTTAAACTAATTTAAAGCTTTATTCACTAATTTGTTGTGGGAAAAGCGGGTCAATACTGGACTTGCATATTCACCAACGTAGAAACAAAGCGCCATTCCAGTTGTTCGCAAGAGTTGAGGAGATGCCCCCCATCTGCTGGACGTTAGGCGGCGTAGCAAGTTGTTTCTTGTGTGCACATGTTTATACTATATTATTACAAAAATACACTTCAATTTTATTTAAGTAATTGTAAAGATGAATTGTATCCATTTTTACCTTATTTTAACCCAAATATCGATAAACACTAATTAAACTAACCACATTTGTACCAATATTAGCTTAATTTAATGTAGCTAAAATAAGTAGGTAGCAATAACTTTCCGACGGTATAATTCGAAACGGCACATCTGTCAAATGAGCCGTTTTTATATGCGGATGCGGGGGAAAACAACAATAGTGGTAGAATAAAACTTAACGACATCTCTCGATGATTAGAGGAACTACCGTTGTCGTTTTACCACTAGGTAAATTGTGCACTTTTAAACACTTGTGACGTAAAACTTGTTTTCGCAGATGCGCCAATTTCTTATTAGGTCAGTGATGCAATGGGTAATTCCGGTATATGAAGATTTAGCCCCTTTGATATTAGACGGATTTTTATAATATATATTATACACATATTATTTATAATATATATTTCTGTATAAACTGATTTTTATTCAAAACAAATACAAAAATCCATTGACACACTTATTAAACTACATGATTTGCATACTCGGAAAGTCGTAACTTGTAAAATTGAATATTTACCTTCTAAGAAACAGCAGTAAGCAACATTTGAGTTTCATGTTCGGAGCACAACTAAACTTCGAACGTATTTTTTACTCTTGTTGACCATGTTACTCTATCTATGAATCATAGTTGGAATTAAAAACTGATACTGTTTTATCGACTGAATCAGTAATAGCGTAACTCTTCTGGAGAAATAGTAAATGCATGTACACGGAATTTGTTTGAAAGAGTCATCGCGGCCGCGCCTCTCTGGAACGCATCACGGACCACGGAATTTGTTTGAAAGAGTCATCGCGGCCGCGCGGCCCTGGAACGCATCATGGGAGGGTTTTAGTCAGTATGAGTCTGACACGCCTTTCCTTTCCACCCAGAGTGACAGAAGTCGTTTGATGAATTCCCATCCAAAAATAAAAGTGTACTGAATAACCCCGCATACGGATTTGCCCACATTGACGTAAGCAGTTTTTTTTAAACACAAGCTTTTATTTAGCGGTCATATTGAATTTAGTGTGATGTTCCTAATTTTATCGTTTTCTACTCTTCAAGCCCTTTCACATACACATATTAAGGGGGTTGAGAAAAAATATGTAATCCGCCATCTTGGCGCTGCGGCCATATTGAAATTACTACAATATTGAGTATTGCACATTGTTTTATGTGTTTAACAAATGGTCGAAAAATGGTTTGCAAATTTTAACAGACAACTTACAAACTACATACGAACAGTGCAAGTTAAATAAAAGTTTGTAATAACAATTAAGGTAAGGGACAGTTTGGGTACCTAAATATCCCTTGGTCCTCAGGCCCCATTACCTACGTTCACTCTATCATTTTCTTATTGCTCGACCTAGGAATCGGACCCAGAACCCAACGACGGTACTTGCGGAACACGAAATCGAGGAGCTATTAATAAAATTATGAAAGGACTATGACCCCTGCCTGACCATTGCTATGACCCCTGCCTGACCATTGTTATGGTATATTATTTTGTATGTATGTAGATAATTACGTGTGTGGTAAATTTGAAAAACTAGAAATGATCATTGATATTTTTTTTAACCTAGATAGGGGTAATCTATGGTATGTATGGTAAGTAATAAAGAAAGAAAAATGTTTATTTGGGACAAATAAAAAGTAAAATAGAAGAAGTACATTATATATGTATCTACTTTTTAACGGGTAGTATCCACTTTATGGTGAAATGATTTTGTCCTGCTGTGTGAAATTAATAGGCTAGCTACTTTAGTTTCGTTTTTCCGCCATTGTATAAAAATCGCTGGAAGTCCAGCGCATCCAATGTAATAATGTTTTCAGAATAGTTGCGTTGCGTTTGTAGCGCATCCGAGATGCGACGCATGTTTACTAAGAATCGAACTGGCGACTTTTATGCGGTCATTCGGAAAAAAAAACTCGTCCTAAATGGGGGCTATCGTTTTCGTGCTCACCAGTTGGCGCCACTGGCGAGTAAGGTCCATAAGCATAGCATTAAAGTTTTTATTATGCGCATGTGAACAAAGTTAGAAGGAAAATAATGTATGATGCCGTAAACGTGCGATTTAATACAACATAGATAGTGTCGCAGTGATACGTGGACTCATCATAATGGAAGAAAAAAGGATATATATATACACATATCCGAAAAAAAAAAGTTCAATGCACCGACCACTGCATTGAACTTTTAGAACCGTAACTTAATCTGCTATAGTCAGGCTGTTTTAGTAAAATGTTCACAATAACCACAACGAATGAGTAAATAAACTCTGAAATTTCGAAGACCTCACGCCACACTAGCACCTCTAGCGGCGAATTCAAACGCGATACAAGATTACGAGGCAGTGACAACAGTATTCTGAGGACAGTGGCGGAGATTATCTACTCTCCTATTCTGAAACGTTTTGTGGGGGTGATGAACGAGTGAAGTACTTTCCTCTCACTCGTGCCTCGTCTACATGAAGCGAACTCAAATAATACCATTAAATTAATAAAATAAAAAAATATATATTTATTATTTTTGTATAGGATGCACCTTCTTCTTATCAATACCAAGCTAAGCAAATGAAAACAAAAAAACTCTTGGTTGAATGGTGGAGGATGCCTCTGCGTGTGTTGTATGAATTTATAAATAAATAAAGACAATGACATTTTTGACATTCTTATTTAACCCTATCTTCATCAAAACTTATGAGTACCGCTGTCATTTCTTGTTAAGTGCAGTGTGCATTTTAATTTATTCGGAGAACAAACATTGATGATTAATGTGTCATCAGCATCACCAGGCATTTTGAAATGTTAAGCAGGTTACCTACATGTGGATATTATTACAGCCTCCTTATTTTACCATCCATATTTTAATTAAACATTAAATGTGTCCTGTAGACTATTGTTCTATGAATTTTTTTGTGCAAATCTTTGGTTATTTTCCGCTTTCTCCTTCCTCATCTCCATATCTTGCGCGATCTCACGCTAAGTTTTGGAGTCCCACGAATGAGATCAGATCGTCACATGTTCTACTCTAGCATGGTAACAAAATGTAGTCTGAAAACACTAAACTGTACCGTCATTGAAATTCATTGCATGTCGCAAACTAATTATACGGTTTTGAATGCCGTTGAAGACAGAATGACTTTACTTTTTTTTTTTTTTAGGAATGGGAAATCATCAAATGACTTCTTCCGCTCTACTACTGACTAAAAGCCATCCGTGTTCCTTCTAAAGCCCTTTGCGTTCCAGGGCCGCGGTGACTCTTTCGAACAAATTCCGCAACCCTGGCAGAGAATAACTTTACTTAGAATCTATTAAAAAAAATGGTATGCCATAATGGACCCGCTCGCTAGGGCTCCGCCAGACATGCAGGTGCTTTTTCCGTTCTGCAGCTTGGATTGCCTTCAACTCCGTATTTGTTCCTACTCTCACTTCTTTAGGTTGCCGTTTTTTTTTATTTCGTACCGTCGTTGTCCAGCCCGATTCACTATCCTCTGTCCTTGCCTTCGTCGGTTCCTCAGCAGCTAGTGGGTTAGTAATAGACGTATTCTTTGCCGGCAGCACAGCGGATTTCGTGGCCACACCATTGTTAACATTGACCTGCTAGGGTTGCGGAATTGTTCGAAAGAGCTACCGCGACTTTGAAACGCAAAGGGTATTTCGAAGAGCACTGGTGTGTTTTAGTCAGCAAGAGTCTGACATTCCCTTTCGGTCCGTCCAGAGCGGTAGGAGTCATTTGATGATTTCCCATAAAAAAGGGTGTTGATACGCCCCTGTTACCACCTTAAGGTTAAATTATAAAATTAAACAACAATTAATTTGATTTAGATGTCATTAGTACCCATTTAATTTGTTGACATAGACGAGATGACGCGACGTACTATTGAGTCATTCAATCATAACATAAGTAAATAACAATTAATTCATGGTATGAACAATAAATGATTTTTAAACGTTACTAAGACTGTTGATTCAGAGTTAAACATAAACTTAAATAATTCATTTAAATATCTTAGTATTTTAAAATAGTCAATAGGTCTATTAACCTTTTGCGTGTCTTAAGTTACACAGTTCGACATAAGAAAAAATGCTCCAAATGTCTTAAGTCGGACAGTTACACTTAAGGGCTTGGTCAGGATTGGACGATAAAAATCTGTGGTAGACACGCAAAAGGTTAATAAAATTGTTTAATTTGTTAATGACCAAACGCAATAGTCATTCACTATTTAAAATGCCTATTTTTAGACATATGACCATAGACCCGCTGAATATTGGAAAAAACATCAAATTTTCATTGTATTTAACATTTTATAATTTCATGTATGAACGGCACATGTGTGAGTGCTGTGTACCTTTAAATTTTTCTTTTACTTGAATGTGCCCTGGCGGTTGGAAGTGTCATGCACACTTAAAAGTCTGGCTGATGGTACTGGATCATTTGGCACCCTTCAAAGTGGTGTTCATATTGCTGAGCGAGTGCCGTCAGCTAGGAGTGGTCATCTCTCAGCTGCCACGATTTATTTTAATTATTTGTTCTTTGAATTGTTTTTACTTGATCGTACAAATCTTGCTACATCGTTCTCACTTATATGTATATTTTCTTTCATTGTAAAAAAAACATTGATTTAAAAGTGTCCGTGGAGTTTCTTGCACGTTCTTCTCCATAGAGATCAACGTTTTGGAACGTGCAAATAGCTTCTTTTTTATAGAAAGACCGACCTTGACAATTCAAAAGTGCCTGTAATGGTTTAATTGAAATAAATGCTTTGAGTTGAGTTGAGTATGATGTATTAGATTTTCTTTACCAAATGTTAAAAGTAGCGAATGTGACATCATATTGAATGGAGAAAAACTGGAGTTCATTAATCAGACGGTTTTCCTAGGTATCACATTGGACGAGAAATTACAATGGGGGCCTCATATAACATCTCTTGCGGGTCGTCTAAGCTCAGCCGTGTATGCTGTTAGAAAGATAAGACAGTTAACAGACGTAGAAACCGCACGTTTGGTCTACTTTAGTTACTTTCACAGCATTATGTCGTACGGTATTTTGCTGTGGGGTCGGGCTGCTGACATTGAATCCATATTTATTTTACAAAAGAGAGCTGTCAGAGCCCTTTATAATCTGCGTCGCCGTGATTCTCTTAGGGAACTTTTTAAAAAGATTAATATTATGACAGTCCCTTGCCAATTCATTTATGAAAATATTATGTATGTGCGGAAAAACCGACATCTTTTTAGTAAAATTAGTGATAGACATAATTTTAATACTAGAAATAAAGACAAATTAGATCAACCATTTTTTAGATTAGCTAAAGTCCACACTTCTTTCATGGGGTATTGTGTTAAATGTTACAACAAAATACCTTCTGACATATTAGAACTAAATGAAAGAAAATTTAAAACTCATGTTAAAAGTACACTTTGTGAACAAGCATATTACAAATTAGAAGATTACATTCAGGATAAAAATGCTTGGAAACATATTGGTCCTGCTCCATAGGACAATCAAGGGTGAAGGTCAAACTGGTTGATTTATGTATTAACTTTATAGATATACTGTTTCTTTTTTTGTGTTTTTATTTTTCTGTTGACTCACACACTGTTGTTTAATTAATGGTTCCAATGTTTGTAAATATGTGAGTACCACCTTACCTAAATTTCTTTAGGAAATTAATAAGTTTACCTCTGCTGGTGATACTTTGTTCTTATAAGTAGCATACTCTGGGTGCATCGTCCTCACATAATATTAAATTAATTTTTGTAAACCAAATTTTGTAAAATCATTATTTGAAAAGAGTAACTATGGAGTTTCTTGTCCGTTCTTCTCCATAAGAATCTACCTTTCCGAATGGACAGTAGAGTCACTTTATTAATGTAATTCTATTATTTTTACTGAACTGTAAACGATGACGTTCAAAAGTGCCGTTTAATGGCCTAATTGAAATAAACGTTTTGACTTTTTTTGAGCATCAGTATTTTTTTTTTGCAATAAAAAGTAACATTTAATAGACTTCCTGGCCAGCCCAGCTTCTCCTTGAAAATAAACTAAAACTTAGCAGGCTAATCTTTAATTTATTCGTACCATAGTTAGCCGTAACGTATACAATCCACGGTTGCTGCGTGCGGAAGCAATGTGTTTTTTTTTCCCTGGGCCGGGAATAAAAAAATATTTCTCCAAGACTTGCCAAAGGATAGTTAATTTTCAGGGGCACTAAAAAAAAATTTTTATACAACTAATAAGGACTATAAAATTCAGTTTCTGATATAAATTTCAACTTGCTAGGTCCACCCGTTCCTGAGAAAATTGGTGGTGACACACGGACAGGCAGACGGACAAGAGAGTGATCTTGTAAGGGTACGTTTTTACCTTTTGAGGTACGGAACCCTAAAAAGGGAACCTTCGACAATCTGATCTCTAATCAAGACCTTTACGCATTTATTATGATACTTCTGGAAATCTATGGCTACTGTCACATAACTGAGAAAGCGAGTCTCTTAGCAATGGGCACCCCCAACTCAAAGGATACGAGGTTGGATGATGAAGATAAATGGACGATGAGACTTAGGGATGCTTACTTAGTCATATTTTAAAATACTCATCGGTCAGATGGACCCGCAAATCCATATTATACAACCATACATAAATATATCAACAAGTATTTAAATCAGGTGTGCCTGGCGCCGACTTGTAGTGTTGTTGCGGCTCTCGACCGGACCTATCGTGACGACCGCTCTCATTTTCCCGCGCGAATTCTAACGTCAGTAGTGACATTTATAAAGTTTTTTTTTTAAAAATTAATTCATTTTAAACCTGTGTTTTTTGACTTCGAAACAAAATGGGCAGCTAAAATTTTTTTTATTTAGTTTTTTTTGTTGGTATTGTGTTTTGAGGACTAAAAAGGATTTTGCATTTTTGTCCATAAGGCTGTGTTAGTATTAAGGTGCCATGGCTTACTCGTAAGTATACTTTTGCCATTTTTTTAATATATTCTAAGTAAAGCCATTCTTTTTTCAGCAGCATTCAGAACCGTGTAATTAGTTTGCGGCATGCAATGAATTTTAATGACCGCAACAAGTTGCATTCTACATATTATACAAAATATTTATACATAAAAATATTTTTCATCGACGCAAAAAATATAACAGAGTTACTTATCTTCTAAAATTAAAACATAATTTAATTCTGGAAAAATATTGCGTGAATAAAAATATATAAAAAAGTAATACATATTATGACTCTTGATATTAATAAATAAGACATAATCTGGGACAGCCATTGCTTTTAGCAGCACCTTATTTTTTTTTGCGTTGATTTTTCTTCAATAAAAATATTTACCTCGTAGCAAATACAATAAATCCAGGTTATCAGTACTTACTCATGCCGATAAAATGTTAAAAATGCGCATCGAATCGTATCTGATTATTTTACAATCGCAGAATCTCTCTTAACTTTTGCAAAAATATTTAGATTTTTTATTATACGTTATTTTACACATCCAGGGTATTTCAACATGCAAAATAGCCTGAATCTAAAACACAAATTGAAAGAAAAAAAAAGTTTTTTAGGTAAACCTTAAGAAATGGGTTTTGCAATTTTGGATTCCCAAATCAGACTTTAAAACCTGTTTTTAGTCCTTGATACAAATAACCAGTCGTAGGCCAGCTACCGTACTTTTTGAGATGTTGTTAGGATTTATGTATCGTACACACATGCCCCGAAATTATCAAAAAAAAACAGGTTTTGTCTTATACAGCGTGTAATAATGTAGAAATGTGTGACATATTTAAGGGTGATGTCGGGTTACATTGTAACCCAATATCACCCATCGGTTGGTATACAAAACAAAAAAAACAAAAAAACTTTTTCAAAAAAACCGACTGCAGAAACCCTCTAAGAAGTTTCAAACAAATCACTTTTCAAGCAGTCTGATGCAGTTGGTAACATCAAATCTGTCACTAAACTAAAGTGAATTCCACCAAATGTACCTACTTAACAAACTGCTTAGAAAGTAATTTTGTTCGGAACTTTTTAGTCGTTTTTTGTGGACGATTTTTTTTTGTCACTTTTTTTTTTGTTTTGCTATTTTTTCCTTAATGTGTATCAGCTACTCAACATCCGCCTTAAATATGACTGCACTTCGGGAACACACTGTGTGTGTGGTACGGTGAAACCTTCTAAAAATAAAAATTATTCGTAAGTTTCAAATAAATTTAATTTCGCTAGTAAGACATATTCCTTCATCTGGCTTTAAGAACATTAAGGTTTCTTATTGTTGATTGTGGTACAATGTCCCACCCCTCGACAACAACTGATTTTTATCTGCGTCACTTTACGCCAAAAAATAAGATACTGTAATGTGGTGCGTTTATAAAAATAACTAAATAAACAATCCATACGATCGCCTTTAAGGGTGGCCTACTTCTTTTACTACCACTTGAGTTAATCTTTTTAATCTCAGGGACTAATTTGATAGGTGCAAATGTCAAATTCCAAATTGAAAAAATAAACAACAATCACTTGAGATGTCAAATTAGTCTCTGGTACTCAAAAACGAACTTTAGTTAGATGTTTTAATTGCCTGGCCTATTAATGGAATATATAAATAATATAAGATAAACCGCATAGCTTTATCTCACTCGCAAGTCGTATTCCCGACAGAATATCGAATCGGCAAAAAGGAAAAAAAAAAACAAATTTTCATCCCCAATTCCTTCTAAAAATCTTCTAATATCTTGTGACGAATTAGTTATACCTTGAGACATCCAATTATACAGATTTTCTGACGACATTTGGAAAAAAAAATATTTTTCACACTAATTTTTTTTTCAGCTGATCAAAATTATTATGGGGTAGTAGTATTAGTATAGGTACAATTATTTTTTTAGGAACTGACCATGACTTTTTTGAAAAAAATTGTTCATTTACACGGGCAGAAGCGATTTGGAAATATGCCTACTACTTTCCGTTACACCTAGTACCATGGATATAGATTGCTAACTTTTGCCGGCGGCTCCACTCGCGTTAAAGTAGATAGCTTATATATAACCGTCTTCAGAAGCCCATCTATCTCTATATCAAATTTCAACAAACAAACTCACTTTCGCAATTTCAATATAAGTTAGGACAGATATTTCGAGAAGATTTTTCTCTCTATAAGCAGGTCGAAAACCTCGTTTTAAATATCTGCTAAGGTATTATTAAATTAGCATTACAAAGAAAACGTTACTATGAAAATTAAAGCTTCATAATATTAATATCCATAAGGTCAAAATATTTTAAAACAATATAAGAATAGAATAGGCGCCGTCCTAAAAAGGTAATAACCCAATATTATAATGTTTTCAATTGTTAACTGAATTATCATAACAATAGGTGTTTACAACGCATATTACAATATTATGGAATAACCCGCCTTGACTTTATGCTAAATGCCTAGTTAGTTCTCCATTTTAAATTTAAAAAAAAATCAATGTTGAAAAAACCCGACAATGGATTCACCGCGAGCATTCGCTTTACGAATTTGTTTTGCAAAAGATCGTTGCGCGAGCATTTTTGTTACGTTGCGAACGAACAGTTTTCTTCTACATATAGGCATTTGTGTAGAATATAAGTTCCTAATTCAAATCGCAATAACATCTCAGTGACTGCGACGCGAATGTGAACGCTCTATTAATTCATATTATAAATGCTAAAGTAACTCTTTTTTTACATTTTTTGTTACATTTTCAAAACTAAACCGCTTAACTGGTTTTAATGAAATTTGGCACAGAGATAGATTAGACTCTGGAGAAAGGCATAGGCGATTATAAGGTCTCAGTTTAAATTGAATCGGATTTTGAAAATTGGGGCTGGTGCTCCAAAATAATGTCCCAGAAACATTACCAAACTGCGGCCAAAAACTGGGCATCCTAAATAGAATGAAGCCATACTTCACGCCTGGACAGCTTTTAACCCTTTACAAAGCACAAGTCCGATCCTGCATGGAGTGTTGCAGCCACCTATGGGATGGCTCAGCTAAATACCAACTTGCCGCGCTTGACTCGGTGGAACGCAGAGCTAAAAGGCTCATTGGCGACGTAAGACTGGTGGATGCCAAGCTTCACAGCTTGGCTCATCGCCGCAAGGTTGCCTGCTTGTCGGTCTTCTACAGATTGTACTTCGGGGAGAGTGTCCAGGAACTCCACGACTTCATCCCACCGGCCCCCTTGTACCATCGGACTACCTTGTTGCTATTCCACCAATTCGCACTAAACGTTTCCAAACGTCTTTTATAATGAGCACAGCAGAGGAGTGGAACTCTCTGCCTGCGTCTGGGTTTCCGAACGCATACAACCCTAATCTCTTCAAAATTAGAGTGAACAGGCTTCTTCTGGGTAAGCTCGCTCCATCGTCGACTTTGTCTCTGTCATCTATGACCTAGACGAACTACGAACCCAGAATACAAATACAGCATATATGTAGTACTTATTCGCAGAACTACTACACACGTTACTAGAAAGGTTGTTGCCGTTTTCCTTCATTGATTTTAACAGCTAGCCCATAATGATAAGAGCCCTGATAATCTCTATTTTCTTGTAGACCTCACTCGTTGGAAACACTGACCCATTTTGGATTCAATTGTATCCATCTATTGTGTTGTTGTGGTCCGCGCTTCTGTGAAAATATAGGTATTTGTAATTATAAATATTCGAAAATAACGGGCAGATAATGTTATTATTGAGTATTTTTATAAATTTTGTAAAATCATCTGGAATTCTCTTGATTTTTGTAGCATAAACTTAATCCTGTTGCAAATGGTAAAAAAACCTAAGCTATAAAACTACGAGCACCTCAAATTTTCGCGTTTGCTTCGCTCGCTGATAATGTCGATTGTATCTATGGATTATTTTTGTAAAAATACCGTTAAAAAACAAGCTTTGAGAATGAGATTACTATCAAACCGCGTATTGATTTCATAAAACTAATAATTGTCTTTGAGGGGGTCCCTTAAATATTTCTCCCACCCCTGCCGAATTCTTGGAACCGCGTCTGAGTTATGAATGTAACTCAGACGCGGTTCCAAGAATTACTATTTTACTAATTACTCAAAAAACATTAAACTATTAAGTACTATTTTCTTTAAAATAATGAAATATTTGTTTCGGTATTTCTCCTGACATAAGTCAGGAGAAAAACCTCAATTTCACCTAAATGCACCAGGTTTTAAAGGTTTTGTACGGCGTCGGTAAATTAGGTGATGGTATTGGTAGCCCTAACCTTGGCCTTAAATAGCATCCACGTCGTTTCTATAATGTTGCCCGTGACAGCTAACGATCATTTTGACAGATTTACTTTTTAATTTCAGATTAAAAATGAATACATTACGTGGCAGGATGTATCAAAATTGAGCTCTGTTTTTTTTTTTCTAATCAGCCAGCATTCAGTCAAAACAGATAACGTAAATTGGTCTAGACTCTAGACGAATAAACTAAGTAACTTATGTTCGGCTAAATCGATTTGACAGCTAAATAGCATAGATTAAACTAACAAACGGCCTGATTTAAATATTAAGAGGCTTTGTTGTTAACGGAACATTGACATTTACGAAAACTTAAATAAAAATCCATTATAGAAGTAAGTAGGTACATACTCCATTTCTGTGACGCTGATTAAGTATTAACTCTGACATTGTTGTTTATTATTATGTCATTGTGGTTACAAATAGGCAATCCAATTGTCATTTCTATTGACAGACGTAATCCAGGCGCGATTATACATTAGGCCAATAATAATGTAGTCTATTTACAATTTTTAGTAAGTTATTTGGGGGAACCTAAGGCACGCGGAAGTCTGGACGGCGGAATTTATTTATTTTTCAGGTTTTTATAGTATGTTAAATGCGTCTATCTGTCACCGGTAAATTGTTTTCCGTTGGCCCTAATGTTACGCGGGTTTCTTGACAAGCAGCTGATACATTCGTTTTTTTTTATAGACCATAGATAAAACATTGAAGGCTGAAATCAAAACAGTGATGCCATAACTTGTAAATTGTTTACATCGGTAAGCAGCTATTACGGTTATTAGGCCTCGTGTAAAAATCGTAAACTTATAAAAATCTATTTTTACTCGTGTTTATATTTTTTTAAGAATACTTCGAACTACTAACATTTGTTTACATTTTTCACGTCATAACCGATGTTATACCGATGCTATACTATAATAAATATCTACGTTTGAAGATCCCTACCGCGTTTTCATAATAAATTATAGGCGTTTGGTAAGAATTTGTTTCAACGAATTATTTATTGATCCCATATTAAATAAGACATTGAGATGAGAGATATCTTTGAGGTTTTTTTTTGTTTCAAAATGAGGTCATGGTAAAGGGAGCAGAATAGAAATTTAGAATTATATTTCGGTCCCGAAGTTATTTGTTTTTGAAAAATGGTCTTTAATATTATTTTTAGAATGTTAATCTAAGTACTTACCTACTAATTAGTGGGGATCGTAAAACTACGAGCTAATCGCAGCCTGCAATGGAGACCTATTTTAACCAAATTCTCTTAAACGATTTTTACAACATTCCCGGGAATAGAATGAAATAATAATAATAATTTATTGTTTTTAGAATTTACAATCGATAAGTTGATTCCTGGAAGTCACACTAGGATTCCCTGTGTCGTGAGATCCAGGCTGAAGAGAAATGAAAAAAAAAAAATGAATGATGATGATGAGGGAAATGGAATGATAAAATATACTTAGAAGGTGTTTTAAGCCTACACCAAAATATTCATGGGCTCATGGAATCCAACAATGCGTGCGTAACGAAAAACTAAGATGTTATTTATGACCTTATGACCACATAACAAACTATTATACATTTGCATGGCATAGAGATTAATCTATTAGATATGACCATAAACAATAATCATAGTTTTTTTTTTGTCCTTTTCAACAATAAAGCTTACATAAGTGTGTAGTTTTAATAACAATATTTTTATTACAATTTCACGGTTCTCGGTTCCTTTCGTGGATAAATCGGTTATTTATTTTTCTTTTAGTATTATGGTCCGTGTGTCATTTTTGGGCATTGTGTGCAGTGGTTTTGTTGTTGCAAATGTTTTGTGGTTTAAAATTGATATCAAACACTTCATTGTTTAATAATTAACCTTTTTAGGTTGTTCAATAGTTGCTCGTATCACTTTATTCAATAGGGTAGATTGTTGAAATTGATTGTTGTTTGAATTTAGAATTCCCAAAATCAAATATTTCATGTATTTTCGCCACAAGATTACCCTTTTCTATGAACAGCCTAAGCATCTACCAGCCCGTTCATCAATTATTGTAACAGACGCATTTGATTGGCTAGATGTCCTTTAGGCCGCTCGTTAACGGCGCCATTTAATGAAAAGGCTAGGCAGTCAAGTAAACAGCTGATTCAGCTAGTTGGCTGCGACATATATACCTATGTTTATAAAAACTACAACGTAACGATGAAGGTCTATTTGCAATTAAAACGCACTGATTGTAAATCAAAACCTGGATTCGTTATCTCAATAACGTATGCGGATTAGTTAACACATTCCTAGCAGATGACTTGCCAACATTTTGTTATTAGCCTACGCGTCAAAGTCAGAGAGGCATGGTCATTTCTCTCGAATTTTGCTATTATTTAACAGTGGTTTATTAAAACGATTTTGGGTGTTTAAACATTTGCTTTATGTGACATCAAGTTGGAAAATCGAACATTAAAAATACATGATGTAACGTAAATGCTCCTATTACCGCCAGTTTTAGCTGTCTTAGGATTCACTTTAATAAAATAGATATAAGCTGTTATGTTAGGAAAGATGTTATAATTTATAATTAATCTCAACGAAGTATTCTTTGCAATTCAGTACTTAAATTCAATATTCAATAACACAATTGTTACTAAATAATTATTTAATCCAAAAGAGTAGTTGATTCTATTACCGACCCATAGAATGCAGCAAGATTCTATTACCGATTTTTCTACTTCTTTTACCGACCGCTACGAAGTTGTCACTTCTTCTATACTATTAAATAAAATAAAAAATCGTTTTTAAGGTATTTATTATAAAATAATAATAGTTATGAGACCAACATTATTACAATATGAATATATCTCTAAAATCATGAACAACGGTTCTCCTTCCTCTCCAACAGTTCCTTTCACAGGTCTGAATACAGCAACGTCTAAGGGTTGAAGAACATGCGTTGCATTAGGTAATAATGCTATTAGGATGATTCCCTTTTCTTTGAAAAAAAACTATCAGAGGGAGTGATATATGAGAAGTATGACCGTCGAGAAAAAAAGCTACAGGAAATTGTATGTTATGCTGAATAAGCCAGGGATGAGGGGAAAAGCAATTGGCAACGTACTCATAAAATGCGGCCATATTCATTAAACCTGACTCAGTGTGACCGATACCCCATCCAGATGGTACAGTTGGAACAATGTTTTTTGGTAAACGCTTGTATGGATATAAGACCATGGGAGGTACTATTGCAGCATCTGCAGACACATTTACTAGCACTGTTAAACACTCCTTTTCGCCATTGGCCACTCTACTATATACTTTCTTGCTGCCTCTTCGGACAAGAACCTGTTTTCCTTTGGGACACAAAAAGAATCCGGTCTCATCACAATTAAAAATCCGACTAGGATCTTCCAAAACATCAAGAAGGTTATTTTGTTCAAAATAACTATGTACTCGATTGAACCATGCTCTTACAGCTTCCTCTTTAATGTGTGTACGGCTTGTAGGCAAATTCTGAGTAAGTCGCCTTGAAATGGTAGGATGCTTCGCAATAAACTTAAGAAACCATCCTTTTCCGGGAACACCATCTTTAAAAGGATTAGAACGATTTAAGTTTTCCACCAATTTTGCTACTGTTTCCAACAATTGGTCCTTAGTTACAGGAAAACCTGACTTCCCGAGATAGAAAATCCAGTGTACCAGTCTTTTTTGTGTTTTCCACAATGTTCATGTATATATTTATTATTTCTCTTGTCACGCAGAGTTGTCGTCGGTATGCCATAGGTTTTAAAAGCTTCGTATATGCTGGTCCCTTCATTTATAGCTAGAAGCGCAGCTTCTAGTTGAGCAGAGGCGTACTGCTTGCGCTTCTGCGGCTCCATTATTCTATAAAAGAACACAATCTTTAAAGAGATATAGAATTTAATTCTTCGAAAGAAGCTTTAAAAAGTTACATGGCCCCCATTCCGTCCCGCCATTTTTATTTGATTTTAAAACCTATGAAATATAGCCAATGCCATGAAGCCATGAATGAAACTGGATAGCAAATATTATTTTAAATTAATAATATGGCCTGTGACAAAATCTCTCAAAACGTCACGTATGCAAGAAATAAGCCAATTAGTTCAAAAACATACATTTTATGTTTGTGTACTGTAATATTACCAAAAATATCGTCACAGCTGTGAGTCGGTAATAGAATCAAGTATGAAGGTTACAATATTCTATTAGCGATCAATAAAATTAATTATAAACAGATAAAATATCTGCTTTATGGAATACTGTTAAATTCGATCTCATTGCTATATTATTTCTTTTAGTGTCAGTTAGTCTTTAATTCAGATAATAAAGGTTATTTATAGTATAATATCATTATAATAATAGAGATATTGTCTAACGTTGAATCGAGTTTTACACAAAAACTTTAAGAAATAGCTTTGTCGTTAATAGATCTAACGAAGTAAAATAATTCTATGAAATGAACAAGAAAAAAATAAAATCAAATGAGGTAGTTTATAATAGATATTATTTTAAAATACTAAAATGTTCTCAAAATTTAACAACGCCATGGGTCGTTATTAGAATCAAGTTTTGTAATTTGGATTCTATTACCGCCTTAAATTAAAACACGATTTTATTACACAAAAACCAATAAAAAGTATTATATTAAGAGTTAGTTTAGAAAACGAATATATACGTTACAGTTGTAATGTGATAGCAAGAAGACAAGTCCATTTTAAGTGTGTTATTTTCCTTAAGTAATATTTAGGTGTACTTACGTGGCTGGAGACGCGACACTATGAAACGTGCGTTCGCTTCGGGCGCGTCCCACTTACTTTCAAATTATTTCTTTCCCTGGCTATTTAAACACACAAACTTTACTCTTTTTGTTGTCCAACAAAAATACGTAACTCATTTTTAAGGTATGACTTTTCTGGAACCCTATATAATGTCTAATATGAGTGATTTAAAAATTAGATCGTTAATAGAGTACACATTTTAGGGGGTCGTTAATAGGAGCTTTTACGTTAGGGGGTTTATTTCGCACTCACTTAAAGTTTTCGCCCCTCTTTTGAAAAAATCTTATGAATTGGCGCCAAAAATGGGGCGAATGTGGAAAAAATCGATTTAAGCTGCCAATCGTGTAAATTTATTTATAGTTTATACTTTATATATAATATGATTACGAATGTAAGCTGTCCGCTTTTGTCGTTAGGTAGGTACAACGAGAAAATTTTATCAAACAAAAATAACAGCCAAGTGAGAATCAGACTCGCACATGTAGACGTCGCACAAAATCACATTTTTTGTATTTTTAAAATAAATATTTTTTATTACCTTTTGTTATGGCATAACATCATTTGTTAGAATTAAAATGTCAATCGAAAAACTGGTTATAATAGATCTATATTGCGGACGACGACTGATCCGTCTTTTTAAATTAAAATTATCGCAACCAGTTTGAACTACGAATGACGAATACGGTAAATGCTACACCAGCAATTAGTTTTATATTCATAACGTGTCGATTTACTACGTAAGTATACCGATCATGTTCTAGGAATAGATACAAATATCTATAAGAAAATTGTCTCAAGAGTGTGGGAAAATGTCTCAGTTATATTCCCTTGAGTAAAGATTACAGTTAAGCAAAATAACGTCAATACATTCTCCCTTGTGCGAACTTATTTTATTTTATGATTAAATTTTAACATCGAGCTTATGAATATGATAGATCAATTGAACACTTTATTTGACTACATTTAATTTTCACCCAGAATTTTCAACCAAAAATAAAATAGCAGGCAGAAACTTCAGATGTGACGAATGACGATCCTTACATACTCTTTTTGCTTTGTTTTTGTTCATACAAGCATTTATTCATACATGCACGCCTGTTGTGAGCACTAAGCACCTGACCTTTCAGAAGAATATAACCAATTAGGTCTATGTAGGTATGTCTTTCTATAATGTTCTCTCCCGACGTTTCCACTCACATTTGCCTAGTACCAAGTACCTTTTGTAACTTAAAATTATGTATATAGTATAATGCCAGTAGTTTTCTTAAGGGTTCTACAGTAAATATGCATGAGATGTCAAAGTAAATAGTAAAGTTTTCAAGTGTGTCTCAAGCACTTAATGGCTTGGTCGTTCTTAGGCCTTTGAAGGAAATCATGCATACAATATGGTGTTTCTTTAATGAAAATAGACACAATTTTGCATAAAATTGTCAGTTAAAAAAGCTCTTGAATGTATTTATTTAGACCTAAAGGTGTAAATAAATAGATTCAAGAACTTTTAACTTCAAGAGCGTTGAATTTCTAAACGTGATGTCTCACACAGATCATTTCACGTTTGCGAATATCATTTCTTTAATCCCTCTGACATACTTTAACACCAATCGACTTCACTTTTACTTCACCCAAAAATACTTTTCGCTATATTTAACGTCAAAAAACCGGACTTAAATGATCTGGCGCCGTGCGGATTAACGGGTTAGCTCATGCGAGTTTAATATTGGCGCCAAAAGAATGGTGTCGGCCATTTAAAGTGTTGACATTTAATTAATTATTATTGGCTGTACTCGTATTAAGTTTAAATGTACTTGATTTAAAGTAGGATGAAAGTGACAATTGAAAAGGCTTTTAAGTTTTTTTTTTTTTAATTAGTTTCTGCAAGTCTACGTATGAATTCTTATTCAACCTACGATATGACAAACTATGGAACAAAGTAGCTACAAGAATGTTCAAGTTTATTAGGCTTATTGAATAAAAATCTGAGCATACGATTAGTTTAAATAGTGATTAGCGGATTCTAGAAGAAATCTAGAGAATAAAAAATCCGCTAATTAATATTTTAACTATGTATGTTTACCTAATCGTTTAAGTTCTAAGTAGTAAATTTTTTGCAGTTTTAAAATTCTGTCGTTTTGCTAGACAATAAGAAGACAGACTCGTTGTTTGAATTTTAACTAAATCGGACCATAATGATTTAGTTAAAATTCAAACAACGAGTCTAATATATGAATTAAGTAATAGATCTAATTCGAAGTGTAGGTACACAAAATTTATATGGTATTGTAAAAGTATATATGTAAAATTATACAGTATTTTCACTCTCAGAATTTAAACGTTGGTATGTTTAATCTGAGCAGACGCGGTATCCAATGTCTTTTAACAGCTACAAATTGTGTAACAAATCTGAGACTGTTACACACATCACTGGTTCAATCTAGATCACCATGGAAACAAACATACCAAGATTTAAGTACATAAATTGACTGTAACTAGACCAATGGAAGATGAAGGAATGCCAAGGTCGATTGCAGCAATTAGCGCGTCTCTCTTACGGTATCTAAGACATAAAAATACCGCCAGTATCAGTCGGACGAAATGTCAACAAAGAAGACGCCATTCATTTTCTAATTAGATGTTATTTTTTACCGAATTTAGGTTAGGTTTTGCAATGTGTAATTTGAATTTTAGATAATTTAACATGTTATTTTAGTAAAAACCTAAGTTGTTTATTAAATAGGTAGAGATATCTACCTAAACTGCCACTTACTTATTGAAAAAATAATGCATTATTGGGTACATTTATGTTTCCATCTGTCACTAAATTTGTTCAAATTATGAAGATTATTAATACAAAAAATACACTATGTTTCAAACTAAGCAGGTTCTTTATAAAACTTTTTCATGGAGAAGTAAGAATCCGCTAATCAGTATTTAAATGAATCGTATACTTCGTTTTTTTTATGAATAAGTTAGTATAAGCCAACCAAGCTTCACTAAAATGTATTTGACAAAACGATTCTTAAAACTAAAACCTCTTAACGTAACAACAATGTCCTTTCAAAAGTACAGTGTTGCAACATAAGAAAACGTGCGTGTCAAATGTGACGTTTCTATGTTTTCGTCCGACTGTCATTCGGTTTTGTCTGTTTAGACTACAACTGCCGCTGACAACAATGATTTATTGCAGACTTCTCCTGAATGACACCTCGTAATTTGACGAAGTAGAACGAGATATTTTGTTTTATTGTACCTACTTAAAACAGGATGTGCCGTGATTAAGATATTGGTAGCTGTTACGAAGATTATAAGAAGGCCAATTCTCGTACTTAAAAATCGTTTATCTTTAAATCGCAATATCAGCTCAGCGACAATCAATGTCACAATATAGCCAAATTAGTGATTGTTTTGACAGTGAGTACTAAAAGGAAGATTTATATTTAATTATTTCCATATTCGCCCCAAATGATAAGGATTTTTTTTTAAAAAAAGAGCTATAAATTGGGGCATAAACCGGACAATCTAAGTTGATAAGTCATGTTAGCCATACGAATTGGCTATAGTTTTGCCTATAAAGGTTTGTAAATTTTTGAATCACTTCCCAGTTTCCTATTGAGCTGAAATTTTGCCTGTATATGTTAACGGCTGACGATGCAATAGATATTATTGATAGAAATAGATACATAAGTACAACGCCCAAACCTACAATTCGGCCCACTCAAGTTTGCCACTGTCAGTTCCGGCAGCATTCCGCTGATTAGCAGACTTGCGTGGGACATGCTTAACTTAGGCATATAATTTCAACAGGTTTTCATATCCTGTGTACCAGTTCCCACCAGAGTCTAAAACGAATCCTAGTAAGAGAATTTTACTCCTCACAATATTTCATACCAACAGTAAATCTGACTCCAGTCTTGCCAAGAGCTACCGTGTTACCCAATTAATGAGTTGTGGAGGTCTGGTAGGCAGCCGCTCCACGTAAAATACTGGTATATAGGCGCCAGCATATCAAGCTACAACAATCCGTCAAATTTCTTTTCAACTTTATTTCTACAGTGTTAGGTTCAAGGTTGATTGGGAAAATTTGACAGTTTCGGGTAGCTTGACGTGCTGTAGGTACTTAAAATCTTATTCAAGCTTCACTTCAAAGAATAAAAACTTGCGAGTTTGTAAGCAATACCGTGGGGAGTACTTGTAAATAATCTTAATGTCTATCCGTAAAATCGAATTCATTTCAAAATCTAACGAGTATAAAGGTCCCATTAAAATAGATGGACAAATTTTAACACAGCATTCAGTACGTCTAACCAAAAATATCCAAAAAAAAGAAAAAAAATGATTAAAGTGATTTAATTTTACCTAAAATAGTAAATTGCCAACGTTCTTAGTGTATTTTCGCTAGCTGTTTATTTCTTGGAAGTATCTAATGCGTTTTTCTTATTATTTTTTTTACTATGGTCGTTATTTTTGTGATCTGAATAATTTTAAAAGTTTGTCTCGTTTTGGCGCAGGATTTTATTATGAATTTAAAACATTAAAGGAAGGTTCATGTAGGTTCACATTTTGTGATGCTTTTGGCTTACAAATGTCCCACAAAAACATTTAATTTGGTAAGTAGAACACAACTGCGTCAATAAAAAAACAAGACAAATTTAAATACACTAAATGCATTATTTAATTATTATTCATAAGTAGAACAAAGAGAATAAAGTAGTATATTATGTTAAGTTTAACATTGAGAAAATTAGGTCATTGGAGTGTTTGTGCTAAACGGTTATGTTACGAAACTTAACTTTTGGACGTTAGACATGTCAATTTGCTCTCTTTAATTACCAACTTTGAAGCTTCACTTCGTCGCTGATGAAGATATTTAAAAATTCATTCACATCTAGTTTATTCCCTATTTCTTCTCCCGGGTACCTATCTACATCTACAACTACACTAATATTTTAAAGAGGAAACATTTTTATTTTTGTGTGTGTGTATGTTTGTAATGAATAAACTCTAAAAACTACTCAACCGATTTGAAAAATTCTTTCAGCAATGGGTAGCTACATTATCAGCGAGTGACATAGAATATATTTTATCCCCGTACTCCCATGGGAACGGGAACTACGCGGGTGAAACCGCGTGACTTCCGCTAGAAGTAGATATAAAAATTGATTTATATTTTTTTTCTGACAGCTAAAACCAATTCGCATCTTAGTCGCTATCTGTCAAAAAAGCCTCATATTCCATACATTTTTGACAGATTGTGCGACTGACAAGCGAATGTGAACGTTGCTTTAAAATTTGTAGATTGGTACTCTTGGGGTCTTTAAGTTAAGAGAGTGAATAGATTTCTTCAATACAACTTTACTACTGATAAACAGAGGTATGACGATTCCGACTTGCTAATTAAACACTTGATTTTATTTATTGACTAGCTTTTGCCCGCGACTTCGTCCGCGTAGAATAGTTATTTGGACATTTTTATTTTAAGATTATGAAGTTAAGTAAAGTTTCAGCCGATGCAGTAGCATCGGCTGAAACTTTCTGTTCAGTAGAACAGAGAAAGAATAGAGAGATAGTTTAACAAATGTTCGACGTGATTCTTTAAATTGGCATAACTTTTTTATTTATAAACTGATTCAAATGAAACAAACACTTAATGTTAAGTGAAGCTTACCACAATGTATTAGTAACCACATCTAAATCGGATAAGCCGTTTCTGAGATTAGCGTGCACAAACGCACAGACAAACAGACAAAAATTCTAACAATCATTGTTCTGGGTGCTATTTGTGTTGATAAAGGTCCCAATAATATTTTTCCTTATAAATCTTCCATGTACAGACAGCGATCCGTTACATTTTTATTATATGTATAGAATATGTATAGATTAAGTATGAATGTGTTTATTTATCTAAGATTGTAATTACCTATTTACCTAACTCACAAATTTTTAATAGAATTATTTGTTTAATGTAATCTATTGACATGCCACCTGAATTGGAACTGTCATTGTTATTTCTTGTTTATATAAATTCTGTACGCCATATATTGGCAAAACATAGCGAATATATATTAGTCAATATACCAACCGTAACCTGCCAGGGTTGCGGAATTAGTTCGAAAGAGTCACCGCGGCCCTGGAACGCAAAGGGCTTTAGAAGGAATACGGATGGGTTTTAGTCAGTAAGAGTCTGACACGCCCTTCCGCTCCACCCAGAGCGGAAGAAATTTGATGATTTCCCATCCTTATTTAAATGATTGGACCAAATTGATTGACAAGCGTTCTCCATCATCGCCCATAGCTTTCCATCAGGTGAGATTGTGGTCAAAGACTAGCCTATCAAAGACAACGGAAAAGATTTCTTCTCTCAAGCTCCGAACGGGTTCAAGAACATCACAACTCGCCACACCGAAACATTGCATCCTCAATCACAGTATCCATTTTAATCACCCAAATCGATCAAGGTGACCCATGCAAATCAATTACAATGCAACTGTAAATCAGTGCAATAAAGTTTAATTTAGACTGTCTGAGTGCTCGATATGGGCCCTTAATAATGATGCATTATTATTTGTAATGCTTTTAGTATGATTTATTGAATTGCTTGTGGGTTTGGTGTAAGTACTGCAACGGTTTTAACTCGATGGTTCAGGCGCCGAAATGCTGATTAAAATTGTGATTTGTAATGTATCCCAGCCATTTAACGATGGGCTAGCAAGCTGGTTACAAAATAGCCCAGCTTGGCCAGTCGTCGACTTTTAGACATTGGAAGGTTCCCCCTAGTATCACCACGACCACTGGTCCTGTAATACAGCCAGGTTTCTGCTGTCCTACTTCTGGGCAATGATCTCTATTGTACGAAAAAGCCTGGATCATAAATGACTACCTACGCTTACTCAAAGAGGGTTAGTGAAGTAAACATTCACGGTCTTCATTCAATTCCTCTGCTTTATTCAAATATTCTTCCTTCATCTCTATAGGTTACTTGATGGTATAGACTATTATCGCAAAAAAAATCCTCAAAGTCTCAAGCACATTATTTCGATCAAACAAATAATTTTGACACCTGTCATTGCCATCATCCGTTATAAAAAAGGTATGTTATTCGCCCTAAGTAGCTCCGTCTCTCTCACAACGGAATACGCTGTCATCCATGTATCTACATCTATTCACCCATATATTCACAAAGATCAACACTCTCTTGGTGACATTGTCAAGTGCGTTTCACATCGTATCACAGACCAACCGTTTAAAAATACAAGAAACATTATTAATTAATTCTATACCAGCAAAAGTAAACAGAATACCATCCTTTCAATGTAAATGGGTTTCTACATTATACATTCAATATTCGAGAGGAATGTGAATACAATATACGTAGGAAATAGCAGATGCAATTACCTCGGGAACTAATTAGTGATTCTTAGAATCAATCAGTTATTTAGGTCGGTTTGATTCCAGGAAAATTCTGATCTTATTTGAAACGGTTTAACATTCTTGATATGTTTGCCCTAAATTCCTATATTAAAAGCCAATTAATTTTGTGATAAACTTAGTAGCTTCACGGGTCTTTTGATGGCAATATGGTCTCGCGTCCTATCCCTGCCGGAGTACGTGTTTCCTGATAGCTGCAACTTGGGGGTCTTTAACTCAAGACTGAACTGGTTACTTTTAGGTTAGCGTGCTTCATCGTCGACCTCATTATCGATTTCCATCGGGTGCCATTGTGGTCAAAGTCAAGCCTATTTATAATGAAAAAACCTATCTGCTGAAATCTGGGCGTGCTTTACCCCTTATGGGGGTATCGGGGTATGGTATTGTGAGTGTGACAGTTATTTATACCAATGATTTTGTTTGTTATCTATGGTGCTTAGCAACTTGACTTATCCCAGTTGCAAACCTCTCTTTTGGGCCTCTTGGTCTTAATCTATTGTGTTTCCTGCTTGAAACGGAGGGAAGTGGAAATTATGTTTTTCCTACTCCTCTCCATTTTTGTTGCAGGTTTCAACACCGTTGAATCTTTTCACCGGTACTTGACGATCATCTGTGACTCGGTGCTTCACTGGTGGTCGCCACTGTTGATTCTGTCTTTTAATAGTTGCAGTGGGTGGGAACAGTGTATTTGGTTGTCTTAAATTAAACTTACCCCTTTACTTTGTTTAAGATCATTCTGTAAATGCATTTAAATTTACATTGCTCTCCATAAGCAGCTATTTGAGCCGATGTTACTAGTTCACTATCGTTGAGGAATTAGGAAGATAGTGTTATCTCACAATTTCTAGTCAGGGTTCTAACTTCGACCCAAACATGTGTGCAGATGATTCATAGATATTCCGCTGTTCCACACATTATCAATCGTTATCAATCGCGAACCGTCCTATCGAAACTGAGATTTATAACCTATTTAGGTTACGAGTGCCGTTGGGTCCAATTGCTATGTCCTAAAACCAACAATTTGAAGACACGGTGACATCTACCAACACGTGTGGTAGGTAATGGCCAACTACGTTTCACAGAGAGGACGTTTCCGTCCTTATGGGCTGAATATGCTCATGCTAATGTGTAGTCGTGTCTCAGTTCAGCATGATCAATAAGAATAACTCCTCATCATCATCATGATGGAGAGGAATGACGATATCCGCAAGAGAACCAAGGTTACCGACATAGCCCGAAGGATCGCCAAACTGAAGTGGCAGTGGGCAGGGCACATTGCTCGCAGAACAGATGGTCGATGGGGCCGAAAAGTTTTAGAGTGGCGACCGCGTACCGGAAGACGTAGCGTTGGAAGGCCTCCCACAAGGTGGACCGATGAACTTATCTCATCTAGCGGATTTCATGTTTACCAATAATGTTACCACTTACAACAACAATGTTACCGCAACTAGCTTGGGCGCAGATCTGCCCTCGTCATTGTGCAGGTCGTGCGTGTATGATCAGAGGGCGAATAGGGAATGTGCAAGTTAAAGTATTTATTTAAACAATTAAAAAATATCAAAAATAGTATCAAAATTGACCGAAAATCTAACGAGATATTATAACTAGTAATAACTGGATAATGTTGCTAGTAGTATAATAAGTGTTTTGTTTAACTGGTAACACAGGATGTATTACATTTAATTGTACTCCTGTTTTTTATCCCGAAATAAAATAAAATAAAATATATTTTTTTTAAACAAATAAATCTGCCGCTTTCGTGAAAATGCCGTTTTCTATGGCAGGAGTATATGCGTCAGAATGTGTATTTGACGTCAGAGTTGGTATCGGACTTCTCTTTCTAACAGTCAACTTCGAAGCTAATACTAGAACTAGTCCCGTTTTACACTTTGGGTACGGGACCCTAATGAGTAGAATTGGCACCCAGATGAGTTAACGTAAGCGAAGCAAAAGGAGTATAATATATTATCTAACGTGTCATGCACTTTACAACCTATCCAATCCAAAAATGGTTTTACTTTCGATAAAACGTGCATTAGCTCCTTAATGCATTATTTTAATCAGGTATGACGTTCCCTGATCGATGGCACGATCTGCTGATCTTTATCATTTGTTTGTGAATTCCAATGAGCAGTCGTTTTATCACTATTATGAAATATTTTGTTGACAATCTCTTCAAATGCTTTTGCAAGGTCATATCCTACACCTAGATATAGGTAAAGGATATACTTACATATCAGAGCTACAAGGAAGTGTCACGCAATTTTGAACCATGTGCGGTATAGCTAACACGTTCTAACTCCTTGATTTGCTCTCCTCATCAACTGCCTTGCAAATGATTATGGTAACATATTTGGATGTTTGTCTCAGGCGGTACACTCTTGTCAGAGCTGTGGTGGTCGTTATATAGTGTTCCGGACAGTTGTCATCTTCTTTCACAACTTCTCGCCATTTTTTGCCTGTTAGCGGTCATTCTGGTACACTCATGCAATGGACCGCCCACAGCAGACTTTATTTGGTCGGTCTATCGCTTCGAAAACCTACCACGCGGCCTAGTGCCTTCGACTCTGCCTTGCACAACGAGGCGTTTGATGGAGTCACTGTCCCGCCTAGAGACGTGTTCGAAGAACTTGAGCATGCGAATTTGTACTTGAGCTGATAAGCGTCGTTTGATGGCTAATTCTTCGAGTATGGATGCATTTGTGGCTCTGTCTCGCACACGAGTCTCAGCAGTCCCAGCAGTCCGCTGAGCGTTAGCCGTTTTGCGCGAATGTGACGCATATCTTCCCAACTTGAATTACATTTGTAATTGAAGTTATACTTCTTATGGCGCGATGGAGAAAACTGATGAGAGTGAATTTTTACGATGCGCGCGCACACCGACATCTGAATTCTACATCGTGAAGTTAGTTCTAGGTGGCATGAAAATCGATAACTATGTTCAAGTTGTATATTCTAGTATTTTTTTATTGTCTTTTGTTTCTTTTATGTTTGAATTTCGAAGAAGAATGTGGTTTTAATTTCGAAATAAAGCGCCAAAATATAAGATACAAATATTTTGATAAAAGTAATTGATTAGACACTAATTTTTCCCGCGGCTCAGCTCCTTTTATTTTATCCTAGAAGATTTTATTGGAATATGATGATTTTTCGAAGACAAAAAACAGCCTCTTCATGAATGAGTTTTCTTAATCGGATTTGTATCTACAGTAGAACGGAACAAAGAATTTTACCGTTTATAATAATTTTTAGTATTGACTATTTTGAAAAATGGAGTCTCGTAACTTATATGTCATTGTAAGTAGGTACCCATAAACTTCTCAGGTACACACCATCCAGAATAGAAAGTTGGTATTAATTTCAAATAGGTACTACTAACAAAACATTCGAATCAAAAAAAAAAAAAATTGCATGATATCTGCCCTATTTTATGAACAAACAGTTTTAAAGCTATGAAACGTATCAGTTATTTAGCGTAATAGACTTAATTGGCGAACGTTCGAACGCAACAAATTGAAGCTGAAAACAATACAAATATTTTAAAACTTTTATATTTTTTTAGTTGTGAATGTTTTTTAGTTATTTTTTTTCCATACGCCAAAGAAGTATAACTTCTAACGCGTGTACATAAGTACACACACTCTTTTTTTTTGTTTATTTTTTTTTTTGGTATGCGTCATGCTTGTCGCAAATTTCTATCTTCTTCTTTCATCCTTCTTCTTCTCTTAAACTCGGTCCATGATACTTCCAGCACCACATTCCCAGAACGTATATCTTCTTCCTTTTTAGGATTAGGTCACAGGTATTTTCCAATGGGATGATTTCCGACCCTCACGCTTAGTCGCTGGCTAAAGTTAGAACAAGTCTTCCTTATTAGGCTGAAGAACAGTCTATCGGAATTTTCGATTACGTGGGTACCTACCTACCCAGAATTCGTCATTCGAAGAGGCTCTTTTAGACCGCGTCAAATAATTCCAATCTCGGACTTTACCTACGTCAAGTTAAATATACGTCATGCCAGTTAGAAGGAAAAAAAAAAAAACAACGTCGTTCTATTTTTAAATATCCTAAAACCGGATAGTTTCGGTACGAATACGGTGTTAAGACGAGATATTAACAGCTCTATGATAAATGGTTAGCAAGAAAGGTTGCGTCATAGGCCATCATGACCAAAACGGCTTTACATATCTGTAATAAAATACATGACGGAGGGACTAGTATCTAAATAATAACAATCGCATGGTACGATCTTCGAGGTTAAGCAGCGGTTGCTGAGGCCGGTTGATGGATGGGTGACTATTACATACCGAGACTCCTCCGTGCCTCGAAAAGCACGTTTAGCTGTTGGTCCCGGCTGTCTTTTATAGATCTTTGACAGTTGTTACGGATAGTCAAAAGCCAGAAAATCTGACAGCAGGTATGCTAAAGGGTACCGTGTTACCCAGTTACTGAGTAGTGGAAGTTAGGTAAGCAGTCGCTACATGTAATACACTGGTACAAATATCGAAGGAAAAGGGTTAGACAAATTGGTTGCGTTGTTTCTGTAACTCAAATTCAAAGTACATTTAGTTCACACTAGCGGACGTCACGCGGAATCACCCGCGTAGTTCCCGTTCCCATGGGGGTACGGGGATAAAATGCAAGCCGATGTTACTCGCTGATAATGTGGCTATCCATTGCTGAAAGAATTTTTCAAATCGGTCCAGTAGTTTTTGAGTTCAATCATTACAAACATACACACAAAAATAAAATTTTTTGCTCTTTAAAATATTAGTGTAGATGTAGATTACAGTTAGTCCATGGTTGGAATTGGTTGTTTCCTATGGAGAAGAACTGGCAGGAAACTGTACGGTAACTTTTTTAAAATATTTATTGATTTTTACAATGTTTCCGAGTTTTAATAGGTTTGAGAGCACTTCAAACCTTGTGTGTATGTGGGTTAACACCGCAGGTTCATCCCCAAATATTAATTCTAGATCGATCCAGCCCAGCGACGCCCTAAGCCGAGGTCCGTACCCCAAAGGGGGTGCCCTTAGCGTGTAGTCGCTTAGTTTTTATAAACCCTGGCTGGAGGCTTTAATATTATATTACGGCCACCACAGGCAAGCCCGGTTAAGCAGTCGACAACCTCATTGGTTGAACTGCGAGACGCCACAAACAAAAAAAAAAACCGCAGGTTCCTTAACTAACTACAATAAGCTCTTAAGTGTCACATAGGTATCCATTCTAAAACAGTCAGCCGACATTTTAAACAAAAGCCCTTTATCCCTTCACATTATGCAAATAGAAACTCGAGATAACCGAAATACAAACTTACATACACCACTTCATTTTAACACCTTTTCAAACAATTTGTTTGGGTATCGGCCTTTTGTAGCCGCACAAATGAAGTTGTCGAGGTTCCGTATCGTATCGTAAATTTTGTATAGGTATCGACAGTAAGTGGCTAAATGATTTATTTTCTGTTTGTTAAGTCTTTGTTAGGGGCTTGACAAGGGCAGGATACATAAGAAAACATATATCCACGTATATGTTAGGTAAGCTTTAAAAGAAGTCCCACCGGCACCATAAATCAGTGTTTGTTTGTATGTTGCTCAATCACTACGAAACTGCTTGACAGTTATTGATGAATTTTGGCACGAGATGTTGTATTGTTGTTTCAACTTTTGAAGTTTCAAATGTTGAAATTAGTTTGTTTTAGATTTCACGTTCATTGAGACATTGGTGTTTTGAGTTATTCTGCGATTTATTTTCGAACTTGTAAAATTTGACCAGCTATCTACGTTATGATGCTGCAATTATTAATTCCCAAACAACTTTGTTCTTCATAAAATATTTCAGCATCTGTTCCCTTTCGAAGTTTGAGAGTCAAAATACAACAAAGTGACACGTTTAAAATTAATGCTAACCCGATGCTAAAGTAATAAAAGGTCACATTATTACGACATGTGTGACTTATGCCGCCAATTGTACTAAAATAAAAAATAAATTGAACCAATTCTCACGGCCATCTTTTATTTTTATAATGTTTTTTTTTAGCATTGTATGGACTGACGCAATTTTAATTGTTGCCAGTTGAAAATATGGGACAGAGGTTTATTTTTGTTTGTGGTTATTAAAGTAGGTACTTGTGTTCTGATAGAACTATAGAAAGCGAATTCATCCTAATATAAAAAAATCTGATTAGTCCGTCAGATAGATTTCCAAATAATATTGGACATGTACGATAGTAACTCGGTTTTGCCGTTTGTCTGTTTGTTACGTTTTCACGCCTAAACAGCTGAACCAATTTTGACGAGTTTTGGTATACTTAGAGATAGATTACACCTTGTAGGAGGACGTAGGATACTTTTTATCACAGGAGTTATTTCCGACTTTCACGAGTGTGAAGACTAAAGCTCTAATAGATTATTTTCAAAAAGTTTTTAGTAAGGAAATTTCCTCAAACATAAGTCTAGTTGTCATCTTACTGAATGGATACGTAACACCCTAGGGGTGGGCCCTTAGAGGAATAAAGATGTGATGAATTTACCTTTGGTGAAAAATAATATCGTGCGGAATACATACAATATTATATGTCGTAGAACCAAAAATTCTGTGACATCCAAAACAAACCGCAGCGGGCCCACGTGCAGAATTATAGCTCACTTCCTCTCATAGGGGAGACCTGTATTCCAGCAGTAGCAACATTACCTATAGGCTGATGTGTCTCTCAGTCATGAATAATAATGCCACTAAAGGCCTGTTAACTTGGCCCGGCATAGTTATTTTCTTGACTTTTAAGTCAAGAAAATAACTATGACATAAGAACTAGTGTTAATAGGTATTTGCAAAGATACGGTCAATTGTACTTAAGTTACTACATACATTATGTGGGTAAGCCTCATCAACAAATGGTTGCTGAATACCAAAAGTTTTTATACAATTCATTATTATCAAGCATACTTGAACGAAGTATTTAAGAAAAAAATCGTATCCAAACTGTAATTCTAAAAAAATCTCGCGCTCTAAATAACTAATTAACCACCCGCGGCTCCGCCCGCGTGATAGTCGAAAATTATCCCAAGTGAACATATTCCCGGGCACTGTGCCAAATTTCATCAAAATCCATTCAGTAGTTTTTGCGTGAAAGAGTAACAAACATCCATTCATCCATCCACACTTACAAACTTTCGCGTTTATAATATTAGTAGGATACATGCATGCGTTAAACATATATATATATACCTACGTGATACATTCAGGTATGCACTTAAAAATAAATTACACTCACAAAGATCCATTTTATGGACCGCAATAGTAAAGAATAATCATAACACTTAAATACTCAGTGTTCTTGCGCCAGTAAAAAAACATCTATTTATCTGTTCATTGGGTGTTTTCATCTTTGGGTGGTAACCACTAACCATCTCCATAAACAATTCATGGGCTTTCAATTTTCAAAAGCAAGAGTGATCGCATTTTATGAGCTCGCTCGTTCAATCCTAGACCGTCTCTTTGAATCTGGTGACATTAAAGCAAAATAAATATGAGAATAATACAAAAGCGTAGCTCTCGTAGCTCTATTCGATATTAATAGAAGAACACTGCCGGGTACCGTTTCTGCACTTGGACGATAAATCTACTAGTACTACTAGGTATCTACTGTGTGTCGCTTTCCTCAAAAGACCATTTCAGACACTGATTTGTATGGTCCTCATTTAACGGATTGTGAATGTGAGGACCATGTAGAGCGCAATATTAGGGGTTCATTTCATATTAGTCTGGCATTTTGAGTTCTTTATGCGGCCTACCCAAATGTCCTTACTTTGGTATTGTTCGTCAAATCGTTGAGCTCCTTAAAGATCTAAGTTTGAGCTACACGATAACTGACAAATGCTTGCACTGCCAGGACAGGTCCACTCAAATCTGAGTGGCACTTTTGGGCCTACATGGTTCTCATATGATTTGACCAGTACGATCGTATGGACTTTAAAAGAGACTTTGACCTCTGAGTTTGTTTCGGTGTTTCTTAGTCGGTAGTCAGCTAGGAAACACCAGCCTCATCTAGTTTAAAAATGACCAAAAAGATTGACGTATAAAAGAGTTATGTTTAACCTTCTTACAAAATAAATATCATTTATCAATTGCCAACGACCAAATAGACGACTAGTAGGTACTACCCGCTGAAGCGGTATTCGAGATCTGACACATTAATTATACCTACACACAGTCATAGTATGAAACTCTCTGCCTGTGTAGATGTTCCCTTTCACCTATTGCTCGTCAGTCTTCAAAACAAAAGTGATCTGATATCTCCTGGGCTTGTTCTTAGCGAGATCCAAGACACGATGAAAAACACTTAAGATTCCCATGAAAATAAATCTGTTTAACTTTTAATAAAGTACTACATTCTTGTCAGAAAACATAAACAGATTAAGCTTGTTGTTACTGTGGAGCAGTCATAAACTATCGAAGGAGGTTTAATGGTTTTACTAACAAAAACAAAACGAAAACATTAACTCTACGATAGAAGCAATTTATAAGTCGTAAAGGCTGAAAGCCAAAGAATGAAAATAAAAATAAATGTAGAAGCGACAACGCGAATGTTCGCTTTAACACAATACATAAGATAATTAAAAATCTTTAACCAAAGAAAGTAGAGGTATTAATATGGGAGTCCGAGATAATATCACGGTGCACGGGACGCAGTGGATAAAGGAAACGTGTTGTGCTGAAGGCCATTCTCGTACTTAAAAAACGTACAAGTTCAAGTCGAAATATCATCGGAGCGAAAATCAATGACAAAAAATTTACAAAATATAGGGAAATAAAGTTGTTTTTGACAGTTTGTTACTGCGATGCGAATGCAAACGCTCCTTTAATTACGAGAACTGTCAGGACAGGAAGATGATGATTGATAAAATTTAAGACAAGAAAGTTTCGAGTTCGAATGTTAAGAACATTTTCATCATTTCACAAAAAAAAAGTCAAAAACAGAAAAAAAAACAACCGAATTAATAAAAATAGAAGAATAAAAAATCCATCACTATCTCAAATTCAATTAAAAAAAAAAACACAATAATAAAACTTTGTCAACATAATAAGATACAAAAACCATTCACCAATATAGGTACTAATTACATAATATAATAGACCAACATAAAGCAATGTTCATTTCAAAAATAAAATCATAACTATACTAGGAGTCATTTAAGTTTGCCACTCTAAAGTTCGTCACAATTCGCAGCGCAGTAGTCTATTTTACAACCGATCATAATACTTTTCAATTCATTGGTTGTAAAAATTCAAATTATTGTGTAAGATGAACATTAAGACGGAATGAATATTAAAATGATGTTGAATGCGTGAAAGAATAACTCGGATTGCGATGATCTCTTGATAATGGGGTAAAAATCCACCGAGATAGAAACTGATGGATATGCATGGAAGCCAAATAAAGTAGAAGGGTATAATATAGTCTAGGGAATACATAGTAAAACAGCTGGAGACAATATAAAAAGGACTAACCAACATAGATCTCAATTCTTAAAATAAATACCTAGGCGTTTTCTATTTCCGTAATCTTTCTACTATTTTAAATTGTCTATTGCCTATCATCAATGTCATCTGAATATATTTTATAGTTTGTTTTACTTTTAGAAAGTGTCGTTTCTGCAAATATCTAGGAACTCATTGAACCCTAAGAGTGCGACGACCCATTTCTTACAAATGTTTCAGATAACGTTGCCAATGGGTTTGGTGTTTCATACTTTATGGTTTTAGAACTTTTTAATTTTATTTTTTACGATTATTGAGGAATTGAGATGCTTTTGAAAATTATTGTCTGCATCAGGACATTGACCTTCGTTCTTTCTCTTTTATTATGGATATTCTACTTACCGTACCCGTGGCAGCGAGCCAGTCAAATTTTTTATCAACCTATACTGGCCCACAGACAGGTACAGGTACAGGTATTCCTGTAGCCTTCCGCTCTTCCCAATTTGTTTCCTTCTCCGACCAATCCGTGTAATGAAGTCAAAATGCCAGCATTTCCAAGGCGTTCCTCGGCGACGACGCCTGTCCTCTGTCTGCTACTACGTAACGACTCTGGCCCACCTGTCCTGTGACATTCTGAATAAAACTACTCAGTCATATTAATTTCCGTTTCTTTTGTTACAGATTGGATCGAATTGTTTTGCTGGTGTGCGGGGCAGTGGGCTTAGTTCTAGCATACTCCGGACCTGACCTACCGCCCGGTCCATACTGTGGCATTACTAAACTATGCTGCAAGGATAGGGAGGATGGCTGCTCACATAGAATTCTAGGTACGTTCTAAGTTAGATTTTGTACGGGCTGTCATAGAAGCCGACCGACTGATGATGAATAGATGATGATAGATGGGAGAAGTATAAGACCAGTCAATGAGACGATGCCTGGCGGAGGCTTATGCTACTACTAGGGGAGACAGGGTTTGGGTCCCTTCCAAACCCTGTCTCTCCCCCTTTTAGGTGGAAAGAAAGAATAACGTAAAAAAATACGTCATAATGGGCGTCAAATAAACTCTTCTTTGACGCCAAGTATGACGTATATAAACCAACCTACCGCTCACGGCTCCGCCCGCGTTTATGTCGAAAATTATCCCAAGGGAACATATTCCCGGGGTGAAAAGTATCCTAAGTGTTATTCCAGACTATAATCTACCTTTGTGCCAAATTTCATCGAGATCCGTTCAGCCGTTATGACGTGAAAGAGTAACACAAGAGTAGGATAGCCTTCAGTATCTTCCAATAGCTTTTTGTCCGGTTGTTTTGATCTGGTCCGTGAGTAACTCTAGGCTTCTGCTCACCTTAAACCTCTGTACTCGTATTTTTACCGCCAAGCACTGATGTGTCCTGGTTTGATGAAGGTAGTAAATGAAGACATCATGAAGTACGCAACCAGTTTATGAAACAAAAACTTGAAGATGTCACACCCATCAACGCGCACTAGACCCACGTTATAGTTTATGCAGCTCTGTGCAGTGGGAAACTGGAAACATGATTATAAGGCAGACAAGGCTATGCAGTTACCTCATTGGACCTTTTGAATGTGTCAACACTTTCCTTTTCATTTTGTGAATTTGTCCCCGTGAATAAATCCTTTTTGTTGTTTTTTTTTTTCAGATAGCAAATGTTACTGTGATGAGTTCTGCAACAGGACGGCAGGGCATGACGACTGCTGTCCTGATTACCCTGAGGTTTGCCTGGGGATCAAGCCTGAGCCATCTCCCTTGCCTGCCATTAAACTATGCAGATACAGAGGCGAGTTCTACCAGATCGGTGAAACGGTTACTCAAGACTGCCATACTTGGTGAGTGGTTTTCTATCCTACAGAAATATGTTTTTCTTTTTTCTTTAAAGTAGTTTTTTTTTATAATCACTCTTTGTTTCGGACAAGCAACATCAAACATTTTGGGTTAGTAAACAAAAAAATACGTGTTTTTTTATTATTTTGAAATCAGAAAGAACTTGGTTCACTTGCCTTATGTCTTCGGATACTAAGCATGTTGATATTATTATCATTAAAAACATGAATATTTTACGACTGTTATAAACAAGAGTCTATATTAAAATCTCACAAGAATTAAACGCAAAATATTTAAATAAACAAAAACATTAATTTGAAATAGTCCACCTGAACTGAACCTCAAATAAATACTAACATTTATTTTGACGCTACATTACATTTACAAATCCCCGGCTTCACTCTTATTCTTGCGAATAAAATTATCACACAAAATAAACAAAAATATCTTATGTTTACGAAACAGTGCCACATAAGAATTCTTCGCGAAATAATGGGGTTTTTAACCCAATTTCCTCTTGAATCACAGTTCACGGATTAATCATTTTCTAATTTTAAATCAGCTTTACTTTATGGCGCCCTGGTAATTTTTGACAGCTTTATTCTGTCAACAGGCAATATTCATTGTTAAAAACAGGTGTTGCCAACCTATATTAATTTTAAAAGAGGTTATTCCTTGTTTTTAAAATGGAATTAGGTTGGTCCGGAACTAGCAGCTTTATACCTGCTCTTAATTTTATTTTCAGGATGAAAATGTTGAATTATAAAATGACGCATTTTAAAATAAGCGTACAATGTTCCCACTTGCGGGCCGTAGCCCGTGATTCACCAGACAGGCCCAGAGCGGACAAAATGTTAGTTAATAATAATATTCAACTTTTTTTAATTGATCATTCGTATACGACGTCATATAACGTCTCAATCAGATGTCAAGCAAGATCAAACAGCGAATTGGTAGCAATTGTTTGTTAATACAAACGAATTCAGAGTTCAGGGCCATTGCCTTAGTAGAATATAACAGATTCAAGGTTGAGAGGATTTGCATACGTACCTAATCTATTGAGAATAGGCGGTCAATGAAGTTCGACACAATTTTTTCCACGAAGTGTTAATCCGAGTTGTACGTATATATCTCAGATTAACACTTCCTCATTAAAGCCCGGGAAGCAATAATTTTCCCGAAATTTTCCTAGTGAGCAAAATAATTTTTTAACAAAGCTTTTACTTAGCAGCCATATTGAATTTAGTGTAATGTTCTTAACTTTATTGTTTCCTACTCTTCAAGCCAAAGGGCTTCCCCCTCCCCCCCCCCTTCCCCCTTAATATGGGTATCAAACGAAAGCGTTTGATACCCATATTAAGGGGATTGAGAAAAAATGTGATACGCCATCTTGGAACAGCGGCCATATTGAAATTATTACAATAATGAGTACCTACTTCACATTGTATTGTTACCAGAACTAAAGGTGTATATATTTCAGCTTAATCGGAAACCAACAAATGGTCGAAAATGGTTTGAATTTTTACGGACAACTTACAAACATACATCTGAACAGTTTAAGTTAAATAAAAGCTTGTACAAAATTGGCAATCAATGAAGGTTCTTCTGAAATGACGTGTACGAGGTGGCAGCACTGAGACCTCAAGTCCGGGACCTGTCAAAGCTATATTTTGAGACATAAGTTAGTCATTCAAATTGAACGTACATTCAAATCAATAAAAACCGTCCTAAGTAGGACATTTTTTTATTGATTTGAATGTACTGAGACTGCAGTACCAACCGCAAATTGATGTTCACGTAAATCTGCTTAAGTACAAATTTCCCAGACTGCATATTAGTCACATGGAGTAGGTAGGTATACACGTATAACTCATGCTTAAACTGTGCACAAATCTGGCATCCAGAAATCCAACTTAAAAAACGTTCAAATCATCTCAGCGAACATCAATGACAAAATGTAGGAATTTTTCCTACATTTTGACAAGCGACTGCGATGCTAATGCCTCTTAAAAATACTAAAATTGCCCCTGTCCTATAAATTTCTGATGGAGAATCTATAAGCAATTAACCGCGCACTCATAACTTTCACTCTCTAATAAGTTTCATCTCTATTCAATCACATCGATATCCAGACCTGAACGATATAAATACTCTAGACACAGATAAAATATATTAATATGTGCAAACAATCTGGTAAAGAAAGTTACGGGAGGAAACTGGTAACATTATATTGGAAGGTGCAATAATATTTTCTATATTATGATTAGAAAAGCAATGTTTCTCGTCTAGACACAATAAAATAAAGCTAACTGTAGTGTAGAAGTAGTTGTTTAGTTAGAATTCCTCCACTGCAGCTGTTTTGCTTAGTAGTTAGGTCGTGATCTGCATTTGCACCTTCATTACGCACATAAAATCCCAGTCTGCATTCTGCTCTTACGGATATTTTGTGGCATATCATTGCTTCATAGAAATAGGAGCCCCGCTATGGTGCTTTGTCGTCGAGGTTAGGTTTGAGTTGGCCAACCATTTTCATAAAATGGCCGAAGACCACTGGGGAACGGATGACGCAGAAATCTTCTCTGTGAGAGGGCCGTAATGCCACCACGCAGGCCTTGTTCAAGTTAGTCATGTCTAATGTCTGTGAAGCAAATGAAGAAAATTTTATACTATTATTTATTTTCAGCCTGTTCTATTCTACTGCAGGACAAAGGTCTCCATTTTTTCCTTCCATTTCTCTCGGTTTTGGACAAGTGCAGACCAACTCGATAGGTGATAATATCAAGATTTTTTTGGAAGTGAACTTGGTCTTTTTTCGTCTGGTGACTTGCCTAAGATTTGTTTTCAAGTACTGAGCTAAAAAATCTTCTAAAGCCTTGTAAACATCTAAAATCCAGCCGCTTTGAAGTCGTATCGAACTGGACGTAACGCGTGAAACCGCAGGTTATTTTCATAAACCACAATGCAATTATGACAGTTTAGTAACCGTGTAACTGCATTTGTGCTAATGACTATTTATATTTAGACATGACCCAGGTGTTCATCGCTGGCTAGTTGCCATATGGTAGGTATGAGCTGGGGTCTGCAAAAGTATCGATACATTTTTATACTATTATTTTTTCGATGCTTGTTTAAGTGCAATGCATGTTACTACAAGAAGAGAAAAGACTGACGAATATGAATATTGTGGATGGAGAGGCAGAGGAAGACCAAACATGATGGCATTATTGTGTGGAGGTGTGTGTCATGAGTGACATGGAAGCAAAAGGATCGAACTGACACTAGTCTTGCCAAGGGGTATCGCGTTACCCAGTTACTGAATCGTGAAGGTCAGACAGGCTGTCGCTGCAAGTAAAATAGTGGTACTAAGCCGACCCAAACATAGTTGGGAAATGGCTCGGCAGATATATTGATTAATAGGTATAAGCTACATCATAAATTAACAGTCGATAAAGAAGGACAGTAATATTTTCAGTTCTTTGATACTGAAGATAATTGCAATAACTTTACGTCAAAAGGTGACATTAACCTTTGTGAAGTTTTTCAGGGAATCACCGAGTAACAATATGGTCTTATCTACTCACTTGTCCGTATCTTTGTATCTCTATGAATGCTCCGTTGAGTAATCATCAGTAAACAAGATTATATACTTTCTCTTTCATGATAAAATTGTGTCCTGCCACTGAGTGCATTTGTTAAAATTATCAGTCTTGCAAATTTATTCCACTTGGGGATTCCCATAGTGTTTTTTCGTCAAGTGATATTCTAACTCAACAACTTTCTGTTTCGAACTACTTTTGGTTACATCATTATTAGGATACTGTCGATGAAATTTAACAGAAACCGGTTAGAGTTAGTCAGACTCGCATACGAAGGGTTCCGGACCATTAGGAGACCTTGTGAAATTGATACATGATTCTAGGTCAATAGCAAGAGCCTTATATTATTGCGAGTATCAAAAAATGCAGCATTGCAAACCCTCCTTCTAGGGCAGTTGAGTAGAAATGAGGATACGTACCTACATATAGTCCCTTTCTTCATCTGGCATTAAATCAATCATTATGCCTAGCTATTTCCCAAGGGGCTTCCAGTATAATCGGATAAGTACTAGTATTTTACATGCGGCGACTATCTTATCTCCACAACATGTGGCATAAAATAACCAAATAAAAATTCTATGAGGAATCGCATACATCATAAACAAATTCATGATGCATGATTAATGCATACTCAAGAAACCATAAAGAAATGAATCAGGCAATCCCAATAAAATCACTGCAATAACAAAAGAAAATCAAGCGCGTCTGACGTCAATGTACGTCTGGCCACATACCTCTAACATAGCAATGCCAATAATAAAATCGATCCAGATTGTTAAAAAATTGTGTCAATGTTGTTTCAATTCATCAAATCGGACTGTAATGGATATGAAAACGATAGAGAAAATAGGTCAAATGAATTAAAAGCATCGAAGTTCTCCATTTTATGCTTGACTACTATTTCACCTGATAGTAACCAATCATGTGGTTGGCAATAAAGCACGCTTGCCTAGAAGCAAACTATTTACTCTGGTCTTAAGATCACCAGGTTGTAGCTATCAGGAACTGCAGGCTCCGGCAGGCAAATTCCCTATTCTTTTTATGCGTATGGGTGGGAGTTTATATCGGGCAGACAATTTTTTCCGTGTTGTTTACTTTTTGAACTTCTTCTTCATGTAAATTGCATGAAGACAGTCCCCCAAAATCACCACTTCCTGATAACAAATTCTTTCATCTTCCAACTGATTAAACAATGCACCTTCCATGCCATAATTTTACCAACTTGACCGACTGTTGACTGGAAGAGAATGCCTAGGGCATTAAGTGCGCCTTTGTACCTACATATGTATGTGCATGAAGTATTAATACATGAATATCCGTACCGCCTGTTAAATATCTGCCGAAAGCAACTGTAAAACTTCAAGTTACGTCTATCCAAGAGATCTCCGATGTCTAAATGCATTACGTCCGTCACTCAGACGCAAACAAGAGCACTTGAGTTTCATGTGCCGGTAATTTTAAACCAAAACATGGCGAAGCTGCTGGTGGCTGAAATAGAAAATGATTTTGAGCGTCCTTTGTTTTGTTCTCAAATTATTTGAAGGTGAGAAGGGTGTGGCCATGAGTTTTTAAATGTCGAATGACTTGTTCTTTTTGTTTTTTCGTTTGGCAGTTTGAAATTATAATAATGCTAGAATTTGGAATAAAAAAAGATGATATTTATAATAATTCCAAATTCAAGATCTCTATCAAGCACCTGTGTCAAAAAAAGTTCAGATTCCATTGCAAACCCATGCATTGTTATACTTACAACCAAATCATACCTAGTGAAAGGTCTCTTTGACAGTCCTTATGGGTTTATTCAGTTTAGCCGGTCTATTCTCTCAACCTCTCACCGTGTAAACTTAGGTGTAGTGAGCATGAAATGAACAGTCATTCATGTAGGAAATGACAGCTCACTTCATGTTCACTTTACCTAAGCTTACATGGTGAAAGGTTTACAGAATCGCACTGCAGAAGCCTGGACAACTCGGAGTATCGAATTAGCCTGCAGTACAACTGGATTATGAAGGTCTGAAATGCAGTCGCTGCGTGTAAAATACTGACATTCCTTCTGGTAGGTCTTTCTCCTAGGACAGACAATGCCGAATAGAAAACTAGAAGCCCAGAGATATGATGACCCCAATGTCTAAGCGGAAGAATGACTACTTCACGGATTTACTTGAGCCGATGAGATAGAGCCAGTAAGTCGTGTTTCGAAACCAAACATGTTTCCAATTCATTTATGTTTATATTGGCCGGCTCGGGGAATCCTGAGTCAGTGCGAGTATCCATTAGGCATTCATGCATAAATAGAGGGGTTATATCAACATAAATACGTGCAAAATTACGAAACACAGTGAAATAATAATGTATTGATCTTTGTGGCTTTTTGACTGTTGATGGTCTCGCGTTTGACCAGTCTCACCTGATGGTAAACGATGATGTGGTCGACGATGAAGCACGCTTGCAGTATTGACTTCTACACTCCCAGGTTGGAGTTATTAAAAAACACAGACTCATCATCTGCCTAGCCTTTTTCCCAACTATATTGGAGTCGGCTCCCAGTCAAACCGGATTCAGCTGAATACCAGTATTTTACGTGGAGCAGCTGCCTACCAGACCTCCACAACCCATTAACTGGGTAGCACGCTACTCCTTGGCAAGACTGTTGTCAGATTTTCTGGCTTCTGACAATCCGTAACGACTGCCAAAGATCTACAAATGACAGCCGGGACCAACGGTTTAACGTGCTTTCCGAGGCACACACAAAAAAAAAACAGACTCAGGTAGTACATTCAGATTTATGGCACACATAGGAATTGTGCAGTTTCCCGTGATACAATTTCAAATTCTAGTGACTGTTTGGGCTAGCAAAGATACAACAAAGCTATCCTTTTTGAAACTTGTGCACAATTTAATCAAGATAGAGACAGTCGAAATGATAAGGATGACGCCTACGATGAACCTTATATCCATTTCCTTTCTATATAATCCAGTAAAGAATGTATCATTGTGAAATTGTTGGATAATACACGTAAATGTTACTCGCGGAGTCACTGTTGACACATAATTTCGAATTGTCTGAGTGCCAAGAGTTACACCTTAACAAACATAAGATTGCATCATTATAAAAAGGTGAATATTTTTGGAATTCGTCATTTTTCAAAGTGTTCTTGGCAAATTACTGTTATTTAGGACTGCCAACACGGTTTTTTCATGTTTTTGGGCAATATTATGGATACCTATTTACTCAGGTGTTTTTATGCTAGTCTCTTGCTGTATTAAGAGCTCGTGCACGGTTTGATCTTCAAGGTTAGAAAAAGCTTACCGAAGTTGGTCCAGAAAGAATATAATGTTCTTAAAATTGCAATTACGTAAGATTGAATAATTGCAACAGCTGATTCTAAAATTAATAATAATATTTGAATAATAATTTAAATAATAATAAAATAATATGGTATTCTTGGTAATTCGTAGATCTTTGGCCGTTGTTACGGAAACTCAGAATGCAGGTTATCTTACACCAGTCTTGTCAAAGGATACCGTAGTAGGGACTCGTCTACTGGGTTGTTTTGGTCGCTCTATGAAAAATATTGGTATTCAGCTGAATCCCGTTAGATTGGAAGCCGACCCAATATAGTTGGAAAAAAGCTCGGCAGGCAGACTTTTTTTTCTGGCTACTTATTTGAGGGACACAGGCAGTTTTTTATTTGATGATATACTGTATGCGACAAAAAAATATTGTCTAGCTGGGCGTGTTCTTTTGATTTTTGTTTTATTGACTCCAAATTAAACAATAGTCCGTAGGCAAAGACATTCAACCGAGTGCCAATAGGTACAATAAATATTGCACTGGCAACGGTCAAAGTCATTCATTAATAGTTCTAAATAAGTGACCAGTTAAAATTGCATTTAAAATAACCTGTTTTCGAACAAGCAATATAAAACTGGACTGTATTAATTTGTCTGTCAACACATTTTAAAAGCGTTCTCATCATCCTAATATATACAAATTTTTACTGATGTCTGACTGAGTGACTGACAGACAACACACAACCGAAACTACTGGGGCTCTAGACAAGTGTCAATCGCTACGAAGCGTTTCGATTTCGATAGCGTTGGCGTGACGAAGGATCGCTTCGGCTTCGATTCGATGCCGCTTGTCAATATTTTGGCGATTGCGCCTGTTCAATAAAAACTATTGTTCTAGTTTATGGTTTTCGATGACGGAAATGTCAAACATGGTTCAAAACATTATTTTATATTGCGAAATTGATAATTTTATTGGCAAAATTTAACCGACTGTCTACAAAATCCTATACTAAATATAATAATCTAGGTAAGTGAATCGTTTGTGCATAATTTAAAAGCGGTACATGTGCTTAAACTTTTATTGTGAAACCAATTTTTTCTAAGTTTCTGCCTGTTTATTTATAGAAAGAAAAGGAATGTAAAGTACGCGCCAGCTATTCGTAAAATTAATCTACTGGAGCCTGGTTTCGTCTTTTCACTGAAGCCTGGAAGGTAAAACGTTTAAGTTGCTGGTTCTATCCCAATATATGTAAGTGAATTTTATAAACGCAATAGTCCATCGTATATTCAGTGTTGATTCGCATAGTGCGTGTAAAGCGTGCTATTGGTACACTGCTGATGATGATGATGATCCGGGAATAGGTAAGTTGATAACGGTTGCGTTCCGTTACCTTCGTAACTACTATTTAAACAAGTTGTAAAATGGTGCTAGTTTTAAAGATTAGATTAATTGCAAAGTCAGGAATCCCATTCTTCCGAATTGTAACCATTTCTGTCTTTCCTTCCGTGTTGCAGCTATGCATCTCAGAACCATTTTCCTGAAAAACCTTGAACATGAAAAACCTTTGTAAAATTGTATTGTTTTTCAGGTGTACGCCACCATCACCTGAACCAATCGTGCTAACCATTTCTACCATAAGTACACCAGCCAGTCAGTAATGATACTAGTGCTACTACAAATATCGTGAAAAAACATTTATTAATGACAGCAAGAATAACCTCTAATAGAAACTACGGGTTTCTCATTCCTGGAAACCTAATTATTTTCATACAATGCATTTGAAGTGGATACTTTAAGAAAACATCGATATTAAGGGTTTAGTTTACTTTATATACCTTTTAATTATTATTTTTTGTAAATAAATATAAAAAAATAAAAAAAATGTTTAATTGTATTCATGCTGCATAGTTATTTGTAATTTCCATAAAAAAATCATTCCATTCAACATTCAATCTAGTTCAGTCATTCCTTAATAGTCTACCTGGACCTCTAGGGGTCTACACAGATTTGCATCGAAGTGCGTGACAGATAAATGGGGGCCACGATACTGGATCCCATTTATGCAGTTCGACACTCACTTAATAATATTGTTGTATACATATACGTATTTGTTTAGAAGTATAGAACCGAATGAAACAATATGTATGTGAAATTAACATTAAAACAGCGGGGAGGGGTCCACTCAAAATAGAAAATTCTCCAAGCGTACAATGCGACAACAAAGTTTGTGGACCGCTGTGTTAGAACACAGCGGTCCACAAACTTGGCCAAATTCTACGATATGGCGACGACAAATATAGATATTAATTGTCGTCGCCATATCGTACAATTTGACAATTTCATGATGTGACCGCTTCAATCCTAACTTGGACAACAGGGTTTAAAGGAACCTAACATGAATTGTATGATGCCATCCAATTTGAAGCTATTTAACCTATCCGTGTCGGGGTGCCCTAAGTTCCCTCAAATGTAACCTAAACTAACTTCGGCCATACAATGAAGTGGCCAATTCTTCGATATGGCCACGACGTACACAAACCCACATCCCATAAACGTCAGTGAATGTCCATGTCACCGGAAAATGGCAAACTCCGTAAGATTTTAAAATAACTTGAGAGATGTAAACTCTCGATAAATTGTCCACAGAACATTTGAAGTAATTTTTTACGCATCAAAATTTTATAGTCTCGTAATTTATCTGTTTTGGTGTGATAGTAAACCTGAAAACAAGGCTCTCATTGGTCTGTTCAGATATAAGCTCACACCAACAAAGACCAATGTGGCGCCAAGTTTCCAGTTTTACTACTAACCAAAACAAATAAATTGTAGACCAGAGTGCTGATTGGTCGCCAGTTTATGTCAGTCCAAAATTTCTCGGACCGGCACGGAAATAATATAGACTATCAAATTTTGATGCGTAAAAAAGTATTCCAAATTTTCAGTTGGCAATTTATCGAGAGTTTACAACCTCTCCAGTTGTTTTATAATCTTACGGAGTTTACCATTTTCCGGTGACATACGTCAAACGTTATCCATACTTCAAAATTTAAAGGTGGGTACTGACCAGTCTTACGGGGCGTAATGTAATGCATATGTTACAAAGAGAGCATTTGTGAGGTCAGTTCGTGGAAACAAGCAAGAACATGCGAGCAAAGAGCCGATCGTGGCTCGTTGTGAGTGCTCCGCCTGTTGTCGATTTTTTGGCAAATCTATTCGAGTGTTACGTGGTTCAGTCAGTACACTGCGACAAGTCGTGACGAGTGCAACTTGAGCCACACGCATCGATATTTGGCTACATTGTGTTTATTTCTTGTAAATAATAGAGTAGGACAAAGAAAATTTCAAAAATAATTTAGTAGAATCTAAGATCCCAACAACCTCTTCGCCAAACATCGTGATTGCCAGTGTCTTGCGAATCATGAGCATGGGCGAGCAAAGAGTTTGAAACGAGCATGTTGCACGAATTTTAGGACACGGCTTAATGTTACGTGCTCGCCTAGAATGGTACGTTTTGGTGGATATCCACTATGTTCGCGAGCCTCTTGCGCTCCGCGCTCCTTCCAGCAACTGCTCCACATAATGGATACGTTTGCGAACGAAGTGCGAACCAAGTTCGCAGACACATCCACTATGTGTAACAGTTGCTGGAGCGCGGAGCGCAAGAGGTGCGTGAACATAGTGGGTACACACCATAATGGCCCGTAACACAGGTCACTACCCACCTTTAGGGATCATGTGACTTTTCGATAGCGCTGTCAAATCTAAGAGATCACGTGACTTTTCGATAGCGCTCACGTCAAATGTACGGGATTGACCACGTGACTTTTCGATAGCGCTTGTCAATCTCATACATTTTTGATATTTTGACAATCGTTACCGCTGACAGAATGTCATTTGGCTGCGCCTACTGACATTCATCAGCGAAAACGATTGTCAAAAGTTCAAAATGTTATTTGAATATGTAAAACTTGTATGAAATTAAGCGCAAACACAGAAATATAAGCATTTAATACGCAGAATTATAAATGCAATATGTATCTATAACATTTTACTTAGTTAAATTAGGAGGCCGACGTACGGTTTCTTCTTACACGAGTTTTACCGCTGAAGCTTTCCAGCACCCATGGAGTAGTGCAATCCTGTTGGAATAGGTGCGACTTAGTTGTTGGTGTAATTGATTTGTTGCCTTTAGCCGACGTACATCGTCAGCTAAAGGCAACAATCCAATTAATATTGTTTTTGACCAAACCATTGCAAGCCGGATGATAGGGTGCTTCAAGACGACGCTGAGCCCTTCCGGTCGTTCCCGGTCGTTTTTCACTTGCTCCGTTTTTAATTAATTATCTTCACTTTTCAATATTGGCAAAAATTAATAGTATTTTCTCAAAATCTAAAAACATCTTCCAGCATTAACATTGACAGAATAATTTTGGCATTTACCATCAAATTCAATAACCATGACAAAGACAATATTTTGACAAAGAAATTATCTACTCTTTTCGCTTTTCTCCAAAAAGTATTTTTCTGAATTACTATTACGTTTAATTAAATTGCAGTGTTACAGATGCATGCTTCTCCGAATTCGTTGCGTTTGGCACTTTGGGGGCAAATGTACCTAAATTATTATCCATTACCTATGTATGCCAACAGTTTCATAATTAGAAACGTAGATTAACAGCCATGGTTAAAATAAGTAGTACCTACGATTAACTTATTTCTTGGTTTTCAACCATGTCCTACTTCTTTTCGAGTAAATACCTCTTATAAAAAACTGGACAAGTGCGAGTCGGACTCGCGTGCCAAGGGTTCGGAATGAATTTAATTTTTGCAAAATGATATTTCAACACTATAGACTTAGCTTTTCTGTAATCTATAGGTAAATAACTATTACTGCATTTTTTCAAAATGATAGGCCCAGTAGTTTTGGAGATAAGGGGAATTGGTCATTTTACGTCTAATTTCTTGAATTAGGTACTGCAAAACTATTTATTTTAAAATGAAGAAAAAAAAAAATTAGAGCCCTCAAAATAAGCCCTTTGATTTTATATATAATGATATATACACGATACAGTTTGAAAAACTTTTCTAGTTAGCCCCAAAAGTTACCCCAGTACTCAAAATTGATTTATTCACGTACCGCGTACGTGTCTGGGTCACAGACGTTCAAATGTGTACGAAATTTCAACAGCATCGGTCCAGTAGATTCGGAGAAAATTCGCTGTGACAGACGGATATACAGACTGACAGATATACAACTCAGTGATCCTATAAGGGTTCCGTTTTTTACGGATGTTCGGAACCCTAAAAACGACTCTAATTAATGAATGTTTTACTTTGAGGTTGTATAGGTATGCATAGCACCATAAACTAACCTTGCTCTGTTATAAGGCTCGCAAGGTTCCGTTCAACTGTGGAATTAGTAAGTGCATTGTACTTCTGGAATGCTTTCGAGCACCGCAAAAACAATTTTCTAACGCAACCTAACTAAAGCGAGTCTTTTTCATGAAAGGTGACTAGTCCATATATTAACTTGAAAAGTAGGACTCGATAGAGAAACCGAGAAAAATTGAACAGTAGGTACTATGTACTTATTTTCTCCTTGCGTCGGAGATCAAAAATTTTGAAAAAAGTTTACCACACCTTATGGAGGTGTGCGATACAAAGAGTAAAGTACCACTGAACACTGAACCAGACGGTTGTTGTGTCTGGTGGGCAACTGCCCGATATTTGATATTCGGACTGTTGTATAATAATATGCATATCAAATTGCACGGAGAACTTTGCTTTTTTTTAAGGATGGGAAATCATCAAATGACTTCTTCCGCTCTGGGTGGAGCGGAAGGGCGTGTCAGACTCTTACTGACTAAAACCCATCCGTGTTCCTTCTAAAGCCCTTTGCGTTCCAGGGCCGCGGTGACTCTTTCGAACAAATTCCGCAACCCTGGCAGGCTCTGGCCCTAGCGGGCCCCGTCTTCTATGCTGACATCTCTTTGAGGCGCGCGTGAAACACACCGCGCCATCGACTCGGGCTAGGTGGTGATCGGACAGCGAGCCACAGCCGCAGGCCCGCGCCTAAGGTGGCCGGGGATCGCCCTGCGACTCCCGACGCCCGGGGCGTCTTCTCCTGTAGCGGCGGTTGGGGCGAAGGCCTTGCCTTTCCCTCGCGCGGCACGCCTCCTCCTTCGCTAGCATTACTGCTTCGCAGAAGGAGGAGACCGCTTCCCAAGCCTCATCGCTCCGGACCATGGATTCAACCAGGGCCGGTCGCGAGAGGTCGCCGTCGCTGATCACCTCGACAAGGACACGGCGGTGCTCAGCCCAAGCAGGGCAGACCTCCACCGTATGCTCCACCGTGTCCTCCGGCTGATCATCACAGTGCTGACACCCGGGCGTGTCCTCCCGCTTAATCCGAAACAGGTACCTCTCGAAACAGCCGTGTCCGGTGAGTACCTGCGTCAGGCGGAAGGTGAGGACGCCGTGGCGCCTCTCCAGCCACTCCTCAAAGAGGGGCCTTACCGCCGCAATAGTGGCGTGCCCAACGGAGAACTTTGCGCGATGCAGGATTTCGTTGGTAGTTCGTCGTAGATGGCGCTGCGGTACTTTTTGGTGCCGTACAAATTTCGTTTCTTGGTTTTTCATGTCATTTCATTCATCGGCATTGATGCCGCTACAACCTATTAGGTTTTTTGTAAGTGAGTTTTTCTCCATTCATTAGCGGTAAAATCAATCATGTAATTGATATTTCGGCAAATCTCACTAAAATTAGTTTTCATTTAAGTTTAGCCCTCATTAGAAACTACTGTTTCGGACCAAATTTGTGTATGTTTTCCCCACTCTTTTTTTTGGTTAACTAAGGATTTGTGCGAACAGAAATTTATAAGCTGTATTTTTTTAAGTGAAACTTCTTTATTGGCGGTGGAAAAAATGTTATAGTTGTTGTTGTGTATTGTTGTTTGTTTGTTGTTGTTGTTAGTTGTTGTTGTTGTAGTTGTTGTTCTTTTGTTTTTACAAAGTAAAAATGAAAACAAAAGTAGATCATTTTTCGAAAAATAAGGTCATAAAGAAGTTTCACTTCTTACGTGTGTACACTAGTACACGCACACATTTTTTTTAAATCAAAGGTCTACGCAAACAAGCCCATAACCACCAGAGCATTGAAGGAGGAGATTCAACGCTGACTCAATGAAATTCAGCAAATTTAGATAAAATAGTGCGTATGTGTGTGATTTGATATTTAACCCCATCCAGTGTACTAGGTTTTCTATAATCAAAACCTGCGTAAATTTTGAGACATACATAAATGTAACTAATAATTCCATACGGTGATTAAAACCTAGCAGACCTCTCATAGAGCGAGGTCAATATATGGCGCTTTACACATACAACCTCAAATAGAACACTAAACTTATTTAGTACCTAGTGGGTTTTTTCCATGAAAGATTCCGAAGATTTCCGAAGTGAAAAAGAATTAAGTCTATATTTCAACTAGAAAAGTAGGGCACAATAGGAAAACCAAAAATAAGTTCATAATTATATGTACATAGGTACTATTAAGTTTTACCATAGCTGTAAATCTATTCTTCTCCTCCTTTTTTCATCCCACTTATAAATTAATAGCTACAGGTTTTATATTAACTTGTATCCGTACAAGCTATTAAAAACATGTAGTTAGCTATTAAGCCTCAATTAATTAAACGTAATAGTTATTCAGTAAAATACTTTTTGGAGAAAACCACAAAGAGTAATTTCTTTGTCATAATATTGTCTTTGTCATAGTTATTGAATTTGATGGTAAATGTCAAAATTATTCCGTCAATGCAAATGCAGAAATTCCAAAGATATTTTGTTTTTTTGAGAAAATACTATTATTTTTTACCAATACTCAAAAGTGAAGTAATTTACTAAAAACAAAGCAAGTGATAAACGACCGGGAACGACCGGAAGGGCTCAGCGTCGTCCTACAGCATTGAGTTAACCGGCTTTCAATGGATGGTCAAAAACATACATCGTCAGCTAAAGGAAACATTCAATCACACCAACCACTAAGCTGCACCGATTCCGATAGGACTGAACTACTCTCTGGATGACAAGAAAGCTTCAGCGGAAAAACTCGTCTACAAGAAAAACCCTACGTCAGCGAAGCAAATTCAACTTAGTATATTATTATAAACAATGTATTTATAATTATGTGTATTAAATACTTGTATTTCTGTGTTTGCGATTAGTTTCATACCAGTTTTTACTTATTTACATAACATTTTGAACTTTTTACAATCGTTTTCGCTGATGAATTTCAGTAGGCGCCAGCCAAGTGACATTCTATAAGCGATAGCGACTGTCAAAACTTCAAATGTATGAGATTGGCAAGCGGTATCGAAAAATCACGTGGTCGGTCCCATACATTTGACGTTAGCGCTATCGAAAAGTCACGTGATCCTTTCCTTACATTTTCAACTTTTGACAATCGCCAACGCTTGGGACTAAGTACTTAATAATCCCATGCAGTGAACGAATCTTTACACGCCCTGTCACAGCGTTAGATAACTTTATGGCGCAATACATAGACAACCTCAAAGTAAAATATTAATTTTCCTGCTTCCACGGCTTCATCACACACAAAAAGCTTTTCGTTCGTTGGTTTTCATCCATCGTCCCGTATTAACTTTTTGGTCTAATTCTGAGCTCCTTGTTTTCTTACAGGCCTGTATCTGTAATGCACAATTTCAATTTGGACCGGTTGCCAAATCGAGGGGTAAATTTAACATAATTATGTAACTCTTCTGAACATGCTTGAAACGCAGAAACTGTCCACCTTTTGGTTGTAGGTCGCCAAACACTGCTACTCATCATCATCATATCAGCCGAAAGACGTCTACTGCTGAACATAGGTCTCCCCCAAGTGTCGGCACAAGAACCGGTACTGCGCGTCTTACATCCATCGGCTACCCGCGACCTTCACCAGGTCATCGGTCCACCTTGAGGGAGGCCTTCGAACGCTGCGTCTTCCGGTACGCGGTCGCCACTCCAGAGCTTTTCGACCCCATCGTCCATCTGTTTTGCAAGCAATGTGTTTTGCCCACTGCCACTTCAGTTTGGCGATCCTTCGGGCTTTGTCGGTTACCTTAGTTCTTTTGTGGAAATCGTCATTCCTGATTCAATGACGCAAGTAAACTCCGAGCATTGCCTTGCCATTGCCCTTTGGGTAATTTTAAGCCTTCTGATGAGGCTAATATTGTGAGCGACCACGTTTTAGTTCCATGAGTCATCACTGGCAAAACGCACTGGTCGTAGACTTTCGTCTTGAGACACTGTGGTATGTCAGACGAAAAGATACCACGTAACTTTGTCGTCAGATCGGAGTCTAATTCGACGATTGACTTGTTTTTCGAAGTTACCCCTACCTAACTGGACCGTTAGTCCCAGGTAGACGTACTCGTGTACAACTTCGAGTGTAATGTCTCCGATCTTGATTGGTGCTACATGGGTATTTGTCCATATTTGTTTTAAGACCCACTTTTTCGGAAGCTCCACTGAGAATTGTACTGGGGTCCTCCTTAGTCTCTGCCATGACGACTAAATTGTCGGCAAATCGAAGGTGAGTAATGTACTCGCCATTAATATTGATGCCTAGCCTTCTCCAGTCCCAAACCTTAAAGACATCCTCTATTGCAGCCGTAAACGTAGATACTTAAGACTCTGCACTTGCTTAAAATTACTACTGCTGATTAAGATGTCTGATACTAACAACTGGACTCCAACGTCATAGGTAAAACTGGACTGGAACCAAACTTACAAAACACAACAGCCCTTTTTTTGTTCACTTTCAAGCTAGCATATGTGGCCAAAGGAGTGCGAACTTGTTTGTGTGCGACTGTGCGTTACCATTTTACCTTAGCAATAATATCTTTAAGAACGTTTTCTAAGTAGGTACCTACTAACTGAATTCAGCCCTCATTTGTGAATGTTGTTCGTATGATCCTATAAACTCTGTGATTTGTCGTTGCTATAGCAACAAAATGTGTTATTCACTTAATCGTTACGTGAAATGTCAATCATATGACAAGTATTTTGACAAGCGTTCGACGCTATCGCTTTGTTTGATGGAACATTTTGTCTATCAACGATCGCTTGACCACGTGACTTTTCGTTAGCTAAATGTCATTTCCATACATTAAATGATATTTTGACAGGAGTTTTCGACGGCTGACTGTTGCTTTGTCTAGGCCTGGCGCTATCGTTTCGCTTAGCGAATTGTGATTAACGACACTTTGTCTAGCCACTTTTGATCGACCACGTGACTTTTCGATTCAAAATGTCAGTCCCATACATTTTGGACTTTTCGATTGGCGTTAGCGTCAGTCGATTGACATCTTATCTAGGGCCTCTGGTCGTAGAAAGCTGAAATTTTGTATATACATAGGTTCCTTGGGGAGTGTAGGGAAGCACTAACAGAGGATTTCCCAAAATTCCTACGGGAACAGGAAGTCGCGGGCAAAAACTTAGTCTATTATAGTTTTTATAGTATTTCCTCGTTGGTCTCGTGGTCGAGTGCTGAACTTCGGGTCCTGGTTTCGATTCTCACGTCCGTCGGGCAAAACGTGTTAAAAGTCTAGAGATTGGAAGTTGGTGGTGTGACCCCCGATCCCCCGTACCTCAAGGCACGTAAAGCCTACGCCTGATGTCTCCCCGGTCGTATCAATTTGCCGTCCCATCGGATTGTGACAGTAAAGGAGTGCAGCTGTTTTTGCGCTCACACTTCTGCACTATGACATGCGTATTTGGCTCATCGCATTTAAAATTGGAAGACCTAAAGGCCAAAGCCCCAAAAACCGATCGGAACAGATGGAGAGTAACCGTTCACAATTTGAAAGCATTCAGAGCGCAAAAGGCAGAAAAAATCAAATTAGGTATTTTGCAGAAAACCATGTACAAATTAAAGAGGTTATCGACTCGAATAACATATTCCATACACGTTTTATAGTTGTGTTTGCTTCACGTGTCTTTAAAACCGGCCAAGTGCGAGTCGGACTCGCGCACGAAGGGTTCCGTACCATTATCTATAAATATGGCAAAAAAAATACGTTTCTTGCATGGGAGCCATCAAATATTTGTTTTATTTTCATTTTATTGTTTATTGTTAAATTGAATATAAAACTAAACATCCTGTGAATATTTCAAGTGTCCAACCGTTACCGTTATCAATATCGAGCAAAAACGAGCAAAAAAAATCACGTCTGTTGTAAGGGAGCCCCCTTAAATATTTATTTTATTCTGTTTTTTAGTATTTGTTATTATAGCGGCAACAGAAATACATCATATGTCAAAATTTCAATTATCTTACTATCACGATTCATGAGATACAGCCTAGTGGCAGACGGACAGACAGCGGAGTCGGTCTTGTTTTAACCTTCGGGTACGGAACCCTAAAAACTCATATAAAACCGCAAATCTTATGTCCGCTTATTCGGTTTAAATCCGAGGTGAATGAACCTAGCTTCTCTTCAATTCTTGGGCTGTGAAAGTGAGTAGTTTGTCCCATGTTTTTGTCTAAACGCCTTGACCGATTGTGCTAATATTACACAGTTAATCTGGCCAATATTTCCCAACTACATATATTGGGGTCGGCTTCCTGTCTAACCGGATACAGACAAAGGCGAACCCAGTATTTGCTTAAGGGTGGGGCAAAAATAAGCATACTTTGTATTACGATTATTAGGTATAAACAAGCGCGAGCGAAACTAGCTCGAAAATGTTTGCACCCGTCTGTCTTTTGTATAATTATTTAAATACACAGTACAATTTTGTGAAGAGAGTGTAGGATGCAAGAGCGACGGAAGCTATCTCGAACGTTTTGGCACTTTCTATAGCAACTACACATAGATAATTATTTTATATAATTCAAGTTTTACATGCATCGTAAACGAAAAAAATAGTTTTACTTCTCTGTACACGTATTTGCTTCACGTCAGGGTAGAGGGTGGGGCAGGCGCCTCGCCCGAATCACCTTGCCCCACCGTGGGTACGCCCATGGATACAAGGTACCTGTATTTAACATAGTGCGACTGCCTATCTGACCTACACAGCTGGGTACTATGATACCCCTTGGCAAGACTATAGTAGGCGCCAGATAATCCTGGAATAACGGTCATTGGACCACCTACAATTATTGACATTTTTAATTTGAAAAACGGAATTAATGACACAAAGCTGTCCCGAATCATCATCTCTCGTGATCCTTAACATTGTCTAATAATGAAAAACGATTCATATTTAATTGTTCAGGTACCTATGAACAGTTATTAGGGAAAGGTCAATATACTTTATTCCACATTTATCTGGCGCCTACTATAGTGACAGAATTTCTAGCTTCTGACTATCTGTTACGACTGACAAAGACCAAATGGCGCAAACCTTCCTCATTAATGTGGCTATCATATGCCTACAAAAATAAATTTCCAAATCCGACTGCTAGTTCCAGAGATTACCGCGTTCAAACAAACAAACAAACAAACTCTTCAGCTTTATTAGTTTAGTGTATTAGTAAATATTTTGTTTTAAGTATGCTACTCCGCAAAAGCATATTGCGTGTTTCCGTGTTTTAAAAGAAACGATTACGACATCCAGTTTGATCGACATTTTGTCCTTCACGTGTTCGATGTTTTGTTAGCTGGATATTCATTATTATTCTTCTATATCTCTTTTTGGCTGGTGAAGTCACCTTGCCTTCTTTTGGTTTATTCCCGCTGTCCCCGTACACCGTGTCCCCGTCCTACGGGGACAGCGGTACTTCAATTAAATATTTAAAAATACTTCCCGTTGTCCCCGTACACTGTCCCCGTCCTACGGGGACAGCGGTACTTCAATTAAATATTTAAAAATACTTCCCGTTGTCCCCTCCCCGTACACTGTGAATATAGTTGAATAAAATAAGTAAAAATTATTGCCCACAGTCCCCGTTTTTTCATTTTTCTGTAGTATTATGAATGTGTGCGTTGGCATCTTTTACCCAACAAACAAAGTGTATGGAAATATTGGTAGATGGATCAACGGTCACCAAATCCCATCCAACTCAAAGATTAGTATAGGTTAATTTCTTCTTTAAACAAAATGTGTAGGTTAGGTTAGGTTAAAACTGTGACCTCCAACGCACGAGCCGAGCGAGCGAAGCGAGCGGTGCCGCGGCAGCGGCCGGCGAGTGCTAGAAACGACTTGCATTAATAGAAGTTGTGTTATTTGTGTAAATTTAATAATTGTTTTTTTTACCTCAAATTAAAATTCGAATACAAATAAATAAATTTTGTTTTATTCCCCTTTTCTTTTTCCCATGCTAAAAAACTAAGCTTAAACAATGCAGATTTAAGAGGACAACGACTCGTGAAAAGTTTACTTCCCGTTGTCCCCGTTAGCCGAATGTACGTTACGGGGACAATTGGAAATAAATTTAATCACGTCCCGCTGTCCCCGTGACGGGGATATGGCATACGGGGACAACGGGAATAAACGCTTCTTTTACCCCACCAAATTACACTTGGTAATTAGGTACACTGTAGGTATACGAGACGTTTGATATTTGCCTGTTTTACAATTTTTTTGTTTAAAATCTACAAACATACAAACCCTTTCAATCAGGTAAGATTGTGGTCAAACGTGAGCCTACCAATAATAATTTAAAAAATGTCTGAATTTAGACTGATTTCTAGACAAGCACCAATCGCAGTTTCATGTTTATGATCAAACATTAAGAACCTACTTAAAGTCTTTTCAGAAAAGCAAGCTATTATGGAACTAAAATATCCATTAGTATTATTATGATGAGGACCATTATGTAATACTAAAAAATAAATCTTGTTTGGTTGAAGAGTTCCTCTAGCCACCTTCCGGCTGCATCACTAAAACAGCTTCATAGTACCATAAGCGCCTCGCGGTGTTACCCGCGGTTTATCAGATACTACTACGAAGGGAACACACTCCCGGAATAAAAAGTAGCCTATGTGTTAATCTAGGGTGTCAGCTTCCTGCACACCTTTTATCAAAATTGGTCCAGCCGTTTGCGCGTGCAGAAGTAACAAACATACACAGACACACTCACCAACTTTCGCCTTTACAATGTTAGTGTGATGTGATATTATTGCATTGTTTTCATGTATAAGTATCCCAAGTTTAAGCTGACCGGAAATCAGATAGTGCTTTAAAAGTGGATTACTAATTTATTACCAGACACACTTCCGAACGAAGCAAGTTTATAAAAGCTTGTAAAAAAAAAATCCCTTTGAATGTTTTTGACCAATTTGGCAATTAAATTGTGGTGTCTTGAATTACCTTTAATTAAAAAAAAAAAAAATAATAATATTATTATTAAAGCGATAGTGCGTATATTTGTTATCGTTTCACGCCTAAACCGTCGAACCGATATCGAAGATTTTATTGTAAAAATCTAATTAGTCCGTCAGATAGATTACCAAAAATTATTGGACACGTATATTTTCTATTTTCACGTAAACAAAAAATTAAGACGATACAGTGCGTTGAAAACACGCGTGACGTCACTATGGTGGTACAATTTTTACCAGCGAAGTGACGTCACGACTGTTTTTTAGTAAAATTCCCTATTTTGGTTCCTACAGACGGTTATTGGTTAATTTAAAGAGAGTGAAATCGCGGGAAAAGGCTAGTATATTATATGTTCTAAAGGATTGCGTCATACAAATAGGATTTAGCCTACTTTAGCTCGACTTAGCTTAATTATTTCTTAGTCTAATCAAATTGAATTGATCAATAATGTTTCCTAATGATCTCCAAATGAATGAATGAATTAATAGATAATTACTACAAACGAATTATTATTAACGATTTCATTTGAATTGATAGTTAATTTGTTATGTGATGAAGTTGAATGATTTAATTATTTTCTTGTGAATAACGTAATTAGTAGTATTTCAATAGGAATATACACATGTAAATTGTATCTCTTAAGACTTTTAATGTACTTGGGTACAATTTTTTTCTGCTCATCATACTTAAATGAACGAGTTTGTTTTCTTGTTTTCTCCGTGCGATTTAAACATAATATACAACAGTCCGAATATCAACTATCGGGTAGTTGCCCAGACACAACAACCGTCTGGTTTGGAGGATCCTCCCATTTTCAGTGGAGGTGTGCGGGACTTTACTCTCTGTATCGCATCTATATACTGGTAACCCCGACGGGATACGACAGCGCAGCCTTCGTGCAGCCATCTCATCATGACTCTACATCGTACTAAAGCTTTATAAATTCGTCGCTGATTGATGAATATATTTCAAAAAATCTTTAATATTTGTTTACTAGAGCCAATAAGTATTTATTGTATATAAAAAATTACATGCTAAGTCCCTTTTTGATTGGATATATATGATAAATGATATTTATTTTGTAAGAAGGTTAAACATAACACTTTTATACGCCAATCTTTTTTGGTCATTTTTAAACTAGATGAGGCTGGTGCTTCCTAGCTGACTACCCTGAGAAGAAACACCGAAACAAACTCAGAGGTCAAAGTCTCTTTTAAAGTCCATACGATCGTACTGGTCAAATCATATGAGAACCATGTAGGCCCAAAAGTGCCACTCAGATTTGAGTGGACCTGTCCTGGCAGTGCAAGCATTTGTCAGTTATCGTGTAGCTCAAACTTAGAACTTTAAGGAGCTCAACGAGTTGACGAATAATACCAAAGTAAGGAAATTGAAATATACTTTAAAGTCTTTTGAATTGTGACCAAAGTGCGTAACATATTGTAATGTAATACTAGACCTTAATGGTTGAAAACAGCTAAATTCGGAAAAGATAATAAATATATCATGTGTTTACATGATTTAAAAAAAAAAAACTGTCCACCATTCTCGGAACCTACTTATGAGTATTGCAAATATAATCCTCCCAATAACTGAAATTTAACCTTCAAAAAACCCCACTTCCTTTGAGCACGAGACAGAAAGCACACACATACCTACTTACATACATGTTATTGAGAAAAATCCCATGAGTGGCGTCGCGGGTAAAACCAAGTGTTACAATAATGGTACATTGTGCAAGTATACGTGTGTAGACTACAAATGGTTTTAATGTTTTGTGTTATAGTTTATGTGTATTTTGTTATTGTGTACCAAAGGTGACATAATGAATGAGCTGAAGCGTTACATTATGGAAACAAAAAGTTAACTTGGATAACTAGTGATGCTATTTTGTTTATTTTGTCACTGACAGGCGCGATGCGACAATGCGTTTTGATTAATGGGTATTTTCAATCTGTAAGTAGATTGAAAACGCGTTGCCAAAAAAAAGGTTCCCTTCATTTGCGAGTTGATTTGTGTTTTTGAACTGCCAAAAAACATTATACTTATCCTATTTTATATTTTAAATATCATTCTTAATTTAGGACACATTTTTTAACTATCTTATCCAAATTTGGTATTTGTCTGAATGGATAACATAAAAATATATAATTATCACGAAAAAATAATTAAGTAGGTACAAAACAGTGATTGAAAATTTATCAGATAAAGAGAATTTAAGAGAGAAACAAACCAAAAACCTTTTTTGTAGTTACAAATACAGCAGCCCTACTATGACGTGCTAATGCCATCCAATTCCGATGATGTAAACGGGATAGTGCTATTTGCCGTAAGTATATAGCTCCGTCTCCTTCTTAGAGTGGAATCATGATCGTTTTAAGACTTGACTGACCACCCATTCGGTCATAAGACGATGACTTTTTACAAGAAAATTGCCTGAAACCTAGTTTCACTAAATGTCACAAAATATATCCTCTTATTATTATCCATGCTATATATATAATATTATAAATGCGAAAGTGTGTATGTCTGTCTGTCTGTTACCTCTTCACGCTTAAACCGTTGAACGGATTTAGATGAAATTTGGTATGGACATAGTTTGAATCCCGGGAAAGGACATAGGATAGTTTTTTATCCCAGAAATCATCCTTTAAGGGGGCGAAATGTGGGTAGGAAGTTTGTATTGCACTCAGTCATTATTAAAACCATGAATCTTTGTATTTAGCCACATATTTTCAGCCGGTTTTGAAATATTTGTACCTACTTTTCTTAAAAATAAAAATGTCTGCCCAAAGTAACTATTCCATGCGGACGAAGTCGCGGGCAAAAGCTAGCAGGCTATATATTTTTTTTATTTAGTCTGGTCAATTTGTTAAGCTAAAGCACGGAGTCTATTAGCCGCCCGCATGGAGCCAATCACGTTGTCAAAACAAGTCTATTTATTTATTTATGGCCCTATAACACATGTCATATTCTCATACACACATATCGTAATAAATTCAAATCATTGACCGTGAACATTAAACATTTTTAAGTCAACAAAACTTTAAAGGGTCATCGCACACTAAGACGTAACGTTATCCTACTAATATCGCTATTGGTGGTCACCTATCCAAGGAGGGCCCTCGGCAAGCGTAGCTTATCTTTGAAGAGCTATCCGGGTTACCTGTGATTACTTTCCCACGAGCTGCTTGTATACTGTATCGCAATTATAAAGTGTTCAGAGCGTCACAGTGTGAGTTAACGCGAAAGTTTGTAAGAATGTATGTATGGATGTATGTTTGTTACTCTCACGCAAAAACTACTGAATCCTGATGAAATTTGGCACAGTGGTAGATTATAGTCCGGAATAACACATAGAATACTTTTTATCCCTGGATTATGTTTCCTTGGGATTATTTTCGACATTCACGCGGGCGGAGCGGCGGGCGATAGCTAGTATACAATATAGAGTTGTATGTACTTTGCGTTAAGGTACACATATCAGTGAGAGGATTCGAATACTATTATCCTTGAATTTTTATTTGAAATTCGAATTTATTATAATTCTGAAAATCAAATGTGTGTGTACCTCTTCGTGTGGTAAATAAAGTTATAAATTCTAGCACATTTCAGTGAGGAGATTCAAATATATGGCATACCCTTGAATTTCATATTTGAAATTCGAATTTATTATAATTCTGAAACTGAAATGTGTGTGTATCTTTAAGTGTGGTAAAAGTTGTAAATTCTAGCAAACTATCTGCTTTTTTATGGACGGAAAATCATCAAATGACTCCGTCAGCTCTGGGCGCAGCGGAAGGGAGTGTCAGACTCTTACTGACTAAAACCCATCCGTGTTCTTTCTAAAACCCTTTGCGTTCTACAGCGGTGACTCTTTCGAACAAATTACGCAACCCTGGCAAATCAACCTGCCTAGCTATTTCCTAACTATGTATGTTTGGGTCGGCTTCTGGTATAACCAGTATGAATACCAGTATTTTAAGAGGAGCAACTGCCTATCTGACTTGCAAAGACTGGGTAACAGGATACCCGTTGGCAATACTGGTGTCAGATTTTGAGGCTTCTGACAATCGTAACGCCTGTCAAAGATCCACCGGTACCAAATGCTTAGCATGCTTTCGAAGACACGAAGGATTATTTAATAGGTGGTCACCTATCCAAGGAGCGCCCTCGGCAAGCGTAGCTTATCTTTGAAAAGCAATCCGGGTCATCTGTGATTAACTGATTACTTTCCCACGAGCTGCTTGTATACTGTATCGCAATTATAAAGTGCTCAGAACGTCGTAGTGTGAGTTAACCCTAACGAGACGCGGAAGCCCTTTTGATAAGCAATAGTAACGATTGTACGATTACCGAATAAATAAACAGTTCCGAATAAAAATGACATAATCAAACATGTCAGGGTTAATAAGAATTGATGGTAATAGCACAGTGTTTATAAATAACTCGTCAGAATGTAAAAAAACATTAAATAAGAGGTATAACAGGCCCAATGTTAACAAACCGTTTAAAGAGTTAATAATTGTTTGTTTGTTTTTAGAAGGTTATGTTATAATACATCTGATTCTGTCAATTTACGAAAATTATTTCACAAATAGAATGTTACACTACGATCCCTCAGCCAGTTACCTTGCTTTTACTCCTAATAGAGAAATAAAAACTAGTAATTAATCAATTAATAATTATGTACGTAGAATTTGTCTAAATGAGACGTACGCAGAACAACCTCCTTTTGCCAGTCAAAGACCCATATAATGGGGAGCAAAAATATTACCAGGACAGTGATATTCATTGAGCACAAATACCGACTCCGGGCTGACAGAGTAAACGTTATTGCTGCAAATTCTTGGTAAATAGGTAAAACACAACAGAGCGACCACGCACCACGAAAAACACGGAAAAGAAATGGGGCAACCTTCAAAGACTTTTAGTAGGCCGCTAGAACTAATATTTACACAATAAAAAATGATAACATTTCAAGATGTTTACATTTCACTAAATCAGTGACAATCCCGGTTTTTGGAAAGAAATGTAGCGAGGTATCACAAATAACCATTGGTTGACTGGTAGAGAAAGCCTATATGTTTATAATTCCGTTTTGTACCTGTAGCGGCATCAAAGCCGCCACATGAAAAACTAAGAAGCGAAATTTGTACGGCAACAAAAAGAACCGCAGCGCCATCTACGACGAACTAACATCGAAATCCTGCATCGCGCAAGCAAAGTTCTCCGTGCGATTTGAACATATACAACAGTCCGAATATCAACTATCGGTCAGTTGCCCACCAGACACAACAACCGTCTGGTTCGGATGATCCTCCCATTTCCAGTGGAGGTTTTCGGGACTTTACTCTCTGTACCGCATACCTATGTGTAACATGAAAGTTTAATAAATAAATAAGATATTTTTTTTCAAAAGTCAGGGAACTTTCAACTTATGAATAAATATGGCCGTTTGACATATTTCCCGTTCAAAAACTGTCAAACCGCCACTTGTTGTTCCTCGGCCAAAAGTTATCCGGACTATTTAAAAATCGGCTGTAAATAAAAATTGGTTTTCTGTAAAGTCGGTTTACGGACGATAGTTTAACGTGACAACGGCATAACAAAATATTGATGAAATGATCGCAACGTTACAATGAGCGTAACGTTACAATGAGCGTAACGTAACAATGAGTCATCCTTTTTCGTGCGTGCAGCCGGCGTTCATCGATTTATTAGACGTTGTCACGTCAAAATTCATTCAAGTAATCACAGCAACGATTTGACTCTTTGTCACATTAATTTTTCAACTCAATTTTTTAACAATTTTCTTTCCAAAAACTGAGCCTAAGGCTCATTAGTTTTCGCCGAATCCCTGACCTGAATGAGTGTGCAAACGGTTTTCGCTCGAATCAATCATGGGAGCTATTAATATCACTCGCGACCTATTTATATCAATCTGTCTACTTTGTTAACTGCAATTGCAATGTATCAATCTTCTAGAAAATTATGATGGATTGGGCAATCTTTGTATAACATTAATGTCTCAAGGAGAACATTTCACCTTGGTTGGAAACCAGAACGATTAGGGAAGAGATTTTTATGTATTAGGCTCACGAAGTAGGCAAATATGCAGGGTGGCCTAGTGATGTCTAATACACATTACTTCTTAAAAAAACATACTCTAGTTTATCATATCAGCCGAAAGACGTCTACTGCTGGACATAGGCTTCGCCACAACAACCGGTTCTGTGTGTCTCGCATCCATCGGCTACCTGTGACCCTCACCAGGTCATCGGTCCACCTTGTGGGAGGCCTTTCAACGCTGCGTCTTCCGGTACGCGGTCGCCACTCCAGAACTCTTCGGCCCCATCAAACATTCGTTCCGCAGTTTGGCTCTTGGCATCTTTCGGGCTATGTCGCTAACCTTGGTTCTCTAGTTGTCCATTCGTTAAGTTAGATAGAAGTTTGTGTAGATAGCAGATTTTCTCGCATTCATTTATAGGATCAATCAATCCTATCAATCGACTCATCTTGGTCAATTTTGTCCCGTGAGAATGTGTGAAATTATATTAATTTGTAAAATTGTATCCCATAACCGTCTTCAGGGTCCGATCATCTCTGTACCTATATACGAAAATGAAACCGAAGTAAGAGCGTATCAAACAATGTGATTTTTCCATTTATAATGTTAGGTTAAGATCTATTAGTTAAGATTACAGCTGTACTGCACGTGCCTCTTCAGTAGAGGCACTCAAACTATGTCACACTTCAACTGAAAGCATCGTCGGTAATTCAAAGACAAACGAGACAGCTGTTGGCAAGATACCCACTATGCCCAGGCCCAGTAAAAGGGCAGTTACTGGTAAATTGATTCATAAATCAAAACCTATGTTGAAACGCAATAGAATGTTTGTGCAGATTTCATCATCATCATTTCAGCCAAAAGACGTCCTATGCTGGACATAGGCCTCCCCCAAGTGTCGCCACATCGACCGGCCCTGTGCATCTCGCATCCAGCGAATTCCCGCGAACTTCATCAGGTTATCGGTCCACCTCGTAGGAAGCCTTCCAAGGTGTTTCGTTCGTAAAGATTCACAAAAATTTAGTGGCCTGTAAATATAAACAAAAAAATAATAATTAGGGCAGTATTTGAGTCCTTGGTCTTTGAATTCATTAGTCCAAAAACGAGTATGCAAAAATCTAGTAAGGCACCGTCGTCGCTACTATAAATAATATCGCGTCCCAACAATCAGGTTTTTTTTGACACTTAATTAACACTGACATTTAACCAAATTTAATTAAAACAATCTACTTTATAGTCCATGATAAATGACAAAAAACCTTAACAAAAAACCAAGTATCGATACAATTTTAACCTTGAGCGTCACATCACTATTTAAAAGTGACAGTGACATTTAAAGCGAGTTCGTCACTCAACGGAATAATCGATGTATTGCGCGACTCTGACTAGTTGTTGTTACGTGAAGGTGACGTCAGTCAGGGCTATGAAGTCAGTAGTCACGGTTATGACTATGAGTAAGTGACGTCAGAAGCTGTTTAGAATATAAATTAGATTTTTATTGTACTGAGTCATTTTATAAAAATTGCTTAACCATTATGTCACCTGATGGTATGCCATCCACGCTGCCTATGTATATTGCAATACCAGAGGCATTGGAGATGATTTGCCATCCCAGAGACGAATATTTCAGCTGAAACACGTCCACAGCTGGACGTAGTCCTCCCTTAAGAATCGTCACATTGACTGGTTATTTTTTAAATCTTTAAAACGATCTTTCCTTTAACTCTGCCTCTTTCTTTTTTATTATTATTGACAGTCTCGTTTTTATAACAATCGCACCAGATGGAAAGCGATGATGTGATCAAAGATGGAACACGCTTGCCTAGAAGTAACCTATTCACTTTGGACTTAAGTCTCAAAGTCCCCCAGGTTTTGTCTATCACGAAACACAAATTTCGGTAGGGAATTCCACTCCTTAGGTGTACGCACAATGAAAGTTTTGTGCGAATTGTGTGTGTATTTGTAAAAGTTTTGTGCGATGGATTTCGATCGAGATGATCGAGGATGGGATGTTGGGAATTATCATACCAACCCTAGAAATTGTCTTTTTGTGCCAAATTCAGTATGGTGGTTGCATTTCCCGAATGAATTTCTTAACAAAACTACCATAACTTGTTTTTCTTTCTCCTAAAACGAATGTATTCACTCAAAACGCGTGTCTAGACAATGTCAGCAAGCCGATTATGCAAAATATTCACAAAACAAACAGCTGTCTGTTTGCCGGCAATTATCACTTATTTGAGTTACCGCATCTTTAACAAGCTTTGCCTTCGAATACTTGAATTTATAGTAAACTTAGGTGAAGGCGAAAAAAAAAGAATGTTAGAATTTGAAAAATTGCTGCAATTTTATTTATACCTAATAAATAAAATTGCAGCAATTTTTTAAATTTATTAAACAAAATAAATTAATTATCTTGCCTAGAAATAAAGAGAGCTGAAAAAATATGCCAACTAATAAAAAACAAAAAAAAAATGTAAGCCAGTCAAATTTTTTAACAAAATAAATAGGTGCATAAATTGCTTGTTGACACTATGTTTTTATTATGAATATCCACAAATAATCTTATAACCTTCTTTAAAATACACGCAGAAATATTATTACACTGAAAAGTAGAGTAAGCCAATAAAATAAATACACACCTGGCCATTGAAATTTATTTTTGTATACAGTTGTTGTCATCCACGCAGTTTCAACGTACTTTTTATAATATAAAATACTGATTAGCTAAATAAATGGGAGAATGCTTATAGTTTTTTTTAAAGGGACTTAGTATTTTTTATGTTCTTTTATAAACTCCATGTACTATCCATAATATAATAGTTTAAAAATTAATTTCAGAAGGATTTTTAAAGCTATGTAGAAAAATTTAAATTTTATTATCATCAATCTGTTAATATTGGCCTTACCCGTTTAGCAGTTATTATTAATTAAATAAGTATGGAAATGAACAGTAGCTCAACGTTTTTTGTTCAGACAGAGCAAAAACTTAATAGATCACGAATCAAGATAAATCGATCATAATCTTTCATCAATGAACAATCAAAGAAAAAACCTTCAGAAAAAAATATCGATATCTTACTTGGATCGATCAGGTACAGCCCTATGCGTATAAAGCTCATTGAGTTTTTATCGTACCCAATAAAAATCAATTGGAATATTTTTTTTTTCGAAATGAATAGCCACTTAAATCTGGCTTTGTGTAGGCAAGTTTTATTCATACTTTTTAAATAGAAGTGTGCCATTTTCAATTTACTTTTCGCTGAAAATCTTCAAAGTTTTTTGCAACTCGATGAAATCACTTAGTTGAGTCATTCTCATGATCTATTCAACGCTCTAGTTTTATTACTATTTTAAAGATGCTATACTTCACTGAAGCAATAAAATACTGTGAACATTTTTTTTTCTGTATTCTCAACATGAAAATAAACATCGAATTGGTCTGGACTGGATTTAGAGATTCTGGCTTCTCTCTGACAGCCGGTACCAAACATTTTTTTAACAGCTCAATATGCTTTCCGAGGCACGGAGGAAACTTAGTATGAAATGGATGGTCACCCATCCACGGACCGGCCTCGGCAAGCGTAGCTTAACCTCGAAGTTCGACCCGTGCGGCTGTTATTATTTAGCCACGAGCTCCATGTCCTATTTTTTTTTAACTAACACTAAGAATTTCTCATGTATCGTGGGTGCGTTTACAAACATACAAAGTCACGCACTCAAACAGCCAGACCCGGAACAACTATCTGTAGGCCTTACAAATATTTGTTCCGTACGGGAATCGAACCCGCGACACGCAGCGCAGCAGTCAATCGCTCAATCACTGCGTTAACCGTGGCGTCAAATACTAATTAAAGTAAATAATCCTACCCCAGTTTTCCTGACCTTTTCTCTTCATATCACATTTCAAAGCAAACTAGTTGTTTTTAAGAGCTCATCCTGAGTCTAAAACATCTGACTACTGTAATAATGTAAACACTAAACACATTAGCAGCTTTTAAGGTCGCATATTGCATAAACATCAGCTTCTAACCTTAGGATACGTGAATTAATCAAAAATGCATTGCGTCATATAAAACAGTCTTGCGGGTATCGTGTTACCCTGTAACTCGGTTGTGGAGGCCAGAGGCCGTATTCCGACTTTTTATATCAACGTCAATTTGTATTAAAACTAGAAAAGCGCCTTTTTCAAATGACTCCTCCCGTTCCGCGGTTCTGTATGATGTCGAACGTAAAAGAATAGCACCATCCCATCATTTCCCGTGGGTGTCGTAAGAGGCGCCTAAGGGACTCACCAGAGAATGGGCAGCAACATTTTTCCGTGCAACAACTACACTGCGATCGCCAGCCCGCCTGCCAAGCGTGGCGTGGCGATTACGGCAACCAGCACCCCCCCCCCCCCCCCCCCCGGCAGTCCAGCAGTGGACGTCTTTCGGCTGACGATGATGATGATGACCGATGCTGCAATTAACGTAGCCACCTACCGCGCCAAAACAATCTCAGGAGTTAACCATCGGCTCGAAAAAAAGAATTGGTTTCGCGATATTGCTTGCAATACTCTCTACTCTAATATTGAAACTACCGAGCCAAGATCTTAATTACCCAGGATTTTCCTTGAATTACATGAAAAACCCAAACACCCAATCTATGTTTCAAGAACAACTCTTTGAATTTGGTTCTGAAATTAACTGGTTTAAACTGGAAACCAAAATCTGTCCCAGACTAGCTGTAACCAAACCATGTCTGACTCCCAAATATTATGATACCAGTATCAGAACATGTTATTTCATTGATAACTCATAAACAAGTTTATTTGAATTCGTTCAACAGGTATGTAAGCGTGACATCATTTTTTTATTATTGACCATCGTCTAATAAATAAAAATTATTATATATAATAATTATTATATAATATATTTTTTTAACCAGCCAGTTATGGAATAAAATAAAGCAGGCGCACTAAAAAATCCAAAAAGCATTTCACACAAAAATTTGTTGAAAATCGTTCATACGTATACTTTAAATCTACCTTAAAATGTGATCCTAATAAAAACGATGACTAACTATCGGTCCCACTCGTATTAAGTCACGGACATAAAAGCTCACATAACTATTGTATCCGAACCACTTTTATTACTTGCAATGTTTATTTATTCTACCCGCCTACCGGTTACAATCAAAGTCAATGTCAGATTTGATTGACAGGCGTGACGTCACATGTTATGCCATCCATCATGCGAAATGACAGCGCCAATGCTCCAGCATTGGCCTTGTTTTACGGCAAACTTTGTTTGGCAAATATTGGCGATGCTTCGGCGAATGATCTAGGCTAAATGATAAGCCATAAAGGCTCGGCTACACGCTCAATCTTGCTTGCGCAAACAGTTTGTGCAAACATTGGCGCAAAAACTGCATGGTGTGCTAGCCATTTGTACGGTATACCGTTTTGCCGTCTTAACGCACATGTTTGTTTGCACAAACAAGAATTGCTGCAAATAAGGTTGAGCGTGTAGCCAAGGCCTTAAGCCTAGATTTTTGGAGGTGTTTGTCTATGAAATCATTCTCCAATGAACTTCTGTCTTCGAGATCTGAGTAGTAATTCTTGTACTTTTAAAGAGTATATGCATTCGTATCGCAGTTGCAAAATCTTTTTTCTTTTTTAAAGTACGAGTACGAAGCCAACACCGCTTTTTACCTAACTGCTCCAGAAGGAGGGTAATGTTTTTAGTACGAGAATTGTTTTATTGGATTGATAAGAGCTCCGGACATCATGATATCATATGTCATAAGAGCTACACAGAGTGTCCGAAATGTCAACACAATCGATCCACGGGGAGTGGGCGAAAAACCAATCCATATGTTATTTGTACGTGCACAACGTTTTTTATACACAAAGTAAATAATACACATTGTACCTATATTAAACGTAAGTAGTCAATTTAGTAGAGAATGAGATGGCTCTATTAGATACCGGAAATTATGTGGCGAACCGTGATTGCATGATTAAGTGCATCCTTTTAACATAGTAAATAGGAAACTAAATTACACAGCTAGTGCTTATAATTACGGGCTAAGTTGAATTAATTTTGTTTTTTTTTTGTGCACGCCTATTCGTTCTATGCCTGTATTGCTCGAATTTAATTTTTGATGGAAGTGGGCAAACTTCACACCCACGTTTTTCAACATACTTACTTAAAATTTCATAAATAATATTTAGTTACGAATTATTGTGAGAAAATCTGAAACGATAAATTGCATCGGTGGCAGCTGGCTGGTGGATTTTCCGTACGGGTGCGAAATTCAGTTCATTACAAGCCTCCCTTGGAAGTGTGTTGAAGAGACATTTTTTCTCCGTTCTCAATACTCAATTCTTTATTGTATTCCGTATGTAGGTATTACATAGATGGTCATAACAAAGTAAAAGATTAAAATGGACCCAACACAGCTCAGCTGTCGGGCACAGCAAAACAAGGAAACAGGAAGAGGGCTAAAGTAGCAATTCAAGGAATTCAATATTATTGTAAATTATTAGATAACTTTAATTGGGTGTTTAATTATGTACATGTATAAATAACTATAATTATGACTGATGATGATAAATGATGTCTTTTTCCACACTATTCTACGTTGTCAATGTCACCTAGGAGTATCAACGCGCCATCTTCCTTCGTGTTTCAGAGTATCATTATCTTTTAGTCTCACCCAAGGGCGTACCCAGGTAGGGGCAGGGGCACCACCCGGCGCCACCCGGTGGCAACTGGGAAGTTTAATCCCGATTGCCATCTGGTGGCACTCCATACTGGGAATATTCGGGATGGGCGCGAACGAATGCCCCGCCCGCACCCGAACTCCTTGACGGCTCAGTGCATAGTCGTCGGTCTTGGAGCACAAAAACCGCGCAACTGGTATGAGCTGCCCCCCCTTGCTCAAATCCTGGGTACGTCCTTGGTCTCGCCTGAAATGCGGTAGATTACATAGGTAGCTATTTTCAGCACTTTTCTGTTGTAGACTCATCTATTAATATTTATCGCTGTTTGTTTTTATTTTAGTCATCCACCTGGTGAGCTAATTTAAATATTAATTTTAAAAACGATTCACACCTGCATTTAATTTATGCAAATTATCATTGATCTCTTTGAGTCAGACTCATTATGACATGATACAAAATACTAAATTACATTATTCTTTTTAACGTTTTTTGTTTCACTCGGTAACACAGGTTTTGCCTCTTTTGGTTCGTAATAGAAAAAGATGATTGAATTGGTAATGGTGTATTAGTCACCAATAGGTATCTAATATGCATGAAAAAAATATTTAGTATCTATACAGTATATCTAAATATATACAAAAATATAATACTAACAGTGAAAATAGAATCAAAATTGATCGAAAAACAAACGAGATATAACTGTTTTAAACAAATATATCTGTCCCTCTCGCGAAGACGCTGTTTTCTATGGCAGCGGTATTAGGCGACATGGTATTTGACGTCAGAGTTCGTATCGGACTTCTCTTTCTAATTGGCATCTTTGAAGCTATATAACTTTCTCGCCATAAGTATTTAATTTTGCAAATAAAAAAATTGCATATATATTCCCTATTGTTGGAGGAGCTCGTGCCTTAATAATTACATTTGCACGGGTCGATCTTCTAGGTTAAGCGACGTTTGTCTCGAATGGTCCGTGGATGGGTGCAAGCAAATATAAGCAACTTTTACTATGGGACCAACATCGAAATCGCGATATGTGTGTCCGATGATGGTACGAGCTCGGTGGAATGATATTGTGGAATTCCTGCTTAACCTAATAGTTTTGCAAGTGTCCATAATGTTTCTGCCTTTCAGTGAAATAGAGGAAATATTTATTTCTATTGATGACATCGTATTTGTGCTAATTGGTCTGGTTGTCATAAATAATGTTATAATAAATACTTAATGTTATCTGATCTTTATTTTAATTAAATCGATATTTTATTCTTTACTATGAATGAATTTTATATCAGTAAACATTTGAGAGACGGGACACAGTTATCCATGCTTTTAAATAAATCGGCATTTTTTATCGATGGTAAAATGCACGAAATGATGATAGCGGGAATATTCTCAATTATTATATTTTTTCCATTGATGTGCATTTTGTATAAAATGGAAAAAATACTCTGATAAGAGCCGTTATTGATGTACCTACCTATAGAGAAAGACAAACACCCCAGATAATTTATTTGCTCAAAAGACAATCTATTTAATCGTTTAACAATGTAACAACAACAAGCAACATCCAGACAACTCTATTAAGGTTTTTGTGACGTTTCCCAAAAAAACCTAATACGGTTGCCATGTCAATACAACGCACAGTCAAAGTGTGAAACTCTCTGCCAGCTTCTGTCTGTCAGTTCACTCTGCCTTCAAAGCTAGAGTGAGCAGCCGGTCGATTCTGACGTGATCACGAAATGAGCTGCCATTCCATCTTGATTATACAGATTGACGGCTCACCTCGTGATCACTTCACCCAAGCCTTCACTTCGACATGTTTACAGAATCGACCGGCGCATCTTCTGGGCACGCTCGCTCCATCTTAGACGCCATCTTAGAGGCGTGATCGAGATCAAGAGCATGACCATTCCTCAATAAATAAAATAAATAAAAACTAGATATTTTCTTATAGCAGGTTCATATTTTTCTTTTTGCATTAAGTATCTCCAAATTAATACAATTCAGCCAGTGATTCGTTCCAATTCCAGATGACAAAAAATATTATAAAAGATCACAAAATAGCAGGTGTTTCCAAGACTTCATATTTCTATCACAGAAACAGAAAAACGCGACATAAAAAACTTCAAATCGTTTATATATATTTTTTTAATTTTATTCGCTTATTTTATAACAAAAGCTTGACACCGTGACACAAACGTAAGCACTAAAAGTCTAGAATGGACTTTATACTTAGCACATCGGCCAACGACCTATGTTTTTGTGCCCAAACAGTTTTAAGAATTCCGTCATTTTTATTTTGTTACTTACAAAAGGAAGTTGACCAGTTTTAAAGTAATGCTTTTTGATATTTTTGCGGATATTATCTTAGTCTTGAAACATGTTATGTAAATGGATTGTTTGCTGGCGTTATTTTTGTTTCTTATATAATGGTTTAGCTAAGTGGTCGAGTCTGAAGGCACAAATGGCTATGGTACTAATAAATTATTGGTTCATCTACTTTTATCGTCAACTACTCCCAATAAATTGAAACTTCACAGAGAAAGTTGAAACTAAGTCAATACTTACCACATTATGAATAAACATGCAAGTTATGTTAATCTTCAAGGGATTACCAATTAATTTGCCTGATTATCTGAATATATGTGTATGTGACCAGAAAATTGCAAACGCCGTAAGATTGTAATTACGGCATTTGCAATATTAAATTGGATATATTGGAAACTATTGAAATTGGATGGGATTGATTATTTACCTACTAAACGATTTTTTCATAATATATCGAGAAATTACAATCTTACGGACTCTGCAATTTTCCGTTGACATATATAAAGACATGAAAAAGGATATGTAGACAGTCGGGTAAATATCAAAAGGAGACCTCAAGACAAAAGTGTCTCACATAAAAGTGTATCGGTGTATCATTGCATCACGAAACAGCTATCAGAAACCAGAATCACTGAAAAAAAGCAACGTTTTTGTTTTATCTCGTCATGCATGCCATCCAAAGTGCCCGTTACAAGCCGCTAGCTCTTATTATACAACAATGACATTCAATTAATTCAAAGACAAACTTTATATCATCTTCCAATTCAGTCGGAAACGCGATCTGTGTCTACTCCGTCTAACCCCTATATTCCCCGCGGCGTGCGGCGTCTAAATTTTAACTTATTTTTATTATTTATTGTTATTTGTGTATTATTATTTGGATATTAATCTGGCAATAAAACAATTTCATTTCATTTCATTTAATTTCATTTATTCCAAACCATGTCCTCCAACTCGACCCCACATTGAATTATGAAATTGACAGTTCTAGCTTGTTATTTATTGATGTCACCGGAAAATTGCAGATTTCGTAAGATTGTAATAAGTCTATATTAGATTATTATTTATCGATTTATTATGGGAAAGTCGTTTTTTATACAATAAATCCCATCCAAATTCAATAGTTTCCAATGTATCCGTGTCTTATTGAGAAAAATAGTTCACAATTTCACGCGATATTTTACAATCTTACGGCATTTGCCATTTTCCGGTGATATTGCCATCAATCGAGTGTTTTTAGCGGAGCTCCTGGCTAATATATCAGGGGACAACGGTTCGGTCTTCAAGATTAAGCAACGCTTGCCAAGGTCGGGCATTGGATGAGAACTTCTGAACATACCGTGACTCTTCTATGTCCCGGAAAGCACGTAATGGCAACGGCCAGGCTATCATTTGTAGATCTTTGATAGTCATAATTATGGGTAGTCAGAAGCCAGAAAATCCAACACCAGTCAACCACCAAGGGGCAGTATTACCTAGTTACTGTAGTGTGAAGGTCAGATAGGGTTGTACCACACCAATCGATCGATCGTCGATCGATGGTAGAATGAATAAGTCGACGTCGATTGATAGTTTCTACTTCTTTCTTCGATCATCCAAAGCTACCATACCAATCGATCAATGTCGATCGATGGTATCGAACAGCGGTCGATCAATTGTTTAACGCCCGGTATCCGTCGATTAGCCAAAGCTAAACTACTAAAACCATACCAATCGATCATCGACGACCGATGTCGGACGATGGCATCAGCATAAGTGATGGGGCCCGCTAGGGATAGTGCCTGCCAGGGTTGCGGAATTTGTTCGAAAGAGTCACCGCGGCCCTGGAACGCAAAAGGCATCTGGAGGAATTGCCGCTCAACCCAGAGCGCCAAGGATTAATTTGCAGACTTACATCTTTGAAACGTCTATGTTCGTGAAAAAAAAATTACACAAGTTTTCTCTAGTATCTAGTGAGCGCCGTTGTGATCAGTTACAAATAGTCGGATCTAGTACTGCATTAACAGTATTTTTGTAATGGCTCCAAAGGTCTATAATAAATTACCAAAATGTATAAGGAGTGAAGATAATGTCCACAAATTCAAAAGTAAATTGTATTTATTTCTAATAGATAAGACGTATTACTCTATCGAAGAATTTTTAAATGATAAAATATGACATTACCCTTTAATATAATTTAGCATTGACATGCATGTAAAAATTTAAAAATTTATAAGTAAAGTAAAAAAAATAAATTATAATTCATTGATCATTTTATTAATAATACATTTAATTGACATTATTTACTTGAACTTTACTTTGTATTGTATAAATTTAGACTTATTACTAGAGAAAATATTTGTACACCAATTTTATTGGTAGGACATAGAGCTCGACTAAAATGTTTACATAAGACCTTTATTGTAATACCTGTGTTCACAAATAAAGATTGATTGATTGATTTGTATTTACATCAATCGAGAGTTTTTTCCGTCGTCATGGCAACCGAGTCAAGTTGAGGTCCTTCAAACTGACTTCGAATTGCGGCCTAACAAGGCTCAAGGTTCTGTACATTATACAGGATGATGGCGGCCTAACAAGGCTCAAGGTTCTGTACATTATACGGGATGATGGCGGCCTAACAAGGCTCAAGGTTCGGTACATTATACAGGGTGATGTCAGACCCGCTAATAGTTCTGTAAAATACTGAATTAACAATTAGCGTGCGCATTGAATGCGATCACTGCATGATGTTAATGATAGCATGCGCTCGAAATGAACTGAAGTGATAATTAGACGATATTAATTAAGTGTTTAGTCATTGCTTTATACACATTTACCGTTATCGTGGTACCGTTACAATATTTAGTTATTTTTTAAGTTATTTACAAGCTTTTATTTATTTATTTATTTAAACTTAATGTACAATAGTGGTACATGTGCGGACTTAATGCATCAAGGCATTCTCTACCAGTCAACCTTTGGGTTAAAAAAACTGCACTGTGGTAGTTTTACAACAAATAAAAATAACATTTAAAATATAACTTTGTTTCGGAAAGAATACACAAAAAATATATATTATACCAATAACATACATAAATATGCTAAAATAACAAACTAATAAATATGATTTTTTTTCTGTTTAGGTTATATGTATAGTTTTCCTTTTTTTGACAATTTTTTGTTTCAAGTGTGGAAACTTGTAATTGGCCATATTTTGTTTAAACATGTGGAAACATGTGGAAACTTGTAATTGGCCATATTTTGTTTAAACTTTTAGTTACTGTATTTGTTTAGTTGTTAGTTTTCCTAAAATAAATAAAATAAAAATAGTACTAGCACTTCGCCGGCGACTTCTTCTAAGCAAATTAACGATTTTCCCCTTTTCACGAGGGTGCGTAGCGAGGGATGTGTTTATTAGGAACCAATAAAATTGCTTAATTTACCTAGCTTTGCTCTGAAACGTCATATTTTAAAGGCAAAGATGACGTTGTAGCTACTGTGGGTAGTTAATTTGACAATTGGTTAAAGGTTATTGAAACCGGCCGTTAGCCTAAGTTTATGCTTTTAATAAAGTAATTTAGAATCTAAGTAATTACAAAATAGTTTAGATCTGTTTAATAGGTTACCGATAAGTAAGGAAGCAATATTGCCGTGTCATAGTCCTCTGTAATATGTTGGTAAATACTACATAGATATAAGTAATTTAAACTATGTTATAACGGTTTTCCTATTATTAAGGAAAATATTGTGAAGTCTCCTTTGTAGCGTTATCCTGGCAGACTTGTTAGTAAAACGACCAATTACAATCGAAGTAACTATACTCCTGAGGCAACTGTTCCGGTTTTTCCCTACATACCAAGACCCCACCGCTGCACTGTGCTTCAGAAAGCATGTTAAGCAATTGGTCTTTGATGAAAGGACTAAAGGAAATGATTTTTCAACATGAAGGGACATCCCCTTCATGTTGAAAAATCATCACAAACATGCAGTAAGTAGGTAATAATCAGAGATCGGAATAGGTAGACTATATTTACCTAATGTTCATGGAAGTAAGTAACGTAGAGTTGATAATACCTCCTGTAAAATCCCTACTCAACGTTTGTTGTTATCATGATCAAAGAATAAAACATTACATCAGTACAGCAATTAAACCACAATCATGAATTCATGAGTAACATTCTCAAGATTACTAATTACTTCCTGAACTCAAGAATGTCAGTTTTCCGATGAATTTTAAGTAAGTAATAACTTAAGGTGCTGACAAGACAGTCACTGTCGGACTGCATGGGAAAAAATAATAATTTTTAAATCGGTTCATAAGCAACGGAGATTTGAGGTAACAAACATATACAAACAACCGAATTGAGAACCTCGTACTTTTTTTGAAGTCGGTTAAAAAAGATGCACGACAACACAAAGCTTTGACACTAATGTGTTAGGGTTAATAGGGCATCAAAAGAAATTCCGTATTTAGGATTTAAATATAATAATTTATTATCCTTTATTAAGCTGTGGAAGGTCGTGTGACGCGTCCGCTAAGACGCTTAGAGAGTGTACGAACTAAAGGAAAATATCAGGAATCTTTCAAGTGGATGCAGAGGGCTGGAATCGTTCTCACACATAATATTTACAAGTTAGAAAGAGAGAGAAATATTAGCGCGTTGGTTCAGATTTGTTTTTGTTAATATTCCAACAAAATGCTTTGCAAATACTAGCTTGTGCGCGCGGAGAAGCCTATAACCGTATCTAGGTTTCCCTCCTAGGTAACTCTGTACCAAAATTAGTCGAAATCGGTTCGGTGATTTAGCGTGAAAGCGTAACAAATATACAAACTCCCTTTCGCATTTATAATATTAGTAAAGAAAATTAATTTAATCGAAAACTGGCTTTTGTCCGCGACTTCGTACGCGCATTTCTTGTTTTTTCCCGTTCCCGTATAGCCTTCCTTATGAATGTGGCTATCATATTAAAAAAAAAATACTAAGACTTCTCTGTCCGTCTGTCACCAAGCTGTATCTCATGAACCGTGATAGTCAGACAGTTGAAATTATCACAGATGATGTATTTCTGTTACGCTATAACAACAAACTCTAAAAGAACAGAATAAAATAAATATTTAAGAGGCATACAACAGACATGGTTTTTTTGCCGTTTTTATAGATAATGGTACGGAATCCCTTCGTGCGCGAGTCCGACTCGCACTTGGCCGGTTTTCATACAGTTTTTACACCACTGCCCAAAAAAAAAAAGTGTTATTATGATGACAGATTGCGACTGAGATGCGAATGCGCACATTGCTTGAAAATTAGTAGAATTGGCCTTCAGGTTAAAAATTAAATGAATAGGCAGACCTACTTTTAATTGTTTGTATCTTGTCTTCGCCTTAAGTCCTTACCATTACTGATTGATTGCATATTACCGATAAGTGGCATTTAATACCGTTTAAGTACTGATTAATTAATTACTTTATACTAATAAGTAACTAAATAGTTGCCACATGTTAATGGATATGTTATCTTAATAACACATTAGTGGTTTTAAATTACATAAGCAGCCATTTAAATATTGGTGAGAGCCTATAAATATGTCAAATTGATTATTAACGAGTTTATTTTGATACACGATACGCATACCTACCTATTTTATACACGGTGTAACAGAAATGTGTGGTCATATTTTAAAATTGACGTGCTTCTGTAGATCAATAACTCTCTGTAAAGTATGACAAAACATCAAAGGTACATCGCATAGTATGTTGATCAGCCGACGACCGCTTTGTATGGAATATTTTTGTTTCGGAGATTTGCTATGATTTCCTGAATAACCGTACGTTGTCTGTGGCCTCTTCAAATTAATTAAAGTGTCAGTTACCCTTGTTTTCACAATATAATCATAAATACACGAACTGAATCCGTGAATAACCAAATAACTTTATATTACAAAATTTTACGACAAAACATAAATAATCTTGCAATTTAGCATCTCCTTTTGTAAAACAATGTGTTATATTACGGTAGTAAAATTCATTACTTTGACATTTATGCACTATAAATTATTTCAAACCATGTCAGTGGTAGGCGATTTTACTTAGTATGCGGCAGAAATTGGAACTAAAGTCAAAGAACTGAGTTTGACGTTTAACACACCTATGTCATTGCTAGTGGCGCCAAAATTGACAGGTCAGCGTCTGCAGAGACCTAAGACAAGAGGCTCTAGAAAACAGTCTATCATCGAAAACGAATGTCGAAATGCCAAAATGTAAAAGGTTAATCACGTGAAATTTCGATAGCACTCGTCAATCCCATAAATTTCTACCATTAATTATATGTAGCTACAGCCACGCCAAAGCTGTATATGTCACTGCAAAAAAAACGGTCGCTTACTACAAATCGTTCGGAAAAAAGAGGTTCTACGTAACTGTCTTGTTCAGATTTAGTAACTACATTTTCTTTAGCGTTTAAGTAAATGCGATCGAGTACGTACGTTAAAAATCTCGCACTAAGGCCACTGCAAGAAATTAAGAATGCCCCTAGATGATCTGTGGTTTAACGTGGGTGTTACGTGTAAGGAAAAGCAAATATCCAAGTAGCCAAGATAATATCATCATAAACAATTAACAAAGTCACTTTGAAAGTGACATCTCCAAAACAGACCAAACAATGCGTTTCTGACGTCATCAGGTCTGTGACGTCACCACCATCTTCACATGCTACCTACCGCACCTATTTAGTTACAAGAGATGTCTCAAACCATTAATTTGCCACAAACAAGGGTTGACAAGCCGATACAATCATACAGTCATGCCCGTTTCTCGCTAAATACAGAATATCATCAATAATATTGTTTACTATCCATACTCAATACTAATATTATAAACGCGAAGATTTAACTCTGTTCGTGTGTCAGTTTGAACTGCTGAACCAATTTTAATTTTGAGATAGTTTGGTTGGACCTTAGGACGTAGACTATAATTTAACTGATAGAAACAACACTATCGCTATGTGCGGCTTCGCAAGTTGTAAACTATAAATGTCACCGGAGAATTGCAAACGCCGTAAGTTTGTAAAATATCGCGTAAAATCGTAAACTATTTTTTCTTAATTAGACACATATATATTGGAAACTATTGAATTTGGATGGAATTTATTGTTTACTAAACGATTTTTTTATAATATATGATATGTATTGATTATTACAATCTTACGGGGTTTGCCATATATATGATATGTCACCGGAAAATGGCAAAATCCGTAAGAATATAAAATATCTTGACAGATTGTAAACTCTCGATAAACCGAATAGGACCGGATAGGACCGGTCGATGGGGCCTCCTCCAGGCTCAAGTCCAGCAATGGACGTCCTATGTTTGATGAGATTTATGGATGATGAGAGAAGAGAGAAGAAAAAGCGCGGTTTCTGTGGGAATAGCCAAGGGGACGAAACCGCGTGAAAAACCTACTCACAAATATACGTTCTAAACCAACAATATCAGTGAATATCATTCATCATTGTATTCAATTATCGCCATATTGAGGCCCGAGCGATGTATCGATAAACAGACGCCTACGATCGATAAACAATGTCATTATCGAGTGTCGACCTCGATATGTCCCGACCCTACTCGTTAATGTTAAACAGATGGGTCCAGAAGGTTTATTGGACGAAGAGCTCGTGTTAAGCTGCGCTTGGGCATTACAGTTTAGATAAATGATTCAATTTTATAGTTATTTAAGTTGTCGTCAAGATTTGGCAAGCCAAATGAATGGAAATTGGGAGCACATGGAACACAGATAGGCTATATCACACATAAGCTGCGAATAAACAAAAAAAAGAAATAGAAAGAAAGAAATAATAATATTTATTTAGCACTTACTTACATGAAACACGCACGGTACATAGAAATAAAAGAAATGTAGGTATGCTAAGAACTAAGTGTGTGTCTCACGGCTGCACTAAAAAGGTCCATTTCAGCGATGTCAAGCTAAACAAAGATAACTGTTTAAATGTTGGACAAATAAAATAATGAAGAGCTTTTTTTTCAAACTTCAAACTCCGGGCTGTCACTGGGAAATTCCTATTCGCCAGATCCGTATCCGTCCGTCCCATTGAAATATGAGAGTGATGGAAAAGGGAGTGCACCTGTGTTTGCGCACACACTTGTGTGTATAATATGTCCCGCGCCGATTGCTAGTCTCGGTTGAGATTGGAAGGCATGGCCGAAATCGGTCAGGAGGACTTTATATGGATTGACAGCTTAGTGCTTACTTCATGTTCACTTCACCAAAGTTTACACGGTGAGATGTGTACAGAAAAACACAGCAGTTTCAGGCAGTCTACATTTTTGGGGCTAGGTACCTATCCAATTTGAATATAAAGTAAATCCTCTGTTCTGCTACAAGCCCTGAGTTTCGACCTTATAAAGTCATTCATAACTATGAGGTATTGAATGACATTAGGATAAAAATAGCATTTATTGTTATGAGGCTCAGAATTGTGCCAACGCATAATAGGTAGGTAGGTCCGAACCTACAGTGTTGATTCATTCATCGTTTTATAGCTAGCGAAGAAACGTTGCAGGAAAGATGGCCTTTTATGGCTTGATAGATCGATATTTGTGATGGTAGTTTCCCAGCAAAGATACCTAATCAGTTTTTTCCTCAAGTAAGTTAGAAAACCGTAGTACAGTGGCCAGTGTCAGCCAGCATCAGTCTGTCTGACATATCGCTGAAATGGAACTCTCTGCCTGCGTTTGTGTTTCCGAACGCATGCAACCCTAATATCTTCAAAATAAGAGTGAACAGGCTTCTTCTGGGTAAGCTCGCTCCATCGTCGACTTTGTCTCTGTCATCTGTGACCTAGATTAGAGTCAAGAGCAAACTCAGCTGGAAAAAAAAAAAGATTTTTTTAGTGCCGCCGTGAGACACACTTAGTTTATGGCATAACTACCTTTTTCTTGTTATTTTTACCGTAGGTACGTGTTTCGTGTAGGTGCCTAATAAACCTATGTGCTTAATAAATTTTCAATCAAATGGCGAAGAGTCTTTTTAGGTTCACGGCCCAGATATGATTAATGTGTATTTAGGGTATGATGGTATTGACAAACGCATTGCGAGTATACATGTCCCTAAATAAGTAAAGAAAAAAAATGTTCTTCGTGGAACGTCAATTTGATTTGTATTAAAATTGGATAAGCGCCGTCTGGTGACAACACGGAAAACCTTTATTTTTCCCTCTGCCAAAGTCATAGGATGTGCCCAGGGCTCCCAATAGGTTAAAGACGGCCCTGAATAGGTGTTTATGACAGTCTCCGACTGAGATGCGAATGCCAAAAACCTTTAAATGATTCTTTATCTACCACAAAAATCCTGTAAATAGTTGGACCAAAAGCCACCACGACAGTTCTACTTTTTCCCTCTCTAACCCTATCATTTCTTCAACAGCGAATGCGTGCGCCCCAGCGGAGGAGGTGACGAGTACTGGAAATGCGACCATGATCCATGCCTCATTAGCGATGAAGTCCTAAGGAACGTGAGGCAGGCCGGCCTCGGATGGAGAGCTGCCAACTACACCCAGTTCCAAGGGAAGAAACTCAAGGACGGACTTATTTATAAACTTGGTAAGTTGTTATTCTAATTCTGAGGTTCTTCAAGTCATGAGTGAATAGGTTCCTTCTAGGCAAGCGTGCTCCATCGTCGACCACATCTTGGCTTTGTATCAGGTGAGATTGTGGTTAAACACGAGCAAAAAGACCGACCACACCAACCATAAAAACCCACTAACACCACCAACCAACACCAATCATAAAAAATAAAAAAATCTGACTAGGCTCTTCCAACTGTTGGGGACGGCGTCCAGTTAAACGGATGCAGCTGAAGACCAGTGTTTAACATAGAGCGACTGCCTATTTATCACCTCCACTAACCAGTAACTGGGTAAGATGATACCTCTTGGTGAGACTGGTGTTTTGAGCTTATGATTTAGGTCGAAACACCAGTCTTGTATTGACTGTCCGAAATCTACAAATTACAACCGGGTCCAACGGTTTGACGTGCTTTCCGAGGCACGGAGGAGCTAAGGTATGTAATGGATGGTCACCCATCCACAACTTATCACGTCATTTCCAGACGTCTACGTAGTCGTGATGTCACTCGAAATTTAAAATCCTGTTACTTGAAGAGATCTCGAAGTGAGCTGTCAATCCATGTAATCAAGATGGAATGATAGCTCACTTCGTCTTCACTTCACCTTCACTTCAACATGTTTACAGAATCGACCGGCTCTATCTACATTTTTTTGTTTTTTAAATAAAATAAATAGGTCGATTACTTTGGTGTCTACCCTCTATGCCTACTGAAACTATCTGTCTTCACGTCATTTGTAGCTTTCAAGTTTTAGTGTGTTGCTACGCCCCTGTTAACGTAAATTAATGTCCCACAAACGTCAATTGCTATCTGTGAGCGGTTGGCAACAAGATCTTCAATGTATCATTTACAACTCACTTAAAAGTCCAGACATACAATCCTTTAAGAGACAATGCATTTCCATTAAAATTACTGACAGCTTTAAATCGTAAAATCATGCCATCACCAACTGATTTTACCTTTATTGCTTTTAAGATAAGGTTCATAATCGTATAACATAATAAATCGGTTTTATTCGATGAATTTACATGCGGTGTATCAGTGCAGTGATTAATTTATTTTGTGGTTCAGTTCATCACATAAAACATGAAATTTTATTATGTTGACTTTTATTATAGGATTGTAACTGCATAGCATTCATTATTTTCCTAGCAATAGAGACTTCGGTTGCATTTAAAAAAAAACTTAAATTATCCGTTTGAACTTTTCATGTGTCGCGTTTTATTTTTCTTTATATGGGTTTGCTCTTGACTCTAGTCTAGGTCATAGATGACAGAGACAAAGTCGACGATGGAGCGAGCTTACCCAGAAGAAGCCTGTTCACTCTAATTATGAAGAGATTAGGGTTGTATGCATTCAAAAAGATTCCTGTAAATCCACCTCTTGGACAAATTATCTTCTTTCTGTCGTTAGAGGTTTAGGCAGGACCTTAGGCAGTGCAAGCAACTTGCATGCAAGTTTGATTACATTGCGGGGCACGAACGAGCGCTTGATCACAATTGACAAGTATTATCTATAGCTCGGTAGCCCGTTGCTTTCGAACCTGGTTTGACTGTTGGTCGAGTGGTTAGTGACCCTGACTGCTAAACTGGAGGCCGTGGGTTCGATTCCCACTCTGGACAAATCTTTGTGTAATGAGCATGATCATTTGTTCTGTGTCTGGGTGTAATTTGTCTATAATATGTATGTTTTTAGAAATATATTTAAAGTATGTTTATCAGTTGTCTGGTTGCCATAGTACAGGCTCTGCCTAGTTTGGGATCGGATGACCGTGTGTGAGTTGTCCCAAGATATTATTATTATTATTATACAAGAGGCTCTAAATTTAGAGATAGACAAAGTGAGTGTCTTTCTATCCGCAACAATTGTCGAAAACTCCAAAATGGCTTGAAATGTCACGAGGTGAATTCCTTATCTACGCTTTGCTTAGCAATTGCTGTCCGACTCGAGTCCGTTTTAGGTCATCATTTCAGCCGGAAGACGTCCATTGCTGTACCTAGTAGACCTCCCCCAAGTGTCACCACATCAACCGGTCCTGCACGTCGGTCTCGCGACCAGCGATTCCCTGCGCCTTTCGCTAGGTCCTCGGTCCAGCTTTTGGGAGGCTTTCCAAAGCTACGTCTTCGCTACTCCACAAGCGTTAGACCCCATCGACTGGTCTGGTCTGGACAGTTCGACATTACTTTAAGAAAAGTTATGACAAAGATTATGGTTGTTGGTAGTTATCTACAGATTGCATGAAACACAAGAGAATAACACAAAAGCCTTATAAATAACAACGTACAACACAAAGACTAAATAAATCGCGAACATTCGCAGACCCATTAAATTCTAAACAGCCACAGAAACATGAACATTAGTACTGGAATGTAGACCGATCTAGACAGCTATTGAAGTCAGAACAAAAGGTGAAAGTGTACTCAAGTCTGTCACGAATCGCGAGTGCGAATCACAATGAAATCAGATCTGAGTATACGGGCCGATAGCCCGGGGCTTTCATTGTGGGCGAACCGTCGGTACAGGTTTGAGATGCAGTGTATAAAAGAATAAGTAGGTGAATATAGTCGTTAGAAGAAAGGACGATGGATAAGTTTGGTTCTGAATGTCATACGGTCATACCATACTCTCTGCCTGCGTCTGTGTTTCCGAACGCATACAACCCTAATCTCTTCAAAATTAGAGTGAACTGGCTTCTTCTGGGTAAGCTCGCTCCATCGTCGACTTTGTCTCTGTCATCTGTGACCTAGACTAGAGTCAAGAGCAAACACCAATCGAATAAAAAAAAAAACTTAAGAATGGAGAGCTAACACTGTCACACATTCGTCTACTCTTATAGGAGCTAAAGAGGGGATAATAGCGTCTCTTGATATTTGTTAATTTAAAAGAATAGGTAGGTACCTACTTACAATTTGGGAAAAATGTGACAGTGAGCTCAGTGCATCAAGGTAGTTTATCTTTTAAACGCAATTGTCACATATACATGTCAAGCAAGCGCGTGCCCTGTACGCCAAACACAGAAAAATAAATATGTAACAAAAAGTATGACGAGTTTATGCTCTGGCGATCAAAAGGTTAAGTAACACTCTTTGAATAAGAATGATAGATACATGAGACACAAGATTTTTGTTAAAGAAAATTTAGGAAAATTAATCATTTACATTGGAAAAACTATTTTAATGAAAGATCTAAATCAAAAGGAATCTGGTATAAGAGTATACAGTGTGAGCCTCCTCATATACCTTGGTTCTCTGAATCAAAACTGAGTCGCTGTCAAATAGTAGCTGTGCAGGGACGCGGTTAGGACACATTCCACTAAACTACTTCGCTTATCTCATGCGAAAATCTGACTCCAATAACGGTGAGATTTGTAAAAAAAAGAGGGCGGATCATGTGTTGGTGGAATGTCTCCGATACAGTAACAAAAGAATCGCCCTGCTGAGCTTAAAAGTGTCAACAATAGATGTTATAGTAGGCGCCAGATAATCGTGGAATAACGGTCATTGACCCACCTACAATTATTGACATTTTTAATTTGAAAAATGGAATTAATGACACAAAGCTGTCCCGTATCATCATCTCTCGTGATCCTTAACATTGTCTAATAATGAAAAACGATTCATATTTAATTGTTCAGGTACCTATGAACAGTTATTAGGGAAAGGTCAATATACTTTATTCCACATTTATCTGGCACCTACTATAGAATGTTTCATGGCATTTTAGCCAAACCTAGTTAGGTTTACAACATTACAACATTCTTGCTGCATCGAGATTGACATCGTCACATAAGTGTACAAACATCCCTTAAATAAATAAAGATTTAAAAAAAAGATTCATCCGCATACTGGAAGCAGACATAGTCACAATCCAATCATCCAGCCCAAGCACCAACCCATGAAAATATCCTGAACGGAACAACTCCTTGGGAAGACCTCCAGATTTACTCGCAAACAACAGTTAAGGAATGTTCAAAACGTAGTACCTAGTTGAAATATATTCAATTTACAGATCTCAATAGCCCATATTTCACAGTTCAACCATTCGAGCATCCCTATATTTCACTATTCGAATGAGACTGACTAAATTCATTAACGGCCCGTTTCAATAACGTATCTAACTTTAACCAACTGTCAAATTAGCTACCAACAGTAGCTGAAACGTCATTTTTGCATTTGTAACATGACGTTTCGGCTACTGTTGGTAGCTAATTTGACAGTTAGTTAAAGGTAGGTACGTTATTGAGACCGGCCGTTAAAATCGTTTCATGTGATTGAAAAGAGCGGTCAGTTCATACCATTGGATAATTCAGTAGGAAAAGTTTATTGAGTGGAATGTGCACAGGTGTTGTTCCCTTAGTACACACCTTAGTAGGTAGCATCTAGTTATCTATCTAATATGCAGGCTTTGTGTATAGAATAATTGTGTAAATATAATTACATATATTGTGTTCGAATTAACACACGGCAGCATTCGAATATTTGTCTACTCAGTATTTACCTACGCTGTGAAATTACTCTTGTTCTCAGATCCCATCTGTTAATATAACACAGGTAAATACAGGTGAATACAGGTTCGTGCTGGATTACTGAACTAAAGTTATAATGCAGATACCTATGCCTATTTTACAAAGATCATGTACAGTGAAACACGCATTCATACCTTATTTTTGATTCCAGGAACCCTGCCACTGAATCGCGAGACCGCCCGCCTCGGACCGATCAACATCGACAAGGATATCCAATACCCGAGGGAATTCGATGCTAGATCGCACTGGAGGAACTATATCTCACCCATCGTCGACCAGGGCTGGTGCGGTTCTGACTGGGCTGTGTCCTTGGCTACTATTGTTTCTGATAGGTAAGTTTATCCATCCCTGGATCATACAATTTGGATGCTTGGATGACGTACTAGGTGCTTTACAAACATTATCTTTGCATGCTTTTGTTTGTTGTACCTCCAAGCTGTACCTACAACCTATTTTTTGCCTCCTGAACAATCAAAAGGAAATTTTTATTTTTACTAAATAAAATACATATTAACTAGTTATTTAATTTTGTTAAAATAGTAACAAGCACATTCCCTGTGCCATTGAAAAAACATAGTGTTTGTTATCTGTGATATCTTGATAGCCCAATGCGTCTTGTTGATTCTTTAAATGAATAAAAAGACTAATCTCTTGTTTAAATACAGCACGATAACATCAAGTTTATCTTGTAGATATCCAGTTTTTCGACACACAACATGAGATTAAATTAACCATCACATTCCTTGGAGTTAAGTTAGAGAATTAAAAAATAAACCAGACCTCAAGAATGCTACACGGCCAGTAATATAAGAATGAAACGCGATTCTTATTTCTCCGTATGCAAACCTGAGACGGAGCTAAAAATAAAGGCTTGAGGGCCCTTTGCTCTCTGGAGGGTGCCTTCGTCTGTGCCGGTAGAGGCAACATGCAAAAAGTTGAAATATGTAGAAGCGTAAGGTCGCTTTTTTATTTCCATTGTTTACTTTTGTGGCCGTGTAGCGGCTATTTTTTGAGTTTAATTGTAACCTGCAAGTTTAAGTTAGGTTTTTAAGCGAGTTCTAGCGAGATGTTTTTGAAGTGAAAAACTTCTTTAGGCGCGTTGAGCACTTTTTGGGTGATCAAAAATCATGGAACTCGCGTCATCGTCACCGAACGCTTTGGGTGAACAAAAATCATGGAACTCGCGTCATGGTCACCGAACGCTTTGGGTGAACAAAAATCATGGAACTCGCGTCATCGTCACCGAACGCTTAAGCTTTCTCTTAGTTTTCACTTCTATCGGCAGGCCCCAAAGTTTTACTGATATTTGGATCTGTTTGCGGATCACTGGACCAAAATTTGATCGTCTTTGAGTGAGGGAAGATGGTAAATTGTGTTTGACTATCCCAGAGAGTTGTAGGTAATGATTAAATTTAGTATATAAGGAAATAAGTAGGCATATTGACCTGGTGAACGCCGAGGGAATCCGCTGAATGCGAGATGCACTGTGCCGCACAGGTACTACGACGTGCTAATGCCATCCAATGATGTAAAAGGGATAGTGGTATTCGCTATGTATTGCTCCGTCTCTCTCTTAGAGTAGAATCATGATCGTTTTAAGACTTCATAGTAGGGCCCCAGGATCGGTTATTGTGGCGACTCTTTGGGAAGGCATAGGTCCAGCAGAGGACGTTTTCTGCTGATAAAATTCGATGATGCTGAAATAGGCAAGGATCGAGTTGACGTTCTGCAGATTTCGCCTCCCCATGGGATAAAATTCACAGTATACCTAGTCTTTATAACCCAAAGGTTGACTGGTAGAGAATGCCTTGATGCATTACGTCCGCCCATGTACCAATATTGGACATAAAGTTTATCCGCATAAATAAAAGCGTAGGTTTATGTGCCGATATATAAATAGGCTAGAGTTGACGTAGCGGAAATGCATTACGATTATCACGATTGAAGTACCAGGCACTTAGGTGTTAATAAGAGGTGATTGATAACCACATGCTGTCAACTAATGGTCCGTCCTTCCGATGATAAAGGAGTAGGTAAATAATTTAGGATCACACCAATTCAGTTAACATGTTGTAGCATCCATACGGATATTATAGATGTCACCGGATAATTGTAAACTTCGTAAGATTGAAACAAATCTTTTTTAGATTATAATTCCTCGAGCACATCATTTTGAATTATGTGTAATTCAACCAATCCCATCCAAATTCAATAGTTTGCAAGATAATATTGTAGAAAATAATAGGTAGTTCACAATTTTACGCGATCTTTTACAATCTTACGGCGTCTGCAATTTTCCGGTGACATAGACACGAAAATATCTCGTGACTGCCTGTTACTTTTCCACGCAATAACGGTCTCACATTAAACTTGACACGGGTGGACCATGTCTAGGGCCCCCTTCTATGACGTCGAAAATATCTCGTGACTGCCTGTTACTTTTCCACGCAATAACGGTCTCACATTAAACTTGACACGGGTAGACCATGTCTAGGGCCCCCTTCTATGACGTCTTAAAACCATCATAATTTCGCTGCGAGAGAGGGACGGAACTATACAGGACGGATAGCCCTATCCCTGTCTCACAACGGAATCATGACGGCATTGGCATTTCGTACGATCCCTAGCAGTGCTTTTCTGTGACGTCATTTAACTTACTTGGACGACGTTATTACATCATCCAAGTAAGCAACAAGTAAGCAAAATGCTCATGAAAACTGCTAAGCAAAACTGTATAAAATTTTTACGGGACCAAATAGCAAATATACCGCATCGCACGAAAAAAGAATCTCGTAAATCGGATCAGAAATCACGGAGTAATCGGTGTACATACCTCCATAAAAAAACCTCCTTCTTTGGAAGTCGATTAAAAACAGAATAAGTATATAGAGATTCCCGTACCAATTCAGAAACGTGCTTTCTTGTTTTGCACTCTCGATTGGTCACGGAATCGTGACGATTTCGAAATGGTTTGTGATTTAATGCTAAGTGGTCGTTTTATTCAGACCGATACGTCATTCGACGATTTGGATAGTCACATTGTATCCTACCGAAGTGGGGTATCGATATTATATTAATTTTGTTTTGTATCAGAATAAGTAGAGCGTGCTCCTACAGCTTTAGCGAGAGGATTAGGCACTTGGTTTATCGCGCAAATACCAAAAATATTAACGCAAAATTACGTCTAATGTCTGTTCAACCGAAGCCGAGGTCAAGAGAGGGCTCAACGGGAATACACGACAATTAGCGAAGATAGGAAAAGAGGACACAAAGAACTTGTTATGCTGAAACATTTTAAATTAGGTACACACTATCTATCGGAGCTGGCTTTTCAGCAACATAATGTAGATAAGAGGGACAAAGGAGCGTTCGCATTCGCAACTGCGAACAACACCTCTAATCCATACTAATCGCTGAAACGATTTAGATGAAATTTGGTATAGAGATAGTTTGATTCCCGGGAAAGGACATAGGATCGTTTATCCCAGAAATCATCCTTTAAGGGGTAAAAAGGGGGTGGAAGTTTGTATGGGAGTCCGCCATTATTGAAGAATCCGTCATTAAAGAAGAATAAAAAGATTTGGTTTTAAAGAACCTTTTTATTTAGGCACTTGTTAAAAAATAGATCAACAAATGTTTAAGCGTTTTTTTTTATATAACAATGGCTGCTCAAAGTAACTATTCCACGCGGACGAAGTCGCGGGCAAAAACTAGTTTCCTATAATTTTGATAAGTTCTTGACATCGATTCTAGCAGAGATGATAATTCGACTTGAGTACGAGAATTGGCCTTCTGCTGTTGCTAAGGTCCAATATTAGCATCACTTTATGGTGTCCTAACAAAACAATTGTCTTTGCCAACAGATTCGCGATCCAGTCCAACGGAGCCGAGAAGGTGATCCTGAGTCCTCAAACACTACTGTCATGCAACTTGAGGCAGCAGCAGGGATGTCACGGTGGAAATATCGACACTGCCTGGATGTTTGCCAAAAATCATGGGTAAGGGACTATGCCAGCAAGAGATCTATAGACAGTCGTGGACCTATGACCTGGTGGGGACTGCGGAAGTCTGTTGTACCTATAAGAAGGACAGAACCGGTCGTTGTGGCGACTCTTGGGGGATGCCCATGTCCAGCTGTGGAGGCTCTTTGGCTGAAATGCTGATGATGATAGGCCCTTAGGAACGCTTTGCCTGGCTTGGTTAGTAGCATAGCTCGAACTATGTTAACTAGTCATACAAAGAGACTCGAAACGAATCTCTATGTCTATAATATTGGTAAAACCATGCGTTGGTCAGCAAGCATGCAGCGTGCATAAAGCAGAGAATATCAGCACATGTGTGGTTTTGGGCAACTGACAAATGACACATGCCAAACCAAGCCAGGTTGAACAGTAACAATTATTATAATTAAATAGTCACTCAGAATCAAAAATGGCGAAAAGAAACGCTTATCCTGCAATGGCACGTTCCCATGAATTCTGCTGCGATTTGTTCGCTCAGATTTCTACCAAGTTGGCACTCTTTTGATGCGGTGATCGCAGTACGGTGCCTATGCCTAACCTAGTCTATGATGTTCAACACCGAAAAACAATCTAGTGCAGGAATGCTTTGTCATTTCTAATAGCCAAGTATTAACAAAACCAGGTCAAGGCAAGTTTACCTTCTGTTTTTCGCCAGCTAATCATTTTTTTTCGAATCACCAGGTTAGTGGACGAAGACTGCTTCCCCTACACGGCGAAGATCACCAAGTGTCCCTTCAAGAAGCGAGGCAACCTCCTTACTGACCGCTGCATCCCCGTGGTACCTCAGCGCACGTCCAGGTACAAGGTTGGACCTCCCGGCAGGCTGATCAAGGAACATGATGTGATGTTTGATATCATGCAGTCCGGACCTGTGCAAGGTTGGTTGCTTTTTATAAGTTTTGTAGGCTAAGAGCTGGAGGCAACGACTTTTTGTAAGCAAACTTAAGTGGTATCGGGCAAGGCATATTTCTCACAGAGCAGATAGTCGGGGTCGAAAGATTCTGGAGTGACGACTGCGTATCGGAAGACGCAGCGTTGGAATGGTCCGAGAGCTGGATAAAGTTTTGTCGCCGTTCAATGAAAAGGCTAGGCAGTCAATTAAACAAGTGATTCAGCCTAGGCTGCGACATGTTTGAAATGAGCCAGAGGCATGAAGGTTTCCCAGAGACAAAGTCTGAAATTTCTCATGTGCCTGTAAACAAAGCCACCTTCAAGGCTTTGTTCTTGATCTAATTTCTCTCCATATAAAGCATGTTTCGTATTTCGAAACCAAATAACTTCAGCAAGCCCTGATCATCGTGAAACATGATAATAAAAATATTTTGTTTACATTCCGATAGTGCAAAAACAAGCTACCAAACACATACCACATACAGATAACTTCGAACAGTGATTTGAATCATAAGAGATTATTGAACTATTTTAATCTACTTTTCAACCTTGGTGGTGATATCATCAAACAAATATAATAAATGGGTAGGTATCCTTGGACAGTTTTGATAAGAAAATCACGGCGCTTCACTGGTTTAACGAGATTAAAATATTACAGTAGCCTCATTGAGAACTGTTTACGTAGAATTTTTAGTATTTAAATTACAGCAGTTATCTTTATGAATGAGGGCGCCATATTGGTGTCGTTACAATTGAAAATTAGGAGTCACCTTGACGAATTTAGAGTTTGTAAGTGGCAAAATTCTTCCTTGTACTTGCATTAAATAACATCCCAAACCAACTTGCTAATCATTTAGTCGGAAATTTCTTCAAGAGAACGCAGTTGGTGTAGAACACTCCCGGAACAGTGTTCTACGCCAAGATCCAATCTATTTCTACATATAATATATCCAATTTACGCTTCAACTAGATTTTCACGGTGTTTTTTTGACAGTATAGGAGCTGGCCTATTCTGTTAGAAAGAATAAAAAAACTTCTAAGAATATTATTCCTAGCATAACCGAGATGCTAAAATTTTCGAGCTCGCTCTAAGGCGATGTGCTGCAGTTGCTCCTTCCTGAAAATAGTTCTGCCGACGCCCCTGGGTGGAGCCCAGAAGTTTAGATACAGGAAGCTATTGCCTTACAAACTGGGAGTGACTAGGCTAGTAATAGAGCCACAAATATGTAGTAACCTGTGACTAAAACAGTCCGACACTATACACTAGAATCTTTCTTAAATTAAAATGGTTTGTTACCACCCAACTTTAGTTATCAGATTAATGTCATCTGACTCTAGCCAATTCAGTTCTCACGCATTTTTCCTTGTCGTGAGTCACTATCTAGTTTTGCGATAAAACTCTTGGATAGATCAGAATGTGTTTTGATAACTATTTCGAAGGCTGATAAGATAGTCAGTTTTGGCATGCCAAATATGTGAGAATTTTGTTTTGGAAACAACAAAATTGCGCATTTAGATAGTTACTTACGTTCACTTATCAGACTTGTCTAAAAGCGCGTGATTGTTTTGATTATCTAGGTACAAGGAAACATAAAACTAACATCTGTGTACCTACCTGACTTTGAAGGCCATTTTCTTTAGAAAATGATTAATAGTTACAAACACGCCGATCTTTGGGTGGTGATTCTTATACGCGTGTACCTAATGCTTAAGGAAGGGTACAAAGGCTTAGATAAACTTACATAAAGGTACTAGGTACTAACAGGTACCTACATAGACACAGTGCCCAGAAACTTATGTAAATGGTGATTGGTTAAAGAGACTAGCCCGCCACAGTGTTCCCAACCACTGCAACTCCTGAGAGCCAAAACAGTGGTGACCCCCAGAAAAATGTCTAGTCAATGAAACTCGACGCGTCCTGGAGAAACGATTCAACTGTCTTGGATCCCGCAACGAAATTAATCAGAAAAGAGCAGCGGGGGAGTAGCAGTTTCAAAGTCTAACACCAAAATAGGTCCTTACTTCTTAAGACCCACATCTACGCCACCCATGCTAAAATCCATGTTTTCTCCTTCCAGCTATCATGACCGTGTACCAAGACTTCTTCCACTACCAGGACGGTATCTACCGTCGTTCGCAGTTCGGTAACAACGAACTGAAGGGCCTGCACAGCGTCAGGATCGTTGGCTGGGGCGAGGAAAACGGAGACAGATACTGGGTAAGGAATTTCATAATCTAATGTACTCACAATTCAAACAGTAGGTACAAAGCCTTTTGAACGTGAGTCCGGGGAATCTTCTTGGTCAAGGACAAGAAAAGTCGATTAACGGGGATAGACGCAAATTTTTCTAAAAAATGTCTTCAAGGAGGCAGGTAAAACCAACATGTCTTCTATACCAGTCTGCTTCTGAAGATGTTCAACGTTAGGCAAAGACCTGACTTCGACAAATGCATTTAGGTACGACACAAGAAAAGACAGATCTGTAAAAAGTTCCTCTACTGCTGTAGATCCTCCCAATTTAGCTCCTTTAACCAGAACATTATTATGTCCTTAGTCTTTTCCGATATATTTTTATGTGACTGGTGTTTGTGACATGTGAAGCACTTACCAATATTTGTTCAACCATTCCTTCTCTTCGCAGATCGTAGCCAACAGCTGGGGCACACAATGGGGCGAAGACGGCTACTTCCGCATCGCTCGGGGCGAAAACGAATCCGGCATCGAGTCCTTCGTGGTGACCGTCCTGAGTGACGTTACGGAGGCGTACCTGCGCAAATAACATCCGACTCACCTGGTTACCCCACTGTGCGTCACCACTAGGCTGGTGAATACCAACAGGGGGATCTTACTACTGAATAGTACCAGGGAATTTGGTTAGCGGAGATAGTATTAGGGAGGAAATTTTTGTGGTTTTTTTAATACCGTAAGTAGTCATGAGAAAAATTGGGTTAAAGAAAAATAATTTTTGGGGTCATTGAAATTCGGGCATTTATTTTTGAACCCTTGCGTTATATAGACCTAACCTACACGCTACCGCAGAAGGAGCATAATGTTCTTAAATGCAAAAATTTAGGAATAGTAGGTTTTTTTGAGTAAGGGTATTTTCGTAATTATAGTGCCTTAAAAATGTTTTATGCACTTATTAAAAGTAGGAATGTAGATGAGTACCATGAGTAGGCATTATTTTCGCTAATCAAAATCCAGTATCACAATATATTGTTTTAAGACCGCGATTAAATTATTTAGAGTACGATCTCCGACCGATTAGGTATTAAGAGATTATAATTATATTTTTATATGATTTATAATCTTTAATCTTACGATTAAAATTGGCGTAGTCACTATTCAATACAAACGTATATCGATATTAAAATATAATAAAGTCAAAACTAGGAATATTAACAATTATTCGGTCTGGCAGTAGACGTTACATAAATCTCCGTGAAATCCTTGACAGCAGTGTTACCATGTAAGAAAAGTGACATGCACTATAATATTACCAACACAAAAAATAAAAATGAAAAATTCCAAAAAAATAATGCTTTTATTTTCATATTTATTGTACAGTATATCATTTTTGTGAATCTTAACTGCCATGTTAGATGTGGACACTTATTTAGTTACTTAAAGAAATCTAACTAGTCTTAGGCACATTTAAACCTAGAATAAGTGATACCATCTCAATATATGCTTATAGACAATAACTGTTAGTGTAGCGATAACGTTATTTTTAATAACGGTTTTATATTAACCGATAACGATACCGATTTAATCTCTAATCAAACTGGGGCGAATCCGTTGTGGGACAGAATTCGCTCGCGTCGACTGTTGGAACTAACACACGGATTGGACCAAATTGGCGAGAATAGTCGCATCACTTTATAATCATTCAAGCAGTCTACTCCCGCGCTGGATTCGCCACAGTGGTTAGAGCTCTTATTTTAGAACATTGATTCAGGAGAAAAATTGCGCTACGGAAAAATGGTCTTTAAGTACACATAACTAAGAACGGCCTAACCGGTGGTCATTTGTTATATTTCATGGTAAAAATTTCCACGGAACCACGATGACGCTCTGATAGTTACAGGTCTATTTTCACCGCAATGCCTTCCTGTATCAATGCCCTGAAAATGTTAGTTTTTAGGAATGCAATGTCAACAGCAAACTTACTTTTAAGCATTTGTATTTACGTCGGAAAGAGATTTCTTTAACCAGTTAGAGATCATTAGTAAAAGCTTTCTTCGTTGCGGAAAAGGGATGGTGCTATTCGTACTGTATAGCTCTATTCCTTTCTCACATCAAGCATAGTTCAAGTGTGAGAGAGGGAATGCGCTATTCACACTATAGCTTCATCTCTTTTTCACAACGAAGCTATGATGGTCAATCTCTACGGCTGCTGAAGTCATTTGGAACATTTGATAAATAGCAATTCAGTAGTAACAATAGTTAATTAAATATATAATTCTCTTTTTGCTAAATAAATCAAGTAAATTCAAAATGTTCTTGTAAAAAGTTTATTTTTATTGTAATCCAATGTTTTCCTGGCATTAGATATTAATCAGATACCATTTATACAAAGTTAACTGTCAAAAAGAGAAATAAAAATAACTTTTCCCTGAAAATATATTGAACCGCGGATTCTTCATTTTTTAAATAGTACATATTTTTATAAATCGTGCCTGACTAATATCTAATCCTTAAAAAAAATGGATATTTATAAAAAAAAAAATATATAATTAAGTGGGTCAAGCGATAGTAGCGCCCTCTATATTTTTTGTTCTTTATACCAGTTGCCTTATGGCTGTAGCCTTAGCGTTGTTATATTATAATAGTTAAGTAAAATTATAATATTTATTTTTAAATAGTACTTACGATTTTTTGTAATTTAAGTTTAAATAAATAAAGTTTCAATACAATTTTGTTTTTTATTTTAGAAATACTACACAAGTATCTTAATATTGCTGGATTATTTTATTATGAACCTTATGCCCGTGTCATAAAAGTCAAACAAAATCATTGTGAAATTATAAGTATTTATGTCGCAGCCAACTAGCTTAAATAGCCGATTCATTAAATCGTGAAAAATCGGCGCAGTTAAATGAAAAGGCTAGGCAACCAATTAAACGGCGGATTACGCTAATTGGCTGTGACATGTACATAAATATATAAGAGGGAAAAACCTTATGACACCGATCACATTCACTGATAAATAGATCTCATATTATAATAAAATCTAACACATTAACAACTACATAAATATTATGCCTCTGAATACATTAAATATTTTTAAGAACAAATTCAACAATCTCTAACACAAGAAATAACATTTTTTTAAAAGTGAAAACTTCTTTAGGCGCGTTCTGAACTTTTTGGGTGAACAAAAATCATGGAACTCGCGTCATCGTCACCGAACGCTTTCCAAATTCAAAAATAATGATCTAATAGCTCGACGATACAATTCACAAGTTACTTAGTTTTCACTTCTATCGGCAGTCCCCAAAGACTTTTTTTTTATATATATCAATGGAAAGCCTTTGGCTTTAGACAAATAATATTCTGTCAGCGGTAGCGTAGCGAAGGCGATTGTCAAAACGTCAAAAATGTATGGCATGGACAAACGCTGGCGAAACGTCACGTGACTGACTAGTCGTCGCTAATAGAATTGCACTTTGTCTAGAGCATCTTATTCAAGCCAGGTTCTTGTAGTCAAGCACCAAGGCTGTACAAACTGAAGAGAGCCGACCATGTTTGTCGAAGCATCAGAGAGAGGCGGATACAAATCTTCAAGCATAAAGGAAGGTTTGAAGGGGTGCCATCCAATTGTGATCGAAGATCTGAACAGACCTTAATTCAAACAAAACACTTTTTTTTAAGCGTTGGACATTATCAAATTACTTCTCCCGTTTAGGGCGGAGAGGGAGGGAGTATCAGACTCTTACTGACTAAACCCCATCCGTGTGCCTTTAACCTTTTCAATGCCAGAGCATAAACATTGCTCATTCTACTTAAAATTTTAGTCTTAGTTAAAGCCGCAATCAAACAAAACCTACTTTCGATTCATATACATTTAATAAGGATCAAGGGTCTCACAATATCTGCCGCCCGGGGTCTCGCAAAGATCTACCGCCAAGGGCCTCGCAACGGTAGAGGCCGCCGAAGATTATGGCGACATGGAACCTTAGCCTCAATGTGTTCTACTCCTTGCATACCTTGGGAATTATGACTTTAACCATTCGGTAGAATGTGATAGTCGTCGCCCTAATAGAAAGCGATCGTCGCGTGAATACGCGATCGACGCTATCATTTGTTTGGTAAAACCGGAAGGTCAGCGCAACAACGCACTCAGGTTTTCCGAACAATTGATATCGTCGATCGCGTTAAATAGCGATGATCGCTTTCTTTTACGCCTTAGTTTCATTAATGTAGTTTTTTTTTTGTTGTGTCCAAGTTTTTATGGTCACATCACGTCAAAAAAACAGTTTAGATGAATTCGTCGGACGACTTGAGCATCTGTCATTCACGAACAAGTATTAGCTGACGATGACATGATTGTTGTGTGGGTGTGAACCTTAAGACAATATAGCCTAGTATGAGAAGTGATTAGAACTAACTGCTAGATGCTCCTGGTTTGCTTGCTGCCTTGATTTTAGCTGCTTTCTCGACATTCGCTGCCCTTGTCTGAAATTAAGAAAACATGATTAATGTTAACCTATTGAACGCCAGAGCATAAACGCACCGGCGTTTCTTCGACGCCAAGCCACAAATTCGAAATATTGTTTGTCACATATTTGTGATGTTTGGCATACAGGGTAAGCTTTCGTTTGTCACATATATGTGACAAGGGTGTTCAAAAGGTTACAAATAATAAGGCTAAAATATTAGGCTCTGGCGTAAAGACTTGACGAGTCATTTGCGGGGATTGGCCAGGAAGACACAACACCAGGAAAAGTAGATGGCGAAGACCTTTGCACAGCTGTGGGACCAAAATAGGGAAACAATATCCTAGATTCTCTCTTTGAAAGTGAAATTGTGAGATAAGTAGGTACTTAAGCTTACATACCTGTAACGACTGTACTCTTTTGTGTAGTGACATCATCGAATTTGATATGGTGACAAGTTTCTCTCTGTTAGTTGCGATATCAGCTAACTGAAATAAAACTTCAATTATAAGAATTACTCAAAATTAAGTAAATCACACTAATATTGTATTACGTGAAAGTGTGTCTGTCTGTCTGTCTCCTCTTCAAGCTTAAACCGCTGAACCAATTTAGGTGAAATTTGGTATGGAGTTACTTTGAGTCCTGGAAAAGGACAACATAGTTTTTATCCCAGAAATCATCCTTTAAGGGGGTGAAAAGGGGGGTAGAAGTTAGTATGGGAGTCTGTCATTATTGAAGATAAAACCATGAACATTTGTATTTAGGCACCGGATAAAAATTTTAACACGCTTATCTCTGGACCTACCAGTCGGATTTGGATTTTTTTTTTGTATATTATAGCCACATTCATGAGGAAAGCTATAAGCTATATGGAAACGAGAACATGGGAATAACGGGATAAGCCCGTACGAAATCGAGGACAAAAGCTATTATGAAAATATAGTAACAAAGAAAATTACCAATGCATCAAGCATGACATCATTCTGTAAGTCTTCAAGCTTTCGCCTTTCCGAAGTGAGCATACCTTGGACAGCGTCTTGTTTTTCTCTGAAATAGTACACAATTGTACATATTAAAATTTCTGATAGTCATTCAATTACAACTATTCACTAAGTAATTGAAAGCTACACACTGTCCCTTAGGTTAGGCAAAGGCCGTTATTTTTATATAATATTATGGCCTATATAGGATAGGTCATGCAAAAAAGTTAGTATTATGTACTAAACATAATGTTATACTTATAACAAAAAAGGAATCTATCTATTCCTAAACAAGTCAGACAGCAAAGATATCATATTTTGAGCTTGTGGTTAAATCCAAATTTTAGTTGCAACAGATAATTAATTTACATTTTCTAACACTAATACATTTACCACTGTAACGTAACGTAATTTAACGTAATAGTAAGTAAGTAAATGTGGTGACTTAACATTGTCAAGTGTTTGTTTAGAAAATGTTTACTCATGTTAGTTAACATTATTAACAGCAGTATGGGAGCACCCTAATAGTGAGTAAGAGAATTACCAATTCATTAGTATTCAAACTTACGTTAATTCCTTCAAATGGGTATTAATGGTTGTTAAAGGCGGTTCATACATCTCCATGATACCTTTGGCTAGTAGTTGCACAGTCCTGGCTTCTTCTTCAGTCGACTGAACTTCAACTGAGCTGAAATCAGAGATTTATTTCTCTTATTGAAATTGTGTTATTGAAAACCAAAACATCAACACAAATAAAGAGGTTTATGGAGAGTTCTGGGATCAAAACATGTTTATACCTTTCCATTTTGTAGTAAAGTCACCTTTCTGTTGTTACAATGTTTTTGAAGGATTTCAATTAAATGTACAGTAATAAAAATGAAAGTTTTGAAATCTCCTGAACTGATGACTTGATGACAATAAATTCACTTCATAAGTGACAGATGACACTATGAGCCTTCGACAGATGAAACAACAATTCAAGAAAAAAATTTTGGATGAAATTCTCGTCGACGTGTAAAATTAATTAAAAAATTGCCACATGCACCACAAGTGCAAACTTTAAAACATTTTATAATATTTGGTAGCTGAAAGCATTAATTCCAAAAAGAGACTTCCTTATTTCCTTCTAATTAAAAGCTTTCGAATGCCTTCCTTCGTGACGTTTAATTATCAGTGCTGCCAAATTTTATGGTTACGTTTCGTTGTTTCCACTATCCATCACTCCCATCCAACAATATTTTTGTTATCAAAATCTAAGAAACAATGATCAAAAGTGCAGCTAAAATATTTGTGAATGAATCTTCTATTTAATATCGATAGACTGTTTCTCCTAATCGTTTAGCTTGCACATTCAGGTTATCAGTAATCAGCTCCAGAGTAAACGAAACGCAGCTTTTTTATGGCCGCTAGATTCCCCTTGTTTTGACGTTCTTTCATTTCATTTTTCGTAAAACGAGAGGGGATTTCTTATTAGCGACGGTATAACGAGCACGATTACGCTGCATTTTATCCGTTAATAATACAACATAGCCGTCAAACTGGAAGTTCTGCAGGTTACGAGAGAGGACGCCGATATGACGTCCGTGGCTAGGAGACGAGAACACGAAGATTCCGGAGAATATTCGGACGCATCGCAGGATATTGAGCACAATAACTCCGGGAACGTAAGTACAGGGTCTAGTTTGAATAGCGTAAACTTTCGTTTTGGCGCTAAAAAGTATTACGGCTTACTTTCTCTCGGTCGTTCGCGTGACGGAATGTCCATTTCTTTTAGTTATATTGAGGTCACGAATTGGGCACCACTCACTGAAACGCCGCCGATGTGTTTAGACTTTAATTTTAGAAACGTTGCCGCCACGTAGGTTGTAAACAAAAGAGTTGTGTGGAAAATGCAGTTGTTAAAAGTGGAAGGATGTTTGCAGGATGGAGGGCAGCACGAGTCGGATTATGACTCCCAAGGGAGCGACTCTGAGCACTCTGACCAGGATTCCGAAAACAAGGTACTGTCACTTTTACTTTACCCCCCAAAACTTCAATTTTTACAAGTTAAACACCTACCCTATAAGAAACTTATTGTCCTAAACAGGTAAGAAATAGTAAGAATTCTGAACACAATCTTTGAAAATTTCATGTTTTATTTGATTGTAAATATTTACCTACTAAACATTGATGGTGAAATACTCTGTGACCTGAGACTAGGTCATCAACACTAACCAGTTGGAAACTAATAAGTACGTACTATACACATTGTTTTTCTAATTAGATTTTATTTCAATCAGAATTTTCTTAGGAAGATCAAACTCACTCTTTGAATTAAGCCTCTTTTAAGACCCCATGTTGTGTAAATTGTGTGCAAAAACTTTGTGCTTGCTTTTTACAAATTTGCTATAATTTTGTGTAAAAGGTAGGTATCAAAATTAATTTGGTAACTATAAATAAGTATGAACTGTTGCATTAACAGCTGTTTATGTGCATTGTAATTAAGTTTCATTGCTGTTTTCGAAATTGAGGCAAAAAGTGCATTTGAAATTCAACACTAAAGGGTAGAACATGAACTCCATATTTTCACTGACTCTAATATTACTCTGTTTTTTCTTCGGAATGTCTAAAAACAAGAAGTAGGTAGATAATTCAAAACTGAATTACCTACCCACTTCTTGTTTTTAAACATTCTAAAATTTAAAAAACTTTACTTATATATTTTAATACCAAATTGTCCGAGCTATCAAAACTTGCCAAAACGAACTTATTTGTAGACAAAACCATGTTCTATTCTTGAAGCATCTCACTTTAATTAAGAACACAAAACTTATGTCACATTCTTTGACAATACAAAAAAACCGGGTCATCATCGTAACAAAGAACTTAAGCACTTTTAAGTCATCTCAGAACTATGCCTCAAGCTAATCTTCAAAACAATTTCGCCCTTGAGAAGACAGGAGATATAAATAAACTGCATCTATTTATAAAATGTCTTTATGACCTAGTTTTCGTAGTCAAACTAGATTTCTTAGATGTGTTAAGTTATTTCTAATTGTCTTGTTTTGCAGTTTTAGTTATAGGTATTTATTTAAGTTGGTACAACAGGGTATCAAAATAAATTATTAAAAATAATATGTTGAAATCAAGTATCTGGACTTGGCTCACGAGGTTGTTGACACGTGGGATGTGGAGTCAGCGATCATTGTACCAAGAGTCATGTCAGCCAATGCCTTAATTGCCTTGACTAGTGCCTAAAGATGCTATTGTAAGGTACCTATCTGGATTCAGAAAGCTGTACTTCTGGATACAGCTCTCATTGTTAGGAGGATCCTCTAAATTGAGCCCTGACCACTGTTTGCTTGGACTCTGTTCTGTGTAGAAATAATATAAAATTTTTGAAGATACCCACCAGTTTAAAAAAAAGCTAAAAACTTCTGAACTGTTTTTAGATAAACCACTAAGTTAGTTAATAATTCATGCATTCATCATCATTCTCCAGGCCTCATCCCAGTTTATTTGTTGTTGGTACAACATGCCTTCTTGACCCATACGAATAATTCTGCACACTTTCCCTGAACCATTTTTGATCTTGCACAGGTCTTTTTATGTTGTTACCTTTAACCTTTTGCGTGTCTTAAGTTACACAGTTCGACATAAGAAAAAATGCTCCAAATGTCTTAAGTCGGACAGTTACACATAAGGGCTTGGTCAGGATTGGACGATAAAAATCTGTTAAGACACGCAAAAGGTTAATAACATAATTTATCATCATCATCATATCAGCCGAAAGACGTCCACTGCTGGACATAGGCCTCCCCCAAGTGTCGCCACAAAAATCGGTCCTGTGCGTCTCGCATCCATCAGCTACCCGCAACCCTCACCAGGTCATCGGTCCACATAATTTTTATTTGTTATTGTGGGTAGTCAGAATCCAAGAAATCTGACTCCAGTCTTGCCTTTGCTATCTTGTTACCCAGTTACTGGGTTGTGGTGGTCAGATAGGTAGTTGTTCCAGAGAGTGGAAGCTGACTGACTTGGGAGTAGGTTAGGGTGGGTTTATTCATTTATTTTATTTTGTTTTTTATTCTGTGCAAGTTCCAAATAATCATTTTTCATTTTTTGTTTCCTTTGCCATTCTGGTAGCCATCATTAATATTCATGCATAACATTGTTGGTTATTGTGCATTTGTTATCTCTGATTTCATTCATGTTGCAACTTTATGACATCATTAGATTACGATGTATCATAGACAAAGTGGTCAATTGCATTTTACTGTAGGGGAATTACCTTTTTACATAGTCATAATAATTTAATTTATCTATTGGTTAAGTAGAATAATACTGTAAGCTTATGAGGATATACTATGAAGAAGGAGATAAAGGCTAGCAATTGCGTTTAAGGCGAGTGAAAAATCAGTCTTGTATATTGCTATTTGTATCTGCGAGCCTGTTCCACCCCTGGCTTGATACAACAGCACTACTAATCGATGAAAATGTGTGATTTTGGATCCGTTTTCCCAAAAATTATGAGACAAGAGCGAACAGGTTACTTCTAGGCAAGCATGCTCCTTCGTCAAGTGAGATAGTGGTCAAACGGGACCACCTATTAATGATAATAAAAATAAAAATAAAACAACGTGTTGCACTCCGGGAGTGCCGGCAGAAGTGAAAACTTCAACATTAACATTGTGCATTTTTGATATTTTGGAATGGTTACGGAATAACTTCGCACGGATTGCTTTAATTATCAGTATAAAAGTACTATCATTTATGTGGTAAAATACAATATTCATTTATTGCGCTATCGTACACAAACATGACAATTTATATTACATTAAAAATTTAACACTTCAGAACTTGCCCTGACGCGAGTTTAACATTTTTTACTCAACCCAAAAAGTGCACAACGCCGCTAAAGAAGTTTTCACTTTAAAAATGAGGTCTTAAATTTTTTCCAATGTTTAACCTATCAATGATAATAATAAAAATCTTCATTTTTTCCCAATGTTTATGAGAATCTAACTATAGTAGGCGCCAGATAATCGTGGAATAACGGTCATTGACCCACCTACAATTATTGACATTTTTAATTTGAAAAACGGAATTAATGACACAAAGCTGTCCCGAATCATCATCTCTCGTGATCCTTAACATTGTCTAATAATGAAAAACGATTCATATTTAATTGTTCAGGTACCTATGAACAGTTATTAGGGAAAGGTCAATATACTTTATTCCACATTTATCTGGCGCCTACTATAGACAATATACGTAGCTATACTGTTTCTGTTTGAATAATATTAATATTTTTAATACAGAACAAATTAAAAGAAAACATGTCATTTACGCCGTCAAAATGTGCGAAATGTAATTTGACCATTTTAGCTGTCTGCCTCCACCCGAGAGAAAGTTCTATCTTGTGGTCTGTGACCAATTCAGATAATAATATGATTACAGGAAAATACAAACAATAATGTGCACTTTCATATCATAATTACTTTGATACATCAGAAAGTGTTACAATGTAGCATTTATTTCTCAAAATGGCTATAAGAATTTTGAATTAGCCGTGAAGTTGTAGTGACTTAAAAGAACATACATTTTGTTTGGCAAAATACGATAAAATATGCCCCCTATTTATTTTTTGTGGATGGGAAATCATCAAATGTCGGCGGAAGTCGGATGTACCAGACTTATTGACTGCTCTTACTCCATGTTCCTTCAAATGCCCTTTTCTTTCCAGGGCCTTGGTAACTCTTTCGAATAATATGGTATTTGACTAAATACATCTAAGGCGATTGGCACACTGCAACGCACTACGCAGCGGGGTGCGTGGCGGACGAAGAAAAAAACTGCGCGTGAATGCGTTTTCTGTGTGTTGCACTAAGCGTGTTTTCCATACAAACGGAGATACGCATAAGCAACGGAAGAACACGCATGCACGCGCTACGCTGCATCATGCGGGGCAGTGTGAGAATCGCCTTATTATACCGTCAGATAGATTTACAAAAAATATTAGACACGTATTTTTTGTTTTGTCACGTAAACAAACAATGAAGACGATACAGTGCGCTGAAAACTCGTGTGACGTCACTTAAAAGTACACATTTTGCTGGAAAGTGACGTTACTAGCCCCCACTCCTTATCTTTGATGCTTTTTATCTTCGTATTTTTTTATTGATTTGATAAAATAAAAAATACGTATCCAATATTTTTCGATAATCTAAGTGACGGACTAAAAAATATGTTTCTAACATATTTTTTTGACCAGGTAACATCCCTATTCCGCAACACGTTCCTGTTACCTACATAATATTTCAAGCATACAGTCATCCTAGGATAACGCATTTAAAGACTGGCGTCATTTTAGTGCAAGACTTGATCAACGAATTTAAACACCCAGTTGAATTTGTCTCCACAAATCGTAATACTGCGAAATGTTTTTAACTAGAATTCCGGTTTGGTCCAAGGAGAGGATGAACAAGAAACGATCAACAAAAGAGATACACGTTATACAGTACGTTATGTCCGTTCTGTTACGTCTTTTGTTACAATAACGGGAGGGGACACTTATTACATGCACCGATTTTATTGGAATTTTGTAAAGGTCAAGTACGCAGTTGTAACTCGCAAGTTTATTTAAGAATTTCGTCTAATAATATTATGATTATGACACCTGTATTCACCAGTTGCATAACACAAACATGACACCACGTTTCTATTCCCCGAACGGACATGCCTTCTGCATAAACTACCGCAATAAGAAAAAAAGGACGTATCTACACAAAACGAATTAATCGATTTCGGACTTGTAAGTTATTTTCTTAATGTCGGAAATGGGTTACTTCGTTTTGTGTACATACGTCCTTTTAAGCATGACCTCAGTTTGCCAGTTATGTTGTGTATCTAGACAGCGGGCTGCTACTGAGAAATTCCAGATGGAAAAACCCAATAACGCTTTACACGATCTGGGAATCGAATCCAGGAACTCCTGCTCGCCAGGGTAGCGGAATTTGTTCGATAGAGTCACCGCGGCCCTGGAACAAAGTCAAAGTCAAAACGTTTATTTCAATTAGGCCATTAAACGGCACTTTTGAACGTCATCGTTTACAGTTCAGTAAAAATAATAGAATTACATTAATAAAGTGACTCTACTGTCCATTCGGAAAGGTAGATTCTTATGGAGAAGAACGGACAAGAAACTCCATAGTTACTCTTTTCAAATAATGATTTTACAAAATTTGGTTTACAAAAATTAATTTAATATTATGTGAGGACGATGCACCCAGAGTATGCTACTTATAAGAACAAAGTATCACCAGCAGAGGTAAACTTATTAATTTCCTAAAGAAATTTAGGTAAATGGTACTCACATATTTACAAACATTGGAACCATTAATTAAACAACAGTGTGTGAGTCAACAGAAAAATAAAAACACAAAAAAAGAAACAGTATATCTATAAAGTTAATACATAAATCAACCAGTTTGACCTTCACCCTTGATTGTCCTATGGAGCAGGACCAGCATGTTTCCAAGCATTCTTATCCTGAATGTAATCTTCTAATTTGTAATATGCTTGTTCACAAACTGTACTTTTAACATGAGTTTTAAATTTTCTTTCATTTAGTTCTAATATGTCAGAAGGTATTTTGTTGTAACATTTAACACAATACCCCATGAAAGAAGTGTGGACTTTAGCTAATCTAAAAAATGAACGCAAAGGACATTAGGTGGAACACCGATGGGTTTTGGCCAGAGTCTGACACTCTGGGGAGCTACATTCTAAGCCCGAAGTCAGTAGTTTCGGGCTTAGTTGCGGGCGTATTCTAGTCCGATTTTGACAGTTACTGTCAAATCATTCGTAGTTCGCGTTCGGAATTAATCGTAAGTCCGTAAGTGATACGGAGTAGAATACGCCCGCAAATTAGCCCGAACGACGGACTTCGGGTTTAGAGAGTAACCCCCTGTTCCGCTCCGCCCAGAGCGGAAGGAGTCATTTGATGATGTCCCATTCTAAAAAAAAGGACCTCCTGCTCAGCAGTAGCGTTACGATCACTGTCCCTACGAGGCATCCAGGCCAGTTGCATTATGTTGAATGCATTTTAGAAATATTAGTTTTTTAACAAACCTACTGTTCCTGCCAGGGTTGCAGAATTTGTTCGAAAGAGCCACCGCGGCCCTGGAACGCAAAGGGCTTTAGAAGGAACACGGATGGGTTTTAGTCAGTACGAGTCTGACACGTCCTTCCGCTCCACCCAGAGCGGAAGAAGTCATTTGAAGATTTCCCATCCTTAAAAAAAAGTAAAGCCTGTACTGTTCCACTCTTGGTTCACTCGCAAATCGCATGTTTATGTTAAAGTAAAGAATTGTCAAGTCATGATTGCACTGCTAAATGAGACCTACACTTAGTCCGAAGTCCGGATAATAATCTTTAGTTTGTCCTACATCTTTAAACAAAACAAACAAAACTGCACTGACTGGTACTAACGGTTCCTCACTTGAGTATAATGCTGGCCATTTAATATCTTTGCCATTCTATTCCGACGACTATTATTTATTGGTTACTGTTACAGTTTCATCCAGCTATCTCTTTTACGCTCACCAATTATGATATGTTTCGTCTTACTTCCCCATTTCTATACGACATTTTTATATGTACCTGGATGACCGAGCTTTGCTCGTTTGTTTTTTTGGTAAGCGTTTTCTTAAGATAAAACTTAGCTAGATCGATTTATCGCCCCCGAAACCTGCATACTAAATTTCATGAAAATTGTTGGATCCATTTCCGAGATTCAGATTATAATTGTCACCGGAAAATGGCAAACTCCTTAAGTTTATAAAATAACTTGAGAGATAATAAACTCTCGATAAATTGTGAACTGAACATTTGGTATACTTTTTTACGCACCAAAATTTGATCTATAATATCTCGAAGTAATTCCGAGAAATTGTGGACTGACATAAAATGGCAACCAATCAGAGCACAAGTCTACAATTTTTCCGTTTTCGTGTGATAGTAAACCTGGAAACAAGGCTCTCATTGGTCTGTTCAGATACGAGCTCACACCAACAAAGACCAATGAGGGGGCCAAGTTTCCAATTTAACTATCATACCAAAACAGATAAATTGTATACCAGAGTGCTGATTGGTCGCCAGTTTATGTCAGTCCACAATTTCTCAAACCGACAAGGAGAGATTATACACTATCAAATTTTGATGCGTAAAATAGTATTCCAAATGTTCAGTTGACAATTTATCGGGAGTTTACAATCTCTCAAGTTATTTTATAATCTTACGGAGTTTGCCATTTTCCGGTGACATATACACAGTGTACATATAGCTCATGGAAAGCGTTCGGTGACGATGACGCGAGTTCCCTGGTTTTTGTTCACCCAAAAAGTGCTCAACGCGCCTAAAGAAGTTTTGACTTCAAAAATAACATCCAATCATTCGACTTTTATAATCGTAATATTAGTGGGATGTCCTCCCTATCAATTTGTCTAACAGTCTGGTTATAGGTACGTCTCCTTCTTAGTTTCTTATCGGGTGTTATACATCGCTAATTAATTAATTAATTTACAAATCAAACGTTTTCCTCTAGCTAGGTTGTTATTAAACTTGACACAATTTCTAAGTTCATGTGTTATCATCAATATCATTGTTGCGGTTTAAAGGTTGATTTGTCGGAATAATTACTTTAACCCGATGAGTCACTTTAGAGAAGTATTAACTACTCCTCATGCTCATAAATATTAAGTCGCCTGCGCAGATTTAGCACTTTTCTCTGCAATCTTTGACACCAAAGGTGCATAGTAAAAGACTTATTTTGAGTAGCCTTCTTTTTTAAGGATGGGAAATCATCAAATGACTGCTTCCGTTCTGGGTGGAGCGGAAGGGCGTGTCAGACTCTTACTGACTAAAACCCACCCGTGTTCCTTCTAAAGCCCTTTGTGTTCCAGGGCCGCGGTGACTCTTTCGAACAAATAACGCAACCCTACCTTACGGTACCGTATATAATAATTTTGTGTCTGTGCTGTTGACCATTGAGGAGTTCCTACGTCTGGAGCCAAGCTTAGAAAGTTCATATAAAAAAAAATTGTCAGCGTCACCCTCACCAGCATGTAAAATTTCAACTCTATAGGATAAGAGGAAGTGGGTCTAATTCAGCTTGCAAGATTTGACCTAAACAAAATAAAAAACTTTGCAAGTTGAATAAAAGCTTAAGTAAAAAGTGCGTGTATCTTACAAAACGGTAAAAAAGATCTCGTCGGCCTTGAAAGTCATCTAATTGTCATCCACCCTTTGAAAAAAACTTATTGAAACCGACTTACAGTACCGGCCCGTGCCTACATAATTATGTATTTTTCTCTATATATATAAGTCCGTTATAATCAAAACTGGTTTCAATTTCAGTTTTGCATAAGGGTGTTTTTGCGCTGTTCAAATCCAGCATCCGGCAATTATATATCAACAAAGCGGTAAACCCAGTTATCTTTCTTCATACATTAGTCAGACAGAAGAGGCAGACGAACAAGTTAAAGTTCATAAGTTGATTATGCTGAGCCTGGCAGGGTTGCGGAATTTGTTCGAAAGAGTCACCGCGGCCCTGGAACATAAAGGGCTTTAGAAGGAACACTGATGGGTTTTAGTCAGTAAGAGTCTGACACGCCCTTCCGCTCCACCCAGAGAGAAGTCATTTGATGATTTCCAATACTTAAAAAAAAAAAAAGTTGATTAGGCTCTTTGAATCTCTACTTTATTGGAATTGGCAAATACTTGACTATGTGAGTAGTTTATAGCACAAACAGCCTTTTAACTATCTCTGCTGCAAACAACTAAAGGCTGTGTTGTTGACTATTGAGGAGTTCCTACGTCTGGAGCCAAGCTTAAAAGAAGAAAAGTTCATAAAAAAAAATTGTCAGCGCCACCCTCACCAACATGTAAAGTTTCAACTCTATAGGATAAGAGGAAGTGGTTCTAATTCAGCTTGCAAGATTTGACCTAAACAAAATAAAACAAACCTTGCAAGTTGAATAAAAGCTTAAATAAAAAGTGCGTGTATCTCACAAAACGGTAAAAAAGATCTCGTTGGCCTTGAAAGTCATCTAATTGTCGTCCACCCTTTAAAAAAAACTTATTGAAACCGACTTACAGTACCGGCCCGTGCCTACATAATTATGTATTTATCTCTATATATAAGTCCGTTATAATCAAAACTGGTTTCAATTTCAGTTTTGCATAAGGGTGTTTTTGCGCTGTTCAATCCAGCATCCGGCAATTATTTATCAACAAAGCGGTATACCCAGTTATCTTTCTTCATACATTGGTCAGTTGGATGTTTTAAATATTAATAAAGAGATTGCAATGGGTTCCATCGCATATTAGAATACAGGGCAATAAAAAGGCTGACATGCTAGCAAAATATGCAGCTAAAAATGGAAGAGGAACTAGCATAATTTTGAAGTGTTATGATGATTGGAAGGACTATTTTGACCAGCGGTCTTTAGACAAAGGAATCTGGTATTAAACCACACAGGGTCAGCCTTTTCGTGTGCCCTGGTTTGTAAATAGTAATTTAAGTCGAAAATTAGATGTTACGGCTCATAGACTCAGATCTGGACACATTCCATGCAATAAGTTTGCGTTCATGATGAAGAAAACGAACTCTTCTAACTGTGTGGAGTTGTTGAAGACTTACACCACTGACTGATGGACTGTGTTCGATATGAGTCTGGGAGAAATGGATTTGTTTAGAGCCTTGAGGTTGAGACTTGAAGTAGGCACATTTAACAATCACTCACTCAATGCGAAGAGTCTGTTAGGTTCATGGCCCAGATATGACTAATGTGTATTAAGGGTACGATGGGACTGGCATAAGCATTGCGATTATAAATGTCCCTAATAAATAAATATAGAAAAAAAAAAATAACAAGAAATACGTTACTGGCTGACTGGCAACAGAAGAGGCCTACGAACAAGTTAAAGTTCATAAGTTGATTATGTTCTTTGAATCTATTTTATTGGAATTTGAAAATACTTGACTATGTGAGTAGTTTATAGCACTAACAGCCTTCGTACTATCTCTGCTGCAAACAACTGAAGGCGAGTTCCCAATATGTCGTGACGTCAGATTGTCGTATTATTTAACCACGTCACGTATACATGACAAGCAAGCGCGTGCCCTGTACGCCAAACGTCACAAATATATGACAAAAAGTACGGCGAATTTGTGGTTTGGCGTCGGGGGCACGCCGATGCGTTTATGCTCTGGCGTTCAAAAGGTTAAAGCGTCGTGGCTTGTGTATTTAAATGGAGGTGTTCACATATAGGACGACGCGATTAATGTTTGAGTATTATATCAATTAATCGCCACGACGTAGTGGGATCGCGCCCTAAGGCGTCATACAACGCCGCTAGGCTTTATTTTCCTGACATTTTCGAGTCGGAATTTTCGGACTTTTGGATGATTTCTCAGCTCTTAGATTAACCGGTTTACAGTCCCATGAGCCACACGTGGTCTTCGCTTAGTTTAACTATTGTATCTGCTGTGCGGACAGTGAACTAAGTGGGGAAAAGTAGGGAAATTTGACTGTTTTTAGGGTTCCGTACCCAAAGAGTAAAACGGGACCCTATTACTAAGACTTCGCTGTCCGTCTTTCCGTCTGTCACCAGGCTGTATCTTATGAACCGTGATGGTTAGGCAGTTGAAATTTTCACAGATTTATTTCTGTTACCGCTGCCTATAACAACAAATAAAAAAAAAAACAGAATAACATAAATATTTAATTTTTTGCCGTTTTTTTAGATAATGGTACGGAACCCTTCGTGCGCGAGTCCGACTCGCACTTCGCCGGTTTTTTTTTGTTACATTTCTTAAACTTAGAGTCAAAACATCAATACTATAAACAGAGACAGCACTTATTGCGTGTGACGACGCAAAAGGATTCCGTGACAAGGATAGAAGAATAAATACAAAAGCGAATAACTTCTCTATTTTTTTTTAATCTAATACTATTTCTGGTAACATATTACAAATGAGCTTTCATGTAGATTTTTACAGTAGTCAAATACTTGGCCTATTTTGGTACCGTACCTAAAGCGCGGGCCATACCGCCAGCTAGCGAGCGAGCGAGCCGGGCGAGTATCGTTTGACCTTTTTTCATACTTAGTTCTTCGGTAGTACGGGGTGTGAACAGTATGAAAAGAGGTGAAACGATGCTCGCCCGGTTCGCTCGCTCGCTCGCTAACTGGCGGTGTGGCCTGCGCTTAACAAGTGTAGGTACAGTCAACCTAAACATCTTTAGCCAAATCTCCATACAAACTCATACACATGCAAGAAATCAGGTTTGCCCACCGGTCACTAGACCAAGGCTAAAGAAAACATTGGACCGTATGTTAATTTGTAATGTGCTTCACATTATAAAAAGTTTCTTTTGATATAGAGATAAATGCAAACTGTAGTTTTTTGTGCGGACAGCTGTGTAGTATGTTTTTTTATTTATTTAATTGAGATCTCTTTATTTTGTTCCTTTGTTGGTTTATGTTTTATAAGTTGCCAGTTACTCATGAATGTTTATTTATTTATTATATACTTTATTGTGGATAGCTCTAGTATAATACACGTATAGTAATTAAAATGATGATGTCACCGGAAAATGGCAAACGCCGTAAAATTGTAAAATATCGCGTGAAATTGTGAACTATTTTTTCTAAATATGACACGGATATATTGGAAACTATTCAATTCAGATGAGATTTATTCTTTAAAAAACGATTTTTTCATATTATATCGCAAAATTATAATGTAATCAAGATTTATTACAATCTTACGGGGTCTGCAATATTCCGGTGACAATGATAAAGGATTAGAAGGTAGACTGATGCCTTGGTGACGGCCGCGGTAATCCGTTGGATGAGAGAAGCACTGGACCGGTCCATTTGCTGACGCTTTTGGGAGGCCTATGTCCTGCAGTGTACCTACGTCTTTTGCCTGAAATAATGAAACTGAAAGGAGTAGACTATTGTTTGTTTGAACGCGCTAATCTCTGGAACTAGCATTTAGATGTTTTGACGTGACAACGTCTAATAAATCGATGAACGCCGGCTGCACGCACGAAAAAGGATGACTCATTGTAACGTTACGCTCATTGTAAAGTTACGATCATTTCATCAATGTTTTGTTATGACGTTGTCACGTTAAACTGTCGTCCGTAAACCAACTTTACAGACAACCAATTTTTTTTTGTATATAATAGTCACATTCATGAGGGGACGGGAAATTCCTACGGGAACGGGTAAAAACGGGTTATGCGCCTATTATACAGTTTACCTTTCCCTTCTGTGATCTCATTGTAATTCATAGCGATTGTTTAAGTATTCTGCCTGCTTTGTGGTTAGTGAAAGTGTTCAATTTCTACTTGGGTAAATGTTATCAGATTTAATTTTCTTAACGCAGTCATTATTTTTTATATGGGTCTTTATATTAAAAATTATGATTTCGTTAAGAAATTTACTAGTTTTTACTATCAATGAGCGTAACTTTATACTCCTACTAGCTGTTGCCCGCGACTTCGTACGCGCTTATCCCGTTTTTTCCCCATTCTCATAGGAATTTCCCGTTCCTGTATAGCCTATAGCCTTCCTCATGAATGTGGCTATCATATACAAAAAGAATTTTCCAAATCCGACTGCTGTAGTAGGCGCCAGATAATCGTGGAATATCGGTCATTGACCCACCTACATTTATTGACATTGTTAATTTGAAAAACGGAATTAATGACACAAAACTGTCCCGAATCATCATCTCTCGTGATCCTTAACATTGTCTAATAATGAAAAACGATTCATATTTAATTGTTCAGGTACCTATGAGCAGTTATTAGGGAAAGGTCAATATACTTTATTCCACATTTATCTGGCGCCTACTATAGTTCCACAGATTAGCGCGTTCAAACAAACTCTTTTGCTTTATAATATTAGTATAGATAAGGAACCATGTGTCATACTAGGTCAACTTGACCCCAAATGTTTTTATCAGAATCATTACTGTATTAAAAGAAATACCTAAGTTGGCTAACTAATATAAACCTGTTTCGAACTTAATAAAGAGGTACACAATAGTAATGTTGCCTGGGTTAAAAAAATATGATTCTATTTAGTCCGTCAGTTAGATTATCGAAAAATATTGGATAATTACTTACGTATTTTTATTTTACCAAATAAAAAAAACATACGACGATAAAACACATCAAAGATAAAGAGTGGGTATAACGTCACTTTCCAATAAAAAGTGTACTGGTAAGTGACGTCACACGAGTTTTGTATCAACGCACTGTATCGTCTCCATTAATAGTTTACGTGACAAAAGAAAAAATACGTGTCCAATATCTTTTGGGAAATCTATCTGACGGACTGATTAGGTTGTTATAGTCAAATACCCTAATTAAGGTTTTGTCCTACACTTTTATCTTGAGGCATAAACAAGGGCTTCTCAGTAAACTATCACTATGTATCGTTACAGGAGACGGAACGCCGGGTAGACGACGACGAGGATCGCAGCAACCCGCAGTACATCCCCAAGAGGGGCACCTTCTATGAACACGACGACCGAACAGCCGCCAGGTGAGTCCAGTGACGGCGTACAGTGAGGGGGTACCATGGTTCGTTCAATGGTCGGCAGTGCAGCGTCCTAGGACCATGCGAGAATGTCATCTCGCAGAAGGAGGCTGCGGAATGGGATAGGGAGAGGCATAGCCTTTGGATAACGCCCTTTTCCAGATAGCCCAAGGGCCCCGGAATGACGGATTCAGGGATATCCATCGCCCTCTATCAATTAGGATCCAAGATGGCGGCTAATGTTCCACGCGCCACTGTTAGGCGTAAAGGGAGTTAGTTTTACCTCACTCCTCAATACGAGACGAGGCGATCAATCTGCGGCCAAGAGTAGAACGTAGTCGCAGTACATATTTTTATCTCATTTTACCGCCAAAGTGAAACAATACTATCATCCTAATACATATATACAATTCTTGACTAACTGACTGACTCAGTGACTGACAGACAACGCACAGTCGAAATTACTGGTCGTAGAAAGCTGAAATTTAGCATGTATGTTCCTTGGGGAGTGTAGGGGAGCACTTAGAGAAGTTTTCCCGAAATTCCTACGGGAACGGAATAAAACGGAATATGCGCGTACGAAGTCGCGGGCAAAAGCTTGTTGTAGATATTATCTTAGTCTATCATCTCCAACATATTTACCGTACTCATAAAGAAACACAACATTGATAAAGCTAAAGCATTCGCCGTTGCGTGCGAGAAAATCACGTTTAATCGGTGAAAATCGTTCCAAAATCCGGCTGAGGATATTTTAGAGATTAGCAGACGATTGGTCGTTACTTTAATGTTGTTTGCAATATTCGCATCGAATAGTTACGCTTTAATGGTTATAGTTTCGATGTGATAATGTTTGGCCAAACTTGGCCAGAGTTCGCCCTGGGCGAAGTTGTTTGGAAGGAAAAAGGGGAGGTCGCCAATCGTATTTTTATCAACATACAACCTGACACTCACCTGCAAAATGCAAAAAACGTTTGGAAATTTGAATTTCGCGGGCTACCCTGGCGCTTCCACCTTAAACTCATCATTTTTTAAAGACCGATCTGGCTATATTTGCGGTAGTCGCGTCGGATTGCTTTACAAATGAATTTGTATAATCACAACTAATTATCGGACACGTTTCAAAATTTGCACAGTTAACTAGTTTTGTTTTTAAGAATTGAATGGATCTGTATCAGGCCGAATACTTTTCTATCCGCCTTAGTAACTCCTTAGTAAACAGTATCAGTGTAAAATGATCTACAATAAGTGAGCCAGAGTGGTCATAAAATTCTTGTCTAGCAAAAAGGTCTCAAGAACTAGTTGCAGAATTTGTTCGAAAGAGTCACCGCGGCCCTGGAACGCAAAGGGCTTTAGAAGGAACACGGATGGGTTTTAGTCAGTAAGAGTCTGACACGCCCTTCCGCTCTACCAAGAGCGGAAGAAGTCATTTGACGATTTCCCATCCGTAAAAAAGGGTCTCAAGAATTCGAAACAAGTCTTGCTTCCCACCAAAAATTGGCTGACTAAAGTCCAAGCAGCTGTTAAGCCAATATTCCCAATATTACTTCAAACACTTGGCGTATATTCGCAGCTTTCTATTGCCGCATCACTGGGCAGCTCGGTCATTACCGCTCCACTGCTTGTAATTATACATGCGCACGCATTGTTGGCTGTTATGTAATGTATGTGTGTGTGGGGCGTATGCCTAAATAGTTATGTTGGTATGGGTGATAAGTTTCTTTAATATGGGAATGCTTATCACTCCATATTATAAAACAAAGTCCCTTGCCGCGTCTGTGTCTGTCTGTTTGCGATAAACTCAAAAACAACAACGGATTTCCATGCGGTTTTCTCCATGAGGAAGGTTTAGGTGTATAATTCGTCCCAATATTCCTACGGGAACCGGGAAAATAAGTTATGCGCGTACGAGGTCGCGGCCAAAAGCTAGTCTTTATAATAAAGGAATAAAAAGTACAATACGTCGAGTTTACGTATTGTTTTTTATTAGTTTATCGAGTTATGTGGAACAGGCTGTACTCGGTATAAACTCCGCAATTTATTGAAAAGGGAGGATCCTCCGATCAGATCGTGTTGTGTCTGGTGGGCACCAGGCTGCCCGATGGTTGTTGTCAGGCGGTTGCATACGTTTAAATTGCGAGGATAATGTTGTTGCCGCCATGTAGGATTTGTGTGACGTCATATATTTTTATTATAGCCCATTTTTGGTGGTACAGATGCCGCTATAAGTTTCTCGATACCTAAAACCGATTTTGATTTATTTTTATAATAATAGGTTTGTCTATTAATAACATGGATAGGTCTCAAACTTCTTGCTTATCTTATGAAATCCACAAAGAAATATGGACTCCTTATACGCTAAATTTGAATTAGATTCTAATGGGTGATTCATTCGGAGTTACTTTTTCCAAAACTAAAAAAAATATCTAATCTTTATTATAATACAAAAGAACCATTCCTTACATTTACTTTTTAAAGATTATTTCTTTCAAATGTTGTCCGTAACTGCGATTAAGGTGGTCCATTCTGGAGTTCCAGTTTTCGATGACCCGACCGAGCATTTCCAGTGGTATTTGGCGAATAACGCGAGTAATGTTGGCTTCCAGTTGATCAATCGTACGCGGCTTATCCATATAAACTTTGGACTTTACATAACCCCAGAGAAAAAAGTCTAAGGGTGTGATATGACAGGATCTAGGCGGCCAACTGACTGGTCCGAAACGCGAAATTAACTGTTCACCAAATTTTTCTCGCAACAAAGCCATGGTTTCACGTGCTGTGTGGCAAGTGGCGCCGTCTTGTTGGTACCAAAAGTTTTGAAGATGACGGGCTTCAATTTCAGGAAACAAATAGTCCGTTATCATGGTACGATAACGGTCACCATTGACAGTGACGTTCTGGCCGGCTTCGTTTTTGAAGAAATATGGACCGATGATTCCACCACCCCATAAACCACACCAAAATGTTGTTTTATCTGGATGTAATGTTTTCTTCAGTGCGAGCTGGATGTGGTCTATTTGGTCGTGTATTGTCTAATAATGAAAATTCCCTTTCAAACTTTTCGATGGTATAGCGAATAGTGCGATTATGTGGACCATATGTTGCTCTAAGTGCACGAAACACATTCCTCGTAGAACGCTGATTTTCGTAATAAAGTTGAATAATTTGTAGGCGTTGTGCCGTGCTTAGTCTTTCCATGATGAAATGTCAAACTATAGTGAATGAAAATATTAGGTTAGGTTGGTCTCACAGGTGGTGAGCCGCATACGGCGCCTCGGCCTGGAGGTGGCCCTCAACAAGTCGGAGGCCATTGTTTTTCATGGCCCCCGGCGAGCGCCGCCGCCGGGATCACACATCGTGGTCGGGGGGGCCCGTATCGCTGTCGAGTCCACCATGAAGTATCTAGGATTGGTGCTCGACAGCCGGTGGGATTTCGGCCCCCACTTCCGGCGGCTGGCGCCCAAGTTGTTGGGCGCGGCGGGGGCGCTGTCAACGCTGCTTCCTAATCTGGGGGACCCGAGCACCGCCTGTAGGCGGTTGTACGTGGGGATCGTGCGATCGATGGCCCTTTATGGGGCCCCGATCTGGGCGACTGACCTGACGGCCAGCACCATCACTGTTCTGCGGAAGCCGCAGAGGGTGATGGCCGTCAGAGTCATCAGGGGATATCGCACGATCTCCTACGAGGCGGCTTGCGCACTGGCCGGATCTCCGCCGTGGGACCTGGAGGCGAAAGTGCTCGCGTCACTACACAGGTGGCGCGAGGACGCGCGGGCGCGCGGCGAGCGACTGACGCAGCGACACCTGGAGTTGCGTCGGTCGCAGCTGCGCGGGGTCCTGGTGGCGGAATGGCGGGACAGGCTTTCGAGCCCTTCCGCCGGCCTCATCACCATCGAGGCCATCCGGCCAGTGCTCGACCTCTGGCTCGGGAGAAGGCACGGCTCCCTGTCGTTCCGTGCGACACAAGAACCTCCCGAAGCAGCCATGCCCCGAGAGGACCTGCGTCGCATAGGCAGGGAGCCGGACGCTCGATGCCACCACTGCGTCGACTGTCGGGAGGACACGGCACGGCATACGCTTGCAGAGTGTGCAGCTTGGGAGGAGCCGCGCCGTGCCCTCATCTCTGTTGTAGGCGGTGACCTCTCGCTGCCGGCCGTAGTCCATGCTATGGTCGGCGGTGAGGAGTCCTGGGACGCGGTGGTCTCCTTCTGCGAGACAGTTATCGCGCAGAAGGAGGCTGCGGAAAGGGAGAGGGAGATCACAACCGCTCTCCCTGCCCGCAGCAGGCGCATCGGGCGTCGGAGGAGGGCATACGCTGCCCTCTTCCGGCCCCCCTAACTGGGTCCAGGGGCGGCGGACTTGGGGATGTCCGTCGCCCCCCACTCATCCGGACCCGAGGTGGCGGCGCGTGGTGTTCCCGTGCGCCCCTCTTTGACGTAGCGAGGGGAGTTAAACACCTCACTCCCCTCGCCGACGCGAGGTGGCCCGCAGAGGCGGGCCGGCACCAGCCGGGGATTGCGGAAGTCGCATACGTTCCCGCGATCCCCGGCGTAGGTGGCAGATGGAACACCGGGGTGGTTTTAGTCAGTAAGAGTCTGACAGACCCCTCCACCCGCCCCAGGGTGGAGGATTTCCATGAGGATTTCCCCCCGAGATCAAAAAAAAAAAAGGTTGTCATGACTGACGCTTTATCTGTCAAAAAATGCATAGACAAAAAAGTAACTCCAAATGAATCACCCGTTATAATGCTACATTTAATTTGGCTTGAAGATTTCAAGCAGGGATCTATATTCGGCAAAATTATGATCTGTCTATGGAAATTTAATTTACTTTTAAAATTCCAAATTCCAAGCCAAAATTTTCGGATATTTGAGTAACTGTCGAAAAGGAGTAGTTACGGCGGTCCTGTGACCCGCTTTGTAACTCCTTTTAGATGGTTACGTTATGTTACTCGTATAGAACTGACAATATAACTATAGTAAGGAATCTGATCTCTGCCAGGGTTGCGGAATTTGTTCGAAAGAGTCACCGCGGCCCTGGAACGCAAAGGGCTTTAGAAGGAACACGGACGGGTTTTAGTCAGTAAGAGTCTGACACGCCCTTCCGCTCCACCCAGAGCGGAAGAAAGCATTTGATGATTTCCCGTCCTTAAAAAAAAAGTAGGAATCTGATCTGTATAATCCATCCATCCATCCATACTAATAATATTATAAATGCGAAAGTAACTCTGTCTGTTTGTTTGTTACCCCACCACGTCTTAACGGCTGAACTAATTTGCATCAAACTCGGCTCACGGGTATAATTTGACATTTTAACCCGGTGTCAGAAGTAGGTAAGTAAGTTTATATCTAAAACACACATTTCCTTTTCAGTGGCGAGGAATCAAGCAACGCCACATCGGAGGTACCGTCAGAAAAGAAGGAAGGCACCGAGCCGCCCACCGAGCGACGCCGACCGCCGCGCAAATCCGAGATCGTCAACAAGTGGTCGCACGACAAGTACAACGAGAACGAACAGGTCAGACACTAAGCTAACTTTGCATATTGAACTTTATGCCTAAGAGCGTAAAGCTCTTAATACAATATCTGAGTAGCGACTGAGAAGAAGGAAGGCACCGAGCGACGCCGGCCCCCGCGCAAGTCCGAGATCGTCAACAAGTGGTCGCACGACAAGTACAACGAGAACGAACAGGTCAGACACACTAAGCTAACTTTGTATATTGTACTTTATGCCCACGAGCGTAAAGCTCTTAATACAATAACTGAGTAGCGTCAGAAAAGAAGGAAGGTACCGAGCGACGCTTGTATGGACTTTAAAAGAGACTATGACTAGGAAGGTAGGACTCAGCTAGGAAACACCGGCCTCATCTAGCTTAAAATGACCAAAAAATATTGACGTGTAAAAGTGTTATGTTAACCTACTTGCAAAATAAATATCGTTTATTATTTTTCCTTCAGGTACCGAAATCCCGCGACGAGTTGGTGGCGATCTACGGGTATGATATTAGGAACGAGGACGCGCCGCCGCACGCGAGGCGCAACAGACGATATGGGTGAATATACTTTAACCTTTATTATAATACTTCGTCTCATTGTCTCTGTCATCTCCAACCAAGACTTGAGTCAAGAGCAAACCCATCTCAAATAAAAAAAATGCTAATAATGTACAATGTTAGTACAAAATTGTGTAAAAATCAGCATTTCAGAAAGTCAAAAATATGCATTAACAGACAGTCCTCCAACGCCCGCTCGACACCACTTCCTAGTGTTTAAGCTGGAAAGAAGTGGCGCAACTAACTTGGCGGGGTTGGCGCAGTGGTTAAGCGATTGACTGCTGCGCTGCATGTCGCGGGTTCGATTCCCGCACGGAACAAATATTTGTATGACCTACTGATAGTTATTCCGGGTCAAACGCACTCACGAAACTGGAGATTACGAACGTTATTAAAAAAATGTACCACACATTTGTCTGTTAAGTTTGAAGAACACAAGACCAAAACGAGACTCAGGCTTTTCAGCTTAAAAAAAAAATTACAAAAAAGTGAGTATTTACTGGAAACATGATTTTTTGAGTAAAGTGTACTTGGATTTTAATTTTATCATTCAATGGTTTATTTCAATATGTTAAATTTAACGATAAAAATAACATTATTGGCGGTGGACACACAGTTCATAACTTTTCTACTATTCAATGCTATGTATTCTGTCAGAAGATTTTTGTATTTTGAAATTGGTCTTTAAAAAATATTTTCAAGAAATTATATCGTGTAAAATGTTCTATCATGCATCAATTTGGAGGTTCCGACAGCCGTGGCGGTTAGTGCAAACTTGTATCAGCATGCCGTGTTTTATGTTAATTATAGTGTACATGAATGAAAAATATTAAGTTGCCCATATTGTTTTTTAGCCTATGAAGAGTATTATTCGAATTATTGTAGGTATAAGATACACATACCAACTCGGAAAGGGATCGTCCCGTATCGCCCTTTTCGCCGTACTGCCCCGAGGCGAGGCGATCACGTTACGATTCCGATAAGAGTGCGTTGCAGTAGGGAGTTTCATACAAAGAATACTGCACGACTCGAGTGGATACGGTGACGATCCCTTTCCGAGTTGATGTGTGCTACAACATATATGCGTAAATGCTTACCTATTTATAAAAAAAAGTTGCCTACAATCCTTATGGTTTTTTAGAAATTGTTAACCTTTTGAACGCCATTGTCACGTATACATGACAAGCAAGCGCGTGTCCTGTACGCCAAACGTAACAAATATGTGACAAAAAGTACGGCGAATTTGTGGCTTGGCATTGGGGGCACGCCGATGCCGTTAATCTGGCGTTTAAAAAGGTTAAACGAAAAGCTTTTTGCATGAACCGGCTTTGGGTGTAAAAAAATCTTATTTGTTTTCGTGGAGAAATTCGTCATTTATATTTTGTAGGAAGTAGAGGCTGATGTCCTACTAACTGCTTTGATTTTTCCGGTGCGAGATAGAGATGGCTGTACAGGACAAATAGCGCCACCCTTTTTTTTACGGCTTCCGCTGCATAAGATTCCAGTTGGTCGATTCTGTAAACATTTCAGCGTGAAAACAGGTAGAGTTAACTGTCATCCCCTTTGATTTGGTGAATTGACAGCTCACTTTGCGTTGACTTCACCTAAGTTTCAACGGGGAAATGTTCACAGAATCGCATTACAGGCTTCATCAAAATCAAATGGCTCTGCTAACACTATCTTCTACCAACAGCCGCGGCCCCAACAAGTACACTCGTACTTGGGAAGACGAGGAGGCATACAGAAGGCAGTCAGCCGCTCAGCAGTTACCGAGGAAGGTGCCCACTGCTGAGGACTTCCCTGAGCTGGATGCTAGCAGAAGACATGGGTACGTAACTTGAATATTATTGAAAATAGCAGAAAAAATCGTGTTAACGGACAGATAAACGACCGATAATTATATCACAAACCGGGGGTTAGACTTCTACAACTAAACTCAATCATGAATCTTAATCAGTTGTTTCTAAACTAATGAAAAGGAGATTGATGCTTGAGTATCATTTTCTTAAACGGACCTTAGTCGTTCCATAAAAATGTCTATTTGATTGCTACAAGTGCTAACGTTGACCCCGCGCAGCAGGCCCCGGGCCCCGCGGCCGCGCTCCAAGTCGCAGCCCCCCGTCAACGAGGCGGCCGTAGAGAACGGCTCGCAGCTGAGGCGCAACGCCTCCATCAAGACCGCCAAGAAGCCGACGGTGAAGCAAGGCACCGGCCGCGTGGCCGTCAAGCTGCCCGGCAAGCAGCCGCCCAGGGACAAGCTGCCTGCCTTGGAGAACCTCACCATCACCGCCAATGTCAACAGCAAGTGAGACCTTTGTGATTTTTAGCGATTTAAACTAAAGTTAGAGGATTTTCGACCGTTCTAGGGCCAAAAAGTAGGTTCATCTACTTCTTGTAGCTAGAAAGAGGTGAAAAAGCTACACAATTCGCTTTTGGCAGATATTTTCGTGAGTAAATATGATGTAGGACTAACATCGATAGGTTTAGGTAGACACAGCAAAATTTACCAGTGTGCCAACAACACAACCAAAAATAAAAAAATAAAAATAAAAGTGACTCAACAAGGCATGCAATGATATAAACTATACATACACTGATCTGATAATACTTCGTGAGTACTTAGGTACCTACTCGGTCGTCAGTACGATATAATTGGTATGACACCGGCTAAAACAAAAGGTAAGACAATTACTACTAGTCATTAAAAACATACGTAACCATTCGGAACACATTCATCTATATAGGTAGACTGAATGCCGAGTGTTTTGAGCCCATAGCCTTTTGTTGCAAAAGGCTCCTGTATAGGTAGGCGAAATGCCGAGTGTTTTGGACCCATAGCCAACATCAAAAGGCTATGGGCCCAAAACACTCGGCATTCAGTCTACCTATATAGATGAATGTGTTCCGAATGGTTACGTGACCGCTAAGAAGCCAAGCTGCCCGCCTTGGAGAACCCCACGATCACCGCCAATGTCAACAGTAAGTGAGACTTGTCAGACTGTACAGTGATTTGAGCGAAATGTGGCGAAATTGGATCCTTTAAACCATTATTTTATGTTCGCGCTCAAACACTGCATTAATTGGTTTTAACCTTTTGAACGCCATCGTTACATATACGTGATAAGCAAGCGTGTACCCTGTACGCCAAACTTCACAAATATGTGACAGAATATACGGCTTGGCCTCGCGGGTACGCCAATACGTTTATGCTCTGGCGTTCAAAAGGTTAAAAGGCTGGGGCCCTACTATGAAGTCTTAAAACGATCGAGATTCCGCTCCAAGAGAGAGACGAAGCTATACGTAGCGTATAGCACTATCCCTTTTACATCGTCGGAATTGGATGGCGTAAGCACGTCATAGTAGGGCACCTGTTCCTGAGGAAGTTTTCATGTAGGAGTAACATAGCGGTTAGGCGGACATAGCTAAATGGACACCAACTTGCAATTGTATCAATTCTTCAAAAATGTACCGATGTAAATGGCTTCTGCCATATTCTTTACTCGGGCCTATTCGGTCTTCCTGAAATGGAAAGACTACCGCAAAATTGATGATAAAATTGCTTCCAATTTAATGACTCCTGAGGTCGTACTACTTGTCAAGGCCATCATGACTTCGGTGTGGGAAAGGGATGGTGCAATACAACCTGTATAGCTCTGTCTCTTTCTCATGCTGGAACAATGACGACTTTAACTTACTAAGGATCAGTTCTCTTTGACACGACTGACGAATAGTATTGTAACATATAGACATTACAGATATAAAATCAAGTTTAAATTTCCAGTCAAGGTCATGCCCCGCGCAAGGTGAACGCGACGGTCGCGCAGCAACGCCCCGTGCCCACTGACCAGGCCAGGAAGAAACCCAACGCTAATGCACAGGTCAGATATCAGCTCTTTGTAATATATATATGTGCTTATAGGTAATGTTCCAACTGCTGGGACGGGATGGTGCGGGTGGGTGGATGTTCGGATGATTGTTTTCGCGACACTTCGGTGTCTTCGTGATGTTCTTTTCCACCGAGTTGCAATAAGGGCGCGTTCCCACTATGTCGTGACGATTTTATCATTGGACGACTGTCACATACATTTTGCATGTAAAAAGTCGTGGACGACTGTTAATCGTGTCGTCCTATATGTGAAAAGCTCCATTTAAATACACAAGCCACGACGCTTTAAACGACACGATAATCTGACGTCACGACATAGTGGGAACGCGCCCTAATAATGCAAATGCCGACAATAGCGTCTGTTTGGATTTCAAACTTACCGAGTTACGACCCACAGTTCCTTAGTTCTTCTGCAAAATATGGTCAGCGTATCTTATGCAAAAAATAAGTTCACCCAATTGCAAGGTTTGCGGTAAAAGACAAGATGTACAACATCTTTTGATGGAGTGCGTCAGGTACGAATCTAAGAGAAACCAAGTTATTAGGGAGTTACGTATAAATAGGCTAGATCTTTGACGACACGGCTGGTACAGTGGTTGAGTGTCGCGGGTTCGATACCGGCACGGAACAAATATTTGTATGGACTACAGACAGTTGTTACGGGTCTGGCTGTTTGTGTATGTGAGTTTATATGTTTGTAAACGCACCCACGATACAGGAGAAATTCCTAGGGTGGGGCAAAGGTTAAAAAAAAAAAATATAGGCATGTTTTATAATTTTTTATCTCGACCTTTGTCCCGTGAGGCTAAAATGATTTATTCATTAGTTAATATGTAAGATTTTTCTTTAGCTTAGTTTTTGTTCCTTTTTGTTAGTAATTCAAGTTTATGATGGGGCTGACATGAACTGAGTTCAAAAGTTCCAAAATAAAGATTTAAAAAAAAAGAATATGGTCATTGTCGTATTAATAGATACTACGTACATTAAAGTGATTCATATTTATATTCACATTCATTCATTGCATTTCATGTTGTTTACAGGTTGTTACATTATGATAGTTCCAAACAATGAACCCTGCTAGGGCACAGCAATGTATAGGCGACAGGTTTCAATTAATTTAACATGCTATCATTATTCATTATTCACATAATTTGTTGAAATAGAATAATTTAAAATTTTTTTAATTATTATTATATGTTATGTCATTCTTATAAACTAAATAAGTAAATTATCATTTTCATATTACAATCTCATACTACAATAGAGATTCTAAAATGTCTTTATCATCTCAGTTAATTTAATGTCAATAGATTAGTTTTACATATAATATGTCACATTTTCAGATAAAATAAAAAAGAAATAGAAAGTAATCACTAAAAATACAGGAGTGAGGCAGTAGCGGACTGATGTCTTATAGAGTACCTAGTTATGTATATGTAATGTGTTCAAGTCGATATTAATTTATTTATTTCTCAGTTAAAAATTCTTTTAGGCTATAATATGATTTTAAGTTTAAGTAGTTTTGTAGGTAATTTTTGAATTTGTTGTCGTACTCTGTATCCTTAACTGAATTCGGGAGTTTATTATAGATTTTAACGCACATGGCCAGAGGCCCAGAACGAAACATAGCTACATAGCGAAATATAGTGATAATCTCGTGATTACGTTATCGTCGCCTTAATTTGTTCGTCAGAACCGAAAGGCATTCGGTCGGCGCGATGATGCGATAGCTCTTTGCCGTACGATCGCATTTGTATTAGGATGACGTCTAAGAGACATTAAAAGTCGGCCCTAATTTAGTCTGAAAATCAGCATTTTTGAACATCAAAATTACATTAAATATCCTCCAAAATCCTCATCTACACTAATATTATAAAGAGGAAAGATTTGTATTTTTGTATGTAACGAATAAACTTAAAAACTACTTGACCGATTTGAAAAATTCTTTCAGAAATGGATAGCTACATTATCAGCGAGTAACATAGGCTATATTTGATCCCCGTACTCCCACGAAACGGGAACTACTCGGGTGAAACCGCGTGACGTCCGCTAGTATAACATATTTGACAACAAACATTCTTACAGCACCCTCCACCACAATCGCATGCCGCGCCGAACAAGGCCTCGCCGCAGCAGCAGTCCGCCCCACAACAACAACAGAAGCCGCAACAGAACCAGCAACAACCACCGGCTACCGGTGAGTCCAAAGACACATCAAATGCACACTTCGAAATTCAAAATATATTTATTTGTCACACATAGATTGGCTGGCCTGTTGGTCGAGTGGTTACGGTTAAAGATATTTATTTTCTCAAAAGAATTACAAATTCACTTATAGAGAAAACATAAATAAATTTAGAAAAAATGTTATTTGCCAGTAAGCGTAGATAAAAACAAAAACAAACATGTAGGTATCTTAAAACTAAACATTATAACAATACTTCGATCAAAAATACATCGTTTTAGCAGTATAAATGTAAAATAAACAAATCAGAAAAAGGTAGGTTACACAATAAACAGGACAACAGTTTTTGAGCGATGAGGGTAGGGTGCAAGTTAATAGATGTTGCGTGTTTACTAAGGCCTACGACACAGTGCAGAACATAAGCGATTATTAGTGTTTTAGGTCAATATTTGTACATATTTATTTATTTCTGTTATTGCGGGGTATTTATTTTTGATTATATTTGTTTTTTTTTTGTATTTAATTTGGTACGCATATTCATATTCTAAAATTATTATTTTTTCTTTTATTATTATTATTATTATTTTTTTTTTTCGTGTATTACTATGATTATTATTTTTTGATTAATTAAAAGGCAGGGAAAGGTCTTTTAAAATATATATATTTTTTTTTTTTTTTTTTGGTTAGTAACCCTGACTGCTAAACCGGAGGTCGTGGGTTCGATTCCCACCCAGGACAAATCTTTGTGTGACGAGCATGATCATTTGTTCTGTGTCTGGGTGTAATTTGTCTATAATATGTATGTATTTAGAAATATATAAGTATGTTTATCAGTTGTCTGGTTGCCATAGCACATGCTCTGCCTAGTTTGGGATCGGATGATCGTGTGTGAGTTGTCCCAAGATATTATTATTATTATATTATAGATGTGTACAATGTTGGACATTGGTGGTATTATTTTCGTTGAAGTGTTTCACTATGTGCTGCCTTGCTGAACATATAAATATTGTTTTGTACGAAATAAAGGTGAAGACTACGTACAGCTATAATACTATGTACAAAATCAACAAATTAAATCTTTACAAATAAAATAATTAAAACAAACAAAAAATAAAATAACAGTAGGTCTATTGATTTGTAGATGATTTTCCGAAAACCAACCCTGTAGTTTATTGTCCAGGTCTACATTTCCTACTACTTTCACGGTTTTAATAACAAAAAACGGAGATACTTCTTCTAATGCAAGCAATTTTGAAGTGAAAACTCCTTTAGGCGCGTTGAGCACTTTTTGGGTGATCAAAAATCATGGAACTCGCGTCATCGTCACCGAACGCTTTAGCTTTCGCTTAGTTTTCACTTCTATTGTCCTCAAATACTCACACGTTTTTTTTTTATTTATTTAATATGGCTTTGCTCTTGACTCTAGTCTAGGTCATAGATGACAGAGACAAAGTTGACGATGGAGCGAGCTTACCCAGAAGAAGCCACTCTAATTTGGAAGAGATTAAATTTTATTACATTTCTCAAAACTTGAAGACAAGACAAAAATATTGTTGAAATCTCAAAAATTACGGAGCTGTGAGCGTTTTGAAATCTATGAAATACAGAGACAACACTAATTGCGAGTGACATCATTCTCAAGTCCCGCCATAGTGAATTTCCGCCATCCAGAATAAACCTATTACCTGAAATAAATAATAATTTAATTTAATAAAACTGATTGTATTTATTTTTTCACAAATCCTACTATTTAGTTTGTAACATCTTTCAAGTACGCAATAATTCATGTAAAAATTTGATAATAATCAAAAACCTTATTATAATTATGACACAGGTGGCGGCAGTAAACGTTACAGCAGCCTACGTCAGCGCCCACTCGCTGACTCTTACTCGCCGCAACAACCCCAGCAACAAAAACAGCAACAACCACAGCAGCAGCAACAACAACAACCGCAGCAACAACAACAACCGCAACAACAACAACAACCGCAACAGCAACAACAGCAACAACAACAACAACAACCGCCACACAGATATCATGCAGGTATGTGCTCTTTCTTTCTTAGCTCAACACATACGATTCGAACTTGGACTTGAGGGGCATGCTTTTGCGTCCAGCGTAGGGTTAACTTCTCGATTAGAGACGATTAAAAAAATAATAAATTAGTATTTTGTTAAAAATGAGCTCTTTCCTTTAGTTTGCCATATTGTGTCATTACCAAAGATCGGAATAGGTAAATATAGTCATATTTACCTAATGTTCGTGGAAGTAAGTAACATAGAGTTGATAATAGGTCCTGTAAAATCCCGGAATCATAAATGTAATCATGACAATTAAAACCCGGGATTATAAAAACATGAACTGGACTTTGAGTATAGTTATAAATTATTGATTTGAAGAATCAAAAGAAGAAAGTTAGTTTTAGTAGGTATGGAACTCTAAAAACATAATAAGATTCTTCAATGTAGTAATTTTGTTCAAATACATATATTCAAAGCGCAATCATCGTCCTGTTTATGATTCCGGGATTTAAGAACGAGGTATTATCAACTCTATGTTACTTACTTCCACGAACATTAGGTAAATATAGTCTACCTATTCCGATCTCTGGTCATTACTTGCCTGAATTTGATTATTATTAGAAACACTTTCGGATGGTTTTATTGTTTCAAAATCAAATGGTTCCAATCTTGGCTATAGTAGGCGCCAGATAATCGTGGAATAACGGTCATTGACCCACCTACAATTATTGACATTTTTAATTTGAAAAACGGAATTAATGACACAAAGCTGTCCCGAATACTCATCTCTCGTGATCCTTAACATTGTCTAATAATGAAAAACGAAAAATTACGCCATGAAAAGAATTAAGAGAGAATTTAAATAGTTATAGATCGTAAACTTTCTTTCGAAATTAAAAATTATAAAAGAGACCTAAAAAAACTGGCCAAGTGCAAGTTGGACTTGCACACGAAGGGTTCCGTAACACAAGCCGAAAAAAACGTTTCTTTTTAATCTTACCTATTTATTTTTTGTTATAGCGGCAACAGAAATATATTATCTGTGAAAATTTCAACTGTCTAGCTATCACGGTTCATGAGATACAGCCTGGTTACAAACAGACAGACGGACAGTGGAGTCTTAGTAATAGGGTCCCGTTTTTACCCTTTGTGTACGGAACCCTAAAAATGGCTTCTTGAATTCAACTACCCCACTCAACATACTTTCTCGAATTTCATATTGAATTTTGATAACTGTCGTGTTTTTAGTTTCGCAAGATTAGGACTAATCGATTGCCGTAAGAATCATCAAAATCGGCCCACACGTTTATTATCTAGAGCGACACAAGGGAACAAACATAAATCCTAATAAATAAATTTCTTGCGTTACTGACTGACTGCTTGACTGAGTGACTGACAGACAACGTACAGCCGAAACTACTGGTCCTTGGGGAGTGTAGGGGAGCACTAACAGGATTTTCCGAAATTCTTACGGGAACGGGAAAAAACGGGATATATACGTGCGAAGTCGCAGGCGATAGCTAGTAGACTGATAAACACATTACCCTCTTTTGCTTTGTGCAGTTGGATAAAAAAAAAGAGTATTATCTCACCTTAATATGCTTGTCGCTCAGGTCCGGCCGGCTACGCGGCTGATAGCGCGCCGCATGCGGGCAACGCACAACAACACGCGCACCCACAACACATTATACACCAGGTAATTATGCACTGTTGCTGACGGGACATTGGTTTTAGTACTAGTTGTTCCATCAGGGTGTTACTCAGCATATGAGTCGAACAATAATTTGTTCATGCAACTTGCACAAATTATTGTTCGACCCATATGCTGAGTTCTGGGCACCAAAAGTGTTAAATGCAAAACTTGAAAAGGTAATTGTACCCCATACATTTATTTGTGCCTGCACAGACTGGCGGACGGGACGGCAAAGGATTTTTTTCTGGAGCATCGAAGCATTGAAATATATACCTTATTACGATTGGATAACTATTAAATTAAATTGATAAATTCAAAATCCTCTGCCGTCTCATCTGCCAGTCTGCGCAGGCCAGAACTCGACAAAGTGGACTAAGATGATCACATAATAAAAAATGTTCATAATGATGAATATATTTCTTTTCAGGTTTTGTGTCCATTCTATTACATTTTCTATATTCAGAACAGAAAAAAGAAAGAAATTACCTGTGTATTTTCCAAAAAAAGGTGCACAAAATAATATTGTTAATTAAAGATTAAATGGAAAAATAATCATTATTAAAGAGCCCAGCCATGTCGGGACATTACTACCAGTTACTCCGTCACTGGAGATATAACACATATCGTATTGTCTATGGCATAGCAAAATTATGCAACTAGACCATGCAAAAGTAACCGGCACTAAGAAGTAACCGACTATAGGTGTTAACCTATATTCTATACTTATATTTTTTTAGTCAGCCTGAACAGGACAAAGGCCTCCCTTCCCTCCATTCCTTCGATTTCGTTTTTCGTTTCCAGTTCAAATGATAATATTGTTTGTTCCCCAGGTGTTAGCGAACAGCGCTCAGGGTAACCACGCGTCGTCGCCACCGCACGCCATACCCGCCGCGCAACAGCAACAACAACTCGCTCCACAGGTAACCTAGCACGACTTTACCAGCTAATCCATTAGCAACCTTATTGCTACGAGTATAAAGATCATTGTGGTTGTGATCCGTGTCTCGGAAAGCACGTTAAGCCGTTCGTGCCGGCTGTCATTTGTAGATCTTTGGCAGTCGTTACAGATAGTCAGAAGTCAGAAATTCTGACACCAGTCTTGTCAAGAAGTACCGTGTTACCCAGTTAATGGGTTGTGGAGGTCTGGTAGGCAGCCGCTCCACGTAAAATACTGGTATTCAGCTGAATCCGGTTTGTCTGGAAGCCGACCCCAATATTGTTGGGAAAAGGCTAGGCAGATAAAGATCATTGTGATACAATATTGAAGTCTGAACTGTCGAATCCAAAGGTAACATAACACGAACTTACCAGCTAACCCATTAGCAATCTTATTGCTACGAGTATAAAGATAATTGTGATACAATATTGAAGTAACTGTCAAATCCAAAGGTAACAACGCGACTACTACCTTAAATTTGCATCTGAATTCCATACATCAGGAAACCTTTTATGTCTTACAACGTATCCGTTCTAGAGTGAGCAGAAGATATCTTTAAAATGCGTTATAAAAAAAAATTGTATGTAAATTGCCTAATTTTATTAAGATGGTTTCCAGGAAAATTTACTCCGCCATGCCAGTTGGCGCCACATAGAGAGGTCCTCTTCATTGAAAAAGTGACTTGGACGTAAACATAACGTTGATGTCAATTTAAAAAATGTCAGAGAACATTAGCGTTTTGACAGGTGCCTGGACCTGACCTCAGAACAATAAGTTATTGTTCTGAGGACCTGACGCTTCAGTGTGACGTTGCAAAATAGTATTGTTAACTGGTAGCGACATCTCTTTAGTCGTTACGGATTGTCATTATTGACATCTCTCGTAGTTCAGCGTTAAGCTAAGAGATGGCGCCTCGTTGCTCGTTGTTTCAGTGCATTTTTTTTATTTTTTTTTATATGATATGAGTTTGCTCTTGACTCTAGTCTAGGTTTCAGGAAACCATCATTATCTTATTGGTGTGTCCCGCAGGTGAGGCTGGGCATGCTGGAGCAACCCCAGATGACGCAGGTGCCACATCCGCATCATAACCTACATAACATACCTACACAACATACTATGGGTGAGTGAGATATTTAATTTATTTCCAACCATTTTTAGGGTTCTGTCTGTATGGAAAAACGGAACCCTCACAGGATCACTCGGTGGTCTGTCTGTCCGTCTGTCACAGTCGATTTTCTCCAAATGTACTGGACCGATTCAGTGGATATTTGGTACACTTGTAATCTTCTATGACCCAAACATGGACATGTAACGAGTAAAAATACAGATAATAGTTCTTTACCTATAGATTACAACAAAACCTACAAGGAATATATGGCTTGAAAGAACCATGTTACAGAAATGGCATTTGTTCGGAACCCTTTGCAATCCGAGTCCGACTCGCACTTGGCGAGTTATTTTTATGATAATTATTTTAGCCGAAAGACGTCCACGGAATTTCTGACAACGCAAAAGAGATTGTCTTAAATCACCAATGAAATATATATTTATACAGTATGTGAAAAAACCCTGTTGTTCCTTGTGGGGGGCATTTTCAAAATCGATATCCGATGATAATTGTAATTATGTGACTCATTTTGTGAATGTAAAATTCCAATATAATGTAAAAATTGCGTTGGTCTTGTAAAACTCAAAACACCTCCACCTGTGTGAATTTTTGGTTTTGTTTGCTTCGCCTCAACACTTACAATGAAATCAATTTTATGTGATACGAAGTTCATTAGGCCACCTAGCTAACTTTAAAATACTCAAAAGTACAAGCTAAGCCGTTTCTTACTCCAAAATATTTGTTCTGCAGGTCAAATACAGCCAGCACAAGGGTACGCGCCGCCAGCGATGATGCCTGCGCAATACATGCAGGTAAGAACTCGCCTTTTATATCACTCGCTTTGCTTAAGGCACTGGTCATAGCGCCGACGATCTGCGAGTAGCGAGTAAAGCTAGAAACTGGATAAGAGTTGGCGAGCAGCGAGTGTGTAGTTCCGATAGTTTTCTCGCTCGGCTATAAGCGAGTGCTCTTGTGCTATGGGCGATTACTCGCACCACTCTCTCCGAGCGCGGCGCACTATAGCTATAAATTACCGCTGATTGGTCTCTCGGCGTGACTAGTTCGATCCAGCCCGTCCCTAGCTGTCCTCCCCCAGCGACGCCCTCAGACGAGGCCCGTACCCCACAGGAGGTGCCCTTAGCGTGTAGTCGCTTAGTTTGTAAGTTTTTTATAAGCCCTGGCTGGAGGCTTTAATATTATATTAAGGCCACCACAGGCAAGCCCGGTTAAGCAGTCGACAACCTTATAGGTTGAACTGCGAGACGCCACTCACAAAAAAAAAACAACGGCGTGAGTTCTGACTTCAGACCGCCAAGCGAGCATCGCTGAGCAAATATTATCTTTGATAGCTCTTGTCGCTGAGACAAACTTGTGGTAAGAGAGTTCTCGCCGGTAGTGTGAACAGCCAGCTATCGACTATAAATATATGTCTCTTTTACTCACACGGGATCTATATCTTTTGTCCGTTTCCTCGGCGAGAAAATAGTCGACTGCCAATCGCTTCCTCGTCGGCAGTCATTCGCCTATGTTGGTCGCCAACAAAATTGTATCAACTTGTCCTACTGAAATTGGTCACGCTAGAGTTGTAACTACGTTTTTCGGGAGACTTCGTGACCATCGAATTTCAAGGTTTCGAATAACAGCTCAAGAAATCTGTTGCGTGTAATATTGTCCAATCAAAGTTAACGCTAGTTATTCTCTCTTCACAATTAGTTCCCTTGAAAATTAACGTTGTTTTGCTAATGTAAAAGTGGGGCCTGAGGAAGGGGACAGGAGCAAAACCCATGTCACCAGGGCGGGAAATCTCGACAGTTACCGATTGCCATTTTTTTTAAGGCTGGGAAATCGTCAAATGACTTCTTCCGTTCTGGTTGGAGCGGAAGGGCGTGTCAGACTCTTACTGACTAAAACCCATCCGTGTTCCTTCTAAAGCCCTTTGCGTTCCAGGGCCGCGGTGACTCTTTCGAACAAATTCCGCAACCCTGGCAAGTTACCGATTGCCTACCAACAGAATTCAGTCGTTTAGTCCTAAGGCCGCTCGTACACAGTCAATCTCGAACGCGATCCACAGATCAGAATCATTGATTTTGATTGTGTTCCACATTCGGTCGGTAGGCGATCGGTAACCATGTCGAGACTGCCCTGGTTTAAATAGTATGATAACTTTCCTACATTAACCTGGTGATCATCTTTCTTGATGGAGTGCGACAATCGCCTGACAAGTCAGTTTAACAAGTTGATTGAGTTGTTGAATTAATGATGAATACGAATGGTTACGAGGCGTTTGGCACATGGAATTATTCGCTTCTCAACGAGCGAAAAACTCAACATTTAACTCAGGGGTTCCCAAACAATCCGTGGCGCACTTACAGGTTTAGTATTTTGTCCTGGCGCCGCTAACTAGGCGAAATAGGGTACATACTAAGTACCCGCGAATAACTAAGTCTAGTTTCCGAAGAATGGTAAAGCTTGTTGCGTGATTGTCGAAATGTCAATATATAAGCGATTCATCATCGTTTGTCAATCCCTTACATTTTTGACGTTTTAGCTATCACCTTCGAGCTTCGGCACGCTACCGTTAACAGAATGTCATTTGACCAGAGCCTATTATTATAAGGGCGCGTTTTCACAAGAGATGTGCTTCATCGCTTCATTTACCAAGCCTCGCTACAGGCTACGAACATCTCTGGTGAAAACGCACCCTAAATCAGCTATCAAAATGTCAAAATTACTTCTCTTTTCCATGCACAGCAAAGTAGCAGCGGCGCAGTATTCGGCGGCGCGATGTACCCGGCTGCGCCTCACGCCCCTCACGCCGCCCACGCCCCGCCCCACGCTGCGCACGCGCCGCCTCACGCCGCACACGCGCCTCCTCACGCGCTGCCCAACGCGCCGCCGCACGCTCCTCCGCATCCCACCTACCAGCATCAGATATACGCTCCGCATCATAATTATGTATGTTTACTTTGATATTTAAGACTTTTACATATCAATCTTTCTAGTTTGTTTTAACTAGATGAGGTCAGCTTTTCCTATCTGACTTCTCTAAGAAGAAACATGGAAATAAACTCTGGAATTCAGTCTCTTTTAAAGTCCTACAATCCGTACTGGTCAAATCATATCGATTCCAGAAATATCAATTGACGTAAGGGACATTTTGGTATTTCGCGTAAATTAACCTTACGTTAATAATTGCCGTAGGGGTAATTTGGCCTTTTTTTGTAAATTAACCTTACGTTAATTGTCGTAGGGGCAATTTTGCATTATGGGTAAATTAACCTTACGTTAATTGTCGTAGGGGAAATTTGGCATTTTGGGTAAATTAAGTTACGTTAATTGTCGTAGGGGCAATTATTTTGGGTAAATTAACCTTACGTTAATTGTCGTAGGGGCAATTTGGCATTTTGGGTAAATTAACCTTACGTTAATTGTCGTAGGGGCAATTTGGCATTTTGGGTAAATTAACCTTACGTTAATTGTCGGAGCGGCAATTATTTTGGGTAAATTAACCTTACGTTAATTGTCGTAGGGGCAATTTGGCATTTTGGGTAAATGACTCTTACGTCAATTGATACTTCTGGTATCGAGAACCGTGTATGTAACGTCGTACGTCTGAAACTGTAATGTCTACAAATATCTATATCTATACTTATTACTTCACTTATATTATAAACGCGAAAGTTTGTAAGAATGTATGTATGTTTGTTACTCATTCACGTCAGAACGGCTGAACAGATCTTGATGAAATTTGGTACAGACGTAGATTATATAGTCTGGAATAAAACATCATCAACTGGAATTTATTTATTTAAACTTTATGTACAATAGTGGTACATGGGCGGACTTAATGCATCAAGGCATTCTCTACCAGTCAACCCAATAAACAAACACTTCTACTCACTTTTTATCCCGGGAGTATGTTCCCTTGGGATAATTTTCGACATTCACGCGCGCGGAGCCGCGGGGGACAGCTAGATAATCTAATGACGTGTAGAAACTTCTAATTGTATTCTACTTCTGGGTGAAATTACCTAAATTAGATAGCAAAAATTCACAGAGCAGAATCATCCCAAAGCCTGAAAAGGGATCCTTAAATGCATCATTAGGAACAACTTTTATTATGGGGCCAACACTGAAATCGCGAATTTTTTTCGCGTTTTTGTGTTTAGTCCCGTATGCTCAATACATTTACAGTTCGAGTTATGCACACATAAATGCGGCTGACTATTTTTTAACCTTTTGAACGCCAGAGCATAAACGCATCGGTGTGCCCCCGACGCCAAACCACAAATTCGCCGTTTTTTTTGTCGGTGGCATTTTAGGCACTTTTTAATTTGTCGGCTATAGCCGACCGTGGCGGTCAAACGGTTAAATGAGTTCTGTTCAGGTTTTGCTTTTATTCTATTACACATTGAATAGCCTATGTTCATCTGGAATAAAGTGTCTTCCAATTGATGAAGGAGTTTTTCAAACACATCGGTTCCAGAAAAAAGTCACTCTCTTAATCTTATATATAAAATTCTCGTGTCACAATGTTAGTTACCGTACTCCTCCGAAACGGCTTGACCGATTTTTATGAAATTTTATATGCATATTCAGTAGGTCTGAGAATCGGCTACTATCTATCTTCATACTCCTAAGTGATAAGGGTTGCCCACCCCTAACATTAATTTTTTATTCTTTGGACAAAATTTTAATTTTATTTTTTATAATGTTGCATTCAAAAATACATACAACCCAAAATTGTCACCCTTCTATCACCAACCCCTATTTTTTAATAGCGATATTAGTACTTTAATTATTTTCTACCCTCGGCAGTCGATAATAATTGATTATTTACCATTCTACTACGACCAATAGGAGCCGAGCATTCATGAAAAATGTTGCGCAGACGAAGTTGCGTGGGACAGCTAGTATTATTATAATATAATCACCACATGTTGTAAAACTAAAATGATGCTTTACAATAGTTTGGTCCGAAGCATTTTAGAATATTGTAGCGTAATCTGGCGGCCACACTATTCTGCTCACTCGTTGCGTCTTGAACGCGTACGAAAGCGTTTTCTTTGGCACCTGGCGTTTTCTAGCGGAATAGCCAAAAGGGTACGTTCGTACAGTAACCGGCTGAAGTGCTTTAGAATGGTTTCGCTAGATAAGCGCCGACGCATTAGTGACGCAATGTTGGTATGCAAAGTAATGGCCCATAAAATTGACTGTTCACAAATATTGCAACTTTTTAATTTCCGTGCCCCCTCAAGAATTCCTCGTAGTCAAATAACACCTCTCTGCCCACCGCGGAGAAGAACGGTTTTAGGCGCAAATTCTCCATTCGCGAGGTTCTGCAAGGTCATTAATAGCTGTAGTGATGAAATTGATATCCACTTTGACAGTTTGGGTAAATCGAAAGCCTATTTTCATAAAAATCTCTCTTGATGGCCCTTCATTAACTCGCGTGGAAGGAAATTTGTTCATACTAATAGAATAGAATACATGTAATGATTAGTTTGTCAAGCCATCCTGATTTTAATAATTAATCTAAATATCTTCATACTTAACTTAAAACTAAATTAGTACTTTAATTTAAAGTATTTTTTTTTTGTACAACTTCCTTATGCATGCGGTGTTTACCTATAAGTGATTGTTGCACTGATGTATATTAATTTAGTGCATGATATTTTTAACATAAAACCAGTGTGAACAATTGTTGGTGAACCAATAAATAAATAAATAAATAAAATGTTATAAAACAATGTCTTTCCGACGCGTCGGTCTGTTATTAAACGCACTAAACTTTAATAGTACCAAACGGTTTTTAAGATGGATGAAGTGATTTATGAGCAACGTTTAGGTGTACTTATAATACATAAATGTTTTGTGTAAATTGTCTGAAGAAGAAGAATTCCAGACGTTGAAAAAATCATGCCGACTCGGAGCTTAAATATGCTCTGCGATCGGTTTGAAGCCAGGTCGAAGTGCTACTTATAGTATAAGCTAAGATAAAGTAATCTTAATTTTTTTATGTTCGCTGGAGCGTACTAATAGTAGACTAAAGTGCGTTGCCCCTCAGGCGGGCGGTGTGACGTACTACAACTGCGTCGAGCAGGAGCCGCCCGCGCCCGTGCCGCGCACTCAGCGCCGACCCACCGCCGCCATACCCATCGTCAGCCCGCACCACGCCGACAGGTAAGCACAGTACATTACAACGTGACGTACTACAACTGCGTCGAGCAGGAGCCGCCCGCGCCCGTGCCGCGCACTCAGCGCCGACCCACCGCCGCCATACCCATCGTCAGCCCGCACCACGCCGACAGGTAAGCACAGTACATTACAACGTGACGTACTACAACTGCGTCGAGCAGGAGCCGCCCGCGCCCGTGCCGCGCACTCAGCGCCGACCCACCGCCGCCATACCCATCGTCAGCCCGCACCACGCCGACAGGTAAGCACAGTACATTACAACGTGACGTACTACAACTGCGTCGAGCAGGAGCCGCCCGCGCCCGTGCCGCGCACTCAGCGCCGACCCACCGCCGCCATACCCATCGTCAGCCCGCACCACGCCGACAGGTAAGCACAGTACATTACAACGTGACGTACTACAACTGCGTCGAGCAGGAGCCGCCCGCGCCCGTGCCGCGCACTCAGCGCCGACCCACCGCCGCCATACCCATCGTCAGCCCGCACCACGCCGACAGGTAAGCACAGTACATTACAACGTGACGTACTACAACTGCGTCGAGCAGGAGCCGCCCGCGCCCGTGCCGCGCACTCAGCGCCGACCCACCGCCGCCATACCCATCGTCAGCCCGCACCACGCCGACAGGTAAGCACAGTACATTACAACGTGACGTACTACAACTGCGTCGAGCAGGAGCCGCCCGCGCCCGTGCCGCGCACTCAGCGCCGACCCACCGCCGCCATACCCATCGTCAGCCCGCACCACGCCGACAGGTAAGCACAGTACATTACAACGTGACGTACTACAACTGCGTCGAGCAGGAGCCGCCCGCGCCCGTGCCGCGCACTCAGCGCCGACCCACCGCCGCCATACCCATCGTCAGCCCGCACCACGCCGACAGGTAAGCACAGTACATTACAACGTGACGTACTACAACTGCGTCGAGCAGGAGCCGCCCGCGCCCGTGCCGCGCACTCAGCGCCGACCCACCGCCGCCATACCCATCGTCAGCCCGCACCACGCCGACAGGTAAGCACAGTACATTACAACGTGACGTACTACAACTGCGTCGAGCAGGAGCCGCCCGCGCCCGTGCCGCGCACTCAGCGCCGACCCACCGCCGCCATACCCATCGTCAGCCCGCACCACGCCGACAGGTAAGCACAGTACATTACAACGTGACGTACTACAACTGCGTCGAGCAGGAGCCGCCCGCGCCCGTGCCGCGCACTCAGCGCCGACCCACCGCCGCCATACCCATCGTCAGCCCGCACCACGCCGACAGGTAAGCACAGTACATTACAACGTGACGTACTACAACTGCGTCGAGCAGGAGCCGCCCGCGCCCGTGCCGCGCACTCAGCGCCGACCCACCGCCGCCATACCCATCGTCAGCCCGCACCACGCCGACAGGTAAGCACAGTACATTACAACGTGACGTACTACAACTGCGTCGAGCAGGAGCCGCCCGCGCCCGTGCCGCGCACTCAGCGCCGACCCACCGCCGCCATACCCATCGTCAGCCCGCACCACGCCGACAGGTAAGCACAGTACATTACAACGTGACGTACTACAACTGCGTCGAGCAGGAGCCGCCCGCGCCCGTGCCGCGCACTCAGCGCCGACCCACCGCCGCCATACCCATCGTCAGCCCGCACCACGCCGACAGGTAAGCACAGTACATTACAACGTGACGTACTACAACTGCGTCGAGCAGGAGCCGCCCGCGCCCGTGCCGCGCACTCAGCGCCGACCCACCGCCGCCATACCCATCGTCAGCCCGCACCACGCCGACAGGTAAGCACAGTACATTACAACGTGACGTACTACAACTGCGTCGAGCAGGAGCCGCCCGCGCCCGTGCCGCGCACTCAGCGCCGACCCACCGCCGCCATACCCATCGTCAGCCCGCACCACGCCGACAGGTAAGCACAGTACATTACAACGTGACGTACTACAACTGCGTCGAGCAGGAGCCGCCCGCGCCCGTGCCGCGCACTCAGCGCCGACCCACCGCCGCCATACCCATCGTCAGCCCGCACCACGCCGACAGGTAAGCACAGTACATTACAACGTGACGTACTACAACTGCGTCGAGCAGGAGCCGCCCGCGCCCGTGCCGCGCACTCAGCGCCGACCCACCGCCGCCATACCCATCGTCAGCCCGCACCACGCCGACAGGTAAGCACAGTACATTACAACGTGACGTACTACAACTGCGTCGAGCACATTTTTTCGCAAAACGCGGTGTACGAGAAAACCCGTACATATTAATTGTATCATTTTTATGCTGACATCGACGCGCAGCGAATGAATATTAATCACACGTTTGAGTAAGCGTTTAGTAGTTGCATAGCATCGTTGAAAGACTCATTCGCCGCGGGTCGATCATCTATTAGTTTCGGGTGTTGAACTTAATATAAAAATTTAACTACAAACAGTTTATCATTGTAAATGTATCTTGCCCGTACATTTTTGGTCCTTCGAGCCGGATGTACACCCGAAACTGATAGATGATCGACCCGCGGCGAATGAGTCTTTCAACGATTCTATGCAACTACTAAACGCTTACTCAAACGTGTGATTAATATTCATTCGCTGCGCGTCGATGTAAGCATAAGAATGATACAATTGATATGTACGGATTAGCTCGTACACGCGGTAATGTGGTAATTTAGCGAAGAACTAAACATAACTGAAAAGTGACAGATATTTACTTGAGTCAAGCGAGCTCAGCGTCATCTGCAATTAGCTTTGCGTTTTTTTTCCCACGATAAAACTTTTAAACATAGATCATGGATGTCAATGTCACCTGTCATCGACATATTTTAATCATAGACAAGCTTTTCGTTTTCTCCTAATCATTAAAATACTGCACACTCTACTTTGGACATTGGCAGAATAGTACTCATCGGCTTTGATTGCCATATATTAAAAATAGAATAGAATAGGACAAGCTTGTCTTGTTGCCATATGTATAATTTCTGATTTATTCAGCAGCAGCAGGCCGGCGAATTCGTCTGAAAAGGACAACATAGACAGGATCGTGGAGAACATGTTCGTCAGGAAACCCTGGCCAGCGACACATGGAGCTGGTAATGAACTTTTGTTCTAGAAAAATATTTGCAGATGAAATTATTTTCGCCCCTTTTTTGTTTGCAAGACATGTTAAAACTAGGAAACACGTCAATATTATTTTATGCTTGGTTTTTTAACTTTAGATTCTGTGCCGAAAGTTGAAACACCAACTGTACGCTTTTCATTTGCATTTTTGACGTGACAACGTCGAATAAATCGATGAACGCCGGCTGCACGCACGAAAAACGATGACTCATTGTAACGTTACGCTCGTTGTAACGTTACGCTCATTGTAACGTTACGATCATTTCATCAATGTTTTGTTATGACGTTGTCACGTTAAACTATCGTCCGTAAACCGACTTAATTATGTCACATTTACGGCCGGATCTACCAACTGTCAAATCAGCTACCAACATCAGCTACTGTTACTTGGATTACTAACTGTAGATTCTGTGCCGAAGGTTGAAACACCAACGGTACGCTTTTAATTTGCATTTTTTTAAGTCATTTATTTACGACCCGATCTACCAACTGTCAAATCAGCTACCAACATCAGCTACCATTTTGACAGTTGGTAGATACGTAATTGAGACCAGCCGTTAGTGAAGAGGCGTAAATGTACCTTTCCAGATATACTATGAATAAAAAAATATTGAAAACTAAAAACGAGACTGCATACTACATACAATTATTACGCGTATGGCCGTTACTTCCTTGCATACTTTTTTTTATTTCACTATTTTGTGTTTAACCAGCATCATTTTATTACCCTAGTTTAATATTTAAGTTCAAATGGTAATAAAACTTTTTCGCTCAAAGATTTACTCTGGGCGAAGCTATCGTTGCAAGCGTGGCTGCACTCCCGTATGCAATAGGAGTCTTACCGTCATGAAACACGGAAGAGTTTTACTCGAGGGATAGAAGATCCCGTTTTAAGTTAAAACACGTTTTATTTTACTGTTAGTATTCATCGATATTTTTCTTTAGTCCAAAAACATGGAGCAAAGTAGTTAACTAGCCTTTTGGGTGCCATAATTGATATTAAAAAAAAAACTTTGGTTATTGCATTTGACAGGCAATCTTAATGCTCTATGTTATAATCAACGTTTAGCAGGCTCTTGTTAGAATTTGATTGTATTTAAAGAAGAGGCTGTTTTTTTGTAGAATAATAACTAAGTATAGAAAGTAATTAAATAAATGAAACATATAGTTGTTGGTAATTTAAATGTCGTCTCAACATTATTTTTTTTTGTAATTTCCATCATAAGTTAGATTTCACTAGAAAATTAAAAAAACGTTCATATTATCTAGATCTCTCAGTTTCTGAAAGTCGATATGTACTTCAATAATAATATAACTCTGCTACGAAAATTGCTGTCCCTTTTATAACTATATAGATTATTTCAATTAACAAATCGAGACAGCAAGCTTTCAAAAACTGACTGTAAACAGCGCACCCAAGGACTCATTATCTCTAAAAAAAATATTACCTCCACAGATTCTAAAGAAAAACAACCCGACAACCGTAGTTCACAAGAGCCGCCAAGCAAAGAGTCTTCCCAACCGAACAGCCTCACTTCCAGCTCAATCTCCACCGACTCCAAACCCTCAGAGAGCAGAGAAGAGAAACCCGAAGAAGTTAAAGAAGTAAAAGTGGAGAAAGAAGAGCAGAAGGAGGCGGTAGAGTCAGTTGCGACACAGGAGAGTATAGCGACGGATGCCTGACTGGTAAGGATTAGGTTGTACGAATGCTATCAAGCAAAGTACTTCAGCCGGAGATAAAATACTTTTTTTTTAGTCTGAAGGTCACGCTTAAGGATTTGGTCTGGTTTGAATATAGAATTTAAAAAAAAAAAAACGTATGGAAAGACTAATAAATTGGAAGTTGCACTCCTGGTTTGAATTTGGAACTGGAAGAAATACGGTTTACAAAAATTGTCTAGATAAAAATTGAGCTCCTGATTTGAACTCGTAAACTGGAAATATACAGGCTCGCTGTGTATGTCACCGGATATTTGCAAACACCGTCAGTCGATATATTGCAAATAATCGATAAATTGTGAACTCAGATCATTTGCAAGTAAACTTTTTGGGGTAAGAAGCGCAATTTCCAAGAAGACAATCCATATGGAACATCAAGTTTTCAGAAAAGTACCGCTTTCTAGCTGTATCTTTCCATAGTTTGATGTTTCATTTACAGCCTTATACTGTATACCGTAAAGTCTTAAATCACTTAGCAAAAGTTTAAAACTTTCCTCATTTATGACAATATTGAATGCAAATAATTAATAAAGATATAAAGTTAAGTAATCCAATTCTAGGCCAACAATTATATTCTAGTGTCGTTTCTAAGGCTAAATATTGACAAAAAAATAAGATATCAATTTAGTAATATCGATTCAAACCGTCAACGAATTGCTGTTAATAAATGTTAATCATTCGGTTTAAGAATAAAATTAAGTCTTGTAAATTATTATTATAGTAATTAATGATTAAAATGTACTATAATATTTATACGTGAATAAATCTTTAGAAATTAAATAGGGATTAAAGCCGAGTTCTGGAACGAAATTGACTCAAAATGTGTGAAATTGCTGCTAAATAAATTATGAAAAGGCAATCGCATGACTTGCGTTTAATTTGTGCCTCGACAATTTCCGGAAATCGGGCGTACCTAAATAAAAACGTGTCTGAAAAATAAAATCACAAGTGTTGTCGATTATCCTTTACAGAGAACCTTTAAGTAACTGAAACATTCAAATTCAATAAAATCACAAAGGTATTTTTATAAACCCATTTTTCAAATCACCAGGCCAAGTCCTTAATTTTGTTATAATTTAAGAATTTTTCACGATTTCATTGTCTAGCCTAGGCCTAGCTAATTATATAAAATGTTGGGTGACAGTGTACGGAATCGTTCTATAGCGTGATCTTCAGACAATCTAAATTATAAATGTAGTTTTCAAATTATGTACTACTTTGGCTGTGTTAAGGTCTGTGCGGTTGTAAAAATAATAAATCTGTACTTTAATCTAATGTTGACTTTATTGGTTAGAAATCAGGGTTGCCAGAAAAAAATAACAAAAAAAAAAAAACTTATCAACAACAAATATGTCCAATTTTCTTCAAATAAAATAAATATCACAATATAATCTACATGCGGGTTTTTTTTTAATTTGAATAATTTTAGTGGTCATCAAACTTTGCTCCAAAGCTCCGGACAATTTTCTATCAAGAAAATATATAAGTAAATATAAATAACCAATTCATTTTGTAGTTCATTAAAATTACCGATTCATGAATATTCTCAACCCTGAAACAAATTAACTTTAAGATATTCTCTTTGAATCTTTAAACTAGAGTAAAATCGAATTAGATCTTGCGATTCTATGCAAGGTTAAATAAGGCCAAATGATTGGACGCAATCGCGGAGCAAGGAATCACTGCGCTTGCTGCAACTAGAGACGTCATTATTAGCTGCTGCCCCCTAGGCATCGCCCCCTGCTCTACCTCACAGAAATGGCGGCTACCGTTTTCATGCTAGTCCACCAGTTAGCGCCACTGGCGAGTAAGGTCCTTAAACAAGCGCATGTGAAAAAAGTTAGAACGAAAATAATTTATAATACCGTAAATGTGCGATTAAATACAACAAAGTTCGTGCCGCAGTGTTACGCGCATTCATCACAATCGAAAAAGAAAGACTGATACATATTTCTGACAAAAAAACTTTGGGGACTGCCGATAGAAGTGAAAACTAAGCGAAAGCTCAAGCGTTCGGTGACGATGACGCGATTTCCATAATTTTTGTTCACCCGCTCAACTCGCCTAAAGAAGTTTTCACTTCAAAAAGTCCAATGCAGTGGTCGGTAGAACAGTAACTTTATCTGCCACAGTCAGTAAAATATTCACAATAATCACATCAAATGTGTAAATAAACTCTAATTTGACATTTAGAAGACCTCACGCCACACTAGCGCCCCTAGCGGCAAATTCACACGCGATACCCCTCATTGTTCATTTTGCTAGGATAGTAGATAGCCTGTGGCTCTGCGACACTGCAGCTTTCTATGAGTAATTTTTTTGTAATAGAATCAGTGCCTCCAGAAATTACTGTTTCAAGCAAAGAAGCAAACAATTTTATCTCATTTATGTTTAGATGTTCGAGACCGCGCAATGTCGCTGACCACAAGTTCCGGCTGTCATAGCTGTAATCAGAATAATAGTTATGTTTCCTGGACAAAAATATTCGACACGTGTTTTTGCGTCATCAAATCAAAAGAAAAAAAGGCATCAAAAGTTGAAGGCTTGTTTTGATACTTCTTGGTTATCTACGTAGGCGTGACGTCGCGCGATATTTCAACGCACTGTATCGTCTTCATTCTATGCTTTCATGAAGAAAGAAAAAAGCGTGTGTGGTAATCCAAAAATTTTCCCGCGCCGTCAATAGGGTATTTGAAAAAAATATCTAATAACGTATTTTTTCTTTTGCCACAAATAAAAAATTAAGACGATACAGTGCGTTGAAACCTCATGTGACGTCACTTACCAGTACACTTTTTACTGGAAAGTGACGTTACAAGTCCCCACTCCTTATCTTTAATGCGTTTTATCTTCGTATTTTTTTATTGATTTGATAAAATAAAAATACGTATCCAATATTTTTCGATAATAATCTAACTGACGGACTAAATAGAATCATATTTTTAAACCCAGGCTACATCCCTATTTTTATGAGTAAACGGTGACACTATCACGCTTGGTTTGTACGGAAAGGTTGGCAATGCCGTCTCTAGCGGTACCCGCCGTGGCGTTTCGTTGATCCGTGGAAACGACGTTCGGCCTAATTGACTTGATATAGAACTTGAAATAAAAAAAACTTCAAAATCTTATGAAAGTTTAGAATTGGACTAGCTTTAAGTGGATTGGCGATGTATTAAATCGCAATACCGTAGACCATTCTAGAAAAATATACATCACAATATACCTAGGCAATTAAAGTCGGAGATAAAATAACCTCCAAAAATTTATCTATTATTTTTTACAACCAAACAGAAGACTTTAAACAATAAGAATGAAATCTAAATCCCTTTTTAACTTGTAATACTATCATAATTATTATCTTTGTTGACGTGTTGTTCAATGTTAAGTTGGAAGCTCTGAATTAGTTCGCGTAACTCAATTTTTTACATCTGCCTAGCATTTTCCCAACTTTCAACAACATCGCTTTATATGGACCAGTAACTGGGTAATACGATTCCCCTTGACAAGACTGGTATCATATTTCCTGGTTGCTGACTACTGTAACGACTGTTAAAGATCTAAAAATTACAGTCGAGACTAACGGCTTAACATCGAAGCCCGGAGGAGTGTGTGATGGTCATCAATTCACGCTTAAACTCGAAGATAGAATACGGCTGTTTTTATGTAGCCACAGGCTCCTCGAGTAGTCTCGCTGAACAATTGCTGCAAAAAAAAAAACAGTAGCACTCTGGGAGTGCTGAACAAAAATGTCCAATGCGCCTCGCGATCCGCTACCGTCGCCGAACGCGCGCTGCATAGTGTTCCAGCGATCGATTCGAGATGTAAAATCTTAAATATCTCGAAGACGGTAAGTCCAATCGCAAAAATAACCAAAATTTGGGGCTCTCTTTGCAAAACACCGTAGTAAGATCAATAAGACCTAAATTCATTAAAAAAAAAACTTGAATTGACCCACGACTCCCATACCCCCACTACTAATAGAATACTACGGTATACACAGAGGTGTCGGTTACGGTAACAGTGTCGCGAGTTAGACGGTTTTTCCCATCTCAAAAATGCTCCTTTAAAATTGTATTTTTATTTTTTTTCCGCGGGCTAGTACAAAGCTTCCACTTAAAAAAGGGAAAGTAGATGTATAAGTCTCATCTTGTCTGTCTGTCGTGTGTCTTTATAAGGGAACATGCTTGGTACAGCTGCCAATCAAAAAGGTATGTTAAGTGGAATAAATTATTTTATATATCAGTGACGATTTTTTATCTGTGAAATTGTAGGTAGGTATGAAATATGTTGCTAAATTCGAATGAGGCCATAGTATGGACAATATGGAACCTGAGGCTGTAAGGTTTTGTTTGAAATTAGATTGTTATGTAGTTTTCAGATTTAGGGCGACAGTATGAACGCTATTATTGAGAGCGTTAACGCCGTACGGTATTTCATACAAACTTTCAAGTCCTTATTTTTCGAAATGAATGAACCGATTTTAATGAAACTTGGTATGCATACGCTAGATATTCAAGTCTTAATAAGTAGTAGAGAACATTTTCGAAAAATAGTTCAGGGGGAAGGATAGAGTGATTTTTTAATTTCTATAGAAAACTAAAAATCTAGCTCTCTTCCTCTAAAGTCTTTTTCGAAAAATAAGGACTTGAAAGTTTGTATGAAATGCCGTACGGCGTAGACGCTCTTAAACAATCACGATTCCGGTGTGGGAGGAAGACGGAGCTATACAATACGCTATAGCACTATCCCTTTTTCACACCGGAATCATGGCATTGGTAGTAAGTATCATAAAACATAAATTGAGCCACGTGAACCTTGCTCTTCAAATATTTTGGTTCAATTTCGAGCAATAACTTCTAAGTTATAACCTTATAACGGTCAATACGTTCGATCGTGCTCGAATGAACGTAAAAACTTCGAGTATGTTCGTACGTGTGGACTACACATTAATGAAGCAATTCAGGCCAATCAGCTTTTTCCATTTGTCTATGCCATGGTTTCAAGAAACGAACGCGGAATTCACGTTTGCATTCGACGGGTTATCATCGTTGAGTGACTTAAAAAGTTTTTTTTTGTATTTTTTTTTTAATTGCGATCTCAGTGCTTTGTTTGTTGTATTCGTATCTTGTTATTTTTTTATATATTATTAATGACGACACGTGACTTTCATTTTGCGTTAAACGCTTTCTATATTTTTAATCACCAGTTATTTTTTTTTTGACGATTCGTAAAAATATATCGCAATAAACATGTAAAAACACCAATTAGTTATAATATGTCGTTGGTATAATGTTCTACACTGTATTGTTAAAGTTAATAAGTAAGTACCTAAATTAAAATAAAAGTCAAATAATATTTTACCAAATTCACAGGTTTTTGTCGTATATAAATCGTATGTTGTAATTAGAAATAGTAGTCGTGTTGTCAATAATTAAATATGCCATTTGTAATGTTAAAATTTTCAAATTTTGTATGAAATAAACGCATATCGGATATCGAAATACTATTAATATAAATGATATTGAAATATAAAAATTTAAACTAGTTTAGTTTGAGATGATAGTATCGGGAACAAAAGGGTATATTTTCGAGATTTTCGTACAAACTTCAAAATATGGATTTTGTTACTCAATAATTTAATAGAATGGCGTTTTTAAAAACTTCAAAGTGACGTTACAAACACATTTAGCCGATATAATTATTTAGAATCAGTTATCAAATTTTGAAACAACAAACTCAATGTCATATAAGACAAAGTTCGAATTCCATTGCATACTTATTTAGCTATACTACTTAGTTGGATGTAAATTTGTAATGTCCATCAACGCTTATACTAACACACGCCAAAACAAAATCAATACGAATAAAAATACGTATTCTAAACATACTGCCTTAATAATAAGTTTATATTAATCGACTCAAAACAGATGAGAATTCTCGTATTCAAGCCCCATTAGTATGGAGCAATTTTATTGCCTGTTAAATACAATTATTCAGAGCAATAACTCAACACGGTCTACCACAGATGGTACAGGCACCAGCACATGAGGCCACCCGAAACTGTCAAATTTTTCCAATCAACTTTGAACCTAATACTCTAGCGATAAAGTTGAAAATCTATTAAAAAAAAATTGACAGATGATTGTAGATTGATGTGCTGGTGCCTGGTACGTTTTTGCTCCAACGTATTGTATTTAACGAGCTATAAAGTTTTCCTGACTACCAGTTGCCTTTAAAAAATGTAGTAAAAGCGACAGCTAAAATGTTTTATGTAAAAAAGTGTGTTTTGTATGTTCCTAAATAGCATGTATGAATGTTAGTCGTTTAATGTCATTTCATACAAAATCTCCCTTAATCCTTGTTTGTATATCTGTTTCGAGATTTTTGACTACCCACTTATGATATGGGTGTTATAGGCCTTTTAGTATACCAATCTTCTAATTTTAGGGTCTCTTTTCATTATGACGTAACATGTGTTTGAGAATTGTCGGTTTCTTAATCTTTCTGACATTTGAAATTATCAGTTTGACAAAAAATAAATATTTTATCTAAATTCTAGAATATACTTTAATGACAATATTAAATTGAGATTTTTGCAAGTCTAATAAATTTTTAGAAAAGTATTTTTTTGCTACATTAAAATTACGATAAAAGTCACCATCTTGTTACGCCCTAATAAACGGAGTCCATCACCACATATTATGTATAAAATATAGTTATAAAAACGTTGTACGCAACTAGTCTTTTTTATAAGTATCGAGCTATTAAGATCTAAGACCATGTTCCCGCTTTAAAAGAAATTGGAACAAAAAACATACATTGATGACATATTTGATACCTTCGTAAGAAAACATCGTCAATGTAAAATAAACTTTAAAGCCATTACTATTTGGTTGTAAGTCGGAGCATGGTCTAAGAAAAAAATATTTTTTAATAAGAAATTAAAATCATTGACAGATAACACGTAAAACTGGCAATAATTACTCTTGAGTTATAAACGATATTTTTTAATAAAACGAAGGGAAAAAAATGTAAAAAAATAAAATGCTGTAAACTAAGCTGGTTATTTATTATGATAAGTAAATCTTCTAAAACTGGCATTTTTGTTTTATTTTATTGGATCCTTTAAATTTATTATTTAATGTTTTAATTAACATCAAATGATTCCTCCCGCTCTGGACAGAGTGGGAGGCTTGTATGACTCTTATTAACTAAAACCCATCCGTGTTCCTTCAGTCAGTTGCCGATTGCGTTTCAGGGCCGCGGTAGCTCTTTAGAATAATCCCGCAACCCTGGCAGGCTCTGGTCCTTTCAAACTCCTTCGACTATGTTGACCTCTCGTTTTGAGGCGTGCGTGTGGAACAGCAACAATTTGATTGAATCCTGGACACACTGGGTTAAGGAACGTGAGATATAGAAGAATAAAATATTTTTCGAAGTATTTTTATTAATTATCATTATCACATACCTGTTTCATTTTCAATCTTAATCTATTTTTATAGAACATTTTATCATAAAACATAATTCATTCATTCCACATATAACAATAATTACTATTCACGATTGAAATCACATAACCTACATTTTTACATGGGTTCTAAATACATCTTAAAAACTTGCCTTACTTAAAAAAAAATGTACTTAATGTCTATTATACAGTAGGTTTAATGGGAAGATTTAGCTATTACAATAGGATTTATGTTTGAATATTATTAATTTATGCTAATCAAAGTAAATTTCTTCCTTATTATTATTTACTTAGGGCAACATTGTCTATTTTGTAAATTCATGAAGATAAACATTTTATTGCCAAAAATATTAAATCAAGCTACACTTGGATTGAGCAGATATTCTTACCGGTGACTAGAAATAGACAATGCGACCTATGATCTTAATTATAAGCCTATTATTTTATTATGGCAACATGGAATGACATGAAAATGGCCGTTTTAAAAGAGATTCTTAAATTGAACTAAGAAACGATGAGTAATACCTACTGAATTTTGTAGAATTCCTACGAAATTCTTGCGATGAAATGAACAATAAACTTAAGAATAGGTAAGTACTAAGTATTTATAACATGTCCCATACTTTGCAATTGTCTTTCAGCTTAACTTAATTAAATATAACAAGCAATGATTTCTATATCTTAATCTTATAAATAATGTCTGTAACATTTAGTAAGTAATTAAATTAAAATAGCTGCCTCCTTTTATAGAGATGCTTACAATTCCCGCCATTTTGTCCCGACAGATGGCTTTTACACAAAATGGCTGATATTTACAGACTCCGATCACAATACGAAATAGAGGATGAGAATTAGCCTTATTTAAGTATCCAAGTAGGTTTTTCTGCCAATAAAAATATTATCCTGTCGGGTACTAATTTTCACCTTTGATGAACTGAAGGTCATTCTCATTCTTATAAAGCGTTTAAACTTAATTCGCAATATCATCTCGGCGCCAATCAATGTCAAACTTTTCAAAATGTAGAGAAATAAGGGGTGTTTTTAACAATCTGCGAGTGCGATATAGATGATGTAAATTCTGCGCTAAAGTCGGTGTTGTGTGGACGCACTAAATTACCTACGCCCGTCTGTTCTTACACGAGAGTGACACTTCAGTCATTTTTAAATCCAAGATGGCGTCTCGTCTTAACCTAAAAAATAATCTACTAGGAACATAACCTAAACATGATTCGTCTCCACGACATCTTCTACATCCTTCTTTTTCGTCTTCTTTCCTTCTAAGTCCGCGTAAATGTCTTCTAGACTCCTCATTTTCGTTTCAGGGACACACCAGATGAGGTAGAATACGTTTGCGAGGCAGATGAATGAGAATACCCAGAAAGTGGAGTGGTAGCCTATCCAGACGTTTAGGGGAGCGAATAGTTTGAGGAGTGCGAAGTCGGTGGCCAGAGATATTGCCATGATGAGGGTCGCTACTGTGCCTCGGAGCTGAAAACAAAAAAAAACAGTGGTTTCAATGAGGCTGAAAAAAAAATGTGTATCTCCAAAAAGGAGGAAACAAAGTAATTTAGTGTTCAGCGATATCCTTGAAAAGACGGTCGAAATTGTATTAAAGTAGGTTTCATAAGCGTTGTCTAACTAGAAAGCGATCATCACGTTCATTTGATTGGTAAAACCGGAAGATCTTTCAGCGTGACGACGCGTTCGGTTTTGACGAACGAATGTACGACGATCGCGTATTCGTGCAATGATCGCTTTCTATTAGTACGACGCCTAGCCCTATACTTTTAGCCTAAGAGCTACCGAACCATCCGACTAAAACACACAAGGACCAGATTTAAAAAAACCGCGAGATGCCTGCCAAACTTTATTTTCGAAATTGACCGAGCCAAGCCTTCTCCCAACTATATTAGGCTCCCACTATTTAAGGTTTCTGCTTGCATAGGTACACATAGCGAGCTTCCGAATAGGAGCTACTTTTTAAGAGCTCCAGCTGTCATAGGATTAGGTACGTCTTCTCCAAGTAATTGTCCTGGTTTTGGTGGTATACTTTCTGCTGACTACTTTCGTAACCCCTTAAATACATTCTAAAGTGACTTAAAAGTCAGATCCACTTGATTTGATATTTTTTGTTGCAAACTCTATGCTGACTTGACTCTTCCAACTCCAGGGAGGGCAGAAAAGCCTTTTATCTGCGTCAAATACTTCTAACAAAAGTACCAGGCTCGCATATAACAAAAGAGCCACCGAACTCACCTGGAAGTTAAACATCTCAGTCATAATGACGAACGGCAGAGGTTGCAAGCCCGACGCGTCAGCGAATATGCAGAAACATAGCGCGACGATCGGCACCCAGCCTGGCATGAAGACGCCGATGCTTTGGAGGTAGAACCAGACGCCAAGGAGACACATGCTGAACCCGGCTACCACGCTTGTTACTGCTAGGAGAGGCTGGAAAGAAGAGATCAAAAAGTTAGCACAATATGTAGCTTGTATGGCAGTGCCATAGATACGTGCCTACTATTGATTAGATAATAATCCAAAGAGGTGATGTTTCAGTGTCCAGTTACGCTGTATCAATGTCATTGAAGAAATCGTTCATCCTAATAAGTAAGTACCTAGTCCTTAGAATAATTAATTGTCGTATCAATGAGAGGTCGCAAAATACCTTAGTAGGTATCACATTTGTGAAATCGATTGATGTAACTGTCTGTTATCGTTGTCGATCTTCTGGGTAGGTATTTTCTCTTCTGTAAGATAGATAATTTGAAGAAAGATCATAGGTAGGTACCGATTGCGTCGCGTCTGTGTACTGTAGGTACCTATACCCCGATGGCTTAACAAAGGGTTTTCTATCCCTTTGCGTAAGCCATCGGGGTAGTTACTTCAAGTCCCATTAATGAAATGATAAATAATGATAGCGAGCCTCTTGCCATCCGGAAACGAAATCCGACTCCAGGCTGTTGCTGAGAAATTCCTCATGAAAAATCTCAATAACACTGCTTGGGAATCCAATTCAAGACCACCACCTACCTAAGTAGGTCCCGAGTAAAACGGGGTGGATAGAAATGATGGGGTGAATAAAAACGAAACTGATTGGAATTTTCACGTTTTTTAAATATTGTTTACAGTAATGAAGAACAACAATTTATTAGGTATCAATTATTTTATTTTTAAATGGACGCTTTGTGAGAAGCTATTAATATTTATGTGAAAATCCCAATAAAAGTTACGTTTTTATTCACCCCTGCATTTCTATCCACCCCGTTTTACGGTAGGTAGGTACCTACTCATAATTCGCACCTGCGATGACTAAACTAATAAATAGGTAGGTAATCATGCCATAAGCTTCTGCTTATGCGAGCATCAATATATAGGTATCTATAGTTAAGCCTGCTAACAAAATCGTTCCGTCACGCAATGAAATTTCCTCTTTGATGACCTAGAATTAGGTTTCGACACGTCAATTACTACCTAATACAATAGGAAATGGATCCATGTCCTAATAAATCCAATTGCCCTACCCTGAAAGCTGATCCATTTCACAATTCCTTTCGAACGCTTAGCTCAGTCCAAAACGTGATTTCAGCCCATTAGAAACAGTGCGTCAAGACATGATGCTACAAATTTCTATAATACCTGGTTAACTTAGTTAACTAAGTACTTAATTCCTTCATACTTAACAATATAACAAGCTAAAGTAAGTCACGCTGCTTCTATTATAAAACCCAGTACTTAAATAATAGAGTTATTAACGAAATTATTAGCTATTCCACGTACCAGGCTGTCATAACGCGTAAGAGATTCCATCATAAGGTATTATTAAATTTTCTTGGCGTTTTCCACTAGTTTCTATGGGGCTCTAGTACCTACATACTGGAAGTAGTTATGTTTTATTGTTTATGTGATTGTCTGGTTTTATAGGCGTCTCAATGGTTTCATGACCTGCATGAGCTGTAATCAAAATAATTATACCTAAGCTCGGTTTTGACTCAGTGATTAAATCTTATAGCCCTTGAAAACTCATGAGTAATTGGAAACCATAAAGTTTTCCATAAAGTGGGAGTGGGGAATCAAAACCGCGACCCGAACATATCTAGACAATCCCTAAATCTTCACGTACAGATACAATGGTTCCAACCAAACCCCGATCGATAGATCCCTAGAGGTGTATACCAGCCGGTCGATTCTGTAAATATGTCGAAGTGAAGGCTAGGGTGAAGTGATCACGAGGTGAGCTGTCAATCCATATAATCAATGGAAATACAGCTGGAATGACAGCTCACTTCGTGATCACGTTACATCTTATTACTTATATGATCACGAGGTGAGCTGTCAAGCTCACCTCGTGATCACTTCACCCAAGCCTTCACTTCGACATGTTTACAGAATCGACCGGTTAAATAGTAGGTCACCAATACCACGAAACGGATTTGATACAGTTTCACTAAAAAGAGCGATAAATAAGGAAGGTTATAATAACGGAGGTACTCCTCATTTTCTTTGTTAGTTATTTGCACCCGTGTGAAGCCGGGGCGGGTCGCTAGCCTATAAGTCACTGCGCAAATCGACTCGTGCAACAACTATTTACATATTTTGATGCTACATCAACCTATTGTAACAGGCACATCGGCTCTTTCGAATTGATTGCACGTGTTTGGGTTTGTTGCCAAAATTCCAAGACCCTACTTCTTCTGTTAAGGCTTGTTACACACAACGCAAATGATTTGCTAAGAAAATATCGCGTTCGGTTCTGCACTTTCGCCAAAAATAAATTGGCTACACTACAAACCATAGCGACAACACCCAATCCCAAAAATACAATTTTATTAAGTAGGTACCTTCTTTCATAAAAATAGGGTCTTCTGGGACAATTTTAATAAGACTTTATTTAAGATATAAAAAAGTTGCGTTCGGTTCTGTAAGACATTCTTAGGGAATCACGCCTGTGTCAGTGTGAGCTTCGATTCTGTAAACATCTCACCGTGTTAACTTGTGAGTGAGCATGAAGTCAGCTGTCAATCCATACCAAGAAGATGGAATGACAGTTCTCTTCATACTCACTCCATCTAAGTTTAAGTACACGGTGAGACCGTGAGACGTTGACAGAATATACAGCAGTGCAATTATGTAAACATCTCACACTGTAAACTTAGGTGAAGTGAACATGAATAAGCGGTCAATACAAACAAGATGGGATGACAGTTCACTTCATGTTCACTACACCGAAGATAACACGGTGAGATGTTGACAGAATAGACCCGCTGGTAGGATGGAATTACAGTTCACTTCATTCTCACTTCATCTAAGTGAACACGATAAAATGTTGAGAGAATAGACCGGCTGATCACAGTGTAAAGAAGCCCTAACAATATTTATAATTATTCTATCAAAGCCAAAAATAAAATGTTAATCATAAATTCATCACGAGCCAATAGACATTTTAAACAATGAAGGTGATTCAGGCGTTTCGGATAGCTTAGAAACACCTGATCAACGAGCAATATAGACAAATGCGGGCTTCCAGCTAACGTTCCAATTGGAAATTAAGGTACTTATTGACATGTCAAACATTGGTAGATAATAGGGGGCGAGACAAATGTCATTGTTGAAGCACAAATCCAGACTCCAGGTTGTTTTAGCTGAAGATAGAACAGGCTTTTTAGGGTTCCGACGGTCAATATGAAAAACGGAACCCATAAAGTGTCTGCCTGGCTGTTTGTCCGTCTGTCACAGAGGGGACAGGATTCAGTGGAAATTTGGTAAATACGCAATTCTGTGACCCAAATACAGACGCGTTACGAAAATAAATAAATTTGATTGCGGGGTCACGTTTTGGAGTCAAACGGGAAAATAATAAAAAATAGTTTTTACTGTACCGTGTCTGTGTATTATTATATTATACATAATTAATATATTATACATATACTTATTACAACTCTTCTGTTACTGAGTGACTGACAGACAACGCATATCTCCCATGGTACATACGATTGGTCGCAGAAAGCTATAATTTGGCATGTAGGTAGGTTCCTTGGGAAGTGTAGAGGAGTACTAAGAGAGGTGTTCCCGAAATTTCTACGGGAACGGGAAAAAAGGGACATGCGCATATAAAGTCGCGGGCAAAAGCCAGTAGGTAGTTTATATTTATGTAAATTGAGCTCCTTGCCTCCGAGACAACTGAGCTTAAATTAAAAAATATAAAAACATGTTTTTTGCTTAGGTTAACAAAACATGTAAAAAATTAGATTCGTTCGAAACCCTTTGCGCGCGAGTCCGATTCGCACTTGGCCGGTTTTTTTGTATTTACATACCTTTTCGTAACTATACGTGCATTTCACTGTTTGCCCGTTTCTTCCTTAATTAGCATAATTTTTTATTTTAAATGCTTGTACAAGTCTAGTTAGGTGGGTGTTTAGCTATGACTTAGGTACTTTATTGCCTACGTACCTAGGTAGCATATTGTTAGGTTTAGTGGCTAGTAGGTCCTAGTTGGATTACCAGGTCGTGTTCAATGAAGTTTCTACATAAAGATTTTGACAAAACCTTATTCCTCATCCCAGAGTTTGAATTCGTGCCTACTTTATGCTCACTCAAGCATTTAAAATAGCAAGAGAAGTGTGTGTTTTATAAACAGTTTTAACAAAACGAAAAACAATATAAATAAGATATACATAGATATAGATAGAAGTTGGATCTTACCTTCCTTCCAGCCCTATCAACAAGCTGGCACGCCAAAAACGACCCAAAGATCTGCACAGCAGCGAGCAAAATCGACTGCTTGTTCGGCGACAAGGCGATGCGAGAGTCAGGATCCCTGCTGGCTTCAGTGAAGATGTGGCTGGCGTAGACCAGGACAGCGATGCAGCCGCAGAATTCTCTGGTCAAGTTCACTATGAGTGCCACCCAGAACGCTTTGACAGCAGTCTTGTCGGAAACTGTTGGAGAAAAATAGTCTTTGAGTTTGTTTGTTTGAACGCGCAGCTATACATAGCGAATAGCACTATCCCTTTTACCACATCGAAATTGGTAGGCATTAGCACGTCATAGTAGGGATGGTTCTGATCGGACGGCGAGTCGACCAACGCTCGCCGTCCGCAGTTCCTCTTTCACTAGCATTACTGCTTCAAATCCATACCTACTTAATACTGAATATCTTATATGTGAAAATATCTATTTACGTATTACGGCCCGTTTCAATAACGTATCTACCTTTAACCAACTGTCAAATTACCTCCCAACAGTAGCTGAAACATCATGTTACAAAGGCAAAAATGACGTTTCAGCTACTGTTGGTAGCTAATTTGGCAGTTGGTTAAAGGTGAAACGGGCCGTTAGGGGCTGAACGGATTTAGATTAAACTTGGCACTTGGATAAAAGTTGTCTTGGAAAAGCACATGGGTACCTAAGAGACTTTTTAGTCGCAGAAGCATGTTCCCTTAGAATCAGTTCATATTTTCACGGGGACGAAGTCGCTGGTAGAAACTAGATTATTGATTCAATCGAGGGCGACGTTCGGAGTAGTTTAAGGTTTTCGATAATATTAGATTTCATCGATGCCAGACTAAAAACGCTTTAAAGTAACTTGACTCGATTACACCGAGGGCCCTCTAATCTTGCGTTCTAGACAGTTTAACCTTTTGAACGCCAGAGCATAAACGCATCGGCGTGCCCCCGACGCACGGTGGGCTGAAAATCGGCTTTCATAGACTTAGGGATTTCAATTTGCAAGTGCTTGTTTTTATGTCGGATATCGCTTCTATTAGTCATTACTATGTACAAAAATGACACCCGAGTTAATTCTGCCCAAAAACGAAAGAAATATAATTTTTTTACGAAAAATTTGTATGAAGCTAGTATGAAAAATCGAATTATCTCCTAAACGGCATGTTTAACCGTATTATCCTTGGAGGTGGTCATAGTGCTAATTATTTATGATTTTTTGGTTGGCGATCGGACGAAAAATTTAATGCCGTTTTTTTTTTAAAAATCGTCAAAATATTTTTATTTGTTTTTACGTATGAAACGATTCCTTTTGGTGTTTATGTTGAAGAACACGGACTTTTAACTACACATAACATAAAATAGCATCACTCCTATATTTTCGAAGGAGTTGGCAGAGGTTTATAGTACACCCACACGTAGACAACTATGTTTGAGCTAGATAATTATCAACACAAAATGAGTTTTAAAACTTTTCATACAACCAAATGACCAATTGTTTACTCTTCTAATGAGTCCAAAAAGAAGTAACTACACTGATTAGGTCTTCTAATGAGTCTTAATAGGTGATTTAATGATTTTCAATATCTCACGACAATGCCAACTATGGATTACATTCAACATTTCCTGATAAGTAAGCTAATTTGTTAATTAGCAGTGCTATGAGTTCTAAGAATAGTTAGTGACAATTATAGATTTTCATTAGCTAATGAGGAGATAACTAATGAGGGTAGTTAAATAATTATTGGCGTTTTGCAATAAAAGGGCTAAAGTTTTGTTTTATAATTTAATTTGTTCACAACTGTGTAACTGCTAACACTAAATCAGCGACTATAAAATCTTAGAATGGAAAGTTTAATCACCAATTTAGACTTGTTTGTTCTTCTACGAAGTGAGAGTACTTCATTTGATCATGAAGTATTGTTCAGTGCAGTTGTATCCCGCATAGGCGATTGCCTGTCTGACGAAGATCGTGTTGTTCTCAAAGAATTTTGTCGGAGATTTACGCGAGCCGCTTTACAAAGGTGGCAGAAATCCAACCGATTCCTTGATAATTTCAGGAGAAAGTACGAGAATTGGTTGGGAGCAAATATTGATTGGCCGAGTTTTGTGCAAACTTTAGTTAATCAAGAACCAAGTGTTGATAAGGCACCAAGAGCGCCCTCAGTCTCTCCAGAACCGTCGACATCAACGTCCATTGGAACAATGACGAAAAGATCCCGTAAACCATTCGAAGATCTGGGAAGTAAACAAAAAAAGAGAAGATCTGATGAACACACAGGCGAAGATTCCAGTGAATTGGCATATGCAGCTGCAGCACGTTTAAAAGAAGAAGGGCATGGAGATATCGCCTCTGTCATCGAATACATGATGAAAAATCCTGAAGTAGCCGCTAAATTAAATGAAACGCTTAAGAAACCAGCGAAAACAATCATATTTACGCCAGAAAAGGCACTTGGATTGCTTCTTTCGCTAAAACTCTCAAAGTGGCAATATATTACGTTGCGTGAGGCTGCCATTCGGGAAGGTGCTAAGGATATTTATCCATCTTACTATAAAGTGCAACAAACTAAGCTTGATTGCTACCCTCCGAAGCAATCAGTGACAGTTACTGATTCATCGGCTAGGATTACACTTCAAGCTTTACTTGATATCACGGTTACAAGAATCCTTCAAAGCCTTTCTAACGAAGAGCATAACAAGCAGTTGAAGCTGATATCCAAGTGGGGATTTGATGGTGCTTCTAACCAAAGCCGATACAAGCAGAAAATTGAGGTTGAGGAAGATGACTCGAGCATTTTCATGACCTCCTTGGTGCCACTAAAACTCATAGATGGAGACAACATTTTATGGACGAACCCAAAACCATGCTCAGTTTTGTATTGTCGTCCAGTTCAGTTTACTTTTGTAAAGGAGAGTGAAGCAGTTGTCCTTGAGCTGAAAAAACAAATTGATGAAGAAATTGAGGCCCTTATCCCCACAGAGTGCAATAATAATAATAAGGTGACTCATCAACTAATGATGACGATGATCGACGCTAAAGTCTGCACTTACCTTTCTGAAGCTAGATCAAATGCATCGTGCTACCTGTGCTTAGCAAAGCCTACAGAAATGAACCGCTTAGATGCTGTAACATCAAAAATTGTGTGTTCGGACCTGTATGAGTTTGGCTTGTCATCCCTACACGCCCGTATAAATTGTATGGAATGTCTGTTACACATTGCATACAGGCTCGACTTCAAACGGTGGGCAGCGAGAAGTGATGAGCACAAAGAAATGCTACAGACAAGGAAGAAAATAATTCAAAATAAATTCAAAGATGAGCTCAATCTGTTGATTGATATAGTAAAACAAGGCTCGGGAACCACCAATGACGGGAATACTGCAAGAAAATTCTTTAAGTTTCCTAATAAAACCGCAGCTATAACCGGTTTGGATGAAGACCTCATCAAAAGATTTGCTGTAATTTTACAAGCAATTACATCTGGAGAGCAGGTCGATATAATAAAATTTAGAGATTATGCTCGCAAAACAGCAGAAAAGTACGTATTATTATACGACTGGTACTACATGTCGTCAACCGTTCATAAGTTATTAATCCATGGGGCTGACATAATCGAGAAAAATAATATTGTGCCGATTGGGACTCTCTCGGAAGAAGCCTCAGAGTCTCGAAACAAAGATTTTAGGAGGTTTCGAGAACATCATTCGCGGAAAAGAAGCAGGCAGGATTCTAATCAAGACATTTTAAATATGCTTGTTGTTTCTTCGGATCCTTTGCTAAGTGCACAAAGGCCTAAGTTAGATGCCAAGAAAAAGCAGAGCTTTTTTGCTGAAACTCTCGACTTAATTCAATTTCAGGAAACTGAGTTCGAGTTTTTGGATATATCCAATCTGGATGCTGACTCAGAATTGGAGTCTGACAACGAGAGTGATAAGGAAAATTTGTAAAAAAAATATATATATGTACATATTTGTAAATTTGTATTTGACTGTGTTTGGGTTTTTTTGTAATATTTAATGATATTTTTTTTTTATTTATTTTACTTTATTTTACAAATGCGTAGTGTTAATTCCTTAAATTAAATTATTTTGCATATAATATAACTTTATATGTTACTTTAATAATAATTTGATAATCTTTTTTTATTTAAATTAATATAAATGTGTCAAAAACAGCAATTTTTTTATTTTATTTTTCTTGATTCGTGTGTTCTTAATATTTGGGTTAATAACATATCGAACTTTTTAACTTGGACACTAAAAGGGATCGTTTTACATGTAAAAATAAATAAAAATATTTTGACGATTTTTTAAAAAAAAACGGCATTAAATTTTTCGTCCGATCGCCAACCAAAAAATCATAAATAATTAGCACTATGACCACCTCCAAGGATAGTACGGTTAAACATGCCGTTTAGGAGATAATTCGATTTTTCATACTAGCTTCATACAAATTTTTCGTAAAAAAATTATATTTCCTTCGTTTTTGGGCAGAATTAACTCGGGTGTCATTTTTGTACATAGTAATGACTAATAGAAGCGATATCCGACATAAAAACAAGCACTTGCAAATTGAAATCCCTAAGTCTATGAAAGCCGATTTTCAGCCCACCGTGCGACGCCAAGCCACAAATTCGCCGTACTTTATGTGACGTTGGGCGTACTGGGCACGCGCTTGCTTGTCATTTATACGTGACAATGGCGTTCAAAAGGTTAAGCGAGTAGGTAGGTACCTAGTTAGTAAAACTGTACTGTTATATACAGTGATCGGATAATCGGGCGCTTAGATACCTACTTAAACTTCTTTCCATGAAAGAACAATATGGACATTCCTTTCTGAATAAATAAGTAATCCCGGGTTCCCGGGATTGAACTATAAATGGAGCTACACATAAAATTACAATTGTTTCAATTCACTAAGTAGTCAAGGCTGCTGGCCTGTTACTAAATCAGTTCTCATAAAAACTTTCATTGTAAATTTAAAGTTCCATTTGAATCGGCTTTTTTAAATTAAAAAAAAAAATACAATGAGAGTTCACAACGAGTTCTAACTATATTTTGTATGTTCTAACTATATTTTTAGGAATCTCAGGAATTTTGAACGATTCCGGGATCCTGGATTCTGAAGAGCATGTCCGTGTTATACTTTCGTGGGAATAAAAGTGAAGTTTAGGTATATTAGAGCCCGATTATCCGATCACTGGTTATATACCCCTTTTACACAATTTTATGCTCTCACTAGACTTTACAGAGAGTGATCACACAAATGTTTTGACGGATAGTAACGTTACCAGTATCGTTAACGTAAGTGAATTTTGAAGATAAAAAACCACAACCCCATAGTATTTTGGTTTAATTTTATGCGACATACACAATTTTTTATCATTCGTGTATTACAATTAAAGTAAAACTAGCTGTTGCCCACGACTTCGTACGCACATTCCGTTTTAGTGGTCTAAAACTATCTTCGCATATTCGCCTTTCTAATGATACCGGTTTGGGGCACATTGGCTTGATGTTGAAACCATCCAGCCAATGTGCCCAGTCTATAAAGGACAAAGGTAGAAACAATTTTTTTGTGTTTTATGCCTATACTAGCTTTTGCCCGCTACTTCGTTTTTCCGTTCTCAAATAGCCTATTAAAAAGAATTTTCCAAATCTGACTGACAAACAAACTCTTCAGCTTAATAATATTAGTGTAGATATTTCACCGGAAAATAACAAACGCCGTAAGATTGCAAAATATCGCGAGAAATCGTAAACTATTTTTTCTAGAAAAAATAGTTTCCATTACGTTTTGTGGATTTATTGTGTACACAAATTTTTTTTCATAAGAAATTTTAATCTAATAAAGATTTATACCAATCTTACGGAGTCTGCAATTGTCCGGTGACATATGTAGATAGATTTTTACGCTGCGTTACTATACGTCAAATTCATGCCAGGCCCTTTGAGGTTTTAATCAAAATGACATTCCATCAACAATAATAACGATTGTCAAATAGGACTGGCATCAGCGACTGCCCATCTGACCTCCACAAACCAGCAACTGGGTAACATGGTACCCTTTGGCAACACAGATGCGAATGGCAACGTTGCTTAAACATTTGTCAGCTTTTCTGGCTTCTGACAATTAGCACCTATCGACTGTTAAAGATCTACAAATGACAGCTGGGACCAAAAACTTATGCGTGTAATGCTCTAGCTTTTTTTTTTTTTAAAGGAATGGAAGGATAAGGATGGGAAATCATCAAATGACTTCTTCCGCTCTGGGTGGAGCGGAAGGGCGTGTCAGACTCTTACTGACTAAAACACATCCGTGTTCCTTCTAAAGCCCTTTGCGTTCCAGGGCTTTCGAACAAATTCCGCAACCCTGGCAGGTTCTGGCCCTAGCGAGCCCCGTCTCCTATGCTGACATCTCTTTGAGGCGCGCGTGAAACACAACGCGCCATCATGATGCTCTAGCTAGTGTAGTCTTTTCACCCCAGATAATACTGTTCCTCAAAAGACGTTCCTTCAGCGTTAATTCTTCGCAGTCAGTAGGAACATACTTCCTATACTTTTTCATGTCCATTTATATTTCAAATGCTGACCTTTTTAAAGGAATTTATTCTAAAGGGTTAAAATAAGGTCAACGACCTAATTTTAATTATAGGCTCCTGAAATTCTACACCCACGCTCCAATTCTAAAATAATTAGGTTTCGTATTTCATTCATTTCCCGAAACAATGTTTTCTTGAAAGAAAATTTGATAACAGGAACTGGGAAATATCCTACTAATAATGTGAAAGTTTTTGAGGATGGATGAATATTTGTTTCTCTTTTTCTGAACGGATCTTGATGAAATTTGGCACAGTGGTAGGATATTATAGTCTGGAATAACACATAGGATAGGTACTCTTTTTAGGGTATTTTTTATTAAGGATAATTCCGGACTTTTTCGCGGGCGACAGCTAATATTTACATAAATATCAAGTTAAATTGAGAGGCTGGTATGTGGATGGGTGACCATCTTAACATACCGAGTTTCCTCCGCGCTTCGGAAAGCACGTTAGTCCTGGCTGTCATTTGTAGATCTTTGGCAGTCGTTACGGATTGTCAGAAGCCAGTAAATCTGACTCGTCTTGCAAAGGAGTACCGTGTTACCCAGTTAATGGGTTGTGGAGGTCTGGTAGGCAGACGCTCCACGTAAAATACTGGTATTCAGCTGAATCCGGTTTGACCGGCTAGGCAGATAATGATCAAGTAAAATTGAGTTTGAAGCCTTTAGGTTATTAGTAGGTAGGTCTTGTTTTAGTAAATTACATTTTTAATTAAAACCTACTTAATAAGGTATGGTCGACTATAGTAGGCGCCAGATAAATGTGGAATAAAGTACATTGACCTTTCCCTAATAACTGTTCATAGGTACCTGAACAATTAAATATGAATCGTTTTTCATTATTAGACAATGTTAAGGATCACGAGAGATGATGATTCGGGACAGCTTTGTGTCATTAATTCCGTTTTTCAAATTAAAAATGTCAATAATTGTAGGTGGGTCAATGACCGTTATTCCACGATTATCTGGCGCCTACTATAGCGTTTGTCCCGCGGCTTTGTTCGCATTAAAATAGATTTTCGCAAAAAAAGTTGCCTATAACGTAGTTAGAATAGATAGGTTAAGGATTTATCTACCAACTAGCCATCAAGCTACACTAATCTGTCAAATTTCTTTAATAGATTTTCAACTTTATCCCTAAAGCATTAGGTTCAAGGTTGATTGAGAAATTTGACAGTTTCGGGTAGCTTCATGTGCTGGTGTCTGTACCTACTTTGACAACAAAGACATTCAATTTATAATTTAAACCTCTTTTTTTGACACCTTTGTGAGTGATACGTATCTGGAACTTAAAGTCGTTTACACAAAGCAAAAAAAGAAATCTGGGAATTCTTCACTTCCTTAGATTCCCGCCACAATGGCTCGCGACTTACTATCTCTTTACCTACTTGATACCAGTTGATTTGCGTGTAGATAAGAGTGGAATTTCCTGCGGAATCTGTGTTTCCGATAGCTATAAAACCTGTATCTTTAAGTTAAGAATTAATGGGTTACTTTTAACCAAGCGTGCTCCATCGTCGATCACATCTTCGCTTTCCACCAGGTGTGATTGTAGTCAAACACGAGCCAATCCATAATAATAAAAAACAATTAAAACATAAAAAAGTCCGGAAAGAACCTCTTTTGCAAAAAAAAAAATGCCAACAAATTCCAAAGAGCTTTTAATTGACTGTGGAAAAACAAAACATTACAACAACAAAACCACGCCCACAATTTAAATAACAATTACAAGTACCAGGAACCCATAAACGTAAGGCGATTGACACCGCCGCAATGTTTAACCCCAAACAAAACGTTACCAATTGACATTTGACACATGCAAAATGACAGAAGCGAATTAAATGGCTGCCAGAATTGAGAATGATGCTGGCTGGTCAAGAATCAAGGACATTTTGGTCGCCACACTTTTATAAAGAGGTCGGGTCAATCAGTACGTCATCAATTATTGGTGTCGCTCTCGTAATAAATAGGTACACGTGAATGTTCTGTTGTTTGTTTACTGTTTCGATTCTGTTTATGGGAGACATGACACGATACTGAAATGGGAGGCAATGGAAAGTAGCTTCCGAAACTTGATACCTAAAAAGTCTACAATGTCCGCTGGCCCGTTGGCTTAATAGGGCCCGTTGGCTACATAGGGCCCGTTCGGTATTTCTTGGGGCAGATTTGCAATACCACTTGGTACAAGTCCGGCACACATCGACCTGTGGCTCGGGAGAAGGCACGGCTCTCTGACGTTTCGTGCGACGCAGGTCCTCTCGGGGCATGGCTGCTTCGGGAGGTTCTTGTGTCGCATAGGCAGGGAGCCGGTCGCTCGATGCCACCACTGCGTCGACTGTCGGGAGGACACGGCGCGGCATACGCTGGCAGAGTGTGCGGAAAGGGAGAGGGAGATCACAACCGCTCTCCCTGCCCGCAGCAGACGCATCGGGCGTCAGAGGAGGGCATACGCTGCCCTCTTCCGGCCCCCCTAACTGGGTCCAGGGGCGGCGGACTTGGGGCTGTCCGTCGCCCCCCATTCATCCGGACCCGAGGTGGCGGCGCGTGGTGTTCCCGTGCGCCCCTCTTCGACGTAGCGAGGGGAGTCAAACACCTCACTCCCCTCGCCGACGCGAGGTGGCCCGCAGAGGCGGGCCGGCACCAGCCGGGGATTGCAGATGTCGCATACGTTCCCGTGATCCCCGGCGTAGGTGGGAGATGGAACACCGGGGTGGTTTTAGTCAGTAAGAGTCTGACAGACCCCTCCACCCGCCCCAGGGTGGAGGATTTCCATGAGGAGTCCCCCCCGAGATCAAAAAAATAAATAAATAAAAAGTCCGGCACACATTCCCAACCACTGCAACTCCTGAAAGCCAGAATCAACAGTGGTGACCACCAATAAAAAACGCCGAGTCAATAAAGCTCGACGCGCCCCGGAGAAACGATTTAACTATCTTGGATCCCGCAACAAAATTATTCAGAAAAGCAAAGCGAAGGGGTAGGAAAAAATATATAATTTTCACTTCCCTCCATTCAAGCAGCAGACAGAATAGAGCTAGGCCAATAGGCACCAAGGGACATAATTACAGCTGGGTTAAGTTCAGTTGCTAAGTAAAATGGATTATATATTAACACTAATATGGGTCCTAAATTGTAAGCTACTTTTGATTCCAGTAATACGGTATGGCAAAATCGCTTGAATGATCGAATCGAGTTATTTGCAATACTATTCCCAACCACTGAAACTTTTTATGAAGCTAATTTCAACAGTGTCAGCCATCAAAAACACGAAGAGAAACAAGTTCGAACAGTCCCGGGGAAACGATTCAACTGTTTTGGACCCCGACAACGAAATATAAAGAGAAGGACAGCGGAGGCTTGTTTGAACATTGATTGACGGTTACAAAAATGACCCATAATTTCACTGACACAGCAAGGAGGTACATGACGTGTAATATTTTTCTAGAACGATGTTAGAAAAGAGACTGTGGACGAGATCGTTTTTAATGGTCTGACTAAGAGAAGTTACACCAGGACTTCAAGAACTCCGTCGCACTACATCGTCACGAATGGACGGTTCAGTCGTGCTCATTGCGACTCTCAGCAGTGCCCAAATAAACGAAGGAAGAGTGTCTAGTAGCTAGGTATATTTTAGATTTGTTCCGGATTCGCCCACAAAGTTGGCCAAATTTTGATTATTCCGTGTTCGCCCCACTTTTCGTTCCTTTTCCGCCGTTTATCATTTGTTTCATTCATAATTATGTTTATTTGAGTACTGTTTCGACCCACTTTTTATTTTGTCGGAAAATTTAAGGTCCCATTAAAATAAGTGGACAAATTTTAAAACAGCGTTCAACACGTCGTCTAACCAAAGGTATCCAAGCAAAAAAACAATGATTAAAGTGATTTAATTTTTTTTTTCATACTAGAATAAACACATCCATTATGGGTAGGTAATTGATGTGGTCACGTGCGCCTACACATTTGTAGTATCAGAATTATGAGACAACAAAGACATGTATGTGTTTGTTAGCTGTTTTGAAGTGAAAACTTCTTTAGCGGCGTTGTGCTCTTTTTGGGATGGGTAAAAAATGTTAAACTCGTGTCAGGACCTGATCGAGAATTCGTTAGACGTTTGTGTACGATAGCGCAATAAATTAATATTGTATTTTACCACATAAATGATAGTACTTTTATACTGATTTTTAATTCTAATTTGAAACAGATCTCATAGTTGTGTATGTATAATTTTATGTTTAAGCTGTGTACTTCTTATAAGTGACAAATTCACCATGATAATTCATGTGTAAGTTGTTTATGTAATATGTTATAGTGAATAAGTCGTTGGAGTACCTTATATAATAAAATTAAAATTAAAATAAAATAAACAATTCGTGCGAAATTATTCCCTAACCATTCCAAAATATCAAAAATGCACAACGTTAATGTTCAAGTTTTCACTTCTGCCGGCACTCCCGGAGTGCAAACTCGTTGTTTTTTTTTTCTTGTAAGTATCTAATGCGTTTTTCTTATTAAGTATTTTTTTACCATTGTTTTTATTTTGGTGGTCTAAATGATTTATAAAAGTTTGTCCATCTATTTCAATGGGACCTTGTATAGCTACTAGTATCTGTGCGTTATTTACTAGTCTCCTAATTTGTTTAAAATAATGACAAGGCAAAACATTTTTTGCAGAAGTGATTTCATTGTCACAGACGTCTCCTTTTCGGTCAAGTACAGACCCCTTCCTGAACGAAATGATAATTATTATGACACTGAGTTATAAGTAGGAAGTATGATGACACATGACGAGGGCCTATTCCAATTTCCGCGTCTAAAATGGTTTGTTTGTTGTTATTTGGCATCGTTGTAGATCGAACTCCGACTGCTCCGTTGTCTCGAGGTCGCAAGCGCGACTGCCGAGCGTGGAGTCCTGGGTTCGAATCCGAGGTCGGGCAAAAAGTGTAATTGGTTTTTTCCAATAGGCATTTGTCAGTAACCGCCCGGAGTTTGGAAGTTGGTGGTGTGACACCCCCGTGCCTCGGAAAGCACGTTAAGCCGTTAGTCCTGCGCTAGATCTCTCTTCGGTCGCGTCGGGTTGCCGTCTCATCGGAATATGAGAGCAATGGAAGAGGGAGATACACCTATGGTTTGCGCACACACTTGTGCACTATATTACAGGTATGTCCCGCGCCGATGGCCAGTCTTGGGATTGGCCGCCATGGCCGACGTCGGTCAGGAGGACATTTTTAATTTTTTTTTTAGATCCAACTCTGTGGTTCCCAACCTTTTTTGAGCAGCAACCACTACAGACAGTTAAATATTCTTCTGGACTTCAGAGAGCTATTCTACTACTATTTATATGTTCGCATATGCGCATTCGCATCTCAGTCGCAATCTGTCAAAATATGGAGAAATTAATACAGGTGTTTTTGATTTTGAATTGGCCCTCTGAAGTCCATAATAATTGAACTGTAAAATAACAATATTTCTGATAAAATAGTAAAATCCGTATGCAACAATATTATTATTGAGTTGAAAAGTTTGAATTTAGAAAACTTTCGCGTCATCATATTTTAGGTTTTGCGGACCACCAGTGGTCAGTGGACCAAAGGTTGGCAACCAATCATCTAACAGTTCATAGGGCATGTTATTTTTACAATTTACAAACATTAACCTTTTGACCGCCACGGTCGGCTATAGCCGACAAATGAAAAAGTGCCCAACACGCCACCGTCGGCGTACAAACGGTCTTTTGAACACCAGAGCACAAACGCATCGGTGTGCCCCCGACGCCAAACTACAAATTCACCGTTTTCTTTGGCGGCTCTAGCGACGGTGGCGTATTGAGAACTTTTTTATTTGTCGGCTATAGACCGTGGTAGTCAAAAGGTTAAAAAGAGCCTAAGGAGAATTGACTTAATCTAACGATTAATAGCCGGGTTGATGGCCACAAACTGCCCATCCAATAAAGCGATTTGGCAGAAATAGATTCGAAGTGGAATTCCCAAATCCCTAGAGAATTAAAGTGATGAAACAGTTTTGAAGGGGTTGTTTACTTTAACGAATGGATGAACGGACTGTGTGAGCGATTTGATTAGATAATGTATTTTCTAATAGCTGTAACCAGGGGGTTCTCAAGTCAAGAGTAAATAGGTCAATTTTAGGCAAGCGTGTTCCATTGATGACATTTAATCTTTAAGAAGAAGCAAACACATTGCATGGGCCCCAAATAAATGAGGATACTCGTAAGGAATCCATACTGATATTATAAATGCGAAAGTGTGTCTGTCTATCTGTAACCTCTTCACGCTTAAACCGCTAAACTGATTTAGATGAAATTTGATACAGAGATAGGTTAGACCTTTTGTTGCGAGAAAAGTGCTTGAAGGGGATGAAAGTTTGTATGGGAGTCCGGCATTACTAAAGATAAAACTATAAACCTTTTTATTAAAGGCACTTGATAAAAAATTAATAGACATATGGTAAAGCGTTTGTGAAAAAATTTGTATCTTAAGATAAAAATGGCAGCCCAAAGTAACTATTCCACGCGGAGGAAGTCGCGAACAAAAGATAGTAATTTATTACAAATGATAATTTCGCTGATAGTTTTGCGCAGAAATCCTTTCATGAGATGCTTTACGCTACATTTTACGCACAAAGGCACTGAAGCCTACACTTCGACAGTCTCTGTAAGTGTACCACCTTCTCATCAAATAGTCTAGTCTATTCACTGTTCTACTGCAGGGTAAGGGCCTCTCTTTCCCGTTTCCACTCAAATCAATATTTTTGCTAGTGCGGACCAGTCCTTTCGGTAGAAGACGAGCTCGTAGTCCTGCTATCTACACCTCGGCCTGCTGCAGTATTCACTACCAAATAAAGATCTTTCGTTTTTAAGTATGGGAAATCATCAAATGACTTCTTCCGCTCTGGGTGGAGCGGAAGGGCGTGTCAGACTCTTACTGACTAAAACCCATCCGTGTTCCTTCTAAAGCCCTTTGCGTTCCAGGGCCGCAGTGACTCTTTCGGACAAATTCCGCAACCCTGGCAGGAAATAAAGATACTTACACAACAGTTTCGGCGAGAACTTCGGTTCACAAGTTGTCTGCTCAATGATCAGTCTGTCCACTTCTTCGGAGATAGACTTGTCATCTTCAGGCAAGGAGCGCAGCCATGCTAGCACCTTTGCTGTTTCCTGAAACAAAGGTATGATGAGCCCAGGAACGAGAAGAATGTACCTGACTATGTGGATACAATCTCCACAGGAGAAGGTTCTTGGGTGGGAATGATCTACAGTGTTCCTACGGCGTCTTTCTACAGACCATGTTATCATATATATATATATGTGAGGACCTTATGACTGCGTCAGCAAACGTTGTTACCGCAACTTAATATTGAAACAAACAAACAATTAAACCATGGGGATGAGTATTTTTGTCTATGAAGAAGAAGGAGATGCGTATACTAAAGACTTAAGAAGTTCTAGATAGGTTGTGACGTGACGATTGACGGCTAAGTATGACCTATCTATAAAACTAATAATCAAAATCAATGTATATAAAACTCTTACGATACTGAATGGCTGAGAGACAACGCACAGCCGAAACTACTGGTCGTAGAAAGCGAAAATTTGGCATGTAGGTGATGTAGGTTCCTTGGGGAGTGTAGGGGGGAGCACTAAAAGAAATTCCTACAGGAACGGGAGAAACCGGGATAAGCGCGTATAAAGTCGCGTGCAAAAGCTAGTATCTAATAAAAGTCCTCCTGACCGGTTTCGTGCCAATCTCAACGAAGACTAGTCATCGGCGCAGGACATATTATACTACACAAGTGTGTGCGCAAACACAGATACACAACCCTCTTCTATCACTCTAATGATCTGATCGGGCGGAAATCATACATGACCAAAGAGATCTGGCACAGGGCCAACGGCTTAGCGTGCTATCAGAGACACGAGGATGTCACACCACCAGTTGTGGGCTGTCACAGAGAAATTCGTAACGAAAAGCCCCGATGACATTTTCTGCCTGACTTGGGAATCGGATCCAGGTTCCAGGACCACGCTCACCTAACTGTAGACACACATACTGTTGACATTATCTATTTAAATAACTCAGTATAATTATAGTGGACATAGTAATTGAACGGCAGTTAACCCTTTTTACACGGTAGTTGAGACTATCATCAATCATTTTGCAATCACTTAATTAACTATAGACCGCATGGGTCGATGAATACTATAAACTTTGGACTGCGATAAGCTGAGGTGATTGATTAATTCCACGCTTCTAATGGTTTGTACAGGATGAGTTTTTAGCAGGGATCAGAGGTTTTATCATTTACAGGAGCCGTTTAGCTTATTGATCGGTATTATTAAAAATGACGTGATGGTGATGATGAAAGGAGGTGACTGCGCAAAGGACGAGTGATAAAGTATGGAAGAAGGAGATTAAACCGGCCAAGTGCGAGTCGGACTGGCGTGCCAAGGATTCCGAACGAATAATATTTTTTAACATGTTACTTTAAAATCATAGACTTCTTATTGTCTACAGGTAAAAATATATTACCTATATTTATTTCAAAATTTTAGGCTCTTAGTTTTGGAAATTGGGATGGTAAATTTTCTTTCGTGTTCTTTAATTACTTCGGAACGGATTTTTTTATTTATTAAAAAAAAATACTTTGAGACCCTTACTTGATGACTTTTTTGATTTGATATTATCACACAGTACAGTTGGAAAAACTTTATTTTTTATTATTACCCCCCAAAAAGAAGACCCATTTTCAAAATTTATATATATTATAATCCTTATTTCAAAATCAAAAAGCGCTCCTCATCCTCTCCTCTATATAAACTATAACTTTGATGTGCCCGACAGGGTCCATAATTGGTTCTACTTTAAGACTTACCAACTGTTGTACATTACATTATGGAATGCAATAAAGTATTGAGTATTGAGTTAAAATTAACTTACTTTCGCTACGCGTCTGTGTTTGGGTCACAGAAGGTTATAATTATGTGTACCAAATTTCAACTTTATCGGTCTAGTTATCTAGTACATTCGGAGAAAATCAGCTGTGACAGGCGAAAAGACAGACACATAGACTGACAGACAGACAAACAACCGAGTGATCCTATAAGGGTTCCGTTTTGAATACAAAGGTTCGGAACCCTAAAAATCGATTAAGAGGCTTAAACAAGTGACAATCTATTACGCGTGGCATCAGAAATCAATACGCCTTTCTTCTCACAACTATGATTGGGTCGGATTCCAGTCCATCTGGATGCAGTTGAATACCAGTAGGTACCTATTCATTTAAAAATATATTATGATAGGCAATGTTGTCGTTTTTACCTCAAGTTCAATTTTTTGATGCTCTAAAGGTGTTTTAAAAAAAATAGAAACTGTATTCCTATGGCTTAGAGTCCAATGTTGGACAGTAATTGAAAAAACATACGACTTTCTTAAAGATTTATTGAATAAAAACGTCAAAATTGCAGCTTTTTACGGTATTTAACACGGAGCGATAAATCCTATCCTACTTAGTTACTGGGTAACACAAGACCCCTTGGCAAGACTGATGTCAGATTTCCTGGCATCTTCAGTCGTAGTTTTCGGCTTTTGTACCCGACGACTACACTGCCTGGTTAAAGATCTAGGTACAAATGCGCGCTTTCTGAGGCACGGAGAAATCTGGGTCGGTATGTTAAGATGGTTCTAATCAAGTGGGATGGCATGGGCGTGCAGTAGGCTACAGTAAGGGTAGGCCAGTCCATACATAATGGCCAAAAAAAAAAACTCACTACATTATTCAGGGTTGGAATCACGATGCGAATTTTCGTCCGATTTTTGTTTTTGGGGAATTATGTATGGGCTGGCCTACCCTTACTGTAGCCTACTGCACGCCCATGTTGGATGGACACAGTTGCTTACAAATACAGTGTTTAAAACACAGTGTTAATAATAAAAAATTGTTTGAACTCATGGGTTGCGGAATTTATTCGAAAGTCACCGCGGCCCTGGAACGCAGAGGGCATTAGGAGGAACACAGATTGGTTTTAGCCAGTAAGAGTCTTACAAGTTCTTCTTTTCTTTCTCCCTTCTATCATCAAATGACTGACGAGACATTTGATGATCTTCCGTCATTAAAAAAAATGGGTTAATCTACCACAAGAAAACTAGGTCAACAAGAAGACTTTTCTGTCTGGTAATTTACAAGGTAAATATTAAATATTATTTTATCTCGCTTATTTAGACACGTGTAGACACAAACATAGGTATTTAGGTATACAATCTAAAATCATAAAAATTATCTCCCGAGCCTATTTGCACACATCAAAAATTATCTAATAAACAAATGTTGTATAATATATGTATTTTGTGTTACGTTAAACGTTACTAGTATGTACGTTAACTAGTGTTATGCAAGCAATTCGTTTTATTTCCTGGTAACATCATGCCTCACTATAGGATGATAAGATAAATAAAGATCATTTCCTTAAAGAAAAATTGTGATTGAAATAGCCTGAATATTTCAGTATATACTGTCAGATCTCCTTGGCTCCAGGTCTCTGGCAGACAAGGTAGCCTTTTGGAAACGTCTGGCGAAAAGTAAAAGAGAATTTGAAATAGGAATATAAAAATATGTTTTGTTTTTTATATGGGACTCCGGGGCCAGCGCTCGTTGAAGGCTGACGTAAAATATATTATGAAAGTTTAAAAGGCACAACTGGCTGGTTTTATTCTATGTATACCCTTCTTACCTCATTCCTGCCGCACTTGACCAAGTACGAGGGTGTCTCCGGAAGCCGCAGGAGAATGCAGAAGTGGATGAGGGGAATCGCGAGCAGGATCCAGAGCACTGTGTTGAAAGGCAGCAGGTCTCCTAGCACGAAGACAAGCAGGTTTCCAGCGGTCTGGGGACAAAAATATAGATTTTAGAATCAAAATCAGGCTACCTAGTCTTTTCAAAAACTGGGGGATAAAATTGATAGGTGCTGTGATTTCGGGTTAGTTTAGCCCTGGGGTATAAGTTTGGTCCTAATTCATTAATTAAAAAGAACACATCTGCTATGTTCTTGGTAAAGTAGTTAAAAGTTTCAACCAAAGTTACACCCCAACGCCAAAGTAACCCGTCTTCAAGATAGGTAATAAAATTATTGTTGATATACACTTTTTAACGAAAGCTCTTGCACTTCCCAACTATCACCTATCGACAGATACACTCAGTTTAGCCTGATTTACATTTGTCAACTGTTGAGCGAAGTTGACAAGTACACTCACGATATTCCTTGCTATCTTCAATAGCTATAGTAGGCGCCAGATAAATGTGGAATAAAGTACATTGACCTTTCCCTAATAACTGTTCATAGGTACCTGAACAATTAAATATGAATCGTTTTTCATTATTAGACAATGTTAAGGATCACGAGAGATGATGATTCGGGACAGCTTTGTGTCATTAATTCCGTTTTTCAAATTAAAAATGTCAATAATTGTAGGTGGGTCAATGACCGTTATTCCACGATTATCTGGCGCCTACTATAGTTCGTTGAAATAAAGCGCTAGCACCAAGCATTGCCTTTCGACCAATCCATTTGCACTCCCATAATCGTCTTCTTTTTTTAAGGATGGGAAATCATCAAATGACTTCTTCCGCTCTGGGTGGAGCGGAAGGGCGTGTCAGACTCTTACTGACTAAAACCCATCCGTGTTCCTTCTAAAGCCCTTTGCGTTCCAGGGCCGCGGTGACTCTTTCGAACAAATTCCGCAACCCTGGTAATCCCATAATCGTCTTGGTTAAATTATTTCGTAATTTGTTTTACCATTTGCTCCATAATAAAGGAGAAAATTTTGCGCAAATCGCACGTTTTTGTCGGCGTTGCTCGTCCACGGAGAAATGCCACTTGACTTGCTGTAGTGTAAACACTGCAACTGTCCTTGACCAATGTAAATCGGGCATAAAAGACTACTTGAAATAGGGACTTAGGTATTTGAAAACCCGAACAGACAAAAATAAAAAGGCACTTGTCAATCTTCAAAAGCAAACTGTCTATAAGTAGGTACTGCATACAAGTGCAAAGATTGTATAACACTTATTTATTTAATACTTTACGCACACAAAGACACAGAGGGAGAATTAATGCTTGAGGCATTTTCTACCAGTCAAACCTTTGGGTGATGCAGAGATAAATAGTGGTAAATAGGTTTTAAATGAATACATCAAATTGACTTCAATCAAATGTGTAAATGGGCTCATGACGTAGGATTAATAATAAACGCATCTAAAACAAAAATGTTCACATACGTTCATCACACAATAAATGTACCACTACACCGACAATTATAGATCATGAACATTCTTGCCTCCATAGCGTGTCAAAGGCTTGCAAATGCCCAATACTGGAAGTAGTCGATAAACACATGTACATCGGTCTATTAGTGGATAGCCGATTCTGTTGGGGTCCCCACAAAGAATACGTTTGCAACAAACTGAGGTCTATTACAGGTAAACTTAGCATCTTGAACTATAAATTGCCTTATAAAACACTAAGAATGTTATATATGGCCTTGACAGACTCGGTTATCAACTACGGTCTCAGCAGCTATGGGAGAACTCACCATACATACTTATCAGATATTTATAAATTACAATTAATAATAATCTTGTTTACAATTAAAAATAATCTTGTTTCATTGTAATGAGCTTAAAAACAACGCCTTTCGCAATTTTCGGAAACTGTTGCAAGTTACGTCACAGTTAAATGTTCTTTTAATAAACACGGTCATCAAACATATTGGGAAAACCTCCGATTGTAGACAACTTTCGTGTTTCAATTTGATGACGTACACTTCAATATACGCTGCATCGAATAGAATTGGTACAAACAAATAATGAGAAAAAAATTAGCGTTGTGACGTACGTACCTATATTTATTCTGAGAACGCATACTTACGTGGAAAGAACCTATTGCCAAAGTGTTCCTAGAAATCACTTATTTTACTTACAACTAAAAATGAAGCAGCACTTTTGCTTTGACAGACCCAAAAATATCTTTAGATATTTGCCCATTAGCGCATCTCAAATAAAATTCTACGGGGAGTACCTAATTCTCAGTACTAAGACTTACAAAAACTCTTCCTCGAACTGAAATAATAACAGGAAAATCGCCTGTCTTTGTTTGCAGGGGAACACCTAAGTATGTCTGCATTCTTTAGAAAAAAAAAACAGGTAGATCATCATATTTTCCTTATATTATCGTGCCTTACTCGTCACGAGTTGCAATTGTTTTTGTTATTGGGATAATCGGTTGTGGTCTAGAATGTCGTGATTGACAGAATAGGTATGTCGTGGAGTTTCTTGCGCGCTCTTCTCCATAGAGATCGACGCTTTGGAACGTGCAAATAGCTTCATCTCTTTGGACAGACCGACCTTGACAATATTCAAAAGTGCCTGTAATGGTTTAATTGAAATAAATTTGAGTCAAATGTGTGTGATTCCCACCCAGGGCAAATCTTTGTGTAATGAGCATGATAATTTGTTCTGGGTGTAGTTTGTCTATAATATGTTTGTATTTAAAAATATATAAGTATGTTTATCAGTTGTCTGGTTGCCATATCACAGGCTCTGCCTAGTTTGGGATCGGATGACCGTGTGTGAGTTATCCCAAGATATTACATTATATATTGTTATATTATTGTATATTTTCCTCTTAGGGCGAGTTTTATCCGTAGTGAACTCAACAAATGGTCATACATAATCATCTGCCTAGCCTTTTTCCAACTATATTCGGGTCGGTCTCCAGTTTTCAAATCTGACGAAACTAAAGTGGACCCAATTTGCATGACGACTTTGTAAACTCCGATTTTGAAGATTTTCAAAAGGATGTTCAGGGCGAATAAAATTTGTTGAACGTAATACCAAACAAAAAAATATTCTAATATTAGGCTAAGTTAGCTACTAACTGAAGCTACTAACAATATATGGATGTAATACTGAAATAAAATATTTGTATTTGTATAGAGGCTTTTTTTTAATGATGGGAAATCATCAAATGACTTCTTCTGCTCTGGGTGGAGCGGAAGGGCATGTCAGACTCTTACTGATTAAAACCCATACGTATGATGAAAACTATCAGATGTGAGAAAAGCCCAAAATTTCTCAGATTTCCCTATTAAGTTTTTTTACGCCTGATCAAACCAAAATTAACGGATTTGAAGACCACGTTCAAAAGTGTGTTTTTGGAAATCTGTGAGTGAGCCCCTAACCTTGGGCTCGTATCTGAAACATTTCAGATATATACCTACTCAGTATTATTTCAGCAAGGTAACCCTACTGAGCTATATGGTAAGGTAAATTGAATCCTGCCAGGGTTGCAGAATTTGTTCGAAAGAGTCACCGCGGCCATGGAACGCAAAGGGCTTTAGAAGGAACACGGATGGGTTTTAGTCAGTAAGAGTCTGACACGCCCTTTCGCTCCACCCAGAGCGGAAGAAGTCATTTGATGATTTCCCATCCTTAAAAAAAAAGGTAAATTGAATAAGGTCTTCAACTTAACGGCAGAGGACGTAATTATAATCGGTGTATTTTTTTTTTATTACCAGTAAGTCGACCGCTTATCGGGCACACTGACCCACCGGGTATCCGGCCAATACCGATGGTTCAGATGGCCAATCCGGGCCTGGACTCTTGTGACTGTTTTTATCCCCAAACGTCCTTACTTTGGTATTGTTCGTCAAATCGTTGAGCTCCTTAAAGTTCTAAGTTTGAGCTACACGATAACTGACAAATGCTTGTACTGTCTGGACAGGTCCACTCAAATGTGATACTTTGCTCAAAAACCCACTTCAGACATTAATCTACATGGTTCTCATATGATTTGACCAGTACGATTGTATGGACTTTAAAAGAGAGTTTGACCTCTAGAGTTTGTTTCGGTGTTTCTTCTCAGGGTAGTAAGCTAGGAAACACCGGCCTCATCTAGTTTAAAAATGACCAAAAAATATTGACGTATAAAAGTGTTATGTTTAACCTACTTACAAAATAAATATCATTTATCATACTTTAACTATGAAAGAATCATTAAATGCCGTGTGAAGCCGGGACGGGACGCTAGTATATAATACTTTTGATAAAGAATGGCAATCCTACTTATCACTGGAGACTAGACAGGTCAATTAATTAATTAATTAATGGTCACTGATAGTGAATACACGTGCATAAACTAGACATAAATACCTATTCTAACCATTTGTTTTGTCTTTTGTTATTATTGGTTTGTCTGTTTGTAGAAGGTCATCTCGGGAAATAAAAACTGAACCGATTAAGAAATGCTTTTACTGATAAGTAATACAGATATATAACGAGATGATAGAAGGGATAGATAACGAGAGTTAAGCCGAGGAAAAGTCGGAATATTAGGTATTTAAAAAGATTTTGTTATTGTATTTTTTATAAGCCAATTTGTTCTATTCAACATTCGTTATCGTGAACTACCGACATAAATACTTGTACAGAATCTACACGTGGTAATGCTTACGTATTATTTTTAATATACAATAGGTTAATCTCTATCTTATATAATTCTAAGGCGCATGCCGTATACATACATTTATTTATCTCCGGAGAGCAATAATTACTTGATGATAGACTCATTTTACTACGATAACTCACATAGTAAGATTCTTGTTGACTATTTTTAACCGATCAATTAGTCGGAACCTTTTTTAATGTATGTTCCCCGATTAGTCGAAGATGGCTGGACCGATTTGGATTTTTTTTTGTTTGAAAGTGTATACTTCCCAGGTGATTCCATGATCATCAAGTCTGATGATGGGATCCTGGAGAAATAGAGAGAACTCTTCAAATAGGCACACTTGAAACGATTTGGGTATTTTTTGGAAGAGTCCTTTCTCGGAGTAGTCCCATTTCAAATTGGTCAAACTTTGATTTCGGCAGTCGGCGTCAAAAAAAGAAAACACAACAAAAAACACCGACTGCCGAAATCAAAGTTAGTTTTTAGTGTTTTTTTTATTTGGAAGTCGGTTGTATTTTTTTTTAAATAAATAGATCATTTCACTCAATTGACTGCCTCGTTGAATGTGAGCGTGAGGTCTTTGGTTCGATTCTCAGGACGGGCAAAATGTTCTTGGATTATTTTTTTAAGGCGCTTCTTTTATTAGCCATTAATACTGAGGTTGACATGTCCCTGTCGTGACGTATTACCGTCCCATCGGACTATAAGGTTGTGACCAAACGAGCGTAATTTTGAGTTCTGAGACGCGTAAAATGAGTCGCGGAATTTACGTTGCATTCGGTTTCATAATAAAGTCCTCTTTATGCCACACTGCGACGAAAAATGAGTTGGCATCGCCGTGAATGCAGAGTAATGGATTAAAGTGAACCGGCGTTTGCGCTCACTTTTGTACACTATTATACAAAGTCAAAGCGTTATTTCAATGAGGTCATTAAACGGCACTTTTGAACGTCATCATTTACAGTTCAGTCAAATAATAGTATTCAATTAATAAAGTGACTCTACTGTCTCTACTCTACTTCATACATATAATATCTCATGCGTACTTGGCAGATCTCCTTTGAGATTGACCACGGTGATTGATATATTCGGTCGGAATATTATCTGGATTATTATCTATTTTTCAGTAGCACGGAGGATTTATGCCTGACTGAAAGGCTCGTTTCCATGACACTCTGATAGAGGGGACTTAAAGTTAACTCAGAAAATGCGGATCAACTCTGTCTAATATTTTGGGGAGTAGTAGTATGGTTATTTTTTTACGCTCATGCAAACCCCAATCAAATCCACAAGTCATGATTGACGTTGAGTGATGGAATTCAATCGACATTATCGTAAACATAAAATAATCTTAAATATGGCGGCGATATATTATTGGCTGATATTAGGGATTCGAAAAAGGGCAAGAACCTATTCCATAAACATGGTTTTCTCGAAATTCCTATAGGAACAGGAAAATACGGGATATGCGCGTACGAAATCGCGGGCTTAAGCTAGTCTTATAATCGTTGAACGAGCGAAACTGGAGACACCTCGACACGGATAGGTAAGGTTCATTACGGAAGTCGCAAATGTTCCCGCGATTGCCGGCGTAGGTAGGAAATGGAACACCCGTGTGGTTTTAGTCAGTAAGAGTCTGACAGACCCCTCCACCCGCCCTAGGGTGAGGACATCCATGAGGATTACGCCCCGTTAAAAAAAAAGGTTCAAAGGGGCTGACAGGAGTGACAGGGTAACTCCTTTGTTGAAACCCTTTTCAACCCCTAGTTCACGTTAGGTTGGTTGCGGAATTTGATCAAAAGAGTCACCGTGGCCCTGGAACGCAAAGGGCTTTAGAAGGAACACGGATGGGTTTTAGTCAGTAAGAGTCTGACACCCCCTCCGCTCCACCCAGAGCGGAAGAAGTGATTTGATGATTTCCTATCCTTAAAAAAAAAAGAAAAAAAAATGTAAATGGTGCATCTGAAACAGGAGTCCGGCGCAGCGGAACGCAGTTTAAGCCGGCTTTACTATTCAATTAAACATAAAGTATTAATTTATTACTTCATAGAAATCTTACACAATATGAACATTATTGCTTTTGTTTTTAAGGCGCAAAAACGCTGTATACTGTCCATGTGTGGCTTAAAAACTACCGAAACTTGTAAACCTCATTTTCAAACATTAAAATTACTGACTATGCCAGTCATGTACATTTACGAGACTGCTTTATTTGTGAAAATCAATTTACACCATTTTCAAAAACTATCATTTTTTAAAAAGACTCCAATGCGTTCTCAATATATGAATAAACTGTGCGACAGAAAATGCAGAACTGCTCCAATGAAAAAGAGCTTTTTTGGCATGGCTCCAAAAATTTACAACAATATTCCCGAAAATATAAAAAAATTGCCCTTATAAAATTTTAAGAAAAGTCTCTACTCGCTATTAATTGAAAAATGTTAGCATACTTAGTGTAGAGGATTTTATTAATGAAAAAATTAATATTTCACGTGCAATAAACATTTGATGTGCTTACTTTTAAAATATTTTAAGACAACTGATCTCTTTTTAAGCGTCTTTATAATTTTAGATTTTATTAAGATATTTATTAAGTTAAAATATTATCTTTCTTGTAAGCACTTAATTTAGTTTTTTTGTTTTATATATAGTTTATAATTTGCTGTTATTTTTTTCAATATTTGTACGCCTTCACGGCAAAACATAGCGCCCTTATGTTTAAACCTAAGACCTTTATGTAAATACCTATGTTTCACAAATAAAGTCTGATTCTGATTCTGATTCTGATTCTGACCATAGTTTAACTGCAGGTATGTTAACAAATTAAAATAATAGGAACTTATCAAGTGACATTGTATCATTAGTTGTTATATATAATAAAGCTCGTGGCTAAATAATAACAGCCACACGGGTCGATCTTTAAGGTTAAGCAACGCTTGCCGAGGTTGATCTGTGGATGGGTGACCATCTTAACATACCGAGACTCCTCCGTGCCTCGGAAAGCACGTTAAGCCGTTGGTCCCGGCTGTCATTTGTAGATCTTTGCAGCCGTTACGGATAGTCAAGAAGCCAGAAAATCTGACACCAGTCTTACCAATGAGGACCTTGTTACCCAGTTAATGGGTTGTGGAGGTCTGGTAGGCAGCCGCTCCACGTAAAATACTGGTATTCAGCTGAATCCGGTTTGACTGGAAGCCGACCCCAATATAATTGGGAAAAGGCTAGGCAGATGATGATATACCAATCATGAAAAAAAACACCGATATTAAATTTAATATTACATATAAAATTATTTTTTAAAATAATATATTTAAAAAAAATATATTATTTACCCGTTTATCATGTGAGTTAGAGATTACATTAACAGCTCGTTTAGAACGCCTTACGTCTGAACTCACGCGTTATAATTAAATCGGTTCACTGCATTGTACTATTGAACTTGACTTGCAATTCAAGGCGCTCGCACGTGATTAGAATTATGTACTATGTTGGCGCCTAGATCAACGGCGCAAATTTAAACGTGCGTTTGCTTGCATTACATTTGGGTTAATTGATCAACCCCCTCCTCCATCCCCCAATCTCACGTGAGATTTTTCAAAATGTGTGGTTTGACAGTCAGTAGATGTATAACGTCGAAGTATGAATGAAATTATTTTCTTTCGAACGAATTAGCGAATGATCTTAATCGTATTACGATTACGCTTAAGATTAAATCTTAAACATGTACCTACAATCTGGATTAAAAGGACCAAAATAGTATTTTTTTTTTGTTTCAATCAGAAAAAAAATTGCGTGATATTTGCCGAGACCCTCCCTCCAACGTAAGATTAGATGAGATTTGACTCGACCCCCTCCCCCCCTTAAACATCTCACGTATTTTATGAACGCCCCCTAACTCGACATAGCATAGCAGTGTATATTGAGAAAATTGATGAGTATTTGCGGTAAATTTTTTGGTTACCGCGAAGTCTTTACCAATTTGTGGGCACACGAGACTCTTTTTCTTAACGAGATTTTTTTTTATTTCGTTTCTAAACCTAGAGAGGAGACAAGACGCAGTTCAAAAATATTACTTAAAATTCTCAAAAAATGGCGGTGCTGTCAGCGTTTTAAAATCTATAATAAACAGAGGCAGCACTAATAGGGATGTTACCTGGGTTAAAAAAAAATTGTATTTTTTCATCACTTCTGTATTGATTATCGAAAAATATTGGATACCTAGGTACGTATTTTTTATTTTATCAGATCAATAAAACATTACGAAGATAAAATGCATCAAAGATAAGGAGTGAACTAGAGAAAGAATAGTACTGGTAAGTGACGTCACATGAGTTTTCATCGCACTGTATCGTCTTCATTTTTTGTTTACGTTACAAAAGAAAAATCACGTGTTTGGAAATTTATCTGATGGTCTACATATATTTTTTTTGTCAAATACCCTATTGCTTGCGTGACGTCACTCACAAGTCCCGCTATATTGAATTGAAGCGAGTATAAATGATATTTTGTGTGACGAGGTTAGAAGAATAAGTTCAAAAATGTATAACTTCTCTATTTTTTGATCATTTCAATTTTTTTTTTTTTGTAAATCGTAATGTTTTAGTTTCACTTTTAAATAAGTATTCATTAATTTAGATTTTTCATTCTACTCAAATATCCTACACGAGCTCCTAAAAAATGCATCTACCATATTATCTCTTCACCACCCTTAGTTGACTGGTAGAGAATGCCTAGGGCATTAAGTCCGCTGCTGTACCTACGAGTATGTGCATGAAGAATCAAAATTAGTAAATGATGGATGTTCAAACATAATATTACTGACCTGTGAGAATATAACAAAGGTCCCCGTCATGCCTCTGATGCTGTCCTCGCTGATCTCTTTGACGTACAGGGGACAAACTACGAAGCCTCCTCCGGAGCCGAACCCAATGAGGGCACGTGCCCCGATCAGGGCGATTGGATGGGCGCAAATCAGCTTGACGGCCCAGCCGACCTGAGGATGACAGATAATGATTAAGAACGATAGTTGGCCTTCTTTTATTCAAGTCGATTATGACCCTATTTTGTGGCCAGTAAATGGCCACGTTTATAGTGGCGTTGGTGGCATTCATTAGGTCCTCGATGGTGCAGGGGCACTTATGGCATTCCAGCAAGTGGACAAAATCTGGTCGTAGGTAACAGCTGTGAATATTTTTTGGAATTAAGAAGACAACACGAGACAAGTAACTACCTATTTAATAAAATAGGATGGTAGGTTCATTTTGGTCGAGTAAAAAGGAGAACTTATGAACAGTTTTTGGAACGGGCATATAACTATGTCGCGTTGTATCTTGTTGCGGTAAGAACCATTCAAAGGACTATGTTCCGGCCTACGTCATATTACAACGAGTTTTGTAGCCAATCAACTACGTCAGAAGGCGCCATGACACGACACAACACAGCAATGTAAACCCGGCTTAATATGCTACACAGTTGAACCACAAAGTTCATAATGTTTGACAAATGACTTCCTTTTGAATTTATGTTTTCGTTTAGTAGACAAAGGACGCTCATTTCCCCGTAGACGGGGCTACGGGGAAAAAGCTTCTTTAATTTTATTATATTTGTGACACCCTGGGGGAGCATTGCTTATTGCTACGGCATTTTCGAATATTCGACCCTTAAATGTATGCGACTTATTTGTGTACTGTTAGGTCATCCCCTAGGACAGGTATTGACCTGTCCTTCAATAAGATAGAAACACCCAGTGGACTTTATAAATTAACAAGCTGTTGGCCGCAACTTCGTACGCGCATATCCCGTTTTTTCCGTTCCCGTATAGCCTTTCTCATGAATGTGGCTATCAAATTATACAAAATATTTTCGAAATCCGACTGGTAGATCCAGAGATCAGCGCGTTCAAACAAACAAAAGAACTCTTCAGCTTTACTATATTAGTATAGATAGTATAGATAGATATATTAAATCATGGTGCTCATCATATTATAGCCAGCCTGTATTGCCCTACTGCTGGGCCACGTCAATTCTTCTATGGCTCCCTGTTCTACGTCTTTTTTTAATATCATAACAATGCTAATTCTGTGAGAGGAGGATTCAATGAGAGGAGCTCGTGGCTAAAGAAAAATCTGCCGCACGGGTCGATCAAGGTTAAGCAACGCTTGCCAAGGTTGGTCTGTGGATGGGTGACCATCTTAACTTAACGAGTTTCCTCCGTGCCTCGGAAAGCACGTTAAGCCGTTGGTCCCGGCTGTCATTTGTAGATCTTTGGCAGTCGTTACGGATTGTCAGAAGCCAGTAAATCTGACACCAGTCTTGCCAAGGAGTACCGTGATACCCAGGTTAATGGGTTGTGGAGGTCTGGTAGGCAGCCGCTCCACGCAAAATACTGGTATTCAGCTGAATCCGGTTTGACTGGAAGCCAACCCCAATATAGTTGGGAAAAAAGGCTAGGCAGATGATGAACAATGCTAATTCTGCCACGCTAGCAATACAAGCAGCTCGTAGGTATATTTCTTAGCAAATCACACGCACTGCTCCTATCACTAGCTCGGCAAAGTTACACTTTCCAAAGCGTAGATCAACGGAGAAGAACGAGGAAGAAATCATACAAAATATACTTACAGAAATAGGCACAGAAGCAAACAGCAACGCATTCTTCCTTCCAAACTTATCAGCGGCCACTCCATACACGAACACAGCAATCGGCGCGAAGATGAACATTATGGAAGCCATCCAGGACACATCCTCCTCAGAGAGCGGGGAGTTCGAGGGGGAGTAGTCCCCCATGAGCAGCGCCTTGTTGGGGGAGATCCACCCCATGGCTGTGCCGTATGCCAGGATCGGCATACATACTGGAATGAGGAAAAATTGGCGTTAGTAATTGTGGTTGATGGTTTTATGAAGGGAGTCGTTTCAAGTGTTTCTTCGATAGATTTCTCATATGGTACTGCCGTTATGAGTTTAACAGCTGTTATAATAATAATAATAATAATAATATCTTGGGACAACTCACACACGGTCATCCGATCTCAAACTAGGCAGAGCCCGTGCTATGGCAACCAGACAACTGATAAACATACTTATATATTTCTAAATACATACATATTATAGACAAATAACACCCAGACACAGAACAAATGATCATGCTCATCACACAAAAATTTGTCCTGTGTGGGAATCGAACCCACGACCTCCGGCTTAGCAGTCAGGGTCAATAAGCACTCGACCAACAGGCCAGTCCATTTTATGAGTCTATAGAATAATCATGAGTATTCTAAGGACTTTTTTTGATTGTTCTGTCTAGCCTTTCCCAAATATGGTGTGTAGGGTCGGCTTCCAGTTGAAAAGAAGGCAGCTAAGTACTGGTATTTCACATGGAACGACTGCCTATTTGATCTTCAGAACCCAGTAACTGCGTATCACAATATCCCTTTGTAAAACAAAACACACACTTGGATGTTCACTTGTTTTTATAAATGATTGTCCTGCAGTGCGGTTCTGTAAATATGTCGAAGTGAAGGCTTGGGTGAAGTGATCACGAGGTGAGCTGCCAATCCATGCAATCAAGATGGAATGACAACTCACCTCGTGATCACCTCACCTAAGCCTTTACTTCGACGTGTTTACAGAATCGACCAGCTGTTCTTAATATGAGGTGTACAATAAAGTAGGTATATCTAAATATATATAAGTGAGGGGTCAGTCACTCACTCATTCATTCATTCATTCACGTACTGATTAATCACGAAATCTCGGAAACGACTTAACCTATGAAGATGAAATTTGGCATGGAGGTAGATTATGAGCAGGAGGCATCAGCGTCAGGATTTTAGGAAAGGCGAACGGCAGAATTCGTACAACATACTTTTTTTGTAGTTCTGTGATAGAATTTGTACCACTTATTAAGGCAACTAAACCATTCATTTTCATGTAACATTAGTATTTTTAGAAGTCCGGATTAATTAATTATAGCAATTAAAAGATTTAAGTAATATTTAAAAACAGAAATAACAGTAAATATAATTAACCAATTATACATTATACCTTACAATGAATAATTATTGCATACAATCTTAATAATTAACCATTTAATTATAGGAATTATTTTCGCCATCAATGTTTTTTTTTGTATTGGCAATTATTTTATTGACAGGTTAGGAAAATCTTTCCGAGTCAGTTCTTTGCTGATGTTTTGGATTGTGGTTTGTAAATGCATCTGAGCAATTAAGCAAATTATCTGGTAATTTTTACGTTGAGTTGAGCTACCTGCCCCTTTCTTAGATGAAATAAAATTAAGAATCGATTAAGTAATTATAAGAACAATTAAATAAAATATGTAAGTTCCTACAAAAACAAAGTTGGTTTATTTACCCACACTCAAAACTCCATCAGCACTTCATCATCATCATCAAACTATTGCAGACCGCTGCTGGACGTAGGTCTCTCCTTAAGCACCCTACTGAATAGTTACAATTCTCATGTCAATTTGCCAACTTAATGATAAGCAAAACACTACAAAGATAGCACCAGCTATCTATTATATCCTTTTTCACCAAAACAATGTTATGTGCCTACACGTAATAATATTTATTGGGACATAACCTCAAAAATAAAACTGGTTATAACTTTTAGGTCCCAACTTCTAAAAATCTAAGAATTTTAAAAGGGCTTGCCTATCGTATTGACTACCAATTAAAACAAAAAATATCCCAAAACACGATATTTTATTAGGTGTACGAAACTCCCATACAACCCTGCCGTTCGCCTTTCCCCCGTAAAGGGGTGAAATAGGAGTTGGAAGTTTGTATGAATGCAGCGCAGACGAAGTTGCGGACGAAGTGCTAATAGTAAATAAATAAATAATACTAGTGTCAAATTATCTAGTTTCTGACCTGATGGATAGGCACTGCTTAGTTATTCGTAGATATAGTGTCAGTCAAGTTCAATTATCTCAACTGCTATTGGAACGATTTTCGTGGAACCTTATTTTATTTTTATTTATTTACTAGTTGCCGCCCGCGGCTCCGCCCGCGTGATTGTCGAAAACTATCCTAAGGGAACATATTCCCGGGATAAAAAGTATCCTATGTGTTATTCCAGACTATAATCTACCTCTGTGCCAAATTTCATCAAAATCCATTCAGTAGTTTTTACGTGAAAGAGTAACAAACATCCATACATACATCCATACTTACAAACTTTCGCCTTTATAATAGTAGTAGGATTTATTGGCCTATCTACAATTTTTATACTGTTTGTCCTAATAATAAAAGCAATATGATAAAAACATAGTGTACAATATGATGCGATAGACACAGCATGCTTATTTTAGTTTATTACCACTACTCGAGTACCTACCATCAAAAATATACTAACATTTTACTTATCACCATACAGGCAGCCTTTCCGCAAACCATTATCAAAGAAAAACCAATTTTCCCACACAAGAAAGCTTAAGGATTCCATTCATGCCAATTTTATTTACCATTCGTTGAGTGCAAGAAACATAAAAGTCCGTAACTATGTGTAAATGTAATCTATTCGTGCGTTGAACTCAATAAAAAGCCTGCTTAAGCAATCTAAAAATACTTAGAGTAAATATAGACTATGCCTTACTTGGCACTAGGCGCCTCAGCAGGTATGCGTCCCTGGTACCTCAAGGCACGACTGAGGTATTTTTAGAAGTAACTGAACTTGTCCGTGACTCACGTCTTTGATTTGTAACGTGTCTATGGAATGAGGGAAATTCGATTTTGGAAAACGAGTTTTTTTTTTTTAATTTTCATTTTAATTGTCCTCGTTTATCGCCCTTTCTATTTTGTGTGCTTTAGAAAAAATAAGCGAAGTGAACAGTTTTGAAAAAATAACAATACATCTAGGAAATATGCAAACTTCCTTTTATTTGAATAGAAATTTGAACCATTTTTAACCGACTTCAAAAAAAGGAGGAGGTTCTCAATTCGTCGGAACCTTTTTTAATTTTTTTTTTATGTCTTTTCTCCGATTACTCGAAGATGGCTGGACCGATTTGGATTTTTTTTTGTTTGAAAGGGTATACTTCCCCGGTGGTCAAGTCGGATCTGATGATGGGATCCTGGAGAAGTAGAGAGAAGTTTGGGTTTCGGGTAGTTTTTAGAAGAGTACTTTCTCGGAGTGGTTCCATTTCAATTTGTTGAAGATCTGATGAAGAACTTCGGAGATAGGCAACGGAACTCCTCAATAAATGATAGCAAATGGTCTGGGCTTGCTGAAATCTTATGTCTGTCTATTGTTTTCACCAGTTCATAACATAACATCACGCCGGAACGCTGTAAAGGGGTAAGCACATCTGAACCACTAAAAATGAGATTTCTTTTTTACAAAAAGTTTTTTTTAAGAAGTCTATCGTGTGAAAATATATCTATATGTGTTTTAGTTTTATGTAAAACTTAAAATATGTAATGCATACCTAATATTTTAAGTAATTTATTTGATTCACTTAATATCGTATAAATTAAAATCTAATTTAATAAATAATAAATATGTAGGTAATAACGTAGTTCCTCTTTAGTAACGCTGTTGTTTATCAGTATTTGCAAATAATTGTCCACTGAATCCTACCTGTATTTAACTTAAAAATAGAAATAACTAGTGCATAAATAATACAAATAACATTAGAATCAATTTATAGGGCAACACTAGGAACGGTCTCATCGCAAGTTACCAAATTGAACATATGAAAATACCTTAATCCAGTTTGCAACTAAAATTTGAAGTAGGCACAAAATATGGGACAGCTAGAAACTTTATTCAACAAAAAGAGAAAACGAGAAAAGTTATGATGACTTACAGACAAATGACCGGTTTGATGGATATAAATAGACGGACAGGTAACGAGTTTGTTATGTAGATATTCATGTTGTTATGTACCATTCAAAACATGGAAAGGGCTATGCTCGGAGTTTCCTTGCGTGATCTAATCAAGAATGAAGATATCCGCAGGAGAACCGACATAGCTCGAAGAATGGCCAAACGCATGTGGCAGTGGGCAGGACACATTGCTCGCAGAAAAGATAGTCGATGGGGTCGAAAGAGTCTGGAGTGGAGGGCTATGCTTGGAGTTTCCTTGCGTGATCTAATCAAGAATGAAGATATCCGCAGAAGAACCGACATAGCCTGAAGAATGGTCAAACGTAAGTGTCAGTGGGCAGGGCACATTGCTCGCAGAAAAGATAGTCGATGAGGTCGAAAGATTCTGAAGTGGAGGGCTATGCTCGGAGTTTCCTTATGTGATCGAATGAAGAATGAAGATATCCGCAGGAGAACCGACATAGCCCGAAGAATGGCCAAACGCATGTGGCAGTGGGCGGGACACATTGCTCGCAGAAAAGATAATCGATGGGATCAAAAGATCCTAGAGTGGAGGGCTATGCTTGGAGTTTCCTTGCGTGATCTAATCAAGAATGAAGATATCCGCAGGAGAACCGACATAGCTCGAAGAATGGCCAAACGCATGTGGCAGTGGGCAGGGCACATTGCTCGCAGAAAATATAGTCAATGGGGTCGAATGGCCCTGGAGTGGCAACCGCGTACCGGAAGAAGCAGCGTTGGGAGGCCCCCACAAGGTGGACCGATGACCTGGTGAAGGCCGCGGGAATCCGCTGGATGCGAGGCGCACAGGGCCAGTCGATGTGGAGTTGTGAAGAAACTTGTAAGAGGCCTGTATCCAGCATAGCCGTCTTTCGGCGGAAATGATGACGACGATGATGTCTCTTTTTCGGATTATTTGAGTGGACTACATGTAGCTGCAAAACAGTTTGTATGTATAGATAAAATACACGTGTTGGCAATATTAATGCAAAGTTGCGAAGCCACGTCTATTCCCTCATGAGTCTGGCTAGTTTGCTTTCCATAAGCATAAGAAAGTTGGTTGCATAGTGGTGTTTGAGCTACGTTACTTTTAATTACATGCGGATCAATATCTGGCCGGGGGAGTGTGAAAATATGCGCAAGCACTCCAGTCAGTACGAGTCTGACAGACCCCTGCACCCGCCCCGAGGTGGAAGACATCCATGATCCTCATGGATGTCTTCTTTTGTTGAAAGATTTTTTAATTCATAGTGAGAAACACTGTTCACTATGAATTAAAATATCTTTTTTAATTAAGTTTAGTTTCCTACTTCATACTTGAGAAGAGGGTTGTATAATTTGGATGTTTTTCATTCTATCAATATCGCCTCAACGACTGCGGATTTGGCTGAAATCTTGGCATACGGGTAGAACATGAATTAGGTTTAATCTTTTTATACTGACTGTTGGAACTTTTTACATTTTACGTTTAAATTCACTTTCATAATTTCAGATCTTTTTTCACTTCAGTCGGCGTGACGACGCGTTCGGGTTAGCTGTAAAAATTAACACGATGAAAATGTTAACGATGCTCGTTTTCTATGAAAATGCACGTTTCCTGTGGGCTAGATCATGTCAGCGAAGCTGCAGGAAGCAACTACTTATTATGCACGTGTTTCGTTTCTATCATATATTAATGTTATCGGAAAATGGCAATTTCCATAAGACTATAAAATAACTTGAGATATTGTAAACTCTCGATAAATTGTCATCTGCACATTTGGAATACTTTGATTGTCTATAATATCTCTGTGTCGGTTCGATAAATTGTGGACTGACATAAACTGTCGACCAATCAGCGCTCTGGTCTACAATTTATCTCTTAGGTGTGATAGTTAAATTGGAAACTTGGCCCCTCATTGGTCTTTGTTGGTGTGAGCTCATATCTGAACAGACCAATGAGAGCCTTATTTCCAGTTGTAAACAGATAAATTGCAGAGTACTGATTGGTCGCTATTTTATGTCAGTCCACAATTTCTCGGAATGACTTCGAGATATTATACACTATCAAATTTTGATGTGTAAAAAAGTATTCCAAATGTTCAGTTGAAATTTCAAGTTATTTTATAATCTTAATGGAAATTGCCATTTTCCGGTGACATATTTGCCCACGACTTCAAACGCTCATATCCTATCCTATCATATCGTAGGGAAATCCTCTTTTAGTGCCTCTCAGCTTTTCACGACCAGTATTTTCGGCTTTGCGTTGTCTGTCAGTCATTCACTCATTAACGGAAGGATTTTAAATATATTGAAAGTTTTCCATACTTTCTAGCTACTGACACCAAAGCTAGCGTTAATTCAAAAATCATTTATTCAAACAAAGCTGAGAATCACCATTTTCTGAACCCCAAAATGCTCGCACTGAATATTGTTTTTAGGGAAGAAAGGGAAGGTAGATTATTTCACTCATAGTATTCAATTTTTTTTAATATCTTAATAATATCTTTTTTTTAATATCTTGGGACAACACACGCACGGTCATCCGATCCCAAACTAGGCAGAGCCTGTGCTATGGTAACCAGACAACTGATAAACATACTTATATATTTCTAAATACATACATATTATAGACAAATTACACCCAGACACAGAACAAATGATCATGCTCATCACACAAAGATTTGTCCTGGGTGGGAATCGAACCCACGACCTCCGAATGAAAGCGTTCTAACGCAGTTAACACAATGTACTAAGTAGTGTGACCGAAGCCACTTCATTATTAATTACTGCCATGATGATACAAAAGACAGATGCTTCAATTATTTCATTAACAACACAATTGCTATGAGAAATATTCCATTTTACTCTACGTTGAGTGAGGTTGCAAGTCAAGGCTCGTTTTTTTACATGAGTTATTATTTATTGAGTGGTTATTTATTATCCTTTTTATATAATAATAATAATTATTATTCTTTCTTATCAGGCAACTAAGGCCCACAGATAAATTACACAAATTAAACAAAAAAAAAAAAAAAACTCATCATCTGCCTAGCCTTTTTCCCAACTATATTGGGGTCGGCTTCCAGTCAAACTGGATTCAGCTGAATACCAGTATTTTTACGTGGAGCGGCTGCCTACCAGACCTCCACAACCCATTAACTGAATAACAGGGTAGTTCTTGGCTAGACTGGAGTCAGATTTACTGGCTTCTGATAATCCGTAACGACTGCCAAAGATCTACAAATGACACATGCTTTCCGAGGCACGATGGAAACCCGGTATTTTAAAATGGTCACCCATCCATGACCAACCTTGGCAAGCGTTGCTTAACCTTGATGGACCCGTGCGGTATGCGGATATTCTTTAGCCCACGAGCTCCTGAATTTATTTACAAAAAATAAATAAACGAATACATATTAATCTTCATTCAGAAATAATGGATTTAGAAAATCTAAGACTAAATTATGTTGTTTTCCAATGTACAGGCAGAATGCGAATTAGAATTTCGGCGTTATTCTTTTTTTTTTTTCAAAATCTACACAAAACATAGTTACATCATAAATTCTGCCAAACTGTAGTCAGCAGTCTGCCCATCTATTTAGTTTATTTACTAAATTCACTTATTAAGATCTTGGTAAAGTTGTCGCAGTGTCGCATCGCACCTGATGCGACAATGCAACAATTTTACGAAGGCCATTTATCATATTCATATATACCTATTGTTGTACGAGTAACTCATCTTTTATTTTTGAAGTCAACAAAAACTGTTTTAATAAATATTACTGAACTAAGTATATATACCAGAAATATAAATAAAATCTCCTAACTAAATTAACCCTAAAATATGGCGTCAAAAAATTCATCCGCATCGCTGTCGACTGGAAGTGTACCCAAAAGACTGGCGGCATTGCCACGTTGTATGGCAATGCTTATTCTTTGACCAAGGTGAAAGCCAGCCCTTGGGTCACGTGAAGTGTCAACTAAGCGTCTTGAGAGATCTTTGGACGAGTTATATGCACTCGGACCCCAAGAACCGAGAGTTTCAACCCCAAACGGCTCGAAAATATAACTACCAACAAGTTTATTATATTTCCGCCACTTGAGGTTCTCTGCAGCTGCAGCGGCAGCGCCAGCACAGCAATTATTTTATAGTAATTCCTAAAACAATAATTGCATCCGCTTTTGTATTGCCACTTTGAAAATGATTATAACTGTTATTTCTAACTCTCCTCTAAATCTTAGTATTACCCATGGGGGTAAGTATTATTTTCCTATAATTAACCGACTTCCAAAATAGAGGAGATTCCCAAATTCGATCCATATGTTTATTTATAAAAGGTACAACAAGAATTATGTAACGAACTAATTATTATTTGACGCTTTTGAAGCGTAGATAAGAATGTCAGTTGCGTCCACGTGGCATCAAATGATTTGGCACGAAGTGTACTGCCGTATTAAACAATGATGTAAGAAACACAATGCAAGATCTTGGTCACGCGGGCCTGCGGACGGCGAGCGTTGGGTGGCTCGCAGTCCGGTCACAATCAGGCCCGGGTCGATGGCGCGTTGTGTTCCACGCGCGCCTCAAAGAGATGTCAGCATAGGAGACGGGGCCCGCTAGGGCCAGAGTCTGCCAGCGTTGCGGAATATGTTCGAAAGAGTCACCGCGGCTAGACTCATAACATGGACTGGCCTGTTGGTCGAGTGGTTAGTGACCCTGACTGCTAAACCGGAGGTCGTGGGTTCGATTCCCACCCAGGACAAATCTTTGTGTGATGAGCATGATCATTTGTTCTGTGTCTGGGTGTAATTTGTCTATAATATGTATGAATTTAGAAATATATAAGTATGTTTATCATTTGTCTGGTTGCCATAGCACAGGCTCTGCCTAGTTTGGGATCGGATGGCCGTGTGTGAGTTGTCCCAAGATATTATTATATATTGGCACCTACTTACGTTCCCTAAAGGTTCAACTTATCTGTAAAGATCCCATTATTCCGATAACTTTAAGTCACCAGCAATTGAGCATGTTTATAGTACCTAATTAAGATAAAGACTGATTTTTTCACATTCTCATTGAAACGAATATTATATAGAAATAATATTGTGTAGTTTGTTTATAGGTTTCAAAAAAGTTTAATTTAAAAATATCTTAATTCGATTACGATTTTTATTTGGCTGATATAAAGTTTTTTTTTCTGACTGTATGACACTCAGAAAAAAACAATGCATCTTTGTAACTTGGAAAAAGTAGGTACTGTTCCTACGGCATTAGCCATAGGAAAAAGTAGTTAACAAAACACATAATTTTTATATAAAAAAAAAATTGGTTGTCTGTAAAGTCGGTTTACGGACGATAGTTTAACGTGACAACGTCATAACAAAACATTGATGAAATGGTCGTAACGTTACAATGAGCGTAACGTTACAATGAGTCATCCTTCTTCGTGCATGCAGCCGGCGTTCATCGATATATTAGACGTTTTCAGGCAAAAAAAAGAGTGTGTGTACTTATGTACACGCGTTAGAAGTTATACTTCTTTGGCGTATGGAAAAAAATAACTAAAAAAAAAACATTCACAACTAAAAAAATATAAAAGTTTTAAAATATTTGTATTGTTTTCAGCTTCAATTTGTTGCGTTCGAACGATCGCCAATTAAGTCTATTACGCTAAATAACTGATACGTTTCATAGCTTTAAAACTGTTTGTTCATAAAATAGGGCAGATATCATGCAATTTTTTTTTGGTTCGAATGTTTTGTTAGTAGTATTTGAAATTAATACCAACTTTCTATTCTGGATGGTGTGTACCTGAGAAGTTTATGGGTACCTACTTACAATGACAAACATAGTTATCGATTTTCATGCCACCTAGAACTAACTTCACGATGTAGAATTCAGATGTCGGTATGCGCGCGCATCGTAAAAATTCACTATCATCAGTTTTCTCCATCGCGCCATAAGAAGTATAACTTCAAAAACATGGTTGATGTCACTAAACGTAACCTGTTACCAAAAATTTTATACGATTTCGACTTTGTTATCTAGTGTGTAAATTATTATCCATGATTGTTACAGTCATTATCATTGCGAATGTGAATGCGATGTGATGTGTGTACCTATATTCTAATACTGGCTGACCCGCGCAACTTCGTCTGCATCACATTTTTCAGCTCCTCTCCTATTAGTAAGCGTGGTATTATATAGCCTATAACTTTCCTCAACAAACGTGCTACCAAACACTAAAATAAATTTTCAATTCGAATCAGTAGAAGTAAATTAGCGCGTTAAACCAAACAAACAAAATAAAAAAACTCTTCAGCTTACACTCTATTTCGCATACCTTTGTACTTATACTTGTGAATTTTAACCACTTACAATTCCAGCCCCGGAAAAACTTCGACATGTTTCTACTCTCCTGGTACTTGTAAATCTTTATCGCCCACAATTCCAGCCCCAGACATACTTCGACATGTTTCTACTCTCCTGGTACTTGTAAATCTTTATCGCCCACAATTCCAGCCCCAGACATACTTCGACATGTTTCTACTCTCCTGGTACTTGTAAATCTTTATCGCCCACAATTCCAGCCCCAGACATACTTCGACATGTTTCTGGTCTCCTGGTACTTGTAAATCTTTATCGCCCACAATTCCAGCCCCAGACATACTTCGACATGTTTCTGGTCTCCTGGTACTTGTGAATCTTTAGCGTTCACAATTTTAATTTAAATAAAAAGCACCAAGCAGTATTGATATCAACTTCAACGCAAATCACCGCCAAAATAACTTTCTACCCCTTTTTAACCCCGTTAGAGGATGAATTTTAATAAAATACGAAACACGTCTTCCATCAATTTTGTTAAAAAAGGTTTATGCAAAATTTGAAGTATATTGGACCAAGGAATCACGTTGTCCCATACAAACTTTGCCCCCCTTTTTCAGCCCCCAGGGGTAGAATTTCGGAAAATCCTTTCTATTCGAATGCCTACTTCATACAAAGAACACACCCTCCAAGTTTCAGGTCTCTACGATCAGCGGTCAGGCTGTGCGTTGATCCGTCAGTCAGTCATACAGGACAAAGCATTTTATATGTATAGAAGATTACGTGGAGATTTCAGATTTATCTGGTAGTTTGATTAGTTCATGCGGCAACCTTGAACCTAACCAGATAAACTTACTTTAGTATTGATCATCGGGTCATTGTGTGCACTATCTGTCTAGATCAGTGGTTCCCAACCTTTATTTGACCCGGGACCACTTTGATTTATTTTTTGTTAGCAGGGACCAGAAATCAAGAAGAAAATTAAACTATAGTTAACTTTAAAAAAAACTTCAAAGTACCCTAAAGTCCCTAAACAATTTAGATAATCAAAACTTGTAGCATAACTACCTACATATATAATTTAATCAAAGGTAAAGAACATTGTCATAGAAAACACAATATTGTTTAAAACACAATGATTTTTATGTTTGTCATTGATGGAAACGTAAAATCAGTTTGCAGCAATGACATTTTTGAAGAATAAAGATTGGAATATTAAACCTTTCGCGGACCATATTTTAGCCCTTGTGGACCACCAGTGGTCCGCGGACCACAGGTTGGGAACCACTGGTCTAGATAGTGCACACAATAGGGATGCTCCCTGGGTTAAAAAATGTATGATTCTATTTAAGGCCATTTTCACCAATCAATCAGTTTGACTGATCGCGATGAAGTCCAGCTGAACTCGATTTAAGCCTTGATCGGAGTTCAAAACTCCTTTTTTTGATTTCACCAACATTAAATGAACGCTTAAGGCTTAAATCGAGTTCAGCTGGAATTGGTGAAAATGGGCCTTTGGACCGATTCGCACTTGTCTGCTTTTTGATTATTTGTTATTTTACCCACACTTTAGGGTTAGCACTATAAATGTATACTAAGTTTAATGCTTCAATGTGTACTTTTCCATTTTTAAAAAGGAATAAAGCCAACAAAAAAAATTACTTTACTATTTTTTGTCATAGCGATATTACTATTGTTGTAATAATATTGTTTATCTATTACACAACAATCTTGTGAATGGATAAGCATCCTTATTTTATTGAATTCAAGACTTCATTTTTTTATTAGTAGAAAGATAGAAAAAAAGAAAAAGTTTAGAAGACGCACATAAAAAAAAAAAACTAATTTACATTAAGTTATGCAAGTTGGGAAGGTATGCGTCACATTCGCGCAAAACGGCCATCGCTCAGCATAATGCTGGGGCTGGTCTGCGAGACAGAGCCACAGCGCTGGTTTTCAGCGACAACCGGCGTTGACAGAATAGTAAGTACCTACCTAAGTCAGTTCGTTATCGCTATCCGGTAGGTACCCACCCTAACTATCTATAATGCACATGGATTCTTAAAAAAAATTGTAGAATGCAGCTTCTCTCGAATAAAATGAAATCCTTTGAGTGAACTTGCTATCTGGTTCTAAAATGTAAATATCGAAGTATTTGAGGCACTTTCCCTCTACGTGATGTATTTTCAAATCTGTTTCTGATTCGGAAATAGCCACGAATTGCAAATGTGCCGTTCAAATACATTATAGGTACCTTAACTATCATTAGATATATTAAGAAAGACTTAATTCAGACTATAAATAGCTTATAACTTTTATCACAAGTAAAACATTGATAAATGACTAAAATAATTTTCAAATGCTATTTTTTATAAAATAAACAAAAAAATACAGCCGACTTCCAAATAAAAAACAATACAAAGTATAAAATAACAATAATTTCGGAAGTCGGTGTTTTTGATTGTGTCTTCGTATTTTGACACCGACTTCCTTTGCAGTGTAGTAGTTCCTTATACTTTGTAGTGTTTTTTATTTGGAAGTTGGTTATATTTTTTTGTAATATTTTTTTTTGATTTTTTACTTTTTAGTGGTGATAGTTGCCTCACAGATGCATTATTGACATTATTCCCAAAATGAGTACCAGATTTTATTGATTTTAAGTTGAGGAGGCTACTAGTTTATCTTTGAAGTTCAACGTCCAATGCAAATTCAATATAATTAACTAAATCCAGCGTAAAAAGAATCATCAAGACCGGTTCGTAAACAATAAAGTTAAGCCCGAATAGATAACCCCAAAAACATGGTTGATTTCTACACATTTGCGAACCCCTTCACAGCGTACCGGCGTGATGTTATGTAAACAGACATGAAATTTCAGCATACCCGGACGATTTTTATTTTTATATTTTTTATTTGGAAGTGGAGTCCTTAATAGCTAGAACAAGGAACAGTAAATTTAACAGAAGTGCATAGCCTGCTGTCTCCCAAACTAGGCATTTGCTATCATTTATTGAACAGTTCCATTGCCCGCCTCCGAAGTTCTTCATCAGATCTCCACCAAATTGAAATGGGATTAGTCCGAAAAAATATTCAAAAAAAAAAGAATCATCGCAATCGGTTGACAATTGGCGAAAATACCGCTAAACAAAAAATCTGACGGATTGAGTACCTTTTGAAGTCGGTTAACAATAAATAAATGATCAAATTCATTCCTTCCATTATTCCCCATTTATGCCACTTCTTGTTATATCTTAAAGAAGACCAAGTCGACCCGCTATCTCCTTCTTTGCGGGACTTTGCGGCCCCGTCTCGCAATTAAATAATATTAACATAATTTTCCTTTTTCTAAATTGACGCTCATATTTTCTCTCAGGTCATCAAACTCATGAATAAGTAGATATTAAAAGTCGCGTCTTTAGGGTTCCGTAGTCAAACATCGTAGTCCCTTATAGTTTCGCCATCTCCGTCTGTCTGTCTATCTGTCCGCGGTTTAGCTCAGAGATGCTAAGCACTAGAAAGGTGAAATCACAACTGACAGACCGACGGACGGTACCCGGAGGCTTAGTAATAGGGTTCCGTTTGTTGAGTAGATAGATACTATTCTGGTACGGAAACCTAATAAGAAAAAAAATAAATGAAAGAAACTAAAGCACGTGGCCCTCAAACAATCATGAAATACCTAGTATTGTTTCACGTGGCGTTCTTCACTTTCTGCTTAGCCCTATGATAAAAAAGGCGTGATTGTCAGAACATACATATTATATCTAGAAAGATATAATAATGTTTTTTACTGGACAGAGAGATTTTTTAAAACTTGCGTCATATAACTCACATAAGAAAAAAAGAACTGCCATCAACACTAATTGCAATAATTACTTACCAACAATAGACATTAGAATCTGATTGTGTTTGCTCCCAACCTTCTCTTCTTTACCGGAACTAACTTTATACACTTTGTTCACCATTTTTATTGAGTAAAAAAAACAACACCAAAAAAAACCCGCACCAAAACTATAAATTAAACAAAAAAAAATTGTTTAACAAAAAATTATAAACAGTCAATAATTAAATAAATAAATCTAAAATTCGATTTAAAAAAATAAAAATAACGGTTGCAGTATTCGAAATTGAAAATGTTCTATTTTCAAACGCGGCGCGCGTTTGTCGCGGTTGCGTGACCACGATGTATATGCGTCTGCGCACTGCCCGCACTGTCATTATCCCTAGCTTTTATAATAGCGTCATGCGATGAGGGAGAACTTCGTTCATATCCGATGTAAACAGAAGTTATTAGGAACACGTGTAGTTTTATGATAAAAAATAGGCATAAGTTGTGAAAATAAAAAGAAAGATAAAACATTTACTTTGACGATAATCCATCAGGTACACACATAAAATAAAGAATAAAAGTGAAAATTAAAACAAAAAAAAACATAGGTTGTATACCTCACGGCTGCAACAAAAAGTTTAATTTTAGCAATGTTCTTAAACATATGCTGTTTGACGCTGGTCCTCTAATTGACCTTGAACGATTTCTATAAATAAATAATTTAATAAAATATAATATTATTATTTTATAATAATATTTTTTATTTTGATTTAAAGTATATTTTATTATTTATCTTATATTATTTATTAATGTAGTATGTATTAGTATGATATTAATTTTAGTCATATTTATGTATAGTATATGTATATGTAATGTATGTATGTTATATTTTAAGAGTTTTGTCTTTATTTATGTTAGCATAACTTTTACACACGATGTCTACATCTCTTTTATTCGACTCTCCTATCGCAGGTATGCTAGAAGAGATTTCTTCAGAAATAAGCATCGCCTTTGACCTATTTTTCAGCTCCCTTCTTCTTATCTATTTGTTAAATGTGTGTACATAAACTGTTAATAATTAAATAAATATAATATAAACAAAGTACTAAATAGTCTTTTATCAGGCGGAAACAAGGTGCGCGCCTTTAACGGTTGGGTCATGCCGGTATTGATGTACTCTTTCGGCATACTCAAATGGACTCAGACGGAACTTGACGCCCTGGATAGGAGGGTACGCTCGCTGCTTACCGCAAATCGGATGCATCACCCACGGTCATCGGTGATGAGGCTGTATATCCCGCGGAAGTGCGGAGGTCGTGGCTTCTTAAATGCTAAGACCCTGCACAACCGCGAGATATGCAGCCTTAGGGAGTTCTTCCTAGAGGCCGACGTGGGTATGCATCGGGATGTGGTAGCAGTGGACAAAGGCCTCACTGCGCTCTCCTTGGCTAACGAGAACTGGCGCAAACCTGTGGTATTAGATACTAATGACCGCAGGGAGGTATGGCAGAGCAAGGAGCTTCACGGACGCTTTTACCGGGTCCTACATGGGCCCGATGTAGACTTTTTAGCGTCCGTAGCCTGGCTGCGTTTTGGTGACCTCTTCGGGGAAACCGAAGGTTTTGTCTGTGCGATTATGGACGAAGTTATGATGACGAACAACTACCGGAAATACATTGTGAAGGATGGTACCGTTGACATATGTCGGGCATGTCACCGGCCCGGGGAATCCATCCGCCACATTATTTCCGGTTGTTCTAGTCTAGCTAACGGAGACTATTTGCACAGACACAACCTTGTAGCCAGGATTATCCACCAGCAACTTGCTCTTAAATACAATCTTGTGGAATCGGAAGTACCGTACTATAGGTATGTGCCCGACCCAGTTCTCGAAAATGGCAACTGCACGTTGTATTGGGATCGGTCTATCATCACTGACAGGACTATTGTTGCCAATAAGCCTGACATAGTGGTGATAGATCGACTAGAGCGTCGCGCAATGATTGTTGATATAGCAGTCCCTCATGACGAGAACCTCGTGAAGACTGAGAAAGATAAACAAACGAAGTATCTTGACTTGGCTCGCGAGGTTGTCGACATGTGGGATGTGAACACAGCAGTCATTGTGCCGATAGTCGTGACGGCCAATGGCATAATTGCCAAGAGCCTCGACCAACATCTAAAGAGGCTCTCGTTGGGCAGCTGGATCAAGGGCTTGATCCAGAAAGCAGTACTCCTGGACACGGCGCGCATAGTGAGGAGGTTCCTCTCTCAGGGGCCCTAACCACCGGTAGCTTGGACTCTGTTCCCGATACTGGTGGGCTACTATTTTTTATATTTTTAAATATTTTTATATCTTTGTATTTTAATATTTAAAAATGTAATTTAGATGTATTTAGAACGAATAAAGAAAATAAATAATATATTATTATTTAGTGATTGTAGCACCTATCTATATCTGTCTCTAACTGTCATGGCAGCTCAAAAGAAAATTCCTCGTTTTTTCCTGAAACGATCGTTTCCCACGTTACGCCCATTCACATACAGCAGACATCGTTCTTTATATTGCTTTAATTACCTTTCGCTGTTCTACTCCTAGGCATGGCTATATATTTTTAAATAAAAAGAAAAATGAAACATCGAACTAAGACATCTTATTGTGGATAAGGGCTAGTTAAATTTGAAAATATTTTTTTGCTGTACGTAAAAAGAGAACACGCCAAATTACAAGCCTGTTTATTGGCAATATTTCAGTACTCATTATAAATAACTTTTGCTTTTTGATCGACGTTGATGGCAAAAAACACATTACATTACATTTATATCTATCTCTCTATCTAACATGTAGGGATCAACCAATTTCTGTGTTTGTCTCATAGTGAAAATTGTTCATAATGATGGGTAAAAAACTCACATTTTACCCCTCAAGGTAATTTTTTCAAACTCGCAAGTCTTTATGCTTTGAAGTGATTTAACAGGTCCAATCTCTTTTATAAATAACTAGCGGACGTCACGCGGTTTCACCCGCGTAGTTCCCGTTCCCGTGGGAGTACGGGGATAAAATATAGCCTATGTTACTCGCTGATATTTCCAATGGTGAAAGAATTTTGAAATCGGTATAGTAGTTTTTGAGTTTATTCATTACAAACATACACACACACAAAAATACAAATTTTTCCTCATTATAATATTAGTGTAGATGTGGATATAGTGTAGAAGAGGAGAGTTAACGCTCATAAGAGGTTTTTAGTTATTTCTATTACACCTTGTAGATCCCAACAAGTCAAGATGTACTTTCAACAAACGAACGGCTGTAAATTCAATATTGTGCTTTTGTTTTTTTATGTCGAAAACTAAAACAAGTGTCGTGTTTTTATTTTTTAATAAATAATTCTATCAAAAATAACCAATCCTTCAGTTGTTTCTTGTAAGTATCCCGTTTATATACGTACGACGATTTAGTTGAAATTTGGTGTATTCCGTTCATCGCAAAACAATCGTCATTATAGTAAAATTACACTAAAATAATGATTATTTATCGGTGGCAGTTCTCATACACTTATGGAAGAAAAATACTCAATAAAAAACGTCAATTGTGACCTTGTATCCCATAATTAAAAAGACTCCTAAAATTACAACCTGATTACTAACTTAGTTGATAGTATGAACTGGCTTCTATGAAATAAAAAATATTTTACAGTCGATTCCTGCGTAAATATTTATCCCTAATACGGAACCCTTTATTGTACGAAGTTCTAACCTACTTGGCCGGTTTTTCTAGTACCTACGCCAAAGCAATTTAGCATCAATATCGTTCGACAGTTTCGCGGAAAATCTGTGAATCCTTGAATATTTAGATACCCTTTATAATTATCTTCTAAAAAGATTTAGGTCATGCTAGTTTATTCTATGTTAAAATACGGCGGCCAGACGTTTGCGCAACGGGTATCGATTCCCGCTTGAAGCAAATATTTGCATGGCCAAGGTTACCTACCTTGGCCATTGGTACAGTTCTTCCGGGTCTGAGTGTTTCTCCATGTTAGATTGTTCGGTAAATAAGAAATACGTGGGTTTAAAAACTTTTTAGAGTCCGCTTGATTTTCTAGTCACACCTAAATTGCTTTTTCGCGCTGAAAAATGTACTTTCGCTTGTCGCATGGGCTACCTTGTGGCCTATACGACGGGAAAAGTACATTTTCCGAGATAAAAACAAACCTTTAGTATTCGGTGATGGTGAAGTTTTCTGTCGGTCAGGATCTTTGTCAACGGATGGTAGGATAAATTAGATCGGCGGCGACCTCTCGCGTCCGGCCCTGGTTGACTCCATGGTCCGGAGCGAGGAGGCTTGGGAAGCGATCACCTCCTTCTGCGAAGCAGTAATGCTAGCTAAGGAGGAGGCGGGCCGTGCGAGGGAGAGACAAGGCCTTCACCCCAACCGCCCCTACAGGAGAAGACGCCCCGGGCGTCGGGAGTCGCAATGCGATCCCCGGCCACCTATTGCACGGGCCTGCGCACGACGAGCGTTGGGTGGCTCGCTGTCCGATCACCACCAGGCCCGGGTCGATGGAGCGTTGTGTTTCACTCGCGCCTCAAAGAGATGTCAGCATAGAAGACGGGGCCCGGTAGGGCCAGAGCCTGCCAGGGTTGCGGAATTTGTTCGAAAGAGTCACTGCGGCCCTGGAACGCAAAGGGCTTTAGAAGGAACACGGATGGGTTTTAGTCAGTAAGAGTCTGACACGCCCTTCCGCTTCACCCAGAGCGGGAGAAGTCATTTGATGGTTTCCCATCCTTAAATTAGAATTTAGAATTATATTCTGTGTGTGACTTTGTGAGGCTTGCATTTGGCCATTATCTCACCTGATAGCAAGCAACGATTTGATCGACGATGCAGCACGCTTATGAACTTAGAAGTCACAACTTCCTCAGGATGTAGCTAAATACAGGTTTCGTCCGGAAATCCCACTCCTTAGCTGAACGCACAGTAAATGGAAAAATACTGAAAAAAACATTTTCTCGACAATGTAATTAAAACACAATATTTCTTTTTTTGTATTACCAAAAGGCTACAATTTAAATACGTACCAAACAAAATATGTTAACTTCAAATAAAATGAACCCACTATATACCGAGGTGCCTAAAGAACAACGTTTTAAGTTCCAAAATAATTATACACTCATCAGAATAATTGTACGTATTGTATTTATAACCTTTCGCTTACCAAAATGGATGCTCACCAAATCTTGTTTCCCTGAAATACAATGTTACTACTGTTACTAGGAGAACTTGGATACAATTGCGAGCTAAGCGAGCTCGGGACTTGGGGCACCTTTTTTTTTAAACCATAGAGCTCTCGCGGGGCTCCGACTTCGCATTGAGCATTTATCCATTCTGGTAAAATAGGTACTTTTTCAGCCGCCTTTTTAGTGTCGTCGGTCGATATAGCTGGGGGTATCCCACATTACGTTTGACAATATGTGGTCTCCATTTGAAGGCACGACTGCTCCGGCGCGCGGCGGTTGTTAGCATTGATTCAAACCAAACGTGTGTGCTCCATTTTCGACTTCATCATCGCTTACCATTAGGTGAGATAGTGTTCAAGCGCGAGCCTATCAATAAAAAACTGGCCAAGTGCGAGTCGGACTCTCACACGAAGAGTTCCGTACCATAAATCGAAAAAAAATACGTTTCTTAATTTTATTTTGTTTTTATTATTTGTTGTTATAGCGGCAATAGAAATACACACTCTGTGAAAATTTGAACTGTCTACCTATTACGGTTCTTGAGATACAGCTCGCTGACAGACGGACGGATAGCGGAAGCTAAGTAATAGGGTTCAGTTGGTTACCTTTCGTTACAAAAAGAAGTGTATTTCTAAACTAATCTTATATACAAGTAAAATTTGTTTGTTTGTTTTTTGGAGGTTGTTTCTAGAAGCACAATCTACGGATCCAATTGCGAAAACTTTTATTGATAGAAAAGTAAACTTGGTCTTTTTGTCATTGCCACTTTTTATCCCGGAATACTGACCAGTTCCTGTGCTGAACTGTGGGAGCGACGTCGCGAAAAAAGTTAGTTTTTAGGGTTCCGTACCCAAAGGCTCAAAACGAGACCCTATTAGTAAGACTCCACTGTCCATCTGTTACCAGGCTGTATTTCATGAACCGTGATAGCTAGACAGTTGACATTTTTACAGATGATGTATTTCTGTTACCGCTATAAAAACAAATAATAAAAATGAAATGAAATTAAAAATTAAGTGGGGCTCCCATACAAGAAACGTGTTTTTTTCTGTTTATGGTACGGAAACCTTCGTGTGAGTCCGACTCGTACTTGGCCGGTTTTTTAAAATCTATCTGGCCTATTTAATCTCATTGCCCCCCGAAATAGTACATTTAATACAGATGCCAGCACCCGTAAAACTTGAACCTAATGCTTTCACGATAAAGTTGAAAATATATTAAAGAAATTTGAAAAAGTGATGTGATTTTGATAAAGTGTAAATAAGTGTGTGTTGAAAAATCAATAAAAAATACTACACATGTTCATCATTACATTGTACGAGTTTATATAAGCCCTTGCCATGAACTTGACCGATTTATAAACATCATTGGCACAATTGATTGTTATTATTTCGACCTGTTAGAGGTTCGTTTCCATGCATATCAATCAAAATACGAGAGAAGCCAATATTTCCGTGAACAATGATGAGATGATGTTACAGTGATACAGAAAAAGGAATGTTTCTGCTCCTCCGAAATCTACCAAAATCAAACCACTATTTATTAACGTTATTGGTAAAACACTATTTAGTAACGTATTTGACGTTCAGAAGCGACTTTTAATGGTCTAGTTGAAATAAATGAATTAACTTTGACTTTGAACTAGATCACCCGCAATTTATAAAATCGCAGATTCTTTCACAATCGAAAGTAACTCCATATCATGTATGTTTGAAAAATCGTCTACTCAACAACGTAAAATTCACGGAATAGGGTTTTAATGTCAAAATTAAAGCATACCCAAATGATTTCATTTAATTTCAAAAAATCGGAAAAAAAAAAAAATAAAAAATAAATTTTCGTATAAGTACCGCGATCAGGTTGCCGGTAAATATCGTACCACTTAAAATTGATTTAATTGTATTTATTTTTCTGCTTAACTACACCAGAATCGAGGCGAAGAAAATACACAAAAATATATTATTCCGTTTAGCCAGTTTTTATGTTTATTACGAGACTTATACACCGCAGTTTACTGTTAGACAAATAGATAAAATAATGCATTTTTCAACACATTTCCCCGTAACATGATGTGAAGTGCTATATTAATACCTGTGAATAATATAGATGTTATCTCTCTTATTAATACCAATTATTAGATTACTAAAATCATGACATAATTTTTGTGTAATCCTCGCAAGCAATAGCAGTAATTATGTGTTATAAAAAGTAAGATAACACAAATTTTTTTTGGCGTAGCTGCGAGGCTCACATTTTTTTTTGTTTTTATCATCTGTTTATTTAATGTTTGTGTTGACCTGTTGGACTGTCGCCAAATAAATGTTTTTTTTTTCAGTTATATTTTTGAAATTTGCAGGTCTGAAACTTAAATTTGTCATTTTCAGACCTTCAAATTACAATTGCAATAAAAACAGCTCACTGTACAAACATTACAATTTATTTACAAAAGATTTCTTAACGTGTGCGGGAAAATCCATCGTTATCAGTTAGTATAACTAACAAAGACTTGTTCTTGGGGTCAGTTGTACGTAAGTGATAAGAGGACATGATACTGGGGAATCCTCTGTGCTAAAATCTACATAGTTTTTTTTAATAATCTCGGTCCTTGCAATACTTCTCGCTAACCATATCACCTAGTCGTAAGGAAAATGGAAACAAAATTTTTAAAAAAATACAAAAAGAAAAAAATCGAGTTGCCAACAATCAATCAATCAATATATATATATTTATAACTCTTTCATTACTGATTGACTGAGTGACTGATAGACAGCGCTCAGCCGAAACTACTGGAAAGCTGAAATTTGGCATGTAGCTTCCCTAAACTCGTAGCACTAAGCAAGGATTTCCGAGGAAAAAAACGGGATATGCACGTACAAAGTCGCGGGCAAAAGATAGTAAAGTAAATTGTAACATAGTAGTATGAAGCATCAAGACAGATGGGTCAGGGTCATAACGCCAATCCTCCCAATCCTTCACTGTGACATGTTTACAGAATCGACCTGCAGGAAACGCTGGCGTGACGACTGAGGCGTTCATGATGGGACAGTTCCCGGTGTGATGCTCTTTCCAACCAATCCGTGGAAAGTTATGGGAGAGACCTTTGCTCAGCTGAGAGACAATAGATGAAAAAATTGGACTTTCCACAACCAGTAGTTTCGGCAGTGCGTTGCCTGTCAGTCACTCAGTCCGTCAGTACCGGACGAATTTTATATATTAGGATAAATGCGAAAGATTGGATGAATGTTTGTCACTCAATCACACCAGAACGGCTGAACGGATCGGCAGGAAATTTGGCACAGAGATAGATTATAGTCTGGTGGTTGGTCTACTTTTATCCCAGGAGTACGTTCCCTTGGGATAATATCCGACAGCCACGTGGGTGGAGCTAGTTTAACATACATATACATATGACTCGCCCAATCCCACTTGAGCCTGACAGCCTCCAAAATCACAAACAGTCCAACCCACCCGTGTTCCTCCAAATGACCTTTGCGTTCCAGGGCCGTGGTAACTCTTTCGAAAAATTCCACAACCCAGGCAGACTAAGGGTGTTACTACACCAATCGATGAATCGTCGATCGATGCTATCGATCGACATCGATCGACGTTGATCCAATTGTGGGATGGTGGGATATCGAGAGATAAAATATTGAACAACCGCCGATCGATGCCAGCGATTGACGTTGATCAATTGGTGTGGTAGCTTTGGTTAATCGAAGAAAGAAGTAGAAACTATCGACCGACGTCGACTAATTCATTCTGCCATCGATCGATGACATCGATTGACAATCGATCGATTAGTGTAGTAGAAACTATCGATCGACGTCGACTTATCAATTCTACCATCGATCGACGCCATCGATTGACGATCGATGGATTAGTGTAGTAACACCCTAACAATATTTTACGTTTTGCTTATCGACAATAGCTGTCGCCGATATATTTGTCACTTTGCGTAGATCCCAAGCACTCATTCAATTCACGCACTGTCGTGATTGGAATACGTTAATCGCGCAGGAATCCCCGATCACACTTCATTTTCCTTAACATCTTACCAACATCACTGTTACGATACTTAAAGTACAGTTTTTGTGAAGGAGTATTTTTACTGCAGTCATTGTTAGGAAATGTATGACTTCAAATTACGTGGAAATTTACTTTTAGGTATTGACGGGAAAATATTTTTAAGAAAAAAAGAAAGAAAGAAAAATGTTTATTTGGGACTCGCACAAGGCAAACAAACCAGTATAATAAAATTAATAACTAAAAATAATAATAACAAAATAATAATAATAAATCGGTTGAGTAAAGGGCCTGATACAGAAGGCAGTACTCCTCGATACGGCTCGTATTGTGCGGAGGTTCCTTTCTCTGGAACCCTAACCACCGGTAGCTTGGACCTTGCTCCTGACACCGGCGGACTACTGCTTTTTATATTTCTAAATGTTTTTTTTTTAATGTGTGTGTGTGTGTTTTTTTTAAGAACTATTTAAAAATATAAATTAGTATGTAAGTGAAATGAATAAAGATAAATAATAATAACAATAATGATGATAATTAGTGGTTTCCTCACCTTTCAATCTACAAAACCATTTTTCACCTATGATGTGGTAATTTGTTGTTAAGTACCTGTTTATGATTTTTTAAACTTTTTCTTCATTAGTGTGGTGAATGACGACGTTACTCTAGGGAATTTGTCATTGCACTCTCGGCTCCATAATTCTACTTCCACTGCCACACGACACAGTTGGCCCACGTGCAATAAAATTTAATATTAATTTGACCCGTCCAAGCATCGCACAGGTGCAAATCTATATGTCACCGGAAAATTGCAGACTCCGGAAGATAAATCTTGATTAGATTATAATTTCTCGAAATATTATAAAATAATCGTTTTGTAAACAGTAAATCCCATCCAAATTCAATAGTTTTCAATATATCCGTGTCTGACAGCTCACCTCGTGATCACTTCACCCAAGCCTTCACTTCAATATGCTTACAGAATTGACGGGCTGGACTGATTGTCCTGGTCTCTCTCTCTCTGCAGCGACAACGTGTTTTCATGAAAAAACATCTAGGTACTGTAAATTGTTGCGGAATCTGTTCGAAAGAGTCACCGCGGCCCTGGAACGCAAAGGGCTTTAGAAGGAACACGGATGGGTTTTAGTCAGTACGAGTCTGACACGCCCTTCCGCTCCACCCAGAGCGGAAGAAGTCATTTGATGATTTCCCATCCTTAAAAAAAAAAAAAAAAAATGTAAGTACTGTAAATTGATTTTTTTTTTTTTAAACACTAGCTTTCGGCCGCGGCCTTTGCTCACGTTAGTTTATTTTTGCAAAAAAAGCTTTAACCGTCTCCATGCGCCATTATCTATCTCTGACTAAAACCCATCCGTGTTGCTCCTTGCCTTTTGCGTTCCAAATTTTTCGAACAAATTCCGCAACCTTGGCAGAATCAACCTGCCTAACCACTTCCCCAGTGTTATACTTGGACAAACAATTTTACCACTTATTGGATTCGTTATCTAAGTGTCATCATCATTTATTGTTAATTTAATTTATCTATCCATCGTATTGCAAAACAGGTCGTCGATCTGGAGGTGACTGTTCCAACCAAGGCCTCAGGTGTTACTATGATTAACACGTTTGTTTTTGGTCGAAAGGGGATTACCTAAACTTACGAGTAGTTGTAGTATTTGAATTACAAAACTGGTCAAGTGCAAGTCGGACTCGCGCGCAGTGTTCCGAATGAATCATATTTTTTTGACATGTTACTTTAATACCATAGACATCTTTTAGGTTTTTTTCCTTGTAATCTATCAATCTACCTAATACTACTACTTCGGCAGTCTGTGTTTTTTGTTGTATTTTCGTTTTTTGAAAAAAAACGAAATTAAATTTATTTTATACTTTGTAGTGTTTTTTATTTGGAAGTCGGTTGTACTTTTTTGTAAAAAGTTTTTTTTTTAGAATGGCAAATCATCAAATGACTTCTTCCGCTCTGGGTGGAGCGGAAGGGCGTGTCAGACTCTTACTGACTAAAACCCATCCGTGTTCCTTCTAAAACCCTTTGCGTTCCAGGGCCGCGGTGACTCTTTCGAACAAATTCCGCAACCCTGGCAGATCTATACTAATACTAAAGCTAAAGTGTTTGTTTGTTTGAACGCGCTAATGTCTGGAACTACCAGTCTGATTTGGATACATATAGGCACGTTCATGGGGAATGCTAGGCTATACGAGAACGGGAAATTCCTACAGGTACGGGAAAAAACGGGGTATGCGCTTACGAAGTCGCGGGCAAAAGCTAGTATCACACTTCACACTCACACTCACATAGTTTATTAGAAAATCAGTTATTACTACTATTCCTGTTGCAATATTGCTAGTGTTTTATATTTTTTCGTACTCCTCCGCTATTCTTTGTTTTATTAATTTCGTTGCGGGATCCCAGACAGATGTATCGTCTCTCCGGGACTCTTCGAGCTTTATTCAATTCAATTCAAAACATTTATTTCAGACTTTTCGGTCCATACAGTGTTAGTACATCAAGATAACTTAAAACTATGTTAGTAATTTACACATAACTAGAAAATAATAAAATAACAAACAAAGTCAAAGTCAAAGCATTTATTTCAAATAAACCATTATTAGTACTTTTGAATTGTCAAAGTCAGTCCGTCAAAAACATGAAGCTATTTGCACGTTCGAAAGCGAAGATCTCTATGGAGAAGAACGTGCAAGAAACTCCACGGACACTCTTTTAAATCATTTTATGTTTACAAAAATCCTGGTTACATTAACCTTGTTGCTTCTATATATGAGAACAATGTAAAGAAAGAAAAAACAATCTATAGTTTCAAATATTAAAATAAGCCAGTGGCAACTAAGGGATTACCAGTCTCCACTGACGGGGCCCGTTCACGAACATGACGCGTGCATCAGCACCATTCAAAAAAAAAGAACAAAAAATATACATACAGAAAAGAAAACGCATATTGGCCTACAGCACATGCAAACCTATCCAACGCCTCCAAATAGGACTATGGATGAAACCTGCAACTATACTCAGGTAGCTGCTGGGACTGCCCCTCACCTTTCGCATCTGCGATGCTGCTCTCATTCAAATAATGGTGTGAAAGCCGTCCACTTGAGCACTTGAGCTTAGTGACTCGGTGTTTTTCTGGTGGTCGCTACGGTTGATTCTGGCTTTCAGGATTTACAGTTTAAAGTTGTAGAACTTTATTCTCATAAGAACTTAAATAACAGTTCACTTAAAATGAGATATATATAGTGCTTTCATCTATATATTAGTAATGTTTGCCTCTAGGGTGTAGTCCACGTTACATGGTACATACATGTCTTTTCAGCTTTGTTTTGAATATGTTTATACTGTCACACCTCTTTATATCCTCCGGTAGATTATTAAATAGTCGTGCTCCCTCCGTCAATATTGTCTCGTTTAGTTTTGTTTACCTATTTTATTTTGGGAGGAGAGAGAATTGGATTTGAATTACTTGTTTGTTATGAAAAGGGATGAAATTGTGCCTGAACAGATAAAACTTTTTTATATTTTAAAATATTGTGTTATTGGTGGTGGGAATTTTACTTAGGTTATTATTTTCTTCAAAAAGGGGACATTTAGTATATTTATAATAATAGTGTGTACTGTAAGTGAATGGATATTTAAGGTTTTATTGTTATACTCTACACTCGGAATAGAGCAGCCATTGTCTAGCAAGATCGTGTTTTACTTCAGCGCGCTTGTCCAAAAAGAAAGGTTGCTAGTGGTTTGCTGTCAGAGGTAAAATAACTGTGACTTTGTCCAAGGGCCCCTAGAAGAAAAAAAAAATAAACTTCTATTTTCTTGGCAATTTCTATTACTGGAAACTACAAGATGAGAATCAAAAACGTGAAACGTGTGTTTTAAAATGAAGTGTTGGAAAATTAACATCCTTCCACTCACTAATTATTTTTTATTTATTACATTATTCTATCAAGAATATTCCACGACATTCGATTCGATATAGTATAGAATTCCATCGTGCATATCAAGAGCATTCAAGGGCCATTCATCTATTGTCAAGGTAGACGAACAACACTACGTAGGATGGGCCGAATGTTCCCAGTCGCCCAAACATGGGTTGCCACCAGGTGGCATTCGGGAATAAAATTCCCAGTTGCTACCGGGTGGCAACTGTAAAAAATGTTCTTTAATTATCTGTGACTGTGACTGATGATTAGCTTTTGTTAGATATTTTAATTATTGCAAATACTTTGATTATCTGTGATACGAATTTACACCAGATTTTTACGATCAACTAGCACTTCGCCTGCGACTGCGTCCGCGATTAAGTAGGTAGTCACAAAGTTCAAAGGTTAAATTTGGAAAATTAAGCACAACGATTTTCATTAATTACCCAGCTATTTCTGCTGCTGTTTCTTAAATTCAGGATCAACGCAACTATTCACCCCGTTCACCCCGTCAAGGGTTGATTACGCAAAAATGGTTAGATCTGTTTCAATTATCCCACTTTTAGTTGGTTCATACCAATTTCCACGTAAATTGAAGCAAGCAATAATGTCCTCCCCTAAAAACTTCATCAACCCTTTTCGCTTCTTTTTGGGGTTTCTTTTCGAAAAACCCAAACGTTTAAAATTATTTTATTATCGAAATCATGAATGTCGTGTTTCAACTTCATTGAAGCATTAAGATTCTACCAGTTCGCTCAAACCGCAACATTTTTTTAGAGCTATTTAATACCCGTCGTAACTTTTAAGCGAAAGGTCCGATTTGAATAATTAAAAGTGTAACTTACATGTACATAATAATCTTAATTATTTAAAAGGAAAAGGATTAATAGCAGGATACCAAAATCACCACTTCTCCATTCCACCCGAGGTTTGATTGAATAATTTAAACAAAAAGCGGTAAATCTGACTTTTTAACCATAAGAGTTAAGACATATACACTTGCGAATTTGTTTATAGATTTGTGTATCATTAATAGTTTTCTTAGCGCACGCCAAAAAATGAATTTATTAATTGCTACTTTGGGTTACATTATTACAATTTTCGTGGGGATCATTACTTTTTTCTAAAATAAAATATAGCCTATGTATAAAGTTAATAATGTTATTACCTAATGGCGAAAGAAGTTTTAAAATCGTTTGAGTAGTTTTTGAGCTAAATCGTAACAAACAAACAAATATTTCCTTTTTATTATTAGTTTAGAAAATAATAAGTGATTAAAAGCAAATATGATGAAGAAAAATTTGTTTGTATACCCCTCATAATACCATACTAATATAATAAAGCTGAAGAGTTTGTTTGTTTCAACGCTCTTATCTCTGGAACTACCAGTCCGATTCGGATTTTTTTTTTGTTTGTGATAGCCACATTCAAGAGGAAGGCTATAAGCTAAACGGGAACGTGAAAAAAACGGAATATGCTTAGTAGATAGTCTTTGTCCATCTCATGGCGGGCGTAAGACAGACAGCGATGAGGGTGTTGGCGATTCACGCCGCAGTGTAGGTACAGCAATTTGAAAAGGGAGTATAACTTCCTAGTCGCCACGCGGTGGCAACTTTGGGAATTTTAAATCGGGAATTTTATGCCCGATTGCCACCCTGGTGGCAATTCAGGGTGACTGGGAATATTTAGGATGGGCGTGAACAAACGCTCAGCCCGCACCCGCACTCGTCGACGGCTCAGTGCATAGTCGTCGGTCATGAGCACAACAACCAGCGAAACAGGTATTAACTGCCTCCCCCCCCCTAGCTCAAATCTTGGGTACGCCCTTGACTTTGTCGCTTATAGATATATATTCTTTTGAAACTACTTTTCTTATCTTGTTCTTCTTTAATCCAATTTCATGCATTCATTTCTCGCATGACACATTACAAGTATAGTCGACCAGCCTACATAAAAGAAGGTTCGTCTCCTATGCGACCTATTTATATAATCAAAATTCTAACAAATTACTGTCGACGCTATTTTGGATTTTAAATATTGACGCCATATTCGGTACTAGCGCTCTCGAAAATCCTGAAAAAGACAAATTCTCAGCGGTGCCATCTTCTCACAGTTATGAGATCACAGAGGGAAGTCCATACATCTTATTACCTCCCTACTGTAGTAAAATTAGAGGTTATAATCATTTTAACTCCACATAATCAGTGGTGTAGCTAGACCCAAAGCCCTGTATAATTCTTATGACTAATACGGTGGTAGCTACGCCCCTGCACCTAACATGCATTAGACAAGATCTGTAATAAGCAGGTATCTACACAGCTTTTTCCTTCACTTCAAAGGAATCGTGGAAATGCTATAAATAAATTACGTAGTAGGTACAAATTTTTTTATAAGTCAATCCACATGAGGAAAACACAAGTTTTTATCAATAACATAACACAGGATATTGTGTGTAGGCGACGTTGGTTAGTGTTTTAGTCAGTAAGAGTCTGATACGCCCTCCCGCTCCACCCAGAGCGGAAGAAGTCATTTGATGATTACCCGTCGTTAAAAAAAAGGCGACGTTGCGCCTTTCATAAAAGATGCAATGTTTTTTAGATATAAGATTATATATATCCTTAATTCCGCCGCATTTGAATGGTGTACATTTGAATGTGCATTTGAATGTGTCACTTAACAGATGAAAAAATATATATTGTCTTTCAGAAAGGCCGTAGCTCGGTGGACTTTACAGAAATATTTCAACGCATTTTTTCAATATGTAGGATCATTCTATTCGGGCTCTCTTCTACTTTTACCATGAACATTATATATTTCTGTTTCGTCCTAATTTCGCATTTATGTAAAAATTCGCCTTCAGTATCTGCCTTTATATTCCTTTAAAGTTTTCTAGAAGCTATTTGTGCAGGATAGCCGCATACATAGTCTTAAGTTTATAGTAAATAGTTAGGCACGTGTTATTTTTGAGTAATGAATACCGTTTAGTTAGCAACATGTTTTTAGAAAGTAGCCAGATGTGAGGGATTCGACAACGGCCGGGAACCTTCGGGTTGCATTGTCAATATTGTTATTGCTTAGGTAATGGCCGAGCCCCATAGTTAAGACCCTTATTTGTAAGATTTTTGTGAAAGTTTTATGTCTTGCCCATTAACAGAATTGTGTATTTGTTTCAAATATTTCTAAACGGCCGGCAATAACCCCTTGTAATCCGCGCCGAAAACATTTTCTAATTTTATAAATAAACAACCGTAGCGAGTACCGCTCTACCCCCACTAAGCGGGGTGCAAACTGACGCCAATGAACCATATAAAAGAAGCCTGCGGGTCCAAACAGGCAGTTCCTAATCAGTTCCGAAACAGAGTTCCTAACAGCAGCTCCTGATAGCGGTTCCTACTCGTAGTTCCTGTTGAGAGTTCCGAGTCATAGTTCCGACTCGAGATCTGCTACGAGACACAGGACTTGGCTCAGTCTGCAGGGACAGTACTCGCTACCATCGATAGTGGAAATAGTATTTTCATTTGAATACTTCCAACGTGGTAGCACCTTCTTCACAGTGACAGTACCTTGTCGCCTTTCAACCCTCCAATCCAGCACACTTGTACGACCCATCGTGCAAACTATTCATATATACCTACGCAGTTTGAGACCACACAACACATGTTATCAATTATTCTAGAATGTGTTTATGACCAACAAACAAATTACAAATAATCAGGAACATTTATACGTGCAGTACGCTGCATGATGCAACCATACGTTGCAGGTTGGAAATGATTGGACAAAAGAGTACTGGCCTTGATTCGCAAGTTCTCCACTGAACTTGTTGTTGTTTTAAAGGGCATTAATTATAAGCGGTTGATATTTTGTTAGAGAATACCCACAAAACACACCCTCCTCCTTTAAGCGATATTTTGTTGGTAGTCTAGCAGAATCTTTGCTCCTTTTACAAAACTTAATGTTTTTTTTTATGTAAGTATTGAGTTGTATTTTTATCATTATTATTTAAACAAATCTATTGTTTTTAAATGTGAATATGGACCTTGTATGGTCTGCAATAAAGATTTATTTTTATTATTAAAACAGGAACGATTGGCATCTAAAAATGCCTCAAGGACTGAACGGATCTGAATGAAGGGAACACAGATCATCGTCTAGATTTGGTCGTAGGATACTTTTTTATCCCAGTACTCTCTTCCCGAGTAATAATCTTGTTAGTAATCGTAAATAATTTTTACGCGGGCAAAATTGCTGGAAAAAAATTAGTCAGAAACAAAAAATGTCGTTCCCTGACGCTTTGCGTTAAGACCTTCGAAATAAACCTACCACTCTGAAATTTCTACATACATAATTATAATATACAGGGTGAATTTTTAAAGTGTGTGTGGATCGTCAAATCCGGAAGAATATCGAAAACCACTGAAAAGAGTCTCGAGCCCGATTTCGATGAAAACTAAAACTATTTTTGAAAAATGGGTTTTCCTAGCCGACACCGGAATCAGTTGATTTTGAAAAAAAAAACAAATGCAATTATTACACCATCCGAAAGTGGCGCTACTAAGGATCAAATTCTGGGAAGTAATCACACATACATTGTACATGGCGAACTAAAGGAAAGTGCTAATTTTAACAAATTACTTGTTAAATTTTTGACTAAACCTGCCCTCCTAAACATTAACTGACATTTTTTCAAAAATACAATGTCCAATTTCAGAAATCCAAGATGCAGTTGTAAATTCTCGGGCCCGATGTTGATGAAAACCAAAAAACTTCATCATAGATTTTTGAAAAATTTGTAAATATTTTTTTTTTAAATGAAAAAAGTGTTTTGTTAAAAATGAGTGACTTTCCTTTAGTTTTTTTATGTAGGTAGGTACTATTACTTCCCAAAATTTGATCCTTGGTAGCGACACTTTAGGTTGAATGAATAAGCCGACGTCGATCGATAGTTTCTACTTCTTTCTTCGATCAGCCAAAGCTACCACACGAATTGATCAACGTCGATCGATTGATTGAACTCGATCAACGTCGATCGATTGATTGAACTCGATCAACGTCGATCGATTGATTGAACTCGATCAACATCTATCGATTGATTGAACTCGATCAACGTCGATCGATTGATTGAACTCGATCAACGTCGATCGATTGATTGAACTCGATCAACGTCGATCGATTGATTGAACTCGATCAACGTCGATCGATTGATTGAACTACTTATATTATGTGTTTGAAAAATAAAATGTTTTGACATATAGTAACTTTACAGTATCGTTAACGTAAGTGAATTTTTAATATGAAAAACTACAATCCCAAACTATTTTGGTTTAATTTATGCGACATACACAATTTGTACCATATAAAATATGAATATAGTATCCAATTCAAAGAAATATTAGGTATGTGCGAAACGAGTTTTATAGTTGTAGTAACATTTTCACCTTCACCGCGAAGGCTGGTTCGAGGTGGCGCAAGAAAAGAATGTCTGGATGGATATGGGGGAGGCCTTTGCCCAGCAGTGGGACACAAAAGGCTAATTAAAAAAAAAGTAAAATTTTACGTAACGTTACTATACGTCAAAAACATTCGTGCTAGGCCCCCAGTATAAAAACGTGTATCGCGACGTAATCTAGAGCTGTTCCAATTTTCATCACGTTCCATTGAATGTGTGAATCAATCAAACACATTTTAATTGGAACAATTTACTCGGCACGAGTCACATTGGCCAACAGCCGAGTATGTTTAGGCAATCAAATACTCCCGAGACAGGCGTGACGCGACAATACGACAACTTTTAAAGTGAAGCCTTCTTTAGGCGCGTTGAGCACTTTTTGATTGAATAAAAATCATGGAAGTCGCGTCATCGTCACCGAACGCTTTCCATGGGCTATATGTAAACTGTGTATATATATGTGTACTTTTTGGGTGAAAAAATATAATGGAAGTCGCGTCATCGTCACCGAATGCTTTGGGTGAACAAAAATCATGGAACTCGCGTCATCGTCACCGAACGCTTTAGCTTTCGCTTAGTTTTCACTTCTATCGGCAGTCCCCAAAGACTGTCTCGCATGTTTTTTTTTACCCGACTGCGCGATGCAAAGGAGAGTAATTGGACAAAGATCCCAGAACTGCTAGACCTCCCCTATTTTCTCACTAACAAAATATGTGGGAATGAGCAGTGTTAGTATGTACTTTTAATATACGCATATATGTATATAATATTTACCTGCTAGCTTAAGCGAACCCCGACGGGCATTTTCCAGGTGCCAAAGCTATTAAATCACTTTTTTATGTCTGGGTGATGATTTTTAAGGTTCCCAAAGGTTAAAAAGGGACCCTATTACTAAGACTTCACTGTCCATCTGTCCGTCTGCCACCAGGCTGTATCTCAAGAACCGTGATAGTTTGACAGTTGAAATTTTCACAGATGATGTATTTCTGTTGCCGCTATTTTTTATTTTTTTTTAAATAAAATAAAATAAATATTTAAGGGGGCTCCCATACAACAAACGTGATTATATGTTTGGGGCTGCATCACGCAATAACCACTAATTGGGATATTAATCTAGGTGCTTTAGAATATTAAGTGTTATCCCGAATAACATTTAGCGTTTATTTTTTCAAAATTGCCCCACAAAATCATAAGATTTTGAATTTTTTAAGTTTAGTAAGCTTCATAGAGCGCTAAGCGTCGCATTGCCTCAGTTTTGCACGCATCACGTAAAAAGTAGGTACATTATGCGTAACTTTGAGAACCTCGCTTTGAGTACGTACACTGTTAGACATGGGCCTCCCCCAAGGGGGGGGGTTTGCCATAATGGCCACGCTAGGCAGGCGGGTTCGCGATCGAAGTGTAGCTGTTTCAATACACAGAGAATGCTGCTGCCCATTCTCTGGTGAGTCTCTTAGTCACCTCTTACGATACCCACGGGAAGTGATGGGATGGTGCGATTCTTTTACGTCCGACACCATACTGAACTTACTTAATCGGTTCACTCTAAAAAAGGTTAGAATTAAAAAGTGTTCAAGAAGAAATTAATTTTCATTACGGGATGCAGCTCGATCTATTAATCAAAGATAATGAACCTAACTAATATAAGAAGACTAATGAATGCACGATATTAACACAAAAATAGATTGTTTGAGTCATTCGTGGTACTTTCAATAGTTAGCAAGAGAAAAGTGAACATTTTAATATCTTATCATTATTTAACGGCTTTGTACAAACGATTATTTTGACAATTCAACTTCATTGTCGATAGATGGCGCTGTTCGCTTAATGTAACTTTCTGAATCGCGGTGTTTTAAGATTCTCTGCGCAAGAATGACCTTCGCCTATGTTTGTCTATGCACTATTATTTAGCAAAATAATTATTTAGAAACCACGATTATTTCTGAGAAAGATCGATAAATAGAAAGGTGAAAGAAAGAAAAGCATTTAATTGCCACAAAACGTCATACATACCTACATAAGTTTTTTTGTTGTGTTGTTTTTTTCTTTTAATTTTTAAATCGATTTGGATCGACATCTTATCATCTTCCTGTCTATAATCCCATACCTATTTTTTGGAGTTGGCGCTTTTTATTGATATTTTTTCGATATGCTTTTCGAGTTTATTTGAAATAGTTGTTAAAATGCATCCATAGACTGTTTTATTTAGGTACATTAGTACCTAAGTTTATGGTACACGCGATCTATACGACGGTATTTATTCTTATTGCGGATTTTTGATATTATTGTGCTATATGGTTAAAACTGCAAGTATTTGCGAAAAAACAATGAATCTACAATAAAAACTGCAGGGTTAGTAACACCGGGCACAGATTACTAATTTAATTTTCATTTTCTTTATCCATAAGGAGAGGTGAAGGAATCTATGCTAAGCACAAAGCGTAAGGACTGCTTAAGACCTACAAATGACAGCCGGGCCCAACGACTAAACGTGTATTCCGAGGCAGGAGGAGTCTTCGTATGTTAAGATGGTCACCCATCTACATCCCAACCTCGGAAAACGTAGCTTAACCTTAAATATCGACTCGTGCGGCTGTTATTATTATTATGAATCGGTAATAAATAGACTGATATCGTATTGAAAAACGGTTTTCTTTGCCAGATAAGCCAATTATAATAATAAAACTATTTTAACTTAAAATGGAAAAATAGAATTGAGTGAATCAGTGTTCTATGCAATTCTTAGTGAAAATCAAAGAGAATTGTTTCTTTTGAGCTTCTGGTTTTTATTGTTCAACAATCATTGATTCGAGGTACTAGGAGATACCTACCTTCCTGCCGGTCGGTTTTGAAAACATATCGAAGTGAAGGCATGGGTGAAGTGATCACGAGGTGAGCTGTCATTCCATCTTGATTATATGGATTGACAGCTCACCTCGTGATCACTTCACCCAAGCCTTCACTTCAACATGTTTACAGAATCGACCGGCTGGTTGTTGCGTTGGTTTATGAGTTTGCACATGCAGGGTATATGCGAAGTAGCACCAATCACTGTACGGCAAACAGGTGGAGCTAAGGGTGATTTAGGTTTGCGAGGTAGTCTACGGGGTACTCTGAAATTGAACTTACATACCAATTATTGAGCAGTTTATATGCGAATCTCAAATCCAAGAGCTCCCTTCGAGCTTCCAGAGTATTAATTTTGTAGCAGCCTAGTTTATCAAGGTAGGAGATATATTTAAACTGCCTTCCCTTGAGTAACCTTTTTTTTTTTTTTTAAGGATGGGAAATCATCAAATGACTTCTTACGCTCTGGGTGGAGCGGAAGGGCGTGTCAGACTCTTACTGACTAAAACCCATCCGTGTTCCTTCTAAAGCCCTTTGCGTTCCAGGGCCGCGGTGACTCTTTCGAACAGATTCCGCAACCCTGGCAGGCTTTGGCCCTAGCGGGCCCTGTCTTTTATGCTGACATCTCTTTGAGGCGCGCGTGAAACACAACGCGCCATCGACCCGGGCCTGGTGGTGATCGGACAGCGAGCCACCCAATGCTCGCCGTCCGCAGGCCCGCGCCTACGGTGGCCGGGGATCGCCCTGCGACTCCCGACGCCCGGGGCGTCTTCTCCTGTTGCGGCGGTTGGGGCGAAGGCCTTGCCTTTCCCTCGCGCGGCCCTCCTCCTTCCCTTGAGTACCCTACGTATTGGATAAACCTTTTTTGAACTCGTTCTATCCGCAGCGAGAGGGTTGCGTAGCGAGACCTCCATATCACACTGCAGTATTCCAGGATGCTTTTTATAAGGCTATTGTAGAGAACTAATTTAATTTAGTATGTGGACCAATACGAATGACAAACTCAAGCATACGTTGGAATCGCTTAAATATGTTCTCAATATGTCGTATAAATGTGAGTCCAAGATAACTCCCAGATCTCGTACTACATCCACCTCGCACTCCGTTTATTTGGCACGCCGAATTCACCGTATTTACTTTCCTGGTGAATTTTATGTGGTTACATTTCAAACTATTCATTTTATTATGCAGATAATCGGTCGATATCTTCTTGCATTCTTTGTAATACTTTCAACGAATCGAAAGCCTTGATACTTCGCGCAAAAATCTTGTACATTCTTGGCAAAGAATCTTCTCAAGGTCACCTGGCGGAATGCGATAGAGCCGCATAAAGTTTTTATTTTCTTTAAGGATTTCTTCATAATAAATAAATTAAAAAAAGAAAATTGAATTGTAAACTTGTTGCAGGTGTGCCATATCAAGATAAATATAACTTTTGTAACTTAAAATAAACATGAAAACTTCACTTTTCATCCTACGTCAAACGTTTGTACAGGGTGGCCAAATCGAATGTATACAACCTTTTTCGCCCTCATTTCAAGTTTTGCTGTTTTTTGGTGTCTTTACTTTCGCGATTTACTTGTGGATAGTTTTTAAGGCCAGGATAACTGTATTTATTTTAGTAATATTAATTCAAAAGTTCCTTAGCAGATCGAAGAACGAAAAAAATAAAAATGGTTCACCTAACCGATTTCAGTGAACAAAATGCGATTTGCTAAAAAACACTGTTGAAGAGAAGAGCATTCTTTGTTGATCCAATAACAAAAAACAACTAATTAGGAGGAGTATTTTTATTATATTATATTTCTTTAAAGAACCTGCTGTTAGTGTAGTGTTGTGGTAGTGTACACCACCCACAGGTGGTGTACACTACCATTTGCTTTTGATGAAAAATACGACCAAAAGGTATCGTATTTTTAGGCAGCAAAAAGGTGGAAATTTGACAAATGTTTCTTACCACATAAAATCGCAAAGCCTTTATAATATATTCATGGAATGTGAACATTTTTGCTAAAAAAATATCTCAATTAAAAGTTGAATAAATCGGGTTTGGCCACCCTATATAACAGGGGTGGCCAACTTGACTAGACCTAAGATCTACTTTTTACTAACGAAAACCTGTGCGATCTACCAATTAAATACTTCTTAAAATTTTAATTTTAATCAGTATAATTTAGTATACAAGTAGGACGTATTTTTTATTTTTTTAACCCAACCTATTTATTTAGTTGCACAGTCCGTTATACGTATTTATATTTTGACCTTGCCGCGATCGACTGGATTAATAGCCGCGATCGACTGGATTAATAGCCGCGATCGACCGGTCGATCGCGATCGACCGGTCCCTGCTATTTAAGGTCCCATGAAAATAAATAAACAAACTTTTAGAGATGATTCAGACCAACAAAATAAGGATAATGGTAAAAATAATAAGAAAAACGCATTAGATACTAACAAGAAAAAAATCAGCTACCGAAAATACACTAAAAATGTTGGTTACCCAATGCATAAACACATCCATGTATTTGATATCTCATAATTCTTATACTACAAATGTTCAGGCGCACGTGACACGTCAAGTACCTACCTATAATGGATGTGTTTATTCGAGTGTGCCGAATTTTTTTTTTATTTTACGTCAAAATAAAATCACTTTAATCAGTGTTTTTAGGATTCCGTACCTCAGTCGGTAAAAACGGAACCCTTATAGGATCACTTTGTTGTTCGTCTGTCTGTTTATCAAGACCATTTTTCTCAGGAACGCGTAAAGGAATTAAGCTGAAATTAACTCCAAGTATTCAAAACAGCTACTTCTTAGAGCAGTGAAAAAATCAAACTTCTAGGTCAACACAATCTAAAGATAACGCCGTTTACATCATTTGACGCCCGCAAGGGAATCAAAACGTATAGGGTACTTCCCGTTGACCCACAGTCCTGAAATTTGCCAAGTAGATAGGTAGGTAGGTATCTTACAGTATAAGTACAGGAAAAAGTCCGAAAATAAGGAATTTGTTCTTTCATAATATACAAAAAAAAAAAATGCAAATACAAACATATATTTTTAATTTTGGTTGAAGAAATGACCGTGATTGATGTATCCGTAAGTAATGTATACTCTAAAAAAATCAAGACTCGATCGGAACCCTCGGTGCCCGAGTCTAACTCGTACTTTTCCGGTTTTTTTTTGGAGGACATACTGCTCGCGTCCGTAGTATTTACCACCTCTTCCTAGGCCTACCCTTTACGTGTCCCCCGGATGATGCTAAATGAACAGGAATACCAAGCAACGGACTGCGACAAATAACCTGTATCGAGGCAATTTGCAGGCCTCGGCGGGACTAAATCCCTTCTTAAAAAGCGACGGTTTTTTTTTGCAAATATCTTTGGTTAGACGCACTGAACGCTGTGCTAACATTTGTCCAACTATTTTAAAGGGACCTTATATGTATTTATAAGCCAATTTCAATGATGACTTAGCAATTAAGTTTCTATTAAGACTAATTAAGTATTGCGAGATTATTTTTAGGTTTCTATAAATGAGAAGTCATTTACTAAAAATTGTACTTTGTGTTGGTTGAATGGGTTGAAGGAATGAGTTTTAAATACCCCTTTCGTTTTTGTAATTTTGCTGTTAATGACAACGCTTATTGCTGTTTTAATTAGTTTTTTCAGCGTTTAGGGCGTTGGACTGGTGAGAAAAATCGGCGTGATTTTGAAAGATTTCAGTAATATTAAAATTAAGGAAAATAACGACGAAATTTTTGTTTTAGAAAGAAAGAAAACGGGTTTATTAACGCCAAGCATGAGGCATAAATAAAAAAAATAATAATTTACACAAGTTGGGACGATATTCGTCACATCCGCGTAAAACGTCCATCACTCAGCATGCATAATGCTGAGACTCATATATGAGACAGAACCACAGCGCTGGTTTTCAGCGACAGCCGGGGTTGACTGGTTGTCGTCGAACGGAGCAGCATAGAAAGTTTAGACCGGCTCCCAGCTTCACCGGATGCAACTGAAGTTTACATGAAGCGACTGCCCATAGTGCCCATCTCACATTCACAGGTGTTTTTTTTTTTTTGTGAGTTGCGTCTCGCAGTTCAACCAAGTTTTTATTGGGACAAGCCCGCCACACATTCCCAACCACTGCAACTCCTGAAAGCCAGAATCAACAGTGGCGATCACCATAAAAAACGCTGAGTCAATGAAGGTCGACGAGGCCCGGCTTCTGGCTCTCAGGAGTTGCAGTGGCGGGCTTGTCCAAAAAAACCCTTCCATACTAGCACTAGAAAGTGAGTATTTTCACCCTGACCCGCTCCGCTAGTCGTCCCGTTATCTCGTAGACCTGACTCACCACTTACCAACGGCATTGTTTTTGAAAACTTGACCTCAATATCACCTTGTTATCACTTCAATACATTACATACTTCTCGCGAAAAGTAGGTACTAATAGGGGAGGAACCGGTTCAAGCAGTTGAACTCGTATAATTTGTTATCAATTTTAATGCTAATTATGTTACAACATCTCGAGAGGCTCTTGTAAGTTGGGTCAGCGACGATTTAAAAAGTGGTTCTTCTGAGCTCGAGGTTTTATTTTAAGAAGAGCTAAGAACTATAAAAAGAAGGAAGACAATTAATTGGGTAAGCACTGTGATATCTAAGAACGAAACTTTGCTGCATACAAACCTATCAAATTTAGAATAAGGTTCAAATAAAAGGATATAAACAGTGATCGCATAATCGGGCGCTAATATACCTAAACTTCACTTTTATTCCCACGAAAGTATAATACGGACATGCTTTTCAGAATCCCGGATCCTGAAATCGTTCGAAATTCCTGAGATTGCTAAAAATGTAGTTAGAACTCGTGAACTCTCACTATATTGTTTTATAGGTATTCCATTTGTTTTGAATAAAATAAAGATACTTAAGTAATCAAAATAGCCACTGCTATAATTTCATTACATTTGTAATAGTTGTTTTTTCCAAAATTGTTCAATTTTATTGTTGTTTATACAGAAAGGAATGTCCATATTATTCTTTTACGGGAAGAAGTTTAGGTATATAAGCGCCCGATTATCCGATTACTGGTTATAAATCTGCGTTGTTTCAATAAAAGTTCTGGCCCCAGTTACTAATCGCCTGCAGTACTTACCAATTACAGGTAAAAACATAGAATAACGGAAACACGGTTAAATTACAAATGTAAAAAAAAATGTTGGAACAATAGATAAAATATTACAGGGTGCGTGCTGTTATGGTTTTAGTCATACGAGTAACGGTCAAATAAGAACTTTGTAGGAAGTAAATGCAGGTCCTAGAATAAGACCTTATATAATTGAATATGTTCATGTTTGTGTTTGTGTTGTTGATGTGCCATTAATAAATAAATAAATAAATAAGGGTCCTTTTTTTAATGACGCGAAATCATCAAATGACTTCTACCGCTCTGGGCGGAGCGGAAGGGCGTGTCAGACTCTTACTGACTAAAACCCATCCGTGTTTCTTCTAAAGCCTTTTGCGTTCCAGGGACGCGGTGACTCTTTCGAACAAATTCCGCAATAAATTAAGGGTACTTTTCCAACAGATATGTGCGAGGCAGCTAGGTGGTTCACGAGAAAAAATCCACCAATGAGATGGTTTTATTGCAAATCGCACTCTCTCTCAAAGAGTTAGCAAAGCTAAGTGCTAGTGTGTGGGATGGGACCGACGAATGCGTGCAAGTATATTTCCCGTCCGTCCATAAGCCTCCTGATCTGGACAGTCAATCACGTTGCAGATGCGTTAGAAGTTTTGAGGAGTTCCTTGCTCTAAAGCCCTTACTACCAGTAAGATGAAAAACAATAAAATAATAATAATTACTTTATTTTTTCTCGCCACAATACACATGAGATTATATGAGGTTTCTACGAAACAATAGTACCTGTGTACTATTGTTTCTTGGAAAACTCATATAATAAGACCACAAAACAGGACTAAGAGTTCAATAAAATAACTTTTTAAGCAGTCTGATGTAGTGACTGGCAACGAATCTGTGATAAAACTAAGGTAAACTCCACCAAATCGATCGACGATCGATATATTGGTGTAGTAGAAACTATCGATCGACGTCGACTGACGATCGATCGATTGGTGTGGTAGCACCCTAATGCAAACGTGTATCAGTTTCAATGAATTGAAATTGCAATGAGAATAAAAACAATGATAATATAATAGATGAGACATAGGATGGATAAAATAATGGCGTGGCCTGAAGAGAGGTTGAATACTAAGATAATGACTGACAGATAAGTTGGTTCAAGAGAAAGAAAAAAAAATGACCTTTCATAAGATGGTCCGAGGACCGAGTGAGGGCCTCCGCAGTCTGCTGGATGTGAAACGCTTAGGATCGGCCTATGTTGCGGCACTTGATGAGGCCTATGTCTGGTTGGAAGCTTTGAGGAGTTCCTTGGTCTAAAGCCCTTACTACCAGTTAGATGAAAACAATTAATAATCTTCTGATATATAAAATTCTCGTGTCACAATGTTAGTTACCATGCACCTCCGAAACGGCTTGACCGATTTTTATGAAATTTTATATGCATATTCAGTAGGTCTGAGAATCGGCTACTATCTATTTTTCATACCCCTAAGTGATAAGGGTTATCCACCCCTAACATTTATTTTTTAAACGTATTTTTAATTTTTTATAATGTGGCATGTAAAAACCCTATTTTTAATAGCAATATTAGTTTATTGAGGGACGCTTTAAGCTATATAACATCACGCTACGGCCAATAGGAGCCGAGCATTCACGAAAAATGTGACGCAGACGAAGTTGCGTGGGTCAGCTAGTAATAACATAAAATCGCCACAATACACATGAGATTATATGAGGTAGCTAAGAAACAATAGTACAAAGTAAGTATATTATAATATATAATATATCCTGGGACAACTCACACACGGTCATCGGATCCCAAACTAGGCAGAGCCTGTGCTATGGCAACCAGACAACTGAAAAACATACTAATATATTTCTAAATACATACATATTACAGACAAATTAGGTACACAAAGATTTGTCCTGGGTGGGAATCGAACCCACGATCCCTCCGGTTAATTAGTCAGGGTCACTAACCACTCGACCAACAGGCCAGTCATATTGTGGGAGACTGGTGCGTAAACTTGGCTTGGGGCCTGAATTTCAGGACAGCAGGTCTACACCCTTTAGGATATACATAACATTATTTCTTGTATATTTATTTATAGACTGTAGAGATTTTATTGTTAAATTATTCGAGACAGTGGTCGCGAATAATTTGACAATAACTTTAGATGTAATTTCTATTTATTTATAGCGAATTCCTCGTGACGTCCGGCTGGTATATACTTCGGTAGGTATCTATTTTTTTCTGATGAAACAGGAACGTGTATTTTCAGCGCACATTTCATTTCCTATTAATATTCATAAATAATCATCAAACATCACAAATCAATCAATAAAAATAACGCTCTTGCGTTATTGAGTGACTGAGTGACTGAGTGATTGAGTGACTGAGTAATTGAGTGATTGAGTGACTGAATGACTGACAGATGACGCACAGCCGAAACTACTGGTCATAGAAAGCTAAAATTTGGCTTATAGGTTCCTTGGGAGCACTAATAGGATTACTCGAAGTTCCTATGGGAATGGAATAAAACGGAAAATGCGCGTACAAATTCGCGGACAAGAGCTAGTTATGTTATGAAATGTTATGAAATAAAACACTAGAATTGTAGGTAATGTTACTACAGATAAGGATGAAATATTTGCCGAAAAAAAAATCAACGGAACTATACCAACCAACGATAATTATTTCGGGCCATTTTCTTTAATTTCTTAGAAAATTATGAAATGAATATCTGTATATCTTGGTTTGTTATTATAATTCAGTAATAGTAGTCTTTATTATTCAATTTTATATGTTTGAGGAGCTTGTGGCTAGTGGAATTTCGAGGTTAAGTAACGCTTGCCGAGGTCTGCCAGCTTATGGCAGACCAATCATTACATAAAAAAATCCTCCATTCCTCGGAAAGTACGTTATACTGTTGGTCCCGGCTGTAATTTGAAGCGGAAACTAGAAAATATGACACAAGTCCTATCAAGGAGTATCGTACTCCAGTTACTGGGTTTTGAAGATCAGTTTGGCAGACGCTCCGTGTAAATACTGGTATCCAGCTGCATCTGGTTCGACTGGAATTGGCAAAAGGATACCGGAACGGAATGACAGAGGATTCAATTATTTCTCAAAGGACATTCAAACTTATTTAGAAGGAATAAGACATAAATAAGAATGTTTATTTTTGTACCATGAATGTATGTACATAACTATTTTTAAACTATTTACATAAACTATTTTCATCTGCTAAACCTAAGTATAATAATAATAATAAATAATAATAAACATTTTTATTTTCTCTTCCACAAAGGTGCCTTACAACTAACATTATATAAATAGATAGAAATATTCCTTTGTGGGAGTAGCGTTGCCAGGCGTCCGGATAAAGCCGGACGCAGTCAGGCTATTTGTTTGTGTGTCCGGCCAAATTAGACGGTGATGGCCTGTCCAGCTTTTGTTAGGCTTTTTGAATTTGAGCATTTTTTTTAAATTTGTCTTGTGTTGATTTCCGCTCCGCCTATCTCACCTTGTATCGCTAACTATCATCTGCCTAGCCTTTTCCCAATTAAATTGGGGTCGGCTTCCAGTCAAACCGGATTCAGCTGAATACCAGTATTTTACGTGGAGCGGCTGCCTGCCAGACCTCCACAACCCATCAACTGGGTAACACGGTACTCCTTGGCAAGACTGGTGTCAGATTATCTGGCTTCTGACTATCCGAAACGACTGCCAAAGATCTACAAATGACAACCGGGACCAACGGCTTAACGTGCTTTCCGAGGCACGGAGGAGTCTCGGTATGTTAAGATGGTCACCCATCCACAGACCAACCTCGGCAAGCGTTGCTTAACCTTAAAGATCGACCCGTGGTGCTGTTATTATTAAGCCACGAGCTCCTCTTGTATCGCTAACTATATACTACTTCTATTGCAATTATAGAAATTATATTATAGAATTATAGAATTTAATGATTAATATATTAGATCGGAATAATTCATTTAATTTGATTGTTGTTTTACTAGAATTAAAGTTAAATTTTATGTTAATGATAAAAATTGTCGTGTTTCTAAAAAATTAAGGGTGCCTGGCCTTTTACCCAAATGTCGGGCTAAAATGGCTGGCCAGTCCGGCTTTTCAGTTTGAAGACCTGGCAACCCTATGTGGGAGACTGGTATCTGCACTAGGAAATTCTGTCACACAGATTACCAACCCCCCCCCGAAAACAACTTTCGTTTTACAAAAAATAAGACCTTTGGGAGAAACAAACTTCAATATAACAAAAACAATACCCTCTTGAAGCAGTAAGGTACAAAATAAAACAAAAAGGAGAAAATTTAAAATTCTTAAAAAATAAATTGTTATGTGGTGTGGAGGTCGTTATGGAGTGGTGTAGAAGTCGTTGTGGTGTGGTGCGGAGGTTGTTATAGTGTGGTGTGGAGGTCATTTCGGAGTGGTGATTTTACCTTGGGACATTCACTAAACCTTCGGTGCTGTCATAGCATATAGTCATAGTATACTTTGTTTTTGTATATAGTCATAGTATGACCATTATAGTCAGCATATAGTCATAGTATACTTTGTTTTTGTATATAGTCATAGTATGACCATATACAAAAAAAAAGTACACTCAGGCGTCAAAGTATTTGTTCGAATGTTTTAAATTGATTCCGTGTTATCGAAAAGGATTGATTGACATTGACACGGCATTGGAGCGCACGTGGCAGGATGTGCAGCACACTGCGGGTTGCAACGGTACGCCGAAGGACGCCGTGACATGCCGCGGGATGAGGCAGTGCAACCGTGACTACATACATGCCTTGGTAGGCCGCCGAATTCTACAGTATCTAAGCGGCTAGTGTGTGTGTGTGTGCGTTGACCGGTGGCAAAATCTTCCATTCCGTCCCGGAGTGCGTAGGCCTTAAGGTGGCCATTTATAGCACTATTTACTTAACAAAAGCAGTCTAATTTACTAGGAGATTAATTTACTCGGAGATTAGGTATCAATCCGTAATGGTTATAAATGACACCGTTAATAAAACTGGAATATCAACAAAGTAACAGAGTAAAGCGAGACTTCAATTTAAATCTTTCACATTGAAATAGGAAATAAATGAAATAAGTCCCATTGTCAAGACGCTGAAATGTAGCAAATGTCTTTCACAACTGTTTCAAGTTATAATCTTCTACGAATTTTGTAGCAAACATCAAACAGAGTACATAATATAAGGTTTTCTGTTTTGCATTTTATGACACTAAAGATAAAGTTCATTTTTTAATGTCATCCAAATCTTTTGCTCAGTAAATCGTGCGGAGATTTTACGCTGAGCCTGAGGGTACATTTCATATACACGTAAACGGGCGTTATTAGGTACATATCTATTTTTATATCCGAGGGGCAATTCTCAAAATCGCAGCGCACAATGAAATATGCATCAGGGTGTTCCAGTGCGTGTTTCATTATTTAAAGATGGTGTTCTGTTTGTGGTATACAAAAAAAAAAAGTTTAAAAAACTATGACCCAACTACGGAAAAGTAAAAGGGATCTAAAAGGTGCGAAATAAGAAAATATTCCAGACAGATAATAAATCAAGACAGAGGTACAAAATGGTCATGATAAAGCCGTGGTCTTTAAATATTAGATAAATTCGAGTTGGTATAATTTTATTTTTATCATATTTCTCACTTTAAAATAGGTATTAATTGTTCTGTGTAATGATCGATGATGAAGATGGTCCGAGGACCGAGTGAGGGCCTCCGGAGTCTGCTGGATGTGAAACGCTTAGGATCGGCCTATGTTGCGGCGCTTAATGAGGCCTATGTCCTGTAGTGGATGTATTTCACCTGCAGTGATGGTGATGAAAGACAAGGGGATACAGAATACATTTTACAGTGAAAGTGAAGGAGAAACTATCGATCGACGTCAACTTATTCATTCTACCATCGATCGATGGCATTGATCGATGGCATCAATCGTCGATCGATCGATTGGTGCGGTAACACCCTTACGCGTCCATATTTACGAAACAACTGAATCGATGTACAAAAATGAATAGATTCAGTGTAGTATTTATATGGAGTGACTGCCTATCTAGATACTGGGTAATAAAACCACTTGGCATGACTGGTGTCAGTTTTCCTGACTCCAAGTAACAACTGTCATAAATCTTTATATCACGGCCGGGACTAATAGCTTAACGAGCTTTCTTAGGCACGGAGGAATCCCGATAAGATGGTCACCCTGTAGCGGCATCAATGCCACCACAATAAACCAACGTAGCAAAATCTACATCGCAACTAAACAGAACCGCAAACCCACCGCCATTCCGCTAGCTGCGAACTAATTCACAGAAATCCTGCATCGCGCAAGCAAATTTCTCGGTGCGATTTATACATATACAACAGTCCAAATATCAACTATCGAGCAGTTGCCCACCAGAACAACAACCGCCTGGTCGGAGGATCCTCCCTTTTCAATGGAGGTGCGAGATATCACTCTCTGTTCTGTTACGTCTATAACCCATCCACGGAACGACCTTGGACAACAACCCGTGCGGCTGTTATTATTTAGCCACGAGCTTTTCCCGGCGATCAATTTACCACATCATAAATAGGTTTTTACTCTGCAATATCACGATTACAGATGCATATTTTTTACAACTGATTAGAACTAGGCGATAATTACCTGAATCATTTTCCTCACTCTTAGGCACAGGGGGTTTACCATCGCACAAAGGTTATGAGATAAAGTCTCGTATATAATTTATTTGATATTCATTGCATAAGCAATTGAATTTTATTACCATTATAAATAAACAAGGCATGTGTTTGTGCGATTTGATCTAGAAAACTACTGCACAAATTAATATTGACAGCTAGTTTGAGTGATTATTGAATGGTGTAGAAGGAAAACATTTTTGTTGAAACTTATGGTTTCAAAGAAGTTGTATCATCATCATCATCATATCAGCCGAAAGACGACCACTGCTGGACATAGGCCTCCCCCAAGTGTCGCAACAACCGGTCCTGTGCGCCTCGCATCCATCGGCTACCCCCGATTCTCACTAGGTATACGCTCTACCTTGTGGGATGCCTTCCAACGCTACGTCTTCCGTTCCGATCCGTTCACTCCAGAACTTATCGGCAAAGAAGTTACATATATAATGGTGATTAATATTGAAAATTATATGCTTGGTTTGGGCATGTTGAGAGGGCGGATAAAAGGCGACTAACGAAAGGTAGAAATCGTTTTTGGTCAGTTTAAACTAGAAAAGCCGGTGTTTCCGAAGGGTGTGTAACGATTGACATAATAACAAAATATCTAACGTTCACTTGACATAATTTCAGTTAACATAATTTTGTTTAACATAACGATCAGTTGACATAATGAATTGTTGATATAATTTCATTTTACCTAATTTCATATGACATAATGAACATTTCCTATAATGCACATTTCACATAATATTCATTTAGCATATTATTAATTTACTATAATATTCATAATCTGTAATGGACTTTAGGGCACCCCGACTCGGATAGGTTAGCTTAGAAGGGGATGGCAGGGTAGTGTGAGCGAGCGAAGCGAGCGAATAGACCCCGCCATCCCTTTCGTGGTTATTTTTTTATAAATCACCCAGAAGTAGGAGCCCCGCGAAGCGGAGCTCCGTCGACCAAGCCCACCCTCGACCATGCATGGAATATTTTAAGGTTTGGTTAAGTGCCATTTGAGTTAGGCTAGAACTGTGCCCATTAAACATGAATTTTAGGTCAAAAAAATATTAGGTCAAATGAACGTTATATTAAAAGAATATTATGCATATTGAAAATTATATAAAATGAACGTAATACTAAATGTTATTATGTTAAATGAATATTATGTCATATGAAAATTATGTCATATGAACGTTAGTTCAAGTGAAATTAGAGCATTTGTTATTATGCCAAACATTACACACCCGTTTCCGAACTGCCGCACCGAAACAAACTCAGAGTTCTGTTTTTTAAACAGCCTTTTTTTTAAGGATGGGAAATCATCAAATGATTGAAGGGCGTGTCATACTCTTACTGACTAAAACCCATCCGTGTTCCTTCTAAAGCCCTTTTAGACTGGCCTGTTGGTCGAGTGGTTAGTGACCCTGACTGCTAAACCGGAGGTCGTGGGTTCGATTCCCACCCAGGACAAATCTTTGTGTGATGAGCATGATCATTTGTTCTGTGTTTAGAAATATATAAGTATGTTTATCAGTTGTCTGGTTACCATAGCACAGGCTCTGCCTAGTTTGGGATCGGATGACCGTGTGTGAGTTGACCCAAGATATTATTATTATTATATTATTATTAAAGCCCTTTGCGTTCCAGGGCCGCAAATTCCGCAACCCTGGCAGGCTCTGGCCCTAGCGGGCCCCGTCTTATATGCTGACATCTCTTTGAGGTGCGCGTGTTTTTAAACAGCCTAGAGTCTGATTTTTTGCCCGGTTGATGTCAAGGCTCGCCCCCTATACCATGGGACTTAAGCAAAACTGGCGAAATTTTGGTGTAGTTACGATACGTGTACCTCTGCCTTAACCCTTTGGGAATGATGTAATGAGTGGGGTCTTGGAGTAACAGAAGTGCATAATATGTGTATCGAATTTTAACAGATTTGGTACAGTAGTTTCTGAGAAAATTGGTGTGACAGACACATCCTATGAGGGTTCTGTTTTTACGGATGCTCGGAAACCTAATAAGTCTAGTCAAATGCGTGTGATCTATATAAGGACATAGATCGATAAATCTATACTTACTATTATTATAAAGAGGAGATTTTTTTTTGTATGTAACGAATAAACTTACCAACTACTGGACCGATTTTAAAAATTCTTTCAGCAATGGATAGCTACATTATCAGCGAGTAACATTGGCTTTATTTTATCCCTGTACCCCCACGGGAAAGGGGACTACGCGAGTGAAACCGCGTGACGTCCGATAAAATATAGTTAAGGAGCTATATTTAGTGGTCCCAAAACCACGTGGGCAGCATAATCGACTTACTTACAGCGTTTCCACTGGTAAAACACTCTCACTCTCTGTGAGATCGAGTGGGGTGTAATCCACCCAGCCTACGCGGGCTCAATATGGTTTGTTAAACGTAACTTTCGAATATTGGTTCTTGATAATGGTTTTTTGTTTATATCACAATATTAAAACCATTTAAGTGCTTATGCACCTAATTTTAAGTACTTTTCTTTTTCTTTTAAGGATGGGAAATCATCAAATGACTTCTTCCGCTCTGGGTGAAGCGGAAGGGCGTGTCAGACTCTTACTGACTAAATCCCATCCGTGTTCGTTCTAAAGCCCTTTGCGTTCCAGGGCCGTCGTGAATAAAACAGCTAGAACTATTATTTTTTTAGGCTTAATTTTTTTGGTGTTAAGTATATATTTTTGGTAAAAGAGGTTAGGGTATCGAAGTATTTTCTGGTGGTCATAATATTTATTCCCAAAAAGAAATAATAATTGAACCAAAAGCTTAAGTAGTTATAAGAAACTTTAAAGAAGATCGCAATCCATGGTATGTAACTTCGTACCGGGAAGACCTTTATTTTTTTTTTGAGTGGCGTCTCGCAATTCAACCTCTGAGGTTGTCGACTGCTTAACCGGGCTTGCCTGTGGTGGTCTTAATATAATATTAAAACCTCCAGCCAGGGACCGGGAACTCCTGTTATCTTGTTCAAGTATGACGTTTTTATCTTGGAGTTGTAAAATGGTTAAACGTTAACTTAGTAACAGTATTCCGGGAAACACCTATTTACTTCGATACTAAGTAAAGAAAATGAAAAGAGATAATTGAAAGAGTAGTTACTGTGTAACAATAAATAATGATAATAAAATCTTTATTGATCATTTTCAAGTATTGCAAGTACATGGGTATATAATGTATACATGGTAAAATTACAGATTTGCTACAATTGTATTGGGTGCAGTTCTGATCTCCTAACTAGGTTACTGTATAACCTGTATGAAGGAGTGTCAGTTCCGGTCCCCCATGGATTACAGGCATATGTATTTTACTATCTAAGTGCATATGTATTTAACTGCTACGAAAATATTGTATAAATAAATGTAAGCAACTAAGAAAAAAAAAAAAAGAAAAACACAAAAAATATTTTGAGAATAAAATGTGACTAAAAACTATTTCATATGTATGTGTGTGTGTGATGGATGTGTATATGCATGTGAATTACGAAGGCTGTAGCCGGAGGATGAAAAAAATACAAAATTTATTTAAACTTAGATTTAATTATAGAAATTACAATGGAATTATTTAACTAAGATGTCGACAGTTGACCGATGCTGTGCCAAAAGTGACGATTTCGCGAGGGTTGCGATGTCCGGTCGCGGGCTGCATCACGTTGAGCTGCGTCGGCGACTCGTGTCTCCGCGGTTGCTATCCGCGGTAATTAGGATAACGCGCGATCAGCGGTTCACGTATTGCGCAAATATGTAACACCTCCCCACGAAAATAAGCAACTATTTCTAAATCTTGTGTGTGACAGATGATGAAATGTTGCTGTGGTCAATTTTTATATTGCTGGGACTAATACCATGCGATTCTTGAATTTCAGCATAATTTCCTGGAGATGTTGCGTCATCATTTTGCATTGCTTGGTTTCTTTGAAGGCGTTTCGCTCGATATCGTCGGTACGTCAGTGCGATAATGAGTACACTTGCACCAGTTAGTATCAGATAGATTGGGATCGTAGTATGGTAGAGAGCTGGATCAATTACTTCATTAAGTTTTGCTGGTGCCTGTTGCATGATCTTTGTGTTGATGGAGTGCAGATTTTCTAGATTAGCTGAGTTTAGTATGATTGGTGATTCGCTCGACGTTTCTAAATCTTCATTAATTGTGGGCAATTGCATAATCTCCAGAGCGAAACCTTTGATATGATTGTTGGAGTTCGCTATAGTGAATTCGGGCGTTTTGATGTGGCAATTGTATGGGATGATCGCCAAATAGCTGCCTTCAAGGGTTTTATATGTTTCTTGTCTGCATGATATCTTCACTTTGGTTGGATGTGGGAAACTGATTGTGTAATGCTTCTCGTCAAGTTGTTCTACAGCTTCTTTCTTCAATGCGACTGAAGACAGTTTACAGAATGGGAGAAGTTCTTGCTTGGAGATCAGATGCTGGATACAACCGGGATCATCTCGGGTCTTGTATTTTGATTTAGCTTTGCAGAGGTACAGAGAATTTACCTTCGGGCATTCAGCCTCCATGTACATAGAATCTTGACCAGAAATCGCAATGAAAGGTGAGGTTGGTAAAAGGATTTTGTTATTCTTGTTAGGGACAATGGACAGTTTATAGAGGTTATAGATTGGAGGGAAGGCAATTGGCACCTTAAATACAATAACTATCTGATTATCTTTATAAAAGTAGCCTAGTTTAATTACGTCATAATAGTCTCTTAATTCTAATTCAAGGATCTCATCGCCTGAATATAGAATCTTTAGTTTCTGTATCATATTCTTAATTTCAGCTATATTAACTATCATATGCGGTGTGCTTAGTGCGCGTATGAAAGCTAAAGTGTACTCTAGTTTATGGAGTTCTTCGGACAAATTATCTATGTTATCACTTAAGATAATTAAGTGCTGAGCCATGTGAGCGTAATGGATTAAATCAAGATTTGCTGTTGTACTATTTATTATCCGATTTAAAACATTCCCTATTATCTCTTGATTTTTAGTTATATTAGTTAATAAGTTGGCATTTTGTGAAACCCAAGTTTTAGATAAACTAACATGTTGATTAAGTTGAGCTTGAATCCTATACTCATTTTCCTGAAGGATTTTCATGGCGTTGTCGTATTTAATTGCATCAGTTTGATCAAGATTACCAGATATACTTTTGATTACGGAACCGAGGCCATCGATGAGTCCTCTTTTATAACGATTATGTTGAAATGACTCTAACTGGGTGGATATCTTAACTAGTTTGGATGTAAGGTAGTTCATGTGCGGTTCGAATAATAGAGATGTCTTATTATTCAATGTGTGTCTCACATCAGTCATTCTAGTATTAACTACATCTATTTGAGCTTGTATACTATCGAGGTTGACATAATTAAGAAAGGAGTGGTAATGGGAAATGATGCGCGTCGATCCTAGGTTAAACGGAAGTATTCCAGGGCCGTTCCCTAAAGGGTCAATCATTACTTCTCGTCCTTGCGTCATTTGGAGTAGTAGTAGCAGTAACATTCTGTAACAATACAGATTCCTTAGGGCATCTTTTAAGACGAGATTTTGCAACGGGACCTCGTTTCTTTTTGGTGTAAATATGTATGGGAAGGTCGGCTAGGACTATATCCTTGGTAAAACGTGGAGCTAATTTTTGTCTGCTAGCTAACGGATTGCGGACAAATACCTGTTGGTCAGGGACATACTCCTTTTCAGGTTCACGGTCCTTATTCCTGTTTTCAGTTAATTCAGTCCGTTGGTCAAGAGAGGTTTCATTTATTATATCGTAGACTTGAGTTAGTCGTTTTTTGTGATCTTGTAAGTAATTTTGCAATAAATGTTCCGATAAATTTAAATCTAGGGAATCACGGGGATCAAAGTGTCCTGTGATTAAGTCTATAGGCCTACATTTAGTGAAGCTGTGTATTGAGCTGTTGTAACCTAAAATTGCATAGGGCATGAGATTTATGGCAGGTTCATTATGCTTTTCTAGTTTCAGGATTCTGAGGTGTTCGAGAATAGTGGAATGGAAGCGCTCTACTATGCCATTATCGTTAGGGGTATGTGCAAGTATCTTATGATGCTGTATTTTATGAAGACGGACGAATTCCGAAAATAATGCGTTAGTGAACTCAGGTCCTTGATCTGTAACTATAGTGTAGGGGACACCATGATGGGTGCAAAACGTTAAAAGTGCTTGGACGACACTTAACGCGGTACCATCTCTGAGATGATATGCTTGTGCATATTTCGAGAAGGCGTCAATTAAAGTAAGAAATTTCTCGTTCTGTGCTGTAAAAAGATCGAGATGAACAATTTCAAAGGGTTTGGTTGGGGGAGGAACTATAAAGAATTTTTGCTTAATAGGGTTCCGATCGTATTTTGCCTGTCCACAGATACTACATTCATTAATATATTTCGAGATATTTTCTTTCATTTTAGGCCAATAATAACGATGTGATAAAGCAAGGAAACATTCGGTTATACCACGGTGATTTGTTTTTCCTTCATGGTAATTACGAATAATTTCTTGCTGGTCCAAGAAATTTTTACGTTTTCTATCTCTTTCTTTGTCAAGACCATATTTAAGGCGGAGCTTTTAAATTTGTTTTGTATAATCGGAATTATGCTGTACATAGCTAGAGGGGGATGTATAAGAATTCCAGTTTTTACTTTGGGATTAACATATTCCTTTACGGCATTAATTACTTCTTCTTCCAGATTTGACTCTGATAGTTGTATGGTAGTTTTGGTATGAGTTTCGAATGGTTTAGACACAGTTGGGCGTTTTTTTATGTCTCCCACGATTACAAAGGATATTTGACGGTGGAATTTATTCAGGGGCTCGTCCGATATTGGTATCTCTAATATGGGGTTCTCAGCGCTTGTGTGAGCTGTTGCGGTTGTGGAATCAATTACTGAAGGGGGTTTTTCAGACGTGTTAACTGCTATAGAGTTAGTGTCTTCATTATTAATTTCTATGCGGGACAGAGCATCTGCGTTGGTATTCAGCTTACCCTGCTTATAGACAGTAGTGAAATTATACTCGCTTAACTTTAATTTCCAACGGGTTAAACGTGAGTTGGGTTCTTTTAAATTCATTACCCATTGTAAGGGCCTGTGATCTGTGACAATTTTGAACTTCCTTCCAAATAGGTATGGGCGGAAGTACTTGGTTGCCCACACAATTGCTAATAATTCTTTTTCGATTGTGCTGTAGTTAATTTCACTAGTGTTTAATGTGCGAGATGCATATGCTATGGGCTTATCGGTGCCTATCTGACCTTGAGAGAGAACAGCACCAATGGCAAGATTAGATGCGTCTGTTGTCAGTATAAAATCTTTACTAAAGTCTGGATATTGCAGGATAGGGTCGTTGATTAAAAGGGTTTTACACTTCTCGAAACAACTGATGTAATTAGGATTAATTATATCAATCTTTGAACCTTTTTTCAGTCATTGCGTCATAGGTTTTGTTATACGAGCAAAGTCTGGAATGAATTTCCTATAGTAACCGAACAGACCAAGGAAACGTTTAATTTCAGTTGCCGTTTTGGGAATCGGGAATTTCTGGATGGCCGAAATTTTATCCGGGTTAGGTTTAATACTGTCTTTGCTAATAATGTGTCCTAAATATGCAGTTTCTAACTTTAAAAATTCGGATTTGTCCATTTGTATTTTGAAATTAGATTCCCTAAGTCTCTGAAATACTTTTTCTAAATTAATCATGTGTTCCTGAAGGGACACTGAAAACACGATTATATCGTCTAAATAAACTAAACACACGACATTTTGAAGGTCCCGTAAAACATTGTCCATCACCCGTTGAAAGGTTGAGGGAGAATTTTTTAAACCCATTGGCATGCGGAGGAATTCGAAGTGTCCATGCTCTACTGTAAAAGCGGTTTTGTGAATATCATCTGGGGTCATCTCCACTTGATAAAATCCACTCGCGAGGTCAAGGGTGGTGAAATAGTGACAGTTACCTAACTTGTCAAGGACGTCCGAAATGTTGGGTATAGGATAACGGTCATCTATAGTTTTCTCATTTAATTTTCTAAAGTCTATAACCAAGCGCCATTTGGTTTTTCCGCTGGCGTCGGTTTTCTTGGGAACTACCCAGATGGGGAGCTCCACGCAGATTGTGAAGGACGTATGATATTCTGTTCTAGCATTTTAGAGATTTGATCCTGGACTTCCTGCTTATGTATGAAAGGATATCGGTAACTTTTCGTATAGATTGGTACATCATCTGTAGTCCGAATGGAGTGTTTTACTTGGTTCGTAAAAGATGATGGTTCGCCATCAATATAAAATACATCAGCGTACCGAGCGCAAAGTACTTCTAAATTAGCTCTTTCTTCCGGGTTCAAATGATCCGTACGCAGACGAGACAAAACTTCATTTACGCGGTCGCACTGTTGTTTAGTGCGCGTGCACTGAACATTGAACAACTCAGCACTAATAGGGCGATCCATCGAAAAGACTACGTTGTGACGTGACGTATTCGCTACCTCTATTACACCTCTGTTATTTCTTACTTTTGTGACACAATCACTTATTAAACAATTTGAAATGCATTGTTCAGGAATAAAAACGTCACCGTCAACAGAGTTTATAGGAACTTTAACTAATTTAGATGAATTAGCAGATATTACGTCCTCGTATAAGTTACTACTGCGAGAGTCGTACATTAATAAAGGGTTACTAGAATTACAAGTGACCAACGATCTGTTCTTCAAGTCAATGTTAGATTCTAATTTTTCTAATAAATCATACCCAATCAAACCATCAAAAAATTTATGAAATGCGTAAACGAAAAGAGTTATGTCACCTGGCTCGTTAAATTCCTGAAAGCACGGTATAGTAATGGAGTAATCGCTCCTTGTCGTAGCGTGAATATTCGTTACTTCAAAGGGATCATAATTGCACGGTATGTGGGAAAAGAATTTTTGAACAACTTCAGGACTCACAAAAGACATATTTGCGCCAGTGTCAATTAATAGTTTCAGCGGGGGATTTGAAATCTAAATATATGGTTGCCTTTGCGTTTGCAAATTAATTTCTATTTTGACTTGTCTGATTTGGGGGCCTTCTGAAAATCCTCCTTTTCAGCGGACGGGGTTGGATCTTTAACTTCCTCGACTATAGCATAAGAATCTGTACGCTGTGGTTGCTCATACACATATTCACTCGGGTACGCGTAAATGGGATACTCAAAATATTCCTGGGGGTAATAATCGTTAGCAAAATAATCGCTGTAATTGTCATACTGCAACTGGTCATTAAAATCGTTAAAGTTAAATTCCCGCGTTCTGAAATAATTCGGGGGTGGCGGATTCCCAGATCTAGACCAATCATGGGACGCACGCGGCGCGAATGGTTTAGTCACGTAGTGACTTACGCTACTCATCGGATGTGGGGTGTTACTTGTCGTTGGCCTGGGACCAGGCATTCTAAAAACTTGACCCTGGTATATATAATTAGGCGGTGGCGAACTGAACATTTGTTGCGTACGTGTGGGCCCGCGATTTTGTGGGGGTTGGTTTCTCCAAATTGGGACAGGCTGCTGTCCTTGAGGGATAGATGGTCGCGATGGCCCTGGCATATTAAAATATCCTGGGGGTTGCAAATTAGAGGGACGCGGTGTGGGTGGTGCCACGTCAATTGGGGGCATAAGGCCATAAGGAATTTTAGGACTAATCTGAGGCTGCGTCTTCCTATCGGGAACATGCTCGTTGCGCTGCTGCAGATACAACGTGTTCATTTCCTCGTGCACAAACTCTAAAGCTTTCTCTATTGTATCAGGCTGCATGCAACGAATGCGAGAGCCCAACGGGTCACGTAGACCACGTAAGTACGACTGTAACGTGAGTTTCTTGTATAAAGTGCGTTTCGATTCAATGGTACTCGCTATCGTTTCATGTAGGCTGATATAGGTCATAATAGTACTGAACAGATTTTGACAACGCTCATAAAATTCTTGCGGGGTGGACGAACCCTGCGTTAAAAGTGCCAAGTCATTATACAAAGATATCTCATCGCGTTGATCGGCGAAATTATTTATTAAAGCACTTCTAATTCCCTCCCAAGTGTCCGGGATACCATTCGAGTTAATTGTACGCGATGCGGGTCCAACTATTTTGTTCAAAATCCCGTTTAATAATGCCAAATTAGCTAATTGAAACTCCGGTCCGTTTCTCATAAACTGCTGTACTAACTGATCACATAGTTTTATAAATCGAGTTAATACGTTCTAGTTTCCGTCGAACTCCGGCACCAATCGTAGGGCCTTGTAAACTTGATCCACTGAGTCAGCCATATTCGATATATTATTATGTGAATACGATATACTATTACTATCCTACCGACTGCGCCAATTACGAAGGCTGTAGCCGGAGGATGAAAAAAATACAAAATTTATTTAAACTTAGATTTAATTATAGAAATTACAATGGAATTATTTAACTAAGATGTCGACAGTTGACCGATGCTGTGCCAAAAGTGACGATTTCGCGAGGGTTGCGATGTCCGGTCGCGGGCTGCATCACGTTGAGCTGCGTCGGCGACTCGTGTCTCCGCGGTTGCTATCCGCGGTAATTAGGATAACGCGCGATCAGCGGTTCACGTATTGCGCAAATATGTAACATGTGTGCGAGTGTGTGTGTTATGGTGTGTGTATGTGTGTGTTTGTTGTGTTACATATTATGTTGAGTGTGTTATGCTCCATTTTACTTACCCTTTTTTTATTTTTTTTAAGGATGGGAAATCATCAAATGACTTCCTCCGCTCTGGGTGGAGCGGAAGGGCGTGTCAGACTCTTACTGACTAAAACCCATCCGTGTTCCTTCTAAAGCCCTTTGCGTTCCAGGGCCGCGGCCAGGGCAGGGACTCTGGCAGGCTCTGGCCCTAGCGGGCCTTAAATAAGCATTTTTTCGGTTTCTTCGTATGTATAGTCTAGAAGAAATGAGCAGACCATTTTCTTACAATTATAGTATGTTAAAGAGTCACCGCGGCCCTGGAACGCAAAGGGCTTTAGAAGGAATACGGATGGGTTTTAGTCAGTAAGAGTCTGACACACCCTACCGCTCCACCCAGAGCGGAAGAAGCCATTTGATGATTTCCCATCCTTAATTTCTAATTGAGACCATGTTTCAGCTACAATCTTAGTGAATATTTCGAAAAAAAATGAAATAACCGGCTTCTCGTCAGCATATATTTTTCATAGTTTCTTCGCCAAATCTTCTAAGATTTTCGATAGGTACTATTGTTATGTTATTGTTTTTTAATAGTTTTTGGATTTATATTCATTTTATTGGATTATGATGGTTTGGTTCAAATAAATCTATATCTATATAATAAAATGAATCGCTAAATGTGTTGCTAAGCGCAAAACTCGAGAACGGCTAGACCAATTTCGCTAATTCTTTTTTGTTGTGTTTGTTATTGTGAGAAGAAGGTTCTTATGAGAGAGAATTTTGAAAAACGTTAATAACCGGGCGAAGCCGGGGCGGTTCACTAGTCTATATATAAAAATGAATCCCTGTTTCCCTTGGTCACGACATCACGCGTGAACGGCTGGACCAATTTCGCTTATTCTTTTGTTATTGTCAGGAGAAGGTTCTTATGAAAAAATATTTAAAAGAATACATCCGGGCGAAGCCGGGGCGGGCCACTAGTTTACAATCAAAATCGGCCAGAAAAAAATTCTTTATAGTCTTCCTGACAGCCGGGCCACAGATCCAACACTGCAATAATCGTGGTCACCTACTGGGCTCTTAATACTATAGTTTGACTTTAAATTGTATTCAGTAACTTGACAGTTCAAAGACCATTTTTAATAGTTTAAATAGTGTTTTTCAAGACAAGTTATTAAGTTCTTACTTTCATTCTTACACAAACTCAATATCTTTTTACTGTCAAAATCTGAACGCTTCAACTGTCAAGTTACTGAATACAATTAAAAGTCAAACTTTGACTACCTAATATAGAATCGAATTATTTTCTGCATAAATCGTCGTTTTCTCCTAATCATTAAAAGTAAATTGGCAGAATAGTTGTCATCGGCTTTGATTGCCATATATTAAAAATAGAATAGAATAGAATATACTACCTAATATAACTTGACACATAAGAAAACGACAATAAAGACACAAAAGAAAATTTTAGCAGCATCGTTGTGCTCTTCTATGTGTATATTGTGTTTATCTCTAGCATGTGTTTTGTGTGTACATTTTAAGTGAATAAATAAACAAGAACTTCGACGTAGACTTTATTGACAAAAATATTGTAAAAAATTAAAAATTTATCTGCCAAAAGAATATTTTGCTGTGTTATTTTTTTACATTATTTTATATCAACAAAAAACATTCAGGAGACATATTTACCTAAAAACAGCGTCAAAATTGGTTATTAAATCAAGTAGTTATTAGCATTTCAGATATTGGTATGACGAAGAGTGGGGCGAGATGGAAACATCTCACTGTCTTTAGGACACGTGTAATCTAAATGATGGTGACATCACATGACAGTACGTCCATCCTTTTTCTGTTACTTGACGGTTTCCGCTTCTATCGGATTTGAAAAGTTTGTAGCTTACTCAATTTTGAACGTATTAGAAAAATTCTTTCGATTTTGGTTTTTTTTTTTATCTTAATCCTAAATAATAATAAAAGTTCTCGAGGGTTTTAACTGTTGTCGTAGCATATCTAGCATGAACACGTCAAAACACGCATTTTCCTGTTGTCATCCCTCGTCTCTCACAAAGTCACGCTGTTACGTAGTAAAATGCTTCAGTCACGCTGCCAACACGCGTTCGTCTCAGAGTAAACAACGTTCAAGCACCTTGTCAAAACGCGTAATTGACGCTCTGCTGCACAGAAACATTTAAAAAGCACCTCAATAAAATATACCGCGTGAGTTTTAATCACCATTCAAAATTTTTCGTGACAGGTTGCAATCAATGACACGATATATGTAATAATAAATAATATTTCAGCTAGGACTGTAAGTACCCCAGGTTTTGTTACCTACCTTAGGTCCAATACACCAAAAATTAACAACAACGCAATTAGCTGCTCCCACAAAGTTTTTTATTTTTGATGGGAAATCATCAAATATATCCTTACGTACTAAATCCACACGGAGGAAGTCGCTGGCGAAGTCCTTTAGCAGATATAACATAAGCTGATTGTACCATGAATACCATTCTCAAAAGTTGACGAAACGGGAATGAATCTTGACAAAACACCACTCATGTTCATTTGTTTTTTATGCTTTTGACATGTTGTCAAATCGGAAATGTGACAAAACACAATAAACTGATTTGCATACGTACACTCAACGTAAGGTTCAATTGAAAACCAGTGTCTTACTTTGCAAATACTATAAAATTATTAAATTATTTAAATAATAATAATAATAATATAAAAAAATAAAAATAAACTGGCAACTCCCGATGTCAACACAAGTTTTATTTCCGTACAAGCAAATTTAAATTTAAAATAACAGTTTTTGATTGTATTTATGCACATTTCTTTCGCCCAAAACCTCCAAAAACAAACAGATTATTTACAATACAAACTTTATTACATCATAAAGCCAATAAAATGGCCACAATAGAAGAAAATATGCAGTACAGACTGATGACATATGTCATTATGAAAATTGAATGACTATGACTACCTAGATACCTACGTTTAACGTACGTACTACGAGGAATGATGGAATGAAACTTGGAGTATGATAACAAGAGCAGCTGCCCGACGCGCACATCCTCCACCCCCGGGCTCGTCGCTCAGCTCCGCCTCGCCAACGCCGGACATCGGATCACAAGTGTCACCGGTGGTTGCAGTTGCGTCGAGCTCGAGCGACGAGTATTTCTCCCCGCCGACGTCGCCAACACCTGTGCGTCGGCAGGGGAGAGGCCGGCCACCGAGAAGCTTGGGATCTAGGGGCCAACCGGCCCTGAGCCGGGTCCCCGCTGCCGGTGGTTGTGTGCAGCGCATGCGATGGACTCAGTCCATGAACGAGAACGTCATGCGCGCATATTACGGGTCTACAGAGGGGGGAACTAACCTCACTGCGTATCGTGTCAGGATGCTGTCTCTGTTTCAGGACCTGGAACCAACTGTGAACGTCTCGGCCCAACGATTGTCGGATCAGGTGCGGGTCATCCAACATAATTGCAGGTTGGACGATGCCGCACTTGAAAGGCTGCGCTCAGAGGTACTGAGCAACCTTATCATCTCGACCCCAACACAGACCGTGGTACAGGCGCCAGCCAGTGGCGCAATCACACCGCGGCCCAACAACGGTAGTGATGAGGTAGATGATAGGGTTGTCACGGTAAGTAGCCAGTGCAACGATAGACTGAGGAGCGCACTGGAGGATGCGCTTCGCGAGTATAGATTGACACCGACCGAACTTAGGCCCCGACTACCACGTTTACCTATGCACAAAAAGAATAGGGCGTTGGTGTGTGCTTTGGACTCGCTGCTGCAGAACATCTTTGAAAGCAGCGAGAGCCTCGTTGATACGCACTCAATCCTGTTTTGCGGGGCTGTTGCGGCATGTCGTATAGCAAACGTAAAGTTTCCTAGTTGTGACGAAGCTATACGACCGAAGCCTGCTGCACCAGCCTGGCAGTGCAGGATCGAGCGGCGTATCGATGAGGCTAGGGCACTCATCGGCAAACTATACTGCTTCAGGGAGGGCAACACACGACCACGTGTGATGCGCTTTGTGAGGCGGGCGTTTTCGGGGACTGGAATCAGCCCCCGAGAATACACGTTCCGTGTCACAGAGCGCATCGACTTCCTGAAGCAGAAAGTTTGTGCATGGGCAAACCGTATTCGGCGGTATAAGCGGCGGGTTGACCGATACTCGCAAAACCGCATGTTCCAGAGCGATGAGAGGTGGGTATACAGAGCTTGGGAGCGACCTGAACAAAGTGTGACAGACGTTTACCGCCCGGATGATGTCGCCACGAGTACATTCTGGCGCAGCATCTGGTCGGTGCCCATCTGTCACGCTGAGGGTGGCTGGATGCGCGATGTCGAGCGCGTGTGCGAAGCTATACCACAAATGGAAAAAATTACTATAACCACACTGGATATAGCCAAAGCAGTCCGTCCGTTACCGAATTGGAAATCTCCTGGACCGGACGGACTGCACAACTTCTGGCTGAAGTGGTATAGCAGCTCACACGCGCTCCTGGCATCTCAATTCCAGTCATCCTTAGAGTCTGGGTCGCTACCACAGTTTCTAACAACTGGCATTACCCACCTGCTCCATAAGACAGGTAGTCCCGCGGAACCCAAGAATTATAGACCGATTACTTGTTTGTCGACGGTCTATAAACTTCTTACATCTATCCTGAGAGCGAAAATTAATGAGCACATTGAGAGTAACTCAATTATGTCCGGCTCTCAGAATGGATGTAGGAAGGGGTCCCGCGGTACTAAGGAGCTACTCCTCATAGACATGGCCATAAGCCAACAGGTTCGTCGATCCCGCAAGGATCTGTCGACATGTTGGATAGATTACAAGAAGGCCTATGATTCTGTGCCACATACATGGCTCATGAAGGTGTTGGAGTTGTACAAAATAGATGCAACCCTACGCACCTTCCTTGAGTCATGTATGAGGCAATGGAAAACAGCCCTTCGCTATCCAGGATGTCAACCGATCCAAGGGAGTGATGAGCCTGTATGGATTAAACGGGGAATATTTCAGGGCGACAGTTTGAGTCCACTTTGGTTTTGCTTAGCTCTAAATCCTCTAAGCACACTGCTGGAGGATTCAGGCCTAGGCTATCGGTTGAGAAGAGGTGGTCAGGCCATATCTCACCTTCTTTACATGGATGATCTGAAACTCTTTGCCCCCAACAATTTGCGACTGATGGAGCTACTAAAGGTAACTGAAACCTTCAGTAGTGCCATCAGGATGGAATTTGGTGTGGACAAATGTGCAGTCATGCATGTAAAGAAAGGGGAGATTATGGAATCTGAGGGAATTCAACTCTCGGATTCCATACAGGTTAGATCCCTCAGCTCAACCGAATCCTACAAGTATTTGGGTATGTCGGAGGCGTTGGGCATTAACGGTACTGACATGAAGCAATCGCTGAGGGAGCGCTTCTTTGGCCGCCTGAAAAAGGTTTTAAACAGCCTTTTGTCGGGTGGAAATAAGGTGCGCGCCTTCAACGGTTGGGTCATGCCGGTATTAATGTACACTTTCGGCATACTCAAATGGACTCAAACCGAACTCGATGCCCTGGATAGGAGGGTCCGCACACTGCTGACCGCAAACCGGATGCATCACCCACGATCGTCGGTGATGAGACTGTACATCCCACGGAAGTGTGGAGGTCGAGGCTTTTTAAATGCTAAGACTCTCCACAACCGTGAGATGTGCAGTCTCAGAGAATATTTTCTCAAAGCCGATGTGGGTATGCACCGAGATGTGGTCGCAGTGGACAAGGGACTCACTCCGTTGTCCATGGCTAAAGAGAACTGGCGCAAACCTGTGATACTTACTACAGATGACCGCAAGGAGGTATGGAAAGGCAAGGAGCTTCACGGGCGCTTCTATCGGGCTCTTTATGGGTCCGATGTAGATTTCTCAGCGTCCGTGGCCTGGCTACGTTTCGGTGATCTCTTCGGGGAAACCGAAGGTTTTGTCTGTGCGATTATGGACGAAGTTATCTTGACGAACAACTACCGGAAGCATATTATGAAGGACGGGACGGTTGACGTGTGTCGGGCATGCCACCGTCCGGGTGAGTCCATCAGACATATTATCTCTGGTTGTTCTCGTCTTGCTAACGGCGAGTACTTGCACAGGCATAACCAAGTGGCCAGGATTATCCACCAGCAACTTGCTTTAAAATACAAACTTGTAGATTCCGAAGTACCGTATTACAAGTATGTGCCCGACCCAGTTCTCGAAAATGACCAAGTCACGTTGTACTGGGATCGGTCTATCATCACTGATAGGACTATTGTTGCCAATAAGCCTGACATAGTGGTGATAGACCGATTAGCGCGCCGCACAATGATAATCGATGTTACCATCCCGCATGACGAGAACCTCGTGAAGGCTGAGAAAGAGAAGCAAATCAAGTATCTCGACTTAGCACACGAGGTTGTCGACATGTGGAATGTGGACTCGGCTGTCATTGTGCCGATTGTCATTACGGCCAATGGCCTGATGGCCAAAAGCTTCGACGACCATCTGTCGAAGCTGGCGTTACGCGGTTGGATAAAGGGCCTGATACAGAAGGCAGTACTCCTCGATACGGCTCGTATTGTGAGGAGGTTCCTTTCTCTGGAGCCCTAACCACCGGTAGCTTGGACCTTGCTCCCGACACCGGCGGACTACTGCTTTTTATATTTTTAAATGTTTTTTTTTTAATGTGTGTGTGTGTGTGTTTTTTTAAGAAATATTTAAAAATATAAATTAGTATGTAAGTGAAATAAATAAAGAGAATAATAATAATTAATTAAAAAAAAAAATATAAAATTACCCGTTAGATTAGTTAATTTACTAACACTAGATATAAGTCATTTTTATACTGGTACTAACAAATTATGGAGCTTGATTCTGAAATAAATGTTTTATTATTATTATTATAGGTTGTATAAAAACACTAATCTACAATTATGCAGTTTTACAACAATAATAAAAGGTGTTTTCGTTGAACTCCAGTATAAGATTAAACATGTGTTTAGGGTACCGGCGTTCTCGCATACAGTTTGAACATATAGCAAAAGTTGTATGACGAGCACAGTATATTAATAAAAATAATAATAAAAAAAAAGATCACTTACAAGTACCTATTTACTAAGATGTAGCCTCGTGTGTGATAGGATGTGTGTGTATTTGGTATGTAAGTATGAACAAGATATTATTATATTTTTAAACCGACTTCAAAAAAAGGAGGAGTTTCTTTACCTTAACGGTTCGATATATTTATCAGATCTTCAGTCTTAAACTGGACCTATTTGGCGCAGCCGTGTCACAAAACGAAATTGTATAAAAATTAAGTCTCCTTATTTTTGTACCTTCTTACATTGACATTAACATGCCAAATAAACATGTTTCCTTTGTTTCTTTTCTATCATTTTCAGAAACGGCTAGCTTTTTCGGTCAAAAAAATACAAGAGCCCTGGGTACACGACTAAGGGATGTGCTTATTAGGAACCAATAGAATCACTTCATTTAACCAGCCTCACTCTTCGCAGCTCCGGTGGAAACGGCTTAGCGGCGCGAGGTTTTTGTACGTACAAAACAAGCGAAGGATGGCGCGGGATATGTACGAGGAATGTGTGCGAGAGATGTGTGCGAGAGATGTGTGCAAAGGATTGGACCCGAGCGAGAAACTGAAAAGAGTCCGCTACACATCCTCGCATCGGTCATCGGCGCACCGTTTACAGCGTCCCTACGCATCCTCGAGCCACTCATTTTCCTCGCACATCTCTGTTGGAAACGCAGCTATAGGGTACCTTTCCCATTCTTTAGATATAATATACAAATCCATTGAAGCGAGTAGTTAGATCTTTTTTCCGTTCGTAAGTGAACGTGTGTTTCCGTAGGTATTGTTTCCAAGGGATACCAATTAATTGGATTGACATGTCGCTCAGAGGATAATCCTGATTAAACAAAGGAAGTATATTTTTACGCTTTATGCTTAATTGAACTGATTACATTGTCGTTTCCTGGAGAATAAAGGAATTATTGTCGCGTAAGTGATAAAAAGACGAAGAGGAATTTATTGATATATGAGCTGAGTATTTCTTATAAGTAAGTACTCGTGGAAAATTTCCGGAGTACACGAGTAATATTATATTGGTAATATTGTTATAACTACCGGTCCATATCGGCTTAGCACGGCTGAAAAGTAAATACAGAAACCTTTCTCGTTTATCGCTCTTTCTCAGAAACCGTAACACAATCCGTTGCTTGGTTTAGAATAAATATAAGCGGAAAAACAGACAGGGGCGGACAGCGACTTTGATCAGTACAATTAAGGGCTAGATACTATCTAGTCACTGCAGCGGCATTAGCAAGAAGACAGATAAATTAGTTCAAGAGAAGGCGGAAAAAAAAACCTTTTTATTCTCCTTCATCAATCGTAAAATAACAGTATTTTATTTGTAAAAATAGTTTATTTAAGACAGGAACTGTTATTTGAATACAATCCACTGCATTTCTGCACGTGATAAGTTCATTTTTAATGAGTTAGGACACTCATTTTTCTAGTTTTTGTTTGTTTGAGTAGCTCTACCGAATATTTACCAGTTAATTGGTGCGCCACGATTTAAAAAAAAAATGCGGCGGGTGGCTATGCTGGCTGCCATAGAAAAACGTTCGAACCCCTTTTATCTAACTAGCTTTTGCCCGCGATTTCGTACGCGCATATCCCGTTTTTTCCCGTTCCCGTAGGAGTTTTGGGAAATTTTCTCTTAGTGCTCCCCAACTACACTTCCCAAGGAACCTACATGCCAAATTTCAGTTTTCTACGACTAGTAGTTTCGGCTATGCGTTGTCTGTTAGTCACTCAGTCACGCAGTCAGTCGCCTGTAACAGAAGAGTTTTATAAATATTGACTATAGGATTCCAATTAAAAATCGTTTTTTTTATGGAGAAGACAAGATAGACAATGACTCGTTTCGCATATCATTATAAATATTTTGCACATTGTGTTAGCGGCATCTATAACGCCACATACCGACAACAAGAACACCTGATGACATACAAATTCGACGTAGCGGTATCAAAGTTCTCCACGCGATTTGAAAATATACAACCGCCCGACAAGAACTATTACCGGGCAGACTTTGCACAATACAGTTGGTCAGAGGATCCTCCTTATTTAATGGAGGTTTGTGGAACTCACGCTCTGTTCCGCATACCTCTCTCTAGAAATAAATAATCTAAAAGTATCGCAAACGAATGTGTTCTGCATTAGTTAATATTATTGATAACACTAAACCTTTGACTTAAATACATTTTATCAATGCGTTTGAACTTACCCCTTTCAGTTTGATTAATAATTAGGTTTTATGATTGGTTTTTATTTGCAATCTTTACCTACACGATAAATACACAAATTTTTATTTGTTTTTGCCTTCAGTGATAAGAACCTCAATTAAACTTAATGTATTGTAGATTTTTTTAATGTTCGGTTTTTCCTGTTACAGTAGGTATCCAAATAAAATCACTCACTAGCGACCAACCCCGGCATTTCACGAGCTATACATATATACCCACATACTAAAAAAAAAAAAAAAAAAAATCAAAATCAAAATCAAAAAAAGAAATAAATGATTTTTGATTTTTTTTTTTTTTTGATTTTTTTTTTTTTTTTTTTTTGATACTAGCTGCTACCCGCGGCTCTGTTCTGCATAGACAATATCAAAAGCTATATTACTGTAAAGTTTTATCAAAATACGTTCAGTGTTTTTGAGGGATAGAGTAAAAAACGTCCATCAATCTATACTTCCATCCTCACAAACTTTTACATTAATTTATAATATTAGTAGACAGTAGAATCATTTAGCTTAAGTTCATCTGGAATAATGTATTTTTCAAATGCTGAAAGAATATTTGAAGTATTGGTCTCGGAAAATACTTTCCAGATACACACTCTATCCTAACTAATAAATGAGTTGGTTCGTTTAGCCTGAATCGTTGAACCTATTATGATAAATTTTGGCATAGATATCATCATCATATCAGCCGAAAGACGTCCACTGCTGGACATAGGCCTCCCCCAAGTGTCGCCACAACAACCGGTCCTGTGCGTCTCGCCTCCATCGGCTACCCGCGACCCTCGCCAGGTCTTCGAACCACCTTGTGGGAGGCCTTCCAATGCTGCGTCTTCCGGAACGCGGTCGCCACTCTAGAACTTTTCGGCATAGATATGTCGCCGAAAAATTGCAAACGCTATAAGATTGTAAAAAATATCGCGTGAAATTGTAAACAATTTTTTCTTCATATGACACGGATATATTTGAGAAATTATGATCTAATAAAGATTTATTACAATCTTACGGAGTCTGCAATTGTCCGGTGAAAAAATATAAAATAAATAAATTAAAGTGATTCTAGAGAAAATTTTATTATATACAAGCAAAGGTATGAGGAGGGGAAAAATAGCTCGAAGTGTTTCGTGTAATATATACACTGCATGCGGGAACTTGGCCTGGCGCACTACCGTACGCCTAGATTTTTTTGAAGTGAAAACTTCTTTAGCGGCGTCTGCACTTTTTGGGATGGGTAAAAAATGTTAAACTCGCGTCAGGTCACGTGACCTGATCGAAAATTCGTAAGACGGAGGCTAGTTCTGAAGTGTTAATTTTTTAATGTAATATAATTTGTCTTGTTTATGTACGATAGCGCAATACATGAATATTGTATTTTACCACATAAATGATAGTACTTTTATACTGATAATTAAAGCAATTCGTGCAAAATTATTCCCTAACCATTACAAAATATCAAAAATGCACAGCTTTAATGTTCAAGTTTTCACTTCTGTCGGCACTCCCGGAGTGCAACCCGTTGTTTTTGTTTTTTTATTGCTAAAATTTACATTAGTTTCTTTCAAAAACAGGCAGGAAAGGGAAATCGATCGTCGCATCGACAACGCTTGGAAAAGCTACAGGTCCATGAGGACGCTAATGAAGGGCGATCTCCCGATGTCCCTGAAGCGCAAACTCATCGACATGACATGTGTATTCTGCCCGTCCTAACCTACGGTGCTCAGACCTGGTCACTCTCCGAGTCGCAAAAGTTCCGCCTTGGGGTATGTGAAAGGGCAATGGAGCGCAGTATTTTAGGTTTAAAAAGAATTGATAGAGTACGGAACACCACGCTGCGCTCCAAAACTGGTATCATTGACGTGGGCAAAAAAGCTGCCAGGCTGAAATGGGACTGGGCGGGTCACACCAGCCGCATGCATAGTGACCGCTGGGCAAAGGTCTCCACGCAATGGGTGCCAGAGGATGGACGGCGTCGCCGAGGCCGGCCCAGAAAGCGGTGGCGAGATGACTTGGATGCACACCGCGATGGCTGGTTCGAGGTGGTGCAAGAAAAGGATGTCTGGAAGGATATGGGGGAGGCCTTTGCCCAGAAGTGGGACACAATAGGCTAAGGAAAAAAAAATTACTTTGCGAGTGAAGCCGCTGGCACAAACTAGTAGAAATATAAAAACGAGTATATTAGTAGCATCTACACATAAATCAACAAACTCAGTGCCCATGCAATCTAAAGTTACGATTCTCAGTTGACCCAATAAGCTTGAACTATGCACCATGAATACAGCTTCCCTTTCATTCTGAATGTCATGTAGTTTATTGCATGCAATAGTGAAAGGGGGGCGTTGTGTTGTGAGATCCCCTGCAGGGAATACGACCTATGATAAGATTAAACTTGTTTATAGGGAAGTTAACTTACGGCCGGTCTCTATAACGTTCCTTTGACCAACTATCAAATAAGCTACCAACAGTAACTGAAACGTCATGTTTGCCTTGTACTGTTGGTAGCTAATTTGACAGTTCGTTAAAGGTTACGTTATTCAAACCAGTCGTTATTTGTTTCTTTATTTATAATAAGCACACCAACAGCACTGTCACTTATAATTCAAATAACATTACATTCAAAATCGGCATTTCAGTAACCATGCAAATGACAGGTATGCATGACATTGAACATAATGAATATTAGAGACAAAAAGAAAAACTACAAACTGCGTCCAGTATACCTAAATTAATAGTAAGGTTTAATGCATTTTGGTGTATTGTCGCCATGAATAGGGGAATGCTTTATACCATAAGTCATAGTAATAATAATAAATGTTAATTCACAAAAATTACAGATAGTAAGTACTTATTATATATCTACACTTTATAATATTATAAAGAGGAAAAATTTGTATTTTTGTGTGTGTGTATGTTTGTAATGAATAAAATCAAAAAAAAATATCCCCGTATTCCCACGGGAACGGGAACTACGCGGGTGAAACCGCGTTACGTCCGCCAGTATTATATAAAACAGTTGTTGCTAAATCTGTACAAAAACAAGTTTTTAACCCTGCCTCTTAAACTAGGATATACCTGTATTTTAAGAGACAGTGTTTGCCCAATTGATTCTATAAATAAAATTGATTTAAGACAACAAGTGAATGGTATTGAATTTACTCTTATATATCTTTTATTAATAGACATGTTAAATGCTGTAAGTAACTGTGTTTGTGTGTGTTAGGCGTGTGAAGTGTGAGTATATGAGTCGGGAATATGAGGACGTGTTTTTGAGCACTTATAGTGTATGTTTGGGTTAATGGGTGCATAATAAGAGCGTGTGATTGTGAGCAATAATAGTGTAAGTATGTGGTGGAAACTGAACATTGTATATTATTAGGTGAACTGATGAATGTAAGCAAAGACTCAGTGTAGGCATAGTCCTTTTGTAGTAGCCACTTTGTTACTTCGGACTTCACTATGTGTAAGTTTAATTTTAAAATAACTAATTGATGTTTAGCGAAAGCGGTTTTATGTTGGGTTCTTGGAAGGAGAATTAGTTTTTTATTAGGCTTTGGTGGAGGCAGACCGACATGCGTTCTAAGGATAGATCGGAGCACAAAGAGTTGCCGTACTGTAAGAACTCCACAGTCGGAGTACTGTACAGTTCTGTAGTTGGATACCTTCCTATAGGGCTGTTTACAGATGACTTTGAGTATGGCTCTCTACGCTCTTTCCACCCTCAGAACACTGGTTTTTGTGGTGCCACCCCATGCAGTAATGAAATAACCTAGAACCGATATGCACAGAGTAAAATACACCATCTTCAGCTTGTCTCGGCTAGCTGCGTCTCTAAGGGATTTAAAGGTAATGGCTTCGATCTGTTTGCCCCATCTTAGTCCGCTATCAATCTGTACTCCAAGATACTTAGCACTGTCAGCTCTGGTTAGTGCTGGGCAGACACAGCGGCCGAGTAAATCCGAGCAAGAGTGAGCAACCACAGAGAAAGTATGGGAAAGGGCCGTGCTACTGCGGATTGCGAAATTGATGAACGATGTTTTGTTCAAGTTGAGTATAAGAAGGTTTAGTTTAAGCCATTTCATTACCCTGAAGAAAGCTTCCTCCTCCGCAAACTTGACCATATCCCACGTAGGTCCGTAAACGAGGGTAGCGGTATCATCAGCATACGCATAGATATCACAGTTTGTGAGGCTTAATCTGCACAGGTCGTTCACATAAATTTGAAAGAGAGTTGGTCCAAGGATGCTGTCTCGAGGTACGCCATAAGTTACTGTTTCGTCGTTGTTATAGTAGGTGTCAATTTTGACAAGTTGCATCCGATTTGTGAGGTAGCTTTTGAAAATCTCAAGTGGTAATCCACGTACACCGGCGAGTTCCAGTTTGGCGATAAGTTTGGGAACAGAAACTGTGTCGAATGTTTTGGCAAGATCGAAGAAGGTATCCATACATTTTGATTTATTGTCTAGCTTTCTAGCTACCTGTTGCGTGAGATCCAGTACGGCATCTTCGATTGAAACTCTTTGTTGGAATCCGTACTGATTCTCAGCAATAATTTTATGTTTGTCTAGAAAGTTCCTTAAACGTTTAGTTAAAATCTTTTCAAACATTTTTGAGAGGGTAGACAATATAGAAATCGGCCTATAATTGTTAATACAGTTTCTGTTCCCTCCCCTATGAATAGGGTGAATAATTGCCTTTTTAAGAGCATCCGGTAATACACCTGTTTGGAAGGAACGGTTGCAGAGGTAAGTCAAAGGTAGGTCCAGTGCATGATGGCTTTTTTTAGGACTGAAGCTGATATTCCGTCCCAACCTACTGCACAATCGTAACGTAACTGGAGTATGACAGACTCTACTTCTTCTGTATCAACGGCCAACAATGCGAACGAATGTACCGGGGTATTTTGAGAGCCGTCTTGGACTGGAGCCGGCGGATTAGGATCAGTGCCGTGATAGGTGAATGTGCCTGCGTATCAATTTTGGTGCCAAATTTTTGCCCACGTTACTAAAAAGAGATTTACATCGTTTATTGATGCTTTAGGGTCATCTCGTATTGTACAGAGTAGCTCTAAAGGACTGGTATTTTTCTTTTATGTGTTGGTAATTTCTTTTATTGTCTTCCACATAGTTTTACGATTATTTGGAAGCAGATTATTGCAGAAGTTCCTAGAACGTGTGTATGTGGTTTTTAGGATAATATTATTTGGTGCCTTTTTTGTTTTAATATGCATTTTATTCCGACAGTGGGGACATATTATAGGTGCCGCGGCTATCACGTATTCCTTCAACGCAATGAAATGTATTATTTTTGTATCTGCCATGTTCAGTAATAAAAGGTCTGAATTTTAAGAGCCGACCTGTAAACTCGGTATTTTAACACTCCCAGTTTTAGATGTTTTTACGTGCATCGCATGTCCCCGTGGCCTTCACGAATCGAGCAATGTCCTTATCAGTCGATTATAAAGAAATCATTGTGGACACACATGTATGACTATAGATAAGATGCAGCACGGGCGTCAGCATACTCGATTAAGGGGTCAATTGCTGGGCAATGATGAGATATACGATTATTTAGCTGTTACACGTGACTTTGTTTATAATAAATTGTAGTAGTTACTCCATTTTATTATACATACATCAAAAGTGTCTTGGGATCAAGGACGTTTTAGAGTATCGCCGCTTTTTTGGATCGTTATTGATTATTTTTAGTCAATTTCACTATTTGAATAAAGATTTTTACCAATTGTGTAATAGCGTTTTTACCCATTTTTAACTGACTTCAAAAAAAAAGAGTTTTTTAATTCGGTTGTATTTTTTATACATTTTTTTGTTTGTTACCTCATAGCTCCGTCATTTATGAACCGATTTGAAAAAATATTTTATGTGAAAGGATATACGTTCCGATCCCACAGAAATTTCATTAAAATCAGTTCAGTAGTTTGGTTTTTAAATCAAAATAGCTAGGGGAAATAGAAAATAAATCATCCAAATAAACAAATAATAAATAATTGCGTGTTTTACTTTCCTGTGACTTTCCAGTGGTTGTTAGGTGTGGGGAAAATGGGCACGCCACTATTGCGGCGGTAAGGCCCCTCTTTGAGAAGTGGCTGGAGAGGCGCCACGGCGTCCTCACCTTCCACCTGACGCAGGTACTCACCGGACACGGCTGTTTCGGATTAAGCGGGAGGACACGCCCGGGTGTCAGCACTGTGAGGATCACATGACACGGTGAAGCATACGGTGGAGGTCTGCCCTGCTTGGGCGGAGCACCGCCGTGTCCTCGTCGAGGCGTTCGGCCCTGGTTGAATCCATGGTCCGGAGCGATCCCCGGCCACCGTATGCGCGGGCCTGCGGACGGCGAGCGTTGGGTGGCTCGCTGTCCGATCACCATCAGGCCCGGGTCGATGGAGCGTTGTGTTTCACGCGTGCCTCAAAGAGATGTCAGCATCGTAGACGGGGCCCACTAGGGCCAGAGCCTGCCAGGGTTGCGGAATTTGTTCTGAAGAGTCACCGCGGCCCTGGAACGCAAAGGGCTTTAGAAGGAACACGGATGGGTTTCAGTCAGTAAGAGTCTGACACGCCCTTCCGTTCCTCCCAGAGCGGAAGAATGATGATTTCTTGATTGATTTGATGATTTCCCATCTTTAAAAAAAAAAGGTGTGGGGAAAAAACTTTAGAAAAATATAGAACCGACTTCTAAATGAAACAAAACACTACAAAGTATGAAACTTTAATTTCGGAAGTCGGTGTTAAATAACGAAGAAACAACCAAAACCCGAACACGAAATTACAGTTATTTCATACTTTGTAGTGTTTTTTTTAATTAGAAAATGGTTGTATTTTCTTATAAAAAAGTTTTTTAACTTTACAATTTCTGCATCGGAACTGAAATAAAAAAGTTTTTTTCAGTCTTTCGTCTTCCGTCCAGCAGAGTTCCTGTCCGTGTGTCACCACCGATTTTCTCAGGAACGGGTGGACCTAGCAAGTTTAAATGTATACCAGATACTAAGGTCCGTAGTACTTATTAGGTGTATAAAAATCAAGGTACTGAGTCAAGATAAAAAGATTTGTTCAAATTTATATTTTCCCGAAGACTTGTAAGTACCAAATACCAAATTTTCACCTTTTTTAATTTTCGAAATTTTCCCTTCACTTGTGCTATAGACTGTAGACCGCGGTAGCACGTGATCATTGTAACTTGGCATGTAATAGTGCCTGCCCAGTTTAAAAAAAAAACGACGCACTATTTTAGGAAATATTTATTGGTTAGAAAATTCACAGCATAGCCATAGGGAGAAAGCGTTTTCCCTCAACCGCAAAAACCAGTCGACTGTTCATTCATTATCACAACAAAACGCAGCATTTTATCGAATAAAGCTACTCGTAGGAAAAAGGCCGTAAGTTCTTGAAAGGCCTCTTTTCTCCGAGTGTCATTGTGATCGACTGTAACAGCGTTTATTGATATGGAATTGTTTGGCTACACCTCAGCCCATTCCTTAAAAGGTTTTCTTTGTGTTGTAGATACCATTTTTGGGAAAGGGGTTTGTTGTTTTTTTATGGCGACAATGATGGTGGATTACTGGTAAGATTTGGTACAGGTATCTACCGAAAAGAAAAGTAATTGTTTTATGCCACCTCTTTTAAGCTTACAATTAGAAAGGTGCTGCGGCTGGACTCTGCCACAATTTGTAACATCAAGCTAATGCACTTCTAAATCGCACAACGGATTTCGATACCGGTTTTCACTAGTTGACAGAGCAATAACCAGTACCTCGGTACCTCGCGATGCCTGTTCGCAGCTCCACCATCACGTACCCTTACGGCTCGATCTACCGGCCTAAGCGATCAGTTTGCTGAACGCCCTGATTGCTCAGAAACTGGAGGTCGATATATTTACGTGTACTCATAGATCGATGATCATAATGTGTTTTCATTTTTTTAGTTCTAAATGTTTATGGGGGAATTCTGTTGTTGATTTGTTGTACGCTATGGTGCAAACTGTAGGTACGTATAGTAAGCAATTGTTACTAAATAAATTAAAAAATAACGAGGGAGGTTTTTGTGTATTTATTATTTGTATCTGTCAGTGCCAAGCTACTAATTGTCTATTTCAAAGAACTCGTTATTTAAAATAAGCTCTGAGTAAATGATACTTGAATAATTAGCAGAACAGCTAACCAGATGTTCGTAATACTTCCTAAATACTTAACAAGACCTTTTCTCGTAAATTCGCTTATTTCAGCCGTACTTAATTTAACTTAGTCCTTTATTTCAGGCATCATAAAACATAAACATAAAATAATAACCATACATAAATTTATACATATTACAACAAATTGAAAACTAAAAAGTAATGCACACGAAGTGACGGCGTCGTGTTTCGCTGACTGGTGTCGCGCAGTTGGTCGCGGAAACGTCGACACACGACACCCTTCGACCAAAAACCTACTTTGAGGAACATCTCGAGCTGATTAGAAACGACTGGATTTTCTTTCAGGACAAAGAATATCCTGAATGTTTATTTTGAAATAGTAAACATAAATGTATTTGTAATTTATGAACGAAACTGTTAGTTCCTATTCAGGCCCTGTGGCGCCTGTGTGCTCTCTCTTGTGTGTTGTTCTCGTTTCTCTTTACTTTTTATCTCTTAGACTTTACCGGATAATGAACGTTATTAAAAGTTTAATATCGATCTTTATTTTCCTACGGTTTAATTCCTAGAGATCTCAATCCGATGTGAAATCTAATGCTTTTGGACTGAAAACGTGTTACTTTAATATACTGGATACAGAAATGACGTAAATTTATGGCGTCATGGGAAAATTCACGGCATAGACTGTATCTTTTAGTGTTGAAAATCCTTTTTTTTTTGTTAGTGGTCTCTCGCAGTTCAACCTAGGAGGTTGTCGACTGCTTAACCGGACTTGCCTGTGGCGGCCTTAATAAAAATATTAAAGCTTCCAGCCAGGGCTTATAAAAAACTCACAAACGAAGTGACTATACGCTAAGTTCACCCTCTGTGCGGCACGGGCCTCGGCTTAGTGGCGTCGATGGGGGGCGGGCAGCTAGGGACGGGCTGGATCAAACTAGTTTGCGAATTTGGAACTGTTACCTTATAAATACAATACGCTGACGTAATATAAATAATACACTAATACGTGTTGCCAGCTATAGTTCCTGCACACTCCATATAGGCATAACCATGGTAACGCAGGGTAGTCCAGGCAGCAGAAGTCACATAATCACCCGGAGCCGCATACGCAAGTCACAACGGGGTTTAAGTCAGACAGAGTGACATACCCCTCCATGAAGCGGGATCCATGAAGAATACCGATTCAAAAAAAAAAGAAGTAAAAAAGATGGTTTAACCAGGATTCTCAAACTTTTTTAACTAACTTGAAGCTTTTCATGGACATATCTCACTTTTACTTAAAATATATTAGCAAGCAGCTATTATGCTACTAATTGCATAAACATTTTTTTCAGGCGTTCTGATTTCTAAGTTTCTATTTATTTGGTAGCTCGTTCAGCAGAAGTTTCCTGGTTTATAAATAAATATGAGTTTGATTCAGTAGAAGTTTTAAGGAACTTTGCCAATACTACCGAAGCCGAATTCTTATTATAATAGTTATTAGGGAGGTATATATTTTGGTTTCCCGAAGCATATTATTATGTCATGCCTCTCTCAAACTTTGATTGGCTCCTTGACTTGACAGATGATCCTCCGTACTACATTTTTTATGCTTATTTGTTTCAACAACAGAGGGCCTAGCACGAATGTTTTTGACATATAGTAACGCAACTTAAAATTTTACTATTACTATAATACTCGTTTCGCATATAATTTTTGGATGATACAAATTATTGTGTATGTCGCATAAAATTAAACGAAAATTAGTATTTTAGTTTAATTTTATGCGATATACACGTGGCTGTAGTTTTTATGTTAAAAATGTACTTGCGTTAACGATACTATTCGTGCTAGGCCCTCGAGTATTGAATTTAGTCCAGGTGTTAGCCAGTTGGTTACCTAAATTGTGCTTCATCAACATATATAAAATTCATCCGTTACTGACTGACTGAGTGACTGACAGACAACGCACAGCCGAAACTACTGGTCGTAGAAAGCTGAAATTTGGCATGTAGCTTCCTTGAAGAGTATAGACGAGCACTAAGAGGATTTCCCGATATTTCTACGGGGATAGGAAAAAACGGGATATGCGCGTACGATAAGTGTGGGTTAGATTCACGTACAAATGGTTCGGTACTATAAACCGTAGTCGGCATCCCAAAAAAACCGGGTGGTATAGCTTCTGTCTATGCCAAGCTGCGGACGTCGTTCAATAATGAGGATGTTAATGATTTCTGGTGTCATTGGACGGCGCAATCTGGTTGAACAAATTACGTTAGTATTTTATGGGCACTACACTTATTTCAATTATAAATATGAAATTAACCCTGTCTGTCTGTTAATTTGTTACCTTTTCAAGTCTGTAAGGACTTAATGGATTTAGATGAAACTTGGCACACGGGTAGACCATGTTTTACAATAAGACATAAGTGACACGTTAAAAAAAGGGTAGAACCTGGATGAGGCTGGCACAGGAACGTGGGGATTGGTACAAGAGAAGAGAGGCCTAATATGCTTGATGATGATGATGACGACATATTAAAACACCCACTGAATTCACAAGAAATCCTGTTTCATTAGTATTGTATGGCATAGCGGATTAATTTCCTAAGTCCATCACTTAAGTTCTATCTTTTCAAGGAACTAATGCTTTTTGGAAAGCGATATCAGTATTTTTTTTCAACAAAAAAATACAATCGACTCCCAAAGAAAACACGATAAATAAAGTATATAATAACTTTAATTTCGGAATTTGGTGTTTTTGGTTGTTTGTTCGTATTTTAACATCGATTTCCGAAATTAAAGTTTTATCTTTCTAGTGGTACCCCAGACAACGAACTAGAAAGTCACAGGAAAGCAAAACCAACAGAAAAGTACATCCTTCCACTTAAAAAAGATTTATTGCTGAAAATAACGGATCCATGCGGTCGACGTCACGGGGTATTCATTTGTTGTATACCAAAACCTTCTCCAAAATGTTACACATACTTTGAAAAACCGCATCAAAATCAACCAAACGCGAGAAAATTGTGGACGGACATGGATACATATAAACATAAGGGTCAAACTGAGAACCTCCTTTTTTTGAAGTCGGTTAAAAATACAACCGACTTCTTAATGAAAAACGGATTACTAATTATAAGCATAAAATATGTTGTCAAAATTAACGTTAGCATAACGAAATTCCGGATAATGATCATTACGCATAATATTATTGGGCATAAACGTTTTGTCATAATGTTTATTCCCAGAAATACTGTTGGCATTATAATATTGACGCATATCTTTATAAAGCTTTATGTTTATTTTTTAATTTTTTTTAATTCTGTATTTATTAGGGGTTTTTATCCACACGGATACGTCAACCCCATTGTACCTTATACTCTATTTACACACTATACAAATAATACTATCTTATTATTATAAATCTGTGTATAAACTATAACTAGGAAAGAGAATTACTTATTGCCCGAAATTAATCCACAAATTATGCGTTTAGTCCTTTCTGATTTAGGGTATGCCAATATATTTTGGATAAGACCAACATCCCACATGTTTAATTTGAATTCCCTAGCCAAAGATTCCCTTTCATCTTTATTCTTAGCACATTCCATCAACAAATGTTGCACATCTTCAATTTTGTTACATCTCTCGCAATTAGGCGATCCAGACTTTCGCATTAAGAAAGCAAATTTTGCCGATGGAAAGTGACCAGAACGAAGCCTTAGCGCTAATTTTACATAACTCCTAGTTAAAGATTGATCATCAAACCATGGCTCACGAGGTGGTTCATTTTGAATGACTTTATACCAAATGCCTTTTTGTTTGGATATTTCATTGAAGTGTTTCTTCCATTTCTCAAAACATACATTTTTAAACCTGGAGAAATATTCCCAGTAATCGGACATATACGAGGTAACATTGCCCGTCTCAACAGCCAGTTTCGACAGTCTGTCAGCCTCCTCGTTGCCCCGTAAGCCTATGTGCGCTGGAACCCATTGCAAGATAATCCTAATGTCATCTTTGTTATAGTAATGAATTAGTTTTAGAATGTCATAGGCTATCGATGCCCCTCTGCAACCAGAGGCGCATCGAGCCAGATGTTGTAAAGCGCTTTTGCTATCTGTAAATATAACTACTTTATTTAGATTTTGATTATGTAAATAAGACAACGCTTGATATATTGAAATGAGTTCCACAGACATTATACATATATTTGCATTAGTTTTATACATACTCGTAGCTTTATAACCAGTACTTTGAAAGAAAAAAGCAGCTCCACACCCATCTTTAGTCTTTGACCCATCTGTGTAGATTTTACCCCAATCACTATATTTGGAAGCCAATTCCGATACCACTTCATGAACTAAGGCATTGCGATTATGACATGTTTTTGGAAGTGTTACACATTCTAAATCACTTCTGATAGTCTCTTTTAATTGTAAAGCTGATACCCAAATATCCAGAGAGAACATTTTAAGACTATCCGAGTTATTAATTTGCAGTTTTCCTAATTCTTTAAAGGAAGTAGCCAGTAGGGGTTTTCTTTTATTTGCCCAATAACTATTACAAGTTAGGGAGTCTAATTCTGAGATGGTGTCTATAGTTATATTATTAGACCACGACAATGATTTTAAAATGATCTTATATGCTAGATATTGTCGCCTTAAAAATAATGGTGGTATGTGCAATTCACTCTCCATCACATGGATTGGTGAGCTTCTTATGAAACCTCCTATTATTCTGAGTGCTTGGTTCTGTAATTTATCTAGTTTACTTGTATATGTTTTTGCACTAGAATCATACAGGTAACAGGCATAGTCAAGTCGACTTCTTACTAGTGATATGTATATTCTACGAATATGCTTAGTGTGTACTCCCCAAGAAGAACCTGCTAGTACTTTTAATAAATTAAGGTATTTTCCACATTTACTAACAATTTCATTGATATGTTTCCGCCAGTGTAAACTTCTATCCAACCAAAGTCCCAAGTATTTTACACATTCCACCACTTTTAAAGGCTGACCATACACTTTTAATGATGGTAATATTCGCCTACGGCCCCTACTAAATATACAATAATTGGATTTGGTTGGTGACAAAGTCAATCCAATCTCACCCAGTAATGTGGTTATACAGTTTAAGGCATCCTGTAAATATCGCTCACATTTATTTATTTGCTTATCACTAAAATAAATGACAAAATCATCTGCGTATTGCGATACCATAACGGTTTTAATTTGACGACAGATTTGATGCGTAACTAAATTAAATAATAAAGGCGATAACGGATCGCCTTGCGCCAATCCTCTGTTAGTCCGTCTTGTTTCAAAAGCTTCACTATTAAACGATTTAATTTTTAATTGCCTCTCATTCATAAACGACCATAGATAAGTGCAAATTCGAGACCCAACTTGAATTTCATCCAGTACTTTTGCAACAGAATCTATTGAAACATTGCTATACGCGTTTTCAATATCCATAAAGCATGCAACTGTAGGGATATTTCTCGTAAATCCAACTTGAGTGTAAGAGACTAGTCGAGAAAGTGCGTCTAAACATGATTGTGCCTTTCAAATCCTACTGTGTATGGAGACAAAAGCTTGTTTTTTTCGGCAAACCATTCTAACCGTTTACAAATCATAAGATGAAAGATTTTACACACACACGACATCAGCGAAATAGGTCTTAGTTGGATTTCATTATTAACATTATTTGCAACTTTGGGTATGGGAATAATTTGAATATTTCGCCATTGGTGAGGCACAATACCAAATTTAAATATATAATTGTATTTCTTCAGTAAAAGAAACTTTCCCGAGTCCGGTAAATTATATAACATTGAATAAGAAATAGCATCTTGCCCCGGAGCCGAATCCTTTTTTTAAGGCAATTTTCAAGTTCTTGACGTGTAAATTCGGATTCTAAAATTTTATTTCGAGACTTAAAGCTTGGAGTCAAATTAGTAGCATAGTCTAATAAATTTTTCGTTTGGCTTTAAACTTAATTTAAAGAAGGGTATATGTTTATTAGCTGCATATTCAACATAGTTTATAAAAGCATCATACATTTGTTGCACGTTACAATTAAAGGATCCTTCATGAAATGTTTTAATATTTTCAGAAATCGTTTGACGATTTTTACTCCAATTTGCATTTTTAAAATTACGTTTGTTAACAATATTTACATTACAAGATAAGTTAGCTGTGATTTTAATAATCAGGTGATCACTACCCAGATTCTCATTAAACACCTGCCAATCAAATTTTATTGCAACGTCACAGGAGAAAAATGATATATCCGGGGACGTCTGTTGCAAATTACCATTTACCAACTTAACTCGAGTAGCGGTGCCGTTATTGAGTGAAGTAAAGTCATTTTCCAAACATGAGTCTACTATCTGAGTTCCTCTCACGTCCGATTTAACCGACCAATTAGTGTGATGGCCGTTGAAGTCCCCAGCTATTATAGTTTTACTAGAAAAGTGACCAAAAATATCATCCCAATCAGAAGGTTGAGTTTGAACAGATGATGGACAATACAGTGATACAATAAATTCTAAGTCTTTACAGTTTAATAACTTAACACAAATTAGTTCAATACCCACATTATTAATATTAAATGACACTGGGTGAGACTGAATCGACCTGTGCACTAGAATGGCAACACCACCGTAACAATCGTGTCTATCTAATCTAAAAAGTATAAAATAAAATAAAGCCACTCAAGCCCATTAGCTCTCATATTCACTCACACATGCGCGCAAACACACAACACAGCACAATCACACACACACACACACACACAATTATGTTACTACACATAAGCATGATAATACTTACGTACAATAGCAATGAAATAGTATCATAATATTGTATTACTTACCTACAGTGATGTTTACTTTTCACCCGCACCACACTTGTAATGCCAGCTCGACCACGGTGGTGACGGAAGTAACTGGTGCTTATAGCACAGGAATCCTCCTAGTTTAAGCCCAGTTGCACAAGTTTTGTATCTTGCCACTAATTAAAAAAATGTTATTTAAGGTGCCACAGTAATTGTAAGGTTAAAGTCTGGAACAAATAAATATTGTTATTGTTATTGTTGTTGTTATATCATTCCTATATATATTGTACCCACTGACATTAACGTTAACCTCACAATCAAACCAAGTTTCACTAATGATTGCTATATGTATATTTTCCTGTATTAGCAGATCTGAAAAAGATACTAATTTAGGACTCTGTGAATTCCATTGGAATAAGTCTAACTTTATAACTTCTTGTGTACTATCCATTACTGAGGCGGTTTAAATATTCTAAGACATTCTCTCCAAATATAATACTAACCAGGAATTTCTTAAGTTCCTCCCAAATAATTTTCAACGTAGACAGTAATTTTTCTTCTAATTTAAGTTCAGATTTATATAAACCTTTTATTTTTATCCATATCTTCATCCATTCAAAATTATTTAACCATTGCAAACTTTGCTTAGATCCTTCTTTTCCTTTCTGTGCACTACCTCTATCTTCATTCTTTTTCTGCTCTTCCGAAACATCAGTTTTATTTTGATCTTTCTGATTTAATTTCTTTGTAGTCTTTTGTTTTCGATATTTCGATTATCTTTTAGAAAAACGGAGCAAGTTTTGTTCAAAACAAAGTGATTTCCCTTGCAATTTAAACATTTGAAGTCCTTTATGGTACAGTTTTCGTGATTACCTCCACATTTCGGGCACAAAACTTTTTTAGTTGGGCAATATTTAATTATATGGCCAAATTGCCAACAACCCGAACACTGCGTTACTGGAAACACGTACGGTTCAACTTTAAATCGGCAGCCATACGCATAAATATATTGTGGTAGTACATTACCTTTGAAGCTCACTCTTACTGATTCACAATCAATCCAGTTTCCTTCCGACTGCAAACGTTTCAATCTTTTTACAGTTAACACTTCGACATTCGCATCTAAAATATGAATAAGCTCTTCCTCACTTATCTCAAGGTCAATGCCTTTCACTATTCCATACGATGTTGACATATCTTGCACTAATTGACATCGTAAGCCCATGTCCTTGAACTTTTTACATTCAATCAATTTAATAGCATCGTCTTTTCTCAGGAATTGAATAAGAACTTTGTATACGCTTTTATATTTTAACTTAAGAATATCCGTAATATTTTCTGAGCGCAATAATTTGGCCATAGCTATTGGTTTAGGTAAGTTCTCCACTGAGGTAACACATACTTCGTGATTCACTATTATTATCGATGTATTAGTACGTCCCTTATCTTTCTCTTTTTCATTATTTACGTCCACCGAATCACTTCTTATTAAACGTTTGGGTTTTCTCCTAATTACAGTAATAAAATCATCATCACTATGGTCATCTTCTCGTTCTTTTCTTTTCTCTGCTAATCTTATTTCACCTTCATTTATCTCATTTCCAATCGCATGATTTACCTCCGTATTTCTCATCTCATTTAATTGTTGTTCACACTTCTGTAAAATCTCTGAATCGCTTAAATCGTCACCATTAGGATCCTCGTCCATTTTAACAAAATTAGGAACGTGGGTATTCGTAAAAAAAAAAATGTCACTCGATACGAAAGGCACAAACGCGTGCGCACTGCCCAACGTCTCGCGCCACACTGAATGCTTTATGTTATAAACGTATAATGATATTTACGCAATGTTTTTCGGAATAATAATAAACCTTAATAAAAACTCGTAACCGGTATAGATACTATTTCACAATTGTGAGTTTTGCACCTACGCGTTACATTGCTACAATGTAACACGTAGGCGCTTTACGCGGCGGTAGACTGATTATCTTATTATATGTTCCATATTTGTAGGTATCACAATATATTTAGTGAAGGTGTTGAACTTCTATGGAGTACGTAATAAAGAGTATTGTATTCTATTCTATTGGCTGTTTGCTGGCTGTGATACAACTTGAATTACTAAAACAAAAAAAAAAAATTGAAAATAAGGTGCATACGTTCCAAACCATAAGACGAGGTATTGTGGGAAATGGAGTGGGGTGTGAAAATAATTTTTTTTTTTTAATTTTAAATCGGGAATCGGGAAATCGTGACGTGAATTATAAATGAAACTCTCGCGTAATTAAAAAACTAAGTGACGAGCAAAGTCAAAACAAATTCTTCTCAAATGCTTCTCGAGAACTGGTAAGTTTTCTTTATTTTCACTGCTTGCGTTGATATAACTCATATTAAAAAAAACATTTTTGCGGCTCTAGTGTGGCCCGAGGGCTTTCCCCGCCGTACCTTAAGCTATTCCAATCAAATGATTCCCAAATTAAAAATGAATAATGTAAGTACATAACACCTTTTTTTCAGATTTTAAATGCCGTCAACAAATTAAAAGAAGACGCCATATCTAATTTGTACAAAAAACCTATACAAATCATTGCCAACAAGGAATCTACAACGACAACGAGTGTTTTGCATCTTATGCCAAGTAATTACTGTTTAAAACAAATTAAATATAGACAAAGAAGAGAAGCAAACACAATGAACCATTGAATTAAAACAAGAATACCTTCTCCAAGCAACCGATGAATCACAACAAGATAGACTAAAAAGTATGACATAAACAGACAAATAATTATCGCTCATTTGAAGAAACAACGACGTAAATGTATTTTTTATATACATTTACGTCGTTTCGTTACACAGCACTTAAAAAAAATTGGTACTAACAAGTGTTCACGAAAATCTAAATATGCCTATTTCTTTTTATCGTCTTGACTCAAGTTGGTTGATTTTTATACACCTTCTTCAGTCGGTCTATCATTACTAAGGATCGTGGTCACTGGACCCCTTTAAGCGGACAATCAGTCTCCATCGATTCCGGTCCAAAGTTGCCATCACCACCTGCTGGAATTTGCTTGAGGACATAGCTTCTTTAACTTGGTCCGACCATCGTGTTGGCGACCGGCCTCGTGCTCTCTTTATACACCTAATAGGGACTATAGACCTCAGTATCTGGTATACATTTTAACTTGCTAGGTCCACCCATTTCTGAGAAAATCGGTGGTGACACACGGACAGACAGACAGACGGAAAAGAGAGTGATCTTATAAGGGTTCCTTTTTACCTTTTATGGTACGGAACCCTTTTTTTAAGGATGGGAAGTCATCAAATGACTTCTTCCGTTTTGGGTGGAGCGGAAGGGCGTGTCAGACTCTTACTGACTAAAACCCATCCGTGTTCCTTCTAAAGCCCTTTGCGTTCTAGGGCCGCGGTGACTCTTTCGAACAAATTTCGCAACCCTGGCAGGAGGTACGGAACACCAAAAAGTGTATTTACGTAAGGAGAAACAAAGACGTAAATCGATTTATCGTAGGCGGCGCTAACGTCGTTGTTGAATTTATGCTAATTTGCAAAGATCTCGCGGAAATAGCGGCGTAAAGGTCAGTTGCGCGGAGAGCTCCGCGAAATAAAATTGTGATTTTTTGAGTCCTTTTTGGGGCTACAACGACGGAATTAACATTTTCTTGTCCCAAAATATAGGTATAGGTTCTTTGAAATTGAAAATTGTCCTTAAACTTAATACTTTTCTTTATACATATATAAAACAAAGTTGATTTCCTCAATACGCAAAAATTTAAATTTCTGAACTGTTTAACAGATTTGTTGTTAATGTTTTAGGATTACTTGTACGGAACTTTTTGAGAAAATTATAATAATGCGTTTAATATTTAGCATAAATTACTAACATAGAGTTATATTACTTATGAAATATGCAGCTTAAAACTAACACAATTACTTAATATTGTTTTTGTTCACGTGGTGTTTACCTTTAAGTAATTGTTGCACTGTGTAAAGTTTAAACGAATGTTTTATTTTTGTTTCTAAATTAGTGTAAACAATTGTTGGTAGACTAAAAATAAATAAATAAAGTCGGGTTAGTTACACCATTTATAACTCAAGAACGGCTGGACCGATGTTGAAGATCTTTGGTTTGTTGGATTTGTATCTGCCCCGAATAGCGAGTTAGTTAGTTTAGTAGAGTTTTTCGTTTATTACTAATTGTATTCAAAATAAATGCGTATTTTGATCACTTTTATATGTACTAAATTTTGTCTTAAAAGCATAAAAATGTATGGACACATTTTACTAAAACTTTGGGAAACAAAGACTTAATTGTAGGCACTCGACAACTCGACATGATTTTATTTATTTTTTTGTAAGAATACCAATATAAGTATGTGCTTAAATTAATAGCACATAAAACTACATTAAGTGTTGCGAATTTTTACGTAAAAAAAATGGTTGTCTGTAAAGTCGGTTTACGGACGATAGTTTAACGTGACAACGTCATAACAAAACATTGTAACGTTACAATGAGCGTAACGGCAATGAGTAATCCTTTTTCGTTAACGTCTAATAAATCGATGAACGCGGGCTGCACGGCCCGCGTTCATCGATTTATTAGACGTTGTCACGTCAAAAATAGGCAAGGGTCTTCATAACGAGACGGTAAGTCATTATATAAAAACACACTTCTCTCCTGTTACATTTTAAATGCTGCTACATTTAAAATTTAACGTGTGTGTTACGTCGATGATTTTAATGGGCGTATTTACAGCAATGAAGCATGATGAGCAGCTTGGCTCATTGCCGCAAGGTTGCCTGCTTGTCTGTCTTCTACAGATTGTACTTCGGGGAGAGTGTCCAGGAACTCCACGATCTCATCCCACCGGCCCCCTTCTACCATCGGACATCTAGACGCACTGCAAGTTACCATCCCTACCTTGTTGCTATTCCACCAATTCGCACTAAACGTTTCCAAACGTCTTTTATAATGCGCACAGCAAAGGAGTGGAACTCTCTGCCTGCGTCTGTGTTTCCGAACGCATACAACCCTAATCTCTTCAAAATTAGAGTGAACAGGCTTCTTCTGGGTAGGCTCGCTCCATCGTCGACTTTGTCTCTGTCATCTATGACCTAGACTAGAGTCAAGAGCAAACCCATATTAAACAAAAAAAAAAAAAAAAAAAATGAAACTTTTGAGTGTATTGTGCCAGTCTTAATACATAATTATGGATGAAATGTTCAAAGCTGTTCCAATAATTTTCCATGAACTTATACATTACACGGTTGCGTCTGTAACTCAAAAACTTTACCATTTGTTTTCGCGCTATGTACGAACAAGGATAAAATACCTACCTATAACTTATTATGCATAACAATTATAGAATGTTGTTATCAACAAATAATAAAAATTTAATAAAATTAAAGTTGAAGGGGGCTCCCATACAAGAAACGTGTATAACTAACCCAAACGTAAAATGAATCATCAAAACCAGGCCATAGACCATAAACAATAAAGTTATGCCCGTGAAGATAACCCCAAAAACATGGTTGACTTGTACACATCTGCGAACCCCTTCACAGCGTGCCGGCGTGATGTTATGTTATAAAATGATGTAAACAATAAACAGACATGCGGAAGTTTCAGCAATCCCGGAACATTTGCTATCATTTATTGAAGAGTTCCGTTGCTTATCTCCAAAGTTCTTCATCAGATCTTCACCAAATTAAAATGGGATCAGTCCGAAAAAATATTTATCGAAACAAAAAAGGAATCAAACTAATCGGGTAACAATTAGCGAAAATATCGGTCGCTGAACAATCATACAAAACAAAGAACTACCTAATTGAGAACCTCCTCCTTTTTTTGAAGTGTTTAAAAATGGAAAGCGATTATATTGATGGACTCGTTTTTTCTTGCAGGGGAGGCCTGTTTCCCAGAAGTCAGGTCGTTATAGGCTGATTGTGACTTGCAAATTCAAACTTCGGGCCGCTGCAATGATATTCCTATTGAAGCTTTACACTTGAATTCCAAACCCACGGAAGTTCTAGACTGGTGTGCAGGAAATGCCTTCTAGGCCTCACTAAATTACAAGAGAAGACGCTCCGGGCGTCGTCATCAACAGGCCCGAGTCGATGGCGCGTTGTGTTTCACGCGCGCCTTAAAAAGATGTCAGCATAGAAAACGGAGCCCGCTAGGGCCAGAGCCTGCCAGGGTTGCGGAATTTGTTCGAAAGAGTCACCGCGGCCATGGAATGCAAAGGGCTTTAGAAGGAACACGGCTGGGTTTTAGCCAGTAAGAGTCTGACACCCCCTTCCACTCCACCCAGAGCGGAAGAAGTCATTTGATGATTTCCCATCCATTAAAAAAAAGGCGTCTCTAAATTGACCGGGCCATTCGCTTCCTATGCTGCGTCTTCCGGCACGCAGTCGCCAACCCTTTACCTCCGAAATTACTTAACGAAAAAAAATACAGATATTGAAACTTGTAATGATAAATTTTCAATTATTTTCTTTAATAACTTGGGAACGGAATATTTAAAAATTACGAAAAAAAAATACTTTTGAGACCCTTACAATAAGCCCTTTCAATTGATAACGGTACAGTTGGAAAAACCTTTGTTTTCATTTTCCATTTTGTATACCCATATATATTTGTGTCTAGGGAGCTGTGAAAATCACTTAGTGTCACGTCTTTTAAACGCTATTCAAATAGAGACACTCTTTAGACTGATATGTCGTTCCAACTGACTATGGATCTGAAGTAAAGCTTGTTTACTCCAAGTTTCTGTAAGGTTTTTATCTGTGCCTAAGTAATTTCGCATTAAACTCCAGGTTTTTTCACTTTTACCATGTGACTTTTTTTAACGGATTTTTGTAGTTGTATATTTTCGGTGTATTTCTAATAAATCAAAGTAATACGTATCAATGTGGCGAACGCCTTTTATTTCGCAAAAGCGACCCCTTTTTCCAATTTTGTTTTTCAGTTTCGCGTCCGTGCTTGGGTCATAGAAGATTATAATATGTGTACCAAATTTCAACTAAATCGGTCGAGTATATTAGGAGTAAATCGGTTGTGACAGACGGACATACAGACAGACAACCGAGTGATCCTATAAGGGTTTCGTTTTTCCTCACTGATTCGAAGCCCTTATAAAAAAAAAAACTAAATACTTAGGGTACAACATTCAAGTTTTTCTTATCTAAGGTACCTACACTGATTTCGCAAATACGATGACATCAAAAGCCTTTTTTCAATAAAGAATCTTATATTATTTGAGGCAAGCTTATTGACTTGAAGTTATGTGAGTGGAAAACAAGAGAATTTATTATTCATAGTACTTTTGTACTATTGTTTTAAGCTTTGAGTTTTTCGGTAAAAGAATTTGTTTAAAAAGGACACATTATTTTCTTTAACTTTTTTATTTTACATAATGTGGTATTGGTATTTTCTTATTGGTTTTTCTATTTTTCTGTAAATAAATGAATTTACTAGTGAAAAAAAAAACACACAGCTGTAACAATAACCATTTTAAGGAATTACGAAAGACCGTATGGAAAACGGGACCCTAATTTGATTCCCCGTGTCTCTCTCACAGTCTGCCACAGCCAACTTTGCTCCTGTGAACCTACCTAAAGGCTGAAGGCTGAAGGATTTTGTTCACTGCAGTGCAATTCTGTTAATATCCCACCGTGTAAGCTTAGGTGAACATGAAATGAGCTGTCAATCTATATCAAATTTGAAGGACTGGTCACTTCACGCTCATGTGTGTGTCCTACCTTACGTTTATCGATTCGCAGTCTCCACGCAAGAACTCTCTACCCCAACGGTCATCGGTTCTACGGTTAATATATGGCCGGTCCATTGCCACTTCAGCTCGCTTATTCTGTGAGTTATGTCCAGAGGTTGGAATTAGGTAGAGTTATTTATATACTGGCATCAAAATGTTGATATTAATATGGATCTTCCCGGGATTTCTAATAGACAATCCCGTGTGGCCAACAATATTATAAATAAATAATAATAAAAACCTCAGATATTGATAAGACAAATAAAACAAAGATAATTAAGATATAATTTTTATTAGTATTTAATTCACAACACAAATTATTAAAGTCGCGCGTGCAGTGGTTTAAATTGTGTAAAAGTAAATAATTATTTTATTTAATAAATCACGGGCCTTTTCTGCTCTTTAAAATTAATCTCGGGTTATCCACTTTATTCTTTCGCTGTATGAAATCAGTGTAAGTACAAAAATAACTTTACCTAATTCCGACCTCTGGTTATGTCGACAACTTTGGTTCTCTGTCGGATCACTTCGTTGCGGATTCGATCCCTCAAAGAGACTCCAAGCATAGCCATGGAATTGGCTCGCTCGCTGAGCGACCTTGAATTTATGAACCAGCCGTACCGTGACTGTCCACGTTTCGGCTCCGTAAGTCATAACAGGCAGGACACACTGATTGAAGACTTAAGGCTTTGTGGAATACGTGGCAAGAACCTCGTCGAAACTTCCCAAACTATGCCCACGGCAACTATGTATAAAACAGTTATATCATTTAAATTGTGATAACTTCTTATGGTCCAAGATCCCAGAGCCCCCAGTCTTTACTTGTCTTCATAGTAACAAAATGTCTGTATTTTGCACTTTGAGATTGTATGTAACGCTCGGTGGGTCGCCTATAGGTTAAACCCCCTTTTTTAAGTATGGGTAATCATCAAATGACTTTTTCCACTCTGGGAGGAGCGGAAGGGCGTGTCAGACTCTTACTGACTAAAACCCATCCATATTCCTTCTAAAGCCCTTTGCGTTCCAGGATCGCGGTGACTCTTTCGAAAAAAATCCGCAACCCTGGCAGGAGGTTAAACCCCCTACGACTCATTGGTAAATATTGACAATTCATAAAGCATGATGTCATCACTACGACCGTACTAACCTGAGGTACCTACCATAAATATCACGGCTATTTACTTTAATAATCACATGCTCCTGCTGAAACACCAAGAACAGCTACACTTAGAGGCACGCAATGAAGAAAAGTCGCGCCTGCTACAGGCTATGCCTATATCGGCACTGTAGCGGCATCAATGCCACCACATGGAAAACTAAGAAGCGAAATTTGTACGGTAGCAAAAAGAACCGTCGCGCCATCTACGACGAAGTAACAACAAGATCCTGCATCGCGTGGGCAAAGTTCTCCGTGCAGTTTGAACATATACAACAGACCGAAATTCAACTATCGGGCAGTTGCCCACCAGACACAACAACCGTCTGGTAGGAGGATCCTCCCATTTCAGTGGAGGAGTTCCACGCAAGGGGTGCAGGGACGTTGCAACATCTCACATGTCAATAATCACTTATATATTTCCCGCTACTTAACGGTGACTCATCCGTGCGGTGTTTGTTTTCAGTGATTTCTAAGAATTATTTTGTAATTATTGTGTGATAGAATTCCAAGAACAAGGTGAGTGTTTGTAAATATTATGTTTTATACATTTATTTATGTATACTTTTCGTGTTTTGTGGGTGCTACGCCAACCTATTTTTCTCAGTATTTATTTCTGTTATTGTAATTTTATCAAGAGCTGCAAAATTTTGTCACCAACTGGCCCTCTCCTGATTTAATTCAAAATAGTGGTAGTATAGTGGTACTATAATACTATTTTTATGAGGAACATTATTCTAGCTGCCCCAATTGCTCGCGCGACCGCAATATGTCTGCTACGACGCGTCATAGCGCCGTAGACGCATCGTAGCAATTGCTACGAAACCTGATATTAATTTAATATTTTTATTTCAGGTAGTAAAATCAAATGTTCCTTTTCAAGAAGGCATTTATTTGAGTTGTGGTGTTCGCGAAAACCGTCAGATCTAAAAAAAATATATTTTTAGAAGTTTTTTTAGCGTGTCTTAAGGATGCCGAAAATGTAAATATTGCACCTTTATCATATCGAACAATTATTATGCCTGGAGGCATTTATTTGTTGATTATTTAATTGTTGATGTATATGGACGTCTTGAAAAATTCTCTGTTAAGTTAGCACGTACTAAAGATAATTTTTAAATATAACTATTCTAATTGGTAAGACGAAAATTAATTTGTAGTACTGACAAGACGTGTTGAACAATACCATTTACAGCTGGAGCAGCCGGGACCGTCTCGCGCCGTAGGAAAGACTTTTCCGATCTTAGTACGCGATAAAAACGTAGACGATTTATAGATCTTCGATTGTCAGTTTAGAAATATTCTTTGGAAACCGCACGTCAAATAGTTGTAGAATATCCGTGGTAAAATCTCCCTGCTTCCGTTCACAAAGTTCTCATACACGGTACTGATGTATCAGAATACGCTCATATATCCATTAGGGAACTTGGACGATTTGGGTATCATAGTAATTGGGAAGAAGTGGCGCAGAACCTAGAACAAAAGGGAAGAAAGGAAGACGGTCGTTGCCCAGCAGTGGGACAGTGTCAACCGGCTATTTTTATTAATTATAATAATAAGACCATGACCTTTACAATAAAAATCACGTTAACTAAGTGTAACAAAGGACACAAGGACACCAAAACACGAACACAGATTCTTTCATGATTTATTGTTCACATTGTATGTACGATCAAATTCTTCTTTCTCCAAATCATTTCTTAGTGATGTGCCTCCAGGAATCGTATAAAAATATAACAGTATTTTCTAGGAAAAAGAAAAAATTGTTTGTAGCAGACGAGAACAAACAAATGTCTACAAATGTATCATGTGTTTTTTTTTCTGAGCCGTGTAAAGTTCAAAATAAACTCGAGATGAGATATTGTTGTCTCTTAGGTTGTGTGTAGATCTGAATGAAGAAGCCCTCAACTTTTAAATGAAGACTGAAAGTGAGTGAAATTCCAACTGTTCACGTGTTTTGATTCTCAACACACTTGTAATTCTTCGCAAGCTATGATAAAACATATAATTTATATAAACCATAGATGCGTTAGCGCATGACGCATCTCTATAATTATATGAATAAAATATCATTGTTCGTAATTGTGTAAGAAAATTAACAACCATAGTATTTGTGAAAATGAAATATGTTGTAATATACTTATTTGCGAAATATGGGTTTTGCAGAGTTTTTTGGTGCTTCGTGTGCAATTTTTATAAAGACACGAACCAAAATAAGTTATATGAATAACTTAATTAAATGATATATATATATATATATATATATATATATATATCATACTATACTCCCCAAGGAACCTACATGCCAAATTGCAGCTTTCTACTACCAGTAGTTTCTACCGTTGTCTGTCAGTCACTCACTCAGTAACGGAATAATTTTATAAATATTTATTATTTGATTAGGTATCGTATTGCACGAGTGCAAATAAGGAAACTAAAACAGACAAGGGTGAATACTGCAAACCTATAAGCAATAGTCTCTATTTACTCACTGAAGGTGACATCTCTGTAAAGTACTAATTCCATTAAAATATCCCTTTACTTGTGGAAAGTCGAATAAAACTAGAACTCTCAAGTCGTGGGTATCCCAAGAACATAAATAAACCGCATTAAATATCCGGCCTGGACACAAATTTATTTATTATCATACTTATTGTACACCAAATTTAAAAATACACATAGAAAATCTTATGGTTGCACTTCACTTGGCGTATTTGGCAAAATATTTGCGTCTTGTGTACTTAAAAATATACCTTATGAATTTGGAAATAAGCTTGATTTTTTATGGACGATGTAACTGGAAATATTTTGCGTTAAGTGCAGTGCCAGCTAAAAACTAAAAAAACAAACTTCTCAATAAAAATTTGTTTTGTATCCGTTACTGTTGCGCCATCCATTTTTGGCGTGCCTGTTTCAGGGCAGTTTATTATTGAAATAGAATTCTACTTTTAGATTTCCGCGCTTAGAGGGTGCTAGTAGAACCTTTTTTTGAAGCCTACGCCTTCGTCTGTTTGTTTGTTGCTCGTGGCTTAATAATATCAGCCACCTGGGACGTTTTTTAGGTTACCCCTTTAACAGAATACAAAATTTCGCAGCAACTGTTGAGATTGAGATCTGTTTGGCCTTACACAGACAAAATTCATGTTTTCGCCTATTGACCTAGCTGTGCTTGCTTTGATTAAATAATCATTACTGATACTTTTTAATTTATTTAACCTTTTTGTTTGTATCATTTTCACTGGTTTCGCGTCAGAGGCTAATTTTTATCCCGGAACAAAGCGCGATTAATGTATGAGAGCTCACGAGAGTCGAGTTGCTAGATTAAGATATTATTCTCGGATCATGGTGTAGCGGCTACAATACCGCGATAAGACAAAAAGTAACGAAGAGAAATTTGTACGGCAACAAAAAGAACCGCAACGCCATCATACCTGTTAGCACCCAACTACTAAAGAAATCATGGATCGCGCAAGCAAAGTTCTCCGTGCGATTTGAACATATACAAAAGTTCGAAAATCAAATATCGGGCAGTTGTCACGACAACCGTCTGGCCGGAGGATCCTCCTTTTTCATGGAGGTACCCTTCATGTGCGAGTCCGACTCACACTTTGGTGGTTTTTTCTGAAATTTTGCTATGGCATAGCCTACTTTTTGCTTTTTTCTATTAATCAAAGTTTTACTGACTTCGGTATAATTCCGACGTGTAGACATAAAATAAGATAAAATCATGACTCGAAAATAATGATCTATTAATAATTAGACTCGTGTCATCCATCGATGATAATAATATCACAATGAAAAACTCTTTCTCGTGTAAGTAATTTATTTTCTAAGAATAAGTACATGAATGTATTAGAAATGTAATTTTTTTGGTTGATATAATATAATAATATAATATAATGTAGGTAATATAATGTAATACGGAATATTATCAAAATATTAATAAAACCCTCATACAATTATGTACGCAATCAAACTGTCTCGATGAGTAATCAAATATAAAAGGTGGGAGAGTAAGGAAAATCACTGCCAACTTCGTTCCATATCAATCGGGAAATAGAACAGCCGGCCGATTCTGGAAATAAATTCACTGTGAAGTGAGCTATCATTCCAATTGATGTTAAGGATTATCAGCTACCTTTAAGCTCACGCCACCTAAGTTATTACGGCGAGATTGTTACCGAATATATATTATACAGTACAATATATATAAATACAGAGCTGGGTCAATAGGCATAAGAGGCGACTGTGATTAGCCCAGTTGCCATAAGCAAGAGAAGAGCAAGAGTGAATAGGTTACTTCTAGGCAAGCGTGCTCCATCTTCGAATACATAATCGCTTACCAACAGGTGAGATAGTGGTCAAACGAGTTCCTGTCAACAGTAAAAAAAACAGATGACGGATAGGTACGGATTTTATATGAATTGATTTCAATAATAGGTTTTGTATTGTAAGGCAGTATTATATGTTTTATTTTTTATCGTTTATTTAATTTTCTTTACACATCGTTGATTTTCTTATTATTATTATATTACCTCATGATTAATTAATTAAAAATAAGAACATTTATTAACATTGATTTATAAATTCCTTATTATCTTGCTAATTATTTTGTTAAATTTTGTAATTATTATTGTAAATGTTGTGCACGTCTGTAATTGACCTTATATAATTTAATATGTCCATGTTTGTGTTTGTGTTGTTGATGTGCCATTAATAAATAAATAAATAAATAGGTACGTCCACCAAGCGCCTTCTGCGACTGGATAGGGGCAGCCTGCGAATGGTGGCGGGGACCATCACCGGACACTGCTCACTGAATAAGCATTTCCACACACTAGGTATAACAGACAGTCCTCTGTGCAGAGCATGCATGGAGGAGGAGGAAACGGTGTCGCACGTGCTCCTTGAGTGCACAGGCGTCGCCGATATACGTAGACAAACGATAGGAACACCAAATTCACTCACAGACACCCTGAACTCTTTAGGAGGACTGATCTGCTTCTGGAGGGCGGTCGGCTGGTTGGAATGACGGCCGCCATGGCCCACGCACAATGGTCCAACATCAGGACTAAGTGCGGAAACCATACCCCAATAGATAGATAGATAGATAGGTACGTCAAAAACGCTTGAACGCACGGACAAAGTAAAGTTCATGAGCCCGTTAGTCATGTTCGTCACCTTTGAGTTTTTGAAAACAACACGTAGAACTGAGACGTAAATACCGGACGCTGTTATTGTTCCCAAAATATTCTATACGGTGGGTAAACACCTCGAAAAATTATGAATCGGTTTGCACCAGGCTCAGACGAACTCTTATAGGTACCTACAGTCATAGCAAAAATAGATTCGTCATCTTTTTTTAGAAGTGAAAACTTCTTTAGGCGCATTGAGCACTTTTTGGGTGAACAAAAATCATGGAACTCGCGTCATCATCACCGAACGCTTTCCATGAGCTATATGTATACTGTGTATATATGTGTACTTTTTTCTGGATTAGTATTATCTAAATATTAGGTTGCAACAGTGTTTAACGTTTTTTGACTTCTCTTTTTTTCATGTGATTAAATGTAGTTTTATATGCGGCAGCCTTCTCAGTCTAAAAAATCAAAAAACCTCAAAACATTTATTTTAATTAAACCATTACAGGCACTTTTGAATAGTCAAGGTCAGTCTGTCCAAAGAGATGAAGTTAATTACACGTTCCAAAGCGTAGATCTTTATGGAGAAGAACGTGCAAGAAACTCCACGGACACTCTTTTAAATCAATGTTTTTTACAATGATATGGTTACATCATTCGTGTGAAAATTATACAAACATACATGGTGAGAACGATGTAGAAAGACTTACATCAAGCGTCCGAAGTAATAAAAAAAGCAACAATTCAAGGAACAAATAATTAAAATAAACCGTGGCAGCTGAGACATGACCAGTCCTAGCAGACGGCGCTCGCTCAGCAATATGACGCCTGCGCTAGCACCATTCGGCTCAACCACTTTGAAGAGTGTCAAATGATCCGGCACCATCAGCCAGACTTGTAAGTGAGCGTGACACTCCCAACCGCCAGGGCACACAGTGGTCAGGTATTTGAATTTAATAAATCGACGAATGTATAAAAGACTCTACTGTACAGCGATACCATTAGCTTGACCTTTTCTAAACTGGGTTGGGTTCGATATCCTGACTAGCCCGATGTGGTGTCAGTGTTATTATCTGACGCAGGTATCATTTGATCTTTATAACCTTTTTTTAAGTGATGGGAAATCATCAAATGACTTCTTCCGCTCTGGGTGGAGCGGAAGGGCGTGTCAGACTCTTACTGACTAAAACCCATCCGTGTTCCTTATAAAACCCTTTGCGTTCCAGGGCCGCGGTGACTCTTTCGAACAAATTCCGCAACCCTGGCAGGTGATCTTGATAACCTAGAAACTATGTTACACTGAACTTATTCTAAAGTAAGGCTTGTAATAATACTTCCTTCCTATTTTAACTCATACCTATCTATCGTTCTTTTTATCATTATTTTAAGGTTCGTAATGTTTAGCAGGTTAAGGAACTTTGCAATAGTAGATTGAGCTTTTTAAACACACTCAAAAACTGGCTCCTATTGCATCGCTTTAGTGCAGTGCAGTGTATTTCACGCGCAGTGTTTTTACTTTTCTTATTCCGCACTCGTGCGTAAAAATGCGGTGTATAACCCACTATATGTATAGTAATATCTGGTTATAGCTGGTTGGCAGCCAAACTTGCAAATGAAATTTAAAAAAAAGATGAACAAATTGCAAGCCATTTCTTTTTCGAAAAGTTCGCTGTTCAAAGGTTTTACGGAAAAAACTCTTGAAGGCGAATAGTTCTGTCGACGAATCCCGGCCGTTGGAAAGTTCTTTCGACGCAACACAAACTGAATCGTTCTGAAAGCAAATCATTGATCGGTCAACAAAAGCCGTGGAACTGTTTCAGGATCTCCTTGGACTGGCTTTGCTAAGTGCAACTGAGAACTACATATGCCACACGAACGTTGCGTCGTCACAACGCTATGACGACGGACAGGGTGCTACACGAACAAATGTGGTGACGCAACGCAGTGCACCAGCCTTCGCCGATGCAGTTTCGCTACTCTAACGTCGCAGCGCTGCTCCCCCTTCCTACTTCGTATCTCTGGTCCCTTGTCCGTTGCGTGCGTGTTCCTTCGACGTAAGTCGTTTTATTGCACCGTGTGGCATGTCGTTCTGATTTGTATGTAAAACAGTGCAGCGTCAACGCTTCGTCGTTGCATCGGCTGAATTATCGATTTTAATTTTAAGCCAGTTTCGTTCAATTATGTAAGTATTGTAGCTACGGATAAGCTTTATGAGGACAATAATTACTGAAGCTAAAAGGGCATGTAAACTTCAAACATAATTATAATCATAATAATGGCATGGCCCGCTAAGACAAACCGAAGAGATTTTAATATTGTGCCTTGATTAAGCTTCAAGTACAAAGAGGTTTTTATACTTTAAAGTGTACCTCAAGGTGTTTCAAGCAAACTTTGAAGTTCTTGTTCTTAGAAATTAAGAACCGATTTTAATTAAACTAAGTAGGCGGTATATGCGTAATAAGCGAGATACCTTGGTCTGAAAAGATAGCTAAGAACTTTTTAGAATCGAAAAAGAGTTAACAGGCAAAGATATAGCTAGTTTTTTTTTATAGAGATTGAAAAATCACTCTTTCTGTCAAAAGTCTGTTCTCAATTGGTGAGGTAAGCCAGTCTAACTTTACCTAGGATAATCTAAATTGACCCTCAATCAATCAAATAAATATTGTCTACATCCGACCTTTAGATGCCTACTCGGAAAATTCATTAACAAAATGCTGATTTGAAATAAAAAAAGAGTCCAGTAAACGATGGAAGCTTGTATCATTCATAATGGGTGGATTTCACAGAGCAATGAGACTCCTCGGCGGGCGCCCGGTTCTTTGAAAGGTATTCAAGAACTTTTCATACAAACCAAATGCCTCACGATTGACTATTTCGACTATGGCTCTGACAGCTTAAACTTGTGTACAGCGTAATTTCTGTGGAGACTAATCAATCTGCCTAGCCTTTTGCTAAATATTTGGGTCGGCTTTCAGTGTTTTCGTCTTTTTTTTAAAGATGTGAAATCATCAACTCTGGGTGGGGTGGAAGGGCTCTTACTGACTAAAACCCATCCGTGTTCCTCCTAAAGCCCAAGTAATGCTAGCGAAGGAGGAGGCTGTCCAATCATCACCAGGCCCGGGTCGATGGCACGTCGTGTTTCATGCGCGCCTCAAAGAAATGTCGAAAGGGTTGCGGAATTTTTTCGAAAGAGTCACCGCGGCCCTGGAACGCAAAGAGCTTTAGAAGGAACAGATGGGTTTTAGTCAGTAAGAGTCTGACACGCCCTTCCGCTCCACCCAGAGCAGAAGAAGTCATTTGATGATTTCCCAACCTTAAAAAAAAAGGCTTCTCAAAATAAGTTTGTTACTATGTGTGATTTGATGATTTCCTATACTTAAAAAAAAAGAGATTCCCCCGTGCGATAAGACCGCCCATTGGATACTTGTTTTACAAACGTTTTTCCTGTGTGTGTTATGAGGTGTACAATAAAGTATTTAATAAATAATTAATAAATAAATAGTTATGTTAAATTCTGTAGTCCCTTTTGTTTTTAAACTCCTTATGTTATTTTTTGTATGGTTTACAATGTAGTGTACCTATTCTATTTTAGCTTGAATCCATGTGCTGTGGTTGAGCTTAACCTAAAGTCATAAATGAACGCACAGTGCGTCAAATTATGATTGATTGGATCCATTGAGTTCCGACGTCATTTACTGTGTGACCTTGAAAGACGATCGTTAGTAGAAATGTAATCCAATTTGGATTATTTATGGTAAAAAACGACTAATAAAGAATGAAATTGTAAAACGTTGTCTGTTAACCTTAGTTAAGCAACACTTGTCAAGGTTGGTCGGTGGATGGGTGACTATCCGTTACATACCGAGTTTCCTCCGTGCCTCAAAAAACAAGCCGTTAAGCCCTGTCATCTGTAGATCTTCGACAATCATTAAGGGAAGTCAGAAAATCTGTTACCAGTCTTGTCATTGGTATTATTATATTCTCTAATTATTGGAATGTGAGTTATTTTTATACTTATATATTTATTGTGTTTTATGGGTCTTCGTTGCCTGAAGTAAAGTATAAATAATAATAATGATATAAAATTTTGGTATTCGGGTGCATCCGGTTTGACTGGAAGCCGACCACAGCATAGTTGGGAAGAGGCTATGCAGATTGATCGTTACAGACGTTGTTGTTGCTTTTAATGTTGTTGTTTTATTGTTGTTGTTGTTGTTGATATTGTTGACTGATGCTTCATTGGTCTGAGGGCCAATTCTACTAATTTGAAAATTAGTTTTAGCATCTCAGTCGCAATCTGTGAAAAATTAATAAAAAATTAGGCGTTTTGACAGTTTGCGGCTAACATGCGAATGCGAACGTTGCTTGGAAATTAGTAGAATTGGTCCTTTGGTGTTTGTAAACGCTCTTACAGAGCTTAAGTTCTAGGTTTCATTCGCCGTCAATTCGTGTTGAAATTCCCTACCTTGTTGCTATTCCACCAATTCGCACTAACGTTTCCAAACGTCTTTTATAATGCGCACAGCAAATGAGTGGAACTCTCTGCCTGCGTCTGTGTTTCCGAACGCATACAACCCTAATCTCTTCAAAATTAGAGTGAACAGGCTTCTTCTGGGTAAGTTCGCTCCATCGTCGACTTTGTCTCTGTCATCTATGACCTAGACTAGAGTCAAGAGCAAACCCATATTAAAAATAAAAATAAAAAATAGTGCTTTCATTTGTGTGGTTTTTATAAATATGTATGATAGTCTGTAAGGTATTTGTATGTTATGGGTCTTTGTTACCTGAAATAAATGATATACTATTATTATTATTATTATTACCGGGCGGGTTTTTTGTATTCTCAGTTTCTTTCATTTCAGGATAATAGGTTTACCCCTTAAAATATCTGGCACAATAGGAGTGTGTTCTGGCTTCGGGGAATACATGCCCACACCCTGGAGACAGTTACAGGCTCCAGGACCTATATTAATGAAATATATATATTTTTTTCATGTGTTTTAATTTTCAAAAATAGTAGCATCCGAAATTAAAACATACACATTTTCTTTTTCCTCGTATAAAACTGCATTTACCAAACTTTAACTCAACTTGAGGTAAACTTTTGAGGCTTAAGGCTTCCTTATAAAAATCTAGTGCACAATTATGGCTCAGAGTTGAGTTTCCTTTATAAAAGGCTTGTCCTTGAGTTGGCCCCAAGGACTTTAAGAGGAAGTTGTATTTTATTTTCTATTTTAATTTGTTATTAAAAAATAATAACTATTATTTTTTTAACTCAACTAGATGGATGTGTGGAGTATCGAGAATGGATAAAGTGAGAAATGAATACATTAGAGGTAAATAATAAATAAATAGTGTTATAAAAATAAAAAAATAACAGTGGCGCCTGTGACGGAAATATTGAAAGGGATTCGCTTATCTTGGCATGGTCATGTGAAGAGGAGGGATGAAATGCACGTCACTAAAAGAGCTATAAATATAAATATGGATTGATGGACAGGGAGAGGGAGGCCAAGAAAAGATAGATGGATGGTGTTAGGAGTGATATAAACGAAAAGAGAGTTAGTGATAGCGTGACGGCTAACAGGACAGAATGGAAGAAAAATACGTGTTGCGCCGACCCCAAGTAACATGGGATAAGGGCAGGGAGATGACGATGATTAAAAAAGTACTAGTCCTAATGAAACTTAAATGTCAATAAAATCACTGGTATAAAACGCAAATAATTACCAAACCACTCGTCATTAACTTGAAAGCATGCTCAAAATTATCCTAATGGGAAAATTCATCTCCTAAAGGGAGGGGTATTTATGTAATCATTCACCTTACATAAATAGACGTTCATCATTATTGGCGATGGGAAGTTCATGGTCTTCCTTTTGTTTTAGATGCTATGTTATTTTGAAGAAATAAATGGATATGATTGAGCCTTTTGAGTACAGTAAAATTACAGGTTTTTTTTTCACATTTAGTGGGTTCGATTTCCGGTTCAGTCAGGCGGTTATTTAAAATTCTTTGAATCCAGTTCGATTTGTCTTTAAATAATAATGAAAGCTTTCATTCAGTAAATATTTGTACTATTTAATAGAAATATTTTTTATTTTATCATTTGGGCTCATGCTCGTGGCTAAATAATAACAGTCGCATGGGTCGATCTTCAAGATTAAGCAACGCTTGCCGAGGTTGGTCCGTGGATGGGGTGACCATCTTAACATACCGAGACTCCTCCGTGCCTCGGAAAGCACGTTAAGCCGTTGGTCCCGGCTGTCATTTGTAGATCTTTGGCAGTCGTTACGGATAGTAAGAAGCCAGAAAATCTGACACCAGTCTTACCAATGAGGACCGTGTTACCCAATTAATGGATTGTAGAGGTCTGGTAGGCAGCCGCTCCACGTAAAATACTGGTATTCAGCTGAATCCGGTTTGACTGGAAGCCGACCCCAATATAATTGGGAAAAAGCTACGCAGATGATTTGGGAACGGAACCCTAAATATTTTAAAATGCGCTCACAATCTATGCACGTGTTCTTGAATTGCATCAATTTATTCTATTCAAACTAAGGTTTCTATCCTCGATCGAATATTAAATCTTTAGAATTCATTAAAATGTGGGAATAAATTCTCAAATAGAGTTTTTTTTTTTAATATCGGACAAAACTTGAAAACCCGTAATTGGTATACCATCTGCTAACCAAAAAAGTGTGATTATAATAACAGAACCTTTTTGAATTTAAAATAAATTATTTTTTATTGAAATTCGCTTTAATTTGTGCTGGCATTTAAAAATCTTTGACAGTTGTTATGGTAGTTGAAAGTAAAAAATCGGATACTAGTCTTGCCAAGGGGTGTTACCCAGTTACTGGGTTTTGATTGTCAGATCGTCTGGTGCTGCATGTTAAGCCGTCTTGGGAAGGCTGGTCAGATTGATTGAACGTTTATTTAACCTTTAGGTACTGACGTGGAACCTGTGAGGCCCCGGAAGATACCTAGTTTTCACCCTACAGTTAAAAGGCACTTCATTACAAAAGTTGAAACAAATTTCATATTATTTATTAATTGACAACATTCATTTCTCTAAATTTCTAATAAATCATCAACCAAATAACGAAGAGTTTCAGCAAAAGTCGCGGGGCTCCTATTTCTAGGTGGTTTAAAGAAAAATTAGGAGATCGTGGGGTCTGAAAGACCCCGCCATCTACTTCGTGGTCTGAAAGACCCCGCCATCCCGTTCTAACCTAACTTGTCCTAGTCGGGGTGCCCCAAGTCCTGACTTCACTTCGCTCGCTCTTGCACCCATAGTATAACAAACTTTGCATGTTGACATTTTAAACTAAAGTATATAATGACTATCGGCACGTTTCATCATTCGATATTTTAATCACTCGGCATTTCGGTCTCAGACATTTTAGCTTAGGTGTTTTAATTAATTTTCGATATTTCTATATAATCAATATTAAAATTTTCGATGTTTTGAACATTGACATTTTACTCGTAGGTATTTTAATTTTGGACGTTCAAGTATGTTCCCTTCTTAGGCCCTACGAGAGGGGCAAATGCCTGGACATTTTTGGCAAATTGAGAAATTCCTAATAAGTTCCCATAAATTTCTGTCCTTGGGTATTTATCTGGACATACATTTTTTGTTAAAAATTATTTACGAAATTGATAATAGCTTTGGAAGCTGGAGGATTTATTCAAGAAATACTGTTAAATACTGTTCTTAGCAAATAATAATAATAAAGCCTTTTATTTCCATGCACTTTACATTGAATTTAAACTAACATAATACTACAATAATGTAAAAATACTAGTGATCCCGACAGACGTTGTCCTGTCCGAACGTTTGCTTTGTATATGCCGAAAACATAGAAATCGATTGTAGCGCCACATACAGGGTCAAATTGTAAATCTAAACCATTCTCGAATCCTCTTGAACACACACAAAAAATTTCATCAACATCGCTCCAGCCGTTTAGGAGGAGTTCAGTGACATATACACGTACACAAGAAATATATTTAAGATAAGAAAGGTGTGAAGGCATGGCTTCTCTCTGGATATAGGCCTCCTCCAACTGTTTCCATTGTTTTCGATTAGCCGCCTTCATCATCCAGTCTTCGTTGTGTTTTTAATTTCATCGAACCATCGATCTTTAGGTCTTCCTCTGTTTCTTTGGCCACTGGGTCCCTTCCATTTAGTGACTCGTTTTGTCCATCTTAGCATACACACATCAAGAAAACATTTGATTACGCCAAAATCTTTGTTAAACTTTCAGCTACCAATAAGTAGTTCTGGCGCCCTACTATGACGTGCTAATGCCATTCAATTCCGACGATGTAAAATGGATAGTGCTATTCGCTATGTATAGCTCCGTCTCTCTCTTAGAGCGGAATCTCGATCGTTTTAAGACTTCATAGTAGGGTCCCTGAAGACTTTTCAATAAGGTAGTTTAGAGAAAATATTATTTAACGGTGAATTTAGGAATCAAAAACAAAAGATCCCATGGGCATTAAATATCCCTACCTAGGCTTTATCTGGTGCTTCATTATTAACAATGAACCATACTACCACATCTTGCCAGGAATGGTGAGTAGTATAGTGCGTTATGTTAAATTACCAGAAACCCTGAATGTACATTTGGTTTCATTACGATTTTTTTTTTTAAGTTTGATCAAAGTAATCATTTAAGTTCAAATATTTTTAAATCGTTTGTTTCATTGATTTATCCTCAGTCGTTTTTAAGAGTTATTTTATATTAGATAAATCAATAAACCAGCGAGTAAAAAACCAACAAAATAAAATATGTCCACATAATTCGTCCACATTTTATCTGCTACAGAACGTGCACTTCGTTCATAACATTTTTTGATGAACGTTAGTATAATATCTTGAAGGCACGCTGTAAAAGTTTAGACAAAATGCCATATATTCGTGGCGCTGGAATAAAAGCTTGTTACGTGCTAACACTTTCAACTTGAACAAAAGAATACGTTCTAAAAATAATTCAGAAGAGTGACAGTAAACACATTTATACTTCACTCTAGGTGTCCATATCATAAATTCACACAGCATTCGGCAGCCTAACAAAAGAATTCGTTCTAAAAATAATTCAGAAGAGTGACAGTAAACACATTTATACTTCACTCTAGGTGTCCATATCATAAATTCACACAGCATTCGGCAGCCTTCAAAACACCTTAGATTTTCATACCCACTCGTGTATCAACAGCTTTAGACTCGTATCGTACTCTCCGCAGTCCGTTATCGCCGGCTGAATGGAACGGTTGCCTTGGCGCGAATAAAAAGCGAGTCGCGCGGGAAATTCGAAAGTTTAAAAACCAAATGTTGTGTTGAAAGTGACAATTTAAAATTGGTTTTGTGTTTGTTATTAAAATAAGTGGATTTACTCTGTTGTGTAGTGTTTTGTTCCTGAGTTTAAAAGATTTGGTAAGTGTTGCTGATATTTTTAATTTGTTTTTTTTTTTAAACAACGTTGGCATTTAAATAAACAATCGTGATTTGTAAAACACTTTGTATATCCTCGTAATTTTTCAAATAAAAAAAACAGTTCAATATTTTTCCGTGTTTTTAAATGACTAGCGAATATATACGCGAATATATATATACATAAAAGAAAGCATATATGCGAATATATATATACATAAAAGAAAGCATTTACAAAGAACAATAAAAGTATTGAAACATAACTTTCCTTCAAACTTTTTCTATTGGTTGTTTCAATTTTACCGAAAAAAACAGACGGCCGCTTTAACTACCGTTGAGTTTCTCCAAAAAAGTTTTCAGTCGACAGAAAATTTTTAGTTAAACATGACTTATATTACTTAAATTAGCATTTTATTCAAAGAATAAGTAGCTGTTGGTGTTACGAACTTAATACCTTATTTACATTTTTGTTTTAAAAATCTTCATTCAAACATTGAATCACTTTTTATGCTTCATTTATTTTTGTGGTATGAAATAGATGAAATTTCTTCAATATTTTGTCTTTTCAAAATTCAAAAAATTCAAAATTGTTTATTTCGTTATTACACATTTTACAATGTTGTACAGTTGGTGGCGTCCCCTTTTAAGCATATTAATGCCTGTACCAGGAGGCGCCGCTCTTTTATATCATACGAGTGTAATAAGTTACAAAACAAAGTGTAAGTTAATTATTTATAAGTAGTCTAATACTAGTTTAACATAAGTCTGTTTGTGTGGGTATGTGTGTTTTTGACCGTGTGCGTGAGAGCGTGTGCGTGCGTGCGTGCTTGTATGTGTTCGTGCGAGTTTGTGTGTGTGTGTGTGTGTGTGTGTGTGTGTGTTTGTGTTTCTATGATAGTGAGTGAAAGGGTGTGAGTGCATGGAGGTTGGTTTATACGGAAAGTGGTTTGTGTAAATGGGAACAGTTTAATTAATATTTAACAACAGATTCTCTGTTTCATCATAACATAACTTGTTAATCCAGTTAACCAGCAAAGATTTGCATTTTTATCAGCCTAAATAGGCTCTCACTACTTGACAAAGGTTCTAAATACTTCCAGGAATTCTTTTTCCGCGCTACCTTCTACCAGCATTCAGATCTTCTCTTTCTAGGCTGGCTTCGGCGAATAGGCATAAAAATACGTAATTGAATATTAGTAATTTACCTATCAAATTAAAATTAGTCTGTCAGTGGTGTTTGATATTATTTTAAGAAGGTCCAAATGTCTGAAAATGAAACATTGCAAGTTTATACTGGGTGATTTTTTAAAGTTGCGTGATTTTTTAAAGTTGCGTGGATGGCCAAATCCGAAACTAAGAGGAATATCAAAAAACACGGAAAGAAGTCTCGACCCCAATTTCTATGAAAACTATAACGGCATCATTATATTTTTGTAAACTCTGTATTTCTAGCCAGGAATCGAACCCGTTTAGCGGAAGAAAAAAAACACACCCTGTATATTGTATTGTATTACACCAGCCGAAAGCGTCGCTAATAAGTACTACATTCTGGGAAATATTAACGCATAACAAGCTGAAGGAAAGAGCCAGCATTTTTAACAAAATACTTTTTTATTTTCGTAAACAAAATATCAACTTATAATTTTTCTAGTGCAGTTTTAGTTTTCGTCAACATCGGACCCGAGAATCTACAACTGCATCATTGGATCAAAAAAAATATCAGCTACAGTTTAGGTAGGTAGGTTGAGTTAGAAATTTAAAAACTAATTTGTAAAAAATGAGAGCTTTCGTTTAGTTTGCCATCTTAATTTATATATATGTATATGTATTTCTTGTGTACGTGTCTATGTCACTGAACTCCCCCTAAACGGCTGGACCGATGTTGATGAAATTTTTAGTGTGTGTTCAAGGGGATTCGAGAATGGTTTAGATTCACAATTTTGGATCCGGTAGATGGGGCGCTGCAATCGATTTCTATAATTTTTCGTCGTACATAAAGCAAACGTTCGGACAGGACAACGTCTGTCGGGACCGCTAGTGTTATATATGTATATTTGTTACTAAGCCGAAAAGCTATTCAAATCTGCAATGTAAACTTCGGTCTAGCCGAACGGAAATCGCTTTCATCGATTGAAAACATTTCAATCAATCTTCAATCAAACCGCCGTCACTTATTAAGTTTTCAAAAACAAAAAAACAACTAGGTTGAAGTTTGTTTGACAAATTGGTTCCCATTTCCGTTAATCCCTAGAAAATAGTTGAAAACAACCGTCGTTATTTATAGCAGAGATTTTTCTTTGCGAAAGTTACACAATAAACAGCTCAAACATAATAATCCTCCCGATCGAATTTCCGTGATGGTAGCCAACTTCAAATACCTACGCAGGAGATATTGTACGAAGGGTTGCGGAACTGCTAGGGTTGCGAAACTTGTTCGAAAGAGTCACCGCGGCCCTGGAACGCAAAGGGCTTTAGAAGGAACACGGATGGGTTTTAGTCAGTAAGAGTCTGACACGCCCTTCCGCTCCACTCAGAGCGGAAGAAGTCATTTGATGTTTCCCCATACTTAAAAAGAAAAAGAGATATTATTACAGTGCACAAGTATGTGCGCAAACGCAGATGCATTCTCTGTTCCTATACTCCCTCTACATATACAACGGCAACGTGTAACAGAATAAACGCAATACCTGAAAAAGTATCAGGGTACTCATCATTTTGAACAACTTTCTCTATGGGACCAACACTGAAATCGCTAAAGAAATCGACTTTTCCATACATTTATGTGCGCATAACTCGACAAAAGGTACTGAACAACGGGTTTGGTCCCATAGTAGGTAAAAGTTGTTCATAACGTACCTACAATGACCCCTTTTCAGGTATCCCTTACCTTTTTTTTTAAATTTAATACGGGTTTGCTCTTGACTATAGTCTAGGTCATAGATGACAGAGATAAAGTCGACGATGGAGCGAGCTTACCCAAAAGAAACCTGTTCACTCTAATTTTGAAGAGATTAGGGCTGTATGCGTTCGGAAACACAGACGCAGGCAGAGAATTCCACTCCTTTGCTGTGCGCATTATAAAAGACGTTTGGAAACGTTTAGTGCGAATTACCACATCTAAATACCCTTTGCGTTTCCGGGCCGCGGTAACTCTGAAAAACCGGCCAAGTGCAAGTCAGACTTGCACACAAAGGGTTCCGTACCATAAGCCCAAAAAACTTTTATATCGTTGCTTTTTCACCTTATTATTATCATTTATTTAAGATGAGTTTCCGCTTGACTCTAGTCTAGGTCATAGATGACAGAGACAAAGTCGATGACGGCCCTTAAAATTTAACTGACTCCGATAGAAGTAAGATATTTCCTAGTTTCTTTGTCGTCTCTTTTTTTCGATTTCGTTGCTAATACATGAATATTGAGTATTCCTTCAAGCGAAGAAAAGGTATTATTAACTAACTTCCACTAGCTTATTTATAGTTTTTGGCCTCTTTTGAATCGTAGTGATGGACACTATTCATTGCAGTTGGTAACAAGGGTCTGTTCATCAAGGTGAGCTGTCAATCCATATAATTAAGATTGCACGTGATCACGAAGTGAACTGTCTTTCCATCTTGATTATATGGATTGACAGCTCACCTCGTGATCACTTCACCCTAGCCTTCACTTCGACATGTTTACAGAATTGAGCGGCTGTATCTGCCGTTTTGAGCGACAATTCTACAATTTTTTAAGCAACTTGCGCATTTGCATCTGAGTCGCAATTTGCCAAAAAGCCTCTTTTTCCATATTTTATGACAGATTCCGACTTATATGCTAATGCGAACGTTGATCGACCCGTGCGGCTGATATTCTTTAGCCACGAGCTCACACGAACATACTACATTATTGACAAATAAATGATTTCGGGGTTTTCAAGTCTCCCCGGGACCAGGGACCACCGGCCTTGCATTACCGTCAAGATGTCGCAAATAAAAAGGTTTCATGCCTTTTTATAATGGAATCAAGAAAATATCCAAGGTTAAGTGCTGTGCTAACGAACCGAACAATTCCGAAAGGTGTCCCATCTTATTTTTTTCTTGTCAGTAATTTGATAAATTTTGTTTCTTTTGCTATTCCATAGAGTCTGTAAGAAAACGGTTTATTTTCCTCTGTGGACTTACATTTTGGCAGTTTTTAGGGTTCCGAATTTTTGAATGGAAAAACGGATCACTCGGTCGGTTGTCTGTCTGTCTGTTACAGTCGATTTTCTTCGGACCGATTCAGTTGAAATTTGGTTCATGACGGTCTATATGACCCAAACATGGATAAGTACCTAACGAAAATAAATACATTTTGAAATTAGAGTCACTTTATAGGGGGGAAATTAAAACGTTAAAAAAAGATTTTTCAACTATACCATGTCGCACCTAGTAAAACCGTTACTAAACGAAATTATGAAATTTTATAGGGGAGCCAATATTAGAAAATAGTCACTGTTTTTAGATAGATGGCATTTATACCTCAATTCATAAAAAAAATAGTTTAGTAACGGTTTTACTTTAAAGGTGCGATGTGACATATCAAGTCAAATAGCTCATCGTAAGGGTCTCAAACGTATTTTTTGATTATTTTTAAATAATACATTACGATGTTTTTAAAGACAATAGATATTTGACCACTCCCCCCCCCCTTTTCTCTGAAACTGCTGATCCTAAAATTTTGAAAAAAATACAGATAATCGTACAGTCGTTATCTATAGATTAAGGGAAAACCTATTAGAAGTCTATCATTTATAATATGTAACAAGTAAAAAAATATTATAACTTTTTGCACCCGACTCGCTCTCAGCCGGTTTTTTTTTTGCTAGACGTGTCAGTCGGAAATTGAAGTCTTGGGTTCCATTCCTGGATAACACAAAATAGTATTGGGAGTTTTTTACCTGGAATTCTCAAAAACAGCACGGAGTCCAGATTTGGGATTTGGTTTTAGGTCAACCTTAACCTTTTGAATGCCATTGTCACATATACGTGACAAGCAAGCGTGTGCCCTGAACGCCAAATGTCGCAAATATGTGACAAAAAATACGGCGAATTCGTGGCTTGGCGTCGGGGAAACGCCGATGCGTTTATGCTCTGGCGTTCAAAGGTTAACTTTGTTGTTAAAGCATGACTGTAAATTCGATAATAAAAAAGTTTGAAAAAATGCGTGCCTCCAAATCTCACTATCAATGATTCGGCTGCAAGTTAAACTAAGTTTTTAGATTTTGACCAATCTAATAGTTTAAATAATTCGGTAAGCACTAACTTTTCTTCGTAGTAAACCGTTTAACGTACTTAATTAATTTCTTAGAACTTGTTATCAGACTACGCTGGCTGAAAACGTTTTATTGAAACTAAGTGAATTAGGGGTCTTTTACCCGAAAAATTCTGTGTGAAAAGAAAAATAGAGCTGCGTAGTACGTGCATACTATGAAGTTATTAAGAAGATCTGAAGAAGCATTTTGGGTAGCAGGTATTACGGGCGAGAAGTTTAAAACAAATGAACATCTTTATGAACTATTACAAATTGACTAATCAGATTATGGCTAGTTTACACATTGCGAGCTAGCGTGCGAGTCAGCTTGCTGAGTAGCTGCAGACCAGTAACCCGCATCATTCGGACGCGTTCGGCAGTAGCTCGCCAGTGTCCAACAGGAAGTTGCGAGCAGGACCTATAGTTTTTGTGTGCTGCGACTCGCAATAGACTGGGCAGTTACTATTACCGTGTAGACAGCTAAGGCGAGCCGAGCTACTGGCATACGAGTAGACGTCCGAGTAACTGTCTACTGTCTTGTCAGCAGCTCGCACTGTGTAAACTAGCTATTAGTAATGGAAAATAGCATAAGCGACGTTCCACCAAGCACGTGGAATTTGAGCACCAATCATTCCTTACTCTCACTGTAATACTTTTCAAGTTCTATCACAATTCATCTAATGAATACCGTATTTTCTTGATCGAATCGACTAGATTGTTCTTTTGCTTTTTGGCGGGAACCCCAGTACTTGTATAGAGGTATGCGGTACAGAGAATAAAGTCCCGCATACCGCCATAGAAACGGGAGGATCCTCCGATTAGACGGTTGTTGTGTCTGGTAGGCAACTACCCTATAGTTGATATTGTTTATGTTCAAATCGCACGGAGAACTATGCTTGCGCGATGCAGGATTTCGTTGGTATTTCATCGCTGCGAGGATAGATGGCGTTGCGGTTCTTTTTTGTTGCCGTACAAATTTCGTTTCTTAATTTTTCATGTGGAGGCATTGATGCCGCTACACTTGGTGTAATGGAAAGTTGACATCACATTTTGTTGATTCGTTCATTCTCTCTTGGAGGGAGTAGCCGTTATACACCAAGCGGGCCCAAAGTGGCTTGTTTGATTCTACAGAATAATGTTTAGTGATAAATCACTAAGAGAGAGAATGAACGAATCCAACAAAATGTGATGTAAACATCAACATGTGATATGAACATTTCGTTCCTTAGTTTTTCATGTGGCGGCATTGATGCCGCTACACTTGGTGTAATGAAAAGTTTACATCACGTTGCGAAAGTGGCTTGGTTTATTCTAAAGAATAATGTTTAGTGATAAATCACTGACAAAAATTGCAACCCTGTTTTCGCAGCACTCTGAATGCATTATTATATTGCACACGCAAGGCGCTGTACTGTCCGCGCGTGTATGTGACCCACAGGCTGCTCGTGTAGAAAGATCGTTCTTTTTGGTTTAACGGTCAATAAAATTCAGCTGGTAACACTGTCAATAATATTTACAATCCACCCCATCTCTTCCTATTTCCCGTTAATTAAATTCTGACTAAAAGTTTAATTAGCGGCCACGCAAGTCTTACCGCCTAGAGGCCCTTCATGTGGCATCACAAAACTTTGCCTGTTTTTTATGTTAAATATATTGTCATCTAGAGAGAGACCTTATGAGCAATCACGAAACATAGAGCGGGCTATTTTGAAATAGATACTAAGTTTGATTCGTCATATAGCGGGAACTTGTGACCATTTCAAATATTAGTAATTTATTTATTTCAAAAGTCTATGCTAAAAACAGCACTGTCAACCTTAGGGTGATGCAGACACAGTGCATAGCAGGTGCAACTTAATAGAGAGAGAAATAGAAAAAAAAAATTATGTACTTAGATACATACACTATCGCTCAAAAGTATTTGGCCACCCAGAAAAAGGTATATTGTACACGTTTTACTCAAAATCAAACAAAGCAATTAGAAACTAGAGATTAAGCAGTTAAAGAAACTGCATACAAATAATTTAAATTTTATAAACATCAACGACAGTGTCCACATTATTCACCGACTTCTAAAAAAGGAGGAGGTTCTCAATTTGTCGGAACCTTTTTTTTATGTTCCCCGATTACTCGAAACTGGCTGGACCGAATTGGATTTTTTTAAATGACGTCTTCACAAAGTGCAGGGGTCAAATACTTTGGAGTGGTAGTTTCAATTCGGAATTGCAATTGGAATGTTTGAATTTTGCGCTCATAATGGTGGCAGTCCTCCTAACTGAACTTCATCGTCACAAGTGAATTCTGTGTTCCTACACTCTCTTACAGTACCCTCTTCAGCCTATAATGTACAGAGATCAGAATAGGTAGACTATATTTACCTAATGTTTGTGGAAGTAAGTAACAAAGAGTTGATAATACCTCCTCGAAAATCCCGAAAACCTATTCCGATCTCTGATAATATACCTCAACTCCAATTAATAATGTTGCCAGGATTGAAAATAGAACATTGTGCGCTCAATACCTTTTCGTACAGAAAGCCAATTAGTACAATATTGATTCAATTAGAAACAATTAAATGTAGCATTTAGGAGGTAGACATAACAGTCATGATGTGTACGTACGTACGTATATGTTGACAACATATTATGTTGTCTGCTATGTTTTCTTTTTTGTGTCAACATGTCTGAGTTAAAGCTAATTTGGCGAATTGCTACTTTCATTATGTAGTATCAACATAAGGGATAATTTCTACTTTTCTTGAGAACGTGTTCTGCCGTCACTAATTAAAGTTGTGAAACATTGTGGCTCTTTCCACAGTAACTTATTTTTTCCTGGGCCACATTTCGCTATTACTTTTATCATGACGGGCCGCAAAAAACTCTACATTTAAAGTTTATTATTAAATACTGGTATTAAGTGGTAAAAGATGGATGGATTGTATTAGGAGTGATATGAAAAGGGAGTTAGTGATAGCGTGACGGTTGACAGGACAGAATGGAAGAAAAAAACGTGTTGCGTCGACCCCAAGTAACATGGGATAAGGGCAGGAAGATGATGATTCAGCTGAATCCGGTTTGACTGGAAGCCGACCCTAATATAGTTGGGAAAAGGCTAGCCAGATATAATAATAATAATATCTTGTGGGACAACTCACACACGGTCATCCGATCCCAAACTAGGCAGAGCCTGTGCTATGGCAACCAGACAACTGATAAACATACTTATATATTTCTAAATACATACATATTATAGACAAATTACACCCAGACACAGAACAAATGATCATGCTCATCACACAAAGATTTGTCCTGGGTGGGAATCGAACCCACGACCTCCGGTTTAGCAGTCAGGGTCACTAACCACTCGACCAACAGGCCAGTCAAATGATGATGAATGGAATTTTTATATTCGTGACGAATGGATAGGCCAACTTCTTCGTGTGTAGTTGCAGCATATTCGTCTAGAAATTAATCAGTACGCTAAGATCTGTACCGACTGGCGACAAATCTAGAGCAGAACCAACGGCTTAGCGTGCTTTCCGAGGCATAAGGATGTTACACCACCAACTTCTGCTACTGAGAAATTTGTTATGGAAAAATACAATTATCGTATTGCCTGACCTGGGAATACGATCGCGATACCAATGGAGCAGTCCCATGTAAAAGGGAGCGAGCCTATTGCCAATAAACCCATTATATTAACGACATTGTTATATTCGTTTATAATGCGCACAGCAAACGAGTGGTACTCTATGCCTACGTCTGTGTTTCCGACCGCATACAACCCTAATCTCTTCAAAATTAGAGTAAACAGGCTTCTTCTAGGTAAGCTCGCTCCATCGTCGACTTTGTCTCTGTCTTCTATGACCTATACTAGAGTCAAGAGCAAACTCATCTCAAATAAAAAAAATAAAAGTTAACAATTTCGTGTTTCTTGAAACGCATCACTTAGCAACTAGGACCAGAGCCTGCCAGGGTTGCGGAATTTGTTCGAAAGAGTCACCGCGGCCCTGGAACGCAAAGGGCTTTAGAAGGAACACGGATGGGTTTTAGTCAGTAAGAGTCTGACACGCCCTTCCGCTCCACCCAGAGCGGACGAAGTCATTTGATGATTTCCCATCCTTAAAAAAAAAACACTTAGCAACAGTATTTAATGTAAAATACCTTATTAAGATTAATGGTCTGATAAAGTTGTGCACAAAAATTTCAAAAACAATAAGTTCTATTACTGCTTACTCTACTTAGTTCAACGAAACTTTGAAAGCATTGCCGAGAGAAATAATTCTTGCGATAGTTTGAAACTACGAGTTTTATTAAGAAACTTTGTAATAACTCTACATTTTCGTCTATTTGCTCAAACTTACTAAGTAACCAGTGAAGAAATTAAATATAAGGTCTTATGTAGACCCAATCCAATGTTATTGCATGTCTAAAATCTTTTGAATATTTAGATAACTAATATTACATCAGGAGCTCGTGCCTTAATAATAACGTCCGCACGGGTCGAAGGTTCAGGGGGCGGGTTCAGCGTCGCTTACCGAAGTCAGACCGTGAATGGGTCACCATCTCAACATAGCGAGATTCCTCCGTGCCTCGGAAATCACGTAAAGCTTTTGGTCCCGGCTGTTATTTGTAGATCTTTGGCAGTCGTTACAGATTGTCAGAAGCCAGAAAATCTGACACCAGTCTTGCCAAGATCGATCCGAGGTCAGGAAGGCAGCCGCTCCACGTAAAGTACTGGTATTCAGCTGAATCTGGTTTGACTGGGAGCCGACCCATTATAGTTGGGAAAAGGCTAGGCAGATTAACACATAAATAAACTAACTTACCTACATATTAAACCTTTTAAAAAGATTATTTATTTTGGATATCAGGGCTTGTAGTTTTATTGTTCTCATACATCTATGGTCAAAATATGTATTAATTTTCTTCGTTATAAATGTTTATAAGATGAATACTATGTCATGGCTTACATAGTACAAACTATAAGTATAGTAAGCAATTGTTACGAAATAAATAAATAAATGAGTCTTGGCTCGACTCGAGATCTGAAAACATTTAAAACAGAAATGAATCTCTCTATCACGGAGTGAATGCCTGACTCAATTTTGATAAATTACTGTAAATCGTTGAAATTAATACGTATATTCGTGCCAAGTGCGATACTTATAAGTGGCTCAAGGGTTGTTTTTTGGGCAATCAATTCCACGTTATCAGCTGTTTTGATAGCTATCTGTATGTCTGTATGTAAATTCGGATCATTCAGTTCCCTTCAAAATGGTTGAGCTGAATGGTGCTGATGCACGCGTCATGTTCGTGAACGGGCGTCGTCAGTGGAGACTGGTAATCCCTTGGTTGCCACTGCCTCATTTTAATATTTCATACAATAAATTGTTTTTTTTCTTTCTTTACTGAGGAGGCTGAGGCTGAGCATGGTCGGGCCTTTATGAATAAGGTTGTTTCTTAGCAAGCAATGGTTTTGTTTTATTTTTTTGCGGGGTTGCGGAATTTGTTCGAAAAAGTCACCGCGGTTCTGGAATGCCCTTTGCGTTCCAGGGATAGGAGAAACACGGTGGTTTGGTCCATAACATACTACAGGCTTATTGGTAACTTAACGTATTCCCAGCAGAACGTGTTACTGTGACCTATTTGCAACAATTAAGCCCCCGAGGAAGCCTAGGTGGAAACCCATGTGACGAGAAAATCCATTTTTTTTTATAATTTAATTTTGCATTTTTCTTTAAAAGGACGGCCTTCAGCGCTCTTTGAAATGGTCATCATCTTTCAGTTGGTACAAATAGAAACCTCATTGCCAGATACAGTGCCTTCCGTAGAAATCACTGACAAAAAGTCATTTTGAAAGAAAGAATTTCTGTTTCTGATTATAGCAATTATGGTAGACGACAAATAAGTTTGTAATAATCCACGTTGACCTTCCCTTTATATCTCTAAGTATGCATCTGAAAAATAATTTATCAACCGCTTGTCATTGCTTGAAGATGTCAAGGATCACGATAGATGTCAATGAAGACAGCTTTAGGTCTTCATTTCCGTTTTTGGAATGGAGAATGTCAATAAATTAATCTTCTAAATGTGGGTGATTCAATGTGTAGTGATCGACCAAGAGATTTCGAGTAAATACCGTACTCGAAACATCCCATTAGTCGAGCTTTAAGGTAAGCATCTTAGTTCAACACTGTGAAGGATTTTCACACGTATGTATTTCACGTTCTATTCATTTAATTCAACGACAAAACAGGACAAAGGAATAAAAACTGCTCATTAAAAATGAACGCATTTATACCTCTGCCAATTATTTTTTCTCATTATAGCAATTTTGTTAATAATCCTGATTATAACTGTACATTTTTATTACATGTTACATGCTCAGATATTCTCAAACGTTGTGTTGGAAACATACGTTTTTTTTATTTAAAAGTAAAAAATTAGGGAGTGGTGACTCGTCTGTTGCATATATGATATATCATAAAATTTGAAAAAACGGCAAAATAATTAAAATTTCGTCATGTGAGGTGTATGAAATTTTACGGGATGATTTTTCGTTATTTAATTCGCAAGATTATGAAATTTTAAAAGTGAAGACAAGCTTTTATACTTATTTGTAGTATTTCTGGAATGTTATTGTGCTTCTTGGACATTTCTTCGGACCTTTGGAGGGGCCGAAACCAACTAGCAGAGGCCCCATTAGACGCATTCAATACTTTGAGGCACCCAACGGCAATTATCCCTGTATGTACTACAAGTACACCCAAGGGCAACCATTATTGGGCTGATATTATCGTCCAAGAGCCTCACCTAAATCAATGTGAATTTATTCAAGATGAAGCTTTTTATTTTTGTTATTTCTTTACTGAGTGTCTAATCTTTCTAATACCTTTAAACGAGCAATTCTTGTTTATATGTATATATAATCTGAGTCTCGGAAACGGCTTCAACGATTTTCATGAAATTTAGTATGCAGGGGGTTTCAGGGGTGAAAAATCGATCTAGCTAGGTTTCATTTTTAGAAAACGTTTACCAAAAAAAAACCGAGCAAATCTCGGTCATCCAGGTACTAGTAATAGTGTGCAAGTTGCAGTGATTTCAAAGATGCAGATACTTTCGAACTTGAGCCGCTGTAAATTACAATTGGACCTGTTGTACCAGAAACCTACACTCACAGGTATGAAGTCATTGGATTTCTCAGTGTGACTTTCACGCGAGTTTTGGAGCTCGTTATTGTGATCTCAAATAAATAGTTTTGTGAGCGTCAGTCTCCCAGGTTGCATTTGAAACGGTGTTTAAAATCCATTATACATTATTACATTATGCATTTATAGAGGCTCTAGATAAGTGGCATTCTGCCAGCGGTAGCTTGGCGAAGGCGATTGTCAAAACGTCAAAAATGGATGGGATTGCCAAACGCTGTTAAAGTATCACGTGATTGCAACTGTTGTATGGAGCTCCGCGACTAAAGTAATACGGGATAAACCAGTAACGAAATACCGCCCGGAGTTGGGGGGCTACTCTCTAATCTCTATCTCTAGTTCCCAACCCGAACTAAGAATGAATGACCGCAACTAAGCGGGCATATTCTAGTCCGTATCACCTAACTATTAAGAATTATTGACATCACGATTTGACAGTTACTGTCGTCTCATTCATTCTTAATTCGGGTTCGGAACTAATCGTAAGTTCGTAGGTGAAATGGAGTAGAATACGCTCGCAACTGAGCCCGAGACTACGGACTTCGGGTTTAGAGAGTAGCCCCCCTGGTTCTAAACGTGGTCGCTACCCATAGCGATAGCGATATCTGCTAAAGGTTTGAACATTAGGATTGCCGCTATTGCTCTGGGTATTGACCACGTTTGAAAACAGTTCCGTACAATTATGTAATGTACATATTTTGTGAGGCTGGGAGAATATTGATAGTGTGATTTTGAGTGTGAATTCTATTGCATAATCAACACTTCGTATAGTACGTCCACAGTATTTCCAATATCATGGCTAATGATATCAAGATAGATGTGTACCGTCTCCGATACATGTATAAAAGTCCCTCCCTAAAAGACAGAAGCTTTGATGTTTGTACTTTTTTTGTTTGTTCTCACTCTTGGCTGTTGTTTTTGGTAATTTAAAATAATTATTCTCTTTATTTATTTTTCCTTACATACAAATTTACATTTTTAAATATTTCTTAAAAAAAACACAGTCATTACAAATAAAAATAATTTCAAATCAAATTATTATTATTTCCTTTATTCATTGTATATCCATATAAATTACATTTTTAAATATTAAAATGCAAGGATATAAAAATATTTAGCTTTGGTGTTTGCGCTTTTTTTGTTTGTTCTCACTCTTGGCTGTGGTTGTAGTAATTTATAATAGTTATTCTCTTTATTTATTTTTCCTTACACACAAATTTACATTTTTAAATATTTCTTAAAAAAAAAACATAGTCATTACAAATAAAAATCATTTCAAATCAAATTATTATTATTTCCTTTATTAATTGTATTTTGTCTTTATACATATAAATTACATTTTTATATATTAAAATGCAAAGATATAAAAATATTTAAAAATAAAATCAATTTTAATTATTTTTATTACTTTATTATTATTATTTATTTTAAGTTATTTTGTAGTTTTTAGTTATTTTTCTTGCTAGTATAGTTGAATCAGTTTCCGAGTTCTTTGGTAAGCAAATATGTTGCAGGGCAGTATGTTAAAGTTATCCCAGTTTTATCATAGCCAACAGAATAAATTCTCTAATTTATATAATCTAATTAATACGCTGGAGATTTCCCACCATGTTTTTTTTTGCTTGGCCAGCACCAAAATATTTTTAAGAAAAACATCACGTCACATAAGTACGATATTCTCACGTGCAGTATTTCCTAAATATCACTTAATCAAACGATGACTACTCAAGGTGTGAATACGAAATTATACTTAGGTTTGAACAAAAAATGCATTGTCTTTCGGATTATGTGCAATCACTTAGTGATTTTCGGAGTTAGTCGAGCATGCACGTCAACCACATCATTGCATATGAATCAGAAACAAAATAGTGGAAAAACAATAATTTTAGTTCAAACTCATCAAGTAAAATTGCATCAAACTGCTTCAAAAGTGATAACTTTTTTGTTGGTTTTGCAGTCGGGTTTTTTTATACAAACCAAATAATTCTTTTTATATCTATTTATACGTATTAAATTCATATAGCCTATGTCACTCCGGCACTTGAAAAATCTAATGAGATCTCATTTGTTAAAAAAATATTTAGCCGTTTAGACTATAGGCCGTGCGAAAGAAAAATACATAGAACATGCAGACTCATCATCATCATCATATCAGCCGAAAGACGTCCACTGTTGGACAAACGCCTCCCTGAAAGGGAGTTTTTGCCATAATCGCCACGCTTGGCAGGCGGGTCGGCGATCGCAGTGTAGCTGTTGCAATGCATAGATAATGCTGCTGCCCATTCTCTGGTGAGTCCCTTAGTCACCTCTTACACCCAGTGGAAGTGATAGAATGGTGCTATTCTTTAACGTCCGACACCATACAGAAACATGCATACTATTCTATACAAACTACGACATACATACGGGTAAAAAGGTTATTTTACAGAATTCCCACTGGATTCCAATTTGTCAATCATACCAGCATCTCACTACAAATAGCTTTTTTACGAAAACAACCAAACGAGGCAATTTTCGTGAACAACGCTCTTCCACTTTTTAAGATTAATGGCGCTGCCGACAGTTTCTCTACCACCATTAAATTACAAGAAAACTGTCCTCGAGATATTAATGTTTATTGCCGTGTTTTACAATTTTTCACTCAGTAAAACGATCTGACGAAGAAATAATGGATCGTTACAGTCGAAAAATGCGTTGCGTGAAAATCGTGATTCAGAACATAATTTGGCTCTGCCTAACTTATATCTTTATTTACAAAAAGTTTGTACACATAAGTCTTAGAAATATTTGAAAGAAATGTGGTTTCAAAACGTACGCTTAGGTGCCTACTAACTTTGTTCTCTAGCTTTATATATTTTATAACACCGTAGTGGGAATTGCTGAAATATCATCGGTGTTTCTCGTTCTGAACATTGCACTTTTACTTGCTCTGAGTTATATATATTTTCGTTATTTTATATATTTCTTTGAAAAGAACATTTTCCAATAAAATATTTTCTTAATAAAAGAAGATAACCACAAACTAAAGCAATAAAACTAACAAATAACTTTCTGCTTAGCCTTTTCCCAACAATATTGGGGTCGGCTTCCAGTCAAACCAGATTCAGCTAAATACCAGTATTCTATGTGGAGCGCCTACTTATCTGACCCTGTATTAGTAGATATATTTATTAAATATCTGCACATACACATGTTGCGGCTGAAAAACTGAGAAGCGAAATTTGTACGGCAACAAAAACAACCGCAACGCCTGTCAACTCTAGCCTGTCAGCGACGAACTACCAACGAAATCTTGCATCGCGCAAGCAAAGTTCTCCGTGCGATTTGAATACAACAGTCCGAGTATCAACTATCGGGCCGTTGCTCACCAGACACAACAACCGTCTGGTCGGAGGATCCTCCTTCTTCCAATGGGAGTGTGCGGGACGACACTCTCTACCGCATACCCTCTATATGCACATATGTTCGCAATATTTTTCCAATAATTCCTTCATCAGAAATATCTTGAGAGACATTATCAGTCAGAAAAAAAAGATGGATAAAAAAAATTGTTTTAAAATATAGCAACAGGCCGATTTTCCTGATATCCGATCGATTTTTAGAAAGCAGTTGCATCAATTATTTTGAATTTCCAGCATTTAGATATTGAACTAAATTCCTGGTAAAAATATGGTCCATGTTAGTTTATTGGCAAAACCTGTGTGCTGAGAAACCATTTTGTTTGTTGAACATTGAATGTTTTCTATTTTTATTTCTTGCTCTGTTTATGTTATGGTGTAATTTTATAAGCATCGAATGAAAACGAAGGAATTAACAAATTATATCTTTAACTAGTGGTCCCGGCGAACTTCGTACCGCCTCGGAATACATTTTTGACGTGTTCTTGGTCGCGGCATTGTTAATGATAATATCGGCACGATAAGCTTATAGAAACTCGAAACTAACACATCAACCGGTCAACTTCAAAACTTCTAATTGTCAATACGTTTAGCTATCAGTTGCGTTTTGTTATTCCGTGTCAGTTGCGTTTTGTTATACCATTTAAAAAAAAATGAACGGCTAGACTGATAACAAAAACGTATCCTATTGTAGCGTAGCGTATAGTGTAACTAACACGACTTTCTTTTATATATATAGATAATTGCTGCAATATATGTATTGCATGGTGCTACATAATTACGTATTATGGACACCTTTGCAAAAAAAAACGGGCACCTAAGGAAAAAGGTAAATATACATATACGTACTCGTCCAAACAATAAGTACTGGTTAGCAATATACAAGATTCGTTCGTTTAGTTTTTTTTTATTAAAAAAGGGAATAATGTTAAATCCTTATAACGAGTGAAACCTCTTCTTGCCAAAATCACAGCTTGCATACTTCTGGGCACGCTTTCCACGATATTTATAATAACGTCTTCTGGAATACGTTTCCATTCTTCTGCAATAACTATTTTCAACGTGATGGTTGGAGGTCAAAAAAGGGGTCAGTTTTCAAGGGGAGAATTTGAATACTATTCGCGGGGTCACACTGCACTTCAAGGCGTAGCGCTAATCAGTGATGCTGTGCTGGTAAACGCGGCGTGCAATTCCACTCTGCCCGTTCCTCAGAGTTTCACGATGCGCCTCGCGATATCGAAGTAACTGGTCCCCGTTTAATATTACCGACAACGCAACATATATGCCAAAAATGACTTCAATTTCCGCGACAAGTACGCTTCAGGTAATTGCCGGTCATCAAAGATTTAAACCACTAGATGCGCCCACCGCGTGGGGTTGTTCGAGATCACTCTACACAGTACGAACTCTTAGGGTTAGTTCACACTACTACACCAGAGAGTAGCCAAAAGTGCCTTAGTCCTTGTTGTCGGACGACCTAGTTTGCATCTAAAGTCGACCAAGTTTGGCATCGAGCAATCGTCGCATAATAGCAACGGCACCATCGCGTCGCGTACTTTCGGTGTGAGCTGACCTTTATATAACTTTCTAGACCGCATCATAGGGGTTTAATATAATAGCGATTCTTCAACGTCACCTTGTATAAATTGATAACATTCAATTTCAGAGATGAAACTTAGCTTAATTAATTTAAATTAATTAACCTTGTTGGTGGTTTAATCAGTTTAATTGGCACACATGTTTATGACAGTTAATATAACTAAAGTTTGAAGCTGGTATACGTGAGGTTGTCATGTCAAAATAATAACAGTCACGCAGGGCGTTGTTCAAGGTAAAGTAACGCTTGCTGAGGACGGTGCATCTATGGGTGACCATCAAGCCCCTTCTGTGCCTAGGAAAGCACGTTAAGGAGTCGGTCGGCTGTCGTTTGTAGATCTTTGACTATAATATTTTTTTTTTATTTGTTTGGGATCAAAATAGTTCCACGTTACACTTTAACACACGTGTTTAAACAAAAATGAAATAACAAACATGTAACCCACATGATTGTCCGCGAATTTGCAAAAGAGATAGATACGGTCAGTATCTAACGCAATGCAACACAAATTGCTCATCGGATAAATTTAACAAATATAACAATGATTATGTAGAACAATACATTAAAGGCTTGTTTTTTAAACCTGTTTTTAAATTTGGTTTGCGTTAAAGCGAAAATATCAAAATCGATAAAGTGGAAGTTATATGTAGCTACGAGGCGGTGGAGAGGTGCTCGCTCGCCCACGTGTGTTCTGCACTTTTTAGTTTGGAACAAACGAGGAACGCGCACCTCTAATAAAATAAACCTAACAAACCTAACAATATCACACTTTACTAGATTGTATAGATTTTAAGTTAAGGTCACTAGTTTATCTTTGAAGTTCAACGTCCAATGCAAATTCAATATATATAACTAAACCCAACGCAAAAACAATCATCGAGACCGGATCATAAAGAATAAAGTTATGCCCTAATAGATAACCCCAAAAACATGGTTGACTTGTGCCTACACATCTGCGAACCCCTTCACAGCGTACCGGCATGATGTTATATTAAAAAGTGGTGTAAACAATAAACAGACATGCAATTTCAGCAATCTCCGAAGGTTTGCTATCTTTATGTTTATTGAAGAGTTCAGTTGCCTATCTCCGAAGTTCTTCATCAGATCTTCACCAAATGGGACGAGTGCAGAAAAAACCCTCGACAAAAAAAAATGTATTGTTCCTTTTAGTTTGATGTAGTATCTATTGCGTATGTATTCTGTGTATCTGTTATGTTATATTATAATTGAATTCGTTTTTGTCACACCAATGACAGTTCTATTTCATGTCCAGACAATTACTGTCCGTCCTAGGTTGTCTGGAAGAGATCGCGGAATGCGATAAGGCCGCCCGTTGTATGTGTTTTAGTTTTAAGTTTCCTTTTTGTTTTACTTTTGGTGTACAATAAGGTATATAATAAATAAATAATAGGTACGATTCTTTGGGCCAAGCGTCTTCGCCTCGGGAGTTAAATTACTTAATATAGTATCAGTGGTCCCCCGACGCGATGACGCTTGGCCCAAAGAATCGTACCTATATTAAAATAAAAGGATCAATACATTTTATTTTTTACCTTTTTAAAGTTTTTTTGACGGGGGTTTTTTAAATTTTTTATTTCAAGCTTTTTAAACTTTATTTACCTATAATGTACTAAAAGCTAAAAAAAATTGTTCGTTAGGTCCTAGGTACCAGTCATCACTCCACTTTCCTCATCAATCTAGGGCATTTATCAGACAAAAAAAATATTTTCATGTTTTTAGTTTTAACTTCGTTAATTAATATTCCTCATTCCCTTTCAATATAGTGTACATTATTTTACTAGTCAAGCCCTTTCATTTGATACCCATATTGATGGAGTTGTGAAAAAAAGTAATCCGCCATTTTGTGGCAGCGGCCATCTTGGAACGATTTTCATCAAACATAGCTAAGAACACTCTCGACTAATTCACCTTTCAAACAAAAAATATAAAATCTAAATCGGTTCGTCTGTTAGGGAGCTATGATGCCACAGACATACGCACAAACAGACACGTCAAACTTATAAAACTCCGTCGTTTTTGCGGCGAGTGTTAAAAATACTATTCCAAACAAAAAAAGAATCATCCAAATCGGTGGACAGTGGGCTAAAATATCGCTAACAAGTAACAAGAGAGTTAAGTTTTAAAGTCGAAAGAAGAATAATAACCACTTCAATTAAGCTAGCCAGCGATGTGGCTTTAAGTGTGTGAGTGTCCCAACTTTATTTAATAAATAAAGTGGGGACGCCCGGCATACAGAAGGCAAGTAGACTGGAAGATGTTGTCAGAGCACTTACATACTCGTATGTATATTAACATATGTACATATACAAGCGGACATAGTCGCGGGCGAAATGCCAGTGAGATATATTACTAGCGACCCGCCAAGGTGCAATTTCATTTCCAGTGCCTTACCAGAAAAATCCTTGCATACAAACCTTTTCCTCACGAATGCCGTGTGGCATAGGATATTTATTTAAGAATTGAGCTATTGGTACATAATACAGATTAGTATTTACCTTTATGAAATTACATCGATTGGGGTCGAGAATTCAGGATGTGACTCTGATGCCCTTATTAATAACAGTAGGCGACCCCTAACAGCCGGTCGATTCTGTAAACATGTGACCTGTCAATCCACTTGTACTTTGTGACCACGTGACATCTTGATTATGTGGATTGACAGCTCATCGTGATCACTTCACCTAAGCCTTTATTTCGTCATGTTTACAGAATTGACCGGCTGAAGCCTGCAGTTAAATCTTAAATTTTAAACCAAGTCGAGTGTTTAATTCAACAGAGCGTTTTTATTTAGACCGTTACTTACTTTTCGATTACTTTTATTGAAATTCTTCAAGTTTAAAAAGAGTTGTACCTAGTCGTCTTGAAATATCAAAATAATGAACTCTCTTTCGTATTGTGTGATGTCCCTTGAGTGAGTTTTGAAGAGATGTCAGAGTAAATAGCTGTCAAGTTCTTGACGTGAAAACATCTTTTCGCTCGGTTTTAACTTTTTAAGGGAGAAAATGTTGCAAGATTTCAAACATTAATATCTATGAAATCTATAATCCTGTGGTAATAGTTGGCCATGCTACAGATAGGTCATGTCTGTGCCAATTGAGTATCAAAAAAATCTATTGTTAAGCGCCAGAATGAGTGCCGGGTACATAACGACATTAGGTACTACTAGCGCCATCTAGTATCGCGTAGAAGAACTAGTACAGTCAAGAATCTTATAGTCTTTTCAATGCTAGAACATTCTAGGTTTCTCGACATTTTGTCAGTCGGGACCAGTATTTAGACGAACTTTCCAGATGTTTCGACAGTAGAAGGTTCTGGAATTAACTAACCTATACATATAAGGACCGCATAGCCCGCGACCGAGTCAGTATTGTATTTGCGATACAAGCTAATACTTCGGAAGCGATCTTCAAGTGCGATTAAGGTGATCAGTCGTGAAGGTGTGTTTTATAATTAGTGAGTTAAAAAGTTGAAATTAGTGTTGTTAAATTAAAGTGTCAATTTGGTTATTTAATCGGCTGTTTTGATCACGAACCCCGAGCTCACAACACTATGTTATTGAGCACATATTTCAAACGTAAAACTAAAATAGCACGATTTGTGATAAACAAATAAAATTGATGGAGAAAAATAGTAATCCAAAAGCATTGATAATGCTTTTGGATTTATCCTTCTATCCTTGTCACGAAAAACGTCGTTTGCACAGTCACATGAAGCTACCCGAAACTGTCAAATTTTCCCAATCAACCTTGAATCTAATGCTTCAGCGATAAAGTTGAAAATCTATTAAATAAATTTGATATATTGTTTTAGTTTGATGTGCTGGCGTCTGAACTGGATGGCCCAAATTCACTTTGACGTTGCTTCTAGTCACGTCAAACGCAATAAGTCTGCCTTGTTTGCCGTAGATTTTAAAACGCCCACAACTCTATAATTTCTTAAGATCTTTTAATGCGTCTTTGTTTTTTTCTAGGTTAGGTCGACCCAAACATAGTTGAGTATTTGGAAATAGCTTAGCAGGTTGACTGCCGATTTAAGTACTTAACACTGTAACTCCTCAACTGTCCATAGACAGTCTGACACGTTGAGTGACAATTCTACTTCTTTGCCAAAATTGAATGTCAATTTTAATTAGGCCAGGCAAGATGTCGGCCATCCATTAAAGTCTAGATCTTCGAAAACTTTTTGTACTTACTTTGCTTCATTACCTCCTTTGTCTGAAACTTGAACTCTCTTTTATTTGTCGGGTGTTTGTTTTCAACTTGGGTTAATCGTAATAGTACGTGGAATTTTACAGATTTTACTTTTTTAATCAAAAACTTTCTGCACTGCGGTATGAGAAAGTTGTGGAGCTCGTGGCTAAATATCAGTTGAACTTCGAGGTTAAGCTATGCTTTCCGAGGTCGTTCCACGGATGGGTGACCAATCATAACATACCGAATTCCCTCCGTGCCGATGATAATTTGAACATCTTTGAAAGTCGTTACGGCGATTCAGAAGTCAGATACTCAGACACCACTCTTGTCAAGGAGTATCGTATTACTCAGTTACTGGGTTGTGAAGATTTTGGGCAGGTATAAGTTATTGGTTTAAAACTAATTACTTTTTGCATGCATGCTTGTATCCATCGAAAATAATTTAGCTAAGACATGGTGAAATTTTCAAATAGCAGTCGTTCCGGAGATTACACAATCCATATATACAATACACCCGCTACACACAAACTTACAAAAATCGCTGTCTGAAATAACACCATACTGATTTTAGTATTCACTTATCCTAAAGACGTTTAGTTTAGGTACTGCTGAAAATAGCTCTTCCCCAAAGATTGAAACAACGATGGTTGGTCTGCCCGCATTCAACGGATTCTTTGTTGAATCAATGACTTGCTTGACTAGCAATTTTAAACCGTCTTCAAAAAAAGGAGGAGGTTCTCAACTCGTCAGAACCTGTTTTTTATGTTTGTTCCCTGATTACTCGAAGATGGCTGGACCGATTTGGATTTTCTTTTTTGAAAGGGTATACTTCCCAGGTGGTCCCATGATCATCAAGTCAGGATCTGATGATGGGATCCTGGAGAAATAGAGATAACTCTTTAAATTGTATAGGCACACGTGAAGCAATTTGGTTACTTTCTCGGAGTGGTCCAATTTTAATTTGGTGAAGATCTGATGAAGAACTTCGGAGATAGGCAACGGAACTCCTCAATAAATGATAGCAAATATTGTTTACACCAGTTCATAAAATAACATCACGCCGGTACGCTATGTACGGGTAAGCACATGTGAACCACTAAAAAATGAAAAAAAAAAACTTTTTACAAAAAAATACAACCGTTTTCCAAATAAAAAACACTACAAAGTATAAAATAAGTCTGTTGTATTTTTTTGTAAAAAGTTTTTATCAAATATGACCGGCTGCAGAAATGACAGGGATGGAGCGACTGCTTCGGACCTCCACAATCCAGATACTGGGTAACACTCTTATTCCCATTGGCAAGACTGGCAACACTAGGAAAGGAGTAATTACTTACTCAATTTCATTTTGATGTGTTTTATACCTATAAGTTGGTTTCTTAAATGATGAAACTAAATATTCTAAAAAATATTATTCAGAAGTGATGCAAAATTTTCCGGAATTTTGTACTCTCCTGATAACGGCCTTCATTGCCAATTTCATTCACACTTATAAAAATAAATCCGATGAAACGAATTGTATAACATTTCTCTTTTCAACAAGTCTTCCTCCAATCTGTTTATAATATTTTACAATATAGAATACACATTGATTATCTGCCCACTTCAGCCGTAAAATTCAAAAGATATAATAGTATCTGCATCTAGTGAATCTGTCACAATATTTTCAAACAATGTATATTCCAATAGATTTGAATCACGTGAAGGAAACACGTGGGTGTAGAACAATATTTTTTGTAGAAGTTTGTACATTGAAGTTTGAATAGTGCAGCAGAGATTGCTCTCTGCATCTCATGAACGCCTGTGTGAGCAAATTTGACACAGTACGTCAACGTACAGTCTTGCTAAACAACAGCAAAAAATACAGTGTTTTTTGGAGATTGTACCCAAACGGTTACCAACGGAACCCTATTACTAAGCCTCTGCTGTCCGTCCATCCGTCCGTCGGTCCGTCCGCTTGTCTGTCAGCGGGCTGTATCTCAACAACCGTAATTGATAGTCAGTTGAAATTTTCACAGAGTGTATTTCTGTTGCCGCTATAACAACAATTAATAAAAATGAAATTAAATTAAAAACTAAAGGGGCTCCCATACCAGAAACGTGTTTTTTTCGGTTTATGGTACGGATCCCTTCGTGTGAGAGCCCGACTCGCACTTGGCCGGTTTTTTTTATTTAGGTACGGCCAATCACAAATTTTAGGTAGACTTTCGGATTCAAAAACCTATCGTTTATGCTCATATGTTTTTTTTGTGGAATGTTAATTCTTCAAGCACCTTTACACAAAATATCTCAACCCTGTACCATATTTTCACTAGTTTAGGTCTTTGTATTTGTGTTTGTAATGGGTTCTCCTTAAACAATATTTCAATTAAATCTTCATATTTATTATTTTCTTTCCATTGTTCCATGACAATTTGTGATCGGTGCAACACGCCTACATCTTCCGTCCGTGTCAACCGTCACGTTATCATAATCATAATCATAATCATTTTATTCATTTGCGAACATGGGTAATATACAGTTGTTTCATTTATAATAAGTCCTCCATATTCTACCGTCACATGGGCATGCAAATTACATTAAATTTCAAATTAAAATAAATTAAATATTGACATGTAAATGCAAAAATAGTAATGTCAGATGGAAACAAATGTCAAACAGATCAATAATGTCAAATGAAAAAATTATGTCAAAACTTTCACATAAAAATAAATTAAATATTGTCATGAAAAATTAAAAAAAAATAATAATAATAATAATGTCAAATGGAACAAATGTTAAATAGAACTATAATTTCAATTGAAGCAACAATGTCAAATGGAATTAAAAGTATGTCAATTTGTCAGTGACTTATCATTCAGGTAGTCATCAATTGTGTAGTAACATTTTTCAATCAAAATATTTTTTAGCGTCTTTTTAAATTTAAATACAGTCATATTTTTAATATTATTAGGTACTTTATTAAAAATGCGAGGGGCAATACCAAAAAAGCTTTTTCGCATTAGTGCGGTTTAACATTTCACTTGACACAATTCATTGACATACTGAGACCGTATTGGATTTTTTCTGGTTGCTGACAATTTCTGAAATAGGTCTGGATTATTTTTAACAAACAAAACTGTTTCCAATATATACAAAGACGGAAAAGTTAAAATTTCTAAAGATTTAAAATAAGGAAGACAGCTATCTGTTGTCTTAAGACCACACATTGACCTTACACATCGCTTTTGCATTCTGAATACCAGCTCCCTATCCCCAGAAAATAATACAGAAATCCCCAGAAAGTAAAACAGAGTCAACCAAACCATAGTACGCTGTTAAAAGAGCTTGACTGTTGACTTTCTTTGATAGTTGAAAGAGAGCATATGCGGATTTACTAAGTCTATTACATAATTCTTCAATATTAGGTTTCCATGTGAGTTTGTTGTCAATCAATATACCTAAGAACTTAGCCGTATTTGCTTCTTCAATAGAGCAACCTTGGTAGGCAAGACTAACGTCTGGGTTTTTTTTGCGTTGATGAAAGTGCATAACTTTTGTCTTACTCAGGTTTATAACTAAATTATTGTTATGTAACCAATTTATAATGTCATGTAAACAAGTATTAATGTCATGCTCATAACTATTTTGGTTTGTACACTTTATTACAGCAGTACTGTCGTCTGCAAAGAGAATCATTTTGTTTGCAGTTACTTTTGGAAGATCGTTTATGTATATTAAGAAAAGTGGTATCACTTTATCCGTATTCTTTCATATCATTTTTCTCCCACAATTCAACTATCTCAAGCTTCCCTTTTCCTACTATCCTATTTATTCCATTATGTCGTATTTATTTCGACTCAAATAATTCTGTCCTTTCAAACATTTAGACGTAGTTACCAGTCCAGTACCACGAAACTAAAGAGTCTTTTCGTGTTACTGGATTTATAACTGCGTAACTTCCTAATTCCTTGCACGTATCTTCTTTTACCTAGTTTATTTTTCATATGAATTTCATTCCGCGAAGACAAGACGAACGGCGCGGCGATGCGCCACCGGTACATAGTGGACATCCCATTCCATACGCACAAATCGTTTTGGGAATACTTTAATTGTGCAAATAGCTAAATATTGGAAGTCCTTGCCGGAGTCTGTTTCCGGACAGCTACAACCTGGGGGTCAAGAGTGAACAGGTTACTTTTAAGCAAGCGTGCTCCATCATCGACCATATCATCGGTTTCGATCACTTGAGATTGTGGTGAAACGCACACACAACTAATAATAATTTTAAAAAGTAGTTTTATTTTGTCGCCAAGCGACATATGAGCTGCAAGCTGTATGTCAGTTGTAACAAAACTTTCTTGAATTAAACTGCTCTTCTTTACTGGGCCATCCGGGCTTAGAAATGTTTGCGGAATTTGTTCGAAAGAGTACGCGGCCCTGGAACGCAAAGGGCTTTAGAAGGAACACGGATGGGTTTTAGTCAGTAAGAGTCTGACATGTCCTGCCGCTCCACCCAGAGCGGAAGAAGTCATAGTAACGTTCCTCCAGGCCCAAAATGTGTGAAATACTGTAACACCAGGGACTCCGCTAGTGTTACTTATTGTGATTATTATAAATGAAAACGATATTGGAGATTTAAAACTTTAAAATATATTTGGCATCTGCCTTTAGAACGTCGGAACCAGAGTCTCCAATAAAAACAAAACATATTTTCACATTCGTATTTCAAATTCTTTTAGTTTTCACCTGACGCTTCCAAAGGCTATCTTGTCTGCCAGCGACCTGCAGACAAGGATATCCTCTTTACAATACACATCGGAGTTCCCAAGTATGATGACAGTATTTCAGGGCGCAATAGTTGGGCCTCTATTATGCAGCATTTTAAAGAATGTGTCGTGCATTCAATTGTACAGAACGCGTGCGATTTCTTTCCACGTTCCGTTCTCACGCCATTCGTCGTAGGGCCCACATCAAAGGAAGTTTCGGGCGATTTTTATTACTATACAAGAGATCAAGTTAAGTGGTAAATGATAGCTGTATCTAAATTGAATTGACTGGATTGAGCGATTCGTTGAACAAATATACATACTGTCGCTAGGGTTGACTTTTAGACGACACAGCCAATTTGTTTTTTTTTTTGTTATTTAAAACATTATAGGTTTGTCGGCAATATTTTAACTTTCGAAAGGACGAGGTATTTTAATATGAAACCTATTTATTAATTTAAATATTTTGTGGTACCTTAAGATAAAGATATTAATAAATTAATAACTGTCAATAAAATGATCAGATTTATTTTCTTTTAATGGTATTTGTGGGCATTTTTTAACGACCTTTTTTACTTTTAGTTCTGCATTAGTTAAAACAGAATTTAACTATCATATTGCTCTCGGGAATTTAGATCTATGCCTGGTCGATGGAAAGAAAATAATGAAAGAAAAACTGTTTATTTTCACAGAACTGACATGCAAACAAATTCTAAACTTAAATTAAAATCCCTTTAGCCAGATGGAACTTGAATATAACTAGTGAAATGTGAGTACACTATGTATATAATAATAATAATAATAATAATAATATCTTCGGACAACTCACACACGGTCATCCGATCCCAAACTAGGCAGAGCCTGTGCTATGGCAACCAGACAACTGATAAACATACTTATATATTTCTAAATACATACATATTATAGACAATTTACACCCAGACACAGAACAAATGATCATGCTCATCACACAAAGATTTGTCCTGGGTGGGAATCGAACCCACGACCTCCGGTTTAGTAGTCAGGGTCACTAACCACTCGACCAACAGGCCAGTCAATATATGTATGTACACTTCTCCATAATGCTTCGGGGAGTACAGACGTAGTATAATGTTAATATGTCTATATAAGTTGGTTTCTCGTTCGAGCTGTCTATCCATTTGATCCCTAAATACCTACTGAAATCAAAATTGAGGGACTTTAGCATATCATCATCTATAATATAATAAGCTTATCAACGTCAGCTTATGGGTGACGTTCTTACTGCTAGGATGGGTCTTTTCTAAGATAGAGATTGCCATAATCCACCAGTTTCAGAGCGTGTTGGTAGAAGTTGCTCCATTTTAACGATAAAGTTCGTGCAGTTAGCCGTAAAAATACTATAAAAATTCAATAACAGTTACCTCTGCAATCTCAACACCACCTCTTACTATCTCAGAATTTTGTTTACCAACCCATGACTCAGTGAAAACATAGTTAATACCGACGTCAATTGAAACATAGCTATTCTAAAGGAATTTAAAAACATTTATTTTGCTTAAAGAATTTATCACGACCTACGCGAATGAATATATTATAATGTAAGCAATATCCGATATATTTATGTTTCCGCCATCTTGGATTTGATGTCAGGGTTGCTAGGTTAGTGTTGTGACCCGATTTGAGTTGTAAAGAAATATTTTTGTACTATTGTTATGAAATTAATGTAACAGACATTGTTTGTGTTAATGCAGTGACTCTTAATTAGAGATCGGAATAGGTAGAGCATATTTACCTAAATTTCAATGAAGTAAGTAACATAGAGTAGATAATACCTCCTCTTAAATCCCAGAATCATAAACATGACAATAAAAACCCGGGATTATAAAAATATATATTACAATCAGGTGAATAACAGGAGAACTTTCAAGAATTTATTTTGTATAAAACAAAGCTCTTCAATTTAACAGTTTAAGTACGAAACTAAGATTCTTCAATGTAATTCAAATGTATTCAAAGCGCAATAAGTAATTTGCAATTTCTTAAATCCCGGGATTTAATCGTATAATGATTTTGAAATTTTAGAGGAGGTATTATCAACTCTATGTTACTTACTTCCGCGAACTGTAGGTAAATATACTCTACCTATTCCGATCTCTGCTCATAACTCTTTCGCTGCAATTTTTCATTTATTTCGCTGCGATATCTAAGACACTTGAATCATATAAAGTTTCTTTGTTTCGGGCGGCGTCGTCACTATTGTTGTCATCTTTCAGGATTTGCAGTGATTAAAATGAAAAGGATTTAAGGAATTTGGTTTATAGTCCAATGAACTATTACCTATATGATCTTCGCTGATTCTTAAACTACTGTGTCTACTGTGCGGACAGTGAACCTGTTATGGCGAGTTTTGTATGAATCATATTTGGTTAAAACCAATATGGCGTACCTATTTATTGAAAATTCAATCATACGAAAATTAGTTTAGATACGTGGTATTGGATCAAGTTTTATTCAAGAAATCCGTGATAATTGTACTGGACCATTTTTATTTTGTAAAAAGATATATTTGCAGTAGTACTGCAACTCGTAGCTACATAATAACAAGCGCACGGGTCGATCTTTGAGGTCAAGCAACGCTTGTGCGAGGTCGGTCTGTAGATGGGTGATCACCCAGTACATAACCAGGCTCTTCCGTGCCTATATAAAGTTGAAGCATTTAATATTTTTTATTTTATTTCAAGTTCTGTAAATGTGTGGACCATGGACCATTATGTTAATAGATAGTTTCCTTGTTTGAAATGAAATAGCAGGGGTAGTTGAGGGTGTGTCATGCTCACTCCAATATCTTGCTGATGGTGGCGCGTGTATCGGATGTTTCAGTTCCCTCCAAAATGGTTGAGCAGAATGGTGCTGATGCACGCGTCATGTTCGTGAACGGGAGCCGTCAGTGGAGACTGGTCATCCCTTAGTTGCCACTGGCTCATTTTAATGTTTGATACTATAAATTGTTTTTTCTTTCTTTACATTGTTCTCATATACAGAAGCAAGAAGGTTAATGTAATCAGGATTTTTGTAAACATAAAATGTTTTAAAAGAGTGTCCGTGGAGTTTCTTGTACGTTCTTCTCCATAGAGATCTACGCTTTGGAACGTGCAAACAGCTTCATGTTTTAATAGTTTATTTGAAATAAATGCTTTGACTTTGACTTTGTCTTGGGAAGTACGTTAATTCGTTGGTTCCTGCAGTCACTTGTATATTTTTGACAGTCATTACAGGGAGTCAGAAACCACAAAATCTGACACCAGTTTTGCTATGGGGGTATGGTGTTATCCAGACTACCTATCCGACTCTCCGACTGCCTATCTGTCCTCCTCGACCCAGTAGGTTATGTACCTACTGGGTCGAGGAGGACAGATCGTCGTCAGAATCCCCGGCCACCGTAGGCGCGGGCCTGCTGACGGCGAGCGTTGGGTGGCTCGCTGTCCGATCACCACCAGGCTCGGGTCGATGGTGCGTTGTGTTCCACGCGCGCCTCAATGAGATGTCAGCATAGGAGACGGGGTCCGCTAGGGCCAGAGCCTGCCGGGGTTGCGGAATTTGTTCGAAAGAGTCACCGTGGCCCCGGAACGCAAAAGGCTTAAGAAGGAACACAGATGGGTTTTAGTCAGTAAGAGTCTGACACAACCTTCCGCTCCACCCAGATCCGCTCTGGGTGGAGAAGTCATTTGATGATTTCCCATTCTTAAAAAAAAGAACAACTTAAATTGGAAGCCAGTACCAATATAGTTGAAAAAGGCTAAGCAGATTTTTATACTGCACTTTAGTAGAAAAAAAAAAAACAAAATTCACTGGTCTCTAATTCCACTGCAATTCCGAACAAAACTTGACTGGCAAAACATCAAAGTGTTACCAATAACGTCAGGCCTACATCTAAGAATGAATCACCCTCCAGTGTTAATTATTAAGGATTCTCATCGGAAATTCTCCAAGCTGCCCGAAATTTGGAATTTTGGCCAATATATGGCGCAAGGGTTCTCCTGTAAAGTTATGTTCAGATGGACGTCGCCGTGCGTTGGTACTATAGAGGTATGCGGTACAGAGTCTAAAGTCTCGCATACCTCCATTGGAAAGGGGAGGATCCTCCTGCCAGACGGTTGTTGTGTCTGGTGGGCTGCCCTTTCCAGTGGAGGTATGCGAGACTTCAGATTCAGATGATGAGCGGTGACGTCATAAGACAGTCGGTTATAGTAGATCTTATTTGATTTATTCTCGTACTTAACAATATTATAAAGGTGAAGGGTTCGTTTGTTTGGCAGGCTACGATCAATAGGAGCGCAGCATTAATGAAAAATGTGATGCAGGCAAAGTTGCGCGGGTGAGCTAGTTTCATGATCATGATGATGATGATGATGAATTATCCGATTTTAATTAAAATCAATAGGCAAGATACTTAAACGTAAGATTAGATGTCAAAAAAGTTAGGTAAGAACTTTTTTCAAAAAGTATACAGATAGACAGAGACGAGCTGGTGGCTAAATAATAACAGCCGCACGAGTCGATCAAGGTTAAGCAACGCTTGCCAAGGGTGGTCTGTGGATGGGCGACCAGCTTAACATACCGAGACTCTTCCGTGCCTCGGAAAACACGTTAAGCCGTTGGACCCGGCTGTTATTTGTAGATCTTTGGCAGTCGTTACGGATAGTCAGAAGCCAGAAAAACTGACACCAGTCTTTCTAAGGAGTACCGGGTTACCCAGTTAATGGGTTGTGGAGGTCTGGTAGGCAATCGCTCTACGTAAAATATACTGGTATTCAGCTGAATCCAGTTTGACTGGAAGCCGACCCCAATATAATTGGGAAAAGGGTAGGCAGATGATGATACAAATAGACAGAGCAATTTATCCAGTTTCATGAATATCGGTTGTCCAATATTAATAACTAACGAGTTTGTTTGAGCTATCGCGAGATTTGATAATTTGAAATATTTCTAAAGTTATTAACTCATTATATTGCGGGCCTCTTTTCTTCTGCACCTTTTGGATTGACGTCAATATTTTTTGTAACTTGAACAGTGCCTTTACCCATAGATATTCCTAAATGGGCGTCACCTTAAGTTTGCTGGCTCTTGGATTTTTTATGTGAAAGTTCATGTGAACAATTGCATATTGTTCTTGTATGAATGTCGATAGGCGCGGTTTGAAAATGCGCGTCAGATTTTTGTCATCTGAACATAGCCTTAGAAGGTATAACGTTGGAGAAACGATGGAATGTGGGTGAACCTTTTTAGTGGCCCTACGTCGACCCATGTCTTAGGGTAAAACGGTGTCAATGGCAACGCACATCTTGAAGAAAGTCTAAAATTAGGTGGGCATGGTCGTGGTAATTACTGGTTTAGGTAAGCACTTTTTCGTCACAGTGTTTAATATTTGCAGAAGTATGCATTTTGAAAAATGTGAATAAAAATAGATACAGTTATAAAGGAGACATGACGTGCATAAAAATACTGCATTTGAAAAGGTGCAACAATGTTACTTTTTAACCGACTACAAAAAAAGGTTATCAATTCGAGCCATCTTTTTTATTAGATTTGCAAAATATTCATTTATTCGGTTAGTCTATGTCGGCTTTACACCCGTAATAGGTAATACCAGACTTCATTCGTGTTTACAGTATGCCTGCATGTTTGCCCACGTATTTCTGAAAACTTTTTTTTTTTTTTCTCTCCTTACCCCACGAGCTGAGGCAGCCGTTAGTGAGCCGTGCCACACGTCCAGTCCACCTTATGAACGGGAGGCGTACATCAGTTCGTCGTTAAGCGGGGATGCGCACGGGTGCCCCCTACTACGTCCGAAATGAGACTCTGCATGTAGATCTCAAATTGCCCACCATACAGCAGTTCATGAAACGCATAGCCAAACGTTCCTTCGACACTGCTGTAAAACACCGTAACCCCCTTATCGCATCGGCCATCCGATACGAACCCTCCCGCATCTCCAAGGTACGCCGACCGAGGCATACCCTCGTCACGCCCGATGACTCTACCACTCTCCTCCAAGAGAGTCGCAAAAAGACCAGCACTCTTCGCAAACCACGACCGCCGTCCTTCCGCCCTCGCCGCCGAGGCCCGCCGCGACGTCCCCGTCAAAATCCGCCCCTTAATAATAATTCCAGTTCGATCCAGCCCGTCCCTAGCTGTCCTCTCCCCAGCGACGCCCTAAGCCGAGGCCCGTACTCCACAGAGGGTGTACCTTAGCGTGTAGTCGCTTAGTTTGTTAGTTTTTTATAAGCCCTGGCTGGAGGCTTTAATATTATATTAAGGCCACCACAGGCAAGCCCGGTTAAGCAATCGACAACCTTATAGGTTGAACTGCGAGAAGCCACTCATAAAAAAAAAAAACTGCGTTAAGCAGCGGTGCGACAGCATTGGATCGGTCGTCACGCTCGAAGTCTCGGCCAGGACATTTCTGATTATGTATACCTTATTTCTTTGTAGTTACTTGTTCGCGTTGCTAAATTTCGTAGTCTCCTTCTGATGATACGATAAAATTTTTATAAATCCATACTTGTGTCTAGGAATTTGCGAAATCACTTAGTGCCGTGTCTCTTTAAGGACTGCTAGCTGCTAGCGCGTGGAGGCGCTCTTTAGACTTATCTGGTTGCAACCACATTTATTTTCTGAATTGAAGCTAGATTACTCCTAAGATTCTATAAGATTTTTTTTATTCACGCCTGAGTACTTCAGCGTCCAATTGCCATATCCGTTGATTTTCATTTCTTAAAAGATTTTCACGAAATTTTTATCTTTTCGATGTATTTTTTCTTGACAAACAATATTATACGTGTTATGTGGCGAAACACAGTGTTCATCTTTATTTTTTTTCGCTTCTATTAGTATATTTTAGGCACTTATCGTATTGGTTGGAAACTTGGAATATTCCATTATGATTGATTTCCATTCAATTTAAGAAACTTAATATGCCTTTAAGAATCACTCAGACTTTTTTATGTGGTGTTAACCATATCTGCCAAATACTAATCTTTTCATCTTTGGGATTTTTTTCTATGAAAGCAATATTAAGATACTTTTTCTTTGGGGTATTTCAATTTCTATATATTTTTTTTTAAACATTACGCCACAAAATTCTTTTAGTAATCTTTTTTCCCCGCAACAGTTAAATAATTTTTCGATTGTACACAATTTTTTACAAATTCAACGAAACATTTTCATTTTTTTTTGTACTGAATTTACTTTTCAGGAATTCATTTTTCATTTAGTTTCCACCCAAAACCATTGCAATATCACCTTCATACTCCGGTATCAAATATTGGAGAACTACAAAAATATCGCGAGTAAACAAAACCCGTCTAAATAGGCGGGCTATTTCGGGTCAGCCAGTGACTCACCTCTTTAAATCATACGGAACCATTGTTCAAAAACCAATTGGGAGTCAGTCTGTTTGTAAAAGCATTATTTATAGGCACAGTTATTATTGTTAAGCGTATTTACTGTCTCACTTCTACGTTTTATTGCGTATTTCTTTTTTTTTGTTTACGTCACTAATACGTCACGTTTCGTCGTCGTGTTTATTTTAACTGCTTCGTTGGTCTCACCGTCGCGTTGGTCGCGTTGGCGCGACTGCTGAGCGTGGCTTCAATTTGCAAGTCGGGTAAAAATTGACAATAGATTTTTCATAGCAAAGGGCACCATGTTGCAAATATTTAAGGGTCCTCTACCCATAAATACATTTTTATCGTGCGCCGTGATATTGATAAAAATTAAGGCTTCCGGGTAGCTATGCCACAAAGGATCTATCCCCTTTACTCAAGACGATGTAACGCATGTTTTTCTGTAGGCAAACTGGTGAAAGTATCAAACATAAAACTCCCAGTAACTTACTACAAATATTTTTGATATTTGAATAAGAGCACATTCTGAATTTAAATTTTGAACAATAGAAAAATCGGTTAGTTAGGTTAGGCTTGGGTCCGATAAATTTGCTTATTGTATTTTATGTCTCAAATACGCAACACCCATCGACTCAGCTGATGTCTCATAATGCCAAAATATTGCCGCGCCGAGTGGTAAATGTGTCGTATTAGCAACACACTTCTCGCTACCGCAAATGTAGGATTGAATATGTATCGGAACTATTTTTCAGTTCAGTTACTTCAGCATAAGTAAATGAAACGAAATCTTAGTTTAAAGTTATTGAGTGTTTTATGTTTAATTACTTACATTCGTGACAATCTAAGAAGTCGGATTTGACATCAGGATGCAACATTGCTTTACTAGTAGGTATGGAAGAGACATGAAATAAATCTCTTTCGCACTTAGTGGTAAAGCGATCTTCTATCCCTCTCTACTCAGTTGTCAAATCCGACTTCTTAGATTGTCACGAATGTAGTATTAATTTCGCTTTGATCGTCGTTCAAAAGACTGTCATTATAAACTCCGTTAGTTTGTTTGTTTATACTATTTTGTTTTTTTGGTTTCATATACTCTCAATGCCAAAATTGTTTCTATTTTAAAATGCTTTTGAATTTTTGATTTAGTAGGTACTATCTCATGGGGAAAAATAACTCAAAAATACCAAGACCATAGCGGCCGTCATTCCAACAATAAATTACTATATTTAATCAGATAGTATGATACTATGATTAATTAACCTCTCTAGCTTATCCCGAGGGGACATCCTTCCGGCATAAAAGTAGCATATATTCTATTCCAAACTATAATCTATCTCTATGCCAAATTTCATCCAGATACGTTCAGCCGTTGTGGCGTAATTGAGTAACAGACATCCATCCAAACTTACGCATTTATCTAGTAGTAAGAAAATTGGCTAGGAAACAATCAGGAGTGCGACTGTGCGTCCATGCGTCTATGGCTACTTTTAAACACAGATACCATTACCACAGTATAAATATGAACAGTAAGGTAACTAAGCCTAGTTGATGAAATAATTACCTACGCCCCATTCAAGCAATAGCTTTGTAACTTTTAGTGTTTATGATATTGTTTTTTTTTTGTTTTTATTAAAATATTTTTGTTCTGTACTGATCAATAATCGAATTGAACAAAGTAGCTTACAAATACAATTTAAATAGGTAATATCATGGCGACAGTTAACCTCAGCTAAAGGCGACACAACAACAGCAACAGTTTATGATAACACACAACAACTTGTAGAACTTGTAGATCTTTAACTTTGTAAACAGCCGTATACTACGCTTTATACTACCGTTATCCCAGTATAAATATGTATGAACAGTACAGAAACTTAGCCTTTTTTTTTTAAGAGGATGGGAAATCAACAAATGACTTCTTCCGCTCTGGGTGGAGCGGAAGGGCGTGTCAGACTCTTACTGACTAAAACCCATCCGTGTTCCTTCTAAAGCCCTTTGCGTTCCAGGGCCGCGGTGATTCTTTCGAACAGATTCCGCAACCCTGGCAGGCTTTGGCCCTAGCGGGCCCCGTCTTTTATGCTGACATCTCTTTGAGGCGCGCGTGAAACACAACGCGCCATCGACCCGGGCCTGGTGGTGATCGGACAGCGAGCCACCCAATGCTCGCCGTCCGCAACAGAAACTTAGCCTAGTTGATGAAATAATTACCTACGCTCCATTGAAGTATTGAGTGCCGCGTGAGGATGAGTGGTCATGTATAAGTTTATCTCCGCGATCTTTTTAAAAATGCCACTAGCATATAGCGTAACATACGGCTGTTTACAAAGGTAAAGATCTACAAGTTCTACAAGTTGTTGTGTGTTAATATTAATACTAATATTTACTCATTTAAATTGTATTTGTAAGCTAGTTATTTCTTGCGGAATTCGTTCGAAAGAGTCACCGCGGTCCTGAAACGCAAAGGGCTTTAGAAGGAACACGGATGCGTTTTAGTCAGTAAAATACAGTTTATTTGGAACAACTTAAGTTTACACATTAAACATGAAAAACGAAGATAGCTATAAAAGTAAAATACTGTGGCGCAGCTATCAACGCCCAATTCAAAATAAATACAGTCTAAGACATTGTTCCACACAAAAAAAAAATACAGTTAAATTATAAAATACGAATGACAAAAAAAAAGAAAGAAAAACAATACAACAAATAAAAAATAATAATTAAAAGAAGTAAGATTGTACAGCTCATAATAAACAAGTGTGCAATGGGCGGTGTTATCGTATAGGACAAAGTCATGGTCGTGAACGGACGCCATCAGTTGAGACTGGTTATCTCTCCACTGCTATGGTTTATTTTAATGATTTGTTATTTAAATTGTTGTTTTTTTTTTCTTCTGGACGCTTTTATCGTGCATTTATTTCTACATTGTTATATGTATGTATAATTTCAACAAGAGTGATGTAACCATAACATTGTAAAAAAATATATTTAAAAGAGTGTCCGTGGAGTTTCTTGCACGTTCTTCTCTATAGAGATCTACGTTTTGGAACGTGCAAATAGCTTCCATCTTTGACTGACTGACCTTGACAATTACAAAGTGCCTGTAAATGGTTTAATTGAAATAAATAATTTGAGTTTTGGGTTTTGACTAACGTTCGATAGTAACGTGAGAGATGTATCTGTAGGTACCTTTACTCGAGCGACAAAAACTGATGTTGACGAGCGAGATTTTGTTTAAAATTTTCGACGTCTTTACAGCCGGATAAGACTGAAAACCGCCGTGTGACTAACACTGTCACCGCTGACGCGTCGAGGCATTTCATTAAGTAGCGCGTTTCGCATCACAAATGACGTTAAGTTACAAGCACATTACTGTAACGTGTCGTGTTGTTGACGATTCTGTTTAAGCCTACGTCACAACGCCTTTTGTAGCCAATTAACTTCGTCAGAAAGGGCAACGACGCGAAACAACATAATAATGCGAACCCGGCTTTAGATAGGTTACCTCAAAGTGTCAATCAAGACGTCAAGTTTCAATCAAAGAGTGGTTGGAGAGTAATGGACTTCGTATTATGAGTAAGGTTAAAAGAGATTCTTCACCACGACAAACAATACTGTGGGTTGAAAGGTTACTAGAATACTCGTAAATGAGCTTTTAATAGAGTCTTAGATAGAGGGCTTAGTAGGAGTTTTTTGACGTCTTTGGTCGTGTTAACGTAAACATTCGCTTATGTCAAATTGTATGAAAAAAAAAGGTTTTCTGTGTGCGGAACAGAGAGTGAAGTCCCGCACACCTCCACTGGTAGTAGGAGGATTCTCCTACCAGACGGCTGTTGTGTCTAGTGGGCAACTGCACGATAGTTGATATTCGGACTGCTGTATATGTTCAAATCGCACGGAGAACGATGCAGGATTTCGTTGGTAGTTCACCGATTACAGGATAGATGGCTTTGCGAGTCTTTTTGTTGCCGTACAAATTTCGCTTCTTAGTCGCTACAGTGTCACCAGACGGCGCCACCAGTTTAATTGAAGATTGATTTAGTATTAATTGTAATCTGTGAATAACGTAGTGGGTAGCATAATTGTTTCAAAATGTAATATTTAAGATATGACGGCTATTTATTTTTGTGCTACTGTTTGTTTTTCCGAAAATAAATAAAATAAAAAAATTAAATGACTCCTTCCGCTCTAGGATGAGCGGAAGAGAGTGTCGGACACTTACCGACTAAAACCCACCCGTGTTCCTTCTAATGCCTTTTGCGTTCCAGGGGGGCTACTCTCTAAGCCCAAAGTCCGTAGTTTCGGGCTTAGTTGCGGGCGTATTCTACTCCGTATCACCTAACCACTAAGAATTAATGATATTCATTGTCATTCATTCTTAGATCGGGTTCGGAACTTATCGTAAGTCCGTAGGTGATGCGGAGTAGAATACGCCCGCAACTAAGCCCGAAACTACGGAGTTCGGGTTTAGAGAGTAGCCCCCTAGGGCCGCGGTAGCTCTTTCGCATTAATAATATTAGTATGGATTAGGAGGTAATTCTCAGTTAGATTTTATCTGAGTCTCATTAAGTTGATAATATTACGTCTTTTTTACTATGACTTGGTTATACTGTGCGCTATCGTGACTGCTGCGAGCGAACGCACCAACACAAGTTGCTTTTTCAATTTATTTAATACAAGCTTTTGCCTGCGACTTCGTATGCGCATATCCCATTTTTCCCGTTCCACACCTAAGTCTTACTCATGAATAACCCCATCCATTGGTGAAAACCGCATGAAAATGCGTTCAGTTGTTTTCGAGTTAAACGCAAACAGACAGACAGGCGTGGCGGGAGACTGTTTTGTAATATGAATCGATCTAAGATACTAAGATAAATAAATAACGGAATACATATAAACGGGTCAAAATCATAACGCTCCTTTTGCTTCACCGTAGCCGGGGAAAAATAAGTCCCACCTTAAACATTACCGTTAATAGCTCATAAAACTAGCTAATAAACCAACATGATTATTACCTGACCTTTCTAACGATACCAAAATGGCTTCCGTGAGCTGTAATGACCATGGACAAATAAAGGGGATGTGACATAACGTGCTAGGCTATCACTGACAGTTGTGTCAATATTAATTTGGGTGTCTGTGTTTACACACGTTTCCTTCAAGGGTTTCGTTAGAGGTTCATTATGAAGGTTTTCTTGAGATTTTCTTTGGTAGAGACTATCTGGGTTTTATTCTTAAATAAGTCATGTGCCCAACTTACATAAATTATTTTTATCATCTATGCAAAAAACTAACTTCCGCTAGCGGTTTCGCTCGCAAAATCACAAGAAAAAAAAAATGAAAATTTGAATTATTAAAAAAATAAAACATTATTCATTATCATGACACGTAGTTTGAAGCATCCTGTAGCGAGCACAGTCCGAGCTTTTCCAAGGGCGGCGCGGAATGGAGCGGCGACATTGTTTTGATACATAAACATTATGAACAGGGTGTTTTATAACTCGAATGCATTATTTATTTTTATTGTACCCATTATTTTTATGAATAATTAAAAAAAAAAAAATAAGCACGTCTTGATGTAGTTTATGAAGGGCCGCCTTTGTAAGACGACTAAAATGGCGCTTTTTTTTTGTGAATGGCCTCTCGCAGTTCAACCTATGAGGTTGTCGACTGCTTAACCGGGCTTGCCTGTGGTGGCTTTAAATAATATTAAAGCCTCCAGCCAGGGCTTATAAAAAAAACTTACAAACTAAGCGACTACACGCTTAAGGCACCCCCTGTGGGGTACGGGCCTCGGCTTAGGGCGTCGCTGGGGACAGCTAGGGACGGGCTGGATCGAACTAGCTAAAATGGTACCGTGTATATCCAATATTTATATTACCGCGTCCAGGTTTGGGTCACAGAAGTTCATAAGCGTACCAAACAACTGAATCGGTTCAGTAGATTTAGAGCAAATTGGCTGAGATCGACTGACAGATAGACACTAGTGATCCTATAAGGGTGCTGTTTTTTCATTCGGATGTACGAAACCCTAAAAAGAGAGTATTATTCGTCCCTTAGCAAAAAACACCGCTCAAGTCAATATTGGCGATTTTTTACTTTTTATGTCATTGGATGCAACTCATCAAACACTTTTTTTTTCGATTGTTTGCGAGTAAGTAGGCAATTTCTTAATAAAGTGGTTTGTACGTGCTCTTATTTTTAATTTCTTTGAAAAAATGCTTTAATAAAGCGGTTTGTGTGTATAAAGAATATGACCCTTTGACGCAACAGGGCAAACTTTGTCATGGCGCAATAGACGCCCGGATTGAAACAGGCATAACTCGGAAAAATATATTCTTAAACATTGTTCGCATCTTGAAGGAGGCCAAACAAAAATAAATGCATGTATTGCATTTTCTTTAAAAACACGAATAAATATCTATTAATTTTCAATGAATAAAAAGAAAACAATTTACTGAGATTTAAAAAAAAGGACTCACGTTGGACTGTTGAAATAAACCACAATAGACTTAGTTCATATCATAGTTATCTGTGTCCAAGATAAAGCTCTTAGAGCGAAAAAAAGAAAAAAAAACGACTGCGTCATACACTGTATTTTGAACCTAGACTTAGTGGAAAAAGACTTAATTTCCAAGGAAAAATGTTGAAAAAATCTTAATATACCCATCAAGTAGGTAAACCTTTTATACCGCACAATAGTAATTGTGTTGACGGCCAGAAAAAAAAGCAAAATAGCTGTGAAATCTGGGTAAGTAGCCAGAAATAAACTACTAATTTTAAATTATGATAATTTGCATGCCCCTATGTTGGCAAAATATGGAGAACTTTTTATCTTATGACATCAATGTATAAATACCATGTTTGCAAATGAATAAATTATTATTTCCTTTATTCATTTGTATATACATGTAAATTACATTTTTAAATATTAAAATACAGAGATATAAAAATATTTAAAAATATAAAAAATAGTAGCCCACCGGTATCGGGAACAGGGTCCAAGCTACCGGTGGTCAGGGCCCCTGAGAGAGGAACCTCCTAACTATACGAGCCGTGTCCAGGAGTACTGCTTTCTGGATCAAGCCCTTGATCCAGCTGCCCAACGAGAGCCTCTTTAGATGTTGGTCGAGGCTCTTGGCAATTATGCCATTGGCCGTCACGACTATCGGCACAATGACTGCTGTGTTCACATCCCACATGTCGACAACCTCGCGAGCCAAGTCAAGATACTTCGTTTGTTTATCTTTCTCAGACTTCATGAGGTTCGCGTCATGAGGGACTGCTATATCAACAATCATTGCGCGACGCTCTAGTCGATCTATCACCACTATGTCAGGCTTATTGGCAACAATAGTCCTGTCAGTGATGATAGACCGATCCCAATACAACGTGCAATTGCCATTTTCGAGAACTGGGTCGGGCACATAACTATAGTACGGTACCTCCGATTCCACAAGATTGTATTTAAGAGCAAGTTGCTGGTGGATAATCCTGGCTACAAGGTTGTGCCTGTGCAAATAGTCTCCGTTAGCCAGACTAGAACAACCGGAAATAATGTGGCGGATGGATTAAATTATTATTATTTCGTTTATTCATTTTTTTTTCTTATTTATACATTTTTAAATATTTCTTAAAAATACAAAAAAAAAACATTTAAAAATATAAAAATAGTAGCCCACCGGTATCGGGAACAGGGTCCAAGCTACCGGCGGTCAGGGCTCAAGAGAGAGGAACCTCCTAACAATACGAGCCGTGTCCAGAAGTACCGCTTTCTGAATCAGGCCCTTGATCCAGCTGCCTAACGAGAGCCTCCTGAGATGCTGGTCGAGGCTCGTGGCTATTAAGCCATTGGCTGACACAACTATCGGTACAATGATTGCTGAGTCCACATCCCACATGTCGACAACCTCGCGAGCCAAGTCAATATATTTGATTTGCTTATCTTTTTCGGCTTTCACGAGGTTCTCGTCATGCGGAACGGTTATGTCTACAATCATTGCACGCCTCTCGATTCGGTCCACCACCGTATATCAGGTATTCCGGGCCCATGTAGGGCCCGGAAATAGCGTCCGTGAAGTTCCTTACTTTGCCATACCGCCCTGCGATCGTCAGTGTCTAGCACCGCAGGTTTGCGCCAGTTCTCATTTGCCAAAGAGAGCGGAGTGAGTCCTTTGTCCACCGCTACTACATCTCGATGTATACCCACGTCGACAGCTAGGAAATATTCCCTGAGACTGCATATCTCGCGATTGTGGAGAGTCTTAGCATTTAAGAAGCCTCGACCTCCACACTTTCGCGGGATATACAGTCTCATTACTGACGACCGTGGGTGATGCATTCGATATGCAGTAAGCAGTGTACGGACCCGCCTATCCAGGGCGTCAAGTTCCGTTTGAGTCCATTTGAGTACGCCGAAAGAGTACATCAATACCGGCATGACCCAACCGTTGAAAGCGCGTACCTTGTTTCCGCCTGATAGAAGGCTATTGAATACCTTCTTCAGGCGGCCAAAGAAGCGCTCCTTCAACGATTGCTTCATGTCAGTAACATTGATACCTACCTTATTATTATTATTATTCTCTTTATTCATTTTCCTTACATACTAATTTACATTTTTAAATATTTCTTTAAAAAAACATTAAAAAATTAAAAAAAAAAACATTTAAAAATATAAAAAGTAGTAGACCGCCGGTGTCGGGAGCAGAGTCCAAGCTACCGGTGGTTAGGGTTCCAGAGAAAGGAACCTCCTCACAATACGAGCCGTATCGAGGAGTACTGCCTTCTGTATCAGGCCCTTTACCCAACTGCGTAACGCCAACTTCGACAGATGGTCGTCGAAGCTTTTGGCCATCAGGCCATTGGCCGTAACGACAATCGGCACAATGACAGCCGATTCCACATTCCACATGTCGACAACCTCGTGTGCCAAGTCGAGATACTTGATTTGTTTCTCTTTCTCAGCCTTCACGAGGTTCTCGTCATGTGGGATGGTAACATCGATTATCATTGTGCGGCGCGCTAATCGGTCTATCACCACGATATCCGGCTTATTGGCAACAATAGTCCTATCAGTGATGATAGACCGATCCCAGTACAACGTGACATGGTCATTTTCGAGAACTGGGTCGGGCACATACTTGTAATACGGTACCTCAGAATCCACAAGATTGTATTTCAAAGCAAGTTGCTGATGGATAATCCTGGCCACTTGGTTATGCCTGTGCAAGTACTCGCCGTTAGCCAGACGAGAACAACCAGAGATAATATGTCTGATGGACTCACCCGGACGGTGGCATGCCCGACACATGTCAACCGTCCCGTCCTTCATAATATGTCTCCGGTAGTTATTCGTCAAGATAACTTCGTCCATAATCGCACAGACAAAACCTTCGGTTTCCCCGAAGAGATCCCCGAAACGTAGCCAGGCCACGGACGCTGAGAAATCTACATCGGACCCATGAAGAGCCCGATAGAAGCGCCCGTGAAGCTCCTTACCTTTCCATACCTCCTTGCGGTCATCTGTAGTAAGTATCACAGGTGTGCGCCAGTTTTCTTTAGCCATGGACAACGGGGTGAGTCCCTTGTCCACTGCGACCACATCTCGGTGCATACCCACATCGGCTTTGAGAAAATATTCTCTGAGACTGCACATCTCGCGGTTGTGGAGAGTCTTAGCATTTAAAAAGCCTCGACCTCCACACTTCCGCGGGATGTACAGTCTCATCACCGACGATCGTGGGTGATGCATCCGGTTTGCGGTCAGCAGTGTACGGACCCTTCTATCCAGGGCGTCGAGTTCGGTTTGAGTCCATTTGAGTATGCCGAAAGTGTACATTAATACCGGCATGACCCAACCGTTGAAGGCGCGCACCTTATTTCCGCCCGACAAAAGGCTGTTTAAAACCTTTTTCAGGCGGCCAAAGAAGCGCTCCCTCAGCGATTGCTTCATGTCAGTACCGTTAATGCCCAACGCTTCCAACATACCCAAATACTTGTAGGTTTCGGTTGAGCTGAGGGATCTAACCTGTATGGAATCCGAGAGGTGAATTCCCTCAGATTCCATAATCTCCCCTTTCTTTACATGCATGACTGCACATTTGTCCACACCAAATTCCATCCTGATGGCACTACTGAAGGTTTCAGTTACCTTTAGTAGCTCCATCAGTCGCAAATTGTTGGGTGCAAAGAGTTTCAGATCATCCATGTAAAGAAGGTGAGATATGGCCTGACCACCTCTTCTCAACCGATAGCCTAGGCCTGAATCCTCCAGCAGTGTGCTTAGAGGATTCAGAGCTAAGCAAAACCAAAGTGGACTCAAACTGTCGCCCTGAAATATTCCCCGTTTAATCCATACAGGCTCATCACTCCCTTGGATCGGTCGACATCCTGGATAGCGAAGGACTGTTTTCCACTGCCTCATACATGACTCAAGGAAGGTGCGTAGAGTTGCGTCTATTTTGTACAACTCCAACACCTTCATGAGCCATGTATGTGGCACAGAATCATAGGCCTTCTTGTAATCTATCCAACATGTCGACAGATCCTTGAGGGATCGACGAACCTGTTGGCTTATGGCCATGTCTATGAGGAGTAGCTCCTTAGTGCCGCGGGACCCCTTCCTACATCCATTCTGAGAGGCGGACATAATTGAGTTACTCTCAATGTGCTCATTAATTTTCGCTCTCAGGATGGATGTAAGAAGTTTATAGACCGTCGACAAACAAGTAATCGGTCTATAATTCTTGGGGTCCGTGGGACTACCTGTCTTATGGAGCAGGTGGGTAACGCCAGTTGTTAGAAACTGTGGTAGCGACCCAGAATCTAAGGATGACTGGAATTGAGATGCCAGGAGCGCGTGTGAGCTGCTATACCACTTAAGCCAGAAGTTGTGCAGTCCGTCCGGTCCAGGAGATTTCCAATTCGGTAACGGACGGACTGCTTTGGCTACATCCAATGTTGTTATGGTAATTTTTTCCATTTGTGGTATAGCTTCGCACACGCGCTCGACATCGCGCATCCAGCCACCTTCAGCGTGACAGATGGGCACCGACCAGATGCTGCGCCAGAATATACTCGTGGCGACATCATCCGGGCGGCACACGTCTGTCATACTTTGTTCAGGTCGCTCCCAAGCTCTGTACACCCACCTCTCATCGCTCTGGAAAATGCGATTCTGCGAGTATCGATCAACCCGCCGCTTGTACCGCCGAATACGGCTTGCCCATGCACAAACTTTCTGCTTCAGGAAGTCAATGCGCTCTGTGACACGGGACGTGAAATCTCGAGGGCTTATTTCAGTCCCCGAAAACGCCCGCCTCACAAAGCGCATCACACGTGGTCGTGTATTGCCCTCCCTGAAGCAGTATAGTTTGCCGATGAGTGCCCTAGTCTCATCGATACGCCGCTCGATCCTGCGCTGCCAGGCTGGTGCAGCTGGCTTTGGTCGTATAGCTTCGTCACACCCAGGAAACTTTACGTTTGCTATACGACATGCCGCAACAGCCCCGCAATACAGGATTGAGTGCGTATCAACGAGGCTCTCGCTGCTTTCGAAGATGTTTTGCAGCAGCGAGTCCAAAGCACACACCAGCGCCCTATTCTTTTTGTGCATAGGCAACCGTGGTAATCGGGGCCCAAGTTCGGTCGGAGTTGATCTATACTCACGAAGCGCATCCTCCAGCGCGCTCCTCAGTCGATCGTTGCACTGGCTACTTACCGTGACAACCCTATCATCTACCTCATCGCTAACATTATTGGGCCGCGGTGTGATCCTACCATTAACTGGTGCTTTTACCGCGGTCTGTGTCGGGGTCGAGATGATAAGGTTGTTCAGTACCTCTGAGCGCAGCCTATCAAGTGCGGCATCGTCCAACCTGTGATTACGTTGAATGACCCGCACCTGATCCGACAATCGTTGGGCCGAGACGTTAACAGTTGGTTCCAAGTCCTGAAACAGAGACAGCATTCTGACACGGTACGCAGTGAGGTTAGTTCCCCCCTCTGTAGACCCATAGTATGCGCGCATGACGTTTTCATTCATGGACTGCGTCCATCTCATGCGCTGCACACAACCACCGGTAGCGGGGACCCGGCTCGGAGCCGGTTGGCCCCTAGGTCCCAAGCCCCTCGGTGGCCGGCCTCTCCCTTGCCGACGTACAGGTGTTGGCGACGTCGGCGGGGAGAAATACTCGTCACTCGAGCTCGACGCAACTGCAACCGCCGGTGACAATGGTGATCCGATGTCCGGCGGCGGCGAGGCGGAGCTGAGCGACGGGTCCGGAGGTGGTGGGCGTGCGCGTTGTAAAGCTGCTCTCGTTAGCATAGTTCAAGCATTCCTTTCATATTTTCGTTGTGTGTCGTCGTGATTTAATTGTGACAGATGTCATAATATGTCGGTCGTATAATAATTTTCTTTTTCTTCTCGCATATTGTTTGCTTTTTGGATTTGTTTAGGTTCTATTGCTTATTTTACTGGTTCTTGGAATTTCTTTTGCAAAATTGTGGATGTGTGAGACCGAAAAGTATTATTTAAAGATGAAATTACGATTACGAAAAACAGAGCTTGATCTGACAGCCAGAGTTGCCAGCTTATTATTATTATTATTATTAAGGAAAGTGCTCTGTTTAGTTCCAATATCCGGGAAGTAATGTCTGTGTGTTTATATAGTAGGAAAATGTAATCAAATAATAATTTTATACAGCGAATGACTTCTTAGAAAAGCGTAAAATAAATATTTTCTAGTGAAACCAGGATCTGCTTACTGCATGCGTAACGTGACTTTTATCTTATCATCATATCAGCCGAAAGACGACCACTGCTGGACATAGGCCTCCAGGGAAGTGATGGGATGGTGCTTCTATCTACAAAGAATAAACACAGAGGCCCTAGAAAAAGTGTTATTCTATTATTGTTGTCAAACAACTCCGAAATGTATGGAATGGGATTAAAGAAAATCAATTTGCCTGCCAAGGAGTACCGTATTATATATAGTCTTCCTGACCGATTTCGGCCATGGCGGTCAATCTCAACCGAGACTAGCCATCAGCGCGGGACATATTATAGTGCACAAGTGTGTGCGCAAACACAGGTGCATTCCCTCTTCCATCACTCTCATATTCCTAGGAGAGAGATCTGGTAAAGGACCAATGGTTATACGAACTTTCCGAGGCACACCACCAACTTCCGAACTCCGGGTTATCACTGACCTACCGTATTACATAGTTACTGGATCGTGGAGGTCAGATAAGCATTCGCTTCATGTAAAATACAGGTATTCATATGTATCTGGTTATACTGGATGTCGGCCCCAACATAGTTTGGAAAATCTAGGCATAGTGATTCATCATCTTCCTGCCCTTATCCCATCTTACTTGGGGTCGGCGCAACACTTTTTTTTCTTCCATTCCGTCCTGTCAGCCGTCACGCTATCACTAACTCCCTTTTCTTTCATATCACTCTTAGCACAATCCATCCATCTTTTCATCGGCCTCCCTGTCCAACCATCCACATTTATATTCATAACTCTTTTAGTTACGTGCATTTCATCCCCCTCTTCACATGGCCATACCAAGATAAGCGGTTCCCTTTCAATTTTCCCGTCACTAGCGCCACTTTTAAACTACCTCTAATGTACTTATTCCTCACTTTATCCATTCTCGTTACTCCACACATCCATCTCAACATTCTCATCTCCGCTACATGCAATCTTTTTTCATACGTCATTGTCACAGCCCAACATGAAATCTATACAGTACAACAAACAGGTCTTATTACGGACTTATAGATTTTCCCCTTTAACTTGAGGGGCATCCGTGGGTCGCAAGTTGTTCCAGTGACCTGTCGCCATGTCATCCATATTGATTGATGAATAATATGTTTTCTTCGTAGATATCCTACTGATTGTTTCAATTTATTTCACTTTTTTGTCTGTCTTGTGCGAGTCCCAAATAAAAATGTTTCTTTCTTTCTTTCTTTCATTGCACAATAAAGGCCCTTTTTCGTAGCAACTGAAATGGAACGAGCATTCCTCACTTAGATAAGTACCTGCTCACAGCCCGTTGACTTTGAAATTTCCCTATCGATTATGTTTTGTAACAGTCAGTGGAGCCCTTAATTAAATTAGACGGAACCTTGACAAAACTTAGCTCCTCCTCCGTTTGGCCACAGGAACTGAGCATTTTTCTAGTAATAAAAAAAAATACAACCGACTTCCAAATTAAAAAAAAAATACTACGAAGTATAAAATAACTTTAATTTCGGAAGTCGGTGTTTTTGGTTGTTTCTTCGTATTTTAACCTAACCTAACAACACCACTGGAAAGTCACAGGAAAGCAAAACACGCAATTTCGTTTACTTGGATGACATATTTTCTATATCCTCCAACTATTTAAAAACCAAACTACTGAACTGATTTTGATAAAATTTTTACGAGACCAATCGGAATCATCATCTTTCACATGAAAAATAATTTATTAAATCAGTTTAGTTATGACGTAACAAATATAAAAAAGTACAACCAAGAGAACCTCCTCCTTTTTATGAAGTCAGTTAAAAATATATAAAAACAGTTGTTAAAAGTTTTCATTTTTCCCTACATTATAATGTGTAACATATTTAGAATCGTGTTCTCAAAGCATTTATTTTGATACACCACATAACTTTGGCACGGAAAATTACGACTTCACTTACCTAACAACGGCCACCATCTTGTTTGTTTTCAAAATTCGTATGCTCTATGTCACTTCGGCATTTAAGACAAATCTAATCATATCACATTCGTTCAAATCCATCCAGCCGTTAAGACGTGGCACAGGGCGTGTCAAAGTAATACACAGATATGATATCCTCGCAAAATATTTCCTATCCTCTGGGGAATTGCAGACGTATAATGACGACCCTAAAAAAACATGAGATAAGGACAGGAAGATGTTGATTACTGTAGATTAAAAGGGAACTTTCCGGAAATAGAACACAGATCAATATAAGCCCGAGGCTGTCACTGGGCATTGAAAGTGATTTTAGTGACGTTGATTTCACTTCGGTCAATAATGATGTCATGGAATTCGGCACCATGCTGGTAGCTATTATGCGAGATTATTACTTTATTTCGTATTCATTTATTCTCATTATACGGCGCATTAAAACAGCCTGAAATAATATTTTAGTAGGTTCGGAGACCCTGATATGAAAATTGAAGAATTGAGTATTTCTTATTCGTGAAGTTTGAAATGTTGCACAAAAGTTCGTCATAATTATCTGAAGAGGGATTCTGGGAAACTAACCCCTAGAATTTATTTCAAAATTCAAAAAATTCAAAATTCAAAAGTCATTTATTCAAATTAGGCTGAGTGCCAGCACTTTTCGAACGTCAAAGTTCTACATAAAGACAGTCCCCCAAAACGCCCGCCCGTCACCACTTCCTAGTGTTTTAGCTGGGAAGAAGAAGTGGCGCAACAAACTCCCCAGCAACACATCTGTCTGTTGAGTTATAAGAACTATCACTTATACAAAGGTATGTAAGTAGTCAGTATTCTTACAAAGAAAACAATACAACAAAGGTAACACGTAAAAACATAAAACTTAATAATTCGCTACTTGTAAGCTAGCACACTCCATTATGCCAGCATAAACAGACAAACTCAAGCATAAAAACAATATCAATTTCATTCATCAATTTAATAAAAAGATCTGTGACTCGACGCCACAAGTGATAAACCAGGGCCATCAAAATTAAACATTAAGCATATAATCGTTATAACAATAGTAAAATCCATGGCTAACAAGACGACCTTTCACCACAAGCAGCACCCGTTCACGAGCATAACGCAAAGATCAGCCATTACCCCCCTCGCCATATTTGAGGGAAAGAGGTAACCCGACCCCCGACGCTACCGCAAGCAGTAAAATCTAAGGGAGCATGACGAACTTGCTGCCGGTTGCTCAGGATAGAATAAAATCATACAACTGTCGAAGTCACTAGTTAATCACATGTTGCAATACACTCATTATAAAACATTGTTATGAGAGTATTAAGTCAATACTTACACTACAATCATTTATTTATTATATACCTTATTGGTATATACTGGCCTGTTGGTCGAGTGGTTAGTGACCCTGACTGCTAAATCGGAAGTCGTTGGTTCGATTCCCACCCAGGACAAATCTTTGTGTGATGAGCACGATCATTTGTTCTGTGTCTGGGTGTAATTTGTCTATAATATGTTTGTATTTAGAAATATATAAGTATGTTTATCAGTTGTCTGGTTGCCATAACACAGGCTCTGCCTAGTTTGGGATCGGATGACCGTGTGTGAGTTGTCCCAAGATATTATTCATCATTATTATTATTATTGTACACCAAAAGTAAAACGAAAAGGAAACTTAAAACTAAAACACATACAATGGGCGGCATTATCGCATTCCGCGATCTCTTCCAGACAACCTGGGATGTACAATCATTGTCTGGACATGGAATAGGGGGTTCATTTTTATGAGAGTTCATAGATTTGTTTCCTATATGAAACGCCATCGGGGACACGCTTTGTGCTTAATTGAATTTGTTTTCTAAGCGCGTGGCAAAGTAATAAAAGCCACACGGGTTAATTAGCGTGAACTTCGAAGATCGACCCTTGCGAGGAGGTCGGTCTGTGGTTCCATACCGGGAGATCCATTACATTCTGAGACTCCCTCGCGCCTTAGAAAGTTCGTTAAGCCCTTGGACCTCTGCCAGGGTTGCGGAATTTGTTCGAAAGAGTCACCGCGGCCCTGGAACGCAAAGGGCTTTAGAAGGAACACGGATGGGTTTTAGTCAGTAAGAGTCTGACACGCCCTTCCGCTCCACCCAGAGCGGAAGAAGTCATTTGATGATTTCCCATCATTAAAAAAAAAGCCCTTGGTCCTGGTTGTCAATAGTAGATCTTTGGCAGTCTTTGCAGGTAGTCTGAAGCTGTAAATCTGACACCAGTCTTGTAAAAGAATTTCGTGTCACCTAGTAACTCGGTTGTGGAGAATAGAATAGATTAGAATAGAATGGTATGGTTTGGAATGGAATGGAATGGAATAGAATAGAATACTCTTTGTTATGTACACCATTTAAGTTACAGAAAAGGTAGATGAAGAAAAACATTACAAGATTATTTCGAGGTCAGATCAGACCGGTCAGACTGGAAACCGACCCCAAAAAAATATGGGAAAAGACATGTTGATTCCAGCGATATCGATTTTTAGGGTTCCGTATCCAATTGGTAACGAATGGAACCCTATTACTAAGCCTCCGCTGTCCGTCCATCCGTTTGTCGCGGGCTGTATCTCAAGAACCGTAATAGGTAGACAGTTGAAATTTTGCACAGAGTGTGTAATTCTACTGCCGCTATTACAACAAATATTAAAAAATAAATTAAAACAAAAACAAAACGGCTGACTAAGAGTCGGACTCTCACACGAAGGGTTCCGTACCATGAACCGAAAAAAACTAAAACACGTTTCTTGTATGGGAGCCCCCTCTAATTTGGGTACAAAACCCAAAAAGCACGTTGCATCAGCAATACAAGAAACGTGTTTTTTTCGGTTAATGGTATGAAACCCTTCTTGTGAACTGACTCGCACATGGCCGGATTTTTGCTCTACATTGAGCCAAGTAAGTACGATACTGACGAAACATTTCTGACTAAACTTCATAATTTTGTTAAATCTGAACTCAACGAGGAGATAATTGTGTGAGAGAATTAGCAAACATTAAGTAGGTAATTTAAGACAGAAACAATGATTTGCAAAAGTTGTGACATTGGTTCTAAAATCTTTTTGTTTTGCAATAATTGATGTATTACCAAAATCGGTTTTAGAACCAATATGTGAAGTACTTACAAGTCCTCCTTGTCGATTTCGACATTGGCGACCCTATAAAATTATCTCCTAGCATGTGCGGCTCATCAGACCAAATTAGGTTTAAAATTCCCGGTCACAGCTAAGGCAATACATTTGAGAGGCGTAAAAAAGGGTATGGGAGGCCTTAGGTCAAAACCGTTTCCTGCGCAAAATCACGGGTGCCCCCTACTACGTCCGAAATGAGACTCTACATGTAGATCTCAAATTGCCCACCATACAGTAGTTCATGAAACGCATGGCCAAACGTTTCTTCGACACTGCTGTAAAACACCGGAACCTCCTTATCGCATCGGCCGCCCGATACGAACCCTCCCGCATCTCCAAGGAACGCCGACCGAGGCATACCCTCGTCACGCCCGACGACTCTACCACTCTCCTCCAAGAGAGTCGCAAAGAGACCAGCAATCTTCGCAAACTACGACCCCCTCCTTCCGCCCTCGCCGCCGAGGCCCGCCGCGACGTCCCCGTCAAAATCCGCCACGACCCTTGCTCTAGCCAGCTCGCGCCGCTGAGCCTGTAGTCTTAAATTCGCCCCTTAATAATAATTCTAGTTCAATCCAGCCCGTCCCTAGCTGTCCTCCCCCAGCGACGCCCTGAGCCGAGGCCCGTCCCCCACAGGGGGTGCCCTTAGCGTGTAGTCGCTTAGTTTTTAAGTTTTTTATAAGCCCTGGCTGGTGGCTTTAATATTATATTAAGGCCACCACAAGCAAGCCCGGTTTAGCAGTCGACAACCTTATTGGTTGAACTGCGAGACGCCACTCACAAAAAAAAAATGGAGGCCTTAGGTCTCCCTTTACGTATTTATTTACCTAACTAGTTTTTCGAAAAATATACTCGCCCTATTCCATTTGAGCCTGGCAGTCGTTTTGGAACGGAGTGTGGTGTTTTGAATTCTGTCCTGTCTTTTAACGCGCAGAATGCAGCATTCATCGCTCTTTAGCAATCCAAGGAAGAACCTTCGCGACTCGATGAACAATACCACTTGTATAATCAACAACTTAATTTAAAGCTCTCAACATCGCCTAAAGCTATAAATCACTTCTCAACAATAGGACTATCGAGATAAAATTATCACATCAGCTTTGTTGATTTAAGTTATTTATTCCACAACTCTGTTTATTTATTCTTAAAGTAATCGTTCACGATTCTGACAGGGGGTTTAGGCTATTTTAAGCTCTATAGACAAGTGTTGTTCGATGAAGAAAGATTTGCTCGATGGAATTTGAGATAGACTATCCATTTCAAAATTCAAGGAACGAAGCTGCTTTTATAATGTATATTTTCATGAAAATGCCTAAATTTTATCGTGAATTTTTGACGGTAATTGAGTGTTTTTTTGGGTTCATCATCATATCAGCCAATAGTCGTCCACTGCTGGGCCTAGTCCTCCCCCAAAGGCTAAAATCGCCACGCTTGGCAGACGGGTTGGCGATCGCAGTGTAGCTGTTGCAATGCACAGACAATACTCCTGCCCATACTCTGGTGAGTCCCTTAGTCACGACACCCACATGAAGTGATGGAAAAAAAATAAAGTAAGGAATAAACACTTAAGTTGGATTTTAAGAGACTTTTCAAGTTTAACGGTCACACGTGACGTCTTTATATCAAATAGGTCACACAAAAAAGGTCACAAACTAACAATAGTTAATGACAAATAAACAAAAGTACATAGTCTTGTCTGAATCCATCCGTTTTATTGCAGGCTTAACTAAAATCCTCTTAGTTTCACTTTAGTACACAGATCCAACACATCACAAAACACCAGTGTGAGTTGACCTCGCATTGTATAGGCTTTCTGTGCAATGTGAGATAAACTTATACTTGAATTTAATGTTTGATGTACAGCCGTGGTAGGTACTATTGCGCTTATATCTTAGGGGATGATCCGAAATCCATTATAGTTACAATAAAACGCATCTGAAGCCACGTGATACTAGGTTTTATTGACTGATGTAAACAGTTTTGTAGGGTAGTTTGTCTTGTCATTTGGGATTTAATGAAAATGATAACGTGGGCTCTAGATAAAACGAGGTTCTATGAGCGAAAGCGGTTGTCGATGTGTCAATTTGTTTGGGTTTGATCATGTGACATTTCGGTAGTTCATTTTAATTCCGTACATTTTTGACTTTTCTAAAATTTATGTCGCTGACAGAATATATGTAATATAGCTGATAGATTGTTGATTTGTTTAGGCGCTCGTGCCAATTTAAGTAAATAAAAAATAACATTTGAAATCCTTACTATTATTATTACTTTACTAATATTATAAACGCCAAAGTTTGTATGTATGGATGTATGTTTGTTACTTTTTCACGTCAGAACGGCTAAACGGATCTTGATGAAATTTGGCAGAGCGGTAAATTATAGTCTGGAATAACACATAGGATACTTTTCATCCTGGGAGTATGTTCCTTTGGGATAATTTTCGACAATAACGCGGGCTGAGCCGCGAGCCGTAGCTAGTAAATAATAATGAAAACTAATTTAATCACTTCAAAATGTTGGAAATATTCAAAAGGTTTCTTTTCACAGCCAAAAGGATTCCCTCAACAGCCTAATCTCTTATCAAATAGAGTTTAAATTAAAATATCCGACACTAAAGCAGACTGCTCAATAGTGATATGGTTTCAATTGTTATTTGGTAGACGGAATACTTCCATACAAACTGTTATGAAATAAATCTATAGAGCAATTCTAAGAAGACACGTTCAGTATTTACATGAAGCAACTGCCTGTCTGGCCCTTGCGACCCAGTTACTGGATAGAATGGATAGACACCTTGCCGACCCCAATCTAGTTGAGAAAAAGCTACGCAGAATCCATTCCATAGGTACTCTATGACATAACACAAAACTACTTAAAAGCTTGTCATTCTTAGTTGTTCTTCGTGATGATTATTATGAATTCTCTTACTTAGTAAGATTATTATATATCACTAGCGGTCCCGACAGACGTTGTCCTGTCCGAACGTTTGCTTTGTGTCTGACGAAAAATTACAGAAATCGATTGCAGTGCACCTACCGGGTCCAATTGTGAATCTAAACTTTTCTCGAATCCCGTTGGGCACACACAAAAAAAATCATCAATATCGGTCCAGCCGTTTAGGAGGAGTTCAGTGACATACACACGTTCACGTTTTAGCATATATGTATACGTATTTTATTAGTATCTATTAATATATTATTTGTGTATTCTTTCCGCTATTATAATTTTTATTTTTATTTGTTGTAAACTAACCACAGTGTAGTCTTTTCAACCCAAAGGTTGACTGGTAGAGAATGCTTTGATGCATTAAGTCCGCCCATATACCACTATTGTACATTAAGTTTAAATGAATAATAAATCTGCCTAGCTTTTCCCAACTATCTCGGGGTCGACTTCCAGCCAAACCAGATTCAGCTGAATACCAGTATTTTACGTGCTATTCACGCTGCCTACCAGACCTCCACAACCCATTAACTGGATAACACTGTACTTCTTGGCAAGACAGATTTACTGGCTTCTGACAATCCGTGACAACTGCCAAAGATCTACAAACGACAGCCGGGACCAATGGCTTAACGAGCTTTCCGAGGCATGGATGAAACTCGGTATATAAAGATGGTCACCCATCCACAGACCAACCTCGGCAAACGTTGCTTAACCTTGATCGATCCATGCGGCTGTTATTCTTTAGCCACGAGCTCCTCATAATATTTATCTATATTATGAAACTAAAATGTACCAAAATTTCGGTGAGATATCAAAGGCTGTCAAAAGGTACTTGACACTTGTCAAAAGGTACTACAAAGGGCTTGATTAAGTATCTGTCCGGTATGAGTTACTTAATTAAGGGAAAATCCATAGGCCAACTTAACTAAAATCCTCTTAGTTTCACTTTAGTACACAGATCCAACACATCACAAAACACCAGTGTGAGTTGACCTCGCATTGTATAGGCTTTCTGTGCAATGTGAGATAAACTTATACTTGAATTTAATGTTTGATGTACAGCCGTGGTAGGTACTATTGCGCTTATATCTTAGGGGATGATCCGAAATCCATTATAGTTACAATAAAACGCATCTGAAGCCACGTGATACTAGGTTTTATTGACTGATGTAAACAGTTTTGTAGGGTAGTTTGTCTTGTCATTTGGGATTTAATGAAAATGATAACGTGGGCTCTAGATAAAACGAGGTTCTATGAGCGAAAGCGGTTGTCGATGTGTCAATTTGTTTGGGTTTGATCATGTGACATTTCGGTAGTTCATTTTAATTCCGTACATTTTTGACTTTTCTAAAATTTATGTCGCTGACAGAATATATGTAATATAGCTGATAGATTGTTGATTTGTTTAGGCGCTCGTGCCAATTTAAGTAAATAAAAAATAACATTTGAAATCCTTACTATTATTATTACTTTACTAATATTATAAACGCCAAAGTTTGTATGTATGGATGTATGTTTGTTACTTTTTCACGTCAGAACGGCTAAACGGATCTTGATGAAATTTGGCAGAGCGGTAAATTATAGTCTGGAATAACACATAGGATACTTTTCATCCTGGGAGTATGTTCCTTTGGGATAATTTTCGACAATAACGCGGGCTGAGCCGCGAGCCGTAGCTAGTAAATAATAATGAAAACTAATTTAATCACTTCAAAATGTTGGAAATATTCAAAAGGTTTCTTTTCACAGCCAAAAGGATTCCCTCAACAGCCTAATCTCTTATCAAATAGAGTTTAAATTAAAATATCCGACACTAAAGCAGACTGCTCAATAGTGATATGGTTTCAATTGTTATTTGGTAGACGGAATACTTCCATACAAACTGTTATGAAATAAATCTATAGAGCAATTCTAAGAAGACACGTTCAGTATTTACATGAAGCAACTGCCTGTCTGGCCCTTGCGACCCAGTTACTGGATAGAATGGATAGACACCTTGCCGACCCCAATCTAGTTGAGAAAAAGCTACGCAGAATCCATTCCATAGGTACTCTATGACATAACACAAAACTACTTAAAAGCTTGTCATTCTTAGTTGTTCTTCGTGATGATTATTATGAATTCTCTTACTTAGTAAGATTATTATATATCACTAGCGGTCCCGACAGACGTTGTCCTGTCCGAACGTTTGCTTTGTGTCTGACGAAAAATTACAGAAATCGATTGCAGTGCACCTACCGGGTCCAATTGTGAATCTAAACTTTTCTCGAATCCCGTTGGGCACACACAAAAAAAATCATCAATATCGGTCCAGCCGTTTAGGAGGAGTTCAGTGACATACACACGTTCACGTTTTAGCATATATGTATACGTATTTTATTAGTATCTATTAATATATTATTTGTGTATTCTTTCCGCTATTATAATTTTTATTTTTATTTGTTGTAAACTAACCACAGTGTAGTCTTTTCAACCCAAAGGTTGACTGGTAGAGAATGCTTTGATGCATTAAGTCCGCCCATATACCACTATTGTACATTAAGTTTAAATGAATAATAAATCTGCCTAGCTTTTCCCAACTATCTCGGGGTCGACTTCCAGCCAAACCAGATTCAGCTGAATACCAGTATTTTACGTGCTATTCACGCTGCCTACCAGACCTCCACAACCCATTAACTGGATAACACTGTACTTCTTGGCAAGACAGATTTACTGGCTTCTGACAATCCGTGACAACTGCCAAAGATCTACAAACGACAGCCGGGACCAATGGCTTAACGAGCTTTCCGAGGCATGGATGAAACTCGGTATATAAAGATGGTCACCCATCCACAGACCAACCTCGGCAAACGTTGCTTAACCTTGATCGATCCATGCGGCTGTTATTCTTTAGCCACGAGCTCCTCATAATATTTATCTATATTATGAAACTAAAATGTACCAAAATTTCGGTGAGATATCAAAGGCTGTCAAAAGGTACTTGACACTTGTCAAAAGGTACTACAAAGGGCTTGATTAAGTATCTGTCCGGTATGAGTTACTTAATTAAGGGAAAATCCATAGGCCAACTTAATTATGTTCCATCATAGAACTGTTTATCGACGCTTTGTTATCTTCTACTATTTTATTGCTTTATATCAATGACTATTGGCTATTCTATTAATTATATTGAATTCCGTGTGGCCTTGTCAGTCGAGTGTTTATAACGCTACTGCTGAGTTTGTAATCTATGCGAAAGTGTCATTTTTTTTTCTTCCTCAAGTCTGGATTCGACACCGGTTGATAGCAAAAAGCTTACCCCTATAACGTTTTTTTTTTTAAGGGTGGGAAATCATTAAATGACTTCTTCCGCTCTGGGTGGAGCGGAAGGGCGTGTCAGACTCTTACTATATAAACCTATCCGTGTTCCTTCTAAAGCCCTTTGCGTTCCAGGGCCGCAGTGACTCTTTCGAACAAATTCCGCAACCCTGGCAGCCCCTATAACATAATCATTCATACCCCGACTTCGCCCTCTACTGATCATAGGACTCACTTTTCTCATGCTGGTACCCGCTTTCCGTGCCAGCTTCATCTAGCAGCGTTATTGTGTTACATTCCCGTGCCAGCTCCATCTAGCATGTTATTGTGTTACATTCCCGTGCCAGCTCCATCTAGCAGATCAGCGTTATTGTGTTACATACCCGTGCCAGCTCCATCTAGCAGCGATCAAATCTCGCCGTGTGAGCGTAAGTGAGCGTCAGTTAACGCTCACTTACGCTCACACGGCGAGATTTCATTAGTACTAATGATAGCACACTTCACCTACGTTTTCACCGGAAGATTTTTTTAGAATTGACCATCTGGTTCGCGGTGGAAACAAGACTGGAGTCAGATTTACTGGCTTCTGACAATCCGTAACGACTGCCATAGATCTACAAATGACAGCCGGGACCAACGGCTTAACGTGCTTTTCGAGGCACAGAGGATATTCGGTATGTTAAGATGGTCACCCATCCGCAGACCAACCTCAGCAAGCGTTGCTTAACCTTGATCGATCCGTACCGCTGTTATTATTTAGCCACGAGCTCCTCATGGCCCTGATAACATGGGACTTTAACAAAACTAGCGAAATGAGGTTGCATCTCTGCTTAACCCTCGAGTATAGGCTTGATGTTGTTAATGTTATTGATGTTATTTTATGCAGTCAGTTAAAGGCTTATTAAACTTGTGACTTGTGGCCGATGCGCCACACGCACATTTATTTTTGAGAATTCTTTAATAAAGTGCAAGTTGGACTTGCACACGAAGGGTTCCGTACTATAAGCCGAAAAAAACACGTTCCTTGTATCCCTTTTGTATTTTCAACTTTTTAAATTTTCCTTTATTTGTGCTGGAACGTTCGACGAGGTCAACGGGAACTATCATATAGGTTTTCGACTCAATACCTATAGGGTACTTCCGGTTGGCCTAAAATTGACAATTTCGGGAAAAAAAGCAAGTCTTACAGCACAAGTAAAGGAAACATTCCGAAAAATTCAAAAGGGGGGAAAATTAAGATAAAATTTTGGTACTTACAAGTTTTCAAAATCTAAATTTGCCCATATCTTTTTATCGTGTTGACTCAGGATTTTTGTACACCTAATAGGGACTAGCCCTCAATATCTGGTATACATTTTAATTTGCTAGATCTTCAATTCGAATTCGAGAAACCCGTTCTTGAGAAAATCGGTGATGACACACGGACAGACAGACGGACAAGAGAGTGATCTTATAAGGGTTCCTTTTTCTACCTTTTGAAGTACGGAACCCTAAAAAGATGCACTAAACACTTCTGTTTGCCTCTTCAAGGAATTCAAGTGCGATATTATGTCCGTTTCAAACAGAAGTTCTTGACCTGTGTAAACCTATGACCTTTTAATCCTTTTCTTAACCTTTCCCATCACGAAAACGATTCACTATTTAAATTGTCTGAATGCTAATTTTGATGGCGTTGATGAAGCTGAGATTTTGAATATAAAATAATATGTGACAAGAACAGAAGGCTCATCAAAAGTTTTTTAAATCTTTGAAACAAACTTCCTTTACTCGACTCATTCGCAATGAAAATGAAACAACTCTCGATTCATATAAATAAATAACAAGCTGTTACTGTGAATTTAATTGAGGACGGCTTGGTCGAGTGAAGGAAACGACATTAAATATGTATGGGTAGGGGCTACTCTACTTGCTTACTTAAATCCTAAGGACAAGTGGTCCTTCTACTGCCAGAGTGGTCCTCTATCGCAAACGGTCTTGAGTTTCAATCTTGCTTCTCGTCGTTCCAATGCTCAACGCTTCTACCAATACGGCGCGCTAAGAATAAGGCAACCGCAATGTCAAAAAAAACGTCAAAAGTCAAAGCATTTATTTCAAATAAACCACTATCAGGTACTTTTAAAGTGTCAAAGTCAGTCCGTCAAAAACATGAAGCTATTTGCACGTTCCAAAGCGTAGATCTTTATGGAGAAGAACGTGCAAGAATGCATCTTTATCCTAAAGGATTCGAATCTATAATAATAATAAATTTATTCAAATACAAAACGTCTACAAAAGTGTAATAACATTTTCCATACAACTATTATAGTGCCTAAAAATAAACTAAAACTAAGATATTTTGATTAGGTATGCAATTAACGGTGGTTCGGAATTGTAATGTTAGATAGCGATCCGTCCGATCTAGGTTACTTTAAACCTGTGTTTCAGGCCCAGACTCATCTATCGTTTGTTTAGATTTGGGATGGGAATTCCTTTAAAGTATTTATAAGTTTTTTTCTATTTATAGAGCTTCTACTCTTTACAATTTTTATAAAATGCTAGTCATATGTGTTTTTTTTAAATTTTATCCTATTTCCAACTAATCGCATTTAATTACCTGGACACAGGATACACTACGGTGTAAGCTGTGGTCTCCTATACCAAAAGGTTCACACGTAAAATAACCCTTAGTATTATTGTGACTTCTATTGTATCCTGTGTATGATTAATGATAACATTATGGCGACATTAAATACTCAGTTTTATGAGTATTATCATTTTTTATCTTTGGGCTATGCAGGTATCACACCTGCGTAGCCCAAAGGATTAGGTGGCGGTATACTTATACTACAACCGGCAGTTATATTTAGGTCGCATGTTATTGGGGATGAGTGAGTTACTAAAGTGACGGTTACTGAGAACTTTCTCATGGAAAAAGCCAACATCACTTTGCTCGACTAGGGTATCGAATCCAGGCATAGCATCAACGATTGCAACCACTTAGCCTAACAAGACAGTTTCAGCTTCCTTCAGTTGCTGTTTATTGGCGATCCTTGATTATATCAGTGTTCAAAGCTGGTAATTCTCATTAATCATGCCAGAGTAAACTTTGTTTTCAAAGATCCTGGTCCGTTAGATATAGGTTCTGAAGTTATAATAATAATAATATTGATTTATTTGCAGACCGAGGTCCATAGCGAATGCCTATTGCATTAAGTCCGCCTCTGTACATTTGTGTGCGTAAAGTGTAAATAAATAAATAGCGTTAGTAAATACATTAAGCTTATAAAACTATTGTTAGTAGTACACATACAATAAAACAAGACAGTTACAATTTAACACCAACAAATATGCCAGTCCACTCACCCAGCCACGACCTTACCTTATAAATAAAGGTGTTCTGGACAGCCGATCCGGCTTTATCGAGAATTATTTGCATTGTTTCCAAGATAAGTGTCTCTTGTCGTGTGTATCTTTTAACTTGGTAAGGATATTCCTAGACATAGACGTTAGGATTTTATAGGTTCCCAAAGATTGAAGAAAATGGTGATGGTTCCTTGCAAAAGAAGGGGGTCTTTGGAATTGAATGGGGAACCTATTTAGACGTAAAGAAACGCAATTGAGAAAGTTATTTAAATCACACGTAAATCGAATAAAAGCTCTCGTAAAGGGGCGCGATGCAACATTGAAACCTTTTTTATTGAATTTGGATGTGTAATAGAACAGTTTTTGAGGAGCTTTGAGGAGCGAAAGAAAAGAAGAATGAAAAAGTATTTAATTGCCACAAAACGACATACATAATTTTATTTTTCTTAAACTAAACCTTCAACGATAGTGTTAGTTGTTCTTAAATTATATTAGTAAAGACACGTTACAAACAATAAGAAAAATAAATAACAAAAGTATGAGTCGGTATAAATAAAGTAGATGTATGACTTGGTTGTGGCAAAAGGGCTTCCACTCAGCATAATGCTGTGCCGTGGGGGACCCACAGCACGGCGCTGATTTTCAGTGGTCGCCTATGACATGACGTACGGAAACCAAGCCCGCTGTTTATGTGAAAATAGATACTAATGAAACAGTCGAATTGAGAACCTGAAGTCGGTTAAAAAAATATACTAAGTGTCTTGACAAAAACATAAAAAAGTAATGCCCAAAAAACGCCGCGCGCCGATTCAATGCGTTGTCTCGTCCACGCCTACACTCGCGTGGCGCACAAAACCCTTACTTTGAGAGCCTACGTGACGTCGCACACTCACGTGACGCCGCGTGTCGTCAGGACAGCGCGCGCCACTCAGACGCGCGTCGGTCGACGAGTTATGACGTCAGTCGGCGCACGAGTCCTGCGCAGTTATGCGCCATGGGAAAAAAAGCGTGGTGCTCAGCAAAAAACACCCCCATATCGCTGCGGCATGATAACAGCAGTAAGTGTCGATCTTCTAGTTTATCGACGCTGCCGCTTGCTTGGTCCGTAGACACCCGTCTACGGAACAACCATTCCCTGTAACTCTGCTGAGGCCCTAGGGGGCCCCTTCTATTTTGCTGACATCTCTAAGCATTGCTGAACCTTGAAGGTCGACCTGTGCAGCTGCTATTCACAGGGTTCCATAAAACAATTGTACTAAGTCATACTTGTAGCGGCCTACTTGGGTTCCGGCCATAGATATAATAATGTTCCGGCCCTGGTTGAATCCATGGTCCGGAGCGAGGAGGCTTGGGAAGCAGTCACCTCCTTCTGCGAAGCAGTAATGCTAGCGAAGGAGGAGGCGGGCCACGCGAGGGAAAGGCAAGGCCTTCGCCCCAACCGCCGCTACAGGAGAAGACGCCCCGGGCGTCGGGCGTCGCAGGGCGATCCCCGGCCACCTTAGGCGCGGGCCTGCGGACGGCGAGCGTTGGGTGGCTCGCTGTCCGATCACCATTAGGCCCGGGTCGATGGCGCGTTGTGTTTCACGCGCGCCTCAAAGAGATGTCAGCATAGAAGACGGGGCCCGCTAGGGCCGGAGCCTGCCAGGGTTGCGGAATTTGTTCGAAAGAATCACCGCGGCCCTGGAACGCAAAGGGCTTTAGAAGGAACACGGATGGGTTTTAGTCAGTAAGAGTCTGAAGTCATTTGATGAATTCCCATCCTTAACAAAAAAGCTGCCTACTTGGGTATCCGGTGGTCGTTTAGGTTATAGTTTTCAAACACAACACAGAGTGGACTTTCTGCCATTTAATGTTCCATGCATTGAATCTTTTACGAGCACAGAATGTCTGTAAAGATGCTGAAATCGCTGTTATCACTCTAAACTGCTCTGTTAAACTTTATGCTTTATTCTCATCGTTAATGAATGCTATTGTCATGTTGGTTTAACGATCTGAAAACGTGTGCTTTGGTTTCCTCCGTAATAGGTTGTTTTAAATTAGTAGGGTATTTTACTGAAATAATCTAATTAGTCCGTGCTGGCGCTGCCGCTGCGGCTGCAGAGAACCTCAAGAGGCGGAAATATAGTAAATTTGTTGGTAGTTATATTTTCGAACCGTTTGGGGTTGAAACTTTCGGGTCGTGGGGTCCAAATGCGCATTACTTGTTTAAAGATCTCTCAAGACGCTTAGTTAACACTTCACGTGATCCAAGGGCTACTAAAACGTGGCAATGCCGCCAGTCTTTTGGGTACACTTTCAGTCGACAGCGATGCGGATGAATTTTTTGACGCCATATTTTAGGGTTAATTTGGTTAGGAGCTATTATTTTATGTTTAGTGTATATAGTTAGTTAAGTATTTATTAAAACAGTTGTAAATATATATGTAAATAAAAATCATAAGACCGTCAGAAAGATTTCCAAAATATATTGGACACGTATTTTATCTTTTCACTACGTTGGTACAATTTTTACCAGCGACGTGACGTCACGTGTGTTTTCAAAGCACTATATCGTCTTATTATTTGTTTACGTGAAAAATAAATAAATAAGTATATGTAAATACACTACCCGTGCAAAGCCGGAGCGGGTAGCTAGTCTTGATGTATTTTCTAGAATTAAGTTAATGTTAGATGATATTTATATTCTTAAAAGAACCACCGACTTATATTTTATTTCATCGTACATTGAAAGGAATCTTCCAAGAAGGTTTTTATCTTCTGCAAAAATCTGGCCTTCTCTATAAGTCCGTCAAGCAGTCAGAAACGGAACCCTTATTGGTTCACTCGGTTATCTGTTTGTCTGTATGTCTGTGACAGCCGATTTTCTCCGAATCTACTGGACTGATTCGGATGAAATTTGGTATACATTTAATCTTCTGTGACTTAAAGACAAACTATAAAATTAAAACAAAAAGTTTTTTCAACTATACCGTGTTACATATCAAATGAAAGGGCTCATTGTCAGGATCTTAAATGTATTTATATCATAATTTTAAAATATTCCATGCTGGAATGAGAAAATAGATGAAAATTTACCATTCCCCCGTTATTTCTGAAACTACTAAGCCTACAAGCAGATGAATTGATCTTTACTTATATCATATTAGCCGGAAGAAGTCCAGCTCCCTCAAGTGGGGGTGTAGCTATTGCAATGCACAGAGAACGCTGCTGCCCATACTCTGGTAGTCCCTTAGTCGCCTCTTACAACAGGGAAAGTGATGGGATGGTGCTAAAAAAAACCTATGAGAAGTCTATGATTTTATAGTAACATTAAAAAAAATATAATTCGTTCTGAACCCTTTTCACGCGAGTCCGAATCGCACTTGGCCGGTTTTTCTAAAGCAACTGACATTGATAATATCGGTCGCAAGAAAAAGCCAGTGATACTGAGGTAGAGTTTCTAGAACTGAAACAAAGTTGGAAGTACAAATATAAAAAATTTCATTTAAATTTAAAAAAATAATGTTACGCAAAAACTTACAGCCGGGTTTTATGAAACAGTTTAGAACTATATGCATGGTACGAATTGGTCGTTTTCTATACACAAGCGGTCAGTCAAAAAGTGAGGACCGCGCTTTTATTCATGATACGATTTTCGAAATTATCGGAATACAAGGCGTTGAAAGTCGCTGGCAAAGTGCTACTTTTTACCCGACTGTCGCAGAAAGTGGGTTATGTTTTTCGGGAGTATATGCACGTAAGTTTGTATATCTATTTCTTTGGTACGCCCTGTAACCTAAACGGCAGAATAGATATTGACCAGTGAGATATCATTAGATTTGTCGAAGTGACATAGGCTATAATTATGACTTATCGTCAGTGAAGTTCTAACAGTTCTTAAAAATAAAAGTTTTCACAGGAGAGTAATAAAACTGTATATATATTTGTTAGCAACCCTCGATATACATTTGGAAAAAGGATTTCAAATCAGTCAGGTCAGCTATCTCCGTTTTGCGGGCCAATTCTACTCATTATTATAAGCATTTATTTAACTTGTACTATTTGTATGTAAGTTGTCCGTCAAAATTTGCAAGCAATTTTTCGACCATGTTTTGTATCAGATCGAGCTAAAATTTTGCATACACATTTAGTTCGGGTGACAGTACAATGTGCAATACTCAATAATGTAATAATTTCAACATGACCGCCACTCCAAGATGGCGGATTACATTTTATTTTCAACCCTCAATACGGTTATCAAACGAAAGGGCTTGAAGAGTAGAACACAATTAAAAGCTTGTTGTAAAAATATTTATTTTTAGGATTGGTCGAATGAAAGCGCGTAAACTCTCTTCGTCGAATGACATTCAAATGTTAAAAATTATTTAAGCACTGTTAGAACTTCACTGACGTTCTGTCACTTCGGAAAAAAAAAAACAACCAAGGAATTAAAACAAAATGTCAGCTGCCATCCATCAAATTAAAGGGCTCAAATTAAGGAAGACAATTCCAAAATGCACCTTACTCAAAATAAATAAAATATTTTTCTTCACCGTAAGTGAGTTTTGTTTAATACGTAGAAATATGTAGGTGTGTACAGTCATTTGCGATATTAGATTTTGCTTATTTCAAAATATTCAGTGGAACACTTTTTAAGTGCGTATCGGTCCTTGCGCTGTGGATTCCGTTGGCGGTAACTATTCATAATGTTATAATAATGCACGCAAGTTATCAATTCATTATCACACTGCATAAATGACTAAATATTGACTACACGAAAGGAAGAGAATCTCTTCTCTTCTCTTCCCGCATATGATAAATAATAATTAACCATTTATTTTCAGGTTACAAAGACCCATTGATACCTTACCCCAAGTATACATAATTATAGTAACAATTTGTGTTAGTAAATAAGACTTAAAACTATGTTAGGTATCACTTAGTTGCACTAAGTCTTTGTGCGTTCCGGTGGCACTTGTCTGCGAAAGTGGCGGAAAACTACATCCTGTAGCTGTCTTCCATCACCTGATGTAGGTAGCATGTTGGTATGCGCACCACAAACGGCTTAAAATTGACGTTGCGATGAGACTCCAGCAGCTGCACTCTCGGCGCATACTTCAGCCTCGGGCGCACGTACTTCACGATGTCTTCCGCGTCAATGGTGTAGTGGAGACAGGAAATATATTCCGGGGTAGGTATATGCATGAGTGATTGTTTTTCATGATTCCACTACATCATTGTGGAGCGGCATCTCACATTCACCTTCATTCTTTTCATTGATAAACTGACACTAATTACCGAGTTGAACAGTTGTGTAACATCTCGACAGATGAACAGGCCGAAATTATAAGGGTTCAGGTTTTCCCCCTTTGTCAACGAACCCTAAAACTTCGTAGAATTCTCTAATATGATTACTTTTTTTCAAAACCTCTTACGTTTGTGAGATTAGATTTTGATTTGGCTAGGTCCCACCCCACAGCTCCATAAAGTTAGGTCTCGAATATTACCTTGCATTTCGTAAGCTTTTTATGATTGCTATTTTACTAGTATTTATAGTTGTCATGTAGCGTTTAGCTCGTGTCTAAATTATAACAGCCGCACGGGTTGAATGCCAATGTCAGCCTGAAGATGGGTGACTGTCTATTACATACCGAGTTTCCTCCGTGCCACAGAAAGCACGTTCAGCCGTTGGTCCCGGCTTTCATTTAAACATCGTTGGCAGTCGTTACGAATAGAAGCCAAAAGAATCTGATACTAGTCTTGTCTAGGGGCTTCGTATTAGCGAAGAAGGAGGCGGACCGCGTGAGGGAGCAGCAAACCTCACGTCCCAGCCGCCTCAACAGAAGGAGACGCCCCGGGTATCGGGAGTCGTAGGGTGATTCCCGGCCATAGTAGGCGATGAGCGTTGGATGGCTCGCCGTCCCATCAGAACCAGACCTGGGTCGACGGCGTTGTGTTCCACGCGCGCTTAAAAGACATGTCAGCATTAGTGACGGGGCCCGCTGGGCCAGTGCCTGCCAGGGTTGCGGATTTTTTTGAAAGAGCTGCCGCGGCCTTGGAACGCAAAGGGCATTTGGAGGGACACGGATGGGGTTTAGTCAGTAAGAGTATGACACTCCCTCCCGCTCCGCCCAGAGCTGAAGGAGCCATTTGATGATTTTCCATTCTTAAAAAAGGGGGTATCGTAGTACCCGGTTACTGAGTTGTGGAGGTCAGATAGACAGTCGTACCATGTAAAATACTGGTATTCAGCTGCAGCCGGTAAGACTCCAAGCCTTTTTTTTTCTTATAAGATTTGACCTCCTAAACGCAAGGACAAATTTCTCTTTCTTTGCTTTTCGTTGTTTTAAAAACATTGATTTGGATCGTTAAAGAGCTGACGTTGATGGCATTGACTGGTTTTCTGTGAACAACTGTGAGAATTTGGTCGTATTCAGTTTCTGAGATATTTTTTAAATTAGACCAAAATTAGAGAGGCAAATTGACGAGAGCCAAACCTCGAATACTTTTCAATTAGAATGTTCAGTTGGATGTCTCTGACCACATTTCCTCTTAAAATAACGTTAAAATCAATGGTAGGTACTGTACTATAGTAGGCGCCAGATAAATGTGGAATAAAGTATATTGACCTTTCCCTAATAACTGCTCATAGGTACCTGAACAATTAAATATGAATCGTTTTTCATTATTAGACAATGTTAAGGATCACGAGAGATGATGATTCGGGACATCTTTGTGTCATTAATTCCGTTTTTCAAATTAAAAATGTCAATAATTGTAGGTGGGTCAATGACCGTTATTCCACGATTATCTGGCGCCTACTATAACATTTTAGTAAAATAATACAAATACGAACCCACAGAAACAAACGAGTAGCTAAGGCCTAATTTTTCAATAGTAAGTGAATAACTTTTGCCAAAAAACTGACAAAATAAAGGTAACTGGACTATTGAAAAATCAACCCTTGTGAAAATTAAATAATATAGTCGGGGTATATACTTTGATCCACAAAGAAAACACCAACTATTGCGTGTAAAACTGTGTTAAATAGTGCGTAAACAAAATAAAGAGTGGATTTTTTTTTTTTTCTCATCGTTGTTTTGAGTGTATCACTAACATAGTTATAAGTTTATTTATTGTTACTAACACTATATGAGTCTTCGTTGCTCTCAATAAATAATTTATTATTTATTTAAACTTTATGTACAATAGTGGTACATGGGCGGACTTAATGCATCAAGGCATTCTCTACCAGTCAACCTTTGGGTTATAAAGACTATACTGTGGTAGGTGTACAATAAATAAAAATAAGATTCAAATTGAATTTTAACATTTCGGAAAGAATATACTGATAATATATATAATACTAATAAAATACATATATATGCTAAAATAATAAACTAATAAATATGATATATAATAATCATCCCGATTAAGAGAGTTCATAGTAATCATGACGAAGAACGACTAAGAATGACAAGCTTTTAAGTAGTGTTTTCGGATTTTACGCTTAAAGGAAAATTTTGACTCCGCCTTCTTGATGTCAAGGGGTATTATATTATTACAATAAAGTCCTTGTAGGTCTTTAGTGTTTTTTTTTGCCTGCTTGCATTGCTGTCTGACTGAGCTTACATGGCGGCCCGAACTCGGATGTGCGAACAGTGTAGCGGCTAGTGTAGCACTCAACCGTAACTAATCGCGTAACCGAGCCGGTAGACGACGAATTCTAGAGGTGCGCGGAGTTATTAAATGGGGTAGCGCTATAATAACTAAAATAAAATAGACATATTCTGTGAAAATGTTTACTACCGGGTACTGAACCCTAAAAATGTCGTTAGTATCATTCGCATCCCAGTGATAAACTGACAAAAATAGTTACTAATTCGTAATTCCCCACATTTTGACCAGTTTATTGTTGTGTGATGGTTGTGTGAACTTGAATTAAAACGTTTTGTAAGTACTTTTTGAAGTGAGTAGGAAAGTAAGAAGTAGATTGAAAGTAGAATATAAAGGAAAAATAAATAAGCGATATATAAGAACTTCCGAAAAGTCGTGTTGTTTTGAAGTTTGAAATATTAAAACAATACCAGCTGACGTTTTCCCGTCTTTTTATAAATAACGGAAAAATTGCTTCACGAAAGCAATCATGTGTCCGAAAATTGACATCCATAATATTTAGCAGGCATAGATTTCAAACGGGTTTGTATTTAACCCAAGTCATATCTGGTGACTTGGGTTTTAGACCCGATTTTGACTTGGCTATTTCTCGTACCTTCTAGTTGTGATATTAATGTATCTATACCTTACATGCTAAAGGTATATTTTAGGGATCAAAATGCGGGATTAGGTGAAAACATACAAATAGTACACACATTTGACTGTGATAACAGCGCACGCTTCAAATATGTTATTCACCATCCAAGCACCATCGAATTTGAATGAAATACCTACAACGGTTAATGTACACTTTTTTCCCACCTGCACGCAAAATACGCGCTGAGTCGTGGAGTTGCGGAAACCAGCCAGATTTACATACATACATACATAACGGTTTATGTAACAGGATGGGCCTGTCAGTCCCTACCAGGCATGCCGACTGTAAAGGTCAAATTGCGTCCTCAAACAGGAACGCTTTGTCCAATAATCTGATTGAGAACGTCCTCAATTTCAAACGTCCATTAAAAGCATAAATATGGACACTCCTTGTCAAACGTCATGTCTTTTTCGCTGACTTAATGGCTTTTTATCCATCTAGCTAATAAAATAATTGAATCGTAAAACACTCGTAAAATTAAGTCGTAAAAAGTCTACAGGTATTGTTTTTATTGTTATTAAGTGGACTACTGCCATAGTTTTGCTTTTAATATCTAAATTAATGGCTTTTGATTAAGTGGTTTTACTTCGTTTGTCCAATTTTGGGACTGTCTCAAAACGAATTTCAATTTTATTTGTTGGGTTTAACGATTTGCCAAAAAAGTTTATTTTCATAGTCAAGAGACGAGGGCCTTTTCGATTTTCAGTGCCGATATTGGTTATAAAAGGGTTTCTATCTTACGAAGGGGTAGTGTTCCACAACTTGGTGTTTGGGATCAAATGTGAAATTCTAAATTAAAGCTGAACCTTGCTAGACTGAGTTAGTTGATCCTTGTAAGATTGGAAAGATGATGAAGGAATTTGACGAAAATAAATATAAAGAGCGTTAAACAAGCAATTCTTGTATATGTCACCGGAAAATAGCAAACTCCGTAAGATTATAAAATAACTTGAGAGATTGTAAACTCTCGATAAATTGTCTACAACATTTGGAATAATATTTTACGCATCAAAATTTGATAGTCTATAATCTCGCGAAGTCATTCCGAGAAATTGTGGACATCACAAAACGTTTACAAAAAAATAAAACTAGCAAAACTTGGTCACACAGGTACTAAATACTATAGTAGGCGCCAGATAAATGTGGAATAAAGTATATTGACCTTTCCCTAATAACTGCTCATAGGTACCTGAACAATTAAATATGAATCGTTTTTCATTATTAGACAATGTTAAGGATCACGAGAGATGATGATTCGGGACAGTTTTGTGTCATTAATTCCGTTTTTCAAATTAACAATGTCAATAAATGTAGGTGGGTCAATGACCGATATTCCACGATTATCTGGCGCCTACTATAAGAGCATAACCCATTTCAAAACTTTTTTTTTAAACTAACTTCTTTAGCGTATTCGACCACGTGATAGGTGATAAATATTACAAGGGAGCATAATCCCGGCATCAAAATCCTGTGTCCTATTCCAGGAAAATGTTCTACCTTTGTGCTAATTTTCATTCAAATCTACCCAGTCGTTAAGAAGAGATAACAAACAGATAGACGGACAGAGTTACATTCACATTTATAAAAATACATATGAAAAACCCGTCAATTTCCTAATGTTTTCAGCATAGCGTGATAAATCCCAGTTTCCAGAGATTAATTCCGGGTTACCCATATTAAACTGCGTCTCGCTGTTCATAATATTATAATCCTTTAATCGCCTTTCGACACCCTTTGAGTGAAAAGCAACGTCAATTATCTCGTTTTTGAAATCACTGGGTAAATTTTCTCATTTTTTTAAACCAGCCTTATGTTTTGGGTGAATTTTGAAAGCCACGAGTGTTGCTACTTATAAAAAAACGTTTTTACAAAAAAATATAAACGCCTTCCATTCCTATTTCCTCAAGCTATTTTGATTTCAAAACCAAACTACAAAACCGATGTTAATGAAATCTATGGGATCAATCGGAACGTATATTATCCTTTATAATGAAACAATATTTTTTCAAATCGGTTCATAAACGACGGAGTTTGAGGTAACAAACAAAAAAAAAATTTAATTGAGAACGTCCACCTTTTTTTGAAGTCGGTTAAAAATAAAGGACGACTGACAATTCAACCTAATGATCAACAACGTTAAGCAATATGTCACCGAAAAGGGGAGGATCCTCCGAACCAGACGGTTGTTGTGTCTGGTGGGCAACTGCCCAATAGTTGATATTCGGACTGTTGTATATGTTCAAATCGCACGGAGAACTTTGCTTGCGCGATGCAGGATTTCGATGTTAGTTCGGCTTAGATGGCGCTGCGGTTCTTTTTGTTGCCGTACAAATTTCGTATCTTAGTTTTTTATGTGGTGGCGATTGATGCCGCTACATGTCATTGGAAAGGTTTTTTATATTCTACAACTTTCACTATCGCAGCATGCATCGAATCACTGTGGGGAGAAAGTTTCCTATACTGATGTAATAAAGCTGAACAGTTTGTTTGTTTTGGAAAATTATTTTTGTATATGATAGCCACACTATCTAAGCACTATCTAAGTAATACAATTAAGCTGAAGAGCTTGTTTGTTTGTTTTAACGCGCTAATCTCTCATACATTCTCGCCGGTCCTCTTTTAGATGGTTATAAGCCTGTCATAAGGCAGGGATTCCCAATCTTTTTTATACGGCGACTCCCTTGAATTGTGTTTTTTTTTTGTAACGCCCTTGTAAAAGAATATACTTGCGGTAGCTCCATTTGGGAAAACTAGTAGGTACGTACAATCAATGAGACGATTGAATTTGCTTTTCTGATCTGAAAAATATTATTAAAAATGTGTGATTAAGGTCGATAAGTCTTCGACCAATATCAATACCTATTGAAAACTTGGCTTCAGATTTTACGTGCATAATGGCTTTCAAAACTTCCCATTTTATTTGCCAGTTGCAGCATTTGCGTTTTATTTCCGAGGCGGTTCGCGATGCTTCTGGGAAAGCACCGTGACGCCCTGAGGAGTCGCGACGCACTGTTTGGGAACCTCTGTTATAAGGGAAGGGGAGCAAGAAACGATGGATGGATTGTATGTAAAAAGATAGTCACAACATGTTAACTGTTCTGATAAGAGACGAAATTGTTCTTTCAATTAATGTAGACATACAGTTTATAAAGCGTGCTCCATCTTGTACCACATCATCCCTTTCCTCCAGGTGAGATTGTGGTGTGAACCTATAAAATCCATAGGTATTCAATTGTATCGAGGTCGATGTACCTTTGTTTTGCATATCTACGTCATCCAATAAATTTCAAGGAATTCCTTACAAAAAAACACAACAGATTTTGAAAAATAGCCGCTGAATGATTTTAGTAGCAAAAATGTAGTTTTTTGAAGACTAAAAGAAAAACACGCCGGATTTGATCAACAACATTTTTGTTCGTCTAAATAAGCTGTGTTTTTGAGCGTGGAACGCTCTCAAACAAAGTTAACTCGACCATTGCCATTGAAACACACGTACAATATACATTTCGAAGAATTAGGAATTTCTCGTAACTAGCATTATGTGTTCCAGGGTTTTTGTTAGTTTGAAATATTGTTATAGCTAACAAAGATTTAAAATAAATTTTGAAACATGAAATAAAGCTTTATATTTGGAGCCGTCAAATTCACATCGTTTTTTTGGGTTCCGAACTCAAAGAGAAACCAAATATATATAGATATTTTTTTTTTAAGGATGGAAAGTCATCAAATGACTTCTTCCGCTCCAGGTGCAGCAAAAGGGAGTGTCAGACTCTTACTGACTAAAACCCATCCGAGTTCCTTCAAAAGCCCTTTGCGTTCCAGGGCCGCGGTGACTCTTTCGAACTAATTCCGCAACCCTGGCAGGCTCTGGCCCTAGCGGGCCCCGTTTCCTATGCTGATATATTTTTGAGGCACGCGTGGAACACAACGCGCTTTCAACCTGGGCCTGGTGGTGATGGAACCAATGGAAAATAAAGTAGAGTGGAGTCCGATCGTCTGTCGGTCAACGAGCTGTATCTCAAGAACCTTAATAAGTAGACAGTTGAAATTTTCACAGACTGTGTATTTCTATTGCCGTTATAACAAAAAATTAAAGGGGGCTCCCGTACAAGAAACATATTTTTTTCGGTTTATGGTACGGAACCCTTGGTGAGAGTCCAAATCGTCCTTGGCCGGTTTCAATTACCTACTGAATGGCGTGAATTTTCCCGAAAACTCTCATAATGTTAAACATTGTGAGGGTTTTCGGGAAAATTCACGCCACTTAAACAAGAGGTCCTCTACCTTGAAAACGTAACATGGGACGCAAATATGACGTTGACGTCAATTTAACTAATGGTAAGTGTTATGACAGGTACAGGACTTGTCGCCTCAGTGCTCTTACGTGGTGCAAGTGTTTTCAAAAAACCCTCATTCATTTAATTTTATGACGTTTTTGCTTTTGGGAAGACCAGGCCCAGCAGGTCTTTTGACTATAATTTAAATTTTCTCAACTTGTGCAAATAAATGACGAAAAAAATGATGAAAACAAAGCAATAAATGACACGGTCTTTTATGGCTTTGTTTATATGACAATGTCAAATGTAAAATTTTGTGAAGTTTCAATTTGCTCGGAGTATTTACTCAAAAATGGCAACAAAATAATTTTGCTAGCCTAACTCTTTTTACAAGCTTTTATTCAACTTGCAACATTTGTTTAGTTTGTTTAGGTCAAATCTTGTAAGCTAAATTAGAACGTCTTCCTCGAATTGATTCAAATTTTACATATTGTGTTAGTTCTTATACATTTTTTTTTTTATGAAAACTATGCCCTGATTCTCCATACAAGGTTGGTTCCAAGACAAAGCTTGGCTCAACGATCAACAATACAGACACGTTTCTTCTTTTCAGTGCGTTAAAATAAAACCTTGTTTCTTTAAATTATTTCCTTCTTTTGTGGTTCGTACTATAACTCCGTTCTGTCTGGTATCGGAAGTAAAAAATAGCACCATCCCATCTTTTCACCAGAGTATGGGCAGCAGCATTCTCTGTGCATTGCAACAGCTACACTGCGATCGCTAACCCGCCTGCCAAGAGTGGCAATTATGGCAACACCTCCTCCTTTGGGGGAGGCCTATGTCCAGCTGTGGATGTCTTTCGGCTAATATGATGATATGATATTCTGTCTGGTGTCGGACGTAAACAAATAGCACAATCCCATCATTTCCCGTGGGTGTCGTAAGAGGCGACTAAGGGACTCATCAGAATATAGACAGCAACATTCTCTGTGCATTGCAACAGCTACACTGCGATCGCCAACCCACCTACCAAGCGTGGTGATTATGGCAACACCCCCTGCTTTGGAGGAGGCCTATGTCCAGCTGTGGACGTCTTTCGGCTAATATGATGATACGATATTTTGTCTGGTGTCGGACGTAAACAAATAGCACCATGATTGATGACTGGCCTGTTGGTCGAGTGGTTAGTGACCCTGACTGCTATACCGGAGGTCGTGGGTTCGATTCCCACCCAGGACAAATCTTTGTGTGATGAGCATGATCATTTGTTCTGTGTTTGGGTGTAATTTGTCTATAATATGTATGTATTTCGAAATATATAAGTATGTTTATCAGTTGTCTGGTTGCCATAGTACAGGCTCTGCCTAGTTTGGGATCGGATGACCGTGTGTGAGTTGTCCCAAGATATTATTATTAGATATTATAGATATTATTACCATCCCATAATTATCCGTGGGTGTCATAAGAGGCGACTAAGGGACTCATTAGAATATGGGCAGCAGCATTCTCTGTGCATTGCAACAGCTACACTGCGATCGCCAACCCACTTACCAAGCGTGGTGATTATGGCAACACCCCCTGGTTTGGAGGAGGCCTATGTCCAGCTGTGGGTGTATCTTTCGGCTAATATGATGATATGATATTCTATCTGGTGTCGGACGTAAACAAATAGCACCATCCCATAATTATCCGTGGGTGTCGTAAGAGGCGACTAAGGGACTCATCAGAATATAGACAGCAGCATTCTCTGTGCATTGCAACAGCTACACTGCGATCGGCAACCCGCCTATTATGGTAACCCCCCCTCCTTTGGGGGAGGCCTATGTCCAACAGTGGACGGCTTTCGGCTGATATGATGATATGATAACAAAAAAAATCTCAAAACCCGAACACAGCAATAAACTTAGTGGAAACAAGCAACGTTCTCATGAGAAAATTATTTCACACACAACTTTTGTCACACAAAACTTTCCTTCATCCATAACGAAGGTCACATTAATTCCTGCCAGGGTTACCGCTCCCTTTTGATTCACACTCTATTGGCTTCTCCTACAATTACGTTTCAAACTGCTTCGGGTAAACAGACGTAATGTGACGTTTTACTAATGGGTGGCAACCTTGAACGCAAAAAGGTTTGCACACAAGTCAAACTGCGGTCAACTCAGAAACTGTAGATTTATAACGTCATTTGATTCTGCCAGCGGCTTTGCCCGCGTGAATGTCGAAAATTATCCCTAGGGAATATACGCCTGAGATAAAATCTATCTTTGCGCCAAATTCCATTCAGATCTGTTCAGCCGTTCTGGCGTGATTGAGTAACAAACATACATCCATCCATACTTTTGCATTTATAATAGTAGTAATATGTTTGTGTACCACTTATTTAGTACCTATAAGTTTAATTCTTATACTAAATAAGCGGCACCCTTCAGTTGCATCTGGTCGGAAGCCGATGATTAAAAGTCGATTCCTAATATTTAAAAAAAAAAAACGCTAAGCAGATGTGATCTTATAAGCAAAATATTCTGTGAAGTTTAGCGAATAAAATTAATCCTATCTAGCTTTAACGTCGAGTTATCGGAAATGGGATTTAGGGCGAACATTTAGTGGTCGGATCTTTGTGCCTGTAAATGGGTTTATAACATAAAGCTCCGACCAATATTCTTGGAAGCAATAATTTTATATTGCGCTTTCTAAAAGCTTAAACTTAATTGCACTTTTCGAAATCGTTCGAGGTTGAAGACTAACTTATTTGTGCGAGGGGATTACGCACTTACCTACTCGTAAAAACGTATTCATTTGTTCCGTACCTGAAGGGTGGTTACCCTTCAGGTACGAAACAAATGAATACGTTTGCAGAATACGCTGGCAGACGGATTGACTGGTTAGTCAATCCGTCTGCCAGCGACCTGTATCTCATGAACCATAATTAATTAGACAATAAGGTCGACAGTTGAAATTTACAGAGAGTATTTTTCCATTGCTGCGCCTCATCATGCCGTGATTAAGTGTAAAATTCAAATTAAAATGATAATAAAATAAATTCAGTTTTATTAACAAATTACCTTCTGCCTGTGACTTCGTACGCGCATTTCCCGGATGTTTCCCGTTCCCGTATAGCCTGTAGCCTTCCTCATAAATGTGGCTATCATTTATACAAAAATAATTTTCCAAATCCAACTGGTAGTTCCAGAGATTAGCGCGTTCAAACAAACTCTTCAACTTTTAAAATAGATTCAGTCAATTTAAAAAGTTGTATTACTAAATAAAACCTCATTTGCGCATTGATAATCGGGTTGGCTTTAACTTTATGAGGCTGGTGGCGCAATTTTTTAAGGAACATGCGATATCCAGAACGTTTCATGTTATTTCATTATTTTGCCGATTTGTAATCTGCCGGTCACAACACAAGTTCAAAAGTGCGGTCACGCACTCGTTGGCGTCGTACTCGTATGTGTACTATGTCGATAAAAATATAACTATAAGTTTATAGTGTGTGAAATTGGGACTTGACTAGATAACTTAATTTTAAGTGTAAAGGAAAATCTGAAGTGAATATGTCAACGTCATGTTTGCAGCTAACCTCAAAAAAAAAATGATGGTATGTTTACTCTAGATTTTAAAAAGGTAAAACTTTTATTTGTCCTATTTTTGCTAAGGACCTTTTTGAAATTTTGATCAGATCGTTTAGCTAGACCCTAACTGCATCAAAGTTAAAAACAACATGCAAAAAGACATGTTTTAGAATTACGCTGTTAAGCCAACGCCACGTTTTCCTAGTTACTAATGCACACTATCTCAAAAACTACTGAACCGATTTTGATAAAACTTACACTTTCCCTAAGTTCGACTATACCTAGTCCAATTAAAAAATAATTTTAGCAAGCCGACATATTTTTTTTAAGATATGCGCGTACAAACAAATTTGGCACACATGTTGAGAAGCTGATATTGACTAACATATACACAAACTGTACAATTCTGACAATATTACCTACATACGGGTCGAATTGATAATCTCCTTTTTATGAAGTCGGTTAAAAATATCGACTGTTCGACGCATCTCTTCGTAGCTCGTCAGGATACGTCATTTGTTGTGTGGTTGAGTTGTAAGGAAAAATTAAAAATGGCGTCACTATCAGCGCATACAGCTGTAACAAAATCGGTTTCTGTGTAATTTAATCTATATAAATAAAAATGAATCGTTAATTGTGTTGCTAAGCGCAAAACCCGAGAACGACTGGGCCAATTTCACTAATTCTTTTTTTTGTGTTTTTTATTGTTAGGAGAAGGTTCTAATGAAAGAAAATTCTAAAAAAAAACACCCGGGTGAAGCCGGGGCGGGCCACTAGTAAGTAATAAATCAATCTGACTATACTTACCATTTGTGTTTTTGAAAATTTAATTTAAATAAGGAACATACACAGTACAGTGTTAGCACTTGATATAATTGGATACTATTGCAACAGCTTCTTTTATTTTTTTTAAGCATAAGAAGGCTTTTGAACCTAAAATAGATTCGGAAGTGTGGGTACTCCAAACCAATCTTCAATTTCAGATTAGGTAACTCCGGCAAAAGGAAAGGATGGAAAGGGTTGTACATATTGAATGAATCTTTGAGGTAGTTTTGCATTGGGATGGTACCTATTTAAATATAAAACTACAGAATACACCAATAAATGAGATGCCGTTGGTTTTGTTTTGATTCGGAGCCTTCTAGATAGTTTTTAGGGTTCCGTACACAAACGGTAAAACGGGACCCTATTACTAAGACTCCGCTATCCATCCGTCTGTCTGTCTGTCCGTCTGTCACTAGGCTGTTTCTCATGAACTGTGATGGTTAGATAGTTTAAATTTTCACAGATGATGTATTTCTGTTACCGCTATAATAAAAAATACTAAAAAACAGAATAAAATAAATATTGGAGGGGGCTGCCATACAACAAACGTGGTTTTTTTTTGGTTTATGGTTCGGAACCCATTCGTGTGAGAGTCCGTCTCGCACTTAGCCGCTTTTTTATATTAAAAACTCAACGCCGAGGCCGGCTTGTAGGTTTTTTAATGGTCAGTGTACATTTCGGGGAGTGTGCGTAGGAGTTGCAAGCCAGTTCAGTCATCGGACTACAAGACGTACGGTGATGGGTCACCAGTACATGGTGGACATCCCATCCATAGGCTTAAAAAGTTTTGGGAATGCTTTTCTATATCTATACTATATCTTTACTAATATTATAAAGAAGAAAGATTTTTATTTTTGTATGTAATGAATAAATTTAAAAACTACTGGACCGATTTGAAAAATTCTTTCAGCAATGGATAGCTACATTATCAGCGAGTAACAAAGGATACATTATACTGTAACCGTACTCTCACGGGAACGGGAACTACGCGGGAACGAAACCGCGTGACGCCCGCTAGTATTGTATAACCTGGGAACTTTAAGTCAGGAGTGAATAGGTTACTGTTAGGCAAGCGTGCTCCGTCGTCGACCATACCATAATAAAAAATAAAACGTCGTGTCACCTTTACAGTCAGAATGGTCATCTCACTCCGACATTTTTCAGATATATTTATTTTTTTATTGTAATGTAAACATGACATTTATTGAACAAAATTTGACATTTATAATTTTTATTAGCGTAACCAGTTCGAGATTTTTATTGTTTTATTGTGACCCACCCTAACATGACATTTATTTAACTAAATCTGACATTTATAATTTTTGTGATTTAAATTTATATAGTTATTTTTTATTTGATTTTAATTTGTGAATTAAATATTATTTGCATGCCCTTGCGACGGTAAAATATGGAGAACTATACTATGTAAAATAGAACATCTATGTACCAATACCCATGTTTGCAAATAAATTAATGATTGATTGATTGATTGATTAAGTTCTTCACTAACGGCCGGTTTCAATAACGTATCTACCTTTAACCAATTAACTGTCAAATTAGCTACCAACAGTAGCTGAAACGTCATGTTTGAAAGGGAAACATGACGTTTCAGCTACCGTCGGTAGCTAATTTGACAGTTGGTCAAAGGTAGGTACGTTATTGAGACCGGTCGTTTGTCACATTTTATCAACAATAATAACTTTCTATAGCTGAAAGAGTTGCAAAAGTTTTCACTCGAAAAACTTCTTAAAATTTTGTTACCGCATGTAATTTTGTTGACTTTTGGACAATCGTTATCGCATTTTTAATAGTATGTATTTATTTTCAAACGAAATACTAAAGTACTTTTCAAGTCAAGTTGTAGTTTAAATCTCTTTAAAAAGTTTTAACACTAGGAAACATTAATCTACCAAACGTTACAAAAAAAAAATAGGACCGAAATAAGCCCATTAGGAACCCGCGTTAAAATAATATTTAGAACCAAACATTTCTGGTGAAAACGAGGTAGATTTATGAACCATCAACTATGATGTGTTTATTTATAAATGGAACGTAAAAACCGCCATGTTTATTTTATTGGCGCGTTAATAGGTGACGGACAAGGTGTTGCCAAGTATAAATAAATTGAAGCGTTGATTTATTAATTAATTAGTGCGGATGATTTAAACTGATTAAAGCGGATGTTGCGCTTTTAATTTACACAGATTTTTATGGTTAGTAAATCTTTTTTAGTCTGCAGTAATATTTTGCAAAAATATTTTCGTGAAAACTTAAGTTGAGTGAGCAAAAATTCAGGTGATGGGGTTACAGCTGACCTCACCTTTTTACACGTTGAATTATCTACAGAATAGAACAGCTGATTCTAAATAGTGTGAAATCTAAGTACACTGTGGTCTTACGGAGTCTTAGGTCTTCTACATTTATATTTGTTTAATTTGAATATATTAACTTTTTTAACAGATTGTATAGAGATGCTGCATAAGGTATCAATACTTAGAAATACCTTGTTATATAACGAAGCTTTCGACTATGGTATTATAAATGACTAGTGGCCCGCCCCGGCTTCGCCTGGATGTAATTTTTTTTTCAAAATTTTCTTTCTTAAGAACCTTCTCCTGACGATAACAAACACAACAAAAAAAGATTTAAGAACAATTGGTGCAGCCGTTCACGCGTGATGCCGTAACGAAGGGAAATAGGAATTCATTTACCTATATACATAACTTATTTAGATACAATCCTCTTTTCAGGGAAAACACTGGCCATTCTAAACATATTATAAATAGGTGGTTTATTTGTAGGAATACATTTGTGTGAGTACCAATCTCTTTACAAACATAGAATTACTGAGAGAAAGCTACTCGGCATCGCTGAGTGCCAAAAAGCGGGTTTCTGAATTGAGTATTTTGAGATAAAAACGTGTCGAACCCTGCTTCACTTCGTGATTTTCAGGCATTAGTAGAGTTTAAGAAAGGAAGAGCTGGAAGCTTAATGATAACAGCCGCATGGGTCGATCTTCAAGGTTAAGCAACGCTAGCTGAGGTTGGTCTGTGATGGGTGACCATCTTAACATATCGAGACTCATCCGTGCCTCGGAAAGCACGTTTAGCCTTTGGTCCCGGCTGTCATTTGTAGATCTTTGGCAGTCGATACGGATAGTCAGTAGCCAGAAAATCTGACACCAGTCTTACCAAGGAGTGCCATGTTACCCAGTTTAATGGGTTGTGGAGGTCTGGTAGGCCGTTCCACGTAAAATACTGGTATTCAGCTGAATCCGGTTTAACTGGAAGGCGACCCTAATATAATTGGGAAAAGGCTAGGCAGAAAATATGACTATAGTTTGAGTAACACTCAACCTCAGTTGCTTGATTAAGAAATCGGGACAAAGTTTACTTCGTGGGAGCGAGGCCGTGGGAAAAGTTAATTTTATAATTACTCGAATACATTTTTTTTTCTTTTAAGGATGGGAAATCATCAAATGACTTCTTCCGCTCCGGGTAGAGCGGAAGGGCGTGTCAGACTCTTACTGACTAAAACCTATCCGTGTTCCTTCTAAAGCCCTTTGCGTTCCAGGGCCGCTGTGACTCTTTCGAACAAATTCCGCAACCAAAAACAAATTCCGCAACCTACTCGAATACTTAGCAACTAAACTAAAGCCTCCGCTCAAAAAACGTGACCCCACCTTCGTAGTTAACTAACTTAAACCGTGACGTTGAAAACACGTTTCTGCCAATAAATATTGATCTTGAAACGTCCTACAAACATTTCGGAGTAATAAATACATTAACATTAACAAGTCGAAGGGAAACAGTGAAAAAACAGTTTTGTAATAAATCGTGTAATGGAAGTAGAGATGTATTCCACCTGTCGTGTGTGTGGGATACATACAGGCAATAAATATTGCGTTCGAGTACAAAACACTGAGTACTTTCAGTGCAAAAATACGCAATTGACCTTATTGAACGTGATTACGACCATAGGAAGTCCTAAGAAGAAATGTTTTGATTGAAATTCAACGGGATGCCATTTTAGAGTTCCGGAGAAACGAATAGAACCCTTTAAAGTTTCGCCATGTTCGCCCGTCCGTCTGCGGTTTTACTCAGAAACTATTTATTGATGCTGTAGATCTACGGAACCCTATAGGAACTGTGCGAGGCCCTAGGCCGGTTTTTTGATACCATGCCAGAATTGGTCCTATATTGAAAGTGATCTTAACGGTATTTAATATGTTTGGTACCGAAATAGTGAGGTTGATATTTTGTTATCACAAGTTAATTAAACAACAAACTATGTTATGATCAGTGATCGGATAATCGGGCATTTATATACCTAAACTTCTTCCCGTGAAAGAATTATGTGGTCCTTTCTGAATAAATAAGTAATCCCGGGTTCCCAGGATGAAACAATTTTGTAAAAAAACTATAACAAACATAATTAAATTATAGCAGTGGTTATTTTGATTAAGTATCTTTATTTTATTCAAAACAAATGGAAAATCATATTAAACTTTTATTGTAAATTAAAAGTTCCATTAGAATCAGCAATTTAAATTTAAAAAAAATACAATGAGAGTTTACAACGAGTTCTAACTATATTTTGAATGCGGGCATTTTTAGCAATCTCAGTAGGAATTTTGAACGATTCCGGGGTTCTGAAAAGCATGTCCTATTATACTTTCGTGGAAATAAAAGTGAAGTTTAGGTAGGGATTAGGGAGCCCGATTATCCGATCACTGGTTATGATCTAAGCTGGTTTTTGTAGTATGGAAAATTTAAATGACCCCATTAAACGCCATCTATCGAGCTTTGTTGAACTAAAACAAATTAAAATGGATAAAACAATGGTTTCTTCATAAACATCATACAAACTGAAAAGTCCTTATTCTTGATCTGATTTTAATCCTCACTGAGTGATTGACAAACAACGTAGAGCTAGTAGTAGGTTCCTTGGGGAGTGTAAGGGAGCACTAAGAGAGAATTTCCCGAAATTCCTACGGGAACGGAAAAAACGGGATGTGCGCATACGAAGTCGCGGGCAAAAGCTAGTGAAACATCAAACTACATCTGTCTAATCGTTAGTTAAAAACTTTTGCGAAATAATGTTTAAGTATAAAAAGACAGTGATATTTTACTTTCTATAGAAAACTTAAAATTGCTTTTACTGTCCCGCAATCAATCTGCCTAGCTGTCAGTCTTGGTCTAGCCTGTCTAATTGGACCAGCTGAGTACCAGTTTTTTAAAAGGTGCCTATTTGACGACTACACAACCCAGTTATTTGGGAACACCAGACATCTTAACGGCTGTCAAAAATTTACAATGTTTTTGTTAAAATTTTGTTGCTGTTAGCCGGGACCAACTAAATTTTGATAAGCGAAACATGTTTGTTCCTACCTTTTTACTATATTTTATAATCATCACGTTTCTATCAAATTAATATACTATTCGATACTTTTACTTTGAATACGCATCAGCAGTGCGATTCTGTAAACATCTCACCGTGTAAGCTTAAGTGGAGTGACGTGTACATTACGACATTAGTTACTACTAGCGCCATCTAGTATCGAGTAGCAGAAGTAGTAGAGTCAAGAACTTTCTAGTATTTTCTAAGCTAGAACCTTCCAGGGCTCTCGAAATCGAGTCAGTCGGGATCGGTATTTAGGCGAAGTTTCTAAATGTTTCGACAATAGAAGGCTCTGGAATTAACTGACCTATATAAGGACCGCATAGCATTGAGATACAAGCGAATACTTCGGAAGCCATCTTCAAGTGCGATTAAAGTGATCAGTAGTGAAGTTGTGTTTTAAAATAAGTGAGTTTAAAGTTGTAATTAGCCTAGCTCGTAACATTTTTTTTTAAGAATGACAGCTCACTTCATCTTCACTTCACCTAAGTTTTACACACTGACATGTTGACAGAATCGATCGGCTGTATTTTATTGAATTGCGCTATTCCTGGCACAAAGCCTTGTTTTGTTGCTAGGGAGTTTGTTGCGCCACTTCTTCTTCCCAGCTATAACACTAGGAAGTGGTGACGGGCGGGCTTTTTGGGGGACTATCTTTATGTCGAACTTTGACGTTCAAAAAGTGCTGGCACTCAGCCTAATTTGAATAAATTAGTTTTGATTTTGATTTTAAAGGACGCACACAGTCGCTCAGCATTAATTGGATAGCTAAGTACCCCTCTCGAATACTAATACCTTAGTAAAGGAGGTAGTAATACATAACGATGCCGTGCCTACCTTTGAAGGGAATCGTCTACATCGGATGCAGGAGCGATCGATACTCAACACGTTTGCATAAATCAGGCTTAATTGCGTTTGAAAAAGGACTGCAAATCGAAAGATATTTGAATGACAGACTTTGCCAGAGTTCAATGATCTAAAACAAATGTCAATATAATGTTAACAGCCAGTAGATATCATTAAATAAATAAATAAAATGAACGTGTAATGACGTCATTGATGTGATATGACGTCATGATTAAACAAACATTTGTGTGTTAATAACTAGCTTTTTTTTGCGCCGGTTCACTCCCTTGGTAGGCATTGGCCAAAAAATTTACGGGACATGTTGCAAAAGACGTGTATTTTCATATTTGTGCAAAGCGATGATCGCGTTAATATGGCAAACCCGACCGCTCCGTCCCGTTGATAGCGGGAGCTTTCTAGTTTTGTCCAATAAGTTAAAGCGACGATAGCTTGTTCGTGTGATAATCGCTTTTACGTATTAAATTCAGTGATAGTATAGCTTTCTTTTAGCAAAGAATTCACGTGATTAGATCAAAGCTTCCAAAGATTACTTTTGACAAACAAACAATTTTACCCCTTAATTGCAGAAAAAAGTTTAGATTAGTAAAGATAAAAAGGTCTTTGTACGATTTACACAGTTTTTATCGGCGAGTTTACCAATTTTATCGTAACGATCAATTCTGCCGAAAAAAAACCCATTTAATTAGGTTGTCTTATCTGGCAGATAAACTGAAGTATGGGCTTTTAATTGTAATTGGCTTAGGGTTTATCTATATGTGTTTTATGACCGTAATGTGGATAGAATCGATAAAATAAGCCATTTTTAAAGCTGTACTTTTGGATCTGTGGCGCATTTTTGTCTCGATGAAACGTTAATTTTATTAAAAGTATGAGTAATTTAGGATTTATAAACGTACACTTTTATTGTAAATCATCGAAATGATGATAATGATGATTGATTCGATATAAAGAAATAAAATAAAACAATGACGATGTTTGCCTGTCTGTTACTCCTCTTTAGTTTTCCTAAACCACGCAACTATCTACATCTATACTAATATTATAAAGAGGTAAAGTTTGTAAGTTTCTATGTAGGGGGTAATCTCTAGATCATCTGAACCGATTTTGAAAATTATTTTTGTGTATGATAGCCGCCACATTCATGAATGCTTCGTTTTTAATTTATTCATCATCATTCTCAGCGAAAATCATAAAAAAATCATTGAACCAAAATGTTCACGAGTTAAATTAATTTTGATAGCGACACACATTTTTCAAAATGTGGAACTGATGACGCATCCGCCTTACAGCTCGAACTTCGCACCCTCTTTTTTTTAATAATGGGAAATCATCAAATGACTTTTTCCGCTCTGGGTGGAGCGGAAGGGCGTGTCAGACTCTTACTGACTACAACCCATCCGTGTTCCTTCAAAAGCCCTTTGCATTCCAGGGCCGCGGTGACTCTTTTGAAAAAATTCCGCAACCCTGGCAGGCTCTGGCCCTAGCGGGCCCTGTCTTCTATGCTGACGATAGATGGCGCGACGGAAACATAACGCGCCATCGACCCAGGCCTGGTGGTGATCGGACATCAAGCCACCCAACGCTCGCAGTCCGCAGGCCCGCGCCTACGGTGGCCGGGGATCGTCCTGCGACTCCCGACGCCTGGGGCGTCTTCTTCTGTAGCGGCGGTTTAGGGCGAAGGCATTGTCTTTCCCTCGCGCGGCCCCCCTCCTCCTTCACTAGCATTACTGCTTCGCAGAGGGAGGTGACCGCTTCCCAACCCTCCTTGCTCTGGACCATGAACAAGAGGTCGCCGCCGCCTGGGATTGGTAGAGGAAGCCCCATTTGGCCAGATTCAGACCTCGCACCCTGCGACTTCTATTTTTTACCAAAAATTAAAGACAAACTTAGAGGCATACGTTTTGTTTTTCGATGAAGCCATTGAAGAGGTCCCTAAGGATGACTGGTCTAACTGCTTTGTACAATGGTTTCAGAGAATGCAAAAATTCATTAATTGCGAGGGAAATACTTTGAAAAACAATAAATGTATCTTAAGTCTTAATCTAGTCTTATTTACCAGAATCCAGAAATTTTTCAGTATGCCCTAGTATTATAATATATATATATATAACTATAGAATTTCTTGTCCGTTCTCCTCTAATGAAATCAACCATTGCCAATGGACAACTAGAGATTCGAGAGTTGACATAAAAAAATGCCTTTTAAAGGTCTATTTCAAATATACCTAAATGCATTTAATTTTGACGTGATGAAATATAACAAAACCTAATAAAACTTAAAATACGAACACAATATAGTCTTTATGAACGTCAGTGACATTTTCAAATATTAAAAACCAAAATATTATGTATTGTGGTGCTCATCTAGGTGCCAAGCAGACGAACCATTCAAACATAATAAAGCAGAGCCCTGCTTTGTAAAAATGAAAGCGACTGTGACTTCAATCTAAACTATTGTTGAAAACTAAATTTATGTGTTCGTTTTTTAAAGTAATTTCTAGTCAAATAACTATTCGTAGTGCAATAGACAGTACAAATACACGTTTAACATGTACAGATGTACAGATGTGCGATTCTGTAAACATCTCACCGTGTAGGCTTAGGTAAAGTGAATATGAAGTAAGCGATTAATTAATACAAACAAAATTGAATGACAATTCACTTCACGCTCACTTCACCTAAGTTAACAGGGTAACGTTGACAGAATAGACTGGCAGTTTCTATAAACCTCTCACCGTACAAGTTAAGGTGAAGTGAACATAAAGAAAGCTACCATACAAACAAGATGGCATGATAGTAAGTTGATTCTCAAACTCACTGCAGCTAATATAGAACTACATAATCACTGAGTGTCACATAGGTTACTATGCTACTTCTTGTACCGAAAAAATGCACGGTTCCTGCAAAAGAGACAAGACAAGCTAGGAAAAAATAACTCCCACTTCAAAACCTTCAAATTCAAGTGTGCTTCCACTCTCAGGCGTCGATTAGAGAATACGCAATCGTCACGTTCATTTGTTTGGCAAACTAGGGGGCCTAGCGCCTTCTGCGACTGGATAGGGGCAGCCTACGAATGGTGGCGGGGACCATCACCGGACACTACTCACTGAATTAACATTTCCACACGATAGGTACAACGGACAGTCCTCTGTGCAGAGCATGCATGGAGGAGGAGGAAACGGTGTCGCACGTGCTCCTTAAGTGCACAGGCGTCGCCGAGATACGGAGACAAACAATAGGGACACCGAATTCACTCACAAACATCCTGAACTCTTTAGGAAGACTGATCTGCTTCTGGAAGGAGGTTAGCTGGTTGAAATGACGGCCGCCATGGCTCACGCACAATGGTCCAACATCAGGACTAAGTGCGGAAACCATACCCCAATAGATAGATAGATAGATGGCCTAGCACGTATGTTTTGACGTATAGTAAAGCGCTAGACAAAGTGGCAATGTTCTATTAGCGAATACAATTGTCGAAATGCCAAAGTATTAGGGATTGACCACGTTACATTTCGATAGCGGTCGTCAATACCATACCATTATCATTGGTAGAATTTCACTTTTACGGTCATATTTTGAGACCGCGTCGTCGCGTCGTCTTTATACATAGAAAGCGATCATCATGTGAAGCGCGGTGAAACGTCAAAAATGTATGGTCCATACATTTTTGACGTTTCACCGCGCTACTGTTGGCAGAATGTCACGTGTCTAGAGCCTCTGATGGTTTTGCCGAACAAATTACCGCGACGAACGTGCATTCACACGATGATCGTACATTCACACGATGATCGCTTTCTATGTATAAAGACGACGCGACGATGCGGCCTCAAAATATGACCGTAAAAGTGAAATTCTACCAATGATAATTTTGCTATCGAATTAGCAAAAATTCAGTACATTCGCAGTGGAGTACTTGAAACATCTTGTAACCTTAAATCAACTTTCTTGCTGAATAATCAATAAATAAACAGAGCGCGAGTTATGTTTCGGCGGTCGGGATTTTAGTTAAAAAAATATTTATTTATTACAATATTAATTTAATTATAAAAATACAGGATATTAAGCTGGTGGCTGATTCAAGACTGAATATAATGCAAAGAAAAATAACTATCTCTAATTTCCGGTAAATGCATAATTGCAATACGACGCATGCTGACGGTGACTGCATACTCAGCGTAAAACGTCTGTTACGATGAGTTAACTCCTCCCTCCATAGGATAGAAGCAACTCTTGCTTCTGGCGGCGTCCGCGCTGCCTTTGGTGTCCTCCGCGATGTTCTTTGTTTTCCATTGATACAGCTTCCAGGATGCTGCTGCGATCAGTAGGATATATAGGATGATTGTGCTCCAGCTAGGTGTAGCTGCTATGATTGACCAATTATCTTCTTCTGGCACGGAGATGTCGCCTGCTTTGTTGATGAGTTCATGGATGCTGTCTAGTGAGATGTCTTCTAATTGGAGTTCGTATTGTATTGATTGTTCTGGGACTTGATGCTGCTCCAGTAACGGTATGACTTCGTTGATGACGACCGTGTCGGTGTGAGAACGCAGTGTCTTGTTCATGACGTTCATCTGGCAGTCTTCTGTTAGTGTAACGAGATGAATTCCAGATAGCTTCTTGTAATCTGTCTTGGTGTTGCATTGTGTTTTGGTGACTTCATCTTCTCTGAGAACAAGTAGCCAGTTGTTGTCTCCGATCTTCTGAATTTTTCCTCTTCTTAAGTTCATCTTAGCGTGAGTGCAATTTGCTGGGCGATGCTGAATGAGTGATAGTATACAGTCATCTGTGTCTTCCATTCTTCTAGTGTCGAGGAGCTTGCAGAGCTGGGTGTTGTCGGTTAATGGCTGACAATCTTCTTCCAGGTAAGCGTACTCATCGTTACCAAGTGCTAGGTATTTGGATTTGGGGATGATCGTAAGGTTATCTTTATTTGGGATAGAATAGAGATGAATAAGGTCATAGGTTTTTAAGGTAATTGAGGGGATTTCGAGTATAAAGTTAACTGAGTGTTCTGTGCTGTAAGCTTTAACTTTAATTGACTTCTCTATCCTGTATATATTACTAATGCTAATACTAGCTACTGGTTTAAACATAAACATATTTTCTAAGTTTCTTAACTCTTCTATTAAATTCTGAGGACTTATTATACTAGGATGCATGGTACCCATCTGAGCAAAAGTCATAGCATCTTCTAATAACATTAACCTATCTAAAATTATCTGTAAACTAAAATCTATCTGTACGTAAATATCTAGAAAATGTAAATGGTTAGACAGATCGTTGGAATTATTAGTAATATTTTGTAGTAAACTAGCCAAATGTTTCTGATTGTTATTTAATTTTGTAAACTGTTTACTGAACTCATCGATTGTATTATGTGCTAATACTAAGGATTTTCTCTGTGAATCCTGAACATTTCTAACTCTGTTTTTAATATTTAAAATTTCTTCTTCAAACTTAGCTGCATCTTCATGGTCGAGATTACCTGTAATAGACTTAACAACAGTACCTAATCCATCTATAAGACCGCGTCGCTTTCTAACTTGCGGCGTTAAAAACTTAATCTTCTTACCTATAATATTAAGGCTATATTCTATTTGATTCCTATATGTTTTATGTAACTCTCCAGACGCTGTATTCTCAGCGTTTTTCGTGCTTGCATATGGGGACATCAATTGGGTAGATGTAAAGTGCAGATTGCTAATGTTGTAGACACAAGCAAGGCTAAAGTAGTTGTCTTGTTTAAGGAGTTGACCTTGTTTAAGAAGGAGGATCCCATTGTCGTTATCTACATGGGTAATGGTTACGGTTGCTGTTGCGTTGAGCACTACGGCTCCTGCGATGAAGGTCCTGCAACAAGATGAGGCCTCCGTAATAGCTTGAAATGAACCCTGATGGACTTAGAATTTGGATGGTTACCTATTATTTCAGCTACGTTATTTGGGTGAAGGTGTATGATCTTGTATGGTCCTTTGAAGACTGGTTTCGTTTTGTCACTGCGGGCTGACTTTGCTACCTGTTTGTAGACAGTTTCACCTACCTTGAATTTTATTTCTTCTGCTTCTTGGTTACGTTTAGCAATCACCTGTTCCTTATTTTTGGACATGTGTGCAGCGATGCACTCTTGAACTGCCTCTGCATTGGCACGATGCTTAATAACATAGTCCTGGTAAAACTCTTTTGGGTAGTATAACTCTAGTGGGTTTCTGGATGATGTGTGTCCGAATAATAACTCATGGGGTGTATAATCTGTTGCCGAATGGATAGCGTTATTGTACGCTATTATAGAGTACTTCATAATAAGCTGTATAGGGTCGTCTTTGTTAGTCATTCTTTGTATCCTAATTATTTCGGCTAGGGTAGAGTGTAAACGTTCGATAGGGGAGTTAGAATTAGGGTTATAGGGTGTCGTAAAGTGTATATGGATTTTATGTAGAGCGCATATTTCTTTAATAACATCGTTGTCGAATTTAGTGTCTGAATCTGTGGTTATTTTATTCGGTAAACCTAACACTGAGAAAACGTTTAGCAGTGCTTCAGCTATATGGACACTACTGCATGCTGTTAGTTGAACTGCTTGGGCGTATTTAGAGAAGTTGTCAATGATTGTAAGGAACGTTGCGCCTCCGGTTGAGTATAGGTCCATAAATATATGTTCCATCGGTTTACGAGGTGTATCGGTTATAGCTAAAGGTGGTTTAAGAGGGTTGCGTTCGTATTTTGATTTCAAACAGGTGTCGCATTGATTAACGAATCTTTGAATGGTGAGAAGCATGTTTGGCCAATGATAATTTCTGTGCAACTGTTTGTATGTTTCCTGAATACCGCGGTGCACAGTCTTACCTTCATGATATTTCTTAATCAACTCTTGTTGTTCGGGTTTGTTTTCTACTAGAGTTACGCGTGTTGTGCATTTAAGTAGCTTAGGACCTCTATCGTTAAATATAGTTGTGTAAACTGTAGAAAAAGAATGGTACAATTCTTCGTTATAAAAGTAACAATGGAATATACGGTCAGCGATGGTGTGTTCATTAAGGAATCTAATTATCTCGGACTCTGTATTATTTACTGGGATAAAGACATCTTTTATAACCACTTTTGAGTTAGTGGATCTGTTATCTACTCTATACGTAGATCCGGGTGTTGACCTAATGTGGAACTGCTTTAGTTGCCTATCAATAGCGTCTGCAATGATGGGTATACCTTTATTTTCATTGTCAGGCAGTGTATGTCTTGTAGACACTAATTCAGGTTCAGCTGACACTATACTCATGCTATCTGTACCTACGTGAGATTCGGGAATGCTTGGATTTTGTGATTGTAGATTTTCATTGGGTTCTACTGTGTCTATTTGATTTTCGGCTTCCCTACGTGCATTTTCGAATATTCTATTAATTATCTCATCGTCTTCGTTATCATCTAAATTGACAGCTAGAGAGTCGACACTGCCATGGAATATTTTAACTCGTGATAGAGCGTCTGCGTTAGTGTTTTGGCGACCTTTCTTGTATACAACCTTATAATCGTATTCCGAGAGTTTTAAACGCCATCTAGTTAATTTAGAATTAGGATCTTTTAGTGACATTAACCAGGTGAGAGGTCTGTGGTCCGTGTATATGGTAAACTTTCTTCCGTAAAGATATGGTCTAAAGTATTTAATAGCCCATACTATGGCGAGTAGTTCCTTTTCTATTGTAGAGTAACGCGATTCAGTATCTGATAGTGTTCGGGATGCAAATGCTACCGGTTTATCGGATCCTACTATTCCTTGTGATAATACCGCACCTAATGCTACATCTGAAGCATCGGTGGTTAGGATGAAAGGCTCATTAAAATTTGGGTACTGTAGTATTGGGGCGTTAGTTAAAATTTGTTTGCACTTATTAAAAGCTTCTAAGAAATCCGGGGAGTGTATGACTTTACTATTTTTCTTAAGGCAAAGGGTCATTGGTTTAGTAAGCTTGGCGAAATCTTTTATGAATTTTCTGTAATATCCAACTAAACCTAGGAAGGCTTTTATTTCTTTCTGAGACTTGGGTAGGGGGAAGTTAAGTACGGCTTTTATTTTGTTTTTGTTTGGTTTTAAACCTTCATCTGTTAGTTCATGTCCTAAGAACTCAACCTGTTTTTGTAGGAACTGTGATTTATCTAACTGAATCTTTAGGTTGTGTGTTTTGAATCGATCGAATACTTGTTTTAATTTTTCTATGTGTTGCTGTAATGACGTAGATATTATTATTACGTCATCTAAGTAGGTGTAAACATTGTCTATGCCTCTTAATATATGATCCATTAGTCTTTGAAACGTACTTGGTGCATTTTTCAGTCCAAAGGGCATTCTAAGGAACTCATAGTGTCCTCGTTCAGTGGTAAATGCGGTTTTTTCGATATCATTAGGGTGCATTTCCACTTGGTGAATACCGCTAGCAAGATCTAGGGTTGTGAAGTATTGAGCTCGTCCTAATCTATCTAATATGTCGTGTATATTTGGTAAGGGGTATTTATCTTCAATGATACGGTCGTTGAGACGTCTATAGTCAATTACAAGTCTCCATTTGACGTTTCCTGAGGAATCGGGTTTTTTTGGTACAATATGCACGGGACATGACCAAGGGGATATGCTCTCTCGCACAATACCTTGCTGAAGGAGCTTATCTACTTGTTTACGAATTTCTTCGCGTTGTTGAGGAGCTTGTCTGTAACTACGTACAAAAACTGGTGTATTATCGCTTAATCTGAGCTCGTGTTTGACAGCGTGTGTGAATGTGAGTGGTATATCTTCTGCATAGAACAAGTCCCTATACTGATAACATAACCGGGTTATTTCGCGCTTTTCTTCTTCATTCATGTGATCTGTACGGATTTTCTTTAGGGTTTCGTTTAGTATATGGTCAATGTTAGTTTGAACCTTTATGGTATTAATATCATGACTATCGTTTTTTTTTGGAATTGGAAAATATCTCTAATTCGATTGACGGGTTAAACGGGATACACTTCTTTTGATCACTATGATTAATTACCGATGTTTTGAAAGAACCGTTTGTAACGTTAACTATAGCTGCTGGGGACATTAAACCATCTGACCAGATTAAATCATCGTGAAGGTATTGTCCATCTAAGTAATTAGTTTTTACTTTGACAAGCTTTTCGCATCTAGGTTCGATACTTATCTTTTTGGGTGGAGAACTAAAGTGTATTGGTATTTCTGCCGTAGATGTACGTAACACATTATTATTCAAATCAATGTTACTCTTTAATTTTTGCAGAAGGTCAATTCCGATAAGACCTTTATATTTAGGGTCGAAGTCGAATATTAGAAACTTATGTGTTATATCGCTATTAAACGCGGGAGGTAAGGGAAGGTACACTACCTTGTCGTGAACTGATGAACTGTGAGCTGTATTAATTTGGAAGGGTTCTGTTTCTACACAGTACTCAAATATGGTGCCTGCAATTACGTCAGTTGCTATGGTTGAATGACTGGCCCCTGTATCTAATAGAAACTTACCGTCAAACTCTGGTAGTATTATATACGGTAAATATTTCTTGGTCTGGAAGTTTATTGAAACTAGGTCTGGTTGTCTCGGTTGGTGTCCATGGTAAAACCCTGATCACCACTTACCTCTTGTTCGTCCATGGTTACATTCGGCTCGAGCACTATGCTGTTACCGTCTGTGATATCGTTATAGAGCTCCATGTCGCTGGATCCTGGTTGATCTTGAGTGGCCATTTGAATTGGAATGTAGAACAACTGCTGTGCGAACTGTGGTTTTTCTGGCTTACCTGCCGTACGCATTGTGACGTCCGATGATACTGGCGTGGGAACCGATGGTTTTGGAATGTTAGGTTGATTCCTAAAGTTACTTGAACCATTAGGTCTAGAGTTACCTGATGCTGGTTTGGCCTTCCAGGGCAATACAGATTGTACCCATTGTTGGCGCTGTTCAGGGGTCATGTTATTTTGTTGAGGTACAAAGTTTTGTGAGGGAACAATAAAGCCAGGTACAAACGGGTTTGCTGTATTACGGATGGGATTGTTATTGCCTGGTTGTTTGGGTAGCTCCTTTGGCTTTGCTTGTGACGTTGAATGGTTATTATTGTAGTTAGCTCTATTATATGACAGCCTAGCCTCTTCTTGTCTAGCCGCTATGATGGCTGCTTCGAAGGTGTCTGGTTTGGCGATTCGAACGCCCAACGAGACGTGGAAGTCTAACTGGTTTATATACTGTTCAATAACCATCTTTTCATAATATGATTTATTACCATGCTCTCCTACGGAATACAGAGTATCCAACAGCTCACGGAGGCGTTTGCCGAAGCTTTCAGCGTCTTCTGTCTTAGACTTACGCACTCGCGTTAGCTCCTGCATAACTTGTATTTCATTTCGTGGTTCACCTAGGCGCCTTATTAACGCATTCTTAATTGATATCCATGAGTTTAAGCAGCCTTCGTACGCTATTGCGTCTATGGCTGGACCACTGAGTCTACTTTTAATTAAGCAGATGAATGCTGGGTGCGAACGATCTGCTTCAGAAGTTAACTGTAATAAGTTTTCTACTTCCCTAATATAATAATTGAGTAATTTAGGATTACCATCATATCTTGGCATTAAGTCTGCAATTAGTTTGTAAGGTTTATAGTTGGCATCATAGTCCCTGAGCGACATTGTTTTTCTGTTGCTTGTCTGCCTAGTGGCGCTTGACGCAAAACAATAGAGGTGTCAAGTTAAACACTTGGAATTTACTCGTGGGATACTTAACGCTACTTATTATAATTTTGTGGTTGCCTACTGCGATTTTAGCTTAGAGACAGACACACAAATAATAACATAAAATACACAAATTAAAATAAGGCAGGAAATCGAGCAAGGACACTTGGTAGAACAAGAGCACTTACCAAAGCAGCCACTGCATCTCCTGTCGAGTCGAGTCTTCTCCAACGCAGCTTCCTCCAATTCTCCGGAGATTAGCCCTGATGACCGTAGAGGTGTCCGACCGCGCGATAGGTTCTTTGTAGATCACGAAAGAACGATTTGAGAACCGTCGCTCTTAAGATGAAGAGTTGGATTCGATCTTAGAACGTCGCGATCCTACCGACTGCGCCAGTTATGTTTCGGCGGTCGGGATTTTAGTTAAAAAAATATTTATTTATTACAATATTAATTTAATTATAAAAATACAGGATATTAAGCTGGTGGCTGATTCAAGACTGAATATAATGCAAAGAAAAATAACTATCTCTAATTTCCGGTAAATGCATAATTGCAATACGACGCATGCTGACGGTGACTGCATACTCAGCGTAAAACGTCTGTTACGATGAGTTAACTCGCGCGATGGAAAATTTTGTTCGGAATACTTCGTGCTTCGTGCAATAGGGAACTAAAAACAAAAGAAAGAAACAATGTCAGAACAGAGACCCAAATTCGTTCATTGATTCATGAAACAGAATATATTGAACCAATGCCATCGTTTTTTGTATTGGTATGTATGATCATACATACATAAATACATTTATGTATTATATTATTATTTACACATCTCCGCTACGATATTCTATTGTAAGTGCATAGCACCGTGAAACTTTTGCATATAAAACGTCTTTTATACGACGAGAAAGGAGCTCGTGGCTAAATAATAACAGGCACACGGGTCGATCTTCAAGGTTAAGCTACGCTTGCCAAGGTTGGTCTGTGGATGGGTGACCATCTTAACATTCCGAGTTTCCTCCGTGCCTCGGCAAGCACGCTAAACCGTTGGTCCCGGCTGTCATTTGTAGATCTTTGGCAGTCGTTACGGATTGTCAGATGCAAGTAAATCTGACTCCAGTCTTTCCAAGAAGTACCGTATTACCCAGGAGATCTGGTAGGCAACCGCTCCACGTAAAATACTGGTATTCAGTTAAATCCGGTTTGACTGGAAGCCGACCCCAATATAAATGGGAAAAGGCTAGGCAGATGATGATACGACGAGAAAGCTACATAAGATGCCGATTTTAATAATAGTCTTTGTAAATATATTCATGTTAAGAAGGTTGGAACAGTCATTGGATGTATTGATGTAGTGAAATATATGAACGTTTTGTGACTAATACATTATTATTGCCCTTTCCATTACATAAGTCACAAAACTTTTCTAAAATTTGTGTAACGATTCCCGGTCACCGTAGGCGCGAGCCTGCGGACGACGAGCGATAGGTGGCTTGCTGTCCGACCAGAAACAGGCCTGGGTCGATGGCGCACTGTGTTCCACGCGCGCCTCAATGAGATGTCAGCATAGAAAACGGAACCCGTTAGGGCCAGAGCCTGCCAAGGTTGCGGAATTTGTTCGAAAGAATCAACGCGACCTTGAACGCAAGGGGCATAAGGAGCAGTGCATAGGGTTTTAGTCAGTAAGAGTCTGACAAGCCCTTCCGCTCCACCCAGAGGGGAAGAAGACATTTGATGATTTCCCATCCATAATTAGGGGTGTAAAGTATGTGACTAAATGAGCAATGGATACTGAATGGAAGGACTAGTAGAGATAGGGCCGTCCTAATGTTTTCTTATACGCGTTCACCACACAAGAATTACGTTATTTTTTTAATATCGTGTGCGAGTTTGCGTCAATCTAGATGGGTCAATTACGAGTCAATTTGTGGCTTCAAAAATACGTGCGGTTTACCCTGGCTCTACTTTATAAGTCGATGCTAAAAAACATGGGTTATGTGAATAGACGTGAAATAATTAATGAACAATATGGTACAAGATCAAGACGGTAATAACTACGTAAAACCCAATGTAAAACTCTCTTCATCTTCAACTTTATAACATTTAATATTTTAAAAGGTACCTAAACTTTTAAAATATTAAATGTTATAAAGTTAACACAGTTTTCTACCAGTAGGAGATTTAGGGTGTTACTACCACATCAAGCGATCGATGATCGATCGATTAATTTGGTAGTTTTGGCTGATTGAAGAAAGAAGTAGGAACTATCGATCGATGATCGATTGATTGGTGTAGTAGAAACTATTGATCGACGTCGATAAATTCATTCCATCATCGATCGACGATCGATCGATTGTTGTGGTAACCAGTGGGTACTTTCAGAGGTTGCTTAATACACAAACAGGCACACAGATAGTTTTAATAAACAACAATAATTGGTTTGGATTATCATTTGTTTTTGGCTCTTTACTCAGTTACACGTGGCCTTTCAAAGTTTGTATAACTATTTATACAAGCTTACTTAAGTTTGTACAAACAGTGTTACAAACTTTACAATGCCGTATAACTCCTAATAATTACTTATATAACAACCCCCTTGGGTTTAATCCGCTGTGTACAGGATTTTCTCATGTATGTCATTGCAAATACACAGTTCATGAATGTCAGAAATTAGTTCCGAACTCCGATTTATGTTTTACTGTTTCAATAGTTGAAGTTAGATAACTTTTGTATTTAGAAATGACAAATATTGAAACAGTTGTTAATGGTTTCCTTGAAGAACAGAGTTGAGGCAAGTAACTAGTCCAATGTGATAGATTTAGTGCGCAAACCGCGTCTGTTGATCGTGGTTCTGGGCTCGATGCGCAATTTCTAAGTAGCTTTTCAGGAGTTTGAGATTTTGAGGTGTGATATCCCCGTGCTTCAGAAAGTATGTAGAGCCGTTGGTCTTGCACCTGAGGGTCAATTCTAAAAAAAATTAAGCAACGCTCGCATTCCCATCTCAGTCGCAATCTGTCAAAAAAACCTTAATTTTCATACAATTTTGACACTTGACACTCGAATTGACACTGTGATCTTTCCCGACGCGATTGCTGTTCGCGTGACTATGAGAGTAAACGAACAGAGGGTGCACCTGTTTGCGCATACACTTGTGTACTATTAGATATCCTGGGTACTGCGCTAAGCTCCAATCAGGTTTTCCACCTTAATAGATGATCGGGAGTATGATAGTGTTGGGTACCCAGTGTTTACAAAGCTATGGAAGTCAATTAGGCAGTCACGGCTTAAAGTAAGCTCGAACTCTGTTGGCGAAAGCTAGACAAATGATAATGATCTTTAAAACTCAGTCATTCAGTGATATCAAGTCAAAGCCCCACTTCCACTGCGATTTATGACCTCTCATCAATCTTCGCTTCGTACACAAAGTTTGTCGACATCTAATGGATGTGCAAACTTCAATGATTTGACCTGCACCCCTTGGCAGGACCGATGTCAGATTTTCTGGCTTTTGACAATCCGTAACGACTGTCATCTAACAATGCCGTCTTTAGCAGTCACTGCCAGGGCGTTTCAGTTTTCTGCGTCTCCAGACAAGTATAAACTAACATTTGCATTTCTTTGTTACAGATCTGGAATGATTGAAAACCAAGCGACAAACTAAAAAAACAAAAATGTATATCATCAAACAACTCACAATTTTAATGCTAAGCATAATTCTTTTCACTAACATTGGAAGTATCGATGCAGAGAAATATGACGAAGAATGTTACGAAAATCTCGATGACACAAGACGACTCCTTATTAAATCAAGTATAATTAAATCCAGACAGAAGAGAACAGCTGAAAACTACACTGCAGAAAATGTTACAGACAATGAAGAAACTACAAAAGACAATATGACGGAAGAATGTATAGGACAGAAAGAATTCTGTAACTTATCACGAGAGGATTACGTTGCAATGTTGAATGACTACATCTATCCGCATACGTACGAATGGATACTGATAGGTACACACACATTGGTATTCATCACGGGTTTGGTGGGGAATGCCTTAGTATGCGTGGCCGTATACAGGAATCATTCTATGAGGACGGTGACGAACTATTTCATCGTGAACTTGGCTGTTGCTGATTTTATGGTGATCCTGTTCTGCTTACCTGCGACTGTACTGTGGGACGTGACTGAAACCTGGTTTCTGGGAGACGTGCTGTGTAAGATGCTGCTTTATTTCCAGGTGAGTGTTCTTCTGTCAGACCTACATTATTTTTGTACCATTTTAAAAAAAAATGTGAAAAATAATTTCCATCTGCCTCATCAACGCTTGAAAGCTGACTCAATACCAGCTCATAGCATTTTGAAAATTCTCTGATATACGTGATCCCAGAACGACTTTTGGTTTTTGTCTGATTAATTGAATTTCCGTGACAGCAGAGGCTCTAGACGAAGGGCTCACGTTTTGTCTGACAAGTCCGCCTAAATTATTATTGTCTTGACCTATAAAAGGGGCTCGGCTGAGTTACCCTGCAGACAGCCCAGCTGCGGCTAGAAGGCCGCCACCTGATAACTTGGGGTCGATCCCCCAGCCGGAGTGTCTCGAACGAGACTCCGGACCAGAGAAGTTACCCGAATGCCAAATACTAGGACTAGGGATAATTCAGCACCCTATTCCCATGATTCACCCACTCCGAACTTCACTCCCTCCTTTTCCATCACTTCCCATCGGTCCAGAGGAGGGGGTTACCTCGCTACAAAAAAAAGCCCAATAACTCCAATCAGCAAGTCAAAATAACTACCTAGGTGGGTCCCGGCCGAGCTGGGGAATCTCATGCCGACCCGTCGGTCAACCACCCAACCCTGGGTAAACGTATCTTGGGAGGGGGTAACCTACTGCCTACTGATGCCGCGCCTTCAGCGCGATCGGCTGCTCTTACAGCGCTACCCACAACCAACACAGACTCGACTGCGACACACGCGCCCTTTGCACTGATTCGGCTGCTACTTATGCGCACAATAAACACAGAAAAAAACTTACCTCGAATGCTTGGCAATAGAGCATCGTCCGGAATAGTTTTAGAAATAATCCTGATTCCGACCATAAAGACACGGGGAAGGCTGCCGGTTCTGGTGGTTCAAGCTTTTTTATTACTGACTAGAACTTCAACGCCCCGTTAAGGGATAGACTTTAACGGGTAAATTTTGAAAATTAATCGAAACAATTTATAATAATTAATTAGTCAGCCACTTTTGTTGCTGCTCCCGTGGGAGACCACTGATCCTGAGAAGGATCAGCACAACTGTTGTGCCCTTCACCCCGTCGGGGGTTGATTCTCATCGTTAGATCCGCTTCAATAATAGATTGTTCAAACCAATTTCCAAGTAAATTGAAGCAAGCACTAATGTCATCCCTTCAAAACTTCATCACCCCTTTTCACCCCTTTAAGAGTTTATTTACAAATAATCAAAATATTTGTTAGTCTTACATTTTATCAAAATCATTAATGCCGTGTTTCAACTTCATCGTACCAAGCAATAAAAATCCTTCTATACAAACTTAAACACCACCTAAACCCCCACTGTTATGTAATGTTATTATTTTTTATTTATTTGGCTCAGTATTTGAAACAAGTTTTAAGTTTATAAACCTAAACATAATATTCTTCCATATAAACTTGAAACCTTCTAAAACGTGTTTTGGAGGTAGTTCTGAAAAAATAATACTGGTAGCCTTTCTAATTCACCTATGCTAGTATTTGTACCAAGTTTCAAGTATATTCGCCCAAGGAATAAGTTTTTTCATACAAGCTTCCATCCCGTATTTCACCCCTTTACGGGGAGAGTTTTCTAAAATCGTTTCTTAACTGACGTCTTCTATTCATAATCTACCTCTGTGCCCAATTTTATCTTCATAGAACCAGTACTATTTAAGATTTCGTGAATAAAATCAGTGAGTGACTTTTCGTTTTTATATACATTACTGTTACTTTTAAACGAAAGGTTCGATTTGAATAATTTAAAGTGTAATTTACATTTACATAATCAACCTTAATTATTAAACCTTAAGGATTAATATCATGATACCAAAATCACCACTTTTCCATTCTGCCCTGATTATGATTGAATAATTTGAACAAAAGAAAGATAAAAGAAAAGAAAGAAAATCCGTCAAAAATTCGGTCAAAGTCACAATCTTTACCGTAATAGTTAGACTGTCGAGATAGCGTTCTGTCGAAGTAAACTCCATCGGCTTACTGTTCTGTCGGTCTACTGCAGGTCGGTAAAATGATCTGTCGAGATAGCGTTCGTCGGGATTTTGTCTGTCGGTGAAATGTGGTACAATCAGAATTATACGCCCGCGGACTTTTTTATAGGGAATAATAAGTATATAATCATGTAGTACATTACTTTTATGTATCATCAATAGTTCTCTCACCGCACGCTGAATACTAAATTTATTAGGCAAAATTTTGCTACTTTGGGTTACATTATGGCAATTTCGTAGGGATCTCTAGTTTTTTGAAAATTTATGATAGCCTATGTTTTAAGTTAATAATGTAGCTTTCTAAAAACGAAAAAAAAATTAAAATCGGTTGTGTAGTTTTTGAGCTTAATGGTAATAAACAAAAAAATAAATCTTTCTACTTTATAATATTAGTCGCGTTGAGCGTATCGCGTTTGACCACAATCTCACCTGACGGAAAGCGATGATGCGGCCTATTGAAACAACGAAGGATTGAAAGCTGATAAATTGTAAATTATAAAACCCACGATTAAAAAAGGGTCTTCAAAAATATGAAAGTCAATTGAAACGAAATGCCCATAGAGGACAAAGCCCAACTACGTACAGAGGATGAACAAATATTAATCACCAAGCTTGGTCCCTACGTGATAATGACATTTGCCATTAATTCCGGCGACCTCTGGTCACAAAGGCAATGTTTGTAAAGCAAAACAAATTTGGGTTCAGAACGATTACAATATTATTTGCTTATTAATATTTGCTTACAATCTAATAAAGATTTATTACAATCTTAAGAAGTTTGCAAATTTACTGTGACATATATAAACTGTTTTACTTTTTAAATTATTATATGGTTTATAAACTAAACTCAACTGAAATCATCTCAAAGTGTTTATTCCAATTAAACCATTACAGGCATTTTTGAATAGTCAAGGTCGGTCTGTCCAAAGGGATGAAGCTAATTACACGTTCCAAAGCGTAGATCTCTATTGAGAAGAACGTGCAAGAAACTCCGGACAATCTTTTAAATCAATGTTTTTACAACGATATGGTTACATCATTCGTGTGAAAATTATACAAACATACATATACGTGAGAACGATGTAGAAAGACATGCACGATCAAGCGTCCGAAGTAAAAAAAAAAGCAACAATTCAAGGAACAAATAATTAAAATAAACCGTGGCAGCTGAGACATGACCCGTCTTAACTGACGGCGCTCGCTCAGCTATATGACGCCTGCGCTAGCACCATTCGGCTCAACCACTTTGAAGAATCCCAAATGATCCAGCACCATCAGTCAGACTTTTAAGTGAGCATGACACTCCCAACCGTTACATTTACATTCAAGTCAAAAAAAAATGTCATTATCACGTAGGGACCCTACGTGATAATGACATTTGCCATTAATTCCGGCGACCTCTGGTCACAAAGGCAATGTTTGTAAAGCAAAACAAATTTGGGTTCAGAACGATTAATTAATCAAATTAAATAGAGGGGAAACTTTAGATGGGCTGGCACATCTCAATTTACTAGCTACAGGAAAAACGATACTAAATTTTAATGATGATAAAAGTAATGTTTATTTCCGTAAACTGGTTTGAAGTTTAATTGATTACATCACCGGGTCATTGCAATCGCCGTAAGATTGTAAAATATCGACTGAAACTGTAAACTTTTTTTTCTCAAAAAGACACGGATAAATTGAAAAGTATAGGATATGAATATGATTTGCTCACAATACATCGACAAATTTTAATCTAATAAAGATTTATTACAATCTTAAGAAGTTTGCAAATTTACTGTGACATATATAAACTGTTTTACTTTTTAAATTATTATATGGTTTATAAACTAAACTCAACTGAAATCATCTCAAAGTGTTTATTCCAATTAAACCATTACAGGCACTTTTGAATAGTCAAGGTCGGTCTGTCCAAAGGGATGAAGCTAATTACACGTTCCAAAGCGTAGATCTCTATTGAGAAGAACGTGCAAGAAACTCCACGGAAAATCTTTTAAATCAATGTTTCTACAACGATATGGTTACATCATTCGTGTGAAAATTATACAAACATACATATACGTGAGAACGATGTAGAAAGACATGCACGATCAAGCGTCCGAAGTAAAAAAAAAAGCAACAATTCAAGGAACAAATAATTAAAATAAACCGTGGCAGCTGAGACATGACCCGTCTTAACTGACGGCGCTCGCTCAGCTATATGACGCCTGCGCTAGCACCATTCGGCTCAACCACTTTGAAGAATCCCAAATGATCCAGCACCATCAGTCAGACTTTTAAGTGAGCATGACACTCCCAACCGTTACATTTACATTCAAGTCAAAGAAAAACTATAGTTTAAGGTACACAGTACTCACACATGTGCCGATAATGCATGAAATTATACATTGCTAAATTAATTGAGTCTAAACAATGAAAGTTGGATGGTCTTTCAATATTCAGCGAGTCCATTCTGAGAAATATACTAGTTTGAGAAAATGACAGTTTTAATCTAGAATAGGTCGGTATTTTTACCCGACAGCTATCCAGAAGAGACACCGAAACAAATTCTAGAGTTCAGTTTCTTTTAAAGGCCAGATTTTATATTAATGAAAACGATTATAATATTTAAGAGTTTGATGCAGACCAGTATGTGAGCTAGAGTTTGATATGTTTCTAAATGTTTTTAAAGACTATTTCTTTTGTAGTTTGAAATACCCTAAAATTTAAAAACTTGTGATAAACTTTTAAGACCCTTAGTATACAATTTCGTTTACTATCTGAATCTATGTTGTGTACCTAAATCAGCGATTTGATTAAAATGCCCAGCCAAGATATTTTTATACCAAATTCCGGAGACGCTGGGTCTCTTGCCGAAATGGAATGGCAAAGGGTCCTTAATGCTCATTAAGAATTTGCTTCCCTTAAATAAATTTGTCTTTTGAAATTGGATTTAATTTATTTTGGGTGTTAAGTAGGAATTTGCAGAATGTTATGACTATGGTCGACACCAGATAAACGTGCAGTAACGGTCATTGACCCACATATATTTATTAACATATTTAATTCCGAAAACAGAAATAATTTATTTATTTATTTATAATAAGCACACCAACAGCACTGTCACTTATAATTCAAATAGAATTACATTCAAAATCGGCATTTCAGTAACCATGCCAATGACAGGTATGCATGACATTGAACATAATGAATATTAGAGACAAAAAGAAAAACTAAAAACTCCGATCAGTATACCTAAATCCTGAACACTACATAAACAAAACAATTTGAGCTAATAAGACGTACAGTGTTCGCCCCAGTTTGAAGAGGGAACGTCTAATGACATAATCCTGAATCGACAGCTACCGTGATCCATTACCTTTTATAGCAATAAAAAGCGATACAGAATTTACTGTCCGGGTACCTTACGCTGAGAAATTAAGAAAAGGGCAATGAATTTATCTGGCGCTTACCATAGTATTAGATAAGATTCTTAAGACCGTTGTCAATATTGATTATTTATTATATATTTATATTGTATGTATAGTTTATATATTCGTATTACTTATTTAAATGTTTGTATGTATTAATTAAATATCAATCGCTTTTTATTCACCATATTGCACCTACCACCATTCTCTGCACCACCCAAAGGTAGAGAATGCCTATGGCATTAAGTCCGCCTCTGTACATTTGTGTGCGTAAAGTGTAAATAAATAAATAAATATTGATAATTATCTTTTCAAATATTTGTATAGTATTTAAAATTTACGTTTTGTTGGTAGTCAGCATCTGTGAGTGACTTCGCCCAGCTGAAAGTCGAAAAGTATCTAAAGGGATCATAAAAAGTATCAATGTCTTATTCCGGACATAGACTGTGCGGCAAGTTTCATCCTAACCTGCCAGGATTGCGGAATTTGTTCAAAAGAGTCACCACGACCTTGGAACGCAAAGGGCTTTTTAGAAGGAAAACGGATGGGTTTTAGTCAGTAGGAGTCTGACACGCCCTTTCTCTCCTTTATTTTTCCCATCCTTTAAAAAAAGTTACATCCCACATCGTTCAGACGCTAAGTAAAGTGCTAACAAACAGACAGACCGACTTCCGAATTTATATGTATTTATCAAGCAAAAGTTATACTTAAGTAAAAAGTTTTAAACGTTGATCGAGGCAAAAGTTCGAGGAAAAAATTACTTCTTCTTTTATAATTTCCTTCCTTTTAATATTTTCATTAATTTAAAACACAAATATTTGGTTGAAGACTGATACTTCAATTATTATCCCTCAAAATATTTGTCGAATTCTTGTGAAGGGTTTAAACATTACGCACCTTGAAAACAAAAGTGGCATTATACTGAAATGAGCTATATTGAGTTACAACGACATCTAGTTTTCTTGAAAAAAAAGCGCTTTTATTGAAAAAATGGCATTTTGTCTTAGTTTGAAGACTTTTCCCTAGAGGCCGCTAGTGTCAGTTTATAGTTTATGGTTTTGGAACGAAGTAGTCATTCATAAGGTGACACTATCCAGTTGAAGACAAGCATTCGGAGTGGATACACGCTGCGGTGAGTAAAAAAGTGGCATTTTGTGTATAGTGTTGTTTTAAACGTAATTCAAACTCATATTTCTGCTGAAGTAATAACTACGAAAATGGCATTTTAAGTATAGTGTCGCTTATTTAGTTAAAGTAATATTGAAATAAATTTTCTGATGAACTGTAAAATGACATTTTATGTATAGTGTCGCTTATTTAGTTAATTGCATACAAAAATATTGTTTTTAATTAATTTTAAAATGTCAGTTTTTGTTTAGTGCCTTTTTTAACGTTATTGTCTGTAACAATTATCTGAATTGATAAAAACATTAATGGCATTATAACCATAGTGCCATTTTTTTGGTTATATTTATTTCATATCGCCATTTTTTTGTGAATTATAACAGGCATTATCTTTTTAGTGTCTGTTTTTAAACAAAATTATTAAAGTATAGATGTTTTAAATCACTTTTTAATTGTCATATTCCTCTTAGTGCCAGTAATACTATAACATTAAGAGGATGAAAATGTTTTATTTTGTTAAATAAGCGTCATATTGAGTATACCGCCACTGATTTGAAAAATATAACATCTAAAATTTTGTTTAATGCCATCGTTATATTGAATTATAACCTAAATTATGTTGTCCTATTACTTATAGAGATTTCGGGAATAGTTTTTTCTATATTTGGATGTCATTATTGCATTTGAGGAACGTATTTTCTTTCCTTGTTTAAGGTTATCAACATGAATCCTTCAAGAGATAGGGGTAGAAAAATATTAATGCTAGCAATTCAAAACAAGGAAAACTGTTCGGATCCTGAAGCCTCAACATCCAATTTAATCAGTTTGCCAACAACTAGCAATCATACATATCCAGCTGACAAAGAAAACCTCTGCGACGTCGATGATGATGGTGATTTTTCACCCGCTTCTGATGATGATACAACATACGCACCTTCAAAGAAAACATGCCGTAGATCGAGCTCAAGTTCATCGTTGTCTTCAAGTTCCTCATCATCATCTTCATCTTCCAGCAAATCATCTGTTTCATCTTCAACTTCTGTTGCATCCGATCCACCAAATATTCTTCAAACCACCACTCAAAGTACCAATGTAAGTGACAATAATTTAGAATTTGTTAATCACTGTACGGAAGTGATTTCAAATAACCAAAGTTCTGGGTATGTAGATAATAATATTGCAGTAGATATTGCACCAGCTGATGAGTCTAATAACCAAAATGCTGGGAACGAAGATAACGATATTGCAGTAGATATTCCACCAGCTGCGGATAGTATCGTAAAACCAAAGAAAAAGAAAAAGAACCAAAGAGTTGCCTATATCTCTAAGACATTGAAAGACAGCGGAAAAGAATACGTTTCAAGCTCCAAAACAAAAAAGGTTTTCCCAGCTAAGTTTCTAAAACCAACATGTGAGTCGACCTGCCGCTTAAAATGCTCAGAGAGAATTAATGAAGATTTAAGAAAACAAATATTTGAAGATTATTGGGGCATGGCTTCACTGGTAAGGCAAAGAGAATACATAGCTCGCAATATGGAAGAGATTAAGCCGAAGTATCAATATAAGAGAGTTGATTCCAATAGGAAGTTTAAGAATGCTTTTTATTTTAATTTAAATGGTACTAGAACTAAAGTATGTAAAACATTTTTTAAGAATACATTGGATATAACGGACCGATGTATTAGAACTGTAATAGAGAAGAAGAATAGTACAACAGGTATATTGAAAGGAGAACAAAGAGGTAAGCATGGACAGCATAAAAAAGTACCAGAAGATTTGATTGAAGGAGTTAAACGACATATTAGTAGCATTCCTAGAATTCCAAGCCATTATTTACGGCAACAAACGACAAGAGAATATATCGATGGTGGAAAAACCTTAACAGATATTTATTTTGATTATAAAGAAGACTGCATAAAGCAAGGATTATCCTGCGTAATGACACATACCTACAGAAAAATATTTAACGAAAAATTTAACATTGGTTTCTTTATTCCAAAAAAGGACCAGTGTGAGCAACAAGCTATACAAGCTCGCAGAAAATGTTGAAAAAGCTGCTCTTAAAGAAAAGTACGATCAACACATAGCAGAGAAAGAAAAATGCCGTGAGGAAAAAGCTAATGATAAAGCAATGGTGTCGCCAAGTTTTATTGTTGCATGTTATGATTTGCAAGCCGTGATGACAGTACCAAATGGTGAGATTTCTACGTTTTATTATAAGTCTCAAATAAATTGCTTGAACTTTACCATCTCTGAGCTTAAACTTGACAAAACTGAATGCTTCTTCTGGGATGAATCTCAAGGACACCGAGGAGCAAATGAAATAGGTACTTGTGTATTAAAATATTTGCAAAAAAAATCTTCTTGTGCCGACGAATATTTAGACATAACTTTTTACTCTGATAATTGCTGCGGTCAGCAGAGGAACCAGTTTGTTATCGGAGTGTATATTTACGCAGTCCAATACTTAAAAATTAAATCCATAACACACAAGTTCCTGATACGTGGTCATACACAGAATGAGGGAGATGCTGTACATTCTGTAATAGAGAAACAAGTTAAACGATGTCTTAGATCTGGGGCCATATACGTACCATCGCAATATGTTTCTGCTATTCGAAATGCTAAAAAACGTGGAACACCTTTTATTGTAAATGAAATGGGTTACGATGATTTCATAGATATAAAGCAACTACCAGTTCCTAGACTAAATAAAGATGTAGATGGCCAAGTTGTAAAAATGTCAGACATTAAAGTTATCAAAATTAAGAAAAATGAACATAATGAGATTAAAATACAGTACAAGACATCGTATTTTGATGATTTTAAAGAGCTTGATTTGAGTAAAAGAACGAATAGAAATAATCGTCATACAGAACTCAAACCGCTTTACCAGCGTAAATTGGAAATATCCGATAGAAAGAAGACTGACATAAGGAGCCTCATTAATGCTGGTTTGATTCCCAGTTATTATACCCCCTATTATGAAAGTATATTTCAGTAGTATAGTAGCATGTATGTACCAAACGATAATTTTGATACAACCTACGTATTTTAGACGATCTCATTAAAATATTTGGTATCACTAATATAAGCATAACTACCTATCTATATCAGTTTATTTTCTAGAATTTTTAATTTTGAGAAATATACTTTATTTTTCTAAATTATAATTTTATGTTTAACCCTAAAGTTCGTTTAATTATGACTGTTGTAAATTTTAATTAATACCGCCATAAATTGTGATTTATACATAAAACTTGCATTTCAACGAAAAACGTTACATAATTATAATGTATATTGATTGTACTGATTATAACTTAATTGTTTTTGCTAAATAAATATTTTTTCTTGTTTCTATGACATAATTTCGTTTTATTTATGTTATATTTTTCTAACCCCCTTTATTGATATTTGGGCAATAATGAGTAATTATTTTAAAACGGGTAGGTTTACGTAAAACAAAAGTGGCACTATGCGGAACTTTTTTTAAAAACCAAGTTTTCTAACTAACTCCATAAGTTACTGGCATATTTTCAGTACATAACTTAAATAAGATAGTCAAACTAACAAATGAAAATAATTGCATTCTTTTCTTCCAGTTATTTGCTAAGATATTGACCAAAATGTTGCGTCAAAAACTTTAAATGGTCATACTGAAAAATGTCAATTTTTGTATAGCGCCAATTTTGTTTTCAAGGTGCGATTAAATATCTGACCATTTTAATAAAATTCGTAGGATTAAGACTCTTGTCATACCGTTATACTGGTGTTAGATTATTATTTACAAAACAAATTGTGTTATAATTCAAGACCTTTATTACTTATGTACATTGGTTTACATATTGTTGGCTCAATATAATAAGTTTCTATGTTATTTTTTGTTAGTAATTATTGATTCAAGAACACTACTAAGTTCTATGTTTTACTAATGTTAAAAACCGGCCAAGTGCGAGTCGGGGTCTCACACGGAGAGTTCCGTACCATAAACCGAAAAAACACGTTTCTTGTATGGGAGCCCCTTTTACTTTTTAATTTTATTTGTTGTTATATCGGAAATAGTAATAATGTGCGTCGACGGTCTGGGGGGAGACGTTGAAACGGATATATCTGTGATCCGACAACGTCTCCACCTCCACGGCGACACGCCAATCGCGGACACGGCTTGCGACAGCGGGGCTAGCGAACGAAACGTCCACTATAGAACCACCCCGCTGTCGCACGCACGTGTAGACCGAGCCCCGATTCAGGACGGTCAAGCCGGTCGTGACCGACCACTCCTCCAACGCCTCGCCCTTGACATCGGTGACCGGGGATCCCCACGCCGCAGATTTGGCATTGAGATCCCCGAGCAGCAGCACCGGGCGAGGGTGGTACCGGTTCACGACGGCACCCAACTCGACAAGGAAGCTCTCGAAGTCGGCGAGGCTCTTGTTGGGCGAGAAATACGCCCCAACAATGCCAACGCCGTCCGCGAGGGCGGCCACCCAGCCGTGACCTCGGGACGGGTCGACAAGAGACCCGCCGATGATGGCCACCGAGTCGTCCAGGTCACCCACCCAATCATCTCGGGGGGGGACGTAATACGGCTCGGCGACCACAGCCACATGGATCGACTACTCTGCCATGCTCTGGAGTAAGAGATCCTGAGCCCTGGCAGAGTGGTTGATATTGCCCTGGAGGAAATGGAATTGTGCCATTACGCACAATCCATTCCCTCGGCACCATTCTTAGGCCGGGAGTCGGCCGAAGAGCAACCAGGATGAGGGGGGTGTAAAGGGCCCCCGACAGCCTTGGTTGTCCCCTTCTTGTTGCCCTTTTTTGGGGCGGGCGGGCAGCTTTCTGCCGACGACGTACCCCGCGGGCCTCCCTGCATCCGTGCAGAGGCTGCAGTTTGGCGTCGCGGAGCACGCTGCCGCCTTGTGGCCGGGCTTATCGCAGCGATAGCACTGCTCGCTGCGGTCAGTTGCGGCGGCGCACCGTGCCCTGACGTGCCCAACGTCAAGGCAGCGGTAGCACCGCATAGCCCTGGGTTGCAGCAGCTTGACGCGTGCTGCAACCCACCCCACCAATAGCCGTCCGCTGACGGCTATTTTATTCGCCGCCGCTACCGGGCACTTCACCGTTATGGTGCCGAGCCCGGCAGCGTCAGCGCGAATCTCGCCCGCCCGCACGTCGCCCGGCGGACATCCACCGATTCGGGCGACGGCCGCCACGACCTCCTCCGGGGTCGTCGAGTCGTCCAGGCCATCGACGCGCAAATCAGCGGTCTTCACGGGCCTGGACACTCGGACGTCCTCATCGTTGAGGACCTCCCTCAGTTTGGCGGCCAGGATGTCCGCCTTCTCACTGCCCGAGGGTCCCGACACCTCGAACAGCCGCGCCCCCGTAACCGCCGACTTCATTCTGAAGCCGGTCGGTGTGCCAAGGTCGGGGAACGCGACTTTGGCCTTCGCCTTCTCGAGGACCTCCTTGTAGGTAAGGCCCCTCTCGATAGCTGCGGGCTGCAGTGTTATCACCACAGCCGCAGAGCGTGGGGCCTTACCCTTTCGGGACCTCCTCTTTCTCTTGGGCGCGGGCTTGGGCTGAGCCGTTGCCGGTGGCGCCGCCTTCTTCTTGCGACCCCTTTTGACGACCGTTGTCCAAGCCTCCGTGGGCTGGGATGCGGTCGCCGGGGTCGCAGTCGAGCTGGGAGGGGGTGCTGACGCACCCTCCGCGGGCTTCTCGGGCCCCTCCGCGGGCTTTTTGCCCCCCTTACCAGCTTTGGCCGCCACGGCTGGCGGCCTTTGCCTTGCGGCCTCCTCCATCCTCCGTCTATCCGCCGCAAGCGGCGGCCGGAGGCTCTGGGCCGGGAGGAGTCTCGACTCTAAGGCCTCCAGGCGGGCATTCATCATGCCCCCGCACTGCTGCATGCAGATGCGGACGATCTTCTCGATCTCCGTATCGCGCGACAGTGCAGGGGCAGGGGCCAACGACGGGGGCGCAGCTACCGAAGAGCTGGTAGCTGCAAGGAGCTGCACGCTGCCGGACTGCCCTCTGTGCGGCAACCTCTTTTTTGAGGTCCTCGAGCTCATTACGGAGACGGCCGTTCTCCTCCCACAGCTTCGCCGTCTCCTCAGAGCTGGTTCTTTCAAGGAGGACCCCAACCGCCTCCCTGATTCCATCAGCCGCCTCTTTTAGGGCGCGCGTGAACGTGCCCTTCAAGCTGCCCGACTTCGTGGCAACTTTCAGGACAACGTCCACGCCGTCCAAAACCTGGCGGCCGAGTGCCGCCGCCGTTACGTCCTCCATGGAGGCCGCCTGAGCGGCCCGCCGCTCTCGAGCCTGCCGAGCCAGCTCGCCGACCTCATCGGCCGCGACCGCCTTCCGCTGCGCCCGCTTTGCGGCGTTAATCTCCGCTTTGTTGCTGTTTAGCAACAGCGGGGACGCAGCGGAATCTCCGCTCAGGAGCTCGTCGCTTTCCATCTCTTCGGGCCGATCCATGCCAACCGCTGCCGCCGGGATCGGCGTAGCGGGCCGCAAGAACCGACCCCTTTGGTCGCGCTGTGGCACCACTGCGCGACCACCTCTCCGAGATGTCGGCACCTTTGCGGCCGACAGCTCCTCCTCACTAGAGGAGGGATTCAATCCCTCCCCGCGCGACCGCTTCCCCCAAAATTTTGAGGGAGCGCGCGAGCCTCCTTGTAAGTCGCTGCCGCTTCCGGCAGACGACTCATCAATTTCTGCCATAACTGGCCCGTCCTTTTTTGATTTATTTTTTAGGGTATCCATACAGTTCCCACGAGTAGATATAGGATTCAGATGTCCGCCGGGCAGAGCCTAGATGCCCGGTAAGCCTATATACTGCAGAGTGCGGCAGGTGCTCTGCAGGGGAAGCGCTAACGACTGGACTCCCTCCAGCCATGCATCCTCTCACCGCGCTTCAGAGCTTAGGATTGGGGGTTTTTTATCTTAGAGGTATCCTTCCTCTGGGCCGGGCGGTTAAGCCGAGCCCCCGACGGCGGCATTAAACATGCCTCCGTCCGCTGTCCGGACAACCCGACTCAGCGGACCCGTCGGGAACTCTCTCTTCAGGATTGCTCCGTGAAGAGAGAGGAACTGCCACTTTGGTGCGCCTGCACCGCAGCGGCATTGGTCGCATCCTTCGCCAATCGACGACTGTCGATCGGACAGGAGCGACCCCAACTCAGACGTTCCTCCACAGTGCCCTCTGATAATCAGAGGGACACGTGGAGGAACCGTCGTGGAGCAATACGCTCCCCCTCCCCCGCAGAAATCCGCCACAGACAATAGCCCCTCCGACATGGAGAGACTATTGGCCGTGCCCAGGGTGCACCGGCCCGACAACTGCTCTTTCCCCCGAACGCATTCGTAAGGAACCAGCAGCCGTCAGGCACACGAGGAGGTTTTCTGCACGCAACTCTGTGAAAATTTCAACTCTACCTATTACGGTTCGTGAGATACAGTCTGCTGACGGACAGACTTAGTAATAGGGTTCCGTTGGTTAACCTTCGGGTACGAAACCCTAATAAGTAATATTATAATCTCTGGGACTAGTAAGCCAATTACAAATATTCACTGGAAATTTAGTATCGTTTTGTGCCATTGGCAATTTATACCGGAAAATGCAATGTTCCAATGTGGCTCGGGCTCGAAATAAAAGCTAGAATTTTTCTTGGATGAGTATGGAAGAAAGGATACCCAGATAGCACTTTTCAGTCGCAGAATCATCAAAGTAGTTACAAGTGGTCGCAGCGTCGTAACCTTTACGACACACTGCGACTGCGTGCGGTTTGACTTTAATGTGTGGTAACAGTTCACACACAATCCGACTAAAAAAGCTTCGGGTACTGTGTGTTGTTGCTGTTACCACACGTTACGTAACATTAGAATAGACTCATTTTTATACATATTGTGTTTATTTTGTGACTAGTGTATAATCTATATAGGTTAAATGTGTAGTGACTGAGTGGTAACTGCGTTACAACAATACAAGTAAAGTCGTCGCAACGTGTAGTAATGTTACGTAAATATTACTGAACATGTCAATGTTAATTTTTTATTAGTCATTGCTTTTCAAACTATTAGCTGGTTGCGGAATGGTAACGATGTTACCACACGGCGACGTAACTGTGAAACCAAATGTTACTGTGTCGACTCGTCCTCACTTTTGGTCATTGCGACGGAACAAGGCCGTAACGGCAACCAAAAAGGTTACTAGAACTTAATAATATAATAATAATAAAAAAAAAACTAGAACTGAAACAGTTTCGACACATTAGTTTCGAAACGTTTCGTCACGGCTACCAAAAATTGTTATATGGGTATGTTTTAAACGGGGTTCACTGTGTCAGATATGCCATATATAATCGTAATGATTTCGAAAGCAAAGTATATACGAGTTCTTTCATCAATGCAAAGTGACATACTAAGGCGAAGAAGTTTGTATGACAATCCTCGAGACTTGCACCGTTTTTAGGGTTCCGTACCTCAAAAGGCAAAAAAGGAAGCCATATAAGATCACTTTCTTGTCCGTCTGTCTGTCCGTGTGTTACCACCGATTTTCTCAGGAATGGGTAGACCTATCAAGTTGAAATTTATACCAGATACTGAGGTCTATAGTCCCTATTAGGTGTATAAAAATCCTGAGTCAACACGATAAAAAGATATGGGCAAATTTAGATTTTTGCGAAAACTTAAAGTACTAAAATTTACCTTAATTTTCAACTTTTTTATTTTAGTCCAAGCACTAAAATGGGTACAGTCTTAAAGAAACCACTAAAAATTCTAAAATCATTAACGACATTTAGTGAAGTTTCATCTTTCAATGGCGACTGGAAAATGGCTTGGGTAACAACAACCCAAGCCGACAGTGCTGCCGTAGACGGCCAAAGGTAGAAACTGGTATCGTTCATACTTATCCATAAAGAGACAAAAAATGTTACTTCAAAAAAGTACAGGCTGTTTGTTTACTGCACTTTTAGATGAATGTAAAATGATTTTTGGTAGTTTTGTCAGTTAAATGTAGGTGAAATAATGCACTGTTACAAGTGTCTAAGTTGTAGCCATAACCGCTCCTCGCTAACCGCCAGCGGTGGAAACAAACCTTAATTCAATTCATTGAAAGGCTTCAAGGTTACCCATTACTTGAAGAAAATTTCCTCAGTTCGGCAACAAAGATCTCTGATCCTGTTTATTTACTTAAGGTCAAAATGAAGATAAATCTCGATATATTTTATTGTACCTATGTTAGCTTACCACAAGTCTAGAAACTATAGATACACAAATTGCAGATACACGGGTCAAAAGTCAATAGTCAAACGTGTGTGAGCACAGGCCGATTGATCAGGGGCCCTACTATGAAGTCTTAAAACGATCATGATTCCGCTCTAAGAGGGAGACGGAGCTATAAATAGTACTGTCCCGTTAACATCATCGGATTATTGTACTATTGACTGACTATTGTACTTGATTTCTATTTGTTTCGAATTTAATTTAACTGTTCTTTTGAAATTGTTTTAATTATATTATTGTAATTAATTTAACTTATTCGCTATGTGACATACCTATTATATATTTGACATCTTTTATTTATAAACGACATTTTTTTTTTACAATTGTATAAAGTGTAGTTTATTTTATTTTGTAATGCATTGTTTAAATTTTATTATTATTATTTTGGTTCAAATGTACTAATGAATTGTTAATCTTTCATAGAGAATGTTGTGCACACCTATAAGTGATGTATTTGCACAGAATTCAGTACTTATAGTTTCCTGTTTTTTTGTTAAAATTGTAAATATGTCGTTGGTGTGCCTTACGTTATAAATAAATAAATCGGATTGGATGGCATTAGCACGTCAAAGTGGGGTTGCAGGGCCGTGACCGTGATATTTTCTTTCTTTCATTTCGTTAGACGATTATATTTATGTTTAATGCCAGTAATCTGGTAAGAATTTTCCATTTATATTATTAATACCTCAATAATTAGTACAAAATGCAATAATAACACTTTTTCCATAATATCACCACTAATCTAAAAATGTTACCTTCACTATAAGGCTAATTAAAATATAATACAATAATGTCTTAATGTGAGGCTACGGGCCATTAGATAAGAGATAGAAAAAAAACAGTTTCTGTTATTTAAATTCTTCCTTTAGCCTCCCAACGGCAGATTAAAGGTTTGACTCTTCCGCTCAACTCTTTGGCAACCTTTATTTTTTATACTGTATGCAATCTCTAAGGCACCCGAATTTGTTTTCTATTAACTTATTTTTTATTAGGAGAACACACATTCTTCATTTTATACACAGGTTCGTCACAAAGACATTTTTTATATTTCAAGAGGAAGCCGGCCCCAGTATGGGAACAGGCTAGATCAGTGGATTTGACCCGGGACCACTTTGATTTATTTGTTATTTCGTTTATTATTATTATTATTTATTACAATATAGATATTTAAAACTTGCAGCGTAAAAACTACCTACATAACTATGTTATCAAAGTTAAAGAGCATTGTCATAGAAAACACAATATTTCTGATAGAAACTTAAAATCAGTTTGCATCAATGACATTTTTGAATTGAAAAGATTGAAATTTTAAACCTTTCGCGGACCATATTTAGGCCTTGCGGACCACCAGTGGTCCGCGGACCACATGTTGGGAACCTGACAAACATACCTGTCGAGATGAACCCACAAAATTATTTTTAGAGTAATGATAGCAAATACGTATCCTAAAAATTAAGAAAGTGTTTTCGTTACTTAATATTCTTATCAGTTGATAAGAAAACCAGTGCAGAAATGAAAGAAAAAATATTTATTAATAATATAATTTGTAACAATTTGAACTGTACAGTTTATCATAAAATTTACCCTTCATTCTGTCTAAATAAAATATTTTTTCAAGTCAATAAATCAAATAAAATGATAACCTATTTATGAAAAAAATATTCCTTAAGAAAGTAGATGAATAAGTTATTACATATTTTAGATCAAAGATTTTAAAAATTACGGAAGGCGTAATAAAATAATCTTGAAAACAAAATATAAATACATCAAGCAAGTACTGAAATGATATCTCATTATGTCAATCAAAAACTCCTTAATTTGATTTCTTTATATAATTCCAAATTCGTTTTAAGTGACTGAGGAGGAAAACAAAATAACGGGCCCAGTGCGAGTCCGACTCGCGTGCAAAGGGTTCCGAACGAATTTCATTTTTGTAACATATTATTTTAATACTATATACTTCTTATAGGTTTTCCTTAAATCTGTAGGTAACAAAAACCTGCATTTTTAAAAAAAATTTAGGCTCAGCAAATTTTTCGTCTAATTTCTTGAATAACTTTAAAACCATTTGTTTTAAAATTACGAAAAAATATAATTAAAATTTTTACAATAAGCCCTTTCATTTGATATGGCACACGGCACATTATGAAAAAAAAATCTAGTGTGTACCCCAAAAGTGACCCCCACACTCAAAAATTATTAATTTACGTAACGTAACCCAAATTTCAATAGTATTGCTCATGTAGATTCGGAAAAAATTGACTGTGACAAACGGACACACATAAACCCGCGTGATCCTGATCCTATGAGGTTTCCGTTTCTTGTGGATGGTCGGAACCCTAAAATATTCATACAATTTAATAGGATGTTTCGCAAAAATATTGGAGAGCTCGTGGCTAAATTATAACAGCCGCACGAGTCGATTCTCAAGGTTAAGAAATGCTTGCCGAGGTTAGTCTACATATGGCGCAGATATATATCTTAAAATACCGAGATACCGCCGTACCTCGGAAAGCACGTTAAACTGTTGGACCCGGCTGTCATTTGTAGTTTTCTGACATTCGTAACAGGTAGTCGGAAACAAGAAATCTCTCTCTCAAGACACCAGTCCTGCCAAGACACCTATCGTGTTGCCAAGTTCCTGGGTCGTGGAGGTCAGATCGTTCGTTCCATGAAAAATACTGGTACTCAACTAGATACGGCTAGACTGGAAGCCATCCCCAACATAGTTGGTTATAGGCTAGACGAACTGAATACTTGAATATTTTACTCTCAAAATATTTTAGCCAACAAAGCGATATTATACAGGGTGGAAACGATGACACGACATCAAATCTAAACACTGGCAATACTTTTTCATACAAATAGTCGAATATGTTGTCTTTTATCACAGATTTGATGTCACTAACTGCAACAGAGTAGTAGTACTATCTTTGACTAGTTTGAGTTATTTTGGCGTTTTATGTAATTGGAAAGTTTTTTTTAATATTGGTGACAGGATTTATAATAGTTTCAAAATATTATTATGAAGCAGTATTACCAGAGTTTTCATTTACTGTCGTATCGATGTCTCCACGTTGTATAGTAGTATTATGAAGAAAATACAAAAAATCTGTATTTGTAAAATTAGGTACAGAACCATGGGATAAAAACAGTTTCCGTCATAGCCTGCAGAAAAGCCCAAATTTTAAATGGATTTCCGATGGTGTCTATTCTGGAGGTTCGACCGTTTAACGAAAGACGCAGCATTGAAAAACCATCCAAGGTGGACAAATGACGTGTTGCAGGTCGCGGGAATACTTTGGATGCTAGAAGCATAGGAGCGGCCCATGTGGCGTTTCTTGGGGAATGCCTATGTCCAAAAGTAGAAGACTATCCGCTGATGGTAATCATCATCTGCATATCTTTTTCCAAACTTTTTTGGGGTCGACGTCCAGTTGTACCTGATCTGATGATATAATTAATCTTAGTAGGATTTTAACTTAATACCTTTACCATTTATAATAATAATAATATATCACTTAACTCAGGTAACAAAGACCCATAACAGATATACCTTAAAAACTATCATACATATTTATAAAAACCACAAAAATATTAATAAACTATTGTACACGAAGTGACGGCGTCGTGTTGCACTGCGCAGTGTCCTTCCGCGGAATCGCCGATACACGTCACCCTTCGGCCAAAACTCTTCCTTGAGGAAGGTCTCAATATGATGAGTCGGAACTCGCAACACAAATGACTTGAAATTTGTGTTGTGGCGCGACTCCAACTTCTAACCATACCATACCATACCATTAACGCCTTTTACCATGAATCCCTTTTTTACGGATAGGAAATCAAATGGCTCCTCTCGCTCTAGGCTGAGTGAGAGGGAGTGTCAGACTACGGTCCTTTGAGTTTGGAAATAAAACGGCTGTTCCTCCACCGCGGCGGGTGAAAACATTTTGTAAGTTCTTAGCCTGACTGTCGGCGGACAAGCGAGTGAAAATAAAAAATGTTGAAGTTGGATGCGAGCTACTATCCAACTAGCACGTGTCAGTTACTCGTAAGATACGTCCAAACGATGCGAGTTACTGCACTGCAGCTACTCGGCAGGCTGACTCGCACGGTAGCTCGTACTGTGTTAACTAGCCATAATTGACTAATACTGTCCAAGTTCCTTCAATTGCTCTTTGGGTTCCAGGGCCGTGGGAACTCTTTTGAACAATGAATACTGTTACGCGCCAGAATTAATGCCGGGTACATGACATAAGTTACTACTAGAGCCATCTAGTATCTAGTAGCAGAAGTGGTATAGTCAAGTACCTTCTAGTATTTTATATGCTAGAACATTCTGAGTTCTAGATATCTGGTCAGTCGGGATCGGTATTTAGGGGAACTTTCCAGACAATAGAAGTTTCTAGAATTAACTGACCTATATAAGGAGCGCGTAGTCCGCGTCCGAGACAGTATTGGATTTGCGATACAAGCGAATACTTTGGAAGCGATCTTCAAGTGCGACTAAAATCATCAGTAGTGAAGTTGTGTTTTATTTATTTATTTATTTATTTTATTTTATTTATTTACACTTTACGCACACAAATGTACAGAGGCGGACTTAATGCCTTAGGCATTCTCTACCAGTCAACCTTTGGGTGGTGCAGAGAATGGTGGTAGGTGCAATATGGAGAATAAAAAGCGATTGATATTTAATTAATACATACAAACATTTAAATAAGTAATACGAATATATAAACTATACATACAATATAAATATATAATAAATACTCAAATTAACAAGATAAATAGGTACACGAAATACTTAAACAATTACAACAAATAGGTAATTGGAAAACATTAGCGATGTGATGATACTACTGCCAACTTTCCCCCCTCGCGAGACGTCAACGCAGACTAACGTGTTTTTAAACTGCTCCGTATTTTTTAATAATAAAACAGTATTTAAAGTGACAAATAACAATAAAAACCGAGAAACAACATCAATAAGTTACAAGTGACAGTCGTGTGTAAAATCTCTGTGATTGAGTGGCTACAATAGCAGTGACAACAGTTTTTACATTAAAACGAACTCAATTCTTTTAAAAAAGTGAACCCGTTTTGTACTTTGACCTCAGTAGTAACACAAAGAACACGTAGCAAAACTTAAATCATCAACATTCTACTGAGTCTACTGGTCAACAATTTCAACACCTCTAATAAGCACTCCGTGGCGTGGCGGTGTAGCTGTCGGATCTGATAGCCGAGATCGCTAAGTGACACGAGTTCAAATCTGGGTTAACGAAAAGTTTACTTTTTGTTTTTACGAAATTTTATATTTATATATATATATATTTTTATTTTTTTTTTTTATTTTATCTTATTTATTGGAAAAAACACCTATAAAAATGCCAATAAATAGATCTCCGCCAAGAAACCCTACCCAATCTACATTACTTGCAGCGCCATTACCAACTCTGCTGCACCACAGCTCTTCGGAGCCTAACATAACGAAAACTGATAATGTAGCCAGTAACCAAAGCGGTTTCCCTAATATAACGCATCGCAACAAACGCAAATGTTCCGAATCAAGGATTGACCAGGATAACCAATTAACTATTTTCATGGCGGAAATTAAAAAGATGTTTCTCGAATTCAAGGAGGGTCAGGAAAAGAAATTTGAAAAATTGTGCGAAACAGTGGAAGAAATAAAAAACCAAAATAGTGAAATTCAGGCTACCGTTTCTTTCCTGTCCCAGGATTATGATGATCTCAAAGCAAAAATTGAAAATTTGGAAGCTCAGCTCGAATCCGAAAGGAAAAATAATCTCAAGTGTATTCAAAATCTTGAAGAAAAATTTGAACGCGTGGAGCGTGGCACTAGATCAACCTGCATTGAGATCAGAAACATTCCCATAAAAAAGTCGGAAACTAAAACTGAATTATTGAGTACAGTAATGAACATCGGCGCAACCCTTAATGTACCCATGCAGTCATTCGAGATTAAGGACATTTTTCGCATAGGTACCAAGGACCCTGAAAATAAGACTGTTATTGTGGATTTTACAACCAATTTATTGAAGGAAAAAATTATCGAGATGTATAAAAAGCATAACAAGAACAACAATAAGTTGACAACCGAGCTCCTGAAAATACATGGCCCAGTTAAACCAGTATTTATCTCCGAAAATCTCACTTCAAAGATGAAGCGTCTCTTCTTCTTGGCTCGTGATTTTGCCAACACAAATGAATTTAAATTCTGTTGGATAAAAAATGGTAAAATTTTTCTTCGGAAGGAGGCGGGTTCCCAGCATTTTGTTATCAAGGATGAGTCTGACCTCCTAAAAATTAATAATTCTGACAAGTGACTGGGCCTCACATGTATATTTCTTGTCTATCATTTCAAAGTATATTGTTATCAAATCGTTTTATTTCTAAGCAAAACTAGTCGTATTTGTATTGATAGCATAACTTGTTTTAAATTTATATCATTTTTTCTTTTATTTCTGTATGATACTTTCAATGTTACATTTAAAACTAAAACTCTTCACCACAAACATACACTACTCCCACTTAAACTCACTAAAACACACATATACACATACATCTCCAATCATTACATAAACAACATTTTACCTAAACAGCCCCATCATTCGACCTCGCGCATATCTCACTCTCTGTCCCTCTCACTTAGGGTGATTTTTTATGCAGTGTGCATGACCATAATAGAAAATATGTTGGTTCTTGATTTCGAGTATGGATGATAGCTCCAAAATTGCAGATGATATGGATTCATTGTCAGTATCATCATCATACTATTGCTCCCCGGAGCAAGTAAACTCATATCTGCAAAAGGATAAAAATGGTCTGAAAGTACTTCAGATTAATATCAGAAGCATAGGGAATGGTGTAAATTTTAATAACCTTCTTATACTGCTGCAGCGTATTAAGGTACAGATTGATATAATAGTACTATCCGAATGCTGGCTACGTAAATGTCCTCTTATACCTCTTATCCCTGGTTATATATCCTCATCTTCGGACCATTTTAACCAAAATGATGGTGTTGTTGTATTCACAAGGCAGGACTTGCAAATTACTGTTGAAAAACCTAAATTTGATGATGCAAATTGCTTGATTTTAAAGTTCAAAAATGAGATAGCAGTTGTAGCAATTTACCGGTCACCGTCAAATCATAATATTCAAAACTTTATCACTAGTTTAGATTCAACACTTAATTCATTAAGCTCATTTAGAACACTTATGTTAATAGGAGATATTAATATAAATATAGCCCCAAATTGTAATGATAATGACCAAAACTCCGACATATACTTAAACACTGTTGCATCACATGGTATGCTTCCTGCACATCTTTTACCTACGCGCATTGATAGTTGCTTGGACCATATTATAATTAAGTCTAATAAACCATCTTTATCATTGGTTCTCGATTCTCTAATTACAGACCATGCTCCAGTTATAGCTTTTTGTAATATTAGCTTAGAAGCCCAAAAACCCCCGGCAGCATCAAGGCGCGTGGATATAGATGGTTGCGTGAATGCTTTAAACAATACTGACTTCTCTCCTGTCATGAACTGTTATGATGCCAACAATGCTGCATCAAACTTAGTCAGTATTATATCGTCTGTCGTTGCTGAGAATAGTCATAATGTTGCTATCTCGAGTAAGAAACGTATCATTAAGCCATGGATCACACCCGGCCTTCTAAGGTGTATTAGAAATAGGGATAAACTTTGTCATACAACTAAAAAGGACCCTAATAATGAGACTTCCAAAATAATTTATCTCCGCTACAGAAACTTTTGTAACAATCTTCTCAAGGAATTAAAGCGACAGTATGAAGGAACAAAATTTGAAAAATCCCGTAAAAATCCAAAGGCCACTTGGAACCTCATTAAAGTCATCACAAATATGAAAATGAACAAAAGTTCTGCCACCGATCTCTTGTCAATATCTGCTGACCCATCCCATTCAATAGACATTGTTAATGAATATTTCGCAAGTGTCGGAGAAAATCTGGCTTCTAAAATTGTGGTTCCTATGAGTGACAACTGTGCCGGTTCCTTAGTCTGTGGTAAGTCGCTTCCACATTATGACTCCATGGTTATTTTCCCCACAGATAATGAGGAAATTGAGAGACTCATTCTTACCCTCAAACTTAATTGTGCTGTGGGTTGGGATGGCATCCCTGCGACCTTGATTAGTGCTGCCAGGAAAATCCTTATCCCTATCATTTGTCATGTATTCAACCTCGCTCTTACATCTGGAGTCTTTCCTGCGGTCTTTAAAAAGGCCCTGGTACATCCTATTTATAAGAGTGGGAACAGAGGCAGTGTCAACAACTACAGACCCATTTCTGTTTTGACTATATTATCGAAGCTTCTTGAAAAAATATTAAACAAACGTCTGTTCAGCTATCTACATACACACAAGGTACTGTCCAACAACCAATATGGCTTTAGAGCAGGCAAAAACACTGAAGACGCAGTTTTAGATTTGTTGGATTCAGTAGCTCAAAATTTACATAACAAACAAAAAACGATTGCTATTTTTCTCGATCTTTCCAAAGCTTTTGACACTGTCTCTGTCCCCCTCTTGCTCAACAAGTTGGAACTCATAGGCATTCGAGGTATCTCACTTGATATCTTCAGGAGTTATCTGAGAGATCGTTCCCAATGTGTTAAGATAGATAACCTATCCAGTAAAGAAATGTGTATCAACTTTGGGGTCCCACAAGGTAGTGTACTTGGGCCTACCTTGTTCCTTGTATACATTAATGAACTGTGTAAACTCTCCCCACCCAACTCCAGACTGATTTCATACGCTGATGACACAGTCATACTAGTACATGGCAATGATTGGACTGAGGCACAAAATTTCGCAGAGTCGGCGTTAAAGACTACTATGAGGTGGCTTGCACAAAATTTGCTTACCATAAATTTAGATAAAACTGGGTTCGTAACATTCGGTCCGAGGCCCAAGTCACAGCCAACGACCGATTTCTCTCTGACAGCTCACAACTGCAATGCTGCCACGAATAATGACTGTGGTTGTGCCACAATAAGACGTATGGACTCCGTTAAATACCTCGGTGTCCTGATTGACAGTGCGATGACATGGGCTGGACAAATTAATGCACTAGTATCTAGGGTTAGAAAATTAATATTTGTTTTTAAAAACCTAAGAAGTTCAGCCGATTTTTCAACTCTGAGAACCGTGTATTTTGCTTTAGCTCATTCCATCATCACGTACTGTGTGTCGGCCTGGGGTAATGCTGGGAAGAGTCATCTTCTACGTCTTGAGAGGGCACAGAGAGCTGTGCTTAAGGTCATGACACATAAACCAATTCGTTTCCCTACCGTTGAACTGTATGCCCTCTGTAAAGTACCCTCAGTGAGGCATTCATTCGTGCTAAATATTGTCCTACGTAAACATGCTGAGCTTTCGTTTGATCCTGAGTTAAATAAAAATAAACGTAGGTCTGATAGAGTCTGTCAAACTTACTCCTCTAATCTAAAATTGGTACGTCGACAATTCAAGTTCTTTGCCCCTGCGTTATACAATACAGTGAATAGGGTTCTGAATATTTATCCACACACTTCCCGAGAGTGTAAACGGCTCACTAGCCAATGGTTGTCCACTCTCACATACGAAGAGCTGGAAAATATAGTGAAACCCTAATTATTTTCCATATCTCCAACTCTCACAACATCTTCCTCTCATACGTTTAGGTAAAGCCACACACACACACACACACACAATCACCCCCACACCCTCGTATTCATATTCATATACACTCATACATAAATTCACACACACGCACTCACTCATACGCACGCACACTGACACACTAGATTTTAAGCGTAGTTATAATAAAGTATAGATTGATAAAACCTCTTAAATTGGAACGTTGATGTCATCTCTATCCTGGAGGTGGGCGTTAATAGCTACGACACAGTTTTAACTAATGTGGCTATTATCGAACACAAATAAATTGTAACATGTGTTTTTTTGTTCTAATAAATAAATAAATAAATAAAAAAAAAAAAAAAACTTCTTACGAATAAGTTCGCGAACTTTAACTTTGAAGGCTAATCGGTTGGTGACCATCCTGATTTCCTGGGGTAGCGAATTCCACAAAGAAATAGACTGAACAAAGAAGGAAGAGTGAATAAAGTCAGTACGGTGAGTGGGAAATTGAAGAAGACGGTTATGTGATGAGCGTAAATTCCGATTGTGGTTGTCGCAAATATATTGAAAGTGAGGGGCTAGATAACTGGGAGAGTTAGGAGAGTTGAGAAATGAAAACAAGGTAGTAAGAGCTCTTTGCTCCCTACGCTCGCGTATGGGCATCCACTTTAAAAGCGACCGATACGCGGAGACATGATCATATTTGCGCAGGTTGAAAACAAATCGAATGCAGTAATTTAGAAGGCGGTCAAGTTTGTTGAGGAGATCTGCATTCAGGTCGTAGTAGCACACGTCACCATAATCTATGATAGGAAAAATTAAGGTCTGTACAAGCATCGTCTTCGTGCTTGATGGCAAAAAGTTTTTCAAACGGTACAGGGCCCGCAGCGTTCCAGTAACCTTCTGACTGACACTAGGGACTTGAGTACGCCAGTTTAGGGTACTGTCGATGTGCAAACCTAGATTTTTCACATCAGTGCTGAATGGAATGATTTTACTGTCGAACAAAACTGGTGGCAAAGCTGTTTCATCCACTTTAGCGATGCTTCGAGAACTCCCAATGATAATCGCCTGACACTTATCGGGGTTTACGGCAACACCAAATCTGTCCGACCAAGTTTTTATGGCTAATAAGTCCCTGTTTATTTTGTTTATAGCGTCAGGTAATTCGTCTACCCTCTCATGATGGTACAACTGCAGGTCATCTGCATACAGATGATACGCACATTGAAGTTCGGAAATAATAAGATTAATAAAAATAGAAAACAGAAGAGGAGAAAGAATACCGCCTTGAGGAACGCCAGTTCCCAAATCACGCCAGCTGGATGAGGAGTCCGCAACGCGAACCGATTGCTGACGTCCTTGAAGATAGGAGGTGAACCACTCCAGTGCTTCAGGAGAGATCATGACATAGGAAAGAATGGCTAAAAGGATGTCGTGACTGACTGTATTGAAGGCATTAGAGAAATCGACCAGCACTAGTACAGTGACTTTGGCGTCTTCAAGTCCAGCTCTTATATCGCCAGTCACTTTAAGGAGAGCGGAAACAGTGCTGTGCCCGGGCCTAAATCCAGATTGTAGAGGGCTTATGATAGAATTAAAATGCACAAAGCTGTAAAGTTGTTTGTGGACACAGGCTTCGAGCACTTTGGATAGAAAAGGGAGTATAGAAATTGGACGGAAGTGGGTTGGAAGAGTGGGATTGGAAACTTTTGGTAGTTTTATAATTAGTGATTTTAAATTAAAGTGTCATTTTGGTTATTTGATCAGCTGTTTTTATTGTTACGAACCCCAAGCTTGTAACAACACCATAAACTGTTAATACATTATACCATTAATAACTTCTTTCTCTTTCTTGTTACAGTCAGTATCAGTTACGGTGTCGGTGCTGACGCTGACGTTCATCTCCGTGGATCGCTGGTACGCCATCTGCTTCCCGCTCAAGTTCAAATCCACCACGGGCCGCGCTAAAACCGCCATCCTTATCATATGGGCATTGGCGCTTGTTTTCAGTAAGTATTTTTATTAAATTATTTTGCAAGTAGTACCGGAGCATCCGGGTTTTAGTTATTTCAACTTTAATTAAAAGCTTATGACGGCATTCACGAAAACAAATGTTATCTGATGTTAAATAACCGAACTTATCCGGAGCTTATAGGGCAACGAGAATATAATGGTCCATATCTACAGCTTATGTACTTGAATTCCTTGTGATGTAATGTTCAATTTTGTGTGTGGGTTGGTTACAAACTGAAGAGACATTTCGGACACTTTGAAGTCTTTGATACAAATTCGCCTGTTTGAATTTCTGGGATCATAAATATATTTAAGACCTTACAAATTAAAACAGCCATGATAACCAGTGATTGAAGTAAGTACAGCTATTTTGGAGCAATTACCTCGCATTTACTGACAAAATTATCTACACAAAAACAATGATACAAATCACAGAAGCGTTATATATTATAACTAGTGAACTTCCAATAATATTTCGAATTCCCAACAAAAACATTGGTTCCCAGAGGATGTAGTGAATGATTTTGTGGAAGTGTTATAACGAACCGGGCTGCTGGAAACGAAAAATACCTCTCCGTGTCACTCACAAAAGTTTATATGTGTACCAAATTTCACCTTGAATTCGTAGAAAATTGGCTGTGACAGACGGATAGACACGTAATCTTATAAGGTTCCGGTTTTTTTTTTGCGGACGTTCGGAATCCTAAAATCACTCTTCCTAAAAACTTTCAGAGAACTATGAGGCAATTCTAAAATCAAAGATGTTTTACATTGAACGACCATTTTTTTTATTGAGACAAGCCCGTCACCTACTGCAACTCCTAAAAGCCAGAATCAAAAGTGGCGATCACCAGAAAAACGCCGAGTCAATGAAGCTCGACGTGTTCCGGAGAAACGATTCAACTGTCTTGTATCACGCAACGAAACTAATTAGAAAATAATAGCGCAGGAGTTCCACTCTTATATTATTATTGCTGGGGAGACTGTTGCACCACTTCTTCTTCTAAAAACTTTTTCTGCTAAAACACTAGGAAGTGGTGACGGGCGGGCGTTTTGGGGGACTGTCTTTATGTAGAACTTTGACGTTCAAAAAGTGCTGGCACTCAGCCTAATTTAAAAAATGACTTTTAATTTTTTTCCGCTGTTATTTTTAGAAGACATGGACAGACTGCCTTTCGAACCTCCACAACCCTGTAACGGGGTAACACGATACTCTCTGGCAAGACTGGTGTCAGATCTTCTGGTTCTTGACTGCCCGTAACGACTGTCATACATTCACAAATGACAACTGGGGCAATTAAAGATGAAGAACCTGGAACTAATTTCGTTCAATGGAATGTATGCATACATCAATGGAATTGTGATGTTAATTCATCATATTCGCAGTTTCCTAATTTATGCTCATTCGTCGTATTCATGATTACGTAATTTATTCCTACTTTCAGATTCAGTGAGCTGTTCATATGTTGCGAAATTCAATCCACTTGAAATATTAAATGAATGAGCGTTAAATGTACTGGTTTGAAAGATGTGAGTAAAGCTTTTAGTGGTTCTGATATTGCCGCAAATAAAATAAAAGTATTACGTATCACTGATAGAGATGATATCGCGAATATTTTTGAATTTAGTTCAGTGTGCTAAATTGATATATTTGAGATATTCATTGATGGACTGATAAAATATTACATAAACTAGATAAAATAGTGTGTTATACTGACCTAGAACTTTTGCCCTTTTACTGATTTATCTGAGGAGTGCTACATGTTTTCATCTTCCATACTTCTCGCTTAATTGCCATCTCAGTAGTTACCCCCTTTTTAGACACATCATCTTCCGCTCAGGTGCCGCTCAGGTGCCCTACTATGACGTGCTAATGCCATCTAATTCCGACGATGTATAAGGGATGGTGCTATACGCTATGTATAGCTCCGTCTCTCTCTTGGAGCGGAATCTCGATCGTTTTAAGACTTCATAGTAAGGCCCCAGTTCTTCTATCAAATCCTTCGGTTATTCCTTCTTGTATAGCCAACGACGTAACCAAAACTTTCTACACACCGCTTTCGAGTTCCTCGTTCTACCTTGACAACTGGAGTAAACTTGCAAAATTGAGTATTATTGACCCATCTGAATCACATTGGCAATGCCCCTTTGCAGGGTATGCTCTATCTACTCGTTCGTTATCCCCAACCATCTGCTCCTTCCAGGACCTAAACGTGGCTAAAAGACTTCCGATTTCCACACAATATTTCAGTTTTGATTGCCACTTTAAATTTTTCGCTTCCTAAACTTTTAGTGTAAGTAATCCACACTTCCATACAAATATTAGCGAAAGTGTGTCCGTCTATCTAGATGTCTGTTACTTCTTCACGCTTAAACTGCTGAACCGATTTAGATGAAATTTGGTGTAAAGATAGTTTGAGTCCCAAAAAAAGGACATAAGATATTTTTATCCCAGAAATCATCCTTTTAAAGGAGTGAAAAGGGGGGCGGAAGTTTATATGGGAGTCCGTCATTATTAAAGATAAAACACTTGATAAAAAATAAATGAACATATAAGCGTTTTGAAAAATTAACTATTCCACGCGGACGAAGTTGCAACAGCTAAGTGGGATAATAAATCATTTCATCGCCGAGGTAAGTGCCAAACACTTACATTTCAAACTTTTAGATTCACGTGGAACAAGTGCCGAGTTTTTAAGGGCGATACAAACTTTCCAGATTCCCTCAACTTGGCGGATGTTAAATTGTTTTCTTCAATTTTCCTGAACGGAATTCGAGAAGGCCCATTAACTTTGATTTGTTTCAATTTGATTTGACAGAATGTTTCAGGGGTAATTAATTATTAGGAGAAGAGCTTTAGTTTTAATCTATATTTATTTGACACAAGTTTAATCCCTCGGCGTTCCTCCGTTGTCTATTTCACTGAATCCATGTATTTTTGTTGAATAACAAGTGACTTGATACTTTTCGTAAATAGATCAGAGGGACGAATGTTTTTGACGTATAGTAACGTAACGTACAATGTTACTGCAACTATAATACTCTTTTTGCACATTATTAATTTTACTTGAACTATATTCATATTTATGTATGATATAAATTGTGTATGTCGCATATATCCAAAATACTATGGAGTTTTTTAAGGTTCCGTACCCAAAGAGTAAAACGATCCCTATTACTAAGACTTCGCTGTCCGTCTGTCCGTCTATCATCAGGCTATATCTCATGAACCGTGATAGTTAGACAGTTGAAATTTTCACAGATCATATATTTCTGTTGCCGCTTTAACAACAAATACTAAAAATAGAATAAAAAAAATATTTAAAACGTCGAAACGTGTTTTTTGCCGTTTTTATAGATAATGGAACCCTTCGTGCGCGAGTCCGACTCGCACTTGGCCGGTTTTTATATTCAAAATTCACTTACGTTAACGATATTGTAACGTACATCAAAACATTCATGCTAGGCCCTCTATACTTCCAGGTTATAGACATGTAGACGCGTCTAAAGAATTGGTTTGTTGGAATTTAGAACAATTCTGACAGATTTCAATCTGACGTAACAACAAGTACTGGGCTTTCCGCCAAAGATTGAATAAGACAGTCTGCTCGAATCGATCAAGAAAAGACGATATTGATTTATGGATTTGTATTAAAATTTGAAAAACATTACAGTAACAGTGTGAATGATTGGTGCTCATATTCCACGTGATTGGTGAACGATATCTATTTATAAAAAATGAATCGTTAATTGTGTTACGAAGCGCAAAACTCGAGAACGGCTGGGCCAATTTCGTTAATTTGTTTTTTGTTGTGTTTGTTATTATTTGGAGAAGGTTCTTATGAATAAAAATCCTGAAATAAAAAATACTTCCGGGTGAAGCCGGGGCAGGCCAATAGTTTAATATATTTTTCATTACTTAATCGGATTACTCAATTTGTTATTGTTCATAAAGACGTTCATTTGCTTTAAATACCATCGTCCGCAAAACCCACGCAATTATTATTTGCCGACAAATATACCGTATTGCTTCTTAGTGCCTTTTAATACGTCCCGGTTGCCGGGCAGCCGGATTGATAAATACATATGATTCGTCCGCGAAGCTAGAGTAATTAAAGTCGAGGCAACTATACTTTCCGAGTTTTACCCTTTCTTTTTTTAAGGATCAGAAATCATCAGATGACTTCTTCCACTCTGGGTGGAGCGGAAGGGCGTGTCAGATTCTCATTGACTAAAACCGGATGGGTTTTAGTCAGTGAGAATTCCTTCTAAAGCCCTTTGCGTTCTAGGGCCGCGGTGATTCTTTCGAACAAATTCCGCAACCCTGGCCCTAGCGGGCCCCGTCTTCTATGCTGACATCTCTTTGAGGCGCGCGTGAAACACAATGCGCCATGGACCCGGGCCTGGTGGTGATCGGACAGTGAGCCACCCAACGCTCGCCGTCCGCAGGCCCGCGCCTACGGTGGCCGGGGATCGCCCTGTGACTCCCGACGCCCGGGGCGTCTTCTCCTGTAGCGGTGGTTGGGTCGAAGGCCTTGCCTTTCCCTTGCGCGGCCTGTCCTAGTTTTACCCTTGACATACAAATACATGTTACGCTTTTTCCTCTCTATGTTTGTTTCCATTAATCCTTGCAGTTTTTACAAAGTTCTAGTGTGCTGAAATTTACAAGCTTTGTATATTGTTTGCGAACTAAGTTGCAAATTACGCTGAAAACATTGAGCTTTATAAAGGTTGTGTGTTGTTCATGAAAGTGTAAAACCAGTTGCGCAACCATTTTTTTTAGTTTTAGGGTTCCTTACCTCAGTCGGCAAAAACGGAACCCTTATAGGATCACTTTGTTGTCCGACAAGTCTGTCTGTCAAGATCTTTTTTCTCAGGAACGCATGAAGAAATGAAATTAACGAAAAAAGCTGAAATTAACTCGAAGTATTCAGAACAGAACCTTTTGGAGCAGTGACAACCAAACTTTTAAGTCAATGCACTGTAAAGATAAGGCCGTTTAAGCTTCGTTTTTGGCGCATTATTTGACGCTCGCAAGGGAATCAAAACCTATAGGGTACTTCCCGTACCCAAAGTCCTCAAATTTTCCAAGAACATAGATCATACAGTATCAGATCATACAGGAAAAAGTCGGAAAATAAGGAATTTAATCTTTCATAGTATACAAAAAAAAACGAATAAAATCTTATATTTTTGGTTGAAGAAATTCGGTTTGACGTACATTGATGTATCCGTAGGTAATGTATACTCGAAAAAAATCAAGACTCGATCGGAACCCTCGGTGCGCGAGCCTAACTCGCACTTGTCTGGTTTTTTTTTCATGGATGGGAAATCATCAAATGACTCTTTCGAACCAATCCTGCAACCTTGGCCAGTTGCGCACCTTGGCTAAGTCTGGGTAAGGGGTAATAATTTTCACATAGAGTTTTACGTATACTCGCTAACCATAATAAATTAACCATCTATTCTTCTGTTAAATTCCTGGCAAAGCTAGAAAGCATGGGTATAAGAGGATCAGAATTACTCCTCTTTAAAAGCTACCTCACAAATCGCACGCAAAGGGTAAAGATAGGCGATACAGTGAGTTGGGAGAGCCCAGTGACCTTCGGAGTCCCTCAAGGCAGTATTTTGAGCCCATCGCTTTTTCTCTGCTATATCAATAACTTCTGCAAACTTAAACTCAAAATTTGAAAAATTACCTCATATGCTGATAATACAACCCTTACCTTCTATGGAGACACATGGGACGAAGTCTTCAACTATGCCCAGGAAGGCTTTAACACCGTCTGCCACTGGTTTGCCTCAAACTTATTAACATTAAATGCTACTAAAACCTTTTTTCTCCTATTCCATCACACAAGATAACTGCACATTCTTGTCTGCAATCGCCAGGCTCTACTTGCAATTGTCCACATATTAAAAAATCGAATTCCATTAAATACCTGGGTGTAACTATAGATGACAACTTAAACTTCAACGAACATATTAATAACGTCTCTAAAAGAATTCGTAAACTTACTTTTGCCTTTAAAAACCTCCGACACGTAGCGGATTCAAAAGTCATGCGAACTGTGTACTTGGCAGTATATCAGTCTGTCCTTACTTACTGCATTTCTTCGTAGGGCGGGGCAGCCAAAACACACATACTCGAACTAGAAATAGCTCAAAGAGTTATTTTAAAAATTAGCCTTTTCAAACCACGACTATTTTCTACATCAGATCTGTATCATCAAGCTGAAGTTTTAACAGTTAGACAACTATATGTTCTTGCTACTGTACTTAGGCAACATGCCGCCATGAACTATAGTAGTACTAACACGGTTTTAAAGACGAGGCGTTTCCATCAGATCTGTCAAGCTAATCCAGCTAGGACACTTTTTTCAAGGGCCACGTCTGTATAATGCTGTAAATAAGTTGCTTACAATTTATCATTCAACAAAACTTGAATGTAGGTATCAAAATGACTCCTAATGCTTACCTATGATGACACGGAGAAACTATTATTAAACAGCTGCAGAGAGATATAACACACACACCCCCAATGTCTCACAAGCACAACTCATCACCCCCACAAAACCACGACACACGCAACACACACCCACCACACTACAATTTCACAAACTCAACAAAACATTCTTTTATTTATTTTTTTGTCCTTGTCAATAATTTTCTAGCTATACCGCTCCCTGCTACTGTTTCTCGTGTCTTCACCTGAAATCTTATGACGTTGTCCGAGATTAGGAGACCAGGAGTCCCATAGCACAGGTTTTACTTAGTATGGGCTCCTGTCTCCCATCCTCATTACTTGAACAACTCTGTTTTTTGCGTTAATGTATTTATGGGAGAAAATAAATAAATAAATTATTATAAAAATAAATTATTACCTATCCATATGATTATACTTTCGTTATGTGCACCGTGTGTAAGGTATAATTTAATTTTGATCTAATTATCTTACTGAAGTATTGGCAGTACGTGTTGAATAATACATTTATAATACTGATATAGGCTATACTGTGTAACCTCAACATTACTTGAGTCATAGACTTAAAAATAAGAAGTTGTTTATAGTGCCACCAGAGCCGTTCCCTCTGTTCCCTCTCGGCTGTCAGACAAAAGTGTAACAGTTTTTATATGAAAGTTTACAAAAATAAAAACCCAAAGAAATCTTACTCAATCGTTCATATCAAATCCTAGAATAACAAGAAGCAGTGGTGTAAGGCCTCCCACAAGGATCCTTAGAGAGAGATGTTCGAGGATGCGTAGCGAGGGATGTGTTTGTCAGTGCTAGGTAAATGAAGCGATTCTATTGGTTCTTAACAAGCACATCCCTCGCTACTGTTTTGTCTGTGGTGTGACCAGAGACACGTTTCGGTTAATGTCCGGTCCAGACATGGGCTGGCAGTGATGTGTGTTTTTTTTATTAGTTTTTATTTATTTTTGTTATAATTCTTGTAGTTGACAAGTTTTTTAGTTTTTAGTGTTCTGTGCGTTTTTTCCGGCAGAATAAACTGTATTTCTTTCTTCTTTCTACGCATCCTCGCACATCTCTGATGGAAAGGCAGCCGTACACCGCCGTGAGGAACGGACCTGTGAAGTCTTTGGATCTCTTTCGGCAGGAATTATGATAGACCTTACTATTTCGTTAGGGACTTACACATAAGGGTCTCTATCATAGTCTATGAGACAATAATTATTTTAACTGTCAACAGATGCCCCAGAGCTAGTGGTCTTGACCACAGAGAAGTCAGTGCCCCTTCGCTTCGAGTTGGAATACTTGGTTCAGTGCATCGCGACCTGGTCTTCAAATAGCGACCTTGTGTGGCACATCATTAAAGCGATTTTCATTTACACGTAAGTACATACAGACATCGTTTTGTTTCCACTGTAGGTTAGAAGCTACAATAAGTTCATTTATTACTTTAGTTTTCCAGTAATCGTATATTATCTGCAACGGCCCGGTCTAAATAAAAAAATGGCTGCATTGTATGGAAAAATGAAATAAAATAAAAAATAAAAGCAAAGACCTTTTATTTTTATTTTTATTGCGTGCAGCCGGCGTTCATTGATTTTTCAGACGTTGTCACGTCAAAAAATGATCTTGTAGCAGTGTTCGACTCAAAACACAAGAGCAATTTTAAAATAGTTTGTAATTATAATTTACTATGGGTAAATCACAATATTATGTACTTTTCGTCAGTGTCGTGAAGGTACAGCAACCCAATACTAGACCAATAACTGTTTTTCACCGCCTGAAAATAAAACCCATTCTCACATTTTTATTATCCAAACCTTTCGTTGAAAATAACAGAACGTTCTAAAAATTTTGGAGTTTCACAAATTAATTCGTATTTTTCAACGTCAGTTTGGAAAACACGAGTTCTTATGTTCGCGATTAATTAATTCATTAGAGTTTTGTTTACGATAAGTTTGAAGGTTATTAAATCTTAATTGGTATTATTGTTAAAAATTTAAGCTTTATTAGTGGGTTCGAGGTTAATTTCTTTTCTTTTTCCCATTGAAATCTTTGGCATTGGTATTACTTTATATTTTTAATTAGTTTTTATTTTGTTTTGCTTTAAAAATTCCGGATATATTTTTCTTTTGTTTGAATACGTCGCCTTTAACTTTGTTTTTGCGTCTGAAACGGGTTTGAATTTCATTGCCCGATTAAACTCTTAATTAGTGATAATTTGTAACTTTGTAAGTGTAAAATTGAAACAGAGATTTCTTTCTTACAAGCATTTAGTCTTGGACCTTATGAAGCTTGGCACGCAAGCAAGATACCTAGGTCTAAAATGTTAGTACATAACTTTTTCAATAAGGTAAACCCTTTTTTAACATTTTATTTCCTTATAAAAACCTAAAATTTAGAAAAATCTCTTTCATAACAAGTTTTATTGAAATCTGTTTATTAATTTCCAAGAAACAGATCTTTCAAGTTTGTATGAAACACCCTGAGGAGTAAACACTAAAAAAAATCAAACTTCAAAATAAATAAACACTATAAATTATAATAAACACAGAAAAGGCAATGTTCTGGTAAAGTAATTTACTAAAGAGGAAGTGGTTACAATCAAAACAACTTTGAAATAATGCTGTAACGTCCTGTTGTTCTCGCATTACTCGGAAGATAATAAATCAAAATGCCTTATTTACTTGTACAAGTTATATTTATTTGTACAAAACGTCTCATATAATGTTCGGATGTTAGATATCTCGTAAAACGGATACAGGATCCATATCAGAAAAATAAATAATCGATGTTATGGGAGATTGGTTGTCAATGGCAACGGGTTTCTTCCTCTATTATAGCTTCTTTTTATTGAAGTAGTCTTTAGATAGAGAATTCTTTGTTCAAGTGAGACACGCATTGGGTATGGTATTATTTTTCTATAAAGTTGAGCGAAAAGACACTAGCACAAATGAACTATCGCGTTAAATACCTACTTGAGGATATTAACTTGCACACATATTCTGCTAAAAATATTTGCAAAAAAGAACAAACCAAAAATTTGACTAATAATGGGAAATTGTTCTTAATAAAATTATCATTCGAATAACAGGTCCTAGAAAATCTAATCAGAGACGAATTATCCTGGAATTATATAAAGGCTTGCCCTATTCCGTTACGCGTTGTTTGTTCACCTTCTATGGCTTGTACTTATCGACAACTTTGTCAAAGTTTCAAGCAGCTCAAAGTTTAAACATCGGTAATCCTAGTACCTCTTAAAACTTAGAGCTACTAATATTACAGTGTTAAAGTACTATTACTTACTTATCTAAAGTGAATAACTGTGTATAACTTGTTAGAAACTTATTAAACAAGTTGCTGGATGAACTAGAAAATACCACAAAAACACAAATGTGTAGGAATGCCAAGTTCTTTAACGGCTTCGCTTATATAAGAAGGGAGATCTAACTGTATACTAAGTTCTTTCGAAGTTCTTGTCTTGCACAACCTTCTTCAAGAGCTTAAACTGAAAATGAATTGTAAATTGATTTAAGAATATGTCACCATCATCATTATCATATCAGCCGAATGACGTCCACTGTTGGACCTAGGCCTCCCCCAAGTGTCGCCACAACAACCAGTCCTGTGCGTCTCGCATCCATCGGCTACCCGGTACGCTCACCAGATCATCGGTCCACCTTGTGGGAGGCCTTCCAACGCTGCGCCTTCCGGTACGCGGCCGCCACTCCAGAACTTTTCGGTCCCATCGACCATCTGTTATGCGAGCAATGTGCCCTGCCCACTGCCACTCTCTTGCTTAAGAAATGTGTCGTTTGTATTTAAATTTTAATTTACACTAACAGTGTTTCTCAAACATAAACGTATAATATTATTTATAAAAACAAGTCTTTAAAATAATAACCATGTCAGATACAAAGAACGTACGAGTATAACCTCATGGAAAAATGCCTATTACGACAATTTCTAAGAAGCTTATCTTGATTGACATCTATTGAGAATAAAATGCCATTGTCATGACAAAAAACGCAACATAGATTCGAGATTTTCACAGAACGAAAAAAAGAGTTAGTAATACCCTAATAGAAGATTTTGATATATTTTTTTCTTGGAAAGAAGGAAAAACATAGGCAAACATGGGTTCGGGACTTACACAGAAAATCTCGCGTTTGGGACATTGAATCAAGAAAATAACGACGACATTTATTTCGCATTTTTTTCCACACAAAGTTTGGGATTTTGTGATCAAAGTGTGGACCAATAAGAGCCTACTTTTCCCAACAAGGTCGGCTTACCTGGCGGCTTTTCTAACTAAATGCGGTTGAATAATTTACGGCTGGCTACTGAAAGGTCTCAATGTTAAAGATGGTCACCCACTCACGGGCTGACCGTTGTATATCCCGCAAATTTTTCTTGACCCACGCAGTCGATACCTAACTATTCAGAAACGAACCGTTACTAAACTAAGTCTATTTACCTGTACAAAGCTTAAACTTGTCAGAATATGATGGCCTGGCAAGTGGCAATCGCGAATCAGTTTTTACTTTGACCATTTTTAGGGTTCCGTAACCAAAGGGTAAAACGGGACGCTATTACTAAGACTCCGCGGTCCGTCTGTCACCAGTAGCCACCGTGACATATCAGTGCTCCGTGAGTGTTATTGAGATTTTCTATAAGGCTTTCCTCTGTGGCAGTTTTGAGTTCGGTCAGCTTGGAAGTGTAACCACTGTGCCTCGGAAAACGTGTTAATTTATTTCTTTTTATTTATTTATTATAAGGCTTCTCAACAATGAGTACTTTATAATTTGTACATTGCAAACTTAATACTAAGCGCTTCATCACTTACAGAGAAGCACAGCATGCACTACCTACATAATGCGCAGATAACACCATAATTAATTAAAATGATTAAAACAGAGATTGAAAAATTAAAAAAAAAAAAATTGGATAACACAGATTTTCAATTTTAATTAAAGTAGAAAAAAAAATTAAAACAATAAACTAAATGAGATTAAATTTTTATATAAGATTAGGTAAATAATTGATATTAGAAATTAGACTAGATATAACAATTACCAGTTAATAAGCAAGCGCGGCTTTTTTGAAAGCTTAATCGATGATACAACGCCAGATCTATCTCTGGTCATGACGGATTGTCGTCCTATCGGACTACGTGAGTGGTGGAAGAGGGAGTGGATATGTTTGCGCACTCACTTGTGCACTATAATATGTCCCGCGCCGATGGCTAGTCTTCATTGAGATCGGCCGCCATTGCCGAACTCGTTGAGAAATACTATTTTAAAATGAATGTCATTGTTGCAGACTTCCACTCCTGCTGATGACCGTGGCTTATCACCAGATAGTGAAGGTACTGTGGCGATCTGAGAAGATACCCGGACACGCTGAAACTGTGAAGCTGGCTCCTGCTGAACAGAGTAAGTAGATGATAATTTATTCATTACAACTTTGTACACAAGTAATAGTACTAGTAAAACACTGTCATATGCGACCTGTTTGGTTGTGCACTGGAACATAAATTTGTTGAAGGAACTAGAAGGAGCCATTAGAAATATATAATTACGTATTTCAAATAATGACTTATAGAAAATAAGATTGTGTTGTACGTGAGTTATGTAAAAGCTTCTATTGAAGCCAGATGGCATTATAAGACGGTATTACTTAACAAGTACCTTTTTTTTTTTTTTTTTTTTTTTTAAGGATGGGAAATCATCAGATGACTTCTTCCGCTCTGGGTGGAGCGGAAGGGCGTGTCAGACTCTTACTGACTAAAACCCATCCGTGTTCCTTCTAAAGCCCTTTGCTTTCCAGGGCCGCGGTGACTCTTTCGAACAAATTCCGCAACCATTTAACAAGTACCTACAAGTGTTTTATTAGAACCTGAAGAGACCGCGCGTTGTATCCCCCGGTGTTACAGTACAAAAGCAGTAAGTAACTTAATGTGGTAGGCACTCTCTACAAGCCAACCTTAAGCCGGTGCAAAGACAGACAATGGCAAGATATAGGTACAGAAAAAAACCTGTTAACCATCGCAATATCATTCACTTCATTTTCTTTCAAGTCATTGATACTCCGTCAGTCAAGATTTATAACCAACATTATTTTAGTGCTCATCATTGTTTTCATCCACCCGCATTGCATGCCTTTATCAAGAACGTCAGTGATGCCATTTTTTAACATTCATCCATTTCAACATTATCATCTCCCGTACATGCAATCTTTTGAGAAAGCAGCTAAAAATATCCTTAACGATTTAATTGAGAACAGTAATAAATTTCTTAAAAAGACCGTTCAAGTTCCGAATGTCCAATTCCTAAAATATCCAATCCCCAAAATGTCCAATTTTCAAAAAGTCTGACCTATGAAATAGTGGTAAATTTGTTCAATAAGTCCTGATGGCACTTTTTAAATACTTATAACAAATAATAAAAACAAAATACTGAAACAATCTTTTTTTTTCTTACCTGGATTTAACATAGACCAACTGCCTATTTGGCAAGACTGTTGTCAGATTGTTTGGCTTCTTACTACCCGTAACGGCTATTAAAAATGTACATATGGCAGTCGGAACCAACGTCGTGCTCTCCGAAGCACGGAGGAGTCTCGGTATGTTATAGATGGTTGGTATGTAATCCATGTACCAGCTTCGGCAAGCGAAGCTTAACTTTGAAAATCGACCCGTGCTGATATTATCTAAATCTTCCTCCTCTTGTTCCTTAGATCGTCGAGTTTTACAAACATAAGTGTCGACACGTTGCAGATTGTTTAACTAAACATCAGAGTTACCCCCACGGTATTTGTTCGTATTCAAAAGTGCTTTCAACAGCACACAGGGTCTATACGAAATTGAATTAATTCTACCACTCTCAGCTTCTCTAGGAATCCCCAAACAATTTAATCTGAAAATATTTCGCAGAATGTTTCAGCGTCTGAGAATCATACCAAAAGAAAAGATTTCGAAAAATGAAATACGCATTTTAAAGATTACTCAAGGCCAACTTTAGTCATCAAAATATTTTCAAATACCAGACGACGGAATTATACAAATACCGTTTTTTCGCCCGTAATAACAAAACAAACAAAAATTCACATTCATTATAGTTTTTTGCATGAAATGCCAGCATTCCAGACTTGTTGCAAACCATAATAATTGCAATAACTTATGATGAAAAGGTTAACGCGAGTGCTATGCATTCTTTTGAAAAGTATCCTGTTTATAATAGCCACTAGCGAAGACATTTATGGCCTAAGAAAAAGTTTGTTTGAAAGAAATGTTTGCATATCCGTTGGTTTTCGGAAAATTCTTAAAGTAAAATATGTTTGCGTGAGAAAAACTAATTTTAACGAAAACTAACTTATTTTGGGGCTAGTAATTATTCTTGTTATTGCTCTAAGAAATAATATTAAATATGAGTTGTTTAAATTACAACGCTTGCCGAGGTTGGTCTGTGGATGGGTGACCATCTTAACATACCGAGACTCCTCCGTGCCTCGGAAAGCACGTTAAGCCGTTGGTCCCGGCTGTCATTTGTCGATCTTTGGCAGTCGTTACGGATAGTCAGAAGCCAAAAAATCTGACACCAGTCTTACCAAGGAGTTCCTTGTCACCCAGTTAATGGGTTGTGGAGGTCTGGTAGGCAGCCGCTCTGCGTAAAATACTGGTAAAAAACCAATATAATTGGGAAAAGGCTAGGCAGATGATGATGAGTTATTTAAATTGGCCTAGGAGTTAGCACTTATACAACGTCAATAATTATAATAAAAGACAAGGAAAGTTGGTGTCAGGCTGGCGGCCCACTGTAAAACATTTGCCAAATAGTTACAGTTAGGTTCTCATAAGTCCGTGATACGACCTGTCATACTGTATAGATTAGAATGTTGTGCTGTGGAAAAGACGGAAGAAAATAGATTGCATACTTATAGCGCAGATGAGAATGTTGCGATGGATGTGTGGAGTAACAAGAATGGATAAAGTGAGGTAGGAGTACATTAGAGGTAGTTTAAAATTGGCACCATTGACGGAAAAGTTGAAAGGGAACCGCTTATCTTGGTATGGTCATGTGAAGAGGAGTGATACAATGCATGTTACTAAAGAGTTTCGAATATAAATGTGGAGGGAGAGGGAGGCCAATGAAAAGATGGCTGGATTGTGTTAGGAGTGATATCGAGGGGTTCCGGGCTATTCGTATTAACCGTCATTTTTAAACTTTACACCAGAGCAGTTTAAAGTTTCGATTTTACGAAAAAATTAAATATATATAAAATTAAATATATATAAATAAAATTAATTATAACATTAGCAGATCGCATAATTTTTTAAAAAAGAAGGATATTACAGTTTTATTTATTTATTTATTAAAACTTTATGCACTAGTAAAAACACTGTATAAAGGCGGGACTTAATGTCTTAGGCATTTTCTACCAGTCGACCTTAGGGTGGTGCAGAGAAAAACTAAAAATAGAGAGAAGAAAAAAAATAAAAAACATTTATTTTATAAATACATAGACATACATACACATAAACAAAGTTATTAAGAAAAAACCAATCCAACGAATTAACGCTGTGATGCTACCAACTTCTTGCGAATGTTCTCACGTGCCTTCACCTTAAAGGACAACCGACTTGTTGCCATCCTGATGCTCAGAGGGAGCGCATTACAAAGGAAAATCGCTTGAACAAAGAAAGAGGAGCGGATAAACCTAGAGCGGTTAGAGGGACATCGTAGAAGGCAGAGCGAAGATTTTTACCGGAACAAATGATTTGAATTTGTGAAGTAAGATAAGAGGGAGACGACGGATTATTAAGTAAAGAAAACAGACTAGTCAAGGCCCTCAGCGCTCTGCGCTGACGAATGGGTAACCATTTTAATAGTGAGCGATGCGCGGATACATGATCATACTTACGGAGATTGAAGACAAATCGAATGCAGTTATTTAGAAGGCGGTCAAGTTTATTGAGGAGATCTGCATTCAGGTCGTAGTAGCACACATCACCATAGTCAATCATGGGGAAAATTAAGGGGCTGTACTAGCATTGCCTTTATGTGAGCTGGGAGAAGATTTTTCAGTCGATTCAGTGACCGCAACGTCCCGGTAACTTTTCGACTGACACTCGTGACCTGCCTTCGCCAGTCAAGACAGGTGTCGACATGAAGACCAAGATCCTTAACCTCGGAACCAAACGAAATGACTGTGTTGTCAAAGATTACGGGTGGTACAGTTAAGCCCTTCAGCTTTCTCAAGCTATGGGGACTTCCAATCATGATAGCCTGACATTTTAAAGGGTTAACTGCCACCCCGAATCGGTCTGACCAGCTTTTAACCAACCTCAAATCCCGGTTGAGCTCCTCGATCGCATCCGATAATTTGTCAACACCTGCCTGACAATAGAGCTGTAGATCGTCAGCGTAGAGATGATACGCACACCGAAGCTCAGTGGTTATAAGATCAACAAAGATGGAAAACAAAAGAGGAGATAAAATACCGCCTTAGGGACGCCAGCTGCAAGTTCACACCACCCGGACGAAGAGTCTCCAGCACGAACTGACTGCTGATGCCCCCGGAGATAAGAGGAAAACCATTCAAGCACTTCGAGAGAGACCATAAGATATGAAAGGGTAGACAAGAGGACGTCGTGACTGACGGTATTAAACGCGTTGGAGAAGTCGATCAATACCAAAGTAGTAACTTTAGTGTCTTCCATTCCCCGCCTTATATCGTCAGTCACTTTAAGGAGAGCTGTCACGGTACTGTGCCCAGGCCTGAAACCGGATTGAAACGGGCTGATGAGAGAGTTGTGGTAAATGTAATTGGAAAATTGTTTATGAACACAGGCTTCGAGCACTTTGGACAGAAACGGAAGGATGGAAATTGGACGAAAGTGATTGGAAAGAGTGGGATTGGGAATCTTAGGCAAGGGCCGAACATGAGCTTTACGCCACAGGGAAGAAAAAGTACCAGAGTAAAGGGAGAAGTTAACGATGTGGGATATGGCAGGAAGAAGTTGATCCAAAGCCGAAACGATCATATGACGACTGATGTTGTCACAGCCCACGGCTTTGGATTTAATGGATAGGATGATCTTTTTGATCTCTCCCGGATCGACTGGGGTGAAAATAAAGGGGGAAATATTGGGACGCGTCAGACCAGCAAGGTAGTCAATAGTTTTACATTTGGTTAGACTATCTAACATAGGGACAGTGGAGAAATAGCGGTTTAGATCGTCCAAGCCAATTGTATTAGAAAGGTCTGAATGCCGCGATTTGCCAATACCTAGAGTTCCAAGGAATTTCCAGATATCAGCAGAAGAAGACGAAGTGATGTTACTAAGAATGTGGCGGCGTTTAGCGTTACGTATCATCTGGTTACACCGATTCCTGGCAGTCTTGAAGTAGGCCCAATTGTCCTCAGAGCGATCCCTTCTAAATTTCCGAAACGCACGGTCCCTTCGTCGCATTCCCTCATTCATCCAGGGCGCAGGTGGACGCTTCAACTTAACTTTCCTGACATGAGCATGTGTGTCGTACAGACTGGTGACAATATTGTTAAAGACGCAAACTTTGTCATCAACTGTGTCAGCTTCCTGCAAGGGTGTCCAGTCAATGTTCGATGCATCTTTTTGGAGCTGCTCACTGTTCATCCGCGCAAAGGCACGCCTGTACTGTTTTAATAACATATATACATAATCGGATTATCTTTTTTTCTAATATTCCTATTTTTAACGAAGATAAATGTCGCTTAATACAAAATGACCAATATTTTACTTTTTTTTGTTCCAGGCTAAATGACTTAACCACCTATGATTATTGTTTCTTATTTCAGGCTAAATGAATAAACCTCCTAGGTTTATTATTTATTGTTCCAAGCTAAATGACTTAACCGCCTAGGCATGCAAATTATGGTTCTAAGCTAAGTGCTTTAATCAAAGAGTTGGTCATATTTCAAACCTAAGCTAATTGTTTTAAATACCATTTCTTAAACTTAATAATGTATGGCTAATTAGTTTATGCGAATGTTTTTTTTTTTAATAAATTGTTTGTAATTGGCGGTTAAAACATAGATAAATTAAAAGGTACATACGTAGGGTGTACCTAACTATCCTGTTAATATATATGAAATGAGAAATAAAACACGTCATTATTATAAATTGTTCAAAGATAAGTTTTAGAGACTAAATGTATTAAACGATATTCTTATATATTTATAAGGTAAAGCTAATTGTATTAAACGACACTGGATAAGAATTTAACAAAGAGGCTAATTGTATGAAGCGACATTTTTATATATTTATAAGTTCAGGCTAAATACGTTGCCTGTAATAATAATATAATTTTTGCTCCAGGAAAAATAGTTTAAACGACTGTCTGGTATTTGGTAGTGAGCTTAAGTACACAGTTCCTAAATTTGTCAATATTTTGTGTCACTCCATACATTGCAGTCCAAAATAAGCCCAATAATGCGGTTGTATTAAGTGACAAAAAGTGTTCCGATCGTCACCAAACCCAGCTCAAACGATGCAGAAAAATTCGCTGATTCCAAATATGTGTAAATGTCTATATCGCCCAGAGTGTCGCTTAATACAATTAGCCCGGAACCCGTCGATATAAAAGAAAAGGGAGTTAGTCATAGCGTGACCGCTGACAGGATAGAATGGAAGAAAAAAACCAAGAATCGCAAATCTTAAATATTTTATTGCAATCCATAATGTACACATACAGGTGGTGAATTAATAATTCGGAAACAATTATGGACCAAGTCGGGCACAGCAAATTTTTAAATAAGTACTGAGAGGAAGAGCGCTTTAATATTTATAATTTAAAGAAGATGATGATGAGCTAAGAAGTAGACATGGTGCAAGACATTCCCCAGAAACATGTCTGTCTGATTTGCACACTCCATCATTTTAACGTGGAAACATTGCAAAGAATTTTTTTTTTAAACGTTGCCCCACATTAGGATTTTCTCCTGTATCGTGGGTGCGTTTACAAACATACAAAGTCACATTCAAAAACAGCCAGACACGGAACAACTATCTGTAGGCCATACAAATAATTGTTCCGTGCGGGAATCGAACTCGCGACACGCAGCGCAGCAGTCAATCGCTCAACCACTGCGCCAACCGTGCTGTCTTAATTGCAGGCAAAGATTGCCTATAACTCTATATGATGAAGCTGACCCTTTTTAGGGTTCCGTACCCAAAGGGTAACCAACGCAACCCTATTACTAAGTCTGCGCTGTATATCAAGAACCGTAATATTACTTATCGACCGCTTAAGGATATAGTTGGGGAATGTTTTGATAAAGATCTCGAATTGCTGAACTGAAAAGCGATAATCGAGCTGCAAGATGTTAATGCTATGGTCAATGAATTTAATTCACATTTGTCTTCACTATTGAATGTCCATGCACCTCTAAAAACTAGTATAGTTAGGGAGTTTTGTTACCCTTGGATTACGGATAATATTAAATTGATGATGCATTTAAGAAATAAAGCGCATGCAGACTATTTAAAAGACAAAAAAAACGATCACAAAAAGAAATATTACAAAGAATTAAAGTCGGTAGTCTCTAGGTCTCTATTTTGCGAAAAGTCAGCATACTACAAGCACAAAATCAACAGTCAAATAAATGACTCAAAAGCACTTTGGACAAATTTAAAGTCCAACTTGCTCCCGTCCAAACAAGGATTTACCTTTGCACTTTAACGACCCAAATAAAATTAGTGACCATTTTCTGAGTGTGCCGGGATCGATTACGGTTAGTAAATCAATGCTTGCATTTTTTGAATCCACTCGAAATAATGGTTCCACATTTAGCTTATCACCTACAACTAGCAATAAAATCGCGGACATATTGAGAACGATTAAATCGAATGCTGAAGGCTGCGATGGCATTTCGATTAATATGATATTTCTGACACTACCCGCGACTTTGGACGTCGTGACCACCATAAAAAAGTCAAAAAAGTCAAAAGTCAAAAACGTTTATTTCAATTAGGCCATTAAACGGCACTTTTGAACGTCAGCATTTACAGTTCAGTAAAATATATTAATAAAGTGACTCTACTGTCCATTCGGAAAGGTAGATTCTTATGGAGAAGAACGGACAAGAAACTCCATAGTTACTCTTTTCAAATAACGACTTTACAACATTTGGTACACAAAAATCAATTTAATATTATGTGAGGACGATACACCCAGAGTATGCTACTTATAAGAACAAAGTATAACCAGCAGAGGTACTTATTCGTTTTCTAAAAAAAAAAAAAAAATTAGGTAAATGGTACTCACATATTTACAGATAATCTTAATAACCACCAATTAAACAGAAAATAAAAACACAAAAAAGAAACAGTATACCCATCTATAAAGTTAATTCATAAATCAACCAGTTTGATTTTGTCTACACCCTTGATTGTCCTATGGAGCAGGACCAGCATGTTTCCAAGCATTCTTATCCTGAATGTAATCTTCTAATTTGTAATATGCTTGTTTACAAAGTGTACTTTTAACATAAGTTTTAAATTTTCTTTCATTTAGTTCTAATATGTCAGTAGGTATTTTGTTGTAACATTTAACACAATACCCCATGAAAGAAGTGTGGACTTTAGCTAATCTAAAAAATGGTTGATCTAATTTGTCTCTATTTCTAGTATTAAAATTATGTCTATCACTAATTTTACTAAAAAGATGTCGATTTTTCCGCACATACATAATATTTTCATAAATGAATTGAAGGGACTGTCATAATATTAATCTTTTTAAAAAGTTTCCTAAGAGAATCACGGCGACGCAGATTATAAAGGGCTCTGACAGCTCTCTTTTGTAAAATAAATATGGATTCAATGTCAGCAGCCCGACCCCACAGCAAAATACCGTACGACATAATGCTGTGAAAGTAACTAAAGTAGACCAAACGTGCGGTTTCTACGTCTGTTAACTGTCTTATCTTTCTAACAGCATACGCGGCTGAGCTTAAACGACCCGCAAGAGATGGTTATATGAGGCCCCCATTGTAATTTCTCGTCCAATGTGATACCTAGGAAAACCGTTTGATTAATGAACTCCAGTTTTTCTCCATTCAACATGATGTCACATTCGCTACTTTTAAAATTTGGTAAAGAAAATCTAATACATTTAGTTTTTTTTTTATTTAGAGCCAAGTTGTTTACCGTAAACCAATTTTGGACCTGATGAATAGAACTATTGACGTCGTCAAGATTTTGTGAACGTCGGTCTATTTTAAATATTAGTGATGTGTCATCCGCAAATAATACCATCTTTGGTTGATTTTTAAGTAATTGGTGCAAATCATTTATGTAAACTAAAAAAAGGAATGGACCCAATATTGAACCTTGAGGAACGCCCATTGTCGTTTCCGACCCTAGTGAGTTTACACCGTTTATCTGAACTTTAACCTGTCTGCCCATCAAGTATGAACTAAGTAAACCAAGGGCTCTATTCCTAATCCCATAGTGCTCAAGTTTCAACAAAAGCGTCTCATGGTTAACGCAGTCGAACGCTTTCGAGAGGTCGCAGAATATTCCAATGGCATCTTGCGACTCTTCCCAGGCGTTAAAAATGTTCTTTATTAGGGTGACACCGGCGTCAGTTGTACAACGCCCTTTGGTGAAACCGTACTGGTGTTCATGAAAGATGGAATTTTTATTAAAGTGACGTAACATCTGACTAAGCATTAACTTTTCAAACACCTTACTGAGAACTGGCAGAATTGACACCGGCCGATAATTGTTGGGTTCTTGAGAATCACCCGATTTGAACAATGGAACGACTTTACTGTGTTTCATGAGATCCGGAAATTCTCCTTTGTCTACACTAGTGTTAAATATGACAGCCAAGTAGGGGGCAATAGTTTCAATGATAGATCTACAAACTTTTACAGATATTCCCCAAAGATCTTCTGTTGATTTAATTTTAAGATCTTTAAAAGCTTTTATAATGGCCTGGGGGTTTGTATGTTGAAACTTAAACTCCGATGGGCATACCTTTACATTCTGTCTAAGTAAGTCAGCAGAGAGCGCGGATGACGAGTTGAGAAGCTCTGTAGTTTTAAGAGGAATATTGGCAAAGAAGTTATCAAATTCCTGAGCTACCTCTGCGTGTGCATAGTGAATACATCTATCACATCCTCATCTTTCCCCAACTCATGGAAAACTGCCAAGGTGCACCCATTGCCGAAGACTCTTAATGCATTGGAAATGAAGGATTTTAGACCTATTAGTATACTGCCAGTACTTTCTAAAGTTTTAGAGAAAGTAGTATGCGCGCAATTGGTTGATTTTTTAGAGATAAATAAAATCCTCCCTGATGTTCAGTCAGGGTTTAGGAAGGGCCGTAGTACGGCCACGGCTTTGTTGGATGTGACTGACAATATCTTGTCAGCTCAGGATAGTGGAATGTGCACACTCTTGGTTTTGCTTGACTTTTTGCGCGCGTTTGACTGTATTAACATATCTTTATTATTGTCAAAGATGGCTTTCTACGGATTTGACGATGACACAGTGAAGTGGTTTGATAGCTATCTTAGCGATCGTACGCAATTCGTTGAAATACGCCGGGCGGACGGATCAACAGTTGTTTCTAGGCGATGTTCAGTTGGAATCGGAAATTCGGGAATTGGTTCCGCAGGGCTCGATACTTGAACCAGTATTGTTTATTTTGTATTGTGCAGATTTAATTAAAAGTATTAATAAATTAATGTAAAGTCCATATTTATGCCGATGATACACAAGTTTATATATCATTTAAGCCGGAGGACTACGAGCAAGCATTAAATTGATCTTAATGCAGATCTTGAAAGTATTGTACAGTGGTCTGATGCTAACACACTTGCGTTGAATCCTTCAAAAACAAAATATATGCTGTTCGGTACCGTAAACCAGCTTAGTAAAATTAAACCCTGTGCCGGCTGCGTAACAATTATGGGTCAGCTTATCGAACGGGTCTACGAAGCACGTAATCTGGGACTTGTAATGGACACGGAACTTCGGTTTCACAAACACGTAACAGGGTGTATCCGTAATTGCTATTATAAACTTAAAATTTTATATAAAGCCCGCCCGTATTTTAGCGAGGAATTGCGAGTCCTGCTAGTGAAGTCTTTGGTTTTATCAAAGTTAAATTATGCGGACACAGTGTATGGTCAACGACTTTTGTCAAAAACCGAAAGAATGATCCAAAGACTTCAAAACGCCTGTGCACGCTTCTGTTTTAAAGTTCCCTTTAGGGGACATGTTACACCTTTTTTGAATGAGCACAACATTCTAAAAATGAAAGCTAGACGTAAACTGCACTTGGCGACCTTACTTTTTGGTGTTATCAGGTCACACTCCCCTTCTTACTTATACGATAGGCTGTCATGGACTAGTAGGCACAGAATAGGTGAGGGAAGAAAATGTTCCCAACAGCTTTCTATTCCCCAGCATAAGTCGGCGGCTTTTAGGGGCAGTTTTCGTTACGCAGCTACCAAATGCTGGAACAATATCCCACCTCCCATAAAGTATAGTAAAAGTTGCTCGACATTTAAATTAAAATTAAAGTTGTTTTTATTAAATCACCAAAATAAATTTCAAGATGTTCGTGCTGACATGTCAGCCATTTGAAATTTGGTAGGTATTTTGAGTAAGTGTATCATTGTTACAACCTTATGCATTTGTTATGTAATTTTATATAGTAATTTTATTTATCTTGTCATTTTTACTTTTTATTATTGTCATGTTTTTTTTAAATTTTTGTTTTATAAATTTTAAACAATATTCGTAAAAATTATACTATTTTCGATTTGATTATTGTACTACTACTGTTATTTCTATTTATTTTTGAGCACATAAATTTTTATTTATCTTTTTGTTTTAAAATTAAGAGTCGCAACATTTTATTTTAGTTACTTTTTGTACAAAATATTTTAGTTTCTGTCTGACTTGAATATTTTAGTTTATGTATAATTTATGTGTGTCTATGTTTTCGAGCGTAGGTATGGCACTCGTGGGCTGCAGCTGAAAATCAGCGTCAGGTCTCTTATGTTGCATCTTGTGTTGCCATCTGGCATTATGCTGAGTTGAGGCCTTTTGGCATTGTTGGTTTTCATTATTTATTTTTTTTGTTTAATTTTATGTTTCTATTACAATGCCAATAAACACAATTTTCTTTCTTTCTTTCTTTCTAATAGGTAGACAGTTAAAATTTTCACAGAGTGTGTGTATTTCTATTGCCGCTATAACAACTGTAGTGGTAGTGTAACCAAGTAACTTTAAGACTATTGTAATCTCATATATAACGGTGTGTTATCCCAATAAATAGTCAGTCTTATATCAGCATTCAGTTGCTTCATTTCTATCCTTACGCCAATCCTTACATGGCGACCGTGACACCCGAAGTCTGCACGAGTGCGTTCGCGCGTCCCAATAAGGACTAAGTTATGTAAACATCTATCGGGACCAGTGACTTTTGAATGTAATTATTCATTATTCAATTTACCAAGATGTGTTATTACTCAGAAGCTAGACACTGTGTGCAACTGTCGCGACAATTTAATCAAAAACTCGGTCTTGAAAGTATTATCTATCTTCAAAAATGGGAGGCACCAACTCAAAGGAGGAAGTTGTAATTGCTCAGAGCGGGGGCCAAAATACAGCTAGTACACAACAAGTTCAGCAACACGAAACGACAAATATTTTACTTATCATCATATGTACTACGTTGGTGTTTGGAATTATCATAGTCGTGTATAAATTGGCAAAAAGGTGCCATGACAAGCAAATACTAAGGAGATTGGATGAGATAAGGCTGACGCGCTATGCGAGTATCCTGCGCAGACACGAGATCAAACCAGACAGTGTAGTATGAGGTGAAGAAGAAGTGTTAGTGTTGGTGCCGTGATTTGTGCGGAGTGCAAAGATTACCCATATCCCAGTGCGTAAAGTGATGCGAGTATGCAGTGCATAAATTGTAAGGGGCTCAATGTGACCGTATTTAAAGGAAATGTTTAGTAATGAGTACTATACTGTCTATTTAGTTGTGCTTAACGTTGCTATGCTATAGATATATGAATATTATGCATTACACTTTTCTTTTAGATACGGTATAACAACATATTTTGTATTAGTATATTTATGTGCATGGTTATGAATATTAATGCACATTATAATGTTTAACGCTAGTTTATTTAGAAGATAATTATGTGTTATGGCAGAGGAATTGGCGATAATTTTAAATGAATTAAAAGTTATAAGAACGTACCTTATTAAAATCGGTCCCGGTCGTAGAGTAGGTAAAGTAATAGAGATAAAAAGAAGCGAAGCAGATATAGTGCTATTAAAATATAATAAGTTTTTAGAGACATATAAATCGCAATTAGGTAAATACTCGAAAGAAGAAGTTTCCTTAATTACCAAAATTTGTGAAGAATTTGACAATTTATTTACGGAAGTCCTTTCTTTGTGTATCGATCAGTCTGGGACTAAGAAATCTTTGCTTGAAACACAAACAATGGCGGGAGATAATTTTGATTTAAAAACAGCTTTAAGCCTATTCCCTGTCATGACGGATGAAGATAAGAATACAAAGCAATTAATTGAGTCTATAGAATATTATGACTCAGTGCTAACAAAACCCGAATGTAAAAATAAATTAATAATGTTCATACTGAAAAGCCGATTATCGCAGCAGGCAAAGCTAAAATTACTACCGAAATATGATACTGTCGATGAGCTTGTAAAGGACATGCGACGATTATTATTACCCCGCAAAAGTTATGTGGCTTTACAAACAAAGCTACAGCATGCTCAACAGGAAAATAAAACGGTTCTTGACTTTGGAAAGGAAATTTCAGACTTGTTTATAGACCTGACTATCTCGCAGGCAGATGGAAACCCTAACAACTATAATGTTTTGCGACCTCTTAATGAGAAATTGGCAATAAAAAGGTTTGCCGACGGGCTGCGAGATCGTCGGTTAAGTACTATAATCGCTGCGCGAAACTTCGATTCCTTGACAGAAGCAGTCCAGGCGGCGCAAGATGAAGAAATTCAATCCGCTACGGGGGAGATGATAGGTATGTATAACTCCAGTTATCGTTTCAACACAGGGAGGAGACCTCAACGTGGCCAGTACAGAGGAGGTCGAGGCTATCAACCCAACTCCAGAGGACGCACGCATAATACGTACCGGCGCACGCCTGCTCAGCGATCCCAGGTACCGTACTCAAGAGGTAATCATCGTGGAAGTAATTATTACGCTAACGGAAATTATTCGGAAAATCGTGCAGAAAATCATTCCACTCAGGGTAACATGAATCTCGTGACAACAGAGGGCAATGATCCAGATACCACGGAACAAGCAAGTCCCAATAAGGAAACGCTGAATCATTTTTTTCGGGACTGAGTTTATGTTATCATGTAGCAGTTTAAACAAAGTTTCATTCTTGATCGACAAATGTGGACATGACTTACTTATAGACACTGGAGCATCGATTTCAGCTATCAAATCCGATTCAGTGAAACGTTTACAAATACCTTCCCATAAAGAGAACATTACGGTCAAAGGTATCGGAGGAGATATTTTTTCGGAAGGGTATTGCTATTTAGAGTTAAAGTATAAGGGGAACATTTTTACGCATAAATTTTTTATATTTAAAAGCCTGCCTTGCAAAACGCAGGGAATTTTAGGACAGGATTTTCTTAAAAAATATCGTGCACTTATAAATTATGAGTTAAACAGTTTAGAATTAGTAACAGAACGGAACGAACGGGTTACATTACGGGTTGATTACTTGACACCCTCAAGTGATTCATACATTATTGTACCTAAGCGTTGCGAATCAATACATTATATTCAGTCTAATATAAGGGAAGATTGTGTAGTAACTTCTCAGGAACTATGCGAAGGAGTTTTCCTAGCCAGTACATTGTCCAGGCCAATTAAAGGAAAAATTCCGATACGAATTTTAAACACTAGGGATACAGAAGTTAAATTAAATTCAGTTCAAATTAAAACAAATAATTTAAATGAATACCTTATCTGTAAATTTGATAGGCCCAGTATAAACGCGGATCGGGTGAAATTATTATTCACATTACTCAATTTGACACATTTAAATGACGAGGAACAAAAGTCAATTGAAAAAATTTGTGCAAAGTTTCCAGACGTCTTTCATTTACCTGGCGACAAGTTAACAGTCACTTCAGTATATGAGCAAACTATTGAGCTAAAGCCAAATAGTACCCCCATTTACACAAAGCAATACCGTTTACCCCACGCCCAAAAGGCAGAATTAGATAAGCAAATTGATAGCATGTTAAAAAGTGGGATAATAGAAGAAGCCAGGAGTGCATGGTCTAGTCCGTTATTATTGGTTCCGAAAAAAGTTGACGCTACTAAGGAAAAAAAATGGCGCGTAGTAATCGATTACCGTAAACTAAATGATAAAATACAGGACGATAAATTCCCACTTCCCAACATATCAGACATATTGGATTCTTTATCGGGAGCGGTGTATTTCTCGCATCTTGACTTATTTCAGGGATTTTTTCAGACGAATTTGCAAAAAGACAGTAGGCCATGCACAGCGTTTACAACTGGGAAAAATCAGTACCAAATGACAAGAATGCCAATGGGCTTGAAATCTAGTCCCAATAGCTTCAGTAGGATGATGACAATAGCGATGTCAGGTCTAAATTACGACAAATGCCTGGTCTATCAAGATGACCTTGTGGTGTTCGGTCGAAATTTGAAATCCCATAATCAGAACTTAATGGACGTCTTCAGCAGATTACGTAATGTAAATTTGAAATTAAACCCACCAAAGTGTAATTTCCTACAAAAAGAAGTTTTGTACCTCGGTCATGTTATTTCAAAAAACGGTATTAAACCTGATAAGGAAAAAATAAAGGCTTTAGAAAATTATCCAAGGCCACAAAGTGTTGATGAAGTCAAGCGCTTCGTGGCCTTTGCTAATTATTACAGAAAGTTTATTTCGAATTTTGCAGAGGTCGCGCAACCCTTAAATAGGTTATGTTCAAAAGGTGTAACATATTTATGGTCAAAAGACTGTGAAAACGCGTTCCAACATTTGAAATTGGCGTTAATAAATCCGCCAGTATTACAATATCCTGACTTTACTGAAGGCAGTGAATTTATTTTGCAAACAGATGCTTCAGGGATTGCTATTGGTTCAGTGCTATGTAATAAGGATGGGCGGCCTGTAGCTTATGCCAGTCGCAGTTTAAATAAGGCCGAAATTAACTATCCTACCATTGAAAAGGAACTCTTAGCAATAGTATGGAGTGTCAAGTACTTTCGACCATATTTATACGGCAGAAAGTTCAAGATACAGACCGACCATAGACCTCTTGTTTATTTGTTTGGAATGCGTGACCCCTCAAGTAGATTGCTTAAGTTCCGGTTACAATTAGAGGAGTATAATTTTGATATAGAATATCTAAAAGGAAAACAAAATACAGCTGCGGATGCTTTATCACGCATTATTATGTCGTCTGACGATTTAAAACATATGAACGAAAGAACAAGGATAAATGTGTTAACAAGAGCTCAACGTCGTAAACTACAAGCAGCGGATGACGAAAATATTAGTAACAATGAGTTAATTGATAACACCAACATAAATTTGAATAACAGTCAACCGAGAGTGGTCGAGATAGTTAAAAAACCAAATCACTCTACTGAAATTTTGCTAATTAGTAGTGGAGAATTGCGTAAATTAATAAAACGTGGAATATGGTTACAAAAATTTAATAAATTATTATATGCACCGAGTAAATGTACTATATACTTAGACCGAACATCCCGATCATCAATATCGCGAGACGAATTGGTGAGGGATTTGGTAAGTTTATGTAAGACAATTAATATCGATAATATATGTATACTGAGAAATGAAAATAATAAAGAATTCATTGCAGGTCTTATAAATGAAATAAAAAAATATCAAAGTTGGCCGGGACCTCGTATATGTATTGTAAATAAGGTGCAAAGAGTAAATAACGTTGATAACATAAAAGTAATATTGAACGACTTTCACTTGTTACCCACAAGTGGTCATGCGGGCATCAGGAGAATGGAGAGTAATATCAAAAAATACTATTATTGGCCAAACATGCATAAAGATATAGTAGAGTATGTTTCTAAATGCGAGCAGTGTCACAAACAGAAATATTCAATAAATACTAAACAACCGATGGTAGTAACGAGTACGGCTAAGTCAGCATTTGATAAAGTATTTCTAGACATAATGGGGCCACTGCCCAGAGATGTCAATAACTACAGCTACATACTCACATTGCAATGTGAGCTTACCAAGTTCACCGAGGCGTATCCATTACAAAACAAAGATACGGTAAGTGTAGCGCGTGCCTTAGTAGATAATTTTATTTTAAGGTTTGGCATACCTCGTGAAGTCGCCACTGATCGGGGGACAGAGTTCCTATCCAGTACAATGAAAGCAGTATGCCAACTCTTAAAAATCAATCAACTCTCCTCAACAGCTTACCATCACGAGAGTATAGGAGCATTGGAGAATTCACATAAAACTATGGGTGCGTACCTTAGAATTAACTGTGAAAATAAAACAGGATATTGGAGCAGCTGGTTACCATATTGGTGTTTTGCGTACAACAATACGGTACACACTGAAACTAAGTATACACCTCATGAACTTGTTTTTGGTAGGAAAAGTATCTTACCGAATAATTTATCGGGTAATGTCGTAGATCCTTTATACGCCCACGATAACTATGCGTTAGAGCTAAAATATCGACTTCAGTTAGCACAAAAAGACGCTCGCGATAATTTGCTTACTAGCAAACTCAAGCGAAAAGCTAAGCACGATGTCAATTTGAAACCTGTATATTATAAGAAAGGCGACTATGTACTATTAAGGAATCCATCTGAAAATAAAATGGATCCAGTATATCTTGGACCATATTTAGTGTTAGAGGACTTGGATCCTAATGTGAAAATTGTCAATAAAGGAAAAGAGGACATAGTTCATAAAAACCGTACGAAGCCTTTCAATGTTTTAAATTGTAATCACTGACATGACATGGAATGGCTTGTCATTTATAATGCAATAAAAGGTTAGTTTTAGGAACATTGTATACTTAGATTCATAATTCATGATTCATGTAAACTACTATATATTGTTTACTTTCAGTAATAATTTTATAATCTGTAATGTATTCAAAATGCAAAAAAAAAAAAAAAAAAAAAAAAAAAAAAAAAAGTGTAATTTTTACCTTATATAACACTTTTTTTTTTCCCAAAGGGGGAAGGTGTAGTGGTAGTGTAACCAAGTAACTTTAAGACTATTGTAATCTCATATATAACGGTGTGTTATCCCAATAAATAGTCAGTCTTATATCAGCATTCAGTTGCTTCATTTCTATCCTTACGCCAATCCTTACACAACAAATAATCAAAAATGTATTTAAATTAAAAAAATTACGGGGCTTCCATATAAGAAACGTGTTTTTTTCGGTTTATGGTACGGAACCCTTTGTATGAGAGTCCGACTCGCACTTTTTTTTCTAGCATCACCTCGAACCAGCCTTTGAGGTGTGCGTCTAGCTAGGTTAATTTGCCACCGCTTTCTGGATTAGCCTCCGGGCCGCCCAATCCCATTTGACCCTGGTAGATCTTGGCTTTGGCCCTTTTATTAAAATGATAAAATACAAAATATTTATTTCTGTACCAACTAGTTTAAATTAGTTTATGATTGGAGCCTCCTTTTAAGCATGATAACGGCTGTTTGTACAACTTACAATTTTATTTGATTTATTTACAAGATTAAAAATAAAAGCTAAATAATACATTTTTCTCAAGCGCGTGTTGCGTTTACATAAAGAACAATTAAAATTAATAACTTCGATCATGCTCGCTCGCTCATGAAATGAGGAGAATGAATGGGTACATTAATGTGGGTGTGTTGAGTGTGCGAGGTGTGTCGAGTGTGTGTGATGTGTGTGAGGTATGTGATGTGTGATGTGAGTGTGGTGTGTGATGCGTGTGTGGTGTGTAATGTGTGTGGGCTGTGGAAAAAATCTATAATAATTAGGAATGGATTTACATGGCAAGCACAGTTACTATTTTACAACAATTTACAAAGTTTTGTTTCAAGGCTCAACTCCGTGCATCGCAGCCGATCGGAAATGGCGCCATACATTCTCATACTCAAACCATAATTGTCGCACGCGATAAATCGCGCGCAGCTGCAATTGGCCACGATGCACGGTATTGTACCCTCATAGTCTCGCATATAATTTGGAAAACTTGATTTCAAAACATTAATGCCTATCTCTCACTGAATGTTTTGAAAACCGAAACACAATATCGAAAACCGCCTGAAGCGAGTACAAAATTAGATTGATTTATTAGAACTTCGACTACTTAACGTGACTTGAAAAGCACGTTGAGTCGTTGATTTGTTTTCGAACAAAGTACATCCCATTATTCCAAAACACGTTTTTATTAAAAAGTATCATCTTTCCGTGGCTTTACCCGCGTAAAAATTGGAAAATATTCCCAGAGCTACAATAAAATAAAATCAGAGAGTATCCCATGATAATTTCTGAGAGTTTTCATCAAAATCGAGCATGGAATCCTGCCTCATAGTATCGGATTTGACCCTATCGAAATTCACCCTGTTGATATACGCAGAAATAATCTGTGGGAGCTTTTAAGCTCGATACAACTGCGCTATGACCCCAAGCACTTTTTGAACGTCAACTTCACTCGGACACATTCACTCAAAAAATTCCACACAATCATACAAAAAATAATGTTAACAAAGAAATACAAAAACTGCTAAAGTGACACGACTTTGACTCAGGTGCAAAACATTTTCAGCAATAACCTTCGAATTTACTAAAAGAATCATAGATATTCTATTCTACTATACCATCCTCAGCCAGGGAGTACTTAAGCCGAAACTTTTTCATATAATTTGTTAAACTTTGATGTAATGATTTTATGCAGTGCGAGCAACATTGTAGTATAAGTAATAGTTAGTCAGTAACTTGATGTGAATGACCATAGAACTTACTTCTTGTCTGTACTTTAAAAGTGGAGACTTGTAATTGGCTGAAAGTCTTATTTATAGATCTTGTCCTGTCTGTCTTAGCTGTAAGTCTTCCAAAGTGCTTAATTTTTTTATTTCTTTTTTTTAATCTATTTTTGTATAGGGGCTTTTAGAGTGCTTAAATAAATAACTATGACAATAGTATTTTTGCTGCAGCGGAGAAAATATCGAATAATAGTAATTCAGGGTACCTATGGGCATATCGTTTAATAGGTTTTAGTCTAGGCGAGGTCATTCACAATAAGGTGACGTCTTAATGCAAATCAAATATAGCACAAATACGCAATTGACGGAATCATTTTTGTCCGGCAAAATCGGAAGGCGTTCGGGTTTGTAGAGAAAGTAATCGCGTCGATCGCGTATTCGCGTGATAATAGAACGACAATTTTAATAAGAACGACGCCTTAGTGCTTCTAAATACAAACAACAGTAAATAATTCCTTTGTTTCTTTCTGTTTTTTTAAATATTTTTTTTCTTATTATTGAATATCTTTCAAAAATATAGCCGCTTTACCGTATCCAAATAGAGTAATATTTCATTCGTGAATCCAAAATATTTTTCGTTCAATGTTCCATAATTACCGCTATTTTCCTTAATTACCAGTATTGTGAGTCAACAAAATATTAATTGCGATATCAATCACGTAACTGTATAAGCCTTCCAGGAAAATTACCTTAATTTGGAAGAAATAAATAAAAACAGGAAATTCTATAGAAAAACATTGCCAATGATGTTAAACAAGTGCCCATGTTTTTAAATGTATGTTATTAAATAAGATTTCTTTTTCCGCAGCTTTCCTAAGCTAGTATCAAAAGAAAATCTGGCCAAGTGCGAGTTGGGCTCGCGACAAAGGGTTCCGAACGAATTTCCTTTTTTGTTATACGTTATTTTAACACTTTAGACTTCACTTTAGACTTAGAATTCTGAACCCTAAAAATCAGCACAAAGACTTTAAGAAAAGCTAGAATGTTTTTACGTAATTTTTAGTACCCTTTAGCCCTTATGCCTCGAATTGGCCGTCGCTAGCAGTTATGTGTACATTCAAAGTACACACTAACAAAACTCAAACTCACACAATTTTGTTACTCATAAAATAAGTAATGGTTGACGGCTCTAAGATCTTTTGTTCTATCATGATTGAGTTATGAAAGATGGCCGATAGCTTATAACATTTTATTTATCAGATGAAACAAGAGATCAATTTCTATTTCTGATCACAAATACAGATACGTACCTAATAAAAATATTTCAGCAATGTTAAATGGATTGAAAACATCAGTCCGCACTTACTCCTACAATTTTATTGAGATTTTAGGCAGATATGTTGTGTATCGTGCATTATAATTTATTGGCAATATTTCATAATCTTTTTCGATCTATGTAGTAAGGATAGGTAGCTATATAATGTTACTTGTTAGGGATGGTGCTGCAGGAACTCAGAGTTTGTTTGCAACGAAAACACAGGCGATCTTTGAAGACACGTTTATTTTCGAAAAAAGAACAAGATGGCCGCGTACGCAAAATTGAATATCGATCGTGCGTGGCAGACTGGCGGGGGCCCATAGTGTGACAAGCATGTCAGTGTGTCCCGCCTTTTAAATTAACTAGGGATTTTACTTATTGACTACCTACGTTATTTACAGCTATTTTTTTTTTAAAGCTATTAAGCGCGTCGCTAACACTACTATATACCTCTACAGTATTCTTGATGTGAATGAGTATGTCTGCATGTTTGTTAAATAATCAGATGATTGGTTGAACATTCAGACATGGAATGGATTAAAACCCGTTTGATTTCTAGAGATGGGCAATCAAACGGGTTTTAATCCGATTACTGTGATCAAACCTATGTCTACATTATCTACAGGGTGTAACAGAAATGCGTGGTCATATTTAGGGGTGATGTTAGGTAAATGATATACATTCAGGAAAGAATAGCAAAACAATACAAAAGATACTTTAAAAAAAAATCGACCGTTTGTTCCGACTAAAACTATGGTTAGGTTCGAATAGGGTGACGGTAGGTAGAGTGGGCGAGCAAACATAACTTTCGTGGTTATCTTACGTATGTAAGGTTCCTTTAAACCCTGCACACAGAAATAGCCGCCGACATTTACATTGGATAAATTAATGAAAATAAGATCAAATAAATTCATCCAAATTTGGAGATTTTCATGAATTTATTTGATCTAATGATCAAAATTTGATAGTCTAGAATATCTCGAAGTCATTACTAGAAGTTGTGGACTGACATAAAATGGCGACCAATCAGAGCACAAGTCTATAATTTATCCGTTATCGTGTATATATTAAACCTGGAAACAAGGCTCTCATTGATATATTCAGAGAAAACAAAAAACACTGAAATCGCATTGGAAACTTGGCCCCCAGTTTCCAATGCGATTTCAGTGTTTTTGCCATAGTTAAAGTTGTTCATAATGATGACTACAATGACCATTTAAGAGGTATTGCATTTATTCTGTTACACGTTGTATAGAACAACTGCCAATTAAGCCCTAAAATTATAGTACTTTTCAGGTTTCTGACTTACCGGCTAAGTAAGATCTACAAATAAGAGCTGTTTTGTCGATCATCTGTCATCGTAGGTTGTAAAATAATTTTTCTTTTCATGTGTCATTTTTACCTGCATCAAGCTCGCATTTCACAAAGATGGGAAATCATCAAATTACTCCTTTCGCTCTGGGCGGAGCGGAAGGGAGTGTCAGACTCTCACAAGAAACCCATCCGTGTTCCTCCAAATACCCTTTGCGTTCCAGGGCTGCGGTAACTTTCTCGAACGAATTCCGCAACCCTGGCAGATGAAGCCCGTATGCAATTTGCATTACTATGCGAGTTACCAAGGTGCAATTGTTGTTCTACATTGTGGAATGCAAAATAAATGGATATGGATATGAATCCTATTTACTTGAATATAACCTCGTTCGTGTCCCGCAATGTAGGTAATTTGCGGCCTAATAACAAACTTTTTTGTGTACAATACATAACAAACATTACCTAATATTCGGGGCAGACATTTTGTTTTGCCAATTAGATTTGTTTGATCGATTATTGTTTGTGTGTAAGCAGTTGGTTGATTTTATATTGGAAAGCTAGAAATGGAATCGGTACATGGGTGTTCGTTGAAACAAAATAATTGGTTCCATTGTACAAACGTTGGTATTTTGATGAAAAATTCTACTTGCTGTATTTAAATTTACTATTTTTTTACTTAAATATAAAAATCCATACCATAGTAGGCATTTTACTAGTAGGTAAGGAGGTAAATTGTATATTATGGTTCTTGCAGTAGTACCTATTATATTATTATTGGGTACACTTCCAGTCGACAGCGATGCGGATGAATTTTTTGACGCCATATTTTAGGGTTTATTTAGTTAGGAGATTTTATTTTTATTTCTAGTGTATATAGTTAGTTAAGTATTTATGGAATAAAAAAGTCATGTTTTGTGAAACTTGATTTTTATCACAAACTCATATTTGCATAAATCGAGTCTTTGGTTGATTCCTAATACCTGAAAAAAACATCAGGGAATAGAAACAATTCTTTGGTTTTTAAGTAGTGCAATACAATATTTTTGGAAAAAAAGTATTTATTACATACCTACACTTTAGTACTGGCTACACCAAAATTATATTATATTATTTTCAACATGAACTTTGGCGACTCGTTCACCAAAAATAATAAGTTTTGTATTGCTTTCACTTTGCATACAGTTTATCAAAGAAATCCACTCTTTTATTCATAAGAATCCTTTGAGGTGGTGTAAATATTAATTTTATGAATTTTAAATTGAGTCTTTACTGCGTTGACAGTTCGCTGTGTTGGTTCTGAGTCAATATTTTTTTATACGGTTCAGTTGGCACGCAAAATGGTTCTGTCAAAATTAATCTGAATATTGCATTTTATTCGAATGCTTTCAAGAAGCACTACGATGACCTCCCAATGCCTTTTGAATTCATTCATTAAAATACTGTTATTGAGCTGCACCCCATTAAACCTGAGCGACCACTGAAAATCAGCGCCGTGCTGTGGGTCCCCCACGGCACAGCATTATGCTGAGTGAAAGCCCTTTTGTCACAATCACGACATGCATCTACATTATTTATACTCATACTTTTGTCATTTATTTCTTATTTAGTTTTAAACTTGTTTTTACTAAAATAGTTTAGGGTTTAGTTGCAAAATAAACTTACATATGTGCAGAAATTTTACAGTTTCAGGTAGCTTGATGTGCTGGCTGTCAAATTTTCCTAATCAACCTTGAAACTAATGCTTTGGCGATAAAGTTGAATATCAATTAAATAAATTTGACAGATTGTTGTAGCTTGATGTGCATATGTGTGTGTGTTTGTGTGTGTGTGTATTTATTTATTTATAATAAGCACACCAACAGCACTGTCACTTATAATTCAAATAAAATTACATTCATAATCGGCATTTCAGTAACCATGCAAATGACAGGTATGCAAGACATTGAACATAATGAATATTAGAGACAAAAGGAAAAACTAAAAACTGCGTCCAGTATACCTAAATCCTGAACACTACAAAAAACAAAACAATTTGAGCTATTAAGACGTACATTGTTCGCACTGTTTGAAGAGGGATATGTGTGGTGTGTGTGTGGTGTGTGTGTGTGTGTGGTGTGTGTGTGTGTGTGTGTGTGGGGGTATGTCGTTGTGTGGAAATTAAATGCTTTTTCTTTCTAAACTGGAAGCTAAACGGGACATACTCGTAGTTGGGTAAGGCTCGTTAGATTTATTTTTAAAAGGCACCGTTCCAGTGCATACCGTGATTAAACCAGCCTCGTGTCGGTATTGTTTGAAAACTAATTTTTACCTATAAAAAAAGATCTTTTTACGCGCTTGAATTAGTGTCAGGTATATAACGACATTAGTTACTACTAGCGGCATCTAGTATCCAGAAGAAGAACTGGTCCAAGAAGAAGAAGTCTAGAAGATCATTCTAGATTTTTCTTTGCTAGAACATTCTAGAGTTCTTGACATTTGGTCAGTTGGGACCGGTATTTACGCGAACCTTCCAGATGTTTCTACAGTAGAAGGTTCTGGAATTAACTGACGCCCTATGTAAGGACCGCATAGCTCGTGACCGTGGCAGTTATGAAAGTGATATTCAATTGCGGTGGTATTCAATCAGTAGTGAAATAGTATTTTAGAATTAGTGAGGTTAAAGTTGTAATTAGTGCTGAATAATTAAAGTGTCATTTTGGTTATAAAATCGGCTGTTTTTATTGTCACGAACCCCAAACCCATCTCTTCGGCATAATACACACGTATAATATTTTGGATCCCGAAGTGGGTAGACCCCGTTGCCCTCATTAGTAAGCTTGTTAATCCTTCTACATGACTATTTGGGGAAAGTTACCTAATCTCAGAATAGGTAAAGGTATCTAGTTTACAGATAGTTGTTGAACTTCAAGGTTGGGTTGTTCAGGGTAGGGATGGGTCAAACATGTTATCTTTAATGAGTTTCAGTTTCTATTTATGTAATTATAAACCCTATAATCTAGCGATTATGTATGGAGGAGCTCGTGGCTGAATGAAAACAGCCGCACTAGTCGATCTTCAAGGTTAAGCAACGCTTGTCGAGGTTGGTCTGTAGATGGGTGACCATCTTAATATACCAAGACTCCTTCGTGCCTCGGAAAGCACGTTAAGCCGTTGATCCCGGCTGTCATTTGTAGATCTTTGGCAGTCGTTACGGATAGTCAGAAGACAGAAAATCAGACTCCAGTCTTGCCAAGTCGTACCGTGTTACCCAGTTAATGGGTTGTCGAGGTCCGGTAGGCAGCCGCTCCGCGTAAAATACAGGTATTGAGCTGAATCCGGTTTAACTGGAAGCCGACCCCAATATAGTTTGGAAAAGGCTAGGCAGATGATAGCTAGATTATGTAATTCAGCTTTTAAGTCAATCCATTAGCAATCGTTTTATAGATGATAAATTAACAAAAAATCCAAAAAACAATGTAGAGACAGCGATACGGCTATAAATGAAAACACTGGCAATACTGGTGGCATAAGAATATTTTGAAACTATTATAAATCCTGTCACCGAAATTAAACATAAACTTTCCAATAACAAAAAAGGCACAAAAACTGAAACTTGTCAAGGATAGTGACTACTTCGACATAAAACGTCAAAAAACTCTAACCACTCTAGGATAGTGATTCTGACGAAATATTCCAAGCAGTCTATTGCAGTTAGTGACATCAAATCTGTGATAAAAGACAACATATTCGTATGAACTAGTATTGCCAGTGTTTTGATTTATTTTCGTATCGTCGTCTCCACCTTGTATACGTGATTAACATCAATCCATGGATTAAATCTAAACCTTGTTCGGGTACAGCAACATACAATATTGTATTAAAATTAATCATGTATGTAAAATATAAAATTGCAACAGATTAAAAATTCAAACTAATCATTTAAATATGTTTTCCCATTCCAATCCGCTTTGATCAATTTCCTCATTTTAATTGACCCAAAGATAAATCCAATCCTCAAAGCCATGCCCGAAACTAATTGGCCAATATTCGTAACTGTCAATCACAGATGTTTTAAATTAAATAAATAATGGCACGAAATGCCAATAAGATCAAAATTAATTGGGCTTTAAATGATCGCTTGGTAAAATTAATTACTTACAAAATAATCTTCTGGTTTATTTATTGTAAGTAAATACCGTCGTTGTGAGATGCAAAATTTGGAATAAATATTCTATATACCTAAGTTATTTGTGTTATTGATAAATATGATTTTGTGCTTAGATGTTACTTACATTGTTGTTTTGTAAACTTTGCATATTACTGTTTAAATTCAAGTTTTTATAACTTAACAGACAGATGTGTTGCTGGGGAGTGCGCCACTTCTTCCCAGCTAAAACACTAGGAAGTGGTGACGGGCGGGCGTTTTGGGGGACTGTCTTTATGTAGAACTTTGACGTTCAAAAACTGCTGGCACTCAGCCTAATTTGAATAAATGACTTTTGATTTTGATTTTGATTGATTGGCAACATTTTAATGGTTAAAAGTACTCATAGACATGAACAACTTTCACTATAGGATCATTTCTGAAACATAAACAAAAATATCAGCAGTTCAAAAAGATACAAGTCAACAAGCCCCCACTCCTTGTCTTTGATGCGTTTTATCTTCGTATTTTTTTTTTATTGATTTGATGTAATAAAAATACGTATCCAATATTTTTCGATAATCTAAGAAACGAACTAAATAGAATCATATTATTTTTTTAACCAGGCAACATTCCTATTATTTTGGTTTTAAGACGTGATTGGCCCAGGCCGTGGTCAACTTTTTCTCTAATTTAAAACAACATTAAGCTACCTTAATCGCAGAAAAACGCACGGTTCCTGCAAAATATGCCACAGTAGCGAAGAGGCGGGAACAAGCGTATTATTATAATTCGTGGCCGCGTTGGTCTATGGCTCACAAGCGCTAGTCTTGATTCTTGATCCGGTGTTTGATCCTCGTGTGTGGCAATGTGTCTTTTTTTTTGCCAGTGGCGTTTCGCAGTTCATCCTATGAGGTTGTCGACTGCTTAACTGGACTTGCTTGTGGCGGCCATAATATAAATATTAAAACCTCCAGCCAGGGCTTTATTAATGTGTTATTAATCGATGCTTTTATGATTTCCAGCTCAGCTGCGTTCCAGGCGGAAGGCAGCCAAGATGTTAGTGGCGGTGGTCATCATGTTTGCAGTTTGCTACTTCCCGGTTCATCTGCTCTCTGTACTCAGGTAAGTAAGAAAGGACGCAATATCACACTATACGGGGTTTTTCAGAAATGCATGGTCATATTTAATGGTCATGTTGGGTAGCAGAATTTGGTAAAAAAAAATTGGTTGTCTGTAAAGTCGGTTAACGGACGATAGTTTAACGTGACAACGTCATAAAAAAAAAAACATTGATGAAATGATCGTAACGTTACAATGAGCGTAACGATACAATGAGCGTAACGTTACAATGAGCGTAACGTTACAATGAGTCATCCTTTTTCGTGCGTGCAGCCCGCGTTCATCGATTTATTAGACGTTGATACGTCAAAAACAAAACAAAATAAAAGTGAATTGAAAAAAAACGACTTCAGAGTTCCGAAGAAATGACTTTACAAGCAGTTTGTTACAGTTGCCGGCTTCACTTTGGTTCAATCACCGATTTGATGGCACCATCTGCATCCGATTGCTTGAAAAGTGAAAGGAACTTTCAATCGGTTTTAGCGGTGGATTTTTTTGAAAAAACCCATTTTTTTTTATTTTGCTATTCGCACTTCTGGAACACCTTGTATGTACTGCTGTGCATAAAATATTAATTTGCACATGAGTTCAGATTACGCGACTATGTATTATGTGTGTATCTCAGGCGTAACCTCCACGAGGGTGTCTCTCGCGACATTATTATAAATAACAAAAATAAAAATAAACTTTCAATTCTGACAGACTCTATTAATTGGTTGGTATACAAAAACTTAGAAACTAGTGTTAGTACTTATAACTATCGGAAAAAATACAATTATATACCTACACTAAACTCACATGCAGGCTTATACAATGCCCCAGTATATATGCCCTCTGAGTATAGTTGACCCCAGACTTCATGTGTAAAACGACTGACAATACGCTCTAAACAGCGCAGCCTTTACGTCAGTCGAGCATGTCGCAAATCTGCGAGCTAACATATTGCAGCGGACGGCCACTTAATTTCAACAACTCTGACGAGTGACATTGACAAGCAAAACGTCAACTTGCGGCGAATCACCATACCTTTCATTTGATATGTCACACGGTACGTACGTTCGTACTTTTTTTAATATTATAATTTACCCCACATAAAGTGACACCATTTTCAAAATTTACTTATGTTCGTGTTGGGTCACAGAAGATTAAATGTGTACCAAACTTAAACTAAATCGGTCAGACAGACAGACAACCGAGTCATCCTGTACGGGTTCCGTTTTTCCATGTAGAAGTTCGGAACCCTAAAAAGGATAACAAAATCATTATGACAACAAAAATTTAAAAATAAATCAAATGAAAAAAATGTGTACGACATTCCGTGTATAATTCATATAATATATGTGTCCCCCCAACGGGTATCCTACTTGAACATGATGATAAATAGGTGAAGATATTTTCAGGACTGGCCCTGCCCTTTAACCTTAGAATATCGGACTTGACCTTTGGGCTCAAGAAGGCAGATGTGAAATAATGATTTTCAGAAGGATTTTGGTCATGCTGAGAGCTAACTTTAACCTAGATTAGAAAACGATAGGTGAGAAAACAAATGATTTCTGGACACAACATTTTTTTAGGATTACCTCAACAGGAAAATATGGAACCCTTAACCCTTTTTTTTTTTTTTTAAGGATGGGAAATCATCAAATGACTTCTTCCGCTCTGGGTGGAGCGGAAGGGCGTGTCCGACTCTTACTGACTAAAACCCATCCGTGTTCCTTCTGAAGCCCTTTGCGTTCCAGGGCCGCGGTGACTCTTTCGAACAAATTCCGCAACCCTGGCAGGAACCCTTAACCCTTAGAGGATCAATTGGTTATCCGTCTGTCGTTCTGTCACGACCTTTTTCCCAGGAACGCGTGGACGTATCATGTTGACATTAATTAAAATAAGTAGGTCTATAGCCTCTTGGAAGTCTTAAAGAATCAAGCTTCTTAGTCAACAAAATAAAAAGATACAGCTAGTTATGCGGCTATTCTGTGTAATACATACCCTGAAATAATTATAATGTAATTACATAGTTCATGTTTATTCCATAAATACTTAACTAACCATATACACTAGAAATCAAAAATAAAAACTTCTAACTAAATTAACCCTAAAATATGGCGTCAAAGAATGTCTTGTCTTGTCTTGGTCAAAGAATAAGCATTGCCACGTTGTATGGCAATGCTTATTCTTTGACCAAGGTAAAAGCCAGCCCTTGGGTCACGTGAAATGTCAACTAAGCGCCTTGAGAGATCTTTAAACAAGTTATGTGCACTCGGACCCCAAGACCCGAGAGTTTCAACCGAAAATATAACTACAAACAAGTTTATTATATTTCCGCCGCTTGAGGTTCTCTTTAGCCGCAGCGGCAGCGCCAGCATAGCACGAAGAGCTAGGAAGAAGGGATGGCGCAAGAGTATCGACACAAGTAGCGTCCCTATTCTGTTAATCTGTAAATCAAAACCCATAGGGTACTTACCTACCGGTAACAATGCTTGCCAACGTGGTCCGTAGATGAGCGGCCATGCAGTTAATATCGACTCTCCTGTATGCCTCGGAAAGCACGTTAAGCTGTTGGTTCGAGCTGTCATTTGAAGATCTTTGATAGTCGTCATAGATAGTCAATCCTGAAAATCTGACACTAGTCTTGCCAAAGGTTACCGTGTCATCCAGTTTCTAGGTAGTGGAGATCAGTTAGGCAGTTCAGTTATGTATTACTGCTGGTGTACTCAATAATAAATATTAATTATTTAACTGACTTCCGAAATTAAAGTAAAATAACTTTAATTTATAGTTTTTTTTTTTTAAGCCCTTTGGTTTTTTTTTATTTACCCTACACCTAACAACATCACTGGAAAGTCACAAAAAAGCAAAATACGCAATTTCGTGTACTTGGATGACATATTTTCCGCTCCATAAGTAATAGTGTAATTGAAATATATTACCAAAATGTTAGGGGTCTTCGAACTAAGCTAGACTACTTCCGAAATAATTTAATGGCATCCGCCTCTGACTTATTCGCTATTACTGAGTCTGGCTGCAGTGAATCCATACAAGATGCGGAAATTGTTCCACCCGGATATAATATATTACGGTGTGATCGAGCGGATGGTCGAAAGCAAGGCGGCGCGCTTCTCGTGGCCACACACCGGTTCGAGCTGCGACAACTACCTATCTTGGACGCGTCGATAGACACTTGTGTGTTCGAAATGGTTTGTGCAACGGTACATTTAAATAAACGTTTTTTGTTTGTGTGTTGTGTTATCTACATTCCGCCAGGTAGTTCGGAAAATGATTACATGTTGTTATTTAGAATAATAGAAAAATTGTGTGATAGGTATGGAGAAGTTATTGTAATAGGTGATTTTAATTTGTATTCTTGTTCTGCTAATATTAGTAATTATTTCGAATGTTTGTTATCATATTGCGAGTTCACTCAAAGTAACACAGTACCCAACCATTTAGGTCGTCAGTTGGATTTGGTTCTGAGTGCGGGCATTAGCGGAGGGGTGACGGTGGTAGCGGCGGATGAGGCGCTGGTGCCGGTCGACGCGCACCACCCGCCGCTAGCGGTTAGCGTGCGCCCCGCCTCCGCCCCGCCGACATCCCCCGCCGTCGCCCGCGATTCTAGTGCACACCATATTAGACCACAGTGGAATTGGAATAAGGCTGATTTTCAACTGTTATATTCTAGGATTCTTTCCATTGACTGGAGTATGATGTACGGAATGCATGATTTAGAAGAACTGTTGAACTTCTTTTATGATAATATTAATTATACTATTAATGGGTGCGTACCCCGGAAAAAGATTAGTAGTGGAAATTCGCGGTATGTATACCCAGTATGGTACACGAGAGATATAATATCAAATATACAAATTAAAGCCAGACTGCACAAAAAGTTCAAAAAAACTAAGTTGGATAATGATTATCACAAATTTGCGGAATGTAGAACTCGTATAAAAAAGTTAATAGAAACTGCGCATATACAACATAAAAATAAAATTCAGTATCAATTTGTAAAGGATCCGAAATCGTTTTGGCAGTATATAAGATCGAAAAGAAAAACGCTAAATAAGCAGAGTATCATAAAAGAAGGTCAACATCTAACAGATGATGAGTGTGCTGTGCAGTTCGCGGACTTTTTTGAGTCTGTGTACAGCAAGGAGCCACCCAAACTCGACGCGTGCGCGGCGGCGGCGGAGGTCGGCGCTACCAGTGCACGGGTACACATTGAGACGCTGAGTCTCGCGGAAGTTCAGCAGGCGCTGGGGAGTCTCAAGCCAAAACGTTCGTCTGGCCCAGATGGGATACCAGCGTTTCTGTTCCGAGACTGTGGGAGGGTACTGGCGGAGCCATTACTTCACATTTTTAATGCATGTTTACAACAAGCCACGTTCCCTCAAAGGTGGAAGATCACGCGCGTTGTTCCGGTTCCTAAAGGTAAACCAAGCTCAGATACCTGTAATTATAGACCGGTGGCTGTACTCTCCACGCCTGCTAAAGTACTCGAGTCGGCTATTCAGCGCTCCGTTCAGGAACAAATGCGGGCGCGTCTGTCAGATGCGCAACATGGGTTCCGACCTGGACGCAGCACTGCTACAAACCTTATTAACTTTATGGTACAGGTGGTGCCGGCAGTAGACTCGGGGGTACAGGTAGATGCTGCGTACTTCGATTTTAAAAAGGCGTTCGATACGGTGAATAATGACATCTTGTTAAGGAAGCTCGCAAAAGTTGGATGTACATTACCTCTGCTACAGTTCTTCGCTAGCTATATGAAGGATCGCCAGCAATATGTCGACTACAATGGCTGTGTATCTCAACCGTATTACACGAGATCGGGCGTGAGCCAGGGCAGCAATGTAGGGCCTCTCGAGTTTATTATAATGATAAATGACTTGCCGGAAGTCGTCAGACATGGGACTTGTTTATTGTTTGCGGATGACCTGAAATTGCTGCTCGAGGTTCGGGATCACTCGGATTGTGAACGCCTACAGGAAGACATTAGCAGAGTGGTCGAATGGAGCAAGGACAACAAACTGCATTTTAATGCTGCTAAATGTTCGCTGATGTCGTTCACTCGCGCGCGAACTCCCTTGAGTTATCAGTACAAGGTTGAGGATGTGCCGATGCAACGAGTGTCTCAGGTACGAGACTTAGGGGTAGTTTTCTCTCAGGAACTAACCTTCCGTGAGCATATCAATAAGATATGTAAGAAGGCATACAGAAACCTAGGTTTCGTACTCAGGCAGTCCCAAGGATTCACCAACATCACGACACTAAGGGTTCTATATGACGCATTAGTCAGAAGTCACCTCGAACATAGCGCGGTCATTTGGGCTCCTCATGAGGCGAAATATAGTGTTATGTTGGAACGTATCCAAAATAAGTTCACGAGACACTTGTATTACAAGCTGTATGGGGTATATCCATTATACCCATTGATGTACCCTACACTATTTGTTCTGGGTATGGTAGGGTATAACACTCTAAGAGTGCGACGGGAGTTTTCGCTCGTAGCGTATGTAGTGAAACTACTACGTGGCGTGGCGCATAACCCGGGAGTGCTGCGACACCTACAGCTGTACGTGCCCGACCGGTACGTGTGGAGGCGGCTACGCCCACCCCTGCTCGCTGTGCCTGCAGCCAGGACCAACCTACTGGCGAGAACTCCTCTCACTAGAGCCATACGTGTGGTGAATGAGGTTCACGAGAGGGTTGATGTATTGTGGTGCAACTTGAGTGAATTCGCAAAAGTTACACTATATGTAATAAGTTATTTAGATTAAGATATTTTTTAACTAGGTATAAGATGTAGATTTAAGATTTTTTAAGTAAGGCCACTCTGTCGCATTGGATCATGGATCTGTAATGATAGTGTAGGTAAGATTGTTATAAATAAATAAATAAATAAATAAATAAATAAATAAATAAATAAATAAATAAATAAATAAATAAATAAATAAATAAATAAATAAATAAATAAATAAATAAATAAATAAATAAATAAATAAATTTTTCCAGCTAGTTTGATTTAAAAACCAAACTACTGAACTGATTTTGATGAAATTTCTATGGGACCAACCGGAAAGTTCTCACTTAAAAAAGAATTTTTCAAATCAGTTCATAAATAACAGAGTTATGATGAGCTAACAAACACAACAAAAAAACCAATAGAGAACCTCCTCCTTTTTTTGAAGTCGGTTAAAAAGGCTACTTGGTTTATTATTTAGTCAAAATCGATGAGCCAAAGATGTGATTAAGACTATTTACAAAAGAAATAAATATGAATCTTTAAATATCCAATGACATGCTACTACACTTCGAAGAAATATCACCCAAGCCGCTGTCATCTATACAAACAAGGATAAACGAGATACAAAAGATTTTGTATGAGAATATATCATCCGGCCGTCTCTCATGTTTGTTTTATTAGACAATGTTGACTGTGAGATTAGGTTTCGCGTCTCCGGTTCTGTCAATATGTAACTTGTAGTTTTGTAGCAAACAATCAAACAGTCTTGTCATCACGGATTGATTTCTTCTATTAATAATATTGTTGGTTACGTCCAATAATAATGTAACTACTTATATTATAAACTAGCTTTTGCCCTCGGCTTCGTACGCGCATATCCCGTTCCCGCAGAGCCTTCCTCGTGAATGTGGCTTTCATATACAAAAATATTTTTCCAAATCTGACTGGTAGTTCCAGAGATTACTGCCAGGGTTGCGGAATTTGTTCAAAAGAGTCACCGCGGCCCTGGAACGCAAAGGGCTTTAGAAGGAACACGGATGGGTTTTAGTCAGTAAGAGTCTGACACGCCCTATCTCTATCTATCTATTGGGGTATGGTTTCCGCACTTAGTCCTGATGTTGGACCATTGTGCGTGGGCCATGGCGGCCGTCATTCCAACCAGCCGACCTCCCTCCAGAAGCAGATCAGTCCTCCTAAAGAGTTCAGGGTGTCTGTGAGTGAATTTGGTATTCCTATCGTTTGTCTACGTATATCGGCGACGCCTGTGCACTTCTGACACGCCCTTCCGCTCCACCCAGAGCGGCAGCAGTCATTTGATGATTTATCATCCTTAAAAAAAAAGTTCCAGAGATTAGCGCGTTCAAACAAACAAATAAACTCATCAGATGAATGTGGAACTTTAGATGGATGGATGGATGTTTGCTACTCAATCACGCCGGAACGGCTGAATGAATCTGAATGAGGAGAATTAAAATTTTGGTCCCACCCTCCAACAGCTTCTCGTAAATGCAATATATAACACATAGCTATTGAATGGTGGGACTAAGTTCATTCAAATCCTGACATCGTCCTTTGGTACAGAGATAGATTTTAGTCGGGAATAGCACATGGACTGGAAGCAGATGGTAAAAAAGGAACTCGTTGTTTGTTAAGGTTCCCACAGACTTGCCAAAAATAGCTATGTCAAAACGTTGCCTTGTTGCCGTGTCATGCTTGTCTGCGGTAGCGGAGATGAGTTGGGACTACATGGAAAACCATAAAATTAAATAGTGCCTAATAAAATGCGATTCTGAATGCTTATTTTCTACTCGTTTTCTTTTCTCATGGTTTGCTACTACACTGAAAATGTTACTGCAAATGCTTCGAAAGGATGAAAGGTTTTTATTTGTTCCCACAGTAAGCCTTTTTTCTATTTATTTGGGATCAGCTTCCAGCCAGATGTGACTGATGGATCGTCGGTCATACGACACATAAGACCCGACAACCCAATTACAGGACACCACTGGAAAGTTTGGGTCAGTTCTCAACAAAATTTGCACTCACCAGACCAAACTCAAACATGTAGTTAAAATAAATCATTTACTTTTTGCACTGTCAAGGAGTCGGGCTTCAGATTGCGTGCCTAACGATTGTTAAAAGTCCACAAGTAACAGGCGAAACCAATTTTCAACACAAGTTAGGGTCTGAGTATACAACGAGTAATAAAAATAACGCATACCTGAAAAAGAAAGAAAGAAAATTGTGTTTATTGGCATTATAAAAAACAGAAACACTTTAACACTTTCAGTGCCCAGAACTCAGAATATGGGTCGAACAATAATTTGTTCGTGCCCACGAGTCGTCGTTATATGTACCGGTGACTCGTAGGCATGAACAAATTATTGTTCGACCCATATGCTGAGTTCTGGGCACTGAAAGTGTTAAAATAAAAAATAATAATTAATACCAACAATGCCAAAAGGGCCTCAACTCAGCATAATGCCAGATGGCAACACAAGATATACCACCTGACGCTGATTTTCAGCTGCAGCACACGAGTGCCATACCTACGCTCGAAAACATAGACACACAAAAATTATACGAAACTAAAATATTTTGTACAAAAAGTTACTAAAATAAAATGTTGCGGCTCTTAATTTTAAAACAAAAAGAAATATAAAGATTTATGTGCTCAAAAATAAAAAAGAAATAACAGATATTCTATATTCTGTATTCCGTCAGCGGGGCCAGACGCTAGGCTAAAAAAATAAATAAATTATAAATCGAAAATTGTATAAAATTTAAAATTGATATGGTTCATTGTACTCATCATTACGAATCGTTTTTACTATGGGGCCAACCATGTAAACAATAAAAAAGTAACAACCCCATAAATTTAGGTTTGCATAACTGCAGTGCGATATATCTCACAGAATAAGCAAGCTGAAGTGGCAATGGGCCGGCCATAGTAGCTGGAGAACCGATGACCGTTGGGGAAGACGAGTTCTTGAGGCCCTCAGGCTAGGTGAAGTGACGATCTTCGTAGGGTAGCTGGTAGCAGTTGAATGGCGTACACTAGGAGAGGCCTATGTCCAGCAGTGGACTGCTATAGGCTGATTCTGCAAATCTCTCACTGTGTAGTGTGTAAGCTTAGATGAAGTGGACATGAAGTGAGCTGTCAATCCTTAATAACAAAACGGAATGATTGTTCTCCTCATGCTCACTCCACTATATAATACACGGTGAGATTTTGACAGAATACCTACCGACCGGCTGGACAAAATGTACTGATTTTTCTGCTTCATAAAATGTGCTCTTTTAAGGTTTTCTGTTGTTTCTGGTACATCCTGTACAATATATGATCATTCACGCCAAGCATTGTCATAAAACCACAAGGAAATTGTAGCTAAATAAAGACAATCCACAATTTTTCAGTAGGTTTAGCCTGTTAATGCGAACTATGATTGTAAAAGCACAAGAGGATCACATCTAAATAAATGTCAATAACAGCCAAGGAATTTCCTAGTAGCATCTAGATTTGTGACATGGGACTTATGCTTAACTGGAATGTTTGTTAATCAGAATCAATCGGAGTGACTAGAGATGCCCTAGAGATCAATAATAATTGAGCCCGCGCAATGTTTGCTGAGCAGACGTTCTAGCTGGTGATAGTTAACAACAATTGACCGCAACAAATATAACCTTAGTCAGAATTCTAACGGGCTGTCAGTTTCTACGAGTAAAATAAAACTCAAAATTGTATGTTTTTTTTTTATTAGGTTTCATTCACCGTGCATTTCTGTAGCGATTTCAACTTTCACACAATCCTGTTATCGTTTTTTGTCTTAAATGCGGGAAACAATGAGTGTTTTATTTTGGGTTCTTTGTATGAACTCAGTTTGAATACTAAAACGTTTGTAGTGACAGAGCTAGTATAAATAAAAGTGTTCTTCATTGTTGAGAGTGAATAATCACAAAAACTATTTTACCACATTGACTGCCATCGAATGAAGTCCAAGACATGGATCACTGTTTAAGGTTTTGGGGGGGGGTCCAAAAATGCATCGTACAGAAAACTAATGGTTCAAAAATCTTGAAGTCCAAAAAACCTCTCTTATCTCAAATTAGTTCAAAGTACGATTAGAGACTATCAATAGAGGACATCAACAGACCTTTTCATAAAAAACACCTGTCAATTTGTGTTTAGTTCCTAGAATGAGCTTCATCATTTTATTCATTGCACGTGAGGTTTAGTTATACAATTGTGTGTTTACGTGTGTAAGTGAATAGTGTCGTATCGATAGAAATACTCTTTATTGTACACAATAACAGCTTTACAAATAGTTAGGTGTAACTGTGGGCGGTCATCATGCCAAAAGCGATTATTTTCAGAAAATCTATTACATAAATGTACCTACCCAACTAGTTATAGTCCGTCTTTGCATTGACACCTCTGTAGGCTTTCTACGTAACACAATCTTTGAATGGATTTGTCTGAGAAGGAGAAAGCATACGTGGGTAGTCCTTGGTTTACGCTATTTACATAATATACAACACAAACCAATAATACTTTTGTCTGCGCAGACTTTGAACTCTGAATTTTAAAAAAATCTATCACACCTACATTTGTTTGGACACACATAATTCTAAAGAAGTTTATGGATATTAAGAGTTCAAAGTGCGCAGACAAAAGTCTGTATTGCGTGGACGCACAACATTGCATGGTTGGTTTCGTTATTACGCGTCTATACATGAAAACGCGTATTACCCTTCCCTATGTATGAACATAGGGGTGTTACGCGTTTTCATTGAAATTGTTCGACAGTTAAAAACAATTTTGGTGTCGCGTCTTGTTGCGTCGTTGCGTAGTTAATACTGATATTCAGCTGAATTCAGTTTGGCTGGAAGACGATCCCAATATGTATAGTTGGGAAGGATGTTACGCGTTTTCATTGAAATGGTTCGACAGATAAAAACAATTTTGGTGTGCATCTTGTTGCATCGTTGCGTTTTTAATACTGGTATTCAGCTGAATGTAGTTTGGCTGGAAGACGATCCTAATATGTAAAGTTGGGAGGAAGCCAAGCAGATGATGATCTTGTCGTGTTCATTTGAACGGAAACGTCGATCGCGTCGTTGTGCCGACAAATTAACGCGACGATTGTGTATACGTGCGGTGAGACGATGCATTATACCTATACTGACATCTTTTGGGTCGTTCACATTCATTCATATATCGCACCTTTAAAGTAAAACCGTTACTAAACGAAAATTTTCATGAATTGAGGTATCAATGCCATCTATCTAAAACAGTGACTATTTTCTAATATTGGCTCCCCTATAAAATTTCATAATTTCGTTTAGTAACGGTTTTACTTTAAAGGTGCGATATGTGCTGGATACCGCGTAATTGTGTGAACTATTTAGCGTTTTTTTTTAATAATATCCTCTTTCGTCGATAAAAATACGGAATTTATTAAGTTCTAACAAAGATTGAGGAACACACCAAAAATTTGGACATATCCGATTACGAAACTTTATTGCACAGACATAATTTACCTACTTCATTTAAATGTTACAGCGTTTTCAACTTGATCTGCGATAGCGAAAAGGCTACCTTTTCGTTATCGCAGATCAAGTTGAAAACCTTTGAAAACAATTTTAACTACGCACCAAATAGACCTTTTAAAAACTTTTGTTTTTAAAATTTGTTTCGTGGAAGGCGGTTTTTCTTTGTAAAATATTTATGAAAAATCTAAGCACACTTAAATAATATTATTTCAGAAGAAACCAAAGATTTTTATTAGAAACTACACTCGCGAACAATCACTGGAGTCCCCTCATCACGCGTTGCTCAAAACAATTTTTTACAATTTCTATGCCATGAGATACATACCTATATGGGTTGTGTTGAAACTATGAAAGTTACCTTTCGAATGATATACCATCATTCGAAAGGTAACTTTCATAGTTTCCAACAATTATTTCATGGAACATAAAAACAAAAGACATCAATTTTCAAAACAAAACACCAAACCCTATAACATTTACGAAATTGGTCATCAGTCCAATGTTTCACGTTACTGGGAACAATAAAGCTAAAATATAATGGAAACCACACCTATAGAAGCCGCTCAAGTCGTCATCCAAATCAGCAAGGGTTGTCTCAGCGTACCGCTCGTATCGCTCGCTTCATCTGAGCCAGTCTTGTGTCTCGAAGGTACTAGAAATTTAGTCCGGAGACCTCGCATTCGGGTATTTTCCCAGATAAAAAAAAAGGCTCTCAGAAAATACTCGGAATCCGATCCCCCTACCAGACGGTCGTTGTGTCAGGTGGGCAACTGCCCGATAGTTGATATTCGGACTGTTGTATATGTTCAAATCGCAAGGAGAAGTTTTCTTGCGCGATGCAGGATTTCGTTGGTAGTTCGTCGCTGACAGGATAGATGGCGTTGCGGTTATTTTTGTTGCCGTACAAATTTCGCTTCTTAGTTTTTCATGAGGCGGCATTGATGCCGCTACACTTCCAAAGATTATTTCGTCCAAACTAAAACAATTTTACCTCTTTATAAGTTAAACTAACTGCCATCATAATTTCATTACGAAAAAGGGATAGTGCATATTGGTATTACAATGTTCCATCCTTTTCTTGCTCTAAAAATATAAATTAATATTCACAGATCACAATCTTTCACATCTGGACACTTTCATATAGCCAGCTCTTTCCTTCTTACAGATACACGCTGGACATGGAACAAACCGACGTGATTACCTGTCTCGCTCTGATCTCTCACGTACTGTGCTACGCGAACTCTGCTATCAACCCCTTGATATACAACTTCATGAGTGGTAAGTACTTCTTGATAAGATTTTGCAGCCAGTTAACAATCAATATCGTTTATCATCATCACTGCTAGGTATAGGGCTTCCCAAAATGTCAGCATACCGACTGGACCTGTGCTTTTTGTATGCAGTGGATTGTTGGCGAGTTGTATCTTATCAACGTAAAGCCTTCAAGGACGTGGTTACCACTCCACATCCTTCCAATCACGTTAGTTATAAGTTTTGCGAACATTGTGCCCACTGCCACTTCAGTTTGCCTCTTTTTCTTGCTCCATATAAAATACAGGTGTTCAGCTGCATACAGAAAGACTGTATTCATTTCCAAGTATAAGATTGGTGCTTGGATTTTTGTGCCACACATTTTTGTCACAGTAGTGACCAACTAGGCACAAAAATGTGTGGCTGTGTGGGCTCGCCCCCCTATTACATTGAATTTAAACATAACTGGAAAAATTGGGTTTACTACAGGTACTCGTACACCTTTTTTTTTTTAGGAAGGTTAATCATCAAATGACTCCTTACGCTCTGGGCGGAGCGGAAGGGAGTGTCAGACTCTGACTGACTAAAACCCATCCTTGTTCCTCCTAATGCCCTTTACGTTTCATGGCCGCAGTAATCTCTTTCAAACAAATTCCGCAACCCTTCCAGGTAATTAGTATACCTCTGCCAAACCCTTCGGGGAAATACAGGCGTGACGTTATGTTTCGTAAGCCGGATTCACCATACTGCGTCTTGCCTGTATTGGCCTGGGTTCACACACGTTCTCCTCATAAGCAAATTCTGATATATACTCTTCCGTTACTGAGTAACTGACAGACAACGCACAGTCAGCTATGCGTTTCTACTGGTCGTTGAAAGCTGCGTAGGTTACGTGGGGGTGACGGGGGGCTTCGGATTTCCCGAAATTCCTATGGAACGGGAAAAAACGGGATATGCATGTACAACCCCAATTAGCTGACCCACCTTTGCATAAATGGTTGAGATTTTTTAGAATACGAATCGATAGAATTTTATAAAAGTTTCGGGAATAGAGGGTGCCTAACTAAATTATCCTACTCCTACTAAATAACTAAAGCTAAATTATTATTTTTACAATTTCCAGGCAAATTCCGTCGCGAATTTCGTCGAGCTTTCTGCTGCTCTACGGCGTCTGACTTGGAGAACTTCACCACCTTGAGCCGCATCACGACCTCAAAGAAGCGACCCTGCGACCTTATGACATTTGAGACCAAAGCCCAAGGTCGCAACGTGTGCAGTACGACCTTCGTCCACAATAGTTATAAGGATAGGTACATACAAACTTAAGCTGGGACTGATGATAGGTAGGTGAAGTTGGGGAATTTTAATTGCATAACAAAAAAAAATAGCACCACAGACATTTTTCAGCCTTGCGAGCCCATGTGCAACGGCAGTTTGCCAATATATTCTTTGGATTTAAAGTTGTCTTTAGAGATCTATGCTTCCAAAAATCTCTAATTGTAGGGTCTTTTTAAGACAATTCTTGTGTCACTACATACTCAAAGTCATTATTTTATTTGCTATGCACTTAAATAGTACCCTTAATCGGTGATAATCTAGTATTGGTGGAAGGAATGGTATATAGGATCGTACAAGAGATAGAAACTATTTAATTTTTAGATTGTAATTTATAAATTCTTGGATTTAAAATGGTAAGTTTTCTAAATGTAGCGTGAGATTCAATGTCTGTGTGATTGGCTGTCTTGTTGCAAGTTTTAAGACATCAAAATTGGTAAGGTAAAAAAATAAATCAATAAAAGTAAAGTTCAATTCTGCCTTCGAATACTATGGCTTCTTGCCAATGCGCAATGCCATGATTTCTTTGTGAAAAGAAGGGGAGTAATATGATTATTTTATAGCTCCGTCTCAGTTTGTAGACGTCATAATTATTAGAGCCTGGGTCTACCTCACACAAGTGCTGAAAACATTAATTGTATTTATGAAAAATGTACGTCATAAAAAACTCAAATAGCGAAAAATGTGTGAGAAGAGACAAAGTGTCATTGACTCAACGGTAAAGATTTTCGAAAAGTTAAAATGAAAAGGACCATGTGAATATATTTTGATCCTTATCACTTTCAGAATTTCAATTTGTCTATTGCTAGCTATTGGCTTATTTCAATCCCTGAATTGGTATTGTTTCCATCGTGGCCATATTTTCATATTGGCCATTTCATGAAGTTACCACTTCATTTTATTGTTTGTAATGAGCAGAGATCGGAATAGGTAAACTATATTTACCTAATGTTCGTGGAAGTAAGTAGCACAGAGTTGATAATACCGCCTCTAAAACCCCGGAATCGTAAACATGACGATTGTATCCGGATTTAAGAAATTAAAAATTACTTATTGCGCTTTGAATACATTTGAACAAAATTGAATTTGAACATATATTTGAACAAAATTGAATTGAAGAATCTTAGTATGTTTTTAGAAGTCCGTACCTAATAAAACTGTTAAATTAAATAGCTTTGTCACAACACTTTCTTCGTTTGATTCGAATCATCAAATCAATAATTTGTAACTATAGTTGTACTAAGTCCAGTTCATGTTTTTATAATCCCGGGTTTTAATTGTCTTGATTCCATTTATGATTCCGGGATTTTACAGGAAGTATAATCAACTCTATGTTACTTACTTCCACGAACATTAGGTAAAGAAAGTCTACCTATTCAGATCTCTGGTAATGAGTCTGAATTAATCTGCTAGAACTTATCCAGAGTTCATGAAAATGGCAACTACTATTCTTTAAATAGTTTCTCGAATATCAAGAAAGAATGATCAAGAAGCGAATGTTAGAAATTGAACTAATTTTTGTATTGTAGCTATGTAAGATTTATTGTGAGTCGTATTCAAAATTTTTGTATAATTTTAGCTTTAAACTACAAAATCATTTTTATGAAAAAAGTGAATTAAAATATTATATTGACGCTTGCAGTAAGCAGACGTGTGTATAATGTTAATTTTTTAGACTAAAAATAAGTACAATTTGATAAGTGTTTGTTTCATTTAATTAATGGTTCTCAATTTTGCAAACTATTTTGTCATAATAAAATGTGATCTTTAGGGACGATTTAAAGAAGTTAATAATGTAAATCTGTTTATAATATACTCTGTGCATTTCCCAATACATGTGGCTTTACAAATATTTTAACAGTGTTCAACAACGTAATATGTTATTACATTTAATTAAATAAAAAAATATATGAGCAAAGTATAGACCTTTTCCTAAAACATATAAACTTTTGGAAGGTCAATATTTTAATTGTGTATCAAATAATTGACACTACGCTTTTTTTGTCAAAGATTGACAGCCGGTCGAATCTGTAAACATGTCGAAGTGAAGGCTTGAGTGAAGTGATCAGGAGGTGAGCTGTCAATCCATATAATCAAGATAGAACGACAGCTCACTTCGTGATCACGTGACATCTTGATTACATGGATTGACAGCTTTAGCATTAGGCCAATATTTAATTTTCCGTGACTACTTCAAAATTATTACTTTATATGGATAATCTTCTTATCATACATATATATCCTATATATCATATACTCTCAAAAAAAAAAAAACAAAAAAAATATTGAACAATCTTTTTAATATATTTATTGAAATAGGAATTTCATTAAAAATAAATACCTGTATGCATGTACTAGTCATAAAAATATTAGTCAAAATTCTCTAGTTTTGTACCAAATGTCGATAACATAACCTATACGAATTTGTATTAAAATGTTATTGCCATTGTGATTTACTTTATTGTACTGCAATTTTCGTAATAAATATTGCATTTTAATATTATTGATTTTTTCAATTTTCCTTAGAAGTACTGTAAGGCGTCATTTATTTATTTATGCTTACTACACTAATAGTTGGCACCAAAGCTAAAAAAATAATACAAATTTTTATCAACGATCTATGAGTGCACGTAAAAATATTATATACCTTCGGTTCCTGAACAATCAGAGTGTTCAACAAGCTGATCGCTTAGGCCGTTGCCTATCATATCGAGCCGTAAGGGAACGTGATGCTGGAGCTGCTCGCAGGCACCGGCGCGTGACACCCGCTGTCGGTCCGGAGTGAACAGCAAGCAACGTCTTTTTTTTTGTGTGTCGTCTAGCAGTTCAACCTGAGGTTGTCGACTGCTTAACCGGGCTTTCCTCTGGTGGCCTAAATAATATAAATATTAAAGCCTCCAGTCAGGTCTTATAAGACCTGACTGGAGGCTTTAATATTTATGAAAACTGCTGTAAAATTATATTTCAGCACTTTAAAATAATAATACATGCTTATACAATTTAATATTATCACTTTAATACTCACTGTCTTCATGTAGAACTTTGACGTTCAAAAAAATGCTGGCACTCAGCCTAATTGGAATAAATGACTTTTGACTTTTAAATAAACATGAACCTACAAAATAAATAAACACTATAAAGTGACAATTTCATAAGCAATTTCAAAACTCTTGAAATTTGCATAAAAAGGCATAGTCGGAGCTCCACTTCGCGAGGCGAATAGTAAAAAAACCGCCATGGGGATGGCGGGGTCTGAGTTCGCTCGCATCGCTCGCTCACTAAACCCCGCCATCCCCTTCTAACCTACCTGTCCGAGTCAGGGTGCCTATCCTAAGTTCTCCTAGTAACAGTAGTAACATTGCCTTTTGTACACACATACGATCAGTGGGATCACTAACTTTTTTCTAAGCAGGATTTCAAATATGGATGTATTTATAGCACTTTAAATTTGATGAAAACATAATATTTATAATGGAAACCATTATTTTTACTGTTCATTCAATTAATTTTAAAGCTAAACATTTTAAAGTGTGAAACATTATTTTTAAAGTTCGTTTATCAAACGCCTTTTTGAAGTTAAAATAGGCCACGTCGATTTGCTTAGTTTTGTCCATCTCTGTGACCGCAAAATCTACAAAGTTTATGTGGTTTGTAACTATAGATTTTCTAAATCTAAAACCGTGCTGACATTCAGATAGTTAGGTTTTGACTTGCCTGGTGATATACCGATTCAGAATCAAAACGATTATCGCGGTAATACGCGGTTGTTGCGTTTATTTGTTCGGCAAATCTGGAAGACGTGCCGACGCTGTAGGGTCTTCCGTACAAACGAGCGCGACGATCGCTGATGATCGCGAGGGTCGGTTTACAGCGTGACGCGACGAGACTATGTTTGAAGAGTTCGAAGGCTTTAGCCAAGTGTCGAAGTGCGAAGGCGATGGTCAGACCTGATTGGATTGATGAGCGTCAAGTTATCATCCCTTAGATATATATTTTTGGCATTCCGACAATTGCTTGGGCCAATAGAATGAATGGTACTTTGTCTAGAGCCCCAGTTTTGTGCAGTGCCTTGAGACAGCATGATAAGACCGCGGGGCGTAGTACGAGTTGTGCGGGTTCCCGTAAGAATGTACAGAACCCGCACAGCTCGTGCTACACGTATTCTGTGCCCGCCGGCAAAGCATTGCTGAGTCGCAACTAGCACTACACTTAAGACACTCCGAGACGGCACTGGATGTATTCGAATGAACTCATTAAAATATGTACCTTTTTGTGTAGTACATAAAGATCTATGTTATATTTCTATCTTACACACAGAGTTTGGCCACCTCACCGCCGCCTTAGTCTCTGCGCGTTCACTCAGGGTTATGAAACAAATCACAAAACTGCATGAATGACGAAACATAAATAAGTCTGGAACAAACTTTATAATAATATTCATTTGAAGTTCAAATATTACTTGCACGTCATAAAACGAGAAGTCTACGTGAAGATAGTTTCGAATTCAGTGAGCTTTCGATTTGCTTGGAATTGTTGTTATATTGTCAAAAGACTACTGTTATTAATATTCTTGACTTAATGTACTCGTATGTACATATGTCCAGATATGTTTTTAGAAATAAACTTAAGATTAGCCGGCTAAACTTAGGTGTAGCCGTAACCCTTGGCCAAAACTGAATAGAAATGAGTTTTTTTTTTTGAGTTTTTATTTTATTAATCTCAATGTTATTCGCTGTCATCATCTTCTTGGCAGTTATTAGTCTCATTACAAAACTGTAGGTAGATACATTTAGAAGGTAATTATCAAAGAAAAACAAATCAGTACACTGAATAAACTATTCGAGATCGATTGAATACTCATTAGCCGTTGCGTTCAGGCTAACGTGCAGTTTAGCCGGCTTATCTATTATTTATTATCTGTACCCAGCCGTAACATATTTATACAAAATACAAAACAAGTAATACATGAAAGAGATGTGTGTGCGGCCTTTTTTTCGTATGTACAAGATCGGCACAGCAAAGACTGCTACCTATCCATTCAGTTAACCAATCAGCTTCCTCAAGCATGTTTAGTGAGATAAACACGGCCTAAACTTTTGTATGGTCGGGATACCAAGCGCCATCTATGAGTTCTTTGCCATATCAAAACAGCTACTTTCCCGCAAATTTCACCAACAATCAGCCTTTTGAGTATGAGGCAAGGCGCTGTAGCCAGTGAAAACCGGGAGAGTATATCCATAGTTCATGAAAAGTCTCACAGATGGCAGTGTTAAGGTATAAGAAGTGGTATTAATCTATTTTTGGCGCAGATTGTACAATATCAACAGTATGATATTGTACAATCTTCATATCCACAGGGATATGAACCTGAAATAAAGTTTAGGCTTGAGTTATTTGGTGGAGACACGATATCACGAAATGCATATTTTATTTTATGACAGTTTAAAAAGTACAATCATTTATTTTTGTTAGTTGGCGCACCGCGCATGGCCATAATAGGTACACCATACAAAAGAGGAACAAAACGTTATCCTCGTACCGGGATAGTTGAAGACTGGCGGTATTGCCATGTTAAACGGCAATGCTAATTGTTTGAGCAAAACAAGTAAGTTCAAAAACTACTGCAAAATCAGAATCACGCTCAAAAAAGTATGAAGCAAGATTATAATGTACGCATTTATAATATTAGTATGAAAGTATAGAATCTTTACTTCTATACTAATATTATAAATGCGAAAGGTTGAATGGCTGTATGTTTGTAACTCCATCAAGTCAGAACGGCTGAAGGGATCTTGATGAAATTTGGCACAGAGGTATACTACAGTCTGGAATAACACATAGGATTTACTTTTCATCCCGGGAATATGTTCCTTTGGGATAATTTTCGGCATTCACGCGAGTGGCAGCTACTAAGTTATAAATAATCACACTAATATTATAAAGGCAAAAGTTCGTAAGTGTGTATGTATGTTTGTTACTTCTTCACACGCAAACGGCTGAACCAATTTTGGTAAAATTTGGTATGCAGAAAGCTGACACCCTGGATTAACACATAGGCTTACTAAGACATACATAGACTTTTTATATATATACTAGCTGCGCAGGTAACACCGCGGGGCACAACTAGTAAGTAATATAGTGATGTACCGGGGATAGACGTCTACATATGCCACTTTGCCGTAAAGCTTAATGATCTACCGTTAGATTGAAATTCAAAATTCAAATTCAAAAGTCATTTATTCAAATTAGGCTGAGTGCCAGCACTTTTTGAACGTCAAAGTTCTACATAAAGACAGTCCCCCAAAACGCCCGCCCGTCACCACTTCCTAGTGTTTTAGCTGGGAAGAAGAAGTGGCGCAACAAACTCCCCAGCAACACATCTGTCTGTTGAGTTATAAGAACTATCACTTATACAAAGGTATGTAAGTAGTCAGTATTCTTACAAAGAAAACAATACAACAAAGGTAATACGTAAAAACATAAAACTTAATAATTCGCTACTTGTAAGCTAGCACACTCCATTATGCCAGCATAAACAGACAAACTCAAGCATAAAAACAATATCAAATCAAACTAAATAAGCCTCCAGACATGAAGGGTGTGCCCGCTTACACGTGCAGAGGGTAGAATTTAATAAAAAGATCTGTGACTCGACGCCACAAGTGATAAACCAGGGCCATCAAAATTAAGCATTAAGCATATAATCGTTATAACAATAGTAAAATCCATGGCTAACAAGACGACCTTTCACCACAAGCAGCACCCGTTCACGAGCATAACGCAAAGATCAGCCATTACCCCCCTCGCCATATTTGAGGGAAAGAGGTAACCCGACCCCCGACGCTACCGCAAGCAGTAAAATCTAAGGGAGCATGACGAACTTGCTGCCGGTTGCTCAGGATAGAATAAAATCATACAACTGTCGAAGTCACTAGTTAATCACATGTTGCAATACACTCATTATAAAACATTGTTATTAGAGTATTAAGTCAAAAAAAAAAAAAAAAAAAAAAATAATAATAATAATAACAAATAATTGACCTCTACGGACATATAAATTAACAAATATATGAACTCATATGTCATAAGCTAACTATGAAAGAACATTAAAAACGAAGTATGTCTTGCGTTCAACACTGCGACCAACTATTATCATCGTCTAAATAATCATTGATTGAATAGTATGCCTTCGAACAAAGGTTAGATTTAACTTTAGCTTTAAACGAGTTAAAAGGCAGCTCAAGATAAGAAAGAGGTAGCTTATTGTAAAAACGGATACCGAGCCCCACAAATGAGCCTTGGACCCTTCGAAGACGATGGGATGGTGCATGTAATTTGTGCTTGTTTCTAGTGTTAAAGTTATGGATATCACTGGTTTTAGTGTATAAATGTATATTTTGCCTAATATATAATATGTTTGCAAAAATAAATTGAGATGCTACCGTGAGAATTCCAATATCTTTGAAAAGTTCTCTTAAGGAAACTCTTGACCCCAGCTGATATATTGCTCGAACAGCGCGTTTTTGTAACACAAATATATTTTGTATGTCTGCAGCTCTTCCCCATAATAGGATACCGTAAGACATAACGCTATGGAAATAACTAAAATAGACTAACCGAGCTGTGTAAACGTCAGTGTATTGTCTTACTTTCCTGACGGCGTAGGCAGCCGAGCTGAGCCTTCCTGACAGGCTTGATATATGCGGGCCCCATTGTAGTTTGGAATCAACAGTTATTCCCAAGAATACTGCTGAGTCCACAGTTTCAAGCATCTCTTTGTTTAAGACGATATTCGGTCCTAGATTATTAACATTAGGTAAGGCAAACTTGATACATTTTGTTTTCTTAGCATTGAGAACTAGGTTATTTGTCGTAAACCAATCCGTAACCATGGAGAGAGCACTGTTTACGTCATCAAAATCTTGTCTATTTCTATCTACTTTAAAGACAAGAGAGGTATCATCTGCAAAGAGAACTACATCACAGATACCCTTTAAGAAAAATGGTAAATCATTTATATACACCAGAAACAAGAATGGACCCAGTATAGAACCTTGAGGCACCCCTAAATGAACTGGTAGCCCGGAGGACTTCACACCATTGATATCTACACATTGAAACCTATTATGCAAATATGAATCAACTACGTTAAGAGCTTCCTTTTGGAGACCATAATGACGCAGTTTACGCAAAAGCGTATCATGGTGTACGCAATCAAAGGCCTTGGAGAGATCACAGAAAACTCCAATTGCATTTTGCGAGTTCTCCCATGCGTTAAATATGTGTTTCAGGAGAGCAACACCTGCATCTGTGGTTGAACGACCTTTTGTAAATCCATACTGTTCATTATGGAGGAGGCTATTTAGATTAAAATGTCTTAGCAATTGCTTGAGTATTAACTTTTCAAATATTTTGCTAAATGCAGGTAAGATAGAAATAGGCCGGAAGTTTCCTATATCATTTTTATTACCAGATTTAAATAAAGGTATGACTTTACTACTTTTCATGAGATCAGGAAAAGTTCCTAAATCCACGCATTTATTAAAAGTAACAGCAAGGTAAGGGGCTACGATGTCTATTATGTTACTCAAAAGTTTAATGGAAATGCCCCAATAATCACCTGTGTTTTTTGACTTGAGTGTGTTGAAAACATTAACTACATCACTTGGTGTTACGTGCTCGAAACTAAATAATTGACTACATTTAGGCACACTACTATGTAAAAGGTTTTCAGCATTAGACGAGGACGAACTTAAGGAGCGAGTCGTAGTTATAGGTATATTAGCAAAAAAATCATTAAATGCCTCAGCTACGTCAGATGCTTTACTTATTAATTTGTTGTCAACAATAATCTCTACTTGATTTTCTTGTTTAACCGACTTGCCCGTTTCATTGTTAATAATTTTCCAAGTCGCTTTTACTTTATTTTTAGAATTTTTAATTGTGTCACTTAAAAATTTAGATTTAGCAGTAGCACAAATCTTTTTAAATAATTTAGAATAATTTCTAACATACTCTAGAAAAGGAGCATCAAACTTATATTTTTTTAAACCATATAACTCATATAGTCTCGCTTTGCTTTTATAAATACCTGGTGTAGCCCATTGGTTGAAGCCAATGGAGGTACCCATAGTGTTTAAAGTTTTTGACTTAAATGTAGCTTGGTACTCATTCTGCACAACATCAAAAAGGGCTCCATAGATATCATTAGGATGTTCATGTTTTGCTATAGATTGCTTTGTAAGTACTAGTCACTTAATACTTGTCACGTTGCATTCCTCTTGAACTCAATACGATGTCATGTATTATACGATTTCCCTTTTAATAACTTTTTCCTACACTGCGTGTTACTCCATAAGTCAGTCTCAAATCAAATTATTTCAGAAATACGATCTAAAATTACATTTTGTGATTGAATTTTTTGATTAATGACTTATTGTTAGAAACTTTTTGAGTATTTTATTGCTGGCACAGGGAATGAAGAAATGGAATAAGGTTGTTGGTTTCATTGCTTTTGTTCCATTTAATTTATTTATTTCATTCATTATTTTATTTCATTTATTTATTTGGACTTTGTTCGTTTATTGGAATTTTAAGAGCTAGTGATTGGTTAAAGGTACGTTATGACACCTAGTTATAAGCAGGGAACTCTATCATTGAACTTTTTTACTATAGCATTTTAGAAAAGCTAAGCCGATTTGCTCGCCTAATAAATAGGTATTCCCTCCTTCGCTAGCATTACTGCTTCGCAAAAGGAGGTGACCGCTTCCCAAGCCTCCTCGCTCCGGACTATGGAATAAACCAGGGCCGGACGCGAGAGGTCGCCGCCGCCGTGCCTCCACCGTATGCTCCACCGTGTCCTCCGGGCGATCCTCACATTGCCGACACCTGGGCTTGTCCTCCCGCTGAATCCGAAACAGGTACCTCCCGAAACAGGTTTTTAACTATAAAATTGCCCTTTCATTAATCAGGCCACTCTGAATTTTGAAAACAAGATTGTATTAAACCTTATATTTAAGCTATGTCGTTTTTTTTTTAAATTCATTTATTTATTTCTGTCATATTGCAATAAATTATAACGCTCTTTGGTATAACATTTTGATGATTGATTCTGCTTTTGAATGTGAGTTCCAACGTGGAACTCATTGCTGGACATAAACCAATTAGTCCTTTGCCATGCCCTAAGCAAAGCATAGTCGTTCTATTCTTAGTAACTTCAGGCGTTTCAATAGTAAAGATAAAAAATATTGACTTCAAACCAGTACTAATTAGTCCGAGACACAACAGTGCTTCGGAAAAATGTTCGAAAAAATGATTATTTTTTTATTTTCAGGGTTCCGTAGTCAACAAGAAACCGCATATGGGGTTTCTTGACTTTCGTTCTTGTATCGCGGACAGAAAGACAGACGGAAATAGCGAAACTAAATGGCATATAGTTTCACCATTTCCGTCTGTCCGCAGTTTAGTTTAGAGACGCTTAGCACTAGAATTTCATCACGCCGACACAGTGGTAAAATAAAATCTTGAAAAAATGTTTTGTTAGGTTACACGTAAAGTGGCGATGATTTTTTTTATCTCATGGTGTGGGGTGTCGTCATATAGGTTGTTTAAAAATAATTAGAGGATACGAAAATCATTTCTACATCCAAGTATCTGTTTGCGAAATATTAAGCTTTAAAGTGCTAATTTTTGTTCCAGTCAAGTGTCTTTCCCCTCTGCCAGCTAAACGGTTGTTTTTGGAAATGTGAATTCATCGTAGTAGCATATATAACGAATTTAAAAGGAAAACTATCACAACTAAGTAGGTTTTACAAGTTAACGAGTAATAGTCGACCAATTAATATAATCATAGAAACAAACAAAAAGCACCATTCTAAGTCGGCAATTGTGACGTGCAACTACGGAACCCTACACTGCGCGCAGCCCGACACGCACTTAGCCGGTCTTTATATAGTTGAGTAAAGGCAAGGAGGACAATGACTCCTAGCTGGTCTTTGGGTCTAAGCGTAGCCTTTATTCAATACACGATCAAACACCATCTATTTTACATTAAAAAATAAAACATCATGTATCTTAACATCAATTCTTCGTCATACCATCTGACGAAGAAGTGAGAAATCAAAAATAAAATAAATCTTTCGCCCCACATGTCATGTAACATCACATTAAATAGGATTTGAATAGTACAGAACAACAAGTATAAATCAGTACACACTCCGTCTATTTCGATGTTATGTATGATATTACACGTCATGTGATTATGATTCCAGTTAGATGAACTTTGTACATATACCACTGAGGTTTGTTTCGAAAAAGTTTTAAGTAACATTTATTGTTTTACTGTCTGGCTGATGATGCTGGAGCATTTGGCACTCTTCAAAGTGGTTGAGCTGAATGGTGCTAGCGCAGGCGTCATATTGCTGAGCGAGCGCCGTCAGCTAGGACTGGTCATGTCTCAGCTGCCACGGTTTATTTTCGACGCTTGATCGTGCAAGTTTTTCTACATCGTTCTCACATATATGTATGTTTGTATAATTTTCACACGAATGATGTTACCATATCATTGTAAAAAACATTGATTTAAAAGAGTGTCCGTGGAGTTTCTTGCACGTTCTTCTCAATAGAGATCTACGCTTTGGAACGTGTAATTAGCTTCATCTGTTTGGACAGACCGACCTTGACTATTCAAAAGTGCCCGTAATGGTTTAATTTAAATAAATGCTTTGAGTTCTTTTTTGAGTTTTTTTTTAGTTTTTACAGAGGTAGACTAACAGCCGGTCTCAATAACGTATCTACCTTTAACAAACTGCTAAATTAGCTATGAACAGTAGCTGAAACGTCATGTTTGCCTTTGTAACATGACGTTTCAGCTACTGTTGATAGCTAATTTGACAGTTGGGTAAGGTAGGTACCTACGTTATTGAAACCGGCCGTAAGTTACAAGACCTATTATTTAATAATTTGACGTTGGCACTGAAAGGTAGGTTAGGACACAAGAAAAGCTTGGCAAGATAAATTGAAGCAAGTAAATATTAGAATATCATCTTAAGAAGATAGGTACAATCTGCTAACTTACTTAAAACCAGCTATTTTATTTCATTTCTGTAGCTGAGCAAATTTAAGGAAAAAGAAATACGATGTTTAAACGTAAAAATAACTGTACCAAACAAACAGGTCTGGCCACGATATTCTGTTTACCTAAATAAGTCAAATCAAGGAGGCCTACTTATGTTCACCGCAGTGAAAATAAACTCAGATTTCAATGCCTTCGCTTAAACTTCGGGTATTGTCGTATTTTTCCGTTTTTACAGTTTTGGTGATCGTTAATTCCTTACTTTGTGTTTCAGCATTTTGGTACAAGTTGCCCGATTCTTATATATCACCAACAAGTAACAGTTTAACTTAGCATACTATTTACTACTGTCAAAATTGTGTCATAATTTTCTAGCAAAGATTTGTATCTTTGGACGCTTAAGGACCGATTTTCTAATGGTTTGAGAGCCATAATTTGAAGACTGAATGGTGGTATACATATTTTCTGTTTAAACGTTTTCGAACCACGATTTTTACTTCAGCTAAATATTAACTGACGTCTGAAAATCAGGAGCTACTGTGGAAAGTGTCCGAGATACCTCTCAGGACTCAAATAATCAAAACACGTGGTCCAAGAAATTCAATAAACATCAAATACAAGAATCATGTCTCGCATAATAAATTTGTCGAAACTTATTTCGCTTCTAACGATGGTAGCTCTCAAGTCCTGTTCAAATAGTCTTCTAGAGGTATAAAGAAACACAATTGTGTCAACATGACTTTTGAATCAATTTTATTGTTTCATGTTGACTGTGGCAAAACGTTTGGGAAATAACATCTGTTGAGGGACTTAATGGAAACGATTTTGGTCTTGATGAAGGAAGGTACATGGAATAAATGTTTATTTTTTTATGAAGGTTATTTTTTTTTCATAAGTAGTAAGTAACCTATACTTACTACTTATGAAAAAAAAAATAACCACATGATGGTAAATAGCCACTGCCCATTTTAAAATAATAGTAACTTTCAAGGGTAACGATATTCTCAATACAAACAACAAAAAAAGTTTTGGAAAATTGAAACATCTCATTTCACTCATATTTGTGGGACAGGCTTCTTCTACCCAAATCTCGAAGGGTCATATTAACGTTCGGGCACTGTACGCACGTAGGTTTTAAATAATTCAGGTTTTTAATAAGTGGAGCATTAAGGGTGCCAAAATGAGGTCTCATGAATATTATTCAGCTTCGCAAAAATGAAATGATGGACCGAAAAAAGAGCTCTTGCTTTTTGTATTATTTTTCGTATAAAGGTTGAAAATTGTGACAGATGCGGTCCAATTACTGACAGTAGTGCAAAAACTGAAAACAGAATTAGTGTAAATAATGCAATAGATTCATCATCTGCCTAGCCTTTTCCCAATTATATTGGGGTTGGCTTCCAGTCAAACCGGATTCAGCTGAATACCAGTATTTTACGTGGAGCGGCTTCAAAGTCAAAGTCAAAACGTTTATTTCAATTAGGCCATTAAACGGCACTTTTGAACGTCATCGTTTTCAGTTCAGTAAAAATAATAGAATTACATTAATAAAGTGACTCTACTGTCCATTCGGAAAGGTAGATTCTTATGGAGAAGAACGGACAAGAACCACCTCTTTTCAAATAATGATTTACAAAATTTGGTATACAAAATTAATTTAATATTATGTGAGGACGATGCACCCAGAGTATGCTACTTATAAGAACAAAGTATCACCAGCAGAGGTAAACTTATTCATTTTCTAAAGAAATTTAGGTAAATGGTACTCACATATTTACAAACATTGGAACCATTAATTAAACAGTGTGTGAGTCAACAGAAAAATAGAAACACAAAAAAAGAAACAGTATATCTATAAAGTTAATACATAAATCAACCAGTTGGATTTTGTCTACACCCTTGATTGTCCTATGGAGCAGGACCAGCATGTTTCCAAGCATTCTTATCCTGAATGTAATCTTCTAATTTGTAATATGCTTGTTTACGTTACGTTTTTGTTTAAGTTTTAAATTTTCCTTCATTTAGTTTTAATAGGTAGTAGTAGTTTTCAGAAGGTATCTTAATAATTGTAAAATTTCTTCCTACCAGACCTCCACAACCCATTAACTGGGTAACACGGTACTCCTTGGCAAGACTGGTGTCAGATTATCTGGCTTCTGACTATCCGTAACGACTGCCAAAGATCTAAAAATGCCGGGACCAACGGCTTAACGTGCTTTCCGAGGTACGGAGGAGTCTCGGTATGTTAAGATGGTCACCCATCCACAGACCTACCTCGGCAAGCGTTGCTTAACCTTAAAGATCGACCCGTGCGACTGTTATTATTTAGCCACGAGCTCCTCTCCTAAATAATGTAATAGATTACATAATATTAAACACAGATCTGAGGTTTGTATCGAGAAAGTAGAGAGATCTCTAAAGACATCTTGATTGGATGTATTAAGAATAACAATCCAACAAGCATAAATAGATCAGGGCAAAACGCAGACTCTACTCAAAGATTGCATGATATTTTTTCCCTGTATTGGAAACCACAAAAGCTCATTGGCAACACTTGCAAATATGTTGAAGAAGACTACCATATAGATTTCATAATTCATTATCTTCCTAGCCTTCTCCTTGCCCACCTAAGTTGGGTTTGGCTTTCAAGCTGACCGGATGCAGCTGAATACCAGTAGTTGTAATGATGGATGCAGACTGTCCAAAATTGCCAACCAAAAGTGAATTCAGAGATTTAAGAGCTAAGTTGAACTATGTTTTATTCAAATGCATCAGTTTACTGTACGGACACAAACAGGTACACGAATTTGATGTTGAAGAAACCCGTGCTTATAACTGAAAATTCGTTTTGATTGTAAACAATGACTTTGCTTTCATAAGGCTTATCGAATGTTTTCTTGATAAAGACTTGTTCAATCTAGTGCTTATTTCAGACTGCATGTGTATTCGTCCTTTTTTCTGCCTGTTGTCATTTTAAAAGATTATCATAATTCTGTTCCTGTTTTCCAAAATTTGGGTTCATTGCAATAGGTCTGCTGATTTTGTCATCCCATCTATCGTTTGTTTGATCTTCATCTATTCTTGCAGTCATTCAAATTGATTCTCAACTCTTTTTAGGGCCGTTTCTAGTCTAACCGAATGCTCATTACTCGTATTTAACATGACGTGATTGCATACCTGAGCGCCACCACTTAATAACACTATACCTCTCACTCTAGTCACATTGTGAATGCAGCCTTACTATTTCATATCAAAAGCAGTCGATTAGTCCTTTACAAAAGTATCGGTACCTTACCTAATGGTTTTGCCAAGTTTATTTCCATTAAAAACCTCAATATTAACAAACTATATCATTTTAAATTAATTTATTGTGTCATTGGCACTCTTTTTTTTTGACTTTTTTATGCTATCGTAATGATGTTATGTTATGATCATGTGTTTATGTAGAACTAATGTTTAATCTCGTACTTGACGTTGGCGTTGTTTACGAATAGCAACCAGTTGAAATTGTCACAAGTATTTTTATCAAAACTTTTGTATCCATCAACGATGCGACTAAGAGTATTAATCCTTATAGTGGTCCATGATTTTTTTATAAAACAAATGGAGACAACGATTACAAGCAACAAAACTTTCACTGAGATCAAATATAATGAGCTCGATGAACATACTTTAGTAAGTGACGGCGTGACATTTCCTTTCATGGCCGCCATTTTGATGAGGTCCAAGTTTCTAAGTGCTGGTGCTTTGATTGATAATAAATGGGTGTTGACTGCTGCTGACTCTATATATTTGTAAGTTTTAGATTTGATTTAGTATTGATATTATTTTAAAGTTTTAGTTGAAGTGGGGGGGGGGATGGTCATATTAGCCGTAGAACCAATTACCGTTAGTTTTAACGTGTTTTGTACTGGAAACCGGCAAATTTAAGGTAAGATACCCTCGAGCTAAGTGGAACGATGGTAGCAGCATAATAAGGGTTGCCTGCTACATGAGAATTAGATGAATAGCGTGAAATTTTAGAGGCCTTTGCCCAACAGTGGACAGCTACAACAGTTCACTGCTAGGCTGTTGCTGTAGTTTGAAAGTGATGATTGGTTTTTGATGGTTGCCGTCTCCTGTCACCTTCGGCAAACGAATTAACACAAATTGAAGCCCATCGAGAAATAAAGGGATTAAATTTACTCTCAGGAATTAACTTTCCCTAATTTGTAGAATACGGGAAGCAAAAAGAACAGTACGAGTAAGACTCGGCAGCATTAATTACAAAAAGGGAGGAATCGCAGTTCCAGTCAAGTACATCGTAATGCATCCCTATTTCGATGACGAAACACCAGGTTATGACTTGGCTATGATGAGATTACCTGAGCCTATTAGGGAAACGCCTACTCTTAAACCTATAAGACTGCAAATGATCATGAAAGAGCCAGATGGTTCCCATTTCATAGTACCGTCATGGCCTGATCCAATGGTAAGTTTTACAATCCTTGTTTTATTGACGTTTTCAAGTAATAGGATGGAAAAAGAACTGACGGCCTACCTCATGTTTATTGGTAACAGGTGTATTGACCCGAGGTTTATAGACCGCGGTCATTGCAGATCAAAATCCAAAACTAAATTAGCTCTAACACCTGTAATTATTTAGACACCCATAGCCATCAAACTGGAACACGAGCGAAACCCTACACAAAGAGTTCGCATAGTGTTTCTGGTTTGGGTTCTGCCTCACATTTCAAACATCTTATAACATATTCATAGTATCAAACAGCATACAATCGATCGTCTACTGCTACATAGTATAAAATAAAATATTTTGAACTCTCATAGGAAAAACAAAAAAAAAAACTAACAAAAATAACCAAGTAATAAAAGACAACATATGAAGACATGTGCGTGGCCAAAAGGCTCCGGTCTCAGCTTAAGCAGTAGGGCCAAGAAGATATTAACGAATGTTTGCCTGACATACATCGTTGCGTAGCATTGCTATGGGTCACAGTGGACAATACTGCTAACACGTACTTGTATATTTATAGCCAAGCTAAATGCACCTGCAAAGCTTTGTAGTGGGTTTATATTATAAATTTTGTTTCAGATATTTTCGGATGGATCAGACTCGGAGCAGATAAAGTCAATTGAATTGATAAAACGTCTACGGCTCTTGTCTGTCTCACATCTGCACCCCCTAGATTTTCAGGATTGTGTAGACGAGCTAGCGTCCATAGGAGTCAACGATACTAACATCATGATGTGTTTGGATACAGGAGCCATGGTTGATCCTTGCTCGGTAAGGAGAAGGTGGTGGTGGAGGAGTTCAATATATGTTTTTATTTTATTTTGTTTCAAACACCTTATCATCTACCTACCCTTTCGACTATTATGTTGTTATAGGCTACAGGTCTAACGGGATATGACTGAATACAAGCATTTTTCATGCAGTGACTGCCTGTCTGACCTCGGCAACTCAGTTACCGAATTATCATGCATAGTGCGTACAACATACTAAATGTGAAGATTCATACACTAATTTGGACGTAGGGAAGATTGTTAGGTCAACCCGAAATAAACTGGAGAAACTCTTAAAATATCCGATATGATACGGTCATCATCATCTTCAACTTCCTGCAAAACATCAAAATGATTTTTCAACTCCGCATATTCTCGATTAGGTTACGTTTTGTTAGTCAAGTGCCAACATCATCATCTGCCTAGCCTTTTCCCAACTATATTGGGGTCGGCTTCCAGTCAAACTGGATTCAGCTGAATACCAGTATTTTACGTGGAGCGGCTGCCTACCAGACCTCCACAACCCATGAACTGGGGAACACGGAATTTATTTGTTTATTATATACTATATTGTACACCTCATAATAAGAACAGGATAATCATACAAAAAATAAGTGTATTCATTCGTAAGACTGGTGTCAGATTTTATGACTTCTGACTATCCGTAACGACTGCCAAAAATCTATAAATGACAGCCCGGACCAACGGCTTAACGTGCTTTCCGAGGCACGGAGGATTCTTGGTATGTTTAGATGGTCACCCATCCACAGACCAACCTCGGCAAGCGTTGCTTAACCTTGAAGATCGACCCGTGCGGCTGTTATTATTTAGCCACGAGCTCAAGTGCCAACAATCACATATAAACCCATAAATACACTGGTTAATTAACTTGAGTTACGGTTACATTCGATCTTGGAAAAAATTAAATACATTCCGATTTTACCTTTTCAGAGAGATTTCGGAGCTCCGGTAGTACTGAACGGTGTTCTGTGGGGCATCATATCTTCTTGGACACCGGACGACTGCAACAATGAATCGCTAGCCTCTGCCTTCGTCTCTTTAGTATCGGCACCTAATATCACCACGTGGATCGACTCCACAATCCGTGGCATCAAATGGAATGGCACTTATGAACAATGAGGTCTATGAAATAAGTTGTGGTTACTTCGACATGCAAGACTTGTTTAAAGGAGTCTTTAAGATAGGCGCAACGCGACTTTGTGTCGTTTTATATCAAATGTTTTTCTCTATATTGTTTGTGGTACAATTTCTGTTCAGGCTGTAGGCTGTAGTGTTTTGTGCAGTGATTTTTAAGAAGAAACACTGTGTAGCGCTATCTGTGCATCTCTATAAAACCAGTACAAGCTAACCTCTTATTTTATTAAAACGCTGTACAATGCTAGGCCCGCTCAGTGTCAAAGTGTTACCACCTCATCAAGTGAACTCCTCTGACTATACTTTTAGTGAATACAATAATGGATTATGTGAAGTGGTTCTATGCTTTGTAGTTTTAATGTATTCTTAACTGAAATAAAACATGTAGGTACAGTTTCTTTACAAGCTTTTATTTAACTTGCAATGTTACTTGTTTACATCTTGACTGAGGTGAAACCTGCATGGTTCCGGCTCAATCCGTTGTTACCGTTTGGTTTGGATAACATTGCATTAACATTAACCTAAATTCAATATGGCGGGTCAATATTATGGTTTATGCATTCCCTTGATGTGGAGCTCAAATGATATTTGAATATAGTTTGCTAATAGGAATGGGAAATAAGATGATGGTTATTATTTCTTAAATTGATTATGTATTTTTCTTTGGCTTGTTTATGATTTTTTTTTCCAACACTAGGTCAAATAATATTTCCCACTAACCTTTTCAACATAAAAATACAAAGGAAGCATAGTGCATCACCTCAACTTGGTCACGTATTTCAATACATTTCAAGCATTGTCACTTTTGAAACGGTAATAGAATTTTCCTACAAACGAAAATTGGATTCCATGATTGAAAACATACACCAAACGGATGAAAGGGATCGGTGAATGAGCGGTCGAGCGAATGAAAAACAACAAAGAATGTATGAATTGACCATTGACCGATGTGAACTGGGGTGTAGTGTGTGTGTTGAGAAAAAAAAACTGGAGATAAGTTAATACAACACTGTCTTACCGTTCGAGGTGTACACTGTACAGTCATGGTTTTAAGGTGTTACGTTTAAGAAAATATTCTTGTTATAAAATATTAAAATATTCTTGTATAAATAAGTTACCTTATAAGTTATAAATTTTATAATTTAAAAAATAAAGTTTTATATCTAAGTCAAAGAAAGCTGAATTGTTTATTCTGAAATCATCGAGACTTTCTAGCGGTCGCTACTGCAGCTACATCTCTTGCAGGACGGCTAAGTTCAGCAGCATATGCTGTCAGAAAAATCCGTCAATTTACTGATATAGATACCGCGAGGCTAGTTTATTTCAGTTACTTTCATAATATAATGTCTTACGGTATCTTATTATGGGGACGAGCTGCAGACATTGAGTCTATATTTATTCTGCAGAAAAGAGCCATCAGAGCCATCTACCATCTTGGCTGGCGCAATTCCTTAAGGGAACTGTTTAAGTATATAAACATCATGACGGTATCTTGTCAATACATATACGTAAACATTATGTATGTTCGGAAAAATCTTTATCTTTTTAGTAAGATAAGTAATAGGCATAATTTTAGTACTAGAAATAGGAATAAATTAGATCAACTCCGATTCAGATTGGCTAAAGTACACACTTCTTTTATGGGATATTGTGTTAAGTTTTAGAATAAAATACCACGTGAAATTCTCGAACTAAATGAGGAAATTTTTAAAATAATCATTAAACGCACTCTATGTAGACAGGCATATTATAAACTGGAAGATTATATCCTTGATAAAAATGCTTGGCTAATTGCCGGTCCTGCTCCACAGCCTCAACCGCTTGGTTCCACTAGTTAGGTTTTATATTTGGAAGAGATGCTCTTTTATGTCTAATAATAAGACGAGTACTATTCCACATAATCTTATATTATGTTTGGAATCAACTCTTCTGTTTCTGTTTTTTCAGATTGATATTAAAAGTTTTATATAATTTAGAAGCAATTTTTATTTCAATGTCTGTAAATGTGAGGACCATGGACCATTATGTTAATGGATAGTTTCCTTGTTTGACATGAAACGCACGCGTCATGTTCGTGAACGGGCACCGTCAGTGGAGACTGGTCATCCCTTAGTTGCCACTGCCTCATTTTAATATTTGATACTATAAAGTGTTTTTTTCTTTCTTTACATTGTTCTCATATATAGAAGGAACAAGGTTAATGTAACCAGGATTTTTGTAAACATAAAATGATTTAAAAGAGTGTCCGTGGAGTTTCTTGCACGTTCTTCTCCATAGAGATCTACGCTTTCGAACGTGCAAATAGCTTTATGTTTTTAACGGACTGACTGACAATTCAAAATTACCTGATAATGGTTTATTTGAAATAAATGCTTTGACTTTGACTGTTGATTCTGGCTTACAGAAGCTGCAGTTGTCGAAATAGTTATTTTTTTTATTTAAAATGAGTTTGCTCTTGACAGAGACAAAGTCAAGAACTTGTCACAAATAAGGGTCTTTTGATATTTTTAAGTGCACTATCCTACATGTTGACCAAGCAAAAATGCCTCCATCATCTTGTACCAGTATTTTTACTATTTACTGAGCTGGGGTTTGGCGGGATATACATATAAGTAAAACGCATTCGAATATTTGGGCCAGAGTCGTTCTGCAGTGGGAGCCAGAGGACAGGCGTCGTCACCGAGGAAAGCCTAGGAAACGTAAACGTAACACTGGAAAGAGTAGAAGACTATTAAACCTTTGCCCAGCAGTGGGACAATATAGATAGTGAAGAAAAAATAACCTAGCGTCTCCCACCATATGCGTCGGTTGTGAAGAAAAAGTAACCTAGCATAGGATTTTTTCTACACAATCTTCGATTTCGATTGATTTTGTAGAAAAAGTAACTTAGCGTCTCCCACCATCTGCGTCAGTTGTAAAGAAAAAGTAACCTTGCATAGGATTTTGTTTCTACACAATCTTCGATTTCGATTGATTGTGTAGAAAAGTAACCTAGTGTCTCCCACCATCTGCGTCAGTTGTGAAGAAAAAGTAACCTTGAATAGGATTTTTTTTCTACACAATCTTCGATTTCGATTGATTGTGTAGAAAAGTAACCTAGCGTCTCCCACCATCTGCGTCAGTTGTGAAGAAAAAGTAACCTAGCATAGGATTTTGTTTCTACACAATCTTCGATTTCGATTGATTTTGTAGAAAAAGTAACTTAGCGTCTCCCACCATCTGCGTCAGTTGTGAAGAAAAAGTAACCTAGCATAGGATTTTGTTTCTACACAATCTTCGATTTCGATTGATTTTGTAGAAAAAGTAACTTAGCGTCTCCCACCATCTGCGTCAGTTGTGAAGAAAAAGTAACCTAGCATAGGATTTTGTTTCTACACAATCTTCGATTTCGATTGATTTTGTAGAAAAAGTAACTTAGCGTCTCCCACCATCTGCGTCAGTTGTGAAGAAAAAGTAACCTAGCATAGGATTTTGTTTCTACACAATCTTCGATTTCGATTGATTTTGTAGAAAAAGTAACTTAGCGTCTCCCACCATCTGCGTCAGTTGTGAAGAAAAAGTAACCTAGCATAGGATTTTGTTTCTACACAATCTTCGATTTCGATTGATTTTGTAGAAAAAGTAACTTAGCGTCTCCCACCATCTGCGTCAGTTGTGAAGAAAAAGTAACCTTGCATAGGATTTTGTTTCTACACAATCTTCGATTTCGATTGATTTTGTAGAAAAAGTAACCTAGTGTCTCCCACCATCTGCGTCAGTTGTGAAGAAAAAGTAACCTTGCATAGGATTTTGTTTCTACACAATCTTCGATTTCGATTGATTTTGTAGAAAAAGTAACTTAGCGTCTCCCACCATCTGCGTCAGTTGTGAAGAAAAAGTAACCTTGCATAGGATTTTGTTTCTACACAATCTTCGATTTCGATTGATTTTGTAGAAAAAGTAACTTAGCGTCTCCCACCATCTGCGTCAGTTGTGAAGAAAAAGTAACCTAGCATAGGATTTTGTTTCTACACAATCTTCGATTTCGATTGATTTTGTAGAAAAAGTAACTTAGCGTCTCCCACCATCTGCGTCAGTTGTAAAGAAAAAGTAACCTTGCATAGGATTTTGTTTCTACACAATCTTCGATTTCGATTGATTTTGTAGAAAAAGTAACTTAGCGTCTCCCACCATCTGCGTCAGTTGTGAAGAAAAAGTAATCTAGCATAGGATTTTGTTTCTACACAATCTTTGATTTCGATTGATTGTGTAGAAAAAGTAACTTAGCGTCTCCCACCATCTGCATCGGTAGCTAAAAAAACCTATTTCCTCGCAAAAGTAAGTACTGAACAAAATTATCGTAAACATAAAACAGCATTGACCATTTGTGATTGATTGCGTAAACATTTAAAACGATATCGAAATTGATTCAATGGAAGTCCAATACAGCTGATTGAATCCAATATTTACCTTTATAATACCTGTTTTCAGTACAAATATTACTCTTTATGACCTTTTCAAAATATCTTTTACAAGGTTTTATCTGTTACCGACGAAAAATGAATTTCGGATATTTAAGTTTTTTCTAGCTACTAGTTTTTCTAAAAATTGTTAGGATTTATCAGTAAACAAGTAAATAGTTTTTGTAAAATCCATGGAAACCGAGTACGATATGCCGTAAAAGTGGATGAAGGAAGATATAATTCGTACCAGTCACGCTCAAAATTGAAACAACAATACGATTCTCTTAACATCCTACCGTGTACACTTAGGTGAAGTGAACATGAAGTGAGCTGTCAATCCATACAAACAAGATGCAATGAATGAAACAAGCGTTCACTTCACGCTCGCCCTACCTTCGGGTGTTACCACACCAATCGATCGATTAATCACCATTAATCGATGGCATTGATGAACGATCGATGGATGAGTCAATGTCGATCGATGGTAAAATGAATTAGTCGACGTCGATCGATAGTTTCTACTTATTTCTTTGATCAGCCAACGCTACCAAACCAATCAGTGTAGTAACACCCTTAGTTTACATGGTGAGAAATTGACAGAATAGACACGACTTTTTTTTTTAAGTTATATTTTCAAAGTTAATGTTAAGTATAGAAATTGGAGACAAAGCAATAACAGTCACACGGGACAGACTTTTAAACAACACCAATATACATAGTTGGAAAAGGCAAGGCAGATATACAAATATCAATCAATCTTGCCTTGCCTTTAAAATTGGCATTGAAAAATAAGCCATCTTGGTAACTAAATAAGGCAGTAATTTGCCAGAACGCGATATATTCACCTAATCAGCTTTATGTGAACAACAGAGCGGCAAAATCTAGCTTTTCCTAAAACCAGGTTTGATCTGTAACATTATCTGAACTGGCATGTGAACTTATTGTTGGTATGTGCAAAGGTGAATGACACAGGAGAGCCTTTTGGTTGAAGCCCTTTCTGATCAAATAGTTGAAAGCCATATTAAATAAATTGGTGTGATCTTGTTAGGTTTGCTCAGTCAATCCATTTTGATCGTTTAAACGAGGAGATAGTTTTTAAGAGGGATTTTGATCTTTGGGAGTTAAGTTTTTTTTTTGTTTTGTTTAAATTTTCCAACAGGTTTTGCTCTTTAAGTAATGTGTACTAAAAGGAGGTAAAAATAAATTATTTGTTTTTATGAGCTTGAAGCACTGTTCAGATTACGAAATAGTGTAGAAAGCTACTCTATTACTTAGTGTCTAGGCTAGGTAATTTGGAAGTGATGCCACTTGAAAAGCTAGTGATTTATATTTACCCTAAAAATTACATGTATAAACCTAAAAAAAGGGAGGGAGGGGAAGAATTTATTTGGCAATCAAAATATTTTTTCGCATTACTGTCAATGGATAATACACCGGCAACGTTGCCACGTTGGATGGCAATGCTGAATCGTTTGTACAACATTTCTGTCTTAGCATCAAAATATTCTTCCGCATTGCTGTCAATGGGATAATACACTGGCAACGTTGCCACGTTGGATGGCAATGCTGAATTGTTTGTACAACATTTTTGAATTAGCATCAAAATATTAATCCGCACTGACCTTAAATGGGAAAATACACTGGCAACGTTGCCACGTTGGATGGCAATGCTGAATCGTTTGTAAAACATTTTTGAATTAGCATCAAAATATTTTTCCGCACTGCGCTGTCAATGGGATAATACACTGGCAACGTTGCCACGTTGGATGGCAATGCTGAATCGTTTGTACAACATTTTTGAATTAGCATCAAATTATTCTTCCGCACTGCTGTCAATGGGATAATACACTGGCAACGTTGCCATATTGGATGGCGATGCTGAATCGTTTGTACAACGTTTTTGTCTTAGCATCAAAATATTCTTCCGCACTGCTCTCAATGGGATAATACACTGGCAACGTTGCCACGTTGGATGGCAATGCTGAATCGTTTGTACAACATTTTTGTCTTAGCATCAAAATATTCTTCCGCACTGCTGTCAATGGGATTATAGAGGTATGTGGTATAGAAAGTAAAGTCCAACATACCGCCTTTGAAATTGTTGATAGTTCGTCGCTGAGAGGATAGATGGCGTTGCAGTTCTTTTTGGTGCCGCTACAGGATAATACACGTGCACAACACAATTGTAATTTGTACAACATATTTGTCTTAAAATCTAAAAATAAATGCCAACGCTAAAAGCATAGCATAATGGAGGCCACATTAAAACTAAAAGGTAATAAAAGTCAATGGGCCTGAAATTACTTGAAAATTGGGCTATTAAAGAAGCAAACTAACTATGTCGATGAGATTTTTGATTCTTTTATTGGTATCTAGAGGGTAACGAAGCTAATGAATGTAATCTATGGGCCTGTTAATGATACTCTTCTTTCTTGTCTGAGTGGTGATTTGAACGAGTCCGCAATCAACCGTTGATAGCACTTTTTATTTTATAGCTGCTCCTTAACATTACACTAGAACTTGGTACCCAAATAAAACGTGTATGCCAAATTTCAGCGTGTTTTCCCATAGTGTTCTACTGGTGGGCAAGGGCCGCCTTTAAATTCCTCCAGGAATTGTTTTGCATCCAAATAGTTTGGTCGCAGTGCTTATGGCTTACGCGACGAGAACCCGCCTAATTCAATCCGTATAAGTCAATGATTCCTATTATAGAACACAGTGAGCTTGAAGATTAGTGCCGGTCGATTCTGTAAACATATCGAAGTGAAGGTTTGAGTGAAGTGATCACGCTGTCAATCCATATACTCAAGATGGAATGATAGCTCACTCCGTGATCACGTGACATCTTGATTGTATGGATTGACAGCTCACCTCGTGATCACTTCACCCAAGCCTTCATTTCGATATGTTTACAGAATCGACCGGCTGTTCTATTTAGAAGATTTGACCCATACGCACTAACTAACAAGACATATTAAATATAAGTTTAAAAAAATTATAGAGTGTCGCGGTCACAAAAGGAACATACCTACCTTATTTCACAAAACCGCATTGAAAACATATTTGTTTAGTTTTCATCTTCATTTACATAGTTTAGCTATTGAATTGTTTTTTGTTTGGACCTCACTTTAAAATTATATTAAATGCAACTTTTTTTTTATTTGAGTTGAGTTTGCTCTTGACTCTAGTCTAAATCATAGATGTCAGAGACAAAGTCAACGATAGAGCGAGCTTACCCAGAAAAACTGTTAACTTTAATTTTGAAGAGATTACGGTTGTATGCGTTCGGAAACACAGACGCAGGCAGAGAGTTCTTTTCAGAAAAAAGTGATTTTTTTTCCATAATCACAGGGCCAATTCAACTAATTTAAAAGCAATGTTAGCATTTGCATCTCCGTTGCAATCTGTCAAAATGTAGGGTAATCAGAGAAGTTTTGACAGATTAAGACAGAGATATGAATGCGAACGTTGCTTAAAAATTAGAAGTAGTAGGAAAACATAAATTCCCAGTTCGGTCCAGCCCGTCCCTATCTTCCCTCCCCCCAGCGACGCCCTAAGCCGAGGCCCATACCCTACAGGGGGTGCCCTTAGCGTGTAGTCGCTTAGTTTGTAAGGTTTTAATAAGCCCTGGCTGGAGGCTTTAATATTTATACAGGCAAGTCCGGTTAAGCAGTCAACAATCTCCTAGGTTGAACTGCAAGAGGAAACTCATCAAAAAAAACAATTGATTTCCTAAGATCAAGCGGATTTAGTTACCCTTTCAATTAGAAATGTAGTAAATAGATGAATATTTTTGGAACGAAGTTCCTTAACGCGGCTTACGGGTAGTTCGATTTAGTAAAAATCGTCACGTTACGAAATGCTGTATGCTGTGTGTGTATGCGTGTGTGTATCGAGCCTACTACAAGCAAATGAGCACACGAGCAAGTGAGTGCGCGCGCAGCCGGGTGCGCAACTCTCTCTCTCTCTCTCTCTGTCCCTGTCTCTTTTTATCATATAACCTCAACCCACGGCTGTACAGACACGTGTAAATTTCGTGAAACGTATTTGTTATGAAACATCGTTCCTGATGGGAGTCCCCCGACCGCACATTTTTTTTTTTAATAAATAAACCAAGGCTCATAATATCAGATGGCGTTCTAAAATTTCTGACTGCCACCACTACAACACGAAGTTTTATGCATGTAAACCAACGACCATTAAAACTAACGAAGAAATGAAAACAAATAAAACGTGTTTGCTTTCTTTATTTCTGAACTCTACGCTGTGCAGTAATGAATAGTCGTAAGTGTGAAATGCGTGCAGCGCAGAGCCACGGATAAGTGATAGTGCGCGCTGGACATCGTGTAATTGCGGCTGTGGTCCGTGACACAGGCTTATACGTGTTATTTTAGAATCTAGGAATTATTTTTCTAACCAGGAACTCGGTCTAGATTTTTTTTTTCTCTTTAATGGAACTAGATCTTCAAAACAATTGAAATAGGGCCAAAGGGTCAAACAAAGCTCTATTTTGTCCTCCAGAACCTAAATTGCAGGAAAAGCAAAAACACGAAAATACTCCTTCGACTTCAACTTTAGATACTTTTTTTAGTGTTGAAACTTTTTTTTTTGCTATTTCTGCACTTTAGGTTCGGGAATGCACTAATGTTCTTGCTTATTCCTCCGTTTGCGCATCCATCCCTCTGTTACAAGGGTCTTCATATTTGCATTATTTCTTATATCTTTTGATCGGGTTTTGTTTATATAAGTACTAGCTGTCCTTCGCGGCTCCACTCGCGTTAATGTCGAAAATTATCCCAAGGGAACATACCCCCGGAATAAAACTATCCTATGTTCATTCCCGAGACTCAAACAATCCCTATACCAAATTTCATCTAAATCGGTCCAGCCATTTGCGCGTGAAGAAGTAACAAACATCACACACACTCACAAACTATCGCCTTTATAATATTAGTGTGATTAACCTATTGGTAAAAAGTAATCTCTGGAAGTATTGATTCGATTAAGCAAATTATGTAACTGATAGGAAGCTATACTACCTGGCTACTTAATAAGCTGAAAAAATATACGATTGCCTGAACTAGTAAAATGTCTTTGAATTTCAGGTGCTTTTTTGTAATTAGAATTTGAGATGAGAAAAAAATCACCGAAGCTTATTTTTGATCGCTCGCATCTTGTGACTTGCACCACAAACGCAACCGAGAAATAATGGTAGTTGTTTCTGCCCTGCGCTCAAGCACGTTAATAAGATATTATCTCGAAGCTATGCTTCTGTGTAATTGCTTATCTGAGGCTGCTTCTTTCATCACGAGCAAAGTAAGGTTTTCAAGATTCGAACAAGTTGTTCAAAGAAAAAACAAAAGAAAACAGTTATCTTGTTCTTAAAAACACAGGGGCAATTCTCGTGTTTTAAAAGAGCGATTGCATTCGCATTTTGTCATAAACACCTCTAATTTCCCAACATTTTAAGGAGTTTTTGACATAATTAGTTTTGACATAATTTTTGGTACAAGAAATGGCCTTCAGTTATCAAAATTTCTGTTGTCTATTCTGTTGACGAGATAGATAGTATTTCAAGCCGTTTTGGACCGGCACTGCGACTTTAGGTTGTCTGGCTGGTCGTAGAGATGTCCAATGGAAAAATTACTTTGACCAAACGGTTTTCAAGATTGGGGCAAAGAAATCAGGGCCATACAAATCTTCATGATGCTTTCAAAATCACGCAAAAACACCTGGATGTCCTCACCCAGGTGTTTTCAATCGGGTAATATGGCGGAAAAAATTGGAGGACTATTAATATCGGGACCGGTTTCCAGGATATCAAGAGGCACTTGATTGCTACTGCATGTCATGACGAGACAGCAAGCGTTCTAGTACTCATAGTTCTAGTGACATTTGGGTATACTAATGGCCCCGCTTTTGCTTCCGGAGGTATTTTTCTCAGGTATAAATGAATTAACCTGACTTTGCGCTTAGCAACCATAAACCAACTTTTCAAACTAACAGAATGTCCAGCCAATACACTAGAAACTTTTCCATTGCAATCTCTCAACGAACACTTTATAGCTTCGATGTATACTCGGTAGCTACCAATATACTTTTATTGGAATTGCTACGGCTACACACTTTTTTAAACAGAAACTAGTCGCCACTTTCGAACTTCCACTTTATTGGCTGTCCCATGTGCTTTTTGTAACTGTACGGGAAATAGGACGAAGTATTCAGATCTATTTAAACTAAGGCAGGCAAAACAGGCCTTTTTTTTTAAGGATGGGAAATCATCAAATGACTTCTTCCGCTTTGGGTAGAGCGGAAGGGCGTGTCAGACTCTTGCTGACTTAAACCCATCCGTGTTCCTTCTAAAGCCCTTTGCGTTCCAGGGCCGCGGTGACTCTTTCGAACAAATTCCGCAACCCTGGCAGGAGAGATTACCCCTACAAACTCACAAACGCTTGAGTTTTGTGCAATTTATTTCTCTCGAAACGGCGAAAACAAGGGGTATGTTTTAAAACCAAAACTGAAGATACATAAATGTGTGACATTCACCAACAGGCCCGTTTGCTGCAACATAATCATCATCTTCCATACTTCTAGTCACATCATCCTTCATTCAATCCATCCATTGTTTATTGGTTTGTGCACCTTTTTTTAAATTTGAAATCATAAAATGACTCCTTCTGCTTTGGGCGGAGCGGAAGGGAGCGTCAGACTCTGACTGACTAAAACCCACCCGTGTTCACTTGCGTCCAAATGCCCTTGCGTTCCAGGGCCGCGGTAACTCTTTTGCTCCTAGTGACTGCCTATCTGATCGCTACAGCCCAATAACCGGAAAATACGATTCCCCTACATTCTTATCATCATTCAAATTCATGCTTAAACTACATTCACTTTAGGTCTACAGAGGACTTGATGAAATTTACTTGAAGGGATATTGAATTGTTATGAGAGTCATATTTCTTGTACACTAGTATAAAGCTCACTACGGTTGAATTTACAATGAAAGAGAAAACCAAGCTCAAAAAACAACCAATTAAAAAAGTAAAAATGTTCATCAAAAGTAATGAATGTAAGCTTACACACCCCATTCAAACAAATTGGATCCTCCATCGAAATGAGAATGAATGATGACTCCACATTTGATTTTACAAGCCGCTGAGCTGTGAAAAAAGTGACGTGCGAACCGATCGGGTGTTATAAGCTGTAATTGTATCTGTAGTGATACTTTATCATTGTCAAATGGTTCTATTTTGTGGTTTAAGGCATGGGCTTAAAGTTAGAGTACATTCAGCAGCTTCGACCACGTAAAAGTCGAAAATGATCCCAAAGGTCTACCATGTGCTAAGATTCATCCAAATCCGTTCAGACGTGAAGAGGCAACAAACGGACAGACAGATTAATATGTTATAAAATGTTGAATTTTTTATGTGTTTTCTCACACCTCTCCTTTCGATTCATTTCATTGCGAAGTTCAAAACGGTTGAATCGTTTTAACAGAGCATGCCTCAGCGACGCGGTTGTCACTATTGATTCTGACTTTCATGAGTTGCAAAATAGTTTTGCATTATGTACTTTAAGTTTAAAGTTTTTGCAGTAATCTTTTCAGATCAATATTTTTATTGGAGATCTATCCGGCTAAAACAAAATAAAGAAAATTGCATTATTCACCTTGTTGTGTGATCCTGCAACGTTTCGGTATTACTTCACTTCTTTCTTTTAAAACAAAAAAGAACTTATAATTGAAATTTGTTTCTTGTCGTATGAAGGTAATCTAATAAAATTGGAAGCCAATATTATAAATGACTTAGCCCGGTTGCGTGTAAAGGTTACTATTTCAATTCAAACAACCTCCTAGATTGACCTGCGAGTTGCCAGGGTTGCGGAATTTGTTCGAAAGAGTCACCGCGGCCCTGGAACGCAAAGGGCTTTAGAAGGAACACGAATGGGTTTTAGTCAGTAAGAGTCTGACACGCCCTTCCGCTATACCCAGAGTGGAAGAAGTCATATGATGATTTCCCATACTTCGAAAAAAAAAAAGGTTGAACTGCCCCAGGAGGAGCAAAATTATCAAATAAATCCTTCATTAATTAATATCGTGAAAAAATATTTGCAGTCGCTGTATCCTGGAACTTGCACCAAAATTATCTGAGACAATCCATAATCAGATAGATACCGTCAAGGATTCTTTGTTCCAGGGAAATAGTAACAACCCTTATTTCTGCCGTATTGTAGGTATCTATGGATATATCTACCTATCTTATTATGTGTAGATAGATTTCTGTGATAGAACTTATTTGATACCTACGATTTCGGTTTATTTTCGATAGTTAGATTGTAAGTTTTTTGATATTTTAGATTTCAATTGGTTCTAAATGAAAACGATAAGAGTGGTTACGCACTGCATCCGATCCGAATCCGTGAAAATACGTTCTAAAATAGTCACAGAACCATTTGTTTGGTGGTTTACGCACTAGATCCGATTTCCATCATCTGATTTCTCTCCGTCATCCGTGAGTCTCCAATTCCGAAGAAATATTAACAGACCGAAGTAGCGTTAGAATTGTTTGTATGAACGCTTCGCATTACCTCGGATTCAAATCGGACATACCCAAAGATAGCCCCCAAATAGCTTGGATTTGGATCAGAGATCGGATTAGTACGTAATCAATATCCGAATTCGGTCCGAGTTTTTTAGACTCTAGATCCGTATTTTCACGTATTCGAGTTGGATGCAGTGCGAAAAGTAACATCAAAATTCAGTCGCGAGTTTTTTATATCCGTTTTTTCACAGATTTGGATCGGATGCTGTGCGTAATCGCTCTAACACTGAAAACTTATTTAATTACTGAAACAAAAGAAGCATACTGAAGTTAGTTGAGTGAATCGGGATTGATGTTTTAATTATTTTGACACAGTAATTTATGTTTTTGACGCTGAGTAGGTACCTAATCGGATCACGTCTTTGAAGATGACGTTTCCATTTAACGTACGATTTAAAAAAAAAAACATTAATCAATTTTTAAATTAGAGGACCTACAGTAGATTTGTTCGCTTACTCAATCACGTTAAAGTTAACGAAGAGGTCATGCTAACCGGGTCAAACTTTAAGGTTAAGCAACGCTACCCGAGGTCAGTTTTTTTGAAGTCGGTTAAAGATATTATGCTTTCCGATTGGTCCCATAGAAATTTCATCAAATTGAAATCAAAATACTTAGCTAGAAAAAATATGTCATCTAAGTAAACGAAAATGCGTATTTTGCTTTCTTGTTGTTGGGTGTGTACCACAAAAACGTGAAAATACACCATTTTCACAAAAAATACAACCGACACGACATCCAAATTAAAAAAAAACTAAAACACTAGAACGTATAAAATAACTTTAATTTCGGAAGTCGGTGCTTTGTGTAAAGAAGTATTTGTGTCTTCTATTACTGCCACCAGATTGCGCATATATTCAAATTAACAAGTTAAAGTCTATGTTAATACGATCAAATAGGTATTCAAGTGTTCATTAAGTTCTTATTTTATCTGCCTAGCCTTTTTCCCAACTATAATGGGGTCGGCTTCCATTCAAACCTGATTCAGCTGAATACCAGTATTTTACGTGGAGCGGCTGCCTACCAGACCTCCACAACCCATTAACTGAGTAACACGGTACTTCTTGGCAAGACGGGTGTCAGATTTACTGGCTTTTAACAATCTGTAACAGCCAAAGATCTTCAAATGGCAGCTGGGACCTTCGGCTTAACGTGCTTTCCGAGGCACGAAGGAAACTCGGTATGTTAAGATGGTCACCCATCCACAGACCAACCTTGGCAAGCGTTGCTTAACCTTGATCGAGCCGTGCGGGTGATATTCTTGAGCCACGAGCTAAAGAGCAAAATGTTCATTATGTTCTTACATACTAATAATAATAATTGCGAAAGTTTCTGTCTGCCTATCTTGATTTCATGAAACTTAGCAAAAGTAAAGACCCAAACTTGGGTTAGAATTTGATTGAATAGAATACTCTTTGTCATGTACACCAAAAGTTACAGAAAAGATAGATGAAAACAACATTAGGATGTTGACAACATTTTATTAATATTACTTTATAAAACTTTACATTAAAATTATAGTATTATATTCTCTACGACGATTGAAGCTGGTTTAAAACAAAACCACACTTAAATAAACAATAACTATGATGTCCGATCATAAAAATATCACGATCGAATGCGAGGACACGGCTAGACGCCTAGACTTTTATATCTACAAGGATTTAATAAATTTTCAATTGGTCTCCAAGAACTATTTTCTTAGAATAGAGAACAAGCTTTCGAAGAAGAGCCAGTCTATAAACTGGTTTATTATTAGGCTGGCTTCATATGGTTCCAGGGTCCCAAGTTCATAAATAATGAATAAGGCGATTGGCACACTGCAACGCACCACGCAGCGGGATGCGGGAGTGCGTTTGCTTTCGTTGCTTGAAAGTATCTCTCTTTGTATTGAAAACACACGGAAAACGCATTCACGAGCAGTTTTTTTCTTGATCCGTCACGCACCCTTCTGTATAGTGCGTTGCAGTGTGCCAATCGCCTAACTGCAGGTGGCTCTTACAGCAACCAGATGGTGATGAAACCATAGAATACCCAGAAACGAAATTTTCGATGCATTGTGAACTTGTGGACCTTAAATCAGGATTTTAATGGAGCTTTCCCGTTATTGTAGTGTCTCGGCAACATTTATTATTTCTAGAATATGTTTGGTGAGTAAAATTGTAAAGAGAACAAATAGTATACCTACCTACCTATTTGAGTATAATAAAAAAAACTGGCCAAGGGTAAGTTGGACTTGCACACGAAGGGTTCCGTACCTTAAGCCGAAACAAATATGTTTCTTTTATAGGTATAATTTTTATTGTTTGTGGTTATAGCACAAACAGAAATACATCATCTGTGATAATTTCGACAGTCTAGCTATCACGGTTCACAAGATACAGCCTGGTGATAAACAGACAGACGGAAATGAAGTCTTAGTAATTAGTTCCGTTTTTACTCTTTGGGTGTGGAACCCTAAAAAAAGACCCCGTAACCCAAACCATACACAAAAGCAAATTCAATATTTTTTTCTGAATAAAAGCTCTGAAAATCTCTCCATGAATCAAGAGGCCTCTATAACGACATAATAAAATATCAATACCTAGTGATGTCCCTTCGTATTACGTAAACGATTCAGGCATTAGAGTTGGGACGGCAATTTACACAATAATACACTATGGTGACGTAATTGTGGTCTGGTAGAAGTGGATCAGGGTTTCTCAAATAAATTCAATTCTACTGTGGAAATATGTAGGTCAAGACGACGTGCGATGGTGCGCATGTATGGCCGTGGACAAAGCAATAAGGAATATTTATATACCATACTATTGTTTAAATTCAAGTTGCTCAATCTTAATAGATAGATGTGTTGCTGGGGAGTTTCTTGCACCATGTCCTCTTCCCAACAAAATACTAGGAAGTGGTGACGGGCGGCCATTTTGGGGACTGTCTTGATGTACAAAGTACATTTAAAAAGTTCTGGCTCTCAGGCTAAAATAAATTCATTTGGATATTCGTTACCTTTTTTTTGTACTTTGTGATAATCATGGTAAAGTTAAAACTGCCCAGCCTAATGCCCAACTGTATTGGAGCCGGCTTCCAATTCCGGAGCTAAATCCGGCTGAATACCAACATTTTACATGAAGAGACTACCTATCTAACCTAGTAATAGGGTAACACGATACATTTGTACACACATTTTCTGTCTTCTGATTGAAACGACTGCCTACAAAGGATAGCCAAACGGCTTAATAAAATGCTTTGACGAGGCACAGACGAGTCTCGGTATGATTCGATTGTTACCCATCAACGAGCCGACAAGCGTTGTATAATGTTGAAGATCGACCCCAGCAGCAGTAATCATTTAGCCACGAGCTCTTTTTTGCATAGCAGTATACTCGTAAAACATGAATAACGTCTTTTAAGTCCGGAGCATCCAAATTTCTTAGGACTAAGGGAGTATGGGCAGCAGCATTCTCTGTACATTGCCAACCCGCCTGCCAAGCGTGGTGATTATCTGCCAGGGTTGCGGAATTTGTTCGAAAGAGTCACCGCGGCCCTGGAAAGCAAAGGGCTTTAGAAGGAACACGGATGGGTTTTAGTCAGTAAGAGTCTGACACGCCCTTCCGCTCCACCTAGAGCGGAAGAAGTCATTTGATGATTTCCCATCCTTAAAAAAAAATAAACTCCCCCTTTGGAGGAGGCCTATGCCCAGCAGTGGACGTTTTTCGGCTGATATGATGATTCATTTTAATTTGCGTAAGACTAATTCACTTCTTTCTTTCATTCACTGTACTCGCAGAGGCTCTCAACAGCCAACTTCGCTAATATGGCAGCGGGAATTACTGCTCAGGGTGCACAAAACTGACATTTATATAATCACCACAGAAACAAGTTCCATAAGAATGCAAAACAGCATGAGAGGAGCCAGGGAAATCACTAGTGTATCACACAAAGTCCTCGACATTGGTAATGAAGGTTAATTATAACGTTATAATAACAGCTTTTAGTTAGTTATAACAATGTCTGGGATCCTCTTTCACAGAAATTTGTGTAGGATGGAAAGGAGCTTGTGGCTTCGACAAAGATAAAAGATTATTATGGAAGTGTTAATTAGAGAACTGACACAAATTTATTAGTCTAAGAGCTTAAAGGCACCGCTCCACAGCAACCCACGGCTAAGCCACGCATGTGTACGTAGCTTCGCTTTGTATGATAATGTAGGTGGTATCGTCTTCGAAAGAGTTCCTGGAGTGCAAAAGGCATTTGAAGAAACATTGTTTTAGTCAGTAAGAGTCTGAGCAGGAGGATTCATTTCCCATCATCATCTGTCTAGCCTTTCCACAATTATATTGGGGTCGGCTTCCAGTCAAACCGGATTCAGCTGAATACCAGTATTTTACGTGAAGCAGCTGCTTACCAGACCTCCACAACCCATTAACTGGGTAACACGGTACTCTTTGGTACGACAGGTGTCAGATTTTCTGGCTTCTGACTATCCGTAACGACTGCCAGAGATCAATAAATGACAGCCACAACAAAAAAACGATTCTGATCCACGGCAAGGCTACCCTCGGTTACGTGGTTGGCATGAACACAGCTAACGTGGCCACCTCTCAGCGCATTGCATATCCTATGAAACAGTGGCCGGTCGACTGTTTGTTCAGACACATGCAATAATTGTGTTCCATTTCATTATTATCAGTTTTTAGCAGTCCACTGCTGAACAAAGATCTCACTTATCGGAAGACATTGAACTCAATCTTAAACTACTATCATTCATAGGCTCTAGAAAACGTGCCAATCTATCAGCGAACGCGATTGTCGAAATGGCAAAATATTAGGGACTAGCTGTTGCCCGCGACTTCGTCCACGCATATTCCATTTTTTCCTGTTCCCGTAGGAATTTCTCGTTCCCGTATTGCCTATAGCATTCTCAATGAATGTGGCTGTCTTAAACAAAATATAAACAAAATAATTTTCAAAATCGGTTCAGTTGCTCCAGAGATTACCCCCTACATACAAACTTTACCTCTTTATAATATTATAGTATAGATTGATCACGTGACATTTCGACACCTTTTGTTTATACTTTGACATTTTTGACGTTGTGATAATAACCATTGCCACGCTACCGCTGACAGGATGTCACTAGAGCCTCTGCTGCTATCTACAACCCGACCTACTTAGATTGTCGTACTGCCAAGCTGTAAAATGTTACTAACATTCAAAAACAAAAAACTGACACCATTATGAATGCGTGTTTTTTTTTAATCTTTATTGGAAAAAGAGGATTTTATCGTGCATAATATCATGCCAGTGTTGCTAAAATAAACAGTCGTATTCGCTATCGTGAACCAAGTTTAATGCTATGTTAGATTCAGATTCAGATAACTTTATTTGCTCAAACATGTGTGTAGGTACATACAATTATAAGGAAACAAATGCATGCAAGGTGTTATAGGTAGATGTAGTTGTGCTAACATGTTTAGCATATTGTCATGGTGTGCACATATTGATAGGCAGTTTGAATTTACTGTAAAAAATAAACAACATTCATTAACCTTGACAATGCTGACAAAAAAAAGCAAAAAAAAGATGGGAGTTACATACAAAAATGTCAAATATTCAATTATCAAAAAAAAAAAATTAAAACATAATACAATAATGTCAATGTGTAAAAAAACAAAATATTCAATACAAACATCATTACATATCAAATTACAAACATTCCAGATTAAATTAATATATTAAAGAGTGACATGTCAATTTAAAAAAGATTCCCTTAAAAATTCATTCACATCATAATATGCTTTACTAGCTCAAAAACCCGATTGTCTACTAATCTTACCAGCATATCGTGTTATCCAATAACTAGCTTCAGACAAAGCTCCATGTAATTCTAATAAAATTATGGTTGGATAAAGGCTAGATAGCTGATGAAAAATGATAAAGTAAACACAATTTAGATAATCTTAACAAAGGGGAAATTAAATTCCCCATAATATAAAGGCTAAACTGGGAATAATCTAGAGAAATTGCGGAGTAATTAAATGATAGGAGAGCAGCAGAGCGCGGTGCGCAATACCTCCGACCATGTTTATGATGCCACACATACCTTTGAGGTGCCGGCGACAAGGAGTGGGAACGGATAGAGTCGGCATTTACTCCACATTTTTTTTTAAATAATCGCAGTAAACAAGCTTGCTGTTAGAAATTTTGTGCCTGAAGCGGTAGTCAGAATTAATAAACCATGCTACCTATCTTAATTAGTAAGATATACAGTGGAAACCGTTTACTATGACTCCGGTTATATTGACCAATCACTTACAATTAAGTAAATACAGTGCGATGTTTGGTTTACACATAAAATTCTTTATAAAATGTTCGGATAAAATGACTTCACTTATGGACATGTCGCTTATTATGACCTATTGTTAAGGAATTATGTTCAGTTGTAGTGAGTGACATGATTCCTAACACCTTCACTGGTTTTCGGAATCATTTCCACCCCTTTCCTGCGACGACATTTTGTGAAATTTGAATATTTTCTCTCTATTTAACTTAATTTCTATCAAAACGAGGAAGTTGTGTAGTTAGCTTAAGACTATGCTTTGCATGACGTTCGCTTAATATGACGTGTTTTTCATTTCCCTTCAATGTCATTATAAGCGGATTTTACTGTATAATCCGCATCACTTCTCTATCACTAGTTAATTGAATTAATACTTCTTTCCCACCCAAGTCCAGACCAAAGTGTGTCTACTTTAGGACTGAGACTGGCTGCAAATTAACATTTGACAACTGGGTTGCCAAACTGGCAAAAAAATGTTAGGATACAAGGTCTGGATTCGTGAAATAATGACAGTGAAGACTACCGATAGCCCATAATCATGATGGTAAATTGTCATTCTTCTAGGTTATTAATTAGATAGATATAACTAGTATAAGTTAAGAAAGTTGTAGCAAATCTCGTGACTGTTATGACACTATTGGCTGCCAAAACCTCAAAACCGGTTCATCATTCACAACCCTTTTAAAAATTTAATTTTGTTAAACTTTAAAATCACACCTTTTTTAGTGATATCTCATGTATTATGGTCCTTTTATAAAGGTCTCTATGCTTCTCTTACGGAATATGAAATCTCTGCGTCTGTGTTTCCGAACGCATACAACCCTAACCTCTTCAAAATTAGAGTGAACAGGCTTCTTCTGGGTAAGCTCGCTCCATCGTCGATTTTGTCTCTGTCATGACCTAGACTAGAGTCAAAAGCAAACTCATATTAATAAAAAAAAAAAAAATATTTATAAAATCCAGTCGAAAAATTGCTTACTCTACAAACTTTCGTTCCTCTCGTCCATTTCATTTCTCCGGTCCATTTACAACGATCTAGGTGCGAACCGGACGTAAAGTGCGCGTATATCTTGCAGGTACTAACACGGCTGGATCAACTGCGAACCGAGGATCAGCGATATGTATGGTGGTAAAGAATATAGAATTATCTGGGAAGAATATTGTTTGCAGCGGATTTAAAAGAAGTATTGCCGGGATTTCAGCTAGCCTCATAGTTATTGTTTTCAAGGGCGACTTGCGCAAAAATAAACAAATTATCTAGTTAGCCTAGACTAAATTAGTAACTTACTTACTTATTAAAAAGAAAGAAAGATACTAGAAAAAATCAAACAACAGATAGGCAGACACACACAGACAGGCTTGTTTTGCACAGCTATTTCGATATCTCGGCTAAACTATTTGGTTAGTCCCAGAGACACGACATAAACATACAAATTTATGATCTTTCTAACATTGTAACTGCCCGTTGCATAGAATTTCAAAGTGCAAAATAATTGACTTACAGGTGATACCTATGAATAAAAACAATCGTACTTTGGAAATGTACCAACTTGCAGGGAACCGCTTTTTCCCAATTCTGTTAGTTATATATATAAGTAGGATACCTATATTTTTTATCATTTTAAACTATAGTAGGCGCCAGATAAATGTGGAATAAAGTACATCGACCTTTCCCTAATAACTGTTCATAGGTACCTGAACAATTAAATATGAATCGTTTTTCATTATTAGACAATGTTAAGGATCACGAGAGATGATGATTCGGGACAGCTTTGTGTCATTAATTCCGTTTTTCAAATTAAAAATGTCAATAATTGTAGGTGGGTCAATGACCGTTATTCCACGATTATCTGGCGCCTACTATAGATGAGGCCGGTGCTTCCTAGCTGCCAGTCTATGCGGATACAGCTGAGTACCAGTATTTTACATGGATTGTAATCAGGTAATTCGATAACCCTTAACAAGACTTCTGACAATAGTACCGTCTATCAAAGATCTTCAAATGACAACACCCGGGACCAACGGCTATATGTTCTTTCCGGGGCAAGGAGGACTGTCGGTATGTACCTAATAATAATTAAAAAAAAAATAATGGTTGATCACCCATCACCGACCTCGGCAAGCGTTGCTTAACCTGGAAGATCTGTGCGGCTGTCAATACTTACCCATGCATGGTACTATTATTAATACCGCAACTATGAATATAAATCAACAAAGGCGATGTTTGTCCCTTCCAGATTGCTTTGTTCCTTTATTTATCATCGTTCTAATAGTCCTTATGCTTTCCGCGGTCCATTTACAAAGAGCTATGGTAACACCTGCTGGATCAACCGGTTCACTGAGGATCAACTATATATATGGCCGTAACTTTCCTTGTGGAAACGGTGGAATTTACTGCAGAATTTTGTAGAAGACTGGCTTTGTGGGTTTCAACATGGATGCCGAACTCTTCGCGAAAATCCATTATCGTCTTCCTGCCGTTATCCCATGTTACTTGGGGTCAGCGCAACACGTTTCTACATCCATTCTGTCCTGTCGGCCGTCACGCTATCACTAACTCCCTTTTCTTTCATATCACTCCTAACACAATCCATCCATCTTCTCGAAAATCCATGCCACAGTATAAAGTATTTGCATTTGATCAAGTGAATTGGTTATTTTTGATCATTACGTTTTAAGCAAAACTGTATCAGGATTCAACTCACCCATCCCCAGACTTTGCAGGCTTCTTAATAATTGCAATGAATCAATAGATATTTATTCCACATCACTTCAAAAATTCAAGCGCCAAGTTGCCAGGGTTGCGGAATTTGTTCGAAAGAGTCACCGCGGCCCTGGAACGCAAAGGGCTTTAGAAGGAACGCGGATGGGTTTTAGTCAGTAAGGTCTGACACGCCCTTCCACTCCACTCAGAGTGGAAGAAGTCATTTGATGATTTCCAGTACTAAAAAAAAAAAAAAAGTCCATCAAAAGTAACCACCATATTGACTTATTTTTCCTTGTTATCTTTGTATCTACTGTGTTTCCAAAACTACCCACTAGTTGTAAGTGTTATTTTTGCACTATTATTGTAATTTTATTTATCGCATCATATTGTACACTATGCTTGTATCATATTGCTTTAATTATTAGGACGAACAGTGTAACAATTGTAGATAGGCCAATAAATAAATTAAAAAAAAGAGTTCCGTAGAAACTGAATAAGTATTTATATTTTTCTACTTAATGACGGTGTTAATTCGTTAAATTTCGTCCACTTTTCCAGTAAAACTTTGATTCCAGTAAAAAAGTGGTTCTATAAGAGTCACAAAAGGACTTTACATTTTACAAGCAACATTTTTCATACAACTGTACGTGTACGTACCTATCTCCGTAACTGTCAAGCTGTTGCACTAACTTAGCCCATTTCACATTAAAGTTGTTAAGATAACGAAGTAAGAAATGTACGAAAGTGGGATTTACGTGAATTATCTTTATGCCTTTCCGTGTCGGACCCTGGTACAAAACGGGAAAATATAGCCACGAAGCAATAAGTTTTTAAGTATTTTCTGGGATTGGTTAAGTCACTTTTTTAGTTTACTAAAACCAACTTAATTACTCAACGTTTTAGTTATTTTAATATCTTTTTTCCACAGTAGGACTCCAATACTTTGCGTGACATATTTGTCCAAAAATAATACTATATTTTTAACTTTGAACAATAAAAAAAACAAGCAAAATGTGTGTATTTTCCACTATGTTTCTCATTTAAATTTTCAACACAGTCAAATCCAAACTTTTAAAAAACTTCACTTTTAACTTGATTTCAGAATTGGGCATATTGGTTTAAAAACTTATTAAATCCTGTTTTTTAAACCAAAAGTTCAAGGAGATTTTGACACATACTTAACTTCAAATTTTCATTTCAGAAATCGAGACCTTTACAATGCAAAAATCTAAAATAAGCATTTGTCATGACTGTCTCATGAAGCCTTATTTTTTCTTGAATAGACTCTGTGTCAAAAACATCAAAGGAAATCCTTTTTACCAGGTGCAGCGTTCTATATACGATTTATTACACAGCGAAAATTGATCAAATAGGGATGTAACGGAGGTCACAACAAAATATTTTCAATAGTAACAATGAAAAATACGTCTTTCACAAGGTACACTTAGTAACACCTTATAAATTGAAACTTCCATCGCCTCTAATTTTTTTATCCATCTATCGCATGTCGCATAACAGTCGGCCTCCAGGGTTGCGGAATTTGTTCGAAAGAGCCACCGTGGCCCTGGAACGCAAAGGGCTTTAGAAGGAACACGGATGGGTTTTAGTCAGTAAGAGTCTGACACGCCCTTCCGCTCCACCCTGAGCGGAAGAAGTCATTTGATGATTTCATATCCTTAAAAAAAAAAAAAAATACAGTCGGCCGCGGAATTGGGATAAATTGAAAGGCGCTCCGCAGAGCAATGGCGCTCACTGCTCACATCAGCTGACCGTGTAGCATTTACATTTTCACTTATTCGTGCAAGTACACCGCGGTATTTGTGTGTTTTGATCAGTGTATTAATGTAAATGTTCTTATTCACTTTATCGTGATTGATAACGATACAGCTATAGTAGGCGCCAGATAAATGTGGAATAAAGTATATTGACCTTTCCCTAATAACTGTTCATAGGTACCTGAACAATTAAATATGAATCGTTTTTCATTATTAGACAATGTTAAGGATTACGAGAGATGATGATTCGGGACAGCTTTGTGTCATTAATTCCGTTTTTCAAATTAAAAATGTCAATAATTGTAGGTGGGTCAATGACCGTTATTCCACGATTATCTGGCGCCTACTATAGTGAGCCAAATAAACCGGTCAATATATAAATGCCTAAAAAAGTTTCACTAGCTCCGAGGTTTCATAAAACCACACTTTTTGTTTACTGCGACCTTACTCAGAATGTTTTCATTTACGTTGCTGATCCATGTTTGAGTCACAGAATTTCATACTCATATGTATACAAAATTTCAACTGAATCGGCCCAGCATATTCGGAATAAATTGAATGTGACAGACGGCAGACCGACAGCCAGCCAGACAGACAATGTTAAATATGGGACAAATTCTATACAGGTTCCGTTTTTTCAAACAGATGTTCGGAACCCTAAAATAATGATCCTTTTGAGTTGTTATCTTCATCATATTAAAGGGTGTTTAGCTTAGTTGGACTCGATTTACTTTAATATGACTCCGTTTCAAAACCGGAGGTACAGTCTCGAGCCGAAGTCTGGCATTTCCAGAGATGTAACGAAGTTCTGATACAACTCTTTTACAAGCTGCAATACTACCCACGTTTGAGAACGTTACAAGCTGGATAAATACGTACATCAAGTGAATGCCAAAGCATTTATCAACTTGACGGACACTCGATTAAAGGTCCCCGGTGAGAGTAATTGGAAGTAGGAGAGCTGGTAAAAGGAGTGGGTTCCTATATCGTGCGACTAATCGTTTTAGTTACCCGTAGTGGGTCATGTTTGCTAAGCTGATTAATTAATGTAGGTCAGTTCTACTTGGAGGTTTAACTACCTTGGCATCGGTCAAAGTGATCCTTACCCGCAGGGCTAGCAACGGAACCATATTACTGAGCCTCCGCAGTCCGTCCGTCCATCAGCGGACTGTATCTCGTTAACCGTAATAGGAAGACAGTTGAAATTTTCAATGTGTATTTCTGTTGCCGCTATAACATCAAATAATAAAAAATAAATTAAAGGGACAAGAAAAGACTTATACATGAAAAGCGTTTTTTTTTTATTTTTTATTTCTTAATAATGGCAACAGGTAGACACTTGAAATGCTCACAGAGTTTGTATAGCTATATTCGTTAAAAATAGTACCTAATAATAAAATAAATTTATACTTAAAAATTAAAGGGTCACTATATACAACAGTCAATTTTGGAGTTTTTTGTTCGATTTTCGTTTCGTGTCTTTGTGTCTGGGCTAAATAAACGGATTTTTTTTCTTCCTTTCTTTATTTACTACTAGTAGAAACTAGAAACTAGACACAACAAATTTGTTGTCTGTAAAGTCGGTTTACGGACGATAGTTTAACGTGACAACAAAACATTGATGAAATGATCGTAACGTTACAATGTGCGTAACGTTACAATGAGTCATCCTTTTTCGTGCAGCCGGCGTTCATCGATTTATTAGAAGATGTCACGTCAAAAAATCGAGCATAAAAATCTGTCGTACTAAGACGTGTGAAGTGTCCCACGAAGATGTTTTTACTTCAACCTATTAGTCGAACCAGACTGCAAACCTTCCATTCCAACATCTTATCGGATATTCAAAAGTGAAAAACATAGAAAATCTCTACGCTCCTTGAGGCGCTTTGCTCAAATTGAATCAGAATAAACCAGCCAGATTTCGAAGTCAGTATTACGAGGCGGGTAGCCAGGTCATAACTAGATTTTGAACGTAATAGCATTACCCTGGTATTGGATAAGTAACCCGGTTTGCTGCAGTGGAAAACATCAGGCTCGAGGTTTGCTCCTATTTGGTTTCGAGACGTCCTATTTTATAAACGGTAGTTATGGACTTCAAGCAATTTGAAACTATGATTTTAAGGTTTGCGCAGACAGGTGAGTTTTCAAAATTACTTTTCTAAAGTTGTTTCTACAGACCAAAACTCAATGAAAACGCACCGACACAGCGTTGTTGCCTTCTATGGGAAGCCTTTATCTGCGGGTCTATTAGAATTACTTTGTCGACGAATATTAAAATTGAATAAATAAAAGTAATACATGGAGTCCTCCATGTATTACTTTTATTTATTCAAACCATATTCAAACTTGACTTACATCTTTAGTTCAGTGAAGAGACAGAGAGAAGAACGAAGTAGGCATAGATAATATTCATAGTAAAATGTACGATCTCATTTTAATAAGTTGTAACACCCTTTTTGGGTTTTTTTGACTGATTGCAAACGTTCTTAAAAATACTGGAACTACCTCTTATATCAAAACTTGTGAAAAGTGAAAACGTCCATGGTGTTTTCAATTAATATACTGTTCCTGAACGTTCTGACATGGAAGACACAGATGACGATATTCTATGCAAAGATGCTGCCACGGAAGGTCAAATGCGGAAGGATATGAAATCTTCACTTATCGAGGATAGATAGGACAATATAAAACCAGTAGCTTCAACTTTACGACAAACAAACGATAATAAAATAAAAAAAAATAAAAAAAAAGCCTTTTTATTTGATCCTGCTACATTACTTCTTAATTAACTATTTATTACTATACACTATGATTAATTATTAGCAAGGTCCCCAGGTTGGGTAAAGGCCTCCTACAATGATGTCCACTTCTCTCTATCCTGTGCTATTTGCCACCACAATGGGCCAGCGACTTTGACACAAACGATATTGAAATCATAAAATAAGCGAACAGTTTACGATACCGAAAGTGATTAGCATAATTGGCCCTACAATACAATGCAAATATTAGTTTGGTTAATTATATACCCTTTCGGTGTTATCAATCGTTGTCTAGTGTAATCCTACTACTATTATAAAGGCGAAAGTTTGTAAGTATGGATGTATGTATGGATGTTTGTTACTCTTTCACGTAAAAACTACTGAATGGATTTTGATGAAATTTGGCACAGAGGTAGATTATAGTCTGGAATAACACATAGGATACTTTTTATCCCGGGAATATGTTCCCTTAGGATAGTTTTCGACAATCACGCGGGCGGAGCCGCGGGCGGCAACTAGTTATAATTAAAATTATGATGATGTTGATTTGATCATACAATTTTCACAATGTTGTTCCTATTAATGCCGAAAGTGTATTTTTTATTGTTTGTTAAGCCCATACAAACAATAAAATCGTTACATGAAATAAAACAACATGTAACGATTTTATTGTTTATCTGATCAATGCCCTAGATTGATGAGGAGAGTGATATGATGAGTGGTACCTAGGACCTAGGACTTACCGAATTATTTTTTATCTTTTAGTACATTCTCTACATCATTTAAATCTTTATTTTCAATAAAACCGTTTTACTTAAATTATTATTTCCCGGGTTTTTGCCAAATTTTCCTGCAGGGTGGAAACACATTGCCTATCTCTACTAGTGCACACTGCTCAGAAAAACTAACAACTAGAACGAATGATTTTAAAAACCCAACCACAATATTCCACCAATAAATTCAGAGAAGTATTAAAATACGTCCACGGAAAAATGACGAATGAAAAACTAAAACAAATGGCCGGAAATAAACGACCAAAACGTTTGGGATGCACGCTATTTCAACGGATGTATTTTTGTTGCAAAATGTCGTTGCAACAGGAAAATAAAAACATGGCAGTGGGTAGGCTGAATCGATGGATTTAATTTGCAACGTGTTTGTTGTTTATGCGTCGGGTTGGGAACTAAAATACTCGTGCGCGTATTCAAATGAAATCTCCGGAACCATTGTTATTTACTCGTTCGAACAATATTTTGTGATTTTTGGGAACTGCTATTTTACTGTATAACACGTTCTCATTTAGAAATTATTACTAAATAGCCTGAGACTGGAATTGGGCTTGGTAATGGGCATTCATGATGAACAGTTGTTTCCTGCTATAGCTACTGCCCGCGGCTTCGTCCGCGTGAATGTCGAAAGTTATCCCAAGGAAACATTCTCTCGGGATAAAAGGTACCCTATGTGTTATTCGAGACTATAATACTATCTCTGTTTCAAATTTCATCAAGATCCGTTGAGTAGTTTTTGCGTGAACGTGTAACAAACATACATCCATACATACATTCTTACAAACTTTCGCTAGTAGGATTTAGTATACGTACCTATGTTTAGTATAGTAATTCTACTGTCACAATAAGATCGTATTCTAATATTGACGTTATCCATGCCTTAATAAACCAGTCCATTCCAGGATTGGTCTCCACGAACATGTGAATGTTGTTAATATGCGCGGTACAGAGGAAACGGATCGACAGTAACGACGTCAAAAAAAAGGTAGTTAATTAATTTATGCTTGCCATAGTCACACCCCGTCTTAGACACTAACATTCTAACCTCAAAACAACTCAATAACTCTAGTTTGGCACAACAACCCACTTCAGTTTAATTTCCCTCTCTTACAATAGCTACTAACAATAAAGTAATTATGCCCTGTAACGAGCTCCAATAAATATCTCTGTTCTACTTCAGTCTATCGATAAACAGCGCCTCGACAAATAGACTGCCATTTGTAAACAAAGACTGATCCAAGCTTTTGTATGAGTATTTCTGGGAAAATAATAACTGGCTGTAATTTTAGTATCTGCAGGAGCGAGAGATAGAAAGAAAGAATGAATGAAAGAAATATCATTATTTTGACTGCAGTCCATCAGGATCAGGGGGGCTACTCTCTATGCATGAAGTCCGTAGTTTCGGGCTTAGTTGCGGGCGTATCACCACTCAGAATGAATGCCATTCTTTGTTCGGGTTCGGAAGTAATCGTAAGTCCGTAGGTGATACAGAGTAGAAAACGCCCGCAACTAAGCCCGAAACTACTGACTTCGGGTTTAGAGAGTAGCCCCCCTGGTACCAGGTTGCAAAAAAAAAAAAAAATGTGTACCTCATAGCTAACACAGGCTCGTGGCTAGATAATTACAATTTATCCATGAATTCCTACTGCACGGCCAACTGCACACAGCTGGATTTTTGAGGTGAAACAACTCTCGTCGAGTTTAGTCCGTGGTTGAGACAATTCAGGTGGAAAATTCCACATACTCTTTTCCCAAATTGGGAAAAGAACCGAGGACCTTATATTTTGCTCTCCTTCGCATCCTTTATCTATTCGCATTCACGCACTCTAACTTAGGGCTCTTACAGATGTACGGCATGGCGTCGATGGCCTACGCGGGCTTGAAAAGACCTAAAACGAATCATGCCACAGTTTGCATCCGTATAACTATAATGGCAGCTGCTACAATGTCGTTATTGGCAGTTCGTGTGAAATTGCGGTCAAAGCAAACGTTTCTAACAGTCGAGAATATGTGGGCAATGTTATGGGAAAGCAAAGCGTGAACCCCGAGGCGTTTGACGTTCAATTATATTGGCGCTGGCCAAAGGGGAATGCCGATTTTAGGCCTTGCGATGCCCAAGAAATTCAATTTAGTAAAAAAAAACATGTAAATTTTACGTAATTAACTCTTCTATTCACGACGCGATACAAGTCAGTGACATTTTTTAATAAATATTGAAACGATACAACGAAATCAACAGACATTTGCTAGGTTGCCAATTTAAAATCCCGGAAAAAATAAAGATTTGTTGCAAAACATTGATTTGACATTTACACATATTGTACTTTATTTATTTGTCCTTTTGTTTATAGAAGTCCCAATGCATTCGATGTTACTTGTGGGCACTCAGGGCCTAAAACACTATGGCGGCTTGGCATCCCCCTTTGTGCAATACTATTGACACTTCACTTGATACTTGCTGCATTTGAGGCTCTGTGCGTTTGAACGTATGTACACTCGGATGTACAGGTATATCATCAAATCTATGATTTTACTAATATGGATGCCACCAACTGCACCAGACTGCTTGAACGTTTCACCGTTTTTTGCGTTCGGTCAAGAATACACTAGATTAAGGATCGGGGACAAAAATACGTCGCAAAAAGTATTAATAGGAAATCTTAAAAAAAAAAAAAAAAAATACTACTCGAAGCATTGCCTGTTCTAAAATACTCCATTTTTTGTACAAAGGTTGGTGCGTTGTCCAAACATTGGTCAAACAAGTTAAGGTTAAGGCCCTTGTTTTCATAAACGCGCGCTGCGCCTTAACGTCATAACGTTTGCTATTGGAACATACTGATTCGAAATAAGACCACAAACTTATTTGTGGTTTTTTTTCTGGACGTTTTTGAAGTGCTAATCGGACATCTAATGGAAGTTAATTGTGGTTAAATTTTTTGATAAGTCTTTTCTTGTTATTCTATCGATTTTTTACTGTATACCTATCAGTTGTAAGTAAGTAGAGTAATTTTCTACATACATCCATTCGTCGCGCTATCACTGTCTTCATTCTGTTTCGTATCCTCACACATTCCATTCATATTTTCTCTGGATTCCCTTTTCCTCTCTATCCATACAAATATTTAATCATAGCTACTTAATACTCACGAACTAAGATAAATTTTGACAGAAAGATACCTACATTAAGTACAAGCCATGCGCCCGATGGAACGTTTCATCCATCAGCAGATATTACAAGGCGGGAAATATTTTTAGAAAATCCTTTCTTAGTTTTCACGTTGTATGATTATACAACGTGTAACAGAATAAACGCAATACCTCTTAATGGGTCATTGTACTCATGATTATGAACAACTTTTACTATGGGACCAACCCCAAAATTGCGAAAAACAATAAGCTATTCAGTACATCACATAAAATATGTAGGCAGTCGATTTTTTTTTCGCGATTTCTGTGTTGGTCCCATAGTGAAAGTTGTTCATAATGATGAGTACAATAACCTCTTAAGAGGTATTGCGTTATACTGTTACAGTTTGTATAAGGATCTCCATTCCTCATTTTATGGTATGCGTCATACTTGGCACTAAGAAACACTTTTCTTTGTCTTTGTCGTACCATGCTTCTAGACCTTTTTTTTTTTAGGATGGGATATCATCAAACGAATTCTTCCGTTCTGGGTGGAGCGGAAGGGCGTGTGAGACTCTTACTGACTAAAACCCATCCGTGTTCCTTCTAAAGCCGCGGTGACTCTTTCGAACAAATTCCGCAACCCTGGCAGGCTCTAGCCCTAGCGGGCCCCGTCTTCTTTTCTGACATCTCTTTGAGGCGCGCGTGAAACACAACGCGCCATCGACCCGGGCCTGATGGTGATAGGACAGCGAGCCACCCAACGCTCGCCGTCCGCAGGCCCGCGATGCTTCTAGACCTTGTGTTTAGGTTATGCGTTATCTGTTAGTTAATAAATTGAAGCATTCTGGAAAATAGTTTAACCATAAATGAACTACTGCAGTACCTCTCTCATGAGTAGGTATTAATTTCACCGTTCAATAACAGCAATATGCCGAAATTCTTCATCTGACTTCTTGAGACATATTACATATTATATTCAAGTTGAGAATTTATCAAATAACTTTCATGTAAATATACACATATGGGGTAGGTACTGAGAATATTAGAATTTTGATTAGTTGTATGTACTAGATAAAATTAAATCTTCTATCTATACATCTATACATAGATAATATAATAAAAATATAATGGATCGCTGTCTGTACATGGAAGATATATGAGAAAAAATATTATTGGGACCTTTATCAACGTAAATAACACCCAAAACAATGATTATTAGAATTTTTGTCTGTTCATCTGTTTGACTGTGCGTTTGTGCACGCTAATCTCAGAATCAGCTTTTCCGATTTGCGATATGGTTTTCACTAATACATTTTGGTAAGCTTCACTTAACATTTATTGTTTGTTTCATGTCAATCGGTTCATAAATAAAAAAGTTATGCCAATTTAAAGAATCACGTCGAACATTTGTTAAACTATCTATATCTATCTCATCTTTCTCTATTCAGTAGCATTGACTGAAACATTAATTAACTTCATAATAATCATAATTATATAAAATTCTTCCGTTACTGAGTGGATGACTAAGTGACTGACAGTCAACGCACAGCCGAAACTACTGGTCGTAGAAAACTGATTGGCATGTAGCTTCCTTGGGGAGTGTAGGAGAGCACTAAGAGAGGATTTTCCGAAATTCCTACGGGAACGGGAAAAAACGGGATATGCGCGTACGAAGTCGCGGGCAAAAGCAAGTATAAAATATGCCTTGTTGTGATTGCGTAGTCGCAAGCTGACTTTAGCTTGTGACTACACAATCACAACAAGGCATATCTCGAAGGAAGGAAGGTTCGATTGCCATGTTTGGTTTTCCGCAGATTGGCGCGACAATGCGACACGTTTAAATTTGTTTTGTATGGGTTAGAACAATTTCTATAAAAGTGTTGTCGTGTCGATGTCACAATGCAGTTGTTTGCGGAACCTCATCATCTGCCTAGCCTTTTCCCAACTATATTGGGGTCGGCTTCCAGTCAAACCGGATTCAGCTGAATACCAGTATTTTACGTGGAGCGGCTGCCTACCAGACCTCCACAACGCATTAGCTGGGTAACACGGTACTCCTTGGCGAGACTGGTGTCAGATTATCTGGCTTCTGACTATCTGTAACGACTGCCAAAGATCTACAAATGACAGCCGGGACCAACGGCTTAACGTGCTTTCCAAGGCACGGAGGAGTCTCGGTATGTTAAGATGGTCACCCATCCACGGACCAACCTCGGCAAGCGTTGCTTAACCTTGGAGATCGACCCGTGCGGCTGTTATTTTAATTTTTCCATCTGGATTTTTCTCAGAAGTAAACTAAACCTTAAGATCCTCTTGAGAAAAGACTTTTTCATTTAAAATACGTAATTTTATTTATGTGCTTTGGCCAGACAAATAACATAAAAACTATAAACTATCAGTCTACTTTATAGAGTGAAAAGATTAAGGTCGCGGTGAACCGCCTTTTGCATGTTTCTGTTGAGGAAATGAATCGGTGCAACATAGTCTCTAGAAAAATATTCTTTTTCTTCCCGTAATTACTTTTTAATCCGATTTTTATCAGACCTGAAATATAAAAAGAAACCGGTCAAGCACGAGTCGGATTCGCATACAAAGAGTTCTGTACCATTAGGAAACTTCCTTGTGTGATCGAATCAGATCGATGTCCACAGGAGAATCAATGTTACCGACATTCATTCGATGGGTTACTCGACTTGTCAGTATGTACTGTAACACTAGCGGTCACGCTAGTCACGCTATAGTAGGCGCCAGATAATCGTGGAATAACGGTCATTCACCCACCTACAATTATTGACATTTTTAATTTAAAAAACGGAATTAATGACACAAAGCTGTCCCGAATCATCATCTCTCGTGATCCTTAACATTGTCTAATAATGAAAAACGATTCATATTTAATTTTTCAGGTACCTATGAACAGTTATTAGGGAAAAGTCAATATACTTTATTCCACATTTATCTGGCGCCTACTATAGTGCTACTTACTATTACTAAGATAAATGAAACTATATTTGAGATTTAAACTTCATAATATATTTGGAATCTGCCTTCAACGAACGCTGGTACCGGAGTCGCATTTAAAAACAAAAGATATTTTCATATTCCTAGTTCAAATTTTCTTTTACTTTTTTCCCGACGCTTCCAAAGATTCACCTTGTCTGCCAGAGACCTGGAGCCAAGGAGATCCTCCTGACAGTATGCAGCCAACTAGCTTAATCAGTCGTTTCATTAAAAGCCTAGCCTTTTCATTAAACTGCGTCGATTAATCAGAAACAAAAGTGACATGGCCATGTCATTAAACGATATTGAACACAAAGATGTCATTAATCGCTGAAAAATCGGCGCATTTAAATGAAATGGCTAGGCCACCAATTAAACGGCTGATTAAGGTAGTTGGCTGCGACAAAAACATTTAGGGGAAATCTATGTCCAGCAGTGGTCGTTTTTTGACTGTAATGTTGATGAAGATGATCTCTCTCTCATTTACCTGCGAGATATTTTCATCGAGTTTAGAGAAGAAAGGCTATACGGAACACTGTAAAAGTGACATAATGTACGTTTTCAAACAAGAAAGTATGATTTATAAAAACTTGTAAAATCATTTTAGTGTTATGGCTTGCATGTTAATTTAATTTAATTTAAACATAATCTAGTTATAGATCATAATAATGTTCGGTGAGTAACTTAGAACTCACCTAATTTTTAAGTGTTGTGCAAATTGTTCAGCATCAGTCGACAATATTGTAATGCATGATATGCTTACCTGTAAGAAATTGGTACACTGGTCTATCAGTTAATTTGATATCTCATCCTTGTACACGTGTATTCAATTGTTGATGAGCCAAATAAATTAAATAAGAACTGCCGGTCGATTCTGTAAACATGTCGAAGTGAAGGTTTGGATAAAGTGATCACGAGGATCCATATAATCAAAATGTCACGTGATCACGAAGTGAGGCATCATTCCATCTTGATTATATGGATTGACAGCTCACCTCGTGATCACTTCACCCAAGCCTTCACTTCAACATGTTTACAGAATCGACCGGCAGATATGTCACAAAGAAAGAAACACGTCGCAAAAAGCGGTGGCGTATGAAAAATGTAACGAAACCGCGGTAATAAGCGGTGAAAGAGAATATGTCACGCTTCTGAAACCGTGGATGATAGAAGGTTACGAGACGAGATGAACATACAAAAAGTTTCTATTAAATGCCCTCGATAGAAACAGACATTTCTTTCGTACTCAGTTTAGTTAGTCTAGAACTTTTTCTGGCTGTTGAAGACTTAAAATTGATCTGACTTTCTGCCACATTATAATCAACACATTATAACATCAGGGCGGCAACAAGTCGGTTGTCCTTTAAGGTGAAGGCACGTGAGCACATTCACAAGAAGTTGGTAGAATCATCACAGCGTTAATTCGTTGGATTCGTTTTTTCTTAATCTATGTATTTATGTATTAAAGATTTTTTTTCTTCTCTCTATTTTTAGTTTTTCTTTAAGTTGCACCTGCCATGTTGTCTCTGCACCACCCTAAGGTCGACTGGTAGAAAATGCCTAAGGCACTAAGTTCGCCTTTGTACAGTGTTTTTATTTGTGCATAAAGTTTTAATAAATAAAATCATTGCGAACCTATTACCTAAACATTTTTTTCGAAAAAAATCTCTTGTTTAAAACTTTTTAACCCAGCCTAGCCTACCTATTTTGCATAAGTTTGACCCCCAAAAAACAAATAGTTAAAAAAGGTCAAGTTCATATCCCCAAAAATTGGGCCTATAAAAGTAGTGAGATCAATGTTAGGCCAAGCATTTCAGAACTGCAGAATAGTCCATGACTCTAACTGTGTCTTCTGATAATACCAGTGAACAAGTCAATAAAGTTTATCAAGTTGTGATTATTCCAAGCAAAGTTATGAGGGAGGTAAAAACAGTTCGAAATGTTTCGTGTAATATACACACTGCGTGCGTTAGGGCGGAACTTGGCCTGATTAAAATCGTTTCGATATTTTTTTGAGATGAGACTTTCGAGTTAGTAATATGAAAATTATAAAGAATAAACGCTTATGACAAATTATTTTATTTGTTGTGTCTGAATTCGCCGTCACAGGATATGTTGCTGAATTGCAGAATTGTTCGGTAGAGTAACCGCGGCCATGAAACATAAGGGCTTATGTTTAACTGATCTCCTGATTTAGTCAAATATCACAGGCAAAAATAGTAAATGATCACCAGAATATAAAACCGCATTTTAATTTAAAACTATAACCAAAGTTTGTACATCTTGCTATCCTATTAAAGCAAATGACTCCAAACAAATCATAGTTGACCCAAAAATAGTAAATGATCACCAAAATTAAAACCGCAGTTTAATATGAAATTATAACCAAAGTTTATACATTTTGCTACCATATCAAATAAGCCAAATATTTAGTATCCGGGTAACCTACTAAAAACAATCTCTTTTTTCTATTAATGCAAGTCGTTTCTGGCGTAGGAGGTCACAGTTTTAACCTAACCTAACCTACACATTTTGTTTAAAGAAGAAATTTGCTCGCAAAAATTTGGTGATCATTTACTATATTTGGTCCCCAAATACAATTTGAACTACAGTCGTGAATAAAACAGCTAGAACTAGAGCTAGAATTTTTTTAGGCTTAATTTTTTTGGTGTTAAGTATATATTTTTGGTAAAAGAGTCATAATATTTATTCCCAAACATAAAGGGCATTTGGAGGAACACGGATGGGTTTTAGTCAGTAAGAGTCTGACACTTCCTTCCGCTACGCCCAGAGCGGAAGGAGTCATTTGATGACTTCCCAGCCAAAAAAAAATGTTGTTGAACGTGTAAAATCGATGACAAGAGTTAAGGATAGTGTGTTTCTAACCTTTTTGAAAATATATGCTCATTTTGGTCATATCCAGACACCGCTAAGGTTGATCTCTTGGAATTCCTACTTCTTTCTACGATCAAAGGTTCACCCTTTTCGTTGCGTGTCAGTGAACAATTTGTCTTGTGTCCCTCCTGTCAAGATGTACCACTATCTTTTTTTTGAATGCATACGGGCCCAGAAAAAATGAGTTAGCGAGGAAGCAAAACAGTATGTGTCATGTGCATGTCAAGTTGGGTGACCTTGTACCTTTATGTTGGATATTTTTATGAGTTGGGGTATTTATTATTCTTATGTTTTAATATGTGAAACCTTAATTTTATGCCTTTGTTAGTAGGTACATATAACAATACATATAAAATTTATACGTTACTGACTGACTGAGTGACTGACAGTCAACTCACAGCGAAACTACTGGTCGTAGAAAGCTGAAATTTGGCATGAAGGCTCTTGGGTAGTGTAAGGGAGTACTAAGAGTAGATTGAAACAACGTGTTTCACCCTGACTCTTTCAAACAAATTTTACAACCCTGTTAGGCTCTGGGAGGCTCCTCTACTCTCTAAGTCCGAAGTCCGTAGTTTGTGGCTTAGTTGCGGGCGTATTCTAGTCCGTATCACCTACGGACTTATGATTTGTTCCGAACCCGAACTAAGAATGAATGAGAACACGATTTGACAGTAACTGTCTGGTCTTTTTGTAATTAATTCTTAGTGGTTAGGTGATACGGACTTAAAGTGTAGCCCCCCTGGCCAACGGGCCCCGTCTTCATCCCTCCCGATCCTATAGTACAGTAACAGCAAAAACACTTAAACCTAAGAAGCAGGCACACTACTAGGTCAAATAAGCCGTTAGTTTCATGGTAAGCCAGTATAACTTTTAAATTCTCAGTAAATGTTTTGCTGTTTTGTTTTCAAAACTTAATTTCTATAATATTCTAAAGGAAGCTGTCTCACCCTATCTATTAATGTGCCCTAGCTAAAATATAAATTATAAATTAAGTCACAACGAAATTTGGCACGCAGTAAGTGGACAATATAATCACGAGCAGTGAGACACAGTCCCCAAGTTAGTTTAAAATAACGTTCTGTACAGATATCCTCGTTCAAACGATATTTAGTTCCTCTGAGCATTTCAAACGTTTCTGTAAAGTGCAGAGTAAATGTACTTTTTGTTTCGGGGTGATATTTCAAGCTTTTGCAAACGTTTTGGTTTGACTGCCTCTTTGAAATGGTCGCGTTTTATAGCACCCAATTTAATTTTGTGTTTATTTTATTTAGTTTTTAGAAGGGTTGGTCGGATAAGGCAACCTACACTGAGACTGAGAGACAATAGTCCAAGTTGAATGCAGATTTAAAAAAACCCTGTATACGACAATTTTGTCATCGCAAGTAGAACCTGGATGAGGCTGGCAAAGGAACGTGGGAATTCGCAAAATCGGGCTGTAGATGATGGCAATGAATATCTGGACTGCAAAATGCATTTTTTTGTAACCCGAGAGAGGCTTTATTATAATGATTCCATACTACAACAATCTAACAAGATAACATTTAAACAGTGATGCAATTGGTGACAGTTATTTTAGATTTGACGCTACCAATGCATCAGATTGCTTGAAAAGCAAACTTGTTTTTTTATCGAATATATACAAAGAACACTGCCTCTCAGACCACATCATGACAAAGGCTATATTGAAATCAAAGTGCAATTGCTCTTCACAAAAACAAATCTATCAAACGAACAAACACAGACTACATATCTCTCTATTTGTATATTTACCTTAACATTCAACTCAGTTGATTGGATCTTCAGAATATGTTCAAACACGGTGTAGATTCAAGTTTGCTTGAATATTCACTACAACTTCAAAGATATTGTGTCAATTTATAAAGGAACCGGCTGTCAAAGGCGTTTGCCTCTTCGCGACGAAGTAATTTCATTGTGAAATTATTTTATGCTTTGACAATGGCTTGAAATAGAATTGGGTTGATGAAGATGTTCTAATAAGAAAGAGGTTGGTATATTTTACCAGAAAGGATGGTACTAAAAGCGCTTGTGGCTAAAATAATAATAACGCTTGCCGAGGTTGGTCTGAGGATGGGTGACCATCTTAACATACCGAGACTCCTCTAGATAGATCTTTGGCAGTCGTTACGGATTGTCAGAAGCCAGTAAATCTGACTCCAGTCTTTCCAAGAAGTACTGTGTTACCTAGTAAATGGGTTGTGGAGGTCTGGTAGGCAGCCGCTCCACTTAAAAATATTGGTATTCAGCTGAATCTGGTTTGACTGGAAGCCGACCTCAATATAAATAGTTGGGAAAAGGCTAGGCAGATGATGACAGGACGGTACTAAAAGAAAAATTTCTCAGTAGATATAGATGCAGAAGGATTCAATCGGAGATTCCATACATATTTCATATAGTCCAAGATCCCTAAGCCCCCGTGTGTTTTTTATTTTCTCAGGAACAAAATGTGTGGGATATAGCAGTGTTAGTGTGTACTTACGTTGGGCTTGCATGACTCTGGGATCTTGCTCTAAAGCTATGGCTAAATTCCGTTGATTCAGTGTTGAATATCTTCCATCAATGCATGGGTGGTTGTGGGCTTGTTGGTAAATTACCTTTTAATAAATTATATATATAAATTAAATCACATGATGTTGAAGACAAATACTTGATCGAATTGATATAATTATTAACAGTGCCAGTGCTCCATTTTTGCTAATTCTAAACTGGCAGCTGCCAAACTGTTTTCTTTTTACCAACGAAAATTCCTCTACTTATACATACTTTTCATTCCAGAAAATTGCACGGGTTTTTCACACACAAATACCTAAATGCACAAAATATTCGACGACTATAAACTACCCCATTTAAATTCGAACTTTTTTCAACTGGAACCATTTTGAAAATATGATAATTTGCAGAGGAAGTGTTGGCCTGCCTCATTAATTTCACAGTTGACGCGCTCTATTCAAAATACGCTCCAATAAAATTGCACGTAAGTGGACATTTACCTTTACAATATTTTATTCATGCAGCCTCTTTTACCTTATTTTCTTAGGGAAGCGTTAAGGATGCTGTGATAGGATCTAGTAAGTTAGATTCGCGATTTCTGAGGATATATAGAAATATATAATACCTACATTTGAAATGGAATATTAAGTTTCATATCACTTTTCATTTTGGCAAAAATGTGGGCACTGTTGAGAAAGCAAAATCATAGAGAAACGAGTATTTTAGACTAGACTTTATAAATAATAAATTCATCTATTCAGGTAATTTACACCCTTTGCACAGGTAACATTAAAAATTAAAATAAACATTAATTCGGATAACACAACAGAAATATTAAAATAAAAATAATTAAAATTAATTTTAGTCAGACAAGGTTAACAATACGCTATCGATTTTGAATACCCGTAAACACAGTTCCAAAAATAACTGTGGTATCCAAAGTTAAGCTAAATTTCCGAATAAAAACTTCTTGACATTTCAGCTAAAAAAAGTTCTTGAGTTAAGCGTGGCGAGCCTTAGATGAATATTTGACCTTTCTTAAACTAATCGACGTCTCGATTGGGTTAGCAAACGCCTTGGAGGTCTGATTTGGCTATTATCTTCTTAATTCAATTGCTTTTAGGGTTGTCGAGGAATCTGGTCATGCTAATTTTTTTACTTTAATCAAAGCGCATGGCCCTTTTAATGTGTAACGATGATCGGCATTTTGTTTTTAATTCTTGACAATCTTCTGTTACCAGCTTTGCCCGCGTGAAAGTTGGGAAGTATCCTAAGGCAACGTACTCCTTGAATAACAGTATCCTTTGTCTTTTCTAAGGAATTATCTATCTCTCTGCTAATAAACTGGCCAAGTGTGACTCGGACTCGCGTATAAAGGGTTCCGAACGAAACTGATTTTTGTAAACTGTTATTTTAACACTAAAGACTTCTAAAAGGTAAAAACTATAAAGTGCATTTTTTCAAAATTTTAGCCTGATTAGTTTCGGAGATAAGGGCCGAAATGGTCATTTTTCACCTAATTTCTTGAAAAACAAAAAAAAAACTTTACCTGAGACCTTGATCCATATTATTGACTTTAAAATTATGGAAAAAATGTAATTGAAAACCTCGCAATAAGCCCTTTCATTGAATATGTCACACGGTGCAGTTTGACAACTTTTTTTTTCACATTGACATTATATGGCGTTATAATGAATTATTGACATCATAATGAATTTTAATGAATATTGTTAAGTTAAAAACATATATTGGTGGTTAATGATTTTTATGTATTTTGGCTCTTGGTGCTTTCATCATGTTCATCATACCAGCCGAAAGACGTCCACTGCTGGACCTAGGCCTCCCCCAAAGGTGGTTGCATAATCGCCACGCTTGGCAGGCGGGCTGGCGATCGTAATGTAGCTGTTGCAATGCACAGAGAATGCTGCTGCCCATACTCTGGTGACTCTTGGTACTTTAATAAAACAATATTATTTTGGTCTCATAGCCGGGTCGGTAATCCGACATGGCCCAGGAGGGATAAGCGTCGAAAAAACGGCTATACGTGCTTTCCAAGGCACGGCATGTCACACCACCAACTTCCAAACTCCGGATTGCTAAATCCCTAAAGCCCAGTAACCGAATCGAGTTAAATTGAAAAAAATAATCTTTTTTTTTTTGTCTTGTTCTAATATTTTATGGACTTCGGCGGTTATAATAATTATTTTGCCATATTAATGTCAAGTGATTACCATAAAGCGTGGTTAATCTTCTCATCAAAATGGCCAACCCTGACGGCACCGTTCGATTTTAGGTTAATATCTTTCAAACAAAAGGTATTGGCTTTTAATTAAATTTCTCATAACTAAGTCAGAGATTCTTGAAATAAGGTGGATAAGAGACTTCGAAAACAAATAGCTCTTAACTAATTTTGAGCTTTGATCAGTTTAAACAAGTTTTCAAGGAATTGGCGTCCATGTTTTTCGGGACACCGACTTTTTGGTGTCACAGATAACGAAATTATAGCGACCAGAGACGCCATCCTGTCCTATTCCATCACATCCTACTATTAATATGTAAAAAATGTGTGAATTGATGAATGGATGTTTGTTAATCTTCCACACAAAACTACTTATTGGTTTTTTTTTTTAATTTGAGTTAGGTTTGCTCTTGACTAGAGTCAAGAGCAAACCTAAACCTACCTAGACTAGTCTAGGTCATAGATGACAGAGACAAGGTCGATGATGGAGCGAGCTTACCCAGAAGAAGCCTGTTCACTCTAATTTTGAAGAGATTAGGGTTGTATGTGTTCGGAAACACAGACGCAGAGAGTTCCACTCCTTTGCAGTGCGCACTATAAAAGACGTTTGGAAACGTTTAGTGTGAATTGGTGGAATAGGAACAAGGCAGGGATGGTAACTTGTAGTGCGTCTAGATGTTCGATGGTAGAAGGGGGCCGGTGGGATGAGATCGTCGTGTCGAAGTGAAGGCTTGGTTGAAGTTTTTTTTTTAAACTTTGCGCCACACTAGGAATTTCTCCTGTAGCGTGGGTGCGTTTACAAACATACACATTCACATACACAAACAGCCGGATCCGGAACAACTATCTGTATACCATACAAATATTTGTTCCGTGCGGGAATCGAACCCGCGACACGCAGCGCAGCAGTCAATCGCGCAACCACTGCGACAAACGTGTCATCAAAAGTGATCACGAGGTGATTTGTCATTCCATCTTGATTATATGGATTGACAGCACACCTCGTGATCACTTCACCCAAGCCGACATGTTTACAGAATCGACCGGCTAATATGGTCTACAGTGACCAACACATAGGCTATAAGGAATTGAAATAATGAAAGTACAATAGGTGGAGCCGCGGGCTGCAGCTAGTTACGCAGCGTTTATATTGATGCCCGTCTCGTGTGCGTTGAACACAAGTTTCGGCTGGCATAGTTCTTGGGATAATTTGTAACCGGCCGTCAATTTCTAGCAAAAGGTGACGCAGACACGCTTGTATTGTTTAAGTTGAAACATTGATGAGAGTTCGCCGAAGCATCTACATACGTGTAAATTATAAACTTGTAATGGAGACTAAATTGATCATCATCTGCCTAGCCTGTTCCCAACTATATTGGGGTCGGCTTCCAGACAAACCGGATTCATCTGAATACCAGTATTTTACGTGAAGCGGCTGCCTACCAAACCACCACAAACCATTAAATGGGTAACACGGTAGTTCTTGGCAAGACTGGAGTCAGATTTACTGGCTTCTGACAATCCGTAACGACGGCCAAAGATCTACAAATGACAGGCGGGACCAACGGCTTAACGTGCTTTTCGAGACACGGAGGAAACTCGGTATGTTAAGGTGGTCTCCCATCCACAGACCAACCTTGGCAAGCGTTGCTTAACCTTAATCGACCCGTGCGGCTGTTATCTTTAGCCACGAGCTCCTCTTATTTAATCATATAGGATACTTAATTATTAATTTAAACATGAATGATTAAATATTGCCATTTATTACGCTTAGCGCACAAACTGGCGACTTGCCCCAGTTCCATTAGAAAACCAGCCTACGTAAATTTTTATTTTGAAAAGTTTATTTCAAAGTATCATTTTTCAACGTAAACCTGGCAATGCGGCTGTGAGGTACAATCGCAAATACAAATGGTATAGGATTTGCTAGAAAAATAGCTGCGCAGTCGTACAAAATGTACCTGCAATGGAGTGGCGGTGGTGTCGGATTGATATAACTTGTACCCGGGACTTCGTTTGTAAACTCTAAAACGCTCAGTCAACATCCAAAGGCGGCTACTGCAAACGCCACTTTCGAAAGTGGAGTTTTATAGACCCACTAGCTTTTGCCCCCAACTTCGTCCGCGTGGAATAGTTGCTTTGGGCAGCCATTCTTATATTTTATATACTACTTTTTCAAAAACGCTCGAACATAATGTTTATTGTTTTTTCAAGTGCCTAAACACGAAGGTTCATGTTTTTAGTTTCAATAATGACGGACTCCCATACAAACTTCCACCCCTTTTTTACCCTCTTAAAGGATGATTTCTGGAATAAAAACTATACTATCTCCTTTCCCAGGACTCAAACTATCTCTATACCAAATTTCATCTAAATCGGTTCAGCAGTTTAAGCGTGAAGAGGTTCGCATTTATAGTATCGATCTGATTACCTTATGTCAGTACTGTGGCCCTGTCTAGACCATGATCTATATGCTGGTGTGCCATCAGTGCCAAAATGAATCTTTGAGGACCTAAAGAACGCAACTGATGGTGCTGTTAACGTGACCAACTTTTGGGCCTTAATAAATAGAAGTTTAGTACGTAAGTAGGAAATCATTTTTGAAGTGAAAACTTCTTTTGGCGGGTTGAGCACTTTTTGGGTGAACAAAAATCATCGAACACTTTCCATGAGCTATATGTATACTGTGTATATGTCACCGGAAAATTGCAGACTCTGTAAGATTGTAAATCATTAGTTTCAAATGTCTCCGTGTCTTATTTAAAAAAATAGTTTACGATTACACGGGATATTATACAATGTAACGGCGTTTGTAATTTTCCGGTGACATATATATATATGTGTACTTTTTTTTTGTTAGCTCTCTTTTGTTTGTTTGTTGTTTGTTTGTTTTGTTTTTTTTTTGGCTTGATAAGAAGATCAATAGTTTTTTTTTCTAAGTAAAAATACATCCATTGATTCAATTTATTATTTGTTGGACAATTTGGCCTTTTCGACCAAAAGATGAGAGAAGAGAATTAACACATAAATTTAAAAAAATTGGTTGTCTGTAAAGTCGGTTTACGGACGATAGTTTAACGTGGCAACGTCCTTACAAAACATTGATGAATTATTCGTAACGTTACAATGAGCGTAACGTTACAATGAGTCATCCTTTTTCGTGCGTGCAGCCGGCGTTCATCGATTTACAAGACGTTGTCACGTCAAAAATATAAATTAAATGCCACAGATAAATGAACTATCTCACACAACACCTAAAATATTAAAAACTTGAAACCCGTTGACGTATTTCAAGAAAGGAAATGAAAATCGCAATAATAAAAGCATAAATTCACTCATGCGTCGGCTAAAAGTGCTTGATCAAGTCCTTTTCCAAAACAGCTCTTAACAAAGCAAGCATACGCTCCAAAGATCAAACAGGACCCAGGAAGCGAACCTCTCGACCATTTCTACTAACGCCCGTTGAAAACTGGTTAAAAATCGTTGAACATTTGGAAGAAAAATGCTGTCTTCGTTTTAAAATGGCTATATAATAGGGTGGCCAACTTTAAATGTAGAAAATTTTCAAGCGAAACTTATTTTATTTTATTTTTTTCAACGTATAATTAATCTGGCTTTGCAATTTTGTGTTTAAAATTCAAAAGTCATTTATTCAAATTAGGCTGAGTGCCAGTTTGTACGTCAAAGTTCTACATGAAGACAGTCCCCCAAAACTCCTGCCCGTCACCACTTCCTAGTGTTGTAGCTGGGAAGTAGAAGTTTTTAAAAACTTTAATTTATACAATAGTATGCAAAGTATTTTACAATACATGACACAGAAAATAAAATATTCAAACTGTAAATCAAATTAAATGAAATTAATTGACACTTGGTAGCTAGCACACTCCATTAGTGTGGTGAAAAACATTCAATGTTATATTTGACGCTAGGTTTTCAAGCTAGGTAGAGCAAAAATGTTTTCAGGGTGGCTGGTAGCAGTTGGATGAGAGTTGCTAGAAATCGAGTTGAATGGCGTGCACTAGGAGAGGCCTATGTCCACTTGTCCAGCAGTGGACTGCTATACGCTTATGATGGTGAGCTTTTTATTATAAAATAATTTTTATTTTGTATTAATGTAGACAACTATTTTTTTAAATACAACAATAAAATACATTTAGGCGTTGAAGTATTCCTCCGCATAGCTGTCATCCGAATACGTGCACAGAAGACTGGCAGCATTGCATTGAATGCCAATGCTAATATAATTCTTTGAGCAAAGGATGAACCAGCCTTCTGGCCACGCAAAGTGTCGATCAGTCGGCGAGATATGTCCTTGAAAAAGAGACGCGCACTCGGACTCCATGACCCAAACGTTTTTACTCAGGTTTCGTACCCAAAGGGTAAAATGGGACCCTATTACTAAGACTTCGCTGTCCGTCTGTCACCAGGCTGTATATCATGAACCGTGGCAGTTAGACAGTTAAAATTTTCACAGGTGATGTATTTCTGTTGCCGCTTTAACAACAAATACTAAAAAACAGAATAAAATAAATATATTTAAGGGTTTTTGTAGATAATGGTACGGGACCCTTCGTGCACGAGTCCGACTCACACTTGGCCGGCTTTTTATAATTTACATTAAATTGCATAACTATTTGGAATCCTTCTAGCAAAGCTACAAAGATTCTAGTCGCCTTTTTATGTTTAAAATATTGAGCTCGACACGTCCCGTTAGATAACCCCACAGTTAAAAAAGTTACCCGTGATGAAATCCTCTCTCAATACCCTTTTTGACTCTTATTGATTTGTTGAAAAAGCGGGGAATATTTCAATATATTTAGGAACTTGATATCATTACTGAATTTATTGCGGTAGTTATCGTCTTTCATAATGTTTGCCGCACTGTAATTAAATATTGAAAAATAAAAAAAATGCAAAAAATTGCATCGAATCACAATAGTCTCGAAAAAAAGTTATACTGTATACTTCCGAGCTGGCCACCCTGTAACATTCTATTGTTCGTATCCGTTATTGACGTAGCTCTCGACTGTACCTCCTAGCAATTTGTCCCAATGAGGAGTTAGTCCAATATTTGTACAAACTTTTCTGTTCTGTTTTACGAAGACGATTTCGCGCGAGTTTTCTGTAAAGCAATGTGTTTTGTACTTGATGGTACTTGAAATGACATAAGATGTGTGGAGGATTGACTTAGGAAAATACAACAGTAGGTATTTATTGTTAGAATCCTAGGCTCTAAACAAAGTGACATTCTATGAGCGATAATGATTGTTGTGAAGTCCAAAATTGGTTTGATTGACCACTTGACATTTTGGTAGCGCTTGGCAATGCAATACATTGTTTGGAAATAATGAGAATAATAATAAGGATTAAGTTTATTACTTATTTACATATGTATTTATACCTTACAACTAGTGTTAATATATAATCCGTGGTGCTTGGCAACTGGGCTTAACCCAGTTGTAACGTACCTTGGTGTCTATTGGCCTGGCTCAATTCCGTCTCCTGCTTGAATGGAGGGACGTGGAAATTATATTTTTTCCTACTCCTTCGCTTTGCTTTTCTGATTAATTTTGTTGCGGGATCCAAGACAGTTAAATCGTTTTTCCGGGACGCGTCGAGCTTCCTTGACTCGGCGTTTTTTCTGGTGGTCGCCACTGTTGATTCTAGCTTTCAGGAGTTGCAGTGGTTGGGAATGTGTGTCGGGCTTGTCTCAATAAAATACCGTACAACTATAACATATTTATGAATTATATAATATGTATCCATTTTAACATTTTAGTTATTTTCATGGCGGTGGACCTCAAACTAGGTAGAACCTTTATCTTGGGGTCCTTCCTGCAATCTCTGTTACTCTTGTCATTGTCATATTATACAAATTAAAAGACAGCTTTAAAAGTGATTGTTCTGAGTTTTTATACTAGGTACGTACTTGGTATAAAGGAGGCTTTTGAAAATAAACAAGAAACATAAAAAAACGTCATAATTAGACAGAAGATAAAAATTACAGATACGCTTACACAAGCTTTAAGATTGAAGTGGAGACAGGCTGGAAACATTATTTTAAAGAGCATTTTGAAAATTAAAAAAAAACGTAAAATAAAAAAAGCCATAATTAGACAGAAGATACAAAATAACAGATACGCCTACACAAGCTTTTGATTGAAGATTGAAGTGGAGACGGCCTGGACACATTTTTTATAAGAGCATTTTGAAAATAAAAAAGAAACGTCATAATTAGATAGAAGAAAAAAATTACAGATGCGAATACACAAGCTTTAAGATTGATGTGGAGACAAGCTGGACACATTTTTTTAAAGAGCATTTTGAAAATAAAAAAAGAAACATAAAATAAAAAAATAAAAAGTCATAATTAGACAGAAGACAAAAATTACAGATACGCTTACACAAGCTTTAAGATTGAACTGGAGACGAGCTGGACACATTTTACGCTACCCAGATAATAGGTGGATAAAACTGTAGCTACACAATGGAAGGGCCCGACATCAGGTAAAAGGAAAGTAGGAAGACGTAATAAACGGTGGGCTGATTGATGATCTAACACCAAGCGCTGGGAAAGACTGGAGGAGTAAAAGCAAAGATATTGATATCGGTTAAAAAGGCATAACTAATCTTACAAAAAAAAATAAGTTTAAGTTACTAATATTACTAACAGCATTTTTAATGTAAATATGTTGATAATATGATATAAATATTATTTTTATTAAATACGTAGTATAAAATTCAGAAGTACCAAGTAGGTAGTATTGTATTATATTTACGTACTTTGAAATATCTTTGGTCACGTTTTTGCAAGCTGTCTTTTGGTAATTTATTTGCGATTCATGGCAATAGATTCGCCCCCATGACATGGGGCGAATCTTTTGCCACATTACTGGCAAACTATGGGTGTACTATTAGAAGGTACACCCCTGCCTAATTATTTGGAGAGTACAGGCGTGATGTGAAGCCCTAAGATTAGTTTGTTGTAAAGTTTCGACCTTATACATTGGCTGTCCACACCCCCTAAGAACTAATCAAGGATCTTAATAAAGCATACTTAGCGCGGACCCTTGTATCGCTTAACTAAGGTGAGGTACATACATCGATTGATCTTCCAAAATTTCGTCAAAGTAGAACCTATATTATAAGTACCCATGTTCGGACCTAACCGTACAAAATGACTTTAGCAACTTAATTAAAAGGACAGTACTAAACTAACACTCTCTTGGCCTTAATTATCATACCTTTATACAGTGGACTATGTTGGTTTAGGTCCCCACACAATGGCCGATAATTAGTGAATGGACCCTGTTGATTGTGAACGAATTACGTTGGTAGAGACGAAAAGGTCGCCCTAATGACGATGTGGCGAAAAAATCGAGAAAATGAAATTAGGGTAATGTGTCCAGTATCCAACGGTAGAATAAAATTGTGTTAGGAGGTAATCTAGATGTGTTGCGGTATTATTTGAAAGAGTTACCTCGGCCGCTTCACCTAGAACTGGATAAGTCATTTTGAGGAAAAACAAGGTAATTCAGATGTATTTTGTGCTGGGTTGGAAAGAAAGGGAAAATAAATTGAATTGAAATCTGGACACAGTTTATTTGCAATACGATGAATAGAATTGCGAGCGTTTTTTCTGGAAATAGCTTTCAGAAAAAAAAAACATAACTACTATTATTACAAAGAGTGTAGGTTTTTTAACCGACTTCAAAAAAAGAGGAAGTTCTCAATTCATCGGAACCTTTTTTTTAGTTTGTTTGAGATAATAATCACTAAAAGTACTGACACCATAACGAAAATTATTTGCCTGACAAAAAGTTAATTATCATCCCAGAAAAAACATTTCTGTGGGATGGGCTACAAATACGAGGCTGTGGACTCTTTATTTATACCTAAGGACGTAAATGCCTATTCAGTTTTATATTGTAACTAGCTTTTGCCCGCGACTTCGTGCGCGCATATCCCATTTTTTTCCGTTCCCGTTAGAATTTCCCAATCCCGTATGGCATTCCTTATGAATGTGGCTATCACATAAAAGAATTCCAAATTCGACTGGCAGTTCCAGAGATTAGCGCGTTCAAACAAACAAACTCTTCAGCTTAATTATATTAAGTATAGTTTTATTTTTTATTTTTTTATGAGTGACTTCTCGCTGTTCAACCTATAAGGTTGTCGACTGCTTAACCGGGCTTGCCTGTGGTGGCCTTAATATAATATTAAAGCCTCCAGCCAGGGCTTATAAAAACTTACAAACTAAGCGACTACACGCTAAGGGCACCCCCTGTGGGGTACGGGCCTCGGCTTAGGGCGTCGCTGGGGAGAGGACAGCTAGCTGGCTGGATCGAACTGGAATTATTATTAAGGGGATATTAAGTATAGTGTAGGTGCAAAGGCTACGCACATTGCTATGGTATGCATAAAATACTGTAGCTAGATAATAAATTTCCTTTTGACAACATTTTAGACATCATAAACCAATATTCTATCTATATACTATACCCTCATTTTCCTTCGCACAATACATTCACGGACAGTAATCCATCCTTATTGCTGCCATCTTTACTTTATTTTCACAAAATGGCGCAGCCGTTTTTTGTTTTATTAGTTCTCGAATTGTCTCCGGAATTACTAGTAGAAGCGGTTTAAGACGATTTTTATTTTATTGAGACGTAAATCGAATTTTATTATGTTTTATGTTTGTATGGATTGAATCTAAGTTCATAATAAACAGCGACAGATTCTGAAAAGTTGGCGGGATGTACTGAATAGGTACCATCCAAAATAGAAGGAAGACGTGCGGGCTCCCGAATATTGTATAAAGTGTAGAGAGGCCATTTCCCAGGAGTGAGACAGGGCAGGATAGAAAAAAAATAGGGAGACTGTAGAACTGCTGAGGTTATGGAATCCCAAGAAATACGGAATGCCGGTCTGGTCGTCATGGCGATGCTTGGGCATCATGATAAGCTTTCTTCCAGCGAGGTTATTGGGAGTCTCTTTTTAAGACGTAATTGTTCCACGTGTTGATGGTGATCACGATTTGAACATAATTCACTCTTGACAAAGCGGTAGTGGTCACTATGTATTTGGATAATCGCTAGTGTTATTATAACTCGTACCTATCACAATCTCTCCTCATCTCGATCTGATTCATGCTCCAATCGTGGATTTAATTTAATCGGTCTACCTCATCGGTCACCCTCCACTCGTTGACATCTTAAGACTCCATAAAACGCTTGGTAACTGTATCACTAGGCGCTCTATGGAGAATTAAAAAAAAAAACAGAAAATGTTACAGTTGCCTTATAAATAAACGAATTACTTATTTATTGTCCTCAACACCCTTTCCAATTACTTTACAGGAGAGTCTTGGGAGAACCTCATTTATTTGATAGGTTCGCCCCAAACTTTATCTAGATAATGCGTAAAATAAGATCCAATGTTTTATTTGCATTGCGTTATATTGTAAAAATATAACGCAATGCAAAATTTAGAACACTTTCATTTTCAGCCATTTGTAGATACTTTACTTCGTTATGGATAGTTAAAAGCACGATAGTAAGAAAAGAAGAACAAGAGTTTATTTTGAAACTAGCTGCGCCCCGCCGTGTTACCCGCGGTTTATCAGATACACTTAAACGTGTTTCATATATAAAAAGTAACCTATGTGTTAATTCAGGGTGTCAGCTTCCTGCATATCAAATTTTATCAAATCGTTTGCGCGTGAAGAAGTTACAAACATACACACACACACCCTCTCAAAAACGTGTGATAAACTCTTGTTCTTTCTTTCTTTTCAATAATATCTCAAGATTAGACTGATTGTCTTGTTGTCTAGACAACCAGATATTATGTCAACGAATCACTGAGTGATGGCTCTCAAATAGTCCGTCGCTACATTTAAAATGCTAGAAATCAGTTGTATCAGTTTGGACTTGAAGCCAAACGCAATATAGTTTGCAAAGACTACGCAGATTATCTTGTTGGCATAGTATTGGAGCAAAGGGACAAAATCACTAATTACAATCTAAAACATTCTTCGAATAGATTCTAAATATGTTTTTATTTGATACAGTGAAGCAAAAAGCTTAAAAATTGCAGCTGTCATTTGACTGACATTTTGATAGATTATTTAACTCTTATTTTCTCTTTCATCTTCTTAGTTATTTTACAATTTTATGAACAGTTCAACAATGAAATTAAAAATTTTTTTTTAGATAGGTGAAGTTTCTTTTTGAAAAATCAATTTTCTATTTGGAAGTCGATAAATATTTTTTGTAAAAAAGTTTTTTATTTAACACTTTTGTGGTAGGTTAAAAACTTAACTATTGTACCGATTTTTGTAAAATTTCTATGGGACCGTTCGGATCCTTTCACATGATTATTTTTTCAAATCGATTCATAAATGGCGGAGTTATGAGGTAAAAAACATAAAAAAGTAAAACCGAATTGAGAACCTCCTCCTTTTCTTGAAGTCGGTTAAAAAGAACTTTCTTTATTTAATTCTGTAATTTTGCGGGTATTTAGATCTATTGCGGTCCCAAAGTGGGCGCCAATAAGTTTTACCCGTCAGTACCTACGCTCTGTTATTTATTGACTTAAGTTTAACCTAAATTGTAACAGTTAAGAAACATACTTATGGGAATGGTTTCTACAAATTTATAAATAAATTAGTCGCAAGAAATAGTACAGCTTCTCTTAAGAGTTCAACGGTTAATACATTTAAAGAATAGCTCTTTTAAAATGTATAGGATTCTGAATAAATTATTCTGCGTCAACTCATAGTTACATTAGTAGTATCAGACATATAAGTTAAAATGATAACTTTGAGTCATTTTACGTGTGTTCGCTGGCAGTGCCAGATCGACTTGATTATAACAAATTTTCATATAATATTTTTATAAATCAGTTCAGAACAGAACACTTTCAAACAGAAAATATTAATTTTGTATGAAAGTCAAAATTGAGATAATAAATGGACAGTTTACGCTTCAACCTTCATAACAAATGCAATTTCGTCGAAATGTATTTGTTATTTTCTAAAACAGTTATTGGGTTGTTTGTTATACGATGCTGTCATATAGATGTATTTACCTTGGGTCCCATTTGGGCGCCAGTATTGTTTATGAAGAATGAGTCACAATTTATTAAAGTATTGAATTTATTACTTTGTACTGTTCAAAGTAGCTTTTGAAGATGTGATAAAATATAAATTTGAAAATATTAAATTTCTGCACTTTATCTATATTGCTGCTTAGACTCCTACGAAATCGGAGACAAAACCTTATTGATACTTAAAATATAAGAATGAATCATACCTATAAAGTCTGCTGGGATAAATATTTCGTATGTGCGTTGGCTAAGAAATTCAAGAAAAATATAAGTATTTGTAGAGCATTGCTACCAGTCTTCTTTGAATGTTGAATTGGATTTTATTGTCCCACATCCCTATCACTTTCATAAGTATATTTAAATAAAACAACTTTAAACTGAACTCCAAAAATATCAGAAAAATGCATAAAACTTCAATTTTATGTTCTCATTTATCTAGACCACAGCTTAAATACATTGCTGCAAAATTAAATTACTGAACAGCGGGGACCACGTTGGGCGCCAAATTTGTTCAGCTCTGGTTTACCATAAACTTCATGCCTTGAAGTTTTATAGTGGGTAGTAGAATGTTTTATTCATTTTCACGTTTTGACTCCTAAAAAAACAAAGTAAAAGCGCCATGTTGTATTTCTTAAATATGCTGTTCGTTTGAAACCGCATCACTTGTGTACGGCTAGACCGAATTAGCAACTTTTTATTAAAAAATGTTCGAAATGGCCCAAAAAAGGGAAATAATACACAATATAATTTTACAAAAAAAAAAAACTAATACATATTTAAAAACATAAAACTATGAACATAATTTTAATACCTTGGGCCGGCGACGGGTTGCGCTGAATAATTGAAGTGTTTAAATATCTCTATTGAATTTTGTATTGACTCAGAGGCTGGAAATGCTTGGATAGTTTTTATTTGGTGAACAATTATCTTCATATATTGTGAGTTTATCTAAATATCTCTTCATCATCACTGAAGGTATAGACGTAAGATACATTATTTTCTTACTCTTTTCTTAGATTCGTCGCCAAGGACCATTTATTTTATTTTTTGTTACCTCTAGTTTTTATCTTCTTTGACTCACAAAGTCACAATAGATTCAATAGAATCTCAGTGTCTGGCGTTCAAACTGAAATGGAAGAAACTATTTGGCAGAGCCGCTAGGCTAAACAACATATCTTAGAGGACTCGTTTTTGTTTAAATTAAATTATTGTCCCTTTGTGATTTTGTGCCAAGTAAAGGTTTATTTCGTTTATTCTTTCTTTGTTTTGTTAGCTGTTATTTTCAAATCAAACTGACTTATGCTAAAGAAAAAAAATAGAAAGCTATTTTTTTTTGTATTAACGCGTTCACGTATGTTTTGACGTATAGTAACTTTACAGTATCGTTAACGTAAGTAAATTTAAAAATAACCACAACCTTTAGTATTTTGGTTTAATTTATTTTACCTATTCTATTTGTATCATGCAAAAATATGAATATAGTATCCAATTCAAATAAATATGTTGTGCGATACGAATATTACTGTTATAGGAAAATTTTACGTTACGTTACTAAACGTCAAAAACATTCATGCTCGGCCCTCTGTTTCTTTGTTATCTCTTCGCGTCTTACGGCTAAACAAATTTGGATGAAACTTGGCGCACTGATAGACCATGACTTGGAGTCGAAGACGCTGGCAGAAACTAGTATGGTCACAATTGTTAATCTTACATGAAGAATGTTGTGCATACCTATAAATAATATATTTTACAAATAATTTAAAGTCTGTGATTGCCTGTTTTTTTGTTAAAAAATCGTAAATATGTAGTTGGTGTGCCTTGCTTAATTACTAAATAAGTGAATAAAAAAATTTTGTCTGTAAAGGCGGTTTACGGACGATAGTTTAACGTGACAACGTCATAACATTGAGCGTAACGTTACAATGAGCGTTACGTTACAATGAGTCATCATTTTGCGTGCGTGCAGCCAGCGTTTATCGTTTTATTAGACGTTGTCACGTCAAAAGATTTGTTTTAATTGCAGAAAAAACCTTTGATTCCTAGCTCTCCATAATTATACTTTCATGACCATTAGTCTTACGACACGGTTGTGATTAAAACAATCCTAGACAAGTTAATTAGGTATTAAGAAAGACAAATCGTTTCCACTCAAAGTAGAAAAAAGCCCACTAACTTTGCACCACAGAAAACCAAATAGAATATTTTAATCTAAATAACAAACGAAACCCTCTAAATACGTAAAAATGTAGACATCCCTATCTTTTACCTTACGTTGCCGCCATATTTCTTTACCAAAGGTAGAGGAAGAGAAACTAAAGTAATTTGTGCTAAGTCTTATCTCGCTAGAAACTTACAAATTATTTTGTGCTTTTTTTTTGTAGCATTTAGGTGTGCATTTCCGTATTTTTGCTTGCTTGCACAGGTAATATTGAAGTCGCAGCGTTTGCGTTTTTCTTTTAAAATGTTCTTGTTACCTACAATTTATTTTATTTTATGTTTCTCTAACACTAGATAATCATATGTTTAAGTATGTTATAAAATGTCGCATGCATTAAGTTGTTTTGTACGGAAAATTAAAGTAGAAATCGTTTTTGGTTAGAAGTGAAATTAAAGATTTAATGTTACATCCCTATAATAATGCATATTTTTTTAATATTCAACAAGAGCACACAAAAAATATGTACTTCTTAAGTATCAACGATTGTAGCATAAGTTTTTTAAATGAAACTTTAGACTCTTTTTTTTCCCATACTGTTTTTAATTTGTAATTTTTTTTGGTGTCAATTATCTCCTTTCGCTTTGGGCGGAGCGGAAGAGAGTGTCAGACTCTTGCCGACTAAAACCCATATGTGTTCCTCTAAATGACCTATGCGTCCCAGGGCCGCGGTAACTCTTTCGAACAATGCCACAACTCTGGCAGTGTACCCCTTGTTTTTATTTTGGAGGAGAAATTTGTACAGTAAGTTCTCTTTCTGGGTACTCATTCCTCTACGAACAAATCTTCCGCAAAATTCTGCACTTTATCCTCATTTTCATGGTATCTTTCATAGTTTTCAGGAACAAATTTTTCATGACGGTCCACACGAGTTTTTACATACTTTCTTTGTTTTACTCCATGATTGATATGTAATTTTATTTGAACACTTTAAATATAATCCCATCATCTTCCTGTAGTATTTTCAAGTTACTTTGGGTCGTTGCAATATTTGCTCTTCTTCAATTCTTCCCGGATAACTATGCGCTATGCTGACATTTATTGCCTTTTCTTTATTTAATTCCTCGCACAACTGTATGCATGACGTGGACACAAACGTGGCTGGATGGAGAGAGAGACCTAAGAAAAGTTAGGTCTCTCTCTCCAACCAGCCACGTTTATATTCATAACTCTTTTAGGTAAAGTCATGCGTCTACTCCCGGACAGGTTTTTAAAATTCAATGTCAAATTTCTTGGTCCTCAGCCAACAAAAAGAGATTTCTGTTTTTATTTACAAACAATGAAAATGCGTCATTCATTTGTTTCTTCCTTTATTTTCAGACAGAAAAACAAAGAAAAGACAATGATCCTTGTAACACAATACACTCGTAACATCAAAGGTTGGTTGTAAACTAAGGCAACGCAATGTAGGTATCGCGTGAGAGTATCTCCTTGCTCTGTTATTTTGGTCAGGCGCTATCGGCGATATAGGGTTTTATATCCCTTTGTTTTCTCTTTTGGAGAACTATTCATGTGAGATATAGAACAAAAGGATGTTTTGATGGATGATGGATTTAGGTGCTATTGAATTTGATTTTCGAAATATACAACGTGTAACAGAATAAATGCAATGCGTCTTAAGGGGTTATTGTACTCATCATTATGAATAACTTTTACTATGAATTTTTTTTCAAATAGACAGTCGCTTCATATAAAATACTGGTATCTAGCATCTGGTTCGATGAGAGCACTGATTGATTTCTTTGGAAAATTAAGATCGTCTGCATACTTAATTCTCTTAAATCTTGAACTATCCACTCTTATAACTTTTCACACTATTCAGTTCCTCATCTGCACAACCACGACCACTAAGAGTGTCCGACTAAGAAGGAGAGACTATTCAGTCATACTCCTAGACAATTTTGCTCCCAAATGTACCTTAACATACATTTTTTTTCCATAAAATATTTTTTATGGATTGCTTCTTACGTCGGTGTTGGCTAAAAGGTCAAGATGTAAGTATATAAAAATGAATCTTTGTGTGTAATTTAATACGAGAAATTTCGTTCCATTTGATTTGTTGAGAATAGAGTAAGGCATCGGTTAGATTGATAGCGAGAATGAAACAAGTCAATATGAGTCGTGTCAAAGCTCCTTGAACAAAGACGCCGAGTTACCGATCTGTTCGTTTTTATCGGTTGTATTTCTGTGAGTGTGCGTTGAATTTAATTTAACTCTACTAAAGCCGTTGCATCATCGTAAATCGCCATTTAACGAAGAATGTGGAGTGAAATTATCTGCCGGATTCTGTTTTCAGATAGTGATAAACTGAGGTATCTTCTAGCATGCTCTATACTTTACATCATCACTTATTATATTTTAAGAATTTAGTCAAGCGGCTCGCGTTTGACTAAATTCTTACTTTACTTAATCAATATAAAAAATTAAGAAAAATATTTGTCATAAATATTTGTGTGATGTAAGCAGAAAATTTGGATGTCCCGACGATCCAGAACGTCTGGCAAAGAATGACGAGGGAAGCCAACCAAATAATAGGATAAGGCTAGGTTAAGAAAGAGAGCGAGAGTAAGCTGAATGCAACTTTCCTTAATATTGGTAATGGTTGTGTATGACTGACTGTGCCTACAAATCACAGAATTGCCGCTACTCACATCAAATAATGAAGGAAGAATCATGTCAGCAGAAATAAGAATTATTAAAAAGTGTGACGGCACAAGTTTGTTAAGTTATGTCTGTCGAGTAAACGGTGACATATGTATTTGGCTTGCGTGAAACGTTTTGATAACTTCACCATTAGCAGCGCCTCCAAGCTTTGTGGCTGTAACTGATTGCTAAAACAGTGGTCTTCTAAATAAATTGACCCTTAGCAGTGATTGATTCAATATATTCTCACAATATTCAAAAACACCAGTGAACAAAACTGACCGCAAAAATCTACTAAAAATACCGCTTTATTTAAGTTTAATCATCTACTTATCTAACGGTGGCCGCCATTTTTAATGTTTTTTTTTTCACAATTAGTGATAGCCCATGTCACGTCGACAAATCCAATGATACCTAATTTGTTCAAATCTATCCAGTGGTTGAGGCTACAGGACGTGCTAAAAAAATAGAAATACAAACACATATACATAATCTCATTAAACATTACCTCCCTTCTGCGACAGTGGGGTAGAAACCTAATAAAATAACTAAAAACTCGCTAACGGTGTTACCTCAACCTTATACTGCAAGCGCGTTTCTTCCGCGTTCACACAAATGGAAATAAAATTCAATGTACCGTATTCAGTTTGTCTAAAATAGTATGTGTCTAAAGTGCACGGATGTTATGTTTTATTTTTGGCTTCATTTCATGTTTTTTTTATGACAATCTAAATTTTATATTCATCAATATACTCAGACTGTATTAATAAACGTAACATTTAGTTGGCAATTGGCTCAGTGTGGTTTGGCGCTGGATCCCGTACATGCCCGTGGTTGTAAAACGTATATGAGTTGGCTGTCCGTCAAAAAGTAGATTGAATACTTTTATTATTTTTGTGTGATTTTAATTTATTTATAACAATTATTTTATGTATTGGTGTTTGTTGTTCCCGTGTATGGCGTGTTCCGGTTTTATAGAAATGGGACGTCAGTGTAATTTAATAACAGACACATGAGTATGACACATTCCAGCTTTGTCACTGAGATACATCTTGCATGCTGCAACTGTCTTTTTTTTTTAAGGATGGGAAATTCTTCCGCTCTGGGTGGAGCGGAAAAGCGTGTCAGACTCTAATTGACTAAAACCCATCCGTGTTCCTTCTAAAGCCCTTTGCATTCCAGGGCCATGATTGTAAACTTTCGAAAAATTGACAAATTTTCAAATTTTGATGCGTAAAATAGTATTCCAAATGTTCAGCATTTGGAATACTATTTTACGCATCAAAATTTGATAGTCTATAATCTCGCGAAGTCATTCCCAGAAATTGTGGACTGACATAAAATGGCGACCAATTAGAACAAAAGTCTACAATTTAACCGTTTTCCTGTGATAGTAAACCTGGAAACAAGGCTCTCATTGGTCTATTCAGAGAAAACGAAGACCAACTTTCACACCAAAACAGAAAAATTCTAGATCAGACAGCTGATTGGTCGCCAGTTTGTGTATGTAAATGTTCAGTTGACAATTTTTTAAGAGTATATATTCTCTCAAGTTATTTTATAATCTTACGGAGTTTGCTATTTTCCGGTGACATAGCCACGAGCTGCATCTAACTGCCAACTACAGAAGATATTTGCTCAACCACGTCCTTGGGTTTTTAGAGTAATAAAACTTACGTATATTTCCTACCGTTGCTCACTGAGATTATTTCTAAATACTTATATTGTTCAGTCGCTGCTACCATTGTGTAATCACGTATAGGTGGCACGAAATCTTAAGTAAATAAGATGATAATATTGTTTATCACGATTTTGAAGCATGGTTTTATTTTTCTTCCTTATTGTGTTATATTATCTTCTTTTCCATATCCTGCAAAAGTTCTATACGAACCGGGGATTATTGTCGGCCCAATTTGATAAGAAGCGTGCATGGGGCGTCCGCAAGGCAGATTTGGCCCCTCATATGCCTTCCAAAGGTCCGGGTCCCAGGGTTATGATGAGAGTGATCTACAGGCACTTGTTAATATTTGTATTAAAAAGTGTACGTTATAAAATAAGGTGCATTTTTTTAATGGATAGTTTTTGTACGTTCTTCTTCCTCCAACTCAGGAGACTTTTATTAACTATCATTAGTAATACTCCAATTCATAACTCCTAAAGCCTGTTTTTAGAGCGTGTATTCAGAATCAGTGACAGTGGTAAAACGTTCTAAAATACTATGGAAACAGGACTGTCCAAGGGTTATGCGGCGGAATTTGTTCGAAATAGTCACCGCGGCCCTGGAACGCAAAGGGCTTTAGAAGGAACACGGATGGATTTTAGTCAGTAAGAGACTGACACGCCCTTCCGCTCCACCCAGAGCAGAAGAAGTCATTTGATGAATTCCCATCCTTAAAAAAAACAATGTAATTGACCTACAAATGATCTGCAAGTGTATCCTTAGCTTTAATTGTAACTATTAAGGGAAACGATTACTTACGTCAAGAGATGTCAGCATAGAAGACGGGGCCCGCTAGAGCCAGAGCCTGCCAGGGTTGAGGAATTTGTTCGAAAGGGTCACCGCGGCCCTGGAACGCAAAGGGCTTTAGAAGGAACACGGATGGGTTTTAGTCAGTAAGAGTCAGACACGCCCTTCCGCTCCACCCAGAGCAGAAGAAGTCATTTGATAATTTCCCATCCTTAACATAAAAAAGGTGCCTACGTACTGACATTAGTACAATTATAAGAAATTATGACGAAATAAAATAATGACTCATTAGACAATGACGAGATGCTGTCAAGATGATAAATAATATGTTTATAATTGCATTATGTTATTATCTTCTATGTAGACAACCAAGATAATGCCATTGACAATATTTCTTTTCACTTGAAACTTGTTTAATTTGTCTAGAATTAATAACGTTGTTTTTAAATCAAACACAATAAAGGTGAAAGGGTTTTTGACCCCTAGAAATTGTCCTTGTACAATACAAGCAGTTTTTTTCTTACATTAAAAGTTTTTTAAACTGAGAGTTTTAATGGCTTTTGGTTAATATTATATCACAGAGCAGCGAGACGCCTTGGTGACTACCTACTGTTACAGAGAGCATTGTCATAATAAAAATGTCCAATTAATAAATCAAGTGTGTGAGTGAGTGTGATAATTCTGCCAGTCGATTCTGTAAACATGTCGAAGTGAAGGCTTGGGTGAAGTGATCACGAGGTGAGCTGTCAATCCATGTAATCAAGATGGAATGAGAGTTCATTTTGTGACCACGTGATACCTTGATTATATGGATTGACAGCTCACCTCGTGATCACGTCACTTAAGTTTCACTTCGATATGTTTACAGAATCGACCAACATGAATGACTTGACAGCTGAAAGGGAACATTGCACTGACATGAATATTGCTAGTAATGGTGGATCCGCGCTCTGTGGATGTATGTTATGCAAACGACAAAAATTTAGTCAGTAATTCAATTAATATGTCATTTAAAATTAGACTAGATTGCGACCTCATTGTATGAAGTCGATGTGACTTCATACAATGAGGTCGCAATCTCAATAAAGGTATGCGGGACTTTACTCTGTCCCGCATACCCTATGTTGTCTTTTATCACAGATTTGATGTCACTAACTGCAACAGACTGCTTGGAATATTTCGTCAGAATCCTTGAATAGTTTGAGTTTTTTTGAGGTTATATGTTTTTTTTATTTTTTATTTCGGTGTCAAGATTTGTAATATATTCAAAATATTCCTATGAACCAGTATTGCCAGTGTTTTCATTTACTGACGTACCGATGTCTTCTCATTACATAAATCGATGTATCGAATGACCATACAAACTTTGCGTGACCAGACCAGCTAGTACTTTGGTCTTCCAACCTCAAGGCCCCATGAAACAGATTCTATAAACAGTAAACTTAATGGTGTTAATATCAAACTGTCATACAAACAAACAGAAAGACAAACAATTTTCCCATAAATTAGAGACCAAGTGTGAATGAAAACTATGCTCTTGTTTGAAAATAGCGTTTCAACAATTTGTACCGTTTAGAGTTAATTTTGCACTTGAGGAAAATGCGAAGAAACGATAGAACCTTCTTTTGTGCGCCGAACAATGGAGTTAGGTACCAAAAAGTTAAAAATCATTTTGTTTTGAGGGAATATGCGAAGCAAACGTGGTAAATACAAAGGGGAATGCCGACTTTAGACCTTGCGATGCCCAAGAAATTTAATTTAGTAAAAAAAAAATGTAATTTTTACGTAATTAACTCTTCTATTCACGACGCGATACAAGTCAGTAACATTTTTTAATAAATATTGAAACGATACAACGAAATAAACAGACATTTGCTAGGTTGCCAATTTAAAATCCGGGAAAAAATAAAAATTTGTTGTAAAACATTGATTTGACATTTACACAGTCATATTGTACTTTATTTATTTGCCCTTTTGTTTATAGAAGTCCCAATGCATTCGATGTTACTTGTGGGCACTCAGGGCCTTAATCACTATGGTGGCTTTTTTTTTTTTTTTTAAGGATGGGAAATCATCAAATGACTTCTTCCGCTCTGGGTGGAGCGGAAGGGCGTGTCAGACTCTTACTGACTAAAACCCATCCGTGTTCCTTATAAAGCCCTTTGCGTTCCAGGGCCGCGGTGACTCTTTCGAACAGATTCCGCAACCCTGGCAGGCTTTGGCCCTAGCGGGCCCCGTCTTTTATGCTGACATCTCTTTGAGGCGCACGTGAAACACAACGCGCCATCGACCCGGGCCTGGTGGTGATCGGACAGCGAGCCACCCAATGCTCGCCGTCCGCAGGCCCGCGCCTACGGTGGCCGGGGATCGCCCTGCGACTCCCGACGCCCGGGGCGTCTTCTCCTGTTGCGGCGGTTGGGGCGAAGGCCTTGCCTTTCCCTCGCGCGGCCCTCCTCCTCCTTTGCTAGCATTACTGCTTCGCAGAAGGAGGTGACCGCTTCCCAAGTCTCCTCGCTCCGGACCATGGATTCAACCAGGGCCGGACGCGAGAGGTTGCCGCCGCCGATCGCCTCGACGAGGACACGGCGGTGCTCAGACCTCCACCGTATGCTCCACCGTGTCCTCCGGGCGATCCTCACAGTGCTGACACCCGGGCATGTCCTCCCGCTTAATCCGAAACAGGTACCTCCCGAAACAGCCGTGTCCGGTTAGTACCTGCGTCAGGCGGAAGGTGAGGACGCCGTATCGCCTCTCCAGCCACTCCTCAAAGAGGGGTCTTATCGCCGCAATTGTGGCGTGCCCATCATACGAGGGTCGAGCCATCAACACAAATCGAGACCAAGGCCTCGTACTGTTGCGGAACTTGATCGAAAGAGTCACCGCGGCCCTGGAACGCGAAGGGCATGTGGAGGAACACGGCCGGGTTTAAGTCAGTAAGAGTCTGACACTCCATTCTGCTCCGCCCACAGCGGAAGGAGTCAGTTGATGATCCTTAAAAGAAATTCTCCGATGAAAAACCCTATACCACATGTCGAATCAGAAATCGAACTACGAAAAAGAGTTCTAAAGTGCACTTTTTTTCTTTTTTATGGATAGGAAATCATCAAATGACTTCTTCCGCTCTGAGTGAAGTAGAAGGGCGTGTCGGACTCTTACTGACTTAAACCTTTCCGCGTTCCTTCTAAAGCCCTTTGCGTTTCAGAGCCGCGGTGACACTTTCGAACAAATTTCCAACCCTGGCACACATGCTTAACTTAGACATATTATTGCAACAGGTTTCCATATCCTATGTATCAGTGCCTACCAGAGTCTAAAAGCGAATGTTAGTAAGAGCATTTTACTCCTCACGATATTTCATACAAATAGTCCCAACGATACTGTGTTAAGAAGACTAAGAATCCTGGAATGGTTTTTGATCACCGCGCGGTTGAAGCCGCTGGCAGGAGACAGAAACAATTCAATTTCACTTATTAAAGTAAGCATGAGTCATTAATTAGTAAAAAAAACTAACAAGAAATAAAAAAGGAGATCTAATCCCCAAAACTGAATTTCACCCTGCTAACGCTATCGTATGATTCTCCTAACCTATTTTGACGTGTCAATACCATCATGATTCCGGTGTGAGAGAGAGACGGAGCTAAGCAGGACGAATAGCACGCGTCAATGCAATCATGATTCCTGTGAAAAAGGGATAGCCCTTTTTCACAGGAATCATGATTGCATTGACGCTTTTTAGTTAAAGTCAAAGTCAAAGCATTTATTTCAAATAAACCATTAACAGTTACTTTTAAATTGTCAAAGGCAATCCGTCAAAAACAGGTTATTTGCACGTTCCAAAGCGTAGATCTCTATGGAGAAGAATGTGCAAGAAACTCCACGGAAACTCTTTTAAAACATTTTATGTTTACAAAAATTCTGGTTACATTAACCTTGTTGCTTCTATATCCAATGTAAAGAAAGAAAAAAACAATTTACAATATCAAATATTGAAATGACATGACGCGTGCATCAGCACCATTCAGCTCAACCATTTTGAAGGGAACTGAATGATCCGATACACCCGCCACCATCAGCGAGACATTGAAGTGTGCATGACACACCCTCAACTAGTTGGGGGCTCTCCATCAATCTGACTAGCCTCTTTCCAAATATGTTGAGATCAGCTTTCAGCCGTACGGAACACATCTGAATAGGTACCAGTATTTTACATAAAGCGATTGAGCATCTGGCCTTAACAACCCAGTAACTGTGTAATACGACACAGTCACATTCACGTCAGTACGTGTCAGATCTTCTGACTTCTCGTAACGACTGTCAAAGATGTTGAAATGTTAGCCGGGACCGGGCTTCAAAAGGTTTCCAAAGTACATAAGAAACTCGATATCGCCCCTTTGCTTCAATAACGTGAAAAGTCCGACGGTTATTTTTTTTTATTTCATAATTGAAACCGTTTTTTTTATTATTATTTATTTATTTCAGACAACATGGTCCATACATTCACACACACAAACAACAACAAACAAAATACTTAAAAGATGTTAGTAACAAAAACAGCTTATACCCAATGTTAGTACTTATATACCACGAGAGCCATTGTAGTCTTTATGAGATGCCTCATAATGGGGCTCTCATCAACTTATCCGCAATCACTCTCAGGAGGCTGTTGCCGCTACCACGCAATCTGGCAAGAAGAGATGCACTCTTCTTGCGCACGACAGCTGAGAAGCCGTCGACTTTGGCTTGTGCAAATATATCTGATGCGCTACAATACCGTGGCAGCCCCATCAGCGCCCTGAAAGCGTTGTTATACTGGACGCGCAGCGCATTGGCGGCCCGTTTGGTACAGTTGACCCATTGTGCAATATGCCCTAAATAGCGTGTTTCACATATTTTTAATTTGTTCAAAGAACGTAAAAAAAAAACAAATGAAGTATCGGACTTATCACATTATTGAAGCAAAGAAGTGATATGTACTTAATAGATGGTCACCCATCCACACACCGACCTCGGCAAGAGTAGCTTAACCTCGAAGTAGTGACCCGTGCGACTGTTATTATTTAGCCACGAGCTTCTCTCACAGACAAACTTTACATTGTAACGTAAATGACCTACAAATGATCTGCAAGTGTATCCTTAGCTCCAATTGTAACTATTAAGGGAAACGATTACCTACTTCAATTTGTACGTTAAATGGCTGACGACGTAGGTACCACATAATGGCCGAGTTAAATAGGAAATATCCTGACTTTATTCTGATGTCTATTTGTAGGTACCAGCGTTTTGAGCTTTGTGAGGCCGTCATTTAAAAAAATTTGCGTGGATTTTCTGAAATATCAGATCAGCTTTGTTTTATGTTTAAGGAATTGCTTATTAAAAACCTTTTCTTGGGTGGCCAAGTACTTTTGAGCAGTAGTGCATAATTGATGAACTAACGACCAAACCAATAATGTTGTCATAGGTAAAATATTAAAATTTGGCTTTTTGATTAATTGTACAAATCATCAGCATCATTTTAGCCGGAGACGTCCCATCGGTCCACCAAATAATGTGGTTGATCAAATAAACCACAGTATTATTTTGATAAATGTAAATCAAATTATTGATGAATATAAATGAGGATGTAATTTAATTCAATGTATATAATAATATAATACAGTTTTGAATGACGTATTAATAGAATTTCTGACTAAATAATTCGAGTAGTTTTTGTGGTTTGTATTAAATCCACAGAACGCGGATCATTGGAAATATTTATATTTATTATAAAAAGTCTTGCGTGGTCAGGTGAGATAGTGGTCAACCACAATCTCACCTGATGGAAAGCGATGATGTGGTCGACGATGGAGCACACTTGTCTAGTAGTAACCTATTCACTCTTAATAATAATAAATCTTTATTGGAACAAACATCTTGACTTAAAGACTCCAAGAAGGTTGTAGCTATCAGGAAACACAGACTCCGGCAAGGAGTTATAATCAGTGATCGGATAATTGGGTGCTTATATACCTAAACTTCTTCCCGTGAAAGAATAATATGTATATTTCTTTCTGAATAACTAAGTAATCCCGGGTTCCCAGGATTGAACAATTTTGTAAAAACAACATAATGAGGTTTATAGCAGTGGTTATTTTGATTTAGTGTCTGTATTTTATTCAAAACAAACGGAAAAACATAAAAACTTTCATTGTAAATTAAAAGTTCCATTAGAATCGGCTTTTTAAATTTAAAAAAATTACAATGAGAGTTCACAACGAGTTCTAACTATATTTTGTATGCGAGATATTTTTTAGCAATCTCATGAATTTCGAACGATTCCGGGATCCGGGATTCTGAAAAGCATGTCCGTATTGTACTTTCGTGGGAGTAAAAGTGAAGTATAGGTATATTAGCGCCCGATTATCCAATCACTGGTTATAATACTTACCTGTGCGCACAATGAAAATATTCCTAAATCAGTATTAAGCATATATTCCTAACAGTGCAATGTGCACTGGTTGTCATAGCCACTGTCAAAATTGACGGGCCGTCAATTTGTAAGACAAAACGGTGACATTAACTATCACGCTTAAATGTTCGAAAATCCTAAATAATCCGAAATCTGCAAAAAAACAGCTTATTTAACCTTCTTGTAAAATAAATATCATTTACCATTATATATCCTGTTTTTTTTAACACCAAACCAAACACATCGTGCACATAGCTTCTTACTTGTAAATACATCAACCAGTTCTGAGGTGTACTTCTTGGGCATTCAGGAGTAATTGCCGGTTGGTGCCCTATTCTATTAGGAATGTCTAACGGGGCTTCTGCGAGAGAAGCTTTGCTTCGGCCCTTCCTACGCCTACCAGAGGTCCCAAAAACACGTAAAACATATCTCTTTAAATTACAGCACAAATACGGAAAATCATCATTTCCGCATAAGGCATGCTGCCAGAATGGCTTCATTTTATGCTCATTGAAGAGCAACTGTTATTTAATCCGCTGCACGATTATAGAGCGTTTTACTCGACTCGTCTGGCCTTCCTTGCTTGTTCAGTTAAAGTTATGTTAGTTAATAATTAGCCCATCATTGTCACATTGCATTTTTCCATTATTTTAATAGCTTTTGTTTAACTAAAAATTAAATTTAAAACAATTATCCCCAACCGGTTGAGCTGTTTTGCATACTATGGTTTGGATGACAATTATTTTATTGTACGGTAAGCTAAGTGATATTATTCTAAATTCAAAATGTTGGTTATGAGTATCAAATGCCAGTTTGCTGAGTGGAATTCAAAAAAATATTGTAATAAACAAAAAAAAACATCACAATCGGTTTTGGCGAAAATATCGCTGAACAAATACAACTAAAAAAAAATTTTTTTTATTAATAATAATAATGGTAATTGCTTTTGCACCTAGAATTTCACTTTGTCTAAATCCACAACATCGAAAAATCGAATTTGTTACCTATTATATATATTATATTGTATAATAATAATGTTATATATTAAAATAGAACATTAGTATAAAAGCCTCAACTTCGGAAGCCAAGAGATCCCTCTTGGCTTCCGAAGTTGTTCAAAATTAGTTTCTAAAAATAGGTTTAGCAAATTAGGTAATATCTCATAAGAACCGGTATCAAGCATGGTATTAAGACATACAATATTAATAACCTGAAACATGCGGTTCAAATCCTATTATAATATATTCATGAATATTCGACTTATAAATCCAAGACGTTAAGATAATACGCTGTTTATTTTCCATTCCATCGAGCCAGTTTCCGTATACAGGTTGTTTTTTTAATCGATGTTAATTCCCAGAGGAATGGTGCAGGAAATTCTAGATAATTATTAATGATTTTATAGTGTCATATCCCTAGGGTCAAAATGTTCGCTTTTATCGTTTATGAATACCAAAATGTTGTTATAAATTTTTAGCTTGTCATGCATTATATTGTGTCCAATTTAAACGCTTAAGTAAACGGTTTCATTGGAAATAAATTGGTAGTTTTTCCATTAATTGATTCCTCTTCTTAAGCTCGTATCCTCAATCAAACACTTTCTCACAAACGTTTCACACTTCCCTTTATCCAGTCCTGCCGGTCGATTCTGTAAACATGTCGAAGTGAAGTGATCACGAGGTGAGCTGTCAATCCATATAACCAAGATGGAATGACTGCTCACCTCGTGATCACGTGACATCTTGATTATATTGATTCACAGCTCACCTCGTCATCACTTCACCCAAGCCTTCGCTTCGACATGTTTAAAGAATTGACCGGGGCAGGGCCGCTCACATTTATGCTTTGCCTGTTACTTTGACGAGAGTTCCAATTCTTCATATTTTCAAGCAACGCAACGTTGCCATTCGCATCTCAATCGCAATATGTCAGCATTTATGACTGAGATGCGAATGCGTGATTGCTTAAGTGATAGTAGAATTGGCCTTTAACTAATCGGTCCACAAGATTCTCGGTCTGCTTAAGCTCCTATGACCATTCACTATGGGCTTCCACTTCAATTTATTTATTCAAACAAATTTTAGATATTTGTGGGAAAGACAAAAATCTAAACGAATATAATAAAGCTGAAGAGTTTGTTTGTTTGACCGCGCTAATCTCTGGAACTACCCAATCGGATTTGGAAAATTCTTTTTGGCTATACGGGAACGGGAAAAAACGGGATATGCGCGTACGAAGTCGCGGGCAAAAGCTAGTCATCAATAAAAATATATTTCTTGCACCTCACCCTGTTTAGACACGAGAAGGCTGTACGGTTTCAAGAAGCAATTAATGAAAAGCATCTAAGCCTAAAGCGATGGAAGCGGGTAATTGATAAACTTTGCCAAAGCCACTACTGTTTGAGAGTAGAACGGAAACGTTTGCTGGTTTGAGGAACTTTGTTCACAACATGCTTGAGACTGGCGTGGTTCATTATTGGTATGATAAGTTTGTAATGTGAATTAGTTTAAGTAAATTTGGTCCGGGGTCTTTTAAGTTATTTTTAAAAACTCATCGAAAATCAGGTCGACGTGCCATGACTTTGTAAATCGGGATTTAAATTGAAACCAAAAAAATTAACATCCTATTTTAAACCACTTTTCAAACCCTTTCCGGTCGATTCTGTAAACATGTCGAAGTGAAGGCTTCGGTGAAGTGGTTAGTTTCTGAGATATCGCCGTTTTAGTGAACGCGGTCAGCGCGGGAAAAGTCGCGCAATATGACGCGACTATTGGAGTACCTTTTTTGTATGGGATATCATCAAATGACTTCTCCCGCTTTGGGCGAAACAGGTGGGAGTGTTAGGCCTCTTCTGACTAAAAACCCACTCGTGTTCCTTCAAATGCCTTCGCGTTCCAGGGCCGCGGAAACTCTTTCGAACAATTTCGCAAACTTGAACAATTATAGTAGCTACATACGCGAAATATCAGCTCGAGGATATGAGGAGCTCGTGGCTAAATAATCACAGCCACACGGGTCGATCTTCAAGGTTCAAATCAAAGTCACTCATCCACAGAGCAACCTCGGCAAGCGTTGCTTACGCTTGCCGAGGTTGCTCTGTGGATGAGTGACTATCTCAACTTACCGAGACTCCTTCGTGCCTCGGATAGCACGTTAAGCTGTTGGTCCCGGCTGTCATTTGTAGATCTTTGGCAGTCGTTACGGATAGTCAGAAGCCAGAAAATCTGACACCACAGTCTTGCCAAGGAGTACCGTGTTACTTAGTTAGTGGGTTGTGGAGGTCTGATAGGCAGCCGCTTCACGTAAAGTACTGGTATTCAGCTGAATCCGGTTTGACTGGAAGCCGACCCCAATATAGCTGGAAAAAGGCTAGGCAGATGATGATACGCGCGATATCGGCCCAACAGAGCCTAACGTATAAGTGGATAAAGTTTTGAGAGCAATCTGTCAGACATCAGACACTCAAAGATCTACCACCAACCTTATTCTCTGTTTGTCAAGAATCAAGTTCGTCTACAACCTAAGTTTACCCCCTCTTGGACGATCAATTGTAGCTTCAAGGTCTAGATACTAAAACCGGATGAATGGGTAACTACCGCTTTTCATTCTGAAGTGCTCATCAAGTACGGTTTGGGAATATAGAGGAACTGAGTTGTGCTAGTGAGAGAATTGTTGGGACGATCAATTTCGAAAACAAAATTGATTGAAAATGGTGAATAGTGTGTTTGGAACTTCAGATCATAATATTAATAGATCAGTTAGAGAAGTACGCCACAGTAGATAAACGTTTCAAATTTGATGCAAGTTAAGGTTTATGCACTTGCCTAACAGTCATAACCAGGGATTTTTCAATTTATTAGCCACCTTTCAAAGGGTGACAATGTAGCGGCATCAATGCCGCCACAAGAAAACTTAACGAAGTGATATTTGTACGGCAACAAAAAGAACCGCAGCGCCATCTATCTCACCAGCTGCAAACTAACAACGAAATCCTGCATCGCGCAAGCAAAGTTCTTCGTACGATTCGAACATATACAACAGTTCGAATATCAACTATCGAGCAGTCGCCCACCAGACACAACAACCGTCCGGTCGGAGGAGTATCCCTTTTCAATGAAGGTTTGCGGGACTTTACTCGCTGTAATTACGGATAATATCTTTGACCACATCATCGTTTACCATTAGGTGAGATAGTGGTCAAACTCGTGCCTATCAATAGTGTTAAAAAAAATTGAAGTGGGATTGGCTTTGAAATTTGAAAAAAAAACAGTTGGTCAGATAAAGTGCGATTTCTGTATAAGAATAGAATCGAATATTTATTTATTTGCTCAGAATGTAGTTATTTACAGTAAGGTGGTTACAATAATATTAAAGAATCCTTGTACATTCTACTACTTTGGCGTGCAAACAATGATGCAGTTCATCATCAAACACACAAAACTAAAACTTATCAGCTAGAAAATCCGATCCGGAGTAGTAACATTTATTTATTCAAAGTACAGTTAGTTTCTTTTTGAAACTTGTTACTGGTTCCTCTTTTATGGAAATGGCCAGCGAAAACTGACAGTATAGTTTAAACGTCAACGTATTATGATATATCACCCACCATCATTATATTTCCGTAAGTCGCCCTAGATATACCAACATAGTTTAGTTCACACACTGAAAATAACTTTCTGTATATAAATATCATCATCAATATAAACTAAGGGGTAACATTCAACCCATTTCCATTCCCTAAAACTGTAATACTAGACCCACAATACTATTCAATTGTTTCAAATCGTACTATTAAAGTTTACCCAACCAAAGTTAAAATCTTTATTGTCGTAAGTACATTTACATGTAGTTCGTATTTGTGAAGTTTGGCTAAACCACAGAGTCTGGTATCCCTAAGAAAAGACGTTATTACAGGTAGAATCAAACCCAATGGTAGCATGGGTTGAGGAACTTCACGTACCCATCAAAAAAATCACCATTTCCTATCAACATTTCCTATAAAACACAAAATATTTTTTTCAATAGTTTAAGTTTTGTTGGTCCCAATCATAGCCAGAAGTGACACGAGCCGTCGATTTTAATAAGTAAACAGAGACACGTTTAGTCTAAATGAAAACTGTTGCGCCAGGTATGACCCATAGGTACCATGTGTCATACCTGGCATTAACAGTTTTAAAAAACAATAAAATTTTGTGACTTCACGTCACATCTGCGCAAAACAGCCATCGCTCACCTTAATGTGAATCCATGTATGAGTCCAGCGATGGTTTTTAGTAATAACCGGTGCCAGCGTTTTGACAATACCTTCTCAAGCAGTGATAAATGATAAACGATAAATGATGAATGGTAAGTGATAAATGATACATGATAAATGATAAATGAAAATTATCAATGGTCAATGATAAATGATCAATGATAAATGATAAATAAAAAATGATAAATGATATTTATTTGTTTTCATTTACATGTAAATGTTTTTTATTTGGTCATATTAATCTAGATGAGGCCGGTGTTTCCCAGCTTACAGTGCCCACCGAGACATCTCCGTGCTCTGCAGTCTAGACTCTTGTGTTGGTGAAACATTGGTATTTGTTTAGTAAAACTTTTGGGTATTCAAGTGAAATAATGGGTTATTGATATTTTCATCCACCCTCCTCGGAAAATGCTCTGGAGAGTTAAGATTTAATAAAGACAATGCTTTAAAATTGTTTGTTAGAGTGCTCTAGACTCCTCAAGGGGGACTAATATTGAACTTATTTATGTACATTGTTTGGAACTTGGAACAGACCTAAGCAAGATCTAAATAAAATACATTTAACTTGTTTTTCCCGCGTCTTCACGACTTATTCCACAATGGTTTGAAATTGTATCTTCACTCTAATCAGACACAGAATGTCACCCATTCACTTCTGAAACACCCGGTATATTTAATATATATTTTTTTCTGTTGACTCTAGTGAAAAGTTCCTTATTTTTTCGAAAACAAGCAAAATGTGTCTGTGACGAAAAAACTGTTAAATTAATAACAACCACAGTAATTGTATTGGTAAAATGTCGTGAAGATTTAATTAGCACCTACTTAAAATAACTGGTTTTTTAAACAAAACATTGGCATTAGGAAAAGACAAAAGTATAGGTACGTTTTTCCCTGTTATTGAAGTAAATAATTAAATCAGTACCTATCAGTCACGATGATCTTATTGTTAAGTGCTTGATTATTGATAAGATATAACGTAGCATCACGCCCGTGGTCGCTAATAGGTTCGACAGGAAGGGGCATGCTTATTTATAGTCCGATGTCTAAATCCTATTAGTATTATTTTAAGAGAATAAATTAATGAGTGATTATATAACATACTTGATAGATTTTAAAAAAGTAGAAAGATACATAGTTAGTGAAATTCTTATTTAATAAGAAGTAAAATTATTCAAGAAGAAAGAAATAAAAAGATAAGACAGAATTTCTGATACTTTTTCTCGGTGTGTACACAACTTGTAAAATATATAATTAAATAAATAACCGAAAGAAGAAGTAAGAAATTTTGCTGTGACCGACAGAGTCCAGGGTCAGAGAAAAATCTAATTAGTCCGTCATTTGACAAACACGCGTCACGTCACGGCACTACAATGGTACAATTTTTACCAGCGACGTGACGTCACGTGTGTTTTCAAAGCACTGTATCGTCTTAATTTTTTATTTACGTGAAAAAAATACGTGTCTAATTAAATCTATCTTACGGACTAATGAGTTTTTTTCAGTAAAATACCACCCTATTGTTTCTCTACGAGTATATTGATATTTTCCACGTGTATGTGTACCGACATTATGGATACCTATAATATTAATAAAAAATACCGGTTTAGTTGCGATATAGACCTCACACAAATCGGGGTTTCGACTGAGAAATTACTGATGGAAACACCCAATAACACTTATGCCTGACCTGGAAATTGAAGCCAATACCTCATGTTCAGCAGTAACGCTTGTGACTATTAAACCAACAGGGTAGTCATTATTGATGAGGTTTTAAAATTAAGGGTGTCCAAGTTGGCATGTAGGTTACATGCAAATTTCAGCTTTCTACGTCCAGTAGCTTCGGCTGTACGTTGTCAGTTTTCTAATGGAGATGGTAGGCAGTCTGATTTGGATTGAAAGCGGAACATTCTCTCTTTTAAAAGGCAACTACTCTTTAGCAAGTCCGAAAACTATTTCTTTGGTTGTTGTCATTTTAATAATTATTTTGTTATAACTCGGCTTCAAGCCTAAACAGTGAACCAATTGTATGAAAAGAACATGGAACCAGGAAATGTAGCAGAACAAGGGGAGATTATCATATTTATTACTCAGCAGTAAGAGGCGACTAAAGAACCAGAGAATGGGCCGCAGCATTCTCGGTACATTGCAACAACTACACTGCGATCGCCAACCCGCCTGCCAAGCGTAGCGATAATGGCAAACCCCCTTTTATGATAAGCACAACAAAAAATGGCTCCTAGTGCCCGGCAGCTCGTTTACCTTTGACTCCAGTAGCCGTCAAGGCTAACCAAAGGGCAATGGAGAGGGCAATGCTCGGGCAATTAATTCCTTGCGTGATCGAATCAAGAATGATAATATCCTCAAGAGAAACAAGGTTACCGACATAGCCCGAAGGATCGCCGAACTGAAGTGGCAGTGGGCAGGGTACATTGTTCGCAGAACAGATGGTCGATGGGGCCAAAAAGTTCTAGAGTGGCGACCGCGAATCGGAAGACGTAGCGTTGGAAGGCCTCCCACAAGGTGGACTGATGACCTAGTGAGGGTCGTGGGAGAAGTGGCCTATGTCCAGCAGTGGACGTCTTTCGCCTGATATGATGATTACCTGCAGTACGTGAGGCAGGTGAGGGCAGTAGGCTGTAATGATGATTACGATAACAAATTCACTGATCAAAAGGCAATAATTAAATAAGCCATTGGTCCCGACTGTCATTTGTATATCTTTCACAGTCGTTATAGGCAAAACTCAGAAAATTAGATACCGGTCTTGTCTTTGGTACCGTGTTACCCATTTATTGGATTCTGGAGTCAGACAGGCAGTCGTTCAATGTAAAATACTGGATCCGGTTAGACTCAAAGCCGAGCCCAACAGGGAATGGTTGCGGAATTCGTTCTAAAGAGTCACCGTGGCCCTGGAACGCAAAAGGCATTAGGAAAAACACGTATGGGTTTTAATAGTCATTAAGAGTCTGACACTCCCTTTCGAGCCCAGAGTGCTAGGAATCATTTGAAGATTTCCCATCCTTAAAAAAAAAACATAGTTTGGAAAAAGCAAAAAGATTGATTGATAAGTTGATCATTTACATCAGTGCCTTGACTTTGTGGCCTATCTAGATCGTAATCGTTCATAATACCATAAATAGGCAACGTAATCGTGATAAATGGGTACTTACGTTATCTCGAGTATTTTGCACTTATTGTGCTGCAACAGGTTATTACAAGTAGTCACGTTCAGTACTTTCAGGTCATCTGACATTATTGAGAAGACATAAGGACGATTATAACTGAATCACGCCAGTTGACCGAAGACTGCAAAATGGGTTATTCCATCTTTATTTTTAGTGTCTCATTCTTTCTTATATTTTATTTACTGAAAGGCTCGCGACTATTACACTTGATGGTACGCGATGGTGTTGAAGACAACGTAGCATGACTGCATGGACGTCTTTTCTCTTCTCTTCTCAGTCGGACACTCTTGTCAGAGTGGTCGTGGTTGCGCAGATGAGGTACTTGGAGAGATGTTCGGTTAGTCGTCGACTTTCCCGAGGACTGCTGTCTTAGCGATGCCATTTTTGCCGGTTAGTCACGTTACGAGTACACTGGGCCATGGTGGACTCAGAAGTTTTTTGTATCGGCTCAATCCAGCGAGTTGGTGATCGACCCTGAATCACCAGTCTCTCCCACGAGTTCTCATTTCTGCATTTGTAACCAATGAACTTTAGGATTCGTGTTTTCACAGTGGACGAAAGGTGGTCTTTGAAACGAAGCTCTTTGATGATGGAGACATTAGTGCGAAACGCCGTCCACGGGATCTTCAGGAGGCGTCTTTAGCACTACATCTCCAGGGCGTTGATTTTACGAAGATCCTGCAGTTTTAGGGACCTCGTCGTCTGATCTCGTCACCACACTCTCCTGTCCTGGAGATGGTAGAGCCGAGGTAGATATAGTAAGCATAAAAGTAGTTTGACTTAAATACCTCAGGTTACAACTGTCGGGAAACACAGAGTATGGAATCGCAAAACCAGCAGTAGCTTTTAAGTACTCTTTGAAATCTATTGTTCTTAATACCCCACTGCCTTAGAAGGAGGGTAAAGTTTTTCTTTCAATGGTCTAAAATATTTAGTATTAATATTTAGTATTTAGTAATTAATATTTAGTTTCGCTACCGTTTCGGTAGCGCCTGTCCCATTAATTAAGGAGTTTTCGACAATCGTTAGCGCTGATTAAATGTCACTTTCTCTAGAACCCCTGGGCTTAGGACTGGAGCACGATCTATCATAAATCAACTTTTAAACTAGACTACTATTTGTGGCACAGGAATCATGCTATCTCTATCGTAACAGGAATAACAGAACAGGATGCGTGGTCATGTTCCAATATTATTTACACTGATTGGCTTGAATGATCGTTTCAATGAGATAATGTACTTGCTTGAGTTGTCTGTTTGTGTGTGTCATCTTTTCATTTTTCATAGGGTTCTGTACCCGAAGGGTAACCAACAGACTCCTAATAAGACTCCGCTGTATATCCATCCGTCTGTCCGTCGGTCTGTCAGCGGGCTGTATCCCAAGAACCGTAATGGGCAGACAGTTGAAATTTTTAAAGAGTTTGTATTTCTATTGCCGCAATAACAACACAGGATAAAAATAAAATAAAAGTAAAACGGGGCTCCCATACAAGGAACGTGTTCTTTCTTCGGTTTATGGTATGGAACCCTTCGTGTGAGAGTCCGACTCGCGTGTGACCGGTTTTTTTTAGTTTTTGGCAAACATTATTCTGCTAGTTGTTTTATGAACAAGAAGGGTAATACTATAATTATAAATACCTTAGTACAGACACAGGGATACGAGTACACTGGACCATGGTGGACTCAGTAGTTTTTTGTAACAAGTCAATCCAGCGAGTTGGTGATCGACCCTGAATCACCAGTCTCTCCATCGAGTTCTCAATTCTGCATGTGACCTTCAGTATTCGTGTTTTTGCAGTGGACGAAAGTCGGTCTTTGAATCCAGTTAGTACCATTCCGCAGAACAATACTTGGTGCAAACTCTGTCGTCCCTCGCCTTTGCAGGTTGTTAAATAGCTGCAGCGATCTTGTTGACGTACATTTTGACTCATATGCCAAGTTCCATACAACAACTATTAATAATGTTTGATTTTAATTTTAATCTTGTTTTTGACATTGGTTTTTAGTTTTTAATTGAATTGAATTGAATTTAATTTGCTTTTATTGTAATTTCGATTTTGATTGTAATTTTGATTTTGATTGTAATTTTGATTTTGATTGTAATTTTATTTTATTATGACTTCAATTTTAACGGTATTATGATTTTAATTTTTGTTTTTAACATTTTTTTATTTGACATCGATTTTAATTTTGAATTAGTTCTAATTTGTTTAAATTGTAATTTTGATCGTGATTTTAAGTTTGTTTCGATTTTGATCTTGTTCTTTTTCTGTTTTGTTGTATTGTTTGTTTTTGTCTGTTTTACTTTTACTTTTAATGATAGTTATATTTCTGCACATATTAATTCGAACTTGATAATTTTTTGTACATTAGACACAATTTTTATAGTATAGTGCTTGTGGCACATCTAATATGTTTATGGGGCATGCGGTGCTAACCTGTAAGAAATTGTTACACTAACCTAATGGCAGAGAAGTACTCAAAATATTTACAGTGTAAACAATTGTTGGTTGGCCAATAAAGGAAAATAAATAAAAATAAATTCCATTTGAAATGTCTTAATTCTAATTAATGGGATCTACGACCCATCGTACATCTACCAAATATACGGAACCCCAGGGTTTCAAAATTTCAAAGAGTTACATAAATAGTGCATTATAAGTTGTTGAATCAACACTGACCAATACTCAACATGAACAACATTTTTCAAGTAGGCTAGTACAGTAGCTCCGAGCAGCTCGCCCGTTCGAATGCGCCCGCGCAACACAAGCGTCAAAGTCGTAGCTTCAGTATCATCGCACGCGGCGATCGTCACGTCTCGGGCATTTACTTGTATTATACCGATGGTAATACTTTATCTGTAAGGATATTAAAAGGCCTGTAAAATGTGGTGGTAGTTACAGTGGCGAAGAAATTTGTGTTTTATTTTGAAAGTGTTAAAGTTTGATTTTAAAGTGGTGAAAGATTGTAATGGTGGGTTCATAGTGAGTGTTTTTTTAATCGATTTAATGTTATTTTTTTTTAAGTATTTTTTTTGTGCATAAAATGAAACTTTTCGCTTAATGACAATATTCGAAGAATTTAATCGAAAACTTTGCTTTTGTGAAGCTAAAGTTCTACATTTATGTAGATGTTTTAATGACTTTTATGATTTTTTTCCAAACGGATTATTTTTTAACTGTCGATTCAAATTTTCACTATAACTATACTACATAATTTTTCATTCTGTATATTTTATAATTAACAGTTTCTTAATTTGCATCAGTCATTAATAATATTATTAAATGATATTGAGAAGTTGAGTAAGTACACCTAAGCCTTCATCATTAAATATGTAACGAAAATGTTTACCCGCCAATCTTACTCAAATTTAGTTGTATTCAAAATTAAGTATTAACAGCCAATCCATCAGAAAAACATTTACTTATTTTACCTAACGGATCATTTTAATATGCAATGTGAAACAATGAATATAGTATGTTAAAGACTTGCTAAATACATAATAAAGGTGATAGAGACGTGTGCCATTCAAGCTTAAAGAAGCAGTATGATACGTCACAATGTTTTGTTCCCAAACAAATCAACAAACAAACACTTGAAAAAAATACCATAACACCCACTTATAAGGTTCAATTTTCCTTACAATATGAATGTTGTGAAAGCACTATATTCTCAAATTAACTTAATTTACATCAAAGTTGATATTTGTTTAGGAAAGTACATGAGCCTTTTTTGCACTCCATCCAGTTCAGAATCCTATAAAATGCTGTCCGATATAAAAATCTGGGAAATCCGCGATAGCAATGCAGACCGTAAACAGTGAATATTTAACCATTATTATAATGGATGCATCGGTGAGTATTTTATCGGATTCTGGTTGGATGCAATGCAAAAGGGACCTTTATTTCGAATTTAAAAATAGTTCAAAAGATTCTCAGTTTTTATGCTAAAAAGCACCCCCCTTCCATCAGTTTATTTATTGAACTATTTTTTTTTCAGTCTATAAACATTTTTATGAACTATTTTTTTTTAAGTCTGTAATAAAATCTCGTTTGATTCCTTTCATGAAATTAATATTCTTCTTTCAAATCTACATAGTTTAGTTATTCAAAACAGTTGCATAAATTATTTATTTTGATTGATAATTGATAGGCTTGTGTTTGATCACAATCTTACTTGATGGAAAGCAAAAAAATTAAATAAGTATTTTTTTAAATTTCAACGCTCTCTAGCACTGCTTCTACATTTAAATGTTTTATTCAACCATATAAACACACCTTTATAATGAAGTGTACAGAGATAAGAACAAAACGCAAATACAGTTGATACTATAAAAGGATCATATTCAAACAGTGATTTTCTTCCAGACGGCTTATAAAGACAGTGCCAGTAAAGGGGTAGGCAGAAACAGTGGTGATTCAGTGACAATGGTGTACACGATCAGTCATCAAGTGAACAATGTGGACAAAAGTGAAAGAAAACGTTCTGTGTGGAAGGAGATTCTTTTGGCTGTATTGGGTATGTGATTTTCTTTTGTTTTTAGTGTTTGATAAACTGTTAGGAGCTGGAGGCTAAATCAAAACAGTCGCACAAATCTCACTACGAGGTTAAGCAACGCTTGCCGATTTTCGTCCGTGGATGGGCGCCCATTACACAGTAGGTTTTGCTGTCAGTTTAACCACAATCAAAGCTTTGATTGAAGGATAACCTATCGTCTAATGCAGTGACTGTTGTTGCATGAAAGTGACTGACGAAAATCTAGATATTTATTAATCACGACTTTAAAGTGAATGGGTCTGTTTTTTATGTTTATGGAATGGGTCATGGGCGAATAATACACCGTCGCCATATTTAAGATCAGTTTAAGTTTATGGTAATGACAATTGAATTCATTTATGGTGAGTGATGGAATTACAATAGTTAGGTACCTTACTTCAGATTTAACATCACTATTAAATCATAGTGATCTTTATACTCTTTTCAATAAGGTTGCTAGTGGGTGATTGTTTCTGTATGGTGTCGGACGTAAAAGAATAGCACCATCCCATCACGATTAAGGGACTCATCAGACTATGACCAGCAGCATACTCTGTCCATTGCAACAGCTATACTGCGATCGCCAACCCGCCTGCCAAGCGTGGTGATTATGGCACCCCCCCCCCCCTTGGGGGAGGCTTATGTCCAGCAGTGGACGTTTTTCGGCTGGTTTGATGATGATGAGACAATTCACATTCTATCAGCGTTAGTGGGTCTAAATGCAAAAACATATTTGTGTTGGACTTTTAACAATAATTGTTATCGAATATTGGAGCTAGTGGCTAAATAAATACAGCCGCACGGGTCGATCTTCAAGGTTAAGCAACGCTTGACAAGGTTGGTCTGTGGATGGGGGACCATCTTAAGATACCGAGTTTACTCCGTGCCTCGAGCACGGTAAACCGTTGGTACCGGCTATCTTTTGTAGATCTTTGGCAGTCGTTACGGATTGTCAGAAGCCAGTAAATCTGACTCTAGTCTTGCCAAGAAGTACCGTGTAAGTTAATGGGTTGTGGAGGTCTGTTAGGCAGCCACTCCACGTAAAATACTGGAAATCAGCTGAATCCGGTTTAACTGGAAGCCGACCCCAATATAGTTGGGAGAAGGCTAGACAGATGACAATAATTGTTATCACTTACAAATCGACTGCCCCAGAAGGAATGTATTGTTTTTCGAGGCCAAGTTTGTATGCCGTTTCCTTTGGTACGTCTTGTAACTGGATACATTTTAACAAATTAGGTTCATTCGTCTTAAACGCCGGAGTGACATACAAGGCTATATGAATACATTTTGAAAACAATCGCTGTTTTGTTATTGAATGCGAGATAATTTGAGTCCATTGCCACCAACTCAAGAATCGACTTTATTGATTTTTAAGTGGACAGTTGTATTAAAGAAAGGCCCTAAATAAAGTATGGAAGGCAGTCCAATTTGAATTCTACCATGTTTGAGATAGAGTTTGTTGTTCTAAATTATTGTGATAATTAATTCGAATTCCGAATTCAAATTATAATGTTGATTTTTCATAAGAATAACAATTGATTGATTCTCTTTCGTGAGGAAGGTTCGTGTCTATGTTTGTTTACGGTTTTATTAACTTGGTAATGGTCCGTGCCCCTTTTTCTCAATAGAAATCTACACTTTAAACATGCAACTTCTTATTATTATTTGTGAAAATTAACTAATTCTACTACTATAATAAATTCAAACTGAATCACGCAAATTTTTGGATTTAACCGTTTTACTTTCTATTCTTGATGACATTTTCTAAAACTTCAGTTAAGTACATAATGTAGTCAGAAATCAGTATTGAAACTTTTAGATTTTTTGTCCATGCACATTTATTATGTAAGCACTTATTTTAACCGGTCAGCTCCGGCAGGCTCCGGCGGGCTGCGGCGGGCTCCGGCGGGCGCTATATTGCTATATTATATCGCTATATTACAACTATTAAATATTTATAAATTCGTAAATTGTGTCTGTCCGTTTGATACGTTTTAACTTCTAAAACGCTGAACAGATTTTGATGAAACTTGGCACACAGGTCATACACACACTACACGCTTGGATTACGACATTTTTATCTTGGTACCAAGTTTTCTTGGCATAATAGCAAAAAAAATTTAGTTAATAAATGAGGCATTAACTGGATCATGCTCAGAAAACATTCACATGTGAAAAACGTAAGCAACCTTGCACTTGAATTAGGTATGGCATCGTCAAATGTATTGTTTAATTTTTAACGGGCAGTGGCCATAATAGGTGCTAAGCGAATAGTTGAACACGGATAAATCAATTTGCGCACTAACGCTTAGTGTGACATGATTTGTGTAAAAGTCCATACAAATCGTATGCTTTTTTTTAAGGATGGAAAATCATCAAATGACTTCTTCCGCGCTGGGCGGAACGGAAGGGAGTGTCAGAATTTTACTGATTAAAACCCATCCGTGTTCCTCTTTCGGTGACTCTTTCGAATAAATTCCGCAACCCTGGCAGGCACTGGCCCTAGCGGGCCCTTACTACCATGCTGACATCTCTATGAAGCGCGCGTGGAACACAACGCGCCGTTGACCCGGGCCTGGTTCTGATCAGACGGCGAGCCACCTTACGCTTATCTTCCGCAGGCCTGCGCTTACGGTGGCTGGGAATCGCCCTGCGACTCCCGACGCCCTGGGCCTCTTCTTCTGTTGCGGCAGCTAGAGCGTGAGGTTTGCCTTTCCCTGAAGCGGCCCGCCTCCTCTTTTGCTAGCATTACTGCTTCGCAGAAGGAGGTGACCGCTTCCCATGCTTCTTCTCTCCGGACCATGGATTCAACCAGGGCCAAGAGAGAGCGAGAGGTCACCGCCGTCGATCGCCTCGACGAGGAGACGTTTACGGAGTTTCGCTGCCCAATCTTAATAGACCCTGTATTTTGTTTAAAAAACCAGTAGATCCCTTTACGATAACCACGTTTTATCTCGGGTAAGTAAACATAGTAGTAACAGTAAACAAAGACAATGTGTTCTGGTATTTCACGGAATATTCGTGTGTTAGTCAAAGAGCTGCGCCAATGCTAAGCTTCTTATCAGCGAGAATAATGTCCTTTGTAGACGAGGAGCGTGGAGACTTATGTAACCGCTATCGTTTGAGCCCTTTTGAATTTCGTTTCTTTAGCTGTTGATTTTTCGGTAAATTAATAAAGATTTATTTTTTAAATTTTCACACATGTGGGTTGTGCCCGGGACGGGGCCGGGCCGTGGTTTGTTCGGAGCTCAAAAAGCTCCGGGCCGTGCCTGGAATGAGCCAGACCACGTTATGACAGATCACGACCTGGAGACGTCCCGATCAAGGCCCTGACGCCGGTAAGGGACGCCTTAGATGGACACACATACACATTACACAGATCTGAGTGCCTACTCTACAATTATTAAAGAACGTTCGCATTTGCATGTCAGTCGCAATCTGTCAAAATAGTATGTAAATTGAGGTTTATTTGACAGATCTAATTAATTGATAATAATAAAATAGTAATAGTAATTATAGTAGTGGAGTGGTGGTGGTAGTGGTTGTAGTTATTGGTAGTGATTATTATTTGTGTTTTATTATTATTTATTAAATAGTAATAGTAATTTATATAAGTAGAATTGGCCCTCTTATTTGTGATATTCCTCGGAAAAGTCAGGTGAGTAGTATTCACAACTGGCGTGCGTGTATGACCATATATTAGATTGTTAGAATAGTAATGAAGCAAAACGAGTGCGTATGTATAAAAGCAACTGTTCCGTCCCAACCCTTGCTCGAGCCGCGCCGCTGAGCCTGTAGTCTTAAACTCGTCCCTTAATAATAATTCTAGTTCGATCCAGCCCGTCCCTAGCTGTCCTCCCTCCTGCGACGCCTGTAAGGGGTGCCCTTAGCGTGCAGTCGCTTGGTTTGTAAGTTTTTTATAAGCCATGGCTGGAGGCTTTAATATTTATATTAAGGCCACCACAGGCAAGCCCGGTTAAGCAGTCGATAACCTCAGGTTGACTCCGAGACGCCACTCGCTAAAAATAAAAGTGGCATGCTGTAGTTTCTGCATACCTCATGGGGAAAAACTCGAGGGATTTTGGATGTATGTAAATATATTTTCGGAAGTAACAATAAAGTAAAAATAAACTATATCTGTACTTCATGGTGAGAGGCCATATAAACATGATACATTTTGTTATGACAGACTTATTTTCTATTTTAAAATATATGCTGATACTTGTACTATGAAGTAATACATGTTTTCATCCGCTTCTCGGATATGCGTAAGATATTTTTATAAGTTGTTTACATTGTTTCTAAATAGGTTAGTTTTAAATCCGATGATTGAAAACTAACGGTCGTACTCAAGGACGTTGGATACTTGAAAAATATTTAATATTTGACCAGCGTATGAATCTTTGTACAGTCTCAACTAAATTTAAAAATAGTTAATATTTAGGTCAGTTTTGAAGTTTTAAATCAAAAAATTACATTACTCTTGTAAAAAAAATAAATCAAAATTTACAAAACATTGTTTTTATTTTTTATTGACATCTTGAGCATCATGTCCAATGGTATGGTCCGTATTTCTTTGTCATGCGCTAGTGATAATCAATATATTTGTGCCTTAAAGGTGCGGTATAAATGTTACCGGAAATTTGCAGACTCCGTAAGATTGTAATAAATCTTGATTAGATTATTATTTCTCGATATTTTATAAAAAATATTTTTGTATATAATAAATCTCATCCAAATTCATTAGTTTTTAATATATCCGTGTCTTATTTAGAAAAAATAGTTTATTATTTCACGCGATATTTTACAATCTTACGGTGTTTGCCATTTTCCGGTGACATATACAACGTGTTACAGAATAAACGCAATACTTTTTAAGGGGTAATTGTACTCATCATTATGAACAACTTTTATTATGGGACCAAACTGAAATGCGAAAAAAATCGACTTCCCCATACATTTCTGCATAACTCGACATAATACTGATAAGGTACTGCTGTTTTTTTTTCGCGATTTCGAAGTTGGTCCCATAGTAAAAATTGATAATAATTTTATTATTAGTACAATAACCCTTAACGAGATCTGGTTTTGCGTTTATTCTGTTATACGTTGTATATATTCGTGTCAGTAAAAAATAAACAAAATTCGATGCAGTGGTGTCACGAAAACAAATGAGTTCATCTTTGAATAAATGTGTGGTTACGGCGAAGTTGACGGCTTGTGAAGTGAACTTAATGATTCATTGGAAATTTCTGCTTTGTTATAATTTTCTGTTTATTGACCTACTTGAGGTAATTCGTGCTAAATCAAAATGAACGTCACCATAATATAAGTCATTATCATTACTCACGCAATGGTGTTGATTCGATAGCTCGATGGACGGATGACACGGTTGGCGCAGTGGTTGAGCGATTGGCTGCTGCGTTACGTGTCGTGGGTTCAATTTCCGCACGGAACAAATATTTGTATGGCTTACAGATAGTTGTAACGAGTGTTGGAGTATGTGAGTTTATATATATGTTTGTAAACGCACCCACGATATAGGAGAAATTCCTTGTGTGGGGCAACGTTTTTTTTTCTTTAAAAAAACGGTAATAGTTGGGTTAAAAACGAAAGTACTTGTATTGCCATACTGAGGTAAATGCAACAAAAAACAGGTATAAAGAAATAATTTGGTACTTAAAGGCGTTAACGAGAGATAGGTCGGCAAAGGCAACACACTGGAAAAAGTCATGACAGTTATGATAGACACCTCTGTCCAGCAGTAGTTTAAGAAAAGTAAAGAGAAAACACTGGTACTGCACGCAAAACCCATCAAGCCATTTTTTTGCATGTTTTTTCCGTAAACTTAACATAATATGTATCTATTAATATTTCTTGGAACAACTCACACACGGTCATCCGATCCCAAACTAGGCAGAGCCTGTGCTATGGCAACCAGACAACTGATAAACATACTTATATTATCTCTAAATACATAAATATTATAGACAAATTATACCAAGACACAGAACAAATGATCATGCTCATCACACAAAGATTTGTCATGGTGGGAATCGAACCCCCGACCTCCGATTTAGCAGTCAGGGTCACTAACCACTCGATCAACAGGCCAGTCAAGTATGATAGAGATATACCTGTCACCGGAAAATAGTAAACTCCGTAAGATTATAAAATAACTTGATAGATTGTAAACTCTCGATAAATTGTCAACTGAACATTTGGAATACTATTTTACAATCTCTCAAGTTATTTTATATAATCTTTCGGAGTTTGCTATTTTCCGGTGACATACCCATACGAGTTAATCTAATCGCCCAATTACCTACTGTGTTTCTCTACAACACTCATACATTGCGTATTTTACTTCTTTCATTACATTTATCGCCCCAATCAACCCGGCAATGTACATAAATAACTCAACAACGTCATGAAAAGTTACATACAAATATTTTATCCTTCATTAGGACTTGTCGAAATGCTTGTGTGAAAACAAACAGGAAATGTTGAATAAATTCAATTATATAGAGAGGTGGCGGTTGATTAGGGATGGCTACGGATGGGTAATCGGTAAATTGGATATTCGGTTCGTTGATACAATGCCTGCTACAAGTTATAAAGAACTTGTTGGTATAGATCAGACAAGGGTTGTGGAATTGTTCGAAAGAGTCACCACGACCCTGGAACGCAAAGGGCATTGGAACACGGATAGGTTTTAGTCAGTAGGAGACTAACACTCCCTTCCGCTATGCTAGAGCGGAAAGAGTCATTTGATGATTTTCCATTAAAAAACAACAGGTGGCCGGGAGTGCCAGCAGAAGTGAAAACTTCAACATTTATTTTTTTGATATCTTGTGAATTTTTGATATCATGGAATGGTTAGGTTAGGTTATTGCTTTAATGATCAGTATAAAAGTACTATCATTTATGTGGTAAAATACAGTATTCATTTATTGCGCTATTGTACACAGACATGACAAATTATATTACTAACATTAAAAATTTAACACTTCAGAACTTTCCCTCCGTCTTACGAATTTTCGATCAGGTCACGCGATCCAGACGCGAGTTTAACATTTTTTACCCATCCCAAAAAGTGCACAACGGCGCTAAAGAAATTTTCACTTCAAAAAATAGATCAGAAGCAAAACGTAAGGCGTTGTTTGACTTTTTTAAGGCGTCGTCCTAATACTCTTAAGACGCTTTTATTTATACGATTAAACACGATCGCGTCGTCGCACTAATCGAGGGTGCCTTTCGGTTTTGCCGAACAAACGCGAAGATCGAGTATTCGTACGATGACCGCTTTGAATTAGGGCGACCGCGCCTCATGAAAGTCAATAATAAAATTAATGAGAAAACAATTATTTCTCATTAATTTTATATTATATTTTATCTTTCAAATGACATTTCAGAAGTGCCTTTAAATGGTTTCATTGAATGCTTTGAGTTTGAGTTTTCATGCTAACATGCGAGAAATTTTTTTTTTTTTTTTAAGGATTTGTTTCTTTCGTTCATGCTGTTACTCGTCGTTGGTTGTGCTAAGTCCGATTAATTTTGCATGCTGGTTGAAAATAAACGTTAGCGCTCAAATGAAAAAATAACACAAAGTTTCTTAGACTGATTGAGTAAAAATATTGCAATATTACTGAAAACTCAAATCGCACAGAAACAAATAAATAACTGAAATCTAAAAATGGCTTAAAGGAAATTTACAATTCCAAGTCAAACCAAAGTCATTATAGTTGAAAGTGATCAGTTTAATAAAAAAGCAACTTCATAGGTATACCTAATATTTGGAATTATATCTCCTTCCAACCTAATATAAATTGAACGCCTGTAATATGTTTTTTTAGAGTTAGCATGTTGATAACACATCTTAAAACAACTAACTGCCCACAAACCTCACTGTCATCTAATTTAATTATCTATTTGACGTTAAGAACATAATTGTCTAGATAATTTATATGACTCACAAACATTTAAACAATATCATCATGAAACCCGAGCATCGAAATCACTTTGTTTTTCTAAAGATTTCATTATTTGAGTGCAGGAAGGCACGTAATTTTATTTGGTACAGATGATCATATATTTTCTTAAATGTATTGCAAACTTCGGAATCAGAAAATAAATTATATTTAGTTATTAAATCTTTTTTACAACAGTGGTACATGGGCGGACTTAATGCAACAAGGTATTATTCTCTACCACTCAACCTTTGGGTTAAAAATACTACACTGTGGTAGGGTACAACAAATAAATAAAATATAAATTTATTTCGGAAAGAATGTACAAATAATATATAATATAAAACCAATAAAATTAATATAAAATAATTAATCAAAAACAAAAGTCATTTATTCAAATTAGGCTGAGTGCCAGCACTTTTTGAACGTCAAAGTTCTACATAAAGACAGTCCCCCAAAACGCCCGCCCGTCACCAGTTCCTAGTGTTTTAGCTGGGAAGAATAAGTGGCGCAACAAACGCCCCAGCAATAATAGGTATTATGTTTTGTAATAATATTTCTGATTAAGAGTATTCATAAAAATTGTGTCGGTTTGAGATGCTGACCCCAAACATAATTTGATTGCCATTTGTATTGTCAGTTCTATTTACAATTCAACTCTCAGACTCATTATTTTCTCTCATCCACGTTTTTACCGGCTTTCCATTTAATTGTATTAAACTAAAATATAGGAAGGTCCTACATTTTTGCTTACTCACAACCCTAACCCCAATTGAGTCCATACGATTGGTCAGAATTGGATAACGAACGTCGAGGCTATAACCAAGGTCGTACACCAGAATATACAAGTACGGTCCCGATTTAGTGAGTGCAAATTAAGTCGGATTATTCGGCAAAGAAAATGTGAAAGTTTTCCTAATTATGTCCCGATTCTAACACGTAGGCCCTAATTAGCCGTTATTCTCTTTGCTGGAGAATGTCTTGAGGAGTATTTTTTCTGAATCGTGTAAAGTAAGATTAATTGCCGACTAATTATGTGTTTGTTCTATAAACACGTACATTGCTCAATTTATAATGAAATAGGTTTTGACATCCGCGTGAAAGTAGAAAATAACGTCATGGAAACGTAAATGTATCCCATGTTCTAATCCATTAGCCCTTTGAACAACATAAATGACAAGCAAGCGCGTGCCGGTATGCCAAACGTCACAAATATGTGACAAAAAGTACGGCGAATTTGTGGCTTGGCGTTGGGGGCACGCCGGCGCCGATGCGTTTATGTTCTGGCGTTCTAAAGTTTAAATACAGTACCGTTTTTTGTTGGATCATCTCTAGTGTGTGTTGCGAATTTCATAATGTACTAAAACATCGAACAAAGAGTTTGTCTCAAATTTTGCATCGCAAATGGAATTTCCTATTCGGAGTCACTGAAAATGTTACAGAAGAGGCTCACAGTGAACCGACTTTATCAAAAACTTGTGCTTACGAGTGGTACAATGCGTTCAAAAGCGGTCGAGATGTAATGGAAGATTTGCCTTGCTGTGGTAGGCCATCAACATTTTCAATTGAAGTTAACATCGCAAAAGTGACGGAAATAGTGACTGAAAATCCTCATTCAAGTTTGAGAGAGATAACTGCTGAACTTTTTGCGGCTCACGAGTCAATCTGCACCATTTTAAACATTCACTTAGGTATGAAACATGTTGCCACTGGACTAGTCTCCAGTCTAGTAGCCATCACTGAGAACTAATTTTTGACCAAAAACTCAACGAATACCATCGAGCAACCACCTTATCCACCAGATATGGCTCCAGCTGACTTTTTTCCTTTTCCTTAACTCAAATTACCACTTCTTGGCACCCGTTATCATTCGGTAGAAAACATAAAAGAGACTTTGCGACGAGAACTGAACTCAATTCCGGAAAAAGCATTTAAAAATTGTTTCGATGATTGGATTATTCGTTGGCGTAAGTGAGTAAGTAATCTCCACGTAAAATACTGGTATTCAGCTGAAACCAGTTTGACTGGAAGCCGACCCCAATATAGTTGGGAAAAAGGATAGGCAGATGATGATGATGAAGTGTATCATTTCTGAAGGTGCATACTTTAAAGGCCATACAATAAATTTAGAAGAATAACTAACATTTTATATTTTGACTTGTTTCCGGCACTTTCTTGACAGAGTAGTACATTATCAGTTGGAAGTAAAATCATTCAGAATCTCTAATCAATGTGACCTAAATCAGCACCAATTGACCACAATGTTGACATTTTGCAAATCAATGCCCAATTTCAAACGTAGTAATACATTAGTAGCATTTTTCAGTATTGACTTAAAGCAAGATGGACAGTCGCGTTTACCCAGTTTAACACTTGTGTGGTACTCACAACACAAGGTATATGAAAAACTGAAAACAAATAAGGGTTCTTTTTCAAAATAATCGTCTGATCTCATCATCATCATCATCATATCAGCCGAAAGTCGTCCCCTGCTGGAGATAGGCCTCAGGGAGAGTTTGCCATAATCACTAAGCTCGGCAGGCGGGTTGGCGATCGCAGTGTAGGTTTTGCAATGCACAGAGAATGCTGCTGTCTATTCTCTGGTGAATCCCTTAGTCGCCTCTTACGACACCCACGGGAAGTGATGGGATGGTGCTATTCTCTTACGTCTGACACCATACAAAACGTCATCATCTGATCTATTTGTTTAATAGTACAGTATCTGCTGAGATAGAAGCCTTTTTGGTCTCGCACAAGTATTTTTATGCGTTAGGCTTATTCTTGTTCTACGACATGAGTTGATTGTTTTTCGCGATTTCTGAGTCAGTTTAGTATAAGAAGCTGTTTAGAGCTATGCGTTATTCTTTGTATAGCTTGCCACGATCCTCTCAAATATGTCCAAAACTTGCATTCGTTTTGACATTCACATTCATTCGGAAAAATTACACTTTTTAATATACATAGTCGACTGTCAGATGTTTTCCAATATCTACATCCCTCTAGAACTCAGTGCTTCTCGATGTTAGTAAACGTGTCCGTCTAGGCTAATGTAAACAGTGCTCCAGAGTTTATGGAAACAACCTTGTGACCTATTTTTGCCGACAGACGTTTGATTCGGTCAAGGTCGGGTGTTGTCGGGAATAGTCGGGAGTTTGAAGAAATGTTGCAATTTAGTTTTACACTGTATAAACTTACTACTGACTTATTTAAATTAGATCCAGTTTCATTTTGATTCTGTGAAAGGTGGTTATTAGATGATGGCAAATAAATCGGATTTGCATAACACAAGGACGATGATTATGTTAAGGTGCCGAAAATTTCATCTTGAATAAGTGGTTGACAATCAGTTCTATTACCAATAGGTTCTTGTTATTATAGGGTTAGCTCAACAAAACAAAATAAAAATTTAAAACAGTTTCTCTCAAGACATTGAAAGAAAACATTGTTATGGTAGAAGGCGTTGAAACCACGGACTTACACTAGGTCCGTATGGTGGAAAAATTTCCAGAAAGGAGACCTATATCCCAGCAGTTAGAACGCTACGGGCTGATTATGGTAGGTATGCTCCCAGAGAAAAAGTCGAAAGGATTTGTATAAATAAACCCTTTTGGTTTCAAGGTTTTTTTTATTACCCACTTTCTTTTTGGTTTGCTTCATGTTTGGAATCTCCTTCTGGAGCCTTATATTTCGATGGGTCTCGTGACACGAAAAAATACTTACGACTTCACTTAGGTACCTACCTAACGGTGACCGTCATCATGTTTCTTTTTTAAAATTCATAACTTTAGCATATGTGACTTCGGAACTTAAAGGTTCCACACATATTTGGGTCATGCTCGGGACATGGACGGATCGTAGTCGTAAAATATTGATGCGTATATTTTATAGGAACTCGATTCCACGTCTGTGTCCGAGCCGTGCACAGGACGCGTCAGGCCACATTGTGACGGACCATGGCCTCAACCCTAAGACGAACGTAACTAGGACTCATTAATTTGTTAAAAACTATCCAGCCGTTCATGTTTCAGCAGCCCTACTATGACGCACTAATGCCATCCAATTCCAATGATGTAAACGGGATAGTGGTATTTGCTATGTATAGCTCCATCTCCCTCTTAGAGCGGAATCATGATCGTTTTAAGACTACATAGTAGGGCCCCTGGACGTGCTAAAGAAATAGACGAATAAGCATGCAAATATATAAATATATACTCTCGAAAAATATTACCCTCCTATTGGGCCAGTTGATCGTAATAAAAATTGACTCCATCACTAAATTCAACTGCAATACATTTAAAAATCACTTTTTAAGGATTGTGTTTTCAATTTAAGCCTTTTCAAAGCTTTATTCAAATCCTTTACTTTTTAAAACTATATTTTGTATACTATTATATTATAAATGCGAAAGTTTGTATGTTTGAATGGATGGATGAATGTTTGTAATTTAATCACGTCAGAACGGCTGAACGGATCTTGATGCAATTTGGCACAGACGAAGAATATAGTCCGGGAAAAGGTACTTTTTATCACGGAAGTCTGTTCCGTTAGGATATTTTCGACATTCACGCGAGCGGAGCCGCAGGCGGCAGCTAGTAAAACACATTAACGCATTACTGAAATTAAACCGAAACAATTTTAACAATTCCAATTGACAGCCCTGAGGTCGTAAATATTTAAAACTTGGCTTAACTAAATGCAATACGAAAACTTTTAGATTGGTCATTTGAATAAGACAATCGTAAAATAAATGTACGGAGGTAGTAGTTACTTTATATTATGATTTTCTAGCTACGAAATGTGGGTCTGTGTCATTTAAATAAACTTGAATGACTAGAATTTAACCCTTGAAACATAGAAAATTTATTCATTGTGATAAACAGTCATATACTAAAAGTCTCAACAGTAGCAAAATAGTTATTATTCAGATAGCTTTAAAAAATAAGACCAATAACATTAAGTCTCTAAACTGAACACTTTATATTATATCAAGATAGCTAGTTTTTAGAGTTCCAAACATCCGTAAGAAAAGAAACCCTTATATGATCACTCGGGTGTTTGTTTGTCTGTCTGTCACATCCAATTTCACACACACAAGACACGCTCGCATCAGAACTACCTACAGCGATAGTTCTGGTCCGAGGAACAAAAGGTTCTCAGTGAGAATAAAATGTCACCCATCTACGGCCGGACCTCTGCAAGTTTTGCTTAACCTTGATCGATTAACCTGACTAAATATGCGGCTGTTATTTAGACACTAGTATCCACTTTTAATATTCATCCGTACAATGAGTTTACTCTTAGTCCACTGTACAGCTGTTACCCAAAGTGAGCTGCTAGTTCCAGTGAGCTGAGCTGCTAGTGAGTAGCTGCGGCTGTTACAAAAAAGAGGGGTGTTCCAGAAGTGCCTGGTCTTATTTAAGGATGATGTTGGGTAGCTGATATACATGAAGGAAAAAAGAATACAAAAAAAAAACATTTAAATCTGGCTGGCTAACAACTAAATAGTTCCGAACTTCATTACTCATTTTTACTTCATCAAACTGGTTGATTAGTCATTTGTTACTGCATCAGTCTGTTTGATTAGTCATTTGTTACTGCATCAAACTGCTTGATTATTCATTTGTTACTGCATCAAACTGCTTGATTAGTCACTTATTATTCTATTAAACTGCTTGATTAGTCATTTATTATTCCATTAAACTGCTTGATTAGTCATTTATTATTCCATTAAACTGCTTGATTAGTCATTTATTATTCCATTAAACTGCTTGATTAGTCATTTATTATTCCATTAAACTGCTTGATTAGTCATTTATTATTCCATTAAACTGCTTGATTAGTCATTTATTATTCCATTAAACTGCTTGATTAGTCATTTATTATTCCATTAAACTGCTTGATTAGTCATTTATTATTCCATTAAACTGCTTGATTAGTCATTTATTATTCCATTAAACTGCTTGATTAGTCATTTATTATTCCATTAAACTGCTTGATTAGTCATTTATTATTCCATTAAACTGCTTGATTAGTCATTTATTATTCCATTAAACTGCTTGATTAGTCATTTATTATTCCATTAAACTGCTTGATTAGTCATTTATTATTCCATCAAACTGCTTGATTAGTCATTTGTTACTTCATCAAACTCATTTGTTCGTAACTTTTTAGTCTATTTTTGTGGACGGTTTTTTTGAAAAAAGTAAAAGGTATCTTTTTTTGCAATTTTTTCCTTAATGCTAAAATAAATAAAAAATAAAAAAATGCTATATCAGCTATCCAACATTACCCTTAAATATGACTACGCACTTCTAGAACATCCTGTATAATAGGCTATGCTTGGAGTCAATTTGAGCGATGCAAAAGATTCTCCAGGGTTTTGGTAACCAAACATCACTCTCTAACCAACTTCCAATCTCCTTTCCAGTAAACCTGCCATTCTTCACACACGGCATTGAGACAACAAATCTGACGTCATCAGCGCAGTCGGGCCACTTCATTAGTCAAAATGGTACACAGTGGACCACTACGGCCATGGTGGCAGGCGCTGGTGTGGCCGGACCGGTGTTTTGTTACATTGTGGACACTTATGGAAGGATGAGCGGGGTGTTCTTAGTCAGTATGATGCAAGGGGTGAGTAAAGTTTTGACCTTTTTTTTCGGGCTCAAGAGGGAGATTTTATATGAGACGAAAGTTACGAGTAATCAATGCAATGCCCTACAAATGATTGCATTTGGGTGCCAACCTCTCAGTAACAACTTAATGTGGTCAAATTACAGCATTAAAAAATATTGATTTAAAAAAAAAGGAAAGTCAATAAAGTTAATACTATTTCATCGTAAGTCAGACGTTCAGAGGTATGTCTATTTATGAAAAATGCTTTCAATCTACGATATTATGAACAAAATTTCGCGGAAGCCACTGATCAAAACAACCATCATCGTCATCTTAACCGAGTTCAAGAGCTATCTTGAACCCGGTAAGTAAGTGGCATGATTCTTGTGTAATAAGTCTACATTATTTAAACTGACAGCTTATGAGCGAAAATAAGAAGTGCTGATTTAAAGTTTCATTGGTTATCACCATATGCCTGGCCTTTCCCTAACTATAATGGGGTCGACTTCGAAAGTTGAAAGGGAACCGCTTATCTTGGTATGGTCATGTGAAGGGGAGGGATGAAATGCACGTAACTAAAAGAGTTATGAATATAAATGCGGATGGATGGACAGGGAGAGGGAGGCTAAAGAAAAGATGGATGGATTGTATTAGGAGTGATTAAGATTATGAAAGAAAAGGGAGTTAGTGATAGCATGACGTTTGACAGGACAGAATGGAAGAAAAAAACGTGTTGCGCCGATCCCCAGTAACATGGGATAAGGGCAATAAAATGATGAATGGGGTCGACTTCCAGTCAAACCGGATTCAACTGAAAATCATTAGTTCTTTGATAAAATTCTCTCATTATCACTTGAAAAGATTGAGTGAGGCGATAGCCAAAATCTATCGACAGCATGTCCTTGCACCAATTAACACATAATTTACTAGATGACTGTCACAATATGCACGGCTGCATTCAATCGTCTCGCCATAATCTACTTGAAGATCTATCGACGCATTAGTAATGCAAACCGCGATGGTCGTCTTCCTAGGATTGTAATCAACGTTAATTAATACCTTAATTGGTTTTAATTAATGACTGATTGATGACATTCTGGTAACGTTAAGTCTATCTACCAATCTAAACATCCTGGGAGTAGGAATTATCAAGACTCAAGACTCGAAGCATTTATTTAAGTTAGATCATTTACAGGCACTTTTGAATTGTCAAGGTCGGTCGGTCGAAAATATGAAGCTCTTTGCACGTTCCAAAGCGTAGATCTCTATGGAGAAGAACGTACAAGAAACTCTACGGCCACTCTTTTAAAAATAATATTTTTTACAAAGTTATGGTTACATCATTCCCGTTGAAATTATACATACCTATATGTGAGAAAGATGTAAAAGACGTGCAGGAAGCGTCCGGAGTGAAAAGAACAATTCAAAGAAATAATTAAAATAAAAGAAACATTTAAAATAAACCATAAGAGATATATCATAAGGGATATTGCCATCATCATCTCTTACCTGTATCACTGTTTATTTGGGTGCAACCTTCCTTCTTCTTCCGTAGGTACAAAAGACCACCTATAAACCTTGTCATTAGTCAAGCTTTTTCTAGACTTGGTTTATCACACAGATCATCCAACCTTTCTGTTATCATCTTCTTTTGTAAAATTCTCGTGTCACAGTGTTTGTAACCAAACTCCTCCGAAACGGCTTGACCGATTCTTATGAAATTGTATGTGCATATTCAGTAGTGCTAAGGGAAGTCCCAAAAATTTTAGTTTTGGACAACATTTTTTATTTAAATGTATTTATGATCCGACATTAAAAAGTACATACAACCCTACATTTTTACCCTTCTACCATCAACCCTTATTTTTTAATAGCGATATTAAACAAAGTCGGGTTAGTTACACTATTTTTAACTCAAGAACGGCTGGATCATCAAGATTTTTATGAAGTAGACTAACAAACCGGACTGACTTCACACTCTGGTGCAAGTTATATACATAAACTGTCCTTGTTCCCATTACTCTTTTTAGGGTTCCGTACCCAAAGGGTTCACGGCGAATATCCTGGAGCTAGCCCGCCAATGGGTACAACTTTATAAGGGGGTAGGTTCAGAAAAAAATGGAAATTGCGTGCAATTTGGTTTTGAACGAATATGCTTATTTTTCTATATCTAGCTAGGCCCAGCCATTCAAGTATAATTATAAAAAATATAGATTAACACTTTTTAATAGTGTTAATAAAACAAAAGCTGTAATCACATCACAACAATGCACTAGGGTGACAAAGTAACAAAAACTCTAGGGGCCGAAGACCGTTCAATTAATTATTATTGCAACCATTAAATTAACAAATTCAATTAACATTTAATAGCTAGTTAATTCTAGAGAGCTATTAACGGCAATGTTTATTAATGACTTTGTTTTGCGCGCGACTCTGCCTTTGTTTAGAGTGATTATATTGTTTTTTTCTTTCTCAATCGACTTAAATTGTAAGTTTGTTAATGGTAGGTTATCTCTCTCGGAAGTACTGATTCGATTACGAAAAGTCTACCAGTGATAGAAACTCACACAATCGCTCATTTCATCCGGCTACTTGTAGTCCTGAAATATGCATGGTTCCTATGGGTAAGGCCACGAGAGCAAAGTCATTGGAATAATCTAGAGAAATACCTATAAAAACAAAACTGTAACGACAAATTGAGCTCAAAATTTATTTTTTGTTGATGTTAAGACTATTTTTGAAATAGTATCTGTAAAATACCATAAAATAGGTTTCTTAAATAACACATAATCAAATTAATCTTTAATTTAATCTTTTGCATGCTGTGTCTACCGCATCATATTGTACACTACGTTTTTATCATATTGCTTTTATTATTAGGACAAATAGTGTAACAATTGTAGATAGACCAATAAATAAATAAATAAAATAATAAACATCCGGTCAAATTAAACGATACCATGATCGTTTTGAGGGTTATTGGTATTCGATTTAGAGGGCGAGAACTTTGAACTGTATTTTACTTTTTTGCAATCACCATAAATAGCGAGAGAGGGTTCACTACGTATTGGTAGTAATCTTTGCTCACAGTATTTAGTGATACGAGATTCTGAAATGTGATCTTAGTTGAAAAGGTATAAGAATTTAAGATTTTTTTCCCACGTAATATTCATTTTATGGTTTTTGCAGACAGGTGCTACTCAACATTCAATAGCGATGCGACAGTGCCTTTTATGAGATAATTCTGAAATTGCCGTTAAGATAAAAAAAATAGAAAACTCACTGTCGCATTGTCGCATCGCGCATGCCTTTACGTCCGTGTTTTTTCATGAAAGACAAACCAAGTAAGTGTATTTTTTTCTTCTTTCCAGATATCCTTAGTCCCGCACTTCTTGCTGAACAAAAGAAACATTTACAACGTAGAAATAATCCTCCACATTCTCGCTGGAATATCTTCAGGAGGACTATTCACCATCCTACCAATCTACATAAGAGAGATCACGACTTTAAGGGGATTCTCCGTCCCACTTCTGATGTTGATGACAACCGCTGGGTACATGACGAAGATGATAGCTATGGAAGTCCGGCTTTACTTGATGTTGGCTCTTGTGATGGTACAGTTCCTGTCAATCATGGTGATGGTTGAAAGTCCGAGCTATTTGGTGATGGTGAAGAAATTTGAGGTGAGTGTGGTTTAAGTTTTTATGTAATGGATATGTCACCGGGTTTTGTAGATTTTTTAGTCACATGCATGGTGCATTGCAACCTATCAGCCAACAGAAATAAGAAATAAACTGAGGTTTGGACAAGTTCGTGGCCTCATTTCCGATCCCTAGGTTGAACTTAGTGCTACATGATTTTGTTTTTTTAGCTTGTATTGCAGATTATGGCAATAAACTGGCTCCCTAATACTAGTACTTAAATATAACTGACCTAATACGAGTATAGTATAGGTACATCTCTGCCTAAACCTTCATAAAATACATACATATAAGCGAAAATTAAAGTGAAGTTAATTTGTCCGTAAGTGTGTGCGTGGCTTCACAGAGGGCCTTATCAGAATACTAGCGCTTTTTTTATTATTATTTTCAAACATTGCAACACATGCTGAGATAGGAGCCGTTTTGGCCTCATACATGTTTTTAAATAGTAAGTATTTAATAACTTCATTTTATTTTGTTGTTTGACTCGTTTTTTTTTTTGAGTGGAGTCTCGCAGTTCAACCTATAAGGTTGTCGATTGCTTAAAAAGGGCTTGCCTGTGGTGGCCTTAATATAATATTAAAGCCTCCAGCCAGAGCTTATAAAAATCTTACAAACTAAGCGACTCTACGCTAAGGGCGACCCCTGTGGGGTACGGACCTCGGCTTTGGGCGTCGCTGGGGGGAGGACAGCTAGGGACGGGCTGAATCGAACTAGTGTTTGACTTGTGCGAATCTCAAACCAACATTGAGTTTTCGTTCTTCTATTAGTCAAGTTTGTATAAATCAGCGAAAAAAATAAGATAGGATGAGTTTGGAATATCGGGAAACAATAAATTATGTTTGATAGGCGGATATGTAACCACAGTTTGTTGTTATTTGAAGACGGGATGACGCTGTTTCCCACATTTTAAATATATACGATGACGCTTGTATTTTAACGACATCCTCATGGAAAATCTTGTTTAGCAATGAGTTAGTTATTGCATCTAACTTCATCCTTGTATATATTGTTGAAAAAAGTGAATTACCGAGTTTCCTCCGTGGCTCGGAAAGCACGTTAAGCCGTTGGTCCCGGCTGCCATTTGTAGATCTTTGGCAGTCGTTACGGATTGCCAGAAGCCAGTAAATCTGACTCCAGTCTAGCCAAGAACTACCGTGTAACCCAGTTAATGGGTTGTGGTGGTCGCTGGTAGGCAGTCGCTCCACGTAAAATACTGGTATTCAGCTGAATCCGGTTTGGCTGGAAGCCGACCCCAATATAATTGGGGAAATCGCTAGGCAGATGATGATGAACGGATCAGAGCGCTTTACATCCGTTCATCCAAACATTATAAAACAGACATCTCAGCGCGTTAAGATGATGGCGCGTTGTGTTCCAAGAGATGGCAGCATAGGAGACGGGGCCCGCTAGGCCCAGAGCCTGCCAGGGTTACGGAATTTGTTCGAAAAAGTCACCGCGGCCCTGGAACGCAAAGGACTTAAGAAAAACACGCATGGGTTTTGAAAGCGGAAGAAGTCATTTGATGATTTCCCATCCTTAAAAAAACAAGTGTGTTAAGATGGTCACCCATCTTCGGACCGACTACGGCAAGCGTTTCTTATTCTTAAAGATCGACTTAGCGACTTTGATTATTTAGCCTTGAGCTCATCAAATAAATTGCACAAAGCAAAATTGCAATTTCAAAAATAGGACAACCAAAAATACAATTCTTTAAAAATAGTGATTGACATTCGTCTTGCGCAAATAACTATAGGGTAACGACATACCACTTAGCGTTTAAGCTCTAAACTAAATCATTCACACAGTCATGTGATATTGAGGAACAGTATTTTTAGTGCTAGGAAAATTACTTTAGAATTATCAATACTTCCCTAAAAATATCTTGTATCGATTGAGCAATGATAACTTTTTAAATAAGCTAAATAAATATTAATTTGTTTGTTTGACATCATGTGAGTTCAAATCGGTAATATGTTTCGTCAATCATCGTTAATATTTGTGTTGCAGTTGAACCATTTTATTGGAGAAATGAATCACAAAATTCTGAAACTGCCAACAACAATCTCTTATTTACTTATATTAAAATGCGCAAAAATAAAAGTAAAATATAATTCGAATTAGGAATCGAACATTTTAAACCAATCCCAAGTAACATAGGCCAAGAGCAGAAAGATGATGATTCGATTTTAGAACCTGCTCTATTTTCAAATTGGTTAAATAAGAGTCAAATTGCAATGTTACGTCATAAACAATTTCAGAATCTTTAACATGGTAACAAAATCAAACAGTTGAAAAACAATAACAGAATACAATTCCAATGATCAATTGGTATTGAAGCTGGGAATACTAGTGATTTGATACGTGTTCAGAATAAGATCGCGCTCGATATAGTTGCAACAGTGTTGTTTAGTTCACTGTGTTGCGATTCTAAATAACCTCATTTTAAAGACTCTAATGGGTTTGTTTAGTAGGAATTGAAACTGTAGGCTTTGTACCTGCTTTGTGGGGAAATCTTCGGTAGTATTTCGAAATCGAAGGGTTATCTATGTCAGAACCCACCGACTAAAACCTTATTATGGTGTCTACCGCTACCATAAATCGTGGACCCAGTATACCTAAAATATCCTGTTGGCAGACAAATGGTTGACTATCGATAACCATTACAACCCTTAAACATAGCTGACTTAGTTTTGGTGAATTCAACTGCTTGGATGAATGGATTGAAATGAAAATACTCATCTCACTAAGGTTTACAGCTGAACAAATGCCTCTCCCAAGTTAATCCGAAAACACCCGGTCCACAGCCAGTCCCAAAAACCCATTAAGATTTTCAAACCAGTGCACCTGACTGGGAAGCGTCTCCCATGCTTGCCGATACGCGCTCTAAGTGACTCCACCAAACTGCGTTTACGGATTGGTATTTGTAGATATGAACGATGTATTATCTGCCATCTGGACGTGATCTGCAGTGGCCTAGATGAAAAGCACTGAATCGGTTGCGCACCCAGGTAGGCCGGTGCAGACACAATCTGGGGAAATGGGGTTTCATAGACCAGTCGGATACACAATGTGAATGCGGTGCCCGAAGTGCCCATACACCTGTTCTTTGGGGGATTTGATGAATGCCACCAACGCTGCAACTAACGTGGCCACCTACTGGGCCCAAAAAATCTAAAGAGTTAACCATCGACTCGAAAAGACGCTAGATTGTGATAGATACTGTTACACAGAGTGAAGGCAAGAATGTGTACATGTTAGATCACGGATATATTTGTGTTAGCGCATTTGTGACACTATATCAGTTCGTTGTGGCACGAACTAAATTACTAGCCATTAAAAATATTCTCCGTCGTAAACATCATAATGAGAAAAATTAAAAAAAAATAGCACGACTTGTTTTGTGTGAATGCTTGCCTGTTTTGCACCACATGATCTCGGATAGATGAAGTGACGGCAAAATTTATAAGCGTTACTCAAAGATAAAATAAAATGTTTTTTTTTTTGTTTTGTTCGCCTGTATACGTAGCCTATTTGGTACGAACTTCACCGGGTCATCTAATTTATTGTTTAATATTTTGTAAGACAACTTTGATGTGTCAGGTATTTTCTACCTAAGCATAACGTAATATCATGGCTGTAATTCTCGAATTGTTACGCGGAGGTATACTTAGAGTATGTCTACATTTTGCCAAAAAATAGGGAGCGAGGAACTTCGGGCTGCTTCTGAGACATTCCTCATAGAAAACCCAAAAACACTTCGCCCGATCCGAAAATCGGACCCAGGACCTTCAAGATCAGCATTAGCACTTTCGACCAGTAATCTAACGAGACAGTTATTAATGTCTAAGGCCTATTGTAGATACCTACTAGTAGTAAATACATACAGTTAAACTACAATTCCCTCAACCTACCCCTTCCTAGCCTGCTTTGCTAAAATGATGGTACTGTGCACTCATAAGTAAACTACAAACATACGTGTTTCTTCGTATGAAACAAATTGCTGCGGTGAGTTCCCGGTTATGGAACAAAGCGGCTACAGTCAGAATTATGCGGGCCTTTGGGAAATCATATTTTATTGTTCAGTACGGTAAACATTGCACTTAATAATAGCTTTTGTATTCAAATCTAAACTAATACTAGTGGTCCCAACAGACGTTGTTTTGTCCGAACGTTTGAGTTTGTGTCTGACAAAAAAATATAGAAATCGATTGCAGCGCCACCTACCGGATCCAATTGTGAATCTAAACCATCCTCGAATTCACTTGAACACACAAAAAAATTCATTCAAATCGGTTCAGCCGTTTAGGAGGAGTTCACTGTCAACACACGTACAGAAGAATCATATATATAAAGATAATAAAGCTGAAGAGTTTGTTTGTTTGTTTGCACGCGCTAATCTAAATAGCTTGCCTCATGGATGTGGCTATCATATTATACAAAAAGAAATGTCCAAATCCAACTCCTAGTTCCAGCGATAAGCGTGTTCAAACAAAAAACTCTTCAGCTTTATTATATTATTAGTATCTTTTCCACCATTAGCCGATAATTAGATTACTATTTGCATTGGCTGCTAGTTTGCAGAAAACATCTACAATTATCTCATAGGACCACGTACGCACATAAAGCTGTTGATCTTGTGCATGATCTCTCCTTTAGTCGTGTTGTATTGCCGTCCCATTGGACTATGAGAGTACAGGAACAAAGAGTGCACCCAACTTGAATAACTTTTGCTTGTCGCAAATTAGCTCTTTTTCTTTCTTTCTTTCTTTGTTAGCGCACACACTTACTACTATAATATCTTCTGCATGCTTGAGTAATCTCCGTTCAGGTTGACCATCGTGTTCGAAATTCAGTCAGGAGTATTACTTTATCCAATAAAAATCCCAAACAAAACAATTTGTATCTTTTTCAGAGAGCACGAAGGAATCTATCAAAGCTTACCTTATTGCCAGAGGATGATCCCTACATTTCAAAAGAAATCTCCAATCTTAAAGATGAAAGTAATAAAGCAAAAGCGAATGGGAAGCTCAGTGTTTGTACTATATGTGAGTATCTTCTTGAGAGAGCTATAGTTTGACTCCGAAATATTAAAGAAGCAAACATAGTAACAATTTGGTAACACGTTTTCAGTTTTTCACACACACGATTTCTCAATAAATTTTATTGAAACAATCTCGACTATAGAAATACTATATCATAGTCCAAAGGTTTCCAATGAAACTTTTGAGAAGATTCACAACATGTCGAAGTGAAGGCTTGGGCGAAGTGATCACGAGGAGAGCTGTCAATCCATATAATCAAGATGTCACGGGATCACGAAGTGAGCTGCCATTTCATCTTTTTTGTATGGATTGACAGCTCACCTCGTGATCACTTCACCCAAGCCTTCACTTCGACATATTTATAGAATCGACCGGCTGGACACGATCCCCAAGTTTGCCAAAGAGTTCCAATCAGAAATTTCTCAGAAACAGCCTGTCAAAGAATGATATGATTAAACTATAGATGCGTTGCCCGCACTCTTAAATGGCAACATAAACAAAGGGACTACTGCGACCCTACTCCCCGCTCGCGTGAACATACGTAGCTATCAAGCTACCCATTAGTCCGATAGTGCTTGAGCTTTGAGGGGACATAAACGCATGAAGCTTCCATTATACAGGCTGTACTTTTCAAGCAGTTGGTGACATCAAACCTGTGGTTGAACTAAAAAAATGCTACCACCTGTAACAAACTGCTTGAAAAATTATTATTTTCGGAACTTTTTAGTGTTGATTTTTTTGATAAAAGACTTTTTTTTTGTTTTGCTATTTTTTCTTTAATTCAGATAATATATCAGCTACCCAATATCACCCTTAAAAATGACCACGCAGTTCTGAAACACTGTATTATACGTCATTGCTTAGACATGGTGTTTGACGATTCCAAGGGTAGCAACTTACGGCAATAGGCTGTTACCTACCTAGTCTTGTATACAAAATACCCTTATGTGTGAATACTTTCTAGCATCTTAGTTTATATTTTCAGGGCGAAACAAAATCTGGCTAGACGGCACAAAGATAGGCATATCCCTGTACACTGTAACAGCCATATGTGGAAGCATCCTGTTCCTGGATCAACAAAAGACGCTAATGCAGCTGGGAGTGTCTGCGGACCCTGAGAACACGCTGGTGCTGTACACGCTGATAGCTGGAAGCGCCTTCTGTTGGGTTTGCTGTTCCGTTGTGGATCGAAGGGTAATTTGAAAAATTCTTTCTTGTAAAGCCAAGTCCGATTCATCATCGAACTACATGGTGGACATTCCACCTATAGGTAGAATTTTTTTTTGAGAATACTTTCACTGTCCGTTCATCTGAGATTTTGACTTCTTTGCTGAAGTTGTGTTTTCTGATAGCAACAACCTGGGGGTCTTTAAGATAAGAGTGATTAATTAGGTTACTTCTTGCCAAGCGTGCTTTAACGTCAACCATATCACCATACACACAATAAATATTTTTTAATCTGTCAAAAATATAAATTGCTTTAGAGTTTTAAGACAAAAAAGGCCAATTAAATGAGGTTGCATAAAAAAGGAGCCTATAACACAGATGAATAATAAAGTTTATATTATTGTTAGGTAGTGAGAAATAGAATTAACTTTTTTTAAGTTCTTTTTATTTCATCACAAATTGTACGTTTTGTAAAATTGAGATTCGTTTTACTGCCCAAGATTCTATACTAAAGATGCTTTACAATTCGTAGTATTCCTGTTTATCTTTTGAACTATCATTGCATGCTTATGCTACAAGTTTACATCAATATTTTATCGGGTGAAGATCGAACCCTTAACGTCTTTTTTCTCTTATTCCTTAATTTGCCACTTAACTATTCTCTTCAACTATTCCTTTCAGTACCTCCTTACAGCGAGCTACGTCACAATGACAGTATCAACAGGAGTGCTAGCAGTGTACACACAAGCTGATCTAACAGTGACGTCACTAAGATGGCTACCGGTCATCGCACTTGGAATACTGGTCTTCGCGTATGGTGTAGCGTGGGGACTGCCCATCATTGTAATGGTGGAGATTTTTAATTTGGAGGTGAGATTTAACATTGTTTTTTCATGATCGTTGTGACGTGTTGTGTTGTTCTCTACATCATCATCATCATTATCATCATCATGTTCCTGGACTGATCCTATATTGGTATACAGAGTTAGTACAGAGCGTCTTCTTTTTCCGTACACCTCTATTATGGTAAATATTTTCTTGCAATGTCATATTTCAAGAAACAACCAATGGATCCCATCCACCATTTTTTCTGTTGCCTCTTATCTTTAACTTTAAATATCACAAACATTGAAAAAATTTTTCATGCACTGGACTACAAGACATTCAAATTTTTTAATGGTAAAGATTTGCGTGCACAAATGACATTGCTTTATGCAACATACAGTGTGGTATTGCAAGTCTTTGTTCGAAGCTAAATCGATACTACTTTTCTTAAGACTCCTAAGCTACCTTAAGAATCTAAGGCTGCCAAAGGGAAAATAATGAGTGCTTAATTTTTCTGCAAACTAATACTAGCACAATGCATATAAACATCTGTACTACAACTATTTCCAAACACATTAATAGGCTAGAAACTGCAAGTTGAAACCGAGTTCGAACTTATTTAAAAGAAGAAAGCTATACAAGTTCTCCATGTAAGAGAATTTAAAGGAAATGTAACTCACAGGTTCGTAGAAAATCAAACGTTAAAAGTATTAAAATATGTTCTGTAGATCCGGGTTACGGCTAAATTGTATGTATGCATTGGTGGATTGCCTTTTGTTCGGTTACGGCTGGCTTACATGGACAGTTTTAATATTAGAAGGCGGTCCTAAATCTGTTTACGGTCGGACATTTATGGGGACTGCTAGCTTCATTTTATTGACGGACTGACTTTGACAATTCAAAAGTACCTGATAATGGTTTATTTGAAATAAATGCTTTGACTTTGTCTTTACGTACATTTTGACGTTCAAAAAGTGCTTATTTTCATAAATGCCTTTTAATTTTATGGTAGTGCATTTCAATCTCCTACATCTTGTTTTTTTAGCAATCGTTATCACTGTGAAATGTCACTTTTTCTGCCTCCCCTGAACCAATCGTTGTAACCCTAAGTTCCACAATTTATTGAAGTAAATCAAGCTACCATACATAGAGATATCAATCTGTACAGATCAAACTGGAACTAATGGTACAAATTTAGTATTAAAGTTAGCCTTAATGACTTTGTGTGTAGAATCTCCATCTGTGTCAGGCTTTACATGCTCGGCATATTATTCAGTTTCAACCACATTTTAGTATTGTATTGTATTTTGATGCATTGGTATTGAAATGTAGTTCAAACGTTTTCCTGTATTGTTGTGTCGGAAATGCATTATGTTTGCTTCGATTGAAAACTCGATGTTTTATTGTGTTCCACTATGTTGTTGGTACAATATTAAATTTTGATAAACGTCTTGAAAGCTGTGAAATTATTAAGGACCTGTCAGTAACAGCAAATTAGGAGGAAGCAGAGGGCGAGATTTGATTAGATTTTACAATTAAGCACAATTCAGCAAAACATAAGTGCTAAGTATAGCATTATAATAAGCAGCGAGATTTATAAACCATGTAGTATATACAAAATGTTAGTAATAATAAATGAAATCCTTATAAAAAGAAATCATTGAACATTAAAAAAATAATGGGGAAAATGCTTAGAGTACTGGCAGTAATCTGATTCTTTCGTTGAAGAAAGCCCATATCTCAGGAAACAAGAAGAATCAACTAGTTGGCTAACGGCTCAAACTTATAACCTACACTAATATAATAAAGCAGAGGAGTTAGTTTGTTTGTTTGAACGCGCTAATCTCTTGAACTACCAGTCGGATTTAGAAAATGATTTTTGTAGATATATATGATAGCCACATTCATGAGAACAGCTATAGGCTATATGGGAAAGGAAAAAACCGATAGATATGCGTAGTCGAGGGCAGAAGCTAGTTTCCAATACGATTTTTGCGCCTATTTCAAAACCCACATTTAACCCACCTCCTTACGTGGCTTTAAAAAATCTGCATAGTATCTTGATTCTAAAATCAAGCCAAAAGTCTACCAGCTCATTTTGAGTAACGTAAATTACGCTAGGCGATGCTGGCCAACTTCATAATTATACCAATACTTTGTAAGGAAACTAATAAAAAATTGGCTTTCATCTTTTCAGATTCGAGCAACTCTAATAGGAGCAATCTACGCATACTCACAAATAATAAAACTTCTCCACGTACACACCTTCCAATACATAGAAGATTACGTCGGAGTTTATACCACGTTCTATATATTTGCTGGTATAAATCTTTTTGGAGTAGTGTACACCTTATTCGCAGTACCTAATGTTAGGAATAAGAGTGTGAGACAGATTGAGAGACAGTTGAAACGGCCTCCTTTACCAGCGTGAATAAAATATAGATTAAGTTTTTTAACTGTTGTTTTACTATATCTTTGTTTATTTTATTGAACATACAAATTTACATTTTTAAATATTTCTTTGAAAATAAAAAAAACAGTAGTTCGCCGGTGTTGGGAGCAGGGTCCAAGCTACCGGTGGTTAGGACTCTAGAAAAAGGAACACACAATACGAGCCCTATCGAGGGATACTGCCTTTTGTATCAGGCCCTTTATCCAACCGCGTACTACTACTTATTATCCTTATTGTTATTCTTAATTGCATACAAAATTTGAATGGGACAGGTTATGTATAAACCTAACCGACAATTGGGTTTCCTTACAGCAAACCTTAGAGATTTGGAAAATAGTATAGTTTACCGTAGTACACAACATAACTTATAATTAAAATCCTTACTTAAATAAACACTTACACAAATATGTGTACAGCACATAATACATGGGCACGCCACAATACTCACCGGACACGGCTATTTCGGGAGAAACCTGTTTTGGATTCGGCGGGAAGATGCGACCGGGTGTCAGCACTATGAGGATCGCCGGGAGGACACGGTGGACTATATGGTGGAGGTCTACCCTGCTTGGTCAGAGCTCCGCCGTGTCCTCGTCGATGCAATCGGCGGCGGCGACCTCTTCGGAGTCCAGAGCGAGGAGGCATGGGAAGCAGTCACCTCCTTCTGCGAAGCAGTAATAATAGTAAAAGAGTAATGTTAGTAGAGGAGGAGGCGGACCGCGTGAGGGAGAGACAAACCTCACGCCCCAGCCGCCGCAACAGAAGAATACGTCCTGGGCGTCACGAGTCGCAGGGCGATTCCCGGCCACCGTAGACGCGGGCCTGCAGACGACGAGCGTTTGGTGGCTCGCTGTCCGATCACAACCAGGCCCGGGTCGATGGCGCGTTGTGTTCCACGAGCACCACAAAGAGATGTCAGCATAGATGATGGGGCCCGTCAGGGCCAAAGCCTGTCAGGGTTGCGGAATTTTTTCGAAAGGTTCACCGCGGCCCTGGAACGCAAAGGGCTTTAGGAGGAACACGTTTTAGTTAGTAAGAATCTGGCTCGCCCTTCCGCTCCACCTAGAGCGGAAGAAGTCATTTGATGATTTCCAATCCTTTAACAAAAAAGATGATTTTCATCTAAGGCAGGAAAAAGGAGCTCTACATTGGCACTGTGTTTGGGATGGGTCAAATCAAAACTTGGGCCCGCAATCCAGTTCAATCCAATTTCCAGATTGGCCACTGCAGTTCCTGTCTTAGGGGTAAATGCTCTGCCGGTGTGATCAAAATGTAGAGGAATATCTTTAAAGTAAACGTATCTTAAAACTGCATTTCCCAAAGGGTAAATTGTTACCAAACCAATCGATGGAACTTCGTTCAAAGACATTGATCGATAGGCCTATTGCATGGCTGTTATTGAAAAATGCACAATAGAAAATCAAATAACACTTTGTCCGACCTCGAACCTAAGTCTCCAAGCTCAAGACATGCTTGCGACCACCAGGTTAACGATAAAATCTCACATCAATCACCATAAAAAAGCACAGAAACGTTAATAACTTTCCCGAGAAAAAAACCCTACCATTTTTTCCTCAGAAAAAAGCGCCTACCATAAAGTAGTGAGCAATCTTCATTGAACGCGTTATTCCGTTCTCATAAACTACGTCCACAGAACCAAATATCAAGTTATACATTCCAGTACTAGCTGACCTCGAGTTCCAAGAGCTTGATTAATAAAGATGAAAATGTACTGACAAAATTGAAGGGAAAAGTAATGTTTAGATCGTTTGGTCATGTTGATAGGATGAATGAAAGGTGACTAACAAGTGAACAATCTCGATGTGAGTGGAATACATACTTTATCAATGATTTTCTTAAAAAAAAGTTAAGCACATTGTTGATATCTACTCACATCCGGCGTGTGTTCTAGTTCAGTCGCTTGGTGCATGAATATAAATGAATCAAAACGTGTAGGTATGGGTAAGACGACGTCTGGCAGAGAATTGCCTACTAGAGTCTTTGTTTCTGGTTAATTATTGTTAGCCTTCATAATATTTTGTCGGTTCAGAGGTTTGAACCTCCTTTAGATGACAATTATAATCATTTGACAGTTGACACATTTACAATCGTGACAGATGTCAGATGTCAAAGTGGAGTCAATCAATATTGGAGCTATATCTTTTGGCATTGAGTTGTCTCAATTGATATTCAACCATTGAATTTAAAACGAATTACTTCTACACCATCCGTATTTTATTGAAGAAACCTGCCCTGATCCTTCACTATGACCTGACTTTAAAGTCAAATGTGCATAGTTAACTTATAGCAAGACCAGCGGTACGTCATCAATTATCATCAGCTAAGACAGTAATCAAACGCGGACCTATCAATAATAAAAAATAAAACCTTCTTGTACCAACTTGGTATAAGAACTTGCTACCCAAATCCTCAAACCTTTAATAAGGCAATGCGAGGTCAACTTATACTGGAAATGAGTAGCGTGAAATTTCGTCGTTTGCACGAGTCAGTAGGTATGTAACCAGTAGCGGTTGCCAACTTATTAACCACCTCATTTCGTCACTCAACGCAGTGACAGGGTCATGGCAACTTTGGTTAGTTGGTTTGGTTCCGTAGGGGTTTTTTTTTAATGGCAAAGAAGGATAGAATAGAATACTTACTCTTTATTATGTCACAGAAAAGATATGGACATAAAGAAGACATTGCATAAGTAAGAAACAGGCAGAAGATAAATCATAATTGCCGTTGGGCTGATGGCAAGTACTATCGCCGTCTATAGGTATCAAATACTGCTTTGGTACTCAAAGTACCAAAGCATCACAGAAACGTGGTCATCCCAGAACTTAGAGAGAGAGAAATATGTTTTATGCCTGTTACTACACTGACTCCTATATAATCTTCCAACCGGATAACAGTAACTTTCTTTGATTACAGAAATAGGAATTGTAGTAGTACCTAACTTCCCAGTCAAACTGTTTAAAAAAAACTCTCTTCTACTAGGTATTACTGAGATATATAAAAATGAGACATTTAAAAAAAGAAGGAGCGAGTCTTATAACAGTAGTCGCATAGGAGGTGTAACATCTGACGTCTCACCTTGGTAAAAGCAACATTAACATAAAAGTACCAATTGACAGCCAACTCGACAACTGCGCGCGCTCATTGGTCAAATCGAACAGGGTGCGCTCATTGGTCAAACCAAATAGCGCGCGCTTCCTCGGCTTCCTGTTACACACTTCCGTCCTATTTCACGAAATCACTCTCACAGGTTGCAGGAAAGCGAGAGAAAAGATGTTACACATCCAAAAAAAAAACGACCACAAAAAACTACTAAAAAGGTGAAAAGAAATAACTTTTCAAGCAATTCAAGCTATTATATTATATGCGGGCAGAGCCGCAGAAGAATGTATGTATTATTTTGTTTATTTTTTAGAGCGATAACTTCACGAAGACTAAGTTATAATCCTATAAACAAATTATGCCTTAAAAGAGAAATTTGGATTACTAATTTCGAACTGTTTTAGGCCTAAAACAGCAATAGAATAGTTGCATTTAATGAACGACCCATTAAGTTTAAACCATAATGCTTTTAATAATCACGTAAACACTACATTAAAGTAATTAGTAAAAGTCATTAAGAGCATTTATCTATTATTAATAGACTCATAAAAGTCAAAGTTAGACGAAATACTGCGATGTTCGCGATTAGGATTTTCATTACTTGCAATGTAAGTTATGAAGCTACGGAGAATAATAATATGTAAAGCCATCATTGGAGGTTATGTAAATCATAAGGTAACTTGAATAAAAATGGAAGAAAATTCAAGCTTAGGTTAGGATTTGAAAAACGAAAAGGTAGGTAAATCTCCGACTTGTATCCGTAAGGGCCAAAACCTCCTGCATATTATGATAATTACATTAATGTGTTCCTTAAAGTATGCATACTTATTTCGTATAACATTTATTTCAAACACTATACAACTGATTCAGTCCGTTACCTCGCATTTTCTAGTTTTGTTGAAAATCAGCTTCTGGCGCTAGTTGTCTGGTACCAGCTGGTCAATACATTTTGTGGGGTTATGCGCACAGGAATGTTTGTGGCAGTCGATTTTTTTTTCGCGATTTCAGTGTTGGTTCCACAGCAAAAGTTTTTAATAATAATAATGTTTTAACAATGACCCCTTTTCAGGTATTGCGTTAATTCTGTTACACGTGTACTGTGAACTGGATCTTATTTGGAGCAGCTGCGAGGCACACCTTGCGTTACGTTTTAAAAACATTTGATTTCCTTCTTTACGTTTTGGTTTTTATATTCTGTTTTTTTTTTTCTTTCAACTTCGCTCACGAATTTTGTTTCGTCGTCAACCAACCATTTTTTGACGTGACAACGTCTAATAAATCGATGAACGCCGGCTGCACGCACAAAAAAGGATGATTAATTGTAACGTTACGCTCATTGTAACGTTACGCTCATTGTAACGTTGCGATCATATCATCAATGTTTTGTTATGACGTTATCACGTTAAACTATCGTCCGTAAACCGACTTTACAGACAACCATTTTTTCCTAAACTTTCGACTTCAATTTACTCATCATCTAATCTTTTAAAAAACACCTACTCATCTCTTAAAAGAAAAAATCATTTAGCTTATTACAATCTAAACCTTTCACGACGGAACCCCAAAACCTTTCTCCTATTCGGCGGGATTACCGAACCTCGCGCTATACGACCATTATTAAACCTTATCAGTACAAGCAGTGATATTGCGCGAAAAAACTCATATTTTGGGTCAGTGACAAGCACAATCTATCTATATCTATATTACAGCATTTTTCAAGAGCCACTTAAGCACTTGTGCACAGTGTTTATTAAAAAATGCATTAATATTATGTGGGTGTAATATGTATATTGCATTTTTTGTAAAGTTGACATCAAAGGGAATTTTCGGTGCGGTGCGATTGAGCTCCAAAGTTAAGCTGTGTTAAATCCTAAAATAACTTTTTGCCATTTTTTATGCGGGGGCAAGATAAACTCGATTGGACGGTTTGGTCTAAGAATAGGTATCGATTTTGACTAGGTAAGAGATGCGAGGGTAGGGAGAGTATTCTCGGATCATTAGTGTTTTGTATCATGATTATGGTGATACTCTAGGGATCTCGTCGGTAGTTGTAGTAAGTGTGGTAAGATAAGTATGTTGTTGTGGAATTTGTTCGAAAGAGTCACAGCGGCTCTGGAACGCAAAGGGCTTAAGAAGGAACACGGATGGGAGTTAGGCTCTTCCGCTCTACCCAGAACGTCAGAAGTCATTCGATAATTTCCCATCCTTAACAAAAAAAAGAGAAGTATGTTGATATTTATTATTAAGTTTAATAAATACTATACAAGGTGGAGACAACGATACGAAAATAAATCAAAACACTGGCAATGCTAGCTCATCCGAATATGTTGTCTTTTATCACAAATTTGATGTCACTAATTGCAACAGACTGCTTGGAATATTTTGTCAGAATAGTAGGCACTATCCTTGACTAGTTTGAGTTTTTTTGACGTTTTATGTACATAAATGAAAATATTATATTTAATTTCGGTGTAAGGATTTGTAACAGTTTCAAAATCTTCTTATGAACCAGTATTGCCAGTGTTTTCATTTATTTTCGTATCGATGTCTCCACATTGTATATCACATAATGTTGACCGAGTGCGGGCTTTTAGATAAAAAATATCTTGGCTTCTAAGACGTAGGACTTAGCAAAATTTGTTATACTTATGTGCAAACTATATTGTCAGGAGGACCTCCTTGGCTGCAGATTTCTGGCAGACAAGGTAGATTTTTGGAAGCGTCTGGTAAAAGTGTAAGAGAATTTGAATTAGGAATATAAAATATGTTTTGTTTTTATATGGAACTCCTGTACCAAAGCTCGTTTAAGGCAGATGCCAAATATATTATGAAGTTTAAATCTCAAACGTGGTTTTATTTATAACAATAATATATTATTAAGTAGCATTAGCGTGAGTTCGTTAGTGTTACAATATAAAATAAGTCATGTACCTACTCAAGTATGAAACAAAATACCACAGCTATGCGAGTTAAGGTAATGTAACCGATATTCATCATTTAGCCGAAAGACGTCCAACGCAACCGATCGTAACCTATTAAGATAGGTAACGGTCGGTTGGGTTGGACGTCGTTGTAACTGGCTTAAAAGCAATTTATTCAATCGGGTGGCGGAAGTCAATGGGTACGCTTCTTTGTCGAAACATGATACAAAATTTATTTTTTTGTTTTTCATAAACGACAGGCCTTCCTTACTTTTTCACTCTTGGCTGAATTCGGGATGGTACCGAATGGTAAGTTTTTCCTCAATACTGATGTTGGGCAGATTGATAGGCGACACAAATGTGCGAGGAAAGGCGTCGTATGTATACAGGCTGTTCCAAAAATTCGTAGTGTTATGTGGTGTATAGAGTGAAGAAACAATATTAAAATAAAATGAAAATTTAGACTTTTTCCAAAAAATCCAACCTCGAAAAACGACTACAAAATTAAACACTATTCTAGCAGTCTGATGCAGTTGGTGACAAATCTAATCTGTGATTGAACTAAAATAAACACCACTTACTGCATGAAACAGTAAGATGTTTCATGCATGTTGTTGTTGTTGAACAGGGGTGACCCGTCACCCCACTACTCAATAAAAGTGTCAATATTTAGTTGGTATTGTTTCTGTCTCTTTCTTACGCTCAATCTATTCTCTAATTGGAGTGGATGCAATCAGTCACACGCGTCAACGTTTCGCGGTAAGTTGTTGTTTTTGTTATATTGACATTGCTGGGGTGACTCATAACCCCTATTGCTGTTTACGTAATTGTTTCTTTTTGTAATACTGTAATAATTATTGGATTTTTTTAAGTAAAAATGGCTTCGATTTCGGATACGCAGATTCAAGACTACTTGCAAAGTATTGTTGATGCTAGCTCGGATGATGAGCGCCGTTCCGAAGAAGGGGATGCGAGTGAAAATGATGATCACGTTTCGGTGCACTCGGGGGAGGAGGACATTATTTCACATTATGAAGGTAGTGACGACGAGGATGTGCCGCTGGCACAATTACGCACTAAAGTTTTGAGAGGTAAGAATGGACATGTTTGGTCGTCTATTCCACCATCTTTGAGTAGAACACCGCGGCGAAATATAGTGACTATTCAGCGACTCGGGAGAGGCAACGCTCAAAGTATCGAAACGGAAAAAGATGCATTCGTTACTTTATTTAGCCAGCCAATTATTGATTCAATTGTGTTATGTACTAATCAGCAAATAAGGCGCTTGCACCAAAATATAAAAATCAACACTATGTGCATGAGACAGATAGCACAGAACTCGAAGCTTTGATAGGCCTTCTGTTTTTTTCGGCTATAAATAAAGACAATCGCAAAAACGTAAGTGATATGTGGTCTCCTTTTAGTGCTGCTATATACAAATCTATAATGAATGCAAATCGTTTTCGGTTCCTGTTCATTTGCCTAAGGTTTGATGAAAAAGATAATAGGGATTTGGAAGACAAGTTTGCCCCAATTAGACAAATATGGACAGCGTTTATAAGCAATTGCAGAAATTCATATCAACCACGTTTCTATGTGACAATTGACGAGCAACTTTTGAGTTTTCGTGGCAAGTGTCCGTTTCGAGTATATACAGCATCTAAGCCCGATAAATATGGACTAAAAATTGTGGCTATTTGTGATGCTCAGACCTTTTACATGTTCGATGCGATTCCATACATTGGCAAAGGAACAGAGGTGAAAACAGCGGCAGATTATGTAAAAAAACTAGTCGATAGTATCAAAGGTTCCGGTCGCAATGTTACCTATGACAATTGGTTCTCATCTGTGCCACTTGCCGATGAATTATTGAAGGAATATAAACGCACATCTATTGGTAAAATGCGTAAAAATAAGCGCGAGATACCTCCATCTTTTTTGCCTAACAAAAACAAACGACCGCTCACTTCTCAGTTCGCCTTCGATCAGCAAAAGACTCTAGTATCTTTTACACCACACAAAAACAAGTCTATTATATTATTATCTACGATGCATTCTAAAGAAGAAATAAATTCACAAACAAGCAAACCAGTAATAATTCATGATTATAACGCAACAAAAGGTGGTGTTGATACTTTCGACAAAATGATGCATTCATATAGTTGCGCTAGAAACACCAGACGTTGACCACTTCGATATTTCTATGGCATGCTGGATCAAGCTGGCATCAATTCTATGGTGCTGTATATTGACGCTAAACATCCGAACTCTCCTGCCAATAAGTTCCGGAGCAGTTATTTGAAGAAATTAGCCTTACAATTGGCGGAACCGCACATGAAGCGTCGTTTGAGTACAAATTTGCCGCGAGAACTAGGAGTCACTTTACGTGATATTCTAAATATAAACCAGGAAACTCCTGAAGGTGAGCCCCCTGTAAAATTGCAAAAACAAGCAAGATGTGCACTATGTCTAAGAAAAAGGGACAAAAAAGTAAAAACTTTTTGCACAAAATGTCTTCAGCCCGCTTGCACTGAACACCGTAAGGAAATTTGCTTGAACTGCATTTAACCCAAAAAAAAAAACAAATTAAGGTTGCCATAATTAATACTTTTTTCATGTCATTAATAATTGTATAAGTAATTGATCTCATAATAACTAACTTTCGTTTTCTTACAAATTGTTGTTTTATTTGAGTTTAAAAATAAAGGGGTGATGCGTCACCCCTGTTGCCATTTATGTGTGTAAAAAAAGTGTTGCCTGCGGAAGGTTAACTTTTCAATTGTTTTTTCGGGTCGTATTTTTTGAAAAAAGTTTTTTTTTTTTTTTTAAGTATAATTATGATTTCATTAGAGGTAACTTAAAAGTGGCCAGTAACGGAAAAGTTAACAGGGAACCGCTTATCTTGGTATGGTCATGTGAAGAGGATGGATGAAATGCACGTAACTAAAAGAGTTATGAATATAAATGTGGATGGATGGACAGGGAGAGGGAGGCCAAAGAAAAGATGAATGGATTGTGTCAGAAGTGATATGAAAGAAAAGTGATAGCGTGACGGCTGACAGGACAGAATGGAAGAAAAAAACGTGTTGCGCCGACCCCAAGTAACATAGGATAAGGACAGGAAGATGATGATATTTTTTCCTAATTGTATTGCAAATACAGAATACCACCCTTAAATACGGCCACGCACTTCTAGAACACGCTGTAAAATAAGAATGATGTATGAATAGTAGTTTTGGGTAGAGTGACGAACATAAAAGGAAATTGGATCACTGTCCGGCTTGGGAATGAACCGCGTTGTAGCACTTCCGTCATGTATGAAAGATTATTATGAATAAAGATGATACTAGCTTTTTTTCAGCTCCGCTTCCGAATTAAAAATGTGCTACTTTTTAACCGTGTTCATAAAAAAGGAGGTTCTTAATTCGGTTGTATTTTTTTTTTAACTGACTTCTTTTACTCCGTCATCTATCCGACTTCGTCATTTATGAACCAATTTGAAAAATTCTTAAACGATAACGATCCGATGGGTCCCATAGAAATTTCATCAAAATCGGTTCAGTACCTTGGTTTCTAAATCTAAATAGCTGGGTAAAATATAAAAAATATATTCAAAGTAAATGAAATTACGTGCTTTGCTTTTCTGGGACTTTTCGGTGGTGTTATTAGGTGTGAGGTACCAATGAAAAGTGAAAAAAAAATACAACCTTCCAAAAAAGTTTTAATAACTGACATTTGATACCAATATTTTTAATGAGTAATAACAAACAAAAACGTTTTTTTTTAAACTAGAGTAACGGGTGCTAGGTGAGATTGTGAGGTGACCATTCAAGAAAACAGCTTCTCTGATGCGCAGGATTCGAGGGAGCGCCAACAGAATCCTAAGGATGATTTCTGATAGGCCAGAGTCTTTGGTACTGGGGAGATTCATCCAGCTTCATGTGAAAAGATGATATTGTATTTATTATTATTATTAATTTTGACATGATTTTTGGACATGTTTGATTTTATTATTTTGAATTGTTGTTATTTTAGATGTTCAGATTTGTTTTTAGTGTTGATTAACATAGTTTTAAGACCTTTGTTACTAACAATTATGGATTTATTAGTATGAAAATAAATAAATGAACGAATCACATATCGAGATCTTCCATGCCATGCAAAAGCATGTCATGCCGTTGGTCCCGGCTGTCATTAGTAATCAAGATTTGGCAACGGCTGTGGGTATGTTACCCATTTAAGAGAAGGTCAAATAGACAGTCATCATCATATCAGGCGAAAGACGTCCACTGCAGGACAAAGGCCTCCTCCAAGTATCATCACTACAACCGGTCCTTTGCGTCTCGCATCCATCGGCTACCCGCAACCCTCACCAGGTCATCAGTCCACCTAGTGGGAGGCCTTTCAACGCTGCGTCTTCCGGTACGCGGTCGCCACTCCAGAACTTTTCAGCCCCATCGACCATCTCTGCAAGCAATGTGCCCTGCCCACTGCCTCTTCAGTTTGGCGATCCTTCGGGCTATGTCGGTAACCTTGGTTCTCTTCCGGATATCGTCATTCCTGATTCGATCACGCAAGGAAACTCCGAGCGTTGCTCTCTCCAGTGCTCTTTGGGTGACTTTAAGCTTTCTGATGAGGCCCATTGTGAGCGAACACGTTTCAGTTCCATAAGTCATCACTGGTAACACGCACTGGTCGTAGACTTTCGTCTTGGAACACTGTGGTATGTGTTAATACAGGGTGTCCCAAAACTCAACGTCAAGCCGAAACGGGGTGACAGGATTGATCATAACCATCACGAGAAAAATCTGAAAAAAAATCTATCCCATGCAGTTTAAAAATTATGGGCATTTTAAGAAAAACCTAGAAATTTGATCAAACTGTACCATTTTTCGGTTATTGTGGTTATTCTTTTTTATTTTTGTTCATTTGAACTTTGGAAACGTAATCCTAAATAACATTTCTAGAATCCCAATAAAAAATAATGACACAATTGCCTCAAGTTTCCGAGAATTGAGACTATTTGTTAAACTACGAATTTAAAATTTTCAAGATTCGTCGACTTTGACAGGCCCTCCTATAAAAAAAATGTACTAGAGTGCCTTGGCAAGTAGCATTAAAAGTTGGCGCATTTAATCAGAATTCTAAAATGGTACAATACTTGTTAGTTCCATACAATAGAAAAGAGTAAAAAAATTAAAACCTCAAGTAACCCGATTTTCGCTATCTCATTTTACTCAGTTAAAATGTTTTTAATTCACACAAGCTCTAGGTAGGTTCTTAATTTTAAGACAAAATGATGAGAGAGATGGATAATGGGTATGTTCGCCATGAGTGAGCGAGACAGATAGTGACGCCACTTTTACCAAAGTGAAAAAAAGTTAGTAAAATTAGTAAAATAATTAATACGAATACGAACGTGCGCAGTAGACGAATGAGCGAAACGTACTAACTGGTTGGTGTCGGACTGGTAGCGTAGCCATTTGCTTGGCTGAAACTAGTGCGAATGAAACAGATAGATGCCATAGCATCTATCTGTTTCATTCGCACTCGTTTAAACGACGCATCTCCGTCTCAATGCGTGGCGTCACTATCTGTCTCGCTCACTCATGGCAAACATACCCATTATCCATCTCTCTCATCATTTTGCCTTAAAATTAAGAACCTACCTAGAGCTTGTGCGAATTAAAAACATTTTAACTGAGTAAAATCTGATAGCAAAAATCGGGTTACTTGAGGTTTTAATTTTTTTACTCTTTTCTATTGTATGGAACTAACAAGTATTGTACCATTTTAGAATTCTGATTAAATGCGCCAACTTTTAATGCTACTTGCCAAGGCACTCTAGTACATTTTTTTTATAGGAGGGCCTGTCAAAGTCGACGAATCTTGAAAATTTTAAATTCGTAGTTTAACAAATAGTCTCAATTCTCGGGAACTTGAGGCAATCGTGTCATTATTTTTTATTGGGATTCTAGAAATGTTATTTAGGATTACGTTTCCAAAGTTCAAATGAACAAAAATAAAAAAGAATAACCACAATAACCGAAAAATGGTACAGTTTGATCAAATTTCTAGGTTTTTCTTAAAATGCCCATAATTTTCAAACTGCATGGGATAGATTTTTTTTCAGATTTTTCTCGTGATGGTTATGATCAATCCTGTCACCCCGTTTCGGCTTGACGTTGAGTTTTGGGACACCCTGTATACTTACGAGTCACTCCATGTAAAAACTGGTACTCATAGTATGGAAAAGGCTATCATCATCTGCCTAGCCTTTTCCCAATTATATTGGGGTCGGCTTCCAGTCACACCGGATTCGGCTGAATACTAATATTTTACGTGGAGCGGCTGCCTGCCAGACCCCCACAACCCATTAACAGGGTAACTCGGTATTCCTTGGTAAGATTGGTGTCAGATTTTCTGGCTTCTGACTATCCGTAATGACTGCCAAATATCTACAAATGACAGCCAGTACCAACGACTTAACGTGCTTTCCGAGGCACGGAAGAGTCTCGGTATGTTAAGATGGTCACCCATCCACAGACCAACCTAGGCAAGCGTTGCTTAATCTTGAAGATCGACTCGTGCGGCTGTTATTATTAAGCCACGAGCTCCTTAAGTATGGAAAAGGCTATGCAGAGTAATTAATGCCCATCCCATGTTATGGAATTTTTGCCAAACATTATCGCTGCTAGAATAGAATGTCACTTTTTCTAAGCTCTCTAACAGAGTTATTATAAGAAAACGACAGCTGCTTCAGAGTTGTAGCAGCTGTCGTTTGCATGTAATTTATAAAGATTTATTCCCAGCTGAAATAGGCTTATTCACGTAATAACTCCACAAATAAAGTCATATTGTCATTATAAATCTAATTCTGAATTATTTTTTTACCAAAAGACTTAAATAATTGCCCTATTAGGAATTCCATTTTTATTAGCAAACTAGCTTTTGCCCGCGACTTCGTCCGTGTGGAATAGTTACTTGGGGCAGACATTTTTATTTTAAGATTATGAAGTTTAGTAAAGTTTCAGTCAATGCTACTGAACAGATGTTCGACGTGATTCTTTAAATTGGCATAACTTTTTTATTTATGAACCGATTGACATGAAACAAACACTAAATGTTACGTGAAGCCAAAACCACATCTAAATCGGATAAGCCGTTTCCGATACTAGCGTGCACAAACGCAGATAAACAGACAAAAATTCTAACAATCATTGTTTTGGGTGCTATTTGTGTTGATAAAGGTCCCAATTATATTTTTCTCATATATCTTTCATGTACAGACAGCGATCCGTTACATTTTTATCATATGTATGGAAGATATATTCTTGGCGACAGTGTTATTAGCTGCCATTTGATAAACTAACCTAGAGGGTAAATGTTTAAACCTTATTGCAAATAAGTTTATTTGTTTTCCAGAACACTGTGGGTAAATCTACTTTGATTTACACCTTTATTTGAATTAGAAAAGAAAGTAAATATGTTATGCAAATATTTGTACGGCGAAATTAAATAATGAAAATAAGACTTGAGAACCTAAACTTGATAAGTATAATAAAGTTTAATTATATTTGGTAAAAGGTTAAATAATCATTATTTCAGCCTAAATACGTCCACTGCGGTACAGACGCCAACATATCAATCTACAACAGATCTGTCAAATTTCTTTCATAGATTTTCAACTTTATCGCTTTTTTTTTTATTTTTTATTTAATATAGGTTTGCTCTTGACTCTAGTCTAGATCATAGATGACAGAGACAAATTCGACGATGGAGCGAGCTTACCCTGAAGCCTGTTCACTCTAATTTTGAAGAGCTTAGGGTTGTATGCGTTCGGAAACACAGACGAAGGCAGAGAGTTCCACTCCTTTGCTGTGCTTAAGTATTAGGTTCAAGGTTGATTGGGAACATTTGACAGTTTCGGGTAGCTTCATGTGTCTGTACATGGGCATCCCCCAAGTGTCGCTACTTCCGCCGGTCTTGTGATACTCGCATCTAGCGGACACCTGCGGCTTGTACCAGGTTATCGGTCCACTTGTGGGAGGCCTTCCAACGCTGCGTTGTCCGGGACGCAGTCGCCATTCCAGAACTTTTGAACCCATCAACTGAGTAGGTAGCCGGTGATTTTTCGACACGACATGAATATGTCGAAATGAAAACTTGGGTGAAGTGATCACGAGGTGAGCTGTCAATCGATATAATCAAGATGGAATGACAGCTTACTTTATGATCACACGACATCTTGATTATATGGATTGACAGCTCACCTCGTGATCACTTAATCCAAGCCTTCATTCACTTCGCCATGTCTACAGAATCAACCGGTAGTTCATAGGTGCGTCAAAACACGTATGGAAATTGAGATTGTTTCGTCAGATTGCGAATGAGTTGCGAATGCGAACGTTGCTTAAAACTTGTAGAATTGGCTCTCTGTTCTGCGTACAATGAGCCTTGCTCACTACCACTTAAGTTTGGCAATTTTTTGGGCTATGTCAGTAAACTTGATTTGATTTGTGCTCAGTTGATGAGAAAAATGGCATCGCGTCATGTTTAATATAACTGGGAAAATTTGGAAGGGTGTGCTACACCTCTGCCTCACATTTTCGGCGAATATCGACCTGTAGTGCTATTCTGTAGCAATCTCACCGTGATAGCTTAAGTGAAGTGACCAATCAATGACTAACATCAATTGGAATTACTACTCACTTCACGTAACTTTTCATGGTATTTCTCAGAATTAACCGACAGATGTTATTCTAAAGGTCCCTTTTCAAGTTGATATGTGTGCTTATGACCTTTATATTTCCTCTGGTAAAAATAATACAAAAGGTGTCAACAACTTGACATAACATAATGGCAATGTAGCAAAATAAATGGTTTGACAATAAGTAAATGGACTTATTTCTGGAATGGAATTTATCTCCCGAGTCTGTGTTGGACCCTTTTTATATTGGAACAATTTCAGCGTGTCACTCAAACTATAGTGACTATTTTAACTCCGCTATAGTTTCACGTATTTTCCAGTAAACATTTAGGTTATTTTTTACTTTCCTGTAGATCTAATGAACGTAAATGAAGCAAAACCAGAATCGTAGTGGGTGGTATTCTGTAGTTTCTGTCTCCGTTGTGACCCCCATGGCAAAAAGGCGTGAGTTTATGTATGTACATAAGTAAGGTATGTTTCACACGTACTACAACCACACCACACCGTAGCGACAAAAGGTGGCAAGCTGTGGTTGTGTGTCGCTGAGGCTTCTTGCGGTTGCGTACCTACAAAATGTGGATTTGTTTGCAATGTGGCCGGCCGCTAGTTAGCGGTGTCGCTGGTGGTTGCGTTGTGGTTGCGACGTGGCTGCGATGTGATCGGTATCACATACGCGGTTGATAATGACGGCAAAATGTGGTCCGTGTGAATTTAACTATTAATTTTCATACAAATTAGCGCCCGCCCACGTGTTGTGGTTGTGGCAGGTACGTGTGAAACAACCCTTATTAAGGTTTGCATACGCATCCTCATTAGGAAGGTACCACAACGCAACCGCAAGAAATTGCAGCAACACTATTCACACGTAACCACAGCTTGACCACTTTTTGTCGCGACGTTGTGGTGTGGTTGTGGTACGAGTGAAACAAGCCTAAGTTTAATGTCGTAATGGGCTATTGTGACCACCAATGTTCACTCCTTCTCCTTATCAATCTGCCTAGCATTTTTCCAATTATATTAGGCTCAGATTCAGGATAGGCGTAGACAACATCTATATATATACCAGTATTTTACATGGTATAATAATAATATTTCTTTATTATCAAGCAACTAAGGCTCATAGATAAAATAAACAAATTAAACATACAAACAAAAACTAAAACATTTAATTTACTACTTTTAGTTTATTACTTATAAACTAAGACACACGAAGTGACGGCGTTGAGTTACGCTGCGCGGTGTCGCGTAGCCTGCCGCGAAAACGTCGGTAGACGTCGGGACCCTTCGGCCAAAACTCTTCCTTTAGGAACGTGTCGAGATGTTGTGAGGAACCCCCACCACAAACAACTTGAAGTTAGTGTTGTGACTGTTTCCACAAACCAAGAACTTGGTATCATGATACCTCTTGGCAAGACTTATTTTCTAAGGTCTCCAAAATACGTTTTCCAAGGCTCTGAGAACGCGAAACTTTAAAGATTACCTACTTACTGTAACTAGATACTATTTAAGCAACAATCTCTAAAATATACATTTTAAAACGTAACCCAATTAATAGCTTCTGAATAATTGTATTGATAACTCAATTTATTATCCTCGAAAGAGACTTGAAAAGCCACTTGAAGTTACATTTCTAAATATTAGACACTCTATTGAAATTGAATTAAAAAACTTTTCTAAAAGAGAATCGTTTTTTATCGAAATTCTCTATAAGATAAGAAGAATTCTTTTCTACAGACAGAATTTCAGGTATTCAGTGTTTGAATTGAAAAGTGAAAAATGTGTTTGGGACTGGGATACAATAAATCTAGAATAGTGAAATCAGTTACTGTCTGCTCCTTTCCATATGTCGATCACGTACATTGTTTGCCACCTTCCGTTTTGTCAAGTACCGCATTCCCTGTTATCTGAATATGTAAGAACTTCATGGTTTTATTTTATAGTAGAGGATCCCAAGTAAGATTGACCTTAACGGGTGTAAATTAAATTTTATCAAATAAAATGTTTCTGAACATATACAAATAGGGTTGCCGTAAAAAATATGGTAATGGCTATAATTAAAAAAAATATATGTATAGTATTAAAATTTCACTAAATATACTACTTAAGAGAGAGTGAGAGAGTGTAAGAGCAAGGGATGGTCCAGAGCGGTAAATGGTCAGGTATTGGAGTAGTTGAAGAGAACGAGACAGTGTAATCAATAACAGGGTTTATTACACCAAATATTTTACAAGAAAAGTTAACAAAACGCTCTTCCTCTCTCCTAATTAATTATTATAAGTTTTGCTGTGCCCGACAGGGCCCATAATTGTTTCTATTTATTAATTCTACCACCTGTTTATGTGTACATTATGGATTGCAATAAACTATTTGAGATTTGAGGCAAACCGGACTTTTTCCTGTACTTATACTGTAAGGTCTATCTTCTTGGAAAAATTCAGGACTGTGGATCAACGGGAAGTACCTTATAGGTTTTGATTCCCTTGCGAGCGTCAAATAATGCGCCATAAACGGAGCTTAAACGGCTTTATCTTTAGATTGCGTTGACTTAGAAGTTTGTCTTTTTCACTGCTGCAAGAGGTAGCTGTTCTGAATTCTTGGAGTTATTAGTTACATTTCAGCTTGATTGCACGTTCCTAAGAAAAAAGGTCTTGACAGACAGACAGACGGACAACAAAGTGATCCTATAAGGGTTCTGTTTTTGTCGACTGAGATACGGATACCCCAAATATGATTTATTTGAGCTATTACGTGATATTGTTGTAATACGCCAATAAAGAATAAAGTGGTCGTGATTGCTAGACGTATGTATGTTTTATTAAGTTAATAATTATCTTCAACAAAAACAGAACTTTACACTAACGATCTAATTCAAATAGTCGAACAGTGGTCGAACCATTAGATTGGTTAAAAATAGATATGAAATCAAAGTTATTTTACTAAACAGCAATTTTTTTATTTTTTTATTTAATATGGGTTTGCTCTTGACTCTAGTCTAGGTCATAGATGATAGAGACAAAGTCGACGATGGAGCGAGCTTACCCAGAAGAAGCCTGTTCACTCTAATTTTGAAGAGATTAGGGTTTCGAAAACACAGCCGCAGACGCAGGCAGAGAGTTCCACTCCTTTGCTGTGCGCATTATAAAAGACGTTTGGAAACGTTTAGTGCGAATTGGTGGAATAACAACAATAACATTTGATTTATTTTAAAAACTCTAAAAGGTGCGAATTTATAATCTAATTGGAAGTTATATATTTGAGCCGTTTGGGGTCCACACTCACAACTTGTCGACTGTTCACGTGACCAGAGGGCTGAGCTTTTCTTCGGCCAAAGGATCAGCATTGCCATTTAACGCGGCAATGCTGGCAGTGTTCTGAGCATTTTTGCCATAGACAGGGATGTGAATGAAGTTTTTGATGCCCAATGATTTATGTGTTGTTTATATGTTTTTATAAGTTTTTGTACATAATTTCGTGATTATTAGTCTACTTGTTTAGGAGTATTTCCCTTTAAAACTTTTTGTTTTTCCGCAAACGAATAAAATCACTCTTTTGCGTTTGCTGAAAATCTTTTCACCAGTTTTGTGCCGTGGTGGTGTGCCACTTTGGCAATTACTTTTGTGTTTTCTTGAAGTGCTAATTCCAATTATTTTTAAGCAACGTTCCCATTCACATGTTAGTCGCAATCTGTCAAAAATATATGGAAATTGAGACTTTTCTGACTGAGATCCGAATGCGAACGTTCCTTAAAAACTAGAAAGTTAGAAATAAAGAAAGAAAGAAAAGTTGTTTATTTGGCACACACAGATACACACAACATATGTACAAATAAAAGGAAAGGTGTTAAATATACAGGTACATGGATGAATGATATAGTAAACGATATTTTTGTAAAATATTTTGGCGTTTAGTGATAATAAACATTAACTAGCAGAATTGGCGCTCAGGTATCTGAAATTCCAATTGTGGTTATGGATTACTCTCTAAATCTGTCATATCCGCCATTCTTTAATCCAAACCCGTCGAAAGCATTTACAAAAAAGTTTCTGCTCACGCAAAGTTCGTATTACCAATGTATGATATATGTATACTTTCAAGTCTAATATTAAAAGTGTCGTCTTTTATTTTTTGTGTGATTATTATTGCCATAGTCTGTGGTATATATTGATAAAGGCTGGTAAGCTTATGTGCCGAATTAATGAAGGAATTAATAGACTTAGAAATAAATACTGTTAATTAAAGTGAAACTTTTATTACATCGTCTCAAATTTTTTGGTCTGTGTATCGCATGTCGCGTGACGGTCGGCCGCGGAGTAGGGATAAAGTGAAAGGCGCTCGTTAGAGCAGCCGAGGCCAATATGGCGGCGTCTATAGTTCCATCAGCTGACCGTGTAGTGTATAGACTATTACTCATTTTTGCCAGTGCTCCACGCTAATTTGTTTTTTTTTGTCAGTGTTTTTTTTATACCCTTAATGGAATATTATTCCGAAAATTTTTTAGTGAAATATCTATAATGTGAAAAAAAGTTTCACTTTTACCGTGGTTTCATAAAACCACACAATCCTTTTTTATCTAGGTTTGATTTATGAAGCATTGCAGCAGTATTAGCCCGTAAAATCAAGCCTGTAAATCGCAGCTTTTATGTGTGATTTGCTTGATTTTACGTGCTTAGCAAAGATAGTCATTTATTAAATGAATAGTGTCATAGATACGAGATAGTTGTTTCTAAATATAACATAACAACACACATGTAACATTGGAAACAAAATTGTTGAACTCCATCTAAAGACCTATTAAAATCTGTCCCTAGTTTCATTTTCAAATGCCAGGGATCTCTTGCGAAGCGTGACAAACATTTGAATACCTATCCTACATACCATTTGAGAAATAACGCTGGAAATTGAAATCGCTGTCATCAAACTGTACGGGGCAAATGTAAGAGAAGTTGAAGCTTAGCCAGGGTTGACAATGACGGTTGTGCAATTTTTCGAAAGAGATTACGCGGCTCTGGAACGAAAAGGGCTTTTGAAAGAACACGTGTGTATTTTAGTCAGTTATAGTATGTATGGTGTCGGACGTAAAAGAATAGCACCATCCCATCCCTTCCTAGCTTTTGACTGCGACTTCGTACGCGCATATCCCGTTCTTTCCCGTTCCCGTATAGCCTAAAGCCTTCCTCATGAATGTAGCTATCATATACAAAAAGAAATCCCTTATTAACCTTTTGAACGCCAGAACATTAACGCATCGGCGTGGCCCCGACGCCAAGCCACAAATTTACCGTACCTTTTGTCACGTATTTGTGACGTTTGGCGTACAGGGCACGCGCTTGTTTGTCACCTATACGTGACAGTGGCGTTCAAAAAGTTATATTAAGTAGGTATAGACAGTATAGATAATGCTCAAAATCATCATCCAATCACTTCCCGCGGGTGTCGTAAGAGACGACTAAGGGACTCACCAGAGAATGGGCAGCAGCATTCCCTGTGCATTGCAACAGCTACACTGCGATCGCCAACCTGCCTGCCAGCGTGGTGACTAAGGCTAACCCCCTTCCCTTTGGGGAGGCCTATGTCCAGTAGTGGAAATCCTTCGACTGGTATGATGATAATGAGTCTGATATTCCCTCATTCATTTGATGATTTCTTATCCACAAACAAAACGGTTACCAATGACAATGTAAGTATTAGGTTTTAACTATGTAATTGTCCGTTTTTATTAAACCGGTCACTTTGATTGACTATAATTTCTGTTGGACTAGAACCCTATATTAAACACAACTTTAGGTAAATGTTTTATGCATCTTATGGCTGCGGCAACAAATGGCTTTACCGTAACTGAGTATTGGGCCAAACCGAAATTTTACTAACTCTATTTGCTATCGACACGCTTCGATAAGATTTAATAAGATTTATTTAAGCTATGTATTTTCTTTTTCGAAACCAGCCGGTTGATTCTGTAAACATGTCGGCTTGGATGAAGTGATCACGAGGTACGCTACCTATCCATTTAATCAAGATGGAATGACAGCTCATTTCGTGATCACGTGACATCTTGATTACATGGATTGACAGCTCACTTCGTGATTACGTGACATCTTGATTACATGGATTGACAACTCACCTCGTGATCACTTCACCCAAGCCTTCACTTCGAAATGTTTACAGAATTGACCGGCAGTATTGTTTTATTTCTGTAGGTTTTGTCTTCCTATAATATTTATATATTTACTACTCTTTTTGTATTAATTTAAGATAAATTCGTGTAATTTAACTTCTCTATAAATATTCTACAAACTGTCTGATGCTTTTTTCTGCTTTTTCATTATTATTATGTTATTTTTATGCGTTAAAGTGCAGAAAAAACTTTAACAGGACAAAAAAAGTGGAACTTATTAGCTTATTTCTCTTTGGCAAATTTTAAAGTATATGTGACAACTAGTATTTGACTATCTTTTCATAAATCTTATATCTATCTATATATATATAAATAAAAATGAATCGCTAAATGTGTTGCTAAGCGCAAAACTCGAGAAAGGCTGGACCAATTTCGCTAATACTTTTTTTGTTGTGTTTGTTATTATCAGGAGTAGGTTTTTATGAAAATTTTGAAAATATATTTACATCCGGGCGAAGCCGGGGCGGGCCACTAGTATCTTATAAAAATCTCGTTTATTCTGGTATAACTGACTAACAACGGGAATATTTTCAAGTGCCAGCCCTGAATGTAAACCTCAAGTCTATGTTAAGTGGTAGGTCGCCTCGTAGAGTTTTACGAGGGCGACTTCAGTGCGTGTAGACTACCAGATTGTGGTCATTTTACCTCTTTATTATTCTTTTGGACGCACATTTTTGGGTATGTGTTGTCTAAATTGAAATCTCTAACATAGTGCCTGGTTTAATGTAAAATTATAATATTCTGAAAACGAAATCAAAGTATTGGATGGTCTTTGTCCAAATTTTTCCTCGAATTGATAGTCGAACATTTAGATGGGCTTTCGTTTTACTCAATTTTCTAGGTTTACATTTAGGTAGTTGAGAATAAAAATAATTTAGTTTGTCTTAAGTTTTTTTTATCTATACTAATATAATAAAGTTGAAGAGTTTGTTTGTTTTGTAACGCGCTAATCTCAGGAACTACCAGTCAGATTTGGAAAATTATTTTTGTATATGATAGCCACATTCATAAGGAATGCTTTAGGCTATACGGCAGCGAGGTTTTTTTACAGGAACGGGAAATTCTTACGGGAACGAGAAAAAACGGGATATGCTCGTACGAAGTTGCGGGTTAAAGCTAGTGTGTTAATAAATATTATTTAATTTGATGTGAAAAAATCTATTTTGTGCCTACATACTATTATATACTAAATAATTATACATCCCCACTCACTACATAAACACACACTCAACCTACACTACACTTTCCTTCATCCCCACACTATATGTACTAACCATACTAACACTATATAGATATTATAGAAATTAATCTTAAGTTATTGTTCAATTATTCGCGACCACTGTCTGCTAAATAAATAGACAAGAAAAATAAAAAAGAAAAAAAAAAAATGTATGTCCTGAAGGGTGAAGACCTGGTGTCCTGAAACACAGGCCCCAAGCCAAGTTTAGGCACCAGTCTCCCACAATATACTTTTTGTGTACTATTGTTTCTTGAAAAACCTGTATAATCTAATGCGTAGAGAAATAAAATATAAAAATATACAGTTTAGCAGCTAATAACTCTTAAAAGTATTATTAGTCCCACAAATGGGTTCACACCAAAACCATAAACCGGAAACAGTCATCATCACATACGACATTGTTGAAACACCATCTGAAGGGATTATATTTAACCAACTTATAAAAGTAGGAGATTATGTTCTTCGGGCCTGCGGACGGCGAGCGTTGGGTGGCTCGCTGTCCGATCACCACCAGGCCCGGATCGATGGCGCGTTCTGTTTCACGCGCGCCTCAAAGAGATGTCAGCATAGAAGACGGGGCTTACTAGGGCCAGAGCCTGCCAGGGTTGCGGAATTTGTTCGATAGAGTCACCGCGGCCCTTGAACGCAAAGGGCTTTAGTAGGAATACGGATGGGTTTTAGTCAGTAGGAGTCTGACACGCCCTATCGTTCCACCCAGAGCGGAAGAAGTCATTTGATGATTTCCCATCATTAAAAAAAAAGGAGATTATGTACTTGTCTGTTCGTTTCAAATTCCATTTCAAAAAACATACATTTCTACTTTCATGAACCAGTTACACAGAAACATTCTAGAGTACCAAAGTTTTTTTTTTAAATTGAATCTACGAGAGCATACATTCCGCAAGGATGAAACCGCCATTTTCAATTTGGTTTTACTACTTACATGAAGTTTGATGGGCGAGACACTTCACCCACCGAAGTTAAGGGCTAATAAAAATGATCGATTCTCCAACAAGATGTCGAGAAGTGAATATTGGATTTGTTACTTGATATCGCCGGGGAAGTTTGTCAATATTTTGGGACAACACATGTTTTTTTTTTTATTGTGCGTCGTTTTTATTTTGTGACGGTTGAAGTAGAATATGGGTTGGTTTGTTTTAGTGCGCCTAAAGCTAAGATATTCCTGAATTTGGAGTAGATTCGCCACATTTTTTTTTTAAGATTCCGTACCCGAAGCCTTAGCAATGGAACCTTATGACTTAGCCTCCAATTCGTTTGTCTATATTCGAGCTGTGTCTCATGAACTTGTTTGTATTTACGAACATAATAAATTTAAAGGAGTTAGTTTAAAATCCATACAAGAAACTTGTTTTTTTCGGGTTATGGCACGGAACGAAACTTATAAGCGGTTAACATTGTTCTTATCTGCCTAGCCTTTTCCCAGCTATATTGGGGTCGGCTTCCAGTCAAACCGGATTCAGCTGAATACCAGTATAACAGTAATTGGGTAACACGGTACTCCTTTGGCAAGACTGGTGTCAGCTTTTCTGGCTTCTGACAATCCGTAACGACTGCTAAGGATCTATAAATAACAGCCAACCAACGGTTTAAAGTCTCAATTTGTTAAGACCATCCACAGATCAACCTCGACAAGCGTTGCTTAACCCTGAAGATCGAACCGTGCGGCTATTATCATTTAGCCACGAACTAAATTTGTGTAAATCAAAGTATCGTTTATTCTCATGACATTATACCCGTGGCTATGGATGCAAACGATTGTTGATCGAAATATTTATTCTACAGAAATTTTGATGCTTCAACTCCATATCCTTTTAACATCATTGGACGGACCTGGTTAAGTAGTTACCATATAGATTTATAAGGTCGAAACAGAATTTTAAGAGTGAATTTAAACTACTTGAAACCCAAAAATACTGTTGACAACTGACTGAAAAGCAAATGAAACATTGTCCAAAAACTTTACGAGCGCATAATACAAGTTTTTGTACAAACAACATGTAGAAATGCACGTAATACTAGCACTAACAACCTTCAAGATTTTTCATTAAGCTCTAGAGTCTGTGGTTTCAATCTGAAGCCTTCACAGCTCAAAGCGAAGGTAAATTAAAAATTACGCAAAGCGCCGAAAATATCTTAAGAATTAGAGTTGCTTTCAGGAAAGCGGAATTTAAAAGTTGGTTAAAGCGAGAAAGATGCGGTTCCGTTTTAGTAGTAAAATGTAACCGGATGTGTCAAAGTCAAAGTCAAAACGATTATTTCAATTAGGCCATTAAACGGCACTTTTGAACGTCATCATTTACAGTTCAGTAAAATAATAATATTACATTAATAAAGTGACTCTACTGTACATTCGGAAAGGCAGATTCTTATGGAGAAGAACGGACAAGAAAATCAATAGTTACTCTTTTCAAAAAATGGTTTTACAAAATTTGGTATACAAAAATTAATTTAATATTACGTGAGGACGATGCACACAGAGTACGGTACTTATAGGAGCAAAGTATTACCAGCAGAGGTAAACTTATTCATTTTCTAAATAAATTTAGGTAAATGGTACTCACATATTTACAAATGTGGGTACCATGTGTAACATGTGTAGTTGCAAAAGCACGTTTCTATTAAGTTAGCAAGATATTTTTTGTAGACAGTTTTTTTTAAGTGATAACTTCTTTCGGGAGGGTAAACCGCTGCGTTATGTAACGCGTTACGGCGTCAGTCTGTCTGGCTTCCCTTTCTCTCACGCATATGGCAGCAATAGGCAGGCTCTTCCTCTCTCACTCTAACCCACAGCGCTAGTCGTAATTTGGACAGACGTTTCCCATATTAAATAGTTCAACTTATTTTTCATAACATCATTATCTGCCTAGCCTTTTCCCAACTATATTGGGGTCGGCTTCCAGTCAATCCGGATTCAGCTGAATACCAGTATTTTAAGTGGAGCGGCTGCCTACCAGACTGCCACAACCCATTAACTGGGTTACACGGTCCTTCTTGGCAAGACTGGAATCAGATTTACTGGCTTCTAACAGTCCGTAACGACTGCCAAAGATCAATGGAATGATAACCGGAATCAACGGCTTAACGTGCTTTCCGAGACACGAAGAAAACTCGGTATGTTAAGATGGTCACCTTTGCACAGACCAACCTTGGCAAGCGTTGCTTAACCTTGAAGATCGACCCATGCGGCTGTTATTAATTAAGATAACATATATGTATTGACCGTAGGGATACCTATGTACCTGCCTTATAGTGCACCCATATTTTGCCAGTGATGAAGAGAAGAGCCTTACTTGGACGCTGGCAAAGTTTATCGTTGAGTATGGCACAAACTTGTACTCCGGGCTTCTAATGCGAAAATTGCCCAGGCTCGTTTTTTAATTAATAATCAGTAATGAAAAGTTTATAATATCAGCTTTGAGTTGCGGTTTTACCCGGTTCTGTTTTTGTAATCAATTTAAATGAATTACCTATCCAGGGATAGGTAAACTGTCACATACTGCGCCTTAAAGCTTTAAACCCAAAATCATCAGCACTTCACTACTAAGTTAGCTCGTTGTCCAACTTCACCGACAACACACCTTGAATTATCCGCCTCACTTCAAGGACAATTCTGCTCGCGACCAAGTACGTTACCTTGCACCAAGTGACGGTGAGTTCATGTAAGGTGCCGTTCTCACTGTGAAATAAAAAAAGAAGCTCCGTTAGCATTGAAGGTTCGAATTAATCAACTATAATTTACATTTCGACGAAAGTAATTTACTCTGTAAAATGCTATTTCAATATTTGCTGTATCTATATATAAAAAAATGAATCCCTATTTCCATTGATCACGGCATCACGCGTGAATGGCTGGACCAATTTCGCAAATTTTTGTTGTTGTTGTTTTTGCTATTGTCATATGAAAGAAAATTTTGAAAAAAAAAAATACATCCGAGCAAAGCCGGGGCGGGCCACTAGTAATATATAGTTAAGAATAATCCTGTTAAATTTTGAATAATTAAACATAAAGCTAGTAATGAGCCAAAATTTCATCATGCTGAAATATCAGAAGGAGAATGATTTTTAATGGTGGTTTTCATGAAATAAGTACTACTCTATCTCGACTATGTAACTCGTAATGGCTGAAAATAATTTACCAAACTTGCTTTTCGGGGGTGGATACTCCTAATAAATTACAAATTGTGTAGGACAATCCCAACCACTTCTGCACGTACTTTTTTGAACGCATCCTACTTGGTATTTCAGTTGTACTTAACTTTTACGTCAAGAGAAATTGGATACTTCTTGACAAGCTTGATCTATTGTCTACCACATCATCGCTTGCCATCAGGTAAGCTTGTGGTCAAACACGAGCCTGTCAATAATAAAATATCGTGATGAAAGAGCCTTCAGCTTTGTGCAGATGCTGATGAGGTTGGCAGAAAAATAATGGCTGGGAAGGGGGACGTGGACGGATCGTGGGATCCTAATTTCGATGGTATTGGTTTAGGAGTTCAAAGAAATCCAGTTTTGATCCTGAATAAAGCAGAATGTTCAACAACACATACATTTGATTATTTTGTATGCGCACTAGCAGCTGTTAAGGCATGTGTTTCAAATAGCTTGAATATATATCTAGTCTGTCCAATCGGTTCTAGAAGCAGTTCAGTTTGAGAACTGTAACAACACTTTCCGGGAGCCTGCATCCTGTTATTACTCAGTTAGGCAGGAATTGCTTCAAAGGATTCCATGTAGTTTGACTGACAGCTCAAGTGTCATCCATCATCTGGCTACAAGACGTACGGCGATGCGCCATCGGTAGATGTTGACATCTTACCCCACTTTCATTGTGCCTACAGATGAAGAGTGGAACTCTCTAAAGGATTTTTGTTACCTGATATCTATAACCTGTGGGGAATTGGTCAAGAGTGAATAGGCAAGAGTGCTCCATTGTCGACCACAATCATCGTTTTCCATCAGGTGAGATGGTTGAACGCGAGCCTAACAATACAAAGCCTCTGCGAGTTGGCTTCAGCTCCTCATACGCCTATCAAGGGTCCGGAACCACAGGGTCCCAAGATTATCAAAACGGGTCACGATATTTTAAACTAGCAGCTTATCCACCATCCACAGTGGGAACACTCGCTAAGATGTAAGATCGAATCTTACGTGCGGTGCACAATACGCGTTGATTGCGAGAAGTAAGCGAAGCTCTGGGTTTTGAGAAACTTGACTTAGATAGAGGGTGCCATTGCAGTGAGCGGATTTCTGTATGTGACTATGTGTGGTCCTGTATTTCGGATCTAGTTTTAGTCATTGAGAATTTTGGTGAAGGACTGGTGCTCTAGTTTAAATGGGTGTTATTGGATATTTTTCGCAGCAGTTTTTACGTTTGGAGCATTTGAAATATGCATTTGGGCCAGGCTGTTATTTTGAGCCAAAAGCATTTTTTTTTGGTAGGTATTTGTAAAGAACAAAGTTACGTCGAAAATCAAGCACTGTTCCAAATGCTGGCAGACATACAACTAGTAAAATAAGCTATGCCCAAACAGCCTTGTGAATAGGACCCCAGACTCCTACTGACTAAAACCCATCCGTGTTCCTTCTAAAGCCTTTTGCGTTCCAGGGCCGCGGTGACTCTTTCGAACAAATTCCGCAATCCTGTCAGGCTCTGGCCCTAACTGACATACTAACACTATCCAAACATTTTGTTACTGAGAAGATCTTGCTCTATTACAAACAGTCAACAAGTTCTTGTGCAGTTGGCATGTGCTTGTGCGGTTGTCAGAAGGTTGTTGTGTTACTGGTGCGCAACCTGAAAATCAATGCACAGTTAGTTTCGAGATACATAATGCAGTTCGTCACAAAAGGGGAACAGCATCTGCATTCATGAGTACAGGTACTATGACGTGCTAATGCCATCCAATTCCGATGATGTAAAAGGGATAGTGCTATTCGCTATGTATAGCTCCGTCTCTCTCTTAGAGCGGAATCATGATCGTTTTAAGACTTCATAGTAGGGCCCCAGATCGCGTAAAGAAAGTATAAATAAGGCATTTTTTCACTGTTTGGCCAGTCATAGGCTATTTTAACAGATGCGGTTGAAGATGAGTTGGCAAGTAATAGTCTTTTCAATTGAAATGATATTTCGAGGATGTATTATTTAAATAACAAGCTATTGCTATAACATTGATTGAGGAGGCTGAAGCGAAATGACTTGAATATTACTACTTACTTAGTTTCTCTTATTTAGTAATCCAGTTTGTAAATGTGCATGTCAAAGAGCAAGGACCAAGGATAATATTCATTTATTTATTTATTATTAACACTTTACGCACACAAATGTACAGAGGCGGACTTAATGCAACAAATATCTTTGACGAATCAGTAAACAGCAAACACAATATAAAAGAACATAAAAACACCTTTCATAATGTTATGCATGTATTCATACAATAAAATTTGTGAGGCCTACAACACACCATATGAAACCGAACCCAATTTGACGGAAAGGGTAAATATAACAATACAATTTGCAAGCTTTTCTTTGTTGGGCTTTGAAAACTATGGTTTATTTGCTATAATAATATTGCAATTTCGCTTTTTGTTTTGAAACCTGCGGGTTATTTTGCTATCATTGAGGATGCCCACTAATTTTCCTTTTGCTTTATAGACTACGAATTAGTTTTCTCTTCATGATATTGCTGCGTCGCCTTTTGCTTTGAAAACTATGAGTTATTTTGCTATTACAGAAATTCATTTTTTGGTTCATCACTTGTTATCGTCATTATCATTTCAGTTAAAACCAACCCGTCATCGCAATCATCCGTCCCATAGTGAAAGTTGTTCATAATGTTGAGTACAATGACCCATTAAGAGATCTTGCGTTTCTTCTGTTACACGTTGTATTGACAAATTTTAATTTGATCTAGTAGTCTATCGAGCATACCCGCTACTTCTAAGGCCCCAGTCCTATTCACATGACATTTGCCATTGTACTTCATAAAGGTCACTTTAACAGGTTTGGACATAATTCGGTGCTCAAAGCGATGTGACCCATTTGTTGACCCATATAATTGAGTTATTGTATGAACCACGGTTTCGGTCTGTTTATACAATTTGGTTTGATATTTTTACAAATGACAATAGACTTAGCCTATACTGTCTGTGTTGAGTAATTTAACAGTGTTTCATGACGGTCAAAAGTGCATGTGAATCCTGGTTTTTTCTTCCTGGCCTTTATTATTACCGTGAATAAAATTATAAGTATTATTATTATCTTATTTCTTAACTTTTGTGCGCATCAAAACTGCCAAGATTGGCAATCAGCTTCGTAGTTTCAAGATTGGCAATCAGCTTCGTAGTTTTTTTCAAGAGGTAAACTATCTGCTGTTTCCGAGAAAACTATCCTTGTTTCTTATTAACATTGTTATGCTCGCGTTCGACCACTTTCTTACCTGATGGTAAGTGACCGTGGAGCACGCTTGCACACAAGTACCAAAACTATACTACTACCCTTGACTTAAATATCTAGGTTTTATCTAGCAGAAAACACGGACTGCAGTAGGTAGTTCCACTCCTTAATACCTACAACGCAGCTCTATGCGTCCTGGCTACATCACAACATGAACCAGCTGGACCTTAAGGATCGAGAAGTTGGAGTCGCGCCATAACACGAATTTCAAGTCGTTTGTGGTGCGAGTTTCGACTCATCATATTGAGACCTTCCTCAAGGAAGAGTTGTGGCCGAAGAGTGTCGTGTATCGCCGATTCCGTGGAAGGCTACGTGACACCACGCAGTGCAACACGACGCCGTCACTTCGTATGCAAAAGTGTAATAATATTTTATATAGTTTTGATAAATATGTATGATAAATTATGTTATGAGTAATTTATTTCGGGCAATAAAGATGTTAATCTTTGTTATCCGAAATAAATTACTATATTTATGAAATAAATAAATATATTGTGTTATTATAATTATTCCATTTATGTACACATATTATTAACATTTTTAAATATTTCTATAAATAAAAAAAAAAACAAAAAAATATTATTCTTATTATTAAAAGTAATGTTACCGGCTGTACCGGACATATTGTAAAATCTTTTTAACCCGCCCCAATTTAAACCAATACAGATTAATACTCAACTATAACTTACCTACCTAATTAGTAGCTCAAATTCCAACAAAGTTAATCACTGGCCACACCGAACAGAATCATAAATCTCGCTCATATTAGTGTCGACAATTGATCGAATGACGTCATTCATTACTCCTTCATACTCGAGCTCTGTGAAATTCGATGCGTTCCGGTAATCAACTGGACATACTTCAACAGAACTGATTATGACACAAGGCTGGTATAATGTGGTGGAAATTGATACGCGCAATCTGTTGCTAGTTAATGGAGCATGGAGGAAATTTTGCCCTGTTTTGGATATAAGGGGAGGAATATTTGGAGGAGAGGAGCTCGTGTCACAGATCGAACTCCAAAATTAATCTACGCTTGTCGAGGTTGATCCGAGGATAGGTGACCATCTATTACGTACCTGGTATCCCCCGTGTCACGGAAGCGGTAAACCGTTGCTCCAGGCTGTCATTTGAACATCTTTGTCAGTCGTTACGGGTAGTCAGAAGTCAGAAACTCTGACTTCAGTCTTGCCAAGGGGTATAGTTATGGAGGTCAGATAATTGGTATTCAGCTGCATCCGGTTAGTTAGACTGAAAGCTTCCCCAAATATAGTTGGAAAAAAAGGCAAGGCAGATTGATTGATTTTAAGATAGTTTTGAGTCTTATAATATTCACGTCCTTCGTAACTGACCCGAAAAATAAAATTCGAAATATTCGGGTCCAATATCAAATCCGTGCTGCTCATACACTTTTACTGGTACGAAATATGGAAGGTAATAAAAGTAATCCAAATGATCCATGTCTTCGCCAACCACTGTCTTCGTTGTAACTTCGGAGTTTGGCCCGGTACTATCCCCAACATAGAGCTTTTTGAAAAATGCCACAGAAGCTTGATCCACCACCAGGTCAAGCGTCGAAAGTGTAGAAGTGTAGCTGCATCATTGCTGCCACAAGAAACAACTAAGTAACAAAAGATGTTCCGCAAGAAAAAGAAACATAGCGCCATCTATAACGCCTTGAAGAACTACTGAACGAAATCCTGCATCGCGGTATCAAGATTTTCCGTGCTATTTTAACATATAAAACAGTCCGAATAGCAACTATCGGGCAGATGTCGACCGGGCACAACAACTGTCCGGTCGGGGGATCCTCCCTTTTCAATGGACTTTGTTATCTATTCCGCATACCTCTATACATAGATACAGGACCCAAAGAGACTACTGTAAGGATTGGCGTAAGGATAGAAATGAATGCTGAATGCTGATATAAGACTGACTATTTATTGGGATAACACACCGTTATATATGAGATTACAATAGTCTTAAAGTTACTTGGTTACACTACCACTACACCTTCCCCCTTTTGGAAAAAAAAAGTGTTATATAAGGTAAAAATTACACTTTTTTTTTTTTTTTTTTTTTTTTTTTTTTTTTTTTTTTTTTTTTGCATTTTGAATACATTACAGATTATAAAATTATTACTGAAAGTAAACAATATATAGTAGTTTACATGAATCATGAATTATGAATCTAAGTATACAATGTTCCTAAAACTAACCTTTTATTGCATTATAAATGACAAGCCATTCCATGTCATGTCAGTGATTACAATTTAAAACATTGAAAGGCTTCGTACGGTTTTTATGAACTATGTCCTCTTTTCCTTTATTGACAATTTTCACATTAGGATCCAAGTCCTCTAACACTAAATATGGTCCAAGATATACTGGATCCATTTTATTTTCAGATGGATTCCTTAATAGTACATAGTCGCCTTTCTTATAATATACAGGTTTCAAATTGACATCGTGCTTAGCTTTTCGCTTGAGTTTGCTAGTAAGCAAATTATCGCGAGCGTCTTTTTGTGCTAACTGAAGTCGATATTTTAGCTCTAACGCATAGTTATCGTGGGCGTATAAAGGATCTACGACATTACCCGATAAATTATTCGGTAAGATACATTTCCTACCAAAAACAAGTTCATGAGGTGTATACTTAGTTTCAGTGTGTACCGTATTGTTGTACGCAAAACACCAATATGGTAACCAGCTGCTCCAATATCCTGTTTTATTTTCACAGTTAATTCTAAGGTACGCACCCATAGTTTTATGTGAATTCTCCAATGCTCCTATACTCTCGTGATGGTAAGCTGTTGAGGAGAGTTGATTGATTTTTAAGAGTTGGCATACTGCTTTCATTGTACTGGATAGGAACTCTGTCCCCCGATCAGTGGCGACTTCACGAGGTATGCCAAACCTTAAAATAAAATTATCTACTAAGGCACGCGCTACACTTACCGTATCTTTGTTTTGTAATGGATACGCCTCGGTGAACTTGGTAAGCTCACATTGCAATGTGAGTATGTAGCTGTAGTTATTGACATCTCTGGGCAGTGGCCCCATTATGTCTAGAAATACTTTATCAAATGCTGACTTAGCCGTACTCGTTACTACCATCGGTTGTTTAGTATTTATTGAATATTTCTGTTTGTGACACTGCTCGCATTTAGAAACATACTCTACTATATCTTTATGCATGTTTGGCCAATAATAGTATTTTTTGATATTACTCTCCATTCTCCTGATGCCCGCATGACCACTTGTGGGTAACAAGTGAAAGTCGTTCAATATTACTTTTATGTTATCAACGTTATTTACTCTTTGCACCTTATTTACAATACATATACGAGGTCCCGGCCAACTTTGATATTTTTTTATTTCATTTATAAGACCTGCAATGAATTCTTTATTATTTTCATTTCTCAGTATACATATATTATCGATATTAATTGTCTTACATAAACTTACCAAATCCCTCACCAATTCGTCTCGCGATATTGATGATCGGGATGTTCGGTCTAAGTATATAGTACATTGACTCGGTGCATATAATAATTTATTAAATTTTTGTAACCATATTCCACGTTTTATTAATTTACGCAATTCTCCACTACTAATTAGCAAAATTTCAGTAGAGTGATTTGGTTTTTTAACTATCTCGACCACTCTCGGTTGACTGTTATTCAAATTTATGTTGGTGTTATCAATTAACTCATTGTTACTAATATTTTCGTCATCCGCTGCTTGTAGTTTACGACGTTGAGCTCTTGTTAACACATTTATCCTTGTTCTTTCGTTCATATGTTTTAAATCGTTAGACGACATAATAATGCGTGATAAAGCATCCGCAGCTGTATTTTGTTTTCCTTTTAGATATTCTATATCAAAATTATACTCCTCTAATTGTAACCGGAACTTAAGCAATCTACTTGAGGGGTCACGCATTCCAAACAAATAAACAAGAGGTCTATGGTCGGTCTGTATCTTGAACTTTCTGCCGTATAAATATGGTCGAAAGTACTTGACACTCCATACTATTGCTAAGAGTTCCTTTTCAATGGTAGGATAGTTAATTTCGGCCTTATTTAAACTGCGACTGGCATAAGCTACAGGCCGCCCATCCTTATTACATAGCACTGAACCAATAGCAATCCCTGAAGCATCTGTTTGCAAAATAAATTCACTGCCCTCAGTAAAGTCAGGATATTGTAATACTGGCGGATTTATTAACGCCAATTTCAAATGTTGGAACGCGTTTTCACAGTCTTTTGACCATAAGTATGTTACACCTTTTGAACATAACCTATTTAAGGGTTGCGCGACCTCTGCAAAATTCGAAATAAACTTTCTGTAATAATTAGCAAAGGCCACGAAGCGCTTGACTTCATCAACACTTTGTGGCCTTGGATAATTTTCTAAAGCCTTTATTTTTTCCTTATCAGGTTTAATACCGTTTTTTGAAATAACATGACCGAGGTACAAAACTTCTTTTTGTAGGAAATTACACTTTGGTGGGTTTAATTTCAAATTTACATTACGTAATCTGCTGAAGACGTCCATTAAGTTCTGATTATGGGATTTCAAATTTCGACCGAACACCACAAGGTCATCTTGATAGACCAGGCATTTGTCGTAATTTAGACCTGACATCGCTATTGTCATCATCCTACTGAAGCTATTGGGACTAGATTTCAAGCCCATTGGCATTCTTGTCATTTGGTACTGATTTTTCCCAGTTGTAAACGCTGTGCATGGCCTACTGTCTTTTTGCAAATTCGTCTGAAAAAATCCCTGAAATAAGTCAAGATGCGAGAAATACACCGCTCCCGATAAAGAATCCAATATGTCTGATATGTTGGGAAGTGGGAATTTATCGTCCTGTATTTTATCATTTAGTTTACGGTAATCGATTACTACGCGCCATTTTTTTTCCTTAGTAGCGTCAACTTTTTTCGGAACCAATAATAACGGACTAGACCATGCACTCCTGGCTTCTTCTATTATCCCACTTTTTAACATGCTATCAATTTGCTTATCTAATTCTGCCTTTTGGGCGTGGGGTAAACGGTATTGCTTTGTGTAAATGGGGGTACTATTTGGCTGTAGCTCAATAGTTTGCTCATATACTGAAGTGACTGTTAACTTGTCGCCAGGTAAATGAAAGACGTCTGGAAACTTTGCACAAATTTTTTCAATTGACTTTTGTTCCTCGTCATTTAAATGTGTCAAATTGAGTAATGTGAATAATAATTTCACCCGATCCGCGTTTATACTGGGCCTATCAAATTTACAGATAAGGTATTCATTTAAATTATTTGTTTTAATTTGAACTGAATTTAATTTAACTTCTGTATCCCTAGTGTTTAAAATTCGTATCGGAATTTTTCCTTTAATTGGCCTGGACAATGTACTGGCTAGGAAAACTCCTTCGCATAGTTCCTGAGAAGTTACTACACAATCTTCCCTTATATTAGACTGAATATAATGTATTGATTCGCAACGCTTAGGTACAATAATGTATGAATCACTTGAGGGTGTCAAGTAATCAACCCGTAATGTAACCCGTTCGTTCCGTTCTGTTACTAATTCTAAACTGTTTAACTCATAATTTATAAGTGCACGATATTTTTTAAGAAAATCCTGTCCTAAAATTCCCTGCGTTTTGCAAGGCAGGCTTTTAAATATAAAAAATTTATGCGTAAAAATGTTCCCCTTATACTTTAACTCTAAATAGCAATACCCTTCCGAAAAAATATCTCCTCCGATACCTTTGACCGTAATGTTCTCTTTATGGGAAGGTATTTGTAAACGTTTCACTGAATCGGATTTGATAGCTGAAATCGATGCTCCAGTGTCTATAAGTAAGTCATGTCCACATTTGTCGATCAAGAATGAAACTTTGTTTAAACTGCTACATGATAACATAAACTCAGTCCCGAAAAAAATGATTCAGCGTTTCCTTATTGGGACTTGCTTGTTCCGTGGTATCTGGATCATTGCCCTCTGTTGTCACGAGATTCATGTTACCCTGAGTGGAATGATTTTCTGCACGATTTTCCGAATAATTTCCGTTAGCGTAATAATTACTTCCACGATGATTACCTCTTGAGTACGGTACCTGGGATCGCTGAGCAGGCGTGCGCCGGTACGTATTATGCGTGCGTCCTCTGGAGTTGGGTTGATAGCCTCGACCTCCTCTGTACTGGCCACGTTGAGGTCTCCTCCCTGTGTTGAAACGATAACTGGAGTTATACATACCTATCATCTCCCCCGTAGCGGATTGAATTTCTTCATCTTGCGCCGCCTGGACTGCTTCTGTCAAGGAATCGAAGTTTCGCGCAGCGATTATAGTACTTAACCGACGATCTCGCAGCCCGTCGGCAAACCTTTTTATTGCCAATTTCTCATTAAGAGGTCGCAAAACATTATAGTTGTTAGGGTTTCCATCTGCCTGCGAGATAGTCAGGTCTATAAACAAGTCTGAAATTTCCTTTCCAAAGTCAAGGACCGTTTTATTTTCCTGTTGAGCATGCTGTAGCTTTGTTTGTAAAGCCACATAACTTTTGCGGGGTAATAATAATCGTCGCATGTCCTTTACAAGCTCATCGACAGTATCATATTTTGGTAGTAATTTTAGCTTTGCCTGCTGCGATAATCGGCTTTTCAGTATGAACATTATTAATTTATTTTTACATTCGGGTTTTGTTAGCACTGAGTCATAATATTCTATAGACTCAATTAATTGCTTTGTATTCTTATCTTCATCCGTCATGACAGGGAATAGGCTTAAAGCTGTTTTTAAATCAAAATTATCTCCCGCCATTGTTTGTGTTTCAAGCAAAGATTTCTTAGTCCCAGACTGATCGATACACAAAGAAAGGACTTCCGTAAATAAATTGTCAAATTCTTCACAAGTTTTGGTAATTAAGGAAACTTCTTCTTTCGAGTATTTACCTAATTGCGATTTATATGTCTCTAAAAACTTATTATATTTTAATAGCACTATATCTGCTTCGCTTCTTTTTATCTCTATTACTTTACCTACTCTACGACCGGGACCGATTTTAATAAGGTACGTTCTTATAACTTTTAATTCATTTAAAATTATCGCCAATTCCTCTGCCATAACACATAATTATCTTCTAAATAAACTAGCGTTAAACATTATAATGTGCATTAATATTCATAACCATGCACATAAATATACTAATACAAAATATGTTGTTATACCGTATCTAAAAGAAAAGTGTAATGCATAATATTCATATATCTATAGCATAGCAACGTTAAGCACAACTAAATAGACAGTATAGTACTCATTACTAAACATTTCCTTTAAATACGGTCATATTGAGCCCCTTACAATTTATGCACTGCATACTCGCATCACTTTACGCACTGGGATATGGGTAATCTTTGCACTCCGCACAAATCACGGCACCAACACTAACACTTCTTCTTCACCTCATACTACACTGTCTGGTTTGATCTCGTGTCTGCGCAGGATACTCGCATAGCGCGTCAGCCTTATCTCATCCAATCTCCTTAGTATTTGCTTGTCATGGCACCTTTTTGCCAATTTATACACGACTATGATAATTCCAAACACCAACGTAGTACATATGATGATAAGTAAAATATTTGTCGTTTCGTGTTGCTGAACTTGTTGTGTACTAGCTGTATTTTGGCCCCCGCTCTGAGCAATTACAACTTCCTCCTTTGAGTTGGTGCCTCCCATTTTTGAAGATAGATAATACTTTCAAGACCGAGTTTTTGATTAAATTGTCGCGACAGTTGCACACAGTGTCTAGCTTCTGAGTAATAACACATCTTGGTAAATTGAATAATGAATAATTACATTCAAAAGTCACTGGTCCCGATAGATGTTTACATAACTTAGTCCTTATTGGGACGCGCGAACGCACTCGTGCAGACTTCGGGTGTCACGGTCGCCATGTAAGGATTGGCGTAAGGATAGAAATGAAGCAACTGAATGCTGATATAAGACTGACTATTTATTGGGATAACACACCGTTATATATGAGATTACAATAGTCTTAAAGTTACTTGGTTACACTACCACTACACTACAATCAAATAAGCAAGCGTTGTATTGGAATGCCTATACGTCAAGAAAGTGTGGCCATCTCCGTCAAATCTGGCAACCGCATTGGCAGAAGGAAGTGACAAGCATTAGATTGACTCGAAGCGTAAAGCTCTTGAAGCAAATTTTGTAGCAGGCTGAGTAGGATTTGCAGTACTGTAGAACAATCAAGATGTTCATCTGATCAACAGTTATCTATTGCACTGTCTTCAGTTTTCTGAACAAATGAAAACAAAAAGACACTTCATTAACTCACTTTTCTACCGCAAAAAAAATTTATTAGTGCATGTTGTTTTCAGGCGAAATTTTCCACGTTCTTGTAGAAAACGTTTGAAAGAAACACCAAACCAAACCATTAATATTTTCTGTCTTCTATCAACGAACTTCTATTTTTTCTATCCCCATTGGTAAAATCAATATCTGCTTGACCTTATGGGACTGAGTTGTGACGGTAACGTATGTGTATGGATGATATTATCCAAAATGCGTATTTTTACAAAATAATTAATGTTCATTGATGATCGATCATGAGGATGGAATTTGAGACCATGCAAACATTAGTAGGGTGGTTTCACACCGTGAGCTAAACTAGCTGTACTGTTGTGTAATATTTTGACCATTTGAATCTCGTACAAATCTCAGGGCTTAGTTCAAAACTATTTCTTATTCTAAAAATCTCGCGGAATGCGAGTTTATATTCTATGTTATTTCAGTGTACAAATAATTATTATAATTAATTCATTAATTAAAATCCTACTCTACATGACCATTTAAAAGCAGATCGGTGGCCTTGTTGCTAAAAGCGACCATTAAAGATAACTGCAAATCGCGGAAAAATAATGTATTTTAATCAAACGTAATATTACGAAATATGAGAGACACATCAAAGCCTTTTTTTGGATGGGAAATCATCAAATGACTGCTTTTGCACTGGTGTCAGACTCTTACGGAGTAAGCCCACCCGTGTTCCTCCAAATGCCTTTTGCGTTCCAGGGCGCGGTAGCTCTTTCGAACAAATTCCGTAAAAATTAAAGGCTCAGGCATTTTGACACAAATTAGGATACCAATAAAATTGTGAAATACAGCCGTGTTGCATAATTATATCAAAAGTCGGATTTAAATTGATTAATGGCGAGAATAGGCAGTTTATTATTTTTTAATCACCGGTTTTCGTAAATTCAGATCAATTTTTAATCTTGGCAAGAGTGCCTATCTAGACCCCGCAAAATAGTCCGCTAGACACGTTATTTGTCATTTTTAGGATGACGTTTTTTCCGATCAATGTAACTTTTTATTTACGACTTCGTCCGGTCCATTTCAAGATCCATAAATAAATTACTAAATTGCTCGGAAAGTCTTGAATGGTCACTACCACTACACTATTTATCATTTCGGTTCACTTTTTTTGTCGCAATTTTTTACCGTAAAATAGTCGTAATTTTTAATGGACTTTATTTTGTATTCATGTATATAAACCTATTTCTCTCTCTGTCTATTGTATTATTTGGAAGAGGAAGCACGCAATCGTGTGCGCGTATATTCAGTAATAGCAAGACAACTGTCATGTTGTCACTAAGTATATCAGCCGGTCGATTCTGTAAATACGTCAAAGTAAAGGCTTGGGTGAAATGATCACGAGGTGAGCTGATCCATATAATCAAGATGGAATGACAGCTCACGTGATCACGTGACATCTTGATTATGTGGATTGATAGCTCACCAAGTGATCACTTCACCCAAGCCTTCACTTTGACATGTTAACAGAATCGACCGCATAGAAAAACCGGTTGCACCGACCCCTAGTAACATGGGACAAAAGAAGCGTAGCGACATCAATGACGCCCCATGAAAAACTAAGAAACGAAATTTGTACGGCAACAAAAAGAACCGCAGCGCCATCTACGACGAACTAACATCAAGATCCTGCATCGCGCAAGCAAAGTTTTCCGTGCGATTTGAACATATACAACAGTCCGAATATCAACTATCGGGCAGTGGCCCACCAGACACAACAACCGTCTGGCCGGAGGATCCTCCCACTATATTGGAGGTGTGCGGTACTTAGCTCTCTGTTCTGCACACCTCTATACGGTTGGGTATTCAGAAGCCAGAATATCTGGCACCAGTAATAATAATAATAATGTCATTTAATAATAATGTCATTTAATTCAGGTAACAAAGACCCATAACAAATATACCTTACAGACTATCATACATATTAATAAAAACCACAAAAATATTAATAAACTATTGTACACGAAGTGACGGCGTCGTGTTGCGCTGCGTGGTGTCACGTAGCCTTCCGCGGAATCGCCGATATACGACACCCTTCGGCCAAAACTCTTCCTTGAGGAAGGTCTCAATATGATGAGTCGGAACTCTCACCACGAATGACTTGAAATTTGTGTTGTGGCGTGACTCCAACTTCTCGACCCTTAAGGTCCAGCTGGTCTTCGCTCGGACATACTCCACGATCTCCTCAACCTTCGTGGTGTGATGTAGCCGGGACACATAGAGCTGCGTCGTAGGTATTGCCGGACGCAGCATATTGGGTCCTGCCAGCGCGGTCCCGCACTGGTTCCGACTAGGAGGCTTCTTCGTCCTCTTCCTCTCCACCTTCACGAAGCCATCCTTATCACACGTGCCTGTAGCTGGGCCTAGCAATGCGAAGGGGTATCGTGTTACCCAGTTACTGGTTACTGGTAAGTAAGTGAAATGTATCACTTACTTACCAGTAACCACCTACCGGAAATAGCATTCAATAGAATAGCTCCACCAACACTCCAAGCCTTAACTAATCTATTAGCCGGATTGGGTCATTGGAGCCAAATAAAGGCCATTAATAACGGCGTATATAATAAAACAAACATAATAATGTTATTTTTATAGATAGCTTAGTATAGCTACGCTTCATGTACGAGACTTAGGAAGCTTTCGAGGGATTATAGAAGATGGATTGCTAAAAGCATTGAACACTCTTATGGCTGTATTTTTGTGAATTAGAATTATTTCCCTACATATCCATTACTGTTTAAATTATTGACAACTTGAAGGCAAGCGGGGCGATATTTGCTTCCCATTTAGGTAAAATTGTGAACTACGTCCCGGAAGACGTAGCGTTGGAAGGCCTCCCACAAGCTGGACCGATGACATAGTGAGGTTCGCGGATAGCTGATGGATGCGAGACGCACAGGACCGGTTGTTGTGGCGACACTTGAGGGAGCCCTATGTCCAGCAGTGGACGTCTTTTGACTGATATGATGATGAAAATGGCGAACAAATAAATTAATAGTAGATGAATTTAAAATGCAGCTCAATAGTACTTAATTTATGCTTGAGACGAAACACATGTTGAAACACATGTACAACAAACAAAGAGTTATGAGTAGATCCAAATTTGAATGGATGGAGAGAAATAGGATAGAGAAAAATGAGTGAATTGTGTGTGTTATGATATGAAAGAAAAGAGAGTGAATGAAAACGAGACGGTTGACAGAGGGAGAATGGAAGAAAACGTGATTCTAACCCCAAGTGCCATGAGATAAAGTTGATGAAGACGTTGATCAATACAAACTTCTGCCAAAAAAACCTTACAGACCAGACAAGACATATGTAGTTAAACATTTTTGCTTCAAAATCTCAAAAAATAGCGGTGTTTCAAAATCTATACTAAACAGAGCACTATTTGCGTGTGACGTCACTCACAAGTTCCGCCATATTAAATTGAAGCCATCCAGTAGGTACTAAGGACATTTTGTGTGATAAGGATAGTGTGAACGACTTCAAAAGTATATAAATTCTGTTTTTCGTCATTTTATTAACTTTTTCACAAATCGTAATAAGTATTCACCGTGCGTGTTTCATGTAAGTGCTAAATAAATATTATTCTTTCTTTCTTTATTCATTAATTTAGAGTTTTCATACTAAGTCTACCGCCAATACCCTTACCATCCATCCATTCCATTACCTGTTTATAGATACCTACTTATTATTCGCTGTTCTCATTGGTTCATCAGAACAAGACAAAGTTGATGAGACCACGGTATGTGACTTGATCAGATAATTCTTGGTTCAGATAATTTTCAAGACTCACGGTACCAATATCGAAAAATATTGACATGTATCGCAATATTTTATTCATCCGACCCTTCCTAGTAAATTTGAATCTAGTCGGAAGGTAGCCTTCCTTCGCTAGATGACTATAAAACCTAGAAGTGTGTATTTCCATTGTAATACCTATATAACCCTGTATTATATGGGCTTCAATCTCCAATTTAAACAGGTCACCATTACAGTCAAAATTTTCAAACAAAAAAAAACAACCGAATTGAGAACCTTCTCTTTTTTTGAAGTTGGTTGCAAAGAAATACAGCCCTATTTTTGTCTTTATCGTTCTACATGTCCATTGTAATACTTTTATATCACTGTGTTGTATGGACTTAACAATTTAAATAGGTCACCATTTAAGTCCAAATTTTTGAACAAAAACAAATACAGCCCTGTTTTTTGTCTTAATATTTCTACTTTCATACCAACATTTTTTTAATAATTCAAACCAAGTTGTTGTGAAATGATTTGCCAGACGAAATTGTGTTCCGTGTTACCTATCAAAAATAGATTTTTTTTAAATCTTTTTTCCTGTTCTTAAAATGGAATTACGATCATGAGAATTATACAAACTTAAAATACCCAAACACCCATGATACTAGACATATTTATTATATTGTAAGCGGGAATCTCATTCTACTCTATGACCTATAGCGCTCACCGATCGCTCAGCCACTGCGCAAAACCCCGAAATGATTGATGATCATAATATTCGCAGCTTACAGCTTTAGCGACGTGGATAAGTGCGTTCACCTTAAAAAACCACCTACGCATAAGGCATTTGTCCCACCGCCAATGAGGATGCGATCCGCTGTCGACTACTTTCTCGCTCAAGAATCCCACATAGTACCTAGGTCCTGTGTCAATCAAATAATGCAGTTGAATGTAGTGACACATTTTTTATCACCTACATTTAGATGAGGACCATCTCGAATGATATAGCCAAACGTTGATGAAAACCTTTTTTTACAAAAAAATACAACCGGGTTCCGTGTTTTTGGTTGTTTCTTTGTATTTTATTTAACACCAACTTCTGAAATTAGAGGTATTTTATATTTTGTATTGATATTTTTTATTTGGAAGTCGGTTTTTAAAAGGTTTTTACTCCTAACAACAACACTGGAAATTCACAGGAAAGCAAAATACGCAATTTCGTTTACGCAAGCTTTCTCCATCGTCGACTTTGTCTCTGTCATCTATGAACTAGACAAGAGTCAAGACCAAACTCATACCAAATACAAAAAAAAAACTTGGATGACATATTCTTTCCAGCTATTTTGTTTTAAAAGCTAACTAAATTATTTATTTTTTTACATAAAAAATATTTTTCAAATCGGTTCGTAAATGACGGAGTTATGAGGTAACAAAAAAAAAAACAAAAACGTACAACCGATTTAAGAACCTCCTTCTTTTTTTGAAGTCAGTTAAAAAAGTCGCTAAACTTTGAACATAATGATGACTAACTAACTATACATATTATTTTAATCGCTCAATACTGAAACCGTCGCCATCCAGACCTCTCTTACCACTAATTTGTCGCAGCGACAAAAGCTGTAAGAACAAAAGCTCAATCAGCGTATAAAATGTAGAATACTCGCTGCTCGCAACGCGTTTCAAATTGCTAGTTGTACTCGCTTATGACTAGTCGTCTTCGGTGGGTCAGATGCTTCACAGTAACGATTGAACCAAAAAGGTTTTAAACACTTGAATGTTTAATAGAAAAGTTTCAAGTACGTAAGAGCCTTAAAATAGGAACCGAAAGAGTTTGGAAACGGCTTAACCGTTTTAGTAAATTAATACAGTTTGATTTTACATTTATTGTAGATTTAGGGTTGTGTGGGTTTCGGTCAGAAATAGATCAATCCATTTATAAAGGGGCTACTTGGCCATGATTAAATTTGGGTGGGTAGCCAATCAATCTGTTAAGTAGCAATAGCTGTTAAGACCCGGAAACCGGCAGCAAGATAACACTATTGTACTATTGTATAAATTCAAGTTTTTAAAAGCTTAACAGACAGATGTGTTGCTGGGGAGTTTGTTGCGCCACTTCTTCTTCCCAGCTACAACACTAGGAAGTGGTGAACGGGCGGGCGTTTTGGGGGACTGTCTTTATGTAGAACTTTGACGTTCAAAAAGTGCTGGCACTCAATTTAATTAAATGACTTTTGAATTTTGAAGAGGATATATATGTTAAAGGACTTGGTCAATATGCAAACCGAGTAACGTATAGTTGTAAACCTGATGGCTGCCTTGAAACCGGATCGAAAGGGTTTGATTAGAGTCTTGCCATCAAAAGTTATAGTCCAAAGCTCTGTAATGAATGGCTGACTATCTTAAATAAAAAAACCGGCCAAGTGCGAGTCAAACTCGCGTGCAAAGGGTTCCGAAAGAAAATAAAATAAAAAAAGATATTTTAAAATCAGAGACTTCCTATAGGTTTTCCTGTAATCTATAGATAAAGACCCATTATATGATTTTTTTTTAATTTAAGCCCAGTTGTTTCTGAGATAAGGGGAGGGAAAGGTCATAAAATTGGATAAAATTCAATTTTCAAAATTTATTTATCTTTGTGACATTGTCGAATTTGGGTTACAAAAATACACATGTGCACCAAATTTCAACTGAATCAGTCCAGTAGATTCGGGGAAAAAAAGGGCTATGACAGACGGACAGACAGACAGACAACCGAGTGATCATATAAGGGTTCCGTTTTTCCGTACAGAGGTTCGGAACCTTAACAACAAAAACTCATGAACCACTTTTTCTTCTTCTTTTTGAGCTGTTACGCGATGGTAAGTAAGTTGGGCCCATTAGTTGGCCACATCATTTGTTTTATATCATCAATGGCTGTCCATAGGTACTCAGAACTACAGTTTTTACGATAAACCAAAATATGGGATACGATTTAAACATGTCTTGGGTGTCTGTTTGTACCTATATTTTATCTGGAATTCTAAAATAAGAAATAAAATTGTCGTACCGCACAAAACCGTGGACACATTCCAACATATTGAAAGTGCGATATGATTGCATCTCATCACAGATCGGGCCGCGTTCCTAGCTAATAATAAAAATGCGTCCCGTCTTGCAATACCCTTCGTAGGTGGGATGATACGGGTATGAGCAATGTAGATACTGGATAATATGATTGAAATATCGAGCAGGGGTAGAAAGTTCTCTTTGGGGTTGGGCGCCTGAAGGATAACCCCATTGGTTATCCTTCAGGCGCTAGTACTCTGTTGCTACGCCTTCGCAGTCCATTTTTTTGAAAACAATAATATATATAGGGTATTCTACTATGTTTGAAAAAGTTCTTCTAATTGTTGATTACCTATTAAAAAGCCACATAAAAATATTTCGGTAAAATAAACACGCTTTCTTGCCATTAAATAAATAGACGTAGTAATAATCTTGACAAAGGAAATAACGCCCTCCTGCAGGAGGCTCACTGCTAATAATTTGTTTTAAATGAAAAAAAAACAAAGTGCATAAGGTTTCCCTTACCAAATGTCAAATGAGGTGATTAACGGTTTTCCTGGGGATTACGCTTGACTCAAGGCTAACGCTAAGCTCAGCAGCATATGCTGTTAGGAAAATCCGCCAGTTTTTAGATGTTGATACCGCGAGGCTGAACTATTTTAGTTACTTTCATAATATCATGTCTTACGGTATCTTACTATGGGGACGGGCTGCAGACGTTGAGTCAACATGTTTTCTGCAAAAAAGAACCATAAGAGCCATTTAAAGAAAAGAAAGAAAGAATAATATTTATTTAGCACTTACATAAAACACGCACGGTGTAGATGTAAAAAATAAAAAAAATAATGTAGGTATGCTAAGAACTAAGTGTGTGTCTCACGGCTGCACTAAAAAGGTCTATTTCAGCGATATGTCAGACAAACTGATGCTTCCGGCGTGATTCTCTAAGGGTACTATTTAAGAATATTAACATCATGACGATACCTTGTCAATATATCTATTAAAACATCATGTACATTAGAAAGAATCTACATCTTTTTAATAAACGAGGTGACAGACATAACTACGTCACTATAAATAGGAATCAATTAGTTCAACCAGGTTTCAGACTTGCTAAAGGAGCCACATCTTATGTGGGGTACTGTTTAAAATGTTACAATAAAATACCTCTGCAGATATTAGAACTAAATGAGACAAAATTTAAATCTTATATTAAACGCACACTGTGCAGGCAAGCATATTATAAGTTAAAAGATAAAAATGCTTGGCTCAATGCTAGTCCTGCTCCACAGCCACTAAGGTGTACAAACTAATCTTTTAGCAGTTATTAGACCCGCTGAATATTATAAGAACATCCAATTTTCACTGTATAGACTCAATTAATTTAGCATTGTATAATTTCATGCAATAACGACACATGTGGGAGTACTGTGTATAATTAAAATTTAAAATAAACTATAATTTTCTTTGAATTGAATGTGCCTTAGCGGTTGGGAGCGTCACGCTCACTTAAAAGTCTGGCTGATGGTGCTGGATCATTTGGCACTCTTCAAAGTGGTTGAGCCGAATGGTGCAAGCACAGGCGTCATATTGCTGAGCGAGCGCCGTCAGCTAGGATTGGTCATGTCTCAGCTGCCACGGTTTATTTTAATTATTTGTTCTGCTTTTTTTACTTCAGACGATTGATCGTGCAAGTCTTTCTACATCGTTGTTGTATGTATGTATAATTTTCACACGGATGATGTAACCATATCATTGTAAAAAACATTGATTTAAAAGAGTGTCTGTGGATTTTCTTGCACGTTTTTCTCCATAGAGATCTACGCTTTCGAACGTGCAAATAGCTTCATGTTTTTGACTGACCGACCTTGACAATTCCAAAGTGCCTGGTTTATTTGAAATAAATGCTTTGACGCTTATATCTTGTGCCTCCGTCGGTCAGCCAGCGCCAGCGGATTGTATCTAATGAACCGTAATAGGTAGACAGTTGACATTTTCAGAGTTTATTTCTACTACCGCTGGAATAAAAACTAACAAAATTAAATAAATAATTGACGGTATTCGCCAAACGTTAGTTACTTTTGGTAAGTAACCCCTTTCTTTGTGTGCAAATGAATACCTACGTCTGGTTACCAGTAATGGCAGCTGGGAGAATCACTCGCTAGTTACTCATAACCAAGCAACTAGGACAGTATCGGCAGGTAAATTTGATGTACCTAGAATAAGCAATCATTTTGGCGACCGAACGCTTGATAAAATTGGACCTAACTTCTAAATCAATTACCTGCAGATATAAGAAGTCAGAAAATAAAAGGCAAATTTGGCAAATTAGTTAAGCTGTTCTTTCTCAGGGATTTGTAGACTATGCTCTTAGGAAAGTGGTTTACAGGTTTCTCCGAGACACAGATAAATAGTCTTATAAGATAAAGATTGGTAAAATAAGTATATATTAAGTGTTCGCACTATTAAAACCGTGAATTATTACTGTTTGTTCCGTTCCCACAGACAAACCGTTTCGGCGGTTTTGTGAGGCATAGTTTTATGTGAGATTTTTTTTATACTTTGTATTTGATGAATAACAAAAAGAAACGTGATTTGCAAGGCACGGAGGAGTCCCGGTAAGTAATCAAAAACTTTATGCATTAGTAAAGTTTACAGTTTAAATGTATATTTAATGCTTTAGGCATTACATTTAGTATGTAGTGTCAAAACTTTTAGGTTTTTCATTTAATTGTACGTGATAAAATCAACAGTGTCCCAATTGTTTTATTGCGAACAAAAAAAAAGTGCCTTTGTAAAGTTACTTTGTCACGGCTTATAGCTGTATATCACACCGTTGTTGAAGGTGGAGTTGTCATAAACACAAATTATTTATTATTTTGAGTTTTACCACCTATTTTGATAAAATTAAATAAAGTAAGGTTAATGTAAAGTATCAACGACGGCAAATTTTTAATTCATCCAGCTTTGGTCGACGCCAGATAAATTTGCAATAACGGTCATTTCCCTTTCCTTAATATCTCTTCGTAGGTAACTGGACAATAAATTATGAATTGTTTTTCACAACTAAAAAATGTAAAGTATCACGATAGATGTCGATTCAGGACAGCTTTATGTCTTTATAACTATTTTCGGAATTAAGTATGTCAATGAATGTAGGTGGGTCAATGACCCCCGGGTACGGCCAGGACGCGCCCGCCGCCAGGTGTATTGGTGGTCGCGGGAGCTGGCATCGCTGCGCGAGGCATGCGTTGCTGCACGGCGCCTGTACACCAGGCATCGCAGGCTCCGCATCCGGCCACCGGATGCGCAGGCCAGGAAGGCGGAGCTGTACGAGGAATATAGAGTGGCGAAGGCCGCCCTCCAAGCGGGGATCCTGCGAGCCAGGGATCTAGCTCGTAAGGAGATGCCGGAGTATATGAATGGGGACCCGTGGGGACGCCCTTACAAAATGGTGCGGGATAAACTCCGCACCTGGGCCCCCCCGTTGACGTAGAGTCTCCGGCCCCAGCTGGTGGAGGACGTGGTGAGCGCTCTGTTCCCTTCGCGAGGAGAGCATACTCCCCCGCCTATGGCTCCGCCACCTGCGGTGCCCGATGCGGACCACACCGACGACGGCGACGACGATGACAACGCTCCTGAGGTGACTGAGGTAGACCTGAGAGTGGCCGTAAACAGACTGAACCAAAAATACCGCCCCAGGACCCGACGGCTTACCTGGGAAAGCCTGAGTCCTGGCCTTGGAGGCTCTCGGGCCTCGACTAAAGGGGTTCTTAAGCGCATGCTTGGAGAGAGGCCAGTTCCCACTTTGATGGAAGACGGAGAAACTGGTCCTCATTAAGAAGCCTGGGCGCCCTGCGGACTCTCCGTCCGCTTATCGGCCCATCGTGCTGCTCGACGAGGTGTCCTGAGGCAGGGTCGTCCTGGCGGTGCGGTGTCTCTTGACATCGCCATTGCCTTCAACTCCCTGCCCTGGAGTTGCATCAGGGAGGCACTCCGGTATCATCGGATGCCGACCTACCTCCGTTGCGTTGTCGAGGCCTATCTGACGGACAGGGCCGTCATCTACCTTGGTCACCGGGGAGAATGGAACCGGCGAGAGATGTGGTGCGGTGTTCCACAGGGTTCGGTTCTGGGGCCGCTCCTGTGAGACATCAGCTACGACTGGGTGTTGCGCGCCGATCTCCCTAGGGGCGTCAACGTAGTCTGCTAAGCTGACGACACGCTAGTCTTGGCGCAGGGGGGGGTCGCACCAGGCGGCGGCCGAAGTGATGACATACGGGGTTGCGACAGTCGTTGAGAGGATCCGGCAATTGGGTCTCGAGGTGGCCCTGCACAAGTCCGAAGCCATGTGTTTTTATGGTTCTCGGAACAGGCCACCAATGGGATCCCAAATAACGGTAGGAGGGGTTCACATTGGCGTCGGGTCGACGATCAGGTACCTGGGGCTTGTTCTCGATAGCCGATGGAACTTCGAGGAGCACTTCCGACGTTTGGCTCCCAGACTGGAGCGGGCCGGGGCTGCCTTCAAGCGGCTCCTGCCTAATCTAGTGGGTCCAAACGCCTCCTGCTGGAGGCTCTATGCGGGTATCGTGCGGTCCATGGCCCTTTATGGGGCCCCAGTGTGGGCACTTACGTTGAAGGGGCGACCAGCCCACCAGCTCAACGCGTCCCAAAGGGTCATGGCCATCCAGCTGGCCCGGGGATACCGCACGGTCTCCGGCAAGGCGGCGAGCCTCCTTGTCGGATTAACGCCATGGGATCTGGAGGCGAGAGCCGTCGCGCACGTTTACGCGTGGCGTGTGGAGGCGCTTCGCCGGGGCGAAACTCCGCTGCCGCGGCAAGTTGCATGGCGGCGGACGGAACTCCGGCAGGATACCATGGCGATATGGAAACGGCGACTGTCGCAACCCAGCGCTGGGCACGCCACAATTGCGGCGATAAGACCCCTCTTTGAGGAGTGGCTGGAGAGGCGCTACGGCGTCCTCACCTTCCACCTGACGCAGGTACTTACCGGACACGGCTGTTTCGGGAGGTCCCTGTTTCGGATTAAGCGGGCGGACACGCCCGGGTGTCAGCACTGTGAGGATCGCCCGGAGGACACGGTGGAGATCTGCCCTGCTTGGGCTGAGCACCGCCGTGTCCTCGTCGAAGCGATCGGCGGCGGCAACCTCTCGCGTCCGGCCCTGGTTGAATCCATGGTCCGGAGCGAGGAGGCTTGGGAAGCGGTCACCTCCTTCTGCGAAGCAGTAATGCTAGCGAAGGAGGAGGCGGGCCGCGCGATGGAAAGGCAAGGCCTTCGCCTTCGCAGGGCGATCCCCGGCCACCGTAGGCGCGGGCCTGCGGACGGCGAGTATTGGGTGGCTCGCTGTCCGATCACCACCAAGCCCGGGTCGACGGCGCGTTGTGTTTCACGCGCGCCTCAAAGAGATGTCAGCATAAAAGAAGGGGCCCGCCAGGGCCAGAGCCTGTCAGGGTTGCGGAATTTGTTCGAAAGAGTCACCGCGGCCCTGGAACGCAAAGGGCTTTAGAAGGAACACGGATGGGTTTTAGTCAGTAAGAGTCTGACACGCCCTTCCGCTCCACCCAGAGCGGAAGAAGTCATTTGATGATTTCCAATCCTTAAAAAAAAAAGGTGGGTCAATGACCGTTACTGCAAATTAATCTTGCGTGACCGGCACATAAAAGTGATTGAAATTTTGGACGAGGCACTAACAAGAACTTCATCCAAGATAGTAGAAATCCATTTAAACATACTATCAGATTATAAACGTCCTTCTTAGTTTGAATTCGGTTTAAAATATACAGCAGGGCCTGATATAATTTGATTAATAAAAAGCTATTTACATTACAAAACTTAAAGTGTTATATTTTCAAACAACAACTCAACACTCAATTTTAAACTTTTAGATAGAATCCATTAACGCCTGTATAGAAAATATTGTGAGAGATACCATGTGGTAAATATTGAACACATTTAATGTATGTATTATATTGTTGAAAGTACGCGTTTTGGAGGCGATAAGTAAAATCTGTCACATCGGAGTATAGGTGTTAATTCCCTGTTCTGTGACGTTTTATTTTTAATCCTGGCTCGATATATTATTGTTATGAAAAGGGAAGGAGGGTTTAGTAAATGACTTGATGATTATAGATTTTTGGAGTGTAACAATATCATGAATGTTAGTGTGCATCGGTTTTTCTGTCATTTTTTCAGACTGATTTTTCGGATTTATTACGAAATCACGCAATATACCTAATTATATCATAGATTAAACACATACATTCCAACTATTATTATAAATGCGATAGTTTGTATGTTTATTACACATTCACGTCAGAACGACTGAACGGATCTTGATAAAATTTGGAGCAGAGGTAGATTATAGTCTAAAAATAATCCAGACTGTAATCTACCCAAGGAAACATACTCCCATATAAATCGGGAACATACTCCCTGATTAAAAAGTATCCTATGTGTTAGGTAAAACACAGGATACTTTTGCGGGTGTATGTTCCATTGGGATAATTTTTGACATTCACGCGGGTGGAGCCATGATCGGCAGCTAGTCAATATTCTATGACCTATTCCTATTATAGTAAATCTGACTCCAGTCTTGCCAAGAACTACCGTGTAAACCAGTTACTGGGTCGTGGAGGTCTGGTAGGAAGCCACTCCACGTAAAATACTTGTATTCAGCTGAATCCGGTTTGACTGGAAGCCGACCCCAATATAGTTGGGAAAAGGCTAGGCAGATGATGATGATTCTATATCCTATCCAAGGATATAGAAAGATCTGCCAGTGTGCAAAGGCTTATGTAAATCTGGTTAGCAGTTAAGACGTGGAAAGGTAACTGACAGTCAGACAGAGTTACTTTCGCATTTATAATTATAGTAGGCGCCAGATAAATGTGGAATAAAGTACATTGACCTTTCCCTAATAACTGTTCATAGGTACCTGAACAATTAAATATGAATCGTTTTTCATTATTAGACAATGTTAAGGATCACGAGAGATGATGATTCGGGACAGCTTTGTGTCATTAATTCCGTTTTTCAAATTAAAAATGTCAATAATTGTAGGTGGGTCAATGACCGTTATTCCACGATTATCTGGCGCCTACTATAGTACGAATTAGATATACAGAGGGTACTTCGTGAAATGTAGAATTTTTATGACACCTACTTTATAAAGAAAATTCCACTACGGTGTAACAAAACCCACGAGAATTAGTAGACCGAAAGCTTGGTAATCAAATATGTATGACAATGCGAAAAAAGTCTTCAACAAATTGAATTTAAAAAAAACAGCCAGTCATTATTTTAAGGGGCTGTTTTGTTCAGATTTTTGGTCGAATAATTTTGGAACGTTGCTTACTGTATCGATTAGAGACTTCAAAAAAGCTTTTCCTGTCCAACGGAATTATGGTTTAGGAAGAATCGCCTAGGTTATATAACTTTATGTAATACTAGCCGAAGTCACGCGGTTTCACCCGCATAGTTCCCGTTACCGTGGGAGTACGGGGATAAAATATAGCTTATATTACTCGCTGATTATGTAGCTATACATTGCTAAAAGATTTTTTGAAATCAGTCTAGTAATTTTAAGTTTATTCGTTACATACAAAAATACAAATCTTTCCTCTTTATAATATTAGTATTAGTATAGAAGTAAAGATATTTCATAGCTCCTCCTCCCGATACGACCTAGAACGAAAAAATCGGCCAAGTGAGAGTCGGACTCGCGCACGAAGGGTTCCGTACCATTATCTATAAAACGGCAAAAAATCACGTTTGTTGTATGGGAGCCCCCTTAAATATTTATTTTATTCTGTTTTTTTAGAATTTGTTGTTATAGCGGCAACCGAAATACATGATTTGTGGAAACTTCAACTGTCGTAACTATCACGGTTTATTAGATACAGCCTGGTGACACACGGACAGACAGACAGATAGACGGACAGCGGAGACTTAGTAATAGGGTCCCGTTTTACCCTTTGGGTACGGAATCCTAAAACTTAAGGACATGTGGCAGCCAACAAACCTCACTGGGCCCGAAGTCACAACGAGAAGACTTTGTCCCAACAGTCGGGACAGTATATAACAAAGCAGGTTAACTCTTTAAGATCTAACAAATTTTGGTATTATGGTTCAAACATTGACCAGTAATCATATTGTTCGAAGGCCGAATACTTCTTATGTAAGTGTTATTATTTATTTATCATCACTAATATCATGAAACAGTTAATCTGTTACATGTCAAGGATAAGCTTTGTACTAATTTATCTAATTAAGTGCACTAGTGGTTTTGATGAAAAACCTTTGTACATAAGCACGTAATAGAGAAAAAAGGGAAAAATAATTCCACAAAAAGATCCTTGAAACTTTTTTCCATTTCCCTTCCCACATTCATCAAAAACAAGGAAAGTAGACAAAACAAGGAATAAACAAAGTTAACGAAACAAAAATGTTAATTTAGTTATTCACATAAAAACTGCACGAACAAAACAATTAATAATCTATCAATCACATTTATTAACCATTTCTGGAGTTGGCTATCTTGGGTCTATTTTTCAAAAACACTGATTAAATTGTAACGGCATCAATACCGCCACTAGAAAAACCAACAAAGTGAAATTTTTATGGCACCAAAAAGAACCGCACCGCCATCTATCCTGTCAGCGACGAACTACCAACGAAATCCTGCATCGCGGTATCAGAGTCTTCCGTGTGATTTGAACATATACAACGGTCCGAATAATAAGACAAGTATCGGGCAGTTGCCCACCAGACACAAAAACCGTCTGGTCGGAGGATCCTCCTTTTTCAATGGAGGTTGCGGGACTTTACACCCTTTTCCTCATGCCCTCTATAAAATACTTCAGATAATATTATTTGCTCTGGAAGCTTATATGGAACAATGCCAAACGTGTCTGCTGCATCCCTAACGAGCGGTGGGTCCAGAGTACTTAACATTGGTGCCCTAAAACCGCAAGACGAGGACAGGAAATGGCGGGTCGACTTGGGTGTCTTCCTTACGAATTTGAAAGAAGTAGCTCAGAATCAGAAATAATGGAGAACTTTTGCCGAGCAGTGGGACAGTACAGGCTAGATATTGTTTTTTTTTTTGCTGACGGTTTGGTTAATTTCAGGATTTAACAGCATTTTTAAGACGAGGGCAAAGACAAACGTGCTTTTTAAAAAAAAAATGGTCTAAGGTAGGTGGTAATCAATTGAGTACCTTGCGTACTCATCACCCCAGAGATCTACCATTTTGCAAGTGTGAATAGTTTAAAATTCCTGCCTGACTATTTGATCCTCTCTTTGACAGGTCAATTCAAAAGTACCTGTTAAAGGATTAGATGAAAAAAATGCTTTGGGTGCGAGACAAACAAAATTACCTAAATTAGGATCTAAAGTTAATTCTCTGAACTGAATAAAATTTCTATTAATTAACTTGAAAAACAAAGGCCTGCTATGAAAATAAATAAATAATTGGCTTGTCGCTTTACAAAAAACATTACAAAACGGTCGTTCCAAAAATGACACGAATGAATGCTTCACTAATTTCCAGCTTTCCAAAAAAAGGTTCTGTTTAAAATGTCAAGCGGATGATGTACACTCTCAGAATATTATACTCGAGTTATCCCAGAGGGGTAGGCAGGGAACACAGAGCAACGAGACGCCTGGGCGGCCTCTGCTAAAGACGACATTGTCAAAACTTTGCATGACTGTCACAATTAACTCATAAAAAGTTACAGTACGTGACAATTCTGACAATCTGTCTGCGTCTGTGTTTCTGAACGCATACAACCCTAATCTCTTCAAAATAAAGTGAACAAGCTTCTTCTGGGTAAGCTCGCTCCATCGTCGACTTTGTCTCTGTCATTTATGACCTAGACTAGAGTCAAGAGCAAACCCATCTCAAATAAAAAAATAAAAAAGTTTATGACAGCCGATACTTGTAAAATTTTTTACTAACGTAATAACACCAAAACCTAGAAGAATAGCACCGATTACTTAGGTTTTGACTACATACTCCTTATTAAGGACCCTGAAAACCACAACAATTCCACTTATAATGAAAATTTTGCAGAATTTTGTATTCATCATTTTGGATTGTGACTTCGACCACATATTCGTTATCCGCGACCCTGAACACCATCAAAATGACACCCATGACGAAAAGTGAGCAAAGGCGGAAGCTTCCGTGCTCTATGGCAGGGAAGTACTATAAATACTGCAAAACAGACAGTTTGTCAAGTAATTGTCTTGATAATTTAACGGGAAAATAAACAGCAACCGTCTGAACAATTTTTCAGTTGTTTTTTGTTGGGTGAAGATAGATTGTCTTGTTATAAACGTGTTTATGTTTTCAGGCGTAAACATGATGCGAGAAATGTTTATATTTTGTAGCTGAGCTCCTTGAAGTGTGTTTTCCGGATAAGTACCTACTTGTTACTGTAGGTAAGTGTTTCTGTTCTACCACCAAAGAATTTTCAAGGCAGAAGTTGCAATTTCAAATTCTTTTAAGGAGAATCCCGCTACACTATTACAACTCCTGAAAGCTAGAATCAACAGTGGCGACCACCAGAAAAGCGCCTAGTTGAAGAAGCTCGACGAGTCCCGAAAAACTACGTTATACCAGGTTTTTTTGGATCAAAGGACCATTTTCAAGCAAGTTTGGAAGTCCTTATGTATCTACATATATGTAACTGTATTCATGTATTTTTTTTTTAAAGATGGGTTATCATCAAATGACTTCTTCCGCTCTGGGTGGAGCGGAAGGGCGTGTCTGACTCTTACTGACTAAAACCCATACGTGTTCATTCTAAAGCCCTTTGCGTTCCAGGGCCGCGGTAACTCTTTCGAACAAATTCCGCAACCCTGGATACATGTATTACAGCTGCTAGTTTTACTTACCCTCTGATTTAAGAATATGAAGTTGTGTATTTGTCAACTTTGAGTTAAGGAACTATATTATGACTGTTTTATAATATAAGTTGTTTTGTTGTACAATTAAGAATTTTGAATTATGAAAACCTGTCAACATTGAAATTTGTAAATGTTTTCAAGCTGAAATAGGGCTTTGGGAATCAGTAATTTTAGAACATATCGAATTTAATGTTACTATTGGTGTCTCCTATTTCTTTATTCAGAAACCAACCATTAGTTATTTATTAAACTTAGATACAGTTTACTAAAATTTATTTCTATTATAAATGCAAAAGTTTTGTTGATTGGATTGTTTTTTTTTTTACTCAATCGCACGGGAACGGCTCAACAAATTTGAATGAAACTTTTATCTCGGGTGCATGTTCTTTTTGGGATAATTTCCAACAGCTACTTGGGCAAAGCCGCTGTCAGAAGAATTTAAATTGGGTAAAATTGTTGAGAACATAGATCGGAACAGAAACAAAACACCAACCACCTACTTCTAATTTTAAGTTCAAGAAAAACGTTTCAATTTTTAAAGTAAAAAAGAAATCTTTGAGTGCATTAAGCAAAAAACCTTTTTGCGCTACGCTAGAGTGCACATTGGACGAACAGCAAACAGTCTGGACAAAAAGAGAAAATAATATCTGGTAACTCGATTTGCCTCTGTTCCGGTAGTAGTGCACAGTGGGATTTTTGTATACACAGAATATTTAATTATTGCTTCCTTTGTTGATTTGTGGGGGATTTAAACGAAGTTTATCGTATTTTTCCTGTTCTGTTTGATGAAAGAAAAATATCCACCTTTCAAAGCATCGAAGAATCCGAATATAAAACATTAGCCCTTTTTATGGGTCAGTTTAAAAAAATACTTGTTTACACTCACATTTGCTCATACTTCCACATTCCGTCACATTATGATATGACAGATCATGAAACTGTCAGCCGTAAATATCCACTGGTACTAAAACAGAAAGCAATCCGATAGAGCTACCCGGTGAGTTACACGTCTGTGTACATGTGTCAGCTGAATTCAAAACTAAAGGATATAAGAAAGGAAAGGAAAAAAAAAATAATAGCCACAAAACGACATAATTATCTTCATAGACAAGTAAACCCTAAACGATACGACGATCATCATTCATCGTTGTATTTGTTTTAAACGCCGAAAAGATATACGAAAAGACATAGGTTATGTGAATTTAAAAAAAGAAACAAGATGGCGGTCGTCGTTCGGTAAGGGAAGACGCATTTTTTCATGTGGGGTACTCACTAAAATGTCAATGCTACGTTTTTCTGACCGAATGCGCAAAAAGAAAGTGTTTAAACTCTTTGTGTCTAAGTTCGACAACGCAAGGGAACTGCAAGAATATAAAAAAATATGGACCATTTTTATAACAAAATAACACAAGTCATATTGTGGTTACACACGAATTTTATTTATAACCATAAATTGCTTGAGAATGGAAATTACCACAGTGGACAGCTTTCTTATGGATGGGGTATCATCAAATGACTTCTTCCGCTCTGGGCGGAGTGGAAGGTAGTGTCAGACTCTTACTGACTAAAAACCCATCCGTGTTCTTTCTGAAGCCCTTTGCGTTCCAGGGTGACTCTTTCGAAACAATGAAAAGCCTACACATACATTTTGTAGATGATTCTATATTCAGTGCTTTGAATCTTTAAGTCATAAAACATTTATTCCAAGACTGGCTAGGTCACAGTTGGATGGATCAAGGTCTTAATTAACACTTTTTTTTAAGAGGGAAGAGAGTAACAATGCCTTAAGGGCCCTTACAGTCTCAAGTCTCCCTGACATAATTGTTAGTCAATATTACCCAGATCAACACCAAATCTATGTCCCTCCAATTTGTTAGTCTAATTTATTAGATAAGTTAGTCTGTACACAAGATTTCTTTTAATATTCATGATAGCTATTACCATAGTAATTACTTGAGAATATTCCCCTAGGTAGTGTAGTGCCACATTCCCGGAAATCACGGGACGGGCCGGGATTAACGATGATAGTACCGAGAACCGGCTTGTATCTTGATACAAAATTATTGAGCTTAAGTGAGTTTGTTCCGTATGTGTGTAGAATTATGTTAAAGGACTTAAGGAGGATAATTTATACAAATATAATAAAGCTGAAGACGTTGTTTGTTTGAACGCGCTATTCTCTGGAACTACTTGTCCAATTTGGTTTTTTTTTGTAAATGATAGCCACTTTCATGAGGAAGGCTATACGGGAACGGGAAAAAACGGGATATATGTACGAAGTCACGGGCAAAACCAACAAACAAACAAACTTCAGCTTTATTATATAAGTCATCATCATCTTCCTGCCCTTATCCCATGGTACTTGGGGTCGGCGCAACACGTTTTTTTCGGGATATTATAAATTGCATATCAAATAAATAATCGCCTATCAATACATACTCACTATTTATATTCTTTTTTACATCAAATAACTTACTTCACTACAAATAAACTAAATGTTTAACAAAACTCAAACTGCAGATAATTCGAAATTATACATCAATATGACATTACTTTTTTCTTCATAATGCAATACAGTTAAATTTATTTTTGTACAAAAATACTACATACATAGCATAAATACTGACTGCACAGCAAATTTTCCATATTTCATAGCAAAATAACTATCCCAGTCGCATATTAACCAGTAAGTACAACAAAACCTGTCTGAATCATATTTGTCTTAATTTTCAAGAAGCCATGCTCGGCAAATTTAATGATTATTATAACAAAAAAATCCTGTCACATTGCATTATTTCTAAAAGCAGAACAAATTAACTGAAAAAGGTTGACTGGTTGAGAATGCCTTGATGCATTAAGTCCGCCCATGTACCACTATTGTACATAAAGTTTAAATAAATAAATAAAAAGGTTCGCGGCTTCGCGAGCTGTTTTGTTACTGGAGTGCAGAGTGGCGCGAGCGAGTAAGATAGAGATAGGTTAGGTTAGGTTAGGTTTTTTTTTTTTTTTTCAAACTAGCTCCCCCATCGGAACCATTATGTCCTGTCAACAGGCACGCTATCACTAACTCCCTTTTCTTTCATATCACTCCTAACACAATCCATCCATCTTTTCTTTGGCCTCCCTCTCCCTGTCCATCCATCCACATTTATATTCATAACTCTTTTAGTTACGTGCATTTCATCCCTCCTCTTCACATGCCATACCAAGATAAGCGGTTCCCTATTAACTTTTCCGTTACAGGCGCCACTTTTAAACTTTCGCTTTTTTTGCTTTTATTATAATATTAGTAAAGATTCATAAGTTAGTAAAAAAATAAATTTTGCACAAACAGGAAAAGTAGGAGAAAATTCGTCTGCATCCCTGTCAATGGGATAAGTGCCCTAAACATCTGTAGCATTGCCACGTTGCTTGACAATGTGAATTCTTTGACCGAATAAATAAATAACTCATAAAATAAAAACTCCTGGGCCAAACTGAATATTTTTTTACGGGACCAAATGGCAAGTAACCTTTGGAGTAATCGGTGTAAAACATTTAAATTTTATTTAATAATAAATAAATTTAATTGATTTACTCTTCGGTTCTTTTTCCTACTTATTGAGGAAAATTATAGAACATTATGCTAATACACAGTAATTGCGAGGGTGGGTGAAACCGCGAAGCACAGTTAGTTCGAGTATAATGTTTAACTTGAAAATTAATTGAAATAGAAGTTAGAGGAAGTAAAAGTAATTATGTATTATGTGGATAATTATTTGAGAGTGTTAGCGGCCTGTTATGAGTTTGTGTCTGTGATGTTTGTGTTAGTGAAATAATTAGGTTGTGTTACAGAGACATTTAATTATGAGACAAAATGTAAGGCTGAGTAAAGTAAAGACATATAATCTTGTGTTTTCTTATCGCTTCTTATTATTTTAGTCTTATATTTTCTAATTTATTTAAATAAGAGCTACAAACGGATATAGGCTTGTAATCAAGATTTTACTAGTTTCCTGCATTTTTTGGAGTTTACTCCTTAAGAAACGATTTATAAAATCGAGCGTTAACTAAAAGTGAGGCGTTACGTTCCTTTGCGCAACGTACTTTGCGCATTTTTCTCTTCATTCGAGATTATGCATGTGTGTAAATACAAAGTATATTCAGCTTATTTAAGATGCTTTCATTTTCCCTCTTTTTATATAATCTACACAATAATAGTACTTAAGGAGTAAACTCCAGTCGTGCGTCGGAGCTGACACAAACACTTTTTTTTTACTGTTTATAATTGATAAAACTTTTTTTGAGTCAAATTATGTTGATTACTTTGGAAACTATTGTTTAAATTCAAGTTCTTAAACTGAACAGACAGATATGTTGCTGGGGAGTTTGTTGCACCACTTCCTTTTCCCAGTTAAATCAGCAAAAAAGTGGTGACGGGGGCATTTTAGGAGACTGTCGCTTAAACATTGACGTTTAAAAAGTACTGTTTAAATCTCAGCTTAATTTGGATTTTTATTCAAGAACTATTTTTGCATTCGTCTAATAACGTAAACATAATAGTTGATCAACGCCTGTTAGTTCAACTAACAAGCTTTTAAAGCAAATTAATTAACAGACATAACTTCAAAACACTACAATAAAATACAGCAATGAACTGCGTTTCGCTGAATTGAATAACCTCTAAATAGTCAACAAGAGTCCCGTGAAATCAAAACATCACTAATACCACTAATTTAGTCATTCATCTGGAAATGTAAACATCATTTTATTACTCACGAATTAGTATAACTTTCTTAAAATATGATGAAATTAATATTTCTAGTAAATTTATTTTTAACCCCTGACGCAAAAACGACGGGATAAGTTTGACGCGTCGTGTGTGTGTCTGTCCGTGGCAACGTAGCTCTTGAACGGATGAACTGATTTTGATTTTTTTGTTTTTTGTTTGAAAGGTGAATTAGTCGGGAGTGTTCTTAGCTATGCTTGATGAAAATTGGACCAAGATGGCCGCCGCCGCGCATCGTGTCCGTGGACCGCTACTATACTAAGTATGTATGTGATTACAAAAATTTACGGTAAACTTTTACTTTATGTAACTTGGTTTTAATTTTTACGAATGGGAAATAATCAAATGACTTCTTTCGCTCTGGGTAGAGCGGAAGGGCGTGTCAGACTCTTACTGATTAAAACCCATCCGTGTTCCTTCTAAACCCCTTTGCGTTCCAGGGCCGCGGTGACTCTTCGAACAAAATCCGCAACCGTGTACAGTGTACCTACACGTACGCTTTTACGTGTCAATAATATTTAAAAATAATATAAATACCTATCTAAGATTATCCAAATACAAACGTGAAGAAAACTGACTATGATAAAAAGCAGTCCCACATGTTGTTTAGGTAGGTACTTAAATATATATTATATATATATTTTTTATATAAAAGACAACTTTTGGTCCACAGTAGGTGTAAACAGCACTAAGTACTATGTTAGTTATTAAAATTGGCAGTAAATAATTTAAAATGTCAATGAAATGAAAAGTAAAATCAAAAAAATAAATAAAAATGAATAACTTAAAAATGTCAATAATTTAGATAAACAAATTAATTAATAATTAACAAAAATCAAAACGAAACAAAAATAAAATAGGTACCTATATTATCCTCTCAATGTAAATTGCCCCATAACTTATTCATGGGTGCATGTAAGCCCTTAAGATGAGAAATCATCAAATGACTTCTTCCGCTCTGGGTGGAGCGGGAGGGCGTGTCAGACTCTTACTGACTAAAGCCCATCCGTGTTCCTTCTAAAGCCCTTTACGTTCCAGGGCCGCGGTGACTCTTTCGAACAAATTCCGCAACTCTGGCAGGCTTCTGCCCTACCCGAGCTGCATGAAAGCCAAAATGCGGTTGCGCTTGTGCTTATGTGAACATCAATCTGAAAAAAATATTTCCATCTATGTTAAGATTAGCTTCAAATCTAACTGGATGTAGCTCAGTAAGTACCAGAATTTGGCATCAAGCAGCGTGTGACCTCCAAGTGTCCGATTTATCGTCTTCTGATTACCCGTAACAACTGTTATAGATCTTTAAATGAAAGCCGGGTCCAACAGCTGCTTTCCTGAGGCACGGAGGAATCTCGGTATGTTAAGATGGTCACCACTGCATAGATTGATTTCGGCAAGCATTGCTTAACCTTGAATATCGTCCAGTGCGGCTACCGGCAATCTATTGAACGATGTTTTTTTTGCTTTTACAGTTGTTCCCATTGTAAAACTTCACGAGCACTTTGCAGAAGGAACACTTACAAATTCACAATTTTATTGGTGGATAAGCTGGCAGAGGGACACTTGACTCTAACAAAAATTAGCACTTTAAAGCTTATTTCGCAAACGGATCTTGGTTGGAAAAATGGTTTTAGCAAGTCCTCAATATTGTTAAACGACCTATCCAACGACATCCCCCATCATGGGTTAGACGATAAAAAATAACCAAATTTGTTCCCATTGTTAAACTTCACGAGCACTCTTGAAGGAACACTTACAAATTTATAATTGGTCGATCAGACTTGTTTGAATCCGTTCCTTTATGTGAACTACTTTTTACTAATACTCGGAATCCAATACATTATATTATTATCGCACCCCCGGCCCCGGTTTAAATTTGTAATAACTGTCCTAAAGCACCCCTTTACTTAGTGCGATAACATTACTTTCGTAGTACACATAGTTTGACGTTGTAGTATAAGATATTCATTTTGTCTTAATCTTGAAAATCATAATTTTTTGAGATGTCAAAGTTTTAAATGCTTCACCTAAAAAATTGCTTTTTTGCAAAAGTGACAGTGTCGCTACCTTGGGTGCGATATAACAAAAACGATAAGCTTACTAGATTAGATTAGAAATTACTTACATTAAATGCACGATTAATCCCTATCCATTATACGGAAAATTATTTGAAGCTAAGACTACATTTCCCTAGGCAATAAATGGATAATATGCATCGTCGTTCACGTTGCATGTTAGTACTGACACGGAGACTACCTGCCGGAGGCTTTACATACATTAGAGTGACATTAACCACTGGCTTTTGTTATTTGTTCATTTCAGTATATTTTCATCAAATTCTGTGGTGTTTTTTAGGGTTCCGTACCTCAACTGGTAAAAATAGGAACCCTTATGAGATCAATCTTTTGTCCGTCTGTTTGTCCGTGTGTCACCACCGATTTTTTCAGGAATGGTTGCACCTAGCAGATTGAAATTTATACCAGATACTGAGGTCTATAGTCCCAATTAGGTGTATAAATATCAAGGTCAATACTATGAAAAGATATGGGGAAATATAAATTTTCGCGAAGATTGTAATTTCAACTTTTTTATTTTTCCAAATTTTCCCTTTACTTGTGCTGTAAGACCTTGCTTTTAACCGAATTGACAATTCCTAGACTCACGAAATTTGGCAAAAAGCAAGGTCTTACTCACAAATGAAGGAAACAAATCCAAAAAATAAAAAAAAAGTTGAAAATTAAAGAGTGTCCCATATAAACACAGTTGACGCTTGCCACCGTTAAATGACGTGACGGTTTTTATCGTTGTTTAGTAGTTGAAGGCATTGAGTACCTTCAATTAAACATTAGGTTTTCTCCACCTATGTGGGATATATCCACTGCTGGATAGAAGCCTTTTTATGGCTTCTGAGTCTTCCCGTTGTTTCATTTACACTTTTCTTACCACCACATTACTTCATTAAGACTTCATTCAGCCCGTTAAATCTTTGTCGTGATCTGCAGTGGCCTATATGAAAAGCTCTAAATCGATTGTGAACCCAAGCAGGGTGCTGCAAATATAATTTGGCGAATGGGGGACATAGTGCAAATGCCGCGTGCTTTAGACTATGTCCCATTTGCTAAAATGTATCAAATATCTATTCAAATACACCCCAGATGACTTAAACAACGCCTCACATGCTGCACGTGGCCACTTACGTAGCCCATAATTCGACACAATAAGCCGAACACCCATAAACGTTTCCACGTTTTCTTTTAACAGATTTAATTAATTGGTCTCACTTTACTAAAATAAAATTATAGTAGTAATGCTTTACGGACCACCACCATCATCATATTTGTTGAATTATTTTTATTATCACTGTATTAACACTTCTTTTAGTTCACAATAAAGAATAAAAAAATAAGGTATTGTTAACATGTAGAGCAAATATTTCAAACAAGATGGACCCGCATAGCAACTAACTAACAGTTAATAAGATACTCTGACGAGACAAGTGAGTCAAAATGAAACATTCGCAGCGAGAATGTTATGTTACGTCGTGTCTTAAAAAAAATAAAAAAATTTTTAACACAAAAACACAACAAATAATATATTTCGTTTACTTGAATGATATATTTTATATTTCCTCCAGCTATTTTGATTTAAAAACCAAACTACTGGACCGATTTTGATAAAATTTCTATGGTATCAATCGGAACGTATATACATATATCGTGTCTTTTACATGAAGGGGAAACAAACAAAAAAAGTACAACCGAATTGAGAACCTCCTCTTTTTTTTAGTCGGTCTAAAACACATACGCATCATGTTCGTGCTGGTTTCCACGTACTGACTGCATAAATGCCACCTACTACAATTCTTACGTATTCCTTAATCCCCCATACATCACATTTACTAACATATTTAATTAATTGGTCTCATTTATTAAACCAAAATGATAACGGCCAGTAAAGCCATGAACTATTTTAGACATAAATGGCGAATTAATTTCTATAATGGACAAGTTGCCAGTAATTAATCCACGCCTAATACACGTTTTCTTTCAGGTAAATTGATTAATTGGTGGGTAGCTACTTTTAATTTATCAATATGGTAAGTTATTGGGCAATATTTTAAACCATACAATATTCGATGTGCTATAAATAGGTACCTATGTACTTTGTCTAAAACTGTTATTAGCTAATGAATAAGGGCAATCCTCAAAACAATTGCTGAGGGCCAGTATGAATGTTTTTGATGTAGAATTATAGTAAAATTTTACGTTACGTTACATTAAACTCATTTCGCACATACCTAATATTTATTTGAATTGGATACTATATTCATATTTTTGGATAATACAAATTATGTATGTCGCATAAAATTAAACTTAAATGCTATGGGGTTGTAGTTGTTGAAGTGAAAACTTCTTTAGGCGCGTTGAGCACTTTTTGGGTGAACAAAAATCATGGAACTCGCGTCATCGTCGCTGAACGCTTTAGCTTTCGCTTAGTTTTCACTTCTATCGGCAGTCTCCAAAGACTGCCCCGCTTGTTTTTATACTCAAAATCCACTTACCTTAACCATACAGTAACGTCAATACATTAATGCTAGGCCCTCTGATTACTGTTGATTTGCAGCATCCCTTTGCTGGATAAAGGGTTCTTTCCATGACTTCATATTTTTTTGTTGACCACTAGTCGTCTGGTTTGTTAAATTCACCCGCCATCTTCTACGGGATGGGCTGGGATAAATATTGTGATTGTAATTTCATAAACCTAACTACTTGCTAATTTGACTGTTTTACAGGTTCCTATATACACAGTAGATACTTTTAATACAAATACATAAGGCGTAACCTTAAATTTGAATTATTGTCAGGATATTTCCATTTATGAGGGAGTGTTAATGCTTGTGCTGAAATAGCGTTATTTATTATGCAAAGAAACAAAACTACGTCGAGACAAATAGGAACCAGGACTAAACTATACGTATTCGATGTATTGAGCTAAACTTAAATGGACCATCTCAAATCTCAACACCACAACGTCAAAGTTATCGTTAAACTGAATAAACCGCCAAGATTGCCGTTAAATTAATTACGGGCACAAAGTTAAAGCTCCGACGGCACATAAACGTTAATTTGTTCCAATAACTTTCTATTCGTATTAATGAGAAAGTAATTACAGCTTCAATTGTAATTTAACCTAATTCTTTTGCGAAAAATGTTTCGTTAATTTCGGGATTTTAGGTAAATTACACAGTGTTTGATTTTTTGAAGAATAAAAATTTTGCGTTAGAGTATTCATTTACTATTAGCTCGGTCTATAAGGAATGGACCTCTCGATTTGTAAGGTTAGGTTTAGTTGGAAAACTAGTAGGTATGGTCGACGCCAGATAAATTTGTAAGAACGGTCATTGCCCTTTCCTTAATATTTCTTCGTAGTTACCTGGACAATGAATTATGAGTCGTTTTTCATATAACTAGAAAAATGTAAAGGATCACGATAAATGTCGATTAAGGACAGCTTTATGTTTTTATTTTTGTTTTCGGAATTAAGTATGCCAATAAATGTAGGAAGGTCAATGACCGTTATTGCAAAATTTATCTGGCGTCGATTATAGGCACTCGCCTCGATAAGTATCTTTTTCGGTTGGTAAAATTCCGTATCTTGGTTTTTTTTGCGTTGTGACAACTATTATATATATTAAACTGAATTTTTTGCTTAACATAGGGCACTTTAAATGCCTTAATCACTTATTTATAATTATATCCTAATTATAAAACAAATGTAAAAGTCTGTATGGTTGTCAATCGATTAGGCCCAACAGCTGAATGGATTTGGATGAAAGAAAATAGAATAGAATAAAACAGTAATACTCTTTATTATGTACACCACATAAGTTACAGAAAAGATGAATGAAGGAAAACATTACACAGGGTGACACAATGGGCGGTCTTATCGCTTAAAGCGATCTTTTAAATACAACTTTTGCATGGATTAAAGAGAGAAGGAAAGACAGCACTGTAGGTTGTCTTAAGTGTACTATTTATATATATATAGTAAATACAAAATAGATAAATATATATATATATAATAATTTGTTCAATGCGACCCTGGAACGCCCTTAGCGTTAGAGGGAACACGGATGGGTTTTAGTCAGTAAGAGTCTGACACGCCCTTCCGGTCCACCCAGAGCGGAAGAAGTCATTTGATGATTTCCCATTCTTTAAAAAAAAAGTAAGGACGATTAAGGAGAGAGATAGTGATTTTTCACCATAGTTTCAAAAGTAGGCAGTAGAAAGATTGAGCACGCCTTATCGATACGGGCAAGGCATTCGATAACCGCACCGCTTGAATCGTAAAAGATTTTTCGTAGAAACTGGTGGAATGCATCGGCATCGGAAAATGAGCACCTCTCAAATCTATGTCCTAATCCAGCTCATAGATTTTTATCTAGATAATTTCCGAAATATCGCAAGCTAAACTACTGGCAGCTATAAGTTAAAAAATCGATTATTTTATTAGATTTTTTCTTTCATAAGAACCTTCTCCTGACAATAACAAACACAACAAAAAAAGAATTAGCGAAATTGGTCTAGCCGTTCACGCGTGATGCCGTGACCAAGGGAAATGGGGATTCATTTTTATATGTATATATTATTTTTATTGAACCGGCCACTTTGAACGATTGTTTCCATTCCTCTAGGCATTTTCTTCTGTCAAGAAACATGATAAGACTCGATATTTCGATCGCATCTCTGTATTTACCTTACTTCATATTGGTTTTGCATGCGTTCTCATCATCATCTTATTACCAATTTATTGCTCATTCGGGTTGAGTATTGTATTGTATAATATCAAAGTATAAACATATTTAGGTATTTACCTACACTACTCTGGCATTACTTACGGAAAAAGGATAGTGAGTAATTTACTAGTTGAAATGAAATCAAATGTTTCGTATTTTCATTTTTCATTTTACACTACATCGGTCGTCAATTCGAAATATGTCTACTAACGTCAAATACTTAAGGCTCTATTATGATCTCCCTATCACTCAACGGTTTTCTGAAAAAATTTTCAGCTCACCTTTGTACATGAATAATTTGTATTATCACTGTGTTAACACTTAATTGGTGCACAATAAAGAATTAAAAAAATAAGGTATTGTTAACATGGTGTTATAGAGTAAATATTTCAAACATGATGGACAATATAGCAACTAACTCACAGTTATTAAGATAACTGTGATCGCATTTTTTTTTTAAGGATGACAAATCATTGAATGACTTCTTCCGCTCTGGGTGGAGCGGAAGGGCGTGTCAGACTCTTACTGACTAAAACTCAAACGTGTTCCTTCTTAAGCCCTTTGCGTTCCAGGGCCGCGGTAACTCATTCGAACAAATTCTGCAACCCTGGCTCTGGCTCTAGCGGGTCCCGTCTCCTATGCTGTCATCTCTTTGAGGCGTACGTGGAACACAACGCGCTTACGATCCGGGCCTGGTGGTGATCGGACAGTGAGCCACCCAACGCTTGCCATCCGCAGGCCCGCGCCTACGGTGGCCAGGGATCGCTCTGCGACTCCTAACGCCCGGGGCGTCTTCTTCAGTAGCGGCGGTTGGGGCGAAAGCCTTATCTTTTCCTCGCGTGGCCCGCCGCCTCCTTCGCTAGCATTACTGTTTCGCGGAAAGAGGTGACTGCTTCCCATGCCTCCTCGCTCCGGACCATGGATTAAACCAAGGCCGGACGCAAGAGGTCGCATCCGCCGAACGCCTCGACGAGGTCACGGCGGTGCTCCATCCAAGCAGAGAAAACCTCCACCATATGCTCCACCGTGTCCTCCGGGCGATCATAACTCTGACCGCTACAAGTGATTCTAAATGCAATATTCGCAGCGAGCATGTTATGTTACGCTGAGTCCTAAAATCCATGTGAAACAAAACACATACGCATCATGTTCGTACCTTTTCCACGTACTGACTGCACGAATGCTCGCTTTGGAACATGTTATATTACGCTCCGTAACACCGGTCGGCACCCATCTTAAAAGACGTAGGCCTCCCCAGAGTGTGCTTCCTTTCAGCCTCATCAGCCTACCGTTTTGCCAGCAATCTGCAGCAAAAAGAAAAACTTTAAAAATTAATCTATAAAAGTCAGACAGTACTAGTCAAGTGAATCTCCAAGCTGGTACTATTTTTTTTCTCAGCTTGGAGGTTTAAGGCTTGGTACTATCCCACCTCTTCCCGTGGGTGTCATAAGAGGTGGCTTAGGGACACACCAGAGAATGGGCAGCAGCATTCGCTGTACAATTGCTACAGCTAAACAGCGATCGCCAACCCGCCTTCCAAGCGTGGCGATTATGGCAACCCCCCTCCCTTTGGGGAAGACTAATGTCCAGCAGTGGACGTCTTTCGGCTGGTACGATAATGATGATGATTATAGATCCGTTTCTCATCGTCCTCTAAACGTATTTCCCCTATAATATTCTTCACCGAGTCGTCCCGTCGCTTAGTAACACAAATACACGCGTTCAAAATAAACACTACATAAAGAAACTCATTCTCAAATATTTACATGAGAAAACGAAGATTTATTTAGTCAAGCCTTTCGGTTCGAAGAAATATTTTCTCACGTTTTTGTGACTTATATTTTTTGTAAATGTTATTATTTTATATTATTTGTGTTTAGAGGTATTCTTGACATAATTTAGTTTATGATATTGTATTGTATGCCAGACTAATAGAGTTAAAAATAATGTTATTTCATTTGTTTTATTTCAAAAACCGACCAAGTATGAGTTGGACATGCTCGCAAATGGTTCTTATTTTTTACAATACATATTTTATTGGTTGTCCTATAATTTGTAACCAAATAATTACTTGCTATTTCATGTTTTTTTTTTCAAAATTAAGTTTAATAGTTTAGAATTGAATAGAATACATACACACACATTTTCTGGTAACATTCCAAAAGATTTATTTAAAAAAAAATATGCAAAAAAAATATTTTAGACTCTAACAATAAGACCTTTCATTTGATATATCAAACTTAAAATTATTTTCAACTTAGAATACCAATTGTTCATTTGGATGTTTGTGCATTAATCTTGCCCCAAAGATATTGGATGAAACACAGGTAGACCATAACATGGATAAGCACTCAGAGCACATTCCAGTGAAATAGTTATCGAATTTCACGCAGACGAAGATGCTTCCAAACCCTAATAATAATTATAAACGCACATAGAACATTCCAGCCACATAATAATATCGCATATAGAATTAACAGCACCCCTTTTACGATCTCTACTTATGTACACGGCAGTAAACAGCGTGATGTTACGAGCAATAAACGTTTTGAGTGAAACGCATAGCTGGGAAACATATTCGAATTAGACCACAGTAAAACGCGTTCAACTGAGTTTAAGTTTAGGTTACACTACAGGTCATGTCATTTTTGGAAAGAATTTTGAAGCTAAGTTTATTTTATCCATTTTTTTTAACAAAGGGTGATTGATTTATTTATTTATTCAGAAAAGAAGAGATCTGCGGATATACAAACTTAAGCAGCAGTGGGCGGGGCAAATTACTCGCAGAGCAGATGGGGCTGGAAGGTTCTGCAGTGCGATTCTGAAGACTTGGGTGAAGTGATCACGAAGTGAGCTGTCAATTCATGTAAACAAGATGGAATGACAGCTCACTTCGTGATCACTTCACCCAAGCATTCAATTCGACATGTTTACAGAATCGACCGGCTGGAGTGACGAATGCATACTTCAATTAGAAAGCTTCTCACAAAGTTAGTCGATTGGAAGAGTCCTAATGTTAAGTAGTGACCGGTCTTTCGTGATTATTATGATGATCCAGGTTCTATCAGATGAGCTGTTGGCCTGTTTGCTAACTTAAAACGTCAGTAAGGACTTTGTAGTACGGAAGAAAAACTATTCAGTTTGAGGGAGCGCAAATTAATAATAAGTTACCGAAATAACTAACAGATTCATCATCGGTGATTTAAAATAGGTTAAAGTTGTATTCGGCTAACCAACATAACACATCATTAATGACTGTATTGACTCGATAGATAGAACGACAATGTTTACTAATTAAAATATTTTATTAAGTTTCTCATATTTAAGTGAACTATGTATGTTCTTTTTGAGAAATAAGTTTCTTTAAACCAAAACTTACGATATTTCAATCAATCTGCCGTGCAACCGGTTAAGCTGTGTACCTACCAGTATTTCACACAGAGCAATTGCTTATTTGACCTCCACTTGATACACCTTGGCAAGACTAGTATCAGATCTTTTGACTTCTGACTATCCGTAACGACTGTCATTGATCTTCAAATGACAGCCGGTATCAACAGCTTAACGTGCTTTGGGTCTTGATAAATGATAAAGGATGATATGATCACCAATTTATGGACCACCTACGTGGTTGTTATGTTACCACGAGCTGACATTACGGCATTTTTAAATAAAATTATAATAATAATAGATCCTTTATTTCAGGCAACTAAGGCCCATAAAACAAAATATATGTAAATTTTGATAAACAAAACTAAAAACGACTGCACACGAAGTGATGGCGTCGTGTCACGCTGCGAGGTGTCGCATAGTCGGCGGAAACGTCGATACAGCACACCTATCGGCTAAAACTCTTCCTTGAGGAAGGTCACCAAATGATGAGTCGGAATGCGCACCACGAACGACTTGAAATTGGTGTTATGGCGCGCATCCAACTTCTCCAGCCTCAAGATCCAGTTGGTCTTCATCCGTATGTACTCTACGATGTCCTCAGTCTTCGTAGTGTGGTGCAAACGGGATACGTATAGCTGAGACGTCGGTATCAACTAATTTTCTCTGGTGGGGAAACTAAACAATTTAAATACTTGTCAGAACTAGATAGGCATTTTCATTGAACTGCGGCGTTTAATCAGCGATATAACTGACATGGGCAAGACATTGAACCAAAGATGTCACTTGAGTCACAAATTCGTAGTTAAATAAAAAGGCTAGGCAACCAATTTAACGGCTAATTAAGCCGAATGGCTGCGACATTTCAATCAAACTTACCTTTCTTTTGATGAATATGTTTGAACTGTACCTATGTTTATCTTACTTTGATCAGTTTTGTGAAATATATTAAATCTAGCTTTTGGTTGTATAGGACAATACTCAGGAGATACAAGTTATTAGAAGTTGAGAAATTAAACGTTGTATAGAAAGTTGTTGGCTTTAGGGCTGGGAAAAGGGACATCCTTTCATGTTAGAAGTCGTGAAATGGGTAGACGGACTACTTAATGAAATTCCTGAAAACTAGAATTTCGATGCTCTGGGGAATGTTACCAGGCCTAAGGTTGACATAAATTTTCCATTTGGCTTGTACAACTAGTATTTTGTAGCGCTCAGTAAAAAAGGCCCTTTCAAATAAATTGAACTTCATTTTTAATTTTTCTTTGTCTGCAATGTCACTCTGCTAGCCAAAAGTCTCTTTCCGGTCTTTTTTGAAGTGAAATAGGCGCGTTGAACACTTTTTGGGTGAACAAAAATCATGAAACTCGCGTCATCGTCACCGAATGCTTTGGGTGAACAAAAATCATGGAACTCACGTCATCGTCACCGAACGCTTTAGCTTTCGCTTAGTTTTCAATTCTATCGGCAGTCCCCAAAGACTGCCCCACATGTTTTTTATTACCTCTTTTTATGATATCCTCAAAGCAGTCTTCTTGGTGCGCGTCCAGGTCAGCTCACCACAGCTTTCTGGGCCGGCCTCGGTGTCGCTGTCCATCTTCTGCCAAACGATCGCCCTAGAGAGAAAGAAAACATGTTTTTTTGGTTCACAATGTAGCACTGTAGTATAAAGGGAAACGATTTTTTTTTAAAACAATAACATCTCTCAGCTTCTCAGCTGCGCCAAATAGGTCAAGTTTCGCAAAATGTCAGAAAACCATTAGTTGCAGTTGCAAGAGGCCGACGTGATGTAAAGGAGTGACACGCTCGTGCACTCAAAACTATCCCACTAAACAAAAGCGTTTAGATGGACTAAAATTAAGTCCCAAAGACTCCATAGTTCATCATCACCATCATCATATCAGTCAAAAAATCCCCACTGCTAAACATAGGCCTCTCCCAAATTTTGCCACAACAACTGGTCCTGTGGCAACTGGCCTCGCATCCATCGGCTACACGCGACCCTCAACAGGTCACAGGACCGCTTTCTGGGAGGCCTTCCAACGGTACGTCTTCCGGTATGCGGTCGCCACTCCAGATTTTTTCAGCCCCATCGACAATCTGATCTCCGAGAAATGTGCCCTGCCCACTACCACTACAGTTTGGCGAACCTTCGTGCTATGTTCGTAACCTTGGACTCCATTTACTCGTTTGTTGGCGGGCTATTTTTCATTTACATATGTTGGTAGATTACCCTTCCTTTGGCAGTTTTTAGAATTTAGCACATTAATATAGGTTAGTATATTCGACTTTTTTTAACGGTGAGAAATAATCAGACTCTTACTACAAATGCGGTAGACACACACACACACGCACACACATCATATCCCACAAATACACACCTCATTCCCCACCTCCATTCTACATATATCCAATATAGTAACCACAAAGTGTATATATTTTTTTTCTTTACTTTTCTCGTTCTTAATTTATTTAACTATTTTTAGCTTTATGTGGAACAATGTCTAATATTGGATTTATTGAATTGGGCGCTGATAGCTGCGCCACAATATTTTACGTTTGTAACTATTTTCGTTTTCCTGTGTAATATTATGTAAACTTAAGTTGTTCCAAATAAACTTTATTATTATTATTGACTTAAACGTATCCGAGTTCCTCCAAATGCTTTTTGCATTCCAGGGACGCGGTGACTCTTTCGAACAAATTCCGCAACCCTGGCAGGCTCTGGCCCTAGCGAGCCCCACCTACTATGCTGACAGCTCTTTGAGAAGCGCGTGGAACACAAAGCGCCGTCGACCCGGGCCTGGTTCTGATCGGACGGCGATTCACTCAATGCTCGCCATCCGCCGGCCCGCGCCTACTGTGGCCGTGAATCGCCCTGCGACTCCCGACGCCCGGGGTCTCTTTTTCTGTTGCGGCGGCTGGGGCGTGAGGTTGCTCCTCCCTCTCCCTCACGCGGCTCGCAAGTATATGCGATAGGAAAATGATTTCTCCCTCTTTAATCTCATGTATACCAAGCTTAACTGTAACTACAGACATGAAACTATATAAAACACATAACCGCTCTAATACCCCGCGCCATCATAAGATATTTAATATGTACTTTTACCATTTACATATAACTACTTTCTTATTACACTACATTAATATCAAAATGCGAGTAAGAAGCTGGCATGATAATGTAGCGTATATTTGCTCAAGCTAAAGTCGACAGCTTCTCAGCTGTCGTGCGCAAGAAAAGTGCATTTCCTCTTGCCAGATTGCGTGGCAGCGGCAACAGCCTCCTGAAAGTGACATGATAATGTAGCATATATTTGCTCAAGCTAAAGTCGACAGCTTCTCAGCTGTCGTGCGCAAGAAAAGAGCATTTCTTCTTGCCAGATTGCGTGGCAGCGGCAACAGCCTCCTGAAAGTGACATGATAATGTAGCGTATATTTGCTCAAGCTAAAGTCGACAGCTTCTCAGCTGTCGTGCGCAAGAAAAGAGCATTTCTTCTTGCCAGATTGCGTGGCAGCGGCAACAGCCTCCTGAAAGTGACATGATAATGTAGCGTATATTTGCTCAAGCTAAAGTCGACAGCTTCTCAGCTGTCGTGCGCAAGAAAAGAGCATTTCTTCTTGCCAGATTGCGTGGCAGCGGCAACAGCCTCCTGAAAGTGACATGATAATGTAGCGTATATTTGCTCAAGCTAAAGTCGACAGCTTCTCAGCTGTCGTGCGCAAGAAAAGAGCATTTCTTCTTGCCAGATTGCGTGGCACCGGCAACAGCCTCCTGAAAGTGATTGCGGATAAGTTTGATGAGAGCATCTCATAAAGACTACAATGTCTCTCGTAGTATATAAGAACTAACATAGGGTATGAGCTGTTTTTGTTGCAAACATCTTTTGAGTATTTTGTTTGTTGTTGTTGTGTGTGTGATGTATTTGTACTGTTTGGACTATGTTGTCTGAAAATAAATAAATAATAAAAAATAAATAATAAAGGGAATCGATTGAATTAATTGGGATCGAACAGAACCGAGCGCAAACTTAGACTCCGGGCTGCCACTAGGAATTTAGTAAGAATAATTCTACAAAAGGTATTATCTACACGTACAATGTACCTTTTTAAAAATTACTCAATTTAGGTGGGGTAGAAGTTCTTCGGTGGTTGCAATCCCCAGTATTATACGACATCTCTTCGCAAACAATAGCTCACTTATCATCTTGCGGCGCATGTTCCTTGTTACCTGTGGATAGCCATATGAAGAACTAATTTCTGCGCTGAAAAAATGCTGTCATAGCGTGTCGTAGCTAAATCCTGGCCCAATATAAAGTTCTGCAGTTGAAGAAGAAGAAGAATTCCAGAAGCTTGGAACTCTCTGCCAGCGTTTGTTTTCCCATTCCACATATAACCCGTCTGCCTTCAAAGCAAGAGTGAACAGGTATCTTCTGGGCACACTCGCTCCATCGTAGACCTCATCTATCGCTTCCATCAGGCGTGATCGTGGTCAAGAGCAAGCCCATTCCTCAATAAATAAAACCGGCTAAGTGTGTGTCACAGTGTAGGGTTCCGTTGTTACCCGTCTCCTATATCATGCTAGAAAAATAGTAAAAAAAAATTAACTACTATTACATTACAAAGTTACATTTTGGGCTTGGTTTTAAGTCATTTTCAATGGAATTATAAAGATTTTTTTACTCACCCAGTTCCATTTAATAAGTTGGTCGACTATTACTCATTAATTCGTTAAGCCTAGGAAGCGGCGATAGATTTCCATTTAAATTCGTTATATGTATATGCTACTACTATGAATTTTTTCACGTCTCCAAAAACAACCGTTTATCTGGCAAGGGGGGGGGGGGACACTTGACTCTTAAAAAAATTTGCAAAAAAAAAGCTTAATATTTCGCAAGCGGATCCTTGGATGGAAAATGGGTTTAGCAAACCCTCAATATTTTTAAACTACCTATCCAACGACAACATGGGGTAGACGATAAAAAATCATCGCCACTTTACATGTAGGGGGACCCTAAAAAAATGTATTCCAATTTTACCTGTCAGCGTGATTAGTAGCTGGTATACCCATACCAAATTTCAACTTTCTAGCGCTAAGCGTCTCTGAGCAAAACCACGGACAGACAGACGGACGGACATGGCGAAACTAGAATGGTTCCTTGTTGACTACGGTACACTAAAAAGAAGTTAGTAAAATATGTGAAAAACCAGGAAAAACCACTTACTTATCAATCAAAACTATCCCTGACCTCCAAAACTTCGGTCGCCTCATCCCCTCAAAAATACAAACACAACAATTTCGCCTTTACGACAGTATAATTCAGCGCCCTATTTCCCAAATAGGGATTCACAATAATAGCCTTGACTTTGAGGGGCGTGGGAGTACCAAGTTTTAGTTCGACTCAACAGTTTGCGAACTATGATTGTTCGCTCACTATTGTTGAAGTATCTATCGCTGTTTTATTGTTTCCTTTAGATTTTTGATTACTTTTTAACCTTTTCACGAGCAGCTTTATTTTTAGGTCGTGTTGTATATTTTGTGTGTGTACCTACATAAGTAACCTCTTTAGATTTAGCTCTATGCTCATTACTTCATTGAGAACGGCTTGTCATGTTATGGGTTAGTGTGTGTTTAAGTGATTCAGAACTTTTCGTGTTATTTTATAGTCTTAGTAGTTGAGGGCAGGTTCAAATTTCCTTCAACGTTGTGCACTCTTGGTAGAGTGGTCGTGGTCATATGTCGATCGACTCCTATGCCACCGCTACGCCATGGAGCTCAATGTTTGGCGGAGTGACAGTTGTCATTCATACTGGAGTGCGTCGCAGATTTGATGAGGTCTATCCAGTGTCCACTGTGAGAGCCTTCACGAGATGTTTTGCTAGGGTAAAGGAGTGGAACTCTCTGCCTGCGTCTGTGTTTCCGAACGCATACAACCCTAAACTCTTCAAAATAATTAGAGTGAACAGACTTCTTCTGGGTAAGCTCGCTCCATCGTCTCTTTCATCTATGACCTAGACTAGAGTCAAGAGCAAACCCATATTAAATAAAAATAAAAAAATAGGAGAAAAAGTTGAACTCATAGTTTCAAGTAGTCAGCTGTAGTAACTTGAAATTAAAAAGACCAAAGTTTTTCAGGGTTCCGTATTATTACAAAGCTTCCGCTGTCCTTCCGTCCGTCCATCCGTCCATCTATCTGTCAGCGGGCTGTATCTCAAGAACCGTTGGTAGGTAGACAGCAGAAATTTTCACTGGGCGTGTATTTCTAGGGCCGCAGTAACAACAATTAATAAAAATTTAATTCAATTAAAAATTAAAGAGGGCTCCAATACAACAAACGTGTTTTTTTCGGTTTATGGTATGGAACCCTTCGTGTGAGACTCCGACTGGCACTTGACCGGTTTTAATTTTATATTTCCATCATTAGATATTGATACCCATGATAGCTTTGGAGTACCACCCTCACATATTTCAAACCCTCAAGTTTTAGACAAAGGGTGCCATGTTTCTATAGAAAACTACGTGACGTCACGACTCTACTAACCTACGTACCACAAGCCGCTAAAATGTATGTTTAATTTCAATTTGTATGCACGTTTATTTAATGAGTTGTTAATGAGAAAACATTTGAACCGAATTCACTTTGGGGAAATTAGCAGCCAAAATGAATTCGCAGCGCTTTTGTAATTTCGGAAATTTGTGGTTTCCTTCTGCAAGCTGCATGGAAATTAAATGAAATTTGGAACACACTGGTGTTAATACACTGATTCTGATGCTCTTTTTTAGAGCGATATCAGATAAACACTATAATACGAGTATGAAAGGATTCAAAGAAAGAAAAAAAACAAATGAGCTGCTTTCCACCAAAGGCTCTAGACAAGTGACATTCTGTCTACTGTAGCGTGGCGAAGGCGGTTGCCAAAACGTCAAAAATGTTTGGGATTGACAAACGCTGTCGAAATGTCACGTGATCAATCCCTTATATTTTGGCATTTCGACAACCACCATCGCTAATAATATGGCAGTTTGTCTAGAGTCTCAGGTACACACATTGAAAAAAGCCATTTTTATAAAGAATTCGTTTAAATTCTTTCGATTTTTCTCCATCTGAAACGGTAAATTTTTACCGTGCCCTTAAATTAGTTTTTAACGTTTTATTAGTCTTTAGTGCCTATTGCATCATTGTGAACACTGCTTTATAATTTTGCAAAATAACCTTGAACCTTATTGTCCAGAACAACGTTTTCTTTTTAAAGTTATTTGAAATTTGGAAGCTTTCTGTTGCCAGTCAAAAATCTAGAAGAAAAAAATGTCACTTGATGAAGCAATGTAAGGTCGGTCAGATCGTTTGTTGAAGAATATTCCGTTTTTTTTTTTTTTTTTTAATTACTTACCCTGTATTTTCTGAACTAATCTGTGATTCTACCATGGAATGTGATAGTGTTGTCCTTGGTATGTAGTCCTCGTAAACACATATCGAAGTGAAGGCTTGGGTGAAGTGATCACGAGGTGAGCTGTCAATCCATATAATCAAGATGGAAAGACAGCTCACTTCGTGATCACGTCCAACTTGATTGTATTGATTGACAGCTCACCTCGTGATCGCTTCACCCAAGCCTTCACTTCGACATGTTTACAGAATAATCGACCGGCTGCTTTAAGCGGCGTTGTGTCAACGCAGAGCAATAGTGGGACAGAACTGAACCGGTCGTCACGAAGTTCCACCTTAGGACTTTGTAGTTAACCCGTAATTGCCCGCGTATTAAATTCCTTATTCTCTTTCAGATGTTACGATAGGATTTTTATAAATTCATATATATTTGTGCCTAGGGAGCTGCGAAATCACTTAGTGTCGCGTCTTTTTAAGCGCTATTTAAGTGGAGACGCTCTTTAGACCATTATGTTGTTGCAACCACAATAAGGTTTTGAAGTAAAGCTTTGTTAATCCTAAGATTCTATACGGTTTCATCCGTGCCTAAGTATGTATGTCTGCGTCCAACTCCCATTTTTATCTGATCCTCATCTCTTTTAACTTTTATCATGTGGTTTTTTATTGTGTGGTTTTATATAGTAAGTACTAAATACCTATTAACTGCAAAGATGCTTTTGCCATACCTTCATTAATTATGCAACAAAGTTGACTTAATTAATCAGATACCCAACACGCGCACAAAAACCTTAGGAATGGGGTCGCCAGTTATGCAGTCCTCAATACATTGTTTTTGCATAACATTACACAATAGTTTGCAACCCCTTCATTTACAGCTTCCTATCTTCCTGAATAGTGTGACCACAGAGCACCGAAATGCCTCTGCGGCCACTCCTTGAGACGGCAAAGTTACTGGGTATAAACATCTTCAAAACTTTCTATTCAAACCAGGCATGTCAGTGGGTAAGTATTATATGATTATTTACAAGAAATATAACAATTGAATCTATAATTTTATTTGATATAATGATCAGTTAATAAAATAAACAGTTTATATAATTTTTACATGACAATGTTTTATATAAAATTGTTGACAATTTTACAGTACACTCTAAAGGTAACAAAAGGCTACGTGAAGTCGAGATTCGGTTTTGGAACAGATTCGACCTCGATTCAAATGTGCATAACAGAAAAAGTTATGGTATAAATATATATTTTAAACGATAGACCTAATGATTTTTGATTAATAAACGTCATGTCCAATAACGTTATACGAAATAAATTTTAGAGTACCTATATAAATGTTATATGTAAAAAAATTATATCAACAGGTTTTTTATCTCACGTTTGTTACATCATGTGAACGTTATTGAAATTAAAATATACCAAATAACTTTATATAATACGAGACGCAGTTCTTATTTCTGATGTTGTTTGATCATTGACAGCCATTACTCGTATTATGCCCGGTTTCAGAGGTAGGTACCTTAACAGTCTATTATCTGTCCGTTAACATATAACAGATAAACAACCGACAAAGTACCTCAGAAACCGGGCATTAATATAAGAAAGAAGGAAAAATGCCGTAGTTGAAAATGTATCGAAACCAGGTCTCCACTTTCTCCCTACTACCCGTCAACTACACAACGTCTACGCATACGCACGTCGTACGCATGCAGTTCAGTAAAAGAAATAGATAAGCTTTAATTGACGCACCATCACAATTCTGACTTTAGGCTAGTCACCGTGCGTGGATTAAACGCGTCAGGTCGCAAATGTATTGCTGTACTGATTTTTTAAGATGTTGTCAAAATAAATACGAATGAGTAGCAATACCACCACGATTTTAAGGAGATACAATTTTTTTTTTTGAGAAATTTCCAAGCCAATGAGCGAAATGCTGTATACCTCTCTCTACATATTAAATCGACAGGGCTAAAATTCCGCTCAAGTTGTTACCGGAGCCCCAAAATTATTACAGATCTTTCGAAACTGCAAACTTACTTTTACACTATTTTATATATTATTTTATATATTTTTATTTATATATTATAAAAACTGTACAGTGCTTTTCATCGGTCAAAGAATCAGCATTGCCATTCAACGCAACATGCTGCCAGTGTTCTGGACACTTTTGCCACTGACAGCGATGTGGTTGAATTTTTGATGCCCAAAGTTTTATTTTGTTTTTATACACGTTTGTACATACTTTCGTGATTATTAGTCTAGTTGTTTATAAGTGTTTAATTTTAACACTAAGAAAGCTTATGTAATTTGATTAAATAACTATTCTTCATATTGTTTATCTAAACATAGTGACTTTCACATTATGTTCGTCATATGACAGATTCAATTGCTACTACTGCTGCAATTCCATGCTCTGTGACTCCGACCAACATAAGGACCGGGTTACAAAGTTGTATTGTTCCATCTAGTTCTGTCAACTACAAACTATTCTCCGATTGTGAAGGCAAGCCTTAGAGCCGAGTTACTACGACGCATTGTCATTTGATTGGCATAAGATTTTTTTTTTGTATGTTTACTTTAAATGTTAAAAACTCTTTGTTACAAAAAGTTATTATCCAGAGTACCGTAGAATTCTCAAAAATAAGCAATTTTTGATAGTGAAATACAAAAACTTCATTTTTTTTTAAAACATTTATATACAGTAAAATCTAGTTCGGTTATTGGGGTCGTTGCAAATCAGTAGCCTCAAGAACATCCCATTTGAAAGAACGCACTAAATTACCATTTCCTCAAGCCAACTTTGAACACCTTAGGGACTTATAAAGATTTTTACAAGCGGCTCAGAAAAAAAAACTCTAAGATTTTTTACTCTTCTTCAATAATCTGCAGACAAGACGTTTATAATATTTGATAAGTTCGCTTAACAAGCTTTTTGTCCCAAGAAAAATATTGACATACGTAATTTGTTTCAAAAATTCCTTTTTTCTGGGGCAAATTTCTACAGACATCAGACTTCTTAGGGAAATTTTCTAATAATAAGGTTGTCGCAAAAAATTGGCGATCTACGTGGGCTGATTCTAAATATTCTTAAGCATAAATAAAATGTTGGATTTTTCTTGTTGAATAACCTTATTATTGGGTAGCTTTATTTAGTAGTTGAGTATAAGCGTTTGCTCCTCGTGGTAATTCATACAAACAGGCAAGTTCTTGGAAATAAATGAACCAGTTTTAATTAAATTTAATGATGAGATGTGAAACATCTAAATTATTTTGTACAAGTAATATACATAAAAGAACAGATTACGGCAGGACACAAATATGGCATAATGAAAATAACACATTTAGACTATATATTTATATACGATGGTATATATATATATAGTCTATATACGTTTTTACGCTATACGATGGTATAGCGTGGCGACGCGTCGCCACGGCATGCGTCGCCACGCCAACAATCGGTTTTACCCGCGGCTATAGATGTTTCATATCAAAACCCGTAGTATGATTTTCGAAAAGAGTTTATATTACCGCAAAACGCTACCGTTCTCTGGGTAGCAAATATCACGTAGGTCTCAACAGGCATTTTTTTGCCTTCTATGAATTGCGAATATTATCTACTTGTATCCCTCCTCTCGAGGAGTTAGTGGCTAAATAATAACAGCCGCACGAGTCGATCTTCAAGGTTAAGCAACGCTTGCCGAGGTTGGTCTGTGGATGGTTGACCGTCTTAACATACCGAGACTCCTCCGTGCTTCAGATAGAACGTTAAGCCGTTAGTCCCAGCTGTCATTTGTAGATTTAAAATTATGTATGTGGGTATGTCGTTTTGTGGCAATTAAATACTTTTTCTTTCTTTTTTTCTCTTTCTTCTTATCTGGCGCACTGTGTTCTATGCAGGTCTGCCCGCTCCACATAAAATAATGGTATTCAGCTGAATCCAGTTTGACTGGAAGCCGACCTCCAAATAGTTGGGAAAAGGCTCGGCATATGAGATCTATTTTTATCTATCTATAAAACTTCTTGGTCGCCTCTCCTTATAATGAACCAGCCAGAAGCTCGGAAAATTCTCGACATTTAACTAATAGTCTTGCAACCACAGACAGCTTGCGGCGGCTTGCATTCTGAGATACATCGACCCATTTTTGTTTTTGAGTCACGAGTCCCTTTTCTACGATGCAAAACAAAAACAATTTTAGATGGAACGAAAGAGAAAAAAGCGCCAAATATGACGCAAACCATAAAAAAACGATAAAAACGAAATTAATCGCAAAACTAGCGCAAAACTGCCATTGCTTAGCATAATGCTGGGACTCATGTGCGAGACAGAGCCACAGCCCTAATTTATGGTTTCTGACGACCCGTAACGACTGACAAAGCTCTACAGCTTCACGCAACCTTCTGAGGCATTTTTCAATGCCAATACTATCAAAAATATATTTAATGCCATTGTTAAGGTTCTACGTTCGTTTCTTTAGAAATCTATTCAAAATTAGAGTGAACAGGCTTCTTCTCGGTAAGCTCGCTCCATCGTCGACTTTGTCTCTGTCATCTATGACCTAGACTACAGTCAAGAACAAACCCATATTAAAAAAAAGACATCCTGAAGCCAAAAATAATTTTATTAAATAGTTTTCTTGACTAAACGTTGAAACAAACCAACAGAAGGACAACCTCGACCAAACAACTTAGTTATTAGTTCAACATCATGTCGGATATGTTTGACACAATATTTGGTCTCGAACTGTGGAAGTGCTAAGTTTCAAGTTAAAGTTAGTTGATACAGATGTTCTTACTATAACCACAAACATTGCTCCGGGTTGTTTGAAGTTTCGAAGATGCAGCTCTAGTCCATTGTTTAGGATATATGTAGATAGTTATGTGAAAAGCGTTTTCACGAAAGTATTTTATTTTTTATCGTTTTGAGTTACAATTTTTAATTTATACTAGCTGCCGCTCGCTGCTCCGCCCGCATGAATGTCGAAAATTATCCTATGTCCTTTCCTGGGACTCAAAAAATCTCTACATCAAATTTCATCTAAATCGGTCCAGCCGTTTGCGCGGAAAGAAGTAACAAACATACACACACACTCACAAACTTTCGCCTTTATAATATTAGTGTGATGTAATTAATTAATTTGTTATGTTTCTGTTCATAGTATACCTACACCTGTTTGTACAAAAAAAAATTGTATTAATTTATAATAACCACACAAACAGCACTGTCACTTACAATTCAAATAAAATTACATTTAAAATCGGCATTTCAGTAACCATGCAAATGACAGGCATGCATGACATTGAACATAATGAATATTAGACAAAAAGAAAAACTAATAAGTGTGTCCAGTAGACCTAAATCCAGAACACTTCAAAAACAAAACAATTAAAGAAAACTTCGATAGGGTAATCCGTCAAATTAGACCTTTATTATATTATAGCCTTGCCATACGTGTTAGGGAGCTATTAAAGCTGGTGTATTTAAGGTGGATATAGGCAATTGTGATGATGTGGCTTGCTATATTTGTATGTTGTATGCCCAGCAAGGCAGCACATAATGACACACTAAATTAGAAATAACACCACAATGTTCAACATTTTACCAATGTGTGACAAATAAATTAATTTTCAATTTTTGAATCATTTCGGCTTAGAGATTCAAACTACCAAATTCAAAGTCAAATGATTATATACTAGTTTTTGCAGCTGCTTGACTCGCGTTAACATAGATTTTATCTCCGCTCTGTGCCTAATTCTTCAAAATCGAAGCGAATTAGGCGTGATACCGCACTTTTAAATTAATTGTTTTACTACGTGAAAAGCAAGAAGCGGCTCTTAAAGTGGAATGTTGTATATTGTTTTCAATTGGGCTCTGGAATAAGTCGGAAAATGGTAATTTACCGTCAAAAGCCGTCATAAGATCTGTTTGATTGTTGCAATTTAATATAACCATTATGGGTGTGTACCCGAATGTACAACAAATAAGAAAGCATCACGCCTGTTCTCTTCACAGTGTTAGGCAGCACCGCCGTGTCCTCGTCGAGGCAATCGGAGGTACCGACCTCTCACGTCTGGCCCTGGTTCAATCCATGGTCTGGAGTAAGGAGGCATGGGAAGCAGTCACTTCTATCTGCGAAGCAGTAATGCTAGCAAAGGAGTAGGCGGACCGCGTGAGGGAGAGGCAAACCTCACACCCAAGCCGCGTCGGGAGTCGCAGGGCGATACCCGGCCACCGAAGGCGCGGGCCTGCGGACGGCGAGCGTTGGGTGGTTCGCCATCCGATAAGAACCAGGCCCGGGTCGACGTTGTGTTCCACGTGATCCTCGAAGATATGTCAGCATAGAAGAAAGGGCCCGCTGGGGCCAGTATCGGCCAGGGTTGCGGAGTTTGTTCGAAAGAGTCACGGCGGCCCTGGAACGCAAAGGGAAGGAGGAACACGGATGGGTTTTAGTCAGTAAGAATCTGACACTCCCTTCCGCTCTGCCCAGAGTGGAAGGAGTCGTTTGATGTTTTTAAATCCTAAAAAATAGGTAGGTAGTTCGTTTCATTGTGTTACTGTAAAATTCTTCATTAAAATAAAATATGTATCAAAATACCAATACAACTCGCCCGGATTCGAGCAAACGCCTTTTCACTTTACACTCAGTTCTAAGATTCTGTCGTCCTATTTCTTCATTATTTTAAGTTAGCTAATAAATTAAATGGGACAAGAATAAGGCGATAATAATTTAGAATTAAACATTGAGACAGCAAAATATTATCAAAACTTTATAACAGAGACTTATTTCAAGAAGACACAGGGTGGTGCAAGTTTTGATTAATTTCAAGTGAAATATTGCGAGTCAGATTTTAATCAGCTTTGATATTATTGTGAAGAATGACTTGTGGTGTGTATAGATTTAGTGTATATAGAAACGAGAGTAGGATTTTTTTCACATTTTAAAAAACTTAAAAAAAAATCTCACGGAATCGTAGGCGTTTTAATACATAAATGGAACTTTAATACTGTTATTAAAGATACGTTCACACAGGTCGAAAAATAGTGTTACACTGTTTTTCGACTGATATAATTAATTTTTCACAAGTCTTACAATTTAATAAAATCTTTTAAAGAAGTACCTAGTCATTCATGTATATTTTTTTATAAAATAGTAGAATTGGCATGCTGGACTATTATAATTCAGATCACAATAGTTGATGTTAATGGCCACGCTATCAGAAGCGTGCCCATTGACAATATCGAAAATAAAAAACATAATATTCATATAAAAAGAAAAAAACCGGCCAAGTGCGAGTTGTACTCTCACACGGAGGGTTCCGCACCACCACGTAAACCGAAAAAAAAGTTTCTTGTATGGGAGCCCCCTTAAATTGTTAATTGAATATATTTTTTATTATTTGTTGTTACGTAGCAATAGAATTACACACTCTGTGAAAATTTCAACTGTCTACATATACAGCCCGCTGACAGACAGACAGACAGACGGACGGACGGACAGCAGAGGCTTAGTAATAAAGGTTCGTTGGTTATCCTTTGAGTACGGAACCCTAACAAGTATAAGCGAACTTTGCCTTGAGCACAATACCAAAAATTAGTAAACTGCACGTACTGCAAATTAATTTCTGCCAAAACTTTCAAGCACGTGCATCTTCATAGTTTTAATATGTTTGTTCAAAACTTCAACTTGTTATAATTAGCGGAAGAAAGCCCTGGCAAGTTGTCAAGTTCCCGAAAACTTCGCCATGTGAATGCGAATATGCAAATATAGCCTTATAAGCTTATGTGTAGTTGTTGACAGTCTGTCTGTACTTGTATGTTAAGTTCGTAAATAGATATTAAACTTCCTCTCTAGCTGATTATATAAGGCAATATTATTCGTCAAATTGTTTTGGCATCGTTTCGACCGACTCAATTAATCATTGTATAGCAAAGAAAAATCGATTTGAATGATTCCGATTTGATCACAAAACTCGGTATTATGATGTTAATGATAATTAAATAAAATGCATATATGTCGGAAATACATTAGCCGAATGAACAATCGGGACGCCAACGCCATCTAGTGGCGTCCGACGGAGTCTAGAACGTCGTGCTCGATCGACGTTGAGATCGCCGTTATCATCCCACCAGTTTCTGTAACCTATTATGTCAATAAAGAATTAATATTATTATTAATATGAATATTCTCACACGTACACCCTGTATCCATACTCGTATAAGTTTAAAAAATTAAGTGTGAATAATATTCGTAAAATAATAATAATATCAAATGGAAATGAAAACTTTTTTGCACACTGTACTATGCACAAACGTCATTCGAGCCAAGTGTCATATTAATTTTCCCGAGCAGTACTTTTACAGGCAATATGCATTGATTAAAAACCTGTTACTTTGATAATACTAACAGATTTTTTTTATTTGTATATAATATTAAACAAATAAAAATCTTTGCCTTTTTCAGAACATAAAATAAAAAAATATATTTTTTACTTTTTTTGTCGGGGGTTTTTTAAATTTTTAATTTAATTTTTATTTCATGCTTTTTAAACTTAATTTACCTATAATGTACTAAAAACTCAATAAATAACCCACATGACAAATCATCTTTAGCAGAATTGCAAAGATTGAGATGTAGTAATTGATACTTTCATTTGACAAACGGATTTCCATGTCCCAATTTTCCCACCACCAGTTTTATCATCAAACGAAGCTAAGAACACTCTCGTTTAAGTCATCAGTATTCTCTTTCAGTGCGCTTTCATTTGAGACCCCACTCGAGTATATTTGCAGACATTCGGCTATTCTTCCCCACTTTCACCCCCCACAACTTTTAAACGGCTGAACCGATTTTCATCAAACATGTCTAAGAACGCTAAATTGAAATCGCTTCATCCGTTCGGGAGCTATGATGCCACAGACAAACCAGACAGACACGTCAAACCCTCTCTTTGCGTCGGGGGTTAAAAAGATTAAATATGGTCTTTTACCTGCGTTAATTGCAATAAAAATGAAACTGAGTGTAATCGCTCACAAAAGTTTGCAGGGTGAAAATACTTTCAAAGTGAGATTGCACGAGTGATTTATTTCGAAGAGTAATGGAGACGTTTCTAACAAAGTTTTCAGCTCATTTATTATTGTTGTAACAGCGTGGGCAGGGCATGACTTATTTTATGCAGTACTAGTGAAATAAAGCAGAAAATTACATTTAAATAATGGAAATCTGGGCAGAAGCTGCTGTTTAAGTGGTAAAGTTAAATGCATGCTTTATTGTACTTGAATTAAATGCTACCTTAAGTCGTGACTTAGATGAGTATTATCCTATGATAATACTCCACCATTCAACCGGTGCAAAGGCCTATGCCTTTGCACCGGTTGAATGGTGGAGTTTAATAAAAATAATCATTACAGGTCTGAAGATTTGCAGAAAATATGAAAATATAAAAATTCTTTTTTTTAAATTATTTATTTTATATTGGTACTAACTGTTACTAGTAAAATACTGAATAAAATATAGGCACACTTTATTTATAATGGACACAAGATTGGTTGATGGAGTGGATCTAAGAAAGTCTTTATTAACATAACATTACAAAGTTCAAACAACAAGATCTTATTCTCCGAGCCTGCGGACGGCGAGCGTTGGGTGGCTTGCTGTCCGATCATCACCAGGCCCGGGTCGATGGCGCGTTCTGTTCCAAGCGCGCCTAAAAGAGATGTCAGCATAGGAGACGGGGCCAGCTAGGGCCCGAGCCTGCCAGGGTTGCGAAATTGGTTCGAAAGAGTTACCGCGGCCCTGGAATGCAAAAAGCATTTGGAGGAACTCGGATAGGTTTAAGTCAATAATAATAATAAAGTTTATTGGAACGCAAAGGGCTTTAGAAGGAACATAGATGGGTTTTTAGTCAGTAAGAGTCTGACACGCCCTTCCGCTCCACCCAGAGCGGAAGAAGTCATTTGATGATTTTCCATCCTTAAAAAAAATATTATTCTCATCGGTATACAATTAGAACAAGATCTAACTGTGTAACGATCTCCCCCTCATCTCCTTAAACTTTCTTTTACCTGGAGCTGTTATTCACATCATCGCACACTATTGAAAATTAACAAAAACACAAATTCACCAAAACACAGAAACCCAATAAAACCTTATTCTATTTTTTTTATCTCTAAAATGAAACAACCTGTTAATGAAACGTCAAAATGCCACTTAACTACATAAAGTGGTTTTAAAAGAACATTCATTGTCTTCAAAGTTTTAATAGTTCATGGACGATAAAAATTATGTAAATTACTTATTAGGAGGTTTTTATTGTAGACTTTGCACGTTGAAGAATACCTCAACGTGCAATAAAGAATAAAATAATTAACGTAAACAATTCTAGAATTTAAAAGTAAAATTATTGATTTACTAATCTAATCAGAGTTATATAACCAAAATAATCGAGTCCCTGACCGTTAGTACTTGAACATCACTTGAGTCTAGATGACAAGCACAGATTATAAAGAAACAGAAAAATGTTGCGTAATCACGTGATTACCTACGTCATGCAATGATAAGTTTGTAGGTAGACTTTCGGTATAACGTAAATTTATCAATATACCGCCCTTAACACACTATGTATTTACACTTTCTGTACACTTTCTGGCCTCGTTATTAAATTTTCTAAAACTTGACATAATAAAAAAACCGGTCAAGTGCGAGTCGGACTCGCACACGAAGGGTCCCGTACCATCTATACATATGATAAAAATGTAACGGATCGCTGTCTGTACACGGAAGATATATGAGAAAAAATATTATTCGGACCTTTATCAACGCATAAAGCAATAGCACCCAAAAAAATGATTTATAGATCTTTGTCTGTTTATATGTTTGTGCACGCTAATCTCAGAAACGGCTTATCCGATTTAAATATGGTTTTCACTAACACATCGTGGTAAGCTTTACTTAACATTTAGTGTTTGTTTCATGTCACTCGGTTCATAAATAAAAATATAAAACTATCTATATCTATCTATTCTTTCTCTATTCAGTAGCCAGTAGCTGTGTCTGGACTGAAACTTTACTAAACTTCATAATCTTAAAATAAAAATGTCTGCCCCAAGTAACTATTCTACGCGGACGAGTCGTGGGCAAAAGCTAGTTATCTATAAAAACGGCAAAAAAATCATCTCTGTTGTATGGGAGCTCCCTTAAACATTTATTTTATTCTGTTTTTTAGTATTTGTTGTTATAGCAGCAACAGAAATACATCATCTGTGAAAATTTCAATTGTCTAACTATCACGGTTCATGAGATACAGCCTGGTGACAGACGGACAGACAGACAGACTGACGGACAGCGGAGTTTTAGTAATAGGGTCCAGTTTTACCCTTTGGGTACGGAACCCTAACAAATGACATTATTACCTTTTCTCGCCATGTGGTATTTTTCTATTGGAAATTTTCGCTCGTATACCCCCAAAACTTTATCACAATAGATCGAACTTACGCCCATTATGACACACCCTATGGAATATTTCTTCATCTATATTTTGTGTAATTTATATTGTGTTCATATTATATACTACCTATAGAGTATCCTATTCATGTGAACATTTACGCATCTTGTCACATAAAAAAATAAACTTTGTTAAGGTTTCCAATAATGATAAAACCGAGACAAATCTACCATTTTTTTTTTTTTTTTTAAATCGGTTTGCTCTTGACTCTAGTCTAGGTCATAGATGACAGAGACAAAGTCGACGATGGAGCGAGCTAACCCAGAAGAAGCCTGTTCACTCTAATTTTGAAGAGATTAGGGTTGTATGCGTAAACTATTGTATAAATTCAAGTTTTTAAAAGCTTAACAGACAGATGTGTTGCTGGGGAGTTTGTTGCGCCACTTCTTCTTCTCAGCTACAACACTAGGAAGTGGTGACGGGCGGGCGTTTTGGGGGACTGTCTTTATGTAGAACTTTGACGTTCAAAAAGTGCTGGCACTCAGCCTAATTTGAATAAATGACTTGAAAATTTTTTTTTGCTATAAAGTGATGTCTTATTTATTCCCTTGGGACCAATACTGAAGATAATACTTACAAAAACATTTAGGGTTGCTTTTAGTAAAAGCTTTTTCTCGTACTCTTTTGCCTTTCACGAAAAGTTCTTAAAAATTTCATTTCTTGTATTTCTCGCACTAAGTGTTTTATTTATGGTTAAGATAAAAATTTTGAACCTTTAAGTTTTTACATTGTTTTGCAATTATGTATTGGAAAATTTGAATATCAAGACGAAAATAGTAATTGAAAATTTAAAAATAAGCTTCAGTAGATTTTTAATTTTATGACATTCCATCAGTATACGTTTGTTAAAAGTTAAAAATCTTTTGGCTTGATTGAACACTTGATATGTTGGTTGCATTTAAATATCATATATTTTTTAACCGACATAAAAAGGAGGAGGTTATCAATTCGGATGTTTATGTATGTTCGGGCATAACACCCGACTTCGGGAATTTCAGAGATAGACAGTTAAATGGATATGGTCAGATTGGAATTTTTGGGGTTGCTACCCCCAAAAAATTGAAAAAATAAATAAAAAAAATACATCCGACTTCCAAATAAAAACCATGTACGAGCCAATAATGCTCATACAGCGAAATACATTTTGCATAATAAACTCTACATTTTAATTAGTCGTAACTACACCTCCGTCACGCGGTATTGTGTCAGTAAATAATAAGTGCGGCTCAGATAACTAAATATAACTTTCTATATTTACAAATAAACATTTTAAAGTGTTACTTAGTGGTTTGGTGTGTATCCTTTACAACCTACAACAACTACTGGAGGATCGTCAACGGCGAAATACTCCAACATCTTTTTGGTCCTTCGAGCCGGATTGGGTCATTTGGTCCTCACTGGTCCTTTTGATCCATCGAGCAACAAACAAAGGTGAGTCGAATCAATATTTGAATCATCGAACTTACGAACCGGCAGAGATTACGTCTACTGCTACAAACCTGCGGGGATTACGTCTGCCGCTACAAAACCGTAAACAAGGAATAATCTGCGGGGACAACGTCCACTGCGATTGAAACTACACAACACCTATAACCAACTACTATCTAGTAACAATGTCGAAAGAAGACTACGTCGAGTTTGTAGAACTTATAACCAAGCAACAAAGCAGCTACGAGAACATCAAGACTCTGCAAACTAACTACAAAAAGGAGTCTGCGAAGAGAAAGTCCATAGATTACCTCAACAAACGCATCGAAGCTTTGCAATCCCTCTGGGATGAATTTCGGACAAATCATGAGGTCTTGAAGAAGTATGAGTCAGTTAAGAGCGACCATGACTACTTTGAGAAGAACATTTTCGAAATAACAAGAAGCATGTTCAATGAAACAATGCAATCGATGAATCAACTACGAGACAACTTACTAAAGGAACCGGGATTTTCGGGTTTCTCAAAACCGAGAACCCCACAACCACAAGAAACCCCGCTATTCGATACAGCTGGTGTAAACCAACAAATCGAGATGAACCAACGCGTATCAATGCTGTTACGTAACCAAACATGTAACTTCAACGCCTTTAAGCGAGCAGTCTCCAAAATGAATCTGGATGATATGAAAGAGAAGTGGCAACTTCAAGATCACCTAAACGTACTAAGCGCTAAGTGGGAATCCATTGACAAAATACATTGGGAATTAAGCTACTTACTGCAAGGAAACGACAAGGACTATGAAGCAGAATATGACCATTGGGAACAAGTCTACGACGACCTAAAGGCAGATTTGAATAGAAGAATCTTTGAAACATCTCATTACGAAAAAACAACACCACGGATGGAATTGCCGGAGTTCAATGGCGCTTTCAGCAACTGGATCTCTTTCAGAGATTTATTTATTGAGATGATTCATAACAATCCAACGCTAAACAAAACGCAGAAGATGAAGTTCCTAAAATCTAAATTGAAAGGTGAAGCCGAAAAGTTAATTAAACATCTACCTGTGAGTGCTGAGAACTACGACTCATGCCTCAATATAATCCAGCATCGCTACGACAATAAGCGACTACTTTTCGTAACATACGTGGACACACTTCTCAATCAATCATCTATCGACAAACCGAGCTCGACTAACTTGAAAAAGCTATACGACACAACCAAAGAGTGTCTGAATGGCCTAGAGAACATTGACATCAATGTTCCAGTATGGGGTCCACTTATCGTGCACTTACTGTCTTCCAAACTGGATGATGTCACTTACGGAGACTACATTAAAAACATGAAACATTCAAGAGAGCTTCCAGACTTAGATGAGTTTATGGAGTTCCTGGAATTACAATTTATGACGCTGGAAACATCGCGAACTAAGAAAAACGTTGTAAAACAAAATAATTCATCAAATAACCAACATAAAAATTATAATAACAATAAGTCAACGAACTTTAAAGACTCAGAAAAGTGGACAAAAACCTACCATGCATCGCTGCGGAAATGTCCACTTTGCAAAAATGATCACGCGCTACGGCAATGTTCGACATTCCTGAACATGGATATTGCAACGCGAAACCAAACAACAAGTAAACTGAACCTATGCAAAAATTGTTTATTCAGTCACGGCGACAACAAATGCAACTCAACGAAAAGATGCCGCACGTGTAATTTTAAACACCATTCCCTTCTTCATGATGACAATCTGAAAGGGCAACAATCAAAGCCAACCACCTCAACGGCGGCTGAGCGAACATCTAATCACATCAACGGTGAACAAGAGATACTCTTAACGACTCTTCAACTCAAGGTCAAAAACAAAGAAGGAGATTACGTCATCCTTCGAGCATTACTGGATCAAGGCTCTCAAGTAACCTTGATTACAGAAAACGCTGCTCAACGACTGAACTTACCCCGAAACAAAATGCACGCGGCTATCACTGGCGTGGGCACTATAATGGGTTCCAGTAAAGGGATGATTAAATTGGAATGTAAATCCATCCACTCTGAGTATACATTCCAAACGGAGGCATTAGTGATGAGTAAACTCATCAACAATCTGCCGAACTCTTCAATCGACACATCGAACTGGACACATCTACACAATATTAAGTTAGCCGATCCAGACTTTAACATCTCAGGGCCCATCGATTTACTTCTAGGAGCAGATATTTACTCTGAGGTGATCTTAGAAGGAGTACTAAAACCTAACATTAACTCTCCTGTAGCGCAACAGACGAAGTTAGGCTGGATACTGTGCGGTGCTACAAAGCAATTTAACTGTCTAGTTACTCTAACGGAGCAAGATAAAATAACAACCTTTTGGGAGATAGAAGACATTCCTTCAGAACCTGAAACAACAACAAAAGACGAAGTCTGTGAAAAACATTACACAGAAACAACAGAGCGATTAAGCAACGGGCGTTATGTCGTGAAGATGCCGATGAACACCAACTATGAACAAAACCTTGGAAAATCCAAGCCTCAAGCTATAGCACAATTTCTTCATTTAGAAAAGAAAATGGCGAAACAAGAACACTTCGCTACACTTTACAAACAGTTCATCCGAGACTACATCGAATTAGGTCACATGAAACCAGTGACAGAATCCGAGAGTCGAGTACAAGCCTACCTTCCACACCACGGCGTGGTAAGGGCTTGCTCTACAACGACTAAACTGCGAGCTGTATTCAATGCATCCATGAAGACAGACTCCGGCTACAGTCTTAACGATCTGATGGAAAAAGGGCCCAACCTTCAAAAGGACATTTTATCTCTGATCATAAAATGGCGGAGCTATAAATATGTTCTAACGGCGGACATCGAAAAAATGTATCGTCAAATCCTTATTCATCAAGATCAACAACATCTGCAAAGGATAATCTGGAGAGAATCCTGCAGAGAACCCCTCAGAGAGATGCAGCTGTGTACTCTTACTTACGGTACCAAAGTCGCACCATTCATTGCGATGCGCACTCTCCAACAACTAGCTGAAGATGAAGGCGACGCTTTCCCTTTGGCCCAAAAGGCGCTGCAAAACGAATTCTATATGGATGACGCCATCACTGGACACCATACCATAGAAACAACAAAGTTGCTGCAAAAACAGCTTAGCGAACTATTAAAGAAAGGTGGTTTTGTTTTACGGAAATGGTCCACGAATGAACCATCTATTCTTAAAGAACTACAGGGGGAAGAGAAAAGTCACAACAATGATTTTAATTTCAAGCAGCAAGAGTTCAGCAAAACACTCGGACTCACATGGAATGACTCAAGCGACACATTCCATTTTATTAGCGAAGTGCCTGCCTATAACAAAACTACACCATACACTAAACGCAGGCTTTTGTCAGAGATAAGCAAGATCTACGATCCGCTAGGATGGTTGGCTCCAATGACCATCCAAGCTAAACTCTTATTTCAAAAATTGTGGAGTGACGACTGTCAAAATATTGGCTGGGATGAAAACGTACCCGATATCATCGAAAAAGAATGGCTGAAAATTATTTCCGATCTACCAAATATAAACAAAATCACTTTACCAAGATGGTTGAAGAACGTAAACAAAACGATCGAATTGCAAGCCTTCTGTGACGCGAGCGAGAAAGCCTACGCATGCGTTATCTACAGCCGAACTACGTCACCTACAGGCCACTACGTAACCACTCTACTCGCAGCAAAGACTAAGGTGGCACCACTCAAAAAGAAAACTACAATACCGAGGCTGGAATTATGCGCCGCAGTTCTGCTTGCGAAGCTACTAGAAAAGATAACTAAGATCCTAGCAGATTATGATCTAAGGATACACTGCTGGACCGACTCTAAAGTAGTCTTAGCATGGCTTCAAGGAAGTCAATCAAAATATGAAAAATACATAACAAACAGAACGACACAAATAACAAACATCGTACCTGCGATAAACTGGGGTTACGTAAAAACGAACGAAAACCCTGCCGACTGTGCGACAAGAGGACTTCCACCATCAAAACTGGTGAACTTTTCCCTGTGGTGGGAGGGTCCTAAATGGCTTAAGGAACAAGAAAAACAGGACAATAACTTAAAAGAAACTTATACTACAACTGAGGGTTTTCTAAAAAACTGTTACGCGACAAATAGTACGGAACCCATGCCAATTAAAAATGAATTAATCGATTCATTACTTGAGCGGCATAGCAACATAGATCGTATTACAAGAATACTCGCTTGGATAATACGTTTCGCTGATGTATTACGAAACAAAAGGAGGTCAAATGAGTGTAATGAACTAAACTTGAATGAAATAAATAACGCTACAGAAGTAATCATCAAGTCAATACAAGGGAATTATTTTGAAAAAGAAATAAAATCTCTCAACGTTGGGGGAAAACTTCCTACCAAAAGCACCATTTTGAAACTCAACCCATTTTTGGACTCTGCTGGCGTTTTACGCGTCGGTGGTCGTCTAAATCATTCAAACTTGCCAGTAGACACTAAACATCCCATCCTCATCCCGGGAGACGTAAGACTCACTCAACTACTAATTGAAAAGGCACATCAACGGACACTACATGGTGGAGCAAGATTAACGCTAGCTTACACTAGAAATAAATACTGGATCATCGGTGGTAATCGAACTGTCAAGAAGAGACTGCGGCAATGCATCCGGTGCCGTCGATACGCAACAACTCCAACTGAACAGCTGATGGGTAACCTTCCTAAAGAAAGGATCACACCGTCGAGACCGTTTTCACATACTGGCGTGGACTTTACAGGTCACGTGGATGTGAAGATAAACAAAGGTCGCGGAATAAAAACTTGTAAGGGCTATATAGCCATATTTATATGTATGTGGACGAAAGCAGTACATATAGAACTTGTTTCGGACCTATCAACGCAAACTTTCATCGCTGCACTAAAACGGATGTGTGCCAGAAGAGGCACCCCAAAGCATATGTATTCCGACAACGGAACCAACTTTGTAGGAGCAGCAAAGGTATTATATGAGGAGTTCCAAACATACAGAACAATGCTATCTTCAGAGTTCTTTAAAGAGATCAATGACCTAGAAATCGAGTGGCATTTCAACGCTCCATCCTGGCCATCGGCAGGTGGATTATGGGAAGCTGCTGTACGCTCAATGAAAACACACCTGAAACGCGTAATCGGACAACAGAAGCTAACCTACGAACAATTTGCTACTCTTCTTACACAAATCGAAGCGGGCATGAATAGCAGACCGCTGAGTCCGTTATCTGAAGATGTAGAAGATCTGGACTATCTCACTCCTGGGCACCTACTCACGGGAAGTCCGACACTCACACTACCACTTAATGAACCTGAAGAAATGAAATCAATAGACATCAGGAACAATTGGAAACTCATAGAGCTTATGCGCCGCCACTACTGGGATCGTTGGTCGAAAGAATACCTTCATTTACTTCAAAACCGAAACAAATGGCAACGAACCAGAGAAAATATACAAAAAGGGCAACTAGTTCTCGTCAAGGAAAATAATCTACCTCCGTGCAGGTGGGCTATGGGCCGCGTCGTAGAACTGCACCCAGGCAGCGATAACCTAGTGCGTGTAGTAACGCTCAAGACACAAAGTGGAATACTAAAAAGACCTATTGTCAAACTAGCCCCACTACCTATCAACGAGGCATGTGAGGGCATGGATTCACAGAAAGAGATTCCTGAATCGAAGCAATGCAATAAAACTAAAGGGGCCAGTAAAACCCAGAGAGGGGCTAACAGCTTGCTCATGGTATTACTAGTACTGTTTACAATGCTATCATGCGGACAAACAACTCCCCTGCAACATTTCAAAATAACACAGTTAGTTGAAAATCAACCCATTTACTTCGATCCTGCTGGAAATATTCAACTTATACACGATGAATGGAAACTACTAGTATACTACAATCTGACAACATTCTGGCAAAGTACAACAAAGGTCGAGAAATTTGTGAATCGTCTAGCTCAACTATGCGACACAATGCCCAACGAGCCATGTCAGTCGACGACAAAACAACTTCAGTACGAACTGAACCAGTTGAACGAATATAACGTATTGTTACGTTCTCAACATCAACAACGAAGGCGTCGCGGCTACGTCAACGGCGTAGGAAACATTGCACGAGCCCTGTTTGGAGTCCTTGATAGCGATTTCGCCGAAAAATACTCTCAAGACATTCAAAAAATCCAAACAAACGAACAATATTTGCTGGAGCTGATAAGAAATCAAACATTGATCATCGAAGCAGAAAACAACATCATAAAGAAAAATGAAGACTTTGTGAAAACGCAACTAGAAGTAATTCAGCAATTTATGAACGAAACAAGATACAATACAGCAGTGATAGAAAACAGATTTCAAATCATGAAAACAATGAATGACGTCAACGCTGGAGCCCTGACTGCCAGCTTACTACTGACAGTATTGAGAAGAAACCAACAAATGCTGCTAAACGCATTGACAGATATCTACAGAGGTAATTTGGATATGGAACTATTCACACCGGCACAACTGTCTGAACAACTCCACTTCATTGCTGGAATTATATCGAAAAGATTAACGCTACCCATTACAAACAGAAATGGAGCAAATATTAAAGATATCTACAAGATCATTTACGTCAAAGCACGGCTCACAGCACAATACCTACTGTTCGAACTACACATCCCACTACTAAGCGATGACGAATACACATTATATCGCAACATACCTATACCTACACAGCACGCGAATAACCAATGTCAAGTGATAGCGATAACAACAAAGTACATCGGAGTGAACTTCGTAAAAAATACCAATATACAGATGGAAGAGGCTGATCTTCAACAATGTACGACAATGGGGGCGGACAACTACATCTGCCACGCCTACACAGCTATTAGCAACTTACATGGAGCCACAGCATCTTGTGAAGCAAAAATGCTTAGTCAAAATGTAAACAACATCACATGCGATTGGATACCACAGCAATGCTCTGACCAATGGATAAAACTTCAGAGACCAAACATATGGCTGTATAACTGTATCAAGGAGTGTGCGCCACGAATGGTGTGCGAGAATCGTATTACAACGCTAACGATTGCTAAGTCAGGACGGGTTATTCCCAGTTGTCGCCACTGGTGACGCCACCACTGGCGACAAATGGGAATATTTTTCAAAAAAAGTCCCAGTTGTCACCAGTGGTGGCGCCACCAGTGGCGACAACTGGGAATGGCCATTCTTCTAGTTCCCAGTTGTCACCAGTGGCGACAGATGGGAAATATAAAGTGATACGCCTCCGGTGGGGGCGATGCTAGAGCTGAATTATAGTGATGGGGTTTCATTATTGTATCACTAACGAAGTTTTAAATAGGTATATTTTATATTTTCTTAAATAAAACTTTTACACGTTACTTGGGAAGATATATATTTTTATAAATCACAATATTTGTATTCATTGAGATTAAAACTGCACAAGTACAGTTTCCAGTACTACAACTATTACAGATCGTATAATTATTTTACTTAAAACTATATTATTAGGTTCTTATCACAGATTAATCAACGTATGGCATTATGTAGTTCTTAGGTTATTTTTATAAAACAGACTTGTATATATTAACCACAATAATTGACGTTTATAATTTTCTAAATCTACAGGTATTATGTTACTCATTAATTTACTGCGATGTCTATCACAGATTAATCAATGCATTATTTACAATAATTTATACTTCTACTTTTTTATCACAGATCAACATACTATTTACAATAATTGACTTTACTCTTTCGATTTAGCTAGATGTATTTAAATAGGAATTACTTAATATTATACTCTTATACAAATATATTACTGTGGTAAACAGTATTTTTTGATAAATAAAATCCGAGTAGTTTTCAGCATAGTGGAGGGGGTTGATCGACAGGATCGGAGCGCGGAAGTTATGGCTGATTGTAAATATATTGCAATTATGTACATATTCATTACTATTTAGTTTGTGATAAGAACCTAATAATATAGTTTTAAGTAAAATAATTATACGATCTGTAATAGTTGTAGTACTGGAAACTGTACTTGTGCAGTTTTAATCTCAATGAATACAAATATTGTGATTTATAAAAATATATATCTTCCCAAGTAACGTGTAAAAGTTTTATTTAAGAAAATATAAAATATACCTATTTAAAACTTCGTTAGTGATACAATAATGAAACCCCATCACTATAATTCAGCTCTAGCATCGCCCCCACCGGAGGCGTATCACTTTATATTTCCCATCTGTCGCCACTGGTGACAACTGGGAACTAGAAGAATGGCCATTCCCAGTTGTCGCCACTGGTGGCGCCACCACTGGTGACAACTGGGACTTTTTTTGAAAAATATTCCCATTTGTCGCCAGTGGTGGCGTCACCAGTGGCGACAACTGGGAATAACCCGTCAGGACTCATGGCCCTAGGTCAGGATTGTGTACTACAACACAAAGACGCTACTATATACTCACACAACGTTTTTAGTAGCCATACAAATATTGGAATGACTTTAGAGGTACCAACTATTGATCCACCAAATGACATCTGGAAAACTCTAAAGAATACGAAGATTGTGCTACCGAAACTAAACTTATCTGATGAGCACAAACAACTGGACAACAAGATAACTGCACAAAAGGCACGAGAAAATCTGCCCAGCGAACTGAGTATCCATGACATCGGCAACTATACTATAAGTTCTTTGCTGGTGGGAGGAATCGTCGTTGCTATTATAGTATGGCTCATAAGAAGAATTATCTTCCGTCGTGCAAGAAAAGCAACATCTCCACCAACACTAAGACTCAACAGATACTTTCGTCAACACCTCCAGAAAAGAAGTTAGAAAGTATAGAACTGAAGGAATTTGCAAACAAATCTGAAACAGATGATGGTCATTCGAAGTACCCAATGGGAACTAGATTCAAACTATAGTCATTTGTAATTTAAACTTTGTTTTTACTTATTATTTTATTGTTTTTATTTTTTACTTTGTACTCTTTTAACTTGTAACGCAATTTTAGCAATCTGAGTACGCCTATTATCTTTCCCTCGGGAGCATGTACGAGCCAATAATGCTCATACAGCGAAATACATTTTGCATAATAAACTCTACATTTTAATTAGTCGTAACTACACCTCCGTCACGCGGTATTGTGTCAGTAAATAATAAGTGCGGCTCAGATAACTAAATATAACTTTCTATATTTACAAATAAACATTTTAAAGTGTTACTTAGTGGTTTGGTGTTTATCCTTTACAACCTACAACAACTACTGGAGGATCGTCAACGGCGAAATACTCCAACAAACCACAACAAAGTAAAAAATAACTATAATTTTGGAAGTCGGAGTCAAAAAATTACGAACCAGAAACACCAACTTCAAAATTAAAATTATTTTGTACCTACTTTGAAGTGGTTTTTATTTGGAACGAGTTATAATTTTTTATAAAAAGTTTTTTGATTTTTTGGTGATAGAAGTACCTGATTGACTAGGATGAGCGCTAAAAATCTATTAATTTACTTGCACAACTTTCTTTAACGAGATACAATTAAGTTTTAAAAGAAATAAGTCATGGTCATTTTATGTAGAATTATTTTATGCTAGTTTTAGTTGCGCCTTCTTGGTTCTCTTTAACGTTTCAGCTAATCCCCTTTTTTCTAGTTTATTTCTTTCTCCATTACAACATACACGCAAAAATATTACCCTCGATACAATATTGCTTACCATAAATTTCAGAACAGGACAAAGACTTCTCGTAAGCCGGCATGTAAAGTACCCTTATCACACGTCAGATCTTCTAGCCTTCGGGCTGCCAGGAACTGATAATTTATGCGCGGTACATTTAAGTCTAGTGGTCCTTACTCCTTAGCATGATTGCTATGCATAAGGTCGTAAGGTTTTATGTTAGGTCCATTTTTAGGGTTCCGTAGTCAACAAGGAACCCTTATAGTTTCACCATGTTCGTCTGTCTGTCCGTCCATCCGTGGTTTAGCTCAGAGACGCTTAGTGCTATAAAGTTCGCGATTTCGGGGTTGGTCCCATAGTAAAAGTTGTTCATAATGATCAATACAATTACCAATTAAGTGGTATTGCGTTTATTCTGTTACACGTTGTATATTAATAACGCCGACAAAGTCGTAAAATAAAATCTTGTAAAGTGGCGATCGTCTTTCCCTTGATGTGGGGTGTCGTTGTATAGGTTTGCTAAAACCATTTTTCGTCGTAGCATATACCTATAACGAATTTAAAAGTAAAATTATGACAGCTAAGTAGGCTTTACAAGTTAACGAGTACCTTATAGTCGACCAATTTAATAAATGGAACTGGGTAAGTAAACAATTCCTAATAATTCCATAGAAAATGACTTAAAAAGTCCTTCCAGAAATTTAGTTTTTTTTCCGCGCCACCTTTCACCATCTCTTATGGTACGCGTCCAGGTTATCTCGCAACTTCTGTCTGACACGGCCTCGGGGGCGTCGTCGTTTTTCAGTAAGTCCATTGTAGATGAAAAATCTAGGGATATTTCAAATTGGTTGAGGGTTGACGAGGCCCGGTTCTTTAATCAAGGATTTGTCACTAGGTCAGGCCTCTGGAATTGGTTAATCTATCATGAAACGTGAAGGGTTTTTTCTACCTAACGCTGAAAATTTTGCATAATTTATTATTCCACACACTTAATTTATTTTCTTATAATTCTTTCCGAGCGCAATACATATACCGTATAGATTATTATTAATACGTAATATATTTACTGTTTTTTTTTCCCTCAAATGATTTGCTTTTCGACAAGCCCGGGCCAGCAATAAATAAAATAGTAATCTGGTACGTTGTATCAGGCCAGACCTAGTTTTAATATAAATCTAGTAATAAGATTTATGTCGGGAAAATGTGGCGCGTAATTTATTTTTGAAGTCTAATTTGATGTAAGCAGACATTCGCATAAATAATGAGACTATTAAAATTTTACATTAGAAATTGAAAATACCAGTTCGAACAACATGGCGTCTTTTGAGTGTCAAAGGATGGACAGCAGCGGTATCTTGGGCTTGAATACTTGAAATAACAAACGGCCAGTGGTACAGGAAGCTAAGCTTCCTAGGGTTCCGACCCTCAAAAGCTTAAATTTAAACCGGTTTTTTTTTTTAATGGACTCCGGTATTTTTAGGTGCACACAACACACACAAGGGTCGTATCCACCTGTCATGTCGCTGGCGCCCGTCAATATAGGTAAATACATTTTATAGGACGCAGGCCAAACATGACAATCACGTTACTACAAATCAGTATTCACATTCAATTAGTAACTACTCCTCTCTTTAGTAAATACATCACAGTGATCGTGAAGTCAAGCTATGGATTGACAGCTCACTTCAAACTCATTTCACTATTTCAAAATAAATAAATGTCGAAGTCCGTAACGCACCAAGATAAACAAAGTATTCCAAAGGAAAAATATTGAATCAAATCATAACACATCTAGTTTTTTTTTTTGTTTTTTGGTTTGCAAAAACCGCTACAGAAGATGTTCATGGATTTCTTCAATAAGCTGAAGAAATCCTGGAATTGTCAGTGCAATTGAATAGTAGGTACAAAACCGAACTGCTGCTCAGTAAGGATATTTAATTCAAAAGTAGATTTATTGGAAATCCGTTTCCACTGAGGCAGAGTGGAGCTTAGTGGCGCATAAATTGATTAATGAAAAAATAAAAGAAGAAAGATTGAGTAAGAACTTATTTGCGCCAAGTATGACGCATACCTTAAAAAAATTGAATATAGGTTGGAAAAATATACGTCAACGCTTGAAATCTTCGCTCCGTTTCATTGAAACAGTGTAAACGGAGCGGAACGAAGCAAACTTTCAAACCAAAATATCCGAACACGCGGCGTGGTATAAACCTTCGTTTCCTAGCAGAGGAAAATATGCAGACGCTACTTTCTTTTTTTCAACGACAACATTTTGTTTGAGAGTTCTAATTTAGCTTATCAGCACACCATATAAGTCTTGGCTCAACTCTGCTCCGCTTTAGTAAACTAACCACTTTTTACTGCTCCGCTCCGTTCTACCTCGCTCAGCTTATCAGTGGAAGCACCTGATTTAGATTTGAATGTCTGTAAGAGTTGGTTGTGATATAATACTATGAAGATTCGTCATAAAGCCTCGGTAATGCAGTAATTTTCTGAACGTGACAAAACAAAATAAGTATTTGAAGATTGTGTCTAAAGTGTTCCAGTGTTTCTGTGAAAGGACCTTTGTAAAAGGTGCCTGTTTTCCTTTTTAGGCTGACAGAATGCGGCTGGGAAGTCTGCTGCAACTTGGAAGAAGCATAGTAATATGTCTCTTATATCCAGGGGGGCTATTCTCTAAGCCCGAAGTCCGTAGTTTCGGGCGTATTCTACTCCGTATTACCTACGGACTTACGATTAGTTCCGAACCCGAACTAAAAATGAATGACAACACGATTTGACAGTAACTGACAAATCTTGTTATCATTAATTCTTAGTGGCTAGGTGATACGGAGTAGAATACGCCCGCAACTAAGCCCGAAACTACAGACTTCGGGCTTAGAGAGTAGCTCCCCAGAAATGGCTTGCGTTACGCAAAGTCTCTTCTGACTAAAAATCCACATTTCCTGCTGCTACAATGAAAGCCCGGGATGCAATTAAATTCACACGCAACCCTGACTGGTGTCGGCTCGCCATAGCTAGCAAATCCTATCACATAGTGCAACCTTTCCAAGAACCATTCATCATTCCATAACGGCACACATGGAACAACTGCGCGCCTCCTCTTGAGGTCTGGCTGGTCGAGTGACTACTAAGTCCTAGATACACCGCCCTCCGGCTTCTTTTTATGCTGGTCAGCGATTAATAAGCGCACTTCAATACCTGAATGCTCTTCTGGTGCATGTGGACTTAGAGAAATGCCGTCTCTTAGTCTTCCTCGTTCTCCTGCGGTTTGAATTACGGCCGAAAGCGCACAAGGGCACAACGCTACTGCGCCCAAGCTGGGCATTATCAATGGGTACCTAACATTTCCAAACCTGGATTGGATTTCTCGTGAGTAATTCAAACAAAATAAATATGCTATGTTACCGGATGAATCGACCAACACAAACATGACCAAACCAGGCCTAATTAAGTGGGTGTCGTTATCTCTTTATAAAGTGAAGCATCGGACTGTGACAGTGCTATCTTTTTATTAATTTCTGACATGACCATGCCGTTGTTAACGGGTATTCCAAATTATTAGTGCGACCCTGACAAGGTGAACAGGCCTGGTGACAGTTGGTTTCAGAGATAAAAATGTGTACGTACTTAGTAAGGTATGCACCTGTCTTGTTATGTCTCTACCAAAACTGGTTGACTGGTAGAGGATGCTTTATGCCATTAATTCCTTATTTACCATCCACAACTTTGAAAATGCAAGAACTTCAAATAAATCAGTGCAATACAGAATAACCATTGACAACACCTATTGTTTTGTTTTTTTTTTTCATTTATTTTTTTCTTGCTAGTATCAACGTCAGCAAAGGAGTGGAACTTTCTACCTGTGTCTGTGTTTCCGAACGCATTCGAGCCAAATATTTTTAAAGTTAGAGTGAATAGGCTTCTTCTGGGTAAGCTCACTCCATCGTCGACTTTGTCTGTGTCACCTCTGACCCAGACTAGAGTCAAAAGCAAAACGTTTCATTCTTAAATCGATGTTATATTTGTATTTTTAGTAAACAAAACACATTATCGCATTTATTGTCTTCAAAAACTGCTACTTGTAGCTAAATTAGTGTCGCATTGTTGCATCGCATCCATTTGCAGGAGCCTATACGCCTATCAATACGTGGCTCATTTTCTAAGTAGATGCGTAATTTAAGTACTACTAATACTGTCGTTATTCTGTGACAATAACCCTATTTTCTTCTTTTCTTTTTTCTTTAACGTTAAATGATCCCAGAGGTATAAAACATTTCATCCTTCGACAGTATGCACATAATACTGGTAATATATCCTTTAAATATAGGTAACCGGTCCACTTTTTACATATGTATATGTAGTAAAGTCAAATATAATAAATACAATTAATAAATAAAATCTTAAAATTGCAGCTGTTTACAACAGTTGTCCTACTGGCTAATTTATCTGCATTGTGACAACGGGACCACACTCTTTATCGTCAAGCAGGGTATTTTTGAGTAGTGGCACAACTTAGATTTTTGGGAGTACCCACAAACCTCGTTAATTTATAAGTAATGTGGGTTAATAATATATAATTATAACAAGTTACATTCATTGTAAGTCCGAGTGTCGAAGGACAATGATTAGTTTTTATATTTAAATTTGTTCATTTAAGTGAAATGTAAATTTCTTTATGAGAATTAAACGTCTTTAACCAGAAAGTCGATCAAAACGCCTCATGAACTAGTCAAATATAACTTAACTAGTTTCCTTAAACAAACTTAGGACCCCTCAATCGATAATTACGCTTCACTGGCGAATCACAAACGTTTGGCAAGATAGGTAGAAACTACCTACAGCTTGCCGCTTCGACGAAGTTTAGTAGTTCCCAATGATAACTGGTCGGGTGTGAATGGGAAATTGGAGATGTGTCCGTCTGGCGAGACAAGCTATATATGTTTACGTTTTACACATATTCTAGTGATGTGTGCAGACTTCCTGACTTTGACATCTCGTACCCGGTGGTGAAAACGGTATACTGCCAATATCCAAACATGCAAACTTCATAGTTTTAATTTAAGTTGAAAGCATGATTCAGTAAAATATTTCCGTTTTGCCAGATGTAGATAGATAGGTTGATATATTGAAGTAATACCGGCTTTCAAGCGATTTTAAGTTTTGCTAATTTGACGCATATCAAAGCCCCTACACTACATTTAGGTGTTTTAATTAATGCAGCCGATAGACGTCCACTGCTGGACATAGGCCTCCCCCAAGAGAGGGGGAGTTGCCATAATCGCCACGCTTGGCGGGCGGGTTGGCGCAGTGTAGTTGATGCAATGTACAAAGAATGCACTGCCCATTCTCTGGTGAGTCCCTTAGTCGCCTCTTACGACACCCACGTGAAGTGACGGGATGGTGCTATTCTTTAACGCCCGACACCATACAGAACGTCCATCAATAACCTAACAGTAACATACAATGTGCAGGTTTCTTGCGTACTTATACAACTATATCGATCCTCCAATCAAAGCGAATTTACTTTCTGCTCATAGTTAAGACCAATAATTATCATGGCTCCTAGTCTTGGGTTTATTACAAGCATGTATTCGATTGCTAAATAATAAACCTTGACGAGTTTAATATTAACCGGTATTTCAATAAATTTGCTGAGCCATTTCCCAACTAAATTGTGATGAGCTTCCAGTTTTACTGGATGCAACTAAGTAATTAGGATGGAGCGGCTGCCTTTCTGACCGATGAAATCCATTATCTGGATAACACGACGACTTGGAAAAGTGACTGGCTTTCGTGCTTCGATGACCCGAAGCGACTGTCAAAGATTTACAAAAAACAAAAACTGGGACCAAACGTTAAACATGTTTTTCCGGACACATAGCATTGCTTTAAAATGCTCGTTAAAACTCTTTGTATAAAATACCGTACCGTCTCTAAAATATTTTTAATTAAAATAATTTAGTCCTGTCCCCTGCATTTACTCCTTAAGTATTGCCATGCACTTACACAGTAACACAAGGTCTATTATTTCCCTGAATTCTCCAAGATAAATATTTTCTCACTCCTAAATTCTCAAGAGACATTACATTGACGTAAACGCTTCAATATTGTCGAGTTCATAGAGTCGAAGTTCAACAACAGACAACTTACTTATCGTGTCAAACTAAACAACTTTGCAGAGTAAAAAAACTGCACAGAAGTGACACTCATCTATTTGCAGTTATACGAGAGGCCAGGATTGGTCGAGACCTGTATCTGCCAGCGGTAGTAAGCTATATTGGTGGAGCCAGGGAACTGGAGAAAAGTGACTTGGGATCGTGAAAGAGCTGATCTTGCTCAGAGAAGAAGGCATCCGACGCCTAACACACTGAAATCCCACCTGCACCAATACATGCGTGAGTGGCTTTAGAATCACGGGCGCACAGAGTCAAGACTACATATGAGGTGGCTTTCTTCAGTGAGGAGATCGACGTCAGAGCTGAGCCACTAATCTTCTTAACGTCTTATAACTTTATGCCCTTATGAAGACTTGCACACCCGGTGTCTTTTCTACACATTCCTATTCTTTGCCATTACTTAGTGATTGACGTCGGAAACGGAAGGGGCGCGACCTCCTAATTCGACAGAAATGTTTGCGTGGCATTGAACTATTAGACATTAAGGTTAGGGCCTATTTTCAGCTGTATTGATGTGTGGTTTTATTAACCTAATCTGGTCTAATTTTCGTATTTGAGGTACTGATTTATGTTTGTAGTTCAGATTGTTTGCCTACAGAATATTCTTTACACTGAGTTTTGTAATGATACAAGTCAAATGGCTACTGAGATTTCCCATCAGTATAAAATACGATCTTTATGCTTCTAGGTCAGATGCGCAGATATGCGTTTAGGTTGTGCAATACGCATTGTGTGTCAGTGAATGAATAACCGTGAGAACTTAATATATTATGTGAGCTTGAAGTAAACTGTTGCTCTTCCCAGAAGCTATGGATCAAGCTCACTTCACTAAAGTGGTCTCGGTGATCTCACCGACAGACTACAACTACTGTGCCTGAAGATAAATAATACACTCGATCTAGACTTACGACAAAATTATTCAGCAACGCGATTATAGAACGCAGTTTTTTCGTTTCTAAAGCCCTTATAAATCCAACTTTACAAATAAGACCATCTTTGACACTCTATTTGCCGCTCCATAAAAACGAAGTTATTTTAACATCTGAACGTTCGACAGGAACGCGAATAAATATCTCGTTTACATTAGTTTATGAGCGGCAAATATTAACTGTCATTTGAATAGAAAGGAAATCAGAAGGCTCAGAGTTATATCCCTGGTGTGGTTTTAACGATTGACCGACAACATTTTTATGTTTGGGTTCCTAGTTGAGGGTTAAAGTGTCTGCGTAACACTTAAAACAAAACATTTATTCAAGTTCAAGATGAAGTATGAAGTTTTTTGTCTATTCTCATTCTTTTTCGTCATATAAAGCCAACAGAAATGGTAACAAGTACCCGCGCGAAAGATATTTCCGCGAAAGACATTTGTGCGAATGGACTTTTGCGCGAAGAGACTCCTTTCCTCATTGCTTAGGATCGTGAATCCCCCGATGATTTCTGCTTTACAATGTACAAATCACAAATCGTACTGGAGCACTGGGCCATTGAGCTATGGTAGATTTTATAGTTAATATATGTATGTATTGCACATTTTTACTATTTTATAATTCACATAATTTTAAGATAATTATTTTATTTATATGTCTTATTTTAGTGTGCACTCACGGAACACATAGTTCCGTGTATCCGTGGCATCACAGGCTCTATCAGAATACCAGCGCTGAGTTATTTACTTTTTTAAATAACGCAGGGTATGCTGAGATAGGGACCTTTTTGGCCTCGCACATGACGTATCAAATTCATCCTGTTCTTTCTTGCTTCTGTTAGTTATAAATTGTTTATAACTGTTAGTTTTAATTTATTTTATTTTTCTGTTTGTTTTGTGCGATTCCCAAATAAATACTGTTCTTTCTTTCTTTCTTTCAGTGTCTGTCCTTGGGCATTATGGAGCGAGGAGACACTTGCGCAAAATAAAAAAAAATCATGGGGTCGGAAATAACAAATATGAGGTCTAAATCAAAATTCAAGACGCGGCAACAAAAATATACAAATAGAAAATCGGCAATTCAATAAAGAAAAAAAATCTATATTCAAATTTACCGATTGCCTTTTCTGCGGTCCTTCTGCGCGCTTAAGTTTCTTACGTTAGGTCTACAAAACACAATTTATGAGAAATATCAGTACCGCAATAAATCTTCGTATGGATTTTTTTATTTTATGAAAATAAATTCTTTGAGTCTTTTCGCACTGATTCCAATACTTATTTAGTGTTCACTCTGTAATTTGCTTTCTTTATTCACATTTGTTATCCAAACTAGCGGCCCGCCTTGGCTTCGCTAAATTATACCTATATGTAACGCCCAAAGAGACGTCGCCGAAAATGCTCATTGAGCGAAAACAGCTCACAATCGTTGTGGCTTAAGAAAACGGCTAAAACGCGTTGTAGAAATGAAGAAATGCCATGGCGCGTTCCGCACTTTGACACTCTGTGACAGGTGGGTTGTCAGCTCGTTGCTTAGTAAGAAAGCTGAATTTTTCTAATAAAAATGGAGGCAAATGTTATTCAGATAAAAAAAAACCCTCACCCGAACGCAAATCTCGCGTCGTGATCCATAAAAAACCGTCAAATATTTCGGTCTGTAATGTTTATAGAAACCTGGTATAAATGGTATGACGGGAGTTAAGTTCATTCGCTCAGTCGCACAATCCCATTCGAACCTAACCTATCTGTGACGGGGTGCCTTAAGTTCCCTCAAACCTAAACTTTTTTCGCGATTTGATTTCATCAAAATTAGAGTGAACAGACTGCTTCTGGGTAAGCTCGCTCCATCGTCGACTTTGTCTCTGTCATCTATGACCTAGACTAGAGTCAAGAGCAAACCCATATCTACATATATCTCGCTAAAACTCGAGAACGGCTTGACCGATTTGGCTAATTATTTTTTTGTTTTGGTCGCCAGATTACAGGGAAGGTTCAAAACAAAAAAAAAGTAAGTAGGGCAGGTATGTAGGGTAGGTAGAAAACGGTTGACGGTTGTTGGTGAAGGGAGCGAAGCCGCGGGCACAGCTTGTTAAATAAAAAGGCTCAGAACGCGACATGGCATTTCTTCTTTTCCACAACACCTTGCGACCGTTTTTATGTGCCACAAAGTGAGATTCACTTTGGGTTGAGGTTTTTTTTTGTCTCAATAACATTTAACTTCATTTTTATTTAAAAAAATCAGCTTTTTTATTAAGAAACGAGTTAACATATCACATGTTACAGTGTGGCTTTGAAGCTTATTTGAAATCGGTGTACAGATAAAGTTGTCCAAGCATCATTTCAACCGCTAGTAATATTGTTAAGAGAGAGTGCGAGGTTTGTGTAAATATATGGTGTAATCTCGTAGACGGGGCCCGCTTGGGCGTGTGACTGCCAGGGTTGCGGAATTGGTTAAAAAGAGTCTCCGCGGCCCTGGAACGCACAGGGCTTTAGAAGGAACACGGATGGGTTTTAGTCAGTAACGGTCTGACACTCCCTTCCGCTCCGCCCAGAGCGGAATTAGTAAGTACCTACTTTGATGATTTCCCATCCTTGAAAAAAAGGGTGTTATCTCCGGAACTTCTTCATCTTTTTCACTCATTTTTTAGCAATGGAGAGGAGAGATTATTCCAGATGAGCAAACAATCTGTCTTACCTTTTCCAACTGAATTAGGCTTGTAGCGGCATCAATGCCACCACTTGAAAAACTAAGAAGCGAAACTTATACGACAACAAAAAGAACCGCAACGCCATCTACCCTGGCAGCGACGAACTACCAACAAAATCCTGCATCGTGCAAGCAAAGTTCTCCGTGCAATTTGAACATGTACAACAACCCGAATATTAGCTATTGGCCCACCAGACACAACAATCGTCTGGTCGGAGGATCCTCCCTTTTCAGTGGAGGTGTGCTCTGTACCGAATACCTCTCTAGGCTCAACAGATTTCCTGACTTCTAACTATTTGCAACGACGGTCAAAGATCCATTAATGATAGCCGGGACTAACGGCAAATGCATATACTTTCCAAGGCACGAAGGAATGCCGGCGACCTCGAAAATCGTTTCTAAACCTGTTATTTTATGTTGAGCATAGGCTATATTATTTATAACTAACGTTTTCCCGTGACTTTGTCCAAATTTTCTCGTTCACTTCTCATGAATGTGGCTATCATATACAAAAAGAATTTTCCAAAATAGGCTGGTAGTTCCAGAGATCAGCGCGTTCAAACAAACAAACTCGTCAGCTTTATTTTATAAAGTATAGATAGTATTATGAAAGACACCATGCTGATAAAAACCAATCCCGGCCAAAATCAGATCGAACCGGTAGTTAACCAAATGTTCCGTACCCTTTTCAATCTTACAAAAAAATACAAATACAAATAACACGGAATAAAAGTAAAATTTCAGTTTCAGCCTAAACGCAGCTAACACGTGTCCTGCAGTTCATAAAATATTCAGGTCACGTTTCAAGCTGGATTTTCAGACGAGCCTTCACCTGTTTGCCTAGAAAAACGTTCAACAATATTGTCCTCTTTTTTTTTGTTGACTATAAAGGGCAATTTTTTTGGGATCAGTAAGCGAAGGGAATCCAGCGGAACCCTATTACTATAGAGATTTCTTTTGTTTTCACATAAGTGTAAAAAGCCTGCTTTTTTGCTAAAAACAAACCTTTGTGTTTTTGTTTATATGGTGGATTCTTATTTTTTTTCCATTTTCAATCCCACAATAACCCCCAGTATAGATATAAGTATGTTAAGTGGTGGGGGTGGCCATCCGGAAGGTTAGAAAATAGAAAAATAAAAACAGGCGCGTCACCTATTTGGAGGGGATGTTAAGTGAACCTTAAAAATGCTCCCATTCAAAATACTCAGATTTAGAGAGAGACAGAAAAGAATTTTCAAATTGTAGCAAATTTTAGAAAATGCAAAAAATAATCGCCATAATTATTGAAATACTCGAGCGTGTTAGATTTTTGTACAGAAGATTCAGCTTAATGTACTAGTTATGGTATCATTTGTAGCCTACAAGTCTGACGATTATTTTGAAGGGTATTGTCAAAAAGAGAGAAAAAGTGAAAGGGAAAGAGAGGCGCGGAGTGGGGAATGCATGCTTTACTCCTTGCATTTCCTTGAAAAATAAACAACCGACTGTGCTTAACGTTTTTTTTTTGCAAAACCCACCGCCGTAACCCTCCCACTCCCTTACGTTACGCTCAAATCCTCAGATTTTCTAAGTGTACTCCTTTTAGCTAGTAATTTACCCACCTTACCATAATCTGATGCGCTTCAGTATTTTTGACAACCTATGGTGGTGGTGATCAACAGTATGCAACGTATCCCCCCTATGTTCATCTGCCGTGCTCAAAACCTATTGGGCTCCCCCACTATAATGAAAAAATAAAAAATATAACAGAGCAAAATCTTAAAAAATTTAAGGGTATTTTATGAAAAACAAACACTAAAAAAAAGTAAAAGCATTCTTAAAAGAAGAAAAACCAAACTCAAACTTGAAACCATACAAATCATAAGTAGTCGTAAGTTTCGATCTCATAAGATAAAATTCTTGCTTTACTTTCAGAGAATTTCAGCTCAATCTAAATTCCTCCATAAAATATTAAAGAAAACACGTGGATCATAAACCGGAGAATCCAATCCTACTTGATAATATTATGAATGTGAAAGTCAGTATGTTTCGATGTTTTTTAATCAGGCATCATCATCATCATTATCATTTCAGTCAAAAAAAATATCACTGCTGGACTCAAGCGTCCTCTACGTACCATGATACCGCTTGATCCTTTGCGTCTCGCATCCAGCGGATTCCCGCGGCCTTTACAAAGTCATCGGTATATTTTGTGGGAGACTTCCCAACGCGGTCGCCATCCAGAACATTTTTGGCCCATCGAGAGAAATTAAAAGCATACCGGTTTCCTTTGCTCTTGGCATTTGGATGAGGCCCAGGTAAATCAATTACGCCTCAACAAATGATCAATCTATGGGGGAAATCCAGTAGAATGTGGTGTGTATTACGACTCGATGTCGTACTTATTAAGTTTTTGTTTATGCTGCTCCGGGCTAAGTCACTGAAAACCAGTGCTGTGGCTTCGTTTCGCACACGAGTCCCAGCAGATTGTGCTGGGCGATGGCCAATTTGTGCGGATGTGACGCATTTTTTTCTTTCTGGTATGATTTTTTCTTTTTTATTGCATGCATCATACCAGGCGCAAATAAACTTTTCGCTTACCTTTTCATCTCGGTAGTACGCTTTGATAGTTCTGGCATTTTCTTGCATATAATCTATCCTGATAAATAAATACCGATTGAACTGTATTGTGTTCTGTATGTTGACAGGCGTAAAAGAATAGCACCATCCTATCACGTGGTTGCGGAATTTGTTCGAAAGAGTCACCGCGGCCCTGGAACGCAAAGGGCTTTAGAAGGAACACGGATGGGTTTTAGTCAGTAAGAGTCTGACACGCCCTTCCGCTCCGCCCAGAGCGGAAGAAGTCATTTGATGATTTCCCATCCTTAAAAAAAAACCATACTATCACGTCCCGCGGGTGTCTTAAGAAGCGACTAAGGGGCTCACCAGAGTATGGGCAGCAGCATACTTTGTGCATTGCAACAGCTGAACTGCGATCGCCAATTCGTCTGCCAAGAGTGACGATCATGGCAACCCCTCCCTTTAAGAGAGGCCTATGTCCAGCAGTGGACGTCTCTCGGCTGATATGATGATGATTGATGATAAATTAATCTCAATAGCCTCTAAGCGTGAGAATGAAGTAAAGTCTTGCAAGTAACTTTTTCCTTGTTACGTCGCCTACGCCGTAGTCACGCAGGCTACAAAGCTCTACCCTCGTAGACCTTTTTCTTATCTTATATTTTCAAATAAATCCTCATCTAAAAATACAGTCTATAAAATTACCTACAAATCCAAACGGCACTGACTCACAGATATTACAAAACACTCACATGTACAGTTAAGTGCAAAATTTTACACTCGTACACAATGCTCAAAGCGTGAAGTAAACGTTTTGAACTAACTTGCCAGGATCGAAGCCATTTTGTATTCATAAAAGCGTGTTGTTCTCGACAGTACCGAAACACAGGGGATTGCTTTGCGAAAAATGTTGACATATTTTCGTACGTAAATGTACTCGTGTTTTTGTGTGGAAATGGAGAAAAAATAAACAAAACAGTACTGTTTACCAACAAGTGTTATTTGTTTGCTGTTTTTCAGGTTTTGGTATATTTAGAGGTTAGTGTAAAACGTTTTATTTAACCATGATAGTGTGTTAAACGGCTTTAATAGCAGCCCTTTTATGCGAATTAGAGAGGTTTTAACTCAGAGCTGTGCAGATTAGTTAGAAGATTTTTTTTCCTCTACTTACTTAAGCAGTGCTATTTTTATCGTACTATACGAATAACTATGTGCGCGTACATAAACTTTACGCAAAGGGCATATAGTGGCCTGCGCACACAATATAACAACACGTCCCGGGTGTTGATGGGGCTGCCGCGTTTTTGTAGCGCGTCGTCGGCATGTTTGCCGACGCGGACGTAGATAGTTTTTCGGCCATCATGCGCAAGAGATGTGCTTCTTTGTGACGCCGTCTTCGCGCCAGCCCAGCACCATTCTTAGTACGTTAGCTGATAGGTGGGACTCTCCGATCTTGGGGATGACGACTGCACGCAGTCAAGTAGACATTCCCCAGGATTGGTTTGCCTTACGCAGCTGAGAATAAATGTTTACTAACACTAGTTTATTGTTACAAACAAATATGGAATCTCTCCGAAATAAATGTTTATTATTATTATAAATACGAGGCAAACTCATTTGTTTTTTGATGTAAATAAGTATTGTGATTTAAAAAACTCGACACAGTTCTAATTTTGCCATTCGTCACGCTGCCGCTATCAAAACGACACTTGACTAGAGCCTTTAATTCCGGTAACCAATGAGAAAGCAGTGTATTCCGATTTATCTATGCTTTAGATTCTAGAGCGGTATTGCTGTTGTAGTATGCAAGCGACAAGCTCTCTCGCCTCAAGCGTTTTGGCTTTAGTTTTAGCAGCGGCTTCGAACTTACTTCGGACTGTGTGTTAAATGTTTCAGTAGAAAATATTCCAGTTGATGGTAAACCAATGTTTACCAGTAAACAATAGGGTCAAAATATTGTGATGATAAATAAATTAAGTTTGTGATGATAGATTTTGAACTGATCGTGTGTTTGAACGCGATCGTCACTTAAGTGTGGTTTGTCACACTTCAATCACTCTGAATGCCGAATTGAATTGGTAAATTGGATTGACGTGGGGTTACGCCGATGCGTTTATGCTCTGGCGTATAAGCGGTTGAACATGAAGATGCCAAAGAGTGCCCCAGTGTCATGATATACGGGCACTCCCAGCACTTTTGAAGATTCAATGAACGCCACTGACGCTGCTATTAAAGTGATCACGTACCTACTCGCCCCAATTACCTAAAAAGTTGAACATCGACTCAAAAAGGAGAATAACAGTGTTAAGGCCCAAATTCTAAGCCAATTTCATGGAATTTTTTTCCGCTCGAAAAAGTCGTTATGACAACGGAAATAAAACCTCAATTTATACAAATAACAAAATTTTCAACAAAACTAAATTTGTTACTACAAATATCTGCCAATCTGGAAATAACTTCCAATATAGGAAAAATTCCCGAGTTCTATAAATGTAACTGTGTCTTATTTAAAACCGTTTCTCTATCGACGCCCACGATAAAAGGGGTGACCCGACTTCCATACGTCATAAACATTGAGCAATCGTCATTCTAGTTTAGTTTAATTTTTACGGAAAAAAGTTTTTATTAAATTCTGGCTTGTGAAAAAGTTCAACTGCAAGAAGTTTTTGTTTAATCAAGGAGACTTTTTTAGACCAGGCTTTGTCAACTTTTTTTAAAGGCAGACCCATAGCCCTCCTAGGGGTCTCTGCCTTTAATAAAAGTTACTTAACGACTATTTTAGACGGATTCCTTGAAAATAAAAAAAAGTTTTGTGAAATGGTTGGTATTGAAAAACATACACTACTCCACATTTCTTCATTCCATCCAGCTGAATACTTACAAGCATTCAGCTGGCTGCGGCTAGACCGAGAGCCAAAAAGGTGGGCAAGTTGATTCATATATTTTGTCTGAGAGTATTAAATCACTGCGCCGAGCGACCTCGTCGTCTCCTCATGCACGCCTCTCGTCAAACGCTTACTTTGCCTTGGTTATTTAGGCCTTTTTTTTTTCGCGAACCTCCTGAAACATGCTCGCGAACTCCCAAGTTGGAAATCTGTTGTGTGGACAGAGGTACCAATATTACGTCCCATCAAAATAGATGATCAAACTTTTAGAAATCATTCAGACCACCAAAATAAAGATAATGATAAAAAAATAATAAGAAAAATGCAAGAAAAAAGATCCACTAACGAAAATACACTATAAATGTTGGCAATTTATTATTTTAAGTCAAAATAGAATCACTTTCATCAGTGTTTTTTGCTCGGATATCTTTTGTTAGACGTACGTTAATATATTATATATAAGCTCCTAATGAAAATAAAATTTGTCCATCTATTTTAAGGGGAACGTATATAGTAAGTAGCACATTGTTTCGTTAGTAATGTTTAAGTCTTTGTTTAAGGAGCAAGCCTACCAACGATTGCGCATAAATCCAGACAGAATAATAATAATAATATTAAGCTTCGCCGACCATCTGTCGAAGTTGGCGTTACGCAGTTGGGTAAAGGGCCTGATACAGAAGGCAGTACTCCCCGATACGGCTCGTATTGTGAGGAGGTTCCTTTCTCTGGAACCCTAACCACCGGTAGCTTGGACTCTGCTCCCGACACCGGCGGACTACTACTTTTTATATTTTTAAATGTTTTTTTTTTAATTTTTTAATGTTTTTTTAAAGAAATATTTAAAAATGTAAATTAGTATGTAAGGAAAATAAATAAAGACAATAATAATATCTTGGGACAACTCACACACGGTCATCCGATCCCAAACTAGGCAGAGCCTGTGCTATGGCAATCAGACAACTGATACACATACTTATATATTTCTAAATACATACATATTGCAGACAAATTACACCCAGACATAGAACAAATGATTATGCTCATCAGACACATATTTGTCCTGGGTGGGAATCGAACCTACGACCTCTGGCTTAGCAGTCAGGGTCACTAACCACTCGACCAACAGGGCAGTCAAAAGAATATTGAAAGAAAAACTATTTAGAAAGAAAATATATTTATTTCGCACAAACTTAAAGGCACACATCACTTTTAACCTTTTAAACGCCATTGTCGCGTATACATGACAAGCAAGCGCGTGCCCTGTACCCCAAATGTTACAAATATGTGACAAAAGTACAGCGAATTTCTGGCTTGGCGTCGGGGGCACGCCGATGCGTTTATGCTCTGGCGTTCAAAAGGTTAAAGAACAAATAAAACAAAAAGGTAGAAAAAACAAAAACAATAAAAACGTTATATTTATCAAACATGTCTCTGCCCCACTACTGTTTAGTGGAATTACCAAATAAATCGACCGACATTAATTTGACGCGTAAACAAAGTCATTATATCAAAGATAACGCAATTGTCTATCTATTCGTTCAAAACAAACAAGTATAGGCATTGACTCAGAGTATGACTTGCGCTACTGAAATGTCAGGTGGGTATCCCATATACAGGGTGTTCCAGTAGTGCGTGGTCATATTTAAGGGTGTTGTTCTGTAACTGCTATAGAGTAAAAAAACCCGGCCAAGTGCGTGTCGGACTCGCGCACGACGGGTTCCGTACCATTATCTAAAAAACAGCAAAAAAATCACGTTCGTTGTTTGGGAGCCTCCCTTAAATATTTGTTCTATTTAAATCTAGCTACTTATTTTTAATGTGAATATATAACTAAATATTCTGTGAATATTTCAAGCGTCTACCTGTTGCCGTTATCAATATCAAGCAAAAACGAGCAAAAAAATCACGTTTGTTGTATGGGAGCCCCCTTAAATATTTATTGTATTCTGTTTTTTAGTATTAATTATTATAGCGGCAACAGAAATACATCATCTGTGAAAATTTCAACTGTCTACACTGTTCATGAGATACAGCCTGGTGGCAGACGGACGGACAGCGGAGTCTTAGTAATAGGGTCCCGTTTTACCCTTTGGATACGGAACCCTAAAAACGATATTTCAAGAAAACCCGAGAATCTCAGTTTGACTCTTGACCGCATGGGTAGTACTCAAATTTGTAAGCCAGTAGCCCAAGTTGTAACCCTATTGAACAACTGAGTAAACAGTTTGTAAGGTATCGCCTTTTAAATTGCCCTCTCCTTTGTATTATACACATAAAAGGCATTTATTACGCTTCAACTAAAACTACATGCTTACTCAAATACAGAAAATTTCGGTTTCCTTACATGCTGTTCTCAGAAAATATGTCACAGAATAGATAAGCTTGGCAGTAGACCCACTGTTTATAATACGCCGTATTCGATTAGACACTCTTCAAAATTCAAAATTACACTATTTAAGTAGTACAATTTCGGAAAGTGCTTTAAGCTGTTGGTCCCGGTTATCATTCGAACATCTTTGACATTCGTTTCAGGTTGTCAGAAGCCATAAAATCTGGCACCAGTCTTGCCAAGAGGCATCAGATTTTCCAGTTACTGGATTGCGGAGGGCAGTTAAGCAGGTGCTCTTTGTGAAATAAACTATTCGCTATTCAGATATATCAAGCTAGACTGTAATACGACCCCAACATATTGTTACGCGCCAGAATTAATGCCGGGTACATAACGACATTACTTACTACTAGTGACAACTAGTATCGAGTAGCAGAAGTAGTAGAGTCAAGTACCTTCTAGTATTTTCTACGCTGGAACATTCTATGGTGCTCGACATCTGGTCAGTCGGAACCGGTATTTAGGCGAACTTTCGGATGTTTCGACAATACACGGTTCAGGAATTAACCGACCTAAATAAGGACCGCATGGCTCGCGACCGGATCAGTTTTGAATTTGCGATACAAGCGAACACTTCGTAAGCGATCTTCAAGTGTGATTAAAGTGAAGTTTAAAGTTGTAATTAGTGTTGTCAAATTAAAGTTTCATTTTGGTTATTTAATTGGCTGTTTTTATTGTCACGAACCCCAAGCTCGTAACAATATAGATAATAATTATCATTATCATTTAGCCATCAATAGGCATCGTAAGTAGATTTATGATTTATTGTATTCGAGATTCCTACTAGGTAAATGTACCGTCTTTGAATGATGAGACAAAATACTCCTGAGGTACACCTTTATTTAGCATTCGATAAAATCAATATCATCATCCTAATAATTATATAAAAATCTTCCGTTACTGACTGACTGTGATACTGATTGAGTGACTGAGTGACTGACAGACAATGCTCAGCCGAAACTACTAAATAGCTGTCCAATTGTTGCTCATTAAAAAATAATATTTTGTCGTGTTTTTCTTTGTTTTCCTTCTACTATGACAATATATCCTGCAGCATATGAAGTAAGACTTCTGCACTTACCGCACAAATCTAGTGACAAAGCCGTCATGTTTGTGTTTTGAGCCAAGTTTAGTTCAACACATATAACACAGCCTTAACTGCAGTATGCTCGAAGAATATTCAAGTTTGTTTTGTTAGCTTTCTTATAGTTAGTTGCTAATAACCGCGTGGTTAGACTGCAGAGTACTTAATCAGGCTGTGACACCCACGGCAATTTGAAAGTTGGTTTTGTACATAGAGCATAAAATGAAACACTGGCAGCAACTAGAGATACTTTTGCTGCTCTAACTGATATAGCTGACAACGCTGCATTGTATTTGAAAAAAAACCGGCTAAGTGTTAACCGGCAAATGTTTTTTTTTTCTATAAGCAACAGGGCGTTTCCAAAATAAGAAATCAAAAAATTAAAATCAAAAGTCATTTATTCAAATTAGGCTGAGTGCCAGCACTTTTTGAATGTCATGTTCTACATAAAGACAGTCCCCCAAAACGCACGCCCGTCACCACTTCCTAGTATAGTTATAGTTCCTATAGCTGGGAGGGGAATGGTAAATTTCAACTAAATCGGTTCAGTATATTCGGAGTAAATTGGTTGTGACAGACAGACAGCTAGCCAGCCAGACAGACACTATTGTTCCTATAAGGGTTCCGTTTTTGGAAGGCCTTACACAAGGTGGACCAATACCCGCTGAAGTTCGCGGAAATCCGCTGGATGCGAGGCCCACAATACCGGTCGATGTGGCGACGCATGGAAAAGGCCTACTGACGCGCTTGTTTTGAATATTAGGTTGTGACAATGCCGTCTCAAGTATTGGCCGCTAAGGCTTTCCAGTGCTCTATGGTACCGTAGGCGTTCGGTGACTAAAGTCCGATGCTTGACGTGTAAGACGGAGGGTTTTTCTTAGAAGTTGGTAACCTTTTGAAATGCCAGACTGATCTTGGTTCAAGATAAAAATAAATTTTAAAATGTGACGATTTAGCACCTTATAATGAATGAAAGGGTTATGAGCTGCTTTTGTCCTTTAAGCTTCTTCCTAACCAGATACAGCTGAATATTTATAATTGTACTAGCTTTTGCCCGCGATTTCGTACGCGTATATCCCGGTCTTTCCGTTCCCGTAGAAATTTCGGGAAATCTTCTCTTAAGAAACTCCATACCAAATTTCAGCATTCTAAGACCAGCCGGTCGATTCTGTAAACATGTCGAAGTGAAGCTTGGGTGAAGTGAGCACGAAGTGAGATGTCCATCCATGTATTCAAGATGGTGACACAGCTCACTTTGGGCAGTAGTTTCGGCTGTGCGTTGTCTGTCAGTCACTCAGTAACGGAAGAGTTTTATATATTGATTAACAACGGCTTATCTCTTGGTCAGGTCGTTGTCTGTTTGTTTGGGCTTTTTCAGGCTATTTTGCATGACAGCCTGACAACCAGAACCAATAGCTTAACGTATCTTTATGTTTAATTTTAAGATTGCTAACTTTAAAAATGGACTTTTCCTCAAAATGTATGCCTTAAGTTTGAACGAAAGTCCAACTATTAAAGTTAATATGGAGGCGGATCAGACAGATGAAGGAGGTGTATCACCAATGTTGACTTAAGGCTTAATCTGGGTTTCATTTTATGAGAGCCATTCCTGTACGAAAAATGTCTGACCTCTGTTGGAATTTTATTAAATCCTAGCTATCCCCTGATCGGTGTAAAGTCTCGACGATAAAACAGGAAGAAAAACTTTGCTCATGGATTAAAATACATATTTTCCGTAATGACAAATGAACGTAAATTAGTTATGTTTGCCCTTCGTTTTGATAGGTTATAGAATTATTTATAATTTCATCACTAAAGTGGGGAATGTTAAAATTGGGCCGGTAAAATTACCTCATTTAGTGAAATTAAATAATGTTTAACACATTTTGCAGCGTAAAATTACGCTTTGAAATGTTATTTCTGAATGTTACCCACTTTAATTTAAATAATTGAGCTGAGAGTAGTGGTCACTACAGAAAGTTTATTTTAGTTGATAAAGTCATAGGCGAGCAAAATAATTTATTTTATTTTAAATACCTACTCGTAGATTTGGCGGTGCTAATTTCCAATTTGAAACAAGTTTATCTACCTCAAATAATTTGTATCTATGAACTAGTGGCCTGCCCCAGCTTCGCCCGGATGTATATATTTTTTTCCAAATTTTCTATCATAAGAACCTTCTCCTAACAATAACAAACACAACAAAACAAGAATTAGCGAAATTAGTCGAGCCGTTCTCGAGTTTTGCGCTTAGCAACACATTTGGCGATTCATTTTTATTTATATAGAATAGTGTTTTCATCCTATCCCATTGCGACGTACAATCGAGATTTTAATTGAAGCTTTTTTTTTGCAAAAAATTCTAATCCTTTTTTTTTCTTGTATCGTGTAATTGATCTTAGCTTTTCTAATAATATTTTAAAATTAAACATTTTCCATTAGCGAGTAATTCTGAAAAAAAAAAACAAAAACGCATTTATTTCAATAAAAGCTTGCAGAATCAAGTTCTATTTATTTTTTCACAATGTGTAGAGAATAGGTAAAACTAACTTATTTTGTCTGACTTAAACATTTTTGCTCTAAGAAACGTCGTAAAGTAAAAAATACGATTGTAAAAATGGGTTAATTTCTTTCATAATTAAGTCAGACAAGGCCGATAAGCATGAGCCTACAGATTCTTAATGTTCGATTTTGTTGGTTAGCGAATTAAGATATATTTAATTAAGTAATCCTATTAAAAGAAAGTAGGTAGTCAATTTTTGGGGAACATAATTGCAAGGATAAAAAAAACCCGAACTTTTTTAGAAATGCTCCAAACAAACATACCATAAAAAAAAAACAAAATACGCGTTGTCACAAAATCCGAGTTAAGAATGATTGCAATTAGCATTATTTTCGGCATTGTTTGCCTAGACTATTATTCCAAGTTATCTAGAACTACATTGTCAATCTTCTAACAGATAAACAGACAGTCTCGAACACAGTTGCCGGCTTCTCCCATAAAATACTCAATAAGCCCGTGCAAGCAACATTCTAGCGGCCCCGTCCAAAATTAAAGGGTCGTCAAACATCAAACACAATTTTATGGGCGATGAGAGCTCTTGCACTTTTATTATCACCCTGTTTCAATATGCTGAGAGTGTTTCATTTAAAATGGCTGAACTTTGTCTATTGAGTACCTAAAAACTTTGAGCAAGGTAACACATGTACTATGACTAGATCTTTGACAGTCGTTAATGTAGCAGGAGAAAAAATATGACACCAGTCTTACTAGCTGGTATTGTGTTATCTAGTTCATCATGAAGGTCGGATAGGTAGTCATTCGATGTAAAATACTGATATTCAGATATAACCAGTTAGACTGGAATGGCAGACTCAGATCGATAGGACTGTGGCGTAGATTTATTAAAACCTAGTCTCCTAAAATATAAAATAAATATTTTTGTTTATATGCGGACAGACCAGCAAACCATGTTTGTTATTAGTGATCAAACCGGTCGGCCGCCTGACCGCTCCATTGTTTAATGCGCGAGGTGGGGGCTCGCATTCGAGAACCGCGCTCGCGCATCAGTACAGTCAGCTTATCGCTTACCAATTGACCACTGTGTCGCTCGATCCGCTGTCGCGCTTCCGCTTAAGAGCTTTTAATATTTCACTGTGCTTTCTATCTGTCTACTCCTTCTTTCTATCATTTGCTACTCTTCAATCTTACTGTGCTGTGGACTTTAAACTGTGTACCTGCTGTCTAAGTTCTTACAATAAACTATTAACTTTATTGTGTCAGTGTACAAACTTTAATTCACCTCCGCACACACGCATTCCTCAAGAAGAACGCTAAAGACTGCTTGGATTTTTCCTACACATAACATACCTATATACTAAAAGCATGTATGCAAGCACATAATGCTTTTTTTCAGAAAATTGCATGCTCTACATTCAATCGAGTCGCACTCTGAAATGACGGGGTTCCGTACCATAAACCAAAAAAAACACGTTTTTGGAGTCCCTTTAGTTTAAAATTTTATTTTATATGTATTATTTTGTTATTATAGCAGCGATAGAAATACATACTCTGTGAAAATTTCAACTATCTACCTATTACGGTTCTTGAGAAACAGCCCGCTGACAGTTGGACGTATGGATGGATGGACGGACGGACGAACAGCGGAGGCTTAGTAATAGGGTTCCGTTGTTTACCCTTCGGGTACGGACCCTAAAAATCATCAATTTCAATTAAAACACAGGTTTCAATTGTCTCTTAAAAATATTCTGAGTTATATCCAACAGCGTCCGATACATACCACTCATGAATCTCTGCTTTGAATGGCTGTCCGTAGAGGCAGTCTTCATTATTTACCGTCAAAAGATTTAAATTCAGTTCCAGTAAATCACTTCGAGGAGTTTTGGCAATAAACACCGCCTACTTCTAAAACTTACATAAATCACGCTGTTTTGTGCTGCTCGGAATTAGGTCAGAAGCATTTTGAGAATCCCGATGACAATGCATGCATTTGACGAAGTTTATTCACTTTTCCTTTGCGATATCGATCTTTCGTTTTTGTTGAAAGAAAGTAAGAAAGAAAACTAGTTTATTTGGCACACACAGGTAGTCTGGGGTTGTAGTCCGTTTTTAACGAATAAACATAATACATATAAAATAGAAAGGTAGAGAAAAAGGAATGAGATTCGACAATTCTTAAAGCCTTACACATAGAAATCGCAGGGAAATACCTACCCGAGATTTTGGGTGCAAGAATTTTTCCGGGACGATGCATTTTGTTTTGTATCGCATCATTGTTCCGATTAATCTGAGGGCCAATTCTGCCAATTTTTAGGGATTCGTATAAAAAGGGTAAAAACGGGACCCTATTACTAAGACTCGACGGTCCGTCTGTCTGTCTGTCACCAGGCTGTAACTCATGAAACGTGATAGCTAGACAGTTGAAATTTTCACAGATGATGTATTTTTGTTGTCGCTAAAACATAATATAAAATAAAACTTAAATTAAAAATTAAGGGGGGCTCCCATACAAGAAACATGTTTTTTCGGTTTATTGTACGGAACCCTTCGTTACACGAGAGTCCGACTCGTACTTAGCCGGTTTTTTTTAAGACTTTTTCCACGATAATGTAAATTGCAAAGTCAAAGTCAAAAAATATTTATTTAAATAAGACCATTAAATTATATTATATTATAGTGAATCTAGTTGTACATTCGTGAAAACTGATTATTATGGAGAAGAAGGGACATGAAACTTCACTAGTTCTTTTCAAATAAAAGTTTTACAATATTTGGTAAACAGTTAATTATTATATGTGAGAACGATGCAGCCAAAATAACACCACTATACTACTAATAGGTACAAAGTAATACCAGCAGAGGTAAAAATCAGTAATTTTGCTAGTTCGGGACGTATAGGCACATATATATTTACAAATTTTGCAAGCATTGATTTCTATAATTATGTGGATTAAATCTAATGATTATAAAGAAAATACAACCGACTTCCAAATAAAAAACACTACAAAGTATAAAATAACTTTAATTTCGGAAGTCGGTGTCAAAAAACTAAATAACAACCAAAAACACCGACTATCCGGTGGGTGTGTTTTTGGTTGTTATTTTGCAAGCATTGATTTCTATAATTATGTGGATTAAATCTAATGATTATAAAGATTGTATATATATTATTTGTACAGATATTTAATTGTAAAAAGTTTTTATTTTCCACTTTTAGTGATAATACCCAACAACTAAGTGACTCTATTCCCATAGTGAGTGGTTGCACTATTTTCCGTTTAGGAATTACTTTATGTGCCTTCGCAGTCCATGTTCAGACCAGCTTATAATTAAATTGAAGAAGTCACTGGTTTATCTATGAAGTTAACCGTCCAATGAAAATGCAATACAGCTATAACTCAACCCAACGCAAAAATAATCATCAAGATCGGCTAATAAACAATCAAGTTATGCTCGAATAGATAACCCCAAAAATATGTTAACTCAGATTGACTTGTTTGCATCTGCGTACCCCTTCACAGCGTGCCGGCATAATGTTACGCCACAGGGTAATACGGAGAAAAAGCTAATACGTGTGTACGATCCCTTTCCAAGTTGATATGTCTGCTATGACCTTTAAATAATTCCTAAGTTTATCCAAAACTATTCCCGTTCAAGACTACTTTATAATGCAGAAATAAACTAAAGTCTCTGTTTTAACTGATAACCGTGGTTGAAAATAAGAAAAACATTAAATATTAATTAAAAAATATTTTATTGCTTCTTCTAACTTTCCTTAAGAATTTTCTTTGCTTAGCAAATATATAAATTCCATTTCAAATAAAATTAGGCTGTACCTAAACGATTTAAGGTAGCAAGCTATTTCAAGCCTTGCGTAAATTATTTAAGGTTGATTTAACATTAACACTCGAATTCGATTATTCTTCATGAATGAATTTTTGAGTTCTGTCTGGGAAGGGGACTAATATTTCTTGAAAATCCTCTTGAAATATATTGGAAAAGGTTATTATTGGGCTGTTTCAGTAGCTTCTTTTTGGATATCTGTTCGTCGAATTTAATTTACGAGTATTTATATAACTCTTACTTACCCGTGAAGTGGAGGACGATATCTAAGTCTAAATGAAGTGAAGATTTTATTCAATTTATCTTCTCGGTACGTTAAAAGGAAGAAACTATATTTATTTAGCACAAACTTGGTCGTAGAAAGTTGAAATTTGGTAAGTAGCTTCCCTTTACTCCGTAGGGGAGCACTAAGAGAGGATTTCCCGAAATTCCTACAGAAACGGGAAAAACGGGATATGCACTACAAAATCGTGGGAAAGTTATAAGATATTTTGTCTCCGAGACACTTAACATATAACAACCCTCAGTGGTAAAACATTCACTAAATAATCGCATCAAGGTTGCCTTTAAAAAACTTGGTCGATACATGGTGACCATTGCCCAAGAGTCTTATGATATTCATGTTACCTTTGAATCATTCATCATTGATAGAAAATATCAATTATTGATCTTATCTTTATTGATCTTTATAAAAAATATCAATGGTGAACTCTGAGAGAGTAAACCTGTCTAAGTATTTAATGAAAAAAGGGTTACGAAGAGAAAATCTCATATCGAACTAAAACTATTTTAACAAAAGAAACTTTTAGATTTGAAAGTGATAAATGCTTGATTATAAAATTGTGAATGATGGATTATTGTGACCATATATCTCTACTATCCCATAAAGCTAGTGAAACATTATGTACGAGCATTAAAAAAATTGGTTGTCTGTAAAGTCGGTTTACGGACGATAGCTTAACGTGACAACATTGATGAAATGATCGTAACGTTACAATGAGCGTAACGTTACAATGAGTCATCCTTTTTCGTGCGTGCAGCCGGCGTTCATCAATTTATTAGACGTTGTCACGTCAAAACATGAGTTGTGTGCCTGATGGGATTCCCCGCCCTAAACTGAGGACTAAACAACACAAGTGATGCCTTAGCGTGTGGTCGCTTAGTTGTAAGTTTTTAAAGCCTTGGTTGGAGCCTTTAATTTTTAATAAGGCCGCTACAGGCAAGTCTGGTTAAGTAGACGACAACCTCAAAGGATGACCTGCGAGAGGACACTCAAAAAAAATAGATGGGATTGCCCGTCGATAAAAAACATACTGGTATTAAACTTTCACCCCCTATTTAACTTGAACCCCTTTAGTAGATGCTTTTTTTGCATCTACTGCATCATTAAGGAGCTCTCTTGCAAAATTTAATCTAGAAAGGTACAACAATGTAGACTGTATATTGTTTGTCAGTAAATGAAATAATTAAAAACTTTTGTTGAGAACATTGTAGCGGAATTAATGCCGCATGAAAAACTAAGAAATGAAATTTGTACGGCAACAAAAGAACCGCAACGACATCTATCTTTGTCAGCGATGAACTACCCATGAAATTCAGCATCGCGCAAGCAAATTTATCCGTGCGTTTTGAACATATACAACAGTTCAAATATCAACTAGCGGGCAGTTGCCCACGAGACACAACAACTGTCTCGTCGGAGGATCCCCCCATTTCAGTGGAAGTATGCGGGACTTTATCTCTGTTCCGCATATCTCCATAACATTAACCATACTATCGTTAGTTAGGCATATTTTGGACCTAAGACACTCAATGTTCTTGTGAATGACTGATTCATTTTGGTTTTATTGGTATCGCATCAACCAATCGGCCGTTATCGTCGCTGTACTATTCGGTCACCCAATCACAACAGCTAACTATGAATGAAATTAGGCAGCTAGGAATTGATTGAGCTTGCCAGAACGCCGCCAGTTTATACAGTTCAGGATAGATGAAAATGTAACTTTGCAAGTGTATCGTGCACAGATGCCTTAGTAACAGCGTATCATGGTCTAGTAGCATCGTTATTGCGCTACGGTGTTATATTTTGGGGTAATTCAATGGACAAAGCAATAGCGTTTAAGGCCCAAAAGAGATGCATTCGTGCTATGTTCAAATTTGAAGCCGACCGACAGCTGTATGCCATTATTTAAAAAACACAAATTATTAACTCTGAATATTATATAAAATATCTCTGTATATTTTTGAAATTGCGACATTTGTTAGGGTAAATCAATTTCTATTTCCACGACTAGCTGATACCTTCTCCCGTAACAGACGTGACGATAGTCAACTGTGTTCGCATACGTCAAAGACTGCGTTAATGGGAAAAAGCGTTTTCTGTATGGCTCCTAAAATTTATAATAAAATACCACAGTCATTTAAAGCATTGCCGGTGAATTTGTTTAAAAAAAAGATTCGAGATTTATTAACAGACAAGTGTTATCATAATGTAAATGACTTTTTGAATGACACTATTTGACATTTTTATTTTATGAATTCTTAGTTTTTGTGACATTTTATAACGAATTTATTTGATTGACATAACAATGTTGACACTGACATTGACATACTTGAGTTGAAGTGCCTTTAGTTTTTAAGATTTAATTTGTAAGTTAGTTTTTATATTTTTTGTAAATTTTATAAAATTTGTACGCCTTATGGGTGAAACATGTACGTACGAAAGATTAATATTGTGACATCCTGCATGCAAAATTTGCATGTATACGCATGTTTTGACAAATAAAATTATCTTTATCTTTATCGTATATTTGGTAAGTAGTCACGTCATTTTAAATAAATTATGTTCAGTTGCATCTGATTCATAAAATATAATATAATGAAATGAAAATAATATTAGTAAGCGAGACCACATTCATTTTCTAGCTATGATGGCACGCGACGATGCCAAGCGACCGGACGGTATGTCTTTATTCCCATGGAAGTTGGGTAGGCCTTTAGTAACGCTACTTGTGTCGATACTCTTACGCCATCCCATCTTCCTAGATCGTCGTGCTGTGCTGGTGCTGCCGCTGCGGCTGCGGAGAACTTTAAGCGGCGGAAATATAATAACCTAGTTGGCAATTATATTTTCGAGCCGTTTGGGGTTGAAACTCTTAGACCGTGGGTTTCGAGTGATTATGCACTACATGCTTAGTTGACATATCGTGTGACCCAAGGGCTGGCTGGCTCGGACAGAGGATAGGTATTGTCATACAACGTGGCAAGGCCGCCTGTGTTTTGGGCTCACTTACAGTCTATGTAAAAGTTAAATAAATTGCTATGAAAATAATCTGGTCTGGGTCTGACCCAGGCAGATAATGCTAAAAGCGATACACGATACACATCGTCACAATGCATGACGTGTGAGAAAGTTCCTGCTTTGGATCCTTGATGGTCATAAACTTAAACCTCACCATAGTCACCATCAATTTTATGAAAAATGCAGCAGATAGTGATAATGGTAAAATAGCCTTCAAATAGATCATCGGAATCAGGGGATAAATAAAGCCCATGAGAATGAAAATTACCCATAAACCGATATATTTCTCGTACCCAAAACAAAGTGAGAATTACTTCCAAATGCCGTTTTTATGGCCCTGATCATTATTTGACCCAGAAGCGTCGCTGCAGAAGGTTTAACGATGCTGTAAACTGTGAGACCCGATTGATTGCTTGCCGACGTATCATTGGTTGCCGGTGTCAAATATTTGAGGCTCTTGGCATTTCGTTGCAGTGGAATTTGGTTTTTGTAACGTTTGGAGATAATTTAATTTTTTATGTATATCCAAACAGGTATTATTTGTAATTTTGGTTTTTTTCTTTAAGGATGGGAAATCATCTAATGACTTCTCCCACTCTGGGTGGAGCGGAAGGGGTAATATTGGTCTAGGAATGGTTTTTTGAAAAAACATCAGCTTTGTTGCATTGGTCGAGCCGGAGTTTTTTTTTTTTTAAGGATGGGAAATCATCAAATGACTTCTTCCGCTCTGGGTGGAGCTGAAGGGCGTGTCAGACTCTTACTGACTAAAACCCATCCGTGTTCCTTCTAAAGCCCTTTGGGTTCCAAGGCCGCGGTGACTCTTTCGAACAAATTCCGCAACCCTGGCAGGTCGAGCCGGAGCTGCAAAGCACAACATGTCGATGTTGTCTGCTCGTCGGTTTTTTACCCGTTATTTTTCGGGGAGTATGCGTTAATATTGTACAATTTAATTACATTATCATTTATCACGTTTAAAACTGAAGGAAGGAAATAATAAATATAATCTTTAAATCTATCTATTTTTCTTAGCTAATCCCGGGTTTATCTAAAAGTTGGCATGGTATACAGCTAGTAGACACTAAGATCAAGTTAGCTAAACCTTCAAGTTAAAACATGATCCTTGGCAATAGTTCAAGGCTTACAAGATAAGCATCATTGCACTATTGGCTTGAACCTACAACTTTTTCTTTTTTTTTAGGGATGGGAAATCATCAAATGACTTCTTTCGCTCAGGGTGGAGCAGAAAGGCGTGTCAGACTCTTATTGACTTAAACTCATCCGTGTTCCTTCTAAAGCCCTTTGCGTTCCAGGACCGCGGTGACTGTTTCGAAAAAATTGCGCTATGGCCCTGGCGGGCCCCGTCTTCTATGCTGACATCTCTTTGAGGCGCGTGTGGATCACAACGCGCCATCGACCCGGGCCTGGTGGTGAACCTACTACTTACTCTATCCTATTATACTTTAGCTAAGTACAAGGGTTGATCAGGCAATATTTTTAACAATGATCTCTTGACTCCGAACATTTTTGGTAGAAAGCGATGGATCAACCTGAAGCTCTAGACAAATTACATTCTGTCAGCGGTAACGTGACTAAATCAAAAATGTAAGGGATTGACAAACCCGCCGCCGGTACCCCGTCTCTCGAGAGTGTCAGGAGAGGACAGGGGTGCGTAGCAGCACGGTTTGGGGAGATTGTAGTAGTGGGGGTCTACTTCTCTCCGAACCGATCTCTCGCCGAGTTCCACAACTCCCTTAGGGAGTTGGTTGTCGTCGTCGCCGGGTATCGTTCCCTCCCCGTGCTCGTACTCGGGGACTTCAATGCCAAGCACTTGGCTTGGGGTTCCCGTTATACGGACACGAGGGGTAGGATGGTGGAGGACTGGGCTCTGGAGGCAGGCCTAATCGTCCTAAACCGGGGTTCTGTCCCCACGTGTGTGCGGATGCAGGGTGAGTCGGTGGTGGACATTTCGTTCGCCAGCCCTGCTCTGTCACCGCGTGTCGTCGACTGGCGCGTCATGGAGGAGGTGGAGACGTATTCGGACCACCGGTACATCCGGTTTGACGTCTCCACCCAGACCTCAACCGCGCCAGTCCGAGAGACCCCGAGTGGTCCGCGGTGGGCGCTGAAGCAGCTGGACCGGGAGCTTCTCCTAGAAGCCTCAATCGTGCAGGCCTGGGTGTCACCACCAGACAGGCCTGCTGACATCAACGACGAGGCGGAGTGGTTCCGGGAGACCATGTCCGAAATATGTGACGTGGCAATGCCCCGGGTCCGGCCAGGACGCGCCCGCCGCCAGGTGTACTGGTGGTCGCGGGAGCTGGCATCGCTGCGCGAGGCATGCGTTGCTGCACGGCGCCTGTACACTAGGCATCGCAGGCTCCGCATCCGGCCTCCGGATGCGCAGGCCAGGGAGGCGGAGCTGTACGAGGAATACAGAGTTGCGAAGGCCGCCCTCCAAGCGGGGATCCTGCGAGCCAGGGATCTGGCTCGTAAGGAGATGCTGGAGTCTCTGAACGGAGACCCGTGGGGACGCCCTTATAAAATGGTGCGGGATAAACTCCGCACCTGGGCCCCCCCGTTGACGCAGAGTCTCCGGCCCCAGCTGGTGGAGGACGTGGTGAGCGCTCTGTTCCCTTCGAGAGGGGAGCATGCTCCCCCGCATATGGCTCCGCCACCTGCGGTGCCCGATGCGGACCACACCGACGTCGGCGACGACGATGACGACGCTCTGGAGGTGACTGAGGTAGACCTGAGAGTGGCGGTAAACAGGCTGAAGGCCAAAAATACCGCCCCAGGACCCGACGGCTTACCTGGGAAAGCCTGGGTCCTGGCCTTGGAGGCTCTCGGGCCTCGACTAAGGGGGTTCTTAAGCGCATGCTTGGAGAGAGGCCAGTTCCCACTTCGTTGGAAGACGGGGAAACTGGTCCTCATTAAGAAGCCTGGGCGCCCTGCGGACTCTCCGTCCGCTTACCGGCCCATCGTGCTGCTCGACGAGGTGGGCAAGCTCTTTGAAAGAGTCATAGCAAACCGCCTCGTCGGGCACCTGATGAGGGTGGGGCCGAATCTGGCGGAGAACCAGTTTGGTTTCCGCACGGGGCGCTCAACGGTGGATGCCATCATGCGCGTGAGAGCCCTCACGACGGGGGATGCGGTGTCCCGGGGCAGGGTCGTCTTGGCGGTGTCTCTTGACATCGCCAATGCCTTCAACTCCCTGCCCTGGAGTTGCATCAGGGAGGCACTCCGGTATCACCGGATGCCAACCTACCTCCGTCGCGTGGTCGAGGCCTATCTGACGGACAGGGCCGTCATCTACCCCGGTCACCGGGGAGAATGGAACCGGCGAGAGATGTCGTGCGGTGTTCCACAGGGTTCGGTTCTGGGGCCGCTCCTGTGGGACATCGGCTACGACTGGGTGCTGCGCGCCGACCTCCCTAGCGGCGTCAACGTAGTCTGCTACGCTGACGACACGCTAGTCTTGGCACAGGGGGGGTCGCACCAGGCGGCGGCCGAAGTGATGACACGCGGTTCAATTTTCTCACTCAGTTCAATTTTCTCACTCAGTTCTCAATTTTCAGACTCCTGCAGTAAAACTCCCAATCCTTCCCGGATTGGGAGTTTTACTGCAGGAGTCTTGTTTTTAAAAGTTAGTGGGTTGCAAGCTGAGTCGTTCAAGAAATCAATAACCTATCACGAGGACCAATCAATCTTAAGGATTTATTTATAAAAAAGCAAATCAAAAAGTATTTCCACGCAGTCAAACTATATAAAGAATATACAACAGTTAATCCTTACGCTGGCCCACTCCATTCCCGCGTCAGCATAGATATTAGAAGAGTTCTTTTCATACCAAAAGTAGCAAAAGCGAACACTCCTATTCTGAATGCACTCACAATTTATATTCCCGATCTACGTGATGACACGCGTTGAGAGGATCCGGCAACTGGGTCTCGAGGTGGCCCTGCACAAGTCCGAAGCCATGTGTTTTTATGGTTCTCGGAACAGGCCACCAATGGGATCCCAAATAACGGTAGGAGGGGTTCACATCGGCGTCGGGTCGACGATCAGGTACCTCGGGCTCGTTCTCGACAGCCGATGGAACTTCGAGGAGCACTTCCGACGTTTGGCTCCAAGACTGGAGCGGGCCGGGGCTGCCTTCAAGCGGCTCCTGCCCAATCTAGGGGGCCCAAACGCCTCCTGCCGGAGGCTCTATGCGGGGATCGTGCGGTCCATGGCCCTTTATGGGGCCCCAGTGTGGGCACTGACGTTGAAGGGGCGACCTGCCCGCCAGCTCAACGCATCCCAAAGGGTCATGGCCATCCGGCTGGCCCGGGGATACCGCACGGTCTCCGGCGAGGCGGCGAGCCTCCTTGCCGGATTAACGCCATGGGATCTGGAGGCGAGAGCCCTCGCGCACGTTTACGCGTGGCGCTTGGAGGCGCTTCGCCGGGGCGAAACTCCGCTGCCACGGCAAATTGCTACGCGGCGGACAGAGCTCCAGCAGGATACCATGGCGATATGGAAACGGCGACTGTCGCAACCCAGCGCTGGGCACGCCACAATTGCGGCGATAAGACCCCTCTTTGAGGAGTGGCTGGAGAGGCGCTACGGCGTCCTCACCTTCCGCCTGACGCAGGTACTAACCGGACACGGCTGTTTCGGGAGGTACCTGTTTCGGATTAAGCGGGAGGACACGCCCGGGTGTCAGCACTGTGAGGATCGCCCGGAGGACACGGTGGAGCATACGGTGGAGGTCTGCCCTGCTTGGGCTGAGCACCGCCGTGTCCTCGTCGAGGCGATCGGCGGCGGCAACCTCTCGCGTCCGGCCCTGGTTGAATCCATGGTCCGGAGCGAGGAGGCTTGGGAAGCGGTCACCTCCTTCTGCGAAGCAGTAATGCTAGCGAAGGAGGAGGCGGGCCGCGCGAGGGAAAGGCAAGGCCTTCGTCCCAACCGCCGCTACAGGAGAAGACGCCCCGGGCGTCGGGAGTCGCAGGGCGATCCCCGGCCACCGTAGGCGCGGGCCTGCGGACGGCGAGCGTTGGGTGGCTCGCTGTCCGATCACCACCAGGCCCGGGTCGATGGCGCGTTGTGTTTCACGCGCGCCTCAAAGAGATGTCAGCATAGAGGACGGGGCCCGCTAGGGCCAGAGCCTGCCAGGGTTGCGGAATTTGTTCGAAAGAGTCACCGCGGCCCTGGAAAGCAAAGGGCTTAAGAAGGAACACGGATGGGTTTTAGTCAGTAAGAGTCTGACACGCCCTTCCGCTCCACCCAGAGCGGAAGAAGTCATTTGATGATTTCCCATCCTAAAAAAAAAAAAAAAAGGGATTGACAAACGCTGTCGAAATGTGACGTGACCAATCCTTTATATTCTGGCAATCGCATTTGCTGATAGAATTGCACTTTGACTACTGCCTCCACTGACTCTAAGGTTGACTGTTCAAATCAGTGAGCGCAGGCAGGCAGGGAACACCGATGGTGGTAAAAAGTCCTACACTTAAACTGCGCATAATTAGTGTCGCGGAGAAACACTTAGTCCAACTATTGAGGATATGAACCAAGTGCAGTTGGAACCCTGTTAATTATTGCAATATAAATTTGAACGCGCTAATCTCTGGAACTAGCAGTTGGATTTGGAAAATTCTTTTTTTATATGAAGCCACATGCATGAGGAAGGCTATAGGCTATGCGGGAACGGGAAAAACAGAATATGCGCTTACGAAGTCGCGGGCAAAAGCTAGTAATTCTATGAATAGACATTCGATAAAACGGATAAAAAACATAAGACTCACCACAAATCTCTACACCCAACAAAATAAAAAGGCGTAAAAAGTACCAAATCAGCACTTTACTTGCCCAAAATATAAAACCGTTAACGAGCCAATAAACGCTGTGGGAATCGATTGACAGCCTTCAGATGTCTCGGCAAGGTTGCCAACTTGGGACGAGACATTAGCTACGTCAGATGTTTTTATTAGGTTGGTACGACGTCACCAGGGTAAAGACTCTTTAGATAATTCTTTTTGATAAACTAATATTGGACATCATTGATGATACAATTGTTGTTTTGAAGAATTGCCTTGCCTTTATAAGGAAAGGGAACTATCTGTGGATCTGCCGATTCTGTGAGTCAAACATTGAAGCAAGCGTGCTAGATCATCAACCACATCACCGCATACCATCAGGTGAGATAGTTGAAAATGCAGACTTATCAAATAAAGTAAAAACATACAAAGATATTTGGCAATTTGGGCTGCTCATTACTGAATTCATTATAAGTAAGCTTGGACTAATAACATAACAGCAAAAAAGCAATCGTTAATTTTATTAGAAATAGTGAAGTAACTATGGAAAAAAATTGTGAAACTTCGAGTAAAAGTTATTAACTTTCATAAAAGATTATCTTTAAGTGAGCAAAAAGTTCCGATTCCATTCGATTCTATCAAGAATTTGAGTTTTATATTATCTCACAGTACACCGAGACGGTATTGTCAGAACTTTCCATGCTAAAACTTGTTAGTCAGTGTCACCTCACTCATAGAAATTGACGGCCCGCGACAAGTCTAACTCTGGCTATGTAGCTGAACCTTGTGCAGGAACAGGAATTTTGTAAGTAATAGCGTTTGTAGTCACTAAAAAAAATGCCTAAGGCATTAAGTCCGCCTTTGTACAGTGATTTTACTTGTGCATAAAGTTTTAATAAATAAAGAACTCGTGGCTAAGTAATTATACCCACCCACGTCGCTCTTCAAGGTTAGGTGAGGTGGATGGTGGTGGACGTCCCATGTCGTGCGGTGTTCCGCAGGGTTCGGTCTTGGGCCCGCTCCTGTGGAACATCGGGTACGACTGGGTGCTGAGGGGCGAGCTCCGGCCGGGAGTGCAACTGATGTGTTACGCTGACGACACACTGGTCACTGCCCGGGGGAGCTCGCACAGGGAGGCAGCGTTGCTGGCGACGGCTGCGGTCTCACAGGTGGTGAGCCGCATACGGCGCCTCGGCCTGGAGGTGACCCTCAACAAGTCGGAGGCCATTGTTTTTCATGGCCCCCGGCGAGCGCCGCCGCCGGGATCGCACATCGTGGTCGGTGGGGCCCGTATCGCTGTCGAGTCCACCATGAAGTATTTGGGATTGGTGCTCGACAGCCGGTGGGATTTCGGCCCACACTTCCGGCGGCTGGCGCCCAAGTTATTGGGCGCGGCACCTGAGCACCGCCTGTAGGCGGTTGTACGTGGGGATCGTGCGATCGATGGTCCTTTATGGGGCCCCGATCTGGGCGGCTGACCTGACGGCCAGCACCATCACTGTTCTGCGGAAGCCGCAGAGGGTGATGGCCGTCAGAGTCATCAGGGGATATCGCACGATCTTCTACGAGGCGGCTACTGGCCGGATCTCCGCCGTGGGACCTGGAGGCGAAAGTGCTCGCGTCACTACACAGGTGTCGCGAGGACGCGCGGGCGCGCGGCGAGCGACTGACGCAGCGACACTTGGAGTTGCGTCGGTCGCAGCTGCGCGGGGTCCTGGTGGCGGAATGGCGGGACAGGCTCTCGAGCCCTTCCGCCGGCCTCATCACCATCGAGGCCATCCGGCCAGTGCTCGACCTCTGGCTCGGGAGAAGGCACGGCTCCCTGTCGTTCCGTGCGACGCAGGTCCTCTCGGGGCATGGCTGCTTCGGGAGGTTCTTGTGTCGCATAGGCAGGGAGCCGGACGCTCGATGCCACCACTGCGTCGACTGTCGGGAGGACACGGCACGGCATACGCTTGCAGAGTGTGCAGCTTGGGAGGAGCCGCGCCGTGCCCTCATCTCTGTTGTAGGCGGTGACCTCTCGCTGCCGGCCGTAGTCCATGCTATGGTCGGCGGTGAGGAGTCCTGGGACGCGGTGGTCTCCTTCTGCTAGACAGTTATCGCGCAGAAGGAGGCTGCGGAAAGAGAGAGGGAGATCACAACCGCTCTCCCTGCCCGTAGCAGGCGCATCGGGCGTCGGAGGAGGGCATACGCTGCCCTCTTCCGGCCCCCCTAACTGGGTCCAGCGGCGGCGGACTTGGGGATGTCCGTCGCCCCCCACTCATCCGGACCCGAGGTGGCGGCGCGTGGTGTTCCCGTGCGCCCCTCTTTGACGTAGCGAGGGGAGTTAAACACCTCACTCCCCTCGCCGACGCGAGGTGGCCCGCAGAGGCGGGCCGGCACCAGCCGGGGATTGCGGAAGTCGCATACGTTCCCGCGATCCCCGGCGTAGGTGGCAGATGGAACACCGGGGTGGTTTTAGTCAGTAAGAGTCTGACAGACCCCTCCAACCGCCCCAGGGTGGAGGATTTCCATGAGGATTTCCCTCCGACATCAAAAAAAAAAAAAGGTGGATGGGCAACCACCTATTACATACCGTGACTCCTCTGTGCCGGGGGAAATTTGTTGCTGGACCCAGTTGCATTTTTAAATCTGTGACAGTCATTAAAATAGTCAAGATAGAGAAGCCAGGAAATGGGGCACCAGTTTGGCAAGTCAAACATCAGGTATGACCAGGAGTCTAAGCCAAATTTCAAACCAACACTGTTTTTCGGCTTTTGAAATTCGAATTTATGTATGTCTTAACCTAGGAGCGACCAACTGAGACAGTCAAACGCCGAAACTCAATACGATCAAATCGGGTTTGACCAGTCAGGTTAAATTGGGTCAATATTTGTGCCAGTTTTCCCTAAAGTTCGACAAAGCTATTAACAATCGTGTGACAGTCATACTCCGACGGAGAATCTTAACACCGCCATTCAGAAAAACGTGTCATTGGCGCATCGCCATCTATAGACCATGTAGTAAACCAATAAAATATTTGGCAGGAGAAGACGTTAAATAAACGCCCAATTAGATACAGGAGTATTTTATTTTGTAAGAATTAGACATAAAAAGTATACCTATTTTTGTATTGTTCTAATGACCCTTAATAATATTACCCTTAAATATTATGATCTCGCACTTCTGAAATACCCTGTAGAAGAAGCTTTATACCTTTACCTTTTTTACTATACCTCTAGTATCTATCTGTATTAAACGAACTTTCAACCTCTAGCCATCCTTTCCCAGGAATCCATATTCTATGACAAAATTTAATCAAATGAGGCTCGTATTCTTGTCAAGATCGTCATTGATACCTGGAACACTAAAAGGGTGACATTACTAGGCTAATAAACGAGCCTTACAAGTAAATTGTATTAGAGAAACAATTCCATCAGGATGGGGCTTTGAAAATGGCGTTTTGGGTAAAAAGTCGTTAGAATACGAATACGTTTTTAGAATACGAATTGAACGAATTTTATAAATCTTTTATATTTTGACCATTTAATATTTAATAATATATCCTGGGACAACTCACACACGGTCTGGATGACCGATCCCAAACTAGGCAGAGCCTGTACTATGGCAACCAGACAACTTATAAACATACTTATATATTTCTAAATACATACATATTAAAGACAAATTACACCCAGACACAGAACAAATGATCATGCTCATCACACAAAGATTTATCCTGGGTGGGAATCGAACTCACGACCTCCGGTTAAGCAGTCAGGGTCACTAACCACTCGACCAACAGGCCAGTCAAAATTATTTGATTTGTTTTTTTTTAAGTTGCCCCAAACTAGGAATTTCTGTGTCGTCAGATTTGAGCAAACGTGGGTGGGTCAGCTTATTGCTATAACTGAGTGAACATATTATTTAAATTTAGCCTAAATGGTATATTTATGCAGGGCAGTGGTCTCACTTACTTTCTTCATTTTCTCTTGTCAATAATTAAAATATTTGATATTAGCCATAATCGGGATAAGATGTGTTCATATGTGTTATTCCAGACTATAATCTACCTCTGTGCATAATTTCATCAAGATCCGTTCAGCCGTTCTGACGCTATTGAGTAACAAATGTTTGTTATGTGTAAAGTTTGGATGTTTTGATTCCAAACTTTGACATTTATAATATTAGTATAGAAGTATAGATTGATTTCAGTAGCGCATGAGGTAAATCCTATCCTTTTTTTTCTTCTTTGACAATCGTAATTACTGATAGAAATATCACTTTGTTTGGGGTCTCAGAAGGTACGATTTTTGGTTGAAAACTCCATAGGTTTATTAGTACATTAGCCCAAGCTGCTTTACAAGCGTCTGTCGCAATGGTGAATATGTTTTCCAGGATAATGAAGCAATTTATAAAATAGTAGTTCGTTTATTTTATGTACTATGAAATGATTAGCTTCGAAAATAATCCAGGTATCTTATTGGTCCAGGCCTTTTTTTTTGTGTCGGGGGGAAATCCTCATGGATATCCTTCGCCTCAGACTCTTACTGACTAAAACCACCCTGGTGTTCCATCTCCCACCTACGCCGGGGATCGCGGGAACAAATGCAACTTCCGTAATCTCCAGCTGATTGGTCCAGGCCTTTTTTTTTTTTTTTTTATTTCTGGGGGAAATCCTCATGGAAATCATCCACCCTGGGGCGGGTGGAGGGGTCTGTCAGCCTCTTGCTGACTAAAACCACCCCGGTGTTCCATCTCCCACCTACGCCGGGGATCGCGGGAACGTATGCGACTTCCGCAATCCCCGGCTGGTGCCGGCCCGCCACTGCGGGTCACCTCGCGTCGGCGAGGGGAGTGACGTGTTGGACGCCCCTCTTTGACGTAGCGAGGGGAGTCCAACACTTCACTCCCCTCGCCGACGCGAGGTGACCCGCAGTGGCGGGCCGGCACGGGAACACCACGCGCCGCCACCTCGGGTCCGGATGAATGGGGGGCGACGGACATCCCCAAGTCCGCCGCCCCTGGATGATTGGGGCAGGCCTATGTCAAGTTGAGTGCGTTTTTCGGCTGAAATGATGATGATGATCATGACAGTCTTGCGTAAAGATGAATTCCACTTTCGTTTTAACTGTTATTTTTAAATGTTTTCTCTTCTCAAAGACGGATGTTATTGTCTCATTTTGCTTGCCTCCTCGTTATATTTTCAATCATAAATAAATTATTATTAAAGTGAACTTTTAGAGTCCACAATATTTTTCTAGGTTTGTTTCATAGCCTAACCTCCGCTATTTTCAAGGCCTTCTACTCACCCGTATCGGTTAAGTGAGTAAATGAGTTTGGAGCGCACGATACCTTTACACTAAGTACCTGAAGACGATGTCGCGCATATGTGGCGCTGATTTGGCTCCGGGCCATATCTGGAACATTCTCGTATAGGAGATGTTGTGGGCGTTTAGTGTGCCCAAGTAGTATTTGGGAAACAAGGCTTGTCTAGTGGAAATTTGGTCAAACAAAAATAAGGCGTAGTAATTATAATCATTAAAATAATCTTCCATAGTTCTGTATGGTGTCGGACGTAAAAGAATAGCACCATCCCATCACTTCCCGTAGGTGTCGTAAGAGGCGACTAAGGGACACACCAGAGAATGGACAGTAGCATTCTCTGTGCATTGCTACAGCTACACTGCGATCGCCAACTCGCCAAACCCCCCTCTCTAGGGGAGGCCTATGTCAGCAGTGGACGTCTTTCGGCGGATATGATGATGATGATGAAAATAATCATTACGTTGTTATGTTAGCCATGTTAAAACAGATTTTTGATCTTCTATCTAGTCATATGGAATCACTGGTCATTATTTATAATATTACTGTATTTGAAACCTTTATTAGCAAATTGTTGGAAATAAACATTTTTTTTTTTTGGATTTATCTTTTTTTCTCAGCTCTTTGGCTGGTTTTGACCACATTTACGGGCCACATTTGCAGTGTTATTTGAGGGTTTTTTGTCTAATTATTTTAAACTATGGAGGAGATTCTCATAACTTCATCTTTGAGTTCTGCATATTTACTTATTTTTTCAGTAATTGTCTTGTATGTTAGGGAATTATTATTATTAATTAGCAAATAGATCTCTGAATCGAAAAAAGGTGGACCCACTTTTAATATTATTGAAAGATCTGTCCCACGATGCCCTACACGATGTACCTACTAATTAGACAATTTACGGATTAAAAGAATGACTCGGCGATACTATGGGGTTCTTTGTTGTCTTACTATGGAACCCGCAAAATAACAAATTTCTGAACGGGTAATAATTTATATTAACTATTACTTATTTTTTATCTATGTATAGGGGCTTTCATGCAAAGTGTTTGTCAGTCCTATCGTTACTTGAACAATTTAACTTTCACAAGATCTGGGCCCTGAATTTGAACAAGCCATTTGATTGGGATAATATTGTATGGAACATGCCTACATCAATTCTGTTCAAATTCAGGGACCTTACTAACTTATTATTATTATTAGTTTTTTTTATTTTTTTATTTAATATGGGTTTGCTCTTGACTATAGACAAGATCATAGATGACAGAGACAAAGTCGACGATGGAGCGAGCTTACCCAGAAGAAGCCTGTTCACTCTAATTTTGAAGAGATTAGGTTTGTATGCGTTCGGAAACACAGACGCAGGCAGAGAGTTCCACTCCTTTACTGTGCGCATTATAATTAGTTTTTATATTTTTCAAGTCGATGGTGACCCTTTAAATACATATTTTGTGTCCCGTATTTGGCCACGTTTATAGGGGGTTCAGTGGCATTCATTAGGTCCTCAATGGTGCATATGTAAACTTGGGGCACTCACACTAACAAGTGGGCCATATTTTTGACGGAGGCTCCGCACTCACACTTTTTTTTTTTTTTTTTTTTAAGGATGGGAATTCATCAAATGACTTCTTTCGCTCTGGGTGGAGCGGAAGGGCGTGTCAGACTCTTACTGACTAAAACCCATCCGTGTTCCTTCTAAAGCCCTTTGCGTTCCAGGGCCGCGGTAACTCTTTCGAACAGATTCCGCAACCCTGGCAGGCTTTGGCCCTAGCGGGCCCCGTCTTTTATGCTGACATCTCTTTGAGGCGCGCGTGAAACACAACGCGCCATCGACCCGGGCCTGGTGGTGATCGGACAGCGAGCCACCCAATGCTCGCCGTCCGCAGGCCCGCGCCTACGGTGGCCGGGGATCGCCCTGCGACTCCCGACGCCCGGGGCGTCTTCTCCTGTTGCGGCGGTTGGGGCGAAGGCCTTGCCTTTCCCTCGCGCGGCCCGCCTCCTCCTTCGCTAGCATTACTGCTTCGCAGAAGGAGGTGACCGCTTCCCAAGCCTCCTCGCTCCGGACCATGGATTCAACCAGGGCCGGACGCGAGAGGTCGCCGCCACCGATCGCCGCGATGAGGACACGGCGGTGCTCAGCCCAAGCAGGGCAGACCTCCACCGTAATGCTCCACCGTGTCCTCCGGGCGATCCTCACCGCACTCACACTTGGTGTCAAGCTAATAGTATTTTTAACCGACTTCCAAAAAACGAGGAGGTTCTCAATTCGGATGTATTGTTTTTTTTTTGGGTCGTACCCAAAGGATAAAACGGGACCCTATTACTAAGACTCCGCTGTTCGTCCGTTTATCTGTCTGTCCGTCCGTCACCAGGCTGTATCTCATGAACGTTAGTTAGACAGTTGAAATTTTCACAAATGATGTATTTATGTTGCCACTATGACAACAAGTATTAAAAAACAATAAAATAATTAAGGGGGCTCCCATACAATAGACATGATTTTATACATAATGGTACGGAACCCTTCGTGCGCGAGTCCGACTCGCACTTGGCCGGGTTTTTTTATGTTTGGTACCTCATTACTACGTCATTTATGAACCGTTTGGAAAAATATTTTTTCATGTAAAAGTATATACGTTCCGATTGGTCCCATAGAAATTTCATGAAAGTCGGTTTTGTAGTTTGGTTTTTAAAATCAAAATTCTGGGGAAAATAGGAAATATATTATCCAAATCATCAAACAAGTAAACGAAATTGCGTGTTTTGCTTTCCTGTGACTTTCCAGTGGTTGTTAGGTGTGGAACATAAAACACACAACTAAGAAGTGAAAAATAAAAAAACTATTTTAGTTATTTTATACTTTGTAGTGTTTTTTTTAAAATTGGAAGTCGCTTGTATTTTTGGTAAAAAGTTTTTAGTTATAATAACTAAAAACTTTTTTTTCATTGCAACGTTTGTTTTCGGGTCTGCATATTTTTTTCCAAAATATTACCAGCGTTTCCTCAAGATTACTATTACTCCCAACTACAAGTATATACATACATACGAATATAATATGATTTGTATTGATCTTGTTAGGGAGAATAAATTGTCTTTATGAAGACGTTCCACCATAATATATCGGGTTGTTACATAATTTTGGCAAGGGATATGAAACCATAGGGGTAATATAATTCTGTCTTATACGTGAAAGGCTTTGGGAAAACATATGAATGGTTCATTTTGCAAATACTTCCTCATATATTATGATTTTATTGTTTAGGGAGGAAGTTATTGTTAACATAACTTAGCTGGTGTCGGCCTAGTTTAGGCCAAAAGAGATACCTAGTTAGTTATTGATGTTAATGTTTGAACTATAACTTTGATAATCATAATTTGATGTCAATTTTGATCACTTCACGTCGAATGAAAAATCTACACTGTCTCTATCGCAAGATGAAAGTCACTGAGCTGAGAAAGATTAATTATATCATCTATAAATAAAAATGAATCGCTAAATGTGTTGCTAAGCGCAAAACTCGAGAATGGCTGGACCAATTTCGCTAATTATTTTTTTGTTGTGTTTGTTATTGTCAGGAGAAGGTCCTTATGAAAGAAAATTTTGAAAAAACATCTACATCCGGGCGGAGCCGGGGCGGTCCACTAGTTTTGTATAAAAACGTTTTTGAAAATAACCTGCGATTTTTAAATCATCAATTCAATATGCAATCCATTGTTTTATATGTTTGTGGCAGAAACAAAAGCTAATTAATTTCTGAATCCAAATTGATTAGAAAATCGAAGGATTGGTTTAAAACTTACGTACGGATCGTTTGGTTAAAACTTGGATCTTTGGCCATATGTGAGTACCATTTATCTACATTTCTTTAGAAAATGAATAAGTTTACCTCTGCTGGTGATACTTTATTCTTATAAGTAGCATACTCTGGGTGCATCGTCCTCACATAATATTAAATACATTTTTGTATACCAAATTTTGTAATAACTATGGAGTTTCTTGTCCGTTCTTCTCCATAAGAATCTATCTTTCCGAATGGACAGTAGAGTCACTTTATTAATGTAATATTATTATTATACTGAACTGTAAACGATGATGTTTAAAAGTGCCGTTTAATGGCCTAATTGAAATAAACGTTTCGACTTTGACTTTGACTTTGACTTTGACAATGCTTAGTGTACCGTATGTGGATCAAAAATCAAAGAGAAGAAAAATCGAATTCACTCGAAGCCCAAAGATATGGGGTTATTCCCAGTTGTCGCCACTGGTGACGCCACCACTGGCGACAAATGGGAATATTTTTCAAAAAAAGTCCCAGTTGTCACCAGTGGTGGCGCCACCAGTGGCGACAACTGGGAATGGCCATTCTTCTAGTTCCCAGTTGTCACCAGTGGCGACAGATGGGAAATATAAAGTGATACGCCTCCGGTGGGGGCGATGCTAGAGCTGAATTATAGTGATGGGGTTTCATTATTGTATCACTAACGAAGTTTTAAATAGGTATATTTTATATTTTCTTAAATAAAACTTTTACACGTTACTTGGGAAGATATATATTTTTATAAATCACAATATTTGTATTCATTGAGATTAAAACTGCACAAGTACAGTTTCCAGTACTACAACTATTACAGATCGTATAATTATTTTACTTAAAACTATATTATTAGGTTCTTATCACAAACTAAATAGTAATGAATATGTACATAATTGCAATATATTTACAATCAGCCATAACTTCCGCGCTCCGATCCTGTCGATCAACCCCCTCCACTATGCTGAAAACTACTCGGATTTTATTTATCAAAAAATACTGTTTACCACAGTAATATATTTGTATAAGAGTATAATATTAAGTAATTCCTATTTAAATACATCTAGCTAAATCGAAAGAGTAAAGTCAATTATTGTAAATAGTATGTTGATCTGTGATAAAAAAGTAGAAGTATAAATTATTGTAAATAATGCATTGATTAATCTGTGATAGACATCGCAGTAAATTAATGAGTAACATAATACCTGTAGATTTAGAAAATTATAAACGTCAATTATTGTGGTTAATATATACAAGTCTGTTTTATAAAAATAACCTAAGAACTACATAATGCCATACGTTGATTAATCTGTGATAAGAACCTAATAATATAGTTTTAAGTAAAATAATTATACGATCTGTAATAGTTGTAGTACTGGAAACTGTACTTGTGCAGTTTTAATCTCAATGAATACAAATATTGTGATTTATAAAAATATATATCTTCCCAAGTAACGTGTAAAAGTTTTATTTAAGAAAATATAAAATATACCTATTTAAAACTTCGTTAGTGATACAATAATGAAACCCCATCACTATAATTCAGCTCTAGCATCGCCCCCACCGGAGGCGTATCACTTTATATTTCCCATCTGTCGCCACTGGTGACAACTGGGAACTAGAAGAATGGCCATTCCCAGTTGTCGCCACTGGTGGCGCCACCACTGGTGACAACTGGGACTTTTTTTGAAAAATATTCCCATTTGTCGCCAGTGGTGGCGTCACCAGTGGCGACAACTGGGAATAACCCAAGATATGCATCCAAATCTATCTCATCTCAATATCACACGTGAACCTTTCATTCCATCAAAACTCGTCTGAAGTTAATAAAAATGCCACAAAATTCACCCTTTATTAACACAAGGTGTTCAAAAAAAGTAGCAAATAATGAGAAGACGGAGAAAATGTTCAATTTTCATCCGTCATAAAAAGTACCAATATCCGAGCGAACTTTGTTCTTATGGTACTTGGGAGTAGGGTGGCTGTGAGCCAAGATTTTGATTACCAGATGAAAACATGAAAGCCATCTTGGAATTAGTTGTACTAAGATACTTTTATTTATTAGTACTATCCAGATAACAGCTGTAAAAAAATGAGAAGTACCTTAAGTTCTTTTACCTTACGTCCTAAGTACCTCCTTACTTCTGGGTATTAACTTTTTATTTATTGAAGTGAAAACTTCTTTAGCGGCGTTGTGCACTTTTTGGGATGGGTAAAAAATGTTAAACTCACGTCAGGACACGTGACCTGATCGAAAATTCGTAGGACGGAAGGAGAGTGGACCGCCGCAAAATGAATATATTTTTTATCCGCAAATTATAAAAAATGCACGACGTTAATGTTTATGTACGGTAGTGGTACATCATCATCATATCAGCCGAAAGACGTCCACTGCTGGACATAGGCCGCCCTCAAAGGGGGGAGGGGTTGCCATAATCGCCACGCTTGGCAGGTGGATTGGCGATCGCAGTGTAGTTGTTGCACAGAACCACAGAGAATGCTGCTGCCCATTCTCTGGTGAGTCCCTTAATCGCCTCTTACGACACCCACGGGAAGTGATGGGATGGTGCTATTCTTTAACGTCCGACACCATACAGAACAGTGGCCTTACTATGAAGCCTTAAAACGATCACGATTCCGCTCTAAGAAGGAGATGGAGCGATACATAGCGAATAGCACTATCCCTTTTACATCATCGGAATTGGATGGCATTAGCACGTCATGGTGAGGCAACAGAACAGTAGTGGTACATGGGCGGACTTAATGTAACAAGGCATTCTCTGCCACAATCAACCTTTGTCTTAAAAACGACTACCTACACTGTGGTAGGTGTACAAAAAGTAGATAATATTTAAAATAAGATATGATTTCGGTTTCCTTGTCTTCTGCCAGACAAACAAACAAACAAACAAAGTTTGTTTGTCTGTCACATCAACTTAAAATTATAATGTTAGTCAAGACACTTCACACGAAAGATGGAGTTCCTACTCGTAACTTTCTAACCCCAATATATCAAAAATGACTTTCAAAGTAATCTATTTAACCCGGTCGTATTATTTCATACAACTTCAGGTGTGACTTATTTAACTAAAGGGAGTTTGAGAAGTTTCAAGTTTGATCATAACATCGTAATTTAATCGGATGAAATTATTTACTGTTCGTTTTGCGATCTAAACATGTTTTTCTTTAATGAGAAACTAAGGGTTCTGAACTTTTCTTTAAACCTTTTAACCATAGACTCGCTGTACGTTTGTCCGTATTTGTTTATCTGTGATTGAATTATTTGTTTTTTTTTATTTCGTTTCAATATAACCATAAAAATGTAAAAAAAAAAATGAGGTACCTACTCTTAATAAGACCTTTGGTTTAGTATGTCACATGGCATAATTTGCTATTATTATTATTTATATTATTTATTCTTTTATGTGGCCCCCAAAAAATCATGTTATTAATGTACTTATTTAAGTTATATTATACCCTATGGCACTCGAAACCCTCCAAACATGCTCAGCACTAACCATGAATAGTTTTAGCTTAGATTCGTGTGGAAATCCTCTTGTCAGTAAATCATTCACCCTGATACGGGCAGAGGCGTCTGTCTGACTACATATTACTAGATATAACCACATCACAGTTTAAGAGTGCGCTTCCATCAGAGATGTGCGAGGATGCGTCGCGAGGGATGTGTTAGTTAAGAACACATTTCGTGTATCTATTTATCTTGTTAATTTGAGTATTTATTATATATTGCGTGTATAGTTTATGTATATATTTGTATTATTTATTTAAATGTTTGTATGTTATTAAATATCAATCGCTTTTTATTCACCATATTGCACCTACCGACATTTTCTGCATCACCCCAAGGTTGACTGGTAGAGAATGCCTATGGCATTAAGTCCGCCTCTGTACATTTGTGTGCGTAAAGTGTTAATAAATAAATAAGAACCAATAGAATCGCTTCATTTACCTAGCAATAGTCACTTAGCGCTGGGCATCCTCGCACATATCTAGTGGAAACGCGGTTGAACATAGAAGTGAGGTAAACTTTACTTGAGTCACCTAAAAGCAGTATTGTATGCGCAAAAAAATATTTACTTCATAAATTGTTAAACATTTGACCTCTATTGTATGGAAACGACGCGACGTCCTATAGATTTCATCTACATCAATCAAAGAGATATGAATCTGCAAATATCGACCACGGCCGCGGTGTCAAAGGTCGACAACGACTGGGCAGTATTCATAGTCTAGCCCAGTATCCAATATTTTAAATGTAAAATAATGACTGGTTTATTTTTTTAGCAATGATTCAAAATAAAAACTTGTAGTTTACAAGTTTTTAGTCGTGTAGCTTAAACTAAGAGATGTTCCTTCCGATATCTGATAAACTTGGGTTGGTTAAGGCTGGTAAATCGTTTCAATTCTCGGCTAAACAAAATCCTTTAGATGTACAATTATTACTTCTTAGCAATAACTTATAATGTCGTATAAGCAAAGCGGCCATCTCTTCGTGGGCGTCATAATAACCCAATATTCCGTGTCGTTCCACAAATCTAACGTGCTTAGTATTTATATTATATATATTTGTCACGAACGCGGTTCGAATAAACACTGACGCGCAATTAAACCGGGTCGCTCAGATTTTTTATAAAACCCCAGCCATAAATATATTTCGATGTTAATATATTTTTCTATTTTGAAGCACCACTAACTGTGTTCATCCATCAATTATAAAACTCTTTCGTTACTGATGGGTGACTGAGTGACTGACAGACAACGCACAGCCGAAACAACTGGTCGTAGAAAGCTGAAATTTGGCATGTAGGTTCCTTGGGGAGTGTTGGGAGCATTAAGATAGGATTTCCCGAAATTCCTACGAGAACCGAAAAAAAGGGATATGCGCGTGCGAAATTGCGGACAAAAGCTATTTATTTGTAAAAGTTGAGACTATACATAAGCGTCAGAACGTCAGAAAAAAACTCGCATTCAATTTGTAGGGACTAAAAGCCGTTGCGACACGATATTGAATTTAGTACCAAGTTACTTCGGTGCCTTCTATATTGGCACCGACTTTGACTTTGAAAGATACAGCTGACAAAATAACTGCTTTGTAAAGTTAACTTTGTATAATTACTCAAGTGACCGTTGAAGGTTCAAAAGCGTAGTAAATTGTTTTTAAATTTAATTGTCACGGATTAAAAAGGCATCCAGGCAAAGTGACATCCTATCTGTGACTAACTTATACCCGCGACTTTTTCCGCATATACAGGGCGTTCTAGAAGTGTGTGGTTATAATTATGGGTGATGTTGTCTAGCTGAAATACATAAAGGAAAAAAAAATCAAACAAAAAATGTGACTTTGTTTAAATATCGACCACGAAAAACGACAAAAAAGTTCCGAAGAAATGGCATTCTGTGATTGAACTAAAGTTAATGCCACCAACTGTAAAAGATTTTACCAGTTGTTGGCAGAGACACATTCGCTCAAAAAATGCATTTACGAAGTTAAAAATAAAGTGCAGTAAAATGGGTACTCTCATCTAAGTACCTTTTTAACCGCACTCCTCGTTGTATAGCGCCGTGCGTATCCTTAACGGTATTTTTTTAATTTCCATAAAAAAAAATCCACCAAGGTGTTTCACATTGCTAGAATAAATTAGCTGAATGATCGTACCTCTTTGGAAGCGCTTACCCGCAATACGTTTGTCTCACTTGAATAATAAAGAGAAGATGAGACGAAAGATATAGTTCTAATTTTCACCACGTGCACGTGGCGCCATTTGCAAATTCGCGCTATTTTTATAAGGAATGTGAAAGATTATTGCGACTTTTCGACTGATATCTAAAAACTAAGAGTTTGTTTCATTAGCCCTAGACTTTGTCTCGGGCTTACATTCGTCTACTCGTTTGTAAAAACCAACTTACTGCACTAGTATCATAGATTTAAATATTTAATTTATTTCATTACATAACGCGTCCGTGTTTGGATCTCTAAAGTTCACATGTATACCAAATTTCAACAAGATCGGTTCTGTAGATAAGAAAAATGGTTGTGACAGACGGGCAGACAGACACACCAGTGATCTTATAAGAGTTCCATCTTTTACGCATGGAACCCCAAAAATTATCTAGTCCCTCAGTTTTTTTTAAACAACCTGTATTATCCAACTGCTGGGCAAGAACTCTTCCATAGCCTTCTATTTGTCCCGGTATGTTGCCTAGACGAACTAATCGCGTCGTAAACGCCTCAAACGGCCTCTCTTAATAACGTATCAACCTTTGACCAACTGTTAAATTAGCTACCAACAGTAACTGAATCGTCATGTTTCCCTTTCAAACATGACGTTTCGGCTACTGTTGGTAGCTTGAAATCGGCCGTAAAAATAAGAATTTTGAGAATCGATCCACAAATGGGGAGAAATCGGTGAACATGCTTAAAAAAAATACATACAATCGAACATAGAACCAAGAAAAAAATATCCAGGAGTGAGATAATAAGCCCTTATCATCATCTGCCTAGCCTTTTCCCAAATATATTGGGGTCGGCTTCCAGTCAAACCGGATTCAGCTGAATACCAGTATTTTACGTGGAGCGGCTGCCTACTAGACCCCCACAACCCATTAACTGGGTAACACGGTACTCCTTGGCAAGACTGGTGTCAGATTATATGGCGTCTGACTATCCGTAACGACTGCCAAAGATCTACAAATGACAGCCGGGACCAGCGGCTTAACGTGCTTTCCGAGGCACGAGTCTCGGTATGTTATGATGGTCACCCATCCACAGACCAACCTCGGCAAGCGTTGCTTAACCTTGAAGATCGACCAGTGCTGCTGTTATTATTTAGCTCTTATATTATGCATACAATCTTTGTATTTTTTTATTTATTTGATAAAACGGAAAATACCTGTCCAATATTATTTGATGATCTAACTGACGGACTACATGGAATTTTTTTTTCAGTGTCTTTTTTTTTTAAGGATTGGATATCATCAAATGACTTCTTCCGCTCTGGGTGGAACGGAAGGGCTTGTCAGATTCCTACTGACTTAAGCCCATCCGTGTTCCTTTGTGTTCCAGGGCCGCGGTGACTCTTTCGAACAAATTCCGCAACCCTGGCAGGCTCTGGCCCTAGCGGGCCCCGTCTCTTATGCTGACATCTCTTTGAGGCGCGCGTGGAACACAACGCGCCATCGACCCGGGCCTGGTTGTGACCGGACAGTGAGCCACCCAACGCTCGCCGTCCGCAGGCCCGCGCCTACGGTGGCCGGGGATCGCCCTGCGACTCCCGACGCCCGGGGCGTCTTCTGTAGCGGCGGTTGGGGCGAAGGCTTTGTAAATATCTCCCTCGTTCGGCCCGCCTCCTCCTTCGCAAGCATTACTGCTTCGCAGAGGGAAGGGACCGTTTCCCACAACTTTTACGGTAGAAGAACTAAGTTGCGAGACTTGGTTTTTTTACAAGTTATGTTTTTGATGGCATATTCTTACAAACATGAGCTCGTTACTAACAACCTTGTTAATTAGAGTTTCAAAACTTGAATAAAACAAATTGAACTTTTTCGGAATTTTGCGGCGTAACCTAAAACGATTAACTTGGAAGAGTTTCAACGAAAGTATTTTGTAATTATGTGGTTAGGGGTGATTTATTTTTGAAACATATGGGTGAGTGTTTAGCAAATTGCGTGTGTGTGTAGGTTTAGTAACAAGGAATAAGACTTTATTAAATTTTGTTTTGGGAATGTTGAGAGGGATGCTTTTTGTATCGCAAAAAGATAGGAGAGATTAGTATAATTATATGAGTCAGTCTGTGAGTGGCACCGGTTACTAAAATGTTGGTTGAAAATAATTGTGAGCATGTGGAAGTCTAGAAAATAAAACATGTTTATTTAGCATAAACTTTTACTGTGTAGGAATTGGATATTGCTCGCAGAACAAATGGTTGATGGGGCCGAAAAGTTTTGGAGTGGCGACCGCGTACCGGAAGACGCAGCGTTGAAATGCCTTTTTTCAGCCGTCGCCAGCAACGCTATCTCCCTGTGCGAGCTCCCCCGGGCAGTGACCAGCGTATCGTCAGCGTAACACACCAGGTGCACTCCCGGCCGGAGCTCGCCCCTCAGCACCCAGTCGTACCGGATGTTCCACAGGAGCGGGCCCAAGACTGAACCCTGCGGAACACCGCACGATATGGGGTGCGTTGAAATGTCTCCCACAAGGTGGACCGATGACCCGGTGAGGGTCGTGGGTAGCCGGTGAATGACGGGACGCACATGGCCGATTGTTGAGGAGACACTTGGGGGAGGCCTATGCCCAGAAGTGGACGTCTTTTGGCTGATATGATGATGATGATGAAGGAATAAAATATATGTAATCGTACGATTAAGACAACAACATTTTGTGCCTCACGGCTGCGCTAAATAGGCCCAGGCTCCCTTTAGTATCCAGCAGTATCCCTTTTCACGGCAGTTTAACAAAATGCCAGACTACTGGTACTTCCTTGAATATTTTAGGATTGGAAATCATCAGATGACTACTTTCGCTTTGGGTAGAGCAGACTGACTAAAACCCATCCGTGTTCCTCCTGATGTCTTTTGCGTTCCAGGACCGCGGTAACTCTTCCGAACAAATTCCGCAACACTTCTTTGACGCTGGAAGAAGACATGCCGTGCCGACCCCATATAAATTGGAATAGAGCAGAAGTACGATGACCTTCGATGTTCCCGGTAAATTTGACAGATTTATCGGATTATTATTGTTCCGTGAATTCATTTAAACATACATACAATTATATTTTCAAATATTTCAATATACATTATAAAAAAACATTTAAATATATAAAAATAGTAGCTCACCGGTATCGGGAACAGGGCCCAAGCTACCGGTCAGGTCTCTAGAGAGAGGAACCTCCTAACATTGCGACCCGTGTCTAGAAGTACCGCTTTCTGAATCAGACCCTTCATCCAGCTGCCTAACGAGAGCCTCCTGAGGTGTTGGTCGAGCCTCGTCGCTATTAAGCTATTGGCTAACACGACTATCGGTACAATGATTGCTGAGTCCACATCCCACATGTCGATAACCTCGCGAGCCAAGTCAATATATTTGATTTGCTTATCTTTCTCGGCTTTCACGAGGTTCTCGTCATGCGGAACGGTTATGTATACAATCATTGCACGCCTCTCGATTCGGTCCACCACTACTATATCAGGCCTATTGGCAACAGTAGTCCTGTTAGTTATGATAGACCGATCCTATTATTATGATTATTATTATCTTGTAAGTCTTAGATATCCTAGGGACCCGAGGTCCCGGTACTTTGGTAGGCGTACGAGTTGCCAAAGCCAACTCGCAGAGGCCCCGTTAGACATTTCAAATGGGATGGGGCACCACCCGACGATTATCCTTGTATGCACTATGAAAGTATACCCAAGGACAATCCCCAGTTGGTTCGTCCTGAACCAACCGGGGATTGTCCTTGGGTATTACTATTGCATAATATGGAAACAAAAGATGAGACTCTATGGGTTTGGGTGGTTTCGTGGATCGATTTCCGTATACTATGCATGAACTATTGGCCCCTGCCTAACCACTGACAATATACACGGCTTTAAATGGCAGAGGGTGACTTGCACACTCAATAGCAGTGGAATTGTTTAACAGGTTACCAACTAATTTAAAGTTATAAATTTATAGCCCTCACCTATTCAAAACCAAATTAAAAGTCTTCTTGTTGGAAAAGTGTTTATACTCAGTGTCAGATTTTATGTCAAATGATAAAAATAATTGATTATAATATTAACATTGAAAAAGCTTTTAATTGAATTAATTTTTGACTTCTAGACTTTGACTTTGACTAATCATCTGACATAGCGTACATTTGACATTATATCTGACATACTTTCTGACATTTATTTATTTATAGACATCTTTTAATTGATTGACTTGATGTTTTACTATACTTTAGCTTCAAATTGTTTTGCATGTGACAATTTTACTGTAATTATTATGTACCTAGTGAATATTCTACACAATGTTTATTGTTAGAATAAATAAATAAAAAAAATAAAAAATGAGCCCCCGAAAACGGTCACTAGCACAAAGTGAAGTAGCGCCAAGGGGGCAACATATCCTGAGGTACTAGAGGAGTGGAGAGGTATACCATGGCTATCAGGACAATCCCAGAAGTACGGTCAAAATCCCTACCAGCATCTTACTGGATTATACATCCTTCTCTCGAGCACGTTTATTATTAACATTCCACTGAAGACTATCATTCCGAGTCATCATAACATAAGAAAAGCGGATTCCATCAGTATTTTACGGGCTCTACAGGATGTACATAATACGGACTATACAGCACATTAACAGTATGTTCACGTATTCTTCCCATGCTCGTTCCTTATTTCGTAACACCCTCGTAATGGGCAGCGTTTTAGAAGAAAATAAGGGGAATACTTCTTTTATTAGTGGTGACTAATTTAATTTTTATTTTGTAATGTGATAAAAATAGTATTGTTACGAGCTTCGAGTTTGCGGCATTAAAAAACCATTTAAAAAACCAAAATAGACAATTTTATTTAAAAAACTAATCACTACTTTAATCGCAGTCGATCGCTTCCGTAGTTTTCGCTTGTATCGCAAATTCAATACCTATTGATCATTTATTTATTTTTTCTCGATGACGAAAACGAAGGTAAAGGACCTTCGTTTTTACTAATTTTGGAAAAGAAAAGGAATGGAAGTTCAGGCTTTTTGACAGATTGCGACTGAGAAGCAAATGTGAACGTTGCTTAAAAATCAGTAGAATTGGAAAGAAGAAAGAAAACACGTTTATTCCGCCAGAAATTACGCACAAAAACACATTATTAAATAAAAATAACCATTAATTTGAAACTAGAGCGTTACACTGACAAACTATGTCTGTACCGGACATTATCTACCGCGACACTGGCACTCACAACTCTGATTTCGATTGATTACAAGTACCTATTTTATATTAACAAACTAAAATATTGATTGTTAAAAAACTGTCGTGCAAACCACTTGTAGACAGACGTCCACTTTTTATCGTCTCAGCTTCCCGCTATAGAAAGCTCCAATAAAACATTCAACAAAAACCGAAAAAAAAAACCGGAAAACCGAACATCGCTTCTCGACAAATAAAACTTCACTTACAAACTTTGTACTCAACAAAATGTGTTGTAGAAAAACTAATTAAGAACATGAAAGTACCGAGCTGCTGCCCCATCCAAAATTTAAGCCTCTTCAATTAAATGGGCACTGGATATAACGAGTCTTCAAAATGGACGACGTCGGGTCTCGTTAGTTCTAGTCGCACTGTTAATTCATGCTACCTTTTATTTGCTGGTGGCACTATTGATTTGGTGAGCTCGGTTTTAGGGTTCCGAACATCCGTAAAACACGGAACCCTTATTTGATCACTCGGATGTTTGTCTATCTGGCTGACTGTCTGTTACAACCAATTTTCTCCAAATCTACTGGACCAATGCTTTTTGAAATTTGGTACACATATGAAGTTCTGTAACCTAAACACGGACGCGTAACTTAAATAACTAAAATTTTGAGTATGGGGGTAACTTTTGGGGAACAAACGAGAAAACTAAAAAAAAAGTTTCTCAATTTTTTTTTTATAATCTTAAAATAAATAGTTTTGATATTATTCAAGAAATTAAAATTAAAAATTACCGTACCCCCTTAACTCCGAATTTACCGATTTTGACAAAAAAGAAATGCAGATAGTAGTTCTTTACCTAAACATTACAGAAAAATCTATAAGAAGTCTTTAGTGTTTAAATAATATATTAATAACAATAATATATTAATATGGCAAAGCAAAACCCTCAGAATGCCTTCCTGTCGGTCTGTCCGGTACTTCGCCCACGACGTCGTCTGCGCAGACAATTTTACCCCTTATCGCTTATCTTAAAGGTTGAATTTCCAAAAATCCTATCCTAATGCTCACTTATATCATAAAATGAAGCCTTTTGCAAAAAATCATGTACCTAGTCCCAGTAGTTTCGACTGTGCGTTGATATATACATCTGTGCTTAGCTTACAATTTGTACAAATTGTTTTGCATGTGACATTTTTATTGTAATATTATTATGTACCTACCGAATATTCCATACAATGTTCACTGTTTGAATAAATATATGAAATCAAACATACTGATTTTGATAATAATTTATTCTAGAGAAGCACATCTACGCAAAAATATACTATATTTAGCACTAAAAAGTAATCATCATCATCATCTGCCTAGCCTTTTCCCAACTATATTGGGGTCGGCTTCCAGTCAAACCGGATTCAGCTGAATACCAGTATTTTACGTGGAGCGGCTGCCTACCAGACCTCCACACCCATTAACTGGGTAACACGATACTCCTTGACAAGACTGGTGTCAGATTATCTGGCTTCTGACTATCCGTAACGACTGCCAAAGATCTACAAATGACAGCCGGGACCAACGGGTTAACCTGCTTTCCGAGGCACGGAGGAGTCTCGGTATGTTAAGATGGTTACCCATCCACAGACCAACCTCGGCAAGCGTTGCTTAACCTTGAAGATCGACCCGTGCGGCTGTTATTATTTAGCACTAAAAAGTAATGTGTCAAAAAAAATCCAATTAAACTGAAATCAAATTCAGTTAGAAGTCTCATTTTAATTAATTTGCCTTCCAGCCATTCAAACTTCAGTCTAAGATATTGAATGACGAACGAATATTATATTTCTGACCACATTGTAATTAGAGGTTCTGAGTAACCTTGAACTTTGATCAGGGTTCACGAAGGTCAAGTTTGTATAAGAAGTCAAGTCTTCTGAGGGCCTCGTGATAACGATTGTTTTTTTTTCCCCTTTTATGGCAACTGAGCCGGTTTCAACTATTCAGCCAGTGTCACGTTGTGACCGCACCACAGAAAGGTAGGCCGTCGAACTTTGCACCTACTTCGTGGCAGATGTTAGTCTAAGCTGAAAAGACGAACACAAGGGTTAGTAAAAACACATACTCTAATTTACAAGCTTAAATACAGATATAGTAGGTCCAAAATGATTGACATGTGCTACAAAACTGTTAATCTGAAACATTTTTTTACTTTTGTCACCAATCGGTCGATTCAGTAAAAACAACATGATAACCTGGGTGAAGTGAGCATGAAGTGAGGTGTCATTACAATTGATGATTGAGGTTGACAACTCACTTAAAGCTCGCTCACCTAAGAAACTACGCAGTGATAATGTTTTATAGAATGGCAGTATAGATTAAGGCTTGCAAACTACATAAGTTTGGAGTTTACAGAGACAATAATTGATAAAGACATGATGCAATTGCTAAATTTTTGTTTGTTTTTGAATTTGTGATGTAAATGATATTGATAAATGATATTTATTTTGTTAGTAGGTTAAACATACCACTTCTATGTTTTTGGCTAATTTTAAACTAAATGAGGCTGGTGTTTCCTAGTTGACTACCCTGAGAAGAAACACCGAAACAAACTCAGAGGTCAAATACAATTGTACTGGTCAAATGATATGAGAAACATGTAGGTTAAATGTCTGAAGTGGTCTTTTGAGGAAAGTACTACACAGATTTAAGTGGACCTGTCCAGACAGTGCAAGCATTTGTCAGTTATCGTGTAGCTCAAACTTAAAACTTTAAGGAGCTCAACGATTTGACGAACAATATAAAGTAAGGACATTTGGGTAGCCCGCATAAAGAATTCAAATTGCCAGACTAACATGAAATGAAATGAACCTCTAATATTGCAATCTACTTGGTCCTCACATTCACAATACGTTATATGACAATACAATACATGTGATATTACAATCTTACTTGTTACAACTTTAACTAGTCCTCAGTAACCATCTTTTGAACTAGAAATATATACAGTCCCATATTTATAGAAAATCGCTCGAATCCCAGAAAACACATAAAGGTACAAGTATTGATTCTTTTATGTTCAAACTTGAGTACCTACTAAAGTTCTTACCCATCTATGCAATAATTCTCTTCGTGCTCGATAAAAGGTAGAAGAGCTGTAGATGTTTCAAGAAACTAGTCGTTTTCCTTCAATACTTAAAGAGGCACAAATGTAGCCTTACTATCGTTCTGCTAAAAGCTGTAATTGAACTCACAATAAGAGCAGAAATTCTAAAAGCAGAAGTATAAATTAGATAAGCTATATTGCTCGTAGATTTCACAACCAACAGAAGTTAATGTAAAAAGAACTAGTTAATAATAATTATCTGGAAATAAGTAATCCTCCCGATCTGATTTCGGTCATGGTGGTGAGGTGAAACGGGTTTTTGGACTCGTATTGGATTTATTGTCCTGCACATGGCTGTGCGTAAACACGGGTGCACTCCGTATTTCATCACTGTTACAGTCCAACGGGATGGCCGCCATTCGTTTCTACTAGGAAATTATCAGGTACAGAATCAACGGCATAGCGTTATTTTCTGGGCTATATATACGTTATTTAATGGGACTATCACATAACCAACTACCAAGCTCCAAGGCACTGAATTTTAAGTGATAACTTCTTATGGGAGGGTAAACCATTGGGTTCCAACACAGCCGGAACGCCGACGGTGACAAGAGCTCGTCGGATGATGTCGTTAAGATTCGCGTGCCGCGCAATGCGACCCGCGCTACGGCTGCATGACAGGCCGTGGTGTCCGAGGCTGTTGACAACTTCGCCACAGTGGCAGCGATGAGGATAACAACAAGGAGCGCCAAGACGCAGGCAGGCAGCGAGGCGGAAAGTAGTATCGTCGAACATGGTGCCAATGTTCGACGACGGTAGTGCGTGAAGCCAGAGACCCGACTCCCACTCACCCACAGCCAGCAGGCGCGCACGCTCTGCAGTAGTAGTTGATGTGGCAATAAGTTTTTCCTGAACTTGCCTGCAGAGCGGCTCGTCCCACCGTCTCTGGGATGAAGGGTAGTCGGGCGGATTTGAATTCGGGCAAGCGAGTCTCCAGGCCTCCACAGCCTCGGTGAAGTACGGCACATCAAAATCAATCAGTGTAGAAACTAGAATATTCCTGATTAATTTATCAGTGCCGTACACCGAGGATATAAAAGCCGGTAAACTAATACTGGTAATTTTGCGGACGCCGAGGCCTCCCATACGGATGGGAAGGGTTGCTTGCGCCCAGGCTTTGTCGTCCAGGGCCACATTTAAAATTAAAGTAAGTGTATGCTTGATAATTTGGTCTATTTTGTCCAAAAGGTGGGGGTGCTTCCATAAATGGGAAGCACGAAGGAAATATATTAATTTTGGGCCGAAGCAGCAATGACGAATAAGAGTGATGGCCGAATGCATGTTAATTTGGAGCAATCTTTCCGAAACGTCATTAAAATTTTGAATTTTTTCTTCAACAAAATCTGGAAAAGAATTCTCAAAGATTGGGCACCCAAGGAGACGAAGAGAGCTTTTGTCCATAATTTTGATTTCAGGGGCTATTGTGTTGAATTTTGGAAGTGTAAGTAGTCTGTCAGTGTTGTCCGATACAAATAATTCGCATTTGGAAAAGTTCAGATCAAGTCCTATGCAATGGAATTGATTTTTTAAAAATTGTAGGTCATTTAAGACAGTCTCTACATCGCCTCCAAGGGTTCCATCATCAAGATACCAAACGTTAAATTTAGAATTTAGCTGTCGAATAATTGGGTGAATAGCTAAACTAAAAATCACTGGCCCGAGGGGATCACCTTGTTGACAGCCAACTGCAGATTTCAAAAGGTTGTCCCGATATAGTAATTTAGATGGTTGTCTATAACATTGCCAGAGGAAACTGAAGATTTGAGGTATTTCTTTTTTAGCTTCTGCCAGCAAGGTGTCCCTGTTTACCGAATTAAATGCATTTTTGATGTCAACCTTCAGGATAACCTCTCCTTTGCCAGAATTTAGATAGGTCGACAGTGCGTGTACGGCAGCCTCACAGCCCCCTTTGGAGCCGTAACCAAGCTGCAGGGGCTGGAATTTTTTCGAAAGAACCTCACCATAAAATTTACAACAAATCTTGGCTGCTATACGACGGTAAGTAGTTCCCACGGCAATGGGACGAATGCCGCCATCCCTCTTGCGCAGGGCACATAAATTGGCCCCGTACAAGACGTCGATGACGGCTTCGTTTACCTTGCCGGAGAGCATAAGGTTGACCAGAGCCGTTAGCTCCTTCAAAAGCAACTCACCTGCTTCCCCGGCGCCTGAACAAACAAGGTCTTTAAGATGCTGAGGACTTAGGCCGTCGAGGCCGCCAGCAGAGCCACTGCGGAAGGAGCTAACAGCTGTGATCACCTCACGACCTGTAACGGTGAGGGTGTGAATGTCCGGATTAGGGGGGTCGGGTAAAGAAAGGTCATCCGCTGGGGCAGGGTGCTTGGTCTCCAGAGCTGCGAGAGTATCTGGAGAACATGGTGCCACCACATCGCTACTAAAAAGTATCCTGGCTGCTCCGCTGATGTCACCTTCCCCTAACTTAGCTTCGACCAGATTGGAAATGCCTTTTGAAGGGCACTTCTGTGTTGATAATTTTGTGTCCAAATTGTGGGCCGAGACGTTACAGTTTTCTTTAATTTGTGCAGTTAAAGTTTTTTTGGTAGCCAAATTCTTATTTACATGTAAAACTCTATATGGGAAGGTGAGTAGATGTTCCCAGGCACTTAGCGAGTTCTCCCGGGCGGCACGGCGGACACATCCTGCTAGATGTCGTGCTACCAGAGGTCTTGCGCCACGGGGAACTCGCTTTAAAACGGGTACAGAGTTTTTGAATTTTGACAGGGTTTTCCAAAACAAGTCAAAATTGGATGTAGCTGGTGTAGGAGGTGTAAGCGTAATGTCAGGGTCTGAAGTGAGTGCATGTTGGGGTTTGTGTACCTTTCCAATATGCACATTCAGACCCCGCTTACCTTTGAAAAATCGTGCCTGGGTGCAGAGAGGACACCTCTCCAGGAAGCTTAGCGAAGGTTGACTTGCACTACCTTCTGCCACATCACTGCTACCACTAATCATAGCAGTTTAATGTAAAAAAAACACTATTTAAAACGAGTTATGAAAAAAAAACACACTAAACATAAAATAAAAACTGTCAATAAAATTATTGACAACACGTGTCAAGACAGGCGCGCAGACGCGCTGGCGGCCTGGAGCGCCGCGCCGTCCAGCCAGGCATTTCGGCGGCGGGTATCCTGACAACCGTTGCCAGGAGACACGTAGCCTGGCGTCGCGTCCTCAGCGTCGTCTCCAGATGAATAAGAGATGAATTATATCAATAAAATCGTAGTTCATTCCTTGGATAAAAACTTGTTCTCAAAATAATAGGTTTATCCCTTAAATAATAGCTTCGTACTCAAAATGGTAGATATATCTGACACCAAATAAATTTTATTATTATCGTCCCCAGATTGCGACTTGTTATTATTTGTTATTTTCTCACCAGTACAGTTACAATTTACTTATTCGTTACCGATTACAAGTTCAGTTAATTAATTACATTCATTCAAAACATTTTCAAGTCAATTAATTTAGTCCTTATAACAGCGGTGTAGACATGCTAGGAAAAAGATTAAGCATTACCATACAACGTGGCAATGCCGCCAGTCTTTTGGGTACACTTCCAGTCGACAGCGATGCGGATGAATTTTTTGACGCCATATTTTAGGGTTTATTTAGTTAGGAGATTTTATTTTTATTTCTAGTGTATATAGTTAGTTAAGTATTTATGGAATAAAGACCCTTGAAAATTATAAAATAAATATGTTCAAAGTTATCACTTCAGTTGGGTGTCCCGAGACGCACACGTTTTTTTTTCTGGACATGACCTTGGTATAAAACCTAGGAACAGGCTCAGCAGTCGCGGTTACGACCACTAGACCAACGGGGTGACCTGAGTCTCAGAGCCGAAAGAAGAAGAACGAGGTCAAAAACAAGTCCTACGATATAATAGATTGACCAAAACAATTCTGAGTAGCTTGCCCATAAACACCGCGACAACCTTTAAATTGTCTGCAGCTTAACTTATTCATACCCCGCCGTCTAAACAAAAGATCAAGTTTCAGCCAGATTTCGTTCAAGCGCACTCCGATGTTTTGACTTGTATTGTGTTACAAACAGATTTCTCTACGGTTCTTTAAAACAGGCACTTCCCGGCCCCGGAACCATCTTGTTGATCTGGCAAAGTATTCTGGTATTTGACGAATCCTTTTGATAATTTAGAGCTTGAGGTTGATGGTTTAGAACCGCTCGGTTTTGGAGTTCGGGTTTGGAAGATGCAGCGTTCGAAAAACTCCTATAACATGGATCAGTGACCTGGTCAGGGTCAGGAGTAGTCGCTGAATACGAACAGCACAGGTCCGGTCAGTGTGACAACGCTGTACCAGTCTAAAAAGATTATGTAACATTTTTTTCCTTTTTCTGTAGTTATTCACTTTCCTCGTAAATCAGTTTGTCAAGACAATTACTAGCTAAGAAAAAAGTTCTAACAAATACGCCCGGTTTCAACAGAAACGCTAAATCGAAAACGATCAGGTTCATTACTCCAGGGACTAGAGAAAGTCTGGATTACAAAATTACCTTGTGAGCCACATAGGGAAAAGCTGTCGAAAAACTTTACCAATTTTCGTAGAGCACGCAGAATTTTTATTTGTTGTCGCTACTTTCAATTTCAGGGAAGTTTTTTTGATAGGCAGTATGTCTCTATGTGGAGAAGTTAGGGTAACGTATCTAGTTTATTAAACCAAAAAAACGGAATGGAAAACGGTTCATATAACGCTATCAACCGTCAAAAATATCGTTGTATTTTTATTGATATGATCGCATTTGACCACAATCTCAAAGTCAAAGTCAATTCATTACTTCAACTAGACCATTGAAAGGCACTTTTGAACGTCAAATTTACAGTTTGAAATTAAAATATTAGTGACTCTCTGTTGTCCATTCGCAAAAAGTACATTCTTATGGAGAAGAACGGACAAAAAACTCCATAGTTACTCTTTGCAAATACTTATAATTTTACAATATTTTGTAAACATACATTGATCAATTGATTATATTATGTGAGCACAATGCATATAACACACTTATATACTAATAGGTACAACAAAGCACTACCCGCAGAGGTAGAATTAAGTTTCCTAGCAAGGGACATGGTACTCACATATGTACAAATTTTGCAACCGTTGATTTATATAATTAAACAACAATGGATCAATCTCACCTGATGGAAAGCGATAATGTGGTATAATGTGGTGGTGTGGATGGAGCACCCTTGCCTTGAAGTATTAATTACTTTGAGTAGAAGTCAACCCTGCAGTTTGGCACTAATAGTATGATTGCAACAACAAAAGAAAGCAGTTGAAACCATCGGGCCTCATTGGTCATCTGCTGAAAATTTCCCACTGATGACCTGCTGATATTGGCAGGATTCCGCTGAATGTGGGAAGCACAAGACCAGTCGATGTGGTGACGCTTTGGGAAGACCAGCGGCCCTACTATGACGTGCTAACGCTACCAATTCCGATGATGTAAAGGGTTTTAAGACTTCATAGTAGGGCCCCTACTCGTATGTCTACCAGTGGACGTCTTTGAAGGTTATGAAGAGAAATTGCTTCTTTTTCCTCATATCGACAATAATATTATTGGCTACAAGAGAACCTTAGTTGGTTACGTGAAATAAACGTGCACTTGGCTGTTTTTCAAATTTACCTTTAACATCTTAAAGCCTATCCTACGGAACCTTTCAACTTGAGAGATTCGACACGTATTTGTCTGAATTTTGAATTGAGATGAAAATATGTGAGAATATCGAGACAAATATTTTTTGGGGTACAAACTTGAAAAACATTTGCGACGTCATGAAAGTTTCGATATACGTTTTTACATGTTTGATTTACCCAATTACTTGGTATCGACTTGTTAGCGAAATTCCAAGTATGGAGAAACATAACAAAAAGATTTATATCCAGTTAAAACTGTTTTTATACTGAGGGGTTGTTAAGTGACTTTAGCAATCGAATTACAGGGAAATATCGTTAATAAAGTAGGAAAATCTTACTCCATATTTGCGTCCCACTTCAAAAAAGGTTTTTACCTGTTTCAACATTTCCTGGTATTTTAAAGCATTTCTTGACGGATTTTATTTGAAGAGTCGCCTTTTTTCATACAATTCTTGTTCGCGATAGTTGCGTTGAGCGCAAGTTTCAGCTGCTTTTGCTGCATGCAGCGGTGCATTTTAAAGTTTAAGTTTATAGTTTGTATGCATGTCAGTTTTGTGCAGATTAATGTAATTTTTTTCTTTCTACGTCTTCTTTTCTTGTGTGTTGTATTTTTTCCTTTTGTTGTAAGTTGTACGTTGCTCTTCTACCTTAAAAAACGTCCATACCTAATAATAAAAAACGTTTTTACAAAAAGATATTACCTAACTGACTTCCAAATAAAAAAAAACACTACAAAGTATAAAATAACTTTAACGTCGGAAGTTGGTGTTAAAATACGAAGAAACAACCAAAAACACAGGATGATGTATTTTCTATTTCCTCTAGCTAATTTAATTTAAAAACCAAAGTACTGAACCGATTCTGATTAAATTTCTGTGGGACCCATCGGAACGTATATTCTATCACATGAAAAAATAAATTTTCAAATCACATCACACTAATATTGCAAAGGCGAAAGTTTGTGAGTGTGTGTGTGCATGTTTGTTACTTCTTCACGCGCAAACGGCTGAACCAATTTTGATAAAATTTGGTATGCAGGAAGCTAACACCATGGATTAACACATAGGCTACTTTTAAACCGCAGGTAACACCGCGGGGCGCAGCTAGTTGGTTCATAAATGCATCTGAAGAATATGCTTATTGAATGGTAATGATACCTAATCTTTGATGAATAATGATGAAATGTAATTTTGATGAATAGTATTACGGTTTATGCACCGTGTCTTCCTACCAATATGTACGCCACGATGTGCGGCTGAACATGTTAGAACTTTTCCTTATCACATTATTACACCATATTTAAACAAATAAAAAAAAAAAAAAAACTACACAACACCACTAATATACCTAAACTATTGAACAACGACCAGACGTCGACAACGTAAACTACTTTGAGTAACACACCAAATAGGTACCCTGAAGCGTTTTGATTAATTCATAGATGAGAGGAGCTCGTGGCTAAATAATAACCGCCGCACGGATCGATATTCAAGGTTACGTAAGGGCTCGTTTAGGTCGGACCACCTTAACATCCCGAGACCCAAACCACATTAGGGTGCTACCACACCAATCGATCGATGGTAGAATTGATTAGTCGACGTCGATCGTTAATTTCTACTACACCAGTCGATCGATCGTCGATCGATGGCTTCTACTTCTACCACACCAATCGAACAACCTCGATAGATGGTTTTAGTTTTGAGGGTTTTGATTGGTCTGGTCCCATCTTTGACAGTCGTTACGGGAAGGCAGAAGCCAGCATATCCGTCAATTAGTTGTATTGCTGAGGGAAATCGTGTTACCCAGTTACTGGATGGCGGAGATCAGATAGGCATCCGCATCTTGTCAGACTAGAAGCCGACCCCAATTTAATAGGGAAAAGGATATAGGCACTATATCAGGAGTTCCCAATCTTTTTTACACTGCGACTCCCTTTGAGTGCTATAATTTTTTTGCGACGCCATTGTAAAATAAGATACCTACGGTAGCTGCGTTTGTGAAATCGAGGTACGTAGAATATTGATTCTACGTACCTTCTCGTTAAAAGCAAGTTGCTTGCAACTTGCTTTTCTATTCTACGTACCTTCTCGTTAAAAGCAAGTTGCTTGCAACTTGCTTTTCTATTCTATTCTGATTAAGATACACTGAAAAATATTTATAAAATGTCGATAAATGCTCGACAATATTTCTATTGTAAACTTAGCTACGGATCTTGGGCAGTATTTTGTTCGCATAAAACCTTTAAAATATGAAAACACATTTCTTTACTTAACTTCTGTTGTTTGCGACGCCCCTGGGAAAGCACCGCGACACCCCGGAGAGTTGCACAGTTTGGGAACCCCTGCATACTGCACCCCCTATCATAGGTGTATTATGTGCTGTTGTGATCGAAGGTTACCGACAAAGCTCGAAGGATCGCCAAACTGAAGTGGTAGTGGTCAGGGAGATTGCTCGCAGAACTGATGATCGATGAGGCCGTAAAGTACTGGAGTGGCGACCGCGCACCGGAAGACGCAGCGTTGGACTGCGCCTGGCCACAAAGTGGACCGATTGCCTGGTGAGGGTCGTGGGTAGTCGATGGATGCGAGACGCACAGGACCGGTTATTGTGGTGATACTTGGAGGAGGCCTATGTCCAACAGTGGACTTCTTTCGACTGATATGATGATAATGATTATGTAATATATTTAAAAAAAAACAATGTATAAAAAACGATGTATAATAAAATGATATTGATCGCAAACAGCGACCTTCGTTTTTTTTATACGATAACTACATTTTCCTCTGTGATGTGCTGTGTGATTGCATGTAAATGCAGTTAAAGGTGGAACGCTTTTTAAATAGGCTGTCGTGTTAGTGCTTATTCATGTCCAGTTTAAATAAATATAAACTAATTATAACGAGGTAAATTGTTTGTTTGTAACTACAGGGATTTCTCTATTTTTATGTATTATTTTATTTATATTTCGACAAAAATCACAGTTCATGTGAGATAGGCAACGGAAGTAGAGTTGCGAAAAAACTTAGTTGAAAACAATGTAGAAATGGGGTCAAGTACATTTTAGAAATAAATCTTCTTGGTTCTATAAAGACATCTGAATTTTTGTGCATTACTCACTTTCCTCAAAAATACAAGTTTAAACATAACTTCAAATCCAACTCGTAAGTAGCAAACATTTTCATCAATAATTTTCAGAATAACCTATTTGAAAACTGTCATCTAAATAAACAGCAAAAACTCTGTGCCAATATTCCATATAAATTCTAAGGCATAGCTCACACGATACAGAACAGGCTATCAAAGCCCACCGAGGCGTGTCTAACACGAGCCGGCAACTCCACACATTACAAAAATCCGTCCTAACGAATTAGCTCCGAATGAACGAGTAGCGGACAAGACAGGGATATGAAAAAGGACTTACGGCTTCCCAGTGAGGGATTGCGCGCGTGTGTCCCTTGGTTTACAAGTGGGGGATATTTTGGATTTTAAGGGTCGTTGGTAGTGGATACAATGGAACTATAAATAAGAGTATAAGATAAGGCTTTAGGTATGCGTACCATAGTATCTATTTCCGGTCAACTTTGGGTTGTCATAATATAACTATGTATTAGCATATATACATATGTGTTATATAAGCTGCATATTACTCTCCCAAAGCGTCTTCTGATTCAGAAGCGCAGAGCACGAGCAGTAATTACTATGCTTGCTTTTGGCGGATTGATGATTTCGGTTTCATCTGAATTTATATTAATATTATTGCAGAAAAAAAAAACAGATTTAAGCTTAATAGAGACTATAAAATTACAAAGTTTACACAATTACTCAAGCTTTAAAAAAAACATGTACAAGCGGGATGGCAAGGAGGAGGCTAATACTTCATGAGGCATCAAAATTTTCGTCCACATGGCTGTCAATATGAAAAGTGCCAATGCGTTGGCAGCATTCCGTTGAATGGCATGTGAGCGTTTACGTTAACGCGATCAAGTACAAAAAAACCGGCCAAGTGCGAGTCGGGCCACCGCAGTTGCATATTACAATTGCCGACTTGTAATGCTTATAATGGTGCATTTGACATGGTTCGTAAATTTATATTTACTACTTATTTTACGTTACTAACAACTAGAAAAAAACAAAGGAAAAAGAGTTTATTTGCGGCTAGCATGACGCATATAAAAATAGAATAAACAAAATGACAAAAGTTATGCAAGTTGGGAAGATATGCACCACATTCGCGAAAAGACCATCACTCAGCATAATGCTGGGACTCGTGTGCGAGACAGAACCACAGCACTGGTTTTCAGTGACAACCTATCGGGGCAGCATAAAAGTAATTAAAACGAAATAAATAAACAAAATATAAATATAATAAATATAACGTTTAGAAAACGGCAACAAATTGTTGCGCAGATGATGGAACGTAGCCGACAAAAAAGTGGTGCGTAAAACACTCAAACAACAACAACAACAACTTTATTTAAATATCTAACTAATTTTCAATGTGATTTGAACATAGAAATTTTGTTTATTATATCTATGGATTTGTACGAAATTGTCCGTCTTCAAATCCATTTCATGGTCGACTATTACTCGTTAACTTGCAAAAACTACTTAGCTGGGATAGTTTTCATTTTAAACTCGTTATTTACGCTACTACCATGATTTTTTTCAGGTCTCCAAAAGCAATCGTTTAGCTGGCAGAGGGAGCGGGCACTTCATTCTAACAAAAATTAGCACTTTAAAGCTTAATATTTCGTGATAATATTTCGAAATGGATCTTTGGATGAAAAAATGGTTTTAACACATCCTTAATATTTTACCACTTTGTCGGTGTGATTAATATGTACTTCTCTGAGCTAAACCGCGAACGGCGCGGCCAGACAGACAGCCGGAAATGGCGAAACTATAAGGGCTCTTTGTTAACTACAGAACCCTTAAATCAAATTAATTAAGAAACTCGCACTCAGATTTCCGAACAGGCCATTTAAATATTTACCTACTACTCACAATCAAACTTTACCAGCAGCCTTCCAAAATAAAATGAAAGTAATTGAATAAATAATAAATATTTATTGAACATTGCATTCCATTATTCATTGTAAATACAATTAATAAATTGGTTCAGGATAAGACTTTGCAATTGTATTTCATTTTCGGTTGTTACCTCGACAGCTTGAAATTTGACAGCTTTATACGCTTTTCAGCCTTGCAATCAGAAGATAGGCTGAGTTCCAGCCAATTATATTGGCCGTTGCTGCTGGAATATTATGTTCCAGAAATCTGGTCACGTCTCAGTAAAAGTTAATGGTATTTATGTTGTTATATGGAAAAAGATTTTGACGTCGAAACGGAGTTTAAACGAGTGCAATGCCACGTTTCTACCTGCAACAAGATGACATGCAAGTTGCTTTACATTGCGGGCTGTCGCAGTATAATGCGATTAATCGCTCGGTCGTGCTCCGCAATAAAATTAAACTTGCATGCGAGTTACTTGCGGGTGGAAACGCGATCTTATAACCAGTTTAGTGTTATAACACTACGTTAATTAGTTTACTCTTCAAGCAGTAATATAATAATATATCCTGGGACAACTCATACACGATCATCCGATCCCAAACTAGGCAGAGCTTGTACTATGGCAACCAGATAACTGATAAACATACTTATATATTTCTAAATACATAAATATTATAGAAAAATTACACCCAGACACAGAACAATGATCATGCTCATCATACAAAGATTTGTCCTGGGTGGGAATCGAACCCACAACCTCCGGTTATGCACTCAGGGTCATTAACCACTCCACCAACAGGCCAGTCAGTGATGCTCAATGGGGGCAATCACATTAACGTAGAATACATATATAGTAATAATTATAATATCGAGAAACAACTATATATAAGCTCTATACGTTCGCACCACTATATTAGACCGGATATAACATCGCAGGATAAAAAAAAATATTACTTGATAGACATCACAGTCCCCAATACACACAACATACAGAAGACAATCACTGAAAAATAAGTAAATATGCTGAACTCAAAGATGAAGTTATTAGAATCTGGCGACAAGAAATGGTATATGTAATTCCAATAGTACTTTCCACCACAGGCGTTATTCCAAATCATCTCCTTTATAGTTTAAAATTGTTAGACCTTAAAGAAACCCTCTAAATAACAGTGCAAAAGGTAGCGATTCTAAATACATGTAGGATTGTAAGGAAATTCATGCAGATAGAAGAGAACGAAGTAGGACCCCATCACACAACACATTAAAGAACACATGCTACATGTACTCGGCTTGGCCCGTAAATGTGAGCGAAACCAGCCAAAGAGCTGAGAAAAAAAAACATATAACCCATAGTAATAATAATAATCATCATTTTATTATTAGACTACTAAGGGCCATAGATACAATACACAAAAGAATCTTTAACAGTAATGAGGGAATTATTGTTTAAGATTATTTTCTGTATAAATCAATATTACTGACTACTTAATTATTAATAATATGCTCACCAGAACTTAAGGTATTCTCGTCATAGGTACGGTACATAGATAGAGTTTATCTGAAAATCGAATAGTGAAACCTGTCACCAAAACTTTCTCATTTAGATCCACATAGGAACACGTAAACTAATATTAAATCTTATTTTCAACTTTCTTCAAGATCCCACTTAAGTCCAGAAAGGACAAACTTTGAGAATCATTTCACACGTGTTCACATGTGCGTTGACAAATTGGCGAAGATATTCCGTTCACCAGCGAACGAGATTGCTCGTGATTCATCTAATCACATATTTAGGACGCCTTAAGCTAGATAAATTGGTAATGTTTCAGCGTTAACAGTTGTCGAAAAGCCAAAGTGTAAAGGATTTACCTTGCGACATTTCAGTAATAATGCCACGCTGACTTGGACCTCCTTTTGCTTCAAGTGCCAGTCAATCAGACACGTCACAAGTAATGATGGTCTTGCATACAGAAATCGTCTTTATTACTACGAAATAAAGTTGCTGCTGAAATACGGCTGCAAAAAGTCATGAAAGGCTTCTACCACGTAACGTCATTATAAATATTCTGACGATTAAACTGGATGTAATAATTTATGGTCAACGCCAGATAAATGTGGTATAACGGTCATTGACCCACCTAAATTTTTTGACATACTTACTTCCCAAAACAGAAATAAAGACATAAAGCTGTCCTGAATCGACATCTATCGTGATTCTTTACATTTTCTAGTCATGAAAAACGATTCATAATTTATGGTCCAGGTACCTAGGAAGAGATATTAAGAAAAGGGCAATGACCGTTATTGCAAATTTATCGGGCCTCAACCATATATCTATTAATTACACTTAAGATAAGTGTTAGTTTGGAAACCAGCGACCGGCAACTATTAGTTGTCTGAATTTAACCGACTTCCAAAAAGAGAAGGTTCTCAATTCGTCAGTATGTATTTTTTGCTACTGGACCTATTCGACGCAGCTGTAAGACACACAATATTATTGTTTTAAAATTAAGTTTATTAATAGTAGTATCTACATTGTGTGTACACGTAGATAATTATTATTTTCCAAATTAAAATCCAGGCAATCATGAGTGTTATTTTTGCAATAATGAAAATGGGGTCGAAGTCAAATTCCAAGTCGGACCAGCGATGCATATTTCTTGACGTGGGTCTATCTTTCTATATATCTATCTATTGGGATATGGTTTCCGCACTTAGTTCTGATCTTGGACCATTGTGCGTGGGCCATGGCGGCCGTCATTCCAACCAGCCAACCTCCCTCCAGAAGCAGATCAGTCCTCCTAAAGAGTTCAGGGTGTCTGTGAGTGAATTCGGTGTCCCTATTGTTTGTCTACGTATATCGGCGACGCCTGTGCACACAAGGAGCACGTGCGACACCGTTTCCTCCTCCTCCATGCATGCTCTGCACAGAGGACTGTCTGTTATACCTATTGTGGGTCTAATTTTCTTGGTTATTTGGACAACTACGGAACCCTATACTGAGAATGGCCCGACACGCACTTGGTCTGCAGTAATTTCTTTATTTTCTTGTGTCTTATGTCAGATTCAGTGATCCTCCGGTACAAAAAAGCCGTATAATATGTTTGCAGTAATATGGTGCCTGACTGTAAAAGCACCTAAGCATAAATTCTTTAACTTTTTTTAATTCTTTTATTTAATGTGGTTTTCTCTTGACTCTAGTCTAGGTCATAGATACCAGAGACAAAGTCGACGATGGAGCGAGCTTACCCAGAAGAAGCCTTTTCATATAAATTTTGAAGAGATTAGGGTTGGGTAACTTCATGCAAAATTCACTACTCCTAGACAATCTTAACAGGAAGTTAGTTTAGTTATCGTCACACTATCGAAGTGAAGGTCGGATGTGCAAACTTTGGACCTGCAGACCGGACTCGTTAGAAGTACAAATATTGACGGGACCCGGGGGCTGGGACCTGGGGGCGTGCCATTTGTCCGGTGGTACGCGAACTATAGTCGCAATGCGGATCTAGACTGTGCCAAGCTTTTGAGACGAGGATAACGCTCTGTTTAGATTTGATATTGGTAGGATATAAAAAAAAACTCACATTTTGGTACCGCTTCCAACAGTTGTATTCAGGCGTATCAATGTTTAAATTAGAAGCGGAACCACTTTGGTTCTGTCAAAACTGACTCGCTGTAAAAGATCATGAAATCATGAAACGAAACGTCGTTTCATGAGTTCATGATCCTTTGTAGCGATTATGCAAGTCAGGAACTCTCATAAGAATGCTTATTATTTATTTATTAATATACTAAATATACTTTTCGCACACAAATGTACAGAGGCCTTTTCTAACAAAGTCCAGCTTACTTTTGTTGGTTGTTCTGTTAAAATTATTAAAAGCCTGTATCCATTCAAAATAACAAACAGCTGGTTCCAACCTAATTGTAGAGGATAATCAACAGAGGTCGGAATAAGGTAGAGTTTCTATGTACTTGCATAGAAATGTTGATATTAATATGGATCTTCCAGGGATTCCTAATAGACAATCCCGTGTGACCAACAATATTACAAATAAATAATAAAAAATTTTCTTTTGTTCTCACAAGCTATGTTGTGCGAACTACAAATGTGGCAACATCGCGCGTGTGCGCATTGGAATTTTGCAACTTCGGACATTCGATGTCGTTGATGTAAATGTGGCTACCTACGTCACGCGTGCAGTGGTTTAAATTGTGTAAAAGTAAATAACTTTTTTATTTAATAAATCACGGGATTGTTCTGCTCTTTAAAATTAGTTTTGGGATTTGAGGCATATCCACTTTATTCTTTCTCTGTATGAAATCAGTATAAGTACGTAAATAACTGTACCTAATTCCGACCTCTGATAGTCAAATTGCTTCTCCTATGTCTTGATACCAGCCTGGTTTCGATTAAGCAACCTGTGAGTCACTTTCAAGACTCGCTTGTATGAGCCATCAACGTATTCTTTCGTATTTCGGCCACACAGTGCGCAGAGGCGACGAAAATTTGGAATACTGATTGTGGTTAGGAACATTGAAGGCAAAAGATCGAGCGGTCGTTCACCAACAAGATGGAACGAGATTATTTCCACATAAAAATTACGATAAATCATTTTATACGGAATCATGTCCTCTGAGCATACTACTAACTACTACATGCTCCAATATAAAAATGAAATAACAGTGTTTAATAACAATTAAAATTATTTACCACGCTCTTAAAAGTCAGTGTACACTCAAAGCATAATGAAAATAAATGGTAATAGGTACTTAATATAAACGCCTACTCGTAGGCCGTTTAAAACTGCGTGGGTGATGTAACGGATGATACGATCGTGTGGGGCTATTCTCAGTACAAAATGTGTCACAGAATGCTAGGAAATGTGGCCCTAAGTTAAAAGTTTAGATTTCACGTCCAAAAGTTATATGTTTGTTGTGAGGAGATTCTTTCTGGTATTATTTTGAACATCAACACGTTTTAAAGTTAGTATTTTGAAATGCGGCAAAATTAAATTTTAATATTTATTTATTTTATTTATTATATACTGTACACCTCATAATAAGAACAGGACTATCAAACATAAAATAAGTGTACAATGGGCGGTCTTATCGCACAAGGTAATCTCTTCCAGACAACCTTTGGATGGATTGAACAAAAAATAGATGTAGGGCTTACATACTCTAGAATAATCAAACTTATATTTATGTTTCGTACTAAATTTTAAGTTTTACTTGATCTGCACTGCAACTAGCCAGAAAATGACTTTTCAATTTCTAGTTTGACTGTACTCCTAACAAACAAAAAATATTTAGGCTGTCTCTAAGAGGGCAACGTCCTCCCAGCTTATAAGCGTAGCCGTCAGGTGACATTTACTTCCCAGGTGTCAAAACTTCGTTCCAAAAGGTGAGCCGTGAAAGTTTCCACCCACACAAAACAGTTGAAAGTGACACCCAGATTTTGTTGAAAGGACGAGAATGAAAGATGAAACACCGCCTTATCAATCTATACTTATTTAATAAAGCTGAAGGGTTTGTTTGAACGCGCTAAACTCAGGAACTACCGGTCAGAATTGTAAAAAATATTATAATATAAAGCTGGGTACTAGCCGCGTTCCGGGCTGTAATGTAACATTCGCAGGAACTAGTGATCAGATTTGGAAAACATATTATAGTATAAAGCAGGGTAGTGCCCGTTGTTACGGGTCGTAATGTAACATTCGCAGCGAGCATGCGATGTTACGCCGTATCTAAAATCCGAGTAAAACAAAACACATACGCACATTTTTGTGCTCGTTTCCACGTACCTCACTTTTAATTTCAAGCAACCACAGCTGGTTACGAGGTCAACCGCCCCTAGTAGTGTAGTTAATTAAATTAAATGATGGTTTAAAAACATATATTTTAATATTTTTGAAATAAACGTGTACAAAAAAATATGAAATACCTGTGTATTCAATTACCAGAATATATTATTTATAAACTTACTACAATTTAAGTCCATAAAAACTAAACGACTATTACCAACATTCTATTTTTGTTTAATTTGAAACTGGCACGAACATTTTAAACGTACGTGCTCACAGAGAATTTTAAATGAATTGCGTTCATAGCTTGAATATTTTGTTTCTTTATACTCTTATCTACTATGCAACACCTGCGTATGTATTTGTACTTCTAAATCCATATCACACTAATATTATAAAGGCGAAAGTTTTTGAGTGTGGGTGTATGTTTGTTACTTCTTCACGTGCAAAAGGCTGGACCGATTTAGATGATTTGGTACAAAGATAGTTTGAGTCCCGGAAAAGGACAAAGGATAGTTTTTATACCAGAAATCATCCTTAAAGGGGTTGAAATAGGAGATGAAAGTTGGTAATTTTTGAAGATAAACCCATGAATCTTAGTATTTAGGCACTTGATAAAAAATAAATGAACATGTGTTCAAGCGTTTTTGAAAAAATAGTATCTCAAAAATAAAAATGGATGCGCAAAGTAACTATTCCACGCGGACGAAGTCGCGGACAAAAGCTAGTAATAAATAAATCGTTGTGGATAATATAGCATTTTAATTTGTAATTCAATTATTAGTTTGATGTAACGATTTTAAACATTTGTATTTCAGAGGATTTTTATTACATTTGTCGAAACGTAGAGAGAGAGTCTAAACCAATTAAAAGTGAATGTTTAAAAATCACAAAAATATATGGAGATTTAAGCGTTTTAAATTCTATAAGCAGAGACAGCGCTGGTTGCCTGTCACGTCTCGCAAGTCTCGTCACAGTACAAACGAAGTTTTCCGTGACAAGGACGATACCTTCAAAAGCGTGAAACAGATCTATTTTTCCAGCGAATCCGCCAAATCCTATAATGATTAATCATTTATTTCATTAATACCATAAATGTATGTACAAAACTATCTTAAAACTATTTACGTCTACTAAACCTAAGTATGTACATATACAAGTACACTCATGCGTCGAAGTATTCCTCCGCATCGCTGTCATCCGGAAACGTGCCCAGAAGACTGGCAGTATTACCACATTGAACGGCTATGCTAATTCTTTGAGCAAAGAACGAGCCAGCCCTCTGGTCACGCAAAGTAATATCCTATAATTTAGTAACATCTAGAAATTACAGATATTTATTTATTTTTGATAGTAGTCAAATATACTATTCTGATTATAACTAATCATCACGAGTAATGTGATACTGTTCGCAGTAGTTTGTCGAGAGGAGGAAATTTTCCATTCCCTTGACCTCCCGGTAACAGAAAATATATTAGGGCCTAGATAAAGTGACTTTCTATGAGATCTATGATATAAATATCCCTGAAAGAAATTTACTTTTACTCTAGATTTCTAAAGCCTCTTTTTACCGTCTTACGGCCCTTGGAATGGCTTTTGCTAGGTATCCCTATTGAAACCAAATCAAAAACGTCTCATGGTGAGATCGTTTGAAAGGTAAGATTATGATAGTAATTAACTTACAAAATAACTACCAAAAATTAATTAAGACCTTAAAGGTTTAAATACAAAATGTACCTGAAAGGAACTTAAGGACTTGAATATAAGGGTTCTGTTATATCATACAGACGTTTGGAAGCCTAAAAATAAATGATATTTGAAAAAACTCGCAATAGCCTCAGCATGGTTGGTGCCTAAGCGTGAATGAATGGTGCAACCGGGGCCTGCCCAGGAATCGCTGGTGAGAGACCTAGATGCGTCCCAAAAGGTAAATATATTGACCTTGTGTATCGTAGGAGCTGGTTTGAGGTGGCTCAGGAATTTGAGAAAGGCCTAGCAGTAGGACATCATGAGCTAAAAGAAAACAAGCTGGATACCTCGAACACCCGGTTACTTTGACCCTTGCTTCTTGCCACACATGATTCTAGGTCAACGGGAAAGAGGCTTTGATTTATTTGCATGTCTCAAAATATGCATAATCGGCTGCATTTTTTTGATTGCGTTGACTAAGAAACTTGATTTCTTTAGATCTCCAAGAGACCGTATACCTTAGTTTTTGACAACTGTTTCAACTTGATATCTCTACGCGTTCCTAAGAAATAGTGTCTTGACAGACACATATACAGATAGACGGATGGACAGCGAACTGATCCTATAAGGGTTTCTTTAATTTTCCTTTTGAGGTATGGAATCCTAATAAAATAGAATCTTCGAAATCCAAAAATAGCAACACACAATATATCTACCTTGGATCCAAACAGTGTTCTAAGAATACACTCGTCGCGTAGCACATCGGTACCCTGCTACAGACAGCGTAGCAGTGTCATCGCTACGCCGCTACGACGTAGCGACAGAACAATCTTTGTATTTATTTGTATTTGTTTCACCAATATACCCGTATTTGTATTGACAAGTAAACTAAACCTTTTTGTGTTTCTTTTGGAGTCTTTCACGTTATAGATGCTTGGAAAAACTGGAATAAAAGTAAGCTACGGTAAATGTCTTGGTTTTCTTTTGTGCCTATTTGAGTTTAGCCCAGTTTTTGTGACGAACCGATGTAAGGCAGGGGTTATAAATGGAAGCGAGCATATATTTGAAAGAAAAAGAGTTTATTTGCGCTAACGCTAATGCAAAATAAAAAAGGAAAAAAACAACAATATTATCGGGGTGTCAAATCAATAGATAAGCTCGTTTTCGCGTGATCTCAGGGTTGATTACACACTAAAAGTTCTTTTTGTAAATTGAATTATTTCAGTAGGTATACCTTGTAGAGATAAAGTCTATCAAACACTGATGAACTATAGTAATAGAAGGACATTAAAGGGCATTCTGGGGGTTATTAGTGATAAGCCGTGTTGCACCATCATGGCGCATTGGGTGCATGTACCCGGCGCTTCAGGTGAGTTCAACAGATGTATGAATAAAAAAAAACTTTTAATATTTTTGTACTTACATAGCTCAAAAGTTTGTATAAGTTTGTGTAAGGTCTGAATTAAAGTATTTTTATTTTATTTTTTTACAACACATCTATTCCCCTAAGACAAAACATGTAGATAACACAATGTAGATAAAATAACACCCACATTTCACCGGTAGTTATTATTACCATTCCTCCAATATTTTCTGGATGATAAAATAATTTATTGCATTTGTCCCGTCAACTATATAAAAAAAAAATATTGGACACGTATTTTTTGAGTTTTCAAATCAAATAAAAATTTACAAATATAAAGTGCATCACAGTACGCGAGTTGGGGCTGGTTACAACACGCGATGGTACACTTTTTATCAACAACTGATTTGTTGGTTACAAGTGTACCAACACATGACGTCACGTGAAATTTGAACTCACTGTATCTTTTTAACTTTTGATAACCAGACAAAGGAAAAAATACGTGTCCAATATTTTGTGGTACCTTATCTAACTGACGCAATGATGGAACAAATAGAGTTTTTCAAGAAAACTCACTAATATTTTAATTTCAAACTGTAAATTTGACATTCAAAAGTGCCTTTTAATGGTCTAGTTGAAATAAATTAATTGACTTTGACTTTGACTTTGAGAATAATAATAAATAATAAATCTTTTATTTCACTCTTCACAAAAGTTCACATCGGTACCTATACATTTGTTACAGAAGTAGTAAAATAACAAACAATGCGAAACATATATGATACTTTGTGAGAGACTGGAGTCCATACTAGGATACCCTGTGTGACGGATCACCAGGCCCTCACCCCGAATTTATATTGCTGCCTATAATACCCCATTGCTGCCTATAATATTGTAAAATGCGAACAATAACGTGGCACAAACTAGTTCTCTATTTCTTGGTACGACAAACCATTGCATGCAGTCCCTTAATTATTTAACACAATTTTTACCACCTAACCTGGTAATTAAACTCATGATTATTTATGTAGTGTGTTATCTACCATCAGTCTACTGCTTTAAGCCATGAAAAAATCTATTTGGCTATTCATTTCGTACCACGCTACCTATTTTTGCCACCGAGCAGAATAATTTATGATTTTTTCTGACTTATGAAGTATGTGACATTCAAGCTGGACTTGAATAATAATATAGGAGAACAAATTTTTGAATTAGATGAAAAAACAGCTGTTGTGTACATTTTATTGAGTTGTACACGCATAAATGTATGTGGCAGTCAATTTTTTTCGCGACCCCCTTTTGAGGTTGTGCATTCTGTTGTTTTGTGTGTTGTGTATTCCGTTTTGTTGTGTTCTGTATTCTGTTTTATTGTGTTGTGTATTCTGTTACACGTTGTTTATGTTCACTAAATTATTACAAATAATACAACATGATTGCTGGGAAACGACTTTCATTATAGGCATGAATAATCACTGTTAACAGAAGTACAGCAATAGAGGAAAATGGTTATTTACATCACTTAGGCCGTCGACTTGTTTGCCAAGTCATTACTTTAAAAAGTTACTGCCGCGATCGAGTCGTGACGATATTTCGATGTTTTAGTCCAAAGTTTTATTTTATTTGTACTACTGTTAACTTTTCTTTTCAAAACTAAGTAAGATATTTTGTGTTTGGAGTGGGTTTGAGTTTCTTGTCTGAGAATTTGAAGGGCTTTAAGTCAATAGTGAATAGTTCTTCTAGGTAAGCGTGCTCCATCATCGCCTCATCATCGCTTATTATCAAGATGCAATGTTGGTCTCTAAATGTCTTTGTGTCTTTGACTTCTGAGTTTGTTTCTATGTTTCTTCTCAGGGTAGTTCTCAGCTAGGAAACACCGGCCTATAGGCCTATAGGAAAATATCAAAAAAGATTGACGTGTAAAAGTGTTATGTTTAACCTACTTGCAAAATCAAAATCATTTATCATTTAAACATGAGCCTAACAGAAACAATAAAAATGTGTGTAACGTAAACGCAAGGAAGATTGCTTGCGATCTAAAGGTAAGATTTTCTTTGCAATCCAAAAATAAAATCGGATAACTCACTCAAAGTTTCAAAAGCATCTGAAAGACGTACACTGCTGGGCAAAGGGCACCCCCAAGTGTCGCCGCATCTACCGGTCCTATAATAATAACTATTTATTTATTCAGACTACAAATATAACAGTATCAATATTAATTAGCCTATGTTAGAACTCAATTTTCATCTCACGTCAGCAGAATTCTCACGGTCATCACCAGGTCATCGGCCCTTCTGTGGGAGGCCTTTCAAAACTACGTCTTCCGGTGCGCAATCGCCCCTCCACGCCACTGCCACTCGAACTAGTAGATACAAAACGTAAACCTTTGGGCTCTTGCTCCTAAATTTTCTTTTCAAGGACATACTCTTTAAACTCTCAAATATACTCTAAGCTTTCCAATAAACCACTTACAGAATAAATTACATTTCGAACCACTCAAACTGTAATAAACATCGTTTTTATCGGCAATAACATCGTTCAAGTTATAAATAGATGCAATAATCGAGTCGCTCACTCACTGAGTCTCGATCGGGCACATAATACCATTATTATGTCATGAGTTTTATTCAGAATGAGATTTTTTATCGTATGGGTGTCGTGTTTCGGGTTCCGAGTTTAATTTGAGGTGAAAAACAAACATAACGTAACATTATCTTGTTCGTCTCGTGGTCACAAGCTGCTGAGTGTGTGTGGGGTCAGAGGTAAGTAACATTCTGTCAGCGACAGCGTAGCGAAGGCTACTGTCAAGACACCGTGTGACAAACGCTGTCAAAATGACACGTGATTAATACCTTATTATTTTAGTATTTCAACATGCAGTTGCAAGTCAACTGGCACGATGGCGCGTTGTGTTCCACGCGCGCCTAAAAGAGATGTCAGCATAGGAGACGGGGCCCGCTAGGGCCAGAGCCTGCCAGGGTTGCGGAATTTGTTCGAAAGAGTCACCGCGGCCCTGGAACGCAAAGGGCTTTAGAAGGAACACGGATGGGTTTTAGTCAGTAAGAATCTGACACACCCTTCCGCTCCACCCTGAGCGAAAGAAGTCATTTGATGATTTCGCATCCCTAAAAAAAAAGTCAACTGTCACTTTTATGTTTGTTTATTTTAATTTTATGTATGCTAATGCCTGATATAAACGATTATTATTTTTTTGTCTAAAGCCTCTGATTTCGATTTCCAAAGTCGGGAAAGAAGTGTTATTGGGTAGTTTGTAAGGTGTGCTGTAAGGAATTTCCAAGAAGCAGGTGTTTTCCAAAAGTTGCTAGTATGACAACACCGTGCTTTGGAAAGCACGTAAAACCGTTGACCCTGCGCTTGAACTCTTACCAATCATGTCGGACTATCATTCCACAGGCCTATGAGAGTTAAGGGTCAGGGAGTGTACCTTCAAGGTTGCGGAATTTGTTCGAAAGAGTCACGGCGACCCTGGAACGCAAAGGGCATTTAGAACATGAATGGGTCATTCCACTCTGGGCCTGTGCCCAGGATGGTAATTCATCAAATGACTCTTCCTTTGATTACTACCATCCTTAAAAAAAATAGGGTGCATCTGTGCATACTTGGCTCATTTCCGTTAAGGTTCGCCACTTTGACGGAAATTCGGTCGGTAGAATTTAAAATTCCGACCGAGTTTCCGTCACAGTGGCGAACCAGGGAAAACCAGTGATGATGTTATCATCATCCCTGGTTTTCCCGAAACGTTTAGCAAAGTTGTGCATCCACATTTTTCTTTCGCCAGTAATCTACATATGTAATAGGGGTCGAGCGTAATGCCATCAACCCGGTACAAATCCAGAATCAAGGCTTCTTCTGAAAAAATCCAAGTGGAAACAACCAGTAACTTATTTTTTTTTATTAGTATTGCTTAGTCTTACTTTGTTTTGCTTTGTTTTATTTAGTATTGCTTAGTTTTGCTTTGTTTATTCAGTGTTGCTGTTTTTTTTTATTTTATGTTGCTTTGTTTATTTTATTTGTTTAGTTTTGCTAGATTTAATTTGGTTTAGTTTTGTCTAGTCTTCTCTACTACATTTATTTAAGTTACTACATATATTTTTTTTTAAATCAGAAATACCTACTGGGCTCGGAGGAAGGTGACGGCATTCGTGATACAGGGTAATCCTAGTACGAATGCCAAAGCACTCCTTTGACACATTAAATGTACATTTAAATTTAAGTTAAAAAATATGTAAGGAGATTACCTGTTAAACTATTTCTCATAATAAAGATTAATTATTAGTCACAAAATAAATAAAATAAACAAAACGGAAATATATTACAGGATAAAAAAACAATAACCACTGAAACTTTATCAACGGTTAAAAATAAACAAAAGTGAAAAATGTTTTTCGAAAAACGACAATGGCAACTCCCTCATTCGTAGCTTAAACAACAATAGAATTGATTTATGTTTTAAAGCTAACAATATAAGTAAACTATAAATCGTCTTATATAAAACTTGCTGTGCCCGCGACTTTGCTCACGTGCTCGCTAACTCGGCTTCTCGGCGGCGGTGGCGGCGAATTTTCGGATCTAAGTTAAACTCCAATTTCCTGCAGTACCTACCTATTTAATTGCATTGGGCACACGACCTGTCTTAATATACATTATTGTGTTAAAAATTCCAAAAATCCTAATTTAGTGGATGCTTAGGTTTATCAACATTATTGGCTCTAAGTTGAGCTACTCGACTACTCACCAAGGCTGCACTGTCTGGACAGCTCCACTCAAATCTGTGTGGTACTTTCCTCAAAAGACGACTTCAGACATTAACCTACATGGTTCTCATATGATTTGACCAGTACGATTGTATGGACTTTAAAAGAGACTTTGACGTTTAAGTTTGTTTCGGTGTTTCTTCTCAGTAGTAGTCAGCTAGGAAACACCAGCCTTATCTAGTTTAAAACGTGTAAAAGTGTTATGGATGACCTACTTACAAAATATTTTTTTTTCCTATATTCCAAATTTCAACTTTCCACACTTAGTAGTTTTGACTTAAGGACAAACGACTTTCTAAGTATACATGAACGTAGAAGATAGATTATAAGTGTAATTTCAAATGATTTATTGTTATATCTCTTCATATGGTTCTGGTGATTGTTTCCAATCCCTCCTCTTTGTTTTCGGTCCGGAATCAACTGACCTACATACGAGCCCTTAAGATAACGATAAACAACGGTTACCAATCCGCTTGCCAAGATTATGTTAAAGCTCACCATGATTGATGCGTCCGCCAACTATTATACCTAAAGACGGCATAAGATTGGTGTAAGATTATCCCATAAGGGCAGGGTAAGGGCATCAATACACTCATGAAGACAGTCTGAAACTGTAATCTTTCGTTAGGGTTCGGTTACACGCTCAATCTTGCATGCACAAACAGTTAATTTCATAGTTACCAGGTTTAATTTTGCCACGTATTATGTGTACTGTTTTGCATTTGTCTATTCCAAATTGCATGTTAATGTCCTTACTAAATTCTGTCGTGATTTCTATTAGTTTTTTCATCTCTTTTTCGGATTTGGCATATAATTTAATGTCGTCCATATAAATTAGATGAGAGATATTGGCTACTTCTGTTGTGTATTTAAGGCAATATCCGGCTTGGCTGCGCTGCAGTAGATGAGACAGGGGGTTCAGAGCGAGACAAAACCATAGAGGGCTCAGGGAATCGCCCTGATAGATGCCTTTTTTATAGTAATTTGTCGTGTTGTTATGACTTTATCGCGGCAATTTAGCTGTAGTGTGGTTTTCCATCGAGACATAATATTTTGCAAGAAGTCTATAATTTTTGGGTTTATTTTATATATCTGCAATATTTGGATTAACCAGGAATGTGGAATGCTATCAAAAGCTTTTTTATAATCTATGTAGGTGCAGTGCAAATTCCTATTTTTTGTGTCTGCGTGTTTGTGTATTACTGAGTCAATAACTAATTTTTCTTTACATCCCATGTGACCACGCCTGCATCCTTTTTGCTCTTCTGCTATTATGTTGTGTTGTTCTATATGTTTGTTGATTTTTGAAGTGATAGCTGACGTTAGGATCTTGTATATTGTGGGTAGACATGTAATTGTTCTGTATTGGGAAGGTTCTGGTGAGTATTTGGTTTTTGGCAACATGTAAGTTATTCCTGTAGCAATAAATTCTGGTATATTATGTGTCCCTAAAATAATGTCTGTAAAATTTTTAACTAATATTTTGTGTAATGATTCTAATTTTTTAAACCAGTAGTTATGTATTTTATCAATACCGGGGGATTTCCAGTTATGTAGTCTTGCCGTGATATTAGTAATGTCAAACTCAGTAAACTCAACGAATTCCATTTGTTCTAATGAACTTCAAAAATACCCCGCTCGATCCTTACCGGTTCGCTGTTCCTCTGGATATTTCGACATCCTGGATAGCGAAGAACTGTCCTCCATTGCCCCATACACGACATCAGGAAGGTGCGTAGCATTGTATCAATTTTATACAATTCTAGCACCCTCATGAGCCATGTATGAGGCACCGAGTCATAGGCCTTCTTATAGTCTATCCAACATGTCGACAGATCCTTTCGGGAACGCCGAACCTGTTGGCTAATGGCCATATCAATGAGGAGTAGCTCCTTAGTACCACGGGACCCATTCCTACATCCATTTTGAGAGACAGACATGATGTTGTTGCTGTTAATATGATTATTAATTTTAGCTCTCAAAATAGATGTAAGAACCTTATAGACCGTCGGTAGACACGTGATCGGTCTATAATTTTTGGGTTCCGCGGTACTACCCGATTTGTGGAGCAGGTGGGTAACTCCTGTCGTAAGAAATTCGGGTAGCGAGCCGGACTCTAAGGCAGTTTGGTACTGAGATGCCAAACGAGCGTGCGACCTTTGTAGCCACTTAATCCAAAAATTGTGCAGTCCGTCCGGCCCTGGAGATTTCCAATTAGGCAACGGACGGACTGCACGGGCTACATCTTGGGGGCTGATTGTGATTGCCCCCATTTCTGGCAATGGATCGCACGCTCGCTCGACCTCTCGAATCCAATCACCTTCGGTGTGACTGACAGGCACCGACCAGATGTTGCGCCAGAACGAACACATGGCGTCATCATCCGGCAGGCGCGTGTCAGTCACACCCTGGTCCGGTTGCTCCCAAACCCTATATACCCACCTTTCATTACTTCGGAATGTGCGATTCTGGGTGTATCGCTCCACTCGCCGCCTATACCTACGAATACGGTTTGCCCATGCATACACTTTCTGCTTCAGGAAGTCGATGCGCTCTGTGACACGTGACATATAATCTCGGGGGCTGATATCAGTCCCCGAAAACGCCCGTCTCACAAAACGCATCACTCTAGGGCGAGTGTTGCCCTCCCTGAAGCAGATTAGTTTGCCGATTAGCGCTCTGGCCCCACCGATACGACGCTCGATCCTGCACTGCCAAGCCGGTACGGCTGGTTTTGGTCGTGTAACTCTGTCGTTAGTAATTTTGACATGAGCTACACGACATGCCGCTACAGCCGCGCAGTACATAATCGAGTGTGCATCAGTGAGGTCTTTGCAGTCATCAAAATAATTTGACAACTGCGAATCCAGAGCAGCTACCAGCGCCCTATTTTTGTTATGCATGGGCAAACGAGGTAAGCGTGGTCTTAGTTCAGGCGGTACGTAGCGATATTCCCGAATAGCACACTCTAAAGCACTCCTCAATTCCTCATTGCACTGGGTACTTACGTTTGTAACCCTGTCATTACTCTCCTCGTCAGCGTGGCTGGATATTTGCGACTGCGGTGGTGCCACAGTCTGCGACGGAGGAGTAATGACATGGCCACACATTTCCATTCGGAGGCGATCAAGCACACTATCAACCAACATACGGTTACGTTGGATGACGAGCACCTGATCCGACAGTCGTTGGGCCGAAACGTTGACAGCTGGTTCAAGTACCTGAAACAGAGAGAGCATCCGACCACGGTACGCAGTCAGGTTAGTTCCCCCCTCTGTAGCCCCAAAGTATGAGCGAATGACACTTTCGTTGATGGATTGTGTCCATCGCATGCGCTGCACACTTCCGCCGGGAGCTGGGACCCTATCAGAGGCCGGTGGGCCTCGAGGTCCTAAGCCGTCCGGAGGCCGGCGTCCTCTTCGCCGACGTGCAGGTGGTGGCGTCGTGGGCGGTGAGAAGTACTCGTCGCTCGAGCTCGACGCAACTGGCACGGCCGGTGTCACAGCACTCACAGTGGGGCTGGGTTCCGGCGGCGGCGAGGCGGAGCTGAGCGACGAGGCCGAAGGTGATGGGTGTGTGGCTAGGTGACGTGCCCGGCTTCTCGTCAGCATGTCTTCAATATTACAGTTTCTGCGCCATATGTTAATGTTTTTCAGCTCTATTTTAGTACTATTGTTTTTTTTTTGTGGTTTTCGGGTTCGAATTCATTTTGATGGTTTTTGATTGTTTGGTTTAAATAAATCACAATAAAAATCAGCGAGAAAAAATTTCTTGACTGTCTTCTTGACAGCCGGGCCACAGATTTATTATTATTATTATCTTTTGAAAGCTAAACAAATGCAAACATTGTGACCCATTAGAATGACAAAAAAGTCTGTAAAATAACAATTTGATTTTCGACGAAAATATAAATATACATGAAAATTCACTTCGGCTTTCAATGAAACAAACACAATAACACGATTTCTGAAAACGGTACAATTCAAAGCTTTTATTGTATTTTTTGTTTGTAATTTTTGAACGATACAATCAACACGCATGGACTATAAACAAAATTAAAATGAAAACAGAATTTTGGTTACAAAATATTTTTCGATGAATGTGTGTTTGAATTTTGATTCGACATTTTGTCGAATATTGTTTGTCCATTTAATTTACTAGTAAAAAATTAGAGATAGTAAAATAATGCGACAGGCGACGGATAGAACTGGAAGAATAGTGAAGTGAAGCGTACTATACATTTCTCATGTGCTTTCCGGACCCCCGACTTACGGTAGCGGTAGTAAAAATATGGGTTTTCTTACCGTTTAAACGCAGCATTACTCTCCGATTTCATAAAAAGGATTTCACCATAAAAATAAAAGCTTGTAAAAAGATAATAGTCACACCACACTACAAAATCACTTTGCATTCCGCTTGATTCTTGACTTTTCCCAAGCATTGATGAAAGGGGTAATAGGGATGTTCTGTGGGTTAAAAGAATATCATTCTATTTAGTCCGACAGTTAGATTTTTCAAAAAATATTGGATTCGTATTTTTTATTTTATCAAACCAATAAAAAAATACGAAAAAAAAACGCATCAAGTATAAGGAGTGGGGGCTTGTAACGTCACTTTCCAGTAAAAAAAATCCTGTTAAGTGATGTCACACGAGTTTTCAACGCATTAAGTTTTCTTAATTTTTTGTTTCCGTGACAAAAGAAAAAATACGTGTCCAATATATTTTGGAATTTATCTGACGTAGTCCGTCAGATAATTTCCAAAATATATTGGACTTTTTTAGTCAAATACCCTTTTTTCGTATTTTGAGGAGCGTTAATACATATTTATATCGCAGTCGCAAGCTAAAACCACCTCTATTTTCCCAACTTTTAGTCCTTGATTGTCGCAGAGGTGATATTACCACTTGAATTTTAATGCTTTAAAGTACGGAAATTGACCTTGAATGAATGGTAAGCCCCGTGAACACCACAAAGCCTAATATTTGGTGGCAGGCATTTTTTGTTTGATAAACAGCCAGATCAGAGAGTTAAAAACGGCACTAAAAATGATTTATTATTTGAAACAGGGCATTTAGTAAACAAACAATTGCCCTTTTCAGTAATTGGATTACAAACGAAATAAATAAATCAGTCTGTCTAGCCGATCCTACCAGATGTAGCTAAATACCAGTATTTTAAATGGAGCAAATACTTGTCTTTCCTCCATATTAGTTATTCATACCCTTGACAAGACGTGTCAGATCTTCTGGCTTTTTCCCATAACTGTCAAAGATGCTCAAGGCAGCCAAGATCAAGTGCTTACACACTCGATGAGTTACGGAGGAAAATCGATATGTAATGGATGACCACATTGGTCACCCATCGACGAAATGACCTTAGAGAGCATTGCTTAACCTTCAGTCATGTATTGTAAAATACTTTGCATACCACTGTATAAACTCAAGTTTTTAAAACTTAACACACAGATGTGTTGCTGGGAAGTTTGTTGCGCCACTTCTTTTTCCCAGCTACAACACTAGGAAGTGGTAACGGGCGGGCATTTTGGGAGACTGTCTTTATGTAGAACTTTGACGTTCAAAAAGTGCTGGCACTCAGCCTAATTTGAATAAATGACTTTTGATTTTGATTTTCGAACTGTGCACCTATTATTATTCAGCCATGAGCTCCACTAAAGCAAACCTATCCACGAAATTACCTCAGAGAGCATTGCTTAACCTTTATTTTCGAACTGTGCACCTAGTATTATTTAGCCATGAGCTCCACCAAAGCAAACGAACTACTAACTAAACAAAAATATTGATAATCAGGACCAAGTTTATTACAAGCCAAAGGTTCACTAAAGTACTGAAATAACATCAAAGGAGTCATGTTATTTCAATTACTTGCACCCACCTAGAAATTATATTAGGAACATCCGAATCCTGAATTAAGAATTCGGAGTTTTGTAGCTGTTAAACTGTTCTTTAGCCTTGAAATCAAACACTAAATTCAGAGACTGAACCGTAGAGACAGACCGACATTCACTTCATAGTTATAGTGACAGTTGATCTACGATTGCGATTGTTAAGATTTTCAAAACATTTCCAAGAAACGGATCAATACTGTGAAATTTTGGTTACGCGTGACACTTGTCAAATAGTCCAAAATTTCTTGGATATTTGAAATTTATGTCCAAGAAATTTTTAACAATCGTTATGGACACTTATCTAAGACATCTTTATTTTTACCAATAGTGAATTCTATTTAAATTCATTTTAAATGAAATTATATATATCATTTTTTTAAAGTTAGACTAATGAAAGGCAAGCTTCGTCACAGATTTACCCCAAAAATTGGAATTAAAAATTGCTAGACAACATAGACAAAAATTACCACAAAAACAGACAAGAATAACGCTTTATGAAAATGTAAACATTTTCATCTAATAGCACTTTTCATTGCTCTTTCTTTACAGTTCCGACGAAGTAACTTTGTTTCGGGGAGCGCTAAAGTGAATTCACTCATTGTCAACGTGAAACTTGTAATGGGTCTTATACAATAACCTACGGAAATGGACATCGTCGACTAATGGATTACGGTAGGTCTGAAGGACCTTTAGTGATGAATTATGTGGTAAGTAAAAATAGGACCTTGTCAAATCTCGTAGTAATTCCCTTGGCTGTCCTTGACTTGTTTGAATGCCTTTGACAGGTTGAGAATATCGAATGTATGTATTCGTACTTAAAGTATTGTATGAAATTGTAATAAATAAATATCCCTCTTCTATGACGTTTCATTGCCATCATTAATGTATTTTAAGTCAAAGGAATTGGTAGTGCTATTTGGCCTATACGACTCTGTCTCTCTCTCTATCAATGGAATCATGATGGCACTGGAATAGTGTACCTTAAAAAATAATTGTAAGAGATCCGACTGACCACGCATAGTCCGCCAATAATATTCCCACCTGCCTCAATAATTACTTCCTAATACAATCACTTCCTCTCGTTGAGAGGAAATAGGCCGAAATCTACCAAGCAGGTTGCAGTGCAGATTGGATGTCACATGCCCCCCATAAATCTTTGGTTTTTGGATATATCCTTACTGTGAAGGTGACAGCCTGGGTTTGAACCGTGACCTTACAATTTGTAAGGAAGATTTTATGTTCCATAGAATGCTGTTTTAAAGGATTTTCTGAAACCAGTGAACAAAGTAGCGTGTCTCAGAATAGTAATTCGTATCTTCTACAAAATATATTCATATGCCTCCTTAAAGAATGTTACAATCAATCTCAATAAATATTCTCAATGAACATGAATATTAGCAACCAAGTACCAATTTGGCAAGCAAAAAATATAGCTATAGTATCAATTAGCAATTAATCTTTTTGATATACTGATCCTTCCTATTGCTATCCATTTTTAAACGCAGGCAGTGAAAGGGATCGGGCTTTTCGCATTTTCTTAGAAAACATGCTTCACGCAAATGATTATGCAGGATAGTTTGTCGTTTAGCAAGTCTACATGTTATCATTTTGCATCTAACATCGAATAAGGATGGACAGCAATAACCAAAGAGTGTGATTCTATGCCGAATCCACACGCTTGACACTTCTACAATATTCTGGACAGGCAAGCATGACGGACATCGAGCTAGTGTCGGAACAATTTGGCAAGCGTGTGGTAGCTTTAGAGATTTTATACTCTTCTTAAAAACAAAACACTATTGGAAGCATAATCCGCAACGCCGACTTTCAATATTCTTAACTGAAGAATACATATGGCGGTTTGGCATATTTCCTATATGTAATCTGTGTAACGGTCATTTTTATTCGTCAGTTAAAAGTTATCAAAAATCACGCCGAAACTGCTGGAGCACAGGAATCCACCCTATCATACTATTGATACTTCAAAATTTTTCTTTAAGCGTAAAATCCGAAAACACTACTTAAAAGCTTGTCATTCTTAGTTGTTTTTCTTCATGATTATTATGAATTCTCTTAATCACTAAGATTATTGTATGTATATCATATTTATTAGTATAATATATTATTTGTGTATTCTTTCCAAAAGAAAATTCTATTTTAAATTTTATTTTTATTTGTTATAAATCTACCACAGTGTAGTCTTTTTAACCCAAAGGTTGACTGGTAGATAATGCCTTGATGCATTAAACCGCCCATGTACCACTATTGTACATTAAGTTTAAACAAATAAATAAATAATTGAAAACCTCTGCCTTACCCTTCGGGGAATACAGGCACGATGTTTTATTTAACAAAATACTCGTATAAGTGTATATTGATGTCCATACTCTGTCATCGTCATGACGACGCGTGACAAGATTTAGAACTGTTCCAAAATTACCAAAAAAAAAACTTTCCATCTTCCTTATACGTTCCTATTCAACTCTACTTACACCGTAAACCGAAATAATACGCTGCAGCGATCTGCAATCTCGCATACACCGCTGTACGACTACAACTCTCAACACGCGCCGACAGTCGTTCGCTGTGATCCAGACGCCGCGCATGCCTCAATGCGCCGACTGTACCGAAACTTTTCACTTGCGAAACAACGTACAATAAACCTTCGAAAAATTAAAAATCGAATCGCGGTTTTTAAATAATTGGGATTTTATTTTTAAAACCGCGCGTGAAATTAAGTTCGACTTTTTTTGGGTCCGATATATTTTTTTATTTCGATCTGTTATCGAACTGTGTTTTTGTTATCGAGTGTTTTGATTACCTATACTTTTAAAAGTGAATTATGTGCGAATTTTAAATTTAAAAGTGCAAATATTATTTTATCAGAATATTCAAAACCTGAGTGTTAGTGAATAATTTTCAAAAAGTTAACGAATTGTTTGTTTGAACTAAAATTGAAGTGAGTGTTTTATTAGAGATTTCTGTTCATTAAGAAATCGTTGAATTGATGCCAAAACTCTTATGAATGTAAGTAAATAATTGTTGGCTTTGTATTGACGTTTTTGATAGGTATTAGAAATATGGTTGTGTGTTTAGAGCGAGTTATAATCGGTGTATTTATAACCGTTGGGAAACGTACGTGCTCTATCATTTTGACATGACATATTGAAACTCATTAGATAATTATTGCACTTTGTTATAAAAAACATTGCGTTTTTTATAACAAAGTGCAATAATTATCTAAGTATTTAATTGGGGCAATATTATTATCACTGTAATATTTTTTGTTTTTGATTGATGTCACGTTTTCGATAAGAATTTTCTATTTTGTGCTTATTCTTTTCTTTATTGTTTTAAAACAATATTCGGTATTTAATCCACTATATAACGAATTACACAGATTTAACGGAAAATGCAACACAATAAATATTCATTCTCATATAAAAATATAAAAACTGGTTACATCTATAATAAATTATTTTTTATTTTTACAGATAAATTAAATAATCACTTATTATATAATTTATTATTTTATTTTTTTGAAACTTTATGTACAATAGTGGTAATCTTCCATTCTAAAATCAAAGACCAAATATTTTTAAGGCATAAAATTGATTAATATATAATTTTGACTATACACTAAATTCCTTTTTTTTACGCGATGTTACAGAAATATTAGGTGCGTACGTTAAGATCTTTACCTAAAAGAGGTAGGTAGGTACTTACTTTGGTCTCGTAGACTAGTATTAGGTATGCACTTGATAATTTTAAATTGGCTCATTCTCCAATAACAAAGAGGGGATTGTACACTTTAAAATTAACAGGTAACAGCAATTTTTTTTAAGGATACAAAATTATTTTGAGATTATTTATTAATAGTACTCCGTTATTAAAACCAAAAATTATGATATCTTTTTGAAGACTGCTAACATATTTTTTTAATGTGTAGCCTAATCGATTGCACGTGAATAAATGAGTTAAAGTTATTATTCTTAAAATTAAAATAGAACCTTTTGGCAAGCGGTTCTTGTAAATAATTGGACAATAAATAATAATAATAATAATAAATAGTAATAATAATTGGATTGGATAAGTAACTAATATCGGTCTTCAACAATAGTTTTTAGACACAGGTAACTTTATCTTTGACAAGTTTCTCATTACCAAGTTTTGTTAACGGTAACCTATAGAAATAAATCATGTCAAAAACCAAGTTGGCAGATACGGTTTTTAATAATAATAAATTCATATATTCAGGTAATTCACACTCTCTGCACAGTAACATTGAAATAAAATACCTCAATACTAATTCGAACAATACAACTGAAATCATAAAATAAAAATAATTATGTCAAACAGAAACATTACATTAAAATTCCCGAATTAAATTAAAACCAATAAATTACATTTTCATCCACAAATATATAAATTCAATTTTAAAATATTAATAAATTAAATTAAATTATACATTAATTAATCATAACATTAAATTAATTTAAACTTAAATAACACCGTTAATTTCACCTTTCTCTACTGTACATACCTATTAGCACAATGCCGGTAATAATATTTTTTAAGGTACTGCTGACTTCCGGAGGGGAAAAATAATTTTCAGTAAAACTCGGAATGAATAATTATGACGATTTAATGAAGCATTCTGAAGTCCTTCAATCGATTATACAAGTTCGGTAATACAAAGAAAATACTCAATTGTTCTTCTTTTTTTATACTTTACTGCAAATAGGTATGACAGGACGGTTCTTATACATTATGAGGAGACGAATTTGGTATTTACGGTTTAAATATGGATTTTATTGAACATTAGTTTTTCAAACATTCAACAGTGTGGTTTTGTGGATCACATGTGTTTTCGAAATTTTGGTTCTTGGGCTTGCCTCCTCACGACTCTGTTTTGAGATTAGGCATAAGTCCCCTCAATGTTTGTCAATAACTAATATTATTTTTTATGTGGCTCTTCAACAATGAGTACACTATAAAAATTACGAGAAGTCACTCCAGACTTAAGTTTAAGTGCCTCATTACTTAAATAAGAGCACTACATGCACTATACTGTACGCATAAACTGCTATGGAAACAAAAAAAAAACAATGAAAAATTATGAAAAATTACAACTTAGAATTATACACATGAATGTAATTATTACACATGAAATTACAATGTTATTGAGAACTTCAGTGAACATGTGTGTCATAAATTAATACTTTCACATGGTACTAGCAGGTCTGATATCTCTTTAACTCGGTATTTCACAGCCTTCTGCTCATAATGAAAATTGATGCTTATGATATAAACTTTCAGTTGACGTATATGTGGTTTTAATGGATATACCGGCCGAAATGCCCACCATTCTTTAAATTAATTTGATGCCGGTTGCTTCCTGCCAATAAAAAAAGTTTGAGTTTTACCATAATTAATTATTTTTGAGATAACAGAGGCACATTAAATAAAATTACAATAACTGAGATAATCCACATAATCAATTATACATTTCTTTTTTTATAAAATTAAATGTTGTGATTTAAGTTTAAAAATTGCTATAAGGTATAACTACCTTATATATTGGGTTACCTGTGCGTATACGTTACATTATTGATTTTAAGCGTAAGTTTTACTACTATCACATGACCTACACGCAATCAGTGAAATTGAATGTCATGTAAACCTAGCCTAAATTAAATAATTATAGTGCTGTTAATCTAGTAGGGCAATAACATTTCGTTTTTCCTTTAATATCATTAGAATTTGAAATCTCAACAGAAAGTCGCAAAAAAAATTTGAAGAAAAAAAATTTTATCTCGCGGATGTTGTGAAAAGTAGACAAGATTTTCCTCGGGGATAACGGTGTCTTTGTCTTGGTCGAGTTTGAATCCCGTGACGAAAGACAATGCTTTGTCGCATAGGTAAAAAGTTAACTGTTATATGGTAGGTATTGTGGGGTCGTAATGAAGAAAATCAATATCAAGATTATTATTTAAAATCACCTACCTTTATTATTATTCTTTTGAATTCCTTTCATTCTCGGTTGAAGGAAATTTTTGAACGACTTGAATGAAATCTTCCTAAGGAATTGGACAGAAGTGGTACAAAACCGGAACAAAATCAATAAGATATTTTACTGCGTCAGATAGATTTCCAAAAAATATTGGACACGTATTTTTTGTTTTTTCACGTTAACAAATAATGAAGACGAATAATGAAGACAGTCCGTTGAAAAGTCGCGTGATGTCATTAAGATAGCCATTTTTTACTAGCGACGTGACGTCACCAAAAACCGCTCTTGAACTTTAAAGAAAGAAAGAAAATAAGTTTTATTCTGCCGGAAAAAACGCTCAGACACACTAAAAACTAAAAAACTTAGCAACTACAAGTATAACAAAAATAAATAAAAACTAAAAAAAACCGCATCACTGTCAGCCCATGTCAGCGCCAGTCTTTGTTGTTTTAATTGATTTCAAATGGCAAAAAATACGTGTCCAATATTTTTTGAAAAACTAACGGTCGGTCTAAATATAATTATATAGTGTCGTCTTTTAACATACCCTGTTCTATTATATGACAAAAATGTGGGTCATTGGGCATTATCATACAATCTCTGCTTTGACTTGAAGCTTTGAATTGTCTGAAAGAAAGCAGTTAAATTTTGAGCTCTCACCAATTTTCCATGGAGGTCCGACGAGTACTATCTATTGAGTTCTTTAGACCGTTTCTACTGCATCTGTAGATAAATATGATTTAGTAAGGTATGTAAAACTTTACAATACCTACTTCATTTTGTCATGCGAAGCTTTAATCAAATATATTTTATTGCAAAAATAAAATTTGATTACGAATTTTCATGTTGTGACACTCGCGACACTGGCTTATTGACTTTTTTACGGTTCTCTGCAATTTATGAGTTTTATGATTTCGTCTGTCAGTTTCACCAATCCGTCACATCGTTAAAATTTGGACAGGCATAAAACCGCAACATCTCGCTTTTTCTTTGAGGAGCTCATGGCTAAATTATAGCAGCCATACGGGAAGGTCTTCAAGGTTAAGCAATGCTTGCCGAGGTCGGTTTGTGGATGTATGACCGTCCATTTTACCGATACTCCTCCATGCCTGGGAATGCATTAACATGCTGTCGTTGATCTCGGCTGTCAATTGTAGATTTTTGACAGTCGAAGCCAAAAATACAGATATTCAGCTGAATCTGGTTTGACTGCAAGCCGACCCTATTATATTTGTAAACGGCTAGGCAGCTTGATTGATTTCGATTCTGACTTTTCTTTTGACTTCTCCCCTCCTTCTAAATGTTTGAATGTTTTAGATGTGGTTTTTGTGTTCCGTGAACAAGTTCTTTTATTTTATTTTCCCAAAACTGATTTTCACTGACTCATTTAAGTTCCGCGTTCGTGTTTGGGTCAAAGAAATTCATATCTGTGCCAAATTTCAACTGAATCGGTCCAGTTGATTCAGAGCAAATATGCTGTGACAGATTGACAGGCAAACAGACAGACACACGAGTGGTTCCATAAGGGTTCCATCTTTTCAGCCGTTCGGAACTCAAAAAAAAAACAAAAGCGGATCTTCATTTTAATCCAGCAGGTCGCACCAAAGAGTTCCGCTAACGAGATTAAAAAACCACGAACACTGTTAGCTTTGTTAGCATAAGCCGTCCGGTTTTATGTCTATATTTAGGTTCATTATTCTGGATCTGAAAACCGCAACATATGGGTATTATTGATCAGACTGTTATCTAACAGAAGGTATCAACTGATTCGGAATTTTATTCGAAAAGGAATTCTATCAATAAGAACTGCTTACTGAAACAATATTGCACAAGTTTTGCCAAATGTAAATGTTTAAGTTGGATCAAGTTAAATATAAAGGTGACCACAGACGGTTGCGACGCGACGATATAACATCAATTCAAAGAGGTTCTATGCATTCAATATCTAGATTCATGGACCATTTTTTGTTATAAATGTCGTTGCATCTGTATTGCAGTACCGCGTTATGCTTGTCTGTGGGAACCTTAACTTCTATCTGTAATGACGTCGAATTAATTTCAACAAAGTTATAGTTAAACAATTGTCAAAGACTATTTTGTGGTTTAAAAGTAAAACATACTTAAGTGTTAAATCAAATCGTGAGTCAGATAAGTAACCGTTTGATTCTGGAACAAGGAAAGTCATTCTTAGTCACTGCAATACTGCAGCCACTGGTTATCAAATAATTGCTACCATTGTTCCGAATACTGAATACAGATTTGATCTGAAACTACAAGACGGAGAGGGGACACTCCCACTCTGTCGTGTAGTTTAGTACTACACAGTTGAGGTCTAAATTTAGACACGTCTCCTGGTTTTAGTTAGCCTTGCATGTGTTTAGGAGATTGCAATAATAATGTTACTCCTAGGAAGTTTGTCTTTACCAGTGTACTATTTTAATTATTTTGAGCTGTGCATGATAGTCAAAAATTATCCCATTTACGTATTTCTATAAAGTCTCATAAGTGGTATTCCATGCTTGTTCAGGCCTTTTTTAATTTTTAAAGGAGGCTTTTATCCGTAATGGCATGTCAGCCTCATCATAACTTTGTTCAGGTCTTGAGAAATGCGTTATTCATAAAAAAACCGGTCAATTGCGAGTCGGACTCGGGCGCAAAGGGAATTATTCGCATGTGTTTTAGAACATTAGGCTTTCTGTAGATCTTCCTTTAATCTCAACGTAAAGAATCACTTTCAGTTTTTTATTATTTATTAACGTCTAAGTGATTCCTGAGATAATGGAGGAATATTGAGTTAAATTTAGTTATAATATCCAAGTACACTATTTTAAATTTATTCAAAAAAAGGTTGTAGTTAAATTTATTCAAAAAAAGTATGTTCTCAATTCGGTCGTTTTTTTTTCTGTTTTTGTTACCTCATAACTCCGTCATTTATGAACCGATTTGATTTTTTTTTTTTGTGAAAGGATATACTTTCCGATGGTCCAAAAAATATGTCATTTAAGTAAACAAAATTGCGTATTTTGCTTTCCTGACACTTTCCAGTGGTGAAAAAAAACTTTTTTACAAAAAAGTACAACCGACTTCGAAAAAAGTAAAAAAAAATACTGAATTAAAACAGAGGCTTAACTTTGTTAGCACAACACCTTTTCATCCTGGAACATTTTTCAACCAGGCCGGACTAAGTAAAACGTAAGGCAAAGAACAACCTAATCAGACATTAATTAGGACCTCACTACTTCTTCTAACAAGACTTTGAAGGCAGTTTTAAAATTAAGTCTTGGAGTGCTGCTGCAAAAAATAGGCACTCTTTAACGTTACTTGAACAAAGTTTAGAATGTAGGAAAAAATAACGTCTTTACACTTAGCGAATTTATATTGAGTTAGCGTTTTTCCCACGACTTTGTACGTGTAGGGTTTAGGATTTTGTAGACTTACCACGGAAACCCAAGTTAAACCTTACAACGAGATATACTAAACCTAGCATAGGGTTTATCAGTATGCTACAATGCAATGCTGGTTGCGGAAATTTTCGAAATTGTTTTATTCGGTTAGAGTCTGACACTCAAGGAGAAATTTGATGATTATCCATTTAAAAAAAAAAACTATATTGCTACTTTTTAACGGACTTCAAAAAGGAGGTTCTCAAATCGGTTGTATTTTTTTTTACAAGTTTTTGTTTAACTTGCTTTTGTTTCTGGAATCTTGCAACTCAATTTTGAAGTCGATATCTTCAACCGATTGAGCTGAAATTTTGTATACACGTTTGGTTTGGAAGAAAATGCATGGTTAGCGCGACAAACTTTTATATCATATAAATTATGATATGGCATTATAAGTTGATAGTAAAAGTAAAACTTTTTAGTGCATTTAAATAAAAGCTTGTTTTTTAAAAAGGTTTTATATGAACCGATTTTCTTATCTGAAAAGATATGCTTTTCGATTGGTCCCATAGAAATTTCATCAAAATCGGTTCTGAAGTTTGGTTTTGAAATCGAAATATGTAGTTTGTCAGGTTAGATTACCTAAAATAACTTTAATATCGGAAGTCGATGTTAAAATACGAAGAAACAACCAAAAGCACCGACTTCCGAAATTAAAGTTATTTGCTTGTGGTGTATTTTTTCATACTTTGTAATGTTTTTTTTTATTTGGTAGTCGGTTGTTAATTTGTGATAAACAACGAAATCGAAATTTATTCAAACTATGCTGAAAATCAGCACTTTTTGTACGTCACAATTTACATGAAGATATTCCCCCAAATTGCCCCGCCCGTCACCACTTCCTTGTGAGTCAGCTGTTAGTCTTAGAACTAACCACCGGATAGATGTTTATATGTAAATTCTATTATCTGAGAAACAAATTGTTAAAGTGGTTGATTGATTCATTTTGAATTGCGTCAATATTGCACAAGAACCTCTTGTATGAAAAAAGTGGGCACTACTGAATGATATTTGAAAATTCATCCTCTTAAATGGTTATAAAATGGGTGAACGTTTTATGGAAGTTCGCAATTTGCTGATGAACTTCTATTAGGCGCACGACTTGTTTAAGGTGTTATTAGATGACGGACACGTATCATGGTATAAATAATAACAATAATAAAACATATTTATTGCAGACCATACAAGGACCATATCCACATTAAAAAAAAAGAATAGTTTTTCAAAATAAATAATAATGATAAAAAATATAAATCAATACAAATTAAAAAAAAACAACACTTAAGCAGCTATGTATTTCCAGTCAACGCTTGTAGGTCTTGGTAGCAATCATTCTATCAGCAAGTTCTTTAACTATACTGTTTCTACACATACCAACCCTGGACAAGAATGACGCGATTCTGTTCCTCTGAATGGCATTGAACGCGTTCAGCCTCGCCTCCGCGAACATGCCAGAGGAAAACCTTCTTATGTAGACAAAACGTTTTGGGATTACATTTATTTAGTGCGTGCAGCTTAGGAGTGGAATTCCTTGGCCTAGCCTTGTTTCCTGATAGATACACACTAGGTGTCTTTAAGTCGTAAGAGTGAATAAGTAACGTCTAGGTAAGCATACTCCATCGTCAACTACCTCATCGCTTCCCATCAGGTGAGATAGTGGTCACGCGCGAGCCTTTTAATATCAATATCACACTTCACACTCATATTATAAAGGCGAAAGTTTGTGTGTGTGTATGTTTGTTACTTCTTCACGCGCAAACGGCTGGACCAATTTTGATAAAATTTGGTATGCAGGAAGCTGATAACCTAGATTAACACATAGGCTACTTTTTATCACCTCACACTAATATAATAAATGCGAAAGTTTATGAAGACGGATGAATGTTTGTTACTCTTTCTCATCAGAACGGCTGAATGGATCTTGATGAAATTTGGCACAGAGGTAGATTATAGTTTGAAATAATACATCATTATTAGGATAATTTCTGACATGTACGCGGGCGGAGCCGCAGACGGCAACTAGTATTATATAAAATTCTTTCGTTACTGGGGACTGAGTTACTGACAAACAACGCACAGCTGAACTACTGGTTGTAGAAACCTAAATTCATTCGAAATTCCTACGGGAACGGGAAAAAACGGGATATACGTGTACGAAGTCGCGGGCAAAAGCTGGTGGAAATATGAAAACGTTTACAACATTTCATGCATAAATTGCTCATAAAATTATTATATTGTCATACAATATATCGATGTAGTGGTACCTACTCCAAAAGTTTTTGAGTAGATCACAGAGAAACTTGGCCAATAAAATAGAGGAACAATGGCAATACACGAACATAATGTTAATGACGTCATACATGTATATTAAAATTAAAATGTAATGAAATAGTAAAGGAACGTGTTATACATTTAATGTACAGAAAATTGAAAGCTGGGCATCCTAATTAGAGTGAAGCGATACTTCACACCTGGACAGCTTTTAACCCTCTACAAAGCACAAGTCCGATCCTGCATGGAGTATTGCAGCCACCTTTGGGATGGCTCAGCTAAATACCAACTTGCCGCGCTTGACTCGGTGGAACGCAGAGCTAAAAGGCTCATTGGCGACGTAAGACTGGTGGATGCCAAGCTTCACAGCTTGGCTCATCGCCGCAAGATTGCCTGCTTGTCGGTCTTCTACAGATTGTACTTCGGGGAGAGTGTCCAGGAACTTCACGACCTCATCCCACCGGCCCCCTTCTACCATCGGACATCTAGACGCACTGCAAGTTACCATCCCTACCTTGTTGCTATTCCACCAATTCGCACTAAACGTTTCCAAACGTCTTTTATAATGCGCACAGCAAAGGAGTGGAACTCTCTGCCTGCGTCTGTGTTTCCGAACGCATACAACCCTAATCTCTTCAAAATTAGAGTGAACAGGCTTCTTCTGGGTCAAGACTAGAGTCAAGAGCAAACCCATATAAAATAAAAAAAATAAAAAATGTCGGTAAGCATCTTTCCTCATAAGTCATACAGATTCTTAGGTTCTTTATCCGAAGGGTTACCTACGGAGTCCTGTTACTAAGCCTCTGTTGTCCGTCTGTCTGTTTGCCAGGAAGCTGTAGGTACATCACGTACGATATAGTAGACGACAGTTGTAATTTTGTGCGTGGTGCGTATTTCTATTGTTCAATTTCTATTTGTCAAAATCAAGTCTCATTTATGGATAAAAGAGGCGTGATTTTTTTAGGTGTATGGTATGGGACCCGTCGTGAACAAGTCTGACTCGAACATGGCTTCTTTTTTATAAATATTAGATTTTTTGTGTGAGACTGTTCTGAAGCCAGTGCAAGTGAACCAAAAACAAAATAAAAAAAAACAAAACAAAATCAAAAAGTATTTTTTTCAAATTATGCTGAGTACCAGCTCTTTTTGAACGTCAAAGTTCCACATAAAGACAGATTCATCTTTTGTTTTCGTAATAGCAAGATTAACTCCTAATTAGTGTTTCAGACTTTCGTTTTCGGCATAACTTACTCGTACCTTGTCTTTTCTTCAGGTCATTGGTTCATTTGCCTGTATGCTAATTAATTTTAAAATTAATACCCATCATAAAGACTTGATCAAGTTTGTCTAGACTTATCAGCTTCTATACGAAGCTTTAAACAAGATAATATTGTACACTAATGCTCTTTGTTTTGTTTGGATTTATTATGCTTAAGTGTTTTATCCCAAATTTATGCCTCTGCATGGCAACTGCTCGGTAAACGCGGTCTTTTCGGCCCCTTTGGCCGAAAAGTTCTAGAGTGGTGAACGCGTGCCGGAAGACGTAGAGTTGGAAGGCCACCCACAAGGTGGACCGATGACCTGGTAAGGGTCGCGGGTAGCCGATGGATGCGAGACGCACAAGGCCGGTTGTTGTGGCGACACTTGGAGGAGGCCTTTGTCCAGCAGTGGACGTCTTTCTGCTGATATGATAATGATGATGGCAACTGGTATGACACTTTTAGAAGATAATAATATTGCTGTGTGCTTTTCCAAAGATTGGAACTATGGTACCATGTTACTCAATAACTGGCTTCTGGAGGTCAGAGAGGCCATCGCTCCATGTCACATACGGGTTTTTAGCTGCATCCGGGAAAGGTATTTTTGAATTGGTACAAAATTGCCTCTCTCAAGCATTATTCAATCTGCACATCGTATGCATGAGTTGAATAGTTTCAGCACTCTCTCACCTGGGCCAAACATGGGCTTAAATCCAATAATCGGGTTTCAACCCGTGTAACTGACCGTCTGTCTATGCCGGGGGATTTTCACAAGGAGGCGTGGATTGCCCTGATCTAACACTATGAGGAATAGTGGAACCTCAAAATAGGTTAGGTAGCTTAGAACTGCATCATTGGATTGTTTTTCCTTTCACCATTACTTACTTACTTGACTTGTTGTTGTCCTTCACCGTTTTGAGAGCAGCCACGACCTGTGTATTTGAGCAGAGGTAATCCCAATAATCGGGTGTTTAGTCCGGTTGATTGCCCATCCCTGGTTTTGGTACTAAATTCGAAAGGTTCTGACAATTACTTCTAGGAATGGGACATTAAATTCCTAGAAATACCTTGGTAGATATTATTTGAGGTCAAGACTAGGCTCAGTTTCTCTGAAATAGGTAATAACGAAACCCGATAAATACTTTCATGTAACATATATGTATTATAGTTGATAGTTTTCTATTGGAAAAGTTTCAATGTTCTAACATTGGTAACACAAAAAGAGGTGCTTAAGTACTTATGTATTTACTTGGTACTTTGTTAGTACTGTTTTATATTAATCCTAATATATAAAATTCTTCCGTTACTGACTGAGTGAGTGAGTGACTGACAGACAGCATTAAGAGAGAATTTTCCGAAATTTTTATGAGAACGGGAAATGCGTGTACGAAGTCGCGGGCGTTAAATATATATTTTAACGAGTAACCTAGTACTTTTTTTTCAATTTGAAACGGCTAATTCGAATTGTGAACGTATCTTTTGTTTAATATGTGACCATGATGATGCCCCAAAGATGCTTAGAAGCTCAGAAAGAGTTGGCGAGACAACCTGGACGCGTACTGTCAGTGCTGGTACGAGGTGGCGCTGGAAAAAAAACATGCGGGGCAGTCTTTGGGGATTGCCGATAGAAGTGAAAACTAAGAGTCAGCTAAAGCGTTCGGTGACGATGACGCGAGTTCCATGATTTTTGTTCACCCAAAGCGTTCGGTGATGATGACGCCAGTTCTATGATTTTTGTTCTCCCAAAAAGTGCTCAACGTGCCTAAAGAAATTTTCACTTCAATAATTCTTGAACAGACTTGGGAGAGGCCTTTACTATCAGTGAGACAGAATGAGCTACTAAAGCTAATTTAAAAAAAAGCCCAATGTGAACGTGTTTTTGATTTTGAATTATTAGACTAGCAATATCCACGAAGATCGCTCTACCAATAATCGCCTTCTACGATGTCCCTCTCACCGCTCTGGGTTTATCCGCTCCTCTTTCTTTGTTCAAGCGATTTTCCTTTGGGATGCGCTCCCTCTGAGCATCAGGACGGCAACAAGTCGGTTGTCCTTTAAGGTGAAGGCACGTGAGCACATTCACAAGAAGTTGGTAGAATCATCACAGCGTTAATTTGTTGGATTCGATTTTTCTTAATAACTTTGTTTATGTTTATGTATGTATCTATGTACTTATTAAAGATTTTTTTTCTTCTCTCTTTTTTTAGTTTTTCTGTAAGTTGCACCTGCCATGTTGTCTCTGCACCAACCAAAGGTTGACTGGTAGAAAATGCCTAAGGCATTAAGTCCGCCTTTGTACCTACAGTGTTTTTACTAGTGCATGAAGTTTTAATAAATAAAAAAAATATGATGTTAGTAAACCTCTTTTACAAATTAGTCGTATACATCTACAGTTAATTTCAAAACCACGAGAGTGTAACATATTTACTAATGATGGTAGGTAAGTAATTAGGGATTGGGCATCAGTCCGTAAAAATCACGAATATTTCACATGTCAAAAATCTAGCTGAAAAATATTTATACTATAGTAGGTGCGTCGTTTTTCATTATTAGACAATGTTAAGGATCACGAGAGATGATGATTCGGGACAGCTTTGTGTCATTAATTCCTTTTTTCAAATTAAAAATGTCAATAATTGTAGGTGGGTCAATGACCGTTATTCCACGATTATATGGCGCCTACTATAGAATGCACTGCTGGTGCTCTAAAGGCACCAAGCACCAAGCAAAAATATTGATTGGTGCTCTAATGGGAATAGTTTTAGTGCTCTTAAAATCGGTGCTCTAACGGGAATACTCCTTTCAGATACGTAGCAATGTCAGCTATTTTTAGAACTAAAGCCTTAATAGAAATCGATGTCAAACCAACATACCGCTTCATAAGTCCAAGATTACGGCCCTTCCGAACTAGGGGAATTCATGAAAGGAAATGTGCGTAAGCGTTTTCCTGCCTGTCAATAAAAAGAAAGGGAAAGGAGAAATACGGTATTTCTAACCATTAATTTAGGGAGGTACTACAGCTTTAGTCAGCGTGTTTGCCTGCCTGTAGGCTAAATTTTACATCATTATTATCATTATCATACCAGCCGAAAGATGTCCACTGCTGGACATTCTTTTTTTGATCTCAGGGGGTAATCCTCATGGGTCTGACAAACTCTTACTGACTAAAACCACCTAAGTGTAACCACAACAACCAGTCCTGTACTTCTCGCAACCATCGGCTACCCGCGACCCTCACCAGGTCATCGGTGGCCAGTGACCACAAGGCTACGTCTTCCGGTACGCGGTCGCCACTCCAGAACTTTTCGGTCCCATCGACCATCTGTTCTGCGATGTGCCCTGCCCACTGCCACTTCAGTTTGGCGATCCTTTGGGCTATGTCGGTAACCTTGGTTCTCTTTCGGATATCATCATACCTGATTCAATCACGTTAGAAAACTCCGAAGTTTACATACGGGCTAATTATTACTAGGATAACAGCATGGTCAACCTTCTCACTGGGACAAAGGCCTCTCTGTGAGGCGGCCGTATACCATCACCATCATCATATCAGCCAAAAGACATCCACTGCTGGATATAGGCCTCCCCCAAAATACTTACATACGAAGGTTTACCTAATTCCATTAAGATGTGAAAAGGCAACATACAGACAGACATAGTAACTTTTGCATTCATAATATAATATGGATTAAGTGATAAAAGGGACGATTGAACAAAAATATATCTTGGGGAAAGTCCAGCAGTTGACGTTACATTGAGTTTCATCGCAGTCGTCCTTATGTAGGTGCACAAAAATTTTTTATATGAAAACATGATTCGACTTTTATGAAAAAAACACCAGATTATTGTAATGTTTTTGACGTGACAACGTCTAATAAATCGATGAACGCTGACTGCACGCACGAAAAAGGATGACTCATTGTAACTATTTGCTACTAGCCTCTGTAAATCTAACGCTGGCTCGCGTTCACCACTTCATCGTTTGGTTGAGACATATAATAATGAGTTTAATTCAATCGACATTCTTTTTCTTAGTAAAAATGCATTCAAGAAGCAAATCCAAGCAACTCTAAGAGATCAGCAAAATGCTATACAACGTGGGTAATGATTAATAATGTACGCACACAAACATACCTTAAATTTATTTTTTTCCTTTATATATATATTTAAATTAAAATCCAGAATGACCGTTTTATAGGTACTGTATCTGTGTCTAAGCTAGTTTTTAAATACTTTTTATTGTAATCTGTGGAGAACGTAGTGGGTAGCATAATTGTTTAAAATGTAATATTTAAGATATTATGACTAGTTGTTATTGTGCTACTGTTTGTTTTTCCTTAAATAAATAAAATAAAAATAAAATAAAATAAAATAAAAACGTTACGCTCGTTGTAACGTTACACTCATTGTAACGTTACGATCATTTCATCAATGTTTTGTAAACTGACTTTACAGACAACCAATTTTACATAGTGTAGTAATAATTACATAGTGCTAATCGTAAATATCCTGTCTGTTCCTATAAGTAAAATAATATCTCTCTGCACGTGGGTGTACTGTTACTGGACAGGAACTGGAAGTTTTTCATGATAAAATATAATTACTTAACTGTTCCTGTTGTTACTTAAATGACTTCTCATCAATCGTTTTACGGCCTGGTCTACCAGGATATGGTATGATGACTTCAGAGTTCAACTATGCAACTTTAACGGGTTCGTGTCCAAATAAGGTATAGGAAACTAAGAGGTAAGAACTTTTTCTCCAAAATTACAGAAACGCAAACTGAAGTATAGTTGACAAGTAACGCTATCATTTTGTTGAACCTCTCTCGATGTAGGCGTTTAAGATTGTTGCATAGTCTCTTCTCAACATCTGTAATTTTATCTCTCTATTATACACCCACAGATCTCTGCTTATGTTAACGATGTTGATGTAATAGTAGGAGGGGCGAAAAGCGAATATAAAAACTTTGAAACACCTGACACATTGTAACTCAAAAATAATGCACACGGATCATGCATATTGTTTACCGATATAAAAATCTCGCATTGTAGGTTCAATGCGATTTGCAATGTCAAAGATTTTATCATCTTAAAATAAGCCACATTATTGATACCCAAACAAAATACTGCAATAAAATCGAATCAAATCCATTTGTAGCTGGGTCTTAACGAAATAAAATATAAATCAAATGTGTAAACTTACACAATAATGAAATGAAGAAAGTTTGAAAATATCAATTTAGATTTGAACAGCTAAGAGATAACGATAAAAGAAGTAAGCAGTTTGAAATAGATTCTGGAAATCAAAAGGATCATTTGAAAATAATTTATAATACCTATCCTCTCAGTTTCGATACTGAAAACTTCGAGCAATCCAACTTTATCTTTTAAAAGTTGAATAAGTCTGACAGCATTCGTGTCAAAACTAGATAAAATGAAGTTACATAAATTGTCGATATTGAATTTTTTGTGACCGTGCAAAAAAGAGTAGCACAAATAACTTAAACTGCTAAAAGCAAGATGAAACAGAACCAGATGATGCAGTTTCTGAAACTAGTCTTATTATTGAGATATATGTATATGAACGTCTTGAAACAAACAATTTTTTTTGTTTAATGCCGTTAACACTCAGAAAATAAAATCATAATATGTCTTAAACTAAGGTAGAAAGAGTCAAATGTAAATGTGGTCCTCGTCAATTCACTGATGTTCCAGGAAAATTGAGTGTCGATATTAGAAAACCTATAAATGGCGTAGAACACCAAAATGAAAAACATCGTGCCACATAGCGATACGGTAGTCGATAGATGGCTATTCGGATATATAAAGTTATCCTTTCTATGATATTTTGGATAGAAATGAATTATTTGAAACCAATTCAAAGGCAGTAGCATCGACTGCACATCTTTGTCAATGAAGTTATTTAATAAAACTTTCACACTATGCCTTTTAAAATAGGAAAGTATATTTATTTTCAGTGAATCTGTCTCTCTCAGACTCCGACATTAACCTACATGGTTCTCATATGATTTGACCAGTACGGATTGTATGGACTTTAAAATAGACTTTAACCTCTGAGTTTGTTTCGGGGTTTCTTCTCAGGGTAGTCAGCTAGGAAACACCGGCCTCATCTAGCTTAAAATGACCAAAAAAGATTGGCGTGTAAAAGTGTCATGTTTAACCTACTTGCAAAATAAATATCATTTATCATTTAGTGTCTCCATTTTCGGAAGCTAGACACGTGAATCAAAAGCTTCAAAAATATTGTACAAATATTTAATTTGATTGATAGATCACAATCAAAGATAACCCCTAACAACCTTCAAACAAAAGTAATAAAAATACACTTACTTTACCTAATAAACGTAATTAAATAAGAATTTGTTAAGGTCAACACTGAGACAACGTATTCTTACAACCACTAGCTACCTACACACATAATTAGATTACGGCCCAAAGAGGTGACAGATATTAATGAACAAATATTTCAAAGTTTGATTGATGAAAAATGACAGACGATAAAAATAATCTTTAATACAATATATCGACATCAGAACCGATATCTATTTTGCACCTTTTCAGGAGAGCAAAAACAAACAAAAGCTAAAGTAAAGGTTAAACTTTCAGTTTAGCCTTTACTTTAGCCAATTAATATAGTAAATGTGAAGACTGTTTTTTTGTTTACCAATGACTTCAACAGCTGAGTTCTGACGCGTTGACCATAATCTGGATAAGGAAATATTGATACTCTGTATCCACTTCGTACGATAACATTTGACATGGGCGATATATTTATTTTGGGAAAACAAACCATTATAGGTACAATGCATGTTACCGTAAATGTTACAACACGTTAAAAGTAGGCTAAAGTACAATCCACGACGTTTCCACAGATTACTAAGCTAAAGGTACAGTGTAGACACAATATTTTAAATCATAACAATATAAGACGAAGACTGGAAGAGACAAAAAACAGTATATTCCTTAATTTAATTTAAATAGCTGAGCTAGAGGCAAAACAAACAAGAACACATATTATAATCGTCGGTACTATCCTTCCAGGGTTTTGGCAGCATTATGTCCACTTCCCCTAAGATACAGCGCACGTTTGTCATTCTCTTTATGAGAGGGCATAGCTTTCGCATGTCTTCCGCTGTTTATAAAGACATGCTCTCTGAGAATATCTCATGTATATCTGGAAAACTGAAGATTTTTAATGTGAAACTTTTCCATCGCCTCTATTTTTTTTGTCCATCTATCGCATGTCGCATTACAGCCGGCCGCGGAGTGGGGATAAAGTGAAAGGCGGCAGAGCAATGGCGCTCACTGCTCACATCAACTGACCGTGTAGCATTTATATTTTTACTTATTCGTGCAAGTACACCGCGGTATTTGTGTGTTTTGATCAGTATATTAATGTAAATGTTCTTATGCACTTGATCGTAATGGATACCGGTACAAAAAAAATCAGTTAAATGCCTAAAAAAGTTTCACTTGTTTCGCGGTTTTGTGAAACAGCACAATTTTTGTTTAGTTGTGATTTATTTTTTTATTTAGGATTAAATTTGTGTTAGAGTTGTGTAACTATGTTTGGTGTACAATAAGGTATATTCTATCGATGTATTTATCTATATTTTTTTTGGCTGATGAAATTGTTTAAATGTGCATGTAAACGTTCATTAGGTACTTTACTGCTTTAAATATTACATGATTTTTCTTCTTTGATTTTATCTGCGACCATTCATAAACTATGAGTGGATGTGGTGAGTGCAAATTCTCTTGAGATGCACATCTTCCAGTGAAGATCACCACCTTATTAGAGGGCTAGTTCAAGGATATTTTTCGCTTGAGGCGCTTTGCTGAAATATAACATGATAAAAAGTTTGTTATTACACGAACATTCTTATCAGTACTGTGATAAATAGATGTTGAAATAGCAAATATTGTTTTTTTTTCTATGTGAATATATGACCGGCGTAGCTCAAAAGCTATCGATCTATTTTTGACAAGACACAAATGTAGATGACCACTGGTTACAAATATTTACCCTGTGTTTTGACCAGATTATTTTAATATAATAATCCTCCCGACCGTATTTCGACCACGGTGGCGAATCACAACAAAGACTTGCCAAGTGCGCACGAGATAATTGTTATTATAATATAATAATATCTTGGGACAACTCACACACGGTCATCCGATCCCAAACTAGGCAGAGCCTGTGCTATGGCAACCAGACAACTGATAACTTATATATTTTTAAATAACGCAAGATATTATAGACAAAAACACCCAGACCCAGAACAAATGATCATGCTCATCACAAAAAGATTTGTCTGAGTGGGAACTGAACCCACGACCGTTTAGCAGTCAGGTTCACTAACCACTCGACCAACAGGCCAATCAATATTACATTGCGCAAAAACAAGTACTTGCACGCTCATTGTAACGTTACACTCATTGTAACGTTACGATCATTTCATCAATGTTTTGTTATGACGTTGTCAAATTTAACTATCGTCCGTAAACCGACTTTACAGACAACCAATTTTTTTCACACATTTTCGGTTACGCCTGCCTGTGAGACGTTTAAAGTTGGTACAAGATAAAATTAAACAGTATTGAAAATAGTTTTTCTGTTTTATTTGAAAAATTTCTTTCAAATCGAATAATCTTTTTAAGATGAATATAAAAGAAGAAGTACTCAGTGAACATAAATAAGTAAGGATAAGTAAGAAGATAAAAAGAAATGGCTTTTTACCATCACTACGAAAGCAAATTCTGAATGCCTTCCATTTTGTTATTTTAAAGGAAACTAGAATTTTCTGCTACTTCTCTCCCGTCTCCTAGCCAGAAGTATTCTGGTCTTTTTCCAAGATGGAAAAGTGTACTGCCTGTATGGTATGTATGTATGTAACTCCTGGTAGTTTCCGCAACTCCACGACCAAGCGCGTATTTTGCGTGCAGATGGGACAAATGTGTCATTCGATCCACCCCAGCTCTCTCTGGGTGGAGTGGAAGGGCGTGTCAGACTCATACTTACTAAAACCCATCCGTATTGCTTCTAAAGCCCTTTGCGTTCCAGGGCCACGGTAACTCTTTCAAACAAATTCCGTAACCCTGTCAGGCTCTGGCCACAGCGGGCCCCGTCTTCTATGCATCGACCCGGGCCTGGTGGAGATCGGACAGCGAGCTACCCAACGCTCGCCGTCCGCAGGCCCGCGCCTACTGTGGCTGGGGATCGCCCTGTGACTCCAGACGCCCGGGGCGTCTTCTTCTGTAGCGGCGGTAGGGGCGAAGACCTTGTCTTTCCCTCGGATGTCCGATGCGGTGCTATTTGGCCAAGCAATGCCTTAGGAAAAAATACATCATTACTGCCTTGTTTTTTAATAAACTCTAATATAAATAAACTAATTCTACTGAAACTGGAACGCAAACAGTAGCTCCAATTTATTTGGGCAGCCTTTCTTTCACATTAATAAGTATCAACTATGATTTTCGGCGTACAAAATGGTGTCTTAACATAATAGTCTTTAGAATAAGCTGGAATTATCCCAGACTGAATCTCGTCAGCCATTCGTTTGGGATTTGCAGCGTTTATCACGATTGTATCCTTGTTTATAGCGTCAGGATTAGGGCATTGCTGAAATGTGGAAAAATACGGGGATGTGGGATGAATAAAACGCTCGAAAAATATTGTGATTAAATTAATGTAACGTGACATTTTGATCATGTTGTTTCGGAATGTTTCTTATTACCTACAAGAACCTCTCTTTTACCTACTAAACAAATTTAATTTTAGATTTTACTAAACTTCACAAAACTCATTTGCTCAGTTGAAAACTAGCGCCAGCCAACTAGTTTTCTTGCATTTTGCTGAACTGGAACTATTTAAAGCAGCTGTGAGACACAATGTTATTGTTTTAAAATTAAGTTTTCTTATTATTTGTTTGTATTTGTGTGTGCCAAATAAACGTGTCTTTCCTCTTCCCTTCTTGTTATTTTGCGATGATCCTTAAGAATGAAGTTAATGCTCTTCTTCTTGATTGTGGTGATGATGGTGATGATGATGATGATGATGATGATGATGATGATGATGTCAATAATGGGATGTGGGAAAAAAGATTGGTTACATTAGTAACACGCGAGCCCACGAATGACAATTAGAGCGGAACTGAAGCAGTCCCCTTGGCCGAAATCGGTCGGATCACATCATCATCATCATCAATGGGATTTTTAAAAATCCTTGTCACTAATGATACAATATCACTTTGTCACGTAGCTGGACCTTTCGATTAAAACTTGAAGATTCCGCTGTATCGGAGAAGCACTCTTTGATGATAGCGACTCTTCGGAAGGTTTTATTTCCAGCAGCCGATGTCTTAGACCTAAAAATACGACCTCATTCAGCTATACCAGCCGGTCTATTCCATCACCATCCCACCGTGTTAACTTAGGTAGAGTGAGCATGAAGTGAACGATCATTCCATCTTGTTTGTATGTATTGACAGCTCACTTAATTTTCACTTCATCCAAGCTTTCACGGTGAGAGGTTTACAGAATCGCAGTGCAGTAATTTAACAGACTCCTCCTTCCATATATTAGATTTATGAAGTTTTACTATATTTTCGTGAAACCTTAATCCTCACAAAAATAATACTTTTTCTGACACAAATAGAATCGATTCCGAAATAACTAGGCCATAAATCAAACGTCTTACAAGAACTTAATATAGAAAATAACTGTTCAAATACCAGCCGATATTGTTCCAATAATATTTTTCTGCAAAAATATTTATGTACTGGTATTTTGTGTTTCTCATACACCCACGCGGATGATTTTATTACCGAAGGCCAAGAATATCGAATTAATGTCCTTTATTATTAATATAACCAACTTTAGTGCCATTAATAAAATTGAGGGAAATAATAGTTTTATGGGGTGAGTACCCAAAACTATCTTAGGTTGTTATACGTACAGTTTTTAGGGTTTTGTACCCAAAGGGTAAAAACGGGACCCTATTACTAAGACTCCACTATCCGTCTATCTGTCATCAGGATGTATCTCATGAACTGTGATAGCTAGACAGTTGAAATTTTCAAAGATGATGTATCTCTGTTGCCGCTATAAGCAATAGTAAAAATTTTATGTGTAAAAATGATTTTTTTCGGCTTATGGTACGGAACCCTTCGTGTGCAAGTCCAACTTGCACTTGGTCATTTTTTAATCTAACTTGCATTGTTAGTTAATATGTATGGATCACAACACTACACATCTTGAATTATGAAACAGTTAAACAATCAATAGGGTATTTTACTGAAAAAATCTAATAAGTCCGTCACATTGATTTCCAAAAAATACTGGATACATATTTTTCCTCTTTTCGCGTAAACAAAAAATGAAGACGATACAGTGCGTTGACAACACGTGTGACGTCACTATGATGGTATATTTTTTACCAGCTGCGTGACGTCATGCGTATTTTCAACGCACTGTATCGTCTTCATTTTGCTGCCAGCAACCTTTTTTCTACTTCTGTTATCCTAGTTTTTGCTGGTAGGACTGGGCCGTAAAATGGAAGCTCGCGCGACATGAGCGGCAAAAATGACGGGCGCTGTCATGATAAAGATACGCTTATAACGATCAAACTAACTATTTAGTAAAGGATATTACTATGCAAAAAGAAAATCACGAAATTTTGTAATAAAATATTTATTAGCGAGTAAAGCCGAAAGTTCTATCAAAATTCTTAGAACATCGTGTTTTTACACCAATTATTTCGAAACTATGGAATAATTCTGGGATAAAATTTATACCAGCACTAATTAGACTTATTTTTCGAAGTTTTTTTTTAATTACTTTCGGTGGGTTTGCTCTTGACTCTAGTCTAGGTCATAGATGACAGAAGAGACAAAATCAACGATGGAGTGAGCTATTTTTCTATACAAACAAGCCAATTAAAAATGATACGTTGTATTTATTCCTAAGTCAAACAATGGCTAAAAATCAAGGAAAAGTTTTTATTTTGGTAACTTTAGCTACCGGACGAGTTAGTGGACGGACTGGGCGTGAAAGATGGAGGCCCGATTGTTATGGTACAGCCTGTGTCACAAAGGCAAAGTCAACGATGGAGTGAGCTATTTTTCTTTACGAAAAAACCAATTAAAATGATACCTACGTCTTATTTATTGCTAAGTCAAACAATGACTAAAAATCACGGAGAAGTTTTTATTTTGGTAACTTTAGCTACCGCGGATTGTTGAGTGGACGGACTGGGTGTGAAAAATGCAGGCCCGATTTTTATAGCGTAGCCTGTATCACAGAGTCAAAGTCAACGATGGAACGAGCTATTTTTCTTTACAATCAAGCCAATTAAAAATGATACGTTGTATTTATTCCTAAGTCAAACAATGACTAAAAATCAGGGAGAAGTTTTTATTTTGGTAACTTTAGCTACCGCGGACTGTTTAGTGGACGAACTGGGCGTGAAAGATGCAGGCCCGATTTTTATAGCGTAGCCTGTATCACAGAGTCAAAGTCAACGATGGAACGAGCTATTTTTCTTTACAAACAAGCCAATTAAAATGATACATCGTATTTATTCCTAAGCCAAACAATGGCTAAAAATCAGGGAGAAGTTTTTATTTTGGTAACTTTAGCTACCGCGGACTGTTTAGTGGACGAACTGGGCGTGAAAGATGGAGGCCCGATTGTTATAGCGCAACCTGTGTCCAGCTGTTGACTGCGATAGGTCGAGTTGGTGTTTCATTGGCCGAAATATGGTAAATAAGGCGTATTCTAGGTACCTTTATTATATTACTATAGTAGGCGCCAGATAAATGTGGAATAAAGTATATTGACCTTTCCCTAATAACTGTTCATAGGTACCTGAACAATTAAATATGAATCGTTTTTCATTATTAGACAATGTTAAGGATCACGAGAGATGATGATTCGGGACAGCTTTGTGTCATTAATTCCGTTTTTCAAATTAAAAATGTCAATAATTGTAGGTGGGTCAATGACCGTTATTCCACGATTATCTGGCGCCTACTATAGCTTTTGCCCGCGACTTCGTACGCGCATTTCCCGTTTCTCCGTTCCCGTTTTATGAATGAATGTGGTTATCATATACAAATACTGGTACCCACTGGTCGTTCCAGAGATTTCATATACACATACTGGTACCGACTGGTCGTTCCAGAGATTAACGTGTTCAAACAAACCAAAAAACTTTTCAACTTTAATATAATAGTATAGATAATGTGTCGTCTATCTTTACCCGAATGTGTGAGTGTCAAAATGCGATTTAAAATAGAAATGGGACTTGCGTTTCTTGTACCTATCCTATTTCATTTTATTTTAAAAATTCTAATGAAGTTGTGAGCACATCTAGTAAACCATGAATAAATTAAAAGCAACGTGTATTCCGTTGAGGATTTAAATTCTGTTTTTCGTGCCAGTGCCTAGGTACGCAAAAACAAACTTTTAGCACAGAATATTCCGACGGCTAGGTTATTTAATTTTTCACATCGGAAAAGCGGCTAGCTATATGAAAATATATAACTCTTCAATGAAATGCTTTAATGATGGAGCAAACTAAAAACCCCAACGATATGTATTGGATTATGAATGGATGTGGAAAAAATTGTTTTTCATTTTATCATCAGTCAAGCATCTTTTAAGATGCGGCTGAACATTGGTATTTAGCGTGAAGCAAATTTTAAATAAACTCTATCAGTAAGGGTGCTACCACACTAATCGATCGATCGTCGATCGATGCCATCAATCGATGGTAGAATTGGTCAGCCGACGTCTATTGATAGTTTATACCACACCAATCGATCAATCAATAATCGATCGATGGTAGAATTAATAAGTCGATCGATCTACGTCGATCGATTAGTGTGGGAACACCTTAAAGTAACTGAAAAATACAATTATCTGTTCGGCGGCCTGTCTATCTGGTCAAAGGCCCCATAACTCCCAGTTCCTTGAATTCAGGGTTTCGAGTATTGGTCGTTTGTCCTCTCACATATACAAGTGTAACAGAAGAGAGAAAAGAAAGGGTGTACCCATTATTTTAAACAACTTTATGATGGTACCAACACTGAACTCGTAGAAAAAACAAAATCTAATTTTTCATACTGCCCCACTGCTGGCCAAAAGACGTACGGCGATGCATCACCGGTACATGGTGGATATCCCACCCATATGCACAAAACTGTTTTTATCACTGTTTAAACAGAATCACAATGTATTTTCATGGTGCACAGCTAAGAAGTGAAATCCCTGCCCGAGTCTGTGATTCCTGATAACTGCAACCTAGGCCTTTAACGGCCGGTTTCAATGACGTATCTACATTTAACCTACTGTCAAATTAGCTACCAACAGTAGCTGAAACGTCATGTTTGCCTTTCAATCATGACGTTTCAGCTATTCAGATTGGCCGTTAGTTAACAGTGATCAGGTTACTTCTAAGCAAGCGTGCTCCTTCGTCGCTTTCCATCAGGTGAGAATATGGTAAAAATCGAGCCTAACAATAAAAAAACAACGGGTTGCACTCCGGGAGTGCCGGCAGAAGTGAAAACTTGAACATTAACGTTGTGCATTTTTGATATTTTGGAATGTTTAGGGAATAATTTCGCACGAAATGCTTTCATTATCAGTATAAAAGTTTATGTGGTAAAATACAATATTCATTTATTGCGCTATCGTACACAAACATGATAATTTATATTAAATTTAAAACTTAACCTTCACAACTATCCCTCCGTCTTACAAATTTTTGATCAGGTCACGTGTCCTGATGCGAGTTTAACATTTTTACCCATCCCAAAAAGTGCACAACGCCGCTAAAGAAGTTTTCACTTCAAAGTAAGAAATCGCGTGTCCCGCCCACTCTAAACTCCCGTAAAATCCAAACCCAAATGCTCGTTAAGGTAATACCCTGTTATCTGCGACTTATCTCTCGCAAAAATCTTCAATACTCACTTAGCGCCCTTTTTACAGCGTCTCAGACTTCCTTCCGTTCGTGAAACATCGGATTTGGGTATTCAAATAAGCTCGGTTTATTACTTTGGGCATTTCTGTATCTAATTTGCATTTATCCGCCGTAATTCAGTTGGATTATGGCTGCCAAAAGGTACAATATTGATAAGGTAGGCAGGTAACGTATAGGGTTGCGGAATTTGTTCGAAAGAGTCACCGCGGCCCTGGAACGCAAAGGGCTTTAGAAGGAACACGGATGGGTTTTAGTCAGTAAGAGTCTGACACGCCCTTCTGCTCCACCCAGAGCGGAAGAAGTCATTTGATGATTTCCCATACTTAAAAAAAAGGCAGGTAACGTATGAATTTGGTAGCTACGACATTTTCTAGTTTAACATACGTGCATAACTCTACTGTGTTGAGAAACTGAGTTGTTGAGCTCCTTAAAGTTCTAAGTTGAGTAACACACTGACACATGCTTGCACTATCTGGATAGTTTCAATTAATTCTGTGTGGTCCTTTCCTCAAAATACCACTTCAGTCATACCTACATGGTTTTCATATGATTCGACTATTATAAACTTTGTGCGGACTTTGACCTGTGTTTGTTTCAGAATAACTTTCAGGGTAGTCAGCTACAAAACACTGAAAACACCGGCCAATTAACGTATATTAATTTTATTTATAAACAAACTAGCTGCTGCCCGCGGCTCCGCCCGCGTGAATGTCGAAAATATCCTACGGAAACATAATCATATCATCAACCCATGTTCTTGCCCAGAACTCAAACAGTCTCTATACCAAATTTCATTTTAATCGGTCCTGCCGTTTGCGCGTGAAGAAGTATCAAACATACCCACACTCACAAAATTTCGCCTTTATAATATTAGTGTGACTAATGTGATTGCAAATAAGTATTATTTACACATCTTGTTTTCGTGTCAATTGTCTCAACTTTAAAAAAATTGTCTGGCAGTATGGCCCCTTGGAAGTCACATTCAGGTCCTGGAAGATTTATAGTAGGCACAGACAGGCGTATTCTGCGAAGGTGCTCCATACTGGCACTGTAATTCAGGATGCGTCTGATACTCAAGTCGCCATTCACACACGACTTGTTGGGGAGGGGAATGATGTGCGTCTAAAAACCTTCAGCGTGTCTTTTTTCAAGCATAATGAAGAAAATTGCTTGCTCGCATACCGAATACTGCAAAGTCGAAACGCTCTAACGAAAAAGGGTTGGATGATGAAGTAAATAAGTAGGTTAAACTAATTGTCCCAAAAACTCTCGCTCATAAGAAAAACTCTGGCTCATAAGCTCATTTGTCTCACGCCCAGGGGAGTCGTCCCACTGTGTCTAGGTAGGTGCTTAGACAAGTTTTTTTTTTATGGATGGGAAATCATCAAATGACTTCTTCCGCTCTGGGTGGAGCGGAAGGGCGTGTCAGACTCTTACTGACTGAAACCCATCCGTGTTCCTTCTAAAGCCCTTTGCGTTCCAAGCCCCGGTGACTCTTTCGAACAAATTCCGCAACCCCAGCAGGACAGGGTAGAATCGGAACTGTGTTTGAATCAGAGTGCCAATTCTGTCTCTCAGTCGCAATCTGTCAAAAATGCGACAGATTTCGATTGACGCGAATGCGAACGTTGCTTTTAAAAATGAGTAGAATTAGCTCTCTGGTTGCGCCAGTTCATTAATGTAAAAGTTTAGTTTTAAATAAAGAACATGCAGAAATATTGTCATCAAAATTGGTGTCGGCAACCAGTTTAGCTGTATGTGAATATCTGTATTTTACATGACGCGACTGGCAATCGAAACAAAATTCGTCGTCGACTTTGTCTCTGTCATCTATGACCTAGACTAGAGTCAAGAGCAAACCAATCACAAATAAATGCAAACTTACAGTTCCTTCCTTAAGTTATTGCCTCATTAGGTTTATTAACCTTTTTCGCTTAGAAACGTTAAAAGCTGTCTAGCCTACCTGATCTACAAAACCCAGTAACTAGGTAACACAGTATCCTTTGGCAAGACTGTTGTCATAATTTATGGCCTCTAACTAACCGGAACGACTGTCAAAGATCTACAAATGAAATTTAGGACCAGCTCAACGTGATTTCCGAGGTACGGAGGAATCTCGGTATGTTGAGATGGTCATCGTTTCACGGACTGGACTCGGCTTGCGTAGTTTTAACGAAAGATCGACACGTGCGACTTTTATAATAAAAGTGCCTACCAAAATCCATACTCACATATCAATATTTTAAATGCGAAAGTAAATATGTTTACCTGTTACGCTTTCACGCCTAAACCGCTGAAACGATTTTGATGAAATTTGGTACAGACATAGATTTGACCTTGGAGAAGGACATAGGCTTCCTTTTGTTGCTAGAAAAGTGCTTGAAAGGGTTGAAATAGCGGATGAAAAATTTGTATGCGAGTCCGTCTTTATTGAAGATAAATCCATGATCGTTTGTATTTAGACACTTGATATAAAATTAATAAACATAAGATTAAAAAAAGTGTATCTTAAAAATAAAAACGGTTACCAAAAGTAACAGATGAAGTCGCGGGCGAAAGCTATAAAATCATATAAAAATTACTCCTTATAATATAACTTTTTAGGTGCTTGTGGATTTTGTTTTTCTAATAAAATGTCAGTCACAATCTATTTTTTACCTTTTGAAAGCTGATCAGAAACATTACCAAAGTAACTCATGATCAAAACACTCTGTATATGGCTTACGCCGACAGCTTAATTTCCTGCGGAGGGCCTAGACATGTTATCAGAAAGCATTTTATAAGTTTTTTGAGTAAAGTAATCTTTTTTTTTTGCTGAAATAATTGAACTAAGCCAATAAAATACTGCCTTCGAAATAATTAGAAAAAAAGTGACGTATAAAATGAGATCATACTATAGCTATTGCCCGTGATTTTGCCCGCTGGAATTTTAGATTTTTCTATGCAAACTTCTGGACACAATTAAACTAAGGGTTGTTTTTTATAAGGGTGCCCCTTTTTTTTGTAAGAGTTCAATCTAAATCTATAATGTCAGATAAAAGCAATTAGAAAAGTCCGCTGACTTGGTGAATTTCGATACATATTTAATGACGTTGAAACAAAAAATATATAAATCCAAACTTTTAATTTGAAGTAAGATCGTGACTGGAACAGCCGCACGGGTCGACCTTCAAGGTAAAGCAAAGCTTGCCGAGGTCAATCCGTAGATGGGTGAGTATCTCAACATACCGAGATTTCTCCGTGACTCAGAAAGCTCGGTAAGCTGTTGGTCGTGGCTATCAATTCCTTATCTGCTACGGTTTATTCGAATTGTTTCTTTGAATTACATCGTTCTCACATAGATGTATAATTTCAACATGAATGATGTAACCATAAATAACTATGTAAAGAAATATTATTTTTAAAAGAGTGTCCGTGGAGTTTCTTGCACGTTCTTCTCCATAGAGATCTACGCTTTGGAACGTGCAAATACCCAATAGCTTGATCTCGTTGACCAAACGACCTTGACAATTCAAAAGTGCTTGTAAATTGTCAAATTGAAATAAATGCTTCGAGTCTTTGAGTAGTCTTGAGATTGGGTAGTCAGAAGCTACGAAAGCTGATATCAGTGTCGATAAGAGATATCGTGTTACCCAGTAACTGGGTTGTGGAGTTCAGATAGGCAGTCGCTTCATGTAAAGTACTGGTATTGAGCTGCATCCGGTAAGACCCAAAACATAGTAGAGTTTCATTTCCCTCCATCTATCCATTAATTGAACCACCATAATTAATTTAATTAATAATATACAACGTGTAACAGAATAAACGCAATACCTCTTAAGGGGTCATTGTACTCATCATTATCAACAACTTTCACTAAGGGACCAACACTAAATTCGCGAAAAAAAATCGACTACCCCATACAATTGTGTGCGCATAACTCGACAAAATTTACTGCACAGCTGATTTTTTTTCGTGAATTCGTGGTTGGTCCCAGAGTAAAACTTGTACATAATGATGAGTACCCCTTATGAGGTTTTGCGTTTATTCTGTTACACGTTGTATATTTAATTGAATTGATTTAATGTTTGTATTGTTATTGTAATTGTGTGTCTAATAATAAGTATGAGTCTTGTTTGTAACTTGATTATGAATAAATAATAATAACAATAAGAGTTTCATCAAAAATAGTTCAGCTATTTGAACGTGCAAACAGATGGAATTGCTTCAACACTTTGGGGATTAGTGGATAGATGGAGGAATATTTTATATTAAACGAAGAACACGCAAAAATGTCTTAGCAATTTGTCATCAGGTATACGTATGTCATGCGAAATCTAATATAGATCTACCTAATTGAATTTTCAAGGAGATAGGGAATTTTCTCGAGCGAAAACATGTTTCTATATGACAGCAAGTCAACAAGAAATAATCCTATTTGATTAATATGAGAACGCTTAAAACTTGGCAGAGTTTATGTCTGTTAGGCTCAAATACCGAAAACACTCATTGAACGAAAAAGCACTACGCGGCTTAAAATAAATCGGACATGACGTGTTGTGGCAAACACAAAAAAGCCGCAGAGTGAAATTTGTAGTCTTAGACCATACCGCGTTGTGGTACCTAATAAATAAAGGCTGATAAACTAAACCTGAACTAATAGAACCACATCTCCATGAAAACGTCGTATTTTATCCTATCACGCCTGTCTACGAAGCCTTCATGAGAAAGAAGCCACTGCCTTGCAGTAGAACAATCAAAACATGGTACTCAAGCTGCTAATAGACCCTGGCAGGATTGCAGAGTTTATTCGAAAGAGTCACCGCGGCCCTGGAACGCAAAGGGCTTTAGAAGGAGTAATACGGATGGGTTTTATTCAGTAAGTGTCGGACACGCCCTTCCGCTCCACCCTGAGCGGATGAAGTCATTTGATGATTTCACATCCTTAAAAAAAAATACTGCGACACTCGCGTGTAAAAAAGTTAACACACTATAACTATCCACTTTGACCCGTCTAACGTACACAATGTAACCCATAAAAGCGAACTATTCCCCCACTCTTGCGCCCTAAATACCCACTGACCCACTCAGTGGAAGAATTCCCTAAAATTTTGCCAAGCTATGCATGTCACGGAATCAACTGAAACGGTTGAATTGTTATTGTATCTTCGGAAAATAGTTTATTTGAGAGACGAATAGGCATACCTAGGGTTAGTTTTCAAATTTAATGATTGTACTTACATATAGATAAATACAGATAATGTATTTACGTAGTATATTCAAAAGCTAATAAAAATCCGGCCAAGTGCGAGTCGGACTCTCACACAAAGGATTCTATACCATAAACCGAAAAAGAAACACGTTTCTTGTATGGGAACCCATTTGTTTTTAATTATTATTTGTTGTTATCTGTAAAAAATTCAACTGTCTAGCTATCACGGTTCATGAGATACAGCCTGGTGACAAATAGAAAGACGGACAGTGGAGTCTTAGTAATAGGGTCCTGTTTTTACCCTATGGGTACGGAATCTTAAAAAAAAAATAAGTAGAAGCCAGATTACAAGATGCAAGGGATCACTGGGCATTGAAAAATTCGTCTTAATCGCTGTCAAAGGAAAAAGTTTCTAGTGCACTGTGAGGATCGCCCGGAGGACACGGTGGAGCATACGGTGGAGGTCTGCCCTGCTTGGGCTGAGCACCGCCGTGTTCTCGTCGAGGCGATCGGCGGCGGCAACCTCTCGCGTCCGGCCCTGGTTGAATCCATGGTCCGGAGCGAGGAGGCTTGGGAAGCGGTCACCTCCTTCTGCGAAGCAGTAATGCTAGCGAAGGAGGAGGCGGACCGCGCGAGGGAAAGGCAAGGCCTTCGTCCCAACCGCCGCAACAGGAGAAGACGCCCCGGGCGTCGGGAGTCGCAGGGCGATCCCCGGCCACCGTAGGCGCGGGCCTGCGGACGGCGAGCGTTGGGTGGCTCGCTGTCCGATCACCACCAGGCCCGGGTCGATGGCGCGTTGTGTTTCACGCGCGCCTCAAAGAGATGTCAGCATAGAGGACGGGGCCCGCTAGGGCCAGAGCCTGCCAGGGTTGCGGAATTTGTTCGAAAGAGTCACCGCGGCCCTGGAAAGCAAAGGGCTTAAGAAGGAACACGGATGGGTTTTAGTCAGTAAGAGTCTGACACGTCCTTCCGCTCCACCCAGAGCGGAAGAAGTCATTTGATGATTTCCCATCCTAAAAAAAAAAAAAAAAAAAGTGCCCCGTTTCTGAGGTAACCACTTACACCACACACTAACCAACCAATGGCGTTAACGGACAGATAAACGACCGATAAAAACCTCAGAAAGCGGGCATAAAACAATAATCCTATTGCCACGTTGGGTGGTATAATTTTCAATAGACACACATAGATACCTACAATACCACACATACATACAATTGTAGATGTGTGATGTGCACTTTTGGTAGCCTGAAACCCAAAAGGCTAACTCTTTTTGATTGTCCATTCATCTATTCTGTAACTTAGCAAAATGGTATGCTTCAGGGAAAGGAAAGGTAATTTTCTTGGCACGAAACCCTTTGTTCACCAATATTTTTTTTTACTGTGTGTCTACTGACTGCTCTTCAACAGTGTTCTAACGATTCGTTCTTTACACCAATTTGTAGCAAACAGACAGAGACAATTCCCATTACTTGAGCAAGTAGGGAGGCGAACAATCGTTTCAGGTATTCGGCTCGCTAGACAGCGTCTGATTGAGTTTGTCGAGCTATTTTGAGAACGCTGCGGGTGTTACATTGATAACTAAACTACGTAAGAACCTGCTGATTTAAATAAAATTGCTATATTTGCTCTTTACTATATTTACACTTTGCTATATTTTCACACTGCTTATTCTTGAAAAACTCGCGACTAAATGATAACAGCCGTGCGGCTGTGTTATTATTCAGCGACGAGTATCGCGATCGAAGGTCGATCTTCGAGGTTAAGCGACGCTTGCCGTGGTCGGGCCGTGGATGGGTGACCATATTAACATACCGAGACTCCTCCGTGCCTCGGAAACCAAGTAAAGCCGTTGGTCGCGGCTGTCATTTGTAGATCTTTGGCAGTTGTTACGGATAGTCAGAAGCCAGAAAATCTAACTCTAGTCTAGCCAAGAAGTACCGTGTAACCCATTTATTGGGTTGTGGAGGTCTGGTAGGCAGTCACACCACGTAAAGTACTGGTATTCACCTGAATCCGGTTTAACTTGAAGCCGACTCCAATATAGTTCGGAAAAAGGCTAGGCTGATAATAAAGTATTTGCTGGAAGTATTGCCCCCTCTTCGTACTATGACTTGCCAATTAAAAAAAAAAAAAAAACAAATAATAAAGATAATAAAGGACGATAAAAAATTGCGTTTTTTCACAACGGATTCATAATGTAAAATGTAATTCACTTAATTTAAAAACAGCTGATGAAAAAAAAAACAGTATATATGAATAGAAATAACGATAAATAAAGATAAATACAGCTTTTGATGACAAACGCGTATAAATTACATAAACAAACAAATTTTAATAATAATAAATCAAGGAGCCTAATCAAACATCGGTTGAATGTGACTCACAATTCGTAAACTTAACAAAGCCGTATAAAAACAAAACCTGAATAAAGCAAGGCTCTAACTTGGAAAACTAACTATAATAGGTGACGACAGGTCAACAATTAATCATAATAAGTTCGCACGATGCAATCAATCACGGCCGTTACATTAAACTAGCGGCCCGCCTCGGTTTTTCTCGTATATTATGTACTTAATATACAGCCTGGTCATTCCCTTTCTATTTCCCTGAGGTTCAATCTAAAATCCAAATTTATAAATTAAAAAAAAAAAAACAAAAGTTCAAATTGGTGTAGTGTTTTGAGCATGCAAGGTTACAGACGGGCAAAATATAGTTTCTTTTGCATTTTAATATTAGTTTATCCAAACTAATATTAAAATACTTCAGTATTCCAGATGAACATCCGTTCATCTGGAATACTGAAGTATTTTTCAAAGAGTGAAATACTGTTTCGTGTTGCCTTTCCGGAGGTAACATTTGTCTACACAAACTTATTAACAAACTAATTCGAACGGAACATTTGTCTAATTCTAGTTTAGTCTGGAAACGAAACTTAAACTGGGGTTCCATACGTTCTTAAGATAAGATAAGATAAGAAATTTATTTTGTAAAACATGAGTATAGTATACAGGTCTTAGAATGAAAATGAGATAGCTACATGTTTTGACAACTTCACATTCTCAATTCATAAACGAGCCAATAGTAATGTCTATATGGTAAAGGCTACACTGGTAGAAAATAGTTTTCTTGGATTACAACACTTACTTTAGTCCCTATTCAATAGGGAATTTGACTAAAAAAATCTAATTAGTCCGTCAGATAGATTTCCAAAAAATATTGGACACGTATTTTGCTTTTGTCACGTAAATACAAGATGAAGACGATACGTGCATACGATGCGTTGGAAACTCGTGTGACGTCACTTACCAGTATACTTTTTACCGGAAAGTGACGTTACACTCCTTATCTTTGATGCGTTTTATCATCGTGAATTTTTATTGATTTGATAAAATAAAAATATACTTGTCCAATATTTCAATAATCTAACTGACGGACTACATAGAATCATTTTTTTTTATCCAGGCAATATCCCTATTAAGAAGGGATATTATTATAAGTAGTCTAACAAGCGGGTTTTATGAAACTTTTTCTCACGCCTTGAGTCCTGTGACCAATTCTACTGGAACCGGGATTTATTCAGAATAAAAAAAAATACTAATAAAATAATATAATATTATAATATAATTTTTTAAATTTTTGAATTTGTATCAGTAGATACTTTTCCGAAAATGCCTTTTACAAATACCATTAACAATGTCACCTCTTATTAGCTTAGATCATGTAGTAAATATTTAGAGAAATACTCCCATTCTAACGCTGATTTATTGTTGACCACCACATACATGCGAACAAAAATCATTGATTCAAACATAATAATTGTAAACCTACGATATTTGCACGCCATGAGAAATGGCAGACATGTCGTGAGCCACTTTTATTTAAGATCTTGCATGCATGTATTATTTTAATTCTGTTTTGTATACACATGTTTGAGCAAATACAATTTCTTTCTATCTTTCTTTCATCCTCCACCAAACATATCCTACACATTGGACAATTTTTCAATTGATAAGATTATTATTGAAAAATTTCGATCCCGGAGAGGCACACCTACTTCACAATAAGTCAGCCTATTTCTATTTCTACCGCCAAGCAGCGGTGTTATGTTCCGGTTTGAAGGATATGAGTTCCGCGCGTGTACGGTGTATTTACTGGCAAATGAGACATTTTTAACCGGCTTCAAAAAAAGAGGACGTTCTCAATTCGTTTGTACTTTTTTTTAAATGTTTTTAACCTCATTTAAAAACCGCTTAGAAAACATGTTTTATTATGTGAACAGATTACTTTCCGATAAACAAACTACTTAATCGATTTGATAACATTTCTATGGGACCAATATAAATTTTATCAAAAGCAGTTAGGTAGTTTGGTTTTTAAAAAGTAATTTCGGGAAATTCTCTCTTTGCTTTCTACGACTCGTAGTTTCGACTGTGCGTCGTCTGTCAGTCACTCAGTCAGTCAATAACGGAAGAATTTTAAATATTAGAATTACGATGGATTTAATGATGATACGATGAAATAAATAAAATACAGAAAATCCTCGTATTTTATGTAAAGATGACGTCATTCTGGAGAGTAAATAAAGTACATAGGTGACTCTAAAACTATTTGTTTACTTCTTAAAAAGTCAGCTAAAAACTGGTTTCATTAAGTTGGCCAGTTAATACATAAAGTGCAAAGTAAACAAGCGTCCGTTCATCCGTGCGTTATATTTATAAACAAAATATTATTGTAAAATTACAAAGTGGACGTGTTTATGTCATGTTTGTGCAAACAAAATGAAATGTTTATTAACCCATTTAAATGTTTAATTACACTGTTATATGTGTTTTTGTTCGCGTGGCTTATTGCTGCGGTTTAAACAGAAGTAGGTAAGTATTTACTAGGAAATTACCATAATACTGGCTCTTTCTCCCAGGTTTCGAATTTCGAAAATTAAAAGCTAGAATAGGGAATATGCATCCATTTTTTCAGCAAAATAAAATGCTTATTAGCTCTAGTAAACAATTATGAAATAAATTTTAAAATACCTCCATCAGCGATGAAGTTCTTAAGCTTCAAAGTTGACCATTAGAAAGAGAAGTCCGATACTAACTCTTACGTCAAATACTATGTCGCCTATATAGCTGCCATAGACAGCGTTTTCGTGACAGGGACAGATACATATATTTGTTTAAAATAGTTATATCTCGTATGTTTTTGATCAATTTTCATTCTATTTTCACCGTTAGTATTATATTTTTGTATATTTATAGATTATCTGTTGAGATAATAAATATTTTTTTCATGCACATTCCCTATTGTAGTAAATTAGAGAATTTATATTATTTGCTATTCGTAAAAGATTTGCAAGTCAGCATACCTGGCTGGTTAGACTAAGTATTCAGGGTGCGCCTAAGTTACTAAAGGCAATTTTAATATCGCCCCACGTTAAACATCTGGCCATGTCACCATCAAAGTACAAGTCATCAACCAGTAATGGCTAGTTTACACAGTGCAAACTAGCGTGCGAGTCAGCTTGCCGAGTAGATGCAGTGCAGTAACTCGCATCTTTGGAACGTATCGTATGAGTTACTGGCACGTGCAAGTTGGATAATAGCTTGCATCCGAGACTTCAACAATTTTTGTTTTCACTCGCCAGCCCACCGACAGAAACTTGCACGTGGCAGCAGCTCGGACATCAATCGCATCGTTTGGACGCGTTCGGCAGTAGCTTGCCAGTATCAGCCAGGCAGTTGCGAGCGGGACCTGTATTTTTTTTGTGTGCTTCGACTCGCAACATACTGGGCAACTACTATCACCGTGTAGACAGCTAAGGCGAGCCGAGCTACTGGCATGCGAGCAGACCCGAGTAACTGTCTACTATCTAGTCAGCAGAACATACTATTTAAACTAGCCATAAGGATTTATTCCAGAAATCCCTACCGACAAATCCCCACTAGTTGTATACGCTATAAGTAATAATCCCCACCAGGTGTTGTTGTGTCCCAAACTGAGCTAGCCAGTATTCATTTGTTCGTTTTTCGTTTTTGTGATAAACTCACAATACCGAGAAACCTTCATAGAAAGGCCCTGTCTATTATTTTTAAAACGTTGAATATATTAGTCATAAGTGACTCATAAGACATGGCATTAGTAGTCGTTTTACTGCCAAAATATTGACTCAAAGTAAATATTAGTGTTGGGCTAACTACACGGCACACGCATATTTTGTCACGGCCTACGGACGTGTTGTTTTTGTAAAACATTTAAATAAATGAGTGTTTAAATAAACTCTGAGCCTACTTTTTTTTTCGAAAGATAAACAGCCAGTTGCGTCGTACTACATACCCGTATTTATAAACAATCATCGTTCGGTTTAAGGTTACTTCCCACGGCATGACGCGCCTGTCGTCACAAATTAGAGCTAAGCTCAACGTTGTGGTTCATTGATTAAACTATCTTAGCATCAGCGTGATAATACGGACTGACTGTCGTTTGTAATCCAATGGGTTCCCACGTAAAACCAAGTAAACCAATTAAAATGTTCCAGTAAAACCAGCCCGTAACTATAGATTTCACTTCAACATTGACAGCGCCTTTATGCCGTATTAGCTTTCGCCCGCGACTTCGTAAGCGCATATCTCGTTTTTTCCCGTTCCCGTAGGAATTTTCCGCTCTCGTTGCCTATAGCATTCCTCATGAATGTGGTTATCGTTCATTCAAACAAAACAAACTCTTCAGCTTTATTATATGAAGTATAGCTTTTGCCCGCGACTTCGTACGCGCATATCCTATTTTTTCCGTTCCCGTAAGCATTTATACACCTAAACCTTCCTCATCCATCCTATCCATTTGTGAAAACCGCATGCAGCAACTCGCAAATCCGTTCATCGGTTTTTGAGTTTACCGCGAACAAACAGACAGACGCGGCGGCGGGGCACTTTGTTTTATAGCATGTAGTGATAGATATAGTATAGATAATGTTCATAGTTCAAGTTATCGCATGTTTCACAGTATTGTGATCAAGGTCTAATTCGAGATAGTCTAGGATCGCTGGTAGTTCTTGCATGATTGATGCAATCCTAACTAATCCTCGATATTATAAATATTACTTATCAACCTATCAACTCAGTTGAGAGTTTGTTTGCTACGCTATAACGCCTAAACTGCTGAACCAATTCTGATGAATTTTGGTAAAAGGATAGATGGCACCCGGGAGTCCGTTATAGGGATGGCATGTGAAAATCATGTAACGTGACCACCTTAACATGACGTGCATGAATCATCATGTAACTCATCTTCAAAATGTTATGCGTCATCATAAAAATATTATAATAATGTAGGCATATTTTTCATTGAAATCACAGACTACACATCAAAATACATCAGTCAATGCTTACGTAAAAACTCTCACACAAATCTACTTACCGAGCTATTCTAAAAAAATCACGGTATTTGAAATACGAGCTGTGTTTGTACAACTAATCGTACAATTCTATTATTGTAACTACCGGTCAGCATTTACTTTGTTATTTTGTTTTGCTGACATCATAATAATATAGGGTTTACAAACTACGATTGGGGTCAGCGGAATTAGAAGTAGGGCAACTAGAGCGGTTCCGCACTGTATCCGATCCGAATCCGTGAAAATACGGATATTTAAACTAAGACCGTCTTCGGATGTTGCTTTCACAACACAATTTTCTTTCTTTTCTTTCTTTCTTTCTTTTCGCACTGCGTCCGATCCGAATCAGTGAAAATACGGATCAAGAGTCTAAAAAACTCGGACCGGATTCGATCTCTAATCCAAATTCACCCCACGCCCCGCCCCGCTGTCGATCCGCGCGGATATGGCCAATTTGAATCCGAGATAATGCGAAAGCGTTCATTCATAAAAATCGTATCGGTCCGTCACTATTTCTTCCGAATTGGGATGTCGGTGAGATATCGGATGACAGAAGTCGGATCTAGTGCGTAAACTTCCCGTACAACTAGTTCTCTGGCTACTTCGGAACGTATTTTCACGGATTCGGATCGGACGCAGGGTGGAACCGCTTTTACGGTTTAGAAAAATAGGTCTTAGGAACTGAATTAAAATTGGAAAGGAAAATAGACGGGACACTTGGTACGAGCGAAAGACAAAAGAAGAAAAAAGAAAAGTATATAGTGTAATAGAACTTACTGAAATCGCCACAAAGTGTCCAAGAAGCGGTCAAAGAATACGAGGTAGACCATAGTAATTAAGGTGGAAGTTAATAATCCTGTCGAACCGAATTTCGATCACAGTGACCACTGTAAACGGAGATTAACGAAGTACGCAGTAGATATTACCTCTATATGATACAAGTGTGTTCCTAAACACAAGTGCACTCTCTGTGGAGGGTTCCCAACTTTTTCCACGAGAAATAAAGTATATTAAGGTCGGTGAACTAAAATAAACAGTACTATAGAAAAGTAAACAGAATAAAATTTTTTAACGTTTTAAAAACATATTTATTGGAGCTTCTTGCACAATTCATTACAATTTAAAAACATTAATAAGCCTCTCCACAATTTAAGTTAATATTAAAATAAATGAGTAGTTTATTTTAATGGAACCAATACAAGCCATTGATCTATTTTTTCATATCAAAGATGAAAGTTCTATTTCTGTCATCCCGCTACTTTGCATTCATTACGGAAAACACTCTTTCTATGAAGGCTGAAGTGGCAGGAATACCAGCGCTCATAGAACAGTATGTTTTATATAAATTATAATTATAACAATAAAAAAAAAATGTTTTTATAGCACATTAACGAGCGAAAAATTATAATACTGTTTTTAACAGTATGGTTGGGAACGCTATCTCTATGCATTTACAGATATTTCAAAGTGACGGCAATCAGCAGGGCAAACGGCTTTGCCTGTTTTCCAATGCACGAGGGTGTCACAGCACCAGTGTCCAAACTCCAGGTTGCTACTGAGTTTGTAATGAGAAACCTAGCACTTACATTATGACTTTGTGATATCAGATTTTCCGAAGAATATTCCCAGTCTGGATTTCTACCAGGTGGCAATCATGAATAAAATTCTCAGTTGCCACCGGATGGTGAATGGGAAATTATCGCCCCCGGCGTGGTTCGCCAACCCCCCTCATCGCTATGTCTTACGGCCGCGATGAGAGGGTTGGCGGTCAGACCTGGTAGCAATCCATGTGGCATTGAGAATATTCGTTTCCCGAGTAGTTTATGTCAAATATCCCTCTATTTGAGCTCACGCTTCGATTATATACTAAACTATACGAAAAACCAAAATATCTTAAAACTTAACTAAACCGTTTCCAGGCAATCCCGGGTCCCTAGCGTTATAACAAGACCATTATCTTCGTACCGGCGCGTCCTAGTAGAAAAGGTTGTAAAACAAATGGCGTATGTTAGCCCCGCCGTAAATGGACTTATGACCTTTTGCTCTTTGTTTAATGGCTAACAGATATTGTTTTATATCACTGTTTAGATGGAGCAATAAATTGGGTCTGAGTTGGCACGTTTTTTAAAAATTAAACTTCAGCAAAAAGAAACGGTGATATCTATCTACATAATTATATTATTGCGCTCGTCGCCAACGATGGAAGTTGAAACTTTTTTAAGTTTGTTTCATTAATTGTTTTTTTTTAATACCAATGTTTGCCTGCGTTTTCCCATGCGATACAGTAGCCTACCACTATTAAGGCACTTATCCCACCGCCGATTAGCTGTCGACTATTTTCTCGCTGTAGAAACGGACAAAAGATATAGATCCCGTGTGAGTAAAAGAGAGACATAAATTTATAGTCGGTAGCTGGCTGTTCACACTGCCGGAAAGAACCACTAGTTAGTCTCAGCAACAAGAGCTATCAAAGATATAACTCGGTCAGCGATGCTCGCTTGACGGTCAGAAGTCAGAACTAACGCCGAGCGACCAACCGGCGGTAATTTCTACCTGTGCGTCGCACGCCGCCGGCGAATCGAGTGGTGCGAGTAATCGCCCGTCGCACAAGCGCACTCGCTTAAAGCCGAGCGACAAAACTATCCAAACTACACACTCGCTGCTCGCCAACTCGTATCCAGTTGCTAGCTTTACTCGCTACTCGCTGATCGTCGCTGGTGAGACGTGAAAACGTGCCAAACAAACAAACTTTAACTTTGGCATTAATATTATCAGTTAGGGTAGGATTAGGATGAACAAAATAACCCTGTCTTGTCGCGCAGTCGGGTGATTTAAGGTGGTGTAATAAGCTCTCTTCTCTCGATCACGAACAGGATATTGCAAGATGCCTTGACCATGTGATATGATATGTTCGAAGACCTAGCCTTCGTAGTACATAATAACAGTTTCAGGTTCTCAGGGTCATGCCTTTCATTTCCTTTTTATGAAAATTCGAGGCAGTTCTGGCGCTAGATAGAAAATGTGAGTAGATGACAGCAGATGTGCTTGCTACTCACAGTAAATAACAAGAATATCAGCAGCAGAATAGACCCGAATAGTTTTTGTTAATATAAAGATGTAGGTACTTCTACAATATTTTATTAAACCCGCCAGTTTGCTTCAAACTAGAAAATCCACAGGTTCTAATTGAGATAGAGGGCCTAGCATGAATATTTTGACTGATAGTGTCGTTGACGTAGGTAAATTTTGAATATAAAAGTTACAACCCCATAGTATTTTAGTTAAATTTTATGCGACAAACACAATTTGTAACATACAAAAATATGAATTTAGAATCCAATTCGAATATATATTATGTGTAAATCGAGTATTATAATTTTAGTAAAACTTTACGTTACGTTGTAATAATAATAGCCTTCATTCAGCTTTTTTTTACAATTTGTGCTTAACCTAATGTTCGTCAACTCTAGTCTGTTTGCCTTTCAGCAAAAGTCTCTCCAAGTTGTCTCCACCTACTCCTATTTCTGGCTGACCTAGTCCACAAACTTCCTGCGTTACGTTACTAAACGTCAAAAACACTCGTGCTGGGCCCAGATTCTAAATTCAAATAAGTTAGCCAGAACTATTTATATGCCAGCATGCAAGCTGTAAAATTGCAATTAGCAAGCAACATTTACAGTGCCGTATTAATTTCATTTCTTCGAATCACAAAACGTCTTTAGCGGGATTATGCAATGAACCGTCAGTGGTGGCACACAGCTTTAAAAGATAGCATGAGCAAAATATATTACTAATTAATCCTCGTGCGTAAAGGTCTGGATTTTCAGAATTTATTCTGAAATTCACGTTGAAATCTGAGGAACGACGCTCCACGAATTCCGTATTAAGTTTAATACGCTTTAAGATTTTAAAATTCCAACATAACATGATGCCCGTGTATTCCTCAAAGGGTAAGCCAGAGGTATATGTATAGTTTTTATCACACTAACTTTTGCCAGCGACTTTGCTCGCGTGGATGTCGAAAAGTAGCCTATATGCTATTCCCGACTACAATCTATCTGTAACGTCTCAATAACGTATCTACCTTTGACCAACTGTCAAATTAGCCACCAACAGTAGCTGAAACGTCATGTTTGCCTTTAAAATAAGACGTTTCAGCTACTGTTGGTACCAAACATCCATCCATCCAAACTTTCGCATTTATAATAGTAGTTAAATTTGCTTGATTTTCAAATGCCTTTAGCGTTCCAGGGCCGCGGTAACTCTTTCGTACAATTCCGCAACCACTTTTGACCACTAGACCAACGATGCAGTCAGTGTGTACAATATCATATCAGAATATGAGATTCAAAAATAATCTGCACTTAATAACCAGTTTTCAATTCAAACATAAAGTCTTGTAAGCAATTGCGGATCGTAAGTACCTATGCCATTATGACGGTATCACATTTGACCTGTCGACAAATAGGTAAAATACTTGCTACACAGAATGAGATTATGACGCACCACACCTATTGTGGGTACTTTTGATACCTAGACGTACTTCTATTTGTAAGAGGTAAAGAATCACCGCGGCCCTGGAACGCAAAGGGCTTTAGAAGGAACACGGATGGGTTTTAGTCAGTAAGAGTCTGACACGCCCTTCCGCTCCACCCAGAGCGGAAGAAGTCATTTGATGATTTCCCATCCTTAAAAAAAAAAAAAGGTACAGTACGCAAAATAATGTAACGTTTTGGAAGTACTTTCATTGTGCGTACAATGAAGGAGTGGAATTCGCTGCCGGTGTCTGTGTTTCTAGATAGCTACAACCTGAGGGCACTTAATAATAATAACCCAAACTCATAGCGTTTCCATATTCTGCAATAAACCTGCACCAACCTTGGGTACACTTTCATAGTGCATACAGGGATAATCGTCGGTTGGTGCCCCATTCCATTAGTAATGTCTAACGGGGCCTCTGCGAGTTGGCTTCGGCCCTTCGAACGCCTACCAAAGGACCGGGACCTCAGGGTCCCGAGATTGTCAAACACATACAAATAATTATAAAATATCATTTAATTCAGGTCACAAAGACCCATAACATTTTTACCTATCAGATGATACATATTTATCATAACTACAAAAATAAGATATTTAAGTCAAGAATGTTCTTTTTTTCTTTTAGGCAAGGTCGCTCCATTGTCGAACTCATCATCGCTCACCACTAGGTGACAAATATTTTTTTTACAAAAAAATACAACCGACTTCCAAAAAAAACACACAAAAAACTCTTTTTCTTTCTTTCTTTCTTCCTTTGCTGCGTGTCGCAGGTTCGATTCCCGCACGGAACAAATATTTGTATGACCTAGTAGTAGTATAGTTGTTCCGGGTCTGGCTGTTTGTGTATGTGAGTTTGTATGTTTGTAAACGCACCCACGATACAGGAGAAATCCTAGTGTGAGGCAACGTACATTTTTTTTAAGAAAATAAAATTGCCTGCCTAACTAACTTTTTTGCCGTCTGTACTAGCTAAGTGCAAGAATAAAGCGTTATGAACTAAGAGCTATTTATGAAGGTAATTGGTTAATCGGTCCAAAACGCTACATTTAGATTGTTTGAGAGGTTCAGGAATGTTGGTTTTAGCCAAAAATAATCACGGCGTTTTTCAAATATATTTTTACGCAAATGAAAATCGGATGCAATGTCAAATTCAAAGTAATCGGATGCAATGTCAAATTCAAAGTAATCAGATGCAATGTCAAATTCAAAGTAATTATAAATGCGAAAGTGATTTTGTTTGTTCCCTTTCCCGATGTTGATGAAATTTTGGTATAGATATACATGAGAACTAGGGGGGGCTACTCTCTAAACCCGAAATCCGTAGTTTCGGGCTTACTTGCGAGCGTATCTTACTCCGTATCACCTACGGACTTACGATTAGTTCGGAACCCGAACTAAGAATGAATGACAACATGATTTGATAGTAACTGTCAAATCGTGTTGTCATTCATTCTTAGTGGTTAGGTGATATGGAGTAGAATACGCCCGCAACTAAGCCAAAAACTACGGACTCGGGCTCGGGCTTAGTGAGTAGCCCTGGAAACAGTTATAGGCTTGATATTGATTTAATTTGCAAAAATCTGTTTTAACGCGAGCTTAGTCGCGGGAAAAAGTATTCATTAAATTAACATAAGTGCACCAGGTACCAGTAAAGTTAAAGTTACTTGTATCACTTTTGTAACTACGTACGTGAATGTTATTGATGAATATACATTTCATTTTATTAATTATAACGGTTTTTAAAATAAAGTCACTTTCCCTATATCCGGAAAATAGCTTGCGTCATCGAATCAAGAATGATGATATCCGCAAGAGAACCAAGGTTACCGACATAGTGGGAAAGATCGCCAAACTTACGTGGCAGTGGGCAGGGCACATTGCTCGCAGAACAGATGGTCGATGGGGCCGAAAAGTTCTGGATTGGCGACCGCGTACCGAAAGACGCACTGTTGGAAGGCCTCCTACAAGGTGGACCGATGACCTGGTGAGGGTCGTGGGTAGCCGATGGATGCGAGACGCATATGACCGGTTGTTGTGGTGACACTTGGGGGCGGCCTTTGTCCAGAAGTGGACGTCTTTCGGCTGATATGTTGATAATGAACTAGAATCATCTTCTGAGAAAAGATCCGCAGAGATCTGAGTGGATCTGTTCAGTCAGCGTACATATTTATCAATAACTCTATAGATAAACTTACAACATTGAAACACTAAAAATATACCGTAAAGCTACCTACAAACCTGAGTATTGCGTCAAATACTATTTCAGCTCAATATGGTTTTATTTTTGTGGCTAGGAATGGGGTCAGATGCAAATAGTCTCCATTTCTACATAAAGTGACACGTCCATGAACTATCGAGCAAGTACCCCCTCTCATAAGGCCCTATTCACACTACAGTGTAACACGGAATGAAGGTAGCACATAATTAGATTCGGTGCGAATGAATGCTGCCTCAGGAATGAATAGAAAAAGTGTAAAAGAAAAGTTAGGGAGAAAAGAAAGGACTTTTCTTTTTAATAATTCAATTTCTGCGAGTCACTTTTTGCTTTTTTTCTGAGGACGAATGGGAAATGGAGATAGTATTCAGAGGCAAGATGGTTTAATAATAACTGAGCCGTGGCTTTCTGAATTTCTTCTATGAGAAGAATACAATCTAGGTTTAGTTACAGTTTCGCCAATTTAAATCTTAATAAATTTATTTTATAAAGAAGCTACATTGTTAGTTAGTGTGTGTGTCTTGTTTTCCTAAAAGTTTGTCTCAGAAAATGTTTATCCGATAACAAAAGTTTTCAACTAATAAATACTATCTGTGATGGAATACTTTTTATCCCCGAAAAATACTCTTTTACTGTGGGACAGGCAGGACGGGCTATAATTAAGAGCGAAGTGTTCAATGCAATGATAATAAATAATTAATAAAGTCCAAAAATTAGAAAATAACTTACATAAGCCAGCGCTTATGTCGGTTATTTTGTAATCTTTTATTAAAACAAAGAAAAGCACTGGCAGCAGTCTTCTGTAAGCCAGTACGTTTTTTTTTTATGCATGGGAAATCATCAAATGACTCCTTCCGCTTTGGGTGGAGTAGAAGACTCAGACTCTTAATAATTAAAACCCATCCGTATTCCTCCTTATGCCCTTAGCGTTCCAGGGCCGCAGAATTCCGCAACCCTGACAGGAAGCTAATAATAATAGATCAGAAAAAATCTGATAACAGACTTTCATTCAGTTTTTTTTTTTGTTTGGTATGCGTCATGCGTCACTATTTCAGTGGATTTTTTTTGTTTGCGTAGCGTTAGCGTAGTAACTGTGTTTAGCAAAGATTCAGAAAGAACGAATCTACTTCAGTCTGTCACTGCCCTTACCTTGAGCAAAGACATGAGAACTATTTTATGGCTAACACACAGTAACTTTCGCACTTATTTTTAACAATGTCAATTTGAACCGTACTACGCATAGCCACGAAGTATATTTTTAGTAAGGTATTCGGGCTTAGTGGTTCTTTGCTAAAATGTCGAAAACACATTCCTTTTTGCCGTGATGATGAAAATTCTTCTCTTCCCTTTGGTTGGCATTTTGCACACTAGATTATCAAGAACTAGCATTTTATCAAAGATTTGCATCTCATTCTCATTTTCTCTCAATTTATAGTTTTATCATGTAAAAAAACATTTTTAACGATTACAAACTTATATTTTCGGTTGAAGAATTGACCGTGACGGCATTGATGTATGGGACAACATTTTTTCACCAACAAAGTTAAGTTTGTCCTTCGATTTTACCTGCTATATTTTGCTTTCATAGTTTATAAACTTCCGTAGGTAATGTATACTCGAAAAAATCAAGACTCGATCGGAACCCTCGGTGCGCAAGACTGACTCGCACTTGTCCGGTGTTTTGTATCGGATAGTTCTTACATGGGCTTAACAGAATCATAATTCCGTTATTATGATTCCGTTGCGAAAAAGAGTTAGTGTTATTCGTCTTGTAGGTATAGCTCCGTCTCTCTCACACATCGAATTCATGATGGTATATTGGTTCGTCATAGTACTTCACTAAGGACCACGTCCTGTATTACAATTTTACCTAGTTTAGATTTATGTGTCTATCAAAATAAACGAAAAGTTTTTTCACCATTGAGTTATATTAGAGATGGCTATTGAATACTGTCATCATCATCATCATATCAGCCAAAAGACGTCCAATGCTGGACATAGGACTCCCTCGAAGATGGGGGGGGGGGGTTGCCATAATCACCACAGATTGCAGACTGCATCTTGGGTAAACCATACATGACTTGCATGTGTCAAAAACAAAAACCGAACTCCAACACACCTAGGTTCACCTTCACGATCGAGCGTCTCGCGGTGAGGACATCGTCTTGCCACTTTATTCTTTAACAGCCCTACATATGATCGTGTCGCCACACGTCGATAATATCACGGCGATTCGACGAGTGACACTGACGAACAAAACGTCATTTCGCGGCGTTCCACTCGCTTGTAGAGGTGGCGCCTAAGGCACTTGTCTTACTGCCGACGAGGAAGCGATTAGCTATCAACTATTTTCTCGCTGAGGAAACGGACAAAAGATATAGATCCCGTGTGAGTAAAAGAGACAAATACATTTATAGTCGATAGCTGGCTATTTACACTTCTGGTGAGAACTCTCTCACCACTAGTTGGTCGCAGCGACAAGAGCTATCAACGATAATACTCGCTCAGCGATGCTCGCTTGGCGGTCAGATCTCACGCCGAGAGACCAACTAGCGGTCATTTGTATAATGCGGATCTGAGTGCCAACTAACTGAATTGAATTCAGCGCTTCGTAGCGCGTAAACGTTTGCACAGGAATGCACCTCTCGGCCGGCCAGAGCGAGTGGTGCAAGTAATCGGCTGTCGCACAAGAGCACTTGCCTATAGCCTAGCGACAAAACTAGCTGAACTACACACTCGCTTCTCGCTGCTCGCCAACTCGTATTACGTTTCTAGCTTTACTGGCTTCTCGCTGATCATCGGCGGTGAGACAGGTGCCTAAACTCAACAGAGCATTTCTGTGTTCCAGTTAGCAAGTATGGTCGCCGCTGAAGGTGACACATGATACTTTTGAACTTACCTAGCTAACGAGTCCAATGCAAGTCACGTTAGATACGTCCGAAGTGAACGTTAGCTGCGATTAGTGACGTGAGAATTGCATTTCTTAAAATCAGAATAGGACTGCAAGAATTCGAATCTGATAATGTACGAATTTTGAATGGCTACTCTTTAGCGAAATACCAATTAAAGACATAAATATTACGAACTAGCTTTTGCCCGCGACTTCGTACGCACATATCCCATTTTCCCGGTTCCCGTAGGAATTTTGGGACGAATTATACACCTAAACCTTCCTCATGAATAACCCCATATATTGGAGAAAACCACATGGAAATCCGTTCAGTAGTTTTTGAGTTTATCGCGAACAGACAGACAAATGCGGCGAGGGACTTTATTTTATAATATTTAGTGATAGGGATACTTCCCATTGTACATTATATTTCATGTGAATTTACGTGTATCTGTTTGGATGTTTTAATACTTATATAAATGTTTGTTATTCAATCACGTTTCAACTACACTTACTACAAATACAGCTAGACTTATCTTGGTTATTCTTAGGTTACTGTTGAATAATTTTCAACTTTTACACGGGCGACGCTACTTTCGCAGATAGTAGAACCATACATTTGTTTTATGGTAAATCATCAAATAACTTCTTCCGCTCTGGGTGGAGCGGAAGGGAACGTCAGACTCTTACTGACTAAAACCCATTCCGCAACCCTGGAAGGCTTTGGCCCTAGCGGGCTCCGTCTACTATGCTGAGTTCTCTTTGAGGCGCGCGTGGAACACAACGCGCCGTCAACCCGGGCCTGTTTCTGATCGGACGGCTCGCTGACCGCAGGCCCTTACAGCGGAATGCTCAAGTTTTAATCAGAAGGGTTAGCTACTAGACAAAGTATTATTGTGTCATCAGTGACAAGGATTTGTACTTAATAATCACATTATTACATATTTATACACTATCGAAATGTCAAATGTTGACAATCACGGATGAATGTCACTGACGACCGTCAGGTAACTCCTTCGAACAAATTCCGCAACAGCACCATCATAGACTGTGAATCTCAAAATAGTAACGATATAACTATTTTTATCAAAGGACGAGTTCAATGAAAAGGGATGTTTGCAAGACACTCAAAATAAGTAATAATGGTACTGAGAATATCTTTGGGATATTAAAATTTCTGCTTCAACGGACAATTGAGAACATCAAACAGTATCGGATGTTAACCAATAGTAGCTGAAGGGTCTAAGTGGGGTTCTGGTTTGGGCTTAATCAATCAAAACTCTTCCATTACTGAGTGATTGAGTGACTGTCAGATAACACACAGCCGAAACTACTGGTCGTAAGAAGCTGAAATTTGGCATTTAGGTTCCTTGGGGAGTGTAGGGGAGCACTAAAAGATTTCTCGAAATTCTTACGGGGACGGAGAAAAACTGGCCAAGTGGGTGTTGTATATCGCCTACCGGTATACCCCGCCTACAAACATTTATCTGTCTTTTTAGTCATTGATTAAGTACAGTTTTGAAGATGGCTTCATTTTTTTAAATTACTTTTTTATTTCTTTATTTTTTTTATTTCATTTATAATTGAAACATTTTACTTAAAAACTAAAAGTACTTATTTACCTTATTTGCCCTTCATCATTTTCTACTCTGATACATGAAGTAACGAACCACTATTATGTAGCCATCTTACGTTTATACGACTTTTTGTTTAGCTAGAGCCTAATTACATGCAAACATTAAAACAACACATGCTTAATGAAATGTTTTAGAATTACGCTGTTAAGCCAACGACACGTTTTCTTACACACTTAACTTTCTATCTCAAAGACTACTGAACCGATTTTAATTAAAATTGCACTGTTCCCTAAGTTGGACTATACCTCCAACTAACTAAACAAATAATTTTGAAATCCGACTTAGGTATAGTTTTTGAGATATGCAAACATACATATTATGTATTATCTTTATAATATATTTGTGTGTGCGTACACTTATGAAATTTGGGACACATGTTTAGAAGCTGGTTTAGTTTGGTTTAGAATAACATATAAAAAAACAATACGGAGCAATTCTGTCTATATTACATCATCATCATTCACAGCCCGACTTCGCCCACTGCTGAGCATATGCCTCTCTTCTCTTGTGCCAATCCCCACGTTCCTGTGCCAGCCTCATCCAAATTCTATCCGCGATGGCAACAATGTCGTCCGCCCATCTCGCCATCGGCCGACCAACACTTCTTCTTCCAGTCCTCGGGCGCCACTCGGTCACTGTCTTACTCCACCTATCATCACCGCGCCTTTTCAGGTGTCCTGCCCAGCCCCATTTTAAATCCGCAATGCGTTTTCCGTTTTATTTTTTCGTTTTTCTATATTTTCTATATACATAGGTCGAATTGATAACCTCCTGAAATAAACATAAATTTAAAAAAAATATATAAAAGTATATACTCTGCATTTTATCTCTCTCAAAGGTCTGCGATCTTCAACGCATTGTTGGGAGGAACAGAATTGAATGAGATTTGTAAGAAGCGACCTTGATCTTTCAACTCGGGGCATAATATAAAGGCTGAACCCAACAGATAAGACGTGACAATCAGAAGCGATTTTGCAACTTCTTGGTGCATTATGTAATTTTTTTTTTTGTCTTTGGGGAAAACCTCTGGTTACACGTCTATCTAGAAAGATGACGTGTATCTATGAGGAATTCCGATTAACCGACGCGACGTACCCTTCTCCTTTCTTCTGAAAGGAGTGGAGGTTTGTCGGACTCCTAACGACTCAGACCCCACCATTTTTACAACTACTATAACCTAGTAGCGGATTCGGCATACAATTAAATTCATGTGTACTTCCGACTAGTATCGGCTATTGCTAGTGGGCCCCATCACTCGGTGAGGCCGATCAATTGACCGCATATCGTCGGTCCCGGTTATTAGTAGATCTTTGACAGTCGTTACGGGTAGTCAGAAGTCAAGAAATCTGAAACTAGTCTTGCCAAGGAGTATTGTGTTCCCCAGTTACTGGGATATTGAGGTCATATAGGTGCTCCAAGTAAAAACTAGAACTTAAATGCATCCGGTTAGACTGGAAGCCAAACTTCCACTTGCCGTCGTTTTGAAATAACGCTTAAAAAATAACTTCTTGTTTCAAATTAGTACCCTCATTTTTTCATTGTTCTGAAATATTTCTTTAGCATCATCAAATGACTTCTTCCGCTCTGGGTGGAGCGGAAGGGCGTGTCAGACTCTTACTAACTAAAAGCCATCCGTGTTCTTTCTAAAGCCCTTGCATTCCAGGGCCGCGGTGACACTTACGAACAAATTCCGCAACCCTGGCAGGGTATCAGTGTCCTATTAACTTATTTTGAGATTTATGAATAAGGCTAGATAAGCTTTTTGTGTGTAATCAAGAAGTAAATCCAGCTATAAAAGCCTGAAGCTTGAAGTAAATTAGACAACAAAATACGTTTCAGTATCATCTGGGTACAAACATAGCTCATCACACTGCAACTACAAGCATTTTTGCAAAGAACCGCGTCAATGTGGGGGCTATCTTAAGTATTCATCTTTACTATTATTTCGTGTGCAAATTCTGAGAACTAGGAGATTGCAATCATCCAGGAAAATGTATAGTCATTAACGTCATACAATAACTGCATATAACAAATGGACGTAAGACATGAAGCTTGGATAGAGTTGGTAAAGGTGAATTGCTGGAATAGAACCGAGTTGAAATGGTACAATGGTATGGCATGGGGAATAGTACCAATACTTAGTATTATGTTCACCATAAAGAGTTGAGATGAAAAAAAAACATTAAATAGGGTGACCCAAAGGGCAGCTTTATCGCTAAAAGCGATCTTCCTGAATTTTGGAAGTCGGTGTCAGAAAACGAAAAAAAAAACAGGAAAAACAATGACTATCAAAATGAAAATTATTGTGTACTTTTAAGTGGTTTTTATTTGAAAGTCGGTTGTATTTATTTCTAAAAAAGTTTTTTTTTGTCAATGGTTTGTATGTTTTTGCAGAAAGTCTGGAAATTCTGAACCGAGTTAAGTTAAAAGATCGATGAAGATAAATTTACATAGGGTGACACGATGGGCGGCTTTATCGCTAAAAGCGATCTTTCTAAGAAAACCTTGGGATGAATTTGAATAAACCAATCTGCCCAGCCCAACTATGATGGAGTTGTCTTCCAGGCTAACTGGTTGCAATACAGTACAAGTATTTTACAAGGAGCAAGCTTAGCTGGCCTCCACAACCCTGAAACTGGAATAAGTCTGGTGACAGATTTTCTGCTTATGTCTATTCGTAAAGACGCTTACAAATGACAGACCCTAACAATTTTTTTAATGATTTGCATGTCTTGAAATATAAACATCCAGAGCTATTATGTCCTTACAATGCAGGCAAATTGCAACTTAATCTTTGATCTTTTATTGTCTCTATCTAGTATCAAGCACGCTATTATACTAAAGTATTGCAAGAGAAAAACATTGTGAAACATTCAATACAAACCAAGCCTGTCAGCGTTAACTCATAGAAATTGACAACTTCACAAATCGTCGCGACTCAAGGCGATTACTTGCTCTGTTTTGGGATTCCGAACATCTGTAAGAAACGAAACCGTTGAAATTAGTGAATATGGAACTTCTGTGACCCAAACACGAGCACATTACGTAAACAAATACATTTTGAGTTGTCCCCCGAAAAGGGATCACCCCTCCACGGGGAACAAAAAAGGTTTTTCAAACTGTACCGTGTGGATATCAAATCATCATCATCATATCAGCCGAAAGATGTCCACTGCTGGACATAGGCCTCCCCCAAAGTGTTGCTACAACAACCAGTCCCACGCGCCTTGCATTTATCGGCGGATATCAAATAAAAGGGCTTATTGTGAGGGTTTTACTTATATTTTTTTCATAATTTTAAAATAAATAGTTTTAAAGTTATTCCAGAAAAAAAATTACAAAGAAAATAAAAGAAGATAATATTTCTTCTGCCATAGATTACAGTTAAACATATAAGAAGTTTAGTGTTCAAATAACATGTTACAAAAATGAAATTCGTTCGGAACCATTTGCAAACGAGTCTGACTCGCACATGGCCAGTTTTTTTTTGTTAACCTAAATGTCTACTACATAATATAAAGTTAAGAAGATTTACTACGTCTTCGCTGCAGCCTTATTGAGGGAGTCAGATTTTTAAATGAATTCTACGCAATCTAGGATGACAGCGTGTCGCGGCCGCCATCTTGAAATTTGATTTGTTCGAGTTACAAAAATAGAACACACAATTTCCCGCGCATTTTTAGGGATTCTGTTTTTTGTTTTAGATGATGTTGGCCATTCTTTTTAATTAGAAGGAAAATTGTATTTGGAATTAGTTTTATTTCTTTGTTGTAAAATAATTATATTTTTGCACTAAACAATTATTTTTACATCCCGTCTTTTTCTTTGTTTTATATGGGATTCTAGGTTGAAAAAGTTGAAAAGTGATAGGTATAGTGTTTTTGTTCAGGATGTTTTCGTAGCAGCTTTGAGTCTGATGACCAGTGCAGTGCAGGTCTTACTAGCAGAGTCGTAATTACCTAATGATAAAAATACCGATTAAACGACTTAACCATTGCTTGCAAAATAAAACCTTTAAACCTTTTAACCCCACAAATAACATAAAAATAAGTAAATATACACGTATCGCTTCACTCCAATCCTCTTGTAATACGCCGAAAATGACAGAACCACCGTTACAACCATATATCAACAAAATACAATACTTCTACATGACTGCGTTACATAATGTGCTGACGACCGTGAAGATAAACTTGTTTTACACGCTATTTGAAGAAAAGCAGATTGTAAATTTAATTGTATGAGTCAGAGCCACTATTTGATATCATTTTACGATCGTATTTTCAGAGGGAAAAATAAGTATGTATATTGTATACCTTCTACATTCAAATTCAATCAAATAGAGTAAGCTTATATCTAGATTTTAAATCGATATAAAATTTAAATAACGATGGCTTGGCGGCGATGTATGAGAAAAATATCACGACGAAAGTTTTGATAAGAAGTGAAAGATCAAAGAAATGATAAATGGACCTTGTAATAGATGATAATGGCTAGAAAGAGATGCATAGAGGACATATTTCTTGAATCCTAAACAAATTCAGACAATTACTAAGAAATTATGTTGAAATCTTTTTAAACCAGGTGCCAGGAAAGTGCAAGCCACTCGATATGAGCAACCAAAATTTACACCAAAGTACGTATTACAAACCTGACGCAACATAACGTCAAATAAACTTCCCTGAATCATTTTCAGTGCCACAGATTAGGCCGGATTACATTCATATGGTCCGATCCTTAGGAACAACCGCAATAGTTCGTGACTCCCCAAATAGCGGTACTATTACTCTGCACTCCCTTAACACAGTGATAAAAGGCAAAGGGATTATGTTAAGAGAAAGGTTAATCGCTTGTGTGTCCCATAAGTCACTTTTCCGGGTCTGTGCGTTTGTGCATGTATAATAATTATACTACTGCGACCTTGTACCAACTTGCTCGACCACGTGCAAGTCGGGAACTAAATATTTATTTAATTAAACTTTATGTACAATAGTGGTAAATGGGCGGACTTAATGCAACAAGGTATTCTCTACCAGTCAACCTTTGGGTTAAAAATACTACACTGCATAGTGGTAAGTTTACAACAAAAAATAAAATAAATGAAAATATGATTTGGTTTCGGAAAGATTATACAAATAGTATATAAAATACTAACAAAATAAATATATAAAGATATGCTTAAATAATAACTATCCCAGGGAAATGTACAACCGATGTGGCAACCGGGATCAAAAATATTTTATTACCTAATCCAAGTAATGACCTCCTTTTAAAAATACTGGTATTCAGGTGAATCCGGTTTGACTGGAAGCCGACCCCAATATAGCTGGGAAAAGACTAGGCAGATGATGATGGTTACGTCAAAACGATTTGGCAATCTTAACTGATATCAAGAGATGCAATTTTCTGTTTGAATGTGAGTCTGGAAATTCTGATCTGTTTACGAATTTTTATTCACTATCTAATAAAATAGGCCTCCGCAGCGAAGCCCCGATATTTTTATTGTAAAGACTTGGCAAGAAAAGGAAAAAAATAATAACATTTAATTGAAACATTTTCTCACACTCATTTTTGAGTTAAGCTCACCTTTGTACATGAACTATTTAAATCACTGTGAATTAATATAAGCTGTTATGGTGTAGAATAAATATTTAAAGAAAAGAAACATGTTATGATGAGACACGAATGATATACAAAAAGAAAAAGAGGCTAATTAATGAAATCGTCATCTAAGATCCAAAGACTTTAATAATGCTCTTATTTTTTTCAAGTGAAAACTTCTTTAGGCGCGTTGAGTACTTTTTGGATGAACAAAAATCATGGAATTCGCGTCATTGTAACCGAACGATTTCATGAGCTATATGTATACTGTATATATGTGTACTTTTTGGGTGAATATAAATAATGAAACTCGCGGCATCGACACCGAACGCTTTCCAAATTCAAAAATAATAATCTAATAGTTCGACGATCTAATTCACATGTTACTTAGTTTTCACTGTCTCTTTTTTTATATTTTATTTCAAACTTAATTTTTATTTTATTTTTTTATTTTTGTTATTATAATTTTACACACTTTTATCTAGCCAAACTTTGCAGTTTGATGACGAGAAAGAAGTCGCACACTCGCAAAGCAGGTCGTTCTAAATAAATAAAATTGAACTGTCTTTTTACTAAATTCATATAAAAATAAACACTATACCTACCTATCTATTAGAAAAACACAATTTTTGAAATTTTTGTCTGTCCGTCTGTGTTTTTCATCACCGGAACGGCTAAACCGATTTTGAAGGGAATGGCAGACGGTTCTTGCCATGGGCGTGCAGTAGGCTACAGTAAGGGTAGGCCAGCCAATACATAATTAATTAATTTTCGACTTTGGGCATTATTATGGGCTGGCCTACCCTTACTGGTAGCCTACTGCACGTGCATGGTTGTTGCTATAAGAAGTAACTTATTGTACAAAAAAAAAAAACAAAACCCACAAAAATACTAAATACGCGGGTGAAGCTCGTATTAAATAAACACGACATGGCACGTAGCAATATACTAAGCAGATTATATCCCCATTTTGTATTTCCGGCTTATATGCAGATATGCACTCGGATCGTATTAATAAATCACTCTTAGTTCAGTCCAAACGTCATTTTAAGTGCTTTGGCCTTTTTATGCTCTCGAATGCATGAAATTCAGTTAGCTTTTGCGCTTTTATAGTTCTTTACGAATAAGAGTGACCTGAAAAGTGAAGTAACGCAGAGTGAGTTTTTAGGGCCGTCTGTTTTATTTTTTGTAAAATGTTTGTAAATGGTGATTTTCAGCACATCCTTAGTTTGGTATTAAAAAGGCAACGATTTTCTGTGTCAGTTTGTTAGTGTCCTCTTATTTATTCTGACAATGTCTATGACCTAGAAAGAGAGGCCGGGACGACCAGGGCTGTTACGTTTAAAAACCAACAAAATTAGAGTGAACAGGCTTCTTCTGGGTAAGCTCGCTCCATCGTCGACTTTGTCTCTGTCATCTATGACTTAGAGTCAAGAGCAAACCCATATTAAATAAAAAAAAAAACAAGATTCTGGTGTGGGAGAGAGTCGGAGCTATGCAAAAGGGATAACACTATCCTTTTTTCTCAACGGAATTATGATGTCATTGGCGCATTGGGCCTCTGGACGCGTACCGTATGGGAGAAGAGTTCCTGGAAGTACTTGACCTTTGCCAGCAGCTTAGCGGTCCCACAGCTGCTGTGGGACCGCTAAGTTAAATATATTTTTTAAGACATCTTTTTGGTCCACAGTATTATGTGTTGATCGCATCAAAAAAAATAAAATTCAGTTACACAAAATAAATTAAGTTTTCTGGCAAATTTTTTTTTTAACTCCGATACTCCGATATTAAAAAAAAAACCTTCTTGTTCAAAAACTGTTTTTACTATAGAATATTAAAAACTACACACGTGGATACAGTCGCGAGCACAACACATAAAAGCCATTTGGTTTGATTTATTTAGCACATAAAATTCTTGTGCAAAATATGAATCAGTAACGTATGGACCAAGTACGTTAAACTTAAAAGATGGTGTATTGCTGCAAATACATAGTACTCGATACTTGGCTAAGTTGTGTTTCCATAGAAATAATGCTGTTATTTTTCATCATTATTCTAGTTCGCTGTTCAGTCGCAATAGGATTTGTGAGCAACCAGTACGCGTTGTCAGTGATGATATATGGGACTGAAATGTAGTCGCGCACAATGGGCCTCATCTGGGGGCAAAGTCACCCAAGGGGCAATGGAGAGGGCTATTATCGGAGTTTCCTTACTCGCAGGAGAACCAATGTTACCGACGTAGTCCGAAGAATGCCTAAACTTAAGTGATAGTGGGCTCGGCACATTGCTTGTAGGACAGATGGTCTGCATCAAGCAGTTGACGTCTTTCGGCTGAAATAATAACGTTGATTGTCGGTATTATACAAGTACTAACTACTGGGTCCAGACAAATTTAAATTCGGTCACCGATAATGATTTATTCTTAATTCTTAATTCTTTATTGTACACCATAACAGCTTATATTAATTCACAGTGATTTAAATAGTTCATGTACAAAGGCGATCTTAACTCAAAAATGAGTTTTCCACCAGCAAACATATAACATAACATATTCATCATCATCTGCTTAGCCTTTTTTTTTTTTTTGATCTCGGGGGGAAATCCTCATGGAAATCCTCCACCCTGGGGCGGGTGGAGGGGTCTGTCAGACTCTTACTGACTAAAACCACCCCGGTGTTCCATCTCCCACCTACGCCGGGGATCGCGGGAACGTATGCGACATCCGCAATCCCCGGCTGGTGCCGGCCCGCCTCTGCGGGCCACCTCGCGTCGGCGAGGGGAGTGAGGTGTTTGACTCCCCTCGCTACGTCAAAGAGGGGCGCACGGGAACACCACGCGCCGCCACCTCGGGTCCGGATGAATGGGGGGCGACGGACAGCCCCAAGTCCGCCGCCCCTGGACCCAGTTAGGGGGGCCGGAAGAGGGCAGCGTATGCCCTCCTCCGACGCCCGATGCGCCTGCTGCGGGCAGGGAGAGCGGTTGTGATCTCCCTCTCCCTTTCCGCAGCCTCCTTCTGCGCGATAACTGTCTCGCAGAAGGAGACCACCGCGTCCCAGGACTCCTCACCGCCGACCATAGCATGGACTACGGCCGGCAGCGAGAGGTCACCGCCTACAACAGAGATGAGGGCACGGCGCGGCTCCTCCCAAGCTGCACACTCTGCAAGCGTATGCCGCACCGTGTCCTCCCGACAGTCGACGCAGTGGTGGCATCGAGCGTCCGGCTCCCTGCCTATGCGACACAAGAACCTCCCGAAGCAGCCATGCCCCGAGAGGACTTGCGTCGCACGGAACGACAGGGAGCCGTGCCTTCTCCCGAGCCACAGGTCGAGCACCGGCCGGATGGCCTCGATGGTGATGAGGCCGGCGGTAGGGCTCGAAAGCCTGTCCCGCCATTCCGCCACCAGGACCTCGCGCAGCTGCGACCGACGCAACTCCAAGTGTTGCTGCGTCAGTCTTTCGCCGCGCGCCCGCGCGCCCTCGCGCCACTTATGTAGTGACGCGAGCACTTTCGCCTCCAGGTCCCACGGCGGAGATCCGGCCAGTGCGCAAGCCGCCTCGTAGGAGATCGTGCGATATCCCCTGATGACTCTGACGGCCATCACCCTCTGCGGCCTCCGCAGAACAGTGATGGTGCTGGCCGTCAGGTCAGCCGCCCAGATCGGGGCCCCATAAAGGGCCATCGATCGCACGATCCCCACGTACAACCGCCTACAGGCGGTGCTCGGGTCCCCCAGATTGGGAAGCAGCGTTGACAGCGCCCCCGCCGCGCCCAACAACTTGGGCGCCAGCCGCCGGAAGTGGGGGCCGAAATCCCACCGGCTGTCGAGCACCAATCCCAGGTACTTCATGGTGGACTCGACAGCGATACGGGCCCCCCCGACCACGATGTGCGATCCCGGCGGCGGCGCTCGCCGGGGGCCATGAAAAACAATGGCCTCCGACTTGTTGAGGGCCACCTCCAGGCCGAGGCGCCGTATGCGGCTCACCACCTGTGAGACCGCAGCCGTCGCCAGCAACGCTGCCTCCCTGTGCGAGCTCCCCCGGGCAGTGACCAGTGTGTCGTCAGCGTAACACACCAGCTGCACTCCCGGCCGGAGCTCGCCCCTCAGCACCCAGTCGTACCCGATGTTCCACAGGAGCGGGCCCAAGACCGAACCCTGCGGAACACCGCACGACATGGGGCGCTGGTATCTGCCATCGCGTCCCAGATAGGTGACACACCTTTCCGCCAAATAAGCCCCGACGACGCGGCGGAGGTAGGAAGGCACTCGATGATATCGTAGTGCCTCCCGAATACAACTCCAGGGCAGGGTGTTGAAGGCGTTGGAGATGTCCAAGGACACCGCCAACAACACACCGCCCCGCGACACTGCTTCCTCCGCCAGGACTCTCACTCGGGATATCGCCGTCACAGTGGAGCGCCCTTGCCGAAAGCCGTACTGGCATTCGGCCAGGTCCGGCCCCTCTCCGCACAAGTGGCTGACGAGGCGGGCTGAGACTATTCGCTCAAACAGCTTTCCCACCTCGTCGAGCAGCACTATGGGCCGGTACGCGGACGGTGAGTCCGCAGGGCGCCCCGCTTTCCTGAGCAGGACCAGACGACCAGATTTCCACTGAGCGGGAAACTGGCCCTGCTCAAGGCACGCCGAGTAGAGTCCTCTCAGTCGGGGCTCCAGCTCCTTCAGAGCGAGTACTAACGCGCAGCCGTGAATCCCGTCGGGCCCCGGGGCAGTGTTCTTTGCCCGGAGCCGTGTCACGGCCGCCCTCAACTCTGGTTGTGTCACCTCTGGGACGCTGGCGTTCTCTTCGGGCTCTGCGGCTGCGGGCAGAGCCATCGGCGGCGGAGCGTGCTCCGCTCGTGCCGGGAAGAGGGCTGTCACAACGTCCTCCAACAGCTCGGGTTGGAGACTCTCCGTAAGCGGGGGCGCCCATGGTCCGAGTTTACCTCGGACCGAGCGATAAGGACGCCCCCACGGATCCCCGTTTAGAGTCTCCAACATCTCCTCCCTGGCTCGCGTCTTCGCCTCGCCGATGGCCAGCCACAGAGCCTTCTTAGCCGCGCGGTACACCTCATACCGCGCGGCTTCTTCGTCAGGGACCCGACGACGTCTTCTCCGGTATCGGGTGTACTGGCGCCTGACCTCCACGCACGAGTCGCGCAACTGCGCGATCTCGGCGGACCACCAGTACACCTGGCGCCTTCTGGATTGTGTGCGAACCCGGGGCATTGACGCATCGCAAATTTGCGTCATCGCCCCGTGGAACCACTGCGCCTCCTCTTCGACGTCGACGGGTCCGGTCGTTGCCGACTCCCGGATCCAGGCCTGCACAATAGCAGCCTCCTCGAGTAGCTCCCTGTCGAGGCGCTTTCGCGCCCAACGCGGACCGTCCGTTCGCGGGGCCGTTGGATTGCGGCCGCCCGCGGTCTGGGGGGAGACGTTGAAACGGATGTATCTGTGATCCGACAACGTCTCCACCTCCACGGCGACACGCCAATCGCGGACACGGCTTGCGACAGCGGGGCTAGCGAACGAAACGTCCACTATAGAACCACCCCGCTGTCGCACGCACGTGTAGACCGAGCCCCGATTTAGGACGGTCAAGCCGGTCGTGACCGCCCACTCCTCCAACGCCTCGCCCTTGACATCGGTGACCGGGGATCCCCACGCCGCAGACTTGGCGTTGAGATCCCCGAGCAGCAGTACCGGGCGAGGGTGGCACCGGTTCACGACGGCACCCAACTCGACAAGGAAGCTCTCGAAGTCGGCGAGGCTCTTGTTGGGCGAGAAATACGCCCCAACAATGCCAACGCCGTCCGCGAGGGCGGCCACCCAGCCGTGACCTCGGGACGGGTCGACAAGAGCCCCGCCGATGATGGCCACCGAGCCGTCCAGGTCACCCACCCAATCATCTCGGGGGGGGACGTAATACGGCTCGGCGACCACAGCCACATGGATCGACCACTCTGCCATGCTCTGGAGTAAGAGATCCTGAGCCCTGGCAGAGTGGTTGATATTGCCCTGGAGGAAATGGTATTGTGCCATTATACACAATCCATTTCCTCGGCACCATTCTTAGGCCGGGAGTCGGCCGAAGAGCAACCAGGCTGAGGGGGGTGTAAAGAGCCCCCGACAGCCTTAGTTGTTCCCTTCTTATTGCCCTTCTTTGGGGCGGGCGGGCAGGCCTTTCTGCCCACAACGTGCCCCGCGGGCCTTCCTGCATCCGTGCAGAGGCTGCAGTTTGGCGTCGCGGAGCACTGAGCCGACTTGTGGCCGGGCTTACCGCAGCGATAGCACTGCTCGCTGCGGTCAGTTGCGGCGGCGCACCGTGCCCTGACGTGCCCAACGTCGAGACAGCGGTAGCACCGCATAGCCCTGGGTTGCAGCAGCTTGACGCGTGCTGCAACCCACCCTACCAAAAGCCGGCCACTGACGGCGATCCTGTTCGCCTCCGCTACCGGACACCTCACAGTAATGGCGCCGAGCCCGGCAGCGTCGGCACGGATCTCGCCCGCCCGCACGTCACCCGGCGGACATCCACCGCTTCGTGCAACGGCCGCCACGACCTCCTCTGGGGTCGTCGAGTCGTCCAGGCCCTCGACTCGCAGTTCAGCGGTCTTGACTGGCCTGGACACTCGGACGTCCTCTTCCCTGAGGACTTCCCGCAATTTGGCGGCCAGGATGTCCGCCTTTTCGCTGCCTGAGGGGCCAGACACCTCGAACAGCCGCGCCCCCGTAACCGCCGACTTCATCCTGAAGCCGGTCGGTGTGCCAAGGTCGGGAAACGCGACGTTGGCCTTCGCCTGCGCGAGGACCTCCTTATAGGTAAGACCCCGCTCGATGGCTGCAGGCTGTAGTGTTAATACCACAGCCGCGGAGCGTGGGGCCTTACCCCTTCGGGACCTCCTCTTCTTTTTCCTCGGCGCGGGCTTGGGCTGAGCCGTTGCTGGTGGCGCCGCCTTCTTCTTACGACCCCGTTTGACGACCGTCGTCCAAGCCTCCGTGGGCTGGGATGCGGTCGCCGGGGTCGCTGTCGAGCTGGGAGGGGGTGCTGACGCACCCTCCGCGGGCTTCTTGGGCCCCTCCGCGGGCTTTTTGCCCCCCTTTCCAGCTTTGGCCGCCATGGCTGGCGGCCCAGGCCTTGCGGCCTCCTCCATCCTCCGTTTGTCCGCCGCTAGCGGCGGCCGGAGGTTCTGTGCCGGGAGGAGCCTTGACTCCAAGGCCTCCAGGCGGGCATTCATCATGCCCCCACATTGCTGCATGCAGATGCGGACGATCCGTTCGATGTCCGCATCGGGTGCAATTGTGGGGGCAGGGGTCGACGGCGGGGAGGCAACCACCGGAGAGGCGGCAACTACCGGAGCCACACGCTTCTTTGAAGGGGCAGACCCCCTCTGTGCGGCAACCTCCCGCTTGAGGTCCTCCAGCTCATTACGGAGACGGCCGTTCTCCTCCCACAGCTTCGCCGTCTCCTCGGAGCTTGTTCTGTCAAGGAGGACCCCAACCGCCTCCCTGATGCCCTCAGCCGCCTCCTTTAGGGCACGAGTGAAAGTGCCCTTCAAGCTGCCAGATTTTGTGGCAACTTTTAGGACAACGTCCACGCCGTCCAAAACTTGGCGACTGAGCGCCGCCGCCGTTAAGCCCTCTCCAGAGGCCGCTTGAGCGGCCCGCCGCTCTCGAGCCTGCCGAGCTAGCTCGCCGACCTCATCGGCAGCGACCGCCTTCCGCTGCGCCCGCTTTGCAGCGTTAGCTTCCGCCTTGTTGCTCTCCAGCAATAGCGGGGACGCAGCGGAATCGCCACTCAGGAGCTCGTCGCTCTCCATTCCTTCTTCGGGCCGATCCATGCGGACCGCTGCCGCCGGGATCGGCGTAGCGGGCCGCAAGAACCGACCCCTCTGGTCGCGTTGTGGCATCACTGCGCGACCACCCCTTCTAGATGTCGGCACCTTGGCGGCCGACAACTCTTCCTCGCTTGAGGAGGGGTTTAAACCCTCCCCACGCGAACGCTTCCCCCAGAATTTGGAGGGAGTGCGTGAACCTCCTTGAGTCTCACTGCCGCTTCCGGCAGACGACTCGTCCATCACAGCCATTACTGGCCCGACAACTTTTTGATTTTTATTTTGGGTATCCATAAAGTTCCCACGAGTAGATATAGGTACTACATGTCCACCGGGCAGAGCCTAGATACCCGGTAAGCCTATATACTGCAGAGTGCGGCAGGTGCTCTGCAGGGGAAGCGCTAACGACTGGACTCCCTCCAGCCATGCATCCTCTCACCGCGCTTCAGAGCTTAGGATTGGGGGTTTTTTATCTTAGAGGTATCCTTCCTCTGGGCCGGGCGGTTAAGCCGAGCCCCCGACGGCGGCATTAAGCATGCCTCCGTCCGCTGTCCGGACAACCCGACTCAGCGGACCCGCCGGGAACTCTCTCTTCAGGATTGCTCCGCGAAGAGAGAGGAACTGCCGCTTTGGTGCGCCTGCACCGCAGCGGCATTGGTCGCGTCCTTCGCCAATCGACGACTGTCGATCGGACAGGAGCGACCCCAACTCAGACGTTCCTCCACAGTGCCTTCTGATAATCAGAGGGACACGTGGAGGAACCGTCGTGGAGCTATAAGCTCCCCCTCCCCCGCAGAAATCCGCCACAGACAATAGTCCCTCCGACATGGAGAGACTATTGGCCGTGCCCAGGGTGCACCGGCCCGACAACTGCTCTTTCCCCCGAACGCATTCGTAAGGAACCAGCAGCCGTCAGGCACACGAGGAGGTTTTCTGCACGCACCCCATCATCTGCTTAGCCTTCCCCAACTAAATTGGGGTTAGCTTCCTTCCAGTCAAACCGGGTTCAGTTGAATCTCAATGTTTTACATGGAGCGGCTGCCTACCAGAACTCTACAGCCCATTAACTAGGTAACACGGTACTTCTTGACAAGACTGGAGTCAGATTTACTGGCTTCAGACAATACGTAACGACTGTCAAAGATCTACAAATTGACAGCTGGGACGTTGGTCCCAGCTGTCAATTTGATTTGCTTAGAGTGCTTTCCGAGGCATGGAGGAAACTCGGTATGTTAAGATGGTCACCCATCCATAGACCAACCTTGGCAAGCGTTGCTTAACCTTGAAGATCGAATTTATAGAAAAGTCCAATATGTATAGGATTGCCAAGCACCAGGCATTGAAATATTATGTAGACAATCCCGTAAATTTTGTAGTTCAATCATTATCGCTCATAGTATGTAATTCAGTTTACCACTAACTCTGCTTTTTAAGAGCCATACCTATTACTTATGACTTAAACACGACCCACTAATGGCTAGTCTCAATAACGTATCTACCTTTAACCAACCGTCACATTAGCTACCAACAGTAGCTGAAACGTCATGTTATAAACGCAAAGATGACGTTCTAGCTACTGTCATAAGTACCATAAGTGCCATAAGTAAGCTTTCCCTTGCATTTGACGTTGCTCATCTTAAAAACTCCCCACCTAAGAAGGTCTTGCAAATTATTTGTTAGCTTAACACAGCAATACAGCAACTATCGATCTTTATCGAGGATCCCATCTCATCCCGCAGCCGACGGCGAACTTATTTCATCTCCTGTTTCAAAAGTTTTGCAAGTGATAAGCTGTAGCGGAAATGCGCTTTGGCAGTTGAAGGAGTTTGCGTCGACTCTTAAGACAGCAACGGGTTGGGTTTCTGCCAAGAGTTTTTTCTTATCTTCTTGTGACAGTCAGAGCCGTCAGAAAATATTTCAGACATGTATGGAAGATTCGTTTTGCTTAGGGGTGTCATACATAGCTTTGCAAAAATGTAATTGTGAGATGGGCACTACACTCCATCATCACTTCAGCCGAAAGACGTCCACTGCTGGACCTAAGCTTTCCCAAGTCTCGCATCCAACAGATTCCCGCGGCCTTCACCAGCTCATTGGTCTGTCTTATGGGAGGCCGTCCAACTCTGCGTCTTTAGGTACTCAGTCGCTTTTCCAGAACCAACTTCTTCGAACATCTTGGAATAGAGCAATGCTTGTTCTTTATCTAGATAAACAACGGTTTTGTCCTATTGTACGAAGAAGTCAGAACCATAAATATTTTGTTGAACTGTAAAAAGCCACTGGCCATCTATAATAACTTTTTTAGCCTTCTACTCCAATGGGCCTTGTAATTGTTCAATGATTTCAGAGACATTTCTAAATCACATTCCGCTCCCTCCTTACCCCACTCCTGAAATGCAAACATCCCCCCATTGACACGGATAAGTGTAGCACCAAGCCGACGTCCTCAAAGACTTCTAATGGAAGTTTATTGAGCAACTTCATCTCTTAAAGTCTTCAGTTACAATACACTTTTATGTTGAAGTTTCACAAAATTTAATGGGCTTCCTTTCATTTCGTATTGAAAATGTAGAGGTGACTTCATTTTCGCGGATTTTCCGGAGTAGTTTGAAGGATTAAGTTAGTTTTTCTTATTGAAAGAGCTGAAAGACCAAAAGGTGTAGTTATTTAAAACTTCGTGCACTAAAGTTGAATTTTAATAGTAGTCGTAATTAATAGCTACACAAGAGTGTATCCATGACCAGACTGTGACTGTCTGTCTTAAGAGACAGAGTCACAGTCTTGATACGTAATTGATGTCACCCATCCACGGACCGACCTCTGCAAGCGTTATTTTACCTTGAAGATCGATTCTTGCGGCTGTTATTACTTTTATAGGTGTTTCTCCTTTTAATTTAATCACCCATTACACCCATCCTTGGGCTGACCTCGGCAAGTGTTGCTCAACCTTTAAGATATACCCGTGTTACTAAGATACGATCTCCTCCTTAAAGTTTCATTCATAAAAACCTCAGTGTTTTATTAAACAATTATCCAAATGCTCTTAACTCCTACTAAACATATGTATTTTGCTGTGCCCGGAAGGGTTCATATTGATCTTTTACTTTGTTATACCATCTAAATGCAATAAAGAATTTATTGAGTATTGAGTGAAAAATAACTTTGACATCTATCAGTCCTGTTAACACAAACAAACCACCGCGATTTAAAAATGAATAGGTGTCATGTCAATCCTTCTGCCAACCTAACCCCAGTAATAACGACATAAGCAGATGTACCCACAACAGTAATCCCGCCAAGAGTACTCATTATGGCAGAACTCCAGGCGAACTGTGGCATATGAAATCTAATAAATGGTTCCTAGTCTACATACAATTGTGGCAGTGAATTCGCCATACGGTAAGGGTAGTCTTTCACCGGGAGCATTTAAGTGTGTTGCATAATGCAAGATACGATTTTAAGCACTGCATTCAGAATGCTGGTGGGGCTGCCCCGATTCTGTAGCGCATCAGGGATGTTCGCCGAGTCACAAGTAGACTGCTTCTACTCTACTATGCGAAAACGGTGCACATCCCTGGCGCGCAGGGTTCGGGCTAGTTTCAACGGCATCCTGAGGGCATTCGCGCAGAGGTTCGATTGTCAGTACCTGAACCATTGCTGTATGGTTCACTTACTGAGCAATCGAAACCAGTAATATGTATGTTTGTGGTATTTTTACGTGTGTGTGTTTTTGTTATTATTTTATTATGTGTAATGTGTGTGCTATGATCCATGTTGGTCGAAATAAGCGTTTATTATTATTATTATTTATTATAACAATACTGATAAATTCTGATACAATTTACCGAAGGTATTATGATGCCCAGTTTCTGGGGTGTGGACATAGATAGTAATTCCACGTTAAATACTGGTATTCAGTAGGAGGAGCAGCAGGAAAAGGTTGCATGCAGATTGATATGAAACGTCAAACGATCGCAAGGCTGATCGGCTTGCATTGTGATGCTTCAAAAAAAAACAACGGTTTGCACTCCGGGAGTGCTGGCAGGAGTGAAAACTTGAACATTAACGTTGTGCATTTTTGATAAAGTACTATCATTTATGTGGTAAAATACAATATTCATTTATTCAAAAAAAATATACAAATTGTATCCTATCAGGCTAATAATGCGCACCAGATACTTTCACTGTTGCATTGGCATTCAAGTTTTAACTTGTCGACTGTTCACGTGACCAGGGAGCTTGGCTTTCCATCTTCCAAGGAATCAGCATTGCCATTCAACGCGGCAGTGCTGCCAGTGTTCTGGGCACTTTTGTTATTGACAGCGAGGTGGATGGAATTTTTTGATGCCCAATGGTTAATTTTGTTTCTATACGCGTTTGTACATAATTTCGTGATGATAAGTCTAGTTGATTATAAGTAGTTCGAAGTTATACAGAACTATAAGGTACTGGGGGAGTTTTTCTTCTCAGCTAAACCACTTTTTAGTGGTGGCAGCGGGCGTTTTGAAGAACTATCTTAAAGTATGTAAAATTTGACGTTCAAAAAGTCTTGATTCCCAGCCTTATTTGAATAAATGACTTTTGATTCTGACTGCTACACTACACGTGAATGCTTTAACCTAATAAACGATTACTAGTCAACATAAAACGGTGGCAATGAATCAGCGATACGGTTACATTCCTGAAGTAATGGCCGACTCTCACCAACGATAAACTGGGCTGTTATGTGGTGAAGCTATTTACTAAAGAGTGCAATAGATCTTTGAGTCTCGGTGTAAATTGCAATTGGTAAAGCGACCACAAGTCGTTGTCGGTGGAAATACATTTTGTGTGCAGTCTTCGGTGTGACCACTAATTATAATGTCCATCCCAGACATAGATCTAATACCTTTAAACGAGCAATTCTTGGATAAATGTAAATATAATATAATCTGAATCTCGGAAACGGCTCCAACGATTTTCATGAAATTTAGTATGCAGGGGTTTTCGGGGGCGATAACTCGATCTAGCTAGGTTTCATGTTTAGAAAACGTTTACCAATAAAAAAACCGAGCCAAGCTCGGTCATCCAGGTACTTCATCATTATATAACTTCACCATTTGTTTTGACGGTAATCATTGTAGCTGATATAATGGACTTTTGGTGCAAACGAGGCTTTGTGAGGACTGTACATTAAAAAGACCTAAAATACCTGTCTAATTATATTATCTACGTCTTTTGGAGTTTACTCCTTAAGAAACGATTTTCATATTTAGCCCGCAGTATGAACATTTTATGAGGATTAAAATCAAGCGTTAACTAAATGTGACGCGTTACGTTCCTTTGCTCGAAGTATTTTGCGCACCTTTCAATTCAAGATTATGTATGTGTGTATATAAAAAGTATACTCAGCTTATTTAAGATGCTTTCATTTACCCTCTTTTTACATAATCTACACAATAATAGTTCTTAAAGAGTAAACTCAAGTTGTGCGTCGGAGCTGACACGCACACTTTTTTTTACACTGTGGAATAACCACGCTGGATACATCGCAACCAAACTTTTTGGACAGCTATACCCTTTCGTTCGAAACTGTTGTGCCACATATTATTGAATAAACTAACATAGTTACAAAAGTAGAAAAATACACGACACAAACCACTTGAAATTCAGCCCATACAGTATAAGATGTTACGTAAAATATCTAGACACAGTAGTGTATCAGCCAAGTTCGCAAAGAAAAAGGTTACACAGGTACAAAACTGTAATTCTGTAACATTATTGTATCGCTGGTGGTTACCTCGTTTAAGAAAATAAAAATAAACAAAATTCAAGTTTGTTGTACTTTGCCTGTTCATAGTATGACTTGGCAAGTTTAAATACACTTGAATAAATTTCACCTACTCATAATAATTAAAGTTGGTGGGTAAAAAAACTATGTACTAATGCAAATAAAACAAAGTCCTCTGTACCGATTTCGGCCATGGCGGCCAATCTCAACCGAGACTGGCCATCGGCACGGAACATATTATAGTGCACAAGTGTGTGCGCAAACATAGGTGCACTCCCTCTTCCATCACTCTCATATTCCAATGGGACGGCAACTCGACACCACCGGAGAGAGATCTGGCGCAGGACCAACGGCTTAACGTGCTTTCCGAGGCACGGGGGTCTCACACCACCAACTTCCAAACTCCGGGCTGTTGCTGGGAAATTCTTATTGAAAAAACCCAATTATACTTTTTGCCCGACCTAAGTAGCAAAGAACTACAAATTTTATATTAAAGTAACTGAAGATGGTTGTTCATGAGCTATTATTTAAGGAATTCCGAAAACACTCGGGTTAGATATCACTTCTTTTATTATCCAAGTTGTTATACTGAACTTGGCATCCTTTCGCATTTATGTTTTTGGTGAGATCACATTTACAGTAAAAGACTGAAATCTCAAAATTTATCTAGACTAGCACATCTATTGTTATTTTGTACAGAAGTGTCGCAGGAAAAGATTTGTAACATTTTACGATTTTTCTCCAAGAAAGATTTATGTGGTAAGATTGTTCGTATCGAGTCACGAAAATGTCACTAGTGAAGTGTGGGAATAGTGTGAAAATCCTAGTCAGTTTACAAATGCGAGTGTTTTTGTCTCTCTGTTACGCAGCAAAAAATTTACTTTTGCATAGTGATAGTTTATGGATCCGGGTTTAATGAAGACTAAGATTCAACTGAACTTTTATACCATGATAATTTTTAGGGTTCCGTACCCAAAGGGTAAAACGGGAGCCTATTAAGGACTCCGCTGTCCGTCAGTCTGTCTATCTGTCCGTTTGTCACCAGGCTGTATCTCATGAACCGTGATAGTTAGACAGTTGACATTTTCACAGATGATGTATTTCTGTTGCCGCTATAACAACAAATACAAAAAAAAACAGAATATTTAAGAGGGCTCCCATACATACAACAAACGCGATTTTTTTGCCGTTTTTATAGACAATGGTAAGGAACCCTGCATGCGCGAGTCCGACTCGCAATTGGCCGGTTTTTTTTTATATATTTGTCAATCCCCACTTTTCTGTGCAGGCACAGCCAGGGCTCAGGCAGTGTTTTATGACCCATCTCACCGCCGGATGACCAATATTTCTTCTTCCAGTCTTTGAACGCCATTTGGTCACCGATTTACTCCATCTATCATCACCGCGCCTTGCCAGGTGTTCTGCCCAGCTCTATTTAGTTCGTCCGTCTTGGGATATCGAAGTCTGTAACTCGCTGTGTTAGCTGTATGCCAATACGAATCATAGCTCTTTGTGCAAGAGTCAGCTTGTACACAGCTCCGCACGGGCATCCATGTCTCATGAACAGAACTTACGAGTTATACAGAGGCTGATTTCAAAGTGTTGTCCAATTTGCTAAAAGCGTCTCACCCAAGCTGTATTCTTCTCGATGACTCCGCTTGTTGATGTTCTTTGTCAACCATCTGTCATGTTTCATTTCGCACTTTAACGGGAGGATTTAAATTGTTGAAGATGTTTGCCAAAATCAATAAGTAAGATGAGTAATATGATTGAAGTTTTCTGCTATTAATTTACGTAGACATAATTTGATTGCGCCAAAGTGGCACATGACGGCCGGATCTATTTATTTGAAGCCACAAGATAAATGCCCTGCACCATTTAGATTGCACACTATTCATTCCCCTTGGAATTCTGCCCACGGTAGAGAAGAAATATAGCATATTTATTTAAATAAATTCAACCCCTCCGAGTTATCTGGCCCAATGCGTCCATTGTTATTCAAAATCAAAGTGTTTCTGTACTATTTATCAACAATACTGGCTGTAAATAAAGACATTTTGATTTGTTTGTTCATTCGTTTTGTAGAGAATTTGAACTGAGTATGAATGAGTTGGATTATTTTTAATCCCACAAAAAAAGAGAGGTGATATAAGTTTGACTTGTGTATCTGTGTGTCTGGCTATATGGCAGCGTAACTCCTAAACGGATGAACCGATTTTGATTTGTTTTTTTTTTGTTTTGAAAAGTGACTTAATTTTAATTGTTCTTTCCTATGATTCAAAAAATTCTGTTCAGCCGTTTGAAAATCATCAGCTTGTTTCTAGTTGGTGAAGGGATGTGATCAAGTTAGCATTCTGTTACTTCAATGATTTTACAAGAACATGGTAACCTTGACGAGATGCATGATTCCAGGTCCGCAGCATGTCCTGAGGACGTGACGTCCTTAAAACTTTTTTACAAAAAATAAACCGACTTCCAAATAAAACAACACTACAAAAGTAAGACCGTAGACCACGTTTAGGATATTTTTTATCTTGCGCAGAAACTGGCAAAAGTAAGACCTACATACAAAAACGAACAAACTATCAATCACATCACGCTAATATTATAAAAGCGAAAGTTTGTGAGTGTGTGTTTGTTACTTCTTCACGCGCAAACGGCTAGACGGATCTTGATGAAATTTGGCACAGAGGTAGATTATGGTCTGGAATAAGACATAAGATACTTTTTAATCCGGGAGTATGTTCCCTTGGGATAATTTTCGACATTAACGCGGGCAGAGCCGCGGGCGGTAGCTAGTTATTATATAAATGCGAAAGTAAGTCTGTCTGTTACGCTTTCACGCCTAAACCGTTTAACCGATTTTGATGAAACTTGACACGCAAGTAGACCATGTCTTGGAATAGGACATAGGATACTTTTTATTCCGGGAGTATGTTCCCTTGGGATCATTTTTGACATTGACGCGGGCGGAGCCGCGAGCGGCAACTAATAATTTAAATGTTAAGTATTTGAATACCTACTACATATCAAACAGTTTTCTTTACGAAAAATAGTATTAAAATTATCGTAAATCAAAATCACAAGACCCACTCATACGAGAAATCTGACTTTAAATCAACAATACCAATCTGGGTTAGGCGGAAGACGGCAATCGAGGCTACGACAGTTCTTCCCAATCAAAATTGCACTCTATTGTTGCGAAATTAAAATCTATTCTCGTACAAAAGGAGCAATGCTCCATCGGAGAACATTTATGATTGCTCGTATGTAGTTCGTTTGTAGATTTGCTGGGTATTGGAACTGTGATGGCCTTTTGGATTTTGTCTAGACTGAGGTTTCTCTTTGAACTACTGGGCACTGGGACTTTATTTGATAGAGTTATTTGAGATCTTGGCATGCATGTCTGTCTCTACAAGACTTTTACTTCGGAAAGACAAATGTAGAATTTTGTATCAGATTTTTCGTGGGACACATTTACTACGTAACTACTCTGACCTTTTACTCACAAGAACAAAATCTCGTCCCCCTTGGTAACTTAGCCGACTTCAACAAAACTATCAACTGTTATTTTACTATGTTGCTGACTCTATTTTGCTAACAACTGTTAATTTGCTGACTCACCAGATTTCTATCAGTGTCAGAATTTTAATAGTCGGATCAGTACTTTTGAAGATAACTTCCTACAAACAAACAATTTTAATTATTTATTTATTTTATTTGACGCATATCTTCCCAACTTGCATAACTTTTGTAATCTTGTTTATGTTATTTTTTGGTATGCGTCATGCTTGTTGCAAATAAATTCTGTTTTTTCTCTCTTTCTTTTCTATGTTTTTGATCCGTTGCTATCCCACAGCTGGGCAAAAACTGGGAAGGTTTTGCCCGGCTATCCATCCACACATACACATACCTACATAAACAAACATTCTTGCCCGCATGGTAAACGCCCAAATCATTTTTATAGTATTGATTAAGATGTCTGTTCCAGAACTGTTATGGAATTGTTATGAACCCTTTATGGAACAGATATCTTAATTAAGAGTATTGTTTCTGCTAATATTTATCAGATTATGGTTTCAAACTGTGGTAAGTTTGAAACCATAATCTGAGCAACTGAACTGAACTCATCGCATGAGCAACTAAACCCAGCCTCTTCATATTTCAGCCGACTTAACCCCTTTGCGTGCTACCATCATGCAAAAAATACCTATTCTAAAAATCTCATTAACCTCCCACTGTCCAGTGTTCATTTATTTAAATATTTCGCAACAAAAGGTCACATAGATTCGCCCACAACAATGAGACGAGTGTGTTTGTATATAAAACCTACGCATTTTTGGTCCGGGACGACCATTGGGACCAAAAATAAAGTCAATTAGGTACTATGGGAGCGTCCATTGTATGCCCAATCTCGGATTTCATCATGGTCCTGATGAATTAATTTGCATGCATGGGTTTGGTCCCCAAGGGTAGTCTTTTTAAGAATGGAATATTTATTCAGATTGTTTATATGAAAATACATATTATGTAATGTTATCCTTTTCTTTCTTGAGGCTTAGTAATAAAAGTCGAACGGGTAGAACGAATGACTGACTATTTTTTGATTAGCCTGTTGTGTCCCCCTGCTGGGCAAAAGCTTCCCCATATCGTTCCAGGCACTCTTTTCTTGCGCCACCTCGAACCAGCCTTCGCGGTGTGCGTTCAGATCACCTCGCCACCGCTTTCTGGGCCGTCCTCGGCGACGCCGTCCAAAGTCTCCATGCATAGTGACCGCTGGACAAAGTCTCCACGCAATGGGTGCTAGAGGACTGTCTATCTGACCGTTAAAACTGATACTCAGCTGCATGCGGTTTGATTGGTAGCCGACCTCACCATAGTTGGGAAAAGGCTAGGCAGATGATGATATTCCGAACGGTTAGGCAGAGTTGCACCTAAAGCCCACAAACCCCACGTTTCGCTGTTATGTTTAAGCCCCATGGAATAGGGGGCGAGCTAATACATCAATCGTTCTCACGTCCAGACTGCTACTAAGAAAGTCCAGATAGAAAAATTATAAGAGTGGTTGCGCACTACGTCCCATCCGAATCCGATCAGAATCCGTCAAAATACTGTCCGAGAAAACTCGGACCGAACTCGGATATTGCTTACGCATTACCTCCGATCCAAATCCGTGATTCAGACGTCATTTTACATATCAAACTGGCACCGCCGCCGGCATGCGGGCCGAGTCACGTCACCCCGCGCCCCCCGGCCCCTCTGCCTCTTTTCTCGGACGCAGCTCGTATTCGGTGCGGACGTAGTGCGCAACTGTTCATACAAATAATACTATGGCCACTTCGGTCCGTCAATAATCTCTTCCGAAATGGAGATTCTCGGATGACGGAGAAAAATCGGATGACGGTAATCGTGTGTAGTGCGTAAGCTTACATACAAATTGCTCTACGACTACGCCGGACCGTCTTTTCACGGATACTGATCGGGTTCGGATCGGACGTAGAACGTAAGCGCTCTAACACTTGACCAAGTTAGTACGTACGTTCTTACAGTTTTTCTTCTTTATTACTATCTTTTACTAGCGACCTCACTCCCGGGGCTTTTCGCAGTTCGCTCAGAAACCGCCAATTCCTCCTTCCGCTCTGGGTGGAGCGGAATACCATTATTTTACGTAGAGCGGCTGCCTACAAGACCTCCACAACCCATTAACTGAGTTACACAGTACTTCTTGGCAAGACTGGTGTCAGATTTTCTGGCTCCTGTCAATCCGTAATGACTGCCAAAAATCTACAAATGACAGCCGGGACCAACGGCTTAACGTGCTTTCCTAGGCACGGAAGAATCTCTATATGTTAGGATTCCGATCCACAGACCGGCCTCGGAAAGCGTTGTTTAACGTTGAAGATCGGCCCATGCGGCAGGCGTGATATTATCTACCTATTACAATAACGTTTAATTATTTCACTGCTTGCAATCACACGGTCTGTAAAACAATGAGGCAATTTATAATACCTAGACCTAGTTTCGAATAATCCTATACAAATAAATTATGATTTAGGTCCGGCCTGTTCAAATGAGCTCTGCAAGCAAACCTTACTCCTGATTGTCGGTCCACCACAATAATAACTCGGTTGAATTCTAAACGATCTATCGAAATGGTTTGAACTGATTCATTGTCGCTTGGCTTTCACTATTTCTGACAGTGAAATCACCAATTCTGTTTTAGCGAGTTAAAATTATGCTGGTTGTATAATGTAAATTTTAATATGATTTAATTGTTAATCCGATTTGACATTCAATGAATACAAAAACGAAATGCTGTAGATGCTGTTTTTGATGAACAATAAAGTAAGTATATGTAGGTACAATTTAAAATTAATTAGGTACAATTTCATTTGTGTGATGAGCATGATCATTTGTTCTGTGTCAGGGTGTAATTTGTGTATAATATGTATGTATTTAGAAATATATAAGTATGTTTATCAGTTGTCTGGTTGCCATAGTACAGGCTCTGCCTAGTTTGTGATCGGATGACCGTGTGTGAGTTGTCCCAGGATATGTTATATATTATTATATTATAATTATATATAAAACTAAAAGAAATTAATATGTCACCGAAAAATAGCAAACGCCGTAAGATTGTAAAATATCGTGTGAAAGTTAAAAACTATTTTTTGTAACGGATATATTGGAAACTATTGAATTTGGATGCGATTTATTGTTTGATGAAATTATAATCTATTAACGATTTATCTTACGGAGTCTGCAAATTTCCGGTGACAAATATAAACGTGAATGGATGGAGGCCAAAGAAAAGATGGATGGATTGCATGAGGAGTGATATGAGAGAAAAGGGAGTAAGCGATAGCGTTACGGCTGACAGGATAGAATGGAAGAAAAAACGTGTTGCGCCGACCCCAAGTAACCTGGGATAAGGGCAGGAAGATGATGAATTGTACAGGTATTCGATCTATCTAATTTACCTTGTTTATCGTAAGCTCTACTACATTAAATCCGCTTATAATGAAATTGAAGGGAAGTGAAAAACACGTTATAACAAGCGAACGTCATACAAAGCATAGTCTTAAGCTAACTACAAAACTTTCTATTCTTGTTAAAAATTTAGTGAAGTACAGAGAAACTATTCAAATTGCACAAAATGTCGTCGCAGGGAATTGGGTGGGAATTTCACGGAAACTAGTGAAGGTGTTAGGAATCATGTCACTCGCTATAACTGAGCATAATTCCTAAAAAATTGGTCATATAAAACATGTTCATTAGCGAAGTCATTATATCCGAACTTTTTATAAAGAATTTTATATGAAAACCAAACTTCGCACTGTATTTACTTCATAGTAAATGGTTGGTAATATAACCGGAGTCATAATAAACGGTTTTCACTGTATTTACCACGAAGACTTGAGGCTGTAAACAAAAATCCATTCATCAGCGAATGCGATTGTTGATATGCCAAATTATGCGGTATTGATCACGTGTCATTTCACCAGCTTTTATAAATGCCATATATTTTTGACAATCGCCTTCACCACGCTAACGTTAGCTGAATTTCACTTGCTAAGAGCCTTAGGGTTTGATTCCCGTATCAGGGTTTTAACCAAATCCTGGGGTTATTGGTTATTTTTTTTTTTTAAGGATGGGAAATCATCAAATGACTTCTTCGAAAAACCCATCCGTGTTCCTTCTAAAGCCCTTTGCGTTCCAGGGCCGCAGTGACTCTTTCGAACAAATGCCGCAACATTCAGTAGCAGCCCAGAGTTTGGATTTCATTTGAAAGCCAAGTTTATGGTATTAGGGTTAATCTCTATTATAACTGATGCATATAACTTGCAAACCTTAAACATTAAGACATGTGTGTGTCGTGATTTAGACATTTTATCAAGAGCTTAATTCAGCGTCCCCCTTTGTACTAATAATGACAAACTGCTACCATCCATTCGTTCGCTAAGCGTGGTGATTATGACAATTTGCCATCCTTCTATTCCAACCCACCATTTATTAGACTAACTTGCACGCGAAGTATAAATAGAGGGTGTTTCATTATAATGGGAGAGAATAAGGCTGTTTATAACAACCCGACTTATATAAACCATTTATATTGTTGCTTAAAAGGTGATCTCCAAATATCGTACTTTGAAGACTTATGTAATTGAAATAAACATTTTATTTATTTTATTTTATTTATTTATTAACAGGTCAAGAGTCTTAATATAGATCTATACTAAAATAATGAAGCTGAAGAGTTTGTTTGTCTGTTTTTTTGTTTGACCGTGCTAATCTCTGGAACTACCAGTCGGTTTGGAAAATATTTTTTATATAGAAATGATAGTCACATTCATGTTGAAGGCTATATGGGAACTGGAAAAAACGGGTATGCGTGTACGAAGTTGAGGGCAAAAGCTAGTAGAAATATACGTCCAAATAGAATCACAAATCGTCATGACGATAACAAAAGAAAGAAAATACCGGAAACTAGACAAATGTTCGTTGGGCCTGTGGCAATAAGGCTGCCCACTCAGCATAATGCTGTGCCATAGGTGGACCTGATTGACAGCACAGCGTCGATTTTCTGTGGTCGCCTGAAATATTACGTACGGAAATCAAGTCTGGTGAGAATATTGTAAAAATAATCATCATCTGCCTTTTTCTCCCAATTTTCTCAACTATATTGGGGTCGGCTTCCAGTCAAACCGGACTCAGCTGATAACCAGTATTTTACAGGGAGCCGCTGCCTACCAGACCTCCACAATCAATTAACTGTGTAACACGGTACTTCTTGGCAAGACTGGTGTCAGATTTTCTGGCTTATGACCATCCGTAACGACTACTAAAGATCTACAAATGACAGCAAAAATAGTTACTAAATAAATATGCACCACTTGTAGTATTTCCCTTTCTAGGCATTTCATCTTTCATATAGTTCTTCCATCGTTTAATTTTAATTTTTTTACTTTGGTCTGAAAATATTTTGCTTCGAGAGGAGCTAGTGGCTAAATAATAACAGCCGCACGGGTCGATCTTTAAGGTTAAGCAACGCTTGCCGAGGTTGGTCTGTGGATGGGTGACCATTTAACATACCGAGACTCCTCCGTGCCTCGGAAAGCACGTCAAGCCGTTGGTCCCGGCTGTCATTTGTAGATCTTTGGCTATCGTTACGGATAGTCAGAAACCAGATAATCTGACACCAGCTTTGCCGAGAAGTACCGTGTTACCCAGTTAATGGGTTGAGGAGGTCTGGTAGGCAGCCGCTCCACGTAAAATACTGGTACTCAGCTGAATCCGGTTTGACTGGAAGCCGAGTCCAATATAATTGGGAAAAGGCTAGGCAGATGATGATGGTCTGAAACTATTTTGCTTCATAGATCTCAATATTCATCTTAACAGAACATAACTCATTCCATATACCCCAGTGGCTTCTATAATTAATTTATAGGTACACGTATCAAGTCAACCCAGTGTGATTAGATTTGCTATTGTTGTCTTATCGAGTTTACCCACATGTGGGTTCGCATGTAGCTACTAGGGTCGCAGAGTCAATAATAGGTAAGCTTATGGATAAGGACCTACGCTTCCCAGAATACGCGTATCAACTTGGGTAACGTGATAAGTTCCCTGAATAGAAGGTATTGGTCCATTTACCAATTTACTCACTACCGAATTTAGTAAGCTCAAATAGGGCTCTTTCTTCAAAAGACAATTGGATCGGTCTGACCAAGATAGCTGTGAATTCATTTCAGTGCTGTAGTTTTTTTTTATTTGAGATGAGTTTGCTCCTGAATCTAGTCTAGGTCATAGATGACAGAGATAAAGTCGACGATGGAGCGAGCTTACCCAGAAGAAGCCTGATCACTCTAATTTTGAAGAGATTAGGGTTGTATGCGTTCAGAAACACAGCAGCAGGCAGAATTCCACTCCCTTTTAGTTGGATAGAAAACAAAGTGCTCACCAGGTTTCAAAATGATTAATTTTTTTCAAGTGAAATTGAAATTGAAACCAGGGAATTAAATCATTTACAGATAAGGTTTCCTGAAAAGTCTTTTCAAAGAAAACTGATCCTTTTTACCATGATTTAGACCTTAAGGATCATCAATCATTTCCATGGGTTTTGGATTGCTTTTGCGCCTAAAAGGGTCCCAAACCTATGGCAGTGATTTGGGATGATTACATTTGGACACCCCAAATCTCGTTAATATTGACTAGCCTGTTGGTCGAGTGGTTAGTGACCCTGAGGTCGTGGGTTCGATTCCCGCCCAGCACAAATCTCCGTGTGATGAGCATGATCATTTGTTCTGTGTCTGGGTGTAATTTGTTTATAATATGTATGTATTTAGAAATATATAAGTGTGTTTATCAGTTGTCTGGTTGCCATAGCACAGGCTCTGCCTAGTTTGGAATCGGATGACCGTGTGTGAGTGTTCCCAAGATATTATATTATATTATATAAATTAATATCAAATGAAGATGAATATTTCAGGCGGCGTTGTAGGTAACGATGGCTTAGCATCATGCTGTGTGGAAGCTCTATGACACAGTCACGAACTGCATCTGCCTAGTTTCTATTCTGTCCCTTCTAGGGTTCTGCACCTGAAGGGTACACCAATGGAACCCTATTACTAATCCTCCGTTGATTGTCTGTCCAATACTTGATTATTTTAAAAGATTAAATTTGTTGTAAATTTATTTATATTATTAATTTTATTTTATAATAAATTATAATTATTTTAAAATAATAATAAAAAAAAAATTTTAACCCAGGTTGGTTTCTATCTTTTATTATATGAAATATTTTAGTACGAAAGGTTTAAATATTTAAATTAAATTTATATTTATGAATTTGATTTTATTTTAAATATATTAAAATATAAACACTTTGCTCGACCCGGATATCGAACCTTGAACCGCAGCAATAGCGCCTACGCCTGCCACCAATTGAACAACGAGGCAAGGTTTGAACCATTTTTGCAGAAAAACCCATGGGAGTGTTATGAGATGATAACATGAAATGAAGCACTTATATGAACGACTAGTTGCCACCAGCTGCTCCGCCCGCGTAGTTGTCGAAAATTATCCCAGGGGAACATATTCCCGGGATTATTATCCTATGTGTTATTCTAGACTATAATCTACCTCTGTGCCAAATTTTATCAAAATCCATTTAGTAGCTTTTGCGTGAAAGAGTAACAAACATACATCCATTCTTACAAACTTTCGCGTTTATAATATTAGTAGGATGTCACTCGACCGGGCCATGCCAAAACGCATTTTGTAATGTGTCAAAGGAAATTGAAGCCACAAAATAAGCAGTTTGATGTTATTTTGTAACATATTTGCATGGTATTCGACCAGCTACGCGGCATGTGAACAGGGGGGCTACTCTCTAAGCCCGAAGTCCGTAGTTTCGGGCTTAGTTGCGGGCGTATTCTAGCCTGTATCACCACTAAGAATGAATGACAGCACGATTTGACAGTAACTGTCATTCATTCTTAGTTTGGGTTCGGAACTAATCGTAAGTCCGTAGGTGATACGGAGTAGAATACGACCGCAACTTAGCCCGAAACTACGGACTTCGGGTTTAGAGAGTAGCCCCCCTGAGCCAAACGAGTTAATTAATTCTTTAAATTATGAAATGAACCCGTTGATGATGTTGACGTGATAATGTCATTAACGCAATATGCGTTGTGGCGCGGCGCGGTCCATGAAAATCATACATAAAACAAGTATCTTTAATCAGTTTTATTCACATTGCTTCAGGTACTTTCAAATTACTTTTCCATCCAACTTTATAAATTGCTTCTTTCTTTAAGTTTTAAATCTAAGTGCATTATTATTCATGCAAAGTACTAAGAAAGAAATACTGTTTGAATTGCAGTAAGACGCTCTCAAAGAGAGTGCTAAGGAAAGAATTAAATTGAAATAAATATTTACTTTTATCTTTGATAAATTCACTGGTTCTTATGAATTCTATGATAAATAAGAATCTATATTATAAAACTAGCTTTTGCCCGCGACTTCGTTCGCGTGGACAGCCTTTGGGCAGCCATTTTTATTTTAAGATATATTTTTTTTATAAAACGCATGAACATTGTTTATTTGTTTTTTAGCAAGTACCTTTAATGCCTTTGCATTAAAGGTACTTGCTTTGATGGTTTTATTTTCAATAATGACGGACTCAAACACATACTCAAAATTTTATCTCCTATTTAAACCCTTTCAAGCTATTTTCTCACGTCAAAATGTATGCCTATGTCCTTCTCCAAGGTCAAATCTATCTCTGTACCAAATTTCATCTAAATCAGTTCAGCGGTTTTAAGCATGAAGAGGTAACCGACAGACAGACAGACACACTTTCGCATTCATAATATTAGTATAGAAGTATGGATGTATCTAAAACCAGGTTACACTTTTTATAGTTTCCTACTTATAATAGAACCTACTGAGTACAAGAGTTTTGTCTGATAGATATCGCTGTCGCTGTCAGCGATAAAACCGCCATTTTAGCCATTGAAACGTTTGTGTAAAAGAGTTGTCTACACTAATATTATAAAGAGGAAAAATTTGTATTTTTGTGTGTGTATGTTTGTAATGAATAAACTCAAAAAATGCTGTACCGATTTCAAAAATTCTTTCTCCATTAGAAAGCTACATTCACCCTGAGTAATATAGGCTATATAAATTTTATTCCCGTACTCCCACGGGAACGGGAACTACGCGGGTGAAACCGCGTGACGTCCGCTAGTATAAAATGAAATTCTCATACATTCTATCTTGCTGTCTGGAAGCCAACCTCTTACATTATCCCTTTGTCGCCTCTTCCAACCAAACAAACCGTTAATATCAAATCTAATTCCACCTCGTGCGCCATCAACACTCGACTCTAAACCTCAATGAATTATTATGAGAATTATGTCATAAATAATATCTCACTCAAATCCCCTCGCAAAGCAAATCATATAATTTATCCCAATACTCTAGCTGCCTCAATTCTCATACAAATCCTTCCACATTAACATAAGATAAACAATATCTTATAACCTATCGCTGTACTTCGTATAATCGTTCTTGAACTTGATACCTTGCAAAACATCGTAATAACAAATTCATGCCAACTGAAAACCAGCTCAGTCAAACCGAAATTAAGTCTAATTTTAAATGTTGGTGCTATAAACTTCAGTCGTTTATTCAGATCGATTGTATAGCAATGCCAAATGGAATCTAATCGAACAGTGATAGAGTTTACTTTTCTGTTTTGTAGATCTAGATTGCTTCGGTCGTTTAGGAATTTTGTATGAAAAGTACGATTTTCATTGAGCTCGGCTCTGCGTTATTAGTTTATTATTGAGGATGTAAAGTATTTCTGATGTGAAGGAATGCTATCGGCGTTTCCAATCGCTTATCGGCCTGTGTACTCGTTTTTCTAAGTATTTCTCATTCCGATCCGTATTATTCGCAGATAAAAAAATTGATTTGTGATCCATTTTCCTCGTATTGGTAAAGATTTTCGGAAGTATTGATATGTTTTCCTTTATTTTGAAGACACGTTTTATTTGAATGATCTGTTTGTTTCGTTTATTTATACGGGTATGATACGGATTTGCGGAAAATAAAATATATTTTCCTCAGTCACCTGAGAGAAACCCCGATTTTATTTCAAAGCAATTTGTTGTTGATTTATTCATTGTGTTCTGGTGTGACTTTATTTACCGATGAGTGTCTACAGGACAAGCCAAAACATAAATTTCAACGTTGAAAGTTGAATTTATTATAATTTAAACATATTTTATGTCTATCAACTCGGGGTGCGACGGGAATTTGCACTAATGTCGTACATAGTGAAACTGCTCCGAGGCATAGAGCACAACCCAGCAGTGCTGCAGCGGTTGTACTTGTCCGTACCCGAATGTTATGTGTGGAGGCGACAGCCCGCGCCACTGCTGGTCGTACCATCAGCCAGGACCAACTTGCTGGCCAAAACTCCTTTAACTCGAGCAATTCGCACCATCAACTTCACTGCTATTCAGGTCGAAATTGAATCGAATCGAAAGTGAATTCGCAAAAATAGTATTGTTTACACTTTGTTACAAAAAACCAACTTAATAGGTATTATATTAGTATTTTGTGGTTTAATTTTAAGTTTGGGTGTGTGACTTGGCTATCGCATTAGGTTAAGACCTGTAATGGTAGTTTTAAGGCAGTTAAATAAATAAATAAATAAATCATGTTTGAGTTGATACGGATTGTCAGCAGCCAGTAAATCGGACTCCAGTCTTGCTAAGAAGTACCGTGTACCCAGTTAATGAGTCGTGGAGGTCTGGTAAGCAACCGCTTCACGTAAAATACTGGTATTCAGCCGAATCCGGTTTCACTGGAAGCCGACCCCAAAATAGTTGGGAAGGGGCTAGGCAGATGATGATGATTTTTTAGTTGGTACTCGTACGTGAGATATATCAGCGTACTTCTATGTGGTAAAGAGAGATATATGTATTTTGTGTTAACTTTTCACGTGGCTGTGCTCCCGTGATCAAACCCACTGGAACCACTCATTATTTGAAATGAAACGGCCGTAATTGTTTTTTTTTCTGTTTATACATTATTCATTTACATAATAATAAAAAATATTAACATATGAACTTATCAAATTTTATTCAAATACTAATATAACGATATACACTTAAAATTAAAATAAAAACTCCTAACTAAAATATGGCGTCAAAGATTCGTCCGCATCGCTATCGACTGGAAGTAAGCCCAAAAGACTGGCGGCATTGCCATGTTGTATGGCAATGCTTATCCTTATCCAAGGTAAAAGCCAGCCGTTGGGTCACGCGAAGTGTCAACATATAAACTAAACCTACTACAAACTAAAATACGGCATCAAAAATTCATCATCAACGCTGTCAGCTGGTAATGTACACAAGAGACAGGCGGCATTGCCACGTTGAATGGCAATGCTTCGCCTCTGGCCAAAGTAAAAACTAGCTTTTGGGTCACAGGAAGCGTCAACCAGCCGTTTCGAAATTTCTTTGAAAAGGCTGTGAGCACAAGGGCCCCACGGTCCGAAGGTTTCAACCCCAAACGGTTCGGAAATATAGTTACCAATAAGGTTAATATTTTTCAAATAATAAGGACTGGTATGAGAACTGTAAGGAGTAAACGCTTCTAAGTAAATTTGAAGTTCAAGTCGCATTTGTTTCCATTTTTTCCACTCTGAGTGGAGCGGAAGCGAGTGTCAGACTTTTACTGACTAAAAACCCATCCATGATCCTCGAAATGCCCTTTGCAATCCAGGTCCGCGGTGATTCTTTCGAACAAATTTCGCAACCTTGGCAGGCTCACGCAACCCTGGCAGGCTCTAGATGGAAGTTACTTCAGAAGAGTCAAGGCCAACATAAAAATCTCCTTAACATTCAAAGCAAGTCCAGCCTAACATAATAACATAACCAGCGTTCGGAATGTAATCAGTAACGTGTTGTTATCATGCGGCAATGAGCACGTGTCGCTCGTTCCAATGCTTTCTTATTTCATACGAGACGTGATGTTTTGTGGGTTAGGTGTTGAGTAAACAAGGAGTAAAATGTTGAAATAATATTGTTGACATTGTTTGGACGAGATCTAATTTGTTCTTCTTCACCATCGTTTCGACTTAGGCAAAGCTGTTGTGGCGGACACAGTTCTCCGCGCAATTTTCTGCCATATTTCCTTGTTGGCAGTCTGTTCTGCACAGTCAGATAAGCGGCTTCCAATTTTTTTATTTTTTTCTCATAATGGAAAATCGTCAAATAACTTCTTCCGCTCTGGGTGGAGCGGAAGGGCGTGTCAGACTCTTACTGACTAAAGCCCATCCGTGTTCATTCTAAAGCCCTTTGCGTTCCAGGGCCGCGGTGACTCTTTTGAACAAATTCCGCAACCCTGACAAAGCGGCTTCCTACTGCGTATTTCACTTTGGCAGTCCAGCGCATAGGTGAACTGACGTGCAATCTGCCGGTCGTTATTGTAAACATGTTGAAGTTAAGGCTTGGGTGAAGTGATCACGAGGTGAGCTGTCAATCCATGTAATCAAGATGGAATGGCAGCGCACTCCGTGATCACGACCGTGACATCTTTATTGTATGGATTGACAGTTCGCCTCGTGATCACTTCACCCAAGCCTTCACTTCGACATGTCATGTTTACAGAATCGACCGGCTGGTTCCATATACTTCTAGTTTGTTACGAATACAGATAACGGACTATGTTGGCTTAAGGAACACTTGCATAATGCACAGCTTCAGTCATGCCACAGAATTCTGCCAGGGTTGCGGAATTTGTTCAAAAGAGTCACCACGGCCCTGGAACGCAAAGGGCTTTAGAAGGAACAGGGATGGGTTTTAGTCAGTAAGAGTATGACACGCCCTTCCACTCCACCCAGAGCGGAAGAAGTCATTTGATGCTTTCCCATCCCTAAAAAAGGTATAAAAATAAGGGCCTACATACCTTTGAGAAGGTTTTATTGCTATCCGCGTAAAGGCAGAAGAAATGCTGTCTTGTTTTTACGTCAAACACAAACACTTCAGCTAAAATAGGCAAAGGAAACATCAAATGTACTTACATTATTCTTATTTGTTAGGGACCTTTATGTATCACCTCCAACACTACAAGGTTCTTACGCTGAACAAAAAGACGATACATAAATAATAATAACACTTTGCTATGAAAATGTGGCATAAAGAATGAATTGTTTCTGTTTGAGAAAAAAAATGAAAGATTCGATCTTATTCGATGGTTACGTTGCTTTGTATGAAGTCAGATTATGTTATATAAAACATATTGAATGACGTAATACATACATGCCATTTTCCGGTGACATAGACTGTCACCGGAAAATGGCAAAATCCCTAAGATTATAAAATATATTGAGAGATTGTAAACTTTTGATGAATTGTCAAATGATTATAGAAATACTGTTTTACGCATCAAAATTTGATATTCTATAAATCTCTCAAAGTCATTCCGAGAAATTGTGGAATAGTAAGTAACGAAACGTTCAGCATACACTTATACAGGATGATTCTAATGAAAACTTAAATTGCATTATTGGATTTTTGAAAAATCGCTTTTCCTAGTCAGGAATCGAACCGACTGGTTTTGAAAAAAAGAACACACTCTGTATTATACATAATTATACACCATCTGATAGTTAGAGCTAATAAGGATCAAATTCTGGGAAGTAATAACATATAGCAACTATCTATAACTAAAGGGAAGTGCTCATTTTTACAAGCTTTTATTTAATTTTCAATGTATGTATGTTCGGTTGGAATCTTGCAACTCAATTTTGAAGCAGATATCTTGAACCGATTGACCTGAAATTTTGTATAAACGTTCGGTTTGGAAGACCATGTATGGTTCACTGTGTGACGTCATTCTAAATCCAACATGGCGGCACACCCAAGATGGTGGACTAGTTGCTTTTCTTCTACAATATGGGTATCAAATGAAAGGGCTTGCTAAGAATAACTCAAAAAATAAAGTGACGTCTTTCTAAATCCAAAGTGGCGGACTTCTAAAGTTTGAAATTTAATTTTGAAGCAGATTTCTTCAACCGATTTAGCTGATTTTTTTTATACACATTCTTTTTGGATGACAATACATGGTTAGCTGTGTGACGTCATTCTAAATCTAACATGGTGGAACACCCAAGATGGCGGACTAATTATTTTTAATGCATTCCTACAATATGGGTATCAAATGAAAGGGCTATAGAGTTCATCACGTCGGGGTCACCAGTATAAAGGTATGCGGTACAGAGAGTAAAGTCCCGCACACCTCCACTGAAAATGGGAGAATCCTCTGAACAGACGATTGTTGTGTCTGGGGGGCAACTGCCCGATAGTTGTTATTTGGACTGATGTATATGTTCAAATCGCACGGAGAACTTGGCTTGCGCGATGCAGGATTTCGTTGTTAGTTCGTCGTAGATGGCGCTGCGGTTCTTTTTGTTGCCGTACAAATTTCGTTTCTTAATTTTTCTTGGGGCGGCATTGATGCCGCTACAGGGCTTGCTGAGAAGAAGTCGAAATATAAAGTGGCGTCACTCTAAATCTAATATGGCGGACTAAGTTTTTAATGATTGCCTACAATATGGGTAGAAAATGAAGGACTTACTGAGAATACGAATGCGAATTGTAAAAAAATAAGATGCTGAAATTTATGAGAAACGTGTCTAGCGATAACTAAAAAGTAAAAATAAATTAATAGTTAAAAACCTTTTCAAAAAACAAGCTTTTAATTGCACTAAAAAGAAAAAAAAATCTTTTAATTTAAAACTTTAGTATCAACTTCTAACGTCATTACACAATTTATAAGATATAAAAGCTTATTGCGAGATTTCCTAAAATCCTTTCTTAGCTTTCGTCTCCTGCTTATAATTTACTTCCGTGCCAAATTTCATCTTCAAAGGTTAAGTAGTTTTCGAGATTTCGTGATTAATCAGTACGTGACTGAATGAATGAATGAGTGAGTGACCTTTCGCTATCATATAAATAGAAGAAGATAAACAGATATACAAACCGATCTTTATTCTATTTTAGTGCATTTTATGACTCAAAGTATTTATTCAATGCCTAAGATTTAGTTTATACAGAAATGCTTGTTCAAACAGTTTTATGAAGAAAAAATCCGCTTAAGGCTAAATTACTTCAATGAAAATACTGTTAAACCATTTATTTTAGTTCATCTGCTTCTCGTTTCGCAGGAAAATTCAGTAATAGTTTATTCAGCTAACATCAATCCGCCTAGTCTTTTTGTCGACTTAAAAAAAAAAGGTTCTCAATTCGGTTGTAGGTTTTTTTTTGTGTTTTTGTTTACCTCATAACTCCGTCATTTTTTAAACGATTTGAAAAATTATTTTTTTAAGTGAAAGGATAGAAAATAACTTTAACTTCGGAAGTCGGTTTTGAAGAACGAAGAAACAACCACACAGACCGACTTCCGAAATTAAAGTAATTTTATACTTTGTATTAGTGTTGTTTTATTTGGAAGTCGGCCGGCTCTACCCAGATGCAGGTTAATTCCAGTACATATAGGTATTACATAGAGCGACTGCCTATATGAACTCCACAAGTCAAGTTGCGGAATCGTTCCTAAGAGTTACCACGGCCTTGGAACGCAAAGGGCATTTGAAGGAACACAGGTGGGTTTTAGTCAGTAAGAAACTTATGGTGCTTGTACACGGTGCATGTAACTTGCGCTTGTTGAGCCACTTGCGCAGGTTATACATATGCTCCCTGGAAAGATGGTAAGTGGGTCTAGCGACTCGTGCATGTACCAACGGTACCCTCACAAGTACCTAATCCGCGCGATCTGTGACGCGCAAGGGCTACCTCTCGCGTCCGGCCTTGGTTGAATCCATGGTCCGGAGCGAGGAGGCTTGGGTGCTAGCGAAGGAGGAGGCGGGCCGCGCGAGTGAAAGGAAAGGCCTTCGCCGCAACCTCCGCTGCAGGAGAAGACGCCCCGGGCGTCGGGAGTCGCAGGGCGATCCCCGGCCCTTTAGGCGCGGGCCTGCGGGCGGCGAGCGTTGGGTGGCTCGCTGTCCGATCACCACCAGGCCCGGGTCGATGGCGCGTTGTGTTTCACGCGCGCCTCAAAGAGATGTCAGCATAGAAGACGGGGCCCACTAGGGCCAGAGCCTGCCAGGGTTGCGGAATTTGTTCAAAAGAGTCACCGCGGCCCTGGAACGCAAAGGGCTTTAGAAGGAACACGGATGGGTTTAAGTCAGTAAGAGTCTGATGCGCCCTTCTGCTCCAGCCAGAGCGGAAGAAGTCATTTGATGATTTCCCATGCTTAAAAAAAAAAGGGCTACCCGCGAAAGTTTAATTATTGTTTCTGTGAAGAGAGACGCAAGTAGCCTTTTTAATGGATAAAAAGTCATCAAATGGCTTCTTCCGCTCTGGGCGGAGTGGAAGGGAGTGGCAGACTCTAACTGACTGAACCCCATCCGTGGTTCTCCAAATACCCTTTGCGTTACAGGGCCGTTGTGACTGTTTCGAACAAATTCCGCAACACGCAAGTAGCAAGTTGCAGGCTACGCGAGTAGCCCGCGCCCTGCTTGCTCCACATGCGATTTACTTGTATTTGGATGCATGTATACTGCTCACGCAAATAACTCACGCCTTTACTTGTTCTAGTTACTTGCACCATAAGAATCAGACACTGCCTCCTCAAACCGTTGAGGAAAACGATTCATATTGGTAGAACTGGCTATCAGACTTTCAAGCTTTTCACTACCCGTAACAACTGTCAAAAAATCTAAATATTACGGCAGGAATTTTGCACAAGAAATTTTAATAGAAGCGGTGTTAAATTTTTTGCTTTATAAATGTTCACACGAAATTCCTGTGGTTTACAAATTATGCCACAATATTTTGATGAACGACCTTTATCAGTTGTGGGTTGACGGTATTTTGGCGTTTACCAAAGCTCGCAGTGCGAACCGTTTATGTACATGTAAGTGACTTTCAGTTGTCTGAGTTCAAAGTAATTTAGTGTTAAGAAATTAAATCTATCTGTTTGAGCGTTATTAAACAATGAACAAATCCATTATACATGTGCACTGTTAGTATTATTTCCATACCTATTTGGCTCAATTTTTGAAGTGAAAACTTCTGTAGGCGCGTTGGGCATTTTTGAGATGGGAAAAAACCATCTAACTCGCGACACTGTTACCGTAACCGACACCTCTGTGTATAACATAGTATTCTACTAGTAGTAGGGGTATGGGAATCGTGGGTTAACCAGAGTTAGAAAATTGTTACACAATTTTTGTAGTAGTAATTTAAAATAATTAATAAAAAATACTTCTTTTTCACAATAAAATACTTCCTGGAATTCAAAAAATACAGACGTATTTGTTCAAGTTTCCATTTCTGTCGGCACTCCCGGAGTGCCCCTTATATATTTTTTGTTGCCGAAACTCTCTTCTTTCTGGTTTCTGGAAAAAAAACCATCGACCCATCACAAGTTAAATGCAAGTCAAGTGGTTTAAAAACTTATTCATGCCCGGTTTCTGAAGTACTTTAGCGGTCGTTTATCTGTCCGTTAACGCCATTGGTTGGTTAGTGGTTAACGGACGGATAAACGACCGACAAAGTACCTCAGAAATCGGGCATCAGTTAATCACAGTTAACGTTTGAAAATTTAAAACTTTTTGATATTTCTGGTTCAAGAAACTAGGACTCATTTAGTTATCGCATTATCATCGCCTCTTACATAAAAGTTGTATCTGTCACCGGAAAATGGCAAACTCCCTAAGATTATAAAATTACTTGAGAGATTGTAAACTCTCGATAAATTGTCAACTGAACTAACTAAATTGCCAATGAAGGGCCAAATTTCCAATTTAACTATCACACCAAAACAGATAAATTGTAGACTTGTGCTCTGATTGGTCGCCATTTTATGTCAGTCCACAATATCTTGGAATGAATTCGAGATATTATAGACTATCAAATTTTGATGCGTAAAAAAGTATTTCAAATGTTCAGTTGACAATTTATCGAGAGTTTACAATCTCTCAAGTTATTTTATAATATTACGGAGTTTGCCATTCTTCGGTGACAAATCTACTTATAAATCCTCTGAAGACGTACTTAGAAATAAAGATATCCTGAATTTTTGACACATTAATGTAGATAGTTTTGTCTCTATAAAACAATCATGGAACAACAAAAGTACACAAAAAGTTTCATAATAACTATATCAGCCATGCATTATAATTGTAATCTGTGCTCGATAGACGGCGTTACGGACCAAATTAGAAGCTACCCAGACTCTTGAGAGGCGCATAAAATATGAATTCCGTTCGCAACCTGTGTTTTCTGGTTTTCTGTGTGCTACGGCCTTGCAGACCGGGCAGCCACTATCATCGTGAAGACAGCTAAAGCGGGCCGATCTACTGGCATACGAATAGGCAATTCGAGTAGCTGTCTACTGTCTAGTTAGCAGCTCGCTCTGTAGCGGCAGCAATGCCGCCACATGAAAAACTAAGAAGCAAAATTTGTATGGCAACAAAAAGAACCGCAGCGCCATCTACGACGAACTAACATCGAAATCCTGTATCGCGCAAGCAAAGTTCTCCATGCGATTTGAACATATACAACAGTCCGAATATCAACTATCGGGCAGTTGCCCACTAGACACAACAACCGCCTGGTTCGGAGGATCCTCGCCTTTTCGGTGGAGGTATGCGGGACTTTACTCTCTGTTCCGCATAGGTATGGACAGTTTACACAGAGCTTTGGAGGTCTAAAGCTCTGTGTAAACTGTCCATAAATAATAAATAATCCAATTTAAAATAACTTTTTCCATCTAGTTTAATACTCATATTGATGTAAAAATAACCAAAGCGTAACAGCTAAAAACAAAAGAATAGGAAAACCATTTAAACAACGAAGCAAAAGGAACCGAGAAAATTAATTTCCGAATTAAAAATATCTCTGTCAAAAACAAAAACGAAGTGGCCGTCTTGTGGCCGCAAAATGAAAGATGACTTTATATGAGTTCCGTGGTATTTTTCCCCCGCTTTGCCCCGAATTTGAAATAATATTAGGAACCTAGCTATTATTATTTCATAGGCAAAAGAAAAGAACATGAACCATCCTATTCTATTTTACCTTTTTTTTTGTGTACATGATAAGTACGAAAAAAACTATTTCTGTACTAAAATATTCAGAAAGGTATGTAAAAACGTTGGTTTGGATAGCAGAGTAAAAAAATCTTTTTACCTCGAAAAAGTAAGTAAACCTTTTCAACCGACTTCATTAATCAATAGGTACTTCTTGACAGCCACAAGACCCACAACCGAAACTTAGCTACGGAACTCAAAAAAATGATCGACAAAACTAGAAGTAAACTAATTTCTGACGTGACAACGCCTGGGCGTGTTCCAAGCAACCCATTTGAATAAACTTGTATGCAGATGGAACCGTTAAAGTTGGGGGCCCGTTATTAGCGGAACCCTAAAAGGGATGGGCCAATGAAGACGTGATCAAGCGGATTAATTCGAAAACTTTGTTTTGAAGACCATTATTTTAATTATAATGTTGGCAATTTAGGGTTGTACTTGTATTATGGCTTGCATGTGTTTTGCATGCTATTATGTCATACCAACTTATGATAATTCGCACCCCCGGTGCGACACTGTCACCATAAAACGCTCCTCAATCAAACTACCCTTCCTCAATAATATTGAGGTTTGCTTCCAGTGTAACTGGACGCAGCTAAACCGGTATTTGGAAGGACTGCGTATCTGATGTCCACAAGCCAGTAAGAGCGGTTTACGCACTGCATTCGATCCGAATCCGTTAAAAAACGGTTAAAACACTATAAAACTCGTACCTAATTCGGATATGTCCGATTTGAAGCCGAGGTAATGCAAAAGCGTTCATACAAACAGTACTATGGCTACTTTGGTCCGTCAATATTTCTTCCGAATTGGACTCACGGATGATGGAGAGAAATCACAACCCCTAATCACTCAACTACTCTATTGTCGCAAAACTAATTAAATATGCAATTCATGTTTCAGTAATATTTAAAATATTCGAATGGTACCTATTCTGTTTAATTAATTAATAAATGAACTTGAGAAATCTGAATTCAAGCTTAAAATTACAATTGCAATTTTTTATTTTAGAAATAGTTTAGTGGTACTTATACTGCATTTCAATAAAACAAAACCTGTAGTTGTGAATAACAAGAAAATATATTATTTTACAAACAAAATGTATTGATGAAATACTTAGTAAATGTTTGGTAAATCAATATTTGTATGGTAAATATTTTATTTTAAATATTTAAACATGAGACTTACAGCAGTGATTGGTGGTTAGTTTTTTTATGTTGTGTATCCCAAGGGTTTTAAAAAAGTATCATAATATATTTATATAAAATATTTATTCGCTAAAACAAATATTTTTTGTCGCAATGATTTCTACAAAATGTCGGGGTCGTGTTTACCCGGGCTCTAGGTATTGGGGTGGAGTTGTCGGGATCGACCAGTCTGAGTTTGTCGGTTGGCAGGATTGACTTATTCGGAGTATTAAAAATAAATATAAATATTTTATTTCATTAAATGAAAATAGCTGCATAGAAAGATATAACTTGAATATTTTGTACTTACGCAACGCTAACAACGTGACCGCACCTCATTCCCGAAGTTTGACAACTAAAACCGCTAATATGCAAACTAATTTGAATTAGGTAGTAACCAGGTAACACAAGAAGTTAGTTAGTGTACCTAATCTATTGTGGCATACTATTAAAATAGTCAGATGAAGCAGATTTTTGCGAGGAAACAAAAAGTACCAAAAAATGTAGAATATCTAAAAAAAAAAAATCAGATCTTCGAGCTTAAATGAATTGTTATCTTTCGCCCGCTTACAATAGCACCACACCTCATTCCCTAAAATCTTGCTCCAAGCATGCATCCTCAAACACAGCGATTCATTACATTAGTGCCGAGGTTAGCGAAACAGAATTACAGATGTCATGTTTATCCTACATTTAGCCCATTGTGCTGCACTTAATGAAACATTAATCTTAGATGCATCTCGAGGCAAAGACTCACTGTACAACATAGTCAATATGTTTAACTACCATAAGCGTATTGCTCCAATTAGGTGTGGTGAATATAACAGTTCCACAAATAACTCCTTCGCTCTGGGCTGAGCAGAAGGGAGTGTCAGACTCTTACTGACCTTACTGTAGACACGGACTCCTTATCCGAACACATCTAAAAGTAGAAACGAAGGGTATGTGACTACTATCAAAATCACAACATGAATGTATACTTAACATTATTTGGAAGATACTAAAAAAAAATACGATTTGTGAAAGAATTAATAAAATCAGTTGCAAAACCGTTAGACGATTTTCAAACTACATATATTATAAAATTTCGTTATGAGTGCTTGTTAATTAAATTCATTGTATAAACTTTTCTTAAAAAACAGGGCTTCAAAATGTAAAACTGTCCTTACGTACAATGCTTGCTTTCATAAGAACACCACAGACCACCTTTCAAGGGTTATCTGGTAGATATCCATGCAAGCGATTAAACGCCATTGTACTTTTAATTTTATATTTGTTTGTTAGTTGTGCAACTATTTTGGCGTACAATAAAGAAAATTATAAATTTGGAAAAATAAAAAAAGTATTCAATATTTTTCGATAATCTCACTGACGGACTAAATAGAATCATATTTTTTTACCCTGGCAACATCTCTATTTTAAGCGCAAGATAACTGATACTACACAACTACTACAACAGATAACACCGAAATTACAATGATTAGTATAAGCTTACTAGGGATTCTACTCGTATATAATATTAGAATTTAGGAAAAGTAAAAATTAAAGCTAAGTACATTTTAACGCCTATTTATACACGCTGAACTTTTAATGGCTGTTTTTCCGCGTCAGAACGATTAGCCATCAGTAGTACTATCGAAACATTAAGCAATTTTTTAATTAAAAAACTAAAAATGTTTTTTTTTTCAAATATTAAAATACAATATTCATAAACTCGAAAGCGTGAGAAGCAATAGTAACTCACTAGACGTGACGTAGGTACTACTGGTAGAGCGGTGGCGCGCTGACAAAGTGAAAAGCTATTCATAAATGTTCAGAGCAAAATAAGCTCTCGCGCGTAGTATTTTTTTTTTGTTTATCATAATTGTCTTTCTGCCATTTCTTGATTTTAATATGAGAACTTGAAGACCAATATGAGACCACACATACATACATATGTATATCAATCACAATAAGCCTCATTTATTCTGTGTGCTGTCATACGACCGATCTATTATTTTTTTATGTGTTTCCTCATCATGTTTTCCCACACTTACATTGGCATTATTTAATCTGGCTCCAAAGGACTTATAAACCGGCTAAGCAGAATTTGCAACTATCACAGAAGTTAAATGAATTTGAAACGGTATCCGCTTTTCCCGGTATACTAATCCGATGAGGCGGGTAAATCTTAATCTTACTTCGTTCTTCTATTTACTGGTAAATTGCTTCAGGATATTTGGAATTATAGGAATTCATTGCTGGTTTTAATAATTTGAATATACATATTTTGCTTTGTCTTTGCCTCGAGATACATGTAGCTAAATAGTTAACTTAAAATTAGCAAGTATCTATAAACATATATGTCACCGGAAAATTGCAAACGGCGTAAGATTGTAAATTATCGCGTGAAAATGTAAACTGTTAATGAAAACTATTGAATTTGGATGGTATTAATTGAAAACAAAACGTTTTTTTCATAACATATCGAGAAACTATAATCTAATAAAGATGTATTGCAATCTTACGGAGTCTGCAATTTTCCGGAGCTATGTCCATAGCAACTTGCCAATTTTCAACCTTGTTTATGAGAACTTTTTAACTAATTACTAGTTTACATACTGAATAGTAAACTCTTAATTGTAATGTTCTATAGATAAATTTAATTAAGAATATAATAAATAAGATCCATTGTATTCCAATGTTATATTTTGATTCTAGTCTATATCATTATTTGATTTTTTTATTATAGATAGACTCGCGTTTGATCACAGTCTCACCTGATGGAAAGCAATAATGTGATCGACGATGGGGTACGTTTGCCTAGATTCCTTCTAGTTCGAATCTAATGTCTCCATTTAAGGAGTAGGTCAAAAGCCAAAATTACGAACTACTATAAAATATTCATTCCTAAACTGTTTTAGGAAATGAATTGTCAAATCATTTACTTGCTCACTTTCATTATAAAAGGAAATTTTGTGCAAGATCCTGGGTTTCGTACAAGATCCATGAATAGGGAAAAAATATTTGTATTTGACAAAAATGTTAAAAAAAACCGAGACTTAACATACTTTTTTAACTTTTTGGATGAAGTTAAGTAGGTTTTTAAGGTTTTATTGGGAGTTTTTGATAAACCTTTTAAAGTCAACGTATTGCCTACTTTTGTAGCTGTCGAACGAAACTATATTGCCTGTACCCTATTATGCCTGTAGGGTCTCTACATCGGTAAATCATGCAAAATTAATTAACCCACCCGTAACGAGTAAAAGAAAAAAAAATGGCCGCCATTTCAAAACAGTAGGGGCAAAATGCCTTGAACTGTGTTGTGTTTTGTGGTGTGACCAGAGACTCGTTTTAATTAATGTCCGGTCCTGACATGGGCTGATAGTGATGTGTTTTGTTTTTTATATTTATTTTTGTTATAATTGTAGTTGATATGTTTTTTTATTTGTATATACGTGTTTCTGTGCGTTTTTTCCGGCAGAATAAACTGATTTTCTTTCTTCCTTACTATGGTAGATTTGGCAATAAAATTGATCATATTGCTTCACCTTAACGGGTCGGACACCGGAGGCCTGCTGATACTGTATAAGAATTTATAGCTAGCAAGTTTATTATGAACCTCTGATCTGAGACAGTTCCATATACTTTCATCCTTAATAAGTAGATAATAAAGCGTAAACTACGAAATTAAATTAAGTTTCGCTTTTACAATACATTTATAGTATAATATAAATGTCGAAGACTTTTTTACACACAACACAAAAAATACGCATTTAAACCGTACCGTACCGTTCACGTTTAAAAGCTTACCCAATTAACTGACCATATAATCCTGTCAGGGCAAACCTGATAGGTTCGTTTATTTTTTCAACCCTCAAACATGGAATCTTTCATGACTTAATTAACTTTGCAGCAAAGCGATTGCCAATAAAGGGTTAACGAGCAAATTAATTGAATTTGAATAAAAATTTGAATTTGCATTTTGATGTGGTTTTGATAAAACAGGACTCGCTGACTATCTGGGTCACACTATTGTAATGTAAATTGAAAATCTAGACTATTTATTTCACTAATTGAATAGGTCAACTACTAAAGAATCTATACTAAAGATCTTTGGCACTTCTTACGGATTGTTACAAGCCAGAAATCTGGCACCATTCTTGCCAAGAAGCACTGTGTTACCCAGTTCATGGGTTGTAGAGGTCTGGTTGGCAGCCGTTTCACGTAAAATGCTAGTATTGAAATGAAAGCGGTTTGACTGGAAGCCGACCCCAATATAGTAAGAAAAGGCTAGGTAGATGATGATGCAAAAGTTGTATCCAAACAATGTTATTTTAAATGAAACAAGGTGTTTCTTAATTATCACAACACTGTTTGACACCTTAAAGAGAACCCTTTGTTTAATATTTTAGAAGTGCGGCCCTAAAGTCAAAGAACTATGTTGACCGACTTTCATTTCATTTTCGTATTTGAGAATGAAATATAAGTCGGTCATGGCAAAAAGAAGAGGGCCTCTTTACTGTTTTATTGTATTCAGAAGATCTTTCAACGGAAGTTTTGGGAGTTTAATATTAGCCTGTTGTGACGCACTGCTGGGCCTTATCGTTCCAGACACGCTTTTCTTGCACCAGCTCGAACCAGCCGTTCATCCTCTGACGCTCATTGCGTGGAGACATTTGCCCAGCAGTCACGATGCATACGGTCAATGTGCCATTTGAGCCTGGCAGCTACCTATTAACGTCTGCTTGTAGAATTTACCTTTTACAAATATAGTCACGAATATATTTAGTGCTTTTAAATGTTATGAGTTTATAATAGCCATGTCTCGTTGAAACATGGTAATAATCACGTCTACCTGACTAGCTTTAACATTCATTTGCCTAGCCTTTTTCCAACTATATTGGAGTCCACTTCCAGTAAAACCGGATTCAGCTGAATACCAGTATTTAACGTGGAGCGGCTGCCTACCAGACCTACACAACCCATTAACTGGGTAACACGATACTCCTCGGCAAGACTGGTGTCAGATTTTCTGGTATTCTGAATATCCGTAACGACTGCCAATGATCTACAAATGACAGCCGGGACCAACGGCTTAACGTGCTTTCCGAGTTCCGGAGTCTCGGTAAGTTAAGATGGTCACCCATCCACAGACCAACCTCAGCAAGCGTTGCTTAACCTTGAAGACCGACCCGTGCGACTATTCTTATTTAACCACGAGCTCCTCGCTACTACAACTAGCTTTAACATTGAAGTATTTAATTTATCTTAATACATACCTGACAGATGAGTTCATTAACTTAAACTAATGAGTCGAGTGATGGATACTATGCCTAACAGAGAACTCACAGTTCGATTTGGTGAGAAATTCGTTAAATATTTTGACGTGGAACTGTTGGTTTTGTCTGTTAGTATCAATCACCTGTCTTAATAGACTGAAACTGACTCTATCAGTCAACAAGTCAATACTGACAGCTGTTATCGTTTAACATTTTCTTAGGAAAAAGCGTGGTTGGAAAATTTCAATTTGAAATATTGTGAGTTATTTAAAAAAAAACATACGTCGGTACGCAGGTTGATCACTGACCTCTTTATTTTACCAGTTTTTTTATTCTTAGGCTACTAAGAGTTTCAAATTCACGAAGACGACTATGTTAGCAATAAGTTGAACCTTAATACTTTGTTCCTATAAGTAGAATACTCTGTGTGCATCGTCCTCAGATTATATTAAATTAATTTTTGTATAATATTGTAAAACCATTATTTGAAAAGAAAGGAGTTTCTTGACCGTTCTTCTCCATAAGAATCTACCTTTCCGAATGGATAGTAGAGTCACTTTATTTATTGAATACTTTTATTTTACTGAACTGTAAACTAAACGTCATCAACGTTCAAAAGTGCCGTTTAATGGCCCAATTGAAATAAACGCTTTGACTTTGACAGATAGAAAGTTTGCGTAGCGTAGTAAGGGTCCAAAATAGACAGCATTTTCGTGTAATCTCTTAAACTTTCCCTTTCACTGGTGTCTTACATAAGGACATCTGTAAACATGTGATGTTTACAGCTACTAAAGGAAGTGACAAAATGACGCGGAAATGGTGGCACGTTTTATATAAGGAAGCTATCGCGTGCGCCATCTTTAATGCGTACCCGAAATAGAAACAAAGGAATCAGAGAAATTGATTGAGGAATCTCTAACTGTCTTGTCGGAAATCGGTGAAAGATAGGCGGATATAGTTTATGCTATCAGCAACGTTGGGTTTCTGGTTGCAAATGAGAACCCTATGACAGTGACTTCACGAGAAAAAATACAATCTCAACTCAATATTTTTCCAAGTCAAAAAAAAAATAAACGGTTTTTTTTCAGCACTATACCCGACAACTGGTTGCATAGCGAGATAATTTTTTCTTGCATTTAAACGAAATAACATGAGTGTTGATCATAAAAATGTAAATAAATTCGCACCACTCAATGATTGTAAACTTGTTATTCTTAATTTCAGACAATTTTGTTTTCTTACTTGACGTTTTAAATGGTCTGAAAATCGCTGATGAAATAGTGATTGTCTATGCACCATGCATAGACAATCACTATTTCATCAGCGATTTTCGAAAGGTCCAAATTGTATATAATCGACACGCGCTACCTAAATGTCACGTAATCCTAAACATATATATGCCACTTTGTTTAGAGTCTCAACCTTTCTTTTACTCCAAGTAAAAGAAAAGTTGAAATCTACACGAGACATCAAATTCGTCCTCTTTAAACTTTACCCCACGTATTCTGCGCAGAATGAAAACCAGCCTTTGTTGATAAAAATATTCCTTTCTTCAACTACAGACAGATTCAAAAATCTTAAAGGTAATATTTAAAAATATTGTTTACCTACCTCTTTTATTTAACTATTAATGTACGCAAGTAACTGAAAACTATTAATTTAACAATTATATCTACTAAACCTAACTATTTATATACTAAAACGTCGACGTATTCCTCCGCATCGCCGTCATCCGGAAACGTGCCCAGAAGACTGGCAGCATTGCCACGTTGAATGGCAATGCTTATTCTTTGAGTAAAGAACGAGCCAGCCCCAAGTCACGCAAAGTGTCGATCAATCGGCGAGATATATCCTTGAAAAAGAGACGCGCACTCGGACCCCATGACCTAAGAGGCTTCCGACGAGTTGGACCGCAATTATCTGGGACCACGGTCCCAGTTAATTGCGGTCCCAGTCGCCGAAAGCCTCGACCTAAGCGTTTTGGTTATTTAACTTGAATAGAAATATTTTTATTTTTATAAAAATGAAATTGCTCTTGACTCTAGTCTAGGTCATAGATGACAGAGATAAAGTCGACGATGGAGCGAGCTTAGCCATAAGAAGCCTGTTCAATCTAATTTTGACAGAAAAAAATATAATTGTGCAGTCAATCCCATGTATCGGTACTTTTTACTTCGACATTTTAATTTTCAATGGCATAGGAGGCCAGATTCAAAAGGGTATTTGACTTAAAAAATCTAATTAGTCCGTCAGATAGATTTCCAAAAAATATTGGACATGTATTTTTTCTTTTATCACGTAAACAAAAAAAATTAAGACGACACAGTGCGTTGGAAACACGTGTGACGTCACTTACCAGTTCACTTTTTACTGGATAGAGACGTTACAAGCCCTCCTTTTCTTTTATGCGTTTTATCTTCGTATTCTTTTATTGATTTGATAAAATAAAAAATACGTATACAATTTTTTCGATAATCTAATTGACGGACTAAATAGAGTCGTATTTTTTTAACCCAGGCTACATCCCTATTGATTCTGATTACGACTGACGTGAGGGCTATTGTATAATTAAAAGCGTTATTTTCTAAACCTATGCGTTGTCTTAGAATGAAATTTGCAGTTTCAGAATACCTCTTAAAATAAAAAAGGGGTCCTTGTTATTTTAAGTTCGTTTAGTCCATCCAAAAGTTGTCTGGTAGATTTCGCTGTCAGCGATAAGACTGCTGATATGTTGTTAAACAGCTGTTGTATAACTATTTTGGTGTACAATGAGAATCATCGACCCATCTATTTTAGTTTTGTGTCCTTCCACTATCTTCTATCTCTGGCATGTTTACGCCAATAGGGTTTAAAATATTCCTTAAAAAAAACAATTTAGTCAGCCATTTAGATTACCATAAAATGTTTGATGTTCCTATTATTTTTTTACCTAGCTAAGCTACCTACACCTAGGTAAACTATTTACCTAAATGTGGCAATACAAGCCCCAACCTCGATGCGTTTTATTTTTGTATTTTTTTTTTTAATTTGAAAGCAAAATAAACGTCTCGAATTTTGTTTGAGAAAATGTAACTTTTGCCGTTTTTTTTTAAGAATGGGAAATCATCAAATGACTTCTTCCGCTCTGGGTGGAGCAGAAGGGGGTGTCAGAATATTACTGACTTAAACCCATCCGTGTTCCTTCTAAAGGCGTTTGCATTCCATGGCCGCGGTGACTGTTTCGAACAAATTCCGCAACCCTGGCAGGTTTGGCCCTAGCGGGCCCCGTCTTCTATGCCGCCGACATTTCTTTGAGGCGTGGAACACAACGCGCCATCGACCCGGGCCTGGTGGTGATCGGACAGCGAGCCACCCAACGCTCGCCGTCCGCAAGCCCACGAGTAACTTTGCCCTACGGTCTATTTTTTACTCTTTCATAAGAAAATCATTAGAAAGTAAAAGTATGATGTTCCCCAGTTTTCCTTATATTTTAATCAAGATCACAAATACCTTCATTTCTTTTTAACATACGGAAGGCTGATTATACTCCGGAACACACAAATTATCGTGGGATGACTGTCGAAATAATGTGGTTCTGTGATTATTTTCGAGTAAGTCGGATCTGTCTTTTGTTTAAATCTGAATTTACATAACAAGAAATGATTTTATTTTTTACGGAAATAGTCTATTTAAATAAGTTAAAAGATATACACGAGAAGGATAAAAGAGAGAAGGTAAAACAAGTTGGGCTTAGAAAAATTCATCCTTATCGCTGTCAATGGAACAAATGCCTCAAACACTGACATTGCTACGTTAGATGGCAACGATGATTCTTTGTTTGACAAGAAGGCCAGTCCTCAGGTCACAATCTGAATTAGTTTATAACAGTTTTGTTTACTTACTGCATGATTCAAAGCAGAGAAATAATCGCAGATGAGGCCTTATTGCCACAGGACATTTTATACCACTTGTCTGTTGCGTCATGGGTTTTATAAAATTAAAATAATTTTTTTAAGTTACTTACATTTTGATTTGAAATTATTGATTGATTTGCAGTAAACATTTTAAAGTTTATTTTTCAAACATCTGATACCTAACAGAACGTTTTTTTTTATTTCTTTAATTAAAAAAATAAATAAAAGATGACTGATTTGACTGATAAAATCCAATTAATTCGTATAAAAACGATTGTTGTTTAAAAACCGAAATCAAAACAAATTATTCTCAATATCCCAATCTTTCATCTTGTTTTGTAAAGAAACCTCTTTTATCTCAACGAACCAATCACAATTTCCTGTTTATTACTCCTACGGAACCATTTCAATCAATCTCCGTACGGTCCGTTGAAAAATACCAGAAATTATCTTTGAACAATTTTACAGAGGAAATCCGCCATTTTGTTTTTTCGCGCCTAACATTTTCGCATTGATTGACGTTTCCCATTAACAGAGTATTGTTTTAATGTTCTCGGCACATACCTTGGCATGTGAGCGTGTAGATCGAAATAATAAATGTGGGTAGACATGTAGGTACGCAGATAACAACACACACGATGATTTTTCCAATTCCCATTAAAATCTTTGGTTTCATCAAATTAATATGAGCACTGGGAAATGATTTTTTTCGTGTAAATATGTGATGGATTGGTTGATATATCGAAGCAGTTTTCGAGGTAAATATTGATTGAAAGTATTGGAGTAATGTACAGCTTTTTCAAAAGATTTATATTTGCAGGCAAAAGGTAAACGGATGCATTACTCAGGAAACATTCATTACTCAGATTGTGCGCAAATAATGTAATTAAATAGAGTGGAACTAAGAGAAAACCAGTCAAAATTTACTATAGTAGGCGCCAGATAATCGTGGAATAACGGTCATTGACCCACCTACAATTATTGACATTTTTAATTTGAAAAACGGAATTAATGACACAAAGCTGTCCCGAATCATCATCTCTCGTGATCCTTAACATTGTCTAATAATGAAAAACGATTCATATTTAATTGTTCAGGTACCTATGAACAGTTATTAGGGAAAGGTCAATGTACTTTATTCCACATTTATCTGGCGCCTACTATAACAGTCGTATTCCATCATCACGACTGCTATTTCTTGGAGGGTTAGGTAGTGATGTGCCCATATGGTATCCAAATATTGCTCAGTTTTATTTAAGTCATAGGTATCTGTACGGTGTCGGACGTAAAAGAATAGCACCATCCCATCACTCTCTGTGGATGTCGTAAGAGGCGACTATAAGGGACTCACCAGGGTATGGGCAGCATTCTCGGTGCATTGCAACAGCTACACTGCGATCGCCAACCCGCCTGCCAAGCGTGGCGATTATGGTAAACCCACCCGTTGGTAGAGGCCTATGTCCAGCAGTGGACATATTTTGGCTGATATGATGATGAGGTAATAGGAAGCGAGTATTTTGTCTTCAACAGGGCTTAAATCCTGAGTCTGTGAGAAATTCCAGTAGGAATACCGTAATAATACTACTCGACCTGGAAACTAAACCCTGCAACTCATTCTCAGAAAAAGTACTTCGACGAGGCAATCACTGTCATCAATTTGAAACGAAATCCAGCACATAAGCTCACAGTTTGGTTTACCCAAACCGCACATTTGAAACCATGGAATGATTCCAACATTCGATGAGATGGCCCTAACTCGCACATGTTCTGTTTAATTGGTGAACACAGAAACTGAATACAATATATTATATATTGAGGAATAAATATACCTAAACGTATATTGGTTATTAGGTATAATAGGTTTTAGTTATTCTTGTATATTTAGAACTCGTGTGGATATTGCAAAGTAAAAAAGATGAGTTTCAAATGCTTGTAAAAAATTCACGTTTATGTTAATATAAAAATAAAAAAATGCGTCACTAAACTTGCGTTTAATTTGTCAATGCGATCAATATAAAAAGCGATTAAAATCAAGTTCATTTTCACTGGTGATATAATGGGAAACATACATACCTACAACGTGTAAAGGTGCTCCCTGTCCTGGAGCATTCGCCTGTAATGTAACATTTCAGATTTGATTTAAAGCATTACATAATAGTACAGCCTCCTTGACTTGAAGAGCATTTGCCTGTAATGTTACATTTCAGATTCGTTTTTGAACATTATATTACAATACGTCCTCCCTGACTGACGATCATTCGCCTGTAATGTAACATTAGATTCGATTTTAAACATTTAGTTGATTCCACAATGTCAGACGAAGCGGTGCACATTGATGTTACAAGTTGTATATTGTTACGCGCCAGGATTAATGTCGGGTACATTTAGTTACTACTAGCGCCATCTAGTATCGAGTAGCAGAACTAGTAGGGTCAAGTACCTTCTAGATATTTCTTTGCCAGAACATTCCACACTTCTCGGTATCTGGTCAGTCGGCAGCGGTAGTTACGAGTACTTTCCAGATGTTTCGAGAATGGAAGTTTCTAGAATAAACTGACCTATAAAAGGAGCGCGTATTCCGCGACCGAGTCAGTATTGGATTAGCGATACAAGCGAATACTTCGGAAGCGATCTTCAAGTGCGAATAAAGTGATCAGTGGTGAACTTGTGTTCAATAATTAGTGAGTTTAAAAGTTGTAATTAGTGTTTTTAAATTAAAGTGTCATTTTGGTTATTTAATCGGCTGTTTTTATTGTCACGAACCTCAAGCTCGTAACAATTGGTGTCAGAAGAGTGGATATTTAAATCATGCCGATTCTACCAAAGGACGACACGGAGGGTATCCGTACCCGGAGTCAACGTCAGCAGGAGACGGACCATAGGCGTTTTGGAGGTACAACGCCGCAGACGTCGGAGGGCCAGTTGCCGATCATGGAGGCCGGTCCGTCCACAGGAGCTCCAGCATCTGCAGCACCAGACTTTGCTGCACTGATGATGATGCTGCAGGAACAGGCCCGCCGACAAGAGGAACAGGCCCGTCGGCTGGAAGAACAGCTACAGCGAGACAAGGAGAAAACTGCATTCTCGACAGGAAAGGGCCTGTGGCAATTTAAAGTTATGCCGTTTGGATTGTGCAATGCCCCGGCAACGTTTGAAAGGTTGATGGAACTTGTACTAACCGGGTTAATTGGCGATGCCTGCCTGGTCTACTTGGATGACATCATCATCGTAGGCCGTACGTTTGAAGAACATCTTCAAAACCTGGAACGCGTGCTCATGAAGATCCAGAGTGCAAATCTCAAGTTGAGTCCAAAGAAGTGTTCACTTTTCAAACGTCAAGTCAGCTTTTTGGGATACGTAGTGTCGGAAGAAGGCATCCGCACAGATCCAGAGAAAATCGCCGCTGTCAAGGATTGGCCAATTCCAAAAGACAAGACACAGGTCAGAGCATTTTTGGGTTTGTGCTCCTATTATAGGCGATTCGTCAAGAACTTTGCGGACATAGCCAAACCCCTCCACAAACTAACCGAGGAAAAGCGACATTTCTACTGGGATGAAAGTTGCGACGTCGCATTCCAGGAGCTAAAGGAACGTCTGTGCAGAACACCTATTCTGGGGTATCCTGATACGAACAAGGAATTTATAGTTGACACAGACGCAAGTGATATCGGACTTGGCGGTGTGTTATCTCAACGCAATGGCGATCAAGAGGTTGTGATAGCATACTTCAGCAAGTCATTATCGAAACCAGAAAGGAACTATTGTGTCACGAGACGGGAATTGCTTGCTGTGGTAAAGTCTTTGCAGCATTTTAGCAAATATCTGCTGGGACGGAAATTCCATTTACGTACTGACCATGCTGCGCTGAAATGGCTATTGCAGTTCAAAACTCCAGAAGGACAAGTTGCGAGATGGATTGAACTACTGCAGGAATACGACTTTGTGATTGAACATCGCAGCGGAAGATCTCATGGCAACGCCGACGCATTGTCAAGAAGACCTTGCCCTGAAGACTGCAAGCATTGTACTAGGCAAGAGGGTAAAGAAGTCGTACCTGTGAGAATGGTCAAGACAGACCTCAGCAGCGAGTGGAAGGAAAGCCTACAATGTGCACAGCAGGAAGATTCGGACATCAAGCCGATTCTGGGGTGGATGAAGGCCAGTGCTCCTAAGCCCACGTGGAGTGACGTCTCAGCGATGAGTTCGATCACAAAAAGTTATTGGGCCCAATGGGACAGCTTAGTGATTCAGGATGGAGTCCTGTGCCGTAAATTGGAAAATGCTCGGGGAGACAGCTGTCATTTGCAAATGGTTGTCCCTAAAGCAAAAGTACCGAATGTCCTACAGCTGTACCATAATGGTTCTTCAGGAGGCCATATGGGAGTAAAACGGACTCTACTGAAGATAAGAGAACGGTTTTACTGGGTCCACTGTCGTGACGATGTCGAGGACTGGTGTCGCAAATGTACAAGTTGTGCGGCTGTAAAAGGACCTCAGACTCGCAGTAGAGGTGCATTAAAATTGTACAACGTCGGTGCACCATGGGAAAGGATAGCCCTAGATGTTGCGGGACCTTTTCCGGAAAGTGAAAGTGGTAACAAGTATTTCATGGTTGTAATGGATTACTTCACTAAGTGGCCGGAAGTCTTCGCCATTCCAAATCAAGAAGCCTCAACAGTTGCAGATAAACTAGTTCATGAAGTCTTCTGTCGTTTTGGAGTACCCTTGGAGATTCACAGCGATCAAGGAAGGAATTTTGAGTCCCAAATATTCCAGGAAACTTGTCGAGTTATGGGTACTCATAAAACGAGAACAACTTCTTACCACCCACAATCGGATGGAATGGTGGAAAGATTTAATCAGACATTGGAGAGATACCTGGCAAAAGTCGTGGAAAACCGGCAACGCGATTGGGACAAGCATATACAACCGTTTTTGCTGTCATACCGAAGTGCTGTTCATGAAAGTACATCGGTGACACCAGCCTTCGCAAACTTTGGAAGAGAATTACGGCTGCCCGCAGATCTGATCACTGGAATACCACCTGATGCCCCACGCAGTATAACCGATTATGCGAATGACTTGCGGAACAAAATGAATGACATTTATGAGCACGTCAGACAATCGGGCCAGCAAATGTCTGAAAAGATGAAAACCCGTTATGACCGCAAAATGAACAATAAAGGGTTCGACGAAGGTTCACTAGTGTGGTTGCACAATCCAGTTCGCAGTAAAGGGAAATCTCCTAAGCTTCAAGCTAAATGGGACGGGCCGTACCGGATTGTGACAAAAATTAACGACGTGACCTATCGTATACAGAAAGTTACAAGAAGTGCTCCTAAGATCGTCCATGTGAATCGACTGGCGCGTTATTATGGGACCGATGATGCTCGGGACGAGCATGTCTTAGGAGGGGGCAGTGTTACGCGCCAGGATTAATGTCGGGTACATTTAGTTACTACTAGCGCCATCTAGTATCGAGTAGCAGAACTAGTAGGGTCAAGTACCTTCTAGATATTTCTTTGCCAGAACATTCCACACTTCTCGGTATCTGGTCAGTCGGCAGCGGTAGTTACGAGTACTTTCCAGATGTTTCGAGAATGGAAGTTTCTAGAATAAACTGACCTATAAAAGGAGCGCGTATTCCGCGACCGAGTCAGTATTGGATTAGCGATACAAGCGAATACTTCGGAAGCGATCTTCAAGTGCGAATAAAGTGATCAGTGGTGAACTTGTGTTTAATAATTAGTGAGTTTAAAAGTTGTAATTAGTGTTTTTAAATTAAAGTGTCATTTTGGTTATTTAATCGGCTGTTTTTATTGTCACGAACCTCAAGCTCGTAACAATATTTATTACATATTGTATCATCAAGTTGTGCACTGTAATGCTCGGTTCTCCTCCCTCACTGATTCGCTGCTCGACTCTGTAACGTTACATTACAGGCGAATGCTCCAAGTGAGGGAGCACCTTTACATAATGAAAAGGGGTCATTATGAACAACTTTTAGTATGAGACCAACATCGGAATCGCAAATATTGAGCTTTTCAGGTATTGATTTTATTCTATTACGCGTTGTAAAGTAAGCCAGTAAACACAAATAAGTATCTCGAAAAAGATCATTGACTAATAATGTAGAATGATTATATAATAAAAACTTCTTACTAAAACATGGCGTCAAAAAATTCGTCCGCATCGCTATCGACTGGAAGTGAGCCCAAAAGACTGGCGACATTGCCACGTTGTATAGCAATGCTTATCATCTGTCCGAGGTAAAAGCCAGCCCTTGTCAACTAGGCGTTTATCAAGTTCTTTATATAACGCATAAGCACTCGGACCCCACCCATTTTTATTTTAAGTGTATATAGTGAGATTAGTATTTAAAATATGAAATCCCCCTTTTTATATAATTATGTACATAGTATGGGTGAGACGGATAGCACATTTATCTGACACAACGAATTGGCCCGTAAATGGCTAGTCTACCGAAGCGAACTCCCATGCGGTCGTCAATCTTCGTAAGCGGTTGTATGCGCTTGCTTGTATCGTGAACGCATATTGCAAACATTCGGACGTCCCTGCCTTTACTGTCTAAATCTACGGCATTAATTGTATTTCTGCCAGAAGACAATAATTCAATGTACACAAATGGTCCCTCTCGTGTTTTTGTTTCTTGTTTCCTAACTGGAATAGATGAGAGCCATCTAGAAATGGAATCCCACAGGTAACTTACTCCCCCGGGCGTCGAGAGTCGCAGGGCGATCCCCGGCCACCGTAGGCGCGGGCCTGCGGACGGCGAGCGTTGGGTGGCTCGCTGTCCGATTACCACCAGGCCCGGGTCGATGGCGCGTTGTTTCACGCGCGCCTCAAAGAGATGTCAGCAGAGAAGACGGGGCCCCCTTAGGTCAAAGCCTGCCAGGGTTGCGGAATTTGTTCGAAAGAGTCACCGCGGCCCTGGAACGCAAAGGGCTCTAGAAGGAACACGGATGGGTTTTAGTCAGTAAAAGTCTGACACGCCCTTCCGCTCCACCGGAGTGGAAGAAGTCATTTGATGATTTCCCATCCTTAAAAAAAAAGGGTACCTTACTTACATTAGTGTCAAAGGATAAAACCTAACTTTTGTCAACGAAAAATCTTGATACATACTTGACATTCAAAGACTAAACTTGAAAAAACCCAAGCTTGGGTTTTTTTTTACAAAAGCTGTTTGAAAGTTGTGCCGATAGTATAGTGTCTCGAGGAACGATACATCTATTTCTTATTTCATTTATTTCAAATAGACCATTAAAAGGCACTTTTGAACGTCAAATTTACAGTTTGGAAATAAAATATTATAGTGACTAGTTATCCATTCGCAAAAAGTAGATTCTTATAAAGAAGAAACACCAAGAAACTCCATAAGCATCGCATTGCCGTCGTCACTATTCTTTACAAATATTATGTAGTCCAAAAAATCACTGAGGCTCCTCCATGTCTTTTATAAATAAGAGTACTATTTACTTAAATTTATTTAGAAAATGAATAAGTTTGCCTCTGCTGGTAATACTTTGTTCCTATAAGTAGTATACTTTGGGTGCATTGTACAACGTATCATAAATCAATGAACGCCGGCTGCATGCACGAAAAAGGATGACTCATCGTAACGTTACGCTCATTGTAACGTTACGCTCATTGTAACGTTACGATCATTTCATCAATGTTTTGTTATATCTTTGTCACGTTTAACTATCGTCCGTAAACCGACTTTACAGACAACCAATTTTTTTTGTGTACCAAATACTGCTGGGTAATGCCCTTCCTCCGTTCCTTTCATGGTTCCCTGTCCTGTGCTACTTTTTGCCAATTTCTAAAGAGGACATCCAAGTTGTTACACCATCTTTAGTGGTCTGCTACAACCCGGTTTCGTGATTTCAGAGTGCCAATTCTTTTTTTTTTTGCTACTTTGGGAGAAACCTTCAAAAGGCGCCTGTACTTTTGGGGATAAAGACCAAAGAGTGTGGAATTTTTACCTCACTAAAACCACCCCGGTTATCACTATCAGCACACTGAAGGGGCCCCGGTACCTCTTAAAAGACCACTCCGCAACCCCTTCTGTACAATGCCTGTCATGGCACATCCCTGGAGAGACTTTAAAAGGGTCTCCCCTGAGCCTCGCTGTATACGGAAGCACGTGATCACTGTACTACCTTCTTTCCCGGGATCACTCGGTTGGCGGATAGAGTCCCCCACTCTGAATGGCCGCGACCCGGTGTCCCACCTAAGAATGCCAATTCTATACGAAACATTTGCAATCTGCAATCACACGCAATCTGTCAAAAAAGCCTCAATTTCCATACAGTTTTGACACATTGCGACTGACATGCGGAAACGAACGTTGCTTAAAATGAGTAGAATTGGCACATAGGGCATCAATTTTGTTTGTGTGTTTTTTAGGAAATATCATAGTTCCACCAATCATGCAAAGGAGTGGAACTCTCTGCCTGCATCTGTGATTCCGAACGCATACAACCCTAATCTCTTCAAAATTAGAGTGAACAGGCTTCTTCTGTGTAAGCTCGCTTCATCGTCGACTTTGTCTTTGTCATCTATGACCTAGACTAGAGTCAAGAGGAAACCCACTTCAAATAAAAAAATAAAAAAAAAATTTGTAAAACCATTATTTGAGAAGAGTAACTATGGAGTTTCTTGTCCGTTCTTCTTCATAAAAATCTACCTTTCCGAATAGACAGTAGAGTCACTTTATTAATTTTATACTATTATTTTAACTGTAAATGATGACGTTAACAGTTGCCGTTTAATGGCCTAATTGAAATAAACGCTTTGACTTTGACTAAGAAAGCAGGTTAGGTAAGAATTTAACATGATTTTCGAAGCATGGAGGAGCAAAAGAAATTTGGTTTGAATGAACCAATTTTAATGAAACTTAATAAAAGAGTTTATACAAACAGAGAGAGCTTTATTTCTTTTGAAAATGAAAATATTTTATCTTTTACCTCAGTACGCAAAAATAAGTGTTTTTTCGAACTATCTGACTGATCCAACTACCGTCTTTTATACTTGCCCCTTGTAAATAGTTTATTTCAGTCCTCTGAAAGTGTCTAACTTAGCAGATTGTACTTAATCTAATTTATTAAACTTTAAAGGACCTACTAACTAAGATATAAACATTCTTGATAATAGAACTTTCAAGCTCATAAGTTGAAATGAGATTTAGGGCACAGAGCTTGGAATTGCCGCGCTGGCAGAAAATAGAGAATACTTAAAATATTCGTGATAGCATAATGCGCGCTGAGTACAATTTTTGGCTATAATAGCCATAGTCAATAAAAGGTATTGATCTACTATAAAAAAAACGACTACTATAAATCTACATGAATTAATGCTCAATTGAAAGATGTTACCAAATGGTACAATTAGTCAAAAATAAAATTGTTGGTACAGACGCCAACACATCAAGCTACCCGAAACTATCAAATTTTCCCAATCAACCTTTAAGTTGAAAATCTATTTAAGAAATTTGACAGATTGTTGCAGCAACAATAGAGAAGTTACACGCTTTTGAAGTTATCCCTTGTCAAGCAAAACAAGTAGTTATTAACAAGCTTTTTTTTTCAAGGCAAAGGCAAAGGCCTCCCCCATATCCTTCCAGACATTCTTTTCTTGCGCAACCTCGAACCAGCCTTCGCGGTGTGCATCCAGATCATCTCGCCACCGCTTTCTAGCTTAAATTTTTGTTTTTGTTTTGTGTTATATGTATAGTTTTTTAATTTTCTGTTTCATATGATACATGTACAAACTTATAATTGGCCATATTTTGTTTAAACTTTTACTTATTATATTTGTTAAGCTGTAAGTTTTCCTAAAATAAATAAAACGTCGTTTGGATCGGTGTAGTGGTGCATCGTGCAAATTTTATGGCGTGACTTGCGAGTGACGTCACGAGCACTTATTGCTGTCTCTGTTTTGCATAGACCTTATAATGCTTACAACTCCGTCAATTTTTGAGATGTTTAAACAAACCCTTAATAGCAGGACTCTTGCAGTATTGACAAGCTTGGTTTAAAAAAAAAGTGTGTCATATCATATCTAGAAGTGGTACCGAGGTGTCTCGATACTCTATGATTTAAAGCAAGAGAGCCATAAAATTTTAGAAAAGAGTGATCTCATAAACTGTAAAGTGAGTTTTACTACTTCATTAACAAGATGAACGGTCCGGTCTCTCTTAATTTAAAACTTTGCTGAAAAATGCGTTTCTTTAAAGTCTTAAAACAAAAAACTAAGGTAAGGTTGGCGTCACCCTCACTTTAATAGATCGTCAAAACTAACAGTATTTGGAAAAATAGTGATGATCTTGTTTTGGTCGTAATGACGTCACCGTAATGCAGTGAGGAATGGTGGCAGTCACTTTTATCATTATCATATCTAGCCTCACCAGTCCCACTGCTGGTAAATGGCCTTCCTCCGTTCCTTTCATGGTTCCCTGTCCTGTGCTACTTCTTGCCAATTTCTATAGAGGACATCCAAGTTGTTCCACCATGTCTTTAGTGGTCCGTCACGACCCGGTTTCGTGATTTCAGAGTGCCAATTCTTTTTTATTTTACATCGGGGGGGACCTTCAAAAGGCGCCTGGACTTTTGGGGATAAAGACCAAAGAGTGTGAAATTTTCACCTCACTAAAACCACCCCGGTGATCACCATCAGCACATTGAAAGACCACTCCGGAAACTCCTCTGTGCAGTGCCTGTTATGGCACATCCCTGGGGAGATTGTAAAAGGGTCTCCTCTAAGGCTCGCTGTATATGGTAGCACGTGATCACTGTACCACCGTCTTTCCCGGGATCACTCGTTTGACAGATAGAGTCCCCACTCTGAACGCCCGTGACCTGGAGTTCCACCTAAGAATGCCAATTCTACGAAACATTTGTATTCTGCGATCACTCGCAATCTGTCAAAAAACCCTCAATTTCCATAAATTTTTGACACATAGCGACTGACATGCGAATACGAACGTTACATAAAATTAGAAGAATTGTCACTTAGAGCATCAATTTTGTTTGTTTGTGTTTTGAGGAAATAGAGAAAAACTTTCACGATTAAAAAGTAGGTACTGGCTCTCAGCCTCATTTAAATAAATGAGTTGTGATTTGAATCTGATTCACCAAAATGCATTGAGCAATAATGATCAAAGATAGAAAAGAAGACCACGTGTATAATTTCATCTACCAGTGTTTTCGCAGTCAAATACACAAAAAGTTAAAAAGGTTCTAAAACCGTTAAAAAAACAAATGTAAGAAAATGAGACGTTTCTTTCGAGACATTGTGATTTTTGAGAAAACGCATCTGCATGATCGCTATTAACATTTTTACTCAATTTTTTTCCGACTATTTTTACACGAGGTTCTGGTAGAAAATACACGATTTTTTATTAAAAAAACAATCAGTGCAGAAGCTAATGGACTTAGGAAACAAAGCGTATTTTTGTGTTTTAGTATGAGCCATAAAAAGCTTATTTGCAAGATCTGCCACAGTTTTCATGAAGTCATAAAATTCATACTACAGTAATTCTCAACTCACTTGAAATTTTTCATTAGTACAGTTTACTGACATGGCGCGGTAGTTTTAAATGTTCTAGGATTCAACACTCTTAATATGTATCATCATCATCATATCACCCGAAAAACGTCCAGTTTTAGATATAGGCCTTCCCCCAAGAGTCGTCGCAACAACCGGTCCTATGCGTCTCGCATCCATCGGCTACCCGCGACCTTCACCAGGTCATCGGTGCACCTTGTGGGAGGTCTTCCGATGCTGCGTCTTCCGGTACGCGGTCGCCACTCCAGAACTTTTCGGCCCCATCGACCATATGTGCTGTGAGCAATGTGCCCTGCCCACTGCGACTTTTGTTTGGCGATCCTTAGGGCTATGTCGGTAACCTTGGTTCTCTTGCAGATTTCATCTTCTAAAACTCCGAGCTTTGCCCTCTACATTGCCCTGTGGGTGACTTTAAACTTTCTGATCAGGCCCATTGTGAGCGACCATGTTTCGGATCTATAAGTCATCATTGGCAACACGCACTGGTCATAGACTTTCGTTTCGAACTGTAAATGCTGACGTTCAAAAGGTCCGTTTAATGGCCTAATTGAAATAAACGTTTTGACTTTGACTTTGACTTTGTTTTGAGACACTGTGGTATGTTAGAAATATGAACAAACATAATCTCTTAAGCTAAATCGCTGCTGGCCTCGGATTTTAATGGAAATTACTACGGAAAAAGCGATAAACGAGGAAGGCGTGTTTGTGTATTTAATTTGCACCTGTGCGAAGCCAGGCCGAATTGGTAGTACAACCCATAAATGTGTAAATCTGGATGTCTGCTTGTTTGTATGTAAATTAAATAAATGTTAAAACTTAAAATTACACTTAGGACAAGGGTAGATCAGCATGTCAAGGATTTTTTTATTTATTATTATGGACGGAATCTCGTTTGACCACAATCTCACCTGATGAAAAACGATGATGTGGTTGTGGATGGAACACGCTTGCCTAGAAATAATCTATTTAATCTTGACTTGAAGACCCTTGGGTTGTAGTCTTTAGGAAATACTGACTTCGTAAAGGAAATTCACTCCCTAGATATACGTACAATGAAATTATTTCCAAACGATCTCTCGAGACGCTTAGTTGACACTTCGCGTCAAAGAATAAGCATCGCCATACAACGTGGCAATCTTTTGCCAGTCTTTTGGGTACACTTCCAGTCGACAGCGATGCGGATGAATTTTTTGACGCCATATTTTAGGGTTCTTTTAGTTAGGAGTTTTTATTTTTATTTAAGTGTATACAGTTAGTTAAGTATTTATTAAAACTGTTGTGAATTAAAAATAAAAGTTACTTCTCATTTCCAAAACGTTTTGTTTATATGTCGTAAGAATAAGTTATATAGGATACTTTGTATCCCGATAGTAGGTTCCTTTGAGTTTGTTTTCTAACTGGTTATCTATAAATATGAACTCAAGGTAAATCAAAAATGGTAAATCAAATACGAATGTATAAAATGAAGGCCTAGTACATCGCATTAAAAACGTTTAGCAAACGCAAAGTATGTTTGTTCAATCTTAAACGTCGACTCGCGTCACCATTCTTTGGTAGATCCGAAATAGAAATAGCTCAATCAATACAGCATTATAAAATAAACAAGATTAGAGTGCCTATCACTGTTTATAATGTTCTATTTGTGCTATAGTAGGCGCCAGATAAATGTGGAATAAAGTACATTGACCTTTCCCTAATAACTGTTCATAGGTACCTGAACAATTAAATATGAATCGTTTTTCATTATTAGACAATGTTAAGGATCACGAGAGATGATGATTCGGGACAGCTTTGTGTCATTAATTCCGTTTTTCAAATTAAAAATGTCAATAATTGTAGGTGGGTCAATGACCGTTATTCCACGATTATCTGGCGCCTACTATAGCTGTTCATTTGTTTATTTTGTTTAAGGGCTTATTAGCGACCTTAAATCAAGATAAGCTGCGATTCTATAAATTCTCTATGGCGGAAATAGTTTTTAATGTTTACTTTGCTGTACATTTGTTTTTCTATTTCGAATAGTAAAAATTAGAATATGAGAATGTATGGCGCGCGGCTGATGCGACAATAGCGCGCAATTGTATTTGTTACAAAAATAAAATGACTAGGAAACGATTTTCGTACCCAGTGGGTAAAACGGGATCCTATTACTAAGACTTCGCTGTCCGTTTGTCACCAGGCTGTATCTCATGAACCGTAATATTTAGACAGTTGAAATTTTCGCAGATGATGTATTTCTGTTGCCGCTATAACAACAAATACTAAAAAACAGAATTAAATAAATATTTAAGGGGGCTCCCATACAACAAACGTGATTTTTTTGCCGTTTGTATAGATAATGGTACGGAACCCTTCGTGCGCGAGTCCGACTCGCATTTGGCCGGTTTTTAGTTTTGGTTTAAACACATGTCTTTTCACTGTAGCACTCAATGTAATGCAAGCATAATCAATGTGTTTATCTGTGCATGCATTACATTTAAAACTTGCTTTCAAGAAGTACCGTGTTACCCAGTTAATGGGTTGTCGAGGTCTGGTAGGTAGCTGCTCCACGTAAAATACTGGTATTCAGCTGAATCCAGTTTGACTGTAAGCCGACCCCAATATAGTTGGGAAAAGGCTAAACAGATGATGCGGTAAAAATAATCCTATTACATTTTCGTTTTGGCAATGTCAACAGAGACTAGCTATTTGTGCGGGGCCTGCGGACGGCGAGCGTTGGGTGCCTTGCCGTCCGATCAGAACCAAACAAAGCATCCCTACTATGACGTGATAATGCCACCCCGTTCCGATAATGTAAACGGGATAATGCTATTCGCTATGTATAGCTCCGTCTTCCTCTTAGAGCGGAATCATGATCGTTTTAAGACTTCATAGTAGGGCCTCAGGTCGACAGCGACGGCGCGTTGTGTTCTACGCGCGCATAATAGACTGGGCCCGCTAAGGCCAGAGCCTGCCAAGGTTGCAGAATTTGTTCGAAAGAGTCACCGCGGCCCTGGTACGCAAAGGGCATTAGGAGGAACATGGATGGGTTTTAGTCAGTGAGAGTTTGACACTCCCTTCCACTCCACACTCCCTTCCCAGAGCGGAAGGAGTCTTGATGATTTCTCATCGGTAAAAAAAACTATTATAGTGCGCTGTTCTCATTCTTCCATCACTCTTACAGTCCGATGGAAAACTTCTAAACTCCGGGCTGTTACTGAAACATTGTAATGGAAAAAATTAATAACACTTTTTGCTTGACCTGCTTATAAAGTATAAGATAAGAGAGGTAACCAATTACACAGTCATTGGCTTCCAAAAGCAAGGACAAAAATACCTACTCGGAGAAGATATATTAGGCAGTTATGATACCCATGAAGGCAGAATAGAATATAATAGAATACTCTTTATTATGTACGCCATATACGTTACAGAAAATAAAATACTTAGGGTGACACAATGGGCGGCCTTATTGATAAATTGTTTATTACGGCCAATTACTTAAATTCTATCATAGGTCAATGACTGTATTTAAGGAACATTATGTTCCTAAACGCTTGTTATTTAACAACAAAAAACATGTTTGTTATTAATGTAAGTAATATATTTTTCTGAGACCTAAACTTTTGCCCTTTATAATATAGCATCTCGCCTGTATTTCCCTAAGGGTACGATAAGTTGTATCTATGGTAGTTAGGTTGAGGTCTCAAAATACACGGATAGTAGAAGTTTCTTTTAAAAATTGCGACAGTTCCTTAAAATACGAGAATAAGACTTACTAAAAAAACTTTTTTACACAAAAAAGTATAAAATAACTTGTATTTCCTGAGTCGATGTTTTTTGTTGTTTCTTCCTATTGTAACACCGAGTTCCAAAATTAGAAGTTATTTTATACTGTGCAGTGTTAGATGCTCGAAGGTTCAGACTGTGAGAACTGCCCAACACTTTAAAATATTGTTTTAAATAATCAGGAGCACAAGGATCGTTCATAATAGTGAAAAGCATGCAGAGGGATCTGAGGGAAGTCGGTTGTATTTTTTTGTAAAAAAGTTTTTTATTTTTCACTTTTTAGTGGTACACATAAAATCACCACTGGAAAGTCACAGGAACGCAACACATGCAATTTCGTTTACTGGGATGACACATTTTTTCCAGATATTTTGATTTCAAAACACAACTTAACCGATTTTGATAAAATTCCATGTGGGTAAGTAGTAATCGGAAAGTATATCCTTTCATATCTCATTATATTTTTCAAATCGGTCAATAACTGACGGAGTTATGAAGTAACAACCGAATTGAGAACTTCCTTCTTTTCTGAAGCCGGTTAAAAATCCAATACCACTTTGCTCACCTGGGAATCGATCTAGATAAAGACTTCATGTTTAGTAATAATACTCGCGACCATTAGACGATGATTTTCACAGGAAGCCCTATTCTAATTAGCCCGCTATGTCTCACTTCTGGGCCTTCCTCTCCCTTTTCTGTCTGTGACAAGTCAGTCTTCTGGCATTGCATGCCAGTCCTTTCAGTAAGAGTCAAGTTGGTCTCTCCACCTTCACCATAGTCTGAGGCGATTCCATTTTAATTTCATTAAATTTATGTTAATAAAATAACAATTAAAATTTGATTATTCTTCTGAAATTATATATATCTTAATTTTCAGTTAAAATAACTCGCATTACCATTCCTTTGCAAAAATATTCAGATTAATACTATAAGTCTGGAACATAAAGCAAATTCTAATTTTATTTTCGCAATAAAATTATACAAGTTTCAGCAATTCATAAACCGCAATAACAGTCGCATTACAAAGTTTTTACTCCCATCTCATTGTGGGATCAGAAATTACGTTATAATTCTGAAATATTTAACCATTGCCAGCATAGGGGTCAAAAATAAAGCATTTTTGAAGGCTTAAACTGGGTAAGGCTTACACTACAATTGGGGAAGTCATCAAAATACTTGCCGGCCAAGCATAATTTATTTATGTTTTGTAAATAATAGGTCATGTTTTTTGGTCAATTAGTGTGGTAACATTCAACGCTGCTTGCAGAACATAAAAACCAACAAGCAAGCGAAAAAGACACAAGACAGGACATTGCTTTGGGCCATTCGGCATAGCGGTAATTACCGAATACTGCCCCCGACACGTACAATGAAACTCTCTCTCGACATTCTTTATTCCTGAAAAGAAAACGTTACAAGAACATATTTCTAATCTGCCAAAAAATATCATGGATGTAATAAGGCACAATATCATTTCCTCTGATAATCTTTTCATTTTCTTAAGATTAGTCTTATTACGCTTCCACGACTGTTTGACGTCACTGTCGGTGTATATGTCCTTTGTAGATTTTTGCTCAGAATTTTAATGATGTATATTTGAGTGGTACCGGGAACTGAGATTAGATATTTTTTTAAGCATGCCTCGGTTTTCGATTTTTCTTGTTAAAATCCTATCTATTTTCCATCTTCTTATCTGTTCGTTAAATGTGTGAATTTATTTATTTATTTATTTATAATGTAAACACGGTTTGTAGACCAATTACATTAACACACAAAGTACACAAAATGAAAGCATTAAAAATATATATATATATATATATATATATATATATATATATATAAATATTTATAAATTTACGTACTTTCACAGAAGCAAAGACAAGCGCACAAAACAGTTTTGAGCTGATCTGCAAATAGGTCACAGTTCGGGTTAGCTTCCATGACGTCATTAAGCGCAGCCAGAGTGCGAGGAACAGGGGATGAGGCGCGAGCCAGTGAATATAAATAGTTAAATAATAATAAATAACAACATTCCTATGCTCCTGAAGGGTAAACCAGAGTTATAACGGCTTAAATCCCGCCACAAGAAACGACCGTAGCAAAATCTAAATCGCAACAAAAAGTAACGTAGCGACATCTATACCGTCACCAACGAACTACGTCATCAAAATCTTGCATCGCGGTTTCTGAGTTTTTCGTGCGATTTGAACACATACAATAGTCCGAATATCAAGTATCGGGCAGTTGTCTACCAGACTCAACAACCGTCTGGTCGGAGGATCCTCCCTTTTCAATGGACTTTATAATGCGCATAATTCTATAGAGTTTAATTGTAATGCACCCAGAGGGAATCGAAGCCAAGATTCGCGGTTTGCGGCCACTGGACAGAAACGAAGCAAAATGCCATAAAAGGGGATAGGTGATGGTTTGTTTGTTCTTAGTCAGTTACGTCGAACTCCCATGTCGTAAGAATTGAGCCTATTACCAGGCACAGAAACTGACTCATTCATGCCTAACCTTATAAAATCAGAACTCTTATTTTAAAACTTTCCTCTTTAAGTCCCAACACTAAAATTTGTCCAGTTAAGCTGTACCTTTAATTGTAAAACGAAATGAACCTGAAAATATGGCTGTCGCCCAATAAAGTCATAATTGAGCTATTTACTCGCAAGGACTCATAAACTGTAACACATTTTTATACTGTGCTGACGTGTTTTTTAGGGTTCCGTAGATCGTGAAATAGAATACCTACTTTCATTCCGGTTGTTCCCAACAAATAATTGCTAACTTCGTGGGGGAAACCGCTGCCGAGAGCTTGTAAAAATTTTTTGAACATGCGCAGAATTCAAATATTAAAAAATACAAATTTTTTAGCTAATTTAAAAACACTTTAAGTAGGTACTTTTAATGTCATTTATTTACACTTTGTCTGGGAATAAAATTCAGTAGTTAGTTTTCAACATTCCTCGGAAGATATTATAAACAAAGAAGCTTTTGCGCCTCCTCTTCCATCTTTACATAGTTACAACGTAGATAATTTTATTTTTATACGGAACCCTCACATTCATTTATTTTCTCTTTCTAAGAGTTATGGCGGAACGAAAAAGGTTTGAAAGCGTCATAATAATTAACAGTTTACAGGTGCGAAATGAAACACGCGCCACGGTAAAAGGCGGGTATTTAAAAAATACGACTCCTTTTTAAAAATATTACAATCATAATTTCGTTATGAAGGATGTCTAGTATCAGCAGAAAAATTCGTTGATTCATCACGAACTTTGCACCTTTTGTGTATTTAGATGTTTTACATATAGTAAATGGGCTGTATTTTCAAGAAAAAGATATAAATTAGTCTAATTGGTCTTCGCTTTGTGGTCTTACGGAAAATGTATGTACAATAATGTACATCTTAACTAATTTAAATAAAGAGGTTTTGATTGCTCACGTGTAATCTCTGGAAGTCATTTGACTATGAAATTCCTTCCACTCGTATAAAGCTGATCTATAGCTGAGTGCTTACTTAAATTTTCAGAAAATGCACTATTTCTGTGGTGGTGGTGGCTACGAGAGTGCAGCCATGGAAAAAATTGCTATTTCTTAAATACACGTTATTTAAAAAAAAAAAAAATTGCTGTCAAACCTCCAACTTTATAAATTAGTTATGGACCCTCTTAATTTAAGTCTAGGTACCAGGCAAACATAAAAATCAAAAAGGTCACGTTTTACTGTAATACTCAACCCTCTAGGGATACGCACTTTTGACATCAAACAGAAAATTGCAGAAGACTCAGTTTAACGTGAGAATATGCGTGTTTAAATACCCTTTTAACATTTTGGAAAAATTTCTACCTATAGCAAAAAGTACAGACCTTCACCATTATTTGTTTTCAACTTTCTCTATTAATTTGGTGTTGATATAGGAAGTCAGTGCTGTTTTTTTTTCATTTTGTTAAATTTAAATTCGATTTTTAAATACCATTTTCCGGTGACATATGCGAAATGTCCGCGTGGGCTACACAAATGTTTTTTTTTTACTTGTATATTACGATTTGTGTGTAACTCTTTGTTTTCTCAAACAAAATAAATAAAAACAGTCTTATTCATTCCTAAATCTCTATTTTCCATCTTAATAATCATATCCTTATTATTTTATTTATTTATATATTATTTAAACTAAATATTTTGCGTTGCACAAATTTTACCAAGATCTTGGGATCTTATTTCCGTGCTAATTAATTAACACGACGGCGGTTCGTTCTTGCTTTAATTAAATACTTCATAATTAGACTCTCATTATGACACTTGAGCGTAAACGACGCGATGTTATGAAACAAAATTAATTTAGCGTAATACAAAATACTTTATTATATAACATCATCACGCCTGTTTATTCTTCATTATTTTTCTTCATTCTCATAATGTCCAAGTTTTTCCATGCACATGGCCCAAATCAATAATCATAATTGGACGTTATTTAGCAGAAAGGACTCAACCCAGATTATGGTCAAAAATTAGTTTTTTTTACCCAAGAGGTCCTAACGGTTGCTTCCTTCACTCAGCAAAAAAGATCCGTGTCGCTACAAAGATAAGGTTGAATTTGTAATGATGGGAACCAAACCCCATAAAGGTACATAAGGTATCTTTCTACAAATCACTGTAAGAACCCAGACTGGTTGGGTCGTTTTAATAAATCCAACTTGAAAGAAGCAGGTCATATAGACCTGCTTCTTTCAATATAACAGAATTGTCTCAAAACACTTGACTCGTTTCAGTTAAATTACCTTCAAAGAAATAAGTACATTTTTTATCAACTAAAACGACTCAAACTGTATGGATGATGTCTGATAAATTGATTTATGAAGAAACAAGCCAATTTTGCATTTACCTAAAATTACCCATATGATTTGAGTAGCTTCGGTAAATGAAACTTATATGCTGTTTACTAGAATAACTTTCTGTTGAGATGACAGTGAAAATGTAGGTAGATATGTAAATAATAAGTCTGTTAGGGCGTATAGCTTATTAATTACATATTTATAAATTTTCATTTGGCAATACTAAACTATATTTTTTATGCTTGTTGAAACACTGTTACTGTCATTATTTTAACCTATGTAATATAACTTGACTCATAAAATATTGCATTCATATTTGCCCATATGTGACAATATTTCAAAATATTCCAAATAGAACATCATTGAAGAAATTGTCATCTAAACTTAAAACCTTCGTTACACAAAATTGACTTTTTGTGGGTTAGATCGTTTCTGCTAAACTACGTCCAAGTATTCCAATGGAAAAAACAAACCAACCACGAGTCAGACCATCAATTTCAGTTTTTTCAGATTAACTGGTATCTTGCCCAATCCATCTGAAAAAATAAAAAAATAAGAGGTTTAACCCTATGGACTTTGTCTGAAATAAAAGTTTTTTTAACATTTTTTATTTGTTACGTAAAAGGTTAATCTCTAGAATCACTTCTCTGATTTCGAAAATTATTTCATTTATACATAGATAACAGACTAGTCTACCGTATAGTATGGATTTTTATCCGGGAGAAATACACTGTTAAATAATAACAGCTGCACGGGTTCATCTTCAAGGTTAAGCAACACTTACCAAGATTGGTCTGTGGATGGGTGACCATCTTAATATACCGAGTTTCCTCCGTGCCTCGGAAAGCGCGGTAGGTTTCAGCTGTCATTTTTAAATATTCGGCAGTCTAGTAGCACTATATAATTACTAGGTTGCATAGGATGCATTCACGATTCAGATTATTTGGCTTCTGACGACCGTAACGACTGTCAAAAATTTACTACAAATGACAGCCGAGACCATCGTCCTTAACATGCTTTCCAAGGCACAGAGGAGTCTCGGGACATATTAACCAGCACCTCAGTCGATGGTTACCCGAGTTTTCGTCAAATGATCCTTCTAACAATACTTTTTTGGAGGCTTTGACGTCACTAAAGCAATAAACACAGCATTTGTTTTAAACCTCCATTAACGCTACGTCGTAAACTTTTGTGTGTACGCTCCCTTACATATTTGATGAAGTTTTTTTTGACAGGAAAAATTGTGAGCGTTTTCAACGTTTGCTCGAGTGTTGGGGAATTTTATGTTGATTCCACAATGAATTGCTAAAGCCGGTTTATTTTGTTTCATTTTGTTGTCAAATGAAATTGAATGTTTTGGTAAAGCCTGTGTCTAAATAACCAATGCTTGCCGAAGTCGGTCCGTGGATGGGTGACCATCTATGACATATTAACACAAACTTTTTTATCACTGGACGCCAAAATCTATGATCTATGACATATTAACACAAACTTTTTTATCACTGGACGCCAAAATATTATACGTATACATACATATATCGTTTACGATATCATTTATCTATGTACCTGTATATTTAACATCTTAAAAAAACTGATTCACATGCGTACACTTCAACATAAAGTTTAGTTGGATACCAGCGTCAGGGAATTACTTACCTGGTTTTTTAACTTTTTGCTGAACTGGACCCATTTGGCGCAGTCGCAAGGCACGCAATAGAATTGTTTTAAAATTAAGTTTTCTTTTATTTGTACATATATTGTGTGTATCTGTGTGTGCCAAGTAAACTACTTTTCTTTCTTTCTTTCTTATATCGAGACACCTCCGTGCCTCGAAAAGCACGTTAAGCCGTAGGTCTCGGCTATCTTTGAAAATACTTGACAGTCGTAATAGGTATTCAGACGCCAATAAATCTCGCACCTATCGTCTAAGACAGCCGTACTCAACCTTTTTCCTGTCTGGGCCACATTGCGCTTCTACTATAATTGTCATAATGGGCCACAATAACCTACAGTAAAATAAAATTCTACATTGAATAGTTCTACATGAATGGGACTTTTGAATTAAGCTAATTAATTTAATTAACTACGGAGCAACCGTTAGCTGTTGTTCTGGCTTTCATCAATTCTGATTCTGAAGTCCCTTTATTTTACTGCCACCGTCATTTATCAATCGTCTTATATATTTAAAACTACTGTGGCGAGCCTAGTAATGCCATCTAGCATTGGACTCGCGAATTAAATTATCAATCATTACATTATTTAATAACTTAGTAAGGGTGCTGGTTGTATCACCTACCTGTATTTTGTTATTTTAAATGTAATGTAATGTACAAACTAATATTTTATGACTATTTAAAGTTATTATTCTTTTTATTTATTTAGGTAGGTATCTTAAAAGAGAATAATAAATTTATTCAGTCAATAATATTACAATGATATTATAAAAATCATATATTATTATTATTATTTTTTTGTAAAATTGTAGCATTAACAATGTAGAATTGTGTGAGAGGCGTGCAAGGCCGAAACAACAGTAGGCGCGTCGTTCTGTCATGTAAGAATATAGGCTCGTTCGTGTGTTTGACCTACACACGCTTCAAAATGATAGAGAAATGCTTTAGTTTTTTGGCGTGAAATAGATTAATGGTAAAAATTTACATCATTTTGTAGTCGTCAAAACGCTACACGCTGACTTTGTGCGACTGAGCTTCTAGTAAAAAAAAAACATTTGTATTTTTGGGTTTTTGAATAGATTTTTCTTGTTCATTGTTTTCCACAGGTTCTCTAAAATAAAATAAAGTAGCTCAATCCCTCACCCTAACGAAGCCCACGGTGATTTTTGGCTACGATACAGTTCGCAATACAATCGCATAGAAGAACGTGGTACACTCGCGATGCCTTTGCTGGTTTGTACCAATGTCCACGTAACCATGATTCTGCTCAGTAGCTGTATTTACATTCATGTGAGTAGTGATGCTACGAACTGGTAAAATCTCCTTAAAACGCGCGGTCAGTGGGTCGTCTTCGCTACTGAATCGATGCAAGAACTCGTCGAGGATGATCTCCCCAAGGTGACAGAACACATACAACTACCATTATACCTTTTTGTGCCGCTGAGTAAAGTTCCTCTGCTCAGATTTGAAAAGCCCTACCCTTACAGGCCCGTGGGAGATTTCAGCTTTCATTTCAATGATATTTCTTGATTAAATTTCATATCCAAACTTTTTCCACAAAAGTAAGGCCTAAAAGAATTCTAGCCCGAAATTGTATTACAAGTTTATAAACTTTTACTCAGAAAATACCAAAACAAAAATGAAAGTTCACGTGTTTAAAAAAAACCACTAAATTGCTCCCAATTGCATGAAGTCTACAAAAGACGACGGCCCGCCTCTGCTTAATTGTGTAATGTAGTTACCACGATAGCTGCGGTCTTTGTAGGGTAAAATTATAAATAGGATACGTTACAGTAAAGCCAGAAAAAAAAAAAAAAATTAGTATCTACTTTTCTATGAGAAGTACTGCCGACAAACTTTTTAAAGTTTGTACGTGATTGTAGAAGCAAATATTGAAAAAACCGACCAAGTGCAAGCGGAGTCTTACACGAAGGGTTCCGTATTTTTAGGTTATTTTTCATTTAATTTTTAATTAGATATATAGATAATTCTTGGCAATAGAAATTTACACATTGTGAAAATTTCAACTGTCTACCTATTACGGTTCTTGAGATACAGCTCCCTGACAAACAAATGGATGAATGGACGGACGGACGGACAGCGGTGGCTTAGTAAGATTGGTTGGACTGACGGAACTCTAAAAAGTGGACCGTAGATACAAAAAACAAGAGTTTTTTTTTAAGTAAGAATAAATAAATGGAGTTGTTCAGGTATTTAATTAAACATGTACACTCGTGTTAGTTGCCAGTAAAGTGCTTAAGCTATTGGGTAAAGTTACTACTAATGTAATATTTTCTATTCTTGGGAAGCAATATGAGCTTTAAAAAGGTGACTTTTAATAATAATTCCTCGTGTATGTGAATGCACGAGGAATTATTTAATTTCTTTATTCAGTCATAGACAGAAAATCTTAGCGAGGCATTGAAATGGGACGTTTTCGATTTAATAATAAAATTAACTTAGCTGGTAAAACAACGTTGTGTAAGAAATTTAAAAGTGTACATAAAAACGTAGCTTTTTTATCTCTTTTCATTATTCTATTTTGAAGAGAAAAAGGTTCTCCTATCTTTTTTACATTCCCAACAAACAAAACCAAGACTGACATAGAAGTCAGTGGCGTAAGCTCAAAATGTTTCATTTTAATTGTAGGCGCCGCCTTTACTCACTTATTTTTTTCATTTCTGCAGACGGTATTTTTATTATATCAGCCAACTCGGACGCCTAAATCTTCGCAGAATTTATATTCCTTTTACTTTTACAGTCGGGCTTTTTTTGAAACGTGCCGGTGTAAACAGTGGTGGAGTACGTCCGTCGGGGCTCAGGATAGCATAAGCAAAATAGAGCTTCCTCACAGGGTACGCAAAAAACTTGAGAGAATGTTAAGTAATATTGCGTAGTATTTCGGTTTACAATAAAGTATAATTATGCTATCTATATATTTAAATATAAGAACGAGAGAAGTGATTCCAAACACTATTAACTGTAGGTATTTGAAAATTTTGTAAGTCTTCCTAACTCATAGGTACATCCCAGCCAAACTTTTCGGGAAATATAAACGTGATCTTATAATATTAATTCTAAAGACCCAGGCCTGCAACACCAAGAGCCAGGGACTTTAACCCATACTGTCCCCCCATTAGTACGCCAGTGAGTGTGGATTTAAATAAAACGGAAAAGTAGTAATTTTTTTAGAAATTAAATGATGTATCCGTTTGATTTGGTTCTCTCTATTGCTGTGTGATGCTAAATTGATGGTAATTGGTTGAAAGATAAAGCATAGATAGATAGGTAAAGTAATTCGCGTAAGTGGATATCAAATAGGTTGACAATAAAATTGGTACTTTTATTTATTGGCCTATCTATGTACAATTGTTACACTGTTTTTCCTAATAATAAAAGCAATATGATAAAAACATAGTGTACAATATGATGCGATAGACACAGCATGCATACATCAATAAAATTACAATAATAGTGCAGAAATAACACTTACAACAACTCTGCCGCGCTAGCGATATCGGCAGTAAGTGCAATTTTTGACAAAATGAGTTAAATATTGATCCTAAATCAGCGCAAGGAGCTCTACCAGATGTGCTGACAGCTGTTTTAATAGCTCATCGGGAACCGGTGAATTACGTTAAGAATAAAGGCAGTAAGTCCAATAAATCAGAAATCTTCCTTAACATAACAACAGTAAGTATAGTTACACCGGGTTTGCAAGTGAAGCTCCATCATTTAGGTTTTACTTTTACTTAAGTTATGTGCAGTAACTGTGTATACTGTCGCTATATTAGGTAAAACCTGTTTTTTATTTTGCCTTAATCACTTAGGATATCAGCAGTAACTACATATACTGTGGATATAATAAGTAGAGTTTGATTTTTATTTTGCCTTAATCACTTAGGATATCAGCAGTAACTACATATACTGTGGATATAATAAGTAGAGTTTGATTTTTATTTTGCCTTAATCACTTAGGATATCAGCAGTAACTACATATACTGTGGATATAATAAGTAGAGTTTGATTTTTATTTTGCCTTAATCACTTAGGATATCAGCAGTAACTACATATACTGTGGATATAATAAGTAGAGTTTGATTTTTATTTTGCCTTAATCACTTAGGATATCAGCAGTAACTACATATACTGTGGATATAATAAGTAGAGTTTGATTTTTATTTTGCCTTAATCACTTAGGATATCAGCAGTAACTACATATACTGTGGATATAATAAGTAAATTTTGTGTTTTATTAGGCCTTACTTGCTTAGAATATCGGCAGTTAATAAATATACTGTGGATATAATAAGTAAGGTATGTTATTATTGCTGGCTTAAATACTTAGAATATCTGCTGTTACTCATCATACTGTGGTTATATTAAGCAAAGTCTACTTCAAATTCGGTCTTGATCACTTACACTGTAAGCAGTAAGAACTTATACTGTGACTTAAATAAGGAAAATATATTATTGAATTTGAGAGTTCGAGTTACTTTAAGTACCTATCAGCTTTTTAACTCGACATACCATCGCCTCAGCCACTGAAATAATACAAGAATGATTTTAATTTAAGAGTTATTTTGCCTACTATTTTGGGATTCAAATGGTGTCCCAGGGGGAGAAGCGCGGGCGCGGTGTTACACACAGTGTAATTATTAGTGTCGTTCGCGATCGCGCGTAAGGAGGTTGTGCAGTCCGGTGGTCGCATCGCGCTCCGTGTTGTTTGGCGCCATAACCCACGTAAGTAGATAATAACACAAAAAGTGGAATTTAAGTAAACGCGTGAGCCTATATTGTAATCTATGCTTTAACGTAGACGTGGTTAATAGGTAGTTGGTATAGACACTTGCAGTGACATTATTGAAGTATCCCATGACGAATTTTTTTGCAAGCTTTAAATAAATTTCACGTCTACCTATATTTTTAGTTCAAAGTTTTAAGGGAGTTTTAGTTTCGCTTGCTATCGGGGGCCGTTTAATCAATTAAATACTACGTAATAGTCCATGCGCTTTAATTTTATTTCTTTTTTCAGATTATGGCTACTAGAAAAGATAAAATCATCAGCAAAACAGCAATAAATGCAACCAGGTCTACTGATGTCGACCAAATTTTTACCCGCTGGTATGACTATAATGATCATCGGGAAATTTTTGATTTTAAACATGAATACCAAAATAATTATAAAATTGCTGCACAAGTGTACAACTTACAAGACATGGAAATCGGTTTTGACAAAATACAACATAAAAACAACAATGATCCTATGTATCGATTGCCATTGACGCAAACATATAATACTGCAAGACGCCGACAGCTAGTGAACGTTCCAATCGATAATGCTTTAGATAGATGCAGTTCTTTAAATATCGATAATTTATACTGTAATGAAGAGTTAACTTTATCTCTTGAACAGGAAATTGGTTTGTCTGACTTACCACAGGACCCATATGCCGAGTCTGATGATGAAAGGGACAAAGACTATGTACCGGAAGAAGATTTGTACAGCACGCTATCTGACGATACAGTAGTAATAGGCGATAAAACACGAGACAATATGAATGTGTCTGCCACATTTCTTCCAAAACCAAATCCACATCAGCATTGTGAGTTTGACCAATGTAAATTGAAAGTATTTAGTACCTGTGACAAATGTTTTTGTCTCCTGTGCTCAGACCACTTTATCTATGAAACGAACTTCTCTTCATGTGAAAAACATCATCCTTATTCAACTGAAATTACGAGATTTTGTGATTTACCAAGAAATATAGAGGACAAAGAAAATAACATAAATTTACTTAATACCGGACCACTTCCCACTAGTTACCACCACGACAACAACAATGTTACATCAGAAACACAAAAAAACTACCCAGTTAAGAAAAATACACCTAACAAGGAAAATATGAACAAATACAGATCTAGATGTGAGTATGTCCAATGTAACGAAGAAGTGTTTAGTGCCTGTTCAAAATGCTTATGTTTTCTTTGTTATGCACATTTCATAGCAGAAGATACTTACAATGACTGTCAGAAACATTCTTCCTCTTTAATGCTTCCAAACAAAAACAAAAGTCATAAAGTACAGCGCGATAAAAATAAGATACAGAAGAAACAGAACACAAATGAAATAAATCAGATAGACAAAGGATTGACAAAAAAAGGGCAGCCAAGAAAAAGAAGGCAAATCGAAGAACCACTAGAAGAAAGGAGGGAGAAAAAGTCGAAAGAGGAAACTGAAAAACTTCAACTAAAAGATCCGTGTACAAGAACATGCAGAAAAAAATGCACAGAAAAAATTAGCGAAACTCGCAGAAAACAGATCAATGATGAATACGTTTCTTTAAGTTGGGAAAGGAAAGGTTTTTATATCAAATCGCTGGTAGATACCAAAGAAGTTGCATGCAGAAAAACTAATACAACTACCGAACAACCTAAGCGTAATGTATCGTATTTTTATTACTTTTATGAAGAAAAAATTAAAGTCGAGGTGTGCAAAACATTCTTTTTAACAACTTTAGGATATAATCCTAAAAATGACAAGAGGCTGATGTTAGCATTACAAAGACCTATAGATAAACAAATTTACCAGAAAGGGAAGTATGAGAGAAAGAGTAAATATGACAAAGACCTCATTAAAACACATATTATTAAAACATACAATCCTCTTAACTCACATTACAGGCGTGAACATGCCCCCCTTCGACTGTATTTACCAAGCGACATAACCATTACTTTAATGCATCAAAACTTTTGTAATGCTTTTCCAGAACAAGTAGTTTCCTTTGAGGTATATAGGAAAGTCGTTCGGGAAGAAATGAATATTTCTTTTGCACATTTAGGTAATGAGGAATGCGAAGTATGTGCCCAATTCAAATTCCATAAAAATCATGAATTACAAAACAATGACTGTGAGGTCTGCAACAGTTTTGCAATCCATAAATCCAAATATACACAGGCCCGTAAGGCGTATAAAAATGATGTTAAAGAAGCTGAAAAGGAAACAGGTTCCATCTACTACTCCGTAGATTTACAAAAAGTAGTAATGATACCACGAATGGAGCAATTTAAATGCGCAATATTTTGTCCACGTGTCATTGCCTTCAACGAAAGCTTTGTACCTTTAGGAAGGTCTAAAAAAGATAACGTGCCTTTTGCAGCCGTCTGGAACGAGAGTACAACTGGAAGAAAACAGGAAGATATTATCTCGACACTAAATGCATTTCTTTTACATAAACGTGATGCTGATCATATCGTATTATGGATGGATAATTGTTCTGCACAAAATAAAAACTGGGCTATTTTGAGTTATCTGGTATATATTATCAACAGCAATCAAATTAACGCGGAAACAATCACCTTGAAGTATTTTGAACCTGGTCATACTTTTATGTCCGCAGACAGCTTTCACCATCAGGTGGAACAGGCATTACAAAGAAAAAATAAGGTCTATGATTTTAACGACTTCGTTGATGCAGTGCAGCAAGCGAATTCAAGAAAAACCTTTGTAAAAATAATGGAAGTCGATAATTTTTACAATTATATCGACCTATCCTCGCAACATAAAATGAAGAAAGTACAACCTAGAGTGTACCTCAAAGATATTATGGTTTTAGTCGCAAATCGAGGTGAGTTCACGCTGCAATACAAAACTAGCCATGCTGACGACAAAAGTCAAAGTTTAGACTTTTTACAGTTAAAGTACCTGAAGTCAAGAACATTTCCTGAATTCAGTTCAAAATTGACACCCAGAGGAATTTCGGAATATACGAAGACTGAGATTTTAAAGAAACTGTTAGATTTAATGCCAGATAACAGAAAGGGGTTTTGGTTAAATTTACCGGTTTCAGATAAAGTCAGTGACATAGATTAAGTTTTGCTAGATTGATAAAACTATTTTTTTATTTCATGACACCGAGAACTTTTTCTCGGTGTCATGAAATAAAAAAATAGTTAGTAGGATTGTTATTTTATTTGTCGCATTATTTTTAATTTTTTAATTCTAGTATTTTAACTTTAGTTTGATCTCATATTGTAAACGTAGAAAGGCTGTTTTTTTTTGGTTTGTTACTTATGGCCAAAGCCAATTTTATATATATATTTTTAAGTTTTTTGTTAACTTTAGTTTGATCTCAAATTGTAAACGTAGAAAGGCTGATTTTTTTGTTTTATACTTTGAAATATGGCTATACCGGCCATTTTCATATATTTTTTAAGTTTTTTGTAATAATATATGGGAGTAGAATAGAGCCCAACAAGAATTTAAAGTTATTTTATGTAACTTTGAAATTAAGAAAGACTGATTTTTTGTATTAAGTGTAGTTTATTTTCTTAAAATTTTATTGTTCTCAGATTATTTTACCAAGTAAATTGAGACCTAGTGAAACTTCTCGTTACATAGTATTATAATGTTTATCTCAAGTAAAGAAATATTAATAAACACAAACGTTTTTTTTATCTAACACTGTTTTTATTCCAAAGGTATAACCTAAACCTAGTATGAGTTGCTTACAATAACAGCAGTAACTTACTACTTACTGCTAATATTCTAAGCAATCCATATTTCAGTTGCTTCAACTAACACTAGATATAAAAGGATTTTCGTAATTTAAAACTAATTTAATATATATACAATTTTATTGAATGAAGAATATAAAAGCGTTTTATTTAGGCTACATGTTTCAATCATCAAAATTAACATAACTTAAAAAAAGAAGTGCGGAAACACAAAATTGTAACAAAAACTTTGCGCGCCAATTACTCAAAACTATGCAAAACATACTTACTGCTCTTATCACTAGCGCGGCAGAACTAGTGGGTAGTTATGGAAACAAAGTAAATTTTTTTTTTTCAAATTATTTTAATAAAAAATAGGATAAGATAGACTTCTCAGTTATGATTTGTATTGATCGAGTAGAGCCATGACGCTTGAGTAGTAGATTATTTATATGAAAGAAAATAAGGCTGAAAATCGAAAATAAACACTACCTTGAGCAAATTCTGTTAAAAATGTTGTCATCTTCTTTCAATAGACATCAATGACAACGCTATAAATTATAGGCTAAAATCTACTTTTTGTATCGCTCTCTTTTTTGTAAAGCATTTTCATGTCATGCCTGCCTGAAGAGCTTGTGGCTAAATAATAACAGCCGCACGGGTCGATCTTCAAGGTTAAGCAAAGCTTGCCAAAGTCCGTCTGTGGATGGGTGACCATCTTAAAATATTGAGATTCTTCCATGCCTCGGAAAGCACGTTAAGCCGTTGGTCCCGGCTGCCATTTGTAGATTTTTGGCAGTCGTTACGGATTGTCAGTAGCCAGAAAATTTGACACCAGTCTAGCCAAGAAGTACCGTGTAACCCAGTTAATGGGTTATGGAGATCTGGTAGGCAGCCGCTCCACGAAAACACAGGTATTTAGCTGAATCCGGTTTGACTGGGAGCCGACCCCAATATGTAGTTGGAAAAAGGCTAGGCAAATGATGATGCCTGCCTGTAGATGCCTTTTCTAAAAGCAAGCTTTGAGTTAAATATTCACTACATTTTGTTAGGACACAGTTCAGCTAAAAAGACATTCTCAAACCAAATATTGAAACAGTTCGGAACATATTCAACAGTATCGTCACGAAATTAATTTGGAAGGAGAAAATAAATAAACTGCCATGTTAGCCAAATTTACGTGACGAAAATAATATAAACGTTTTGACAAACAGTTAAATGCCGGTTTACGTTTTAGTGCTGACATTACAAATAAAATAAATGTTTACATGCGTTGCGGGTTATAATATTCACTGTGACGAAACACGCACGTTTTGTGGGCTACCAACTCAATAGGCAGGACTGTGGTATGACTCTGAATTTAATACATGAGTGTCAAATACATTTTATCTTTGTCATTCGAATCGTCATTACGTTTCATGCTAAAATGACGTATTAACGCCATCTTGGTTTGATTGACGCAGAAAACTTTGATAGCACGATGTAGGATTTGTGTAACGTCAGGTCTTCTTATAGTAGTTCGTATGTGGCGGTATAAATGCAGCTTATCAATATATATATACAATTCTTCCGTTACTGGTGACTGACTGACTGACAGACAACGCACAGCCAAATCTACTGGTCGTAGAAAACTGAAATTTGGCATGTAGGTTCCTTGGGGAGTTTAGGGGAGCACTAAGAAAGATATTCTCGAAATTCTTACGGGAATGGGATAAAACGGGATATGCAAAGTTAGTCATTATTCGCCTGTAACTATCCCAGTGCAAGGAAAAGGCCTCTTCTTATGCGAAGAAGGTACGAGCATTAATAACTTGTCAATCTTGCTTAAGATGGGTTTCCGATTTCAGATTTATAACTGTCAGTTTTTTTTTGATATGTTCGGGACCTTGAGGTCCTGGTCCTTTGATAGGCGAGGGGTCGAAGCCAACTCGCAGAGGCCCCATTAGACTTTTCAAATGAAATGGGGTGCCAACCGGTGATTATCTCTGTATGTACTATGAAAGTATACCCCGGGACAATCCCCGGTTGGTGCAGTTCTATTGCAAAATATGGAAACAAAAGATGAAGGAGGTTTTGTGAACTGGTAATCGTAAACTATGTAAGAACTATTTGCCACTGCCTGATCACTGACAATTAACAAGGCTTTAAATGACAGAGAGTGACCTATCACTACACTTTTTTTATTTTTTTATTTATAAGTGTACTGCTAAAAAAATTTTTTTTTTTTTTTTTAATGTGTGTGTATAAATGTAGATGGATGGACAGGGAGAGGGAGGCCAAAGAAAAGATGGATGGATTGTGTTAGGAGTGATATGGAAGAAAAGGGAGTTAGTGATAGCGTGACGGTTGACAGGACAGAATGGAAGAAAAAAACGTGTTGCGCCGACCCCAAGTAACATGGGATAAAGGTAGGAAGATGATGATACGTCTACTGCGCGTTCGAGCGTATGGTATCCGTGGGCTACAGCTGAAAATCAGCGTTAGGTGGTAATACCTACTGTTGCCACCTGACACACATATAATGCTGAGCTGAGGCCCATTCGGCACAATATTGTTATAAATACTTAAAATTTGTGATATTCTCTATTTGTAAGGTGTTTTTTTTTATTGTGCCTATAAATGCAATTTTCTTTCTTTCAATAAATGGGCTCCCGAAAACGGTCGCTAGCCAGTGCTACTCACACACTGACACTCAGTAGTGTCAGTGTTTTATTGTTATTTAATGAATAAAAAAATATAGGTTCGAACAAAGACTTTGTTCTTTTTTTTAAGTCGTTACAAAGGGAAAATCGTGGTGGTTATTTTAAGCCACAAGTCAAATTGCTCAAGGAAAATGGATTATCCTAATAAAATAAAACCTCTGAATTAACCCTTTCTAAATTGGTTGTGTTCAACGATAAACTTTAATTAATCGACTTCCGAATAGGGTTGCCTTCAGAAAACAAGTATGTACGGCTTCTTATTCAAAAGTCTGGATTTTTCGACAAAATTTGGAAAAAAAAATACCTAATAAATTTATTTATTAAAGTACACACTGTTAATGAACTTTCTTTTATATTATATTTAACTAGCGTTTTCTTACGGCCTTACTGCACAGAAATTGTGTATTTTTCTGGATATCGCTAAGCTACAAAACTTAGCGATATCGTAATCGAATCATTCCTTCAGATCTTGTTTGTATGTTTTACATACAAACAAGTTTATTTATGTTTTTTTTTTTAATTTCTTACTAAAATTTGTAGCTACACAGACTTAATGGTGAGTTAAGCTAAATTTCAAGACTTTTATAATCATCCGGTTTTTAATCATAGTTTTTTTATCTAAGTGGTAACCCTATTTCTAACTCGACCCAGCTTTTGGTTAATTAGGGGGTTATTTCAACCCTTTTGATGCCATAATGAATAAGATTGTGTTAGCAAAATCCTCGTTATTATTCATTAATTGTAACGATCCTAGAAATTCATTGTAAATCAAAGTCAGGTTTAGTCTTATTAGTGTTTTTATAATAATTTCTAATATTACATCAGAAAGTATTTACATAATAACAGTAAAATATATAAAAACAAACAATTTGGCTTCCCTATAAAATTAGTTTAGATTAAGGAAACTATGGTAGACACCAGATAAATGTGCAATAGCGTTCATTGACCCACGTACACTTCTTGAATTTCTTAATATCAGTAAAAGAAATAAAGACTTAAAGCTGTCCCGAATCGACTTCCTATCTTCTTACGTTCTTTAGTAATGAAAAACGGTAAAAAAAAAATATTTTTCAGGTATCAGGGATTACAGGGAAAGGTCAATGTAATTTATTGCAAATTTATCTTGTGCCTACCATATGCAGCTTAAATCCAGTTTCCGACAAGTAGTTAACAGTTTTATTTAAAGTGACAATATAAGACTTTGGCCATTGTGATAAAAAAAAAACCGCTGTCGTTAAAAAATGCTTTAAATCAAGTGAAAGTCTCATCTTACTGACAATCGATATCAAAAACATTTTGACCGCCGGTTCAGAACAACAAATGCTATTTCACAGCAGAACGCCGTAGTTTACGTTTCTATATAGCTTCACGCTAGTTAGACTAACGAAGCGAACAGAATCCGAAGCGAAACCACCGCTAGTTATATTACAACGAGACACGGTGACCAGGACCTAAGTAAGGAAAATTTGTGCAATCTTATGTGTAGTAGCAAAGTCTGGACACTCCTGCCAGGGTTGCGGAATTTGTTCGAAAGAGTCACCGCGGCCCTGGAACGCAAAAGGCTTTAGAAGGAACACGGATGGGTTATATAGTCAGTATGAGTCTAACACTCCTATCCGCTCCGTCCAGAGCCATGGGTAGGTACCTATTAGCAAGACTGGTGTCAGATTTCTAAGCTTCCGACTATTCGCAAAGACTTTTAAAGATCTATTAATGACAGCTGGGACCAACAGCTTAACGTGTGAGACACGGAGAAATCTCTTCATTTGTAGATAGTCACCCATCCACGAATCAACCACGCCAAGCCTTGCTTAACTTGAAGTTGAAGGTTGACCCGAGCGGCTGTTATTACATTTTCTTGTTTAATGTAAAAATAAGTACCTAAAAAAAAGAAAGAATTGTCTATACAACTAATTTAAAAGCAACATCCGCATTCGCATCTCCGACGCAATCTCTTAGAAACGCCTCGAATTTATCTACATTTTGACAGATTGCGACTGATATGCGAATGTGAACATTGAGCGTTGCTTTAAAATTAAATAACCCTCAAATATTAACGTTTTAAAAAATCCCCGACATACATCCGCATACAAGATATTCAATAAGCTATTACAGCACAAGTAAGTAATTGCTCGGCAAAACTATGTAATTAATTAAGGCATCCTCGTTGTTTCGGGAATTAAATAGATATACGACTATAGATTACTCTGAATTTATTGCTTACACTGTGCGTTGTTCCCCACCACATTCATTTGTTTTAATTGTTTTGTATGTATGTAACACAGACGACGGAATCGCTGCGAGGACATAGTAAGTATAAGGTAAATACTATCAAAAATCAAAAATATTTATAACTACACAATAACTTATATAAGTACGCTGGAAAAATTGAGAAATTTGAAATTTGTACTTCTATATTTGTAACGTTGGCTCGTGTGACGTCACACGCAATTAGTGCTATCTCAATTTATAATGGATTTTAAAACGTGTTTTGAGCGTTTTAAAATCTGGAATATAACAACAAATCATAAATAAATAGTACTATAACCATCTGTAAGGATATAACGGTTTTTCTTGCGTTTCCCGAGATCAATTATTTTTTCTTTACACAAATTTTTCGTATTTATTTTAATAAATCGTTTTTATCTTTTTTGCTTTAGATCCGAGTTAATTTATTAACTTGGATGATCTATTTGGGCATAGTGATGGGAAACAAAAACTAAAGGTATTCAAAACAAAAACAAAAAAAAAACATTAAAAATTTAAAAAAATACTAGTTTGATGATCGATTTTCAGTTCACAGTGTGCCGGCAGTCTTTGAGCAAAAAACTTGACAGCGGTGCGAAGGCATTTCTTAACGCCACATTAGAAAAAAAAGTTTTTTTTTTATTATTCTTTACGTTATTTAGTTAGGATATAGTATCTATTATATGTTTTATCTTAATGGAAATATCATAATAAGTTAAAGTCATAAGTTAAAATAATACTAACTTTTATGTCAAACAACTTTTTGGTTAATTAAAACAAAGAACGTATTTCTATATTTAATGTGTCAACCAGATTACTAAATAATAATTAAATTATTTTTCTAGATAAAACATAAAATGCATGGAAATATTAATTAAAATTAACAATGTCGATGCACAATAATTTATAATGGCTTATCATCACGTTCGTTTCAAGTATTGGTAATGTTTACTAAATAATTAAAATATCATCGCAATGAATAATGTCCAAATCAATTCTACTATAATAATGCCAGTATTTGTGGGTGCTTGTTAGTCAATCAATCCTCAATACTAAGGATTTGGATGAAACTTGACACCAAGGATACATTAGAGTGGAGACTACAAAAATTTGGACCAGGAGGACAGGATACTTTTATTAAAGTAGTACTTTTTCTTGGGTAATTTTCGACTTTCACGAAGGCGTTGTTGGCAAAATTTAGTTTATTAAAAGAGTCGTCTGCTATATGTCGAACGGTTCATGGGCTAAAGCAACCACAATGAGTGTCCCAATAAATGCCCGACGACATCGCGGGAGAACCCAGGCGAAGATGGCAGGACGAGCTTGACGCCTATCGGCAAGATTGGTCTACACCTGCCCAAAGCCGGGAGGAATTCAAGGAAGAAAGGGAGGCCTTTGCCCTGCAGTGGGACACAATTAGCTAAAATATATATTAAAAGAGTGCCTACTAATCAAGAACCTTTCTCAGTTTTTTTTTAATACGCTAAACGACAACACGTGCTAGACCAATTAACTCAGAACGGTAAAAAATCTGTTAAAATAATAACCTTCCCCCATTTCCATTGCGAATTCACATCCATTAAGGCCGAAGCCAAATTGCCCAATTTAAATAAAGATTTTTCTTTTACAGATGGCGCAAAAACCGAAAACTCAACCAAGGAAATGATCAATCAAGTAACCAACATGCACACTTGAAGAAAAGAAGATGGATTTAAAAATATTATTTTCAATTCTCACCATGTTAGTCATGTGTGAATTCAGTTTTTCTACACCCGATATAAACGGTAACACGTCTATATCAAAATTAGATAGCCTAACAAATTCCGCCAAGAAACTAAATGTGGCGACTAACAAAACAGATAATGAATTTGAAATAGAAGAGTTAATTATGAATACCACACTAAACAAAGATAATGCAGATACAATACAAAATAGTACTGATGCATACAATAACAGTGACTGTGTTGGTGACGTCGAATACTGTGATTTATCAGAAGAAGATTATTTGAACCTGTTAAACGAATACATATTCCCTCAGCCAGCAGAATGGGTTTTAATAGCAACCCATGGAATAGTGTTTGTGATTGGTTTAATAGGGAACTCTTTAGTGTGCATAGCAGTGTATAGAAATCATTCTATGAGAACTGTGACGAACTACTTCATCGTAAATCTAGCCGTGGCTGATTTTATGGTGATTCTCATTTGTTTGCCCCCCACCGTGCTGTGGGATGTGACGGAGACATGGTTCTTTGGGACCGCGATGTGCCGAATTGTACTGTATTTTCAGGTGAGTGAGTTCATTTTTACTTTTATTTGCCCAAATTATTCCTTTTATTTACCAATCTTATTATTAAAATGCTTTGTCATCTGGTCATCGAAAGTATTTTGGTTCACGTGTATTCTTTGAAGCCCCATGATACAAAAAAATTACGTATTGAGTATGCGTATGGGCAAATTTTTCAGAGAACCTACCAAAGTAAAGGGTCCTTCGTAAGACAGGTGTATTATAGTTTCACGTAGGTACAGATATATTTTATGATTTCATAAATTTATTTGGCATTGCTTCGGCTTTTCCTTGAAGCCACCTGCGCTTTCTATTGTTATCGAACAAAAGCTACGACACCTTTCTTGAATTTAATATGAGAAATCGATTCTATCTGGCTTGAGAGGAATATTTTCAATTCCATCTTGATTTAGAGGAAAATATGTCCTTACTTTCAGTAAATTGATATTGGTTACGTCTAGATACAAGAATATATTATTACAAGTTGGTGCATTTACTTACTACTAATACTCGATTATAGACTAATTGTAATATTCGTTAATACCGACGTTTGAGTCGACTGATACCCTTGTGAACTACTCAAACATAATAAGCCGTTCACAAAGATTTAATAAATCAACGTCGGTAGTAAAAGATTTATGTGAATAAAATTAAAAAAAAAAATACTTGTAAGAATATACATTTGTTAGATAGCGTATTTAAAAATAAAAAATCTCTGGCTGAGGTTACTGACTGCCTGGTTCGAAAAGGAGCAGGCGGTCATTTAACCTCCACCCCAAGAAGTAACACAAGAAGAATACATTTCATACCGGTCATTATTCTACAGTCAGTGTATGTTTTAATGGAACTTCGTCTCTAAACTAACAATAATATCGAATATCGTTGTAGAATGTTAGCGAAAAATATTGAAAATAAATAAAACGTTACTAGCAAAGGAACGGTTAAGCAGGATGTCGTTACTCTTCTTCCGGTCTATAACACGATGTGAGAAATAACTTTGAAGTTTGAAGTACTATAAAAAAATGTCAAGACCAATACACAAATAGTTTTTAATTAAAACAAAATGGATACAACTTAGATACTCGCATAACTCGGTCAAAAATGAATTAACAGTTTTCAAAATTATTTTATGGTTTGATAAAATTTATTTGTTTGATAACGTTGGTTTATACGATGTGGAGACATCGATACGACAATAAATGAATATATACTGGTTCATAGGAGTATTATAAAACTATAGTAAATCCTGTCAGCGAAAATAAAAATAAACTTTCCAATTGCATAAAACGTCAAAAAAACTCAAGCTGGTCAAGGATAATTATTATAGTGACTACTATTTTGACGAGATATTCCAAGCAGTCTGTTGCAGTAAGTGACATCAAATCTGTGATAAAAGACAACATAGTCGTGTGAACTAGTATTGCAAGCGTTTTGATTTATTGTGGTATCGTTGTCTCCAAATGTATATTATCAAAATAAAGTGCAAACTGAAGCATACACAGAACTTAATAACCAGTCTTGCCAAGGAGTATCATGTGTGTTATTCTGTAATAAAAACGGCAAAGAAATCACGTTTGTTGTATGGGAGCCCCCTTAAATATTTATTTTATCCTGTTTTGTAGTATTTGTTGTTATAGCGGCAACAGAAATACATCATCTGTGAAAATTTCAACTGTTTAACTATCACGGTTCAAGAGATACAGCCTGGTGGCAGACAGACAGCGGAGTCTTAGTAATAGGGTCCCGTTTTACCCTTTGGGTATGGACCCCAAAAAAAGGCTAGGCAAATAAGTGATTATTTACACGCATAATAAAATTGTTCAAGTAAATAATCTCTCATATTATTTTTTTTACAAAAAAATACAACCGACTTTCAAATAAAAAAGTTAGTTAAACACTACAAAGTATTTAACTAACTATCTATATATAATTAACTATAAAACACTCGGAGGTCGGTGTCAAAAAAAGGAAAAACATCGACTTCCGAAATTAAAGTTATTTTATATCTACTTTGCAGTGTTTTTAAAGTCTGTACAATCCGCAAAGGTGAAGTCATTTAAGAGCCATAGACATTTTCTCCTATAGTAGTCATCTTGTAGAAAACTATGTGGCTATGAAACACAAGAACGAGTACGCGAATTAAATAAACCCAAATCAAAAAGTGATTTACTACTAGCTATTCGTACTTCGATAGATAAATAATCTAGTTCCGTGTTTATCAGCTCTGGAAGTTCCTTCCTGTATCCGTCAGAGTCCCGAACGACAAAGTACACCACATCGATAACGCCTGTCATCAGGCCATATCTAGTAGCTTGAAAATAATGGCTTCCTTTGTACGAGCCAGACCCGATATTCAATATGCGTTAAATATTTATACAGACTGCAGATAGAAACTTCGGGTGAACATAATTTAAAAGATTTACGCACCCACCAAATCAAAACTAACTTTATTTATTTGTAAAACTTTAACATTCTTAGATTTTGAATTTCTCGTAAGTTGCTACTGTAGGTTTTGGCTGCATTGATTGATATTTTTAATGATTTTCATTGCTCTCACAATATGGCGACTTTCCCTTAAAATATCTTGGCAACGTGACAGTTTAGGGCACTTTGTTGCTAACATTTTTTGTTTGTTAAGTATCCTCTACCTATATTTCATATGGATGTTAGATCGTGCGCCGCAATTTTGAAAAAAAAAACATAATGGCGGAGGGGAGGAAGGGCTATGCCAGTTCCCATTGAAAAAAGTTCGAACCCCTTTCAACAACCTACCTATAACGGTTCTTAAGATACAACCCGCTGACAGATAGACGGACGGAGAAGGCATAGTAATAGGGTTCTGTTGGTTACGGGTACGGAACCCAATAAACTAAAAATGTACATTAAAAATACATTAAAAAGAAAAACTCTATCTAACTCTATGTCTATGATACGTTTCTGCAGTCTGTGACACAATAGTCAATATTGACTGTTCCGTCGATTTTTTGTTTGTGACCAAAATACAGACCGACCAGGTCTGCAAATTTTGGTTTACGGGAGTTGCAAGGGTGAGAATTAGGATAGCCGGATTGCATCAATAAAATATCTCACATGTTTTATAACTATATTTTATCCATTACTCCACTTTAATGATCAGCTGTTCTACAACATTTACAGTTAAGAATCTTATTCTGTCACTAAATTTGTTTCAAGTCCTGCCAACAAGAAGTGTAATTGCTATATCGTATCAATTTTCAGCCCACCCTATATCACAATTGAACCCTTTACAAAATATGACTATAGAACAAGATAATTTAATTTACACTAAATTCTACACCACCGTCGCTTGCTGGTCTACAAAAGCCCATCTTACCAAACTCGATACTTTATTAGACAAAATGCTTGATATCGAATACGATGTACAATTTATTAGCAGCATCGATCATTGAGGCGAGCGATTAATTTCCGCACGGCTCCTCCCAAGCTTGACACTTTAAACCGGCAGTATGGCCGGCATTTTGGCTAACTGCTTCTATTTGATTAAGTGGTTCGTCTTCGATAATCTCGTTATAGACCGGAGGTTCAGATACGTTTGCGTCGTTGATCTTGTGGTCGCTGGGGCTACTGCTAAGGTTGAAGTTTTGGTTTCGGTTCACGGGTAAGGCAGTTGTTTTGTTTTCAATTTCTCGGTAACAGCTCGAAGTCTCTAAGTTGATGGTGTGACGCACCGGTGCCACAAAAACATGTACGTGAAGTGGCCTAAGTGCGAGTTTTTAAACGTACTCAATCGCGTTTACATTAACGTCAATTTGTATTGAAACTGGATAAGCACCATCTGGAAAATCTCCATGGAAAATTGACATAAGTGAATGTTTACGCGAACGCGATGGAATACGAATAAAAACTCCCACTAAGACCTCTCATCTCTCCCTGATCGTGTCAGATAGCCGTTTCATTGGATGAAGAGATTGAAGGAACAGAAAAGACAGTGCACCTGTATTTGCGCACTCTCTTGTGCACAGTAATATCATCATACTTTACTAATCTCCACTGAGATTTGCCACCGTGACTGAAATTCGTTCGAGATGATATGGCCGAGTGGTGATTTTAGACCATTGAGTCAAGATTTCCCATTTTTTATCTTATTCGTTTTAGGGTACCGTACCTAGTACCTAGTAACCAACGGAAATCCATTACTAAGCCTCCGCTGTCCGTCTGTCTATCTGCGGGCTGTATCTCAAGAATCGTAATAGGTAGACAGTTGCAAGTTTCACTGAGTGTGTATTTCTATTGCCGCTATAACAACAAATAATAAAAATTAAATCAAATAAAAATAAAGGGGGCTCCCATACAAGAAACGTGTTATTTTTGGTTTCTGGTACGGAACCCTTCGTGTTAGAGTCCGACTCACAGTTGGCCGGTTTTTTAACATAAATTTTAGTTTCGTCGCCTCAGAGTCCTATTATCATAATGATAATATTCTTTCTATACTTTGTTGATTATTAATTAACATTAAAATAATTTTAAGCAAAACTTTGTTAATTAAAGTTTTGCAAAGTAGGTAACAAAATTATAATAATTTCGCAGTTTATTTCAAGTTGTCTAATTTTCAATGCTGGTTTACCCGACTGATTTATCTCGAGTATTCAACATAAATCTCTAGGGATTTTACAATACGAGTATCAAGCTTCTGGTTCGTTGTTCCAAACATTGGCACTATCCAAACTTAGTGACTCCCGAAATGTTCAAGTCAGGTTTTCTTATCTGGTTTTCCCCGTAAGGCTAAACGTACACTTAGAATTTTAATCGTTGTGGATAATAATAGGCAATATCCGCGTCAGTCTGCAAACTACAGAACGAGTAAGTTAGCGATTTTATTCGTTATTTGTTCTGTAGTGCGCGATTACCTTACGCAAATGTCAATTGCAACCCAGAGATTTTATTATTCTTTATATATACCAAAGGCTGCTCTGCCAATACAAGCATATTATTATTATGAATAAAGCTAAAAGTAACCTGAAACACATTTGAACACAATATCTTCAAAGATTCTATTTTAATTTCGCAAAATGTGTACATAATTTTCCCGCTGATTGTGCCTACAGACATGCGACGAAAGTGCTCGATATTGCGTAAATTCTTCCGTTTACTGACGTAGCGAGCGAGTACCGACATAGACCAATAATGCGATAGAAAAGACACTCATGTGTCTTTTCTCGAGTATGACAAACTAATCAATTAAGCAGGAAGTTGTGTGTTGTGTGGGAGGGATGAATCACGGCAACGACGGTCTACAAAACCGAGTTTTCTGTGCCACCAACAACAGTGGACCATATTTGAAACTCACACAATAAGTAGTTTGCATCTTTGTTTTTATTTTTAACTTCAATTATCTCGCTAATGTGACACATAAGGACATTGCTACACAATACAATTTTTGTTCTCTGTTCTATCTATATTATAGAAGTTATAATGCGACGCCATTTTGAAACAAAAAAGCGGTACCGGGACGAGGGCTGTCTCCATTAAGTTCAAACCCCTTTATTTATTAACGTTACGCGTCTGTGTTTGAGTCTCAGATGCTCATTAGTATGTACCAAATTTCAACTGAATCGGTTCAATAGATAATGAGCAAATGGAATGTAACAGATGAATAGAAATACGATTAATCCTTTAAATGTTCCGGTTTTCATTAAGATGAACAGAACCCCAGATTTTTTTAATTTTTTTGTCTGATCAATGCCCTAGATTGATGAGTAGAGTCGAGTGATGACAGGTACCTAGGACCTCCCGAATAATTTCTTAGCTTTTAGTACATTATTTACATCATTTTAATCTTTATTTTCAATAAAATCGTTAAACATTTAATTTTTTTTTACTAATTTTTCACCGCTGCGTTTTGGTTGATTGTTCGCCTTACAGACATATTAATCCTACCGCCTCCCAAAGCTGTAGTATGTATTTTAAAATGTGTTCACAGAGAGTGTCGCATCTATACATTTCCTATTCTATGGTACAATCAACTAGATACGAAGTAACACTCAGGACTCGCGCGAATAATGTGGTGTAAATTCAATTTAACATTATTCGGCGTGGATAATGGAATCCAGGGCTGCATTGTTGGGAAGCTTCTGTATTTAATTTTAAATATGTTACGTTAAAAGGATTTTAAATTTGTACTTTATTTATGAGACCCAATTTTATAACTGGTAGATAGTAACAAACTGAGCATCCACTGTTTTATTCAGGATTTTGGCTGTGACAGACAAATATAACGGTCACTTTACATGTATACGCATTGTCTGCGGATCCGGAAATTACACGATTTTACCCGTGCGGCAATTATTTTTTTAGCCACGTGTGTATAACCTCATAATACACACACAGGTAAAAATGGGTATCCTTAGGATGTTACCAAACCAATCGATCGATCGTCGATGATGCAATCGATCGATGGTAGAGTGTTCGATCAGCCAAAGCTACTACACCAATCGACCAACGTCGATCGATCAATTGTTTATAACCTGGTATCCATCGGTCAGCCAAAGCTAACCACATTAATCGATCGATTGGTGCAGTAACACCCTTATCTATTTTGATTCGGAAAGCACAAGATACAATAGCGATGTGGTACAGACAGGACTTAAAATAAGCCGTACAATTTCTGGCACATACGCAGAATAATTTACTTGTCAAAGGCGGTCAAAGGACTTTGCCCCATACCACGAGGAAGTGTTCCGCTAGCATTTCCGTCTTCCGAATAAATTGTTCTAGTTTGTTATTGTTTATAGTTATTTACGTATGTGTTTAGGATATTAATAACTCGGCTATTTATGGTATACCTACTGATGATTAGGCCGTTGAGCTTTGATTTTTCAATTGGAGTAAAGGCACTTATATTTATCGAAATGATTCATGAGAACATGAGAAGACGCTCGGTCGCGAAAAACCTATTAGCCATTACGTCAACAAAAGAACAGCCCCCAAAACAACCTAGTTTGCCAACTGTGAGTCTAGATTATAATAGACAACGAAAGGTTTAATCCAATAATTGGGTTTGTTCCAACTTTCGACCTTGTCAGATCAGTATTAACTTTAACTGGACCCAAAAGTTCATAGACCGAAATAAACATTAAATTAATTCAGGTTGCAAATAGTTTTCAGACTTAAATAAATCTAAAGTTACTACAGTAAACACAGCTACTCTACGTATCACCATTTTAGCTGATAGACGTCCACTGTAAGACATAAGCCTCCCCCCAGTGTTGCCACATCCACCGGTCCTATGCGTCTCGTATTCAGCGGAGTCCCGTGGCCTTCACCAGGTCATCGCCTACCTTATGGGAGGCATTCCAATGCTACGTCTGCCAATGTGCGGTCGCCACTACACTTCACTGCGAATGCTCCCTTTTTTTTAAGGATCATCAAATGACTTCTTTCGCTCTGGGTGGAGCGGAAGGGCGTGTCAGACTCTTACTGACTAAAAACCATCCGTGTTCCTTCTAAAGCCCTTTGCGTTCCAGGGCAGCGGTGACTCTTTCGAACAAATTCCGCAATTCTGGCAGGCTCTGGCCCTAGCGGGCCCCGCCTCTTATGCTGACATCTCTTTGAGCCCATTTACATTTCCCTTTGGGTGTCTTAACACTACGCGTCATTGTATTCCTAACAGCGGAAAGTGGTTCGATGCTGGATGTTTCCTTTTGCATTAAGGATTGCTATAACGATCGGTTTTATGTTTTCCTTATCTAGTGGATTCCCATGACCTTTCTTAAGGTTTCTAGAAATTGTGTTTTTTGTATACCTATTTTATTGAAAGCCCGGGGGTGCAGGTGCACTCTCTAACATCCCCCTCCCAGAGCCCAAGGTACAAGCCATGCTATAATAATTGAATAAACACCACCTGTTTACATTCCACTGTGACCTTTCAACCCATAACGTTCGCCACACACGACCAGTGGCGATGCACTTAGTGTACATAATAGCTTAAACAAAGCCATTAGAGCTTGGTATCGACTGTCTCGTTTATTCAAGATGTATGTATTTCTTAAAGATATTATTATACCAAAGATGATAACAGAATAACAAGGAATTTATATAATTTTTTTTGGTCAGTTTTTAATCAACCGGCCAAGTGCGAGCCGGACTCAAGAGCAAAGGATTCAATACAAATTACAATTCGTCAGTTTTATTTTTTTAAAACCCGAGACTTCTTATAAGATTTTCCTATTATTATCTATACTTATGTACAATACAATACATACAATGTATGTATGTATGTATAATAAAGGTGAAGAGTTCGTTTGTTTGTTTGTTTGAACGCGCGAATCTCTGGAACTATCAATCGGATTTTTAAAATTCTTTAGGTATATGATAGCCACATTCATGAAGAACGCTATAGGCTATACGGGAACGGGAAAAACGGGATATGCGCGTACGAAGGCGCGGGCAAAAGCTAGTATAATTATAAATGTGAAAGTTACTCTGCTTGAAACCTTTTCACATGATAACGGCTGAAGGGATTTGGGTGAAATTTGGCACACGGGTAGACCATGTCCCGGAATAGGACATAAGATAGACTTTTCCTTCCGATAGTATATTTCTTGGGGATAATTTTCAACTTTCACGCGGGCAAAGCCGCTATACAGAAGCTAGTAATATAAGCATACAAATATTTTATACCCATTACCCATTCTTCTATTTTTACCCACTAAAAACTTGCTCTTTCATGATTATAATTTTTACTTTAATACAAGCCCAAAGCTGTTGTCTTTGATTCTGCACTATATTCCGACAAACGTAAAATCTAAATTAATATCAAATTTATTGCAAGATCGAGAATGGCTCGCCCGACTTTTTTGTTCTGTTCGTTACTGAAATGCACGGGAAATTCAAGTGTACTATATTTGCCAGTTTTTAATATGAGTCCCCTTTAAGCAAGTACACAAGTTAGAACAGGAGCGAGAGGTAAATCGCTTCACCAAGCCCGAATATCGTCAAGACATTCACAATTTACCTCCCATATTCGAGACATGTTCCTGTTCATTTCTAGTATGTAAGCTTCGTCGTTGGTATGTTCACTGAGGCGAACTGTTACATACCGACTGAAGAATGTTGTCTGTGGTGGATCTGAAGTTACTGCCGTGAACTTGGTAGTTAATCAAGACCTGTGGCTAAATCTTATACGTATAAACGTCTAACCATATAAAACATGTATAAAAAGGTCTGAAAAACAGCTTTAGTCCCGGAAACCTGTCTGGACTTTGAATGCTGCGTATACAATCATATAATATTGCGTTTCGTGACAGTATAAATGAGGTAAATTTTTCTAAGATTCGATAGATTTCTTTTGAGTATAAATACTCGGCCTGTCATCCAAAGGCTGTCTGGAAGACCAGTGATTACACTGAAAAGCCCAAAAACAAATGACTGTCGTCGACAACAATTTGTTTTTGTTCTGTACAAAACCATACCAAAAACCAAAGGCCAATTTTACCATTTCGATAACCACTCCACATTTCCAAACATAGTGACGTCACATTCAAATCGCCCTCTGAGGCAGACTGTGGCACCGCTCACACTCAGATTTAGTGCTAACTACGTAATTGTTATGTAAATCTCAAGATTTCTCTCATACAGTTACTGGTCGCACAGGGGCTTGTTGTTGGATTACGCAGATTAACTGCGGAGGCAGATGAGGAATAAAGATAATGTAATAGCCAGAGCTGCTTGTTAGTATAACAAAATATTCCTTCTATGAATGTTCGAGGTCTACTTATAGAGATTAAATAGTCCTTTTAAGAGAAAAGAAGAGTGTGACGCAATAAAAAAAACTGGCCAAGTGCAATTATGACTTGCACACGAAGCGTTCCGTACCATAAGCCGAAAATAAAATGTTTCTTGTATTGGGGCCTCCTTTTATTTTTATTTATAGTTAGTTTTTTGTTATAGCGCCAACAGAAATACATCATCTGTGAAAGTTTCTACTGTTTAGCTATCACGGTTCATGAGATACAGCCTGGTGACAGACTGACAGACAGACAGACGGACGGACAACGGAGTCTTAGTAATAGGGTCCCGTTTTACCATTTAGTATTACCTTTGTATAGTTCATAACACATGGCGCCATTTTTAGTAGCAGTGGCACACATAGTACAATCGGCGTTGGCCAAACACATTAAGTACATTGAGTGCCTTTAAAAGCACATCTGAAACGATGTCGATTTGCGATCGGACCAGTCACGTTAAGTAGCAGTGGCACACATAGTACAATCGGCGTTGGCCAAACACATTAAGTACATTGAGTGCCTTTAAAAGCACATCTGAAACGATGTCGATTTGCGATCGGACCAGTCACGTTATTGGCCATTTCCGCTGCAGTAACAGCCTTGCTTTAGACCCAGTTTTGTTGAAATGTTAAATCTAAGTCGGTAATGTGGTTGCGGAATTTGTTCGTAAGAGTCAGTCACCGTGGACTAAAACCCATCCGTGTTGGATGGATTTTAGTCAGTAAGAATCTAGCACCCTTCCACTCCGCTCAGAGTGCAAGGAGTCATTTGATGATTTTAAATACTTAAAAAAAGAATTTAGGTAACATTTTATTTATTTTATTTTATTTGATAGGTACACCAACAACTTCTTCACTAGAGACATTAACGTCATAAAAATTACACATGCATTGAGTTATGGTGAATTAGTCACGTACAGGCGTACACAGCAGTTACGTAAAAATTGATTCTTAAACATACGTCTTAACAAGATTCTTTACTCGTGAGGATACAAAAACTATATTAGCAACAAAGAACAAAACATTATAATATTATAATATCAACACAACTACCTCTATATAGTTTGTGGGTGTCCTTCTGCAGAGTTTTGTCACCTTTTTAACAAGGACAGACATGTAAAATCGATCACCGTTCTTCACTGCGTCTGCTATTTTTCAAGTATCGCTATTTTTCAAGGTCTCGTGGACACAAGCTGACTGGACTACTGAGTGCCTACACTCAGCGATTTTAGGTTCTCAGATCCCGAAGTCGGGCAAAATAGTGCTGTTAGTTATTCCAGAGTTCGGAAGTTAGTGGTTTGACGCCTCGTAAAGCATGTAAGGCTATTGGTTTTCTGTGCCTGATTCCTTCCAGTTGTCGTATGCCCTTCCTATTGGGCTATGAGAATCAAGGAATACTTGTGATCCTTTGATATTAGTAATACTTTGATATTGGCCACTGTGATCGAAATCCGGTTGGGAGGATTATGTAATAATCCTAATAAAAATAAAAACTTTTTATTTTCCGCATTTCTTTGACTTAAACTAGTTAAAAACTTTGGGTGATTGCTGTTGTATCAGCAGTAAATACGAGTTGGACAATATTATGTTTCCTTATCCGGGACCTATGATTTAGCTTCCCAAAAGTTTAAGTCACTCCAAATCCCAAATGTCCGTTTATTTTACGAAACTCAGAGCAAAAACGGTGCAGCTTATCTAACCCGGAAGCAAAACAGTGTACATCAAACATTTGTATAGGGATAATAGAAAGGGCACGATAAATATGTTGATATAGGTCAACCGAGATTTTATATGCAGACAATTATCAACGTAAACCTATAAATATACTTTTTCTTCGAAATAAATGTTATTTAATACGTTACCTCAGTGTTAAGAACAAGGATCTAGTAATAGTAGTAACGCTTGGGTCAGCTATGATGTAATACGTAACCGAACGTCTGCAAGTGTTTATAGGCTAGAAGTATTTTTTTTTTTTTTTAAGGATGGGAAATCATTAAATGACTTCTTCCACTCTGGGAGGAGCGGAAGGGCGTGTCAGACTCTTACTGACCAAAACTCATCCGTGTTCCTCCTAAAGCCCTTTGCGTTCCAGGGCCGCGGTGACTCTTTCGAACAAATTCCGCAACCCTGGCAGGCTCTGGCCCTAGCGGGCCCCGTCCTCTATGCTGACATCTCTTTGAGGCGCGCGTGAAACACAACGCGCCATCGACCCGGGCCTTGAGGTGATCGGACAGCGAGCCACCCAACGCTCGCCGTCCGAGGCTAGAAGTATTAGGGATCAAATTTGAAAGAGTTCAGCAATTAGATTTCGACTCATACCCTTTTTTTTGCTGCATGTCTTTTATGCGCATCAAACCCGAACGCGTAAACACGCCGACAGAAGGCGCTTTCCGGTTCTACTGAACCAATTAACACGATGCGCGACGCGAAACGATCACTTTTTAGGATGACGCCTTGTAGTATTTCAAGCCTTTAATTCCAACGCCTTGCCTGCAACCTCTTAACATTTAACCCCTGTATTAGAAGTTAACAACCCTTTTCCTTCTTGTTGCAGTCTGTATCAGTGACGGTGTCGGTGCTGACGTTGACGTTCATCTCCGTGGATCGCTGGTACGCCATCTGCTTCCCGCTCAAGTTCAAATCCACCACAGGCCGCGCTAAAACCGCCATACTTATCATATGGCTGCTGTCTTTGTTGTTCAGTAAGTATATAATTAATCTAGTTTTATTTTTCATGCTGAACTGTGACGTGGATTTAAAAGTCCCGTGTATTGTAAAATCGGCGTCAATGACGTTATCGATGGATAAAATAAAAATGAAACATCACGTTTGCATCCTCTTAAAATGAAAGGTAAAGTTATGAGTGATTATATCCTCAATTTGCCTGTGAGCACAAGTTTGGGTCATGTAACAAGCGACAAGCCTGCGTCCGTAACAGAGCTCAAATTAAAACTGTAGCTGGAGCTTAAAGATATTTATATCATCATCATCTTCCTACCCTTATCCCATGTTACTTGGGGTCGACGAAACACGTTTCTTTCTTCCATTCTGTCCTGTCAACCGTCACGCTATCACTAACTCCCTTTTCTGTCATATCACTCCTAATACAATCCATCCATCGTTTCTTTGGCCTCTCCCTGTCCATCCATCCACATTTATATTCATAACTCTTTTAGTTACGTGCATTTCATCCCTCCTCTTCACATGGTCATACCAAGATAAGCGGTTCCCTTTCAACTTTTCCGTTAAAGATATTTATATACTCACATATAAAAAGGAAAATGACTGACTGACAACGCACAGTCGAAACTACTTAGACAAGGTTCATGAAATTTGCACAAGGCATTCCTTGTATGATGTAGGTCAGCACTAAGAATTGATTTAAGTTTATATTAAATTATTATTTAATTGAATTGATGAAGACCAACCTTTAAGGGGGTGAAAAGCGGGACAATCTTTAAGACTAAATCTGTGCTAGCTGTAAAGTGCTAGATCGTAATAGAAGAACCCAACAAACCTATCCTATCTAGAGATCGGATCATGTACCCAAGGCTCATCAGTCCCACCGGTGACCAAAACACTAACTAGTCTCAGGCTCGTGAAATTGATTAAAATCCATAATTTTTTACCAAAATTGGACACCATGAATTGTAGAAAATCAGATTACATGTAGCGATACGTAAATCGATACATCAAATCCGAACACGATATAATACACCCAACCGCTGTTATTCTATCCATCATTAATCATTTCCTGAGCTGTGTTGAAAAGCTTTCAAATGGCTAACATAAATAGAGCCAATTTTAGATCATTATTCAAAAAGACGTGATTGAATGTCGACCGTTTCCATCAAAAGACATGGAACATTCGACGCCAAATTAAAATTTAAGTTAAAGTCACACAGGCAGAAGCTTTGCTCGATGCTTAGAGCTACACTACTTGTTGGTGACATGATTAAAGATTATTTGTGGCCACACTGGAGCTGGACTCTTTAAAAGATTTTAAAGATTTTAATTTTCTTTAAAGGCCTTAATAGACGGGGAGACCTGGTTCGAGAAAAAGAAAGTCTTCGCCATGCAGCAGTACAACATATGTAGGCTTAGAATCAATGATCGGAGTAGGTCGAGCTATTTCTTAGTAGTAGTTGTTTTAATATGAACACTCGCACTATGCTCACACTATTTGAAATTTAAATAACAAATTATTAAATGAGTTAGAAATTACTTAGTAAAAAGCTATTCACGTCTTAAGGAATTAAGAACGAATACAAACCCCTCCGACGGGTAAGCATAAGACGGACACCATTCAGATTAGTCTAGCGGCACAGCCCGCTATTCTATTCTTTTGTTTCCACTAGTCATGTCGAGCGTTACATCTGAGCGGCAACATCGCACATTGGATATTAGCGACGCGTCGCTGATGTTAGTTTGACCACGTCGTGCGCTCATTACCAATACATAAAACAAACTCTCTTTTATCGTTTATAGTAAAAAATCAACGTATTTATTCGAATCACATTGTTTCATTTAGAATCCCGGGAAAATTCCATATTAACATAAACGTTTGCAGTAATTGAACCAAAATAGGTCGGAGTAGGTAGTACTCCGACCACTGCTTAAAATATATGGGAACACTAACGTTTGATACCGTGTTCCATGCGCTGCCACTCAAGCTCTGCAACTTACTAAACGTGGTACCAACGCTTTGCTAGTGTAGTTTTGACCGCAAACTGATCTCTGGACTGATTGGCAAAATCTTAATTATTCGACATACCCTTAACTATGTCCACGCACATCTGGAACACCCTGTAGAAAAGAATAAACAATCTGCTAATCAGTTACAAAACAGCTCACAGATTTTAAGGTGAAAGTGTTCACGATGTGATCATAATTTTTTTTTGTGAGTTTCCGTTGACATCATTACAAACATTACAAACTCTAAAAAATAACGACCCCATTTGCTTGTTAATAACAGTACCAAATTATTTCCAAGCGATGTCATTTCTATCTCACAGCCTCTTGTTCCGTGCCTCCTAATTAATTAATTCCTTATTCATCTACTTCAAGTTTAAAATCATTTTAAACGCCATTTTATTCTGAAACTTCCACGTGCCTCTTTATTATATATTCATGTTTTAATAAGGATAACAGAATTGTTTCGTGTACGATCATCTTGCCTTCTCCCTAGGGCATTAGAACCGTCTTAAACATTACCTGAAATTCTCTTGAGATTTTTTGAAATGTATGGGCACATTTGAGCTATATGTTAAGAAACATTACACATCGTGGTCCCTGATGGAATAGGCTGTGCACGCACACCCATAAACGTTTACAAACAATATCATTGCGTGTTGCTTACCAAATGCTTTGTTTTTGTACAGATGTACAAAAACAAAGCATTTGAATCTTCTTCGTTAAAAGAGGTTATCGGTCACGATATTTCATCCAAACTTGTAATCCTTAATCTTAGAAGTGAATGAACAGATTTTCATAAAACTTGAAAACATATGCAAGATACCTACGTAGGTCTAAAAAGAAAGAGAAAGCTATTTAACACTTTCTAAAGAAACCTTAAATAAGTCTTACTGCCTCTCTAAACTCCTTTTCGAAAAAGTTGACCACTAACTTTTTGTACCTAGATATCTTGCGTTTGCATTAATTATATTCTATATAATAAAGTAAATAAGGATACGATAACATTTTATCCTGACTGACCTGTTGGTGAAGTGGTTAGTGACCCTGACTGCTAAACCGGAGGTCGTGGGTTCGATTCCCACTCAGGACAAATCTTTGTGTGATGAGCATGATCATTTGTTCTGTGTCTGGGTGAAGTTTGTCTATAATATGTATGTACCTATTCAGAAATATACAAGTATGTTTATCAGTTGTCTGGTTGCCACAGCACAGGCTTTGCCTAGTCTGGGATCGGATGACCGTGTGTGAGTTGTCCCAAGATATTATTAGATAATATTATGTATCCGACATCATTATCAGACAGTTTAGTTAAACCGCCTTGATTGACTCATTGGTCCCATCATCCATAGTCCTGGGTTCGGACTCGCGTCTGTCAAGGTTTTACCAAGTTTGTTCAAAAGAAAATTCCCAAAAACAGCCAAGATTTGTGCTCTCTAGTTCCCTCTACTCTTCTCTGCACGACCAGTCGCTCTATGGAGTCGTTACCCCGCCTAGTAATGACATGACCAAAGTACTGCAGTATGCGCAACTGTACTATGGCCGACAGACGCTGCGTGATGCCTAGCTCCTGGAGGATGGACACATTTGTGCGGAACTGCGTCTACGATATCCCGAGCATTTTCCTCCAACTCGCGCACTGTCCACGTCCCTGCCACGTAAAGAAAAATCGGGAATACAAGAGTTCGCACGAGCCTGACTTTGGTGGCTTTGGTAATGTTGCGATTCCTCCACACTTTCCTTAACTTCTCCATCGCAGTTCTGGTTATGGCCATACGCCGTTTCACATCATCTACGCAGCCACCGTTGTTTGTGATTTGTGCTCACCTAAATGCTATTAAGGCTCACTCATTATTTAAAATGGTCACATCTGACATAATTAGCAAAATGCACATACAATTATCTACCTTTGTAGATGTGATGCTAAGTATTTCTATAACTAAACATACTGTGGTTACAAGCAGCCAAACCAAGCAACATTTCAAACCATCAAAATTATGGCCAAACTATTTCAAACCCCTGTGGCCTTAAAACAAAGTTAACAGACGATACGGTTGGCTAAACAGCTCAGTTTAAACTGCATCAAAATATGCTTTGACATTCACTGAATTGAACTTTTGGTAATCATATGATCCGCGTCACTAAGAGCAGTGATTCTAATTGATATATCAGTCAAATGTGGGTGAATAAGGATGGTTACAACCTTTATTGAATATTTTGTCGTCAGTCTGTTATGCTCATAAGTTTGCCTTTCCTAAAAAGTTTTTCTTTTTAAGAGACCTCCATACATAAAAATATGTATGTATGAAGGTCTCTGCGTTATCTAGGGGGACACAGTGGAGAACATTTTTAGGTACATTATAAAGTCCTCCTGCCCGATTCCTCCCGACCGGCCATCGTGGCCAATCTCAATGGAGACTAGCCATCGGCGCGGGACATATTATAGTGCACAAGTGTGTGCGCTCCCTTTTCCATCACTCTCATATTCTGATGAGAAGGCAACCCAACAAACCAGAGAGAGATCGGGCGCAAGACCAACGGTTTAACGTGCTTTCCGAGGCACGGGGGTGGGTGTCACACCACCAACTCCGGGCTGTCATTGAGAAATTCCTACTGGAAAATCCCAATAACACTTTTTATTAGTGTCATTATATTAGAGCCAGTCTCATCAACTACTGGATTTAAAAAAAAAATAGTTTTTCAAGACATTGTCAAGTGGCAAATAGATTCTTTATGTGATCTGCACTGTCTCTTTTTTTTTTGTTTGCACAATTTTATTTTAAGATTTTTTAGCCTTCCTACGTCTTTCCACTTTATAGAACCAACAGTTTAATAGATATATTATTCTTGTGACGTCACCTCTCCTTTGCAGCCGGTGTCTTTGAACACGACAAAGGAAATATAAAAGCCCGTTTTCTTGTTTCTGCAGACTTACCGTTTTATTTATCTTTCACCACATATGTGTGTGCAAGCCATGCTTATGCTCACTGTACCTTGGCGGCGTACTGCGATTGGCATGTTCGCTGAAAACATTTTCTTTGCGCTTATGGGGAACCTCAGGACGTCTTTCTACGTTTCCTTCTTTATTGAGAGCAAGCACTTTACAATGCTTTCGTAAATTCTTTGTTTGTTGTATGTTCTGTACATCTACTGCAGAAGAAAAAACTGTACCTACTAATATCAACGAGATGTCTTTTGTAAATTTTTGGTTTTCTTTTTAATATTTTGGATAAGTTTGTAATTTTAATTACACGGGTGCCAATCTGCTAATGCCTAAAATAAATGACTATCTGGGTACATTTTACCTAACCTTGTCTTTCTCCACCAGATGTACCAGAATTCGTGGTTCTCCAAGTGCAGAGCAAGATACAGCTTCGTTTCAACGTACAATACTTCATGCAGTGCACCTCGACCTGGTCAGACGAAAGTGATCTCAAGTGGCATATCGTTAAAGCATTGTTTTTATACACGTGAGTATTTTATTTTTCGTAGTTTATTAACACGAAAATTTGTACCCTTAGGACCCAGTGGTGTACCAACCACGACCAAAGCTCAAGTTCCAATCCAGACAAGGACTTATTTTCATCACTCATGCTCTCATAACGGTGAAGTGTCCTCTTCACCGTTATGAGAGCATGAGTGCATGAGTGATGAAACAAGGAAATTTTAAGCCTTGTATGAAATGTTTTAGGCTGGTTATGCTGTGCTATCCGGCCAGTTAGCTGTATACGTCACCGGAAAGTTGTAGACTCCGAAAGATTGTAATAATTCTTTATTAGATTATGATTATTCGATAAATTATGAAAAAAATCGTTTTCTATAAAATAAATCCCATTCAAATTCAACAGTTTCAAATAAGAAAAAAAAATGGAAAAAATTGTTTATATTTTCACGCAATAATTTACAGTCTTGCGGCGTTTGCAATTTTCCGGTGATATATACAAGGTGCAAAAAATTAAACGAAAAATCTGAAAAAGGGTTATTGTACTCATCATGATAATTTTTTCTATGGCACCAATCCTGAAATCGCCAAAACACAACTGCTCTATAAATTTATGTTTGCAAGCTTTTTCCACGATTTGACTCCCCATAGTATAAGTTGTTCATAATGATGAGTAAAATTAATCCTTTTTAGGTTATGAGTTACTTCTGATACACTTTGAGCGATCTGAAAGGAATGTAGAGTGGATTTCTCGCCGCATTTGCTTTGTAAATTTTCCCCGACATAGAAGTCGCCTTTACACAAGCTTATAAAGAGCTCTAGCTTTAAAAGCTGCTCTTGGTTTTAAAGTTCACAATCTATAGCGGAACATCAAAGGCTAAAGAGCTTTCCAGTACCCTTCGATTCCTTTTGCACAAGTACTTTTCAATTCTTTTTACTTTAGGGACGTTAGAACATGTAGGTTAGTCTACTCAAAATTATTTTGCGAATGTGCAAAAAGAATAAATGTCTTGGTGCCAATTCTACAAATTTTCAAGCAAAGTTCCCATTCATATTGTCTATTCTATTCGTTTTTTTTACAGATTGCGACTGAGATGCGAATGTGAAAGTTGCTTAAAAATTAGTAGAATTTGGCCCTCTTATATTATTTTGATTTGAACGGCCGGCACGGATTAAACCTAAAAAAAACAGTCATTTGCGAATCGGACCCTCGTGCAAAAGGTTCTAGTAGAATCATTACTTTCGAACATGTTATTTTTAAAATCATAGGTTTACTATTGATACTCGTAGTCTTATAATTCTAACTAAAATTATAAATGCCAAAGTGAGTCTGTGCGTTTATGTTACGCTTTCACGTCTAAATTGCAGAACCGATATTCATACGATATTCAGACGGTTGGCTCCTATTTTAAGGTGGTTTAAAAAAAAATAACCTCGAAGGGGATGGTGGAGTATGAAAGACCCCGCCGTTCCCTTCTAACCTAACCTGTCAAAGTTGGGGTACCCTGAGTCCTTCGCTCGCTTCGCTCGCTTTTGCACATTGTAAAATAAAGTGCGCAAGTTGACACATTAAACTTAGGTATAATGACTATCGACATTTTTAATCATTCGATACTTTAATCACTCGGCATTTCAAACTTAGACATTTTAAGCTTAGGTATAACATGTTTCGATATTTCGACACAATCGATAATTTTTTCGATGTTTTGAACATGGACATTTTACCCGCAGGTACTTGAATTGTCGATGTTCAAATATGTACCCGGTTACCTAAAAATCGAGCTCTACGTCATCAAGGAACCTCAACGTCCCTCTGTTTCCAGATTTCCCCTGCTCCTGATGATGATAGCATACTGCCAGATCGTCAGAGTGCTCTGGAGATCAGACAATATCCCAGGACATACGGAGTCACACACGCTGTGCTCAACACCTCAAGGACATAACAACTGCAAGAATTGTGAGTACTGTTCTGTTTTTCTTTCTTCATTTTCTTTTGACTACTTCTGCTTTTGCTGGATGTAGATTACGGGGGAAATTTTGCTGGATGTAGATTACGGAGGAAATTTTGCTGGATGTAGATTACGGAGGAAATTTTGCTGGATGTAGATTACGGAGGAAATTTTACTAGATGTAGATTACGGAGGATATTTTGCTAGATGTAGATTACGGAGAAAATTTTGTCATATTCATCAGTTTTGCAAGTGGCTTTAATTGACATAATAAAAGCTGCAATTGTTTCACAAGGATACTTTTTTTTCCTTCTCAAAATGTATTGGTTATTTTTTGCGACACCTTAAAATACTTCCGTAGTAGGGACATATAACAATATTAATATAAGCTGACCTTTAATTTAATTTAAACTTAATACTATGATAGACCATCCAAAGAACCAAATAAACATTCTATTAGCATTACCGATTGTCCAAAAGTAAAATTGACAAGTGTTACCGAAATGTCACGTGGTCCCTTTTATTTAGATTTTTTGATGCCAGTATTTTTTTTTTAATTTCTGTTTCTTATTTCATGTAGGTTTTTGATAGTAATAAAACTTTTTTACAAAAAAATACAACTGACTTCCAAATAAAAAAAACACAAAGTACCTTTGGTAACTTTAATTTTGGAAGTCGGTGTTTTTGGTTGTTTCTTCGTATTATGACACCGACTTCCGAAACAAAAGTTATATTTTAAGTGTGTTGTTACAGTTTGTTGTGTGTCGGAAGTCCGGTTGTATTTTTTGGCAAAACGTTTTTTTGAAGTCGGTTTAAAATACTATTTTGTATATTCCTAAGATTGTGGTTAGGAATTACCACCAACGCGACGTGCGTAATAATTGCAACTTAAAATGTTTGTAGCCAAACTTACCGGCCGTAATAGCCAAGCTTGCTGACTTCCTTTCTCCATCCAACCAATGCCCTTTGCCATCCCCAGGAAACAGTCTAATATTTCTATCAGTCCTCTCGTTTCTGTGCCTAGGGTTGGCTGCTAACCGGCGTACCACGCCTTCAATCCACACAAACGCGTCAACAGAGGGTCAGCTGCGATCTAGGCGGAAGGCTGCCAAGATGCTAGTGGCGGTGGTCGTCATGTTTGCTGTCTGTTACTTTCCTGTACATCTGCTGTCTGTTTTGAGGTAAGGATCTATATATATTTTTAAAGAAACTTTGCCCCACACTAGGAATTTCTCCTGTATCGTGGGTGCGTTTACAAACATACAAAGTCACATACACACACAGCCAGACCCGGAACAACTATCTGTAAGCCATACAAATATTTGCTCTCTCTTTTTCTCTTTGCGGGAATCGAACCCGGAACCCGCGACACGTAGCGTAGCAGTCAATCGCTCAAACATTGCGCCAATCGTGCCTTCAATTATATATAATTATAATAAAGGACTTAGTTGTTTATTTATTCAACACTAAATGCTCACAATATGCAGACGTGGACTTAATGTCATAGGCATTCTCTACCTGTAACCATAGCATAACATTCAAGGTTCTCGTGGTAACTCTGAAATGGCACTGGCAGCGTAGTAAACATTTAACTGCTGAAACCATGATGGTGTGCTGTAAAGTTTCATCTTTTTAAAATGGACGTTATTAATGTGAATATGGACTTTAAATTAGTTGAACTTTTTCGCGCATATGATGATCCACCTGACAGAAAGTTCTCAAAGTTTGAGAACTTTCTGTCTGTACACCTATCGTCGCTACTTGCTGAAACGATACCAAACATCTTGAGACAAACTGAAAATTGTCTTGAAGACTTACTTTTTCGCGATATTTTTCCGATAAAAAAAGTTAAATACTGGTCTGGCTTAAACTTTGCCCAAACTTTAGAATTCCACAAAATAGATGAAACATTATTGAACGACTAAAGTCAACAAGTTCAGAACAAACAAGGGATGCCTTTTAACAGAACAATTTATATTCAATTCAGGTTCGAAAAAACAGGCCGGGAAAATTAAACGATACCCATTATTGTACCCATTTCAAGTCTATTTTACTTCGTGATGGTAAATATTCAGTTCAATTGTACAGATATTTGCTAATACTTAATGTCTTGAAGAATTCGCTAAAACTAAGGAAAATATAATTTTGACTTATTCCAAGGCGCACTAGAATTGTATTCCGGGCAGTTCCAAATTAAAAATCAACATAATAATAATACATAAAATCTTTCCCGTGACCTCCAAAAATTTTAAAGTTCAAATTGCAAAAAAAATATACAATGTTGTGTGGAGACATTGATACGAAAATAAATGAAAACAGCCGCTATTTTGGTCCTGAGGAATATTTTGAAACTATTATAAAACCTGTCACCAAAATCAAAATTAAACTTTTCAATTGCATAAAACGTCAAAAAAACTCAAACTAAAACTAGTCAAGGAAGGAGACTACAATTTTTTTTTTTTTCATTTAATTTGGGTTTGCTCTTGACTCTAGTCTAGGTCATAGATGACAGACAAAGTCGACGATGGAGCGAGCTCCACGCAGTCTGTTGCAGTTAGTGACTTCAAATCTGTGATAAAATATATAATAATAATAAATAATAATAATAAATATCTTTATTTGCCAATAATACAATATATAATGGCACTTATAGTTTACAATTTTTCAACTTTTGTATACATCGGAGACAACATTTACATTAAACATTTAGATGATAGGAATCTGTACGCAAAAAGTTAAACTCTGTCTCTTAAACTAGGTTATCCTGTATCTTAAGAGACAGTGTTACACAATGAGGGCACAATTTAATGTATAAGTGGACTGTGTCATTTTACCTTAGAAGGGACAAAAAAATAAAAAAGTTATCGTTATAATACTTAAGTTTTAACATGTTGTTGTGCATGAGTATGTGAGAGTGCCAGGGTGAGGTTGAATGAGAGTAATTGTAGGTATGTGGGTGTGTGAGTGTGTGTGAGTAAGTAGCTGGTGTATTGTGGTGTGTAATTGAGAGGAGAGCGGATGTATGTGCGAGTGTGTGGATGCGAGTACGGCAGTATTTGTGCGAGCATGGAGATGGGTGTATGCTAATTAGGCAATGTAGGTAAGTAAAGTCTCTGTTTCGGCCTAATCCTGTTGAAGTAGCCATTCTGTCACTTTTAATTTTAGGTTGTGTTTGTTGAGGTCTAAGATATTCAGGATTTTATGAATGTTTTTGTAGATGTAGGTACTAATTACATAATACAGATGCTTTGCGAAAGTGGTCCTGTGTTGGGAGCCTGAGGGAAGGTGTATGCGCTTATTTGGGTTAGACGGGAAAAGGCTGGTATGTGTCCTAAGGACAGATTGAAGCACAAAGAGCTGACGGACTGTAAGAACCTTGCAATCTGCGTTCAATATTGTTGTTGGGTATCTATGAGGCTTCCTTGTCATTACTTTCAGTACAGCTCTTTGTGCTCTCTCTGCCCTTAGAATGTGACTTTTCGTTGCTGCACCCCATACAGAGATGCAGTATCCTGTAACCGGTATAGTGCGTAGTACACCATTTTCAATATTTCGGCATTAGCAGAGTTTCGGAAGGACTTGAATATATGAATGACGCGCAAAGTTCTTGTCGTGACAGCGTCAATTTGTTTTTTCCATGTCAGTCCGTCATCTATGAGGACACCTAAGTACTTTACGCTGTCACTTCTAGTAAGCGCTGAACAGCAGCATGGTGTTGTTCGATTAGAGCATGAGTGGGCAGTTATTGAAAAACTGTGTGACGGTGCGGTTTGTCGCCTAATTGCAAACGGGATGTAGCAGGTTTTGTTTAGATTAAAAGTAAGAAGATTTGAATTGAGCCATTTAGACAACATATTTGTATGAACTAGTATTGCCAGTGTTTTGATTAATACATCAAAACACTGGCAGTATTAGTTCATACGAATATGTTGGACAATAGTCGTATTGTCGTCTCCATCTTGTATATTTCCAATAAAATTAATGTATTATTCAACAAACAAATTACCGGAGTAATGCGAAAATGTAGTCCATTTACAATAGTAAAATCGGATAGTCGACCTTGCGCCCTTGCTATTGATGCATGTTCATGCGAATTCATATATATGAGTGAGAACCAAGATGGCGCTGTTGCTGGACCTTCCACAATCAGAGAATTTACATTCGTAATATTAGCAATTTCTGTTCTGTTGACCTTACGCAATTTGGTTTGGAGCCGCTGTGAACAATTTTAGTATTTTATTATTTATCTAATACAATTATGGAGCTCTTAAAAATCAATGTATGGAGAGAAATTGTTTAGAGAATAATAGATTTGGAGCTCCTAGGAATAAGCTATAATTTTAGTTTGCCAGTACATAAGAGTAAGTTTCAGTAAAAAGTTAAGATAGCGTTTCTTTCAATTACATACACCATTTAACTGTCTCGGCTGGTCTCCAGTGAGTGAGGTCTGGGTTTAATTCTCCGGAATTTAACAGTACAAATTTCTCAGTAGCAACCCGAAAATTGATAGTTGGTCGTGTGACCACCCCGTACTTTAGAAAGCACATAAAGCCGTTGATCCTGCAACTGTTTTTTCATCGGTCGTAGCGTATTGCCGTCCCATATCTTTCACACGGAACGGAACCGTCCATAAGGAACAGATAAACTGTGTTTGCGTTTATACTATTGCACTATAATATTTCCGTGTACACCGGCCAACGTGATCAAAATTCGGTCAGTAGGATATCTATTTAAATCTTAAAGGCAATTTTCGTACACGTTTGCATTTTAATTACCTACATTTTCATTCAACGGACTCACTTGTTGGGATACACCAATTACCACGGCCCACTTCTTCTCCGCGAGAGGAGGTCAGAGTCTAGCTGCAGTGTACACATTATATGCTGATGTATTGGAACAATATAGTGCGACTAGCACCTCGCCCGCTACCTTGTCTGTGCAGGTATAGTACAAAGAATTTTCCCTTTTTCCCCTTAATTGTTGAATTTCCGAAATTCCCTAATTAAACTGTTAGTTATTAAATTCATAACTAAAAAGGGAGAAATAAAAGTTTTATCTTTAAAAAAATTAAAGTTATGTTTTGAGGTCGGTGCCAGCCTTAGTTTAAAATAAATATTTACATGACGACGGCGAAATGCTAAAAACTTCTAATTGCTGAAATCAATGATTTACACAAACTGAAGGAATAAAAAGGTTGATAATTAAGTAGTATATTTAGTTAGTTAATAACCATTTAAAGCAGTTGCAACTAAATAAATTAAAAATATATTAATTGAATTATTAGGTATAATTAATATTAAGACTTACAATGTTGGGACCAATGTGAAATGTAGTGTTTATTTTTCCGGGCTTTATGATGATTTTTTTGTGTGTTACATCTACATATTGTTAAAACCACTGTTCGACACAAATGTAAATTTCTTGAAAAATAAATAAAGGCTGTAAAATATGAATCTCTCGAAAAATGTCAGTTAGGAGGTATTGGCACTTCACCGTCGATGAGTAACTACTGTTTATTTATACAGTAGTTATGAAAGGATAATGACTAGGACTACGAGTAACAAGTGGACAATGTTTATATAGTTGGCATATTTAGGTACCTAATATTTTTTAAAGATACATCTTTTATTTGTCCCTTTTTAGTTAGTAAATTTATAAGAGTTTTAAAGTCTGTTTTATATTATAGATAGATATCGAAATACAATCTATTTGATTTAGTTCGATGATTCGACCTAAAAAACAAAAAAGGTTCCGCTTCCCTGCCTCAAAGTATTCGTCATTATTCAATCTCTCTTTTTCGGGAAACTCCGAAGCAGACTATATTCTAAAATTTCCGGAATCAGGTTGTCGTGAAATCGCTTTATCACTTTCAAAGTACCCTTGGCAACCGCTTACTTATAAATTCTTTATTCTTTGGGAGGCGGAAAGAAATATTTAAAGTCATATTTTAGAACAATGTTTCATCAAGGGTATTATTTCATCCCTTGACAATTTTTGTCAGTTTTAATTAATTCGCGTGAGTTCGTCCTGTTCTTAAGGAACATTTTATTAATTAAGATTGAGCAATCTTGTTAGGTTTTGTATTTGAAAGAAAAAAAGAAAAAGTGTTTATTTGCGACAAGCATGACGCATACCAAAAAATAAAATAAATAAAAATACAAACGTTATACAAGTTGGGAAGATACTTTGCTTGCAAGGGATATTGTAGAGGTCTTTGTTTTCAAAGAACAAGTTCAAGGACAGGCAGGAGATCATCAATGATTACTTTAACAAAGTTGCGAAATGGGTAACATTGACAAAAACAAGTTACTAAAATTTTTCGCTATAATTTTCCTTAAGCCTGTAGGGTGAATTTTCATATTGACTTGAATGATTATAATACTTGGATATTTCAAAGAACTTTACCCACCAACCCGGGTCCGAAAACAAAGGCAAAATATCGGGCTTATAAAATTATATCCCTTGTTACTTGGGATCGGCGTAAAACGTTTTGTTCTTCCATTCTAACTTGTTTTGGTTTTTTCTCCATCATTCTATTGCTATTACGCTATCGTTGCAGATAATACTATCGCAGATTACAAATTACTGCCTGATTTCCATCTTCAGTCAAAAAAGTACTAACTTATTCTTGGATTCTTCGAGGAAAAAATTGCGGCTTGCACGTGTGTCAAGTTAGACAAAGTTCCGCCCGAGAGATTGATAACAGCGGAAAATTGGTGACATAAGGTCCCAACTGCTTTTGGAAGTTCCAAAGATAATCCAGAAGAAACATTTATTATTTTAAGAACTACGTAACATTTTGATTGGGACCGTTATCATTTGCAAGGTGGTTGATGTGCTGGCCACACAGAAATTAGGGAAAGTTCACAGGTAGTAACTAAATGCAAATGACGCTTCACTCTTTTCAAACAGCGCTTTCTGTCAAACGTTTAGTGCGCAATTACCTCTCTGAATCAGTCTATGAACAGTAGTATTATTCTGTAAAACATCACAGTGAAAACATTAAGATGAAGTGAATATGATGTGAGCTGTCAATCCTCGCAATTAGTTGAGGAGTGTCTTTTCAAAAGATATCTGCGTGTTATATTATTTGTCCTTGAAAAAATATCATGTTTTGTTTTTAAAACGCTTTCAAGTCCAATTTGCTAAGTGGAATATCCCTTTTTGCATTCGATCAAAATGTATAATGAAGCTTAGTATAAGTAAGACCTAATATTCAGTTGAATTATAAATTTGGAAATATCCCCTTTTGAAAAGACTCCTCAGTTGACCTATTCTATAAACATTTCATTTTTAAAACTTCGATGAAGCAAGTGTACTGTCATTCCACAGCTCACTTCAAGTTCATCAAGTTTTAACTTCATATATTTTCAGAATAGCATTACAGGATGTAACGACAGTTCAAGTCCACTCTACCTTATGGTTTCACGCAAAGACGTTCGTACAGAACATACCGGCTGATTTATGAACTCGTGTTTCCTGAATCTAATATGTACTTGTCACTTGGTAAAAAAGTCGAACACACGTTTCACAGCCCTCTTAACCTCTACTTCTTTGTCCCCAGGGTGGCGTATGACGTGCAACAGAGTGACGTCATGACCTGCATAGCGCTGATCAGCCACGTGATGTGCTACGCCAATTCGGCCGTCAACCCGCTGATTTATAACTTTATGAGTGGTATGTATTTCTTTTGATTTCACCCTGAATTTTTTGTTAAGTTAAATCCTGGTTCTACATAGAAACCAAGAGCATTTATAATCATTTGTATCAATCTAGCATGAACTAAATGGAGAAGTTTATATGCTTTTGAAGTTATTCTGCTACCTTTGATATACCACATAAAATGTCGTCGTTTGTATGGCGCGAAATTCACTTTAATGTGACGTCACACGCCATTATTGCCTGTCTCTGTTTATTATTGATCTAAAATCGCTGTCAACTACAAATTTTATTTCAGATTTTTCAACCATTTTTCTTTGTAAGTATTGTCTTTTCTCAAGGGTTTAGAGAATTGTAATTTTATAAAATTCAGTCCAATACTCTATTGTAGGTGACACAATATAAAATCATGAGACTGATCTTGAAGCTTTTTTACTGACCTTTATTACGTGTAGTAAATAATACGTCAGAAACAAAAATTCAAATTAAATATTCCTCTGAACAAATTGTGTCAACTCAATAAATCTGGCAGAACATTGAGTTGGGATTACCGTTATCTCTTGATTTACATAAATAAGCGATTACATTTTGTAAAGCCTGTCAATTATGCTTGAATTGGACGTGAATGTTTACCTCGGGAGGTATGTTAAGCTCGGTTATGACTGGCATACAAATGAGTTGTCCCGGTAGTAAAACTCTTTGCTGAAAAGTTAATTTACCAGCAAGGACTGGCAGATAATAAATACAAAACTCTATTTTTGTAATTATTTGATAGACTCGCGTTTGATCACAATCTCACCTGATGGGAAGCGTTGATGTGGTCGACGATTGAGTACGCTTGCCTTTAAGTAAACTTGACTCAAATGCTTTGGTTGTAGCTTAAGTTGTAGCTACCAGGAAACACAAGCAACAACCCTGGAAGGGAATAACACTCCTTAGCTGTACGCATACCATGAAATTGAGAATGTCTACCATGTACCGGTGGCGCATCGCCGGACGTTAATTAAAGCTTCAACACAGCGTTCCATTTATGCGTGTTCTCGAAACATATTGTGGAATGGACAGAGATGAATGAATACGGGCAGAATAGTTTGACAGAGAGATTAAGGCAATCTTAAGGCCAAGTTACAAGCTCGCAGGCGCGGAATAGTTCTGCACGGAAACATGGAGAATGTGTAAAGAGGGTATTAGCCACACAGTCGCTGTGTCAGTTTTCTATGTCATGATGGTATTGCTCAGTTTTGTCTATGATTTGGCTCTGAATGACGTGCAATGTCAGAATAGGTATAGTCAAGAAGCGAAAATAATACGAAATCAAAACCATTCCTCTACCACGAAGTACAAAGTTCGACGGCCTACTTCTCTGTGCTGCCGTCACGACGTGACACTGGCATAATAGTCGGATCCGGCTCAGTTGCCATAAAGGAGAAAAAAAATACACCATTCCTTTCCGTGACATGCGCCCGCTATGTAAGGTCACAATTTTCAGGGGAAAATTAACTGGACTTTCGATAATTTATGTAGAAGGCTTTTCGACTAATCTGTTGCTTATTCAAACATACTGACGTTAACGATAAATCGATTTCATAAACAAAGAAAATTGTTCACGACTTCTTAAAATGTCAATGACAGGAACGCCTGAGAGGGTACAAATTCGTCTTGTCTTTAGATATTGGTGTCATACTGTATTACTGAATATAGCATCACTGTTCCATCTTTCCATACAAGGGAGATACGATTTGACACAATCTATAATAAGTACTGAAGCTTCACGAATTGCGTACAAATTCAATTGACAGCTAATTTTAATGCAAATTGAACGAGTTCGTCGTTGTTTCCGGGAAGGAATACGCCACTCAATTTTCTTCCTTGGGTATAAAATGACTGTATAATTGCGTATTGGGAATGTATTTACTAAAAACACATAACTGTGAAATAAAGACAAGAAAGAAATAATGAAATTTATTTAGCACATACATGCAACACGCACTATATAAATAACAAAAAAGAAAGATATGCCAAAAACTAAGTGTGTCTCACGGCTGCACTAAAAAGGTTCATTTCAGCGATATGTCAGACAGTGATACTGACGCTGGTTTTTTAATGAACCTTTCAAAGGACGAGTGGCGGTTTATTTGAATCAATATAATATATAGTAAAATCATCGAAATAAAGTAAATTAAAAATATAATTGAATATATATAATATATATACTTAGGATGAAATTATAAAAATGTGTATGCATGTGGTACGTGTAATCAATACTAAAATAATAAAGCTGAAGAGTTTGTTTGTTTGAACGCGCTAATCTCCAGAGATTTACGCGTTCAAACAAACAAAAATATTCTTCAGGTTTATTAAACATAGTATTTTAGTTTAGAGATTTGAGCTGTGATTTCTATTTTCTTTGCATCTGTCATGTTAATTCCCCACGACCCTTGGTTAACTGGTTTTGATTGCCTAAGATATTAACGGCCGGTTTCAATTACGTATCTACCTTTAACCAACTGTTAAATCCCACCAATAATAGCTGAAACGTTTTATTATAAGGCAAACATGACGTTTTTGAAAATTTGTACCTTAAAAATAAAATGCATACCCAAAGTATCTATTTCACGCGGACAACATCGAGGGCAAAAGCTAGTTAAATAAATAAATAATCATTCTGATTTCGTTTTAAACATATAAGTACCTACTACAAAACAGGGTAGCCTGCTGTCTGGGACAGAAAACTTCTTCAATTAGGTCCACGCTGATTTTCCTTTGACTAACATGAGGTAATTAAACTTTCCCAACAATTTGACATGTCGTTTAGAACTTTAAGTAGATTATCCGCAACGGTGTTTATTCTATAATTTGAGATGTCAAAACCAAATTCTCTCCTATGTATTTTACATAAACTTTCGCCAGCAGTTTTACCCACGTATAGTAGTAAGTTGTTTATTATCCTACTAGAACCTAAATATATCCTTATGCAAGTCATAGTCTACCCATGAAAGAGCCTTTCGTGAAAATTCAGTCAGTTTGCTTTCCTGATAGTAACAACCTTTTAAAGCCACGAGTGATAAGCTACTTCAAGGCAAGCGTGTTCCATCAGGTGTGATAGTGGTCTAACGTGAGGATGTCAATAATTGAAATAAAAATTAAATGGTAGGCAAATATCCAAACATACAATAAAAATGACATTCTAATTATTACTACTTTATATGTATGAACGGAAACAAAGGAGTATGCAAGGTTCGTTCAGACAGAGCAGGAGCCGATCGGCAGAGCGGAGATTCTCTTGAATGTTTGTTTTATCTTTATCCATGAGAAAAAGGCGTGGATTTTATTTCATATATTTAGGAAAAATGTATCGATATATTTACAGTTTAAATAAACAGTCATTCTGAGACTACATCTAAAAATCGTTACAACTTCGAACTTCTACACGCCTCTTATTGCACTGTTGCAGAACTTTCTTATAGAACTTCTTTGAAAAATTTCGCCGTTTATACATAGATATATTGCCTCTTGCTATTTATCGAGGAGAAAAAGCAATTTAGTTTACGTTCCAAGTGGAAAAAGTTTTCTTGTTTGGAAGAAATAGGCTAGTTCTGTTTGCAGTCGTATTTTTAGTTTCAAAAAGCGCTATTTAACTTTTGCGGCACGATGTTTTCCTCCTTGCAAACTCCAGGAATACATCGTGAGAGAGATTCAGAAAAGGTAACATTTTTAGGCATAGGGAAAATCGGACACCAATCTTGCTAATGGGTACCTTATTACCAGTGATCGGATAATCGGGCACTAATATACCTACACTTCACTTTTATTCCCACGAAAGTATGATACGGACATGCTTTTCAGAATACCGGAACCCGGAATCGTTCGAAATTCCTGAGAACTAGTTGTGAATTCTCATTGTGATTTTTTAAAATTTAAAAAGGCTATTCTAATGGAACTTTTAATTTACAATAAAAGTTTTTATGAGAACTGGTTTAGTAATAGGCCAACAGCCTTGACTACTTAGAGAAATAAAAAAAATGTAATTTATGTGTAGCTCCATTAATTGTTCAATCCCGGGAACCTGGGTTTATTTATTTATTCAGAAAGGAATGTCCATATTAGTCTTTCACGGGAAGAAGTTTAGGTATATAAGCGCCCGATTATCCGATCACTGCTTATTACCCAGTTACTGGGTTGTAGAGGTCTGATAAGCAGTCGCTTCATATTGAATACTGGTACTCTGAAGCATCCGGTAAGACTGGAAGCCGTCCCCAATACACTTGGGAAAAGGCTGGGCAGGCAGGTTTATTGTACGAAAAAATGCCCATTTACAAATACTGGTATTCAGCTAAATCCGGTTTCACTGGGATGGAATCCAACCCCAACAAAATTTGGAAAAGGCTGAGCAGATGATTATCACACTAATATTGTAAAGACGAAAGTTTGTGAGTATTTGTGTGTGTGTATATATATGTTTGTAACATCAACACGCGCAAAAGGCTGGACCAATTTTAATAAAATTTGGTATGCAGGAAGCTGACACCCCTCAGCATAGAAGACGGGCCCGATAGGGCCAGAGCCTGCCAGGGTTGCGGAATTTGTTCGAAAGAGTCGCCGCGGCCCTGGAACGCACAGGGCTTTAGAAGAAAAACGGATGGGTTTTAGTCAGTAAGAGTCTGACAAGCCCTTCCGCTCCACCCAGAGCGGAAGAAGTCATTTGATGATTTCCCATGCTTAAAAAAAAAATGGATTAACACATAGGCTACTTTTACCGGGAGTAATACCGCGGGGTGCAGTTAGTGTGGCATAATTATATCAACTCGCACTGGGATCTCGAGATGGATTACGGTCATTCCCTCTGACAGAGAGGAAGCTAAGGTCCCAGTTGAGGAGTCATTATGAGGGGTGATTAGAAAGTTAGTGTAAACGGTGTGAGCTTATAGTTTTAAGACGTCAACTGGGCCCATTCTTGAGTTTATAGCTCAATATGTAAATTCTAAATGGTGCTTGGTAACTGGGATTATCCCAGTTTACGTCGCTTTGTATCTAGACCTGTTAATGTCTCCTATTTGATATGGACGAAAGTGGTTTTTTTTTTCTTTTTATTATTTGAGTTGGGTTTGCTCTTGACTCTAGTCTAGGTCATAGATGACAGAGAAAAAGTCGACGATGGTCGAAATTATATTTTTCTCATTCCTCCGCAGTTCAATCGTTTCTTTAGAAATTGTTCATCATTGTTGATAACAGGAGGTAACAGGATATGCAGTAGTAGTTGGAAACACTGTAGCGGGCTTGTATCTCATTCTTATCAATTTCCCTGTTCTTATCTGATTTATTTCATATCAGGATCCAAGACAGTTAAATCCTTTCTCCGGGCCTCTTCGAGGTTTATAGCCTTGGCTTTTTTCTGATGGTCAGTGTTTGGTCTAGCTTTTAAAGAGTTACATTGGATGGTCAGGCAAACTTGTCGTTATAATCGAGAGTATTCAGTAATACACGATTACAATCGATTTTCTTTCTATTCGATAACTGTAATCTGATGAATAACAGTGACAGTTTGACAGCCGAGGTATAGAAAAAAACGTTCAAACCGTAATTAATTCTTAAAATAAAAATTGTCCGTCTGTTAAAGGACCTGGCCCTATTGGAAAAAAAAATAAATGAACATAAGTTGTATTGTCGTACTTAAAAAGCGTTAAAATTTAAGTCACAATATCAACTACCGATATAATCAATGACTTGTCAAACTTGTCAAAATGTTGGGCTAGAGTTAATTTGTGACTCAAACTCAAATTCGAAGCATTTATTTTCAGTTAAACCATTTACAGGTTTTTTTTTATTGTCAAGGTAAAGCTAATGGCACGTTCCAAAGCGTACGCTCCTTAAAAATAGTAGAATTTCCCCACATTTTGCTCTCTACGAACAGCATCAGGTGCCGTTTCCAATAATATATTACGAGTAATTTGGGTAAGAGTTGCTGACACACCTGCATATGCCACGCGACTGTTCGGGAATAGTCGTGATTTATCCCGGAGCTAAGTGGTAGTCGCTTTGTGTTATAAACGCTGCGGAGTTTGCGGTTTCATCTTTGACACAAATTTCTATAGTATATTTAAAAACTAGCTTTTACCCACGTCTTCGTACGCGTATATCCCGTATTTCTCCGTTCCCGTAGGAATTTTGGGAAATCCTCTCTTAGTCCCTACGGAGTTTAAGGAAGCTACATGCCAAATTTCAGCTTTCTGCGACCAGTAGTTGCGGCTGGGCGTTGTCAATCAGTATATAAACGAAAAGAACCTGAAGAAATCGGAGACTTTTATAATTTTAGTCCTTTTTTGAGATCTAACCTAAATCCCTAAAGAACGACAAAGCTGTTAAATATCGTGTTAGAGTTATATTCCAATGGAGAATCTTAACACCGCCATTCAGAAAAAAAGCGTCATCAGCGCAACGCCATCTATCGACCATGTAGTAAACTAACAAAATATTTGGCATGGGAAAACTTTAATTAAACACTCATAAATGTAACGATTAATAACGACAAGGTGTTAAAATGGTCACTCTACAATTTGTTTTGGTGTTATTTTCATGCTTACTTGCATTTTGTTTTTTCCCAATAGATGGCGCCAGAAGTAAGTCAGGGCAACTCTTAACACCCTTTGAGGTTTCTTACTAAACATAAAAAAATCTATTTTGATTTTGTGGGTCGATTTTGATAAAATAAACGCTAAATGATACTCGGGATAACACTTTATATGTACCTATTAATCAAATCAGTGTTTTTTGCTTGATGCTGCCACAAACATATATACAAACAGACAAACAGATCAAAAAATTCAAAAGTCGCATAATTATTTTTCCAAATATATCTTTGTAATTTTTACGCAAAAATATTCAATGCATAGACACGGCAAGTCTACGATTAAATTATATTTATAGAAGATTGATAGACGAGACTAGGTGCCTATTTACCACGACTTCCCACCTATCCCACAGGAACCATTTGTGGTTTTTTATTATCATTGATAGGCTTGTGACTACTATCTCACCTAATGGTAAGTGATGGTGAGGTCGATGATGGACCACGCTGGCCTCTACCAGGAAACATGGACTCCGGCAGGGATTTCCATTCCTTAGCTGTGTATATTGAAAGTAATCCGTAGTATTCCCAAAAAGTTTAGTGCGTTCAGGGGTCCTACTATGACGTGCCAATGCCATCATGATTAAGCTGTGAAAAGGGATAGTGTTATGCGGGTCCCCTATGTTGTTTCGAACGCCGCTGTTGCGACACACGCTGTTGCGAATTATTTTTCCACTGCCTCACGGGTTCGAAAGCTCATGGAATCGAATGAAGTAGTCACGAAAGACGCTGTTTCGATGAACATTTTCACTGCCTCATACGTTCGAATGCTTGTGATTTCGATTTATTTAGTCATAAAGTGTACAGAAAAATTTTAAGCAGTAATTAAATAAAATCAACAAATTCGGTGTCAACATCATGATTTAAGACGTCATAATAGGTAGGTACCCAGGTGGCTTTTCGAGACAATCGAGAACTAATAGCACTCAGCAATAGCATAGGTTTCGAACAGTGAAAGAATTATCGTTATCAATACTTATATTGTACTAAAAGGAAACATCATAAAATTTCTAAATCAATTTTAATGACATGATTATTTTAGGGTTTACCTGCAAATGTAAATATTGTACTAAAGTATGCAGATATTAAGATGTGCTCACTTCCATATTACGACTTTTGAGTATTTTGTTGATTTCCTGATCAAATAAAAGATAAATAAAAGATTGCAGCTTCATTCAATGATTTTATCCAACCGAATACCGACGAATAAGTGTTAACCAGCCCTAACCGCTATAATGGTTACAGCGGACGCCCGCCGTGTTTATGAGCATGAGGCTAACTGGCCTTTTATGAGTGATCTTTATCATAATTACTATATTTTATTATATTACTATCTCAAAGCTCAGGCGGTGAAGAGTTATATTAATGTCCGTTGTTTATAGAAGAATAATTTTTGGTGTTTTACAAAGAAAATATTTGTGTTGTCTAGACAAAATTATTAACCAAAAAAACTTTTTTACAAAAAAATACAACCGACTTCCAAAGAAAAACCACTACAAAGAACAAAATAACGCTAATTTTGGAAGTCGGTGTCAATAACAAAGAAACCACACCAGAAATACCGAATGACTATGTTTTTTTGTAAAAAAGTTTTTTATTTTTCACATTTTGGTGCTACCCCCAAAAATTGAACTTATCAATTGAACCACCATAACCATAACCATATCAATTGAATTGTCTATCTCCGAAGTTCTTTATCCAATCTTAACGAAATTTACATGGACCAATTGGAACGTATATTCTTTCACGTGAAACAATATTTTTTCCAATCGGTTTATAAATGACGGAGTTATGAGTTAACAAACAAAAAATACAATCGAATTGAAGACCCCTCCTTTTTTTGGTCTCGGTTAAAAATGATACAGATTAAAAAAATATTAAACTAAAAGTTTGCTATGATTTTCGCAACGATACATAAAACTGCTACCCAGTAATTGCAACACAGGAGCAATTACTTTCAAGAATTATTATAAGAACAATACTAATTAATAAAAACGTTTCTTCGTTCCACGCTTGTAACAGCTCTACGTGATGTGAATCGACTATAACTTGTAACGCCAGTATTTATTGAGGAAATTATATTCTCATATCTTTCCTTTTCAAAAGATCTATTGGCCTATTGCTGGGTTTAATTTATTGCGTTGTCAACCCTCTGAAAATGTACTATCAGGATACGAAATCTAGGCCCTATTTGCTCTGTGCGCTGGCATATGCGGATAACTCTTTTTTTTTTCTTACATCCGCCGTTTTGTTCTGATTGATTTCGTTATAGGTGGAACTCGTTAAGCTCCATCGTCTCTTCGCTTTCATGGTAGCGTCATTGTTGATACAGACGTTGTAGTATCTGGGGCTGGGGTGTGATGGAGTTGCCCCATGCGCTAGCAGAAGGAATACTTTAGGATTTTAGAAGATCGGAGTGTAAAATGTGTGACCTTAGTTCATGCCGCACTATTCTACGATTTGCAGCGTCATCATTCGCCATTCACTGCTGAACGTAAGCCTCCCCCAAAGATCGCCAACCATTCCGCAGTGTACTAAGTTACAAATAGGTCAATTGTAGGAATATCTTCAGTACAATTTATAGATCTACCCACATACTATTTATTATAACTTCCTCTATTGTGGGTGTGCCAACAGACATCTCAAGTTGCAGGAACACTCAATAGTTTATTGCCTAAGCTACTATCGTCGATTGAAATGCAGATATATATACGGATACGGACTAGAATACGCCTGCAACTAAGCCCGAAACTACGGACTTCGGGCTTAGCGAGTAGCCAGGAGTGAATAAAAGCGAAACTTTTATTAGAATTTTCACTTAAATAGCATATTAACTTTTTCTTACAATAAAACCATGAAAAAGATTACAAAAATGGATTTTTTTATTCCTACAAACAAATTGTTAAATAACGTGAAAATTCCAATCAAAGTTTCGTTTTTTTCACCCCTGCATTTCTATCCACCCCGTTTTACCCTAAATAAATCGTTAAGTTTCGAAATATACCAATTACACTTGCTACAAAGCCTTAAACATCGACGCCTAATTGCCATCATGTCGATTTTTATCGGTTGCAATTCAGGGAGTGTGCGTCGAGATTGCACAATTTAATTCCGCCTAGCTCGCTTGATCATTTGAATACGGCTCTGCGACGCCGTTAAATAGTGGATATCCCACCTTAACTGACAAAACGAGTTGGAAATACTTTCATTGTGCGTACAGCTAAGGAGTGGAATTCCCGGCTGGATACTGTTTTTCCTAATAGCTACAACTTGGGGGTATTTAAGTCAAGAGTGAATAGTTTCCTTCTAGTAAGAGCTTTCCATTAGGTGAGGTTGTCGTAAAACGAGACGTATCAATATTAAAAAAAAAGAAAGAAGAAAAACATACTGAACCCAATATTCGGTGTATTTACAAAGTAAACACAAAATCAAATTTAAAACTCTTTTTTTCAAATTTATTTCTAAGCTATTACATTTTATTTATAATGCTATTTGTTTTAATATCAGCGATAAGAAAGACTTCGGTTCACTAATCTTTACGAGCAAACATTTGTTTGTTTGTGGTTTAACACGAAATGGCCTCATTTTATTTGGTATTGAACGCTAAAGTACTTTTGTATAGTTACTGAAAATAATAATTTATGGGCTTTCTACAGCCTTCTAGAATAGCTTCATTTAAAAGTTTTTCTAACGATATACATATTTATGCTAACGAAATTATTATCATACTAGCTTTTGCCCGCGACTTTGTTCGCGCATATCCTGTTTTTATTCATGAATGTGGCTATCACAATATATGTACAACAATATTTTTTGAAATCCGACTAGTAATTCCAGCTTCAAATAAACAAACAAACTCTTCAGATTTATTATATTATGTTATAATATAGATTTTGTTTTAGAATCATTTAGATTTTTCGATTTATTTTTCGTTATAGAATGTCAGTCTATATAGACCCTCTTGAGATCTCCAGGATTAAAACAGGCCTATGCATATTGCTGCATGTCTCGGGTCAACATCAAGTAAATATCTGAACGCACAAATACAACATTTGTATTTATAAGGTATTGATCACATGGAGGAGGCGGGCCGCGCTAGGGAAAGACAAGGCCTTCGCCCCAACCGCCGCTACAGAAGAAAACGGCCCGGGCGTCGGGAGTCGCAGAGCGATCCTCGGCCACCGTAGGCGCGGGCCTCCGGACGGCGAGCGTTGGCTCGCTGTCCGATCACCACCAGGCCCGGGTCGATGGCGCGTTGTGTTCCACGCCCCTCAAAAAGATGTCAGCATAGGAACGGGGCCCGCTAGGGCCAGAGCCTGCCAGGGTTGAGGAATTTGTTCTAAAGAGCCACCACGGCCCAAGAACGCAAAGGGCTATAGAAGGAACACGGATGGGTTTTAGTCAGTAAGAGTCTGATACGCCCTACTGCTGCACCCAGAGCGGAAGAAGTCATTTGATGATTTTCCATCCTTAAAATGACTTACTGACTAAAACCCATCCGTGTTCCTTCTAAAGCCCTTTGCGTTCCAGGACCGCGGTGACTCTTTCGAACAAATTCCGCAACCCTGGGTCGCCTAACATTTGCATATAAAGCCCAATCCAATTGTATGCAATCCCGATCCAAAACATATAACTCAGTCGATTGGCTATCATGGCTTCATTCACTAAAGCCTGGCAAGTTCATCCTGCTTCAATACTATGCAGATTTACTACCAATATCATGGACTCGGATGAATTTACTGGACTGCTAAATTGATAGAAATTGAGTAGGAAATGAATGAAACTCGATTAAGAGCGATTATGAACTCCTCTTGGAATGTTATACAAATTGGCGAGTCTTTATTCTTGAAAATGAAAGAATCGTTCGTTCGTTCTATTTGGTGCAGTTGCGGGGCACACAATGTTATTGTAATTAAGTTTCAAAATAAACTAGTTTTCTTTCTTTCTTATTATTAAACTTGATATGCATACGCAAGAACCGTGTAATTCACGCATGAACCATGTATTGTTTCTAACGATGAAATAGCCATTGATATTAAGCCATAGTGTAGCTTTCTATTAGAAAAAAATATTTTTGATAATATCGGATCGATACGTCTTCCTGAGATTACTTCCAACAAACGAACAATTTTACGTATTTATGACATACTAGCATGAGGACAGATTTTGCACGGTTGCTTATTAAACAAGGTGAATTTTTCAACTGGGCGTTGATGCCAAATCCGACACTATGAGGAATAGCGAAAAACATTCAAGGGACTCTCAGGCCCGATTTTGATGAAAATTAAAACTGCATCATTAGATTTTTGAAAAATTTCGTATTCCATGTTTAATGTTTTGAGGGTTGTCTCGGGAAATGCAAATAAATGTCGGTGAGAACGGAGGCACCATCGAGTGGCCATTATTGAATACTGTAAGATTGCAAAAATAACCTGTGTCTATAAAAAAAAAATTTTTTTTTGTAAACCAAAAACTCTGTTAGCCAGTAGATAGCTTTATTTACTCGACTACGGCGAAGCAAAAGGACGGTTATGATTTTAACTGGTATAAATGTATTTATTATAAGTTATTTCGTGTTCGGTAATAAAAATATGTATTCACTAGTTAAACATGAACATTGACTACTTCAATCGATGAACTGCATAGCTATCGCGAAGTTATCAAAGTAAATACAACCGCGGTAGCCAATTTCAATTTAAACTTATACGTTTAAAAGCTTCTTTGTTTTCAATCCATTAGGTACTGACTTTTCTCGTGGTTTTGCTTCCGTGCTTGCATTTTTTTTCTAGAATAAAAAGTAGCAATGGCGCCCAGCAATTGCTCGCTTATTGTTCTATCACTGAATAGGATTTATAATTGGTTTATTATTAAAATAATTACAGTGACAGACACGACACGACTTTTTTTTTTTATTTAATTTGGGTTTGCTCTTGACTATAGTCTAGGTCATAGATGACAGAGACAAAGTCGACGATGGAGCGAGCTTACCCAGAAGAAGCCTGTTCACTCTAATTTTGAAGAGATTAGGGTTGTATGCGTTCGGAAACACTGACGCAGGCAGAGAGTTCCACTCCTTTGCTGTGCGCATTATAAAAGACGTTTGGAAACGTTTAGTGCGAATTGGTGGAATAGCAACAAGGTAGGGATGGTAACTTGCAGTGTGTCTAGATGTCCGATGGTAGAAGGGGTTCGGTGGGATGACGACGACTTAATTATTTTTTTTTGACATTTCAAAAATGACAAGAGTTGTGAGCGATTTAGAATTCAACGGTAAACACAGACAGCACTTATTGTATGTGAAATCACGCCTGAGATGCGAGAATTCGCGCAATCTGTTCTAATGACATTTTAAGTAACAAGGATAAAATAGTAACTTGAAATGATTTCCATCGAATGCATTTACTTTTTAACAATTCGTAGTATATTTAGTAATATCTCTATAATAAGAATTCACTCATACAGATTTTTGAAAGTATTGAAATCGAAATAAAATTTCCAGAGATCCTTTAATACACTAACAAATAATTTTACCTCTTTGTGATATTAGTTTAGGTGAATTTTCTGAAATACGTTTTATTTGAGAACTAAAATTGTGTGAAGTCTTTAAGTGGTATTGGTCGTTGAGAGAACAATGGTAGCTTTAAACTCTCTTTTGTTTTATTTTGTGGAGAGCCAGACGAGACTTTTACAAAACCGATTTCGATACCACTCCTTTTGTTTTACATTTTTATTTGTTTTTGAAAATATTTAACGTTACAAGTTGGGATATATGCAGTAACCTAACCTCGTAACTCTTGCTTTACAAAAAAATCAAAAAAAAAAGAAGATAAGATAAAATATACATAGGCTTTACAAGTTAACGAGTCATAGTCGACCAACCTATAAATTGTACTTGGCAATTGTGACGTGCAACTACGGAAACCTACACGGCGCGTGACCTGACACGCACGTCGCACATACATTGTTAACTATAAATAAACCATATCTTTCTGTTGACAATAAGAAACGGACAAATTCGTAGCAATTTCTTAGTCGTCCAACCCAAGGCAAGACCGATGATCGCATTATATCACATCTATTCTTACACATACGTAATATCCATCATACATAATATGTCCAGTATCATAACAAAAATCATATCTCTTCCGAATTCTTGGCTTTTTTCCTAAAAAATACGTCACCCAACATTTTGCTTTCAGGCTTCCCAGGCTTTTCAGGTCAGTAAATAGAAAACCCTTCGTTCCTGAGTACCGTGTGGCACAAATAGTGATGTGAGATTACTTTACACTCGAGTTGAGATTTAATCAAAATATTTTTATTTGTGTTTGTTTTCTGAACGGACGACGTATGTATGCTGTATGCTCGACGTTAATTTAAAATTTATAAGTGCCAGACGTGGCCAAAAATCTAAAATTGTGAAGAGGTTTGGCAGAGGAAAGAATTTTTGCCCAACCAGGAAGAAAGAAACAAAGATAAATTGTTTATTCTGCACGAATAAAACACAAATTGCAGAAAAAAAACTATAATATTAATTAAGAACGAAAGACGATTAATAAAAACCTTATCAATATAGATATTATATCAGGGGCGGATATTATAATATGTTACTCTGTTGTGTTCACACAATAAGGATGTTTGTCAGTGGAGGTTTCGGAATATTTCCTCTAAATAAAGTGAATGTTTATCAGGGAACTAGTGTCACCATAGGCTGATAATCAGGCTGAGGCTTATCAATAATTCCCTTAGAGCTTACATCATAATGGCTGGCCTTGGTAAAAGTCACATTGATAGAAAAAAACAACATTACAAATAAATAATATTCCAGTCAAACAATAACGCAAAAGAACAGAACAAATAAATTATTACTTCTATCACACACACGAAAATCAAATCTATTCCTAAAATAATCTTGAAGAACAATAGAATAGATATTTCTTTCAACAGACCCGAGTACAAAGTCATGTCACAGCGCTATCTTTTCAAATATTCATTTGTTTTCTTTGAACGGTGTCAAGGTAAGATCTACTAAAACTTTTATGAATATCTTTCATAAAATTGTTAGATACGGAAAAGTTTTATTAAACTGTTATTATACGGATATTGGGCGATTTGTTTTAAAAGTATATAGATAAATATTTAATAACACTTTTGTATCCGTAAACTGCAGTACAAAATAACCGCACGCTTTTATTTTATTTCGGTCAGATTTAATTTTATCCGTACAGTGCCGTGCAAAAATAACAACACATTTTCAAGGTTGAGTTGAGCTTCAGCTTGAATTATTTAAACAGCATAACGCTCATAAATTTGCACAATTACTCAATTAAGCCTTATAAGCTTGTGGAAAAATATTCTCTGGAACATTTTTACGCCAAAACAGCGTCTAACAATGTATTATTTTATTCACCACACAATATTTTAAAGCTGAAAAAATTACAATGATGCTTTCATATTTTAAGAGTAGATAGGTAAACACAATGTATCAGTAAATCTTGTGAGTAAAAAAAAGCTTCACCCGCCGCTTTTCATTTATTTCTCCCACAAGCCCTTTTAAGAACACAAACATTAATTAAAACAACACTCTTGCATGGTTTTGACTGAAAATTCTTTACGTCGTTAGCACAACAGTATCTAAGGAACACGTGTTGAGTGCTTTTCTTAATGATAATGGTTTACCGCTGCGTTAAAAGCTTTCAATGTTACACCTCAAATGACAGGTCTTAAACAAAGATTGTAAAATTGCAAGAAGTTTCTTTGAAATCGAGGTTGTATAGCAAAAACCTTTTAAAGGTTTTTCTTTTAATGAAAGAGTCCCGTCATACCTTGTTTATTTTGCTATGATGCACTACACCATTACGACGAGTAGGTATTTTTTTAAATTAAAATCCTCAAACCATTTAATTTTTTCACCATGACCACGTTATGTCTAATAAACACCTTTCAATACGCACCCTGCACTTTTTAACCAAAAATTTGGCAGTAAACTCCGTATTCTCAATTGTTGCAGGTAAATTCCGCCGAGAATTCCACAGATCGTACTTCAAATGCTTCTGCTGCTGCCATTCTGCGGCCACCCCAGACCAGAACGGAACTTCATTTGCACCAATCGGGAGCTCCAGGGCGGGTACCACCAGGACAGTGGTTCGCCGAAACGATTCCTACGTCAGCTATCGTTTGACGCACTTATCCCCTTCAAATCACAACATCCATCGAGATTACATCAGGAACACTAACACTTCCTTCATTGAACAAATGAATGGGAACCGTCGCCCTAAAATCAGGGACGATTCCATCAGTGAATCAGCAACGAGATTCACTCTAGCAACTGATGTTTGCAGAGATTGACAACTAGGCAAAGATCTTCTTTCAGACATACGGAATAGAGATGGCATTGAGACTTATATCGCGAGAAGTACCAACAGTATTGATTGCAAACCGTATTATGATTGTTTCAAAGATGGGAAGATTGAAGAAAGGCATAGTGATAATGCTGATTATAGGCATGTAGATGAATCAAAAGATTTGTGTGACGAGGATCATAAAAATGGTTTCAAATTCAAGTTCAATCGCAGTTTGAATAGTTGTCAGATTAAGAATAAAAGGAAGGTTAATATTTATTAAGTTACATGTTGCGTGTAAATCAGTCAATTATTTTTGGATGTCTGTTTCACAGTTTTATACTATTGTAGAACGAATAATTCACATATGTACGTTTTTCTTACATTCAGCAATATCATTACTTATACAGTAGCCAAGGATAGCGTCTTCTCCATTTGCAGATTAAGTCCTTCAAGAAAACTGCTTTCCTAACTTCCACCACTTTCTAACATATCGTTACTTACGTAAGTTCATATCTACTTCTAAACCCTAATTGATTAGCCCAGCCTTTCTGACAATTGGTATGACCTCATTTCTCAACTCTCTTATTCTCCGTTTCCTTAATATTAAGAAAGTATGTGACCTCATTACTGTATCCTTGTGGCGTTACACTTTGTGCCACTTATCGTGGAATTGGAGCCATCTAGAATATCTTATGAGTTAAATTTATCTTTGATATTTTTCTCAGTGAAGACACAATGACATTCATTTTCAAAGTTGGAGACTAAAGTTTCTACTCTCAAATCAAGTTAAAAGTTTTATTGATAAGAATGGCTTAAGTTTTCGTGAAGCAGACATTTAAAGTAATATCTTAGTTTTTAAAATAAATGTGAGTTCTAGATCTTTGTAAATATATGTATTTCATCGTAGGGGCACCAACTGAGTTCTTTAAGAGTAAGGGTCGTCACTTATTCAATATCGGGAGCGCTTTACCAATTTTCAATAACTCGATTTGGGGACTTCGAGGTTTAGTTCTTTTTTGACAAAAACGTGTTCTCACTTTCGTGCTTTGAAAAAATACATTATAGAGGTCGACCTTTTTTACAACTGATTGCTGTATATTTCATCTGGTCAGTGTGATCGACAAATGCAATGTGAGTACCGATACCATCCGGGTTTTTTTAACGTGACTTAACTACTCATGTTTTACCCACGCGTATGTTTTTTAACCGAAGTGAAAAAATACGACATTTAAATAAGTGAAAAATGACGAACTAAGATTTTTAATGTGAACGAAGATTTGTATTGTAAACTTTTGAGTCTTCAACTCTATATAAACTATTGTTAGATTTTCTGGAAAATTAATCCCTGTAAAAACTTTACATTTTATGAAAAAGCAGTGTAATTGTTACAGAAAATTACTGTATGCAACCGCTTGAAAATACGGTTTTTAAAAGTTTTATTACAAGAACTACTTAAAAATTAAAAATGTATGGCAGCAAAAGCGTTAAACCATTAATATTCTTGACTGTTATTTTTTTATCGTTTTTTTTATTTTATTTAGTGAAACTTCAATTAAAAATGTACATTTCTTTCCATTTTGTGTTGTATAAATAATTATGCTCCTGTTTAAACAAAAAAGGGTGTGTTGCTTCTGCAAACAAAGACATTGAGAAATGGACTGAGCGTTCCCCGACTGTGATTGAAATCGGTCAGTCAAAAGTGTGAGAGAGACAAAGCTTTCACCACTAAAAGTGATACTCAGTCTATTTTCTGTAAATTACTCATCTTGAAAACTTGGGTGGGGTGAGCTTATAATGAACTATAATTTTGTAGATGGCTTACTTAAGTTTTCACGGTGAAATTTTACAGAATAGCACTACAAAGAGTGGTCGTAGAGTCGCTTTATCTTTTCCAACAGAGCGGTCAATTTTGTGGCAATATTGTTGAGACCATTCTCTTTGTCTATGATCGCGAATGAACAAAACAAATCCCAATCAGAGGAAATCTCAGTTTATTTATTTATTCACACATCCGCCATATTGAATTTCTTGGAGTACATCCGAATACAAGTAACAATATATTTTATGTTATAATTATTATTGTTTAGTAAACAGTGTACACTTAGGTGCAGGAAATGGCGTGTTTATATAGATCTGATCGTACACGGCCGGCCATGTTGCTGTTCATGTTTTATTTTTAGTTTATTTGACTTCTGTATATTTTTTTTTTGTTTGCGATTTGGAAGTTGTCTATGTGAAAATCTGTATGTTTCTTATTAGTTCTGATTTGCATTATAGATCAATTTATTTTTAATTGTGGCACCTCCAAAATTACATAGAAATATTTCCAATGTTACACGATTTGATTTCGATTTTTGTAGATCACTAATTTAAGAGATAGACACATGTTGTAATATTTGATTAAAATCATAAATAAATTCTGTACAGTTTAATTGGTAGATACCCAAATATTTGTGTATAAATGTGACCAAAGTTAATGTTAGATAGAATAAGAAAAGAAACTGCATTTCTGTAATATTGTAAATAATTTTAAACAGAATATTCATGCATTTTAATAAAATTAACGGTAAAAATATTCTAGTATTACTATGATAACTTCGTAGCTTAAGAAGCACTAATGATTTTTTTCTTATAAATTAAACCTTAGCTTTATGTCTTAAGAATATTTTTGTCGAATTAGAGAACTAAATTAATTACAGGAATTTGTATGAGTCAACGTGATAAATACTATACCATTTATTTGAAAAATAAAAATATACTAGCTACAGAAAAATATTAATCTCATTAGGTACCGTCCGTACCTGAATATCTAAAAGTCTCTTTGTAATTTAAAAACATGGTCGTATTTGTACGGTTTCTTTTTATAATATTTTTTTTTTGTGAATGATATGATTATTTTTATGTAAAAAAAAATCTTTAAAACAGTAACTAAAAATATGCGCGTATATTTGCGACTATGTTTTACTTATCTATGTTTTTTTTACTTGTTAACGAATTGCCATTGAAAAATTTTCAACGAAATCATCAATTTTATTTCAAGCCCTTTTTCAATGGAAGAGGCTAGATACAATGACGAAATTGAAAGTCATGCAACTGTACAATATCTTTTATGTCTACTTTAAATTAAAAATGAATGTTTTATACGAGATCTCTAGATTTAAAATATAATATTATCTGATTATATCTACTTAAATGTATAGATAGAACGAACGAATAAAAGTTTCGCAATACTTTTTAAATGTGAAGAGAATAATGCCTAATTTGTACTAGGCTTATAATTGTGTCATCAAGTGTAGGATTTTTGGAGGATCAATGTTCTAAGATTGTAAATAAATGTGAAAAATTTCGAGCTTTTCTACTATGTATTTAGAATTTTAGTCATATGATGAAGACAGAAATGGTACAAGACACAGTTACAACTTAAACATAAAGCTACATAAGCTGATGACGGTTTTCTGAAATTAATTACACAAGGTGGCAGCAATCGGGCGTCAAGGCCAGGCATCTATCAAAACGCTTAAGTTTTCTGACATTAGTTAAATTGACGTCAACATCATGTTTACGCCAAAGTTACATTTTCGAAAAAGAGTTAAGTGTAAGAAACTTAAGTGGCGTCAACTGTCGGCGAGCATTTTCTTGAATATCCTTATTGGGCCTCATATCTACTTAATTAAGTAATGTGTGATCTCACTATCTCTCTTTCAATACCAGATCACACAAGACGTACTACAGTGTACTATCTGAATTTAGTTGATAGCCCCACTACTCGTACCTAATCCACACTTCTACATGTACAAGCTCACCGACAGATTGAATTACTCTTTGCCAGCACCTGTGTTCGGTATCTACCTGACCGCCTTCAAAACGAGAGAGGAAATGCATTTTTGGGATCACTCGTTTCATCACTTTCTATCGGATGAGATCGAGAACAAGAGCTAGTAGCAGTAAAAGCGGTTCGTCACGAAATATGAACAAATATGTATGTTTTTTCAGCAAAAATCATCGGAGAAGTCGGAAACGGAATACTAACTGCTACGATCCTTACACACTCCTTTTGCTTCGCTTACGTTCATAAACTTGCAGGAATGACATAGTGATTTTATTAGATACACAATTAGGGTGCTGGTCCTACTGTATTTAATACGCATTTGACCTTTCTGAAGAACATCAGCACAGCTACCAGGAAAACGTGAGTGCAAACGCTGGGAAGGGACGCCCCAAAAGGACATACGCATATTTGCAGCAGATATGCGCATGTCCTTTTTAGGCGTCCCTTCCCAGCGTTTGCACTCACGTTTTCCTTGCAAATACCTTATTAGTTTATTAGTCGCTATGCATTAATCCTCTCTACATGACCATAGCATCTAAACATTCTCTTTTCAAATTTGGTCACTACATCTTCTTTTAAACCACAACGTTGAAAATGATTTCATAATTTTCACTACTAATATAACATATTAGCCCAGAGCAGCAGCATCAACAGTAAACAGGCAAAACCATAACAAAGTTATACAATCAATTATCTTGGAACATTCCTCTCGAAATAAGAAACGCAGTTGTAGGTCCTACCATTTATTATAGACACAACATGTCTTAAGGTCTGTTTAGACGTGCTAAACATTGTTGCGACGTGTCTAGCAAGTCGAGCACACATGTATTCCAAATGACAGCCTCGTTGGTTTAGTGGTGGCAAACGCTACTGCTGAGCTTAACGTTCTGAGTTTTTGATACCGTGGTTAGTATCGTATTATTGGGTGTTTCATCTAAAATTTCTCATCAGCATTCATGAAATCTCTGGGTTTATGAGCGGTAGATGACGATTGTCTCGTTGAGCCGTTGGTCTTTACTGCCATTCGTAGCTCTAACACGGCAGTAATTACGGGAAGCCTGAAAGTTTGACAACCAGGTCTACCATGGGATCTCGCGTTACTCAGTAACTGGGTTTAGAAAGTTTGATAGTAAATCGGACCTTGTACAAAATTGATATTCGGCTGTATTTGGTTAAAGTGGAAGTCGACCCCAATATAGTTGAAAAAAACCGGTCAAGTGCGAGTCGGACTATCACACGAAGGATTCTGTACCATAAACCGAAAAAAATGTTTGTTGTATGTGAGACCCCTTAATTTTTTTATTTTTTATTTCTTGTTGTTATAACGGTAATAGAAATACACACTTTGTGAAAATATTAACTATCTACCTATTACGGTTCTTGAGATACAGCCCACTGGCAAACAGATGGACGGACGGACAGCGGAGGTTTAGTAATAGGATTCCGTTGGTTACCCTTCGGGTACGGAACTCTAAAAAGGCTAAGCAGATGATAGCTCGGTTTGGTCATGTCTGAAGAGACCTTTACTCAATTTTCCTCTTATATTAAAACTTGGGTCCCTGTGAGGTTAATAAAAAGTTGAACTTAGCACCGAGGTACCGTTTTTAAGTAAGAATGTGTGTATCACTAAGTTCGGCCCTCACGGGGTAGGCAGGGATGCAGGTAGTTTCGAAAAGCCAGATGTGTGTTTTGGAATAAAAGTAGTAAATGTTATCTAGGTTAATAGGTCACTCATACGGGGATAGAATATAATTTATAGGTGAAACTTTGCAGACGTGATGAGGATCAATATGTCATTATCTGCCTAGCCTTTTCCCGACTATATTGGGGTCGGAATCCAGTCAAATCGGGTACAGCTGAATACCAGTCTTTTACGTGGTGCGGCTGCCTACCAAACCTCCACAACCCATTAACTGGGTAACATGGTAGTTCTTGGCAAGACTGGAGTCAGATTTACTGGCTTCTGACAAGTCGTAACAACTGCCAACTGACAGTCGGGATCAACGGCTTTACGTGCTTTTCGAGGCACAGAGGAAACTCGGTATGTTATGTTGGTCACCCATCCACAGACCAACCTTGGTAAGCATTGCTTAACCTTGATCAACCCGTGTGGCTGATATTCTTTAGCCACGAGCTGATGGATCGATTTGTACATCCTACTTATTACTATAAATGTGAAAGTTTGTGAGAGTTGATAGATAGATGATTGATAATCTTTCACTCAAAAATACTGAACGGGTTTTGATAAACCTTCAAAGTAATATAGCTGATACTTCAGATTAACACATTAAGCTAAAAATATTGTTTGTGTGGTATTCTAGTATTATTTTATTAATTACTTACATTTGCCCACCACCGTATATCCAGTTTTATTCCCGTTCCCGAATCCCCGAAGCCTACAGCCTTCCTCATGAATGTGGCTATCATATACAAAAATAATTTTCCAAATCCGACTGGGAGTTCCAGAGATTTGCGTGTTCAAACAAACAAACAAACTCTTCAGCTTTATTTTATTAGTAATATAGATTTGTAAACCTTTGCCTGTTACCATTTCTGTCAACGCCGTAACCATAATGTAATACGGCTAGGTACATACGTTTCTAGCTATATATCGATATACTTGTACATAATAAAAGGAATAAGATAAATTTTACTGTCTTTGTTTTCTGATACCCTGGTAAATAACCCATTTGCTTTGCTTACCCCTAAGATTCTGAAAATCTACCAAAAATCACTACAGTAATTCATTTGAACACCATTTTTTTTTTTGCTGTCGGGGGGAAATCCTCCCCCCTGGGGCAGGTGGAGGGGTCTGTCAGATTCTTACTGACTAAAATCACCCCGGTGTTCCATCTCCCACTTACGCCGGGGATCGCGGGAACGTATGCGACTTCCGCAATCCCCGGCTGGTGCCGGCCCGCCACTGCGGACCACCTCGCGTCAGCGGGGGAGTGAGGTGTTTGACAGATCAACATCCCAGAGCCTTTCGACGTTACTTACTTTGTCAGCAACAGAATGCTGTGCGGTCGTCATCGTATACGTTCCGATTGGTCCCATCAAATTTTCATCAAAATCGGTTCAGTAGTTTGAATCAAAATAGCTGCAGAAAATAGAAAATATATCATCCAAGTATATGAAATTACCCCCGCCTCTTGAGGGAGGCCTGTGTCCCTTTCATTTGATATGTAACAACAACAAGGCAAAACACAGTGACAGGTACAAGGACAAGGTACAGTTTAAAACAGTTTTTTTTTTCTAGTTTAGATTCGGAAATAATTGGCTGTGACAGACAGACAACCAAGTGATCTGATCATATATAAAAGTTCCGTTTCTTACGGATGTTCGGAACCCTAATTATGAATTTGTTAAGTTACTAAAACTAAAAAGCGCAACTAAGATTCGAACTTTTTAGCTATTCTAAAAAGTTCGAATCTTAGTTGCGCTTTTTTTTTATTTAATTTGGCTCTTGACTTCAGTCTAGGTCATAGATGACAGAGACAAATTCGACGATGGCGCGAGCTTACCCAGAACAGCCTGTTCACTCTATTTTTTATACTACTACTACATAAATACTTTTACAAGTTTGCGATACTAAGATGAAAATGATAAATTGGAGAAAACTATAGGCTAAAAAGCAATTAATTATCATTATTACACAACAATTTTATGCAGCCAACTTAATGGGAAGTAGTGGCCTATATCTACTTAATAGGTACTATAAATGCGAACCTCTTCACGTCTAGCGGCTCAATAGATAGAGCCGCTGGTAGAAGCCAGATTTCTACAAAAAAATTTTTTTTTTTTTTTTTTTTCAATATAAATATTGAAGCCTCCAGCCAGGGCTTATTAAAACTTACAAACTAAGCGACTACACGCTAAGGGCACCCCCTGTGGGGTACGGGTCTCGACTTAGGGCGTCGCCAGGGGGAGGACAGCTAGGGACGGGCTGGATCGAACTAGGATTATTATTTAGGGACGAATTTAAAACTACAGGCTCCTCACCGAGGCGCTTAGCAGCAGAAAAAGTTTGTCAACAGACCCATCAGAACAACTTTATCTACGCATTCTGAACTTACATCAAAGTGGCCGTGACCGACCTGGAAGATTTTAATCAGACTTCGCGCTCAAATCAGCCGCAGCAAAGACAATCCCCACAGGTAACGATCTACAGTGTTCATGGGGCGTCATCTTGAGCCCAGACGCAGAAAAGTTAGGTTTGTTTCACTCATATCAGGGCCGTTACTGAGATGGGTCCGGGCCGTGGTCTGACACGTCCCGATCACGCCCCGGATACGGTGAACGAGTTCATATTAAATGTACGCTTCGATATTGTTTTTGAGCCCTGGACAGACCACGGCCCGGCAACGTCCCGGTCACGGCCGTGATATGTGTAACAACCTTTACTCTCGTAAAACAATGTAATAAAATTTGCAATTTTAAATGTCTGAGGTATTTTCCAGTACCAAAATAAATACCTACCTCAGTGACGGGAAGAAATTAAAAAAATCGTCTTCAAAGGCGTCTATTTACACTTGTCCATTCTGTAGTATTTCTGTAGAGTAACGGCTACACACGGAGCTCTTTAATAATATGGCGCGGACACTAAAAGCTAATGTTTTTTTAAATTTCTTTTTCTTTTATTGTTTTTTACTTTTCACTTTTTAGTGGTAGCCCACATCTAACAACACTACTGAAAAAATACTTGGATGACAATTTTTTCCAACTATTTTGATTTAAAAACCAAACTACTGAACCGGTTTTGATGATTTAAAAAAATATTTCTTTCACATAAAATAGATTTTTTCATATCAGTTCGTAAATGACGGAGTTATGAGGGAACAAACACACAAAAAAAAAAACATACAACCGAATTGAGAACCTTCTCCTTTTTTGAAGTCGGTTAAAACGGAACAGCCATCTCGATTAATTTTTACAACGTATTATTAAACTACAATCCCATTGTTATAATGGCTAGCAATCAAGACTATCATAAGGGCAGGGTTCAATCCCTAGAGAAAGAAACTGTAATTGGGTTTTTCTGTTACAAATTTCTCATTTAAAAGGGTTGATTGTACCCGGTAAATGGCAATAGGTCCATCCTTTATTAAATTGGTTCTGTTTCAAGATGAAGTTTAATTCCCAGTTTTGGGAGGCCTTTCAAATAAATGTATTGTCTGCTCAAGGGATGTCATGATTGGCTGTTTATTTTAGTCGCCCAGTCACAAACTTTAGATTTAAGTGTTCAAAAGGAAATGTTTATAACCGTAGCGCTTTCAAAGCGTTTCATATTTTAAAACAATTTTCTACAGGATTGACATTAAGGCGAGACCTCCACGAGCGAACGTCTTGCATGTCATTCTATCAACTCTATGAACGTGTCTACACACGGCGATATTATCGTGGCATTAGACGAGTGACAATGATGAGAAAGTGGCGTTTATTTTCCGTCAATGCTATTCCAGAAAACGAGATGCAAGACCATGGTCACAGATAATATAATACTAGCGTCATCATCTGCCTAGCCTTTTCCCAACTATATTGGGGTCGGCTCCCAGTCAAACCGGATTCAGCTGAATACCAGCATTTTACGTGGAGCAGCTGCCTACCAGACCTCCACACCCATTAACTGAGTTACACGGTACTCCTTGACAAGACTGGTGGCAGATTTTCTGGCTTCTGACAATCCGTAACGACTGCCAAAGATCTCCAAATGACAGCCGCGACCAACGGCTTAACGTGCTTTCCGAGGCACGGAGGAATCTCGGTATGTGAAGATGGTCACCCATCCACAGACCGACCTCGGCAAGCGTTGCTTAATCTTAAAGATCGAACCGTGCGGCTGTTATTATTTAGCCTCGAGCTCCTTATATAATACTAGCGTACCATGTTTAATTTGGATGCTCAAATTCAGCAGTTAGCATAGTATCAACATGTCTTCAATATTTTATTTATGTATCATTGCACATTGTATTACTTCCTATTCTATCCGGTTAAGCTTAAAACCGACCCCAACGTAGTAGGTACCTAGCAGATGATCACTCGAGATCCCTGTTTCAATACATAGGTCTTCAGCAACATTCTTCTGTACCAAAAAAAACCGGCCAAGGGCGAGCCGGACACGACAAAGGGTTCCGTACCATTAACCCTTTAATTTTTCATTTAATTTAATATTTATTATTAGTTGTTAGAGCGGCAATAGAAATACACACTCTTTGAAAATTTCAACTGGCCTACCTATCACGGTTCTCGAGATACAGCCCGCTGACTGACACATACAGACGGACGGATGGATTGACGGACGAATGGACGGACGGATAGCGGAGGTTTATTATTAGGGTTCCGGGTTCCCGTTGAGTATGGAATCCTAAAATCCTTTCACGATAGTTGTAGTTCTTGTTTTCAAAGATTAATAGTGCATTCATTCATAATAACTAATTTTGTGGTTTAATAAATTGCGAATAATTTGTTGGGCTCACAATATCTAGATAGTTCAGTATATCTAGATAGTTTGGGGCTTTTTTCATAACATGTATATTTTTCTATGAAGAAAATAACGCGGAGAATGAGTTTTGTACCCAGCTGTATAACATTATGAGACCTTATAAAATATGACGTTGAATTTTATAAGAGCTATAGAATACTTTGAACGGCACAGAATCTCTTTGGTAAGTAGATACTAAAGCTCAAATACTTTAATATTTTAAATGAAATGGTAAAACATGAGCAAGGAAGAAAATTGTGAGATTGGACATATAGATGAATATTATTTGAAAGAGGTTTGACTAACGTAAAAGTAGACGAATAATTCATTTAGCCGTATTAAGAAAACTACATAAAGGACATACCCAGATACGCATGAAACAAAAGACTGCCTTTGCTGTCGCGCACTCGGGTTAAAAGTAAAATGGCAGTCAGCAACCTTGAGGAAACGAATTTAAAAACCTGAACCTAAACTATTCTTGTTCAGGTAGTTGCAGTGTCTGTATTCATGTATCCTGTATGTGTATATGTTTTTCTCTGCACCAATGATTGTCGATCGGAGCATAGTCACAAATATCTGCATCAGCGTGCGGCGAATGTGGAACACAGAACTAATCCATGTGACATAGACTATGGTTAGTATAGAGAAGTCACAAAGAAAAAATTTGCAATCACAAACAAAATTAAACTATTATATAATATGTTGCCCTTTTTGTAGCGGAGAAGCCCCACTTCAAGTATATTTATAACTAACTAGGGATATCTCTAATTCTGGAATGCCGTTAAATGTATAATAATAATAATATCTTGGGACAACTCACACACGGTCATCCGATCCCAAACTAGGCAGAGCCTGTGCTGTGGCAACCAGATAACTGATAAACATACTTATATATTTCTATATACATACATATTATAGACAAATAACACCCAGACTCAGAACAAATGATCATGCTCATCACTCAAAGATTTGTCCTGGATGGGAATCGAACCCACAACCTCCGGTTTAGCAGTCAGGGTCACTAACTACTCGACCAACAGGCTTGTCAAACGATGATATACGATGATATACTTATGATACTTATGAACGTATGATATACTTATAAACATTTTTTTTTCATAAGGACAAAAAAGGACGTACGGTGTAAGGAAGTATGGTTTGGCAAAGGATTATAATATCCTTGGTTTAGTATAAACAGTTAAATATCTAAAGTATTCAAGTTATAGTCAATACTTCACAGAATCTGGAGCTCTAATATGACGTCTAAAAATCATCATGGTTACGGGGTGAGAGAGCAACGGAGCTATGCAGGACGAATGTATCTCTTTCTCACAAGGAAATTATGATGGTACTGACCCTTAGATGTACCAATATTATCATAATCAGAGCGTTGACTAATTTTCCGGTTGTAGTTCAGCATTGCCATTCAACACGGCATTACCGCCAGCCTTCACGGCACTTTTCCAGTTGACAGCATGTCTAAATTAATTTCGAATACCCAGTGAGCTCCAATTTTATATCTGCTTGCACATAAAATTATTTACGTTGTACAATGTTAATGAAACACTACAAACAATTATATCGAATGTGCAATAATTTGAGAAAGGCATATAATTTATTAAATATGTCTACTAAGTTCACATGTCGATATATCTACAAGTAGAATTCATTAATTCATTGAAATTGACGAAGGTTATACGAAGTCTGATTCCCGAACATCTATTAAAAAGTCATCACAGGTAACTTATCTGAACTACCCACGTCTTAACTTCGTTTGACAGTTTCGACGAGTGTGGCATGTTCTTTAATCATGCATAAAATTGGGCGCCATATTTGTTTTTACGTTAGTCAGGAAATTGCTAATTAGATTTATCTTCGAGGAATCCTATAATAATTTATTCTTTATCCCGACAGGTTTTGATTCAAACTTTTAATTAGTTGATCGGTAAATTACAGATCAAATTACTTATTTTAATAATACATTTCACCGGAAAATGGCAAACGCCGTAAGATTGTAAAATCTCTCGTGAAATTGTAAACTATTTTTTCTAAATAAGACACGAATATAATGAAAACTATTGAATTTGAATGGGATTAATTGTATACAAAACGATTTATTACTAAATAATATATCGAGAAATTATAATCAAATAAAGATATATGACAATCTAACGGAGTCTGCAACTTTCCGATGATATATTCATTTCCGTAAAAAAATTAGCGTAAAAGAAAGGAAGCTGTTGACTTATTACACCGACCAAATTTCAGACAAGGTTACCAATTTGAATGGAATCCAACCATTTACGCAGGAGATATATTATAGTGCACAAAATGTGTAGACAATTTTAATGGACGGCATAGAATTTCTTGAGTTACGAGGCTCGACTACTGAGATTTCCCTAACACTTTGCCCACCCTTAGAATCCAACCCAGGACCACATGACCAACGGAACAGTATCCTAGCGTTGACTAGCGTTTCACTTATAGATACTAAACTTTTTTAGACACCACCAACAAACCTAGAACATAATTATCCTGATTCCAATATTCAAAACAGGTTACCAGCAAAAATCGATACGACCAGAGAATAGACAGCAAAAAAAAGAAAAGCCAACCGTTCTACTCTAACCGTTCAGTACTCTGTATTTTCTTTATGAAAGCACCGGTATACAAAAGTTAGTCTCCCCATTGTTCTCTTCGACTGTGCCAGACGGTTTTTATGAAAAACATTCACAAAAGAACTGAAATATTGCTACCTCTTTTTATTTAACAAGGTGACGGTGGTTTAGTTTGTCTGACAGTGTGGTAATTGTTGGTAGCTGAGAAGGGAATAATTGGTTGAGTTGATTTTATCTGTAAAGGCTTTGGGAGCAAAATTTAAGAACGCTTGCAGAAGTTATTCTTTATTTATTTATTTACTGCACACAATGTACATACAGTAACAGACTCAACTAAACTTTGTGAGTACATTACCCTGTTAGGGCGCAGCAATCAACTTAGCATTCTCTCTGTGCCTAGCGAGTTGCGACATTTGTTTGAAAGAGTCACCGCGGCCCTGGAACGCAAAGGGCATTAGGAGGAACACGCGTGGGTTTAAGTTAAGACAGGTGTCAGATGTTTTTCCTGGCTTCTGATTATCCGCATCCGCATAACGTGTTTTGCTTGCAGACGGAATATATGATTGTATAAATAATCATTTTTAGAATCAAACTCTGGAATTATTCAGCCTTATTTATAAAACTTTTAACCACATGACAATAAAAAAATTGTTTTTATGTTTTGTCATCCATCAGTCAATCTAGCAATACTTCACATTTCACTAGATTAACCACAGTCTTAAATAACTCGAATAATCATATTTTGGATCAAAGGAATTCGAATTCAAGGATGGATAACTGTAAGTAAACTTTAACAAAACTTGGTGACGGAGTTAGTGTCCGTGGAGTTTCTTGCACGTTCTTCTCCATAGAGATCTACGCTTTCGAACGTGCAAATAGCTTCATGTTTTTGACGGACTGACTTTGACAATTGAAAAGTACCTGATAATAGTTTATTTGAAATAAATGCTTTGACTTTGACTTTGAAGTGATGGGCTAGATGTACTAATTGGCTGTCTAAATGACTGACACGCTTCGTGATGGCAGCTATTACGCTGATTTCAAGAACGTTTTGTCTTTAATATCAGTTATACTATACTTATACAGCAATGAATATAAAATAAAATTGCTCTTTACCCGCCTGTCCCACAGTAATGTTGATGTTTTTCGAGAGTACCTATGTATTTCTATTTCTTTCGTACGTCCTGCAGCCAATTTTAAACGGCTAGGTTCAAAATTAATTAATGGTGGTGGACACCGTTAGGTAAGTGAAGTGATACTCTTTTGACATATAGTAATGTACCAAAATAAAGGATTCAAGACGATTCCAATAAAGTAGGGCACTAAAATTTAAGAAATAAAAAAACGGCGTAACGTGCTATCAAGTGTGTGTAGCAAGGGGGTTTCACACTACCAAGTTCCAAACTTCAAGCTGCTACTGTAAAATTCCGGATGGACAACCCATTAACATTTATTTTCCGAACTGGAAATCGAACTCAGGACACAAAGCTTGTCAGTCGCACTTGCAACCACGAGACAAAAGGAGCAGTCATATATATAAATACATAAGTAGGGGAGAGCGGCGCTAAACGTGACGTGGGGAAGTTGAGCCTATTTCAAGGCTTTATGAAAAAACGAGATAAACATATCAAGTAAATTTGTCATAAAACGGAACGCTGCAGCGTACTGATGGCGACTTTCTTATTTTAGCCAGTAATGACCGGTAGATACATTGTTAAATTACATCGGAACAACTTCCCCGTGGCACGTTTAGCCCCGCTTTCTCCTAAGTATGGTCGTACCTATTTTTCCCAGTTGCACTTATCCACAAAAGCCCCAATTACTTCACCACATCCTGAATCATAAATTTGAATGAATACAAAGTACAAGCGTGGGCTAAAGGTCATCCCGGTCATTACACAATGTCATACCACAACGCCTACGAACCGTAGATTACCATTGCATGCGCTGAATTTTTATAGCTTTTAAAACAAATGACCATCAGATGAATGAATAGCGGTTACGAGCTCTTCTGCTGAGCGGGAGACGTGTTATTGGGTTTCCTCACCTGGCAGTCCGGAGTCCAAATCTGTGCCTAGTTCATGTTAATGTGGTTACTAGCAAAAAGTGGGGGTGTACTTTTATTACACCTGTACACCTTATTCTTCAGAGAATATGATGTGTTACTGTATGACAACCTACTCATGATATGACTGTCAAATTTGTTTTGTGGTTGCTAACACGTTTGTAAGGCTGCATGTGCGAGAATGCGTAGTGAGGGATGTGTGAGGCTAGGTAAATGAAGCGATTCTATTGGTTCTTAGCAAACACACACATCCCTCGCCACGCATCCTCGCACATCATTGGTGGAAACGCAGCCTAAAGCGTCGACCTTATAATCTTGGTCGTTGGTTAGAGATTTTCATTAACAACTTGGAAATCAGGAGAAGTCGCATCGCTGAATCGATGATGGTATAAACGATAGTTACGAACACGTATTAATATCGATACTGGACCTCATCAAATACATTCTAAAATTGGCTTGAATACTACGATTATTACCACCCTTGAGTCTGGCTTCTTATACACATAATATAGAGATGGTATAGAACAGACCTGCCTCAGACCTGTCTGACTAAGTAATCATACTGTCTTACTGTGTCGATGTCACCACACAATTGCACTCCGTCAGATTGTAATAAATCTTTATTAGATTATAATTTCTCGTTATATAATGAAAAAATCATTTTGTACACAATAAATCCCACCCAAATACAATAGTTTCCAATAAATCCGACTATTAAGAAAAAATAGTTTACAATTTCACGCGATATTTTACAACCTTACGGCGTTTGCTATTTTTCGGTGACATCGACACAGACACCCCTGGATGCCTGTAGGAATAGGCTGGATGCGAGAAACACCGAAAAAAAAAATTGGTTGTCTGTACAGTCGGTTTACGGACGATAATTTAACGTGACAACGTCATAACAAAACTTTGATGAAATTATCGTAACGTTACAATGAGTCATCCTTTTTCGTGCGCGCAGCCGGCATCATCGATTTATTAGACGTTGTCACGTCAAAAAAGATATTATGTCCTGCAGTGTACTGCAGAAGTCTTTTGACTGAAATTATGAATGGAGATCGATGACGGTGATCTCAGGATTGGCATCCCCTGCAACATGTGACTAATAACAAAACATACAAAGTGTGTGGGTGTACTCTAAACTCCTCTAATGCTTCGGGTGATTTATACATTCTAGTAACAGTGGTTGTACAATTTTTGTTTAAGAAAAAACATTGCCTCACTCTAGGAATTACTTCTGTGTTGTAGGTGCGTTTACAAACATACAAACTCACAAACACAAACAGCCAGATCCGAAACAACTATCTGCAGGCCATACAAATATTTGTTCCGTGCGGGAATCGAACCCGCGACACGCAGCGCAGCAGTCAATCGCACAACAACTGCGCCAACCGTGTTGCCGCTTCGAATTATTTACGTCTTCACATTAGGAATCATAACTTTAATGTTATTAAACAATAACCGAAAGCATATTTTGTTATGAGGACTATAATATTTTGATGATGAAAGGTAAATGGGCATATTAAACTGAGGACGCTTGCCCTTTGTATGCAAGACGTGTTTTCTAACACATTAAATATTATTTTAAAAGCTTCTGCTATTATAAAATTTAAAACAATATTTTCACACAATGCCGCTGCGACTGTGTGAAAATATTGTTTTATTATTTAAGGGAAAATTATAAGATAATCTAGATTATGGTCTGGCCGTGTGTAAAGGACATCATTAATATATATAAATATAATACGAGTTTGAAAAATGCTGTCTTCCGTATGTTTTAGCTGTAATGTAAAAACGGCTCAAAGAATTTTAAAAATGTATTAATATGAAAAAGTGATTATCCTATTCTATACTTATGTAATTTGCCGGTGAATAACCCAACAGAATTGGCCCTATAGTAAAAAGGAAGTGGAATTGCGACATATAACAATTATTTGCCCAAAAATGTATGGACGATTAATGATGTCCTTTTATTAAAGTCCGTTCAGCTTTTGAAAAGTAATAGATTAATATTATCCAAACATCAAATCGTCCTGGTTTGACTCATATATGCTTATAATAATATTAATAAGAAGGATATTCATGAAACTTATATTAAATAGCAACGAATACACTTACTATTCCTCCCTATCGCTTGTTATCTAAATCGCAATTGAGAACATTAAAAGATTAAAAAAAACACGAACATTTTTTTCGCTTTCAAAAAGTACGTTCTCAAAATCTTGAGTCATTAAAGAAAAGTAGTTTTATTTATAGCAAAAAGTTCGGTCTAAGAGGTAGAGAGCATTTTAAAGTGCACAGCTGTGTGATTTTATGAAAGTTCTGAAAGTTCCGCTTCGGTTATTTTGTTTAGGTTGCAGGCATGGAAAAAACTTAAGAAAAATTAGACTAAAAATTTTACGTCGGTACACAAAAACTTAACTCATATAGTATCACTAATAATTGTGTGTATCTGTTACTGTATCTGCCCTAATATCACAACTACTAAAATTTTGTACGCATTACCACCGCGTTTAACTTCTGTAGCCCTAAAATAGAACGCGTAACGCAAAGAGGTACGTTTTGAGTTAAAATAAGAAAATTAATGAAAAAAGTTTTTCAAACTGTAAACATCATGTACCTATACATAAAGTTGTTCATCACTTTTGAAGTAATTTTAGAAAATACATAGAAATTGACCACTTACCCTTGTCTCCGAATTACTGAGCTTAAAATTTTGAATCACGCAAGAGTCCGATTTGGCTGTAGAAGCGATTGGCGTGTTTTTCAATTACATTATTTAAAAAAAACTGTTTACAAAAAAATAAAACCGGCTTCCAAATAAAAAACGCTAAAAAGTATAAAATAACTTTAATTTCGGCAGTCGACCTTTTTGGTTGTTTTTTCGTTTTTGACCCCCTCCTTTCTCTGAAGTCGTTTAAAAATTCACAGTCATTAGTTACTCTTTGGGAGATTTGTTTTGGTCGTACCAGTTGGCAACCAAAAACCACTGATTTCTACCAAAATCCCGCTGACTTAAACAAAACGTTACGGAATCTGAAATCGTATAAACGCAATCAATACTCCGTTTGTGTTATTCAACACCGTTTCGCTATTTCCTTCCTGATTCGTTCCTTGTCAGCATTTTTTTTTATTATTCCAGAATATGAAAAAAAAAATCGCAAACGCAAAAAACGCCATTCTACTCTCATTGATGCTTCGCGCATGCATGGTGATTCATTCACCATACGTACTGATGAATTTCGCTGTAGATTTTTTGACGTGACAACGTCTAATAAATAAATACGGAAAGAAAGAAAGAATAATATTTATTTAGCACTTACATGAAACACGCACAGTACATAGAAATAATAAAATTATAAAAAGAAATGTAGGTATGCTAAGAACTAAGTGAACGCCGGCTGCACGCATGAAAAAAAATGACTCACTGTAACGTTACGCTCATTGTAACGTTACGATCATTTCATCAATGTTTTGTTATGACGTTGTCACTTTAAACTATCGTCCGTAAACCGACTTTACAGACAACCAATTTTTTATGAAATGTACTGCCATCTCATAGAAAAATCTACAGCGAGATCTAGTGCTCTCTATTTTTACCTGTTCTACCAGGCCCTTGATTGTGCCATAGTTGCGACGCGACTTGCGCCAACCAACTTACCTGCTTGGATATAATTGTTGTTTTAATTGGCTGCTTTTTTTGCTTGACAAGAAATCAGGCGCCCACGACATCCTGGAATGCAAAGCCAAACTCATCGTGCACAAATCCTTGGAACTGTGAGGTTGCTCCACGTAACCTGCGAACCTTCCAAGAAGTTCTTGTGATTCTAGGCGGAGCAAGGCTGACTATGTTAGCCAGGATTCCCACGCACAATGGACCAAATGGGATCCTAAGTGGAAAAAACTATTCAACTCTCTTGGGTACCAGCCCAAAGACTTTAAACTGAACTATAGTGCCATAGGTATATCTCTGCCTATTTCTTCAAGGCCGTGATAAAAAAACGAAACTCATTTTCACACCACCGGCACTAAAACGTCAAATTATATGCTTTGCAAACCTAACCGAAAGTACGTTATTATAGCCCGTGAGCGGCGCCCGTCGTCCTCCGCTGCCAAGTGCAGGTCGCGAGGTCAAAATGAGGTTCCAAATTCAAATCACATTATTTATCCGGCGGGTTATAATGAAATTCAGTACAATATTGGTGCCGGTAGACGGGGGCACAGTTTCGGACGCGCACAATTTTCTCGTAGCAGGTGTAAAGTAAAGTATGCTCCTCAGGGATAAAGGTGTATTTGCCTTGGTCTAGCTTAAATCCCTCGCTGCATTCAGAATTCTTGTATGAACTCCCTAGCTTCGCTCGAGTGTTAAACCCTAATCTTCCTCGTTACTCGCTCTCGAATTCTTCATTGCGTTCGGGATTCAACATGACGCCCGTGACATAAGATACTGCTTTATCCCCTTGGTGCATAATCTACTATAAATCAAACCCTCGTCTTTATGAGACACTTACGAGAGTTTTAAACATGTTTTAAAAGAATTAAAATAAAAGCATAATCTGCAATTTTGCAGTGTCATATTTTTCCGGACGCTCGTTGAACGATAAAATTTTATTATATGGACGTTATTAAAATTTAAGACTGACATTCAAAATCCTTTGAGGATATTACTGAAAGAAATGATGATAAGACAGTTTTGAACGGTGTCAGAGTTTTTAATAAACTTTTACAATACAGGTTTTCAGTAAAGGTTTTCTGACGTAGAAGGTAAGAAGAACCGGACAAGTGTGAGTCAGACTCACGCACCGAGGGTTCCGATCGAGTCTTGATTGTTTCCGAGTATAAATTACCTACGGAAGTTCTACTATGAAAGCAAAATATAGCAGGACAAACTTTACTTTGTTAGTGAAAAAATGTTCTCCTATGCATCAATGTAGGTACGTCACGGCCAATTCTTCAACAGAAAATATAAGTTAGACCTAATCGTAAAAAATGTTTTTATATGATTAAAATTCCCAATTTTCAGAAATTTTCCTGCTAAGATCTATCTTCTTGTCAAATTTCATGTATCTAGGTCAACGGGAAGAACCCTATAAATTTTGATTCCCTTAAGAGTGTCGAAATATACGTTTTTTGCGGCATAAACGGCCGTATCTTTTTTGTACGTTTACTTTGAAGTTTGATTTTTTAACAGCTTCAAGGAACTGCAGACTTGAGTATATGGTTTTACGATAAAAGACTTGAGTATTTCAACTCGATACCTCCACGCGTTCCAGAGATCATTATCTCTGGAAGGCGTGGAGGTCTGTCTGTCAAGACCCTTTGGTCTTAACAAGAAGACAAACGGACGGACGGACGGACAATAAAGTGATCCTATAAGGGTTCCGTTTTTTTCTTTTGAGGTACGGAACCCTAAAATCCTGACACTCATACAACGGGCGAGATTCAGGCGGCTATCGAAAGTGTCTATATCAGAGGGCCAATTCTATGAATTTTCGCATTAGCATCTCAGTCGCAATCTGTCAAAAAAGCCTCCATTTCCATATATTTCTTACACATTGCGACTTACATGCGAATGCGAACGTTGTTTAAAAATAAGTAGAATTGGCACTCTGGAATATTTTTAGAGACTACTTGTGCCTGCGCATTTACTCTTGTGGACTTCGTTACAGAAACCGGGCATATCGTTCAACCGTAATAAAATTAAGTATAGCACTCGGCGATAGTATAGCTTTTTTCAGTGAATTTTTTCGTAATTGGATACAGTACTTGGAGATTATGTCCTACAAACAAAATTAATTAAATTTACCTAAAGATGCGACTGACATACAAACCTAACCCTAATGTTCAACGTGCTATTCAAAACATGGAGTATTAAAGTATGATTATAATAAAATAAAGATGAACCGCATATATTTATAGTGCCCAGAACCTTATCACAAAACCATTAAAAACGTGGAAATACAAGCGTCAACTGAGAAAATATGCTCTCTATTTCGTTTCGAAGAAAATCGTGTAAAATACGAAACACGACTGTAATAAAACTCTTAATAAAAGCAGAAAAACTTATCTGCCGAACGCTTCAGAATTCATTTTAGGAACATTTCCATACTCCACTTGGCTTAACGGTATCGTTAGCTCTTAATTTTCCGTGAAATAAGGTTCAATTTCCTTTAATATTTTGTTAAACAAACTAAATTGTCTCGTTTCCGTCAGAGTACTTTGAAAGTCTGTATATAATTTAATAAATGAAAGAATAAAGTAAAAGAGTGAGCGAGCGTCTCGTCTACGATCCATACTAGATTGATATACCAACCAGCTAGATACACCGCTTCTCCTCCATATTGAATGGCCGCACAGCTAAAACTTGGAACTCTTTGCCAGCATCTGTGTTCCTTACGAACATAACCCGTCAGCCTTAAAAAAAAAACCAACAAGCATTTTCTGGGCTTGCTCGCTCTACCGTAGACTTCAACTATCGTATCATCAGGCCAGATCGAGGTCAAAAGAAATCTCGAGGTATTGCGTTTATACTGTTGCACATTGTATAGGTTTCCTCATAATATTCCCACTGTTAGGATTATCCTAACAGTGAGAATATTATGTTAGGATATCCTAACAGTGAGAATATTATGAGCTATAAATATGCTTCGTACAAATTGTTATCGTTTAATAGTTTGGTAAATCTTGAGACCCTCATAGAGTACGGATTAATCTGAAGAATAAGAAAGGAGACCTGGGGCCCTACTATGAAGTCTTAAGATGATCGAGATACCAGTCCAAGATAGAGACGAAGCTATACATAGCGTATAGCACTATACCACTTCATAAAATTATAAATGGTTCCATAGATGCGCAATTGATTAACTATTTTAACTTTAGGACTTGCCAACGTAGCAAGCGACATCATCACAATTTCGATTGCCTATATCTACCTTAAATACCACCTTTAATAGCCCCCTAACACGTATGGCAAGGTTATACAATGAAAGGTCCAATTTGACGGATTACCCTATCGAAGTTTTCTCTATGAGTTTTGCTTCATACAGACGTTCCCTCTTCAAACAGTGTGAACAATGTACGTCTTAATAGCTCAAATTGTTTTGTTTTTTTTGTAGTGTTCAGGATCTAGGTATACTAGACGCAGTTTTTAATTTTTCCTTTTGTCTCTAATATTCATTATGTTCAATGTCATGCATACCTGTCATTTGCATGGTTACTGAAATGCCGATTTTGAATGTAATTTTATGTGAATTATAAGTGACAGTGCTGTTGGTGTGCTTATTATAAATAAATAAATAAATAAATAAATACCTTTTACAACGTCGGAATTGGATGGCATTAGCACGTCATAGTACCCTTTTTAATACAACCGTGACAATCTGAGAATCCGACAATTTTGGTTTATTTTCTGCTATATGAAGCGGCACCTATCGTGAAAATGTGATAATTAAGTAAAATTATATGACAAAAATGTCGCCTTTCACATAATAAGTCGAGCGGTGGCTGCGTGAAACATGTCACGTCCGTCGCAGTAACTGTTTAAATTATTACTGGAAAAAACTGACGTCAAAATCTACAGGTTACGCGAAAATGAAAAAAAATAATGGCTCTTGCCCTGGAAGCGCCAGCATTTTTTCATCAATTTATTCATAATATTTTCAACACATCACATTGTATCAAAAAGCTCGCAGAATGCATAATTTTCACTTTAAATGCATTTAACGATCGGTTATAAAATTAAACTGTTCAATTTTATTTTCACGGCAGTTTTATAAAATAAAATAATATTTTATTTCTGCGATGAAAATCAAATGGAAGGTTGCAAAAATCTACTGTACACATTTTGATCCTACAAAATAACTACCTTATTTATTTCACCCATGAAAATTCATTGAAAGTTGCGAGAATCTGCCAGATGCATTTGTCCAGCAGTGGACGTCTTTCGGCTGCTGATGTTAATTATTGATAATGAAAATTTGCATCGCCTTGATGAGCTTAATCAACGATAGGAAAATCCTTATGGCTGTTTTGTTATGAGTTACTTCTAGGAAAACGTGCTTCATCGTCCGACCACAATATTGCTTGCCATCAGGAGGTGTCACTGAGGTGGTTTTACAGATTGCAATTGAGATGCCAAAGCGAAAGTTGCTTAAACAAAATTTGTAGAATGGGCCTCAGTTGAGTTAGTGGAAGGGGAATGGCATGGGAAGGATAAAAAGGCGTGTTAGACTACTACTCATGCGTCGTTCGATCCAGCCCGTCCCTAGCTGTCCTCCCCCAGCGATGCCCTAAGCCGAGGCCCGTACCCCACAGGGAGTGCCCTTAGCGTGTAGTCGCTTAGTTTGTAAGTTTTTAATAAACCTTGGCTGTAGGCTTTAATATTGATATTAAGGTCGCCACAGGCAAGCCCGGTTAAACAGTCGACAACTTCCTAGGTTGAACTGCGAGAGGCCTCTCAAAAAAATCCTACTGATGCGAATACTAAGGCGTTTCTTCTTCCAGGTTATTGCTCTTGTGCAGTTGTCCATTATTTTATTTTATTTTTAGCCAATTGTGTCCCACTGCAGGGCAAAGGCCTCCCTTTCTTCCTTCCATTCTTCCCGGCTTTGGGCAAGTCTAAACCAATCTGGCCGATAGGCGTCAAGCTCGTCCCGCCATCGTCGCCTGGGTCTCCCGCGATGTCGTCGGGCATTTTCTGGGACCCACATTGTGGTTGCTTTAGCCCATGAACCGTTCGACATCCAGCAGACGTGGCCGGCCCAGTCCTACTTTAGTTTGGCTGCTTTTTGTGTGACGTCGGCGATTTTTGTTTTGGAACGCAGCACTGTGTTCCTAACGTGGTCCATTAATCGGACTCCCAGAATGCTGCGCTCCATTGCTCGCTGACAAACCTCAGTTGTCCATTACTTTTATAAAAAAAAATGCGTGTGTAGGATATTTTGTCCGGGGATGATGAATCGTGTCGTCCTTTGGATAATCGTCTACACTAAAGAAAGGGTCGTGACGGAAATTTGTGACGAAAAATCTTATACTTTTTTTCGCCTGGTCCCCAAGCGCCAAGTCCGTACGTACCGTTCCAGATGGAAATTCGTTCCAAAAACTACCAGGAACGGTTCTCCTCGGAAAGCCTATGTGAAGGTTCCTCTCTAAAGATTACCAGAAAACTGGAACACTGTTTCCTATAACTTCTGGATAAAGTTTTTAAACCCGAGGGTCTAGAGTGAGTTTTAAAAAGTACCCGGTCGCGGTAACGTAAACGTTCGCTCATGTCAAAAAAGATGGAGAAAAACACATAGGTATCCGTTAGTGTCACCAGACGGCGCTTATTCAGTTTTCGTACAAATTGACATTTACATCAACGCGATCTACGTTACAAAACTCGCAATAGAGACACCGACCACAACCATCAAGCTAGTCAAAGGATCCTCCCTTTTAAATAGAGGAGGGGAACTTTCCTCCCATTCTTCATACCTCCGTTAAATTTCCTTTTTTTTTAACTTCCACCACTCACCAGCAGCAAATTAATATAGGGAATGACTTTTATGGCCACTGCATTTAATTAAATTACAAAAGAATGGCTCTGAGAGACCCAGTGAGCTAAAGTAGTGTGTAATTAGTGCAGCTAATGAGCTAACTATTGTGCTGTACTTTAATGAGGAATTAGTATGTACCTAATTGGCACTTGTAAAAATGCTGGACGGGTTTTACAGTAATTCAAGTAATAGTTGAGCTTCTCACAAAAGAGTTTGTCTGAAGAACAAGTAGCTGGCTTGAAAAACTCAAGTGCCTGCAATTTAACCAGAATGAGTTCCGGCAAAATTACTGGTACTTAAGATCCTTCTACTTTCTTTTATTCTAGTACATGCGGCTTAATACACTGAGAGCTAGTGAAGCAAGCAGCCGTCTTTCGGCTTGAAATTGTCACCCCAATAGGTGGCCTTATCACTAAATGTTTTATTCATTTGTCTTTTCTGTAACAGTTATAAAAAGTATTATATTATTTTAGTGTAGTAGCTAATGATATGAAGGTTTAAAACTTACCAGGTGGTGATTACCGTACTAAGGATGCTATGACACATCTCGAAAATAATTTTAAGCCGTACAGGAAGACTGTTGGTCGGAGGGCTCAGTAGAAGCTCTTGGACCATAATTTATAACTGGCGAAATGGCAGCACAGAGGTGTCCCTACATAACAACTTCTGTAATATAGGAACGCCATGACTGTTCTGACCTCAGATTTATCAGAGTAAGGGCACAGGGATTTTGATTATAATGAGGTTCAACTCTGCCTAAATCTTGTTCTTAAACATAACGATGATGATGACGATGTTATAATCTGTGTCACATCAAAAAGAAACATTCTGGCGGTTAGGATTAAAGGCGTCTTTTAGGATTGGATAGATTACAAGCTAACCAGGTTACCACAGCTTTTTGACGTGACAACGTCTTATAATTTGATGGAGCCGGCTGCACGCACGAAAAAACATGACGTCATGCGGCGTTACCTCGCTCTGAGGCGTTCCATTTAAGGCTTTAAGTGCAAGCGAGAGCGCGGAACGAGCGACAAAGAGGCACAATCGGCCTCCGCGTTCGGCAGCGTTCGACATCTGTCTCTCTCCTACTTGAGTGAGCGATGCGTCTGCGTGGACAGCTGCTATACAATAATACATTTACATGTTTTCGTCAAGTATGAAGTGCAGTAAAAAGTGAACGTGGTGTCAATTGTTTATAGCAACGATAATTGCGGCAATAAAGGTAATGATTCTTTAAAATTTTCTTTTGAACAATGAAACCATTCCATCAGTATTTTCTTATGACATTGTCACGTTCAACTATCGTCAGTAAACCGACTTTACAAACAACCTTTTTTTATTTTTTCAGGATGGAGCGTTACCAGGTTGGAGACAATAAAAGGCTTACTAGTCGCGTAGTCGCGATTTATTCCTATTCCTAAAATAACTTCACGTAACTATGAAGCCGCTACCGTCAGCTATCAGCAGCTTGACAGTTCTCCACAGTGTTTTTATAATTCAAACCTAAATCTTTTTCCGCTTCACGCGTCAAAATCAGCCCGTGATTTTCACTACCAGCTAGCATTCTGCATTAAGTAAAAATCAAGTGCAAGTCGGACGCGTTTAGGGAAGGTTCCATATATCATAAATCAAAAACAGACGTTTCTTGTCTGGTCAATCGCACCTTCAGTCACGGAAACTTACAAAATGTAGGTCAGAATGAGAATATCTAACAGCGATTAAAACACATTGTCTCAAAACTTTCAATCCAAACTACGCGCGTCAGTAAGTCACTGTTTTTTCATACAAATTGTAAATACTATAGCTGGCAGCCGAATCTTATGCTCAGGGCACCGGTTTAATTTCACAAGTGAGAATACCAAGTCTGCGATCTCAATCAGACTTTGTATTTGACCCTTCTATGTGTTACGATACAATTTCCCGTCAGCTATAAATTATTCATTTCGTGAGAAACTAAGCAGTCATGAATATACTTTATTAGTGACTTTGTAGCAGTGTGAGCTAGAAGTGATCTGCAATCTCTCTAATGAGAGCATCAACTGAATACGAGCTACTAGTGATGTGGAGTAGTGAAACTTTCGCGGGACCGGGACGATGGCACGTCGGGACTTTGAATCGGATAGATACGTTAACGGTCCAACTTGGTGTGGTAGTGAGGAACATTGAAACATACTTTAGTATAAGTGTTAGATTGGTTTGGTATCTTGGTATGGTAACATTTACGTATATACTTAAATAGTATACAAAAGAGCATAGTATACTGCAAATTATTTCTGTCCCTGTTATATGGAACATCCCGACTTTAATAATAATTGACAGATTTTACCAAGTATGAAAGTATTCTCAAGAACTTTATTAAAACACCAAAAATAAAGTTCTCCAACCCAAAACAAAATACTGCGCTGTATACCTGATTAACGTCCATAACACATAACAATATCAGGTTCATTTGATAAACAGAGTCAGACACTATTTTTCCGGCAAATGTGTTGTACTGGACCTATTTGGCGCAGCTGCGAGGCAAACTCTTTTTGTTTTTTTTTTTTTTTTGACGGGGACCACTCGCAGTTCAGCACGCTAGGGCTGGTTACTGCTTAACCGGACTATCCTGAGGTGGCCTCAAATGAATTTAAGGCCCCCAGGTAGGGCTTACAAACTAGTTAAATTATACTAAATGATCGTCTCTTTTTGTCGATGAATTCTACTTTTATGGTTTTTTTGTACTGTAAATATACTGTATGCTTCCAAGTTTCTGATAAATAAACGTATTTTAATAATTCTTTTTCTAAACGTTAATTATAACAAGAATTTCGCGATAGATCCCGCTACATCACAACACTATAAACAAAATGAACAATATGATAATGTTTGTAGGCTCGCTCCAATTTAGTGTAGTGCCTTATTACGAGGCAACCTTTATACTTAGTTCATTGTTCACTTTGGTTAACAAGTGAGGCTTCTAAGTTTGAGGAAAATATCATCTAAGAGAAATTACGAGTGCTTGTCAAAAATAGTGGTACAGGTCTTAAATATTCATGTCCATGGCAAATAACGTAATAAACTTACAGTTCTACTAGGAACTTTTCGGTATCACAACTGATGGTAAGCGATAATGTGGTCGACTATGGAGCACGCTTGCCAAGAAGTAACCTGTTTGCTCTTGACCTTAAGCCCCCAGGATGTAGCTATCAGGAAATACAGACCCCGACATGGAATTGAACTCCTAAGCTGTCTGGGATATTGTCTGGGGAGGGCTGTTGGTAATCGTTCGTCAAATTGTATTAACGATAACTGACAAATGCTAGTACTAACTGGACAGGTCCACTTACATTATGGTTCTGTTTTTCAAAAACACTAATGATGATCTGAGGAAGACACACGAACACGATCACGTCGGAGTCACCAGTATAGAGGTAAGTGGTACAGAGAGTAAAGTTCCGCAAACCTCCACTGAAAAGGGAGGATCCTCCGACCAGACGGTTGTTGTATCTGGTGGGCAACTGCCCGATAGTTGATATTCGGACTGTTGTATATGTTCAAACTGAAGGGAGAACTTTGTTTGCGCAATGCAGTAGTTCGTCGCTGATAGGAAATATGGCGTTGCGGTTCTTTTTTTTTGCCGTATAAATTTCGTTTCTTAGTTTTTCATGTGTCGGTTTCATTTTTTCATTGATGCCGCTACAGAAGGTAATATTTGCACAGTTACAATTTACAGAAATTCAATTCAATTCAGAATACAATTTTTAATTTACATAAATAAACACCCTTTACCTACTGTTGATCGATATTAGTTTCAATTCCGAAAACCTTTACATAACTTTAGTATGCGCGGCCAGACGTCTAACGTTTTGACGTTAGACGTCTGGCCGTATATAGCGTTGGGAAACCACACAGCGTTTTGTATGGCGTCACTCAAGGTAGACGATGCATGTAGTGAAGCGGTATATAAAAAATTGTATGGAAGCGAAACTTTTCTATATACTTTTATTTATTCGCTCAGATCGCAGAACGGGTCATCGTTTGACTCTCCCCCATCCCATTTTAAGTTTTATACTTATACGTAACTTTACAGGAAAGTTTTTAAATTAACATCATTTTTTTAATTCTTTTGTTAGTGTGCACATATTTTTATCTAGGCTCTGTCTCCTTTAGGCTTTACCCATAGACTTGAGACAATTAGTTGCGGAGATATGAGAGACAATTAGTTGCGGAGACAAAAATTGCTCGTGCGCGCTATCTCTTACCCACCGCCGTGCCGCCATTTTATTCAAAATTCATACAACCTATAAGACATCAGCACTTAGACAATTCAAATCATACCTTAATTTGCTACAGGCAGGTTACAGGGTCATACGCGACAACGAAAAAGACATTTAAACATACATACGTACCTACATAGTCTCTAAAAACATTACCCTCTTTCTGGGGCAGTCAGCTAAAAATGCTTTCACGAAGTATCCCTTCTATGCATTCCTATCTGTGGTGAGGCGGCTTATACAAAAGTACAAAGCTGTTACTAAAAAAGTTAATCCTAACTCACACGTTATTCATTCGACTTTCTACCGCCAATTTAGTGAGATTCAATAAACATAAAAAGACCTCGAAGCCCTAAAGCAAAAATTGGAATATAAGTAAAGGCAGAATAGACATAAAACTCTCTGCCTGCGTCTGTGTTTCCGAACGCATAAAACCCAAATTTCTTCTAAATTAGAGTTAACAGGCTTCGTCTGGGTAAGCTCGCTCCATCGTCGACTTTGTCTCTGTCATTCATGACCTAGACTAGAGTCAAGAGCAAACCCATCTCAAAATAAAAACAACATAATTATGATCAAAATATAAGAAAAATAATTTTAAAACTAAACTTCGTTTGCCTCAAATAGGTCCAGTTCAACATAATTTCAAACTAGAAGTGGGCTGACGCCGGTTTGCAACTGAATCTTACCTTACTTGTCGATCATTACAGAAAACAACTGTCAACTATATGGTCTGTCATATATATGTATGTCACCGGAAAATAGCAAACTCCGTAAGATTATAAAATAACTTGAGAGATTGTAGTGTGTTGTGTCATTCCGAGAATTGTGGACTGACATAAAATGTCGACAAGTCAACACACGGCACAAGTCAACAATTTAATCGTTTTCATGTGATAGTAAACCTGGAAACATGACAGATTCAGAGAAAACAAGGACCATTGAGGGGCCAAGTTTCCAATTTAACTATCACACCAAAACAGATAAATTGTAGACCAGACAGCTGTCTGCTATGTGACAGGAGTTATGTCAGTCCACAATTTCTCGGAATGACTTCGCAAGATTATAGACTATCAAATTTTGATGCGTAAAATAGTATTCCAAATGTTCAGTGGTCAATTTTTGGAGAGTTTACAATCTCTCTAGTTATTTTATAATCTTACGGAGTTTGCTATTTTCCGGTGACATAAATAACAATCTATCAGTCTATGCACACCAAAAATTTTTATTTTTTTCATGAAGAGACAAAATGTAACACGAAGATCTAATCGAAGTGAAATTTCAATTTTCTAATCATTAATTTTTGAACGAAAACTAATAATAGAAGATTGTTCAACAATTTCGCCATCTTAAAACTGTTTGCTGGTACTCGTTGGTTTCTTTGTGACGCCGCCAACTGAAAACTCCGCAGAAAACGGTCCTTACAGTGATAGCTTTTGTTTTAATATCAAATGTTATTCCATTGCGACTCTTTGATTCTGAACAGTGATTGAACGTTGTGTAAGTTCTGGAATATAAATAAAGTAAATAATTAATCAAAGAAACGTCTACCTATTATTTATGTGTAAATAGTTTTCCCCGTGACGACAGGAACAACAATTATTTGCTTAGGCATCCCTCAACGATAGGGTTAGCTTTCTATAAGCGAAATAATTTACGAAAATTTACCTATACTTCTTGAAATTATCCTCTACAAATATATTAACAATTGTACCTCTTTATAACAGGATTCTTGATTTTCAATTTTCGAAGACATAATTGACTAACGGCCCGTTTCAATAACGTATCTACCTTTAACTAACTGTCAAATTAGCTACCAACAGTAGCTGAAACGTCATTTTTGCCTTTGTATCATGACGTTTCAGCTACCGTTGGTAGCTAATTTGACGGTTGGTTAAAGGTATGTAGATACGTTATTGAAACGGACCGCAAGGAAATATAATTTTGATTTCATGGTTTATACAATAACATAACTTTTCGTGAAAACCTTTTTTGGCAAACGAAATATTAGTTAAATCAAACAAAATTCTAAAATTCCGACCCTTCCACTTCAACGTCAAAGTAATCCAGAACTTCCATTCAAAACGGCCTGATGAGCGCTGAAAGTACTAGGTCATCATAAAACCCAGCAATTTGTTCATTCATCAAACTCGGATGTCAATACTGTCGATAACGACGGTCGCGAAGTGTGAAAAGCTTTCATCCGTAGGTACTCTGCGGGACAGTATAACTGGTTCATACTAAATGCGGCTGGATCAAAATGGAATGGTCAGAATTGACACCGAGAAATTAAGGATTAATATGAAAGAAAATATGTTTATTTGGGACTCGCACATTAATTAGTAACACTGACAACTAAGTAATAAAAGATAACAATGTTAAAAGACTTCTGTGCGAGGCCAAAAAGGCTCCCATGTCAGCATAAATGTCGCCATATTTCAAAAATAAAATAATACAGCGGTGGTACTGGGCTTGTGATGCCCACGAAAGACCGACTGATTAAAAAATGCATCATTGGATTTTTCTATTTAGGTTTTAAGAAATGCGATAAAACAACCAGTCAAATTAATGTTCATTTCTCGATTTGAACCTAACATATCATAGAAAATATTTCACTCCCTACATTTTCTTTGCCGAAAATATCAATTATGTTATGCTGAAAATAAGTTATGAACTATATGATGGAAAATGTACTGGCAACATTTTGCCCGTACATTTTCCTCAATAGGTTCTAACGATTCCACATAAAATTCAATGTACTTTTTTACATAGTAACAAAGCATTATGTCTGTAATTACTCAAGAAAATATAATGTTGACATTTAGGGTTTTCTGTCCTTTGTTTATCAGCATATTGTGTCTGTAAATCGTAATAGGTAGATAGATAGTCGAAATCGTCACAGAGTTTCTATTGCCGCTATAACAACAAATAATAAAATTAAAGGAAAACTGGAGAAATGTTGGGAGGCAATCAAGAAACGTGACTTTTGCGGCTGGCCTGGTACGGAACCGTCCGTGTCCGACTCGCACTTGGTCGGTTATTTAAAAGACCTACCTATCTACGACTATGTCGTGTTTAAGGGACGCTCGAACGATGATATAATGAATACGTCGACGTCGATCGATAGGTTCAACTTCTTTGTTCGATCAGCTAAAGCTACCACATCAATCGATCAATACCGATCGATGGCATCGATCGACGGTCCGTTAATTGTTTATCATCCGTTGATCAGCCAATGCTACCACACCAATCGATCAACGTCAATCGATGTCGATCGATGGCATCGATTGGTGTAGTAACACCCTTAGTAAACCTAAAGCTGGGCACTGACGGATGTTACGGGCCGTAATGTAACATTCGCAGCGAGCATGTTATGTTACGCCGTGTCCTAAAATCCGTGTAAAATAAAACACGTACTGACTGCACGAAAGCTGGCTTTGTAAAATGTTACATTACGCCCCGTAACACCGGTGACTACCCACCTTTTATGAGATGATAATCGAATCGTTGAAAACACATAACTTAAAAAAAAAGTCATAACTTAAATAAAAACCGTAAATATAATAAAATCCCTAGTTCCACCTGCCTTCTCCATGGTAAAATGAGCTCTCTATTCAATGGTTTCTAAGCCTCACGAACTTTACTGATTCACTCGAGACAAAAGATCTTCTTTGTGCTGGTATTAAAACTCTAGACTTATTAAACCTTATGTTTGTTGAAGAAGAATATTTAGAGAGACTTGAATTTTGAAAAGAGGATTTTTAGAAGGTTGGTTTTGTTCATGATTTTCGTTCGTTTACTTTGTTTCTATAGGCTAGTTGTGGCATGGACATTCACACCAACACGTACAGAGAGTCTTATTATAAATTAGGTATTTTAAAAATTGAAAAGTAACACACATAAGTATTAAAAATTAACAAAAAATATGCTGGAAATAATAAACAATAATAATAAATCAAATAATAGAAATAGTAATAATCAAATAATAACAATCAAATAATAATAATATGTCAATCATAAAATACATTTAAACACTAAAACAATCTTTGCATTTTTTTATGATTAGACGTACGTCGGAGCGGAATATGTCCACATCCGGATGCTGAGCAGTCAGCGTATTGAGCAAAGACACCGCCTGATTTGTTGCTTTAACTAAACTATGTCGGGTTCGACTTTCTGTTATTCCTGTATGCATACAAATACCATATACCAAACTGATCGTCTTGTGAGGCTGTGAATTTCCCGTAATAGTTATCACATATCTTCAATTGATGGCTAATACCGAGACATGTTGGGTCTCGATATGTTGTGTCTACCATCCATTAAATATTTGCCATCATACCTTACTCTTTCTCACATCACAATTCTGTTTATAGGTAGGAGAATATTAAAGTGTCAATTCTACTTAAGCTACGTTCGCATCCACATCTCAGTCGCAATCCGTCAGAAATGTATGGAAATTGAGGCTTTTTTGACAGATTGCGTCTGACATGCGAATGCGAACGTTGCATAAAAAGTTAGTAGAATTGGCTCTCAGAATTCTGTTATTTTTTGCCAAAAATTTATTATTTTTTTTCTAAGAAACGAATACAAACTTTCACATCTAGATATTATAATTATTTTCGTATTCAGCACGTGAATATTATTAAAAAGAACCTATTTTACTTCAAGACGACTTTTCCAAAGTCCATGGATATCTATTACTCTAATTATCTCGGTAATGTACCGGTAAATGGTAAACGCCGTAAGATTGTAAAATATCGCGTGAAATTGTGAACAAATTTTTCTAAATAAGACACGGATATGTTGGAAACTATTGAATTTGGATGGGATTTATTTTTAACAAAACGATTTATTTGTAATATATCGAGAAATTATAATCTACTAAGGATTTATTACAATCTTACGGAGTCTGCAATTTTTCGGTGACATTTACACAAAATGGTGGGCTGGGACGAAGCCAATAGATTTATGGGCCTTAATAGACCTGTAAAATATGCTTATCAGATTAAAACTATTCTTATGTTAATGACCACTGGAGCCTATTAGAGATTAATTCACACTTCACTGTCTGTAGAGCAGACACAATAGTTCTACCTATGTGGTTCACTGAACTGGAAAACGGTTAAGAACGCGACATACGTCTATACCCTGTGATTGTATTTCGTTAAGGAGATTGCTAATTTAAGCGGGAGTTTGAAACTCAAATGATTTGTTTTGATAGTGCCATCCACAGAGTACTGAGTTGCCTATGTGTACTTTTGTAAAGTATCCGAAAGAGCGTCGCATAATGTTCAACATTCCGTTGCTGCTTTACTCGAACCCCTTCTGGTGGAATCCTCGGCTGCATCGTTGGCTGAGAGTCGCTGTGTCCTTTGATCCATTGAATGGTTACTTTATTGTATTTGTCAAACTGGTTAAGACGTTGGTGACACTCGAAGATCAGCCCTGAATTAACCGGATGGCTGTTAAGAGCTTGCAGGACGGCCATGCTGTCCGAGAGTATGCCAATTGAGTGCTGCTTAACTTCCTCTATCATGATGACTGTAGCTGCCAGGGAAATGCCCAAATACTCGGCTTGGAACACTATGTTATGGACCCACAGTGGTGTGACTATGTGAATGTTGAGATGCTCCGAAAAGTTTCCCGCACCCGCGCCATTACCTGTTTTGTATCCATTAGTAAAGATAAGCATCTCTGCGGGGCACAGTCCCGCGAAGCGATGATCCTCAAGCAATTGGATTTTGTATTTACCGTGTACACATACAAGATGTCCAGTGACAATTTTGACTACCGCATCCGAAATTTGCGTTTATTATTTAGTAATGGAGTCTCTTGCTGTATGCCTGTGGGGTCTGTGCTCTTTGGCTCTATCGAACCGTAAACGTATTTAAAATACCGCTAGACTGAACACACATGTCGCCACCCTGATGCGATGTGACTGACACTGTAACTAGCTCGTCATAAGTATCGCAGCAAACCAGGCGACAGCCAGCGGCTACATCTTCAACTTACTATCGCAGTTTACTTGTCAAACACAGCATTATGCAGATAACGCGAATCTAAACTACAACAATCTAAACAATTAAAAAGGGTTTCATTTTTTTCTTAGGTCCCGGCCGTCATTTTTAGACCTTTGACAGTCGTTATAGATGGTCAGAATCTAAAATCTAGCACACAATCTTGCCAAGAGATATCGTGTTACCCAGTTACTAAGTTGTATTATGCTTTTTAAGTCAACGCTTTTTCGTCCCAATGAACTTATCAAATTATGACTTAAGTATTGTAAACTCAGTGTAAAGTGTTTGTAAAAGTAAGTTGGCCTTTTTAATGGATGGGAAATCATCAAACGTCTCTTCCAGACTGAGAGACAGAGTGTCAGACTCTTACAGTCTGAAACCAATCTGTGTTCCTTCAAATGAAGCGTGTTTATTTTCTAAGTTATCAGTGTAAATAATTGTTGGTGGATCAAATAAATCAATGCCCTTTGCGTTCTAGGGCCGCGGTAACTCTTTCGAACAATGCTGCAATTTTGGCAAGCACTGGCCCTAGCAGGCTTCTTCAACTATGCTAAATTTTTTATCGTCATTTTCATCATGACTTTTTCCGTTCTTGGTGGAGCAGAAGGGCGTGTGACACTTACTGACTAAAACCCATCCATGTTCCTTCAAAAGCCCTTTGCGTTCAAAGGCCGCGGTGACTCTTTCCAACAAGTTCCGGCTCTTCCTTTGCTAACATTACTGTTTCGCAGAAGGAGGTGACCGCTTCTCAAGCCTCCTCGCTCTGGACTATGGATTTAACCAGGGCCGGACGCGGGAGGTTGCCGCCGCCGATCGCCTCGGCAAGGACACGGTGGTACTCAGCCCAAACTCCGGGCGATCCTCACAGAGGTAATTTTAGCCTAAGAACTAATTACAATTTATGGCATCGATTGGCGTTCGATCAATTGTTTATCACCCAGTATTCGTCGATCAGCCAAAGCTACCATATCAATCGATATCGATCGATTATAGACATATTACCGTTCATCATCACATAGACACCGTTATGTTATCAGGACACCGCTGGATGCGAGATGTATAGGACCGGTCGATGTGGTGACTTTCAGAGAGGCCTATGTCCAGCAGTGGACATCTTTCGACTGAATTGAAGATGATGATGATGAATGTTATGTTAATTAAAACTAACAAAAATCAATCAATTACTGACCGAATAATATCAGTCACTAATGGCAGCCAAATCGCCAAGTGTGCACCGCTACTTAAACGTGCCATACCTCACATTTCATTTTCAAATATAAAATACCTTTTTACGTCAAAGGGTACAAATTCAAAGTCGATCTGGCAGATGTGAACCGCAAACTTCTATTTCGATTCACATTTTGAAGTCGGTGCACATGATTTTGAAAGTTGTACGTCTTTGAACTTATGAAATATGCCTTGTGCATACCTTGAGGTTTTGATATTATGAAGTCTCTTTTAGATGTGCATATTGTATGTAATGTGTAAACGAGTTTCTCAATTTGAATATTTTTAGAGTTCTGAACGTCTAAAACGTGAACAAATGGAACCCATCTAGGGTCACTCGAACCTCCGTCTCTTAGTCTGTACGTTTGTCACAGCCGATTTGCTCCGAATCTACTGGACCGGTGAAGTTGAAATTTGGTCGACACGTGAACTTTTCTCACTCAAACACGGATGCGTTACATTAATAAATATATTTTTTTTACATTTGGTGGACCACTATGAAAATTGAAAACAAAGATTTTCCAACTTTGCCATGTGACACATCAAATTAAAGGACTTATTGCGAGAGTCTCAAATATTGTGTTTTAATCATTTTAATATGAATACTAAAAATTTGAAGTTATTTAAAAACCAGATGAAAATTTACCCAAGCCCAATATTTTTAGCAAAAATTAATAGCCCGTAGTTCTTTACTTAAAGATTACAGAAAAAGAATATTATAAGTTCGAAACCCTTTGCGCGCGCTTCGACTCGTACTTGGCTGAGTTTTTCTTAGTGTTCTACAAGTTAAAAATGACTCAGTGGCTCGAAGATTTATTGTACCGCTTCTTAAGCACTGGTTTAAAACCACAGACATGTACTAATGAGACTTTTTCTGAAGCAACGAAGAAAAACTGCTCCAGGAAATCTGGATTTGATGGTTTTAAATCGTCGACGCCCAGAAAGCGATTCAGGGGATCAATTCGTCGTGTTCGCTTTCTATCTGTATGATACAGGCTTTTTTATCAATATACCTATATAAAATTATTTGGTTACTGACTGAGTGACTGACAAACGACGCTCAGCCAAAACTACTGGTCGTAAAAAGCTGAAGTTTGGCAATTAGGTTCCTTAGGGGTGCACTAAGAGGTTTTAAGAGTTACGAAGTCGCGGCCAAAAGATAGTCATTAATAAAACCAGCCTGTAACTATTGGACTGTAAGGCAAATGCCTCTTCTTATACTAAGAAGATACGAGCATTAATAACCAGCAAATCTTGCTCAAGACGGGTTTCTGATTTCAGACTTCTAACTATGTCGGGTCCTTGGGGAGTGTAGGGGAGCACTAAGAGAAGATTTCCCGAAATTCCTACGGGAACGGGAATAAACGGAATATTCGCGTACGAAGTTGTAAGCAAAAGCTAGTACCTTATCAAATCCTACTATAATTTGATTTACACCAATACTGCATACTAATTTTATAAATGTAAAAGTAATTCTACCTGTCTGTTTGTTACTTCTTCATGTCTTAACTGCAGAACGGATCTGAATTAAACTTCACCCACCGGAAGATCACGAGTCAAAATTTTCTTTTGAATAACTTTCGACTTTAAAGCGTTTGAAGGCCCTTATTTTGTTACTGACTAAAACCCATCCGTGTTCTTTCTAAAGCCCTTTGCGTTGCAGGGCGCGGTGACTCTTTCGAACAAATTCCGCAACTCCGGCAGGCTCTGGCCCTAGCGGGCCCCGTCTACTATGCTTACATCTCTTTGAGGCGCGCGTGGAACGCAACGCGCCATCGACCTGGGCCTGGTGGTGATCGGACAGCGAGCCACCCAACGCTCGCCGTCCGCAGGCCCGCGCCTACGATGGCCGGGGATCGCCCTGCAACTCCCGACGCCCGGGGCGTCTTCTCTTGTAGCGGCGGTTAGGGCGACGGCCTTTTCTTTCCCTCGCGCAACCCGCCTCCTCCTTCGCTAGCATAACTGCTTCGCAGAAAGAGGTGACCGCTTCCGAAGCCTCTTCGCTCCGGCCAAGAATTTAACCAGGGCCGGACGCGAGAGGTCGCCGCCGCCGATCGCCTCAACGAGGACATGGAGGTGCTCAGCCCAAGCAGAGCAGACCTCCACCGTTTCTTACGGGCGATCCTCACAGTGCTGTCACCCAGGCGTGGCCTCCCGCTGAACCCGAAACAGGTACCTCCCGAAACAGCCGTGGCCGGTGAGTACCTGCGTCAGGCGGACGGTGAGGATGCCGTGGCGCCTCTCCAGCCACTCCCCAAAGAGGGGCCTTACCGCTGCAGTTGTGGCGTGTCCAAAGCGTTTGAAGGCCCTGCCAGAAGCTATTGTTTTAAAGATGTAAAAATATGCGATTATGCCTGTATTTTTGGGGTATTTGGATGTACATATGTTAATTTTTCATGCCTCAATGGTAGAATGCCTCCTAGCAGAACATAGCGCTCTATTCATTAAACATAAGATCTGTATTTATTTACGTATGTTAACAATAAATAAAAAGAACTGATTTAAATCAGAACAAGGGTAAACCATGACGGTACTTGGGACTTTTCATCCAGGGTACTGTTTCGCACGGGTTTATTTCGGCTTTTCCAGCGGGCGAAATCACGGACATAAGCCACTGCAATATAAATATATCAGTGACCTATTTCTCCCGAGACTGAAAACTCGCTGTAACAAAGGTATAATAAATAACACTCTCATTAATTGTGCCTAAATGTAACACATTATGATACTTAGTGCTGTAAATAATCACTTGTTCTTCCCTTGTTTACCCTCATTTGTAACTTATATTCAGAAGAATAATTACATGAGCTTTTCTGGTAACTTCGTCAGCATTAAGGTCGTTATGATATATATTTATTATCATTAAAATTGTGTCAAAAGGGCCCTAAAACTTATCTCTGGGATTTCAACGCACCGGCGTTGCAATCCAGAGATAAATACAGGTGTGGTGCCCCTGATTGCTTATGTCTATGGGTGGTGGTGATTGCTTATCATCAGGAGCCCTTTTTTTTAAGGATGGTAAATCATCAAATGACTTCTTCCGCTCTGGGTGGAGCGGAAGGGCGTGTCCGACTCTTACTGACTAAAACCCATCCGTGTTCCTTCTAAAGCCCTTTGCGTTCCAGGTGACTCTTTCGAACAAATTCCGCAACCCGGGCAGATCATCAGGAGCCCTACTAACCATAATCAAGTTGGTTTGAGAGTGGGTCGGAGCTATACAGCACGAATGGCACTATCCTTTCTTAATTTGCATTTTGTAGCGTACTTCAAAATGAAACACAAACAAGCAGGCTGTCTTGGGGCGTACCCCAAGACAGCCTGCTTATTTGTATTTAAAATAATTTAAATAAATACAGGTTGATTTTTATACGTTGGCAATATGTTTAGACGCAAGTACATGTATAAGAACCACTCTAAAATAGCGAAAAAAACGTTTGCTTCAGAAATGTGTTAATAATATTATCTCAGCCACTCGTCGTCTGAAAGGTTTACTTATCAGAAAACCAGCATCAGTCTGTCTGACAGATCCCTGAAATGGACCTTTTTAGTCTAGCCATTAGGCACACATGCCATTTTTTGTTATGAACCGTGTGTTTCATGTATGTAACAAATAAATACATTAATTTTTTTCATATATTTTATTAAGTGTACGTTATTTATCCACTAGTTTCAAAATTGTGATAAATATGTTTTTCTTACAAACTGTTATTAAAACATTAGACAAAACAGATGATTTTTTTCCAATATCCCATAGTAAATATTTTAAACGTTGCCAATGAACTAAAGGTCAGCCTTAATTAAGGCATCCTGTATTGACACTGTGGTCCACCGGATGATATGCAGTATCCTTTAATCTTTGCCGATACAATATCTTGATAGCCACACAGTGGCCGCCCCAGAGGACGGTTCTATAGCCCCTAGCTAGGGCACACCCCAGTTATAGGGGCCATAGGACCTCAAAATAGCCACTCAACACCGAATAAATTCTAAAATGGAACATAATTTGTATGGAATTATCTGCCAAGTTTTAATCGCAATTTAATCGTAGGTGGTGAAAGTCAAGTTAGTCTAAAATATTTGGTTTAACATTGACATTTATCGTAAATCAGTGACGTTTTACCAATATTATTTTAACAAACACGTAATATTACTGTTGAAAGGATTGAGGAATAACGCATTAAAAATGAATTGTATTTACATAAATTGTATGTAGGATTTTTAAACAAGACGGACAAGTGCGAGTCGGACTCGCGTGCAACGGGTTCCAAATGAATATCACTTTTGTAACATGTTACTTGAACACTATGTAATTCTTATAGGTTTTTCTGTAATATTTAGGTAAAAAGCTATTATCTGAATTTAAAAAAATATAAAAAAAAATGTTAATTTTCCATCTGATATCTTAAATATCTTCAAAACTGTTTATTTTAAAGTCATGAAAAAATATATAATTAAAATCCTCACAATAAGTCCTTGCATTTGATATGTCAAAAAGTTTCATCATCCCATAAGAGTTTCGTTTTTTACGGATATTAGGAACCCTGTAAATATGAGATGACGATAAATATGCATTAAATTAATAATAAAAACAGGTTTTCAAACTTAAAATACTAGTCAGTACATAACAAATACTTGTCTTTAAATTGCAATTAGTTTTGTCTCACATAGTTCATAATTATTGCTGGTGGGCAACTGCCCGATAGTTAGTAGTTGTATAAATTCAAATAAAACGGAGATTTTTGATAGCACGATGTAGGATGTGTGCGATGCCAGGTCATTTTTCATATATCGGTAAATATGTGCTTTTTTTTTAAGGATGGGAAATCATCAAATGACTTCTTCCGCTCTGGGTGGAGCGAAAGGTCGTGTCAGACTCTTACTGACTAAAACCCATCCGTGTTCCTTCTAAAGCCCTTTGCATTCCAGGGCCGCGGTGACTCTTTCGAACAAATCCCGCAACCCTGGCAGATATACATATGCCGTGCTACCGACTTTTAAATATCAAATGCTTTCTTCACTAATCTTACAAAAAGAGGTCCATTTTGCCTACCTGGCACGATACTATTTAGGACCTTCTCTAATATGACTAATATTTTCACTTCTCAATAATCCCACTTACCACTGAAGACAATATTATAAATACTAGTTAAACTTAGCGCATGGTATTCTCATTATCTGTTAACTCAAGATGTTACAGCATCATTAACAGTAATGGTTTGCGGTTAAACTTTATTTAAAGGTTAGTACAAACTGGTTCGGGTTCTAATTAGTAAGGTGTAGTTACCTAGGAAAAGAAGAACGGCGGCTTAATGCTAGCTTCGTCTTTGGATGAGAAACTACATGTGTTGTAGTTTTTAGGATTCTGTACGCACATATGAAAAAACGGGGTCTTTGGTTTTACTCGTGTGTCAATTTGTCCATCTGTCATAGCTCATTTGCTCCAAATGTACTGGACCGATTTGGATGACATTCAAGAAAGTAGATGAAAATTTACCATTGGCTCCCTTATCTCCAAAACTACTTAGCAAAAATGATGAAATACAGGAAATAGAAATACTAATAGACTACAGGTAATCCTACATACATATAAACAGTCAATTGTGTTTTTGTACGAATGTTTCCTAAGAAATTTATCTGATTAAAGACACGAATCTCTGTCGTAATATGTAATGAGCTATTTCATATTGCATACAGACACAGAACTCATATCGCGTAGTGCAGCAGCCAATTAAATTTAAATGTGTTAGCAATGCGACAATACGATAACGCTCGTTGAATTGTCTGTGGAAGTACTTACACTTACTTAAATGAATTTGATACGATTTTCACTGATAGAAAGAATTATAAACGAGGAAGGTAAATACATATGTAATTCAATTTGCCCTGCAAGCTGTGCGAAGCTGAGGCAGGTCTCTTTTTTAGAAGTTGTCAAGATAAGTTACTATGGTTTGGTTTTAGAAGTTCTCGTCATCTCTTATTTAATTTAAATTTATAGTCAACACAAACATATCTTAGTACTAGAAAGTAGGTTATCTACTACAACTAATTTCACTTATAAGTCGATACTCAAAGCAGTCCTCAGAACCTCAACAACGTCTTATCAGTCAAGGCTAAAGGCGCACTTACGCTAAGTGCTTCTAAGTTTAGGTGACGTCATCGGCAAGTGCTGCCATCTATGTAAAATTAATATGAATAAAGCGCTTGTGGATCGGAAAGGATTAGGTTTCAGAGTCGGTGTTCGTAGCTTTAGTGCTACGGCGTAGCGGTCTTATTGCTACGGCGTAGCACACTACGTAGCAATATTTTGTTCATGTAACCGAATTATTGTAAATACCTTAACTTTAAAATAGGTATGCATATCGCATAAAGTTGTACTGTTTTCCTTGATAATATACTATATATATTATATATATAGATATAGATATATTGTTAACGATCGAATTTTGATGGAATTAATTGTATTCGAAATTATTTGTTCACAATATACATATGTTTATATAGTTTATTTTCTAATCAAGATTTATTACAATCTTATGGCGTTTGCAATGAACCGGTAACAATTATATAATATTGTTTTTATTCAATTATGTCAGTCCGCATAAAAAGTCTCACGTGGGGACAGTGGACACATAATATGGAGTTTTGCATGCAATTAGGTATCAATTGTTGAGATTGTGAAAAGATAGAAGAAGATTAGCGAAGAAACCACATTGTTGCACAGCACAAGCTGGTAAATTTTCATCTAGCAAACAGGTGGTCGATAGGGCCGAAACGTTGAGGAGTAGCGACCGCGTACCGGAAGTTGTAGCATCGGAAGGCCTCCCACAAGGTGCACCGATGATCTGGTGAAGGTAGCGGGTAGCCAATGGATGCGAGGCGCACAGGACCGGTTGTTATGGCGACACTTGGGGAGGACTATGTCCAGCAGTGGACGACTTTCGGCTGATATGATGATGCTGATGACGAACCAATACTTCAAATTTAAATTACATATCAAACGAGTCTGTATATTTCGCAGCTATATTGTTTTACACGACGTATTACAATTATTCGCGCAAGATTCAAAAACGCCGCTGTAGCGTAATGCGGTTACCTCACGTTCAGCCGGATTTCAATTTGGCTGAAATAAAGTACGCCGCATTGAATGAGCATTTTGCGTTCGCAAAAGGGGCTTAGAAACGTGGAGCCCACGTACAAACGGGCGCATCGTCGATACGCCCCCTTTGAAAGTTTTGGTTTCAACAACTATCTGAATCGGCCGTTTTATTAGCAGTTAACCGATTCATTTAACGGTGTTGTTTTATTAGCAGCCTAAGTGACATCCCGCCATTTAACTGAACAGCTAGGCTTAGGCAGTTAGACTTGGTTCAATATCGTTTAATGACTTGCCTAGCCAAGTAGTGGAACACTAGGCACAATTTATCGATAAATTATAATCTAATAAAGATTTATTACAATCTACGGAGTCTGCAATTTTCCGGTGACATTTAATTATATTGATTTTTACTTGATCATAATAATTATGTTTTCCAGGTCATGTACCTCATGCCTGAAATTGAAGGCAAGCTCCTTCCTTATACATATATCACCAAAACAAACACAATATTATAACTAATCGTACGTAAAGGAATACTTATCAATCAGTAAGTATTCGTATGAAGTTACATCGTAGATCAAGAGGAAATTATTGATTGATTACTAAACTTGTGGGAGCTAACATGATCAATTCTCAATTAAACACTTGGAAGCTGCTAGAAGTAAGAAACTGGAACAAGGTTTAGCTATCGTTTTGTGTGGTGGTTTTAAAATAATGTATGGTTCCTGACCAGATGACACACCGAGTGTTAGAAAAGTTTTGGCTCTTTAGAGTTTCGTCTCTTCAGAGTTGATATCTTCCCAACTTGCATAAATTTGGTAATTTTGTTTTTTTTTTTAGGCATGCGTCATGCTTGGCCCATATAGACTCTTTTTCTTTCTTTTCTTTCTAATGCTAAGTCTTCGATACTTCAGAATGTAGCTACTGAAATATATATAAAATATATAATATATATGATTTTTAACTATACATATTTAACATCAACAAGCACAGTTTATGAAGAAACAAAAATAATGAACATTAGACAGCTTCCGGAAAGCTCTTAACAAAAGTATACAGACAAATCTGTCGTTTACTAAAGTCAAGCAAGTAACCCAACGTAGTACACGTCGAGCTAGTTTATTTATCTTACCAAAAATGAGAACTAAGTTCGGTAAAAAAAAATTAACATTTGAAGGAGCACAGTTGTACAACAATATACCGTCATGCATAAAAAATGTACACTCATTCAATGCATTTAAGAAGGAATTAGCCCAATATTTAATAAATAAATAATAACGAGGCAAATAATTACACATATGGGAATGCATTGGATGAGTGAAAAAAAAATTATTTTATTGACGAACTCAATATACCTAGCATAAGGTAAACATTGTTCTTTTTTGAGAATAAAAATATCTTTAAAACTGAAATAATGGTATCAATTGATTATATACTGTCTTATATACATGACTGGATCTCTTTATGACTCGGAAAGCACGGAAAATCATTGATCTTGGTTGTCTTTTGTAGATCATTGACGAACGCTGGTTATACTGGAAGTCAACTCCAACATTGTTGCTAAATAATTTGACAGATTTACTGAATTCTACACAACGAATTTCTTACTTAAAAAAAATGTATAACGGTGCTTGTACACGGTTCAAGTATATAGAGCACGTAAAGGCGCGGGCTACTTGCGTCTTTCTTCACGAAAATAAAATAGAAACAAAACAACAATTAAACTTGTGTTAATTCGCGCACGTCGCACGCAGATCGCGTGGTTTACTTGCGCGGGTAGCTAGACCCGCTCACCACTATTCCACGGAGCATATAACCTGCGCAAGTGACTCAATATGCGCAAGCTACATGCACCGTGTAGATACAAACATCATAAGTTTTCGAATTGTGTATATGTATGCTGTGCAATTATTTCACAAGTGATTCAAAGTTATTTTTGTGACCCACTAGAACCTCATCAAATCTTTGAACTCACTTGTGAATTAATTGATTGATGTTTATGGGTTAACATCAAACTAGGATCTGTAAATCGATGTCCTATTTCTTAGTTTTTTATTAATGTAAATAATGATAATGAAAATAGACATTACTAGAGAATACACATAAAAACAGATAACTCAAAATAAATTCAAATACGCCTCCCATCATATCCCGCTCTGTTAGCACAAATCTACTCAAGTTTACCCCTGTGTCGCGAACCATACGTTTGATTAATGTTATAAAGTTGTCGGAAGATATATTTTGCCAGAACTTGCCGAGATTTGTAAAAGTAGCGCAACATCTAATTGAAAAAGGTCTGGCCATATAAATAATGATTAAGGTATCTGATGTATTGTATTATGTTTTATATGTACCTAAGTTATTAAATCGCCTTAGATGTAGCTGTGAAGGTGTTATAATAATGAATGAATAAATAAATATTTGGAATTGATCTTTGTGCAAATGATTATTACTACGAGTACGTGTGCACTTTATTTGAACCATTCAATTCACCACTATATATCCCAATACAATGAAGCTACCGGCTGTTCTAAAAGCCATACTAATATTTTTCAAGCTATAAGGTTTTATTATTATTTGGCGAGTTACCGGACTCCTGAGTTAGACGAACTCATAATCTCTAATGAGTACGCTGCCTAACGCTCGTTAAAGCCTCTAAGGGGTCATTCACATAGCGAAACTAGATAAATATGAACATTTCCTCAGGAAGATTTTATTTCAAGTCACCATGAGATTTACTACGAGAATGACTTGGTAAAAATTAGTTACTTTGGCCAGTCTACTTGAAAGGCAGTCGGTAATGATAATATGCATGACTTTTAAATATTCGCATAAAATGGCTATGTTGTTGCGCTACCACTCGGATGCCGTGGAAGTGGCTATGTTTTGGACCAATCAAATCTAAGTTAATGTCGTGTCAGGGACACGAAAAAGAGGAACGAAATTATGCGACCTAAGTTAGGTTAAGACATTTCTTGAAACCTTTCAGATGCACAAAATCATTGGTGCACAATGAACACATCGTCTTTTTTTTAGGATGGGATATCATCAAATGACTTCTTCCACTCTGGGTGGAGCGGAAAGGCGTGTCAGACTCTTACTGACTAAAACCCATCCGTGTTCCTTCTAAAGCCCTTTGCATTCCAGGGCCGCGGTGACTCTTTCGAACAAATTCCGCAACCCTGGCAGGCTCTGGCCCTAGCGGGCCACGTCTTCTATGCTGACATCTCTTTGAGGCGCGCGTGAAACACAACGCGCCGTCGACCCGAGCCTGGTGGTGATCGGACAGCGAACCACCCAACGCTCGCCGTCCGATGAACACATCGCCTTTTATTTCTACAAAAATGCGAGTGATTGTTGTGCAGTGTGGTATAATAATTTTTTTTATGACATCGGCAAAATAATCATACTCGAGCACCGGGCCATTGGGCGTTGGCTTATTTATTGAATGTATAGATAATATATTTTTCTTTTATGGTTTTATATATATTTTTTTTATTATTATTTATTATTTGTATGTGCTCCGAGAGTGTATCCATACCATCACTGATTCATCAGAATACCAGCGTTGCATTATTTATTTTTTAAATATCGCAACAGATGCTGAGATAAGGAACTTTTTAGCCTCGCACAAATAATATCCATGTTGCCAGATTTGTTAGTTTTTATTTTATTTTACTTTTTTGTTTATCTTGTGAGAGTCCCAAATTTACACGTTTTTGTCTTTCTTCATTTTAATTTAATTTATTTAATGATTTATTATGTTTTTAGACGCGTTTGTACATAATTTCAAGATTATTAGTCTAGTTGCATTTAGTTGTTACTTGTACATAATATATAATTCGTTAATTATTAAGTTGAGCAAAAAAAGTAACATTCATATCCATACTTTAAATTATAAAGCGAAAGGAACTCTGTCTGTCAATCTATCTATCGCTTTGTTACCTGTTCCTGTTTTAACAGCGGAACGGATTTGCAGTGAGGTAGACCATGTCCAGACCTGGAATAGGCCATAGGATACTTTCTATGGTTGCGGAATTTGTTCGAAAGAGTCACCGTGGCCCTGGATTGCAAAGGGCATTAGGAGGGAGGAACACGGATGGGTTTTAGTCAGTAAGAGTCTGACACTTCCTTCCACTTGGCCGAGAGCGAAAGGAGTCATTTGATGATTTCCCATACTTAAAAAAAGGATACTTTACATCCCGGGATTAGGTTGCTTTGAGATAATTTTCTACTTTTACGAGGTCCAAGCCGCTTGCAGAAGCTAATATTTAAATAAATTGTGGTTATCATTCAATACATTTATAAGAGAGCGATTTTTGTTTGTAAACGTACCCTTACCTAGACGGATAAACTTTTCAAACATGAGACACATACGATTAAAACCGTTAAAATTAATAAATTTATTTTTCCCCAAGTCACTTAATAACTATTCCATTATAACCTCTATGGTGTGCATTAATTAGTTTTAGTTCTAAACAACTCTATCAAGCCCCTACTTATAAACTTAGGGACTTAGGGTTAACCCTCGAAAGTATGGGAGAAGCATAACTGGGCTTATTTTATCCCAATTATATGGAACTTTGGGCTCTGGAGTACAAATTGATATGCCGGAAGTGGTTTAAACTTGACCTTTTTGGGTTTTGGCACAAGTGTAAAGAAAAAGCGAGGATATTTTTTTTAATACAAGATGTAGCCTTTTTGATGACAAAAATCTTGTCAATTTTTTTTTGTAAAATTCAGCAAGTTTCTTAATGTTTGAAACTCTCTTGATGCATGCAAAATAATAAGAAGTTTGTTGTGGTAAAGATAATAATATCATCTTTCCCAATAAACGTGTATTTGCACAATGATACGTTTTAGAATTAAGGTGCTAAGCCAACGACAAGTTTTCTTAGCGACTGATACACACTCAACACTCTATCTCAAAAACAACTTCTTTTTAGCGCAAATACACTTATCAAATTTTATGTTTTGCCCAGTACTCAGCAATGTCAAAACAGTTCGCTAACGCAGCCATCTCTCTAATGTCTCACAAGTACAGGTGACAGGGCTTGCGGCGCAAGGCAACAGGTGGGCCATGGACTGCGGAGCGACGCCACACAAACACTGAAGATCGGAACCATCCGAGAACCTCCACTACTGAAAAAAACTACTGAACCGATTTTAATGAAATTTGCACTGTTTATTAGCAAAAATCTTTTTTTTTGGACTAGGTATAGTCCTACTTCCTTACCTTACCTTGGGACCTGGAGGCAAAAGTCTTCGCGTCACTGTACAGGTGGCGTGAGGAAGCGCGGGCGCACGGCTCCCTGTCTTTTCGTGCGACGCAGGTCTCTCGGGGCATGGCTGCTGCGGGAGATTCCTGTGTCGCATAGGCAGGAAGCCAGACGCTCGGTGTCACCACTGCTTCGACTGTCGGGAGGACACGGCGCGCCATAAGCTGGCAGAGTGTGCCACTCTGCCAGCTGCTTGGGACGAGCCGCGCCGTACCCTCATCTCTGTGATAAGCGGTGACCTCTCGCTGCTGGCCGTAGTCCGTTCTATGGTCGGCGACGAGGAGTCCTGGGATGCGGTGGTCTCCTTCTGCGAAGCAGTTATAGCGCAGAAGGAGGCTGCGGAAAGGGAAACGGAAATCTCGACCGCTCTTCTGGCCCGCAGCATGCACATCGGGCGTCGGAGGAGGGCATACGCTGCCCTCTTCCGCCCACTAACTGGGTTCAGGGGCGGCGGACTTGGGGATGTCCGTCACCCCCCATTCAATCGGACCCGAGGTGGCAGCGCGTGGTATTTTAGTCAGCATAAAAGGGGCTCGTGGCTCAGCAACATCAACATAACGAGTCGATCTTCTAGGTAAAGCAACGCTTGCCGAGGTTGGTCCATAGATGGGTATTGCGTCAAAGTTCTACGAGTGACATCCGGGATCTACGATTTAACTCGCTTCTCGAGGCACGAATTTCACACCGCATTCTTCAAGAATCCGGAATACTACTACTCCTAACTCAAAAACCCAATAATACGATGCTCTACCGAGAATGAAGAGAGAGTTTTTTACTCCCTCCTCCTCCTCCTCTCTCGTTTACATGTAAACGAGACCCATATGGAACTAACGCAATTTCGAAGTCCTAATTATTTGACATAGCAAACAATAGGCCTCTTAATCCTTCGAGATACTAAGACAAAAAAAAAACAAATTAAAAATTAATCAAACTTAAGAATAGGCTAGTATAGTTATCCAGTAATTTAAAGCCTTTAATGATTTGGCTAAATAGCACATAAGGCTAGAGTGGCTTCAAATAAAAATGGCGGATTAACCTTACGAAAGAAGCTCAAAATCGTTTAATAATCTAAAAAATAAATAACCACTTTAGCAAAACAACACCTGACCCATTCAAGAGCCTTCTTTAAGAAAATATTTAAACAAAAAGTGCTTACAAAATTCATTAAAATAATTGAAAGAGAGGAGAGATCTTTACGCGATACCAAGCAGAGATAATCCAGTGTAACGGTCTCCGTACGTAGCATAGGATGTGGTATAAAGAAAGCACCACAATGTGTTATCACCAGCAACTGTGGAGGAACGTTTGGAAGTTTGGACTTGTCCTAGAAACAAAATTTGGAAGACATGTGAAATCCGTAGAGCCGCAATAAACCCTTGAACCCATCCCCAAATCAATTGCGAGCCGTTCTCTTTCCCAAAGAAGAAACCAATGTTCTATATAGCAGTGTAATTATTATAGGCAGACTATGGTATGACTGTTATTTATTTTGCGTTTCATTTTGTTGTTTATTAGTTGATAATTTATCTACCAGTACAAAGCCTAAGCACAACACAAAAGCAACCTTAAGGCTACCTGTCCATTGGTGCGGAGCTAGGCTGTGGAGCGGAACGAGGAAGTAATGCGGAGCGGAATTACGGACTGTGTCTGTCATTGATGCGGAGCAAGGTAGTGCGGAGCGGAGTTGCGGACTGTGCGGAGATATACCGAGAACACGCGACATGTCATGTGTGCGCGCGGCTGGATTTTTTCCACTTCACCGCTCCGTTGCCTCTCTCCGCTTCCCGGTTTTGTACGATTTTTTAAACTAGTTCGCAAATCCCTGTCCACCAAAGCGGAGCAGAGTTTTAAAACAATTCCATTAGTTAATATTGGCACAGCTCCGCTCCGCTCTTCTCCTCTCATTTCATACCTCCCTCTATCAGATATATTGTAAATTCAGAACACAAACAAAAGCTTTTAACATATAATCAGTATCTTCCCTTCATCGTCGGCTTAAAAACTTTTTAAATTCCCTCTCTCATCGTTAAATAAATAATTTTAAAATCAAATTCTTTAGCACCAAGTTTTATTATTCTATTGAAATGTAATTTATTAAAAAAATATTGGATATCGTCCAGAGATTAGCATCGTAGTAGTTTCTCAAAATAATTCTGTAGAGAGTTAAGTTTTCAATACGTATGTAAGCTAGCTTACTGCGTTAGCGTCGGTCGCTTTTGTAACCAAGCTCACGTTACAGTGTTTTTATCGTGGTTATGAACAAGCGTATGGTCCTCGGCGATAAAGTGGCTTTTTATGAATAAAAGGATTTCCGTAATCGGATCAGTAACCTTTAGAGGTTGCCTGCAACAAAAAGCCTTTTAGATAATTATAATATACATAGATTCAAATATTATTTTTTTTCTTTGACTATCTGGTATTAAGCATGCTACAAGATTGTTTATCTGTAAAATGGAGCAACTGACCGCACACAATTTGCTCGCAACTCGTTTGTTTTTGATCAGACTGGACATTCTATAATTTTTAAGCAATGTTAGCAGTTCCATGTCAATCGCAATCTGTCAAATATTAGTGGACATTGAAACTTTTTGTCAGATTGCGACGGAGCGGAGATGCGAATTCAAACGTTGCTTAAAAATTTTTAGAACTGGCCCTCTGCTTGAATCCAAAACTTAAGTTTCCAAATCTGAAATGTTTCAAGATCGAGCTACTTATTTGGTAAAAAACTAATCTATTAAAAAAAAATTGTATCAGAATTTTGACACCGTTTTTAATATTAAGTACTAACTTAAATACCATAGACATTCACAACAGACTGGGAATGTCTAGCAAGAAAATAGTTTTCATTAATTTTCCGAGAACAAATAAGTTGAAATGGATATTACTCGGCTGAGAGTCGCAACGTCCGGACGAAATTATAATTACGCTCAAATTAGCTTAAATGAAAACTGGAAATTGCCCTACCTTACTTAACACCTTGGATGCCTCGGGGACAATTTAATTTTCTGCGTCTATATAATTATTTTCGAGGAAATTAGTTTTTCTATGAAAAAATACATTTAAGTGAGAAACCTACTCCAAATGCGACGAGCGAAATTTTGTTTGTTTACCATTGGACCACCTCATTGGTTGAATGATCACAAACGCAACTGCTGTGCATGAGGCCCTGGCTCCGATAACCAAGTCAGGGGTCAGACCCGGATCAACGTTGCGCGTGAATGGCTAAAGAACTTTGTTTGAAAAACCATCGCCTGAAAGCGTCAAATAGACGAGCAAAGTTCACATAGAAATTCATCTTTCGGCAAACATCATCTCATCATCACATAGGCCTCCCCCAAGTGTTCCTATGTGATGTTGATGAATCCCCAAAGCCTCCCAAAGTGTCGCCACAAGAATCGGTCCAGTGCGTCTCGCATCCATCGGCTACCCGCGACCCTCACCAGGTCATCGGTCCACCTTATGGGAGGCCTTCAAATGCTGCGTCTTCCGGTATGCGGTCGCCACTCCAGAACTTTTCGCCCCCATCGACCATCTGTTCTGCGAGCAATGTGCCCTGCCCACTGCCACTTCAGTTTGGCAAACCTTCGGGCTATGTCGGTAACCTTGGTTAGGCAAACAGCTTGTACAATATTTAAAATGCCAGAAATAAAAATCAAATTTTGTGCCTAGGATAAGCGACGCCAAAAAACAAACACTCCAACAGAATGTAATTTAAAACGATTCACCTTTACCGATTTCAGATCAATCCGATTTATGAAGAAAAACTGGAGCAAAGTTCACACTGTTAACAGAAAGTCAATGAAGCCATTACAGAGTGTTAGGAGCGCTAAAATGTCTGCAAATAGGTCTAAAACGAGCGCCGGCACATTCATCGTTTGTTGTGGAACGTCGTAAAATGCTGCTCCTACCATTGTTGTGAAAGTACTGAATACAGTTTTGAAGGTTTTCACTTTTAGGCAGTCAAAATTGTTATTAAAATAAAACACTTCAAAGAACATACACACATCACTTTTGAAATGTCACATGGTACAGTTTGTAATATTTTAATTTTGATTTTTGGTTTTGTGATTTGTCCTCCAGAACTTTTTATAAATAAAAACAAACGGCTTCCTAATAAAAATTGTATTTTTTTGTAAAAAGTGTTTTATTTTCAACTTTTTAGTGATGATACCCCACAACTAAGTGACATTATTCAAATAATAAGTGGTTGCACTATTTGCCGTTAAGGCATCACTTTGGGTGCTAGTGCAACTTCGCAGTCCAAGTCCAAACCAGCTCAAAGTTAAATTTTTACTTTGCTCTGGTACCAAATTTTATTGATTTTAGGTTGAAGAGGTCACTGGTTTATCTTTGAAGTTCCTTTCCAATGCAAATGCAATATAGCTATAACTAAACCCAACTTAAAAAAAATCATCAAGATCGGTTAATGAACAATAAAGTTATGCCCGAATAGATAACCCCAAAAACATGTTTATTCATATTGACTTCTTTGTATCTGCGTACCCCTTCATAGCGTACCGGTGTGATGTTATGTTATGAACTGGTGTAAACAATAAACAGACAGGCGATTTCAGAAATCCCGGGTGATTTGCTATCATTTATTGAAGAGTTCCGTTGCCTAACTCCGCAGTTCTTCTTCAGATCTTTACAAAATTGAAACGGCACCAGTTTGTAAATATAATCTTCCAAACAACAAAATAATCGTCCATATCGGTTGACAATAGGCGAAAATATCGCTGAAAAAGCATTTTTCCTGGGATCCCAGCATCAGATCCTTACTTATACCTTCCACCATCAGCTTAGCAAGATGAGATGTTGATTACCAGGCACAATTATCTGAATTGCGTTAAAAAGTTTATGAAAAACATTGTATGTGCCTTTAAAATTTGAGGATATCCCTCGATTTCCCGGGAATCTCATCATCAGATTCTGACTTGGTACCAATGGGACCACCTGAAAAGTATATATAGGCTTTCGAATAAAAAATAATTATCAAAGTACATTCATAATTGGCGATCGCGATCGATCGCAAAACAAACACACAAAAAAAAACATACAGTCGAATTAAGAACCTCCTCCTTTTTTGAAGTCGGTTAAAAAGTGACCCCAATTCACTCTCAATTTATTTACTTAGGTTACGCGTCCGTGTTTTGGTTACAGAAGTTCAAATGTACCACTAAATCGGTCCAGTGGATTCAGAGCAAATTGGCTACGATAGACGGGCAGACAAATAGACACAAGAGTTATCCTATAATAAAGGTTTTTTTTTTTATATGGACGTTCAGAACCCTTACAAGCGTACCAAAGGAAGAATTTCATTAAAAGAATCTCTATTACTGACAATTCCTTTGTGTGCCCAGATTTGAGCAATAAGCCACCCTCCCAGACAATGTTGCACAAAAGATAAGCTGAACCAAATTTAGTACATTATAAGTTTGCTTGCAGTTTTTCAAATAATAGAAAAGAATGTTCGGATAAGTAATAACTAGAAATAATGAAACTTGCTCGTTATTCGATTATAACAAAAGACAAATCGAATCAAATGGGAATCGAAAGAACATTATTATAAAAGCTGTGTAAACATTAGTTGAAACTCTCGGGTCTTGGGGTCCGAGTGCACATAACTTATTTAAAGATCTCTCAAGGCGCTTAGTTGACACTTCACGTGACCCAAGGGCTGGCTTTTACCTTGGTCAAAGAATAAGCATTGCCATACAACGTGGCAATGCCGCCAGTCTTTTGGGTACACTTCCAGTCGACAGCGATGCGGATGAATTTTTTGACGCCATATTTTAGGGTTTATTTAGTTAGGAGATTTTATTTTTATTTCTAGTGTATATAGTTAGTTAAGTATTTATGGAACATTGACATTCGATTTAAAAATAACGCCAAACTGGCATTCAAAGTTCATCTTTTTACAAAAATAAGATGTAAAATGTCAATTGAAGAAACATTAGTACAACAACCAATACAATATATAGCAAGAAGTTGGTAGAATCATCACAGCGTTAATTCGTTGAATTCGTTTTTTCTTAATAACTATGTTTATGTGTATGTATGTATGTATCTATGTATTTTTAAATGTTTTTATTTTTTTTCTTCTTTCTATTTTTAGTTTTTCTTTAAGTTGCACCTGCCATGTTGTCTCTGCACCACCCTAAGGTTGACTGGTAGAAAATACCTAAGGCATTAAGTCCGCCTTTGTACAGTGTTTTTACTAGTGCATAAAGTTTTAATAAATAAATAAATATAATAAAACAATACAATTCAATATTTTTTCATTGTTTTCGTTCAAACAAAAATGTTCATGAGTAAAATATTCCTTTTGTTAGTTTTTACGACAATTTCCTCAAAATTTCAACCAAAAGTTGTTACTATAAGAATCTTAGTTGTTATACTAAGATTCTTAAATCCAGCTAATTTTCAAGCCATCACTAGGACATACGTACGTAGATTATTTACCTTAGGTGCAACAAATTGTATTGTAATCACCAACTGTAAATACTACTTTTAACTATAATTTTAAATGTCGCAATGATTACAGGTTTGACCAAATTGGACCAATGATGGCTTTCACAACCACATTTTCCGCCACCAATTTCTTGGTGACTTCCAATAGTAATTCACCATAACGAGCGGTTCAACTAATAAGAGGTTTTTTATCGAGTTTTATAGAAGCTGTACAGCTTAATGACCACCCTCAGCCCTCTTTACCGCTGTTGAGATGCCCATAATATTGTACTACGGGGCTACTGTAATGTAGTCCATTTTCTACAAGGTTTTTTGCTACGCTACTACAGCTTTGTTTGAATACTTTTTCTAGTATATTGATCTTGCATAAAAGGACAACGGTTATATTCGAGGAAAGATTCAGATTTGTGTGTCAGTCTATGACCTCAAGAATTGTGATGTTTTCATTTATATAAAGCTTAAAGACCGAAAACGACTATCATCATCACCATCTTCCTGCCCTTGTTCATGTTGTTTATTTTCCATTCTGTCCTGTCAGTCGTCCGAATCGATAACGATCATTGAACGAAAATTGAAATTAAAAATTTTAAAAATCCTCGTCAAAAAAAAAATTAAGAAGTAAAAAACATACATACACAAAAACAAAAAAAAACAAAATCAAAATCGGTTCATCCGTTTGAGAGCTACGATGCCAACGACAGCCAGTCGTTTTTGCGTCGGGGGTTAAAAATAGCTCAAAACGCTTTAACTCTACATTGATCAAAAGCAGCACAAACAATCCAAGCCTCATCGCAGCTTAACATCAAGAACCTGAAAGAATTATCAGCTAATCTAAATAAACCATTATGTTACCTCATCCCCTCTCAAAGAACTTAAGCTATTGTCGGCCCATAAATATTTAAAGTAGGCACGCCTAGAGCCTTAATAACCAATTAAAATTATAATCAGAATATTCTACAAAGGAATATCGTATTTTCTTATATTATGCTGCGTTGAACCGTTTTGCATAGCAAAAGCAGGGTTAATATCTTGAGCACTACGAACTAACGAGAAATTAGATACATGCATTATTAACTAGAACTATTGTGCAGTATCTTGGAATAATACGTTGTTTACTCATACTGAAAATCAAAGATTTTCTTTGAAAGTTTTGACGTAATTTGTAGATATCTTTTGTTAGACTGGTGTATCTAATACATGCTTTGTATTTAATATTTTAAGCCCGTATTAAACCGCAAGACAGGCTATAAATTTTGACAATCTTTTCCTCTCGGGTGATAACTTGTAAAATGCTTCAGAGAGTATATCATGAAGCGGTGTGCGCACGTTGAAAAACAAAAAAAAAACATTTCCTCCCGACTGAAAATGTATTAAATTATAGCTAACCCAATATATCTTGACGAAAAAAAAATCATCTGACCATCTACTAGTGGAAAATACGTCAGCTGGTCAGCAAAAGCATTTTACAATCCAATATACAAGTCCATAGTACAAGTTATCCATAAAACATCCATAATACAAGTTATCGCCCAAGAGGGTCATAAAAATCTGTTGCTGGCTCGTGGATCTTTGTGTTTCCAATTTTTTAGGGGCAATTACGCAGTTGTTACATATTTAAATACATATATTTTCCGTTGCGATATCTAAAGAGTGTTCAATGAAGTTGGTTGCGTATTCTTCTTCAATCAATCTCTCAACTATGTTGGGGTATGTAGCTGAGTACCAGTATTTTTGAACCCCTTAACTAACCGAAACTGACAATTCAGACCAGTCTGTACATGACTTAATTAAATTAATTGGTTTGAGTTTGGAGCGATGAAGACTCAAAACAAACTTGTGCATTGCACTGCATTTAATTGTAAATCTCAATCTCCCAATGTAAGAAACCAGCTGAATTATTTCGAAGTAAGCCTGCAAAGTTGAGCTTTTGCTAAGCTCAACAAGGTTTTTGGATCATAAATATGCATCTGGAGGAAAATATGGGGTTATCTCGTCCTATTTACATACAAATTGACATCTGTCAAATACAAGCGCGGTTCTAGGGAGAAATTATAACTTTGTGGGTTGAAGAAAGAAATTGACGTAACAAAACAACTTGAGTAAAAAGAAAGAATTGTTAAGAAGGCTTCAGAGAAGAGTTTTTCATCTACAAGACGCAAGCATCTATCTATAATAAGACTTGAAGCTTTTATTTAACTTACCTTGTTAATAAGTTAGCACGTTTGGGTCACATCTTCTAACTGAATTTAAAAATAGTGATCCCCAACCGATTCAGCATATACATAGTCATTTTGCATACTGGTTTGGATGACAATGCACGGCATGACACAGCTAAGTAACATCTGGATGGTGTATTAATTATTTTTAATAAAAAAAAAAATTAAAAAAAATATTAGTTTATTAATATACAACTACATAATATAAATAAAAAGTGTTTATTGTCACTGAACCGACATGCATACATGTAAATTGTCTAGAAATTAAACTAGATTGTTTTAACGATAGTGTTAGTACAAATATTGAGGTTAAAATTTTAAACGAAAAAAAAAAAGAAATTGGAACTGTACAATCATATTCAGGATCAAATTATATTATTTTAAAACCATCATACTGGTACAAATAAACATCTTAACATTATCTAACGACCATTTAATTTCAAGTAGCCACAACTGACTACGAGGTGAATCTCCGCTGGTAAGGTATTACAAATTTTTGGTAAGGTTTTGACACACAGGATCGGTCAATATCGTGACACTTGAAATAATGAATGACGTAGATACTTATCTCGTCTATGAAGTTCAGTTGAGATTTCCGAACTCCCGTCAACCCATTCATGTTAGGTTCTTTTAAACCCTACAGAAAGAAATAGGAGCCCCACATTGCAAGACTTTGTCATTGAGGTTAGGTTAGGTTTGAGGTGTCATTTCATGAAGTGGCCAACAATTACCAATATATAATGGCTAACCACTTCATAAAATGACTAATGATTCGAGAGATAAACTAATTACAGTAATGTTACTGCAGATTCCATCTAAGACATTTTCTTAATCAAACGATATTACTGTAAGCTTTTAACATTATTTACTATTGATTTTATTAACCTACGTGTGTAGGAAACGACGATACTATTTAAAATGGAGACCAGCCGTAATTTAGTTCAACAAGGTCATGTGATTACTGTGGTAGACAAAGATGTGAAGTCAATGCTTTTGCCTTTGAATTTCATGCAATATATCATGTTCTGTCCCAAGTATCGAATCAGGTATTTCGACCTACGTTGATATATTAGAGTCTAATGAGTTATTATAAAGTATGTTCCCAGCAATTCGTAAGTACCTTACCGTGAAACTACATTATAAAACACAATTCTTTTTTCTACCTTTGAAACCCTCCAACCGATGTGCCCCAAACCGGTTTCATTAGAAAGGTATTAATACGAAGATAGTTTTAGACGGGATGAGCGCGTGCGATATCGCAGCAAAAGCTAGTAAAATGCATATAACTAGTTGTTTTTTTTTCAGATACTTTATTATAATGTATTATCAAAGTATTCATCCACGCCCTATTTTATGTGCAAGAGGCTATTGATGTATGGGAAATGCAATGGTAAGCAATAATAATAATATAATAAGTTTCTTTTCACAAAAACCTTTGTATACACACAAATACCAATACATTTAACATAGGTTCATTAGATTTGGGAAAATGCTGTACAAATAGTGAAAAACCCTGCTTCCTAAACTAGGGGGACCCTGTGACTTAGGAGTTAGTGTTCTACTGTAACTTCGTGTACCAAAGAAACCTTTATTTATTTATTTATGTGTGTTAATAAACCTATAATAACCTGTTCTAACAATGAATAAGAATGTGTCAATATGTGTGTTAAGGGAGGGGGGATGACTGTAGAGAGAGAAGGGGTGTGTTGTAGGGTGATGTGGTGTGATGTGGTGTCGTGTGATGTGGTAATAAAACGTAAAGTCAATCAATTTACAAATTTTTGGACAGTTGCTAGTTTAATTCAAAGACTCGGTTTTAGTTTTCATCAACATCGGGCCCGAGAATCTGCAACTGCATCATTGGATGTTTTAAAAATAGATCAGTTGAGGTTGGTAGTTGGTAGTTGGAAGTAGTTGGAAATTAAAAAAGTACAAGGCGACGGGGCTCCTATTTCTGTCTGCAGGGTTTAAAGAAACCTAATATAAATGGTACCCATTCGGACCTAACCCATCCGTGTCGGAGTGCCCTAAGTGAGTGTTCCAAAACTTTTTTCGCATTGTGATTGCATCGCTCATCAGCATGCGGCCTGTGGATGGGTGACCATCTTAACATACCGAGATTCCTCCGTGCTTCGGAAAGCAAGTTTAGCTAAGCTTTAAGATCCCGGCTGTCATTTTTAGATCTTTAGCAGTCGTTACGGATTATCAAACTCTATAAAATCTGACTGCAATCTTGCCAAAAAGTATGTACCCTGTTACCCACTCAATGGGTTGTGGAGGTCGGCCCGTCCACGTAAAATACTGGTATTCAGCTAAATCCGGTCTAACTGGAAGCCAACCCCAATATAGGTAGGAAAAGTCTGGGCAAATGAATATTTCGTAATCAGATTGACTATTGAGAAAACAATCTGTAGAAATGATGTGAATGGCAGTGTCACATTTTAAATTTACAGTTGTCACTGACAAAGTCATTTTATCTTAAACTTGGCGGCATCAATTATCGTCACCACTTGAAAAGTGACTTGTTAGGATCTAGTATTCTATTATTTTATGTTTTAAATCGAATTCTGGTTGTAATTACAAGTATATCGAAAATATAACTGCTATACGATTACAATAATGTGGTTGAGTCTGTATTGTTGTTAATCATCAATACTTGTCTTTATAAATTTAAATTATTTTATTATAAAATATTTGTACTCCAGACCTAGAGTCTCGTAAGAGATCCTCCCGAGTCTCAGTAAAAAGAGGAGCCTGTCATTATAAAATAAATCCAACGTGACGTCACTTTATTTTTCGAGTTATTCTTAGCAAGCCCTTTCATTTGATACACATATTGTAGGAGGGCATTAAAAATAACTAGTCCGCCATCTTGGGTGTACCGCCATGTTGGATTTAGAATGATGTCACACAGTTAACCATGTATTGTCTTCCAAACCAAACGCGTAAACAAAATTTCAGCTCAAACGGTTGAAGATATCTGCTTCAAAATTGAGTTGCAACATTCCACCCAAACATATTAGTTACATACATTGCAAGTTAAATAAAAGCTTATAAGAAACTTCGCCTGGCTAGCCATACCGTCAGTGAGTTTATAGAAAAATTGCGTAATTTTGTTCAGCCGCATCAGCTGAAAACTGAGATGTGATGTAAAACCTCCAATTGTATGTTCGTTTTGTGTTTATACAAAAACCGCCCAAGTACGAGTCAGATATATATTATTACGGTACATGATATACAGCCCGCTGACAGACTGACGAATGGTCAAACCGCGGCAGCTTAGTAATTGGATATCGTTATCAACCTTCGGGTACGGAACCCTAAAACATTATTTTTCTTCGGGAGTAAAAATGACAGCTATTTGAATGTAGTGGTGAGCAGTAATTTGTCATTACCTAATCATGTTTTATTCAGACAAAGTTATGAAAGTAATTGAATCAATATATTTAATACTTCAAAGGTTTATTATTTACTAACAATTAATTACAAATAGTGACTATCGTACCATCGATCATTTTATCATGTTTTGTTTACTGGAAAGCTACTGTTATTATGATGGATAAAATTGAAATATTTCAATATCCTGACTCAAAAAATAAGGTGGACAAAGATGTGCAGTCGATGCTCTTGCCTTTAAATCTGATGCAATATATCATGTTCTGTCCTAAATATCGCATTAAAGATAATATTATCACTCCGAATAGCCTCATCTCAAACGTTTTTTCGATTATTGTGACACTAGGATTTATATTTATGAATATTCTAGGTGTCTATTTGGTAGCATTTAATAAAGATAGTCTTAAAACTCCTTTCGAGTGGGTTACGTTTTACTTCCATGGTGTCTTCTACTGTATTGGTTTCGCTATGAATTTCTTTGTTGGAATCTTTAAATCTAAAATCAATGTCTATTTTATCCTTACTTTTCAAAAAGTCCACAGATTGATCAATGATAAACCTAGTATAAAATACTTCATTATTTGGAATTGGATTCTTGTATTCGTGGCTCTTAGTTTTTATGTCTTTGTTTTCACTTATTTTATCCTGCAGCTGGGAATACCTTTTTCTACTGCATATGTTGGCTACTTAATAGTAATTTTTGATTTTAATATAGTTTATGCCTCGCAAATCATTCAAATGTTGAAAAATAAAGTCATCCTTTGGAATTTTCAAGTGTTAAGTCTGCAGGAAAGTCAAAACTTGAACAGCGATTTTAGTATGAAAAATATATTTCAAGCGTACGTTCATATATTGGAGTGTTATGATATTTGTAAAACTAGTTTTCAGCCAATTGTAAGTATTTATGTCTAATAAGAATCCCTTATCAATAAATACATAAGTATTACTTGTGTGAGGATAGCGTGTCGGTTGACAGGCAGGAATAGAATAATTATGGGACAAGAAAGAAAACACTCGATACCTAAATATTTTTTATTTATTTTTTTCAGATTCTTTTTCATATTTTAGAATTAATGAATTCTCTGTGTTACACTCAAGTAGCAATCGAAACATTTAAAAAAGGCATGGTGATTCAAAACATGGTAAATATTAATTTACGAGTATTTTGTCATCATTCTATACATATAATAAAAATGAAACGGATCGCTGTCTGTACATGGAAGCTATATGAGAAAAAATATTATGGGGATCTTTATCAACGCAAATAGCACCCAAAAAAATGATTGTTAGAATTTTTATCTGTTTGTCTGTTCGTTTGTGTACGCTAATCTATGAAACGGCTTATCAAATTTAGATGTGGTTGGTGGTGTCACTGATACATTGTGGTAAGATTCACTTCACACTTGTGTTTGTTTCATTAATAAAATAGTTATGCCAATTTAAAGAATCACGTTGAACATTTGTTAAACTATCTATATCTAACTATTTTTTCTCTGTTCAGTAGCATTGACTGAAACTTTATTATTCTTCATAATAATGGTCTATATAAAATTATAGTTGAATAATAATTTATTTTATTTAATATAATATTAATAAATAGAAGATGAACTGCGAGACGCAACTCGAAAAAAAAACGCGGCGCTGTTATTCGCAGCGAACACACGTATTCCGGAGGCGCATGGCGGTAACAGTTGCATTCGATAACACTGACTGTTTGCATATTTCATTAATTTATATTTTAGGGTTTATAGAGTTTGTAAATACATGTTATATTTATATTTAACAAGCTGTGCCCGCGGCTTCGCTCCCTTCACCAACAACCGTCAACCGTTACCTACCCTACTCTACCTACCCTACATACCTATCCTACATACCTATCCTACATACCTACCCTACATACCTACCCTACATACCTACCCTACATACCTACCCTACATAGGTATGTAGTAAAAAAAGGGAAGTAGGGTAGGTACCCTACTTCCCTTTTTTTTGTTTTAAAACCTTCCCTGTAATCTGGCCACCAAAAAAAGGATTAGCCAAATCGGTCAAGCCGTTCTCGAGTTTTAGCGAGACTAACGAACAGCAATTGATTTTAATATATATAGATATAGGTTAGGCATTTATTTTCTTGATTTTCTTTATTTCTTAATTTTTATGTGTAAAAATCTGAAAGTACTTATAGTGATAAGTACATATTTGTTTAGGGATTTTGTAAATACATACATATTGTATGTATTTAGTATAGGTGAGTTTGTTTTTAAATAAGGTTAACACGTCTTATTAGTTAAACTGTAAGTACAAGTTGATTTATATTTTTCTAGATTTTTTTATTTTTTAATTGATACATTTCAAAAACAATTTAGTCATTTGTGATAAATACATGTTTGTTAGCTTAGGTCAGTGGTAAATTAAAAAAAAAAACGATTTTGTTTTCGGGTTATGTTAACTCGTCTCATTATATAACCAAAAAATGCTGGCCTAAGTTACTTTTCCACGCGGACGAAGTCGCGGGCACCGCTAGTTTATTTTATAAGTTTTTAATAATATCACCAGACATGTATTTTGTTACAGAATGAAACAATGATAAGGTCCCTTAGCGTTTTAAGTTGGTTGATAAAAACATGATGTGGGAATCAATATTGATCCAACAATGTGAAAAATTCTACATAGCTATCAAAAGTGCCCAAGATACTTGCGCACTTATTCTGAAGTCAACTTTTTCAGGTTAGTTAATTCGCTGTTTAATGATATGCATAATTGTTGTCAAGTCACCGCAAACTATGACACAAAGCAGTCTATTTCTTGAATAAATATCATCATCTTCTTGCTCTTGTCTCATATTACTTGAATACTATGTCTCACGATTCCTTCTTCCACTCCCCCATGTCAAAGGTCACGTTCACTTATTCCCATTTCTTTCGAACCCCCACACAATCTATCCAACTACTTGTTGGCCTTCCTCTCCCTCTTCATCCATTAACAATTCAAATTCTTCCCTTTCGTTTCACGTGCGTTGTATGTCTCTTCTTCGAAATGAACATGACTGGTAATGCCATGGCTATCTTAAACTACCTCTATTCTCAATTCAGATTTTTTTTTTAGGTTTAAAGATATTTATTCTCAAAAAAGACACAAAGTCACTTACAGGAGAACAATGTTTACCTTATGCTAGGTATATTGAGTTCGTCAATAAAATAAATATTGAGTATTTCACTCATCCAATGTATTCCCATATGTGTAATTATTTATTTCGTTATTATTTATTTATTAAATATTGGGCTAATTCCTTCTTAAATGCATTGAATGAGTGTACATTTTTTATGCATGACGGTATATTGTTGTACAACTGTGCTCCTTCAAATGTTATTTTTTTTTACCGAACTTAGTTCTCATTTTTGGTAAGATAAGTAAACTAGCTCGACGTGTACTACGTTGGGTACGGTACGTTTTTTTCTTTCTCATCATTGTCTCCAACCGAGCTTGGCATGTGTAATGATCAGATAGCTAGTGTTTTAACGATAAACACTTATCTATTAATAAGTATTTCTGACAGACGTTGCAAAAAAACTATGCAAGAACGTTCTGCGTTTGCATCGAGCATCATTCAGAAAAATACGTGTGTGTGGCCTGTACTACGTAGACGCTGAGTTACTCTTAAGTCTGATGAGTTTTCTTACTAACTACACTATTGTATTGCTACAGTTTGGATTTTTGTAATGCTATTTGAGTTCATAAATAGTTTTGTTTAAATACATAAATGGTTTTTATTCTGACAACGTATGCGAAATTAGAAACTACTATTATTAAGAGTTAGTTTGGTTGTAAAAATAATCTTTAGAATTAACACTGATCTTATTACTGAGTCTTTTTTTTTTTTTTTTGTTTGTGGCTTCTCGCAGTTCAACCTATAAGGTTGTCGACTGCTTAACCGGGCTTGCCTGTGGTGGCCTTAATATAATATTAAAGCCTCCAGCCAGGGCTTATAAAAAACTTACAAACTAAGCGACTACACGCTAAGGGCACCCCCTGTGGGGTACGGGCCTCGGCTTAGGGCGTCGCTGGGGAGAGGACAGCTAGGGACGGGCTGGATCGAACTGGAATTATTATTTAGGGGCGAATTTAAGACTACAGGCTCAGCGGCGCGGGCTGGCTCGAGCAAGGGTCGGGGCGGATTTTGACGGGGACGTCGCGGCGGGCCTCGGCGGCGAGGGCGAAAGGACGGCGGTCGTGGTTTGCGAAGAGTGCTGGTCTCTTTGCGACTCTCTTGGAGGAGAGTGGTAGAGTCGTCGGGCGTGACGAGGGTATGCCTCGGTCGGCGTACCTTGGAGATGCGGGAGGGTTCGTATCGGGCGGCCGATGCGATAAGGGGGTTACGGTGATTTACAGCAGTGTCGAAGAAACGTTTGGCTATGCGTTTCATGAACTGCTGTATGGTGGGCAATTTGAGATCTACATGTAGAGTCTCATTTCGGACGTAGAAGGGGGCACCCGTGATTTTGCGCAGGAAACGGTTTTGGAGCGTCTGCATCCTGTGGAGATGACGTGGCTTTGCGTGTGCAAAGACGGCGCAAGCGTACGTCATGATGGGACGGATGACCGCGGTGAAGAGTCGCAATTTGCACTTGAGTGACAATTTGCTACGGGCGGTCGTGATATAATGGAGCCTTCCCTGAGCGAAGGCGGCGCGAGAACGGGCCTGCCTTATGTGCTCAGCAAAGGTGAGGTGGCTGTCCAGTATGACCCCCAGGTATTTGGCTTGCTTCTCCCAGGGGATCGGCTTGCCATACATGGTGATCGGACGAGGGGGAGGGGGTTTGTGCCGCGGTTTCGTAAACAGAACCGCCTGACTCTTGTCGGGGTTAACCTCGATTCTCCATTTCCTGAACCATCTGCCCAAGATGTTTGCAGATGTTTGGAGAGTGCGAGCGATAGCGTCAGGTTCGCGACCGGTGTAGTAAATGGCGGTGTCGTCGGCGAATAGGGCCAACTGCTCCTTTTTACTTTTGGGGATATCGCTGGTGAACAGCGTAAAGACTAGGGGGGATAGCACTGAGCCCTGGGGGACTCCTGCTCGGATGGGGTGAGGGGACGAGAGTGCACCCTCGATGCGGTAGCGGAAGGTGCGGTTCGACAAAAAGTCTCGCAAGATGAGCACGAGACGGTCTGGCACGCCGAGTTGGTAGAGCTTGTAAATTAAGCCATTGTGCCATACTTTGTCGAATGCTTTCGCTATGTCGAAGAACAAGGCACCCGTCATCGAGCCACGCTGGAAACCAGCGCTTAGATGCTCGACGATGCGGTGAACTTGTTGGATGCACGAGTGTTCGGTTCGAAAACCAAACTGCTCGTCGGGGATAAGACTCTTTGCTTCGGCATAATCCTTGAGCCGCTTATAAATAAGCCTCTCGTAGATTTTACCGAGAACGTTGAGTAGACTGATGGGACGGTAACTGGCGGGATCAGACTTGGGCTTGCCTGGTTTGGGGATACCGATAACGGTGGCCTGTTTCCATGCTCGGGGGAACATGTTATTGCTTAATGCGCCATTGAAGATGGCAGTCATAAGCACTATTAGTTGGGCGGGGAGGAGTTTAAACACCTTGTTGGTGATGCCGTCGGAGCCTGGGGCTTTCCTAGGTTGGAGCCTTTTGATGATCTCCTGTACCTCGTCGGGCGTGACGGGGGGCAGAGGATCATCAGGATCTTCGACTGGTGGGAGGGAAGCTCTACGTTCGACTTCAGCATTCACCATGTCGAGGTGAGCTTGGTCTACTGGTTGAGAGCTAGGAGAGCATTGGGCCTCTAGACTGTCGGCTAGACATTCCGCTTTGTCAGAGTTGTCAAAGGCGACACTCTTGTCGGGGCGGATGAGAGGGGGCATTGTGGCCTCTTCTTTGGATCGTAACTTCCTCTGAAGGTGCCAAAAGGCGAGATGGGTGGGCTCGAGCTCGCTGAGCGTCTTGTCCCAGCGTGCGGTACGCAGCTCAGCAGTGCGTTTCCTCACAGCTCGCTGTAAGTTGCGCATGTGAGCTTTGTTCGCGTCGCAGGGAAAAGCGCTGTACGCACGAATGGCTGCGTTCTTCTCGGTTATCAGATTCCGTACATCGTCCGGCATTTTCCAGCGGTGGTCTTCCACCACTGGAACCTCCCTTGAACATTCGTTCAGGACGGATTGTACGTGATCCGTAAGCGAGTCGATCGCCGCCGTCGTGTCAGCGACTGAGACGATGTGGTCGGGGATGTTGTCTAGGTGAGGCGACGTAGTGGATTTCAGCCTTTCGCTTACTTTCCTCCAGTCGGTGATCACTTGAGACGGGGGAGGTTGGTCGGAGTCGGGCTGACCCGAGCGAGGGCCTAGGTGCATGATCACTGGACGGTGGTCTGAGTTGAGCTCGTGTGTCGTTTCTATAGATAGCAAACGGAGGTTTACGTTCTTTAGCAACGCCACATCGAGAACATCGGGCCTTTGGTTGGGATCGTGCGGGAAGTGAGTTGGCGTCATCGGAGCGATGACGTCATAGTTGAGGGTTGCACCTAGGTTAAACACCACCCTGCCTCTTGCATTGGTTGAGTTGCAATTCCACGCGGGATGTTTGGCGTTGAGATCTCCCGCTAATATAACGGAATCACTCAAGCCAAAGAGGGTGGTGAAGTCGCTACTGAGTGCGATGGGGTCGTCAGGCGTGGGAGACGAGGTCGAGGGCGGTGGGTAATAGGCAGAGATGATGGTGATCGGTTGATGACCAGTCATACCTAGCCGACAGGCTGAGTACTCGAGTAACGAGCGGGGGGCAGGAGGAAACAAGGGGATGCAGTACAGCTCCTTTTTATAATAAATCAGGGTACCTCCACCGTGGCAACGCGTCCTATCGTTGCGAACTATACGGTAGTTGGCAATTCTAGGGTCGTTGCGATGGGGTTTTAGGAAGGTTTCCTGGATGAGGAGGACGTCTAGTTGATGGTCGCGGAGGAATTTGGCGATCTCGTCTCTTTGGTTGTTAATGCCATTGGCATTAAAGAATCCTAGTTTGAGGGATCGGGGTCTGTTAAAATTAGTGCGTGGCTTATCCATTGATTAGTCATCAATCGCAGCCATTGCGTCTAATTGGTCCAAGATGGGCCTGTAGGCGTTAAAGATTTTATTCGCCTGAACTGGAGATAGATGTAAAAGTCCATCGTTTCCTCTGAACTTGTTGAGTTCAGCACTCATGGACCTTGCCTCACGGGTCATGAATAACAAGTACGCTTCGGTGATTGTTTCACCCACGTTAGGCCAGTTATTCTTGTTGAGGGGGAGTGTGCAGCGCTCCTGCACTGCTGCGGGTGCAGCGGTGTGTTGGAGCGCAGGCAGGGGAGCAGCCGGGACTACTGGAGTCACGGGCACGGGGATCGGCGCTGGGACGGGCGTGTCCATTAGCGCTGGTATGGGCTGGGAAGTAGTGGTCACCAAAGCTGGGAACGCTTTCTGGTGGTTCAGCCGGTTCCATGGAGAGGGTCTCTGTGGAGCGAGCCGTTCGGGCATTTCCGAGGAGGGAATCCTCTCGGGTGGAGATTCGCGTTGCTGGCGGGCGTTGTGGCGCTTAGCCAGTTTGGGGGCGATTTTGGGGGCCTTAGGGCACCCCTTGTAATTTGCCGGGTGACCGGACTGGCCGCATAATACGCAGCTGGGAGGTTTTGCGCATTGTGAGCGGTCTTTGGGACGCTCGCACTCGCTAGTGCTATGCTCGCCCAGACACTTAACGCATCTGGGCGTCGCATAGCAATTGCGCTGGGAGTGTCCATAAAGTTGGCAGCGGTGACACTGGACAATTGCAGTCGGGCGATTCGGCTTCTCAATTTGGATGCCGGTAAGGGAGCACACCGATTTTATCTTGAAGATCGGGTGATGACCCTCGGTGGGGTCGCATACGACAAGGACCATGTCGTAATATTCTCCTCCTCTCGCTTTGTGTAAGCGGTGTACGGCGGAGACGGGGATGGATTGGGCGAGGAGGTCATCCTTGATGTCCTCTGTGCTTATACGCACGCAACAGACTTCTTGGCCCTGCTGGTTTGGGAAGATTTACCCTTCTTCCTCTTTCTACCGGCGACTTCATAGCCGTCGTCAGAGGAAGAGGCGTCGTATGATTCTTCCGATTCGGAGGGAGGGTTGGAGCACGGCACTGACGTGTCCATGTCCATTAAGGGCTCAATGGGCTGTTGGGGAGCGGTCGGCGCGGCGTCTATTGTCCTCGGGACAATAGCCGGTTTCGTCTTTGATGACGAGGCGGCGGCGCTGTCTATTGTCTTATGGACAATAGTTGGTTTCGCGGAAGGGACAGCGGCGGCATCTATTGTCTTTTGGACAATAGCTTGTTTCGAGGAAGGGGTAGCGGCGGTGTCTATTGTCTTGGAGACAATAGCCGATTTGGGTTTCGCGGAAGGCGCGGGGGCTGGGGCTCTGTTATTAGGTACCGTTTTCGGTACCCAATTTGAGGCCGGGTTTTGTTCCGCAGGCGGAGGAGACAGTGGGCTGTCCAGGACGTCGCTGAAACCAGCGACGGATGCCTCTTCAGCCGAGGTTGACGGATTGGTTTGCTGCATAGCAGCAAGTTTCGTGCCATATTTGGCGAGGAATTCGTGGTCCTTTAAAAGGACCTCCTTGACGAACGCTAAAATTATAGCGTCCGTCATCATGAGTGGGGGGACCTAAAATCGCGGAATGGTGGTGGATTATTTCCCACGGGGGACCTTAACCCTAACAACCTAGCTCCCCGGGTGGATGGGCCCGGGGGTGTGTGACCCTCCCAGTCGGGTATAGACTGGGAGGTGAGTACCTATTGGTGAGCCCTAAGCTTGTAACCGGTCGCTAGTCTTATTGTGCGAACCGGGCCCTATTTGGGTCTAGTGCGAAGGGGTAGACACACCCAACCGACACTAGGTGTGTAGCTGTGAAGAGAACTCGAAGACTTAGGTTTGACTAGGAGATCCCCCAAGGCCAAAACCTAGCTCCCGACGCCAATTCACTGCTTCACCCTGAAGGGATCAGCGGGTGTGTTGGGTCAACACCCCCTTGGTTTCGTTGGCACCGTAAGGTTTCCCACCAAGGACCACGAAACTGTGGTTTTTCCCTGAAGGGGCACTACGTTTTTTGACTTTTCCGTTACGGAAACAGGATAATCGTCCGCTGCCTTGAAAAAGGCGGCTTCGGATCTAGGGTTGCAGTCAGCGACCACAGATGACGTCACGGCGAAAGCGGGACGGAACGATGTAGAGCACAACACAACACGATAGCGGGCGAGCGGCGGGGAGCGGCACGTCCGTCACGGGCGAGCGTCGGGCGAAGAAGCCATTTTTGGGCGAAGAAGCGATTACTGAGTCTTATATTATAGGCTTCTTTTTATTGAAAAAACGCACGATTCTGGATGCGTAGACCAAGGGAGCGAAGTCATAGAAAAAAGAGAGTCTACAATATAATTTCTTTATTCAAATACTCATCAAACACGACGTGTTTCCTGTCGTAATACTCTTACAAATGATTGATTACAGAAAAAAATGAATGACTTCGTATTGAATATGAATATACTTAGTAAATTCAGTATTGTATTGACAATCGTATCACTTGTGTGCCGGAAACAACTGTTAATGATGATAAACACGAAGAAATTTCGAAATATCGAAGGAAAATATTCTGTGAATTATACAACAAACAATTTGGTGGATAAAAATGTGCAGTCAATGCTCTTGCCTTTAGATCTGATGCAATATTTTAGTTTCTGTCCTAAATACCGCATCAAGAGCAATGTTATATATCCAAATAGCCTATTTTCCAATTTTGTTTCAATTATTGTAACACTGGTATTTCTTTGCTTAAACATTATCTGTGCTTATCTGCAGGTTGTGAATAAAGACAGCCTAGGATATACACCTTTCACATATTTTTCTTATCAAAAAGACTGTATCTTCTACTGTTTCGGTTTTGCCATGAATTTTGTTATCGGAGTCATTCAAACGAAAAAATATGTTCAATTTATCACAACGTTTCAAAGTGTTCATAGACTTCTCAACAATGATACCAGCTTTAATCATTTCATAATTTGGAATTGGATTCTTGGAATAATGGCTCTGCTATTTTATGTGATTGTGTTCTCTTCTTTAATCGTGCTGCTCGATGCACCTTTATATTCTGTCTACAATGGCTACCTTTTGGTCGTTTTTGATTTCAATATAATTTATGCAACAAGAATCATTAAATTATTGAAACACAAAGTAATCTTGTTGAATTTTCAAGTTTCAAATTCACGAGAACTAGAAAACAAGTACAGAGAAAATTTTAATACGAAAATGTTTCAGGCCTACGTTCAAATATTTGAATGTTATAAAATCTATAACATTGGTTTTCAGCACTTTGTAAGTACTTTACTAAACAATCCACTATATTCTATCAATAATTAACATTGATGCTCATCAAGTTTTAGAAATAGTTCTGCGTTGTGAAGCGACGCCTTTGTGGTAACAAAGGCGTCGCTTCACAACGCATACCTTTGTTTTAAGGGTGGGAAATCATCAAATGACTTCTTTCGCTCTGGATGGAGTAGAAGGGCGTGTCAGACTCTTACTGACTAAAACCCATCTGTGTTCCTCCTAAAGCCATTTGCGTTTCAGGGCCACGGCGACTCTTTCAAATAAATTCTGCAACCCTGGCAGGCTCTGGCCCTAACGGGCCCCGTTTTCGGGCGCTCGTGGAACACAGGCAGCGAGCCATTTGTTGTACCTGAGTTGCAGTTTCTACTAAGTTCTAATTTATCGACATGGTCGGCGCTGTATCTAATCAAATTGCTAAAGAACGGCCTTCTTTACCAATTTGATTTACATTTATATTTTTAGATACTGTATCACACTATAGAAGTAGTCATTCACACCCTGACCTACACTCAAGTGGCAATCGAATCTTTCAAAACGGGAAAAACTGTGGTAAGTCATACATTTTTATAAGAGATAAATTTAATAAGCTAGCGAGAAGCCGCGCCCGTGATGCTTGATATCCAATGAATCGTCATTACATATTGATTCCATACCATAAGAATATCACTTCGGAAACGAATTCCTTCTGAAGTACGGTTCCAGAATTTCCAGATTGTCGACTAAAAAGTATAGGTAACGCAAAGAGCATAGGCGCAAGCACATAGCCTTTCTTCACGCCGTAGTAAAATAGTTTAATTGCTCGCCTTTTACCGACCCGTAGGGAATATGGGGCGAACGAAAGATATATAGACCATTATCTTTAATATAGATTTCAATTTGTACGGTCACGTTAATTCTGCTCCATAATTTAAAATCTAAAATCTTAGTAAAAAGTTATTGTACGACTGCGTGCTGTCTAGACACTCGAAGACATACCCTATGGGCTGCAGTCACATAATTTTCCAATCGATTAAAGTGCTTTTAAATGTGTTAATAGTGAACACACTTCATTGAATTATTTCCAATCTACCGCCTGTTGTGTAAACTTCGTGTTGTCATCACACTGGATTCATAATTTCGAGCTTAATATAATCGTGTTGGCTCCCAGCGCTAACGTCTGGCCCACGTACCCAAGGTGTCGCGAGTACGATTCCGACAATTAGCACTTCGTCTTTTTGGATTTATTGCCCTGTTTGGATGATTGATTGTGTATTTAAAAAATGTCGAATTGCGATACTATACTACTATATAACGCACTACACAAAAAGCTTTGACAAGGTCGAAAGAATCGAGATGGGGCGATATTGTTCAATATCATGTCTGGAGCCATTCTTATGCACAGGCGTGATTTTAGCCTTTTTCCACACTTCAGGAAACACACCCTCGCTTAAAGTGGACAGTGCAGTGCGATGCGCGCTCGAATACGGACGTGTTGTCATAGTTGTACGCACATTAGGCGGCTTTAGAGGCTGCCTGATATTTTGCAATGAGTTCGCAGCAACTTATCGTAAACGAGCTGTTGGCATTCATACAGAATGACATCTATACTATGGACGAGGTGAGCATCATGCAGATTTGCAAATCGAGCTTCAAAGAAGATGAGATCAGCAAAGGCAAGATGTTGCTCTTCCAGACGACTGGGAAGCTTGATCAATGCCATCTCGGAGGAGAGACGGTACAGAGAATAGCGTCCAAGACATCATCACCTTTGGTTACCGACATATGACCGACCCTGACGACGTGCCAACTTTCGTAGCGAAGGAGCTACATAAGTTACCGCCCGTCACTTTCGATCATGTAAATGTCACGAAGCTACTAAAGGATATTTAATCTCTGAAGTCAAGCCCAGCCGAGGTGAAGTGCAAGTTGAAGAATAATGTGGCGGATAGATTCCCCAGGCCGGTGACGTGCCCGACATATGTCAACCGTACCGTCCTTCACAATGTATTTCCGGTAGTTGTTCGTCATCATAACTTCGTCCATAATCGCACAGAAAAAACCTGCAGTTTCCTCGAAGGGGTCACCAAAACGCAGCCAGGCTACGGACGCTAAGAAGTCTACATCGGGCCCATGTAGGACCCGGTAAAAGCGTCCGTGAAGCTCCTTGCTCTGCCATACTTCCCTGCGGTCATTAGTATCTAATACCACAGGTTTGCGCCAGTTCTCGTTAGCTACGGAGCGTGCAGTAAGGCCTTTGTCCATTGCTACCACATCCCGACGCATACCCACGTCGGCCACTAGGAAGAATTCTCTCTGGCTGCATATCTCGCGGTTGTGCAGGGTCTTAGTAAAAGAGTTTCAAGTCATTTAAAGGAGGTGTGATATGACCTGACCACCTATTCTCAACCGGTAGCCTTGGCCCGAACCTTCCAGTAATGTGCTGAGAGGGTTGAGGGCCAAACAAAACCACAGTGGACTCAGACTGTCGCCCTGAAATATACCTCGCTCGATCCTTATCGGGTCGCTGTTCCCCTAGATCTGTCAACATCCTGGATGGCAAAGGACCGTCCTCCACTGCCCCATACAAGACATCAGGAAGGTGCGTAGAACTGTATCAATTTTATACATCGCCAGCACCCTCATGAGCCATGTATGTGGCACTGAGTCATAGGCCTTCTTATAATCTCTCCAACATGTCGACAGATCCTTTCGGGAACGACGCACCTGTTGGCTAATGGCAATATCATTGAGGAGCAGCTCCTTAGTACCTCAGGACCCGTTCTTACATCCATTCTGAGAGGCAGACATGATTGAATTACTATTAATATGATAGAATCTGTGGGTTATTCCTGGAGTTAGGAACTGGGGCAGCGACCCTGACTCTAAGGCAGACTGGAATTGAGACGCCAAGCGAGCGTGCGATCCTGTAAACCATTTGATTAAAAAATTGTGCAGTCCGTCCGGCCCTGAAGATTTCCATTTAGGCAACGGACGAACTGCACGAGCTACAACTTGGGAGCTAATGGTATATGACGTTATCATTCGGTAGGCGCGTATCCGTCACACATTGGTCCGGTCGCTCCCAAGCCCTATAAACCCACCCTCATTGCTTTGGAATGTGCGATTCTGAGTGTATCACTCCACTCGCCGCTCGTACCGACGTATACGGTTTGCCCATACATAGATTTTCTGCTTCAGGAAGTCTATACGCTCTGTGACGCGGGTCAGATAATCTATGTTATGTTCATTTTGTAACTTTGTTATTTTTAAATTAAATTATTCAAAAATAAGGAGTGAAATTTTTTTTCCATCAGTCAACTTGACAGCCGGGCCACTGATTATTTTTATTATTATTAAAGACTTATTATAAAGTACAAATTGTGATTTATAGATACTGCCAACCCATCGGAGCTAGCTCCTTTGGAGGGATCAAGTTGCTTCAGCTCTGAGATTATTTTAGATTCCTCGATATGCAGGCTATCAACTAAAATTTAACTTATTGTTTTATCGTCATTAAATATCGTTATTACCTCTGCGAAGTATAACGAATATAACTAATTTGATCCTGTACCTACATTTTTACGATTACAGGACAAAACAATAATAAAAACACTATCAGTTTTAATTTGGTTAGTAAAGGGGTTGATATGGCAAACAACGCTGATCCTGCAATGCGAGAAATTTTACTTGGCTGTACAAAGTATACAAGATACTTGCATACTTATTAGGAAGACAACCTGCTCAGGTGATTACTTTATTATTGTCTATTAATTATAAAAAGGGAGAAGAAAACCAAAGAAAATGGATTATTTGAGAAAGACAAGATAGAAAAGGAAGTGAACAATAGCGTGACAGTTAATATGAGATTATGAAAGAAGAAAATATGCTGCCTAACTTTCATAGGTCAAAGGATGAAAAATAATAATATTATGATAACAAAGAATGGGATTGCTTTCCAAGTGAATATTCACAGTCAAAGCCTATGCAAGTCTTGCTTGAATCTAAATGTATGGTCTATAAAAATTTGATGATTAAATTATGGTGATCAGTTTATAAGATCTCCAATTACATGTGAACAATCAAAAAGGAGGTAGATGATACACATTTGTTGCTTCCCATCTTCCCGTTCTTGTGTCGTCGTCGGGGCTTTGGGGGGGGGGGGGGGGGGTGTGTGGTATAGAATTTAATTTTTTATTGAACAAATATTACTATTTTATTCCAACACAAATCTTTTCAGATGACGAAAAAAAACTATGCAAGAACGTCCTGCGCTTGCATCGAGCATCATTTAGCAAGATACGTGTGTGTGGACTGTTTGACTTGGATGCTGCGTTTCAATTAAGTCTAATGAGCTTTCTTACTAACTATACTGTTGTGTTACTGCAGTTCGCATTTTTGTAATCAGTTTAATTAGAAATGAATATTTCCTAAATTGTCTCATCCTTATTGACGCAAGAAAATACATAAAATAAGACGCTACGGACATTCTATTTAACTGCAGATCTCTTTCAGATATTTACTCATTATTCTGTAGTAGAAGTGGAAAATAACTAGAGTTCATATATTTTTAAAAGATTTTGTGGACACTATTATTAAACAACAATTTGCACTTAAGAATGAGTAACATTTTATTGAAAACAATCAGCTTATCGAGACTTTTTATTTATCAAAATCAACCTCGAGGACTGTGATGGACCCGGGGCGGCCCATTAATGAATAATCAACCAATCTGTACTTAAGACTCACATCCTCATCTCCCTGGATTCGTAACCACGCTGCCCTCGCCTGAAGACTCTCTTGAGGAGGGGGAAGATTAGACACTGTACGTAGCTGATATTATAACGTATACGTATAGTAGCTATGAAGGCATCTCTTATCGATGTATCGATTTGAAGTAGCGGTTTATATCTACCGGTATATGGTGGTACCGGTGGTGTTGGCGCATAGTATGAGGTGCTTGTATTGACTGTTGTGGCCACAACAGTTGGATGAAATTAGGTACCTTGTGGAGATGCCTAGGCTTAGAATTTGGAGCGCTTGCAGCGTCTGCATACCACAGTGAATCGGCAGGCAGACAGTCAGCTTCAATAGCAGCAACAATGTCTAATAGTTTACCAGAACGTTGAACTCGTTTGGTATAGGGCAGTAGAGATATGTGTATGATTAAAACCAAAGAAATTGCCGTTATATCTTTTATTTCAACGAAGCTAGAAAGACTTGTAGCAAATGACTCTACTGGGGCTCTGAAAAGCTAAGGGAAGGGAAAGATCTCCCCAATAAAAACCTTCCTGCTTTTTATAAAATTATTCTTACAGTCTACTACAAATTAAGACTATAATACGTACATATACAAAATTTGTATCAATTTATTTGATACTTTGCCTCATGGGAGGTTATTACGAGATATTCAGTAGCACATACAAATACAACAGTTTACACAAGAGATATACAGGGTGTCCCAAAACTCAACGTCAAGCCGAAACGGGGTGACAGGATTGATCATAACCATCACGAGAAAAATCTGAAAAAAAATCTATCCCATGCAGTTTAAAAATTATGGGCATTTTAAGAAAAACCTAGAAATTTGATCAAACTGTACCATTTTTCGGTTATTGTGGTTATTCTTTTTTATTTTTATTCATTTGAACTTTGGAAACGTAATCCTAAATAACATTTCTAGAATCCCAATAAAAAATAATGACACAATTGCCTCAAGTTTCCGAGAATTGAGACTATTTGTTAAACTACGAATTTAAAATTTTCAAGATTCGTCGACTTTGACAGGCCCTCCTATAAAAAAAATGTACTAGAGTGCCTTGGCAAGTGGCATTAAAAGTTGGCGCATTTAATCAGAATTCTAAAATGGTACAATACTTGTTAGTTCCATACAATAGAAAAGAGTAAAAAAATTAAAACCTCAAGTAACCCGATTTTTGCTATCTCATTTTACTCAGTTAAAATGTTTTTAATTCACACAAGCTCTAGGTAGGTTCTTAATTTTAAGACAAAATGATGAGAGAGATAGATAATGGGTATGTTCGCCATGAGTGAGCGAGACAGATAGTGACGCCACTTTTACCAAAGTGAAAAAAAGTTAGTAAAATTAGTAAAATAATTAATACGAATACGAACGTGCGCAGTAGACGAATGAGCGAAACGTACTAACTGGTTGGTGTCGGACTGGTAGCGTAGCCATTTGCTTGGCTGAAACTAGTGCGAATGAAACAGATAGATGCCATAGCATCTATCTGTTTCATTCGCACTCGTTTAAACGACGCATCTCCGTCTCAATGCGTGGCGTCACTATCTGTCTCGCTCACTCATGGCAAACATACCCATTATCCATCTCTCTCATCATTTTGCCTTAAAATTAAGAACCTACCTAGAGCTTGTGCGAATTAAAAACATTTTAACTGAGTAAAATCTGATAGCAAAAATCGGGTTACTTGAGGTTTTAATTTTTTTACTCTTTTCTATTGTATGGAACTAACAAGTATTGTACCATTTTAGAATTCTGATTAAATGCGCCAACTTTTAATGCTACTTGCCAAGGCACTCTAGTACATTTTTTTTATAGGAGGGCCTGTCAAAGTCGACGAATCTTGAAAATTTTAAATTCGTAGTTTAACAAATAGTCTCAATTCTCGGGAACTTGAGGCAATTGTGTCATTATTTTTTATTGGGATTCTAGAAATGTTATTTAGGATTACGTTTCTAAAGTTCAAATGAACAAAAATAAAAAATAATAACCACAATAACCGAAAAATGGTACAGTTTGATCAAATTTCTAGGTTTTTCTTAAAATGCCCATAATTTTCAAACTGCATGGGATAGATTTTTTTTCAGATTTTTCTCGTGATGGTTATGATCAATCCTGTCACCCCGTTTCGGCTTGACGTTGAGTTTTGGGACACCCTGTATACAATAGTCAGGAATAAACAATGCCACCAATTTGAAGTGTTGTTAGTACTCGAGTACAACTCTAATCGTACTAAATCAAGTGAGAAGATAAATATGCAATCAGCGTAAAAATAATATTAAGTAGGTGGAATTCTATCCAACCTCAAAAGTACTAATTACCTTCTTGTAATTGTTAAGTACGTAGTTAATTGACTTTAATTTAACGGCAATAGCTATATTGCCTCAAATTGGAAGCAGTTGTGAAGCTTAGGTCTAGACTTCACTTTCGCCAGTTGAACCACCTCCACACGAACAGACTCATAGAAAGAGAGAAATAATTATACTGGTTTTAGAGCTGTAAGCTGACTGTCCTCACATCTTTCACCTCGGTTCAGCCCAGGAAATCGGTTGCCTCCTGCCACCCGATATTCGCCAATCACGACGTAAATATCTACACCAATTCGTCACATCCGCTAGTAAGCGCACGTGCGTGTGCCGATGCAGCCACTCAGCGCTCAACGTCTTAAATATGCGACGTCTTTGAAAGACACACCCCCTCCAGGGTGCGTGTGCGCTTAAGGGTGTAAAAGCTTGCCGTCCTCCTCTAAACCTCGCATGAATATGAAACGAAATATCCTAGTGTGTATAGGTGTCCAGGTACTTTTAGGTACTGCCATAGGTGAAGTAATTGCTGTTGTTGCAGTGCAAAGACAATTCCCTGTGATTGACCTGATCGATCACAATATTTTGTGTTCAATTATATTATGACAAACCAGCCCCTCTCAAACGAATTCCTTTACCTACATACCCACCCTGATAATCAGTTGTGTAATATAGTATTAATTAGTCATAAACAACGGTGTATGACAAGGCATTCCAATATCAATCTCTTGTAGATATTTATGTTATTCAAACATGCAATGTAGGTAACTGTGCATTGATAGTCTTTATTACTTCCTAACTGATTGTACTAAGTTATTTTTGATTTGTACGAACACACGTGCAGTGTAGCATCTTACAGTGAACCGTACACTTCTTTACTAAAATTTCAACGAACTGTATGAAAAAGGTTCGAGTTAATGGCTCCCCAACTTTCTCATAAGGGTACAATTTGTTGCATGCACATGGAATGGATTGGGTTTCACCATTCTAATTGTTTTTGCTCTATTAATCGAGCCAACGTGTTTTCTTAGAACGAACAAACCACTTGCCACTCAAATCAATCCACTGGTTGTAAATTATTCTCGGTTAGTAACCTTCTCGATTTAGACGTTATGTAAGAGATCATTAAGAAATAGTTGGGAATCCATGAATTGAATTAGTCAATTCATGTGTAGTTTATTATGACTATTATACGCAATAGCAGGATGTTTACAAGAGAAGGTGGATTAAATATATTCACAAACAAAACTGGCCATTACAGAAACATTCATAGAAAAGTGAGTTACCATAAGGCCGGGTTACTTTGACTTTAAAGGTAACTTTTTTTCCCTTTTTTTTAGTTTCTTTTTCTCACACCTGGGCTCGTTCGTGTGTCATCATCATCATGCCATACGGACTACCCTTACACGTTTAAATCGAATTTTGGAGCTTTATTAAATGAGCCCCAAACACTGTCATAGTTAGTCAAAGTAATCCCGCTTTACCGCTTTTACTCATTGTAATATGGGTAATGGTCTGTTGAGTCAAATTAATAAGTAAGAAACCTCTAAGTAATAAGTTATTGGTGTAACTCATATTGTTATAAAGAATTTTATATGTTGATGTCATTACATTAACGATCGATAATTGTATCACTTGTGTGCAACGAAGCTTTGATTATTCATTTAGGAAAAATGAACAAACGAAATAGGTACAGAAATTATCTTGTGAATATTATGTACTACACCGTGGATAAAGATATGCAGTTCACGCTTTAAATTGAATGCAATATTTTTTATGTTTTGTCCCAAGTATCATATTAAAAATAATTATATAAAACCAAATACCCTTCTTTCTAATTTTGCTTCTATCTTAGCTACTTTAAGGAAAATCAGGTAGTAGATAAACAATCTCGTAGTAAATGGCCTTTTTTCTTGCATCGAGGACATGGGTCGGCTTCAGGGTTTGAGGTAATCTTTTCATCGAGGCTAGTTGTGTTAGATTTTTGCAATTTGTTTTTTTGAGGTGCAGGTGCACGATAATAATCGAGTGCACATAAAAACCTTTCATATAGTACTCCTGGCGATTGGCACTGAAACGCCCATACATTTTTCTTCAAAGATGGTGGCAATCCTCGAATGATGCAAGACACGCTGGCGTTATCGCTTCATTTGCATCACATGGCTACTTTGTCCAGATAATATTTTGTCATTGTCTCCGTAGGTAGTTTTCTTCTTCGCAATAACACTTCTAGCATGCTTTCATAATTCCTGCATTTGGGGAATTTGCGCAACAACATTTTTTGTCACTCACACTGGGTATGTATAATAATAGTCTTCCAATCAATAAAATTTTACCATTTCTTTGCTTGTCCTCGTAATTTATCTTGCAAATAAAATGATTTTGTCGTATCGTTCCATTCGTAAATCTCGACAATTTATTCAATTTTTCTTAGCCAGGCAGCGACGGTACATTCTTCGCTGTCCGAGTCGAATTCTAGAATCAACGACGCAGCACGTAGGATCGAGGGTCTGGATGTGTTGAGTACAGGGCCGTCTTCTTGAAGTTCCCATGCGGCTTTGGAAACTTCTTTCTAAAGTAGATTCTTCAAAAGTGTCCTTGCCGTTGGAACAGCATTACTATCTTCTTCAGATACTTACAGGTTTTCCCGCCGAATCAGAGTTTGAACTATGCCGATTCTAATCTATCTTCGCGAATCTATTTTTGTGAATAGACAACTAAAATCACTATAATACTTTATTTTCGAACTGTTTTGACGTCCAAAAGTGCTTTCTAATGGTCTAATTGAAATTAATTGACATGTCAATCAATAATAATAATAATTGAAATGACAATTGAATGATTGAAATGACTTTAAATTAACTTTGACAAGGCTAACCTGCCGTGAACTGACAGATACTTGAGCACTATTTCTTTCGAAGTTTTATTATCGTTCTTCAACCATAGTTGAAGGTTGAAGAATGATGATAAAACTTCAAAATTAATGAGCTGATAAACCCAACCATACTCTTTAAAACTGCCATGGCTGATGTAAGCGATAATTCTGCAAGTGAGAAACTACGGAGAGATTTTGAAAGCTATTTGACAGTTTCAGTTGAAAAAAAATCTTTTTAGTCCAATATGAGTAAAGAATTTTGCTGTTGTTACTTTTGGCAGATAATGAGAAAAAGCAATGCAAGAATATACTGCGCTTGCAAAGAGCATTATTCAGCAAGATATGTGGGTTTGGCATATTGCACGTTGACGCTGCGTAATTGCACTTTTGTAATCTGGATTTCTTATTCTTAGATGTTCATCGAAAAAAAAACAGCCTGTGAATTGTAAAATTTGATTTACTAATATGATCTAGATAAGAGTATTAACGAATTTTGTTGATTTCATTAATATTTTAGTAACGGCATTGACCCCACACCTACTTTCAATTATTGTTTCATTTGTGTGCCAGAAAACGTTGGTATATAACCTTTTCAGAATGAAGACATTCCGCCAAAATAGATCAAAATTTCCTCTGAATATTTCTTGGAATAATAAAGTAGACTTATGGCATTTTTATGGTAATAATATTGAATTTTTGGAATTTATTAAATTGTATGATAACTATGATAAGTTTTGCATGCCATTTTGAAGGTGGCTGGATGCGCGATGTCGAGCGCGTGTGCGAAGCTATACCACAAATGGAAAAAATTACCATAACAACATTGGATGTAGCCAAAGCAGTCCGTCCGTTACCGAATTGGAAATCTCCTGGACCGGACGGACTGCACAACTTCTGGCTTAAGTGGTATAGCAGCTCACACGCGCTCCTGGCATCTCAATTCCAGTCATCCTTAGATTCTGTGTCGCTACCACAGTTTCTAACAACTGGCGTTACCCACCTGCTCCATAAGACAGGTAGTCCCACGGAACCCAAGAATTATAGACCGATTACTTGTTTGTCGACGGTCTATAAACTTCTTACATCCATCCTGAGAGCGAAAATTAATGAGCACATTGAGAGTAACTCAATTATGTCCGCCTCTCAGAATGGATGTAGGAAGGGGTCCCGCGGCACTAAGGAGCTACTCCTCATAGACATGGCCATAAGCCAACAGGTTCGTCGATCCCGCAAGGATCTGTCGACATGTTGGATAGATTACAAGAAGGCCTATGATTCTGTGCCACATACATGGCTCATGAAAGTGTTGGAGTTGTACAAAATAGACGCAACTCTACGCACCTTCGTTGAGTCATGTATGAGGCAGTGGAAAACAGTCCTTCGCTATCCAGGATGTCGACCGATCCAAGGGAGTGATGAGCCTGTATGGATTAAACGGGGAATATTTCAGGGCGACAGTTTGAGTCCACTTTGGTTTTGCTTAGCTCTGAATCCTCTAAGCACACTGCTGGAGGATTCAGGCCTAGGCTATCGGTTGAGAAGAGGTGGTCAGGCCATATCTCACCTTCTTTACATGGATGATCTGAAACTCTTTGCACCCAACAATTTGCGACTGATGGAGCTACTAAAGGTAACTGAAACCTTCAGTAGTGCCATCAGGATGGAATTTGGTGTGGACAAATGTGCAGTCATGCATGTAAAGAAAGGGGAGATTATGGAATCTGAGGGAATTCACCTCTCGGATTCCATACAGGTTAGATCCCTCAGCTCAACCGAAACCTACAAGTATTTGGGTATGTTGGAAGCGTTGGGCATTAACGGTACTGACATGAAGCAATCGCTGAGGGAGCGCTTCTTTGGCCGCCTGAAAAAGGTTTTAAACAGCCTTTTGTCGGGCGGAAATAAGGTGCGCGCCTTCAACGGTTGGGTCATTCCGGTATTAATGTACACTTTCGGCATACTCAAATGGACTCAAACCGAACTCGACGCCCTGGATAGAAGGGTCCGTACACTGCTGACCGCAAACCGGATGCATCACCCACGATCGTCGGTGATGAGACTATACATCCCGCGGAAGTGTGGAGGTCGAGGCTTTTTAAATGCTAAGACTCTCCACAACCGCGAGATGTGCAGTCTCAGAGAATATTTTCTCAAAGCCGATGTGGGTATGCACCGAGATGTGGTCGCAGTGGACAAGGGACTCACCCCGTTGTCCATGGCTAAAGAAAACTGGCGCACACCTGTGATACTTACTACAGATGACCGCAAGGAGGTATGGAAAGGTAAGGAGCTTCACGGGCGCTTCTATCGGGCTCTTCATGGGTCCGATGTAGATTTCTCAGCGTCCGTGGCCTGGCTACGTTTCGGAGATCTCTTCGGGGAAACCGAAGGTTTTGTCTGTGCGATTATGGACGAAGTTATCTTGACGAATAACTACCGGAGACATATTATGAAGGACGGGACGGTTGACATGTGTCGGGCATGCCACCGTCCGGGTGAGTCCATCAGACATATTATCTCTGGTTGTTCTCGTCTGGCTAACGGCGAGTACTTGCACAGGCATAACCAAGTGGCCAGGATTATCCATCAGCAACTTGCTTTGAAATACAATCTTGTGGATTCTGAGGTACCGTATTACAAGTATGTGCCCGACCCAGTTCTCGAAAATGACCATGTCACGTTGTACTGGGATCGGTCTATCATCACTGATAGGACTATTGTTGCCAATAAGCCGGATATCGTGGTGATAGACCGATTAGCGCGCCGCACAATGATAATCGATGTTACCATCCCACATGACGAGAACCTCGTGAAGGCTGAGAAAGAGAAACAAATCAAGTATCTCGACTTGGCACACGAGGTTGTCGACATGTGGAATGTGGAATCGGCTGTCATTGTGCCGATTGTCGTTACGGCCAATGGCCTGATGGCCAAAAGCTTCGACGACCATCTGTCGAAGTTGGCGTTACGCAGTTGGGTATAGGGCCTGATACAGAAGGCAGTACTCCTCGATACGGCTCGTATTGTGAGGAGGTTCCTTTCTCTGGAACCCTAACCACCGGTAGCTTGGACTCTGCTCCCGACACCGGCGGACTACTACTTTTTATATTTTTAAATGTTTTTTTTTTTTTTTTTTTTAATTTTTTAATGTTTTTTAAAGAAATATTTAAAAATGTAAATTAGTATGTAAGGAAAATGAATAAAGAGAATAATAATAATCGTTTATTTTCTCATCCACAAATAAAACAAATGAAAAACTTAATACTAGCAAAAATAAAAGGAACTTAACTCCGATCATGATAACTTAAGTAGGTAAGTATTATTTGGAAATGTTACACATATTGAAAAAATATTTTATTTGTGGGTGACTGGTGCCTAAACTAAGCCGAAGCTTGTATTTCAGGACACCAGGTCCCCACTTAAATGCTTGTGATTATACAAAGTAAAAGTAGTTATACTCCAAAATTAAATAATAAAATATCGAAGAAAAGTAAGTACATATAAAAAAGTTACTGAAACCAAAAAGACAAAAACTAATAAATAACCTATGTTCATCATTAGTTCCCGCCACAGCTACTTGTTATATTTATGTGAGAAGAGTGAAAGAGTGTGTGAGAATGGAAACAGAGTACCTAAGTGAGTTGTGTGATGAATGTATGATGTGTGTGTTGTGTAGGTAGTGTCAGTGTAAGTTATATTCCTATGCTTAGGATGAAAAGTTTATATCTATATATTTTTTAAACGTTATTTTTTTTATTTTATATTTTTATTTCTTAATTTCCAGGAGTACTTCAGTTTTCTGATAGTCTAATCCACGTAACCATGAAGCCACTTTTCTTTTGCATTCGCGCGTGTTATCATTAAATATATTCTTAGATGTATTAATTTGATTGTATAATCTAGGTCCGATAGAGTTATAGAATTTTTGTGCAAATCTGGTTTTGGTTTTATAGGTATTGCAAACGGTATAGTGCCTTCTCGTGTTAATCATTTCTTGACTAAACACCGATGCATCGTTATGCTGTCGAAAACGGTTAATAGTATGAACAGCTGTCTAACAGTTAGTACTCAAGTTTCCTGGTACAGCTCCCGGGTAGAAAAGAGTCTGGGCTTAAAGAAGGCAACCTTCAAAATCAGCCTCTGAGCTCGCTCCAATTCTAGTAACTTTGTTTTGTCGGCGCCGCCCCACGAGGAAATACAATAGGTCAATATAGATTGAATCAAGGCAAAGTAAACCATGATCAGTGTCTTGCTATCTGCCACGTGTCTGAGTTGCCTAAAAATATACGCAAGCTTACGCACTTTTTGAGAGATGTTATGAATGTGATCTCCAAACGAAAGCTTACTGTTACCCCCAAATAACGTATACACTTTTCTGATTTGATAAGTGGGCAATTTCTACACTGTGATGAAGGAGGGAAAGTACAATGATGAGCGTAGGTATATTACATTAAGTGAGTTGACTGGTAAGTCTCGAATGGAGAATTGTATAAATTTGGTCTTATCCGCGTTCAAAGTCAGTGAATTGGCAGCAAGCCAGTGGCAGACAGTGTTAAACCCAGCCTGAGCCCCAGCAAAAACCTCCTCCCAAGTGTTACCCACAAATGTCAATGTGGTATCATCCGCATAAGAGATAACTGAACAGTCTTGGAGTTTAAGCTGACAGAGTTCATTAATGTAACATAGAAATAAGGTAGGTCGAAGTATACTTCCCTGCGGGACTCCATATGACACCTGAAGATCATCACTCATGTGCTCACCGATACAAACGCACTGAGATCTATCAGATAGATAATCTGCGAAAAGATCTAGTTGCTTGCCCCGAATACCCATGCAATTTAGTTTGTTCAAAAGGTTGGAAATACAGACTGTGTCAAACGCCTTAGCGAGATCCAGGAAAATAGTAACACATTTTTTATTTGCATCCAGTTTTCTAACTAAATAGGTGGTGAAGTTATGGACAGCATCATCAGTAGACTTGCCAGTTCTGAAACCATATTGTGATGAAGAAAGCAATTTATTTGATTCTAAATAATTAACAAGCCTACTGTTTATGACGCGCTCAAATATTTTTGACAGTGATGTGAGGATTGAGATAGGTCTATAGTTATTGACACAGTCCGCATTCCCTGCCTTATGTATAGGAATAACAATAGATTTTTTAAGTGCTTTGGGGAAAACACCAGCCTCCAGACAGCGATTTATGAGGTCAGTGAGCACAGGAGTAATGAAATTAGAGACCCTCTGCAAGAACCCAGACGAAACACTATCCCAACCCGCTCGACAGTCATGTTTTAGGCTAAGTATAATTTTTTCAACTTCCTCACAGTCAACCGTGAGGAGTACAAAAGAACTACAGGAAGAGGTTCCAATATGTTCAGTGACATCTCGAAAAGATGGAGCAGGAGGTATACTCTGTGCTAATTTGCCACCAATACTAGCAAAAAACTCATTTGCAGTGTTAACAGACGACTGTGGGGAAGAACTTGCAGATAGCAAGTCAAGAGAAGTTATTTTATTATTATTGTTACAGTTTGTTATGGTTTTTATAGAATTCCATATTTTTTTAGAATTATTTTTAGCCAGTTGCAGCTGATCTTTTTCATAAAGCCGTTTTAGTTTCTTAAGGAGATTATTACAAAAAATCCGGTAACGTTTATATGTTGAACTAAAAACCAAATTGTAGGTTCCTTTTTAGTTTTCAAGTGCATCATGTCCCTATTTTTAATACACCGCAGGAGGCCTGTAGTGATCCATGGCTTTAGGAGAGTTTTATTGCGAGGAATTTTTAAGGTCAGTGTATGCCTATGTATCAGATCAGAAAGAACATTTACAAACAAGCTAGTGGCTACACAGGGATCAATTTCATCATAGATTTGACCAAAATTAATCACTCGACACTCAGACACAGCCTTCTCCCAATTAATTTTCCTAATCAAGCTAGTAGTAGTCTTTAGCCTTTCCGGAAGTTTTGTAATCCAGACAAAATAATATAGCGGAATGATCAGATATGGTAGTTTGCAGATTGAAAGTAAAAGCATTTTGTTTGGTTTTAACAATAACATGGTCAAGACAGTTTTCGCCTCTAGTTGGTGAATAAATTGCAGGTAAGAGACCGTAGAAAGTTGTAATATCGAGATAAGCTGAAGTGTTTCTATCGGCATTCAATAAATTTATATTGATATCTCCCATTGGTACAACACAGTGGACTGCGCATTCACTTGACATCTGTAATGATTATATACTGTGTTGAGCAATAAACATTTGAATTGAAATTGAATTGAACGACACTTTGTAAAACCAAATTACTCATTGCCAGAAATACGCTCCATAGCGACATAGAATTTTAATACTTATTTATTACATGTCATTATAAAATATCATGGCCTTGAAGATGTTCATTACATTAAAAGTCTTATTTTAATATGGATGAATTTAGTATCGATATTGTTTCGATAACTTGTGTAAAAGAAAGCTACTCTTACAACCTATTCAATATGAAGACATTTAAAAAAATTGAGGAAAAATATTCTGCAAATTATATTTCAAACAATAAGTTGGACAAAGATGTGCAGTCAATGCTTTTGTCTTTGAATTTGTTGCAATATATAACGTTTCTTCCTAAATATTGCATCAAGAATGGATTTATATATCCTAATAGCCGCATCATCCAATTTGTGTCATTGATTGTTACGCTTGTTTATATATGTTTATTAATAGTGACAACTTATATGGTAAGCTTGGAAAAATATAGTTTAGGATATACTACTTTCATGTACGTTGCAGCTTTTTACGGTTGTATCTTCTATTGTTTCGGTTTCACCATGAATTTCTTGGTCGGAATCATTCAAACTAACAATTCTATCCGGTTTGTCCTTACTTTTCAAAGAGTGCACAGATTTCTCACCAAAGATTCCTATGTCAAGCAGTTCGTTATTAGCAATTGGATTATTGTAATAGCTCTGGGTCTATACGTCATTGTATCGACTTGGCTTCACATCCAGCTTGGTGTGCCTTTCTGTTCTGTGTACAGTTGCTACTTGATACTTGTGTTCGATTTCAACATCTTTTATGCCACGCGGATCATGAAATTGTTGGAAAATACTTTAAATCTATGGAACTTTCAAGTTTTAAATTCTCAAGTATTGGAAGATGGCCTCGACAGTCATAGCCAACAATTATTTCAGGCTTTTGTTGATATACTAGAGTGTTATAAAATCTATAAAGTTGGGTTTCGGCAATTAGTAAGTTCTATTTTTCATATGTTTATTATAAACCCAAGTTCAAAAACATTAAATTGAGTTGTTGAATAAAAGTTCAAATCATCTCTGTATAAGATCAAAATTAATTTTGTTTTCAATTCTTAGATACTCTTTTATATTGTCGAAGTATTTTTTCAATCTCTAGTTGACATTCAAATCACAATAGAAACGTTTAAAAAGGATATCATAAATAATAATATGGTGAGTCATCATTCATTTTGTTTTGTGTCGGAAACATGTTGCCACATGTTTCCTTCGTTCATACTTCTTTATTACTTATAATTTCAGTAGTCACCTCCTTTCTAGCCCTATTTCGTTTTTCACATGTCGTTGGTCTTACCCTCATCTGAATAATATACAATTACATTGTAATTGTATTGTAATTATTCCAATATCACAGTATAGCTTGTCAATGCAATGCCCATTAAGTAAATCTCATATTTTACTATCATAGTTAACACAACGCACCATTATTTACTTTTATAACGACATCTATACCGCTATATACCAACTAAAGACCTAACGTCACACAAATCCTGCAATACTATACCAGACTTTACCGCATGATTTGAATATATATATATATATTAGCCAAAATATCAACAATTGGGCCAAAACCGTTTCCTGCGCAAAATCACGGGTGCCCCCTACTACGTCCAAAATGAGACTCTACATGTAGATCTCAAATTGCCCACCATACAGCAGTTCATGAAACGCATAGCCAAACGTTTCTTCGACACTGCTGTAAAACACCGTAACCCCCTTATCGCATCGGCCGCCCTATACGAACCCTCCCGCATCTCCAAGGTACGCCGACCGAGGCATACCCTCGTCACGCCCGACGACTCTACCACTCTCCTCCAAGAGAGTCGCAAAGAGACCAGCACTCTTCGCAAACCACGACCGCCGTCCTTCCGCCCTCGCCGCCGAGGCCCGCCGTGACGTCCCCGTCAAAATCCGCCCCGACCCTTGCTCGAGCCAGCCCGCGCCGCTGAGCCTGTAGTCTTAAATTCGCCCCTTAATAATAATTCCAATTCGATCCAGCCCGTCCCTAGCTGTCCTCCCCCCAGCGACGCCCTAAGGCGAGGCCCGTACCCCACAGGGGATGCCCTTAGCGTGTAGTCGCTTAGTTTGTAAGTTTTTTATAAGCCCTGGCTCGAGGCTTTAATATTATATTAAGGCCACCACAGGCAAGCCCGATTAAGCAGTCGACAACCTTATAGGTTGACCTGCGAGAAGCCACTCATAAAAAAAAAACAACAATTGGGCAGTTGCCCACCAGACACAACACCCGTCTGATCAGAAGATCATATCTTTTCAATGGTGGTTTACGGGCCTTTACACCCTGTTCCTCTAAACTACTTCCAAATGAAAAGTACCATAAGACATATATTGCTTTATATAACTAGACGAAGTCTATCCCCAAAAAACACTACATCATCCACGTTCATACTCGAATTTCTTCACCACATTTTTTTCTGTCGCACCAACTTATTTGAATATTGTTCTTTTTAACAGCTTATTGTTTTCTTTTCTAGAATGAAACAACTCTTCTGGCATTTTATGTTTTATTTTACGTGATGAAGGATTTGATGTGGGCATCAACGTTGGTCCAGCAATGTGAAAAATTCTACTTGGCGATACAAAGTGTGCAAGATACTTGCACATTTCTTAGAAAAACAACTTGCTCAGGTATTTTTTGTTTAAAACACTTTTATTTTGGCATGCGTTTAGTATTTTAATTGAGCTAAAGATATTTCACAGAGGTAAAAGAATGAATTTATTGACAGATGAAGAGAAAAAGCTATGCAAAAATGTACTGCGCTTGCATCGGGCATCATTCGACAAGTTACGTGTGTGTGGCCTGTTCTACATAGATGCTGCGTTATATTTAAGTGTGATGATTCTCCTAACTAACTACATTGTTGTGTTGCTACAGTTTGCATTTTTGTAATTATTCTAATTTTTAATTTGAAAAATAAAATCTCAACCATGTTATTGACATGTGACCCAAGCTTCGCGCGTGGGTGCAATTATTGAAACCGTTTTGCATTTTTTTACAAAATATTTACACAACCCTTCCTCGTGTATTGCTCTTTCTATTAATAAACCTTTTTTAAATCAGTAGCGTGGTTTTGCTCCGCTCCACTGGAGCCAGCAGCACCACTCCGACTCACTAGAGCCTGCAGCATCATCCCGACTCACTGGGATGACATCACCCCGACTCACTGGGGCACCGCAGACAGTTCCGACTTACCGCGAACTCTGCAACCTCCGGTTCCGACTCACTGGAACCAACCTTCCGCTGGCCTGGCAAGCATCTCAAGATGTACGGACGACTCATCCACTATCGACCTCCGGTCTCCGGAGGGAAGTGACGTAGCGGCATCAATAGCATCATAGCGCCACATGAAAAACTTTGTACGGCAACATAAAGAACCCATACGCCATCTATACTGACAGCGACGAACTACCAACAAAATCCTGCATCGCGCAAGCAAAGTTCTCCGTGTGATTTGAACATAAATAACAGTCCGAATATCAACAATCGGGCAGTTGCCCACCAGACACAATAACCGTCTGGTCGGAGAATCCTCCCATTTCAGTGGAGGTTTGCGGGACTTTACTCTCTGTACCGCATACCTCTATATTATTTTGAAACTATGGACTCCGGTCTGAAATAAATATAATAATAACTATTATTTTTATGTGTTTGACATGTTTGTCTCGGTCCTTTGGTAAGCGTACGGGGGGCCGACGCCAACTCGCAGACGCCCCATTAGACATTTCAAATGGAATGGGGTGCCAACCGATGATAATGCCTGTATGTACTATGAAAGTATACCCAAGGACAATCCCCAGTTGGTGGAGTTGTATTGCAGAATATGGAAACCCTATGGGTTTGGGAGGTTTAGTGGACTGATAATCGTATACTATGGAAGAACTATTGGCCCCTGCCTGACCACTGGCAATTGCACACTCAATAAATGGCCCCCTGAAAAAGGTCGCTAGCACAAAATGACATAGCGCCAAGGGGGCAACATATCCTGAGGTGCTAGAGGAGTGGAGAGGTATATACCACGGCTATCAGGACAATTCCGGAAGGTCGGTCAATTATACATACTTCTCCCGAGCACGTTTGCTCGGACCGGCGAATTAAAGCAAGAAAGTGGTGGGAGCTCTCTTCCTCGTCAATGTCCACCCCGGCCAGCCAATAAAAGCGAGCTGGAGATGACGTACAAGAATGTTCCCGGGAGATTAGGTCCGGGAATCACTACTGCTCTACAATTCGCCACAAAAGTACCTTGCAGATTGTATCTATATTTGTCTGGCCCCTCACCCAAGGTCTAAGGGGCACACAAGCCCCACCACAACGTCAACGTAGAGATACGGCGGTGGGATTATTATTATTATAGAAAGATCCATAGATTAATTTCGGGGGAGCCTTTACAGAATTCGGTCACGGTGGCCAACCTCAGCCAAAGAGATTATGTTCAGGAGATAATTTACTGCAGACACAGATGCACTCTCCATTCCTTTGCTCTCCTAGTCAGATGGCATGGCGTCCCGAAATATAGTATTAAGTCTTTTGTCATAAATTTTTCAACCTACGAAATAAACAAGCACCATTTTACCTGATCACTAAATTTCGCCAAACTACTGGTGCAGTCGTTTAAACCTGAAAGTTCGTTGCCCGAATGTAGATACCTACAATAAAATGAAGAGACAATGTATTAACACTAACAGCTATGTCTCATGTGTCAACTTTACGAAGTTTCGCTAAAGGGCAGTGGCCTTTGGAAATTGTTTAACTCGAAAGGTCCTGTTGTAACATTTATGAGATGCCTTTCGAAGACACCTCATAAATGCTGTGAGTGCTGCTGTGTTTGGTGTGTATACTTAGTAAGGACTTGTGCTGGCTAAGTTTGAGACCTCTTTCGACCTCGTTAGTAATCCTAAAAAGTCATTATTTTGAACCACCCTTTATTTTTACCTGTATGATTTGTGTGCAGTAACGAATAGGAGAAAAAATGTTCACGATAGCCTGAACTTGTACGAAAAACCTTTTCCACCTTTTTTTTAAATTTCCTTAAGCAGCTTTCTTTTCCAGGGGTACCTTAGTTACATCAATTTACCTTCCTCAAATAGTGGCACTAAAACAAAAGTCTATTTACTGAGTGAGTTAGTCCTTGGCACACAGTCTGAGATCTGAAAGTCTCAGATTCTTTTAGTATTACCTAGCTGTTGATTTAACAAGTGTATCCTGGGAATCGGGGGCACGAATTAGCAGAGTATCGACTTACTTTACTTAGTTATTTAGCAAGGTTTTATAAGTCAAGATTTTTTTAATATCTTATAATTCAAAATTGTGTCGTGGGATTGTTTACCACAGTTAAGAATAAGATTTAGTCTGTGTAGTCAAGTATTTTGGTGGACTGTTTTGGTTTTGGTATTTTTCGTTCAAATTGTTCTAATATTCCAGTGTACACATGAGTGGTCTGGTACCTTGGTTATTGGATTCCGGTTTTGTCTTTCTTCATTCAAATTAATTTAATATTTAAGGATATGTTTCAAAGCACATCCATCGTGAATCATTTTATAGTTAAGCTGCTCCAACTCCATTGACATCTGCAATGAAATCTTAAGGGTCGGCTTTTAGTCTAACCAAATGCAGTTGAATACCAGTATTTTACAAGCAACGACTGCCTTTTCGACCACAACAATCCAATCCCTGGGTATAACTGGGCATATTGGAGTACCCGTAAAAATCGCTTAATTACCCCTCTGTAAGAAACGGGAACGGTCAGGCTTCTTGCTTCCGCATGGCACCCTATGCTAATAGTTAATTTTATGAGCGGCCGACCCTTCTGTCCACATCGTTTGTCAACTTTTTGGCTTGTTATATCGCTGTTAGGCTATTCCTAACAGTAGGTATGATAGGGGTCAAAGAATTCAAGAAAGCTTGGTAAATACAAGTTTCAAAATATGGTTTAGTTTTTTATTATGTTGCATGGCGTGAGCATTTACCCTGGACGAAACACTAAAATTAAAAAATGAGAGTTACGGTAGATAAACTGCGGCTCTAATGAGCGCATTTAAGCCCAAACTAAGGTTTTACTGGTACAACAACCATGGAAACTCTGCTCTCTTCTTATGAGATATTAGTTTTGCCACGGGTTCGTCTATTTTTTTAATTGGGGACAAAAAACAGTTACATACTTAAAATAAATAAGAAATTTTTAAGATTTAATTCACAAACATGTAACCCACACCATTGTCCACATATTTACAAAAGAATAGTAGAAGTGAATGACTGTGGTAGGAGTTCACAAATTTCTGTGATACATAATATAATTAATGTTAGTTACATTTAATTTAATTTACTTTCCAATTTTGTCAGTAAAAGATCTTTGTGATAGCTACATACTATTGTATGTAGCTATCACAAAGTACGTATTATATTATAATACAGTTCAATTTAATTACATTTAAATTCATCAAATTTTTTGCCTGCCACAGATAACATATCTCTGTGATGGCAATATCTATAGTAAAATTCAATTCAATTTAATTAAATTTATTTTTATTCAAATCTGTGTTATTCAATTATTTATTTTTATTCAAATCTGTGTTATTCAATTATTTATTTCAATCAATATAATTTTATTTTATTTAGTTCAACTTAACTTTAACTTCTTCCTTCATGCTTTTTAGACAAAATATCTATAGCTCTTTTTTTAAATAGCTGTTTAGATAGAGTAAATATGTCAAGTCGATAAAGTGGGTGTTGTATGTCGCAACAAGCCGACGAAGGGGTGCGCGTACTCCAGCGTTGGTCCTGCACATGTCTGTGTAGAACAGTCGAAGCACGCGCACCCCCCGTTGGATAACAGTTCTTGGTAATTGTAAGCTTGATACAATCGAACTTATTGTTACATAAGCCATGTAGTGTCATTACATCCGGAAGTAGTCGCCTAGACTCCAAACTAAGAACGCCGTGTCGCTTCAGTAGCTGCACGTAAGGAACTTTTGAACGACAGCATTTATAGTTCATAGACGTAAGAACTTCTTTTGTACCATTTCCAATCAAGAGCAATATTTTTCGTAAAACGGGCTCCAGATCTGGATGGCGTCCTCTAACTATACTACTATACATTCATACTCTTGCAAGACCTATAGACCTTAACGTCATCTACATACATTAAGAAATGGGAATTAAAGAAGCAGTTTTTAATATAGTTAATAAATATAACAAAAAGAAGAGGACCCAAAATGGATCCCTGTGGTACCCCAGACTTAACTACAACAGGATCAGACTCAAAACCATTAACCACGGTTCTTTGAATTCTATTAAAAATGTATGAGGTGAACCATCTCAACAAATTGCCACGAATACCATTGAAGACTATTTTTTCTAAAAGCAGTGAATGATCCACCTTGTCAAAAGCCGAAAGTCCGTGTACACATCGTCCACTTGAACTCGTTGATCCTTTTTTTCAAAAAGGAAATTTGTAAATTTTAGCAGTTTTGTCGTGGTTGAACGACGCTTAACAAAACCATGTTGTTTATGTATAATAAGTAGATGGATATGGGAATACAAGACACCGTGGACAAGACTCTCAAAAACCTTAGACAATGTGGAGAGGATTGAAATGGGGCGATAATTCTCTAAATTACTCTTGTCGCCAACTTTATGAACGGGAGCGACAAAGGCACTTTTCCAAATTGTAGAAAAGACACCCTCACGCAGGTATTTGTTAAAAATAATATGCAAAGCAGAAGACAAGCTGCCACATATGGCAGCTTGTCTTCTTCTCTTGTCTTCTTGTGTTCTTGTGACAAGCCGTCAGGTCCTACTCTTTAAGAAGGATCCAAAGATTTCAGCTTCAGTCGTATTACTTCCATGGATAGGTAAATTTCGGTTATGCAAGAAGAGTTTTCTGCAAAGTTGTTAGAAGGTTGCCATTTGTCCGGGTCAAAAATAGAAGGTACGTAAACAGAAGAAAAGAAGGATGAAAATAAATTACATATGTCATCAGAAGTAACATTTTTGATGGACATACTGGATGGATAGTTAGCTTTTCCCTTTTTAGATGAGATGTAGGTAAGTCCAGAAATGCTTTATATTATTAGGAAAACTGTCTTCTACCGCGTCAATGTAATTCTTATAACATTTAATGGACTCTGCGTGAAAAAGCTTCCGATAGCTGGAGAAGTTGAAATAGTCAGATTGATTCCTGTACTTCTTCCATTTAATCCAGACGCGTTCTTTAGTTTTAAAGATCCGGATAAGAAAAGGCGAAAACCATGCAGGAAAGTTTGAACTTTTGGTTCTAGTTAACGGAACATACGATTTAATCATTTTGTACAGGGCCTCATAGAAAACGCTAACGGCTTGCTCAGACTTCAGGTGAGAGAGTGCCAAGTCTTAGTAAATTCTATCCAGTTTACGTTTTATAACGTCGTAATCGGCTTTGTGAAAGTTATGTGTCTATGAACCGTGCGGCATTTTAAGGGAGTGTATTGCATGCTCAGCCAGGTTGAAGCGGAAAAGGCTGGATGGTGACTATCAGGATCAAGTAGAGCATTGCATGATACCGCCTGATAGTCTACATTTGATATAAGTAAATCTAGTATCCAACCTAACTTATATTTTGTAATATTAAATTGTAAACCATTTATTAGTTAATAAAATTTAAAAGTATTTGTCCTATCGAGTTTGAAACTTGTGTATTGCATAGTTCCCTTGGTCCAACCAAGCAATATCCCCCCCGAAATCCCCAATAATAAAGTACGAGTCAGTGGTGGGAGCGTTAACTAGGCCCTGCAGCGTGTCCAAATATTGTGTTAATAGTTCTTCACGTGTCCGTGGTGGCATGTACATGACACTGATAATGTGGCGTTTATTGTGGTGGGAAGCAGGTAGTTGGATAACAATGTGTTAGACTTCACGGTGGACAAATTTTGTAGTGTACACATTAGGACGCAGTTTTCGAAGTGCTGCTATAAGAACTCCACCACCGTCGTGTTTTTTAGTCGCAAAACGATCGCAATCGCATCTGATCACTAAATACCGATCGTCAACATATTATATTCGCTGTCCCGAATGCTGGGATTTAGCCAGGTTTCAGTCAATATGATGACGTCATAGGAGCAAGTCATTATATTCATGTAATTTGCAACTTTGTACGGATCCCTCTACAGTTCCGGTAGTAAACCATAATGTAATCATAGTAGTAAATAATAATCATAGTAGCCATTGATTGATAAAGTTTTAACAAAATGATATAATACTTTAAAATGTGAATGCAGAGTTGAGACAGTTATTCTAAGTTTGTAGTCCAAAGCATTACTATTAGATACCTTGTAAAACATGAAGTTATTTTTTTAACAAATACCGATTTTGGAAATTTTTGATTGTTTGGCTTTGGCCTATTCCATAGGAACTGTGAAACTTTCTGGAATAAAAAGAACTCATCTTATTAAGAAATAGTGTGTTTTGGGTTAGCGAAAGAAGTTTCAGATGCCATCCAGAAATGATCACGCAATTTTTTTTTTACGTTTTGATTCGTACTCTTTAGCATTACATAATTTTACGCATTCATAATTTAAAAATATAACCATTATTTATACCGATATTGAGGGCTTGATTCACGACATATATCTACGCATAGAAATGCGTAACTACATAGATTCAATGTTTTTGACTGACTGGTTTATTTGAAATTAATGCTTTGAGTGAGACTTGATTGACATACGTACATCCAAACATACAAAAGTTTTCATTCCCACCACTTAACAGTCCCGGCAACAATTGCTGCCAGAAAAAAACTACTCTCAACAGTCCATGGCAACAATAGGGAATATGCATGCATTTTTTTTTTATTTGCAAAATAAAATACATATTATCTCTAGTAAACAATTATGAAAAAGTTTTTAAAATACCTTCAACAGTTATGAAGTTATTAAGCTTCAAAGTTGACTATTAGAAAGAGAAGTCCGATACCATTCTGACGTCAAATACTATGCCGTGTATACAGCTGCCAAAGAAAACAGCGTTTTCGCGAGAGGGACAGATATATTTGTTTAAAATAGTTATATCTCGTTTGTTTGACGGTCAATTTAGATTCTTTCTTATTTTATTTTTCTTTTTAAAAATATTTTAATTTTTTTTTGCAATTTCAGCAATCCCGGGAGATTTGCTATCATTTATTTTCTATTCTATGTTCTTTGTTATCATTGTATTTTTGTATATTTCTAAATCAACAGTTTTGATAATAAATATTTTTTTCATGCATATTCCCCTATTGTTGCCAATTTCAATCATTAAAATTTTCTCTAAATTGTCAAAACTTTAAGAAAAAGTTGAACAAAGTATCTATTTCTGTGTACACCAAAATGGAAATGTACCAAAATGGACAATACACCAAAATGAATTAGTAGAATCCAGGTTTTGAACCTGCGTCCTCATACCAGAACTATGTTTATAAATCTCCTAGAAACCACAACATTCGCACGTATAATTATGCACGCCATATATTTGGAGCAGGCAAGCAAATATTATAATTTTAGCTATAATTATTATGGTGAATACATTTCCCACTGACTTCCCCTAAAGTACTGCCTTATTAAATAAATTATGAGCAGGAAGTTACATTAAGGCGTTTATTAAATCGTAAGCGGTTTAATGTTCCGTTGATTAAAGGTCTTGATTAATAATAATTAAAATTTTGAGCTGTTTCTATTGAACGGGCTCTCAAACGCTCTTATTTCATTATTACCTAAATATAATTATATACTACTACTTCCGCGTACTTATCATCGAATCCAGACATACTCAAACTTTTTTCTTCTTGGTCCAAATAGCGATTCAAAGGTATTATCACGATGGGCCACAATATCCTACAGTAAAGTAAAACTACTGCTGCTAGGTACAATACCGTAAAAACAAAAATTCTTCAGTGAAATACCGAAATTGCAGGATTTCACTCTGTTTAATTCAAAGTCAATGTCAAAATAATATATACCGATAGTCAAAAGCTACCTTCGATCGTCACAGTCTATTCAGGTCCCTGCGGTAATTTTATACAAAATATCCCAAGGCCGTTTCTACATATCTGGCCATAATATACATAAGTACATACTATCAATATAATCTACCTAAAAATTGACTGCCGTCATAAATATACAAATATCTCAAATAGGCAGCCGACAACGTTGTATTGGTTTCGTGAATAATTTTCAGCTAAATAATTAATTCCCTTTAATGTTTTTACCGAAATCCACTTAATCAGTGGTAGGTTTTTTTTATTATTTTTTGGCGTGAATAGGCGATTTTAAAATGAGGGCTCCTATTATGGGTGATAGCGGTACTATTGCTATGGCTTTCTGCGGTCGCCATTGCTTTTGAATTGATTACCTGCGATGGTTTTGGTGATACAATACTATGTAGTAAAAATAAAGTAATAGTATAGTGCACTGCAATATCTTCTGCGTACATGGCTAATCTCCGTAGACATTGGCCACAGTGAACAAAATTTGGTCGGGGGGGTATTATTACTATTAATAAGTTATAATGTAAAACGTTGTTACAATAATTATTACCTGAACTTAGTGTCGGTCTGTAACTATTAACATGTGAACGCGCTAATTTCAGGAACTGCTCATTCGTTTTTTTTATGTTGGATAGCCCATTTATCGAGGAAAGTTATAGGCTATATAACACCATGCTACAAACAATAGGAGCGAAGCATTAATGAAAAATGTGGCGCAGACGAAGTTGTGCGGGTCGGCTAGTTAATAATAAAATACAAGACAAAACTGGACTAAGCCTTTTTAAATGTGTTAGCTTATTTCATAACAAAGACGACGACATAAGTTTTAGAGGTATCGATATTAAAACTTTAGAGATATCTTCATTTTAATTACACGCGCCGTTATCCCGCAAGACCACCTAGAAGTAGCGTGACAGTTGCGCCAAATTTCACAAAATGGCGCGGACTGTTGAGCGAACATTTATTAGCAAAAAGATAACAAGGTTTTAACATTGGTCCCAAATTAGGCAAGCCTTTCGCAAGCAATTTCGGGGGTTTGCCAATCAACATAATAAAATTAGTGTAGCTAGAACATGGACATGATACATACATACAACATACATACAATTCGATCTATCCCTCAGACTTTGTGACTGTATTTATTTTTTATCAGTCAATTAATAAAATAAACCTCTACATTTTAAAAGCTTTACTTTTTTACTTTAGCTCCTAATTTTTTTGATTCCAAATCCCTAAGTAACTTTTACTTAGGGATTTGGAAACTAATTTTTACTTTAGGGATCGGCTTTGCACTATTACTTACGTCCACTTCTGTGTGCCAAACACCACAATTTAGTAAAGGTTCAGCCAGCAAGATAAAATAAACAAACAAACAAATAAACCCTCATGTTTATTTTATGTTAGTAAGTAAATAAGCTGTTTCACACACCACTATTTATTTTATTAGTCTGAAAGAAACTTGTACTTAGTAAAAGTTTATGTAGTTTCTAACAGACTCAAGTTCAAACGAATCCGAAAATTCAAAATAATGTTATTACGTATAATAATTTGTTTCACTGTTCATTTTATCACCACCGTGCACAGGTCCTTGACAATCAAAAAAGCCCTGTAAATAGTTTAAATAAAATAAATACTTTGAGTTTGAGACTGTTTCATATGTTTGTAAAAGGATAATCTTTGAAGGTATTGGGAGGGTCCCACTATGACGTGCTGATGCTATTATGATTCCGTTGTGACATAAGAATAGTTTTATGCGTCTTGTATAGCGCCGTCTCCCTCCCACACCGGAATCGTCATTTTTTGCCTAGCCTTTTCCCAATTAAATTGGGGTCGGCTTCCAATCCAACCGGATTCAGCTGAATACTAGTATTTTACCAGGGGCGGCTGCCTACTAGACCTCTACAACTCAGCAACTGGGTAACATGCGACTACTTCTTGCCAAGACTGGAGTCAGATTTTCTGGCTTCGACAATCCGTAAAGACTTCCAAAGATCTACAAATGACAGCCGGGACAAACTGCTTAACGGGCTTTCAGAGGACCAGAGTCTCGGTATGTTAAGACCTCCTCCTGAAGAGACCTTGGCAAGCGTTGCTTAACCTTGCTTTATGATTTAGCCACGAGCTCCTCCGGAATCATGAAAGTTTTAATAAGTTTTAGTATCGTTATAGTACCCTGATCCAATCGGAGCTTTGACAGAAGAGTTTTGTAACCACAAAGTTACACTATCGCTGAGTGTCGTAGTCCATTTTAAGTTTCTTTTTGAAGGAAATTGCCTCCACTCCAATTACCATGATAAAAACGCCTGATTTTGTGTCAATGAATAACAAAGTATAACTATAAATTTAATTAAGTCGAGTGGGTGAATTGACGAAATAATTATAAATGTGGGATAAGCCAAAACTAAATACATTAACACTTTAGTTACACCAATAAAATACCGTATAACTTAAAAATAATCAATGTTCAGCACATTTAGATAGAGCTACGATATCGTTTGGCTCACTTCCAAATGTCCCCTTGTTTTTATCATTATTCTGCTCTGGGTTTTGCTTGCCTCGTTAGATCTGTGTAGGTAGTTTGATGGAGTGGTTTATTATGCTTTTAAGGAAAATAAGGGGAAATATTGCAACCGATGGTATGGTCAGATGAGAGGATTTAGAGCAAAAGGAGAATGTGAAATAAATCTTTATTCCAAATTTAAATCTTCATTTTATCAATTGTCATCACATGGACCGGTCCTGTGCGACTCGCATCCAACAAATTTCCGCGGCCTTTACCAGGTCTTAACTTCACTTTGTAGTTGGTCTTCCTACGCTGCGTCTTTTTAGGGTTCCATACACAAATGATAAAACGGGAACCTTTTGCTAAGACTCCGCTGTCCGTACGTCACGGCTGTATCTCATGAACCGTGATAGTTAGACAGTTGAAATTTTCACAGATTCTGTTGCCGTTATTACAACAAGTACAAAATAGCAGAATAAAATAAATATTTAAGGGGGCTGTCATACAACAGACATGATTTTTTTGCCGTTTTTATAGATTATGGTACGAAACCCTTCGTGCGCGAGTCCGATTCGCACTTGGCCGGTTTTTTATTTTTATTGAGGAATGGGTTTACTCTCTTCTCCGCTCAGCTGTTAAGACGTGACGTACTGACGTATGAACAAATAGATAGACTGACTGATAAACAGACAGTATTTTAGAATGAATTTATAACCATAACTAGCAAAATAAGAAAGAAAGAAAAATGTTTATTTGGAACTCGCATAAGAAACAGTAAAATAAAATTAGTAACTAAACAGTAATATAATATAACAAACATGGAAAACTATATAATAAACTAATTATCTGTGCGAGGCCAAAATGGTCCCTATCTCAGCTTATGCTGCGATATCTAAAAAATAAATAACGCAGCGCTGGTATTCTGATAGGGCCACGGATACACTCACGGAGCATATATAAAAGAAATATACAAATAAAATAATAAGTATACATATGGGTAAATATGCAACAGTTATATATGTATATATCGGCACAATTACAATAGTTTGTCATTACAAGTATTCAAATAATTAAGATTCATAATTTGTACGTGTGTTGTACGTGGTACATGATTTGTACGTGGGAAGGGCGAACCCTATAAATACGGCCGCACTGTCGGCGTTCGAGCATTCCCCGACCCTTGCTCGAGCCAGCCCGCGCCGCTGAGCCTGTAGTCTTAAAATCGCCCCTCAATAATAATTCTAGTTCGATCCAGCCCGTCCCTAGCTGTCCTCCCCCCAGCGACGCCCTAAGCCGAGGCCCGTACCCCACAGGGGGTGCCCTTAGCGGGTAGTCGCTTAGTTTGTAAGTTTTTTATAAGCCCTGGCTGGAGGCTTTAATATTATATTAAAGTCACCACAGGCAAGCCCGGCTAAGCAGTCGACAACCTTATAGGTGGAACTGCGAGACGCCACACACAAAAAAAAAAAAAAAGGCGTTCGAGCATTCACGCTTGAGCCGCTGGGCAGTACGGACCTTTCTGTAACGTCGTTGCGCTGTTCGTTGAATAAACGAAGTTTGAAACAAGTTGTGAAGTTTTCTTTTGAAAAACTAAAAATGAGTGATCATGATGACATTTGTGACATCAACTATGATGACGTCACACTTTTTAAAAAACGCCACGGACGTTCTTTCTCCGTTATATGTATAATAAATAAATAATAATAAAAAGCCGGTACATACATGCAATAAATAAGCTGACACCCAATACATCAATATCAAAACTCGTTCGGGGAATCTAATCGAGACATTATTAAAATATTTTAAGGGCATGCAGGAATTCAGAGGCGCAGGTAATTATAATTTACATATAATTTAAAATAACCAGCACAGGGAGTTTATACGATAATTTTCAATCTACGTTATTTATTCGACGAATTTCCCAAATATAGGTATTGATTGAATTACTTTGGGAGCTGGTTTAAAATAACTGATTTAAATTAAGGCTTAGTTCAATGTTGTTGGACCGTAATGGGCAATAGAAAAAGGTATTTTTAGACATTAATTTCAATGTTAACTTATTTTTAACGGGAAATCTATGATCTGACATTACAGCCACAACTCAGGATGGTTGATAAAACGATGGCTAGCCCTTTGTCAAAACTGATTTTCGCAAATGCCTGACTTTCGGGCTTCAGGCTGCCAGCAAAATTTTCCAATGACAGGCCTTTCTTAAGCAGGAATTGTTTGATCATCACGCATTCACAGACCGATTTCAGTAAGCGTTATTTTACTTTGAAGATCGACCCGTGCAGATCTTCTAATTTAGCCACGATTTCTGTCAATCAATCTGCGTAGCTTTACTCCACTATGTTGGGGCGGTTTCCAGTCTAGGTGGAGTACAAGGTGGAGACGACGATATGACAGTTAATCAAAACACTGGCAATACTAGTTCATAGGTATATGTTGACTTTTATCACAGATTTGATATCACTAACTGCAACAGACTGCTTGGAATATGTCATCAGAATAGTAGTCACTATCCTTGACTAGTTTGAGTTTTTTGACGTTTTATGCAATTGGAAAGTTTTTTTTTTATTTCAGGGACAGGTGACAACTCTTAAAATATAAAAGTTTCAAAATATTCCTTTGATGTATTTTCAGTGTTTGCATTTATTGTCGTATCAATGTCTCCACATTGTAGAGCGACGTAACTGGGTTGATGATTTCAGTCATAGAGTTTGTAAAGAAATTAGTCGAACATCGACACGTAATCGAATACTTGGTACATGAACGTCGCCGTAGGCGTAAAAAAGGGTTCGCCTTGATTAATGTGCGTGACTATATTCATACCGTGACCATAGACTGATGTTTAGACAACTGAATGTATCTACCGCTAACATCGGCATTTGTTAGAGTTACGTGCAATACGTGCATATTTTTTTTTAATATGGTATTATTTTCTTTACTTAGGATCAAAGTCACATTTATGGGGCCAAAACCGACCAAGTGCGGTTTCGGACTCACCCGCAAAATGTTCTGAACCAATCAGCTTTGTTACCATTTTTTTTTTAAACCGCAGTCATCAAAGGGTTTCCCGTAGTAAATATAGTACTATTTTCTGTATTTTATTCAATATTTTAACTTGGAAGCATCCAGCTTCATGCTTCGGCGTTTTTCCTGTGGTATATCCATCCATTAAAAAGTCTTGTGTAGAAATGTGACAGCTTTTAAATTGCAAATTATTCTAAACATATTTAGCCCTACTCATAAGCGATATTATCCTGAAGCCTTCCGCAAATTAATTTAAATCTTACGCCTGTAATTCCTTAACTAATTAGGTTTTACGTAGAATTTTTTGCTTGCGTAGGTATGTTTAATGGGCTCTACGACTCATCGACTTTTCAGCATCTAGTCATCCATGTAATCTAATAGAATTAAAATGAAGTGGTAAAATATATCTTCAGATATATATTCAAATGTTCAGTTGACAATTTATCGAGAGTTTACAATCTCTCAAGTTATTTTATAATCTTACGGAGTTTGCTATTTTCCGGTGACATAGACACTGGACCCAATTCCTGGAAGCTACTGAAACTCTAGACATGACGCGACATTCTAGCAGAGAGCCAATTCTAATAATTTAAAAGCAACCTTCGCATTCGCCTCTGCTATAATGATTGCCAAATAATTCAAAATGTATTCGAGTGACATGCGCTACTAAAATGTTACGTGATCAGTCCCAAATATTATACACTTCTAACAATATACCATTTTCGCTGATAAACTGTCACATTGTTCTCTAGCCTTATCCGAACTTTGTGTTTAGGTTACGGTATTTAAGGTTTTTTTTTTACCTTCAATGACCTCTGAATAAACGGTCAAAGTTAAAAAATAAATGTTTGCCATACCTTACAGGTATGATTATTACTTGGTAGATAGATTTTATAAGAAACGGTAATATTTATTTCTGAGACATCCAAATGTTTATATATTGTAACACTAGCGGACCTAGGAGATCCTCCTGACAATATCAAAATACAGATTTGAACAGTACAGTAAAATATTAGGCGCAGTCTCTGTTTCGGTTTGAGCGAATCTATTTTACTAGAGAACTTTTATTGAATAGAATAGAATATACACTACCTAACAGTTACATTTTTTTTCAGTTCATATCATGTTGCATTTTACGTTGCATCCGTTAACCATATATGTATACGAAACCCAACAGCAATAACTCTTTTCCCAACCGGAGAATACAACCCAGAACCATACTTACCATTTACTGGACCAATATGGCTGTATCGTAAATCTTCCCACAGCCAACTGCTACTGAAACATTAATTAATGGAACAATCATATTACAGTAAACGCTTGGCTGAAGGATTTGTGGTTGCTTAATTAGAACTGGATTCAGAATAGTTGTTGCATTATGCTAGCTAATCGCTCGATAATGCAACGATCTATAAATTAAACATGGGGCACGTTGATGAAAAGACAAAAGTTATTAATAGTTCATATTAGTAACTAGCTTCCACCAGCAGCTTTGTCTGCGTAGACGTCGACTTCAAAGAACAAAGACTTTCAAAAAGTTCCCTCTCCCCCTAAAAGGTATGTTAGGAATAAACGTATTTACTTACGTTATATAGAAATATATTATATTAGTGGTCCCGACAGACGTTGTCCTGTCCGAACGTTTGCTGTGTGTGTGACAAAAGAAATCGCCACCTACCGGATCCAATTGTGAATCTAAACCATTCTCGAATCCTCTTGAACACACACAAAAAATTTCATCATCATCGGTCCAGCCGTTTAGGAGCCTGCCAGAGTAGCAGAATTTGTTCAAAAGAGTCACCACGGCCCTGGAACGCAAAGGGCTTTAGAAGGAACACGGATGGGTTTCAGTCAGTAAGAGTCTGACACGCCCTTCTGTTCCATCCAGAGCGAAAGAAGTCATTTGATGATATCCTATCCTTAAAAAAAAAGCCGTTGAGGAGGAGTACAGTGACATACACACGTACACAAGAAATATATATTAAGATATAGAGCTGAAATTAGCAAATTTCAGCTTTCTAGACTTAGTAGGTTCGGCTGTGCATTGATAGCTAATCAGTATCTATAAGTATTGATATTACGACGATACTGGGTATTTACTTAATGAGGGTCATATTAAATCTTGAAAAGAAACAACTTGTTTTCAGAATAACTCTGGGACATGAAAAAAAAATCTCTTTACTACTTTTTACTATAGATGATGGAAAAAAAATAAAAAGGCTAGACAGATGATGACGATGATACCGGTACTAAAACCAAGGTACTCCGAGACAAGTTCCAAGTTACAACAGACTCAAAAACTAAAACAGCACTTGAGTTCTTCAAAAACATTCCATTTGCTCCGCTACAAAAAACGAAATAAATAATTATGCAAATAATAAAAGTGCTATCTTAGTAGTTATATTCAATTTGAGTAAAAACGTCGCTTAACAAAATGGAAAAGAAACAAAGTTTTCACTGGAAATAGAAACAGAATACTAAAAACTAGATTTAGATTTTATTTCCGCTGCAATGCTTAGGTTAGGGATGGGAAAACACGTTTTACAAAAAAAACGTATATTTTTATGGGGAGCCAACATCAATAGCCTATCAGACAAAAATAAGGATCTTGTTTTATATAACCTAAAAAAAATATTTTTTGGCTTAATTATGAAAGTACCAAAAAATAAAATTTTAGTCTTTCAGTTTTTCAGTATGGGACCAAATCGATCGATTGAGACATTCCCTGCGCTGTTATACGAGTGTGAAAAATGCTATCTTCAGTATGTTTTACCTATAAAGCCGTTAAAAAGAATAGTAGTTAATCTAATTTTTAGTAATAGCTTTCGCGCCAGTAAGTATCATAGTACAGTTTGTCAAATAAGTATGAAAAAGTGTTTTTATAACTTTTGTAATTTTCCGGAGAACCCCTATAGAGTTGGCCTCATACTAAAAAAACATTTAATGTACATAACTTATTTTGTTTGGTCGGCACTAATTTTATATATAGCCCAAACCTGTATGGACGATGAATGATATCCTTTACGAGGCAAAAACCGACTAACCCACAATTTACTTTTAAAATAATTCAAATGTGGCTGCTCAGAACTATTTAGCTTATTTTTCTTTTTTTGAGTTATTGGTTATCCCTTGACACATTCATCCCAGCAGATGATGGACACGCTAATTCCTCTCTTGGTCGTCAAAAGTGCAAGACAGTGGGCGTTTAGTGCACTCCAGTAAACTCATTTTTTATCGCTTTCTTCTTCTTGTTCCTGTGGCCTATCCCATATGGTACCGTACATATTATATAACTGAAAAAAAAACAAACAAAAAACAACTTTATTATCAACGTCTTAAAAATATTGTTCCCTTAAAATATTAGCACGTGATAAAAGTGCTGAAAGAATGACATGGTATGTCTTTAAATCCAGATTAAATTAACAAAATGGCCATTTTACTTTAAATAGCATCTGGATCAGCGTTAACAAAAGTGAAATGCTCTATTTTAGCGGGCTGGAATAGCCCGCGAGCCGTAGTTTGCCCATCTCTATCCTAGGTTGAAAAACATTGAGTTTAGTCCACGTGCTTGTCGGAAATTATTTGCTGCAGTCTGTCTATATTTTCATAGCATTATTCTGTAGTTCCAGTTTAGGTAAGCTGTGGAAAAGTCTGTTCAAATTAAATATTTTTACAAAATTACGTTGTTTCAATAAGTATCTTGATACCTAAGTACTTAGCCCCCTCATGTACCTTGGAATATTTTCCAGAGCGTTGCAGAAAAAGGTAAGGTTAAATTATCTTTTTGGCCTTTAATTACACTTGCGCAATCTAGTGTCAATCGCAAATTCAAAGCTGAACATAACAGTGATAACTGATAATAGAGTCATAATAGTGAAGAGAGTGCTTTCGTACTGCTTGATATATAAAATATCTAGGTTTACAACATCCTATGCAAAATTCACACGAAGATTCACTACTTAAAACCTGTACTGATTTTTTTTAACATGTACGATACACTTTAGTATAACCTTATCAAACTGCCAAATTATCCCGTCAATCTTGCCTCATCATCCCATTAAATAGGTCCTTCGACCCGGAAACTGCGTCACCGCATTACCCACGAGTAAGTAAGTACATATAGTCAACGGCATTAAAATAATCCTACGCTGCGGAGAAATCCAATTATGAGCAGAAGTATTCTATTGGTGTTAATTTGTCCTTGTTGTTTGAATTGTTTTATTTTATTTTTTTTTGTTATTACCACAAACTCATGTATCGCATCTGTATACCTATATATACCTGTATATTACCACATTAAAAAACCTGATTCCCATCCATACACTTCAACGTAAGGTTCGTAAACCAGTGTCGGGCAACTACTAGTTGTCTGACATTTTGCTGAACTGGACCTATTTGCACACAATATACCTGCTTGCTTGATTCTGACTGTACCTGCTTGCTACCAATTAATCAGTGTCAATAATTTTCCGCGTAAAATTAATTATTATATATTTACGATTATTGGCAATGGATCAAATATTAGGAAGATATAATCTGTTAAATTGGTATTTCCTCATTAGCATCTCTTGATTGTATTTAAAAGGTGAACTGTCTGCGTCTGTTTATTTGGATACTATATCTCTTGAACTTTGGACCCTCCATGAGACTGACAAAGTTCTTCAAATGACAGCCATTACCAAGGGCTTAACGTGCTTGCGGAGGGAGGCATTGAGCAAGTCTCGGTACATAATAGGCAAACGCCTCTTAAACTGAAAGATCGATATGTGCATCTGTTATTACTTTATCCCCCCCCCCCCCCCGCCCCTTATAGCGTGGAACTTAAAACATAACTGGTTAATAGAGGATGTAACTATGAGTACACCTCTGCCGAACCCTTTGGGAAATACAAGCGTGATGGTGATACATGATCGACGCTTCTAATGTGATTATCAGTAATAACCCAAAGGCTACGTGTGATAATTAGGTATTAATTGTTTACCGTGATGTAATTGGAGCGTAGGTATTGGCAGTTGAGCGTCGTCAGTATTTGGCTATCGAGAATATCCTTTAATTGACATGGACATATCGATTTTATCGGAAAATTATGCAACACGAAGTAATATTGCCAATTATCAAGTTCTCAGAAATACAGTCATGATATTTTTTTCGCAGCCTCAAACAACATTAAGTAGATTTGTCTTATACCGATCGACCTTTTTTTTTGATCTCATAGGGAAATCCTCCTGGATTTCCTCCGCCCTGGGGTGGGCGGAGGGGTCTGTCAGACTATTACTGGCTAAAACCACCCCGGTGTTCCATCTCCCACCTACGCCGGGGATCGCGGGAACATATGTGACTTCCGTAATCTCCGGCTGGTGCCGGCCCACCTCTGCGGGCCACCTCGCGTCAGCGGGGGGAGTAAGGTGTTAACCAATCTTATTAAAAAAAACGTAGCCTAGGACCTGTAAAAGAACAGGGTTTTTTACGGTACCGAAGGGTGCTTCCGGCGGGCTGTATATCATGAACCGTAAAAAGTAGAGAGTTGAAATGTGTGTACAGTGTGTATTTCTATTGCCGATACAACAACAAAATGTACTGGAAATAAAATAATATATTTGTTTCAGTTTATGATAAGCACCTAGCCTTCGTGTGCGAGTCCGACTCGCACTTGGCCGGTTTTTTTATCAACATAAAAAACGGGCAAAGCTACGGGTAAATCATAAAGGAGTCTTTATTGCCAGATCACGGTTCTGCCGTTCCGTAAGTATCACAAGAGGTGTCTCAAGATTAACGTCGAGGGAATTTACCTAAATGAGGAAGGAAATAAGTTTAGAGTCCTTAGTGGTTCCTAATGACTTGAAACTTATTTGGTTTGTGTATGATTTTATGCCACCAAAATCATTTCTTTTGGTGGCATAAATTTCATTAAAAAATCTCTTAATCTTAATCTCAAGACTTCATTTCTTACCATAAATAGGGTCATGGCAGAGATAGACTGCACGCTCAGCTGCTGGTGCTGTGTCATGTACTACATTCACAAATATTCGGTCTCAAGACATCAGTGTGACACGAGCCGCCTAATAATAAAATTGTATCGACTTCCATTTCCTTAAATAGTTTTGTTTTTTTTTTTGCTATTCCGTTAAATATTTCAGTACTTCCCATAGTATTTGTGAAAATAACTCACTTTAACTTAAATTTTCTAACTTGTAAATAATCTAAATAACAATATCTAATATTGTCTTCATTATAAACTCTGATAGTGCTGTGCACTTCTGTGACGGCACGTTTCAATAACGTTCCATGTGTATCAACTATTGCATTAAACGTGTATGTATATTTACATACACTTTTATATGACGGAGTTATGAGGTAACAAACATAAAAGTAAAAAATACAACCGAATGGAGAACCTCCTCCTTTTTTTGAAGTCGGTAAAAATGAGAATCTTTCGGAACTTCACTTTTCACGCGAGTCTGAATCGCACTATTCCGGTTTTTCTTTAAGAATACGCGAAAGGCGTTTATGCACTCACTCGTTGTCGATTGGTATTCATGATTATTCAATAATGCGGACTTTCGATTGTCCGAATGAGTTACAACAACAATAAAATTGATCTTGAGACTCGATTCACCGGATCAATTTATTACAATGAGATGGATTTACAGTTGAGCCACACATTCTGCCCAGATATATTTTGAAAAATTGCTGAAATATGTTGAAAAATGAGTTTAACTGTATTAGCTTATGCCTCGTCTTCGCTTGCGGCCATCCATGTATCCCCCTTTTAGTTTTATTTTCGCATAAAAAGTAGCCTTTTAAACCGTTTGCAGCGTCCCATCATTACTGTGTGTATATTTTTTTAAAACTACATAGGTAAGTATAAATTCAAAAGACCTTTGTTTGCTAAGATTAGAAAGCCCAGTCATTCTGACAAATTGCCACAAATATTGTAATTTTTTTTTTGTAATTTAGGAAAATATACAAAAAGAAGTAGAACTCATCATAACAATGTGAAGTCTATTAATTTGCTTATTAATGTACTGATGGGCTCGCAAATTGATTTCATGATACGCATATCGGCTGAAACAGGGCTGTCATATTTGAGAAATGATTTTTGGATAAAATAAAAATATGAGATCACAGTTTTTCTTTATTCTAAATATTAATGGGTCGTGAATAGAAGGTTTTGTCGATACAAATAGTTTTTTTTCCACACACATTATTAGCATATAAATATTCACACAAAGGCTTCCCACAAGGTGGACTGATGGCCGGGTAAGGATCGCGGGGCGCAGAGCGGAAGAAGTCATTTGATTATGTCCCATCCTTAAAAAGCACAGAATCGGTAATTGTGGCGACACTTGAGGGAAGTCTATGTCCAGCAGTGGACGTCTATCGGCTGATATGATGGTGACGAAACAGTCAAACTGGTTACACAGGTTGGTGGCAAGGTCTTCTCAGATCCTGCTAGCACATACCCTGGCTTTTGATGTGGTAGAACCAACTAAATTCCGATCACAATGTAGGATTCTTCGGATCATATTCCAAAATAGTTTGAAGCAGTAAATGTTAATTTGACGATTCGTGAAGACACGACCGAGGCTCTAGACAAGTGACATTCTGTCAGTAATAGCGTGGTGGAGGCCTTTGTCCAAACGTAACAAATGTATGGTATTATTAAACGAGAACGTGATTTGCGGGTACAAAGTGGCGGGAAAAAGCTACTAATCTAAGTATGTATAAAACACAACAACTAACTTTTAGAGCCCCCCCCCCCTCACCCATTACACAAGCTATACATATTCTTTTAATTTAAACATTTTTAAAACCCAATTAAACACTTATTTTGTTGGAACCCTACCTACCATACACTAAACAGACACTCTCATCAATCACAGGCGTCGACACAAATAATAATATTTGAACTCGATATCATCGCTATTGTTCTTCAATTGTTTGGCCATCCATCACTTTTGGTTCGGAGTTCGATTCCCGATTGATGTTGAACAGTAATTCTTCTAGGTAATAAGCACGAGGTCGGAATTAGGTAGAGTTATTTATGTACTTGCATCGATATGTTGATATTAATATGAATTTTCCCAGGATTTCTAATAGACAATCCCGTGTGGCCAACAATATTACAAATAAATAATAATAAAAACCTCAGAGAAAGATAAGACAAAGATAATTAACATACAATTTTTATCAGTATTTAATTCAATATACAAATTATTATTAGTCATAAGTAAATTCTCATACTTCTACTTCGCCTTTTTTATAAATACGAAAATTGTGTAAAAGTAAATAACTTTTTTAATTCATAAATCACGGGACTTTTTTGCTCTTTAAAATTAATCTCGGTATTTGAGGCATATCCACTTTTGAGGTGTAGTAGTACTACCTATAGTATAAGGTCTATGACCCTATCCATATGAATGTATCTTCTATTAATATATTAACACATTTATACTCTTGCAGTGAGTAATTAAAGGTAATCGCTTGAGAACAGTTGTTTCAATAATTACACATCCCCACATGGCGACCCTTGCCATTTTTGGGGCGCGTGACGCGACTTCTATCTCGGCGTAGTGTTACGGCTCCAAAGCAAAGTAAATAAATTAAACTCTTTGTAATAAATTGGCGTGAAAATATTTGTGGATAATGGAACTTTCGTAATTAAAATGAATCAAGTACATTTAAAAAGTTAATTTAACGTCCGGAAATCAGTGAGAATGTGTCGTTCCAACGTAGAAAAGGAGACGGTCTTCGTGAACCAGAATTCTGCTGGTTCCAATAATGCACACGTTGAAGAATTGAAGGCACATATTTCGACGATCAGTATTATCCTCATAGTAATTTGCGTTTTACTGGGTCTTGGCATTATATATTTTGCGTGGAAGCAGTACAGGAATTGTCACCATTCCTGGATCAGGGACCAGATTTTGCAGAACAGCCTGCGACGATCGTTCAACCGTTCCAGAGCAATTCGCGGAGAAGAGCAAGCAAATCTTCCAATGACGTAGAAGTCGGAGTATTCATCATACTCATCTGGCAGCTGTGCGGTATCATTTATTTAGTGAAGTGCATACTAAGTGCGTCTCAAGTGCGTTGTGCGTATTATAGTGCGTAAGATGAATTCGCGAATCATCATATAAATAAAGAGACAATAAAATGATAATAGACATTAAGAATTAAAATAATGAACTCTAAGATAAATTAGCAGTTTAAGTTTGTTTTGAGTGATCGTATATCATCATGTATCATCTTACACGCTGTGTCCCCTACTACAGTAATTCACTGTGAGAATCGGGTATGTATTAAATGGTTTAATTAATATATATTACTTTTGCATGAGGGAATGGAAGATGAATTGTTACTTTGTTTAAATGATCTTATATCAATAAGGAAATATTTAATTAAAAAGGGAAAAACACGATTTAAGGGTAATATTGCTAAGAATAAATTATGTGAGGTTGAAACAATTTATGAGAAAAGTAAAGGATTAATAAAGCTATTATCTACAAAACCAGGAGTAAAATCAGAATTGTTAAAATCATTATCAGTTACGAAAAGCGAAATAGAATCGTGTTATTCGCAAATTAATGTTTTGTGCGCTGTTATTAAATCAGACTGTGATAGTGACAGTGATATTTCTGAAGCAAGTCCAAATTCAGAATCAATCATGGAGTTCGATTTAAAAACGGCATGTAGTTTTATTCCTGTAATGACCAATAACGAAAATAATATCAGAAGTATCATTGACTCTATAGAAATGTACGCAGACATGTTGTCGGAAACGGGGAAAAAGTTACTAATGACATTCGTTTTGAAAAGTAGATTATCAGAAAATGCAAAATTACGTATAACCAATAATTACACATCTGTGAACGATTTTGTCAGAGATTTACGTGTTGCACTTTTACCAAAAAAATCGTTTACTGCAATACAATCACGATTACAAAACGCAACGCAAGGCTGGCGTACAATTGATCAGTTTGGAACAGAATTAGAAAAGTTATTTACTAATCTGACCATATCGCAAGCAAATGGTAATTCTGATAGTTATTCCGTACTCAAGCCCATAAACGAAAAATTGGCAATTAAACGATTCGCAGATGGATTGAAGGATTCGAGACTAAGTACGATTATTGCTGCACGTAATTATGACAGTTTAAAGGACGCGATCCAGGCAGCGAAAGATGAAGAGTTGACATCGGCATCGACTTCGACCAACGAAAATGTCATGCAGTTTTCACACCGCGGAAGAGGTAAGTTTCATAACAATAACAACAACTTTAGGAATGGCCGTGGTTCTCATAGTCAGCAGTTAAACCAACGCAGTCGAGGACATCATTATCAGCATAATTCAAATAATTTGAGAGGTAATTTTAGCCATAATTCAAATAACTTCGGCAGACGTGATTTCAATAACTCACGTGGGCGATCATCCCATAACTATCGTGGTAACGGACGTGGACGAGATTATCAAACTTCGAACGAGAATCGATCGAGTAATGAAACTCGTAGTAAAGGTCGTACCAATAGAATATTTTATTCCAGCAATGAACAAGATAAGAACGATAGTATGCCTACCACAAACGAAATGCAGTTTTTCGATCTTAAACATAACATTTTAGCTTTGCAAGGTAAGGCAAAATTTTTAGCATTATACATAGGTAATAGGAAATATTATTGGTTAATAGATACCGGAGCATCTTTGTCCGTAATTAAAAAAGATGCGTTACCATACGATAGTGCAGTAATTAGAGATGAAACCATCATAAATGGTATTGGAGGTAAAATTAGTTCATCAGGGTTTGTTCAACTTAGCTTGACTCATCGTGATGACCAACACTTTGTTGACTTTAATATCAAGCTTCACGTTTTTGATAACATACCGTTAAAGGCAGATGGAATATTAGGTTTAGATTTTCTTTGTCAGTACGCTTCAAATATAAACTTAGAAACTAATGTCATTAACCTATCTAATTATGGAAAGTATTATTCATTAGAACTAAGTGATGTCATAGATTACTCAGCTGAGGTGTTACATATCCCAGCACGAAGTGAGTCGATACATTATTTGCTATTAAATATTGAGAATATGAATGACTGTATTATCCATAGCGAACAGTTAGCGGAAAATGTTTTTCTAGCGGGATGTATTGGACGAATAAAAAATAATAGATTACCGGTTAAAATTTTGAACACTAACGAGCATGATATTTACCTACCAACTTTTCAACCACAGATATATTCAATTGAAGAGTTTCACTTATGCAATTTTAAATCAAACGCTAACAGTTTAGAACGAGCAAAGAACTTATTAAACATTTTAAATTTAAATCATTTAAAAATGGACGAACGGAAATCAATTGAAGAATTATGTTCTAAATATTCGGATGTTTTCTTTTTACCAGGTGATAAGTTAACGACTACAAGTGTTTATGAACAATCCATAACTATAAAACCAAATACAAGTCCGGTTTATACGAAGCAGTACCGATTGCCGCATTCTTTGAAAAATGGAGTAAATAGGCAAATTCAAAAAATGATTGACAATGACATTATAGAAGAGGCGAAGAGTGAATGGTCGAGTCCTGTTTTACTGGTACCAAAAAAAAGTAGCAACGATAAAAAATGGCGACTAGTGGTCGATTATCGGAAGCTTAATGACCGTATTGTAGACGATAAATTTCCTTTGCCAAGTATTACGGAAATTTTGGATTCGCTCTCTGGCTCAGTCTATTTTTCGCATTTAGATCTTAATCAAGGATATTACCAAGTAGCTCTAGATAAAAACAGTAGAGAGTATACAGCGTTTACAACTAGTACTGGGCAATACCAGATGAAGAGGCTACCTATGGGATTAAAAACAAGTCCGAGTGCTTTTAGTAGAGTAATGTCAGTTGCTATGTCTGGGTTAACATACGATAAATGTTTTATATATTTAGACGATTTAGTAGTCTTTGGGAGAAATTTAGATATCCATAATAAAAACTTAACAGACGTCTTGGAAAGACTTAGGAAAATTAATTTAAAATTAAATCCAGAAAAATGTAATTTTTTAAAGAAAGAAATTCTTTATTTAGGGCATTTAGTATCAGAAAATGGAGTCTTACCCGACCCAATTAAAGTAGAAGTATTGCAAAATTACCCTGTACCAAGTAATACCGATGAAGTAAAAAGATTTGTAGCATTTTGTAACTATTATAGGAAATTCATTAAAAACTTTGCAAGAATAACTTGTCCATTAAATAAATTAACTAGAAAACATGTACCATTTGTTTGGACTGAAGAGTGTCAAAGTGCGTTTGAAGCAATGAAACATGCTTTAAGTACACCACCAGTATTAGATTTTCCAGATTTTTCAGAAAATAATGAGTTTGTCATTCAAACAGATGCGTCAGGGACGGCTATTGGAGCAGTCTTGTGCAATCAAAATATGAAACCTGTAGCTTATGCTAGCAGACCTCTGAATAAAGCTGAACTCAATTATCCAACCATTCAGAAAGAGTTAGTTGCAATTGTTTGGGCTGTAAAGTATTTTAGACCCTATGTATACGGTAAATCATTTACAATTATGACAGACCATAAACCTTTAATATATTTATTTTCAATGAAGGACCCATCTAGCAGACTACTTAAATTTAGACTAGCACTAGAAGAATACGATTTTAAAATTTTATATTTAAAAGGAAAAGATAATAGCATAGCAGATGCATTATCTAGAATTAATATAACATCGGATACTTTGAAACAGATGAATAATGAAATTTCTTTAGTTATGACTAGAGCTCAGAAAAAACGTTTAGATGTAGGAAAACAATTGGATACACCTAGTTTTAGTAAACGAGACGAAACGTGGCCTGATCAACCACGAGTAGTTGAGGTACTAAAAATTCCGAATAATTCTGTAGAAATGAGTTTTATAGGAAGTGATGAATTAAATAAATTAAAAAGACAAAATAATATAGATGAAGAAAAGGAATGTTTTATTTATAACAATCGAAAGAAGATGTTGTATATTAATCTTAACTTTAGAGCACAACTTACGCGAGCCGAATTTGTGACTAAGTTAGGTCATTTTTGTAAACGAATAGGTATAAATGAGCTATGCATAGTAAAAAATAAGGAATATGAGAGTTTTATTAAAGATGTATTAAAAGAGATAAAAGACAATAAGGATTGGACCGGTCCACGTATTTATGTATTGAGAGGAGTTAGGAGAATTTATAATGAAGAAGAAAGAAAGTATATTTTACATGACTTTCACCTACTACCTACCGCAGGACATGCAGGAGTACGTAGGATGGCCAATAATATTAAGAGACATTTTTACTGGCCAGGCTTAGACAACGATATTAGACAATTTGTGAGTAAATGCATTAAATGTCAGAAAATGAAGCATTGTAGGTATATCAAGGCGCCCATGGAGATAACTACAACGGCTTCACATGCTTTTGAAAAAATTTATCTGGACGTCGTAGGTCCATTAGAAAAAGACATTGAAGGAAATTGTTATATTTTGACACTGCAGTGCGAGCTTACTAAGTTCGTAGAGGCCTATCCTTTGAAAACGAAGGAAACCGTAAGTATTGCTAAAGCATTAGTTAATAATTTTATTTTAAGATTTGGAATACCTAATACCATCGCAACTGATCGTGGAACAGAATTTGTATCGTCAGTAATGGAACAGGTATGTAAACTTTTATGTATAAATAAATTAATGTCTACAGCGTATCACCATCAATCCATCGGTGCGCTCGAAAATTCACATAAAAATTTAGGATCGTTTTTACGAATACAGTGTAATGGTCAAAAAGACACATGGAGTCACTGGCTACCATTTTGGTGTTACAGTTTCAACAATACAGTTCATACAGAGACAAAGTACACACCATTCGAACTGGTATTTGGTAGAGCTAGTATAGTACCATCTAGAGTTAGTCAGTACATAGAACCATTGTATAATCCAGAAAGTTATCCTTTACACACTTTATTCTTTCGCTGTATGAAATCAGTGTAAGTACATAAATAATTCCGACCTCTGGTAATAAGTGATTTTTGAGCGATGAGTTTATCCAGAGGTTGTAAGAGTGTAAGTGTGTTTAGACAGGTTTATACAACAGATAACGTAGACAGTAATTTGTAATCTAAATTTCTTTACTAATTTATTATTATACTTACTTTTGCCCGCGACTTGGTACGAGCATATCCCGTTCCCGTATAGCATATAGCATTTCTAATGAATGTGGCTATCATATACAAAAAGAATTTTCCAAATCCGACTGGTAGTTCCAGAGATAAGCGCGTTCAAAGAAACAAACTCTTCAGCTTTATTATGAGTATAGATAGATATCTAGGCTGAACTGTCATACTTCGTCGCAAAGGCTTTCCTTAATTTCTTCCATTGTTCTCGGTTCTATATAGTCTGTCGCAGCCCCGTCTCGGGATTTTATCGTTGACTATTATTAAAAGTGAGGTCTTACAGCAATAAATTTCAACTTGCAAGGTCCACTAGTTCCTGAGAAAATCAGTGGTGACACACGGACCGACGGACAGACGGACAAAGGTAAAAGGTCGTGGGCTCGAGTCCAGACAGACTTTGAGAAATTTATTTTGTCACCACTGTTCTGAAACGATGAACGCAAACATCGTGAAGAAACCAGAATATTCTACAACTAAAAAATCAAAGACCAACACGGATCACCACCAACACGAACCAATCTACCAACACGGACGTCGCCCACTCCTCCCTCTCACGGAGAGATTCAAAAACTTGTAACTTCTCTATTATTCCACCGATTTTATTTATTTATTCACAAAACTTGCTATTTTAGTACACCCTGGAGCCCTGTGAGCCAGCGACGTACAGCGAAATCTTATTATGTTTGTATTTTTGTGAAAAATAAAACCAATTCAGTTCAGTAATAGCAGTAAACACCCAATCAAAACATTGGACACATTGAACAAACCAATCCAAAAAGAGAATCAACTTTCAAAATGATATTCTATACATTGTAACAACCACAGTTATTATTGCACCGTTGCACAATTAGTCAAAATTAAAACCAATTTCCGCATAGCACAAAATTATTCGATATATTCTGACCACATAAATATTGAGCGTACGTAAACAAATAAATTACGTTGAAATAAAATAAATGAGGATATTAAGCGCCAAAAAGAAACCAAGAATTCTAGATTATCATCAATAGAATAGAAGAATACAATGGGGTATACTACTTTAGTGTACACCAAAAATAGTTTTATAAATAACCGCGTGACCCAAGGACTGGCTTTTACCTAGGTCAAAGAATTAGCATTGCCATACAACGTGGCAATGCCGCCCAACTTTTGGGTACACTTCCAGTTTTGACGCCATATTTCCTCCGCCCGCGTGATTGTCGAAAATTATCCCAAGGGAACATATTCCCGGGATAAAAAGTATACTATGTGTTATTCCAAACTATAATCTACCACTGTGCCAAATTTAATGGAAATCCAGTCAGTAGTTTTGCGTGAAAGAGTAACAAACATCCATCCATCCATCCATACAAACTTTCGCGTTTATAATATTAGTAGGATTTTGTTAAGAGTTTTTATTTTTATTTCTAGTGTAGGTATATAGTCAGTTAAGTATTTATTAAAACTGTTGTAAATATCTATGTTAATAAAAACACTAATTTAATAAAATTAAATAGCAATTTAATAATAATTCTATTACCACACCGAACAATTAGTAAACACATTCCAAATACATTATTCATAACATCATGCACTAATTTCAATCACAACTTAACAATAATATTTGTTTGTTAATTATAATACTTATTTATAACTTCACGCGGAGTATCTGATAAACTGCGGGTAACACCGCGGGGCGCAGCTAGTCATTATATAATAATCACAATTTGATCTTTGGAGTAGGCCTCCCCCAATATTATCTACAGTTCCCTATCTCTAGCTTTCCTCATTCAACTCGGTTTAACTTTTTGTGCTCCTAGCTCTCCTCATCGAATCCAGTCCAACTTTTTGTGTTCGTGCCTCCTTCTAGTGTTTTTTCGCCCTTTATTCTTCATTTTATCTCTTCGCAGCCATTCTGTTTGTTTTGTCCATCTATCATTCTCCATTCTGCATATAACCAACACTAGTTACACCTTTCCTAACTATTTACGATTGGATTTCAATCAGACTGATTGGATGCAGCTGAGTATATATATATTTTTTTTGAGATGGGTTTGCTCTTGACTCTAGAATAGGTCATAGATGACAGAGACAAAGTCGACGGTGGAGCGAGCTTACCCACAAGAAGCCTGTTCACTCTAATTTTGAAGAGATTAGGGTTGTATGCGTTCGGAAACGCAGACGCAGGTAGCGAGTTCCACTCCTTTACTGTGCGCATCATAAAAGACGTTTGTAAACGATGTTTTATATGGAGCGACTGCCAGTGCCAATCTTACCTCTCAAATCCGGTAGTAGTACACTAAATAATGGTTTTACTTTCTATTGGTGAAAGAATCTTCGCAATTGTATAAGAACCTCCAGAGATAACCTTTTAGATAAAAACGTTTTACAAATATCTTAACAATTTTACGTCTGCCAAAAAAAAACTTATCAAAACTAACTTTTTAAAATTAATCGTTTAAAAGAACTATTTGCGAAACTTGTTACAAACTTCAAAAAACTACCCATATTTTAATGCAAAGTTTACAAAAATTGTGTTTAAATAAAAAGGCGCTATATTGTTAACACTTTTTCTCACAAATTTAAACCATTGAGGTCTTAAAAATGCCCATAAATGGCAATTAAGGAACTAGGTAAAGTACGATAAGAGCTATTCAGATACCACAGAATATTGCTATAATTTTAAATATGTTTGACCACACTCATCCTCTTCCGTAAGCGATGATGATGGTCGACGATAATATAATAATAATCATTCTTTACTTAACCAAAAGTCATAACAGTACAAGAACTAAAAACTAAGAGCACATAAGGCTTATAACTAGGTCACAATAATTTTATTTCCTGACTCCTAAACTAGGTGTATGTGCCTGTTGCGGAATTTGTTCGAAAGAGTCACCGCGGCCCTGGAAAGCAAAGGGCTTAAGAAGGAACGCGGATGGGTTTTAGTCAGTAAGAGTCTGACACGCCCTTCCGCTCCACCCAGAGCGAAAGAAGTCATTTGATGATTTCCCATCCTAAAAAAAAAAAAAAAAAAAAAAAAAAAAAAAGTGTATGTGCCTGTGTCTTAGGAGTCAGTGATTCTCAGAAACAAACTAGACAAAGCCATAATATAATAAATCAGGACGTTACAACAATCAGCAAATGGTCGTAAAGAAAACCGAAAATGATCTATAAAAGAAAACACAAAATGAAAAACGTTTAACTGTGTGGTGAGGTGAATAAATGTAGGGTCCGATGATGCACACTCGCCTAGAAGAATTCACCTTTTTAGAATATAGGTAGCAAGTAGCATGTCTTCGTAAATTAAGTGGCTGCCGGAGGAGCCGCGCGTTTGGACCAATCTGTTCCGGGAAATACCCTTGACGCGTACACTCCGCATTATCAAACGCATTGCTAGTGAGTGACACAAACCAATTGTGCCAGTCTACTATGTGAAAATCTCACCGTGTAAACTTAAGTGAACATGAGGTGAGCTGTTAAACCATACAAATAAGATGGAATGACAGTTCACTTCATACTCACTCCACCTAAGTTTACACGGAAGATATTGGCAGAATCAGACTGCTGTTTTTCAGAACACGTGGTTTTTTTTACCAAATTAAAATCATTACGTAAAGTAGAATATTAAAATTATTGCACGCTTGCCACATTAAGTAACTCTGTTATAATAACTAAGTTAAAACCATAAAAAGTGCTGACTTTTGCGCTACTTAGAGCTTTTTTATTATTGAGACCACGTTTATTAATAGACACGTCCTTTGTGATACATAATATTATGTATGTAGATTAATAGAGAAAGAATTAAATTACAGCTTACATGAAAAATCGCGTGAGCGCAAAACTAGCAGTAATAAAAGTTAATTATTTCAAACATGAATATTCATTATAAAACATGTTCATTATGGCTTCGCCTTACAGAAGAAAAGTTTGCGTGATTAAATAAGTATAATTTTTCAATTTATGGAATTAGTAGGTACTTTAATACAATCTAGCTTTTAGGTACTATACTGCAGACGAATAAAATCCTTTTTGAATTAGCTGATAAAATGTTTGTCATTACAGAGAGTCAATTCTCGTATTTTTAAGGAGCCCCCGCATTGGCTTCGCAGTCTCAAAATGATGATTTCTGGCGCAACATATAATTAAATTCCAGTCCAGTACAACGTCTATTCTCACCACGAAGAACCAGAAGTGCCTTGCCTGTGCTTTAAAGCCACAAGTAGTCAGGGATGTGTCTACTGATATAGAAAAAAGCAGAAAGGACACAAAGCCATATACCTACTATAATTTAACTACATATGGATTTCAATTATCCGAAATAAAGAATATTTTATTTTATTTTTATTTATTTTTAAAGCAGACTTGTGATAAAAGAGCAAAAAGGCAATAACTTTAAAAAATAGTCAGCCATTTTCAGTACAACTACAACCATCTATAAATAAATCATGGACTCCTGGCGTTGTTGAGGATATTCTTTCTGATAGATTTTTATTTATTTAAATAATGTCAATGATACTTCATATAGGCGTGATCTAGCACATATTCGTCCTTTAGCAGTGCCTCATCCACCTCAGGCAGACTCTAGATTGGAAGGGGAAAGCAATATTAATAATGATATAGGTTCAAACAACATTAGTTTTACACAAAATGACAGAGATAGCCAATCCCCTGGAATCGATAAAATACATAACTATTGGTACAAAAAATTAGAATCACTACACAAAGTCTTAGCTAAAAATTTAACAGAAATTATCCTAGGGTAACAAAACATTCCTGAATTTATTGCTACAGAAATAACCTATATGTTACTAAAAAGCTAATATTCACCACAACCATCTCAATACAGACCTATTACATGCCTACCCGCCATATACAAGATTTAACGTCAGCAATCACAACAAAAATTATAACAAAATAGCAGAGGAGCAAAAGGAGTGCAGACGGGGTCACATGAGGTGTAAGGTAAACCAGTTATAGATTCAGTAATCCACAAACATGCAGCCACAAAAAATAGAAACTTACTCTGCACATACTTAGACTATAAAAAGCATTTGATAGTATTCCGCACTCTTGGCTTATCCAAATATTACATCCTATCTATAAAATAAACTCAAAATATGACATCAAACATGGACACAAGAGCATCAAATGGTTTAAAATAGGTACTTTTTTTCTGGAAACGGAGGGATTTGTTATTGCAATACAGGACCAGATTATAAACACTAAAAACTACAGAAAGTTCATTATAAAAGACCCGACGATAACGAATGATAAATGCCGCAAATGGCATAGTGGCCAGACAAAGAGCGATACAATCCGCAAGGCATTTTTGTGGGGAACTGTTGGGCAGTAACGACCCCATGGACCTGATCTGATTCTCCTGGGAGAAGTCTTGTTCCTCATCTCCGGCTTGCCTTTATTGGCTGGTCGGAGTGAACACTGACGAGGAATAGAACTCCCACCTCTTTCTTGCCTTAATTGGCATATTCTGATTACCATATTCTGCAATAGACCTGCAACAACCGGGGATTGTCCGTTGGTGAAACAGCCGTGTCTGGTAAGTACCTGCGTCAGGCGGAAGGTGAGGACGCTGTGGCGCCTCTCCAGCCACTCCTCAAAGAGGGGCCTTACCGCCGCAATTGTGGCGTGCCCAGCGCTGGGTCGCGATAGTCGCAGTGTCCATACCGCCATGGTATCCTGCCGGAGCTCCGTCCGCCACGCTGCAATTTGCCGCGGCAGCGGAGTTTCGCCCCGGCGAAGCGCCTCTACGCGCCACGCGTAGACGTGCGCTAGGGCTCTCGCCGCCAGATCCCATGGCGGTAATCCGGCAAGGAGGCTTGCCGCCTCGCCGGAGACCGTGCGGTATCCCCGAGCCAGCCGGATGGCCATGACTTTTTAGGACGAATTGAGTTGGCGCGCTGGTCGCCCCTTTAATGTAAGCGCCCACACCGGGGCCACATAAAGGGCCATGGACCGCACGATCCCCGCATAAAGCCTGCTTGAATGCAGCCCCGGCCCGCTCCAGTCTAGGAGCCATACGACGGAAAATAACTTATTACTTAGAGGTATTAATTTGTCTTGACAGACCATTACCTATATTAAAATGAGTATCGGTAAAACGGGGTTACTTTTACTTTAAGGAGAACTTTGACAGTTTTGGGGATCATTTAATAAAGCTCAAAAAATCGATATAAACGAGTGAGGAGCGAGTCCGTATGACATAATGATGATGACAAACGAGTGAGCCTGGGTGCGAGAAGCAGAAACTAAAAGAAGACTACTAGTCGAAGTCTTATGGTAACTGCTTTTTCTTTAAATGGTTCTCAAGGTTGATTTTGACATATACATCTAGAAATACATGTTTGTTAAAAAGATACTTTACAAAACTGTGTTTTTCTTATTGATTCAAGAAAGGACATACAATTAAACGCTGCGGACATCTAACTAAACTGCATATCTCCTTCAGATCTTTTCTCACTATTCAGTCAAAGTAATGGAAAATCAATAGAGTTCGTATTTTTAAAATATTTTTTGTAACATTATTTTAAACAACAATTTGCACTTAAGAATGAGTAAAAACTTTATTGAAAACAATCAGCTTTTCAAGACTTATGCTGATGTGTGAGTTGAATAATAAATTAAGCTACTTATATAATTATAATAATATAAATTTATATGTAAAGAAAATTAAATAAACGAAATAATAATAATTCTTTAAAATTCAAATTGGTACAATACAATAATAAATCTTAGAAAATAATATAGGTAGAACAATTAGATGCCTGAACTTTTTTTTTTTTTAAAGAAATCATCAAATGACTTCTTCCGCTCTGGGTGGAGCGGAAGGGCGTGTGTGCGCATCTTTAAAAAAAAATGGTATGGGTAACAAAGACGACGCTTCACGAATATCAATATTAATGATCGATAAAATATAGTGGATTGTTAAGTAAAGTACTTACGAAAGGCTGAAAACCAATGTTATAGATTTTATAACATTCAAATATTTGGACGTAAGCCTGTAACATTTTCGAGTTAATATTTTCTCTGTACTTGTTTTCTAGTGCTCGTGAATTTGAAACTTGAAAATCCAAAGAGATTACTTTGTTTTTCAATAATTTCATGATTCTTGTTGTATAAATGATATTGAAATCAAAAACGAACAATAGGTAGCCATTGTAGACAGCATATAAAGGTGCATCGAGCAGCACGATTAAATAAGAGAACACAATCACATAAAATAGCAGAGCCATTATTCCAAGAATCCAATTCCAAATGATGAAATGATTAAAACTGGCATCATTGTTGAGAAGTCTATGAACTTTTTGAAAAGTTGTAACAAATTGAACATAATTTTTTGGTTTTAATGACTCCGATAACGAAATTCATGGCAAAACAGAAACAGTAGAAGATACAGACTTTTTGACAAGAAAAATATGAGAAAAGTGTATATCCTAGGCTGTCTTTTTTCACGACCTGGAGATAAGCACAGATCATGTTTAAGCAAAGAAATACCAGTGTTACAATAATTAAATCAAAATTGGAAAAAAAGGCTATTTGGATACATAACATTGCTCTTCATGCGGTATTTAGGACAGAAACTAAAATAATGCATCAGATCTAAAGGCAAGAGAATCGACTGCACATTTTTATCCACCAAATTGTTTGTTGTATAATTCACAGAATATTTTCTTTCGATATTTCGAAATTTCTTCTTGTTTATCATCATTAACAGTTTTTTCCGGCACACGAGTGGTACGACTGACAATACAATACTGAATTTACTAAATCAATACGATGTTATTTGTTTTTTTCTGTAATCAATCATTTGTAAGAGCATTACGACAAGAAACAATAACGTAACATGTATTAGATGACTATTTGAATTAAGAAATTTTATTGTAGACTATTCTGTTTCTACAACTTCGCGCCCTTGGTCTACGCGTCAGGAATCGTGCGATTTTTTTAAATATTTTTACTGAAAAAAAAACGCACCCAAGCCTAAAAGAATCAGTAATAAGATCAGTGTTCATTCTAAAGATTATTTTTTACAGCCAAACGAGCTCTTAATAATAAAAGTTTCTAATTTCGCTTACGTTGTTAGAATAAAACCATTTATGTACTTAAACAAAATCTGTTCATGAACTTAAATAGTATTACAAAAATGCAAACTGTAGTAACACAACATTGTAGTTAGTAAGAAAGCTCATCAGACTTAATTGTAACACAGCATCTACGTAGAACAGGCCAAACACACGTATTTTGCTGAATGAAGCTCGATGCAAGCGCAGAACGTTTTTGCATAGTTTTTTTGCATCGTCTGTCAAAAATTGAAATGATTACTCGTTAATAGATAAGTATTGTTGACATCGCGGGTAGAAACTGGATGAGGCTGACATAGGATCTTTAGGATTGGCACAAAAGAAGAAAGGCTTATGCTCAGCAGTGGGCGAAGTCAAACTGTGGATGATGATGATTGTTTAGGTATTGTATAAGTCGTAAGTGTTGTTTGTCGTTAAAAAAATAGCAATGGGATCATTAAAATTTGGCAAGCTCGGTTGCACCAAATGGTAACATCACAAAATCACGCTTGTCACCAAAACACTAATTTAATATTTTGAGACTAGAGGTAGTTTAAGATAGCCATGGCATTATCAGTCATGGTCATATCGAAGAAGAAACATTAAACGCACGTGAAACGATAGAAAAGAATTTGAATTGTTAATGGATGAAGGCCAACAAGTTGTTGGATAGATTGTGTGGGGATTCGATGAAATGGGAATAAGAGAACGTGACCTTTGACATGGGAGACTGGAAGAAGGAATCGTGAGGCATTGTCTTCAAGTAATATGAGACAAGGGCAAGAAGATAATGATATTTATTCAAGAAATAGACTGCTTTGTGTCATAGTTTGCGGTGACTTTGGTCTTGTTGTAGACAACGAATATGCAAATCATTAAACAGCGAATTAACTAACCTGAATAAGTTGACTTCAGAATAAGTGCGCAAGTATCTTGGACACTTTTGATAGCTATGTAGAATTTTTCACATTGTTGGATCAATATTGATTCCCACATCATATTTTTTATCAACCAACTTAAAACGCTAAGTAACCTCATCATTGTTTCATTCTGTAACAAATACTCGTCTGATGATATTATTAAAAATATTAAATAAATGATGACTCGTTATTAATATTTACCATGTTTTGAATCATCATGTCTTTTTTAAACGTTTCGATTGCTACTTGAGTGTAACACAGAGAAGTTATTAACTCTAAAATACGAAATAGAATCTGAAAATCATTAAAAAATATTCAGGTATTGAATGTGTTCTTTCTTGTCCCACATTACATTCCTCCCTGTCAACCGACACGCTATCCTCACTCAGTAATACTTATGTATTTATTGATAAGGGATTCATATAAGACATAAATACTTACAAATTGCTGAAAACTAATTTTACAAATATCATAACACTCCAATATACGAACGTAAGCTTGAAATATATTTTTCATACTAAAATCGCTGTTCATGTTTTCACTTTCCTGTAGACTTAACACTTGAAAATTCCAAAGGATGACTTTTTTTTTCAGCATTTGAATAATTCGAGAGGCATAAACTATATTAAAATCAAAAATTACGATTAAGTAGCCAACATATGCAGTAGAAAAAGATATACCTAGCTGCAGGATAAAATAAGTGAAAACAAAGACATAAAAACTAATAGCCACGAATACAAGAATCCAATTCCAAATAATGAAGTATTTTATACTGGGTTTATCATTGATCAATCTGTGGACTTTTTGAAAAGTAAGGATAAAATTGACATTGATTTTAGATTGAAAGATTCCAACAAAGAAATTCATAGCGAAACCAATACAGTAGAAGACACCATGGAAGTAAAACGTAACCCACTCGAAAGGAGTTTTAAGACTATCTTTATTAAATGCTACCAAATAGAAACCTAATATATTCATAAATATAAATCCTAGTGTCACGATAGTCGAAAAAACGTTTGAGATGAGGCTATTCGGAGTTATAATGTTATCTTTAATGCGATATTTAGGACAGAACATGATATATTGCATCAGATTCAAAGGCAAGAGCATCGACTGCACATCTTTGTCCACCTTATTTTTTGAGTCAGGATATTGAAATATTTCAATTTTTTCCCTCATAATAATAGTAGCTTTCCAGTACACAAAACATGGTAAAATGATCGATAGTACAAGGTAGTCACTATTTGTAATTAATTGTTAGTAAATAATAAGACTTTTGAAGTATTAAATATATTGGTTCAATTACTTTCATAACTTTGTCTGAATAAAACATAAGTAGGTACTGACAAATTAGTATACACTACTACATTCAAATAACTGTCATGTTTATTTCCGAAGACATCAAAATACATTTAAAAAACTGTAACAGAAAAATAAAAGTGATCTAAAAAGTATGAAACAAGAAAATATTACATAAGAAATCAAGAAAGATACAAAAATGCTCAAGTTAAAGCTATGGTCGCATGCCATTATTATTTTGTAGGTGTGCCCGGCACCGCCGTATCCAATTGAATACGGCTAAATCGATAATGGTCTAGGAAAGCAAGCTAAGCCGTTGGTTGGCTTTTATTTAAACATCGCCTGGTATCTGCGGTTTTCCAGTTTTAAGACCTGGCAAACCTATAAGGGTCCATCTTTTAACAGCTTAAGCTTATTAAGTCTATTCGTGTTCAATAGATGGCGTTACGTGTGTTTTGCTTTACGTAATTCTAATAAATTTCCTCTTGACCACGTTAAGTTCATATTTCTTTTGATAGAGTAAACCGATTGGACAAACACTAAGTTGTACATTGAGTAACAAAATTATAATGGTGTAAGCGGACAAAAGTGGACAAAAACAAAGGCGTGGTGGCTAACTGACTAAATCTGCCATTTTAGCCACTAAGTCGCCGATTCAGGAAACACGTGAGTAAAATCTTAATTTATTAATCCAATCTTAGCTAATTTTGTTCAGAAATTAAGACAAAATTAATGATAAACAAAAATTTTATCTGGAATAGTTTTTGTTTTAGTTCGATAACACTTATTTTTTTTTTTATACTTCGTTGTAAAGTTATGTTCATTGTGTTGCACATTGGGCGTTAATGATAAGTAATACGTAACTAAGGATTTTTTTTTAAAATTGTAGGTTACAGGAGTGATCAAATTGAGTATTTGTTTAACGATTCCGCTATTGAAGACTTCTTGCCTTCAGATGAAGATATAGGGGACCCAGAGTATCGACCTGAACCTTCGGAATCTGTCTGTTTGCAGAATCAGTCACATGGAAGTGATGACAGTACAGAAGAAGGTGGTGAAGAAGTTCAAGTGGAAGCGAGCGCGGAAGAGTATAGATGGACATGGTCGCGATCGCGGCGCGGCAAGAGGTAGTGTAAGAAGGGATCAGGAAACAGAAACCAGTGAAACTGAAGTGCCACTTTTTATTGAAATTATGAAGAATACTCATGTTAATTTTTAGAATTTGATGTTTTGTAGTCTAGACTAGACTCATTTGTCTTTGATATTTTATTTTTATTTATAGACGACTGTCTATAACATTTTTAGTATTTTATAGTTCATATTTTGAAAGAGAATCTACTAAAATGGTAAATAATTGATAGTTCCTGTTGATTGATCTCACTTTTATGTTAAAATTTTAGTACCAATATTAAAACTAGTTTGTGAAAAAACTAATTCCAAAACTTTATGTTCAAATTGTTTTTTTTTCTGTTAGAAATAAATAAACACTAATCAAAATAACTTCTTTTATTAAAAATTAAAGACCAATTCTGCCGTCTTAACGAAAAGTGCAATAACTAGGTTAAACCTGATTTCGAGAAAAACGCGGTTAAAGATTTTTTTTTGTTTTGTTTGTATCTCCATCACCAAATATGGTATCGAGTTGAAACTTTCACTACATGATATGTAACAATGTAGAGAATATTACGTGATACTTAATGTTTGTTCTCGCATTTATTCCCGCTATAAAAAACAACAAAAACTATAATGTTAAGGATTATTACTATTAAGAAAGAATGTTTACTAGGCATAACCTATTTATTGCACTAATGGTTAGGAAACCAACATGATGCATTATTAAGTAGCAATGAATATTTTTTTTATGAACTGTTTCCTAACCAAAGATGCATTAAGTTTCTTATTTATTGCAGTTTTCATAAGTAAGAGACAAGTTTTAACGAAAAAGTTGTAATTTGTTACTATTAGAAAAACAGAGGTTTTATCATTTTATGTCAAATATGAATTAATAGAAGCTTGCAAAACGTTATTTTTCTTCCTCTCACCGATTGAATATGAAACTGTCTTCGGTAAAGCCAAGTCTACTCATTATATCTGTGTTCAGATGTGTTTTAATACGAATTGGCACTTACACATTGTTTATTCCATAAATACTTAACTAACTATATACACTAGAAATAAAAATAACCGACTACCCTTCATCCCAGAGACGGTGGGACGAGCCGCTCTGCAGGCAAGTTCAGGAAAAACTTATTGCCACATCAACAACTACTGCAGAGCGTGCGCGCCTGCTGGCTGTGGGTGAGTGGAAGTCGGGTCTCTGGCTTCACGCACTACCGTCGTTGAACATTGGCACCATGTTCGACGATACTACTTTCCGCCTCGCTGCCTGCCTGCGTCTTGGCGCTCCTTGTTGTTCTCCTCATCGCTGCCACTGTAGCGAAGTTGTCAACAGCTTCGGACACCACGGCCTGTCATGCAGCCGTAGCGCGGGTCGCATAGCGCGGCACGCGAATCTTAACGACATCATCCGACGAGCTCTTGTCACCATCGGCGTTTCGGCTGTGTTAGAACCCAATGACCTGGCACGCGACGATGGCAAGAGACCGGACGGCATGTCGTTATTTCCATGGAAGATGGGTAGGCCATTAGTGTGGGACGCTACTTGTGTCGATTCTCTTGCGCCATCCCATCTTCCTAGCTCTTCGTGCTGTGCTGGCGCTGCCGCTGCGGCTGCAGAGAACCTCAAGCGGCGGAAATATAATAAACTTGTTGATAGTTACATTTTCGAGCCGTTTGGGGTTGAAACTCTCGGGTCTTGGGGTCCGAGTGCACATAACTTGTTTAAAGATCTCTCAAGGCGCTTAGTTGAGACTTCACGTGACCCAAGGGCTGGCTTTTACCTTGGTCAAAGAATAAGCATTGCCATACAACGTGGCAATGCCGCCAGTCTTTTGGGTACACTGCCAGTCGACAGCGATGCGGATGAATTTTTTGACGCCATATTTGCTTCAAAATCAACCAAAGATGGTATTATTTGCTGATGACACATCATTGATATTTAGGATAGACCGACGGTCACAAAGTCTTGATGATGTCAATAACTCTATTCGTCAGGTCCAACTTTGGTTTACGGCAAACAACTTAGTACTAAATGAAAAAAAGACCAAATGTATTAAATTTACTTTACCAAATGTTAGAAGCACCGAATGTGACATCGTATTGAATGGACAAAAACTGGAATTTATTGATCAGACGGTTTTCCTGGGAATCACTTTAGACGAGAAATTGCAATGGGGACCTCACATAACATCTCTTGCGGGGCGGCTAAGCTCAGCCCCTTATGCTGTTAGAAAGATAAGACAGTTAACAGATGTAGAAACCGCGCGCTTGGTCTATTTTAGTTACTTTCACAGCATTATGTCGTACGGTATTTTGCTGTGGGGTCGTGCTGCTGACATTGAATCTGTATTTATTTTGCAAAAGCGTGCTGTTAGAGCCATTTATAATCTTCGTCGCCGCGATTCTCTTAGGGAATTTTTTAAAAAGATTAATATTATGACAGTACCTTGTCAATTCATTTATGAGAATATTATGTATGTAAGAAAAAATCGACATCTCTTTAACAAAATTAGTGATAGACATCATATTAATACTAGAAATAAAAATAATTTAGATCAAACATTTTATAGATTAGCCAAAGTACGAACATCTTTCATGGGGTACTGTGTTAAATGTTACAACAAAATACCTTGTGACATATTAGAACTAAATGAAAGAAAATTTAAAACTTACATTAAAACCACACTTTGTAAACAAGCATATTACAAACTAGATGATTATATTAAAGATAAGAATGCTTGGAAACATGCTGGTCCTGCTCCATAGGACAATCGAGGGTATAGTAGAAAAAGTCAAACTTGTTTTATTTACTGGTGTACTTTCAGGTTTTTAATATGTAATTTAACTCACACACTGATCCATTGTTTTTAATTATATTGTAAATATGTGAGTACCATGTCCCTTACTAGCAAACTTAATTTTATCTCTGCTGGTATTGCTTTGTTGTACCTATAGTATATAAGGGTGTGCTGTATATTAGTGTAATGTTGGATGCATTGTGCTCACATAATATAATCAATTGATCAATGTACCTATGTATACAAAATATTGTAAAACGTATATTTGAAAAGAGTAACTATGGAGTTTCTTGTCCGTTCTTCTCCATAAGAATCTACTTTTTGCGAATGGACAACTAGAGTCACTTATATTTTAATTTTAAACTGTAAATTTGACGTTCAAAAGTGCCTTTTAATGGTCTAGTTGAAATAAATGAATTGACTTTGACTTTGACTTTGACTTTTTAGGGTTAATTTAGTTAGGAGTTTTTTTTTTTATTTCTAGTGTATATACGAATTGGTGAATTAGAATCAGAATCTGAAAGTATAAAATCAGGGCAGTAGTCTTTATCAATGACACTGTCGTCGGAATCTTTAAAATAATTTACAGCTCTGTTAATATTGTCATATTCTTCATCGGGTTTCATAGCACTTTAGAGTATGTCTGGTAAAGGTCGTATTAAAAGTCGGTTTAATTATTGATGGCCTTGGAATCAGCTGGTGGTTGGTAGGTTCAAATGGTTCAGAAACATGTGGTTTTGGGTTTTGATTTTGCGATATAGCCAAAAAAATAATTTTGTCTCTTCTGGTCATGCCTGAAGAAAAGAAATATTTTGCTTAGGGACAAAAAGTCTTGTGGTAGAAGAACATACTGGTTATCTCCGGAAATTAAGTAGCTACTTAATTTCAACGTATATTTAAGAAAAATAAAACGTAAGGTGAATAATGATGTAGGTGACTCCTACTAATTTTATACCTACTTAAATCGGAAAAAAACATCAAAACAAAAGAAAAAAACAAAAGCAATGTTGTTGAAATAATCTAGACGAAATTCAAAATGTCCCATTGCGACAATTTAAGAAATAAAACAACCTTTAAAAGAATTCACAAAACAATACCCAATAGAAAACTACTACAAAAGAAAAGTGTATTTAAAAAGTATTATAATACGGTGAGAAATCGCAAAAACAAATTAAAAAAATTAGTTCTATGAGTTCAACCGTTCCAGCATAGTAGATACCTACCTCGCATTGCTACCGGGCGGCCGGCCAGCGTTTTGCGCGTAATGCGCGCATGAACCCGAACATACTAGGTACCTATTTTGTTGCTGAGTTATTAAAAAATAATGATATCTCCTAACATGCCGTGCCACTATGACGTCATTTACCATGCAACTACGTCTAATAGCAAGTTTTTAGTTATTTTTTTCATTGTTCTATTATAAAGCAAAATAATATTTTTGTTAGTCACTAACTAATTAATTAAAACAATGTGTGTCTTTTAATAACTAAACAAAGTAGTACTGGCTCATAACATCATAGCGTATTAACGCCCGTGACAAGTAAAAATTAAATAAGTAATATTAAATTCGTTAGATATGAGAATGTCTCGCACGTGCTTGTGATCGTCCGACTCGAATCGATGCCTAGCCGCGACTGGCATTTGGACGAAATATTTTACTCCCCTCGTACCCCTCTCACCCCCTGGTGCTAGTTATAAACGCAATAAATGGTGAATGTATTGCAGTTTATTTCGCGTAGGTATACTGTTTTCGTTTAATCTTCCTACAAATAAATGCAATAAATCTACTTACTACAATAATTTTAGTTTTCTTCCCATAATTAGTAATAAGACCCCATAACATAACTGCAATAATTCAAGCTTATTGTATTTATATCTTGGAAATGAGAATCACAGTAACGAAATATGGTAATTATAAATGCAATAACTTTACTTATTGCAGAAATAGTTAGTACATTATTTAGTAGCGTAAATAAGGTTCCGTATCATATCTGCAATAACTCAAACTTATTGCACTTATAACTAGTAAATGAATATTACAAATGACGAACTATGCTAATTGTAAATGTACTAACTATACTTATTGCAGATATAGTTAGTAAAACTACTTAATAGCGTTAGTAAGTTATTCCTATCTATAGTTATTTCGATCTTGATATGTGAACCATAAAGCACCGACCTACATATTGCAGTTATGCTTAATATTAAAACCGGCTACGTCATAGATACGTAAAAAGTTTCTAAAAAGAATATATAGATCTCGTTCTGCAGATTCCGAATATGTACTTAACTCAATTTGGGGCAAAACTCGAGTTATTGCACTTTTCGTAAGGACGGCAGAATTAAACACCCAATGTACATTTAAATGAAAATGAGATATCAACTTGAAACTAGCTGTAATATATTTCTTTCCTATCTAAAGTAGGCAGAAAAACCTGTCAAAAAATCTTGGTTGTATTTTTCCTAAAAAAAACTATTTTCATATGCTTGGGCCGGAACTATGTTAGGTGATAATGTTCATTGTACTGTACATTGGGCGTTTAGCTCGTCTTGCAAAATTTAGCTTGGGCCTTACGAGGATAGTATTTATATGGATGGAGTATTCTTTTGATACCCCATTCATCAAAATCAATTCAATAGTTTAGGCGCTACGGTGGAACATACATACATGTACAGCTAAAATTATAACCCTTCCGTTTGGCTTCCTTCCCGACTAAGGCAAAGGCCGTAGTCGGGTAAACAATAAAGAGATCTTACTATGTTTTTTCCTATTACTAAGCTTCCGAGGGCCGACCATTCGTCAGCGGGCTGTATATCATGAACCGTAATAATATACATCTGACTCTTCCTTTAAGCAGACTTTAAACTGACAGGCTCCTCTTTTTACTGAGACTCGGGAGAATCTCTTACGAGACATTAGGTCTGAAAGTACTCAGTCAGCACATTAGGCTTCTGGCTTCTTGGTAATGTGTCTCAATTGCTGCAAAATCTTGAAGGTAACGTTCTCCTTGTTCATTTAGAACTGAACTGGCTTTTTCATGGGAGTAAATTCGCTATAAATATATTAAAATCATTTAAATTTATTAAAATAAGGCTAAAGAATTTACAATTATATTGAAATGGCCAGATCATATATGAGTAGGTACTGTGTAGGAAAATGTCAGAAGTGATTTCTTTAGGAAAGCACCACACAAATTTTTCGTGGACCTAGACAGGTCCACTACATTGTGTGCATAGTCTGTCTGAATAGTGCACACAACGACATGATGATCAATACCAAAGTAAGGCTATCTGGTTGAAATGATCAAACTACCAGATAAATCTGAAATCTCTACGTAATATTACAATATAGGTACAGTCAGCGTCAGAGAAAAGGAATCTTCTCAAGGCTTAAAGATTACCGCCCAAGCAACAGCGTTCGCGACACGTGACTCTGGCCCCGAGCAGCTCCCTCCCCCGCCCCCGAACCCATCTCTGCCCCAGCATCCACCGATCCCACTCAAATATTATTTGCATGTTTTTAATAATATTATATTTTTCGGCTTCTTGCCAAACCGTATATCTTTTTGTAAGTCATTCTTGGTGAATGACTTACAAAAAGACACTTTTACTTGCAGTTGAGGATACGAACCCACCAGGCGCCAACTGATCATCTTCATTCGATCATCCTTATAAGGCACGGTCTAAATGATGCAACTAGGCTATTGCCTCAGTTAGCAATCTCAACGAAAATTCGAATTTAATTACTCCTTTTATCGAACATGGTTGATAACGGTATAATCTTCTAGAAATTATGGTTTACATTTCAACTTCCACCACGTGTGATAAAACTAGCACCTTACCGTCTTGTTTTACAAAATGCAGTACGTAACTGTTTTTTTTTTAACGGGGGAAATCTTCATGGATGGAGGGGTCTCTCAGACTCGTACTGACTAAAACCACCACGGTGTTTCATCTTCTACGCCAGGGATATCGGGAACGTATGCGACTTCCGTAATCCTCGGCTGGTGCCGCTGGCACGCCTTTAGTAAGGTGTTTGACTTCCCCGCGACGTTAAAGAGGGGCGCACAGGAACACCACACGCCGCCACCTCGGGTCCGGATATATAAATGGGGGACGACCGACATCCCCAAGTCCGCCGCCCCTGGACTCAGTTAAAGAGGCCAGAAGCGACGAAGCCCTCCTCCGACGCCCGATGCGCTTGCTGCGGGCCGGGAGAGCGGTTGAGATTTCCCTTCTCTCTTTCCGCAGCCTCCTTCTACGCGATAACTGCTTCGCAGAAGCAGACCACCGCGTCCCAAGACTCCGCGCCGCGACCATAGAACGAACCGTAGCTGGCAGTGAGAGGTCACTGCCTTCCACAGAGATGAGGGCACGGCGCGGCTCCTCCCAAACGGAACACTCTGCCTGCTTACGCCGCGTCCTCCTGACCGTCGACGCAGTGGTGACACCGAGCGTCCGACTCCCTGCCTATACGACACAGGAATCTTCCGAAGCAGCCATGCCCCGAGAGGACAAGCGTCGCACAAAACGACAGGGAGCCGTGCCTTCTCCCGAGCCAAAGGTTCGCACCGGCACCAGCACCGGCCGGATGGCCTAGACAGTGACGAGGCCGGTGGAAGGGCGTGAAAGCCTTTTCCGCCATTCAACCACCAGGACCTCACGCAGCAGCGACCGACGCAGCTCTATGTGCCGCTGCGTCAGTTGTTCGTCGAGCGCCCGCGCGTCCTCGCGCCACCGGTGCAGTGACGCGAGGACTTTTGCCTCCAGGACCGAGGGCGGAGATCCGGCCAGTGCTCAAGCCGCCTCGTAGGAGATCGTGCGATAACCCCTGATGACTCTGACGGCCATCACCTTCTGTGGCTAACGCAGAACAGTGATGATGCTAGCCGTCAGGTCAGCTGCCCCCCAGATTGGGGTCCGATACAGGACCATCTATCGCACGATCCCCACGTACAACCACCTGCAGGCGGTGCTCGGATCCCTCAGATTGGGAAGCAGCGTTGACAGCGCCCCAGCCGCGCCCAACATCTTGGGCGCCAGCCGCCGGAAGTGGGGGCCAAAATCCCACCGGCTGTCGAATACCAATCCTAGGTACTTCATTGTGGACTTGACAGCGATACGGGCTGACAGCGATACGGGCTGACAGCGATGCGGCGACGATGTGGAATCCCGGTGGCTACGACCGCCGGGGGCCATGAAAAGCTATGGATTTGTTGTGGGCCACCTCCAGGACCAGACAACGCCGCACACCACCTGTGAGACCGCGGCCGTCGCCAGCAACGCTGCCTCCCTGTGCGAGCACCCTCGGGCAGTGACCAGCATGTAGTCAGCGTAACACGTCAGGTCCAATCCCGAGCTCGCCCCTCAGTACCCAGTCGTACCCGATGTTCCACAGGAGCGGAACCAAGACCAAACCCTGCGGAACACCGCACGCGATGGGGTGCTGGTATCTGCCATCACGTCCCAAATAGGTAACACATCTCTCCGCCAAATAAGCCCCATCGACGCAGTGGAGGTAGGGAGGCACTCGATGATAGCGCAGTGCCTCCCGAATAAAACTCCATGGCAGGCTGTTGAAGGCGTTCGAGATGTCTCAATTAACTAAAAGATTAGGTTGTAGTTAGCATAGATTTCTTGTTTAGTTGAATAGAATGTGCTTGATTCCGATTCATTATTGCACTACCGTAGTTTATTTCTGCTGTATGAACTGCGAGTTAAGATTGAATTTAGAATACTTCTTCGCCTTATTTACTAAACTGTAATTGAGGGTATAATTACTTTTCAAATCGTTTCATTTTCGTGCCGAACCACTTGTGTGTAATATCTTCGTCGTAATCAATCGTAATATTATTAAATTTATAAAGTTTTTGAATTCTATTAACCGATAGTATAATTCGATTAACAACTTTTTTTAAAGGCTATTGTTATTCTCTGGGAACATTATCCACATATTTATTGATACAATCATCTTGCAGTATTACTTACAAGTTGGATTTTTTAAATGTGTTTCTAATATTATCATTTTCACTACAGAAGAACAGTTCGTAGATGGATACGAAGGTATCAGGCGACGTGTGATGTGAAATGTGATCACCAAGGCCCTCATCCAATTGCTTACAGTAATGAATCGGAGCGATACCGTAATATTGTGGAAGCTCACACAGTGACACCCTTTAAAACTACGAGTTCAAATGCTAATAAAACTTTTGGAGTGTCGCTTAGCACTGTTTGGCGACATCTACACCCTGCAAACATCCAAATTACTATAAAAATTAAGCTTACTGACGAGCATCGCGCCAACAGAGTAAATTTTATTACTCGTTATTTAAATTTCGATTGGGAAAACGAAATTGTTATATTTATGACGAAAAGTGATTTGTCAGATAAGGATGTAAGAACAATTTTATGGAGAAGAGCTAGACAGAGGTTTAACCCTAACAAGCTTTTATTACTTGTTAATAAAAATAACTAAAAAGTTAAAATAATTTCATCTGAAAAGAAATATATCATTTTATAGGTATGTTACATTCCATTTTTTTTTTATAAAATCGCTCAACTTCTTTATTTCTCTTGGTGTCAAAATGTAACACGCTTTTATTTGAACGCTTTGATGTGAACGGGATAGCGCTATTCGCTATGTATAGCTCCGTCTCCCTCTTAGAGCGGAATCGTGATCGTTTTAAGACTTCATAGTATTCACCCTGATAGCTACAACCTAGAGGTATTAAAGTCAAGAGTGAATTGTTTACTTTGCAAGCGAGCTCCATCGTCGACCACATTATCGCGTTCCATCAACAGATGAGATTATGGCAAAACGTGAGTCATCGGTTGACTCACGTTGACTCACGAATTATGACATTATTTAGTAAAACTCACTGTTTGAACTAAGTTCCTACACAGAAAAAAGTTTTTCTTCCTGTAGTCAAAATTGGGCCAACACTCTACATACATTTTCTTTATTTTAACCTAAAAAATATCTCACACGTCATTATTTATGACCCTGCTAACAATATACGACACTAGTTCAAATATTTTGGACAGCCCTCATGACCTATCACGTAAGGGCTATAAAACAAAGCTAAGTGCCATCACAGAGTGAATATGAACGCATTTTTTGCACCTCTTACAAATAAAACAAGGGATTTTCTTCTTTTCACGTATAAAATTTACAATACTAAAACTAAAAAATATATGTACAAATTATATTTACACATATATTTTTATTTTAGCTTACTTAAGTTAAAAATACCCATGCTGTTGAGTGACATTGAGTTACTCGTATACTACTAATACAGTTTTTTTTTAAAATTTTATGGAAGGATCGCATTCGCATCGCAGTCGTAATCTGTCAAAATGTAGGGAAATATTGATGTTTTTGTGATGACAAACTATAAACAGAGTACGGTTTTAAAAAAACGTGTGAAGAATAAAATTCGGTAGGAAGTCGGAACTCGCGCGTTTGCCTAGTAGACGATTTCAACTTTGTAAATGGGCCATTTGACGTTAAAAAATACTTTTCCAATACTAGGTGTAATGTTTAACTACCTCATAAGTCAGAAAAGCCATAAACATCGTAAAATGTAGCACTCGACACGCAAGGAAAAATTTTACGTTTCTATGACTTCGAAGTTTTAAAAGATGAGGGATAAATTAAACACTCTTCAGTATCGATCCCGTCTTTCCTTAATCCACTCTTACCGGCTGTATACCTATATTTAACATACATGGAGCACACACTTCATCTTACCTCCACAACTTACCGCCAGGTTTGGTACTGGGTAACACGATTCACCCACAAAACACAATTTTCTCTCTCCCAAAACGAGTATACAATATAAACTTGACACATTTTCCTCATCGAAAAGAATGATTACAAAAGTTGTAAACACGCGTTTTTTTCAGAATGCCGCATTATTTTCCTTGTATTGTATTTTAGTGAAAACGTCGAGTTCGGGCTTTCTTAAAGTGGGGTGTCATGGACTGTGAGTAGATAGGGCAGATGTTAGGTTAGGTAAAATAATGTTCAGCCGGAGATTGCGGAAGTCGCATACGTTCCCGCGATCCCCGGCGTAGGTGGGAGATGGAACACCGGGGTGGTTTTAGTCAGTAAGAGTCTGACAGACCCCTCCACCCGCCCCAGGGTGGAGGATTTCCATGAGGATTTCCCCCCGACATAAAAAAAAACTAATTTTTTATTCATTTAAATTCACTGATTAGTGGTACAGAGGCGGAATAAAGAGCTTTTCCGGCTGACGGTATTTCATATAAACTGGGAAGTTCCATATTTGGTACACATATAAAATTCTGTGACCCAAACACGGACACGTCACGTAAATAAATAAACGTTGAATGGGGGTACTTTTAGGCGACAAATTAGAAAAATAAAGTGTTCAAACAATACCGTGTAACATCAAATAAAAGGGCTCATCATGAAAGCCCCAAAAATATTTTTATCATAATTTAAATAAAAAGTCGTGAAGATTTTTAAGAAATTTGATGAAAATTTAATTATTATTATTGTATTTATTTATCGTTTATGTATTTATTATATATATAAACAGGATACTGTCTTTCCTTTTCTCTATAAAATCCATCCAAAGGTTGTCTTGAAAAGATCGCCTTAAGCGATAAGGCCGCCCATTGTGTCACCCTATGTAATGTTTTCTTCATCTATATTTTCTGTAACATAAATTACATATATTTTGTGTACATAATAAATGTACTCGATACTGTTCTAGAATGTAACATTCCCCCCACCCCCTTATCTCCGAAATTACTAAGTCTAACATTTTGAAAGAAATACAGATTATAGTATCAGACTGTATTTTTGCAGTTACTTTAAACCACTTATTATAGGTATTCCTATTCATATAAGAAGTGGTTTTAAAGTAACATGTAATGCAAATAACATTTGTTCGGAACACTTTGCACACGAGTCCGAGTCACAATTGGCCGATTTTTTTTTTAATAAAGGATCATTTTTGCAACACCAATCGAACTGAAATTAAAATGTTGTTTGTGATTTACGTTTTCCTATTTTAATTCGTTAGTCGTAGGCATAAACGGTGCCCACTCTCTCACTCACTTGCTCTATAGTCGACAGAATGATAATCTCATTCCTTAGCGTCCCTCGCTATGAAAACTGAATGTATTTGCTGACTGCTGACAACAAATTGTTGTACGCAATACTTTATACTAAGTTATCTGTTTAATCTTTTGTAGCATTATTCATTCACCATTTCTTGGTATTGAAAACGCGGCCGCCGATCGCCTCGACGAGGACACGGCGGTGCTCAGCCCAAGCAGGGCAGACCTCCACCGTATGCTCCACCGTGTCCTCCGGGCGATCCTCACAGTGCTGACACCCGGGCGTGTCCTCCCGTTTCATCCGAAACAGGTACCTCCCGAAACAGCCGTGTCCGGTCAGTACCTGCGTCAGGCGGAAGGTGAGGACGCCGTCGTGGCGCCTCTCCAGCCACTCCTCAAAGAGGGGCCTTACCGCCGCGATAGTGGCGTGCTCAAACGCGGACCTTTTTAAACATATCTTTGTAAAGAACGCCCTTTTTTTAAGAATGGGAAATCATCAAATGACTTCTTCCGCTCTGGGTGGAGCGGAAGGGCGTGTCAGACTCATACTGACTAAAACCCATCCGTGTTCCTCCTTACCACTTTGGTTTTGCAAAGGGTCTACAATGGATCGGTGAAGATACATGTCAGATATGATTTTTTTATTTTTTTTTATAGTGTGCAAAATTATTCTACTTTACATAGTTTTAAAGTAATGGCTGATAATGGTAGGTTTTTTATTGGGACTTGCTGGTTGAAGATTGTTGTAACCGATTTATTTTTATTCTATCAGACAGCAAAAAAAATAAAACAATCAAATTATTTTGCCTTTATCCTCTTGGCAAAATAATTACTTTTTGAATTTTAGGCGCAGCTTACGAGATAATTTTAGAGCCTAATATTCTCTTGACATAACCTCGTAATCACTTATAACGACGTCTACAGGAAAAAGGCGGTTTTCAATAAAATTTATGCCAGTAATTAAAACACCTCTTAGCTTTCCTAAATGAAAACTGAACAACTTCCAAAATATTATAGCCTCTTTAACTTTATCGCTGAATAAGCGTTTATGTACGTAATAAAACAGGGTGTAGAAAACTTGTTTTTAGTAAACCGTAAAGGGTTTGGTATTTTATTAACTGCAATATATGACGTGTAACTGAATAAACTCAATACTTCTTAATCTTCATTGTACTCATCATCATGAACAACTTTCACTATGCGACCAACAATGAAAACGCGAAAAAAATTAAAAAAATACGGTACGGAACCCTAAAAAAACAAAGGTACATAATATTAGCGATAGCTATTGTTGTTATGCTTAAATGTATTCATATCGAGATATTTAGGATGCGTATGCAAGCATAGCAATTAAGAAAACTACTTCTGCTACGTATAACTTCTTTATGTGTCCCACAATTGCAAGGCTGACGTTAAGATTAAAAGTCCAAGAAAAGTCGTACGTTAACAAGAAATCGGAAACGTGTTCGGACTGCAAAGAGCTGCGGTAACCGTCACGTGGGTTTCTCAGAACTGTTCCATTAACGACTTAATATTGGCCCATATTGATGTTATATAGATGTCTGACTTGCTGCTATTTCCAAGTAAAAACACTTAAACTAACTAAACTAAGGTTTAGTTTAAGTGTTTTTACTTTTAAAAGAAATCTCTTTTTTAAGGTAGCACTTATGCCAATCAATCGATTAGCATAAGTGCTACCTTATCACACGTAATCAGTCCCTTTTATGCATCATTATTTCTGCATTTCAAAATGGCATTCACTCACAGAATGTTCAATGTCCAGTGCCTCTTTAATGTCCTTGTTTTAGATTTCGTAATACAGTGAAAAAATTTCAGGATCCATGCTTTTGAGTTGGCAAGGTAACTTGTGAACCGAAAATACCGTTTCACTAACTATACATATATAGTGTTAAGACCAAATATAAACACTGGCAAATGACAGATATCCTCTTAATTACATAGGATACCTTGTTTATAAACAGACAACGAATCGAATCAGAATTTATACGCTTCACCCTAATTTATTTAGGTAATACACTAAAGTCAAACTAGTTAGCAGAATTGTCCTGAGCTAGATTAGAAATAGTAGGGATCTCAGCTTTTACGGTCCGTTTTTACGACTGTTCCAATTAGAACCAGTGACAGTTAAGCATTACGTCATTTGTATTATTTTGGTACTGTTTAATCGTCATTTGTTTCTCAGAGGCACAGCAAAGGTTGAGGACGACATGGTGTTGCTCAGTCCATCGATAGGCGGGCTCAGAGAATTGTTGCGAACCTGCGAGATGTACGCGGAGGCGCACGGCCTGAAATACAACTCGAAAAAAAGTGAGATCCTAGTGTTTAAGGCGCCTAAACAACAGCCCCGTCGTGTGCCGCCGGTATATCTCAACGGCATAGTACTCAATGTGGTGGATACTTTTAAGTACCTGGGTCATGTTGTCACTAGCGACCTACGGGACGATAGTGATATAGAGCGTGAGCGCAGGGCGTTGGCGGTGAGGAGTAATATGCTCGCCCGTAGGTTTGCTCGCTGTACGGCAGACGTCAAAGTCAGTTTATTTAAGGCGTTCTGTCAGTCCTTTTATTCGAGCGGCCTATGGGTGTCATTTACGAGCCGAACCTACAACGTCCTGCGTGTACAATACAACAACGCTTTCAGGATGCTGTTGCGGCTGCCGTGGCGCTGCAGTGCGTCGGGCATGTTTGCAGAAGCTCGCACGGATGGCTTTCACGCCATCATGCGTAAGAAAGCGGCTTCTTTACTGCAGCGCTTACGTAACAGTCGGAATAGCATCCTGAAAATGATTGCTGACAGACCGGACTGCCCCATCCAAAGACACTGGGTGGAGGTAGCTACGGGTTTACAAAAATAAACTCTCCTGTAATTACCTACTAACAATACTAATATAGTATATAAGCACGCATATTATGTTACTAACTTAGCACTAACAACATATGGATGTGATGTCTGAAATAAAGATCTTTTATTTTATTTATTTACTACAAAGTCGAACAAACTTTTTGTCTTTCTTTTAGCCTACTTGACAGCAACAAGCTATTTTTTTGTATTCCAAGTGTTTGCTACGACGTAGCTCATCGCCTCTACGGAGAAGCTCATTACTGCTACGTCTTCGTAGACACGTTAATTATTCGAATGTTAATACTGTGAAACAAAATGACATTGTAAATAAAATGGTACCCTCGGTTTTCACAATGCTATGAATATTAACATTCCAACAATCAGGGCACAAAAATGCGCGACGCAAATTTGCGACACTTCTCCATTTTTTTTTTAACTTAAACAATAAAAATACGATAAAATTATGTTTTCATAGATATCTTTTGTCATGGTTATGGGAAAAAGCAAGAACAAATTGTCTATGATATTTTCCATCGATCTTCGCGTTTAATGCCGTTAATTATTATCGTGTTCCACATTAATCACAGTTGGAATCCATGGCGTTATTACTACCACCCATTGTGACAAATTGCTGTGGGGACTTTTGTATTTTGTACCTTAAATACATTTGTCGTTATACATATAAGCATTCAAGGATTATTTATGTTCATTATTGATCAAGACTTTTGTATTTTCTATAAACCCATAATCTGTTGCACAAACACGGACTCGACATCATTATCTACGTTACTATATAAATTGTGTGCATGGGATGACTTTTGAGGATTTTTAAAAAGTAAACCCCTTATCTCCGAAACAAATGAGGTTTAAATGTAACAACATGTTGAAAATATGATTTGTTCAGATCCTTTTTAGGGTTTAGTACGCAAAGGCCAACGGGAACCTATTTTGTAAGCCTCCGCTGTCCGTCCATCCGTCTGTCTTTCAGAGGGCTGTATCTCATGAACCATAATAGGTAGACAGTTGGAATTTTTACAGAGTGTGTATTTCTGTTGTTGCTATAACAAAAAATAATATAAACATTTTTAACAAAAATTTTAAATAAGTATTAAATCTTGAACGATGGTACGGAACCCTTCATGCGCGAGTCCGCCTCGCACTTGGCCAGTTTTTTTACTACATCATCATCTGCCTAGCCTTTTCCCAACTATATTGGGGTCGACTTCCAGTCAAACCGGATTCAGCTGAATACCAGTATTTTACGTGGAGCGGCTACCTACCAGACCTCCACAACCCTTTAACTGGGTAACATGGTAGTTCTTGGCAAGACTGGAGTCAGCTTTACTGGCTTCCGACAATCCGTAACGATTGCCAAAGATCTACAAATGACAGCTGGGACCAACGGCTTAACGTGCTTTCCGAGGCACGGAGAAAACTCGGTAAGTTAAGATGGTCGGATGACCATCTTAACATACCGTCCACATACCAACTTTGGCAAGCGTAGCTTAACCTTGAAGATCGACCCATGCGGCTGTTATTATTTAGCCACGAGCTTTTTAAGTTTCTAAAAATATTTTCAAGAAACACCACATTTTTTTACTTCTTTTATATTTACTTGTTTGCACTTAGCCTAACACTTCATCTGATAAAGTCTTTAAAGCAACCAGTTTCTTAATACAAAGGACTGTCGGCTTATATGGGAATATAACGAGCTAACCCAAATATTTGACTCGCTTCGATAACTTATTTAACATAACAGGAATATCAAAAGAGCAGCGCCCCAAGAATGAGCGTTTATATAGAAAAATGTGTAGAAAACCTGTAATGTTAGGCGGGTTACACATGGTTTGCGCCGGAACGCCGCTTTTTCACGTGAACGTTGATTGACGTTTTTCGTATATTCCAAAGGAAAATGGGTTTTCATTATGCAGTGAAATAATAAAATACAATAAAAATATTATTGACAGGCTCGCTTTCCACAGGGTAAACCGGTGGCCTGGTGAAGACCGCACGAATCCGCTTGATGGTGATATGCACAGGAACGGTCGATGTGGACTTAGGGGAGGCCAATGTCCAGCAGTTGATGTATTTCGGCCGAAAAGATGATAAACCTCACGCCCCAGCCGCCGCAACAGAAGAAGATGCCCTGGGCGTCTTCGGGCGGACAACGCAGGCGCGGGCCTGCAGACGGCGAGCGTTGGGTGGCTCGCTGTCCGATCAGAATCAGGCCCGGGTCGACGGCGAGTTGTGTTCCACGTGCACCTAAAACAGATGTCAGTACACACACAGTAGACGGGGCAACCCTAGTTGCGGAATTTATTCGAAAGAGTGTCCGCGGCCCTGGAAAATGCGTTTCGAGGAACATGGATGGGTTTTAGTCAGTAATAGTCTAACACTCCCTTCCGCTCCACCCACAGCGGAAAGAGTCATTTGATGATTCCCAAAGGTAAAAATAAAGCTCGCGTCGATAATGTTACCAACGATGAGACTCAATTACCTAAAAATAACGTATGAAATTCACTCTTGATTCCAAGGTTAGTGATTACTGCCATTAGGAAACAGACTCTGGCAGGGAATTTCACACCTTATCTGAACGCACAATAAAAATATTTCAAACAGTTTTGTACGTATGGACGCCTACTCACTTCGTGTTGATAATTTCAAACTCCCCAAGGCCTAGTTTCCTCACCAAAATCAAGGTTTCCTTAACACTTTAATGATCTATACAGACTTTAGACTTAGAACTTAGAAACTTCCCAAAAGGGTCCTTAAACCTTCAGGACAATTTGCATAATTAAATGGAAGAATTTTAGGTCGCATACTGCCTTTAAACGAGCCTCATTCGAGACGTTAAGCCTTCTCGAAACATCACTAGCTGCCTAGCCTTTCCCAACTATGTTGGGGTCGGATTCCTGTCTAACAAGATGCAGCTGAATACCAGTATTATATAGGGAGCGACTGCCTATCTGACTGTCACAGCCCAAGAATTGGATAACACGATTCACCTTGGCCTAGTGGTCAGGCTTATTCTCGAAACAGATCACCGAAAGTCTACGAAGCTCTGGAAAACGTATTCAAAGGGTCAAAGCTCCAATTCAACTAATTTTAAAGTAACGTTCGCATCTCAGTCGCAATCTATCAAAAATGAAGAATGAGGTTTATTGACAAATTACAACTGAGATGCGAACTTGAACGTTGTTTAAACAGCCGGCTAAATGTGAATCGGACTCTCACACGAGGGGTTCCGTACCATAAACCAATAAAAAACACGTTTCTTCTATGAGATATGATAGATTTTTAAGTTAATTACATTTTTATTTGTTGTTATAGCGGCAACAGAAATACATCATCTGTGAAAATTTCAACTGTCTAGCTATCACGATTCATGAGATACAGCCTGGTGTCAGACAGACAGACGGACGGTAGAGTCTTAAATATTGGGTCCCATTTTTACCCTTTGTGTACGGAACCCTAAAAATGAGCAGAATTGGCCCTCAGATTAATCGGAACAATGATGCGATACAAAACAAAATGTATCGTCCCGGAAAAATTCTTGCACCCAAAATCTCGGGTAGGTATTTCCCTGCGATTTCTATATGTAAGGCTTTAAGAATTGTCGAATCTCATTCCTTTTTCTCTACCTTTCTGTTTTTATATGTATTATGTTTATTCGTCAGATTTATCTGATTTTGTGCAAAATTAAATATATTTATTGACACTTTTAGCATACTGTAATCCTGATGGAGACATTTTATTCTTGGCGAAGAAACACTTGAAAATATCAGGCCTAGAAGGTCTTGAGCTGATACAGGCCTATGATGAACTTCCGTCAAATTGGAGATGACTCAAGAAAAAATTGTTGAAAAAAGCAGCAGTTCAAAAAGCTGCTTACTTTTTAAAAGATGCTAGTTGGATCCAAAAATAAAGGCTCAGTATCTAAAACCAAAACTCGATTATTATTTTACATGAAAGCGGCCAATGCTTGTAAGTATGGTTTCAAGATGCTCTAAGAACCTTGACTGAAAATATTGTTAAATCACTTGACAGTAAATAAAAATGTATTGGAGTATTCTTGGACCTCGCGAAGGCATTTGATACTGTTTCTATTCCCAAACTACTTGCTAGGATGGAAAACATGGGAATACGGGATGTAGCCTTAGATATGTTCACAAGCTTCTTAAATGGAAGAATACAACGTGTAAAAATTGGCTTGTATGTCAGTGAAGAAGCTCAAATAACATACGGAGTCCCACAGGGAAGTGTACTTGGCTCCCAAATGTTTTTGAAATACATATATCAATTGTGCAGCTTACATTTTCACAATGTTAACATTGTAACCTTTGCAGATGACGCGGCAGTAGTCTTTTACGGGAAAACTTGGGATGAATTAGCTGAGATCACATAAAGTGGCATTAACCAAATTATATACTGGCTTAATAAAAATACGTTGACTATTAACCTTAATAAAACTAAATATCTCACCTTCTCTATTACAAAATCAGGAGCGCCAGCGACAGATAAAATAAAAATAAGAGCCCACACCTGCCATAGTACCAACAGCACTCTGTGCCACTGTACTCAGCTCGATCGAGTTGACAGGCTTAAATATCTAGGTGTCTGGGTAGATAGAAACCTTAGCCGACATCACTCAGCATGTATTACTCGCTTTGTCAATCAGTGGTGGAATACTGCATTTCTGCCTGGGGAGGATCTCACAAGACATTTCTCATTAAACTAGAAAGAGCTCAAAGAGCGGCAATCAAAGTACTTATGTCCAAACCAAGGCTATACCCTACTGCAAGACTTTACAAGGAATTTGATGTCCTAACTGTACGCCAATTGTTTATTTTACGCAATCTTATCTATGCACACACCCATTTACCGACTAACAGCTCTCAAAAGGATAATAGAAGAAGAAACGAATTTGTATTCAAAACCACTCCACACAAGACAGACTTTGCAAAAAGATACTCTTATATAGTAGCTACCCATATTTACAATAAAATAAGTAAAATGTGTCCCTAAATAAAATACGGCATTTTAAATTTTTAAAAATAAGTTAAAAACTTATTACTTGCAAAAAATTTAAAAATCTCTTAAGTGTTCCCGGGTAACCTACAAAATACTAAGCAACTTCTATAGCTACATGTCACATACCTATCTATCTGTCTCCATACACAGACATATATAGACACACACGCATACACTCGCACACAAACATCTCATAACAACATTCTACTTTTATTATGCTACTTTTTTTTACTTATTATTTCAATAAACGTTATTATTATTATAATATTTTTTTATTGTTTGTTTCTACTATTTAATTGTAAAGTTAATTAGTAGAAATACTTAGTTAACTTATCTATTATAATTATAACGGATTTTTGCAAAAAACTATTTTTATAAGTAAATAGATCAACCACGAATTGTTTCTGTTGCTTATAGCACACACACACACCTACCTAGTCTAAGTGACAGTGTTCTTTTTGTTAACAAAATTTATTTGAACCAATAAACGTTATTTATTTTATTTATTTATTTATATTCAGACAGAAGTGCAGCCACAATTTTACGAAGCTATAGCAAAGCCAACCAGTCGCACTTACGATCTTCTGTTGACACATCACAATCATGCACACACAACAATATATTGAGCTCTTTAATCCTGAACCAAAGAGGAAGAGTGCGACATATAATCTAATCGTTCACATAAACTTTACACCTGTGGGTTTCTTTCATCTCATCTTTGCATTTGGTGAAGTTACAAAAAATAAGGGTTGACTAGAAACAAAATAACTATCCAGTAAAATTTCAAAGGGCTATCAACGATGGATGGAAAGTCGGACAGACAAGCGCGGCCCTGGAATCAAAGTGCCAATTCATATTTGTATGTCAGTTGCAATCGCATTTTTGACAGATTGCGACATGCAAGTGCGAACGTTGCCTAAAAAATGAGAAAAATTGGATCTCAGGGCTTGTTGGCACCCTTTCGATAAGAATACCTAAAAAGCGAAAATAAAAACACAAAACGCTGACTTGCTATGATACACACACCGAAAAAATACATGTTTTATGTATTTTTTCGGTTCGGAATTGTATCGGGTTCAAATAAACAACGTGAAATAAATCTAAGCAAGCATTAAGCGATGTATCAGAAATGTATTTAACGACCTTAAAACGAAAAAGTTTGGGTAGATACTGTATTCTCCTATTCCTGGTAAACAAAGCTTTTTGAATGCTACGAGACGACAACGAAACAATATATAACAATATATTTGAGTATCTGCTGATTCTTTTTTATGCCATGGAGTGGCTAATCCTGGAACCGCGCCTTTTTCCGAGATAACGACTCACCAATATTGTACTTTTCTATCAATGAATAATTAACGCAATCCAATCAGTACTTCCAGAGAATTTCTTCTACAAAGCAACAAAAAATAAATTTACCTCTTTAGAATATTAATTTCTATATATTTCCACACATAAACAATATATAAACTATAAGAAAAAGCACAAGCTGAATTATTAATATTCCACCTCTCTTGACTTCTTCGAAGATGATTAAATGTCTAGACAATTAATTGACTTCAGCAACTGCATCAACAGTACCTCACTTCAAAAGAATATAAAAACAAGTCCTTTTAAGCAGAGCACATTCTGCAAGAAACGCAAGTATCTGTGGACGTAAAGACGCCTGTATGCATAAATATGAAGGCTATGTTTTAAATCAGCAGGTATTAGCATAGTTATAATACTGCTCATTCTCATGCATGTCTGTCGCCTGTGTGTTCTTGGCTGTTGAGACTATGCTGTGCCCGTGAATCTGTCTGCCGGAAAAATATTTCTTATCTGTTTAAGTTCGTCTTTTGTCATGAAATATGGTTGGTCTATCATTAATGCGCCAGTACCAATTCTCAATCGCTACGTGTTTTTAAAAGACTTGTTAAGGAACACTACTTGTCACTGTGATTCCTTTCTTATTGTAATTTTAATAATTATTGTTTCATATTTTCTAACTTATATCTATTATAATTATGTATGTATCTTAGTATATTATATTGCTTTATTTCTCTTTGTTCGTGTTCTATGTTGTCCTGGCTATCTCTATTCATTCTAGGTTGCCTGGAAGAGATCACGGAATGCGATAAGGCCGCCAATTGTATGTTTTTCAGTTTAAGATGTTCTGTATGTGTGTTTTATTTGGTGTACAATAAAGTATTTATAAATAAATAAATAATGTATGCGTGTAATGAGTAATGAAAGAAACTCGATGCCTAGCCTTTTTCTTGCTAATTTGGAGTCGAGCTCCAGTAGAATCAGATGCAGCTGACTCTCAGTATTTTACATGGAGTTAAAAAAATTATAGCTTCTGTTGTCGAGAATCATCTCAAGGGAACATACCCCCGGGATAAACATATCACATGTTCTATCCCAGGGTATGGTTTACCTGTGTGCCATTTTTCACTCAAATTCATTCAGCTGTTAGACGTGGGTACTGACTGGTGTTACAGGGCGTAATGTACCATTCGCAGCGAGCATGTTACATTACGCCGTGTCCAACATGTAATTTTAAACCACAAAAAAAACGATTTTATATTTTTTTCCAGAAAAGTGACCCCTCTTCAAACTTTTATTTCCGTACCGCGACCATCTTTGGCTCACAGCTCTTATAATATACCAAATTTCTGAATCGGTCCAGAAGATACAGAGTAATTTGGCTCTGACAAACAAACGCTATCAGTCGGTTACAGCCATTTTGTTCGTTCCTCGAACAGACTTACGAGTAATTAAGGGTTCCTTCGGGTTTTAGGGTTCCGTACTCAAAGGGAACCTTAACGGAAAACGGAACCCTATTACCAAGCCTCTGATGTCTGTCCGTCCGTCCGTCCGTCCGTCCATCCATCCGTCCGTCCGTCCATCCGTCCGTCCGTCCGTCCGTCCGTCCGTCTGTCTGTCAGCGGGCTGTATCCCATAAACCGTGATAGGTTGGTAGTTGGAATTTTCAGTGTGAATTTTTGTTGCCGCTATAACAAAAAAAGCCCCCCCATAACCCTTCTTGTGCAAGTCCGACTTGCACTTGGCCGGTTTTTTTTTCATTTTACGTTAAACAGTTATAATTTAAAAAATAAGAATCACTTTCGAATAATTGAGCCAAGCACTCAATCACAACGTCTAGGCCTTATAATCTGTAGCTCAATATCATCTAAACATGAATTCCTCGTGAACTTCAGTTTGAGACTAAGATTACATAAATTCCATACGTCTATAACTACCTTTATGATACATATGCATGAACATTATGCTTTGTGTCTCCTAAGCTTATCTTCAACGGGATATAATCCATTGTCTGAACCAGAATTATTTAGATGCCAACGTACCTACTTGAGCCAGATTCTACTATACAACCAAGTATGTGTTGGTTATTAATACAGGTAGTATAAAGTGAGGTATTTTAATCGTTTTCGTAATAAAGACGAGTAATGCTAATGATTTTATAATGAACTATTTTTTCCCGCGGATGCGATCGCGTGAAATTTCGAATATTATTCCTAGGGAACAGATTCCCCGGATAAAAAGTATCCTATGTTATTCAAGGATATGGTCTACCCGCGTGCCAAGTTTAATCCGAACCCGATCAGCCGTAGACGTGAAGAGGTAATAAACCCACACTCGCATTTATAATATTAGTTAAGATTGTTTTACTTACAAATGGTTTAAATATGTATGTGGAATTCTTTTGGGGTTCTTATAAGGGTAAAAGTGTCAGTTTTATTAGTAAATTCTTCGAAACGAAAAAAACGATACGCTGGACTATGCATGCCACGCTTATATTATTTTATAAAAAATGATTAGAGTCTCTGACACTAACGATCAGCAAGTTAGTTATTTATTTTAAATCAATTCAGTAGGTACCTATTACAAAATAAAATAAAATTTCGTGACCGGGATTCACGTTGTTCTTTTACTTTACGAATTCAAAAGGTTTTTGTGTATTCGTTTTTATAATATGAAAACATCAAGCCTCCTCAGAGTTGAACAGTGGTGTACCTAACTATTAGTACACTCCAGACACAATAAAATCAAGACGGAATGACAGTTCACTTCGTGATCATGTCACATCTTGATTATATGGATTGACAGCTCACCTCGTGATCACTTCACCCAAGTCTTCATTTCGACAATCATGTTTACAGAATCGACTGGTTTTGTCAAGTTGTAAAAACAGGCGTGGGTATTTAGTGATTTCCAAAATATGTGTAGCTTTAATGAAACGCCTGAAATACAGTTATAAACAAAATAAGGAAGAAATAAAGAATAAGAGTTTATTTATACCAAGTATGACTCATGCCAAAAAAAACACAATTACAATATTTTCCTTCCCAGAAAGACAGTTTTATATAACTACTAACTTTTGCCCGTGGCTTCACTCGCTTTAAGGGTTTTTTCGCAAAAAAAGTAGCAGTATTTTCCGGGATAATAAGCGCTTACTGCACTTCCCTATAGCTTTGTATCAAGAAATCATTTCTGAAAATGGAACAGGACTCCTACATTCAAACAATTTTACCTCTTGATCATATTTGTTTAGACTTCTCCTTACAATTCTGTCCGCCACAGCTGTAAAACAGTGTTATCTAAGATTAGCTTGGAAAGTACGCAGTCATGGATTTGACTGCTCCGTTGACCTAAGGGATTCCAGTGCTTTTTTACGTAATGTACTAAACTTTTAGATGTTTTAATTTATTTTAATTACTTACACCAAGAATATCGTAATAAGATAACAGTCAGGATGTTTGCGGTTTATGGCAATGGGCTGGTGAGACTGCGCCCTATTACGCATAACTGCCGAAATATTAGTGAACTCGCAGATCACTGAGAATCCTGGGCAGCGATTGCTATAATCAACATAGTCAAATCTTAGTGCTGCTAAAACGGCCTAACACAAACCGAACGAGTCGATTATTGTCACCGTTTACAGATACAAATTAACATCATAATTTCAGCCCGGAAGACGTCCACGGCTGAATATAACATGTTCAGCCGTGGACGTCTTCGTCTTCTACATACTATGTAAGCCTCCAGGTCGCAGTATCGTCACAACGACCGGTTTTATGCGTCTCGCATTAAATGTATCCCTGCAGTATTCACCAGGTCAGTAGCAGTAGATGGAGCCTAATAGATTAAGAGTGGCGACCGCGTATTGGAAGACTTTGGAAGGCCTTCCAAAAGGTAGAAATTGGCAGTCAAATGACACAATTCTAACTATGGCTATGACTTCCAAAGTTTGGGCTCCTGCTCAGTGTACCCTATGCGGACACGAATATAATAAGCAATGGCGTCTCTGGCACAGCCGGCGGCGCATTCCATGCTCTGTAGGTCATGTAGCATGGAATGCGTTGCCGGGTTTTCGAAGGTGTTGGCAAAAGTCTTCAGCCCAGCTAAAGACCTGTGCTGACTACTCTTCTTCTTCCCCGCCTGCTCCATTTACTTGGAGTCGGCTCTCCTCGTTTGTAGGCGCTAAGCCGCTCTGTCTTAGGTTGTATGTGTGTTTAGCTGTACCCGTACCCCGCTTGGCCCGCCAAAAACCATATTCTATGCGAGAGCTGTTTAAAACCCACAAACTCATGTTAGAATCATTACGAAATTATTACTATTACGGTAGGTATTTATTAAAAACTTAGCAACGACACCATTCGAAACCGACCTATAAAGGTTCGTTCGAGGGATTCTCGTCTCTTCCATGCACCACTAAGTAAATTAGGTATAGAAGGTCGGTAAGGTTTTAAAGCGAATACGAGGATGCTATAAACCTTGTAGACTCATTGACTGCGTTAATGCTTCTTGGTTTTTCAAGCATGGGAAGTCATCAAACGACTTCTTTCGCTCTGGTTGGAGCGAAAGGGCGTATCAGAATCTTACTGACTAACACCCATCCGTGTTCCTTCTTAAAAAGCCCTTTGCGTTACAGGGCCGCGGTGACTCTTTCGAACAAATTCCGCAACCCTAGCAGGCTCTGGCCCTAGCGGGCCCCGTCTCCTATGCTGACATCTCTTAGAGGCGACGCCATAGGAGGATCGAAGAATAGTTAATTTGAATAGGAAAATAATCCTATAGCAATAAGAATTGTATTCAATGGTTCCTCTAGGCCTTCGATAGTATTGTTCTTTCACTCTGCACTGTTCTTTCATACCTTCTGACATTCTAATATGCAAACGTCGTAAAAGTCAAGTATGTTTTTGAAAGCGTGATGTTTCTAGTGTGTTTAACAAACGACCAATTGGAACTGAGCTTTAGCTTTTGACGTCTTATAAGTGTACATATAAGTTTATGAGTAATAAAATATTTTCTTACGTTATTTTATTTTACTGTTGAATGAAGCCGAAATTTATTTGTGGTTTTAGATTTTAATAAAAGCTAAGAATTTGTTGCGTTTTTGCCTTCTGTATTTATCTATTTTGTGCTTGCACAGTTACTGGAGGAAATGCGAATGAAATAAGAAGGCCCGCCGTATTTTAAAGAAGTTTCTCTAGTTCATACTTTATAATAACTCGGAAGGACTTTAATAAGAGTTTATAAGGATTAGGAAAATATTAATTTGGAATTAATTCTATAATGCGGTAGAATAGAGCGTGATTTGTAAGTTAGTTTTGAAGCTTATTGTATATATCGAACTATTTATTGGGCTACAGACGAAGGTACTTCTTATCTGATCAATAGCCTTTCTTTGATATTGTTCTTCGGCTCGTTAAGCTGCTTGCTTGCAATTCTTGCACTGTCTGGAGATTTCCAATAAGTTCTTTGCTTTCACCAAAAGTCCGTGTCAGACATTATAATAAATCTCATAGATTTGACTATATAATGGATTGTATGAACTTTAGAAGATACTTAAATATTTACCTATTAGTTTAAAATAATAGTTTTTTTTTGTAAATTTAGAATAAACGTAATTTATCATCAGCGTTAACTCGTGCTTGGAAACTAAATAATTATGTGAAATAAATATTTGACACCCTGTTATTGTTTTTAGATTTCAAGGCAGTATTTGGCAACTGAGATTTGTTAAAGTTCCTAAACGCATGTAAAAAAAAAAAATTCTTCCTTCGTGTGCAGTCGGGTACTAAGCGATATTTTTTTTTTAGCCTGATAAGTAAATTCGTGTTACGCATTTTTTTTTGGGACAAACCCGCCACACATTCCCAATCACTGCATCTCCTGAGAGCCAGTATCAACATTGGCGATCTCCAGAAAAAAAAAACGCGAAGTCAATGAAGCATGACGACTCCCGGAGAAACAATTAAACTGTCTTGGATCCCGCAATATAATTAATCAGGAAATAACAGCGGAGATTAAGAAAAATATAATTACTCAGTTACTGGATGTAATGTAAGCCAGGGTTAAGATACGGGTCCAGGTCGTCTCGCCACTTAGAGAATAATAATAGTCCTGCACTTACCGCGGGTTGTCCTTCCTTGACTACACTTGCTCAGTGCGTACAGTACAGAGGTAGTAGTCGGTTGGTGCCTCATTTTATGAAAAGTGTCTAACGGAGACTCTGTGGTTTAGCTTGGGTGCCTACCTTACCTTATCGACGCACATGTCGTCTTATTCGGAAATTTTACTAGGCCTCGTCTCAGTTGTCACCTCTTTTTTAGCCTTATCAACATTTCACACAGACCATGCGTCTTAAGTATTCTTTCAGCTTAATGCTAGATATTTTAAATTTATTATATACTTTATTGTACACCTCATAATAAGAACAGGACAATCATACATAAAATAAGTGCACAATGGGTGGTCTTATCGCACAAGGCAATCTCTTCCAGACAACCTTTGGATGGATTGAACGAAGGGAGATAGATTTAGGGTTGTCAGTGTACAAACGTTTTAAACAATACTAATTAGATATAATAATATAAAATACATAAATACAATACCAATTTATATACTAAAACATATCAAATATATAATTGAGACAGGAGCGGAAAAGTTAAAGTGAAAGGTAATGCTCCTTCACCGTTCTTTACTTTACTCTGGTAGCGCTTGGGCACGCCTCACTTCTATGGGTAATGCATTCCACAAACGAGCCACTTGTATACTGAAAGATTTGTCAAAGAAGGAAGTGGAATGCATACGAATACTTAGTTTTAGATTCTCCGATGATCTCAAAGACCTAGAATGTGTGTCACAGAGGAACTGAAAGCGTTCTTTAAGATAGAAAAGAGTAGAAGGATTAAAGAGTACATTATAAAGTAGAGAAAGTATGTGGGCATTCCGACGAAGGCGAATAGGAAGCCATTTGAGCTTAGTACGAAATTCAGATACGTGGTCATACTTGCGCAAGCCAAATATAAACCTGATACAGAGATTTTGAAGTCGCTCAAGCTTGTCCAATTGGTCTTGGGTGAGATCAAGATAGCTGGTATCAGCATAGTCCAGGATAGGGAGAAGAAGAGATTGTGCTATCGCAATTTTAGTGGTGATGGGAAGAAAATTGCGAAGACGCCTCAGGGAGCCCGCTGAAGCAAATATAGTTTACGACTTACTTCCTGCAGTTGCTTAGTCCAAGAAAGAGTGCTGTCGATATAAATTCCCAAGTTCTTTACAACGTGACTTACAGGAATGGTGGTGTTATTAAAAGAAACCTGGGGCAGTTTCGACCAGTCAATCTTAGAGACCGTCCGGGAACAACCGACAACAATACTTGCGTTTTAGTTGGATTGATCTTCAGCCTAAACTCAGTGCTCCAGTCACCTATTCGAGCGAGGTCCCTATTTATCATTTCAATAGCATCAGATAACTCCCCGAGAGGGGCTTGAGTGTAAATTTGAAGATCATCAGCATACAAGTGGTAGAAAGAAGAAAGTCGTTGAGAGATGGAATTAATAAAAAGTGCGAAAAGTAGAGGAGATAACACGCCACCCTGCGGCACACCAGCAGAGGCATCACACCAAGAAGAAAAAGATTCCTCAATGCAAATACGCTGTCGGCGGCCAAACAGGTAACTATGAAACCAGTCAAGTACTGAAGGAGATATGTTAAAAGAGTATAGAATGCCGAGCAAAATGTCGAAGTCAACCGAATTAAAAGCATTGCTAAAGTCAAGAAGTGCCAGAACCGTTAACTTCCCCATTTCCATGCCAGACCTGATATCGTCCGTAATATGCACGAGTGCCGAGGTAGTGCTGTGTCCAGGTCGAAAACCAGATTGGAAGGGATTCAGCAGTTTGTGCTTGGATAGGAATGTGCTGAGTTGTTGGTGGACAAGTTTTTCAAGGACTTTGGATAGGAATGGGACGATAGTCAGAGAAAGATGCAGGATGAGATTTTTTAGGTAGAGGAATAACCTGGGCATCTTTCCAGGCTTGCGGGAAGACACTACTGGAAACAGAGGAGTTGAGGATATAAAGGATAGTAGGAAGAATATTATCAAGGATGGGTATGATCATTTTACGGCTGACACAGTCACTACCCACAGCGTTGGATGTTATCGTTAGAATACTCTTTTTAACATCACAAGCAGTGAATTGACTTATGACAAAAGGGGAATAATCAGGTATCGGAAGATTTGAAAGATGACTTAGTGTAGCAGCTTTGGTGGCCCTATCCAATATGGGCGAAGTAGAAAAATGACTATTTAGTAAGTTGAAGTTTATGTCTTTAGGAATCGTTTCCTGAGACTTTTTTCCGATACCTAATGATTTGAGAAACTTCCAGACCTTAGCTGTATCACCATTTTGAACTGAACTATGGATATGTTGGCGGTTTGCGTTCCTACACACCTTGCTGCTGTAATTTCTTATTGAGACGTACTTTACAAATGCATGTGCTGGAGATTCGTTTCTGTACATTTTATCTTTTTTTGGTAAGCTGATGTGCAGTAATAATCTGTTAATAGAGAATACGATATGTTTGAGATTGAGATGTGTATTGTTCTTGTTCATATATGTTAGTGCAAAGATAACTGAGTGAAGGGTTTACGGCAGAAATTAATAGATTGAAACAGGGTTAACTTCGATATATCAACCCTTTCCACGGACTTTTCTTTTTGTAAGCAATTTTTTTCGCTAAATTGTTCCGGTTAAGTTAGAAGATGCATTTTAAGAAATGTGTGGCTAACGATAACTTATTGCTAACGTATGTCACTTGGACGTTTTCAATAATGCGTTTTATTATATCAAAACAATTTACAATTCATGAATTAGTATGAACTCGATTGATGTATGAATTAGCGTACCTAATAAGCGAGTGAACGAGCTTCAAACAAAAGTTTAATACTTATTTTAAACTTATTTCTTAAATTTTTGTAATCATCCCAAATGTTATGTAGCCAGGATTACAAAATTGCAAACTGTAGTAACACAACAGTGTAGTTAGTAAAAAAACTCATCAGACTTAATTGTAACGCAGCGTCTACGTAGAACAGGCCACACACACGTATCTTGCTGAATGATGCTCGATGCAAGCGCAGTACGTTCTTGCATAGTTTTTTCGTATTATCTGAAAAAAAGGCATTATAACACTCAAGAAAAAAATAGTTATTATTTCAACCATGATACATTTGCATACAAGTGTACCTGAACAAGCTGAGTTCAAAATAATTGCGCAAGTATCTTGAACAATTTCAATAGCTAAGTAGAATTTTTCGCATTGATGGCTCAACATTGTTTGCCACATAAAACTCTTCATTTGCCATAGTACTATGAACAGGGACGTCAGATTTGCTACATCCTATAAAAATATATGTTTGTTGTCATGATACAAATACACTTCAAATAAAACTGTTTCAAAAAATGAAATCATCTGCCTGGCCTTAGGCTCTAGACAGTGCCATATATCCATATCAGCGAATGCAATTGTGGTTATATCAAAATATTAAGTATTGATTAAGTGACATTTCGTCAGCGATTATCAATCTCATACTTTTTTGTCGTTTTGACAATCGCCTTGGCCACGCTACGGCTGACAAAATCGGGGTAGCATGTCTACACTTTCCATATTGTATTTACCGTCATCTTATCAGTCACTCCTTTCTAACCATTAATCTTTCAGACAGTCATTCATCTTTTTTGTGGTTTTCCACTACTCTCATACGAATTCATACTTGAAAATATTCTCACGACATGTTCTTCATTCTTTCGCGTCACATGTCGTCCATGCCACTGAGTTATTACTAATACCGTAAGTTTTTAACAATAATATTCATAACACAGAACAAATAAAAAATCGCGTGAAATTAACTTTAAGCAAATTTTCGATTTTTATAATATTGCGGGATTTGTAATAATTCAGGGACATCCCATGAACCCCAATACCATGACAATCGATTTCCACACATCGCCATATTCGGTCACCGGGGCTAGTTTAAGAAAACACACCATGTAATTTTTATTTGTGTTCCACGCATCAATTGCCTCTTGAATATAAACTAGAGCGTGAAAGAATACTTCTATAAAATAAAATAATATCTGAAAGGTAAGAAATATTATTGTTTGACTTAAATGATTTATGAGACATCAAGCTCATAGATTTCTGGTAAAGTTCTTACGTATTGTTGGAAACAAACTTTGATGATGCCATAACACTCTAATATTTCAACATAAACTTGAAACACTTTCTTGCTATACGACTCGCCGCGCATATCTTCAATTTCTTCAGAAAATAAAATATGAACGATCCATAGACGGACCTTATTTTCTAACAATTTTAGCAATCGCATGGCATAAATCGTATGTAAATCGAAAATTACCAAGAAGTAACTTATAACGACATAATAATAAGATAGGTTTAATAGTACGCAAAAGGTAATAAGAAACACGGAATATAAACCCAGGGCCACGATTACAAATATCCAATTCCACATAATGATGCCCTTGAAACTGTATTCATTGTTGAGAAATCGATGCACCTTTTGAAAGACAGGGCAAACTGGATAAACTTTTTAGTTTGAATGACTCCAATCACAAAATTCATAGCGAAACCGAAACAGTAGTACATGCAGTCAAAATATGAGATAAGAAATATGAAGCTTGTGTATTCCAGACTACCTGTATACCTGAACATCGTACAGGTAAAATGTATAAAAGAAAACACAAATACCAGAGTTATAATCATTAAAATAAAATTAGTGAAGAAACTATTTGGAGTCGGAATATTATCTTTGACGTGATATTTAGGAAAAATGATATTTAAAGGCAAAAGAATTGACTGCACATCTTTTTCCACAGTATTTATCCGATATTTTGTACTGAAATTAGGGGATATGTACATTTTCGACAGAAGCTTAGCACTAAAGAAGTATTATTAAATGTATTGATCGCCCACTACATTTTAATAAAGACAATGATCGTGGATATTATCAAATAATTAATAACTGTATTAAATAAACTTTATGTCCATTAAATTGATGTTTGGCCATAAAAGGGATTAATGTATGAAAGAAAATGAGTTCCTTTGCGCCAAGTACGACGCATATATATATAAAAGATCTACAAAAAGAATAAAAGACAAATGCGTGCAAAGGCCGGGGGCAAGAGGAAGCCCTCCGCCACCGCCATCTCTGCCGTAGCCAACGCACCCGCCGTCGCCGCCGCTGCCTCACCCGCCTCCACCGCCGCCGCCACTACTGCGCCGCGGTGGAGCCCTCACAAGGGGCTCGGGTGGAGGCCGTAATGGAATGCCAATACCGGCCCCATTACGCCTCCTCCAGGCGAACTTCAACCACTGCGCCGCCGCTCAGCACCTATTGCTACAGAGCATGGCGCAGTGGTCGATCAACAACGCCGTAGTCACTGAGCCGTACTTTGTCCCGCCCAGGGATGACTGGGTGGAGGACCTCAACGGCTCTGTGGCCCTAATTTCGTCGGCCGCCGCCGGTACCCCATCCTTCGAGAGTGTCAGGAGAGGACAGGGGTGCGTAGCAGCACGGTTTGGATAGATTGTAGTAGTGGGGGTCTACTTCTCCCCGAACCGATCTCTGGCCGAGTTCCACAACTCCCTTAGGGAGTTGGTTGTCGTCGTCGCCAGGTATCGTTCCCACCCCGTGCTCGTTCTCGGGGACTTCAATTCCAAGCACTTGGCTTGGGATTCCCGTTATACGGACACGAGGGGCAAGATGGTGGAAGACTGGGCTCTGGAGACAGGCCAAATCGTCCTAAACCGGGGTTCTGTCCCCACGTGTGTGCGGATGTAGGGTGAGTCCGTGGTGGACATTTCGTTCGCCAGCCCTGCTCTGTCACCGCGTGACCGCATCGACTGGCGCGTCATGGTGGAGGTGGAGACGTATTCGGACCACCGGTACATTCATTTTGACGTCTCCACCCAGTCCTCAACCGCGGCAGTCCGAGAGGCCCCGAGTGGTCCGCGGTGGGCGCTAAAGCAGCTGGACCGGGAGCTCCTGCTGGAAGCTTCGATCGTGCAGGACTTTGTGTCACCACCGGACAGGCCTGCTAACATCAACGACGAGGCGGAGTGGTTCCGGGAGACCATGTCCGAAATATGTGACGTGGCAAAGCCCCGGGTCCGGCCAGGACGCGCTCGCCGCCAGGTGTACTGGTGGTCGCGGGAGCTGGCATCGCTGCGCGAGGCATGCGTTGCTGCACGGCGCCTGTACACCAGGCATCGCAGGCTCCGCATCCGGCCTCCGGATGCGCAGGCCAGGGAGGTGGAGCTGTACGAGGAATACAGAGTGGCGAAGGCCGCCCTCCAAGCGGAGATCCTGCGGGCCAGAGATCTAGCTCGTAAGGAGATGCTGGAGTCTCTGAACGGGGACCCGTGGGGATGCCCTTACAAAGGCCCCCCCCGTTGACGCAGAGTCTTCGGCCCCAGCTGGTGGAGGACGTGGTGAGCGCTCTGTTCCCTTCGCGAGGGGTGCATACTGACACCTGCGGTGACAACGCTCCGGAGGAGACTGAGATAGACCTGAGAGTGGCGTTAAACAGGCTGAAGGCCAAAAGTACCGCCCCAGGACCCGACGGCTTACCAAAGCCTTGGTCCTGGCCTTGGAGGATCTCGGGCCTCGACTAAGGGGGTTCTTAAACGCATGCTTGGAGAGAGGCTAGTTACTAGCTAGTACTGGGAAACTGGTCCTCATTAAGAAACCTGGGCACCCTGCGGACTCTCCGTCCGCTTACCAGCCCATCATGGTGCTCATCGAGGTGGGAAAGCTCTTTGAAAGAGTAATTGCTAATCGCCTCGTCGGGCACCTGGTGAGGGTGGGCCAAATCTGGCGGAGAACCAGTTCGGTTTCCGCACGGGGCGCTCAACGGTGGACGCCATCATGCGCGTGAGAGCCTTCACGACGGGGGAACCGGTGACCCGGGGCAAGGTCGTCTTGGCGGTGTCTCTTGACATCGCCAATGCCTTTAACTTCCTGCCCTGAAGTTTTATTAGTTAGGCACTCCGGTATCACCGGATGCCGACCTACCTCCGTCGCGTGGTCGAGGCCTATTTGACAGACAGGGCCGTCATCTGCCCCGGTCACCGAGGTGAGTGGAACCGGCGAGAGATGTCGTGCGGTGTTCCACAGGGTTCGGTTCTGGGGACGCTCCTGTGGGACATCGGCTACGACTGGGTGCTGCGTGCTGACCTCCCGTGCTACGTCAGCGTGATCTGTTACGCTTACGATACGCTTGTTCTGGCACAGGGGAGGTTGCACCAGGTGGCAGCCGACTTGATGACACGCGGGGTCGCGATAGTCGTTGGAAAGATCCGGCAATTCAATTAATTGTGCTTTCATGGTTCTCGGAACAGGCCACCAGCGGGATCCCAAGTTACGATAGGAAGGGTTTACACGGATAGTCTCAACCCGCCTCGTCAGCCACTTGTGAGGAGAGGGGCCGGACCTGGCCGAATGCCAGTACAGCTTTCGGCAACGGCGCTCCACTGTCACGGCGATATCCCGAGTGAGAGTCCTGGCGGAGGAAGCGGTGTCGCGAGGCGGTGTGTTGTTGGCGGTGTCCTTGGACATCTCCAACGCCTTCAACACCCTGCCCTGGAGTTGTATTCGGCAGGCACTGCGTTATCATCGAGTGCCTCCCTACCTCCGCCGCGTCGTCGGGGCTTATTTGGCGGAAAGTTGTGTCACCTATCTGGGACGCGATGGCAGATACCAGCGCCCTATGTCGTGCGGTGTTCCACAGGGTTCGGTCTTGGGCCCGCTATTGTGGAACATCGGGTACGACTGGGTGCTGAGGGGCGAGCTCCGGCCGAGAGTGCAGCTGGTGTGTTACGCTGACGACACACTGGTCGCTGCTCGGGGGAGCTCGCACAGGGAGGCAGCGTTGCTGGCGACGGCTGCGGTCTCACAGGTGGTGAGCCGCATACGGCGCCTCGGCCTGGAGGTGGCCCTCAACAAGTCGGAGGCCATCGTTTTTCATGGCCCCCGGCGATCGCCGCCGCCGGGATCGCTAATTTATTTATTTTATTTATTAAAACTTTATGCACTAGTAAAAACACTGTACAAAGGCGGACTTAATGCCTTAGGCATTTTCTACCAGTCGACCTTAGGGTGGTGCAGCGACAACATGGCAGGTGCAACTTAAAGAAAAACTAAAAATAGAGAGAGAAGAAAAAAATATAAAAAACATTTATAAATACATAGATACATACATACACATAAACAAAGTTATTAAGAAAAAACCAATCCAACGAATTAACGCTGTGATGATTCTACCAACTTCTTGTGAATGTGTACCTTAAAGGACAACCGACTTGAAATTGAATTGAAATTGACTTGTGTTTGAAATTGTGGTCGGGGGGGCCGAATCGCTGTCGAGTCCACCATGAAGTAACTGGGATTGGTGCTCGAAAGCCTGTGGGATTTCGGCCCCCACTTCCGGCGGCTGGCGCCCAAGTTGTTGGGCGCGGCGGGGGCGCTGTCAACGCTGCTTCCTAATCTGGGGGACCCGAGCACCGCCTATAGGCGGTTGTTAGTGGGGATCGTGCGATCGATGGCCCTTTATGGGGCCCCGATCTGGGCGGCTGACCTGACGGCCAGCATCATCACTGTTCTGCGGAGGGCGCAGAGGGTGATGGCCGTCAGAGTCATCAGGGGATATCGCACGATCTCCTACGAGGTGGCTTGCGCACTGGCCGGATCTCCGCCATGGGACCTGGAGGCGAAAGTGCTCGCGTCACTACATAGGTGGCGCGAGGACGCGCGGGCGCGCGGCGATCGACTAACGCAGTGATACTTGGAGTTGCGTCGGTCGCAGCTGCGCGAGGTCCTGGTGGCGGAATAGCGGGACAGGCCTTTCGAGCCCTTCCGCCGGCCTCATCACCATCGAGGCCATCCGGCTGGTGCTCGACCTGTGGCTCGGGAGAAGGCACGGCTCTCTGTCGTTTCGTGCGACGCAGGTCCTCTCGGGGCATGGCTGCTTCGGGAGGTTCTTGTGTCGCATAGGCAGGGAGCCGGACGCTCGATGTCACCACTGCGTCTACGGTTGGGAGGACACGGCGCGGCATACGCTGGCAGAGTGTGCCGCTTGGGAGGAGCCGCGCCGTGCCCTCATCTCTGTGGTAGGCGGTGACCTGTCGCTGCCGGCCGTAGTTCATGCTATGGTCGGCGGTGAGGAGTCCTGGGACGCGGTGGTCTCCTTCTGCGAAGCTGCGGAAAGGGAGAGGGAAATCACAACCGCTCTCCCAGCCCGCAGCAGGCGCATCGGGCGTCGGAGGAGGGCATACGGTGCCCTCTTCCGGACCCGAGGTGGCTTCGCGTGGTGTTCCCGTGCGCCCCTCTTTGACGTAGCGGGGGGAGTCTAACACCTCACTCCCCCCGCCGACGCGAGGTGGCCCGCAGCGGCGGGCCGGCACCAGCCGGGGATTGCGGAAGTCGCATACGTTCCCGCGATCCCCGGCGTAGGTGGGAGATGGAACACCGGGGTGGTTTTAGTCAGTAAGAGTCTGACACGCCCTTCCGCTCCACCCAGAGCGGAAGAAGTCAAAAAAAAGGGCAGAAGAGTGATGATATTTATTTAATTACATACAGGCAAGAATTTTTGTCACTGTTGTACAACTCCCTTTTAAGACACAATTCTGTACTAGACCTAGGCTGAGTTTTAAGATGGGACAAGCTCAAAAAAAGGAGTATCTCAAATAATATTGGCTGAGAGAGCCTCAACAAATGATAAACAACCACAAAAAGAATAGATAGAATTCAAATTACAAAAATGCAAATTGTAGTAAAATAATAGTGTAGTTAGTAATAACACAGATTAGATTAAACTTTAACGCAGCGTCAACGTAAAACAGGCCACCCGCACGTATCTTCGTGAATGATGTTCGATGCAAGCGCAAAATGTTCTTGCATACAATTATTTAATTTTCTGAAAAAATATGACATATGATAAAACATTAATATATAAACATAAATTTAGTAGCGATGATTATATCTTGTGTCAATATGTATAATTACCCGGATCAAGTTGTAAAAGCAAGAGAAGACCAAAGGAATTATGGATAAATGGACTGTGTGAAAGAAGATATGACTAGTTGATAATAACACTACAAAATAAACGAGTATCAGAGAAGTATGGATGAAGAGAAAATGTTGTGCTAAACCCAAAAAAAAGGAAAAGGGCAAGAGAATGATGAAAGTAACCAGAGCAAGCTGACTTCGAAGTAAGTGTGCAAATATCTTGAACAGTTCGAACAGCAGAGTAAAATTTCTCGCATTTGTAGATTAACATTATTTGCCACACCAAATTTTTCACCAACCAAATGAGCATCATCAGTAATGCTGAATTTAGTTTGTCCTGTAACAAAATTATCACTTGATGCATCAATTATTTTATACCAATCGAAAAATGTCAAAGAAATAAAAAAAACTGAAATAATATTTACCATCTTATGGACAGTCAAGCCTAATTTCAACAAGTCAATAATCACTTTAATATTTATAAGAGTGTGAATAAATGCTTCAATCGTATAAAAAAGAATCTGAAAAATATTCAAGCTCAATTTTATAATTATATTTTAAAAGATTCTATCATACCGCAGTAATAAATTACTAGTTATGTTTTCTCTTACATTATTCCACTGCTGATAGTTAAGGTACTTACGAATTGGTGAAAACTATGTTTATAAATATCATAACACTTTAGTATTTCGACATATCCTCGAAACATTCTCGTCCAATAATTTTCTACATCTTCTGAATCTTGAGAGTTGATTTTTTTATTAGTCCACAAACCAACTTTCTTATCCAAAATATGAATCAATCGTATGACATACACAATATTAAAGTCAAAAGCTATTAAAAAGTAAGTCACAAATATGGCATCGAAAGGTACACTCATATTTATAAACAAATAAGTAAAAAAGATGAAATAATAACCCAGGACTACTAGAACAATAATCCAATTGCAAATAATAATGTACATAAAACTAGTTTCATTGTTTATAAATTTGTGAACGTTTTGGAATGTAAGAACAAACTGGACATCACTTTTCGTTCGAGTAACTGCGATCACGAAATTCATAGTAAATCCGACACAATAAAAGATGCAGTTATAGAAAGAAATGTAATACATGAAAGAAGACTGTCCTAAACTTTCAATGTTCGAGACGACCACATAGGTACACTGGACGAATGAAAATATAAATACCAGTGTTGCAATCATTGAAATGAAGTTTGTGAGGAAGCTATTTGGCTTTATTATATTATCTTTAATGCGGTATTTAGGGCAGAAAATGATATTTTGCATCAGGTTCAAGGGACAGAGCATTGCCTGCACATCTTTTTCCACCTGATTGTTTATAGTAAAATTCACAGTATAAATCATTACGAAATTTCGAAATGTCTTTAATGTTGAACAACTTTACACAGTAGCTTTAAAACATACAAGTGGTACTAAAATCGATCGTAAATGTTAACGATATTAACTATTAATATGAAATTAATAATGATAGTAGTTAGAAGAAAAAAAACAGTCCAGATATCATTAGTCACTTTCAAATATCACATCATCACTAAAATTTAGATACATAGCTGATAAAACATACATACTAGGAACCATTAACTGGAAATGTTTTATGTGCTCAATACCTTTTATTAATTTGTAAAACTTATAAAAACTACTTGCATATAATACTAACATCCACCAAAATTATTTTGTTCCATTTTTGTAATCCTGATCCCTCCAACACAACACAACACACAGCAACACAATCGTATTGTTAGTAAGGAGAATCATCAGACCAAATTGTAAAAACGCACGTATCTTGCTGAATGATGCTCGATGTAAGCGGAGTACGTTCTTGCATACTTTTTTTCATTATCTGTTGAATATTGTTTATTTTTTTATTTTTTGATAGTAGTAATAAAATTAAAAAGGTGTTCAATTTATTATGTAAATTTGGTAAATCTTAGCGGAATACTGTTTTTCAAAGTTATTACAGTTAGCGTATTAACGCTACCTGTAATAACTTCGCATCGCATGAGTTATCGCGGCGCTGGAACGCGTATGGCATTTGGAGCAACGCGGGTGGGTTTTAGTCAGTAAGAGTCTGAAATTCCATTCCGCTCCGCCCAGAGGAGTCATAATATAAAAAAGGGTCCATTATCATCTTGGTTTCTGATGTTAGTATTCTAGTGCTACCGCGAAGCGGGGCTCCGTCAACTATTTTAGCGCAGGTGATAATCAGTTACTACGTTTCAATTATCGGGATTTCGTCCATCGGTATTTTAAAATTCGGGATTTTGATACGTACCCATTTAAATTAATAATTCTTAATAAGAAATCATTTGTGATTATAAAATTTGATTTGTTATGATTTGATATTTTTAAATTACATCTAGCAACTTTTGATCAGTCGTTCATTTGATGTCACATACATTGGGATTCTAAAATGTTTCTAAATAAAACATTTGGTCATTTAAATTTTATTTCGTTTATTGTTCTTTTGTAATTTGCTCGAGAAAGTTTTGATTTTTTAATACTATTCGCTTCGCGGGGCTCCTATTTCTGGGTGGTTTTAAAAAAATATAACAACGAAGGCTAAGGAGGGAGCTCCGCTCTGCTTCGCTCCCGCCTTAGCCTTTTAACCTAACCTATCCGAATCGGGGTACAACCGATCATGTTGTGCAAAGGTTTTCTGTATCAGACAGGCGCTTTTCGCTAATATTAATATTATTTTTACCTTTTTTCAGTTAATCCATTTGATAATTAATAATTTATCCAGTAATCCATTTTGACCTTTAAACGATTTGGTCAATAGTGTAATAAATAATATAAACATTGATATTCCAGACTTTGGTCAGCTGAACTTTTGATCAAATGATCATCGTTATTTTAAACTTTGTTGATTTGTACGTTGTTCTTTTGAAATTTGCTCAGAAAAGTTTTGATTTTCTAATATGCAACCATTGGAACGTATATCCTTTCGCATGAAAAAATATTTTTTCAAATCGATTCATAAATGACGGAGTTATGAGGTGACAAACAATAAAAAACATCCTCCTTTTTTAGAAGTCGGTTTAATAGTGTTTTTTTACCAGTGTAATTAGCATCGTTATTTTAAAACAATGTCAAAAGGAAAAATGTTGGTCTAATCGTATAGAAAATTATCCATACCACCCCACCATATCTCCTACGTCAAAGCACTCACATTATATAAAATATTTTTTATTATGCAAATTAGACATATCATCAAAGTAATTTATAATCACACTACTAACAATATCGTTAAAATTTTTGTGAGTCAAACATTAACCATCGATTATATTGTATATCTTGTGTGCCAGAAAGCTATTTTAGCTAGTTTGTATTTATTTAAAATGTTTTCATTTCGAAATAACGAACGAAAATACCCAGTGAATTTTAGTTTGAGCAATAAAGTCGATAAAGATGTGCAAGCGATGCTATTTCCCTTAAATCTGATGCAATATATCATGTTCTGCCCCAAATATTGTGTCAAGAACGATATTATTACTCCAAATAGTCTCAGTTACAACTTCTTTTCAATGATAATAACACTAATATTTGTGTTTTTATTCGCACTCAGTACCTATTTTGTGGACTCCAACGAAGACAATCAACGAAACACCTCTTACATGAGGTTCGCTTTTTATTGCGATTGCATCTTCTACTGTTTCGGTTTCGTTATGAATTTCATAATTGGAGTATTTAAAACCAATAATAATGTTCACTTTGTCCTAAATTTTCAAAAGGTGCACAGATTTCTAAACAAAGAACCCTGTATAAACCATTTCGTTATTTGGAATTGGATTCTTGTAATCTTGGCTCTGGGCTTTTCTTTCACTTTTAGCACTTATTTATATACAAAGCTGAATGCACCTTTGTATGCAGCAGTGACTAACTTTCCTGGGGTTACTTTTGATTTAAATATTGTATATGCTACGCAAGTCATCAGATTGTTGGAATGTAAATTGAAACTATTGAATGCCCAAGTTTTAAATTATCGAGAATTGTATTCTCACGGAGAAAATTTTAACACAAAAGCGTTTCAGGCTTACGTTGATATAATAAAGTGTTATGATTTCTACATACTCGGTTTTCAGCAACTCGTAAGATTCTTACTACTTAAAATCAATCTAAGAAACCGTTAATAAAAATAATAACAGATAAACAAAACGCCATGCGCATTTAATTATGACATTGATTTTGATATTTTTCAGATCCTATTTTATATGTTAAAGGTTATCCACTCATTATGTTACACTCAAATGGTAATAGAAACGTGTAAAGTTGGTATATTATTTAATAACATGGTGAGTACTTTTCAATATTTACTCTCATTAAATTGTGATAACGTGGTGAATACACATGACCGAACTAAATAGATAAACTGTGTAAAAAACATAGGTCTGCAGCATACGCCGTTAGAAATATTCATAATTCTATTTTAGTTGTTTTCAAAGTATGATTTCGTGCGGCATTATATTGTAGGTAAGTGCTACCGACATAGAAACTATTTTCGTTTTACAATAAAGGCCCATTCGCGCAATTTATAAATGAAGTCTAGACACTCTCTCAGAAAAAAAATAATAAAGAGATTAATATAATGACTGTACTGCCTCATTAAATTTATGAGAAAATCCAGTATGGTAATTATTTTAAAAAATTCAGTTATATTCATAATATGAATACTAGGAACTAACACGTTGTGTCTAAAACCGAGCTCAAGAAAATATTTCGTTTAAATGCCAATGTATACGGTTTTATAAAAACTCCCTACTCTCATTCAAAAACTAAGTCTTAAGAAATTAAAGTAATTTGTAAAGCGATGCCTGGAAATCGCTTGCCTGAATACTGACCAACATGACAACCATCTTCCCAGAGGCGGTGGGATGAGCCAGTTTGCAGAGCAGTTCAGAACAACTTACTGACTACGTCTGCTACTACTGCTGAGTGTGCACGCCTGCTGGCTGTGGGAAAATGGGATTCGTTTCTTTGGCTTCATGCCCTAGCGTCGTCGAACCTAGGCACTTTGTTCGACGACACCACTTTCCACCTCGCAGCTTCTCTACGTTTAGGAGTCCTATGTTGTTCTCCTCTTCGCTGTCACTGTGGTGAGGTTGTCAACAGCCTCGGGCACCACGGCCTTTCTTGTAGCCGTAGTGCGGGCCGTTTTGTGCGGCACGCTAATTTAAACGACATAATCCGACGAGCTCTTGTCACCGTCGGCATTCCAGCCGTATAAAAACCCAATGGCTTGGCACGGGACTATGGCAAAAGACCGGACGGCATGTCTTTGTTTCCATGAAAGATGGTTGCGTCCCACACTAAAGGCCTACCCTTTAGTGTGGGACGCAACTTGTGTGGATACTCTTGCGCCATCCCATCTTCCTAGTTCATCGTGTTGTGCTGGTGCTGCTGCTGCGGCTGCGGAGAATTAGTCTCAATAATAAATTCATGATAAATTGTGTTAAATTTTAGGAATGTTGGAAATGTTGCGATGTTGCCGTGTAATGCACTAAAATGATGTCATTTTTTTTAGTGGTATTTCGCAGTTTAACCTGTGAGGTTGTCGACTGCTTAACCGGGTTTGCCTGTGCTGGCCTAAACATAAATATTACAGCCTCCAGGGCCAGCTGCCAGGAATGATAAAAAAAAGATGTTGGGCAAGTTCATCGTTTTATAGGCGCGTGCGCCATAACCATTAAATTGTTCAGTGGCATTGCACTGAACAATATATGAATTATAAGTGGCAAGACAATTTGGATTGTTTTGCTATCTTTTCAGTTAATTATGTTTAGCATTTGTCAGGCTGTTTGAGGACCGTTTGCAGCCTGCGCAAATGTTGTTAGAAACATTTGCGTCCACTTAGGAGCTCCTAAGTAGATCTGAGTTGAGCTACACGATTACTGACTTAAATTTGTGTGGTTCTTTCTTCTAAAGACCACACAGACACTAATCCAGACACTAATTTGTATGGTTAAAAAACGTATTGTAAAATTCGAGAACCATGGTACTCTTGCGGGTTGACATTTGCATTGTATTTACATATATTCAATATCATTTTATGCATAAATAACTTCAACATGTATCCATTGTTTTGCAACTATTTACTGATTTCAAAGAGTTTCCATGAAGTTTCTTGCAGGTTCTACTAGCTTCATATTTTTGACTGACCAACCTTGACAGTTCATAAGTGCCTTTAAATAGTTTATTTGAAATAAAAGCTTTGATGGTACGGGTTGATGGATTTGTCATGTCTTCTAATTTTCGGTTCTAGGGACATCAGTTTCATCACAACACTTTAATCAATTAATTATTTATCACAATTTACTCTGTTACAGGATGCAACTGGATTAATGTTGATAGGCGAAATATGTTGGATCATTAAAGATTTGATGTGGCTCATAATGTTGATTCATCAACTCGAGAAGTTTTACTTAGAGATACAAAATGTCAAAGATACTTGTGCAACTTTATTGAAGTCGACTTGCTCAGGTAATTTCTTAACATGACCATGAAGACTTTTTTTTACTAAATTAGGGTTCCATACAGGCCAGTCAATCTGTGTTATAAAATAAAGTTGGACCGCAGGGTATGTAATAGTTATTTATGATACTAGTGCGGTAAGTTGGTTTTTACAAACGAGTAGACGAATGTAAGCCCGAGACGAAGTCGAGAAAAATTAGTCGAGCATAATTACAAGTTTGTAAAAACCAATTTCCGCACGTTTGCCATAAAACATTTTTCAACACATTTGCGAGAAAACAGTAGATGAAAAAAAAAACTTTTAGATTTTACATATCAGTTGGAAAGTCGCAACAATCTTTGACGTTCCTTATATGAAAATAGCGCGAATTTGCAAATGGCGCCACGTGCGCGTGGTGAAAATTAAGTCAAAAGTCAAAATAATTTATTGTTTAAAGCAGTTCTTATCAACGTAATATGTAGATCGCTGTAACATACCCATAGGGCGTACAATATGCATATTAATATATGTTTTCATTAATTAATATCTAATCCAAACCAAATCTATTTTATCATGCAAAAATACATTATAAATTAATGATCTCTCATGTCAAAATACATTAAAATTCGTCAATATGATACGCATGTCAAAATATTATTATTAAATAATTAAATTATACATAGTCAAAATTAATTCAAATATATAATAACAGTCAATCCTAAAATAATTAAAACAATAAAATGAATAAAACTATCACATATTAAATTATCAAAATTTGTCATTTAAAAACTCCGTAATATAGTACCCCTTAATAATTATCAATTTTTTTAGTTCTCTCTTGAATGAATTAATGTTCAAATTAGAACTACATCTTTCGCCTCATGTTCTCTTTAGTATTAAAATGGGACAAACGTATTGAGCAAAAGCGTTTTCAAGGAGGTTTGATCATTCAGCTTATTTTTTCTAGTAACGTGAAACTCCTTGGTAGAATTCTTATAATTTTTAATTGTAATTAAAAAAACCGTAAAGGATACGCACGGCGCTATACAAAGAGGAGTGCGGTAAAATAGGTACTTAGATGAGAGTACCTATTTTACCGCACGTTCCATTGTTTGGTTCGTAATTTTTAACTTTCGAACAATGTAAACAGGTTCCGTAAATGCATTTTTTTGAGTAAAAATATATTAATGTGTGGGAATCATTTTCTGATATTCACATCAAAATGTTAAAGCTGCTCGTGAATCGGAAAAAAAATTAAAAACAAATGTGAAAAGTTGGAAATCATATTATATACATATATCGTATTATTAATTACTGTAAATTTCTCTTTCCCGAAAATTTAAATAAAAATACTTTAAATGAAATCTTAGTTCTTAATACAAAGAACTATTTGTATTAATTATATATAAATTTCACTATACTAATAAAAAATCTACTTTTCATTCAAAATAAAGATGAAATTACTAAAGGAAAATAAAAGGTCCAAATTTTTCCGGATCCAAACAAAAAGCGCAATTATAAGAATCTGGATATCACTGCCAGATTATTCTTCGTCGGCCCAGGGGGGCTACTCTCTAAGCCCGAAGTCCTTAGTTTCGGGCTTAGTTATAATCGCTAGTCCGTATCACCTTACCACTAAGAATAAATGACAACACGATTTGACAGTTACTTTCAAATCGTGTTTTCATTCATTCTTAGTTCGGGTTCGGAACTAATCGTAATTCCATAGGTGATACGAAGTAGAATACGCCTGCAACTAAGCCCGAAACTACGGACTTCAGGTTTAGAGAGTAGCCCCCCAGGTTCCGCAACTTCTGCATCGGTACCACATCTCCACATTTTTCTGTCTGCAGGGTTTAAAGGAACCTAACATGAATGGCATGACGCTAAGTTCGGTTGCTTCGTTCGCTTACTCTAGTTTCGTCATACCATTCGAACCTAACCTATCCGTGTCGGGATGCCCTAAGTTTCCAGTGGCCAATGTTCCGCTACTTGGCTAGGCAAATGATTAAACGATATCGAACCAAGCCATTTGCCTAGCGGTCCATATACAAAAATATGCGGGATGTTATTTTCAATTTTCAATTTTATGTTATTTTCAATGAAAAGGCTAGGGAGCCAATTAAACGGCTGATTAAGATAGTTAGCTGCGACATTTACAACATAACACATATGATAGAGATAAGACAATATAACAATGGAGTAGTTCAGTTATTGATTGATTCCCGTAAAAACAAGGAGATATAAAATATTGTTATTGTTTTATTTTATACTTTGCATTATATTTTTGTTTTTACAGTTGAGGCGAGAAAAGTCTTCAAGAACGTACTGCGCGTTCATCGAGCATCATTCAGTAAGATACGTGTGTGTGGCCTGTTCTACGTAGACGCTGTGTTACAATTAAGTGTGATGAGCTTTCTTACTAACTACACTGTTGTGTTACTACAGTTTGCATTTTTGTAATCCTGTCTTTAATATATGGTATTTGATGAATATTATACTGACTATTATTTCTGTCTGATGGGTCGGAGCTAGTCGGGGGTCAAAGGCATGTATGAAGTAGCTGCTATCATACAAAGCTTACAGAGAAGTTATTCCTGGACATCATAGCCTGAGCGTAGCATCCATACGTCGTCGCGTTGACTTCTACCCGCATCACATAAAAGTACAAAACCAATATTGACAACTTTTAAACTTACTCTGGGTTCAACTTAGTTTTTGTTTCGTCGCAATCGCAAAGCGCTTCTTGGCATATTATAACGACCTTTGAACTTTAATTTAAGTACTGTATTTACTACCTATGTTACAGAAATAAAAATGATTATTGATTTTATTTATTGATTCGTCCACCATATTACTTGAAGAAAGTTCCATGGGATATGTATTAGTAATCATTCGAAACATCTTAATCTTTTTTAAAATGTACAGTAGTTTTTGGACACATCATGTTTTTGAATGAAGGAGAAGCCCATAATAGAGAAAAATATTATGTATAAACACATAATATTTTTATTGCTTTTCGAACTAGTCTCCGTTCAGTGGGTCCATTTTTCTTAAGGGATCTCTTCGACGCCTTTTTCAAACTCAGCCACGACATTTTCAGGGTTCATCAAACGAATTCTTCTTAGTTTATCTTTTATTTTGGAAATAAATAAAAGTCACAACGTGTCAGGTCGGGACTCTAAGGAGGATGACTCGCAAACCCCCACACCTTCTATAGACAAATATTCGATAGTCCATCTGCGAAGAGAGTTGTCGTGGTGGAGGAGGATCCTGCTTCTTGGGCGCTGTTGTCGAACATTTTCCAAGACAACTGGTAAACAATGACTGACATACCAATTTGTAGTAACAGTCCTTTTGTCTCCTGGGACAATTGTAACGAAATGACCCGTCCGTCGAAAGAATGAGGCAATCATCTTTTTCCCTTGACTTCGGCCCTTCTTTACTTTTGTCGGCAAATCTTCGAATGGAAACATCCATTGCGCAGCTTGTCTTTTAATTCCGGGTTCGTAACAATATATCCAGCTTTAATTACCTGTGACGATGTCATATACAGCATTCGAGTCACCTCCGTCATGTTTTATATCTTCCGTCAAATTATGAGGTATCTATCTAGTACAAAGCTTTCTGACGCCTAAATGTTCATGAAGTCTTTTTGTACTTAACTCATACCAATGCCTAAAGCTGTCCGAATCTGTTGATATGTCACCCTTCTATCAGCTTCTATCATTAGCCGCACAGAACTCACGTTATCTTCAGTAGTCACCGTAGAAGGTCCTTCTCGCGAATCATCAGTTTGTTTGCTTCGACCACGTTTACACTCATTAAACCAGTTGTAAACAGTGGTACGGATGGGGCTTCGTCATGAAATACTTATCCAAGTCTACCGTAATATTGTTGTTGAGTTAGACCGCAACGAAAGTCGTAGGCAATAAATCAAATTTTCTCTGGTTGTTAGTGCTAAAGACTCACAAACTACCAGGCTATGAATTTGGCTACATTGCTACATAAAATATATTGGTACATTGCTTGAAGGTAAAGTAGAATAGAAGAACCTTTTCTACACACTTACTCGAAAACTAGCTCTTATTGCCCCTCTGTTAGGTTCAGTTCGCCTCTCCATACAAACGAACACGACTCAAGAAAAAAAAATTGTCCGGCCATTAAACTTTTTGTCACAAAAATTTATATTCATTAAATTGTATTAAGGACTCAGGACTCTCAGAAAGGGCCTATTTTTTATTTAACATTAAACAATCAAATTTTCTTTTTTTCCATCGATTAAAATATATTTTTTAGTTTAATAAACATTCTTGGTTATTCTATGGTTTAAAACACGATATTTACAACTTCACTTGATCATAAAAAATCACGAAAACAGGGAAATTATTGATCTGTTTTTAGGTCGTACTTGAAGTAGATTCTCCTAAAAAACATGCCATTAAATAGGCAATGACGTTTAAAAGAATATTCCATGGTTATTTTTCTTAAAAACAGTACCTATATTATTCAAACAAGATATTATTATAAAACAAAAGCGGCCTGCGCGCTTCGCTTCATAGTCCGGTTAAGCAGTCACCAGCCCCAGCGTGCTGAACTGCGAGTGGTCCCCATAAAAAAAAAAAAAAAAAAAAAAAAAAGCGCTTCGCTTCAGTAGCCCGCCGGGCGTCACCGAGGTAGGTCGTTTGCTGGCTCGCTGCGATCCCCGTAAGAAGGAAAATTAGGTACCTACTTGCTTTCGTCACAGTACGCAGCACTAGCAAGCACCATAAATTTATTGTTATAGTAATAACGTAAATACAAACCAGTTGATATTTTCGTTTTTAATATTACAATATGCAGACAACAACAGTAGCACAACTACAACAAAAAAAAATCTTCTAAAAGGAATAACCAAAGCAATACACGAAAATAGAAACCAAATAGTAAAATACAGCAAAAATACGAAGACCTGCTCCATAAAGAAAAAGAGCAATTGGTACTCCCAAATTCAGGGCCAACTACATGTCACAGGACGGCAGGTATGTCTTCTTGGAATCTGGTCAGGTGAGATGAGCCTTTGTTCACAGAACGTATAGAAAGAGATGACAATTTCAGGCTAACAAATATGGAGCCAAAGCTGGAACAGTTTTACTTCAAATGCTTACTGCGAGAAATCGTAGACTGTAGTAGAAATGAAAGTGGCATGTCAATAAGACACCATGCATTGCAAGATAAAGAAAATGAGCAGCCTAATAAGTGCACATCCAGTACACACTCTCCGCCTCAACTATATTTGCAGCAACGAGGTCCTAGCACGAGTGTGATTAATATTCGTGATTTTTTATTTGAATTTATACTTTTTTTTACTTTTGTTTTTTTTTTTCCGAGCGTAAATTATTGGAACGAAGTTCCTTATCGCGCGTTGTGAAAGGGGGCTAGACGGAAAAAATTCTTACGAAAAGTTGTCACGACACTTTTTGCTATTGTAAGCCGTGCGGCGTGCGCATGTTTCTCTGTCTGTCTCTCTCTCTCTCTTATAGAAAGCAAGCCAGATATTTTCATTTCCTCTTTCTAACGACACTTTTTTATTAATTAAAAACCGGCCAAGTGTGAGTCGGATTCGCGCATGAAGGGAAGACGACAGACAGACGGACAGACAGACGGACAGACAGACGAACAGACAGACGGACAGACAGACGGCCAGACAGACGGAAGGATAGACGGACAGACAAACGGACAGAAAGACGGACAGACAGACCAACGGACAGACGGACAGACAGACGGCCAGACAGACGGATGGATAGACGCACAGACAGACGGAGAGACAGACGGACAGACAGACGGACAGACAGACGGACAGACAAACGGACAGAAAGACGGACAGACAGACGGACAGACAGATGGCCAGACAGACGGACGGACAGACAGACGGACAGACAGACGGACAGACAGACGGATAGACAGACGGTCGGACAGACGGACGTATAGACATACGGATAGACAGACGGCCAGACAGACGGACAGACAGACGGACAGACAGATGGATAGACAGACGGACAGACAGACGGATAGACAGACGGTCGGACAGACAGATAGACAGACAGACGGACAGACAGACGGATAGACAGACGGTCGGACAGACGGACGGATAGACAGACGGACAGACAGACGGATAGACAGACGGTCGGACAGACAGATGGACAGACAGACGGACAGACAGACGGCTAGACAGACGGACGGACAGACAGACGGATAGACAGACGGTCGGACAAACAGACGGACAGACAAACGGACAGAAAGCCGGACAGACAGACGGACAGACAGACGGACAGACAGACGTACAGACATACGGACAGACAGACGGATGGACAGACGGACAGACAGACAGACGGACAGACAGACGGACAGACAGACGGACAGACGGACAGCGGAGTCTTAGTAATAGGGTCCCGTTTTACCCTTTGGGTACGGAACTCTAAAAACATTTAAATAAACAAGTTTTTAAAATATTCGCCTAACTCTCAGCAAACCCTATAAAAATAATTTAGTTTTCCCGCCGTCTTTGGGAGTTCACTATAGGATTTAAAATTATGTCACACTGTTGTGTTTACGAAGTGGAGAGAGTAATAATAATAATAATTACGTCCGTTACGCAGTTGGGTAAAGGGCCTGATACAGAAGGCAGTACTCCTCGATACGGCTCGTATTGTGAGGAGGTTCCTTTCTCTGGAACCCTAACCACCGGTAGCTTGGACTCTGCTCCCGACACTGGCGGACTACTACTTTTTATATTTTTAAATGTTTTTTTTTTTAATTTTTTAATGTTTTTTTTTAAAGAAATATTTAAAAATGTAAATTAGTATGTAAGGAAAATGAATAAAGAGAATAATAATAATTATATACACACACTCTTAGAAAGGAACTTCGTTCCATCCGGGTGTCCCTTGACACCTCTCAAGTTTTTTATATCTTAAATTATATATTGTAGTATTTCTAATAAATAATTGACTGTCATGTTTAAAAACAAAGTTAACTGAACCTACTGTTACAATTGTACGTAAGAACTTTCTCTGCAGCCCTTACCACTTTTTATATTTTTAATTTTTTTTTTTTTTAAGTGTTTTTTTAAGAAATATTTAAAAATGTAAATTAGTACTAAGGAAAATAAATAAAGAGAATAATAATAATTTATTTCAGTTACTTTACAACTTCTACAATATATCTTACATAGGGGTCTCCTTTTAAGTATGATAAATACCTGTGATAGGAGGCCCCGCTTTTCTAAAACTAGTACAATAGTATGTACCTAGGAGAATGCTTACATGAACTTTTTAAAATTAGGTAACTTATTAACTAATGGAAGAAAAAATTAAAAAGGTAAACAAACAAAAACGATTAACCTAAAAACATGTGCGTGTATACGTGTGTGCGGGTGTGTTGTGTAAGTGTGTATGTGTGTGTTTGTGTGTTTGTAAAGAGTGTGTCAGTGTATGTTAAGTATGTATGTGTATGCGCCACTTATCGCCAGACTATCACACGATAGTTTATAAAAGAGTCTTGATGTCTTCATAGCTTTTGCTTTTTAGCCAATCTATCAGAGATTTTTTACAATCCCGATAAGTCATGGGGAAAATATTTAAAAGTTTATTTAGTTTGTTGTAGATGGAAGCGGATTGTCTGGTATACTATATTTTTGCGTATTTTGTTTTCACTGAGACTTCCGGTGCAACAAGATATTTCCTTCTTTTTCTATCGAGGCTGGGATCATAAGGGAGAGTTTTAATGGAGTTTTAAAACAGCATGTAGGACATATAATTTCCTGACTGTGAGAACACAATTGAGCGAATAAAGGTCAAAGACAAAGTCAATTCATTTATTTCAACTAGACCATTGAAAGGCACTTTTGAACGTCAAATTTACAGTTTAAAATTAAAATATAAGTGACTCTAGTTGTCCATTCGCAAAAAGTAGATTCTTATGGAGAAGAACGGACAAGAAACTCCATAGTTACTCTTTTCAAATATACGTTTTACAATATTTTGTATACATAGGTACATTGATCAATTGATTATATTATGTGAGCACAATGCATCCAACATTACACTAATATACAGCACACACTTATATACTATAGGTACAACAAAGCAATACCAGCAGAGATAAAATTAAGTTTGCTAGTAAGGGACATGGTACTCACATATTTACAATATAATTAAAAACAATGGATCAGTGTGTGAGTTAAATTACATATTAAAAACCTGAAAGTACACCAGTAAATAAAACAAGTTTGACTTTTTCTACTATACCCTCGATTGTCCTATGGAGCAGGACCAGCATGTTTCCAAGCATTCTTATCTTTAATATAATCATCTAGTTTGTAATATGCTTGTTTACAAAGTGTGGTTTTAATGTAAGTTTTAAATTTTCTTTCATTTAGTTCTAATATGTCACAAGGTATTTTGTTGTAACATTTAACACAGTACCCCATGAAAGATGTTCGTACTTTGGCTAATCTATAAAATGTTTGATCTAAATTATTTTTATTTCTAGTATTAATATGATGTCTATCACTAATTTTGTTAAAGAGATGTCGATTTTTTCTTACATACATAATATTCTCATAAATGAATTGACAAGGTACTGTCATAATATTAATCTTTTTAAAAATTTCCCTAAGAGAATCGCGCCGACGAAGATTATAAATGGCTCTAACAACACGCTTTTGCAAAATAAATACAGATTCAATGTCAGCAGCACGACCCCACAGCAAAATACCGTACGACATAATGCCGTGAAAGTAACTAAAATAGACCAAGCGCGCGATTTCTGCATCTGTTAACTGTCTTATCTTTCTACAGATATTCTATTTCACGAAGTCCGTTTGGCTCTGGTTGTAGTAGTGACGTGTAGTGATAGGCGCGCTAGTGTGTGTAAACGTAGGTAGCGTTAGGAAAGAAATCTGACACGCATTATATATTTATTTAATAAATTATATAGACAATTTAAGTAAATAATATTTAGCTATTAGAATGATAAGTTGCAGAGAAAAGAAACAACAGTTGAAAGTAAATAATATTTTTATTTATTACAGAGAAGAAACAAAAAAATCAGCACTTAATCACTATCAAATTCAATTTCTGATTCGCTTTCGTCAGAATCGTTCCCTAAGTTAATTATGAACTCAAAATCCAGGTCGTATTTCAAGTATTCTTTTTCAATTTTTTCAACATGAGCACAGGTTTTTTGCCATGTTTCACTGGTTACTCTATCCAAGCTTTCAAAGATCAGTCTTTCCATGTTCGTCATGTTTTGTTCGATATTCTTTGATGCGATATAATTTTTTACAATACCCCAAATATTTTCCATAGCATTTAATTCTGGGTGATAGGGGGGAAGACGTATGACATCAAAATCCTTGCTCTTAATAAAATCATCAATTTTATACGTTATGTGTTCATCTTTGTGTTTTTTTTATAATATCGTACAATTCCAATTTAAGGAGAGATTGCTCAAATGCTATGCCCTTATCCCTGAGCCATTGCTGCATGTCTGCTTTCTTTGTAGCCGACGTCGGTAGTTTTTCAGTCCGTGTGTTGTGATATGAAGCATTGTCTAAGACAATGACAGAGCGTGGGGATAAATTGGGTAAAAGTTTTTCGTTTAGCCATTTAACATAATTATCGTAGCTCATATTAGAATGGTAATCGCCAGCTGTTGAGTTGGCTTTATAAATCAATGAAGCATTTTCAATAAATCCATCCTTTGTACCCGCATGCACTAATATAAAGCGAGTGCCTGTGCTAATTTTTTTTAAGAATGGTGTATTCTCTTTTTTTTGTGCCCAGGTGTTGTTTCGCACGTGTGTTGAAAGGAGATAACTTTCATCGGTGTACACAATTGGGCGACCTTGACTGCGATATTCTGACATCTTTTTCAAAAATTTTAAACGCCACATTTGTATATCATGACGCTCCGTCAAAACTTTACGGTTATTCTCTGTTTTACGCCACTTGTAACCTAACTTCAGTAACAATTGACGAACAGTTTCGATACAACCATCAAAACCAATTTTTTCATTTAATACAGTTTTTAACTTAGCCAACGTTGGAATTTCTTTATGGATGACATGGAAATTTTGTATAGTACTGCGAACAACATCGGCTGTAAAATTATCTATTTCTATCTTACTATCCCACTTTCTTCTTTTCTTCATAGGAGAAGTGAAATTTGATGAGCAGGATGGCAATTCCTTCTCTTCTTTTAATATCCGTTGAACAGTTTTCATAGAAACACCTGTAGCCTCAGCTAATAATATCTCGTAAATGAGACAAATCACAGTTAGGTTCCGCAACTGATTTTGTGAATTCATACTCTTCTCGCAGGAAATGATAAACGCTAGCTATCATGCTTCGACCCTAGAACAAAACCAAATCGAAATACCTATTTAAGTAACAAGTTTCATAATATTAGATAGATAAACTCTTAATAGCACACAAAAAGTAGTAACAATAGTTAAAAAAAAATGTTACCTCACTGTGGACAACTTTTCTGCGTTTACTTGCCATGCTGACGTTACTCTTTGAATTTTTTGGCGCGGAAACAAAACACTAGTGACTCTGACCGCGTCGCGATCGTGACTGAGCGCTCCCGAGGTTACGCACACTAAAACAGTGTGCACGTACAGACCTTACAACATTCATAGTCAAACGGACTTCGTGAAATAGAATATCTGTAACAGCATAAGCGGCTGAGCTTAGCCGCCCCGCAAGAGATTTTATGTGAGGTCCCCATTGCAATTTCTCGTCTAAAGTGATTCCCAGGAAAACCGTCTGATCAATAAATTCCAGTTTTTGTCAATTCAATACGATGTCACATTCGGTGCTTCTAACATTTGGTAAAGTAAATTTAATACATTTGGTCTTTTTTTCATTTAGTACTAAGTTGTTTGCCGTAAACCAAAGTGAGACCTGATGAATAGAGTTATTGACATCATCAAGACTTTGTGACCGTCGGTCTATCCTAAATATCAATGATGTGTCATCAGCAAATAATCTCTTGGTCTTCAGAAGGTAATCTATACGATTTGAAGTACATGACCTTCAAAAGAGATCTTTGTGCTCGCTCCAATTCTAGAAATTTCATCTTTGTACCCCGCCCCAAACAGGTATACAGTACACGAAAACTGACTGGACCAGTGAAACATAAATTTGGTCTAAGAGACTCTTGGAGGTAACAACATGTCTTAAAGGCTTGAAGATCCAAATGAGCTTTCTAGTTCGAGCCATGACCATTTCTGTGTGTAGATGCCAAGATAAGCGTTGGTCAACCATAATACCAAGATATTTTATATCAGTCACTTTTGTGATTGTAATACATGAACAATTTGTGCTAAGTGGAAAATTATCACAATTATGGATTCTAAGGTTATAGTTAGGTCCAGGTTGAGTGTTGTTGTATTTTCTAAACGCGATATACTTAGTTTTAGAGGTTTTTAATGTTAGCTAATAAGAATTTAACCATTTAGCAATATGTGTGAGCCCCCTATCAGCATTTCTATGTACAGATACCCATGTGTCTCCAGTGAAAGGAAGGGCTGTGTCATCTGCATAGGAAAAAACTCGCCCATTGTCAAACTTCATTTCGCAAAGATTATTAATGTAAATAAGAAAGAGCGTCTAACACTGCCTTGCGGGACACCGAAACTCACCCTTAGCTCATCACTGACGTAATTTCCTATTTTTACACATTGCTTTCTATCCTGGAGATAATCTGTTAGCAAAGCTAAGGGAACTCCTCTAATACCTATGTTATCTAGACTACCCACAAGGATGGGAACAGAGACGGTGTCGAAAGCTTTTTTTAGATCCAGGAATACAGTTAGACACTTTTTTCCTTTATCAAATTGGTTCACAATATGAGAAGTTAATGCTGAGACTGCGTCTTCTGTCAATAATCCTTGTCTCAAAACCGTATTGAGCTAGAGAAATTATGTTATATTTGTTAAGGTAATTTATTAACCGAGTATTAATTAACTTTTCTAAAATTTTTATGATTACAGGTAAAACCGAGATAGGTCTATAATTGCTCAAAAAAAAAAACTCATCAATATACCATGTTCTTCCCTAGGATTAGTTTCTAGAATCACAAAGGATGAGGCTTGTAAGTCGGTTAAAGTATGAGTACCTGAATCCCGCGATAAATTGGAAGAAATAATTTCTTCAGCCAACGTCTTACCAATGTTACTATACTGATAACGACACATGATGACTCACAATAATAGAAGTACAAGTAAAATAATCATATTGAGCTGATCATAGCCTAACTCTAACTCAGGTTAATGCGTATTTAAAAGAGATTTACTGACAAGAAAAATTAAAACTAATGTCATTGAGTATGCAAAACGACAATTTAATGAGAATTACAAAATAGCGAACTGTAGCAATACAACAGTATAGTTAGAAAGAAGCATCAAAAGACTTAATAGTAACGCAGCGTCTACGTAGAACAGACCACACACACGTATCTTGCTGAATGATGCTCGATGCAAACGCAGTATATTTTTACATAGTTTTTTGTCATAATCTGTTAACAATTTCAAATACTACATTCAGTTGACATAATAAAGTCTATTTTTTTTTTATTTATGGGAGAAACTATTTCTAATAGCTAGAGAAAAGTTTAAATCATGCACACTTAAAAAATATAATGTGGTATATATTATGTTATAAAATATTTACCAGAGCAAGCGGACTTCAAAAAAAGACTGCAAGTATCTTGAACACTTAGGATAGCTATGTAGAATTTTTCGCATTGTCTTATCAACATTGTTTGCCACATCAAACTCTTAATCGACCACCAAAATATGATTAGCGATCCCATAATGATCTTGTCCTAGAAAAAACAAAGTTTAAAGCTGCGACCCTTAAGCAGTTAAGCACCGATCAAAAGTGTTGCTCTAAACGACGACACATAAAATTAAAATAATTCTCACCTCTATGCCTATTTTCAACAAGTCAATTATCATTTGAACGTTAACCAAAGAATGGAAGAATACTTCCATCATGTAATAAAGTGCCTGAAAAAGTACTTTTTTACTCATTTATTGCACTAAAGTCATTCTTACTCAATCGCATGCAAACATGATCGGTTCATTAAACTAAATTGAATAATGTATTCTAAAACGATATGGCATTGAGAGACATGACAAAACAGCGAAATCAGCTCGAAATGACTTACTACCGCCAATTATAACCATCTGTCTTACTACAAATCTACTGAATAATAAGAATTAAGTACTTACGAATGGCTGAAAACAATCTTTATGGATACCATAAGACGCTAAAATATCTACGTAAGCCTGAAACATATTATGCTTCCTACGGCGTTCTTCGTGAACATTTTCTATTTGCTGAGAATTGAAATCTTGAACATTCCATTGCACAACTTTATTTTCCAGAATTTTAATAATTCTTGTGAAATAAACAATATTCAAATCGAAAGCAACGAGAAAGTAGAAAACACAAATAATTCGAAAAGAACCGTTCATTAGTATATAACAACATGTGTAAACAATCACGTAAAAAACCACAGGCAAGATTACAATTATGTAATTCCAAATGATAAAATTATTGAAACTGGATTTATCTTTAAGAAATCTGTTGACTTTTTGAAAGGTTAAGATAAACTGAATATTATTTTTAGTTTGAATAATTCCGATCACAAAATTCATAGCAAAACCGGAACAGTAGAAGATGACGTTATAAATTGAAACCACACACATGAAGGAACTATGTAGACTACCCTCCATAACTATCAGACGAAAGCTGAGTGCGAATGAAAATATGATTACTACTGTCGCAATCATTGAAACAAACTTTGAGATGAAGCTGTTTGGAGTGATAATATTATCTTTGATGCGATATTTAGGACAAAACATTATGTACGACATCAGATTTAAAGGCAAGAGCATCGACTGCACATCTTTGTCCACCATATTCCTTGAAAAAGGTTCGACAGGATATGTTTTTCTCATGTTAAGAAATGTTTTTATTTTTCTCAACATAAACAGTCGTTTTCCAGCTCAAAATTATACTGTAATCGATAATAAAGTATCTAAATGTATGTATGTTATTCACATTCTATTTATTATCATAATAACTTTGAAGTCAATCATCAATTAGTATTATGAATTTGGGTCGGTACATAAACAATGTTAGAAAGAAGAAAGAAACCACGTTTATTCCGCCCAAAATGACATATAAAAATTACAAGGTTGGAGAATGTACTCCACTACACTCCCCAACCTACATGCACTAAGAAAGAATATCACAAAATTCCTACGGGAACGGAAAAAAAACGGGATATGTGCGCACGGAGTCGCGGGCAAAAGCTAGTAATATATATAAATCCAAGCTGTGCGTCACATCTGAGCAAGAATAGGTCGCTGCTCATCTTGTCATACCGCTGGTCAAATCCTGCAATTAACGGTGTTGATTTGCAGAAACCACCGTTCGAGTGACATTATGGCGTCCTCCTTTGTGAGTCAACATACATGTGATAGGGTATTTGACTAAAAAATCTAATTAGTCCGTCAGATAGATTTACAAAAATATAATTTCCAATATTTTTCGATAATCTAACTGACGGACTAAATAGAATCATATTTTTTATAACCCAGGCATCATCTATTTAGCAGGTAGTAAGTACATACATTTTAAACATTACACCACTTATAATTAAATACAGGAATTAATTACAACTCATTACGAATAATAACAATAAGATTTACATAATCTATTTATAATTATGTCACCGGAAAATCGCAAACGCCGTAAGATTGTAATAAATCTGTTAGATTATAATTTCTCGATATTATTATGAAAAATCGTTTTGTTTGCAAAACGATTTTTCAATAGTTTCCAATATAACCGTGTCTAATAAAAAAAAAATAGTTTACAATTTCACGCGATAATTTACAATCTTACGGCGTTCGCAATTTTCCGGTGACCTACACATAATTGCTTGTCCTGACTGATTCATCAACGCAAGGGCTAAAAATATGAAATTTTGGCAGTTGTTGCATTTTATGATGAAATCATCCACTAAGGGAGGATTTCTTCGAAATTAATAACCAGAAGCTTGTATTGTACAAGCTTCTGGTTAGAAATAAATACGAAAACATATCAGCGTTTTTTTTTAATCTACCCTTTAAGAGGGTGAAATGGAAGATGAAAGTTTATATAGGAAGTCCGTGATTATTGGACTCTCAGAAAGGGCCTATCTTTGATTCAATAATCAAATATTCTTTGTTTCGATCTGATTAAAATATATTTTGTAGTTTAATAAACATTCTTGGTTATTCTATGGTTCAAAACACGATATTTACAACTTCACTCGATCATAAAAAATCGCGAAAACAGGGAAATTATTGATCGTTTTTTTAAGTCGTACTTGAAGTAGATTCAACTTTTACTCTAAAAAACATGCCAAAAAATAAGCAATGACATTTAAAAAAATATTCTATGGTTATTTTTCTCAAAACAGTATATTCAAACAAGATATTATTATTAAAAAAAGCGACCTGCGCGCTTCGCTTCAGTAGTCAGTAGCCCGCCGGGCGTCACCGAGGTAAGGCCCGTGTCGTTTGCTGGCTGCTGCGATCGCCGTAAGGAAGTTGCATATATAGGTAAAATTAGGTACCTACTTGCTTTCGTCACAGTACTAGCACTAGCAGGCACCATAAATTTATAATTATAGTAATAACGTAAATACAAACCAGTTGATATTTTCGTTTTTAATATTACAATACGCAGACAATAACAGTAGCACAACTACAACAAACAAAATCTTATAAAAAAGGAATGGCCAAAGCAATACTCGAAAATAAAAGCCAAATATTAAAATACAGCAAAAATACGAAGACCTGCTCCATAAAGAAAAAGAGCAATTGGTACTACCAAATTCAGGGCCAACTACATGTCACAGGACGGCAGGTATGTCTTCTTGGAATCTGGTCAGGTGAGAATGAGCCGTTGTTCACAGAACGTATAGAAAGAGATGACAATTTCAGGCTAACAAATATGGAGCCAAAGCTGGTACAGTTTTACTTCAAATGCTTACTGCCAGAAATCGTAGACAGTAGAAATGAAAGTGGCATGCCAATAAGACATTATGCATTGCAAGATAAAGAAAATGAGCAGCCCAATAAGTACACATCCAGTACACACTCTCCGCCTCAACCAGATTTGCAGCAACGAGGTCCTAGCACGAGCGTGATTAATATTTGTGATTTTTTTATATAATTTTATACTTTTTTTTACTTTTGTTTTTTTTTGCCGAGCGTAAATTATTATATCTTTAATTATATATTGTAGTATTTCTTATTTCTAATAAAGAATTGATTGTCATGTGTCAAAACAAAGTTAACTGTACCTACTGTTACAATTTTACGTGAGAAATATGCAAGCAATCAAACGAACAAAAAACGACAAATTAAATTAACATTTATTCCAAAACGAAGTTAACCTACTGTTACAATTTTTGCAGGGACGCAAAATTGTTGCACAGCGGGGTCAGCAAGTTCATTTGAACTGCGCCTTCGCGCGACTTGCTGCGAGCGGAGGAAAGTAACGCTAAGTGCCTACTGCGCTCGAATATCCTGGCCTTAAGTTTTTCGAGCACCACGTGGGTATTTCTCATTGCACCTGAGGCGGAATAGACGTCTAGGCTGAAGGCGAGGTGGTTATGGAGCCGAGAGTCTGGAATGACAAAGTTTACTCACTTTCCTCAAAATATACTATATAATAATAATAATCTGTGACTCGACTGTCAACCAAGTGACACGAATTTTTTCACGTCCAATTTTAATAAATTTATATACCAATAAATCCGTTAATATATCATAACAAAATGACAATAAGATGGAAAAAAAACAATAGACAATAGTGTAATAAAACTGATATAAAATGAAGAAAACCGATTTAATATGAAAAAATTATGTTGACAAAAGCCGCAGCTCAACGAGCACGCCTACCACCTCCGGCCTCATCGCTCAACTCCGCCTCGCCGCCGCCGGAACCCAGCCCCACCGTGAGTGCTGTGATACCGGCCGTAGCAGTTGCATCGAGCTCAAGTGATGAGTACTTCTCGCCGCCCACGTCGCCACTACCTGCACGTCGACGAAGAGGACGCCGGTCGCCGGACGGCTTAGGACCTCGAGGCCCACCGGCCTCTGATAGGGTCCCGGTGGAAGTGTGCAGCGCATGCGATGGACGCAAACCATTAATGAAAACGTCATGCGCTCATACTATGGGGCTACAGAGGGGGGAACTAACTTGACTGCGTACCGTGGTCCGATGCTCTCTCTGTCTCAGGTGCTTGAGCCAGCTGTCAACGTATCAGCCCAACGACTATCGGATCAGGTGCGGGTCATCCAACGTAACCGTATGTTGGATGACGCCGTACTTGATAGACTGCGTCTGGAATCACGGAATGGCCGCGTCTCAGCTGCTTCACCACCGGCCGCAGTGCAAATACAATCTAGTGTTTCACCGCGACCCAACAACGTCGGTGAAGATGATGATGATGGGGCTATATCCGTGAGTACCCAATGCAATGAGCGATTGAGGAGCGCTTTGGAGGATGCTTTCCGAGAGTATCGCTCCACACCGCCTGAGCTTAGGCCCCGTCTACCTCGTTTGCCCATGCATAATAAAAATAGGGCGCTAACCACCACCAGCAACTTGCTTTTAAATACAATCTTTTGAAATCGGAAGTACCGTACTACAGGTATGTGCCCGACCCAGTTCTCGAAAATGGCAATTGCACGTTGTATTGGGATCGGTCTATCATCACTGATAGGACTATTAACGCGCCGCACAATGATAATCGATGTTACCATCCCGCATGACGAGAACCTCGTGAAGGGTGAGAAAGAGAAGCAAATCAAGTATCTCGAATTAGCACACGAGGTAGTCGACATGTGGAATGTGGACTCGGCTGTCATTTTGCCGATTATCGTTACGGCCAATGGCCTCATGGCCAAAAGCTTCGACGACCATCTGTCGGAGCTGGAGTTACGCAGTTGGGTAAAGGGCCTGATACAGAAGGCAGTACTTCTCGATACGGCTCGTATAGTGAGGAGGTTCCTTTCTCTGCAGCCCTTACCACCGGTAGCTTGGACTCTGCCCCCGACACCGGCGGACTACTACTTTTTATATTTTTAAATGATTTTTTTTGTACATGTGCGTGTATACGTGTGTGCGGGTGTGTTGTGTAAGTGTGTATGTGTGTGTTTGTGTGTTTGTAAAGAGTGTATCAGTGTATGTTAAGTATGTATGTGTATGCGCCACTTATCGCCAGACTATCAAACGATAGTTTATAAAAGAGTCTTGATGTCTTCATAGCTTTTGCTTTTTAGCCAATCTATCAGAGATTTTTTACAATCCCGATAAGTCATGGGGAAAATATTTAAAAGTTTATTTAGTTTGTTGTAGATGGAAGCGGATTGTCTGGTATACTATATTTTTGCGTATGTTGTTTTCACTGAGACTTCCGGTGCAACAAGATATTTCCTTCTTTTTCTATCGAGGCTGGGATCATAAGGGAGAGTTTTAATGGAGTTTTAAAACAGCATGTAGGACATATAATTTCCTGACTGTGAGAACACAATTGAGCGAATAAAGGTCTTCAGAAGGTAATGTTACGCGCCAGAATTAATGTCGGGTACATTAAGTTACTACTAGCGCCATCTAGTATCGAGTAGCAGAACTAGTAGAGTCAAGTACCTTCTAGACATTTCTTTGCTAGAACATTCTACACTTCTCGGTATCTGGTCAGTCGGCAGCGGTAGTTACGAGTACTTTCCAGATGTTTCGAGAATGGAAGTTTCTAGAATAAACTGACCTATAAAAGGAGCGCGTATTCCGCGACCGGTTCAGTATTGGATTAGCGATACAAGCGAATACTTCAAAAGCGAACTTCAAGTGCGAATAAAGTGATCAGTGGTGAAGTTGTGTGTTATAATTAGTGAGTTTAAAGTTGTAATTAGTGTTTTTAAATTAAAGTGTCATTTTGGTTATTTAATCGGCTGTTTTTATTGTCACGAACCCCAAGCTCGTAACAATTGGTGTCAGAAGAGTGGATATTTAAACCATGCCGATTCTACCAAAGGACGACACGGAGGGTATCCGTACCCGGAGTCAACGTCAGCAGGAGACGGACCAGAGGCGTTTTGGAGGTACAACACCGCAGACGTCGGAGGGCCAGTTGCCGATTATGGAGGCCGGTCCATCCACAGCAGCTCCAGCATCTGCAGCACCAGACTTTGCTGCTCTGATGCTGATGCTGCAGGAACAGGCCCGCCGTCAGGAGGAGCAGGCCCGCCGGTTAGAAGAACAGCTGCAGCGTGACAAAGAGGAACAGGCTCGCCGGCAGGAGGAACAGGCCCGTCGGTTGGAAGAACAGCTGCAGCGTGACAAGGAGGAGCAGGCGCGCCGCCAGGAAGAACAGATGCTCCTTATGAAGGACCTTCACGCTACCTTTGGAAAAGACATGAAGGAGGTGAAGGATAAGGTTGCTCAGCATGACAACCGCCTGTCAAAAGCTGAAACCCAGATCAGCAAGTTTAATTACGTCATTGCTGATGTTAAGAAAGAGTTGGGCAACCTTAAGGTTGGAGATGGGATGGCAGTTTCCGTAGCTACTACACCTTCTCAACGTGGATTCAAAGTGCCGCCGTTCGATGGGACATCTTCCTGGTCAGCCTACAAAAGACAGTTTGAAGCTGTTATGAAGGCGAATGGGTGGAGTAAAAATCAGGCCATGACTGCTCTCACCCTAGGCCTGCGCGACCAGGCCTTAACTGTCCTGGAAGCTCTCGATAAGGAAGTGACTTATGAGCAACTCCTTGAGGCGTTGGAAGCTAGATATGGCGACGCTCATCTGGAACACGTGTTTCGTGCGCAGCTCAAGGATCGCGTGCAACGCAGCGGTGAAAACCTGCAGCAGTGGGCCCTTGAAGTGGAGAAGCTGGTTCGAAAAGCTTACCAGTCCATACCTGCGCTCATCGAAGGGAACCTGGTGCAGGCATTCACCGATGGAATCCGCGATCTTGAAGTTAGAGCTGCTGTGAGGCTCGGGCACCACGGGACGCTTAAGGACGCTTTGGCTCATGCACTGGAGGTGGAAGCTGTACGGCAGGATCATCGTTCCCATCGCGTCAGGGAGGTTGCAGCGGCTTCAGTTCGCGACCGTTTAAAAGGATACAGCCCTAGGTGCTACGGCTGTGGGGAAACGGGCCACCTTCGATCCAGTTGCCCAAAGAGAACAATAGACAGGGAAGCTGTGTGTCAGGATAGTCGTTCCCACCGCGGCAGGGAGGTTGCAACAGCTGCAGTTCGCGACCGATTTATAAGGTACCGTCCCAGATGCTACGGTTGTGGTGAAAGGGGCCACCTTCGATCCAGTTGCCCTAAGCGAACTGCGGACAGGAAAGATAGCCGATTTCCAGAAGGTAGAGCGGCTAACAACAGCGCTAAGCGGCCGCAGGAATACGACTTGGTGGCGGAACATCGCAGCGGAAGATCTCATGGTAACTCAGACGCATTGTCAAGAAGACCTTGCTCCGAAGACTGCAAGCATTGTACTAGGCAAGAGGGTAAAGAAGTCGTACCTGTGAGGATGCTCAAGACAGACCTCAGCAGCGAGTGGAAGGAAAGCCTACAATGTGCACAGCAGGAAGATTCGGACATCAAGCCGATTCTGGAGTGGATGAAGGCCAGTGCTCCTAAGCCCACGTGGAGTGACGTCTCAGCGATGAGTTCGATCACAAAAAGTTATTGGGCCCAATGGGACAGCTTAGTGATTCAGGATGGAGTCCTGTGCCGTAAATGGGAAAATGCTCGGGGAGACAGCTGTCATTTGCAAATGGTTGTCCCTAAAGCAAAAGTACCGAATGTCCTACAGCTGTACCATAATGGTAATTCAGGAGGCCATATGGGAGTAAAACGGACTCTACTGAAGATAAGAGAACGGTTTTACTGGGTCCACTATCGTGACGATGTCGAGGACTGGTGTCGCAAATGTACAAGTTGTGCGGCTGTAAAAGGACCTCAGACTCGCAGTAGAGGTGCATTAAAATTGTACAACGTCGGTGCACCATGGGAAAGGATAGCCCTAGATGTTGCGGGACCTTTTCCGGAAAGTGAAAGTGGTAACAAGTATTTCATGGTTGTAATGGATTACTTCACTAAGTGGCCGGAAGTCTTCGCCATTCCAAATCAAGAAGCCTCAACAGTTGCAGATAAACTAGTTCATGAAGTCTTCTGTCGTTTTGGAGTACCCTTGGAGATTCACAGCGATCAAGGAAGGAATTTTGAGTCCCAAATATTCCAGGAAACTTGTCGAGTTATGGGTACTCATAAAACGAGAACAACTTCTTACCACCCACAATCGGATGGAATGGTGGAACGATTTAATCAGACATTGGAGAGATACCTGGCAAAAGTCGTGGAAAACCGGCAACGCGATTGGGACAAGCATATACAACCGTTTTTGCTGTCATACCGAAGTGCTGTTCACGAAAGTACATCGGTGACACCAGCCTTCGCCAACTTCGGAAGAGAATTGCGGCTGCCTGCAGATCTGATCACCGGAATACCACCTGATGCCCCACGCAATATAACCGATTATGCGAATGACTTGCGGAACAAAATGAATGACATTTATGAGCACGTCAGACAATCGGGCCAGCAAATGTCTGAAAAGATGAAAACCCGTTATGACCGCAAAATGAACAATAAAGGGTTCGACGAAGGTTCACTAGTGTGGTTGCACAATCCAGTTCGCAGTAAAGGGAAATCTCCTAAGCTTCAAGCTAAATGGGACGGGCCGTACCGGATTGTGACAAAAATTAACGACGTGACCTACCGTATACAGAAAGGTACAAGAAGTGCTCCCAAGATCGTCCATGTGGATCGACTGGCGCGTTATTATGGGACCGATAATGCTCGGGACGAGCATGTCTTAGGAGGGGGCAGTGTTACGCGCCAGAATTAATGTCGGGTACATTAAGTTACTACTAGCGCCATCTAGTATCGAGTAGCAGAACTAGTAGAGTCAAGTACCTTCTAGACATTTCTTTGCTAGAACATTCTACACTTCTCGGTATCTGGTCAGTCGGCAGCGGTAGTTACGAGTACTTTCCAGATGTTTCGAGAATGGAAGTTTCTAGAATAAACTGACCTATAAAAGGAGCGCGTATTCCGCGACCGGGTCAGTATTGGATTAGCGATACAAGCGAATACTTCGAAAGCGAACTTCAAGTGCGAATAAAGTGATCAGTGGTGAAGTTGTGTGTTATAATTAGTGAGTTTAAAGTTGTAATTAGTGTTTTTAAATTAAAGTGTCATTTTGGTTATTTAATCGGCTGTTTTTATTGTCACGAACCCCAAGCTCGTAACAGTAATCTATACGATTTGAAGTACATGACCTTCAAAAGAGATCTTTGTGCTCGCTCCAATTCTAGAAATTTCATCTTTGTACCCCGCCCCAAACAGGTATAAAGTACACGAAAACTGACTGGACCAGTGAAACATAAATTTAGTTTAAGAGACTCTTGGAGGTAACAACATGTCTTTAAAGGCTTGAAGATCCAAATGAGCTTTCTAGTTCGAGCCATGACCATTTCTGTGTGTAGATGCCAAGATAAGCGTTGGTCAACCATAATACCAAGATATTTTATATCAGTCACTTTTGTGATTGTAATACATGAACAATTTGTGCTAAGTGGAAAATTATCACAATTATGGATTCTAAGGTTATAGTTAGGTCCAGGTTGAGTGTTGTTGTATTTTCTAAACGCGATATACTTAGTTTTAGAGGTGTTTAATGTTAGCTAATAAGAATTTAACCATTTAGCAATATGTGTGAGCCCCTATCAGCATTCCTATGTACAGATAGATACCCATGTGTCTCCAGTGAAAGGAAGGGCTGTGTCATCTGCATAGGAGAAAACGCGCCCGTTGTCAAGCTTCATTTCGCAAAGATTATTAATGTAAATAAGAAAGAGCGTCTAACACTGCCTTGCGGGACACCGAAACTCACCCTTAGCTCATCACTGACGTAATTTCCTATTTTTACACATTGCTTTCTATCCTGGAGATAATCTGTTAGCAAAGCTAAGGGAACTCCTCTAATACCTATGTTATCTAGACTACCCACAAGGATGGGAACAGAGACGGTGTCGAAAGCTTTTTTTAGATCCAGGAATACAGTTATAGTAGGCGCCAGATAAATGTGGGATAAAGTACATTGACCTTTCCCTAATAACTGTTCATAGGTACCTGAACAATTAAATATGAATCGTTTTTCATTATTAGACAATGTTAAGGATCACGAGAGATGATGATTCGGGACAGCTTTGTGTCATTAATTCCGTTTTTCAAATTAAAAATGTCAATAATTGTAGGTGGGTCAATGACCGTTATTCCACGATTATCTGGCGCCTACTATAGACACTTTTTTCCTGTATCCAATTGGTTCACAATATGAGAAGTTAATGCTGAGACTGCGTCTTCTGTCAATAATCCTTGTCTCAAAACCGTATTGAGCACGAGAAATTATGTTATATTTGTTAAGGTAATTTATTAACCGAGTATTAATTAACTTTTCTAAAATTTTTATGATTACAGGTAAAACCGAGATGGGTCTATAATTGCTCACATTATCTCTGTTGCCACCCTTGTACACAGGCGTAATAATGACTTTTTTTAAGGGGGATGGGAAAATACCTTGCGAAAAACACAGATCAGCTAGATGTGAAATTATTGGTACAACCACTTCGTGGGAATATTTAAGAAATTTGGTAGAAATATTGTCCCATCCTGGTGCGCTCTCAGTTTTAAGACTCATCAATATACCATGTTCTTCCCTAGGATTAGTTTCTAGAATCACAAAGGATGAGGCTTGTAAGTCGGTTAAAGTATGAGTACCTGAATCCCGCGATAAATTGGAAGAAATAATTTCTTCAGCCAACGTCTTACCAATGTTACTATAGTAGGCGCCAGATAAATGTGGAATAAAGTACATTGACCTTTCCCTAATAACTGTTCATAGGTACCTGAACAATTAAATATGAATCGTTTTTCATTATTAGACAATGTTAAGGATCACGAGAGATGATGATTCGGGACAGCTTTGTGTCATTAATTCCGTTTTTCAAATTAAAAATGTCAATGATTGTAGGTGGGTCAATGACCGTTATTCCACGATTATCTGGCGCCTACCTATATACTGATAACGACACATTATGACTCACAATAATAGAAGTACAAGTAAAATAATCATATTGAGCTGATCATAGCCTTACTCTAACTCAGGTTAATGCGTATTTAAAAGAGATTTACTGACAAGAAAAATTAAAACTAATGTCATTGAGTATGCAAAACGACATTTTAATGAGAATTACAAAATAGCGAACTGTAGCAATACAACAGTATAGTTAGAAAGAAGCATCAAAAGACTTAATAGTAACTCAGCGTCTACGTAGAACAGACCACACACACGTATCTTGCTGAATGATGCTCGATGCAAACGCAGTATATTTTTACATAGTTTTTTGTCATAATCTGTTAACAATTTCAAATACTACATTCAGTTGACATAATAAAGTCTATTTTTTTTTTATTTATGGGAGAAACTATTTCTAATAGCTAGAGAAAAGTTTAAATCATGCACACTTAAAAAATATAATGTGGTAAATATTATGTTATAAAATATTTACCAGAGCAAGCGGACTTCAAAAAAAGAGCGCAAGTATCTTGAACACTTAGGATAGCCATGTAGAATTTCTCGCATTGTCTTATCAATATTATTTGCAGCATCAAACTCTTAATCGACCAACAGAATACGATTAGCGATCCCAAAATTATCTTGTCCTAGAAAAAAAAACGTTTAAAGCTGACAAATAAAATTAAAATAATACTCACCACCTTAAAGACCTCTATGCCTATTTTCAACAAGTCAATTATCGTTTGAACGTTAACCAAAGAGTGGAAGAATACTTCCATCATGTAATATATTACCTGAAAAAGTAATATTTCATAGTTCAATGTCTGATTTTTTGACTCATTTGTTGCACTGAAGTCATTCTTGCTCAATCGCAGTTCAATGCAGTTAGCTCTACTTACTCACTCCTATTTGGTGGTTAACATGATCGGTTTATATAATTATCTAAAATGAACAATGTATGCTACTACAATATGGTATTGAAAGGCATGATAAGACAGCGAAATCAGCTGTGATAATGACTATACTACCGCCTATTATAACTATCTGTTTTACTACAAATTACTGATTAATAAGAATTAAGTACTTACAAATTGCTGAAAACAATCTTTATGGATACCATAACACGCTAAAATATCTACGTAAGCCTGAAACATATTATGCTTCCTATGGCGTTTTTCGTGAACATTTTTTATTTCTTGAGAATTGAAATCTTTAACATTCCATTGCACAACTTTATTTTCCAGTATTTTGATAACTCGTGTGAAATAAACAATATTCAAATCGAAAGCAATGAGAAAGTAAAAAACACAAATCATGTGAAAAGAAGCGTTCATTAGTATATAACAACATGTGTAAACAATCAAGTAAAAAACCACAGGCAAGATTACAATTATCCAATTCCAAATGATAAAATTATTGAAACTGGATTTATCTTTAAGAAATCTGTTGACTTTTTGAAAGGTTAAGACAAACTGAATGTTCTTTTTGGTTTGAATAATTCCGATCAGAAAATTCATAGCAAAACCAGAACAGTAGAAGATGAAGTTATAAATTGAAACCACACACATGAAGGAACTATATAGACCACCCTCCATAACTATCAGATGAAAGCTGAAAGCGAATGAAAATATGATTACTAGTGTCGCAATCATTGAAACAAACTTTGAGATGAAGCTGTTTGGAGTGATAATATTATCTTTGATGCGATATTTAGGACAAAACATTATGTACGACATCAGATTCAAAGGCAAGAGCATCGACTGCACATCTTTGTCCACCATATTCCTTGAAAAAGGTTCGACAGGATATGTTTTTCTCATGTTAAGAAATGTTTTTATTTTTCTCAACATAAACAGTCGTTTTCCAGCTCTAAATTATACTGTAATCGATAATAAAGTGTCTAAACTATTCACATTCCATTTAATATCTATAATGATAATAAATGTAATGTGAATACTTTGAAGTCAATCATCAATTAGTGTTATGAATTTGGGTCGGTACATAAACAACGTTAGAAAGAAGAAAGAAAACACGTTTATTCCGCCCGAAATGACGCACAAAAATTTCAAGGTTGGGGAGTGTACTCCCTTACACAACCTAACCTACATACACTAAGAGAGAATATCCCAAAATTCCTACGGGAACGGGAAAAATCGGGATATGTGCGCACGGAGTCGCGGGCAAAAGCTAGTAATTTATAAATCCAAGCTGTGCATCGCATCTGAGAAAAAATTGGTCGCTACTCAGCTTGTCATGCCGATTGGTCAAGTCCAGCAATCAACGGTGCTAATTTGCAGCAACCACCGTTCGATTGAGATTATGGCATCTTCCTTTGTGAGTCAACATACATGTAATAGGGTATCTGACTAAAAAAATCTAATAAGTCCGTCACATAGATTTCCAAAAAATATTGGACACGTATTTTTTCTTTTGTCACGTAAAGAAAAAATTAAAACGATACAGTGCGTTGAAAACTCGTGTGACGTCACTTACCAGTACACTTTTTACTGGAAAGTGACGTTACAAGCCCTTACTCCTTATCTTTGATGTGTTTTATCTTCGTATTTCTTATTGATTTGATAAAATAAAAATACGTATCCAATATTTTTCGATAATCAAACTGACGGACTAAATAGAATCATATTTTTTAGAACCCAGGCAACATCCCTATTTAGCAGGTAAGTACATAGGTACATTTTAAACGGTTTACTAATGTTTTCCATAGTGTAAAATGCAATAATTTTTATGGCATACTTGTATTTGCCAAAATTTTATTAGAAATAACGCTTCAGTTGCCGTAATCGTGGAATTAGATAAATAATTTTCACTAATTTCTTTGCTCATAATCCATCAAGTGTCATAATAATTTTAATCCATAAATTTATTTGCTTTATTTTTCATTTTCAATCATGTCGTTTTCAATAACATTTATCTCCAGCTCCAAGTGTCGCTGCATCAGTCACTCGCCTCGCGCTCACGCGTCCTCGCGCCACCGGTTCAGTGACGCGAGGACTTTTGCCTCCAGGTCCCAGGGCGGAGATCCGGCCAGTGCGCAAGTCGCCTCGTAGGAGATCGTGCGATAACCCCTGATGATTCTGACGGCCATCACCCTCTGCGGCTTCCGCAGAACTGTCATGGTGCTAGCCGCCAGGTCAGCCGCCCAGATCGGGGCCCCATGTACAACCGCCTACAGGCGGTGCTCGGGGCCCCAGATTGGGAAGCAGCGAATATAAACAATAAGATATACATAATCTGCTTCAGCCTGGTATTGTTGGGTACGCAGATGACAGTTCGGTTTCAGAGAGATACTTGTCCAGCGCAAAAACCAGCGGGGAATAACATCTGTCCCTGTAACCGACCGGCTCGAGCTCCTAGGCATGGAGTTGACACCCAGTCTCAACTTCGCCGCCACCATTGAGCACAAAGCCCAAACTGCGGCCAAAAAGCTGGGCATCCTAATTAGAGTGAAGCGATACTTCACGCCTGGACAGCTTTTAACCCTTTACAAAGCACAACAGATCCTGCATGGAGTATTGCAGCCACTTTTGGGATGGCTCAGCTAAATGAAAGAAAATTTAAAACTTACATTAAAACCACACTTTGTAAACAAGCATATTACAAACTAGATGATTATATTAAAGATAAGAATGCTTGGAAACATGCTGGTCCTGCTCCATAGGACAATCGAGGGTGTATTAGAAAAAGTCAAACTTGTTTTATTTACTGGTGTACTTTCAGGTTTTAATATGTAATTTAACTCACACACTGATCCATTGTTGTTAATTATATTGTAAATATGTGAGTACCTAGCAAACTTAATTTTATCTCTGCTGGTATTGCTTTGTTATACCTATTAGTATATAAGTGTGTGCTGTATATTAGTGTAATGTTGGATGCATTGTGCTCACATAATATAATCAATTGATCAATGTAGCTATGTATACAAAATATTGTAAAACTTATATTTGAAAAGAGTAACTATGGAGTTTCTTGTCCGTTCTTCTCCATAAGAATCTACTTTTTGCGAATGGACAACTAGAGTCACTTATATTTTAATTTTAAACTGTAAATTTGACGTTCAAAAGTGCCTTTTAATGGTCTAGTTGAAATAAATTAATTGACTTTGACTTTAAATACCAACTTGCCGCGCTTGACTCGGTGGAACGCAGAGCTAAGAGGCTTATTGGCGACGTAAAACTGGTGGATGCCAAGCTTCACAGCTTGACTCATCACCGCAAGGTTGCCTGCTTGTCGGTCTTCTACAGATTGTACTTCGGGGAGAGTGTCCAAGAACTCCACGACCTCATCCCACCAGCCCCTTTCTACCATCGGATATCTAGATGCACTGCAAGTTACCATCCCTACCTTGTTGCTATTCCACCAATTCGCACTAAACGTTTCCAAACGTCTTTTATAATGCGCGCAGCAAAGGCGTTCTCTTTGCCCGCGTCTGTGTTTCCGAACGCATACAACCCTAATCTCTTCAAAAAAAAAAATTAGAGTGAACAGGCGGCTTCTGGGTAAGCTCGCTCGTTCGTCGACTTTGTCTCTGTCATCTATGACCTAGACTAGAGTCAACAGCAAACTCATCTCAAATAAAAAAAATATAATTATGTCACCGGAAAATCGCAGACTACGTAAGATTGTAATATATCTTTGTTAGATTATAATTTCTCAATGTATTATGAAAAATCGTTTTGTTTGCAATATATCCCATCCAAATTTAATAGTTTCCAATATATCCGTGTCTTATTATGAAAAAATAGTTTACAATTTCACGTGATATTTTACAATCTTTTTTGTAATAGTTTGCAATTATCTCGTGACATATAAATAATTGCTTGTCCTGTCTGATTTATCAACGCAGAGCCTAAACCACAAGGGCTAAAAACTTGAAATTTTGGAAGTTGATGCATTTTATGATGAAATTATCCAATACGCAAGTATTTTCGGAAATTTGGGAAAATAATGGGTGAACGGTTGTTTGGAAAACTGCTATTTAAGTTAGAAGCACGAAATTGCATATTCAAGCTTCTGGTTCGAAATAAACACGAAAGTATGTCAGCGTTTTTTTAAATCTACCCAGAGGACGAAATAGGGGTTTAAAGTTTATATGGGAACATATTAACTTTCAACCCCTATTTCACCCTTTTTCGTGATTTTTGATGTGACAAGGATGAAATTTAATATTAGAGCTTCTGTACAAAAATAAATTAATACGTATTTCGTCGTTTTTCGGAAACCTCCTCAAAGAACTTCATCACCGGTTTTTTCCCCTTTTGGGTTTTGGTTGATTCTTGAAACATCTAAAAACACTTGAATTTTTATTCAAAATTTTAATTCAATTACATTTCTTTTATTTCAGACTAATGTGTCCAAATAATAGTGTTAGTAAATATATTTAAAAAAAACTTAAAAATAAATGTAAGTAATACACGAGAAACTATTTAACATGGTACACATCCATGTTAAATAGTTCCTTTGCCTCCATAGAGGACTTTCTATTTTTCCAGCAATGACCTTCAGGTAGCTGCTGGAACTGTCCCTCAGCCTGTGCATCAGCTGCTGCTCGCTTACGGATTATGGCATGGAGCCATCCACTTGTGCGTCAGCAAATATCGCTGAGGCGCTGCAATAGCGAGGCAGTCCCATTAGCAACCTGAAAGCATTATTGTATTGGACTCGCAGGGCGTTGACGACTTACTGTGTGTAGCTGACCCACAGGCCACAGGTATAGATGGACTGGCAGTAGGCCCTAAATAATGTGTTTTTTAACTCCTTAGTACACCTTGAAAAACTGCGGCCCAGCATGGTACCCTGAACCGCCACTCCCCTGCGTTCCCTTTCCACATCTAGATCATCAGCTAGGTCCTCGTTTACCAAATGGCCAAGGTACACAAACTGGCTGACCCTGCTTAGCGCCACCCCACCCTGCGTCACGGGCGGTACGCAAGATGGGGTAATGCGTCCTTGCATATTCCTCACAGATCACCGTTTTTCAGATTATCGTTTCATTTAAAAAACGTGTGGGTATGTTTGGTGATGATTAAGTATTTATTTACACGTTGTTTCGACTGTGTGTGTCTTACTAATTCTTTTTTTTATTGTTAAATTGTAATTTAGTGCTACCACCATTTTTGTTGTAATCTTTGACATTTAATACGTTTTTAATATTTTTTTTCTGACATTGTGCCTTTTTAATTTTAATCATATTTTACATTGTACCTTTATTTATATTGATACTTCGAATCCCAATTAATCTCTCGTTTACGCCTTTTCTTTCAAAGTCGTGGTTGTTTGTAATTGTTGCAGCACTATAGTAAATTTATTAATAATGTTATGATAATCTTACAGTGTATGCAATGTTGACGATCCTAATCAATAAATAAATAAAAACACTACATTTACACACTTTAGGAGCTATCACGCGATTCCACCACACGTTATGTCATGTGATATATATTGCCACACAGTTTATTAAAAACTTTTTAATCACTCAATTTTTGTATTTTTATTTATATCCTTAATAAGTCGGACACTGCACCAGCGCGAACGTCAAAGCGTCACTCCTATTAGGGACTTGATATACAAAGCGAACAGGGTACGCGAAAAGGGCGCTCACAAGATAAAATGTATGGCGTCAAAGAAACGAAATATACTTAGCGCTACGGTCGCGCGAGTAGTTGGAATATAGGGTATTCAGATCACAAATCGTGATCTGAAAAACCCTATATTCCACAGTTTAACCATTCGAGTATTCCTATATTTCACTATTCGAAATGAGACTTTGACTAAATACATTGAAAGTAGTTTCATGTGAATGAAAAGAGCAGTCACTTCATATCAATCAATGGATCATTCAGTAGGAATGGTCTATTCAGAATGAAAAGAGCAGTCACTTCATACCTATCAATGGATCATTCAGTAGGAATAGTCTATTCAGACATCAACGAGTTTGGAGTGGAATGTGCACAGATGTGTTCCTCCGACACCTTATATAGGGTAGCATCTAGTTACCTGTGTAAAATGCAGGCTTCATGTATAGTTATTGTGTAGATAAAATTATATTGTGTTCGAATTAACACACACTTCGTTGTGAAATGGCTCTTGTTCTCAAATCTTATTTGTTTATATAACATACTAGATTGCGTCCTAGTTTTGGTATAAGAAGTATATTAAGATCATGCAGACCAAATCGAGGTAGGTATTTTGTGTAAATGAAACAATAAATATCGTAGAACATAATTTATTAGAGGATATTTACATTGTTTTGGTCAATTTGCAGAACGCACTACACAACATTTAGCCTATCTTTGACAGCTGGCATCAGGTTTTTTGTCTTTCTGTTACACTGTTACAGTGAAGATAAAACGGTTTAAAAGAAAAAAAGTTCATTTCCTGGTTGAATCTGGTAGCATAAAACATCTTCTAAATCAGGTAGAGCTGTGTCTGCTGTTTCTGTTTTACTACTTTCACTAGGTTTTGGTGAGCTTGCATTACATTTTCCACGATCAGTCTGTATGTCGCTAACTCGAACAAATGTACGAACATCTTCATGATGGCCCTCAGTCTTGACTATAAGATACTGAATCATCTCTAGGTCAAATAACTCTTTTGTCTGGCTTGTATCACTATCCTTGTGATTAGATGAGCTTACATTCGGTATTTTCAGGTCAGTCTGCATATCTTGAGTAAATATAATTTCACCGTTAGCATTCTTGCAAATAATTTTACGAATGCCTTCTAAATCAGATTTTAATGGATTAAACATTGTAATGTTAACTGTCCTTGTCCCACAAATTTTATTGAGAAGATATGGCAGGCAAAGTCATCGTATGTTAGTAGTTTACCATTAATCATGAGTTTTGCAATGTAAGTAATTCTTTATAAGGAGACCGATCAAAACAAAATAGCAACATAGACGCAAAGTAAATAGGTACAGGACGTTACAACTCCTACAGCGTGCGCAAACGGGCGCAGTTATCATAGAAATTGCGAAAAAATAATTAATTTAATAAAAGTGTCGCTAATTTACTTACCGACATTATTGGTGAAGAAACGCTAGCGATGATGTGATTATTTTTTTCGAGATTGTACTGATTTTATACTTGTTCAGATTTATTTGATTTTTGTAATAAGGTTCAAAATTATAAGATAAAAACAAGATTATTCTTGTATACCGAAATATGAGATTCTGACTCGTCATATCTCCACTTCTCCACATGTCTAGGAGTTGCATGCGAGCGTGCAAACCGCAGCGTTTGTACCGTCACCGTCATCGACGTCGAAAACATTCAGCAAAAAAACAACAACCTACAAACATTTTTTATAATTGTAAGTAGGTATGAGCTTCCCCTATTGTTGATTTAAGTGAGTACCTACACAAGATTAAAAATCGCTTTTTTATTTGTCTTATATAAAACGCTGTAAACTTAAAACCTTAACCGCTACGATAAATACGCTCGTGTACGCAATTGACAATTTTTGCAAGTATGCAGTTTTACAAATTTGGACTGAATGACGTGATTTTAGGCCTATAAAAACGCTTCGCAAATTAGTCTCCGGCACAATTCCTCTCTGGAACGAAACCTGTCTGCAAGGAATCAACGCTCCGAGCCCTAGAAAGTCAATAACCTGTCATAAATGTAAAATTGAAATACCAGAAAATCAGTATTCCTATCATATGAGAACGAATATACACAAAGCAAACTGTTTATTGAATACCAAGTTCACAGATATTCATATTATTGCAACAGCATTCAAAAACAGATTAATGACATACAGATTGAATGTCACTCAGGAAGACGAGTACCTCGGTTTAGAGGCGTTCCTGGGTGATCATCTAATAAATATAACAGAATTGATAAAAATGTCACTTAATGAACACAATTGCATAAAATTGAATTTCGAATTGTTTGCCTATTTTATGTTATCAAAATCAGACGAACAACAATTAAAGTCGTTTAATACCAAATATGAAATTATTTATAAGAACACTGATTTGAATGAATTATTAATCAAAGTAATAAATAAACTAAATAATAAATTAACCGAGTTCCAGCACTGTCAATCTGGTTGGACATTTGTTTCTATGAGTCATCTCGAAATTAATGTAAACAAGTATTCCCCTATGAGAGGTGGGTCTTATATACAACTGCCGTCAGCTATTAAGCAGTCTAAAAGTTGTATAAATATTAAAAATAAAGATAATTGTTGTTTATTATGGAGTATAGTTGCTGGATTATACCCAGCTAAAATTAATGTATGCAGAACAAGTTCATACCCCCATTATACCTCTGTTTTAAATATTGAGGGAATGTCATTTCCTCCTACGATTAATGATATTAAAACGTTAGAAAAAAATAATCCCAACATCAGTTTAAATATATATGGCCTACAAAATAATACTGTGACCGGACCTCTTTATGCAACGCAAAATAGAAGAAAAAATCATTTTAATTTACTTTATATCGAAAAAAATTCTATCGGACACTACTGTCTAATTAAAGATTTAGTACAATATTCTTCATACTTTACTTACAAGTTAAGAATTAGTTAAAAATAAAACATAGCACCTTTTAGTAAAATAAGAAGTATATATACTCGGGGCATGTCTTATTACCTCACATTTCACAATGAATTTCGTTAAGCAATCACATACTTTTAAAATAAATAATATAAAATTAGAAAATCATTCACAAAAAGTGAGACATAGCACACTCTTACCTAACACTATAAGATGTATTATATGCGGTCCATCTAACTGTGGAAAAACTAATATAATGCTTAATTTACTATTACATGAAAATGGAGTAAAATTCAAGCATATTTATTTATACTCGAAGACAGCTTTCCAGCCAAAATATTGTTTTTTAAAACAGGTCATCCGGTGCATACCCAATGCAAAGTTATTTATCTTCCATGATAATAAAGAAGTTATACATCCTAATGACGCCTTAACCAATTCAATAATGATTTTCGACGATGTCGCATGTGAAAATCAAATAAATATTCGTAACTACTTCGCAATGGGGAGACACAAACAGATAGATTGTTTTTACTTATCACAAACCTATTCCAAAATACCTAAACAACTAATACGAGATAATGTTAATCTTTTGTTAATCTTTAAACAAGACGACATAAACTTAAAACATATTTATAATGAACATGTAAATACGGATATGGAGTGGCTTCAATTTAAAAAACTTTGCTCTACTATATGGCAAGATCGGTTTGACTTTGTATTGATAAATAAAGATTGTTCTCTAAATGAAGGTAGATATAGACAGGGGTTTGACATATTCGTAACTTTTGAGCAAACATAATAAAAACCATAATACTGTAAAAAAAATATCAATCGTAGTCTACAATCTGTAAATAACGGTTGGATATTGTCGGGAATCATTATGGAGGTCAATATAAAAGAACAATTGATAAAATCCGTAGATAGTATAAAAAATAAAATTAAAACAATACAAAATGCAGAAGATGTCGATAATTTGAAATTTAAGAAGCTTTTTAAGCCAATAACAGATCCTCTAGAGACTTTAATTAAAGTTAATGATAAGAATAGAACTATATTGGATACGAGTGAAGGTGATAATAATATAATGAGAAGATGTAGCTCACCCGTAGATTTTGAAAATTTCAAAGGATTTATAGAGAAACATTCAAATGATGGTTCTGCATCCTTTAGCTGCACAGGTGATGATAGCGAGAACGATACATTTATGTCACTTAATAAAGAAGATATGATTGAAATCTATGATAATAACATGAATGTACCTTTCGGGATTCGAAGTGAAAACAAAAATTTGATGATGGGTAACTCTAAAGTATCATTTTCTTTTACAAACAACGTTAACAATTCCCTAAAATCAATTATAGCCACAGTTAATGACAAACATTATGAAATAACTCCTGGACTTAAAGAACTTTTACTACGTAATAGACCTGACCTCAGTCTGGTAACTGAAACTGATAAAATTGTTTACAAAGATATGCTCCATAATACAAATGCTCACAAACGTGACTTTAATCCAAACGGCCAATTAAAAGGTGATAAAGGTTTGAAATACCGTCAAATCATAAAACCTTTGTTTTCTGAACAAAATTACATTCAACATGCAGAACAAGTCATTAAGTCAAAAAGTGGTGGCTACTTACCTAAATTGAAAAAAAAGTATAAGAGTAATACAGATTATGTTTATTGGGATGACCCTAATGAATTAATCGATAGATTAAGACTATTAATGGCTTCAAAAAACGCTGGTAATACTAATCATGACAATGAAATTATATCAATTGTTGAAGAGTTAAAAGAAGCCGGTATAATAAAATAATAAAAAGCATTGTATCTAATTTTATATTTAGTTATTAAGAGAGTCTGAACCATGAAGGTTCATACAAAACAAACGTCGCTGTCTTTTAATGAAATAAGCTCTGAGCATATTGAGATCTTAGACAAATCAACCGAAACTGAATGCTGCAAAGATATTAATAAATACAAAGTTGAAATATTAATTAAAATAGAACAATTGAACAAATTAATTAGTGGTTTAAATAGCAGATTAAATAACATTGAACAGACCATTGATTTAAAAGAAATAGCAGGGAAGTTAAGCAAGCATTATGAGCAAAATAGACGTCATAAATGAAATCCATAAAAACGCTAGAGTTAATTTCCCAAGAAGAAGTGTAATACTTAAAGATATAGATGACCTTTGGCAAGCAGATTTGATGGATATGCAAGCAATATCAAAAGTGAATGCAGGTTATAAATACATACTGGTGATTATAGACACTTTTTCAAAATATGCTTGGGCGATTCCACTTAAACAAAAAAATAAGCAACAGGTATCAGAGGCGTTTAAAACGGTAATAGAAACAGGACGAGTTCCAAAAAATTTGCAAACCGATCTTGGGAAAGAGTTTTACAATGATCAATTTAAAAGTGTTGTTAATAAGTATAAAATTAATCATTATTCTACTTATTCTACTAAAAAGGCCTCAATTGTTGAAAGATTAATAAGAACGTTAAAGAATAAACTATACAAGGAATTTAGTTTGAATGGAAATTATAAATGGTTTAACGGTATGTTAGAAAAAAAGTTACATGAGTACAACAATGATGTTCATAGAACTGTCGGTCAGTCACCTGCTTCAATAAATCAAAGGAATAAAACAAATATACTTCAAAGATACTTAGACGCAGCTCAGTCTCGAAAAAAAGTGAAATGTAAGAAATTTAGTGTAGGAGATTTTGTGAGAGTAAGTAAATATAAAGGATGTTTTGATAAAGGTTATTATCCCAACTGGTCCACTGAAATATTTAAAATAACAAAAATTCAAGGAACAAATCCAACAACTTATTTAATAGAAGATGGTAGATGTCGACCAATACTAGGCGCATTTTATGCACAAGAACTTCAGAAAACCAATCATCCCGACATATACCTCGTTGAAAAAGTTTTGAAACGAGAAGGAAAGCGAGTATATGTTAAATGGTTGGGGCTGCCGACCAGTGAAAATAGCTGGATTGATAAATCAAATGTATTATAACTCCTGAACAATATTTAAGCATTTTACAAACAATTATCTATTCACTTCCACTTTATTCTTAATGCAATAAAGACATACTTTATAATTCAGGTTTATGTAAAATAATTAAAAAATATAATAACAATGAAAAAAGCACGAGGACTATGTACAAGCAATAAAGAAATGGCTGGTTTATCATCTTTCAAAATGGATAAAGTAAGATCTGGAGCGGGGTTTAGAAAAACCCTTAAAAATATTGTATCACATACCAAAAAACACATCAAGAAACTAAAACCCACCTGTAAGAAAGCGTTAATGGAATTAGCCTGCGCTGCAGCTCATGAATTTGCATCTGATTTACCCATAAAATTACCCAGAATTATACCAGTACCTAAAACTGGAGGATTTCTTCCTTTAGTACCAATATTTGCTGGTTTATCTGCCGCTGGAAGTTTGGCTGGGGGTGCTGCTGGGATTGCGAAAGCTATTAATTCATATAAAACAGCTAAGAAACAGTTGCTTGAATCGGAACGTCACAACAAGCAAATAGAAGCTTTAATTATTGGAAAAGGATTACATCTTAAGCCTTACAAAGAAGGTTTAGGAATTTTTGTTACAAAGAAAAAAAACTAAATGGTCGGCTACCCAATAGAGCTTTAACTAATATTGATATATTGAAGCATTCAAATAGTATCCCATTCTTTCGAGGTGTATTTATGAGAGATGAATTACCAGGTAACCCATTACCATTAGAATGTGGAGTGATTAATCTTGATATTTCTCAAAACTCTGGCACTCATTGGGTAGCCTATACCAAAATATACGATCACATTGAATACTTTGACAGTTATGGTAACTTAAAACCACCTAAAGAATTAATAAAATATTTAGGAAAAAATATTCAGTACAATTATGAAAATGTACAACATGATCACTTGTATAATTGTGGACACTTATGTTTAAAATTTCTTAAATTATTTTGGAAAAGTAATAAAGGAATTTATTAATTAAGTGAGTGATTTTTATTTCTTACGTCTCCAAATTTCGTTAAACTATAAAAATATAAATGACATTGCTAGTTCATACGCATACATTCTTTCGTTGTTGGTGATAAAAGTCACTAGTGTTGAAAAAGGATTTTTTATTACCTATTTAAAGTAACCTCCTTCGTTTTATTCATACCAACATCATGCTTGTTCTTAATAAAACTCCTAATGAGAGAGGGAAATATAACATAAGACTGCCAATATCCAAAGAAGTGAGACGTGTCAGTGCAGTGAGAATTAATAAAGTTTCAAAGGAAAACAAAAGATTTCTTCAAGATATCGGTTTTAAAATATAATATGCTTCAAATTACAGATTTACCACAATATGATACCTCTATTGAGGGTTATGAGATCCACAGTTACAATCCATACAATAATAGCTTTAAAGAAAATGATGAAATTAGAATACCCATACAACAGCAAGATTTATATGTATTGCCGTCAGGTAGTTCCATTTACATAGAAGGATATGTAAATGTGTCAACTAAAGATGCAGCGGGAAAATTAGTAAAAAAAGATGTTGATTTTATAAATAATCCCATTTCATATTTGTTTCAAGATATTAGATACGAAATAAATGGTGTTGAAATCGATCGGATTAAAAATGTTGGTATTACAACCACCTTAAAATCGTATATCTCAATGAATGAAGGTGAAAGTAAAGCTGCAGCAGTCTGGGGATGGAACTTAGGTGGTACGAAATTAAGAAACGAATATTTTAGTGTTATCGTGCCATTGAACAGAATACTGGGATTTGCAGAAGATTACAACAAAATAATAATCAATTGTAAACATGAACTTATTTTACAACGAAGCAGCTCAGCATTGAACTGTGTGCTTATAGACAAAAATGATAACGTAGAAATAGATATACAAAAAATACAATGGCGTGTGCCGCATATTAAAGTTTCTGATCGTAATAAATTGTTATTGCTCAAAAGCTTGGAGAGAGATCGTTCTATACAGATAGCATTTAGAAATTGGGATTTGTATGAATATCCATTACTTCCAAGAACAACAAAACATTCCTGGTCAGTAAAGACAACTTCCCAGCTAGAAAAACCGAGGTTTGTAATATTTGGTTTGCAAACAGCTCGAAAAAATAATAAAACTAGAAGTTCTTCTATATTTGATCACTGCAATGTAAGCAATATTAAATTATATTTGAATTCTCAATACTATCCGTATGACTCACTTAATCTGAAATTTGATGAAGGTAAATACAGTATATTATATGAAATGTATGCTAATTTTCGTCAGTCGTATTACAACTTAGGCATTGATCCATTGCTTAGCTTAGACCAATTTAAAGAAATTGCTCCACTTTTTGTGATTGACTGTTCAAGACAAAACGATTCACTTAAAACTGGACCAGTTGACGTGCGATTAGAAATTGAATGCTCTGAAGATATTCAAAATAATACATCTGCCTATTGTTTAATAATAAACGATCGACTGTTCGAATACAAGCCGTTGAGTAATATTGTGAGAAAACTATCATGAATGTCATCGTAGATGTTCAAGGGTTTAAGAGTGAAGAAAATGAGTTTATTCCAAAAGAAATAGCAATAATGTACAAAGGACACGTACAAGTACTATTGATAAAACCACCACGACCATTTTATGACTTGACGAGGAAAGAACGGTTACAAGTGGCTTGGATTGAAAAAAACAGAGGAATAAACTGGAACGAAGGCTTTGTACCATATTTTAATTATCAAGTAATCTTTGGGGATTTTTTAAAAAATAAATCTATATTTACGAAAGGAAACGAAAAAGTGTTATGGATAAAAGATATATTCCGAATTAATAATGTATACAATTTAGAAAGTAAGAACTGCCCGAGTTTGTTGACATTATATAACAATTATTCAGATTCATCTGACATTATAAGTTGTATGTATCATACCAATATATGTGCCTTAAAAAATGTGTTTTGCTTAAATAAATGGTGTAAAGAAAATCAAGTGTTTTGTCAGTAAGATAAAATAAGAACGATCTTAGTTTTACGAATAAATGATTATAGAATGTTAAACCTACAAACTTACTTACACATATTCTATTATTTAGGTTAGTGAAAATGTAAGTAATAGTAATGTAAGAAATGTATCATTGCTTATAAAACAATATTTGAATAATATAGAAATAAATATTTAAACTTGACCTACTTGCGAGTTTTATTTCTTTAACACTAAAAATATTAATATAGTTAACCACCTGCCAACCACATATTATAGTTCGACATCGAAAGCAAAAACAGCTTGTTATAATGAGCAGTTCATACTGAACAGCTTGTTAAAGGTAATGAGCAGTTCATACTGAACAGCTTGTTAAAGGTAATGAGCAGTTCATACTGAACAGCTTGTTATAATGAGCTGATCATACTGAACCGCTTCTTATAATCAGCAGTTCATATTGAACTGCTCTGTTTATTTACACACTCGAACAGATGCTACTGATGAGTATGCGACTACTATACAGGACTTTAATTAAAAAAAAAAAATATGTTTGAATAGAAAACTATAAATGTTATTAGTAGACCATTTTATGACTTGACGAAGAAAGAATGGTTACAAGTGGCTTGGATTGAAAAACAGAGGTATAAACTGAACGAAAATTTTGAATAATTAAGTATATTATGGGGTTACAGAGGAATAATCTGATACTCGAATGGTTTAACTGTGGAATATAGGGTTATTCAGATCACGATTTGTGATCTGAATACCCTATATTCCAACTACTCGCGCGGACAGACGTCATACATTTTCGTCCGCGCGCCCGCCGTCGCTCTGTTCGCGTTTTATATCAAGTCCCTGCGTATAGCTATAACTAAACCCAACGCAAAAATAATCATCAGGATTCTTCTTCTGGGTAAGCTCGCTCCATCTTCAACTTTGTCTCTGTCATCTATGACCTAGACTTGAGTCAAGATCAAACTTTTTACTAAAAATTTAAAAAACTATTAATTTAAAAAAAAAAATTAAATAACTATTTTTAAACAAAAATTTAAAAAAAATAAAATAAAAGTTCCTTCAAAGCGTACTGGCTTGATGTTATGCTATGAACTGTAATCATTAAACATACATGCGATTTCAGCAATCCCAGGAAATTCGTTATCATGTTTTGAAGAGTTCCGTTGCATCTTAATTGCGTTACACAGTTTATGAAAAACATTGTATGTGCCTTTAAAATTTGATGGTTGCCCTCGATTTTCCCTGGGATCCTAGCATCAGATTCTGTCTTGGTGCCAATGGGATCGCCTATATAGTGTATAGACTTTTGAATGAAAAAATAACCATCAAAATTGACGGAATGATCGCATCACACACAAAAAAAAAAACAACATTCAGTCGAATTGAGCACCTTCTCCTTTTTTGAAGTCGGTTAAAAAGTAAATTTAATGAAAACTATAAAAAGGCAAACTGTAGCAATATAACGGTGTAGGTAGTAAGAAGACTCATCAGACTTAATTGGAACGCAGCGTCTACGTAGAACAGGCCACACGCACGTATCTTGCTGAATGATGCTCGATGCAAGCGCAGTACGTTCTTGCATAGCTTTTTCTTATCATCTGCCAAAAGTTACAATTACAACATGTTTTACTCATATTGGACTAAGAAGTCTGTTTTGTTTTGTTTTAGTTCAGTCTTAACTGCCAAAGTCGATCATGGGTTCTCACTTGCAGATTTATCACTACATCAGCGCTGGCAGTTGTTTTCAAAAGCATGATGTTTCAAATCAGCTTCTTAACTTCGACTTTCGAATCGGCACATTTCATCGAATTGTTATCATCATTGTTCAATCTTTATAGGGTATTTTACTGAAAAAATCGAATGAATCCGTCAAGTAGATTTTCATAAAATATTGGACACGTATTTTTTTTTTTCACGTTAACAAAAAATGAAGAGGATACAGCGCGTTGAAAACACGCGTGACTTAATTAGATTTTTGCAGTAAAATACCCTATTGTAGGAGTTAAATGTCTCTGTATATCAATTAATTAATTATTTACCTGAGCATGTTGTATTTGAAATAATTGCACAAGTATCTTGAACACTTTGAATGGCTAAGTTAAATTTCTCACATTGCTTGATCAACATTGTTTGCCATGTTAAATTCTTTATCAACCAGCTGAATATGAATACCGTCAGCAATGTTGTTTTATCCTTTAAAATAGAATAATACACAGATCAAAAATTTGGCATACAGACAGTGTTTATGTTACGTTATGGTCGATAGTCCCGAAAGGTTCTGGACTGGGTTCAGCACACCAGAAGACGGAGCGTTGGAAGGCCACAAGGTTAACCGATAACCTTATGAGGGAGTCCTCTGGATACTTGGGAGAGGCCTGTGTGTCAGGACACGTCGTTGGGCTGAAATGATAATATGATGAGAATAATATACTCGTTCTCAACATTGCACCTGTTATCATTTTTATCTGCATGACCCAAAGCTTGCCTGGTTGAAAATGCGAAAGGCATTAAATCTGCCTCTTAATGAATGTGTGCGTTAAGTATTAAATTATTAAAAATGCTTACTGTGTGATTAATGATAGCCCCTGTCTTCAACACGTCGATTGCCACTTGAATGTATACAAGAGAGTGGAAGAATACTTCCATAATATAAAACAGTATCTGAAAAGTGGAAAAATTAGTGACATATACTTTTTTTTTGGCTGTAGCTCTTACAGCACTCAGTAATAGTGTAGCTTTCAATTTGTGAAAGAATTTTCAGAACTTCCAGAGATTAGCAATTTTACATATTAAATGTCATAGATGCATAGTTAGGTAGGTACTTACGAATTGGTGGCAGCTGTTTTTATGAATATCATAACACTTTAAGATATCAACGTAAGCTTGAAACAATTCTTTGCCATGATTTATTTCGTTCCCATTTAGTAATTCTTGAGAATTTAAAACGTGATTTTTCCATAGTTCAACTTTATTCCTCAGTAACATTGTTACCCGCATGGCATAGACTATGTTGATATCGAAAAAAACCGAAACATAGCAAACATACACATCGTATAAAAAAATACCTAGATTTATGTAAAAATATGTGAGAATTATGATATAAAAACCCACAGCCATGATCGTTAGGGTCCAATTACAAATTACAAAGCGATCGAAAAAAAAAACATCATTGAACATTCTGTGCACTTTTTGAAAAATTAAGACGAATTGGATCGAAGTTTCGGTTTGAATGATTCCAACCATGAAATTCATAACAAACCCGAAACAATAAAAGATGCAGTTATAATAAGTGATGACAATAGCATAATCTGGAACAATGGTGTTTGCAACTGCTAAATAAGAACAGACCATCAATAAAACGATTAACACTAGCGCCACAATCATGGAGACAAAATTGTAGATGAAGCTTTTTGGGGTTATAATATTATCTTTGATGCGATATTTTGGACAGAACGTAATATTTTGCATCACATTCAAAGGCAAAAGCATTTTTTGCACATCTTTATCCACATTATTGTTTAAAATAAAATTCGTTGGATACTTTTGTTCTAAAGCACGGATCGAAATCATTTTAAAAAAAATTCTCATTGTATAAGTATGTTTTTATACTTCAAGTGATCAACATTTTCAATACTAACATTTAGTGTAGCGGTAGATGTCTTGTAGACGAATGATCCATTAACAATCGATGAGAAATGATTAAATCAATATAATATCATGATTAGGTTTATGGAATTTATATCTTCTATACATATATCGTAGACTTGCCGTGTCTGTACATTGAATAAATATATACTTGGATAAAAATATAACTTTGGGGGATTTCATGAATATCACCGACGCTGCAATTGACGTGGCCACCTAATGGGCCCAGAAAATGTAAGGAGTTAACCATCGACTCAAAAAGAAGGATAAAAATAACTGCGTAACATAAGGAAAAATAGAAGAAACTAAAACGCAATTTTTGAAATTTTTGTCTGTACGTTTTTGAAAGCATCACGTAAAAACCACTAATTTGATTCGAAATCTAAGTATCTACTTAAAAATAAAATATTAAATTTTACAACGAGTAACATTTAGCGTTTATTTTATCAAAATCGACCCACAAAACCAAAAGATATTGATTTTTACAAGCTTTTATTTAACTTTAACCGTTCGATTCGAATGTATGTTGTCCGTTAAAATTTGTAAACCATTTTTCGACCACTTGAAGCTACAAGCTTGTTTTGAAAAAATAATTGTTAAATACATTTTTAGGGCATTTTTTAAGTTGAGTAAGAAACGTCCTAAGCCTCGCGCTGATTGAGTCCTGCACGCATCACGTAAATTCATAATATACATAACTTTTATGCAGAGGGAATTTGCGTAACGCCTTCTATTGATAAAAATAGTAATAACGAATGCATGAAAATCACACCAAACCTATGTATTGTTAATTTATTTGTGAAACATTTAATATAGAGCAAAAGAAATTGAACATTTTAATATCTTATCGTTTTACGTGGGCTTCGTTGTTCGAATTAATATTACGACAGTTCACCTACATGGTCGATCGATTTTCATTTGATGTAGCTTTCTGAATCGCGTTGTTCAGCGTCTCCGCGGAAGAATGGCTTTTGCCCATGTTTGACTATGAAAATATATTAAGCCGAATAGGAAGGGATCGCGATTATTGCTGAAAAAGAAACGAAAAGAAATGATCGTTATATCGATTCGAATCGAATTCTGTCCGATTTTCCCATGTTGCTGGGACAGAATGAGCCGACTACACATTTGTTTTCCTTCTTATTGTCTTGCCAGTCGATTCAGAAAAACATCGATCTTTTTTCGACTTGCTTTTCGAGTTGATATACGCACATCTAGGGATCGAGTACGTTTTAGAGTATCGCCGCAATTGAGGATTATTATTTTAACTTTTTTGGATCGTTATTGATTTTTTTGATTGAATATTTGGATAAATAATTTTCTTTAAATTTTGATTAAAAATAGAAAATCAACTGCCAATCAGGATTCCTATAAAATTCTGCTATAGCATATTTACAAAACCATTATTTTTTTTTTTAAGGATGGGAAATCATCAAATGACTTCTTCCGCTCTGGGTGGAGCGGAAAGGCGTAGACTCTTATTGATTAAAACCCATCCGTGTTCCTTCTAAAGCCCTTTGCGTTCCAGGGTCGCGGTGACTCTATCGAACAAATTCCGCAACCCTGGCAGGATTTACAAAACCATTACAATTTCCATGGATGAATGACATGGAGGAGGATCTCGCATCACCACTCGCTAAACAAGACCGGTACATCCAAAATACTGCTCGATGGAATCGTACCATGACCGCCATTCTGTTGGCTATGAGGCTCCACAGCCCTTCAGGCTTGCTGATAAGCGACCAAACCATCCAAATTTGTTTACGTAAAGTGGGTCTGCGGAAGGCCGCTGAGAGCTACCTATAGCACCTTGCGATCGTAGGGCCCGTTTACAATGGGCTCGCGAACACAGAAACTGGGAGAAAGAAGACTGGCGTTGTGTTTGCTTTTCTGGTAAATTTTGTTTCGGTATGAGGCCGGATACAAGACGTACCTACTCTAGTTTGGAGGACCTCTGGACGTCAATAACGTCTTTAATTTTGGAAGAAAGTTCATTCATATGGAAAAAGAACAATAATGGTTTGGGCCGGTATTTGGATCGGTGGAAGAACCGATCTCATTTGAATCAGGGGCAACCTCAATGCTCAGATTTATGCGGAGAGGATTGTTTCAGACATGACCAGCCCTTTGCGAAGCCGGTTGAGTTCGTGGATGTCCATGTCTAATGCATAATAATCCACGTCCACACACCATGAACACACCGGGAACTTAGTCGTATATTGTACATCTTTTTTTTAACGGGGGGGATCCTCATGGATCTCCACCGCCCTGGGGTGAGCGGAGGGGTATGTCAGACTCTTACTGACTAAAACCATCCCGGTGTTCCATCTCCCACCTACGCCGGGGATCGCAGGAACGTATGCGATTTCTGTAATCCCCGGCTGATGTCGGCCCACCTCCGCGGGCCATCTCGGGTCAGCGGGAGGAGTGAGGTGTTTGGCTCCCTTTGCGACGTCAAAGAGGGGCGCACGGGAATACCACGCGCCGCCACCTCTGGTCCAGATGAATGAATGGGGGCGACGGACATACCCAATTCTGCCGCCCCTGGACCCAGTTAGGGAGGCCGGATGAGGGCAGCGTATGCCAGGCGCGTCGGAGGACGACGCGCCTGCTGCCGCCCCGGAAGGGGGATTGAGATTTCCCTCTCCCTTTCCAAAATTCTTCTGCGCGATAATTGTTACGCAGAAGGAGACCACTGCGTCCCAGGACTCCTCGCCGCCGACCATAGAACGGACTACGGCCGGCAGCGAGAGGTCTCTGCCTACCACAGAGATGAGGGCACATCGCGGCTCCTCCCAAGCAGCACACTCTGCCAGCGTATGCCGCGCCGTATCCTCCCGACAGTCGACGAAGTGGTGACACCGAGCGTCCGGCTCCCTGCCTATGCGCCACAGGAATCTCCCCAAGCAGCCATGCCCCGAGAGGACCTGCGTTGCACAATACGACAGGGAGCCGTGCCTTCTTCCGAGCCAAAGGTCGAGCACCGGCCTGATTGCCTCGATAGTGACGAGGCCAGCTGAAGGGCGTGAGAGCCTGTCCCACCATTCCGCCACCAAGACCTCGCGCAGCTGCCATTCACGCAGCTCCATTTGTCGCTGCATCAGTAACTCGTACTTCTTCCTCTTTGACCGAAGATAGGCAAAGGCATCAGATCTGCAAACTATTAACTGGAAATGGTTTATGGGACCAGTGCCTCTTATTCATTCGTTTAACTTACACACACTAAGCATATCAAATATAGTAATACCAACATCCATTAAAATTATTTTATTGTAGCCAGGATTACAAAAATGCGAACTGCACCAACATAATTGCGGTGTTAGTTAGAAGAGTCATCAGACTTAATAGTAACGCAGCATCTATGTAGAACAGGCCACACGCACGTATCTTGCTGAATGATGCTCGATGTAAGCGCAGTACGTTCTTGCATAGCTTTTTCTCATGATCTGTTAAATATTTTTTTTACATTTTATTTTTTTGACATAGTAATGACCAAGCCCCTGAATGGTATTAGAAAGGTGTTCCTTTAATTATGTATGTGTCTCCGGAAAATTGCAAACGCCGTAAGATTTTAAAATATCGCGTGAAATTGTAAACATTTTTTTCTAAATAAGACACGGAAATATTGGAAACTATTGAATTTGGATGGGTTTTATTATATACAAAACAATTTTTTCATAATATATCGAGAAATTATAATCTAATCGAGATTTATTACAATCTTACGGATTTCGCAATTTTCCGGTGACATATGAATAATGAGAACTATTGTTGTTTCAGTGTTGGTCCCATAGTAAAACTTGTTCATAATGATGAGTACAATGACCCCCTAAGAGGTATTGCGTTTATTCTGTTATTCCACCGACTTATCATCGTCATTTCAGCCTAAAGACGTCCACTGCTGGATAAAGGCTTTCCCCAAGACTCGCCGCACTGACCGGTCATATACGTCTTGCATCCAGCGGATTGCCTTCCCGCAGTTCTCGGTAAAAGTTGTGGGAGGCCTGCCTACCAGTTTGTCTTCCAATCCGCGCTCGTCACTCCAGAACCCACCGAGTAATATCTATTTATTTATAAAGAACTAACCTGAGCAATTTGATTTTAAAATAAACGCACAACTATCTTGAACACTTTCAATAGCCAAGTAGAATTTCTCGCATTGCAGAATAAACACTATTTGCCACGTTAAATCCTTGATCAACCAACACAAAACGCTCACAGAAACTTGTATTACTGCAACCTGTAACAGAAATAACGTTTCGTAATAAAAAAAGTTCATGAAAACTGTGTTGCAATGCAGGGTGACAATTAAAAGTAAAAACTTAAAATGAACTCATTTTTTTTATTTAAAGGTCATATTGCGACCGTTCACTCAACACTGGTCACAAAATTCCACGAAGCGCTCCACAATGCCATGGATAGGCACAGACGGTGAAACTTTGTCAAGAAAATGACTTCACGGCGGGCGTCGTCGGGAGAATAATGATGAGTAAAGAGGAATACGACGCAAAGTGGAGGTGGAACATGAACTCAAGTATTTATTTCAGTGTTTTTACAGACACTTTCCTGTGAACTGTCGCGGTCAGTGTGTAAGTCGAAGTTTGTTATTTGCACTTTTCAAAACGGGTATGCCTGCAGAGAAAAACATGAAAAATACTCACATCCATGACTCTCTTTTAAACCAAGTTATTACAAAAGGCACTGATTTAAAGAGACATTTGTAAATAGCAGTTTTGGTAAGTTAAAAATTATAAATGGCACGTTTAATAACTAGTTCAGCAGTTAAAATTAAGCAGTGAAGTAAACAAAAATGAGTAATAAAAAATAATGAAATGGATCAGTGAATATATAATTGAGCAGGAAAATAATTAAATGGGCGTTAAAAATTATTGAACGAGCAGTTACGTGTGGGCAGTAATAAATCGGAATTTGTCGGTAAGAAATCTCATTCTAAGCAATAACCTACTAAAAATAATATATTTTTTTCTATTAATGCAAGTCGTGTCTGGCACTCGCCGACCGCTGCGGCGGCACCGCTCGCTTCGCTCGCTCGGCTCGTGCGTAGGAAGTCACTAACCTAACCAAAAATCTTATTTTTGCCTTAATATTTTCTGTGAACAAATTTTTTGAGCTGTTGTTTAAATATATATAACCGCTCATTCCATCATTTTTACCGCTCATTCAGTTATTGGACTGCTCAATTATTTTTAGAATTGACATTGTATGATGAAATAACCGACTAATTGATTTTTATTACTGTTCATGTTTTACCGTCGCAATAATTAATCAACCGCCATTAAATTAAATAACTGCTCAATGTGTATTCCAACTGATCATAAGAACATCTCGAATATTTAAAGAACAGATCAAAAAATGAGTTCCCATTACAAAATATTGTTTACAGTAGCTAGTATTTAGTTAATAATGATAATGATTCTATAAATGAGAACAATGATCATAACAACGAAAGATTAAGAATAAGTTATACTTACGTAGTAATTACTCTCAATATTTATTTGTAACACTTTAATTACAAGCTGAATGTTGAGAACAGATTGGCAGAATATATTTAAAATTTGAAAAAGTATCTGAAATAACATTGCATTAATATGAATTTTATTAATATAAAAATCGGTCTTGTTTCAAACCGAGTTACACTATATTACATAACACTGTTATCTTTCCCTATTCTATATTTTCTAAGATACTGCTGCACAAAGAGTTTCTCTAAATTACATCTAGTCACTTGGATCTCTAACAGTCATCGGTCATCTGGGTAAAAAACGTCATCTAACGTCGTACTTACGAATTGCTGGAAACAAACTTTATAGATGTCATAACACTGTAATATTCCAACGTGAGCTTGAAACATTTTTCTGCTATGATTTATTCCATGCGCGTCTTCTATTTCTTGAGAATTTAAATGTCGAAGATTCCATAGGACAACTTTGTTTTCCAACAATTTAATTACTCTTATCAAATACACAATATTAAAGTCAAAAATTACTAAAAAGTAGCAAATATAAATATAACGGAAAGGAGTACCCATTTTTATTTGAAACGTAGTGAAATAGATGACATAAAAACTCAAAGCCACTATCACATAAAACCTGTTCAAAATAGTGATGTGATAAAAATTGGTTTCATCGTTCAGAAATCTGTGCACTCTTTGAAAACTAAGGACAAATTCGACGTGTTTTTTGGATTGAATGATCACGTTCACTAAATTTATTGCGAAACCGACGCAATTGAAGAAAAATTTTAAATAAGAGACGCCAGCAATTAAAGAAGTATATTCTGAATCATTTTTGATGGAGTTCAACATTAACGAGTTGTGTACGAAGGAAACAATAATTAGTAGTGTTCCAATCATGGAAACGATATTTGCAATAAGGTTACATGGAATTATACAATTGTTTTTTATCAGGTATTTAGGACAGAACATGATATATTGCATTAAATTCAAAGGCAAAAACATCAACTTCACATCCTTGTCCACCGAATTGTTTAAAACAAGACTTCTGGTATTTTTTTTCCTGATATTTCGAAATGTTAACATTTTTCTCAATATTAACACGACCTTGCGTTATCTTATCACAATCATAAACTAATAATCGATTTCAAATGTGCTGACAACATTCCATTTATGTTTATGAAATTAATCTTATAATTGATGGTAAGGTGTCAAAAAAATGTATGTGAATACTTCAATTCACTGTCAATTTATTATCATAATAAATCATCAATTACTGTTATGTATTTGGGTCAGTAGTGATAAGTAGAAAATTGTAAAGTACACTGAGTGACGTATGACGTGTGTTGTTAGTTTAAGTTAAGAAATCATAATTATATTATTTCACTCAGACTAATATTGCCGTCCCAATGTTTCACCATCTCAGCAAAATACATTTATAACAGCTCATGTAATGAATTAAATATAAATTATAACACCGTGTGATCGAGTACTCAAAAATTATATTTAATGAGAACTAGATAATTGCGAACTGCATAGCAACACAACACTGTAGTTAGTAATAAGAATCATTAGATTCATATAACGCAGCGTCTACGTAGAACAGGCCAATATATTCAATGAACTATGGAATAGGCCACACACACTTATCTTGCTGAATGATGCTCGATGCAAGCGCAGTACGTTCTTGCATGTTTTTCTCATCATCTGCCAAAAGTTACAATTTTTTTTTTTACAAGTAGTATATTAATTTAATTACCAGAAGAAGCGAACTGTAAAATAAGAGCGCAAGTATGTTGAGCTCTTTCGACAGCAATGGAGAATTTCTCGCACATCAAATTTTTAATAATACAACTGAATAAGTTTACCGAACACACAGTCTTCGTATCCTACAAAATTAAAAGTAATGAAGCTACTGTTATAATTAATTCATCAAAACTGTTCAAATCAAACAATGACAAGTAACTGAAATGGTCGAAAACGCTTAGAATTACATTTCTGAAATTATTCTATTTGTAGTTTTTAAAGCTTGTGTTATATTAATGAAAGAATAATAGATAAAGATAACGTCTTGATTTTACACCTGTGACAGACACCAGAGCATGACAGTTGTGATTTGAATTTACGAAAAATATGGATGAAAAAAATATCTTACCACTTTATTGTGACAACAGAATCGAAATTAATGGAAAACGTAACGAGAAATAAAAGAAAATCCCGGTCCCTCTCGCACTAGTAGGTATTAGGCTGATATCACACTGGCGATTTTCGAGCGAGTTCAAAGCGATGCGAGTGCAAAACGAGCTCGCAGCGAGTTCGCAACGAACATGCTACAAAAACGCGGCGGGCGCGCAGTCGTACAAAATGGCGTCGAAGGCGCTATTCGCGGCGAGCTCGCTGCGCATTCGCCTCGCTTTGGACTCGCTTGCAAATCGCCAGTGTGATAAGGCCCTTATAATTATTTGTGCTCTCGTGTAATATTCTAGACTTTGACGTCAGTCTATGTCGTACTTAGTTTTCTTATTATAATCTATGCAACTTTGTCGTTAATGATGATATTAAAAGTTTACAAGAGTTACTTAGATTCTTATTCTGAAAATAAAATAAAAAACTACATGCATAATATTCGCTTAACGTTAATATTAAGACTTAACATTGGCTACGTCGTAACTAATACACATTTGAAGATCATAGATTGTGATCATGATCACACACGTAACATACTTAAATCAGTCTGTGACGCCTTCACAAAGAGGTTTAATTTAATATCTCAGGGGCTCAGATCTCCTCTCTGTGAAAGGCAGAGCGCCGTCTATGAATTCTTGGGCTTAGTGTGGGATGGAGATTGTCAGCTCTTTAACTTTTACTAGCTGTCGCACGCGGCTCCGCCTGTGTGAAAGTAGGAAATCAACTCAAGGAAATATAAGATTCTGATTATTTGTTAATCCAGATTATAATCTATGTGTGTGTCTAAATTTCATCACAATCCGGTTCAGAAGTTTTTCTGTGGAAGAGCCACCCATCGATCCTAATAAAATTATAGAAATGGTGAAGGCGCATTACCTTTCACTTTAATTTTTCTGCTCCTGTCTCAATTATATATTTGATATTTATTATTATATAAATTGGTATTGTATTTATGTATTTTATATTATTATATCTAATTAGTATTGTTTAAATCGTTTGTATACTGACAGCCACACTGCCAGAAGAGAGCTATGCGAATAGCGCTAAGTTACGTCAGCGATAAAAACGATGCGAACAAAATATCCGACGATGCCAGCGATTCTATTCGTTCACCTCGTTAGCGTAGCATAGCTGTGTAGTCCGCGGTGTGAATCGAAATATGAAAAGAGGTGAAACGATGCTCGCTCGGCTTGCAACTCGCTCGCCCGCCCGCTCGCTCGCCCGCCCGTCCGTAGTTTTCGGTGTAAACCCATATAGTTTCCCTTGCCTCGCGACTTTAAGTTGTTTAATGTTTAAAATCGCTTACTTCGTTTTTTGTAGATACGTCCTTTTTAGGGTTCCGTACTCAAAGGGTAAAACGGGACCCTATTACTAAGACTCCGCTGTCCGTCCGTCTATCACCAGGCTGTATCTCATGAACCGTGATGATTCAGAGAAGAGAGTTGAAATTTTCAGAGATGATGTATTTCTGTTGCCGCTATAACAATAACAGGACATTATAAATGTTTAAGAGGGCTTATACAACAAACGTGATTTTTTGTTCATTTTTGCTCGATATTGATAACGGAAACAGGTAGACGTTGAAATATTCACAGAATATTAAGATTCACTTTAAAATAAATAATTAAATTATAATAAAAACAAATATTTAAGGGGGGCTCCCATACCACAAATGTGATTTTTTTGCCGTTTTTATAGATAATGGGCTTCGGGCGCGAGTCTGATTCGCACTTGGCCGGTTTATTCTTATGACGGCAGTATGTTTAAGTCTTCTCTCTTCGTATTGGGGGGCCAGCCAACAACCACCCACAAATCCGGACTCAATGCTGTTACTAAGAAATTGCAAATTTAAAAACACAATAACACTTTCCACGTCCTTCCGACTAACTTAAATTAAAGGAGACATCATGTTTTATTTACAAATAAAAAAAGATCTTCTGTCTCTACGGAAGAGGTTCTTAGTAAATTTTGCACAATTGTATTTTTACAGCTATAATAATTATCTTATTGCTATTTAATCTATTGTACTGAAACGGACCTAAAAATCTTTTTACAATGACATATTTTGAATACGCATTAGAATCGCACACAATAACATTCCGTCTCTTATTAGTATTTTGGGTGTTGTATGGAAGCATGGCGTGCTGTTTTAATACCAAGTGCATAATGGAAATCTGGCGAACAGTGAGTACGTTGCATATAGGAGATCTGTGGGATAAAGAAAGGGATGGAAATTGGCTACTTTTAAAATGGCTCTCTGAGCTCTTTCAAGAGGGAGTAAGTGAGTTTTAGGTGCTCCACCCCATGAGGTGATACAGTATTGGATTACAGATTGACCTAGGGCCAAATAAACTTGTGTGATTAATTTTGAATCCGCAATCGTCCGCAGTTTTTTAAAAACATAAATTAGTTTGCGCACTCTTTTAATCAGACTTTCAATATGTGGTCTAAAAGAGAGTGTATTATAACTCCGAGATATTGAATGTTGCATGTTTGGAGGATAAATGGACAATGACAAAACGTATGTACTGATTGAGCGGAATCTACATTTATGGGCAAACAGATGAGGGTTAGTAATGTTGAATTGAGGCTTGTGCATGGAAAAGTAGTAAATGTGGTTGGTAAAAACATTAGGAGATTCTTATTTTTTTTTTATCCTTATACGACAAAATCTATGTAATTTAAATATCAATGCAATTTTAAACATATATCCACTAACTAAGATACACTGTAAAAAGAGACTTCAGGACACCTACAAAGACTGTCTTACGATGATACAGACGCGATTTTGGATTTACCTAAATAGATGCATAACGACTAGTCACAATCAACAACACCCTAATGTTTATTTAAACAAGCGTCCAAATCTAGTTACACACAACACACACACACACCATCACACCAAATACTTAACATTTGTTCTCATTTTGAAACATACATAATGCCTCATACTCATGACATGCATGGTAATCTTTTGTTAATGGCTACTAAAGGTGCACATATTTTATAAAGGGATGAAATGCAATCCGAGATACAGGCTACCGCCTAGTTCGGATGCAAAAAGTCCCAAACTATGTATTTTACAAACTCTAAGCCAGTCTTTAGTTGTACATTGTCAATTTTCAGTTTTTGTAATAAAAAAGTAAAATAAAAAACGGCGCTTTTGGTTTTTTTTTTTGACACCGACTTCCGAAATAAAGTTGTTTTGTACTTTGTAGTGGTTTCTTTGGAAGTCGGTTGTATATTTTTTATTCAATTTTTTTGTTGTGATACCCAACAATTACCCGACGCCATTTTGCTTACTTGGACGACGTAATTATATCATCCAAGTGAGCAAAATGCTCATAAAATAAAATCATTTTACGGGATCAAATGGCAAGTATACCGCATCGAACGAAAAAAGAATCACATAACTCTCATTTTTTGGAAGTCGGTTAAAAATTACAAAAGATAAAATGCATCAAAGTTCAGGAGTGAGGGCTTGTGAAGTCACGTTTTGGTAAAAAGTGTACCAAGACTACCTAACGTAGCGAAACATGACGTTTCAGCTACCTACTGTTGGCAACTGGTAAAAACCTCATGAGGTCTAATACCTCATGTGATTTTTACCAGTTGTTGTTGGATGAGATCACAAACCCCGTACGGTAAATATATTTTGATGTAATATAATACATTGCATTATTTATATTTCATACAGGGTGACTGATAATTGAGTGGGTTCCTTGAAATGGATTATACCTACTTGAGCTGATTTGCAGCGATTTTCAAAGGTGTTTTTAGAAATTTTATGCGTCGTTTCGTTGTCTTACTGCGATGGGTTTTGGTCGATCAGATCAGGCAAGATCTGTCACCACCCATCACGCAACGCACTCAATTACCAGTCACTCTGTATACTATATTATACACGTCATAACGTAATACAGAAATATAGATAGATTAACTAAATTAATTGAACGTTGGTGGCTCAATATATTTAGTGTCGATTAATGTATCAATATTCATGTGTCGAAAGAAGTTTTTTTTTTTAATATTCATATTTTCAAAAAATGAAGTCTTTACGAAATATTAGAATATTGCATCCTGCGCATATAATTACGAGCAAAGCATTTGATAAAGATGTGCAGTCAATGCTCTTGCCTTTGAATCTGATGCAATATGTCAGTTTTTGTCCTAAATATCGCATTAAAAATGATTGTATTACCACAAACAGTCCCATCTCCAACTTCTTTTCGATGATTGTGACACTAGTATTTGTTATTTTGTACATACACTGCACCTTTACAGTGGATATGCAAAGTCTTGGACTTCCTACTTTCATAGACGCCGCGTCGTACAACGACTGCTTATTTTATTGTATCGGTTTCTTTATTAATTTCTTGAACGGAATCATTCAAACCAAAAACAATGTCCAGTTTGTTTTAATTTTTCAAAACGTGCACAGAGTTCTTAACATTGGAACCAATTTTAAACAATTCGTAAATTGGAATTGGATTCTTGAGATCATGGTTCTGAGTTTTTACGTTATCATTTTTATTTTATTGTATGTACAATGCCGGTTACCATTCTATACCGTTTATATTTGCTACTTTTTGGTTACTTTCGATTTTAACGTAGTATATGCGACGCGAGTTATTAAATTGTTGGAAATGAACGTTAAACTTTGGAATATTCAAGTTTTACAATCTCAAGAGTTGGATGACATGAATAGAAAGAATTTTATCAAAAAAGTACTCAAAGTTTACGTTGAAATTGTACAATGTTATGATATCTACAAAGTCAGTTTTCAGCAATTCGTAAGTATGTGAATATTTAATATCAAGTCGCCTTTGGCGCCTGTGAAGTTTTGATAACTTCCTTAAAGAGTAATATATATAGTATACGTGTATCCATGTAAGAAAATTATTCGAAAGGTAAAACAGATAGCAAACAAAACTAAATTTAACCATTTTTTTGCTACATTTTTAGATACTGTTTCGCATTTTTGAAGTAGTTATTCACTCCCTGACTTACATTCAACTGGCAATTGATACGTTTAAAAACGACATGATGCTTAATAATATAGTGAGTATGTTTTAATAGCGAATAATATTTTGTCATCATATTATCATGATATACTCAGAGGCCTTTTAATTATGTCTTGCGTCCACAAGATGCAGGAAGCATAAGACCGGCCAATATGGCGACGTTTGATTGAGGTCTATGCCCAGTTAATAAGTAACGTCTTTCAGCTAAAATGACAAAGGCGATGATTTATAGTGGTGCAGATGTAGATGGTTGTAAAAATAGGGAAAGACCTACGAAGCACACTTCTGTTAAAGATGATATGGTTACAATGGTGACTACTAAGATAATGACTATAAGGCATCTACGGAAGAAGACTTGTGCTGACTCTAAATAAATTGCGGGCAAGAGAATGATGATTATTCTCGCAGTTGTTTTTCACCCAGTTTATAATCGTGGTTATTATGTTACAGAACACAAAACAAACACTTTTCATGGCAGTGGCTGTTTTAACCTGGATGCTTAAAAATTTGACGTGGCAAACATTATTGATCCAACAATGCGAGAAATTCTACATAGCCATCCGGAGCGTCCAAGATACTTGTGCGCTTATTTTGAAGTCAACTTGCTCAGGTTATTTGTTTGAATTTTAGCAGGCAAGCTTGAGTTGGTGAAAAATGCTGAGTATGTATGTATGTACATACGATATATTGACGGTTTACTAACAATGCTATGTATTAATTTTTGACAGACTCTGAGAAAAAACTCTGTAAGAACATACTGCGCTTGAATCGAGCATCATTCAGCAAGATACGTGTGTGTGGTCTGTTCTACGTAGACGCTGAGTTACTATTAAGTCTAATGAGCTTTCTAACTAAATACATTGTTGCTTTGTTACAGTTCGCATTTTTGTAATTCAGCCTGACTCTTTTTTTAAAAGAATCGTCTCACTCTATCTTCTCACATAACCGCAAACATTCTAAGCACTATGCCATCATTTATTACGATTTCATCTTCTATTTGTTTTGGGTTTGCTATGTATTTCATGATCGGCATCATTAAAATAAAAAGTATGTCCTGTTTGTTCTTTCTTTTCAAAAAACTGTAACCTGGCTGCAGAAAGAAAGTAAACAACGCTTGCCGAGGTCGATCTGTACATGGGTGACTGACAGACCAATCTTGGTAAGCATTGCTTAACCTTGATCGACCTTTGGTATGTATCATTACTTACCAAAGGTCGATCAAGGTTAAGCAATGCTTACCAAGGTTGGTCTGTGGATGGGTGGCCAACATAACATACCGAGTTTCCTCCCTGCCTCGGAAAGCACGTTAAGCGTTGGTCCCGTCTTTCATTTGTAGATCTTTGGCAATCGTTACGGATTGTCAGAAGCAAAAAAATCTGATCTGACAAAAATGTGTGAAGAATGAGGTTTTTTTGACAGATTGCGACTGAGATTCGAATGCGAACGTTGCTTTAAAATGAGTGCGATTGGCCCTCTGATCTCGCACTCTGTGATTTTGGACTCTTTCTAATGATAAAGAATAAACTGAAAGGTCACCGGAATTCTAATGATGACCAGCTAATTCAAGCGTGGCACTTGGCGTATGAGCAAGTCTCTGAAGAAACATGGAAGAAATTTTTGATAATTGATAATTTCGTCGTATGGAGAAGTGTATCTCAACCGATGGAAACTATTTTGATTGTAGTAGCTCAGCTTGCCATGCCCTAAGAAGTCTTCGAGATGTGATCACTATAGAACAATTAGAAGTCGTATATTACTCGCTTGTAGAATCAAAGTTTAGATACAGTATCACTCTATGGGGAGGTAGTTATACGTACAATATAAATACGGCTTTCATTATTCAAAAAAGGGCAATAAGAACCATGGTGAGATTTCCACAGTGGGTATCGTGTAAGGATTACTTTAAAGAACTGTTTGTATATTTTAGTTCTTCTCACACAAAAACTGCAGAATTTCGAAACATCAGAGGAAAGAATTAAGCGGGAAGCTACAAGGCGTAAGGACTTACAAAATAAGATGCAACCTCATTTTAAAGTAGTGAGTCATGCTGCAGGTTATCAATCAATTAAATTGTTTAATAAACTACCTGTACACTTAAAGTCAATTTACAACTTAAATCAGTTTAAGCAGCAGTTAAAATCATTTTTGATAGAAAAGTGTTAAATTATGAAGTTATTATTATACTATTTTTTTTTGACATTATATTTATATTTTTGACATTTGTTTGGAAATTAGCAATATTTTATTTTTGACATTGGATGGGTAATATTTTTAATTTGACATTATGATTTTTGACATTGTAGGTAATGGATGCATCTATTTATTTTTGATTTTACATTCATATTTGACATAAATTTTATTTGATTTATATTTGACATAAATCTTTTTACAACATTTTATTGACATGATATTATATTTTTGACATGTGTAATGGTGTAGACTCATAATTTATTGTTACGATATTTTTTTTTATTTTTTATTTTTGACATATAACTTATAACAAGGAATTGCTAATGTTGTACTTATTAATGAATTTATTTTAGTTACCGTAATGTTATAATAATCTGTAGACTGTATAATTATTTGTTTCAATAATCTTTTATAGTGTTTGTAATATAATTCTTTTAATTTTAAATTGATAATTCAGTGTAAAATTTCGATACAATGTAAAAATTGTTAATGAAATAAATGAAATGAAATGAAAAATGTAAGGAGGGTGTTCCAGTATAATTAAACCAGAATGGCTAAAAAAATAATTAAGCGTGATGTGTAGGTGCGTTATCGTGATGAAGCCACTAAGTGTCAATACTTGAGTTTGGCCGCCGCGACGTCAACATAGAGAAACGGCGGTGGGGCTATTAATTATTCATGAGAATAAAATGATCGATTGTAATTAGTACTTTCGTCAAGTCAGTCATACTAATTTTATTATATGTTAAGTAATGGAATGTCCCCCCCTCTACCAACAAAACCGTTATTGTTGTGCATGTGAAAAGTATTCACACTATTAGTTTAAATATCGTCGACCGTAGGTTCAATTGAGGTAAGGGACAAAATACGATTTTTCAGGAGAGGCCGACAAAGTTTTTTTTCGGACTAAATCGCCTATAACTTTTTTTCTTATTAACCTTTTTCGGGTCTGATTTCACACATAATCTTGTATTTTAGTGCTCTATCTACACGTGTAACATTTATTTAAATAAATTAGCTATTTAAGAAAATAGATGTCTCTTACAACAACGTATTTTGTTAGTAATGTCCCTTACTGACCAAGTATCTTGTAGTCTCGTCCCTTACATTAAATTGACCTCTGCGTTGGATTCAATTTATTAATGAAAAAATAGTGTAAAGCACTTGTTGAAAAAAAAATTATGGAAAAAATACAGTGTAAAGAGATTTTTGACATAAAATGAAGTACACACTTTTGACGTACGGATATCATAGATTTGGAAATCGTTATTATTGTTACAAGAAATCATTTAAGAGACATGAAAATGTATTAGAACCGTGTGTCTGTTTTTTGTGTGTTGCTTACATAGTACAATGAAATGAAATGTTTGTACATTGTAATAGCTAATTTGTATAGATTTAATAAAACAATTTATATTTATTGTAATCAAATTATTAAAAGAAATGGTAACAATTTTACCTACAATTACTTTGAATTTTTATTCAAATAAAAAAGTAGCTGCAAATAATCCTAATAGAGCCTCTAAGGCATTGTGAATCAAATTAAAATAATCAATTTTACTTACTACCGCTTTACCGCTTAATCAGCCTTCAACATGAGATCAATGTTTAATCATTATAATCATTAAAAAAAATATTAATAAAATTGAGATCAATAAATGATTCAGATATAAACGTTTTTTTCATCAACATTATCTTCTTCGTCCGTTTGATTCAAATTGTCAATCACTTTAGCGCAATATGGTAGCTTCAAATAATCTTGATGAAATCTACTGGGCATAGCATTCACACACAATTTTTTTAAATCTTTGTATTTTGCGAACGATATTGGTAGCCTGGTGTTATACAAAGGTCTTAGTTCTATGCAATTATTGTCCACTGTTATATCAGGCGAGTCTGCTAGTTGTGACGGCACACTAACAGATGTTTTACTCTTAACCTTACCCTTTCCCGTCCCTTTTCCTTTTCCCTTCCCACTTTTCGTTTTACGTTCTGGATTACTCCCTATCTTTTTGGCTGCCATTTCCCCATTTATTTTGATGACATAAACAACCGCTTCCTCCTTCATAGAGTGTTTAGTCCAAATGGTTTTAAGGTCTTTTTTCTTTAACGTAGCTATTCTAATTTTCGTAACTTCAAGTCCTTCGTCTTTTGTGGAAACAGTTTTTCTGTAACGGGGTCCCAGTCAATGAAATCCTTGTGCTCCATAACGGTTACGACGTAGGGACGAGGCTTCTTTCTAGCACATTCCATGTAACTAGGCCATTGCGTGTAACTCCAAACAGTCAATTTTCGCACTTCTCGTTCAATAACAGAGTGCATGCTGTCAACTGGCATGTAACTATGACCGGTCAGTAAAAAGTTAATCTGAATCGTTTCGACATTCTTGGATATTGACAAAAAATAATGCAATATTGCCAGCATTGTCCTATTACGATTTTGTCCAGTGCAAGCATCGCAATACAGGATAACTTTTCTTATTCCTCTATCATCAACATCTTTCAGATACATGAAAAGGCAAGACCCTATCTCTTTTGACCCTCGTTTCCCATCGCATTCACCCCAAACATAGCAAAACCATTATCACCATGAGGCGTATTTAAAATCTTTTGTAAATCAAAGCTTGCCACTAGAGTGTCCTTGTTTACAGAATAGTTTTGATGACTAGTAAATCTTTCATAAGTAGCATATTTTTCTTCCATGTGATCTTTAATCTTTTCCTTGTCCTTTTCTGCCTCCTTTGGATTGTTTTTATGTTTAGCACAAATGTTGCAAGCAATTGGTTTAAATGGTTTTGTTTTTCCATTTTTACCACTGTTTTTGTCAAAAACCGTGCACAATCCCGACCAAACGACAGATGAACTCGCACTGATAGCGACTTTTTTGATGCCCGCGCGCTGCTTTCGCATTGGTATCATCCTCTCTTTCGCACAAAGAAAGACGTTGTGAGATAGAAAAGGATGGTAATAGTGCAAGTACGTGCTATCTTGTGTTATGAAGTTAGAAGTGTGTGTAAATAAAGGTAACAGGGATAAACAATTCAATACTTCTCATCAGCAAATTAGTGTAACGGACACCGAACCTAAATATAATTCGATTCAAATTGGTGTAACGTTGACACTGCTTAAAGTATGACAATGCAAATTGAGGTAAGGGACAACTATGTCAAAACTCGTGCAATCCATTTAAAGTATGGATGATATTATTTTTTTTAGATAACAAAGACATTAGTGTAAGGCCAGTTTTATTATTGTTTCTTCAAAAATAAACCATGTAATGGTAATTCGTTGATTGGGAAGACCCTTACCTTATTTCAAGTGGATTGGCGGCAATAATTACATCATTTCAAGTTCCTATATTGCATAGTTTTTCAGATACACTGTTACTATGGGGCTGATTCGAAATTTGGATGCAAAAATCATTAGGGTAAGGGACATTTTTCTTAAGCTAGAATTTTTTCATATACACCATTCGATAGAGCGAAAAATTCTGAACAAAACTGTATACTTAACTCATTTTGGGTATTTTGTCCCTTACCTCAATTGAACCTACGGTCGACGATATATGTTATGGACCAAGTGATTAATATGAGAGGGTAGTGTGATAACAACTATTGAAATAATCAAATCTTCCGGCTATTATTAATAACGATTACCACCTATGGGGCAGAGTAATTAAAACCAGGTTTAATTTCTGTTATTTATATTTCAAACGTAGAATGAATATTTTAAAAACAAATAAAATCTTTCCTTTCATACTCTGTGAACCTGTCATAATAAAAACTTAACATAACTGGATTTTAACATATTAACAATCAGACTCATAATGTATAGCTGGCAGATGCTTAGGCCGTTCATAGAGTAGTGAATTCTAAATTCAAACAACAATCAATATCAACATTCTATCCTCGACGACGAAGCACCACTGCGCCTTACCATTCGAACCTAACCTATCCGTGTTGGGGTACCCTAAGCTCCCTGTGCCCTATGTTCCGCTACTTGGCTTGGCCAATCATTAAACGATATAGAAGCATGTCATTTGCTTAGCTGTTCAATTAAATACCGGGATGTCACTTAGGCCGCTGATAACACGTCGCCGTTCTCCCCGCAAACTGTGAAATGTTTAAAAAATACTATTTAGGTGGAAAAGGAAAAAGATGAAGATTTTTCGAAATATTGGACAAAAATATCCAACAAAATTTATTTTAAGCAATACTGTGGATGGAGATGTGCAATCAATGCTTTTGCCTTTGAATGTGATGAAAAATATTATGATCTGTTCAAAATATCGCATCAAAGATAATATTATAACCCCAAAAAGCTTCATCTACAATTTCGCCTCCATGATGAAGGCACTAGTGTTAATTGTTTGAATGATATTCTGCACTCATTTAGCAGTTTCGGGCATCAGTGGTCCAGGATATTCTATTTTCATCACTTATTATAACTGCATCTTTTATTGTTTTGGGTTCGCTATGAATTTCGTGCTCGGAATCATTCAGACCGAAACTTCGATCCAATTTGTTTTAATTTTTCAAAAGGTGCACAGAATTCTCAAAGACGATATTTTTTTCGATCGCTTTGTAGTTTACAATTGGACCCTAACGATCATGGCTGTGGGTTTGTATATCATAATCCTCACATATTTTTACATACATGTAGGTGTTTTTTTATACGGAGTGTATGTTTGCTACGTTTCGGTTTTTTTTGATATCAACATATTCTATGTCATGCGGGTCACAATATTACTGAAGAATAAAGTTGAACTAAGGAAAAATCGCGTTTTAAATTCTCAAGTATTACGAAATGAGAGCGAAATAAATAATTGCAAAGAATTGTTTCAAGCTTACGTTGATATCATAAAGTGTTATGATATTCATAAAAACAGCTGTCACCAATTCGTAAGTATTTTACTCTGCATTCATGACATTGAATACGAAACAATTTTGAAAACGAATTTCATAAGAATAAAAAAATGTTAAACTCTGGAAGTTCTAAAAATTCTTTAACAAATTGAAAGCTACACTATGGTTGATGATAATTTTTCCACTTTTCAGATATTGTATTATATTATGGAAGTATTCTTCCACTCTCTTGCATACATTCAAGTGGCAATAGACGTGATGAAGGCAGACGCTATCACTAATGATACAGTAAGTATATTATTTTATGAATACAGAGCAGGTTATTCTCATCATATAATTTCAGCTCAAAGACGTCCACTGACACATATAGGCATCTCCATACAAAGAACTCCTGTGGCCTTCACCGGGTAATGTATTGTGAGTTATTCCAATTCTTTTGGTATGCCAGTCCAGACCTATTCGGGTCCAACGACCATCCATTGTCCAAGCTCTGTACTGAGCCTCCTGCAAGTATAACCTACAATACTGTATGTCTGCCAAATTTTGGTCAGTGTATTATCCTCTTTTATAGGATAAAACGACTTTGCTGATGCTATTCATATTCACCTGGTTGACAAAAAATTTTACGTGGCAAACAATGTTGATCCAGCAATGCGAGAAATTCTACTTAGCTATTCAAAGTGTTCAAGATACTTGTGCTATTATTTCAACGACAACATGCTCAGGTACATAATGCATTAATTATTCTACTCCTTTAATTATGATCGAAGAATTATGATAAAATAGCGATAGCATGTGCTGATTTAAAAATCGAAGTTAGGGGAGGCCACACGGTGCGGTGTGATGCAGTGCGCCGCCGCACCGCAAACATTTTTCCGCGTGAGCTTTGACACGTAGTACGCGGCGTCGCAACAACGTTACGGTATCGTTGTAGCGTAAGCTTGCGATTTCGCAAGTACGACTCATGTCTACATCTGCGGTCTGCGACGTCGGAGCGGTGCCGCTCCATTGCATACACCCTTCTCCCTCGCCTTGGTTCGATGAGCGTGCGGCGCTGCGCCGCACCGCACCGTGTGGCATACTATGAACATTTGTATGTAGCAGTTTGTACGCCGCAGCCGCACCGCTCAGGCGCCGCGCCGGAGCCGCACCGAATCGTGTAGCCTCTCTCTTAAGAAGCTGATTGAAACTATTCATACTCTTGAACACTGCCAGCGTGGATGTATTGATTAGCCTGAAATAAAATTTAAAAAACAATCTTTTCAGTCCAATATATGTAAAAAAATGTTGTAACTTTTGGCAGATGATGTGAAAAAGCTATGCAAGAACGTACTGCGCTTTCATCGAGCATCATTCAGCAAGATACGTGTGTGTGGCCTGTTCTACGTAGACGCTGTGTTACAATTAAGTCTGATGAGTCTTCTTACTACTTACACCATTGTTTTGCTACAGTTTGGCATTTTATAGTTTTCATTAAATTTACTATTTTAATACTTGATGTTAGAAATTTTCTTTGTGTTTGTTTTAGTGTTTTGTTGTGTGTTTATATTTAATATTTATTAATTACAAATACTTATCTATTTATGTACAGTGGTTACGATTTAAACACTTAAATAAAAAACTCTTAACTAACTAAAAATGGTCTAAAATATGGCGTCAAAAAATTCCTCCGCATCGCTGGCCACTGGCAATGTACCCAAAAGGTTGGCAGTATTGCCACATTGTATGGCAATGGGGTGCGCCAAAGTTTACCTAAATTTTCAACTCCGATAGTTGGAAATCCGAAAATGTTCTTCCTAACATTTTTCATCCTAACAATCACAATAAAATTCCTAACTACTCTGTCTCTAATGTTCATAATTCCGAAGCATTCAACTTCACAATGTCAGTAGCAATAAACATCTATTATACTTTTATTTGTTTTCCTATATTTTCTCAACATAAGCGTTATGATAAAAAACAGTAGGAGTTTAAATATATTTACATTAATGATATATTTAATTATAATTTTCGGAAACATGAGTGTTATGAACATCGCCGGTAGCACTACAAATAGTATGAATGAAAACTTTAGGATGAAAAATTTTTGGAAGAGTGATCATTCGGATTACAAATCATTAGGAAGAACAATTTCGGGTTAAGAACTTTAGGTGAGCCAATATGGACCCATGGCAATGCTTATCCTTTGTCCAAGGTAAAAGTCAGCCATTGGGTCACGCGAAGTGTCAACTAAGCGGCTTGACATACCCTTAAACAAGTTATGAGTACTCGGACCCCACGACCCGAGAGTTTCAACGCCCAACCAGGCCTCCGTCACTCCATGTACTTGCGCGCTATAATTACCTACCGCCCGACTGGGCGGTCTCGGTCCGCCGACGGACCAAATTCAGTATGGTTTTCGCAAGCGAAGCGCACGCACGTTTTTCAATTTTAATCGTCAATTTTAATTTTAATCGTTACATTTGTTATTCTTATTTATGTCACCCGTATTTACGTAGTTAGAATATTAATTATTATTTTTATAGTATAATTAGGTATTTACTTACGTAGTTCCATTTACACAGCCAGGTTTAGCTTTGATAAATATCTAAGGTAGGAAAGTACCTATTTAAATAGTATTTTTGTTTAAAATATTTTGAGATAGATCTAGAAAGACTACTCATAAATACAACAAAAGTATTAAAAAGTATGTACTGTATTTTATTTTTCTTTCCGGACAGCCCTGTAGTACTCGGTCAAGCGGCGTAGGTATGTTGCGGACGAGAACGGACACAAATTAATAACAACTCTCAAGCGCGGCGATTAAATGCAATTTAGCTTGCGCGTGGGGTTTCAAGTGATTTTGTAGGCTATTATAAAAGCGGCTTTCTTCAAGATCAAAGGAGTGAAGTTTCTGTACGTAGTACCACAGAATATATAATAGTACTACGTACAGAAACTTGAAGAAAGCCGCTTTTATAATAGCCGCTTTTAAATAACGGTATTGCGTAAAGCCAGAGTCCCGACTCCCATTGACCCACAACCAGCAGGCGCGCACGAAGTAGCAGATGTAGCCATAACGCTATTCTGAACTACTCTGCAGAGTTGCTCGTCCCACCTTCTCTGGAAAGATGGGTAGTCGGGTGGATTTAGATTCGGGCATGCGAGTCTCCAGGTATCCATAGCCTCAGTAAAGCACGACACATCAAATTCAGTCAGTGAGGAAGCAAGGATATTTCCGACTAATTACTCGGTGTACTAATACCGAGGATGAATAAGCCGGTAAACTGATACTAGTAATTTTGCGGACGCCGAGGCCTCTCATATGGATGGGAAGAGTAGCTTGAGCCCAAACTATGTATGCAAGTATTATTTAGTATGCGGTATGCAAGGCCACATTTAATTGTGAAGTAAGTGTATGACGGATGATTTGGTCCAATTTTTTAAACACGAACAAAGTATGTTAACTTAGGGCAGAAACAGCAGAAACGAATTAAGGTTATTGCCGAATGCATGTTGATTTTGAGTAAGTAATCTTTCCGAAATGTAATTTTTTTTTTCAACAAAATTGGGGAAGCATTGCTAAAAAATTGGAAGGATGCGAAGAGAGGTTTTTTCGATCATTTAGATTTCTGGAGCTATTGCGTTGAATTTCGGAAGTGTCAGTTATCTGTCGGTACTGTCAGATAAGAATAATTCACACTTCGAAAGGTTGAGATTTAGTTTTATAAGATGTCCTTTTTGTATTTTTATTGTTCAATTTTTTTAACAATTTTCTCTATCGTCAGGTACATTAACTGTGTTGGAATTTTATACAAAGAAATCGTCTCACTTAATACTATACAAATAAATGAACTCTGACTGAAACATGAGTTTGTCCAAATGTATGTATTTCGCTGAGTTGGTAACGCTACCCTAATAAGGAATATTTTACGCTTTCAGATGCTTTATTATAATATTTTTTATTTTTATTAAATATGAGTTTGCTCTTGACTCTAGTCTAGGTCACAGATGACAGAGACAAAGTCGACGAAAGAGCGAGCTTACCCAGAAGAAGCCTGTTCACTCTTATTTTTAAGAGATTAGGGTTGAATATTGAAGCATTCACCCCAGTCTTTAATAAACGGTCAAGTAGGTTAATAATTGACTTGTAAAAGCGGCATGAAGCTTACTGATATGGTGAGGATTATGTATTTATCTTTTCCCGACGAGTCAGGTAGAGGTTATCTTATTAGGTATCTTTGATATTTGCCATCGACCGTAAAATCTCGACTCCTACTTAGCATAGGCTGTTGTTGAAAAAAAAAATGATCCGTGACAGCCGGTCGATTCTGTAAACATGTCGAAGTGAGTTGTCAATCCATATAATCAAGATCTGACGTGATCACAAAGTGAGCTGTCATTCCATCTTAACAGCTCACTTCGTGATCAGTTCACCCAAGTCTTCACTTCGACATGTTTACAGACTCAACCGGCTGAATCGACCAGCGGTTCACTTCAAGCTCACTCCACCTATGTTTTCACGGTGAGACTTTTAGGGCGCGTTCCCACTATGTCGTGACGATTTTATCATTGGACGACTGTCACATACATTTTGTATGAAAAAGTCGTGGACGACGGTTAATCGTGTCGTCATATGTGAACATCTCCATTTAAATACACAAGCCACGACGCTTTAAACGACACGATAATATGTCGTCACGACATAGTGGGAAGGCGCCCTTAAAGAATAGAGTAGTAGGTTCATGGTCGGCAGCCTCGAAAAACTAAGTAAAAAGTATCCCTTTGTTAAAAAGTGTTGGAGTAGGTACCTCATTAATTAATATTCAAATGTAGACACCTACTTACAACCCGTATTCTGAAGCTATTTTTAAGTAAGTTTTTTTTTGTCTTTGTATTTATTTTAGCATTTTTATTATTAATTTAATTCCTGGAACTCACAATAGGATTCCCTGTGTCGTGAGATCCAGGCTCCTTCGTTCCGTTTACATTTATTGCTACGAAATAGGTATTATAGGTCTGTAGTACAGGGTGGCCCATAAGTCCTTACACATGTAAATAATTAATAAATAAAAAACTAATTACAATAAGAAATACCTTTTTATTTCGTATTAACCTTTACAAAAAGGGAATTATTTTTTGAAAATAACATCATCCAAATGTAACCCGTTACGATCACAGCACTCCTGTAAGCGACGTCTAAAACTATCGACGACTGCGCGGCAAGTCAGTTCTGTGATGTTAGCCATTTCTCTTTGAATATTTTCTTTTAGGGCTTCAATTGACCGCGGGTTTGTGTCATACACTTTAGATTTCAGATAACCCCATAAGAAAAAGTCCATCGGGGTTAGATCCGGCCTACGTGGTGGCCAGGAAATGTCCCCTCTTCGAGAGATCACTTTGTTGGGGAAAAGTTCACGAATGACGGGCATAGCGGTGTTAGAGGTATGGGCCGTCGCGCCATCCTGTTGAAACCAGGTCCGCGTATTGTAGCCTGGAAAATTCTGCAACGCTGGTGTAAAAAACTCCTCGATCATTGCTACATATCGCTCTGAAACTGTAATCGCGCGACCTCTGCCGTCTTCAAAAAAATAAGGGCCTATGATGCCACGAGCTGACATAGCGGCCCATACCGTCACTTTAGGGCTGTGTAATGGCTTCTGATGTTTACGTTTTGGATTTTCGGGGCTCCAGTAGTGGCAATTTTGTTTACTTACATGCCCATTAATGTGGAAGTGAGCTTCATCAGAGAATAACACGTTATTGAACGAAGAAAAGCGGCTAAACATTTCATTCGCGTAAATTTTATTCAAAAATCAATTGCCTTTAACAAGGCGCATATCCGACTTATTAGGTGTAGCTCCATGTCGCTGAACATAGATGTGTCCAGAAGTGTATATGTCACTGAACTCCTCCTAAATGGCTGGATCGAGTTAGTTGAGTAATGGTTAGGTAGACTGAACGACTCGGTAGCCTTTTTTTTAAGGATGGGTAATCATCAAATTACTTCTTCCGCTCTGGGTGGAGCGGAAGGGCGTGTCAGACTCTTACTGACTAAAACTTAGAATATTCCTACTAAAGCCCTTTGCGTTCCATGGCCGCGGTGACTAACAAATTCCGCAATCCTGGCAAGCTCTGGCCCTAGCGGGCTCCGTCTTCTATGCTGACATCTCTTTGAGGCGCGCGTGGAACACAACGCGCCATTGACGATTCGGAAGCCTGGCCAGTCTAAGCGGATACAGCTAAACACATGAACGCCGGCAGGACTATTTTCAAGGGGTGCATCTTTAAAACCCCACCTCGAAAAGCATAGATTTTTCTTTGCCCATTGATCAATTCGCTGATTCGATTTGCTTTTTGATATTTGAGTTTGAGTTTAAATACAGTCCGCTTGTCTAATATCACAATATCAAATTTTTAATTGCTTCATGTTTTCGTATGTATCTATTACTATGCTTTTGCCCCAGGACTTCGTACGCGCATATCCCGTTTTTCCCGTACCCGTACATTCCCTGATTAACCTGCATGTCAAATATCAGCGTTCTACGACCAGTAGTTTCGGCTGTGCGTTGTCTGTCAGTCAGCGAGTAACGGAAGAATTTTATATATTAGGATTGAAAGCCAGAGAGGTGCAAGTGCACCTTCCCTCCCGGCTCCCATGGCTAAATACCACCGTTTTTTGAATAGCGACCGTGTATCTTAACTCCACAAGCTAGTTACTGGCCAAGCATTGAGCTAGGCAACACAGTCTCCAGCAGGGAATTCTACTTATTAGCTAGAATAGAATAGAATAGAATAATTTATTGTTTTTAGAATTTACAATCGATAAGTTAATTCCTGGAACTCACAATAGGATTCCCTGTGTCGTGAGATCCAGGCTCCTTCGTTCCGTTTACATTTATTGCTACGTAATAGGTATTATAATTATGTACTAGTAAAGAAATATACATTAAAAAACTAATAAACAATGAAGACTAATATGAATACACAAAAAAAAACAGTAGATAACCAAGTATGTATATATATATTGTGTGTGGGTATTATGGTGTGTTCGTACCTATATGTTAAGTTGTGTCTTAGTGTGGGTGTATGAATTAGGATTCGAGAGTTGTGTTGGTATGTCTGAATGTTATAACCTTAGGATTTATATAATTATGCGGAACTTTGTAATTTAGAATAGAAAATATATAAGAGATCAGAACCTATCAAAGCGCTTTTTTTTTGTGATTATTATGTTTTGTGTCATATCATAGTCCAGAGTAAGCAGCCATTTTGTAACCATTTTTTTGCATTTAGTTTGAGTTAGTTGTAGAATTTTGATTCGGTTATTGAGTTTCGAGTAAATGTGTGGTCCCATAGCTGTAGACATAGAATTCCCTGCTGGAGACTGTGTTGCCTGACAGCTAAAACCTCTAGGTTTCTTCTAAGCAAATGTGCTCCATCGTCGACCGCATCATCGCTCACCATCAGGTGAGATAGTGGTCAAACGCGATCCTATCAATACCTAATAGAAAAAACATGGTACCCCTATTTTTAAAGACAAAATCTTATTCCTACACGAAACACAATAACCTTTATAAAGTCTTTTAACCCCTAGGTACCAAAACTAGCCAGTGACTAGTACAGACGCCAGCACATCAAGTTACCCGGAACTGTCAAAGTTTCCCAATCAACCTTGAACCTAATTCTTTAGAGATAAAGTTGAAAATATAGGTATTAAAGGAATTTGACAGATTGTTGTAGCTGATGTGCTGGCATCTGTACAATATACACAATTGTAAATATAGGGAACGTGCATGAACTATAGATGGCAGCACAGAAGTGTCATTGTCAACCATATTTTACCTATAAATTTCAAAATAGCAACGCTAGATGGTCGATGGTCGGTAGTCCGGTTAAGCATTAACCAGCCTTATTGTGCTGAACTGCGAGTGGTCATCGTCAAAAAAAAAGGCTAGATGGTCACAGTCTACTTCGTGCACGTGCCCTAAACGGAGCGTGCAGGAACAAAGAAGCGTCAACGTCAAGTATTCTTAACGTTAAAGTTTCGAATATGCAACACTAGATGGCATTGTCAACGCCGTGCACGTTCCCCACGCCTCACTTAAGCAAAACTACTTACCTATTCCATTCCACTCCTAATAAATCATCCAACGATCGGCTTTGTCTGACCAAAGTTAGGGACATTAAGTTATTTCCGACACAAGTCAGTCACAAGACATGCATAATTTAAGTGATGACTTACACTTTTTCTGGAATACCTAAGTAATATGAACTGAGCTTTTTAATTTTGCTTTTTCATTTGGTCACTATTAAGGTGTCTGTAGATTAATGTAGATGCTACTTTTATACGTATGATGAACGGTACGGCGGGAACTAGAGCGATCAACGCATTGCAGCACCAGTGCTGCGATGACACATGTGTCAGCCGGGCATGCCCACTGACATACCTGTAGGTGTATTACCTACACAAGAAATCAGAAATCGTTATTAGAATTGTTCGCAAACGACGCTTAGTTGCTTTGCTGAAACACGTTATTTAATAACTAAAACAACCATTGTATGTAATCTCCTTTATGGGTAAGTTATAGCGCCAAAATCGCTAAAACACCGGTCAGGGTCAATTCAGGCAAGGCTATTTCAGGGTAGACGTACAATATACAAAAAATGGAAGGTTTCACATATAGCAACGTTTATACCTACCCATCTAATAATAAGAATGAGAATATTTTATTTGCATTTAAAACATGGTACATTTAAGGTATGTTTTAGAATCATGATCTAACATGATAATAATACAAAACTTGTTATGTCATGATATGTTTTTGAGTGGTTTCTCGCAAGTCAACCTAGGAGGTTGTAGATTACTTAACCGGACTTGCCTGTATATAAATATTAAAGCTTCCAGCCAGGGTTATTAAAAACTTACAAACCAAGCAAGCTCACGCTAAGGGCACCTCCTGTGAGGCCTCGGCTCAGGGCGTCACTGGGGAGAGAACAGCTAGGGACGGTTTGGATTGAACAAGGATCGTTATTTAGGGGCAAATTTAAGACTACAGGTTCAGCGGCGCGGGTTGAATGGATCAAGTGTCGGGGCGGACGTTGACGGGAACATGTCGCGACTCGCGACGGGCCTTGGCGGCGAGGGCGAAGGACGGTGGTCGTGGTTTGCGCAGTGTGCTTGTCTCTCTACGGCCCTCTTGGAGGAGGGTAGTGGAGTCATCGGGAGTGACAGGGGTATGCCTCGGTCGCGAATCTGAGAGATGTGGGAGGGTTCGTATCGGGCGGCCAATGCGATGAGGGGGTTTCGATGCTTGCTCACAGCAGTGTTGAGTAAACGCTTGGTAATGCGTTTCACGAACTGCTCGATGGTGGGCAATTTGAGGTCTACATGTAGAGTCTCATTGCAGACATAGAAGGACCGTCTGCATCTTTTATCTTTAGCCCATACCCCCGCAGTTATGATTTTTTATTATGGGTTTCGAAAAGTTTCTATGAGAGCTGGCATAGCCCCCCGCCGCCATTTTGGTTTGTTTAGCAAAGTTGCGGGGCACAATCTAACATGCATATACCTTTGGATAGAGGACACTTAAACAAATAAAAAATATTCGCAACATAGTGCCCTACAGTGTCCCGTTGCCGAGATGTTCAAAGGTAAAGTCGCCAAGTGAGAACAATGAAAATCAAATGAACTTTTCACGTGCTTAGGTATATGCAGTAAATTGTATTCTAATAATAGTTTATATAAAGTAAACACTATTATATTGCTAAGTTCTTAATAAAGTGGTTTTCACATGTTGTTATGTTTACTTTCTTCCAATAAATGATTAAATCAAGATGAGAACTATTTTTGAATTTAATGTAATGCATATAAGCACGTAATTTAGTAAGTATTTTTTAAAGTTACGTAGTCACCTAGGAACCCTTATAGTTTCGCCATGTCCGTCTGTCTGTCTATCCGAGTGTCTGACCTCGATTTAGCTCAGAGACGCTTAGGTAGCACTTGAAAGTTGAAATTTGGTATGCGTTTGGGTATATATGTATGTTACGGCTAATACCCGAAGTGCGGCTACACCCAGTTTTAGCCGGCCAAAACTAGGTGCAGCTGGTCACATGCGTTTAAACTTAGATGTAGGTATCCTCTTATCTTCGGTTAGAACTAGGTTTAGATGTAGGTGTAGCCGCACTTCGGGTGTAAGCCGCGTAACATATACATAGTAATCACGCCGACAAAGTGGTAAAATAAAATAATGAAAAAAAAATATTTTTAGGGTCCAAGGGTTTTTGAAGGCGTGAAAAAATCATGACAGTAGCATATAGGTAGGTACCTATAACGAATCTAAAAGGAAAACTATCACAGCTAAGTAGGCTCTGCAAGTTAACGGGTAGGTAATAGTCCTACTAGTTAGTAAAAACTAGGTTAGTAAAACTAAGCGTAGGTATCTACCTATGTGTAACTTTGTAATGTTATAGTCAAATTTGCTATTTTTGTTATAATTATAGTCATGTTTATTACATGGTAAATTTACTTCGAAATATCTCGTTAACGTGAAACTTTAGGGCACTATGTTTCTTCGATGTTTTGTGTTTTTGAAGTGTCTCTTACCCATACCTAAATGCATGTTAGATCGTGCGCCGAAACTTTGAAAAAAAAAACAAAATGGCTGCAGAGGGGTTAACTCACACACTGATCCATTGTTGTTAATTATATTGTAGGTAAATATGTGAGTACAGATATTCTATTTCACGAAGTCCGTTTGGCTCTGGTTGTAGTAGTGACGTGTAGTGATAGGCGCGCTAGTGTGTGTAAACGTAGGTAGCGTTAGGAAAGAAATCTGACACGCATTATATATTTATTTAATAAATTATATAGACAATTTAAGTAAATAATATTTAGCTATTAGAATGATAAGTTGCAGAGAAAAGAAACAACAGTTGAAAGTAAATAATATTTTTATTTATTACAGAGAAGAAACAAAAAAATCAGCACTTAATCACTATCAAATTAAATTTCTGATTCGCTTTCGTCAGAATCGTTCCCTAAGTTAATTATGAACTCAAAATCCAGGTCGACGTATTTTAAGTATTCTTTTTCAATTTTTTCAACATGAGCACAGGTTTTTTGCCATGTTTCACTGGTTACTCTATCCAAGCTTTCAAAGATCAGTCTTTCCATGTTCGTCATGTTTTGTTCGATATTCTTTGATGCGATATAATTTTTTACAATACCCCAAATATTTTCCATAGCATTTAATTCTGGGTGATAGGGGGGAAGACGTATGACATCAAAACCCTTGCTCTTAATAAAATCATCAATTTTATACGTTATGTGTTCATCTTTGTGTTTTTTTATAATATCGTACAATTCCAATTTAAGGAGAGATTGCTCAAATGCTATACCCTTATCCCTGAGCCATTGCTGCATGTCTGCTTTCTTTGTAGCCGACGTCGGTAGTTTTTCAGTCCGTGTGTTGTGATATGAAGCATTGTCTAAGACAATGACAGAGCGTGGGGATAAATTGGGTAAAAGTTTTTCGTTTAGCCATTTAACATAATTATATTCGTAGCTCATATTAGAATGGTAATCGCCAGCTGTTGAGTTGGCTTTATAAATCAATGAAGCATTTTCAATAAATCCATCCTTTGTACCCGCATGCACTAATATAAAGCGAGTGCCTGTGCTAATTTTTTTTAAGAAGGGTTACTCTCTTTCTTTTGTGCCCAGGTGTTGTTTCGCACGTGTGTTGAAAGGACAAAACTTTCATCGGTGTACACAATTGGGCGACCTTGACTGCGATATTCTGACATCTTCTTCAAAAATTTTAAACGCCACATTTGTATATCATGACGCTCCGTCAAAACTTTACGGTTATTCTCTGTTTTACGCCACTTGTAACCTAACTTCAGTAACAATTGACGAACAGTTTCGATACAAGCATCAAAACCAATTTTTTCATTTAATACAGTTTTTAACTTAGCCAACGTTGGAATTTCTTTATGGATGACATGGAAATTTTGTATAGTACTGCGAACAACATCGGCTGTAAAATTATCTATTTCTATCTTACTATCCCGCTTTCTTCTTTTCTTCATAGGAGAAGTGAAATTTGATGAGCAGGATGGCAATTCCTTCTCTTCTTTTAATGTCCGTTGAACAGTTTTCATAGAAACACCTGTAGCCTCAGCAGTACGCCTTGTAATATCTCGTAAATGAGACAAATCACAGTTAGGTTCCGCAACTGATTTTGTGAATTCATACTCTTCTCGCAGGAAATGATAAACGCTAGCTATCATGCTTCGACCCTAGAACAAAACCAAATCGAAATACCTATTTAAGTAACAAGTTTCATAATATTAGATAGATAAACTCTTAATAGCACACAAAAAGTAGTAACAATAGTTAAAAAAAAAATGTTACCTCACTGTGGACAACTTTTCTGCGTTTACTTGCCATGCTGACGTTACTCTTTGATTTTTTTAGCGCGGAAACAAAACACTAGTGACTCTGACCGCATCGCGATCGTGACTGAGCGCTCCCGAGGTTACGCACACTAAAACAGTGTGCACGTACAGACCTTACAACATTCATAGTCAAACGGACTTCGTGAAATAGAATATCTGTACCATGTCCCTTGCTAGCAAACTTAATTTTATCTCTGCTGGTATTGCTTTGTTGTACCTATTAGTAGGTATAGATATAAGTGTGTGCTGTACTTATATTAGTGCTATGTTGGGTGCATTGTGCTCACATAATATAATCAATTGATCAATGTACCTATGTATACAAAATATTGAAAACGTTATATTTGAAAAGAGAAACCATGGAGTTTCTTGTCCGTTCTTCTCCATAAGAATCTTCTTTTTGCGTATGGATAACTAGAGTCACTAATATTTTAATTCAAAATGTAAATTTCACGTTCAAAAGTGCCTTTTAAATGGTCTATTTAAAATAAATGAATTGACTTTGACTTTAACACTTATATGTGCCGTCTTATATACAGACGCCAGCACATCAATCTACCCGAAACTGTAAAATTTTGCTAATTAATCTTGAACCTAAAGCTTTCCCGATAAAGTTAAAAATCCATTTGACATATTCGTCTGTATTAATTAACCAAATGGTATCGTCCTTTTTAGCATGGTGAATAATGGGTACAAAAACTGACCAATAGTCGTTAATAAAAAAAAATAGTTATCGGAATTGAGAACCGATCATTATTACCATCTCGACATTGGCAAAATCATCGAACCTTAAAAATTGAATTGAATGGAACAACACAGGCTTATAAAAATATTGCAAGAAGATTATTAAAAATATTTATTACAATAGAATAGGAATAGAAAAACGCGCGGTACGAGTTACTTTTTTAATTTACACTGGCAAGTGAGCGGATATGGGAATTTTCAAAATAATGTCCTAGCAACACTGCAGTTGTCATTTTATAATAAAAGCTGTGCTGATGCCGCGTTATTAATCATTCTATTTACGCCAATTTTGGCGTTTTATCTATCAAAATCTGTGTGTTATCGTGTTTACAATAACCAGTGCAACATGTCGAACCTAAAAATATGTCGAATATGCCTCTCTACTGACGTGAAAATGTATGATTACGATCAATTTCAATTGAAGAGTTTGTACGAAGAGATTATGGCCACAAAAGTAAGGATGTTTGCTGCTTTTCGTCCAGTTTTGTTGTATTTAGACTCCTTTGTTATCGCAATTAGTTATTGTAGTTTGTTTTTAAATTATTTATGCCTAAAGTACACTGAGAAAAGTGGTCTTATCGGACTCGTGATATGTCTACACAAAGCCTATGCATATATACTGTACACCTACGATCTCTGGAGTGGTAAATAGAGCTAAAGATTGTATTTAAGTAAAACTTTATTAATCTTAATCACTTCTCAGTCAGTTGAGACATTCGCGGGCCTATTAATAAAAATCATCCCATAAAGCTTACTTTAAAAACTATCAAATTTTTTAGTCTGATTTTTAATGTAGAGGATATTTTTTATTAATTTTCTTTTTTGTCCCCTAAGAGTGACCATTTATTTATTTATGTTCAAAATCTGTTGTAGGGTCTTGGGAGTTCTTATGTGTTCCAAATTTCAACAGAACTGGTCCCAAGTCCAGTAGATTTGGAGAAAACTGGCTGTGACAGACAGGCACTCAAGTGATAAGGGTTCTTTTTTTTCACCCAGACTAATGGAACCCAAAAATAGACTCAGTGAAGTACAGTGCATAAGCCAAAAAAGTTTTCTTTACGAGTAATAAAACTATGAAATGTTCGTTAAAAACCCTTGATTGATTTTGGTAACAGGATTCAAAATCAGTCAGTTCAGCTATCTCCTTTCTAACTGGTCGAATGAAATTGTGTAAACTATCTTCATGGAATGGTATTAAAATGTTAAAACCCGCTGCTTCCAAATTTACTTAAAACCTCCTTTGCCATTTTCAGGTGAATGAAAAATCAGGTTTACCAAAATGTTTCTGCTACCAGTGTGCGGCTCTACTGCACAAGTACCACAAGTTCAAGGAGAAGTGCTACACAGGACAGAAAGCTCTCAAGGAAATGGTTTGGAAAGGAAAAGTAAGTACTAAAATATCTTGATAGATAAAATATAGATTATCCACTACTGTATACTAAAAAAAAAAATATTTATTTATTTTTGGGTTCACAAACAATGATTTACACTGATTACTTACAAGGAACACATGCATAAAATAACAAATCTGAAGGTTAAGCTAACTTGCATTGTAATAAGCATAAAACATATTTTTTTTTAATTGATAAAATTAAGATTTAATTTTACATTCTTAAAATTGATAATTTCTTTGAATTGGTCAAATGAAAATAATTGAAATTAATAATAGCAAAAATAATATATAACTTTAATACAATTGATAACATTAGTAAATTGATAAAATTAATAAAAATTTTATCATTGATTAAATGGATTGATTTGGAAAATTGCTTACATATATCGATAAAACATTGAAAAAATCCATTGAAAAAATTGGTAAAAATGTGTATTTCATTGAAATCATCGATTATGGTTAGGGGTTACTCAGCAAACAATCAAGAATGTTTTTTTGTTTGGCAAGAGTGTCAAAGTGGAGATTGATAACTTCACTGTAGCCATTTATTGTTTAACACATTGCACAAATTAAGGACATAGTTGTGTAGAAAAGAGGCCCAGCAGGGGTAATCTGTGGTGCATGGGGGGCATGCATCCAGGGGGCCCAGGGGGCTAAGGGGCTCAAGAAAATTGCAAATGTTGTAAGATTGTAAAATATTGCTTGAAATATTGTAAACTATTTATTCCTAATAAGACACAGATGTATTGGAAACTATTGAATTTGATTGGTATTTATTGTATACAAATCGATTTTTTTATAATATGTACAGTAATTGTAATGATTTTATAAATAAAATTCAATTTCAGCTAACCAAAACAGCAGTCCGAAATATAGACAGAAAGAGCAAAAACTTACATATACCACTAAGCATAATAACAGTAAACAAAAGAGTTCGGACCTGCATCGTTAAAACTGCAGCCAAAATAAAACTAGCCCCAAGAAAACCCGAAGAAGTCGACGTAACTACTCTAAGCGATGATGGAGATTTCTTTGATAGTAACGACACTACAGAAGACGACAACAAAGAACATTTAGTAGAAGAAATAGACATAGAAAAGATAGACATTAAAGAAAAGAAAGAGGACGACGACGTTGGACCTGAAAAGATAGAAAAAGATATAGACGTTGTAGACGACATAGTACCCAAAATACAACCAACAGAAAGTGTCACTTTAGACAAAGTTTTCTCAGACGATGACATGCCGAGTGATAGCGAAAAAGTTTTTGTTGATGATATTAAAATTTGTTCTGACTCTGATGGAGATTCAGAGCCAGAACCTGTCAAAAAGAGAAGGACAAGAAACGGTGGGAATAGTAAAAAGAAAAAAGCTAAAGACACTATACCGAAAGAGAAGAAATTCGCTGTCAAGACTACTAAGAAGGCCGAGATGGATCCTAATAACTGGCTGAAGATAAATTTGACGGAAGAGGAGGCTGAAGCCGAGTTTAAGTCGAGAGGAACTCATAAGAGGTACTTGAATGCTCAGTACAAATGTACTGATTGTCTGAAGGGATTTTCGAAAGAGGATATGTTGAAGAGACATGAAAAATTAAGGCATAGTGAGGTAAGAGTCGTCATATCTTATTACGAGCTGAGAAAATATAAATCTAAAGAATGTTTTAACATATCTTTCTGGCATAAATTCAAGTTATTCTAACTTATTCGACAGATGTGTTGCTTGGGGGTTTGTTGTGCCAATTCTTCCCAGCTAAAACAATAGGAGGTGTAGATGGCAAGTCGTTTTGGGGCTGTCTTTTGCAATTTTTGATTCTCAGCCCTATTTGAATGAATGAATGTTTGAATCGTTGAGCTCCTTAAAGTTCTAAGTTGATTTAGTTATCTTTACTTTATCCATACCAGGTCCACTTGAATCTTTGTGGTGCTTTCTTAACAAGACCAGACCATCTCATAAATTGACTTACATACTCATAATGGTTTGACCAATATATTAATAGTTCAAACCTTTAAAAAAGTCTTTGGCCTCTAAGAATGTTTTGATGTTTCCTTTCAGAAGGGCTAGGTAACACCAAACTCATTTAGTAAAATAAATATTATCATTTACTAGCTTTTGCCCGCGACTTCGTACGCGCATATTCAGATTTTTTCCCGTTTCCGTAGGAATTTTGGGAAATCATCTCTTAGTGCTCCCCTATCCCCAAGAAGGGTTCCATTAAAATTTCAGCTTGCTACAATCACTAGTTTTGGCTGTGCGTTGTGTGTCAGTCACTCAATCAGTAACTGAAGAATTTTATATTATAGGATTGATCAAGCTTTATGTAAAAAGTTTGACTTTCTGCCTGTCTCTCTCAGACAATTCTTGAATTTACAAGACCATGTTTGTTTTCAGTCTAACGGCCCAATAGAGTGCCGCTTCTGCCACATGCGGTTCAAATGGAAATGTTTCCTCAACAAACACATGAGACAGCACTACACCAAGTACAAATGTCTGCGCTGCGACCTCGTGTGTCCTTTAGAGTAAGTATCATCTAAACTAGAATCATCATCTGCATAGCCTTTTCTCAACTATATTGGGGTCGGCTTCCAGTCAAACCAGATTACTCTGACATTATTATAGTTACTTAATTCGCAATTCGCACTAAACATTTCCAAACGTCTTTTATAATGCGCACAGCAAAGGAGTGGAATTCTCTGCCTGCGGCTGTGTTTCTGAACGCATACAAAATCTCTTCAAAATTAGAGTGAACAGGCTTCTTCTGGGTAATCTTGCTCCATCGTCGACTTTGCCTCTGTTCAAGAGCAAACCCATATTATTATTTTGTATTTCTGACATAATTTTTTTTTCAATTGTTTGTTTATTATTGATTTTTTTATTTTTTTATTTTATAATGTTTGCGTAAGTATAGTAATATTTGTGTTTTTGAAGTACTTAATTGTTGAATTAATGCCATTGTTTTATAATATTTTACGGAATTATTGTGTATATACTATTTATTTAATTTTATTGTACCTAGCTCATTCTACACCTCTCAACTTCACCTTATTTTACATTTTATTTATTATGTTTACAAGTACCACTTCCGTACCTATCACTTCACTTTTTTATTTTTTTTATTTATACGTGTACTGCGCATTCGAGCGTATGGTATCTGTGGGCTACAGCTGAAAATCAGTGATAGGTGGTAATACCTACTGTTGCCACTTGACATTATGCTGAGCTGAGGCCCTTATGGTACAATATTGTTTTACATAGGTACTTAATTTTTATATCATCTGTAAGGTGTTTTTTTGTAATGTGCCAATAAATACAATTTTCTTTCTTTCTTTATTCAGCTGAATACCAGTGTTTATCATGGAGCGATTGCCAATTAAACCTCCACAGCCCAGTAACTGGGGAACACGGTACTTCTTGGCAAGACTTGTGTCAGATATTTTTCCTGGCTTCTGACGATCCCTCCGTGCCTCGAAATAGCACGTCATGTTGATGGTCCCGGCTATTCTTTATGGATCTTTGGCAGTCGTTACGGACTGTCAGAAGCTAGAAAATGACACCAGTCTTGCCAAGAAGTACCGTGTTACCCAGTTTCTGGTTTGTGAAGGTTTTAAGTGGAGCGACTGCCTATCTGGCAGTCGCTCCACTTAAAATACTAATATTCATCTGAATTCGGTTTGACTGGAAACCGAACCCAATATAAATGGGAGAAAACTTCATGTTCTTGTAATCTGGACTTTGAATATAGTTACAAATTATTGATTTGAAGAATCATAAGAAGAAACAGTTGTGCGAAAACAAAGCTATTTAACAGTTTTAGTAGGTACGGAACTCTAACATAATCGGTACGGAACTCTCTAATATAATAATTTTGTTCAAATGTATTCAAAGCGCAAAAAGTAATTTGCAATTTCTTAAATCCCGGGATACAATCGTCATGTTAAATGATTCCGGGATTTTAGAGGAGGTATTATCAACTCTATGTTACGTACTTCCCCGAACATTAAGTAAATATAGTCTACCTATTCCGATCTCTGATGATGACATAGAAATATGTAGCGTGTAGTGGTGTATGAATTTTACTTCAATGGAGAGCATCAATTAATAAATGGTCTTAATTTCAGAACAACAGCACTTTTCCACGAAGAATATCATAATGGAGTTACAAGGAAATGCGATCACTGCGGCGAAGTTTTCAAGTAAGTCATTAATGCCTTAATTTTATTTCCAATTAAGGCTGCTTTTTCACCAGAGATGTGCGAGAAAAATTAGAGGCGCGAGGATGCGTAGCGACGCTGTGAATATGCGAGGATGTGTAGCGGACTCTATTCAGTTCCTCGCTCGCGTCCATCCCTAGCACACATCCCTCGCTCACATCCCTCGCACTCATCCTTTTCTTGTTTTGCACGTACAAAAACCTCGTGCCGCTAAGCTGTTTCCATCGGAGCTAGGTAAATGAAGTGATTCCATTGGTTCTTAACAAACACATACCTCGCTACGCATCCTCGCACATCTCTGGTGGAAACGCAGCCTAAATGACTTCACCAGTCGCATAGTTGTCTCGAACTAAAAATAGGCCTGTCCAATATAAGCCACTCCTAGATTCTAGACTATTAGAGTGGGCCATACATTTCTACTAAGCTTGGGGGGGTATATGTCCATCTAGCACGTTCTATGATATATTTGGCTATGCCTCGTAGCCATTTGGCGTCCTTTTTTTAATTGATCATAATAAGATACTTGACTGGATATTTTTATTACTTTTATAAAAACTTCGAGAAGACATGATGAAAACTGTTTTTAAATGCCGGAATATGACGGAGTTGTGATGTGAGCGTTTTAAAATCGAAGTTTAACAGAGACAACACTAATGGCATGTGACGTCACTCGCGAGTTATTTCGCAGTGAATTGGCGCCTTTAACGACGTGTTAAATGACAAGGATAGAAGAATAACTTCAGAAGCGTATAACGTGTACTTTTGCTCGAGCATGTTCACGTAGCTGCACGACCTTAACCTTTTGAACGCCTCCTATATGTGACCAACGAAAGCTTACCCAATACCCTGTACGCCAAACGTCAGAAATATTTGACAAAAACACAGCGAAGTTGTGGCTTGGCGTCGGGCGGTCGGGGTACGCCGATGCATTCATGCTCTAGCGTTCAAAAGGTTAATGCGGTCGACAATGCCCCAAATTGAATTTTCCTGTGCTATACGATCAATGCTGCGCTGCGTGTCGGGGGTTCGATTCCCGCACGGAACAAATTTTTGTATGGCCTAGTAGTTGGTCCGGGTCTGGCTGTTTGTGTATGTGAGTTTGGATGTTTGTAAACGCACCCACGATACAGGAGAAAAAATAATAAAAATGTGACGAGGATTCGGAGAGGCCAATATCCAACAGTCTTTCAGCTAAAATATGGTGATGATGACTAACTAAATGATATACTTCCGTACCAGGGGGGCTACTCTCTAAACCTGAAATCCGTAGTTGCGGGCTTAGAGACGGGCGTATTCTACTCCGTATCACCTACGGACTTACGATTACTTCCGAACCCGAACTAAAAAGACAACACGATTTAACAGTAACTGTCAAATCGTGTTGTCTTTCATTCTTAGTGGTTAGGTGATACGGAGTAGAATACGCCCTCATCTAAGCCCAAAACTACGGACTTCGGGCTTAGGGACTAGCCCCCCAGCTTGCCGTGTGACACGAGTCAGGCAAAGAATAGAATACTCTTTATGATATGTACAATGTACATCATATAAGATACACGTTGTATATTCACAACGTGTAACAGAATGAACGCAGCTGGTTTTTTTTTTGCGATTTCGGGGTTGGTCCCATAGTAAAAGTTATTCATAATGATGAGTACAATGACCCCTTAAAAGGTATTGCGTTTATTCTGTTACACGTTGTATATTTTATATCGTGGCTTAATCGACTGTCGAGATGGCACCTAACCTATGTATTTCCGTATGTGCCAGGCACCTAACAACGTACTATACGCACCTGCGCACGCATCGCAGCGAGCATGTGTGTACTCTGTGCGGCGCCTCCTTCGTGAGTGTCACCGGCCTCGGCATACACAAGAAAATCAAACATGTTAATGCTGCTTCTGTGAGTATAAATGTTATTTTATGTGAACGACTATCATCATCTGCCTAGCCTTTTCCCAATCATATTGGGGTCGGCTTCCAGTCAAACCGGATTCAGCTGAATACCAGTATTTTACGTGGAGTGGCTGCCTACCAGACCTCCACAACCCATTAACTGGGTAACACGGTATTCATTGGTAAGACTGGTGTCAGATTTTCTGGCTTCTGACTATCCGTAACGACTGCCAAAGATCTACAAATGATAGCCGGGACCAACGGCTTAACGTGCTTTCCGAGGCACGGAGGAGTCTCGGTATGTTAAGATGGTCACCCATCCACAGACCAACCTCGGCAAGCGTTGCTTAACCTTGAAGATCGACCCGTGCGGCTGTTATTATGTAGCCACGACAGCGACAATGTTTGTGTTAAATTCACTTTTCAAACCTGAGTGAACCAATTTCTGGGTAGCGCGTTTATTTTGTAATTCGGGCACCCGGCTTTTGGTAGCGGTAGGAACTGTGGTGTCGGTAGGAGTCCGACATAACACCGTACTCCCCAGTAAGTTTTTCCTCTGAAATCCTCAAACTACAAAAAAGGGTGCACCAAATGTTATTAAGTAATATAATTCGGAATCAGATCGGAAATGGCGAACTCATCTTATTTTTAAATATTATTTAATCGAGTGAGAAATGTGTGTTCAAAATAGTTTAGTGCGAATTTTTCAATACTAATACGCATAGCAGTTTCACAACTTTGAATAGAAAATATGTCAAACCATATTTATTATTCAGTAAAAATTTTCTGACTGTTGAAAAATTTGCCCTTGGAGAAATAAATATAATTTTATCATTAAATCTAGAAGTACTTATTCTAAACTAGCTTTTGCCCGCGACTTCTTCCGCGTGGAATAGTTACTTAGGGCAGCCATTTAAATTTTTAAGATACTTATTTATCATGAACGTTCAAGACGTATGTCTATTTATTTTTTATCAATTGCCTAAATACAAAAGTTCATGGTTTTATCTTCAATAATGACGGACTCCTATACAAAAATTTTATCCCCTATTTCAACCCCTTCAAGCCCTTTTCTCGCGTCAAAAGGTAGCCTATGTCTATCTCTAAGATCTAATCTATCTCTGAACCAAATTTCATCAAAATCGGTTCAGCGGTTTAGACATGAAAGCGTAACAGACAGACAGACAGAGTTACTTTCGCATTTATAATATTAGTATGGATGAACTTTCTCATACAGGAGCTACCACAAGGCGAAGAACAGTACTGTCAGCGATGCGACGTGAAGTTCGAGACGCGGAAGGCTTACGAAGAACATCTCATACATTCTGCCAACCATGTCGATGGACTTGAGTGAGTTTTCCATTTTTCGACTAAGCATCTCATCTGCCTAGCCTTTCTCCAACTATATTGGGGTCGGCTTCCAGTCAAACCGGATTTAGCTGAATATCAGTATTTTACGTGGAACGGCTGCCTACCAGACCTCCACGACCCAGTGACTGGGTAACACGGTACTTCTTGGCAAGACTGGTGTCAGATTTTCTGACTTCTGACAATCCGTAACGACTGCCGAAGATCCACAAAAACGTGCTTTCCGAGGCTTGAAGGAATCTCGGTATGTTAAGATTGTCGACCATGTACAGACCGACCTCGGCAAGCGTTGCTTAACCTTGAAGATCAACCCGTGTGGGGGTTAGTTCTTTAGCCACGAACTCCTCAATTTTTCGGCTAAACAACCTCTTCATATTGCTTAAGTTCCTGGTAGATCCAAAGACCTGGGTAAGGGTTCCAATAAAATCTTACCTGTTTAAGTAAACTCTTAGAGCGCATACGCACTACGGCCGATCCGAACCCGATCAGTATCCGTCAAAATACTATCCGAGAAAACTCGGACCGAACTCGGATATTGCTTACGCACTACCTCCGATTCAAATCCGTGATGCAGACGTCATTTTACGCGGAGCCGCTACAGACAGCCCCCGCCCCGCGGCCCCTCTACCTCTTTTCTCGGACGCAGTTCGGATTCGGTTCGGACGTAGTGCGCAACTGTTCATACAATATTATGGCCAATTCGGTCGGAATATCGAGTGTAGTGCGCAAGCGTTCTTAGCGTTTTCCAAAAAATAAATAATGCTGTCAAATCTTATCATCATAGCTCGGGAACCGAGGACAATACATTTTATCAGAAGAGTTTAAAAATCTTTATTTGTCAATCTGGACGAAAGCTAATGTTTTTTTTTTTAAACGTTGACAATTCTTGGTTGCCAATATTTCTAAGAAGAAGATAGTGCTCAAACTTAGATCATTATGACAATCACAACTCTTCCTTGGATTGGATGGAGGCTACCTATAGCTTTAGCCCGACCCCAGAATGGGGGTATTTTTGACAATCACTTGTCTAAATTCATCGATCCAAAATCTTCCCGCCCCGGGGCAACGGGGTAACCCTCTCTAAGATGTATGTATATTTTTATATTTTGCAGAGACTTAGAAATAAATGCACCTATAACTTCTAACCCCAGGAAACGGCGGCAGAATCTCAAGAGGCTGACGAGAATACCCACCGACTGCCATATTGTGAGTACTTTTTAATTTGAGGAAACTTCTGGTGCTGGGGTATGAGGCTTTTGATATCTCGAATAACAGTTAGTAGTTTGAATTGTTTGGCATTTCAATTATTGGTAATGTTGTAATAAACAATAGATAAAATAGAATACATTAAATGTTTCAGCATATTAGAATTTTCACGTATTTTCATCAGTCATCGATGACTATTGAAAGAGTAACATGTACCGCGAAGGAATTTGAAAATTATGCTAATTTTTCGTTCCTATTTTTCATCACATCAAAAAACTGAAAAATTAAAATAAATAATGTGCCTACAAGGCTTTCAACTTTTTCCTGGGACATGTCACAAGTATACAACGTGTAACAGAAACACTGCAAAACCTGGAAAGGGGTCGTACTACTCATAATTATGAACAACCAGTTATTTGAACATCATATTTCCTTGTCCTATAGTGTGGCAAACACTTCGCGACGCAGGCGGCTTGCAGGAAGCACCACCTGGCGGAACACCCGCGCACTTCTTTCTTCGCGCCCAACGAGAGGCACATCTGTGAGATCTGTGGCATGTCGCTAGCGGTGAGTACTGAAACACTTCGCGACGCAGGCGGCTTGCAGGAAGCACCACCTGGCGGAACACCCGCGCACTTCCTTCTTCGCGCCCAACGAGAGGCACATCTGTGAGATCTGTGGCATGTCGCTAGCGGTGAGTAGGTACTGAAACACTTCGCGACGCAGGCGACTTGCAGGAAGCACCACCTGGCGGAACTGTGATCCCACTTACTGGGCCACTACTGCTTAATAGGAGCGTGCCCTCAGCCTTTTCGGATATGAAGGCTATGAAGGATACTTCATAGCCTTCATTTAATCATTGTCTGGAAGTTCATGATACTGGGCCGGGTCGGAGGAAAACGCGCTCAAGGCAGAATTTTACCGGTAAGATAGAAGGACGCAATTAAGGAGGCTGTTGGAGGTAGCATGTACCGAGGGACCGCATGACTTGGAGACACGTCGTCTGTAGTCGTGATCGTTAGTAGTAGATGGACGAAGACGAAGGAGTGTTAAATACAACAGCGACAATACGGTGTGAAATTGGCTTACCTTGAACATTCCACTTTTCCGAAGCACGAGCAACTTAACGATCGTGACGTGAACAATCATTTTCTTTATTTGTGCTATTAGACCTAGCTTCTTGCCAAATTTCATGATTTTAGGACCACGGAAAGTACCCTAAAAGTTATGGTTTATCTAAATATGTCGTTACTTGATTTTGGAGCTCCAAAGTACTGTAGACCTACGTATTTGATATAAAATTCAACTTAATACCTTTACGCGTTTCTGAGAAAGCTATCCTATAAGGGTTCCGTATTTTCCTTTTGAGTTACGGAATCCTAAAAACAGGGTGTTCTTGGCACCCTTAATATAGTGCCATGCTGTATCCAAGCAGCCCATGAGATTACTAACATTGGTTCTTACAACTATTATATGGTTTTCAGCCTGGCAGCGTGACCAGTCATTTGAACACTCACACTCGCGAGAAGTTGTACACGTGCAACACTTGCGGACGACAGTTTAGCAGCAAAGGAGGCATGACTACACATCAGCTGGTGAGTTTAACACACTTAACCTTTTGAACGCCATTGTCACGTATACATGACAAGCAAGCGCGTGCCCCGTACGCCAAACGTCACAAATATGTGACAAAAAGTACGGCGAATTAGTGGCTTGGCGTCGCGGGCACGCCGATGCGTTTATGCTCTGGCGTTCAAAAGGTTAAATAAAATATGTAGAAACAACCAAAAACACCGACTTCCGAAATTAAAGTTATTTTATACTTTGTAGTGTTTTTTTTTTGTTATTTGGACGGTTGTTTTTTTTAGTAGTATATTTTATAAGTAATTTGCAATTTCTTAAATCCCGGGATAATCGTCATGTTTATGATTCCGCGATTTTACAGGAGGTATTATCAACTCTATGTTACTTACTTACACGAACATTAGGTAAATAAAAACTACCTATTCCGATCTCTGCATATGACTTTAACGTCGGCAGTAGGTTCGAGTCCTGCTGGACATAGCAGGGCGGCGCGTCATGGGGCACACTGGCGCTCCCCACCACACGCAAAAGTACTTTTCTCAGTGTTTCAGACGATAGACCGCTGCTCGAGCAGTTTTACAGAACGGTTCGTACTATATTTGTTCGTATTATACAACAGCACACGTATTTTCGCAACCGAAAAAAAAAAGAAAATAACGAGAGAATGTTCCAGTAATGCTAAGCTCATTCCCATACCCAGGCAACTTAGAACATTTTTTATCCCGCAAACAGATCAGTGACATCTATCCCGCAGACTTTTTAATGCAGTGTTGCCAATTATGTTCCTTGAAATATTTTCTTTCATTTGTCTAGTAACACATCACAACATTGTATAAAACAGTCTTTTTCCGCTATCTGTCTGTCCCTGTTTGCTTAGATCTTTAAAACTACGCAACGGATTTTTATGCTGTTTTTTTTATAGATAGAAAGGTTCAAGAGGAAGGTTTACATGCATAATATAGTAGAGAAACTATTTTAGAGGTTTCTAATGTGATGTCGTAAATAAACACATTTTTTAGCGCTTACATTGCAAACGCTGGCTACCTACGAGATAGATCAAAATAATGTACTACAGTATTGTACACCTTAAAAAGGTCTACAAAAATGTCCGGGATTGTATATGTCTATCTCATAGGGATAACCCACAATAACCATTTTGTATACTTTTAACGAGAAATAATGGCTTATTTACGAAGCGATTTTAAGCAATACAGCAGCATTAATCCTTATCCAATTAAGTACCTTAAATACATTGTGCATTTACTATAGATCAATATGGCCCTTAACAGCATGTAATTTAAATAAATATTTTTGAAGATATTACAGATTTAAAATGCAGGGACATAACGGTTGCGGCGGTACCGGCCAAAAAGCTGTGACCGTTGTTTATAAAGACATTCTATAGTATATTTGGTATCAGCATAAAATCATCGAATGTTGATCGATGGAGCCATAACATTAAAAAAAAATAATTGAGTTGTATCACCATAATTCCACCCGTGCGAAGCCGGGGCGTGTCGCTAGTAAAGTTATAATTCAAAAACCTAGTATTTTTATTTTTTTAAATAAATATACTGTAGTGGATAGTGACTACTATTCTGACGAAATATTCCAAAACACAACATATTCGTATGAACCAGTATTGCCAGTGTTTTCAAAATGACGTATTGTCGTCTCCACCTTGTATATTATTCTATGCTTCAAACAGTCGCACCGTAGTGATAGTTCAAGTGTGCACCACGTAGGAAAGGGATGGGAAATAAATGGACAAAAGCATTTACAAAACATTTATAATTCTACCCTACAATAAATATTGACAAATTCGAGTTTTTCATCAAAACTTCCATTTGACTATTAATTTATGATTATTTTTGTGTTTCAGACTCATACCAATGAAAAGTCAGTGCCGTGCAGTCTCTGCGACAAGCGGTTCAAGCAATCCAGCAGTATGAAGCTACACTACCGCACCTACCATCTCAAAGAGCCGTATCCTAAGAGGTAAGAAGCAATTAAGGTGAAAACGCCGGGGTAGCCCGCGAAATTCAAATTTTCATACGTTTTCTGCATTTTGCAGGTCAGTGTCAGGTTGCATGCTGTTAAAAATACGATTAGCGACCGTAACAAATATGGCTTTATTGAGTTATAATAATTATATATGTTTAGTTATCATTATAATAAAGTTATAATAATTATATATGTTTAGTTATCATTATAATAATGTTATAATAATTAAAGTCATCATTACAGGTTGTATCATTCATGTAACTCGATTTAATTACTTTTTTTAACCGACTTCATTATAAGGAGGAGGTTCTCAATTCGTCGGAACCTTTTTTTTTATTCTTATTATTTTTATATTTATGTTTCCCGATTACTCGAAGATAGCTGGACCGTAATGGATTTTTTTTTTTGTCTGAAAGGGTATACTTCCCAGGTGGTCCCATGATTATCAAGTCAGGATCTGATGATGGGATCCTGGAGAAATAGAAAGAACTCTTCAAATTTTATAGGCACACTTGAAGCGATTTGGGTAGTTTTTGGAAGAGTACTTTCTCGGAGTGGAGTTTCATTTCAATTTGGTGAAGATCCGATGAAGAAATTCGGAGATAGGCAACGGAACTCCTCAATAAATGATAGCAAATGGACTGGGATTGCTGAAATCTCATGTCTGTCTATTGTTTACACCAGTTCATAACATAACATTACGCCGGTAGGTACGCTGTGAAGAGGTAAGTACATGTGAACCACTAAAAAGTGAAATAAAAAACTTTACAAAAAATACACCGGCTTCCAAATAAAAAACACTACAAAGTATAAAGTAAGTTTAATTTCGAAAGTCGGTGTCAAAAACTAAGTGTTTTTTAGTTTATGACACCGACTTTCTAAATTAAACTTACTTTATACTTTGTAGTGTTTTTTATTAGGAGGTCGGTTGTATTTTTTTGTAAAAAGTTTTTTATGAAATAACCATTCAATCGAGTTAAATGAACTTAAAGGGTTGTATTGAAGATTTTAATTATTATAATTCTGTAAATAAATACGTGTTACGGTCGCGAATCATATTTTGTTCAACATACAGCCTGACACTGACTTGCAAATTGCAAAAACAAGAAAATTTGAATTTCGCAGTCTGGCGCTTTCACCTTAACCAATCAGCGCAGAGTAGTAAAAAAACCGACTAAGTGCGAGTCGCACTCGCATGCGAAGGGTTCCGAACGAATTTCATTTTGTAACATTTTATTTGAACACAATAGACTTCGTATAGGTTTTCCTGTAATCTAGTCAAATTTTAAGCTCAGTAGTTTCGGAGATAATGGGGGAATAGTCATTGTTAGTATAATTTCTTGAATTACTTCCATAGTGTTCATTTTAAAATCATGAAAAAGATATCAATAAAATCCTCACAATAAGCCCTCATAATTGATATGCCGCACGGTACCAGTTCTTTAACTTAAAAAAAAAATAAATGCCCCCAGTAGTGACCCCCATACTCTAAATTTATTTATTTACGTAACGCGTCCGTGTTTGGGTCACGGAAGTTCATATGTGTACCGTATTCTCATACGGATATTCGGACCCATAACTCTGGTCAGAAATATTGATGAGTCTATTTTTTTCCCCTTGTCTATTGTGTCCCACTGCTGGGCAAAGGTCTGACCCATATCCTTCCAGACATTTTTTTTCTTGCGCCACCTCGACGGGCCTTCGTGGTGTGCATCCAGATCATCTTGCCACCGCTTTCTGGGCCGGCCTCGGCGACGCCGTCCATCCTCTGGCACCCATTGCGTGAAACTTTGGCCCACCGGTCACTATGCATGCAGCTGATGTGACTCGCCCAGTCCCATTTCAGCCTCAGTCAATGATACCTGTTTTGGACCGCAGCGTGGTGTGTGCAGCGTGAAAGTCTAATATTTTATTTAATAATTACAGGAACAGAAAAAAGAAAAACGACGAGCTGTCAAAGGATGGGTACGCACACGAAGATTCCGACGATAACATGACACTGGACAACTTCTACGCAAGAAAGTTTTAAGACATGGCCTCAAACTATACTACTAGCTGTTAATGTTATAAATGCGAAAATAATCTTTATTTGCATAAGAAAAGATTAACACTTTCAGTGCCCAGAACAGAACAATAATTTGTTCGTGTACCCACGAGTCGTCGCTACATATAACGACGACTCGGCTGGCGAGTTCGTGTGCCCACAACTACACGAACAAATTATTTTTCGACCCACATGCTGAGTTCTGGTCATTGAAAGTGTTAAAGGTAAGGTAAGGTTAGGGAATTTAGGTACTTTTGTGAGTTTCGCTTCAACGGCTACACTGATTCGGACGAGGCCCATGTCTTAACTATGACCTACACTTGAATTTGCAGTTTGTGATATTTTCAATCCATAGCGATGTATTGAAAAAATCATGAACCAAGTCACGTATCGACTTTAGCTTTGTTCATTTTTAAGCGACCATTAATATTAAAAAGACCCTAAGATTGCAATTAACTTTATATCGACATTTTATAATTATCTCGAATTCTGTTGGAATATAAATCAGGAAAAAATGCTTTGACTTTGCTAATCAGTTAGCGTTTCAAACTAATATGAACCATATGTGTAAGGCTTATGGTTTATATTAGTTTGCAACACTAACTTAGCAGAGAAAAATCAGAATACTTTGTATAAATCTTGCCTCCACTAGATATTAGAATCCTTTAAATAAACCGTATTACAGTCACTTTTGAATCTTAAAGGTCGGTCAATCAAAAAAACATGAAGCTATTTACATGTTCCAAAGCGAAGATCCCTATGGACAAGAACGTGCAAGAAACTCCACGGACACTCTTTTAAACTAGTAATAATTTAAGAGTGTCCGTGGAGTTTCTTGACATAAAACAAAATAATGGTTAAATCGTTCATGTTGAATTATATTACGCGAGCGATGCCTCTGACAAATGCTATATTTATTTTTTTTTTGTTATAGGACAAGTAGTACAATATTCTTACTCGTGTTGGCACGAGTTGTAGGAGAATATCTCGTATCGTGGTAATAAGATTAAATTGAATAAATATCCTTCAGGAAACCGAGAGAATCGACCGGTTTCTGGAACGAAAATCAGCGAGGCATCAGCTCACCAACTGTGACTATTGGAGTGAACGGTTATCAACAGCTCATCAAATAAATTGCATCCATTCTGACGCGTCAGTTATTTTCGTTCGAGTAACCGTGTGTTGGTGTGTAAAAAAAATGAGGCCTAGGTATACTCAAAAGTAGTTAGTTATAGGCTGAAAATTGTAAATTAAATGTTTTCTCTGAAAATGTCAATGCTATAGTAGGCGCCAGATAATCGTGGAATAACGGTCATTGACCCACCTACAATTATTGACATTTTTAATTTGAAAAACGGAATTAATGACACAAAGCTGTCCCGAATCATCATCTCTCGTGATCCTTAACATTGTCTAATAATGAAAAACGATTCATATTTAATTGTTCAGGTACCTATGAACAGTTATTAGGGAAAGGTCAATGTACTTTATTCCACATTTATCTGGCGCCTACTATAGTAAGCCCCTGTAATATAAACAAAATAATGGAAACTTAATTTCATGACTTCATTATTTATGATTTATCTTGATCAATCCTTGCTAAGAGCTCTAATACACGGGAGGCACTTTGCAAACGGCAGAAGCAACTGTAGCCGTCGACGCATCATCGTCAGCCTACGACGCTTGGACGGCAAAATCAAATTCAAATTAGGCTGAGTGTGTGTGTCAAAGTTCTATATAAAGACAGTCCCCCAAAACGCCCGCCCGTCACCACTTCCTAGTGTTTTAGCTGGGAAGAAGTGGCGCAACAAACTTCCCAGCAGAAGTCTCTTCCTAGCAGTCGCTGACGAGTCAGTTCAGCCGGTCGATTCTGTAAACATGCCGAAGTGAAGGCTTGGGTGAAGTGATTACGAGGTGTGCTGTCATTCCAGTTTAAAACCCGGTACCAGGTACAAGTGACGCTGATATGGATCGGAAAAAAAAAATAGAAAATCCACCAAGTTACTGATGCCTCTCCCTGGTATATGAACTAACAGAATTGTTTACATACAAAACAATTTTTATGTTTTTAATTCGCGGGATATAGTGGTGAGTGGTCGCCGATTGCACGCCGAGTGCGTGTTTAGATCCACCGAGTGACCGACCCAGAGGGGTGGGTAGTCGGCCTCGTAAATAGAATGGGTTCCGAGTGACTGTCTCGGCCTATTGCTAAGTCGGGCACTTGGCCATGTGTTTAGAAATACCGAGCGCTCTACTCGGTAGGTGTAATCACAATCAGGCCAAAAGAGATGAAGCTATTTGCACGTTCGAAAGCGTAGATCTCTATGGAGAAGACCGTGCAAGTAACTCCACAGACACTGAACAATAAAATATTACAGTGTTATGGTTACATCATTCGTGTTGAAATTATACATAGGCACATATTTGTGAGAACGATGTAGAAAGACGTGCGCGATAAAAGCGTCCGGAGTAAAAAAATCAAACAAATCAAAAAACAATTTTGTAACACATTTTGTCAGTAGACTTCAAATAAGCAGATATGCGATCAGGTGCCGGAATAGCCATATAGCAAGAGTAGCAAATGCTACGGGCCCCGCGATTACAAAACATTTCACTAAAAAATCAGCATCGTGGCTCTGTCTCACACGCGAATCCTAAGTCCTACCATACTCTGTAATAGCTGTTTTAGCGCGGGTTTAACGCATATTTTCCCAAACTGTATAAGCCTCTAATTTTGTTTATTTTTTATGGTCTTACTGCGCCTTTTTTCTTTCTTTTGATTCAAGCGATCATACCGTATGAACTCTAAGCAGCAAAATCTATGGGCTCAGGCGCTTCTTAAGGACCCCGCGGTGCGTGACAAATGATAGACGGGGAGATGGCACGGTTTTTGGGCAACCATATTGAGGGTGAAAATTTGATGGCTCAGTACGAGCTGAGATGAGCCCAGTGGTGAGACGCACATTTTCAGATTTCCAAAAAGGGCATTTTTTTTAGTATCATCAGAGCTGTTCATATTGATTTGATCACCGCCGCTGCGGCTTGCTGGTCGAGATGTTCATACCTTACGACCTCTACATGGTTGTTCAAAATCGTCGTCGTGCGAACCTTCCCTTATAAGTCACAGAAGTTTAAATTTGCTAAAATTTGCTACAGGCCCCGCGCTTGCTTAATCCGGCACTGTATGCGATGCTGACATGTCAGCGACTGCCGCTGAAGCGTCGCTGCAGTTGATTCTGTCGTTGAAAACATGCCGTTCCTGTATAGAGCCTTACATGCTTAAGGGCGCGTTTATTTGATACGAATTTAGTCGCTCCAGTATGTATTGTCATAGAGACCACTTGTTAATAAGAAAAGATATTGCATCATTAATTTATGTGATTTCATTTATATATCACGCAAATGTGTTAAGAATTTCAATATTAATTTATATGCACTGTTGCTTAACTGAAAATAAATATTTATTATAAATAATTTAATATTACACTAAAATTAAAATGTACTTTTTATGTAAGCAGTACTTATTCTGTTAACCAAAGCCATTTCGTTTTAGCATAGCAATAGCAGCGGTCATTGATTCGCGGAGATTGGAGCAAATCGGCTGTGGTAGCCGGACGCACGAGTGATCCTTTAAAGGTTCCGTTTTATCATACGGAAGTTTGGAACCCTAAAAACAAAAAATAACGTACAAAACCGTCTTGAATCGGCATCTACAGGTGTTGCAGATATGCGTGAACATATTCAAGTGCATTGCTGTAGCTGCAAATTTTTGACTTTTTGAAAAATTTACTTTAAAAAAAGAACAACTGCTGAAAACGGTTAAAATATTCCACAAAAACACTTTTCAAGCAGTCTGATGCAGTTGGTGGCGTCTATTTTAGTTCAATCACAGATTCGATGCCAGCAACTGCATCAGACTGATTTTTTTAAAGTTAATCTTTTTTATTTTGATATTATTTCTTTACTGTAAAGCAGCTGCAGAACACCACCTTTAAATATGAACACGCACTTCTGAAACACCCTGTATAACATATTTTACAATTTTATAGTAGTACGTAACATATTTTTACTTATGAAAAACAACGAAGTACGGGTTCTTACAACTTGCGTTATTAGGATGGGACAATTAACTCTATTGCTTAGCTAAAATCGAAATGGCTATTCATATTAACATGCACTGCCAGTCAGTACTAATTGCTTTACGAAACAGTTTTAATCATGTATTTAATATAAAAAATAACTATAGATCTCTAAATACTAAAATATTTTACAATTTTAGTACTAATTATAATGTATGTTGATCGAGTGTATGTTGAAATGATTGTGTAGCTACGTAATTATTAATTATATATGTAATAATTATAAACTAATGCAATTAATGTAAGTGTACATTTTATAAGAATGTTTATTTTATTTCTAGTAAAGTATTATTTCTACTATTTTGTGTTTTGATTAGTTTCCTCCTTTGTTCTACAAAAACTTACGAGCGTTTACTCCTCACTCACGGTGTTTCTTACAAACCTTCAAATTCTTATGCTTGGAAATGAATGAACTAATTTTAGTGATACTCGGCACGCATACAAAAGATACTTAGATCTAAAAAGTTAAATAAGAACTTTTTCGAAAATGAGTTCAAAGAGCAAGAGCAATTTAAAGTTTTCTAAAGAAAGGGAAATATCATAATTTGATTCACTCCTTTCCAAGAATAAGGATTTGTAAGTTTGTACAAAACACCGTGAGGAGTCAACGCATATGATGGAATCGGAAATCACGGAATAGGTACGTAGCGCAGCGTTCAGAAATGCGTAGTAGACAATTCGTGTAACAGCGGAGTTTGGGGTGGTGCACAGCGAGTAACGCACTCAGTTTATTTAACATCCGCCATGAAGATGAAAGAGAACTGTACCTAACCGTTAGGTCCCAGTTCTCCTCCCTCTAGCGAAACCGTAGGCCAAGCTTCGTATACCTCAATTCCCTTAGTGTGTAGTTGCTTAGTTTTTTGTGGTCATAGCTGGAGGCTTTAATTTTTATAAGGCCACCACAGGCAATTCCATTCAACTCATATGTTGACTTGCGATAAAAAAAAAAAACTTATCTCTTACGATATCCTCGCAAAACATGAGCGCATTCAATCCATTGAAAGAAACTTGGAAGTTAACACTACAACGCTCCAACTCTGACTTAGACGAGACGTGTGGATACAGGTGACAAATTCGTTGGCTCATTTCCCTGGGTTTGTTGGGCGTCAAGTGGGCGATTTCTATCAACCCTGTTTGCTATCAAGACGTTCCAGTTACATAGGACCTCATCATCAATACTTAACAACGTCAGATGCGGCTGGAACAAAGCGGTTCTAATTTTCATGACTCTTCATAATCCTATTCGTTCAGACAAAACGGCGTGGTTCCCGATCATACGTTCATAATTCCTGCCCACACAGCTTTTCTTATCTTAACCAGAGGTCTGGAGTCTGGAGGTACAGAACCCAAATAAAGGTTTGTGTCTAAAAAGCCTTTGTTGCATTGCTAAAGCTCAGAAAACCAAACGTCAGTGTCAAATCGAGTTTGACAGGTTAGTTGCAAAGGCGAATTCTGTTGTTGTTATGTTGAGATTTTAATTAAAAATCTAAGCCTGTGTTGTAAAATGTCTGATCTCAAAGTTTGTCGTATATGTCTTTGCAAAGGCGTAAAAATGTATAATTACGACAGTTTTTACCTAAAACAATATTATGAAGAAATTATGGCCAAAAAAGTAAGTTTTTTGAATATTTAAAGGTTTTATTTATTCGTAGTCACAACCCTTTATCAATCCAAGATAATTCTATTTTTTATCATTTATAGCCTTAGCTATCAATCATTTTGAAGCCGATTTTGAACTTCGTATTCATCCAATTAAATTAAACAATTTATGAATGAAAATTGATTTTGACCTAATATCTGCCCTTAATATTTTCTTGGATCATTGCCATACGATATGTGGAAGTGTAACAGAACAGTAGAAGATTAATTTCAATATTTTTATAATACCTTTTGCTATGAAACTACCAATCAACAGTGGCAACTTTAGGGGGTGGTGAACAGAGCAACCACCCGGGGCCTCGCTCTTGCAGGAGCCTCGCTTCACAAACCTTACATTTGAAACATTAATAATTTTTTTAGCAATGAAATTTCATAGCTCATTATGAAAACCGTAAACTTAATCAGAAAACTTACTATGGATTCATATATAAATTTCAAAGAGAGCAAGGGTCTCACAAAAATTTACTGCTGGAGGCACAGTATAGATATCTACAGTATTCTATATTCATACAAACGGTTGGAACGTGAGTCATATCTATGTGCCTCAAGTTTGCATACACGCAATACACAACCAGTTGCGAATGCGCCGCAGTGACAAACAAATGGTGTGATGGTTTTGTGAGCAGTAAGCATGCGATTTGTGAATATTTGATTGAAATAACTACAAGTACTTACTTACTTAATAACAAAGAGAAGAAGTTAACCAAATGCGGATTCTTATAGTATTAAATTTAACAATAAAGCTTATTGTATGTCTCCTCTGTCTCAAATTTTGTAAGGGCAGTTTTTTTATTAAATATTCTAATCAAAAAACAAAACATGTTTTGAACACTTCCTATTTCATTCACAATGAATTTAATTTTTAAATAATAAATATAATAATAATAATTACAATCACAAAACTAGATAGAAACTCAAGTGGATTAAATTTGCCCAGGGCCTCGCAAAGTTCTGTCGCCCAGGGCACAGTATAGCACAGTGCCTCGCAATGTTAAAATCTCCCACTGCCTATCTATATATATTGTGACACTATATTCTACCTTAGCTACCAATCATTTCACTTTGTAGCTTTATAAAGAGCTGACATTTAAAATTGTTTATTAGGTAGTTTAGATTTGCAAAGACTGTCTATATAGCTTTAAAATATAATTATTTTTACAGGTAAGTGACATAGATAGTCTACCTAACTATTTCTGCTATGAGTGTGCTGCTATACTATACAAGTTTCATAAGTTCAAGGAAAAATGCTGGGCCGGAGAGGAGGCTCTTGTGCAATTGTTATGGAGAGAAGCGGTAAGTGTAGATAAATCCAAGGCTTTTAAGATGTTAATAGTCCAGTGTACACTAAGTTGTATCTGTGGCATTGTCCTACCAAGTCGATGTACCCTATACGCAGTACATAAACTCAGTGTAACTCCAAGAGCTCTGATGCTATGGACTAGTGAAATTTCTAAGTATGTTATTGCTGTACAGTAAATTAATGTGTTAATTCAAATCAATAGAATGGGCTCACCAAGAGAAGCAACAGCTGTAACACCTAAATTTCTTAAGGTCATAACAAATGGTTAAAGATATAGTAGTTCAGAGCTGCCTCCTGCAAAAGTTTTTTAAATGTATATAATGTTTATTACTGGTGTTTAGTTGGTTGTGTAGCTCAAGTGTCTGCTAGCTAAAATCAAAGAACAGACCGTTCTATAGTGCTATGTGTATTATTTTCTTTTATTATGTGTTGCATTGAATAAAAATGTTTTCTATCATAAAAATTAACTATCTATCCATCCATATCGTTTGTCCAATAAATCAGTTGTTTACAGATCACCTTATCATCAATTTCACAAATAGATAGGCAAGACAAAAACCTGAAATCAACCATAGACATAATATCAGTCAGCAAAAGAGTTAAAACATTCATTATTAAAAGCAAAACATTATCCAAGACTAAACAAAAAGAATTAAAAAAAGTTGATATGATACCGGAAATTGAAGAATGTAAAGTAGACAATGAAAGCGACAACTCTATGGATGATAAGAATTTAGCTGAAGTAAAAAATGAAATGATTAATGAAAAGCCAAACTTAAGAGAAGATGGAAAGACGAACATTGATGGTGAACTAAGTACAGAAGAGAAGACAGTTCCAGATAAAGAGGATGATCGAATGTTTAGTGATGATGAAGACTCATGGCCAAATGCTAATGAGGTCGATAAACCAGTTATCAAGGAAGAAATAACTCTTGAAGAACAAACTTACTTACATAATGAGCAAGCAGAAAGCGACGACAAAATAGTACTTAATAAAAATCACAAAGCAAAAAAAAGAAAGAAGACAAATGAAGATTTCGCAAACAACAAAGTTAAAAAGTTAGAAGTATACAATACAAAAAAGAATTACTTAGATTCTAATCATTGGTTGAAGATCAATTTGACAGAAGAGGAGGCTTTGGAGGAGTTTAGAGCGAGAGCGTTAGATCGGAAGTACGTGTCGGCGGCTTATCAATGTTCAGATTGTTATAGGGGGTTCTCTAAAGAAGATATGCTGAATAGGCATATTAAATTAAGACATAGTGAGGTAAGCCATTCATGTGTTTTTTGTTACTGTCCTTTTCTTTGTCTGTTAACACTATTTTAAGTAATTAAGTAAGTAAATTTTATTTGTTTAAACATGGTGTACCTATTTTAGCTCTTTGTTGATAGTTGATGTGGATAGTATACCACACTTATGGTTTCACTATTATTTATGTGAAGTCTTCAACCAAGTTTTTATCACATACTGCTGAGATCCTCGACATGTCCAGTTTTTTATAAGCTATTTTTATTTTTCAAGTTTAGTTTAGACCATTTTATCATACCTATAATATTTCCACAATGGTCTCTAACTCTCAATTACTGCCATACCATATGTTTCTACATCTTGTGATATGAGCTTTCTTCATCTGAATCTCTTGTGTCTGTGTCCTCCTTCGATTTTCCTTCTACTACTATTTTATCAGTACATAATCTCCATTATTTCCAGTCTTTAGGCCCAGTGGAGTGTCGCTTCTGCAGGATGCGTTTCAAGTGGAAATGTCATCTCACAAGGCATATATCGCAACACTACACTAAGTACAAATGCCTGAGATGCGACCTCGTATGTCCTTTGATGTGAGTATGTAAACTTCATAACTTGGTTGGTAATTTATGTGATTTCAAACTTTAATGCCTTCACGTAAAGTTTAACTTTCGCTATACCTTCAATGTTTCTAAAATTTTCAAAAGAGTTATTATGCGATCTTATTTAATCATTTTCAGCATGATACAGATTGTTTTTCTTGCAGGAATACAGCGCTATTTCACAACGAATATCACAACGGGGTAGTAAGAAACTGTATCCATTGTGGAGAGGAATTCAGGTATACTACGCCTTTTACATTTCATGATAATTTTAATCTTTCAATACAGTAAACTGATTCACAGTGGTTAACTCAAAATACATTATTTATTTATGATTCACAAAGTCTCAGAATAAGAAAAGGACAGCCAGGCTCATCATGTTTTTTTTAAATTATTGATAGACTTGCGTTTGACCACAATCTCACCTGATTGAAAACGATGATGTGGTCGACGATGGAGCACGCTTTCATAGAAGTAACTTATTTATACACTGTTGGCTTAAATATACCTAAGTTGTAGCTCTGGAACCATTTAAAGAATTCCGCTTGAGCGATGCAGAGTCTGGCATTTGATATGTTACTACCCTGCTTACTGTACAAAAAATATATAAATACTAATACAATATTTCTCTTTTGCAGACATCTATCAACATACTACACCCACTTACGCACACATCGCAGCGAGTATGTCTGCACTTTATGCGGCGCGTCGTTCGTCAGTACTGTGGGTCTCAACTTACATAAGAGGACTATGCATATAAATACTGTTGTTGTAAGTAAGAATGCGCCCAGTTATTTTCCTTTAAATCAGTATTTAGGCATTTTCTTTTCAGTATCAGGTATATAGATTTTATCGCTGTCATCATTCTTCATAATCGCAAAACCAGCATTAAATTATGAATCGGCCATTTTTTCAAACAAAAGATTTACCTAGATTTCCGTAAAGCGTTTGATAGAAAGAGCATAAAACATCGGATAATAAAATGGATTTGTAGGAGCTAATCAAATTTTCTGCGCTGAGTCCATTATAGTCATTGTTGTTTTTAAGGTTTGTAAATGAAGAGGCTTGTTTTGCTTTGACTCTACTCCCACATATTGTGGCGTTCTCTAAGTACCAATTCTTGGTCCTCTCTTATGCAATTAGTTTGAAATTAAAGTCAAGGCATTTTTATCTTATTGTACCTATCGCAGTAAACTATCAAAGATTGCATTCATTAAATAATCTTTATTTTAAAACTAGAATCCTGAAGAAGAAGTGAATACTTATTGCGAGCGATGTGACATCAGGTTCGAGACGCGAAAAGCTTATGAGGAACATGTCTTTCATTCGGCCAAGCATGCCGAAGGAGTTGAGTGAGTTACATTTTAAATTTAAACTCATTTAGGTTTTACCGAAGAATGCAGAGCTTACAGCGCCCAAAAACAATTTTTATCATAATCTTAAGAAGTCTTCTCGACGATGTAAATGACGCAGTGGATAATATGATGGAATTGGAAAAAAAAAATATTGGTATTGCCACTGTGTCACGCAATAACTCCGCAGGTTCAGTTTCGAACTCTGGTTTCGGATGTCTTGATGAGTTAACGGGACAGGCCAAAGGCGTCTTAGGGCCGGCGCTCACTGTCGGCATTTCATGGCGGCGCACGGCGCGCTTCGGCATACCGTATCATCCTGTGGCATCCCGCAGCATACAGAAGAATCCTGCGGCATGCCACACGATCCTGTGGCATGCCAGTCACTCGTTGAGTTCAGTACTATGCTAATGTAAAATTAGTTGTGTATTTTGTTACAATGATTGCCGTGGCGTTTTGTAGAATGTCACGACGCACGTGCTGTAGTATACCGGGGGATAACGTGGCGTTCCGCGGCGTGTCGCGGTAAGTCGCGTCATCACGCTAGATGTTTCTACCTATTCGTATTAAAACAAAACAATGAAAGTTCTAAGCTCATTGAAATAAGGTCGAAAATTATTTGTCCACAAAAAAATCCTAAGCCACGCCATGCCATGCCGTGCCGGCACTGGGCCCCGGCCCTTAAAGTTGGCTCTATTACGGCATAGCAAATACATTATCTGTGTTATGTTTTCAGGGACTTAGCATTCCAGACCCCTGCGCAATCAATATCAAAACGAAGAAAGCAATGTCCTAGGAGAAACCCTCGAAAGTTCACTCCTTGTACCATAGTATGTATTCGTTAGATGATAAACCTTTGCTTTTCATGCTTATAATATTAGCCTAAGAGCTACCGAACCGTCCTACTAACTCGTTTAGAAAAAAATGAAATTGTGGTTTGTTATCGGTCAATTAAGAAAGTACCTCTATTCTGGCAGGCATCTCGCCTTAAAATTTGATGATGACCCAACCCGTCATTGTAGCCTCGTGGGACCAGATTTAAAAAAATACATTTAAAGAATTTAAGGGATTATGACGCAACCGATAATAAAACTACATTTCAAGCTTCGTGGGAAACGGGTTAGTCGGATGGTTCGGTAGCTCTCCTACTATATCTTGTGTGTCAACCTAAAGCGCAGGCCACACCGCCAGCTAGCGAGCGAGCGAGCGAGCTATACGGCCGAGCATCGTTTCCCCTCTTTTCATAGTTCGGTTCACACCCCAAACTACAGAGATAAGCTACGTCAGCGATACAAAAGATACGAACGAAATATCCGGCGATGCTATTCGTTCACCTCGTTAGCGTAGCTTAGCTCTGTAGTTCGCGGTGTGAGCCGAAGTATGAAAATAGGTGAAACGATGGTCGCACGGCTCGCAGCTCGCTCGCCCGTCCATCCGTAGTTTTCGGTGTGAACCCACATATTTTAGCTCGCCAATTTTTTTTTTATGAGTGGCGTCTCGCAGTTCAACCTATTAGGTTGTCGACTGCTTAACCGGGCTTACCTGTGGTGGCCTAAATATAATATTAAAGCCTCCAGCCAGGGCTTATAAAAACTTACAAACTAACCGACTACACGCTAAGGGCACCCCCTGTGGGGTACGGGCCTCGGCTTAGGGCTCGCTAGGGGGAGGACAGCTAGGGACGGGCTGGATCGAACTAGAATTATTATTAAGGGGCGAATTTAAGACTACAGGCTCAGCGGCGCGGACTGGCTCGAGCAAGGGTCGGGGCGGGTTTAGCTCGCCAAAGCTTCGCTTAGTTTATATAGTTTCCTTCGCCTCGCTTCGCCTGTCAGCTCGCTCGCTCAAAGCAAAGAACGCCATGCGTTTATGCTCTGGCGTTCAAAAGTTTAACCACTACAATATCTTTAAACTTTACTTAACTCAATGGATATATGTTTCAATCTATTTCCGTTTATTTACTTACAGTGCAAGCGAGCCTTCTCAAGTCTAACAGCCTACATGAAGCACCACACAGCGGAACACAAGGACGAGCCACTTCCTTCCAAAGAAGAGCAGAGGCACATCTGTGAGATATGTGGTGTTTCACTAGCGGTAAGTTTAACTTGAAGATCCATTGGTTGTAGTGATTAGACCCCTGCTAATCTACTGCATTTAGTTAGAGATAGTGAAAATAATTATGTTAGTCGATTATACTGCGGCGGCGACCTCTCGCGTCCGGCCCTGGTTAAATCCATGGTCCGGAGCGAGGAGGCTTGGGAAGCGGTCACCTCCTTCTGCGAAGCAGTAATGCTAGCGAAGGAGGAGGCGGGCCGCGCGAGGGAAAGGCAAGGCCTTCGCCACAACCGCCGCTACAGGAGAAGACGCCCCGGGCGTCGGGAGTCGCAGGGCAATCCCCGGCCACCTATTGCGCGGGCCTGCGGATGGCGAGCGTTGGGAGGCTCGCTGTCCGATCACCACCAGGCCCGGGTCGACGGCGCGTTGTGTTTCACGCGCGCCTCAAAGAGATGTCAGCATAAGAGACGGGGCCCGCTAGGGCGAGAGCCTGCCAGAGTTGCGGAATTTGTTCGAAAGTGTCACCGTGGCCTTGGAACGCAAAAATGACTCCTTCCGCTGTGGGTGGAATGGAAGGGAGTGTCAGACTTATACTGACTAAAACGCATCCGTGTTCCAGGGCCGCGAGATTCTTTCGAACAAATTCTGCAATAATTGATATCATAGAAGATCGATTATTCGTACTTGATACAAAAAACATCTTTCAATTTTACTATCCAACATGTTCATAGGGTTACCCAAGGAATGATTCTAGGGCCACATTCTAACAGAATAGGTAGGGCCGTCATAATTATGAAGAGTATTACAGAGTGAATCAATTATCTCATTCAAACAGGCTAACAGCGTGGCGAGTCATCTCAACACTCACACTCGTGAGAAAATATACACTTGTTCAACTTGCCGCATGCAGTTTAATAGTAAAAGCAGCATGACGCGACATCAACTGGTAAGATATAAGAAAAATATTTCTATCTTATTTAACCTTTTGAACGCCAGAGTATAAACGCATCGGCGGCGTGCCCCCGGCGCCAAACCATAAATTCGCCGTACTTTTTGTCACATATTTATGACGTTTGGCGTACAGGCCACGCGCTTTCTTGTCATGTACATTGGCGTTCAAAAGGGTAATTAGCAAGTCGGAATCGTCATACCTCTGTTTACCAGTAGTAAACTCAGTGATGGAGTAGTATCATCTATCTAAAAGGAATTTAAACAGATACCTCTTAAAGGATCCCAGACACTATTTATTTCTAATAGCTGCTGGTATACTATTATATATTTTTGGGGCCATACTTATCACACTTTTGCTGAGGATTTTTTAAATTAATGTGGCCGTCTTCTAAATAATTAAAATGAAAACCTCTGACGTTCCAGGGATGCATCGATACGCACTTCAGACGATACGATACCGATACTTATAAAAAAGTATCGCCGATACCGCCGATAAATAAAGCTATAAGCTGTGGCTTTGGAAACAGACAAAATTACTCATACTTATAATATATATGTAGAAATGATAATTGATAACAAATCAGAAGACACAACTTAATAATTAAAATTCACAGTTATGAGTCTTTCATTCAGGAAACACACCTTTATTAAAGTATTCGGTAAAAGTTGGTTTCATAAGTCTGTTTGGACGAGACCTGCTGTTGAGAATAGTCTTTCAGATACAACAGAACTCATTTGGAAACTGAAATATTTTTTGTGCTATTTTTTTCAAAGGGTATACTTATAGCTCAGATTTGATGCATATTAACCTTTTGCGTGTCTTAAGTTACACAGTTCGACATAAGAAAAAATGCTCCAAATGTCTTAAGTCGGACAGTTACACTTAAGGGCTTGGTCAGGATTGGACGATAAAAATCTGTGGTAGACACGCAAAAGGTTAACTAGATTTCGGAAATCTAACTAATTCTCTCGGGCTACCAGCGCCGTGATGGCGCGTTCACATGGGTTGTCTATAGCGCGAAATATCGGCGTATCGGCAAATTTAATATCGCCGATTCCAATATATCGGAAAACTTGCGATATCGCCGATATATCTGTATCGGATGCATCCCTAGTTCCATCTGATGTTTTTAACATCCCTGAAAGTTACCATTAATCTAACGCCAATTGCTTCTCATAAAAAATAATATGACCATACAAAATATTATTATGTTTAAGACACACACCGGTGAAAAACCCTATGAATGCTCGATGTGCGACAAACGGTTCACTCAGAAATGCAGTATGAAGCTACACTACCGCACCTTCCACCTCAAAGAGCCGTATCCTAAGAGGTAAGAAAAATTTGCGGACTGACAAATCTTTTAGCAACGCGTCATTCGTAGTTGTGTTCAGCTACACAACTACGAATGACGATTGGCCAGTTGATAGCTCTATTTAACCTTTTCTGTATATTTAAACCTGTCACAAGGTAAACCATAACGGGGCCAGAATATCTAATAAATCGAAACGATAAGAAGTAGCAGACAAGATTCAATTACCCATTACCTGTTGAAGGTAACAGGAATCCTCTGCATGCAAGAAGCATAGGACCGGACGCTCGAAGTGACGACAAATATTTTTGGATGGGAAATCATCAAACCGTGCTCCTCCAAATGCCCTTTGCGCACCAGGACTGCGGTAATAATTCCGCACCCTGTCCGCAGCCCTGGAATGTGAATTACTTAGTACAGATATAGGTATAAAACTTAGTACAGGTAGAATCAAATTTAATGGCAGGTCGGAACACTTTGCGAGTCGCTGTGCAGTCGGAAGTTCATGTGACAGTGGGTGTGAGGTTAAGGTACTGCGCAGCGAAAAGCGTCCTTCATAGACGTCATTAGGTTTTGATTCGACCTATAATCACGATAACGACGCAAAAAACAATTTATATGTTATCTTAGAAAAAAACACAAATTAATGATTCAATTCCTCTTTACAGAAACCGAAGAAAAAATGCTGGCATCCAGCAAGAAATAGAAGACTACAGAATGAATGAAGAAGAATCAGAAGAAAACCAGAAAGTAAATAGATGGCGTTAGTTGTACAATAATTAAATATTTTGACGTCAAAAAAATGTGTCTCTCTTTTATTTCCCTTCTGGCCCCATCCCCATCTTGCGATTTCCACCAAAAAATTGTATACTTTTTGATAATAGTACATTGTTCACCGAGAGGAGAAAGTGACCGATTACCGTCGAGGGTGTCGTTTGAAGCCCGAGCCGTAGGCGAGGGCTTTAAAACACCCAAGATCGGGAATCGCAGTTTCTCTCGAGTGATACATAGTGCTTTATACTACACCTACAAGGAAAATAAAAAACGAAATCTTTACTAATTGAAATTTATATTGAAATTGTTGCAGTTAAAACTGAATCCTCAAACAACACACAAATTGGAAATGGCGCCAATGGCGTCTGCAATTTTCACATGTTCTTTTTTCAAATTGTTTATCCTGCCGCCGCAGGGTCGCACTGCCAGCCCGCCACCATCCAACACACAGCTAGTGGCCAGTGTCATTTTGCGAACTTGGAGATAAAAACTCACTGTAAAAACTTTTTGGCTTTTGATATTTAGGTTACCGGCGCATAGTCTTACCCAAAATTAAAAAAGAAAAACCACGTAAGAAATGGATTTTCATACACTTTTCTCTCCCGCTCAGATGCGTTTTCTCCCCGCATATTTGTTCGATATGCAATGACGTACTTTCTACCGTAAATTTGATAAAGTATCAAGGTACTTTCCAAGCAGGTGTAGTATAAATCATATTTTTTACTGTGGGCATGAGGTGAGGAGGTGAGGCCCTGGCCAAGCAATATGCAGACCTCAACCTAAGTGAAGGTCTAGCGCGGTGGCGACAGCGGGCTCGATTTATGAATCAAAAGAAACCGCCGATTGCGACCATAGAGGCGGGGGCGACGTGTAACCGAGCCTCATGACTGGTTTACACGTTAAATTTAAGTTAAAACTTCCACATAATTTCGCTCATCAGACGACCTATGTTATTGTTTAAAATTAAGTTTTCTTTTATTTGTACCAACATTGTGTGTACCTGTACCAAATAATCTAGCTTTCTTTCTTTCATAGCGCGTGGAAATTTAAAACTTTCCCAACTGCTCGTTGCGGCCACATTTACCGGCCTAGCTACTCAGCATAAAAAACCGTTTACCCGTTTTATAATGTCTAATATTTTATTACTTATATTGTATTGAGATTTTATCTTTGTTGTCCTGTGTTGTGTCCTTTAAGACAAACAATCAGTACTACTACATTCATCTGGAGTTTCAAGGGAATCTATAATATTTAAAATAATTGTTGACAAAGACAAACCACAGTTCACCTAGCGTGTTCTAGCAGAGAGACTAAGAAGAACTGATTTCCTAGCTTTCTCTGACCGGGGCACGACTATTGGGATTAAATAATTTATGTTCTCAATAATCTATCAATTGGGATTATACTATTATTATTTATCAGTTCAGTATAGATTATTTGCCCCTTTCTTTCAATTTTCAAACCTAGTCGAAACCCAAAACTTGTACGTTTCTGCGTGCTTCAGAACAAATCTTTGACAGTTTCTTGTTTATTGACTTGCTTGACTTTGACAGGTAAACAAATATGGCGAAAGTCGGTGCCCGAAAGACTCCTCTGCGCATTTTCAGTGTTATTTAATAATGAAAGGTACAATTTAACCGTAAAATAGTTACGATCTAATTATTAGAATATGTCGGACTTAAAGGTGTGCAGAATATGTCTCCGAACAGAGGCAAAGATGTACCATTTCCATTTGTATCAACTCAAGTTTTATTATGAAGAAGTCATGGCTTTACAGGCAAGTTATTCAATGAATTACGTAAATTTTTAAAGATGTGTGCATAGCAAAACTGTCCTTATATATTTGATATCGCTTGATGGACACGAGAGGTACATTTAAAACTTTTAGAGCGTACCAAATGCTAAGTGCTACCCTCACACCAATTTTCACTCATAGTGTTAAATTTATGTGTAAATATTCTATTACATACTGAACTCCAAGCTCTGCATACTGTGTCAGATAACACAGTAGAACAGACAAACTGCACATTCAGTAATATTCTCCCTACAGAAGACATTGAAACAAACATTGTGCCTCACCATTACACTATGCAAACCATTAGATTTTAGACTCCCTGTCATCACATACCCCCTCAGCATCATCATCAACAGTCGTGCTCCACCCTTTGCTGAATGTAGGCCTCTCTTCTGTTGCATGCTAAGTCTAAAAGCCTACGTGTCTGTAAATTAATTTAAAAAATTTCAGACATCATCATCAACATTTTGTAGTGACAGACAATAAAACATGTTTTTCTTCTAATCTTAACAGTTGAATGAGCAAGATGGACTGCCACAGTACTTCTGTTATGAGTGTGCTACAATACTACATAAGTTTCATAGATTTAAGGAGAAATGCTTCAGCGGGCAGAAGATTCTCAGGGAATTGGCTTGGAGAGGACCTGTAAGTATTAAATTAACATCATCTACAGTCCAACTCTTTCCTTTTTTTAATTGGAATGTGATGGATGAGGTCTATGATGAAGTGTGCCCAGAAGATACCTGTTCACTGTTGCTTTGAAGGCAGACAGGTTATATGTAGAAGCGAACACAGACACTGGCAGAGAATTCCACACATTGGCTGTGGGCATAATAAATGTGGAGGAGAACTTGTACTGAGTACAAGTAGTAGTAGTTGTAGTTGGGTTATCAACCAAGTGTGGATGGTGTCCTGTAGTACGTCTGGTACTCCAATAGTAAAAGGGTGATGGTCTCTCAAGCTCATGTAGACTTTCATATATCATCTAGACTTTCATAAAGTATCTTTTTGTTCTGATATTCTCGGTTGTTTCTTCTTTCTATATTAATGATTATTTATTTATTCATTGATGTGTAGGATTTATTGTTTTGCTGAATGATTTTTCTTCTTTTATTTTATTATTTTTATCTGGAGGGTGATGGTCAAATGTACCGCAGGGATCAGCCTGGTTGGGATGTGTTGTTTTTTCCTTTTGTTTTGCTAAATTTGTATTGTTATTGTTCCGGTGTAATTGTTAATTGCTGTCTGTCTCGTTCATTGATTTTGATCGATTGGCTGAGAGCATAAAATTACTAATTACTATTTTATTAATCTTGCTGGATTTTTAATGTTTGATGGTACTTGATTCCTCATTTCTTCTGGGCATTTTGTAGGGGACCTCTTCCTTTTTTCTTAAGATGCTTCTTTTACTGGCCAATCTGTTATGTATGCGATAGGTATTTGGTTATGTAGTTCTTCTTTAAGTTTTATTGCAAGATCTATTCTTTTTTCTCGAACATCTTTAGGTAGATCTTCTGTAGCATAAATTCCCTCTAGGAAGGGCTATTGTTTTTGAGAATTGAAATTTTTCTCCATTATACCTCCAGTATATACTAACATGATGTTAAATTCATGACTTAGTTGTGAGTATTGTTTTCTTAAAAGTCTCCCCTACAAGCTCCTTGGTCACTAACTTCATAGGCTTGATTGTTATACATTATATTGATTGCTCCTCATTAATTTCAGATCACCTATGAAACAATATATAAAGTAGACCGAAACAACACAATGCTCATATCACCACTAACAGTAGTAAACTTCACAGACCGAATCAAAACCTACATCACAAAAGATAGCGTAGAAACACACTCGACAGAAAACTTTGAAACCGAAAAGAAAGTAGAAAAGATAGAAAATATTGAACTAGATTACTTTAGTGATCCATCTATGACCGGAGATCACGATGACCCAATGTTAGATTTTGTCAAAGAAAAGATGATTGAAGATTTAGAAATCCACTTTGAGGAAGAAAAGATCAAAGTTGATAACGAGAAAGATATAGAACCGTTTAGTCCTTCAGCAGTTTACGTTGGAGGTGAAAAAGGAATAATGAAGATTGAATGTGAAGAAATAAATGAAAAGAATAATGGTGGTAAGGAAACATGGATTCGTGGTACGAGTAAGGTTTTAGACAAGGTTCATTGGAAGAGGTTTACGTTGAGTGAGGAGGAAGCGGTGAAGAATTTTAGGGCACGAGCTGAGGATAAGAAGTATAAAGATGCCGCTTATAAGTGTACAGACTGTTTTAAAGGATTTTCGAAGAAGGATATGCTGGCTCGACATATACAGTTGAGGCATGTTAAGGTTAGTTGTCTTCTCCTTAAGAAACTTAAGATTTTATTTTATGTGCCAATCCGCAAACAGTATTGTCATTTTAGCAGGTGGAGTTTGAACTCCAAAAGTAAAACTATTCTAGGAACAAAATGAAAGTCAAAGTCTCAAGTGCTATTTTCATAAATTCATAGCAAAAAACCGGCTTATCCTAGGTAAAGTACGTTTCAAACATAATCACGGCTGTGAAGTATCCACCCCTCACCCCCGCTATCACATGAATTTGCTTCAGCGCAGCGACTCGCCTCGTGATCCACGCTGCCAGTCGATTTGAATCGTACTAAAAGTTGCAAAGAACTGTTAACGTCATGAGCGCTGATTAGGGTATTTTACTGAAAAATTATAATGAGAAATATGTTAATATGATAACACGCGTGACGTCACTACGATGGTACAATTTTTACCAGCGACGTGCGTGACGTCACGCGTGTTTTCAACGCACTGTATCGTCTTTATTATAATATGTTTACGTGACAAATTAAAAAATACGTGTCCGATATTTTTTTGGCAATCTATCTGACGGATAAATTATTTGTTTTCCATAAAATACCCTATTAACCCAAAATAAAAGGATTTTTGCAATTATAGAGTTTAAATAAATACTTAATTCTTGTATGATAATACCTTATTTACCAAGAGTCCTTTGCAATAGTCGCAGAATTTTCGCAAAGATCCGAGTTTTTTTTATCATCCTGCGACATATAATATGGAGTTAACTTGTATTTCTTCTTACAGATGCTGGGTCCATACGAGTGTCGCTTCTGCCGGATGCGCTACAAACTAAACTGTTACCTACGCAAACATATCAGACAGCATTATTTCAAGTATGAGTGTTTACGGTGTCACCTCATTTGCCCTCTAGAGTAAGTAATAGGTACACAAAATATTAATAATCTTAAACAATAATTTATTACCACAAACAAAGCCCAAGCCTAAGGCCGTTTAAACACATGGAAAACAAAGGCCTTCGCCATTGAATAAATATAAGTTCTGCTTCACCGTCTTTATAGTCGGAATTAATCCCAAAGGAACGTAATCCCGGGATTAAAAATATTCTGTCGTTCTCCGAGGTCCAATGTCTTCACCTATATTGAAAATCAAAATTGACTCTGCAGTTTATTTGCGTAACAAGCAAGCAGACAGACGGAGTAATTTTCGCATTTACTGGACATAACATTGATATGGTTCATTTCAGAAGTTCAGCTCTTCTTCACGATGAATACCACAGTGGCATCACAAGGAAGTGTGCATATTGTGATGAAGAATTTAGGTAAGAACAATGATTTACAAGTTTGAGCTCTGAAACTAAATAATAATCTGTGCCATGAGGTGGCGGCGTGCGAGTAGTGGCGATCCCGGGATTTTGGGATTGTCTATTGGTGATCTCGGGTTCCCTGGATAGACCGGGGTTTGTAGACAGTTACTGACCGGTGTTACGGGGCGTTAAGTGACATGTTACAAAGCGGGCATTCGTGCAGTCAATACGTGGAAACGAGCACGAACATGATGCGTATGTGTTTTGTTTTATACCGATTTAAGGACACGGCGTAACATAACATGCTCGCTGCGACATTACGGCCCGTAACACCGGCCAGTACCCAGCTTAAAGAAAGCTTAAGCAGCTAAAGAAAAAAGCTTAATATGAGATCTGCTGTACTGTATTTTAATTAAATAATCAATATTAAATTAAAATGACCAGATATGTAGGTTTCATTTGAAATCTTATCGATGAATTAAAGTTATTTTATTTTTTTATTTATATAATGAACATGTCAACGTATGATTGGAAACACCGTAATTTTTTTTAAATATCTTCTACTACGAATCAAAATCATTCATTTAATTCATCCATTTAATTCGTTACTCTATGGCGTACATGTGAGCTCACAGGAATACAGACCAATGAGGGGCCATGTTTCCAATTTTACTATCACACCAAACGGATAAATAAAATTGTATACTTGTGTGCTGATTGGTCGCTTGTTTATGTCAGTCCACATTTTCTCGGAACGACGCGGAGAGATTATAGAATATAGGATTTTGATTCGTAATATGGTAGAAGTTTTCAGATGACAATTTATCGGGAGTTTACAAATCAATCAATATTTTACAATCTTACGGAGTTTGTAATTATCATTCATTAGCATTCATTCGTACGTAGCCTTATTTAAATAAATGTTTTCTTTACTTGATCTGATAAAGTACCAGGAAGACATAATCTCAAAAGAGACTACCATTAGAACATTTTCTTCCAGACATTCGTCAACGTACTACACCCACCTCCGCACACATCGCAGCGAGCACGTTTGTACTCTGTGCGGCGCGTCGTTCGTGAGCACGGCGGGGCTGCACCAACACAAGCGGGTCAAGCATGTCATTGTTGACATTGTAAGTAATACTAACAAGTACAACATACACATTTCTTTAATAGATTTTCAATTTTACCGCTAAAGCATTGGGTCCAAGGTTGATTGGGAAAATTTGACAGTTTCAGGTAGCTTGATGTGCTGGCGTCTGTACAAAACCTTCATCCAATTGGAACAAGTCCCATGTTGTAGCAAAATAAAGTGGTAAAATCAAACCACATTACAGTCTAAAAACGACCCTATATCTATATAATATCTTTAAAGTTCATATTCCTCTGACAGGAGAGTCCTGACGACGATGAAGATGTGAATACTTACTGTCAACGATGTGAAATCACTTTTGAGACGCGGAAAGCGTATGAAGAACACTTGTTTCATTCAGCGCTACATAGTGAAGGAGAGAGGTAAGATGCTTCTTCACTTTCTCTCTCAAAAATGTTTTGTTTTTGGAAAATAGACTAAAGTGACTGACGACACGGGTGGCGCAGTGGTTGAGCGATTGGCTGATGCGCTCTGTGTCGCGGGTTCGATTCCCGCACGGAACAAATATGTATTTATATTCGGGTCTGGCATGTTTGTAAACGCACCCACATGAACAGTACGGTTTCACCAGGGGACGTTGTACAATTGACGCTGGTGTAACGTTATTAAAACATATCTGTAATCCGTGGGAAGAGGCGCAAGATGCCATAGGTATCTTCTGCGACCTGTCGAAGGCGTTTGATTGTGTGAACCATGAAACATTACTCCTGAAACTAGAGCATTACGGACTAGACAAAACCGCCTTGAACTTAGCTCGCAGCTAGTTCATTTAAACGGCAAGAATTCAACAGGATTAAACGTGAAAATGGGGGTACCGCAGGGCTCAATATAAGGTCCCTTCTTGTTTCTAGTTTATATAAATGATTTGCCATAATATATATTATAAAATAGACTTAATATGGTGTTATTTGCTGACAATACATCTTTAATTTTTAAAATAAATAGACATGCAAACAATCTTGACGATGTAAATAATGCCCTACTGTAGGTACACAATTGGTTCATTGCTAATAATTTAGTATTAAATGAAAGTAATAACGAAATGCATTTGATTTACTTTAATGAAAAGCATTATTATTTGAATAAAGTCCACTGGCAATTAGTGAGATTCGTTATAACATTGTAAGCAAAATGGTTTTTTACATGGAATGCACTCGGTTTAACTTGTGAAGTCTTCTTCCTTGCATCAGTGGCTGTGAATCCGGATTCTTTCAGCTTTTTGTAGCAACTGGCACAACGTTTTTGCCAAATTTTTCCATTAGCTTTCTTGGGTATTTTCGTTAACTTGTGACTTGTAGGACGCAAAGAACTCGCAGAACTGGAACTTGAAAAGTTCTCAGTTTCAACCTTAAGTAATTTCTTTATAATGATGATGACCATCCAGAACCTTAAATTTTGACTGTGGGTGTAACTCGTTATAAATCAGAATGGCATTCACTACACTTATAGAAACAAGGTCCACAGCAATTTTCTTATACCAAACAGAGGTTTTCCTCGCCGGCGAATTGTAACTTGCTAGCTGATCAGCCAAGTCTATGCCTTTCTTCCCTTCATTGTAGGTCAGCACCATAGTAGGCTTCAAAACTCTTCGAAAACCAGTTGACATTCGCATTTCGTGGTCGTGACACGTCGACAACATAAGCACATCCCGCTTATCATGCCATTTTAGGATGGTCGCAAAGTTGTTCTGCTGCACAGCAATTTGGCCTTTTTCTAAACGTTGCTGAACCACTTCTCGGGGCAGTTCTCAACGGTTTTTGCGTATTGTTCCACACAAATCAGAACCTTGTTCTTTTAGGTACCTTGCTAAAGGTATGCTAGTGTAGTAATTGTCCGTTATCAGGATTCTTCCTTCTTCAAGCAAATCTGTGCACAAACTAACAACAACTGACCCCGGTTTATCTAATCCAGCTATTTGGTCGTCTTGACCAGAATAAACGCGGTACCTAACTCCAGGTATAACCACTGTCAGTACATAATTTATAAATTTTTATGCCGTGCTTATGAGATTTCTGTGGGTTGTAAGTTCGAAAAATAATTCTTCCCCTAAAACCAACCATCGACTCGTCGACTACTATACATTCTCCGGGGGTAAATATTTTTCGCCAGTTTTTTGTTAGTTTGTCGATGAGTGGCTGTATTTTATATAAACGGTCGCCTTCATTACGTGGTGCTTCGTTATCTACAAAGTGCCAGCATTTCAGTATCAGCGCGAATTTATTGTAGGACATATTTATCTCGTGAAGAAGTGGATGATAGTATAATTTGTCCTTTTTCCAGTAGTTTTCGAGCATTGGAAAATGTATGACTCCCGTCAGTAAATAAACACCTAAGAACTTTCTCATTTCATCTCCTGTTATTGGTTTCCATCTCCTTAGACGACTGTTGGGCCTCAAATCATTCACTGTGGTTTGCAAAGCGTATCTATTGGTTTCGACTACCATAAATTCAATTATGTCTTCATCGAAAATGTGGGTGAAAATCGTCCATAAGTCAGATTGACCAGAAAATAAGCGTTCCTGGCGTTTGCATTCATTATAACCAGTAAAAACTTGCCGTGGCAAATTCCTTATCTCACTCTGCCATTCAGTACTAAGCTGGGGGATATGTGGAGCAGAAAAAATGGAATCAGCAGGACTCATATGCAAATCATCAGCAGGAGACATTTGCAAAGCATCAGCAGGCAAACCAGAACTACCAGCATTTACTTCATCCGGCTGAGAAAGAGACCTAGCAGGGTGGCATTCAAGCTCGTCATTATCAGAAGCAGAAGCGGTTATGTTACCCGATTGTGCAATAGCGGCGTTTACATTCTGTGTATTAGTAATATCAATAAATTGTTGAATACTAATCAGATCTTCCTCCACCGAAAGCATAGGGATATCTTGTGCATTATATACATATGTACCTGATTGTAAATCGTCTTCATCGTGTGAGTCCAAATCTTCTAGTTGGCGCGAGAATTCATCTTCGCCATCACTATCTTCCAAAATACGTCGCATTTGTTCATCAGATAGATGTTTTAGAGGCATTTTCACTTCAAAACAATAACAAGAACCAACGAAAAATTGGTATGATGTTTACCAACGAAAATATTCGTTTTAGCGGTAAAAATGACATTTATGACATATGACAATGAAAATTTTGAATGACATTGACAATGATATGAACGAAAAGCAATAATAAGTTCATAAAAATGTATTTATTTGTCTATGGACATAACAAAAATTTACATTAAACGTCCGTGCATTTTATGTAATCCATCTTGTATTAAATGCACACTATGCAGGTAATCATATTATAAGTTAGGGGATTATGCCTGCCTAGCCTTTTTCCCAACTATATTGGGGTCAGCTCCCAGTCAAACCGGATTCAGCTGAATACCAGTATTTTACGTGGAGCGGCTGCCTACCAGACCTCCACAACCCATTAACTAGGTAACACGGTAGTTATTGGCAAGACTAGAGACAGATTTACTGACCTTTGACAATCCGTAACGACTGCCAAAGATCTACAAATGACAGCCGGGACCAACGGCTTAACGTGCTTAAGTTGGTGGAATATATTGAAGATAAAAATGCTTGGCTCAATGCTGTTCCTGCTCCACAGCCACTAGGGCGCACGCAACTAATCTGTTAGCATTTGGAAACATATTTGGACCGGCTGAAGATTGTAAGAACGCAATATTTTCATCGTAGACTCACTTTATTTAGCATTGTATAATTTCATGCATTAACGGCACATGTGTGAGTACTGTGAACAGTGTACCTTAAACTTAAATTATAATTATCACTTTTGGGTGTCTCGAATTGAATGTACCGTGTGCGGTTGGGAGTGTCATGCTCACTCAAAAGTCTGATGGTGGTGCATTCGTTGGATCGTTTGGATCCTGCACGTCTTTTACATCGTTCTCACATATATGTATAATTTCAACAGGAATGATGTAACCATAACTTTGAAAAAAATATTATTTTTAAAAGAGTGTCCGTGGAGTTTCTTGCACGTTCTTCTCCATAGAGATCTACGCTTTGGAACGTGCAAAGAGCTTCATCTTTTTGACCGACCGACCTTGACAATTCAGATGTGCCCGTAGATGGTCTAATTGAAATAAATGCTTTGAGTCTTTGATACAGGAAAAAATCCTAGTGGTAGACTATAGATATAGCAGTTTTTTTTTTATCTAACATTGCCCCAATGTTATTTAAAAAAAAGTCTACTTTGTGTATAGTCTACGTGATAAAATTTCGTGATATAAGTACATAATATGTAAATTATAAGCATTCTTTTTTTGTTTCAGTGACTACAAACAGACAGTGAGCAGAAAAGTATTAGGTAAAAAGCAACAAGCCAAAGTAAGTCAACTACCTGTGAAACAAGCGATAATTACTATTAATGTACTTTATAACATGTTAAATTATGTTGTTTCAGGTAACGAGGCGTTTAAGGAAACGGTATGTTTCTTTATTTTAATAATTAAAATGTACTATAATAGGCGCTTGATAAAAAGAAGGTTGAAAATGAATCCACGTCTTACTGTAACGTAACATACCATAACAAAAAGACAAAAAGGTATATAAAATGCATCGTAATAGTCTAACATATAATAAAAATGTTATGATGGAGTTATGGTGTGGCCCTTAAAATAATCATTGAATTATTTAACCCTTTGAACGTCATCGTCACGTATACATGACAAACAAGCGCGTGGCCTGTACGCCAAACGTCACAAATATGTGACAAAAAGTACGGCGAATTTGTGGCTTGGCGTCGGGGGCACGCCGATGCGTTTATGCTCTGGCGTTCATAAGGTTAAATGTATGGTTGAGTAACGTGGTTTATGTTTTATTTCCAGTAACCACGACGAAGATAATATGTTCAAGTTTACAAAAGATAGAAAAGGGAAAACGAAATACAGGAGAGAGCATAGGAAACCCACGACATGTCACCAGGTAAGTTGAAATCATACTATTTATACACAAGCATGTACAAGACTTTTGAATAATCCATACTAAATTATTATAAATGCGAAAGTGTGTCTGTCTGTCTGTCTGTTACCTCTTCACGCTTAAACCGCTGAACCGATTTAGATGAAATTTGGTACAGCGATAGATTATACCTTGGAGAAGGACTAAAACTAGTACTTTTCGCGAGAAAAGGGCTTGGAAGGGGTTAAAATAGGGGATGAAAGTTTGTATGGGAGTCCGTCATTATTGAAGATAAAATCATGAACCAGATTTTAGACATAAAATAAATAAACAAATATGTTTGAAAAATTAGTGTCTTAAAATAAAAAATCCACGCGAACTACGCGCTAGCTTTTGCCTTTCGCGCAGGCAAAAAAAATAATTTAGTTTAGAGAAAAGCACCTAAGTTGAGAATACCTCTCTATTAGCGGTGTATTATGAACCCGAAAACTTTGGAAATAAGATGATCTAATCGCCGGATTCTGTTCAGCCGTTTAGGTTCGATTCGACAGTGCTTGCAAAGAGAGACATACTTACAAACATATGTACATACTCTCGAAAAACATAACCCTCCTTCTGGGGCAGTCTGGTTAAAATTCTGCTGTGACTGTATGCATGGGCGTGCTTACCCTGTAGACAAACAGGCAAAGCCTACCCTACCACAACAACGGATAAATAAAACAAATGCATTTATTAAACCTATGTAATAAAATAAAACAAAAATATTAAATAACTCTTAACTCCTAGTAAAATACTTATAGCAACTTGTCGCGCCTGTAAGCGGCCCGTGTGACGTAACTCACACTATAAATGTACTACGAGACGCTGGCTAAGGCAAGACTTCGCATTGCCTACATGTCATTCATAAATGTATGCATGTGTGTTCATATTTTCATGTGTATGAACAGCACACATGTATAAATATGGGCGTTTCTTAGGCCCGAAGGAGCCGGCCAACGCGTGTCGTGATTGGCTACGCCACAAGGTTTACGCACAAAACGTCAATTTCCTAATCAATACAGACAGTTAAAAAAGGGTAGTATTGTCAAATTTATACATTTCAGAAGAAATTTTAATTTGTAAAGAATAGCAACAGCCCTCTAAAAATAATTAAAAACTACAGGAATTAATTTTTATCCTCAATTACAAAAATGAGTATTTAGTATCGGCAACCCCGTGTTTTACTGTCAGTATAGATATTAGTATAATCCGGCAAATTTTCTTAAATGTCATTCTTAAAGATGACGATGGGACAATGATGGCAATTTAATTTGGAAGTGTTTTATCGAGACATTTTAAATGATATTTTTTTTAGAGAAGCCATATTGTTTTATGTGACAAGCAATAATCGCGCGAATCTTTTAATAGTGATTGTTTTGAACTTTTTAATTACTTTTGATTTTATTATATCATAGTGAGTTATAAGTAATTCGTTTTGAAACACAAAGTATTATAAATATTAAAGTTTATTTGTTTGTTTACCTACTTAAAAATGGTCCTAGATTGTGAAGTTTGTGCTGACTGTGTGTTTAATTGAGATAAAAAGCAGTAAGTTTTCACAGCTATCGTATAATCATAAGATTCCACTTGTGTCTAAAGGTAGATGTGTGACCGAGTTACGAGAATATATCCAAAAATACGATAATTCATCTCGTACTCGTCATTTCAATCCTCAGAGTTATGAAACATATAAACTGGCTGTGTGGTTGTGTACACACAAATAAATTATTTTGTTTTTCGTGTATTTTGTTCAATACTTAGGATTTATATATTTGCATAATTTTCATTCCTCAGTATAAAAAGCATAACCGATCAGAAAAACATCTAGAGACTTGCTTAAACTTAAATACATTTATTTGGCAAATCACGTATTGAAACTAGTATTAAATGAGTATAACTTAAAGTTTAACAAAGATTGCAAACCTTTGGTTTTCTTATAAAATATATGTACATACATGCAATGCGAGTCACATGAAATAGGGAAATATTGCAAGTGACGTGTTTTATAACTAAAACTCACTTGGAAAGATATTTGAGGTGACCAAATCTTTCTTCTATTTGCATCATCAGAATTTCATGATTTGAATCTTTCTTGAAATTTTAGTGGACGAAAATTCGCATCGTCAGTATCGTGATTTCAACCCTGAATAATGAGGCGAGTTTTTTTTGGCATTATGTATGGGCTAGCCTCCCCTTAATGTGCAACTACTGCACGCTACTGACTGTATGCATAAGAATCTATCTTATATTGTATATGTATAATCTGAATGACATGAACGATTTTCATGAAATTTTGTATGCAGTTTAGTAGGAGGTTTCGGGGGCGATAAATCGATCTAGCTAGGTTTCACTTTTAGAAAAAGTTTACCAAAAAAAAATATAATTATAATATATTAAAAGCTCCATTTTGTTGTAGTGCGGAAAACACTTTGACACCCAAGCGGCGTGTTGGAAGCATCACTTGTCGGAGCACCCGCGCACTTCCTTCTACGCGCCCACCGAGAGATACATCTGTGAGATCTGTGGATCTTCCCTAGCGGTGAGTCTACTGGCCGACTTTGAATCTTGCTTTTCATTCTTGAAAGGAGGATCTCGATAAGGCGGAATCTTTGAAATCCTTATTTGAAGTCTGTTCAATAGCGGGCAATTTTTAGTACAGCCGACCTACTATAACGTGCTAATGCCATCCAATTCCGATGATGTAAAAGGGATAGTGCCATTAGCTAAGTATAGCTGCGTCTCTCTCAGAGAGCGGAATCATGATCGTTTTAAGACTTCATAGTAGGGCCCCTGGTTGTGAGTTTTGGAAATTTATCCTGATTATTGTATTTACGCGTGTAAAACGGACACTTTAAAACGTAAATCTTTCTTGAAAATTTTGAATAGGTTGATAAAGCCAGTGTTTCCTACGTTAAGCCTAATTTTAAATATTCAAGAAAATTAAGCCAGCTCTTTGATTTCGGATTAGTTTAACAAGTGAATATAACATCGCACTTCCTTTACTACTTCAGACAGCATCAGTCTGTCTGACATATCGCTGAAATTGACCTTTTTAGTGCAGCCGTGAGACACACACTTAGTTCAAAAACGCACGGTACATAGAAAAAAAAAAGAAAGAAATGTAGGTATGCGATCCGATCCACGTCGAGGCGATCGGCGGCGAAAACCTCTCGCGTCCGGCCCTGGTTGAACCCATGGTCCGGAGCGAGGAGGCTTGGGAAGCGGTCACCTCCTTCTGCGAAGCAGTAATGCTAGCGAAGGAGGAGGCGGGCCGCGCGAGGGAAAGGCAAGGCCTTCGCCCCAACTGCCGCTACAGGAGAAGACGCCCCGAGCGTTGGGAGTCGCAGGGCGATCCCCGGCCACCGTAGGCGCGGGCCTGCGGACGGCGAGCGTTGGGTGGCTCGCTGTCCGATCACCACCAGGCCCGGGTCGATGGCACGTTGTGTTTCACGCGTGCCTCACAAAGATGTCAGAATAAAAGACGGGGCCCGCTAGGGCCAGAGCCTGCCAGGGTTGCGGAATTTGTTCGAAAGAGTCACCGCGGCCCTGGAACGCAAAGGGCTTTAGAAGGAACACGGATGGGTTTTAGTCACTAAGAGTCTGACACGCCCTTCCGCTCCACCCAGAGCGGAAGAAGTCATTTGATGATTTCCCATCCTTAAGGTATTAGCATACTTACCTACATTTATTTATTTTTATTTTTTATTTCTATGTACCGTGCGTCTTTCATGTAAGTGCTAAATAAATATTATTCTTTCTTTCTTTCTTTTTCTTTACTTCTTAAAAATCTGGTCTATGTAACCATGAAACATCATCAAATATAGTGTTTCATTCGTTCCAGCCTGGCAGCATACGTACTCACAAAAACATGCACACAAGAGAGAAGCTTCATACTTGTGATACTTGCGGGAAACAGTTCCATGCGACTGTCGGATTGAAGAGACATCTACTGGTGAGTTGGCGTAGATAACAATATAATATGAGGTATACACGGTCCATAAATCAGATATAGTGCTAGACGATTCCCGATATGTAGCAAAAGTAATATTGACTTGTATCAAAAAGCTACTAAAAAGTTCCACAGTTCTGGAAAAGTCTCCGCGAACCCACAGTATGTCACGAAAAGGTATAAGTAACGCCGTTTGGCCGAATTTTATTTACCCTAATATCATTTGCCATAATAGTCAACAGCCATAATATTATACGACGTAATATTCATTTGCCCTACTCTTATTTGCTATATTAGTCACGTGCTAGAAGCTTTGTTTCCCATAAAGTCACTTACCATAACATCATTTATCATAATCATTGTAAGCCCTGATTATCACATGCCCTAATTATCACATGTCCTAATTATCACATGCCCTAAGTATCACATGCCAAAATTATCATTTGCCATAACATCATTTGCCATCGACATTGGGTATGTAACGGTTGTTATATCAAGAGAAACTGGGTGCAATTGGGACTTTAGGGCACCCCGATTTTTTATCAACCACACACCCTCTTTCCAATGCAGTCGGGTAAAAATACGACTTAACTCACCTAACAGCGACCGCCGAATCGATTCCATACGTTTAGGCTAAAGGGCGTGTCAAAGAAATAATAGTACATTGTTCACCGAGAGGAGAAAGTGACCGATTACCGTCGAGGGTGTCGTTTGAAGCCCGAGCCGTAGGCGAGGGCTTTAAAACACCCAAGATCGGGAATCGCAGTTTCTCTCGAGTGATACATAGTGCTTTATACTACACCTAGAAGGAAAATAAAAAACGAAATCTTTACTAATTGAAATTTATATTGAAATTGTTGCAGTTAAAACTGAATCCTCAAACAACACACAAATTGGAAATGGCGCCAATGGCGTCTGCAATTTTCACATGTTCTTTTTTCAAATTGTTTATCCTGCCGCCGCAGGGTCGCACTGCCAGCCCGACACCATCCAACACACAGCTAGTGGCCAGTGTCATTTTGCGAACTTGGAGATAAAAACTCACTGTAAAAACTTTTTGGCTTTTGATATTTAGGTTACCGGCGCATAGTCTTACCCAAAATTAAAAAAGAAAAACCACGTAAGAAATGGATTTTCATACACTTTTCTCTCCCGCTCAGATGCGTTTTCTCCCCGCATATTTGTTCGATATGCAATGACGTACTTTCTACCGTAAATTTGATAAAGTATCAAGGTACTTTCCAAGCAGGTGTAGTATAAACACACATATTTATTTACATTAGCCACCCTCCTTCAGCGGCAGTCGGGTAAAAACAAATGACAGTCAGTAACCGAAGTTGTTTTTCATATGATACGTTTTGGTATGAACTGTGAACACAGCGTTAAAATGCTTTAACGACTATTGGATGCCCAATAGTTACAAAAAACGGTAGCCGCCTACACTGAAATAATTCATGGTGTCTGTATTTCAGACACACACTGGAGAAAAGCCGTACTCATGTTCGTTATGCGACAAACGGTTCACCCAGAGCAACAGTATGAAGCTACACTACCGCACCTTTCACCTCAAAGAGCCGTATCCTAAGAGGTATGTTAACTTTTGTATATGTCACCGGAAAATTGCAGACTCTGTAAGGTTGTAATAAATCTTGATTAGATTATAATTTCTCGATATTATGAAAAAATCGTTTTGTATACCTACAATAAATCCCATTCAAATTCAATAGTTTCCAATACATTCGTGTCTTATTTAAAAAAAATAGTTTACAATTCCCGCGATATTTTACAATCTTACGTCGTTTGCCATTTTCCGGTGACATAAATATACCTTTAAATAATGTATGTCAACATATTTATGAGCGTTACACTCCAATTTTCTATGTTGTAGCCATGTTATCATGAGCACAATCCATCGATTGTTTTTGTCTGTCTCTAAAACCGAAACCTCAACCCACGGCTTAAGAAATTACCATCGAACTTATAAACAGTACCTAAAATGTGGGAAAAACGTTCTACTAATTTCAGAAACCGGAGAAAAAACAAAGACGAGCCCAAATCGGCGGACGCCGAAGACTCAAACAGTGAATCTGACTCGGACAGCAGTTTGCCCGACATCGACCCGGAATTGCCCGACGTCGACACTGCGGTCAAACCCGTGCCCAACATCGATGTCATGCCCGATAAACCCAGCGACGAAAACATGCATTATTTGACTCTGACGTAGTTATGGCATTTTTATTTGGGCATGTAGCATCTATGCCGCCACATCATCGAGCCGGAACTGCCCGATGTCGACACTTCGGTCAAACCCGTGCCAAACATCGATGTCATGCCCGATAAACCCAGCGACGAAAACATACATTATTTGACTCTGACGTAGTTATAGCATTTTTTTGGGCATGTAGCATCTATGCCGCCACATCATCGAGCCGGAATTGCCCGATGTCGACACTTCGGTCAAACCCGTGCCCAACATCGATGTCATGCCCGATAAACCCAGCGACGTAAACATGCATTATTTGACTCTGACGTAGTTATAGCATTTTTTTGGGCATGTAGCATCTATGCCGCCACATCATCGAGCCGGAATTGCCCGATGTCGACACTGCGGTCATACCCGTGCCCAATATCGATGTCATGCCCGATAAACCCAGCGACGAAAACATGCATTATTTGACTCTGACGTAGTTATGGCATTTTTTTTGGGCATGTAGCATCTACATACGAACTAAAGACCTGACAAATCCTATATCACGGTATCGAAGTTTTCCGTGCTGTTTGAAAAAGCTCATGCACAACTGCTATATGGTTCATATTTATTTTTAAGTATTATTTGGTCTGTTGTATGACAGACCAAATGTTAACCATAGAGCAGTTCCCACCAGACGCATGGGTGTTGCGTCTCATCTGGTCGGTGGATCCTCCCTTTTCATGGAGGTTTGCGGGACTTTCCAAAGGTACCTCTATAGGTAAGCCCGCCTCACTATTCACAACTACTACAACTCCTGAAAACGCCAGAATCAACAGTGGTGACCACTAGAGAAACGATTCAACTGTCTTGGAACCCGCAGCGAAATTAATCAGAAAATAATAGCGGAGTAGTACGAAAACACATAATTTCCACTTCCCTCATTATCAAGCAAAAGACAGAACAGGAGGTTTGGGATGCTTAGTTATCATCATCATCATTATAGCCGAATGACGTCCACTGCTGGACATACAAAGGCGTCCCCAAGTGTCGCCAGATCGCGTCTCGCATCCATCGGATTTCCCGCAGTCTTTACCAGGTTATCGGTCCACCTTGTGAAAGGGCTTCCGACGCTGCCTTTCCGGCACCCCATCGACTATCTGTTCTACGAGCAACGTGCTGCCCACTGACACTTGATGTTTAATCGTATGAATGAAATGGGTCTACTTTACGTTATAGAAGCGTTTTCAATGTTGAATTGGATTATGTTATTTGAAAAGTTTACTGCTTAAACTTTATTGTAAACGTTATTTGCCTATGGACTATCAAAAACCTACATGAATACCTACTTATTAGGGAGACGATACTTAAATATTACGACTTTTGAATAAATAATATTAAGGAAAAATGGTGAAGTAACACGCTTTTTAGGGTTCCGTAGTCAACAAGAAACCCATAATGGGTTCTATAAGGGGAATCTATAAAGATTCGCAATGTCCTTCTGTCTGTCCGGCCGTGGTTTAGCTCAGAGACGCTTAGCGCTGAAAAGTTGAAAGTTGAAATTTGGTATGGGTAAAATCTTAAAATATTTTTTTTTAGGGTGGCCCTATATATAAAGTGGCTATGCATTTTTTTATCATCTACCCCATGGTGTGGGGCGTCGTTGGATAGGTAATTTATAAAAATATAAAACCATTTTTCCATCTATGGATCCGTTTGTGAAATATTAAGCTTTTGCCCCCCGTTTGCCAGATAAATGGTTGTTTTTGGAGACGTGAAAAAAAAAACATAGTTAGCGAAGAAGGCTTTACAAGTTAACGAGTCCCAGTCGACCAACTTAAAAAATGGAACTGGGTAAGTAAATAAAACACTAATAATTCCATAGAAAATTACTTAAAACCAAGTGCATTTGTAACTTTGTAATCTAATAATAGTGAAGTATTTTACTATTTTTCTAGCATGGTTTAGGAGACTAGTAACTACGGAACCCTACACTGTACGTTGTCCGACAAGCACTTGGCCGGTTTTCAGTTACCTACTCTTTTATCCGTCATGCAAAACGTCGTTTGCACTGGATAGTGCAAATTCATTATGGCGTGACTAAATTAAATTAAATTAGTGACGTCACACGCAATTAGTGCTGTATTTGCTAATCATAGATGAAAACGCTTTAATACTCTGTAATTATTCTAGATTAAAAAAAAAGTCACATAACCTATTGGAACTTCAAAGACAATCCAGGAATTGTAATTATTATTTTAATTGTAAATGACCTACGTTTACCAGTCAATGCCAGTGTATATGTAAACATGAATAATGTAGAAGAACGCGTGTCGATTATTTTATTGTCATCAATCTATTGATGTGACTATTAAATTGTAAGAAAATAATATACTTGATTCCTTTTATTTAGAACCTGCCTGCGTGTAATCAATACGTTCCCCCTCCCTATAAATATATGTGTATTTTAAATGTGTTATTCAGATGTACTTATGCTATATTTCTGTAGAATTTCATCGTAATACGTTCAGTAGTTTTGAAGGTTGTATATGACAGGCAGGAGTGATGATTTACGACACAGTATTCAGTTTTCAATTCTTTTATAAGAAAAGCCGTTATAGATAACTTTGCATTCTTTCACATTTGTTTTGGTGGGATTTCATACTGCTGAGTTGGTTTACTTTCCTTCAAGTTGGTAAAAAAACAACAACTTAGGGTTAAGCTCGCCTTTGTATTTCTTTTTTTGGGTGTGGCGTCTCGCAGTTCTACCTATGAGGGGGACGAATGGCACTAATCTAAGAAAATATTCCCATTCGTCCCTCTAAAATCCTGATTGGGAGGATCGGGAACAAATTTAATATTATTTTTGTAAATTCCCGGACAAATGGCACTAATCTAAGAACATATTCCCATTCGTCCCTCTAAAATCCTGAATGGGACGATCGGGAACAAATTTAATGTTATTACGATTATTATTTGCGTGTATACTTTAGAATACCTGTTGCCCCCTTTTTCGGCGCTCATGGTGGTCCTGCTGAACGGAGCGTGACCACCTTCAAAGTCGATTTTCTCGAAAACTACTAAGGTACCAATTCTGTTGTTCGAGTACAATTAGTACCAATTGAGTACTAATTATTTACCAAATATGGAAGCGATTGGCGTTGGTGGTCCTGCGGTAGTCACGGACATTGTTTTCTATACTATGTAAGCATAATAATATGATAACGAAACTTACTACTCAGCTACTCACAGAATCATGGTCACTGGAGTCGTTGGTGTCTGATGTGGACGTGTTTGTATGTGCAATAAAGAATAAGAATAGGATGGTGAATTACTGGCCAAATAGGTTTTTATCCGGACTCACTCGCTCATTTTGTGGCATAAGCCTAAATCGTTTAAGTACCTAACGAAAATAAAACTAAGACAACATTTTATAATTATATGTACTATCGATAACTTAGATTAGATCACATAACATAGCATAGCAAAGGGTCTACAACGAGTATAACGTCTCTAACTCTTGTCGCTGTCCTTTCGCGATTTTTCCTCGTGTGTGCGGCCCAGCATGTCCCGTTTCGCGCAGCATTTGTCGTTCTGAAAAGATACGTTTGTTTTAATTTAGGATATTACTTGGTATCGGCCTAATTCACATTAGGCCGATACTAGGTACATTGTCTACGATGGCAAACTTTTAAACTAGTCCAAAACTTTTATATAAATAACTAGCGGACGTCACGCGGTTTCACCCGTGTAGTTCCCGTTCCCGTGGGACTACGGGGATAAAATATAGCCTTTGTTACTCGCTGATAATGTAGCTATCCATTGCTGAAAGAATTTTTCAAATCGGTCCAGTAGTTTTTTCGTTACATACAAAAATACGTTCACAGTGGCCAACCTTAGCGGAGATTAGCCAAGTCTCTATATATTTTAGTGAACTAGTGTGCTGCTGTTCCTGTACTCTCATAGGGACATCATTCCAGCACGACCGGGGAGAGATCAGGCGCTAGAACCAATATTTACATGCATTCCAAGGCACAGGGGTGACACACCACCAACTTCCAAAAACTCAATAACACGTTTTTCTCAATCTAGGATTTGAACTCGGGACTCCACGCTCGGCAGTCGCGCATGCAATATTATGAGGTCAACGGGGCAATGTCAAAATCTCAACCGTTTGAAACAAACAGCCTAGCTTTCGCCAACTATACTTCTGGGCACATCTATTGGCCCACCTTGTATTTTCAGTTTCGTTTGGTCCTAGCTAAAATTTTATATTAGGTCGAGCAAAAAGTTTTTATGCAGTTTTGAACCTGGCACATTCACAATTTCATTCAATAGTCTTTTTTTGAATTTCGAACACAGAATTTAAAGAAACAAAAGACAATTTGGAGCCTGTTTGTTGATATCAAACAATCGAATACTAAGAAAACTTGGTTTTATTGGTTTACTTGGATTTAATTCTTGAAAAAGTGATTGATATCTTTGGTTTTGCAACAAACATTACTTATTCTTAACATTAAGGTGAGGTTCTATCAATAATCTATGGATACTTCACCTGAAGTCGCCGCCCAAGCTGTGGCACTTATTCAGGCCGGACACAGCCAAAGAAACGTGAGTGCTCAACTCAATTTAAGTCGATCTGCGGTCCGAAATGTTTATCAGAGGTACCTAGAGACTGGCGGCTTTGTTCGTCGCCAAGGAAGGCCACGATCTCGGGTCACAACTGAAAGGCAGGATCGATTCATCGTGACGACCAGCTTGAGAAATCGACACCTTACCTCCATTGAGATACAAAACCAACTTCGCGACTTCCACGGAGTATCTGTGAGCGCTCGAACTGTTCGGGGAAGGTTAAAAGAACGCGATATGGTACCACACAAGCCAGCTAATGGGCCCAAACTAACGCCAGCCCACCGAACAGCGCGCCTTCATTTCGCACGCAGTCATTTAAATTGGACACAGCAAGATTGGAGCCGTGTACTCTTTTCTGATGAGTCTAAAATTGTGTTACATGGCAATTATGGAAGGAAGAAGGTCTACCGACGTAAGGGAGAGCGTTTCGCACAATGCTGCTTTGAAGAGAGGGTTGCTTATGGCGGTGGCTCATGGACTGTCTGGGGCGGTATATCCGCGAGCGGCAAAACTCAACTTGAGGTTGTTACAGGACCACGGCTGCCAACATTAAATGCTGAAAGGTACATTCGTGAGTGCTTAGAACCTCACGTGATACCATACGCGGACTATGTGGGCCCAAATTTCCTTTTTATGCATGATAATGCAAGAGCCCATGCGGCCGGCATCGTCAGGGAATATCTTCGGGATGTGAACATCACAGTCATGGACTGGCCAGCCAGAAGCCCAGACATGAACCCCATTGAGCACATGTGGGACGAGCTAAAAAGACGTGTTAGGGCTCGTCAGCCAGTTGCCCAGACGATGCAGGAGTTGAAAACTGCCATAGTAGAGGAATGGGAGATAATCCCTCAAAATTGCATAGAGCGGTTGATAAACTCTATGCTTAATCGTATGAGAGCTGTGGTAGATGCCCATGGAGGCAACACGCGTTATTAAATGAAACCTTTATTTGATAAAACATGTTTTTTATTCAAAAATCAATTGCCTTTAACAAGGCGCATATCCGACTTGTTAGGCGTAGCTCCATGTCGTATGGTATTCTGAATTCAAATTTAAAACAATACGATCGAAAAAGATGGTAAAATGTATCAGGTTTAAAACTGCATCAACAGTTTTGTTCAATCTAGCATCAGAATCCACAAAGTGTTTATGCTAGTGTTATCCGCCCCATCAAATCAGAATAGTGGGGCATATTCCACTGCAAAATTTTAGGCAGTCCACTTTGCCACACCAGGGTGGCGGGCTTGGTGGGGCAAAGTGGAATTACTCGTCAAACATCATGGCTTCATTTGTTTGTTAGTATTTTTTTATTTAATCTGAGATTAAAACATGCTGTTGGAGTAAAAATGACTAAACCGGTTATGGTTCACCACTGCCTCGCCCACCGCGACTTATCGGTTGTCCTTGTCTGACATTTTTTGTTTCATTCTGTTTGTTTACAAAATAGACGGACATTTGCATTTGTGGAGTGGTGGTGAGTGGTATTGAGTTTATTGTAAGTATTTTCGTATTTATTTTTCATGGATGCTGATGATTTGTGTAGATTTTTTTTAATAAGATATTTTTTGTGTTTTTCAGCTTTACAAAAATGGCAGAAGACTCTGTAGCAGGAAGTTCTAGTGGGCAAACTGGCCTTGAATTTATAAATGATGGAAAATGTATTATTAGAGCTGGGCATCAATACTATTTCAAAAGAAAGTACAAAAATGCATCTGAAATTTGGGAATGCAAAAACAGAAGGAGACAAAAGTGCAATGGGTCGATTGTAGTGAAAGTAAGTCCCTACTTATTAGTAATTCTTTTTACTGACTCACTTTTAGTAATACGGGTCTAATACAATTTAAAATAATAATAATACATATACATATAATATTACTTGAAGTTGTGCTATGTTATAAATATTTTCTAATACCTTCATTTTTTTGTTTTCAGGGAAATATACTTTTAAACGAAAAACCTCACCAATGTCAACCTGATTTTGACCGAAACAAAGTGACAAAATTAATGCAGAAAATAAAGAGAGAAATCACTTCAGCAGACGTACCAAGCATTCCAGCAACATACGACAAAAATGTAGCTTCCTTACATTTAGAAAGTAGCAACAGCAATATTGTGAGTAAAATTCCTCCATTTTGTAAAGTAAAGTCTGCATTGTATAAATACAGAAACAAAAATGCTAATGTAAAAAAAATATATTACAATACATTATCAGAAATAGAAGTTCCTGAAAAATTTCATTCTTTTTTACTTGCCAAGTATATTGACGAAGATATTTCTATTTTAATATTTTGTTCAGAGCATGCTAAGAATTTGATGAAAACCTGCAAACATTTTTTTGGCGATGGCACTTTTAAAAGTTGCCCACAACCGTTCATACAATTGTATTCGTTGCATGCTGATTTGGGTAGCTCCCAACAAACAACAAATATTGTGCCATTAGTATATGCTCTTATGAGTACTAAATCAACCAAATCTTACACCGCTCTCTTTTCTGTAATAAAATCACAGATTCCGGATTGGCAACCACATAGTTTTCAGTCGGATTTTGAGGCAGCGGCTATGACTGGTTTTAAAAATGTCTTTAAATCAGCATCAATCAAAGGGTGCTTTTTTCATTTTTGTAAAGCAATTTGGAAAAAGGGGAAAGGGTTAGGGTTGACAAAATCTAAATATTTGCGAAAACAAGTAGCGCTTAGCGCAGTCTTACCCTTATTACCAGAAGAAAAGATTTTTGAAGGTTGGTTTTACATAGCCGCACAAAGCCCAGATGACGAAAAAAGTAAAGAATTTAGAAAATATATGCTGCGCAATTGGCTGAAAGATAACTTTTTAAAAGTGTGGTGCGTATTTGGGGCAAAACACCGCACAACTAATGCCCTCGAAAGTTGGCATAATAAACTTAACAAAAAAATTCTTAAAAAAAGCCCCAGTTTATTAAGACTTCTTAATGTCTTATACGAAGACATAACGCTTTCAATAGTTAAATCTATGCAGAACCAACCTTCCAAGCTACGCCTTGATAAATATATACAAAACGATCAGAATATACAAGATGCCCAAATGGAGCTCATAAACGGCGACATTACGGTTGGACATTTTTTGGAAAGACTAAGATAGTTTTTCCAAGAAATCTATTTTAGTTTTTCCAAAAAATGTGAACTAAACAAATACAAAATCTATGATTTTAGATGATTTTAATTCTTATAAATAGTCAGTACTCAAACTAATATAGTGGCTGTTTGTTATGATAATTATTTTGTCAACAGTCAGTATTTACCTACTTTCGTTAGGATGTTTCTTATTTGTATTAATAAGACTTTTTGCTATGTAAAATTTTATCATTCTATAATTTTAGTTTTTGTTTTTTAGCCGGAAGTAATTTCGTGGCTGTTTTTTTTGCATATAAATTGTTTTTATTCATAAGGTAATACATAAGACTGTTTTATACCATGTCGATCAATGTGTGATTCTATAATCTGTGACTCTATAATCTGTGATTCTATTTTTTGTAACAAGTAATTTAGTGGCTGTTTGTATGTATATAGTTTAAATTTATTTTTTTTATTTATAACGTAATCAGTAAGAAAATACCTATATCTACACAAACCATACAAAATGATGACGAATCTGTGATTTTGAATAGTTATGTAGTAAATATGTTTCGTTTTAAGAACATATCATAAGAACAAATCATTGTTTAATTTGTGATTATCAAGATTTATCTTAGTTAGTAAGATTTTATTTGTAAAAGGTATACCAAATGATGAAGAATCTGTGATTTTGAATAGTTATGTAAGTAGTAAATATGTTTCGTTTTAAGAACACATATCATAAGAACAAATCATTGTTTAATTTGTGATTATCAAGATTTATCTTAGTTAGTAAAATTTTATTTGTAAAAGGTAATTAATCTGTGATTTATAAACCGATTCCTTCCAGAAATAAATAGTACATTAAAATTATTTATTTATTTTTTACTTTTATTTAAACCACTTCGCTACGTATTAAATCTAAGCTTCCAGCACTAATAACGTTTTACTTACAGATATAGGTATACATTTATTTTTTTTACAAACAAATGTAAAAATACATGTTAACCTTCATACACAAATCCTGAGGTGCCAACCCTAGTGGGGCAGAATCCACAAAGTGTTTATGCTAGTGTTATCCGCCCCATCAAATCAGAATAGTGGGGCATATTCCACTGCAAAATTTTAGGCAGTCCACTTTGCCACACCAGGGTGGCGGGCTTGGTGGGGCAAAGTGGAATTACTCAATCTAGCAATCATATTTCGGTAGGGGCCATCGAAACCTAAACTCTAAGGTGGGCCAATAGATGTGTCCAGAAGTGTATATTGGCGCAGCTTCCAGTATAACCAGATACAACTGAGTGCCAGCTGATAAATATGATCCAGGTTTTAATAATGGGACCCCTAGGGCTAGAGCATGCCAGGGTAGCGGAATTGTTCGAAAGTTACTGCGTAAAGGGCATTTGAAGGAACACGGGTGGATTTACACGGAGCGTGACTACCGTGACCTTTACAAGTCGATTTTCTCGAAAACTACTAAGGTGCCAATTCTGTTGTTCGAGTTCTAATAGGTACCAATTGAGCACTTATTATTTACCAAATATGGAAGCGATTGGCGTTGGTGGTCCGGCGGTAGTCACGGACATTCTTTTCTATACTATGTAAGCATATGATAATGAAACTTACTACTCAGCTACTCACAGAATCATGATCACTGGAGTCGTCGGTGTCTGATGTGGAGTCGGTGTCGTAGTGGCCCAGTCCTGGTAACACGCCCACGCAGCGCAGCACGCAGTTCTCAGGGGATGCGCTGGTGCCGTTCTGTGCGGGGCTGGGGAACAAAATAACGGTTTAGTGTAGGTATGTATAAAGTAGCGTCCGACCGAAGGCCTGTGCATGTGTGAAAAGTTTAAAAATCCTAAGAAATTCAGTTCAAGTTTGGCTAAAATCTATACAATTAAATAAAATTGAATATTATTATGTTTTTTTGTTTTGTTTATATTGCTCGCAGAACAGATGGCCGAAAAGTTCTGGAGTGGCGACCGCGTACCGGGAGACGTAGCGTTGGCGCGGCCTCACACAACGTGGAGCGTGCTCCTGCTGAGGGACGCGCGGAGGCGCACGGACCGGGTGTTGTGGCCACACGTAGGGGAGGCCTATGTCCAGCAGTGGATGTATGTTTGTAATACATATAAAAAACAGCTTTTTACTAAATGCGTAGGTATATATATATATACAAAACTTATCATCAATTTTTTAATGTATTGTGTCTGTTTGATGGGTTATAGAATTATTAGAGAAGTTTATTGTTATAGAATAAAAAAAAATGCCCGGGCCTTTTTAAATCAAATATGTAAACTTACTTTTTACGGCTGCTTGGTAGAATTCCATTGGTCTTCGGCGGAGGAGAGCCTTTTTCTGGCTTATCTCCTTCTATCTCACTGGCCTTGCGTTTTCTTACCACCACCTAAACAAATAAAATGTTATAGAAACGCGAATTTGACATTAGAGAAGCCACGAATAGTGATTTTACCGAATACCGAATATATTCGTCGCTTCAGTCGAAGCGACGAATACTCGGCGACAAATCGCTCAATGTGTGAATAGCTTAAAATAATAAAAATCATTCTTCAAGACATAACTTTCCATAGATTTCAAGTAGGTACCTACCAATATATTGTATTAAAAAAAAATAAGAATGTTGTGACCAAAATAATGCATTTCTTTTTTTGGTATTCGGTATTCAGCCGAATGGTTCACAATATTCGGCCGAATACCGAAAATTACCGAATAGGTGGCATCTCTATTTGGTCACACAGCTCCGATCTACTGGAGCCTGCAGCATCATCCCGACTCACTGGGATGACATCACCCCGACTCACTAGGGCACCGCAGACAGTTCCGAATCACCCGCCACTTCCAGTTCCGACTCACTGGAACCAACCTTCCATTAGCCTGGCAAGCATCTCAAGATGTACGGATGACTCATCCCCTATCGACCTCCGGTCTCCAGAGGGTAGTGATGTAGCGGCATCAATACCGCCACATGAAAAACGAAGAAGCGAAATTTATACGGCAACAAAAAGAACCGCAACACCATATTTCCTGTCAGCGACGAACTACCAACGAAATCCTGCATCGCGCAAGCAAAGTTCTACGTGCGTTTTAAACATATGCAACAGTCCGAATATCAACTACCGGGCAGTTGCCCACCAGACACAACACCCGTCTGGTCGGAGGATCCTCCCTTTTCAATTGAGGTTTGTGGGACTTAATACTTTGTACCGCATTCCTCTATAATAAGACTGAATACAAAGGCCTTTGCCCAGCAGTTTAACACAAATATGGAAAGCATAAAAAAGCTGAATGTATGTATTTGTATAACTCACCCCCTGTAGTTTGTTCTTCTGCGTCTGCGTCTGTGACGTGTTCTGTGTCTGCCGCGCCGGCGCCAGCTGAGCTCGCAAGCGAGTCAGCTCTTCACTCTCCGCCAGGGTCGACACCCGCTCTCTAGAAACACGCAGTTTTTGATTGGTTAGTCTCTCATGAGAGACCATACTGCGGTGTGGGATTTCTTGTCGGTTCTTCTTCGTATGGCTTTGTCAAATTAAATACTTTGTTTTTATTTTTTACTGAAGGCTTTTTTGTGTGTGAATGAATATCACGGGAGTTTATAAGAAGGCAATTGATTCTAACTAACCTGTACTAATATGAAGCTGAAGAGTTTGTTTGTTTGAACGCGCTAATCTCTGGAACGACCAGTCGTAACCAGTCTGGAACTGCCATACGGGAACGAGAAATTCCTACGGGAATGGGAAAAAACGGGATATGCGCGTACGAAGTCGCGGACAAAAGCTAGTAGTATATAAAGCGTAACAAACAAACGCACTCACTTTCTCTTGTTTGTTACGTTTCCACGCCTAAATCGCTGAACCGTTTATGATGTGATACATGGAAGGAACTTTTTTAAAAATTTAATATGGGTTTGTTCTTGACTAAAAAAAGTGAGCGAAGCCTTCGTTGTCCGTTTGTCAGTCTGTCACAAAACTAATTTTCAGGAACGCGTGGAGGATTTGATATGAAATGAGCAGTGATTCCCGTAACGGATGGAGCATGCTTGCCTAGAAGTAACCTATTCACTCTTGCCTTGAAGACCTCAAAATTTTATCTATCAGAAAAACACAGACTGGCAGGTAATTTCACTTCTTAGATGTACATACAATAGAAGTATGTATTTCCAAAATGTTTTGCGCGTATGGGTGGGATGTCCACAACGTGCCGGTGGCGCATCGCCGTACGTCTTCAGATTACAATAAAACAATCTTACCTGAACTCTCTCATTTCCCGCTGCTCTTCAATAGAGATCTGTTGGGCCGCATTAGCCTTCGAGCGCTCCACCAGGTCTAGGAAACCAACCTCATCGTCATCCAGACCACGGATCATGTTTTCTGGAAAAACAAGAAACAATCAGTTAAAAATAATTAGTGGGGGTGCGGGGTGAGATCGCTTGTAGACCGCCCATTGTCATTGACACCCTTCCGCCATGGCTCACGCACAACGTTCCAACATCAGGACTAAATGCGGAAACCGTACCCCAATAGATAAATAGATAGATAGAGCTCTGAGCTAAATAACATCAAATGTTTTAAAGATAACATGTTTTTAATACTTACTGAGCTTATGAGCCTCCTCATATTCAGCCTCTTTCTGGATCCTCTGCTCCTCGAGTCGCTGGAACAGAGGCCGTGTGTCGTAGGGCTCCTCTGGCGCCTCTGAATACAAAAGTAATTATTTATTATTACATTAAAGTAAAAATATAGGGGTGATTTCCTACACAATCAAATCAGAAATAAAGATATTGTAGGTTTCATAGCACTGAGTATTTAAGTAGCCATGGGCAGGGCGCATTGCTTGCAGATCATCGATGGGGTTGAAAGATTCTAGAGTTGCAACTGTGGTCCACGAAATGCAGTGTTGTAAAGCTTTCCCACAAGGTGGACTGATGACCTGGTAAAGGAACGAATCTACTGCAGCAACCTACAGCACCGACAGCAGTGGATGTCTTTCAACTGTTATGATGATGATGCACACACAACAGCATAGCTGTGGGTGGAATAGTGTTTATGAGTTGAGATAGTGGTTCACTAGGCATATACTACACTTTGTTTGAATGTGTTTTTTTACTAATGAGGCATGCGTTTCACCACTATCTCACCTGATGGCACGCTTGCCTAGGAGTAACCTATTCACTCTTGACTTAATGACTCCCAGGTTGCAGTTGCAGGTATCACATACACTCTACAGACACACACACACAGACTCTGGCAGAGGATTTAATAAGCACTGCTCTTAAAACTCATTTATTACAAAATAATTAAATTAAGACAATCCTCCCAGTTTGTTGGTATCAGGAAACAGACTCTGGCAGGGGATTTTATCAACACTGCTCTTAAAACTTGTTTAAATCAAAATGGATTAAATCAAGACAGCCCTGCAACAAAGATGATTCCACAGACACAACATGAAGACATGTTACCACCAATCTGCACAAGGCCATAATTATGGTGGATTACAGCACACTCCATTTCACAGACAGAATACCTGTGTCCAGTGCTACAAGATATGCCATTAAACATTGAGCTATCAGAGCTATAATAGCTGATACTCTAATATTATTACATCTTTGATAGCTTAATGTACTAATATTATGTCTATGGGACTAAGTGCTATCAAATATTAGTTTTGAAACTTACTTGCAACACAATAGAAATACCGTTGGAAAGTTATTAAGCAAAATGTAAATATGATCTAGCCTTGGCTGATTGTAAACAACCTTATGAGTGATGTAGGCAGTTGCTTTAACATGCTAACAGTCCCCTCAGCAATAACACGAACAAGAGAACCAAGCCCCTATGTCCTTCAGACTCATTTGGACACTCCAAGTCCAATGCATTGCCAATAGATTTCAACTTTGTTTCTTCAATGTCCTTTTCATAATTTAATTTAAAAACCCTAATTACAGACCTAAAGTTAAAACTCATGCTTATTGTAGTTGCCGACAATAAATACTACAACTACAACTTGGCACTTCTAGGCTGAAAACTGTTAACTGCAAGGCAGCAAAATAGTTTTATAATTTCCGTTAGACACGATTTCGTAATACAAACTGTAGTCTAATCACGTGCATTTTAATTAAAGCTGCAAATGTACGGGAAAAGATATCTTTTGATAGCAAAATAATACGTTTTATCAATGCCAATCATGGTGTGTGATCAAAACAATTTCCGTTTCGTACCTTCTGGCTGGTCTTCTGTGCGTACTTTATCCCATTCCTCCTGTCGTCTTCTTCTTGCTTCTAATATTTCAGACTCCGATATGAATCCTGAACTCATTTTCGATAAAAATAATATTTTTTATTGTCGAATAACACTGGACTTTCCTCACCTGTTTAGTAACCTAACTTTTTAATGAGAATAATTTGATTGGTCGCTTGAAGGCAAAGGAAATTTTAACGTTATTCCAAAATTGGAACAATTATTTTTTGACAAAGATAAATTGTTTAGTTTAGCTTTTGTAATTTTTAAATAATTTAACCCTGACTATATGGTGCTTTTTGAACATGAATATATATATTGTCTAAGTAAACATCACAATAAAAGACTATAACAGTTGCAGTCATGATATTCACAATCCTACATGAAATGAAACGTAGAAGTATTGACAGCAACGGAGATGAGTTTATGAAGTTTGATTTGAGTCATTTTCACGCAATTTGCAATTAATAATCTTCTTGATTATGTCAGACGAGCCCAAAACTGAAATTAACATGAATTTAAATTAAAAAATAATTTTCTTTTCTACAGTATGTTGAGCGGTATCTATTTAATTGCAATGCTATTGCGAGATATTTTTTTTTTAAAGTTGGCATTTTCTCTCTAGACCAGGCTTTATAAACACGCACAGCATAAAATTTGGAAACGTCAAGTTAGAAATTTCAGCCAAGCGGGCCGGTTAGTTGTCGCATAAAATTATAATTTCAAATGAACTTTCTTCACAACTACGAGCTGAAATAGGAATATAAATATCAGTAGAACATGTCTGAAGTAGAAAATGCTGAAGTGGCTGTGGCAAATGAGCAGAAAGACTATGTCGAAGATGGAAAAAATAAGTTGGTTGTTAAGTGCAAATTTTGCGGTTCTAAGATATTAGATAAGAAATCAGCGAAGTATATCACATTAGAGGTAATATTTCTTACTCTCTACTGTCATTTTGGCGCTTTCCTTTACTTACATAGCATATTTAGCTTTTCATTCTTCTTGTCTCATTTCACTGTTTCTACCTACTTGAAGCTAGTTGTATCTAAGAATGCTCTTAAAAATATTTTTGACCAACTCTTAGAAAATATGCCATAGTTATTATGGCATATTTTACTCGAAAGTTTTTTTTTTATTTAGTTAGAAAGTTATTTATGATTAAAAATGCTAACCAATACCTTCTATTAATAACCTCAATCTATTTCTATTGCAGAAAGATCTACCGCTAATGCAGCAAGACAACAACAGAAAAGAAGGAGAAATCCAGAACGAGCCTGTAACCGATTTCTACCATGTAGAAAACATGTACACATTCGAAAACATTGGTTTCACTCACACAGTAGCTAATTGCAAATACTTAAGTTGTGCTGATTGTGATGCTGGTCCTGTTGGTTTCTATGACATGGACACCAAACATAGTTATGTAGCTATATCCAGGATTGAACATGCTTGAACTATTTGCAAGAGAAATGTCCGTTTGCTTGGTAGAAGCAATATGAATCGTGGATAAACTTTCCATTATGGACCGTCGATTTGGAAGTTCATATTTTTTTTGTAGATAGCACTCATAAATATATAGCTTTTTACAAATTTTGAAGTTTCGGAAATTCACAGTTTACGAGATATAATTGCTTAAACTTTCCATACAAATTGGAAAATAGCACGCCATTTGCAAATTTTTAGGTTAGATACATTGTCACGGTAGACGTCAAAGTTGACATTTCACGTTCCGTTGACGGTAGAGGTGTATTTTATTCAGTTTTGTCATATTTTTACATGTATATAATTTTATTTTCACATATTCACGCATCAAATTTGGTGTGTAATTAATGTGCACAATAACCGTGCTGTTTTATGCAATTAAATTGAATATTTTACAAAAAAAAAATTACGATTTTTGTTTACACTATGGAACGGAACGTGAAGCGACGCCATTTTGTTATATCTGTTAGCCGTCAGTGTCAGTCAAAACCGAATCGGGGCACCCCACTTTCCACGTGGTCTTGTCTGCCCTACCCCTAGAGTGTATATAAAAACCGGAGGCGCGGAGGGAGAGCAGCCCTCGCCCGCTGTGACGAAGCACGGGAACCATGCGAGGTGGAGCGGCTGAGGCTGGTCGCCGAAGGCGACCAACAAGCCGAAGCTGCGGAGCCGAGCATGAGTGACCGTACTTCGGCACGCAAGGGCGGAAGGGCTGCTCTTCCCGCAGCGCCGGAGATAAGGCGGAGTCAAACTGGGGGGGGAGAGGAAAGCTATCCATAAATCGATGGATATTTACGGAAATTTTTATTCTAACCTAAAAACTTAATCATAGATATCTCCATAACTATGGGGTTCCGCGGGATGGGGATGGTACAAGGGGGTAATACACCTTCCCCCCCCCCCCTCCCCACCCCATAAATCGATGGATATTTACGGATTTTTTTTATTCTAACCTAAAAACTTTAACCATGGATATCTCCATAACCATGGGGTTCCGCGGGGTGGGGATGGTACAGGGGGGTAGCCCCCCTCCCCCCCCCTCCCCTCCCCCCCACCCCACCCCATAAATCGACGGTCCATAATGGAAATTTTAACCTGAATCGTTAAACTGCTATGTCATGAATAGAAATTAAGTCAAAGTGTACTGACACCACAGATGTGTCTGATTAATGCAACAGCATGATTCTGTCACTAGATTATTGCAAATACCATAAGCAAATATTTACTATAAATCCCGTCCTTATTCAACAGTTTACAATATACATATTATCATGTCACAGAAAAGTTGCAAACACCGTAACATTTTAAAATATTACGTGAAATTGTTAACTAGTTTTTCTCATTAAGACACAGCTATATTGGAAACTATTTAAGTGGGATGGGATTTATTGTATTCTAAAACTCTGCACACAAAATACGTGCTTAGTCGTGGAGCTGCGGAAATTAGCCCGATTTACACACATACATTGTTTTCAAATTTTTTTTTCCATAATATATAGAGATGTTATAATCTAATAAAGATTTATTACAATCTTACGGAGACAGAAATTTTGCCGTGATATAAAAACGTGTGTCAGAAGAAGAATGAGTTGACGCAATTCAAACACTTATGCATAAGTATTTGAAATACTCTAGTGACAGTTCTTTTAAAATATGGTATGTTGTTATAATAAAATAAATAAATAAATATGTTGTAAATCTGTGGTTGAGGTGTTAAAGTTTCCAAGCAATTATTGACTACTTGAAACAATGAATCGAAATGCTTTTGCCAAATAAACAGACATTTAAAAAGTTATGAATAAGTACATTTTACCAATATTATGCCATTTATGCTTCAATAGTTAAAACAGATTCCAAATATCTGAATAGTTTTAAAATATTCTGCAGTGTTCTTTAAACTTAAACAAATTCTTCAATTCTCAATGTAAAAGTCTAGGAAATTACATTTCATGGCAAAAAATCTGGTAGATATTGAAAATAAATTGTTAGGTATTTCAATATGAAATTAACTGAGAGGGGTTTTTAATTAATTGAAAATGTTAGGTAGTGAAATAAAAATCATGAATATAAATAACTTTTACCATAGGATTTTAATTTTGATATATGAAAAAAACCAGCTGTTCACTTTGTTAAATGTGTAAACAAACCAGTTTGTACATTTAAAGGGGAGGAGGGGGGGAAGAACTCATTGGGCAACAAAAAACTTATCCACATCACTGTCAATGGGAAAAGTTCCTGAAACTGGATACTTGCAGCATTGTCAAGTTGAATGGCAATACTCTTGCTTTTCTTTGGCTAAAAAAAGGTCAGCTGTCAAGAAAAACTCGATGAGAACTTGGCTCTTTGGCCCTAGTGTTTCACCCCATATGGCTTAAAAATACATTTCTCATTCTGGGCTTTTTATAAGTTCATTTCAGCAAAATGATGGAAACAGCTGACTTTTTTCACATTGTTCCCAAAGCATAATTTGTTTAAATTCATGAGTGCTTTGACCCCCTAAAAGATTCAAAGAATTTTAGAGAAAATATAGATCAAAATTATAATTTTATAGCTAAAATTGTGATCAGAGGCCTTAGTGCGAGTTTTCACCGTTCTCGATCGCGTTAACGTAAACGTTCGCTTATGTGGAAAAAAAAAGGTTTTCCGTGAGTGTCACCAGACGGCGTTTATTTAGTTTCAATACAAATTGACGTTTACGCTAACGCAATCGAGGACGTTAAAAAACTCCCAATAAGCACACAAAGGGGTTAGTGCGAGTTTTTAACGCACTCGATCGCGTTAACGTAAACGTTCGCTATATCAAATTGTATGGAAAAAACTGGTTTTTCGTGAGTGTCACCAGACGGCGCTTATTAAGTTTAAAATACAAAATTGACGTTTACGCTAACGATCGATAACGTTAAAAATCTCGCACTAAGGCCCCAGGTTATCACATAAAATATATCTAAAGGATTTTCTGTAGATAAAAAAAATGCTGTGTTCCAAAAAAATCATTAGGTATCATATCAATTTGCTCATTACAAAAATCATTCCTTTTGTTTTTTTTTTTATGAAATAATAATACATCTGTATTGTTTGTTTGTATGTAAATGCTATAGGAAATAATAATGCGAGCTTATAAAATATGGAATGCGTTAAGTAAAAATATAATTTACATTTTGTAACGATTTTTAATGTAATTAAAAAGCTTTATTGTGAACTTTTTCGTATTATTTTATCATTTTAACCCTTAGACTTGATAAAGTAATAAGGAAAGATTAAAATGTTTTACTTATTCTATGTTAAGGGCGCTTTCAATTTAGACAGTTGATGTCGGACTGCCGCCGCACGGTTGTTGTCGACCGTGAGCCGTACTGCTGCGGGACGACAGCAGTACGACGGGAATTGTCTTATTTGAAGAGGTACGGCTGCAGTCTGGTCGAATTTTAGTGATGTCCTGCACCGATACCAGATACCTATCTAATGGGCACTGCCTTTTATTTTTGTAAGCGATGAAGCATTTGCCGTCAGCAATTTCATGCAACGGCTATTTAGTGAGAAGTTTTTGGAAGAGTGTTTTTTACAAGCGATTTGAATACTTGTCACATTTGGAATTCCAAAGGCTGCAAATCTATTTCATTTATAATATCTTTTGTATTTAAATCGTCCATACTAAGGTGGGTATGCACGCAGACGTTCTTATAAACGATACGAAGAAACACGATGCGTTCACCGTACTAGCGAACGACAGAGGCAGGATTGTTGCCGTTCTGCCAACGGACGTGTGTCGCTCGATTTTGCGTCGAGTCCTTTTGTGTGAAAAATCATCATAACCGCCCGTGTGCCTGCGCAGTATGACACCCGGACTGCAGCAGTTTAATTAAGCGCCAATATTATGTTACGTGAGTTTAAGCGCAACATAATGACGTCTTCAAAAATAATTAGCATCATGCGTCTCCTACAATTCAATAATTTTAATAAAATAACCATCGTTTCCGTGGTGTAGCGGTTATCACATCTGCCTAACACGCAGAAGGCCCCCGGTTCGATCCCGGGCGGAAACATAGCTTTTTGCAGTATTTTTACACTTTGCCTCATTATTTTTAGCTCAAGGTAAATTAAGCAATTATGATGCAATAGATAATTAAGCAATTATAAACATTAATATTAGCTAATCATATTCCACGCAACGTGAGAGTAATAAAATCGCCTACAACAAATGTTATAGCAACAGTGTTGTATTTATTGGTAAAACCTATTTGGAAGGCGTTAAATTCCAGTTAAGTAGAAAAAGAACTTTAAGTACCTACTACTAAGTGTCTATTGTTAGGTATATTTTATTGAAAAACTACTATATTTTAAATCTGGGCATTTATTTCTTTCTATCTAACTCGAGGCTTTATATTAACAGCCACGTCTTCAAGGTTAAGAATCACTTCCGACAGGGCTGCCAGATCGTATAATTGGATACAAAATATGTATAATCGGACGGTGTATTGTATCCATGATCATTCCGTATAATTCGATACAAAAGAATACGGCATGAAATGTAACGTGAGTTCGCCTCTTGCTTTTTTCGAAGTTCTCTGCTCACGGCGATCACTCTGTATAGGATGAACAGAGATGAAGTCAAGATATTGCCATATACGATGGAGTGTCGTGTTTATTTGAATGTGACTAAAAAAAAACCGGTCAAGTGAAGGTCGAACTCGTGCGTCGAGGGTTCCGTACCTACCCATTATACCGCCCTAATCAAATTAGTATCATTTTTATTGGTGGCAGCTTGACCTTGCTTTTTGCGAAATATCGTGATTCTGGGTCAACGGGAACTACCATATAGGTTTTCAAAAATTCAAAAGTCATTTATTCAAATTAGGCTGAGTGCCAGCACTTTTTGAACGTCAAAGTTCTACATAAAGACAGTCCCCCAAAACGCCCGCCCGTCACGTTTTCGACCCCAAACCTATAGGGTACTTCTGGTGGACCTAGAATTGTCAATTTTGGTTAAAAGTAAGGTCTTACAGCAGTTACAGCCCAAGTAAAGGGAAAATTAGGAAAATTTAAAAAGTTGAAAATTTTGGTAACTTTTGGGACTTATAAGTTTTCGCGAAAATCTAAATTTGCCCATATCTTTTTATCGTGTTGACTTGATTTTAATACACCTAATAGGGACTATAGACCTCAGTATCTGGTATAAATTTCAAGTTGCTAGGTCCACCCGTTCCTGAGAAAATCGGACTGAAACCGTATAGCCGCGATTTATTTGCTGGCAGCCCTGCTTACCGAGTTCGATTCATGGATGGGTGATGATCCGTTACGCACCGAGATACCTCCGTGCCTCGAAAGGCACGTTACGTTGTTGGTTCCGGCTATTAATTGTAGATCTCTAACAGTTTTTACTTGCGGGAACCGGTAAAAACGGGATATGCGCGTACGAAGTCGCGGGCAAAAGCTAGTATTAGGATAAAAGGAAAACTGACTACTTAATCAACGCACAGTTGAAACTACTGGGACTAGCTAGGAATAGTATATTTAATTTATTATATTTAAGGGTGTGAAAAGAGGGAAAACGTTTGTAGCTACCTACTAAATCTGCACAGACGACGTCGCGGACGAAGTGCTAGATTTGTATAAATTCCTTTACCTTGAAATTGCTTACGAAACAACAATTTAGAGGATCTAACTGCTTTTTCTCACAACAATTAAACAATACTATTAGATACACATTCATTTCACTTTCATAAACAGGTTTTTCTTGTTTGAATGAACATTTTGTGTGATGATGAACAGCGCAAACTGTCTAACTCTAAAGCTCTTCATTAAAAAGAAAAGTTCATAAAACAGGAGTCATAAAACCCGTATAGATGGTCCAGGTATCTTTATAAATAGACTAGCTTTTGCACGCGACTTCCTACGCGCATATCTCGTTTTTTTCCGTTCCCAGCCTTCCTCATGAATGTGGCTATCATATTTCTATCCAAATCCGACTGGTAGTTCCAGAGATTAGCGCGCTCTCTCTTCAGTTTTATTATATTGGTTTAGATAGACTGGTTTATTTATGGTTAGTATAAATAGGTAGGTCCTGATTAGCAGATTCTTAATATTCAAACACTCTAGGTACAGAAACTAGTGAAGAACCCATAAGTTGATTGACAGAGAATGACTAGGTAATCGCCTACGCATAACTAGCTTTTGCGATAAAGTAGTCTACATTATAACCATCTTCAGGTTCTATCTCTGTACCAAAATTCATTAAAATCAGTTCAGTGATTTAGGCGTGGAAGTGTAACAAACAAACTAACTCACGATTTCATGTTTAATAATGCTAGCTTTTGCCCACGGCCTTATTTGTAGGCGCATATCCTGTTTTTCCGGTTCTCGTAGGGATTTCGGGAAATCCTCTCTTAGTCAAAGTCAAAGACAAAGCATTTATTTCAAATAAACTATCATAAGGTACTTTTGAATTGTCAAAGTCAGTCCGTCAAAAATATGAAGCTATTTGCACGTTCGAAAGCGTAGATCTCTATGGAGAAGAACGTGCAAGAACCTCCACGGACACTCTTTTAAATCATTTTATGTTTACAAAAATCCTAGTTACATTAACCTTGTTGCTTCTATATATGAGAACAATGTAAAGAAAGAAAAAACAATTTATAGTATCAAATATTAAAATGAGGCAGTGGCAACTAAGGGATGACCAGTCTCCACTGACGGCGCCCGTTTACGAACATGACGCGTGCATCAGCACCATTCAGCTCAACCATTTTGAAGGGATTAGCGTTTCCCTTTATTTCCCAATGAACCTAAATGCCAAATTTCAGCTTTCTAGGACCAGTAGTTTCGGCTGTGCGTTGTCTGTCAGTAACTCGGTCACTCAGTCAGTTAGTAACTCGGTCACGCAGTCAGTTAGTAAAGGAAGAATTTTATTCATTAGGATTATTAAGTACGGATGTGCCAATAAGTTCCTTAAACTTAAACCTATAAAGAGGTTCTGACAAAAGAGAATTTCTACAGTAGATAGGTACTGTAGAGATCGTCTTTTTTCCGAACCCGGAAATTAGGTACCTATATACTATTTACCTAATTTCCGTATTCACCAAGAAAACCCGGGACTAAAAAGTAGAACTTAATCTATAAATTGATTCCTAGTTCAAAAGTCATAATCATAAAGTCGCATGGGAGTATCTAGTAGAGATGTTTGCATTGTGTGGCCATGAAATCCGCGGCAAGATTTGCATTTAGTATTAGAAGTGATCGATTACGAAAATTCAGTCAATAATCGTGTTTAAATAATACTTGTTACTGTTTACTTTTAAATTCAATAATAACATGTTGTCATCTGGCAGTTCAGGGTCGGGCATTTAGCACCCGTTCTCTTTTTTTTGAACTTCGAGGTCTTATATTTAACCTGAAAGAATGTCTCCTGTTTGATTGCAAGTTGTACCGAGACTGCTGGTAACATGGCCACAAGACGTGTCTTGTGGCCATGTTACCAGCAGTCTGTGGTGGGCATCTAACGATACTGAGCGCCATTATGTGTGGCCTGCAGGTTAGGGAGCCTGTTGCCTGATCAGCCAAAGGTCTGAGACGGCTGCACGCAGTGCTCCATGCGTACCTCTCTAGAAGAATAGCGCCCGTACGCACCCGTAGACGGCAACGTAATCCCCTTTGATTCATTCGAGTCAATACGTGGTCGGGTGAGCGTGATGAAATGTGCATCATGCAAGCACTCCAGCACCCTAGCCGAAAGTTGCTACAGACCACCGGGTGGTTTTAGTCAGTATGAGTCCGACAGAATCCCGCGCCCGACCCGGAGCGGAGGACTTCCATAAGGATTTCAGAACTATTGAAAAATAACCACCTGACGATGATACTCATTTGTAGGTGTAAAGGTAATCCTTCGTGGGGATATATAAATGTGACTACTTACGGGTACGGGAAAACTTACAGGTTGTCTTGGGTGGTACAGTGTGTGGGTGTGTGAGGCAGAGTCCCTTAAACTTCTCCTCTGCGAAATACACCGACGAAAGAAAAAGCACAAGGGAAAGTTTCAGTCAGGGATATTGTCCACTTCATTGCTCATTGATTGGTCGATTTTCATAGGCTAAATAGATGACAGAAACGTGTAGCAGACTGAAATTGATGTTCTTAAAAGGAACACGAACTGTGTTCCTTTCGTAAGAGCTTATAAGGCCAACTTCAGTTACATAAAAGCGATCGGTAAGTATACAGTAAATAAATGGCCCATTGTAACGTAACAGTTTTGTGAAAAACACAAATCAAGGTCAGTGTACCTACTTATTAAAGTTTTTCTCGAGATTATTATCTGCCACGATCATGGGAACAATGAATTGCAATCAAAGTTCTGTAGCTGACCCTCAAGTTTCAAGGTTTCGACTTCCTCCTATAGATTATAAAATTAGTAATTTCTTTTTAATTTCACGGTTATAATCAAATTAGATTTGCCTTAAGTACTGAAATTGTCGAGGTTAGGTAGCAATGAAACAATATTATTCTTAGCCAACTTAGTAACGTTAAGAATTTCCATTCAGGGAAAATGATCAGCAAGCTTGCTCACTGTAGTACGTACCTATAGCTGAAGATGTTTTTTATTTAGAAAAGTGTTATCATCATTCTTAGCCCGACTTCGTGCCCCACGTTCCTGTGCCAGTCTCTACCCGCGATGGCAACAATGTCCAATTTATTAATTCAAGAAATAAAAGATAGTAACAGGGATTTCAGAAGCTTTAAAACAGCTCATTGAACATACTTTGCCAAATCGTATGTACGAAATGATAAAGTTACAGTTATATAGTCACATAACTCATCATTCTCGTTTCTGCCATAATCCAGGATCAGCTGTTTCCCACAACTCTCAAAGAACTCGTGCCAAATCCGTATCTTAACTAAGCGACAAAATAACTCATTGATACATGTTGTTTTTTAAACACTTTAAAGGTGCTCCCTCACCTAGAACACTCGCCTGTAATGTTGCATTACATTGGATAGGGAACAGAACTGAGCATTACACAGTGCGCAACTTGATGATACAATCTATATCTACACTTCTATAGGTACTAATATAATTAAGAGGATAGATTTGTATTTTTGTATGTAACAAATAAACTTAAAAACTACTGGACCGATTTGAAAAATTCTTTCAGCAATGGATAGCTACATTATCAGCGAGTAACATAGGTTATATTTTATCCCTGTACTCCCACGGGAACGAGACTTACGCGGGTGAAACCGCGTGACGTCAGCTAGTGTGTAATATTTGACACAACTTGTAACATAAATTAATGAATCTAATGTTACCTTACAGGCGAATGCTCGTCAGTCAGGGAGGCAGTATTGTAATGTAATGCTCAAAATTGAATCTGAAATGTTACATTACATGATTACAGGCGAATGCTCTAGGTGAGGGAGCACCTTTACACATAAATATTTTTTGGTCAGTTTAAACTGGACGACGCTGGTATTTCCTAGCTGACTACGTCCATACAATCCGTACTGGTCAAATCAAATGAGAAGCTTGTAGGTTAATGTCTGAGGTGATCTTTTGAGGACCACACGGATTTTGGGGACCTGTCCAGACAGTGCAAGCATTTGTCAGTTAGCGTGTAGCCCACCCTAGCATCACTCGCTGTTTCAAAAGCCGCACAGAGCTTTCACTATTACGATGTTACCAGTGTGTTCTACGATATTATAGACAGAGTATAATCGTTAGCAGTTATGTCCGAAGCTAACACCATTAACTGGTAACACCGGTCCAGACTGAGACTAAAGTCATTATCAAGGTTTGGCGAAAGCAATTTGATCTTGAAGGTGAAAACTCTTGTGAATTATGCTGATGTTTGTGTTTCGCATTTTGATTAACTGTAAGTTGGCCTCTTGAAGTTAGGAGATAAGCTCGTGGCTACATAATAATAACCGCACGGGCCGAACTTCAAGGTTAAGCTAACCGGAATCGGTCCGTGGATGAGTCACCATCCATTACGTACCGAGTATCCTCCGTGACGTTTGTCCTGGTTGTCATATGAACATCTTTGACAATCGTTACGGATAGTCAGAACATTCATACACAGAACAATCATACCCAGTAACTGGGTATGATTGTGTGACCCAGTTACTGGGTTGTGGAGGCCAGTAAGACAATCGCTCCATGTAAAGTACCGGTATTCAGCTGCATCTGCCGACTCGAAGATAATCGGGAAATGGCAAGGCGGGTTTATTTATTTATTTATTTATTTAATAATAATTAATTGGATATTGACCGAAATAAAGCACAGGCTCCGAAGATTTTGAATGTGATCTCGTGATTAAAAACTTTTCAGAGTAGTTGATGGTTGTACCTAGCTAAGAGCCACCATAACCCAGCTGATTGGGATCAAACGTTTTAACCTACGACGGCTCATTAGGTACGAGTATGACCTTCCGAACGCACCTTTCAGTTCCGACAAAACAAAAGTTCTGGTAAAAGAGCCGCATTGTCCCGCTTTTTATATTTTGTTGATAGTTAAACGAATTTTCATCATCATCGGCGACCTTAACCAGTACATTACCTTGGGGTCAAGTTAACGCATCTAAACATGTGGCTCTTTTATCGTTATTGTACCTTTTTTGTTATCCTATTTTGTTTTCTGCACATATTAAAAACAGATGTTGTATCTAAGAAATAATTTAATACCATTAGAAAAAGTGTAAGATATTTTTGTATGAAATAAAAATACATTTGTACCAAAAACAATTTCCTGACCTGTGTATCCGTTTCTGTACAGTTCTAGTTTTTTTACCCGACTGCGCCAGAAGGAGGGTTATGTTTTACGGGAGTATGTATGTATTGTATGTATGCATGTATGTATAATTGTTTGGCACGCTCTGCGGCCTGAACGGCTCGATGGATTTAAGCTTGAGAGGTGTCGTTAGATTCGTATTTAATTTGAGAGTGACACTGGGTATATCAAAACAAACAATAATAAAACTTGAAAAATGATTAAAATCAAAATCCAAATAACACAGAAACACAGTCGGGTTTCCAGGTTTTTTAAATTACCGTTTTTTAAGAGAACAATAACAGAAACACAGATTACTTTTAATGGGCTAGTTTTACAGAATCGAGAACTGTAGCAGTACAATACAATAGTTAGTTAAAAGACTCATCAGATGTAATAAAAACGCAGCGTCTACGTAGAACAGGCCACAAGCACTGATCTTGCTGAATGCAGCTCGCTGCAAACACTGAACGTTCTTGCACAGCCTTTTGCGCTCATCTGTAAAGTAATAGGCTATGAAGGGAGAAATGTAAAATAATATTAAATTAAACCAATAATTTCAAGTATCGAAGATTCATATCTATCTAATACCTTTAAACGAGCAATTTTTGTAAATATGTATAAATATATAATCTGAATCTCGGAAACGGCTCCAACGATTTTGATGAAATTTAGTATGCAGGGAGTTTCGGGGGCGATAAATTGATCTAGCTAGGTTTCATTTTTAGAAAATGTTAACCAAAAAAAAAAACGAGCAAAGCTTGGTCATCCAGGTACTTATATTAATAACAATAAAACACAATAGTCACATAAAAATCACTTTAAATTACTTTACAATTAAATTCAATGTTATCACAATTGCATTGAATTTAATTGTAATGTAATTTTATCACAATTAAATTCAAAATTATATAAAAACTAAATTCATTTGAACATACCTTTTGTTGCGTCACAAGCGTGCTTCGTGTGGCTACAAAAACAGAAACACTGTTTTCTTTAAGGGATATTGCCTATCAGTTTTGAAGACTCTAACTTAACTTAGACAGTAGGTATATGAATCATTTCATACCTGAACAATTCGACATAATGGCTAGTGCGCAAGAATCTTGAACCTTTTCAATGGCTAAATAGAATTTCTCACATTGCTTGTTGAATATTATTTGCCACATCACATCTTTAAATATCCAACAGTAAATTGACAGCGATGAAGTAGATGCTTCATCCTATAACAACAAATAATGTGTAACTCAGTAAGTGTTACCATTACAGAGAAAAAATTACTCAGAATGCAAAACTAAGAATAAACTAGGTGCAAACAATATTTACCATTTCGCTACTTAACAAGTCAAGGGTAACTTGAAAGTACACCAAGCTATGATATAGTATTTCTATTATAGAGTAAAGTATTTGAAACAAAAGATGGAAGTATTCATAAAACGAATTCGTCAATTGAGTTGCCAGAAATATTATGAATATCAGAATACAAGTTAGACATAACAGACTAAAATGGATACATGAGATATCGATCGGAAGCGTTGCAGCGAAGAAGTGATGTTAATTGATTGACTTACAAATTGTTGAAAACATATTTTGAAGAGGTCATAGCACCTCAGTACATCAACGTAAGCTTGAAACATTTTTTTGCTATTTACTTCATTATCCATATCTGCTGCTTTAGAACTTATAGCTTGTGCATTCCAGATGTTAACTTTATCTTCCAAAAGTTTAAGGAGTCGAGTGGCGTAAATTATATTAAAATCAAAAACAAACAATAGGTAGAAACAGATGAAAATCACAGTGTTTATGTACATCCGAAAGATAAAATAAGAAAAAAATAATATAAAACTGAATAGACCAACGATTATAATGATCCAAGACCGAGTGACGAAGCGCTCGAAACTAGTCTTATCATTAAGAAACCTGTGTACCCTCTGGAACGATAAGACGAATTCAATATTATGTTTGGTTTGGACGAAATGAACAACGAAGTTCATTACAAAACCGTAACAGTACAAGATACAGTCAAAATAAGTGCAAAAATACATGAAATCATAAAAGTTATTGCTACCTCCAAAAAGTAACAAATAAATGCGGTACATGTATAAAGCACAGAAAATTATAGTTCCCAGTAATGAAACGACAGTACGTGAAGTGGTGTTCGGAGTTATAAAACCATCTTTGATGCAATATTTAGAAAATAAGATTATGTTTTGAAGTAGATTCAAAGGCAAAAGCATCGACTGCACATCTTTGTCAATCCCAGTGTTGAATTCATCTAGATTAATTTTTCGGTCGAAATGAAAACTTTTAACTTTTATAGACTTCATTATTAAGACAGTTCCAAACAAAAACTATTCTGTATTGGTCGATCTACAATATTATTTAATTTATAGATACCTAGAGAGGAAGTTAACTAAATTAATGTAATGACGGAAATTATTAAAACAAATTACTTTACCATCTTTTTATCAACTTATGATATATTAATAACCACTTTGTTGGGTAGGTATAAATGAATGCATGCTGTATTACTATAAGTACCTGGATGACCTTGCCGTTACCGACCCGTTCATGATGATTATGGTATTTTTTGGTAAACATTTTCTAAAAATGAAACCTAGCTAGATCGATTTATCGCCCCCGAAACCCCCTGCATAATAAATTTCATGAAAATCGTTGGAGCCGTTTCCGAGATTCAGATTATAAATATACATATATACAAGAATTGCTCGTTTAAAGGTATTAGATTATTATTTTCGGTCTGTTCTGGTCTCTCTCTCTTCCTTTCATTCAGCCCTGTATATAGGCGTCAAGCTTGTCCCGCTATCTTCACCATGGGCGAGGTCGGCGATTTGTGTTATGAATCTCAGCACTGCATTCTACAAATGTTACAGTTGGCAGACAGCACTCCAATACTGCTTTTGCAAGCTAAATGTTCCACAGACTGCCCAAATAGCTAAACAATTATCTAGGATATTTTAACACAAATGAAATCAACGCAATTCTAAATTGCAGAAGTCTAAAATATGTGGGATGCACACGAGTGAGACATTTCGTTTTTATCGGAATTCGCTGACAGAATGTCAAATTGTGTAGAGCCCGTGGTAGTAGGTGTTACTCACTCTGCATTTTCGATTGGACGGACAGCCCATCACACGCGATGTATCGACCATGATGCGGAAATCTACTGAATGCAGTTACTGTGGAGATGCATTTGATAGTTCATTTTCAAAAGAATAAAACTGATACTGTATGTACATATATTACATTTGCTTTTCTTTGCTTTCTTCATATTGTTCCAGTCTGTCTTTATTCATTTGAAGCAAATTTTCTTACCTGCATGAATTTGTTCTATTCTATAGTTTAAAAGCATGTTTCCATTTACAACGAAACCACTATATTCATTACTCGAATGTTAATAAATAAACTAGATCATGAAGTAATTTCGTTATTTAAGCTATTACAGTAATGACTTCACTATTTGCGTTTAGTAAAACTACCATCCATATAGTAAAAAAATAATGTTATTGTAAATCGAATTTTCCAGAATCAACTTTTGTTAGGAACCATCTGAATAAGGATGTCCATAAAAGTTAAGAGTTATCAAAACAACTGGAAAAAAACTAGAAGAATTAAACAATGTGATTGACAAAGATGTGCAGTCGATGTTTTTGCCTTTGAATATGTTTCAAAACATATTCTTATGTTCCAAGTACTGCATCAAAGATGGTGTTATAACTCCCTACAGCTTTTCACGTACTTTTGTTTCATTAGTAGGCACGATACTGTTATGTGCTTTATAAACATAACGGATCTATTTGTTTTTTTAACGATGTTTCGAGTTTGTAATGAACTTCTTTGTAAATACCGTTCAAACCAAAAATAATATTGCATTCGTCTTATCGCTACAGAGGATGCACAGGTTTCCCCATGACGAGACTTGTTTCAAGCGCTTCGTCGTTCATACTTGGGCTATTATATAATAATAATAATAACTTTATTTCGGACGCACAGATCCATAGCATGTTAGTAACATATAAAAACAAAAACTTATTACCTAGTGTTAGTACCAATCAACCTCTTCACAAACTGCTGCACAATTGGAGAGCCGAGGCTCTCAGCTACCGTTTATGCTGTTTTGACTGTCCCTCACTCTCCTCAGAAGCGACGCTGTTTTTTTGCGTATAATCGCATGGAAATCATCAGTACGCGCTTGCGCAAACATCTCCGACGCGCTGCAGTAACGGGGCAGTCTCAACAACATCCTGAAAACATTGTTATATTGGACGCTTAGGACATCCAGCGATCTCTTAGTTAGTTGACCCACAGACCGCCCGCGTACAGACTTTGGCAGTAAGCCTTGAAAAGTGTTACTTTTACTAGGTCTGTACACCGCGCAAATCTACGGGACAACATATTACTCCGGACCGCTAGTGCCCTACACTCCCTCTCGATGTCTACATCTGAGGTCGGCGGTAATAAAATGCCCTAGGTATTTAAAAGTGGACACCCTATTAATTTTTGTCCCATTTACGAGAAACTCGGGTTCTCCACGGCGTTTACCACCGACCTCAAAGACCATGTATTACCATTATATTATTATGTATATCATTGGTCTGTTCGGTTTTATATTGTATTCTGCCTGTTTTCTCTTTCGGATGTACATATCGATTGTGGCTATCGCCTGTTTCTATCTTTTGTTTATTTTTGATTTCAATGTAATTTACGCCATCCGACTGCTTAAATTTTTAGAAGATAAAATCATTCTCTGCAATCTTCGGGCTGTAAGTTCTCAAGCAGCAGGTATAGATAATGCAGTAAATAGCATAACAATGTTTCAAGCTTACGTTGGCGTATTGAGGTGCATGGCATCTTCAAAATGTGTTTTCAGCAGTTCGTAAGTAAACTAAATAATCTTTGGATTTTTAGTTTAGCTGACAGTTGCTGAAGTTAAACATACTTATTTGCTATTGTACAATCAAGCATCTATAACATCGCTATCAATTTGGTTTTGACTATTGAAGACTATGATGTGGCATACAAAGAGAAACCTCCTAACCATAGGATATGGAGTTTCTTGTCCGTTCTTCTCCATAAGAATCTACCTTTCCGAATGGACAGTAGAGTCACTTTATTAATGTAATATTATTATTTTACTGAACTGTAAATGCTGACGTTCAAAAGTGCCGTTTAATGGCCTAATTGAAATAAACGTTTTGACTTTTTGACTTTGACTTTGATAGGAGTCGTGTCTAGAAGTCCACTATCGGAATCCAAGTCATATTGATCGAGCCGCGTAACGAGAGCGTTCTAAGGTATTGGTCGAAGTTACTGGCTAACATGGCTATCGTAACACTAATGACTAAGTCCATGTCACACATGTTGACGACTTCGTGAACTTGATTTAAAATAATTTTATAATCTACTCCATTTGATTAGAGCATGATCTATTATTTGACAGATGAGCACAAAATTCCGTATAGGAACGTTCAGCTCTTGCATCGAGCATCATTTAGCAAGATAAGCGCGAGTGGCCTGTTCTACTTTGACGCTGGCCTATTATTACAGCTGATGAGCTTTTTAACTATTGTATTGTGCTGGTTCAGTTCTCGATTCTGTAATACTAGTCTATTAAAATGGATCTTTATCAATTTTGTCTTTTTTGTTTTCTTTAAAAAGATTTTAAGTGTCACTGAGTTTTTTGTAATTTTTTTCACCTCGGGTTTCCCACAGCTTCTCACAAGGTGGATCGATGACCTGGTGAAGGCCGAGCAGGAATACGCTAGGTGCAAGGCGCAGTGAACAGGTCGATGTGGCGACACTTGGCGAAGGCCTTTGTCCAGCTGTGGTCGTCTTTCGGCTGAAACGATAATGATGACTTTGATATATAATTGAAATCAAGAAAATCACCAGTTTTGCATAACTTACCCAGAAATAAATTATTTAATTTACTGAGGTCCACAATAGTTTCATTGAGAACGCTAGAAATTGACTCCAAGGTAAGGTTTAAGCTATTAAGCTATCTGGGTGAAAGGTCGACGATGATGAAGAAAATTAGTTAAGCTATCAACAAAATGTTCAATATCAATGAGACAATGAGGCTTTTACGAGAGCTTTTGTTTCGTTAAAACTGAAATATGACTTTGGAAGGTCATATCTAATGAGACGTCGGTTAAAACGTTTGACCCCAGTTAGCTGGGGTTAACTTGCTCAGAAAAGTGTTTGCCTGCGAGCATGAGATTAAATTCGTCATCTGCAGTACGTTATATCGTGCTGATACAATTATCAGTTATTTTTTTATTTAAAACGTGTAAGAGAATGAAAGCAATAACTGAAATTGGGTCATTGAAAAAACTTTACAAAGGGTCCAATCTCGAAATCGCGAAAAAAAGTCAGATCATTTTGACCAATCATGCGCACATGAATGTTTGGGACACAAATCGCGAAAAAAATATCGACAATATTTTTTCCTTGGTAAAAGTTTCTCATAATGATGAGTACAGTGACCCAATCTCAGGTATTGCGTTCATTCCGTTACACGTTGTATACTTTATTGTACAACAAGTTTGATAATTATGTAAAGGAAGTCTTCAACAAAAAAAAAACATTTATTGTCTACATTTCTCATTTTGCAGGTATGCTAGAAAAAATCTTTTAAAATAAACTGTTCCTTAGTACCTACTCATTTTTCCTACGTTATCTATCACTGTTTCTTTGTGTGTACATCACACTATATCACACTAATATTATAAAGGCGAAAGTTTGTGAGTGTGTGTGTATATTTGTTACTTCTTCACGCGCAAACGGCTGGACCGATTTAGATGAAAGGCGAACGGCAGAATTCGTACAACATACTTTTTTTGTAGTTCTGTGATAGAATTTGTACCACTTATTAAGGCAACTAAACCATTCATTTTCATGTAACATTAGTATTTTTAGAAGTCCGGATTAATTAATTATAGCAATTAAAAGATTTAAGTAATATTTAAAAACAGAAATAACAGTAAATATAATTAACCAATTATACATTATACCTTACAATGAATAATTATTGCATACAATCTTAATAATTAACCATTTAATTATAGGAATAATTTTCGCCATCAATGTTTTTTTTTTGTATTGGCAATTATTTTATTAGGTTAGGAAAATCTTTCCGAGTCTCTGTTCAGTTCTTTGCTGTTGTTTTGGATTGTGGTTTGTAAATGCATCTGAGCAATTAAGCAAATTATCTGGTATTTTTTACGTTGAGTTGAGCTACCTGCCCCTTTCTTAGATGAAATAAAATTAAGAATCGATTAAGTAATTATAAGAACAATAAAATAAAATATGTAAGTTCCTACAAAAACAAAGTTGTTTTATTTACCCACACTCAAAACTCCATCAGCACTTCATCATCATCATCAAACTATTGCAGACCGCTGCTGGACGTAGGTCTCTCCTTAAGCACCCTACTGAATAGTTACAATTCTCATGTCAATTTGCCAACTTAATGATAAGCAAAACACTACAAAGATAGCACCAGCTATCTAGAACATATCCTTTTTCACCAAAACAATGTTATGTGCCTACACGTAATAATATTTATTGGGACATAACCTCAAAAATAAAACTGGTTAAAACTTTTAGGTCCCAACTTCTAAAAATCTAAGAATTTTAAAAGGGCTTGCCTATCGTATTGACTACCAATTAAAACAAAAAATATCCCAAAACACGATATTTTATTAGGTGTGCGAAACTCCCATACAACCCTGCCGTTCGCCTTTGGTATAGAGATTGTTTGAGTCCCGGGAAAGGACATAGGATAGTTTTTATCCCGGAAGTATGTTCCCTTGGGACAATATTCGACATTAACGCAGGCGGAGCCGCGGGCGGTAGCTAGTAAATAAAATAAATTAGTAAGTAAATACATCCGCCTTCCTTATCCTGTATTCTGTAACAATAACTGACATTTACTTTTGTTGTTTTTGTTCTTTTTTAAGTTATCTTTAATTGGACAAAAGCGGTTACATGATCATAGTTAGACAAGAATTTTCGATACGAATGTTGTCATTTTGGAGTTTTTGACTATCGTTCGCTGATAAATATCCTTTCGTCTGGGTATAATATGGCGTTTGGATTCTCGTCGAATGTTACTAAATTACTTAACAAAGTAATACTTCTTCAAAACCTTTCAACTTCATTAACATCAAACTTTGCGATGAACATTTTGATGTCGTAAAAATTCATGGTAGAGAAAATAGAATTATATGGTCATAGATTTTATCGATAGGCTCATCGCACGGATTTTGGGAGGTTGCGTTGGTTCATTGTCATTTTCATTTGTCATATTTTATTTTATCATATTTTATATTGGTCTGCAGTGCATTCACTGTCAAAAATTGATTTTACAATTTCGCATCCAAGACACTGGTTCCGTTCCTAGTTCAGCAAGACAGCAGCTTGCTAAACTTGAGTTGGATCGCAGAGCTGAAAGGGCTCATATGCTATAAGGCGCTATTGGCTAAGCTTCACAACTTATTAATTCTCATTTCTGTTTTCGTTCTGGGACGAGTTATTGTCTACACGTCTTCTCTTCTCTTGTTAAATAAATATAAGAAGTAAAACGTTGTACAATACATTGGAGAATAATTTCATCTTCCAATAAAAGATGTAGGCACTGTGTTTCATTTCCATAAAGGGCGCGGTTATAAAACTTACATACATTTCGTTCACGAAATAGTATGTAAAGGAGTTAAATCACGTCCACTTACCTCACTCCCATGAGCCATTAACTGGGTTATTAAAACCCCTAAGTAGGCTCTAGACTAAGGCCTACATCAGGTAGACAATACATCGCGTTTTAATAAGAACCGCGTCAAAGTCGCGCATTAATTAGAAGGCATGTGCTTCTGCCACGCTACTTTCGCGCCGCTAAAGTGCTAATGTAAAAGCGGCTTAAGGCTCATTTTCCTTTTGAAGGAAGCTTTATCGACTTAGTCTCCATTGCAACGGAAAAAACCCTAGATTCACTCAGTTAAATTATAACTGTCAAAGATCTATAAATAATAAGCTCTCTAATTGAAAGAAAGCAGCTTGTTGTGATAACCATTATCATTTTATCAAAGCCAACCTATGAAGAATGATCATAAAGGGAATTAATACGCAAACCATACCAAGATTGAGCCCCAACTTCGCGTGTGTTAACCATATTTTAATGACCATAAATTTGGTTAAATTATTTTGGTGTTGGCTGGAGATAGCTCGCAGAATAGATGAATGATGGAACTGAAAGTTTCTGAAGTGGTGACCTCGTACCGGAAGACGAGGTGTAGGTAGCTTTTTGACTTTGCGTAGGACCAACAAAGTCAACCGCTGGTCTGTTGAAGGACGCGAGAAAAATAGGATCCGTCGATGTGGCGACACTTGAGGCTCCCCTCAAGTGCTGTATTAATTATGTACTGTTTTTACAGTATTTCAATATCAGTTTTCGAATTGAACCCCGACCCATGAAGTCAAGTTCAATTTCTTAGTCACATTCTGATACGGTTGAATTGTGCATTAAGATATATGTTTACTTGTGGCTTAGTATTTCGGCTGAAATGATGATAGTGATAAAGACATACACTACCGCTCTAAAGTATTTGTGTATTTTGTAATAGTTCGAATAAATGAACGACTTTTACTACCTACATTATATTACTTATTTATTAGCATCTCCGTCAGCCCTATTCATAACTTTAAACCATATGTTAATTTAAGAAATGATACGTGGATAATAACGATACTTTTTTAAGATTTGTACTCATCTATGTTTTTAATGACGATCTCACAAAGCTTTGTTCTCACAAAATGCATGTATGTATATGCGAAGCAATGTAAGTGGAATTTCCGAGTATATTTCTTTAAAATACCATATAGTCTATTTGGCAATATTTATACGAATTCGGCTAACACCGAAGTAAACAGTGTGTCGAGGTCAGGTACGCCTTCAGGGTTGACCTCTCTGACCTTTTGCCTATCAACGATATGTGTAGGCAAGTGTTCCTTGTAACTTGGACAGTCGGAGAGTAAAGTGTTATGGAACTTTGTAAATTTTCGAAATGATCCTCCTTAACGAAAAGAGCATTTTCAGTATTTTTTTAGGGTTCCGAACCTTTATATGGAAAAAACGAACTCTTATAGGATGACTCAGTTGTCTCTCTGTCTATCCGTCGGTCATAGCCGATTTTACCTTTTTTTTATGATGTCGGTGGGAAATCCTCCACCCTGGGGTGGGTGGAGGGGTCTGTCAGACTCTTACTGACTAAAACCACCCCGGTGTTCCATCTCCCACCTACGCCGGGGATCGCGGGAACGTATGCGACTTCCGCAATCCCCGGCTGGTGCCAGCCCGCCACTGCAGGCCACCTCGCGTCGGCGAGGGGAGTGAGGTGTTTGACTCCCCTCGCTACGTCAAAGAGGGGCGCACGGGAACACCACGCGCCGCCACCTCGGGTCCGTATGAATGGGGGGCGACGGACATCTCCAAGTCTGCCGCCCCTGGACCCAGTTAGGGGGGCCGGAAGAGGGCAGCGTATCCCTCGCGCCCTCCTCCGACGCCCGATGCGCCTGCTGGGGGCCGGGAGAGCGGTTGTGATCTCCCTTAGCCGATTTTACCTAGTTCAAGTTATATTCAGAAATGTTTCTCATAATAATTTATTTCTGATTAAGCTGATCTCATTATATCCAGTAGGTAGTAACTTAAAAACTCAATACCTTTTTAATTGCTACAATAAAATTAGCAAACGGTTCGATGTTAAGATATTCATTGTAACAGGTATGTACTCATAATTCAAAGTAATTATTTATCTGACCCAAAAGAGATTGCACTCAGTTGAAATGTAATATCCAAATAACTAATTTAAATAAATAAACGATAAAAAATAAAACAATAAACGAAAGCATCGGAAGTCGTTTTAATATTAATTATTAATAATGTTTTACAAATAATATTTCCGTTATGTGTTCATGATATTGGCAGTTTTATATAAATTATTTTATTTGCATAATTTTATCATTTGAATATGTTTTTATTGCTGCATTATGTAAAAAAATATTGTCACTTATTAAAAATTGTATTGTAGCTATTGATACATAGATGCATCTTATTTGAATGGCTATATTAAGTGAATGGAATTAGAAATTGTATATTTAAGAGGAAGTCTGAAATTAGCACAGGTAACTGAGAGAAAAAAAAGAGGACCCTGACCGCTAAACCGGAGGTCGTGGGTTCGATTCCCACCCAGGACAAATCTCTGTGTGATGAGCATGATCATTTGTTCTGTGTCTGGGTGTAATTTGTCTATAATATGTATGTATTTAGAAATATATAAGTATGTTTATCAGTTGTCTGGTTGCCATAGCACAGGCTCTGCCTAGTTTGGGATCGGATGAGTTGTGTGAGTTGTCCCAAGATATTATTATTATTATTATTCATTGCCACCGAACTGCTCACAAATTATAAACTTTAACAAATATTCTTAACGACAGTTCTTACTTAAATTATGTCAGTAAAGACAAGTATGAAGATTGATATTTAACTTGTATCAAGAAAAAGAAAAAGGAAAGACCAGAAATAACTTAGACAGATAAACGTCGTGCCTGCGGCAGCAATGCAGCATGAGACCATGGGCGGCCATGTGATGTTGAGCAATAAGGCAAATGTCGTGAGGAAAGTAAAACTTTGGATAGCTATTAAAGTAGAAGAAGACCAATGAAACGATGGATGGTCAGAAAAATAATATGTCAAGAAAGCGGGTGATTACTGAAATTACGAATAACTAGCGGACGTCACGCTGTTTCGCCGGCGTAGTTCCCGTTCCCATGGGAATACGGGGATAAAATATAACCTGTGTTACTCGCTGATAATGTAGTTATCCATTGCCGAAAGAATTTTTCAAATCGGTCCAGTAGTTTTAAGTTTATTCGTTACATACAAAAATAATAAATATTGCTATAGATAAAGAAGTATCGCAGAAGAAGACGGTATATTGCGCCGATTGCAAGTAAATCGAAATGATGATAATAGTGAGATGAAGAAAGAAAGATAAAAAGATAGGAAAAGTATTTTTATCATAGAATTGACATTAAAAGAAGAATTTGAGTGATATTTATAAGGCACATGCAGTTTGGCTATGTGGGTGTCCGCATACCAATTAAGGATTCAATTCCGTTACAAAACCAATTAGAGAACCAGAATTTTAAGTAAGAATTAATTTAAAATATGCTCGTTATTCTTTGATTTTAAACTCCATAAAAGGTATAAGAAAATTGAATGTGGGACAAGACAGAGCATAGAGACGCGTCGTTCACTGCTATAATAGAGAAGGCATTATCAAAACCATACAAACAAAGCGCGCCATCGAGTGTAACCGTGTACTTATAGAAGTCGAAAGCCTAATAAATAAATAGATTACAATATAGGTAAAAAAAAAAATTTGTCCGTCAGTGAGACTACCATAAATATTGTATAAGTACGTATTTTTTTATCACGGTGCGCAAAAACTTAAGGCAATACATGCGTTGAAATTTCACGTGACGTCACGTCTTTTACCTAGAAGTGACGTAACAAGGCACCACTCCTGAACTTTGATGCGTTTCATCTTTGTAATTTATTTTTATATAATGTATATTAAATGAAATAATGTACAACTAACAATTACTATATATACACTTAAATAAAAATCTCTTGAACAACTAAAAATAATCTAAAATATGGCGTCGATTCCTCCGCATCGCTGGCCACTGGTAATGTACCCAAAAGGCGGGCAGCATTGCCACGTTGTATGGCAATGCTTATCCTACGTCATAGGTAAACCTAGGACATAGGATAAGCAACCAGCCCTCGGGTCACGCGACGTGTCAAATTTTTATTCATTTGAGAAAGCAAAAAATACGTGCCAAATATTTTTTTGAAATCCTACTGACGTTTCAAATGGAATCAGTTTTTTTTACCCAGGGAACATTTATAATTTGACTGGTGAGTACAAGTTTTGGCTGTCATAGACGTAAACTTGTACTCTCCATGAATATCATTGGCAATGGCGTTTCTAGGCGTTCTTTGCTCTGTGGATCACGCAATTAAAGCATAATATTGTGACATCCTCATGAACTAGGAATTAACCAATTTCAATGGTGTATTTAAAATAGGCATTTTATTTATTGTTACCCAATAGAAAATATTTGTTTCTTGCGCAAAAAGATTACAATATTAATACTTTACAATGCCATATTTTATTGAGTTGCTTCTTCGAAATTTAAATTCCAAATTATAATGTAGGTACTGTAGTCTACTTAATAAAAGCAATTGTTTCATTTTAAGCATTTGGGAGGTGAAATGCAGAATCATAAGTTGGCATAAATTAATTAAAAAACAATGAGGTGTTGGAATTTTTTGCTTGTTGTTTGTATAATTTGATTCGATAGAAAAAAATCGTTCACTTATCAATGAGGTCCGGTGCCAATGGTGCCATGTGTGTTGTGTTGTGCATTGGAATCCGTTGAATGCAAGACGCACAAGACCGGGCGATGTGGCGACACTTGGTGGAGGCCTATGTCCAGCAGTGGACGTCCTTCGGCTAAAATTTTGAAATCCTTACTCATCGTTTTTCATAAGCAATGCTTATTATTCTAAATGCCTGCCAACTGTTTAGGAAAAGCATTGTTTACACTGAAATATCCTGAAAGACTGGCCATTTAAAAAAATGCGGGCAACGGCAAAGACACACAATTTTACTAATTGACAAAGTCATTGTTCATTAGGCAAAACAAAATTTTAACTACATATTTCTTCACACAAATATGTCTTACATAAGCTGCGAATATTCCTAAATGACTAGTACTGTTAGCTCAAAGTTATGAAATGAAAGTAGGACTCAAATTAGCAAGGAAAAAGACAAATGCATTATTTTTTTGCAACTGTGAATTGTCTTCTAAGTGCTGTTGTGTTGAGTTACCTTGACAGAAATCATTGTCATGATCTTTTTGCCTCATGTAGGTTGGGGCTTGGCAAAACACATCTTTTACTTCTATTTTTTATTGTAACCGGACTTGCCTAAAATTAAAGCCTCTAGCCAGAACTATAATTATTATCTCCTGCTTTAAGGTTAACACTTAAACCATCATGACTTAAGATTTTATGTTCCTTAGGTGGGGCAAATTTGCGTCTACAGTATTTCTCCATTGCGAGCGGTAAGGTGTCCTTCACTTCTATTCTTTCAAATAATTTGTTGCACAATCCTATTTTTCTTTGACTTTACTCTTCCTCTTATCTATCTGCTTATTTGCCTCTTAACAAAAATCACTATATTGTTCATCATCATTATCATTATATTAGCCGAAACACGTCCACCGCTGACCTCCCCCAAGTGACGCCACAACAATCGGTCCTGTGCGTCTCACATCCATCCCCGCGACCCTCTCCAGGTTATCGGACCACCTTGTGGGAGGCCTTTCAACGCTGCGTCTTCCGGTACGCGGTCGCCACTCCAGAACTTTTCAGCCCCATCGACATCTGTTCTGCGGGCAATGTGCCCTGCCCACTGACACTTCAGTTTGGCGATCCTTCAGGCTATGTCGGCAACCTTGTATATTGTAATACCTTGTATTATATTGTAATATCTTTTTACACCTTTTTTTTTATTTAACCCAAAGGCGTCAGAGAATGGTAAAGAAAAACAAAAGACATATTACTAAAACAGACATGATTGATATTAAAAAAAAAAAGCTCTTTGCTTACATACATTTTTATTTATATTAAACTTCTGTGCTCACCAGTACCAACGCATCAGTCATGCGGTTGGCGAACCATTAGACAGTTTTGTCACAGTGCGTACAATTGATAACTTTACCAGAATATGACCAAGCGACTGTTTGTCAACGCTGCGGCTAAGTGTCCTTTACTCGGTGCTTTACGACACTTATAATAATAGGTAATCTGAGGTTTTTGTCCGAGATGGAATGTTTGGTAGTCGAAGCAAAAGGGAAATTTTCCATCTCCGCCGTGGCAGTTTCCATAAGACTTGCCATGGCTGACAATCTCGGAGCATAAAGCATGCATTCCCTTAAATATTGTTGGTGTGCATAATGGGGCAATCAACTTTTCAAAATTGAGTGTTTCTTGAAACTAGGTTTTTTCTGGAAACAGACCCAATTTTTATTGGGAAATGGCTAGGCATATGTTGTCGGACTAAAACTAGGTCGGCTTCTGTTGTCAAACCAGATGCCGATAGCCGGGACCAACGGCTTACTCAAACCTCAAAGTGACTTCTGACTGATATCAACAATACTAACGTGACATTGCGGTGTCATAACGTATGTCAATCTTATACTTTTTGTAAATTTTTGACAAACGATTGTCATTTGTTAATGTCGCTGATAGATTGTGACTTTGTAATAGAGCCCTAGGCTTGAAGAGGCAACTATTGACAATTTATAAATGAAATCAATATGTCACATTTAAATGTGTGCAATATTATCATTTCACAGATGATACGTTCCACATGTTCTTTCAATTGTTTTGCTGCGAATCCATTGTGGGAAATAAATAGTAGAAATTAAAGATATTGCAATAATTTTGCGTCAAGATATACGAACAAAGTTTCAAGTTTCTAAAGGCATGATATGGAAAATTAAATGAAGTCCATGAGAAAAGGATCTTTAATGTTAACGTAAGTTGGACATTAAAAGTTTTGCCATAATAGTAGGGTTGGTACAGATGCCACACATCAAGCTATCCGAAACTGACATTTTTTTTAACTTCCTCTCTCCTCCTTTATTTCATTTTTGCTCTGTTCGACAGGCTCCATAATGATCACAATTTTTTAACTTACCACCTAAGAACACATTGTGGAATGCAAATACAGTTTGAGTTTTTGATTATTTGAACCTAATGCTTGAGCGATAAAGTTGAAAATCTATAAAAGAAATTTGACTTTGGTTCCAGCGATCCAAAGTAAGTCAGTGGGCCGTTTTTTCGATATGTAAGTGAGCCCCATTGGTCTCGTGATCGCCGAGTGTGGGAGTCCCAGGTTGGGCAAAAAGTGTTATGTATTGGGTTTTTCAATTAGGAATATCTTAGTAGCGTAGAGTTCGGTAGTTTCCGGAGTAGTGGTGTGATGCTATCGTGTCTTGGAAAGCACGTAATGCTGTTAGTTCAGCGCCTGATCTCTAACCAGACGTGTCGGGTAGCCATCCCATCGGACTACGAGGGTAAAATAAAAAGGGAGTGCACATGTGTTTGCGTACACACTTGTACACTAAATATCTTCTGCGTTATTGGTTAATCTCTCCTGTGGAATTCAGTCAGGACAATATTTTATGTATATCGTCAGTTAATGAACTTTTCACACACCAAAAAGGCATTGTTTGTGTATCATGCTCGGTAGTCTTGCTTCAAAATAAATCAAAAACCTCCAAACCAGCATCAATAATTTAAAAATTCAATATATTCCACAGGTCATTAACCCCAACTTCTACCAGTTCACAACAAGCCAAGGGTGAAAGTATTGAACAGTATGAATCGATAAACGTGCAATAATTGGTAATTGATCGGAAATCTTCGGGCTTCATCGTATGTTTGGTTGTAAGAACTGGAAGGTCGGAAACCGAACTTGTTTCTTTAACAGTAGGCAATTATAAGTTACGTGTGTGTTAGAAACTTTAGGATTTGGAGAAACTTTGTTTCTATAAAAATGTATAAGCAAGCCGGTCTTGCACTTGTATCTCAGGACAGCTTTACATGTAGACACCCTGCATTCGAAGAAAACTGAACGCAAAGATTCTCGCTTGGTGAAAAATAGTTTGTGGGTTAGGAAGTGTCTTGCCACAGTTTGCAGGCGTGGTTTGCCGATTTTAGAAGTCTTTGCATTGGTAGTTGTGCACCAAATAGTTGGTGTCGCACTTATGTTTCTGTTTTTTGACTGCACTTGCAACTTCTCTTCGGACTTGTGGAGGTGCTATGCCGGCTGTGGGCCGGGGGTTGGTTAATTTGTGGCAGCCTGTAACGGTACGGCAAATGTCGCATCATTAACCCCTTTTTATTTTGACTACCGCTATATTATTATTATTATTGCATCAGTACAATGGCATTTTGTCTAGACTTTTGGAGAATAGATTTCTTACATTTTTCTCTTTCATTCATTTCCTTTTTTATCTTCTCTTTTTTATTTTGATCCTAGTAGATATCTACTACTTATGTATCGGACCTTGACTTATCTTTTAAATGATCAATTTTTGTCACAGCATCAAATGATATCCTGTTTTTGTTTTCATTATAAAAAGCACCTTCCTTTATGTTATCACACAACAATGATCCATAGAAAAAACTTACTATTAATGGATGGTTATTATCAGATAGATAATTACTGACATTCCTACTTTGGCCAAAAGTAAATTTTTACGTTCTTGGTCGGAAATAATCAGTCGCAAGACCATAAGCTAATGATATGGTTGTGATAATGGTTAACACTGCGACCTACATAGCACAGAAATAATGTCTTGCGGAAGGCCACAAAGAAGAAATGGAAGTCACACACGATCTCGCAGCCCCCAACGCAATTGTTCGAGGAAAAACCGGGGTGGCTTTTGTAAGATCGTTCGGCCGAGTCCAGGGCGGCAGACATCCATCAGGATTTACAACTCCAAAAAAAATGGCAACGAAGAAGATGGAACGAACTAGTTTGGTTCCATCAAAACTGGAAGGATAATGTGCGGGCTCGTGAAAGAAGAAATGGAGAGAGGTTTTTGCCCAGTAAAAAAAAAGCAAAGTACGAGTTGGACTCGTGTGCAAAGGGTTCCGAACGAACCCCATTTTTGTAAGTAGGTGTGTATTGGGGTACCTGGATCAAGAGATCCAGGTACCCCAATACACAATTCAAAATGATTGTTGTATTCAGAATCCTCTATTCAGAATCCTCTATTCAAATCGAGTGTTGTATTCAGAATCCTCCTTTCAAAATGATTGTTGTATTCAGAATCCTCTATTCAGAATCCTCTATTCAAATCGAGTGTTGTATTCAGAATCCTCCTTTCAAAATGAAGGTTGTATTCAGAATCCTCTATTCAAAATGAGTGTTGTGTTCAAATTGAGTGTTATATTCAGAATCCTCTATTCAGAATCGATATTCACAACGAATGCTGTATTCGAGTAGAGTTATAAGATATGTGTATTTAATAAATATCGATGTTGTCTCTGAGGAAATACTGAATATCCATATCGTTTGAAATCGCATCTAGAATCAGTTGTTAGGCACGACTGCTTGTTTACATAACGAATACTTTGCCATTCCCGTAAAGGAAACTGATCGCATTCTTTTCTACCCATATAGTGCCTCACAGCTCCTAAGCTTTAATTATTAATTTACGCCAGAAATCAGCATGTGGTATTACTATTAAAACACATGCCAAATGTATACCTATGATAAATAAATAGGTAACATTATGAGTACTGACATGAATAGAATGAAGTATATGCATAAAAATGTGAATGTTCCCCTATAATAACTCATTTTAATTAGGTAAATGAATATAATTTGACTCTTAGTGTATGCAAAGTTGTATGTTTGTTAAAATAATGTAACTCTGTGTATGATGTGTAGGTGGCCACTTTTTAGCGGAACTTATAGAAATAAAACAACTGAAATGGGATTGCTGGTTTATTCACATCTTTTTATGCAATTTGCTTACAATATCCTTAACACATTTATAGATATCGTCATTAAATACATTCCCTACAACATGTTGGACACAGATATTGGCACTACAATCACATGGCGAATTTGTAAATTCATCGGCGTCAAAAACTTGTATTCGTATTATTTTACTGCGATGACCCGTTGATGGTTTCTGTATGTATGAGTATACAACATCAGTTCTTCGTCTTTTATTATTATTGTTACTGTTGTTACTATTGCTGCATGGTGGTGTGTCTTCAAATTCGAATGGTTGAAATGGTCTTTCTCTCTCCAAATAGTTAACCACTTTTTGACGTAGGGTTTGGTCAGCAGGAATTGGTGAGTATGAAGAATTAGTGGGGAAAATGTCGCTGGAAATCTGAAACAAAGAGGTACATATTATTAGTTAAATAAGACTACAATTACAAGTTGATGAAGACAATGGACTATCCTAGTGATCCTACTGTAAATATCGAAAATTAAATTATAATATACATTACTTATTAATATTTCTATTAATAATTTAAAATACTTTTTGATAATAATGTTTACTTACCGACATCGTGGAGCAGGCAAGTCCACTTGAATGTTTTTTTGATATCTTGACTGGCTTATATAGGTACAAAACCTATTTTTTATTGTCATTAAGGTTCAATTTAATTTCGTTTTATGTATGTAATGTAATTCAAAACATAAGGCTCTCTATATGGGTAGGAATTTGTGACACATGCGCAAAGATGCACTGCAATCTATAGATGAGCGTTATAACCGCAACGTTTGTCCCTCTAACATATCAATATTAAAATTGCACTTTAAAATAATTAAATAAGGACGTTTTCATTTAATCTCTAAAGAGTTGCTTATGAGACACAATTGATATTCTAGGTATTGTTAGCGGCATCAGCGATGACAAATGAATTGAGCGTTTAAAACTCTGCGTTTATAACGCTCGTCTACAGATTTTTGTCTATGCATACATAAATGCTGTGCTTGCAATCTTTATGATGAACTTATTTTTGCATTTATGCATTTTTACAAATTTGGTTATGCGTGACGCGTTTTTTCACCTATATAAACGGGTTGAGGGCTACTGCTCGACACAAACCATCAACGGAAGGACTCGGTGCCCCTTTGCTACATCAACAGAACATTAGTACATCAAGAAAAACTCAGCAGACTTTGAAATGTAAGTAATTTATTATTTTTTCAATAAATTCTCTAATGAATAATTTCATCTATTCACACATTTTAACTATTCAACCGTTTCATTTATTCAACGATTCAATCATTTTATCCCTTTACTCATTTCATTTATTCTTTATCTTTCAAATTATTTAATAATCGATTAATCTATTTTATTCAAATAATGAATCTACCTTTTATGCATTTAATCTTATTCTTTCAATTAAAGCAATACAATTCAAACATGTACTGAACTGTGCCTTGTGCAATGTTTTTCTTTGTTGTCTAATACATTGTCTAATACATATTGTTGCAGGTCGAAACAAACAGCTACACATCTTTTCTCTTCCGATGATGAAGCCGAGCAGCAGTTGAAAAAACCGAAGGATTCCAGAGCGTCATCTTCGTCACTGTCTGGCAAGAGGTTGGCGGAGGAAGAATCGTCGAACACCGAGATGAAAAAGAAGAAGAAGAAACAGAATAAGACCACAATCAAGTCCATCAGCGCCAGCATGAGACCCACATCGCACGATCTATTCGGGACCGACAGCGACGAAGAGGAAGAGGAGACCGCTGGAAGCACCTTGGGTAACAAAATAGCGCCATTGCATTCGTATTATACCCGTAGAGTAGCCAAGGGTATCAGTAAACAGTCTTATGAAAACAAAAAGGGTAGATTTTTTATAGAATTAAAGATCTACGATCACAGCGAGGTAGAGCGTATATCGCCTATAAATCGATGGAGGCACGCAATCATTAGTGTTAAAAATCGTACTAATGATGACACGCCCGCATGGAAGCATTTAAAAGATTTTTTAAAAGAAACCCAAAAAGAGTTCAAGCATTGTCCCATAGATTATGTCAGCAGTTATTTTTAGTAGATATATATCTGTCTCAGTTATGCAATGTTACTTATTCACTTAATTGTTTTTAATCATTTACCTAATCACTTTAATTTTAGAATCTAATATAATAGTTAAAGGGTATTTGCATACATAAAATATTCATAGGGTGATAAATGGAATCGTCATATAATTAAATGTAATGTAACTATAATATTATCTTTTTGTTTAATTTACAGTAAAAACCCCGTCTACTCACCGAATGCAATATACAAATAATCCAGAATATATAGAATGTAAAACATGCTTTATGAAATTACCAATGAATGAATTCAAATATCATTTGAGAACCAATATTCACAAGTCTAATAGTTTATTGCAAAGCGAATTTGAAAATATTTATATAATTGCAAGTGCTTTCAAAAACAGAATCATAACATATCGTTTAAATCCTGCACAAGATGCTGAATACCTCACGCCGGAGGCATTCCTGTGTCAGAATAAAAATGATATCCTGAAACTTATTCATACATCTTTAATGAAAAATACTTGTCTCAAGATTAATTTTGAATTGTTTGCCCACTTTATCTTACCAAAAACGAGTGAGCAACAACTCAAATCATTTAATACGAAATATGAAATTATTTGTAATAACACGGATATTGATGAATTGTATTCGAAAGTAACAGAACTTTTAAAATGTAAAATGTCTGAATTCGAGCACAAAGACTCTGGTTGGTCTTATCATTCTGTAAGTCATCTAGAAATCAATGTTAATAAATATTGTCCAATGAGAGGTGGTACATATCTAGATTTGCCCACAAAAATTAAGAATTCTAAAAGTTGTATTAATATACAAAATAATGACAATCATTGCTTTTTATGGAGTGTGGTAGCTGCTTTGTTTCCTGCTAAGATGAACGTAAGCAGGACTCATTCGTACCCACACTACAGTTCTGTATTCAATATTGATGGAATGTCTTTTCCTGTCTCATATCAAGATATAAAACTATTTGAAATAAACAACGACATTAGTATTAATATTTATGGAGTAGATAATAAGACCGAAAACGTGACTGGTCCTCTGTATTTGACAAATAACAGAAAATCTGTACATGTAAATTTGCTATATTTAGAAAGAAAAGGATTGAGTCATTACTGTCTTATTAAAAATCTGATACGATTAGTAAGACGACAAGTGACATGTCATAAAGGTATTTTTTTACTCTGTGAATCATGTTTACAATTCTATAGCAGTGAAAATAAATATAGATCTCATATCTGTTCAAAGGTTTTATCAATTTTACCCGAAAAGAATAGTAAACTCGGTTTTAAGAATTTTGAAAGAAAACAAATAATTAATTATGTCATTTATGCAGACTTTGAAAGCCTATTGCAGAGTTGTTTCGAAACAAAATCTGAAAAAACACATAATTTCAAAAAACATCAGGCGTCTTGTTTTGGATACTATATATGTTGTTCACACGATTCAAGTCAAAATAAATATGTTACATATAGAGGCCCTGACTGTGTTGAAGTATTTGTTACTAGATTAATAGAAGATGTCAAGAAAATAACTGAAATATTATCAATAATAAAACCAATGTTACCTTTAACAAAAAAAGAGCAAATCAGTTATAACAATGCTAGTATTTGTCATATTTGTGATCAGTTATTATTTCATGATAAGGTGCATGACCACGATCATGTGACAGGAAAGTATAGGGGACCTGCACATGTTCAATGTAACTTAATGTTTAGAGTATGTCCATTCATACCAGTATTTTTTCATAATTTATCGAATTACGACTCCCATCTCTTTATACAAGAATTAGTGAGACATGAAGGTGATATCAAAATTATACCTAAGACTAAGGAAAAGTATTTAACTATTACAAAATATATACATAGCGAGAAAAGGGGCCGTTCTATTCAAATAAAATTCATAGATTCGTTTCAATTTTTAAGCTCTAGTTTAGATGCACTAAGTAAAAGTCTATTAGATCGCGACTTTATTCATTTATCAGCAGAATTCAATGATGAAAACTTAAACTTGTTAAAAAAGAAAGGTATTTATCCTTATGATTATATTAACACTTGGGACAAGTACGAAGAAACAACACTCCCTCAAAAAAAATACTTTTATAACACTTTGAAAATGCAACACATTAGCGATAAAGAATATGAACACGCAAAAACTGTGTGGAACGCGTTTAATATCAATACTATTGGCGAGTATACTGATTTATATTTAAAATGTGATGTTTTATTACTGTGTGATATATTTGAAAATTTTCGTAAAATAAGCTTAAAATATTATAAGTTAGACCCTGGGTACTATGTAACGGCACCTAGTTTAAGCTGGGATGCTATGTTGCTTTATACGCGTGTTGAGCTAGACTTGATTGATGACTTAGAAATATATCAAATGTTAGAAAAGGGCATACGTGGTGGTCTGGCTCAGTGCTCACTACGTCATGCAAAAGCAAATAATCCTTATCTATCAGAATACAATGATCAAGAACCGTCTAGCTATTTGATTTATCTCGATTGCAACAATTTGTACGGATATGCAATGACAAAAAAAATCCCCATTTCAGAATTTAGACTTTTAAATCAGAAGGAAATTAACTGTTTCGATATTATGAGCGTATCTGATGACAGTGAATATGGCTTCATTTTAGAAGTAGATCTCGAATATCCTGAATCAGTACATGATTTTCATAGTGATTTGCCTTTTGCTCCAGAGAAATTCATACCCCCTGGAGGAAAGACAGCTAAACTCATCGCTAATTTATATGATAAATTTAACTATGTAATTCATTATATTCACTTAAAGAAATGTTTAAAATCCGGGCTAGTTCTAAGAAAAATTCATCGAATTCTTGCTTTCAAACAACAAGAATATTTAAAAAAATATATTGATTTAAATACTACCCTGCGTCAAGCATCTACAACTGCATTTGAGAAAGACTTTTTCAAGCTTTTAAATAATTCAATTTTTGGTAAAACGATAGAAAACAAACGTAAACAGGTAGATATTAAACTAGCAACAAAATGGATGGACAAAGAAAATGTGACAAATAAGCAACTCTGTGCTGAAAAACTAATTTGTAAACCTAATTTAAAATGTGTATCGATATTTTCGGAAAACTTTGTAGCTGTGCAACTAAAACCCGAGAGAATTGTTTTAGACAGACCGATTTATATAGGTTTTACTGTTTTAGAATATGCTAAGTTACACCTTTATCAATACCATTATAATATTAAAAAAATATATAAGAATAATGTCAGGCTATGTTACACAGACACCGACAGTCTTCTTTATTTATTTTACACAGAAGATATTTACCATGATATAAAAAATAATATAAAGAAATTTGATACAAGTAATTTTGATTTAGATAACCCATATTCAATACCTCGAGTAAATGCCAAAGTACCTGGTCTATTTAAAGATGAACTAGGTGGAGACGTGATCAACGAATTTACTGGTTTAAGAGCAAAACTTTACTGTTTATCGGCCTCTAAAACTGAAATAAAAAAAGCAAAAGGTATTTCAAACTCTGTAACTAACAGGCTAAAGATGATGCATTACAATAAATCATTGTTTGATGATGAAAGTAGATCATGTACGATGAATATGATTAAGTCAATCAAACATGTTTTGTATTCGCAACAAGTAAATAAACTGGTGATGAATAGAAATGACGATAAAAGATATATACTTCCAAATCAGATCGAAACATTACCTTGGGGTCACTATAACGTTGTATTATAACTTATATTTACCTAAGCTATTAATGTATAGCATTAAGTACTATGATTGATATATGTTAATAAACGGATATGTAATGGCATTGAACATTGTTTTATTTATTGATACCTATATAAACAGAGGTCATTTACATTTATCTTACATTTCATAATGAAGTTCATCAAGCAACCACACACTTTAGAAGTTAATAATATAAAATTAGAAAATCAATCATGCAAAGTGAAACATAGTGCACTTTTACCCAATACTATTAGATGTATTATATGCGGTCCATCTAACTGTGGAAAAACTAACATAATGCTTAATTTAATTTTACATGAAAATGGTCTCAAGTTTAAGCATATATACTTATACTCGAAGACGGCTTTCCAGCCAAAATATTGTTTTTTAAAACAAGTTATGAGCTACATACCAGGTGCCAACTTTTTTGTCTTCAGTGATAATAAAGAAGTCATACACCCTAACGATGCTTTAACTAATGCAGTAATGATTTTTGATGATGTAGCATGCGAAAATCAAATCAATATCCGTAATTACTTTGCAATGGGGAGACATAAACAGATAGATTGTTTTTACTTATCACAAACCTATTCTAAAATACCTAAACAACTTATACGAGATAATGTCAATCTTTTGATTATCTTCAAACAAGACCAGGTAAACTTAAAACATATATATAATGAGCACGTGAATACAGATATCGAATGGAATCAATTTAAAAAACTTTGCTCTGCTATTTGGAAAGACCGCTTTGACTTTTTATTAATTAATAAAGATTGTCCTCTAAATGAAGGTAGATACAGGCAAGGCTTTGATATATTTATATACTTCTAAAAAGTACATATATATCACCTCATTACAGAAAATATATCAATCGAAATCTGATATCAGTAAATAACGGATGGGTTATAATTAAACAACATTATGCAGGTTAATATTAAAGAACAATTGATAAAGTCAGTTGATAGTATAAAAAATAAAATTAAAACAATACAAAATGAAGAAGAAACAGCTCATTTAAAATTTAAAAAGGTGTTCAAACCAATAACAGATCCACTAGAAACATTGATTAAGGCAAATGATAAAATTAAACCAATATTAGACATTTCAAGAGATGAAACGCTTCGAAGATTCAGCTCATCAACAGATTATGCTCCAGATTATGAAAATTTTAAAGAATGTATAAAAATAGATTCAAATGAAGATTCTAAGTGTTATAAAGACGTTCTTACAAGAAATCCTTTTAAAGATTCTGATGATACACTGATTTCATTAAATAAAGAAGATATGATGGAAATCTATGATAATATGAATGTCCCATTTGGGATACGTAGTGAAGATAAAAAGCTGATGATGGGCAATAGCAAGGTTTCGTTTTCTATTGCAAATAAGAGCAGTAATTCACCCAAAACCAATATAGTCACTATTGATAAAAGGCCCTATGAATTAACACCAGGCCTAAAGGAACTTTTGGTACGCAGTAAACCTGACCTTAGTTTGGTTACCGAACTAGATAAAATTGTCTATAAAGATATGCTTCATAATACGCACGCACACAAAAGAGACTTTCATCCTAATGGTCAGATAAAAGGTGATAAAAGTTTAAAATATCGGCAAATTATTAAACCCTTATTTTCGCAAAATAGTTATGTTCAAGATGAAGGACAGATGATGAGAACAAAAAGCGGTGGTTTTTTGCCTAAATTGAAAAAATATAAAAGTAATACCGATTATGTTTACTGGGATGACCCTAATGAACTAATTGAAAGGTTGAAACTTCTAATTGCCTCAAAAAATGCTGGTAATACCAATCACGATAATGAAATTATATCAATTATAGAAGAGTTAAAAGAAGCTGATGTTATAAAAGACTAAAATCTTTGAAATGCTCTCAGTTATTAAAGTATTTTAAAACATGAATGAACATAAAAATATTAATTGTGTTCGTACAAATAAAACATCAGTCATTACTGAAAGTAACATAAGAGTAGACCGTGTTGAGATAAAAAATACAATAACAGAAACTGAATCTGGTAAAAATATTACTGAACAGCGTATCGAAAAACATAAAGTTAATTTTTGTATGCAAATAGAGCAACTGAATAAACTGATTTCAATTTTAAATGAAAGAATAAGAAATCTTGAAAAAAATATTGCATTGAAAGAAATTGCTGGAAAATTAAATAAGCATTATGAGCAAAGTAGATGTCATAAATGAAATTCATAAATGTGCTAGAGTTAACTTTCCAAGAAGACAAGTCATACTCAAAGATATCGACGATCTCTGGCAAGCAGATTTAATGGACATGCAATCAATTTCAAAAGTGAATGGTGGTTACAAATATATACTAGCAATCATAGACACTTTTTCAAAATATGCTTGGACAGTTCCTTTAAAACAAAAAAATAAGCAACAGGTGTCAAAAGCATTTGAAAGTCTATTGCTTAAAGGACGTGTTCCAAGAAATTTGCAAACTGATCTGGGAAAAGAGTTTTATAATGAGAAATTCAAAAATATTGTTACAAAGTATAAAATTAATCATTATTCAACGTATTCTACTAAAAAAGCCTCTATTGTAGAAAGATTAATAAGGACATTAAAAAATAAATTATACAAAGAGTTTAGTCTTAATGGTAATTACAAGTGGATGAATGGAACGCTCAACAAAATTGTAAATGAATACAATAATACTACTCACAGAACTGTGGGAAAATCTCCTGCTTCTATAAATCATAAAAATAAAACAAGCATAATGCAAAGATATATTCAAATGGCTAAATGTAAGAAAAGCGAGAAGTGTAGGAAACTTAAAGTTGGTGATTTTGTAAGAATAAGTAAATACAAAGGATGTTTTGATAAAGGCTATTACCCTAATTGGTCAACAGAAATATTTAAGATAAAAACAATACAAGAAACGAATCCAATAACTTACTTAATAGAAGATGCAAGATGTCGACCAATACTAGGAGCGTTTTATGCTCAAGAACTTCAAAAAACCAACCATCCTGATTTGTACTTAGTTGAAAAAGTATTGAAAAGAAAAGGGAATCAAGTATACGTAAAGTGGCTCGGACTTCCTACTAGCGACAACAGCTGGATAGATAAAACAAATGTATTTTAAGTGGGCAAACAAAAATTTGTTCTAATATGTATTTAAGCAAACGCACATATTTTTTCATTTCATTACGTATTTGTTCTTAAAACAAAAAAGACTTGTATTTGTATCTATTAAATACGTTTCATTTAATCTGAAGAAAAATAAAGGAATAGAAATGAAACCCATACAAGCTATTCTAGACAACAAAAAAACAGTTTCACCAGCATTCAACAAAAACATCAATAAAGTAAAAACAGGAGCTGGTTTTAACAAAACTCTTAGAAAGATTGTTAGCCACACTAAAAAGCGCATTACAAAATTAAAACCATCATGTAAGAAAGCATTGATGGAATTAGCATACACAGCAGCAAAAGAATTTGTATCAGATACACCAATCAAATTACCTAGGATTATACCAATACCAAAAACTGGAGGATTTCTTCCTTTAGTACCAATATTTGCTGGATTATCTGCCGCTGGCAGTTTAGCAGGAGGTGCTGCTGGTATTGCAAAAGCAATTAACGCATATAAAACAGCTAAGAAGCAATTGTGTGAAACAGAACGACACAACAAGGAAATGGAGGCGTTATTCATTGGAAAAGGATTACATCTCAAGCATTACAAAGATGGTTTAGGCATTTACTTAACAGAGAAAAAAAACTGAAATCTCGGCTACCTAATAGAGCTTTAACCAATATTGACATAGTCAAACACTCGAATAATGTGCCATTCTTCCGAGGTGTGTTTATGAGAGATAAATTACCAGCCAAAGTTTTACCAATAGAATGTGGAGTGATCAATCTCGACTCTTTTGAAAACTCTGGTACTCATTGGGTAGCCTATGGTAAAATAAATGAATACATTGAATATTTTGACAGTTATGGTAACTTAAAACCTCCAAAAGAATTTTTGAAATATGTAGGAAATAACATTCAGTATAATTATGAAAACGTGCAGCGTGATCATTTGTACAATTGTGGACATTTATGTTTAAAATTTCTTAAGTCATTTTGGAAAGATAATAAAGTAGCATAACATATTGTTTTTTTTTTTTTTTATTAATACAGACAGGTGTACTTGTAGCGTAAATAAAAATAGTTATAAAAGTTTATATTCTGATACACTACTCACATTCTTAGATTGTATGTGATGATAATCACTACTCACATTGTAAAGACTAATTGAGCTAAATTTGATAATAGTGATACTACCTATTTTGTTTATGCATAAAAACAACATGCTTGTTTTTAATAAAACGCCTACCGTGAGAAGAACATGTAATATTTCACTCCCTGTTTCCAAAGAAGTCAGACGTATCAACACTATAAACTTTAAAAGACAAATTAAAATTACTGAAGAGAATAAAAGATTTCTCAGAGATATTGGATTAAAATTAAAATAATAAAAACATGCTTCAAATAACAGATTTAGCGCAACATGACAACTCTATCGAAAGTTATGAGATTCATAGCTACAATCCGTATAATTCTAGTTTTAAAGAAAATGATGAAATCAGGATACCCATTCATCATCAAGATTTGTATGTGTTGCCCTGCAGCAGTTCCATTTTTATAGAAGGGTATGCAAGTGTATCTTGTAAAGATCCATCAGGAAAAATAATAAAAAAAGATGTTGATTTCATAAACAACCCAATCTTATATTTGTTTCAAGATATTAGATACGAAATAAATGGTGTTGAAATCGACCGCATTAAAAATGCTGGTATCACAACAACTTTAAAATCGTATATCTCCATGAACGAAGGTGAAAGTAAAGCTGCAGCAATTTGGGGGTGGAACTTAAATGGTACCAAAATAGAAAAAGGACATTTTAGCGTTATTGTGCCACTGAATAGAATATTAGGATTTGCAGAAGATTATAACAAAATAATAATTAATTGTAAACATGAACTAATTTTACAAAGAAGCAGCTCGACATTGAACAGTGTGCTTATGGAGAAAAATGATATCCTAGAAATAGATATACAAAAAATACAGTGGCGTATCAAAAAGTATTTTAAATTATTAATAGAAATATTAATAAGTAATGTATATTATAATTTAATTTTCGATATTTACAGTAGGATCACTAGGATAGTTCATTGTCTTCATCAACTTGTAATTGTAGTCTTATTTAACTAATAATATGTACCTCTTTGTTTCAGATTTCCAGCGACATTTTCCCCACTAATTCTTCATACTCACCAATTCCTGCTGACCAAACCCTACGTCAAAAAGTGGTTAACTATTTGGAGAGAGAAAGACCATTTCAACCATTCGAATTTGAAGACACACCACCATGCAGCAATAGTAACAACAGTAACAATAATAATAAAAGACGAAGAACTGATGTTGTATACTCATACATACAGAAACCATCAACGGGTCATCGCAGTAAAATAATACGAATACAAGTTTTTGACGCCGATGAATTTACAAATTCGCCATGTGATTGTAGTGCCAATATCTGTGTCCAACATGTTGTAGGGAATGTATTTAATGACGATATCTATAAATGTGTTAAGGATATTGTAAGCAAATTGCATAAAAAGATGTGAATAAACCAGCAATCCCATTTCAGTTGTTTTATTTCTATAAGTTCCGCTAAAAAGTGGCCACCTACACATCATACACAGAGTTACATTATTTTAACAAACATACAACTTTGCATACACTAAGAGTCAAATTATATTCATTTACCTAATTAAAATGAGTTATTATAGGGGAACATTCACATTTTTATGCATATACTTCATTCTATTCATGTCAGTACTCATAATGTTACCTATTTATTTATCATAGGTATACATTTGGCATGTGTTTTAATAGTAATACCACATGCTGATTTCTGGCGTAAATTAATAATTAAAGCTTAGGAGCTGTGAGGCACTATATGGGTAGAAAAGAATGCGATCAGTTTCCTTTACGGGAATGGCAAAGTATTCGTTATGTAAACAAGCAGTCGTGCCTAACAACTGATTCTAGATGCGATTTCAAACGATATGGATATTCAGTATTTCCTCAGAGACAACATCGATATTTATTAAATACACATATCTTATAACTCTACTCGAATACAGCATTCGTTGTGAATATCGATTCTGAATAGAGGATTCTGAATATAACACTCAATTTGAACACAACACTCATTTTGAATAGAGGATTCTGAATACAACCTTCATTTTGAAAGGAGGATTCTGAATACAACACTCGATTTGAATAGAGGATTCTGAATAGAGGATTCTGAATACAACAATCATTTTGAAAGGAGGATTCTGAATACAACACTCGATTTGAATAGAGGATTCTGAATAGAGGATTCTGAATACAACAATCATTTTGAATTGTGTATTGGGGTACCTGGATCTCTTGATCCAGGTACCCCAATACACACCTACTTTTGTAACATGTTACTTTAACACTACAAATTGTTTATCCGCGACGCGACGCCTCGCTGGATCTTCTTCCGGGACGCCTTGCTGGATCTTCTTACTTCATACTTGAGTGATAGGATTCAGAGAGTCGATGTGAACGGTACAAGATCTCCCGGGTCTGTAGTCAGGATAAGGGTCCCCCAAGGCTCAAGTTTAGGTCCATTTTTGTTTTAAATTTATATTAATGACTTGCCGTACCTCATAGAGGATAAACATGATATACCGAAAAGTGACGTGTCATTTGCAGATGACACATCACTTTTCATCGAATTTTTTGAATAACTTCAAATCTTCAGTTTTAAGATTATGAAAAAAGAATGACATTAAAATCCTCACAATAAGCCCTTTCATTTGATATATTACACAGTACCTATATAATAGTTGGTAAACTTTTTTTTGAAGTTTTCTAGTTTGTCTCCCAAAAGTGACCCATGCTCAACATTTATTTATTTGCATCCGTGTTTGGGTCACAAAAGTTCGTATGTGTACCAAATTTCAACAGAATCTGTCAAGTAGATTCAGAGAAAATGTGAAAGATGGACAGACAGACATGCAGATAGACAAGCAAGTGATCCTATAAGGGTTTCGTTTTTTACGTATGGTCGAAACCCTAAAAACAGATGAAAAAATAAACTTACCTAGCCCAAGTTCAAGTTCCAAGTTTTTGTACGTGTCAATAATTGTTTACCTAGCACCAAAAGCAAAATTTGTTTAAAAATACAGCAGTTGGAAATAATTGTACTATAGTTACCTAAGCGGAAAATAGTTTTTCAAAGCTACGTATCAAAAATAGTATCATAAAGCCGCTTGAAATAAGACACAGTAATGTTATAATCATTATCAAGATTGACATACATTTTAATTACACAAAAGAAAAAGAGATCAAACGTATACTTACACACTTCATCAATCATAGACATTGAACAGACACGTTGCAAAAAGCTGCATCTCTATTACATAAAGTTACAACTAATCTCCTTCTTTCAAAGGCCATTCGAAACGTCACTTGTTAAGTTGTCAACAATGAATGGATTCGTCACGAGTGCAGTTAATGTTTGTGTCACTTTAGTAGATCTAACTTACGAATATTATGTCATGCCAAAATGCACTAAGGATTGGTATACATTGAGCATTCTAGTTCACAAACCTATCTCTATTCAAGATTGTGCATTTTTATGAAACAGTGACTGTAATTCTGACGGAGTTGCACTTCGGCCGCTACGCGTAGTCGCGTAACCTCCGTTTATGGCCCTACTATATTTGAGGGATGCATTTTAATGAGATCGATTTAATTACGGCCGTTGACCTTCATATTTTATCATTAGTCGCTCTACGTCCGTCAGTCCATTACAGTCAAAACGCAAAGTATTATTTGCGTTACTTATCGATTCCTAGAAGAATGAAGAATAATGTGCGCTGGCACGTGTCAACAGAGAACCCAACAGGTGGCGTCCTGTTTCCAAATTTTAGTTCACCGCAGGCAGCGATTGGCAAACAGTTATAAAAATATTGCCAATACATACAATATTGCCAACATTTTTGCATGTATGTGGGCGACAAAAAGTATCTCCTGATAAGTCTGCTCGCTAGTATACACACCAGCACATCTAGCTACAGCAATCTGTCAAATTTCTTCCGTAGATTTTCAACTTTATCGCATTAGGTTAAAGGTTGATTGGGAAAAATTGATAGTTTCGGGTAGCTTGATGTGCTGGCGTCTGTATCATGCTTCACAAAATGTTAATTTGATTTGTGTGATTCTTTTCTCATCACAGGCACTTCTAACGTTGAGTGTACTTTGGTAGAACGGCTGTAAAGCGACTCTTCCGCGAAAAAATGCACATTCAAGAATACAATAGGGCCATAAACGGACGTTACGCGTAGCGGCCGTAGTGCGACTCCGTCGTAATTATGATTTTGAGAAAAATTAAGATATTTATGATTATTATTATATGGTTATTAAATAACTTCATTGAGCTTATCTACGAGGGATGTTTGCTTACTCTTTCACGCAAAAACTATCTATGGGGCACACATATAGTTTATAACCTGGATTAAACACAAATATATCGGCGCAATTACTATAGTTTGTCATTACAAGTATTCAAATAATTAAGATTCATAATTTGATTGACCAAAAATTTGTAAATTGATTGACTTTAAGTTTATTACGATGTAAAATTAACGTAAAATAGCATTTAACTATTCCTGTTATTATAATTTGAATGTTTCAATACTTATCCTCAAAACTTACACGTGCACGTGGTAGGGGCAAACCCTTTAAATACGGTCGCACTGTCGGCGTTCGGGCACGGTTAAGCAGTTACCAGCCCTAGCGTGCTGAACTGCGAGTGGTCATGTCCAAAAAAAAGGCGTTCGGGCATTCACGTTTGAGCCCGCTGGACAGTACGAACCTTTGACGTGACGTCGTTACGCTGTTCGTTGAATAAAAGAAGTTTGAAACAAGTTGTGATTTTTTTTTTTGAAAAACCGTAAATGAGTGATCATGATGACATTTGTGACGTCAGCTATGATGACGTCACACTTATTAAAAACACCACGGAGGTTCTTTCTCCGTTAGTTATATATAATACTTTTTATTCCGTTCTGAAGTCCACATGGACGAATCCGCGGGCAGAAGCAAGTATTATATAAAAGGTAGATACTGTTACTGAACACGTAAAGCTGCAGGGAGAGCAAGAGTAAATTATCGATATCCAATATTTACAAATAAATGATGTAACATTTATCATCAAATCACAACGCTCACCTAGATTTCGTGAGTGAATACCTACTCAACCTAAAGCTTATGCAAAAACTTTTGTATGAATAGTAATGTATTCTAGATCCAAATAAAAGTGCTATTCTTTTCTAAGTGCTTGAACGACAAGATGGATTCAAAATAAATTAGTTTAGTCGAAGTCACTTTGTCGCGAATAACATGACTTAATCGTGTTCGCTTCGATGCATTCGTAATTCTTTCAGTGCACTTTATTTCTTAGGAAGTGAATGATCTCTGACGCTCAGACATAACAATATTTGTCTTATGTGTTTGCAGAGCTTTTATTGTTAGCTTGTGGCTAAAAAATATCTTCTAGGTTAAGCAATTCTTGCCGAGGTTGGTCCATAGATGGGTGACCATCTACCGAGACTCCTCCGTGCTTCGGAAAGCTCCTCCTATTTTCTGCCATCATATTTTCTGTAACGCCAGCGCACAAACCGACCTAATTATTAATATAAGATGCATTTACAAGCCATACCTTACTTACTTAATGAAGTACTTATTCACAATCACGTCGTATTTTTTATAAGCTGGCTTGAAGATAAACTTAAGTAGGTAAACAATAATTTGCATAAGATGTGTACGTGAGTAACTTGTGAAATGTTTCATAAATGAGTTTATTATTATTTCAAGATTGAGATCATCTGATTTCAATATTATGAAAAGCAAATGTAATGCAAACAGAGCATTTAAAAGAAAGTCATTATTATGAGGTGCCTCTGCTCTTGTGATCGCAAGTTCTCTACAGTTGAACATTACTTCTAAGTAAATCACCTGGTGAATTATCCAAGTGGCCGTGGATGTTGAAATCCGATACTATGAGGTACCTATCGCAGAATACTGAGGAATAGCGGAAAATAATCAAAGGAGTCCCGGGCCCGATTTTGATAAAAACTCTAGATGTAGCAATGGTAGATTCTTATGGAGAACACTAGACAAGAAATTGTCAATTATCTCAGAAAAACCCTAGTTAACCTACATAAAATAATTAAATAATGAAGCCTAAGTAATGAACTGTTAGTTGAATGCACCCACATAACCATGTACAAATAATTTTATATAAACTGGCAGTTACTTAATTTGAACCTTTATGCACAATTAAACATAGTTCAAAATTCAACATTTTGAAATACCTGCGTAAGCGCAAACTGCAGAGAAAACAAACCAAAAGAATATACATGCATAATTAATTTAAATTCTCATCTAATTATAATCTGTAGTCACTGCAAATTACTTCTGTATAAAAATAAATTTGAATATTTGTTTACAATTAATTAGTAGGTAATACTAAATGTAATGAGGTAGGTACTGTAGTTGCTGGCCAACCGACCTCTTTGAAGTTTTAAACGGTATATTATACAGACAAATACGAATAAGAAGAAAAAATAAGAAGAGGTTTTAGACAGACAGCATGGACTGAAGGCGTGTTTTATAAGTAACTAGTGGTCCCGGCGAACTTCGTGCCGCCTCAGAATAAATTTTTGCCGTATTTTGTTTCTGTTATGTATCGGAAATGGCGTTGTGTTCGAAAATGATTTTTGTAAATACTTTTTTTATTTAATTTTTCCAATGTTTTATTAGTTATTCTGCTATGCGAGGCAAAGACAAATCCAACAAACCAAAGATCTTCAAAATCGGTCCAGCCTATCTTGAGTTATAAATGGTGTAACTAACCCGACTTTGTTTTATATATGTATATAGATGTAAAAGTAAAATTATCACCGGTTTTATAAAAATGTAATCATATGATGAGTAAATACTCATGAGCAGATTATAAAAAGAAATTGTGTAAAAGAAATTTAAATAATCCTAACCTACAGCGCAGTGTACGTGGAGTCAGATTAACGAACCGAATTAAAAAAACTATTGCTGCGCTCCAAAACACAAATCACCGACGTCACTTAAAAAGCAGCCATGCTTAAATGGGACTGGGTCAGACACGTCTGCCGCATGTCGAACGAATCATGGGCTAAAAAATCACAATGTGGGTCCCGGAAAATGTCCGGCGGCATCGCGGCAGAGGCGAAGATGGCGGAACGAGCTTGATGCCTATTGACAGGATTAGTCCACAGTAGCCCACGGCCGGGAAGAATGGAAGGAAGAAAGGGAGGCCTTTGCCCTGTAGTGGGACGGAATAGGCTAAAAATAAATAAAAAACCTAGCCTACATGCCGATCTCGAAAAGTCATGAGTGCTTCAAAGTATCTATCAAAGTCAAAGTCAAAGTCAAAACGTTTATTTCAATTTGGCCATTAAACGGCACTTTTGAACGTCATCGTTTACAGTTCAGTAAAATAATAATGTTACATTAATAAAGTGACTCTACTGTCCATTCGGAAAGGTAGATTCTTATGTAGAAGAACGGACAAGAAACTCCATAGTTACTCTTTTCAAATAATGATTTTACAAAATTTGGTATACAAAAATTAATTTAATATTATGTGAGGACGATGCACCCAGAGTATGCTACTTATACAAAGTATCACCAGCAGAGGTAAACTTATTAATTTCCTAAAGAAATTTAGGTATCTATACGGTTCTACTTTTCAAAATTAATTGGACAGCCTAAGATGACAATAATGGTAAAAATTATTTGCGTCATTTTAAAATGTAAATGACACACCGTCTATTTTTTAATTATAATAACTGAAAGGATTTAATAGCACTTTCACTTTTATAAATTTTTTATTATCCTTTACGGCCCGTTAAATATAGATATATCTAGCAGACGGCATTGTTGGTAGACAAACATTTTAACATTCCGCAAATTATCGCAAAGTTATTTACAGTTTTATATTTTTTTATCATATGCAAATTTGTCGAATTCCATGATTATGAATTTGAAGTTGTAAATTTAAGTGAATTTACCATATTCCAGGGTAACTTTTAATAGATTGGCAATTTTTTTAGAGATGATGTATCAACCCCGCAATTGCAAAATTCAAAATGGAAAGATAAAATATTTTTTATTTTTTTTATTTTTTTTTTGCACGCCATGGTTTGTAACACATAATATATACGTACAAGCTACGTAGCTAATATACTGACCTGTAGTGAGATTCTAGAAACCTCTCACCGTGTAAGCTTAGGTGAAGTCAACATGAAGTGAGCTGTAAATCCATACAAACAAGATGAAATGACAGCTCACTTCATGCTCACTCCACCTAAGTTTACACGGTGAGATGTTGACAGAATAGACCAACTATTTCTGCCTATTTCTATTTTGACATCTTATATGTGTTAGGCAGGGTTAATGCTTAACTGAACCCTCTCATTCAACATTAAAGATACATGCCATCTACGAATAATAAAAGATTCGTAGCAAGCTATACTTACATTTTTTAAATTTAGATTTTTGTTTTGGTGATTTGATTTGTAAACGCGATGATACGGGCCGATAGCTCACGGTTGCCTTTGAATTAACCTATTCATAAACATGTAGGTTATATCTATCAGGAAATACAGACTATGGCTGGGAATTCCACTCCCTAGCTGCTTGCACAATGATAGTAATCCCAAATCGTTTTCTGTGAATGGATGTGATATGGTGGACATCACACCCATTTACGAGAATTTAGGATTTGATGAATTAGATTATGTTGGGACACAGGTTTCCTTTCTGTAAACGGAAGAGGTCCGTAATCCACGTGGACCCAGTACGGATTGATGAATGACACATGTTTTGCATCTTATGTACAGTTAACAAAGCTATTTGGTATACAGGCAATTTTTTTTTTCCACTGCCACTGCCAATATTTATTTCGAATTTGTGCATTATAACTCTTTAAGCTTATGACATACTTACGAGTGTGGTGTACAATAATTGTCTACTCAGCACACTCACAACATTGTTTTTAAAAAGTAGTTGAAAGTTAGCTGCCTGCATACCAAATAGCTTTGTTAACTGTACCTACCGGTATGATAAGTACCAAATAACAAATCATAGACACATTTGCATTTTTTAATTCACAGAAATGTGCACAAACCAAATTACCATAGTTCGTGTAAAAACGAAAGTTTGTAAAACACAGCGTGCGTTAAACATTGTATAAATAAGTATACATATTAATTTTAGCATAATGTTATGCATCTGCAGGTCGTGGAATATTGTGTAATATGTCCTGTTATACCATTATGTAAGTGAGTACTTAGATTTATGGTTTTCTTCTTCGTGTTTATGGTACATCTTTTTATTGACCATATGGGTCTGGTTGTAAACTGCACTGGCTTATTTAAGCTATGGCTAAAACTCCCAATTGGCTGCATACCTAGTTTGACCACTACAAACGAAACTTGGCAAAATAGGATTTCCTAGATCTGTCCGACATGAAGTTTAAGTGCGGTGATCCTGTCTAAAGTATGACCCACTTGTTGGAGTGCTCCAACTGCACAAACACCTGAACAATCGAGGGGCTAGTTAACGCCATTGATGCTTCCATAATCGTGGCCTCTTCCGGGGTCCAAACTATGTAAGGACCTGATATACCAACGACTCGAAAATAAGAAGATTTCGCCAGTTCCCTATTAGAGACCATATATAAGATAAAATAATTATAGGCGGATCAATAAGCTCATCATCGTCATCATCTGAGCCGAGAGACGTCCACTTCTGGATAAAGGGACTAAATGCTTTGTCCAGAAGTGGACGTCTTTCGGCAGTAATGATTATTTTCGGCAAGTGGTTGTCCGTCCCGGGTCGATGGCGCGTTGTGTTTCACGCGCGCCTCAAAGAGATGTCAGCATAGAAGACGGGGCCCGCTAGGGCCAGAGCCTCCCAGGGTTGCGGAATATGTTCGAAAGAGTCACCGCGGCCCTGGAACATAAAAGGCTTTAGAAGGAACACGGATAGGTTTTAGTCTGTAAGAGTCTAACACGCCCTTCCGCTCCACCCAGAGCGGAAGAAGTCATTTGATGATTACCCATACTTAAAAAAAAAAGTGGTTGTCCGTCACCATATCCGTCGGCCTGCGTATTTACATCTAGCTTTGAAATTTAAGATGCTTTGTATCTCGTTTGTGTCTAATCAGTATAAAAGAAAGTCATTGGATACCTCCTTAGTCTGTTTGTTCGTTTAATTCTTCTTAACCACGTTTCACTAATAAAATGAGCCGTAAACAAGGAAGGTTTGTATTTATTTTGTTCGTGTTTCAAATATTTTGTACAAAATGTCTAAACTATGACGGTGTTATAAATTGCGGGTCCCTAGTTATTATTAACTTCCACAAAACGTTAACTAACTTTAATCTAAATACAAATTACAAAAATCTTATTCTAAAAACGTTAACAAGGTAAAAAAGTTTATCTTTCGCGAACATAACCTCATTTACACAGTTTCATCTCGACGCTTTATGTAACAAGTTCAGTTACGTTAATATTCGCAAACTCATTGACATTATGACATTGCAAGGAGTTTGTCATTCTATTATTTCAAGGGATATTTGATGATGTGGGCGACGATGACACACGCTTGCCTAGAAGTAACCTATTTAATATTGACTTGAGTACCAGATTGTAGATATCAGGAAATACATATTCGGCAACGAATTTAATAAAAAAAATTGTGAGTGGCGGCTCGCAGTTCAACCTATGAGGTTGGCGACTGCTTAATCGGGCTTGCTCGTGGTGGCCTTAATATAAATATTAAAGCCTCAAGCCAGGGCTTATTAAAACTTACAAACAAACCGACTACACGCTAAGGGAACCCCCTGTGGGGTACGGGCCTCGGCTTAGGGCGTCGCTGGGGGGAGAACTAGATTTCACTCCTTAGCTGTACGCACAATAAGAGTATTCCCAAAACGTTTTGTGCGTATGGTTGAGGTGTCCACCATGTACCGATCGGAGACGGGGCCCGCTAGGGCCAGAGCCTGCCAGGGTTACGGAATTTGTTCGAAAGAGCCACCGCGGCCCTGGAACGCGAACGAAGAAGGAACACGAATGGATTTTAGACAGTAAGAGTCTGACACGCCCTTCCACTCCACTCAGAGCGAAAGAAGTAATTTGATGATTTCACATCCGTAACAAAAAAAAAAAACCATGTACCGGTCGGGAACGCAAATTACCACACCTGTTGATGTGGCAATACTTGGGGATGGGGATGATAAGGCTAGGCAGATTGATCGTTTTCAATTCACGGTTTCTGAAACCTTCAAAATCCACGATAAATAATGATAACAATATGGATCAAGGTTTAAATTAAAGTTTTCTTTTATCTCTATTATCAAAAACTAGCACAGTCTAAGCTTAAATTGATATGACTGAAAGTAGTAAATTATCACTTTATACGACCTAGTAGACAAGGAAACAATTCTACAAATAAGAGGTGATTTTGACAGATTGTGATTAAGCTGTGAACGTGGCTTAAAAGATATAAGAATTGACCCTCAGGAATATAACCCTATCTTTATATTATAAATGTGAAAGTGAGTTTGTTCATTTGTGTTTTACGCTTTCACACCAAAATTTTGTTGCAGCGATAGATTGTACCTCAGAGATGGTTATAGGTTACTTTGACGCGAGCAAATCTGTGGGCAAAAGCTCGAATAATATAATATGACTACTATGACAATTAAATATTATTAATAAATAATATATTAATTGTTATTAATAATAAATAATATAATATTTTTTTATTATTAATAAGTAATAATAATAATTTATTATTTTAATTATCATTAATTAATTATTATTTTCTATAGAGTTAAGGCCTCTTCAAAAAATCCAAAGCTTCAGAGTCGGCCAAAATCACCACAAAAATTATATTTATGACTTAACAGTGGATTAAATCGATTAGTCTTTTAGAATCCGGGTGTCACAGGTCAATCTATCTGCTAAGATGCCATGAGCCCGTTTCGCATAGTTACAGCATCATAATTTATGTATTTCGTCACTGATTTCCATAAAATATTAATTTAAAAAGAATGGCTATTTGTGGGATACGTTCGACGGCCCTCGAAAAGCAACAAAGCGGAAAGGTAAGTAATTTATGGCAAGTGACGAAAGTGTTGAAAGATGAATATACCTTAGGAATATGCATATGCGTGAATGTGTGTGGTAAATAAAATCACTCTTCTAGTAGACAACCGCGACGGCTGGAATGTGTCACCGGAAAATTGCAGAACTTTATTAGTTATAATTTCTCGATATATTATGAAAAAAATGTTTTGTTTACAATAAATCCCATCAAAATTCAATAGTTTCTAATATAGCCGTGTCTTATTTAGAAAAAAATAGTTTACAATTTCACGCGATATTTTACAAACTTACGGAGTCTGCAATTTACCGGTGACATATATAAGATACAAGATGACCCGATGAGCTTCGGAAGTACCTAAAACGATTTTAGTCTAACACGTTTTTTTCCTAAACTACCCCAGTCGAACAAAACGGAAAAAAAACATTCTTATTGGTTGAGTCATTTTCGAGTTTTTGACAGACTACGGCACTTGATTTGGAGAGCTCTTATAACCGGCCAAGTGCGAGTCGGACTCGCGTGCAAAGGGTTCCGAACGAATCTCATTTTTGTAACATGTTGCTTTAAAACCATATCTTCGTGTAATCTATACGTAAAGATTTGCATTTTTTTCAAAAGTCAGAGGAGGGAGTGGTCATTTTCCATCTAATTTCTTGAATGACTTCAAAACTATGTGTGCCTTTCAATTGATGCGGTACAATTTCAAAAACTTTTTTTAATGTTCTTATTTATGTTCATACCCCAAAAGTCCCTTTCTCAAAATTAATTAATTTTCGTAACGTCGGTGTCTGGTTTACAGAAATTCAAAGATTCATAGGTATGCGTATTAAATTTCAACAGAATCGGTTGTGTAGATTCGGAAAGAATTGGCTGGGACAGAGGGACAGACAGCAACACACACGAGTGTCCTATAAGGCAACGCAATAGCCCAACGGTAAAATAGCATACCAACTGGCGAGCAAGAGGTTAATGTGAGTTTAATATTATTGTAATCTTAACCCCAGCAGAAGGAAGGTTAATTTTCGAATGAAAACTCCATGCATGAATAGTAGAGTCTATTATGCCAATTTTAAAAGTGATATTTCTCTGGTATTTCTCCATTTAACATAATAAATAGCTGGAACCAATTATTTTCTTACGCAGAACTTACATAATATAAGTAATAGGCCTCTCAATTCATACACACTTTTGACCTTTGCCAATCAGTACAACGTAGCTTATTTAGCGTGCAGCGTAGTTTCCGTCCAAGAAGTTCTTACACTACCATACAAAGGAGGTTGTATCACCTTCTTTACAAAAAACCGTATCTGATCCACACGTCTATACGATTTAGGACCTCACTAAATAAATGTCAGTCACTGCGAAATCTTTTGGACGCTAATTTTAAAGACGTTTGAATAGAAATAGCCTTCGGCCGTTCTTATTGTCTTATTTTACGCAAGCAGTACCTAGTGCCGACATAATGCGTTTATTCTAATTGTTGAATCTTCATTAATTTGGGTGGTAATGCCCCCCAGAGCGTAGAAGAAGAAACCGCCAATTTTATGCAGACCTAGTGTTTGTAAGTGACGTTTCTAGAGAAGGGGTCTAAAAAGAATGGTAGACGTATCCATTTTACAGTGGTCTGATGTCGTTGGGTGAAAGTTCGTATGGCGGGGTCGGCATTAAATGGTGTATATGTATGGGAGAGCGTTATAAGCGTGGTCTATGGTTCGCACGCGTGCATTTGCCTTCATAGAGTGGAAGACTCTAATCGCATACTATTTTTGAATTTTTGCCGCGTTTTTTTTAACAAATACACATTTGGAACGTGAGTTTTATTTTCGCCAATACATCGGAAAGTGATTGTAGTGCTGTGACTTGATTTTTATTTTTTATAGTTTTTATTTTTTATAGTTTTTCTCTTCGGTGTTTATTTTTTTTGAAGAAGAAATTCAAAGGTAAGTTCTTACATTTTAATTTATTTGTTATTTATTGCGTTTATTTTTAACTCTTTGAGGCAAATTAAGGCGTATTTTATAGTGAACAAATTATAACTATGAAACGCATTAAAAATAAACATTTTTAGTGCGTTTAAATCTTTTGTCAGAGCATTATTCCAGTCATACTAATAATCCTAACTCTGTCGGATTAACGAAAACTTTAATACACATATGACGTATGTACTCGTATGTGTTGTTTTTTTTTTTAAGTTTAGTCATTCAATTGTTCCGTGGTTACCTACCGCGTAATAAAACATTGTTTACACGTTATTACGACACATGTAGAAAACGAAAGTATTGAAAACAAAACAAAGCTTTTGTTGGAAAAGTGTTAAATTGTAAATACGGACATGGAAATTGTATTGAGTGCTATTTCAACCAGATATTTCGCACCTTTAAAGTAAAACTATTACTAAACGAAAATTTTCATGAATTGAGGTATCAATGCCATCTATCTAAAAACAGTGACTATTTTCTAATATTGGCTCCCTCATAAAATTTCATAATTTCGTTTAGTAACGGTTTTACTTTAAAGGTGCAATTTATCGAATATATTCTACTCTTTCTTCATTTCATGACGATTGACTCAATTTTTCAAACTCTGGTTATGTGGTTACTTGGACAGCATAAAAGATCCACTCTATCTATGTTTACTTATTCTTCAAAATTGTCCAGACGGAAAAAAAGTGCATCTGATGGTAAATAATTATAGATTTTGTTCTAATCCGTAAAACACAAGTGGAAAGTGTATTAAAACTGTCATTCAACTTCGTTCATTTGCGTTCGACAAGATAAAACAAGACATTAACAAAAGGCTTAGAGCTAATAGCCGTAGTAGACCCTGTCAGGGCACAGCAAAATTTATTATTTTATACATAGCTGTTACTTAAAGTTAAAAATCGAAATCATACAAACTAAAATAAAATCATGCATGAAAACTGAACAATTACTTTCAGATAAAAGTTAATAACAATAACATAATTTTGTGTTACATTTTTAACCATGCATTGTCAAGTTTTTTTTTTAAGTATAGGCATTCATCAAATGAGTTCTTCCGCTCTGGGTGAAGCGGAAGGTTGTGTCAGATTCTTACTGACTTAAACCAATCCATATGCCTCCTAAAGCCCTTTGCGTTCCAGGGCCGCGGTGACTCTTTCGAACTAATTCCGTAACCCTTGCAAAATGTTAATTTACCAGTATTATATGTTATGTACGGATTTGGATTAAAGTTGGCACATGGGTAGACCTGAAATAGGACATAGGTGAGATACTTTTCATCCTGGGAGTATCTTAACTTGGGATAATTTTCAAGTCTTCTTCTACTTGTCAATCTTCGTTGATTTGGCGTTTTTTAGTGGTTGCGACTGGTGATTCTGGAACTCAGGAGCAGTGGTTAGGAATAGTGTGGGGGGCTTGTTTCAAAAGAAAAGATAAAAAGTAAAATATGTATTGCAATCTTTTTGGCGAAAAATTCTCACCATTTCTTTTGTTCGATTGCGATATTAAATAGAAAGAATGTTATTCGCTTCCATTGCGTAGAAGGTTTTCATAACGAATTCATAGAAATTCTTAGAAAACAGTTAATAGAATCTGATTCGCGGTTGCATCAGTATGTGTCGTACTGCCATGAGAGCACAGATTATATCAAGTAGATTCGTATTTAATGCGTTTATTTTCGCACTTGTGGAGATAAATTCTACTTAGAGTAAAGAAGAATATTATTTGTGTTAATTCTTTATTGTACACCAAAACAATGTATAAGTAATACACTGATAATAAAGTTCATGAAAAAAGGCGAGCTTAACTCAAAAATGAGTTTTTTCACAGTAAGTCTTGGAGTGATAGAGAGAAATTATTATAGAGGGTAAGATCGTATCTGACTGGAGATCAGGGGTAAAAGTGACGAGAAAAGTGGGATAACTACTGGGAAGAAGTATCCTGAAAATAAATGTCAAAATCATGAGTGATGTCAGGCAAATCTGTGGGATGTTGCATGGGTTAAAAAAGTATGATTCTATTTAGTCCGTCACTTAGATTATCGAAAACTTTGCATACGTATTTTTTATTTTATCAAATCAAATTAAAAAAATACGAAGATAAAATGCATCAAAGATAAGGAGTGGGGGCTTGTAACGACACTTTCCAGTAAAAATTGGTAGTGGTTTGTGACGTCACTTGACTTTTCAACGCATTGTATCGTCTTAATTTTTTGTTTACGTGACAAAAGAAAAAATACGTGTCCAATATTTATTATTTTAACTTTTGGTGTACGTGTAAATACATAATGGAGATTGGATATGTTGAATTGCATTGCAATTTCCACAAGCAGCTGAAAGCTAAAAACCCTGAAAGAACCGAAAAAATGTTTTGACCTTTTGATACGATTCATTCACGAAGCAAGTCAGGGTTATATTGGTTAACAATTTAATGTGCTTAAAAATTTTCAAATGAAAAACTGTACCTAAAGCTTGAATTGACTTCGGCTTGAAAAAGTTTCATAATTGAATCCACTAAATCATCATCATTAACTGCCACTTCGTGTGCAGTAGTTTTTGAGTTTGGTGTATCAAATATGTATAAGGGTTCAGTTCTTATTTTTATACTTATATGTATATGTTATGTGTTGTATGGGCTTTAGTTGGCTGAAATAAAGGATCTATTATTATTATCATTTATCTTGCCGCTATACCAATTTATTTGGGATCGCCACAGTCTATCTTCTTCTTCCATACATCTCTCATCTTTTGACCTTCCCACAAAAATATCTACCGAGTCATTCCTCAACTACATTGGACACATGAAGTGAAAGCCAATCTGACCACAACCCAGTAACTGGGTTAGCTACCCTTTGGTCTGCCAGGGTTGCGGAATTTGTTCGAAAGAGTCACTGGAACCCTAGAAAGCAAAGGGCTTTAGAAGGAATACGGATGGGTTTTAGTCAGTAAGAGTCTGACACGCCCTTCCGCTCCACCCAGAGCGGAAGACGTCATTTGATGATTTCTCATCCTTAAAAAAAAAGCTACCCTTTGGCAAGACTGGTGTCAGATTTATGACTATCCGTAACGACTGTTAAGATGTTCAAATGACAGCCGAGACCAACGGCTGAACGTAATTTCCAAGGCTCGGAGGAGTCTTCTTATGAAAGGTATGGTCACCCACTAAATACTGTACCAAAAATTGACAAGCTATTTTCTAGTAGATTGGCCATGTGTGTGAATCAATCTTCATTATGACCGACTTGTCCAGAATTATAATAATAATGTCTTCAAAGTACACCCAAACCATCGATCTTCGCTTGACATACGTAATTGGACTCTTACGCAAGATACGTCATTGCAAATGATGACTTATCACTGCAGTTTAAAGTTGGAATTATGGTGGTAGGTATTTTGGTTGTTAGGTCGGTGAGTGGTGGTTGATAATTTGAGGCTTCTATTTTGGAACAAAGGTGATGATGTGGTAATTGCTTCTCTAGATCAGGTTTTTAGGTTTTAAGCTACAGTTTTGAAAACCTAATGAGTGATGATCTAGGTCTCTTGAAATGTTTACTTTTTCTTACATTGTTATGTTGGGTTTACGAGAAGTCATAGCTGGAAACCTGGTTAAGGCTGGCACTGGAGCGTGGCACAAGAAAAGAGAGGCCTGTGCCCTGCAGTGGGATGATGATAGATTTCTCGTCTTGTACCGGTTTAAGTTAACTTTTTCTTATTAAATTTTTGTGCTTGATCAATTATTTACAATATGTGTTATAGTAAGAAACATCAATTAATGAAATATAATATAATTAACAAATAAAATAAACCAAAGGCAATGCCACGTTGTATGGCAATGCTTAGCCTCTGGCCAAATTAAAAACCAGCTCTTGAGTCGAGAAGTGTCAACCAGCCTTTCCGATTTTTTTTGAAAAGGCCATGAGGACAAGGGCCCCATAGCCCGAGGGTTTCAACCCCAAACGGCTCGAAAATATAGTACTTAATCAATAACTTACTATCCCAATACGCCGCTTGAGGTTTTCCGCAGTCGCAGCGGCAGCGCCATCACAACACGATGAACTAGGAAAATGGGATAGTGCAACAGGTCGCGTCCCACACTAAAGGCCTACTTTTTCTTATTCAATCTTTATTGTCTCACTGCTGAAGAAGTACTTCCACATACTTTTCCAAAATTCTTTGTATTTGCCTTCTCCGGCCAATCCGTCAGGAACGAGTTCAAATCATCACGCCAGAACCAATAAAATCGTTTTCAAATGTAAGTTATCTTACCATAACCAAACTACATTTTTTATTCATAAAGTTGTTAGTAAGCCAAGTATACTATGATTGAAATATTGATCCACCTTTGGGGTCAAGTTGCGCTTGCCATGGTTAGTTTTGAAGGCAATAAGAAGAACTGTATGTAAGTAGGTGCTCATACTTATGCAGAAATCAATAATTGACCTCGTATAGTTAAAGAAACTGTCCTTGCAAAAATAATATTCTAAGAGATATTTCTTTCAAATACTAAGTTCATTTGGTAAAAAATGCTTTATCATACCATGTCAATGTCAAATCGTCAAAGGCAGAAAATTAATCGATGATCTTAAACAAAATAATAAAATTAATGATCTATCGATCTGTTTAGCCTTTGCCGAACTACTCGGCTTCATCCGGTCAGACTGGAAGTCAACCTAACTTCCAGTCTGACCGGATGAAGCTGAGTACTAGTATTTTATACTGACCTCCACAACCTAGTAACTGGTAACACGATACCCCTTAGTAAGACTGGTGTCAGAATTTGGCTTCTGGCTTTTGTCTCAGATCTTCAAATGAGTCAGGCCCACAGAACAGAAAAACTGTTCTGTGGCCGAGACCAACAGCTAAAGTGCTTTTCGAAGCACCAGGAATTTCGGTTTGTCAGGGTGGTCACCCATCCACGGAATGACCTTGGCAAGTGTTGCTTAACCTCAAAGATCGACCCGTGTGATTGTTCTTATTTAGTCACGAGCTCCTCCCATGACATGTCAAGACATCAAACTCAAAAACATCTTCAATGTTCTTTAATAAAATTAATGACCAATCAATGTTGAAAATTGTTGACCTATTGAATAGAGCTCGATAGCTAACCTTTGTAATGACGAAACTAAGTAGGTACATCTTCACACAATCACACGGTTTGATAGCCAGTTTAATGTCTCATTGTATCACTATGAGAATGAGTTTTGTATGCAATAATACTCGTATTTTCACCTACTTCCACAGTCACACATATTCTACATTCGTAGATTTAAATAGAACGATTTTAATTATTCTCCTCGGACTAAATACCATCTCATAGGTAATCGTAATATTATCTAATATTACCAGTATCTGCTCTCCATACTACTATTATAAATGCGAAAGTAATAATTATGTGGGTCTGTTTGTTTGTTACGTTTCACTGCTAAACTGCTGAGCCAATGTTGATACATTTTGGTATAGAGATAGATTAGGACTTGGAAATAAAACAAAATTGTAAAACAAAACTACCCTACCTTTTTTATCCAGAATGTTCGTTCCCGGATCATTTCAGATTTTCACGCGGGCGGAGCTACTAGAATAGGCTAAGACAGGTTATTATATTGTTTGAATTTCGTTGAGGGCAAAATTCAACACAGCCCAAATGTATAAAGATGATGGTTGGCTAAAAGTGCCTTACGTTAAAAGTGCTTTACTTCCAAAATATAGCAATATACTTTAGGAATTACCACAGAACCAAAAAAAATATTAAAACATGTGACACCCACCCACTACTTTGCATGGTCTAATGATGGATTATGGCCCACTCCCGTAGACAAAGGAGGCAGGGAGCATTACAAAATAGTTTGTTTATGTTATTTTATTATTCAAACAAAATCACTCAATCATTGCCACCTACCTCTTATGGCAAAATAAATACCCAATCAATAGAAATGAAGAAACACTTACACAAACAAATATGTGAGCAAGTAATGACATACATAAATCATACACAAAAAATACGTTGCGTAAAGCAATAAAAATCACGTCAGGCCTGTTTTTATTGTATCTATGTATTTTTGACGTTACCATTGCATTTATTTCTTAATTAACGGCAATTTGCAATGGATTTAATAACGTACATTTGGGATCGTTAGACTTACGACACTACGACCTCTGGTGGCGGTTTATGTAACTACGTAATGGGAATTATGGCTTCATTATTAAGAGGTTAAGCTATAATAATATATCTATAATAATATCTTGGGACAACTCACACACGGTCATCTGATCCCAAACTAGGCAGAGCCTGTGCTATGGCAACCAGACAACTCATAAACATACTTATATATTTCTAAATACATACATACTTTCAGCTTCATAGCTCATGGCTTTGTGTTTTTTTTGTAGCCAATTAATGGTTTTCTTATACATGTTGACTATTCGTTGGCAGCTTAGAAAACCATTATAAAAATTAAATGTATCTAAAAAGTTTTAATGTACGGCAGAAAAACAAATCAAAATAAGAAAATTACGTAGTTAATGGAATGCGGTTTAATTTTAAAGTGTTTCAAATGCACATCAAATCTTCAGTAAAAAATATTGAGAAGAAAAACAACTTTAAAAGAGGCCTCTGCATAATTTGCAACACAATCTTAATAAATATATATGCCCGTAAATTATGTCTATTCCATCCGACTAAAAATAAAACCAATTTCACTTCCTTATACTCTCAACGTGTCGCCGCGATCATGGAACTCGGAAACAAAAATCCAGCCATCGAAAGATTTCACTTCATTCAATTTTATCGTCTCAAACCTGTACTGCGGTATGCTCATCTAGTCTTGCTAGACTAGACCTTGGACCTAGGAACGGGTCCTCCCATGGGAACTTTCCCTGACCCCCGACCTGACGGATCATACCTTTCGTTTTCACCGATCCGTTCGTGCATGCTAAAAGGTACTGACTGGTTTTATATGGTGGATTCTGAGTTATTTAATAAGACGATTGTTTTGTGTTTTTGAGTGTGGGAATCGAGAATTGTTTCGACGATTGATACTGTGTATTGACCACATGTATTGATTTTTTGTAAATCGCTAATTTCGTTCCTAATAGAGAAAATTTAAACTAATATTATAAATAGGTAAATTGTTTTGTTTGATAAAGTTGATCTCTGAGCTAAGTCTTCTACAACTAAAATCATATTTTGAATCGAATAAGTACTGATCCGATTAAAGATCGATTATATCTGCTTGCCATCAGATATCTTGACAAGCAGATATAATCGATGTTTATAATCGATCTCTATAATCGATTGTTTATTTCCTTGGACCGGTCTAGGAAGTGATGCCGTGGAAAATACCTAGCTTTTAATATATTTTTAAAAAAAAACTTCATCTGAATAAGCCGAATCCAGTCTGTTTTGAAGATAACACCTGAAAAGCCAAATGTTAGTCTACAAACATTGTAAATTGTATGTAACATTAAGAAATTGATCAAAGCTAATATCTCATGTTTAAAACCTGTGGCTCGAAAAATAATGAGCCTCCAAAGTGAGGTGAGTAGCGGCTAAACACGAACTTAGTGCCTTCGTTAGTGGCATAATTAATAGCTGACTTACGACTGGGCCTGAGTATTTATTCTATTTATCTAATTGTTCGCGTCCCTGAAATTGGTACCATTATCGTAATATTTAACATTAGGTTTGCCTCTCCTAGAGGAAATTGGTCATAGCTAATATCTCATGTTAAAAACTTGTGGCTCAAAAAATAATGAGAAGATCCACTGCAAATAAGATTTAATTTTTAATAAAGTAAAAGTATTTCTGTTAAAAGTGAATATGCCTTATGTTGATAACGAAAACAGCCGGTCGATACTGTAAAAAAGTAGAAATTACGTCAAAGCTGTACTACAGCTTTGAATTCAGCAATTTCAAATGGCCATAAAAATTAATTCAACATCTGGAAAGTCTAAAATCATGATCCCCTGATCAATTCATGTCCACTGCATCCATAATTCCATTTTCCGTCCACCTTCCTGTCACGACCTTACGTTTTTACCATAATTTCAAGTAATTTCTCCGACGAATCGTGAGGATGCCCCCTGCCGTTGCGTCAGGCATTTAGAAGAATACCGTTTCCTGATTGGTTAATTGGCGAGCTGCAGCACGTTTTGAAATATTTCCACCAATCACGTGATGTGATTTACGTGTGTGTTAATTTGAACGGTGGTTCCCATGGTTGTTAATAGACATTGATGGTTTATTGAATTAGATTATGGGTATCGGCTCTAGCGTTATATTGTCTGAAGTATCCGGTTTATGGGTTCAAGTCATGCAGGCTAGAGACGCTGTCATTAGACTTACTATATTGTGTTGTTATGGCTTTAGTATTTTAGACTTATCTTCCAAGCGTTTTCCTCAACAATATTGAAGTGGGCTTCGAGTCTAACTAGTCGCAATTAAACTCCAGTATTTTGCGTGTGGCGACGGTCTATCTGACCTAATCAATTCCACTTCTATGTAACAACTTGTACTTCTACATCAATAATACTTAACCGACCTCCTTTTTTTTGGATGAGAAATCATCAAATGACTTCTCCCGTTCTGGGCAGAGCAGAAGGGAGTGTCAGACTCTTACTGACTAAAACCCAACCGTGTTCCTCCAAATGACCTTTGCATTCCAGGGCCGCGGTAACTCTCTCGAACAATTCCACAACCCAGAAACCTACCTGGCACCATGAATCACTAAATGCATTTAACGCTAAACGTACCCAAACATCTCTCGTCCAAAAGAACGATCGTTTAAATTGTGATCATGCAATTTGTGCTTTCAGAGGGCCTAAGTCATACTTAAAACATGCCAAGCCAAAGTGTGCTACCCTACTGCACTACTCCAAAACAATTGACCTCAAATTCAACGAACAATGTTGACTACACTATACTTACCTTATGGTCAGCGTTCCCATAGAGATAGCTCTAATATGGCTTATCCATCATCATCTAAAGAGGTATTATGTACTGTTACATATCATAAATTACCTACAGTTGAAGTTTGTGATGATTTGAAGTCGTAAAGATATGGTTATGGCTTATGAGGTATTTATTAAGAGATTAGTTTCGTCATGGTTTTTTCTTGTTTGGGGTGTGAGGTCAAATTGTTCTTATGATGACATTATTGAGTCTCTACAGCTATCAGGTCTGTTTGTTGAAGCACAAGGCGAACTGCCCAATTCATTTCCAACTATCTCGATATGGATGGATCCATGATCCAACGAGCGTATCGATAAACGTTTATAGGTCTGTGCCTGCCTAGCTGTTTCCCAACTTCGTTAGGGTCGGCTTCCAGTTTTTCGTCGGTCGGCCAGTAGGTCGGCTTTATCTCATCTTACTTGGGGTCGACGCAACACGTTTTTTTCTTCAATTCTGTCCTGTCAGCCGTCACGCTATCACTAACTCCCTTTTCTTTTATATCACTTCTCATACAACCCATCCTTCTTTCCTTTGTCCTCCCCCTCCCTCTCCATCCATCCACATTTCTATTCATAACTCTTTTAGTTACATGCATTTCATCCCTCCTCTACACATGACCATACCAAGATAAGCGGTTCCCTTTTTGGCACCACTTTTAAACTACTTCCAATGGGTATTCTAGGGTCTTCTTGGTAGATTTAGGTACCTTGGGTTGGCTTCCAGTGTAACTGAAAAAAATGGCATTCATATGTATCCATCTAATGACCTCATTATCCAGTTACAGGGTAACACGATACCCCACGGCAAGACTTGTGCCAGATTTCCTGACATCTGTGTACCTGTAATGACTGTCAAAGATCTACAAGTGATAGACGGGACCCACGGCTTAACGTACTTTCCGGGGCACGGAGGAATCTCAGCATGTTAAGATTGTCAGTCACCCATCCATGGATAGGCCTTTTGACTTCAAAGCCACAAGACCTAATCACAAATTATTTATAATTATCTAACTCATGCAAACTTTGTAACGAGTGCACTTAGCCTCAAACCCCGAAGCTACCACGCACGCCTTTCTGACATAATGTGTATAATCAACGCCACGACTGCAATCATTACACCCTGTATGTGAACTACCGGTACACGAGCAATAACGAAGATTCACGAATGTTCACGAGTAATGACGATGATGCACGAAGAGTGGCGGAGATTCTCGTCATTATTGATACGTTAGGAAGTAACTGATTACCGAATTTTCTTTGGGAGAATTGCGTCACTTTGAGAACTTATTTTGTTTATTAACAAGTCGTGTGTCCGATGGGAAATGCGGTCCGTAAAAGAGGTGATTTTCAATATCCCTTCCTTAGTGCTCCCCTTCGTTGCAAGAGAGGTTTATAGAAAAATCATCATCTTCGTTCATTCTTCTTTATTGAATTAATGGATTTTAGACCTTTTTAGGGTTCCGTACCCAAAGGGTAAAACGGGACCCTATTACTAAGACTTCGCTGTCCGTCTGTTCGTCTGTCACCAGGCTGTATCTCATGAATCGTGATAGTGAGTCAGTTGAAGTTTTCAAAGATATATTTCTGTTACCGCTATAACAACAAATACAAAAAAAACAGAATAAAATAAATATTTAAGGGGGCTCCCATACAAAAATCGTGATTTTTTGCCCTTTTATAGATAATGGTACCTACGGCACCCTTTGTGCGCGAGTCTGACTCGCACTTTATTTAATGAATGAATACCTAAGGGAGAGTTGGAGTTGTTTGCGATATATTTCATGACGTTTCATCCAGACATCTTCCAAAGCAAAAAGCTTACAGTTCGGGAACTATGTTATATTTTAGGTGTAAATACTAGTTCAGAGGGCCTAGTCAAAAATATTCGTGCTAGGCCTAGATTATTGAATTTTCGTTACCCGAACGTTTTCCTATAGAACGTAAAACAAAACTGTCGCTATCCAAATTTTCTATAAGTACACTACTGCCTCAAAATTCAGAGAACGATCTCTCTATTGTCTGTATGATCGATCTTTAGAATGATTTTGCGAACCTAAATATTTCAATTAAATACCCATTCACATAACGCACCATGAGAATAAAAGTGACCTAACACGAAATTTGCATTTTGTGGGAAATCACAAAATTGACTTCGTATTTTAGGGAGAAAGAGACGCAATGTTTATTTTTGTCCATTTCTAGCACGAAATGGTCACTTTTTGATTCATTAGATGATGGACCATGTTATTAGGAGTAGTTACAAGTACTTAACTCAATTCGCCGAAATTTTGAGTTCGGTCACTTTCATTCTCACTGTGCGATAAATCTCCTTACAAAAATCCATAGCATTATTGATAATCCTACCCATCACCATAGCATTAGTAGTATTGTAACCTTTCATTGGGTTATTTAATCAATCAATCCACCTTTTTGGGGGCAAGACGATAACGTAATAGTAATGTTACGTTACTACAATGACTTTGCATAAAATTATTTGTAGTTAATGCTGCCTAGTACTTAAATGTCATAACATCTTTTATAGAAAGGTACTTAGAGTCAGAGCTATGTAGGATGAATAACAATATAATTTAGTCACAACAGATTTATGTTGTACACAGTATCTTTGTAAATCTTAAAGACCCTTCAAGCGGACCGGATTCAAAGTTATAAGCCGGATATTACTTGATGACACGAAAAGCGATATAAGTGCACACATAACATTATGCCTACCTAAGTCAGACAAGGTCAATGGCCTTTTGACATTTAAGTTATTTATTTTGTCGTAGATGATTTTACCTTTCAAGTAGTTAAGTTGTACTTAAGCCTACGCATGACACATTAGTGTTTTGCTTAAAAGATACAATTATGTATAATTGTTGATAATAGTGTATAATAGTGTAATGAGGTGCATGAAGACATCATTATAAACTCGTAAAGACTTTTCCTCACTCAGTAACGTTTTATGGCCAAGATCCTAAGTTTCGCTTTTGTAGGCAATAAACCTTAAATGTGTGCCAAATTTATTGAGATTTGTAAGTTATTATGCCTAAATAGAGATCTTACATTAAAATAATTAAGTACACCGAATTATCTGCAAGCCCAATTAAGGTAAAAAGTGGCACGGATTCATGGGGCAAAATGCAGTCATCTTATTTAAATACCACCACTCAAAAACCCAGCCTATGCGTGTAAATGCAACCCAAATAATTTAGCCACATAACAAGGCGCCTTACGACAGCTCGCGATGATATCTAAACAAGAACCGTGGTCTCCCACGCTTGTATCTCGATACAATAAATGTCATAGATCTATATATTAATGACTTTGCTGATAAAAAGGGCTGTGAATGACTTAGTACATAGTTTTAGGATATTAAAGTTGTTTTTGTAGATATTAATCTGCCTCTATGTTGTCTTTACCTCGATCTTAGATCGCATTACATTCTGCGTACATTGCCTTCTTGTAAAGGCTTTTTCGTATCGATCCGTTCGTACAGAAAAAATGGGGCCAATAACATAATTAATTTGATCTATACTCAGCTGTAATTAAATTATGTATATCGCATTTTGTTCTGACATGCTTGTGGGTTTCATAAAGTCCTGTGTTTCAGATTAATCCGTTTTTTTGGATTCAATCTTTTGATAGTGTTTCCAATTGTGTCTTGTTTATTCTTATTAACTTTTTAGATCATTATTGTCTCAAGGTTTTCAAAAAACTATAAGACCAGAAGGCTGAGCTTTTCTTTCAGCATTACCATTCAACGTGCCAATGTTGCCAATTTTCAGGGCAGTTTTTCCATTGTCACCTATTTTATTTTTTCCGTGAATTTAACTAGTTGTCTATTACTATATGTACGAAATAATCCCCAAGCATTTACGTAGATAGTTAGATCCTAGCGTTCACCTAACAATAGAACAAACTTACAAAGTCTAAGTCGCTTCCTAGAAGTCTGTCCTATTTCTCTTTCCCCATCACACCTCTACTTAGCCTCTTTTACCCCACTTCTATTGACTCAAATGTTTACTCACGGTAGCAAAGATTTACCTAAATTGTTGACCCGCAAAATATTTGTTTAAACACTCAGAAAATCTTACTGCGGAACATTGCTTACTTACACAACTGTTATGTAAAGTTTCTTTGTGAAAATTATGTGTAAAATAATGATGTATTAGTATGCACATTTTAGGCCTCAGGTCGCAGGTCATACTTTCATAAGTCAATTGTAGGGAAGGAGAGAAATCGTGTAACAAATTGTTCATTGATGACATGGTGCTGGTGTGATGTGTGTTCGTGTATGTATGACATGTCAGATGTACACGTACAGTCAAACAAGCTATTTGGGTACAGGCAAGCTTACAATAATTTGAAAAATCTGTGAGTGCGTGTTGTAGTGATTTCTTTTCGGTCTGTTTGGTCTTTTCGGTCGGTACAAGTTTAAAAAGTTATTATTACGCACACAAGAAAAAATAATAGGTAGTATATCGCCGGCTCACGATTTCTTGCAAAGCCCTATTTCTATGATTCCCAATAGGGAATCATAGAAATAGGGCTTTGCATTTTTTTGGGTTTCTCTATCTGGGATTTCTCAATACTACTACGTTACTTTTGTGTCCGTTTAATGTCAATCAACAAACCCCGGGTACATAAGACTTGGCCATAGGCACATATCTGTCTTATCCTGCGTAATGAAGGGAAGGGAAAGGGGGTAATAAACATATTTTTCCTGTAAACCAAATACCTTGTTCCACTGTACCTATGTGTACCGATATTATGACTTGCGTATATGGTATATGGAAAGGTAATTGACCTACTTGTGAATAACTTAGATGGATGTGAAGTAGCATCTGCATCTATTTGCCATTGCCATAATTACCAAACGTCATTACGGGCAATTTGTTTTGAACAGCTGTTGAAAACTGACCAATTGACAACCGGGGCAGTATAGCTTTGTCTTTGATATTAATTAAATAAAGTTGATAGAATCATCATCAACTTCTTGCCCTAATGCGGAGTAACAAGTTTTCATCTTAGTCTTTCCTGTCAACTGTCACGCAATTTTTTTTATAGTGGTAGGTTCGGGTTTGACCATGATCTCACCTGATGGAAAGCGATAATGTGGTCGACGATGGAGCACATTTGCTTAGAAGTAACCTGTTCATTATTGATTTAAAGACCTGAACTTGGGTTCATAGCTATCAGGAAACAGCTTTTCTCTCTCTTTTCTTTCATATCATTCCTCATTCTTCTTTTTTGGCCTCTCGGTCTTTCTCTATCCGTGCACGTTATAAAAAGCACCTTAATTTGGATGTTCTCTTTGCCAACCATGAGTACTTAATCATGGTTAGGTTAGAGCGACAAGACAAAGATTAGGGCCAGGATGACTAAGCGTAGGGCTTCGAGAGTTATAGAAATTGTAACTGTCCAGAAGTCAGTTGAAATTGCTACTCGTAACACCCACATTAACGTAGACAAATAGACTGTTTCATACACATCTAAACCAAGAAGGCTTTCTATATAAGCCTTATATAACGAAATTGAATTTTACTGTTCTTCATTTGAAACAAATCCTTTGTAACAATTATTTAATACTGTGTTAATTTTAAACAATGCACTATACTGTCACAATTTTGCATAACGTCATTCTTAGCATGCGTGGGAGTCGATCTGATTGAATGATGATTGATAACACTTTTTCAAATGAATTAATCTTGAAAACCGTATGATTGGAATCTCGTAACCTAGTTTTGTTGTAATGATTGAACTCATGACTTCTTTGTATTGTGTTTTGATTGTCAGAAATGCTCTGTTTATCCTCACCAGTAGAGTTCCTATTTTGGAGCCAGACTTTTTTTTAAATCTATTTTTGTTAAGTAGCTTTTATCAAAGATATGCCAGCCCCATTGTTCCCTTTACATTAATTTGCTTACTTAAACAGTATTAGTTTATAATATTACTTAATATTTAATTAATTAGAGCTATTCGTGGGGGACCATAATTAAATGGCACAACTTTTTAATAATCTCCGAAGACGAGATGGATCGGTTTATGCCTACATCAAATTTATTAATTTTAAAATCCTTCACGTTCTACTCCGTTTTGAGCACACTCCATCAGCCAAGGAGCCAGATTTATTTATAATCTTATGTATTTGGTCTCTTGATTTGATGCTTGAACATCTTTCTAGAATGCGGGCCTTATTACAGGTGGTACAGTTGTTCCACTATCATCTCGATAACTTTCAGTACATCACATGTCGTGACGTAACATAATGACTGACAGACACGCGGAAGCCGGTGACCTTTCACAGTTTTTGTTAAAGACGATGCGTCTTCATACGAACAACGTTATAATCAGTGATCGGATAATCGGGCGCTTATTTACCTAAACTTCTTCCCGTAAAAGAATAATATGGACATTCCTTTCTGAATAAATAAGTAATCCCGGGTTCCCGGGATTGAACAATTGTGTAAAAACAATTATAACAAATTAATGAAATTATAGCAGTGGTTATTTTGATTAAGTATCTTTATGTTATTCAAAACAAATGGAAAATCATAACAACTCATTGTAAATTAAAAGTTCCATTAAAATCGGCTTTTCTAATTTAAAAAATTACAATGAGAGTTCACAACCACTTCTAACTATATTTTGTATGCATTTTTAGCAATGTTCGTATTATACTTTCGTGGAAAAGTGAAGTTTAGGTAATTAGCGCCCGAATATCCGATTACTGGTTATTATGCATGGAGTTAGGGTTCCCAACGGCGTTTTTTGAAGAAATGTGACGATTCTGTACTCCATGATTGAAATAACAGTATTCGCAGTACAGTGTCGTTGATTTTTACATTAAAATATAGTCTTCGTTCTGTCTGCTCGCCAAATCCGCAAAAATACACCGTGAGTGTTAAAAAGTGACAAGAGCGTGCTCTATTGCTTTTAACCATACATGCATAAGCTAAAGTTCATGCTGGGGTTGGCAGAAACTACAGAATGCAAGCTGCTAAGATCCTTATGAGAGTTCATATTATTTTTACTTAGTTTTCGTTTTTTCCGCCCGTTTTTATACCTTACCAAAGTTAACTAGAATACCTTGTATTAGGTAGAGTACCCACGATTAGCAGCCATGTGTAAAGTTGTGCTTACACAAATATACATACATGACAAATGCATACCATTTAAAATAATGTTTTGTGGTGTGTGGAAGAATCGTGAGGTGCTCGCGTAATAACGTTTAATTTTGAGAAAGTAATGTATTTTTTAATTAATTGGAATGGATTCGTGAGGTCCGTGGATATCTTGATGTGTCAAATTTAGATTAATATATGATAGTTTCACTTTGTTGTAAAATTACTTACTTTACATTTTTCGGGGGTCGAATTCAATCCTAATGGCTCAATTTTTAACTTAAGTCTTGAGGTCAAAAGTCTCCAATGCTTATTAGAATGCTTTGAAAGAACATAAAAATTTACACGTGTTTTAAATTGGGCAAGCCTACATGAACAATTTTCGAGATGTAGACTCTTTTACAGATTAATTACAACCCAAAAAAAAAAGAAATTTGTAAACGGTTAGATGACACTTCCTTACGAGCAGATGTAATTTTTTGATGCTTTGTTTTGGTTTTTTATAAGTTTACCTTATTTGTCCGTTTTAGTTATTATAGTTAATTTGTTAATATGTTTCTATATCTCCGTAATATATTTTTTATTGCAAATTTCCTTGAGAGTTCTTGCTAATAATCCTAAAAGCTCTCACAATGACACGCAGATTAGCACAAACAATGACAAACATTGACATAATGCAACCAGTACAAAGTCCTCGATATTGCGAAACACACAAATATTGGTCAATTGCTGCACTCTGCATTAGCCTTGAACACTCGTCCTTGTCTAGATGACAATATTTCACAAGCAATTGCATGATTCTGAAGAGTTCATGTACACTTGTCAATTACTGAAATGATGTCTGAAATAATTGTCACCATGCGTGGGCACTATTTGATTCATTCATGAACTTATGCCCTGGAATAATTCCAGATTGGAATTATGTTTTTCTGTAATAAGTATTTTGTATCATTTTGCTTGAAAAAAAACCAGCCAACTGCGAGTCGGACTCGTCGGTTCCGTACCATTATCTTTAAAAACGGCAAAAAAATCATGTGTGTTGTATGGGAGCCCCACTTATTTATTTATTTTTCTGTTTTTTTTTTTTGTATTTGTTGTTATAGCGGCAACAAAAATACATAATCTGTGAAACAGACAGACGGACGGACAGCGGAGTCTTAGTACAAGGGTCCCGTTTTACCCTTTGGGTACAGAACCCTAAAAAAACCATAAAAAAACAAAAACATCCCATGGAAAAGTGCGTAGACTATCAAAATCATGACCACCAAAAATTACTACTAGAGAAGAAGAGAGAAGACGTTGAGGCGTGATTGATTGACTAAAATCCAAGCATCTAAACATATAGACATTCCAATTTATAACATTGATGTACGAAATGTAGGACGAAAGATATTAAACCGTGGCTGATATTCACACTTGAGGGTTTTCAGAATGGAATTTTCATTAGCATTGCAGTCTATATTTTGTGCTAAGATTTTGTGTTACTAGTGAAAAGTGAGTGTCCTAAGTGTTCCTTATATGCCCATGCATATAAATTGTAAAACACAAACGCAATTTTATCTCATTATGGCATAAACTTGACTGGATCTTAAAGTAAGACAAATCATCAAAATATGCTAAATGAATGCAAAAATGTCTCAAAAACCAGACAACTCACTGACTCACCACAATCATTAGGTAACGAATAAAAAATTATATCACACCAACGAAACCCATAAATTGTATGCAAATAACATTATGATATACTTAACAAATTTGCATGAATATAATCTAAATATTCCACTGTCATAGTGCAAACCGGAAATGCTTTGGACAGAGAAAATTAGCATATTTACCATACTGATATATTAGCATATTAATCAGTGCGGCATACATTATGTATGAGTCCTCTCTGCTCTTTAATAGTGTAATGGCTAAGTAGAATTAAGTGAGAGTTCGTAATTGTTATTAGGTTGGTTTCACGGTGAATGTTGTCTGCAGTGTCGTACATAAATAATAGACCACCCATAGACCACCGATTCTGCTGTAGCAACAATGTCACTGCAGTACAATTATCATCGTCATTTTAGCCGAAAGACCAATGGGCCTTCCCCAAATTTTAACACTTCGACCGCGTCTAGCACCTAGGGGTTCCTGTGGCCTTTACCAGATTTAAGAATGACACTTATCAATTTTCGGGCTTTGTGCAACGTTATTCGAACGGATTTTCAGTATGAATATGGATAGCTATGAGAGAAAAGCAGTGAAACGATAGCTGGACTGAGAGAAAGATGATAAGGATGCAAGATGTCGACTAATAAAGAATTATGGAAGAATACATGTAACACCAAGTCAGTTTAAATTGGGACCAGAACAAAAGCATGACGTGGATAATGGTAATTTCTTTATAAACATTAATAAATATATATGTATAACTCTCCTGTTATTGAGTGACTAAGTGACTGACAGACAACGCACAGCCGAAACTACTGGTCGTAAAAAAAATGGCATGTGGGTTCCTTGGGGAGTATGGGGGAGGATTTCCCGAAGGAATTCCTATGGGAACGGGAAAAAACGGGATATTAGTGTACAAAGCCGCGGGAAAAAAACTAGTTTATAATAAAGTACATTTTCTTTTACTTATATACAATGTAGAGTGCAAGGTAATCACATTTTATATTTTATGTAATATCTACGTACAAAATGTTTGTTATAAAACGATACCTACCCATATTATTTATAAATATCGCAACACCAAATCCAATCACTGATTTAAAAAGCACAATACCTCATTTACATAACGATTCAAAAAGCACATTATGTGTTACATCACGATTCATCACTTTTATCAAACCACACATGGTTGCTTAGTCGGAAGAGTGTTGCTTTGAGTGACATGTCGAAGAATATCGTCGATAAGTTATGACGATCGATATTATATGTAGTATTGTAATGTTGGTATTGCGTTATTTTGTATCTTGGAGGCTTAGTTGTTACCTCTTCGGTTGGGTGTTTTAAGTTTTTTCAGAATTCAAGATTGTCGTATACGTATTTGTGCACATTACCATCATCATTATTTACAAAAACCCAACCATTCGCACAAAACGTTTGGGAATACTTTTATTGTGCGGCCAGAGTCTGTGGTGTGCCTGATAGCTTCAACCTGGGAGTCTTCAAGTCAAAAAGCGAATAGCTTACCTCTAGGCAAGTGTGCTCCGTCGTTGAGTACACCATTGACCATCACCAAGCTTGGATTTTCCGAAGGAATAAGAGATTTTGGATAGTAATCTAGAATTTAATACCATGTTCAAGGATTCTTTTCCCTGTCTGGGGTCCATTTCCTTTTTCCAAGTTCCTGTTTCTCATAATTGCATATTGACTAAAAACGACCATTACACCAGCATCAGTCACAAATCAACAAGAATTTGACAACACACCCCATTCACAAGTCCAGGGTAACACCAACAACCTATCTTCTTATTAACTTATCTTCAAACTAAAAGACTACCATTTAAGGTATAAACGAAAGCAAAATGGCAGTCGTTAGACATACGACAAAACGTTCTACATTTCTTGTTAGCACTTAAAGATGGTATCAGCAAGCTCCCACGAGTCCTAGGTAAACCTAGATATGTAGGTACCACAGAGCATCGAGAAGCATCAACAGCCATCAGCCAGCTAGAGACGGTATTGGCAAAAAATATAGCGGTATTTGGAAACTACCACAGACGCTACAAAATTTACAATCACAAAAATGTATCTGACGTCACACAAATCCTAAAGCATACATCAGCCCGACAAAAATCATCGTGCAGTTGCCCATCACACACCAGTCTAATAGGAGGATCTTCTCTTTTCAATGAAGGATGATGATTTTACACCCACTTCCTCATACCTCTATGTAAACCTAGCGTTCAATTTAGCGGCTCGTGACAATTCTGATTATGCTTACGACACCCGAAACTTCTCAAATCGTTTATTGCAATCCGTAATGTACTGTGTGTACACAGGTGGTAAATAAAATTTGTGGTTGAGGCTCTAGATGAAGTGTAATTTTATTAGCGAATACGATTGTGGATAAGCCAAAATATAAAGGGGACTATCACGAGACCTTTCGACAGCGTTTGTCAATTCCAAACATTTTTGACGTATGAAAATCGCCTTCACCAAGCTACTGCTAACACAATGTCACTTGTCTAGATCATCTTTATAGGTCATGATTTTTTTCCTTCGTTATTTTCAATGGCGTCTTTACTCATTGCCAGCGTGTCGTTCTGTGATCTGTGGCGGACCTAGGAACCTAGGTACGAAGGGAAAGTGCCGCCATGCAGTGTGATATATTACCATGACTTCGTTTTGGTATCATGTGACTGGGAAATGTGTTAGGATTTCAAATGTTTCCCTATTTTTGGTTTGGATTGCATAAGTTTGATATCTTCGTTTTAATACGTCGTGAATGTGGTATGACATGATATAGTCACAACGCAATAATATTTATAGGTTTCATGCAGTATGGCGGAAACATGGTGGTTTCATATTATGAAAAGGCGTGGTCTATCACAAAGAGTGTCATCATCAGTGATCGAATAATCAGGCGATTATATACCTAAACTTCTTCCCGTGAAAGAATAATATGGACATTCCTTTCTGTATAAATAAGTAATCCCGGGTTTCCAGGATTTTAGCAGTTTTAGATTATAGCAGTAGATTATTATTATTTTATTTATTTATTTATTATAGCAGATACTAAATCAAAATGATTTAGCATCTTTATTTTATTCAAAACAAATGGAAAACATAAAAACTTTCATTGTAAATTAAAAGTTCAATTAGAATCGGCTTCTAAAAATTAAAAAAAAATTACGAACGATTCCGGGATCCGGGATTCTGAAAAGCATGTCCGTATTATACTTTCGTAGGAATAAAAGTGAAGTTTAGGTATAATTAGCGCCCGATTATCCGATCACTGGTCATCATAGTGTCAAAAATCGTTGTAGATAACTGGTCAAAGGGGTTCATGTTTACCTAATATGAAGGGTCGTTATAATTCCGTAGCATGTTTTAAAATATTACACAACACCCATCGTCTACCCGCTATCCTACCCAGGTCATCGGTCCAACTTGTGTGAGGCCTTGTGGGTCGCCACTCTAGAACTTTTCGGCCCATTGACAATGTTCTGTGAGCAACGTGCCCTGCACTTCAGTTTGTTGGCGATCCTTCGGACTATGTTGTAAAATACCCACATCAACAAATACCTGTTTATGAAAGTATTATACGAATGGCAAATATAACAAAGGACCTTCAAAAACATTAGGATGCCTTTAACGGATTAGTGTGAAATGGCACCTCAACAAATTTTTTTAGACTTAAAACAATGTTAATATGTTACTTAAACAAATCGGTGTCGATTATGTCCACGACTCGAAACATTATTAATAGTATCGTAATATTCAGTTAAATAATAATGTATCGGCTAATCTGCGGATGGAAGGATTACAGCATCATAATGATTAATGTAGATCTTAATGGGAATGTGCTTAGGAGCACGCTAAATGATTCATCAGAGCAATAATAATAATAATCATCATAGATTACTTAATCGTAAACGGCTATGTTGGTCTAGTATTTGCAGCATTCTCACGGTGTTTCATAAAAACTTTCAAGTCTTCTCTTGGAAATTAATGGATCGATTTTAATGAAACCTGTAAAAATATATCATGCGTTCTGAGGCAAGGAGGAGTCTCGGTTCGTATTTATCACCCATCCACTGATTGACCTTGGCAAGAGCCGCTTAACTTCGAAGATCTTCCCGTGCTATTACTATTTAGCCTCCTCTTTACAAACGAGAGAATTAATTTACAGAAAATTAATTGTTGACATATTTTTTTAATATTAGCCTATAATGTCTCGCTCCGGGGCAAAGGCGGTAGGCCCTTTCAGAAATTCGTTTTCGCGCCATCTCGTAACTGCCTGCATAGTGCACAGTAGGTACGATAGTTTAAATTTTCTTTAGTTAGGTACATTACTAGTAACATAGGCACTCTGCGATAAGCTATGTTAGTATCAAAGATGAACGACCTTATAGTAGTCGTGCGCGCGGAATAAGATCAAGGTCAGCAAACCAGACTGGGCTTTCTCTAACCTTTGAATAGTATTATCATAGTAAACTGATCTAGAAAACTGAACTTGTTCTTCCTAGAGCCCTTCGTCTTGAAAGAAGAAAGGAGTGTTCTTTCAATCATCACATTTTGTATATGGGACTGTTTTCTTCCATTGAATATATAGTAAACTGATCTAGAGTCAATCTACAATAAAAGGTGTATTGACATTATTATTTTTGAGAACCACACCATATTTTTCTTTTTTTAATTAACCTACTTCGTCCTATTGCTGGATAAAGGTCTGCCCCCTTTTTCCCAGCTAACTTTATCCATCTGATTCCTCCAGCCAATTAGTCAGAAATGAGTTCATTTGAACTCATTCCTGGCATAACGTTTTTTTTACTATTTTTAGGCACTTGACCACTATCTCACCTGATGGTAAGCGATGATGTGTTTGAGGATGGAGCACGCTTGTCTAGAAGTAACCTATTCACTTTTGACGTAAAGACTCCCGGGTTGTAGCTATCAGGAAACACAGATTCTGGCAGGCCACTCCTTAGCTGTTCGCACAATGAATGTGTGTGAATTACGTTATGACAGCGTTTTTTAGGTCTGTCTCGGTAACGACGCCAACTGCATCGTGCGTCCTGTAAGTTTGAACCGCCCAATCCTACTTCAGTAAAGCAGATTTTTCTACACAAGATATAATTTAAATAAAAGCTACAAGGACATAATGTAGTGTGAAAAGAAAGCACGAAAACCTTAATTCTTTAAAGCTATTCGCAAAATGTTATTCCAAATTTAAGCAGAATCTAATCACATCTAATCTTATCTAACATAATTATCTAACTCAACTCCAATAACTTATCTTTAAATCATAATCTCACACAAAGTAACATGGAAGTGATCAAAAAATAAAAATATCCGATAGAAAATAGCTTCCTTTCTAAATTGTACATTCGTGAGGTCAAGTGTCATAATATGACAACGCACTATTACGTAATGTGACGAGCAACAGTGATACTGAGAGTATTCGCGGCATACATCTTGTTTATGTAACCGACTGTACATCTTTGGGTTGCAGACGAGCGTTTTTTAAGTTATCAAGATTACATCTGAAGTAATATAATAAAGAAGAACTGATCAGATTTAAAAAAATCCTGGCACTGATTGAAGATAGTCTGTCGCCGTGTGCTAAAGACTACTTTTTATTTTGAAAAAACAAAAGATATGGAAAAACGCTTGTGCTAGATAAGTAACTTACCCTGTTTGGGTCTCACAAAAATAGGAGGAACTAAGGAATCACAAAGATGAAATAGAAGATTTCATTTCTTAGCTTTGAATTCCTATATTCTTCTATAAAATATCTGCAGCAAAATTCAGATAAAAAGCAGTTCCTACTACTGGGTCACAGGCCTCCTCTCTGTGCGAAGTAATGGGTTGTAATCTACCCCGCGGGCCCAGCGTGGATTGGTAGATGTCACATGTCACCGAAGCTGGGAATTGACGGTTTCCTCGCGATGTTTTCCTAAGCGTTTTTATTATTGTTTCTTTTAATTTTTTAATTTAAATATTTCTTTTATTTAAATCCATCAAGAGACTTCTCATTAATATCCATAAAACAACCATAAAAATAAAACCATAATTCTCTTAAAACATAAACGGGATAAGAATAACATAATAAAACAGTTTTACGAGTAAAATGTTGCAACATGATTGATGGTGTACTGAATTTATTAATATGATTACAAGAACAATGGGTGTAGTGTGAACATTACTTGTGGGAAATGAATTATGTTCTTTCCTTACATTTAATATGCATGCGTGCAATGAAGTGTTGTTTCGGCTTATCGTTAATCGATTTAGTAATACGCTGTGTTGATAATTTGTTTGCGTTTTATAACTACCTTATTGGTTTATGTAATCGGCTTGTTTATTTTACTGACTGTTGAGTTGTTTTTATTACTTTAATTGTTAGAGTTTCTGCCAAAAACCTGAATTAAACTGATGAAAAGATTCTATTTTCAATACGTCCTGTTAGCAAAACGACCTATTCGCAAAACGATCTACGTTTTGATACGGAGACATAATAACAGTTATCATCATATTTTTTTCTGATTTTGTTACACGTTACTTGGGGTCAATGCAATACGTTTTTTTTTTTCGTTTCTACCTTGTCAATCGCCACGATATAATTCTATTCTTTTGGTTGTGAATTGTGTTATATTTTTTTTGTGTTCATTAAATTATACTTAGGTAATATGTTAAATAACTTTTATTTGGAGAGTAAATGGTTAAAGCGGTTCGACATAATAACTGTTGAAATTTCCTATAATTCTACTTTAAATCCACACCTTATGGATTTAAAGTAAACAATATAATAAAACACTATTTTCAAACCTTGAAGTTCTAAACGCTAGTCTGCACAGCCTGAACTCTAACATTTCATTGCATCAGAGATCAAGAAGACCCTAAAACAATAGTTTTCACCCTACATGTTCTCACTCGTAAAATTGCAAGTTTAGACCCTTTATTCAAATCAATTGGGTTAAAACTTGCATGACAACTTCTTTGATAATATAAAGGTGTCATGCTCATCCGGGTGTGACAAAATTAACTTATGACAATTGTGATGGTTATGTACACAATGGGCCACGTTTTTCCGTAGTTTAACGCCCATTGTCTACTCGGAAATTATCAATGGGCGTCGAAATGAGAGTGATAGTCCGATTACGTAAGTCGTCTCGTCGCCTAGATTATAAGTTCTTTGTCAAAACATGTTGGGGTACTAATTTAAACTCTGTGCAATCTCTTTTCGTTATCTACATCATATAAAATAAAGCCGTTGTCTGCCTTTATATCTCTGCTTACTTCTTTTTAGGGTTCCGTCCCCAAGGGGTAACCAATGGAGGCCTATTACTAAGCCTCCGCTGTCCGTCCGTCCGACCATCCGTCCGTCCGTCCGCGCCTGTCTGTCAGCGGGCTGTATCTCAAGAACCGTAATAGGTAGTCAGTGGAAATGTTCACATAGTGTGTATTTCTATTGCCGTTATAACAACAAATAATAAAAATTGCATTCAATTGAAAATTAAAGGGGACTCCCATATTAGAAACGTGTTTTTTTCGGTTTATGGTACGGAATCCTTCGAGTGAGAGCCCACTTGGCCGGTTTTTTAACCACGTGACTGATTTTGTTACGGTTTCCATAAATTGAAAGAGCAATAAAGAAGGAAGGTTTGTATTTATAAATTGCACCAGAGCGGAGCCGGGGCGAAAAACTAAGTATAACTTAAAAAAATCTATCTCTTTGTTCAGCTGTATCCCATTATTTGGGGTCAGCTTTACTAGTTATTTTTTACCAGACCTGTCTATGTCGTTGAGATACCTGAGTTTTCTGAATTTTGTATTTTTTTATTTCAGTAACAAATATTCAGGAACGTTTTGCCTGTTCCGAACATTGAAAAATCAAAAAAATATGTTAAAAAATCTTCTAGATTTTGTATGACCCAAACCAGAAACTTCACAATTCGTATGACCCAAATCCCATTTCACAAACCTAAAAAGGCTAGACCGCAGATCGAATCGACATCAAAGATGACAATACATCCCATTCTAAGCTAATCAAAACATATCGAGTGTGACCTAAAGCTATATATACATACATAATACACACACTTTACACCACATTACACAACAATACGTGTAAAATATATAATATTGTACACATTTGTAAACATTTTGCAGTTACGCTCGTGACAGGAGGATTAGTTTGACGAATAATGTGTTATATTTGATGTGTAACTGGCTTTAGGCAATGAATTAGCAAGTTTAAGGGGAAATTGAGAGTTGCGTCAGTTTTGGTTGAAAGTAAAAGTTAGGCATGTGAATGGAGTAGTAAAGCCATAGGACTGACAGAATCAAAAGCATTATAAGAAAATAATTCGTTTGAAAATTTGAATGAATAAATTTAATAAAAATATTAAGAATAAGAAGATTTTTTTTTTTTTTTTTCTCACTTACTATCATCGATTGTCAGATTATAATTGAATCCTATCCCACAATTAATGTGAAATAAAGGTAGTCAATAATATTTTTTTGGTGAAATAGCACTAATTACAAAACAAGAAATGTAAAAGTTACTCGAAGATGCAAATGTAATGGTATAATTTCTAAGTTAACAGTAATATCAAGACCAGAACAATCTCATATCAAAATCAAAATACCAATTCATGAAAAACATTTCATATTTTTACACCACACTGGTGTAAAATATGAAATTAAATCTAGAATGAAAATATGTTTCCTAATTATCTTTTACGACTTTGATTGCCATCGTCCCACATACACAATACTTTTTTAACACTTTATTATTCATTTTCATATCCAATGATCTACATTCTAAGTCTAAATCTAACTTTTACGTTTAAGTTGCGTTAGCCGTCTCACGTTACAAGTTAAGTAATTGTGCATTGTGGTCCCTGGTTCGATTCCCAGACTTATCAAACAATAGATTTATCTATTCTGCTGTTATGCTAAGCAGACCTTGACTTGTTTTACTTTGATTTTTGACTAGAATTGAGGGTAGTTTAGAATGGTGTCGATTTAATGACTTGATTAGATGTTTGTAGTTGTATAATTTGTTGCCTTAAATGCTTCAATGATGCAATCGTTTAAGTTTCTGTTCTTGCAATTAAATGTATAATCATTTAATTGCATCGAATCATGCTGGGGCATGTCCCGATTTTAATCAAGTCGTTATATAAAGAGTTCTTGTTGTTAATGAAGTATATTCATTCCAAGAAAATTCATCCGACCCTAGAATTTCCACATGTCTCCTTTTAAAAATGTCAGTAATTTTTTCGAGGGTACTTATTAAATATTCACCAGTGCTTTTAATAGTAACTTAAGCCGTCTCGCCTATTATGGTTTTCAGTAAAAATCAATCAGTGTGACTTGCCTTTTCCTAACTATGTCGGGGTTGGCACCTTTTTTTTTTTAACGTGGGCATGTCCATATGGATCTCCTCTGCCCTGGGGCGGGCGGAGAGGTCTGTCAGACTCTTACTGACTAAAACCACCCCGGTGTTTCATCTCCCACCTACGCCGGGGATCGCGGGAACGTATGCTACTTCCGTAATCCCCGGCTGATGCCGGTCCGTCTCCGTGGGCCACCTCGGGTTAGCGGGGGGAGTGAGGTATTTCACTCCCCTAACGACGTCAAAGAGGGGCGCACGGGAACACCACGCGCCGCCACCTCGGGTCCGGATGAATAAATGGGGAAACATTTGGGGTCGGCTCCTAGTCTATCTGTATGCACCTTAGTAGGTACCAGTAATTTACATGGAGCGATTGCCTATTTAACCTAACTGGACTCTGTAACTGGATACTCCTTGGCAAAATTGACTTACAATTTTCTCTCTTCTGACTACCAAAACGTCTGTCAGCGATCTTCAAATGACACCCGGTAACTAACGGTACTAACGGCTTATCGTGATTTCCGAGGCTCGGCGGAGTCTCGGTATAAAATGGATGGTCACCCATCCACAAACTGACCTCGGCAAGCTTCGTTTATCCTCAAACCGACCGTCCGGCTTTTATCACATAGCCACGTGTGTGTGTTATTTAACAAATAAACAATGATTATTTAACAGAAATCTCTGTTTATTTCCAGATGGTGCGCATATGCGCTGTGGTGGCGTTGTGCGCGCTCGTCGCGTGTGCCGTCGCCGCTGAGAGCTCATCTCGTTTCCGTAAGTATCCGCTATATTTTTTACATGTAACGATTCAATTATAAGCACTTTCAAATATCTGTAGAAAAAATAAAGAAACCAAAAATAGAAAAGAAAAGCAAAAGCATGATAATGCAAATACATACAAAAAACGAGTATAACTTAAGAAAAAAACAAAGAAAACTTGAGCACACACGATGCCCAGAAGGGCAAAATGGTTGTTTGTATTATTTGTTATAGTCTCCCGTTTGACCACAATCTCACTTGATCGATGGAAAGCAATGATGTGGTCGACGATGGAGCACGCCTTCATAGAAGCAACGTATTCACTCTTGACTTAATACTCCCAGGTTGAAGCTGTCAGGAAATAAATTTTAACATTGAAGCCATTTCATTCATCCATTTGATCTTAAAGCTTTGAGCTCATTACCAAATCCAAACCAATGTGCGGATCCTGATATTTTTACACCAAATAATTCATACCCTAGCATTTATCTAGTATGTCAAAAGCGTAACTTGATTTAGTACTAAATATATAAACAGGTGCCACCTACCTAAATCCTCCCCTTCATTCTTCCCGCGGGTTCAACCTAGATGAGATTGGCGGTACATGGCGATTTGATAACCATGAAAATAGAAAGGCATATGTTGGTGGGCGAAGTTGGGCTGTGGATGATGATGATGAAACATTCCATGCACAACAATAATGACACATGTAAAAGTTCAAACATTATGCACTTAGCACCAAACCCACGTCGGTGTACTTATGTCACAGTTTACACCTAGGAAATATTGTCGAACACAAACGCATGTTAATAGACACATGTTCACTTATTGTTAACAACATTGTTGAATGCTTTATGCACTTCATGCGTTCCTGGTTGCCTGGTACCTCAGTTTGGAGAATCAGTTGTGAGGTATAGGCACTTTCACGTTTGCATGAGTAGCACAGTGCTTGAATGAGTTATAAGACTGTATTGAAACGATTCGATAAGGTTTCATGTATATGTCACCGAATTATTGCAAACATTATAAATTTATAATATATCGCGTAAAGTTGTAAATTCTTTCTTCTCGATGAAACGATCGAATTTGTTACAATCTTACGATGTTTGCAATAATTCTGTGAAATACATTTTTAACTTCATCTATACCATCTCATATATTAATTACCTATTGAATAATATTGCACCTACGAATAGTGGAACCAAGTATCCCATAGTCTAAGCGTATTAAACCTGGAACATTGGTAGAGTAGTTATAGGTCCTATGCAGTCTGTTATAGGCAAAAACTTAGTAGGAAGGAAGTGTTAGTGGAAGGATTTCCCTCACTCAGATGTCTGTTAAGCGGTCAATAACACGAAATCACTTATTCCTATGGCCAACCACACTGTCGCGGTCGCAAGAGTCAACTGCAACGGTGATAGTTTAGATTACACATGAAATTGGCTATCATCATTCTAAATAGATAATAAGTACCTATAACCAAAGTTGTATAAACAATAAAAAAGATTAATATGGACAATTTTGGCACATCAAAAGCGAGATTATGATGATGATGCTTTTAATGAAAACACTCACACAAAACACCAAATAAAGATACTGAAAGGAGAGCTAGGAATTTGGAAAATCTTTGAGTAACAAAAACGAAATGAATAGCGTGAAAAATTGATTCAAAAGCTAGATTTGGGTAGAAAAAGAACGCATAATTTAGCCTTCAACTCCTAAGTAAGAATGCATAATAAGTTTCATACAAACACGTTCCATACAATGGGTAAACAATATCGTCAGACTTTTGGGCTCATTATATAATTCGCAATCGCGTGAATTGTACGACGATTGTGCGATCATTGTGCGATCGCAAAAACAACCGATATTGTCAAAGTTATCTCATTATTCAATACCTCTTTTGTTAGTGGCGATAATTTGATTGGTTATTTGATAAGATTAATTAGAATGAAGGAATGAAATATTGATTATCGATTTCGGACTCCTCGATTTCCACATCTATATGTAATCGATTAATTTTGCAATTGATTCGCAGCCAGACGTCACACTTTTGCAAATTAAATTTTATTTTTATATAAGCTAGGAAAAAAACATAGCAAAATTAATAAGAGTTATTAATAATCGATTTAAGAAAAGATACGTAATTTCGAATCAAATTATTAATTAATGTTTTTTTTAATACTAAAATACATGTTACGTATAATTTGACATTTCAAAACAGATTCTTATTGGTGTTATTATTATTTTGATTTTTTGGTACAATTTCATGACTTCGGAAATAATTTAGGTAAAGGTAAAGCGCAGTCCTAAAAGAAAGCGATCATCGCGCGAATAGGCGATTATTTCATCGCTTTGTACTAGGACTACGCTTAATAATAGTTCAGAGAAAATATGTAAATAATTTTCCCTCTCTTTGTATATAAATATTTTTCATGCACATTTTTTCCAAATGCTTGTATAAACAGCAAGATGCATGTTACTTTTTAAGCTATTTTGTAAGTCTAGTCTAATGTAAATTTTGTAAAAATATGTACATAAATATTTATGTTTATTTAATGTTTCTTTTATGTATTTTTGTGTATTTAGATTAATTGTAATATGTTTTACAGAACCAAGAAAACGCAAGACTGGTACGTACACATACAGATACAGCCTTTTTTGTGCAACCTTATTATTTGGGTACCTACAGCATTGATTTATTGATTGTTGGTTACAAAATGATCGTGCAAACTCAGAAGTTCAATGCTCCTTGCTAAAAACACACAGAAAAAAGCAAGGAGAATTAAATAAAATGTAACTTTAGACATCTCTAGACTAATCTGAAATTTCATTCAAAATTTAAAATTTTATGAAAAAGTGTCTATACCGTCTTAAACCTTTTCAAGTCCGGAATGCCATCGACTCTATAAACACACTCGTGGGCAATGTTTCTGAGAGGATATCAAACTCACAGTAGGATTACTGGGAGCGGGATAAAATATATTTGAATAAGAACGGATCTGCTTATTCATATTTTTTTTTTATCTTGGAACAATCAATAGAATCAATGCACAATGTGCCTGAATGTGTCACTAAACATTCTGCAACACTTACACCGCCCCATGCTTGTAGACAATAAAAACTACCCGTTATTAACGAGTTTATTAATAATCCTCATCTTTGATTACAATTTTAATTTCTACAATCTTGATTAAATTGTTCTATCTTGGCCTCTTGCCTCACTAAGTCTTACGATTTCCAATTACACTTTGAATTCTTTTACTCATTTCGATTTGGTTTATTTCATTCGTCACTTTTATTCGGCATTCAATCAAATGCAGCTCCATTTGCCATTTAAATTGGTTATTTAGTATAATGAGTTTATGAGCAGAAGGCACTCACTCCACGCTTCTAAAACTTTGTATCTTCTTATCCTTTCTTGACATTATGACTATCTTCTTGATACTTCAACACACTTACACAGCTTTGCCCGCAGTTGCACTTGCGTGGCACCTCTTTCTGTTACTTCTTTATTATAGCTACGATATTAATTTCGTTTCATTATAAACATTTGGAATCACGTATACAAACAAACTTTTTGTATGCTTGTCTAGATGACTAATAGCGATAAAATTTAAATTGTTTATGCAATCCATCACATTTTCACGGTATATAATTTTGTTAATATCAGAAATATTTCGGCGGTCATTAATTCTTCATACTTTCGATCTGTCTTCACTTTCTAGCAGTTTTGTTTTTGTGTTTTTGCGCGGTTTTAATGACAATTATTCAACGTAAATTATTAGTATTTTTTATTAGCGTTATAATTACCTTGGCGTCACTTTATGTCTTTATCTGCTTTATTTACTCATGTATATAACTTATTTTTATCTGAATCTTCATGATTTAATATGCATAATCATGTCGTTTGTCGCCTGCAGGTGTAAAATAATAAGTAGTTCTATGTAACCAATTAATATGATTAATATAAGTTTATCTTAAGTTCCTATAAACATTTCTCCTTATATTGTCATCTTTCTATTGGTGTTCAGGTAATCAATTATTGCCTTTGGTCATAGTCATTTTTTAAAGCCTCTTTTCCACGGCCGATTTCAATAACGTATCTACCTTTGGCCAACTGCCAAATTAGCTACAAAAAGTAGCTGAAATATAATGTATGAAAGGAAAACATGACATTTCAGCTGGTAGATAATTTGATAGTTGGTTAAAGGTTGATACGTTATTGAAACCGGCCACTAGTTATTTACATCGATCAATGGAGTCTATTTGAACACGCAAACAATTTGCTTGTTTGTATGATACCATCTACTGTTTCTTCTTTTTCTGTAGTAGTTCTATTAGAATTCTATCTACTGGTGTTAAGCAAGTAATTTCTCTCCTTTTACTTTGTCTTCTGTTGTAAGTTGTGGTTAGTATTTATTCTGTCCTGTGTCTTCAATCTTTTCATGCCTGTACTGTTATAGTTTTTCTTTAGATACTAATTTCTTAGTTTAGTTACTTGGCAACTTATTTTATCATTTAAGTAGGTACTAATTTCAGCTAAATACTAAGATTCTTTGTATTCGTTGTTGCTTATTCTGTTACTATTGACTACTGTTTCTTTGTTAGGGCTTGTTTATATTTTCATGATCATATATTTTTGGTTCTTCTACATAATCTGATCAAAATATAAACAGGTCTACATTGCCTCAATCCTTTGTTTTTCCTTTTATTTCTTAATTTACTTTATATAGCTACAAAATTCTGTCAATGGTTTTAACAATCTTCAAGTCTTGTTAATAACTAGCATCTATCTTCATGAGGTAACAAGTAGTGACTAGAATGGTTGGTGGGGGGTAACCAAAGCCTGGTTACTCATGAAGATCGTGGTTTCCAGCGGACCTACAACCGGAGAAGCAGGCGGAGGTGGACGACATGGTGAACAATTTGCTGCAGTGGATTCAGGGCTTGTACCAACAGAAGAATAGGAAAGGTGCACATTAGTTTTAAGATCTAGGTTATAATAAAGTTTTGAGAACTTTATACGTTTATTATTGTATCTGATCTTAGGGACAATTCAATTGAAAGCTAAGTCAATAGTTTAAACTATAAAATATTTACAGGCAATTTTTTACATAAAATGACGAAACAATGTATTAGGTCATAAATACTGAAGACTTTCCACATACACAACCAGTAGAAAATTTATAAAATCGGAGGACATTAAAAACCACATATTTTGCACGTATCACATTTTCTAGCAATCACTGTGTGCACAAGCACTATGGGTCTTCGTTAAAATATTTTACAAAAGATCCCGTTCTAATTTTTTTCTTTATATATTTCCAGCTCGTCAGTACTTCGGAGGGAAACCAGAGAAACCGAGACCTTTTGAACCGGCAAACCAATACCTGCCACCTGGGACCGGGTACCCAGCTGCTGGCACCAGACCTTCACCGACCTATAGCGAAGGTCCGTCGCCAAGCCCGACGTACCAGCCAAGCCAACCATCCCAGCCATCATACCAACCAAGCGAGTCACCGTACCAGCCCGAGTCTGCTTTCAAACCTGAACAGCCGTTCCAACCGAGCTACAAGCCAAGTCTGCCAACTCAACCTGCCTATCAACCATCGCAGCCGTCTTACCAACCATCTCAGCCTTCATATTCTCCTAGTCCATCAACTCCTAGTTACCAACCAAGCCAGCCCTCTAATTCCCCATCTTCGCCATCCTACCAACCGTCTCAACCATCTCAATCACCAAGTTATCCTTCTTCTCCTAGTTACCAGCCTTCATCTCCAAGCTACCAGCCTTCTCAACCTTCACAGCCTGGCTATGACTATTCAAAACCGGGTTACCAACCTAGTCAGAACGATCAAACTACTCAAGCGATTTACGTGTCACAAGAAACTGGGGGTACTGTAAACACTGGTTCCAGTTCTAATTCTATTTCAAGCGGTGTCAGTGGAACAGTTGTGGAATCTACTCAGACACAAGTACCAACTAACGATGATGACCGACACCCTCCTCACATTCACGAAATCACAGTCGACTGCGGCAAAGAAATGATGACCATCAACATTGAATTCAACAAGGTATATAATGGACTTATCTATTCTCAAGACCACTACAATGACCCTGATTGTGTTTACGTCAGAGAGAATTCCAATCAAGCTAAATACTCCTTCACAGTTAGCCTAAACACTTGCGGTACTAGGTTCTACAGCGACTTCGAAAACGAAGGCCAAGCTTACTTAGAGAACGTCCTTGTTTTACAAAATGAAGTAGGTATCCAAGAGGTTTGGGATCACATCAGAAGAGTGAGATGTCTGTGGGAAGGAAACCTAAAAAAGCAACTGGTCCATTCTCTCAGTGTCGGCATGTTGAACCAGATTACCAGCAACTTCAGCGGAGATACTGCCATGGCTCGCTTGGACATCCAAACTGGAAGAGGACCTTTTGGACCCGAAGCAAATGGCTTAGTCAAGATCGGAGAAATGATGACTTTAGTTGTATCAGTAACAGGAGATGCTGGTTTCGATATCCTTGTAAGAGAATGCATAGCTAGAGACTCTGAAAGTCGCAATGTCGTACCTCTGACTGATAGCAACGGTTGTGTGCTCAAGCCAAAGGTCTTTGGTTCCTTCCAAAAGACAAGAGATACTGGTAACACAGGAGCTTCAATAATAGCATTTGCTTTCTTCAACGCTTTCAAATTCCCTGATGAAATGGACCTTATTATTCAATGCGAGGTTGAACTTTGCAAGACAGACTGTGATGTCTGCCCCAACCCTGGAAGTATAGAACCTAGGAGGAAGAGGCGAGACATCATCCATATTGGTAACAGTACTGTACAGGAACCTTCCACGATTATTGGTAAAGGATTGAGGGTTGTTTTGGCAGAGGATCTTCCACAACCCACAGGTTTTTGTATGTCACCTCCAGCTGCTTTATGGGGAGGTAGTCTAGTACTTTTCGCGTCGTTAATGAGCAGTATCCTTGTATCATACTGTTGGCAGAAATCTCGAGGTTCCGCTAAGTTTTCGTAATCCATTATATATCTACTTGATCTTTGCTATATTTCTATTATTTGTAGAGATATTGAAACGCACCTTCTGCTGAAATCTCGACGATTCTTTGAAATAACGGTAGGTTGATAAGTATTTATAGATATGGAATGTTGTAAAGATATGAAGAAATATGAAGAGTAAGTTATGGTACAAATTTGGTATTTAAAGTTTATAAAGTTGATGAAGTAGATTTTGCAGTTGGCACGAAAGCTTTTATACTCCTAACTTGAATGAACCTAAAACTGTGGCAGATAAAGATCAGACTCATGTAGGTAATGTCTCAAGATCTAAGGGAACAATATAAAATGTCAAAACAATTTTATCCGAATGAAGTGACATTAGGAACAAAATACACTGCCTCCTACATGGTTAGTCTGCCATGGGAAAATCTGCAGTATTCCATACGTTTGATTGCCGTGTGAGATATCGCGTCTTGCGTTAGAGTTTTTTATATGCATGACTTTTTTGCTGTCATTGTTTTCCGTCAGTAAAGTTGCATGTACTGGCGTGGTTTGTGTCGTTTCGTCTACTTGTTTTTAAGTATCATCAAACCTTAGAGTAGGTTAAATTTGTGCTATGATTAATACGGCAGTTTTATTGTGAAATACTTAAAAACTGACAATATTTTTATGCTGACAGAGGAAATCTACTTTCTTACACATGTAAAATAGTTTATGTTTTGTGTTTAAAATTTTTCATTTCATTAAATGGATAACAGATTCCAGTATTAATAAATAACACTGCCTACGAATTGCGATGTTTTTAGGTTCTTACCAATAGGTTAGTTTTAGGAACAGCAATATTGTAATCGTAATTTTGCAATACGAAGACTTTGGGTACCTAAAGAGGAGCCCCTCTTTAAGTACCCGAAATCAGTGGGTTCAAAACCACGAGAAATTTTATCAGCGAAAGAGAATGTCGAAATTCCTAAATATGGGATTACCCACGTGACAATTCGATAGCGCATGTCAAACTCAAAACTTTTGAATTTTTGACGTTGTTGCTGATAGAAGTCTAACAGTCTAGCTTTATAGCAAAAATGATTTCGCTGACGGGACATCACGAATGTGAACTTTTATTTTGCATTTTGTCAATTTTCAAAATAGCTCTAAGCTGACTTTTCGATTGTTTTATGACGTATATTCATCCTCTTCAGTTAAAAACTGTGTCCGATTGTCTGTACCTAATGAGATATACATAAAACCAAAATTGCAACAAAAATGTGGAGTATTTGTTCTTCATAAAGATAAACTACTTACACTAAAAGTATTTTTAGATTAATTGGAGATGTAAAAATGTATTGTAACTACGTATTCAAATAAGTTATTCTATGTGTAAATATTAGATTTAAGTTTTGATAAGTATTAAACAATATTTGTAAAACAATCACTTCTTTTATTATCTATAAGTACCCTGCTAAGAATAACTTTAACATTTCCTGGTGTCTCGTAACAGTTAGAAAAAAGATTATATAATAAAATGCATCCATTCAGATTCATCTAATTGTTTATGTTAATAAAAGTCTCTGTTCTTTTTATGCAAATCAAATTACTTCTGTGAAATATTAAATTAATGCAACATATTAGATTCAGAAACCCACATTTAAAGATGCTTTAAAAAGCAAAAAGAAACTGGTACATTCAACGAAGAATGATTCTCAGTAAAAAGGCTACTGAGATGACGGCTAATAGAAAAGTTTAAAAGAATAAGACACTGCGGCAACCTAGATAGTAGAATAGGAATAAAAGCCAGATAATAATGATGAAAAAGAGAAACAATTTCATCAGCCTGAAATTAATCAGCTATACTGTAGAATCAACTAAAACCATGCTCTGTTCTACAAAAATATATCTACGAAACTGTGATAAGACTTTTTATCGTGTATCTTTAGATCGAATGGGCAAGAAGAATGAATGTCACATTAGTGAAACGTATAAGTGTACAATAATGCACCTCAGATGAGAATGTACATACAATTTCTTACGTTATGAAAAGTAATGCTGGTGATAGAAAAACGAAAAAATTGTGTATCAAGGTGTGACTGTGATGCAGAGGAATGAAGCATTAAACAAGTATCTGAATGCGGATAGAAAGAGAGACTTAAAGAAATAAAAGATTGTGTGAAGGTCATCCTTGCGGCTAATAATGGGGAAGACGAGAGAAATACAAGAAAGAAGTGAAGAAAGAGGTAGTTATAAAATATGTTTGTAGCTGATGCCTGCTAATAATGGGAAGAAGATGATGTACTACGGCGATCCCAAATAAATCGGCATGAGGAAGGTCGATGAGAACTGCTATTAGTTGTCATAATCGCTGCTCTCACACAAAGTGTAACAATACATTGGCAGAAGTATTACACAAAGTTTTATCATCTAACTAGTCAGAAAAAACATCTAACTAGATGGTAAAACTCTACCCCTTCATAAGACTAGTCTTATGAAGGGGTAGAGTTTAGAATAATAGATACTAGAGACTAGTCTAGAATAACTGGACAGTGGAGGTCAGAGGAGCAGTCGATGTGTTCATCTGCATCCAGCTAGACTGGAAGCTGAACAAAAATAAAGTTTGGACTAGACTAGGCAGATGAAGACGATGACTGGTCATACACAAATATAAACTATGATAATACAAATGATTGAGGTCAATGAAAACATAGGCGCTCTTATGATCAAAAACTGAATGAATACAGTGTATCAAACTGTTATCATTCTTCAATGTAAGTGTGAACTGCATTCATTGTTTTGTTCTAAGATAGTTGTTTGTTATTTTATCTCTTGTTTACCAGGTTTACATCGGTACACAACGTATTGTTTTGTGATAACGTTTCATTAATCTATATTTCTAGTAGTTATCTAGCAGTTTGTAAACCAGTATACGGCCTTGTCTAGGGAAACTACCATTACACCTTTTCTGCTACCAGGCAAAGCAATCTCTGCAGCTTCTGTTTCAAATGTGAGTATATGTGAGAATCGATAAAATACAGCGTCATTCATGAGATTGAAGATCCGTAGTTCTATTGGCAAGTCCATTTATTATAATATATGTTCGCTCAACTCGACGGAATGTAGGGTACAGTTTTTCTGCGGTTTTAAGGTTTTCGGTTTTATTTTCACTTCTTTTACAACTTATTTTAATATTTTACAGGGTTAAAATACCTTGTGCAATACCTACAGTATTGCGCAAGTTGTGAAACCTACATGGATAGTATTTATTTACTAAAATATCGTCAACATTTTTAAGATCTCCATACTTGTAGATAAATATTTGGTTATAGTATTGCTTGACGTGTCATACAAGATGATACCTTCTTGTTTCACAAAATTATACAGCTATTTGGAATACTAGCATTTTTTCACGAACGCGCTTTTGAATTAACGCAAAGTTAATCATCACTAAACACGCGTATCGCTTCCGTATCAAAACGTCCTATTCGCATTAGCAGAACGTCAAAAAACAAGTGAATGGGAAAAGTATAGTCATACCACACATTAATATAAGATTTTTAAATGTTACAAGTAAATACCGACAATTTTTGTTTACGCGGTCAATTCATAAAATAGGGACGTATCAATACTAGCTTTTGCCTGCGTAGAGATCTTTAGAATTGGGTTTAGATTGAAATTAAATATATACCTATATCTTGCCAACGCCTCCATCCGGTTTTTTTTCCATGTTGCTGATTTCATGGTGGTTTGTGAGTCTACCACTCATGATGGTTTCAGCCCCAGAAATGCTTATTCATAATTCTGGTCTCCTTGTAGTTAGTGAATCTTTACCGCTCATGTATAGTATACAGCTCCGGAAATACTTCTTCATGATTCCGGTGCTCCAGGTACTTTGTGAGTCTTTGCTGCCCTAGATTACAGTCCGTCTTCGAACTCCTGCTTCTACAACAGTCTCCGTAAGCCTCTGTTCTAGGACAGTGAGATAGTATAATGCTTTCGACACAGGTTGTGTCCATACCAGAGGTATAATAACTCTTTTTCATTATCATATCAACCGAAAGACGACCACTACTGGACATAAGCCTCCCCCAAAGGGTTTGCCATAATCGCCACGATCGCAGTGTGTTGTAAATGATTATATTGAATTGTGGTGCAAGTAGGCGTTATATAGGGAGAGCTGGCACGTTATTTCAGCTTCATATTCTTTCATATTCTGTGTGAAAAGTTAATAGCTGAGTGCGGCTTGCTGAAAAAAGACCAAGAATATTTATCAAAAAGTTTCAGACCGGATCCGTTAATTTTGACTTGATCGGGTGCGGCTTGACGCAGAATGACATCAATAGGGGGAAATCCGGACGAAGAAATTGTCGGCTTGATCAAAATCCCACGATTTTGCACAATAGTGCAGCACCTAGTCAGCTATCAAAACCATCTATTAGTGCACCTTAACATTTTTTAAATTGTTGATTTTATCTTGAGCTCAGCAGCCAGCAGAGCCAATTAATTATATTGTAGAAAATTAAGTAAGTTCAATGAGCAAATGAACTGGAGGAGAAAGTCTACGACGTTGGTGACATTACACCCCTTCAAATGGAGTTGGGCAAGATTTGTAGCTAAACGTAGTTATGACCGATGGAGCAAAGCTTTGACCGAATAGTGGTCTAAGTAGGGTCAAAGAAACCAGAGCATCCAAAAAGCACATTGGGTTTGCCGATATCATTATCGTCAAAGTCGCGGCATACACCTGAATGAGGGTACCATGGAGCAGGAAAGTATGGCAGGAGAAAAGGGTGGACCATAATCAGCAACAGGTGATTCAGGTCTGAAATGATGATGATCAAATAAAAAAAAATATGTACGAGTAAGTATGAATGAAAAACTTTTTCGGTAAGTCGCTCTTACAAACAAAACTACGGACAAATTCATTTCTCTTAATGAAAATGATTGTCAAATAAAATATTTCCACGTCGCACTAGTCGACGTGGCGATATTTTTTGGGTATAATCCTAAACAATAAAACTATATAGAAGTGTGTTTACTTACTAAAACTGTCAACATTTACTTGTTTTATCTATATAGTATAATGTAGATAAATTAGTTTGTATGTACAGATGTTATGTGTGTTATTTTAATAAATAATAGGATTTTTCCTAGGGTCTGTAGCTAAAACTGAAATATTTAAGTGTAACATAGAAGACGATTTGAATCAGTTTAGTTTTTATTTTTATTCATTTACAATAAAATTATTATTATGACCATGGATCGTTCACCTTCTTACAACCTGTGGCAGAATAAACGCAATACCCCTTGAGGGGTCATTGTTCTCATCATTATGAACAACTTTTACTCTGGGACCAACTCCAAAATCGCGAAACCGAAAATGGAGTCGGTTTTTTTCCGCGATTTCAGTATGAGAGGTATTAAGTTTATTCTGTTACAGGTTGTATGATTGATCCCTTTAGGGTTGAAACATAAGGCTCATGAGATCCGAGTGCTCATTGAGTGTTTTGGGACATCAGCAAGTGCCTATGGGAGTGTCCATACCTATCTGGACTATGTCAGATCGTAAAGACGACCCGATGTTTCGTATGTTGACCACCCATGATGTGTAATGTGTATTGAATAGTATCAGAAATAAAGACCTAGGTTGGTCATAATTTTTCTATACTGTGCTATCTTTATGTATTCTGATTAGTTTAGCTAATACAGACAGCGGATTCCCGAAGTCCTTTGTCATCAGTTCACCATGTAGGTCTTCAGAACTTTTGGGCTCTATCGGTCATCTTTTCATCTTTTCTGCGAGCAATGAGGTCTGCCTGCTGCCATTTGGAAATTCTTCTTATTTCAAGAGAAGATCTCTGAAACAAAAATGGCGGAAGTAAGTAGCAAATAATAATAGATGGAGTTACAAACATATACGGGTACATGCATTTGTTTGCGTCTCAGCTATAAACGAGACTTAAGGATGAGTGCCCCAGTTATCGGTCATGCTAATTAATACATAATGGCGGGTTACAATAAGGCTGAGCTATCAATCTTCTGTTGACCTAACTACATAAAATTGATTTTATTTTTAACTTTGACCCAATATTGAGAAATTTTAGTTTGATATTTATTATAGTTTAGAAAGGGCCTCTGCCTATGCGTAATCTATCGAAAATTGTATTTTATTTTTAGCTTTTTTTGTACCACTGCAGGGCAAAGGCCTGATAAGGGGGCTTCTTCCTTTAATTTTTCCGAGTTTGTGCAAGGAATTATTATTTGTATACAATCTTTTGAATATAAGCACGTCATTAGTTCATTTTTAGTAATTTTGATTGTTCTCATAAAATTTCACGGAAACGTGTCACTTTAAAAGGCACCACATTGCTAACATGTTTTTCGTGTGCATCCAAATAATAGTTGTAAAAAAAACTTAGTAAAATGGTGCCCTAAAGTTGAACTATCCTCTACCCATATATACCAGTTACATTGCGTAGGTATACCATAAAGGAAAATCTATCTCCTTTAAATAAAGTACTGTAAAAGTTGGAAGAAGATGCTAATAAATAATTAATTAAATTGACTACGAAGTTGTTTAATTAATTAAAACTTTAACAAAATTCTGTTTTCGGGGTAGCCAAATACTTTTGAGCGGTAATGTAAACATTACCACTCCTTGTTTTGAAATTTATGGCAAACATACCTTTAGAACAGAGTCAGAACTTAAAGATCTTACCGATATCAATCGAAATGGCTGGGCGAATCCTTTTCTAATTTTTTTCATACATTTCCTACTTTATGAAATAACACTTATCCCGAAAATTTGACAATCATGAAATTAATTTGTTCACAAATACGTCTTATATATATTTTGTTTTTATGGAGGTCATCATCATCATCTGCCTAGCCTTTTCCCAACTATATTGGGGTCGGCTTCCAGTCAAACCGGATTCAGCTGAATACCGTATTTTACGTGGAGCGGCTGCCTACCAGACCTCCACAACCCATTAACTGGGTAACACGGTACAAGGAGTACCGAGGCAAGACTGGTGTCAGATTATCTGGCTTCTGACTATCCGTAACGACTGCCAAAGATCTAAAAATGGATGATGTTTTTTTTTTATGGAGGTATTTAGCTTAAAATTAACCATTTTCCACCAGTGCTGTTTTTAGCAGTCCCTAAAATAGAGCAGTTTGTGTATATAATTCTTCTTCTCTTCATCTACATTCTTCGCCTAGTAAGAAGACGATTTCTAATATGGAGAAAACTGGTCGTAATTTTTCTCTGCCAATTCCAATAACACCGTCCCCCTTACAACTAACGATTCCTGACCTACCAGCGATAAGACCCATTAAACACACTTACGCGTTACCTATATTGAATAATAAGATAACAAGGAAGACAATTGTGGCATTCGCCCCACAGCATGTTTGCTTGCCAGCGTGGCAGCAAATACAAGTAAAGATACCATAATATGATCTCCTTATTTAGTAGCTTATTATTAAAAGGCACCCGTCATTTGATGATCAGTTAGTGATAAAGGGAGAGTCAGTGAGTGGAGGTTTTTTTTTTGAAAAATGGAGAAGGAAAAAGTGAGAACAACGGAGTTTTTAATTCAAAGTTTGGCTACGGCTGTCAGTGAGTATTTTTGTTTTCATTTTATTTACGTTTGTGAGTGAACCTGTCTGGATAACAGAGAGCATTCTCGGAGCACATTCGCATCGCCGACCCAAACTGTCAAAAACACCTCTAATTTCCGCAGATTTCGTCAAGTTGTTTTTGACATTGATTGTCGCTGAGATAATATTGCGACTTGAATTTGGACGCTTTTTAAGCACGAAAATTGGCCTACAGGAAACAGTGTTGTGTGGTTTGTTTGTAAGTGATGATTTGTGTAAGTTTAAGTTAAATTCGGAAGCTGTGATTTTGGCTTTGTCTATTTTAGCTTTGTAAACTGGCGACCAATCAGCTGTCTGGTCTACAATTTATCTGTTTTGGTGTGATAGTTAAATTGGAAACTTGGCCCGTCATTGGTCTTTGTTTTCTCTGAATAGACCAATAAGAGCCTTGTTTCCAGGTTTACAATCACATGAAAACGGTAAAATTGTAGACTTGTGCTCTGATTGGTCGCCATTTCATGTCAGTCCTCAATTTCTCGGAATGAGTTCGCGAGATTATAGACTATAAAATTTTGATCTGTAAAATAGTCCAAATGTTCAGTTGACAATTTATCGAGAGTTTAAAATCTCTCAAGTTATTTTTTAATCTTACGGAGTTTGCTATTTTCCGGTGACATATATACCAATAATTATATGTGTTTTATAAGCCTCTAAACTCATGTGCTTTATTGCATCCTGCAATTTTGCTGTTGACTCTACCAAAACTGTTTTGGGGTTTAAGTGGAATTGAAGTATAGAAATATTTTCGGGTTTAAGGTGGAATAAATTTATGGACCGTAGAGTTTTGAGAACAAAGGCTTTGCGGTTTAGTGAAATAAGCCTTCAGAAGATATACTACGTAGCATACGTAGTATACGTAGATACCTAAATACGTTTACATATGAATACATACGTACGTATGTATAGATATGTAGGTACCTAATTGCTACCCATAAAAATTCTGAATCCATGTAAATCATTTTTAATCGACTTACAAAAAAGGAGGAGGTTCTCAATTCGCGGGGATTTTTGTTTTTCTTTATATGTGAATACCGATTACTCCGAGGTTTTTTCTAAAAGTTCGGGTATTACAATTTTGCCTACAAGTTCGCATCAGGGGCACAGCACTTGCATCAATCTTAAAGCCGCACGTGGCTTTCTTATCATAAGTTTACTTGAATCTTTACAAGTAAATAATTTACATGTATTGTTTCATAATAAACAGCTGAAAGATAACGATACCTTCTATTGATAATTCCATTTCCCGAAACAATGCGTGTGTCGCAGCCAAATCGTGTAACACGCCGTATTACATAAAGGCGCGCCGGTTTGAAAACGCCGCTTTAATGTTATACGGCTACCTTCTAATATACAATACGGTGACCATATAATATGTAATACGGCGCGTTATATGATTTGGCTATAACACATATAATATTATATATTCTAGCATAGAAGTCTTTCTTTGTTTTTTTTAAAGGATGGGAAATCATCAAATAACTTCTTTCGCTCTGGGTGGAGCGGAAGGGCGTGTCAGACTTTTACTGACTAAAACCCATCCGTGTTCCTTCTAAAGCCCTTTGCGTTCCATGGTCGCGGTGACTCTTTCGAACAAATTCCGCAACAGCATGGAAGCCTTGCATTCTGATCTTGAATTGAAATCCCTATGCGTGATTTTATTATATGTTTTACAAGAACTGTTGAAAAAGGCGACATTCAATTGTTGTTTGAGGAGGTTTAATCGTTTCTTCAGTTAATCGATTAGCCTCAAAAACAATTCAATGGAAGATTCGACTTTTTTAATAGACACCTAAATTTCGGGGAATGGTTACAGCTTCATTATTTTCAGCTAAAAAGTCTCTACAAAATGCCAGAATGATAATAATAATTGTGCACTAAATATTTTTTTATTCTTAATCTTTATTGCTCGTGGCTAAATAAGAACAGCCGTTCGGGTCGATCTTCAAGGTTAAGTAACGCTCGCATGCCGAGGTCGGTCCGTGGATGGATGACCATCTTAACATAACGAGACTCCTCCGTGCTTCAGAAAGTACGTTAAGCCGTTGGTCCCGGCTGCCATTTATAGATATTTGGCGGGCGTTACAGATTGTCAGAACCAGACACCAGTTTTGCCAAAAAGTACCGTGTTATTCAGTAACTGGATTGTCTCCATATAAATAACTGGTATCCTGTTGAATCCGGTTTGACTGGAAGCCGACCCCAATAGGTATAGTAGGGAAAAGGCTAGGCAGGTGATGATTATTTATTGTACATACAAAAACATACTAATACAACCATGACAGGACAGCCTGATTTTTTTTTGACTACATAATGCCAAGCAGCGTTGTAGTGGCATCTATTCAGCCTCATACGAAATACATAAATTTCTGACATCACACAAATCTTACATTGCGATATCAAAGTTTTTGGCGCGATAGGAACAAACACAACAGCCCAACAATATAAGGCATTTGCCCACCAGATGCAACAACCAACTGATCGGGGGATCCTCCCTTTTCAATGGAGGTTGAGTTCCTCTATATTATCACTGCCACCTTTAATTGTTTTGTTTGCCACCTATTATTGTATTTCGGGATATACGAAATACTGGGTTTACTTTTAAGTTTAATAAGGGTACCTGTTTTTCTTTTCCAGTATGTTTTCAAGCATGTCAAACGGGCTTCGTGATCGCCTGGCCATCAAATACCGTGGCTAACTTTATGTCCAATGAAACGGTGCTATCAAGGCCGATGTCTTCGATGGACGTATCACTGCTGGGTAGTTTGCCCAACATTGGCGGGCTGGCCATCAGTCCCTTCTGTGGTTACGCGTTCAATACATGGGGAAGAAAATATGCGACTATGTTGTTTACATTGCCTTATGTGGTAAGTACCTTATGATAACTCATCATCTGCCTTTTCCCAACTAATATTGGGGTCAGCTTCCACTCAAACAGGATTCAGCTGAATACCGTGTAATAATGTGAATATATTTTACGTGGAGCGGCTGCCTACCTCCTCAACCCACTAACTGGGTAACACGGTACTCCTTGGCAAGACTCCTCCCTGACAGATTTTCTGTAATTATAAATAAGAGTTTTTTTTCATGGAGTTAGCTTACATCCTGTTCTGTTGGGTTTGATCCCCTGGAGCATGCGCTACCACGAAAAAGTTTTAGTATCTAAGTATACTCAACTAGAGGTTTCGCGTACGTAAATGTAAACTTCCGATTACAAAGGATATTTCACTAAATAAATACACACATACACACAGTGTAATGGTATGTTTTATGATACTTTTGACTTCCACGCGGACCTAAGTCACTGGCAGAAACTAATTGTGAATAAAAGTTGATTTATATATCTTATGCACTGTTTCTGTTCTAAGATAATCGTACCCCAACCAATTAAGATAGATCTCCTAAAGTATACAGGAAACCAGAGCTACCTTTGTTATTTTATGCATGAAATATACAGCCAGGTTTATTCTGTCAACATCTCACCGTGTTAACTTAGGTGGAGTGAGCATGAAGTGAACTGTCATTTCATCTTGTTTTTACGAATTGAAAGCTCACATCATGTTCCCTTACCTAAGCTTACACGGTGAGAGGTTCACAGCCGGTCTATTCTGTTGACATCTCACTGTGCACACTTAGGCGAAGTTAACGACAAATGAGCTGTTATTCCATCTTGTTTAAATGAATTGACACCTCACTGGTCGTTCACTTCGCCTTAGTTTTTACTTTGAAATATTTACAGATTTTTTTTAGCTTAAACGCATGAAGGTCCGAAAACATCTGAAGGGAACATGTAGTATGTTGTTAGTATGTAAAACTCATGTACCTCGGTTTCATCTAAATCCGTTTAGCTGATACTAAAACGTGAAAAAGTACAGACCGACCAACTTTACTTGACTGAGAAGTATCCGGTGCTTGCTTTGTTCGTTGATTTCAGAAGATTAGTGTTTCAATAATCTGGAATTATTTTCTGCGAAGCACTGACTGTATTTTAAGAGATGCTAGCTTCCATGGTTTTTTTCTCAGGAATCGTGTATTTTTTTCAAGAGAAAAAGTACTCACAGCGATAATGCAGATAACTCTTTAAATGAAAGATTTTTGCAATGGTATGTGCACTTCTATAGATCTCCTACAAACATACATACCTATAAACAATTTTAACTTTTGTTACATTAGTTAAGATTTCATCCATAGCTTGATATATGAGATCGAGGATGTCTTAGTCCATGTCAGTAATAAATAATAACCAAAATGTTTCTTCTTTCCAGTTCGCATGGCTAACAATATCCTTGACGGGTAACGTGCCCCTAGTGCTAATAGCCACATGTGTGGCTGGCGTGGGTATCGCTGGCCAGAACGTGGCCATCATCTATATTTCCGAGATATCTCACGACTCCATCCGAGGTGGCCTCACAGCTTGCTCGGCTTCTGGATATTTTGTAGGTAAATATTTCCTAAATCTAAATTAGGATAGTACATCGCAAACAAGGTCGACATCGTCCACATAATAAGCAAGCAGAAGTAGAAAAGAAAAAAAGGAGAAAGAGATAGAGGAAAGACTTAGGTGTCTTCCTTAGGAATTAACAAGAAGTAGCACAGAACCCGGAACATTGGAAAGAATGGCGGGAGGCAAGCAGTTCTGGCTAGATATATCTAATAATAATACAAAACCATAAACACTACGATAATTAAAAATACCAAACAATTTTGCTATGGAAGAGATGTCCGATGGTCACAGAAGGGCTGGGCAGCCTCAGGTTAGGTGCTGCGATCTTTGCAGGGTGAACGGTAGCTCGATCTTTGGCGAACATGAGATCAATTTGCCTACTAGAATTTGGGTCTGGTTAGTAGTTACGTGCTTCTCTTCTGTACCATGGGACCCATCAAATATATATTTACGGTTACAACGCAGCTCATAGTGGTCTACTTATGTAGCATTCGTGATGCTTGGCAACTGGGCTTCCCCCAATTGACGTTAGCAATTGCTACAAAAATATCTTGTTCAACGGAGTAGCTATAAAGCCAAGAAGATTTGCAAAGATTTAAATCAATGTGATGTTAATTTTCTTTGCTTCACAGGTATCCTCACAACCTACACCCTGGGTGGATACTTTACTTACATGCAAGTGATATACACGCACTTGTCGCTGTCCATACTGTGCATACTATTGATTGCACTACTTCCAGAATCTCCTGTGTTCCTGGTACTTGTAGGGAGAGAAGAGGTATGATTTTATTCTATTTTAATAATTTAGGCCCGCTTTTAAAATGGCCAGAAAACTTATATTTGAACAATAAATATCATGGTTCAAAAATCGTTTTGAATACAATCAGATCAAAGTTTTCTAACTAAATAATGATAAATTGGCTGTTCGGGATACGGGCTAATTTCTCAAAAAAATAGTAAGCTAGCAAGCTAGTAACGGCTTCTTGTATACAGAACTAGCTTAATTTCTAGGCGAGTGAGCAAGTGAGAAAGCTAATAAGCTACAGTATCATGCCAGAGCAGTGGAATTAGATGGTGTTTTATTTTTTAAGCTAGTACCACCCCTGATTTGATTATCTTGGTCTGTGTACTGGCTCCATGTGGCCAGCGAAGCTAGTATTCGATGGGCTGGTAAGTAGTTCATTTTACTTCGTGGACGAGTTGTTACCATAATCACTACAATGGCATCATGGCACTACTACCAGATCAGACATCATGTAAACAGCACCAGCATGTGCCAAGCCAGAACAATATTAACAGTATCTGGTTTGCTATCCTAGCTTAAAAAAATAGCCTCGTGTATCCTGAGCATAAGTGTGATTAATAAAGCTTTTTCATGCCGGTATGAAACTTCATCTTCTCACTGCTATTGCTACTTTGAAGTGTATCATTTGATTACAAGTTAACAGTCTTGAGTGAAAGTCGTCATCATTTTCATATCAGCCAATTGCCGTCCACTGCTGAACGTAAGCCTCCCCCAAAGAGCGCCAACCATCCCGGTTTTGAGAGGTCCGCATCCATCCGCTGCCAGCCACCTTCTTCAAATCATTGATTCATCGTGCCGCAGGGCGTCCCACACTACGTTTGCCCATACGCGGTCTCCACTCTAACACATGTCTGCTCTATCGACCGTCTGTCCGTCTACAGACATGGCCGGCCCACTTCCACTTCAGCATGCTGATTCTACGCGCAATGTCAGTGCCTTAGTTCTTTGGATGGGTTTAGTGGAAGTGTCATCATTCTCATATTAACAGGAGTGACTTGACTGCCCAATTGGTTCCGTGGTTGCGGGTGTGACAACCAAGCGTGGGTCCTAGGTTCGATTTCCGGGTCATGCAATAAGTGTAACTGGGTTTTTCTACTAGCATTTTTTCTGTGGCAGCCCAGGGTTTGGAAGTTGTCGATGTGACATCCTGAGGCCAGGAGATTCATCAACATGCTAATTGACCGCCTAGGAAAATAAAAACAACAAGACACTTCCTTTTCCAGCCAATCAGTTTTGCCTTTATGCTTCATCATCTTCTGCCTAGCCTTTTCCCAACGATATTGGGGTCCAGTCAAACCGAATTCAGCTGAATACTAGTATTTTACGTGAAGCGGTTGCCTACTAGACCTTCACAATGCATTGATTGGGTAGCACGGTAGTTCTTGGCAAGACTGGAGTAAGATTTACTGGCTTCTAACAATCCGTAATGACTGCCAAAGATCTACAAATGACAGCCGGGACCAACGACTTAACCGCTGCTTTCCGAGGCACGGAGAAAACTCGGTATGTTAAGATGGTCACCCATCCAGAAGATCGACCCGTGAGGCTGTTATTATTTAGCCACGAGCTCTTCAAGCTTATATGCTTATTTCACGAATAATATTTTTTCGTACCTAATAAACAATTAATTTGCAGGAAGCAGCAAAATCAATTTCATTCTACAGACAGCTAGATGTCAAGTCCAAAGAAGTTGAGGCAGAGATTGCCAAGCTTAGACTGCAAATGGACCCTAGACTAGAAAAGTTACTTGAAGAAGACAATGGTTAGTAAAGCAAAATTTTCAATCCATACCATCTATACTAATATAATAAAGCTGGGGCCTAGCACGAATATTTGACGTATATTTTCGTTAACATAAGTGAATTTTGAATATAAAAAAAACCACAAAAACTCGTTTTCCTGCTAAACCCTCTTTTTTATTTTTTTATTATGGGAAATCACCAAATGACTTCTTCCGCTCTGGGTGGAGTGGAAGGGCGTGTCAGACTCTAAATGACTAAAATCCATGTTCCTTCTAAAGCCCTTTGCGTTTCGGGGCCGCGGTGACTCTTTCGAACAAATTCCGCAACCCTGGCAGGCTCTGGCCCTAGCGGGCCCCGACTCCTATACTGACATTTCTTTGAGGCGCGCGTGGAACACAAAGCTCCATCGACCCGGGACTGGTTGTGACCGGACAGCGAGCCACCCAACGCTCGCCGCCCGCAGCCCCACGCCTACGGTGGCCGGGGATCGCCCTGCGGACTCCTATACACTCCTGTAAACCTCCACCGTGTCCTCCGGGCGAGTGCTAAGCCCTCTGAAGAGTTTGTTTGTTTGAACGCGCTAATCTCAGGAACTACCTGTGGGATTTAGAAAATTATTATTTTTGTATATGATAGCCACATTCATGAGGAACGGAGAAAAACGGGATATGCGCATACGAAGTTGGGGGCAAAAGAATATACATACTTACTTTACGCAGCCACTAGGAAGAATTATTGTTTCTTGGAGAGGAATACTATGAAAAAAAAGACCACGTCTGAAGTGGACTCGTTTGACCTCAGACTAAATGGAACTCCGAAGTTGAAAGTTCACTAACATTTACATTTTAATAAATCTTAAGTCTTAAGTCAAAGCCTTTAAGCCAATGATTCACTAACACAAGAACGAAATATAAATTATTTAGAGCGCCTACGCAAAATATCTGGGTGTTGAATATCGTTTGTTGCTCGTTGCAAACTGTTAGGCGTTTCATTAGTCGCCAGGTGATCAAAAATTATTTCCGACGTTATTACGTGCTTACCATAATTTGAACAATCGGATTTTGGGCTACCCCAATATGAAGACTGATTCCATCTGTAATTTTCAATAAGCATTAAGTACCTATATTTCAACTATGACTATGAAAAGATTAAAATATAAGGTACAACGAGTCCCTATTATGGTATTATTGGATTTATTTTAGTTATAAGTTTAGCTATTTAAAGCTTCCTCTCCTACATATATTTGTTTTTTACTGTGCCTGACAGGGTCCATAATGATCACAATTTCTTTTTTAAAATTTACCATATATAAATATAAAGTTTGAGTATTGACTATTCAAGATTGGGCTTGGGATTGTCACGTGCTAAAATTGATTCTGACAACACCTTCATATTCGATGATTTACTGTACAGCAGACCATTACAAGTAGAGCCGTCATCTATGCGGTTGATATTGGCTTAACTTTTCCCTTAAACCTGCTTTTAAAAATATTTGCACCGTCACTATAAGCTGTAAACACACAGATATTAGCATTATCATAGATTATGAAGATCATTCACTGTCGCATCATCACCTCTGTCAGCAAAAAAAAATTGAATGAAGTGTATAAATATGAAGATCATTACAAGTTTGAATGGGTGAAAATTTAACTACGCACAAACTATAATAGTCATCTGAGATAACTTTATTACTGTGTTTACGGAGAGATGTCGTCTATTTATCAGCATTATCTGGGCGCCTGGTAGGTTTAAATTGACATGGGGAAAACCTGTGTTAATAAAAATTACGGTATGCCGGCTTAAAAATATTTATTTGAGTTGTAAAGCTGAATTCGGTATAATCAAAAGAATAATATTTGATGAAGCAGGTATGTGGTTACTTATCTCTACGTGCAGATTGTGAAAATGAGGAAAATAAATTGGGCGGGATTGTCTTTTGAAGCATGTTGCTTTATTAAATTGGAATTAAAACTATAAGATTTTTTTTCTAAGAGATCCCTGTCTTGGTATCATTTGATGATCATCACAAAGTTGTCTTTAACTTTCGAGTTACTTGCTAACCCGGGCCCATTTCATATGAAATATTTGTTATTTGACCCATGCCCGGTTTCTGAGGTTTTTATCGGCGTTTATCTGTCCGTTTACGCTATTTGTCATAACGCCATTGGTTGGTTAGTGGTTAACGGACAGATCAACGACCGATCAAAACCTCAGAAACCGGGTACTAACTTTGAGATTTAAAGATAACTCTAGATTGTGCAAGCGGGCCATAGTGACTTAAATTCAACAGTCCATTGAAAAAACTCACTTTATTAATTCACGATAGTATCAAGTTTAGCGACCCAACTAATCTGTGTCTTGTCTTCCAGACCCTGAAACCCTTGGTGAGCTCGTAGAAAAGAAATTGGAAAAAGTACCAGAAGAAAGGAAGAGTGAGTCGGCATGGAAACACTTCAGTAAGTAAATTAATGTGTTACGTATGCAAATATTTTTTTATAATATCATGTTCCATTAGGAATACCATCTTAAATGTCGCTAAAAGCGACGAATAGTCAAATAACAAACTTCAATCATCAATAAGTATTCAGTAAGCTTGATAGAAATTATTGCAAAAGACTCAATAAAAAAGTTTAAGTAGATAAAAGCTGAAGATACTGTTGTTTTTTTCATACGTCTCAATTGAAATCAACTTTTTCTTCCACAGAAAAGTCTAAGTCCTCCAAACGGGCATTGGCAACAGTCCTTATCATAATGGCTCTCACTATCATGATGGGATGCGTCGTCCTTCAGGTATACGCGGAGCCTCTGTTCAAGGAAGCTGCACCAACCATGCCAGCTAACCAGTGTGCCATATTCTTGGCTCTGGACTTTTTGATAGCTAGTATTTTATGTGTTCTGGCTATTGATAGGTTTGGGAGAAAGGTGAGATCATGAAAATCTTTAGTAGTAGGTATTATGAATGCGAATATGTGTTTTCCTGTTTGGCGTATTTTCACTGCTGAGCAACTAAACTGCTTTTTTATATCAACTCGTTCACAAATTGCCAAGCTACAGGTTAGGTGGTCGAATAACGAGCGCACAGAACAGAGCAAAAAATGGTCGCGCGTGCACAGCTGCTATGTAGCACACCAACATGTCCAAATCTCAATGCTCTATGCTATGAGAAATTAAAAATGCCCTAATATCCTATTCGGTCATGAAGCCGGTAGCTTGGTACCTAACTCACGAATAGCATCAGTGTCAGGAAAAGAAGGCTAGAACTATAAGTCAATTTGGTATTTCTAACTTTTATGTCTAGCGATCGCAGTCGGTACAAATTATCGTGATGAATTTTAGTGCACTTTTTGACATTTATGAGCGTAGAATCAAAAGGAATTAATAATGTATATGAGTTGGTCAAAATGTTATATTCAACACAATTAATTTCTCTCAACAGTTCCTTCTAATCCTGACGTCAGCCAGTTCTGGTGTCTTCACAGTCTTGCTGGGAGCCCAACTTCAGTTTCACTGGGCACCGGCCTGGTTCACCGTGTTCTTAATATACGGGTTCAGCTTCGTCTTCACGCTGGGCTGTGCTGTCATACCTTTTGTGTTGACGGCTGAAGTGTTTTTGCCTGAGGTACGTATGGTTAACATTTATTCTTTATAATGGTGTTGAGTACATCAAGCACCATTTTTAATGAATGAGGTGCATGCTTGAGATATTTATGTAAGGGCCACAAACTCAGTTACAAATCCTGTAAGTATCGTCACCGGCATTCATACCTTTAAATGTAAGCAGTATTATCTATGGCTAATCCTTTTCAAGGACCTCTTTATTCCTCTGAAAGGATTTCCAACCATATCAATATAATAATGTTAAAACAAGAGAGTAGCATCTCAATCCCATTTTCTGAGCAGCAGTCCGTTTGCTAAACAACGCAATTTTCTCTTCTTGTTCGTTTTTTTTACTAGTAAAGTAATATAATGGTTGTTATTCCACAGGTCCGAAGCTTCTGCAACAGCGTCGTGATGGTGTTCACGTGGATCTTCAACTTTATTACAATAATCATCTTCAATCCTCTTGTGGAGGCTGTAGGATTAGGACCAGTCTTCTACTTCTTCTCAGTAGTATGCTTCGTAGGAGCTTTGTATAGTCACTTCTGTGTCCCAGAAACTAGGGGATTATCAGCTGATGCCATTCAAGCCTTATTTTTAAAAGGAAGAAGACAAAGTATTAAACCGAAAGCTTAAAAAGGCTTGATAGAAGAAATAATGACATCATTGATAGCGTAAAACAAACGGGATCGCTGCTTGGTCTTGTATTGGGACCAATTACTGTTTGGTCTACAAATGTTTGTAAAAATTGTGATTGTGTGCGTATGATCTGTTTTTTTATGTGAAATAAATGGTTATTGTTATTAACTTTGCGCTTTTCATTCAGTCATAATGACTGATTACTGATTTGTGTTATCTTATGTAAACAAAATGGTACAACTGCCGTGACTCATTGTTGTACTTGTAACTCCATGGGCCTGTACTACAACTATTTAAGTAATCCCATTTATAAGGAGGGTTTTTAAAAACAGCTGCTTAGTGGCAGATAAACGCGTGCGTTTAGAGAAAAGAGGTATAGTAGAGGTTTTAAGAAAAGGGTATTTTTCTGAAAAAAGAAACCATTTAGTCTGTCAGTTAAATTAAAAATAAATATTGGAAACGTTTTTTTTTTGTGCCATGTAAATAAAAATGTTATAGTGGTTAGAAACTTCGCGTGACGTCACGCGTTAGTACACTTTGTACCAATAAATGACGACACCAGCCCCCACTCCTGAACTTCGATTTGTTTTATCTATGTATTTTTTTATTTATTTGGAAAGACAAAACATAATATGTGGCTGAAAGATCAAATTTTAATATTATTTTCTATTTATAGAAATGCCCTTTCTTGTTCTTGACAGCCTGATTATTAGTTAGATGAATTTTTAAACCAATTACAGACCAAAAATCTTTGGATGGATGGAATGGAATGGATTACAAAATGTATTTATTATAAGATTACATTACATTACATTGTAAGAAATATTGAACCCAAGAAATATTTCGTGATTCTGAAATGTGGTAGCAAGACCAACGACTTGGTAGGTGGTAATAATTGTACTTATAAACGATTTATCAAAAAAAGGCATTGTGAAAGATTTGCTTCCATTTTTCTGTCACATTTCAGTTTTTTCTAGTTTCGTCACTTTTAATCTTTGTGGACATTACCGATGTCTCATGTGTTTATTCAGGTATAATTATATTAAATAAATTATAACACACACTGATAAAACACGGTAGATTAGGCTTTAAATCTTTCTACTAAAATTATACCAATTTACTTGATCTCTTGGCAACCTTGCTGTCAACTGTTTCGATTCCACTTACGTAAACGGTCGTTACTGTTTTGGGTTCGTACCATAAATAATCAGTATTTATTTAAACTTTATATACAAGAGTGGTGTATAGCCAGACTTAATGCAATAAGGCATTCTCGACTAGTCAACCATTGGGTTAAAAATACAAAACTGTAGTAGGTGTACAAAAAATAAATAAAAATTGAAATTAGTTACGTAAAGATACTAATAAAAAAACCATACATATTCTAAAATACAATGAGAAATAAAAAACATTATTATCGGTAAGGGAGGCCTTTAAGTTGCAATTATGGATTTTATGCTTGAGCGAAAAACTCTCAGCCTTCTTGATGACAAGGAGAAGCACATTCCAGTGTCCAGCCGCACCCATGTCCTCCACCCGAGGTCACGGCGCAGCATACGTTAAAGGAGTGTCCCGCTTGGATGCAATAATGCGGTTCCTTTGTACTTGGCGTGGGTGATATCTCATTTCGTCAGTGGTTCAAACCTAGGGGGCTACTCTCTTAGCCCGAAGTCCGTAGTTTCGGGCTTAGTTGCGGGCGTATTCTAGTACGTATCACCTAACCGCTAAGAAATAATGACAACACGATTTGTCAGTTACTGTCAAATCGTTTTGTCATTCATTTTTAGTTCGCGTTCGGAACTAATCGTAAGTCCGTAGGTGATACGGAGTAGAATACGCCCGCAACTATGCCCGAAACTACGGACTTCAGGTTTAGAGAGTAGCCCCCCTGGTTTGTTGCGAATATCAGCATCAGCATCAGCATCGGCAGATTATTAGCGTTGTTTTTTATATCAGCATCAGCAACAGCAACAATCGATGCTATTTTTAAATGCTGACATTTAAGTCGTGTCGTGTTCGTTGAAGGCGGGACTTAGCGCGAGCCACGTGGAGTTTTAACCAATCATAGACAGTTATACAAAAAAAAAACTGCCACTTGTTCCCTCAACCGTTTACTATAGAGGTATAGCTAGGATATTTTTAATAAAAAAACTTGTCTTTTATTCAAAATCTTCTATCATATTTACTAACAATTTTAAAGTAAGATTCTATATGTTTTATTTAAGTAATATATTAATATCAGCATCCGCTGATATGTATATCAAAAATCAGCATCAGCATGCGCTGATACAGTAAAAACCTGCATTAGCAACAATCCTGGTTCAAACCATGTCCGGAAGCGAGAACGCGTAGGATCGCCTCTTTTAACGAGGAAATAATGCATGTAAAGAAGGCGACGTAGCAAGAGGAGACCATACTTCTCACTCCACTTGCCCCAGAAGAGCAGCCGGGCGTCGAAGGGCCTTTAACGATATCCGACCTGGAGGGGCCTGCGGGCGGTGAACTTTGGAGATGAGTCATCGCTTTACCAGGCTTCAAGAGGCAGTGCACCAATGTTCCATGCGTGTCTTTATGGGAGAATGGTCGGTCGATAATAATTGGCCTCACTAAGTGGTGGAGCCCGCTAGCAGTGGCGGGACGATGTCAGCGTCCGGGGGTCACGTGAATTTAATTGTATCTTGGGCCTTCATCTCATGGTAGCAATAGGAACTAGGTTTTAGTTGATGGGAGTCCGTCATACTATACATATCAGAAATAATAATCTGTTTTCTGGAAATCGGAAATCTTTGGATGAATAGAAAGTTGGCATCATTAGAAAAAATCAGAAAGCATTAAAGAGGAAGAATAATAGATGATTCATAACATCGCACTTTCAAGGGTGTGCACCGATCGAATTTGTGTTTACAACTCGTGGAGGCTACGCACACAATCAAAAACATTGTAACGCAAGTGCATTCGCATTGATGATAAAGGGAACTTTAAATAGCAAGCCCTGCACTACAAGCTAACAATTATCTAAGTTAGTCTGCAAATAGACTGCATTATCTTAGATTTACGAGTATACAGCGTTATTTTGATGCCGTGAAGTAATCAGGTGAGGTGAAGTGTAATGTTGTCGTGCAATGTAGCATAACACATTAAATTCAATAAAATATTTCTGAATATGACTTCAATAATTCATTATAAATATTTTTTTTTTTTTTTGTTGAAATACGTTTCAGAGCCAATTCTAGTCTCCTGGAGAACCCCTTCTTTTCCTAAGGAACGAAATAATTTGCCTAACTTTATTTTGGCTAGTTAGTAGTTACTGCTTCTTATTGAATTATAATTTGTGTATTGGTTAATACATATCACGAATTTATGATCAAGCTCAATAATAAAACAGCGTGATTTCATGCATAACGTAATCAAAGCCGTTTGAAAGATCCAACACATTTCAGTACTATGATTTCATCAGTTTCGCCTATATAGAGCTAAAATATCTAAATAATGTTACGTCATGGCTTCAAGATAGGGTTTCAATAATGTCGTCATTAAGAAGCCATAGCATTGTAGCCTTGGTCTTGAAAAAGCTAAATTACATAAAACTATGACTTCATTTGACTGAGGACGTATTTCCGTAGTGATTTTTTTCTTTGGATATTGTTGAATAATTTTATTTTGTGCCAAAAATATTTTGATAGTAATTATTTAATAAGTATTGATTGCAAAAGGTGAGATAAGAAAACGTTGCAGGAGTTGGGTACGGGCAAGTATCGGGTTTCCAAATGATGTTTGAAATGTTTTTGAAATGATGACCAGTAAGCTTTATTGCGTAATACAAAAATGAATGTATATCTTTTCATTTCGCAACCGTGTTTAACGTTGTTGAGCAGATGACATTTAGGGTTCCGTACCCGAAGGGTAATCAACGGAACCCTATTACTAAGCCTCCGTTGTCCGTTCGTCCGTTTATCAGCGGGCTGTATCTCAAGAACCGTAATAGGCAGTCAGTGGAAATTTTCACAGATTGTGTATTTCTATTGCTGCTATAACACAAATAATATTTTTTTTATTAAATTAAAAATTAAAGAGAGCTCCTATACAAGAAACGTATTTTTTTCGGTTTATGTTTACCCTTCGTGTTTAAATCCGACTCGCACTTGGCCAGTTTTTCCATGAAATCGCAATGTCGTTAGTTTAAACAATTACGGTGCAGTTGGACAGCTTAAAATTCAGAAATATGTGATATTTAGGATAGTAAATAGTTCTATAGAATCACTGAGACATAAGCCCTTTCTCGTTCATAATCAAATCCCTTGAATTCCGCATCGCACAAATTATCCATTAAAGTACATTAATACCTGATAACAGCTTTCGCAGATAACATAATAATAGTGTCACTTATTATACCACAACAATTTTTATCGTCGGGCATTAACTATTCCGCCTACCCTTCACTATCATACTATACAACAATAAAGAGTAATGAACTATTTGTATAAGAGATCCTTACTTCTTTATATTGAGTTACATCTAGTGAGCAGTCATTTGATCTGGAATCTGTGATTATTAAGCATGGATGGTGATAAAGTGACTGTGAGAGGATTTCTCGTGCAGGGCGTTGCGACTTTAGCAAGTTAGTATTGGATTATGTTCATGTCATTGTGTACTTTCGGATTTAAACGATTAGTACAAACCTGTGTCTTTGCTTTAGTGTTGTAAGTAGTAGTACAGTGATTATGCCGATTAAAGTAACAGCATTTTTATGAATACTAGCAGATACTGTGATCAGTAATATTGTTTTCTTATAAAAGTGGTGAAAATGACAAAATATCCTCACTTTGTAAATTGTTGTAGTCAGTAACGAAGCGAAAGAAGTAAATGTTTTATGCGAATGTTGTGTTGACATTCAAAGCATTATGAACATGTAGGAGTCCCATAGAAACATGCAAGCACGAAAGCACCTTCACATACACAGCAGGTTAGAGCTTAATAAACAGCTCTTGCTTGCTAGGTATAATAATAATAATATTTTTTATTGTTTCCTCACAAACACAGTACAAAGTCATTGTAACACTTAATAGAGAACTGGTGTTTGTTGAAGGTAAAACGTGTATTACAGATTACCAGGCTTCCCCTCTATCGGAAAACTAAATTATGACTAGTGACTGTATTGGAATAAAAAACAGGTGGTAAATAATAAAACAATATCAAATGTGTAACAAAATGGAAAATTAAAAACTAAAACAATTTTGGTGGCAAAAATTACATAACATGGATTGGGGGGTAAGTATGTAAGGATGTGTGAGAATGAGAGAGAGAGAGAGAGAGAGAGAGAGAGAGTCTGTGTGTGTGAGAGCGTGGGTGATGGTGTGATTTTATTTTCATTCCATGCCAGTAAACGTTAACTCAAAGGTTTCAATAAACGTTCTGTTGCATTGTAATCAATGCCTTGTAGCCACAAGTAAACTTATTTCTAGCATTCTGCTCTGGAAAGAGGATAAATCAAAAGCTGCTTGTTGGTTTTATTATATAGAAATCGACCCAGGAAATCGTAAAAATGATATGCCAGACTCAATTTATATCTATTAGTCGTGCAGAAATCAGTGGTTCTCCTCTTACCTGAGATTGTTTTGGGGTCGTAAGACAGTTCCGAATGCTTCTTAATAACGATCAGGAGAATAAAAAAGCTGCATGTTTAAATCACGGTGGTTTTATTTTCGATTATTTATTTATTAAAAAAAAAGGTTAACCAACTGCTTTTATATAAAGCGTTTCTAAACATATGTTTTAAAAACCTCAGGCAAAACTTATAAGACTATTAAAACAACATACATTATTGCAGTTGCAGTTACAGTAAGACCTACAATTAGGTACAATGAGATCAAAATAAAAACATAATTTATTAACTAACGTTCTAAAGAAAGAAGGCGTCTGACTGATAGCATAGGAAACCATTAACGTTATTATTACCTCTATAGCTGGCCTAAACTGTTCCATTGTTGGGCCAAGGCCTCCCTCCTTTCCTTCAATTGTTCTCAGTTCTGTGTCACCTCTTGCCAGTTTCTAAGGAATACATCCAAGTCGTTTTGCCATATCTTTCGTGTCGCGGCCCTGTCTCATGAAATCATCTTTACTTGAACTAATACTTCTTATCTCTATTTGTGATATCTTTGCTTACAAGCTGGTTAACACACATTATAACCAAAAGTTTCGACAATTGATTACTATCCAAGCAAATAGAACTAACAAGTTTATTTATCATTAGGCATTCCCGGTATAACCCGCATCGGTTTGTGTTGCCAACAAACCGCGTGTTCAATAGAAGTTTGAACTTTTACTTTTTAACTATAGACATGGAAATAAACATTAATGTCACTATTTTCTTCAAACTCACGATGACTGTCAGTGCTTAGGTAGAGGAACCTTTTTTTTTGTCTTTTATAACCCTGTTGCCGTCGGGACTACCCAGGCTGGGTTAAACTGCTATGTACACTAGCTATATTCCCATATTCATGTAAATTTAAAAACTTAATATGTAGTAGGCAGATCTTTCATATGTATTGATTTTGCTCTCCAACATCTTGATAACAGATGCCTACACAAAGTGTAATAGCAATGTTTCTAAAGAGAATTGCGTTTTAATCATATCAGGCATTTGTAATACAATACAAATGATGGTTGATGTATTTGTATCAGGCGTTTGTAACTAAAGGCATCTTTGAAATCCATGATTGAAAGTCCTTCCAAATAAACTACGTTTATCATACAATGTTTTTCCTTCACCTTAAACTATGTTACTGTACTCACCGACTCACGGCATCGTATGAGTGTAATTTAAATTCTAATATCAAACTTGTTCTATCATTCCAGTTGCCTACCTCTGCACACTCACCGGGTTAGTCTTCTCCTGGCCTTCCTACAATGTGGCGAACTTCATGTCCAACGATACGGTCCTCTCGGAGCCAATGTCTTCGGTCCACGTTTCACTATTGGGCAGTCTGACCAACGTTGGCGCTATGTTAGGTACTCCTTTCTGCGGGTACATCGTCAACGGGTTGGGCCGGAAGTATGGGGCGATGCTGTTCGGGTTGCCGTATGTTGTGAGTTTATTTATTTTGAAATAGTTCTTTTTCTAACTTTAATGATGCCGCAGCAGCTCCTGAGATTCCTGGTAAAAAATATGCGAAGCATTCAATCTGTGGCTATTTTCTAATTTTTTTGGGGTCTCATAGATTTTCCTTTCATAAATCTCTAGTTAGCTGTTCACAGTCACGGTTATTACCCCTTACATAGTCACAAATTAGGTCCTGTATATACCTGATTATTTTATTGAATGATTTATCAATATTTATGTAATCATAGGTGATTGGACATTGGATGGAAAAAGGCGTATGTGTGTATTATCATTCTCATTATGACGTACTAACTGTCGATCTAAAACCATCTGAAAAAGTGCAATATACATCCTCGTTTTTAGGGTTCCGTAGTCAACAAGGAACCCTTATAGTTTTGCCATGTCCGTCTGTCCGCGGTTTAGCTCAGAGACGCTTAGCGCAAGAAACTTGGAATTTGGTATACATATTTATCAAGTAGACAGTGGTAAAATAAAACATAAAAAAAAATTGCCCTTCACATTAAAGTGGCGATTTTTTTTTTATCGTGTTCCCCATGATTCCCCAACTATATCAACTTGGCGCATTTACACTGTTTATTATGTGTGTGTGTATGTCCCGGCGCCCTTTTTTATAATTATGCGAAATCATCAAATGACTTCTTCCGCTCTGGGTGGAACGGAAGGGCGTGTCAGACTCTTACTGACTAAAACCCATCTGTGTACCTTCTAATGCCCTTTGCGTTCCAGAACCGCGGTGACTCTTGCTAACAAGTTCTCAACCCTGGCAGACTCTGGCCCCAGCGGACCCTGTCTCGGTCATCTCTTTGAGGCGCGCTTGGAACACAACGCGCCATCGACCCGGGTGGTGATCAGACAGCGAGCCACCCAACGCTCGCCGTCCGCAGGCCCGTGCCTACGGTTGCCGGGGATCGCCCTGCGACTCCCGACGCCCGGGGCGTCTTCTTCTGTAGCGGCGGATGGGGCGAACGCCTTGTCTTTCCCTCGCGTGGCCCGCCTCCTCCTTCGTTAGCATTACTGCTTCGCAGAAGGAGGTGACCGCTTCCCAAGCCTCCTCGCTCCGGACCATGGATTTAACCAGGACCGGACGCGAGAGGACACGGTGGTACTTTGCAGACCTCCACCGTATGCTCCACTGTATCCTCCGGGCGAACTTTCATATTGAAACACATACACATAAAATACTAAGCAGCGAGCAGGTCAAGCTGTTTATTAAATTTTGAACCAGCGAATACGTAAGTCAAGTTCCCGAAGAATGGAAAAAAGGAGCGTCTTACGGCGCCCTTCTTTATTTTCTACGGCGCACACATTGGGAACCCCTGGTCTATCCCATGGTTTCGTTGGAACCATTTTTCCATCTAGGGATCCGTTTGCGAAATATCAAGCTTTAAAGTGCAATTTTTGTTAGCCGGGGGGCAGGGGTGCCAGCTAAACGGATCTTTTTGGAGTTGTGAAAAAATCATGGTAGTAGCATATACAGGGTGTTTGGTGCATCGTGTGCCAAATTGAAATGGTCGACTAAAGGGGTCATCCGCTAGCCTTTCAGACCCCTTAACACCCCTCATGCTCTGTGGATTTTTTTTTATCGACTTTTTATTGTTTTCCAAAAAAGACCCAAATTTTACATTCAAATACAGATTAAAAAAAAAAATAAGACGTAGACTCTGAATTTTAATTTTATTTCGATGTGTATTGTTTAAGAATACGTTTAAATACAAGATTAGTGATATTAGTCACCTAGTTTTTTTTTAATTCACTCACAAAGGTAAAACTTAAATTAAAGCTGTACATGTTACAGCTATTTATAAGGCTACAAAAAAAAAACCAAAAGCGACCGGGATTTTCCAACTCCCTCATTAATTCTCCAGTCTATCCTCTTTCTAATGATGTGCCACATGCCATAAAAGTATTTTAACAACTTTGTGAATTCGCTAGAATTGTGAATCAAGTCACATAAAACTACATTCCAAATTGTAATGAAAAAATATTTATTGCGGAACTGTTTTTGTCTTCTTCTGTCTTTTTTTTGGAAAACAATATAAAGTCGATAAAAAAAAAATCCACAGAGCATGAGGGGTGTTAAAGTGTCTGAAAGGCTAGCGGATGACTCCTTCAGTCGACCATTTCAATTTGGCACACGATGCACCAAACACCCGGTATAACGAATAAAATTCAGATGTGTTTATTTTTTAATTATAAAGTCAGACATGGCCTATAAATTCAAATTCAACCCAATTTAATTTAGTGTTACATTTTTGCGTTAACAGATAATTTTCAATATTTTTGGTAAGCGAATAAAGATATTTAATTAAGTAATTCTATGAAAAGAATCTTGTTAATTTTTAGCTTGAAGTACAAAATCAACAAAATTAAAATTATATGATAAAATAAAATTGATAATTTGACTGGACCAGATGATTTATCATCGTAACTGTACTTTGGGGGTCGAGAGTAAACTAAAACTTGGCTGGAAAAATAAAATCCACTCACGGCACCAAGGGTCGAGAAAAAACTATAGTTAGGGGTCCAGTGAACACAAAATTTGTTGGGGATCGAGGGGTCGAGAGTGGACTAAACGGAATTTAAAAGGAAAATTATCACTGCTAAGTAGGCTTTACAAGTTAACGAGTAATAGTAGACCAACCTATAAAATGTAACTGGAAAATTACAATTTCGTAATAATTCCATAGAAAATGATTTCAGACTAAGGGCATTGTAACTTTGCGCTTTGCGATCTCAAAGTAAAATTTGCAATTTTTTTTGTCGTCGTTTACGACACGGTTTACTACGGAATCCTTCACTGTGCGTGGCCAGACACGCAGTTGGCCGTTCTTTTTTTAAATTTTGCATCAATTTTAACGATTGATTTTCTTTTTTCCACAGTTGGGCTGGACGATCATCTCAGTAACCAACTCAGTGCCCCTGATTCTCACAGCAATGGCCTTAACAGGTCTGGGAACTGCAGGCCAGACGATATCATCAATATACATATCCGAAATATCACAAGACTCTATAAGAGGATCCTTGATGTCCACAGTAGTATCCTCCTATTTCTTGGGCCTATTAATCTCATATATTTTTGGAGGGTACCTGAATTATAGTGTGGTGGTCTACCTTCATCTGTCAATGTCAATTCTTTATATTGTGATGTTAGCATTATTGAAAGAATCACCGGTGTTCCTGATGCAGAGGGGGAAAGAGAAGGTTAGTTTATCTGATTGTAATAACATGACAATAATACACATGAACAGTGAGTTCTTCGTGGTGGGGTCCTGGGTTCGATGCTCATAGAGTAAAGAAAACCTAAAGACTTAGGGCAAAGTGTTATTCAAAGCTTCCATCAGGTAATTTCTTTAACAGAGCGGAGTTGTTGAAAGTTCAATCTAAAGTGAGATTTTTGTCGAACAAAGGCTAAAAGACACCCTTTACATTATATCAGTTTTATCGCTGTACATCTAGTTCATAGACAATTTAGTAGATGGCGCAAATTATTCCGATCTATCACCCTGATTTGTTCCCTTAGGGAGACAGATATTACAGACAGGGCTGTAATATCTCTGGATATTACAATCTGTCTTCTGATTTGACTTCATATAACCTACTTACAAACGAAAACTTTAAAATTTACTAATAATAAACTTTTATGAATATTTGTCAAGCAAAAAAAGAAAGCAGGGTGACAGATCAGAATAATTCGATGGCGCTGCTAGTCACTTGTAAATACGTCATTTTACGTGATATTAATATTATTATAATATTAGTTGTGATGATTTTATCATCAGCACAAGTTGAAAACTTCATTGAAATTAGAGTCGATCAGTACGATTGGGAGTTTTTTTGGATTACTCAGTAGGAGTACCTAGTTTTCTTTAACGACCTTTTTGCCGCATTAAACTGCTTAAGTTAGCTACGGATTGTGCGAGCTTAGTTTAGGCGATGTTTAAGCCTAGTCAGCGTATAAAAGGAAAGGCTTACTTAGTTAATACATGCATCTACAAGAGACTTTACAATTTATACTTTAATACCTTTGATAGGTTTCACGAGTAAATATCGTGAGCTTTTATCTGACATAATAGCACGTGAGTGAATATTTAGATGCACACTTTGAAACTAGAATTTTTCTAGTGTACGTGTATAAGAAAATGCTGACTTACGATTCAGGTGTTCTTTTCAGTAATTCATAAGCTGTATTTGCAGCTAGCATTTGTATTTAAGCATCAATTTTATTTCATTGTGACAGAGAATCGTAATAGTAAAATATTTAACTGAATTTATAACATTTTTTTTATGGATGGCGCAGTTGCTCAGTGTTTTGCTAATTACGATCTCTAATCGATTAGCTTCGTTTCTTGAATTTAGCTCAAAAAAGGACCACTTTTTCCATAAAACTCAACGCTTATGTCTTCAAAGGGACAGGCAGGGTGTCTAGTAGGCAACAACTGTGCCCTTCGCTTAGGCAACTATCACAACGGCCAGAAGTATTCTTTCTTTACAAAACCACAGAGTATCGAGCGCATGGGCGTTTGCTGAAAACATTAAACTACAATTCCATTCCCTTGCGGAGCAAAATTTTTTTAATGGTACTGAGACACTAAATGGTACTGAGACAGATCTTTGTAAAAGGGCAGGTTTTAACTTTAGTGGCAACGCCAACCGCCGCCACAATTTAGAAAAAAAATGGCAATGGGGTGACTATGCCAACTGCCATAGAGATAAGTTCAAACCACTTTCTTTAAATAATCTTGACTAACTGAATTTTATGTTGCAGGAAGCTGCTGAGTCAATAGCATTTTACCGACAAGTGAGGGTAACTTCAAAAGAAGTGGAAGTCGAACTAGCCAAGATTAGGCTTCAACTAGACCCTAGATTGGAGAAAATATTGGAAGGAGAAGAAGGTAATGTATTGATATTCCTTAGACGTATAACATGATTACATAATAATTAACCCAACGCCGTATCTTTACGTTGCCTTTGCGGTGGTGCTTACACGCTCCAGAGAACCCCAGGTCTGTGCCGTTGGATGATACTTTGCCGAAATATCCCGAGGGTGAGAGACCCGACTAAGACAGATACAATCTGCAGCTTCTTGGTGAGCTTTTTGAGCAATAGCGACCGCATGGACCATATCAAATTTCTTTCTTATCACCTTTGGCTTGCCTTTAGTGCAAGGCCGGATTTTCCACCTCTCTCTTGGTTTTATTGGTCGACTTGAGTGGAGATTCGCACGAGCGAACGTGCAGGGAAAAAGGGAGTATTCTTGTAAGGGCTGGTTAAGACCTGACCATCTTTCAGGCTCAGGGATAGTGTGATAGTTATGGAATACTACTCTACGCCTCAAGCACTTGGCACTGTCAATAATTTGCTTGCGACCTTTTTTGGTAGCCTATTAATTGAGTGTTTAAGTCACCCCCTGCCATTTGTATAGCCTTGTATATTGGCAGTAGTCAGAAGGCGCCTATATTAAAAGTATGATGATGAGTGTATAAATATAATCAGAGGTGATATTGGCTTTTGGAGTTCGGAAAGACATCAGCATGACAACATATATAAGGACTCTAGATTTGGATTCGAGGTAGAAGCCAATCCACGATTTTGAGAGCAATCGGCCTGCTTGCATGACATGCTAATGGAGTTTTTATCCTTCTTCCAAAGCTTCCAGTCTTACTGCAGTATCGCCTTTGACATCTGCAATATAACCAATGAGGGGCTTGCAGGCCAGTAGCAACAACATTCTAAAAACAGTGGCCGAGAGTGTGTTTTCCCCTTTTCTGACGCATTTTGTGGACAAGATGACCGAGTAAGAAACTTGCTCAACTTCTGTGCAAAAAGCTTCTCAAACTTAATTTGTTTTTTATTTTTTATTTTTGTACTAACTAGAAGCTAGATATTGGGTACTTACACTATGGATTTCTGTTATCCGATAATTGAAAATAAATATTGCGAGACCATCTAAATACTCTAAGGTTTTCTGACACTTGAGCTTAAACAAAGTGATCAATGATATTTATTTTGTAAGTGGCATTCTATTAGCGATAACGATAGTCAAAAAGGTCGAAATTTGACGTAGACTTCAAGTGGTAAATCCGAAAACATTTTAGACTTTTGACATTCGCTTCCTTTGTCGTCCGCCGTTCACGTTTATTATGTCATATTACTCTTCAAATTGATTCTTCTTATTTCGTACATACTACATACGTATGATGTAACATGGTATTTGTTTAAATTATAAGGAGGTGTTATTTGCTAATTTTAGCTTTGTTTGTGGAATATTATCACGATGTTAAATACAAGTTATTTGCATAATATGATAGTGAAAATTACGTCTCCGTTGTCAAATGAGATCATTGTCCTTGTAGGTTACGATCCATGTGTCTGCCAGGGTTGCGGAATCGTTCGAAAGAGTTACCGCGGCCCTGGAACGCAAAGGGCATTTTGAAGGGATACGGGTGGGTCTTAGTCATTAAGAACCTGACACTAAGAGCGGGAGAAGTAATTTAATAATTTCCCATAAAAAAAAAGGTTACGATCCATGTATTTTATTATTTCTATGGGTAAAAGGAAAAGATAATCATAAAAGGTATCGAGAAGATGGTTTATTGGGATACATACAGTTTCTTTCTTGAGGCTGTTGCAGATGGTGGCATTATTTCAGTTCAATCCAGATTTGACGCCTTAAACTGTTTGAAAAGTGTTTGCAGTCGAGTTCTTTGAAAAAATCTTCCTCCACAGTCGCCCTTCACCGAAACTCGTTGTTGGCGTCATAGACAGAGCGAAGAGAGCTTTCTTGGTTCAATATTTGTTCGAATGAGTGTTTCATGACGGTTTTCTTATTTCTCTACACGTTGACATAAGCACCGTAATGGTGCCTTGACAATTTTCTACATGTTTTATAGTTCAATTCGTCAGTACTTTAACTACAGCTAACATGAGGGCGATAAGACGAGCAGTCTGTCCCATTCTGTGTCGTCGTTCGACTTTATGCAGTGCAAATTCAACAGATAGCACGTGGAAATTTTGTTTGTGACTGATAGTGACAAATAACATTTATAACCATCATGTATTTCATTGTAAATCTATTATTTGAAGGGTGTCGAGTTTGGTACGATTACACGAACAGTACGCTTAGTGCACATTTGTCTGGCAGCAAAACTCCACCAATCAGCGAAAGTAGATTAATTACGTAGATATACATATTAACAGCTGATTGGCCGAAATGATCCGGATACCGGACTGATAATTGAGGCTTTTTTAATTGCCCTATGTTAATTCGGTCTGCGCTACATATTTTATTCTTCTTCTACATTTCCCTGTCAACCGTCACGCTTTCAATAACCCTTTCTTCATTAATTCATCTATTTTAACCAAACGTTTCATTCCTCCCCATGTCCATACAAAAATCTCGCTAACTTTCTCATTCTATTTTAATCAGAGAGTACAAATCTTAATTTCTTAAAAAAATAATATTAATTACTACTTTAAAATATAAATTATTTTTAAACAATATATAATTAACACTAAAATTTATATGTAAAATAAACTTAAAATAAAATTTTAAAATCTTAAAAAAATATTTATACACAAATTTTTTTGAAGATATTTTTTTATCGATCGTATCTTGCTAAGTGAAAGACAGAGTGAATTAGATATGTAGGTGAGTCAAACATCAAAGGGCGATAAATATGTATATTCTAAACATGGCTTATATTTAGACTGTATAACAACAATACTTGTGTTTACACCATAAAGTAGAAAATCTCTTTCCATGACGTCAAACACTGTGTGTCTGGTCCCTACGTCTTTTAAAACAATTGAATTAGTGCAAATATATGAACTGAATTTGGTGTTTAACATTAACTTTATGGAGCACAAGATAATGTGTAACGTGGTTTTATGGCAATTGCATAAGTTTTGAACAACACGTGTGCGACGTCAGACGCAATAAACAGATAACTTATTTGTTAATAAGAAATATCATAGAAAAAGGGGTGGTTGTTGGACTTGTGTGGAAGGATTTTGTTAAATACTACCAAGTTGGTCCCGACCAAAACGAAAGGAAAGCCCATTCCTCTTTTATTCCCATAAGTGTCGTAACTGTTTTCTTTTTCAGATCCCGTCATTACCAAGGAGCTGATAAAGACACCACCGCCACAAGCACAGAAACTATCAGAATGGCAGTTCTTGAGTGAGTAATTTTTATAAACATTTAAGTTCAGCATGAAATATCAGCAATGTAATCTGATTTTTTGATTATACATATATTGTATCGAGGTTAAAAGATACTTTGATCTCTGTATTTGTTTTGTTGAGTTTTTTCCGCTAAGAAACACCGGCCTCATATGAATTAATTTGTCAAAAAAGATTTAAGTGTAAAAGAGTTGCTTAAAAATTATTTTTTTCATTTAACACATAAGAATGAATAGACGATTCGACTGACGATTGATCAATTATAAAACGTTTATATACTAAACAATATTGAAGAATTTGTAGCACCTCAGCGATCGCATCGTGGGCTGAACCGAACACGAACAAGTTGCAAATAATTCACTAGATAGCAACACCAAGGAAAACTTTATTCAATAAGTATCGCATCGTAAAGAAAGTGCAGATCCTTATCTAGAAGTCAAGGGTTTATGGTTTACTCATTGGTTTATTGAAACTGTAGTACTTAACTGTTTATTAAATAACACGTCGGTGTGGGTTGAAATCACGACTTCGCTATTGGTTCTTTAAACCTTAAATTCGTTCTTGCAACATAAGGTATGATTTCAAGGTCGAATAAATGAATTTAGTTACGCATTTAGTTCTAATCTTAGTAAAAGCCTGAGGTCACAATTTCAACTTTTATTTTCCACAGAACAATCACAATCTTCCATTCGCGCTTTGAAGACAAGTCTCGCATGCATGGCGACAATGATCCTGATGGGTAACATAGCCCTTCAGGTGTATGCTGAGACCCTGTTCAAGGAAGCTGTACCATTGATGGACTCCAACCAGTGTTCTATCTTTTTGGCGATAGATCTGTTGGTGGCCAGTGTGATATGCACTTTTGTAATTGATAAGTTTGGAAGGAAGGTTGGTATTCTGATTTCGGTAAATGATTTTACTGTCTTTGTATAGTTGGTTTCGTTTATAAGGAAAAAAAATATATGTACAAAAAAATAAGTCTAAGGGCAAATAACTTTTGAAGGTAATTAGACTTTGCGATTCTTTATCGTGACTACTAAAATCATTTGGTGGGTTTTGGAGTAAGATACATTTAACAACATTTTTTGTTTGACAGTTTCTCTGATAGTAATTTCTAGTCTTCTGTAAGCCTAAAGTGTATTTAATTAACTAAATAAATATATGACAGTGGCTATAGACCCTGTGATTTAAATCACTTCAAAGAGAACTTTCGAAAATAACACCATAGCAAATGCGATCTTGAAGTTACACCAAACGGAATGGCACCTAAGAATGTGAATAAGTGCCGGACGTGGTACTACGGTACCGTTTGCTAAAGTGCTTAACCAATAAGTGCTCTAAGTGGAAGAACACTACGACTTTTAATTTTCACCTTACGCAATGGTACCTAAAACTTTCAGCCTTAAACTAGTGTCACATTATGTGCCATTTACTCAAATGCAGCACAAGTATAGAACGGGACTCTAAGTGTACCTTAATTCTGAGCAAAAGTGACTAGGCCAACATAAACCCGACTTATTGTTTCAGCCCCTGATGATCAGTACATCTATCCTGGCCAGTGTCTGCACCATGCTGCTAGGTACACAGATCCAATGGCACTGGGCTCCTCACTGGTTCACGGCTCTCATTATCTATGTGTACAGCTTTATATTCAACGTGGGAGTCGCTGTTGTACCATATGTCTTGAGTGCTGAGCTATTCTTGCCTGAAGTAAGTACTATGGATGGAATTATCCTGGTTCATGTTATTTAAGATTAGAACAGCATATTCGATGTTATTCCACGATTCCCTATAAGTTGTAATTTTAGTTATCAAACATCATCAATGCGTATTCTAAGTATTTATAAGAATTTTTAATACGCCCTTTTCAAAACATGAACGTACAATTTCGGTTAATTATTTACCTTTATCTCTGCAACATTATCAGCCTTACAAAATGTGGAATTGGACTACGTGTTGCAAGTTTTAATTAATTAGAACTGTCTCATCTTAGGACGAAATCTTTGGGATGGTTTGGCAAGTTAGTGGAAGTACTTTACTTACTTGTAACTGATCCTAATCTCGTCTCACACAAAAGCATGTTATGTGTGTGACCGTACTATATATAGTAACGATAATCTGGTTCAGGAACCCATCGTCTAGCGTTTTGATGTTATCTTTATAAATACTTGAAGTGATCTAATCTTTGTGTAAGATAAATATTCAACTCTTTACTTTATCTTGATTTATGATAACTTCCAAGTATCAATCTGGGTCATGGTTTCCTTCAAAATCTACTTTATTCTTTGAGAATCTGTGTATCATTAGTCGTTCGGGTTGTGATATAAAATTATCTTTGATATGATATCAATAACCTTACTAACCCACAATTTTTAGGGTTCCGTACCTAAAGGGTAACCAACGGAACCCTAAAAACTAAGCCTCCGCTGTCCGTCTGTCTGTCAGCAGGCTGTAATAAAGAACTAAAATAGGTAGAGAGTTGAAATTTGCACAGTGTGTATTTCTATAGCCGCTATAACAACAAATAATGAAAATTAAATTAAATTAAAGAAACTGAAACACGTTTCTTGTGTGGGAGGGCTCCCATACAAGAAACGTGTTTTTTCCGGATTATTATATTAATAACCACTTTATTTCAGGCTACTTTGGCCCATATACAAATATAACTTATTGACTACCTTCCTATTTCTTATTATACCCTACTCCGGGATTTGGTCTGCTCGTGTGCCATTTTTCATCCAAATCCGTTTATTTTTTTTATCTTTAATCCAGGTTAATATGTATATCTTATCTTTTCTCTTCCAGGTTCGCGGTCTCTGTGGCAGCATAGTCATGACTTCTGGATGGGCCATGAACTTCATCACTATGGTCATATTTACTCCCGTAGTCGAAGAGGTCGGCTTTGCTCCTCTATTCTACGCGTTCTCTGTAGTAGGGTTCATCGGAGCTGGCTACTGCGTATTTTGGCTACCGGAAACGTCAGGATTGTCTATCAATGAGATTCAAGCTTTATTTATTAAGAATACGAAGAGGAAAGTTGGGGCTTAGGTTTAAGTTAGGAGTTACATTGAGAATTTTATTTTCGATTTTTTTTACTTGATCATTGATTGTTATCCGTCAGTATTCTCAAGTTTGGTCTGGTGATTTTTTTTATCAAATAACGAGTTGCATGGATCAAATCAATCAAACAATCAATAAATAATTTATTTGCTAGAATGCAGGTATACAAATGAGGTCGTGAAGAATTAAAAGTGAGGTTGAGGTTTGAAGTTAAGGTTGAGTTCCGTAACATTGGCAGTTTTTTATACGTCAACTTGTCAACCAATAGAATATTAGACTGTCACTTGTGCGTACAGGAAATAAAATTGTGGATTTAGAAAATAATTTTGTCAAATAGGCAGTCAGTATGATATTGTTGTATTTTTAAAGTTCATAAAATAGCTGTGTCATAATTTCAAAACGTATTTAGTGTGATTTATACACTAAATACGTTTTGAAATGCACGCGGTAAACGTACAGTGTAAATTAAACTGTATGTTATAAAAAGATAACACATACAAAATTGGGAGTAATATGCGAAGTCACAGTTACCCACAAAAATGTTACAAATTACCTCTTGCACAAAGTGATTACGGACGCACAATGTAAAGCAAAATGCTGTATGAATATTAAGTAGGGATTAAAATTCATAACCCTTCGCCTGCTCGGCGGGAAATCGATAAAAAGGTAATTATAGCTAGTCGTTGTCTACCAGCCTTAAATGGAGACAAATTGTTATGTATAGTGGAGGAGATGAATTATAATAAAACTTATTGTTAGTTGTAAGTTACTTAGTTGTATTCCATAACAACAACATTAATAATTTTTTTATTCCATAAAAATCTGGAATAGAGAGTCGATTTATTGTTTTTCAAATCGTTTTTAAAAGTTTCTCTTTCCTTATATTTACTTGAAGTGTTCAATTAAAAATATATAAGTGTTCAAAGAAATCGATAAATTCTGATACCTACTTATTTTTTTATTTAAAGTTAAGTAAAAGTAGAGAGGAATAATAATAATGATATTTGAGAAATGTTTTTAAATTTGATTTAGACCAAGAATAAGTAGCGTCCAAATTCTCGATATCTTAAAAATTGCCAAAGTGAGAATAATCAGTTACAAAATGAGATGGGGATATATGAGATGGGGGATAGATAAGGATTAACTTTATCACTTAGTTAAGTTATAATTATGTATTTAAGCTTTTAAGCTGCAAAGTCAAATATTTATTCGAATAACTTGTATTTGAACTCGAAGAATTGGTAACATTAAATGATAGAAAGTAAATACGAAATTGCTATGCTAAGATTTAGAATAGAAGATCTGAAAATAAAATAGATGTATTTTATAAACTGACGTGTATAATTTTTTACTTATATTCTCATCGAATAACTAAAAATCAGTTTAGTAAGCTGCCCATGTTCGATTACCAGGTCATAAAAGGTGCCATTGGATTTTTCTATCAGGAACTTTGATACAGCAGTGAGTTTGATAGCTGGTGGAGTGACACCCTCGGAAAGCACGTTAAGCCATTTGACCTGTACCAGATCTTTCCGGTCACTCAGGACACTATCAGACTATGACAGTGATGGAAGATAGGGTGCATCTGTATTTGAACACATACATACTTGTGTACTTTTAATATGTCCCGCGCCGATGGCTTATCTCTGATGAGATTGGCCGCCATGACCGAAATCGTTCAGAAGGACTATTTTTTATTGTTACGTGGAATAGGGTGGAAAGTCTTACAACTCCATTGAAAAGGGAGGATCCTTCGACCAGCCGGGTGTTGTGTCTGCTGTGCTGCTGTCTGAAGGTTGTTGTCGGATAGTTATAATAGTGATATTCAAAACTCTCGGAGATTGTTGATAGCCGTGATGTTCAAATCCTTGTTGTGAAACATAAGGGCTTTAGATACCCCAACAATATACTAATTCATTGCACGGTTATGTGGTATATCGTGTGTAGTTTAGACGTGGGGTTGGTATTGCATGGTTCCTTTTCAACATTATCGTGGGAGTAAGGTAGTTTCTGCCATTTTCCTGTCTTTCATGATGTGCTAGTTTCGATTTTCGGGCCTAGCAATGTGCTATGTGGTTTTTCTATTAGGATTTTTTTAATAGTAGCCCTGAGTCTGGGTTTGCTCCTGATTTCTATTAAATAGGACTTACTCTACTAGCAAAATACACTGTAGGTAAAAATCATCAAATGACTCCTTTCGCTCTGCGGATACGGATTAGTTAGAAGAGTCTGACACTCTCTTCGACTCTCTTCCTAATGTCCTTTACGTTTCAGAGCCGCGATGACTCTTTCGAACAAATTCCGCAACCTAGGTAAACCTCTGCCTCTGTCTTCGGAAAAAACCAGGCCTCATGATATGTCTTTTTTCTGTTTTTATCACGTGCACGTTTAAAGTTGATAATTATGTAAATAATTTCAAATAAAAATATTTTGTTAATTAATATACTAGTTTATTGTATTTATCTTTTACTTGTTTAAGATCAGTGACACATTAATAGATCCTCATTTCAAGGATAAATCGCGTAAAAATGAATACTTACCAATTAACCAGTCTCAGTAGCTGAGCATTATCAACCAATCGAAGCTTTATGGCCACTACTTCATTCCGGAGTTAGCTGGGATGGTGAAAAAACACAAATAAACCCCGAGCGCCCTTGTCAAATTCAGAGGTGGTACCTTACACCTCCCGTTGATGGGAGCGAAAAGGGTTGATTGTTATAGAATTATAATATATATTCTTTGTCTTGTGCCTTCTATTTCCTAGAGTTGAGTTGAGATTTCTTTTGTTTTCGCATAAGTGTAAAAAGGCCTGCTTTCTTGCTAAAACAAACATTAAATTAAAAAAAAAAAAAAAATTAAATGGTGGTATTTTTTAAATTTTACTCCTACAATAAACCACTACTATCGATAAAAGAATGTTTAGATACACTAATTGCAACAACAAGTACGAAGAATAGTCATTAAATTCGGATCTGACGGACCTGGCATACTGTGTAACATTTTGCCACAAAACATGTCGAGGGTTAACTGTGTATTCAATTTTCGCTCATCGTACAACACCTCAAAATATTATGTGGATATTTTGAGAATCCAAAATTAAGAACTGGCCAAGCATCTGTCAATTTGTTCGAACAGGAAAGTAGATGCTGTTAAATAAGTTATAGCCAGAGGGCCTATCACATGTTTTGACGTATAGTAAACGTTACAGTATCGAATTTTGACTATAAAAAACTATGACCCCATAGTATTTTAGTTAAATTTAATGCGACACACAATTTATATCATACAAAAATCTGAATATAGTATCCAATTCAAATAAATATTATGTTCCAAACGAGTATTATAGATACAGTAAAATTTGACGTTACGTTACCATACGTCAAAAACATTCGTGTTAGGCCCTTTTCTTGGTTTTCGGGGGAAAACCTTCAAAAGATGCCTGGACTTTTGGGGAAAAAGACCAGGGAGTGTGGGATTTTTACCTCACTAAAACCACCCCGGTGATCACCATCAGCACATTGAAGGGGCCACGGTAACTCTTAAAAGACCACTCCGGAACCCCCTCTGTACAATGCCTATTATGGCAGATCTCTGGGGAGATTATAAAGGGGTCTCCCTTGAGCCTCGCTGTATACGGTAGCACGTGATCACTGCAACATCGTCTTTTCCGGGATCACTCGGTTGGCGGATAGAGTCTCCACTCTGAACGCCCGCGACCCGGAGTCCCACCTACCTTGACGTAGGCGGGGTTTCGGCATTTTAGGCGTCGAGGCGGTTGCCTCCCCGACGCCTCCTTCTCCTTGTAGGATCGGCCATTTCACGATCCCGCTCGGCGGCCTCCTTCTGAACCATCACGGTCTTACAGAAAGAGGCCATTTTTATCTGCCAGCATAGCCCTTACTACTGCTGGCAGACTCAGGTCGCGCCCAATCTTAGCGACCAAGACCCACCGCTCAGAGGCCCACGCAGGGCACTCTTCGAGCGTGTGCTGTGCAGAATCCAGGTCACCTCCACAGTGGTAAAAATTTGCCGTGGCCTCTCGCCCAATCCTATTCAGGTACTCACCGAAGCAACCGTGTCCGGTCAGCACCTGAGTTAGTCTGTAGGAGATACGCTCCCCTCTTGTTAGCCAGGCTTCGAAGTGCGGTAGGTTGGCTTCGACAACGCGCTTGCGCGATAATTGCGGCTACTGTAGCCGTTCACGCCACCGTTCGAGCGCGTGTCGCTATTCCTGCCGGCTTAGCCTTAAAACAGCAATTCCTGGCACACTATTGCCACTTTGGCGTATGGCGCGAGTCCGGTTATAGACCCTCGCGTCCATATCCGCCAGGATGTCCAACGGCGGAAAGCGTGCCTAGAGTGTCGTCGCCTGTTCGGTATCCATGTGCGATGCGAATGGCCATTTTCCGCGTCAGGCTGTTTATTTTAGTCCTGCAGCGTCAAACGCCTGATAGTCTGTTTGACCAAACAGGCGCCCCGTAAAGAACCATGGATCGCGCGATACCCGCGTAGAGGCGGTGAACTTCTTTCCGTGACCCTCCGAGATTGAGCAGCAGTCGATGCAAAGCACCCTAGTGGGTAGTCCCTTTCAACATGAGGGTCCAGGTGCTCAAAATGCTCTTCGAAGCCCTACCGAATACCGGCCAGTGTTTAGGGCCAATATATTTTATGTACCGACCCACCTGGACCTGGAAATCCCACAACAGAGGACCTAAAACCAACCCCTGCGTAGTCTCTCTCCTATAGACGGTACCATCTCTGCCCACATATCGAATGTGCCGGTCACGTAGGTAAGCCCCGACGATGCACTGCAGGTAAGGAAAGGAGGCACTATGTGATGCGCAAGTGCCGCCCTAATCGCAACCCAAGGCAGGGAGTTTAAAGCGTTGACGATATCCAAACTTATCGCCAATGCCACCCCACCCCGGGACACAGCCTGTTCCGACAGCAAGCGGACGCGTAGGATCGCATTCACTGTCGAACGCTGCTGTTGGAAGCCGTACTGGCAATTGTGCTAGGCCATAGGCCAAAAAATCGAAAAATATAATTACCCCTCTGTTCTAAAATCAAACTTGTAGTCAAGCTCAAGTACATAATTACTGGTAGCCTAAATCCAAAAGGGGTTGGACACATGCTACCGAACTCCTACCTGAGGGCAAATTGTACTAATTTCCAAGCAACTTTCGCATTCGCATCTTAGTCGCTTTTGGCCCTCTGGTCAGTTACGATTATCAATACACAGTATCCAGACACTATCACTATCTATTGGTATCAGATACAATCTTTAGCAATAAGTAAGCAACAATTTTATTTATAAAAAATCTGTAAGTTATTTTATTTCAAGTACATTGAAGCCCAGAGTTTGAGTTAAATATGGATAAATAACGGCTTAGTTTCAATAGTCAGATAAGTTAGGAGTAAATATTACTTTTTTGGGAATGTCTTCCTGACAAAACGTGTTTATCCTGCAGATACTAGTTATCTGACTATTGAAAAATCAGCCCTAAATACATGAGTTAAAGTAGAGTACAACTTACTTTTTACACAACTTACTTTACTTACTTTTTGTACAACATTTACACAAACTCTGACCATGATTTCCGTGCCATGCCAACAGTCGCCATTAGTACAAGGATAGAAAGCAACAATAATGTTTCAAACACACCTTACTACATGATAAATATGAATAAGCAGTAAAACCATATTTTATGCGAAATCTCGAGTACACAAATAGCTACTGACTCACGCATAGTCAATCTCTATTGTAATAATGATATTGATTACGATGTGGCAATAAACAGAAAAATTTACAGAAAATCCATTACTGGCAAAGAGAAGGCTCCAGACCAAGTGACGTATTGTCAGCGATAACGATTTCTCGAAGTCCAAAATGTTTCGGGTTGACCGCGTGACATTTCAAAAGCTCTTGTCTATCCCAGACACTTTTGTTTTCGTTGACAGAACGTCACCTCAACTATAGTAGGCGCCAGATAATCGTGGAATAACGGTCATTGACCCACCTACAATTATTGACATTTTTAATTTGAAAAATGGAATTAATGACACAAAGCTGTCCCGAATCATCATCTCTCGTGATCCTTAACATTGTCTAATAATGAAAAACGATTCATATTTAATTGTTCAGGTACCTATGAACAGTTATTAGGGAAAGGTCAATGTACTTTATTCCACATTTATCTGGCGCCTACTATAGTCTGGGCCCTTTAGTGTTTTCTACCTGCTAGCTGCTGCTAGCTGTTCATTAGCACCTTACCAACCTATTTTGTTGTCAACAGAAAGTCGCATTACGTGCTAGGACATTTGATTGAAGCTTTATCGTCCCTTTTTCTCATTAGAATTAAATCCGTCTTGTTAATTTTTAACAAGTTACACTTACCTGTCTCATTCATCACCTAAGTAACTTTAGCTTTCACCTATTTCAGCACAGGCCCATTGCGTGTATCTTAGTCCATATCAAAAATAGACTGAGCCATTTCTGGCAGTGTATAAAAATTCCAAAAATGTTGCCAAGTGCTCTATGACATATGTCCCTATTTTGTCTTACAAATGAAATTGAATGAAGATGATGAAATTAAAACAAATGAAATTTGTAGTGCAAGGCAGCAAAAAGCAAATAGCTTGAAACTTAAAGCAAACTAAATAGTATAGTGTAGGAACATTGCGCAAGGTGCCCTTAGTACAACAATTATTTTAATAGCATCTTTCGGCGTAAATACAAGGACATGACATATGCATTTATCTTCTTTAAGAAGATAAATGCATTTCTGAAGACATTTGCAATGAACGATTCATCCGATTGATTCATCAAACAATTCGCGAGAAGTAGTGCAAAGTTTTTTCAATGTCAAAATAGATAAAGCTTTAATGTACCTCCATTACCTTATAATTTTTATATTCTATCTACTCGCCGACCCGCGCAACTTTGTCTGCGTCATTTTTTTATTAATTCTCTAATCCTGTTGGTCGGAGCGTGATGTTATATAACCTATAGCCTTTCTCGATAATCCAACATTAAAAAAAAATCTATTTGAACCTGAAGTTCCTGAGATTTGCGCGTGCAACCAACCAATCTCTAGCTTTATAATATTAGTATAGCTTTTGGTAACTTACTCTAAACTACTGGTCGTAGAAAGCTGAATTTGGCATGTAGCTTCCCAACACTTCGAAATTCGTACGGGAACGAAGAAACGGGATATGTGTGCACAAAGTCGTGGGCAAAAGCTAGTTGTTGATAATAAAAATCGAAACAATTTTTTTTCACTATTAATAGAATTCCTTCCTTATCGTTTTTTTTTTGTATGTAAAGTTTCGAGCTTATTTAATTTTGTTTTAACGACTCCGCGTGACCTTCACGCGGTCGCTTGTCAATGTAGTGGGGGCCGACTCACGCTTAGATTTCCAGTTCACAAAATATTCGCAAAATCACGATGGAAATTTAAAAGTACCAAACTAAATATTCATTTAGCAAAATGTTGATTTTGGAAATCTCTCATTAATATCAGAACATTCAGACAAACAGATATTTTGCTCCACAAATGATAAGAATGACAGACTCTTATCAAAAGATAAAATATTTACACACAGGTTTTGTTTACACATCTTGTGTATTCTAATTCATTTATGTAATAAACTATTTGCCGAAATGTTACTATTACTTGAGCGTATAGTGACGATTGTCGTTAGTTCGGAGTGAATCAACATGAATAAAGGAAGACTAAGGCAGTTCCATGCCGCTCTGGCCGGTAAGAATAAAGAATATTTATTTTTAGCGCGAATTTGAATTTGCATTCAAAACGAGGCGATGCGGCATCTCTGTCGAGAGATAAAAGAGTATTTTGTTCGACGTTATTTGGCTGTAAACAGTGATTGCTTGGAGACGTGTCATTCAGTTTTGATATGTTTGTTTCGAGTATGGATGTGTTATGTGTGTGGTTTATTGACAATCCTAGTGTAGGGCACCAGATAATCAAAATGATGATTCTATCTCTTGAACCAGGTGTTCTAGAGAATGAAATCTGTAAAATAGATGAAGACAATGGTGAAGAAGAGATAGATGAACGAAAGGTAAGATTCCTGGTCTATAAGAGCAATGCACTTGTATTATGCAAGAGCATTGCTCTCGTTTTTTATTTTGCTTTGAAAAGTACCAAAAAAATTACTGTCATCGATATAAACGTGATTAGGTTAGTAAAATCAGTGGGGCATCGTGTTGATGTATTTCCAATCAAATCTAGATAGCCAGAAGGAGTGTTTCCAAAATGTCGTGGGATTGATCGTTGCAATATTTTGTTCCTCACACAAAAGTGGAAAAGAACCCTATGGAAAACAAAATATTTAGTATATCGATAAAACTAGTAAAAATGTAACACATATTGTTGAAAGTCGAAGCAATTCTGGATGATACCGTGAGAATAGACAAAATATTCGTAAATAGATGAGAACCGGTTCTAGTGGACAACTATTTCTTTAGCAAACTATTAAAGATGTATGTATGTATGTGTGTATGTACCCGCATGTTTAGAGGTTACCGAGACGTTTGATGGTTTCTTAGCGATGGTTTATATCGACGACATTGTCCAATGATTTTATTGAGTCTAACTATTAGGCATGTAATAGTTAATGTTTTAAGTGTAGCAATCTCAATCAGCTTGCTACACGAATGTCCTGCAAAATTTTAATTGAACTGATAAACAATGTTGGAACATATTCATTATTATCACACACATCCGGTCTGCTTTTGTCTGATTCGATTGTAAAAGCATGTGCCTCTAAAACATGTGATATTATAAAATATTTGTCGTCTTTCACATTGTCAAATCAGAGCTTATAAATGCAATCGCTGGTTGATCTTTAAGTTTGGATTCACCAATCTGATGAATTCTTGTATTTTTGGTATATTAAGAAGTAGGAACGTAACAAACGTTTATATAAGGTTATAGAATTTAAAGTTTAGGTTTCACACCAAGAGAGGTACGATAAAAATGTACGGTAAAAACAATTTTAAGTTGAGTACTTTCGGAGTAAATCCTATCACACATCACGAAACATGGTGAGATCTTATAATTATCTAACTATCTGCACTTAACATAAATGACGATTGGTTTTCCATTGTGAACTCGTATGGGTTTTTGCTTGGTGCTATTTTCTTTTTGGAAGAATGTTTTCCACCTAGTTAGATTTCGGAAGCGAAAATGAAACTGAGTTTCAGTGGAAATCGAAATAAGAATTAATTTTAACGACCTGAACTAGTAGAAGTTTATGTAAGACTAACTTAGCCTACTTATCTTATTTTTTAATACAATAGTTACTATAAATGCATAACGACCCGTCACGTACACCTGATAGCAAGAATGCTAGATCAGCGTCTAGACTTGTGGCTCTACCACAGCGTTAGGGTCGGGACATAACTACCTTCGTTGGCACAATAACTCTTCCAGCATTCTCTCTGAAAGTATATCTTCACTCACCAACCTTACAATCATCAACTTACGTTCTTCCTATTTCATTATTAGTTTTCTTCTTTTCAGGTGGTTTCGGCTCCCTTGTCATGGGGGCTCTCAACGTGTGGCCCTCATATACCTCCGAGCTATATGCTTCAAACACAACGACGCCTTTATCAAAACCCATGACTAAACCCGAAGAGGCGTTGTTGGGCAGTTTACCTTCATTAGGAGCTATTTTGGGGTCAGCTATAACTGGTGTGTTAATTAATTCATTCGGCAGAAGAAATGGTGGTGTTATGCTGTCTTTGCCGGTTGTGGTGAGTAAAATTTATTTATTGGCGAAAAATCTGACCAAAAATAAGTGTTCCATACAATATTTTGCACTCCTTTTCTAGAAATATTCTTCTTCATTCCCCACATCCATCATAAACCTCTATGCAAAATTTCAGCTCTCTATTTTAAAAGCCAATGGGATGAATAATCCTGGGCGCTGATGAATCAGTCGGGAATTATTTTCGTACAGACTAGCTTTTGCCAGCGGCTTTGCCCGCGTGAATGTCACAAATTATCCCAGAGGATCACACTCTCGGGATAAAAAGACGAAAAATTTCATCCAGATCCGTTCAGTCGTTTCGTCTTGTTTTTAAGTAACAAACCAATCCATTCATCCATCCAACTTTTCTATCATATTATTATTTCGATACATGTTTCATGGTCTTTTGAGTACATTAATATTGAATTGTTTACTTTTGCAAAGTCAAAGTCAAAACGTTTATTTCAATTAGGCCATTAAACGGCACTTTTGAACGTCATCGTTTACAGTTCAGTAAAAATAATAACATTACATTAATAAAGTGACTCTACTGTCCATTCGGAAAGGTAGATTCTTATGGAGAAGAACGGACAAGAAACTCCATAATTATCAACTCCATATCATTGCGAAACACGATATCAATTTTTCATCTAAGTATAAGTCTGATTTTTGCCCTCAAATGACAAGCATGGACTCAATATTTTTTAACCCTTTTAAATTAGTGATATATTTGATTGTTATCATTTTTTTTTGTCTGTCTACTACAACAAGTCATGTTTCAGATATCATGGGCAATAGTAAGCGTATCATCTTCAATAAACTTGATCCTGGCAGCGAGGTTCTTAGCTGGTATATCTGGTGGAAGCTTCCTGGTGTTAGCGCCTATATTTACGTCAGAAGTAGCCGAGGATGCTATAAGAGGAGGATTGGCGACAGGTGAGAAATTATTTTTGCTACGATTGATTTGATGACTCATTCTCTTGTTTCCCCCGACTGTTTTGAATAAAATGCTGATTTTGGCTCGTTCGAGTAAATTGTTTGATTTTTTTTCTGAAAAATTTATATCTCCATCAGTTGCCACACTTGCGAAAAAATATTGCACACGTGAAAAAAAAAATATACAAACAAAATATTTTTCTTTTACCGGTCCGACGTAAACAAAAAATTAAGTGCATTGAAATTTCGCGTGACGTCGCGCGTTTGATACGCTTTGTCTTTATTTATTTTTATTGATTTGAAAAGGCAAAAAATAAGTGTTCAATCATTTTTGAAAATGAAGGACCAAATAGAAATATTATTTTCCTATCCAGGAAAATACACAATTTGTAATGAAATCAATTACAGTAATATTGCTGGCACTTTTTCCTATTTTATTTAAAAACACCATCTTGCTCCTTGTAGCCTAAGTTATTTGAAGTAGGCGTTGCTTGTCTTCTTTTGGATCAATAGTGGTTGAATAAACTAACATGGAAGTAAAAAACTCCTTTGTAATAAACAGTACTACAGATAAAACAGATGGTGATTCAGCGTCCAAATCTCTGATGATAATCCTATGATAAAATTGCATCAACTGTTATAAAGATTATATTCCTAGATGTCAAAACAAACCAAATGTAAAGATTTATCTGAAACGTGAATTTTCGAAAGTCGGTGATAATGTTCTTGAAGAAATTATGTTAACTTTATTGGGGGAAAAGACAATTGGAGTGATGAACTTTTTCAGTACTTAGTTGAGTTTTATAAATTGTTTGTTTACCTTTTTATTTAATATCCATCAAAATTTGTCGAAGATTTTCAAATTCTCGGTATTTTTTTTGGTGTTGTAAACTTATTTGCCAACCTGATTTTCATGGAGGCTGGCTTAGATAGGAAGACGTCGCTGCCGGCCGTAGTCCATGCTATGGTCGGCGGTGAGGAGTCCTGGGACGCGGTGGTCTCCTTCTGCGAGACAGTTATCGCGCAGAAGGAGGCTGCGGAAAGGGAGAGGGAGATCACAACCGCTCTCCCTGCCCGCAGCAGGCGCATCGGGCGTCGGAGGAGGGCATACGCTGCCCTCTTCCGGCCCCCCTAACTGGGTCCAGGGGCGACGGACTTGGGGATGTCCGTCACCCCCCATTCATCCGGACCCGAGGTGGCGGCGCGTGGTGTTCCCGTGCGCCCCTCTTTGACGTAGCGAGGGGAGTCAAACACCTTACTCCCCTCGCCGACGCGAGGTGGCCCGCAGAGGCGGGCCGGCACCAGCCGGGGATTGCGGATGTCGCATACGTTCCCGCGATCCCCGGCGTAGGTGGAAGATGGAACACCGGGGTGGTTTTAGTCAGTAAGAGTCTGACAGACCCCTCCACCCGCCCCAGGGTGGAGGATTTCCATGAGGATTTCCCACCGAGATCAAAAAAAAAAAAAAAAAAAAGATAGGAAGACGTGGGTATACATGAATATACATGGAGTTCAACCCAAGGGCAACGATACTAATATCTTTTTTCCGTCTTCCAGCCTCAATATTCCTGTACTGCATGGGCACATTAATGTCCTACCTAGTCGGCTGGTTCCTGACTTATAGAACCATTATCTGGCTGCAGTTGATACTAAGTATAAGCTCCACGCTCCTCATCTTGCTGGTTGTGGAAAGTCCTGTTTATTTGCTGAGACAGAATAGAGAAGAGGTGAGTTCCAGTTTATATTAGTCTGTTGAATTTGGCAATCTCTAAGATTTGTTGAGGGTTGGTGACGCGTGTCATGCTGATCAAAGATATTAGTTGTGAAAAACATTAAAATATAAAGTTGGTTTTACATAATACGTGTAAAAATCAATTCCGATCAGTGAGTAGTAGTGAATTCTTTATTGTAATTTTGTAAAAGATGGAATATTGCAGGATGTTTTGATTCAATAACTGCTATAAGAGTAGAAAATGGAATGCAGTAATTATGACACGTTTTTCAGTGTTTTACCACGTAATTAGTAAAATTGTTATAATTCCTTTCTTTGTTATAGAATGTAAATTGTTATTTGAGAAGTATGCGTGCATCCATAATATTAATTAATCCACGCGCAGTCATAAAATTCTTCTTTGGGTGAAACGTCGCATGACGATATCACAAAGGATTGCTGGTAGAAAAACTCAATATTGAATTAGCTCGAAACTTTTTTAATCACTGTAACTAATACAAGTTATTATGGTGTACAATAAATAATTAAAGAATCGTGGCAGATCAAAGCTTAGGTGATGGGAAAATAGCTTCGAATATAAGAGCAAAAAACTAAGAAATGTAAATATTTCATTTCAGGACGCAAGACAGGCGATAGCTAAGTACCGAGGGGTGCCAGCCTCTTCAATGGTGGTGATCGATGAACTGACGAGGTTGAAGCAGCAGATTATGCCAGCGGTTGAATTGGTATCAGTAACAGGTAAGTTTTCGATGTATATGTAATTCTTGGGATTTGGGCTTGGATCAAGGAAATTAAGTAGTAGTCAAGGTCGTTTAAGGAAAATACTTCCATGTTTGGTTCTGACAGACTAATGAGTTTATATTTTAGCGAAATACCAACCACATTTTGCTGTTGTCTTTGATGTTGCAACCTTGGTTTATAGTTTAAATCGACAAAAATGTATGAGCTGTAATTGTTATTTTTAATCAATGAACCAAATAAATATAATTTAATCAGTCGGTAGAAACTTTTACATAGTTTGCGTAACGTATTGTCTACATTTTCATACAATTACTTAAAACGTGCGAACTTAGTGTAAATTACAATAATAACAATGTTTTTTTGACATGATTTTAATTGGGCGAACTCTTGTGAGTTTCCCAAAATTTTTTGTTACATTGCGATCTTCATTTGTTTTTTTACAGATACCGACCCAAAAGCAGAGGAAGCAGAAAAACAAAAGTTAAACAACGAAGACGTGATGCCAGAGCAACCGAAAGCATTGTCTCCAATCAAGCTGTTATGTAAGTACTTATCAGCTCAGACAGACTTCGAATTGTTTGACTTGGAGATTCTCTTCTACAAGTAACTTTCAGTTTGTCTGAATATATGTATAAGCCAACTTTTTGTATCTATCAAATTGATAAAATTATCAAAACTTGTTAAAATGCACTATTTAATTGCCTGCTCGGCCTTTCCCAAACTTTTTGGGGTCGACTTCCAGTCTAAACAGATGCAGTTGTATACCAGTATTTTAAGTGGAGCGACTAACGCATCGTGGCAAGACTGGTGTCCGATTTTGCAATTTTAGTTTTGATTCATTGATTGTGCACTATCTAGCTATTAAAAAAATCGAAATGAGGTGAATCTGAATAAACGTGGAACTTCTGTGGAACCATGTGAAAAATCTTGCGTTTTTTTCACTCATAGTTTTATAATAATTGAATGATTTGGTTTTCTTTTCAGTTGTGTCACCGGTTTCGCGCAGGGCATTCTTTGTAGTGATGACAGTGATTACAATGCAGGTTAATAGCTTTTCTATACTTTACATTACATAATCTTGTTTCGGAGAATGTTGGAATTAATAATTTAATTCCGTCAAGCCCGTTCCAAGATCAGGCTACAAGACATACGGCGATGCGCCACTTTTTCATGGTGGACATTCTACCCCCATACACACAAAACGTTTTGGGAATATGTACTTTGACTGTGCGTACAGCTGTTAAGGAGTGGGATTCCTCTTCCATTAGGTGAGATTTTGGTCAAATGCGAATAAATATAAAAAAAGTAATTAATATTGTCCTTATGGCATACATGGATATATCTCGTCGATCACTTATTAATGATCAAAAATATATAACAATAAATACTGTTAGCACATGAGAAGAGAAATTTTACCGTTATCGATCCCTTCGAACCTTTCTGACTCAATTCACTCTGGCTTAATTGAAATAGATGCTTCAAGTTCGAGTTTGACCATATCTTAGCTGGCTTTTTTCACCTAATTCCGTCGTTTAACAAAAACTCTTCCATTGTAGGAAATTGACTACTCCAAGGCTTGATAATTCCTAAATTCCTTTAAGATTATGGATGACTTAGTTAAGAGACATCGAATTTTAAATTTCATCTGATTTTGATTTGTACTAAATTAACAATTATCTTTCCAGGTTTTCATGGGTATAGTGCCAGTGCAAGTATATGCTAAGACAGTGTTTACAGAGACAGACCCCAGCAAGTCAGATCTGTACACGGTCATATTCGCTGTTATTCAGTTCAGTGGAGGCATAACTTCGGCTCTAGTGGCTGATAAAGCTGGCAGGAGGGTAAGATCATTATTGTTTTTTATTACTTAAAATTAAGTGACTAAAGTGGGACTGTCAGGCCGTGTTCGCCAGATTAACGAGTACACCTAGCAGACCTAGGAGATGACAGCGAGAGATAACTTGAATGGCTTCTCGAGAATCAGTGTGAAGAAGTAGAACGTAGAGAGACGTGGACGGAATGGTTCGAGGCCTTTGCCCAGGAGTAGGATAGTTCTGGCAAATAAAGCATTTTCAAAGTAATACAATATATCTCAAGTTAGAAGGTTTTGTCTACAGACGGTCGAGAATCGTTAATTTCAAATCTGTATGTACATAAACAAGTGTTTTCAAGTACCATTTATTTTTATTAAAACGTTTGTCAAGTTTACGCGATGTTGTTTGGTTCAATATTGGTACTGACACTTCAATATAAATATTAAAGTTAAAACAACCAACGCACAACCGGACTGCGATGGATTTACTTTACATCAACCTATCCATATGGATAGTCGATGATGGTTGTTTCAAACTTATTCCATGTTCCATCATCGATCTGCTGCAGCCTGGTTGCACTTCAACCATCATACTCGTATCATTAATTAATCAAGCCAATCCTCTCCCCTAGGGGGGCTAGAACGACTCCATTCTTAAAATACGAGGTACTATTTATCGCAGCCTAAAGATTTTATCTAATTCTTCACTTCCATTTTCAGATCCTTATAATAACATCATCAGTTCTGGTCTGCCTCTGCATGGTATCGCTTGGGTTCTTGCTGCAGACGAGGTCGGCTCCGGCGTGGGTCACCGTGGTCCTACTTATGGCTTACTGCTTCTCTTTCCTCATAGGAGCTGGTACTGTTCCTTACGTGCTACTAGCTGAAGTGTTTGAGTCTGAGGTAAGAATGAAGATTATTTATTTTTCATGGCGTTTCTGGAGTTATGAAGATGCAAAGATGCATCTTTATAATTTCTTCAAAAGAAGCTTGTTTTTAGTATATGGAAACAAGCGTTACGAAATATTATAAATTTATTTATTTATGTACACGCGAAACACTTAAAGGAGAAAATTAATAAAATAATCTGTAATCCATTTTCATCATTGAGATCTCAATTAAAATAAAGTTAAGGAAAATTAAAACAGGGCCAAAAATATGATATTATACTTTTTTGTTCCTATTCTAAATAGTTGTGTAACTGTAGTTCAGATTCACTTGTGGCTATCCATAGCTTGGGAAATACTGAGTCATGCCATCATTATCAAGCACGTTTTGAAAGAATTTAGCTCGCATTGTTACTGTTGCATACAACATAATTTTTATCACCTCCGAGTATACTTTTATGACCCTCGTAATATATTCATATGATATTTGTTTCATTGTTTATTTATATAAATTAAAGTGCATAATTGAAAGGCCCTTGCCTAATAAAGAAGGCCAACTCAATTGGTTTTCTTTTCTTTTTCATTGGTTTCCTTTTCATAAACCCGTATAATCCGTCGAATCTTACAAATGGTGCACATTATTAATTCTGATCTATTTTGTATTTTCAGGTCCAAGGCTTAGCATCAATGATAATCATAGAATGGGTGTGGTTACTCAACTTCTTCATCTTAGCGGTCTTCCCATATCTTCTCAGCGCATTCGGAATCTACGGGTGTTTCTACTTATTTGGCACCATCAGCCTTGTTAACGCGATCCTATCCTTTATAATAGTGCCAGAAACTAAGGGACTGTCGAATGCCCAAATACAAGATCTTTTTAGGGCTAGAAAGAAGAATTAGATTAGATATTTTTAAGCTTTTGAATCTGTTAAAAATATTGGGGTCAATTCATAGTACTGATTTTGAGGAATAAAACATTTTAAACAAGAGTAAGCACTATGGCCTCCAATCGTTATAGAGAGCACGCAAACCTGCTCAATTCAGTTAATTGAAAAAGTCAAATTGCGCATCGTTTGTGTGATGATAAACTACTGATTTCTAGGGTTTTTTTCAAGATTGCGGAACTGCAAAATTCATTGCGTTATTGGTGATCTGGGTGTCTGTCTTTGGTGTCGTAGCTCCTAAACGGATGAACCGATTTTGATTCAGATTTTTTTTTGTTTTTTTTTTTTAACAAGAAAATAACACTTGAATCAGTGACTTGGTCGAAAATGTTCTAAGTAGGTAAACATTCAAAAAATGTTTGTCAAATTTATAGAGAATATATAGATTAGATTCATTTATTTGCCTGAAATATGGTATTTTACAGATTTTATCACTATAAACAAAATAATGAAATACCCATGTCAGAAAACAGAAAAAAAAGTAAAAAATCATGTCTACATATGGTCAAATTACAAATGTCAAAGAAAAATAATTAAATCAAAGAAAAATAGTGTATTAATTTAATTACGAGGGGATAGATTCATAATTACAATAAGAGACTCAAAAAGAAAGACAAAGACAAGTGTTTTTCAAGTTTTAAAATATTATTCTCAGTAAATATATCTTTTTGATCTGAATTTTCAAACGACTTTCAAAGAGAAGCAGCGTCATTGCATAGATGACGCAACGAATACCTATTGTTAAGACGCTATCAGCCAATTTTTTTGGATTAAATTTTCAACCTAACATGAAACGCCTAAAATACGTTACATGTTATGTAAGTGTACATTACACTCACAAACATTACTATTTTTGGAAGATGATAGTTGTTAGACGACTATAATTAAATATTTAATAATAGCTTTTATGATAGAGTTATTTGCATAACCGGGTCACATGGAAACAAAAATGTCATCACGTGAAACAATTTATTAAAAATCTCGTTGAGATTATGGTGACATCATTTTTAGTACCTATGTAATTTTAAGTTGTTATTTGGTTTTAGACTGGTAGCACGATGATAATATTGCCTGTACTAAATTATATCGATTTTATAAAAGTAAATGTATAATTTACAAGCCATTTTTTTAACAGACCGTTTAAGGGCTGCGTTTTAAGTAAAACATTTTTATTTATTATCAAGGTGTGTTTTTATTTCCCCAACCATTGAAATTGTGACTGCAGAAATTTTTGCCGGAGTAATTTTAAACAGATCACAAAAAAACATATTTCCAGCCAACAACGTGCTTTCTTGATTCATTTCTTTGTTGCATACTTAAATACCAAAAAAGTTTTGACTTGACACTCGTTACCAGGAAACCAGACGTTAAAAAGAGCACTTTTACACGAAAACACATAAAGCTTAGGTTTTATTGCGCGATTGCGTACTTTGTACTACGTAATGTTAGCGATATCCACGTTTATTATGTTTGCCTAGTACAACGATCTTTTGACGAGTGTAACCGGAGAAGTTTGGTTAGTGTTTTTCTTTGTTTCAATGTCTATTAAAAGATTATGCAAGGCTTGTTATGTCTTTATGTATGTGATAAAGTTACTATAGTTGGGAAAAACGGTTATAAGATTATGTCTGATGAGGGGTTTTCAGAGCTAAGTGCAAGGTGTCTCCATTTCATTAGTTGCTTTTTGATAATTTTATTATTATCAACATGTATTGGTGTTCTCGAAAATCTGACTTTCTTATTGCATTTTGTCTAAAGCGCTTTTTCGCAGGGCAATTAGAGCAAGCTCTCTTAACTACATGGTTAAGTAGACTTCAGTACTTTATGTTGGGTGATTCTACATTCCACAATTCGGCTCGAAGGACCAATTTAGTAAAACAATTCACTTTGTAAGCGTATTTTTTTATATTAGGAATGATTACCAAAAGTAGTTTGTCAACATAAGATGCCTTTCTTGACGTAAAATATATAGACGTGTCAATAAAGCTTCAGGTAGAAAGTTCAATTGCTAAAATCTATAAACCACAGACCTACAAAACTGATAGTACCAGGCTCTCATAACACGCACGTAGTACAAAGATGCAAAACCATTCAATAAAGGTGAAATTATACGAAACCGGGCCAGTAGGCCAATGGCATGCAACCATGGCTAACATTGTTTGTTCCATTGTAAATCTTTATGACCAGGCAAATGGGACGGCTGCACCATAGTGCATGGAACTTGTATTAGGTTTAAGAGGTCATATTTGCTGTTCGGTTCTTGTGAAGATGAGTTTGTAGTTTTGAATGTAAGTTTCGATTTCGTGGTTGGAAAGTATATGACTTTCGTATTGGTGATACAATTTCTCCGTATTCCTATCTAGATCTAGTTATCAAGACCGATTTATAGGTAGACAAACTAAAATCAGCGTATAATGTCCCCACTGCTGGGACGCAGGCCTCTTTTCTATGAGAAGGCCAAAATCTCCAGGACAGGCCAAGTGTTGGTTGGTGGATGTCGCATTTCCATTGACTCAAGGACATTCTATAACATATTTAAACCACAAAACAAATGAAAAACTTGCGATTGGCACTTCAGCGTTTAATGAGTGAACGAATCAAACAGGTTTTTTTTTGACCTGAGGGCCAATTCTACGAATTTTTAAACAACGTTAGCTTTGTCAAACTGACAAAAAGCCTTAATTTTCATACATTTTTGAAACATTGCCACTAAGCAGAATTGGCCCGCTGATGTTTCCTATCTATATCTATACTAATATTATAAATGCGAAAGTTTGGATGGATGAACGGATGTTTGTTACTCAATCACGTCAGAATGGCTGATCGTATCTTGATGAAATTATAGTATGGAATTAATCTTGATGAATATATCTACTTTCAATATAGTCTGGAATAATACATAGGATACATTTAATCTCGGTAGTATGTTCTCTTGGGATAATTTTTGACATTGACGCTGGTGGAGCCGCGGGCAGCAGCTAGTAAGAAATAAAAAGCCATTTAATTTTAAATCATCGTTGAAGGCGACGGTTTGTATGCGCCTGGTGACATCATGGAGCAATCTTTGATCTGCTTGCCAAATACGACTTTTGACGTTTGGCAATATAATTGTTTATTTGCTGTCGACAACAGACGACCATTTTACACTTCGGTGACCTTAGAGTGAGTTTTTAAACGTTAACGTCAATTCGTATTAAAACTAAATGCCTAAGCACCGTCTGGTATCAATAACGGAAATCCTCTTTTTTCCATACATTTTTATTAGCCTTTACGTAAACGCGATCGACTTAGTACAAAAACTCGCAAAAGGTCCTCTGATGACTCAGTGTTTTAGTTAAGAAATCCCTCAGTCATGTATCGATTGACCATCAGTAAATCGATACCTGTGCGCTCAGTTACACCTTTGATCGACATTAATGTAAATTGATTTTGTCTTATGTACGTCATATCCTACACTGGTTCAGTTTTATCGAACAAAGTCATCAAATACTGAGTTTATACAAAATATGTAGGTATTAAACTTTTCCCGCGACTTCATTCAGGTTTATCTACCAGTAACCGTGCTTTTTTTAGGCATAAAATGTAGTTTTATGGCAACAAGGAACCTGCTATGTCCGTTTGTTTGTCTGTCTGTCCGCGGTTTTGTTCAGAGACGCTTAACACTAGAAAAAAATATATTTAGGGTACCACCACCCCCCTACACGTAAAGTGGCGATGTTTTTTTTACTGTCCATCCCATAGTGTGGGATTTCGTTGGATAGATCGTTGATATAAAAAATATTGAGGGTGTGCGAATACCATTTTTGTTAGAAGTGCAAATGTTTGTTAGAGTCAAGTGTGTGCCAGCTAAACGGTTGTTTTTGGAGACGGTGAAAAAAGTCGTGGTAGTAGTAAATAAAAAGAATTTAAAAGGAAAATTACATATCACATAAGGCTTAACAAGTTAACGAGTAATAGTCGACCAACCTATAAAATGTATTTGGAGAGGGAAAAATTCGTACAAATTGAAAATAGAATCAAACTAAAAGCACCATTCTAAGTCGGCAATTGCGACGTGTAACTACGGAACCCCACACTGCGTGTAGCCTGATACGCACTTGGCCGGTTTTGAGAATATTAGTTGAGCATAAAAACCCAAAAATCCTTAAATAAACATAATTTATTATATTCTAGTACAACGGCGCTTTCCTTTTGGGTTTCACGAATCGAGCTTGAATCTCTTCCACGGTCAATCCTTTTGTCTCGGGTAAGAAGAAAACGCAGAAAGTAGAACTTAAGAAGCAAATGGCGGCAAAGATGTAGAATACAGGACCCCAGCCGAGAGCCTTGAGGAGTGGGTTGAAGATGAAGAGGATCACGAAGTTGCATAGCCACACGTATTCGACGAGCACCATGGAGAAGAAACTCTTGACCTGGAGAGAGAGAAGTAAAATGGTACAGAAATCACTCATTGATGACTTGTCTGACTGTTAGTTATCTTAATAAAACGCGTTGTTTGGAAAGTACAAAAACATGTAGGAATAAATTAAAGTGTCGCCGTTATTGAAATGGGACATGAAAATTATCCTTTGTTTTTTTTTTAAGTGAATGAGTTCTTAGGACCGACCGCCTTTGCCTTATAAGTTTAAGTTATTAGTATTGCCGAAATACTCAAGTCAGTAATGGAATGGCCAACTTCATTTTTTATTGTGTTGTTTTTATCTTATAGAAAAATAATGCGTTGTTCTGTGGGCCCTATCTCTTTGATACTAGCAGCACATAAAACATAAGCATCACTAACCTCGGGCAAGAATACCTCTGCTAAAAGAACAAAAGGCACCGTTCCCGCTCCACAAGTGTACATCACAGCGAACACGTAGATAAACATGGCCGTCAACCAGTTAGGACCCCAGTGAAGCTGCATCTGTGTTCCTAATATAACGCAGGAGATTCCAGCGCCAAAAGATGAGTAGACCATGAGGGGCTGAAATTATTCGTATTTTTTGTCAGCATTAACATTTTTGACAACGAAACAATTTATTTTGATGAATGCCTGCGGAAAAGTGAAAATACTTGATCCAAACTCAATAAAGCTACCACATGTAGAAAAGGGATGATGAAACAAGCTACCACATGTAGAAGTCAACCCAATAATGTGCATTGTGGAGACAATGCACATTATTGGGTTGACTGATAGAAAATGCCGATGGCATTTAATCCCCTCTGTACTATAAATTATTCAGTAAATTGCACGTAATTCAAACTTTCTTAGCTATGTTCAAGTCCCACTTATAAAAGACGAGTATATTGTCATACACCGGGCATAAATTCAGCCTTCTATGGTACTTCTGATCAGTTCCTGATGTTAAAACCGAATAACACTTTGCCCGACCTGGGAATTAAACCTTAACCATCCATACTTGTCCAAAAATCATGCGTGGAAAAATATACTGATGACTTTAATAAAAGTACCAGGATAATATAAAGGCAAAATAGTCTCACCCGTCTTCCAAGCAAATCAGTGCCATACGCAGCAACCATTCCAGCGAGTACCGTTGTAACTGCTAACATGACACTCAAAAGGGTTGGAGACGCTGTAGGTACCGCTTCAGTGAATATGGGCTCCGCGTATATTTGGACTACGACTAAACCTTGGAAGATGGCTGCTGTCATCACCACCATGTTGACGATGAAGGCTCGTTGCGAGGATTTTGACTTTCCTATGGAGATAAACATATTAGTATTAAAGATAAAAGGTATAGAGATAGAAAGAGGGTTCTAGAATTAAATATGTGTGCCAGAAGAAAACTTATGTGTTGACCTAACATCAATAGAAACAAGAGCAGGAAGGTGATGGTAATATTGGAGAAAATTGTGAAAACTTACTGATGAACTTCCATAGGGACATCTTTTCAGCAGGCTTCATGTCGGGTTTCAGCTTTTCTTCTTCAGGTGTCTCCTCTGTGGGTAAAATATAATTTAATATATATATAATTTTAAATCAACTTAGTATCTTATAAAGTTTAGTATGTCAGCTTTTCCGGCAATGGAGAGTTTCTTGCAGAACATTTTCTTCTAAGCAAATCTTTAGTGATTGGCTTTGAGAATTTTCTGATTAATATCAGAATTGAAAAGTTCTTATTAATATCAGTATTTTTTAAATAAATTAATTGCGATCATGTTGCATTGCAAAAAAGAAAAGTTTGATTTTTACACAAACCTCCAAGATCTGGGTTAAGGGCACGTTTCATGTTGGTTATTTCATCCAAAAGCTCTTTGGAATCCAATTTCCACATTCTATAGAAGGACAGAGATTCTGCTGCTTCCTGTAAAAAGAGAATAAAAGGTCCTCAAGTAGTTTTTATCATGAGATAATGCATTTTTTGTTACAGATTTTAGGTGTCCATCATATCAGGAGTTACTCAATAACCATTTGTATCGAACGATAAAAAATTACAGACCATTCCTGGGTAGTCTTCATTCTCTCGCAAATATATGAAAGGATTACTTTCAGATGTCTGCGGAAAAAACTACATTATAGTAAAAAAAAGGTAATCACCTTCTCTTTCCCATTGTTCAGCAAGTGCATGGGCGATTCTTTTAAAATGAACAGTGAGCATGCTCCCGCCACTGCCGTGGAAAGCCCAACATACAACATCGTATTATACGGTAGAAATCCTCCCAGCATATATGATAGCAGCATTCCTATTCCGTAAGAAACCATATTGGTTGCTGTCATGGCACCTCGTACAGAATCTTGGCAAATTTCACTGATGTACACTGTTGCTACTAGGACCACTGAACTGGCAACTCCAGAAAGGAATACGGCTGCAAGGACTGTTTCTACATTCCTGGTGCATACTAGCAGCACCCAGACGAGCTAAAATCAAATTGATATTATTATTATATCAGTTATACACTAGCTACGTAGGACTTCTTCAATCAAACACAAAACTGCCGTTATCATCATAAATTATCATTGGAAGCCTTGTTATACCCATTGCTAAGTATAGTATACCTCCCTTTTGTGCCATGCTTGTCTATTATTGGCGAGACTCAATCATAATGAAATCTGCTCTAATGCTTAGTCTACACGTGCGTACATGCTCGAAGTTTTTACGTTCATTTAATATATAGTTGTTGATGCTCATCGAACATCAACGCACGTGTAGAACGGCATGAAAATCATGCAGTAAGTTTTAAACTCTAAGGCCCAGGTCCACCGCAAACCAGAGTAATCTTTTAACTTGGAATTCGTTGCTAATAACAAATATAACACACATTATTTCTCGAGGTTGAACTAACTCTGGTTTGTGCAAGTGGGTCTTGACTTCTCCAAATATTTGTCCGAACTAGCAAAAACTTAAGACACAAGATATTTAAGACCAAATCAAGGAATGAATACTTACAACCAATCCCAATGCATTTAAAACGGAACAGTATTTTCTTCCCAATTTCTCCAACATATATCCAGCAGTAGGTGTTGACAGCAGAGCTCCTATTGAAGACAAACTACCAAACAATGATATTTCTGTGTCTGTCATTGGCCTGTTCAGAGTTGTGTTTGTCGTTTGAAACATGGTTATTGTGAAGGCTGGCCACGCAAATATCACACCCATGTTCATTCCCATGGTGCTTACTGTGGACAACAATAGAGGTTATTAAGAACTTTATAGATTCTTTTATACTAGGTGACTTTTAATTGACAATCAGGGGTGACAGCCTGAAAGTACCAATAGATTAAAAGTTGTTTAAATCTATTGGTAGTTTCAATCTTTGATGTTTACAACTTTTTGTTGATGAATACAACAAAAAATATAATTAAAAGTGCGACCATCGATTATTTAATTCAGATAGGCTATACGGATGATGATAGGTAAAATGAGTAAAAAATTTTATATGTGATTAAAGAAAATCTGATCTAAAAAGAGTACAGTTAAGCGTATTCGAGAATTAACCAAAGATTGCGTAAACTAATCAATGATTTCACGAAATAAAGGGAACAGATAAAGAGGAAGCAAACTAAGATAAAGAAAGAAAAAGAGGAAGAAAAGAGTAACTGGAAGGACTTGAGAGAGGTCTTTGCTAGGGCTAGATAAAAATTGCAGAATGGGATTTTACGAACGCTTAAATCTAATCTCGTTTCTCTAATCCTACAATGATCAAACTAGAGGTACATCTAAAAAAGGCAAAACACTAATGATAACCACGGAAGAAAAATAAACACGATTGTAAAGTTTACAATTCGCTATTACGTATGTGATTACAATAAATTTATTTTATCTGCAGCAGTTATCTTAGCACATGTAGTATTGTTGTCTGTAGTATGTAAAATAAATATTGCAGTAAAGCTGTGCTAGTAAAGTAGAGATGACAGAGGGGGAACCCCTCTGTCAGCTAAACAGTTGTTTTTGGAGTCGTGAAAAAAATCATTGCAGTAGCATATATATATAACGTATTTAAAAGGATAACTATCACAGGTAAGTAGGCTTTACAAGTTAACTAGTAATAGTCGACGAACCTATAATTCCATAGAAAATGACTTAGGACTAAGTTCGTTTCTAACTTTGCAATGTTATAGTAAAATTTGCTATTTATTTTTTGTCATGGTTTACGACACGGGTAACTACGGAACTCTTCACTGTGCCTGGCCCGACACGCACTTGGCTAGTTTTTTTCTATCGCAATTATGCTTTCCCATTGAATAATTTTGTACTTGCACGCGGGCGATGCCGCTGGTTTTGCCAGCTAGTATTACTATAATGGCTCTCTATCAGATTATGAATGAATGTAAACAAAGCAAGGTTATTGCAGGAGGTGTTTTCTAGTATTTGCCGAGCACCAGGGTATTGTTTACTCATGGCTTCTTGGTTTTTAGGTTCTTTACTTATAGCTTGTGCTGAATAAAGCTGAATTTTTTTTTAGTTCTTGTCACGGGATCTACGGAGTCCTTATTCCGAAGTGATATATGAAACATGTTCTTAAGAAATTCATAAAAAAATATGTTTTTCAACTTATTAAATAGCTTATCTCGTCAAAGGTACCTTCTACGATGTTGTTTGTGCCATTGTGTCATCATACTCTTAATTTAATTTATGTGTATAAGATTATACAGACAAAATGCTATGTGCTTTGGAATTAAGATATAATGCTAGAAATCCTAATTTTATGAGTTGCACAAACATTCTTAATATTAAGGTTTTTGTGTAATTTGTTGTTAATTAGGGATTCCCATTCTACTTTTTGGTATTTCTTCAAAAGGAGACTCATAATACCAAGATTTTGATAGTGTTTCGTGTTGTTTTAACTTATTGAAAAATTGAACTAGTATTGCTTTTCAATAATACAGAGTTTTCACTTCGCAATAATAGAAATCTCCATAGTTTACTTCGGACGTATTCTTTGGTCAATTAACTTAAGGGATCTGAATTTCTGTATATCCCAGTGTTTTTACATCAAGCTAGTTTCTATTATCTGTCTAAATCCTCACATATTTTTTTCAATATCATCTGCCATTATGTAGAGCCAAATCAAACATACCATTAATGGTGAAATTCCTATGTTAATGTATGTAACTATTGTGATAAGACAGTATATTATTTTTATTATTATATTTGTTATATAATTTAAAGTAAGAACTAATGAATCGAGAGGACCTAGTTAAAAATTACGTTCATACAGTTAAATAAGACAAGAATTAAGATATTTTAAATAATTTTGATTTCGATAAAAAAACCTATTTAATATTTAATAAGAAAAGAAAATGTACTCACTTATCGCTGTCCCAAGAAACTGATACAGCAAACCCATTTTGAAACCTTAAAACAAACTGTCACACCAGCCTTTAAAAAAGATTATTTTAGTTTTTTTTCAGATCTCCAGACGTTTTCAATTCTGGTCCATGGGCACAACTGACTGGTAAATAAAAGATTTTTTAGTTATATCATCTGTTATCAGGGGTAATAATGATATAGAGTACCATGCAAATATAAATACAATGAGCTTGGATTAAGTAATTAGAGTGATTACGCATCATCGTGATTTCTGACGAGACTAGTTCATAAAACTTCGGTTATGGTTCAGATTAGCTTCGAAATTCTATTAAGATATTTCCCTGTTGGAGTTTTTGTTTGTTTTTACTGACGTATCCACGGATTATACGCCGACGATATTCGTAATCGTTTTATCTACATGTAAGACTCAAATGGAAATAATTAAAATCAGATTATATGTATTTTTTGGTGCGCTGATCTCAGAAATAAGCAGAATAGTCAACAGCATTGCTGGAAAACACGAAGCTAAAGTGGCAATATACCGATCATAGTAGACGTAGAACCGATGACTTTCGAGGGAGGGCGGGATACTTGATTGGAGACGCTGAACCAATGCCTTAAGGTTGCCGGCTCGCTGACGACAGACCAGCATCAGTCCGTGGCAACGGCAGTCATATTCGCATCCGAAACTCCCGACGCAAGTGTGCAAGGGAACACTGAAGTGGTTTTAGACAGTAAGAGTGATGGTTTCCTCTCCACCCAAGAGCAGGGGCATTCATGACGATTTCCAAACTAAAAAAATAAGCTCTAAGGCTAGATAGATTAATAATCTTCATAAGGTGGCTGGAAAAAGCTTGGTGAGAGTACATTCCATATCATCAAGTTAGATGAATGCGATCGGAGACCAGCATTAGACTGTCCTATGGCAGCCACCACGTACTGGTGGCTCATCGCCGTAATTCTTGTAGTCCGATCATGGAATGGACTTGAGGGAATTTAACTGTGCAATCGCGGTGCACACTTCCCGAACTGTACATATATTATTTTGAAACTAAAGAGTTTATTTAGGAAATACAACCATTTTATGTATTAAAAGTTCTGTCCCCAAAACGTTATTGTTACATAGTCTATTTTCGTTATTCGCTTCGGGTAATCCCTACTACATTGTCGTATCACACATTCATGTATTACACATACATATGTACATATTTTTAGCCCAGATCCCATAGTATTGGTTTGGTACACTTCCACGGCAAGTTCTTTCAACGTTGCTAAGCAGTTGATTTAGACTTGCTGATTTTCTAAGATAAATATCTTCGTGGTTTAACTCTGTTAGTAATGCCACGACTTCGATCTGATAACCGAGACACGTTACTTCTAGAACGTGTGGTCTGAACATGTCCGGTTTCTATATTTAAGCAACGAATAAACCTTTACCATTGGTGATGCGTAGCTCATTGCTAAAGTGGGACACTGGCAGTCGGATTGGTTTCAAAAATCGTAATTGTGGTCAGCTTGTTTATAAGAGATAAAAAACTGCAGGGGTAGTGGGCCTAAGGGTGTTACCACACCAATAGATCGATCATCGATCGATGCTATCGATCGATGGTGGAATGGATTAGTCGACGTCGATCGATAGTTTCTACTTCTTTCTCAGCCAAAGACCACAAAAATCAATGAATAAACACCAATCAATCAACGTTGGTCAATGGCACCGATCGACAGTCGATTAATTGTTTATCACCCGGTATCCGTCGATCAGCCAAAGCTACCACATCAATCGATCAATGTGGATCGATCGATGAAATCGATCTACGGGATCGATCGACGATCGATTGGTGTAGTAAACTCTAAGTAATACGTATGTCTATCAGATCGATGGCCGTTAAAAAAGCTGAGGATCGCAAAGTCGCAATATCATCTCAGCGATAGTTAATGTCAAAAAGTGTATGGAAATTAGTGATATTTTTGACAGTTTGCAATGGCGATGCGAATGCGAATTGCCCCTCTGATCAATGGCGGTTGGAGAAAGTGGAGAATTAGTCAGTCAATTCTGTCAACATCTCACCGTGTTAACTTTGGTGGAGTGAGCATGAAGTGAACTGGCATTCCATCTTGTTTGTATAGAGGTAGATTGACAGGTCACTTCACCTTAGCTTACGCGGTGCGAGGTGTAAAGCCAGACGATTCTGTAAACATGTCGAAGTGAAGGCTTGGGTGAAGTTATTACGAAGTGAGCTTCATACATCAATTTTAACACAGCGTTCAGTGCGTCTAATTAAAGATATCCAAACAAACAAAAAAAACACTGATTAAACCGATTGTATTTTGACTTAAAATAATAAATTTCCGGCACACTAGAATAAACACATCCATTATGGATAGGTACTTACGTACTCTGCACATTTGTAGTATCAGAACTATGAGATAACAAAGATATGGATGTGTTTATGCATTGGGTAACTAACATTTTTGGTGTATTTTCGTTAATTTTTTTTTTCTTGTATTTAATGCGTTTTTCTTATTGTTTTTTTTTATCATTGCCCTTATTTTGGTGGTCAGAATGATTTCAGGGAAATAATTACACAGATTTGCAAAATTATTATTTTGTTTGAAAGGGTTTTACTTCGTAAAGATCGGATAAAGAAATTCGGAGAGAGATAATTAAGTTGATATGGACTGAGAATTTTTTAATAAAAAGTGATCAATAAAAACTTAAAAATAAAATACAACCGACTTCCAATGAAAAACCACTTCAAAGTATTCTTTTTTTAAAATGTAAAAATAGTTAGTGACGATGGTACGAGTACGTATAGTATGGTATGGTACACGCTTGTCCAGAAGTAATCTACGCATACATTTCTCTCGTCTCATAGATCCCCAGGATAATAGATCTCAGGAATTAAAGACTCTGGCAGGAAATTCCACTAGATTGCTGTACGCACAATAAAAGTATTCTCAATTATGTTGCGTCTGGGTAAGATTCCCCCTTATGAACGATTGCATTGTCTTGTTTTTTCAAAAAGTGTCTCTTATATCGTTTTGTCTCTTTGTGACGACAAACCTGGCGCAATGGTTGAGGGATAGGTGTGTCACGGGTTTGATTCCCTCACAGAAGAAATATTTGTATAGCTCACAGATAATTGTTCTGGGGGGTACATATTTGAATGTCGAAAATTAAAATACCTACGAGTAAAATGTCAACGTTCAAAACATTGAAAATTTAAATATCGATTACATACCTATATCATAATATCGAAAATTGTTAAACCTAAGCTCTCGGGCCAGTGATTTTTAGATAAGCCTTTCACCCAATTGTTCGAAAGCTAAATTCTAAATTTAACGTTTGGTATCTTGACGATGGACCTTGAGAGGCGAAGTAGAAACTGTTTTAGATGATCTAAATTTCTTAAAAATTAACTCCATTGCCTTGATCTCAACCTTTTAAAATTGGAAATATTTGTGGTGGACCATACTAACAGACAACTAACACTTTCAAAATTCAACGCAATAGCACCTGGAATCCAAATTATTGAAAAAAGCTCTCTTCATCTCCTTGGGTCTCCAATCTTTGATACTTCGTTTCCCGATTTTATTGGTAGAAAACATTAAAAAATTCAATGAAGTTTCGGAAAGATTGCTCCAAATCAACATGCATCCGGCTATCACCATAATTCGTTTCTGCTGTTTCGGCCCTAAATTGACTTATTTTCTTCGTGCTTCCCATTTATGGAAGCACACCCATCTTTTAGACCAAATGGATCATCTGACAATATCTGACGAACTTTGTCATTAATTTTGAATGTGGCCTTGGACGACCTTGGACACAGCTTCTCTTTCCATCCGTATGGCAGGACTCGGCGTCCGCAAAATTTCTAGTATAAGTTTACCGGCTTTCATATCATCGGTCCACGGTACTGAGAAATTAATCAGGAATATCCAGGCTTTCACACTGGTTGATTTTGATGTGCCGTGCTTCACCGATGCTATCAATGTCTGGAAATTCGCTTGCCCGAATTCTGACCAACCTGACAAACCATCTTTCCAGAGGCGGTAGGACGAGCCACTATGCAGAGTAGTTCAGAACAACTTACTGACCACGTCTGCTATTCTTCTGAGTGTGCTCGGCTGCTGACTGTGGCAAAATGAGAGTCGGGTCTTTGGCTTCATGCACTACCGTCGTCGAACCTAGGCACTTTGTTCAACGGCACTAGCCCCATGTTGTTCTCATCGCTGTCACTGTGGTGTGTTGTGTTGGTGCTGCTGCTACGGCTGCCGGAAACCTCAAGCGGCGTGAATATAGTAACCTTATTGGTAACTGTATTTTTGAGCCGTTTAGGGTTGAAACCCTTGGGCCGTGGGGCCTTTCTGCTCACAGCCTATTCAAAGAAATTTCGAAACGGTTGGTTGACACTTCCCGTGACCCAAGAGCTGGCTTTGACTTTGGCCGGAGGCTAAGTATTGCCATTCAACGTGGCAATTCCGCCAGTCTCTTGGGCACATTACCAGCTGACAGCGTTGAGGACGAATTTTTTGATGCTATATTTTAGTTTGTTGTAAGTTTTAGTTTAGTTTATTTATTTTGTTGGTCACAATTCTAAACTAACATAACCTATTTCACACAGTTCAAAATAACGAATTATACCTACAATCTCCCGCATTTCCGCATTTTTGATATTCAAATATGTACCCAATTCATCATTTTGAACTAGATGAAATAGGTTAGGTTAGGTTAGAGATTTCATTTCACCATTTTCTAACTATCCGGGTTTTCGCAATATTCGAATTTTCAAATTACCCTGTGACATACATAATAAATAAATATCGATATTTAGAACACTTACGTTATTTTAATTTTCGGTTAAATGGTCATTCGATATTTATGTTTTCGATGTTGAAATTTTACCCGTTGGTAATTTAATTTTCGACATTCAAATATGTACCCGTTCTGGGTCTAGCTGTTTCTGTACGTGAGTTTACATTATGTTTGTAAATATGCACGATACAGGAGAAATTCCTAGTATGGGCAACGTTTTACTTGTCAATATAATAATGAATATATAATTTTGCTATCAATGTCCTCATCTTCTCCTTGTAGCACTTTATGTCTGTGCAGTTTATGCTGTCCTCATATCTGTGCGATCAGTTACACCTTTGATTGACTTAAATACAAATCGATTTTGTCTTATAGATGTCATACTCTATCATTATCATCATATCAGCCGAAAGACGTCTTGTGCTGGACATAGGTCTCCCCAATTGTCACCACAACAATCGGTCCTGTGCGTCTCGCATTCATCGGCTACCTGTACCCTCACCAGGTCATCAGTCCACCTTGAGGGAAGCTTTCCAACGCTGCGTCTTCCGGTACGCAGTCGCCATTTCAGAACTTTTCGGCCCCATCCATCTATTCTGCGAGCAATGTGCGCTGACCACTTCAGTTTGGCGATCCTCCGGACTATGTCGGTAACCTTGGTTCTCTTGCGGATATCATCATTCTTTTGGGTCATGTCATCTCATGCGGATATCATCATTCATTGGGTGACTTTCAGCCTTCTGATGAGGCCCATTGTGAGCGTCCACGTTTCGGTTCCATAATTCATCACTACTCAATGCAACACGCACTGGTCATAGACAGAACGCCGCCCAGCCGAGTCGAATTCGACGGATGACCTCTTTCTCGAAGTTAGCCCTACCTAACTGGATGGTTTGTCTCAGGTAGTAACCGTCTAGAACTTTGAGTGTAGAGTTTCCAATCTTGATAGGAGTGGGTGCTACATGAGTATTTACCATGACCTTGGTTTTGTCCATTTTCATTTTAAGACCCACTGTTTCGGAAGCTGTACTGAGGTCATCGAGCATTGTACTCAGGTCCTGCTTCGTCTCAGCTCAATCAAAGGTGATATGATGTACCCGCCATTGACATAAATACCTAGCCTTCTCCAGTCGAAAACCTTGAAGACATCCTTCATTGCGGCCGTGAACAGTTTCGGAGAAATGTCGTCTCCCTGCCTCACACTCCGCTGCAGGAGAATAGGTTTCGACGTCTGATCCTGAAGTCGGACTGACATGGTGGCGTTTTCGCACAAACACTTTAATATCTCGATGTACCGATAGTCGATCTGACACCGTTGGAGAGACTGCAGCTCAGCCCAAGTCTCGATCGAATCGAAGGCTTTATCGAACAATGTCATCAATATCGAGTTAACAGAATATTTAAAGACTAAAAAATTTCCACGTCTTCGCTTTCCTGACCAATATCTGAATAAAATGTAAAAACACGAAAAAAAACACAACAGTAAAATGAAAAAAAGAAACAAAAATCCTTAAATAAATATAATTTATTTTATACTAGTTAGTACAACGGCGCTTTTCTCTTTGGTTTCACAAACCGAGCTTGAATCTCGTCTACTGTCAATCCTTTTGTTTCGGGTAAGAAGAAAACACAGAAAATCGAACTTAAGAAGCAAATGGCAGCAAAGATGTAGAAGACAGGACCCCAGCCGAGAGCCTTGAGGAGTGGGTTGAAGATGAAGAGGATCACGAAGTTGCAGACCCACATATATTCGAAAAGCATCATGGTGAAGAAACTCTTGACCTGGTGAGAGAAAATGAAAATGTTTTAGTCATTACTCATTAAAGATTATTAGCTTTTAAACTGTAAGATACCCAAATAACGCGGATATCAGTGTTGAAAATAGAAAAGTGCAATTTTATTTAGGAATTAATATAGGTGTCGCTGCTATTGAAAAAAAGCACGAGGAACATACTCATTGATTATTTTATTTCTAAAAGATCAGCATACGTTGTTAAGGACCTCGTTTGCCTAATAAGTATAAATATGATTGTTTTGCTCAAATACTCAAGTCAGTCATCAACAACATTTTTTTCGGTACTTAGTTTTTTCGGTCAACCGGACTTAAAAATCGTTTATTTATGAAATAATGACGTGTTGAAATAATAATGTGAAATGCAAATTATTCGAAGAGCAGAGTTCTTCTTTTATCTATAAGATACTAGGAGCACATAAAACAGTAGCATCACTCACCTCGGGTAAGAACACTTCACCTAAAAGAACGACAGGCACCGTTCCCGCTCCACAAGTGTACATCACAGCGAACACGTAGATAAACATGGCCGTCAACCAGTTAGGTCCCCAGTGAAGCTGCATCTGTGTTCCTAGAACCACGCAGGCGATTCCAGCGCCAAGAGATGAGTAGACCATGAGGGGCTGAAATTAATATAATTTTTTGCCATCATTTTTTATAACTTGAGAACGAAACGTTTTATTTCGAAGAATGCTACCACATGCAGAAGGAATCGCAATTGTCCACATTATATGTACATTGTTGGGTTGACTGATAGAAAATGCCGTTGGAGTTCAATCAACCTCTGTACAATTTTGTACCTTACGTGATTCAATAAATAGCATCAAATGACACCTATGTGACAATGACACTACTATAGTAGGCGCCAGATAATCGTGGAATAACGGTCATTAACCCACCTACAATTATTGACATTTTTAATTTGAAAAACGGAATTAATGACACAAAGCTGTCCCGAATCATCATCTCTCGTGATCCTTAACATTGTCTAATAATGAAAAACGATTCATATTTAATTGTTCAGGTACCTATGAACAGTTATTAGGGAAAGGTCAATATACTTTATTCCACATTTATCTGGCGCCTACTATAAGAGGCGACGATCTTAATTACGTAAAGCAAACTTTCTCAACTATGTTCAAGTCCCACTTATAAAAGACGAGCATAGATTTAGCCTTCTATACTACTTCTGATCAGGTTCAGATGCTAAAAACGAATAACATACTTTGACCGACCTGGGAATCAAACCTTGTTTAGGTTTGATTCCAGTTCAAAACTGGCACTAGGACAAAATAAACTAATGACTATAATATAAGTACCAGGAAAACATAAAAACAAAAGAGTCTCACCCGTCTTCCAAGCAAATCAGTGCCGTACGCAGCAACCATTCCGGCGACTACAGTTGTAACTGCCATCATGACACACAAAAGGGTTGGAGACGCTGTAGGTACCGCTTCAGTGAATATGGGCTCCGCGTAAATTTGGACCACGATGAAGCCTTGGAAAATGGCTGCAGTTATCACTACCATGTTAACGATAAAAGCTCGTTGCGATGACTTTGATTTTCCTGTGGGGGGAAACATTTTATTATTAAAGATGAAAAGATATGTATATACATGGCGAGTTTTGGGACTAAATATTTGTGTATGAAGAAAATATTATTACGTTGACCATAAATCAATTGCAATAAAGGCAGGAAGATGATGATAAAGAAGAGTGAAGAGAGAAGAAGTATGAAAACTTACTGATAAACTTCCACACCGACGCCTTCTCAGCAGGCTTCATGTCAGGCTTCAGCTTTTCTTCTTCAGGTGTCTCCTCTGTGTGCAAAGTAATAACAAAATCTTATTTTTTGGTCTTAAAAAGTTAAGCATATAAGCTTACTAGCTGTCGCCAGCGTGCAATTGGCAATTGCATTGTATTGCCCTTTCATAAAGTCTTGCGTTATTAATATGTTTGCTATATTATAAAGTTTCATCAAATTGTGTTCATTTGTTTTTGCGTGAACGAGTAAAAAACAGCCAGCCATCCATCCATCCTCGCAAACTTTTATATTTATGTTACGGGTTAAGGAAGAAAGAATAGTACATAGAATAATAGGAGGTTGGATATATCATTGGACAGATTCGTTGCACCACTTCTTATAAGCTAAATCTTTAGGAAGTAATGAAAGGCGGGCGTTTTGAGAGCTGTCTTTTGTATCTTGCAACGTTCAGTTTTTTTATAAAGTGAACTAGCTTTTACCCGCTACTTCGTACGCAGATATCCCGGTTTTTCTTGTTTCCGTAGGAATTTCGGGAAATCCTCCATTAGTGCTCCCCTACACTCCCTAAAGAAGTTTCAAAATGTCAGCTTTCTACTACCAGCAGTTTTGGTTGTGCGTTATCTGTTAGTCACGCAGTCAGTCAGTCAGTAACGGAACGAACTATATTAGGATTTTGAAAAGGCTACATAGCATAAAATACTAGTTTGAACTTTATACAAACCGCCAAGGTCTGGGTTAAGGGCACGTTTCATATTTGTTATTTCTTCCAAAAGCTCCTTCGAATCCAATTTCCACATTCTATAGAAGGACAGAGATTCTGCTGCTTCCTGTTACAAGTGAATAAAAGGTCATTAAGTAGTTTCTATCATGAGATAAAGCATTTTTGTAATAGAATTTAGGTGTCAATAATATCGGGAGATTCTCAACGGCCATTTGTATCGAACGATAAAAATTGCTGACCATAGTATCGTAAATCTCTGTTGGTATCGTACATTTTGTATATTTCAGTAGTATTTGCTTCTGCCGCGAAAACATGAAAGGTTTACTTTTGCGTGTTTGCGGAAAACTGTATTTTAATAAAAAAAGCTTGTTGAATTGACAGTACGGTTGGCGCAGTGGTTGAGCGATTGACTGCTGCGCTGCGTGTCGCGGGTTCGATTCCCGCACGGAACAATTATTTGTATGGCCTACAGATACTTGTTCCGGGTCTGGCTGTTTGTGTATGTGACTTTGTATGTTTGTATACGCACCCACGATACTGGAAAAAAATCCTAGTGAGGGGCAACGTTTTTTTTTAAAAAAAAAGAATAAAAAAAGCTAATCACCTTTTCTTTTCCATTATTCAGCAAATGCATGGGCGATTCTTTTAAAATGAACAGTGAGCATGTTCCCGCCACTGCCGTGGAAAGTCCAACGTACAACATCGTACTATACGGTAAAGCCCCTCCCATTATATAGGAAAGCAGCATGCCTATCCCGTAAGATACCATGTTGGTTGCTGTCATGGCACCTCGTATAGAATCTTGGCAGATTTCACTGATGTACACTGTTCCTACTAGGGCCACTGAGCTGGCGACCCCAGAAAGGAATATGGCTGCAAGAACTGTTTCTACACTCCTGGTGCATACTAACAGCACCCAGACGAGCTGTAAATAGAATTAAGATTATTATTGCATCAGCTGTATTAAGTGTGAAGGATGGACATCTGCAATCAAAGACTAAACTGCCATTATTATCATAATCATCATTGGACGCCTTGTTCCACCAACTACCGACTATTGTATAAGCTCCCTTATGTGCCACGCTTCTCTTGTATTTGCAAGACTCAATCATAATGGATTCTACATACTCTAGGAAATTTCAATAAAAAGTGAAATGAAGCAACTTTGAAGATGAAAATCATGCATGCATGCATGGGTCAACGCTGCAATTGAAATAAATAACATGTTAACTTTTGTATTTGAAAAGATTCTGACGTTATTTTCTTGTTTCTACAAAACCGCAGGTTAGATTGAAATTCAAAAAATTGAAATTGAGGTAGCACACAAGTTAGCTTCAAGTTACTTAATATCAAGCAAAGAATGAATACTTACAACTAATCCTAAGGCATTTAAAATGGAGCAGTATTTTCTTCCTAATTTCTCTAACATATACCCAGCAGTTGGTGTTGACAGCAGAGCTCCTATTGAAGACAAACTACCAAACAATGATATTTCTGTGTCTGTCATCGGCCTGTTCAGAGTTGTGTTTGTCGTTTGAAACATGGTTATTGTGAAGACTGGCCACGCGAAGATTATCCCCATGTTTATTCCCATGGTGCTTACTGTGAATAAAAGTAGAGGTTATTAAGGAGTTTCTAGCCAGCATTCTCCGGGCTAAACTTGAAGCTTTCCCAAGAATCCCACACAGAATACAGATTGACTTTTAAGGCTATCTCGAGAGAAAAAAATTATTGATTTACACAACTAATTTATCATGGGTGCTCTAAAAAGTAGAATAAAAACTAGAAGTTCGCCTGTGGGTAAAGTACTTTTATTTTATTAATACCTACCGCCTGAAAGATTGCCTAAATACTAAAATATTGTAGATGGAAAAGGTTATATGAATATAAAAGGATAAAAGGTTAAATGGTTTCATCGCTAATCTACGGATCAAACAAATTTGGCAAGTAATGACAGAAACCGGTTTGGTCACCGGTGTAAACGTATTTGAATCTTATCAAGAAACAACAAATATTGAGGGAATTTGTTAATGATTTAAGGGAATATGCAGTTCAGAAAAGAAAACGAGGAGTCAAGCTGATTAAGACTCGTTCTATAAGGGCTGTTCCAGAAGTCTTAGGAGACAAAGAACAAATGGAAGGAGGCCTTTGTTTAGCAGTAGGACAACAGACAAATGGCTAGATATAGAAATATGGTTGGGTATGGATGGGTTTTACAAAAGCTCCAATCTAATCGTAATAATAAAATAGCTTGATCATTGTATGATTACAAGCGAATGTAATCATACAATGATAAAGCTAGGAAGAAGACGCGGGAGTCGTAGAGCGATTCCCGGCCATCGTAGGCGAGCGATAAGTGGCTCGCCGTCCAATAGGACCAGACCCGCGTCAACGGTGCGTTGTGTTCTACATGCGCCACACAGAGATGTCAGTATAATTGACGGGGCCCGCTAGGGCCAGCACCAGCCAGGGTTGCGGAATTATTAGAAAGAGTTACCGCGGCCCTGGAACGCAAAAGGGGGTTTGGAGGAACACGGGTGGGTTTTAGTCAGTAAGAGTATGACAGGTCCTTCACCCAGAGTGGAAGGAGCCATTTTGATGATTTCCCATCCAAAAAAGGGGTACATCTAAAAGAGACAAAATACATATATGATAACCACGGAAGAGAAATGAAAAGGATTGTAAAGTTTACAATTCGCTGTTACGTATGTATGATTACAATAAATTATATTTTATCTGCAGCAGTTATCTTGGCACATGTTGTATTGTAATCTGTTAAATAGGTGAAACTGTGCTATGGTTGGCGCCAAATGAATTTGCAATGAAGAAGCCCTTTCCCTAATATGTCTTCGTCAATACCAGAAAAATAAATTATGAATCGTTTCTCATGACGAGAATATCACCATAGGGTTTTGATTCAGGGCAGCGTTATGTCTTTATTTCCGTATTTTAATTTAAGAATTTAGGTGGGTCAATGACCATTGTTGCAAATTTATTTGGTGCCTACCATAGTATAGATAAGGATATGGGCGTAAATGGATATTAGGATGGGCCAAGCAAAGATATACTGAATGTTTTCCTAGCTTCTTTAACATCTAGCCTTTTGACCAGGCTAAAAAATGTTATTCTTACTATTCTAATGATAATATTAATATCTAAAACTTATTTTATAAATATGAAAGTCTGTATATTTGGATATCTTGATGGTTGTTAGTCAATCATGCCCTTACAGATTTAGAGATTTAAAATATTTCGTGGTTTCCCCAACCACAGACCGAATGAGGGATATTTTTTTTTATCGCGCTAGTATTTTGTCATGTAATAATTTTCTACTTGTTTTATACATCTTGTATCAAACGGATACCATCAGGGAAAGATGTGCGATGTCCTATTGTGCGTTTGCAGAATAAATATATTGCGTGACTGATTGATTTATAACTTTATGACTTTTCGTAGCTTGGGACTGAAAAGAGCTGCAAAAAATATTGGTTCTTCAAGACAAGATCCGGGATATTAATGAATTAAAGGAAAACTAATTAAATTGCTTTTTTCGTAAACTGTAAAACGATGTATAATACTACTAATTGATGTGTTTACTGTACAAACAGTCCGCTATGTGTTTGGAATAAAAATAAAATACTAAACATATATCAATTCTTGTATAACGTAATTGTTAATAGGGGATTCTCGTTTCACTTTTTGTCATTCCTTCAAAAGGAGACTAATAATATATTTGTTAATGTTTCGTGTTGTTTTAACATATTGATAAATTAAACTAGTATTGTTTTTCAATAATGGAAATCTCTGTAGTTTTGTTCGGATTTTTTCTTTGGTCGATAAACTTGGGATCTGAATTTTTGTACATTCCAGTGTTTTTACATCAAGCGAGTTGCTAAAATTTGCCTAAATCCACACTGTTTTGCAAGAATGTCAGCTGCCATTATGTAGAGCTAATCAAACATACTATTAATGGTGAAAATCTTAAGTTAATATAGGTAACTTTTGTGATAAGACAGTAATATATTCGGATAGTTGTATCTTATTCACACGTAAATAAATCTGTAAACACGGATGTCACTTATGTCAGTTGCTGTGAATTATAATGTAAAAAACAAGTTCTAAATATTAATGCTGACACACAATTAGTAAAAGCTTTCGTTGAGGTACATAGAAAATATTTTCCAGCAGCCAGATGCGAAGGTTCGATTTATTTTATTGTTACATTTTTTCCAACGAACTTCGTTATTCAGTTAAATAAGAAAAGAATTCAGATGTTTTATTTAATTTTGATTTAGATAAAAAAAACCCAATTAGAATATAAAAAGATAAGAAAATGTACTCACTTATCGCCGCCCCAAAAAACTGATACAGCAAACCCATTTTGAGAACTTAAATAAACTATCACAATTTTTTTTTAATTTTGAATCTCGATTTTTTTATATCCCCAGACGTTTTCAATTCTGGTCCATGGGCACAACTGTCTGGATAATAAAAGATTTTTTAGTTATATCATCTGTTATCAGGGGTAATAATGATATAGAGTACTAGGCAAACATAGCGTACAATGAGTTTGGATTAAGTAACTAGTCAAAGAGATTTTGCAAGAAAGAACGTGCTTATTAATTTTGAATTACCTGGTAATTAAAAATTAAAAAAAAAGGAAAAAACTTATTTATTTTGTTTTGATCAGGTCTAGTTTTTGTGTAACAGCTACTACTACCAATAACATCATTTCCCCTAATCTTGTTAATTTGGATATTCTATTTTTCAATAAATAAGCAGTTTTTTTAGTTTACTGAGTCTTTTTTATTCTTATATAAATGTGGAAAAATTGTTCAAATGATTCTGAAAAGTTTCTTTATTTTTATGGTAAAGTTATTTTTAAAATTCAAAATAAATTCGGCACCATCAGTTTAAAAAAAAGTAAACTTTTTTTGTCATTTTTTAATATAAAAGGATAGTTGAGTATCCACGGCGGGAAGTTTCGACATAGTTACCGATAGTCTATCAACCGAATTTTGTTGTTGTGAATAGATTTTAAAATAAATAGATTGGCCTATATTAATCAAGAGGTATATGTCGCAGCCTAGCCAAATCATTTGGAAACTAAGGACACATGGAACTTGGGGCACCCCGACACGGAGAGGTTAGGTCCGAATGGGATGGCGGGAGCTAGCGTAAGCGATCGAACTTAGTCCCGTCATACCATTGGCATTTGCAAAAATGTGCAGCAAAATGTGTCAGTTTTGATGTGGTCGATGATGGAGCATGCTTGACTCGCACTTGTTTGTCCACGCACACCTTTCTCTACTTAAAGAAATAGAACCCAAGATATACAAATATATAGAGGTGTATGAAATGATTGTATTCACGAAATCTATATTAATATTATAAATGCGAAAGTTTGGATGTTTGGATGGATGTTTGTTACTCAATCATGCCAGAACGGCGAACAAATCATGATTTGAACCTATTTAGTTTTGAACCGTCTTTTTGGTTGAAAACTAATTAATACCACACTTAGCAGTATAATTCGCGGCCGCCGTCGTCAGGACGGGGAGTTGCTCTGCCGAGCAGGTGAAGGCGTGTACAATTTGTCCAGACCATTCGGGCATGCGAACTGCTGTGGTGAGCTGCCCCGTGACGGCGGCCAAGAAAATAACGGAGGGCGGAAGGCTCCTGGTGGGCTGGGTTTCTGCGCAGGTCAAACTGCTGGAACCCAGACCTCTGAGGTGCTACCGGTGCCTAGTGGGCAACCATGTGGGAGCTGTTTGCACCTCGGAGGTGGACCGCACCGGTCTTTGCTTCCGCTGTGGTCAGCCTGGTCACAGGGCCGGCTTGTGCAACGCCACGCCGCACTGCTCCGTATGTGCGGCAGCTGGCAAGCCGGCCGATCACTGGGCTGGGGGCAAGGCCTGCGCCCCACCCGCCAAGGCCGGGGGCAAGAGGAAGCCCTCCGCCACCGCCGTCTCTGCCGTAGCAAACGCCACCGCCATCGCCGCCGCCGCCGCCGCCGCCACAACTGCGAATGCCGCGGTGGAGCCCTCACAAGGGGCTAGGGAGGAGGTCGTAATGGAATGCCAATAACGGCCCCATTACGCCTCCTCCAGGCGAACATCAACCACTGCGCCGCCGCTCAGCACCTGTTGCTCCAGAGCATGGCGCAGTGGTCGATCAACATCGCCGTGGTCGCTGAGCCGTACTTTGTCCCGCCCAGGGATGACTGGGTGGAGGACCTCAACGGCTCAGTGGCCCTAATTTCGTCGGCCGCCGCCGGTACCCCGTCCCTCGAGAGTGTCAGGAGAGGACAGGGGTGCGTAGCAGCACGGTTTGGGGAGATTGTGGTAGTGGGGGTCTACTTCTCTCCAAACCGATCTCTCGCCGAGTTCCACAACTCCCTTAGGGAGTGATGGTTGTTGTCGTCGCCGGGTATCGTACCCTCCCCGTGCTCGTTCTCGGGGACTTCAATGCCAAGCACTTGGCTTGGGGTTCCCGATATACGGACACGAGGGGCAGGATGGTGGAGGACTGGGCTCTGGAGACAGGCCTAATCGTCCTCAACCGGGGTTCTGTCCCCACGTGTGTGCGGATGCAGGGTGAGTCCGTGGTGGATGTTTCGTTCGCAAGCCCTGCTCTGTCACCGCGTGTCGTCGACTGGCGCGTCATGGAGGAGACGTATTCAGACCACCGGTACATCCGGTTTGACGTCTTCGCCCAGACCTCAACCGCGCCAGTCCGAGAGGCCCCGAGTGGTCCGCGGTGGGCGCTGAAGCAGCTGGACCGGGAGCTTCTCCTGGAAGCTTCGATCGTGCAGGCCTGGGTGTCACCACCGGACAGGCCTGCTAACATCAACGACGAGGCGGAGTGGTTCCGGGAGACCATGTCAGAAATATGTGACGTAGCAATGCCCCGGGTCCGGCCAGGACGCGCCCGCCGCCAGGTGTACTGGTGGTCGCGGGAGCTGGCATCGCTGCGCGAGGCATGCGTTGCTGCACGGCGCCTGTACACCAGGCATCGCAGGCTCCGCATCCGGTTTCCGGATGCGCAGACCAGGGAGGCGGAGCTGTACGAGGAATACAGAGTGGCGAAGGCCGCCCTCCAAGCGGGAATCCTGCGGGCCAGGGATCTGGCTCGTAAGGAGATGCTGGAGTCTCTGAACGGGGACCCGTGGGGACGCCCTTATAAAATGGTGCGGGATAAACTCCGCACCTGGGCCCCCCCGTTGACGCGGAGTCTCCGGCCCCAGCTGGTGGAGGACGTGGTGAGCACTCTGTTTCCTTCGCGAGGGGAGCACACTCCCCCGCCTATGGCTCCGCCACCTGCGGTGCCCGATGCGGACCACACCGACGACGGCGACGACGATGACAACGCTCTGGAGGTGACTGAGGTATACCTGAGAGTGGCGGTAAACAGGCTGCAGGCCAAAAATACCGCCCCAGGACCCGACGGCTTACCTGGGAGAGCCTGGGTCCTGGCCTTGGAGGCTGTCGGGCCTCGACTAAGGGGGTTCTTAAGCGCATGCTTGGAGAGAGGCCAGTTCCCACTTCGTTGGAAGACGGGAAAACTGGTCCTCATTAAGAAGCCTGGGCGCCAGAACCAGTTCGGCTTCCGCACGGGGCGCTCAACGGTGGACGCCATCATGCGCGTGAGAGCCCTCACGACGGGGGATGCGGTGTCCCGGGGCAGGGTCGTCTTGGCGGTGTCTCTTGACATCGCCAATGCCTTTAACTCCCTGCCCTGGAGTTGCATTAGGGAGGCACTCCGGTACCACCGGATGCCGACCTACCTCCGTCGCGTGGTCGAGGCCTATTTGACGGACAGGGCCGTCATCTACCCCGGTCACCGGGGAGAGTGGAACCGGCGAGAGATGTCGTGCGTTGTTCCACAGGGATCGGTTCTGGGGCCGCTCCTGTGGGACATCGGCTACGATTGGGTGCTGCGTGCCGACCTCCCTAGCGGCGTCAGCGTAGTCTGCTACGCTGACGACACGCTGGTTCTAGCACAGGGGGGGTCGCACCAGGCGGCGGCCGACTTAATGACACGCGGGGCCGCGATAGTCGCTGGAAGGATCCGGCAATTGGGTCTCGAGGTGGCCCTGCACAAGTCCGAGGCCGGCGAGGCGGCGAGCCTCCTTGCCGGATTACCGCCATGGGATCTGGAGGCGAGAGCCCTCGCGCACGTTTATGCGTGGCGCGTGGAGGTGCTTCGCCGGGGCGAAACTCCGCTGCCACGGCAAATTGCATCGCGGCGGACGGAGCTCCGGCAGGATACTATGGCGGTATGGAGACTGCGACTATCGCAGCCCAGCGCTGGGCACGCCACAATTGCGGCGGTAAGGCCCCTCTTTGAGGAGTGGCTGGAGAGGCGCCACGGCGTCCTCACCTTCCGCCTGACGCAGGTACTTACCGGACACGGCTGTTTCGGGAGGTACCTGTTTCGGATTAAACGGGAGGACACGCCCGGGTGTCAGCACTGTGGGGATCGCCCGGAGGACACGGTGGAGCATACGGTGGAGGTCTGCCCTGCTTGGGCTGAGCACCGCCGTGTCCTCGTCGAGGCGATCGGCGGCGGCAACCTCTCGCGTCCGACCCTGGTTGAATCCATGGTCCGGAGCGAGGAGGCTTGGGAAGCGGTCACCTCCTTCTGCGAAGCAGTAATGCTAGCGAAGGAGGAGGCGGGCCGCGCGAGAGAAAGGCAAGGCCTTCGTCCCAACCGCCGCTACAGGAGAAGACGCCCCGGGCGTCGGGAGTCGCAGGGCGATCCCCGGCCACCGTAGGCGCGGGTTGCGGAATTTGTTCGAAAGAGTCACCGCGGCCCTGGAAAGCAAAGGGCTTTAGAAGGAACACGGATGGGTTTTAGTCAGTAAGAGTCTGACACGCCCTTCCGCTCCACCCAGAGCGAAAGAAGTCATTTTGATGATTTCCCATCCTAAAAAAAAAAAAAAAAAAAAAAGAGAAAGTACTCTTCCAAGAACTACCCAAATTGCTTCAATTGTGCCTATAAAATTTGAAGAGTTATCTCTATTTCTCCAGGATCCCACCATCAAAAAAAAAGTCCAAATCGGTCCAGCCATTTTCGAGTAATCGGGGAACATAAACAAAAAAAATACAAATAATATTAAAAAAAAGGTTCCGACGCGTCGAGAACCTTCTTTTTTTTTTGAAGTCATATAAAAATAAGACGGGTGACACGTCTGACATTAGTAACTACCGCCCCATCTCACTCGCTATCACAGCAGCCAAGGTACTTCACGACAGTCTGCTGAATAGTCGCCTCACAGCACAGGTTGAATTGCATGATGCCCAGTTCGGGTTCAAAGCAGGAGTATCAACAGAGAGCGCTATTTTGAGTCTGAAACAAACTGTCATGTACTACACAGCGAGAACGTTGCCAGTATTTGGGTGTTTCCTCGATTTGTCAAAAGCGTTTGATCTGGTCGCCTATAACGTACGGTGGGAAAAGTTGAGTGGCGGCGGAGTACACCTCTCTTCTCAAATATTAGTACTCTAACCAAAAGAGCCGGGTGAGGTAGGTGGGTACTCTGTCGGACGAGTACAGGCTGGAATGCGGAGTCAGAGAGGGGGGTTTAAGCTCGCCTGTGCTATTTAACCTCTATATCCACCGGCTTATTGAGCGACTGGAATATAACTGCTTAAGAGAGATAGATTTGTGTTTTCCGTGAAATATAGAATCAGGTCATTTTTTTAAAAATAAAGGGGGCTAATGAACCCCATTACGACAAGAGAGTAAGACTAGAACGTTTCGTAATCAATCAAATGAAAAAAATTAAAGAATAACAAATGTAAAATTTCAGATAATTAAAGGTGCATAGATCAACATTCTCTTATACCCGTAACGCACAATAAAGTAGCTCGTTACGGGGCGTAATATGTCTCGTAACGCACTTGAATTCCAGACGGGTTTTGGGCTGCCGCAGTGAAAATGTTAAACAAATTTAAAACAAGTTTTAAATCACAGATTTTGGTTCAAAACGGTTTATTTACAACAGCAGTCTGGAATATAACAGCACACAGGATACTTTTTTATCCCGGGAGTATGTTCCCTTGGGATATTTTTTGACATTTAAGTATCGCTATATCAACCGGTCCTGTGCGTCTCGTATCCAATGGATCCTCGCAGCCTTCACCAGGTCTTAGGTCCACCTTGTGGGAATACGTTCTAACGCTTCGCCTTCTCGTGCGCGATCGACACTCCAAAACACAATAGCAAAAGGAATCGTAGAAAGCATTTTTACATAATTATTTAAAAGAGTAGAAAAAAATACCGGCCAAGTGCAAGTCGGACTCGCGTGCAAAGGGGTTTGAACGAATATTTTTTTAACATGTTATTCGAAATTAAAGACTTTTTATAGGTTTTTCTGTAATCTATAAGAAGTAAAAATTGGGGTAATACTGGTAATTGGTGATAACTTGTATTTTCCGGCCAATTGTTTCCGAGATAAGGGTGGGAAATGGTCAAGTTTCTTTAATAACTTCGGAATGGAATATTTTTGATTTGATATAAAGCACTACCATATTTTTGATTTGAAACAAAGCACAAGTCCGATCCTGCATGGAGTATTACAGCCACCTTTAGAATGGCTCAGCTAAATACCAACTTGACTCGGTGGAACGCAGACCTAAAAGACTCATTGGCGACGTAAAACTGGTGGATGCCAAGCTTCACAGCTTGGCTCATCACCGCAAGGTTGCCTACTTGTCGGTCTTCTACAGATTGTACTTCGGGGAGAGTGTCCAGGAACTCCACGATCTCATCCCACCGGCCCCCTTCTACCATCGGACATCTAGACGCACTGCAAGTTACCATCCCTACCGTGTTGCTATTCCACCAATTCGCACTAAACGTTTCCAAACGTCTTTTAAAATGCGCACAGCAAAGGAGTGGAACTCTCTGCCTGCGTCTGTGTTTCCGAACACATACAACCTTAATCTCTTCAAAATTAGAGTAAACAGGCTTCTTCCGGGTAAGCTCGCTCCATCGTCGACTTTGTCTCTGGTATTTATGACCTAGACTAGAGTCAAAAGCAAATCCATATAAAATAAAAAATAAAAGATATGTCACACAGTATAGTTGCAAGTTTCCCTTCAAAAACTGACCCTGTTTTCAAGATTTGTTTATTTTCATTACGCGTCCGTATTTGGGTCAAGGTTATATGTGTACTAAATGTCAACTGAATCGGTCTAGTAGATTCGAAGAAAATTAGCTGTGACAGACGGAAAGATAGACAGACAACCGATTGATCCAAAAAGGGTTCCGTTTTTCCATACACAGGTTCGGAAACCTAAAATAGGCGGTTTGCAAAATCTGAAAATAGCCAAATTATCAGTCACTGTAGGCTCCGCAATGCCGACATGGATAAAGCTAAAATTGTCTAAAGCTACGTAAATGAAATGTTCATAATAAAAAATATGTACTAAATGATACCGGCTTAAGATAAACACTTGTTTTATGCTAATAAAACTCTAATAAAGCGTCTCGTCATTCACAATAAAGATTTATTTTTACTACAACGTATTTTCATACCTGAACTTAAAAAATATTTTCATTATTTTTAAGCTAGCGGCCAGTACAGGTAGTACCCAGCTCGGCGTCACTTCTTGCCAATTCCTAAGAAATTCAAGCCGTTTGGACATCTCCTTCGTTTATGTCACCAATCTCCCATAATATTTCTATAATGACTGAAATGGGATAGAGAGATGATGCGTGAAGACATTTCTTTATTATTTATGTCCATGATAAAGTTAATAAAAATATCCACACCTTGAACTATCAATAAAGGTTCAATCAAGTAGAGATTCAGGTTTATGAATATTGTAAAATAAGTTTCCATTAATATTGTAAAATAAGTACTAGTATAAATTAGACATGTGAATGGTTTTAAATGCAGATACTAATGTAATTTCTCGTCTAAATTGCAAGTCATCGTGATTTTTAATTTGCTGTTATATCTCTTCTAAAGGCACGCTCATATTGACAGTAAAGACGTTTTCTACAAGAAAAATAAAAATTAAATAGAATGTGTACAATTTGGGCTTCAAACCTGCCTACTTGATGTATTTAGTTGCTGGTTTTTAACATAACCCGTATCAACATAGATCATCTGGGTATTTTTTTTAATAGCACGAACGAAGCTGGCACGAGACAATAACGATAACAAACATACGCAGTTTCTTCAGGATTTCCCCCTTATAATTTTATCTGCAAAGTTTTCTATACTACGATGTTATTCGGTTTTGCATATAAATTATATTTATTTAGTAAGTAGGTTAAACATAACACTTTTACACTTCAATCTTTTTTGGTCATTTTTAAACTAGACGGGGCCGGTGTTTCCTTGCTGACTACCCTGAGAAGAAACATCGAAACAAACTCAGAGGTCAAAGTCTCTTTTAAAGTCCATACAATCCTACTGAAGTGGTCTTTAGAGGAAAGTACCACACAGATTTGAGTGGACCTGCCCAGACAGTGCAAGCATTTGTCAGTTATCGTGTAGCTCAAACTTAGAACTTTAAGGAGCTCAACGATTTGACGAACAATACCAAAGTAAGGACATTTGGGTAGGCCGCATAAAGAACTCAAACTGCCCGACTAACATGAAATGAACCCCTAATATTACGATCTACATGGTCCTCACATTCACAATACGTTATATGAGGACCATGCAAATCAGTGTCTGAAATGGTCTTTATAGGTGGCTTAGTTTCATTTTAAATTATTATTGTCAGGCTCGCGTTTGGCTACTATCTCATCGCGCACGCTTACCAAAAAGAGCCTATTCACTTTTTGATTTGAAGACCCAGGTTGCAGCCATAGTCTAAAAAGCCGTATTCCAATTACCTTGTTCATTCGTGTAATCGTGTCTTAAAGAGAGAAAAAGTGAAAATAATGATGTTTGTTTCACGAGACCGATGCGCGTTCCTTATTTGTGAATTGAAGGGTTATTCTCGGCTTTTGTTCATTGAATTTGAAAGCTTTTTTAGAACGACCGTTGACTCTCTGTTGGCACTAGGCAAAATGACCTGTTTTAAGCGATCATGTGATAAAATCGACAGTCAATATCGCTGATAGAAGATAGTTCGCGTTGTGGGCCTCAGCTGATCTCTCTAAAATACGTGTTGTAAGACTATATCAGTTACCTGTGAGGATCACCCGAGGGGCATGATGGAGGTCTGCCCTGCTTGAGTGGAGCACTGCCGTGTCCTCGTCGAAGTGATCGGTGGCGGCGACCTCTCACGTCCGGTTCTAAATGGCCCGGAGCGAGGAGGCTTGGGAAGCAGTCACCTCCTTCTCGAAGCAGTAATGCTAGCGAAGGAGAAGGCGGGCCGCACGAGCGAGAGATAAGGCCTTTGCCCCAACCGCCGCTACAGAAGGAGACGCCCCGGGCGTCGGGAGTCGCAGTGTGATCCCCGGCCATCATAGGTGCGGGCCCGCGGACGTTGGGTGGCTCGCTGTCCGATCACAACCAGGCCCGGGTCTGACACGCCCTTCCGCTCCACCCAGAGCGGAAGAAGTCATTTAATGATTTTCCATCATTAAAAAAAGACTATACCAGTTTGGTAAGTGTTAATTGAAAAATTCAGGTCAATTTAATGAATTGAAGCAAAACACAGTCAAACGCATTTTTTTACCATAGCATTCTTATACCACCGCTTAAAACCATTGTAAAATTGTTAAGAAACGGTGATAACATTTGTCGGGAAAAGTGTTTAATGATAACAAGAGAAACGTAATTACTAAATACTGGCAAACCGAGACTTTAATAAAAACCCAAATATTTATTGCTTACATGATGTAAACAAAAACTGTATTTTTTTTTGTTATGAGCGTTTTTTTATGGATTTTCCGCATAGCTATCAAAATACATCACACTTTCTTACGAAGTTGACGTTAACTAAACTAAATTATTTTCATTTGTATTTCAATGTTTTTTTTTACGTATTGTTCAATCCACGAATACTGTTAGTTTATCTAAAGTGCGTTTGATTAGTTCCCCAGATTTCTAAGATTGTTTGAACACTACCAGTTGGTAAGGTTTCTATTGAAAATGTGTTTATTGGTTTTTCCATGTTTCACGCAACAGCAGAGCAGCGGATCGGAGAGATCTTCTGTAAAGAGATAATTCACCGGATACTTTATAATGCCGGGAAAATATGAAGTTCCTGTAGAATAGACAATCGGAGCGAAACTGCGGGTAAATAAAATATATTCTTGGCAATTTCTGCACTATCGTGTCAGTTTACTGAGTTTACGCTGTATTTATTTTATTTTCACAAGGTTAAAAGCAGCAGATTTTCTTAAGTATCTACCAGGATAGCAAAAATCAACAACACTACCCTGAAAACTTCCACCACACAAGCACTCAAGGCGATACAACTTCTGAAACGTGATTAACGTTCCTTTAGCCTCTGCATGCCTGGTGCCCGATATGTAATGTTTGGTTAACTTTAATTGGTTTAGTTTAACCGGCACGGGATCAGATTGTAATAGTTTACAATCCCTAAGCTGTTAGAAGTTATTCCGTTAACGGTTTTGATAATAACTGCGTGGGAAAGATAACATTAAGGTATAGTCGATTTCTTAGGTGTAAAACCGCGCCCTGTATTATAAGCTAACGGGGCGGGAAGTCTCGACATATTTACCGATCACTTAGGACTTAATGACAGAATTTAGTCGGTAGGTGATCGGTAACTATATCGAGACTTCAACCTTGGGCTTTAAAGAACATTCAGAATGATTTTTGTACTGGTATCCATTCGTTTTTTAAGGATGAAAATCTTAGGGTCATTTTAAACTGGCTGATTATGCCTACGAACTAAGGGAAACCATTTATATTAGTTTTCCTTAGTTCGTCGGCAAAATCAGCCAGTTTGAGCTTGAAGAAACCAAACAATTTTTGTTTTTAAAGATATCAAGCAAACATCGGAGAGGAGAGTAAAATATGGACAAAAAAATTTAGGGACTTTTAAACCGTGATTAAGCCTGCCTAATCTTTTGGTACTTGTAATGAAAATTAAATTCTCTAACTTATCTGTACAAGACTTAGCTACATCTTCTGATATGAAAATCTTAGCAATTGGATCATATGTTTTCAATTACTAGACCTATCTACTTCGTATTCTAATGAAATCGAAACGGTAAAAGTTTTAGCAATTTCCTATATAATTATTGCAGCTGTCCCAAATGTTTTCTACAAATCTGTGTTCAGAAAACATGACGATCCTTTGCAAATTCATTTGCTTGACTTCATCAACCCCAAACCCTTAAACCAATTTTCTCGTAATTGGTACAACTGCCTAGATGCAAGTACTTTCATGTTAGGGACGTGGTGGCAATCCTGAGATAAATCAGTAATTGGGTAACTTTCGAGGAGTAGTCGAAAGTAAAAACAAAACATCTTTTGTTACCTATATTTTCCGAATAATACGAAAGAAATGATATCAATAGTAAATTTTATTTCGTAATTTGAGATTTAGTTTGACCCCATTTGAGACTTGTTCACATTGACTTGAATATTTACTATCTTAGCGATAAGACGGCCCATTGTTACACCCTACATTTTTTTACCATGTTTTATTGTAATTTGCTATGGTTATACATTATAGAGTACTTCTATTCGTGTTTTACTTTGAAGCTAGGGACACGAAGGGGCGGCGACACACACTAAAAACAAAAAAAAAACAAATGGGCTTACGAATTAAATCAATGAAACAAACGGGTTATTCAATTAAAAACGCTAATCAACTAAATACTTGTGGGAAGTAGGTTACAACTGCCTACAGTGACTGATTAGCAATTCATAGATGTGTTTACATCAAGAAGATTCTTAAGATCAATGTTAACATGGGCTTAAGCACTTTCGCTTTAACACTCTCTAAGTCTACAATGTACATTATAATGGCTAATATATGTTTGGCGCACCCTAGGCTGTCACAGGCGCCACCACCTCACTGACAGACTCATGTTTTTAACAAGGCAGCACAAGCCTTGTCTATATATTTTATGGGTGGTTCTGATACGACAGACATAGAGAGCAAAGACGAGATAGACCACTTGGTATATACACTACAAGGTAAACAAAAATGACTTGGTGAATGCTGAGGGAATCCTTGGGATGTGAGACGCACAAGACCAGTCGCTGTGACGACACTTGGGGAAGGCCTATGTCCAGCAGTGGACCTCTTTTGGCTGAGATGATAATAACGATTATGATTTCATCACTACTGCTTTAAAAAAAAAACAATAAAAATTGTAAACATGTCACTTTTACAATTTTTCCACCGACCCCAAACCACTAATTCGTACTGAGAAGTGCCAGGATATTGCCGATCTAACAGAGAGGTGGCATGAGTGAACTTTTTGCCAGCCGGAACGACTTCGACGACGACGGCCCTTTCCAGTGTATCGTCGGCGAATTAGATGCACCGTACTTTTCACTATGGTATCGCTATGACCTACCTTCTACTTTATCTTTGATCTAGAGAACGTAAGTGGTGTGGTAAATATGCTCAATACATATTGTTCTTACATGGTCCTATTCTTATTTGAATTCAGATCAATAATTATTTGATTCAATCTTCTAGTCCAACAAGAAAAAACTTGAAGTTACCTGACCTAATTCGAACACAGGTTCTGCTCAGTGCTCCGCAACGGCGCTTGCGATCAATGAGACTTGTCTTATCTCAGATTTTTCTTAATGAAATAACTACACAAGTCACCTCGTCCGAACTGGATACCGAGAAAATAAATCCCGTTAAGAGATAACAGCTCTATAGTACATACTGTAAACATAAATTTAAAACAATCAGCTTGTTCAATCAAACGAATCGATAGGTGTTCCATATTCCGAATTTATGTTTCTTTGAAAATATTTTTTTCCGCTCTGTCAACAGAGTAGTCGATGTTATACAAGTTGTTCCAAAAGTGCGTATTATACAAGGTGATCCCAGAAGTGCGTGTTCATTTTTTAAGGATGATGATATACATTAAGGAAAAAATATCAAAATACAAAATTAATATTGCGAATTAAAAAAAAAATCGATCCCAGTAAATGACTAAAAAGTTCCGAAGAAATGACTTAACAAGCAGTCAGATGCAGTTGGTGACATCAAATCTGTGATTGAACTAAAGTAAATGCCACCTGCAACAAATTGCTTGAAAAGTCATTTCTTCGGAACTTTTTAGTAGTTTTCCTTGGTCAAATTAATAATAATAATATCTTGGGACAACTCACACACGGTCATCCGATCCCAAACTAGGCAGAGCCTGTACTATGGCAACCAGACAACTGATAAACATACTTATATATTTCTAAATACATACATATTATACAAACCTCACAACACAAACAACAACAACTCTCATCACACAAAGATTTGTCCTGGGTGGGAATCGAACCCACGACCTCCGGTTATGCAGTCAGGGTCACTAACCACTCGACCACAGGCCAGTCAGTTATTTGCTTTGCATGGTGTTTTTAATGGTTTTTTTGCTTTGGAAAGGAAATAATTACCCATCCGAAAACTAACCTCAACAAACATTAAATTAAAGGTATACAAACGATGATGGATTCTCTATAATCTTTATTAGAATTATTCCTATACTTTAAACAATTAAAAGTCGGTTTCATACTGAATCCCGATTTAGACCAAAGTTATAAATATAAAATCAACCCAGTTTGCCGGACCTTAAACGCAGTAGCGCTTCATCGACGCCATTCCGTTATGATATACGATAGTCCATATCTTATTGTAAGACACTGGTATCTAAGCATTATCTAAGACAGTGTGCACACTAGACATAACACGGTTTTCTCTAACACAGACAAGAGTTTTGTGTTATAGAAAGGTTTGAAGTAAATGGACTGCGACGGTATAAAGGATTAAGCTTTTTTTTCGAATTTAGAATATCTAAGTGTGGATAACATGTCAGTTTTTGGACAGTGTTTCAAGGTCATGAAATCTTTATTTAGTCACTAGTGCAGGTGGTGTGGTATGAGGCATTTATGACTGTTCTCAGGACGGAATGGAGAAACAAGGGCAGGAAGATAATGAAATGATGTCTATGCTAACAGCTTATTGTTCCGTTTCCAAACTATCCTATCCTTTGAACGGATGAGAAGGGACTACCACATAATGATGACGCACAGTAAAAGAAGACAATGCTGCCGATGATGTCCAAATTAATTTGCATAGGGGCACGAGATGACGATGATGTGGATGTAATGGTTTAGTTCCTGTAGATGGCATGGTAGTTTACGGTATTCCCATACTTTTCTTAAAGACAGAGCATGTTTTGTTTTAAATACAGTCAGCCAGTCAGCAGTATATATAATACAGCCTTGGTTCAGTCTGCGCACAGCGCAAGCGTTTGACAGTTTTCTTTATAGGCTCATTCCAGTTAATTCTATGTTTGTTATTCTCAAGTAGTATCTTACAAGTGATTTGAATTTCTGAGATGTAAATGTCTAAAGCTGACTGCTCGTTGGTCTAGTAATAGACGCAAGTGACATGACTGACTACCTTTACTGATTGGTTAATATCTTCTACGACATTAAATATATTCTCAGACACATTTGGCAGACATGGGAAAATCCGTATAACATTGTAAAACTTTTTCTATTTTCAAAGAGAAGCCATAGGAATGAGGTAAACTGAACCCTGGCTGCTACTGAATATATTTTAAGATGGAATTACCCACTAAAGCTTTGTCCGATCTGGGTCAATGCCGATGCTGATTTACTATGACGAGCCAATGACAGCGTGATTCCTTATAGGGATAGTGTCCCATAGAGGGATAGTGCTATGCAGCTTGTATAGCTCTGTCTCCCTCCCACAACGGAATCATTATGGTTGTATTAAGACGTGATAGCAGGGACTCTGGGGATTGAACTTAAGATCCTTAACCAAGATGCTCTGACTGATGATGATGACTGTTCAGTTATTAAATGCTTTAATTTCTGTCGCTTCTACTTGCTTTGACGTTTAATTAAGGGTAGATGAACTAAGTTTCTAAATACAGGAGATAATTTAATGATTTAAGACCCATAATTAGGAGTTATTATTTTAAAGGGGTAATAAAACAGTGATCTTGCTGACACTCAAACTTTAATAGCCGACGAAGAAACTGCGCATGAATTAGATTTTCTTCACATTTCCTGAGTTTAATGCACTATAGGTTCTTTTTGTTTTCCTGTTACGATTTCTATACAGTTGACTGTAAGATGACACAATAATAGCAAGACTAAACCGTTTAGTTTCAGGAAAAGATACTGATAATATGGATTAAAATTCAATTTTTTTGGCTTGTCTGTATTCAAAAAGTTTCTTTTTCTCCTTCTTGTCAATGGTTCAATTTAATTAAATGGGAGTCTATGTTTGTCACCCCCAGCTACAAATTGACTAAACCTAGAGTTGGAGTTGCCACTTTACCTAGAAGCCAGAGAGCTTAAACATAAAAGAAGAGCTTTTTTAATAATTTCACACCAAAAAATGACAAAAATCTATCAGCGATTTACCAGGAGCGCATTGCAACGCAGCAGTTCGAAAACCACTCGGCACCCGACGCGTATTCGAAAACGTAGAAAACGGGCGAGTGCGGGCTCCGTCAGGCTCCTCATTAACCCAGAAAGTGCTGGCCGTCGACTCGAAGCTAAACCAGTGAAAGACGATGAAAACTAGTATACGAGATATATTAGCTTGTGGAGAAGCGAACGCGGGCTCAGTCGCAAAGCGTCCGCGGACGGAACCGCACGTGTATATCGCTCTTCTCAATCCCGATCGCGTTTGAGCGTTCCAAATTTGAATTTTGCTGGAACTTGGCTGTGTTTGTGTGTTGAAGCGTGCTTTGGGAATTATTTTGAGTAAGTTAGCCTCTTATTTTATTTATGTTTAAGCAATGTAATTAAAAATAATTAGTCAATTAATTTTGAAAGAAAAGTAACAGTTAAGTAAGTCATCGAGCTTTTATGTAGACGACTTTTTGTTAAAAACTAATTTCGCCTATCTTTGTTTTATTTACAACAAAAGCTTGGAAAATAACAATGAATAAAAAAAAACTTGCAATAATCTGATTTCATAAGTACCACTAAACTACTAAAATAAAACAAAGAACCAATTTCACAATATTTTTATCCAACGAAAGAAATGCATTCAATTAAATTGTCCAACGAATGTGAATTAACTTCACCTGGCCTTTAAATCGACTATTTTTTAAATCACAAACGAGTTTTGTAGTGCTCATTACCCACATTGGTATTCATGGAAAACCACGGATAATCTATGATGTTCATTGAATACTGTCGCCTTATACTTTGCCATTAAAAAAAAGTTATTAACCGCAATATGCGGTTTTCAAATGGATAATATTTTTTTAGCTGGCAGGTTAATTCTTAATTTAAAGATTATAAAGCCAAGGGTTTACTTCGCTTCCAGTAACTGATTTGGAAAGTTAAATATTATATGTTCGTTCTGTTGCAGCTTTTACATCTACTAAAGAAGTAAAATGTGTAATGAATGAAGCCCCGAAATAAAAAAAAATGTGAATATTAGACGCAAACAAAATCTTGTGCATAAAGTCTTCGAATAAGTTGAGCGACATGAACTTAACAAATTTTAACAAGTACACTAATACAATATATAATACAATAACTTAAAAAGCTCTTATTAATAAATAGTATCAGCCATTATATGGACCAATTAAGCAGATTAAAGTAACAACTTTTTTGGTATTATCAAAGCAATTAATATGTAAGTAAAATAAGAAAAACAAATACGCACAAACAAATTACACATTATTAAATCATACTTTTTGTAACTGTACATAAATTTTACTTCATGTAAAAAAGTCAAGCCTAGTAAACTTAACAAATGGGTATATATTCCAAGTCAAAAAATTACTTGCACAGCCAACAACTAGAGACACCACAAAATTATGAGAAACACCATTAATTCATTAAGCAACTAATAACTGTTTACCATCATAAAACCTTACCGTATGAGTAACGAATCGTTTACGGATATTACAGCTTCATCTTCAGACTGCATACGGTACCGCCTGTGCGGTCCAGACACGGCAATTTAAACATTAGAAACAATCAAATAAGCGTGCGGTTAAATTACTTGTTGACGGCTATGTTTTACTGTGGTGTGGCGTTCGGGATCATATTTGATAGAAATAGTCAATGCTGGACACTTGGAAAGGAAATAAGGATTACCAGATGCATGCATTATAGACACTTAAGCATTGACCTTTTTTGTTCATGTATCATATTATTATATATGAAAAATGTCATATATTCATATATCACTATCCATATTCTTTTGTCGACACCTTGTTATTCGTCAGTTGTTTTGACATGTCCCCTCTGTGCTCAGAGTTTTTTGTCCGAAGTTGGATAAGCAAGTCACATGAGAGCACACAATAGAGCAGCAAATCTGAGCTCACCACCACATTGCAAAGCCAAGGAATGCGGTTACTGTGACCGAATTCGTCTGGATATCATCATCATCAATCTTCTCTCGTGACAGCAAGAGATAATACAAAAATATCAGTTCTTCTCACGGTAGAAAGAGTGGCCAGTCAGCAGATTTATAGTCAAGCTGTTTCCGCAGGCCTAGAGTATACTGGATGAATGCTTAATACAATCACTTCGGAAAGCTTTTCATTAGGTACTTTTAAAGTTTGAGAGTCTTCAAGCCCATCATCGTGGACTGCATCGGCTAATCTGACACTTAAAGTCAAGATATATCAAAAGAAAAAAGCGTTGACCAGCCTTCTAGATATCGTCTTCAACGGCTACTGAGTAACTTGATGATGACAAGATAGAAACATTACCTAGGTCATTAGTCCTTAAGGTTGCAATAGTACCTAGTGATAGTAATATAATGTTAATGTTGGGTCAGCAGGCCATCAAGATGTACTCTTCCAAAGTAATAGCTCTCTCATTTCAGTTTAAAGTTCTTTGGTAGCCAATCGCCAGTATTTTATATTATTTTTTTGTCGGATTTTATATTATAAAAGTTCTTGATTGTTTCATAAGGGATTCCTATACTAATTTGAGTTTTAAAGATCATCCGTGTGAATCAGGTCCGTCATGATCTATTCTATTCTAAAAACTTCAATCAATTGCGATATATATTCTTTACTTGTAGTGGACTAGTCCCTAGCTTCTTCTCAATCAATGAGGTAGCCAATAACTTTATTGATTTATTACATACAATCATTAAACCGAAAGAATCCGGTTCCTATATGGTGGGATAACAAGCAGCTGATCCCTTCATTCACAGTAAGGAAGTAATAAAAACTAATCTAACTTCATATTAGAACTGGTACTGTCAGTTATGCGCATTTGCGCAATCAAGACTTTGAAATAGGAAGTGTTAAGGGCACATTAACCGCGGTTTAAGATCTATATTATTAATAGATGGAAGCTGTGACACGTATGCAGTTTGGAGTTAGAGGATAGTAAAGTGTTACCGAAAGTACTTAATTATAGAGGCACTGACCGGTAAACTAGAACTTCTGGTAAATTAAATATTAGTAAATTCACAAAATAAAGTATTAAATCATTCACTCATCCATCATTCAAAGCAGCAAAAGTGGTATTATAGTGAAAGAAAAAAAAATCTAAAAACTTTTAACTGACAGAGCGACTAATGAACGATAAAGATCGGAAATGAACTTGCATATTCGGAACATCTAATAAACCACAACAAAACATCAACACTCGATCATCCTACTACTATTATAAAGGCGAAAGTTTGTAAGTATGGATGTATGTATGGATGTTTGTTACTCTTTCACGTAAAAACTACTGAATGGATTTTGATGAAATTTGGCACAGAGGTAGATTATAGTCTGGAATAACACATAGGATACTTTTTATCCCGGGAATATGTTCCCTTAGGATAGTTTTCGACAATCACGCGGGCGGAGCCGCGGGCGGCAACTAGTAATAAACATAAGAAACACATCTGTCGATCAAAATTTCAAAAAACTTTAACAAAAAGACCGTTACACCAATCTATAAGGATCGATATCCTATTCAGGCTTTGAACCATCAATCGGTAAAGTAAAAAATGACCAGTATTGTTCATATGATTTGGGTCAGATTCTGGCACAGTTTTGAAATGATTTTGATATTCTGGACCACGAAGTAGATAGATACAGCAGGTCAGCATTGTGCAACAAACGAAAACGCTCGCAAACATAGACCTTCTTCACGTACAGCTAGTGCAAGCGCATTCGCGACTGGTATTTGTTTGAGATCTATGCCCATGTGTGCGTGTGCCGGTTTTCGCTTGTTATATGTAGCCGACCTTCTGTACCTACCTATTTTGTGTCTGGGCGTTACTGATGTCTGCTGCGATCTTAACGGTGTGCAAGTGGACCACAAAAACCAATTGTTGGTCTCCTTTGATGTTATTATGATCCTTTTCTTCTGATAGTGAAAGGTCAAGTGATTCATGCTCGTCAGTGAAATGATAGGCATTTAGGGTGACATGACAATTATGGGCTTTGGATGTGTCATTTTTTATATTGTGAAGTGTTTGTTGGTCTTTGATGTGTTAAGTTGCAATTAGCTTAATGTCTTTATTATCGCTCGGTTTGCATTGGGATTGAAGTTATTTCAATTTTTCAGTTTACGGTGACATTTTATAAAATACGGTAGGTACCGTATTTTACAAAATGTTCTGCTAGCTCAAGCTCAACTCAAGCTAGTTAAATTTTTTCAATTTTCAAATATCTTTATTTCCCATAAAAATCAAAATAAATCAAACTTTATGAGGCTAACAGTCCGCCTTTCAAAGTTTATAATAGATTGCTTAAAACTGATCACAACGTAAGCTTATCACTCAACCATATGGAAACAATATAACTAACGCAATTTATTAAGAAGCTATAAATTTGCAATTTTCTTGTGAAGTTTGCAAGTGCATGTAAGATGGTTTAATCGAAAAGCGGATCGTTTCTATTGATTATTCTAGAAAAATAGCCATATCCGGCTTCATAACGCATCTACATATATATATTTCCTGACATTTTTGACACCCCACCACAGAAAATTAAAGATTATTCGTTTCGTTCTTGTCATCATCGACTGTTATTATTTTCCCTATAAGTATATACTCGTAGTAGTGCTATTCGTTTAATATTAATATTCACTGAAAACATTTGTAATAATAACTTGCTACAGCGGTTACGTATATGAACCGATCCAAAAAATGTTTGCCTTAGTATTTTTCCCAGAAAAGACTTGTTTCCTTGATTCCATGGAAAAAAACCGGTCAAGTGCGAGTCGAACTCGTGTGCCCAGGGTTCCGTACCTACCCATTATACCGTCATAATAAAATTGGTATCATTTTTATTGGTGGCAGGCGTCAACTATTTATGTAGGGGACACCCTTTACTTTTCAACTTTTTTAATTTTTCGGAATTTTACCTTTATTTTAGCTGTAAGGCCTTACTTTTTGCCAAATTTCGTGATTCTAGGTCAACGGGAACTACCATATACATAGGTTTTCGACCCAAAACCTATAGGGTACTTCCTTGATTCGATTTGATCTTCAACGGTCAATATTAATTAAAAGCAAGGTCTTACAGCACAAGTAAAGGGAAAATTCCGAAAAATAAAAGAAGTTGAAAATTAAGGTAAATTTTGGTACTTACAAGTTTCCGCGAAAATTTAAATTTTCCCATATCTTTTTATCTTGTTGACTCAGGACATGTATACACCTAATAGGGACTAAATACCTCTGTATCTGGTATACATTTCAACTTGCTAGGTCCACCTGTTCCTGTGAAAATCGGTGGTGACACACGGACAGACAGACGGACAAGAGAGTGATCTTATAAGGGTTCCTTTTTTACCTTTTTTGGTAAGAAACCCTAAAAAATAGCAAATGTTGGTGTATTCGCTTCTACCTAGACGTTTAAACATACAGACGACATGAGAGTTGGTATTCGTAACCTATAAAATAATCGGAGGAAAAGTGTTAACATGCACGGTGTTCCAAAATAGTCCAAGAATACCGTAAACAAGCCTGCTAAGTTTTGAATAACCTAAATTAACTAATAACTGGTACTTTTATCTTAAAGAAACATGAACGACTCTAAGTGTATTTCTATAACACTGATTGAAATCTCGCATCCTGAAGAATATTAAAGCTACATAAATCGCTTTTGTAATTTAAGTTTTCTATCAAAAAGAACATAAACAGAGAGCCTGGAATCTAAATTCATCGACAACGATAAATATAATTAGGCCAACTTTAAGAGGTATTTGGGTAGGCAACAAAAAGTACTAAAAATTTGAGACAAAAAAAAAGTATAACCAAGAAAAGGTTGGAAACCAAGAAATTAGAGCCTATTCTAGATCAATCACAGGCTGAGATTTGGCATAGATAATTATGTTCCCGAGATAGCGACAGTGCTAGGAATACTTCTAAGCCGAAGCATGTGTTTCAAGCAACTTTTACTAACCTCAACCTCAGAATTTTCCAATTTTAGATTTATTGTGAACAAACTCAAGCATCAACTGCAGAAATCCCCATTTAAAACTAGAAAGCATGTATCATCATCGATATAATGTGGTGGACCTAGTCGAAGATGTAAATGAACACAATGTATGGCCTTAATCGCGGCATTGAGGCCTTCGGGTCACTCCCAAGTAATTTCTCGATGCTCGTTAAGAATTAATTCAACTACTTATTGGTATCAATTGAATGAATGTAGAGCAAGAAATTCTGTTGGTAGAACTTTTTTTATTGAGTAAATTGATTTAATTCAATTCTCTTGTTTAGTTTTGATGGGTTTCGAATTTTTTGTATCATTCGTGTCCAGTGAATCTTTGATTAGAGGATTTGTTGCAGAACTGTTATTTGAGTTGGGAAGTTCCGGGATGGTTCATAAAATTTTCTAAGCTTCATAAGTCAAATCACAGTGTGCGTTTTTGCTAAGCAAAGTCTGCAGACTGAATCTCTCAGTGGTTCCGGTTTAGATAGCGCCAGCTGATGTATCGAGTTACAGATGATATCAGAACAAATTTACACTTCAACGTGTAATTAATTGATGCTACGGAATTGGTTCGATCCAAGCTATTAATCAGCTAGCCAATTGTGTGCAAATTGGAACGTCCGAACCTTGTCTAGCGTAATCACAACTTTCATCCACTACGAACAGGCAGATTAAAATCATATCAATATACTTTCGAGCGTAATGACTTACTTCAACACAGTAGGATGGAATAATGACAGCAGCAATAACTATAATGTTACCATTATCAGCTTGCGTGTTATGACTGTTATGTGCAGCATATGTAACTACATGGTCGTGGATGACTGTACTGTCATTATTTTTACTAACAAGATAAGTATTACAGATTTGTGTCAAGAAACTCTTAACAAGGTTGAGATAGTGATCGATATTTTAATTGCTAGTGAAATGGCGGAGATAAAAACTTGATCTTGGAAAGATGATGCTTTAGTTTACCGGAATAATTATAGGAAGAGAGTGATGAAGATTAGCTTAAGTGTTTATGCTAAGGAAAAATAAGTACCAACTGTGTAAATAACAACTGACTAAATAAGAGACAGTTAAAACCTGATTGTGGCTGTCACAGGAGTATTGGGATTGGCACAAGCAAAGAGAGCCTAGCAGTATTTTAAATCTGGATCTGGATGATGATGTCATCATGAACCCAAAAATATCACATTAATTCTCAAATAAGAATTCAACCAAATAATAAATTGTAATAGGTGCCGATATAGTACTACTCAAAATCGTTCGAATTTACGTTAGGTTTGCTTCAATTGTTCGTGCTAGTACATTTTTTCAACTTGTTGCAAGATTAGAGCTGTTACGCACTGCATCCGATCCGAATCCGTGAAAATACGTTCTATAAAATTATTTGTATGGTAGTTAACACACTTCCGTCATCCAATTTTTCTACGTCATCCGTGGGTCTCCAATCCGGAAAATAATTCTCGAACCGAAATAGCCGTAGTACTGTTTGAATTAACGCTTTTGCATTACCTCGGATTCAAATAGGACGTATTCGTGCAGTTCGACAGCGGGGCGGGGCGTTGCGTGGATTTGGATCAGAGTTCGGATTAGTGCGTAAGCAATATCCGAATTCGGTCCGAGTTTTTTAAACTTTAGATCCGTATTTTCACGAATTCGAATCGGATGTAATGCGAAAAGCAATATCCAAATTCAGTCCGAGTTTTTATATCCGTATTTTCACGGATTCGGATCGTATGCAGTGCGTAACCGCTCTAAAACTAACTTCAAAGTCCCATATCGCTTAACAAAAGGAAAACTGTTTCAATAAGTAACATTGAAAAGTGCAGAACACATTTGAAGTAAGTTCCATTTGAATAGCAATCGATGCTCAATGCTTCATTGTACAATAGAACCGCAGAATTGGGTTCAATCAAATAGTTTTGACGTTAGTTTCGTCCAGTATTCTTTAGATAGGCATTCAGCTCTCTGGATTTGACTGGTAATTGCCAATCGTCTGATTGAATTCTTCTTGATAGAAGGTTTTGTGCACTTTTTATGCCAATTGGCATGCTTTCCAGACAATTTTTGATCTGTTTATGATTCACATTGCGTTGCACTCCAAATATGCAAAACCTTTGCCAGCTCAGACTTATCATAACGACAACGGGTGAGGTAGCAATTTTGTTTCTCAAGATTATATTCACAACCATCGTTAAGATTGATCTAAATCATCATAGAGAAGATTCCGTTAAATTATAGAAACAGAATAGATTTAAAGTAATCTAAACCCATTACTAGTTTATTATTTCGTGTCAGTCATCACGGATCTTAATAAAAGATTGGTGCATTCATGCAATAATGATGGATCTGGCGAATGTGATAAGAGAAAAATAAACTTGCATACCGGACAGAACATGGCAAACACCTAGTGTTGATAATAATCAGGAAATCCGAATATCTCGACTTAAAATTTATGCGTAACTGTGTTACATACGAGAAGATAACGGTGGAAGTGCAGTATATATGTCTAAATATAAGTTCAACAGGAAACTACAAAGCGTTAAGCATACCATAAGATTAAATATTCATGAATCTGTGGTTTTTTTCGACGTGATGCAGCGGCGAGTGAAGCTTTTAATCATTGACAAAAAGCTCCGTTAGAAGGATTTTAGACTTCCGCATTATTTTGCCCAGGAAATAATAAATACGCGTGAATTAGCTTACGAATAAGTGACATAAAAATAAGAAAATTTAATTAATAAATAGAATTTTACCCAAGCTCATTTATCAGGATCAAGATATGCTAAAATAACTGTTTACTACAAATTAAGGCGAAAAAGCCACAAGTTTGAGTTATGTAGCTCAAACTATTGTTTCCTTCCGCTTATAATGTTGCGAGCTTAAAATAAAACTTGTAAAAATAGCAATTTTTACACTTGAAAACTTAGCCAATTAAGCCAGACATTTTTTGCAACCAGTATTAGAGGGACAATTTTCTGGTCGATTAGTAAACTGATTAGCTATGGCAACTCATCAATATTGGTGGCAGCTAGATCGACGACCTCCAACAAAGTATTTTAGCCTTTTTATTCTGTTGGTGCCTGAGGGCGTGGAGAGAGTTTTTAGGGGTTCCAACGTGTAATTCAATTATTTATCGTTAAATGTTATGATGTGAGTTTGGAGTGACTAGTCTAGCGTTGAACTTCAAGAAGTAAAAAGTGCATTTGGATATGCTGTCGCATTGTGTCCGTGTATAATATGTTACAAAACTTGATTGAGGATTTAAATATCTCTCCTCAAAATACTTGATGCATCAAGCAACTAAACAACTAAAACTTTAAATTTGCTGTTGTATTTACATACGGAACATTTTATTATAAATTCATCCATCATCTCTATAGTGAAGTCATTGCAGGTCACAAGTAAATAAATATTTATCAACAGACATTCAGGAGATTGTTAGCAACATCATGATCATTAATTACGAACGGTACACAAGATACATACAAGATAAGGTGATGCAGATGAGATACGCTAGTATGTAAATGCAAGTCTAGCGAACATTAATATAAGGAAATTCAAAGATATTGAAGTTTTAGCAAATCATATTCAATTTAAATCAGTTGAATACCTCTTTAGTCGCAAATTATACTGAGAAGTTAAGAGTACAGTTCGGAGTCCAAAGTGCCCAGTTTATCACATAAATCTGGAAAGCCTTGAAATGATACTGGGCCAGGTCGACAGCAAACGCGCTTAAGGCAGAACATTTACAAGGACAGATGCAATAGGGTATTTTACTGAAAACATTTAATTAGTCCGTCAGAAAGATTAAAAAAAAAATTGTAAAGGTATTTTTCTTTTTTCCACGTAAACAAATAACGAAGGAGATACAGTGCATTGAAAACATGCGTGACGTCGCGTAAATGGTACAAATTTTATCAGCAAAGTAACGTCACACGAAGAGGAATAAAATCACAATAGGCACGCCCCCTATTATACTGGACTTAAAATAACGTTCTTTATGGTTTACTGATCCTTAAATTCTGTTACTCCTTTTTTCGTCTAAAATAAAGGTGAGAAATAACATTATGATACAATCAAAACATAGTCTTTTACCAAAAGCTCAATTTTGATAACAATTTTTTTTTATTCGGTCCTTCCTTATCGATGCTCACAAATGCCTTTTACGCGAACTGAATTTTAATTTATCGAGGGATTTAATTCGATTGGACAAAAAAATAACATGGTGACCGATTTTAAAAACAATGTCGCATCGTACTTGTTGTGCAATAGTTTTCGCTGTTGTGAACATCTATTGTCACATTGGACGAGGATTTATACCTGTGTGCTTTCAACCAAAATCAACTTTTACTGCGGAATATAAATGATTGTTTTTTACATTTGTAGTTTCATGGAGTTTTTAAAGTCCCGTTCGGTGGTATATTGTCCTGCAGCCTGCAGTAAAGAGGTACTACTAACGGACTTTGATTGATGTTTGCTTGTTGACGATTTCAGATTGTTAAGTATGGGTGTGCGTATTCATGACGATTTAAGGACGGGAAGCCAAAATACAGCAAAGTGGCTTTCTATTAGCAATAATGGCACAAGTTTAAAATGGGAGTGAGCTTGTGACAAATCGATAACGCAATCAATCCCATCTATGTATTTTTGATTTGAATCATTATCGTTGATACAATTTCACATTGTCAAGGTCCTCAATTAGTAAAAATAAAATATTCATTTCGAACTAGTAATCTAGTGCTTATTTAAATCTAGATTTAAGGACGAGATTTAAATAAGCCTCGTAGAAACTAAATTATGGGTACAACTGTTTAGAAATAATTCCTTTATCAATTCGCACAAAGCAGGTTATTCTGGATTCCAAGCTCAAAATTCCCAACAAGACAATACAGAAGTCTTGCTCTAACTATCACACCAAAATCAGTCACCATCTTAGTTTTATGTAAATCAATCGCTGTATCGCTGCATTATTTGTTACTTATAAACTTAACAATGAACAGTTTTGTTCAATGCTAGCGGCTAGCGCTTTACGGTACTGATTTTAGCGGTTCGATAGTTTTGTTAGAATTCAATTATGGCGGAGAGCAGTGACCCTAGTTGTATGCACTCGGCATTGCTCATTGGCGTATAGTAACGTTCGGAGTGTTTTAATCGGAAATGTGTTATTCCAATATCGTGGTTTGTTTGTTTTTCAATGAGGATCTTATTTAATTGTGAGATGAATATTTTACAGGCTTTGTATTAAACAATCTGTGTGTTAAGTCACTGATAGAGTAACTTGGTACAGCATTATTTTATGTTGTCAAAGTTTATGTTGAACGTGATCAAGCTGTTCGCATTATAGTTTTTATCTTTAAGATACTTGTACTGATGAGTTTGTCTTGTATGATACTCTTAATTGAACATAAAAGTTTATTTACTTTCGATTTTGCAATTATGTGTATAATGCTTTCTTTTATAAATGTTATAATATAATATATTTATAGCATGTTGCAGCAAATGAATAATTTTGAGAAAGTAGGTTTACCTGCCAACGAGCCAGGTAAATGTTAATTAAGATACAGATACTTTTCATTAAATTTAATATTAACTACATTTTATTATACAGATATGCTTTCTGAAGCTTGATTTTTTAATAACGTTAGAAAATTTATGTGAAAGCAGATCTTGATGGATGGTTATGAAAATGATAAAAGAAACTTACTGAACACTATATTTAGTTATTGCATACTTATTGCAGATTGGATAAATCTATATTCTTTGGGCAAGTCTGTCCTTTTATCTATGTAAATTGATTGTGAAAAGAAATATTGATGATGCAGTAGCCTCAATGCTTCCACTAATCAAATTACGGTAGTTTTAAAGTCAAATAATGCCTGCAAAGACTTGACTTTGTAAATACCTAAAAATATTTGCATGGTTCTGTGACCTCATGATTTATTTTTACTCGACTTAAATCCTGAGTGTGAAGAACAAACACCAAAAAAAGATAATTAGCAAATGATCGGTGTAAACAAACCGTGTGGTCTGCATAATTTTGTAGGACTGAACACATTGCCTTGCGGCACACCGCCCCAGTGCTCATCAAATACGAGTGCTGAATACAAATCGCTACCTTTTAATGCTCTCCTAGTACATTCAGAACAAAACCAGTGCATAAAAGCGTTTCTGACCCAACGTGGTCAATCCGAGGTTTTTACCCCAGTTTAACAGTGTCGAAATCATGTTAATGTATCAAGAAGAAACTTTTATTTAGGACCAATGTGTTACTTTCTACGTTAAAAATGTAATTCTAGTATTTCACTGAATTCCTAAATCCAGATCGGCAGTGTTGGTAAAATCTTAAGTGTTTAAATTGTAAGTCTAAGCATGTAAATTGGTGCAGATTTACAACTGAGGAATTTTTGAGAAACAAATGAATGTTCTAGGTTTTGTGACTCATAGAAAAAGAATTTAAACTGCCTAAAGATGCTTAGTAGAGAAAGTATGTTCTAGCCTAGAAGAACTATTTTTAGCCTGTCTATCCTCACCATCCGCAGCATATCATGGCAGTCTAGGTCAAAGTGATAGAGATTTCTATTGTCATAAACAGGACAAAAGTTCGGACGATGATTTTCATAATTATGTTGCCTTTCTTAATACCCTAGGGACGTCAAGTAGAATGTCAAACATCACAGCTATGTTAATAGTCATAATGCACACAGGATGAACTAACGACTTGACGCTTACAGTGACTTCATTCACTTCTTAATTGCATTATAATAAATTGCAAAGGATGTGTAGAACTAGTTTTTTTTCTGTTTTTCGTATGAATGAAAACATAAATGTCTAGTTTTGAAATATTTTAATCTGTTTTTAAGTATCTGAGATAGATTTAATTGGTGATTCAATTATGTCCAAAACGAATTTTATTGCTTTATTAAATGCATGGATTAAATGCATTCTTGTTTCCGGCGATAGAATATTAATTATTGTTTGATGTTCATGTTATACGTAGAAGAAAACCAAAGAAACGATGAATGATTGGTGTGAAACATGGTTATGGTGGCTATAGCGGGTTGACTACTGAAATAAATAGACACAAAGCAATTTATTTAGTTAGTTATCCTCTATGTATCTATCTACTTCTCAACCATGATGAGATCGGTTTTCGGTCTTACCATATGCAGTTAGTATTTAAATGAAACCAATCAAATGCCGTGTTAGAAAGGCAGTACGTACGCAAAATAATTCAGTCAGAGAAATGTATTAGAGCATTAAACACCTTTTAGAGAACATAGGAAGCAGAATATTTAACACCCTCTAGCGCAAAACACGATTCATTTATAACCACGATTCATATCAAGAACATTTTAGTATTACCATTGAATTGTGAGTATATATTATCATTTTATCCGTTCAGTTCGTGCTTTAAGACGGCCATTGTGCCGGTAATGGCTTGATCTGTCGCACTACTTTGTAGCTTTAGCGTCAACTATCACAATAGCCATTAAGACCTTAATGTTGTAATAAAAGTTTATAGAATCTGATGCACTAAGTAAAGGTGAGAGGTTTATTTTTTATTTTAGATCGTATTTGTTAAGAGGGCTGTAAATCTTGTGACAGCGTTTATTGAAAGAGTAGCTAATAGTCACCGCGGCCCTGGAACGTAAAGGGCTTTAGAAGGAACACGAATGGGTTTTAGTCAGTCTTACTGACTGAAGGGCGTGTCAGACTCTTGTCTGACACGCCCTTCCGCTCCACCCAGATCGGAAGAAGTCATTTGAAGATTTCCCATCCTTAAAAAAAAAAAGCTAATAGTGATAATGTGCTAGGTTTAAATATATGACGAATAACTGGACTAACTATAAGGTGGGACGATGACCTGGTGAATCTCGCGGGTAATTGATGGATGCGAGACGCACCGGACCAGTTGTTTCGATGACACTTGGGGAGGCCAATGTGCAGCATTGTACGTCTTTCGGCTGATATGGTGATGATGATGATGCACTATAAAAACAGAGAAACATACACAACGATTTTATAGAATTGCCATAATTTGCTGGATACACAATAACCTTTATCGAAATCAGAAGATTGAGAAGAGAAGAGACAAAAATCGCTGTTGTTCCATTTTGCTAAATTGTCAAAACTCACTCGTACAATTCAATAACATTATTTTCTTATCCCCCAATTTATTTGAGTTCGTCAAAGCATGTCTTCTTTTCCAAAGACGCGTCTTTGGTATACTTCTTCCTTTAGGCAGTCTAATATACTGTGCTAATAGCCACTATAATTAGAAACTTAGTAACATTTAATTAAAACTCAAAACCTGATGTAATAATAAAAAACGACACAAATGAAAAAACAATACATTTATTGGATACAGACGTAGCTTTGTTGTTAGTCAAACTGCAGTTAGATGAAACTGAAACGATTCCTTTGTGAAATATATCGAAATTGCAACAGAATTGTGTCTGTTTGACTACACAGAGTCTTTGTCTATTTTATTTATTGTAAGAGCAATACAAGCGAGCTATTCTGTACTTTTTACCTTTACTTAGATGTTTCTTTGTTATTTATCCGTAACATAACATACTGTTGTCAGTGGTTTCGTTTACTTACAAGCTTCAACTTTTCATGGATTTAATTTCACAACGTACTTCTTGTATCGTTCCTTTTTTTTTGTTGCGGAAGGTATAGTCAAGCGTACTAAAAGTCGCAGCGTTGGAAGGCCTCCTGCGAAGTAGATCGACATTACCTGGTAAGAGCTGAGACTCTGGCAAAACCCAAAGGTCTGGTCGATGTAGTGAAATAATGGAGGGCTGTTTTCTTGTACCGTGTATTTAGATCCCATACTGTTTTTTTATTGATATTTTATTTTATCTGATTTTAGCTTTTCTAAGAAAAATAACATTTAAAACGCGTTTATTAAAAAATAAATATGAAATTTTGAAAAATGTTTTAAATGTGTTTAATTCTTTTATAATCAACTGAGACATAAATTAAAATTAAACCCAATTTAATTCAGTTACATTATTTCCTGAATTGATTTCCCAAAAAAAAAACCGAAAACAAAGAACTTGCGCTAACAGATAATGTTCAGTTTTGTTGGAAAATTACTTATTAAAATACGTTAAGTCCTATAAATATTTAAGAAAAATAAGTAATTTTATGAAAATAAATAAATAATTTTTTAGCTAGTGTTACAAAAAAAAAATACATTCTTTAATTAAATAGAGTAGTTTCACAGAACAAAAATGTTTAATTTACTGACCTACTTGTAAACACGATCACTCTTCTATATCATCAAACAAACATGCCGCCGGTTAATATTTCTTACCGTACTCCCTGCCTTGAATCTACACGTTAACGGCAAAAAATCAGAGTTAAGAATGATTGCATAGTTAGCCCAATTTACGGCGTAATTTGCCGGGACTAATAATTTTAACTACTTCATGCACTTCATAAGATTTTATAAGCTCAACAATATTACTATTTATGGTAAATAAGTTCTGATGTGCGATAAGAGACCAATTAAATCACAGAATCGTTCAGATTCAGAGTTATTATCCCAAAAAGGAACAATTAAAGGTATATGCAAATATGTGACTGTAACCTAGTACTCAGATTTCTAGCTCACTCGGTATCAGCGTCACCAAACATCGGGTGGTGGGACTTCTTGACACAATGGTGTTCAAATTCCCGCCCCATCAGTCCCTCTTGTGCTTAGTACTCAGAAGAGTTACTCCTACATCCAGAACTGGAAAGCATGCCATGCTGCTGGAGGAGAGGTGATTGATGGAAGCACACGATACACCGATGATCTTGGGTTGTCATTCAACGTGGCAATGCTGCTAGTCTTCTGGGCACGTTTCTGGATGACAGCGATGCGGAGGAATACTTCGACGCCTGAGTGTACTTTGTTTTTGTATGTGTACATACTTAGTTTTAGTAGATGTAAATAGTTTTAAGATAGTTATGTACATACATTAATGGTATTATGGAAATAAATATATAAATTACAGGTACATTTACGGCATAATATGTGACTAATTAAACCTCGCGCACAAAAAGACTTTTTAGTCTTAGTAGTCTATTTATAAACTTTTAACTAAAACCTAACCGGACAGTAATCTACGCTGGCCGCAAATAAAAATATTAAAAAGTTTAATGATAGCGCGGGTAGCGGGAGTAAATAAAAAAATAAAACACCATCATGGCGGACAATGGCAGGAGCAAAGACAATGATAGTTGTACCAGACCGTGAATGTACGCTTTTGGCGCGATTATTGTGGCGTATTTTTAAAAAATAACAAGAATTATAAGGATTCCACGAAAAAGGTATGCTCATTAAAAGTAGTTCTTCTTTTTGGTACGAAAATGGAGAGAGTAATTGATATACTGCATAATTTGCTTTGGAATTTTTAAAGGTTGTTGTAATGCAGTTTTGTAACATAATTATATAGTAAGAGTGGTAACTGATTTCAAATTCATAAAATACGTGGCCTGAATATTGTGTTCCTTTTTATTTGAAGCTATTTAAGGCTATCTTGTTTTTGGGACATTGAGCGGGTTTCCGAATTGCGTATTTGGATTCAGGAACGTGTCAAATCCGTAACAACAAACTTGTACAGTATTCAGCAGTCTCACAAATACTCAACTTCGAATTCTTGATTCAGAAATCGGGGGACTGTTACTTAGTATTATTATCATAAACTCGGCTGTAAAAGTTTCAGCTAAGAATTTACGTGACCTGGGTAATTCAAGAAATACCTATGCGTTACATATCAGACAAGATATCCAAACTAACACATGTCAAATCTAAATGATAAGCATTGAACATGCTGTTGCTTTTACTGTGACCTAAAGTTACCCATAATCGCCTCTTAAAACACTGATTTTACACCATCATTATCATATGTTTCCAAGTACACAGCTAGGACAAAATAAACTTTTCCAACTATTTAAGCTTGCAAATTTGCAGCAGCTATGGCTATAAACGCAATGAATTTGAAGAGAGATAACTGACATCACACGAAACCACAACTATTATCATTTAAATTATGCACATATTCATACTTAATAAAGAATAATATCGTCTTGTAGTAGACTCTATGCAGTCACACGAGAATGCCGTAGCGTATTTCAATACATACGGCATCTGCCAACCATTTATATCAGCCATCCAGTTTATAAGACCCCTCATCTTCTTCATCATTCAGTTGCAAGACAGAGGTGGCGAAGATCAAAGCAAAATAGTCTCCGCTATCTGGTCTTAAAAGTACTATTGTCAGGAGAGGAACTTATTGGTGATATTGGAAGATAACTCTCTCGGGCCTGTGTGTAATGATGAAAAGATTTTTTATCATTCGTTGGTGGTAAATTGAAGGATGGTTTTGCAAAAAATTCATTAGGAACTGTTGGAAATTTGTGTTTGCCTGGTACTTTTTGTGGAGATATGCTGTAGTTGAATTTCAACGAGCATTGGGCTATTTATTATGGTCGATGCTGAATTTAAAAAAATGGTTTCGGCGACAGTGGATATTGCGTTTTACTAGTGCCTAAAAACGCTGTGAATAAAAGTACGACTAGATGAACAAAATGTATGTATACTTATTGGTTAATTTAACAAGTTATAAAAATAAGTTCGCAACTTCTAACGTTATAAATGAATCATTAATTTAAGGACATAGCAATACAAATCGTTCTGTCTCTTTCCTCTATCAATTTTTAATTGTAAAAGATACGACTTATAAAGCAACTAAAATCGGCATTGTACCAAATCGATTTTTAGAGTCGACTTTTTTCGTCTCGTCATTCGAAAAATCGAATTCTAATTGACTGCAATTTGAATCTAATCGACACAATGCGTCAAGAAGGAAAAAGTCACTTAAACTAATTCAAGTATTTCACATATCGTAGTGATGTGAAAACGAAAGTTAAAAAAAGAACAGTTCCAAAAACTACTTTCACTTGTTCCAGTACTATAGCTGTCAAAACAATTGAAGATGGAACGGATTGTTTGACTTAATAACACCTTTTGACAGTTATGATACTTATAATAGGAACTGTAATCAAGTTTGGGTGATATTACCGCCCCAAGAGGTTTATAACGATTCAGAATAGTTTGAGAAACCCCATTCTGTCGAGTTTTGATCAATAAGGTGATTAAAGATAGTGTTGAGTCGTCAAGATAATTTGGGGAAATGTTTCGTGTAATATTCGTCTTGTGGTTTGAGATGTTTTTTTGCCTCAACGCAAATTCTACTTGAGTTAATGTCGAAAAAGTGATGTATATATAAAAGTAAAATATGTGTCTAACCTGAATGTTTTTTTTTATGTAGGATAGTAGCATCACTATTTTGATGTGAAAGTGTAAAAGAAGACGCTTTGGCAACCGGCGCAATTACTCTAGGGACTATTTTCGAACTAATATGAATTTCTTTTATCGCATCAACATGAGCTTTGGAAGAATACTTATAATATCTTAGAGAAAAACTGCAGCCAGTGGGTTTACTAAATTTATACGTCAAGTTTGACGTTTAGTATCATTCGTAGAAGATGGTTTTGGCACACAATAACATGATATTTACTGCAACCAATTCCCCACATATTCTTGTTACCACTCAGAGTTAAACTATCTAACAATAAAGGGTAATTTATGACTCTTAAATACAACAACGCACTTAACATCAGTGATGGATGACTCGTTCGTCCACTAACACTATTAAATTATACTGACCGGCTCGGTTGACCCCGCGCAGTGTTAAGCGGTTCACTTTGTGGAAGTGATCTATTGGTATCTAGCGAGGTGGGTATTGAATAAAATCCTGGTGTAAAAAATAACTGTCATAAAACTTGGTGGCGTTTTGGAATTCTTAGCATTTGCAAAATGGTTCTTGTTTATTTTGGTTTTTACAAGCACTCCTTGCGTTAGATAGATTTATTATGGTCACTAGGCCTCCCTATCTGTGGTCTAGAGATTTACAACCTGCTTCTGAATGTCATGCAATTTGCCATGTAAAAATATTCATTCACATTTTCAAAGATCTGGGTGACTAATAGAAATATAGAAAAGATCAAAGAATCGATGGATGGATGGTATATAAGATGATATTATGGTTAGCGAGGGCGTTGCATACTAAAGGACATGCTACTCCTTAATCAAATCAATTATGATAAAACCAGGATGATGATAATAATACGTTAGACAACATCATGCAGGTTGCGGAATTTGTTCGAAAGAGTCACCGCGGCCCTGGAACGCAAAGGGCTTTAGAAGGAACACGGATGGGTTTTAGTCAGTAAGAGTCTGACACGCCCTTCTGCTCCACCCAGAGCGGAGGAAGTCATTTGATGATTTCCCATCCTTAAAAAAAAAAAGACAACATCATGCAGAAATCAGGATTTGAATTTACGCAAGAAATCCCCACTCGCAATGAGTAAGATTTTATGGAACAAGTTACATTATAATAGAGGTCTTCGCCCCCAATACGTCTCCATATTACGCACATTCAATCATTAATGAGATACCCATCGCCAAAATTATTAAAGGTCACAATCAAGAAAACCAGTTTTTGATATAAAGTAACCGGTGAAGAGATGATTCAGAAAAGGGAACCGGTAAAAAATGATATTTCAATGTTCCTGAGTATTGAGGAAATAATTTTATGCATCATTTTATTAATCTTAACGGTCGTACCCATGTAAGGACGAAGAATTAAATGCTTGTTTTTTATCAGCTCAAGATTCCTTTTTTTCATACATATATCTCTGTTCACCTTTCGTTTCGTTTCTACCACTGGATTTTTAAAAAATTGGCAACCATTGTGACCATCATTGCGCAACTCGGCTTAATTAACTAGATATCTAGATATTATCAGAAAGCTACAGTGTTGTCTTAAGTCGTCTTCGAAAACCAAAAAAATATCTTTATTCCTTAATAAGCTAAAAATAGAAACATCAAAGTATAATTAACACGTTCAACAATCAGCAGAACAAAATCTTATTTTCCAAAAAATACAAGTAGTAATTTAAAAAATAAGACATAATTCATCACTTGCTTAGTTTGACAGGCGCTCCACCAGTGTGTATCATCAGGTACTCATCAGGCTAAATGAGTACCTGCCAATTCACATGTCAAAATGCGAGTTTATTTAATACTTTCTTTTTTAAAAGCACTCATAATTCGCTTTCAAACCAGCTGTATTCTTATTTTTAGAGGCTTGCCGCAAACTGCCAACTTTACGGAGATTTTTATCTTAGCTATCTTTTAAGCTTCGTTACATGAAAATAATACACACTATTTTATTATTTTATTCCAAGAAATATGGTGTAATATTAAGTTCCGATTGAACGTCTGGCCAGCATACATTATCAAAATGAGTTCAAGGAAGATATGAGTATGTATAGTCAGCGCCAAATTAAGATTCAACTATTTAAATAATGATTATAAACTAGCAAAAGATTATTTATGAGCATAAAAATATTGTTCAAAAACATTATCAACATCAATAGATATCCCAATTTCTTATTTGCATCTCGTGCTGTTACAGATATTCTATTTCACGAAGTCCGTTTGACTATGAATGTTGTAAGGTCTGTACTTGCACACTGTTTTAGTGTGCGTAACCTCGGGAGCGCTCAGTCACGATCGCGACGCGGTCAGAGTCACTAGTGTTTTGTTTCCGCGCTAAAAAATTCAAAGAGTAACGTCAGCATGGCAAGTAAACGCAGAAAAGTTGTCCACAGTGAGGTAACATTTTTTTTTAACTATTGTTACTACTTTTTGTGTGCTATTAAGAGTTTATCTATCTAATATTATGAAACTTGTTACTTAAATAGGTATTTCGATTTGGTTTTGTTCTAGGGTCGAAGCATGATAGCTAGCGTTTATCATTTCCTGCGAGAAGAGTATGAATTCACAAAATCAGTTGCGGAACCTAACTGTGATTTGTCTCATTTACGAGATATTACAAGGCGTACAGCTGAGGCTACAGGTGTTTCTATGAAAACTGTTCAACGGATATTAAAAGAAGAGAAGGAATTGCCATCCTGCTCATCAAATTTCACTTCTCCTATGAAGAAAAGAAGAAAGCGGGATAGTAAGATAGAAATAGATAATTTTACAGCCGATGTTGTTCGCAGTACTATACAAAATTTCCATGTCATCCATAAAGAAATTCCAACGTTGGCTAAGTTAAAAACTGTATTAAATGAAAAAATTGGTTTTGATGGTTGTATCGAAACTATTCGTCAATTGTTACTGAAGTTAGGTTACAAGTGGCGTAAAACAGAGAATAACCGTAAAGTTTTGACGGAGCGTCATGATATACAAATGTGGCGTTTAAAGTTTTTGAAGAAGATGTCAGAATATCGCAGTCAAGGTCGCCCAATTGTGTACACCGAAGAAAGTTATGTCCTTTCAACACACGTGCGAAACAACACCTGGGCACAAAAGAAAGAGAGTACACCATTCTTAAAAAAAATTTAGCACAGGCACTCGCTTTATATTAGTGCATGCGGGTACAAAGGATGGATTTATTGAAAATGCTTCATTGATTTATAAAGCCAACTCAACAGCTGGCGATTACCATTCTAATATGAGCTACGATAATTATGTTAAATGGCTAAACGAAAAACTTTTACCCAATTTATCCCCACGCTCTGTCATTGTCTTAGACAATGCTTCATTTCACAACACACGGACTGAAAAACTACCGACGTCGGCTACAAAGAAAGCAGACATGCAGCAATGGCTCAGGGATAAGGGTATAGCATTTGAGCAATCTCTCCTTAAATTGGAATTGTACGATATTATAAAAAAACACAAAGATGAACACATAACGTATAAAATTGATGATTTTATTAAGAGCAAGGGTTTTGATGTCATACGTCTTCCCCCCTATCACCCAGAATTAAATGCTATTGAAGATATTTGGGGTATTGCAAAAAATTATATCGCATCAAAGAATATCGAACAAAACATGACGAACATGGAAAGACTGATCTTTGAAAGCTTGGATAGAGTAACCAGTGAAACATGGCAAAAAACCTGTGCTCATGTTGAAAAAATTGAAAAAGAATACTTAAAATACGTCGACCTGGATTTTGAGTTCATAATTAACTTAGGGAACGATTCTGACGAAAGCGAATCAGAAATTGAATTTGATAGTGATTAAGTGCTGATTTTTTTGTTTCTTCTCTGTAATAAATAAAAATATTATTTACTTTCAACTGTTGTTTCTTTTCTCTGCAACTTGTCATTCTAATAGCTAAATATTATTTACTTAAATTGTCTATATAATTTATTAAATAAATATATAATGCGTGTCAGATTTCTTTCCTAACGCTACCTACGTTTACACACACTAGCGCGCCTATCACTACACGTCACTACTACAACCAGAGCCAAACGGACTTCGTGAAATAGAATATCTATAATCTGCGAAATAATAAACATCCATTTATTTCCAAATCAGCAGAAAGCTAAAAAATAAACAACACAACAATGCTGCAAAATTGTTTTCAATATTTTTTTTGACCTTTTTCTCCAGCGGACTTTGTCGCAAAAAATACGTTTTAATTTAATCGATCTTGTGGAGCCGCCTTTATTCGAGATCCGTATAGTCATTATTGAGCAAAAAATCGCTCTTTGTGTACGTTTCCATTCAAGTTAGTGTAGTGGCAAAAAGTGGATGGTACTTGACACTTTTTAGCGATGAACGGCGATGAGAAATTAGACTTATCGGTCAGTTAACAATTTAGTAAATGTGGTCGTTGATTGAATGATAATACTTCGATTTTGCACACAATGTAATGATTTGCAAAAAGTTGAAAGCATGCAAATTCGAGTAAGAGGAAAGTTTACTTTTTCATTCATTTTTGCAGACATTGCACAGACTTTTGTGAGAATTCCCGTTATTAAAATGTTAGGAGAAACTTTAAAACTTTGTACTTTGATATTAAAATACGAGTAGTTACGCGGTCCACGAAATAAAATAAGTTTTGAAGAGTTTTTTCAGAGTAGTAAATAGTGTTGTTAAAATAGAAAATGCTTTGAAAGTAATCATCATCACGTTGAATGCTTTGCAAAAGCATAAGTCAAGCTCCGAAAAAGTAATATTAGTATCATATTTCGGCTTCTATTGTACGCATAAAAAATATCACTTAGTCTACCGAGATTTGTAACATACAATTAGCAAGCAATATTTAAAAAAACTAAACCATCACCCTAATGACGTACCAGCAACAGTTTGTAAATCTAAGGTTAGTTTAACGGTCAAAATTCAGTTAACCGTAGTTGCCGTTGCCTCGGTGTCCCGTTAACCATTATTAACAAGATAGTTTAGCCGTAAGATTGAGGAATAATAGTAATTAATTCATTTATTGTAGAGTTAACGACTGCTTATAATTTATGTGGCTCTGGTACAATTAGTATTACGTGGTTACGCTCGTGTACGCCTCTGGTCATTACTTTCTTTCTTTCTTTCTTCGTTATGATCTTGATTTTTTTGCAAATACATTTTTACAGAAAATTCAAGGTTCTGTAAGTTATATTTGATTAGACAAAACCAACCAACAAATGTCGCTCCTAACTTATAATCAGAATAAGATCAAAGGGAGATGACAAAATTTGGAAAGTGGAAGACAGCCATTTATTTGTCCGAATTAATAAAGAATTAGTAGAGAAAACAACAGCATTCATAGTAGTGATTCTGTTACCGAGCTACAGAAGTTGGTTTCATTATCCTTGAGGTCTTTGGCAGCACAGCTCGTTTTGTATTGATCTTAAAAAAGTATTTTATCGTTATTGTAATCTTGTGAAGAGAACTTAGATTCTTGCTTACTCACATGTAGACTATCACAACTTGCAACCTGTTACCAAATACACCGTTGAATCCTATACAAAGTGCTTGAATAGCCTCTTACAACTTCAATAAGCACTTAAATATTCACAAACACTTGTACCCTCAGTAATTTCCCAAGTACTAAGTGCAGTTCTTTCTCCCGAGGGTAAACCACAGTCGGTATTACTTCCATATTACTCGTATCCTCGATCCCACGACCACACAGACTCATCATTATGTCGTAATACCATTTTAATGGGCGCCATCTTGTGAACTAGGTCATTGTATTGCACGGTAATTTAAAAATCTTTTACTCGTTAAATCTTTTACGTGTCCTGAGACCGTGGCGCCATCTATCATTTATGGTTTAGGTGTAAATAATTATCGGTAATTAAGATTCTTGTTTTGTTGCTCACATAATATAATCAATTGATCAATGTATGTATACATAGTATTGTAAAATTTATATTTGAAAAGAGTAACTATGGAGTTTCTTGTTCGTTCTTCTCCATAAGAATCTACTTTTTGCGAATGGACAACTAGAGTCAATAATATTTTAATTTCAAACTGTAAATTTGACGCTCAAAAGTGCCTTTTAATGGTCTAGTTGAAATAAATGAATACTTTGACTTTGTTTTTTTTCTTCAAGGTAAAGGTTGTCACTGCTATGCAAGAACTTTAAGTTTCGTATGAGCATTATTATTTTTCCGTAACTTATGTTTATATAAATAATAATACAATAATACAAATATTATTAAATTTAGATTTTATAGTCACTGATAGTCATGTGATTATTTAATCACATGACTATCAGTGCCTTGAGAACACCAAATTAGTGTTAAACCAATTCAATCTACTTCCATTGTGACACGAAAATTCAAAGGATGTCTGACAATGATATTCACAAAGAAAAAATATGTGATTCAAAGATCACTGCTCACAAAGTTCCTCTGCATTGTGCTTGGCATTAAATACACTTAATATTGCACAAACATTCGCCCGTGGATGCTTCACAACCACAATTTTCTCTCGCTAAAATATTCCTCATGCATTAAGTACTCTCTGCCTCTTCAAAAGCAATTAGGTCGTCCAAATAACTTTTATTCCTTTTTGTATGTAACGGTTATTTTATAAAATAACTTTAATTAGGGAAGTTGGTGTCAAAAAACGAAAAAAAACAACGAAAAACACTGACTGCCGAAATTAAAGTTATTTTATACTTTGGTTTTTCTTTGGTTTTTTTTTGTAAAAACGTTTTTTACTTTCCACTTTTAAGTGGTGGATCCAAGTGACATTACTCCCATAATGAGTGGCTGTACTATTTGCCGTTAAGGAGTTTCTTTGTGTGCCTTCGCAGTCCAAGTCCACACCAGCTCATAGTTAAATATCTACTTTGCTTTGGTACCAGTTTTTACTGATTTTAAGGAAGTCAGTGGTTTATCTTTGAAGTTCACAGTACAGTGCAAATGCAATATAGCTATAACTAAACCCAATGCAAAAAGAATAATCAAGATCGGTTGATAAACAATAATTTTATGCCCGAATAAATAGCCCCAAAAACATGTTAATTCAGGTTGACTTGTTTGCATCTGCAAACGCATTTGCGTACCCTTTCACAGCAAACCGGCGTGATGTTATGTTATAAACTGGTGTAATCAATAAACAGACATGCGATTTCAGCAATTCCGGGAGATTTGCTATCATTTATTGAAGAGTTCCGTTGCCTACCTCCGAAATCCTTCATCAGATCTTCACCAAATTGAAATGGAGCCAGTTTAAAAAAATACTCTTCCAAACAGAAAAATAATCATCCAAATCGGTTGACATTTGGAGAAAATATCGATGATCAAACATATGTCCTGGGATCCCAGCATCAGATCCTAACTTATACCTTCCATCATTAGCTCAGCAAGATGAGATGCTGATTTCCACTAACAATTATCTGAATTGCGTTAGAAAGTATATGAAAAACATTGTATGTGCTTTTAAAATTTGAGGGTTTCCCTCGATTTTCCTATATTCCATCATCAGATTCTATCTTGGTGCCAATGGAACCACTTCAGGAGTATAGGCTTTTGAATAAAAAAAGAATCATCAAAATCCATTCATAATTGACGGAATGATCGCATAACAAACATACAAAAAAAAAATCCTCCTTCTTTTGGAAGTCGGTTGAAAAGACCAATAATGCGGTAATTTTGCGCGTCTGGGTCATTGTCGTTCGCCCACTTCTGTTATTCTGTGTATATCATATTTAATGGCGATGACTTTATTTCCTTTAGTATGTTTTTTGTTTTTGCTGGCTTTAAAAGACGGTTGGTTGGATTACCTATCTTTGTGATTAAGATATGGGTTTCTTTAGTGCCAAATATAATTTGGATCTCTTGCTCGTCTTTTTAGAGAATAGAGCCATATCAACAAAATAAATATGAATTGTTGTTACTACCATCTGAGTTTCATTAGGTGCAGTTTTAGTTTTTTCATAACGGAGTTTATAAGCGTTTGACTATTATCGAGTTTTGCGAAGTTGGTCTGTTCCGTTATGTGTAGATTTGTTTTTATATATTATTTTATTTTACTTAAATACGCCAGTGAACTCAACCAGTACAATCATCTCCCACTGGCCTGTAATTTTTATATCTTCCAAATTTATGCTCGTTTTCGTTAATCCATGTATTCTCTGAGATTTTATTTCAGATTATTTTCAGTAAAGTTTTTCATAGTACTTGTACTACGGAATTTAACGAGTAAAAAGACATTCGCAAATGAACCGAAACTAATCCTAGCTCATTTGACACACTTTTCGGCTATCGATGCAGGCAAAAACGACGAACGATGAAAAAATCTAACCGTTAAACAAATCTTATTTAATATATCACGGAAATGATGGCAAACTCTTTTGATGGACTAAAACTTTTTTAGCAAAATTCTGGTCTAATACGTTTCTTCTGTGGTGGATAGGGTAGTTATGTGGTATTTGTAATTTTACTGTTCTTAATGTGCACAGAAAAGATGTCAATTGCTGTTATTATTTGGTGTTGTCCTCAAAATCTAAATCGATGTTTGTTGAGGTCGACGTCGACAATGTCGACATGCATTAGCCAATAATGCTTCATATGCTTGTCGTCTTCGTATCATTCAAACATATAATGTATTCTTTGTACATATTTTAGCGCGTTTTTGAAAATTAGTGCCAGTTTATTGTGTTGAAGATCCAACCCGCATCTCTGCATCATTAAGCCTTCAATGTAACTTTATCATGTTGAATGTACCAGCATAATTTGCGGAAACTGTGAAGTGCACTTTGACAAACACGTGCAGTTAATAGTGTGTGGCATAGTTGATGTCGATATACCTCTATTTAAGTGATTTAAATCTGTGTAAGGACTGATCCCAGCTTTGTTTTGGGTGTGTAATGTATGTATGACATAATAACAGATAGTATAATATCACTTGAAATAACGTTCACATGATATAATTTTCATCCTTACTATCCTTACTTAATATATTAAGAGCCCCCATGGTGGAACCCTTCTCTAGACCGTCTTCAAAAAGACGTAGCGAGGAAGAAGAGAAGGATCCAAAATGCAGCCGCAAGCCGGAGACACTTCAGCATCCAGGAATACGTACTGGCTAAACACACCTATACCACAGCAGTGATGGCAGCAGCCACGGCCAACTAGATCGTCTCCGGCGCTGCGGGAAGTGCAACCCCTTCGCCCTTACGTAAAAAAGGATAGGCCTATGCTTTGTTACAGCGGACGACGGTTTCTCTCCCTTCGCGCCTCCGGTTTTCATATACACTCTACGAGTAGCAACCAAAAGACTACGTGAAGTCGGGGTGCTCCGATTTGGTTTTGGAACAGATTCGACCTATTTAACTACAAACAATATTGTATTAAACTTTACTTATAGATTTTGAATATTATACTAATTGAATATTTCAACTGTGCATTGTATAAAATGTTCATTATATCATATAAAGTTAGGTAAAATGTAATTATATCAATAATTCATTATTTAATTTGGTAGTTAAATTAAACAAAAGTATTTTAAATGAAATTAGGTCATATGATCATTAGAACTTTTTTTATTATTTCAAACGTTACACACCCCTTTGTTTCATGGGTTTGCTTATTACTGATTTAATTTTTGTTCTAGACTGGGTTCAATAACAACATTTTTACTATGACGTATTGGTAACGAAATAAATATATGTAACTATCTTCACAGATAAAGCGAAAAGGTCTGTAAAACACGATTTGTAAACCAAAGGCAATTACCGAGCTTGCAAAATCGTGCAAAAACCGCTCTAAATGTGTTTCCAGTGTACCAGGCTGGCTGGCATGAACCGCGAGAAAGTCTTTCAAGGTATTGTGCGAAGAACTACTTTCGTTGCACTCTTCCGGGTCATGGGTCACGCGGACTCAAGGTTGATCGGTCAATGCAGTGACCTGTTTGATTTAATGATTGCCAGTAAGAACATTGTGCGCAGTTGAAGTTGTTGACACTAATTCGTGTGTGCATCATCTTCTTGCCTTTTGGTATGATACCGTGGAACAAGTTTGTAAATAAAGCTTTCTTCACGGTATTTATTTTCTTAGTAAAGCCCTCAACGGTGTAATTGGAATGATAATACCGACAATACCTCACACGTTGAAAAAATAACAATATTATTAGAAACTAGCTTTTGTTTCCTGGAGAGATTACAATATAAAACAAAATAAAATTGTTTTCATGAATTAAAAATATTATTGACATCAATCCTTGCATGGTCAAGTTGAAAAACTTTCCCAAAATAGTGGCAAGTTTGAGGAACCATACCCAAGATTGGCCATAATCCAACCACAGACGGTCATCCACGTTTGACCCACAACAGAATTAGATGAATCAACCCACGTGTAGGTTTTTATCCGATCGAAGCCAATGTCAAGGTCTTAGTGCCGTTAGCGAGGAAATATTACGGCATAACTGCCGCTGACCTCGAATCATACATCGTAAACTATCATAGGCTGTTGACTTACAACATGATTAGTAGCTATTGATGTTTCTCGTGGATTTCTAATGAATGTGATGATTATTGTCGAGGTATTATTACTAATGCCACACGATATCGGGAAATGAAAAAAATAAGTAGTAAGTAGGAAGTTTTAACTACGAATGTGGATGGTTAAAGAGATAGTGGAAGTCCAAAAAACGATACATAGAGAGGAAAAATATCAAGAAAGCTCGCCAGAGCATAAACGCATCGGCGTACCCCCGACGCCAAGCCGCAAATTCGCTGTCACATATTTGTGACAAGTTTGTGTGTTTGGCGTACAAAGCACGCGCTTACTTGTCATGTATACCTGACTATGGCGTTCAAAAGGTTAAGGATTGGAAATCATCAGATTACTCCTTTCGCTCTGGGCGTCTAAAACCCGTCCGTTGGTTTGGGAACTTTTGGTTGTTTTGTTTTATTCACAGCTTAAAGAAATATAATTTGTTTAATAAAGAAACAAATTCATTTTCAAAAATTGAGAGCAAGACTATTCTGCACGCATTTTGATTCATTTTATCATTCGGTCTTCCTGCAACTGGGTTTATCCAAAAGTATGTTAAGTTGTTGTTATGATTCTTTATTTGTTTTATTTGTGAATTTGTTACTTAAACTGCTGTTAAGCTCGTATAAAATTTGGTAAGTTATGAATATTGTTTCTGTTCATGCACTGTTGTGCCACAGCTGTGTTCCACATAAATTTGTCCAAAATTACTTTACTGACTTGGTAAAGAAATAACTTAAGAAATATTCCCCTGCACATACCTACACTTCCCAAATAGTTGCATAGATTCCGATATCCGCGTATTCCAACATTCTATTACTACAAGAGATGGAAGCTTAAACGCTTTATGTTCCAGCAATCCTGGTATAAACGCCAGCCTCTACAAAATGTGGGTCGGTGAAAAGACAATTAACATAGAACAATACTATAATGTTAAGTGCGCAATTTACTTTAACAAGATGTAGAAGAAAGCCGATGAATAATTGAATTGATCGTTTTGTTGCTATGCTACTTACGAATTTTATTTTGCTGTCTTGACCTTTTGAAAAATTGCCATTTTATCATCCCAAGTTCACAGACTCATCAATTAAGTGATTTCTTGTATCCATTACAATAAATCACTCGATTGATGAGTCTGTAACTCATTAATTAAGTGATTTGGCTCTTACTTGACAGCATATGGCAGCTTTGCTTGCGAACTTCAAAACGTTTAATCCCAGTACGTCTAATCTCACTAGCATTTTTCTGCTCTCGTGAATGTCGATGGTTATGATGAAATTTAAAGATGAAAAATATGGTTTCATGAACCAAATCTATTCAACTGTTTATACGTGATTACGTAACAAACATTCAAACACGTAAGTTTTTACATTTATAATATAGCTAGCTTTTGCTCGCGACTTCTTACGTCATACCCCGTTTTTCCCCGTTTCCGTAGAAATTTCGGGAAATCCTCTTAGTGCTCCCCTACACTCCCTAAGAAACCTACATGTCAAATTTCAGCTTTCTACGACCAGCATTTCGGCTGTGCGTTGTCTGTCAGTCACCCAGTCACTCAGTAATGGAAGAGTTTATATGTATTGATACATAGTCAGATTCTAATCTTCATTTCACTAATAGCATAGATTTTAAGATTCTGGCAAACCCTAGCAGATTATATAGAGTGTTGGCTTATCTTGCTTATGGTTTGGTTGTAAAAGTACTTAACAATTGGTAGCACAACTGTCCGTTATTTCAAAATTCAAGTTATAATCTCGCACAGTCAAATTTAAAAAGCTGTGCGATCGCCGCTTTTTGAAGGAATGTTTCTCAAAGAACGGTTTAAGCTCGGATTAAATGCATGCCCGACCGAGTGACATACTGGAGGATATAGGGCTGACCAAATAAAAGTTTTTTAGACAAAATGTCGCGATGACAGCGGTGGATTTGCTACATGGTAGCATTTATGTTTGGGTATATTTTAACTTTTAAAATAGTTATTCAAGCTATAATATTGTGGTCTTCAAATTACATTTGTAAATGTGGAATAGTCTCCAATTTGTGTACACACAAACAGCATGCATAACACCAACATTTATTGCTAGTTTGGTTTCTGCTTCTACATGAGAACTACTTCAGTTCAGAAATAATATCTTCAATATTCAATTCAAATCTTGCCATCTCGTCTACTTCCCATCATTGACTCTGACACAGTTCTCATGTCACAACATACATTAGGTTATGTTTGCAAGTCTATCAATATCTTCTTTCTACCAATGCAACGGTAGCCAACCCTAACTTTACCGTTGACAACGAGATTAATACTAGCATTCCGAGCGGTACCCGTGGTTCTGCGGCGGAACTATCGAACAATATGCATTGTAATGCCCAGCTACTCACATATACGGGAAATACTAGATATTGTTTGGCTTCTCTTTGTTAACTGTCTTAATGTTTGTATCTCTTTTAATAGCAGTTAGACGGTAAAGGAAGGTTTAACATCAGCTTATAGCAGTTCACTGGTAGTTGGCCTTATCAATCACAAGCCTTTCGTGGAATATTATGGAGGTTATGGTGGCTTAAAATATTACGTGGGTGTTTAAAATTCTGATTATAATTATCAATATATTTGGTTGGTATTCGTTTTCGTTTATCGTATCGATACAATTGATTACGGACTCAGTTCATGCGATCCTTAGTCGGCAAAGTTGCTGCGTTTTGCATTTTTGCAATGTCTTGTAGACAAATTATTTCTCTTCCTCAATTCTTAATTAAAAGTTGAGAATAACTAAATTTCCTTTTGGTAAAAATGTTCATAGCTTTACAAGAAAATGTGATCATAAATAACTTCACAACTATTGAATAAACTCTCGCTTCTGACCTTTCGTATAAAATGAACGTTATTGAAACAAAACACGATCATTATGCCTTTTAACGCCACTAAAGGGGACTTAATACGTCTTCTCGGTAAAATGGGGAAAGTCCACCAATGTACTGAGTGGATAACCATAAAACAAGAAATAGTAAATGGCATTTAATACAAGGTCACAGTCGTGAGAAGTCGCGAGAGAAGGGCCATTCTAAAGTACTAGAAAGTTAGCAAAGCGGTGGAGATTTGTTAGGCGTTCTATACAATAATTGTTTTGCCGTTTGTTTAGATATAAATAAATGCTAATGGACGACTATGAGGTCAAAGTGAAGCTGGAGAGAAAAGAACTGATGACCACTTTGAAATTTTCTTAGTAAAAGCCGAAAAGGATGAAAAATACAAAGTGCATTGAAAGGAAATGGACGTCATCGAGCAATTCTTATTTTTTATTGGTTACATGATACATAGAAATACAATAAGATACCTTATTTACAAAAGCTAGCTTAAAATCTGATTAATAGATTTGCAATTGGAGTAAAGTATACATAAGACTACAACAGAAAGTTTAAATGACAAGGTACTTAAATCAACAACAATGTGAACAGCACAAAATACATGTATATTTACAATATAATATATATATTAATAAATAAAATCCTAAACATACCTATTTTTGGATGACATTGATAAGTAATCTGCGACTTTTAGTAGCCAAACGTGATATAGGGTCTGATTTCAAAATAAATCTTCATTAATGGCAAAACAATAAAAGCACATACAGAGTAAAAACATTTATTTATCAGATTGCAACGGATGTGGATTAACACTGCTCTGTCTGCAAACGTTAGGCTTGAATGTAATGGATGTAAAGTGCCCTCTAGTGCTTTCGAACATTGTGTTAGCTACACTTCAACGTGTAGAAAATGGAAAATACTATGTTATTAAGTATAAGCCTGCTATTTGTACGTTTGTTGTTTGAAACTGACTATTAAATTCATAGTAACTTTCTGTGTGTTTTCCACAATAATAGGCATATGGTGAATAGTGAAATCCATGCATTTTTCTTCACAAAATTACTCAATAAAAGCTGGCGAGCTTTTATAAAAAAGGAAAATAATGACAAGCATAGGTACAAATGACCGTTTGTTACTTCAGAGATTTGACCACTAAGAAACCCAATGACACTTTGCTCAACCATTTTGTTGATTCAATCTTATATGACCAGATTCTTGTGTAACTTTTAATTTGAGATTTGCGTACATATTGACGTGACAACGTTTAATAAATCGATGAACGCCGGCTGCACGCACGAAAAAGGATGACGTCATTGTAACGTTACGATCATTCGTCAATGTTTTGTTATGACGTTCAACTATCGTCCGTAAACCGACTTTACAGATGACCAATTTTTTTTTTTTTGGTGTTTACTGCTCGGTACTTTCTTCATCCGTCAGCTATTTATCGCATCTAACCATGTTGCCGACGTATGAGCTGTAGCGAGTTCTCCTAGTAATTTCAAAAGTTAACGCTATCTCATTGGTCTAGAGATCAATGCTCGACCGGCTAGATGTGGGTTTCTGGCCTAAATTGATGATAGGTGAGGCAATGTAATTTTTTTTACACTAGTGTGCCTGGAGTCAGGATCGACTGGTGCCAACGTTAATGGCAACAGGCTCATTACGATAAGAATAAGACTCTTCGGTTTCTGATTGTCTGACTGAGTGACTGACAGACAACGCACAGCCGAAACTACTGGTGTAGAAAGCTGATATTTGGCATGTAGGTTCCTTGGGCAGTGTAGAGGAGCACTAAAGAGAGGATTTCCCGTAATTCCTACGATATTGGAAAAAATGGGATATGTGCGTACAAAGTCGCGGGCAGAAGCTAGTTCCCTATTATGGGACTTAAAACATAACTGGTGAAATGTAAAACCTTACTAAATTTCTGTTCGAGTTTGATCACACCGGATGTTCATTGTCGTATGATTGAGCGTATAATACGTCAAAATTTTGTCGTTGCTGTTTGGATCACATGAAACACTATACTACTAGTATTGTTACTGTACTAACACACACAAACACACACACACACACTGTGTGTATTGTAAAACCTTACTAAATTTCTGTTCGAGTTTGATCACACTGGATGTTCATTGTCGTATGATTGAGCTACTTATAATACGTCAAAATTTTGTCGTTGCTGTTTGGATCACATAAAACACTATACTACTAGTATTGTTACTGTACTAACACACACAAACACACACACACACACTGTGTGTATTGTTAAGGTTTTCATAAACTATAAAAAATTAACATTACCTTTCTTCTTGTTACAGAATCTCAACATCATGGACGACTGAATCCACTGCTCAGTGTAATTTAATTAATAGTGTTTGTTAAAGACTGACTAGTGTTAAACTGTGTTCAAGTGTCGTTTATACAAAATGGAGGCCAAGACACATATACTCGCGGCTGCTGCTCTTCTGATAATTGGTAAGTTAATCTTATGTTATGGAGATTTCAGGGAAATGTAAAATCCTTATGAAGGTTTTTCCAACTTGTTTACTTTTTGCAGATTGTATTATTTTTCTTCACAAGAAACAAAATATTTCACTTAAGCTTATTCATTTAGTCTTTGATTTGACGATGTTTTTTTTTAATAAATTGGTCGTATTTTTCTATGGAGGAGCTCGTGTCTAAATAATAACAGCCACATGGGTCGATCTTTAAGGTTAAGCAATGCTTGCCGAGGTTGGTCTGTGGATGGGTGACCATCTTAACATACCGAGACTCCTCCGTGCCTCGGAAAGCACGTTAAGCCGTTGGTCCCGGCTGCCATTTGTAGATCTTTGGCAGTCGTTACGGATAGTCAGAAGCCAGATAATCTGACACCAGTCTTGCCAAGGAGTACCGTGTTACCCAGTTAATGGGTTGTGGAGGTCTGGTAGGCAGCCGCTCAACGTAAAATACTGGTATTCAGCTGAATCCGGTTTGACTGGAAGCCGACCCCAATATAATTGGGAAAAGGCTAGGCAGATGATGGTCGTATTTTTCTGTCATGGTTATTGCATTTTTTAAGTCTCGTTATCAGGTTTCATTTCTAAAATCTGAAGTTAAGACCCGCCATTTTATTCAGTGTAGGTTTACCCTTTCCTTTAAAATGGAAAATGATTCATTTTGTAATGTCTTTAAACTCCGCCTACTCGTATTTGTTTGATGTCTCATAGTTTGTGGAATAACGCTATAAATGTATCCTGCCTGTGGTCTCCAACGTGTCAACTAGTAATACCTACACATCTTAAAAACAGCTTACTTAACTTGTATGCAAATAGCTTACAAAGTGCCTGGTCATGCGGTTAAAGTATACAATATAAAGTATCTTTCTATTTTGTTTGACCACAACCTGTAGGCGTTTGTTCAATATTTTTATAACAAGGGAAAACAAAAGACGATCTATAAATAAATATCTGGCCTTTAATGCTGGCCATAGAATGTATTTAGTTGCATGGAGGTTTTATGCCTATTCAAAAATTCAGTTTGGAATGCAACCTTTGGTTTTGTTAATGTAAAACTCAAACTGAAAAATAAAAGTTTTTCGTTTTTTTTTTTGAAGTAAAGTGACTGTTATTTTGGTGGTGTGTTTGATGAAAAAGAAAACGACATAGGCACTGTATTTATCAATATAAGTATATAAAATTCTTCCATTACTGATGACTGAGTGAAAGACAACGCACAGCCGAAACTACTGGTCGTAGAAAGTTGAAATTGGCATGTAGGTTCCTTGGGCACTCCCAAAAAACCTACATGCTAATTGGAGATGCCAATTGGGGGGAGCATAAAAAGGGATTTCCCAAAATTTCTACAGGAACGGGAAAAAACGGGATATGATTGTTTCCATCTTTCTTTTCAGAATAGTCAGCTAGGAAAATAAACATTGATTAATATTTTTACTAAGATAGGTAAACTAATAACATCTTTAAAATCAAATTAATCAAAGCCAATTTACAATCAATAACCTGAAAACACTCACTTATTAATAAATCACCATTTAAATTAAATACCACTCACGTTAAAGAGCTCGCACATTTTTTTGCATCCTCAAAACGATATTACCAATAATAACATGAGCAAAACCTAAGAACGACGATTTAAAAAGAAAGCTAAGTAATATTTCATATACTCCGAAACTTAAAGACTGCATTAAATAATTGATTAAAACCAGTTTTCTATAATGGCATGACCACATCATACTTAGTTAAATTTAGCACAAGTTTTTTATAAGTCTTAAAATTGTTATATACTAATTTATCGAGGTGTTAAAAAGAGCAAAAAGGTTTGACTTATTAAAATTGTGAGTGTATATTTGAGTCTTATTTTTGATTATGATAGACAATTTGGACACGTTTTATAGACATTTTATTTTATGAGTTCTAAACGGTAGTTTCTGTTTATTAATGCATACTGCAGACATCTTTCATTAATATCTATCATAAGTTCTTTACTAGTCATTGATATTTAATATAGTTATGAGACAAAATAATTCGCAACTATATTTGGATGGGCTTCCAGTTCGGATGCAACTGAATACCAGTATTTAAGCGCGATTGCGTATCTAACCTCCATCCCCCTCATACCCCTATGCAAGACTAGTGTCAGATTTTTCCCCTGACAAGAAGTACCTAACTACCTACTGTCAAAGACGTTAAAGTGACGAAACCAGCGTCTTAAAACAAATTCATATCATGTTTTTTTTGGCCATTGATCAGTTTAAACAACTCAATGAAAAAAAATCGTTTGGCCAATATGATTCATCTTTTTTTCCCAATTCCCAATTTAAATTAGTTTCAAGACTGTCCCAAAATTTAATACATTTTACATACAGTACGATTCATAATTATTTGATTGCTCCAATAAAACAATTCTTATAATTTATAACAAATACCTATATAAACTTTTAAAACCGCTATCTTTATGTTGTTCGACTTGCAATAAAAGTAAGCTGAATTTAAACAGCATTCATAATTAATTTAATTGCAGTACAATTAAGTTGGAGTCATTAGTTTTATCCATATGTAATAAAATAACTATGTTATTTTGCTCTTATTGACATTTAACCAATTACTTTGCTGTAAACATAATTTTAACACAGTATGTCTGCAATTATAGTTTTCATTCACTATTTACAATAATTAAATAATGATATTATTTATGTGTATTGCTAAGTAAAAGCTTTTATTATAGTAGGCGCCAGATAAATGTGGAATAAAGTATATTGACCTTTCCCTAATAACTGTTCATAGGTACCTGAACAATTAAATATGAATCGTTTTTCATTATTAGACAATTTTAAGGATCACAAGAGATGATGATTCGGGACAGCTTTGTGTCATTAATTCCGTTTTTCAAATTAAAAATGTCAATAATTGTAGGTGGGTCAATGACCGTTATTCCACGATTATCTGGCGCCTACTATAACATACAACAACAAGCATCTATGGGATGTCCCGTCGGCAATAATGAGAAAATTGGTAATTAATGGTTATTACAAATCTTCGTGGGTTAAAATATTGAAAATGTAAGGCATTCTCTACATTTTAATTCCCTTTAGAGGATTAATTCCCAAAAAATATTCCATGCATTTTATTCCATTGTGTACGGAACTCGTATTGAAAATATCATGTTATTGATGACACAGCTGTTTAGGCTGTGTCTGTCAGAGAATAAATAAATAAAAAATACAATTAGTATTTCCCTTCTGACTATTTAAAATTTTCCAAACGTAGACTAAAATGTTCATGTTAAGTCCAGATTCCTATAAGACCAGAAACAAAACACATATGATGCCAAAAGTTACCAAACTCAACCAAAGCTTGCAAACCAACTAAAGTGTAGCTCCAACATAAATCATAAGACATAAAATCGAGACGTACCAATTATCTTATAAAATATGGCGGCCACGACACTTCAAGCATAACAGTACATAATTAAGCAGTAATTAGTTCCTCGGATCAGAATCTTGGACTCGCATCGACTTATATCGTTTAATATGCTCCGACGTATTTTTATTGGCATGTAAAATATTTCAATTGAATGAAAAAAAAGTTATTTCAACGTGTTTTTTAATTTTTATGTGGTTGATTTGTATCGTGGGAGTTCGGGTTTTTATTTTCGTATTTGAGATTGTTAACATTTTTGGTATATCTTGTGTTAACATTCAGATTTGGTCTTTGTAGCTTTTTTACGCAACAAAAAAGTCAGGGTTGTAGTAAACTAGAGTGGGGACTTAATTTTCCGCACTTAGACTCTCATTCGGTCCGTTGTGCGTAGGTGTTCTGGCTAAGTTAGCCAGCCTAGCTCCGCCCAGAAGCACAGAAGTTTCCTGGGAGCTTCACAGACTTCACGGAGCGACCTCACCCCCCAGAGTTGTATTTTTCATTCAATGAAATAGTGCCTGGTAGTTTTTCAATTGTCAAATTAAGTTATCAAGAGTGATTAGGTTACTTCTAGGCTTCTAGGAAAGCATGCTCCATAGTTGTGTTAAATAATCGCTTACCGTCAGGTATTTTAAATATGTATGTATGTACGCGAGTCTTTTAAGCTCTGCAGTAGACACTTACTGATTTACGTCATAGCTTACTTTTACAAGCTTTTCTAATGCAGGATTTTGAATCGACCTAAGACTTAATAACGCGTTGCTATTTGTCTAACAGAATGGGGTTTCATTTTTGACATCTGCAATGACATCGGAGACATCGCAAAGGTGCGTTGTCATACTTAGAGGAACAGTCAAGCTCAAATGTAGTTCTCCTTCAGGGTTCAAAGATTTGATACCTCATTATTGGACATCCTCAAAAAGTCAGTTGATTCTGAAACCAGGTTTCTTTAAACCTGATAAATGTGTTTGTAAACTTCATTGAGCCCATATCTCAAAGTGAAAGCTTACCCCCAAAAGAAAAAAAAAGAAAAAATATTTTATCTTTTTTAAGACGTTCACACGCCTTTCTTTTCTTCAGATTACGATCGATCATCGCAATCTTTAAAACTGACTTGGCCCAGAAATATCAAGCTGCACTTGTATTTACTTTAATATTTTACGAGTAACATGTCGGCAAAAAACTGAGGATGAATTAAAACATAATTTAATTTGTTTCGCGTTTGATCAAGGTGTTTTGTGTTCGGCTTTATCTCGATCGTATATAATTAATAAATTGAAACAGAAGGTCCGCTCACTACTAAGCAAGCATGAGATACGACAAGATAAAATTCTGTCAAGACGAGCATCGAAGAGAAGTCTTGATTTCTATAATATCTATGTTTTGTCTGCCGCGAAAAATCTGCTTTTGTAGCAAGCAAAAAGTGCGACAATTCCCATTTTGCAGTAAGAGCTACCTCTTACTGCAAAAGGTTTGGTAGATAGGGTACATAGGCAAGCACAGTCAAACCAGCACCATTATCTGCTCTGTGATAGAATTGTTTATATCGACTAAATATATCATGGTATCCATGGTTCGAATATCCACATTTTACTTCCTTCTGAGATTGCTTTTCTGTTTTTATAGTACAAGATTGTATTGAGTGAAGTGAAACTTCTTCACCTTTACTTCGTGGTCGATAATGGCGCTAATGTTATTCGACGTTAGATCAACGATCTATAGATCGTGATCGATGACGCGTGCGCAGCCGTCAATAACCGTTAATACGACACTTGTTTTGATTTATTATTCTGTTTTTTTTATTAATGATCTAGGAACATTTTTGTGGCGTTACGAAAATGTTTTTTTTATAGATTGTCATTAATCACTTTTGTTGTTTTGGGTGTTAAAAGAAAACAATATGTCTAGAAAGCAAACAACTACTGCGACTAATAAGTCGTAATATGCGGTCGTAATTTGCCGCATTTTTTTCTCTACTAAACCGATTTTGAAACGGTTTTCACTATTAAATATTTAGATGTAATTTTTGGAACGTTGGTACTAATTTTTAATACATATATTTGCATACAAATATATTTTACGAGAGCAAAGTAGCGAGAAAAAGCAAGCATAAAAAATTGCTACTGTCGAAGTTTTAAACCAAGTTTTTGTGAGTTTAGTACAGTTTATTCAGCCCAATAACTTCTGTAGGTACATGCAAATATCTTCCAATCGACGATGAACGAACCGAATCTTCAAAATTAAGGTCGTCAAAAATCGAGGTGCTGGTGATTTTCGGTGCAATGCGCCAGTGGAATCAACGGCACAAAACTTTAGCTTTAAAATGCTTTTTAAAAGTTCTAGCGTTAAATACGAAAATTGCTGAAATACGACTTGTTCAAAAATTTTAGCACTTTTAGTTCCACGGAATTTGGCTTGAAACTAGATTTGTGTTTTCTGTTTTATTTTTGTAGATCTAAAGTTAATGGCTTTTTGAAAACTTTAAGGTTCTCAGGCTTGGCTAAAGCTGTTACGGTATTTTGTTTTGTTAATATAAATGCACAGTTTCTAAGCTGTATCAAGGATGGAGTACGCTATTAAAGAGGGTAATCATTATTTTAAAATGGTAAGGTATGGTGAGGATATTTTTTTGAAAAGGTACTTAAAAGAAAACTACTTAAAAAGAGTTGATGTTCGAACATTTTTGGTAGGCGTTATCCACTCGCTTCCTCTGCCAAAATATTCACATAGAGTTTTTTGCTATAACCGTTCCTACCTACATCCAACGCAGTTCGCCACATTTTTACCTAGCAAAAAAAATCTACACAGTGCCAAAATGCTATTTTGCACAAAACTGCACGTTTTCCCGCTAAAACTGAGTGTGCATACTCGCACGTACGACTGTGTTACACTGAGCTTGTTTTTTTGCACGGCGAATAAAACTTAGCGGTAAATCCGCTTATACAGGCTGCTAAAATGTCTACTCCTATTTTTTTATTTTCACACGTGATTTTTGTTTATGTATTTTCGTAAAATACTGCCACGAACATAGTAATTTATCAATACATTTAAGCATTTCGTAAGCCGATTACTTTCTTTATCATTTCATTTTACTGCAAATATGTATATTATAATAAGTTACTAACGAAACAAATGTTACTTTTCCGTAACTGTACGGTGTGGTCTTAATGAGTGAAAAACTTATTCAACTGGAAAATAAGTAATGCTCATTTGCCTACCAAAAGGATACGTACATTTTATTATTTCTGCACTAAAACGGCTGTATGAGAATTTTTATCTCGAAGAACAACATTGATCTGATTTCAACCAGCAGCGAGCACTCTACTTACCGCATTTTAAAAACATGTTTTTCGTTTTTATTTTACGCATATAGCCTCTGGCGCTATAGTATTTACACGTACGAACATGAGAATGAGTGCCATCATAAATGTGTTTACAAATGACTACAATTTCACTTTCTCACATCAATACGTTATTTTTAACTGGATCAAAATCACTAACAACATTGAAACAAGTTTTTTAATCACACGTAGATCGTTAAAGAGCGGACATTTCTTATTAAATCAGTGTGAAATTAGTCCAGTTTAAAAATACCGTTGGTTATTATTATTAGTGTTTAATTTATAACTTTATATTTTTTTTTGGGTAAAGAGAATATAAAATGGTTTTGCCTTGTGGACTACATATGGCTCGTAAAATGCCTGTAAAACTTGTACAGGTAGCAATTGTAAGTTATATCGTTAAATAGACATCCGTTATTTAAGCCAGACTTAGGTATTAAATATTATATGTAGTTCCTTAGAAGCTATAAAACCTATCTTTATAAGTTGGTATTTCAAATACTCATCAAAAGAGTTTACGTTCTTTATTATAGAACCATATTCATGAACTAATTTTAAAATGTACCTATAATTTACTTATGTAAAAAAACAATCATATTTAGTTAAAACTCAATTAAAATATTTCCTTTTGTTTTTCTGAAAATATTTTTGTTGTTTTAAAACAACATTCAGATTTTGCCTTTTCAATTCTGTAACAACAGTCTTTCACTTCTTCAATACGTATTTAGTATATGACGTATCCTTATCCATCATGTGCATATATCCGTTAGTCTCAGTATCTTGGAATCTGTAGCTAATTAATACTAAAATAAAAACTACTCTCATTAGATCACAGACCTTATTTAAAATGTAGTCCAGACTTGATAAGCGACAGCCATTACCAGAGAAATGCAGAAAAACGAGAGCAACATTTAACACCTTGCAAGAAAAATAAATATGTAATCAGCACGTTTGGATTCAACGTGTGTGAAAATAAGTGTAGTTGACATACATACTATATAATTTATAAAGTCTTGTGAAAACGCTTTTTTTGGTACTTGGATACGTTATAAAAAAGACATGTAAATAACAGTTACCTACTTTCTTTTGCTAATAACATTGTTTGGGTAATATTTTATTTTATTATGTTTAGGTGGCTTACAGCTATTAATACAGAGAATATGTTTAAAACATTAAAAAAAAAACTTTACCATTCTTTGGTATTCTTTATTTTTTTAATAATTAAAAGCATGAAAATGTAATTTACCAAAAAAAATCATTTTCAAGGTAACTTTTGTTAATCTTTTTTGCGCTGAAACAAAATCACCCTGTATGTAGAATCACGAACGCGCTTTACATTGGTAAGCGCCAACCCACTAACACGTGTTTATAACCAAATCTATTCGACGCATGTGAAAGTATATTCTAATTACATTTATAATGGTTCACTAGTCTAATGAAGGCAATTGTAGGTGTGAGAGTAAAAGGGAATTTTGGTGGACTGGTTTATCGATTTAAAAGAATGAAACTGCAACGCGAAGTTTTTTTTTTTCTAGTTCCACTAAAGATAGATAACATTTATTTATCTGGGAAATGATAGTTACAAAAATTAATTGGTATTAGTTACCCACTATGGTGGGATCGGCCTCCAGTCAACTATCATACAACTTATAACCAGTATTCTACATAGAGCGATTGCGTTTCTGACCTCTACAACCCAGTAACTGTATAACACGATCCCCCTTGAAAAGACTGGTGTCATATTTTTTTACTTCTAACTATCCTTAGCGACTGTCTACAAATGAAAGCCATGACCAACACCTTTTAAGTATGAGAAATCATCAAATGACGGAGTCATTCATCATCAAATGATAATGTAAAGGGGTAGGATCCTAGTTTCCTGAAACACAAGCCTCGAGCCTAGCTTAGACACCAGTCTCCCCACAGTATAATATACTTACTTGAATTATGTATCATTGTCGAAACTGACCAATCTAAAATGATGTATGTATAGTGTGGTGAGAAAATAAAGTTATTATTTTTGTCAGTATTAAACATTTTCGCCCTAATAGATGTTGTTAAAAACAAAAAAAAAAAATTGAGCCCCTTCCGCTCAATTTTTTTTTTACTCTTACTGACTAAAACCCATCCGTGTCCCTCCTAATGCCCTTTGCGTTACTGGGCCGCGATAACTCTTTCAAACAAATTCAGCAACCCTGGATGGTGACCAACGGCTTTACGTGCTTTCCGAGGCACAACAGCAGCTCGATATATAAACACGGTCATCCATCTACAGACCTCGGCAAGCGTTGCTGTCCCTTTACTTTAAAGTTCGACTCTTGCGGCTAGTATTATTTAGCCAAGAGCTATATCCCCTAGGTCGTACGAAGTCAATGAGAAGTAGGTTATGATTAAAGGGTAGATAGACTTTAATTTAACCCGTCACCGCTCACGTACAGTAAGTTAAAGCTGATCTTTAGACCCGACACGTTTGTGAAGCTTTGAGTAACGCCGACGCACTTAACAAGGATTTTGTGTACCTGACGTGTCTGTACTATCTTCTTAATAATAATGCACGTATTTTTTGTGTAAGAGATGAGAAAAAGCATGGTTCGTCGGTCTCTTTGAATATACTTAAGTAGATCACTAAGTGTAACTGCTTCCTAGAACGTCTGCTTCCGTACTATTTATAACCTGACAAGTTTCAAAGTTAGATTGAATAGATACCATACTATGACGTCATAACACCAACAATTCCGCAGAGTATCCTACTCTGCAGTATTGTTGAGAGAAGTTGGGAGACGGAGCTATACAAGAAACAAAGCAATATCACAATGGAATCATAATGGAAATGGGCACGTTATAGTAGGCCTCATCCACTTTCTGGGCCCGATATTCACATCGTAGACCTCATTCATTGCTTTCAATCAGAAGAATACACACACAACACATTTTTCATAATCAGAGGTTCTTTTGATGCACCACGCAAACCTCGATAGATTAAGTCCAAGTCTACGGAGCCTTCTCAAAAATCGTAAACGCAGATAAACATTTTACCTACTGGCTATCATTACCAAATTAAAAAAGATAGACACTCAACGAAATTACTGCCCCATTCCCTAGGGCACTATGCTATATGCAAACTAGGTACAGTTTCATCACGTTAAGTAGTATCCCGTTACAAACGCACGACTTTTTGCGCCGATCTTGGCTGCTATGCGACTTTTTGTCGCTACGTGCATGCCCGATTATCATAAACATGATTTAGATACAGTGTCTTACGATCGAGCGTGCATTTGTTTACTTTTTGTTGGCGTAGGTAACTGTTTTGGTAACCTATTGACCTGTGTTTTAGTGGTTTTCTGCTTCGTTTATGAGAGCCCAGTACCGGTTTCTTTGATTTGCAAAATGAAATGGTGGATTTACCGATATTTTTATTCACAAATCTTTAGTAAATACATAGAAACAATACCTTAATCATTAGTACTCTCAATACGACTCGGAGGACCAGTAACAGGTGATTTTTAATGGTACTTTTGTCTTTGGAAAAAACAAGTTATATTCCTAATATTATCTATGTAATTCCTGATATGTAAAACCTGATTATTTTCTAGGCCTTTTGAATCGTAGATATTAGCAAACCAAACTGAAACGAAGTCTTCAAAATCGTATGTGGACTAGGTCAATTACCTTGTTACGAATATTCCCACGGATATTTTAAAAGCTTTTTTGTAGCTCGTTTAAAATTCCATGTCCATTCATTATGAATCAATTCATTCATTTACTGATCAGAACGCAGCAATAATTTATTCATCACCCATAAAATTGAGTCGAACGATAATTTCGTCGAATTTTAAGTGGATTATAATTTGAAAATGACATCTTTATCATTTTAATTTATTAATTAGAACCTGTTTTAAATTAGAAAATACATAGTAGTAAAATATATTTTACGCTCAAATGCTCAATACCTGTTTGTTGACACCTGTAACCGTGACAATTATAGTGCATAAGCCAATTTCAACGTCTCAGGATCCTTAGAGTAAGAAATGTCTAACTATATTTTACTTGTAAACAGAAATCTAAGTTAAAATAAATAAAAAAACTCGAAAAGGACGAACTTCCATTAATGTTCTGGATATTTTTAAATCCGTTCTGCTTCTTTGCGTTTTATAAGGACACGTTGTTTAAGCTGAACGTTGACTTGCAGTGAATTAATGAATTTAATAAATGTTCTAGTAGAGTAGGCATCTTTTTGACCAGTTACAAAAATCTACTACAATTACTAGAGGTTGTAGTAGCGGAAGTCGACCTGTTTTAAAACTTTTGTCTTCCGGTCCAAAGGTACTTTTTTGATACACACTTCTTACAAAAATATCGGTGTACCGTCATAGTCATAGTCATAGTAACACAAAACAGAAGTAAGCGTAGCATAATTTATTTAAAAAATCTCACATCTTAATAAGCATCCGACATTTCTGATTAATGGTTGCCATTATATCTATGAAAGTAAGATTCTTAGGAAAGTAGAACGCTGTAATTACCATCAGTTAGATAGCTAAGTTTTGAATAAGTTGTTTAGTGTATAAAGCTCTACGTAATATTTTTTTCATAGGCGGAATAGTTAGTCTTTAAAAATATTAGTTAATCCAAAGGTATCAGAGAGAGACGGAACGGGAAAAAATATTTTACCAGGTTTAAATGTATCCTGACCATATACCTGTTCTTTGAAACACGGGTATATTAAACTTAAACATGACACAACATAAATATTAGACTTAAACATGTATAATATTAGTAGGGCAAGATAGCAGGAAGCAGAGTAGGATATATTAGGATTTATTTCAATGACCAATGCCCGGTTGCTGAGGTACTTCATCGGTCGCTTATATGTCCGTTAACCACTAACCAACGTAAGGTATTATGACAGATAGCGTTAACGGACTGATAAACGACCGATAAAACCTCGGAAACCGGGCATTAGTGCGGTCTCATTTAATCAAGTCGATAGAACTTTTCGTACTGGATGCACTAACCATAAGACTGGTTACTCTATGCAGAACGAAAACTGCCTTTGAAATTGCGCCGTGTCAATCTTCTTTCCTTCCAAGAAAACAACCAGGATCGCATACAACGGAAGAGTAAACAAAAGCCGGCCAACTGCGAGTCGGACTCTCACACAAAGGGTTCCAGACCATAAACCGATAAAAACACGTTTCTTATATCGGAACCTATTTAATTTAATTTAATTTTTATTATTTGGTGTTATAGCAGCGGCAATAGAAAAACACGATCTGTGAAAATTTCAACTGTTTACGGTTGAGATACAGCCCGCTGACAGACCGATGGACAGCGGAGGTTTAGTAATAAATAGAGTTCCGTTGATTACCCTTCGGGTACGGAACCATAAAAAAGAAAACAAAAAGCAAGCGTGATTTCCCAGCCTAACTTTCAAAGCGTTAAGCATGAGGATACACGATTTAAATGTATCACAGCCTACAATCGATTAAGGAAAACATGAGGAGAGATACAAAGAGATAATGAATTCTGGTCGTGTACCTGCAATTGCTGGTGCAACGTTGATACATTAAGGACCGAGTACCGATAAATGTAGATTTTCTTTACGTTTTGTGCTTTCTTTTGAGTAAAATTATCATTGATTGGCCTCTCCTCATTCCTAGATTTTTATTTGTAAATGGCTGAATAAAAATTATAAAACGATCTTTTATTTCTATACATCAAAATTTCAGAAAAAAACAATTTCTTCAAAAAATTGATGGAATGTCTATTTTATTCACTTAGATAATTATCAATACGAGGACTGGATTTTGTAAGTTTTCTACGATTTTATTTGTTAAAATCGCATTGTCTTCATTAATATGTGGCCAACACTGCAATCGTAATTTAATTGTACAAACGTATCTGAAAACAATGGCTAGTAAAAACCGACCTTTTCAATTTTATTGCGAGGCAGAGTAAATAGTTTTTTTATTATTTTTTGCGACCAATTAATACAGTTTTATTTAATTTTATGTCCCTTCAGAAATATCTTTTAACTAGCCGCAGTACCAGGACAACATAAACTGCAGGGGCACTTTAATTAATACCCGTCTAACAACCACAATAAATCATTGAAAATGCCCATCGATCAAGAGCGGGTAACCACGGATCATTCATATTGCTCTCTATTTATGTCAGATAATAGATAAATCTGGAGGCATATATTTCTGACGTTTATGCTGTCCTGGTAAAGTGCTACGATTAATACGCGTCCGTCAAGTCCTGCAAAAAATCTTTATCGATTTGTTTTGGTAAAATAATGTATCTCGCTAGCTGTTTAGATTAAGTTTGAGTTACAATTTTAGAGATTTTATTTATTCGTTACGAAGACACTGACTTATATACAAAAGTTTCAAATACAATTAATTGTATATTGATGTATTATGTAACTTCAAGTTGGCTTTAAAATAAAGTAATAAAATTTGGCCCATTTAAAAGCACACACTCGAACTTATATTATTTTAGAGCAAATGGTAATTTACTAAAAAATTATATAAATTCAATATAAGTTAATCAATTCGCGATACATTTATATAAAAAAAACTGCTAGCTGACATGAAATAAGCTGTCGATCTTATGACAGCTGAGAAATTATTATAATGAAAGTAGCTGTTTTATTTATTTTTATAACTATAACGCATAAAATGCGAGATTGCATAATTTATTATATATTTATTATCCTCATAAATAAACTTTACCTGACATTTCTCATAATTCATTCTTATGAACTAATTTGCCATAAATTCATTTCTGTCATTATTTTAAAAGTAAATGCCTTAAATTAGGATTATCTGCCATAGAAAATTGTTAGGGGAGATTAAGGCGTTATTACCTATACTTGAACTATAAATATGGGATGAAGGATCGTCACTTCAGTCATTAATGACCATTCGTCTTTTAACAGTGAAATCACATTCTAAAGTTTTTTTTATGGTACTAGGTTCAGAATGTTATCAAATATGGTGTGTCACGTTATGGTTTTAAAGCTTAAAAATAATTTAAAATAACCGTAAAATCTTCTTAATAAAAACCAAACTAAGTTTGTCGGAACTTTATCAAGTAGATATTAAATTACAAACCTTACTCCACAAATTATAAAGTCTATATTGTTCTACAATATTATAACAGACGGCCCTTTCTAGGTAATTATTGAGAATTTGCAAGGTAAAATATAATAGGTATTTTATATTACGTATCATCTTGTCATAAAATATAGTTTATGCTGTCATAAACAGTGGAAGTTATTATAATCCGTAGTATTCTGTGTAAGTATTTTATGCGCCTCCAAGGGATTAGCTTTTTCTATTTGGAATGACGTTTAGTACTGACTTCAGTTCGAAATAGAACTTTCATATTTTTTACTTATCATGAGAAAGTCGGACTATTTATGTGACTTGGATTTGAAAAGCTCTAAGATAATCTGAAATAGGATTCGACAAAAAATTTCAAAAAAAATAAATGGCACTGGCTATCTCTTTTGGAAATACAGGTATTTTTGTTTTCGTGTCCATTGACCAACCGTTCAAATTCTGTCCAACTAGTATTATCTTATCTGGTCAGTGACTGGACAGTTCTGTCATTTGCCATGTTCTGAAACTAGAAAACGCAGGTTGTGTGCTGTGAATAATTATGTAAATGCCTTAGATAAAATAGTTCTGAATGAAAATATTATTCTACTAGCTATTGCCCGCCTGCCAGGGTTGCGGAATTTGTTCGAAAGAGTCACCGCGGCCCTGGAACGCAACGGGCTTTAGAAGGAACACGGATGGGTTTTAGTCAGTAAGAGTCTGACACGCCCTTCCGCTCCACCCAGAGCGGAAGAAGTGATTTGATGATTTCCCATCCTTAAAAAAAAAAGGTTGTGTGCTATGATGAGTAAGAAAGGAGGTAAGAGGCTTCATACTAGCACCATTTCTCATCATAGAGACATAAGAAACCAAATTGGTCACTGCTGTACCTGTCCCAGGTGTTGCCGGAACATAGTGGAAAACAGGTGGTACATTAATGTTATGTTCCCCTGACCGAGTTAGAAATATTAGATCACAATATTGTTCAAGATATTCAAACCTCAAGTTATCACACTGCATAGTAATACGCGCATTACAGAGGCCATGCTTTTAGTATTCTGACGGAATAGTCACTTAATTTATTGCCTTCTTCATTAGCATATTTTAGACGCGTCTATGTTTAATGGGGTAAGTGGTTTGTAGATCAACAGATGGTTATGCTATACATACCTTACATTAGGTTCACTAAACAAACCACTTGCATGTCTTAAATTTTAGGAAATATCAACCTGGAATCTATTGGAATATTTATCGGTTATGTTTAGGTTTCAATAAAAGGGTTTTCATTACTGGCAGTCCCCATGTCTGCCTATTGTCTTCATCTTTCGTAAGTATCAACCATTTGAATTCAACCCCACTTTTACGGTTGCTGACTGGCAACTGAGCTGTTCTGTAAGTACTTGCATCTCGACACAAAATGCAAAAACAGGCCCGGACACAGCAGTGGATGTCTAGCATGTGCTAAAGGTAGTAATAATGAATACAAGAGTAAACGTAGGTGCTTGGAATAAAATTCAGTGACTTAAAGCTTAACATCAAATGAAACAAAGAATTGTTTAAACCTACAGAACATGATTATCATTCCAAACATGTAGTAAAATTCAACAGAATTAAATAAATTTCCTTTAATATGATGTTGTAGGCAGAGGGCCAACTACTTAATGTTACTTTAATGTTTTAATTTTCAAGCAAAAACCTCTTGCTTACAAGACAGGACGTATTAGGTATTTCCAAATATTCACTATTGTTTGAGTTGTTCAAGCTCTACCAAGTCTATGATTTAATATTATTTTATATATATAAGTATTTGAATACGCATCGGAAAAGTTTCAAAGTATTACTGATGGTATCAAAGATGGCAATAAGCAGTTTTACTGATGATCCAGCCTAATAGCTGAAAGCATCGTGCAGTAACTGTAGTAGATCTGCAGCCCTACTATGACGTGCTAATGCCATCCAATTCCGATGATGTAAAAGGGATAGTGCTATTTGCTATGTATAGCTCCGTCTCTCTCCCTTAGAGCGGAATCATGATCATTTTAAGACTTCATAGTAGGGCCCTTAGGTTTGCGACACTATACGAAAGCTTATTTGAAATTGATCTAGTCTAAATTGAATTTTAAACAATTTGCATTATACACAGCAATTTGGATATCACTAACAGACCCTGAATGTTAAACAAGCTAATTAAAACCGATTAACAAAAATGATTGACGGGTGTTTAACCCAAAGTGATTTGCATTCAATGACAGCACTTTGTACATGTAATACGCTTTCCTGTTAACTTGCAAATACCATTTGGTTTATTTATACCTTTGCTGTACTACAAAATCAGGAATGTTAATGTGCCCACAATGTAAATATTCTTAACGAGACAACTCGTTACTCAAAATCGGAAAACAGGATCTTTCTCGCTCCATCATCAATCATGGGCACTGCACTTGTTCAAACAAAATAACAGCTGATGAAACCAAATACCGACATTCTTCAAGTTTGATGCCTAACAAGGACAACATGATGCGAGAAAGAGACAGCAACACGGACTGGATGTACCGTACGCTCCAGATTCACAAAACGTTTTCTCAGTAAAGACAATTTTGTATAAATACCTACCAGGAACGTATAAGCTCGCAGGTACATAAGATTTGATGCGAGGATAAACTTAGAACAGCACAAATTGTTTGCGCTAGCTTCTTGAAATTGCTGTCACGTTATGTTTTCCTAGTACACATATTGATAGGTTTTAAAGTCTAGTCTATTTTGAGCTTTAAGTACGAAAGTTTTCGCCTGCATATCCGTAAACTTTTCAAAAAAGTTACCTTTTAATACGTATTTATTACGGGAAAAAAGACAGCTCATCTTAAGAAAAGTGAAAGGAACCTATGTTTTACGAGGACCTACCCACATGGTACATTATTCATGGTACAAGGTTGATGGTAATTGACATGGTACTTTCGATCTTGAGTCGATGTCATGAGTCGCATTCGAAAACAATGATTTCACTTTTATGATTGGTAATGGGTATTACTTGACTTTGGATGTGAAAACTAACTGACTATAGTAACTATTAATTCTACAAAAGCTCCGAGAAATTCGATTACAACGTGATACTTTGAAGACATAACTTTCGCAGTTAATTAAAATACCTAGTAAGGAAATCGATTTTGTTACAATATGTATAATTATGTTGATAATGATATCGACGCTAATATCAACTTTTTACACTTATTAAAGCTCGTGGTATACGCCTTTACCATAATGATAACAACATTGTTTGGTCCTTCGAGCCGAGCCTTCCCTCAAATAGAATATTGATCATCTTGCAATTCACTTATAACGTCAATTTCGTCAAAGCGGATCGTTTAATTTTTTATCATAAAGTTACCATATTGATGTGGTCGGTGGGATTTTAAGTTATCAAATTATGTTACCTACCCGCTCTAAAACCCATACGTCTTATGTCTCATGTTTATAGGGGGCTTGTTGCTACATCAAAAATTTTAAAGACCAAAGAGCTTCATGTCCTTTATTTGTGTGGAAAAAAGTCTTTTAAATCTTGGTCCAGTGCCTAGAAATTCTAAACAACATATTTGGTTCAACAGTTTTTTAAATTTTATGAACATAAAAATATTACTCGTAAAGAGACAATAGTTCTATATAACACACCTGGTCGCAAGATAAACATGAAAATAGATTCTCCAAACAATTTTCTTTAAAATTTTGGACGGAGAAACTACGCTCAAGTACTTAATAAACACATGCACGACAAACAAAGGCACGGCTTTGGAGGCAGTAGTGTTCTGTTTTAGCACTTGTATGTAAATGTACGAAGATTTATTGAATTCTTTATTTTCACATGTGCATAGTGAATTTTTGAAGTAGAAAGTTTGGAAATGTGTGGACAGGCAATTCGTGAATTAAGAAAAAAGTTAATCTTAAAAGAAAAATGGGAAGTCTTTAAACTATATTATGCGCTAATAGATGCTTGTTTTTTGCCATTCCTTTTGAGTGACTGTCAAAACTGTGGGTCTATATATTGCAAGACTTAACTAACCATAAAAAATAACGTTTGACTAAAAACTGACATTTAAAAAAAAATGTTATTATAAAACAGTATTTATATGATCAACTTTGTAAGTCGTACTTTGTTGAAATCAAAATCGCTTTAATATGCAACAACTCAAACTCACACAAGGAGAAGCAAGACATCTCCCGTACAAAAAGACCACAATACCACCAGTAGTGTACAATGAATATTCAGCAAATCTACTAAACTCAGCTATGCACGTCGTAACATAATAAACTATCCCGTTGTACCAGGATAGCACTCTGGTAAAGATACCATTCCAAGTTTTACGACCATTGTCGCGTACAATGTCTGAACAACCCGTAAATGTCTATTGGGTTGTGAACGTTTGCTACCCGCATTACAGATGTACGATAAAACTGCCTACAACATTGGTATTGTTGAGTGTTTCTGATTGTGGTACATTTTGGTCTTTGGTGGTCTTTTACAGTTTATTCACCTAGCGTGTCATGTGCCACTGCTGGGCAAAGGCTTCCCGCTTCCCTTTTCACAGAATTCTGTTCTCTGATATTTTAGTCTAGTCTTTTCGGCTACAGTCAAGTTCGCCTGCTATCTTCGCCTTGAACTAAAAAATGGAAAGGAATGTTACTTGGACACCAACCTCATCCCGAGACTTCCTAGCTGTTCCTCCAGAACAAATCGTCTGTAAGACGACCAACAAAAACAGAATAACACACCATTTTATCATTATACTCGAAGTTTATGAGCTCCTAGTACCAATGACTACCAGTACAATGTCGGCTTACGCTAACTCAGGAACTAATGAATAAGCAATACATCACCTCATATCTCCTGAGCCCCTAGTACAAATGACTCCTAGTACATTTCAGCTGCAGTTATTTAAGACGAAGACCTCATAAGTATTATGTCACTACTGAGCAATGACATCATAACAAAGTCCCGTTGTACCAGGAGTGCATACTGGGCGAGATATTGCTGAATAGCGTAAATTACCATTTTCACAGACAATGCGGGGTCTTTCACCTTACGCGTGCATCACATTTAAAGCGCGCACAGATTTGAATTTAAGCAAAGGTTGCGGTGCATGTAGTCGCCCACGGCTCGCGCGTTGCATGACGATAGTGTAGGGTTGGTGAAACGTGCTAGCTGTTATTTCAAAGAATTTACATTACACACGTCATACTTTCTGAGATCCTAGTACAACCAGCTTCGCAATCTAACTAGCCATTTTTTTAACACAGTTTTTTTTTCCGCTCTTGGTAGAGCGGAAGGTCGTGTCTGACTCTTACTGACTAAAAGTCTGACTCGCCCTTTTAGTCAGTAAGAGAGTCATTTGTGTAGCTCAATTACATTAATCAGTGTTAATTGGTCTCAACACAATTTAACAAAAATACGACAGCAACCATCACTTAGATGAAGTATATCTGTCACCAAATTATTGTCGGTGACAATACCATCTTCAAAGTACGAAAACGTTGCAATTTGCCCAAAAAATATTTGAATGAAAAAATTCAATGGTTTTCAACTATCATCGCTTATTCCAAGTGCAACAATTGTTAAACGCAAGCCTCTTATACAAAAAACAAAAACATATTCACTCACGTAAATATTGAAAACGTAATTGATTTCAGTACAACCCTAACCCCGAAGCATTCTAAGCGACACACTCATTATTCAGTACATTTATCCTGTATCTACTTGTGATATAGTTTAAACGGGTTGTCCGCACCAAAGGTGATAGCAACCTGTCTGCAAACACCACGCTTTGCACTTAAAGCTCAACTTATACTGGCCTGAGTAAAAACTACGAAACACCATTATACCCTAGTCCTTAAACTCTGAAGACCAAGTTTTGAATTGGAGTTCAAGTTACACTGGGCACTTTTTAACAGTAAGGGTTACTCGTTTGTTTCGGTCTTTATTTTTAACAATAAAAGGTTGGTTTTCATAGTATTTGTTTTTACAGGGATTTTAAGAAGTTATTCAATTCAATCAAAAGTCATATGTAAGAAGAGATAACAGTTATGTCCTTTACGATTAAGAACCGGTATGGGTACCGTTTCACCAACCATGGGTGTTGCAAAGGCAATTACCCTTTTTAATTACGGCTTTAGTACTCTTACGAGTTAACTGTAATCTTAAATCCGACTGCTAAGAAGTGATTATGGAAATGTCGCAGGTGGCAATATAATTGCCATCAGGTGGTCTTCTGCCTGTTTACCAACCTATTAAAGCTTATTATAAGGTAAGTAAGGTTGTTTGTTTGTTCATAAATTTGTGTTAGCCTTTCAAGTTGTGGAAGTAATGATCCGATTACGAAAATTGTTTGACTGATCAATTAAACACAATCAAGTATCAACATCAATTCATTTATTTAAATAAGTACGAGAGCTAGCACTTTTGGAACGTCAGTTTTACATAAACGCAGACCTCCAAAACCCCCGCCAGTCACCACTTCCTAGTGGTTTGGCTGGGAAGAAAATTGGCGCAATAAACTAAATCCAGCAACATAAATATTTGTCTGTTAAGTTGGATAAGTTATATGAATTAACAAATTAGAGTGCGACGTTATTAATCGTTGAGTGTAATTTATATTATTTTCTATCGATATGTATAAAAGCGATAGGTGATTCATTCACTGATTAATCACGAAATCTCAAAAACGACTAAATCTATGAAGATGAAATTTGGCACGGAGGTAGATTATGAATAGGAGACATCAGCTAAGAAAGGAGTTTAGGAAACTTTCCCAAAAAGGGGTGAAGTAGGGGGTGGAAATTGTTTGTACTAAATTTGCGTAGACGAAGTCGCGGGTGAAGTGCTAGCACTTCTATATATTATGCCGCCTTTTTGTATGCAGAATCACAATAAGACCTACTTACGGGTATCTTAAAAAGCCTATAGCATAAAGAAATCTAGAAGGACATAGTTCCCACACTTAGACCGAGAAAAATTGGTATTCAGCCTCAAACACTCACTTTCGAATGTGGAAGAGTGTTAGAAATCGTGTAGTATGTCAACGCACTAACTTAACCTTTTGCGTGTCTACCACAGATTTTTATCGTCCAATCCTGACCAAGCCCTTAAGTGTAACTGTCCGACTTAAGACATTTGGAGCATTTTTTCTTATGTCGAACTGTGTAACTTAAGACACGCAAAAGGTTAACCTGAGACGGGCAAAATTTATAAAAACTGGCTTTTCCCGCGGCTTTGATCGCGTTAAAGTATCCTATAAATCTTTAAAACCCTTTACATGAGTCCACATGGTCCAGCAGAGTTAGGTCAGAAATTGCCCGAAAAAATTATATAAAATTCTAATTAAACTGTAAGCGACCAGTTAAACTTTATGACCGGTTGCTGCAAAAACTTTTCTAACTCTTTAAAATCACAAACCTTTTTCAGTCAGCTAAAATTAGAACCAAACTGATTGATCTTCCTGCTTTTAATTCGATTTCATAAAACGGGTTAGTTTAACGACTTGGCTCCCTGCTACTGTTACGATCGGCAGTAAATCCTGTTTCATTACTGTCCATAGAAAGTTATTTATATCCTACCGGTTGATGAGTTTGAGATCAAGTGACTGTAAGGAATCATCATGATGTGTTCTTTTTTTGGTCACTAAATCGTCTAGTATGCTGTAGAATGGATGACAGATATGGCATAATACAAATTACATTTGTATTGAAAGATGCAGTAGCAAAGGATATAGTTACAAATGTTATCTCTGTTACTATTATACATAAATAAATCCTTACAAATCATTTGTTCACTGAGGAGCTCGTTGCCAAACAATAAAAACCGCGCAGACCAAATTTCGAGGTTACGCTTGTCGTTGAAAGGTGATTCATTAGATACCGAGTTTTTTCCGTGCCTCGAAAAGCACTTTAAGCTATTGGTCCTAGCCGTCATTTGACCATCTTTGTCAGACAGGCAGTCGTGCCATGCCATGCTAAAAGCACTTTAAGCCGTTGGTCCTAGCCGTCATTTGAACATCTTTGACAGTCAATCAGACAGGCAGTCGTGCCATGCCATGTTAAAAGCACTTTAAGCCGTTGGTCCTAGCCGTCATTTGAACATCTTTGACAGTCAATCAGACAGGCAGTCGTGCCATGCCATGTTAAAAGCACTTTGAGCCGTTGGTCCTAGCCGTCATTTGAACATCTTTGACAGTCAATCAGACAGGCAGTCGTGCCATGCCATGTTAAAAGCACTTTGAGCCGTTGGTCCTAGCCGTCATTTGAACATCTTTGACAGTCAATCAGACAGGCAGTCGTGCCATGCCATACTGGCACTCTGAAGCATCCGGTCAGACTAAAATTCGACCCCAATATAGTTGGGAAAAGGCCAGGCTGATTGAATTACCTATGGATTGGTTAGATGGTGATTGAAAAGTACCATGTTAGTGTCAGACTTTTTTTAAAAGACTACTGCGAAATATTTTTCCTAAAATTATCTATTTCCCATGTATTATTTATGATACATTTGGCTTTGGTTTGTTGTAAATAAGGCGCCTGGCATCTGCGTTCCGCAATCTTTATTATTTATGTTACATTCTTATCATTGATGTAGGTACACGCTGATATAGTACAGTAGCTCCACGATGGTCAAGAGCAAGTATAAACTGTGAATCATTAAATTAAAGGTTTTAATCTTTTCGTACCAAAGGACCACACAAATCACGTGACGACTACACAATTTAAACTAATATTTATTTTTACAATTTAAGGTTATCTCTGAATGAATTACGAAAAATCTTTTGAAAATACTACTGACTGATATTTAGAAAATTATCCACTACCCTTTACCCCGAAAATGCAGGACTCCGCAATGACACGAAGGCGAAACTGAGGGAATAATGTGGTTTTTATACAAAAACTAACGAGATCTTTCAAAGGCGCAGTAAAGACGTTAAAGATGAATAGTAATACTTCAGCACAATAATTCAAATTCCTGTTGAATATTCAATTCAAATCATTTCACAGAGAAAATTTATAACGAGTACAGACAAGCTCCTGACTTACGAAAGGAAATCAGATTTATCAACCGCTTGATTAAATCAGTCCAATTTATCAACGATTTCCATTAAATCAGTTCGACTTATTAACTTATGGTACTGACAGATTCTGGGATGAGTGGCTCGTTTTTCAGACCATTACTTATAATGGACCAGGACAGATGAAAATGTTTGAAGTGCAATATTTCATTTGGAATCACCGGGCTGACCTAGTTTTTGATAGCATTGATGAAGTTTGGAAATTCAATGGCGTGAATTTGATTAAGGCCACCTGGGATTGATAAAATTCGATTTTGTATGCTATCGATATTTTAAAAACATATTCCACAATTCAATAGTGTCACCTAAGAATACAATTTCGGAATCTATGGCAGAAGTTAGTATAACCATTTGATTTAAGTTGATACATATTCAGCTACCTCTAGTTTAATGGAAAATCATGCTTGATACCAAGTAAGCACAGCAACACAGAAACGTGTTACAAATAACGTACAAAAAAAAAACATAAAATTTGACCACCCATGCGATCGATTAAATTATTTTCGTTTGTTTCTGCAGATGACACACGTCGGTTTTATGCCTTATAGTTATTGCAAATGTCTTTTGTCAGTGACTGTATTTATTTCAAGAGATGCCACGGGCAGAAGTCTAGATTAATATTTTAACAACCTCATGCATTTTTTAATTCTGTTGATGAGTGTCCTAATTGCTTTTACAGGCAATTAGCACAGTCATCGAAAAATTAATTTGAATTTTATGATCGTCTAATTGCAGCTAGGTTTGGATCGCAATCCATTTTTATTTTCATAAAAGTAATTTCATGAATTTTAAAGTTTTAGTACACATAGCGAGCGAGTTTACAAGGTAATTTATTGCATCTTGTGTACCAGGGTATCATAAATATAGACGCGCACAAAAAATATAAAACCATACACAAAGACCACATAACAATAAGAGATGCTCCACTTCTCAGATGTGAATAAAAATGTTAAAGCGTGCTTACTCGGCTGATGATACTGCACACAATTTATTTGATTACAAACTATAAAAAAGACTCTCGCGTTTGTGATTGCTTGGTACTTGCAAACGGCTTTTATTATAGAAATAATTGAATATCACTTTAACCCAACTTAGACAAATATTATTGTGTAATGAATTCTAAGTCTATTGAAAATTATTTTAGTTATTTTCACTGTTGTGTTGTAAAAGTAAATTCTGTTTATATGCTATTGGGTCATTTTTTACAATACGTACAGTTATTATAGTTTATTTTGGTCTGAAGAAGTTTGCAAGGGATCTTTGAAGATTTTCAAAGAAAAAAAAATCAGAATTAAAAAACAGAAAAAAAAAGAAATCAGATTTGATTTAAAAAAATATATTTGGTCTTTAAACATTGTATGCACTCATGTCTATTTTCCATTTCCTAAAATTTTGAATAACCGGGAAGGAAATAGACAAGAAGTAACATAACATCATCTGCATTCTAGTATTTTCATCTATTTGCAATCACATAATTAGTATCTTGGAGAAATGAACATCAATTAAATACACAACCAATCGCAGTTGTTACTGGAAATGGATAATTTCCTTTAGTGTTTTATTGGTTCAAATCAGCTGCAAGAATCTGACTTGTAATCTAATAAGACCTTAGTTGGCAAGTTTAATTTAAAATAAATCCATGAAATTACTTGCCTACTACATTTTCTTCTAGTAAATCAAGCGTCCAACACTCTCCCACTGCTTCCTTTTTTTAGCCTATCCCCAAGAATCGTGCATTCATTTAGGATCTAGGAAAGGCCTATGGCACTGAAGAGTAGTGTTTAAAAAAATTGAAACCGAATCGTGACTTTTATGACCAAAAAAACATAATTCAGAAGTATTGCTGATATTTGAAGTAGATGTTTCTAGAACAAGCTAGTTCAATAGTAAGAACTTGACCCCAATCACACCCTTTGGACTGCAGCTGCATACAATGCAGGCTGCCAATAGGGATGTGACCCAATTTGAAGTCTCAAGGGCGAGCGTACGCTCTGTACGATCTATGATCGACTAGTACAATCATGTCTTATAGAACACAGATGTATTTATGGCTTCCAATTTATTGTAGGAGAACATTTTAGGTAACGTCGTAAATTGGGGGTATAAAACTCAATACAAGTTAACTTTAAATGAATCCACTGAGTTAATTGCAGTGAAGTAAAAGTTAAAAGCAAACACTTAATTAATGGCAGAAAACAAAATAACATTATGCAAAAGCACAGAACAGACAGAACGACCAGCAGCGGGAAAAAGGATCTACTTTAGGAAGCACATTACGATTCGATGTTTTACTTAGATCGATTCAATGGTATACGATCTGGCAATTTTTTTGAATCGATTCGTTCCAATGCGATCTTCAAACAAATCGATCCAAAATTAAGGCGAATCGAATCACCTAGATCGTATTTGTAAATGATAATGATGAAGGCTCATAAATGTTAATTCGTGAGCTCAAATTAATGTGCTGATAATAATTATTACTAGCTTAACCGTTTAAATTATCCGATTAATTGTTTATGTCAGAATTCTGCTGTCACCTCACTTTGCGTGTTTGCGATAATATTTGCCTTACGTAATTGTTAAAAAATATATTATTTTTTTAAACAGTAACGCAAATATTGGCATATTATTATGTAAATACGCGAATATAGTGTTGTTTGTTTTATTTAAACATGAGCGAATGAAGTTATCTCAAACCTCATCATAATTCAAATGAATCAGCGAGTTTCATACAATTTCTACATTTATGTCATATTTTAATGATTTGATTGCATACAACATATTTTGCACTTTCGTCGTATGAACAGATACTTTTACACTTTTTCTTTTAGTAACTACGCAATAAGTTTCTTTTGCAATTTTCCTATACTTTATGACTGGTGCCGTTTTCTAAGTCAATGTGCTGATTACTGATTACTTTGGTTTATCTTCAGTATTTTCTCTTTGGAGGTGAGCGGCTCTTTAGTTTATAATTTAAATCAGCCAGGTTAACTGTGTTAAATTTTGTGCAATTTCTAGTGAAGTCATCCTTATTTCGTGAATCAGTTCCGTGTTTTTAGTACTTAAGGAATAGGTAACGAAAGTTTCAATAAAAATCTTATATTTAACACAATCGTTAAAAATAAAACCGGCCAAGTGCGGGTCGGTCTTTCACACGAAGGATTCCGTACCATAAACCGCAAAAACACATTTCTTGTATGGGAGCTCCCTTTAATTTTTAATATAATTTAATTCTGATGATGTGTTGTTATAGCGGCAGTAGAAATACACACTCTGGGAAAATTTCAGCTGTCTAGCTATTACGGTTCTTGAGATACAGCCCGCTGACAGACAGACGAACGGACGGACGGACGGTGGACGGACGGACAGCGGAGGCTTAGTAATAGGGTTCCGTTGGTTACCCTTTGAGTACGGAACCCTAACAATAATATTGAATGAACGTACTTAATTTGAAATCATGACATCTAAAAAGAACAAAAAATTGAACATAGGCTTTGGACTAAAAGTCTAAAAATCGCACGAAGAACTTTGCTTGCGCGATGTAGGATTTCGTTGGTAGTTCGTCGCTGATAATTCTGGTAACGGAAAGAACCACAACGCCATCTATTCAGATGGCGTTGCGGTTCTTTCCGTTGCCATACAAATTTCGTTTCTTAGTTTTTCATGTGGCGGCATTGATGCCGCTACACATCTATCTGAGTGTCAGAATTCTACTAAATTTAAACAACGTTCGCATTCGCATATTAGTCGCACCCTGTCATGTGTGGAAATTTAGGTTTTTTTGACAGATTGCGACTGAGATGCAAATGCCATCGTTGCTTAAACATTAGTAGAATTGGCCCTCAGGACACAGGATAGCCAAAATAAAAGATAGCAAAATCCTTTTTTAACTGTAAGATTTTTATGCAACAAGGTTTATCTAGTAAGATAAGTGTGGGGTGTCGGTCCGGTTTGTGCTAATGGACTTCTCTAGTCACGGGCCAGCCCGCGGCGACTTGCTAGCTATGGGTATGGCTATGAAGTGAGCGGGTTGGGAAAATATCGAGAGAGGATTTGTATGTCATGGTTTTTGGGTGTCGGGTTTCCGTGACCTATTTTCAGACAGGAATGAATAAAGCTGTCAGGTCGAACGTGTTTGCCTTTGGCGCCTTTGAAGTGATGGGTAAAATGTTTCGCAATAACGCTATTCGCACGATTTCAGCAACGAAATATTTTTAGTGATTTTAACTTGAAGGCAACTTGGTGGTGTTGGTGGTGGTGGCATAAAATGTACAGTTTTAGTGAGCTGTACACTATAGTTGTTTGTAGGTTAGTTAGTTGGGAGTGTGACTAAGATTTAAAATACTCGTACAGTAAAGCAAAAAGGTAATTGATCACTACACAATAAAATGTGGAGATTCTCACATACGTCTGTTTTGCGTTGTGGTTAACGTGCACACTTAGTACAGTTACAATAGTTATTACCGTTGATAGGAATCGACTAACTTGCTAGACCAGCTACATTGTATTAATACATTGTACGTAAACCGTACAAGTAGCCTATTCATTATTGACTTTAGACTAAACTTGTAGCTGTCAGGAAACAGCTTCCGGCAGGGAATATCACTTCATAGATTTACGCACGATGAAAGTATTCCCAAAATGTATTGTGCGAGTAGGGGGAAACTAAATTATTTATCCTGTGGGAGAATAGAATACTACTAGACTATATCATTTGAGCTTAGCCCTTTTGTTATTGTACATAACCACTGCAATATCTCCTGGCCCGACACTGCATCTCGTACTTTATATCTGCCGCGTCTTATCTGAGTGTTGTATTGTTGAGATTCAGTTTAGTCCCACTATCTAGAGAATTTCAAAGGGACTTTATTTTATTTTGTGCACTAAAACACTGTGGGGAATTTAATACTGGATTTGGTATTGTTGGAATTCTATTTAAACTTATTCGGTTTTATTTATTATTCAATAAGATCTAAGACCTCATATCATCAATTTTAGGATTCTCCTAAGATCCAACGTGCGCTTGTGATTAGGTAAGCAGAGGTGGATACCATTGAAATGTTGTATACCATAAGGTGCTAATAGACTTGAACATTCACTTGTAATAGAACATCTAGCATTCGCCGTTTTTATATTAAAATTTGTCAAACTGAACAACGAACCAAACCGAGCATTGCGACAAACATTGCTACAAACATTTTCACGAACATTCTAGCCAACGTTCTAGTAAAAGCGCGTCAAAAAAAGTATTCTTTACGAAGATGGCAAGCAACGATGATAAAATTGCTCGGCTCGGCAAAAAAGCTCAAAGTAAATCTACCATCGTTTGCTAGAATGCTCGCTAGAACGCTGGCTAGAATGGTTGTTTAAACGCTCCTGTTTCAGAGCATTCGCTAGAATGTTCATTATAAGCAAATGCTCAAGTCTATCAGCGGCTTTATAAAAAAGTTTATCATCATCATCATACCAGCAGAAAAACGTCCACTGCTGGACATAGGCCTCCCCCTAAGGCCATAATCGCCACGCTTGAAAATAACTAAACTTTACATCTATACAAATAAATAAAATAGAAGTGTCTGTTGAAATTATAAAAACAGTTTTAAACTAAATGCATATGAAAGTATATACGATACTTATAAGAAAAAAAAAACAATTTTTAATTTTTAACTGACTGTCTGTTTGTTCCTCCAAAACAGCTGGAATGATTTTGATAGGAGTTTCACTGACGAATAGGTGAAGTTATAAAGGGTACCTAACTTAGGCGACTGTTACTATGGAAAAAGGATTAAATACCGTGCAAACAAAATTAAAATTGTGGCGGAACGTTCACCACCTGCTGATGGTGTCCCTTCAAACAAAATTAAAACCCATTAAAATACTTTTGACGCGGGCGAAACCGCAGGCAAAAGCTAATTTTTATTTGAGATGGGTTTGTTCTTGACTATAGTAGTTTGAATAAAAGATCCTTTGGAGCCAATATCATCGCAACTTGTAGAAACTGTTTTACTATGCAGGGTATTTCAAAAGTGCGTAGTCATATTTAAGGGTGTTGTTCTGTACCTGATATGTAGGTGTATCGTTATAAAGAAACAATAGCAAAATAGAATAGAACAACATTTTCGGCACAGACACAAACGTCCAGTAACAAAGACTGCGCTACAATTGCTATGAGCGTGTCCTTACCGAATGGGTTACCATATCAGCATTTGATAACATTATTAACATGTTTCCAAAAAGCATTAGTTTTAACGTATGCTCCATTACTCACCACCTCTTGTCTCTTTATTACAGCCGCATCATGGTGCGAGGGTGCTCGGGACGCCACCTGCCCCAGGATCTGCGGACCCGCACTCCAGAGTGAACCCGTCTGCGCTACTGACGGCTACATCTACCCTTCGCTCTGTGAGATGAGGAAGAAGACTTGTGGGAAAGGTATGGACACAGTTAAATTCATTACTGCTTTTAATAATTTTGGTGGCATTCAGTCTAATCTCATGCGCCGTCAACTTCGGTGGTGCGGACATGTATCACGGACTCACGGATGACGGAGCAGCGAGTATCGAAGTGCATCTTTTATTGTGAACCGCTATGCTTGCGCTTGCCCTGCTCAAGGCAAGCGCAAGCATGGCGGACAGCTCCTCATGTATAAAGATGTGCTAAAGCGTCACTTTAACAAGTGCGACTTACGAGCCGTCACGGTGGGAGCAGCAAGCCGCTTAAAGACTTGAGTGAAGGACTTTCATCATCATCATACCAGGCGAAAGACGTCCACTGCTGGATATAGGCCTCCATAGGATACCAAGAGTGACCAATTGAAAGCCCGATCACCTGTGACAATTGGACTATAATTACATTGATGGTTTGCTCACGTGCCGGCAATGTGCGAGGATCTTTACAAATAAGATTGGTTACACATGCCACATGCGAGCTCACGAACGACAACTACAGTGGAGCTGAAGCAATTGCCTTGGCCGAAATCGGTCTGATTACATCTTCATCCTTATATTGGTAAAGGAGCAGGTGGCGCACTTGATCGTGATATAGTCACCATAGCTTATGGTTATCTACAATACTCTAGAGGTATCAAAGGTGCGTTGCCTAATCTTTTAGAAGAGAATTCTCTTATTTTTTTGTTCAAAGCTGTGATTATGAGTCCAGTTTTTGTGATGAAGTTCGCATTACCTATTTTTGCCAAGCAACGTTGCTGTGTTCCGATTAAAAAGAAAAAGGGTGCCAATGCAATTACAGGGACAATGTAATAAATTGCAATTGAGATTAATGTTACACACATACATTTAGATCTATGTAGCTCCGCAGGTATCCGCAATTTAGAGAAGTCGTGGTACTAAGAAAAACTCATCTTGAAGAGATATATTAAATGACACATATCTTAACGCTATTGGGGGTGGGACAGAATGTACATTCTTCTTTCTTCTGTTTATAATATAGAACTTATACGTATTTGTGTCCTTTACCATAATAATCCAATCATAAACTGTAATTCTCATCTTAATATTTTCAGGAGTACGCCTTGCTCAAGATCAGACATCCTGCTCCCGAGCCCAGGGCTCAAAATGTGAACATCGGTGTACGTCCGAGAGAGACCCGGTCTGTGGAACCAATGGCAGGACTTACCTTAACAGATGCATGCTACAAGTCGAGATTTGCAGGTAAAGAGTTCATACGCTCTTTGCGTCATTAGCCTTTTCGCTACTATATCGGGAATGGCTTCCAGAGAGTCTGCCTGTTGGCACTTCACAACTTGGTTAATAGTTTCAAGAATACTCTTTAGCTAGATATTGATCTAATATTAAGAATTAATTACCTAGTTGGCATAGTAAGTGGTGGAGGCTCGACTGATGACTGCTGAGCATTAGGTCTTTGGTTTGATTTCTAGGTCATGTGGTCTTGGGTTCGATTCCCAGATCATGAGGTGTAAGGTTCGAATACCAAGTCCAAGATCCAACTTATTGGATTTTTCCCTTTAAGTTTATCTCAGAATTTGTTTGGAGTTTAAACTTGTGTCCAGTAAACGGGTATAGGTTCGCAGTCATTAGTTGGGACACATGAGAGGAACATAAGAAGAGAAACGCGGTTACTACACGTCTTGTGGCACGTTTTGGGGAAAGAAAATGTAATGTGTGTATGTTTAATTTTTAAATAAGAACCCAAAAATAAAAATAGATGTTGTTGCGTTTTATTTTGAAATCATCAGTAATACAGTAGTGTATAGATTAGTATTCCTTATTATCACAATCTATAACTGACCTGCAATCTGGATTGTGTGGGAAATGGAAACAGAAGGTGTTAGCTCCAATGTGGGATATAATGGGTTAGTTTAATTAGATAAAATCATCATCAGATTTATTAGAATCCCCATCACATCCACACATAGTTAGTTCATCAGTGTAACATTCGCATTTATTTTTATAAGTATTTTCAACATTCGTCTTATTTTTACTTCTAAAAAAAGTATTCATAACGCTTGTCTTACTTTTATTCCTCAAAGTATTTAGAACGTTCGTCTTATTATCATTATTTAAGGTATCTTTAGCATTCGCCTTACTGTTAAAAAACAAAGTATCTTCAAACTGCATGTTATGATCTCCTGTAAGTGAAGAGGTACAATATCTTTATACCCAAATAATGCGTCTGTGATAAATTATTATCTATACCCTTTATTGGAGATCCTTAGTAATTAAATATATAATTTAATAAATTGCATCTTACTTTTATCTTTCAAAGTGTCTTCAACCTGCGTCTTACTTTTATTTTTCAAAATCTCTTCAGTTTTCATCGTACTTTTATCTTTCTTAATATATTCATCTCTCATTGTACTTTTTCGTTCTCTGTTTTTTTCACAATATAATTGAAAAATTTCAGAGTTGGAATTGGGCTCTCTCATTTGGGTGCTTGCAACAACATCAGCGCTCACCGTGAAAACTGCCCTGTCGACTGTTCCCAGGCCCCTCTCGATGGACCCATTTGTGGATCTGATGGAAACGTGTACAAAAGCACTTGTCAGATGAAGCTGTTGACTTGTGGGTGAGTGTCTTTATGTCTTATGATACCCTGGTATCTGATTTATATTAACTTATCTGCTAGGTTCAAATTTGAGAAGTTTTGAAAAGAAAACTGGGCTAGTGAGGGACTGTCGCCGATCACAACTGTTAACATTTTACATTGCCCTGTTTAAAAGCTGTCATGTTGATGTTACCTGACAATTCGAGTTATATTACTTTCTCAAGATTCCAAATGTTAATTTTTCGATGAGTACGAGTATCCGTACTATTTACAAGAGAAACCCTTGTCTCGACATTTCCCGAAAATTACCCAAATTAATCTTGATTCTTAACATTTTCAGGCAAGGTGTGGTGCGGACAAATAAAAAGCATTGCCAGACTACCCGTCACTGTCGTGAGTCTTGCTGGCGCGTCGCCAGACCAACCTGTGGGTCTGATGGGAAGCTGTATGCCAACGCTTGCAGGATGAAAGCTAGCAACTGCGGGTATGTATTTTTTACAATTTTTTGTTGAAAATGGAATAATTTTTTTTAACGATCATAGTTCTGGAGAAGAGTAGACAAAATATGACAGAAAAAAAGGGGAGGTAAATACACAACTGTGGGTGATTTTAGCCTGAAATTATTGTTATAACACTGAATTTTAAACAAAGATTGACTACTAAAGAAACATTTCATGTTAAAATAAGATTCAGTATTGAAAAAGTCTTATCTTTCCTGATGGAAAGGAACATTGTAGTTCGAGTAAATTAAAACAGATTGTTAATTTTCTCTACATGCAGTCATGTGAAGCTTAATAGTCTAATACAAGAAGGCTTATCCTTCTGAAGTGTCGGGAGTGTTTCAGTACCTGACCAGTTTTACTATATTTAGTACAGCCGGCAGCAAATTCAGATGACCTTTGTATTACAACACGTTTACGAAACTGTTCTGTCAGTTGCCATATTGAAAACCTACTACTTTATTAGTATAAGTTAGAACACCAAACCTAATATATTTTTCCCATTTCTGTTCCCAGGAAACACGTATTTGAAGTGCCCATGGCATTCTGCGTATCACAAGAACGGACATCAGGAGGCGAGTCATGTCCTAAAGACTGCATAGGACAGAAAGAGAAGCTGGTATGCGGTTCCGATGAAATGGTGTACAGGAACGAGTGTGAAATGAAGATGCTGAATTGTGGGTAAGTGGTAGAGATTGGAAAAAAAATTGAAAAAAAATTGAAACAAATACGAAAAAGACGGTTGGATTAGTAGTCTTTTATTCGACATAGATAATATAACACTAAACTTCAGCTACCTACCATGGAGAATTCGACTTGCCACAAAATAACTCAAATCAAGTAATACTATTGACTGATAAAAAACATTCAACTAATTAAATTTGTCTCATTTATTTATTTATTTCTCTGCTCTCTGCGTTGGCGAATGGGTAACCACTTTAGGATCGACCGATGCGTAGAGACATGATCATATTTGTGTAGATTGAAAACAAATCGAATGCAGTAATTTAGAAGACAGTCAACGATATATAATTTTGCGATCTAAAGAATTTCAAAGCTCATCATAAATCATTAAAATAATATTTTACATAATACTAAGGAGTTACTAGTTCAATACAAACAGTACAGCTCGCGGCTGTTGCGTTTAAATGAAATAAACTTTGAATCTGAAGAAACCAGTACTTACGGATTAGCCCATCCTTGCGGTACTGTGCAACAGGGATACAGGGGCAACCAGGAATAAAACCTAGCAAAAAAACAGAAGTTAGTCAAATTAAACTTAGAAACAATGATAAAGCACTGATTATTTTCATCGTACAGCTGAATGTTTTTAACATATAAAGGCGCGTAGTTCAAGTTCGCAAAACGACGTGCTGAAGCAAATGCATTAGAGTATTATACGAAGAGGTCTATCATGAGTGCCTTTAGAAAGTATTAGTTACAAAAACGCAGCAAATTCTAGATTTATAACAATTAAAGTACATGATCATTTGAAATGTGACTTTTTGTCGGATGTGACAAGCATGTCAAAAAATGTAAGATTAATAAATTTGACCATTTATCTCGCAGCTGATGGATAAAAGGTAAAATTCTTAGCAATCTAGTCTCTGTGTCTAATCATTATCATTTAATATCATCGACAGGAGCGTTAGCAACAGAAAAATAGTCAAAAAGGTGGACATGGAGAAGTGTCGCGGAAAAATGAACAGATGCATGAAGGTCAAGTGTCCCGCCGACCTCGACCCCGTCTGCGGTACCGACCAGAAGGTGTACACTAACCCTTGCTTCTTGAAGGTCGCTACTTGCCTGTGAGTATTTAGTTTTATGTGTTGTACTAGTAGGTTGATTTTTGAATTTTTTGCTTTATTATTTTTTATCAAGGGGAATTTGCCAGCTTTTAAATCATCTTCTCTTTAAGTCTATAGAAGTTTTATGTTTACTTGGGTCCTTTAGGATATTGAATTTATATATTTATTATTAATGGTAATGTTTAATATTTAGGTTTTAGGGTATTTCTTCATCCATGGCGTAAATATACATAATTATCTAACATTAGTTCATTCACTTAAGAAGTACTATTCGCCTATGTTTCTCATGTTTCTCTTACTTGCTACATTAATGATAACTTGATTAGTTTACAATATTACCTTGCGACGTTCAGCTTCAATTACATCATACAATTGCTTATTCTGTTCAATCCACTCATCATAACTCTAGCTTTTAGCCTATGGTGCGGTCGATTTCCAGTCGAACTGGATGAAGTTGGATACCAGTAATTTTAATAAAGCGACTTCCTGTCTGACACCTACAAGCGAAGTAACTTAATATATATACATAAACACACCCAGGGGTTGTGTAAACACTTCATGCGGGTCCAGGTTGGTCGCTGTTGAAACAATCTGGCCAAATGAAGTATCATAGAGCCATCCCATACACAGTTCTAGTGTGAAGTCTTTTCGTAGAATATGGCCCCATCCACCTTCCTTGAAGCTACCCTTTTTACACAACCCTTCCAGGACGTGACCACTTAGTAGTCAAACAAAAATTGAATCAATAGAAACGAAAAGAAAATCAGCATTCACACTTTTTCATGATCAACTCCTTCTCTCAGTGTTCGCGTCTTACGCATTTTATCCACTTTTTAACAAAACGTCTTCTAATTAATTACAGTAAAGGAATTCAACTGGCTCACTTCGGCAACTGTACGCTCCTACCTCGGTTCAAGGAGGACTGCCCCGATACCTGCGAGAATGTGGTGGAGCAACCCGTCTGCGGATCTGATGGAAATGTTTACAAGTAAGTACTCTAAGAAGTCATCGTTCCTACCTGGTTTAAATATGCGAAGTAATTGAACTGTTTGATGGATAAGACCATTTGGTTTTAACACAATCATGGATTATCATTGGTGAGTACATAATTTCATACGACCACATGATCATTTCTTTGCGATTGAACTTTGTGTTAAATTAGTTTGAAGGTTGTGGAAAGTTTTGTCAAAGTCAGTTATGCAGAACGTGCTTAGAACAGTGAACGTATATTTGCGTTTACTGGCTTAGAATATCAAAACAAAAAAGCAAATAACCAAAAATAGTAAATAGAGGATAGATAAATTTCCTTTGAGGAAATAAGACATTTGTTATTAGATCAGATTCCTAAAGACTTTTTTTTTGAGATTGAAAGGATTAGAACTGATGGTAGGACAAAAATACTGTCTCCTATCTCCAGCTCCATCCGATTTGTCTGCCAATATCAGATTCTGCAAACGATAACCAACTAATCTTTCCTCTACCAGATCAGAATGCGAGCTCCGCCTAGCAACCTGCGGGCAGCACGTGGTGCCGGTGGCGGCGTCGCACTGCCGCACCACCGCGCTGTGCCACGAGGACTGCCCTGACACGCCCGCCTTCATCTGCGGCTCCGACAACCGCTTCTACAAGAACGAGTGTTTGATGAAGAAGGAGAACTGCGGGTGAGTTGTAACTACAAATACCATTGTTTCTTTAAAAAGAATTGCGACCAACCGAAGGGAAAAGTTGTTCATGCCGACACTCAGGCAGTAAGTGGAATTCTATGAGTACTAGTATGTTGCCTAGCTCTCTAGGCAACATATTAGTCCTCTACACACTAGTCTAGTAGAGCACTCTAGCTTCTCGTTAGTCATGAATGATGTGACCATAGTTATGAATACTTTAGCAAAATTATCTGGTAATTGCTGTTTAACTGTAACTAACCGACGTGGCCGAAAGGTTATAGACTAACCGATATCCTGGTAAGGGCCACGGGAGCTGTATGAGAGAAGCAAAACGAAAAAATTAAAAGAAAAATGTGGCAACGCTTGATGAACGCTGTCATCATTGCCATAAATCCTGCATTTTTTTAATTTTTTTTTGTGTTTTCGTATTAGTATTTCTAGTATTATGATTTTTCTAATTGTGCTTTTGTGTGTTGTGTTTTCTGTTCTTGTACCAAATAAATGTTTTATCTATCTATCTATCATAAACTTTTTAGCCGAAAGACGTCCACTTTCATCTAAAATTTTAATGATGATGATCACGACGAAGATCAAAACAAAAATGTTAATTGCTAAGACCCGTAATAAGTAGCGGTCTCATGTACGTCATGTCAACGTGCGCGTATGTACGCGTGGAAAAATAGAAGGACTATTTGACTAGGGATTTCTTTCATTATTGGTATTGAGGCTCGTGTAATCTCGCTCTCGCGTTTAATGACCGCGGATGCCATGGGTTAATATTGTGATGGTGTAGTGGTTGTCAGCTTAGAAAATCTCATACGCAAGTTAGAATTCATTACCATGAGTAGGATTCTTTTTGGATTTTCTTACCTGAATAAGATAGGCGACATTTTAAAATTTAAAACTTCACAGATAAACACACAAAAAGTTTCTAGCAGCACATTCGACACAACAAAACAAACAGGATACCAGGCGCACATACTAAACATAGAGCTCTTTCCATTCACAGCAAGCACGTGTTCGTGGTACCTCTGAAGCGTTGCCTCGCGCGCTTCCAGTATTCCGGATGCGCGCGCGTGTGCCCACCCGAGTACGACCCCGTCTGCGGTACTGACGATAAGACTTACTCCAACAAATGCTTTTTGGAAATGGAGAACTGCCGATCTAGGTAAGTTCTTAAAGCTAATACTTTTACCTCTACCACTTCATGCATTAAAAATATAAATTCAGGTAAAGTTCTTAAATTAATACTTCTTAAGGATGGAATGTACCGGTCTAGGAGAGTTCTTTGGGCTTGTGGGGACCTGGTACTTCTCCATCAGTGTTTCACAAATTCTGGCGATCCCGTTTACAATGCTGCCAGTCTATTCCGTCAAAATCTCAACGTGTAAACTTAGGTAAATCGAGTGATTCCATCTTGTTTTATACGGTTTGTCAGTTCACTGCATGTTTAGTTCACCTCAGTTAACACCGTGAGAGGTTTATAAAATGGTGGAAAACAAACGACAACTTGGAAATAGATAACGGCCGGTATAAGTGAGATCTTTGAGTTTATAGAGTGGCCTGGTACATACTTTAACTTCATCACAAAATTATTATTTTTTGTGATACTGCATGGGAAAGACGATTTTTTCGGGAGATAAAAAACTGTCGGCCTAGATTCAATTCCTTGAAAAGAAATACAATATTTTTCTTCCGATAGGTTTTTTAACTGAATTATTCCTAACGACTATTTACTTATACGTCTTACAGGGTTTGCCCTTTACGTCATATATTGCTATGACGTAAAGGGCAAACAACGATTATATTTGTCGCATAAAAATTGTGTTATGCGACAAATATAATCGTTGTTTGATCATTGCATTGATTGACTAGTCGATGTTGTTCCCGTGACATTTTTTGCATAAAACTCGTGTCTCCTTGGAAAAATTCAGCAATATTAGAGTGTTAGTCAAAGGGGCGACTAATGGCAAAAAAAAATATAGTTTCTGTTTAGTTTTTGCCGGTTTTTCTCTATAGGAAACGACCAATTCGAACCGTGCACTAAATTGTAACGTTTTATAAGTGTCCGTGTAGGCCTGAAACAGTGACAGAAAAAATATTTTTGAATTTTCAATTTTATATGCCTGTAGCTTTATGAGCACATGCAATACAAGCTGTACTGAATGAAATCTCTGTTTAAAATCAAATTTTTAAAATACTCAAACTCCGTTATGTAAATACATTGTGTAACCTAACATACTTATCTCCTAAACAAATAAATATAACTATGTTAATAATGAAAACTATTTGCGTAAATTATCTTTCACAATCGACGTAAAACATGTGATTACTCAGTAAATAATTTAATCATTCCATTCCTAATGTTACTTTATGCCATTTACTCCTGACGGTAGTTCATTGACAGATTTTTAATGACAAATAATGAAATTGCGCAATATTTATATATTTATCTTCAACCTGGATGCCAAATAAAAAAAAATCAAAGTATTCATAAAATGATTTCTCTTAAATACACTTGGATGTCGGTACAGGTTGTTACGTTAAGCTGTAGTAATATTTTCAAAATAGATCGTATCGACAGTAGCGACTCGAGATGCCATTGCTTATAAAATTAATTTGTGGCCTCGCAAATGCGCTGAACACAAGTTAAGGTGTGCTTACACGTGCAATTTTTTGAGCAATTATTGCTTGGCAACACCACTTGACCAATATGTACACCAATTACAATGAAATGCTAATTTTTTTTCGGCAATATTGTTTTTAATTGCATAGTTGCCAAATATTTGAGGAGCTCGTGGCTAAATAATAACAGCCGCACAGGTCGATCTTCAAGTTTAAGCAATGCTTGGCGAGTTCGGTCTGTTGATGGGTGTGACGAGAATTTGGCGAAAAACGCTAGGCAGATGCTGAGTTGCAAAACATTTCGCGAATTTTCGCTTGCAGCTGTAGCCGTTGCTTTATACTTTGTGACGTCAGAATCGACTAATGTTGCTTATAATTGATTTTGTTACTCTTGTAAGCACACCTTTAGCCATAATCAGAATTGTCAGGGGCTACCAATGTGTATGAGTGAACGGTAAAACTTACTGACACGTTTGATTTGTATAGAAATATTGACACTGCTGTCTCTAGCCTACGCAGTTTCTGGTGTCTATAAGAATCAGCAAGTATGTGATTTCTTTAAGCAGCCGAATTTGCCAGTAAGGCCCCGTTAAGTGCAATTAAAGTTATTCGGATTTCACGAACGACCAAGAGAAATTTTCGATAAGGAAGATTTTTTTTAATTAATAGCTGATTATTTATTTCTTTACAGGAGCCTGGTACAACTGAAACACCTGGGCACGTGCACAGACCCCATCGCGGAGGAACCGAAAAACTATCTCTATCGATAAACTAATCGATTAACAGTCATATCGATATCTCGCTTTCTTTCCATAATCATACTCTCGGGAGCGAGTCCCACTATTAGTGCCAACTTTTATAAGTAAATATATACTGTAAAATAATGTAAGTGACCAATCTTCGTCTTCCAATAATCGATAAATTTAAGTATCACTTAATTTATGTTCATAGTTTAATCGATTGAAAATCGATTAGGGTTCCACACTAATCAATTGCAAAATACTTCGTATTCGGTTTTTAATAGTAACGGTATTTGGATCTTTCTGCTTCGTAACTTAGTGTGGCAATTCTTATTCGGCTCATATCGAGTAGAAAAATCGATTAAACTATACAAATCCAAAAGAACTTTTACAATTTAAAAATAGACCAGTACAAACATTCGAACTCAAATTCGCAACATGGCAGATAAAATGGCCGCCCTTACTAAAAACTCTTTAGATAATGTTTAGTGATCTTAGAATTAATATTTGACTGTTTATTTATTCTATTTATTATCTGTGCGTACCTAGTGTAAGATCATTATTTTTTGTAAATAATTAGTGAATTTTTCGACGTATTTATTGATTTTTCATAAGGATCGTTGCATTTAGAAGAAGACTTTTATTATTTAACGATTATGACAATAAGAATTTTCACTCGATTTGGAGACATTTGTGTGCATTTGCCGCCTATTTAAGCGGAAATCTAAAATGGGTTTCAAACATTTAACTATTCTAAATAGCTGTTTCATGTTTTCGTTTGACGTTTGAACAATTCACTCTCAATTACAAGTGCGTAAAAACACACACAATTTGTAAAAGTTATTTAAGAGCTTTACGAACATTTCAAATGTTAAACGAAGATGCTACCATTGCAATTCAAATGAATGAAACAGTTATTTCCATAGCATTTCGGATGATTTTAAACGATTTTAATCGATATAAAATAACATAGTTTTACGTATTTATTTTTAATTTTTAGCCTAAATAATAACTGAACAAAAATTCTACTTTTTAGTCAATTGGAACTGCGTTTTTTCAATTTATCTACACATTAAATATACTACATTTCAATAACATTTTTTATACTCTATAATCATAGTCTACAGTGTAATGCCAGGTGTAATAATGAACCAATAAAAAGATTTTACAATTTTCCTTATTTTATTTATCTTTAAATATTTTTTCATAACCGACTTCAAAAAGTTTTTTCTGGCAGTTGTGAAAAAAATTTAAGTTGTAAGTGCATTGTTTAAATTTGTGAAACAAGTATTATTGAGTATACTGAAAATATCATTATTTCTAAGGAATGAGCAGCAACACACACCTGTAATATGTTTCGAATTCCCTCAAAAATAAGACTAAGGTTACATCATTACAGACCTGTTGAAGTTGAAGTTGCAAGTTTCAACAAGGCTCAAGATCATGATCCAGAATTACTTAATACAACGTTCAAAGACTTTATATAGAATACTGTTAAAAACTATGATTTTACTATTGGTCCAAGAGCTGGTAGACATTTTTGTCTAGGTGATTGAGGCAAGCTGAAAACTATTTCAATACCTGTTCTATAATACCCTTATACAGAACTGCAGATCTGGCTGGGGAGAAGCGTCTACATAAAATAAACCCTTATATTTTCAAAGTTACGATTTTCTTTTTACAGAAAATATCCTCGAGGCTTGAGGTGTTTGAGGCAAGCTGAAAACTTGTTCAATACCTCTCTTATTAAAATAGGAGAGATAAAGAAAACGTTTTCAGCTTGCCTTAAACACGTACCCAAAAATGTATACCAGCTCTCTTACTATATTACTGCAAAGCATGTTTTAAAAGCAAAATGATTTTTTTCAAAATTCAATACTTTCGTCATTATTTTTTAGACCGTACCTACCGCTATCGCAATACATTGGTACGCAATGCGAGCAATCAGGTTTTCTTAAAAAAACACAGTTCAATAGCCTTGTATGACACTATTTAGATCTAGAAGATTAGCCTCTTAAGCCCCAGTTTAGAAGAATGACCTCTTTAGTCTCAGGCTACCGACCGATTACCGTAGTCTATTTCTGCAATTTGCCCATACAGAACCTGGCGACCAGGTCGATGGGGAAGCCGACTGGTTTGAAGTACATCGAGAGCTCTTCAACTAGAACCCTGAACTTGTCTGAGAATCCTTCTAATGCTTCCATCTTGAAGTCATCGTTGTAAGCCACTATTGCACCTGTAAATTTGTCAGGAAGTAAGATTCCTTTTTATCTTAATTTGCAGTACAATAATACATACACTCATCATCGCAGGTTTTTTTCCCTTGGGATTAAATAGAAACTATGGGACACCACCTGCTACGATCTTTACATTCTAATACATTAGTGGCCCTACAATTCCGATGTAGAAGCAAGACGGTGCTATACAAGAAAAATAGCACTATCTCTTTTTTACATCGAAATCATCATGGCATTGGCACGTTACAGCAGGGAAGCTGGCCTTTTCGAAGAAGTTGACCCATAAGCTCAATCAATCAATCAATCAAATAGTTTATTTGTGATACATGGGTTGCATACAGGTGTTGATTACATAATTATATACTAAATAATGTTCATTCCATGATCAGCCACTTGGGCATACAAATTAATGAGCCTACTTAAAATAGTTAAGTGAGACTATAATTATAATATTCTATTGCATATAAATTAATTTAATTGGAAATGTCATATTATTATTTAATTATATTAATTCCACTACTCATGCATGACAAACACAAACAGTCAAACAACAATAAAATCAGAGTCAAGTGGATATGAGACATTTAAACAATCCTAGCGAGCTCCGAGTGTATGTCCTTTTAAGGCAGTGGCTCCCAACCTTTACTTGACCAGGGACCATTTTGACTTTGCTTTGTTGCTAGCAGGGACCAGGAATCATGAAGAAAATTAAAATGTGTTAATATAAACTTTTATAATAAAAATATTCAATACGTGCTGCATGGGTATTCTTTGAAATCAAAAGTAACAAGCATTGATAAAAAATTAAAATATTTTTTGCATCAAAGACATTTTTGAGGTGAAAAGAGTGAGACATTATAAACCTTTTGCGGACAATATTTTGACCCTTGCGGACAACCAGTGGTCTGCAGACCAGTGCTTGGGTGCTACTGTTCTAGGGCGTCCACTCCCAGCGTTTTCACTCACATCTGCATTTTATTCATCACATCGCTCAGCAACACAATCAAACCATCTCAGCATACTTCTTCACTATTGTACAATATAACTTAGCTCACTATTAAGTACTACCTACATACCTATTTCTGCTGAAAAACATTGTGGCTGTCTTTTGGTGATATAAAGCACATGAGACATTTCAGTGTATTGAATACTGCAGTTGTTTATTGCCACTAAAATATTATCTCAGCTAAAATATTTTTATCGTTGTCAGCCTGAATTCCTACAGCAGTCCACTGCTAGGCGTTGGCCTCTCCAATAGCAAGCCATTTATTGCAACTCTCAATTTTCAGCAACTCTTATGTAGCTGCCCATACCAGCCACCCTGCGAAGATCATCATTCAACCTAGCCTGAGGATGCAAAGCTAACGTTCGCTGATTTACGGTCTCCACTCAAGAACACGTCTACCGTTATCGGTTCTAGGCAAAATATTTATTGCTAAGTATTTTAGCTTCTACTAGGAATCGGAACAACTGTATTTTATATTATGCAGGGGTGTTACGTAACCACCCGTTTCTTGGACAAGTATCGATATAAAAAACTTGATACCATGAAAACTCCATATTACATATACAGAACAAGAGGAACTAATAAAAAATAAGTCTTGTATAATAATCATATTTGAAGCAAACTAGGATTATTTTCAAAGAACTTACCTGCAATAACGGCATAAGAAAGAAACCACATAAAGAATACCATTTTAGGTTATGCCAGCTCCTTCGACTTATCTGTAAAAAACAATGGTTAGATTTTAATGCTACAACTAAAACAAAAACTAATAAGTGGACTAGAATTTTTGGCTCGGCTGGATGCATCATCATTATCAATCAAGAGACATCTAGAGCTAGACATTGGACAATAGACTGCACTCAAAATCGCTACAGCAACGGTACAAAATTTGAGCAACATTTACTGGTTTGAAGGTCTCAGCGGTTCTGAGCAAACTTGGTTTGATAACATAACAACCCTGATCTATTCCCTGAACTATGGTAGGCACCTGCCAGGATTGCGGAAAATGATTGATCGAAAGAGTCAGCGCGGCCCTAAGAAACATGGATGGATTTTAGTCAGTAAGAGTCTGATAAAGGAGTCATTTGATGATTTCCCATAATTAAAATAAAATGGTAGGCGCCAGATAAACTTGCCATAAAGTACATTGACCTTTCCCTAATAACCCTTCGTAGATACCTGAACAATAAATTATGAACCGTTTTTCATTACTAGAGAACGTAAAGGATCACGATAAAGTCAATAAATGTAAATGGGTCAATGGCCGTTATTGCACACTTATCTGGTGTCTACCATATCAATTTTGGTAGCACTTTCTTATACACACCGGATGCACGACACACAAACATACACACATTTTACCAGTTTGGTCCGTGGATACATATCGAGACTTCTCCGTGCCTCGGAAAGCACGTTAAGCTTTTGGGCCCAGCTGACACCAGTCTTGCTAAGAAGTACCGCATTACTAAGTTACTGGGTTGTGGAGGTCATGTTAATAGTAGCTCCATGTAAAATACTGGTACTGAGCTGAATCTGGTTAGACCGGGAGGAAGCCGACTCCAATATAGATGGGAAAAGAAATGGCAGATTGTTCAAGTCACATGTAAAGAAGAGAGCGAGCTATCCATCATAACCATATTTCTTTCCCCGATCCATGTTACTTGTGGTCAAAGACATTAAATTTATACTACTAATTTCTTCCTTTTCGGTCAACGCATTCCAACAATGATATATTATTAATACTGACCTGTAAACATTTCCCACGTGTTTCTGTGTGTCTTTAGTATGTCGCATTATATATTTAGGCTGTTTAAGAGCAAGATTTTTCATGCAACATTTTGTACTTTGATAGAACGACGTGCCTGACGAACACAATCAGATACGTCAATGTTTTTTTCTACATTTTGGATTTTTTGGCAGCTGCAGATGTCACATTTATTATTTGTGACCAAAGATTGCTATTTTGTTTAGATTAGAAGCTGTAAAGGTTCGTATAACGAGATCGTATTATTTATATTTTTTTAAGAACATTGAAGTCCTACATCTATAAAGGAAACTAAAGAAATAAAAACAGTCAGCTAGAAGCTAATACAAGGTCGTCACGATTAGTCATAGATCACAAAGTTCGTAAAATAAGATACCACTCTTTTTCTTCTTCGTTTGCACAGATGGGAGTCGATCGCGACCTCATACAATTCGTCTCAAAGTTTTGCAGTTTTCTGCAGTGCATGCTGCCTCATGATACACGAATCAGTCTCCGCCAACTCCACATCTTGTAAGCATGCAAGCGATCTTCCTGCTTTATCGAGTTTTAATGCGCCACGCTTCCACGCCAGGTAAAAAGGTTGAACAAAGCAGTGCTCTGACCAATCGTATTCTGGTTTTCCTTCGGAAACCACGGTTTTTCGATATGTTTCGCAGATTGGCAGACTTGTTTTTGCACTTATGGTAATACCAGTACAACACTGCATTTTTTAAGACAATACCCTAGTCTTTCATAATGTTACTGTATTGATAAATAGATTTGATCGTAAATAAACTTGGGCTCAATGGTAAGAAATCACCAACGTACAGTTTAAGAGCATGACAATAACGATTACGAGTATTTGTACTTTCTTTTCATGAAAAAATGGTCAGTACCCGGCAGTGGAAAACTTACGGCATAGTAAAAATATAACGTGGCTGTCTAAATTACAATCTTTGTCAACTTTAAATTCATTTACATCATAGAGAAGTTTGGAAAAATTATATCTCACGGTTTTATCTCTATTGACCGAGTTATTTTAGACAATCTAACATTTACCATTAAAGATATAGCGGATCTAGTTACTACCATTTAAACAGTTGTATAAATATTAGCAAACATTTAATTATAAAACAATTTTGTTTACTTACGCATTTAATTAATTTACTTTACATACTTACGCATTCAAATAAATAAATATTGCACGCTGCCTGTTTTATCTGTCGGTTTAAGTATTCAAAGCTTTGTAATAAACTAATAAAAAATCGCTGATGCCATAGTCAAAAAAATAAAGACATAAAGAGGGTCAGCATTGCGATCCTGTAAACATCGGTGAAGTGAACATGAAGTGATTTTTGAATTCAAACAAACAAGATAGAATGACAGTTCACTTCATGCTCACTTCACTAAATTTTACACTGTAAGATGTTGATAGAATACCGGCACACTAATTTCTACCTAAAAATGTGCCCGCAATATCGTGCCTCTTTGACCATTGTTAAAGAAAGCCAGAAGACTGCAGTCTGACAACCATGTACGAGTCTCGTCAAGAGGAAACTTTTAGCCCAGTGACTGGGAAACGGAGGTCATTGGTGCAATTCTGCCGGTCTATTCTGATCACGTCTCACCATGTAAACTTAGGTGGAGAGTGCGTGCGGTGAACTGTCATTCCATCTTGTTTGTATGGATTGACAGCTCACTTCATGTTCGCTTCACTTAAGTTTACACGATGAGGTTTTTACAGAATCGCACTGCTGTAAAAATCTCACATTGTAAGCTTAGGTGAAGTAAACATGAAGTGAGCTGTCAATTCAAACAAACAAGATAGAACGACATTTCACCTTTTGCCCCCTTCACTTAAATTTTTACGGTAAGATATTTGCATATTAGACCGGAAGAAAAGGCAGTCGCTTCATTTAAAATAGTGGTAGTATGAGTTCGACTGGAAACCTACCGATCGAAAGTAATCCAGTGACATTAAGAAACGCTGCTAAAGAAATAAATAATGTAGGTAGAGATGGGACTATACCCGGTAAAAACCCAGAATTTGGGTAAATACCCATTCATACACATTTTTACCTTCCCATTTTTAATTTATACCGGGTAAAAATTAAAATCAGTTTCATCATCATCATCATCATCATCATCTACAGCCCGACTTCGCCCACTGCTGAGCATAGGCCTCTCTTCTCTTGTGCCAATCCCCACGTTCCTGTGCCAGCCTCATCTAGGTTCTACTCGCGATGGCAACAATGTCGGCCGCCCATCTCGCCACCGGCCGACCAACACTTCTTCTTCCAGTCCTCGGACGCCACTCGGTCACTGCCTTACTCCACCTATCATCACCGCGCCTTGCCAGGTGTCCTGCCCAGCTCCATTTTAGTTACGTAATTCGTTTTCCGATGTCGAATACCTTCGTACGTCTTCGGATCTCGACGTTTGGAACTCGATCTAATAGACGTATGCCAAGCAGTTTAATTCAAACTAATTATTATATTTTTTAATAGATACTTTGACATACACAATTTTATAATTTATTTTTATTTGAGACCGTCGTCAGCACAACATACGCGGACATTGTTTTCTCATTAGAACAAGAGAAGAGTATAGCACTGTAACTGTCCAATGGGGGACGACGAGGAGGGGAGGGTGCATTTCGTTAACTAGATAGTGCTCCGCCATTTTGTTGTGCACGCGCCTCACAGTCGCGCTTCGTGTTTGTTTTCGTGTGTCTAACGTCTGAGTTATACTTTTACGATTTCTGTGCAAAGAAATTATAAAAGTAATGCGTGCTTATGGCGAATCAAAATGTGTAGTTTTGATTGGAGATAACGCCAGAAATCTTCAAAAAGCTTTCCACAAGTAGTGCCTCTTAATTGAGCAGCTCATACATTGAGCTTACTAACTCACAACATAATTAAATGTGAAATTATTAAAGGATTTATTGGATTAGCTACGGATGTTGTGAAAACAATAAAAAAGAGCCAGCTTTCGAACTCACTACTAAATAAAATTCTTAAAGGCAGTGTGCAGCTTTTAGTTAACTTTAAAACATGTGCAGTCAGAGTCAGTGCAGTACTCAACATTTGTTTTTATTCTAAACGGTTTATTTTATTTGAAAATTTATGTTGATTAAAGATTTAACCGATCGGCTCGAGCTCCTTGGCATGGAGTTGACACCCAGTCTCACGGAACGCAGAGCTAAAAGGCTCATTGGCGACGTAAGACTGGTGGATGCCAAGCTTCACAGCTTGGCTCATTGCCGCAAGGTTGCCTGCTTGTCGGTCTTCTACAGATTGTACTTCGGGAAGAGTGTCCAGGAAATCCACGACCTCATCCCACCGGCCCCCTTCTACCATCGGACATCTAGACGCACTGCAAGTTACCATCCCTACCTTGTTGCTAATCCACCAATTCGCACTAAACGTTTCCAAACGTCTTTTATAATGCGCACAGCAAAGGAGTGGAACTCTCTGCCAGCGTCTGTGTTTCCTAACGCATACAACCCTAATCTCTTTAAAATTAGAGTGAACAGGCTTCTTCGGGGTAAGCTCGCTCCATCGTTGACTTTGTCTCTGTCATCTATGACCTAGACTAGAGTCAAGAACAAACCCATATTAAATTAAAAAAAAAAAAAACATTAAAAGAAATTTGAGTTCGTTTTATTTAAAATCCATATTTTATCTTCAATTGTCAAGGTCAAAATTACCATGGTAGATCGTAGTATTAATGACGAAGCCACTTAAATAATATAAAGACATTATTCATTTTATGACGAAGCCATTTAAATAATATAAAGACAGTACTCATTTTTTACCCGGTATTTTTTATTAATACCCGGTATAAAAGGGTATTTTTTCTTTTTTACCTTTTCTAACCTTTCCTTCCAATTTTTACCTTCCCATTTTTTACCCACCGGCCCATCTCTAACTGTAGGTAGTTCTCTCTTTGTTAAAGTGATTTCATTCAAAATAATGCGCTGACATTTTATCACTTCCATAGCATTATGTTATGTACAAAGCAACATTCTGTTCATCTAAGCCTTTGATTCCTTGATAAGTAATTGATCTTTTACACAAATATAACTTCTAGACATATATCAGAGAGCTTCTTTGCAAACTGACTCAGTTTATAAGTGAACGCGAAAGCTGAACGACGAGCAGTCTTGCCGTCTTTACGCTTTAGATTAAATGTGAAAACTATTTCTTTAATAGTTTTCAGTGAAAATGGGTTGCAAATAAATGTTTTTTGTAGGATACGTTTAGTTTATTGTAATTTTAATTATTAGTGATAAATTAACAGTGATATTGTTATTAAGATTTAATTTAGATTTTTGTTAGAGTTCTTTCCAAAAGTTTCATAAATTTTGTAGTTGTATATAGTTTATACGGAGTTTAAAAATGGCGAAATATTACTTTATTTTCTCTGAGGGGAGCAAGATCAACCAAATAATATGTGCTGTACTCAGTAAGTATCTTTGTATTTATTTTAATGTACTAATCTTCATGAAAAATATTCGTTTAATATACACCTACCACTTCTGAAACAAGTGGCTGAAAGTTGATTTTGCATCATATAACATATTTTAACCGACTTCTTTGGTATAGGTACCTAATATTTAATGCATAGACAATACGAAATTTCTCTATGTGAAACTTTTTTTTTAAATCCTAATTTCATTCATAAAATCCTCATAATTCATAAGTTCCTGGTTTTTTGAACGCACGTTTATTCATACATATATCCAAATATTAGAGTTCACGGTCATATTAAAATCAATGAATGGTCATTAACGTTTTGCGTCTGCAAGTGTGCGACGAAAAATAGAACATAATATATCAGCTCTGGAAGTTTCCTGTGAATCTGATAAGAAGTATAACCTAGTATTTATCAAAATCTTGAATTTCTCACTAAATTTTAAACAAGGCATTTTTTTCAATAGACATTACTTTTTTCAACTGAATAAAAAATAATATGGCTGTCTGACGTACCCGTATTTTCTAAGAAAAAAAGCAGTCAACCCATCACATTTTTATTCCTCGGTAAAAGTTATCTGAGAATTGAAAAATAAGACAAATTAAACCATTCAATGCCTGGATGATACAGACCAAATGTATTTTAAAAATAAAATGTCGTTTACATGGAGATTTGAGTGGACCATGATGATGTTGATGAAAAGTATTTTTTAACCCAAAGAGCAACAAGCTTTTCTATAAAATTCGAAAATATTCGTTCATTTTCATAATGCTATTCACACTAATATTAATCACGCTAGAATATTCTGTTACTACAAAAAAGATCAGGGATCTATAGTTGATAAAATTGTGAAAGACAGGTGCTTCTAAATCGTATTTGATATCGCCAGTAAACCTCCCGGTATTTGCTTATGGCGCCTGTATCGGATGGATGTCTCCAATGTCACTGCTACTCCAGTCCAAGGACTCGCCTAGAGGGATCCCACTTACAGATTATGAGGTTAGTGTCTATTAGTTTGGATTATCGACATTAATTCTATTGCTGACAAGAACCTACTTAAATCTCTTGAATACAATGTTTACACAACAGTGTGAAATAAGTATTTGAATGCAATCGCAACTTAGGGTCCCAAGATGCTGCCGGTCGATCTCAATCCATATAATCAAGATGGAATGACAGCTCACTTCGTGATTACGTGACATCTTGATAATATGGATTGACAGCTTCACCCAAGCCTTCACTTCGACATGTTTACAGAATCGACCAGCAGGTTCTACCTAGTTTGGGGACAACCATATAAAAAAACAGAATTTCAAAAAAATTGTTACCAACAAGATTATTACTTTATACGAGATGGAGGGCACTATTGGTATCCCGACCAGAGGCTGAATTTGGCAAAGTGTTGTCCGTGTGAATTAAACTATTCATTTTCATACAAATTAGTGCCCGATCACTTGGTTTGGTTGTGGTACGAGTGAAGTCTCTCTTAGAATCTAGATTATATTTTTAGGGACCCATGTATCTGACTTTTATGGGTGTACCAAACAACCCGTCTTACACAACACCGGCCTCAAATTTGAATGTTTAAGTTTTTCCTCAGATTTCATGGATAGCAGCGGCGCCGTACTTTACATGCATACCGGCGGACTACCTAATGGCAATACTAAGTGATAAGTTCGGAAGAAAGTTGACTTTATTCTTCATTTCTGCCATAGCATTTGTAAGTTGTAGAATTAGAATTAAGTTTTCTTTATCTATACAAATCACCACCCGCTCCGTGGATATGCTAGGTAGTAGTGAAGGATGAGAAAAAGAAATCAATAATACATTTATTTAGCACATGGAACACGCACGGTACCTACATAGATATAACATAAAATGGTATGCCAAAAACAGGTGCGTATCTTACGGCTGCACTAAAAAGATATTGGCCGCTTTATCTACCACTTAACGGACCCTTGTTTGAACGTCCAAGGTGTGGGTCCCTTTAATATCTGGGTGAGTCAGGGAGCGGTTGTTCTAAAAGAAGTACTATTGCAAGCCTTGTTAGACTAGAAGTCATTTTTGCACTAGTAGAATAATCACACTTTGAACCCCGTAAAAGATAAGAAAGAAAACTTGTTTATTTGGAATTTAGTTAAACACAATGTAGGTAAATAGTGACTTGAAAGCCATAAAACCTTGTCCGGCAGATTTGGTGTTGCTGTAAACCCCGATAAGTATATATAATATATTTTGAAAAACTTTTCGCCGTCAAGCACGAAGACAATGCTTGTACAGACCCAAATTTTTCCCATCATCGATTATGGTGACGTGTGCTACTATGACCTGAATGCAAATCTCCTCAACAAACTTGACCGCCTTCTAAGTTACTGCATTCGATTTGTTTTCAATCTGCGCAAATATGACCATGTCTCTGCGCATCGGTCGCTTTTAAAGTGGTTGCCCATGCGCGAGCGTAGAGAGCAAACAGTTATTACTACCTTGTTTTCATTTCTCGACTTTCCTAACTCCCCCAGTTATCAAGTCCCTAACTTTCAATATATTTGGCCAACCACAATCGGAATCTACGCTCATCACATAACCGTTTTCAATTTCCCACTCACAGTACTGACTTTGCGACTGTTAATAATATGCATGTAATATAGTGGCATTATTTTATGCAACCCCGTAAATGATATAGCAGGTTTAACTCCTACTATAGTCTAATAATAAGTCATTTCCTCTACTCGACTCAATAAAATTAACAAATATGTTTATAGTTTTTTATTAAATAAAATATGGAGGTATGCGGTACAGAGAGTAAAGACCCGCACACCTCCACCGGAAAGGGGAGGATCCTCCGAACCAGACGGTTGTTGTGTCTGGTGGGCAACTGCCCGATAGTTGATATTCGACTATTGTAAATGTTCAAATCGCACGGCGAACTTTGCTTGCGCGATGCAGGACTTTGTTGTTAGTTCGTCGTAGATGGCGCTGCAGTTCTTTTTGTTGCCGTACAAATTGATGCCGCTACAAATAGAGTTTTTATTCGTTGTCATGGTGACTGCACCAAGTTGAGTGAAGATATTTTTTATTTGGATTTAAAATTTGGCCTTATAGGTATTTTATCAGTCTTGTCTTAAAAATGCTTTTACCAAATATTTAAACAACCTTCAAAGACACTATGTTATAAAAACATTGAAAATGCTAACTTTTCAGGCGTGTTGGACAATCAAACTGGCATCAATGGAAGTTTGGGCTTTCATCTTGGCTAGAGCGTTGTTTGGCTTAACGATGGCGGGTGCCTACGTCACCTGTCCATTGTACACTAAGGAGATCAGTTCAGCTAACGTTAGAGGGATGCTTGGAACTTTGGTAAATACCTAGATCTTTCGTTCGTTGCTAGCTCTGGCAATACTCGGAGTTATTTTAAGTATCTGTTCATAGATAATAAATTCATATAAATATGTACTAAAGTAGACACGTCCCTTTAAAGAATTGAACGACGACTGAGTTGGAGGATATAAATCCTCAGGAAGCAAGAGTGTACAATAAACAAATGTACCTGTTGAAGCCTAAATGAATGTTCCATAAAAAAACTGTAGATGCTATCATCTAGTCTTTATTAAATATTCATTTCTACTTTCGGATATTCACTTCATCACTTTCATGTGATGTGATGTGATCTTATTAACGCCGGCCGTAAATAAAATAATTCTTTGCGTTAATCTGTATTTGTCTTCAAATGAAATACTTCCACGAAGTTATATTAATCTGCCATTCCCTTCTAGGTTATCTTATTTCACACAACGGGTAACCTGTTCCTATTCGTCATTGGTGACATATTGAGCTATCGCACCATCCTATGGATTTGTCTGACGCTGCCGACATTACATCTTGTTCTCTTCATTATGATGCCGGAGTCACCGTCGTACCTAATCAAGAAAGGAGATACAGAGGTAAGAGCCATTTTATTATATCCTATGTTAGCTTGTTCCATTCTACATGTGTCTAGCAGTTCACTTAATAGGCTTTACTGTCTAAAACGATAGTGAGTTACATTTGTTTCTATCAATGCCAATTAAGAAGTGAATATTATTCACCGTACCATGTTATTTTGAGATCTATCATAATATTCTGACTATGGCATTGAATTTTGGACCATTGTAGACAAAACCAGTAGACTTTTTATCCTCTCATTTGTTACATCATCCATTAGATCTTGCATGTATTCCTCGCACGGGTAGGCAGGTGTTTACAGTAACATTACCTAATCCTATCCATAATTTGCTACTAGAAACACTAAAACAATTTGTTCAACTTTGGGATTTGCAGAAACCATGCCCAGTTGCTTTCGAAATAGTTATACAAGCCTTGCTACTATGATTTCTAAATATATATTACTATTGTAATTTTCCTTCCGTTTGACAATATTGACCGGAGCAAGAATTTTATTTGAGCTGTTAGATAAAATTAAATTCCCAAGATCTTCATAATACAAATATTTAACAAATGAAACGTTTCAATAAAATAGGTTTTTCATACAGATAACGTGCTTAGATTTGACTGATAGCAACAATGGTGTGATTTTAAAACAAATAATGCACTGTATCATCATCACACTTGCGTAACGCGATGGGGTAGACACTTCAAGCCAAATTCAAGGCGTGTAAGTTCAGATTTTAGGCTACTACTGACTTTTTTTTAGCTTGAACTGTACCACTGATCCTTCACCTCAGTCCTATTATTTCCTTTTTCTTGTGGATGGAAAATCATCATATGACTTGAGCTAGCTAAAACCCACCCGCGTTCCTTCAAATGCTCTTTGCCACTGTAACTCTTTCGAACAATTCCGCAATTCTGGTATTGATTGATACGTTACTTTTGTAATCGTAATTCTCTTACTCTCATCTCAATATATTTGGAGCTGGCTCTACAATCTCAGTAGCCTAAGTCCTAATTGGATATACTTCTACTATCACGTTTCACAAAGTCCATCCTTTGTTTCATCGGTCTTTTGCTGCACTTACAATATGCCATATGTATTTATTGTTTCCATACTATTGTTTTGCAGGAAGCAATCAGATCTATGGCATGGCTCAGATGCAGAAAAGAAGATGACCCCAAAGTGATAAGTGAGGTAAATCAAATAAAGAAAGAGCAAATGAAAGATGACGACAGCAATCGTTTCGTTATAAAGGCTATTCGTAAGTTTTTTCTTAAATTAATAAATATTGGCGAAAATTCAGCAATGTTTACAGAAATCCTCGCGAATGGAAGTGCAAAGTGGAGGTGAAACCTACATTATTATCTACGGTTACCTATAAGCACACTTCCTATTACAAGTGTAATATTACTGGTGAAATGTAGGGGTAATAAGATGTAGGCCTATATTCAACCCTTCAGGGATTATTTTTGATGATATTATGGCGTGCATTCATGTGAATACTATAAAACCACAATATACTCTGAAAAGTATAAACTTGAGAGCAGATTAATACTCCACGCCTTAAAAGAATATCAACATCATTAAGCTAAGTGCTTAAGTGCAAACTTTTTCCTTGACTTTCCTCTAGTGGTATTTTCCGTAGATCGAACTGCACCTGTGCAATTAGTTTAATACAAGGTGTGGTTTGATTACCCCAATAGCCCCAAATTTTGACACGGTTGTCAGTTTTCATCGTGTTTTGATTCACCGAATGTTCTATATTATTTTTGCTGTTCTCGGCTCTATTAATTCCAATCAAGTCCATTAGCGTTGGGACATGGTCAAGCACGCTGTCCAATTGCGTCTCATTGCGCGTTTGAAAAAAGGACAGCTGTTTATCAGTGCGCAACAATTGTTTTTGTTACATCAACAACCGTATACAGAACGCCACGTGCTTTTATTTTATCATTACGCAATTTTTCTTTGTCCACGATCCCACTAATCATAGAATGTTATTGTCATCCATGTATTGTGACCTATGCACATAATATAAGGGCCTACAATCTAGTAAGAGAAAACTGTGTACTTGTCCATATTTGGCAAATTAAAGTTAATATCGAAAAGAAGACCCAAGTTTTGACCACGGAACGACCAATCACAAATGTAATGTTAATTCGGACAACATTTAGAATTTCAATATTCCATTAACCAAAGACAAATATGACAAAACCTTAACAAAAAACAGTAACAGAAATGTGGCTTTTGGTTTTCCCTCTTTATCTTTGTCTACGTTGAATTGAATTATTAAACAAATATTTGAGCATCCCAACTTTTTATGATTGTCTGCTATATTTGTAACATCGTGTGCATTAAGTTTGTGCTACGAATTAGAATAATTTATGTATTACATACATTACATTTTCTTTGTTAATTTTTCGTACTGTTAACAATCATAGATAATATATTTTACTATGATTCTCCGTGCTTGTACTAATGTAGGAAACTAAAAAAAGGTTAACTGGAAATATTGAATCATTTACATTTACTTTTGCATCTCATTCTTTTCTTATGCCAACCACACCTAATAGTTTTTTGATTTGTAACATTTTCTTTTACAGTGCAAGACAAAATATTGATAAGAGCCTTCATAATAGCAATGGTATTAGCTTTAGCAAGAGAAGTCTGTGGTTCAATCCCAGTTCTAAACTTCGCTGGTGAGATTTTCTTGAAGTCTTCTGAGGGATCAGGCATTGTTCTGACTCCTAACCAACAGGCCATGACTTTGGGAGCTGTCCAAGTACTTGGAGCATCAATGGCATCTTTCCCAGTAGAAAAAGCGGGAAGAAAGGTGAGATTTACTTCTTCTTTAAACTTTCCCAAGAATCCAGGACATCTTACTGAATCTTATTACTTTATATGTCATGTTACAGGATTCAGGAAGTTGATGTAAACGGTGAAAGAAGTCTTTAATTTGTAGTTAGAATGTGTTTCTCTGATTTATACACAGTGTTCCAGAAATGCGTGGTCATAGTTAAGGGTGTTTTGTTTAATATATGTATAGTGCAGAAACAAAAGAAAAAAAAATACTTTCCCAAAAAAAATTAGGACAGCAAAGAAACTACCAGTAATAAGGAAGCACCTTAGTTATCCCGTGAATTGCTTAGAAAAAAAACCTAATAACTTATCATATTTTCCTTATATTATCGTGTCTTACCTGTTACGAAAAGCAATGTTTTTTTTTTTCAAATTAATGATAATTATAATCAATTAGGTATAATCTAGAATGTGGTAATTGATGGAATAGGAATCTTAACAAAAAATATGGTTCACATTTTCCTCCTAGAGTCAGATAACAGACTGAGTCGAATGTTGAAAAGCCAGCCGTGCGCTTTTATCCTTTCAATTAATTTTACTAATTTCAGAAAATAGATAATTTTAATAAACCAATTTGCAAAAAAAAATATCAGTCTTCATAACAATAAGTATTATGTTATGTTGAAATCTGATGAACTGATACTCTACCTACTCGTATTTATCCTTATTGAAGAACGATGTGGAAATTAAGGTCCGGATGTTGGACCCAGCAGTAGACATGTGTTATATGGCAGATCATTACAAGAATTTTGTAAGGCCAACAAATTATCTACAGCGTGTTCCAGAAGTGCGTGGTCATATTTAAGGGTGTAATTTTTAAAAAATTAAATTAAAAATTTCAAAACCCCCGACATAAAAGCCTAAAACAAGTTAAATATAACTATGACAAAATAACTAAAAAATAGAACAAAAAAGTATAAACGTGAAACCCTGTAAAAAGAAAAAAATAACTTTGAATTTATGACCCTATGTAAGTACAGCTGAAATTTTTGATTTTTGATTCAATGTTGTCGCGTCGGGGGACCGCCAGGGGTCGCGTTTAAAACAAATCACTTTTCAAGCAGTCTGATGCAGTTGGTGACATTAAATCTTTTACTGAACTAAAGTAAATGCCACCAAACTGCTTAAAAAGTAATTTGTTCGGAACTTTTTAGTATATTATTTTTTAAAGTCACTATTTTTTGTTTTGCTATTTATGACCACGCACTTCTGGAACACGCTGTATATAAATGGTTACTTTCATCATTAAGGGAGTAGAACTGAAAAAGAAACTACGATATTAAAAAATATATATTATCAATTATTTTTCGCAGCCCCTCTTCATAGCCACTGCCTTCGTGTCAGGTCTGAGCATGTGTGCTCTAGCCTCTTGGTACGTTGCTCGGGATTACAACGTCTTCGCACCCCCCTGGTTACCCGTCGTCGCTCTCTGCTTGTGCATCTTTTGTGACGCGCTTGGGCTGCAACCTGTATCCGTCATTGTTATTGGAGAGATCTTTTCTTTTAAGGTTGGTGTTTAGATATTTTTTTTAAAGTTCTTTAAAAATGTCGGAAAATTGCCCACGGTTATCAAATTTTAGATTTTGTTAAGCAAAATAAGTCGGCTTACGGTTCTTTTATTAAATTTCTGTGAAGCTCATTAATATTAAGACAACATCTTATCTTCGACGTTAAAGAAGATGTCGTTGGACTACTTTTTACAAAAAAAAACTTTTTTTGCGCTCGCTGCAATCCGTTATGTAAATCCACTGTCTATTTTATTATGTACCTTTTACGTTCGAGTTTACAGGTATTTTTAAAATAATCAATGAATCTACTCTTTCATTTTCAGTACCGAGGCTCAGTAATGGGCATAACAATGTCAGCAGCATCCCTCGCAGCCTTCCTTCAAACATTATTCTTCAAGCCCTTAGTAAATGCAGTGGGCGCCCATGTAGCATTCTACTTTTACGGTGCGGTGTGTCTTTGCACAACCATTTACGTATTCTTCTATGTACCGGAGACAAAACAAAGAATCTTGGAAGAGATCTATGAAGACTTGAAAACTAAGAAAGAGAAAAAGATAGAGAGAGAGAAGGCGTTAGCTATTGAGGCAGGAAAGGTTGAGGCCTAAGGAGTAGTGCTAGTTGTAAGACCATTGATATTTAAATAAACTTAAGTATAAATCATATTTTGTGTTTTTGATACTCAACATCAACTTTTAAATACAAAATTGACTACATATTATGTCATTGGTATTTCATTAAAGAACGTTTTTATCATATTTTGCCATATAACCGTTCTTCTTCATTCTTTTATAAAATGAAAGTATTTACTTTGCGTAAGATTACTAACGTATACAAATAGTTTATTAATGAAACTTAATGTGATTATTAACAACTGTATATACTTTCTACATTATTCTTTACCGATTCTAGTTTCGTATTATTATCGACATCATATATAGTGACCGAGTATCCATTAAAGAAATTAATAAAAAACGTTATGCATACCTTGTTCGACTTGAGCTAGCTTTCAAGATAATTGCTTGGAAAATATTCTAGGGAAAAATAATATCGTTAGCGACGATTGACCAACAACGATCTATAAACCTCACTTACACTAACATAATTGCTTTTTACGGTCACTTTTTTACTACGTATATTTTCCACAACAAAATGAAACTTAAAAAAAAAGTTTGCATTAGCCACGAGTTTTTGACTATTTTCTCTCCATTCTATTACATCAGTTCTTTTTGGTGTATGCGAAAATACAATATTAATAACAATTATGTGGAAAATATTTCGAAAAAGAATATAGCTGGCGCTGTTATCATGATTTGTGCAATGATTGTTTTTTACTGTGGAGTCATGAAGTACACTAAGTTTAGTGTGACAACGTTCTGGAGCATCTACAACATTATATATTTGGAGTATTTGTTAAACTTCGTAGGAGTATGTCTTATAAACTTATATTACAGCACTACATCAGTGCGTTTGCTTTTACTTCTTTACAAGATCAGCAAATGTCTTTACAATAGTAGCGATACAAAGAACTTCAAGACTATGGCATTTTCCTTAACTGTTACACTTGCAATCTTTTGTGTCATCCTTGTAGTTTTCAAAGTAACTTACGATCCATGTTGGACATTATTCAGAGGAATCTACGTTTCCACGTCAATACTTTTAGATTTAGAAATAATTCAAATTTTGCTATACACTTATATGCTGACGAGTAAAACTATTCGATGGAATTCTATTATAAAGAATTTTGATTGTGGGTATGGCAACGATGATATCACAGTAGATAGAGAACTAATACTTGAAGAAATGCAGAAAACAATGACAACAATTTATGATGCTTGGGATCTGACGTTGAAAACTGCTGGATTTAGTGTAAGTGTACTCGCATTTAGTTATTTATTAAAAGCATTCCATGATTTTGGATAAAAAATAACCAACTGGGGGGATACAATGATGTGGAAGCTGCTTATAAGCAGTAGGGCTTTTTTATGGGTTATAAGTTGTTTTTTTAGAAAAATTCTAAATTAATGCAGATAATTATGCTATTTTTAATATCCTTAGGTACAGTAAAAGAATATTAAGTAGCAATACTCTTTGCAGATTTTGTTTCACTTCATAACTACGTTTGTTCAGACATTAGTTTACGTGGGAGTTCTGATAATATGGTCAAAAGCGCATTTTGTGAGTATAAATGGCATTTTTGTTTATATATGTACCAAGGATAGATGATGTAAAAATATAATAGCTCCGCCAACCACGGACTTTATTAAAGACTAGCTTTTGCCCGCGACTTCGTCCGCGTGGAACAGTTACTTTGGGCAGCCGTTTTTATTTTTAAGATACATTTTTTTTAAAACGCTTGAACTTTATTGTTTATTTACTTTTTATCAAGTTGCTAAATACAAAGGTTCATGGTTTTATCTTCAATAATGACGTACTCCCATACAAACTTTCATTCCGTATTTAAACCCATTTCTCGCGACAAAAGGTCTAAGTCTAGCCTATGTCCTTCTCCAAGGTTTAATTTATCTCTATGCCATATTTCACCTAAATCGGTTCAGTGGTTATTGATGTTGATTCCCCATACAAATTTCCACCCCCTTTTCATGCCTTTGAAGGATGATTTCTGGGATAAAACTATCCTATGTCTTTTCTCAGGCTCTAGACTATCTCTGTACCAAATTTCAATTAAATCGGTTCAGTAGTTTAGGCGCGTTTGCGTAACACACACATAGACAGAGTTACTTTCGCATTTATAATATTATTTGCCATCCCTCTTCACGATGCAATATGCTGTAATATTCCGTGTTCACATTATAAAAGAGTCCTCTTTGTAAAATTGTTGCTATCTAAACTACCAAGAAACGGCCATAATTTGAAAGCAACTTTGTAAGTCATCGAGACAAGATTGCTTTTATCTTTATTGATGACTTTTGCTGTGAAAGGGTTATGATCAAACTTTCTGAATGAATTTGGATGAAATAAGACCTTATATAAATAATAAATGGGATGCAGTGTATACTAGCCGTACGTGTCCATGATATCGTTTTTGATTTAAACACACACATCTTAGGTATATTATATTGACGGAATTCCTAGACGATTATTCTAAAATAATTTAGCTGTCTCAATTGCAGGAGAATTTTGAAGTTATCTTAAGCCATACATTAGGCGTATTCCTATGGTTGACCAAGGTGTTCCTTGTAGAATTGGGGCTATGTCTCGCTTGTGAAGCATTTTACACAGAACTTGGAAAAGCACGGAGCAACGTTGTGCAAAAAGTATCACAGGACTGTAAGTATGAATGCTCAGCGTAGGATGTTTAATGAAAAATATCAAGTGGTAAAACATAAAAATCACACATGAATTCCCCGAAAGATAAGACAAAGGTGACATGTCATTCTTTGTAATTTGGGGCCTTTGTAATAGGGACGGGTTATTTTTATTTATTTACTAGCTTTTGCCCGCGACTTCGTCCGCGTGAAATTTTACAAAAAACGCTTGAACATAATAGATTAAGTCCATTTATATCTTATTAAGTGCTTAAATACCATAATTTATCTTCAATAATGACGGACTTCCATACAAACTTTCATCCCCTATTTCAACCCAATCTCGCAATAAGAGGTAGCCTATGTCCTTTTCCAAGGTCTAATCTATCTCTGTACCATATTTTATCGAAATCGGTTGAGCGGTTTAGGCGTGAAAATGTAACAGTCAGTCAAACAGACAGAGCTACTTTCGCATTTATAATATTAGTATGGATGACCGCGATTAATTTGGAAAAAATGCTGTCAATTCATATGCACTTTAACGTTAGTATATGGAAGGTATAAGGTAAAAAAACCACTTGATTGTGTGTAGTAGTAACTAGTTTGAATAGATATTACATATTTAAAATGTGTAACAGAAACAAAATAAATTCTTATTTGAACCGTCTACATGTAACAGTGGCTTTACTAAAGTTTCTCACCTATAAAACTCCAGTAACATTCTTTAAATCTTAGGAAAAGTAAAATGATACTGAGTTATATTTCTTATTTAAGAAACTATTGAGTTTTGAGGTTCTCCATACAAACTTCCACCCCTTTTTTCACCCCCTAAAGGAATGGTTAATTTATCAAAAACGCATAATCATTCTTTATTTCTAACGAAAAGGCCTTATAGTCCTTTTTTATTGATTACAAATTTCCACTCCCCTTTTACACCCTCAAGAGATAATTTACTAAAAACGATTCTATATCCTTCTCCATAACTCAAACTATCTCCATACCATGTTACATCTAAATTGGTTATTGCTTCCCCATACAAACTTCCACCCCCCTTTTCACCCCTTTAAAGGATGATTTCCCCCTTAAAGAATAAAAACCATCCTATGTCCTTTCCCGAGACTCAAACTATCTTGATACTAAATTTCATCTAAATCGGTTCGGCGGTTTAAGCGTGAAGAGGTAACAGATAAACAGATAGTTTCTGGTTTATAATATTAAATAAGGACTAAAGCTTTATGCAATAGTAAAAAATAGTGTACAAAGGCATTTTCCACTTTATTAACTTTCCTTTTTCAACCAGGAAAAAACAAGAGTCAAGGTGGCCACTGAGGAATTCTAGACAGAAAACCTAATAACACGTTGCCCGAGACTTGAACCTAGGATCTAATGTACCAGTGGCGCTTGCGATCATTAGGTCATCGAAATTTAAACTTTTTATGATATTTTTTTAAATTTCAGTGCCATCAAAAAAAGTCTGGAAGAACATCTTTCGGATACTACACAAAGATTTCGAGAAGATGAGTGCGTGTGGATTATTTGCCGTTGACGCGGCAACTCTGCTGAACTTCTGCAACGTCGTGGCTACTTACACTATAGTTTTACTACAATTTGCGTTTCTCTAATAATCTCTCGCTTATCGCACTCGGTAATCCGTCGTTTTTTCGCGAGTTTAGTATGGTCTAGGTCATACGTTCCCAACGGGGGCGATACCGCCCCCTTGTGGGCGCTGGAACTTTTTGTGGGGCGGTAGCGGGTCCAAAGACAAATGAGGGGAAATGTATGGTCTTTGTCTGAATTAAATGTTTATATTGTAACATGTTTTTGTATTTCAACATTTACACGATTATAGTGAGTGAGAGAGAGAAAAAAATTCTCAATTTGTGATAATTAAGAGATAATGTGATAAAAAAAAGACAGCCATTTAAAATTGGTATAATCCATAATTATGTAAAGGGGGACGCCCCTCTTTACATAATTATGGATTATACCATTTTTTTTGTATTTTAGCATTTGCACGATTGTAGTGAGTGAGAGAGAGAACAAATTCTCAATTTGTGATTATTAAGAGATATAGACAGCCATTTAAAATTAGTATAATACATTATTATGTAAAGGGGGGCGGGCGTTGGTTTCTTTTTTCTTGTTGTCGGCGGCGGTTGTCCATCAAAGGTTGGGAACCTATGGTCTAGATCTAGCTACGGCTTAAGAAAATACAAATTAACATAAAATGGAGGATAAAGTAACAAAAAGAACATAAAATACAATAAAATATGCCACAAACAATAAAATATGACAGACTAAACTAGACTAGATTTTTTGTATGTTTACTAATTTCTCCGCCAATTGGGAACCGATTTTCAAATATTTTTTTTTTCGAAAGCCTACATATATACCTGAGGTGGTCCCATTGTTACCAAGTTAGAATTTGATGATGGTATCCCAGGGAAATCGAGGGCACCCTTAAAATTTAACGGCACATACAATGTTTTTCATATACATACTTTCTAACGTAATTCAGATATTTGCGCCTCGATATCATCATCTCATGTTGCTGAGCTGGTGAAGGAAGGTATAAATCAGGATCTGAATATGGGGTCCCAGGAAAAATGTTTGTTCAGCGATATTTTCGCCAATTGTCAACAGATTTGGATGATTCTGTTTTTGTTTGGAATAGTATTTTTCAGGACTAGCCCCATTTCAATTTGGTGAATATTGATGAAAAATTTCGGAGTTAGACAACGGAACGCTTAAATGATAGCAAATCACCCAAAATTGATGAAATTGCATGTCTGTATATTATTTTCGCCAGTTCATTACATAATATCACGATCAATTTAGTTGTGGAGTAGCGCCACTAAAAAGTGAAAAATAAACCACTTTTTTACAAAAAAAACGCATTCAAATATCGAAGCAACAACCAAAAACATCGACTACCGAAATAAAAGTAATTGTTTTTACCGACTTCAAAACAAGGAGGAGATTCTCAATTCGTCGGAACCTTTTTTTTATTTTTTTATGTATGTTCCCCGATTACTCGAAAATTTTATCGACCGATTAGGATTTTTTTTTTGTTTGAAAGGTTATACTTCCCAGGTGGTCCCATGATCATCAAGTCAGGATCTGATGATGGTTGGTCCTTTTTTTTTTTATGGATGGGAAATCATCAAATGACTTCTTCCGCTCTGGGCGGAGCGGAAGGGCGTGTCAGACTCTTACTGACTAAAACCCATCCGTGTTCCTTCTAAAGCCCTTTGCGTTCCAGGGCCGCGGTGACTCTTTCGAACAAATTCCGCCACCCTGGCAGGTGATGATGGTATCCTGGAGAAATAGAGAGAACTCTTCAAAATTTATAGGCACACTTGAAGTGTTAGTTTTTGGAAGAGTACTTTCTCAGAGTGGTCCCATTTAATTTGGTGAAGATCTGATGAAGAACTTCGGAGATGGGCAACGGAACTCCTCTATAGCAAATGAACTGGGATTGCTGAAATCTCATTATCTGTCTATTGTTTTCGCCAGTTTATAACATAACATCACGCCGGTACGCCGTGAGCACGTAAGTACGTGGTTCAGACGTGCTTGCAGCACGTGTGAACCACTAATAAGTGAAAAAAAAAACTTTTTAATAAAAGTTTTTTGTTTGGAAATCAGATGTATTTTTTTGTAAAAAGTTTTTTTTTGTTGTATGATGGTATCTCAAAACGGTCATGCTGTAATCCGTGAACTGTGGCTTTTTAAAGTAAATCTTTTTATTTGGCGCACTTATTGAAGTGTTCTTTTTCTGTCAAAATGTCGAACTCTTGCCCGCAGGGTGTTTGTTTCATGTGCCGTACGCACTTGAAGAAAGGATGGTGACAGTGAAAAAAACAGTACCTATTCATACGTTCATTAAAGTGAGTGAGATGCGTGGGTTTTACCAGATCAAACACTTTCCGAGAAAATTTTATGAAATCACCGTACATGACTTATGCAGGAAGAGGTATACCGCGCAGAAAACTGTTTGAGCATTAGGCCGTCGCTGAGGAGATGCAGGTCTTCTTTGAGGTCGAAGCTAAAGCTTTGACTTCAAAAAAGGATAGGAATAGCTTTTTTTCGAGACAACGCGTACTGTGGAATATTTTTATGTGTGGAGAAAAATCAGTGAGAAAATTGTCAAGGTCCAGCAATTCTTTTTTTTTCTACGGAATGTTGCCCAGTGGAAAAAAGTTCGATTCTGGAAACAGCTTGGTGTGCCAGCGTAATAAATCGTCCAAGCTGAGACGATGAAAGATTGGGACCTTCACCTCGAGACCATAGAGAGTATCCCTTCTTCCGCTCGGCTTCCTGTATGCAAAGAGTGCGCGTCTTTATGTGCTGAATATGAGCGAAAAAATAGACCCGAGAGAATTTAGGTTATTCAAAGAAGTCCTACTTTTGAATTTTGGTCGGGTCTTTGGACCAACTTGACGATACCATTAGCGCTTTCAACCCGTCGAATGCATTTGGTGGTATCAGATCTATGATTAAACTGCATCAGACTGCTTGAAAAGCGACTTGTTCGGAACTTTTGGTGGTTTTCAGCGGTTTTTATTTCCTACATTTGAGTGAGTTAGTCGTTTGAAGTAGTCGTTTCTAGCAGTCGTTTTTTGACAAAATATTTTTTTAAAGCTCTTTCTGACGGTGCATATCCAACCGCTATTGAGCGTTGGGGTCTCTTCCCATACATAGTTAGACGACCATTATCTTAGATTATTATAAATGCCAATTTACATTGTGTCTCAGAAGTCAGCTGAGGTTAACGGTCCTCTAAACTTGAATACAACCAACATTTATTTGTAATAAAATTTATTGCACTCGATTTAATTTTACATAATAAGAACCATTTCTCACTGCTATCCTTCATATACTTTTCGATAGTCCTGAAGTCCATTGTTTAAACTACAATAATTTAAGACCAACTACAATTTCGAACATTTTGGGAAAAATCCCAAAAGTTACAAATTGTAGCTAGGCTCTTGTTTGGAGTGCTGCACCTCAATACCTATTAATCCTAGAAAGGGCTACGGTTGCACTCAAATTGTGTCTACTTTAAAAGTGTGTTGATTGATTTTCTCCAAAGCTTTAAAAAATTAAGAAGTTTTCCGAACACTATGCACAGGTCTTTCGAAGTTGCAAAATTAACTTAACTGAAAACAACCCAAAAACCAGGACACTGCAAATAATTGTGGCCTTCTTAAAAAATAATTATTGCGACCTATAATGTTATAAATGACTGGCCTAACCATTTATAACGAAGGAAAAGGAAGTCTATGATCGATTTAATTTATTTTATATCATAATTACTATGATGATCTCTCCCTCTCCATCCATTCTCAATCATATCTCTTTCATTATTATTCTCTTTATTCATTTCACTTACATACTAAAAAATAATAAAAATTAAATATATATATATATATAAAGCAGTCGTCCGCCGGTGCCGGAAGCAAGGTCCAAGCTACCGGTGGTTAGTTAGAACCTCCTCACAATACGAGCCGTATCGAGGAGTACTGCCTTCTGTATTAGGCCCTTTATCCAACCGCGTAACGCAAGCTTCGACACATGGTCATCGAAGCTTTTGGCCATCAGACCATTGTCCGTAACGACAATTGGCACAATGACAGCCGAGTCTACATTCCACATGTCGACAACCTCGTGTGCTAAGTCGTGATACTTGATTCGTTTTTCTTTCTCAGCCTTCACGAGCCTTCATGCGGGATGGTAACATCGATTATCACCACTATGTCAGACTTATTGGCAACAATAGTCCTATCAGTGATGATAGACCGATCCCAGTACAACGTGACATGGTCATTTTCGAGAACTGGATTGAGGCGATCAGCAGCGACGACCTCTCGCGTCCGGCCCTAGTTAAATCAATGTCCCGGAGCGAGGAGGCTTGGGAAGCGGTCACCTCCTTCTGCGAAGCAGTAATGCTAGCGAAGGAGGAGGCGGGCCGCACGAGGGAGAGATAAGGCCTTCGCCCCAACCGCCGCTACAGAAGAAGACGCCCCGAGCGTCGGGAGTCGCAGGGAGATCGCCGGCCACCGCAGGCGCGGGCCTGCGGACGGCTAGCCAAAACCAAAGCCTGCCAGGGTTGAAGAATTTGTTCGAATCACCGCGGCCCTGGAACGCAAAGGCTTTTACAAGGAACACGGATTTACAAACTTTAGAAGGAACACGGATAGATTAGGTTAGGTTAGTCAGTAAGAGTGTGCCACGTCTTTCCACTCCACCCAGAGCGGAAGAAGTCATTCGATGATTTCCCATCCTTAAAAAAAATTGTCTATACGTATTATATATTTGATTTGATTTTGATTTGGTGCAAAAATCTGTTAGTAATTATGAATAGTGGAAACTTAAATATGTATATATTTTCTTCAGATTCCGTGACTAGAGATGGAAGTGATGATAACAAATATACTGTTTTTTTATTAGTGAGTAATAACAAATCCAAAGTTAGGAATTAGTGCTTTAACAATCATCACAGGAAAGCAAATTGCAGTAGCACGACATTATATGCAGTGACGGTTTTGATGAATTGGACCATCAAGACCGCATCCACGGGCAATCCTCCAGCAGCATTCATCTCCTGAATTTCCGTGTCTAGTACTCGCTTTATGTTTTTCCATTTTATTTTTGATCGCACTGAAATTAAACAGCTAAGATATAATATTTGTGATTTTTAAAGAACAATATAACAAAAGGCCCATTAAATGTTAGGCGAAATTGCAATAGACCAATATAAAGATGGAGGAAAGAACTTGAATCCTACCGCAAATAGAGCTTACCTTACCTTGCTTAGTGAGAGGAAGCATTTGCGTAGTACTGGAATAGTCCAGTGTATGTGAATGGATACAATATTTATACGATAAGTAGATACATACATTACACTTAATTACAATCCAAGCATGTTCATACTCACAGTCTTGTGATGATTTGGAAATAATATTACATTTGGCTCTTGCTATTTCAGCATAAAATGCTTCACAACATACAGACAGTACTATTTCCACCAAAATCATCTTCGGTAAAATCAAAGATATTCCTACTGCGTGACTGATCGCCAAGCTGGTGTCGTACTGGAAATAAGATAAAATAAATGGCTTTTTTATCCTAGAAAATATTTTCTTAACAGTAGTAACCTAAATGTAATAGTTGGACCGCAACAGCAGTATTTTTTCAACAGGAAATCAAAACAAATGTTTTATCAATAGTTCCAAAATGAAGATTTCACATTTTGAGATTTTGATTATTCTGTTAAAATGTCACCGTGAAAAGTTAGGTTTTGTTAAGTAAACTGTCATTTCACCAAGAGCAGTGCGATTCTATGAACCTCATACCGGGTAAGCCTAGGTGAAGTGAACATGCAGTAAGCTGTCAATCAATAAGAACAAGATGGAGTAACAGTTCACTTCACACATGCTCACTCTAACTAAGTTTACACGGCGAAATGTTGACAAAATAGACTATGGAGCTATGGATTACGTTTACCTATCTAACTTTACCTATTTTTTTAACGGTGAGATTTCTATAGATTCGAACTGCTGTACGCAATAGCCAATGATTTCTGTTTTGAATTGGTGGTTGAGGCTTGTGACTGAGTTGGTACAAGTATTCCAACTAGTCTCTAGCATGTCATGGGCTATTTTTAGAAAAACTACAATATTAAGAAAAGTAAATACTAACAAATTTTCCCTTCAGCCAGAATGTGAAAACAGTTACATACACCAATGTCACTGAAAACGATGTAATAAAATGTAACATCACCTGAAAAGATTGTCAATATTATTTTAAGCTAAACTAAAAAGTATTTGTATATCTTAATATTAACGACTCATTAATTCAAATTATTCCTTTCTAAAGTAGGTACTTCAAATTCCATTATTTTCTAGAGTAAAATGGGTATAATATATTTTGCATTTACTTTCAATCCAGAAGTTTCAGTCATCAGATTCCAAGCTTCAATAAGTGAATTCAAAACATGACGCATATCGTCCATGTTCGAATCAATGTCAATCGTAACATCATCATTGTCATTTCGAAGATTAATATTTTCTATATCGTCATTCCATTTCCTTGTTTTGCAAGTTATAATATAAATAAATAGTGTCATATAAACTATTTCTAGATCCAATAAAAGCGTTATTGAAACAAATACTGCTCTCATCCATGTCCAATGCAAGTCAAAAAAAACTTTGAAGACAAAGAATACAACACTGCACAACACTATAACAAAAACTGACGCTCGAGCAATGAACTGAAACTTCTTCGAATCTTTGCTGCAGTAGAGACTTCGGTAGATCTCATGCATTATTGACAGTAGTTGAACACTTGCAGTACTGTGGTACAAATTTATTAAAGTAACTAAACTGAAATAAAACAGAAACTGGCAGTACATGAGCTTGTAGACAAACATTGAATTTGTCATAGTAAAGTTAGAGAATTTCAAAGTAGTGATAAAAAGATAAACCATAACACAATTCGAGTATATAGTACAGATGATATTCTTGAGAGATATTTTTCTGACGTAATTATCGTTGATGTTATAATCGCGCACACATAATATAGTTTTTAAACAGTAAAAAGGGTAGCAAACGCTCAGTACATCTTCATTTATAAAAAAGCCTTGTGTATGTATGCTGCTTATAGCAGACATTTTAGGAAAAGACAACATCTCAAACAGGGACTCGTTAGATGTCAATATTAAATCAATTGAGCGGCTAGTGAATAATGGATGACATTATTTTAAGGGCTCAAATGATCTCTCAATATGGACGTAATAATGACATCGACACAAACATTTCAGATGGAACTGATGAATTTTAATGCTGTGAATCACTCAATAATATTGATAATAAATTCATCACAATATGACAAATTAAGTAATGAAAATTATTGGATGTGAAAATGAAATTGAAGAAGTTTAACATACGAAATTTTTTGGTACAGTAATTGATAAAATTTTTAATTGGAAAAACATTGAAAATGATTGTAATAGGCTAAACAGCTTTGCATTTGCACTAAGAAATCTCAAGAAAACTGTAGGACGTAATGCTGCTCTATTGGTTTATCATGGGCAATATTATGTCTCATCTGTGCTAACATACAGCTTAATCATATGGGGTAATTCCACTGACAGCAGTAGTGCTTTTATTGTGCAAAAAATTTTTTACGATCTGTGTTTTGTGGACACCCATTAGAATCGTGCAGACCTATTTTTAAAAGCATAAATTATTAACATTAGCATGCTTTTATACTCGAAATGGGAGTATTTGTAAACAAACATCCTCACCTATTCAGAAAACCGATAGCGACAGTTTTTATAAGGTGTGCAAAATCTCAAGGGATCCAACCAAATTGGCACTGCCAAGATGTAAAATAGCATTTTGCCATAAAAATACTAGCCGAATGGCAATAAAGATATGTAATAAGATACCGAAGGTTATTAGAGAGCTGCGAACCAGCTTATTTCAAAAGGATCTCAGAGCATGGCTTATCGAAAATTGCTTTTATTCTATCAAGGAATTTATGAACACTAGGACAAATGGGAAAGTTGTATGACATGAAAATTAAATTTGACATTTTTATTGTAAGCAATTGACATAATTTCTGTGGTTTAATTATAATTTACAAATTGTAATTTAATTATTTTTCTTTAACATTTATAATTTTGGCAATATAATAACAATTCTTGGTTTAGGACTTTTTTTGACTTGGGAATACAATTATTTTGTTTAAATTGATTGAACTAGGATCACTATTGTCATAAAATTTGCATGCCAAATTTAGTAGGCGGAATATGGAGAACTTTTGTGTATGTGTGATAAAATCTGTAAAATACCATATTTCAGGCAAATAAATGAATTTGTCTAATACGTATTTTGATAAAGTAGTTCAAAGTCAAAAATTGTGAGCCGTCACGGGACGCCTGGCAGATGTGAAACATCGAAATTACTGGGTACAAGTAATATGACAGATTACGACAGGAACTAAATATGGCAAACTGAAAAAAAATACATATTATTATAGACTGTATATACCATCGTATAGCGTGGTGGTCGCCAGGACAACAATCGGTTTCACCCGCGGCTATAGATGTTTCACATCAAAAAATTAAATTTTTCACTAAAATTGGTTGTTTACTGTGGAACAAAACTGGCTATTAACTTCACGGCTATTCTTTAAAAAAATGTTTGAAACATGCTATCAAGTAAGTACTTAACAAAAACGTGAATTGAAATTGAAAGTCTAGACTTTCACATTCGCGGGCCTGCGGACGGCGAGCATTGGGTGGCTCGCTGTCCGATCACCACCAGGACCGGGTCGATGGCGCGTTGTGTTTCACGTGCGCCTCAAAGAGATGTCAGCATAAAAGAAGGGGCCCGCTAGCCAGTATATTGCTTAAAAGTAACAGAGAAACATTAGGAAAAAGACATAGAACACAAAAATGCAATTATTGATATTTTTGTCTGTTTGTCTATATGTTTGAGGCTGTATGTCGCAACAACCACTGATTGGATTAGAAATCTAGATACTTTAAAATATTTAGTTTTATTCCGAGTAATATTTAACGTTTAGTTCATCAAAATCGGCCCACAAAATCAAAAGATATAGATTTTTCAAGTTTTGTAAAAACTTCGTAGGGCGCTAAGCGTCGTGCTGACTGACTCCTGGCGCCATTTATTGGGATAAAAATAAAATGCATGTAAGCATGAAAACACTAAAACAAATTGTGAGTTATTTGAGAAACTTGTGATATGTAGCAAAATAAAAGTGACCATTTTAATACCTTAAGTCGTTATTTCTGAATGGCGATGCTAAGATTCGCCGTCAGAGTATAACTCTCACACGGTTTTAACAGCTTTGTCGTTCGTTAGAGAAAACTTTTCACAAATATTGACCCAAATCTATGCTAATATAATGAAGTTGAAGAGTTTTTTTGTTTATTTGAACGCGCTAATCTCTAGAACTACGTCGAACGTGGAACACAACGCGCCATCGATCCGGGCCTGGTGGTGATCGGACAGCAAGCCACCCAATGCTCCCCATCTGCAGGCCCGACGCCCGGAGCGTCTTCTTCTGTAGCGGCGGTTGGGGCAACGGCCTTGTCTATTCCTCGCGCGGAACGGTTCCTTCGCTAGCATTACTGCTTTGCAGAAGGAGCTCAGAGACGCTTAGCCCTAGAATGGAAGGAAGAGGTATGGGTAATGGGTATACATATTAAACACGCCTACATATAAAAACTCCGTAATAAATCCATAGAAAATTACCTTAAGTTACATGCACTTGTAAATTTGTGATCTTGCAGTGAAATTCGTACTGATTATTTGGCCATGGTTCACGGGACGAGCAACTACGGAACCCTTGCCAGTTTTAAAGATTTGTCGCCCTTGACTTCTGTTTCCGTTCCTGGCATGCCACTATGCTATTATTTTTTTCCATTGCTCATTTGTCTCTCTGACCATTCCTTGTCCATCTCCATTTCACCTTTATAATCTCTAGTCAAATAAGCAAGAGCCAGCATGGTTTTATATGTTTAAGAAATTCTTCGTTTTGTAATAAGCCACTACTTTTTAAAACGGGATCTGGCAAAATGTGCATAACATAACATCCTTTAACTACGATTTGCGAAAATGTCCTTTTTATTGCGTTTATTGGCCCTTGCTCATGATCTATTGTGTAAAAGTCTGGATTCCAATCAGGTACATGAAGTTTAATGTCGTAAAACAGACTTTCATAAGTAGCTTCTTCTTTAATGCAAAGGCGTAAACATTGGAACAATGTTTGTAGCAGCTGTCGTACTTTCTGTCTTCAGGCATTACATATGTTTGTTTGTTGTTGCACTAAGTAGAAATGTGCAAAGTTACTCCAACTACGCCGAAACTTTATCAAACTACGTGCCTACCGACGACTGTAACACAAGTTTACCTTTTTTTTGTCTTCACAATATTCAATATCATTAACTATTGTTTTTAAAATAATAAAATAGGTAGCTTTCTGAAATTTTTTTCTGTTGATTCTTGGATTCCTTTTTGACTTTGCATTCTGACCGAAACGTTAGATGTAAGCTAAAACTCTTATCACGTAAATTCAGAAACGCTGGGCCTTTCCACCACAGGTCATGATTGGCTAGCTCGTTTGGAATGCCTCCTCGGCTAAGACAATCGGCGGGGTTCTCGTCCTAGCTAACTTTGCTTGATAGGATTTATTCGTGATTTCCAAAAAAAGTAAGGATATCTTGACATTGCCCACTGAATCCACGACTCTGAGGTATACACAACAGCCATAACCAGTATTGCATCAACAAACCCTATAATTTGTGTAAAGCTTGTTTCATACACACCTATATGTCGCGGTATAAGCATTGCTTTCATTGTAAGCAAACTATTATAAAACTTGTGCCAAAGCTGTAGCATTTTACAATTTGGCACTGAATCCCAGTCCAACTTTTCAAGCCATAAGCGTTGCATTATAGCTTTCGCGCTTACCCCAATAGGCCCAGCAAGACCTAGTGGGTCATAGAATTTACTTATGAAGCTAAGAATGTCACGCTTAGTTTGAGGCATGCTATCAACGGTTTTTGGACTCGATATAATGAATGAATCTAACTTAATATTGTAATTCACGCCTAATTTTTTTAAAAAGAGATATTTTTAGATCAATCTCATCAAAATGTTATTGATCTTTTTGTAGTTCTTTAATAAGTCTGAGGAATTTAAAACCCATTTGTGTCACTGAATACTTCCTGAACTTAACAAACTGCATAGTTGTTCTTCTGCTTCTGATAATTTAACTAATGATTTTTCATAAAAAAGAATTTCATCGACATACCTAGGTACCTAGGTATGTCGATGAAATTCTTTTTTTAATTTATCTATCTAAATAAAAATGAATCGCTCAATGTTAAGCGCAAAACTCAAGAACGGCTGGAGCTTTTCCGCTTATTCTTTTTTGTTGTGTTTGTTATTATCGGAAGAAGGTTCTTATGAAAGAAAATTTTGATATTTTTTTATAATAAAACCACTATTTTATAATAAAAACAGCTACAGGGTATTCATGCTGGTATTGTTCCGCTTACATTTTCAAACATCGAGTTGCCAAATATGATGAACTGTTTAAGCCATAAGTAACTTTGTAAATAAATTAAACACTTTCGTCTGGAGAGTCTCTCCATAGAATATTTTGTAATTACCTGTGTTTTGAATGTTTGTTTATGTTTATAAACATATTTTTGAAGTCTGTTATAAAAAATATTCATCAACTCTGAACAGTACTAAGACATTTACTGATTATTTTTTTACTATACATTAGGAGCATAAGTCATTCAAAGATGTTTATGAATTGGTTTTCATGGAACCATCTAATACAACCTGCTAGTCTTTTTATCGAAACTAAGTATAGGGTGATGTAGTAAAAAATACACTGGATCAGTAGACAAGTTATTTTGACTGATATCAATTAATGTATTCAATATTCATGTGTGAGTGTCTGTGGAGTTTCTTGCACGTTCTTCTCCATAGAGATCTACGCTTTCGAACGTGCAAATAGCTTCATGTTTTTGACGGACTGACTTTGACAATTCAAAAGTACCTAATAATGGTTTATCCTACTACTATTATAAAGGCGAAAGTTTGTAAGTATGGATGTATGTATGGATGTTTGTTACTCTTTCACGTAAAAACTACTGAATGGATTTTGATGAAATTTGGCACAGAGGTAGATTATAGTCTGGAATAACACATAGGATACTTTTTATCCCGGGAATATGTTCCCTTAGGATAGTTTTCGACAATCACGCGGGCGGAGCCGCGGGCGGCAACTAGTTTGAAATAAATGCTATGACTTTTGAATGATCTTTTTTAAATTTAAGTTATGCAATCTTTTTAGTTCTAAATAAAATGAATCTCCCAAAGCTTAATTGATAGAATCTAATGGTAACTTTAGTGGCAAGGTTACTTGTTTTTTTGTTTTTTGTGTCTTGCTCAAAATTTTCACAAAATATCTTTTCACGCAAGTCATGTTCAGAATGTGACAAAAAAAAAATCATGTATCTCCAAGTTAGACAGAAGAAATTGAGGCTCAGGAGTCAGCAAGATCTGGCAGAATATGTCAGCACCTAATAGTATGTTTTACTTGATTCATTGAACTTCTTATCTGCTAACATAATTGTGGGTGGTAAATTGTAGGTAGGTAGGTAAAAAAAAAAGGTAATTGTAAGTATTTTTTTTTTGTGGTAACTTTGAGGTTATCTTGTCCAATAAGTAACATGTGACTGAAATTGTATAATTCTGAGTGAGGGAATGTACTTCCAAATTGACCTTCTGCTTTAATTTATTAAAAGTATTGCTTATACCAACAACCGGATTGTTGGCTGTATCAATTTGTATTTTTTGTAGATTTGCGAGTTCTTTAGTCACAATACAGATAGGTACCTGTGAACCAGATTATTCAAAAAAATCTCACATATTTTGTTAGACGCAGCAAACTTGATTCGATCACTTGCAGACATAAGTTTAAATTGTGGACAAGTAAAAAGCTCGTGATTGAACTTACAGAGCAAACGGCTTCTTGTTCTTACCGCCTCTGCAGCAGAACCTGCATCTGGCTTATCTTTCTTCACAGCTGCGACATAAGCCATCTTCAAAGTTGGTTATGGTATGGTATTTCCGGTGTCCGCTCTGCATTCTCAAGCGCCAGTGCACGCTTTTCTAGAATATCAATGAGGTGCGCAATCGTAGGACCTAGGTTTTAAGGCCGCTAAATGTTGATTTAAAACAGACACAAAATTTCTTAAGTTACTCGTTGTTGACTTACTTATAGGTACAATATCTAACAATATGTGTTTGTAATTTTATATTTATTGTAGTATATCTATCGAAAAGAATTTGCCTGGCCTCATGGTAATTCTCGGTAGACAAGGTGAGATTTTGAACCAGATCGTTAGGTTCCTCTCGCAGAAAATTACGTAAATAGGAAAACTTTTGCACGTCCCGATACAGACGATACCCACGCGGCACGCCGCGTATATTATCTGGTCAATATCATCTGGTCTCACGGTCCTGGGATAAGATCTAAAGTTCGACCTTCCTTGTCATGAAAGAAAGCTAGCTGCTGTTTATTTTTCCACCTACGCATGCTAGACGTACGAATATTGAAAAACATTTTTATAAAATCTATTTTGTTAATGAATTACCAACAATAAAAGTAGGCTACCTGCATGGTTTTGTAAATATTGTAATACTGAATGAGTTTTCATTAAAAACTAAGTTATTGTAAATAAATCTGTGTTTCTTGAAAAGGTTGTTTAACGGCAATAAGAGATGGAGAATTGGGAGTTACATTTTTGATAATTAAAATCATCTTAGGCCAGTAACTAAACTCCTGTCATTATTGATGAAATAGTACAGTCAATTAAAGGTTTGCTTGTTTTCGTAATTGTTTTAAAGGTTACCATACCAGGCCAGACTAATATTATTAATGGTCTTTACTCTTTTAATTCAATTTCACCCAGTTTTAGTGGCTTGTTTGTTTAACAAAACGAAGTTTTATAAGTTCTATTGTTCATTTGTGCCCATAGAACCTATACGGAATGAAGTCTTTAAGGTTAAAAAAATTGTTTAATAGGAGAAAAAACCATCGTTTCACGATTCCGTTAGACAATTTAGTCGACAAAGATGTGCAGTCGATGCTTTTACCATTAAACCTTATGCATAACATTCTGTTGTGTCCCAAGTATCGAATTAAGGATAACTGTATATATTCAAACAGCCTAACAGTAAAGTTGGTGGCACTGTGTGGCGCAATCATATCCATTTTTCTATTTTTAAATCGCGTCTATGAGCTCTATTTTGACAAAACCATAAGGAAATACATAACTTTAACGTTCATCAATTCTAATGTTGATATCATCTTGTACAGTATCGGTTTTGCTACAAACTATTGCGTTAATGTATTGCAAACGAAAAGGAATATATCGTTTGTCTTGAAATTACAAGATGTTCACAGATTTCTTAACAAAAAGAAGAATTTTGAGCGCTTTATAATTCGCAACTGGATCAGTGTCATCTTAGTCTTGGGCTTTAACGTATACCTTGTCACCTATTTTTACTTAAAACTGAAGCTTGCTAGCTTCTACTTCTTCTGTGGGTTAGCTATTATGTGTTTTGACTTAAACATTATTTGCGCTATCCGATTTATTACATTGCTCAGCGAAAAAGTAAATCTCTGGTGCAGTAAGGCTGAAAAATTGCTAAAGACGGACAATCGTGACAACGAAACTCATTGCGAGCAAATGTTTCAAGCTTACGATAGCATTTTGGAGTGTTATGATATCTACAGGGCTTCTTATCAGCAACTGGTGAGTTCCTATTTTTTCTGAAATTTAGAAAAACACTCTTGTTCGATTAAGGGTTTTCGAAGAAACTTACACAAACATCTTTATTTTCAGATCGTGTTTCACACCATTGAGTTTTTCTATCACGCTTTAGTCAAACTTCAAATTTCAATTAAAATCTTTAAAATAGCTACGGTAATGGGCAGGTCAGCATCCGTGAGTATTGCAAAATTCAACAAAAAACGATTTTTATTGATTCAATAATATGTCATATTGTAAAGTAGTATCTATTTGGACTGCTACTGTAGTTTGCTATTATTTCCGTTTTACAGTATGCAGCATGGCTTTCCATCATATTTTTCTACATCTGGGTTATTAAGAGTTTTATACTTGAGATCATTTTGAGTAGGTGCTGTGAAAAGTTTTACATAGCGATGAATAATGTGCAGCACTCCTGTGAGCTCATATTAAAATCAAATTGTACAGGTAATTCTGTTGAGAATATTACTAAACCAGTGCTTCTACAAATCGTTTTTGCATTTACAAAATAAATGATGGAACTCACCCTCCCCAATCCATTAGGGAAGGTGAGTTCACCATTTAAAATGAAAGTCGAGAAACTTATGGCCTTTATTGGTCAGTAGGTTGGAGGCTAGAGAAGGTTGTTTCTAAGTTGCGTCCAAGTTGGAAGTAGTAATTGCGCTTGTCGATAATGGGTGGACGACTTAGTTATCATCGTGGGTAGAACCTGAATGAGTCTGGAAAAGCAGCGTGGAGATTAACACAAGCAAAGAGAAACCCATAATGTGGGTGATGTTGGGCAGTGAATAATGATTATGATAATCGCCAATATTTAATTTGTAATATTTGCGTAGGTAATGTATAATTGCATAGGTAAGATTTGATTCATCGTATTGTCGAAAACAATATTGTATACATTACAGATGCTGAGAAGAAGTTGTGCAAGAATATCATGCGCCTGTATGAAGCGACGTTTGATAAGATGGATGCCTGTAGAATGTTTTACGTTGATGCTACTTTTCCGTTGAAAATGTTGGTTTTACATGGTGACTACACCATAGTACTATTACAGTTTGCATTTGTAAAATAGTAGTTATAAGAAGGCGTAGTTTTAGAAACCAGTAATGGTATTGCACTACACAGTATTTTTTCATTATCTAAAAGTTATATTATCGGTAGAAAAAATGAAAATATTAGGAGTATAGAAAAAAAACGGCTGCTTTTAGCCACTCAGTTTTAATAAATTACAAAATAATCATCAATTTATTTTGTATTACCATCGTTTTTCGTATACTTGGAATAAATGTTTTGTTGTATTGTAAGTGCCTGCTTTTTTTTTGTAAATTTTTCGTTCCGTATACAAAAATATATTTACGAGTAGCTTATAAGCAGCGTCTGAGTATTTTCTACCAATTTTTTTTGCAACAGAGCCGACATTCTGCTAGCGCCACTGTTCAAGGAAATGACAAACAAACTGCACAAATAACCTCCTCCTTTGCCAGTGACGTATTCCTCGTATCAATTAATATTGTTATTTCAAAGACCTTAACATCCTTAAAAAAGCAATAACGTAATGTACGTTCAAACTGACATTGCGACATTGAGTAAATTTATATCTCTTAGAGTAATTAACATTTACTGCAGTATATTTTCAGCATCATGGATACTCTGAACAGGAATACTGACAGTGAAATTGGAATAAGAGATAAACCTATTTTAAAAAACCGAATCGATGAAGAAGTTCAGCGAATTTTTTTGCCCTTGAATACGATGCAAATGATACTACTTAATCCGAAATATCATATTAAGAACAATTTAATAAAACCAAACAACTTTTTAAATAAATCGATAGTTATAATTGGAACATTATTGTTCTTGAGTACGTTTATTCATCGTATCTTGGAAATATTGCTAGATGAAAATTTCAAACGATACACTGCAATGGACTTCCTAATGTTCGCATCCATATTTGACTTTGTTTTTCGGTGTATGGGATTCGTAATGAATTTAATCATAAGCTTTACACAAACCAAGAGAAGCGTCATGTTTGTTTTGTACTTTCAAGAAGTGCACAGATTTCTTAATGATAAGGCTAGTCTCAAACGGTATATTACGCGAAGTTGGATGAGCATCTTTGCGCTCTTTGGGTTTTTTGCATTAATTTGTATCTACATTTACGTAATGTTCCTCAAGCCTCCGTTTAATGTCATTTTGTACATATTGGTTATGGTGACTCTTGATTCCAATTCAATCTATGTGATCATGCTTATTAAGATACTGACTGATAAGGTTATACTTTGGAATATTCAATTACTACTGGCAAGGAAAAACGGTGGCAACAAACCGCAGATTGCGAGACTGTTTCAGACATTTGAACAAATATTTAAATGCTATGAGATAATAACAAAGATTTACCAATATCCTGTAAGTAGTAAAACTATTCGTTAAATTACAGATTTGACTCTCAACACAACTGATTTTTTATTATTATTTTAAGGTTCTTTATCAAACTATAGAACTCTTCGCTCAAGGTTTGATTAATATTGAAGTTGTGATACAATTCTGCAAATATAATTTTAAATATGGGAAGGTAAGTTCTAAGTCAGGAATGTGATAAACCCTTCTTTAATACGAAAGTTAGACAGGTTTACAAGTAAATGTTGATTTAAGCAAATACTTCGGTTTAAAGAAATTTATTTCTCATAAGAACTTATAGTCCGCTTATAATGAAATACAAAGTAGTATGATAATACAGTACAATACAATTTCCTCCAGAGTATTAGAAGTTATAATGTACATACATGTTTCTTAAGCGTATTTTTAATTATATTCACGTTACTACTACTACGCACACTTTTATATCGTCCGGCAATCCATTGAACAGTTGTGCTCCTTCAAATAATATGGTCTTAGGGTTTTAGGTCCTCTCTTGTGGGATCTCGCATACGATGTGGTCCTGCGTGTCAACCTCCCCGTTGGCGTTAGTATTGTTAGCTACGCAGATGATACCCTGGTGTTGGCTGGTGGACACCTTCAAAAAAACTATTCAGCTTGCCGAGCTCGGAGCAGCAAGAGTCGTGGCGTCAATCCACGAGCTGGGTTTAGAGAAAGCGCCCCATAAAACTGAGGCGCTATGGTTCCATAAACTGCAGAGAAGCAAAGAGCCACCCAGCTCGATAGTGACAATTGGAGCTGCGTAAGTCCAGGTGGGTCGGTCCATTAAATATCTTGGCCTAACACTGGACGGTCGGTGGAGCTTCGAAGAGCATTTTAGGCACCTGCTTTGCGTCGACTGCTGCCCAATCTCGGAGGGCCACGAGAAGAAGTTCGCCGCCTCTCCGCGGGTGCCGTGCGATCAATGGTCCTTTACGGGGCGCCTGTTTGGTCAAACAGACTATCAGGTGTCGGACGCTGCAGGACTAAAATAAACAGCCCGCAGCGAAAAATGGCCATTCGCATCGCACGTGGATACCGAACGGTATCCTTTGAGGCCGTTGGACATCCTGGCGGATATGGACGCGAGGGTCTATAACCAGATTCGCACCATACGCCAAAGTGGCAATAGCGTGCCAGGAATCGCTGTTGTAAGGCTAAGCCGGCAGGAATAGCGACACGCGCGTGAACGGCTACAGTAGCCGCAATTATCGCGCAAGCGCATTGTCGAAACCAACCTGCCGCACTTCGCAGCCTGGCTGAAAAGAGGGGAGCGTATCTCCTACAGACTAACGCAGGTGCTGACCGGACACGGTTGCTTCGGTGAGTACCTGAATAGGATTGGGCGAGAAGCCACGGCAAATTGCTACCATTGCGGAGGCGACCTGGATTTTGCACAGCACACGCTCGAAGAGTGCCCTGCGTGGGCTTCTGAGCGGCAGGTCCTGGTCGCCAGGATTGGGTGAGACCTGACTCTGCCAGCAGTAGTGAGGGCTATGCTGGCAGATAAGAAATACTGGAATGAAATGGCCTTTTTCTTTGAGACTGTGATGGTTCAGAAGGAGGCCGCCGAGCGGGATCGTGAGAAGGCCGATCCTACAAGAAGAAGAAGGCGACGACGGGGAGGCAACCGCCTCGACGCCTAAAACGCCGAAAGCGTAAAGGTAGGTGGGACTCCGGGTCGCGGGCGTTCAGAGTGGGGACTCCATCCGCCAACCGAGTGACCCCGGGAAAGACGGTGGTACAGTGATCACAGTCACCGAGGTTCAGGGGAGACCCCTTTACTGTCTCCCCAGGGATGTACCATAACAGGGGCATTGCACAGAGGGGGTTCCGAAGTGGTCTTTCAAGAGGTACTGGGGCCCCTTCAATGTGCTGATGGTGATCACCGGGGTGGTTTTAGTGAGGTAAAAATCCCACACTCCCTGGTCTTTTTCCCCAAAAGTCCAGGCCCCTTTTGAAGGTTTCCCCCGAAAACAAAAAAAAAAGACCTGTATCTGTGCTGCCCGTTATTTCAAAACTTTTGAAAAAAATATATATAACCGTTTGAACAAATACCTAACAGATAAAAACCCGGTCAAGCGTTGAACATATTCTCTTCCTACCTTCAAAACAGATATCAAACTGTAAAAACTGGAAATAAATTAAGCAACAACATACAAAAAAAATGTTGTGGAATTCCTCAAGGATCAGTTTTGGGAACGTTATTATTCCTAATAAATAACATAAAAAATATAGCAATAACTGGACATTTGACCGTTTATGTACACGGTACATGTTTTTTCTACTTTGGCCGTTCAATTCAAAATATTATAGCTGATGCCCAGACTGATCTAGCTGCGCTGAATCAAGGTTCCTTTATAACCTACTCACTATTAATATATCAAAAACCTCATACATGATTTTCACTGGAAAAAAAATACAGAACTTATTACCACCAACAATAACCAACAACGTTATACTAAGATCACGTAAAGAATATAAAATATCTTGGCCTTTATTTAGATGAAAGACTAACATGGGAAGCACCCATTGACCATACCAGATCCAGGCTGAACTCAGTCTTGAGAGCGCTTCGGAAAGTCGCTAACTGCATATATACAACTAACTTGTAAAAACACACCTAGAATACTTGATTGAAGTATGGGGCTAAGCTCCAAAACTAACTTGAGACAGCTACAAACTACACAAAACAAAATCATTAAAACACTATTTCATTACAATTACATAACACCTACAAAGGAAGTATATTCAAAAACTAGACTATTTAACCTTACACAATAAAATTGTATGTGTTCAACACTTGTACTTTGGTTAAAAAAATAATTACGGGCAATATCCACTCAAACATAACATTAACACACAAGTATCACCTAGGAAATAAACACACGTTGCAACTGACTCAGCCACGCACACTGACATACGGCAAAAAAAGCATTCTTTATGAGGGAGCACAATTTTATTGTACAAAAACCCGTCCAACGACATAAAGGAATATACTAAATTAAACATATTTAAAAATAAATTTAAAAAATCGCATATTGTCAGTTGATATTTATTATATTACTAGAGCAAAAAATAAAAAGTGTATTTAAATTCATTTATAAACTTATTTTAAGTGAACTATGTTGTTCTTATGAGAAATAAAATCCTTTAAACCTAATCTTCAGCGGAGTGGACCAGCGACCCGTCGGGTCTCAGCAGTGGTGGTAGTGAGAGGCGGCAGAAGTTCGATTCGACCGACTTAGCCATGGACATCCATGTACCCAGCTGGGTATGAAGCGAGATTGTTCTCAATGCGGTTTATGTGGTCAAGCCCTACACACTAAACTTAGCAGCCTTATTAAAGGCTCTCTTCTTCTGACTCACGTCATTTGCTTTGCGTGTATGAGCTTCGACCCATGCTAGGTATGCCGTGTGTTTAAGCGCATCCTCGCGATTGAGACAGACATTGTTATGCCAGAGAACGGAATGTAGGACTACATTCGTATGCCATCCCAATCTGCTGACCTGTATCGCCATACCTGCCGGGTGCCTCTAGGGTTAGGATCGGGCGGGGAGAGGACAGACACAGACTTCACCAGACAGTGGTCGGAACTACCTAGCGGTGAAGGAATCGACACAGAGTATGCGGTCTGGATCTATGGTCAGCAGAAAGTCCAAGCAATTGATTTATAATCAAGGTTGATTATTTACAAGTAAATTCCTCTTTAAATAATTGAAATCAGACCTTTCGTTTAAAAGTAACGACGAGTGTAAAAATGCTAAAGGTAAGAAAAATGCCGCAGCGTGAGCGAACTTTTAAACTTGCAACATTTCAATTAGTTTGTAATTATAATTATAACGTTTATTATTTAAAACTTTAAAAATCTTTATAAAAAATGCAGTCGCAGCGGTTTTACGATAGAACTACAACGCTAAATTGCAGCCGTGCGAAGCCGGGGTGGATCGCTAATTTTCTATAACCAGTAATTTCCGAAGCCACCCACAGTGACTGTCTAGCTTGTTTTTTTTTTATTTTCGGTTTTTCGTATTTATCCACATTCATTCTCAAAGTGTTCTTCAGCAGTCTAAGTACTTTAGTTGGAAATTTATGATTTATAAATAACGTCATGGCTAGCGTAGAAAAGGACAGGAGGTATGTTCCATTTACTGCGATATAATAATAATAAACGTTTATTAAGACCAACCAACTCTCTGCCTGCGTCTGTGTTTCCGAACGCATACAACAATAATCTCTTCAAAATTAGAGTGAACAGGCTTCTTCTGGGTAAGCTCGCTCCATCGTCGACTTTGTCTCTGTCATCTATGACCTAGACTAGAGTCAAGAGCAAACCCATATTAAATAAAAAAAAAATAAAAAAAACATGGATCATAGCACACACATTACACATAATAATTACATATAATAAAATAATAACAAAAACACACATAAAAATACGTAAAAATACAAACATACATATTACTGGTTTCGATTGCTCAGTAAGTGAACCATACAGCAATGGTTCAGGTACTGACAATCGAACCTCTGCGCGAATGCCCTCAGGATGCCGTTAAAACTAGCCCAAACCCTGCGCACCAGGGATGTGCACCATTTTTGCATAGTAGAGTAGAAACAGCCTACTTGTGACTCGGCGAACATCCCTGATGCGCTACAGAATCGGGGCAGCCCCATGACCACTCTGAATGCATTATTATATGCACACAGGCTGTACTGTCCGCGCGTGTATGTGACCCACAGGCTGCTCCAGCCAGGTTTTCGATTTTGTTGACAAAGACATTCTCCTTCGTAAACTTGAAGCTTATGGAATTCGAGGCAACGTACTAAATCTTATAAGAGTCGTATCTAAAAAACCAGCATCAATACACAAAAATGTCTAAAGTAAATATTCGCACTAAAAAAGAAGAAAGGTACTCATCAAAGAAACAAATAGTTAAATATGGAGTCCCACAAGGGAATGTATTAGGGCCTTTGTTATTCATAATCTACATAAATGATCTACCAAAAGTAATATACAGTAGTCTACGAAATATACAGTATCACTCTTTGCCGATGACAGCAGGGTCACAATTAGTTGTAAAAATATAGAGAGCTATGAAAACGAAATTAATTTTACAATTAAATCATTCGTAAAATAGTTGAATAACAAAAGTTTAATAATCAATCTTGAAAAGTGTTAATCACCACGGAATAGTGATAAAAACAATAGACACAGCCAAATTCTTAGGTGTAACCATTGACAAACGTCTCAACTGGAAAGCACATGCCGAAGAATTAAATAAAAAGTGTATTCTTCTGCCTACGCACTCTACAAACTAAAACCCATCATATGTACCGCTCGGCTTACCACGGAATTGTCGGCTCAATATTAAGGCTTGGCGTTATATTTTGGGGAAATTCCACTTGTAAAGAAACAATTTCAAGATCACAAAAAAGGTGCATTAGGGCTGTGTTCGGTTTAAAAAACGGATAGTTGTATTTTATTAATTAGTACCTGGATGACCGAGCTTTGCTCGGTTTTTTTTTTGGTAAACGTTTTCTTAAAAATGAAACCTAGCTAAAATGATTTATCGCATCCGAAACCCCCTGCATACTAAATTTCATGATAATCGTTGGAGCCGTTTCTGGGATTCAGATTATATATATATACAAGAATTGCTCGTTTAAAGGTATTAGATGAGATAGATAGATAGTATTTTAATATGCCTTGCTTGTTTATTTACGAAGTGGGTAATTTCGTACAAACCAATATGTCTCACTCCGTAATCGACGGTATAACAATAAATTATGTGCAGTAAGATCAACCACGGCATTGATGCGTAAAAGTATTTTCTCTTAAGCGCCACTTATTAACAATAAAATCCCTAAACCCACTAAACAAATGCCTGCAACTCTGTTTAAACAACGTTTAATAAATAATACCTGATAGCCAGAAGTTATTATAGCCTAACAGAATATTTAAATGATCAGTTAGTTTCTATCATTATGAAATTTCTCTGAGCTCAAAACTGTAACACTTTTTAGTTTTAAAATTTTTCATACATTTATTTTTAACCGACGCGACGGTGCGACTGTAGACTTAATTATTATTTTTATTGTTATGTATAAATTCAAAGTGTAAACATGACAAAAAAAATTTGTTCCCAAATGTTATTTTAAGACCATGCAAATCTATTGTATTATGTACTCATGTTTTTACAAAAAATAAATATTTTATCTTTTCATGTCCTTGCCCTCGCTATGCCAACCGATTACCACACATTTTTTTTTGCCATTACCTACCCATAATAATATAACAATATTATAAGTCACGTGATGCATACTTATCTGATTTGGTTTCTTACCTTCTAGCGCGAAAATCCTTTCGTCTCTACGTATCTTATGTTCTGGATAGTCAAAACTTGGGTGATGAAAATTTCAATCAGTCTGCAGTTCGAAGCTTTCTATGGAGCTGTCAAGTATGCTAAAAATACTTGTGTATTCATTTTGGCCACAGATTGCACAGGTATAATAGTGTTTCTAGTATGAGTTACAAGTTTCTTTTTTACCCTATTGCCTCAGAACAAGGGTAATGTGTACGAGTGTCTGTATGTAATAATATGTATGTTTGTATGTCTATTTATTTGGCACGTCCTTTGCCCAAAATGGCTGCGTAGATTCTAAAAACAATCAAATTCCTCTTAAGTGCCGAAGTGACTTAGGCTTTAAGTTTGAAAGTTTCATTGCACTTTGATGCAGTTTCTTTGAACGTCTGTGTACTAAAAACTTGTTATTTTCTAAGCCGTTTGATGCAGTTGTTGGCAAAAAGTCAATGGTTAAAGCTAAAAAAACAGTTTTATGCACGGTTTCTGAGGTTTTTATCGGTCGTTTATCTATCCGTCAACGCTATTTGTCATAACGTAATTGGTGGTTAACAGACAGGTAAACTACCGATGAAGTACCTCAGAAACCGGGTCGTTTTTTGGGTTGGTTTTTTAAAATACTAGTCAATATTTTTGTCCTAAGATGTCTTTGACCGTGGCCCTGTTTTTTGGGTAAAACGGCCAGTTTAGCTTACCTCACGTACTGAGGTAGGCGTATGTAGCGGAATTGTTCGAAAGAGCTATCGTGGCCCTGGAACGCAAAGGGCGTTTGGAGGAACACGGATGGGTTTTAGTCAGTAAGAGTCTGAACTCCCTTTTACTCCGCCCAGAGCGGAAGGAGTGATTTGATGATTTCCCGTCCAAAAAGAAAAAGCCCGGCATTTGCTCTCTTACAATAATAGATTGCTACTAAAATGTATTTCCAATTGCAGATGATGAAAAGAAGTTATGCAAAAATGTCCTGAGAGTGCATCGTGCGTTATTTGGCAAGATGACTGCGTGTGGCTTGTTCTGCATAGACATTTGTCATCCATTACGTTTGATGTCGCTTCTTGCTAACTATACTATTGTGCTTTTGCAATTTGCTTTTCTGTAAAATAAAGAAAAAAAAGAAAGAAAAATGTTTATTTGGGACTCGCACAACACAAACAAACCAGTAATAGAAAAATTAATAACTCAACAGTATAATAAAATAATTGATTCGATGTATCTCTTTTAGGCTCGACATACGCATGTTTTAAGCAGACGTTCCGCTGTTAGTTCACATTAGGTACAACTAATAATTATGTTTATACATTTTAATTCAATTATTAGTAACAATTTCAATAACTCAAAAAAAAAACCTTTGGTCTCCTCAGAGACATACCGAAACGCAGCCAGGCTACGGCTTACACCTTGTTTCCGCCCGATAAAAGGCCAGCCTAAGAAGTTCTCCCTCACCGATTTATTCAAGTCTTGTACCTAGTTCTTGCGCGTTAACGCATACGACATAGCCAAATATTTATAAGTTTCGGTTGAAGAGAGGGATTTCAGGTCTTTAGAATCCGAGAGTTGAGTTCCCACGGATTCCATCATCTTTGCACGTTTAACATGCTTGCCCGCACATTTGTCCATTCCAAACTCTATCCTGATGAACTGAAATTTTCAGTTTCCTTCAAACTCCATCCAAAAAACCTTAAAATTATTATTATCGTCGCCATATTTTACTTGCTTTACTTTATAGATTGAAAAAGCAATCATCTAAATGTAAATTGTAAATAAGTCTGTGAACTATAAATACCTATCACAACAGCTGAGTCATTTCCAAATCGACTTTTATACATACACCTCGAATTCATTGTATTTTAGGAAGGAAATACGTTGCCTATCGATTAGATCGTTCATTGTTTTGTACATGACATAGCTGAAACTATGTCAATTGGTTGGAAAATTGTTATAACTATTAGAAAAAGGTGTTGTGTACTTGTCCCATTGGACAGCATGATTGACAAAGATGTGCAGTCGATGCTTCTGCCATTAATCCTAATGCACAAAATTTCGTTTTATCCCAAGTATCGTATTAAGGATAACTTAATCAGTTCAAATAGCTTTATGTCAAATATAGTTTCATTTTTTTGCATGACTTTACTATGGGTCATTCTTATATATCGTATCTACAGAGTACATTTCGATGAAGTGTTAAGAAAATATCTCAATATAATTTATATAAGCACCTACTTCGATTTTTTTTTGTTCAGTATCGGATCCATCATAAATTGTGTCCTGAATATCTTGCAATCCAAAAAGAATATATTGTTTATTTTGAAAATTCAAGATGTCCACAGAATTCTTAACGAAAACACCAATTTTAAGCGCTTCATCACTATTAATTGGCTTACTGCTATGTTATTCATAGCTTCATACATTTTCATTACAGTCTTTTCTTGTATAATACTAAACTTTCCATATTATGAATTCTATGTTGCTTTATTATCGATGTGTTTTGACGTAAATTTTGTGTACGCTATCAGATTACTGGAGTTATTGCGTATGAAAGTTATTTTATGGAACTTACAAGCTGAACATTTGAAAAAAATTGATCACAGCGAAAAAGCAACTTATTGCAAAATATTGTTTCAAGCTTACGCAAAAATTTTTAAGTGTTACCATATTTACAGGAATTCGATCCAAATGGTATGTCTGCCCATTTTTTATATTAGAAAAGATTTATGCCCAGATACTGGAACAAAAATATCAAATTAAAAATATTAAAGCATTTATTCTTGCTTCCAGATTGCATATCACACTGTAGGATATTTTGGTCTAGTATTATTTAAAGTGCAAACATTATTGGATTTTTGCAAAATGCCAGCCATAAGTGGCACAGTTGTGAGTATAAATTTATTCAAATCTGACAAATTAAGAATCATCCATTTAAATTGATACATTAAAGGCAGACATTATAATCCGCATAAAGATAAAAAAAAAATGTTTGAGTTTTTATGTTATGGCAAGTGACTAATAATGCCCCGGCAACTATTGAAATAATCGTCCGGGCATTATTCTTAATGCTTATCATCTATGGGGCAAAGTAATTTTGTTTTTTATTTTATATATTACTATTATTTTGTTACTGATATTTTTATTACAAATGTATAATCAATATTTTAAACAAATAGAAAAAATCCGTTCATAGTTACTCTGCTGATCTACATATGATAGTTAAAATTAAATGAACTGAACTTTACCATATCAAAATTTAATCAGACTCATAATTTATAGTTTAGCATAATTCAGCTGAATCCGGTTTGACTGGGAGCCAACCCCAATATAAAAGTTTCGGTTGAAGAGAGGTATTTCAGGTCTTTGGAATCTGAGAGTTGAGTTCCCACGGATTCCATCATCTCTGCACGTTTAACATGCTTGATCGCACATTTGTCCATAATTCTAAATGTGTTTTTTTTTAAAGAAATATGTAAAAATGAAAATTAGTAGTTAAGTAAATAAATAAAGAGAATAATAATAATTCTTTATTATCAGGCAACTTAGGCCCATAGATAAAATGCACAAATCCGCATTATGAAAAATACTACCATCTCGTAGTTTAGTTGTATATATAATAATATCTTGGGACAACTCACACACGGTCATCCGATCCCAAACTAGGCAGAGCCTGTGCTATGGCAACCAGACAACTGATAAACATACTTATATATTTCTAAATACATACATATTATAGACAAATCACACCCAGACACAGAACAAATGATCATGCTCATCACATAAAGATTTGTCCTGAGTGGGAATCGAACCCACGACCTCCGGTTTAGCAGTCAGGGTCACTAACCACTCGACCAACAGGCCAGTCTAATGTATAATATTGTATATATCATAACATATACAACTAAACTACGAGATGGTAGTATTTTTAGGGTTCCGAATATTCGTATGGATACCCATATTATTATAGGATCACTCGTGTGTCTGTATGTCTGTCAGTTTGTCAATTTTCTCCGAAATTTGAAACAAATCAGTAACTCTGTGATCAAAACGCGGACGCGTTACTTAAATAAATATTTTTTAGTAAGGAGCATAGTTTGAGAGACAAATTAGAAAACAAAATTGAGTGTTTAGAGCTTATTCATAGATCTTTTAATATATATTTTACATAAGAAATACGTATTGATGTTAATTAAGAAAAAATAAAAAAAACATTTCACCTCCTTCGAAACTACTAAGCCTAAAAATGAAAAAAATATTTGTTTATAGGGTATAGTAAAGCCTAAGGTTTTGAAAACAACATATAAAATATGATTCGTTCAGATCTTTTGCGCGCCTGTCCGACTCTCTCTCTATTTTTAATCCCGGTTTACTTCTTTTACAGCTTATTGCAAACAAAATGGTCGTATGTTTGTACATGTGGACGATGAAAAGTTTGATTTTAGAAATCATTTTGAGCGTTTACTGTGAAAAGTTCTACACAGCAATGAATGACATCCAAACCTCATGCGCCCTCATTTTGAAACCCAACTGTGCAGGTTCGTACCAAAAATATTTTAAGGTTTGATTTTTTATGAAAGATAAATAACCACTCGCTTTAAAAGATCTCTAATTCCTGAAGAAGCAGACCCAATCCTTGGCCTTGAACCTCAACCGCTCCATATGTATTTTTTTTTCTTTTTGCTTATACACCGACAGACTATAAAATTGACCCCGAGACCCGCATCAGAGATTAAACATTTGAACAATATTTCGAATGAAATGTCCAAAATTTCACCGTCAATAAATATTGCAGTTTTGGACCAAATTTCATGCTCGCTCTACCCCTTCACGCAAAGATATCTCTGGAACAAAATTGATCAAATCATCAATTTGCTGCACTCTAACATCTACCTTACGTGGCCGTTGATGAGCGGGCTTACATTCGGGTTCAGCATCCGCAAAATATCTAGTGTACCTAGCTTTCCTTATTACCATACCTGTCTTCAGTCCACAGCACTAAAATGTTAATCATAAGAGATCCGTGCTCGATCAATGTAGTGAATGTCAGGAAGATGCCTTGTCCAGACTCAGCGTTGCCCATCTTCCACTACGTATGGTACATTACTGTCTCCCAACATAGGCACTATGATAAGAGACACCACCTTCCGGATCGCCACAAGTCTACGAGTGGAGTGTTCCTGATTAAGCTCTACATCCTATAGTAGGAACGCTAGTCAAATTGCATGGCATGCCACCAATAGTCGTCCGTCGGGCTCTTGTCACCAGTGGTGTGGCAGCTATCTATCTATCTATTTGGGTATGGTTTCCGCACTTAGTCCTGATGTTGGACCATTGTGCGTGAGCCATGGCGGTCATCATTCCAACCAGCCAACCTCCCTCCAGAAGCAGATCCGTCTTCCTGAAGAGTTCAGGATGTCTTTGAGTGAATTCGATAAGATACGATAGCATAATATTTATTTGCTAAACATGTGTCATACATACAAAAAAATACATGCATGCAAAATGGTAACAAGAACAACATTATTAGGTACAGCATGTTTGCCACATGATGTGACCCCATTGTTTGTCTCCATATCTCGGCGACGCCTGTGCACTCAAAGGCACGTGCGATACCATTTCCTCCTCCTCCATGCATGCTTTGCACAGAGGGCTGTCCGTTATACCTATCGTGTAGAAATGCTTATTCAGTGAGCAGTGTCCGGTGATGGTCCCCGCCACCAATCGTAGGCTGCCTCTATCCAGTCGTAGAAGGCGTTTGGTAAGTTTCTTGTCTAGGAATGGCATAGTCTCCTTGGACTGCTTGCAGCCTGGTGCCGAGGCCCACCAGCGTTCTGCTTGTGTGTGGGTATGTTCGCAGCTGGGTGAAAGGGAGTGGCACTATGGGTTCGGGTCCAACAGCCATCGTACCAGATCCCCTCCTGGCCAGATCATCAGCCGCGTCATTTCCTGGTGATCCGCTGTGATCTTTTATCCACTGCAGCGTCACAGTGTTGCGGTTTGTCACCGTGACGCGTTCTAGTGCATTGTGGCATTTTTATATTTGTTTCGAGGTGGTTTAGTTCCTCTCTAGGGATTGGAGAACTGAGGCGCTGTCGAAGAGTATACGAATATGAGTATCCGTGACTCCCCTGGCTTTAATGGCATGGACCGCTAGGATAATGCTCACGCATTCCGCTTGGTAGACGGTGTTGAGCTTTACTAGCAGTCTGGATATTTTATTGTTGAGGTCGCTGGAGTAAACTCCAACTCCAGATCCGACACTTGTCTTTGATCCATCACTGTAGATTCTGAGCTCTTTGGGACCTGAGTGGTCATCCGATACTTTTGTTAGCACTATGTTATAGTGCTTTTGAAAATGGTGCATCTTTTGAGCTTTGTCATTAGGTGATGTCATCATGGGTTGTCGTTTTACGGCATCTTCCATGATACGTATGTGCTTGATTCTAAAGTCTTTCCCTAAAGTGCCAGATGTGCTGAGCCTAAAGGCTGTTAAGGCCGCTTCTTCCTGCACTATAAGGTGTAGTGGAGGCAGCCCCAGCATAGCCTGCAGGGCCGCAGTGGGTGCAGTTCTCATTTGTCAGTGATTGCCACACAGGCCAGCCGTTGCAGCTTTTCAAGGTCTTTCTGTGCCGTACTCAAGTCGGTCCCGGGCCACCAGACTAGGGAGCCATATGTGATTATTGGTCTGATAACTGTGGTTTATAACCAGTGGGTTATATTGGGACTAATGCCCCAGTTCCTACCTAGCATGCGTTTGCATTGCCACATTCATATATTGGCTTTTGTGGTGGTGTATTCAGTGTGCTTTGCCCAGTTCAGCTGCGTGTCCAGATAGATGCCCAGGTATTTGGTTTCAGTTCAAAGGTTGAGGGTAGTCCTGAAGAACCAAGGTAATGCTACACCGTGTAATGTTAAACCGTGTAAAGTGTTGGTAGCTTCCTCTTCTTGGTAAAGAGGATAAGTTCAGTTTTGGCAAGGTTCATTGCTAGCTGATATTCTTTGCACCAGTCCTCTACTATTTTCAAGGCTTGGCACATGAGGTTGCATAGCATGTTTTTCGTTTATTATTACGGTTATGTTATCTGCGTAGCCAACGGTAAAGTATCCTTTATCATTGAGTCTTTTAACTAGGTCAGTTGCGAAGAGGTTCCATAGTAGTGGCGAAAGAACGCCCCCTTGGGGGCAAACTTTCGCCACAATGGCCATTGTTGTGTTATTTATTGTGACTTGTACAACTCTTTGCTTGAGCATGATTGTGATCCAGCCGCTCAGGGTTGTGTCCAATCCGCACTTTGCGAGGGCTGAGCTAATTTTGTCAAAGGCGCCCTCAATGTCAATGAAGTCAGCTAATGAGGAGCATTTATGGTGTATAGCGCTTTCGATCTTTGAGACCACTTTGTGCAGCGCCGAATCTGTTGATTTCCCCGCGGAGTAGGCGCGTTGATGTCAGTGGAGTGGGTATTGGCGCAGGGATCCATCCCGAATGTATCTTTCACAGAGCCTCTCTCTCATGCTAGGGGTACCTATCTTCTTTGCTCTATTTAATTGTTTGCAAAGTGTACTTTTGAGTTTGTTAAGTTCAATGTTCCACCAGGGGTTACCCTTACCCTTTTTTTTTTTAAGGTTGGGAAATCATCAAATGACTTCTTCCACTCTGGGTGGAGCGGAAGGGCGTGTCAGACTCTTACTGACTAAAGTTCCTTCTAAAGCTCTTTGCGTTCCAGGGCCGCGGTGACTTTTTCGAACAAATTCCGCAACCCTGGCAGGCTCTGGCCCTGGTGGGCCCCGTCTTCTATGCTGACATCTCTTTGAGGCGCGCGTGAAACACTACGCGCCATCGACCCGGGCCTGGCGGTGATCGGACAGCGAGCCACCCAGCGCTCGCCGTCCGCAGGCCCGCGCCTACGGTGGCCGGGGATCTGCGACTCCCGACGCCCGGGGCGTCTTCTCCTGTAGCGGCGGTTGCGACCCGCCTCCTCCTTCGCTAGCATTACTGCTTCGCAGAAGGAGGTGACCGCTTCCCAAGCCTCCTCGCTCCGGACCATGGATTCAACCAGGGCCGGACGCGAGAGGTTGCCGCCGCCAATCGCCTCGACGAGGACACGGCGGTGCTCCGCCTAAGCAGGGCAGACCTCCACCGTATGCTCCACCATGTCCTCCGGGCGATACTCAGAGTGCTGACACCCGGGCGTGTCCTCCCGCTTAATCCGAAATAGGTACCTCCCGAAACAGCCGTGTCCGGTGAGTACCTGCGTCAGGCGGAAGGTAAGGACGCCGTGGCGCCTCTCCAGCCACTTCTCAAAGAGGGGCCTTACCGCCGCAATAGTGGCGTGCCCAGCGCTGGGTCGCGATAGTCGCTGTCTTCATACCGCCATGGTATCCTGCCGGAGCTCCGTCCGCCGCGCTGCAATTTACTGCAGCAGCGGAGTCTCAAGGGGTTACCCTTACCCTTGGTGTGTGATGCCGTTAGTTTACAGCACGTGTGATATGCTTCGGTTATGTAATCGGTTAGTTTTATTACCGTGTTTTCTAGTTCTATAGGGTCTATAATTGGAGCTTGGTGTAATTGGTGCCTAGCTAGCAGAGATGCTTGGAGGCGCTTAAATTAAGCTATATTTGTTCGGCGCGGATTTCGCTTGGGTGCGGGCTTTTTTGTGTTGGCTACTAGTCCAAAGCGAATTCGAGAAGCGATCCACGCCAGTCTGAGATGATTTTTGTCGCGTTTTCTGTGGCTAACATTATGTCAGCTATTTTAGAATCCAATGGATTGACATATGACAATGGGTAGGTTTTTGGTGCGGAATGCAATACGTACCCACACCCTTGCACCATTTCCTCTTTTTAGTACCGCAACCTTTCCGGGAGCGGCTGCTGAAGGTTCAGAAAATCTCAAACGGCGTAATTATTACACCTACTACAATAATGTCTTATAGGGTCGAAACATTCGGCTCAAAGGGTCCAAGTACTTATCTCGTCTTTCAGGACATTAGTAAACAGCTAGTTGACTCTTCAGGTGACCAGAGGGCTAAGCTTTTTGTCGGCCAAAGGATCAGAAATAGAAAAATGAAGGAAGAATTAGAAGAATCAAATGTGGCAATGCTGCCAGTGTTCTGAGCACTAATTCCATTGATAGCGATATCACTGAAGTTTTTCATACCCAGTGACTTCTGTTATACGCGTTTTACATAATTATTATAATCAGTACAAAGTTTCTTGATAGTTTAGTTGTTTATTACAATGTTGTAGTTTCATTTTTTTGTAAATAAATAAGAAAATGTCTTATAAAATTGTTACAGATGCTGAGAAAAAGCTATGCAAAAATATTAAACGCCTACATCGAGTGACATTTGACAAGATAAGTCCCTGTGGAATGTTTTATATCGATGCTACTTTTCCCCTAAAAATGTTGGCTTTACTCACTAACTATAGTATCCTACTGCTACAATTTGCGTTAGTGCAATACTATGAACGCCAATAACACATAATACTATTTTTATTATTTTTGTGGTATAAAATGTGCATTAAAATTGGGGAATTTAGTGTGGATGGCCCAAAGCGAATAAACCGCGGGTCATTCGACCGTAAGCAAAAATTGTCTACGTTCCAAAGGACCGGTGATAAAATGATTACAAAATTAATTTATACGGACTGTCGCATACATTGAGATAGTTGCATAGTTGATGAATTTTAACTATTTAAATATTTAATTTTTGAAATCATCTAAATAAACAGAATACATCTTCATCAAAAATACATAATAATATTTAAATTGTTTCTTTAACCTGTGAGCTCCCGAACGTAATATAAATGTCAACATCTGTGAACGGCGTGACAGTTGACAGTTTGAAATGTTTTTCCAATGCAAATCCAATTAGAATAAACAAGTTATCTAATAAGATCGTTTTTTTTGAGAGTTCCATATAAAATTTTCATAATATTCATACTTAAACTTTAAAGTTCAAAGAGCCGTTTTTTTGAAATTGCGTAATAAAATGCATGATTTTGTAAACGCTAATCGTAGTTTTAATGAGAGGTTTCTAACTAGATTTTTTCTCTAGGATACTACATAAACCTTTATTGATTGATAGCTACCTATATGTCGTAAAAATATGCCACTATAATTGTAAGATGATAAGATGTCCTTGAAGAGGGAACTAATCGGCAACTTTTTTGTGTTAGCTACTTTGACATGGTATAGGTGTAGGTTGCGTTGGTTTTAGAATTTGAATATCAGTAAAATCTACACAAGATTGAGCTATATTTTCATATTATTATAAATACTAACTCACTTTGATGGAAAAAAAACAAGATATCAACCTCTGAATTCTCGTAAACAAAAGAAAAAAGTTAAGTTTTTTTTCACGGTACATTTACATACAATGTTACCTACATTATTTTTTTAAATGTTTATGGTTCAACTCAACGAGAATATCTGTACCCGAGTATTGGAATCTTGCCACAAGAAAAAAAACATTGCGTTTGATATAGAGGTTTTAAGCTGCGGTTTCGGGAGGGCACGCGGGCGTGCCGTCGGGGGTTCTGTGGAATAAGACTGATTTTTATTTTAAATTATTTTTGTAAACATCTTATTTATTTTTCTAAAGAAACTAATACAAATGAAAGAAAAAAACATTTATTTCAACTTTTTTCTTTTGCACCGGAATGTTTATGACATTGTTTTTTTTCTTACTTATTATTTATTAAGCAGTTAATGTGTATAAGGTTATTTGTTTTCGCTCGCCTTTCGTTCTCGTCATGAACCATAAACTAGCTGATAAAATGCGAATGTAGTAAAGAATGGGCTATTATTAAAACTAGAAACGTGTAAATTGGTTTAATTTATATCCTGTTTCAAATAATTACCTCCACACAAAGGTCTAGTTTTTTTCCCGCTATAGCGCTTCCTTAAAATTAGGACGGTTAGACGACATACAGTCACGGTGCTCAGTGATTGTGTGCAGCTTTCTGCCAGTGAAGGAACTTTCATAATTAAAAACCACTTAAAGATATTTGCGAAGATGTATATTTATTTTATTAATTTTCGTAACGTTGTTGTTCTTAATTACTCTTTAGAGTGACAAGTTCGAGACAAGTAATATTGATAATGGACTATTCATGAAACTTAATTTTCATCAAGGTCTTGTCTATCAAGTTATTATTAGTAAAACTAATTTCTATGAGTAAAATTTTATTTATTGTTCATTTGTAGTTTGATAATTTAAACAAAATGAAGTCCATACGAAGACCGAAACAGTTACATAAAAGAAAGACTTATTTAGTACCGGTCCCTCTTAACAATTTGGTTGATAGAGATATTCAGTCGATGCTACTACCGTTAAACCTAATACAAAACATTTCAACGTTTCCCAAGTATTGTATTAAGGATGAATGCATACATCCTAATGGCTGTCTGTCAAAATTGGTGTCATTGTGTGGCATGGTATTATTTACATTTCTGTTTATTTATCGCATTTGTGAGCTGTATTCAAATCAAGAAATAAGGAAACATATTAACTTATTGTACATTAGTTCTTACTTCGACGTTATTACGTTCGGTACTGGATTCATTATTAACTACATTGTTAGTGTGCTTCGAACGAAAATAAATATTTTGTTTGTGTTGAACTTTCAAAAAATTCACAGATTTATTAACGAGAGTTCCTGCTTCAAGAATTTTATCATTTGGAATTGGATCAATGTCATCTTAAATTCAGGTGTTTATGTCTACATTATCACCTTCTTCACTATAATCCTATGTCTTCCTGTCTATGAATTTTTTTGTGGTTTAGCTTTATTGTGTTTCGACGTAAACTTATTGTACGCTACCAGACTTATTAAGCTTTTAAACAGTAAAGTTTATTTATGGAACAATCAAGCTCAGCGTTTACAACAAATACCTGATAAAGACAAGGATTCTTATTGCAAAAGAATGTTTCAAGCTTATGTTAATATTTTGGAGTGTTATGACATTTACAAGATTTCCTTCCAGTATTTGGTATGTATGAGTACGGCTGCGGTTAAGGTGATATTGATGATGTAACTTAACCAAAAATTTTCAATTTCAGATCCTGTATCACACGATAGAGTTTTTTGTCCATATTTTGGTCAAGTTTCAAATATCGCTTGAAATTTTTAAAATTGCAGCACGTACTGGCACTTACGTTAGTAAAAATTTAAATACTTATTGAGATTCAAAGAGAATAAATACCCGAAAAATTTATGACGTGGGGCAACTGGGGTCAAAGTTGTTTAAAATAGATAGAAAGATAGGTGCACAAAAGCAGAAAACTAATTAATCCTCATATCTGTTTCTATCATATTATGATTATGATAGTTATGTTGACTTTACAGCACACAGCATATTTGTCGATGACCTATTTGTACACATGGACAGTCAAGTCTTGGATATTTGAAATTTGTTTGAGCATTTATTGTGAAAATTTCTACATAGCCATGAATTACGTCCAATCCATTTGCGCTGTTATTTTGAAATCTAATTGTACAGGTAATTTAATAAATACTAGATTTAAACTACTTACGTCGGCTTTTAGAAATATATTATGGAGGCGTCACAAACAAACAGAAGACGAATGATACAATTTGTTGTTGAAAATTCATCCAAACAACCACACGGCAGTTCAACACACGTTTGGCAATTTTTCACATTAATTTTGTTTCTATTTTATACTCATATTTCTGACCATGAGTATATGAGCTCTTGATTTCAGATGCTGAAAGGAAGTTATGCAAGAATATAAAACGCTTACATCGAGCAACATTCGACAAGATAGCTATCAGTAGAATGTTCTACATAGATACTACTTATGCGTTAAAAATGATGGTTTTGATTTCTAACTATACTCTTGTGTTACTACAGTTTGCGTTACTTTAAACGTTGTCCCTAAATGATAATTCTAATAATAAATTGTATTGTTGTAACTATTTTTTTAAACTAGGAACGATTCCAATTTTTTTGTATGAATAAGCTGAACATTTGTACTTTCTTAAATTATTAACAGACGCTAATTTCATCTACGATAGTAAATTAAATTGGAACAAGGGCAAGTCAATGATGATTTATCCCGAAGTATTGAGAATGATGGTTCGTGTAACATAAGCGTTATTAGCAAAATATAGGAATCGGCACGTGAACTTCGGTAAACAAAAATTTTTTTTCCGAAATTTCGTCTTACAAAAAACATTGACAATATGTTATCCAATTGTATTAGAATAAGTCAAGAGAAAATAATTATTACTAATGTACTTTTATTTCAACTTTAATTGCAACTTGTAATTAATTGCATGTTTGATAATTAAGTAACTTATTCCGAACATTCAATGACAACAAATGTGTCTGCATAACCTTACTGAAAGATATAGTTGATATGAGGGAAAATACATTGCAAGAAAACAATTAACTAACGAGTGACGATCATGGCAGACAACGTGGTTGACAAAGATATGCAGATGATGCTTTTGCCTTTGAACCTGTTGCAGAATATATTATTGAGTCCCAAGTACCGTATTAAGTATAATTTTATATTGCCCAACAGCTTTACAGCGCGTTTAGTGGCTCTGTGTGGTGCGATCTTTTTTAGTTCTCTTTTCTTATACCGAATTTACGATTTACGTCATGACGAAGTTAAGAGAAAATACATTAATATTATATACATCTTCTCTTACTTCGACTTTGTTTTGTTTACTATCGGATCAGTCATCAATTATGTGGTCAATATGGTGAATACGAATAGGAATATTACTTTTGTCTTAAAAATCCAAGACGTTCACAGATTTCTTAACGAAAAGAAGAGCTTCAAGCGCTTTATCATTCTGAATTGGCTTAGTATTATTTCGGCTTCAGGTTGTTATATTTACTTAATCTGTTATACTTGCATAAAACTCCGGCTTCCTCTTTACGATTTCTTCTGCGGGTTAGCTTCCATGTTGTTTGCTATTAACATGGTGTATGCTACCAGACTAATTGGACTGTTACGCTGCAAAGTTAATATGTGGAACAATCTAGCGCAACGGATGGATCGCAACGCAAGAGAATCTTACTGTAGAAATATGTTTCAAGCTTATGAAAATATTTTGGAATGTTATGAGATCTATCGGTCTTGTTTTCAGCAAAAGGTATTTAAATTTCCTTTTTTATGATGTTTTATTTAGTTTGAAGTTTTGACCTAACAAACATCTTTTTTGCAGTTTGTGTATCACACTGTAGCGTTTTTTTGCCATGTTTTGATCAAATTGCAAATAACTATTGAAGTTTTTAAATCAGCAGCAGAAAATGGCGAGTACGTGAGTATTAAAAGATTGTCACTCGGCACTGACTAATCATATACCTACCGTTTTGTAAAAAAATGCAAAATGTAGTAGTTTGAAGATGCAGAAAAAATATTTATGTTCATTTCATAATCATTTTAAAAACTTGGTTGTTTACCAAATACGTTCTAATGATCGTCAAACACCTCTTGATTTGGCATTATTAAAATGTTATTTGTCTTACTAGCCAATTTACGTTGGTAAAATTAATAACAATAACAAATTATATTATCTCATCTAAGTTATGAGTAAATCGATAAAATGCCTTATATTTTGCAATAGTTGTACGGAATTATACAAATCACCATATAATTTTAATTGATCATGCATTTCTGATAATACTGTATTAATCGAAACTTCGAATAAATTAAAAGGTTAAAATGTTCTTTTTTTACATTACTAATACAAAAATGACTTTTTTGCACAGAAAGATAACACACTATCCTGATCTTGTGGAATCGAGAATGGGGCAAAGCCGCAAAAAAAGCAAATTTTAATAATAAGACAGTACAGTGCTAATATAAAAGTAGCCATATGACCTAATGAATCGGTTAAATCAAATAAAATTTTGTATTTTTACAGGTTGCTGTTTGTTTTACATTCATATCTTTGTATTACTGGATGATAAAGAGTTTGATACTAGAGATTATTTTAAGCTCATCTTGTGAAAAGTTCTATATAGCGATGAATAATGTTCCGGACTCATGTGCTCTCCTTTTGAATTCAAGTTGTTCAGGTAATCAATTTCTTATCAATATAAATATAACATGGTACTTCTTTTTAAGCCTGGTTTTCTTCTTCTATTTTCTGGCTTCTGAGAATCCGTAAAGAATGTCATAGATCTACAAATTACGGTTTTCCAAAGTACGAAATAGTCTCGGTATGTTTAGATCAGTCTGTGGATGAGGGACTCATCCACGGACTGACCTCGGCAAGTGTTGCTTAACCTTGAAGAATGACCGAGCGTCACGAGTTCTCACAATCTTACATCAATTAAGTTATTTGTTTGAATATTACAGATGCTGAAAAAAAGTTATGCAAGAATATTAAACGCTTACATCGAGTCAGATTTGATAAAGTGAATGCCTGTGGAATTTTCTACGTTGATGCTACTTTTCCGCTAAAAATGATGGTACTACTTACTAATTACACTGTTGTAATGCTACAATTTGCGTTTAACAATCCTATTACTTTTCTAAATATAGCAAAATATTAGTGTTTTTTTGTTATTTCAAGAAAAAAAAATAAAGAATATCACAAATAATCTATGTTTTATTCAGCAAACACTAGGATGTAGACAACGTGAGGTAAAAATAAAAAGAGAGGTGTCAATTCTAAATACCAAATCAACTTAAAGTTACCAGTTATCTCCTTTACTCAAAACTTCAAAGTATAATTAAGTACGATTATTATTCTATCTATCTATTGTATCTGCGAGCAATCATATTTATTTCAGTGTTGGTGATGATTGACAAGTAGAAAGGGGTAAACAAAATATAGTAAAGGTTATGTAAACGCCTACTTTAAATTTTGGAAGCCTTCTTTAAGTGGATTCGTTCTCCACTGTTCACTTTACTCTGTTCATTTGCTTTTATATTATCAATTAAAATGAGTTTCTTGGAGCTAGAGGCGGAACGAAAAACCAAAAGTATTCATGAATTGTTTTTGAGCAACATGATCGATAAAGATGTGCAGTCGATCCTTCAACCTCTTAACCTAATGCAAATTATTGTATTGAATCCTAAATACAACGTCAAGAATAATTTCATACATCCAAACAATTGTTATAATAAGTTCATATTGCTATGTGGGGCAGTACTGTATGTATCGACCTATTTGTATCGAAACATTGGAGTTTTACTCGACGAAAACTTAAAACGTTACAGCATGATCGACTACCTGTTTTTTGCCTCGATTTTCAACTCAATCTTTTTTTGTATGGGTTTTGCCATGAATTTTATTATGAATACTATTCAAACCAAAAAAATCGTCTCATTCGTTTTGACGTTTCAAGAAGTGCACAGGTACCTTAATTGTGAGTCCAGTTTGAAGTGGACTGTGATTAAAAGTTGGATTTATCCCGCTTCTATATTCGCATATTATTTTGTGCTAATCTCCTTCATGTTTAACTTTCAAATCAAACCACAGTTTATTTGTATTTTCAATCTTTTTTCATTGATAACCATTGACACAAATAAAATTTATGCAATAAGAATAATACAGTTGTTGACCGACAAAGTAACGCTTTGGAATGAACGTGTTTTACTCTTAGCAACCAGTGATTGCATAGAAAACGAATGCAAAAAGATGTTTCAGGCGTTTTTACGAATATCTAAGTGTTATGATATCTTCAAATATGTTTTTCAAACATCGGTGAGTCATGCCCTGTACTTTTAAGACTTGGTGTTTTTTTTACATTAACATTTTGATGTATTTGAGACGTTTTCTGAATCGAAGTATTCTGGCCATGTATATGATACCAAGAATCTGTTCTGATTGAATAGGATGTATTTAAAATATTTCAGTCAATTATAAAACAATATTAATCCTCAAAATACTGACAAAAAGAAGGGGTCACGATTGGTGCGCTGCGAAAATAAAGATAAATTTTGTTAAGCAATATGTTTTTTTAAGACGAATCATACATCTCATCATCTTCGCCAGCGCCATTCTTTAAGGGAACTGTTTATAAAAATAACATCATGAATTCATGATGGTGCGTTGTCAATATATCTTTCAAATATTGTATATGTTAGAAATAATCTACATTTTTTTAGTAGTGGTTTCAGAGTATGTCTCTAGAAATATGAACCAATTAGTTCAACCAGGTTTCATACTTACTAAAGTAGCAACAACAAAATAAAATGCCGATATTAGAACTAACTTGAGACCGCGACTTCGTACGCGCATATCCCGTTTGCATATAGCTTATAGCCTTCCTCATGAATGTGGCTATCATATAAAAAAGAATTTTCCACATCAATTATTTTTTTCAGTTCCACAGATTAGCGCGTTCAAACAAACTAACAAACTTTTCAGCTTTATTATGTTAGTATATAGTATAGATTGAATGAGATTAAATTTAAAGGTTATATAAAATGTACACTATGCAGACAAGCATATCATAAACTAGGGGAGTACATTGATGATAAAAATGCTTGGCTCAAAGCTGGTCCGCTTCACAGCGACTAAAACTCCCAAACTTTGATTACGATGTAAAAACATTGTTGGACCTGCTGAAGATTGTAATTTATTTTTTCAAAACGAATGTAACCATGATTTTATCAACACTGATTGAAAAGAAAAGAACGTGCAAGAAACTCCATGGACACTTCCATGGAGTTTCTTGCACGTTCTTCTCCATGGGATCTACTCTTTGGAACGTCCAACTGCCGCGCTGGAGAGAGGGTCGGTGAGTGTGTTTTGCTGCAAAACAGCTTGCTTGATTGCAGAGCGGCAGCTCTTGTAGCTAGCGCGGCAGGTGGACGTTCCCAAGGATTGAATCCCATGGAGAATTAGAGAAATTGCTTTATCTGTTTGAGTGACAGACCTTGACAATTAAAAGGTGCCTGTAACTGGTCTATTTGAAATAAAGGATTCTGTATTTTGTATTGTTTGCATACAGATGGTTCCATTTTAACGTTTCAAGATCTACATTTAAAATTGTTAGAGATGATTAATTTCTAATCGAACGACGATGATAAATTCAGCGAACGCAATCAAAAGCTTCGTCATAATCTTTATTCTGTTTTGTTGAATCAAAAAATATACCGTAGTTATGCTGTTTTTAGGTTCTTTACCATGCAATGGGAACATTTTTCAACACTTTAATTGACTTCCAAGTGATGATTGAGATTGGCATTCTTTATCACAAATATGTGAGTATTATATCTATACAGAAAAGTTTTTCTATAGTTTAAGAAATACTTTCATTGTAATCATTAACTTTTTAGGAAAAAATACCTTACGTGTCGCTAATTGTTGACTTGTGGTTGCTAAAATCTCTGGTTATTCAAAGCATACTTAGCGTGTATGTTGACGAATTTTATGAAGCCATCAAGCATGTGAAGGATTCATGTTTGCTACTTTCTGCTTCTGATTGTACAGGTAAAGTATTTACTGTGTTTGCTAATATTGGTAATATAACTCAAATTGCCCACCATACAAGTAGTTCATGATATGCATAGCCAAACGTTCTTCGATACTGCTGTAAATACAAGGTACGCCGACTGAGGTATTCTCACTCGTCCCTAGCTGTCCTCTCCCTAGCGACGCCCTAAGCCGAGGCCCGTACCCCACAGGGGGTGCCCTAAGCGTGTAGTCGCTTAGTTTGTAAGTTTTAAGCCCTGCCTGGAAGCTTCAATATTTAAATTAAGGCCGCCACAGGCAAGTCTAGCAGTCGACAACCTCATAGGATGAACTGTAAGAAGCCACTTACAAAAAAAAAGTTGGTAATATTGAAGGGTAAAATACTTTTATTGCGGAGTTTCCTAAAGGGGCGTGACATCAATCTTGAACTATACGAATATTTTTCATTTTATTTGTGTGAAAAAAATAAAGTCTGCAAATTTTTTATGAAAATCAAGACAATAAGCTAGCGCATTGTTAGGCAGCAAGAAGATAAAGATTTGGTACCTGTTGTTATCCGTACAAAATCCAGTTTAGTCTATGCCATCGATTTACTTATCCTTTTCATTTATCGTTTACAGTTCAGAAGAAGCTATGCAAAAATATTCTTCGAGTGCACCGCGCGTCGTTCTGTAAAATGAGTGCATGTGGTTTATTCTGTATTGATATTTGTCACCCGTTACGTTTGACGGCACTAATCACTAAGTACGCAGTTGTGCTTTTACAGTTTGCGTTTCTTTAATCTCAGTACCTACTATTAAAGATTTTTTTTGAGTACAATATTTTGTTTTTATTTTAAAAGATGAGTTATTGTTTTTCTTTGAAGTAAATATATCTATGGTGTGCTAGCAATATATATACGTGTAGAGCTGGCAAAGGTCATTGGGGGTTGCTTGATAAAAGTAAGTCAATCGTCTTTAAACAATTAAATTTTAGATTATAGGTCCATTTAGTACAAAGCTGTCCAAAGTGCAACAGAGAGGATTATTCTTGAAATAACTTTGCGTGATAGAATCGGAAATGAACAGTTTCGCATGAGAACAAAGTTCTCCAATATGGTCCAAAAAATTGATAAATTTAAGTGCCAGTGGGCAGGGATCATCACTCGCATATCGGATGGGCGATTGCACAAAAAGGGATTTTGAGTTGTGATCACAAAAGGGACTTCAACGAAAACTCCTTCTACCAAGTCCTTTGGAGTCCACTGAACGCAAGAAGCTCAGTACTAGTCGATATAGCGACGCTTGGGGGAGGCCTATGTTCAGTTCGGATGACTTTCGACTTATTTTTATTAATATGCATAAATTTATAACTTTTTAACCGACTTCAAGAGGAGGAGGTTCTCAACTCGGTTTCTTTTTATTTATTTTGATGTTTTTGATCTCATAACTCCGTCATTTATGACTGATTTCAAAAAATATTTTTTTCATGTGGAAGGATATACGTTCTGATTGGTTCCATAGAAATTATATCAAAATCGGTTCAATAGTTTGGTTTTTAAATCAAAATAGCTGGAGAAAATAGAAACAATATCATCCAAGTAAACGAAATTTGTGTTTTCCTGTGAATTTTGGTGTTGTTAGGTTTAACCACTAAAAAGTGTAAAATATTTTTTTTTTTTTACATAAAATACAACCGACTTCCAAATAAAAAAAAACACTACAAACTATAACTCTAACTTCGGAAGTCGGTGTTTTTTATTGTTTTTTGTTTCATTGATATCAGTATTATGGACGATTACGAACTTAGCTTTAGTAATAATTTGTGTTTAGACTGTGAAATATTCTTCATACTCTTAAAAGAAATTTGCAGTACCTATATAAAACTTACTTTATCAGAGAGATGTTCAGGTATTTTCATTCAGATTCATATTAATTTATTTTCACGTACTTCCACGTTTTTGTCGATGATTTATCTGAATCCTTAAAACGTCAGTAAAGTTCTAACATTCCGTAAGTAATTTTTGACGGTGTGTAAAAGTTACTATTGGATAACGAAAAAACAAGTGCTTCGTTCAACAAATAAAAAGCAAAAAGTTAACCAATACTTCATCCACAAAGTGATGTTTTAATGTTGATTATGACTTCTTTTGTTATTTTGGCATTAAGTACATTTGTGTGCCTAAAATATTCTTTTCATTTTAAACTTTTTTATAATCATTACTGCTGATAGAATATCAACGTATTTAGGTATCCTAGGCGCTAGATACAGTGCTATTCTACTAACGAATACTATTTTGAAATGCCAAAAATAATGGATTGATCACGTAACATTTATAACATACAAATACTAAAGCATTCGGTAATATTCTAATATAAATGCCAATTACAGGTAAACACAACATTGACAGTAGATATGCCAGATTACCGCTTAGTTGGTAACTTAAGTCTAGGTGTACAATCAATTCAGATAAAAATGAAAAAAAATAAAGTTACGAAAAAAATAATTAAAAACAGAGTAAATGAGAGTGAAGGGAAATTTCGACAACGTTTCTTTGGTGTTTAGGGAGGCCAAGATTCTTGATTTAAACTTCATTTTAGGGTCATTAAATATGTCTGCTTCGGGTACGGACTTATTAAATTAATTAAGACTGTCACACATCTTAATTAATGGTGAGTTGAGACCTATGTTTGTAGAGGTAGTAGGGCGCTGTAACATTGTGGTTATGAGAAAGCGTGGAATTCTAGGCGGAACTTTAAAAAAAATGCGCGGTAGCAGTTCACAACCATCTATGCGACCGCTCACTAGTTTGTGAAGGAACATAAGGCTATGCATAATTCTCTGTTGCCGTAGTGGGGTCATCTTAAAGAAGCTTAAACGCTGTTGATAGGGGCACCTATGGGATTAGCCAAGCCCTTTGCGACAGTGTTTGTCATTCTTATACACTTTTGACGTTTTGACAATCGCCTTCGCCACGCTACCGCTGTCAGAATGACACTTGTCCCTTGTTTTTCCTGTGGTTCTTACTCACTGACTGGTGACTGGGGTCATGTTTAATATAAGAGACAATGCGACAAATTTATCACAAACTGTGACAATTATATTATAATTGTCACAATTTCGCAAAAGAAAAGCAAAGAATGAATGAAAACGTACAAAATTGTAGAATTGTCAGATTCTTGCTTGTCACTTGTCAGTTTTATTAAATAGATCGTCAAAAGAAATATTTATTAATAAAGGAACATAATTTTTCACAGAATCAAAAAAAAGTCTGTAAGAACATCCAATGAGTTCAAAACATCCTTATTCAAAGACGGCGTCTGTGTGCTATTCGTCATAGATGCTACGATGCCTTTGCGATTTTTTGGACTCCTATCAACTTACATTATTGTCGTTTTTATTTATGATTCGAGTTTCTGTAATCCTAGTAGTTGAATACCTCGTTGCATCAAGCCCACCTATGTACCACTACTGTTACATAAAGTTTGAATAAATAAACAATAAAAAGATTTTTTTAACCAATTATTCATCTCGTTCCCACTTTTTTTTTCTTTTTTTTTTGTAAAAAAAACGTTGCCCCACACTGGGAATTTCTCCTGTATCGTGGGTGCGTTTACAAACATACAAATTCACATACACAAACAGCCAGACCCGGAACAACTATCTGTAGGCCATACAAATATTTGTTCCGTGCGGGAATCGAACCTGCGACACGCAGCGCAGTAGTCAATCGCTCAACCACTTTTTTTTTTCTTTTTTTTTTTTGATCTCGGGGGGAAATCCTCATGGAAATCCTCCACCCTGGGGCGGGTGGAGGGGTCTGTCAGACTCTTACTGACTAAAACCACCCCGGTGTTCCATCTCCCACCTACGCCGGGGATCGCGGGAACGTATGCGACTTCCGCAATCCCCGGCTGGTGCCGGCCCGCCTCTGCGGGCCACCTCGCGTCGGCGAGGGGAGTGAGGTGTTTGACTCCCCTCGCTACGTCAAAGAGGGGCGCACGGGAACACCACGCGCCGCCACCTCGGGTCCGGATGAATCGCTCAACCACTGCGCCAACCGTGTCGTCTAAACTTTTTACATACCCTCAATTTCGAAATGAAAATGGCCAGTATGGACTAATATTTTAAAACATTTTACTGAACTTATATGTTGGAAACAAAACAAGAAAGTGACCCGCTTAAACTAAGTATTTGAGAAGATTAGTTTAACAAACTAATCTTCTCAAATAGTTTAAGCGGGTCAAATAATTCCAGCTCGTAAGTTTATACTTAACTCCTTTTGTGGGTTAAGCCTGTGCTACATGGATTTAAACCAAGGTCACCTTGAAAAGTAGCGTTTGGGGCGTTTCTGGCTACACCGTTTAAAACAAACTCCAAACCTCAGTATGTTTAGAACGCTGTGCAGAGAGAAACTATTTACGCTCCTACCGTACGTTCATTACAACGACCCTTACCCTTAGGTATGAAATCCTTAGGTTGTAATTTTTTTATTTTATTTTGCGGTTAAAATATCCCGTTATTTTTTTTTTCTCAGTGGACACTTTATGTGACTTTGATGTCAAATTTCAAAGACAGGGTAAGTCTCTGTATAAATCGAGAAGTTCTCTTATTACTTCACGTTAGCTCTGTTGAGTCATTTTGTGCACAGAGCGACGTGTGTGTCTGCGTTCGCCGCCTGCAGAAGCACGGCTGTCAGACGCGTAAACAAGCGGCTAGACGGTTTAAAACAAGTTTTTAACTAACGTTTCTGGCACTGGTTTGCAACGCACGCCTTTCTTCACACCAAGGGCGTTTAAAGGTCATACTAAATTTGGCATAAAAGCACTGTCTACACTGTTTGAAACCTCTGTATGAAACCGCCGCCCGGCGCCGTTTTAAACCGTGTAGCACAGGCTTTAGGTACAAAATTCAGTAGCGCCATCTATTCATTCCTCAATGTTTTTAGGCTAAGTAGTATTTATGTGGCGTTATGGTTTAGCCTCCACCCGTTTAATTCCCCCCTAATTGTTAGTAAATGAATTGAAACAGGTGTGTACCTTTAAAATAACATTTAATAGTCCAGCTGAGTCGGAGGCACAGAAAATGTGGTGTTGTAGGTCATGGGTTACGGTCGTCTACAGTCACTCTTGCAGGGACAGGTACTTCCCCGTAATCTCCAGGCAAAATCCCAACCACCCCTATTGCCGGAGGCGGAAGCGGGCTGATGCTCGGGAAGGTGAAGTATGGCGATGCTGCTGTAGATCGGCGCTGCGGGCCGTCACCTTGCTTTACACACCAGTGGCGTAGCTCAAGAGGCTCGGCCTGCTGCTACTCCAGTCGGTACACGCTGAAGGAATTCCTACACTGGAATTCCCGTCGTCTTAGCACCTGGAATCCCCGTTCCAGCGTATCAAAATACAGCCTATTAGCTTCCGTGCTGGGGTACCACCGACGATAACAAGAAAGTACTCATCTAATTGTAGTAGTATTGTCGTGGTTGCACCTACCAGAACGGAGTTTACAATGTCAGCAAATTTGAGCAAAAAAAGAAAACAGTAAAAACAAAGATTAAAATCAGTTAAAAACGTTGAGTTTAGATTTACAAATTAGTATTGTACTTAAAGGTAGGTGAAGAAAAAAGTAGATGACAAGAGCTTATCTTGAACATTCCAATCCATACGTCATATCAACAGATATAATGTATCGTCACCCGTCGCAGTTCCAGTCTCAACATAGAGCATAAGCGATAAGATTCCCATTGTCGACTCTAACAATCTTATTTCCAGACTTGTAATAGTTAACTACTGTTATCATTTTAAACAAAACTTTCTGCAAATGTTATCAACAATGTCCAAAAATTCAAGGAACCGGAAATAGGAGCCTAAAGAAAACTTTTAATGTTATTCTAAAATTCATCAAGCCCTTTGATGGCTGACGAGAAAAATTAAATATTTTATAAACAATTGCGATAGTGCCATTTCCTTAGCCTCCTCTTCGACATCGTCTTCGAGTATATCATCAGCCAATTGGATGGTAAAGCCGATATTGCATGTTGAACATGCAATTTCGGCTTTACTAAGGATTTGTGTCTTGGCCATCCCTTAAAGATTTCCTTCAGAACCAATTTAGAGAGCGTAAATATTACGTCCACCTTCTTGCCGAGCTCCAAGATTGCAAGCAAGACGCCCAGGAGAATGTTTACCAATTTATTCTCACTTAGGATAGAAACTTGTCTGTCCCAAGTACTTACAGAAATCTCTATATCCAATCACAAAAAGAATGAACTTACCGGCAGAGTAGCTGCAATGGAGGACCTTGCTCTTCATACATTCACAATTTTTTTTTTTGAATTTTTTCTTAAAAACTCATGAAGTCAAGCAACAGGGTAACCAGTCCCAAACTGTAGACATCATCCAGAATCCTGAAAATAAAAAATATATTAATGAAGAAATTTATGAATTCACATATAATTTACAAAATAAATACTTACGTAGTTCTTCCGTGTCCTTTAACAAACTATCCCTCCTCGTCGATACGTGATGATAGATGGCGTATCTATAACTTTAATAAAAAAATCTGCCATCGTCGAAATGCCCGTAATTAATGAATCAATTACAGTCAAAATCAAGGGTATTGACTCAACCCCTGATAATCCTCTATGTACATTAGGACAAATCCCTATAACTATCTTTACACACGATAAATCTCATAGTGACTGCAAACACCTAATCCTTGTATTCAATCTAGTCAATGACTTGAGCATACCATACGATTGTATTATTGGTAACGACTTATTCAATTCCATGAGTGGCCAAATTAATTATGATTAAGGAATGCATGATGGTATGCATTTAAAGAATATTAAACTTAAAATTCATTTCATTATCCCCGTTTACACTATCACACCACGCAGCCTAGCCGTAATCGAATGTATTGTAGCAAATCCAGAAATCAAAGAAGGCTTAATAATCGACCACCATCTATCCAAAGATCTATTAGTAGCAAATTGTATGGTTCAAGTTAAGAATAACAACCGTGTTAATATATCTGTTGTTAACATCTCAGAAGAACCTGTAACAATGAAGTCTGATCTAAGATTACACTTAAATCCTTTTGAACTACAGGATTCAGTCCTTATCGGTATCATAGCTGAACCCCATATTCGTGAACGCACAGACGAAGTTTTTAAGCAACTTCGCGTGTCCCACCTTAATCCAGAAGAAACTGAGGCTTTATACTCCGTCTATTCTAACATCTTTCACATACCTCACGACCAGTTAACTTGCACTGATGTTATAGAACATAAAATTAAAACCATTTCCGATAGCCCAATTCGTGTTTAGACATACAGATTTCCCGAATGCTATAAGAAAGAGGTGAAACTACAACCAGACAAGTGCGATTTTTGTGAAAAGAAGTTCCATATCAAAAGAAAATCATTATTTGAAAAGAGTAACTATGGAGTTTCTTGTCCGTTCTTCTCCATAAGAATCTACCTTTCCGAATGGACAGTAGAGTCACTTTATTAATGTAACATTATTATTTTACTGAACTGTAAACGATGACGTTCAAAAGTGCCGTTTAATGGCCTAATTGAAATAAACGTTTTGACTTTGGCTTTTGACTTTGACTTTGATATCTAGGCCATGTCATTACCGAACGAAGCGTAAAACCAAACCCTGAAAAACTAATAAGAGCAGTTTATGAATTCCTTTTACCAAAAACTCCCAAAGACGTCAAATCATTTCTTAGTATCGTTTCTTATTATCGCAGGTTCATCCCTGATTTTTCAAGCTATGCTAAACCTGTAACGAATCTGCTGAAAAAGAACGTTGAGTTCGTATGGTCAAACGAACATTAGTTATCCTTCGAAATCCTATAAAATAAATAAATTACAGACTTCTCCAAACCATTCCTTCTCAGCTCCGATACATCCAATTATGCGATCAGTACTATTCTTTCCCAAGGCGAAATAGGCAAGGATAAGCCTATCGCCTATGCTTCCTGTACACTCAACAAAAATGAGTGCAATTCTTTACGGTTGTAAGACCTTCCGTCCATACCTCTATGGTAGAAAGTTCACGATAATAACCAACCATCGACCCCTTACGTTGGCTATTCAATCATTCTGACCCCAGTAGCAAACTCCAGAGATGGAGATAAGAATTGGAGGAATATGAGTATGAAATGATCTATCGAAAAGGGAAGATGAATAATGCCGCTGATGCATTATCCCGCTATCCTGTAACTAAATCTGTAAATTCTATAAATCCTATACCTAGTACTTCTAATCAGAATTTAAACTCACCTGATGATGGTGAAACATCAAATCCAGATGTTTCTCCAGACGATTTAATCCAATTTGAAGATCTCACAGATCCCCTTATCCAGCCTACAAGCTTACCAGAGCTAGGAAACTTTGATGACTTAGATTATATAATAAATGAAGACTTACCATCATCCCCCACTAATCGCCCAAATCCAATTTCACCTCCTGATGCCACGAGCCGTAACAGCTCCAGTACCCTAGATGGTAATTATTTAGAATTCCTTAAAATCACTTCTAAGGATTTTAATCCTAGCGTAACTATAATAGAACATGACGAAAGCTTATCTAAAACCGATAAAAGAAATTTTATCATCCCTACATCAGCTATAGAAATGGATGAATCCATCCCATACAATCAAGAGGTTATTCTACTATTCCTAATTTAAACAAATTTTCCTTACTAGAAAGAACGTTACATTCTTTCCTTAAATATGAAACTGAAAATAAAGTTTACTATTTCATTTTTACCACTCACTACGACACTTGCACATATGACACCGACAAACCGACACCGTTATTTGTGTATTATTATTTGGATATTAATCTGGCAATAAACAATTTCATTTTTTCATTTCATTTTTCAAATGTCTTAAATCCGTTAGAAATGAGTTAGTTGTCAGTCTCACATGTCAAATTAACCCCGAAATAGCTATATCTGGCTTTAATCATCCTATCGGTACTCATCAGTATATTAAATTATACAATCTAATCCTAAATTTATTCCATAACTCAGAAATGACTATAGACATCTATAAGAATAATATTAACTTCCCATCACTTAGTGAAATTCCAAAAAATCATGAAAGGAAATCATGATCTCTCTGAAGCCGGTCACTTAGGTTCTAGTGGAATGCTGAAACGTATCCAGGAAAAGTATGACTGGAAAAACATGCGAGCAGACGTCGAAAATTATATAAAGAAATGCCCGCAATGCCAAGCTAACAAAGCCCTTCGAAGAACCAATCGTGCCCCTATGCAAATAACATATCATTCCACACTTCCCATTTGAACGCGTAGCTTTTGATATCGTAGGACCATTACCAGAAGCCGGTAACGACTGATACAAGTATATCTTGACTCTCCAAGATGACCTTACCAAATTTTCAGCAGCTTATCCAATCACTATTGATGAAGCAACATGTGAATGCTTGGTCCATTTTATTACGTTATTTGGAATACCCAAAACAGTCCCAACAGACCAAGGTACAAACTTCACGGCCGAAACAAATATGCAACTTATTACCTTACTCAAAGCAACAGGTCGGGTTACGCAGAAAGTCCATTTTGTTGTACTTTTCGTCTTTTCTTTAGTTATCATCCAACTGATATTATTTCACTAACCATTGATCAGCTTCTATTATAATAAAACAAAATAGAAAAATAATTCCAGATCTTTATAAACTAAACTAATTACAGAAATGCAAACTGCAACAGTACGACAACGTAGCTAGTAAGAAGTGCTATAACACTAAGTGGCTGACTAATGTCTATGTAGAACAGGCCACAGGCACTCATCTTGCTGTATGACGCTCGGTGCAAACGCTGGATATTTTTACAAAGTTTCCTTTCCTTATCTGTAAGAATAGAAACAGAGATGCAGGCAATTCTCGTATTTTTATGGAGCTTTTACATCGCAATCGCAAACTGATCTAAATTCCTCCAGTTTTTCTACATTTTAACAAGCTTTTGATGTCTTTTTTTTTCAAAATTAATGATAAGGAAGAAGGTACTTATTTTTTACTCCCCCCTTAAATCAGGTTTATGATATCAAAAAAAATACGCAAATATAACCACAAAATGAGTTTTTTCTTTAAATTATAATTAAAAATGCATTTCCTAAACTGCAGGGGGAGATCTTCACCCCCTATATATACATCACTTTTATAAAAGTCCTTTCAAACCATGTCATTACCTGTACAGTTTGATGCCAAAACCAGAACACATGAATCTTGCGATATCTTCATAGCATCATAAAACGCATGAGTGTGGTAGCAGAGGACAATTTGTATCAACAAACACTTTAGCATAAATACATAAAGTAATCCTTGCACAACGGAAAAACCCTGCAAACGAAACAAAAAGCAATCAAAATTATTTTTAAAACTCATCAGCAGATAAAATACAGTTTCACTGCTAGACTGATAGACCCTTCGCAAGCGTCAGCCTGAGGCTCGAGATATTCTGTCAGCGCAGCAGATAAAATACAGTTTCACTGCTAGACTGATAGACCCTTCGCAAGCGTCAGCCTGAAGCTCGAGACATTCTGTCAGCGCAGTATGGTGGCAAAGCCGATTGTTGTTGATGTTGTTAATTGTCCTTCTTTTCCTTCTAAAATGTATGGTATAAATAAAATGTCACGTGTTCGATCCTATATTCTCTCTATCCTGTATCCGATATTTTGGCATTTCTAAAATCGCAGTATCTAATAGAATGGCACTTTATCTTGCGCCTCTAGTCTTATACTTTCGCTTGTTCTGCTTTTCGCATTCAGCAGAATCTCACGGCCCTCATTCGGTCACCGGTCTGACTTGTATAAGTGCTTCCAACGGTGCCGGTCATAAAATTAAAGAAACTTGAAACGAAGTACTCACATAGTCCGGATTTCGAGAATAAAAATGTAAAAAATCAATAAGTACTTGAACTTTTACCAAGCCGAGGAAAAATGTCTCGACTGTGTGAAATAGAACCTGGAAAAAAATTGTTGATTTAGCATCTATACAAAAATTATAAAAAAAATATAAAAAACTACTTACGGGTATTTGATAAACTTTTTTGTAAATATTGTAGCAGTCCAATATTTGTATGTTAGCATGGCCCATTTTGTTACAACGCAATACATGGCTCCCATTACTCAAAGAAATCCAAACCTTAGCATTCCATTGTACAGCCTTTTCGGTTAGTAACTTTATCAAGCTAATAGCATAAACTACATTACAGTCGACAGTTAACAAAACCAAAACGTAAAGCATTACATACCACGGAGGATGCATATAAACAATGTACACATAAATACTTGTCATGATATAGAACACAAAGAGTGAAGTTACATTGAACCAATTTCTTCCAATACTCATCTTGGTACTGGTAAAATTCTGAATAAATCTATGGACACTTTGAAAAGTCAAAATGAATCTGACGTTGTCCTTTGAATAAACTAAATTGAGGACAAAGTTCATGACGTAGCCAAAAGCGTAGAAAAGGGAATCGAAAAAAGTCGCAAAGTACAGGAAATTGACCGTCTGGTATCGTTGCATATTCTCGTCGAACAGCATCGCACTGATTCGGTACAAATTCAAGGACACGAACATGAGTAACCCACACAATGATATGAGGTTACTCGTAAGATCATTCTGATTCACGAAATTATCATGGATTTGACACTTGGGATTTAGTGACAGAGTGTGCATTAAATTCAAAGGCAAAAACATCGCTTGCACATCTTTGTCTACGTAGCAACACAGAAACGCATTGTTACGACGCAATCTGGTATCCATTTTATGTGATGTTATTCCACTATGTACGTTTAGATGTAATTCAGTCTATAATATCTCTAATACTGATTACGAGCTTCACGTTAATGGATTGGTGCCCTGTTAATGTGACTTAAGTAATCACATTTTGAATAGGTACGTACAGTTAAAATATTTGATGGGCATAAATTACACGAGACTTCAATATTGAAACTTTTGAAACAAAAAACCACTACCAATGAATTTTATTGTAATACATTCTAAAAGGCTGCAACTTAGAATTTTTAATCAGATATAAGCAATTACTTAATACGTTTTCAACACGTTTACGAAATTCAATACACACATAAACATGCAATAAATTACATTGACCTTTCTCTAATATCCCTTCGTAGATACCCGAACAATAAATTATAAAACGTTTTTCATTACTATAGAACGTAAAGGATCACGACTGAAGTCGATTCAGGACAGCTTTATGTCTTTATGTCTGCTTTTGATATTTAGAAAGTCAATAAATGTATGTGGGTCAATAACCATTACTGCACATTTATATGGTGTCCACAGATAAATTTAAGTTGGCATCATTAAAAAACATGCATACTGTATCAATCACAATTTTTAGAAATCAATCAATCTGCCTAGCCTTTTCCCGACGAGGCAGGGGTCAACGTCAAATTTAACCGGATGCAGCTGAATGGAGCGGAAAGTACATATTAGTAGGTCCTGGTTGGGGCATTCATCTAAAACATTTAAGAACAGTATTTATATCATTAACAAGAAGTAGAATCGACTTTGGGTGTTTTCTTTATGATACAAGTGCTAAATGTAATTTAGTAAAATTAGACCGTATTCAAAATCAAGCCATGTGAGTGTGACTGTCTATCACCTCCGCCTATTTAATAACAAAATATTACATTTATTTCTTAACGCTGCACATGGTGTCAGACTACTGAGAAAATCATAACATGTCCTTTTAATGGTAAGGCAATGGGAGTCAAGGGTCAGCCGTCAACTCAACGTAATATTTCAACAACTTTCTAAAGAAACGAGTAAAATATTAGATTTTTAATAGCACTTACAATACTTGTGCCACATCTAGTATTCATAACTGAGGGCCGAGCAACACCCAAAAGGACTCTTGAAACAATTATGAGATGCTGGAGTCTCTGAACGGGGACCCGTGGGGACGTCCCTACAAAATGGTACTGGATAAACTCCGCACCTGGGCCCCCCGTTGACGCAGTCTCCGGCCCCAGCTGGTGGAGGAAGTGGTTAGCGCTCTGTTTCTTTCACGAGGGGAGCATACTCCCCCGCCTATGGCTCCACCACCTGCGGTGCTCGATGCGGGCCACACTGACGACGGCGACGACGATAACAACAAAATGAATGTAACCAAATTGAGGATGTGCAACATTTGTTGATGGATTGCGTTAGGAACAGGCGCGCGAGTCATTATTGAGGGAGTTAGATTTACACAAGCTTAAAGTCAGCAAAAAGGTATATGGTACCATTCCTATACCATATACTTTTTTGCTGACTGATATTAACAAAGTGTTGTTTTCAGGAGTCACACATCTGCCAGGGTTGCGGAATTTGTTCGAAAGAGTCACCGCGGCTCTGGAACGCAAAGGGCTTTAGAAGGAACACGGATGGGTTTTAGTCAGTAAGAGTCTGACACGCCCTTCTGCTCCACCCAGAGCGTAAAAAGTCATTTGATGATTTACCATCCTTAAAAAAAAAGGAATTATAACACATTGCTTTAAATTTAGATAAGTATTCCCAATAGTCAGGTAAGTAGTTAATTGTGTACCCTCTACTGCTGCTAATTTAGAAAATCGGTCAGCCTCCTCGTTACCTCGTCATAGTCCAATGTGAGCTGGAACCTATTGCAACTTAACTTCTATATTATTCTTTCCTATATTTAATTATGTTTTCAAGAATTCACTTTTATAATGACGGGCAATAGGGCAAAATTAGTTTTACCTGTACTTTACATGTTGCAAAAAAAAGTAAGAGATACTTAACTGATTTTCCTAGCTTTTACGTTTTTGTGCGTTTTTTTAAACGCGTTTTTGCATTTTTCGGAATGAACCGGTTCTGGAAATTGTTTAATTTTTTGATATCTTTAGAACTAAGTTCTTTAGGATTTTTTACAAGCTAATTTAACTGGCCTGTACAGATATTCTATTTCACGAAGTCCGTTTGACTATGAATGTTGTAAGGTCTGTACGTGCACACTGTTTTAGTGTGCGTAACCTCGGGAGCGCTCAGTCACGATCGCGACGCGGTCAGAGTCACTAGTGTTTTGTTTCCGCGCTAAAAAATTCAAAGAGTAACGTCAGCATGGCAAGTAAACGCAGAAAAGTTGTCCACAGTGAGGTAACATTTTTTTTTTAACTATTGTTACTACTTTTTGTGTGCTATTAAGAGTTTATCTATCTAATATTATGAAACTTGTTACTTAAATAGGTATTTCGATTTGGTTTTGTTCTAGGGTCGAAGCATGATAGCTAGCGTTTATCATTTCCTGCGAGAAGAGTATGAATTCACAAAATCAGTTGCGGAACCTAACTGTGATTTGTCTCATTTACGAGATATTACAAGGCGTACAGCTGAGGCTACAGGTGTTTCTATGAAAACTGTTCAACGGATATTAAAAGAAGAGAAGGAATTGCCATCCTGCTCATCAAATTTCACTTCTCCTATGAAGAAAAGAAGAAAGCGGGATAGTAAGATAGAAATAGATAATTTTACAGCCGATGTTGTTCGCAGTACTATACAAAATTTCCATGTCATCCATAAAGAAATTCCAACGTTGGCTAAGTTAAAAACTGTATTAAATGAAAAAATTGGTTTTGATGGTTGTATCGAAACTGTTCGTCAATTGTTACTGAAGTTAGGTTACAAGTGGCGTAAAACAGAGAATAACCATAAAGTTTTGACGGAGCGTCATGATATACAAATGTGGCGTTTAAAATTTTTGAAGAAGATGTCAGAATATCGCAGTCAAGGTCGCCCAATTGTGTACACCGATGAAAGTTATGTCCTTTCAACACACGTGCGAAACAACACCTGGGCACAAAAGAAAGAGAGTACACCATTCTTAAAAAAAATTAGCACAGGCACTCGCTTTATGTTAGTGCATGCGGGTACAAAGGATGGATTTATTGAAAATGCTTCATTGATTTATAAAGCCAACTCAACAGCTGGTGATTACCATTCTAATATGAGCTACGATAATTATGTTAAATGGCTAAACGAAAAACTTTTACCCAATTTATCCCCACGCTCTGTCATTGTCTTAGACAATGCTTCATATCACAACACACGGACTGAAAAACTACCGACGTCGGCTACAAAGAAAGCAGACATGCAGCAATGGCTCAGGGATAAGGGTATAGCATTTGAGCAATCTCTCCTTAAATTGGAATTGTACGATATTATAAAAAACACAAAGATGAACACATCCTACTACTATTATAAAGGCGAAAGTTTGTAAGTATGGATGTATGTATGGATGTTTGTTACTCTTTCACGTAAAAACTACTGAATGGATTTTGATGAAATTTGGCACAGAGGTAGATTATAGTCTGGAATAACACATAGGATACTTTTTATCCCGGGAATATGTTCCCTTAGGATAGTTTTCGACAATCACGCGGGCGGAGCCGCGGGCGGCAACTAGTAACGTATAAAATTGATGATTTTATTAAGAGCAAGGGTTTTGATGTCATACGTCTTCCCCCCTATTACCCAGAATTAAATGCTATTGAAAATATTTGGGGTATTGTAAAAAATTATATCGCATGAAAGAATATCGAACAAAACATGACGAACATGGAAAGACTGATCTTTGAAAGCTTGGATAGAGTAACCAGTGAAACATGGCAAAAAACCTGTGCTCATGTTGAAAAAATTGAAAAAGAATACTTAAAATACGTCGACCTGGATTTTGAGTTCATAATTAACTTAGGGAACGATTCTGACGAAAGCGAATCAGAAATTGAATTTGATAGTGATTAAGTGCTGATTTTTTTGTTTCTTCTCTGTAATAAATAAAAATATTATTTACTTTCAACTGTTGTTTCTTTTCTCTGCAACTTATCATTCTAATAGCTAAATATTATTTACTTAAATTGTCTATATAATTTATTAAATAAATATATAATGCGTGTCAGATTTCTTTCCTAACGCTACCTACGTTTACACACACTAGCGCGCCTATCACTACACGTCACTACTACAACCAGAGCCAAACGGACTTCGTGAAATAGAATATCTGTAGTAGATTATGTTGCCGGGCCCGTTTTGTTTTTATTAAAAAAATAATTAAATTTTATTACAATTGACGTAAGCACCACCGCACAGTGGGGCCGACTATATGGAGTCGATACCCAAAACTCATTTTTTTTTAATGAAGATAGTTTAAAAATCTTTGAAATATTGCAATATTAGAGACCCTGTCGCGTATATTGTCGGCTCAGAAATGTTATCAGGTATCTAAAAGGTTATCAGAAAGCTATGAGACATCTGCAAAGTTATTGTTTTCCTCCTTCTGCATTCGTTTCATACTTCTTTATTAATTTAATTTCTCTATTTAACTTTTCTCAAATCTAAAGCATGTCAAAAAAGAAGTAAGAAAATTGGTTCATTCCGGCGGAAAAAACGCACAGAAACACTTAAAGATACACAACTTATCAACTACAATTATAACAAAAATATATTAAATAAAAAACGCATCACTATCAGCCCATGTCAGGACCGGACATTAATTAAAACGAGTCTCTGGTCACACCACAGAAAAATCAGAACACAGTTCAGCAGTTGCCTATGGCATGACGCCTGACTTTCTGACAGCGACAACATGGAAACAACAATAATAATAAACATTTTAGACAATGAAAGTAATGTAGAAAATATACATAAATTCAAGTTGTGCGTTGTATCCGAGCATAAATCGGTTATTTGCTCAGCATAAATGCCAAGCTATGGGCAAATCCAACAATCAACGGCGCTGATTTTCAGCAACTACCGTTCGTTCGAGTGACGTTCCCTCTTGTGTATAAACGTAAATAAGGCAGGTAACTACTTAATTCTATATATATATTGAACCTTAAACAATTGCAAGTTTTTTTTTTTGTTTAAAACGAATCCTAACATTAAGAATTAACAATTTATACAAAATCATAATTATATCCAATAAATAAATAATACATAATTAAAATAATTCCGAAACCAAAAATAGACACAATTAAAATAAAAATGACACAAATACAAGCTGTAATTAACTCCGTAATAACTTATTTCCGATTTTTGCAGATAACCTTAATTTAGCCATGCACACCATAATTCGCATGGGTGGCGGCCATTTGCATATTGGAGTGGATACAGCAACCGAGTTGAATCGTACCATTATTTATTCCGGCGAATTCTTTAACACTAAATGGAATAATGGATAAATATTGTGGACCATAATATGAGATGAGGCTATTCAAAGGCTTCATCATGAACACAACAGCAACCGAGTTGAATCGTACCATTATTTATTCCGGTGATTTTTTTTACACTAAGTGAATGGATGAATATTATGGACCATAATATGAGATGAGGCTATTCAAAGGCTTCATCATGAACACAGCAAACACACTCCTTGCAACTAGAGATTGCTCTCTTGAACATACGACAGATGGTGCCCTAAGAGAGAGAGCCCACCAGCACTGTTGATGACCATATCCATTGCCTTTAGGTCGTGACCCTGAAGGTTAGTCCTAGAAGTACCTGGTTTCTTATTTAGTTACCTTGTGTTTTTTTGTACCGGGTGGGCCAAAAGAAATCACCCTATTGGAAGATGCTCTCATTTTTGCAAATGGCCGCCAATGTCAAATCTGTTTTGACATTTGTGAACTAGACATATGCAGAATACAAGTGAACAAGCCATGGAGCGATACACTCCCCAAGAACGCGGAATAATCGTGTCTATTTTTTGCGTAACAATTCGTCTGTGGCAAACACTGAGCCGTTTGGCCACTAACCTTGAAGTATGTGGGACCAGACGAGACATTGCCAAGAGTGGCCGGCCCCGGAGCGCCCGTTCTGCCGAGAATATCGCCGCTGTTGCCGAGGATGTCGAGCTGTCGCCGGAAACATCAACCAGACGCCGTGCCACGCAATTAGCCATCAGCCGAACGTCCCTAAGGCGAATTTTGGTCAAAGACCTGCGCATGTTCCCGTACAAAGTCCAGTCCGTGCATCAGCTGCTGCCTGCCGACCGCCAAACGCGCGTAACCTACGCCCAAGCCGTCCTCAATCTCGAGGAAGAAGTGGACGATTTTTCGCCCAAAATCATAATGAGCGATGAGGCTCATTTTCACCTCAGCGGGTAAGTGAACAAGCAAAACTATCGCTTCTGGGGCACCAAATTCCACGAGTGATGCACGAGGAGCCATTACACCCGCTCAAAGTGACTGCACGGTGCGCTGTTCACGCTGGAGGAGTCATCGGGACATTTTTTTTTTGGGAATGCCGCTGGCCAAACGACAACAGTGGAGGGTGCACGCTATAGGGCCATGTTAACCGAGTTTTTTCTGCCACAATTGGACAAATTAGGACTGAGGGACATGTGGTTCCAACAGGACGGAGCAGCGGCACACACTGCGCGAGCCACAACCGATATTCTGAAGGCAGCGTTCCCGGGTCGCCTCATCTCTCGTTTTGGCGATTTGCACTGGCCCGCAAGATCGCCCGATTTAAGCATTCCAGACTTTTTTTTGTGGGGTTTTTTGAAGTCCCGTGTTAACGTGAACAAGCCCAAGACTCTGGAAACCCTCAAGGATAACAGTCGACACGAGTGCGAGAATCTGTCGCCCGAAGTTCTCGCCGAAGTGATGAAACATGCCATAAAACGAGCCCGTATGGCAATCAATTGTGACGGCGCCCATTTGGCCAATATAATCTTCTGGACTTGACCAATAAAATTCTAAAGGTAAAAATATAATCATAATCAAAAAACAGAATCGAAGTTTTTCATTTAGAAAAAATAGAGCCAAACAACATCGGATGACTTCTTTGTATTTGAAAGATTTTTTTTTATTGTATTTAAAAAAATCCTTTTTGTCTTCAGGACTCATACTGGTGGAGGAAGGCCATTCCAACAGTGCGTGGCGGCATATTTGAAACTCCCTCTGAATGCTGTGGTTCCGTGTCGTCATCATCATCATGTCAGGTGGAGACCAAGGTTGGAGCTATTTATTTTATATGAGTTCTGGACCGTACACCAAGCTCGGTGATCATACGCAACATGACAGGTTTAATAAATGCTTATAAAATAAATCATCAGTTGACACTCACTTCAACAAGAGCGAAAACGCGGACATTTCGAATTGTTACAGTTTTGATGAAATGTGTATGTCACCGAAAAGTTGTATACTTCGTAAGATTGTAATTAATCTTTATTAGACAATAATTTCTCGATATATTATAAAAAAAACTTTTTGCAAACAATAAATCCCATCCAAATTCAATAGTTTCCAATATGTCCGAATCTTATTAAGAATAAATAGTTTACAATTTCACGCGATATTTTAAAATCTTACTTCGTTTGCAATTTTCCGGTGACGTATACGTAAGTTAATTAGAGTTGTTACGGTGTTGGTGAATTGTTCTACTATATTACTTAAGTAGGTATATTTTGGCTTGTTCCAGTTTTGTTTGATAAGCTACGTAAATATTAAGTAACTCTATTGATTTGACTTTGTTTTTATGGATGAACATGTGAATTTCTGGTTATCCTACTAATGTTGTAACTAATTTATTTTAATGTTTTTTTCATAGACACACATTTTACATTCGTCACATAAAAATCGTGAATGGTAATATAAATTGACTGTTTGCAATACTCTGTTTTTAATCAAACTATTTACCGCTTTGTATTTCTAGATTTTATTGAGTTAACTCACTATTACTAGATAATTATAATTTACAATAAATGCTTTTACTATTTCACAGAAAAATAAAGCGAGGCTGTTTTCTAAACAATATTATCAATGAAAAATATAAAGAGAACCCATTAACAGCTAATGAAGAAGACTTAACTACAAAAATAAATGTAGAAGTACAAAAAAATAAAGAAAATATTCCAATAAACACTAGTGTGATGACTAAACCAGGTCATATCAGACAAATTGAAAGTGATTTTAGTATTTCACAATGTGAAAAAAGTTTCGTAGATGACTGACTGATACTGATCCAAGTTATGTCCGTCAAAAGAAGAAGACTCTCTCCCATAAAGTAATTCCTTCTTCATCTTCTTCGAGTGACAATACGTCATTAAACTATTCTAATTACAGCGATAGTTCGAGTAGCAGTAGTTCTGATTCCGAAACTGAAACTAGGGCTGTTACTGACACTACAGCACAGCCTCGAAGCAAAGAAGTTTCTGAAATTGAAACCACCGATGTAACTAATACTGTTGCTCAGAGTCATGTCGTCAATGAAGTTAGCAATGTTCAGCAAAATGAAGAAGTAAAAAGAGGAAAAAAATAATCGGCATGGAAAGCTAATATTTGTAAAGTCTTAAATGATTCAATAAAACTGTTTCAAGTCTGAATCTTGTATATTTTATACATTTAATTATCGATAAAATATCGATTGTATAACTTTCCGAACAAAAAATGCATATATACATTTTTTTTCGTCCCCTGCAAAATTACCTTTTTTGAGTTTCGCTAGTTTAGATCTAGGTGTGCAAATACATATATCATCATTTTTTTGTTTACATTAATCATTATTATGACCTATATATAAAAAAAAAACTTCCTTAATTCAACCACGCAGGATTATTAAAACGCCAACTGCAGGAGCATCACAGTAAAGTTAGTCACTAGAGCCATTATTTGAAACGTAAAAGTAGCATCAACGTAGAACATTCCACAGACATTAAACCTGTCGAATGAAGCTCGATGTAAGCGTTGAATATTCTTGGACATCCTTTTCTCAGCATCTAAAAAAAAAACTATCTGATGGAAAGATGGAAAACAGATGTTGAGTCTGTTTTGACTTGCTTGGCAAGGTACTGGCTATACAACCTTTTTTAATTTAAATTCTAGACCAGTCTGGATTTTTATTGTAATGAGAAATGAACTTATGATAATGTGAGAAACATTATCATAAGTTCACATGCACTTATTTAATTAGCAGTAGAATCATATGAAGCGTACACAAAAATGGTAGCGAGTTTATAATGATGACATAAAATTACCTGTACACTTGGATTTCAGAATAAGCGTGCATGAAGTCTGTACTTCATTCATCGCCATGTAAAACTTTTTACAACTTGAACTCAAATTATAATCAATAATGAAATTCTTCATCACCGTTGGTTCAAGAAACGTACTATAAAACCAAATTAAAATCTGTTAAAAAAAAAATATAATTAAAGGTGAGTAACTTTTATAATAATATTGGTTTAAAAATAAGTGATTGATTTAATTTCAATGATATCATAAATTGTGTACAATTTACCATTTTTCACTGACTTAAGATTTCGACATGATTTAAACATTTAAAAATTAGGAACCGGAATCACCATAATCATAAGTTAAGTAACGGAAGTTAATTTAATGAAGAAAAAAGAGATATGAGGTAAAATGCAAAACCATCACCCTCCTCAGTCTGGGGTAGTCATGTAAAATTTAGCTAAGACTTGCGATTAAAGCTAAAAAAATACTTACGTAGGTAAAGTTGCTTACTAGTGGGTTTAATTTCATAATGCCAAGTGTAAATTTTAAAACCTTAAGTGTCAAATGCAACCTTATAAAAACCCGAATAAAGTACACTGTAGCATGATAAACAATCTGAAAAAAAAGAATACTGGTTTTAAAACATTAAATAAAATCCAATATCATGGGAGAATGGAAAAACATAAAAAAGATAGGATAGGAAGGATAAAAAGGAAAAATATCGATAGATTGTATGAGAAATGGGTAAAGAAAAGAGAGTGAACGATAACGACGATTGAAAGGAAAGAGTGGAATAATAAACACTTTTTCTTTCTTTATTGTCTTTCTAAAACATTAAGCGTCAATTTAGGGTCAGTTCACACGGAATAAGTTATACAGGGTGGGCAACTTGGAGGTATACAACTATTTTTTGCCGCCATTTTGTTATGACGGTAAATATGACAGTTATTTCATGAAAATTATTTTGTGTAGATATGGCAAATTTGTTTTGGAGCGTTTTACGACTGAACAAAGTGTTTTAATTATTAAAATATTCTACTTAACCCAATCATGCATTGCGGAAACTCTAAGAAAATTGCGGCCAATTTTTGGTTGAAATTACTAACCTTTGCGGTTAACAATAACTCGTTTAGTGAATAAATTGGAACAGCACGCCATTGTAACAGATCAAGCAGTTTTTCGTCGTGTCAGAAATGCTCGTACAGAGCAGAATATTGAAACTGTTCGTCAAAGTTTTTTTTTTTTTTTTTTTTTTTTTCACTTATCCTAGTGTTCATCAAATGGATGGACCCTAATCTTATTACAATCTAGCCTTGTATATAGACTAATAAGTAATTTAATTAAAACTTAAACTGTTATTATTGTCTTTACTAAGAATGTGTCCAATGGCACTTTTCTTATTGTCTCTATTAAGGGGAATACACTTCGTTCTTGTGTTTATTTGGTAACACTTGTGCTACATTACACTATTCACTTTCACAAACACTAAACACTAACTCGAACGGTTTTATTCTTTTTAGTCTTCTCACTATGTCCGTGTGGTCGAGAAGCCGGATCGCTTCGACATTCACATGCTGATGAAGTCTCTGTTCGTGAGCTTCTGCAGATTTTCGTATCACTTTCTCGATGAACTCAACTTTTAGGTCCCGATGGAGATCATCATTTCGTATATACCAGGGTGCATTTACAATTTCCCGTAGTACTTTGTTCTGGAATCGTTGGATGATTAAAACATTCGTCTGTTTAGTGCAGCCCCACAGCTGAATACCATAAGTCCAAACTGGCATCAGGACTTGTCTGTATAACAACAATTTGTTTTGCACGGACAGCACGGAGTTTCTTCCAAGCAGCCAATACATTCTTTTGAACCGTAGGTCGAGTTCATCTTTTTTCTTCTTTACGTGGGCTTTCCAGCGTAGCTTTGCATCAAGGGTCATACCGAGATACTTGGCTGTATTCTCATATGGGATTTGTTTGTTATTAATATAAACTGGAAAATACTGTTGTTTTTTGTTAGTAAAGTCTATGTGTACAGATTTGGATTCATTTAATTTAATCCTCCATTTTTTTGTCCAGTCATAAACTTGGTTAACAGCCATTTGAACCTTTTCTACTGCTTCTTCATGGCTGTTTCCAACGGCCATTATTGCTGTATCATCAGCAAAGGTCCCAATAGTATTGTGTTCTGATTCAGGGATATCGCAAGTGTATAGAAGGTACAGGACCGGACCTAACACGCTTCCTTGCGGTACGCCAGCTTTTATTTGTTTCAGTTCTGAATAAGCGTCTTCTTGTCTTATTCTAAAGACTCTGTTTAGAATGTAGGATTCTAATATTTCCACAAACTGTTTCGGTAGCAGGCTCTTTAGTTTATGTATAAGGCCTTCATGCCATACTTTGTCAAACGCTTGAGCTACGTCCAGAAAAACAGTAGCACAAACTTTCTTGTTTTCTAACGCGTCTTCTATTACGTTTGTGATTCTGTGCACTTGATCGATCGTGGAGTGTTTTTCTCGAAAACCAAACTGGTGCTCTGGTATAATGTTCCTGCTATATATTATTGGTTTAAGCCGTTTAAGTAGCAGCTTTTCAAACAGCTTTGACATTATGGGTAACAGGGAAATCGGTCTATACGATGTTGTTTCGTGGGCCGGTTTTCCAGGCTTTGCTATCATTATTACTTCAGCAACTTTCCATAAGTCTGGTACATATTTAAGTCTCAGTGCGGCATTTATAAGGGTTGTTAATTTAACCAGACCCTTTCTTGGTAAGTTATGAAGTATTTCCCCTGTTATTAAATCGTAACCTGGCGATTTTCGTGGGCTTATGTTCTGTTTTATTTCTAGTGCGACTTCTCTCGGTGTTACTAGTTTTATGTCATCTACATGATCTGACATCGCTATATTAACCAGGGTGCGGTCTTCAATGATTTCCCCCTCATTTGGCTGAAAAATATTTTCTAGGTGCTCTGCAAACCTCATAGCTTTTTGCTCATTAGTAAGTGCCCATTGCCCGTTCTCACATTTGATGGGAGGGATTTGGGCTATCGGCTTCTTTAGATGCTTAGCAGCTTTCCAAAGGGAGTAGTCTGTCCTTTGGTCGTTACTTAGTTTCTGAAGGTAGGTTTTGGTTGAGTCGTCTTTATAGTCCTGGATTAGTCTTCTTACTTTTTTTGTAAGTTTGTTTAATTTACGTTTGTCTTCAGGACACCTAGATTGATGCCACGTTTTTCTCTGTCTTCTTTTCTCCATAATGAGCTGCTTGATTCTGATGGGGTAAACATTTCCCATCGTCCTTTTGTTGAAGTCAGGTGTATTTTCCCATGCTGCTTGTTGGATGTGCATTATGAACTTTTCAACTTCGATATTTAGATGTTCGGGAGTTTTTAATGGAACTTTAAGATCTATTTGGTCATTTAATCTGGCCTTAAAGCTCTCCCACTCCGTACACTTATTAACAAGAGTGAGTCTGTTTTCTTTGTATAGTATACTCTCGCTAATTTCTAAATAAATTGCAGAGTGATCGGAGTTCAAGTCATAGCTTTGTTCCGTTTTTATGTAACTAGTCGATAGATTTTTGGTTACAAAAAAATCGATTAAGTCCGGAATTTTATTTGGATCTGTTGGCCAATAGGTGGGCTTTCCAGTAGATATAACGTCACATTTTAGCTCTTTAATGGCACTCAGTAGTTCTTTTCCTTTGGTAGTTGTTAGTCTGGAACCCCAATACGTATTTTTAGCATTGAAGTCACCTCCTAAGACAAATCTATTACCAAGGCGGGCTAGGAAACACATATAGTGATCTTTTTTTATCATATGCCGTGGTGGACAGTAGATGGCACACACTGTCAAGGGGTGTTTTTTGGTTTGTAGACAAATTGCCACTGCTTGGATATCTTTCTCTTCGTAAATAAACACTTCATAGTGCTGCAGATTTTCTTTAACAATAACGGCACTTCCGCCTCTTGCAGTATTGTCTGGGTGTAGTGCATGGTATACTTTGTATCCTTTAAACTTAATATGACATTGCTTTGTGAAGTGCGTTTCTGATATCAGGCACACATCAATTTTTTCTATTTCTAATACTACTTGTAACTCATTCCGATGTTTTTGTAACCCATTTGAGTTCCACGTCATAAGTTTAAGTGTAGTATTCATTTTTTTGTTTTAGAAGTAGCGGTTTTGTTGCTATTTTCAATTTTTTTTAATCTCTCGTCGAATGATGACATTAACTTTAAGATTTCATCCAACTTTTTGTTGCTGTTCATATCAGTCAAAGGCGCTTTCGCTATGCCTCTTGTAGTTACTTGAGCGTATGAGATGTTTTTGCTTGTAGTTTGCATCGTGCTTTGACTTGGTTTGAACTGGCTAGGGTCTTCACCTCTTCCAGCAGATGTACTTTGTTGAAGAATCGTATTACTTGTTTTCGATTTTTTCAGTCGTATTTGCTGTATTTCTTTGGCTACAATACATCCCCTGTAGTTAGCCGGATGTGGGGCTCCGCAGTGGACGCATTTTGGCTTCTCTTCTTTTGGTTTTTTGCAATCCTTGGTGAGATGTTTACCTGTGCATTTTACGCACCTCGGTTCTTTGGAGCAATACTTTTGTGTATGGCCGTACGCCTGGCATCTTTTACATTGAGGTACTAGTTTTGTGGATTTTATCGGTTGGATCTCCACATTACATCCTAAAATGTGTTTAATGTTGAATATTTTGTTAGTTTCCTCATCATTTGAGAATGTCAGCATGAACATATTGAGTGGCTCTTTGGTTTTCCAACTCAGTTTGTTGACTGCTTCTAGAATCTTGTAGCCTTTGCAGCGCAAGTCTTCGACTACTCTTTCCGGGATGCAAGTGGAATGCAATTTTTTTGCCATAACTCTTATTGGCCTCTCTTGCTTGTTTTCATATGAGTGCCAAAGACAATCGTTATCTGAAAGGGCTTTTGAGATTGCTCTGTACGATTCTTCGCTTTTAGCATTAACTTTAACAGTATTTCCATTCATCATTTTGATGCTGAACGCGTCAGCTGATTGTCTCTCACATAGAAAATCAAAAAATTTTTGGTAATTCTGGATACCATCTACAACAATGGGTGGTGGCAAAGGAATTTTGATACTCTTACCATTACCTCTGTTCACGTCTCTTCCTTGTTCATTTTGAGTGGGTTGGTCAGGAGAGGTGTTCAATTTTCTTTTCTTCCTGCTCTTTTGCCGTATCCACTCTGTTTCTCGAGCGAGTTCTTCTTCATCCGTTGTATATTCGACAGGCGGTGAAGAAGTCTCAATGGCGGTTGTTGCTGATTTCGGTGCGTTTTCCGCTTGAAGTTTCAGCTGTTGCTGGAGGCTTTCTATTTGACTTTTTAAGTCTTTTAGGTTCTGTTGGAGCTTTAGACGCTCATTTTTTTCTTCGCAATAAAACTTGTACAACAGATGTTCCGTCTCTGTTTTTATGTTCACTCTGGTACCACCCAGCGTATCCTTTCTCGAATCCATTATAAGATTTAAACGAGTATTAACTTCGCCTTAACAATAATATTCGCTGTCAGCCGTCAGCATTATGCAATAACTAGGTCATTGCGCTGCAGCCGACTTGACGGCGTTATTTTGATGCGTAAGCACTTAACACTGTGGTACGCGCGCGATCGCATGCAACACATCTGCTTTCAGCGAAAATCGAACGCACAATGTTCGTCAAAGTGTAGCCGAAGAACCCACATTGTCTACCAGTTCACAACAACTCGGAATTAAGAGGACTTCTCTACGGACAATTCTGAAGAGAGACCTTGGTTTTTTTCCATATAAGGTTCAGATAACTCAAGAACTGAGAGAGGAGATCATGGACGGCGTCGTGATTTCTGTAGTATTATGCTAACCAAGCTGGAAAGAGACCCAGATTTTTATCAAAAAATTATTATGAGTGACGAAATTCATTTCGACCTCAGTGGATTTGTTAATAGACAAAATTCTCGGTATTGGGGCGAAGAACAACCTTCGTTGATCCACGAACGACCACTGCATCTACGTCGAGTAAGTGTGGAATTTGGTCAGGAGGAGTAATTGGGCCTTATTTTTTTGAAGATGCTATGGATGATGCTGTTACAGTGAATGGAGATTGGTACCGTGAGATAATAATAAAAAAAAAACTCACATCAATGAATCTGTTGGGCATGGGAAACATGTGGTTCCAACAAGACGGGGCCACATCTCATATGGCACGAGCCACAATCGAGACATTGAAAATAATGTTTCCAGGGCGATTAATTTAAAGAAACGGTGACATTGATTGGCACCCAAGATCCCCGGATATAACAGCTCCTGACTTATTTCTGTGGGGCTATCTAAAAGGACGTGTCTATGCTAACAGGCCAATGAACCTTCAACAATTAAAACAAAATATCCGAGACACAGTCACTGAGATAACGCAGCAAATGTGTGAAAACGTAATGAAAAGGGTTCACATCTACCATGCTGCTAAAGGTGGACATTTGTCTGACATTATTGTCCATAATTAATAGACGGCCCTAAATGCCATATTTAAATATATATTTTTAAAATTTCTTAGAATAATATTTAAAAAATACATTTTTATTTGTTATTTGCCCACCCTGTATTAGTAACATGTACTGTTTTAAAAATATATTTAAACTTTTGAAACAGTTGTATGTACAAGCTAGTAAAAAAAATGTATAGATGTACAAGCGGAATAAAAAGAGGAGGGGAAGAACTTAAAAGGCATCGAAAAATTCGTCTACATCATAAAAGTGCCCAGAACACTGGCGTTGAATGGCAACGCTGATTCGTTGACCGAGGAAAAAGCCAGCCTGATTTCACTAAAAACTCGATGAGCACTCGGCCCGATGGCCCTAGTGGTTCAACCCCTAACGGCTCAAATAAATCATACCCCATAAGGTTGTTGTATTTACGCCTTATGAGATTTTCTGCACCCACAGCAGCCCGCCGTGCAAATAATATGGGATGGCGCAAAGGTGTCAACATATGCTGCAGCCCACACCAAAGGCCCACCCAATTTCCTAGGCAATATGGTCATCCCGTTTGGATTCTTCCCATCGTCACGCGCCAAGCTATTCATATCTGAAACAGCTGGCATCTCGGTGGAAACAAGTGGTGGATGATATCATTAATGCTGGTATGTCGCGCTATCCGATCTGCGTTTTTACAGCAGGATAGGCCATGGTGTCAGAACGGGTGTGTAATAAATGCCATAATAACAGATAATATATAATCACTTGAAATAACGTTCACTTGATATAATTTTCATACGTTATAAAAACAAATAACCTAATTTCATGTGATCTAATATTACATTTCATATAAACTTCTTTTGCTCTAATAACATTTAGTATAACGTTCATATCATATAATTTTCAATAAGTATATTGCTCTTTTTATGTAACGTTCAGTTGACCTAATTTTCATTTGACCTAATTTTGATATTTACTCATTTTCTGCCCAAATTCTGTAGTGAATAAGTAAATATCAGAAAACATCATACTGTTATAACCTCATGTAACCCAAATTATTTACCAACCATAGAGGGGATCTGACGCATCTGACGTCATTTTAATCACCAAACCAAAACAAATATTTTTGCTGTATGGCAGTAAGAAAAATAAAAAATATTCATCTACCATCCCCCCGCATAAAAGCAATTATTAACAGCGATAGTTATCCGGCGCGTTTTTGCTAGCACGAAAATGGCAGGCGTTTATAATCCAATGAGTTATTGCAAAAATATACAAAACAAAGTAGACGTTTCAAAATTATGTTAAACGTTACTATAGAATTTGAATATTATACTAACTAAATATTATACTAACTGAATATTTGTTCAAATGTGCATTATAGAAAATGTTTATTAAACTATAAATATAAAATTAGGTAAACTGAAATAATATCAATAATTTAGTATAACATATCATCGTTATAAAAAATTATAAAAAATTATATTAAATGAAATTAGGTCATGTAATCGTTAGAACTTTTGTTTTTATGTCAAATGGTACGCACCCTGTCAGAACGATGGAAGATAGTTAGGCCATTAGCGTAGGACGCTACTTGGCTCGATACTCTAGCGCCATCCCAACTTCCTAGCTCTTCGTGCTATGCTGGCGTGGCCACTGCGGCTGTGGAGAACTTTACTACAAGTGGCGGAAATTTAATAACCTCGTTGGTTGTTATATTTTGGAGCCGTTTGGGGTTGAAACCCTCGGGTCGTGGGGTTCGAGTACTCATAACTTGTTTAAAGATCTGTCAAGACGCTTAGTAATACTTCGCGTGACCCAATGGCTGGCTTTTACCTTGGACAAAGGATAAGCATTGCCATACAACGTGGCAATGCTGCCAGCCTTTTAGGCACATTGCCAGTGGCCAGCGATTAGGAGGAATTTTTCGAGGCCATATTTTAGTTTATTTTTAGTATTAGTTAATTTAGAGCTTTTATATTTATATCTATGTGTATATATAGCGGATGGATGCGGACCGCTCAAAACCGGGATTGTTGACGATCTTTGGGGGAAGCTTACGTTCAGCAGTGGACGGCAATTGGCTGATATGATATATAGTAATAGTTAAATGTACAAGTGCCAATAAAAAGAAATCAAAACGTATGTTAATCATTTTTCAATCTTAATGAAAATGTTAAAAGCGACGAAGTGCGAGTCGGACTCGCGAGCAAAGGGTTCCGAACGAATTTTTTTTTTTAACATGTTCTTATTGGTAAGGTACTATTTTCTACTTCGGAATGGAATATAGTTAAGTACATATTGAGTAAATTATAAAAATAATACTTTTGAGACTCTAACAAGGAGCTCTTTGATTTGATATGTCACACGGTACAATTAAAAAAACTTTTTTTATTTTTTTCCTAAAAAATCAAATTTTTTTTATGCGTCCGTTTTTAGTCACAGAATATATAAAGAAAGGTATATGTGTATCAAATTTCAACTGAATCGTTCTATTAGATTCAGAGAAATTCGGCTATGACAGACGGACAGACATCCGAGTGATCCCATTAGCGTTCCGTTTTTCCAGAGGTTCGGAATCATAAAAAGTTTACGTACCATATGTTCAAAAGAAGTACGGCAGCATTCATAACACTCCAAAATATTAACATAAGCTTGAAACATATTATTGCAATAAGTTTCAATGTCATTAGGATCCATCTGTCTTAAACGTTGACCTTTAATGTTCCATAAATTCACCTTATTGCTTAAAAGTTTCAAAAGTCTTGTGGCATAAACAATGTTTACGTCAAAACATATTTCTGAAAAACTACACAGAAAATCAGTAACAGAAATGTTTAGATTTACGATTTTTTGAGTGGCAGTACAAATGTGAAACCCGAATATTAAGATGACACTGATCCAATTCCAAATGATAAAGCGCTTGAACTTGGACTTTTCGTTGAGAAATCTGTGAACGTCTTGAATTTTCAAGACATAAGTCATATTTGTTTTTGTTTTCGATACGCTGACGATACAATTCATGATGAATCCAATGTAGTACAAGAATAAATCTAAGTAAGTGTAAAATAACTGAAATGTGAGAGCGACTTTGGGAAATTTCAGCATGTTAAAGTAGTAATAAAATATCCAAATAAACATTATCATGCCACACAATGACACCAAATTTGACGTCAGACTGTTAGAATATATGAAGTTATCCTGAATACGATACTTTGGACAAAACGATATATTTTGTATTAAGTTTAAAGGGAGAAGCATCCACTGCATATCTTTATCAACCAAGTCGTTTAAGGGAAACGTCACACGAAAACATTTTCTTTTTTTTATTTCTTTTTTTGTTCTTATAGACTTCATTTTATTTGGATAAAGGGACACAAGCTAAATTGTATTTATTCAAATTGGTTTTACCACACAAAAAACAAGGTAAGTAGAAATTAATGAAATTGAAAATGTTATGTAAAGTAACGTTCCTACGTTCCATTAAGGATATTGGTTTGGCTCAATCATTATCAAAATATTATTATCTTATACATGATTTCGGTCTACTTAAAAAGCTGTGACATATTATTTTTTATTAAACTTTATGTACTTACAGTAGCGGAACTTATGTGGACTTAATGCAACAAAGCGTTATCTTTCAGACAGTCTTTGGGTTAAAAGATTACACTGTGAAACAAATAAATAGTAAATGTTAGTAAAAAAATGCACTAGTTTTTTTACGTGACGAAAAGCAGCATATGAAAAGCAGATATAAATATGACGGCGCCGCCCTTACAAGCTTGTAAACAACACGCGCATCAGGCCACGCGGTAGCGCTACGTCATTATCCCACCTCGCTGCGGGGCGGAGCTAGGGCGCGCTACGTCGTAGCTGTCTACGTCGTAGCGCGCTACGTCGTTACCCCTCTTCCAATACTACCGTATAAAAGGGGTCCGCACAGCGGCAAAAAGGCATTCCCCCTCGTCCGATCACCATGTATGGCAAGCTGATCCCTTGGGAGAAGCAAGCCAAATACCTGGGGGTCATCCTGGACAGCCACCTCACCTTCGCTGACCACATAAGACAGGCCCGTTCTCGCGCCGCCTTCGCTCAGGGAAGGCTTCATTACATCACGACCGCCCGTAGCAAATTGTCACTCAAGTGCAAATTGCGACTCTTCACCGCGGTCATCCGTCCCATCATGACGTACGCTTGCGCCGTCTTTGCACACGCAAAGCCTCGTCATCTCCACAGGATGCAGACGCTCCAAAACCGTTTCCTGCGCAAAATCACGGGTGCCCCCTACTACGTCCGAAATGAGACTACATGTAGATCTCAAATTTCCCACCATACAGCAGTTCATGAAACGCATAGCCAAACTTTTCTTCGACACTGCTGTAAAACACCGTTACCCTCTTATCGCATCAGCCGCCCGATCACGCCCGACAACTCTACCACTCTCCTCCAATAGAGTCGCAAAGAGACCAGCACTCTTTGCAAACCACGACCGCCGTCCTTCCGCCCTCGCCGCCGAGGCCCGCCGCGACGTCCCCGTCAAAATCCGCCCCGACCCTTGCTCGAGCCAGCCCGCGCCGCTGAGCCTGTAGTCTTAAATTCGCCCCTCAATAATAATTCTAGTTCGATCCAGCCCGTCCCTAGCTGTCCTCCCCCCAGCGATGCCCTAAGCCGAGGCCCGTACCCCACAGGGGGTGCCCTTAGCGTGTAGTCGATTAGTTTGTAAGTTTTTTATAAGCCCTGGCTGGAGGCTTTATCATTATATTAAAGTCACCACAGGCAAGCCCGGTTAAGCAGTCGACAACCTTATAGGCAGTTCAAACTGCGAGACGCCACTCACAAAAAAAAAAACTGTTTCCGACTGTTGCCCAGTGCACACGTTACGTAATCGCTGAGTAATTTTATTGTCTTGTAGTTTTTTTTATAATCAGTGCAGATTAATTTAGTTATTATTATTAAAATTAATGTGAAATTAATTAGGTTTATTTATTCGAAATAAACTAAGTGATTGTGTGAAGACTTTTGTGTTTTTTTTAATAATGTCGGACCCTGATGCTACATCAGAAGTTGCGGATCTACCCCCACAACAATCATCGCAGTCAAATGCGCCGAGTAATCCAGTCATGGGGCAAATGATGTTATTCTCGACTGGTATGGAAGCGATCTTCAAAAAAATCGCTGAAAATATAGAAATCGTCACCTTACCTCCATTGAGATACAAAACCAACTTCGCGACTTCCACGGAGTATCTGTGAGCGCTCGAACGGTTCGGAGAAGGTTAAAAGAACGCGATATGGTACCACACAAGCCAGCTAATGGGCCCAAACTAACGCGAGCCCACCGAACAGCGCGCCTTCATTTCGCACGCAGTCATTTAAATTGGACACAGCAAGATTGGAGCCGTGTACTCTTTTCTGATGAGTCTAAAATTGTGTTACATGGCAATGATGGAAGGAAGAAGGTCTACCGACGTAAGGGAGAGCGTTTCGCACAATGCTGCTTTGAAGAGAGGGTTGCTTATGGCGGTGGCTCATGGACTGTCTGGGGCGGTATATCCACGAGCGGCAAAACTCAACTTGAGGTTGTTACAGGACCACGGCTGCCAACATTAAATGCTGAAAGGTACATTTGTGAGTGCTTAGAACCTCACGTGATACCATACGCGGACTATGTGGGCCCAAATTTCCTTTTTATGCATGATAATGCAAGAGCCCATGCGGCCGGCATCGTCAGGGAATATCTTCGGGATGTGAACATCACAGTTATAGACTGGCCAGCCAGAAGCCCAGACATGAACCCCATTGAGCACATGTGGGACGAGCTCAAAAGACGTGTTAGGGCTCGTCAGCCAGTTGCCCAGACGATGCAGGAGTTGAAAACTGCCATAGAAGAGGAATGGGAGATGATCCCTCAAAATTCCATAGAGCGGTTGATAAACTCTATGCCTAATCGTATGAGAGCTGTGGTAGATGCCCATGGAGGCAACACGCGTTATTAAATTAAACCTTTATTTGATAAAACATGTTTTTTATTCAAAAATCAATTGCCTTTGACAAGGCGCATATCCAACTTGTTAGGCGTAGCTCCATGTCGTATGGTATTCTGAATTCAAATTTAAAACAATACGATCGAAAAAGATGGTAAAATGTATCAGGTTTAAAACTGCATCAGGTTTAAAACTGCATCAACAGTTTTTGTTCAATCTAGCAATCATATTTCGGTAGGGGCCATCGAAACCTAAACTCTAAGGTGGGCCAATAGATGTGTCCAGAAGTGTAGTTGTGGTGTTGTGTGGTGAAAAGTGAAATGAAATTCGCTCAAATATTTTTCGAACTTATGATAGGTAACCTGATGCGGGCTGTAGGTGCCATAAATTTCAAACGTCACCAAGGTCCAATTAATGCTAAACAACCGATTTTAAAAATTCTTTAGCCATCATAATAATGTACTACATAATTAAAGTAATCACTATTAGGTTCATATAAAGTCCGCAAGGGTATATGTCTAACTATTATGGTTAAGTCACAATGACCGCTTTTTGTTTAAATTATTCAATCAAAAGTGTTGCGGTTGACCGAATTGGGGAGAAACTTAATGCTTGTCCAATGAAGTTGAAACACGGCATTAATCGATATTGCATTGCTCTCGAAATGTTTAAGGTAACCCATACCGATTTACCGAGGGTTTCATGCCATAATCCGCAAGAAAACGGCCTCGCTCCTGAGCAGAATGAGGAGCAGTCACAATACCATCCTGAAGGCTGTGGCGGCTGGTACTTCCTCCATCATAGTAAGGCAATTTGTGAGACGACTTATACCCTAGTATTTCGCTGTTGCCAGCGGATGGGTCGTCTTTCATTTATTCATCTTTAGTTAAGTTAGTTACAATAGTGTTAAAGTGCAAACCTATTCCTAACAATTTTATGGATCTCTTAGTTGTCCGTAATAAAATGATTTTATTCGTTTTTATTAATTAATGATTTAGATTGAAAATAAGAATATTAAATCTTTGAAATTTTTGAGTTTCAGTTGCGCTGATCTCGAGATCCCAGAATCAGCAGCAGAAATAGATAGGTAATTAATGAAAATCGTTGTGCTTAATTTTCCAAAAATAAACTTTAGAAATAGATAGAAAGCGCGTTGATGTTTGTGGAGTACCTACTAAATCCGCGCGGACGAATTCGCGGCCGAAGTGCTAGTCATTAAATAAAATGCGTTAAAGTTTAACTAACCCTTTTGATCAATTCTTCATTAATGTTACTAATGAAATGGTTAAAGTAATGAACTTTTAAACAAATATTTTCTTTACACGTTTCGTCGTTGCTTTATTAATTTATGGCGTTTGTTACATTTTAACAAGAGGTACAACCAAATGTAGCCATAAATTCCACCTAAAATGGAGACTTCAAATAATCAACTCGATAAAGAAGTTCATCAAATGTTACTGCCCCTAAATTTGATGCAAATTCTACTGCTTAATCCGAAATATCATGTCAAGAAAAATTTTATAAATCCAAATAACTATCTTAATAAGTTCATACTAATAAGTGGTGCAGTAACGTTCCTGATTACGTATGTCTATCGTATCATGGAAATCATTCTAGATGACAATTTCAGGCGATATAGCACAATTGACTTCCTGATGTTTGCATCAATTTTTGACTTTTGTTATCGGTGTATGGGATTCGTCATGAACTTTATGTTCAACTTTAGTCAAACAAAGATGAATGTTCTGTTCGTTTTGTACTTTCAAGAAGTGCACAGATTTCTGCGTAACAAAACTTGTCTCAAACGTTTCATTATGAGAAGTTGGATGGTCGTCGCTGCACTCTTTGGATTTTATATTATCATTTTAATTTATGTCTACGTACTATTCCTGAGGCCTCCGTGGAATGTCATGTTTTATATACTGATCATGGCGACTCTTGATTCAAATTTTATCTACGCTTTAAGATTAATCAAGTTACTAACTGATAAAGTTATACTGTGGAACATTAAATTACTGCTGATACAGAAAAATGGTTGCAGTAAACAAGAAATTGCTAGAATGCTCAAAGTTTATGTCCAAATATTAAAGTGCTACAAGTTTATCGTAAGCATTTACCAAGTACGAGTAAGTCACATTTTTCTTTTTACCTTTGTTTTTGATAAAACATGTGCTACAGACTCGGTTCAAGTATATTTGGAATTTTCAGATCCTTTATCTAGCTACAGAAGCCTTTTGTCAAGGTTTGGTACATGTACAGCTGCTGATAGAATTTTTCAAATATAAGTATAAATATGAGGAGGTTTGTAATTAATTTCAACAGCACAGCGGCAGTGGCGCTACATATTATGTATTTTCTACATATGGATAGAAGATTTTTAAGTGTATCTCATTAAAATGATGTGGTTATTTCTTTCAGAGTCGTAATCCAATCGCATCAATATTTCTTTCTTTTTGGATTATAAAAAACTTGGTCGCTCAAGTCTCACTCAGCCTGCAGCTTGAGGCATTTTATGAAGCCTTTCAGTTTGTGCGAAATTCATGTGATCTCATTTTGGCTACAAATTGTACAGGTGAATATTACTTACGTTTTCATTTTGTAATCTATGCCCCAATTTCGATCTATAGTAATATGCATCTTTTCCAATAGTTCTAAAATATATTGAATTAAATATTAGCGTCGGTTGATCCACTAACTGTAAGTTTTCCGTTGAAATAATCCATTTATTTGAACGGTTCTAAAGCTTACATAAAAAACTAAATTCGAATGATTGATAGGCTCATACACTGAACTGACCATAGTACTGCGTCAGCCTGCGAACGCTAACATAACGCAGAGAGAAGCCTTAAGTTATAACGTGTCAAAAACTTCTGGGACACAGTCCTCCTCTTTGTGAGCGAAAAAGAGATAAAAATCATACCGATGAATTTCAATACACTATTAGATTCTTTTTCATAGAGTTATTTAATGTTAAATTGGACATTATGAATAAAACTCTCATTAACTGTTATAAACTTTATGTAGCGTAAGATAACTTCATTCTTTTTAACCAGTTGGGTACCTATTTACAGACGATCAAAAAAAACTATGCAAAAATATACTGCGGGTGCACCGTGCGTCATTCAGCAAGATGAAAGTGTGTGGCTTATTCTGTATCGATATTTGTCATCCATTAAACCTGGTGGCACTTTTCACTCACTACACTGTTGTGCTGTTGCAGTTCGCTTTCCTGTAAACTTTATTACTTATTAATATTAGTGATTGCTGCGTGTTTGAAACATAGTACTAATAATAAAATTTTCATCAGCAAATGTAACGATTACGGTATTGATCATCGCCTACATAAAGTGAAATCGACTGGCACAATGAATTCCATGTATTATTAGAAGCAATTAACTTTATCAAAGTTTATAAAAAAATTAAACAGAAACTTCAAAATAACGAATTTTGTAGTTCTTATAATTCTTTTCTGTTCAAACACATTTACGATCAGTAAATGTGTTTGAACAGAAAAGATCCCATACAAAATAAAATCCCTGAACAGAAATATCGTTAAAGAAATCAAAATTCTTGTATTGTAACACTACCAGCACTCGACACCACACTGCACCACAAGTCGTCGAGCCTGCCGCACGCCACCACTGCCGGCTGCGATCTGAGGGTATAAAAGGGCCTGCGCGTCTGTCATTCGGCTGTCCGGTTAAGCAGTAATTCAATTCAATTCAATATCTTTATTGTGGATCATAGGTTAGTACATAATACAGGTCTTAAAAATTAAATAATGATCAGCTATGTCCCGCCCATAGGGCACACAATAGTTACATTAGGAGTAAAAACAAAGATAAAAAAAAAAAAAAATATATTAATAACAAAGTACATGAGTGGGCCACTGAACGCTTCATGACTGAGGAGGACTATATTGGAGCAGTGATTTGTCTGCAAGAAAGTCTTTTATAGAGTAGTAGCACTTGTCTACTAACAGATCATGGAGACTCTTTTTAAACTTCTTTATTACTGGTATCATTCTAATAGGCCCCGGAATATTATTATAGATGCGTGTACAAAAGATACTTTCGTGCATTAGATGGGTCTTGCTTGCCACTGTTCGCAATTTGTCCTTTCGCCGTATACGAGTGTAGTAGTTATACATTTGAATATTATTTTTTACAAATACTGCGGCCTCAAATATGTAAACACATGGCAGAGTTAGAATGTAATTTTTTTTTTAAAAAGGCTTACAGGAATCAGTTTGACTTAAGTTACATATGGCCCTTATGCAACGTTTTGAGCAACAAAAGCTCGCTCTTTGTCTGTGCTGTTGCCCCAGAATATTACACCGTATCTGAGGATAGAGCTGACGTAACCGTGGTAGGCTGTTAGTAATGTTGTCTGATTTGCTATTTTCCTCAATCTGTAAAGTGCATATGAAAACTGTCCCAGCTTTTTGCATACATGGCTAATATGAAGTTTCCAATTTAGTTTATTGTCAATATGCAGCCCAAGAAATTTTGTTACTTCAGTTTCTTCAATGACGCTATCTAGGTAATGGATATTTAATGTGCCCGTACGTTGAATTCGTATTTTGAAGTTCATTATTTTAGTTTTATCGATATTAATCATTAAATTATTTGTTTCAAGCCAGTCTATTATTGATATAATTGTATGGTTAATGTCAGATTCTAGATCAATCGTATTATCATTAACGAATAAAACAGTGCTATCATCGGCAAATAGTGTCATATCATGGTTTGTTACGGAAGGCATGTTATTAATATAAACAAGGAAGAATAAGGGGCCCACTATACTCCCTTGAGGAACGCCGAACTTGACAGATCTAGATTCAGAAGCGTATATTTCTTCTGTTTTAGTAGTGGGATTTAGCCTTCTCACTTCTGTGAATTGCTGTCTGTTGCTAAGGTATGATTCTATAAGTTTGTACACATTACCTCTCACACCATATATGCTGAACTGCGAGTGGTCCCCGTACAAAAAAAAGGTCATTCGGCAGTTCGGCTCGCACAGGCACGCTCCCTTCGGAACAGTTTCGGGCAGTTGAGCGCAGGAAAAGGTTATCAGAGAGTACCATGATCAAGCTTTCGCTGATCACTATGAAATAGAGAAAACTATTGAACGCATTGCTAAGCGATACTTTGGAAGGGGATGAGAATCCAAATAGAAAGTTATATACGGAACTGTATCCAATGTCAGCGATACAAACCAAGCAATCTCAAACCAGCGGGCCTGCTCCAAACTACGGCTCTAAACCAAAGATTTGAAGTCGTATCCTTCGATTTTTTCGGAACTTTACCTAAAACAGCTCAAGATGAGACATGGAACTTCACCTGGCTAGTAGATAGGTAGAGTTATGCCCATTGAAGCAAGCTACCGCAGGAGAATGTGCTAGAGTCCTATTGGACGAGATCATTCTACGGTATGGCACGCCAAGACGGTTTATTAGCGATAACGGGTCTCAATTTGTTAGTAACGTGATGCAGCAATTGCCATACTGTCTAGACATCGAACACGGTTTTACTCCTGTTTATCCTGAAACCAACCCTGTCGAAAGACGCAACTGAGATTTAAAAACCCAGTTGGCAATACCAGTAGGAGATAACCATACCGGATGGTCAGAACATTTACCAAGCATCCGTTTTGCTATGAACACAGCCGTTTGCTCATCTACTGGGTACACCTGGGCCTACTTAACTTTTGGCCGAGATTTTCGTACGATCGACCAAATAACCAAGGTAATAAAGATAACACTGGTCAACAAAAAAACACTTTTTGTGTGTCACAAGATTTTTTTAAACTAATTATGTTAACAACATGCTTAAGTATCATAGAACTGAAATTAGAATTATTGAGACACGAACAGTTTTCCTGTAATATGATTTTGAAGTGGTCCTTTTAGGCGAAAACTGAAGTTTTCAGGTGATTCTTATACAGGCACGTTATCATATTAAAGGATTGGTTGTGTAGCAGATGGCACGTCAGTATACTCAACTATCCTTTTATATTAAAAAAAACCAAAATAAATCTTACATTTTATTTTAATTTGATGGTGCATAATTTCTTTTTTGAGTTTTAAAAAATAATTTCACCATAAATGTAAAGAAACTTGACAGAGTCATTTGAGCACTTTTTCTACATTTTACATGAATAAAATAACTCATTAAACTGAAAAAATTGCTACTTTATGGAAAAATAAAAAAATCGGAATTTACAAGCTAAAGGAAAAATTATGTTACTGGTAGTAGCTGTAACACAAAGACTAGACCTCATCAACACAAAATAAATATGATTTTAGAATAAGGCTAGGTAGGTTATTCGCAATTAGTGATCACATTCCTTGTGACAAAATCTTGTTGACTAGTTAAGTGTAATAAAATACATTTATACTACACCTGCTTGGAAAGTATCTTGATACTTTATCAAATTTACGGTAGAAAGTACGTCATTGCATATCGAACAAATATGCGGGGAGAAAACGCATCTGAGCGGGAGAGAAAAGTGTATGAAAATCCATTTCTTACGTGGTTTTTCTTTTTTAATTTTGGGTAAGACTATGCGCCGGTAACCTAAATATCAAAAGCCAAAAAGTTTTTACAGTGAGTTTTTATCTCCAAGTTCGCAAAATGACACTGGCCACTAGCTGTGTGTTGGATGGTGTCGGGCTGGCAGTGCGACCCTGCGGCGGCAGGATAAACAATTTGAAAAAAGAACATGTGAAAATTGCAGACGCCATTGGCGCCATTTCCAATTTGTGTGTTGTTTGAGGATTCAGTTTTAACTGCAACAATTTCAATATAAATTTCAATTAGTAAAGATTTCGTTTTTTATTTTCCTTGTAGGTGTAGTATAAAGCACTATGTATCACTCGAGAGAAACTGCGATTCCCGATCTTGGGTGTTTTAAAGCCCTCGCCTACGGCTCGGGCTTCAAACGACACCCTCGACGGTAATCGGTCACTTTCTCCTCTCGGTGAACAATGTACTAAAGAATATACACTTCTCCTCAAAAAAATCGAAACACCTCGCAGTTTATGATTTGATAAGGATTATCAGAAAAATGTGTATATTTAGGAATAAATGTAAAATGTCATTTAATAGTGAGTAGTATGAGGTTTTTAAATCCTAATGTTAATGTTCTAAATTCAAATTAAGTCTTCATAGGTTTCGTATTTTGTATAATGAGTAATTTTTACCCTGTATGGAATATGAAGGAAATGGGTAAAACAACACGCGTAAATGAAAAAAAATGTAAGAAACGTTTATTTAATAACTTGTATTCCCTCCGCGAGCTCTTATTACTGCTTCCATACGGTTCTTCATCGATCGGATGAGAGTCACGATCACATGTTGTGGTATATTATCCCATTCCTCTTGGATTGCATTTTGCAGCTGGCTAAGTGTTTCTGGGGCTGGATCTCTTGCTCGAATTCGTCTCTTTAATTCATCCCATAGATGTTCAATGGGATTCATGTCCGGGCTTCTTGCTGGCCATACCATAATGGAGATACCGACTTCGGTAAGATAATCTCGTACGACGCCCGCGGTGTGAGCTCTAGCATTGTCGTGCATGAATATGAAGTCGTTGCCAATAAAATGTGCATAGGGCATCACATGAGGTTCAAGACACTGTTCGATGTACCGATGAGAGTTTAGTGCAGGCAGCCGTGGCCCAGATACAAAGGCAAGTTCTGTCTTACCGTCGGCGCTGATTCCTCCCCAAACCGTCCACGAACCGCCACCATAGCTGACCTTTTCTTCAATGCAGCATTGTGCAAAGCGTTCTCCATCTCTTCTGTAGACCTTGTTCCTTCCGTCGTTACCATACAGTATAATTTTACACTCATCAGAAAACAGTACTTTGCTCCACTGAAGGTATGACCAAGTTAGGTGCTCGCGTGCAAAGTTAAGGCGCGCTCTTCGATGGTCTGCAGTTAATTTCGGCCCATTCGCTGGCTTATGCGGTGCCAATCCGCGTTCCTTCAACCTTCTTCTTATTGTAGAGTCACTTACAGCTACTCTTCGTACAACGCGAAGCTGCTGCTGCAGTTGAAAAGCGTTAAGGCGTCGATTTCGTAAAGAGGTTGTTACAATAAATCGATCATCTCGCTCAGAAGTGACCCGATTCCTGCCAGATCCTGAACGGCGCGTGAACGAACCAGTCTCCCGATAGCGTTTGTAGACTCTATGAACAGATGATAAGCTTAGATGCAATCTTGCAGCCACAACACGCTGACTAAGTCCAGAATCCAGCAATGCCACCACTTGGGCGGCTTCTGCGGGCGAAGTATCCATATGTTTTAGAAAAAAAAGTTTTTTCAGACGTCCCAAAGTCACAGTAAATGAAATAAGAAACAAAAAGTTTAAAGACAAGCGCTAATTTTAGTTTTTAAACGAGAAACGTACTCCAACCCTAAATACACATTTGTCTCAAAACAGTGATTAATTTCATTTATAGGATAAACAAATGAAATTCTAATTTCGAATTTTGATTTTTTTCTTCTTACTGTAATGACCAAACTGCCAGCTACACAATAATGTTTTGTTTTTCATGGAATTAATTCTCTTTTGTAAAAATTTAGGACAAAAACAATAAAAACGAAAGTGTTTCGATTTTTTTGATGAGAAGTGTAATATTTATTTGCTTTCAATCCTTCTTTTCGATCCTATATGGTTATTGATAAGTACTGGAATGTTTATTACAAATTTTATTAATATATACTTTTTCATAGTTAAGGTTTTTATTTTAATCACACATACATATTTAATGTTGGTGACTATACTACTTTCAGGGTCCAAAATCTGAAATATCTCTGTGAAGGAAATTCAACCAGTTTTCTGGTCTCAAATCTCTTATTCCACCACAAATACAGATTGTATCTTTTAGTGAAAATATGCCAAAATTAATAGTAATACCAAGATTGATTGGTAGAAATACAATCTTTCTCAATATATTCGTTGATTGGACACGAATGGTTACAGTATTGTTTTTTTAAAAATACCACAAAAAATATAATTAACTCGTAAATTCTCAAAAAATATACGTGACATTGCAGCCACAATCACACATATGTATTTACTGGCGTGTTTGTTTCTGCAATGTTGAATTGCTTTGCAAGACCTTAATCCCGATCAGTCAAATATTTAATGCAGTCTATTATCGTATCTAAAACTTTCTTCTTTACCAATGTTGTCTTCAATATCTTTTGTACTTGTAGTAATATGTATACACCAATTTACTTCTTAATACATTAAAGGCTCTAAAGTAAAAAAAATACTTTTTTTTAAAATATTTTACGCGTATTTCTACTGGCTTTAAAACATATCAAGTATTACGAATGTGGATAGGTACATTTTTACAATGTTCTAAAACTGAAAATAAATTCTCAACGTATTCTCTTGTGCTGTTTAATTGTGTTAACGCATGTATATTAGCAGGCAATAGCGCTGATGAGTGTCTCTGTACTTACCTACTTCATGTGGTACGTTAGTTACGTAGTTTCGCCATTTATTTAACCAATTTGCAAGCTAAACTTGACAATGAGAATCGGTGACAGTTTGAAGAATTATTGTTACTATAACACTACTTATTTGAAGAATTTGTACTTTAAATTGTTATTTGTCGTTAATACTGCTGCCACACTAATTAAAAACGTAGTAAGGAAGATTTTAGGAAAATTGAGTTACTCATAGATTCGGAATCCTCGTAATGAGCTTTGTATGGTGATTTAATCCTTATTTTGATAGCTGTCCCGGAAGTGTTACTTTTAACAAGCATTAACGCAGTATGTTTCTTGCTGAGAAGTAAATTACGAGTATACGACTAAACGCCGACAGACTGAACACCGACAAGACTTTACTTCGACGGGACTCTTCACCGACAGGACTCTTTGCCGACAGGGCTCATCAGCGACGCAATTTATCTCCGATAATCAGATACTTACTTTGGAAATAGATTATGCTTTTCTTGTAATTATACAATTCATAAAAAATAAATATCTTGCATTGGTTATTAGTTTAATAACATTGTGACGTTACAACATTGTAATGTATATTATGGTACCTAATCCTAAACATTAACTATTTTAAGATGCGGATTTGAAGGTATTAATAAAATATTTAGTTCACCAGTTGAAATGTTATTCTTACGGACACTTTTGCATTACAGTTCAGTACGAACACAGCACGCTTATAATTACCACTTTATTGTTTGTTTTATAATGAGTACATGTAAATTTATAAAATCTAAAAACCGTTCGTGGGGATGTGTTTTATTAGAGTTGTGTCGAAAAAAAAAAAAATTGTAACGTTTTTGTGAAAACCAAAATTACTGACGGGAAACATGATTTGGTAAGTAAAACTATCAGGCAGCATTGTCACATGCCAAATCCCGAACTACTGGTTGGTCGTAAATTCCAGGCTAAAATAAAAGACAAAGCTCATTCCAGTATGGATTCACCTGTACAAATAATACAAAGTTATATGAAGGATGTTGTAAGTTCTCCAAGTATGCCTAATAAGCAAGCAATGACTAAAATGATAAATCGGACGAGAAATAAAAATAAACCTTGTATTCCTAAAAAACTAAGTGATATAAGTAGGTATACCAGATAATTACCAAAACTTTGAAAAGGAACAGTTTTTAGTGGGTCATTACGATTACAATGGCGAAACTGCTATTATATTTGCAACTGAGCAAAGAAATGATGATTTTAGACAAAAAAAAATCCATGGACAAGGAAAGGTTGTTACTTTTTGGATTCTGCTTTATCAGTTTAAAAAAGAATAAGCCACCCTCTTCTTTGATTTCTCATCTGTTATTGTTTTTTTTATGTTTTTAAGAGTCTCTTTCTTTCTCCCAAAATTCTTTCTCTTTATGCGAATCTGCTGCTCAGACTGGGTCAATTCGATTCAAACGCATGTGGTGCAGGCCGCCATCTCAACTTAGTGCCGTTGCGAGTTCATTCATGTAGTTTGAAAGTCCGTTTTGGTGTATCACGCTGAAGATACTTATTTCATGCTCAATTGTCCTTAGGTTGAGATCTAGTACTAGTATCTATTACTTATACATTTTGGGATCTTAAACATAGTCCGTAATGCTTTGCTCTGGAATCTTTCAAGTATTTCTATGTTGCTGTAACTGACTGTACCCCATAATTGGATGCCGTATGTCTATATTGGTTTAATGATAGTTTTGTACACCATCATCTTGCTATAGTTGTTGAACTGAGAATGGGGTACAGTTAGCCAGTAGAGGCTGCGCAGTTGCTGACATAGTAATTGCTTACGTTTGGACCAAATATGTTTTAGCCATGTAAGTCTCCTGTCAGGATGGATTTCTAAGTATTTGGCATAATCTTCTTGAAGGATGTTCTAGTTATTTAGTTTTACTGGTAGGCAAGTTCCTTTCTTGGTTTTTATTCTCCATTGTTGAATCGAAGCAGTTTTTGAGTTAGTACTTGTTGACATCAAGGCACTATCATCGGCATAAGTTGCAGTCATTTGTTGGAAGATCTGCAGTAAAGATGAGGTAAAGTATCGGTCCGAGTGCCTACTCGGACCGATACTTTACCTCATCTTTATCGATATTAACTCAGGGGTTTCTCAGGGCAAGGCTGCCCTGCTGTACAGTTCCGAGCACTCGTTCCTGAGTTTGACTTTAAAGGTTTTTTGTTGAGGTATGATGTGAGAATATGCAGGAATGAGTGAGGAAGCGACTTCTTTACTTTGTTTATGGGGCCAGCATTCCAAACCCTGTCAAATGCATGGCTAATGTCTAAAAAGACGGCAGAGCAGTATCCACGGTTTTCTAGACATCTCCCGATAATGTTTGATGGACTTGCTCGATTGTACCATGTGTTTCCCTGAATCCGAATTGGTGGCTTAGGATGACTTTATTTATGTGTTCTTTAAAATTCTGTTGAGCAGTATCTTTTCTAACAGTTTTCCGGTAACCGGTAGTAGACTTATAAGCCTATACGAGGCTGTTTCCTTTAGTGATTTCTCTGGTTTAGGCACCATCTTTACTTGTGCAATCTTCCATTGTCCTGGAAAGTGTAATAGATGCAGGCAGACGTTAGAGATTCTTACGAGTGCCGTAATTCCCTTGTGACCACACAAGTGTTTTAAGAGCATTCATATCCCGGTGCTTTGCCTTCTTGGATTTGGCATTATTTCCCGTAGGATTTCTTTGGGGGGTTGTGGTTTTGAAAGGCAAACACATTTGTGTTGCTGACTAGAAATATTCTGTTATTGCTTTCGTATGTTCCTTACAGGAATCTCGTAAAGGTTTGAAAACATCACTGAGGTGTTCGGCGAAGGCTGTAGCCTTTTCTAGGTTGGATCTTGCCCAATTTCCATTATTGCTTCTTATAGGTGGCATTGGAGTTATAGGTTTCTTCAGGTTTTTGGTGGCTTTCAATACAGAGTAATTGGTGTCCAGAGTGGGAGACAGAGTGCCAAGTATGTTTTTAAATTATTGTTGAGATAGGTTTTGACTAGGTTTTTCAATTCCTCGGAGCAATCATTGAAGAGTTTTTTATCTCTCGAATATCTAGTGGTACACCATATTTTTCGAAGCCTTCGTCGCTTCAGTATTTTTTCTTCTATGTTCTTAGGATAAACATTATGCTAAGGTGGGATTCCTTTGGCCTCCGGCGTTGCTCTGTTGGCAGCCCTATGTATGACGATGTATAATTGCTCAACTTCATTCTCAAGGTCTTCTACATTCTTGATTCCCTTTGTCAAATTGATTTTTGAGTCTACAACACTCTGGTATATTTCCCAATTTGTACTGTTTTATATATTGGTGGAGAGGGTTCAAGTAGCGTGACCATCGTGTTGACATGCGTTGGATCGTTTGACTCCCTTCAAAATGGTTGAGCCGAATGGTGCTAGCGCATGCGTCATGTTCGTGAACTTGCGCTGTCAGCTTGGACTGGTCATTTCTCGGCAGCCACGGTTTATTTTAATTGCTTCTTTGAATTGTTTTTTTTTCACTCCGGACGCTTTTATCCTGCACGTATTTAACATCGTTCTCACTTATATGCATAATTTCAACAGGAATGATGTAACTTTGTAAAAAATATTATTTTTAAAAGAGTGTCTGTGGCGTTTCTTGCACATTCTTCTCCATAGAGATCTACACTTTGGACGTGCAAAGAGCTTCATCATTTTGACCGACCGACCTTGACAATTCCAAAGTGCCTGTAAATGGTCTAATTTAAATAAATGCTTTGAGTCTTTGATATTTACGATACTGGGGTATGGTTTGACCATAAGTCGTCCGACGATTCCCTGCTTATGCAATTATTGTCTACATTTTTAGTAACAAAAAAGTCTAATAATCTTGTTTTTGTCTGTTGGCCAGTTCGTTGGTTTGCTGCTCGTCGCAAGTTCTAGTCTCATTTTACTCTAATAAGTTGCCTTCCCCCTAGGCTAATCAGTCTAGAACCCCAGTGTATATAATACTCGCACGGGGTAATGCTTGATATTATTTTTTATGTTGACTGCTGTGCTACCATGACTATTTCCAGATAAATGGTTGGTTATATATACAGTGTAGTTCTTAAATGCTTTATGAGTTTCAGCGGTAATCTTTGTCTCTGATATAAGAGCAATGTCGATAATTTCTGATTCCTGGTAAATTTCAAGTTCTTGACGTGTTTCCGTCAAGCCGTTGGCGTTCCAAGCTATAGCTCGGAGGTAGCGTGCAGTAATTTTTTTTTTCTGAGGCTGAATAATACTGTTCACCATTTCCTACATCATATTTTCCATCATTGCCTGTTGCTAGTAACAAGAATTTTACTTTTAATTAATGTTAGCAATTAAAAGTAAAAATAAGAAATTAGACACACTGTCTACCCCTGCATAGTATGCTCATCGGTCTCGCAAAACATGGAGTTCAGTGAAACTACTGAGCAGAATAGTATCGGTTCTCTCGCCAGTCAACCTTTGGACACTATTCGGGCTCTTCCGTACTCGCCGCATCACCAACGCAACTTTTTTAAGCATAATTGCGTAAAATCATCTACGCTGACGTCAGTAAACATGATGATGTACTGCAATATCGAGGGAGCCGAAACAAAGCCCTGAACACATTATTAAATAGTTTATCAATAAACAAACTTCCGGATCCTGTCCAAATAAACGATATCCTTTTACGTTGATTAAAGCAAACAATAACACAACATTACAAATTAATCTAAAACCATTATAACATTTATTCCGGTAAACGACAGTCCAGTCTTTAACATTCTGTAACGCGTACGTGCAGTTGCCTTAGTGAATTAGACATGAAAACACCGTTTAACATAAACCCTATTACAAATAATTTCTTGGACAGAAGATTTCAGAATTTGCTCTTTCCTATACGGTGTTTACAGCATATGCTGTTCATATCAACTTTTTCCATTGAGTACAATTGTATTAGGCCTCATCGCGGCTCTTACTATATCTTGTCATTAATAGGTACTCTTGGATTTGTAATGATTCATCTCCAAAACATCCTGACAAACGAATATGAAGGACTTATCAATCCATTCCTCATCGTCTTTATAAAGCTAAATGTTATCTTGTTGGTTATTCCATTTATGACCTTTTATTTACTCAACGTTATCCGAAGGGTAGACCATGTTTTAATCCTATTAAAGATTCAGAAAGCTTTTAGATTAATGAATTTTAAAAAATACAAGAACTCAATCAGGAAGAGTTGGAGTGGCATCTTCCGTCATGTTTTAGGCTATGTTATTAGTGTCTCCCTGACTCGCAGCTTAAAAATGGCAATTTATTTTTATACTTTGATTTATTTTGATGCGAATTTAACTTATGGTGTTTTTATAATCACACTGTTAAGAGATGGAATGGTTTCATGGATCTCTGAGGTTGAGTACTATTGTAAACTTGACTTGGACCTAGAAGAAGATAAATATAGGGATACATTGGAAAAACTTTTTCAGGCGTATATCAATTTAATGGAAGTTTTTGATATTTTCAAGAGTATTTTTAAGTTTACGGTAAAAAAAAAATGTTTTAAAAGCACCGATTAGATAATTTACTTGTCACATTTAGGATCATATAAGTCGTGGCCATATCGTAGAATTTGCCATTAGAGAATTTTCTACTGGTATTTTTTGTGGTCTTCAAATAAATGTGGACGTTATTTTGTTTCCAGACTTTATTTCAAGCAATGGACACGTTTTTCCATAGTCTGCTATACTTTCAAACAATTATTGAAATCACCTTTTCAGGTGAAACTCATTACGGCTCGGTAAGTATTGAAATCATGGACCAAAATGTATGTACTGAAATGAATGTTGTGGGACAGAAGAGACTTGGTGCAATAAATGTCGTGAAAAACGGTTTGAGAAATGTATGCGTAAAAGTTACTTCTTCATCGTGTCGTTGTTACAGTTAAATTTAGTACACTTCACTATTTTCATGGCCACGCAGTTCGTTGTCTGTGCCCTCCTGCCTGCTCTCTGATGAGTAATATGATAGATTAACGAGGCGTGGAGATAACATGAAATACTAAAAGTTACTACTTTTACTTGCTTAGATGATAACATCAAGTTAGAAGGATAAATGTAGGGCGAAGGAGAATGATATGTTATCACTTATAACTCCCAAAAATGTCAAGCGGACCGCATGGGTACGTAAGAAACGTCACGCCGACCCGCGCCATTAGACGTTAGTTTTTAAAATTTTTTTTGCACTTGTAACTCGATCTGGCTGTATCAGTCGTCAATTGAACCAATACTTGATCGGTTTATGTAATATTTTGGATGGGAACAACACTAGAAGGAACGAAAAGGAATGAAAATAAAATGTGTTCGTGGTTCAGTGACGCGCAAAGAATATGATAACTAATAAAGGGCGACGCGCGACGCCATCTTGGCGGAACTCGTTATAAATTTGTGTGAGAATAAAAATAATCGTAAGAAATAAACCGGAAAGTAATCTCATAAGAATTTTAAATAGAATAACTGAGAAATAAATTTATACTTCGTATTGAATGATGGTTTATCGAAAAGTGTTAAAAATCTCAGTAAATAATTAACGAGTTTAGTTTGCAATTAAATGAAATGAAATTGTTTTATTGCCAGATTAACATCCAAATAGCACACATAAATAAGAGTAATGTGTGAGTTGTGTGTGTAATTTTATTTGTATATTTATTTGGTGATGTATATTATTGAATTGTATTTGAAATACAGTATTGCGTATTGTCGTCGTAATCGTATTTTTAAAAGTATAATTGTGCAAAACTCACAGTCATTGACCCCGCCAATAGTATGGTGCGGGATGCATTCAGATTTTAAGAATGATGGCAACTACTTTAGTGTTTACCCTTGCGTTAGATTTCCAGAACATTTCATTTGTGTATTCTAGACAGAAATTGGAGTCAAACAGAAATGAGCATTCACAGAATTTCACTTCCCAATACTTGAGATGATTAAACATTTCAATTTGCTCATTTACAATTGCAAAATTATCACTTAGTTTAAAATTTGGTGAACGTATATTGGTATTAATTAAATGTTTAAGCTCATATAAAATTGTACAATACTAGTTTCTAAAGACTTTCAAAGTCTCTTTCGCCTATGTAGATGTACAGTAAACTTCATACGTTAAATTTATGAGTTTCTTGTCTATACCTGCAAACAATTGCTTTATACCTGCATTTGGCATGATGCAAAGAGATTTAAGGATAGAAGATGTAATGACATAATTCATATTCAATGAACGCATTTTCACCTATATTTAATATTTTATTAACTTTGTTGCTAGGAATGATGCATAGTTTTTTTGCATCTACGAGTTTCTGATAAAGTGTTAGTAGTTCATTGGAATCGGCGATTGTACTTCCGAAACGACGCCAATTTTTTAATCTGTTTCTTGAGGTTCTTGAGTGTGTGCGCTCTGCATATTTATTAATTTATCTAAAGCTGAGCTAAAGTGTTTCGGGTTCCGATATAGTTTGTCGAATGTCTTTCATAACGTGTAGCAAGAATCTATCTTCAATTTTCTGTTTTAGTTGTTATGTTGGATTCTTTTGTGGTGTTGTACTTTATTATAAGTATTTTGTGTTAACATGTAATACTTTTTTGGGTTGTGGAGGTCTGGTAGGCAGCCGCTCCTCGTAAAATACTGGTATTCAGCTGAATTCGGTTTGAACGGAAGCCGACCTCAATATAGTTGGGAAAAGGCTAGACAGATGATGATGATTTGTAATACTTTTTAACTTTTCTTTATTTTGCAGACAGACATCGAAACTTTTAAAACAGTCACAGTTCTTTGGGTGATCAAAAATGTTGGTTTCGTCAGTTTATTTAGTCTTCACTGTGAAAAATTCTACATGTGTGTATCTGAAGCCGACGCTGTTTGCAGTAGGTTGCTGAGGAGTCTGCAAAATACTGGTTAGTTTAGACATTTCATTTAAGTCGTCTTTAATATGATAGGTTTTTATCGCCAACTTTGAAAACTGGCTATAAAGATAAAGGGATTGACGGATTGTATTCTGAATGTATATGAGTCTTCGCAAAAGACCACACAGGCGCAAATAAATGGAGTTGATATCTCTTTGCGGCCATATCTTAGCAGTAGCCAGACATTTCATAAAATTAAATGGCCAGCCACATTAGGGAACGGCCAAATTCTACGATATGGCCACCGCATCTATGTCCATACGATGATTTAATATCATGTGCCGATTTTTTGGTTTTTGTTTATGAGTTCAGTATTCTTTTTGCTTTTTTCTCAAAATAAATCTCAGGCTACATACACCTAAGCTTTTTGCATAACTTTGTAAGTATATCTATCTAATCTATATACTACAAATACTATCAAATCTACGTTAGAACGAACAAAAAGCTTCATCTCTTTGCCTGACCGACCTTGACAATTCAGAAGTGCATGTAAATGGTTTAATTTAAATAAACACTTTCAGTTTGAGTGTTACATAATCGTTCCCTTGTCTGTTTTACAGCTGAAGCTAAGAGGCTTTGCAAGAACGTGCAGCGGCTGAATCGTGCAGCCTTTCAAAAGATGACTGCTTGTGGTATATTTACGATCGATGGACGACTACCTCATGTGTTTAATAGTCTGGTAGTGGAGTACACTGTGATAATTCTGCAGTTCGCCATTTTATCATTTATAAGGAAATTAAAAGACAGAATTTTGATAATGAATGATCACGTTTATGAATCTTGAAGCATAATATTGTAAATGGAATGTTTAATTTTCATTCCATTACTTTTAATTTATTCGATAAGGATGTCCTTGAGTTATGTTTTTAATTCATATTCCAACATTCTAAAAAATAGTATTTATCATCATTTAATATTATTAAAGAACTTTAATGTTTTTAATTATAGAACTCATAAATAATTTTCTTCATCAATTGCTCCAAGTCGGTCATATTTTGTTCATACTACGTACATTAATTTCTCTGTCATAGTTTGGGAGATGGTGGTGGGTCCCCGTTCCTTGGGAAGCATTAAAAACAGTTATTTGGGAGGGTTATTGTATATCAAATAAATAAAACAATTTAATATTGTAAAATATTTTTTTCCGTAGTTTAAAAAAAGCGTGAGTTTATGTTTGTTATCTGCAGAAAATAGTCCATTAAAGGCGTCAACTACGTAATGCAATCATCAAGTAACTTCAATTACTTCAACGAATCAATCAAAAGTTCGACGCAGTTAGTGGCTAGAAAAGGAAACCCAGAGAATATTAAATTTTATCATTTACACATTTTACTTTTACTCTTGTCGAATCCTAAATTGAATATTCAAAGCAATTATGTTAGTTTAATCGCAATCGGGATAAAGCATATTATTATAATCTGGATCATTATAGTGATAATCATTCTTTACCATACATATCTTTTGTTTGAAGTCTATTCCGACCGTTATCTTAACAACGGAAGTGTCACCATCTTTGCATGGTTTGGTTTCACAATGATATTAGTTGTCAAATTAGTCAATCGTCATAACAAAATTTTACTGATTGTGATGATTCAAACCGTTCACAATAGCAACAATTTCAGGATTGCCAGGAATTTGTTTTGTTGTTATCGGTAAGTAAGAAAACAACATATTCTTCGTACGGAACCCTCTACAAGTGAGTTCGATACCTATGTATGTAAGTGCGAGGAGGGATTTTCTTCATTGTTTGAGAATTTATGCGATTCGAATTCTTGAGTTAATAAGCAATACTGAATGTTTTCTTTATAATTATTATTCGGCAACTAATCCAATAATGTTAAGTGGGCGGGCTCATGTTCCACAAAGTATAGGTTGGAGTGTGGAGTGCAGGGAGGCCTGACGTCATCACGGCTCTTCAACCTGTACGTTAATGGACTGATAGATGAGCTCAGCAGGGCTGGTGTCGGCTGTTCAATAGATGGAAATTGTACGAATAACATTAGCTACGCCAACGAAATGGCGCTGCTGAGCCCATCTGTTAAAGCCCTCAACATGCTTATAGGCATATGTGAGAGGAACGCAGTGTCACATGGCCTCAGGTTCAGCACTAAAAAAAGTGTAAGTGTACTTGTGTTTAAGGCGGGTAATAAAATTCCCACGACCATTCCACCTACTAGACTTGGAGGAATTCAGTTAAGTTGAGTCACCAAATTCAGATACCTGGGGCATTGGGTCACTGAGGGCCTCTCAGATGACTTGGATATTGCGAGGAAACGCACGGCATTGGCAGTGAGATGCAATATGCTGGCGCACAGGTTTGCGAGGTGCACAAAAGATGTTAAAATTACTCTGTTTAAGGCGTACTGCCAGACAATGTACACCTGCAGTCTGTGGGTCCGCTATACGCAGAAGGCTTTCAATGCCCTGCGGGTCCTCTACAATAATGGGTTTAGGTTGCTGAATGCTGGTGGGGTTGCCGCGATATTGTAGTGCGTCAGGGATTTTTGCGGAAGCCAACACTGTCTGCTTTAGGGCTATAATATGTGCGCAAGAGAGTGACCTCCCTGATGTGTCGTATGCGGGGCAGCCCCAATGGCCTTCTAAACACTATAACAGAAAAGGTGGAGTGTCCTATTGTGCAGCACTGGAATAAGGTTCATAGTTCTGATGCTGTCCTATATAATTTGAGATATGTTAATAAGTAGTTTTATGGTACTAACATAGTTTTTAAGCCTTACTAATAATTTATATGGAATTATGTTCTGAAATAAATTATTATTATTCTCTTTATTTATTTGTCCTTACATATTAATTTACATTTTTAAATATTTCTTTAAAAAAAATATAAAAAGTAGTAGTCCGCCGGTGTCGGGAGCAGAGTCTAAGCTACCGGTGATTAGGGTTCCAGAGAAAGGAACCTCCTCACAATACGAGCCGTATCAAGGAGTACTGCCATCTGTATCAGGCCTTTTATCCAACTGCGTAACGCCAGCTTCGACGGATGGTCGTAGAAGCTTTTGGCCATGAGGCTATTGGCCGTAACGACAATCGGCACATTGACAGCCGAGTCCACATTCCACATGTCGACAACATCGTGTGCTAAGTCGAGATACTTGATTTGCTTCTCTTTCTCAGCCTTCACGAGGTTCTCGTCATGCGGGATGGTAACATCGATTATCATTGCGGGGGGCGGTAATCGGTCTATCACCACTATGTAAGGCTTATTGGCAACAATAGTCCTATCAGTGATGATAGACCGATCCCAGTACAATGTGACATGGTCATTTTCGAGAACTGGGTCGGGCACATAATTGTAATACGGTACCTCAGAATTCACAAGTTTGTATTTCAAAGCAAGTTGCTGGAGGATAATCCTGGCCAGTTGGTTATGCCTGTGCAAGTATTCGCCGTAAGCCAGACGAGAACAACCAGAGATAATATGTCTGATGGACTCACCTGGAAGGTGGCATGCCCGACACATGTCAACCGTCCCGAACTTCATAATATGCTTTCGGTAGTTATTCGTTAAGATAACTTCGTCCATAATCGCACAGACAAAACCTTCGGTTTCCCCGAAGAGATCGCCGAAACGTAGCCAGGCCACGGACGCTGAGAAATCTACATCGGACCCATGAAGAGCCCGATAAAAGCGCCCTTCCAAACCTCGTTGCGGTCATCTGTAGTAAGTATTACAGGTTTGCGCCAGTTCTCTTAAGCCATGGACAACGGGGTGAGTCCCTTGTCCACTGGGACCACATCTCGGTGCATACCCACATCGGCTTTGAGAAAACATTCTCTGAGACTGCACATCTCGTGGTTGTGGAGAGTCTTAGCATTTAAAAAGCCTCGATCTCAACACTTCCGCGGCATGTACATTCTCATCACCGACGATTGTGGGTGATGCATCCGGTTTGCGGTCAGCAGTGTACGGACCCTCCTATCCGAGTTCGGTTTAAGTCCATTTGAGAATGTCGAAAGAGTACATTATTCCGGCATGACCCAACCGTTGAAGGTGCACACCTTATTTCCGCCCGACAAAAGGCTGTTAAAAACCTTTTTCAGTCGGCCAAAGAAGCGCTCCCCCAGCGATTGCTTCATGTCAGTACCGTTAATGCCCAACGCCTCCGACATACCCAAATACTTCTAGGTTTCGGCTGAGCTGAGGGATCTAACCTGTATGGAATCCGAGAGTTGAATTCCCTCAGATTCCATAATCTCCCCTTTCTTTACATGCATGACTGCACATTTGTCTACATCAAATTCTATCCTGATGGCACTACTGAAGGTTTCAGTTCCCTTTAGTAGCTTCATCAGTCGCAAATTGTTGGGGGCAAAGAGTTTCAGATCATCCATGTAAAGAAAGTGAGATATGGCTTGACCACCTCTTCTCAACCGATAGCCTAGGCCTGACTCGTCCAGCAGTGTGATTAAACCAAAGTGGACTCAAACTGTCGCTCTGGAATATTCCCCGTTTAATCCATATAGGCTCATCACTCCCTTGGATCGGTCGATATCCTGGATAGCGAAGGACTGTTTTCCATTGCCTCATACATGACTCAAGGAAGGTGCGTAGAGTTGCATCTATTTTGTACAACTTCAACACCTTCATGAGCCATGTATGTGGCACAGAATCATAGGCCTTCTTATAATCTATCCAAAATTCAAAAATTCAAAATTCAAAAGTCATTTATTCAAATTAGGCTGAGTGCCAGCACTTTTTGAACGTCAAAGTTCTACATAAAGACAGTCCCCCAAAACGCCCGCCCGTCATCACTTCCTAGTGTTGTAACTGGGAAGAAGAAGTGGCGCAACAAACTCCCCAGCAACACATCTGTCTGTTAAATGAAATTAATTGACACTTGGTAGCTAGCACACTCCATTAAGCCATCAGAAATAGACAAACTCAAGCATTAACAAGTAAACCAAACTAATTATGCCTCCGGGCATAAATGGTGTGCCCGCTAACACGTGCAATAGTATAGTCTAACAATATTTTTTATTTTTATTTACTAAAACTTTATGCATAAGTAAAATCACTGCACAAAGGCGGAATTAATGCCTAAGGCATTTTCTACCAGTCGACCTTAGGGTGGTGCAGAGACAACATGGCAGGTGCAACTTAAAAAAAATAACAAAAAATAGAGAGAAGTAAGTAAGTAAGTAATAAAATTATAAATACATAGATACATACATACACTTAAACAAAGTTATTAAGACAAAACTAATCCAACGAATTAACGCTGTGATGATTCTACCAACTTCTTGCGAATGTGCTCACGTGCCTTCACCTTAAAGGACAACCGACTTGTTGCCGTCCTGATGTTCAGAGGGAGCGCATTCCAAAGGAAAATTGCTTGAACAAAGAAAGAGGAGCGGATAAACCCAGAGCGGTGAGAGGGACATCGTAGAAGGCGATTATTGGTAGAGCGAAGATTTTTACCGTGGGCAGAACAAATGAATTGAATTTGTGAAGTTACATAAGAGGGAGACGAAGGATTATTAAGAAAAGAAAACAGACTAGTTAAGGCCCTCAGCGCTCTCCGCTGACGAATGGGTAACCATTTTAATAGTGAGCGATTCGCGGATACATGATCATACTTACGGAGATTGAAGATAAATCGAATCGTTATTTAGAAGGCGGTCAAGTTTATTGAGGAGATCTGCATTCAGGTCGTAGTAGCACACATCACCATAGTCAATTATGGGGAAAATTAGGGACTGTAAAAATCTTCTCCCAGCTCACATAAAGGCAATGCTAGATTGCCTTTACGTGAGCTGGGAGAAGATTTTTCAGCCGATACAGTGACCGCAACGTTGCGATAACTTTCCGACTGACACTCGTGACCTGCTTTCGCCAGTCAAGACAGGTGTCGACATGCAGACCATGATCCTTAATCTCGGAACCAAACGGAATGACTGTGTTGTCAAAGATTAAGGGTGGCACAGTTAAGCCATTCAGCTTTCTCAAGCTATGGGAACTGCCAACTATGATAGCCTGACGTTTTGAAGGGTTAACTGCCACCCCGAATCGGTCTGACCAGCTTTTAACTAACCTCAAATCCCGGTTGAGCTCCTCGATCGCATCCGATAATTTGTCAACACCTGCCTGACAATAGAGCTGTAGATCGTCAGCGTAGAGCACACCGAAGCTCAGTGGTTATTATATCAATAAAGATGGAAAACAAAAGAGGAGATAAAATACCGCCTTGAGGGACGCCAGCTGCAAGTTCACACCACCCGGACGAAGAGTCTCCAGCACGAACTGACTGCTGACGTCCCCGAAGATAAGAGGAAAACCATTCAAGCACTTCGGGAGAGACCATAAGATATGACAGGATAGACAAAAGGACGTCGTGACTGACGGTATTAAACGCGTTGGAGAAGTCGATCAACACTAAAGTAGTAACTTTAGTGTCTTCCATTCCCCGCCTTATATTTTCTGGTGTATCAAAGCGCATCACTCTACGGCGAGTGTTGCCCTTCCTGAAGCAGATAAGTTTGCTGATGAGTGCTCTAGCCTCGCCGATACGACACTCGATCCTGCACTGCCAAGCTGGTAAATCTAGTCGTGTAGCTCTGTCACAGTTAGAAAATTTGACATGAGCTACACGACATGCTGCTGCAGCCGCAAAGTACAAGATGGAATGAGTATCGGTGAGGTTTTCGCTGCTATCAAAACAGTTCGCTAGCTGCGAATCCAGAGCACACACCAGCGCTCTATTTTTATTATGCATGGGCAAACGCGGTAGACAGGGTCTACGTTCTGGCGGCGTGGACCGATACTCTTGGTCAGCGTCCTCCAAAGCGCTCCTCAGTCGATCATTGAATTGGGTACTCACGGATATAGCCCCCTCGTCACCATCTTCACCGTCAAGGTTGGGTCGCGGTGATACACTGGGCTGTATTTGCACCGCGGCCGGTGGCGAAGCAGGTGAGACACGGCTACTCCGTGATTCCAGACACAGTCTATCAAGTACGGCGTCATCCAACATACGGTTACGCTGGATGACCCGCACCTGATCCGATAATCATTGGGCTGAAACGTTGACAGCTGGCTCAAGTACCTGAAACAGAGAGCATCCGACCACGGTACGCAGTCAGGTTAGTTCCCCCCTCTTTAGCCCCAAAGTATCAGCGCATGACATTTTCGTTAATGGATTGCGTCCATCTCATGCGCTGCACACTGGCACCGATAGCGGGGACCCTGTCAGAGGCCGGGGGGCCTCGAGGTCTTAAGCTGGTCGGAGGTTGCCTCGCCCGCGCCGACGCGCAGGTGGTGGTGTCGTCGGCGGCGAGAAGTATGCATCGCTCGAGCTACACGCAACTGCAGCTACCGGAATCTTTGGACTCACGGCTGGCGCAGGTCCCTGCGGCTGCGCGGCGGAGCTGAGCGACGAACTCGAAGATGTTGGGTGTGTGTTTGGTCTTCTTGCCCGGCTTCTTGTCAGCATTTTCAGTTTTATTATTATTATTTATTTTTATTATTATTATTCTTTTAGTTTACTATTGGTGTGATGGTCTTAAGTTATCTCAAGAATTGATCCTGTTCATAATGATTCCTATACACTGCGAATTTTTCGCGTAAATTACGCCTGTTTTTTTAAATATATTTCGGTACCTAAACTGGGAAAAAATCTAGTCTTGCGCTTAAAAATTCCCAATACAAAAAGCTAATAATACTTAGTTCAAATTCGCAAAAACTCGTACAAGTTTGCAGGTTCGAATAACTTGCTTATCATCAAAGTCGAAACCGGCTATTGTCCCGAGGACAATAGACGCCGCGCCGACCGCTCCCCAACAGCCTATTGTCCTTAAGACATTAGAGCCCTCAACGGACATGGACACGTCAGTGCCGTTCTCCAATCCGCCCTCCGAATCGGAAAGGCTGTCCTACGACGCCTCGTCCTCTGACGATGGCTACGAAGTTGCCGGAAGAAAGAGGAAGAAAGGGAAATCTTCCCAATCGAACAAGGCCAAGAAGTCCGTTGCGTCCCGCCTGATAGACCAACCGTCCACGCAGCCCCAACGCCCCCGCATCAGCTTCTTAAAAGAAGCAACGCCCTCCGCCGCCCTTGTACATTTAGGACAAGGCGAAATGGACCGAAGTGTCCAAGATGTGTGTTCGTAAGATCAACTACACAAACGCCAAGGCCTGCCAACTTGGAATCAAAGAAGTCGGCGCTCTACGTGAAAGGAACTTCTCCTTTCACACCTACTCCCTCCCAGAAGACACGCCCACCCAAGTGGTGATAAGACGTGTCCCTAAAGAAATCAGCACAGAGGACATCAAGGATGATCTTTTAGCTCAGTCCATCCCCGTCTCCGCCGCCCGTACACCGCTTACACAAAGTGAGAGGAGGAGAATACTACGACATGGTCCTTGTCGTATGCGACCCCACCGAGGGTCATCACCCGATTTTCAAGATAAAATCGGTGTCCAAATCGAGAAGCTGAATCGCCCGACTGCAGTTGGCCAGTGTCATCGCTTCCAACTAGATGGACACTCCCAGCGCAATTGCTATGCGACACCCAGATGCGTTAAGTGTCTGGGTGAGCATAACACTAGCGAGTGCGAGCGTCCCAAAGACCGCTCACAATGCGCAGAACCTCCCAGCTGCATATTATGCGGCCAATCCGGTCACCCGGCAAACTACAGGGGATGCCCTAAGGCCCGCAAAATCGCCTCCAAACTGACTAAACGCCACAACGCCCGCCGGCAACGCGAATCTCCATCCGAAAGGATTCCTTCCTCAGAAATGCCCAAACGGCTCGCTCCACAGACCTCTCCGTGGAACCAGCTGAACCACCAGAAAGCGTTCCCAGCTTTGGTGGCCACCACTTCCCAGCTTATACCAGCGCTAATGGACACGCCCGTTCCAGCACCGATCCTCGCGCCCGTGACCCCAGTGGTCCCGGCTGCTCCCCTGCCTGCGCCCCAACACACTGCTGCGCCCGCAGCAGTGCAAGAGCGCTTCACACTCCCCCTCACCAAGAACAACTGCCCTAACGTGGGTGAAACAATCACCGAAGCGTACGGGTAGTTCATGACCCGCGCGGCAAGGTCCATGAGTGCTGAACTTAACAAGTTCAGAGGAAACGATGGACTTTTGCATCTATCTCCAGTTAAGGCGTTTAAAATCTTCAACGCCCACAAGTCCATCTTGGACCAATTAGACGCAATGGCTGCGATTGATGGCCAATCAATGGCTAAGTCACGCATTAACTTTAACAGGCCCCGACCCCTTAAACAAGGGTTTTTAAATGCCAATGGCATTTACAACCAAAGAGATGAGATCGTCACATTCCTCCGCAACCATCAACTAGACGTCCTCCTCATCCAGGAAACCTTTTTAAAACCCCATCGCAACGACCCTAAAATTGCCAAAGATAGGACGCGTTGTCACAGCGGAGATACCCTGATCTACTATAAAAAGGAGCTGTACTGCATCCCCTTGATTCCTCCTGCCCTCCGCTCGTTACTCGAGTACTCAGCCTGTCGACTCGGTATGACTCGATCATCTCGGTTATCAACCGATCACCATCATCTCCGCTTATTACCCACCGCCTTCGACCTCGTCTCCCATGCCTGACGACCCCATCGCACTAAATAGCGACTTCACCACCCTCTTTGGCTTGAGTGATTCCGTTATATTAGCGGGAGATCTCAACGCCAAACATCCCGCGTGGAATTGCAACACAACCAACGCAAGAGGCAGGGTGGTGTTTAATCTAGATGCAACCTTCAACTATGACGTCATCACTCCGATGACGCCAACTCACTGCACCACGATCCCAACCAAAGGCCCGATGTTCTCGATGTGGCGTTGCTAAAGAACGTAAACCTCCGTTTGCTATCTATAGAAACGATACACGAGCTCATGCACCTAGGCTCCCGATCGGGTCAGCCTGACCCCGACCAACCTCCCCCGTCTCAAGTGATCACCGACTGGAGAAAAGTAAGCGAAAGGCTGAAATCCACTACGTCGCTTCACTTAGATAACATCCTCGACCACATCGTCGCAGTCGCTGACACGACGGCGGCGATCGACTCGCTTACGGATCACGTACAATCTACCCTGAACGAATGTTCAAGTGAGGTTCCAGTGGTGGAAGACCACCGCTGGAAAGTCCCGGACGATATACGGAATCTGATAACCGAGAAGAACGCAGTCATTTGTGCGTACAGCGCAACTTACAGCGTGCTGTGAGGGAACGCACTGCTGAGCTGCGTACCGCACACTGGGACAAGACGCTTAGCGAGCTCGAGCCCACCCATCTCGCCTTTTGGCACCTTCAGAGGAAGTTACGATCTTAAGAAGAGGCTACAATGCGCCCGCTCATCCGCCCCGACAAGAGTGTCGCCTTTGACAACGCTGACAAAGTGGAATGTCTAGCCGACAGTCTCGAGTCCCAATGCTCTCCTTGCTCTCAACCAGTAGACCAAGCTCACCTCAATATGGTGGATGCTGAAGTCGAACGTGGAGCTTCCCTCCCACCAGTCCAAGATCCTGATGGTCCTCTGCCCCCCGTCACGCCCGACGAGGTACAGGAGATCATCAAAAAGCTTCCCAAGTCTGCTCCCGCCAGTTACAGTCCCATCAGTCTACTCATAGTTCTCGGTAAAATCTACGAGAGGCTTATTTATTTATTGATAAATCTATATATTCTAAAAATTGTGAATTTATAGATTTCCTGTACTTGTTTTTTAAGATTTAACTTCTTGCCAAATTTCATGAATCTAGGTCAACGGGAAGTACCCTATAAATTTTGATTCCCTTGAGAGTGTCGAAATATACGTTTTTTGCGTTATAAACGGACGTATATTTAATTTACGTTAACATAGAAATTTATTTTTTCTCAGCTTCGAGGGACTGTAAACTTGAATATATGGTCTTAACTTCAAAGCGATACCTCCACGCATTCCTGAGATAAAGGGTCTTTACAGACAGATGGGCGGATGAACGGACAGACAGACAAGGCATTGAACTATTTCATATTTTTGGAATTCATTTCATAAACGGCGGAAGAGTGACTGGCCTGGGACATGCTCGACGGAGCCGTGCGGATAGCGGGGCATGGCTTTTTCCCCAAGGGGAAACTTACCTCAACACTAAATCTAGGATAAATTAGGAAAACGAAAATCTTATCAGCCTATGGTAATTTCGGAACAGGCACAGTAGGCTGATGCGATTTGATCGACCTTAACTTGTAATTTAAGATATTTCTCACCAATTTATCATAAAAAATGTATGCTTGTAAAATAAATGAAAAAAAAATCATAGATAAAAAAAGTGGTAATGGGTGGTAAAGATGATGTGAGTTTCGTAAATTCAAATCTGCAATCCAAGTCAAAAGTCAAAGTCAATTCATTTATTTCAACTAGATCATTAAAAGGCACATTTGAACGTCAAATTTACAGTTTAAAATTAAAATATAAGTGACTCTAGTTGTCCATTCGCAAAAGGTAGATTCTTATGGAGAAGAACGGACAAGAAACTCCATAGTTACTCTTTTCAAATATAAGTTTTACAATATTGTGTATACATAGCTACATTGATCAATTGATTAAATTATGTGAGCACAATGCACCCAACATTACACTAATATACAGCACACACTTATATACTAATAGCTACAACAAAGCAATACCAGCAGAGATAAAATTAAATTCGCTAGCAAGGGACATGGTACTCACAAATTTACAATATAATTAACAACAATGGATCAGTGTGTGAGTTAAATTACATATTAAAAAACCTGGAAGTACACCAGTCAATAAAACAAATTTGACTTTTTCTACTACACCCTCGATTGTCCTATGGAGCAGGACCAGCATGTTTCCAAGCATTCTTATCTTAAATATAATCATCTAGTTTGTAATATGCTTGTTTACAAAGTGTGGTTTTAATGTAAGTTTTAAATTTTCTTTCATTTAGTTCTAATATGTCACAAGGTATTTTGTTGTAACATTTAACACAGTACCCCATGAAAGATGTTCGTACTTTGGCTAATCTATAAAATGTTTGATCTAAATTATTTTTATTTCTAGTATTAAAATGATGTCTATCACTAATTTTGCTAAAGAGATGTCGATTTTTTCTTACATACATAATATTCTCATAAATGAATTGACAAGGTACTGTCATAATATTAATCTTTTTTAAAAGTTCCCTAAGAGAATCACGGCGACGAAGATTATAAATGGCTCTGACAGCACACTTTTGCAAAAAATACAGGTTCAATGTCAGCAGCACGACCCCACAGCAAAATACCGTACGACATAATGCTGTGAAAGTAACTAAAATAGACCAAGCGCGCGGTTTCTACATCTGTTAACTTTCTTATCTTTCCAACAGCATAAGTGGCTGAGCTTAGCCGCCCCGCAAGAGATGTTATGTGAGGTCCCCATTGTAATTTCTCGTCTAGAGTGATTCCTAGGAAAACCGTCTGATCAATAAATTCCAGTTTTTGTCCATTCAATACGATGTCACATTCGTTGCTTCTAACATTTTGTAAAGTAAATTTAATACATTTGTTTTTTTTTTTTCATTTAGTACTAAGTTGTTTGCCGTAAACCAAAGTTGGACCTGATGAATAGAATCAGAATCAGAAATCATTTATTTGCAAATAATGTAGGTAACAAAACATAGTTTTGATGGAATAAACGGAAAAACAATAGGATCCAGTACATTCTCATGCAACATATAATAATCATAAGTATTGCCAATCTAATACATCAATAAAAATAAAATAAATAAATCAATAATTGTCAGGTAATCAGTTTTAAATGTCTTATCCTTAAAAGTCAAATTGACTGGAAAAATAATAGTCATATATTAAGCTACATTAAATAAGAAATATAACAAATTTAACAAAATAAAAATTGTGCAATGTCATATTGTGCTTTCATTTAAAAAGTCACTGACAGTGTAATAGCATTTATCAATCAATAGTTTTGTTAATTTCTTTTTGAAAAAAATAGTTGTATCATGTTTTATGTCATTAGGTATTTTATTGTAAATAACTGGTCCCATATGTATAATATTCTTTCTTAATAATGCTGTTTTGAAACTATCTATACTACTATAGCGCTACCCCCAGAATATAAAGTGATGGAAAGGTTAATAATTTTAGGGATTTAAACATAGGAATACAGCTGTCTGTTGAATTAACGCCGGTCATAGATCTAATGCAATATTTTTGGGCTCTGAATACCCTCTCTCGTTCACTATAATATCCCCAAAATACTACTCCGTATCTTAAGATAGAGGCAACCAGACCATGGTAAGCCATAATGATGGTGTCAATATTAACTTTTTTCGACAAGTTGTAGAGCATATAAACTCCTCTACTTAACTTTTTGCAGAATTCTTCTGCCTGCTGTTTCCAAGATAATTGGCTGTCAATTACTATACCTAAGAATTTAGTACCATTTGTTTGGTGAATATTTTGCCCATTGTATTCAATTTTTAAAGGATCAGGGTGCAAACTTTGAAAGAAATGCATTAGCTTTGTTTTTTGTAAATTAATTATTAAATGATTAGTGTTTAGCCAATTAATTTTTGATTTCAATGTCTCATTAATGTCTTTTTCATAATGTGCTTTTTCCACGCATTTTACTATTGCTGTGCTATCATCAGCGAATAACACCATCGGCTGTTGAACTTTCCACGGAAGATGATTAATATACATAAGAAATAATGGAGCCGCGATGACGCTCCCTTGTGGAACTCCGAATTTGACTTCTCCACTATCAGATAGGTATTTAAATCTCAATTTACGTCTAGAACATACTCTTGAGATTTCTGTATGTTGCTTACGATTACTAAGGTACGATTTTATAAGGCTCAACACATTTCACAGTTACGGCTAACTGTCAAGTTTTTGTAGCAGGATTTTATGATTAACGTAGTCAAAGGCTTTGGTCATGTCAGTAAATATAGCACAAACTGGTGTTGTCTTGTCAACATTCGTCATTATATTATGTATTAAGTCATATATCGCCATGTTAATGTTTTTTTCTTTCTGAATCCCTTTTGCTCATTGCTAAGAATGTTATATTTATCTAAAAATTAAAAAATTGATTCGTCTATTATTTTTTCGAAAATCTTGGAGAATACCGAGACAAGGGCAACTGTTCTGTAGTTCGACATGTCTTCTTTACTATCTCTTTTATAATAACTGTTTTAAGGCTATTTGGAAAAATATCTGAATTTATACAGAGATTCATTGTATGACACAAAGGAAGAGCTATAACATCAGAAACAAATTTCAAAACAGAAATTGCTATTCCGTCATACCCGAAACTTTTTTTGTTTTTCAATAGTTTAGTTATTCTTGTTAAGTCATCCGGTATTACCGGATAATAAATTTTGATTTTGGATTGTTTTCTATCCTAATGCCGTCGTTATTATCATTATTTGCAATGTTTTGGACTTGATCGACAAAGAAATTATTGAATGAATCTGCAATTTCCTTTGCATATTTAATAATAGAGTTGCCTATCTTGATTTGCGTGATGGGATCTTTAGTCTGATTACAACCATTTATTATTTGCCAAAAGGCTTTATACTTATTTGGTGTTTTTGTATAATGTAGTTATTTTGTGCTTTTTGTGTGAATTTTACAATTTTTAAATCTTTGTGAATATAATTTGAAATTATTTTAATTTTTAGTTGAAGGTGATTTTCTATATTTCCATAATAATTGTCTTTGTTTCTTACTACAAATTCTTATCCCTCGAGAAATCCACTTGATTTTTGTCCAATTTTATGTTAATTAATTTAATGGGAAAATATAGGTCGTATAAAAGACGAAATAGCTCTATAAAATTGTCATATGCCTGATTAGGATTCGTATTATTAAATTAATTATTATTATTCGTACTTCCGAAAATGATAATTTTTTAAGTGTTTTTTGAACTTAATTAAGTTAATTTTAGATAAATCACGTTTTTTTACGCGCCACGCGTTGACTATACATGTTTTACTTATATGTATTTTCAATCATTGTGCAGAATGGTCTGATAGGGCAAAGTCGATTACCTCACTATAACATTTATTCTGAGCGTTATGCGCAAAATTATCCAGACAAGATTTGCTTCTTGGTCTAGTCGGTTGCCTTATTTCTAACTTCAGATTGTGATTGAGAACCAGCAGTTCAAAGTCCAAAGTGTACCTACCGATTTTGTTTAAGGATATCTATGTTGAAATCCCCGCAGAGAGAGTTATTGACATCATCAAGACTTTGTGACCGTCGGTCTATCCTAAATATCAATCATGTGTCTTCAGCAAATAACTCCATCTTTGGTTGATTTTGAAGTAATTCGGGCAAATCGTTTATATATACTAAAAAGAGGAATGGACCCAATATTGAACCTTGCGGAACGCCCATTGTCATTTCAGACCCTAGTGAGTTTACACCGTTTACCTGGACTTTAACCTGTCTGTCTTTCAAGTATGTTCTGATCAAATCAAGGGATGTATTCCTGATCCCATTATGCTCGAGTTTCAACAAAAGCGTCTCATGGTTAACGCAATCGAACGCCTTCGAGAGGTCGCAAAAGATTCCAATGGCGTCTTTTGAATCTTCCCAGGTGTTAAAGATGTTCTTTATTAGGGTGACACCGGCGTCAGTTGTACAACGCCCTTTGGTGAAACCGTACTGTTGTTCAAGAAAAATTAAATTTTTATAAAAGTGTAGTAACATCTGAATAAGCATTAACTTTTCAAACACCTTACTGAGAACCGGCAGGATTGACACCGACTTATAATTGTTGGGTTCATGACTATCACCCGCTTTAAACAGTGGAGCGACTTTACTGTTTTTCATGAGATCAGGAAATACTCCTTGGTCTACACTAGAGTTAAATATGAGAGCTAAGTAGGGAGCAATAGTTTCAATTATAGATCTACAGAGTTTTACAGACATTCCCCAAAGATCTTCTGTTGATTTAAATTTAAGATCTTTAAAAGCTTTTATAATGGCCAGGGGGTTTGTATGTTGAAACTTGAACTCTGGTGGACATACTTTGACGTTCTTCCGAAGTAAGGCAGCAAGCAGAGAGCGCGGGTGACGAGTTAAGAGCCTCTGTCGTTTTACGAGGAATATCAGCAAAGAATTTTTCAAATTCCTGAACTACCTCTGCATCTGAGTTTATGTTTATGGGCACGCTTTTTCTTACTACCAGTTTCATTATTCATTATTTTCCAGGTAGTTTTTTGATAGTTATTGCTAATAAATAGAGCTTTAGCTGTTTTGCATATACTTTTAAATGTTTTTGAATGTTTCGTAACATACTTATGAAAGCTTATTATTCACATGTTGCTTTAGGCCATATAGTTTGTATAGCTTTTCCCTACTTATGCGAATGCCTAGAGTTGCCCAATCACTAAATATAAACTTTGACAACCGGTTGAAAATGTATCATATTATATTATTTTCGATTTTTGAGAATTATCACGACAAAAACGCGGCGCAAGAACTAATTATGTCATTTTATACTTTGATTGTAACGTAAAACAATAGATAAAACACAAATTATATAAAATTCGATCATATTATTTTAAAATAATTCGTCTACGAGGCCTTTTTTCACAACCAGTCGCCAGTGTTGCCATTCAATTAGAAATACTCTTGTGCAACTTCTGGTTAAATATTAATGATTTTATCTACCACAGGCTGCAATTCACTGCCACAACAACAACACAAAAAACTTCGAGGCACTTTATTTTTAGTGTGCGTAAACTTTTTTAAACTTGTGTCAATCATTCGTTTTATCATCACTCACATGCCTGTATTTTTTCCTTTTTTTTATATACTAATAACTAAAATTATCTGTTGCCCACGACTTCGTACGCACATATCCCGTTTTTCCCGTTAAGTTATGCCTTCCTCATGAATTTGGCTATCAAATACAAAAAGAATTTTCCAAATCCAACTGGTTCCAGAGATTAGCACGTTTAAACAAACACACAAACTCTTCAACTTTATTATATTATAGTATCGATAAATATTCCACAACAATTCGAATATGACATAATTATACTTATTTTGTCCTATTTGTTGGTTAACTTTTTTGAATATTGTTAATGTTATTCAACCAATAATATTTTGTCTCATCATGCTAATGACATTATAAAGTCGATTGGTGGTTACAAAGCGACAAACTTAATTTGATACCTGACATAATGTCCCAAACACGAAAATTGCTACTAAATAATAGACTGGAAAAAGATATTGATAGAATAGCGTTTTCTTTAAATTTTCCTCTTAATCTTTTTTTTACTTCAAAATATTATTTACGAAAGCGTCATATAGTACCAAATGGACTGAAGTATCATATATTTGCATTTTTTTTATTGATATTCACTAATGCGTTGTATGTCTCTAGACTTTTTAATATAAACGCTGCAAAAGTGAATAAGACGCAATTTAAATATGACCTCTTTTCACCTTCTTTTATTATTAATTGCATTACTTGTTCAATTGGATTCACGGCGATTTTTATTCTGGATGTCGTGCATAAAGATAATATCGTGTTACTTATTTTGAAAATACAAACTATACATAGGAGCATCGATTTAAGTAAGAGTGTCCGGAGTTACATTATTTGGAACTGGATTTCAATTTCAACAATAATTGGTATTCATGTTGTTTTAAGTTCAACAAACTACGACCCTATTTTTTCATTTGACATCATCTTCATTGGTGACGAAATTTTAGACATAATGTGTATCGGATTTGATAACAATTTTGTAATATCCATCCGATATATAATATTGTTAAGGAAATATCTAGAAAAGTGGATTGATGATGTCCTGATGATAAAAAACGACCATGACAATGATGATAGATGTCTTCAACTTCTTGGGATATACAAAAATATTCTGGAAGCTTTTAATCTGTATAAGAAAATTTTCCAAGTGTTGGTAAGTGCGAAACATTTCAGAGAGGACACGGCGGTACTCCGCCCACGAAGAACCTCCACTGTATGCTCCAGCATGTCCTCTGGGTGATTTTCACAGATTTATTTAGACCCCTAGCAAGGCTTTCTGTTTGAAATGATACACGGTAAAATTTGCAATTCTTTTATTTTACACTACAAAGTGCCCCTACTCCGAATTCATTTATTATGTTCGTGTTCGAGTCGCAGATATTCATATTTCACAAAACTTCGACTCGATCGGTCCAATATAATCAAAGCAAATTGGCTGTGACAGACTTACTTGCACAATTAATGAGTGATCATAATATTAGGGTTCTATTTTTTTATCATACAAACGTACGATAAAAATAACGCTAAAAAGTCGATATATAAATGGTATTTTCCTGTAATAGAACGGCTTAATATGTTATCATCAAAAACTACAAGAAAAGAACAGAAAAGTAATAAAAAATCTATTTTTTAGGTTCTACATCGTACTATTTGCACATTTCAACGTTGTCTATGCTATGTCAATGTCGGAATTTATGAAATATGTACGGTGCACGTACAACGTTTTGGTTGCTGACAAAGCGACCTCAATTTATATATAATAATATTCACGGAACATTACAGTTAGTTGACATATTGCAATTATCGCGATTGGCACGGATTGGCATCCAACTTATAACTATTTTGTAACTTTAAGAAATAAACTATTTCTTGTGGTCAACCGTGGTTTACCGTCAACTCACCAAACTCTAACTAACGCTGAGCCATACATAAAAAGTGGTCCTTCGAGCTTCGAGGATATTAAGTGTGTGAAGTGTCTCTATTAGCGATAGCGAATCGGTCTTGCTGGTCTCCCAGAAGCGGGTCGCCCCAGTAAGATTGAGAAGGCGCACATATCTCTAGTAGAGAAAGAATACGCTTAGTATCCACCAAAATAACTGCGAAAACTTCGCAAGTTTACTGAACTAGTGCCTGCGGCGAAACAACCCTGCGGTACTATCGAACAACTAAACTTAACAACAATCAACTTAACTAAACTTAACTTCAACAACAATCAACGATGGCTCAGAACATCAGCGAGATCATCAGTCGCCAAGAAACTATATTCAACAACTTGAAGCAAATCAGCATCAACTACAAGAAAGACGGTCCTAGCAGAAAAACTTTGGAGTACCTGGAGGAGCGACTTTCTCGGCTGAACACGAACTGGGAGAAGTTTGTGTTCAATCATCAGCAACTGGAGAAATCTGGAATAACTGACATCCAATACTTCGTTGACGACGTTTTCAACAACACTAAGAAGATGTACGAGGACGTTCTGCAAGATATCCTGAAACGTAAAGCTGAGTTACCTTCTGTATCGAAGAGTAAAGTCGAACTATCACCTTCTACTCCTAAACAAGGTAAAACAAAAGCAACCTTTAACTTCGATGATATCAACTTTCATATACCTCCTCGCGAAACGGACAAGACCACCGAAAAACAGCAGGAGCTTTTACGACAGCAATTCTGCAACTTTCGAGCTTTTGAACGTACTGTGGAGAAGATAAACTTCGACTCGTCATCTGAAAAATGGGAGCTAGAAGATAGTCTTAATATCTTGAAAGGCAAATGGGATATAATTGAGAAAACTAACTGGGAACTTGACTATATTTCACAAGATGAAGATTCAACTTACAAACAAAAATATGATGCTATAGAAAACGTTTATGATAACATCCGAAAGAAACTACAACATCATATTTGGAACAACGCTCACTATGAGAAGACAACTCCAAAAATTGTGATACCGGACTTCAATGGAAACTACCATCAATGGTTAACTTTTAAAGATCTGTACTTGGAAAGTGTACATAATAACCCACTGCTGTCAAAAGCGCAAAAAATGCAACACCTCAAAACTAAACTCAAGGGTGAAGCCGAGAAGATTGTACAGCACCTCGGTATAAGCGCGGAAAACTACACTTCCTGCTGGGAGATAATCACGCATCGATATGATAACAAGCGCCTGTTGTTCACGTCTTATATGAACACGCTTCTAAATCAACCTCTCATATCAGAAGCTAGCGCCGCAAGCATAAGGAAACTTCATGACGTCACTCTCGAGTGTCTGAACGGACTCAGTAACATTGGACTAGAAATAACCAACTGGGATCCGATAATTGTTCATCTGTTGGTGCAGAAACTGGACAAGGTGACTTACAACGAGTACATCAAGGATCTCAAAGAACCGAGAGAATTTCCCGACTTGGATGAATTCATCAAATTTTTGGAGAATAAATTCATGGCGTTGGAAGCCTTACAAGGAAATACTCATCAAAGGTCACACTCGTCGAATAAAAATCAGACAGATAGACAGCAAAACAACGCGTCATTCGCTCGAAGCAATAATTATAAATATAATAGCCAGAGGTCATCAAACTCTAACAGACCGTATAAATCGACCAAAGCCTTCTTCACAACAACGAAGAATTGCCCGATTTGCAAAACTGAACACGTTTTAATGAAATGTTGCAAATTCTTGGCTATGAACGCAAAGGAACGAAATGACACAGTTCGCAATTTACGTATTTGTTCGAATTGTTTGTACAGTCATGGAGAACAAAAATGCACTTCGAGAAAAACTTGTAAACTATGCAACAAGCCACACCATACGCTTTTACATGAGGATGGGAATGAGCAGAACAACCGTCCCGCAGCTATGAGTGCCAGCACGCCATCGACATCACATGCCGTGAATAACTTAACTAACGAGGCGAAGGAAATTTTGTTGACGACTGTACTTTTAAAAGTAAAGACCATTGATGGAGATTATATCAGCTTAAGAGGTTTGCTTGACCAAGGGTCGCAAGTGAGTCTCGTGACAGAACACGCCGCGCAACGACTCAGATTACCGCGACGCAAAGTCAGCGCTATTGTGTCAGGTGTCGGTTCACTGTCCGGCAATTGTAAGGGGTCAATTGACTTGGAATGCAAATCTATACATTCGGATTATGAATTTAAATTAGAAACCTTGGTGATGAAGAAATTAGTAAATAACTTGCCTACAGCATCCTTCTCCATACAAAACTGGGATTACATAGATAACTTAAAACTTGCAGACCCACATTTTAATAAATCGGGCCCGATTGACTTACTTCTGGGTGCCGAAATCTATTCAGAACTAATACTGAATGGGGTCATAAAAAGCAACAATTTCCCCGTAGCCCAACAAACAAGAGTTGGCTGGATACTCTGCGGGAATGTCAAGACATTTAACTGCTATGTAATACTCAATGACCTAGAAAATATGACACGATTCTGGGAAACTGAAGAAATCTCGAACACTACAACTTCAACTAATGAAGACCAGCATTGTGAGGAGCACTACAACTCGACTACTACGAGGTTAGATGACGGGAAATATGTGGTGCAGATGCCCATGAAGTCAAACTATAACTCAAACTTAGGAGCCACGAAGTCTCAAGCACAAGCTCAGTTCCTACAACTTGAGAGGAGAATGTTGAAGAACAACGACCTAAATAGGGAATACAAACGCTTTATGGAGGAGTACATTTCCCTGGGCCACATGAAGCCTGTAACTGCTGATACTCGTAGAAAAAACCAAGTCTATCTACCACATCACGGAGTTTTAAGAGCTGAGTCGACTACGACGAAACTGAGAGTTGTGTTTAATGCATCTTATAAGGCAAATAATAACAACAGTCTCAATGACCTTATGTACTCTGGCCCAAACTTGCAAAAGGACATGTTCACGCTACTTATTAACTGGCGAGTGTACAGATACGTCTTTACGGCAGATATTGAAAAGATGTATCGACATATATGGCTGAACGAGCAACAACAGCACTTACAAACTATTGTTTGGAGATCATCTTCCAACGAACCATTGCTGGAATGGCAGCTATGCACTGTGACCTACGGTATGAAAAGCGCGCCTTATCTTGCAATGCGCACCTTACATCAACTTGCACAAGATGAAAAGGATAACTATCCTGAGAGCGTCAGCGCTCTACTAAACTATTTTTACATGGACGATTTAGTCCATGGGCAAAACAGCATTGAAGATTCGAAGAGAATGGTCGCAGAACTCATTCAACTATTGAGTAAAGGAGGTTTCAACTTAAGAAAGTGGACAAGTAACGAAGCGGCTATATTAGAGGACTTGCGAGACGACCAAAAGAGCACTAAGGCTAACATAGAATTCAGCCCTGAAACATCAAACACAAAAATGTTGGGGATGAACTGGAACCAGAAACAGGATACATTTACTTATCAATGGAGACTACCGGAAAAGAAAACTCTAACGAAGCGTGTATTGCTGAGTGAAATAAGTAAATTATACGATCCTCTTGGTTTTCTATCGCCTGCAACAATAAAAGCGAAACTACTTTTTCAAAAGGTCTGGATCAGCAAAATCGACTGGGATGATTGTCTGCCCGTCGACGTAACAACTGAATGGGAAAAGTTGAGAAAGGATTTCCCTTCAATCAACAAAATCTCAATCCCACGATGGCTGCAATGTACAGACGATAATATTGAGATTCACGGGTTTTGCGACGCAAGCGAAAAGGCATATGCGTGCGTCATTTATAGTCGAGTGAAAAGCAAGAACGGAAATTTCACAACTACAATAATAACTGCAAAAACAAAGGTCGCGCCGCTTAGTAAGAAGATATCTCTACCTAGAATGGAACTCTGTGGAGCATTGTTACTTGCCAGACTTATAGAGAAAATTAAGAGTACACTCTCTACTAAACATCTCCAAATACAATGTTGGAGTGACTCTAAAGTGGTATTGGCATGGCTACAAGGAGACATAAATAGATGGGAAAAATATGTCGCCAACAGAGTCTCACAAATAAACAGCATAATTCCATCAAAACAATGGAACTACGTCAAGTCGGAAGAAAACTCGGCTGACTGTGCAACACGAGGTCTCTCTCCCTCTCAACTTCTAACATTTAAACTTTGGTGGGAGGGCCCAAGTTGGTTGAAAACTTGTAACTTTAAAAACAGCCAACAAAATGACAATAATATGCTCTATTTACAAGACAATGAACTATGTGACACACTAACAGCAAACAATAAATGCTGCGTTGCAACTTATAAAAACAGTGAAGTAATTACCGAGCTGTTGAGTAAATATAGCAGTTTCAAACGTGTAATCCGAGTACTTGCGTGGATTCTTCGAGTTAGAAATACTTACGTCCGAAAAAATAACATAACCGGCGTTGATAACGTGATTGTATCGTTATCTTCTGAAGAAATTACTGAAGCAACGGAAATGGTGATCAAAACTGTGCAGAGAATGTACTTTGGGGAAGAAATCGAATGTTTGAAGAAAAACAACTCAATATCAACTAAAAGCAACATTCTGAAGTTGACCCCATTTCTCGATAAGAATGGGATACTGCGAGTCAAGGGACGACTTATCAACTCCGTGCTGCCTCCTGAATCGAAACATCCAGTTATTCTCCCTGCTACTGGAAGATTAACAGAGTTGATCATCCAAGAAGCCCATCATGAAGTTCTCCATGGTGGGGCACGACTCACGCTAGCATACTTACGTCTCAAGTACTGGATTATTGGTGGGAACAGAACAGTGAAAAAGGAACTTAGGCAGTGCATACGATGTCACCGTTTTAAGTCTCAACGAAACATGCAAATTATGGCTGACTTGCCAAAAGAACGAGTTACACCATCGAGGCCATTTACAAATACCGGTGTGGACTTTACCGGACACGTTGATATAAAAATCAACAAGGGGAGAGGCGTGAAAACATGCAAGGCTTATATAGCCATCTTCATTTGTTTGGTTACTAAAGCCGTACATCTTGAGTTGGTGTCTGACCTGACAACTCAAACTTTTCTTGCCGCTTTTAAACGAATGTGTGCGCGCAGAGGTACTCCGAAGCATATGTTTTCAGACAACGGAACTAATTTTGTTGGTGCCGCAAGAGTACTGCAAGAGGACTTTGAACGAAATAAAACTTTTCAATCGTCTGAGTTTTACGACGAGATGAATAGTTTAAAGATAAACTGGCATTTTAACGCCCCTCTCTGGCCATCAGCTGGTGGACTTTGGGAAGCCGCCGTTAAGTCCATGAAGTATCACTTGAAGCGAGTGCTAGGAGAACAAAAGTTAACTTACGAACAGTTCACAACATTATTAACTCAGATTGAAGCATGCTTGAATTCCCGTCCACTTTGCCCACTATCTGAAGACGTTGAAGACCTGGACTACTTGACACCAGGTCACTTTCTTGTTGGCGGTCCCTTATTGTCTATGTCGAAGGAAGAAGAAGACTTCAACCAGTACGACTTGAGAAATAGATGGAGGTTGGTTGAACAAACTAACTTACACATCTGGAAGCGCTGGTCAAACGAATACCTGCAGCAATTACAAGTACGCAGTAAATGGCAACAAACAAAGGAGAATCTAGCAGTTGGTGACTTAGTGTTAGTGAAAGAAGACTATTTGCCTCCGGGACGGTGGGCTCTCGGAAGAGTCGTGGAACTTCATCCGGGGACTGACGGAAATGTTCGAGTCGTTACTCTTAAAACTAAAAAGGGACAACTAAAACGACCAATCGTGAAACTGTCGCCGTTACCGCTACGCAAGAACTTACAAACTACGGAAGTAACCGAAGACGTAATAAACAAACAACAACAGCAGTCCGAACCTGAAAAACAAAAAAGGCAAAGAGGTCGCACGATTAATAAAACTAGTTTACTCTCTCTAGTTCTAATGTGCATAATGACCATAATGGGAATCACACAAGCGACGCCTGTTGCTTCAAGCAACTATAAGGTGACATCAATACTTAACAATCAACCAATATACTTTGATGAAGCCGGGAAACTGCAACTTATACACGATGAATGGACGCTGTTGATTTATTACAACTTGACTTCATATTGGCAAGCCACGAGTAAGATTAAATTCTACCTCGATCAAGTGGATACACTTTGTCAACGAATAGTGCACCAGTACCCACCCTGCGAAACCGTCGTCGATCACCTACGTTATGAATTGAACCATCTCACTGAATACAATTCTATGTTACTAGCTCAACGCTCAAGGAAAAAACGAGGTTACTTCGATGGGGTTGGAAAATTAGCAGGAACACTATTCGGCGTTCTTGATGTGGATTTTGCACAAAAATATGAACAGGATATCCAATATTTACAAGCAAGTGATAACTATTTACTGCAATTAATGAAAAATCAAACACTGATTGTAGAAGCAGAAAATAGTATGATTAAACGAAGCTCGGAATTTATCGATAAACAATTCAAAACAGTACAGATCTACATGAATCAGACTAGCAGAGAAATCACAAAAATAGAAAACAGAGCACATATATTATACACTATAAATGACATCCATTCTGCCGCTGTAACTTCAACTTTAATTCTGAGCGATTTACATAGAATTCAAGAAATGCTGATGAATGCCCTAGCCAACATCTACAGAGGCCATTTAGACACACACCTTTTTTCGGCATCTCAACTGATTGAGCAACTGAATATTATATCAGGAAAGCTACCACAGGGACTTTCTTTGCCGATTAAGGATATGCAAAAGGATTTTCAAGTCATCTACGAACTGATTCACGTGAAAGCTAGAATTACACGTAACTATTTACTGTTTGAATTACACATTCCGTTATTGAGCGACGAAGACTACAAAATATATCGTGTAATTCCAATTCCATTCATGAGACAAGGACACTTAAAACTTGTTAAACCTTTTTCGGACTTCATCGCTATCAACTTGATAAAAAACTCATATATAACCTTGGAAGAGCAAGATATGCACCATTGCACCTCATACGGAGAAGATGAATTCTCGTGCATCTCGCGACAACCCGTATACAGTCTACACGATAAAGATGCGCCCTGTGAGACCAAAGTGTTTAGCCAACAAACTTCACTATCGTGCGTCATTAATGACATAACTTGTAAGGAGAGTTGGATAAAATTGCATAAACCTAACGTTTGGTTATTTACGTTGTGCGACAAACAGCTGATGCGTGTAATATGCAGCGATCAGGTGACACCGGCGGTCATTGACGGAACAGGAGTCATTGCCTTGAAACCTAAGTGCTTACTACAGAAAAAAGATGCCACGATATTTACTTACAATCACTTAGGAAGTAGGGTAAACACGGGATTGGATATCGAAGTACCCATCATAAATACCACGATAAACAACATGTTTGATATCAGCTGGAGGAACGTACAGCTGAACATCACTGAATTGTCCAATGCAGGAGATTTGTCAAAACTTGATCGTCAAATCTCTTACCAAAAACAGCATGAAGTGCTACCTGCGGCTTCAAGTATTTCACCGCACGATGTGTATTTTTATTCCTCGACTTCTTTGTTGTTGGGAGGACTTGCTATAGTTGGCATCTACTTCATTATCAAGAAACGAAGAAATAGGAATCAGAATTCTACGGCAAGCACTAAACTGGAACAACAGAAAGGAGCAGACAAAGAAGTTAACATCGAGATGCGAGAGATCCGTAGCTCGACGAGACAGGAACCTGGAAAGGGATTTAGTTTTGATGAAATATCGTCAAATTAATATTTATACTTTTTTATTATGTACTCTTTTTACTTTACTTTACTATACTTTTACTTTACTTACTATACTTTTACTTTACTTACATAATTTTTAAACTTTGTTTCTTTTACATTTTTTATACTTATTTTTTGCTATGTACTGGTTGCCCATCTCGCCTTTCGTTACTGCCCATCTCCCATTCTTCCCTTGGGAGCATGTACGGTGCACGTACAACGTTTTGGTTGCTGACAAAGCGACCTCAATTTATATATAATAATATTCACGGAACATTACAGTTAGTTGACATATTGCAATTATCGCGATTGGCACGGATTGGCATCCAACTTATAACTATTTTGTAACTTTAAGAAATAAACTATTTCTTGTGGTCAACCGTGGTTTACCGTCAACTCACCAAACTCTAACTAACGCTGAGCCATACAAAATATCTGCTGAATTGAGCAACGAAGTAAGAATTTGAAAGAAATTTTTCGACACATCTTATTTAGTACAAGTTTTTAAATTTAATTTAATTTATTTTGTTGTTTCGACTATTTTAATTTAGTTTGTTTGTGAACCTCGTTTTCGTTATAATAATACGTATGATATTTTTGTTTTCCAGGTTTTTGCCTGGTTTTTTGGACTTATTTCATTTCTTACAAAAGATATAGTACTAGAAATATTGCATAGTATATACTGTGAGAAGTTCTATATAACTATTGGAGAAGCTGAGACGGCGTGTTTACAGCTTATGAAGAACAAAAACAATCCAAGTAAGTCTATCCAGACTCCTGGTGCTTCGGCGGATGGATCTTGTGTATTCGGTAAATTTTTCCAGTGGGCGTGTGCGTGGATGTCCAAATCCAAAACTATAAAGAATAGCGAAAAATGATCTAATAATTGTATTTTAAGTAGGGAGAACTTAAAATAATATCCCAATACATTGCCACTTCCACGGCATCGTTGGTGGCACCGCATAGGTCACATTGGCTTCAGGTAGAGAGGGCAGGATAGATTGTGGGAATAAGACACAGTTTGTAACTCTGCTCCACATTCGCACTCTGCTGTAACCCGTCCAAGTAACTCCTCACTTTGCGAGGTCGGAGCTTACCTATTGCATTCTGATGCGGTTCAGGGGTTTTTTTTTCTTAGGTTATGTCAATAGCAACCACAACTACTGACCTAGCCCAAAACTAAAGACGCTTATGCAAATCCAGTAGAACACGAACGTGAAAGATAGTACCGCGAATGTGTTTAAAATTATTGTGTCGAGAGACCTTTGAAGTGTGGACGTGTTGTTTAAAACTAATATTGCTCCTCAAATTAAAATAAAATGGTCACACATAAGTCTGACTCGTATTTAAAACAATCAAGTTTCAAAGTTCAGTGCAGATCAGTTCGCGCGCGGGATTCTATGTGCTGAGGTACCCTCGCCCCACCTCAAGTAAACGAGACGAACTGCGCCGAAAATATAATTCATCCCTTTCGCACTACCGGGAGGTACTGACTACCGTTGACGTAGTTGCAGGTGTGCCCGGCTTCCTGGAATTTTACACCGATTTGTTTACGTACCTACTGTTAACAAGTTCAACTTATAAATAATTAGTTGCCTTATAAATAATTAGTTCCCTTGGGGTAATTTTCCACATTAACGCGGGCGGCGTTAATGTGGAAAATTACCCCAAGGGAACTTACTCCCGGGATAAACATGTTAAATGTTAAAAGTGTCGATAAGTCGGCGAGATATGTCCTTGAAAAGAAGACGCGCACTCGGACCCCATGATCCAAGCGTTTCGATCCCGAACTGTAATTCCCAATAAGCTTACAGTAGTTGCGACCCACACCAGAGGCCTACCCACCATCCACGGCACCAACGTCATACCATCTGGTCTTTTCCCATCGTCCCGTACCAAGCCGCTAGGTTCTAATACCGCAGGTACGCCGGCGGCGACAAAAGCCCGACGAATAATATCGTTGATACTGGCATGGCATGCTATGCGGCCTGCGCTTTTGCAGCAGGAAAGACTATGGTGCCCGAGGCTGTCGACAGCGCAGACAGATCGCGAACCGAAACGATGCGTCATCCATCATAGTGCCTATGGTAAACGACGGAAGTGCTTGAAGCCTCAAACCCGACTCCCATTCACCCACATCATCACACTAGATAAAAACCTTTCATTCAAACCACATGTACACCTGCTCTCTAGACGCGTCAGAAAATTAATATATATGATGAAAACTTCGTCACTGTACACCCACTGCAATTTTGCGAACAAATTATTTCGCTCTATGTCAGTCACTGCTTCAGTACTGTATCTCCGTCTAGAGTGCGGCTCGGAAAAGAACGTTGATAGAAGTTGAAAGAGCTCAAAAAGCAGTTATTAAAGTATAACTCTAAGAAAGACCTTCCTCTACCCAACAGACCTAATTCACAGCGAGTTCGCAAGAGTACGACAGTTATTTATTCCACACGCTACACTAAATGTACATAAAACCTTAAAAAACAGACCCGATTACGATCAAATAGCATCTAAACGCGTCCTCCACATTCGTCTTCCCAAAGCAGATAGTCGCCCGGCTAGGCGATGCCCCTCCTACTCGCATATTAATATATACAACAAAAACTGCGATATCAAAGACCTGGTGAGCTTTTCTTGCAAAAAAACCTTAATTAAATATCTTGCCCTTTTTAGTATATTTTATTTTTAAACTTGTCATGTACCATGGTTAACAACAACTTACCTAGTTATTAAACGACTCAAACCACGTTCACCCAATTGTAATTTATATTATTTTTTTAAGTGGGTCCCACCGTCCACAAAACACTGACATTAAAAAGTTACAGATATTATCATTATGTAATAGTTGTAAGCTCATTTATGTAACAATGAACGAATAAACTTTCTTCTTTTTCAATAACACTCGTGCAAATCTACTTTTTTCTACGAATTCATCCATCTTGGATTTTGATTTCCAGGATGAACGAAAAATTGCAAAAATTGTATCAGGGGTATTCTTTTTTTAGGTGGTCATAAACAATAAATATGGCGTCTAAATCATAATTTACACTATTTTTGCTATAACTCGCCTCGTAAAAATTCGTAGAAAAAAGTAGATTTGCACGAGTGTTATTGAAAAAGAAGAAAGTTAATTCGTTCATTGTTACATAAATGAGCTTACAACTATTACATAATGATAATATCTGTAACTTTTTAATGTCAGTGTTTTGTGGACGGTGGGACCCACTTAAAAAAATAATATAAATTACAATTGGGTGAACGTGGTTTTGATTTCCAGTCAATTGTTCGTTGAAAACCATGCTATAACTAGTGGGTTCGCGCAAGTTTCCATTTTCGAGCAAAAAGAGATCCGCAAACTTGTCCTTTCGCGCATAATTATGGTACGTGCAAGTATCTTTCACGGAAACTTCATTTGTTCAAGTGTTCTGTTACCGACAAGGTAGTTCTGATAATGAGCCGTGGAAAGGGTTGCGTTGCTGAATGAAGGATTTAATACGATGAATTCGTAATAAATCCTCCTGAATTGTTTTTCAAAATAAATTCAAAATAAATTTCCTAAGCAAAATTCTACAAAATACCTTTAGTTTGGGTATTTGGTGTTTTTTCCACATAAAATAATACAATACATGAATATTGTGGAATTCCAACAATATATCAAACATACAGGTCAAATTCACCACATGCTTTTGCTTTTTCAGGGTGTCATAGAAGGCTCTGCAAGAATGTGACACTGGCTAATCGATCTTTCAATAAGATGACTGCGTGTGGCCTGTTCTGTATAGACGCTACGCTGCCTATGTACTTACTGGGAGTTACCGTTCATTATATTATTATACATTTGCAATTCTATTTCCTCTAAATTCAAGTTATTTAAAAAAATAAAGGTTTTTTTTTAGATAAGCTTTTGTTACTTGTTAATTAAAATGAATGAGATGTACGTATATAGAATAACAAAGCAAAACAGCAAAAAAAAAATTGGGTAAACTGATAACATAAACTTGATTGTTATGTTAACCAAACACAACATGGATGTATGAATTTGATTTAAATAGATGTGGCATGATGGCATAGTCTGTTATTAGCAAGTTTATTATTATTAGACTATTTTATCTTTAGTTTATTGTTCCATTTATATATTTTGGGTTCATACATAGCTTATAAAACATTTTGAGTATAGGATTTTATTTGTTCTTATTTAATTTAAGTAATTACTGAAATATATTTTTAAAGCAGTTTTTTTTCTGGTAACAACGAAACCCTACACTGTGCGTGGTCTGACACATACATACTTGGGCGGTTTTTTTAATAAAAGCGTGTTACATTTTGACGGCAAGAGAAACAAAGAAGGTGTAACGCGCTTGTATTTTAAACAATGGGATATAAAGTACCCATAAAATGATCCATTATTAACAAGTAATAAAAAAAAACTTTATTTTTCTTTTAACTTTTTAGTATTTATGATTCGGGATTTTCTACGGCGTATTTCGAAGCGCGTAGTAGCATTTTTCCGTAGCCCGTAGTAATTCGTAATATGCACACATATGTGATGTGTGTGGTGTGATGTGTGATAGTGGAATGGAGTCATGAGAACAGGCTCTACTTCAACGTGTCCAAGTGTTTGGTTATAAGTTTCACCCACGCACGTACAACTCTACTCTATGAGTACATAGTGGATGCAATACCGATGCAACGAGTCAAGCAAGTACGTGATTTAGGTGCTGTTCTCACTCCTGAACTGTCGTTACGTGACCATATTACCAAGATCTGCAAAAAGGCATATAGAAACTTGGGGTTTGTTCTGAGGCAGACGCGAGACTTTACCAGCATCACAGCCATCAGAATCCTGTATGACGCATTACTCAGGAGTCATTTGGAACATCGTGCTGTCATATGGGCTCCACATGAGGCTAAGTACTCAGTTATGTTGGAGGGAGTCCAAAACAAATTAACGCACTACCTGTATATTTTTTTTTATAAGGCATACCCGTCTGATGTACTCCACTCTATTCGCGGGTTGCGATGGGAATTTGCACAAGTGTCGTACATGGTGAACCGACCGTTAGGTGTGGAGGCGACGGCCCCCACCACTGCTGGTCGTACCATCAGCTAGGACCAACTTGCTGACCAAAACCCCTCTGACTCAAGCAATTCGTACCATCAATTCGTACCATCATATACAAAACGCTTACACAACTCACACAAGAACCCTTACAGAACTCACCAGCTAACACACACAAACCTTTATTTTGTAAGTTAATTTGTTTTTTAGTATATTTTATTTTTAAACTTGTCATGTACCATGGTTAACAACAACTTACCTAGTTATTAAACGACTCAAACCATGTTCACCCAATTGTAATTTATATTATTTTTTTAAGTGGGTCCCACCGTCCACAAAACACTGACATTAAAAAGTTACAGATATTATCATTATGTAATAGTTGTAAGCTCATTTATGTAACAATGAACGAATAAACTTTCTTCTTTTTCAATAACACTCGTGCAAATCTACTTGCGAAAAAGATACTTGCACGAATTTTTGCTTGCACGAATTTTGCTGAGGCGAGTTATAGCAAAAATAGTGTAAATTATGATTTAGACGCCATATTTATTGTTTACGACCACCTAGAAAAAGAATACCCCTGATACAATTTTTGCAATTTTTCGTTCATCCTGGAAATCAAAATCCATGATGGATGTCCATCCATCTTGATTTTGATTTCCAGTTCGTTGAAAATCATGCTATAACTAGTGGGTTCGCGCAAGTTTCCATTTTCGAGCAAAAAGAGATTCGCAAACTTGTCCTTTCGCGCATAATTATGGTACGTGCAAGTATCTTTCACGGAAACTTCATTTGTTCAAGTGTTCTGTTACCGACAAGGTAGTTCTGATAATGAGCCGTGGAAAGGGTTGCGTTGCTGAATGAAGGATTTAATACGATGAATTCGTAATAAATCCTCCTGAATTGTTTTTCAAAATAAATTTCCAAAGCAAAATTCTACAAAATACCTTTAGTTTGGGTATTTGGTGTTTTTTCCACATAAAATAATACAATACATTAATATTGTGGAATTCCAACAATATATCAAACATACAGGTCAAATTCACCACTTTTTTTTTTTTAAGTCAAATAAAAGAAAGTCCGATGCCGCAGGTTTTTGCCTTTGATGAATCGTACCATGCTTTTGCTTTTTCAGGGTGTCATAGAAGGCTCTGCAAGAATGTGACACTGGCTAATCGATCTTTCAATAAGATGACTGCGTGTGGCCTGTTCTGTATAGACGCTACGCTGCCTATGTACTTACTGGGAGTTACCGTTCATTATATTATTATACATTTGCAATTCTATTTCCTCTAAATTCAAGTTATTTAAAAAAATAAAGGTTTTTTTTTAGATAAGCTTTTGTTACTTGTTAATTAAAATGAATGAGATGTACGTATATAGAATAACAAAGTAAAACAGCAAAAAAAAAATTGGGTAAACTGATAACATAAACTTGATTGTTATGTTAACCAAACACAACATGGATGTATGAATTTGATTTAAATAGATGTGGCATGATGGCAAAGTCTGTTATTAGCAAGTTTATTATTATTAGACTATTTTATCTTTAGTTTATTGTTCCATTTATATATTTTGGGTTCATACATAGCTTATAAAACATTTTGAGTATAGGATTTTATTTGTTCTTATTTAATTTAAGTAATTACTGAAATATATTTGTAAAGCAGTTTTTTTTCTGGTAACAACGAAACCCTACACTGTGCGTGGTCTGACACATACATACTTGGGCGGTTTTTTTTAATAAAAGCGTGTTACATTTTGACGGCAAGAGAAATAAAGAAGGTGTAACGCGCTTGTATTTTAAACAATGGGATATAAAGTACCCATAAAATGGTCCATTATTAACAAGTAATAAAAAAAAACTTTATTTTTCTTTTAACTTTTTAGTATTTATGATTCGGGATTTTCTACGGCGTATTTCGAAGCGAATAGCAGCATTTTTCCGTAGCCCGTAGTAATTCGTAATATGCACACATATGTGATGTGTGTGGTGTGATGTGTGATAGTGGAATGGAGTCATGAGAACAGGCTCTACTTCAACGTGGCCTAGTGTTTGGTTATAAGTTTCACCCACGCACGTACAACTCTACTCTATGAGTACATAGTGGATGCAATACCGATGCAACGAGTCAAGCAAGTACGTGATTTAGGTGCTGTTCTCACTCCTGAACTGTCGTTACGTGACCATATTACCAAGATCTGCAAAAAGGCATATAGAAACTTGGGGTTTGTTCTGAGGCAGACGCGAGACTTTACCAGCATCACAGCCATCAGAATCCTGTATGACGCATTACTCAGGAGTCATTTGGAACATAGTGCTGTCATATGGGCTCCACATGAGGCTAAGTACTCAGTGATGTTGGAGGGAGTCCAAAAAAAATTAACGCACTACCTGTATATTTTTTTTTATAAGGCATACCCATCTGATGTACTCCACTCTATTCGTACTGGGTATAGTGGGTTACAATCAACGCGGGTTGCGATGGGAATTTGCACAAGTGTCGTACATGGTGAAACTGCTCCGAGGCATAGAGCACAACCCGAGAGTGCTGCAGCAGTTGCACTTGTGCGTACCCGACCGTTAGGTGTGGAGGCGACGGCCCCCGCCACTGCTGGTCGTACCATCAGCTAGGACCAACTTGCTGACCAAAACCCCTCTGACTCAAGCAATTCGTACCATCAATTATATTCAGGTCGAAATTGATATACACACATCAAAAGTGTCTAGGGATCAAGTGCGTTTTAGAGTATCGCTGCAATTGAGGATTATTATTTTAACTTTTTTGGATCGTTATTGATTCTTCTGAGTGAGTTTCATTATTGAAATAAATAAATTTGTTTAAATTTTGATTAAAAATAGCAAATCAACTGTCAATCAGAATTCCTGTAAAATTGTGTAATAGCGTATTTACAAAACCAATATAATTTCTGAAACGGAACTGAAAAATATTATATAATTGAAAAATATCGATATGGAGCGACGACATCATTTGATACGAGAAGAGATGATAAGAGCCTTCGGACTGTTGCAAGCTGGTTCCAGGAAACGTACTGTGGCTGTCGACAGACAGGGCGTCATAAGCCGCTTCTGGACACACTACCGTATCACGGCAGCGTGGCCGAGCGAAATGGAGGAGGATCTCGCATCTCCACTCGCAGACAGGACCGGTACATCCAAAATACTGCTCGATGGAATCGTACCATGACCGCCATGATTTTGGCTATGAGGCTCCACAGCTGTTCAGGCTTTCTGATAAGCGACCAACCCATCCGAATTCGTTCACGTGAAGTGGGTCTGCGTTCCCGAAGGCCGCTGAGAGTTCCATCCGATCGCAAGGTGCTAACCCTGCAATCGTAAGGCCCGTTTACAATGGGTTCGCGAACACAGAAATTAGGAGAAAGAAGAATGGCGTTGTGTTTGCTTTTCCGAAAAATGTCGTTTCGGTATGTGGCCGGATACAAGACGTACTCTAGTTTGGAGGACCTCTGGACGTCAAGACTGAACGTTTGAAATGTTGGCAGAAAGTTCATTCACATGGAGGGGGAACAATAATGGTTTGGCCCGGTATTTAGATCGGTGGAAGAACCCATCTCATTTGGATCAGGGGATTGCCCTTGATCCAAATGAGATTGAGATTGCTCAATGCTCAGATTTATGCGGATAGGATTTTTTCAGACGTGACCATCCCTTTGCGAACCAGGTTGGGTGATTCGTTTCTACTAATGCATGACAATACACGTTCACACATGGCTAGAGTAGTCACACACTCTTGCCGATGCGCATCAACGTTCTACTGTGGCCTGTTCAATCGCCAGTCCTCAACACAATTGAGCACGCATGGGATATAGTCCAAAAAAAAGCTCTGCCCAGTATGGATGCCGTACATGCGTGACCCGACAACAACTATTCGACTAGTTAGAAAGAACGTGGGCGGCCATTCCTCAAAGTGATTTTGATGAACTGATTTTAAGCATGCCAAATCGTTGTGATTCGTGTCAATGGTTGAATAACAGACTATCTGCCGTTTTGCTGAAAAGATTTTGGGAAAATTTAATTACCCAAACAAATTTTAGCAACCTTTTTTTATACCATTGCAATATTTTGAATGATTTTAGTACGCATATTTTTATTTGGTCAAATTTTTACTTGGCAAAATATTACCCAATATAATGTCATTATGGAATTTAGTCTTTAATCAAATGATTTATTACAGCAAACAATCTTCAGACAAAAAACGTTTGGTGAAGTAGTTAGATTAGGTTAATTATTAAAAAAAATGGTTAGGTTAGGTTAAAACTATGACCTCCTACGCACGAGCCGAGCGAGAGAAGCGAGCGGTGCCGCGGCAGCAGCCGGCGAGTGCCAGAAACGACTTGCATTAATAGAAAAAAAGAGATTGTTTTTAGTAGGTTACCCGGAACTGAACTATTTAGATTAGGATATTTGATTTTGCGTAAAAAGTGTTATTCCAACTGAAATATTTGACAAAATAAAAAATGTTAAAAGTACTAGTTGGTCAACAAGTTATAGTTTAAACGTTTATTTCCCAAACATTAGATTTGCGTTACAATTTTTTGTGAATAGATTTTTTGCTAAGTAATAATTTGACAAATGAAATTATGCGAAAAATTTTTTGGGAAGTGAAAATTTGTCAAATTCCTTTCGGTCAAACAAGGAAGACCCTATTTTTTAAATTATTTTTACAATAATCATTTAAAAAATCCACATTTTAGCCTTTTTTGCCATTTTATTGAAAATATAAGTTAATTATGTTTAATTACCCACAATTTGCAATAAAATGCATTTTTTCTTAATTCTTACAAAACTTTGGATAAGTTGATAACTTAAACATAGGAATTAAAGTGAGAAGCCTGCCTGGAACATTAGATTTGATAAATATTAATTAACGATAGCCCTAAAACACCGACCCATTCTCACAATATTCACGTTCCAAAACCTTCTACATCAGCATTTGTAAGTCCTGAAGTAATAAGACCAGGACTGAGAAAAGGCTCTGGAAAGGGGAGAAAAAAAGGTGAAACTAGGATTTTGACCGACACACCGGAAAAACTGGCAATCGAGAATGAGTGGGCAGCTAGAAAACAGAATAAAAAAAGAAGATTTGCAAAGCGAAAGTAAAAGCAGTAAAACGTAACCTAAATTCACAAGAACAAGAAGTGACAACGTCGGAAGATGAAGAATTACCGCCATCGCCAGAATCAGTTTTAAGTGCGTTTGATGAAAGTGATGTCTCTGGTAGCAGTTGTAGCGAATCAGAGAATGAAGATGACTCCAATGACTCCATCATCATTGGAGATTGGGTTATTGTGAACCTAATCTCGCAAAAGAATCTCGTTCATAGATATGTTGGGCAAAAACTGAGGGAAAGTCGAGCTGGATATGACATAAAATTCGCTAAAAAAATTAATGATAAGATGTTCAAGTGGCCTGTTAACGACGATATTAGTTCAATTGCTAAAATATCAAGTTGTGAAAAAACTACCAGTTCCGTAAGTGAAATCATCATCAAAAAGAGTCATTAGTTTTATGTTTCCAAAATCATTAAGAAAATTTAATATTGAGAAATAAAAAGTGAAAAGGTAATATTGCTAATAGATAAAAAGAAAAGACTGTTTAACTTTAAGAAAGAATAACTTAACTTTAATTTAACCAAAAGGGTATTTTGTTTTGTTGTGCTAAATGCAAAATTTATTTATTGGTTTTTTTTTTAGTTTTAAGTAAAAGATTTACTAGAACATTAAGTTATATTTGTTAGCAACATTTTCTTTTTAAACAAATTTACGTCGACGGAACGCAAGCGCTCGATCACGCAACCTCTCACTACAGACTTTCAGCGTACTGCTGGCTGGGTGAGCGCTAGTTCAAGGCGAGGTGGGGCGAGGGAGGCGCCGTACGCGGCGGCGTCTTTGAATCGATTTGATTTTCCCATCACTAAATAGTGCTTGTGACGTCATAATAGGTAGTCAAAAAATGGCACGCTTGGTTTTCAGATCGTGATACTTGCGTTATCTATGTCTATCTATATCTGTGGTGAAAACAATAGAACTGTGTATTTTATGTTTGTAATATTGCTTTGTATTTTGTATTTAGTTTGGAATAAGTGAGATACGCTTTATAAAAGACAATTATATTAAAAACTAGCTGTTGCCCGCGACTTCGTTCGCGTGTATATTTTAATGTAAGTTTTATATACTTTAGGAAGATTCATTCATTTGCATTGCTTTTCCCCAACTATATTGGGGTCGGCTTCCAGTCAAACCTGATTCAGCTGAATACCAGTAATTTATGTAGAGAAATTGCCTACCTCGCAACACAGTTATAACCAGTAATCGGATGATCGGGCGCTATATACCTAAACTTCTTCCCGTGAAAGAATAATATGGTCTCTCTCTATATATGGAATCTCAGGAACTTCGAACGATTCCGGGATCCGGGATTCTGAAAAGCATGTCCGTATAACACTTTCGTGGGAATAAAAGTGAAGTTTAGGTATATAAGCGCCCGATTATCCAATCACTGGTTATAACCGGGTAATACGGTACTTTTAAGCAAGCCGGTGTCAGATTTTCTGGCTTCTGTATCCGTAACGACTGCCAGAGATAGCATACTACATTTGACAGCCAGGACCAACGACTTAATGTGCTTCCCGAGGCACGTTATAGTCTCGATATGTTAAGATAGTCTCCCATCCACAGACCGACCCACGTACACAAGAACTCACGTAGTCTATGGTACATGACCTTTTCATAAATTTTGGAAAGTATGGGTATAAGAGTGATGGGTCTGTAATTATTAATATCTAGTGTGCAGTCTTTCTTATGTAGAGGTTTGACTATGGAAATTTTTAATCTATCAGGGAAGACACTGGTTGCTAATTATGTATTTATTAAATGACATAGAATGGGAGAGAATGCACATGATTTTATCACTTTTGTGGAGATCATCATAACCTACTGATTTTTTATTATTTAGAGAAGCAATTATTCTCATGATTTCAGACTCTGTGCAAGGGCGCAAGAAAATACTATTACCATTTATGTCTGGCTGAGAAAAGTGTTTTTTTTTTTATATTTTTGTTTTGAGTTATTGTTATTATTATTCGAAACTGAAATGAACTCGTCATTGAAAGCGTTTGATCTTCTCTTCTGATCAATTTTTGTTCTACTACATACCTCTGTGAACGTTTGTCTGTCATTTTCAGCGTTTACACTGTACGGCACGACACTGTCACTTATGCAAAAATTGCAATAATGAGTTAAATATGTTATAACTGTCCTAAAGCACCCCTATACTTGGTGCGATAACGTTACTTTCCTAGTACACATAGTTTGACGTTGTAGTATAAGCTATTCATCTTGTCTAAATCTTGAAATATCATTGTTTTTTGAGATGTCAAAGTTTTAAATGCTTCTCTGAAAAAATGTTTTTTTTTGCATAAGTGACAGTATTGCACCGAGGGTGCGATATTGTCATCAAATCAGAAGTAATTCTGTCGTAAATACCTTAAAGAAAGTTTAACTCGACTTGATCGCTTGTGATCAATTTCTGTTCTACTACAAACAAAAATTTGTCCACTACAAACCTCTGTGAACGTTTTCTTTGTAATTTTCAGCGTTTGTAGTAATCATGTAGTCATCAAACCAGAAGTAATTACTGTCGTTAATAGCTTAAAAAAGTTTAATTTATATAAATTAATTTATAAATGTTTAATAATATGTCTGATGGACTTACCCGGACTGTGGCATGCTCGACACAAGTCAACTGTCCCGTCCTTCATTATATGCCTCCGGTAGTTATTCGTCAAGAAATCTGCGTCCATAATCGCACAGACAAAACCTTCGGTTACCCTGAAGAGATCGCCGAAACGTAGCCAGGCCACGGATGCTGAGAAATCTACATCGGACCCATAAAGAGTCCGATAGAAGCGCCCGTGAAGCTGGCAAGGAGCTTTCTCCTTTCCTTTAATTTTACTGGTTTGTTTGTCTTGTGCGAGACCAAAAGAAACATTTTTCTTTCTTTCCATATCTACTTGCGGACATCTGTAGTAAGTGTTGTAGAAAAGTATAACCTCTGTTGTGTGGACTTGTTTTTTATAGATATATTGTTTTCTTAATGTATTGCCTAGTTACTTGAAATAAACACTCTTGTCATTCAGCATCTTTTTCTAACTCTTATTTTACTAATAATATATTTAATACTATTCCAACCAAATATCACAACACGTTATCAGCACGAAGCTGTGGAAGAGTTTAAAATATAATTTGTAATAAAATTAGTTGAGTTTCTTGTGTGACTAAAAATTTTACTAGTCGAAATGTCACGTGAAACTGGAGATGCTTCGAGTGTTAATAAGTCTAATCCCTCTACGTCGAATTCATCTTCGATTCCATCATTTTGTCTTCGAAATAAAGATGGATATCCTACTTGGAAGTTTAAGATGAGAAATTACCTTTTACACGAAGACTTGTGGGTAACAATTAGTGGTTATCCGGATGGTGACACGACCCCTGCTTCGATCAAGGTACGCAACGACGAGAAAGCTCTTGCAAAAATTTGCTTAACAGTTGATGGTGCAGCTATTACTCACGTTAGATGTGCGAAAACTGCAGCCGAAGCATGGAAATACTTGCAACAGGCGTTTGAAGATAAGGGAATGGGAAGAAGACTAGCTTTAGAGCGAAAACTGTACAGGTTGAGTCTGTCAGATTTCGGAAATATTGAACTGTACATTTATGCAGTTTTATCAACCGCACAGGATCTTGCGGATATTGATGTTGTCATAGAGGATAGGTCTATTGCTGCTATACTTTTGGGAGGGCTCACTTCAAAATATGAACCTCTCATTATGGCTCTAGAAAGTTGTAATATAGACGTGACTACTGACTTAGTAAAGACAAAACTGCTGGATGAGATGTCTAAAGATGCAGCTATATCTATAGATTCCGCCTTTCATGCGAAGAAGAAGCCTAAATCCAAGAAGAAGGGAATAGTCTGCTACGAGTGTCAAGTACCTGGTCATAAGAGATCTGACTGTCCGCTGAGAAACAAGGAGAAAGGCAAAACGGAGAAAGCTAAGAACATAACGTTTACAGCTCTCAATACTTTTGGCTGCTCAAGCAAGGAGGTATTTTACGTAGATTCTGGTTGTACTAAACACATGAGTTTTAGACGAGATTGGCTTCAGAACATTACGATACAAAATAAAGGTAGTGTTACTGTCGCAAACGGAGAGCAGATTAAATGCTGCGGCATAGGAGACATTTCAATAAATACACCCGAGAACGTAATCAACAAGATCAGCGATGTTGCTTTTGTCCCCGACATAAAAGCTAACTTATTGTCTGTGCAGAAAGCTGTTGATAAGGGTTTTGTTTGTATTTTTGATAAAACTGGATGTAACTTTTATAAATCTAATCATTTTCATTTAACAGGTGATTCGGTACTTCATGCCTCGCCCTGTGGTGGACTGTACGTTGTAGATGGTACTGTTAATGTTCCCGAAGATGTGGCAAGTAATCATTTGACGCAGGATGTGCACTCTGACTGTCAGAATATTAGTTACAAACACTGGCACAAGAGGTTAGGACACTTGTGTCGTATAGGCATGACCCAACTGAAGAATCACGAGGTAGGTGTAAAGTTTAGTATAGTAGATAAAAGCAGTTGCATCGCTTGTGTGGAAGGAAAACAGGCAAGGAAACCTTTTAAGAAGGTAGCATATAACAGAGCTACTTCTCCTTTAGAACTGATACATATGGATTTATTGGGACCTGTGTCTACAACCTCTTTTCAGGGGAATAGGTTTATGTTAACTATTGTTGATGATTATACAAGGAAGGTATTTGCTTACTTTATTTCTTTCAAGACAGAGGTTAAAAATAAATTTAATATTTTCCAAACCTTTGTTGAAAATCAATTAGATAAGAAAATTAAAGCAGTTAGAACTGACGGCGGTAAAGAGTTCGTTAATAGGGAATTCGATGATTATCTTGCCTCTAAAGGTATCCAACATCAAACGACGGCGCCGTACAGCTCTCAACAAGTGGGAGTAGCTGAACGTACCCACCGCTCAATTACAGAGAAGGCGAGGACGTTGTTAGCAGAAAGCTCACTACCTAAAGCATTCTGGGAAGATGCTTTCCAAGTTGCCGTATACCTGAAAAATAGGTCTCCTCACAGAGCCTTAGGTGGTCAAATTCCCGAGGACAGGTGGTGTGGTTGTAGAAATGACCTCAGTCATTTGAAAGTGTTTGGATGCAGAGCACTTGTACATATACCTTCATGTCAAAGGAAAAAGTTAGACGTAAACGCAAAGGAAGCGATTTTTGTCGGTTATTCAGAAAATCCAAATACTTATATATTTAGGAATCCTGCTAACCTACGAAAAGTGTTTACGTCCAGAGATGCAACCTTTTTTGAAAATTGCTTTACAGGGTTGAAAGAGCAGAGGCAGTCTGAGCCTGTGGTACAGTCAGATTCCATATTGTCATTTGAAAATAAGGAACCTGAACATAACGATTGTCAATTTTTCGATTGTGTTGAGAGTGCCGATCCTATAGATGAGCCAACTACACAGTTAAATGTAGAAAGTACAGAAGAATCAGCAAATATGAGAGAACCAGAACCATTCTTTGAGCTGAGACTTCCTAGTGTCGATGAAGAGCCACCTAGTTTGGAAGAGGAGAGGAGGTATCCCACGAGAAACAGAAAACCACCAGATTTTCTTTCTTATAATTTGTCGACGGATGATGCAAATGAACCTACGACTTATTATGAAGCTACTCATGCTGACGATGCTGATAAGTGGCACCATGCGATGGCTGATGAGTACAACTCTCTGATAAAACTCCACACATGGGAACTAGTAGATAGACCAAACAAAAAGGTCATACCATGTAAATGGGTTTATAAACTTAAAAAGGACGCTTGTGTTAATGTCACTAAATATAAAGCCAGACTCGTCGTCAAAGGTTTTAAGCAAGTTAAAGGCGTAGACTACGACGAGACTTTTGCGCCAGTGATTCGTCATTCTTCTCTCCGCACCTTGTTTGCATTAGCTGCAGAGATGGGCTTAAGAATGAAACACTTAGACGTTGACACCGCGTTCCCTAACGGAAACTTAGAAGAAGAAGTTTTTATGGAGCAACCCCTTGGCTTCATAGCAAAAGACAAGGAAAACAAGGTGTGTTTGTTGCGTAAATCCTTGTACGGCCTTAAACAGGCGCCAAGAGCTTGGAACAAAAAGTTAAACGAAACGCTTATAAAAATAGGTTTTACAGGAACTCCTTCTGAGCCTTGCGTATATACGAAACTTTTTGGTGAAGAACTCGTTATATTAGGTATTTTTGTCGATGATATAATCGTCTTCTTTTTTTATTTATTTATTTATTTGGTTAACCAACAATTGTGTACACATAACATCACAAGTTACATTGTATATTCTTTAACAAGTGCAACAATTAATTAAAGGTTAACACCTCATGCATAATTTGTGGTTTTTCACATTGTTAAATCTAAAAATTTATAAAATATTAGCTTATTACTTAATGTTTAAAAACAATTTTAGACAGAAATAATGAATTAAAAAAAAAGTTTGGTCAGTAAAAATTTTAAAACAACACACAATTTAAATAAATGATTAATTTAAGTTAAAATTAAAACAAAACAAGACAATCAATAAATTACAAAAAAATATTCTTTAAATCTGAATTGACATTTGACATTGTCAAAAAGGATTTGTCGAAATATTTTTCTCTGAAAGATCTTGGAGTATTAAAATGTTATTTAGGTTTACAAATTGAATATGATTCCGAGAGTATAAAAGTAAATCAGAGAAATTATATTTTATCGTTACTGGATCAGTTTAACATGAAAGATTGCAAGATAGTGGATACTCCTTTAGTTAAAAAGAATATGGAAAGGAGAACCGATGGACAAGTTGGAGAGTCTTATCCTTATCAGAATTTAATAGGAGGTCTAATGTACCTTTCGGTAAACTTTAGGCCCGATATCGCCTACGCCACGAGCTACTTAAGTCAGTATAATACGTGTTATACGAAGGAACACTGGAATGCTGCAAAAAGGGTTCTGCAGTACCTAAAGGGTACTGTAAACTATTCATTGGTTTATAGGAGAAGCGGAAACCCCTTAAAAGGCTATTGTGACGCTGACTGGGCAAACTGCACGATAGATAGAAGATCATATACTGGGTACGCCTTCAAGTTGAGTGGAGGTCTTGTATCTTGGGAGTCCAAGAAGCAACCTACTGTTGCCTTATCCTCGGCGGAAGCAGAGTATATGGCACTAGCGTCTGCCACGAAGGAAGCGTGTTACTTGCGTCGATATATCTATGAGATAACAGGTAAACTTTCATCAGTTAACTTAGCTTCTGACAGTCAGAGTGCCATTAATCTGGTTCGAAATCCCGTACACCACAGCAGGACGAAGCATATTGATACTCGTTTTCACTTTATTAGGGAAAAAGTATCCGATAACGTTATAATGTTAAAATATGTGAAAACTAGTGATATGCCTGCTGATGTGCTAACAAAGCCACTAGGGCCTATAGTACACAAACGATGTACAGTTAGCTTAGGTTTAGAATCTTAGTTTTATTGTTTTTTGTTTTCTGTTAGTGTGTTTGTCTTGCACAACTTCGATTAAGGGCGGCTGTTGTAGAAAAGTATAACCTCTGTTGTGCGGACTTGTTTTTTATAGATATATTGTTTCTTAATGTATTGCCTACTTACTTGAAATAAACACTCTTGTCATTCAGCATCTTTTTCTAACTCTTATTTCACTAATAATATATTTAATACTATTCCAACCAAATATCACAACAGTAAGTATCACAGGTTTGCGCGAGTTCTCTTTAGCCATGGACAACAGGCTCACCCCGTTGTCCCTTGACCACTGCGACCACATCTCGGTGCATACCCACGTCGGCTTTGAGAAAATATTCTCTCAGACTACACATCTCGCGGTTGTGTAGAGTTTGAAAAACCTCGACCTCCACACTTCCGCGGGACATACAGTCTCATCACCGACGATCGTGGGTGATGCGTCCGGTTTGCGGTTAGCAGTGTACGGACCCTACTATCCAGAGCGTCGAGTTCGGTTTGAGTCCGAGAGTTGAATTCCCTCAGATTCCATAATCTCCCCTTTTCCTTTGCATGACTGCACATTTGTCCACACCAAATTACATATTCTGATGGCAGTCACGATTGTTTATTATTATAGTATTTATTTTATTTATTTTTTATATAATACAATAAATCTTTAGGAAAATTGTTTTTGTTCACCGAAAATATTTCGAAAAAAAATAGGCAGGGTTTTAAAGAATAACCAAAAGAAACCAATTCCAGCAGTTTTGGGATTTTTGTCTGTTTGTCTGTTTGGAAGTGCATGCATCACGTAAAATTTACGAAACAATATAGGTAACTTTTATATATAAAACTGTGCGTAATTATTTAGTTTTTGTTTCATCGCAATCGGTTTACTCTATCAAAAGATATACGAATTTAAAGTGTTGAAGAAGTAAAATATCACGATACACGCAATTTTACATACTCGCAACGCCATCTGAAGACTAAAAATAGAACTACTGTTGACAGTTTAACTCCGTATTCGAAAGATGACGGTGTTAATATTTTCCGCGGCAGAACGATCCTCAGCCATGTTTCCAAACAGATTTAAGTGAGTTAGTAAAATAGGCTTTGATTGTTAAAGTCAAAATAGGTTCCGTCAATAAAAATTTGGGCAAAAAATTATGGTTTGTTTTTGCAAATTGGTGTTAAGATTCCACTTGAATTTGGATCAAGTAGTTTTATTTACTTCGTAGTTTAAGAAGTGTCATTCGTTCGAAAGATTAACTTTGGTTTGAAATACGAAGTACGGATTCATGAGGAAGGCTTTATAGTCAATACAAGAACAGGATAAAACGGGTTATACGCGTACGAAGTCGCGGGAAAAAGCTGGTTCTTAATAAAAAGGTTTGGTATGCTTTCAAAATTATATATTATAAATAATATACTCTGAGTAGTGTTTTTTTAAATAAACATATCCAAGATTCTAATTTTTGTGGTTTTGGTGGTATTTTACCAGTCACCAAATTGCTTAGTTACACCAAAACTATTTTTATAGTAACGTACCCCAAAACAAAAAAGAAAAAGAACCGAAATGAGATAAATCGGTTTGGAAGTAAAATATGTAATTTTTTGAAGCGTAACCTTAAATTTGACTTCATGCAATCATCCATTGACAGACAACTTAAAATTTGAAGTACTGGGTCTCGGAGCATTAATTTTAGCACTAATGTTTCCATATTTTTTTTTTGAAAATTCCAATGTTTCGGGTTAAACGATTCTTACGGGTTGGGGATAAAGGATCAAATTCTGTACGAAAGTTCCTCAGTCAATGAGACATTCCAGTAGGTATCGTTTTTACTAAAACTTGAGTTTTCTTAATTTTTTCACTATTTTTCGTCTTTACACAATTATGCGCTTTAAATCCGAATAACGTATATGCAACACGTTATTCGGATTTAAAAAATTCCAGCATTAAAAAAAAAACACTATTATTTCTCATATTCAGTTATTTTTACATTTTATTTTTGTTAAGTTCAGGTATGTAAATGAATTTTATGTAAGATAAAATAGCAAATTGCAATATCACACAAATGTACTCCAATACAAGTTTATTAAATGCACGAGGTAGACGTCCATCGATCGTGAACAACCGACAAGCTGTCATCTTGTGGAAAGCTGCACGGTTTAGCCGATGTACGTTTTTGCAAAGAATCTTAGCTTCCACTGTAATAGAGAAAAATAAATTTGTAATTATAAAATTTAAAGATTTGACATACCTATAAAAACCTGAGGTTAAAGCTAAAAATAGACACCACATAAAAAAACAACGTTCCACGTAGCAAAGAGATGGTCACTGCTAGAGACAGCGCTATATTACCCTAACTTTCCCTAGAAACCTAGTCTTTTTTTTTAAGGATGGGAAATCATCAAATGACTTCTTCCGCTCTGGATGGAGCGAAAGGGCGTGTCAGACTCTTACTGACTAAAACCCATCCGTGTTCCCTCTAAAGCCCTTTGCGTTCCAGCGCCGCGGTGACTCTTTCGAGCAAATTCCGCAACCCTGGCAGGATCTGGTCCTAGCGGAACACAACGCGCCATCGACTCGGGCCTGGTTGTGACCGGACAGCGAGCCACCCAACGCTCGCTGTCCGCAGGCCCGCGCCTACGGTAGCCGGGGATCGCCCTGCAACTCCCGACACCCGGGGCGTCTTCTTCTGTAGCGGCGGTTGGGGCGAAGGCCTCCTCGCTCCGGACCATGAACTTAACCAGGGCCGGATGCAAGAGGTCGCCGCCGCTGATCCCCTTGACGAGGACACGACGATGCTCCGCCCAAGCACTGTATGCTCCATCGTGTTCTCCGGGCGATCCTCACAGTGTAGAAACCTAGTTTTATGTTATCGATAAGGTAAGAGTCATCGCTTAGCATGACTGCTGACGCTGGCTATGATAGCTACTACTACTACCTACTGCTACGGCTACTGGTACATTTTATTAGTATGACGTCTCTATCAAGGAACATACATTGACTGCAGTCCAAAGTCTAACATATAAACATACATACACTTACCAGTATTTTGTAGATTCCCCAGCAACCGACAGCAAGCAGAATCTACCTCAGTGACAGTCCCGTAGAATTTTTCACAGGACGAACAGAACATGCTCACAAAGGCAATATTCTTCAGCACCCAAAGGAACGTGACCATTACAAATGTATCGACGTCATACTGCAATAATCAAAAGAAGGAATATTATATCAAAATGTACTTATTGCATGATTCTTTAAATCACTTTGGCAGGTACTAGAAGAAATTTACTGTTACACACACTTCCGGCGAGAACTGGACTGGACAATTATAGGAAGTATGGTTGGAATGTTTACCGTTCCATAGTGAGTATCCCCAGATTTTGATAGCTCTATACTTGTTTGCAAGTAAAGTATACTCAGGAAAAATGTCTCTAACGCTTGTAATAAAGCCTGAAAATTGTCACATGGAGATGTCATAATTTTTATAATATATTAAAAATACACAAACAAAAAACTAGCACTCTTACTGCAAATTTAAATATTTTCTTGAAAATATCAAAAGCTTCCATAAAACTAACGTAAGCTTGAAAAAAGTTTTTAAATTTATCATTATATTTATCGTCTTCAAGCTCCAAGCAGAGTATGCAATAGTAATTGACCTCGGAAATCCATGATTTTATTCCATCTCTGATTATAGCAATTACGGAAACCCCATATGTTATGTTTAAATCAGTATAAATGGTTGAATAAAAATATACAGCTAATTTTAAATTACGTGTTAGTGAAACAGCGATAACAAAATAAACAAAATGACGAACAATTCCGAGCCAGCTCCTAAGAATAGTTCTGTTATAGTGCTGAAAATTCACTAATCTGAAAGCTTTATGAATCTTTAAAATCAAAAGAACGTGGTCTATTCTTAGAATGATGTTGAGTACGTAAAAAAATACGTAAGGAAGCACCAATAATATCACATTTAGCTTTATAAAGACGATGAGGAATGAGTTGGTCACTCCATCAAATTCTCTTGCCAAGAGATTTTGTATGTGAAAAATGATAAATCCAAGAGTACCAATCAGCGACACGGTATAGTACGTTACACGATGGGGCCTTATACAGTTGTACTTAATAGAGAATCTTGATAAGAACATCATATGATGTAAACATCGGAAAGGAAGGAGCATGTTTTGGAATTTTTTGTCCAAGAAATTGTGGGTTATAGGATTGATGTTGATCTGTGTCTTCATGTCTCACTCAGTGTTACAATAAAACGAGCTCCATTTAGGATACCAAAAACTGAATTGCCTTTTATTTGTGTAATGTTTTTAATATCTTATAAATTAACAATATTTATTGTTTTAATTACAATATGTATTAAGTACGTAAGCTGTCAACCGTTTTGTGACAACTCGTCGATTAATTAATTGAATGTTTAGTTGTTTCGTCACATTCAAAGTAAAGATTATTGATTCAAATGAAATAAATTACTTTTCAGTGTTATTTCCGCTTTAAAACAAGCCCAATATTTTCATGTGGTATCTGTGTATGGATTTATTTATAAAAAAACAAAAGCTTCAAAAGCAAGGGTAGGGTTTAAAACACTAAGGCTGTTGATGCTGGCCAGGCTAATTATGTATCTGGGTGGGTGCTGGCTAAATATTTGAAAAACGTGTCCAATTTATGTGGACACTGCAAAAGTGAAATAAATGGCGATAGTAAATTAAAATAAAATTATTACATAAAGGCAAAAGAATATGTAAAAAGTAGACATAGTTGTATCTCACTCAAGAGGCGAAAAAGGCTTTTAAAGAAATTCAAAATATGACAGTGAAAATTTTTAACAGGGATGTGAGAAAAATATGTCAAAAAATGTTTTTGGACATATTTGTGGATTATCTTTTCACATGCGAGGTCCACAAGAAATAATTGAAATGTTTTTTGAAAATACTGAACTAAATGTCTTGGTGTATACTTGGTGCCGTTCAATCAATCGGATTTTATCTGCTAAAATAATACCGCGGTGAGGATGATGAAATTAAACTTTCAGCACAAATACGTTTCAATAAAAATTACATCAATAATTATGATTTTTACTTGATTACAGGTTGCCTTCTGGGTACTTTCCAAATGTACATATCATTGTTCCGTAGCAACTCAGTATTTATTTCCAGTATTGTTGCAATGATAAATCATTATTTGCTACAGATAATTGACAAAAATATGTACATTTTGAAACTGAAAGCATCCCAACGATGCATCTTTGAATGACAAAATTGATCAAACACATCTTTGCTTTTTCCTTTAATTTTAATGCAAATACTGGTGCTAAATCCTAAGCATCGCATCAAAAATAATTTCATAACTCCGAATAATTATTTTAATAAGTCAATATTATTTTGCGCGACTCTGTTATTTTTGTTAGCTTACGTATACCGAGTTTTGGAAATATCACTTGATACGTATTTAAGACGATATGGCACGATCATTTTATATCATAACTTTACTTTTCATGTCTATCGCACCGTGGCATATTGTTTTTAATGTATTGGTCTTGATAAAAGCCTTGACAGTAATCTATTTTTCTATTAACTTGACTAAAGTATTGACTGTGAAAGCTAAACTTTGAAATGTAAAAGTAGTGCATTTACCGAAAAAATACTGCAATGATGTGCATAGCAAAGGAATGTTTGAAGTTTATGTGGGTATTTTAAAATGCTACAATGTTTAAAATATTTTCCAGCAACCGGTTAGTCTTTTTGACCACCTCCTGACGTTTGCATACTTATAAAACATATCTTTATTTATTATTATTTACCAATTACAGTGGTTCTTTATCAAACCATCGAAACTTTTTTCCGTTGCTTAGCTAACGTTCAAGTAATGATTGTATTCCGAAATTATTCTTGGTAAGTATTTTTGAGAATATCAATAAGTTGTCCGATATTTGGTATTGAATTCCTTCGTTGTTTAACTTTGAATGATGTTTTTTCAAATACCTATTTACGATTTTGCATATTTTGCGTAAAACTCCATACATATCAATGTTCTTGTTCTACGATATGATAAAACCTTGATGATTCAGCTCACATTAAGCTATCAAGCCCTTTGGCATTAGGATCCTGTACATCGTAATGCCAAAGAAATAATATAATATGAGAAACATAAAATAAATAACTTATAAGTTTTTTATTTGTATCTGTGTACGATAATATCGTCCATTTTATAATTATTTTTATAAAAGTTTGGCCTAGGCTGGTGAGGAAATAAAGTGTATAATAGTGTTAAACACACATTTAAAATGTTTGCCGAGCAACCAATATATTAAAACAATGTCTTAGTTGCTCGGTTTCTATCTATACCCTAAGTTTATTTACATACAATTATGTAGGTACTTTGAGTCCTAAACAAAGTTTTCTAAGCTTACTAGATTGTTTAACGGTAGATAGAAACCTTGAGTGACTCTATCAATAACTGGATGTCAGAGCGTTTCATTAGTATGAATATAATATTACCATTGCTATTCAGCTGCCTATTCGATAGTGTAAAATATTCCATCTATATAGAAACAGCTCATACCATGATTGAAATAGGTAAATATTTGGTGCCACGGTAGTCAGCCAAATGGTAGTGGGGCTGAGTGAATGTTCGAGTTTAAGCTATCATAACTACCGATACTTTTGTTTGATTTCAGATGATCAAAATAAGTTGCACAAAAATGTCCTGGCACCGTGCCTGCTTTTGTAAGGGTCGTCTTTACGTCTGATGGCTTTTCTTACTAATTACACTGTTATGCTGTTGCAGTTTGCGTTTTTCTAATCCTAGTGCAACAATAACTTCGTTATAAAAATAAAAAATAACTTCGTTGCTGTGAATTTCATTCCAAATCCACTGTCAGAGATCGCTTGCAAGCTGCGGCATAACACCCGTTATACTGTCCATACCTGACCATTTTTAACTTGAAAAAACCGCTCTAGAAACAACAAAAAGTTCCAAACAAATAAATTTTTAAGCAGTCGGTAAGTGAAATACATTTTTGAAATTGTCTCTCTTAATTGTTTATTTGTATTTCTATGTCTATGTCTAAGTATACATTTATTGGTTTCTTTTTTTCTATTTGTCTTGCTATTACGTAGCATCTGCCATGTTCTGTCTCTGCACCACCCCAAGATCAACTAGTAGAAAATGCCTGAGGCAATGAGGGTCAAAACCTATATAGCTCACCAGGTCATCCCCACTGCCCACTGCCACTTCAGTTTGGCGATCCTTCGGGTTATGTCGGTAACTTTGGTTTTCTTGCAGATATCATCCTTTTCGATGATTCCTGATTCGATCATGTAAATAAATTTCGAGCATTGATGAATGAATGAATTGATTGATGGAGAGCCATTGTCCTTTGGCCGACTTTAAGTTTTCTGATTTGGCTCATTGTGAGCGACCACGTTTCGGTTCCATAAGTCATCACTGGTAACTGCAGGCACTGGTCATAGACTTTTGTCTTGAGATACTGTGGTATGTGAGTCGACAAGATACCAAACGGCGCCCAGCCGAGTTGGAATCGATTGTTAACCTATTTCTCGAAGTTAGCTCTACCTAACTGGACTGTTTGTCCCAGGTAGACGTACTCATATACAACTTCGAGTGTAGAGTCTCCGATCTTGCTACCTCAAGCGCTACCTACTAATTTAAAATAATGAAACTTATCTAATCATGGTATGGTCTCATTGTTATTAACTAAAGAGTCAAGAGTCTTTGTACTCTAGCCATTTAGAATAGTTTCCATCAAACGTGGGCAAATTAATAGTTGGCAATCTAACCGAGTCGTTCATTTTGCTACAACTGGAATGTACAGATTCACAATTTTCCCCTTCTGTAGAATTTCGCTCTAACATTTATTCATCTATATTATGAGCAATCTCCTCTATCTCGGATTGAATAGTGTTGAATTTTGACATTAATTCTTGGAGCTGTGTGAGTCGCAAAAACGCACTACTTAATGACTAAGGCTAGAGCTGCTTTCTCTTCAATTTAGTATTTACTAATGAACTGTTTAAATATTGTAAGTCTGCTTCTTAGTTTACCATGTCTGCGAATCAATCATTTAAAATTCTTGTTACCTTTCACATTAAGATAATATCAGATATCTTCACTCAAATTTATTAATGGTGTGCCAGGGGGCGTTATTAACGTGAAAACCTTGGATTTTGGTAACAAAGAATGAAATTTAAAAATTCAAACTGCAATGTTTAGCTTCTTCTGTAATGGTTTCGACACAGCGTGTTTTTTTTCTGTTTAGTATGTCTACATAAACAATACATTGCCTTAATTTTGATGTACTAAGATATTCTACAGCCTAATAATAGGATTTGTTTTTTTTTTTTTAAGGATGGGAAATCATCAAATGACTTCTTCCGCTCTGGGTGGAGCGGAAGGGCGTGTCAGACTCTTACTGACTAAAACCCATCCGTGTTCCTTCTAAAGCCCTTTGCGTTCCAGAGCCGCGGTGACTCTTTCGAACAGATTCCGCAACCCTGGCAGGCTTTGGCCCTAGCGGGCCCCGTCTTTTATGCTGACATCTCTTTGAGGCGCGCGTGAAACACAACGCGCCATCGACCCGGGCCTGGTGGTGATCGGACAGCGAGCCACCCAATGCTCGCCGTCCGCAGGCCCGCGCCTACGGTGGCCGGGGATCGCCCTGCGACTCCCGACGCCCGGGGCGTCTTCTCCTGTTGCGGCGGTTGGGGCGAAGGCCTTGCCTTTCCCTCGCGCGGCCCTCCTCCTCCTTTGCTAGCATTACTGCTTCGCAGAAGGAGGTGACCGCTTCCCAAGCCTCCTCGCTCCGGACCATGGATTCAACCAGGGCCGGACGCGAGAGGTCGCCGCCGCCGATCGCCTCGACGAGGACACGGCGGTGCTCAGCCCAAGCAGGGCAGACCTCCACCGTATGCTCCACCGTGTCCTCCGGGAGCCTAATAATAGGCTGTAGAATATCTTTCTACTATTTGAATTTAAAGATTTTTCATATGAAATGCACAATTTTGTAATAGGTAAACTTTCTAAACATATTACCCGCTAACCATAACATTTTGATTCTTTAAATTTCATTCACGGTAGCAAAAGTCCGACGCTAATACTCCCAGGCGCTCCACTGTATGAATAAAATCCTGAATGAACACTCCAATCACGACAGTAGAGCCATAAATAATATCATATAACGAATATAACCCATTTTATAAATGATTTATGTATCACCAAATTCTATACGTAACATTCGATAGATATTTAAGGCATAGGTTATTACAAGCAGGTAGCAAAATACTAATATATATGTGGTATTTGTTCCACTTGGACTAACATTATTATTTTGAAAACAGAAAAAGAATGAGTGCAATATTAAAAGATTTCACTATTCTCTGTACATCTTTCTCCAATCTATTATTTAGCAACACTTGGATTGAAGTCTTTTGAATATGTTTTTGCTTCCGTGACATAATATCTTGATTTATAAACTGTGCTTGCCTGTTGTTTGATGAGTTATGATGATGACTTACTAACTCACACGAATGACGTAATACACAGTTGTATTTTTATTATGTATTTACTGAACCCATCTCTATTAAAAGGCGCAGTCAATATTCCTAATTGCATTGAAACATTAGTAATAAATAAACATCGCACCTGTCCTTCCAGAATAATATAATTTATTGTAAACTAAGTAAATACTCAGTTTCAGAAAGTATAATATGGCGTCTAATGAATTAAGTTTTGGCGTAGTAGGCTACAAGTTAATTTGAAATATGAATGCTGTTAATAAAAACTCAGGATACAAAAACTAAAGATACAATTACAAAAATGCAAACTGCAGTAACACAATTGTGTAAGTAATGACAAAATCAGACAATTCAAGAGGAAGCTTCGCATCTATAAGGAATAAGCCACAACCAGTCATTTTTGAAAACGATACTTCTTGTAAACGCTGAATATTCTTGCAGACCCTCCTTTTAACACGGTCTGTGGAAAATAAGTCTACCATTAAAATTAAAACAATCGTGCTAAATCACGCATTTAAAGAAATAGATTTTTGTTTTTGTTTTTTTCTCTGTTTATTTTTAATAAGGGACTTTTACACGATTGCACACACCTCACAGTTTGGTGAATTCGTCTTCTCCACCAAAAATCCAAATTTATTGAGCGACTTGTGCCCAGACCTTAGTCTGTGAGCGATCACAACAAGCCCTCTGTTAAACCTAGTGTTACAAAACCATGGTATATGAGGAGGCTCCGATACCATAGATCTATACCATATTCCTTTATTCTTCGATCTTTCATCGAAATATTTTTTCCAAAGTTTATGACACGTGTTCTCATATTTAGATAATACCTAGTTCGACATAATAGGTTACAATATGTATTTTTTTTCCTTCATCTGTTCCTCAATTTTGCCAAACGGTTAGCCTCCTCATTACTCTGTAAGCCTATAATATGCGATGGAACTCATTGCAACCTCAGATCAAACCCGTTATTTGTTAACTCTAGTATCTTAGAGAGAATACCATAAGCTATCAATGCACCTCTGCAACCAGAGGCGCATCGAGCTATATTTTGTAATGCGCTGTTGCTGTCTACTCTGAATCTGATGTATACCCCAGTAAGAACCAGTAAGAATTTTAAGTACATTAATATGTTTCTGAACCTTTTCGACAGTCTCATTAATACGCAATGTCTTATCTAGCCAAACACCCAAATATTTGTAGGTAAGTATGGGATCAAGTTCACAATTGTTTACTAGAAGCTGAATTTGTTGTTCTCTGAATCCTCTGCTAAAAGTCCAATATTTACAATAGTTCCAATCTATTTTATAGTAAATACAATAGTTGTAACACTAATAATTTGATTGAAAGATAAAAATTACCTTCACAATTTTCTGATTTCAGCAGTAGTACACAAGTACTATAAATATCCCTTATTTCTGTACAGAATCCTTCACATTGAACACTCAAACATAGAAGCAGGAATATGTTCTTAAATATCCAAAACTGAGTTATAACTGTTCGCACAATAATCTGAAAAATAAATCAATTTTTTTTAGAAACATCTCAAAATATTTTTGGCTTTAGAAAAAAAAATAACCTAGTAAAAATCGATCGATCTTGGAATTCAATCAATCTTGGATCAATTCAGTTTTTGTTATCTATTCTAGCATTTTTACGTGGAGATTTTGAAGGTGCTTTGAATACAAGTACTACTGGGCCCAAATTACAGGGACTAGACTGGACATTGTGATGTTTTTCCTCTATGGTGTGAATGTATCAGGCCTTTTGCTTGTTGTCAAAAACTGTCTCAATAAACGAAACTCGTACTCGTGGCGTCGAGAAGAGAAAAGAAAAACTCCAATAACAAAGTCTATGATTTTATAAATTCGACGGGCATTAGTAGCACTTACGCTAGTACCACCACTTGATACATAATTTTTTATTGTTAATATTCCCCTTATGTTTAACAAACTGTGAAAAGCCGTGTTGATCACATAGCATACGATCTGAAAACGGAAATAAAATTAATCGACATTACAAACTTTGCTGTAGGCGTTTCCACTGAAAACATATGCTGTAGGTAAGTTGTTTAACGACTGCAAAGACTGAGAATTCAGTAGAAACAGAGAAACAGCGGATGTGCCAACCCTTGAGAAAGGGAGGCCGTTTTTTTGTCTGATTTGATCTTTTATTTATTAAAACATCATGTACAAAGGTAAAATAATGATGAAAATCTATCATCATTTGACTAATTGTAACATGGCATACTTGTAGTAAACGGCAAGCTGCATAATACAGTACTCACTATTATCTTGAATAACTTTTCCGTAATCTTATAGGCCTCCATAATTGTCTGGTACACGTCAAACTTTATATCCCAGTAAGATTCACTGTTCAGATATGTTTGAACGTTACCAGTTTTTTTAACTTCTAAATTCCACATTCTAAGCGTTTGCTTTAGTAGTTTTATTAGGTGCAAGGCGTAAACAATATTAATATCAAAAGATATCGTAGCAAAAGTTGATATGACACCAAATGTGTTAACAACGGGATAGTCTAAACACACATACATTATGAAACACACAAAGAAACTGTATAACGAGATGACGGAGATCCAGTTCCAAATGATCAAGCTTCTGAAGTTTTCGTTATCAAGTTTAAGAAGTCTGAGCGCATGCTGAATTTTTAAGACAAATAAAATATTGTCATTACTGCCGATTATATTAATGCAGCTGTTTATAATGTAGATGACTGAGTGGAACAGGGAATCACAAACGTTGCTCACATAGAGGTATGTGGCTAAATCCGTCCGGGCAATGTAAAACGATTTTGGTAATAATATGTACACATTAACAATTCGTAATGTTAACATACAAGCCACTCCTAACAAGTTGTATAGAAAAGTATTAGGTTTGATACGGTTATCACGGAGTGTGTACTTTGAGCAAAAAATTGGAGCTTGCATTAAATTTAACGGTCTAAGTACTGATTGTAGATCTTTTTCAATTTCGTTGTTCATTGATTCATTTGCAATTGTCATAACGTTTCTTCTCGGCTGCTTCATGTTTTCAAAAGTTGAAAAATGTTTGCTCCATAATACAGTCAAGTTGATTGATGAAAGATCTCGTGTAGTCAGTCTATGTTCGATGGAATTTGTTAAACTTAAAATAAGTATTTATGGAATTGATAGATATAATCGAATGAAATGGAAAGTGACTTCGTTTTACTAGAATTTACTTTTAATTAAATTACTATTTATATAAATACTATAAAAGAAGTAATTTGTTTTACAAAATACAAAGTGTAAAAAAACTTTAATTTCGGATGTCAGTGTTTTTGTTACTTTGTTCCATAACAAAGAATAAAAAGCCCTAGAAAAGGTGTCAATCGACTGACGCCAACGCCGATCGAAAAGTCCAAAATATATGGGAATGACATTTAGAATCGAAATGTCACGTGGTCGATCGAAAGTGGCTAGACAACGTGTCATTAATCACAATTCGCTAAGCGAAACGATAGCGCCAGGCAAAGTCAAAGTCAAAGTCAAAACGTTTATTTCATTTAGACCATTAAACGGCACTTTTGAACGTCATCGTTTACAGTTCAGTAAAATAATAATGTTACATTAATAAAGTGACTCTACTGTCAGGCCTAGACAAAGCAACAGTTAGCCGTCGAAAATATCAATTAATGTGTGGAAATGACATTCAGCTAACGAACAGTCACGTGGTCAAGCGATTGTTGCTAAACACGGTGACTTTATTTACGGATCCTCTCCAACCACGATACAAGTAAAGCTGCAACATTGGTGACCTCAACGTGATTTCTGCGAATTCCTCTAACAATTCACGATAAGGATTATCCTCTTGTATACTTGACGCTTCGTCATACCGTATGATGGACCCATGTCACCTTAAATTAGTTACACTGTCTATTAACCCCTTAATATGTAAGTCTACAATCAATTTGTGCGACTCAATAAAGTCTGCACCTAAAGTTGCTTGCTTGACGTCACTAACTATAAATGTTCATTTAAATGCTCTGCGTAAGCCTCAATTAAGTTCTAAGAATTTTACACCGTATGTTTTAATTTCTGTATTATTTGCAGCGTACAGCTTATAACCGCTTTCAGAACGCACACAATTTTTTACACTACACCTCACCACCACAAATTCGCACCTATGTCTAGGAGAAAACTGATCCTTGACTTTCGGTCTGTTACGCAAAAACGATGGTTCCCTGTTGGGCTGACGCAGTCTCCCACCGAACAAGACTGCACCTCGCTCCTCGCTCAGTTTCCCGATGCTGGGCTCTCCTTCCAATTGCAAGGTTTCGTACATCTCCTTGCCTCCTTTCCATACGCGTAATGGTAGCTGCATAACCAATCTGGACCCTCTATGCGGCGTGGTCCTCTTGGGTACTCTCTTTCTTCTCCTAAAATTGTTTGTCCGAAAATCATTATCCATAACACGTTTGCTATAAACTTCAGTAGCCATAATGTTCAAAATCCTGAAATTTTGTTTAACATAATTATCTTTAGTCTTAAAAGTATTCTGTCATAATATCGAGTATTGGAATCTCCTAATTTTACATTACGTAAAGTCATATATCCTAAGTATTGAGTATTATTCCGAAAGTTCATTTATAATATTTTTTTTAGTAACTAGTGGGTGGTTTCCATGAAAGGTGACCGAAATGAAAAAGAATTAAGTCTATTTTTTAACTCAAAAAGTAGGGCGCAATAAGAAAACCAAAAATTAAGTTACTTATTAGTACTATTAAGTTTTTCCGTACTTGTAAATTTAAAGTTCTAATTATTTTATTGTTGGCATACGGTGCAGAGGAATCGTGGTATATTTGCCACAAGAGTCCCAACCGCAACGATCTTTCAGAAGCATTCGTTTGTAGCACTGTAAACCGTAGGTACCTCAATTCCTGAAGAACCAGTATCAATACTTTGGCCTTGACCTCAACCACTTCAAATGAGGGTTTTTTCTTAGTCACAAAACCGACAGACAATTTACTTTTCGGAAATTTCATGATATAGCACCAGTGATCTTTTAAAGTTCACTACATCTTCTAGGTACCCCTATTTCGGAAGACAGTTTTAAGACCATGTAAGTTCTTCCCCTCCCCTTTTCATCCCACTTATAAATTAAAAGCTACACGTTTTTTAGTAGCTTGTATCTGTACAAGCTAATAAAAGCATGTAGCTATTAATTTAAAAGAAACTGTTTTTTCAGGAATTGAGGTGACTTTTGCTGTGCTACAGAAGCATGCTTCTACGAATTTGTTGCGCTTGGCACTTTAGTGGCAAAATGTCATACCGCTCGGTCCCAAATCCCGGCCTTGATATAATGCAGAATGCATTTCATTCATTCAAAAAGCTTTTCATTCTGCCGCCAAGTTCTGCAAGCGAGTTCAACGTGGGGCACGTTTTGACCATGTTGGATGTATTGGGGCCAAACTAGCATCACATCCTCCGGGTAGTTAACAGTTCTGGTCCCTTTCGAAGCGGTTGAAGCGAATTTTTGTCGGCCCACTTTACTACCAATGATGAAACCTGATGGGTCGCTGGCTCACTCTGCAAGTGAGAAAGCAAATTTATTTGCATCTCTCTTAGCTAGCAATTCACGTCTGGACGCTGGCTCTAAACAACCACCAACTGTACCTCGTTGCGACTCTTTGATGCTGGAGATCTCAGTTCACATTAAAGAAGTCCGAAGAGTATTGTGCAGTCTAGACCTGAACAAGGCCAGCGGGCCTGACGGCATTCCAGCGAGAGTGTTGAGGCAGTGTGCGCCTGAACTGTCTCCTGTTCCACCTCTCTCTTGAAAAAAGAACGGTGCCAAAATCCTGGAAGCTTGCGAATGTACAACCTGTGCCAAAAAAGGCGACCGTGCAGACCCTGCTCATTACCGACCGATCGCCATTACCTCCATTCTGTGTTATTGAAAGGGTACTGAAAAGTAAGTTGCTGACCTACCTTGAATGATATGATCTCCTCAGTGACCGTCAATATGGCTTTCGGCGGGGACGGTCAACTGGCGATCTTTTTTGTGTATGTCACGCACTGCTGGGGCGACGCCATCGAGAAACACGGCAAAGAACTTGCTGTATCGCTTGATATCTCGAAGGCCTTTGACAGGGTCTGGCACGCAAGTCGACTCAGCAAGCTTCCTGCTTATGGCATTTCAGCTGATTTTTGTAGCTGGATATCAGGCTTCCTTAGTAAACGGTCGATCCGAGTAGTCGTTGACGGCTGCTCCTCTGACCTCATGGCTATCGATGCCAGAGTTCGTCAGGGTCTGTTCTCTCTGCAACTCTTTTCCTACTACACATCAATGACCTGCTTCAGTCTGGTATTGTTGGGTACGCAGATGACAGTTCGGTTTCAGAGAGATAATAATAATAATAATAATAATCTGTGGCTCGACTGTCAACCAAGTGGCACAAATTTTTTCACTATCAGTCAATTAATCAAACCAAAATGGCAATAACAAAGGAAAAAAAAAGCACATAAGACTGTAATAGTATGTATGTTCCAACAATGAAGAAAACCGAAGAACAATGAAAAAATATGTTGACAAGAGCCGCAGCTCGACAAGCACGCCTACCACCTCCGGCCTCATCACTCAGCTCCGCCTCGCCGCCGCCGGAACCCAGCCCCACCGTGAGTGCTGTGATACCGGCCGTGGCAGTTGCGTTGAGCTCAAGTGAAGAATATTTCTCGCCGCCCACGTCGCCACTACCTGCACGTCGATGAAGAGGACGCCGGCCGCCGGACGGCTTAGGACCTCGAGGCCCACCGGCCTCTGATAGGGTCCCAGCTCCCGGTGGAAGTGTGCAGCGCATGCGATGGACGCAAACCATCAATGAAAACGTCATGCGCTCATACTATTTTTTTTTTTTTTTTTTTTTAAATTTAATATGGGTTTGCTCTTGACTCTAGTCTAGGTCATAGATGACAGAGACAAAGTCGACGATGGAGCGAGCTTACCCAGAAGAAGCCTGTTCACTCTAATTTTGAAGAGATTAGGGTTGTATGCGTTCGGAAACACAGACGCAGGCAGAGAGTTCCACTCCTTTGCTGTGCGCATTATAAAAGACGTTTGGAAACGTTTAGTGTGAATTTGTTTGCTATGGGGCTACAGAGGGGGGAACTAACTTGACTGCGTACCGTGGTCGGATGCTCTCTCTGTTTCAGGTGCTTGAGCCAGCTGTCAACGTATCAGCCCAACGACTATCGGATCAGGTGCGGGTCATCCTGCGTAACCGTATGTTGGATGACGCTGTACTTGATAGACTGCGTCTGGAATCACGAAGTGGCCGCGTCTCACCTGCTTCGCCACCGGCCGCGGTGCAAGTACAATCTAGTGTTTTACCGCGACCGAACAACGTCGGTGAAGATGATGATGATGGGGCTATATCCGTGAGTACCCATTGCAATGAGCGATTGAGGAGCGCTTTGGAGGATGCCTTCCGAGAGTATCGCTCCACACCGCCTGAGCTTAGACCCCGTCTACCTCGTTTTCCCATGCATAATAAAAATAGGGCGCTGGTGTGTGCTCTAGATTCGCAGCTAACAAATTATTTTGATAGCAGCGAAGACCTCGCCGATACCCACGCGATCTTGTACTGTGCGGCTGCAGCGGCATGTCGTGTAGCTCATGTCAAATTTCCCAACAGTGACAGAGCTACACGACCAGCTGTACCAGCTTGGCAGTGCAGGATCGAGCGCCGTATCGGTGAGGCTAGAGCACTCATCGGCAAACTTATCTGCTTCAGGGATGGCAATACTCGCCGTAGAGTGATGCGCTTTGAGAGGCGGGCGTTCTCGGGGATACTAGTCCTCGGGATTATCTGACCCGCGTCACAGAGCGTATCGACTTCCTGAAGCAGAAAATCTATGCATGGGCAAACCGTATACGTCGGTACAAGCGGCGAGTGGAGCGATACACTCAGAATCGCACATTCCAAAGCAATGAGAGGTGGGTTTATAGGGCTTGGGAGCGACCGGACCAAGGTGTGACTGATACGCGCCTACCGGATGATGACGTCATGTGTTTATTCTGGCGCAACATCTGGTCGGTGCCTGTCAGTCACACCGAGGGTGATTGGACTCGGGAGGTCGATCGCGCGTGCGATCCGATACCGGAAATGGGGGCAATTACCATCAGCCCCCAAGATGTAGCTCGTGCAGTCCGTCCGTTGCCTAACTGGAAATCTCCAGGGCCGGACGCCTGCACAATTTTTGGATCAAATGGTTCAAAAGATCGCACGCTCGCTTGGCATCTCAATTCCAGTCTGCCTTAGAGTCAGGGTCGCTGTCCCAGTTCCTAACTACAGGAATAACCCACCTGCTCCATAAATCAGGTAGTATCGCGGAGCCTAAGAATTATAGACCGATGACGTGTTTACCGACGGACTATAAAGTTCTTACATCCATTTTGAGAGCAAAGATTAACAGTCACATTGAAACTAATTCAATAATGTCTGCCTCTCAGAATGGATGTAGGAACGGGTCCCGCAGTACTAAGGAGCTGCTCCTCATGGATATTGCCATTAGTCAACAGGTTCGTCGTTCCCAAAGGGATCTGTCGACATGCTGGAGAGATAACAAGAAGGCCTATGACTCGGTGCCACATACATGGCTCATGAGGGTGCTGGAGCTGTATAAAGTTGATGCAGTTCTACGCACCTTCCTGATGTCGTGTATGGGGCAGTGGAGGACGGTCCTTCGCTATCCAGGATGTCGACAGATCCAGGTGAACAGCGACCCGATAAGGATCGAGCGTGGTATATTTCAGGGGGACAGCCTGAGTCCACTGTGGTTTTGTCTGGCCCTCAACCCTCTCAGTACACTGCTGGAAGGTTCGGGTCAAGGCTATCGGTTGAGAAGAGGTGGTCAGGTCATATCTCACCTCCTTTACATGGATGACTTGAAACTCTTTGCCCCCAACAACTTGCAACTGATGAAGCTATTGAAGGTAACAGAAACCTTCAGTAGCGCCATCAGTATGATATTTGGTGTGGACAAATGTGCGGTCATGCATGTGAAGCGAAGGGAGATTATGGAATCCGTGAGAACCCAACTCTCGGATTCGATAAACCTTAGATCCCTCAGCTCAACCGAAACTTACAAGTATTTGGGTATGTCGGAAGCGTTGGGCATCAATGCTGCTGTCGTGAAACAATCGTTGAAGGAGCGTTTCTTTGGCCGCCTGAATAAAGTACTCAACAGTCTTTTATCAGGCGGAAACAAGGTGCGCGCCTTTAACGGTTAGGTCATGCCGGTATTGACGTACTCTTTCGGCATACTCAAATGGACTCAGACGGAACTTGACGCCCTGGATAGGAGGGTGCGCTCACTGCTTACCGCAAATCGGATGCATCACCCACGGTCATCGGTGATGAGGCTGTATATCCCGCGGAAGTGCGGGGGTCGTGGCTTCCTCAATGCTAAGACCCTGCACAACCGCGAGATATGCAACCTTAGGGAGTTCTTCCTAGAGGCCGACGTGGGTATGCATCGGGATGTGGTAGCAGTGGACAAAGGCCTTACTGCGCTCTCCTTGGCTAACGAGAACTGGCGCAAACCTGTGGTATTAGATACTCATGACCGCAGGGAGGTATGGCAGAGCAAGGAGCTTCACGGACGCTTTTACCGGGTCCTACATGGACCTGATGTAGACTTTTTAGCGTCCGTAGCCTGGCTGCGTTTTGGTGACCTCTTCGGGGAAACCGAAGGTTTTGTCTGTGCGATTGTGGACGAAGTTATGATGACGAACAACTACCGGAAATATATTGTGAAGGACGGTACGGTTGACATATGTCGGGCATGTCACTGGCCCGGGGAATCCATCCGCCACATTATTTCCGGTTGTTCTAGTCTGCCTAACGGAGACTATTTGCACAGGCACAACCGAACGTTGTATTGGGATCGGTCTATCATCACTGACAGGACTATTGTTGCCAATAAGCCTGACATAGTGGTGATAGATCGACTAGAGCGTCGCGCAATGATTGTTGATATAGCAGTCCCTCATGACGCGAACCTCGTGAAGTCTGAGAAAGATAAACTAACGAAGTATCTTGACTTGGCTCGTGAGGTTGTCGACATGTGGGATGGTTCCAGTGAGTCGGAACCGGAAGTTGCATAGTTCACCGGAGTCGGAACTGTCTGCGGTGCCCCAGTGAGTCGGGGTGATATTATCCCGGTGAGCCGGGATGATGGTGCAGGCTCCAGTGATTCGGAGTGGTGCTGCTGGCTCCAGTGGGTCGGAGCTGTACGACGTATTGACGTGACTGTTTGGAGTCGACCAGGAGAAGTTCTTCATGGCTCTTCATGTGACTGGCCGAAGGTGCAGTGTGTATGTATAGATTGCATTGATTGATTTGAAACAGAGAGAAGGCCCATGAAAGCGTGCGTATCATTCAAATTTGAAGTAACAGCAACTAAACCGGACGAAAAGAAAATAAATTTGAACGACGAACGACTCAAGTAACACCACTGGTTAATACTAATCTACGGACAAGGATCAATACATCAAAATAATGAGAATCATTTGTTCAGAATTGGTTGAAATTGTTAGATATTTCTGTTCTTCTAAATATCAGATACAGAATATTATCACCCTTAAATATGAGCATGCTCTTCTGAAACAGCCTGTAGAAGAAGAATACAAATTATGCAAAAAAAATCAATTGGAATGAGGGTAAGAGAATGATTGTGATCACTTTGCACTTTATACATAATATTTATTATAAAAAGACGTTACAAGACAGCAAACTGTAACAGTACAACGGTATAGTGGGTAAACAATGCCAGCAGCCGTAAAGGATGACAAACATCCATGTAAAATAGGCCAAAGACACACATCTTACGGAATGTCGCACGATGCACCCGTAGGATATTTTTGCATAGCTTCTTTTGCTCATCTGATTCTGTAAAGAAAGACAACTAGTGAATTAATAACAATATATAATAATAAATTATTTATTTTGGACAACATAAGATCCACTTTGCTAGTAAATTTCTTATAATTAATGTTAATAAATATGTTATTTTATTTATCAATTCAATGTTATTTGAGTTTGCTTCAAGTGGCGGGGCACGAGTGAGAGGAAAGTATTTCACTCATCCATCACCTCCACAAAACGTCTCACAATAGGAGAGTAGATATTCTCCGCTACTGTCCTCAGAATACTGTTGTCACTGCCCCGCAATCTAGTAATTAAGGACGAGATTTTATTCCGCATTGCCGCATAAAAGTTGTCAGTTCGATTGAACGCAAACATCTCAGATGCACTACAAAAACGGGGCAGTTCCAACAGCACTCTGAAAACATTATTATAGTGGAGGCGCAGGACTTCCAGCGATCTTTTGGTAAAGTTGAACCACAGACTTCCCGTGTACATACCCTGACAATAAGCTTTGAAAAGGGTTATTTTAACCTAATTTGTACAACAGTAAAACCTACGAACCAACATATTCTCCCTGACCGCCAGTGCGCTGCGCTCCCTCTCTATATCAACATTGTCTTTAAGGTCGTCGGTAAGTATGTGCCCCAGGTACTTAAAATTATTTACTCGCCCTATACTCAAGCCATTCAGAGTAAAACCTCGAATATAATCGAGGGCCTTGCCAGCGGCCTTAAAAACCATGTATTCACACTTTTTCACATTATAAACGAGTCCGTGTGCAGCTGCATAGTTCTAGCATACTCTCAACATATCTCTAATAAATCCCGCAGTAGGACCCAGCAGCACCATGTTGTCGCGTAGCTGATATTATTGATAGTAATACCACCCAAGCGACATCCGACACGCATGTAACGTGAACTGCGCCGTCTGATTACTCAAGGAATCGCACTCAACTTCACGAAACCGGTTTCTGTCTGTGTTGCGGAACGTTTTTTGTTTTTGTGTGGTTTGACATGACTTATATTGATATGATATTTGTTGGTATTTGTTGTTCAAACTGCTTTGATTTTGTTTTTTATTTACACATATATATATATCGTTTACTACACATTAACATTTATAATTATATTTATCTACATTTACATTTCACACCTACAAAACTGATTTACATCCGTACACTTCAACGAAGGTTCAGTTGAAAACCAGCGTCAGGCAACTCCTAGTTGTCTGGCATTTTGCTGAACTGGACCTAATTGGCGCAGCCGCGGGGCATAAAATGTTTTTGTTTTAAAATTAAGCTGTCTTTTATTTGTGTCTAGAATGACCTCGCCGTGATTCTCTTAGGGAACTTTTTAAAAAGATTAATATTATGACAGTCCCTTGCCAATTCATTTATGAAAATATTATGTATGTGCAGAAAAATCGACACCTTTTTAGTAAAATTAGTGATAGACATAATTTTAATACTAGAAATAGAGACAAATTAGATCAACCATTTTTTAGATTAGCTAAAGTCCACACTTCTTTCATGGGGTATTGTGTTAAATGTTACAACAAAATACCTACTGACATATTAGAACTAAATGAAAGAAAATTTAAAACTTATGTTAAAAGTACACTTTGTAAACAAGCATATTACAAATTAGAAGATTACATTCAGGATAAGAATGCTTGGAAACATGCTGGTCCTGCTCCATAGGACAATCAAGGGTGTAGACAAAATCAAACTGGTTGATTTATGAATTAACTTTATAGATGGGTATACTGTTTCTTTTTTGTGTTTTTATTTTCTGTTTAATTGGTAGTTATTAAGATTATCTGTAAATATGTGAGTACCATTTACCTATTTTTTTTTTTTTAGAAAAGGAATAAGTACCTCTGCTGGTTATACTTTGTTCTTATAAGTAGCATACTCTGGGTGTATCGTCCTCACATAATATTAAATTGATTTTTGTATACCAAATTTTGTAAAGTCGTTATTTGAAAAGAGTAACTATGGAGTTTCTTGTCCGTTCTTCTCCATAAGAATCTACCTTTCCGAATGGACAGTAGAGTCACTTTATTAATATATTTTACTGAACTGTAAATGCTGACGTTCAAAAGTGCCGTTTAATGGCCTAATTGAAATAAACGTTTTTGACTTTTGACTTTTGACCAGAAGATCATTCACATATAGGTTGAAGAGTCTAGGAAACGTCAGACTCCCCTATCTCACACCACACTCCAACCTATACGGATCCGATAGTGTTGTTGACCATTTCACATTTGTTTGGTTAACATACCAATACTGCAGATTTTGAGAACTCCAGCGGGTATATTCCTGTCCTCCAGCTTTTTCCAGAGCATATCATATGACACAAGGTCGAAGGCTCTGGAGAGATCCAGGAAACAGGCATACACCGTGGTTATGCGGTCAGTGTAGTATTGGACAGTATTTTTGAGACTCAAAATAGCACTCTCGGTTGACAATTTGAACTTAAAACCAAACTGCGCATCGTGCATATGTAGATACTCTTTTAAGCGCGAATCAAAAATACTGTCCAATATTATCGCAGTTATAGTTGCGAGAGAGATAGGATGATAGTTGCCTTTATCAGAGTTGTCACCTGTTCGGTTTTTACCTATAGGCACTATTATTGTCCTCATAAGATCAGCTGGCAGGTAGGTATGACAAATACACATAGTGTACAATAGAGCCAGGACTCTCGGTAGATGGACACCCGCATATTTGAAATTCTCTATACTAAGCCCGACGTGCCCGGAAGATTTATCTCTATTCATATTTCTAATAACGTTTCTAACTTGTTCAGCTGGAAAATGTATTAAAGGTTGCACTCGTAGACTGGCCGACCCAGCACCAGACTTTAGAGCTGAGGGACCAAGGGGAGACTGCACCGCAAACAATTCCCTTTAACGATTAAACATGTATGCTTCAAAAATGTTTTTCTCAGGACATGGGCATGAGATGAGACGGGATGAATGCATGTAACTAAAAATAAAGATCTAAACGGAGATTGGACGGAGATAAGAGAAAATATGGATGGATTGTTTGAATGATATGGGAGAAAAGAGAGTGAATGTGATCGTGTTGATAGTCAGAAGAAAATGAAAGGAGATTTGTTGCGCCAACGCTAAGTATCATGGGACAAGTATAGGATGATGAGCACACTCACGACGTTGTTTAATAGGTGCAAGTTGACCAAATCAGTATGGTTTTTTGACTGCAAGTACATACAAATGTTTCATTAAAGTTACCTTCACAGTGGGATGTCAAAACAAATTCACAATTTTTCTGTGAATATTTAACGGCTTCATAGAATGCCTCGAGCTGCAGGCTGAGTGAGATTTGTATAACGTAATTTTTCAATATCCAAAGACAAATAAAAATCGAAATAAAAGGATTTTCCTGCTGTAAAAATGCACAAGACAAGTATGTAAATCGTCTAAGTATTTGATGAAACATATTTCCTTAAACCAAAAAAACTTACCAGATTAGTTTTGAACTCAATTTTGCTGAATTCAATCACAATTTGAATATTAATCAAACTTTGAAAAAAGGCTTCTAAAATATTATAGAGAATCTGAAAATAATAAAGCAAATTAGAGCTTTGTGAAACCATGATATCTACCATTCTACGGTCCTGCAACTGGTACGATTGACAACAAAAACAAGTAATGAAATAGGTTCGTTAAAAATAAAGTATTCATATACGCATATGGAGAAGAAAACAATCCACAAATTGGTAGCTTCAATTTTGTTACATACCTACACTAATATTATTACCAACTAGTAATTATAAATTTACATATTTGAATTTAGTTTCCATTTCCCACAAAGAAAGCAAATTGATCATTTGTAATTTATTTATTTTGAAACATCGTAACACCATTCAAAATTATGATATTATTTACTCACTGGTACTTTGTAAATATTTAAGACAATCTTGTAGCACTTTAAAATTTGTTCATACGCCTGAAACATTCTCGTGCTTTGTAATTTACTGCAACCCATTTGATGTACTAGTGAAAATTGAATATTCCATACCACAACTTTATCAGTTAATAACTGAATTAATTTAATGACGTATATTAAATTCGAATCAAGTGTGGCCATAATTATAATGTAAAAGATGACATTCCACGGAGGCTTGAGGAAAAATAAGTTGTCATAGATTAATATCGTGAGATAAAACGCAAAGAGAGCTGCGACGCTCGTCCAGCTTCTAATGATGAAGCGTTTGAGACAAGCCCCGTTATTAAGAAATCTTTGCACTTCTTGAAAATATAAAACAAACAAAACACTGTTCTCAGATTCAGTGAAGTTAATAATCAAGTTCATGATGAATCCCAAACACTTGAAAATGAAATCAAAGATTGAAGCAAACATTAAGAAGTTAATTGAACTGTATCGTCTGAAATTTTCATCAAGCATTATTTCCAAGATACGATAAACGTAAGTAGTCAGAAACAGTACCGCACCACTTATTAATATGAACTTAATCAAGCAATGGTTTGGATATATACTATTGTTGATGATGATATATTTGGGATTGAGCAATAACATTTGCATCAAATTCAGAGGTCGGAAAGTTCGTTGAATTTCTTTATCGATTTGATTATTTAGAACAGATACACTTATTTTGATTTCGTTATCAATATTTCTATCCAGGTTCCCCATTTTATATAGAATTTTCTTCAGCATATGTAGGATTGTAAACACGAAAGGATAATGAAAATTTCTTTAATTTTCGGAAGTAAGCACTTACAACAATTGTTTATACCCGTTCATTAAGTCAATATTGCTTTCATTAGATATTATTTTGAAGAAAGTTTCTCATTACATTAAAAGCGTTAACAAATATTTTTTTTTAGTATTTAAAAAGCAAATAATACTTTTGAGTAATTAGCAACATTTTAAATATATTTAAAATGTTGCTAATTACTTACTACTTACTTATTATAATATATATTTATATTAAAAGTTTCCGTATTAATAAAAGGCTTAAGGCCAAACAGCTCGTAAAGTCTTTCTCTACTTTTCCTGACTCCTTTAGTTTCCCAGTCACTAAATAAAAACTTAGGACAGATAGTTCTAGTCTGCTGCTTAAAAGTGAAATTGAACTCGGTTTGTACTAGTGAAAAGAATTATTTATACAAGATATTACCATTGTTCATTGTGAAGCCATGATCACTTAACTTACTAATTAGAGTGCTGTTAAATTTATTTATTTGAAGTGTTAGAAAAATATAGAATATCCAATAATTGCAAACCACGCCAATCATCAAATAAAATGAGACGGCTGAGGAAGAAGATGTTATATCAAATTTCCCATAAAGACAAGCCGTGGGTGCTTTGTCCCAGCATTATGCTGAGAAGTGACGCATATCTTCCCAACTTGCATAACTTTTGTAATTTAGTTTTTTTTGGTATGCGTCATGCTTGTCGCAAATAAACTCTTTTTCTTTCTTCTTCTTTCTTTGGCATATTTATCAGTAGGCACAAGGCCTAATATTTCATATGCACTGGGTGTTGCATCTTGAAACCTCGGAGCACCTACTAAGAAAGATATCATGCTGGTAAAACGCATCTTCCGGTACTTGAAAGGGACCCAACAGAATGGGCTAACCTGTACGGAAAAGTCGCCTCCACGCTTAGTTTGCTTCAACGACGCAGATCATGTAGGAGACTAAACTACTGGAAGGTCATCATTTAGAATGGTATTCTTATTCTCTGCGATTAGCTGGAGATGCCAGAAGCAAACGACTCTCCATCTCTTCGACTGAAGCGGAGTTTTTGCAGTAATCTGCACAAGAGATTTTATGGTTGAATCGCCTTATACTTAACCAACAACTTGATTAAAATTGAAAAACCAGTACTGAACCTGGACAAAGAATCGACTGTAAAATTTGCGCCACAACCCAAATTATGTATATCACAAGCAAACCGAACACATTAAGCAGAAAATTTCTGCGCCATCTCGAACACATGAGATACGTAGCTTATCATGGAATGGGAGTTTTCAAGGCGTATTGAAATTAACGTTCGAAGAAAACTGATTTTTGTGTTTATCGTGTCATGGAACAAATTTGTTCCATACACCATGAACAGTAGTCTCATTCTTGATATGCGCGTATAACGAGGAATCAATAGTAATCACGAGTTTGGCTTTGGCTGTCTTCATCTCAGTTTCATTAATCGTCTTCACCGTTTGTCTATTGTTTACCCGAAGATTATTACCATAATCATCATATTCCCGAATTTCATTTGCCCGAATGTTTTGTTTGCCCTAAAAGACATATGACATACTGATAATTGCCCGAAACTTAGATACCATAAGATACGAGTGCAATACGTATTTTTTTTTTCATATTTTTAAGTGCCATAATAATTATCAGATATAATATTTAAACGCCATAACGATTATTAGACATAACATTTAAATGCCATAATAATAATAAGACAAATATTTAAACGCCGTAATAATCATTACACATAATATTTAAGCGCCATAATATATTGTTTTCGAATCTCATCATGATCTTTCTACATCGGTGGGTAGACGAAACACTTGTAAGCGATATTTTATTGACAATACCATAACTGCGTGTAAAGTAGTTCGCTGTTGTATTTGTGTTTTAAAATGGATTTAAATAATGTTTGCCAGTTATTTAAAACAACAAAATGTGGTGTGAAACTCAATGTAAACGGTTATACGAACGAGCAGAACAAAAAAGTGTAGTGGAAGTGTTACTGGGTCTGTGAATTACGCAGGAAATTAAATTGCAATGCGCGAGCAATAACGTCGTTTTCCGAAAATACAGAAAATCACACAATTGTGAAGGATGACGATAATCATAATCATGAACCCGACGCCAACAGACTAAATGTCGCAGGTTTGTCGAATAAATTAAAAAGCCCTAACCAAACTATTTCTGGGTGGTTTATAAAAAAATAACCACGAAGGGGATGGCGGGGTCGTTTGAGCGAGCAAAGCGAGCGAATAGACCTAGCCAAACCTTAAAATATTCTATGCATGGTTGATGGTGGGCTTGGTCGACGGAGCCCCGCTTCGCGGGGCTCCTACTTCTGTGTGGTTTATAAAAAAATTACCACGAAGGGGATCCTCTTCTAACCTAACCTATCCGAGTCGGAGTGCCCTAAAGTCCCGATTGCACCCAGTTTCTCCTGATATAACAACCGTTACATACCCAAAGTCGATGGCAAATGATGTTATGGCAAATGATGTTATGGAATATGATAATTATGGCATGTGATAATTAGGGCATGTGATAATTAGGACATGTGATAATTAGGGCTTACAATGATTATGATAAATGATGTTATGGTAAGTGACTTTATGGGAAACAAAGCTTCTAGCACGTGACTAATATAGCAAATATGAGTAGGGCAAATGAATATTACGTCGTATAATATTATGGCTGTTTACTATTATGGCAAATGATATAAGGGTAAATAAAATTCGGGCAAACGGCGGTATACCGTCTTCAACGTATACCGGCGTGATATTATGTTCTGAACTGGTGTAAACAATAAACAGACATGAGATTTCAGTAACCCCAGTCCATTTACAGTCATTTATTGAGGAGTTCCGTTGGCTATCTCCGAAGTTCTTCATCAGATCTTCACCAAATTGAAATGGGACCACTCCGAGAAAGTACTCTTCCAAACTACCCAAATCGCTTCAAGTGTGCCTATAAAATTTGAAGAGTTCTCACAATTTCTCCAGGATCCCATCATCAGATCCTGACTTGATGATTATAGAACCACCTGGGAAGTATACCCTGGGAAAGCCTGGGTCCTGGTCTTGGAGGCTCTCGGGCCTCGACTAAGGGGGTTCTTAAGCGCATGCTTGGAGAGAGGCCAGTTCCCACTTCGTTTGAAGACGGGGAAACTGGTCCTCATTAAGAAGCCTGGGCACCCTGCGGACTCTCCGTCCGCTTACCGGTCCATCGTGCTGCTCGACGAGGTGGGCAAGCTTTTTGAAAGAGTAATTGCAAATCGCCTCGTCGGGCACCTGGTGAGGGTGGGGCCGAATCTGGCGGAAAAACAGTTCGGGTTCCGCACGGGGCGCTCAACGATGGACGCCATCATGCGCGTGAGAGCCTTCACGGCGGGAGATGCGGTATCCCGGGGCAGGGTCGTGTTGGCGGTGTCTCTTGACATCGCCAATGCCTTTAACTCCCTGCCCTGGAGTTGCATTAGGGAGGCACTCCGGTCTCGATGTCACCACTGCGTCGACTGTCGGGAGGACACGAGGATACGCTGGCAGAGTGTGCCGCTTGGGAGGAGCCGCGCCGTGCCCTCATCTCTGTGGTAGGTGACCTCTCGCTGCCGGCCGTAGTTCATGCTATGATCGGCGGTGAGGAGTCCTGGGACGCGGTGGTCTACTTCTGCGAGACAATTATCGCGCAGAAGGAGGCTGCGAAAAGGGAGAGGGAGATCTCGACCGCTCTCCCGGCCCGCAGCAGGCGCATCGGGCGTCGGAGGACGGCATACGCTGCCTTCTTCCGGCCGACACGCTTGTTCTGGCACAGGGGGGGTCGCACCAGGCGGCGGCAGACTTAATGACACGCGGGGTCGCGATAGTCGCTGGAAGGATCCGGCAATTGAGTCTCGAGGTGGCCCTGTGCAAGTCTGAGGCCATGTGCTTTCATGGTTCTCAGAACAGGCCACCAGCGGGATCCCAAGTAACGGTAGGAGGGGTTCACATCGGCGTCGGGTCGACGATCAGGTATCTGGGGGTCGTTTTTGACAGTTGATGGAACTTCGAGGAGCACTTCCGACGTTTGGCTCCCAGACTGGAGCGGGCCGGAGCTGCCTTCAAGCGGCTCCTGTCCAAGGCCCTTTATAGGGCCCCTGTGTGGGCCCTAACGCTGAAGGGGTGACCAACCCGCCAGCTCAACGCGTCCTAAAGGGTCATGGCCATCCGGCTATCTCGGGGATACCGCAAGGTCTCTGGCGAGGCGGCGGGCCTCCTTGCCGGATTACCGCTATGGAATCTGGAGGCGAGAGCCCTTGCGCACGTCTACGCGTGGCGCGTGGAGGCACTTCGCCGGGGCGAAATTCCGCTGCCGCGGCAAATTGCATCGCGGCGGACGGAGCTCCAGCACGATACCATGGCGGTATAGAGACAGTGACTATCGCGGCCCAGCCGCTGGGCACGCCACAATTGCGGTGGTAAGGCCCCTCTTTGGGGAGTGGTTGGAGAGGCGCCACGGCGTCCTCACCTTCCGCCTTACGCAGGTACTTACCGGACACGGCTGTTTCGGGAGATACCTGTTTCGGATTAAGCGGGAGGACACGCCCGGATGTCAGCACTGTGAGCATCACCCGGAGGACACGGTGGAGCATACGGTGGACGTCTGCCCTACTTGGGCTGAGCAACGCCGTGTCCTCGTCGACGCCATCGGCGGCGGTGACCTCTCGCGTCCGGCCCTGGTTGAATCTATGGTCCGGAGCGAGGAGGCTTGGGGAGAGGTCATCTCCTTCTGCGAAACAGTAATGCTAGCGAAGGAGGAGGCGGGCCGCGCGAGTGAAAGGCAAGGCTTTCGCCCCAACCGCCGCTACAGGAGAAGACGCCCCGGGCGCTGGGAGTCGCAGGGCGATCCCCGGCCACCGTAGGCGCGGGCCTGCGGACGGCGAGCGTTGGGTGGCTCGCTGTCCGATCACCACAAGGCCCGGGTCGATGGCGCGTTGTGTTTCACGCGCGCCTCAAGGAGATGTCAGCATAGAAGACAGGGCCCGCTAGGGTCAGAGCCTGCCAGGATTGCGGAATTTGTTTGAAAGAGTCACCGCGGCCCGGGAACGCAAAGTTAGGCTTTAGAAGGAACACGGGTGGGTTTTAAGGCAGTAAGGGTAAAGTATATGATAATATGATTGTTAATCTTTGCCGTCAAAATGGATGGAAGAACTTTAATTCCTTGAAAACTTAAAGCTTGAATATTCCATAGAAAAACTTTACTTTTCAATAATGTAGTTATTTGCGAGGCATAAATTATATTAAAATTCGTAACAACCAAAATGAGTACACAAAATATGTAACAGAACGGTAAACTCAGTCTTACGAACAAATAAGTGTAAAAAGAGATAATACCAAACTGGCACAGAATTACAAAATCAGGTCTAAATTATAAAATGTCTAGAACTGATTGCTGTGTTCAGGGATCTGTGCATTTTTTAAAAATTAAGGACAATTTTGACGATATTTTTTTTGTGTGAATGATCCCGCGTATGTAAATTTAAAAAAAAAACACATTAAAAACGAACGGTAAACACTAGCATGCCAAACATTGAAAAAAAATAAGAGATAGAAGGGTCCCTATACATTTTCAAACTAGGCATACTTTACGAAACACAGCTTATGCGAATTTTTTTGAAGCATTATTTCTCAAATTATAATAATGTTTAAGCAAAACATTATAATGCATTAATGTATTAACGCATTATGCAGCTCAAACATATTTTTTGTACGCGTAACAAATATGCATAATAATTAACTCCTAAAATTTTAGACACTAATACATATTTTGAAATCGGGGTTTGACCAGTCAGAAATCATCATCTGCCTAGCCTTTTCCCAATTATATTGGGGTCGGCTTCCAGTCAAACCGGATTCAGCTGAATACCAGTATTTTACGTGGAGCGGCTGCCTACCAGACCTCCACAACCCATGAAATGGGTAACACGGTACTCCTTGGCAAGACTGGTGTCAGATTATCTGGCTTCTGACTATCCGTAACGACTGCCAAAGATCTACAAATAACAGCCGGGACCAACGGCTTAACGTGCTTTCCGAGGCACGGAGGAGTCTCGGTATATTAAGATGGTCACCCATCCACAGACCAACCTCGGCAAGCGTTGCTTAACCTTAAAGATCGATCCATGTGGCTGTTATTATTTAGCCACGAGCTCAGCACACCAGTCAGAAATAAATGAATTAATTAAGAATTAGGGACGACGGAGCGTCGGACACCATGCAAGCAAGCATGCAAGCGAGCATGCAACATACAGCAAAGAAGCATGCAGCATGCAAGCGAGCATTCAACAGGCAGCAGGTATTGTTTCTGTCACGGCTCCGGTGCTTTGGAGTTCCGGCGGCGGTCCCACGCGAGCTTGTCGTCGCAGATGGTAATAACGCATATAATAATATAATATAATAAGCAGTAAAACAGATGGTTGGATGGTTGGTGGTGGTGGATGGTTGGTTGGTTTGGGAGCAGTAAAACCTCGTCACAGATGGCAACAAGGTTTCACTGCTCCCCACGGCAGCTTTGGCTTGCACAACATATTATTGACTTTTTAAGACAACATTTTAATTTTAATTAAAGGTTAAAATGCTATTTTTGACACGGACAGCCATAATCGTTTTGAGAAAATTGACAGTAAAATAAATTAATACACTTCGAAACTTACATGTTTACAAGCAATTGCTAAATATATACACTTGAAATAAAAAACATAGGTTTACAAAATTAATAATTTCTAATGCATGTCACTTATTTGTGTATATTATGTTCTTATCCCAAATCTTTTATATGAAAATTAAAAATAAATACGTAAAATAACTTTCAAAATTCAAAATTCAAAAGTCATTTATTCAAATTAGGCTGAGTGCCAGCACTTTTTGAACGTCAAAGTTCTACATAAAGACAGTCCCCCAAAACGCCCGCCCGTCACCACTTCCTAGTGTTTTAGCTGGGAAGAAGAAGTGGCGCAACAAACTCCCCAGCAACACATCTGTCTGTTGAGTTATAAGAACTATCACTTATACAAAGGTATGTAAGTAGTCAGTATTCTTACAAAGAAAACAATACAACAAAGGTAACACGTAAAAACATAAAACTTAATAATTCGCTACTTGTAAGCTAGCACACTCCATTATGCCAGCATAAACAGACAAACTCAAGCATAAAAACAATATCAAATCAAACTAAATAAGCCTCCAGACATGAAGGGTGTGCCCGCTTACACGTGCAGAGGGTAGAATTTAATAAAAAGATCTGTGACTCGACGCCACAAGTGATAAACCAGGGCCATCAAAATTAAACATTAAGCATATAATCGTTATAACAATAGTAAAATCCATGGCTAACAAGACGACCTTTCACCACAAGCAGCACCCGTTCACGAGCATAACGCAAAGATCAGCCATTACCCCCCTCGCCATATTTGAGGGAAAGAGGTAACCCGACCCCCGACGCTACCGCAAGCAGTAAAATCTAAGGGAGCATGACGAACTTGCTGCCGGTTGCTCAGGATAGAATAAAATCATACAACTGTCGAAGTCACTAGTTAATCACATGTTGCAATACACTCATTATAAAACATTGTTATGAGAGTATTAAGTCAATACAAAAAAAATAAATAAATAATAACAAATAATTGACCTCTACGGACATATAAATTAACAAATATATGAACTCATATGTCATAAGCTAACTATGAAAGAACATTAAAAACGAAGTATGTCTTGCGTTCAACACTGCGACCAACTATTATCATCGTCTAAATAATCATTGATTGAATAGTATGCCTTCGAACAAAGGTTAGATTTAACTTTAGCTTTAAACGAGTTAAAAGGCAGCTCAAGATAAGAAAGAGGTAGCTTATTGTAAAAACGGATACCGAGCCCCACAAATGAGCCTTGGACCCTTCGAAGACGATGGGATGGTGCATGTAATTTGTGCTTGTTTCTAGTGTTAAAGTTATGGATATCACTGGTTTTAGTGTATAAATGTATATTTTGCCTAATATATAATATGTTTGCAAAAATAAATTGAGATGCTACCGTGAGAATTCCAATATCTTTGAAAAGTTCTCTTAAGGAAACTCTTGACCCCAGCTGATATATTGCTCGAACAGCGCGTTTTTGTAACACAAATATATTTTGTATGTCTGCAGCTCTTCCCCATAATAGGATACCGTAAGACATAACGCTATGGAAATAACTAAAATAGACTAACCGAGCTGTGTAAACGTCAGTGTATTGTCTTACTTTCCTGACGGCGTAGGCAGCCGAGCTGAGCCTTCCTGACAGGCTTGATATATGCGGGCCCCATTGTAGTTTGGAATCAACAGTTATTCCCAAGAATACTGCTGAGTCCACAGTTTCAAGCATCTCTTTGTTTAAGACGATATTCGGTCCTAGATTATTAACATTAGGTAAGGCAAACTTGATACATTTTGTTTTCTTAACTAAAATTTGTTTCCGTTATATTTATAAATTGTTATGCCTTAATACTATTTGCTAATAGTCATTACGCCTAGTAACATTATGAGAATTAAAACAAATTACCCTACAAGATAATTATGTCAACATAAAGTGTATGTCAAAAACAATTACGACAAAGTATTATTACATATGCTAAAAAATATACCAAACGAGTTACACCTAAAATTCTTAGGAAAAAAAAACATTATGCGAAAAGAACGGATCCCGAGATAAAACTATTTGGAGTTATTATGTCGTTTTTTATTTGGTATTTAGGACAAAACATAAAATATTGCATCAGGTTTAAAGGTGGAAGCATATACTGCACATTTTTATCCGTTGTATTTTATAACAAAAATCATCGGAATTTCGTGCTCCATTATTAGATTTAATCATTTTTTATGGACAATAACAATAACTTCCTGAATCACAAGTGACACAATAGTCTACGCTTAAATTTACCAACTAATCGAATTGTAGTTTTAGACAATGTTCATTGCTATTTCAAACTAATTACTTTAATCAATTTGAGGGAAACTTAAACGTTCAAAGTTGTATTGTTTTATGATTTGAACTTTAAGCAAGACAATAATTTAAAGTATGATTACCTGATCCAAAAACAAACCTCGACGCTGGAATGTTGGAATGTTCAATAAGAAATGAATATTTCACGAATATTAGATTGAGTTTATATAAATGGCATTACAAAAATGCAAACTGAAACAACACAACAGTGTAGTTAGTTAAAAGACCCATTAGGCTTAATTGTAACGCAGCGTCTACGTAGAACAAGCTACACACACGAATTTTGCTGAATGATGCTCGATGCAAACGCAGTACGTTTTTACAAAGTTTTTTCTCGTCATCTGTCAACGAAATGTTTACATTAGCATATAAATCTGCATCTGCATTTCAATTATTTTAATAACTACACAGAGAACGTAAAATAAATTACCTGAACAATTCGATTTCAAGATAATAGCGCAAGAATCTTGAACACTTTGATTAGCTGAGTAGAATTTTTCACATTGCTTGCTCAGTACCGCCTGCCATGTTAAGTCCTTTATCACCCATATCAATAAAGGAAGCGACTTCATAATTGCGACATCCTATAAAATGTTAAAATAAGCTCTAGGTAAAGTGACATTGTAACAGCTATAACCATTTTAAGTGACAAAATATTAGTATTGATACAAAGTATTAATATAGGGATTGGCCACGTATCATTACGATAGAACTTGTCAATCATTTTGAATTTTTAGACAATTTGGCCATCCTAATAATATCCCGTAAATAAGTATAGTGTAATTTTTTGTGACATATTATTATAATGTTTGAAATGTTTGTTCTAAATAGTTCTATTATCGCTGTTAAAACGGCACAAGATCTAGATCCTCATCAGGTCAGTCGCTACGAAAAAAGACAATCACTGGAAAATATCTACAGCTTTATTAGTACTCATGCCCGATGGGTTTTAGTCAGTAAGAGTTTGACACTCCCTCCTGCTCCGCCCAGAGCGGAAGGAGTCATTTGAACATTTCCAATCCATAAAAAAACATGATTCAAACTTACTAAATCATCTATATGCTCTTTATGCGTCCAATTCTCAATTGCCATGTGAATGTAAACTAGGGAGTGAAGTAATGTTGCTATAATATGATATAATATCTGGAAATAAACAAAATTGAGAAACAGATTTGAAATAAACAGATTTGAGTTTAGTTTACGGGTGCATTTCTAACAGAAATGTGCGAGGTAGCTAGGCGGTGCGAGGATGCACTACGGAATCTGTTCGGCTTTATGCACACCCGTCTGTGTGTCTTTCGCAGATATCCCAAGCACACATTCCCCGTACGCATTCATTTTGTCGCATGCTTCTTGTATGCTAATACCAATCATCATCATCATATCAGCCGAAAGACGTCCAGCATTGGAAGTCTTTCGGCTGATAAGATGGAGCAGATTGCCGGATTTAAGAATGATTGTGTCCTCGCACCCCTCCTTCAACCATTGCAACCTTTGACCCAAGCTAGGCAAGAGATGAAATCCCGTTGGTGGTATTATTATGTAGTAGTAACTAACGCCTAGCTACCTGGCCTATTTCTGGGTGACATGGATGAATTACTTACAAATTGCTGAAAACAACATTTATGCATATCATAACATTCTAATATGTCAACGTAAGCCTGAAACACAAGTTTGCAATGACTTTTTCTATGAGTTTTCTCAATCCGTTGAAAATTTAAAGCTTGTATATTCCAAAGGGCCACTTTATTTTCCAATAATTTTATAATTCGTGAGGCATAAATAACGTGAAAGTTCATAAAAACTAAAAGATACATGCTAAATAATAGATACAAAGGTAATAGTAGTTTTATAAAGAAATAAGTATACACTAAGATGTAACCGAAAAGAAACACGGTTACTGTAATCCAATTCCAAATCAGAAAGTGTCTGGAAAAGATTTCATTGTTGAGAAATCCGTGCACATTTTGAAAAGTAAGAACAAATCTGATATTATTTTTAGAATTAATTATACCAAATACGAAATTAATAGCAAACCCGACACAATAGAAAATGCAGTCAAAATGAAAACCGTTGTTATAAAATAACTTAAAGTTGTGGTATACTAATGAAACTATGAAATAGAGTGTTCCAATTAATGAAAATAAATTCGAGACCCAACTATTAGGAACTATTAAATTATTTCGAAAGCGATATTTAGGACAAAACATAAAATATTGCATCAAATTCAAGGGTCGAAGTATTGATTGGACATCTTCACCGACTATATTGTTTAGAATAAAATTCACAGGATAGTTTTGTGCGTCACTAAATATTTTTTTTATTTTTTGCATTCCTGAAAACATATTTTACGGTGGTTCCGAAAACACTAGTGGTCGATACTAAATGTATTACACCCACACATCCAAATCCATTATGACATGAAGATGATTTAATAAAATTGACGTGCGTTAATTTACCTATCATCGATTATGTTTATGTTCGGAAATTACTGTTTTTAGTTAATATTTGATGACTGAAGATAGTATAACATAAAATGAATAATCTAGAAAATAATATGGAATACTCATATCAGACTGATTTAAATATTACTATAGCTAAAGAAAATCTTGCCTTAAAGTCTATTATCTACTTATTTTCAGTTGGGTAAGGCATACTTTTCCTACAGTCTATAAAGGAAATCGAAGAAAAACACTATTTATAAAAAAATATAATTAGTGTTTTTCTTCGATTTCCTTTCGCATTCTTGTAAATCAGGTCCCAATCAATATAAATATATTGATTGAAACCTGTTTTACAAGAATGCGAACGTAGCACATATATATTATTAACGAAACGTCTATGTAGAATAAGCAAGACATTATTCAAAGAACAGAACAGATACTTTAAATGAAACACCATGGCTATACATGTATGTATAATAAAGGGCACTGATAAATCAGTAATTGACTACTTTCTCAACCTTAACGGAGACGAAATTTTAAATTAAAAATATTTTGGGAGTTACCCTTACCATTTTTATAGATTCAGGAAGTAAATGCAACGTTATTATTGACAAAACGTAGCAATATATCTTAATAAGGTTTATCTTCTGGGAAGTAACAAGACATGGCAAACTAAAGCAAAGTGCTCATGTTAAAGAAAATACTCATTTAATTTCCAAAAAAATATAAAATCAACTGATAAATTTTTCCTTTCAGTGTTTTTCGGTAATCCCATAGTTCCGGATTTGGCCATCCACGCAAATACTTTTAAAATTCACCCTGACATACCACGCGGGAAAGAATTTTTATAGATCTTATAACATTCCACAATAGTGACGAAAGTTTCAATTTGTTTCTGCAATAATTAGACAAGAACAACCAAAGATAATGTGGCGAGTCGATTGTCCTGGACGGTGACATGCCCGACATATGTTGACCGTACCATCCTTTACAATAACTTCGTCCATAATTGCACAGACAAAACCTTCGGTTTCTCCAAAAAGATCACTAAAACGCAGCCAGGCTACGGACGCTTATTGATCTATGTTGATCAGAGGGATCTGAGGTTTATAGAATCCGAGAGTTGAGTTCCCACGGATTTCATAATCTTTACATGCATGGTTGCACATCTGTTCACACCAAACTCCATCCTGATGGCGCTATTGAAAGTTTCAGTTACTTACTGGAGGCAAAGAACTTCAAATTATTCATGTAAAAGAGGTGAGTTATAACCTGACCACCTCTCTTCAACCGATAGCCTACTTACAAATACGCTTTGCCCATGCATACACCTTCTGCTTCAGGAAGTCGATGCGCTCTGTGACACGGGACATATATTCTCGAGGGCTGATATCAGTCCCCGAAAATGCCCGTCTCAAAAAGCGCATCACTCTAGGGCTAGTGTTGCCCTCCCTGAAGCAGATCAGTTTGGCGATTAGCGCTCTGGCCCCATCAATGCGACAATCGATCCTGCTCTGCCAAATCGGTATGGCTGGTTTTGGTCATCTGGCTCTATCATTGGTTATTTTTACATGAGCTACACGAATTGCCGCTACAGCCGCGCAGAACATTATCACACACATACACACACAGTGGGGTCTTTGCAGTCATCAAAATAATTTGACAACAATTTGAATAATGCAGAGCAATTTACCAGCGCCCTATTTTTTGTTATGCATGGGCAAATGAGGTAAGCGTGGCCGAAGTTCAGGTGGCATGTAGCGATATTCCCGAATAGACTAATAATATACACTGCTAATACACTCCAAATCACTCCTAATTGCTTCATTGCACTGGGTACTTTGAGGGCTATTAAAGTAAACACTTTCATTGTTACAATTGAGTAAAAATCCATGAACAATTCGTACAATGTATTTATTTTGTACACAAAAGTGGCATCCGCAGTACAAATAACCAACAGAGATACAAAACAAATGTGAATACAAAAATTACTAACCATAAATTAGAAATTATTATTTTTGTCCACAGATTATAGTTCGAACGCCTAAAAGCTGTGTAGCCGTATATACGGCCCATGTATAGAACACATAATAGCCTCCAGTTTTCGAAAATTCTGTTGTCCAGTGACGTACATACAGATACATATGTGTGCTCTGTGCTTCTTGGGAAGTGACATACAGTCACATAGCTGAAACTATACCTAAAACTACTAGGATTATAGAAACTCGAACTGTAAAACGACAATTATGTAAGTTATTAGGAGTCCAAACAATCGCAAGGGCATCGCAGCGTCTATGACGAATATCCCACACGCAGTCATCTTCTTGAAAGAGGATGTTTGAACTCGTTGGATGTTTTTACCGACTCTTTTTTGTAATTCTGTGAACAATGAGATTCCTTTAGTTATAAATGTCATCTCTCGACGACCTAGTCACAAGTCAGTAAATTTTCAAAAGGACGGTAGCACAGAAAAAGAGGAAAAAGGGACAAGTGCCACTCTGACACGTGTCCCTTGCGTTTTTAGAGTGGCAAAGGCAATTGTCAAATGTATGGAAATGACAAACGTTGTCGCAATATATCACATGATCAATCTCTTACGCCTAAATATGGTGACATTCTATCAGCGGTTACGATTGTCCAAAAGTTCAAAATGTAAAGCTTGAAATTATTTATTTATTCAACATTTTCGCATACAAATGTACAGAGGCGGACATAATGCCGCATGCCAACCAGCAACCAGTTAACCTTTGGGTGATGCAGGGACAAAATAAAGTGGTGTATTTATCCAAATTGCACAATTTGGAGACTAAAAAGCGATTGACATTGGCTTCCAAAATGTCACGTGGTCTATTCCAATTATTTTAAACTTTTTACAACCGTTATTGTAATGATTGGTCTGGATCTGTAAAAATGACTCTTTTATAGGAGATCAAAATAACAATGAGACATCATGATAATCAATGTTAAAACATGCCTTTTGGATGGAATATCGGTTAACTTTTTTGCTTTGTTAAAACGAAGCACTTGATTTTTTTTATCTAATACTTCTTCAGGTAGCCAACAGCTTCAATCTTCACACCGCTAAAAAATACATGCGCTCTGTTAGAACTTTACGTTCCTTTTGGTGGAAGCAGATGTGAAAATAAATTAATATGATTCTGAATGAAAATACCTGAACATCTTTCTGATGTTGTAAATATTATGCAAGTACTACGTATTTCTTTTAAGAGTCTGTAGAATCTTTCGCACTCTAAACACAAAGATATTATTAAAGCTAAGTTCTTCAGCATCCATAATAGTGAAATCAATGATATTGCAACCTGAAACAACAAGTTGTAAATTTATGCATATTAATAAAATAAGTAAAAAACATCTATTACCGGACATAAATCTCCCCCAAGCGTCGTTATAGCGACTGGTACTGAGCTTCACGCACTCAGTGGACTCCATAGATTTAGTAAGAGGACTTTCCGTTGAAAGTTCTGTTTTGATCACAACTCAAAAACCCTTTTTATTCATTTCTATCCGATAAACGGATGATCCCTGCCCATTGCTACTTAAGTTTATCATTTTTTCGGACTATGTTACAGACTTTTGTTCTCCTGCAAAACTATTCATTTCCGATTCTAGCACGCAAAGTAATTTCAAGAATAGTCCTCCTCGTTGCACTTGGGGCAACTTTGTATTAAATGGACCTATACTCTAAAAAGGGTAAGTAATAGATGATATAACAACAAAATCTCTAATATTAACAAAATATAACAACGGAACCCATAATTTTATTTAATATAGCGATTAGTTAATATAGTGAACGGTTGATATAATTAAAAATAACTAATTTTTATAAGCATAACATACATTAAATATAACATCGTTTGACATAACATACATTAAATATAAAATCGTTTGACATACACAAAGCAAAATCGCATGGACACAGGTTAGTTTATTTTAGTATTATTTTTATCTTGTAGCCTGTGGGTAGCTAAACAAAAGTTATTGTCACTTAGTGTGCGTAATCTTGCTCAGTTAAATAATAATCATTAAAGTATTCCTTTAAAAATGAATTCTTACAAGTGTGAGACATACAAAAGTTCAAAGGGTGTAATAAAATTGTCTGTAAATGGATATGGCTATAACAAAAACAGGCATATTAATAATAAGCTCTACTGGAATTTTAAATTGAACAAACGAGAGAAATGTAATTATCGTGCCATCACAACACTAATAGTGAGTCAAATATTCATTCTGTTTTAAAATTAGGTGATCATAATCATGACCAGCCTTCGAAATTGGCAACGTCGACACTAATTGAAAATATTAAAAGCAACAATGATCGTAAAACTTGTCGTATTACACAAAACTGTAAAAGAAATTATGATCAGTCGGTGCTTACCAATTTACCTTCAACGTCAGCTTTGCGTCAGATTGCATATCGAGAAAAACAAAAGGGAAAACCAGTGTATCTTGAACCTAAAGATATTTATTTTAATATTCATCATGCAAATTTGCAACTAAACAACCACAACTTTGTAATTGCTGATCAAATTTTTTGTAAGTGCAAGAGATTAATAATATTTTCATACCTTCAGGCATGAAAATATTATTAATCCCTTCAATGAAAAATCTAGGTAAATTAAAATTATGGATTATGGACGGAACATTTGCAGTAGCAGGTATATTTCAACAACTTTATGTTATCCATGGAAATATTTTTCATGATAGCAAACAGACGTTTCCGCTTGTATTTGCACTTTGTAGTCATAAAGATAAAACAACATACAATAAATGATTTGACTTAATCAATAAGTACACTACTGAACATGCTATTGAACATTCTGTCAAAAATATTGTTATGGATTTTGAGATGGCTGCAATCCAGAGTGTCAGATCAAATTTTGAAAATATTAAAATAAATGGGTGTTTTTTCCACTTAGCCCAAATAATTTACCGCAGGATACAAGGGGAGGGAAAATCTATATTATATGGTACAAATATTAACTTTTCAATTGAAATGAAATTTCTTCTGGCATTTGCGTTTTTGGAACCCAGTGAAATTCCGCAGTACTTTGAAAAATTACTGGAATCAAGTTCCCCTGACGCCGTAGATATAATAAAAAAACCACCCTGCAAGTTTTCCTCCTTCTTTATGGAGCATTAAGAATCTTCAAGCAAGTGATTTACCACGAACCCAGAATAGTGCAGAATCCTGGCACCACCGATTCCACCAGATTATCGATAAACCGAATCCGGGTTTTTACTATAACTGGCAAATGAGCTTCTAAAAATACTTACAGATATAGAAATATTAACAAACGGCGTAACACCACCAAAACGTAAGAAATTTTATGAGCAAAAGCAACAGAGAATTAACAATATACTGAAGCGGCAAAACGAATATTCAGAGTGTGAATTTTTACGAGCGCTTCTAATTAAGCTTAAAAAAAAACAATAACTTTGTATTAAACATAACTAGTAACTGATTACCACCTGCGCTAAGATAGGTCGACGGAGTTCCGCAACGCGGGGCTCCTATTTCTAGGTGGTTTAAAAAAAAACCACGAACTGAACCTTCTAACCTAACCTATCCGAGTCGGGGTACTCTGAGTCAGGGTGTTTACCATAATGACGTTTTTGATATATGTATATTAAACGTTAGACCAAATGATTTTCGATTACATAAACGTTATATCAAACAACGTTAAACTAATTAAGTTTTAGAATAAATAAATGTTATATGTAAAGAAATTATATCAACAGTTGGTATCTCACGTTGATTATATTTTATGAACGATAATAAAATGAAATTAGACCAAATGAGTTTATACGTTATAATGAGACGCACCCCTCTAAAAATGTAATTGTTTAAAGTCACTTACTTTAATCAAGCTACCTCCAATGACCTTTGCTAACTCTACACGTATAAATATAGCAAGCACACTATTGGTGAATGTATCAATGACAAAGTAAAGAATCTGAAATGAAACAATGTATTTAACATACAATTGTAAACCTTAATCCATAGAAGTAGGCAGCAACACTAGGACTCTTGGTACTACGGTCCTTTCATACATTCGAGTAAGCACGCACGCCAGTAATAAATATAAGCGAAAATGAAGACAGCTGTCAATCCGTACAAACATGATGGAATAATAGTTCACTTCAAACTCACATCTAAGTTTTCACGTTAAGATTTTTAGAATAGACCGGCAGACCTATTTAGCATCATCATATTTATTTTGATTTGTTATGTTTCACTTTTACTCGGCGTGATTGACGTGAAAAAAATACGCGTGCAATGACGCTGGGTCATCGCCACCCCGATTTAAATGTCAAATTTTCGCGAAATCAAAGATGTCACCTTAATATTTAAAAATATTTAAAGAAGGGTTCTTCGCGCATGAAATAAAATAAATATAATGCCACCATATTAAAATAACCAAACTTTTATCAGCTTGCAAAGTAACACTTGCAAAATCAACGTTGAAAATGTAACATTCACTTTTATTTCTATTTTTAACAATTTTTAATAAACTATTCTTTCTTGTAGTAGGAATCAAAAATTTAAGGTTAGATGAGAGATCAAACAAATTTCAAATATTATAAATAATAGAAAATCAGTCTTCTACATCATCATTGATACCTAGTCATAAAAGTACTGCAATGTATCCAGTCTAGCAATGAAAAAAATCGGTTTGGGTGGTTAGCCATTGACATTTTCGTCGAATAACTGAAAAAGAACAAAGTAAACTAACTTCAAATATTGAATAAAACATGAAATTAACTAACACAGGTATGTCGCAAAAATACCTCGCAAGCGATGACGCTGGGTCATACCCGCTTTGATTTGACTTTCGTATGTTTTGCTGCGCAGCCGGCGTTGCTCTTAGCCTGCTGGCAGATCAGGGAGGAGTAGGACGTACCTCCAACTACACAAACGCTTAAAACATATGATCAGTGCACAAATAATATGGCCGTTTTAAAACGAGCTGGGTCCCCATGACCCAGCATCAATCACGCCGGGTTAACATAAAAATGGAGCGTAATACTGTTGTGAACAAAACTGTTCAGTACTTATAACATAAGCAATCGATGCATATTTTGGTATATTTTGTTTTAAACTTTTAAACGACGTTTGCTCCATTATTGCACAACTTTGCTACGGACGTAATGTGTTTTATTTTCCTTGCTTTGTTGTAAAACACACTTAGTCAGTCATTCTATTTTCATTCCTTTTGACCCCCATATAATCCATCAATAGTTTTTATGATCGGCGTCCATTATCCAATGGTTATATTATCTTAAAACAAAACTTACCAAGGTTTGAAAATTCTTCCCAATAATTTCGTAAGCTTCAACAATTTCGACGTAAACTTTGAATTTCCTGTTCCAATAGACATTTTGTTCTAACTCTGAAACTAATTCAGACTTCCGCGCATCGTCAACCCATTCCCTAAGAGGTTCTTGCATAAGCTTTAAAAACCTTGCCGGGTATAACATATTAATATCAAAAATAAGGTAAAACAAGTTTGTGATAGTCTCACCAAACGGGAAAACAGTAGAAAAGACGTAATCAAAATAAAATATTAAGGCAAATTGAAAACAAATAAGAACAGTGATGTAGATCCAGTTGAATAAAGTAAAATTCTTTAAAATATTTGAATTAGTTTTGACCATTTGACAAATATTCTGGATTTTTAAGGCAAGCAAGACATTGTCGTGCCTCTGTTTGATATTAATGCAGAGGTTGACCACATTTCCCACGAGATACACCAAAAATATCTGTACGTTGGAGGAACATTTAACAAAATCGAAGCCATTCAATTCAGTACTAAGCACGTTAGAGAAAATAGAGAAAAAGTAGCCGACCGCTAGTGTCAACGTCCAGATGCCTGAAATGACGTTGTAGAGAAAACTATTCGAAGTAATGAAACCGTCCCGTATTTTGTACTTAGATAATATGTACAATGCTTGCATGAAATCAAATGGTTTTAATACTGACAATGTATCTTTTTCAATTACTGTTTCAAGAGTTATTTCGTTAGTCTTGCGTCTCGGTGAAGTTTCCACAACAACAAGCATATTTTTATGCTTAATTGCTAAGAAGTATTTGCTACGATGCCCACAGGTACAATTAATTTGAATCGAACAGGCCTACGGCCTATAATTAATTATGCTAATGCGATTTGCCGGTGACACGATTCGATTGTCATTTGACTAGAAGTGGTTATTTTATTCATGTAATATAAACACTTTTACTGTCATTGTTAGGTTTACTTTTATGAACGTACCTACGTTTTTAATTTCGTTAATCATCTTAATTCGATGTCTTTGACTTTTGTCACACAATTAGCTTTTACTTTAAAGAAAAACAATAATTTCAAAAATAAAAATATTTAACTATAATATAACATATTTAATTTTTATAATAATGATTTAATTGTACTCAAATAAAATTATTTAATAGTACTGAGATAACAGAAACGCAAATTGCAAAAGCACAACTGCGTACTTTTTGATTAGTGTCATCAAACGTGTAACGGGTGACAAATATCAATACAGAATAAGTCACATGCCCTCATTTTAGTGAATGACGCGCGTTGCTCTCGAAGGATATTTTTAAATAGCTTCTTCTGAGCTGTAAATGACAAATAAATAAAAAAATAAGTTTAAAAAACTGTGACCCGACTACGGAAAAGTAAGAGAGATCTAAAAGGTGTGAAACAAGAAAATATTCTAGACAGAAAATAAATCAAGACAGAGGTACAAAATGGTCATGATAAAGCCGTGGTCGCATGCCATTATAATTTTATAGGTGTTCCTGGCACCCAAACGGCATGTGACCACGTGTGTGCCGTTCCTAGCATGATTGTGTCTTGAGAAAACTAGTAGATCTGAGGGACTGCTTTACTATTGAGAAGAGTCGAGACTTCTCAGTCTCTCTAACTCCGTCAAAGACGCTGCATCGTCAGGATTGCATAAGAGTTTTCGCAGGTCCAGATTGCTGATAAATAAACCCTCCAATGACCTTACCCTGCACAATGCCACGCAAACTAGGCCTTTTGCAAAAAATTCGTTTGCCAACGTGTACAACAGCCTTGTCTAAAGTACAGTTTTGTAGTTTGTGCACAGTCACACCCCAACACAGAATTAGTGGCAACATTTTGCATAATATTTTGCCGCTACCTCTTAAACCGTCGGTACTCAACTGTACTGGGAAACTTTTGAACTATTTCATTTGTTTGGTTATCGGTTTGATGGTACCATTATTATATTCAATATGTACAGGTGCAGGAAGTTCACCGGGCTCCAATTGATCTCGTCTGAGAGCTGGCCAATCGATGCTCTTCGTACCATTTACGAAACCTCGCCTTATGTTCAAATTTTGCCTAAGCATCACTCTTGACCCAACAACTTGTTCGGGGTTGGGGTGAGATTGAGATAAAATAAGACTAAAGATTATAAAGATGCTATATTTCAGTAATAAAGGAAAACTATTAAAACCAATGAGGTGAATGAGATGGGATTGAGCCGCGTCTGATATGCTATCCGAAAACGTACCGACAGTCGACTGTTTGTACTTCGGTAAAACATAAAATATTAAAGGCATATAGCGCGGTGTCGCAATCACGCTGACATGTTCACTTGTTCGGTGATTGATCCGAACACCCTACATGAAGCTTGTTTACTAAACCGCCGGTCTTATTGGGATCATTAGGAATGTGTTCGTTTTGAGGTTTTCGACCGTAAGTTTTACCTTCAGTTGATGTGTCTAGTTCACAGATCTTAGTTACCCTTTCAAGAACATCGCTCATTTCGTGGTTTTACTGATCCACTTGCTTGATTTTTAAATAGATTCTGACAACATCGTCATAATCATGTATATTTGGCAACCGGCACCTATCTAGAACTGACAACTGCTCGATAGTTAATTCACCAACTCTCATGTTGTTCAAATTATCCACGACCGTAGTATTATTACCGCGGCGCATGTTTTGACGCAACTCGGTGAGACTAAAAAGTCTCCACAGGTGCAAATTGATCGTGTTGTCTGAAACAATACGATCCGCCTGATGTCTTTGCTACGGGAGGCAACGGCATGATATCACCGAACAACAATACATTTACTCCACCAAAGAAATCAGATCTTTGTTTCATTTCTTGAAGCCGGACATGTATGTTTCTCAATTACTGATACGGCAACATGTATATTTCGTCAATAATCAGCCAGTTGATGTTTCGCCATTTAACTCGCTCTCTTTACAGTCGATCTCCGGACAATGGCCGCAGAGTTGTTAAGCGACCTTTTTCTATCGGCACTAAAAATGTTAAATGCAAGGTACATCCACCCACAAGGCTACCAGTGACGCCAGTCGGAGCTGCTATCACCATACTGTGACGATTTGCAGACAACCTTCGGATTTGTTCTACTAATAGTTTTAAAGTAAAACTTATACCACTGCCAGCGCCACCTGTGAAAATTGCCGTTTTTGCTCGACATTCAAACGACGAACCTCTCTTAGAAATTCTTCATCCGTCATTATTATATTTGTCAGTTCTGTAACTTCTTCGCCAATAACTCGTACTCAATTCGAAATGGACAGTGAACTACCAGCAAACTGCTATTATATCTTTCTGGATCAGATCAGAAATAGCGGTGTAGTATCGAGTTCACAAAATGGCTAATCCGAACAACAGCGTTATTTTTAGAGCTAATAATTCTTCATAAGTTACAACAGATTCTCCTAAATTTAAGTTCTCCAAAAATCTCGTGACCTTAAGACGACATTTAAGACAAAAGCATAGCGCGATTTATTTCGACGCCAACACCATCCATCGAGCTTCAAAAAAATTAAAAAATATAAATATTTCGTTTTATGTGCTTTTCTTCTGCATTCCCATCTCCTATCACATCCCGTGGGTGTCGTTAGAGGCGACTAAGGGACTCACCAGAGAATGGGCAGTAGCATTCTCTTTGCCTTGCAACAGCTACACTGCGAACGCCAACCCGCCTGCTAAGCGTGGCGATTATGGCTGTCTTTCGGCTGATATGATGATGATGATGATGATGATTGTTCTTCTTATGAGTAGTATTACAAATCGTAACTATTTTAAATATTATTAACTTCGCGTTGGTATAATTTTAATCATTTTTTTCACTATGAAATAGGTATTAATTTGTACAACCACACTGTTAAGGGCGCATTTGCAATTCGGACAAAATTATGCTGTTTTTCGGTACATTTTGTGACTAAACTAAACCAAAACAAATGAAACTAATAATTAACACATATATAATTGGTTCTTCATCTTCAAATGAAAGAGCCAATTTTGTTGAAAATTATAGTTTTTTATTTTGTAAATACGATCGTCCGATGCCATTATCCAGAAAATTTACGATGCCGGGTTGAGTTTGGGTACATTTTTGTTCTATTTTCAGATTTCTAAAAGTACTATAAGTAGGCAAACATATTCAATTCTAAATCCTAAAAAAAAAACATTACAAAATCGCAATTTTTTGCAGAAGAAAATAAAAACCGAAGCTAATTTTTTCACATATTTTGCTGTTACAGATGAATCTTAATCTATTGTTTTAAGGGTTATTTTATGTTTGGTCCCTGTCTTGATTTATTGCACAAACATTTCAAATGAAACCTCAGTCCGCGCTCTGCCGCCGTCGTATGGACCCTGTATCTGACATGGCTATACATGAACCGAGAGATTGGTATAATCTAGTAAGAATGACGAGTACAAACATTTCCGTCATAATAATGACAAACGACATGTTTTTAAATTTTGCACAGTTATTTAAAGGACGACTACAAAAATAGATTCCTCTGGTGACAAATTCGTATGGCATGATGTGAAATGGTTCAGATATAGTGGCCAATACGAACCGGGTGTAATTCAATTTAAAACAAAATTGGACACCACAAACGAGATTAAGGACATTTCTTCCTGTCGAAGGGGCAAAGCAAATGTATCTTTGAATCCTGAGAAGTGTTACGAGTATTAAGTGCCCATAAGTCAGGAAAAAAAGAAGGACCTTTTAAGTATTTTTCACTTAATTGACAGCAGTTGCCATGACTTCGACAATAAATTACAAACAAGGACTAACAAGTCACATATAGATCCGGATATTGAAGATTTCAACAATGTATAAGTTTTTAGTATTTTTTAATAGTAAGCAAGCCCAATTAAACTGTCCCAATAAATTAATATTAAATATATTATAATTTAAATTAAATAAAATTTCAAAATTCTTAAAAAAAAAATAGCTAACTGTGATTAATAAACAAAACGAGAAAAGTAAATAAATATTGCATGAAGGGAAGAGTCAGTAATATGAACATAATATATTATTTTTCTTGTTAAGGAAAAACGAGACATGTCAATTATTTTAATTAATAATAAATAAAAACAAAATTTCAAATTACAAATTTGTTGTGTATACCTTTTGTATCATTGAATAAAATATATTTTTCTTTCGAAACCAAAGAGCGTCTTCTTTATTCGCCCCTGGTGAAAAATTGTGTTTTTTGACTTATCCCCTTTTACTTTGACATCACAGATTTAATCATTTACATTTTTCATTTATTATTAAGATTGTTTTAAAAATCACATTTATGGTAAATATTAAAATTTATCAAAACCATCACAACATGCAAACAAGCATACACCATGCATATTTAATGTTCTGTCCAAGCTCTGGCGCTGCGGGGCTCTGGCGGTCCCACGCGAGCTTGTTGTCGCAGACGGTTATAACGCTCACCACCGCAGCTTCGGCTTGCTGGCGGTGTCGCCGGCCAGCCTCATCGGCAGCGGGTACACTCTAGGGGTACGGCAGACAATACTATGTCGAGTTGGTTTGGCAGCGATTTGTATCTGCGACTAATTTTTGTAGCACAACATATTGACTTTTTACTTATAACACAAAATGTGTATACATTACGTGTAAATAAATTGACATTGTAACTACCCACTACTTTAGAAATCAATCCGGGGCGCAGTTATAATAAACTGTAGGCGAGTCGTCCATTAGGTATTTCATACATAGTGGAAATTTCCAGTTTGTTGAAAATCAATAGATTAATATTTCGTGTTAGTGCAAATATTATCGTTTTTATGCCAAATGTTGTTTTATGATTTATGAAAAAAAAGAACTGTTTGTCAAAATAATACGTTTGAAAAAAAAGTTTATCGGATAAATATTTTATGTGAATTATTTTGTAAACTTGTTGTTATATAATGATGAAATGACAAATCATATTTTTTCCAATCGTTGTTTGTCAAGTAAAAATCTGCAAATAAATTGTTGGTGAACTGACAGGAGGACGGGCCTGTATATTTTACTGAAGTTTTTTTTGTTTGGAAATATATTACCATTACGGAGATCTCTGAGGCAAAAAACAGGCAATTTTCGGGACCATTAGTTGAGCTGTTGGTCATAAACAATTGATGTGTTTCTTATCAATATCTAGTTTAATTACGGATATTTACATTTAGGGCATTTTTCGACCAATGTTTTGCTTGGCCACTTGTCAAATAACTTATTATTTACAATAATCGGTCCAAAACTGCCTTTTAAGAAACTTTCATTACAATTTTAACCTTTGGTCGAAACTCGGCCTTAGAGAGTCATGAAATATTATTACATAATGTTAGAAATAAATTATGGTCATGATTACAAATCATATTTATTAAAACCAGAATTACAGAAATGCAAACTGAAGCAGCACAATTGTGTAGTGAGCGAGTAGCACTATCATTTTGAATGGTAAAGTGGCCTCAACATAAAATATTCGACACGCACCCAGCTTGCTGAATCTCACTCGATGTAGGCGTTTAACATTCTTGTAGATCCGAGCCTCGGCATCTGAAAGGTTGTCATTGAGATTTAGTTATGATCGGTATTTGATAAGCTAATTACCTACCATTATCAAAAAATAAAACAAATACATATTTTACCGACTTTAATACCTGAACAATTTGAAGTAAGAATAAGTGCGCAAGAATCTTGAATAGTTTTCATAGCTATGTAGAACTTCTCACAGTGTAGGCTCAATGCGATTTGTAGTGCCAAACATTTTATTACCCAAGAGGCTAATAAAAGGCTTATTATATATGGCATAAACTGTAAACAAAAAACAAAATAGACTTTAAAATATCATTTTATTTAATGAGCGGACATTTAGTGCGTTACCTACGCTTCTTGTGTATAGACACAAAATCACAGACTTCACAGAGACACACAGACTCTTGCGCCATCCCATCTATTTAGCTCGTCGGTCTTTGCTGTGATGGCACTGCTGCTGTAACTGCGGAGAACCTCAAGCAGCGAAAGTATAAGAAGCTAGTCGGCACTTAGTATCATTTTCGAACCGCTTGGGGTTAAACTCTTAGACCTCCGGTTTCCGAGTATTTGTAACCGTCTTCAAAAAAAGGTTGAGGATCAATTTGACTGTTTTTTGTTTGTTAATTTGTTCGGCGATATTTTCGCCAATTGTCAACCGGTTTGGACGATTCTCTTTTTGTTTGGATGAGTATTTTTCCAGACTGGCCCCATTTTAATTTGATGAAGATATGAGACGGAACTTCAGAGATAGGCAACGGAACTATACAAATTTTTCGGGATTAAAAATGTATTGCTGTTTATTGTTTACACCACTTTATAACATAACATCGAACAGCAAAGCGGGACTGATGACAGCGGCTCGTGTCTTGTGTGCACTACACAGTGGTTCCGCGCTCAAAGAAGAGCGATCATAACCTCCAAAAACTGTTCAGTGATTCTTTCTTGTTATGAACGACGTAAAATATCAATAAAAACGTACTTGATTGAATAAAAACTTATTTATTAAAATACAATTATTAATGGTGTACAAGCATCAGAAAAACTCGAAAAACAAATTTAAATCGGACGCAGTTTTGTTATAACAATTTGGTACTGAAATGCAATTAATTGTTGTAACATTAAATTCTCAATAGCTCAAGCTAAATATGTAATCCTCATAAATACTTATTAAACAAAGGAAATTATATTCACACATTTAAAAGTCTAAAATCAACATGCAACTTTAATAACTCTATAACTTCCTTAGGTATCAGGCTGTTTTTCTTTTGTGGAAGTTTTCGAAGACTAGATATAAAGGGGTCTGGAATCAGTAAAAGTCGGTTAATTAAGTCTGTATTTGTACCTTCCCGTGACATTTCTAGGTTAAAATATCGTCTTTACAGTTTTAAATGTTTGTTATTAGATTCAACTGCTTCCTCGGAAAGATCTCCAATGGATAAAAAAGCATAACATTCTGATACATCTGCTACTGCGCATGCTGACTTTTTTCAAGACTTCTACATACAATAAAAAATCGATGTGATAAAGTTGCAATATCTACATTTACGGCATCCTTACGAGACGCTAAAATAACTTCTAAAATATATTTTTACGATCTGACGGTTTTTGCGAACACCACAGCGCAAATAAATGCCTCTTTGTAATGGAACATTCCATTTGGACCTGAAATAAAAATACAAAGTCAATATCAAGTTTTGTAGCAATTGCTACGACGCGTCTGCGGCGCTACGATGCGTCGTAACAGACATATTACGGTCACGCGGGCAAATTGGGGCAACTAGAATGATGTTCCTCATAAGAAAGATAGATGTGCCACCAATTTTAACTAAATCAGGGGAGGGCCGGTTGGAGCTCAAAATTTGGAGCTATTGATAAAATGACAGTAACAGAAAAAATACTATGAAAAATAGGTTGGCACATAAAACGAAAAGTACACATAAATAAATGCGTAAAACATAATATTCACAAAACACTCACCCTGTTCTTGAAATTCCATCACACACAAATCACAAAATAATTGACTGAGAAATTAGTCCATCGAGGCCGCCAGCACAGTCGTTCCGAAAGGAGCACAGCGGCTGTGACTACCTCTCGACCTGTAACGGTGAGGGTGTGAATGTCCGGATCAGGGGGTCGGGAAAAAACAGGGCCTTCCGATGGGCAGGGTGTTTGCCCGCCAGCTGCGAGAGTCTCTGGAGAACACGGTGCCACCACATAACTACTAAAGAGAATCCTGGCTGCTCCGCTAATGCCACCTTCCCCTAATTTTGATTCGACCAAATGGGAAACACTACTTGACATTTATAATTTCTGTTTTCTCTATTTTTATTGTTGCCTAGATTTGTCAGTTTTGTTATCAGTGGTATATATTTTGTTTTTTTTTAAATAATATTTCAATTTTGTTTTGGACAGACCAATAACTTGTTTGTGTGGTTTTTTAAACTGTTAGGTCAAGTTGGTTATAATGATAGATAAATAAAAAAATAAACTTGATGAGATAAACCTCTGCGTCGATAATTTTAAGTCAAATTATAGGCGGAAATACAACAATTTTCTTTAATTTGTGCCGTTAATGTCTTTTTGATTGCCAAATTCTTTTGTACATGTAATATTCTGTAAGGGAAGGTGAGAAGTTGCTCCCAGACGCTCTGCGAGTTCTCACGGGCGACGAGGCGAACGCATCTCGCTAGGTGCTGCGCTACAAGAGGTCAAGCGCCTCGGGGAATTCGCTTTAAAACTGGACTTTAATTATTTTTAATAAAGCTAGCTATGATTTGAATAACTGAGAATTACTCAAGGGTAAAGACTCAGACTTACAAAATGACGTCCATCCGAGGCATTTTCTTTAAAAACTTCAATTAATACTTGAAATTTAACAAGGTGCTCAAAAAAGAACACCATAGTAAGGTAAAATATCTGGAACAAAATAGGATTAAGATTTCGTAAGTTAAAAAGACTTTCCGGAAAATAAGTGACTTATACTCTTACTAACCATTAGTTGAGAGGCAGTTTTGTAAATTTCATAACAGTCCAAAATATTAACATAAGTCAAAAACAACTTTTTACAATAATCTTTTCGGTCTATATGGCCAATGCTTTGATTCTGAAGAGCATGTATGTTCCAAAGATCAGTTTTATATTTTAACAACTGAATGAGTCTGATAGCATAAACTATATTCGAGTGTAAGCTAAATACAATAACATTACTTAAAATACCGTGAACAGGAACATGAAGCATTACACAGAAAAAAATTGTGCTGCAGAAGTGCCATACTAAGAACACCATAATTGCAAGCCAATTACTGATGATAAAGAGTTTGAAACTGCTCTTATTTCTGAGGAATCTATGAATTTCTTGAATTTTTAGAATGAATAAAACATTTTCATTATTTTTGAAAATGGTGAGTGCTAAATTCAACAGAAATCCGAAACTATATAAAACAAAGTTGACGTTGATAGATATAAAAGCCGTAGTCGTGGACATAAATTTAGTCGGTTTGAAATACACGTTGTACATATCATAAACTAATACTGATATGAATAATATCGTGCCAGAAAGTGACAAAAAATGAGAAAGACGGCTGTTAGGAGTTATAAAATTATCTTTAACGCAATATTTTGGACAAAACTGTAAAATTTGCATCAAATTCAAAGGTAGAAGCATCGACTGGATATCTTTGTCAAGGAAATTATTCAATAAAACTTCCACACGGTGTGTTCTCAGGCTAGAGTGTTTCATTCTTTTTACTGACTACTATTTATTCAGACTGGATGACAAATGAATCAAATATATCCGAGTAATACTTATTGTCAATACTTTATCATATTGACGGTCAAATCTATTCAGTAATAAATAGAAAGCTAAAAAACTCTTTTTCATTTATAATTGATTAAACAAGAAACTAATTATATTAAGCTTTCTAATAATTTGATGGGACCTGGGAAGACACAGGATATTTATGGCGTGCGGGTGCGTTGTTACACAGGGCTCAATACTATGACCAGTTTTATTGAAAATTAAGAAAGTAAGAACGACTTACAGCTAAGAGCGTCTGCTTCTTATTCCTGATCATGACTATTATGACACACATATATTTTTTTTTATAAATTGTCAATGTTTACGGGTCGACTGTTTTGGAACAACGCTTTTATCCAATTGTAGTTTTTAATAATAATTTGACTTTTCAAAATTACAAATGACTTAAACGTCAATCCGTTCGTATATCTTCGTAAAGCTCGGGACTCGACGGTGCTAGGTTAGGTGGCGGCGCGTAATAGGTCGACGAGCACGAGCAATTTCATCAACTCGCGACGCGTTTCGTAACTGTTATTAGAAGAAAATTTTAATCAAGAGTAGCCACACCGCGACGGGCTATATAAGGAAGGTGGCTTGCGGCACTCATCCACCGGCCCAATGTTCTCGATGTATAGTTGCTAAAGAATGTTAACCTAAGTTTGCAATCTATAGAAACGATACACGAGCAAATTGCGACCAACGCCCAGTGATCATGTACCTAGGTTCCCCAGGACAACTGGACCCCGACCAGTCTCCCCCGACTCAAGTGATCACCGTCTGGAAGAAAGTAAGCGAAAAGCTGAAATCCACCACGTCGCTCAACTTGATGCCATCCCCGACAATAGTGTCTCAGTCGGTGACATTCCGGCGGCGATACTCGCTTATGGATCACGTGCACGGTAGGGACGTACCGTGTACGTGATCCCGTACATGTCTCGTATCCCGGACGGAACGGGACGTCCTGAACGAATGTTCAAGGGAGATCCCAGTGGCGGAAAACCACCGCTGGAAACTCCGATGTACGGAATCTGATAACCGAGACAAACGCACCCATTCGTGCGTACAGCGCTCTTTCCAGCGACGCGAACAAAGCTCACATGCGTAACTTACAGCTTGCTGTGAGGAATCGCACTACTGAGCTGCGTACCGCGCGCTGTGACAAGACGCTTAGCGAGCTTGAGCTCACCCATTTCGCCTTTTGGCACCTTCAGAGTTAGTAACGATCCAAAGAAGAAGCCATAATGCCCCCTCTCATCCGCCCAGACAAGAAGAAGAATTCTGACAAAGCGGAATGTGTAGTCGACAGTCTAGAGTCTCAATGTTCTCCTAGCTATTAACCAGTAGACCAAGCTCACCTCGATATGGTGGATGCTGAAGTCGAACTGCCCTCATCAGTCGAAGATCCTGATGATCCTCTGCCCCCCGTCACGCCCGACGAGGTACAGGAGATCATCAAAAGGCTTTAGCCTAGGAAAGCCCCTGGCTCCGACGGCATCACCAACAAGGTGTTAAAACTCTTCCCCGCCGAACTCAGTGCTAATGACTGCTATCTTCAATGGCGCATTAAACAACAACATGTTCCTCCAAGCATGGAAACAGGCCACCGTTATCGGTATCCCCAAACCAGGCAAGCTCAAGTCTGATCCCGCCAGTTTCCGTACCATCAGTCTACTCAAGGGCAAGCGGCTCAAGGATTATGCCGAAGCAAGAAGTATTATCCCCAACGAGCAGTTTGGTTTCGAACCGAACACTCATGCATCCAACAAGTCCACCGCATCGTCGAGCATGTAAGCTCTTGTTTCCAGCGTGACTAGATGACGGGCGTTTTGTTCTTCGACAAATCGAAAGCATTCGACAAAGTCTGGTATGATGGCTTAACTTACTAGCTCTACCAACTCGGCGTGCCAGACCGTCTCGTGCTCATCTTGCATGACTTTTTGTAGAACCGCACCTTTCGCTACCGCATCGAGGGTGCACTCTCGTCCCGTCACTTTATCCGAGCAGAAGTCCCCCAGGGCTCAGTGCTATCCCCCCTTGTCTTTACGCTGTTCACCAGCGATATCCCCAAAAGTAAAGAGGCGCAGTTGGCCCTATTTGCAAACGACACCACTATTTAATACACCGGTCGCGAACCTGACTGTATCGCTTGCACTCTCCAAACATCCGCAAACATCTTGGGCATGGTTCAGGAAATGGAGAATCGAGGTTAACCCCGACAAGAGCAAGGCGGTTTCCTTTTCGAAACCGCGGCACAAACCCTCTCTCCCTTGTCCGATCACCATGTACGGCAAGCCGATCTCCTGGGGGAAGCAAGTTAAAGGTTGGGGGTCATCCTGGACAGCCACCTCACCTTCGCTGAGCACATGAGGCAGGCCCATTCTCGCGCCACCTTCGCTCAGGGTCCATTACATTTAATTTCCCACTCGCCTCGATAAAGGCCTAGATCACTTATTATTAAAGTCCAAACTATTGTCGACTACACTGGTTTTAGAGTCCCATATTACTGACCACAAGCCGATCCTCCTTCATATCCAAAACGCAAACCCTACGCGCAGAACATGTTACCTCTCCACCCGTCTCAACCATGAAGCAATAAAGCAAGAACTGGATACTTCTATGAACAAATTTATAGACATCGGAACAATGGTCATATGTAAACATACAACTCAAATTAAAATCCCTAGACAAAAAAGAAAACTGAAACCCTGGATAACTCTTGGTCTTGTAAAATGCATTAGACATCGAGACAAGTTACACATAAAGTCCAAGAAAGCACCAGACAACCTTATACTTAAAACTACCTACACTCGATACCGAAATGTTTGTAATGACCTGCTCCGAAAACTAAAAATATCATACGAAAGGAGTGAGCTTGAGAAAGCAGGTATTAAACCAAAGTATTTTTGGAAAACCATAAAGGACATTAACAACACCAAAAAAACATGTGCAAGCCCCATTGAGCTCTTAAAATTACGCAATGATCCAGAGCCTTGAGTAAATGAGGTCTGCAATTTATTTTTTAACGTAGGGAAAAGGTTGGTCGACAACATTATATCCCTACACTACATGTCGTCACCTAGGAATAACGCTCAATCTCATCTAAATAATATAAGCCCCTCCCCTGTAGACTCTCTTGTGTTCTTAGAAGTAGATGAAGCTGAAACAGAGTCGCTTGTACGCTCCCAGACGCTCTTAAGAAGGCACTAGTCCATCCTATACACGGGTGGGATCAGAAGCTGTGTCGGTAATTATAAGCCTATATCAGTTTTGCCGACACTTTCTAAGAACCTTGAGAGGATCTTAAACAATCGTCTCAGGAATTTCTCAGAGAAACATAAAATCATTGCTGACAACCAGTATGGCTTTCGAGCTGGTGTTTTAACAGAGGATGCTGTAGGTACTAGGTTTGACACAAAAGGTAGCAAAAAATTCCGTGGCTGGCGTGAACACATTGATATGTCGACTTCTATGTTTTTTTTTTATTGGCTAATTAAATCTAACCCAGTACGAATTTATATGAAAAAAATTAACAGTTCCAAATATACATAAGTTTTGGAGCAATCGACTTTGGTAATATGTTGACATCTCGCATTTTTACATGTCTAACTTAACAAATCCACATGTCAAATCAGCAACTCACATGTTTTTGTGATCGGACATTGATATTTTGTTATATCAACCTATACTCAGTACCCAAAATAACATTCGTTATTTGATATCTCAACTTATACACTTAAAAGTCTTCTTTAGGTACTATTTTAAATTGACAAATTGAAATGTCAAGCTATTGCCAACCGAAATATTTCTTTTTAAATTGCGATATATTGAGATGTCCCGTTACGGCCAACGAAGTTCTAAACTCTAAATGTAATAACTATAGTTATCACTACATGTCCGTTACAAAAAACTTTATTGTTTAATGAATATGTTTAGTTGCCAACTTCTGTACCCAGTTAGTATTAAAAAAAAAAATCGAAATGTCAACAAATTTCCGTAAAAAGTAATAATTTTTAAAATATCGTGGCACAACCCTCTTTTTTTCTCCGTGTCATCCGGTCTCATACGTGTTCCGTCTAAAGCCCTTTGCGTTCTAGGGCCGCGGTGACTCTTTCGAACAAATTCCACAACCCTGCCAGGCTCTGACCCTAGCGGGCCCCGTCTTCTCTGCTGATATCTCCTTGAGGTGCGCGTGTCGCGCCATCGACCCGGGCCTGGTGGTGATCGGACAGCGAGCCACAAAACGCTCGCTGTCCGCAGGCCCGCGTCTACGGTGGCCGGGGATTACCCTGCGAATCCCGACGCCCGCGGCGTCTTCTCCTGTAGCGACGGTTGGGGCGAAGGCCTTGCCTTTCCCTCGCGCGGCCCGCCTTCTCCTTCGCTAGCATTACTGATTCGCAGAAGGAGGTGACCGCTTCCCAAGCCTCCTCGCGCCGGACCATGGATTCAACCAGGGCCGGACGCGAGAAGTCGCCGCCGCCGATCGCCTCGTCAGGCGGAAGATGAGGACGCCGTGGCGCCTCTCCAGCCACTCCTCAAAGAGGGGCCTTACCGCCGCAATAGTGGCGTGCCCAGCGCTGGGTCGCGATAGTCGCTGTCTCCATACCGCCATGGTATCCTGCCGGAGCTCCGTCCGCCGCGCCGCAATTTGCTGCGGCAGCGGAGTTGCGCCCCGGCGAAGTGTCTCCACGCGCCACGCGTAGACGTGCGCGAGGGCTCTCGCCTCCAGATCCCATGCCGGTAATCTGGCAAGGAGGCTCGCTGCCTCGCCGGAGACCGTGCGGTATCCCCGAGCCAGCCGGATGACCATGGCCCTTTGGGACGAATTGAGTTGGCGGGCTGGTCGCCCCTTCAGTGTGAGCGCCCACACTGGGGCCATGGACCGCACGATCCCTGCATAGAGCCTCCGGCAGGAGGCATTTGGACCCCCTAGATTGGGCAGGAGCAGCTTGAAGGCAGCCCCGGCCCGCTTCAGTCTGGGAGCCAAACGTCGGAAGTGCTCCTCGAAGTTCCACCGGCTGTCGAGAACGAGTCCCAGGTACTTGATCGTCAACCCGACGCCGATGTGCGGGGTGCACATCGGCGTCGGGTTGACGATCAAGTACCTACCGTTACTTGGGATCCCGCTGGTGGCCTGTTCCGAGAACCATGACAGCACATGGCCTCGGAATTGTGCAGGGCTACCTCGAGACCCAATTGCCGGATCCTTCCAACGACTATCGCGACCCCGCGTGTCGTCAAGTCGGCCGCCGCCTGGTGCGACCTCCCCTGTGCCAGAACTAGCGTATCGTCAGCGTAACAGATCACGCTGACGCCGCTAGGGAGGTCAGCACGCAGTACCCAGTCGTAGCCGATGTCCCACAGGAGCGGCCCCAGAACCGAACCCTGTGGAACACCGCACGACATCTCTCTATCAAAGAGCTTGCTCACCTCGTCAAGCAGCACGATGAGCCGGTAAGCGGACGGAGTCTGCTGGGCGCCCAAGCTTCCTAATGAGGACCAGTTTCTCCGTCTTCCAACGAAGAGACAACTGGCCTCTCTCCAAGCATGCGCTTAAGAACCCCCTTAGTCGAGGCCCGAGAGCCTCCAAGGCCAGGACCCAGGCTTTCCCAGGTAAGCCGTCGGGTTCTGGGGCGGTATTTTTGGCCTTCAGCCTGTTTACCGCCACTCTCAGGTCTACCTCAGTCACCTCCGGAGCGCTAAAGACAGTTGGAAACGTGAAGAAAGGGAAGTTCCGTGGTGTTTCAATTTAATATTTGTATTAGAACAACATTGCTTGATTTGAGTGAATAATAGGTATTTCAGCAAATCATTTTTTTTTTTATGTTTGCCATCTGTTTGCTACATAATTATAACAATGTATTTGTCATTAAAATCACAGTATTTACATACTTAAACCCCTCATTCAGAAGGTGAATAAGTTAATAACTGTTGGTGAACAAGTTGACAACTCAGTGAATAAGTGGATAACTCGTTGGTGAACGACTTGATAAGTCTATTATAATGCAATCTATGGGGAATTTTGTTTATTTGAAGTCATAATTTAAAAGATGGCATAAAATAACCTTTAAAACAACTCAAACACACATGTTAAACTAATTTACCGATTTACCAGGAGACGTCAAAACTTTAAAATGGCCGCCCTGACAAATTGCAATTTTAGACATGTCAACATATTCACGCCAGCCACGGAATTAAGATATGAAGACAAAATGCTTAGCTATTTTTCTAAACCTTCTAAGGCATTTCACACAGTTTCTGTTCCCATCCTTATCTCAAAATTACAATACTTAGGTGTTCGCGGCGTATCACTTGAAATATTCAAAGATTACCTCAAAAATCGGACCCAGAGAGTTAAAATTGATACCCACCTCAGTGAGAAGGATATTGTTACTTTCGGCGTCCCTCAAGGCAGCATATTGGGCCCCGCCTTATTTCTTATCTACGTCAACGACCTCTGCAAAATGAACCTCCCAAATACTGATATATATACATACGCTGATGATACCGCGATCTTAGTTCATGAACCCACTTGGGATATTGCCAAATCTACGGCAGAGTTGTCAGTGGCAGAAGTTATGAAATGGCTCAATTTAAACCTTCTTACTTTAAACCTAAACAAAACCTGCTACATCCCGTTCGCAATAAGGCGACAGACCCCACCGTCACACAGTTTTTCAATAACTGCCCACTCATGCTCTAATCGAACAACACCATGCTGCTGTCCAGCGCTTACTAGAAGTGACAGCGTAAAATACTTAGGTGTCCACTTAAAAATCAACCAAAGATGGTATTATTTGCGGATGTCGCATCATTAATATTTAAAATAGACCGACGTTCACAAAATTTTGACGACGTCAATAGTTCTATTCATCAGGTCCAAAATTTTTTTACGGCAAACAACTTGGCTCTAAATAAAAAAAACTAAATGTATTAGATTTTCTTTACCAAATGTTAAAAGTAGCGAATGTGACATCATGTTGAATGGAGAAAAACTGGAGTTCATTAATCAAACGGTTTTCCTAGGTATCACATTGGACGAGAAATTACAATGGGGGCCTCATATAACATCTCTTGCGGGTCGTCTAAGCTTAGCCGCGTATGCTGTTAGAAAGATAAGACAGTTAACAGACGTAGAAACCGCACGTTTAGTTACTTTCAGAGCATTATGTCGTACGGTATTTTGCTGTGGGGTCGGGCTGCTGACATTGAATCCATATTTATTTTACAAAAGAGAGCTGTCAGAGCCCTTTATAATCTGCGTCGCCGTGATTCTCTTAGGAAACTTTTTAAAAAGATTAATATTATGACAGTCCCTTGCCAATTCATTTATGAAAATATTATGTATGTGCTGAAAAATCAATTTTGTTTTAGTAAAATTAGTGATAGACATAATTTTAATACTAGAAATAAAGACAAATTAGATCAACCATTTTTTAGATCAGCTAAAGTCCACACTTCTTTCATGGGGAATTGTGTTAAATGTTACAACAAAATACCTAGTGACATATTAGAACTAAACGAAAGAAAATTTAAAATTTATGTTAAAAGTACACTTTATAAACAAGTATATTACTACGTATTGACATAGATGACGGACTGACATGGAAAAAATAAATTGACGCTGTCACGACTAGAACTTTGCGCCTCATTCATATATTCAAGTCCCTCTGAAACTCTGCTAATGCCGATGTATTTAAAATGGTGTATTACGCACTATGCCAATCGGTTACAGGACACTGCATCTCTGTATGGGGTGAACCAACGAAAAGTCACAAGTCCTAAGGGTAGAGAGAGCACAAAGAGCTGTACTAAAAGTAATGACAAGGAAGCCTCATAGATACCCAACAACAAAATTGTACACAGATTGCAAGGTTCTTACAGTCCCTCAGCTCTTTGTGCTTCAATCTGTCCTTAGGACACATAAGAGCCTTTCCCCGTCCGGAGCTGCCTTCAAGCGGCTTACCGCGGCGACCGTGCTTAGTAGATTACAAAAAATACATCAGTAGTGTTCTATATCCATTCATTCTCTAATGATTTAGTATTGTTTGTTTCAAAACTTGCTTCCTTCTCAGTGACACAAAATCATAATACTAGATGGATACTGCATGAAAGGTATATTTCCTTTCCCAATCGAACAATAAGCCTATTTTAGCCCATCAGATCGGTGATCAGATGCATCCCGAGGGAGATCCCTTAAGGTCATTCTTGAGAAGAATATTGTGCTTGTGGGTATAAATTATCGGAAATAAACGAGAAAAACTGGAAATCGAGACAACATCATTATAATCAGGAAATTATGAAGGTAATTAGAATGCGTGGCAGCTGCAACGGAATTCTGAAGACTAAAGCGCATAGGATCTCTTCTCCGGTGTGAAGATCCTTTATTAAGCGGGTGATTTGAATACCTATCTATGTTTAAATTTAAATTGGATTGCATGGATCAAGTTATCTAAAATATATATTTTTATTATGCTTTTTGAAACTGCCCTAAGCCGATTGAATCTAAGGTACTAGGAAAATATTGTGCAAAGCAAGAACTGACCCATTAAAGTCCACTTCGAAAATTCCGAGACTGCAAAATACCTGTTAAATAATAGTTAACTACCTGAAAATATGCCGATTTTTTCTGATCAAATTCTCAAATCAAATCTTTGAAAGAAGAGCCAAATAAGCGTACACAGGTTGGCGAAAAAAACCCTCACTATTAAATATGTGAAAGTAACACCTACAATAGTTGGTGCAAACCAAAAAAAAACCAGTAAGTTGCCCATTACCCATTACAAAATGCCAACACGACGGATTGTTCTAGGAAACTATGCCATCAAAAAGTAAATAAATATGAGGACATTCCAAAGATTCCTTTATGAAAACTTACGCAGTATTCGCAAGCTATAAAAATTACTACTCATCTATCCGAGATCGCATCGAGAGTCTGATGCAAAACTATACCAACTACCTACCTATAATCATGTCTATAACTATAGACAGAATCGTTAAGGCGGAGAAGTTTCCATTTATGTGCACGACAGTATTAAATATAATAATTGTAACGGAAGAACTATGCGAGAACGGAGACCACTATTTATTGATATATTATATATAATCAAACTATCATTAAATACTAGAGCGATTTATAAACCATCAAGAAATGATTAACACGAGAAGGCATTATACCGTTTGCAATACCTATAAAACCAAAACCAAATTTGCACAAAAATTCTATAACTCTATCGGACCTAGATTAGATAGAACACGCGCGAATGCAAAAGAAAAGTGACTTCATGGTTACGTGGATTAGACTATCAGAAAACTGAAGAACTCCTGGAAATTAAGAAATAAAAATATAAAATTAAAAAATTAATATTTAAAAAACTTATAGATATAAACTTTTCATCCTAAGCATACGAATATAACTTACACTGACACTCACTACACACCACACACATCATACATTCATCACACAACTCACTTAGGTACTCTGTTTCAATGCTCACACACTCTTTCACTCTTCTCACATAAATATAACAAGTAGCTGTGGCGGGAACTAATGATTAACATAGGTTATTTATTGTTTTTATATATATGTTTTTGTCTTTTTGGTTTCAGTAACTTTTTTATATGTACTTACTTTTCTTCGATATTTTATTATTTAATTTTGGAGTATAACTACTTTTACTTTGTATAATCACAAGCATTTAAGTGGGGACCTGGTGTCCTGAAATACAGGCTTCGGCTTAGTTTAGGCACCAGTCACCTACAAATAAAATATTTTTTCAATATGTGTAACATTTCCAAATAATACTTACCAACTTAAGTTATAATGATCGGAGTTAAGTTCCTTTTATTTTTGCTAGTATTAAGTTTTTCATTTGTTTTATTTGTGGATGAGAAAATAAACGATTATTATTATTATATTATTATTATTAGGACCAGGAGGATACCAACGTAAACAACTTTTTAGAAACAAATTCATCTCAATTGGAACGATGAAGAAGATGACTATTTTTTGGAGACTTCAATATAAGATCTACTTAGTGCGAATAGTAGTGTATCAAATTACAAACATGGAATCCAGGAAGCCAGCTATAGAATAATAAATAAAATCAACAGTGCATACAGCACACGTAACATGGTAACAACAAACGCAGTACTGGACCATGTATATACTAATATAAACAACCATTCTCTCAGCGTCTCGATAATTGAATCATGTCTTTCTGATCATAAGCAGATATATCTCGAAATATGAAGTTTATCTCAGTTACAAGGTACTGGATAATGAAAATTTGTACAACAGCACACTAGAAATAAAATACAGCAATGACGACCACGACTACAACTACCTAGATACATTTATCTCAGAACAGATAGACAAGAACAAATAGAAAAGATTAAAATTCTAAACCGTCCCCAAAAAGACAGTTCGCTACTTTTTCTAATTTATACAACGTGTAACAGAATAAACGCAATACTTATGAAGGGGTCAGTGTACTCATCATTTTGAACAACTTTTACTATGGGACCAAACCAGAAATCGCGAAAAAAAAAAATAGCTTTTCAGTACATTTTGTCGAGTTATACGCACGGAAATGTACGGGGGCGACGATTTTTTTTTGCGATTCAGTGTTGGGGCATAGTAAAAGTACTAAGTAGTATAATGATGAGTACAATGACCCCCCAACATTGCGTTTATTCTGTTACACGTTGCAAAAACGGATTGTTACGAGCTTGGGGTTCGTGACAATAAAAATAGCCGTTTACATAACCAAAATTACACTTTAATTTAACAACACTAATTACAACTTTAAACTCACTAATTATAAAACACAACTTCACCACTGACCACTTTAATCGCACTTGAAGATCGCTTCCGAAGTATTCGCTTGTATCGCAAATCCAATGCTGACTCGGTCGCGAAACTCGATGACTCGGGGGTTTCAAGTTTGCATGGAAGAATCCTATTTTTATATTTATGATCTTGTTACAAATACTGAGCTAAATAAATAAAAAATAATAGCATAATGAGTTTTTCAAAACTACCCCTCAGTGGGTGTTTAGGTGGTGTTTGATTTTGTATGGAAGGATCTTAATGCTCGATTTGATGAAGTTGAAACACAGTATTAATGATTTTGATAAAAAGTGAGAATAACATGTATTTGGATTTTCGAAAATAAAATCCTAAAGGGGTGAAAATGGGTGATGAAGTTTTAAGGGATGACATAATTACTTGCTTCAATTTACTTGGAAATTGGCATGAACAATCTGGGGTGAAGGGCACAACAGTTGTGCTGATCTTGAGACCATAGAATCAGCAGCAAAATGGTTGACTATTAATTATTATAAATCGATTTAATTAATCTTCTAAAACTACCCGTTAAAGTCTATTCCTTTGTCTGAACGGAATTAGTAGGTACGCACGCAAAGCGCGGGTGAAGTGCTAGTTTCTAATAAATGTAAATATTAATTTTATACGAAAGCAAACTGTAACAATACAATAGTATAATGAGTTAGAAGTGACACAAGACGAAATGGATGACAAACGTCTACGTAGAACAAGCCGCATATTTTCATCTCACTGAATGACGCACGATGCACCCGTTGGATATTCTTGCATAATATCTTTTGATCATCTGTAAACAACATAGACGCTACATATATTTTCAACTTAAAACTCAATCACTTTTCGATTTAGAGATTTGTTGGAGAAATATTGAGGATTAAGGTGGTAAAGGATATAATTAACTTTAATAATGGTATTAATAATGTTTTTTTTCTTCAAAGTCGCGGTGCACAATCTAACTTGCTTATATGGGTAGAGGACACTTCAACAAACAAATAATGTTAAAACTTTTTCTTTCTTTTCTTTTTTGTTAGGAACATGGTGCCCTAAAGTGTCACGTCGCCGAGATATTTTGAGGTAAAGTTACCATGGCCGGCTAAACAAAAAAAAAGTAATATTTGGGAAAAATAGTTTGTTATATATACAGGGTGAATTTTAAATGTGTTTCATTAAAATCAGGCTCGAGACGTCTTTCCTCGTTTATCGATATTCCTCATAGTTTTTTGATTTGGCTATCCGAATCGATTGAGACATTCCTTGAGCAGTTATACGATTTTTTTTTAAATCCGTATTTTCTTATTATAATATTACTTTTATGGCTAGATACATCGTAGCGCTCTAAAATCTTACATATATTAAACTATGGAGTGGAAGCGGAGCCTAGCTGTTGCTGGGCGGTATTTCCGCTCCGTAAATGGCACATGTATATAGCACACAAGTTCAAGTTCAAGTTATTTATTTCTTAACAAAAATACATTTGTGTCGAAATATTTACACAGCAGGTACACAAAAAAAAACAACATAATTCAATCATACTAAAATAAAAACTTGCTTTACATATTTAAACAGAACAAAGTCCCTAGAAATATTCTTAAAAAAAAAAAAACATACATTTAATGTCAAAATATGAAATATAAAAAGCAACATTTATAACAAAGTCAAGGAACATTAGGTACACATTTAATTTAAGTTTAATTTAATGCTAGTTTTAAGGTCTTTGTCATTATAAAATTCGTCAATGCTGTAATAAGCTTTATTGACTAACAAAGCCTTGAGTTTATTTTTAAACATGTTCACATTCTGAATATTCTTTAATTCTGCTGGTAATCTGTTAAACAGATTGACAGACTGCACGCGTGACGAGTGTTTGACAACATTAATCTTTGCCTGCAGAATAGTAGGAAGATCTTTTCTGCGAGTATCTACTCTTTTTTTTCTTTCATCGTCTGTTTCAAATGCGTTTAAGTTTTTATTTAAATGAGTAAGTAGGACTAAAATATAAAGGCATGGCACCGTCAAAATTCTAAGTTTTACAAAACACTCCCTACATGATTCCATCTGGTTTAAGCGAAGCATGGTTCTTAATGCTCGCTTTTGCATTGTAAAGGCTGCCTTAATATTATATTTATAGCTGTTTCCCCAAAATTGAATGCTGTATCTAAGTTTAGATTCAACTAGAGCAAAATAGACGGTACGAAGTTGGGCAACAGACAAAAAATCCCTCAGAGTTCTGATAGCGTAACACGCACTACTTATTGTATTCGTAATTGAATCTAGTTCTGGCTTCCAATTAAGTAAAGAATCAATTTGTACCCCCAAAAATCTTAAACTTTCCACTATACAAATTTTTCTGCCTGAGGATTCTACGTTTAGTAAAGCTTTGTTGCCAACTGTAGATCTAAATATCATACATTTTGTCTTACTTACATTTAATTTAAGATTATTCATAGAAAACCAGCTTTCACAAGCAGCTATTAATACGTTTAATTTATATTTTAAGGTCCCTATATTGTCAGCAGCTATAACAGCACTCGTATCGTCAGCAAATATTATCAAGTCAGCATCTGGTAAAATGTTTTTAATGTATTCAGTTAGATCGTTAAGAAATATTATAAAGAAAATGGGGCCTAGCACCGATCCCTGCGGAACCCCTCTAGTTACAGTAAATAATTTCGATTTATGAATTTCTTCCACACCTTCGCGAAGTGATTTAATTTCGACGTACTGTTTCCGGTTGGTCAAATAAGAACTAAGAAGTTTTAAAACATTCCCTCTTATACCATAATGTTCTAACTTATCCAATAGAATGCAATGTTCTACAGTATCAAACGCAGAACTTAAGTCTAGGAATAAGCCAGCAACTTTAAGTTTATTGTTCAACTTATTTACTACGTTATTAACTAACGAGTCTATTGCATCTAGTGTCCCTTTATTGTTTTGGTATCCAAACTGATTACGGTTTATTATTTTTAAACTACTCAAATGTCCTACAAGCCTAGATTTGATCACTTTTTCAAAGAGTTTGGATAGCACTGGTAACAATGAAATGGGCCTGTAATTGCCTGGATCTGTTTTAGCACCTTTCTTAAATAGTGGTAAAACTCTGGCTAACTTAAATTGGTCAGGAAAGACGCCTTCATTAACGCAGTTGTTTATTATTTCAGATATTGGGTATGCCAGTATATCTATATTATCTTTGATTACGCTCAGTGGTATTTCATCGTGTCCAAATGACTTTTTACTTTCCATACCCTTTACCATTTTATAAATCTCTATCGGCATGACGTGATTAAAAGCCATAGACTTATCAAGTCTGTCAGTATTCTCAATTAAATGCTTCTTAGCCAGTTTCGGATTACCAGAGTTTACGCCTTTACTGTTGTCAAATTTTTCCGCAAAAATGTTAGCAATGTCTAAAGAATTACAAATTAATTTATTATTATGTTTAAGTATTATATTACCATTTTCGAAGTCATTGTTAATTTTGTTCCTCGTTTTATTGATTATTTTCCAAATTTCTTTGCTAGAGTTAGCTGCTTTGTTTATTTGATTACATACTTCCCTTTTTTTAGCGTTCCTAATCACCTTTTTATAAATTCTAAGATACTGTTCACGATATTTTAATAACGATTTGTCGCAATTAGCTTTATCTATAAAATTAAGTAATCTCTTCATTTTGCTGGATATCTTTATACCTTTCGTTAGCCATTTAGATCGACCAGTTCTTTTTAAGTTGATTTTAAGTTTATTTTTTTTAAAAGTACTAGAGTGTAGTTCTTTAAATTTTCGTATAAACGTGTTTGTACCTAAATTCCAGTCGTGCTCCAGTAGTTTCTGTCTGAATGCATTATTATTCTTCTCGTTATATAATCTTCTCTCTATGTATTTAAAACTATCGCATTGTGTAGTAGTAACTTTTTTCAAATATGTTGTACAGAAGAGGGCTGCATGTCCATCCGCTAATCGATTGTGGTCAATGTCTGTACTACCAATATTTTTATCACAGGTATTGGTCAATATATTATCTATACAAGATTCGGAGTTATTTCGCACAAATGTAGTTGAACTAAATAAATATCTAAAATTATAGCATTTCAATAGTGATGTAAACGAACTTCTTTTATCGTCCTGTTTTGACAAGTCAATATTAAAATCACCGCAGATAAAGCATATTTTATTGAAAAAGTACTGCAGTAATTGTTCCAATCTATCTAGAAAATCGTCAAAGTTTTTATTCACGGGTGTTCTATAGCAACAGATTATGTAAGAGTTTGTCTCAATGTCCCTTACTCCACATACCTCAAAGCTATTAGTTTTATATAGCCTTTTACAAACGTCCAAGTCCTCAACAGGCCTGTTTTTATGCGTTAATACTAAAGTACCACCTCTTGTTTTATTTAACCTTGTATTGCAAGAGCTTACGATATAATTAGGAAAAACAAATTGTGATACCATTATTCGGTTTAAAAAATGTTCACTTATACAAATAAAACTTATTTCGTTTGGTAATTCAGTTACATACACTTCGAGTTCATCCTTTTTATTATTTATTCCGCATAAGTTTTGGTGAAAGATAGTAAAATTTGAGTGACTATCCTTAAATATAGACGAGTTGTACAAATCACCAGCCAAGGGACTAGTCTCGAAAAAACTGACTGTGTTGTTCCATTTCGTCAAAGGAAGGATTTGAATATTCAGAACATGTGTCAATTTCTAATATAAGTTGCTGTATTTGATAAAATATACTAGATATGCCTCTATTGTTTACATTTCCATGTTTATTATAAGACATGAAGTCATAAGTTAGATTTAAATTTGAGTCAATTAAATATATGTAATTATGAGTTAAATTGTCATTATAAATTATATTATTAAATGCTTCTATCCGCCAGTTATACATCTCTTTATGATAATGATTTTTAAAAATAGGTACGCACAGTATTATATTTGTATGCTTAATAGGCATTACTTTATCCCGTATAAATTTTACCAGCTTATTGTAGTTACATGAGGTCTTGAAATCTTCATCTCCAATTTGGATGACGCAGTAGTCCTGACAGGTTAATTCTCTTAGTTTATCCTCCAATCCGTACATTAATTGCTCTACGCCACAGTTTGTTTTTATGTAATGGCATATTTGAAAAGTATCGCCAAATAATCTGGTAGCAATTGGTAGAATTTTGCTGGTTGAGTTGCTACTAAGGATCACAAGCTTCTTGTCCTTTTCATTCCTAAAATTATTGTGCCCGTCTGCGGCAGCACATGTCTGAGCGGTAGCTACGTCCACAGTGTCGCTCATCAGGTCATGACGAACGGCAGGCGCACACACATTGCAGTTACTTTGCATCAATACAGTAATACGGTCCATGAGGGCCGCTATCTCAAGGTGTGCAGTTTGTAATTGCTGTTGTAGGGTAATAATTTCTTGTTCCAAGGAGGAGACATTTACGTAGTCATTGGTGAAGACTTGCAATCTGGATAACGGTAAAGGAGATGGTGTAGAAAGTTCGTTGTGTTGATTTGCCTGAGATTGTCTCTTCTTCTTAGAGTTTTTACCTGGAGTTGTAAATAAGGAGGGCGACTGGCATAAAGATTTTAATGTTTTATTCTCTGCAGTTAACTTATTTATTTGCTTCTGTAGATCTGTATTTTCTATCAATATATTTCCTAGTTCATTTTCAGTACTCTCAAGTTTTAATGTGAGCTGAGAAATCATTTCTTTCATTTCTGAGGCTAATACTAGTTCCGACACAGTACCGTCAACACTCATAGACAATTTATTGGGAGTATTAGATTCAATAGATGTTTCGCCATCGGTCAGTATATGGGAATCAAGTAACACAGTAGTATAACTTCCTGGCCCCTACCAAAAAAGGAAAGGCCAAGAAGCTGCTACATATCCCTATATTACTGCGTATCTCAGAGTGTGAGATGGACCTGATCTGTGTGTAACGGTAAACAAGTGTATGTGATCCCTTCCGATGAAGCTAATTTTGCTGCCTGATCCGCTTTTACATTGACCATGATGCCAATATGAGATGGAATCCACTGTAGAATTATAGTTTTGTTAGTCACACGTAGCTCTAAAATGGTTTGAAGAATTACAAAGGCTATCAGGGAACCTCGAGAATTCAAGGGTAGTCGAGCCAGATGTAATCAAACACATTTAGAGTCAGTTAAAACCACAATATGCTGAATATCAAGAGTTAACGTGCAAGACAGGGCTTCGGAAATCGCTATCAGCTCGCAGTACATTGCAGCAGTATTAACCTTAATTTTAAATTTAAAAGTATTATTTAATTGAGGGTCGAATACAGCCGCTCCGTCTGTATAAATAAAGATTATAGAACGAATCGTAGTTAAAATTCAAATATTTGGTACTTAGGTCTTAATTCTAATATATCCATTGATCTCTTTGGAATGCATACATAAGGGATATCGATTATTAAAATATTATCTTCAATAATATGTTTTAGCTATAGGTCAAGACGGTTAAAATGAATCGTCATCATCATATCAGCCGAAAGACGTCCACTGCTGGTGGCAGGCGGGTTGGCGATCAAAGTGTTATTGTTGCAATGAACAAAGAATGCTGCTGCCCATTCTTTGGTAAGTCCCTTAGTCGCCTCTAGCGACACCCACGGGCAGTGATGGGATGGTGTTATTCTTTCAAGTTCGACACCATACAGAACAAATGTACCTATTTTTAAAATGAATAATAGTAATCTATTCTATTAAAATTAATAATAATGTCCTTTTGTTAGAATTGGTTAGTCCTTTTGTTAGATTTGGTTAGTAGAGGGGAACAAACTCTCATAGAGTTTGTTCCTTTCTACTAACCAAACCAGATTTTTTGATTTGCCAGTACATTTTTATAAATGAGACGGGTGACGCTGGAACCCTGAATTCATGCGCGACCAGACACGCACTTGTCTGGTTTTATAATTACCTATACTTACTCATAGGAACAAAAAACCACGAACCAGAATGTAAAAAAACACGTTTTTATTACCTGTACAATTCGTTGTCAAAATTAACGAACATGAATTTTGTGTACACTTGATAGTTTTGTAGAATGCCTCGAGCTGCAGACTGAGTGAGATTTGTAAAAGCAAGTTTTTCATCGCCCAGATAGAAAGCAAAAGTGACAAAGAAGGGATTTCACGCTGGAAAATAAAAAAATTGATTAGGGTGCCGCGCTGTACAATATTAGGTATCTAGTAAAAGGAGATCGTCGTTTCAGAGTCTTGGGACTCTCTATATACCTACTACTACAGTCATACTATACATTGAATTTCTATACTATATATAAAGCTGAAGAGTTTGTTTGTTTGTTTGTTTGAAGCTAATCTCTGGAACTACCTCTCGGATTTGGAAAATGTATTTTTGTATATGATATCCACATTCATGAGGAAGGCAATTATGTGATATGAGAATGAAAAAACGAGATATGCGCGTACGAAGTCGAGGGCAAAAGCTAATGTTATATATTGTTCAAATTTAAAAAAAATCGGGATCTACCCTGAGTAACAAGTTTGTATAATAATCAGCGAATGAGCAATTCAATCAATAAAATTATATTTACTCTAGAGCCGAGGTACAAACTTGAATTAAATGGATACATATGACTCAAGCCACTCTCTCATCTCTTTATAACAATAGACGGACAAATGTCAAGTATAACATAATAATGGCATCATTTCTGTCTTTCCGTGGCTGTTGTGTTAAAAAAGTGCCCGTATAAACTGCAAATTGTACGTTCTTGTATGAACTTTTGAACGAGTGGAGTTTATATTATGATCTCTAAATCTACAGATCGTAAAGGCCAAATCAACATACGTTTCATTATTATAAAAAACTGCAAACGAGTAAAACCTACGCCTGGTAATCTGACTACTAAGGGACTAAAATGAATTTCATTCTGTACAATATAACGAGAAACTCGCAGATTTGCTAAAACTTAAGTTGTTTTTGTTACATTTCTTAACTTACTCCGTCATGTTTCAACTTGTATTTTGAAAATTCTATCACCACTTCTATGTTAACCAGGCTTTGAAAAAATGCTTCAAAAGTTTGCCCTAGTACCTGAAAATTCAAAATAATCAACATACCTTGTCCCATTTGACTACATTTTGACAGTTACTTTTCAAGTGTGAAACACTTAACCTTTAAGTTTATGAATCTTATTGCAAGCTCTGTCTGATAAATTAATTATTTTTCCTTTAATGATCTTTTATAATTATAAAACTTACTTGACTTACTTGTAATTTATTATTATTTTTGACAATCTTGTAGCACTTTAATATTTGGACATAAGCCTGAAATGTTTCTGCAATCGCTTGCTGGCTGCATCCATTTTTTCTTGCAAGTAACAACTGAATATTCCATAGCACTACTTTATCCGTCAGTAAACTCATTAATCTCATTGCATAAATTATATTTGTATCAAGAGACACCACGACACAAAAATTAAAAATAATATTCCATGGAGGGTTGATAAACATAAAAAATAAATACAGAGCCATAATGATGTAAAATCCAAAGATTATTGCAACGCTCATCCAACTTCTCATGACGAATCGTTTAAGACTAGACTCATCACTAAGAAATCGGTGCACTTCTTGAAAGTGAAGAACAAACAAAACATTTGTTTTTGTTTGTGTGAAGTTAATGACACAGTTCATAATGAACCCAATACATCGAATACCGAAGTCGAAATAAGACGCAAACATCAGGTAATTAATAGAAGAGTATCGTCTGAAATTTTCATCCAGAAATGTTTCCAAGATGCGATAAATATAAGATGTCAAGAACGTTCCGGCACTACATAATATCACAAACTTATTAAAACAATTATTTGGATTTATGAAATTGTTTTTGACGTAGTATTTGGGGTTAAACACAAGAATTTGCATGAAATTCAGAGGAAAAAAAAGTTGCGCAACTTCTGTATCGATTTTGTTATTCCTATTATTATCAGTTTTGTGATTGATTCTTATTTTGTTTCCAATATTTTTTTTCAGTGCCTCCATTATGTGTGTCGATAGCAAAGTAAGATGTACACTCACAAGTGATATTAAAAATGCTTGAAATTCCGGCTGTCATTAAGTAATTATGTTTTGCTTACTATGCGTGAATGTACGTGCATAACGTAGCAGGTATTAAAGACAATTAATTTTCCTTGAAGTACAGTCTGTTGTCAACATTATCTGACCCACCCTAAAAACAAACAAATTTGGACCCTCTGACAGTTACATTGAGGTTTATTCAATTTATATGAGCTTATCAGACAAGTGCTCTATGACTTGATGACCAAATACAATTATAATACAGACACGCAAATTTGATCTTTAAAACGTTAGCATTAGGTTATATGATATAACTACTTGTAATAATATAATTAGTGTTATTGCTTACTTTAATAATTGTGTTCAAGTCATTCTGGTCCCGTGGTCTGTTATGTTAAAAGTACACTTTGTAAACAAGCATATTACAAATTAGAAGATTACATTCAGGATAAGAATGCTTGGAAACATGCTGGTCCTGCTCCATAGGACAATCAAGGGTGTAGACAAAATCAAACTGGTTGATTTATGAATTAACTTTATAGATGGGTATACTGTTTCTTTTTTGTGTTTTTATTTTCTGTTTAATTGGTGGTTATTAAGATTATCTGTAAATATGTGAGTACCATTTACCTAATTTTTTTTTTTTTAGAAAAGGAATAAGTACCTCTGCTGGTTATACTTTGTTCTTATAAGTAGCATACTCTGGGTGTATCGTCCTCACATAATATTAAATTGATTTTTGTATACCAAATTTTGTAAAGTCGTTATTTGAAAAGAGTAACTATGGAGTTTCTTGTCCGTTCTTCTCCATAAGAATCTACCTTTCCGAATGGACAGTAGAGTCACTTTATTAATATATTTTACTGAACTGTAAATGCTGACGTTCAAAAGTGCCGTTTAATGGCCTAATTGAAATAAACGTTTTTGACTTTTGACTTTTTTGACTTGACTTTTGTCTGTGTCTCAAGTCTGAGAAAAACAAGTTGTTAAATCAAATCCTGCGACGATAATTATATAAGATATTGTTTTGCTTTCAATTTAGAATTTATTCCAAAACTGTTTCTTGTATTATTGTAAAGAACTATAGAGGGATAACCTTCGAATATAAACATTCTAAAATGGTTATATTTTCGCAGAACTTGTAATAAGTGGGTAGTTGAAAAATAAATATTCGTATTTATTATAAAACTGGTATTCAAATGCTACTAAGGGTATGCAGTGACTTTGCGCAAACATATTTTACCTTGCCTTTCTAAATTGCAAAAACAACGTCTCTTTACAATTTTTTATTTTCTATTTTATAGGTACCTATTTTCTTTCTATTAGCATGTCTCAATGGAGTGACTATTTAAAAAATAATCTATTTGCACGAGGAGAAGGTTGGCTGCTTGTGCTCTGCAAGAATAAACTTTATGAAAGTATGCTATATGGTTCAAATTCTTTAGAATATTGCTAGACGCAATATTCTATTGCATGCATTATAACCAAGATCAAATTTTAATGCAGCTTATAAGAGTTGAGTTGGTCTTGTGGTCACTGAGGTAGTGCGATGTTCATCGTTATCGAACGTTGCTCTTGCGCTGTTTTTTTATTATTTTATTACACTTTTTTTACATTTCTTTAATGGACGACGTAGGGTCTTGTCTTTTTAAACGGGCAGTTTATATAGAAATAAAAGTAAACAATTTCAAGTTTAAAATGTTTAAATTTCATTAAAACACTTAGGTAAGATAAAGTAAGTATATGCTCATATATTTCCAAACTAATATACATTTTTTATATTAGTATGCCATAATCAAATCTAACCATTTATATACATTAATAAAAAAGGCATGCTTATGCTGAAAAGTTTGTTATCGAGAAAATGAATTCATCTGTGAAATGCTTAACAGATTTATAGCTGCCTCTATGTAGTGCACATGTTATTTAAATAGAAAAAATCTATTTATAACAATAACATCACCACATAATCTGCAACATTTAATGTGTAAAAATACCTACTAGATTAATTAGTAGCGGATTGGCGCACCGTCCCCTGCTATAACTTGTAAGCGGCTACGCATACCACGCACCATATTCTAACACAAATCTTTGCCTCTCATGTGCTCCCAAGTCGATTTCACGATCTCAGCCAAGTTGTGTTTGTATAGATTTTCTATAGGGTTCAATTCAGGACTTTTAGATGGCCAATTAATAACTGTCTCACCTTCTTTAGCAGCTAACCAATCCTGCCCAATGGAGGGTCCAAATTCGTTTTTTTTTAGAGTGGGCCAGATAATGTTGACAACAGACTACAAAACCGTTTCGGAATTTCAGTAGAACTTCTAACTGTGTCCAAACAAAGTTAATTTAATCAAATATCTATTTAAATTATTAAATGAATGATAAAATGAGAGTAAACAAATACGGTACCTAAAGGTCTTCATGATTCCTAAACGTAAACTTTATACCAAAAAGTAACATGTGAAAAATCTAAACTAAAGTGACGACCCTAAATAAAAATGAAATCCAATAAATTGTAACGCCTATATAACATAAAGTGGAAATAGTGTCATCAAATGGCAAAGAAACTGTTAAAATGACAGCTTCAATAAAATTCAGTGGGGGTCGGTCGACAGACGCTGTGACAAGTGGACGTGTGTCAACTTTCGGCTAGAAATTGTGTCGCTAAAATCTGTGATTGGCCGCGTTTAAATTTTTGCAATTCCTTGTCGCTCTTGAACTGTTTTAACCCATACTTCACGCCCACTGGGTGGTCCTTGAAAGAGACAAATAGTTTTTTGACATTGCCGTCTCGAACATCGTTTGAAAAAGTGGCATAGATTGGTGAGTTCCGAACCTGCAACCTCTCACGGTGGGGCAATTTGAGCCGAGCACCTGACCACCGCGCCATCGAGCAAGTAGCAGCGAGCGTCGAAATATTGGTGTGCTACGCGTGGCTGACGTCATCTGTGCCTTCTACGCGCGGAGGCGACTACGTGTGCTACGAGCGTGCTACGAGTTTTGTATCGGCTACGAAACAAAGCTATTACATCTGAAAGAGAGAAGCATTTTTGTGGCAAGTGTTATCGTTTATATTAAATTTCTATTAACAAAAAAGACTTTGCACGTGACTCCAAATACATCCATACATCTACGGTGAATACTTCTTGCATTATGTCGGGCGTACAGCGCACTCCACTATCAAAATTGCAAAGTCAATGTCAGACTCAATCACAATCTGAACCTGACATAAATGCGGCAATTGACATGAGTGAATATGTAACAAATAGAGGCAAACGAGCAACAAAAGAAAATCCTCAAGAAATTGAGCCCGCTTTAAATAAACAGGAACTAACTGATCTGCTCAGCTTGTGGAGAAATGATCAGGACACTCGTGTGACTAAGATGCTGGAGTCACAAACAAACTTGATACAAAAATTAATGTCCGACGTAATTGAGATTAAGGCGCAGAATGCCGATATCCAAAAGTCGAACACCGAGATTCGAAAGACAAATGCCGAAATTGAAAGGTCAATGCAACATTTTAACCAGAAATTTGAAGAAATGAAAAAAGAAGTCGAAGAGTTACAGAAAGAGAGAAAAGAACAGAGAGGCTACATAGAACAACTTGAAAATAAAATAAGAGATCTGCAGTATAAGACTCGCTCATCATCTGACGAAATAAGAAATATTCCACAATTAGAAAATGAAACTACTGCCAAATTATCAAATACCATCTGCAGTATCAGTCAACTTGTTGGAACACCAATATCTCCTTCCGAAATCCATGATGTGTATCGTCAGCCCGGAAAACCCAGCCAAACATCACGTCCGGTCGTAGCAGAATTCACAACGGTACATACCAAACAAAATCTACTAATGGCTATCCGTTCATACAACAAAACTAAAACTTCAAAGGATGACAAACTTAACACGGAATTGATTGGTGTCCCAGGCAAACGCCAGGCCATCTATGTCGAAGAGCGACTGTCCGCCAGCTCGAAGAAGCTGTTCTACTCGGCGCGACAATTTGCAAAGAATAACCAATATACCTTCTGCTGGATCAGTAACGGAAATATTTTCCTCCGCAAGCAAGTTGGTGAGAAGCAAATTCTTATCCTCTCAGAAAAATGTCATCAAGACCTCGATACCAATGTACCTAAACTGACAAAGTGACTAGGAAAATGCATGATACCTTTGTCATATAAACCAAAATTTTCTTTAAATTTTTTACAATTAGTTATCTGCTTAGTAACATACACTTAAGTTTACATTTTACAAAAAAACACACATCAAAACACATTCTGTAAAAACGTTTTAAACACTTCCATACTCACTCACATATACACGTACAACCTCTTAAAGGCTCCAATCCCGTTGTTATTATTTATTTATTTTTTATTTAAAACTCAACAAGACCATAGCTCCACCTGTACTCTCACCGGTAAAGGGAATTATTTTGATTATTTTTCTCTTCTTAATGGCTAACTTAATTAACATCAATAACGATCTTGACAAAATAAGCCAGGGAAAATCCTTAGTATGCAATCCAGACGAATGTCTTAATTATACAGATACATCTGAAAATAATATAAATCTATTGCATATAAACATCCGTAGTATAAACAAAAATTTTCCGCACCTTCAAGTACTGCTGAATTTGTTAAATGTAGATATTGATGTTTTTGTTTTAACCGAATGTTGGCTCAGTAAAGTCAACAATATACCACTACTGGACGGTTTTGAGTCACATTACACAAATACAAACTGTAACCAAAATGACGGAATAATTATTTACACTAAGTCAAGCCTGCATACTACAGTATGGGAACCAGATTTTTCGGGTGGAAATTGTCTAGTGTGTCACTTAGACAAAAGGCTGTCTGTGGTAGCGATCTATCGCTCTCCATCATTAAATTCGAGGGAGAATTTTGACAATTTCTCAACCAGTCTAATAAACACTTACGACAATATTAAATCTATATGCCCTAATATCGCTCTTGTAGGCGACCTAAACATCGACATACAACAGAATAATATGAATGAACGATCCTTGGACTATCTCGCACTAAATGCATCCTATGGTCTTATCCCAACACACTTATGCCCCACTAGAGAGGAGAACTGTTTGGATCATATATTTTTAAAATCAAATCTAATTACTACTACACTAGTTTTAGAGGCGTACGTAACGGACCACAAACCAATACTCTTGAGTATGAAAAATGCGAATCCTTCACATAAATTATACACAAAAACTTCTCTCAACCATCAAGCTATTGTGCACGGGTTGGAAAATGTGGATTTCAAAGTAATATATGAGGTCGAAAACATAAATGCGGCAGTAAATAAATTCATATGCATAATAAAATCAATAATATCAAATCATTCAAAACAAGTTAAAATCCCTAGAAAAAAGAGAATTATTAAACCCTGGATAACCCCTGGTCTTTTAAAATGTATTAAAAATAGAGATGAAATGCACATTAACTCAAAAAAATCACCAGACAATATTATTCTGAAAACTACTTATTTACGTTACCGCAATTTCTGCAACAACTTACTAAGAAAACTAAAAATGTCTTATGAAACCGTTCAACTTGAAAAAACCAAAGATAATCCCAAAGCTTTATGGAAAACCATTAAACAAATAACAAGTACCCACAAAACAAAACTTAGCTCAGTGGAGCTACTCACAATACGAGACAGCCCACAATCTGCAATTAATGAGGTAGGCCAATTTTTTACAAACATTGGAAAAAACTTGGCTACGAAAATAATGAATGAGACTGCATCATCACCGGCAGGTAGCCGTCCCTCACTTTCACCTACGGACACCCAAAACTCACCTGTAAACTCTCTTACCATCCTGGAAGTAGACGAAGCTGATGTTGAGTCCCTAATCCTACAGCAACGCTCTGATTGTGCAGTCGGATGGGACGGCATATCATCACTAATACTGAAAAACTGTCGACATGTACTGGTTCCACCAATTACTTACCTTTTTAATCGTTGCCTGAGCGAGGGTGTCTTTCCGGAGGCTTTTAAAAAAGCGATGGTTCATCCAATACACAAGGGAGGGAGCAGAGACTGTGTTAATAACTACAGGCCGATATCGGTCCTTCCTGCACTCTCTAAACTTCTTGAAAAAATTTTGAATAACTCTCTAAGGAAATTTCTTGACAGACACCAACTTATTGCTAATAATCAATACGGATTTCGGACAAGTCTATCTACAGAAGATGCAGTTCTAGATTTCACGCAACAAGTTGCCTCAAACCTAGATAAAAAATCTAAATGCCTAGGTATATTCTTGGACCTTTCGAAGGCGTTTGACACAGTCTCTGTTCCCAAACTCATCGCGAAGCTGGAAAATATCGGTGTGCGTGGATTGCCTCTGGAAATTTTTAAAGATTACCTAAAAGATCGTAGGCAATGTATTAAAATTGATTCCTACTTGAGTGATGAGTTTCTAGTGTCCTACGGTGTTCCCCAGGGGGGGATCCTTTCCCCGACACTATTTCAGATATATTTAAATGACCTCTGCAGTTTGAGTATCCCAAACACTAGAATATATGTCTACGCAGACGACACCGCGATTCTTGTAGACGGAATCACTTGGGACATTGTAAAAACTAATGCGGAGATGGCCATGGGTAAAGTCATGACGTGGTTAAACTCGAACCTTCTTACATTAAATTTACAAAAAACAACATATATTCCTTTTTCTATACGTCGTAACGCTAAACCACCCCCTTCTTTTACTATAACTGCTCATTCCTGCACACACCTACACACTCACTGCACTTGTCTTCCGCTTGTAAGATCCGAATGTGTGAAATACCTCGGAGTACAGATAGACGACGGACTGAGATGGGACCACCAAATTGACGCTGTCACCACCAGAACACTACGTCTTATACATATATTTAAGTCTCTCAGAGTGTCCGCCAACCTAAAAATTCTCAAGATGGTGTACCTTGCATTATGCCAATCAGTGATTGGTTATTGCATAGTTGCATGGGGCGGTGCCACAAAAACCAGCTTTCTGAGGGTGGAGAGAGCTCAGAGAGCTATACTTAAAGTCATGATGAAAAAGCCCTATAGGTATCCAACAAATGAAATATTCTCAGACTGTAAAGTAATTACCGTTCGTCAGCTTTATGTGCTTAGATCCACCCTTAGAAAACACGCAGGCCTTCCACCTCCTATACCAAATAAACGCACTTACCTACCACCAACTACCCAACACAAGACTTCCTTCGCTAAACGCCAATATTATATACTAAGTACTCATATTTATAAAACCATAAACAATCACCTTAACATCATAAATTTAAACTCACATGCACTAAAATCCAAAGTAACAGAGTGGCTGCTCCTAAAGGATTACTCTTACACGGAGTCTTTACTTACATATCTAGTGTAATACACGCACACACTCACCCACACACCATCAGACACACACATACACACATACACACACACATACACACACCCACATCCACCACTCACACACAATTTCACTATTAAAATTTGTATACCATACAGTAGAATGGCACAGTCCACTCTAGATAAGTTTTGTTGGAATTGTAAACCCTGACCGTATATTACTGCCTCTTAAAATACAGGTATATCCTAGTTTAAGAGGTAGAGTATAATTTTTTTACAGAGCTTGCAACACAAACTTTTAATATATTTTTAAACTTAATATCAAACTGTATCTAAAATTCTGTATGTTTTTGGATAAAATAAAGATTATTATTATTTCCTTTATTCATTTGTATATACATATAAATTACATTTTTAAATATTAAAATACAGAGATATAAAAATATTTAAAAATATAAAAAATAGTAGCCCACCGGTATCGGGAACAGGGTCCAAGCTACCGGTGGTCAGGGCCCCTGAGAGAGGAACCTCCTAACTATACGAGCCGTATCCAGGAGTACTGCTTTCTGGATCAAGCCCTTGATCCAGCTGCCCAACGAGAGCCTCTTTAGATGTTGGTCGAGGCTCTTGGCAATTATGCCATTGGCCGTCACGACTATCGGCACAATGACTGCTGTGTACACATCCCACATGTCGACAACCTCGCGAGCCAAGTCAACATACTTCGTTTGTTTATCTTTCTCAGACTTCACGAGGTTCGCGTCATGAGGGACTGCTATATCAACAATCATTGCGCGACGCTCTAGTCGATCTATCACCACTATGTCAGGCTTATTGGCAACAATAGTCCTGTCAGTGATGATAGACCGATCCCAATACAACGTGCAATTGCCATTTTCGAGAACTGGGTCGGGCACATACCTATAGTACGGTACCTCCGATTCCACAAGATTGTATTTAAGAGCAAGTTGCTGGTGGATAATCCTGGCTACAAGGTTGTGCCTGTGCAAATAGTCTCCGTTAGCCAGACTAGAACAACCGGAAATAATGTGGCGGATGGATTCCCCGGGCCGGTAACATGCCCGACATATGTCAACCGTACCGTCCTTCACAATGTATTTCCGGTAGTTGTTCGTCATCATAACTTCGTCCATAATCGCACAGACAAAACCTTCGGTTTCCACGAAGAGGTCACCAAAACGCAGCCAGGCTACGGACGCTAGAAAGTCTACATCGGGCCCATGTAGGACCCGGTAAAAGCGTCCGTGAAGCTCCTTGCTCTGCCATACCTCCCTGCGGTCATTAGTATCTAATACCACAGGTTTGCGCCAGTTCTCGTTAGCCAAGGAGAGCGCAGTAAGGCCTTTGTCCACCGCTACCACATCCCGATGCATACCCACGTCGGCCTCTAGGAAGAACTCCCTAAGGTTGCATATCTCGCGGTTGTGCAGGGTCTTAGCATTGAGGAAGCCACGACCCCCGCACTTCCGCGGGATATACAACCTCATCACCGATGACCGTGGGTGATGCATCCGATTTGCGGTAAGCAGTGAGCGCACCCTCCTATCCAGGGCGTCAAGTTCCGTCTGAGTCCATTTGAGTATGCCGAAAGAGTACATCAATACCGGCATGACCCAACCGTTAAAGGCGCGCACCTTGTTTCCGCCTGATAAAAGACTGTTGAGTACTTTATTCAGGCGGCCAAAGAAGCGCTCCTTCAACGATTGTTTCACGTTAGAAACACTGATGCCCAACGCTTCCGACATACCCAAATACTTGTAAGTTTCGGTTGAGCTGAAGGATCTAAGGTTTATGGAATCCGAGAGTTGGGTTCTCACGGATTCCATAATCTCCCCTCGCTTCACATGCATGACTGCACATTTGTCCACACCAAATTCCATACTGATGGCGCTACTGAAGGTTTCTGTTACCTTCAGTAGCTTCATCAGTTGCAAGTTGTTGGGGGCAAAGAGCTTCAAGTCATCCATGTAAAGGAGGTGAGATATGACCTGACCACCTCTTCTCAACCGATAGCCTTGACCCGAACCTTCCAGCAGTGTACTGAGAGGGTTGAGGGCCAGACAAAACCACAGTGGACTCAGGCTGTCCCCCTGAAATATACCACGCTCGATCCTTATCGGGTCGCTGTTCACCTGGATCTGTCGACATCCTGGATAGCGAAGGACCGTCCTCCACTGCCCCATACACGACATCAGGAAGGTGCGTAGAACTGCATCTACTTTATACAGCTCCAGCACCCTCATGAGCCATGTATGTGGCACCGAGTCATAGGCCTTCTTGTAATCTATCCAGCATGTCGACAGATCCCTTCGAGAACGACGAACCTGTTGACTAATGGCAATATCCATGAGGAGCAGCTCCTTAGTACCGCGGGACCGGTTCCTACATCCATTCTGAGAGGCAGACATTATTGAATTAGTTTCAATGTGACTGTTAATCTTTGCTCTCAAAATGGATGTAAGAACTTTATAGACCGTCGGTAAACACGTGATCGGTCTATAATTCTGAGGCACCGCGGTACTACCTGATTTATGGAGCAGGTGGGTTATTCCTGTAGTTAGGAACTGGGGCAGCGACCCTGACTCTAAGGCAGACTGGAATTGAGATGCCAAGCGAGCGCGCGATCTTTTGAACCATTTGATCCAAAAATTGTGCAGCCCGTCCGGCCCTGGAGATTTCCAGTTAGGCAACGGACGGACTGCACGAGCTACATCTTGGGGGCTGATGGTAATTGCCCCCATTTCTGGTATCGGATCGCACGCGCGCTCGACCTCCCGAGTCCAATCACCCTCGGTGTGACTGACAGGCACCGACCAGATGTTGCGCCAGAATGAACACATGACGTCATCATCCGGTAGGCGCGTATCAGTCACACCTTGGTCCGGTCGCTCCCAAGCCCTATAAACCCACCTCTCATTGCTTTGGAATGTGCGATTCTGAGTGTATCGCTCCACTCGCCGCTTGTACCGACGTATACGGTTTGCCCATGCATAGATTTTCTGCTTCAGGAAGTCGATACGCTCTGTGACGCGGGTTAGATAATCCCGAGGACTAGTATCAGTCCCCGAGAACGCCCGCCTCACAAAGCGCATCACTCTACGGCGAGTGTTGCCCTCCCTGAAGCAGATAAGTTTGCCGATGAGTGCTCTAGCCTCACCGATACGACGCTCGATCCTGCACTGCCAAGCTGGTACAGCTGGTCGTGTAGCTCTGTCACTTTTGGGAAATTTGACATGAGCTACACGACATGCCGCTGCAGCCGCACAGTACAAGATTGAGTGGGTATCGGCGAGGTCTTCGCTGCTATCAAAACAATTTGTTAGCTGCGAATCTAGAGCACACACCAGCGCCTTATTTTTATTATGCATGGGCAAACGAGGTAGACGGGGTCTAAACTCAGGCGGTGTGGAGCGATACTCTCGAAAAGCATCCTCCAAAGCGCTCCTCAATCGCTCATTGCAATGGGTACTCACGGATATAGCCCCATCATCATCATCTTCACCGACGTTGTTCGGTCGCGGTGAAACACTAGATTGTATTTGCACCGCGGCCGGTGGCGAAGCAGGTGAGACGCGGCCACTCCGTGATTCCAGACGCAGTCTATCAAGTACGGCGTCATCCAACATACGGTTACGCAGGATGACCCGCACCTGATCCGATAGTCGTTGGGCTGATACGTTGACAGCTGGCTCAAGCACCTGAAACAGAGAGAGCATCCGACCACGGTACGCAGTCAAGTTAGTTCCCCCCTCTGTAGCCCCATAGTATGAGCGCATGACGTTTTCATTGATGGTTTGCGTCCATCGCATGCGCTGCACACTTCCACCGGGAGCTGGGACCCTATCAGAGGCCGGTGGGCCTCGAGGTCCTAAGCCGTCCGGCGGCCGGCGTCCTCTTCGTCGACGTGCAGGTAGTGGCGACGTGGGCGGCGAGAAGTACTCTTCACTTGAGCTCGACGCAACTGCCACGGCCGGTATCACAGCACTCACGGTGGGGCTGGGTTCCGGCGGCGGCGAGGCGGAGCTGAGCGATGAGGCCGGAGGTGGTAGGCGTGCTTGTCGAGCTGCGGCTCTAGTCAACATATTTTTTCATTGTTCTTCGGTTTTCTTCAATGTTGGAACATATGTACATACTATTACAGTCTTATGTGCTTTTTTTTTTCTTTGTTATTGCCATTTTGATTTGATTAATTGACTGATTTATTGGTATTTAAAATTGATAAAATTGGGAGTGAAAAAATTTGTGTCACTTGGTTGACAGTCGAGCCACAGATTATATTATTATTATTCTCTTTATTCATTTTCCTTACATACTAATTTACATTTTTAAATATTTCTTTAAAAAAACATTAAAAAATTAAAAAAAAAACATTTAAAAATATAAAAAGTAGTAGTCCGCCGATGTCGGGAGCAGAGTCCAAGCTACCGGTGGTTAGGGTTCCAGAGAAAGGAACCTCCTCACAATACGAGCCGTATCGAGGAGTACTGCCTTCTGTATCAGGCCCTTTACCCAACTGCGTAACGCCAACTTCGACAGATGGTCGTCGAAGCTTTTGGCCATCAGGCCATTGGCCGTAACGACAATCGGCACAATGACAGCTGATTCCACATTCCACATGTCGACAACCTCGTGTGCCAAGTCGAGATACTTGATTTGTTTCTCTTTCTCAGCCTTCACGAGGTTCTCGTCATGTGGGATGGTAACATCGATTATCATTGTGCGGCGCGCTAATCGGTCTATCACCACGATATCCGGCTTATTGGCAACAATAGTCCTATCAGTGATGATAGACCGATCCCAGTACAACGTGACATGGTCATTTTCGAGAACTGGGTCGGGCACATACTTGTAATACGGTACCTCAGAATCCACAAGATTGTATTTCAAAGCAAGTTGCTGATGGATAATCCTGGCCACTTGGTTATGCCTGTGCAAGTACTCGCCGTTAGCCAGACGAGAACAATCAGAGATAATATGTCTGATGGACTCACCCGGACGGTGGCATGCCCGACACATGTCAACCGTCCCGTCCTTCATAATATGTCTCCGGTAGTTATTCGTCAAGATAACTTCGTCCATAATCGCACAGACAAAACCTTCGGTTTCCCCGAAGAGATCTCCGAAACGTAGCCAGGCCACGGACGCTGAGAAATCTACATCGGACCCATGAAGAGCCCGATAGAAGCGCCCGTGAAGCTCCTTACCTTTCCATACCTCCTTGCGGTCATCTGTAGTAAGTATCACAGGTGTGCGCCAGTTTTCTTTAGCCATGGACAACGGGGTGAGTCCCTTGTCCACTGCGACCACATCTCGGTGCATACCCACATCGGCTTTGAGAAAATATTCTCTGAGACTGCACATCTCGCGGTTGTGGAGAGTCTTAGCATTTAAAAAGCCTCGACCTCCACACTTCCGCGGGATGTACAATCTCATCACCGACGATCGTGGGTGATGCATCCGGTTTGCGGTCAGCAGTGTACGGACCCTTCTATCCAGGGCGTCGAGTTCGGTTTGAGTCCATTTGAGTATGCCGAAAGTGTACATTAATACCGGCATGACCCAACCGTTGAAGGCGCGCACCTTATTTCCACCCGACAAAAGGCTGTTTAAAACCTTTTTCAGGTGGCCAAGGAAGCGCTCCCTCAGCGATTGCTTCATGTCAGTACCGTTAATGCCCAACGCTTCCAACATACCCAAATACTTGTAGGTTTCGGTTGAGCTGAGGGATCTAACCTGTATGGAATCCGAGAGGTGAATTCCCTCAGATTCCATAATCTCCCCTTTCTTTACATGCATGACTGCACATTTGTCCACACCAAATTCCATCCTGATGGCACTACTGAAGGTTTCAGTTACCTTTAGTAGCTCCATCAGTCGCAAATTGTTGGGTGCAAAGAGTTTCAGATCATCCATGTAAAGAAGGTGAGATATGGCCTGACCACCTCTTCTCAACCGATAGCCTAGGCCTGAATCCTCCAGCAGTGTGCTTAGAGGATTCAGAGCTAAGCAAAACCAAAGTGGACTCAAATTGTCGCCCTGAAATATTCCCCGTTTAATCCATACAGGCTCATCACTCCCTTGGATCGGTCGACATCCTGGATAGCGAAGGACTGTTTTCCATTGCCTCATACATGACTCAAGGAAGGTGCGTAGAGTTGCGTCTATTTTGTACAACTCCAACACCTTCATGAGCCATGTATGTGGCACAGAATCATAGGCCTTCTTGTAATCTATCCAACATGTCGACAGATCCTTGCGGGATCGACGAACCTGTTGGCTTATGGCCATGTCTATGAGGAGTAGCTCCTTAGTGCCGCGGGACCCCTTCCTACATCCATTCTGAGAGGCGGACATAATTGAGTTACTCTCAATGTGCTCATTAATTTTCGCTCTCAGGATGGATGTAAGAAGTTTATAGACCGTCGACAAACAAGTAATCGGTCTATAATTCTTGGGTTCCGCGGGACTACCTGTCTTATGGAGCAGGTGGGTAACGCCAGTTGTTAGAAACTGTGGTAGCGACCCAGAATCTAAGGATAATTGGAATTGAGATGCCAGGAGCGCGTGTGAGCTGCTATACCACTTAAGCCAGAAGTTGTGCAGTCCGTCCGGTCCAGGAGATTTCCAATTCGGTAACGGACGGACTGCTTTGGCTACATCCAATGTTGTTATGGTAATTTTTTCCATTTGTGGTATAGCTTCGCACACGCGCTCGACATCGCGCATCCAGCCACCTTCAGCGTGACAGATGGGCACCGACCAGATGCTGCGCCAGAATATACTCGTGGCGACATCATCCGGGCGGCACACGTCTGTCACACTTTGTTCAGGTCGCTCCCAAGCTCTGTACACCCACCTCTCATCGCTCTGGAACATGCGATTCTGCGAGTATCGATCAACCCGCCGCTTGTACCGCCGAATACGGCTTGCCCATGCACAAACTTTCTGCTTCAGGAAGTCAATGCGCTCTGTGACACGGGACGTGAAATCTCGAGGGCTTATTTCAGTCCCCGAAAACGCCCGCCTCACAAAGCGCATCACACGTGGTCGTGTATTGCCCTCCCTGAAGCAGTATAGTTTGCCGATGAGTGCCCTAGTCTCATCGATACGCCGCTCGATCCTGCGCTGCCAGGCTGGTGCAGCTGGCTTTGGTCGTATAGCTTCGTCACACCCAGGAAACTTTACGTTTGCTATACGACATGCCGCAACAGCCCCGCAATACAGGATTGAGTGCGTATCAACGAGGCTCTCGCTGCTTTCGAAGATGTTTTGCAGCAGCGAGTCCAAAGCACACACCAGCGCCCTATTCTTTTTGTGCATAGGCAACCGTGGTAATCGGGGCCGAAGTTCGGTCGGAGTTGATCTATACTCACGAAGCGCATCCTCCAGCGCGCTCCTCAGTCGATCGTTGCACTGGCTACTTACCGTGACAACTCTATCATCTACCTCATCGCTAACATTATTGGGCCGCGGTGTGATCCTACCATTAACTGGTGCTTGTACCGCGGTCCGTGTCGGGGTCGAGATGATAAGGTTGTTCAGTACCTCTGAGCGCAGCCTATCAAGTGCGGCATCGTCCAACCTGTGATTACGTTGAATGACCCGCACCTGATCCGACAATCGTTGGGCCGAGACGTTAACAGTTGGTTCCAAGTCCTGAAACAGAGACAGCATTCTGACACGGTACGCAGTGAGGTTAGTTCCCCCCTCTGTAGACCCATAGTATGCGCGCATGACGTTTTCATTCATGGACTGCGTCCATCTCATGCGCTGCACACAACCACCGGTAGCGGGGACCCGGCTCGGAGCCGGTTGGCCCCTAGGTCCCAAGCCCCTCGGTGGCCGGCCTCTCCCTTGCCGACGTACAGGTGTTGGCGACGTCGGCGGGGAGAAATACTCGTCACTCGAGCTCGACGCAACTGCAACCGCCGGTGACAATGGTGATCCGATGTCCGGCGGCGGCGAGGCGGAGCTGAGCGACGGGTCCGGAGGTGGTGGGCGTGCGCGTTGTAAAGCTGCTCTCGTTAGCATAGTTCAAGCATTCCTTTCATATTTTCGTTGTGTGTCGTCGTGATTTAATTGTGACAGATGTCATAATATGTCGGTCGTATAATAATTTTCTTTTTCTTCTCGCATATTGTTTGCTTTTTGGATTTGTTTAGGTTCTATTGCTTATTTTACTGGTTCTTGGAATTTCTTTTGCAAAATTGTGGATGTGTGAGACCGAAAAGTATTATTTAAAGATGAAATTACGATTACGAAAAACAGAGCTTGATCTGACAGCCAGAGTTGCCAGCTTATTATTATTCTCTTTATTCATTTTCCTTACATACTAATTTACATTTTTAAATATTTCTTTAAAAAAACATTAAAAAATTTAAAAAAAAACATTTAAAAATATAAAAAGTAGTAGTCCGCCGGTGTCGGGAGCAGAGTCCAAGCTACCGGTGGTTAGGGTTCCAGAGAAAGGAACCTCCTCACAATACGAGCCGTATCGAGGAGTACTGCCTTCTGTATCAGGCCCTTTACCCAACTGCGTAACGCCAACTTCGACAGATGGTCGTCGAAGCTTTTGGCCATCAGGCCATTGGCCGTAACGACAATCGGCACAATGACAGCTGATTCCACATTCCACATGTCGACAACCTCGTGTGCCAAGTCGAGATACTTGATTTGTTTCTCTTTCTCAGCCTTCACGAGGTTCTCGTCATGTGGGATGGTAACATCGATTATCATTGTGCGGCGCGCTAATCGGTCTATCACCACGATATCCGGCTTATTATTATTATTATTATAATTGACAGTTTATAACCATCTAGTAAAAACACATCAATGTGCTCATCAAACACGCGTCATTAGTATCAGTGTTGTCCAGAAAAGAGAAGGAGTGCCTCCAAATGCAAGATGAAACAATTGGCGATGGAACCACAGTTTATAATAAGGGATGAGAACGTGGTGTTAAGGTCGCCACCGCAGAAGAAAATTGTAATGCTGCCTACGATCAATGCGGAGGTAAGTGCTCAATATTTAAATAGGGCAATAAGGAAGGATGATTGTGTGCGGGGTTCCGCTCTAGTTACGTTTCCGAGAAAACTTAGAAGATAAGTTTATATAAATGTAATAAACCATAATGTTACAAGTAGAGGGTTGTTTTTAGGGTTTGTCAGATAATGTTGACAATATACTGTACCACGTTTCGAGTAAATTTAACTTAATAGAGAGTTTTCTTATACGTCACCGGAAAATTTCGTACTCCGTAAAATTGTAGTAAATCTTTATTAGACTTTAATTTCTCGATATACACTTCTGGACACATCTATTGGCCCACCTTAAAGTTTAGGTTTCGATGGCCCCTACCGAAATATGATTGCTAGATTGAACAAAAACTGTTGATGCAGTTTTAAACCTGATACATTTTACCATCTTTTTCGATCGTATTGTTTTAAATTTCAATTCAGAATACCATACGACATGGAGCTACGCCTAACAAGTCGGATATGCGCCTTGTTAAAGGCAATTGATTTTTTAATAAAAAACATGTTTTATTAAATAAAGGTTTAATTTAATAACGCGTGTTGCCTCCATGGGCATCTACCACAGCTCTCATACGATTAGACATAGAGTTTATCAACCGCTCTATGCAATTTTGAGGGATCATCTCCCATTCCTCTTCTATGGCAGTTTTCAACTCCTGCATCGTCTGGGCAACTGGCTGACGAGCCCTAACACGTCTTTTTAGCTCGTCCCACATGTGCTCAATGGGGTTCATTTCTGGGCTTCTGGCTGGCCAGTCCATAACTGTGATGATCACATCCCGAAGATATTCCCCGACGATGCCGGCCGCATGGGCTCTTGCATTATCATGCATAAAAAGGAAATTTGGGCCCACATAGTCCGCGTATGGTATCACGTGAGGTTCTAAGCACTCGCGAATGTACTTTTCAGCATTTAATGTTGGCAGCCGTGGTCCTGTAACAACCTCAAGTTGAGTTTTGCCGCTCGCGGATATACCGCCCCAGACAGTCCATGAGCCACCGCCATAAGCAACCCTCTCTTCAAAGCAGCATTGTGCGAAACGCTCTCCCTTACGTCGGTAAACCTTCTTCCTTCCATCATTGCCATGTAACACAATTTTAGACTCATCAGAAAAGAGTACACGGCTCCAATCTTGCTGTGTCCAATTTAAATGACTGCGTGCGAAATGAAGGCGCGCTGTTCGGTGGGCTCGCGTTAGTTTCGGCCCATTAGCTGCCTTGTGTGGTACCATATCGCGTTCTTTTAACCTTCTCCGAACAGTTCGAGCGCTCACAGATACTCCGTGGAAGTCGCGAAGTTGGTTTTGTATCTCAATTGAGGTAAGGTGACGATTTCTCAAGCTGGTCGTCACGATGAATCGATCCTGCCTTTCAGTTGTGACCCGAGATCGTGGCCTTCCTTGGCGACGAACAAAGCCGCCAGTCTCTAGGTACCTCCGATAAACATTTCGGACCGCAGATCGACTTAAATTAAGTTGAGCACTCACGTTTCTTTGGCTGTGTCCGGCCTGAATAAGTGCCACAGCTTGGGTCGGAAGTATCCATAGATTATTGATAGAACCTCACCTTAATGTTAAGAATAAGTAATGTTTGTTGCAAAACCAAAGATATCAATCACTTTTTCAAGAATTAAATCCAAGTAAACCAATAAAACCAAGTTTTCTTAGTATTCGATTGTTTGATATCAACAAACAGGCTCCAAATTGTCTTTTGTTTCTTTAAATTCTGTGTTCGAAATTCAAAAAAAGACTATTGAATGAAATTGTGAATGTGCCAGGTTCAAAACTGCATAAAAACTTTTTGCTCGACCTAATATAAAATTTTAGCTAGGACCAAACGAAACTGAAAATACAAGGTGGGCCAATAGATGTGTCCAGAAGTATATTACGAATAAATCGTTTTGTATACAATCAATCCCATATAAATTCTATAGTTTCCAATATATCCGATTATTCCGATTCCGGTTCTTATTATGAAAAAATAGTTTACAATTTCACGCGATATGTTACAATCTTACGGCGTTCGCAATTTTCCAGAAACAAATACATTGCTTAGGTCTGATGATACGGTAAACCAGAATTAATAATTAAATCCAGCCGATATTATCTTTCACCATTAGCGCCGGTGAGAAATTACACAGAGATGCGCCATCCTAGGTGGCGCACAGAATGCGACTAAATGAAAGTCCGTTATTGGATGAATTGTATGAGTGCTGTTTTACGTTCAGCTATTGGTTCGAGCCTTCACTCCGGAAGACGAATACTCGAACGCTGCAAGCTCATTAGTTTTTCGGTGGATATTGGTGCCATGCAGAATTGAATACGATGTAATTAATAATAAAATAAAAGTATGAATTGAGGCTTATATTGTTGAGTACAAGAACTGATAATTAACATTTGTGTTATTTTTATTCAAATTTCTTACTAAATAAGTGTGTAAAAAAGTGAACGAGATCTGAAAATTAAACATGTATTACTTACGAAATATTGAAACATTTTTCGAATAACTTTGTAGTATTTTTGTGGGAAATGGAACGCAAGTAAAAAACGATACGACGACGACTACCAGGACGACGACGACGACGACGAGACGATGGAAGAGACGAGAGTAAGAGCGATAAACGACAGAAGGAAGAGATTAAAAAAAGGACGCCATATTGTGAGGACTGAGAATCAAGAAAAATTGTGCTCAAATAAATAAAAAAAGACGTTAAAATATTTTGAAGACTTATTTATTGCAAGAACCCTATATCCCAAAATTTTGATATATAGGAAAGCAGACGCGACGATCGACGATGAATACAAGACGAATCGAAGTTTTTCTCGCTGCACGCTGCACGTGGTTGGGTGCGCGGGAACAAGACGGCGGCTACGAAAAAACCGTATATTTTACGGCCTACGACGAATACTGAAGGTGGAAACATGCCGAAAACTACTGAAGATGTGTCACCAAGGGGTGTACATTACAATATGCTGAAGTCTTTATAAATATTTTAGTTCCACAGTCAGCCCAACCATCAAAAAGGAGGTTTTACTGTGTGAAGTTGGCTACAAACCAGTTCAAGTAAAAGAAGCACCAATACAATTAAAAATCATCTTGAAGGAAGACATCCCGGTGGCTCAAAAACCAAGAAGATTGTCACTAAAGGAACAGCAAATAGTCGAAAATCAGGTAAAGGAATGTGTGGATAGCAACATTTTCCGGGTAAGTTTCTCTGAATATGCTAGTCCTTTGGTGTTAGTCAGGAAGAAGGATGATTCTACACAGGTCAATGTGGACTACTCAACAAGAAGATGATAAAGGATGAGTATCCACTACCTGTCATTGAAGACTTAATTGATAAACTGCGAGACTACAAAGTATTTAGTGTTATTGCTTTGGTAATTGGGTTTTTCATTTGAAGGTCAGAGAGAAATCAATACACTTCACCTCATTTGTGACCCATCATGGTCAATTTGATTTTTAGCGAGCACCATTTGGGCTGTCAAACTGCCCTAAGTATTTTATGAGATTTGTGTCAACAGGAATTTAATTGATAAGAGCATAATCTTGGTTTTTATCGATGACATGATAGATTTTCGAGATAGCAGTGGAAGATGCAGCTTTGTTATTGAGTATGAGTTCAAATGGCGGATGATGCATGTCAAGGCGACTTATAGGTATAGAAGGTGTTAAAATTAAAGTAATCAAGTCTGGGCAACTAGTAATAACCAAATCTAATATTCTTTCATTTTGGTTTACTATGTAATTGAGTTGACTAAAGTGGTTGAAAAAAGCGGTTGAAATCTAAATCACTATTTAACTTGTTTCAAACAAGTTAAACAGTGATTTAGATTTTTCACAGTTGTGATTGAGAGGACAGCCTGTCTCTGTTGACCACTTAATGTCGCCTAGATTGACATCTCCCAGAATACAAGTCATGTGATTTGATTAATTAGTGATTTTGTCACTGCATTTGTTGAAGAAGTCACATACAACATTTACTGGAAAATATTCCGGAAGGTAATCAATACAGAAATTTACGATAAGAGACCGGTTCACTACAATTTGAACCCATAAATCCTCAAAAAACTCAGATTTCCAGTCTTGTTTAATGGAAATGTGAAGTTTCTTTGAGTATGCAATAAGTACCTCCACCGTGGCACTTTCCATATCGGGAGCGGAATACAGAATCTCGATCTCTGCATCAGTATCTGTCATCAAACATTTCAGAAGACAGTATATTATCATCAAGCCAGGTCTCGCATAAACAAATTATATCGTAGTTATTGCATAGTACAGTGTTATAAAAATCAATAGTTTTGCTTTTCATACCTCTAATGTTTTGATAATATATTGAGATATACATTTTGTTGTTAATTTTTCCGATTAACTACCTTTTTAAAAATTTAGAAACAGACGTGGCGAAAAAAAATTAACATATGAGATCAAGACTACAGTTATTTTTAATTAGAATGACCATTTTTAACCCAGGTAAAATTATATTCCAACTCTTTAGCCTGTTTACGTGCGGCAGCATGTAACGACTTGTTGCCTGGGGACAAATGCTCTGATACAAATACCGGCTTCCTATCCCCTGCAATGCCCAGCGATGAGGTGTTCAGCTTCTCATTGGGATTGGACTTATTGTATCTGTATACAGCAGAGTAAAATTCGTCCCGAATCCTTACATTTTTAAATTTGACAACTATAGCACGGGGAAGCTTACTTTTCTTATTTTGATTAGCAACTCTCGTACACTTAATAACATCGTCGTCCTGTAGCTTATGACCAACCACTTTAGAACACTGCTGTAAATGTTATTTTCTCTTAGATGTTGCTCTTTTGAGTGATATATCTAACGATTTAATATTCAATGTATGTTATGCTTCTAAAGATTAGTTATTTTAAAATGCTGTCAAATTATCAATCGTTAAATATATTAACTGATCATTGTATCAAATAAAATTAAATATTCAGTTGTTATATCTTGTTAATATTAGAGATTTTGTCGTTATATCATATATTACTTACCCCCGATGACCTGGTGAGGGTCGCGGATAGCCGATGGTTGCAAGACGCACAGGACCGGTTGTTGTGGCGACACTTGGGGAGGGAGGCCTATGTCCAGCAGTGGACGTCTGTGACATTGTGTGTGCCTGTGTGCCAAATAAACTAGTTTTCTTTCTTTCTTTCGGCTGATATGATGATAAAAAAATATACTTACAAAGCAATCAATTGTTAATTTCAAAAATAAAGGTCTTAGTTCAAATTACTATATATCACCATAGAATTTTGTTTCCATCCAAAACTACTTGTGTCGACGAACCATTATAGAAAATTAATTTGAAAAAATCAATAAGCGTCGAAGGTCTCTCTCATTATTATATACTCATTTATTCATCCAACCACGGAGAGGTTTAAGTTGAAAGTCAAAATAATGTTCTATAAACAAAAAAACGATCCAGAGAGCTCCTTCAAAGTGCTAAACAACAATCGACTAGAAAACGATGTTAAAAAAATAGTGTACTCCTTCAACTTTGGGCTCAGTCTGTTTTTTAATCCAAAATATAATGTACAAAATAGTCATATCTACTCGAACGGAAAAATAAGTCATATTTTTTCATTTTGTTGTATGTTTTTCATTATTGCGTCTTGTTTCTATCGAATAGACATCTTAGATGTCAGCGATATAAATAACAATATGTCAAGTTTAGAAAAAGACTTCTTGTCACTGTTTTCTCCTCTCTTCTTCGTCACCTATTTGGTCGGTTTTACAACACTGTTCATTCTAGATATAGTGCATAAGGACAACAACGTCTTACTTATTTTAAAGATCCAAACCATACACAAGAGCATCGATTTCAGTGAAAATACTCTGAGTTTTGTTATTTGGAATTGGATTTCAGTAATAACCACTACCTTTGTCAGTATATTCATTCAAACTACGTATTTTACAACATGTCACTACCCCAATGTCATTGACTTAATTCTGGACTATATAACGAACATATTGTTCATCGCATTGGAAATAAATTCAGTGATGGCCACCCGAATAATAATACTATTGAGAAAGTATCTGGACTTGTGGATTGAAGTTGTATTAATGATGGAAGATGAACAGGAGAATAATGAACAGTGCCAGCAACTATTCAGAATATACCAACGTATCATCAAAGCGTACAATTTGTACAAGAGAATTTTCGAAGTGTTGGTAAGTCATTGAATATTTTGTTTAAACCTTATATATGTATATATAAACATAATTTTAGTTTATAGCAGTAAACGTCTATAAACTGAAATGATGAGCAGAGAGCAGCAAGCTCACAGCTCATGAAGTTAAATACATATGCTGCCCTTGCCAAGCATAATTGTACTTTTAAAATCGAAGAAGTTGAACATCATCAAAGCTTTGAATTTTTATGTTTAAGGTTGAATTATCTGAATCTCTAACCAAGTTACTTTTGTTACCATTGTTTTATTTTTTCAGGTTTTGTATTACACGTTTGGTACATTTTACCGTAACCTTGTTTATTTCCACTTAATATTCTCGGCGCTGAAATCATCAGCATTGAAAACCAATGTAAGTATAAAAAAATTGTTTGTTTCGCGTATTCCGAAATCATTTTTTAGGATTCCATACCCAAAAAGTAAAACGGGACCCTATAACTTAGACTTCGCTGTCTGTCTGTCCATCTGTCACTAGGCTGTATCTCATGAACCGTGAAAAACGGTTGAAATTATCACAGATGATGTATTTCTGTTGCCGCTATAACAACAAATACTAAAAAACAGAATGAAATAAATATTTAAGGGGGCTCCCATACAACAAACGTGATTTTTTTACCGTTTTTATACTCCGACTCGCACTTGGCCGGTTTTTTTTTATTTCGTCACTTTTAATTTAGTAGTTTTTTTTCAATTCGACTTTTGATGTGCATCCAATATACCGACATATACGGGATAACATTGGTTTGCTTTACATTTCTGAGTTTACATTCTTCCGAGCCAAGTCAGCTTTCGCACAATACCTCATCTTTCATTGTTGCCTATCCAGGTATAAGTATAGGCAACAATAAAAGATGAGGTATCTCTTCATGTATGCATGCGACGGAATTATATAGTTTAATTCCGCCAAGCCTGTTTCATCATCGGACCACAAGACGTACGGCGATGCGCCACCGGTACATGGTGGAGATCCCACCCCCACGCACAAAACGTTTAAGGAACACATTCATTATTTAGTATACAGCTAAAGAATGAGATTCCCTGCCAAAGTCTGTGTTTCCTGATAGCTATAACCTGACAGTCTTTAAGTCAAGAGTGAATCGACTTCTAGGTAAGCGTGCTCCATCTTCGAGCACATCATCGGTATATCGGATGAGATAGTGGTTAAATGCGTGCCTATAAATAATAGAGTAATTGAGTGGCTTAGATCAGTTTTAGGAACAAAACGATTTTTTTCTTAAATTAATTTTAAGAAAAAAATAAGAAAAGATAAAACACAATTTCTTGAATAAAACTGTATTGGCAAATGCGATAAATTAGAGGCACAGACTGCTGAACCGGACTTGCCTGTGGCGGCCTTAATATAAATATTAAAGCCTCCAGCCAGGGCTTATTAGAAAACGTACAAACTAAGCGACTACACGCTAAGGGCACCAGTGGCGTACGGGCCTCGGCTTAGGTCGTCGCTGGGGGGGACAGTTAGGGACGGGCTGGATCGAACTAGGATTATTATTAAGTTGCGAGTTGAAGACTACAGGCACAGAGGCGCGGGCTGGTTTGAGCAAGGGTCGGGGTGGACATTGACGGGGATGTTACGATGGGCCTCGGCGGCGAGTGTGGAAGTACCTACGGTAGTCTTTGCGCAGTGTGCTTGTTTCTCTACGGCTCTCTTGGAGAAGGGTGGTGGAGTCATCCGGTGACTAGGGTGTGCCTCGGTTGGCGGATCTGGGAGATGCGCGAGGGTTCGTATCGGGCTGCCGATGCGATAAGGGAGTTGCGGTGTTTGACAACACTGTCGAAGAACTGTATGGTGGGCAATTTGAGGTCTACGTGTTGAGTTTTGAGATTTTACGAAATAATCAACTTTTTTTTTTTATATATTTATTCAAGAAAGTTACATGGAAAAAAATACACATTTCATCTGCCAAACTGCTGTACAGTTTGTCGGCAGTGAATAGACACGTTTTTCAGTGTTTAGTTAGTAATTGCAATATTCTATTTATTACATTTTTTTTACTTATTATTAACAATTAGGTATATTACAATCAGTTATTTGCATATACTTCTAAAAAGTAAACTAGTAAATATAATATAATATTTTTACATAATATTATAATGTTTTAAAATATAATATTTTATTTGTATAGTTAACATTGACGATGATTAAGGTAAACCCTCATAAGTAGACAATGGCCCCCTTACAAAATAAGGCCCAATAAACCAGTTAACTTTAAGGTTATGATTTGCAATAAACGTCGATGTAATAGTATCGATGAGTAAATTTCTGATCCGTTAAATATTTATTATAATTTAATATGTTTACTATTCTGAAAGTTGTAGTTCCAAAATTATTCGAGCATTGCACAAAACCAGTATTTACTTATTTAATGTATTTTTCGCAAATCGGCAAGAAGCCATCCAAAGCGAACGAACACACAATGACAGTGGCATTATAATACAATACATGCTTTACAATTTACAGACAGTTCCACACATAATTTCGTTATTTTTATGGCTAACAAAGAACACAATTTTGCTATTTATACATAGCATTCACTGTGAGAAGTTCTATGCAACTATTGAAGAAGCAGAGACGGCGTGTATACGGCTTATGAAGAACAAACATTGTCCAGGTATGATTTTTAACTGTCAATAAACCCTACGGAGTCGCAAATCATCTTAAGGTAGCCGACTTGCCCTTTTTTTTAAGGACGGATGGAATCATCAAATGACTTTTTCCGCTCTGGGTGGAGCGGAAAGGCGTGTCAGACTCTTACTGACTAAAACCCATCCGTGTTTCTTCTAAAGCCCTTTGCATTCCAGGGCCGCGGTGACTCTTTCGAACAAATTCCGCAACCCTGGCAGCCGACTTGCCCTGCAGTCAAAATTCTGAGACATGTGTCAACTTTATCCTTAGGGCCGCGTGATGGATTACGGTCTACTTTTTCTAACAGAGAGGAGGCTTGTGTATAGAAGCCGTGGAAACATTAAAGGCTTTCAAAAATAAGGATAATATATTTACCTAAAGCGTGGAAAACAGGGCTCTACTACGACGCTGTCAACATCGTTGTCTGTGTTTTAATTATTATCTGATTTTAAAATATAATTACTTCGACTTAATTGTTAAAAATAAATGTGGAAGACAGCTTCTACCAAAAATACAAGTACAATTAATATTTTTCGCAAATTGTGTAGTATCAGTGCGGAATAATTTACAAACTGCGAAATGTAGTCTTCTTTGGTTCAGAGGAAAATGAAAAATCCTACTCCAAATTGGGGAAGAATATTATTATTTTTATTGAAAAATACTGGTCAAAAAAGTTAAATCAAAAAGATATTCAAGCAATTAAAAGAATAAGAAAGATTCTTCTGAGTGCTTGAATGTCTTTTTTGGATTTTTCATTTTCCTCTAAAAAGTCTGAAAAACCAAGACCAATAATAGTTACATTCACCACACTTAGTCTAAAAATTGATATCATTTAGCAGAAACTTATAGATAGACTTTTAGATTTAGATTTAAAAGATACACCGTACTACATAAAAGAAGACTACCTTCAATATGTAATTTTAAAACGGAAAGAACTTCAAGAACAAGTAAGAGAGCGGAGTACGAAAAAGGAAATAAAGCTATATTTACTCCATAAACACTTAACTAACTATATACACTAGAAATAAAAATAAAAAATCCTATCTAAATTAACCCTAAAATATGGCGTCAAAAAATTCATCCGCATCGCTGTCGACTGGAAGTGTACCCAAAAGACTGGCGGCATTGCCACGTTGTATGGCAATGCTTATTCTTTGACCAAGGTAAAATCCAGCCCTTGGGTCACGTGAAGTGTCAACTAAGCGCCTTGAGAGATCTTTAAACAGGTTATGTGCACTCGGACCCAGGGGGTTGAAACTCTCGGGTTTCAACCCCAAACGGCTCGAAAAGTCGAGTTTATTATATTTCCGCCACTTGAGGTTCTCTGCAGCCGCAGCGCCATCACAGCACGAAGAGCTAGGAAGATGGGATGGCGCAAGAGTATCGACACAAGTAGCGTCCCACACTAATGGCCTACCCATCTTCCATGGAAATAACGACATGCCGTCCGGTCTCTTGCCATCGTCGCGTGCCAGGCCAGTGGGTTCTAACACAGCCGGAACGCCGACGGTGACAAGAGCTCGTCGGATGATGTCGTTAAGATTCACGTGCCGCACTATGCGACCCGCGCTACGGCTGCATGACAGGCCGTGGTGTCCGAGGCTGTTGACAACTTCGCCACAGTGGCCGCGATGAGGAGAACAACAAGGAGCGCCAAGACGCAGGCAGGCAGTGAGGCGGAAAGTAGTATCGTCGAACATGGTGCCAATGTTCGAAGACAGTAGTGCGTGATGCCAGAGACCCGACACCCACTCACCCACAGCCAGCAGGCGCGCACGCTCTGCAGTAGTAGTTGATGTGGCAATAAGTTTTTCCTGAACTTGCCTGCAGAGCGGCTCGTCCCACCGTCTCTGGGATGAAGGGCAGTCGGGCGGATTTGATTTCGGGCAAGCGAGTCTCCAGGCCTCCACAGCCTCGGTGAAGTATGGCACATCAAAGTATTTAGTACGATAAACTGATAATACTAAAAAATATCACAAAAGCAATCAGACAAAATAAAAAGGGTCTCCCTCACCAAAAAATGGGGAAAGTTCACAAAATAGACCTAGCAACACTCAGCTAGTACAGAAAAATAAATCTTCTTTTACCCATTCCACTTCCCAAAAATCGTTAAAATTTTCTGAAGGTGTTGTCAAATAAAACAGTGAAAATCAAGAAGATGGAAACAATATGAATAATAAAAAAGTTTAACAATCACCAGAACCTCTCTCAGAAAACAGAAACAATAGAGACATAGTAAAAACACAGCACCACATCTTCCAAGCCGGCTAGTCACCGAGGAAGATAATGACTACAACCCTTGAAAGATGCCACCAACAAATCACTTTGAAATATTAGAAAGAAGAAACAATCAACTCTACAATTAACCTATTATGTAAGAACTTTGTTGTCATACGACTATATCATAGAACCGGAAAAGGCACTATCGCACATAAAATACGACATAATAGGCATATCAGAAGTACGGCGCGCCTTGGAAATATCACAGAGGAATATCCAGAGTTTATTCTTTACTGTACAGGAGATACACCAAGCAAATATGGAGTCGGATTTATTATACAAAAATACCTCAAAGAATACGTGGAAAGCTACCTCGGTATGTCCGAATTTTACATCAGACCACAGACCGATAAGAGTTAAAATATTACTAACTAAGCTAGTAAAAAGACGTTCATAATTTGTTAAAAAGCAAAACAAAGCGCACTCAGAAATAAAGAAAAAATTCGAACATATATAGAGAACTTAAAAACCCCAAATATCCAAACTCCCCCCTGAACCAAATGAGACATTACAAGAATTTTACGATAAAAGTGTTTTCAAAGAAAATACAGAAAAACTTATAAAACGAAGACAGGAGCTACAAAAAACTCAAAACAAATCTTGGACTATGAAAAATGAATTAAAATCACTATACAAACTGTTAAAGTCAGCAGAAACTACGTATCACCGAAAATACATAATGACCATCGCTACAAACTTCTACAAAAACTTATACAGATGTAGACTCGATAGTCTACCCAGTAAAATGAGAGACATCGGCCTCACAGAGGAGGCAACAACGACGTCAAAATGTCACATAGACTGCGTAGAAATTATAGAGACAATATAACGACTGAATTCAGATAAGAGTCCAGTACCAGATATCATAACTACGACGTCTATGACGCCATAAATAGAGCATGTTCCATGATAGCTGCACCATTATCTAAACTATTTAATATGATGTTTCACACCATCGCAATGGTCTGAAAGTAACATTATCCTCCTCTATAAGAAAGGTGACCCAAAAGATATCAGCAATTACCGCCCATAAGCCTCTTGCCAACTATTTATTAACTCTTTTCTACAATAATAAATCAAAGAATAGGTAAGTCCAAAATTAGAACATAGTCAACCCATTGCACAAGCAGGCTTCGGAAAAAGTTTGTCCACTGTGGAACATACATTCACTAGAGCTGATAATAAAAAAATATCAAGAACAGCAGAGATCGCTATACATCACATTCTTTGATTACCGAAAAGCTTTTGACACGATCTCACACGAAAGCATATGGATTGCTTTAAAAGCCCAAAATGTAGAGCTTCAATACATATAAATACTTAAATATATGTACGAAAATAGCTCTAGAAGAGTAAAACTAGGAACCCTTAGCCCAAGCTTTCCATTCAAGAGAGGAGTGAGACAAGGCGACCCCTTATCAAGAATTTTCTTTGCAGTCTTAGAATCTATTATTATTGCCAAATTAGACTGGAAATCCAAGCCACCTACCTAAACCACTAGAGATTTGCAGACGACTTGTTCTTGTTGTCAGAAACGAGCCTTGATTTGCAATACATCATGAAGACACTCTACACAAGGTAAGCAGGCAAGTGGGTTTAGAGATGAATATTACAAAAACTTAAGCCATGACAGACTACATAAAGTCAAAAATAATAGTTGGAAACGATCCACTAGAGTATGTAGACCACCATATATACTTAGGAAAACAAATTGAATTCAAAAGAGAGAGTAATTAACTAGAAATAGAAGGAAGAGCCAAGCAGACTTGGAACAAATACTTGTGCTACAAAGAAGTATACAAAAGCGAAATGTCCATTAAATTAAAAAAGAATGTCTTAGACTCATGCCTCATTTCCAGCCTTACATACGCGTGTCAAACTTGGAAATATACAAATAAAATTAATACTATCCAGCAAGGCATGGAACGCAGTATGTTAAATATTAAGAAAATACAAAGGATAAAAGACACTTAAATCAGATCCACAACTAAAGTAATAGATGCCTTAAGTCATGCTCAAAAGCTAAAGTGGAAATGGGACGGGTATGTAGCGCGACACAAACATCGATCGCAGGTGGACTAAAACAGTCACTTTATGGAAAGGCCCACCGGGCAAGCGCTATAAGGGGAGACCACTCACGAGATGGGATGATGACATAAAGAAAATTGCCGGCCCAAAATGGCATCAAATAGCCCAGGACAGAGAGAGATGGCAATCATTAGGGGAGGCCTTTACTTGGGGGGTTCCAGTGGGGGTTACGTATAAAATAAATATAATTCAGCTTTTTACAATATTCTTATTAAAAATAAAATCCTGGGATCCCGGGATTACATAACTTATCGAAAAAAAAAACAAATTAACACAGTAGAATTCGCTTTACGATCACGCTTAATACGACTATCCACATAAACCGCCATTTTAAGTTAGTCCCTGGAACTTGAGGCATGTTTTCATACTTTTTTCTAACAATAAGATTAGGGAAAAGCAAACATATTATGTTGTAACAAGGGACTACTTTCAACAAAAAAGTGCTTTCCATATAGCCATCATCCTAACTTTATGCAAATATGCATCTGAATATCGGATCTCTACACGTAAAACATGTTTCTACAAACTCCCACAAATGCACACAGCTTTATCTTCACGTTGTAATATTGTTTTGTTGAAATCTTTACAGAATGTCAAAAGGAACTTCACGAGAACGTTATTCAGATAAATCAAACTTTCAGTAAAATGACCGCGTGTGGCTTGTTCTACATCGATGCCAAGTTACCCATATTTTTTTTGAAAGTTAGCACTAATTATGTCATTGTCCTGCTACAATGTAATTTTTTGTAAAAAAAATGTGCTAAATATACTTGACTTTTTATCACTTTGTTATTTATTGTCCTGTTATTGGTTCATTCTAATAAAAACTGTTATTCTATTATTAATATTTGTTGCAATTATACTATTAAGTTTACTGATAAAGAAAATCATAGTTTATCTACTGAATACACAGAAATTATTCAAGAGCTTGAAACCAGATCGCTACGATAAGTCTTTTAGTCTTTGGCAATAATATGCAATCACTTGATAAATTGAGCAGCGAAGGCCTACTGATTACGGCATCAGCGTAACAATGTCAGGCGGGTTCACTATTGAATGGAGTGTGGCATAAGACAGGGTGGTCCAACTCCAGGTGGCGCGAGGACGCGCGGGCGCGCGGCGAGCGACTGACGCAGCGACACCTGGAGTTGCGTCGGTCGCAGCTGCGCGAGGTCCTGGTGGCGGAATGGCGGGACAGGCTTTCGAGCCCTTCCGCCGGCCTCATCACTATCGAGGCCATCCGGCCAGTGCTCGACCTTTGGCTCGGGAGAAGGCACGGCTCTCTGACGTTTCGTGCGACGCAGGTCCTCTCGGGGCATGGCTGCTTCGGGAGGTTCTTGTGTCGCATAGGCAGGGAGCCGGACGCTCGATGCCACCACTGCGTCGACTGTCGGGAGGACACGGCACGGCATACGCTTGCAGAGTGTGCAGCTTGGGAGGAGCCGCGCCGTGCCCTCATCTCTGTTGTAGGCGGTGACCTCTCGCTGCCGCCGTAGTCCATGCTATGGTCGGCGGTGAGGAGTCCTGGGACACAGTGGTCTCCTTCTGCGAGACAGTTATCGCGCAGAAGGAGGCTGCGGAAAGGGAGAGGGAGATCACAACCGCTCTCCCTGCCCGCAGCAGGCGCATCGGGCGTCGGAGGAGGGCATACGCTGCGCTCTTCCGGCCCCCCTAACTGGGTCCAGGGGCGGCGGACTTGGGGACGTCCGTCGCCCCCCACTCATCCGGACCCGAGGTGGCGGCGCGTGGTGTTCCCGTGCGCCCCTCTTTGACGTAGCGAGGGGAGTTAAACACCTCACTCCCCTCGCCGACGCGAGGTGGCCCGCAGAGGCGGGCCGGCACCAGCCGGGGATTGCGGAAGTCGCATACGTTCCCGCGATCCCCGGTGTAGGTGGCAGATGGAACACCGGGGTGGTTTTAGTCAGTAAGAGTCTGACAGACCCCTCCACCCGCCCCAGGCTGGAGGATTTCCATGAGGATTTCCCCCGAGATCAAAAAAAAAAAAAAAAGGGTGGTCCAACTTCGCCCAAGCTCTTTAACCTGTACGTGGATAGGTTGGTCCGTGAGCTCAGCAGCACCCAGGTAGGTTGCTCGATTGATGAAGTTATTGTTAACAATATAAGTTGCGCCGACGATATGGTGCTGCTGAGCCCATCGATTATGAGCGAGTGTTGTGGAGGCCCATGGGCTCAGGTACAATACGGCCAAGAGTGAGATGATGGTGTTCAAATCCGATACAAAGAGCTATGACACCGTACCTCAGGTCACACTGGACGGCAGTGCTCTCAAAAGGGTGGCGCAGTTTAAGTACCTTGCCACTGGGTCACCGAGGCCCTCACAGATGATATGGATATTGAAAGATAACGCAGGGCATTGTCAGTCAGACCACTCAGAGTTAATATGCTGGCCCGTAGGTTTGCACGATGTACTGTACAGGTAAAGGTTCAAGGCGTACTGTCAGTCTTTTTATACGTGCAGCCTATGTACTCTTCCAAAAACTATCCAAATCGCTTCAAGTGTGCCTATAAAATTTAAAGAGTTCTCTCTATTTCTCCAGGATCCCATCATCAGATCCTGACTTGATGATCATGGGACCATCTGGGAAGTATACCCTTTCAAACAAAAAAAAAATCCATATCGGTCCAGCCACTTTCGAGTAATAGGGGAACATACATAAAAAAAGGTTCCGACAAATTGAGAACATCCTCTTTTTTTTGAAGTCGGCTAAAAAATTGCTTGAGTATGGGGCAGGGTTACACTACGGCCCCGGATTTGGCGTGCCGTTTACAAAAGCGGCAGCGTACCGCATACAATAGCAGCAGCGCGCATGTATATCTTCAATGAAAAAGTCTTTGCATCGGGTCTATCAGGTATATATATTGGTTATATCAGGTTCTAATATTGGTTAGCTAGGTATTTAACTAAACAAATACGATACAGAGTTAAAATCCATTACTAGGACGTACGATTTGTTTTTAAACTGATACAAAACTGTGGGTGCCACATGTTACTTTTTATCCCCGAAAAATGCACGGTTTCTGTGGAACACACTACGTGAGGGAAAAAAATAAACGAATAAACTACTTATCATTTCATTTCTATTCCAGACATATCTACATTTTTTTTTAAAACACACACGCATACCTTCCGAGTGCTAAAACATCTGTAGATCTTTCTCTATCGCGCAATTATGGCCATGTCCATAAATAATTTACTGAATTAATAGTTTTCAGAATAATTTGCGGACAAACAAAACATGATATAATTTACCAATGACCGTAAAAAAATATTGTAACAAATAATGATTTGTCTACGCTCAATATTTATTTTATTCTAAGTCTTAAATCATTGTTTGTACTGATGTCTGTTAATATTTTGAAAGAAAAAGTTTATGAAGTTTGCGTGTCAGCAAAACTGAATCAGTTGGCTGATTGAATTATTTTGATGTCGTGTCGCTAGGTTCGATATTTCAAATTTTCTGCGTGGAAGGGTGTGGGGACTGCGGGGTGCGCGCAGTGAAATCGGTAATTTCGAGCTATCATTTATTTTAGAGCTATGGCCTTAATACAATTACTTTCTACATCATTAATAAACCACCTGTGGTTGGACAGCCATCATTAAAACCCATTAATCAAGTCCATTTAATGTAATCCTCTTATGCGTTCAAACAGTGTTTACAATGAACATTTTTATGATATACCTATATCAAAATCGTTTTTTTTTGCTTTTTTTTTTTTTTTTTTTGGGAGGGTAGTCCCAAGTAAGACACAAAAATTTTGAGCTCCTAAATTATTAATTCAAAAAATTATAAAAACGTTTTTTAAATGAAAAAAAAAATTTAACATAGTACATTAACCTCTGGTGCACTCAGTCAGTTCATCAACTCTCCTTCACAACACTTCGGTCCACTGCCAGCACTGCACTTCACTACCATGGACTTATACGCCAAATTGTCAAGTTGTGTGGAAGAACTCTCTTCAACATTTGCTTCGAGGATGTCACAGTACGAGGAAGACTTAAAGAATGCCAGTGGAGAAGTATCACACAAGTCAGTAGCCAGTCTTTCCAAGGACTTCATCGAGTTCAAGGGACTTATGTGGAAAACTTTGAGTGCATTGAAAGCCCAGATGGAGTTGCTTGTTGTGGGGCTGGACAGACATGAAATGGCTTCCCGTGCTAAAGTTCTCCTACTGCATGGCTTAAAAGAGGACAAGGACGCTGACCCTAGCACTAGTCTCCTTAAAATATTATCAGAGCATCTGGAAATGAAAAATGTCCACCTGAAAGACATAACAGCCTGTCACCGCCTTGGTAGCAACACCAGCAAGCCTCGTCCCCTCTTGGTTCGCCTTGAAAGCCGCCTAGTGCGGAATGAGATGTGGCGAAATAAGACCAAATTGAAAGGGTCCGGTCTGACGCTGTCCGAGTTCCTCACTAAGCCCAGGCATGACATATTTATGAGTGCTCGGAAGTACTACGGGATACATAAGTGTTGGACGTCTGAGGGGAAGATTGTCATCCAGGTCGCCGATGGTACGCGACGGAAGATCGAGTCTGCTTTGGAATATCGAGAACTGGTAGCTAAGTTTTCCGTTGCCGAGTCCACAGCTGTAACATCAAAGCAAGTGCCCGAGAAGAGAACACGTAAGCCAGCAAAATGATGGTACTTCTTCACGACTCTGCCAATTTTATATGTGTATAGGTATATTTAATTTTATTTCTGAATGTCGGTCACTCGATTTTTGCTTTCTTTGTAGTTTATTTCGTTGTGTTGTTTTGACATATGCCATGTAAATGTAATTGTCACTTTAAGTTTCGTTCGGAAACTTTATATTTACTTTGGCCTAATGGCTTTTTATCATTTCTTTTTTATATTATGTTAACTGGCGAGTGCATCGAGGTTTGAGTAAGGACTTTTTTTTAAAATTCTTTTAGATTAGTTTAATATTTAGATAACTTATAAGTTTAGCCAATTTATTTATTTTATTTATATTGTATTATGTCTGAAGATTTGCTTGATGATAGTTTCTTCTCGTGTTCATCCTCTTGTGCGTCAGATCAGAGCTTTGCCAGTGCTTTTAGCGATGATACTTCTCTGAATCTACGAGACCATCTTTCTTCTACTTTTTCAAGTTGTCGTAAATTTTTCAACGTTGTGCACGTAAATGCTCAAAGTATTCCTGCTCACTACTCTGATCTGCTGTCTTCCTTCGACTCAGATCTTGTTCACGCTGTCCTTGTATCCGAATCTTTTCTCAAGCCTGCAGTTCCTTCCACGCAGTATTCTCTACCTGGATACAAAATCGTGCGTAATGACAGAACGGGCAAGGGATGTGGAGGGGTTGCCATTTATCTCCGTGGTGATATCACTTACAAGATTGTCGACCAGTCTCCGAGTGTCTACTCCAAGTTTGCTGAACACTTATTTGTTGAAGTAGACTTTCAGCACACAAAGCTACTTTTGGGCGTCTATTATAGTCGCTCCTGTCAAATTGATTACTTTTCCAACTTTGAAACGAAACTAGAAAATCTTTCCCCACTATATGAACACACGCTTATTCTCGGAGACTTCAATACTTGTCTGCTGAAGGGAGACTCACGCAGCCGTAAACTCCAATCACTTGTCTCTTCTGTCAATATGCACGTACTTCCACTCAATGCTACTCATAGGGCCCCTCACTGTACTCCTTCTCTCTTAGATCTTATTCTAGTATCTGACCCTAACAAAGTAGCCACACATGGACAGCTTCCTGCCCCCTTTTCCTATCATGACCTCATTTACCTTTCTTATAAGATTCGACCTCCTAAACGCAAGACCAAATTTCTCCTTCTTCGTTGTTTTAAAAACATTGATTTGGAGCGTTTAAGAGCTGACGCTGATGGCATGGACTGGTCTTCTGTGTACAACTGCGAGGATGTGGATACTATGGTGTCAATCTTCAGCAGGACTATGTTGGAGTTATACGAGGCACATGCTCCCTTAAAAAAAGTAAGAGTGAAGCACCTTCCTGCGCCATGGCTATCCCCAGCAATAAAAAACCAGATGGCAAAGCGTGACAAGGCGAAGCGTGTGTACAGGAAGCGGCCCACTGAAGAAAACTGGGATCTTTATAAAAAGTTGCGAAATCGCTGCGGTCGTCTGTGTAGGAATGCGAAAAGGCGCCACATTCACAACTCCATTGAAAACTTCAATCCAACACAAGTATGGCAATTTTTAAAGTCTCTTGGTATTGGTAAAACAACTAGCAAGAGTTCTCCAGATAAGATGGACCTCAATGCACTTAATGCACATTTTTCAAAATCTCCAATAAAATTGTACTCGATACTCTTGTTAAATCGTCAACTCTCCATGATCTTTCTACTCTTCCTTTGCCTAAAAATACTTCTTTCTCTTTCCACCCAATTACTGAACTGGATATTAGGAAATGTATCCTATCAATCTCCACTAAAGCGGTAGGTGATGATGGCCTTCAACTGCAAATGTTCCTACCCATTATAAGTGAAATTGTTCCCGTCATAACTCATATAATAAATTTTTCTCTCTACACTAACTCTTTCCCTTCAGCATGGAAGAGGGCTCATGTCCTACCGCTACCTAAAGTTTCAAATCCCTCCACACCATCCCAGTTCCGTCCGATATCCATCCTCCCAGTCCTCTCCAAAGTCCTCGAGAGTGTCGTACAAAGGCAACTGTCTTATTATCTTTCCTCTAATGGCCTGTTGAGTCCTTACCAATCTGGCTTCAGACCTGGCCATAGCACTGTGACAACTCTTGTCAAAATTACTGACGACATAAGGCTGGCTATGGAGAACAAATGTCTAACAGTATTGGTTCTACTGGACTTCAGCAGTGCTTTTAATTCAGTTGACTTTGACATTCTTCTGGGAATCCTTTCCTCTCTTAATGTTTCTGCAACGGTAATTGAGTGGTTCAAATCCTATCTTCAGGGCCGCTCGCAGTCTGTTCGATCTGATGAAGTTTCCTCTGAATGGTGTGATTTGGCTGCGGGTGTTCCACAAGGTGGCGTCTTCTCACCTCTTCTCTTCTCAGTTTTTATAAACGTTATCGCAAAGGTCCTAATTTCAAACTATCATCTCTATGCAGACGACCTGCAGCTATATCGTCACTTTAAAGTGGATGAACTGGCTGGAGCGGTAGCTGCCATCAATGATGACCTTGCAAGTATCAACACGTGGGCTAAATCCTTTGGAATTTTGCTGAACCCAACTAAATCTCAAGCGCTCATTATTGGTGGTAGATACATGCTCAGCCAATTAGATCACCGGGCTCTGCCGCCAGTAGTTTATGACTCAGTGCCTATAGCATACTCTAAAAGCGCTAAAAATCTCGGCGTATATATGGACACTAACCTCTCTTGGGAAGTTCATGTTGCTCATGTTAGTAAGAGGGTATTCTACACTTTCCAGTCTCTCAAACGTCTCCAAAAATTCTTACCATTTCGCACTAAGGTCAGTCTTGCTCAATCTCTTCTTCTTCCACTTATAGATTATGCGGATGTCTGTTTTCTAGATGCAACGGAGGTGCTCCTAGATAAACTTGAACGACTGCAGAACTTGTGCATTCGCTTTATTTTTGGCCTCCGGAAATATGACCACGTGTCGGAGTTCCGGACCAAACTGGAGTGGCTGCCAATTCGGCGTCGGCGAGATACTCACATCCTATCCCTTCTCTTTACTATCCTGCACACTCCTAATTCTCCTCAATACCTTCGTGAACGTTTTGAGTACCTCGTCCCGAGAGGTAAACCATGTCGTACTGCCACTTCTCTTCTCCTTCGTACTCCGCGTCACACTTCCAGCCGCTATGGTGGATCCTTCTCTGTTACTGCAGTGCGTCTCTGGAACTCTCTCCCACACTCCTTACGCGACAGCCCTTCTCTTGACATCTTCAAGAGGAAAGTTAAAGAGCATTTCCTTTCGCAAATGACATAATATTTATAGATATGTATGTATATATTTATATGTTTATGTATGTAAGTATATTTATGTATGATACAGAATGTAGTTTTGTAAAATGTGTGCACTGGATCCTACCCTCTATTGTGATCTCTCTCTATCACTCAAAGGTTTGCTGGTAGAAAACTCATTTTTGAGTTAAGCTCGCCTTTGTACATGAACTATTTAAATCACTGTGAATTAATATAAGCTGTTATGGTGTACAATAAAGAATTAAAGAATTAAAGAAGAATCAAAAAAAGAAAATATTGTTGGACATTTGCAAATAGATGTTTGATGACCTTTGTCCCTAATGCAAATCCTTCTATTAGGGCCCAAATTTCCCCGGGCGTCGGGAGTCGCAGGGCGATCCCTGGCCACCGTAGGCGCGGGCCTTCAGACGGCGAGCGTTGGGTGGCTCGCTGTCCGATCACCAACAGGCCCGGGTCGATGGCGCGTTGTGTTTCACGCGCGCCTCAAAGAGATTTCAGCATAGAAGACGGGGCTCGCTAGGGCCAGAGCCTGCCAGGGTTGCGGAATTTGTTCGAAAGAGTCACCGTGGCCCTGGAACGCAAAGGGCTTTAGAAGGAACACGGATGGGTTTTAGTCAGTATGAGTCTGACACGCCCTTCCGCTCCACCCAGAGCGGAAAAAGTAATTTGATGATTTCCCAACCTTAAAAAAAGAGCCCAAATTTCGCATAAAAAACAATGTCATTAATCAAATTGATAAAGTCAAAGTTAATTAATAGATTTCAACCCGACTAATGGTCTAGTAAAGGCACTTTTGAATGTCAAATCCCTTATCCACAAGAAGACGAGAAGGAATCTAAGCTCAGCATCAAAGCGTATGGACTGCCAAAGACCTACAAATGACAGCAGGTTCCAACGGCTAAACGTTTTACCGAGGCACGAAGGATTCTTGGTATGTTATGATGGTCGCCCATCTACAGACCGACCTCGGCAAGCGTAGCTTAACCTTGAAGATCGACCCGTGCGGCTGTTATTAATAAGTCAAGAGCTTTTTATTTCTCATTCAGTACTAAATATCTATTTAAAAGATTTTCGTTGACGAATAAGCCAATGTTACTCGAAGTTACGCCCAACTAGCAACCCTACTTATAAAACTGTTTTAACTTAAAATAGAAAAATAGAATTTAGGTCCAGTTCTCTAGAAGTCTTCATCAGTTTTCTATAATAATTATGCAATTCTCAGTGAAAATCAAAGAAAAATATTACTGGGTCGTATTGTTTATCAATAATTGATTCGAGGTATATATACCTGGGCTGGTCGCTACGAATAATAATATTTGTAGGCTGTAAATTCCCGTAGAAATTTCGGGAAATCCTATCTTAGTACTACCCTACCCTCCCCAAGGAACCTACATGCACAATTCGGCTTTACGTTGTCTGTCAGTCATAATATTATATTTTAATTTTGTGAATTTGTGTACGTTTTATGTTTTTAAATTTGAAGATATTATTTACATGTCACTTCATCTGACAGCCGAGCCATCGATTAATTGATTAATTATTATAATATGTGCATAATATACACAACACAACAGTAAAGTTTCTGAAAGAGCTGATGAATGGTAAACTATAGCTACTATCGTTGTTGATGATTTGTCGCTGTTAAGTATTAGAATACTTTTTTCAAATGTATATCATTTAGACCTCTCTAAAAGTGTGTTAAATAAGATGTACAATGTTCATACATTTATCTAAGTTGGCAATACTGTGTCTCAAATTTCATTCCCTGTCACATACTTGTAACGGTGCAGTGTGCAGTTAAAATTAAACAGCTTGATCAGTAAAAAAATCTGCATTTCATTTAAAATAACTTCAATAAATGTGTAACAAATTTTAATTTTATTGGTCCTGTAGATACGACCCAAATTGGCTGTGACAGACGGACAGACTGACATTCAGACAGAAACACGATTGATCTTAGTGTGTGGGGTTCAGGGTTTTCATATGGACATTCGAAACCCTAAAAAGTGAATGATAGTGTGGCAGTTGATACGGGAATAAAAGAATAAACCACTGTTTTGAATTAAATCTGTATTTAAGAGTTTATTTTTAAGACTATGGCGTTGAATATCGTTCAACGACAAATCTAAATAAATAAAACATCAGTCAACCTCTCAACAAGAACATTGTAACTATGTATCCAGGTTTATAAAAATGCAAACTGTATCAGTACAAAAGTATAGTGAGTGAGTAACGCCATCATTTTTAACGGAAAAGACGCATCAACGTGGAATATCCCACATACATTCAACTTGTTATACGTCGATCGGTGTAAGCGTTGTATATTCTTGCACAACTTTCTCTCTGCATCTGAAATCAAAATAACCAGTGTTATAAAAACTGAAGTTGACTGCTCATTTTTATGCAGTTTATTATTATTATCTTTTTTATTGCTCCATTTTGCTTGTAGGATTTTAAATAATTATTAGGTTTTTTTTTATATGCCTATACTGTCCTACAGTTGGGCAAAGACCTCCCCCAGTAAGCGTTTAGGCTGTCTCGCCTCCTCTTCCTAGGCTGGCCTCGGTGGCGCCGTCCATTCTCACACCCACTTTGCGGAGACTATATTGACCAGCGGTCACTGTGCATGCGGCTAACGTGAGCTTAAAAGGCTGCCAAGCATAAATGGGTCTGGGCGGGCCCAGACTCATTTAAGCTTGGCAGCCTTTTTTCCTACATCAGGTATGCCTGTTTTTGAGCAGCGTGGCATTTTTTATTCTATCAGCTCTTTTTACACCCAGAATGCTGCGCTCCACTGCTCTTTGACAAACCCAAAGGTGGAACTTTTGCGACTCGGTGAGCGACCAGGTCTGAGCACCGTAGTTAGGATGGGCAGGACACATATATCGGTGAGTTCTTTCTTCCATAGCGTCTTCATGGACCAGTAGCTTTTCCAGGCGTTCTCGACACAGCGATCGATCTCTTTCTCCTGCCTATTTTCAAAAGAAACTAGCTCAAGTAGATATACTCATCGACATAAAGCATATCCTGCCCATTAACTTCGACACTACGCTTGGTGTTGTTGGTCATTGCTTTGGTTTTGGAATTGCGAGTCCCACCATTAGGCTAGCCGTACTGAAGTCTTGAAGCATCGTTTGTAGTTCTTGAGCAGTTGGAGCAGATGACTATGTCGTCGGCACACCGGAGCTTAATTAGCCTCTTACTGCCAACTCCAATGCCCTTGGTCGTCCATGAGGCTGCCAATGTCTAAAGATCTCCTGAAGAGTGCTTGTAAATAATTTCAGGAAGAACGGGTCCGCTTTCTGTATCCTAAGCGAAGGTCCTGCAATATTTAATTTGATATCTGTTGTGCTGTAATGGTAGTTTTTTTTTAAAGATCTAAATATTGTTGTTCCAGTTTCCGGTTTTCTAAAGATTTAAATATTTCTGTTATCAGTCTGTGTTTTACAACCATTTAATCGAAATTGTAAACTCAATTTTAAACTCAGTATCAATTTAAGTATATCTCTTGAAATACGACAACTGCTTTGTCTTTGATCATATCTTCTAGGACTTCCCGTTTTGTCACATTCCCAATTCTGACGAATGAAACATGAAAAAAGTAGTAAAAAGTCAACTGAAAACAAGTGGCGTTTCGAGTGACGACGACGACGACGAGCATCAAAATGGAGTTTGGTACTGTACAAAAATCTAGTTTAAAAAAAGATTGAAGAAACGGGAATGAATGTATGAAGATCAAAATCTTGACGAAACGCCACCTCTTGTATTCATTAGTTTTTTTTTTACTTTAGACATGTTGTCGGATCGGAATTGTGACAAAATGGAAAGTTTTAGATTGTTATCCCTTTGGTAACAGGACGGGCATGCGGACGGCGAGCATTGGGTGGCTCGCTGTCCGATCACCACCAGGCCCGGGTCGATGGCGCGTTGTGTTTCACGCGCGCCTCAAAGAGATGTCAGCATAGAGGACGGGGCCCGCTAAGGCCAGAGCCTGCCAGGGTTGCGGAATTTGTTCGAAAGAGTCACCGCGGCCCTGGAAAGCAAAGGGCTTTAGAAGGAACACGGATGGGTTTTAGTCAGTAAGAGTCTGACACGCCCTTCCGCTCCACCCAGAGCGGAAGAAGTCATTTGATGATTTCCCATCCTTAAAAAAAAAAAAAAAAAATCCCTTTGGTCCTTTCCATACCACGGGCAGTATGAGTACAAGCTGATCTAGCGAGACAATATTCAATTTTTTAGTCATATGAAATGTTGATAAATAAAATTTATTTATTGCTAACCATCTACTAAAACCCGGTGGAGCTAATATTAGTGATCAACAGACAATAACAAATCAATTAATTTGGTAGTGAAAATCAGCAGCACAGATTACCCAAATTACGTAGACTGCAGATGGTGGATCGAAAAAAAAACCAAAGTGATTTTAAAACTAATTTAATTAAAAGAAATTAATACAATTAAGTTGGTGAAACCTATTCGATGCTAGAATATGGAATGACCAAAGAATACTTAAAAATAACTTATTGCTACTTATGAATTATTGCTGCGTCGGCGGCTCGTGGCTGAACGGACGTCATCGCTGCAGTTTCTATGCGGTTGGCGTAAATACGTAGGAATGTGCGAAGTCGGCGGTATCCATTAAGGGTCCGTATCTAACACCTCCACCTGTAGAACAGCAACTATTTGCTCATGTTGAGAGAAAATGTTGCTGGGAGTTCATCTCGTTTCCTGGTCACATCTTCATATGTATGTATCTTGAGAGTCTGCGGCTTCTCTTCGTTACTTGTTCTGGGGTGCCAGCATTTGTATCTGCGGCTTATTACCAAAATTATAAGTATGGCTGCGCATAGTACAATAATGTAAAATGGTATGGTTGTATGGTATAGGACAACTGGTTGAGTGTTGTCGATCTGGATTGGATTTTCCATCAAAACTTTGTTCTGGATGCTGTGCAATTCTTCCAGGTTGACTGAATTGAAGCCGATGATGTGAGTGGAGTCAGTTGTTTGGTTCAGGTCGTTATAAGGAATCTTCGATAATTTTAGTGGTTGTCCTTTTATCTCGTTGCTGTCGTTGATGATTGTGAGTTCTGTTGTTTCCAGATAGCAGTCCATGGGTATGGTGACGAGATAACTTCCTTGTAGAATATTAAAGTCTTTTCTGCCGCAGGCTAACTGTACTTTGGTCGGTTGAGGCAATGATAAAACGTAGTGTTGGTCGTCCAGTTTTTCAACTGCTTGTTTGGAGAGTGAAATCTTGGTGAATTGGCAGGTGTCTTCTAGACCTTTTTTGATGATGAGTTCTTGGATACAGTCAGGTTTCGTCCGGATTTGATGGCTTATCTTCTTTTCACAGAGATGGATGCTACTGTACTTCGGGCATTCAGCCTCCATGTACACGAATGATTTCTCGTTTGTTGCTATATAGAGAGAGGACGGAATAAGGGCAAGTTGTTTTTTATTGGGTACAATGGATAGTCTGTATAAGTCGTAAAGGTCTTTAGAGACTATGGGAAAGCTGTATATTATTACTATTCTCTTCTCAATAAAGTAGGAACCTGGTTTTATAAGATTGTAATATTCTCGTAATTCTAGATTTAAGACTTGATCTTGGTTGTATATTGATTTTAACCTGTCTATCATAGATTTTAACACTTCTATATCTATCATAGAATGATGAGTGCTAGACGCACGTATAAAAGCCATTATATTTTCTAACCTAATTATCTCTAACATTAAATCTTCTACATTATTGGTTATGATTCCTAAAATTTGGGGAAATTTTGCAAATTTTATTAAGCTGTAATCTGTATATGCGGTTTTCTCTAGGAGTAGTTCTAACGTTGCATTAACCTTCTCCTGATTTCTTGTTATTTGGTCTAGAATGGTGCCATGTTGGGACATCCATTCTTTACTTAGGCTGATATGATTGTTGAATTCTGATACTATTTTGTTTTCATTGTTTTGTTAAGTTTTAATAGCCTCGTCGTATTTCAAGGCATCTAGATAGTCAACTTATTGCCAGTGACACTTTTTACCACTGATCCAAGGCCATCTACGAGACCTCTTTTGACTCTGACGGGTTCCAGAGATTTTACCTGTTGTAGTACTTTATTAAGTTTATTGGTAAGGTAGTCAATCTGGTATTCGTAAAGCATGTAAGTCTCATTAGCAAGTCTAATTCTAAAAGTCTTTAGTTGCGTCTGTACAGAATTTACTTTATCTTCTATGTCGGTTAATTGTATGTACTGTATGAATGAGTGGTAATGTGTGGTTAGTCTGGTCGGTCCTAATCTGTAGGGTAACAATCCTGGTCCATCGGCTAAGGTCTCAAGTCTTATCTCTTGAGGGTGAGTCACTTGAATTGTCAGTAGTAGCAGGATCCTGTAATAATTGGCTCGCTTTAGGGGCACGTTTAAGTCGTGCTTTGGCTATCGGACCACGTTTTTTCGAAGTATATATGTGTATAGGTAGATCGGCGAGTACTGTATCTTGCGTATAACGTGGTGCGGCCTTCTGGCGACTGGCAAAGGGATTTTTAATAAAAACTTGTTGCTGAGGGGCGTATTCAACTTCGGGCTCGCGGGTTTTATTCCTATTGCTAATTAGGGCTGTGCGATTTGCAAGAGATGAGTCATTAATTATTTCGTAGACCTGTTTCATCTGTTGTCTATGATTCTGCGCATATTGTTGTAGGATATGTTCAGTCAGGTCTGTCGGTTGGGTCTCTGGGGTCAAAATGTCCGGTCATTAGGTCGAACGGTCTGCACTTCGTAAAACTGTGGATGGAACTGTTATATGCTATGATGGCGTACGGCATAAGGTTGATTATGGGTTCGTCTTTATTTTGCAGTTTTAGAATTCTAATGTGCTCCAATAGGGTTGAGTGGAAACGTTCGATGTTGCCATTGTCATTTGGACTGTGAGGTAAAATTTTATGGTGGACAATCTTATGGAGTCGTATAAATTCGGAGAAAAGTTGGTTCGTAAACTCAGTGCCGTTATCAGTGATAATAGTCAGAGGTAGTCCATGGTGGGTACAGAAACGTAAAAGTGCTTGTATGATGCTAATAGCGGTACCGTCTCGCAGATGATACGCTTGGGCGTATTTCGTAAAGACGTCTATAAAGGTTACGTATTTTTCATTTTGAACGGTAAAGAGGTCCATGTGAATAATTTCGAGTGGTTTGGTAGCTGGAGGTACTATGTTAAAATGGGGTCTTATTGGATTTCTGTCGTATTTAGCTTGACCACAGATGGTGCACTCATTTATGAACTTGGTGATTTGCTCTTTCATCTTTGGCCAGTAATATTTTCGTGAAAGGGCTAGATGACATTCATTTATACCGCGGTGGTTCGTCTTGCCGTCGTGATAATGTCTGATAATATCCTGTTGTCGGAGGTACTCTTTAATGTTCTCGAGTTCTGTCTTAGCTAATACTAGGTTAAGTGAGGAACTTCTGAATTTGTCTTGTATAATGGGTATAATTGAGTACATGGCTAAAGGCGGATTGATCAAGATAGCTGTTTTGACTTTCGGGTTCACGTATTCCTTGACAGCATTAATAATGTCGCTTTCGAGGTTAGTTTCTGAAATTTGGATTGCGATTCGAGTATGATTTTCGAATGGTTTGGTTACTGTTGGTCGGCGTTTTATGTCACCTACTATAGTAAAGTAAATCTGTCTATGAAACTTATTGAGAGGTTCGTCTGTTATGGGGATTTCTAGTATTGGATGTTCGTTACTGGTATGTACGGTGTCGGTTGATGAGTTTGTTGGCGGAGGTGGTGCCTTCGATGGGTTGTTGATCATTGATCCAGGGTCGGAAGTGCTTTCGATCAGTGAGTCGTTGTCAGTCCTCGAGGAGTCTACTAATGGAGTTGGAACGTCCGCGGGGTTGTTGATCATTGATCGGAGATTCTTAATATTTTCGATCAATGAGTTAATTTCCTCTATTTCTTCGTTATGGATTTCTACACGGGACAGAGCGTCAGCGTTGGTATTGAATTTTCCTTTTTTGTACACTACTTTAAAGTCATATTCGCTTAGTCTGAGTCGCCATCTGGTCAGTCGTGAGTTGGGTTCTTTCAAGCTCATCATCCATTGCAGGGGTTTGTGGTCAGTCAGTACTTTAAATTTCCTACCGAAGAGATAAGGTCTGAAATATTTCGTGGCCCAGACTATGGCAAGCAATTCTTTCTCAATGGTGCTATAATTTACCTCGCTTTCGTTAAGTGTGCGAGAAGCGTAACAAACGGGTTTGTCAGAACCTATCGGTCCCTGGGATAGCACTGCTCCGATAGCAAAATTTGAAGCGTCTGTTGTGAGATTGAACTCTTTTTTAAAGTCTGGGTATTGTAATATAGGGTCATTTGTAAGTAGTGTCTTGCAGGTTTCAAATGCGTTGACATATTCTGAGCTAAGGGTTATTCTACTGCCTTTCTTTAAGCAATGGGTAATTGGTTTGGTTATGCGGGCAAAGTCGGGGATAAACTTTCGGTAGTAACCGAGAAGGCCTAAAAATTGTTTGATCTCCTTGGGGGTCTTTGGAATTGGGTATTTTTGAATAGCGGAGATTTTGTCGGGGTTCGGTTTGACGCCGTCTTGACTGATTATATGTCCTAAGTATGCGGTCTCGAGCTTCAGAAATTCGGACTTATCCATTTGGATTTTGAAATTGGACTCTTTAAGTCTTTGGAAAACTTTTTCCAAGTTATCCATATGCTCTTGGAGAGAGGTACTATAGACAATTATATCATCCAAATAGACAAGACATATGTTATTTTGGAGGCCTCTAAGAACATTGTCCATCACCCTCTGGAAAGTTGATGGCGAATTCTTGAGTCCCATGGGCATTCGGAGGAACTCGAAATGGCCGTGTTCTACGTTGAATGCGGTTTTAGAAATGTCCTGGGGGTCCATCTCGACTTGGTGAAATCCACTTGCCAAGTCCAAGGTCGTAAAATATTGGCTATTTCCTAACTTGTCAAGAACGTCATTGATGTTTGGTATTGGGTATTTGTCGTCAATGGTTTTCTCGTTCAATTTCCGGAAGTCTACTACGATACGCCACTTTTGTTTTCCCGAAGCGTCTAGTTTTTTAGGCACAACCCATATGGGTGAGCTCCAGGCTGAGTCGGAGGGCCTTATAATACCCTGGTCTAACATTTTGGTGATTTGATTTCTTACTTCTTCACGATGGATGAAGGGGTATCGGTAACTTTTAGTATACACGGGGACTTCATCTGTGGTTCTTATGCGATGCTTAATTTTATTGGTGAACGTCAAGGGTTCCCCGTCAATATAAAATATGTCTGTGTATCGAGAGCAGAGTGTCAAAAGGTTAGCTTTTTCCTCTTCATTAAGGTGATCTGTACGTAAACGTGATAATACATCATTCGCACGTTTCGATGGCTTGCTTGGTGTGCAATTAACATTAAAAAGATCAGCAAGGGCTGGTTGGTCTAAGGAAAAGATAACGTCATTAGGTGTGGGATTTTCTAGCTCTACATATCCACGACTATTGGTAACAGTGGTAAGGCATTCGTGGATAATACAGTTACAAAGAACTTGTTCATTTACTAAGACGTCGCCATCAGGGGCATTTATGGGTATTCTAACTAATTTGGAACTTTTAGCAGGGACAATATCCTCGTACAAGTTAACATTGCGTGAATTGTATACTTTAATTTGATTCGTAGCGGTACGCGTTACTAATTGGAAATCTTTTAAATCTATTTTAGCCTCCCATTTGGATAATAAGTCTAGTCCTATTAGGCCATCAAAGTAATCGTGAAAACGGTAAACGAATAATTTTATACTATCGGACTCATTGAATTCATTAAAACACGGTAGCGTTATGGAATAGTCATTTCTACTAACGCCATGTACGTTTGTAACTTCAAAAGGGTCATAGTTAAGAGGGTAGTCATAAAAGAACTTTTGTACGGCCTCGGGGCTTATAAATGACTGGTTAGCGCCAGTGTCAATCAAAAATTTTAAAGGAGGGCAAGAAATTTCTATATAGGGTAACTGTCTTTGGGTCTGTAAGTTAAGGTCTATTTTGGCTCTTTGGATGTCTTCCCCGTTTGAAAATTTTGGTCTTGTTTCTGATTTGCACCGCTAGGGCCTGGTTGTGGCTCTGCCTCACCTACTACTTGGTTATCGGAAATTGTAGTTAAATTAAAATCAGCCATACTGGTGTTGTAGTCAAAGTCGCAGACTATGTAACAGTCATTACCGTCCGTGTAGTAGTCATATACTGGCTCATAGTAGTAGTCAGCAGAATAATAGGAACTATCAGGCAAGGCAAGTTCGCTGAGGTTTAGCTCACGCGTTTTAAAATAATTACCCGGTGGTGGGTTACCATTTCGTTGCCAATCGTTACCTGACATCATGGGTAATGGTTTCTGAACAAAATGTTGCACACCGCTCATGGGTTTCGGACCCGAATTTTGTGGCGGGTTAGTCCTCTGTTGTAATTGAAAACCGTGACTGTGTGGGTGGTAGTTTGGTAATGGTGCACGGAACATCTGTTGGGTTCGAGTAGGCATTCGATTTTGAGGCTGGTTGCTATTGAATTTAAAGGCCTGAGGCTGGGCTTGGTAGCCACGCTGTCCTACTGGGGCAGGCCAGTTAGGTACTGGGGGTCGCGGAACATTAAAAGCGTTAAATGGCACAGTGGGCATCATAGGGGGTTTATATAGAATTTTGGGTGCGTTCTGGGCAGTTGGAGCCTTTGGGGTATCATTACGTTGCTGAAGGTATATAATATTTAATTCTTCCTGCACGAATTCCAAGGCTTTTTCTATAGTCTCCGGACGCATACAACGTATACGTGAGCCTAAAGGTTCTTTAAGTCCTCGTACGAAAGCCTGCATTGTAACTTTCTTATAAAGTGTCCGTTTTGCTTCAATAGTCGTTTGTAAGGTCTCGTGTAACGTCACATAAGTCATAATAGTACTGAACAAGGTTTGACATTGATCGTAAAATTCCTGCGGGGTCTTATTACCTTGCGTAGCCAACGAGAGGTCATTGTATAAGGCCGTTTCGTCCCTCTGGTCCGAAAAGTTGTTAATAAGAGCTGATCTAATACCTGCCCAAGTTTCAGGAATTCCATTTGAATTGATGGTGGATGCGGCAGTCCCTGTTATCTTGTTTAGGATGCCATTTAAAAGACACAGGTTCCCTAGCCTAGCAGTTCACTGCCTGGCTCAGAGCTTGCATACTGAGATACTATCCGGTCGCAGATGTTAATGAACCTTGTCAGTACATTGGGGTTCCCGTCAAAATCAGGCACAAGGCGTAAGGCCTTGAAAATTACTTCGGGATCGTAAGGCATTTTAAGTTCAAATGTCCTACACAAATTTAAATCTAAATCACTATCTAAATCTCTGTTAATATCTATTAAATGTCGGCGCCCCTGTCGTGATGCAGGTACCTGACAATTTGACCTTTCGTGATGAAAAATCTTGGACATAAAAGTAACTAGGAATAGAGAGGAAGCAACACGAGAAAGATTCTGGTGTACTCACATATGGTTCATCTCTGGTTCTTCCTCGTGAATCGATGTCTGGATTCTCCACGCGGCTCCGCAGCTCTGCCGTAGATTCTGGATACTCGTGACGTGACTTGATAGTCGCCCGGGTGATTCGCGATCGTGGAGACCGATATGAGATGACTCTAACGCGTTTCGCGAACCGGCCCGCGAGTATCCTACCGACTGCGCCAATTACGTAGACTGCAGATGGTGGATCGAAAAAAAACCAAAGTGATTTTAAAACTAATTTAATTAAAAGAAATTAATACAATTAAGTTGGTGAAACCTATTCGATGCTAGAATATGGAATGACCAAAGAATACTTAAAAATAACTTATTGCTACTTATGAATTATTGCTGCGTCGGCGGCTCGTGGCTGAACGGACGTCATCGCTGCAGTTTCTATGCGGTTGGCGTAAATACGTAGGAATGTGCGAAGTCGGCGGTATCCATTAAGGGTCCGTATCTAACACCCATCACTAAGGGTACATTGCTATATTTTTTATATTTGTGTTATTGATTTATGTCCTATTGTTAAAATAGACATCAAGTATTTCTTACGGGTTAAGATCACTTTTACAAGATCATTTTTACATACTAGAATTTTTTTTGCACGATCCATTACGTCCAGCTATCAAATAACAAAGGGGTGAATCCTTACGATGTCTGCTGCTAGAAGATGTAAAAACATTCTGCGCTTTTTTTTTGCATTATGAATGTACTTCGAGGGCGTTTTGATTTTTCACGTATGGGCCAATAAGTTTATGTGGTGCAAATTATATATAATTAAATGAAGACTAACATGAACCTTGATCAAAAATCTGGCCAAGTACGAGTCGGACTTGCGTGCAAAGGGTTCCGAACGAATTAAATTTTTGTAACATGTCATTTTAACACTACTTCTCATGTTTCAAACACTACACTAAACTTTCCTGTAATCTATAGTTAAAGAAGTCTCATTTGCTTTTATTTTCAAAATTTTATTATTTAAATTTTCTGGTTTGTCCCCCAAAAGTGACACCCGTACTCAACATGTATTTATTAACGTAACGCGTCCGCATTTGGATCACAGAAATGTATATGTGTACGAAAGTAGTAGATTCGGAGAAAATTGGCTGTGACAGACGGACAGACAGACAGACACCCGAGTGTTCCTATAAGGGTTCTGTTTCTTACGGATGTCCGGTTCTCAAAAGTCAGCAGACCCATATATTGCTACAGAGTTGTATACTGATACACCCTCAAACGAAAATACAGAATCATTACGAGTGAAGTATTTTCATTACTAGCTGTAGTCAATCTGGAGCAAAATAAAGATGTACTGGAGTATTGTCCAGTATTTGATTTTGGTATTATTTTTCTCTGTATGAAAAATCAATGAATCCACATTTTAGTTTTTGCAACAGCCACATTTTTTTAATAGCACTCAAGAAGTTGTATCCTTTAGAGAAATTATTTTATTTTTATTTTTTTTTGGCTAGATTGTTTTATTCTCATACTGTGTCTCGGTATGAAGCAAGGCAAATCTTCTTCGGAGTAAAAAAAAAAATCAATATTGACAAAAATGTAATACCTGTACAATTTGTTCCCAAAATTAGAGCGCATGAGTTTTGAACTTTGTTCATCGCTAAGTAGAACTTTTCACAGTAAAAGGACAAAATTATTTCAAACATCAAACTTTTTATCACCCAGACGTACAAAAGTAGGACTGAAAACCACCATGCAACCTGTAAAAAATACTTATGATAAGACTCTTATTATTATTATTTCATCCAATCGTGTTTCTGTCAGTCTAGTTACATTTCAGGAAGAATGCGTTGGAATAATACAATTGCATCATTCTACCAAGCCCATGCAATCATCGGACATCAAGGCACACACAACAGTGCACTACTGTTACTTGGTAAACATACACATTCGAACAAATGGTATAAGGACTATTTGTATTCATTTGTAAACATGAAATAGAGCTCCATCATCGACCACAATCATCATCGTTTAACATCAGGTGTGTCGTGGTAAAACGCATGTCCATCAGTAAATTTAAAAGAAATGCATCTATTATAAATGAATATTATAAAACGAACTTATTACTCACATACGCAAAGTCACTTTTAGCAGTTAACTTCAGAAAATCAAGTGTCATTTGCAATTTCATTAAAACCCGAAAAAAAAATTCGACTTCGTGATAAACGATCTGAAAACAAAAAGACTTTTACAAAAATGTATTTGATTTTAATAAAAAATAATTCAATGACTATCATTCGCACCATATGCTGAAAAGTAGACCTGCATATATCATAACACTCCAAAATATGAACGTAAGCTTGGAACATTTTATCTATGAAAGTGCCTGTATCACCACGATCTCTTCGTAACAAATATTGAGCTTGAATATCCCATAAGTCTACTTTATTGCATAAAAACATGAGAAGTCTGTTGACGTAAACGATGTTAACATCAAAACACATAACAATAAACCCACAAACGCAAAAGCATATAGAAAACCCGAATTCTAAGTACGTATAAATGATAACTACAATATAATAACTAAAAATAAAGGCAACACTGATCCAGCTCCGAATGACATAGCACTTGAATTTCAACTTTTCGTAAAGAAATCTGTGAACCTCTTGAATTTTCAAAACAAAAGATATATTTGTTTTCGTTTGTGACACACTGACGACATAATTCATGACAAATCCGATGGAATACATAACCAAGTCGCCGTAAGAAAATATGTACATTAAATTAAAATGTTCTCTTATAGGTTCGGTGAAATGCAGCTCATACACATGATAAGAGAATATCAAAATGGATATAATCATGCCACATAGTGACACCAAATTCCACGTTAAGTTTTTGGGATATATGAAGTTATTCTGAATAGTATATTTAGGACACAACAATATGTTTTGCATTAGGTTTAATGGAAAAAGCATAGACTGCACATCTTTGTCGACCAAATTATTTAGCGGAAATTTCACACGATAACTTTTTGTTTTTACAAAAGATTTTTCTCTAATAGACGTCATTGCTTTAGGCTGTTCGAATACAAATAATCATTTAAATGAATATTGTTTTACCGTGAAACAATGGTTGAAATGTTATGTAAAGAAACCAATTACACTTTACGAACTGTTCGAGTTCGTTAAGTGTATTGGTTTGTATTGACCATACGTGATACATTAAAGTTTACAAAAACTAACCCAACTACGCATAATATATTTAGACGTTTCTTTAAGGTGACTAAACTTGAAACTCGAGTATCACTATGTTTCATAAACTATAAGAGAAGGAGTTGACATAAGTTCATGATCATGATTAATATTTCAGCACTAAAGCATCCACTGGTTTCTGCCATTTTTCCTCTTTCATTTGAGTGTTTCTTGCGAGTTTGACGATAATGTCATCGTTTGGCGTAGGTTATTAGCTGTACAGCTAAATACTAATATTTTATTAATTTCAGTGTTTGTCTATCTATAACAAGTGGAAGTTCTCATTTCGGTTCAGCTTGTTTTCTTTTGTTTTTACTTCAGAACTTGTGGCATCACTCCGCGGTCCATGGTTCACATGCCCTGTCACCTTTTTTAGTATTAAAAATACAACATTCTGCTTTTTAATTTGTACCTATTTACTCTAGAATCGAGAAAATTGATTGACCTATTGTTTAATAGGAATCTATTTAAGAGATCACTCAAGCCCGTCCCTAACTGACACTGATTGTTGGACATGTGTCAATCAAGTCACCAAAATAATGACAGCCGTTTGTTATGAATTGCACGAAATTGTTTCATTGTTCTATGTTTATTTAAAGGACTAAGTAAGTGAGTATGGCATTTTCAAGGAAAACACTTAATCCAGAAATATATGGTATAAACTGTAAACACAGATTTCATCTAAACCGATGCTCGAGATGGCGGCAAATGTTGTGCGCTGGGTATGAACTTTTGAACGGGTGGAATTTTTTATTTTCAGTTTGTAAGGTTAAATATATTACTGCAACTGTACTCTGGAGATCATAAGGAACAATTCATTGCTATACAGATAATACGGGAGGAAACTAGAACTCAAAAGGAAAAAATAAACTCCTTTCTGACCCTGAAAAAATAATATCGGGATCGTAAAAGAATTATGACGATGACGCAAGTTTCATGATTTTTTTCACCCAAAAAGTGCTTAACGCGCCTAAAGAAGTTTTCACTTCAAAAATTTCTTGGGTGTTTTTTCATTAATTTTGGAAAATTGTTTCGTTTTGAGTAGCTGGTTTAAAAAACTGTAACCCGACTACAGAAAAATAGGAGTGATCTAAAAAGTATGAAACAAAAAAATATTTCAGAAATCAATCAAGATATGTAGATCTAAAAATGCTCAAGGTGAAGTCGTGGTCAACATTATAATGGCATTCGACCAGGGCTTCACTTTTTTTTATTCAATGCAGACTTTGAGCGTGTAAATACGTCTAAAAGTGGTATTTGCATTGTGGTAAAAATAGGTATGTGCTTCTCAGATTAATATTTTTTTTATCAAATAACAAAAAAATCACGTCACTGCTGACCTAGTATCAGCGAAACGCAGATGGTGACAAAAAATTTACTGCCCTATAGCCCCAGAGTTTTTTTTTTTCAAAATAGAACAATTGAGATCTCTGCCAAAATAAAGATTAAAATATAAAGGAGAATAAAATTGAAACTGCTTGTACATGATGGAACTAGGATATTACAATCAAGTCGCGAAACGGGGTTTACCGATTTATCGGTTTGTACATGAAGCGCTATACAAAATTTTATTATCTAATTTATCGCTTGGTCGAAGAAACAACAGAACTCGATGATGAAGTGGTGGTGAAGAGTGCAACACAAAACAGAGGTAGACCGCTAACCTTTGCTTTGGATAACGAGTATTCAGAAAAACATGAACTCACGGGAAATGGCGAGCAAGCAACTGAACTGCTGGATAACAAACATTTATTAAAAAAAACTTTTTTTTTATAAATTGTATTCTTTTGGAACATTTCAATGCTAAAAAACCACTATTACAAAAAAACGATAGACGATGACCCTAAACTAAATAAAAAAATACAAACGAAATTAAAATAAAAAATTAAATTTAAACGAATATTAGAGGAGAAGGTGGTAATGTGCCCCCTACTTTGTTTTTGAGGCCTTATGCAAAAAAAACGAGACTTAGAAATGTAATAAACACGTTAAATCACTCATTATTTATTTGCCTATACGTGCCTTACTATGTAATAAATGAAACTGCAATAGGATAATCGAAAACTTATGTATTCTAAAAAAAAACAAATTTGGCAACATGAGATCGAGTGAGGGTTATATGGCACCCCCCCATATTAAATGTATTGATTTAATTTAAACCTAACGGCAAAACTCGCAGATATCATATTCGCCTTCAGGACCTGCACAGGCTGTATGAGCCCACAAATTGCAACTCTGGCACTGAATCCACTCCTCCCCAGGTCTGTCGTTCAAGTAATTGGTGTCACAGAATATGCAGATCGTATCTGAGCTTTCAGGGACGCTATTCGGGTAGACATTATTTATTTATTTATTATATACTTTATTGTACACCTCATAATAAGAACAGGACAATCATACATAAAATAAGTGCACAATGGGCGGTCTTATCGCACAAGGCAATCTCTTCCAGACAACCTTTGGATGGATTGAACGAAGGGAGATAAATTTAGGGCTGTCAGTGTACAAACGTTTTAAACAATACTAATTAGATATAATAATATAAAATACATAAATACAATACCAATTTATATACTAATACATATCAAATATATAATTGAGACAGGAGCGGAAAAGTTAAAGTGAAAGGTAATGCTCCTTCACCGTTCTTTTAAACTCTGGTAGCGTTTGGGCACGCCTCACTTCTATGGGTAATGCATTCCACAAATGAGCCACTTGTATACTGAAAGATTTGTCAAAGAAGGAAGTGGAATGCATACGAATACTTAGTTTTAGATTCTCCGATGATCTCAAAGACCTAGAATGTGTGTCACAGAGGAACTGAAAGCGTTCTTTAAGATAGAAAGGAGTAGAAGGATTAAAGAGTACATTATAAAGTAGAGAAAGTATGTGGGCATTCCGACGAAGGCGAATAGGAAGCCATTTGAGCTTAGTACGAAATTCAGATACGTGGTCATACTTGCGCAAGCCAAATATAAACCTGATACAGAGATTTTGAAGTCGCTCAAGCTTGTCCAATTGGTCTTGGGTGAGATCAAGATAGCTGGCATCAGCATAGTCCAGAATAGGGAGAAGAAGAGATTGTGCTATCGCAATTTTAGTGGTGATGGGAAGAAAATTGCGAAGACGCCTCAGGGAACCCGCTGAAGCAAATAGTTTACGACTTACTTCCTGCAGTTGCTTAGTCCAAGAAAGAGTGCTGTCGATATAAATTCCCAAGTTCTTTACAACGTGACTTACAGGAATGGTGGTGTTATTAAAAGAAACCTGGGGCAGTTTCGACCAGTCAATCTTAGAGACTGTCCGGGAACTACCGACAATAATGACTTGCGTTTTAGTTGGATTGATCTTCAGCCCAAACTCAGTGCTCCAGTCACCTATTCGAGCGAGGACCCTATTTATCGTTTCAATAGCATCAGATAACTCCCCGAGAGGGGCTTGAGTGTAAATTTGAAGATCATCAGCATACAAGTGGTAGAAAGAAGAAAGTCGTTGAGAGATGGAATTAATAAAAAGTTCAGAGTCGGTTTCAGCGACTGCGTCACTTTCAGAGCTACTGCTAGATGTAATGACTCTCTGGCGTCGTATAGTACTGCTACCGCTGCCCTCGCCATCTTGGCTACGTCCGAGGTCGCGGCCACGGCCACGTCCGCGTCCACGTCCTCGTCTACGTCCCCGAGTCTCGGCTAAGCTCAAAGATTCGATTAGTTGGTTTTTGTAAAGTGATGATGTGATCACTTTTGCTGTGGTAGCTTTCCTTCCACGATTAGAAGTTCTAGTCTTGGCTCTGGGGATTGGCTGAATGTCTTCCGGCAGAACCAAACCAGCCTGCAGCTCTTGTTCCACTGTACTCACTCCTGGGGCACCTTGATCAGCAACAAAACTTGTATCAGCAGTACTAACTCCTGGGGCACCTTGGTCAGTAACAAAACTTGGATCAGCAGTACTAACTCCTAGGGTACCTTGGTCAGCAACAAAACTTGGATCAGCAGTACCAACTCCTGGGGCACCGCTTGTATATTGGTTATCTTGAGTGTGAGATGACGGGTCACTGTTTGATGCTTCTGCTATAAAATCAACTTCCGTAAAAACTTGTGGATTGAATGTGTAAATGCCTGGAACACGCACGGAAGCCATTCACTGCAATTTCCCCCGTGGTACTTTTGAGATATGCTCGGCCAAAAAGCTCAGCAATATCGTAAGGCTTGAGCATTCTTTCAGAATGCAAAAGAAACTTGCGAATCTCCTCACTGTAATGACTCTTAAGGGCACCCATGAAAGTCTTGTCCAATGGCTGGAGTTTATGCGTAGTATGGGGTGGGAGACTGACAATAGTGACATAGTTTTCGCGGGCTAGCTCTAATAATTCTAAATTTCGAGTGTGACTATGATGTCCGTCAAAGATGAGATGCCTGAACCATTCGGTGAACAAATTTAACTTGGTGGGAAAAAAATATTCACTGGTAACTTTTTTCGGAGCACGCCATGCACCCTAGTGCATGGCGCGGATGATTATTATTTTTTACTAATAGGTCAGTAAATTAATCATTTTTAATCCGTGCAACCATCCTATTTTTTAAAAAACAGCGCGTCGGTATCTTGTGGCCCCACGTTGGGCGCCATTGTAAGGGAATGAGAGTCAAACAATACGAAGTACGTGCCGTTTTTAATCAAACTTGGTTTCGTACTTTAAACATAGGGTCGTAGGTAAAAAGTCACAAACACAATAGTTAGGTATACCAACGAAAATATGCGACCGCCGAGATCATGCGACGTATGTATATGCTACCGTTGCCGTTATCAACCGTGCACTGCCCCCGCGCCGTCCGCTCTCTGGCGAGCGTGCTCCGAGCCCCCGCCGCAAACACCCTGATTGGCCCTTGGGCATCGCGTGAGTGGCGTGCGCGTATATGCGTCGCATGGCCTTCACATAGCCAACCGCGCTACGGCACGCCGAGGAGTTCGCGCGTAATTTTAAATTCCTCTTTGAAAAGACGCGCTCGTTACGAATTTTTTTTTTTTGGATTTGTGATTTAAGCAAATTTCTTTTCATAGTATTACTCAATTAATGAACATTAAGCGCAAGTTTTTATTAGTTTTTACAATAGAGATTAAAAAAATATATAAGTAACTTAGTTGAATTATTATTAAATTGGCTTTAAATTTAATTTATAGGTTATGTCTGACTTAATTAGAAAAGTGCGAGTCAGACTCTCACACGAAGGGTTCCGTACCATAAATAAATAAAACCACGTCTGTAGTATATAATTATAAAAAATTAAAATTAAAGGGACCCCTTTAATTTAATATAATTTTTGTTATTAATTTTATACACATATTATTTACCTTTTAAAATATTTCTCTAAAAAATTACATATTTCAAAAATAGTAGCCCACCGGTATCGAGAATAGAAAGCAAGCCAAGCTACCGGTGGTCAGGGTCCCTCAGAGAGGAACCTCCTAACTACGCTCGTCGAGTCCAGGAGTACTGCTTTCTGGATCAAGTCCTTAATCCAGCTGCCCAACGAGAGCCTCTTAAGATGTTGGTCGAGGCTCTTGACAATTATGCACATCACACATGTCGACAACCTCGCGAACCAAGTCAAGATAGTTTGTTTATCTTTCTCAGCCTTCATGAGGTTCTCGTGATGCGGGACTGCTATATCAACAATCATTGCGCGACGCTCTAGTTCGACTATCACCACTGTGTCAAGCTTATTGGCAACAATAACAAGTGATGGTAGACCGGTCCCAATACAATGTGCAAGTGCCATTTTCGAGAATTGTTATATTTGTCACCGGAAAATGGCAAACTCCGTAAGATTATAAAATAACTTGAGAGATTGTAGACTCTCGATAAATTGTCAACTGAACATTTGGAATACTTTTTTACGCATTAAAATTTGATAGTCTAATATATCTTCGTATCGGTTCGAGAAATTGTGGACTGACATAAACTGGCGACCAATCAACACTCTGGTGTACAATTTATCTGTTTTGGTGTGATAGTTAAATTGCAAAATTTGCCCCTCATTGGTCTTTGTTGGTGTGAGCTCATATCTGAACAGACCAATGAGAGTCTTGTTTCCAGGTTTACTATAACGGGAAAACGGATAAATTGTAGACTTGTGCTCTGATTGGTCGCCATTTTATGTCAGTCCACAATTTCTCGGAATGACTTTAAGATATTATAGACTATCAAATTTTGATGCGTAAAATAGTATTCCAAATTTTAATGTTCAGTTGACAATTTATCGAGAGTTTACAATCTCTCAAGTTATTTTATAATCTTACGGAGTTTGCCATTTTCCATCCATCTGCCTAGCCTTTTCCCTACTATGTTGGGGTCGGCTTCCAGTTAAACCGGATTTAGCTGAATACCAGTATTTTGCCTGGAGCGTTTGCTGTTTTCCGGTGACATATACATACATATATTCCCATTTCCGGCTGACCCGGTCAATTTAGACCAAAAAATGAGAGTGAAAGTGCATAAAGTCCCAACAAGCTGAAAAACATAAAATTGTTCAAAACATAATTATAAATAAAATTTAAAAATTCCTCATCATTCCCGTGTATGGAAATTTTTTTCCATACACGGGAATGATGAGGAATTTTTATTACGAGGTCAAAGGTAAAAAATGAGTTATTCGATTTTCAGCAAAACGGTAAGTTTTATCATAAAAGTACTCCGGACAAAAATTGTAGATCATAAAATTATCTATAAAAAATGTTTCAATACTTTTTTTCCTACGACCCACCGTTTCTGACATATAACGATTCCTAAAGTTGTAAAAGTTGTTATCGTCATAATATGCATGAGTACGCCACGTATTAGCTTGTCTTCCTCCAACCTCAGTTGCTGCTCATCAACATCTTTTTCGGGTATATTACCAAGTTCAAGTGTGGCTGCAGGCATCTTCAACGTGCCACGTAGACACGTGTTGAAAATTAATTATTTATAAGTATTTTAATAAAGAGGAAGTACACTTTCAGTTATTATAATGTTTATAGATTCCCATTGCTTGATTATTGACTATTTATTTATCGCAATTTATGGATTAGTGAGTGACAGAAACGAACGTAGTTCATTATTCAAAGTCAACATCATTATTTCATATTATAGAAACTTAACCAACTACTTAGAAGCTGTTAGGTTAGCAACGCTTCTTCAATAGAACGTCACAAATATTACAAAATTAAAATATGGAAAAGTGAACACTAATTTTGATGGATAATGATTTTATGAGCATTTTTTTTCCTTTATACTTCATCAGCATAATCGTGTTTAAACGAGAATATGATATCAGTAATAGAATAGCAGCAAAGATTGTTAAAAAGAAAATCATGTACGCTGTCATTGGTAACGGAATTTATTTTTGTTTGTTATGGGCAACTATTTACGTAAATCCTTTTCGTTCGTACCAGTTCAGAATGTTCTACTTATTTTTATACTTTTTATTTTTATCAAACTTGACTGCCACTTGTTACATTAATATACGCAGAAGCGATTCAAACATGCGCATACTTTCGTCACTGCAAGAAATCAATTATTGCCTCTACAGCAGCAGCGATTTAAAAAAGGTCAAAATATTATTTTTGACGTATTTTTGTTTGATATCAAGTCTTTGGATTACTAATGTAACTGGAAAAATGGTTTTCGATCCATATTGGACTTGGGTTAGGTTATTTTTTGGATCTGTATCCATAGTTTTTGATTTTGACATGGCTCACACACTGACTGTTGTTTATATTTTGACTCGTAAACTGAAATCATGGAACGATATCGTTGAAGATATGTATTGTGGTGAAGGAGACGAAGAAATAACAATAGACAAAAAAACCATGACGAAGAACATCTATCAAGTTATAAAACTAATTTGCGAAGCTTGGAAAATTTCAAATGAAATATCTGGATTTAAAGTTAATAACAATCTTATATTAATTTTTGTTATTTAATCAAAAAAGGTTTATAAAGAGAAAAATAAAATATTAATAATATTTTGATGAAATTTATGCTATTGTATTTCAGATTTTGCTGCATTTCGTCTCTACTTTTGTCATGTTTTTTATGTATATTATGATGATATTGATATTTGCGTGTACAAATGCGGTCAGTACTTGTTTTGTTTATTGATATTATGAATAAATACACAACCGCATTCATCATCTTTCTGCCCTTATTCCATGTTACTTGGGGTCGACGCAACACGTTTTTTTCTTTCATTCTGGACAGGAGTCAGCCGTCACGCTATCACTAACTTTCTTTTCTTTCATATCACTCCTAACACAATCCATCCAGACGGATGGATTGTGTTAGGAGTGATAGAGAGAGGGAGGCCAAAGAAAAGACTTTCTTTGGCCTCCCTCTCCCTGTCCATCCATCCACATTTACATTCATAACTCTTTTAGTTACATGCATTTCATCCCTCTTCACATATCCATACCAAACCAAGCGGTTCCTTTTCAACTTTTCCGTCACTGGCGCCACTTTTACCTTACCTCTAATGTACTCATACCTCATTTTATCCATTCTCGATACTCCACACATCTAACTCAACATTCTCATTTCCGCTACTTACAATCTATTCTCATTCGTATTTTTCACAGTCCAACATTCTGATCCATACAGTACGATAGGTCTTATCACGGACTTTTAGGCACAGGACTGGAGAGACCGCCGAAACCGCAGAACAGGTATTCTGTTTTGGTTCTGCTCAATTTCAAGCCAACACTCTCCAGTCTTTGCCACCACGTCTCCAATCTGCTCTGGACCTCTCATATGGTTATATGGGTCATATGGTTACCACTTGTGCATGTGACTAGGTGTTGATTTCTCTTCTGGAACCAAGTAAGTGTTGGCTACTGCCAGGTCAAATGCGATAGCGGATTCCAGCAGCGTCTCTCCCTCGTTATTTGGAATATACAACCGCACTACTACCTACAAATTATTATCATGCCTGCAGCAGTCTACTACTTGACTGAGCGTTTCCCAATCGTACATTTATCTAGCTGGTTGCCATTCACTCTGCAAAGATCATCGCTTTTCTACTATTTGTTGTTACATTCATATTGAGTCTAGCCAGATGCAGTTGAATATCAGTTTTTACAAGGAGTGATGTTCTCTGAAATTAATTGTTAATGTTTTCAGATGACTAGAGATATAATAATCAGCCACACGTTCGGAGTAACTATGTGCCTGTGCAAGTTGATTATCGTTGAGTGGTCAATATGTTTTGCTTGTGAAGCATTTTATAGAGAAGCAGCAAGAGCTAGATGTAATATTATTTTGAAATCAACACAAGATAGTAAGTTTTATTCGCTTCATTTTAATTTTTCTATTGTATTTTACATAGGTCGTCGTTACCACGATTGGTAAGTTTTAAGTGCCAGTTGGGTTCTCAGGATTGGCAAAGTTTTTATTGGGTACATACTATTACTTTCCCAGAGCTTTTCAAATATAACATTTACAGGTCTTTTGATTTGTCAAGGTCTGTCAGTCAAATAGATGAAGCTAATTCTGCCGCGCTAGCGACAAGAGTAGCTAGAATTTTCCTCAGCAAAACACACTCACCGATCCTATACCCAGCGTGGCAGTTGCAAGATCAAAATTGTAGATCCCATGGAGATGAACGTGCAAGAAACTCCGAAACTCCATGTACATTCTTTTAAATCAGTGTAATTTTATAAAATCATGGTTCAATTCGTTTTGAAATTATTAATGCGTGAAATTATACTTTAATTGACATGACCACTTCTCACACGATCCGTGCATTTTTATGAATAGAACCTATAATAATAAACTCATGTAAGAACGTCTTATTTTTTTGTATATTTCTGTTACAGTCGCTACAAAAAGACTTTGGAAAAGCATGAAACGAATTATGCATATCAATATTAAAAAATTGAATGCATCTGGACTATTCACCATCGATGCAGTGACAATGATACATTTTTCTTCTATCATTACAAGTCACATAATTGTATTAGTGCAATTTTATTTCCTGTAAACTTATGAAAAATCTGTATAACCTTTAAAGTGATCTGTCGCTACGACTAAAAGGATTGCTAGAAGAAAACTCATCTTTAAGTTAAGCTCGCCTTTGTTCAAGAAATATTTATTTATCATGTTCTTTATTGTATACCTCAGAAGCAAAGGAAAAACATTTTAGAAATAAGTAATGTAAGTGTGCAATCTCGCGTGCTGGCATGAATTATGTTTTATAATTATAATAATTGCTCGCTAATATAAATATTTATAAACAACAAGACTAATAATCACGAAATTATGTACAAACGTATTGCCGCGTTAAATGGCAATGCTAATTCTTTGGCAGAAGAACAGCCCAGCCCTCGCGACACGTGAACAGTCGACAAGTTGTTTGCTGATTTCCCGAAATACTCGACGCGCACTAGGATCTCATGGGCCTAATGTTTCAATCCCAAACAAACAAAAATTTATGCCGTTTGAGATTTTCAAGATGCTTGCTTGGTTAACATAATAAAACATAAATTTGAAATTATTTTTAGGTTCCTTATTTCTTCCTATCATTTTTCCTTTCTTTTCAAATCATGATAATAATAAACGGTAAAAGTTTTGTGAAATTCACACATGACCTCACTGAAGTGAATACTACTATATTTTTCACTCATTTTGGAAATGCAAACTGCAACAGCACAACAGTGTAGTTAGTGAGAAGCACCATTAATAATTTTTGCACAACCTCTTCTCTTCATCTGTAAAGAAATAAAACAAATATTTATCATAAGCAATCACAGCGTTTACGCAAAAGTTGAAGAAAATTCTGCTTTAAAATAAAAATAGAGATATTTTTTCGGTCGTTCAGAATTTGTTCTTTGTAAAACTTGTTTCACTTGACATAATAACGCACAATCCCACCTGCAGGGGCACATGTCTATTATTCTTTGGAAGAGTAGGCTATCCAAAAGAATAAATAAATACCTACTCACAAAATAAATATCATTTATTATTTACTTTGATCATTTGGTATTGCTAAAATCGTCATTTACCGTTATGATGCCAAAACAGTTGTGCATGAATCTTGTGCCTTCTCCGCTGTAATATAGAACTCTTCTAGTTCAGCTCAGAGTTATTTGTAACTTTACTATCCATGCGTAAAGTAATCCTTGTAAGAAATGCTGGCAAAAATAATTTCAAGTTATGTTAATAAAATTTAAATAATAAGTAATTTCTCAGAGACTTAAACTAAGAAAATGTGACACTAAAAAACGATCTAAGTGATGAACTTATTGTGCAAAATGCAATACTAAAGGCTTAATAAAAACTCACTGGTCCATGAATATTCAAAGTAAACTTTGAAAAATCGATCAAGACTTGACAGTTGACCAATTCATGAAAGAAACATTCTGCCGTTTTGAAAAGAGTCTGAAAATAATTACTGAAATATTTAAGAACTATAGTAGGCGCCAGATAATCGTGGAATAACGGTCATTGACCCACCTACAATTATTGACATTTTTAATTTGAAAAACGGAATTAATGACACAAAGCTGTCCCGAATCATCATCTCTCGTGATCCTTAACATTGTCTAATAATGAAAAACGATTCATATTTAATTGTTCAGGTACCCATGAACAGTTATTAGTGAAAGGTCAATATACTTTATTCCACATTTATCTGGCGCCTACTATAGTACCTACCTACTCAGAATAATTTATCACAACAAATTCGGTTGTTGAATAGTTTTCAAGAAATGGTTTGTCGTGGTTTCTACCTGTGATGCGGAGAATGAAATGTTTGACTGTAAATTATTACATATTTACAGTCTAAACATTTTATTTTCAGATGATAAGCATGTCGTAGTTAAATAGAAAGGAAATAGATATTTATGACAACTATAGGACACAAAACTTTGGCATGCGTAAAGACAACAGATGAGTCTACAATAACTATGAAAAAACATTAAAAATATGACGGAGAGGCCGCATTATAAGCATCATCATCCGACATAGTGGGCGTATAAAATGGGTAATCGAGCAATGAGACAACGAATTACACAACACTCCTGCCAGAAAGTTTTAAGTCGATTAAAGTTTTAAGCTCCCTTAGTTCTCTAAGGCTTAAAAAGAAACTAAAAACATACTTCCCATCATAATCATTTTAAATTTACCTTAATCCTTTATCAAATTAATCATTTAAATCTAAAATTAAGTTAAGTAACAATTGTATTAACTAGGAATGCATGAGTGACCAAGTACCAATGCCATATCAACCATTAGCAGTTATCGTTAAGTTATCACAAAACAATAACACAAAGTGTGAATCAAATTCATGACCTATAGCTTTTCACTAAGCCCTCACACACTATTGCATTCCCTTGAATGCCGAGTCTCACGAACTCTGTGGTCTCTGCAAGACCCGACCTCCAGAGCCACCCCCGCGTTGAAGTTGCAGTAACAAAAAACATTATCAATACATGTAGCAGTTATTGCAGTTGTTCGAGTTGGTTCTATGAACACATTTGACAAATTAGATGATTTAAAGAGATTCAATAAGCGACTGCTATCTGAATTACTTTCTAAAATAATGATATTAAAATCACCACAGATAATCAAAAGTTTATTACCAGTAGCAAGTTTTGCCAAAACGTCTTCCATTACTGACTCAAAAATAGAATAGTTTTGATAATTTGGTTTGTAAACGCACACTATGACATGCTTATCTAGCTCAACACAGGACAATTCAATGTTATGTTCAACCGACAGTTCAACTATATCTTAACGAGTTTTAAATTTAATAGACTGTTTAATTAAGATAAGTGAACCCCCACGCAGCATTGATTTTCGATTAAAACAACTGCCCACACTATAACTTATCATATTTAAGTTACATTTGAGAATCCTTTAACCAATGTTCAGTAATACAAAATAATTCAACTTCCAATTGCTTGTATGTTTTGATGGTATTAAGTCAAGGATTTCTGCTTTACTCCATTATTTTAAGTGCTAGAAGATACCTTGTTGTTGATAAGTTGAGCTAAATTGCCTATGGTACCATCTGTTGTCTTTTTACCTAGTTTAAATCAGAGCCAGCAACCAAGACATTAGTACTATTACTAATTGTGGTGCTAATATCAGAGTTCTTTGACATACGAATAATGTCTGAGTTAATATTAAAAGCCTCGCTATTTGACGTCTAAAACTAATGGGCAGATACACAGTATCCCTGTTCGACCAAAGTTTATCAACAAAATAGTTGATATCAAAAAATAAAAGATTGTCGCTGTAGTGACTCGTTAAAAATACATATGCTTATTAAGCATGTGTATGTACTTATTTTGCCTATAAGATAAGTGCTCAAAGTATGGAAAAGCACTCACAATTATCTGTTTACAATTGATTTTTAATAGATTAGTGATACTATCAGTGACATCATCTTTTTTTACATTTGGACTTTTCCCTACCAATTCAATAATAATGGCATTTGAATCATATTTATTCACAGTTATCGAAGATAGTATGCTTTGATAGGAAGTCTGAGGTATACATTAGTTTTCAGTAACAAAAGGAAGGCTATTACCAACTAATTTCCCTAACCCTCTTCCTATACTGTCTGAAAAAATAATTGAATGACAGCAAACTAGGAGTGGAAGTATTGTGCAATTAATGGGCCACTTGCGATAATTCTTGGTCAATAACGGGAATTTCTTGGATCATGATACAATCCTGAGTACTCATAGCCTGGGTCAGGTTCTACGTTACCACAGGCTGGAGGGCATTGTGGCTGCCTTCCTTTTGACAAGTGCACTTGGTGTTGCTAAAAGTCTACTCTGTCAATTAACTCGTTTGTAGCAAAGATATGCTCCTTAATTTGGTTTTGGTTTTTTTTTGGACTTTAAAGAATAATCAAGACTTTGTATTTTGAATTGTAAGCGCTGAGTGTCAATATCATTAATATTTTTACTATCTTCTTATTTAATTTGATAATTATTTAATTGATTAATTAGTATAACATGTTCTTTCCTCAATTTAATATTTTTGGAACAGTGTATTTGTTGTTTCTTGAATTTTTTACACTTTTTAATGATTTTATTCAGTCTTGCATACTTTTTTATTTTATCTTTAGTTAGATCTATTGTTATCAAGGAATGAGTGTAGTATCAATTCATGATATAAATGGTTAGTTTCCTTAACCTGAGAACATTCCTTTTCATTCTACAATTTCAGAATATGATCCCTAGCATGAACTAACTCATCTCTAACTTTACACAAAGCCCATATAAGTTGCTACAATTGTGAAAGCCATCCGTGATCACCCGCAGTTAGTCGCGTTCATCTACAACATCTTGATATTGCTGACTGAGGTCAACTAGGTCCCGTTTAAGGCATGTGTTTTTATGGATAATGATCTTTATTTCCCCTTCACTCTCCTCTCGCTCCTGCAACCTTTTTCGACACGGGTGTTTTGATTTTTGGAGTTCTTGAAGGGCTGTTCTCAGTTTCAGCTCCATATCCTGAGCGGTAGCCTTACGGGTCATCACAGGCATGGTTTCAGAATGTGTTACTGAAAGACAGAAATTAAGAAACGGTGAGAACTAAAGGGATAGACAAAATAATAAAAGTTGGAAATGGAAGCATACAAAAATTAAAAAAAATAACATTGAAAGTATTGGATACGTATTTTTAATTTTATCAAATCGATAAAAAACTACGAAGATAAAAGGCATCAAAGTTAAAGAGTGGGGGCTTGTAACGGTAAGTGACGTCACACGAGTTTTTATCGCATTGTATCGTCTTCATTTTTTGTTTACGTGACAAAAGAAAAAATACGTGCACACCTACGGGCAACCATATTCCCCCTGACCGCCAATGCCCTACACTTGCGTTCTACGTCCGCATCATCTTTCAGGTCTACCGCAACTATGTGCCCTTAAAACTTCCTAAGAACCTCACCATTTAAAACTTCCGGAGTAAAAACGAAACAATTCATAGAACAAATCATTAAAATTAACCCTGGCAGTTGAGAGATATCCAGTCTCAGCTGACGGAACCAAATGATGAAACATGCACCACCATCAGAGAGACTTTTCAGTGACCATGACACTCCCAACTGCCAGGGCACATTCAAGTCAAAGACATACCCAAAATTTAAACATTGATCTGGATCAATGTATAAATTTTACCTGGTAGGTCCAGGTAAAAATAAAGGCATCTAAAGACCAGTATTTACATGGAGCGATTGATTAATCATCTTACTGGTTGTCATTTTTTATAGCTTCTACTAACCCTATCGTCAATCAATGTTCTACAATGGACAACCAGGACCCACACTATGTGTGTTGTGGTAACGATTGATCACTTTTTGTGTTATTGGAAAGGATTTGATGATTGTAACATTCGTATTTTTGGAAGCAATACAGTGTACAGTGTTTGCCATTTAGGCTTTCAAACCATCAATCCATCACTTTTTTTTGGTGGTATAATTCTAATTACTCTAATTTAAAATATGCGTAAGGTACCGTAACCAGAAACATAGAAAGAATAATCATTATCGAAGTTGATGAACAATATTTTATCAATTTCAATAATTACTATTCTTTCTTACCTTATTGCTATTTATGAAAGCAATAACACAATTCAATTAAGCGTTAAAGTAATTTATGGATCAAGTATTTTTACCAGTATTATATTCATTTTTACTTTCAGTATTTGGTTACATAAAATCCTTATACTATGAGGTCCATAAGCACAAATGTTCGCGAAATTGAAAAACATCTTTCTTATGATAACAAAATTGATCGAGACGTGCAATCTTTGCTTTTTCCTTTAAATTTAATGCAAATACTAGTGTTAAATCCGAAGTATCGCATCAAAAATAATTCCATAACTCCGAATAATCATTTTAATAACTCAATATTATTTTGCGGGACTTTATTGTTTTTGACAGCTTACGTGTACCGAGTCTTGGAAATATCACTTGATACGAATTTAAGACGATATAGTACTATCAGTTTCCTGTACTTCGCTTCTTATTTCGATTTCATCTTCTACTGTACGGGGTTCATCATGAACTTAATCATTAACTTTAGTAAGACTAAGGAGATGGTCACATTAATTTTGACCTTTCAAGAAGTGCATAGATTTATAAATAATGATTACTGTTTTAAGTGGTCTGTCAGAAAAACTTGGATGCATGTCACGTTAATCTTCGTATTTTATATCATAACTTTTCTATTCATGTGTTTCGCACCATGGCATATTGTTTTCAATTTATTGGTCTTGATAAGCCTTGACAGTAATCTAATCTATTCTATTATCGTGATTAAAGTATTGACTGAGAAAGCTAAACTTTGGAATGTAGAAGCAGTGCATTTACCGAAAAATTACTGCAATGATGTGCGTAGCAAAGGAATGTTTGAATTTTATGTGGGAATTTTGAAATGCTATAAGATATTTAAAGCTGTTTTCCAACAACCGGTAAGTATTTTGACCACTCTCTCATGTTTTTTTATACTGATAAAACATCTCTTTATCTATTATTATCTACCAATTACAGGTTCTTTATCAAACCATCGAAACTTTTTTCCGTTGCTTGGTCAACGTTCAAGTTATGATTGAATTCCGAAATATATTCTTGGTAAGTATTTTTGAGCATTTTAATAAGTTGTCCGATATTAGATATTGATTTCCTACGTTGTTTGACTTTTTCAAATAGGTACCTATTTACGATTTTTCATTTTTAGCGCAAAACTCCTTACGTATCACTGTTCTTGTACTCCGGTATGATAAAGACCTTGACGATTCAGCTCACATTGTCCGTGCAAGTTGAAGCGTTTTACGACGCTATCAAGCATGGGAGGGATTATAGCGCACACCTTTTGGCATCAGAATGTACAGGTGAGAAACATGATATAAAAAAAAACTTATTAATCTAAAAACTGCACTGTGCGATAATATCGTTCAGTTCATTTAAATTATGTACTAGCCTAGGTCAAACATTTACAGCTAGTGGAAAAATGAAGTATATTATAATGTTTAACACAAAGTTATAAATTTCGCTGATGGGTGGGTAATACATATAATCGGGTGCACGTGTTATTTGTATTAGTTAAATTAAAATAGCAACTGGGAAAAGGTAGGTACACTATTTTTCTAAGCTTAGTTGTCTAAGCTCGTAAGATTTTTTGGCGGTAGAAATAAATCTTGTAGTGACTCTATCAATAAGTGGATATCAGAGCGTTTCATAAGTATGAATATAATACTACCATTGCTATTCTGTAAAATTTTTCAACTATATAGAAACAGATCATACCATGATGGAAATAGGTAAATATTTGGTGCCGCGGTAGCCAGCCAAATGGTGGTGGGGCTGAGTGTTCGATATTTTAGCCATAATAACTTTTGTTTATTTTCAGATGATCAAAAGAAGTTGTACAAAAATGTCCTGCGAGTGCACCGTGCCTGCTTTCGTAAGATGAGTACATGTGGCTTGTTCTACGTAGATATTTGTCTACCTATACGTCTGATGGCACTTCTTACTAATTACACTGTTGTGCTATTGCAGTTTGCGTTTCTGTAATCCTAGAACCATTAAATAATATAGTTGCTGTGAATTTTGTTTCAATTAGTCCTTACTATTGCAGTCCACTGTTGGAATTCTCTTGCAAGCTGCGGCATTATACCCGGTTCTCCACTTTTCGCATACTGTACATACCAGAATACTATAATAGAATACTATAAATACTTTTTAAACCATAAAACGACGATTCAGGTTTTACGCGGAAGATCAGCCTACTCAGGAGCTTGATATAAATTCGCTGAGAGACCAGCGACTCCATCACCAGCTACGTGACCCAGCTTGTTGAAACCGCCCAGAATTTAAAAGGTACCTACGGGTTTCGAAATAAACGATGAATGAATCGTGCTCGTTATTGCTGGCAGGTTTTCCTAAAAAATTTAGACCAATGATAATGGCCAAAGAGCATTCAGGCATGGAAATTTGTTCAGACGCAATCAAAACCAAATAATTGGATATGAGTTCGTAATTTGAGGTTAGTTCCAAAAACGCGTTTTTGGCCAAACAAAAGCGCGGGAAGATGCACAGAAATACTAGCAAAAATGGAACGCAGGCATCGGTGAGAAATGTCAATAACAATGATAACCTCAAAAACAACAAAAAGAGAGAAGAAGTAGAGAACCAGAAATCCACAAGAATTAAAGTTATAAGATCTGACAATGGTGGGGAATTTTGTTCTAAAGAAATGGACAATTACTTGAAGAAGAACGACATAGTCCACCAGGAAAGTAACGCTTACTCACCTGAACAAAATGGGCTGTGTGAGCGATATAACAGATCAATAGTTTAAAAAGAAAGATATCACCTGTTTGATGTTCAGTTTGATCACTCAATGTGAACAGTTATGGGCAGAAGCTGTGAACACAGCGGTCTACTTAAAAAAATATCTAGATAGGAATACTAACCCCATATGAAGTGTGGACGGGCAGCAAAACCGAACCTCAGCCACTTAAGAGTGTTTGGTAGCCCAGTCATGGTCCATGTTCCAAAAGAACGTTGCAAGAAGTGGGACAAGAAAGCTTAAAAAAGGTACTTGGTTGGATACTCAGAAAGTGTGAAAGGTTTTCGTTTATACAATTCAGATAGCAAAATAATAACTATACCTAGAGATGTTAAAGTCATGGAAGACATTAAAAACTACAGTAGTACAACAAATATCATGGTGGAAGAAAAACAGCCACTTTGCAACACAGAAGAAAGATGACTTCACATATTTTGCAAGCGGATCGTCCAGCGATTCCGATGAAGTGTTTTCAGAATCCTTGAAAACAGAAGATATGGAGATCGTTTCTCAAAATAATACTACGAAACGTGTTTGTCGTAAGCCAGATCGTTACGGCTACAGCTACATTTGTGTTAAAGAAATGACAAATTAACCAATTCCATTAAGTAAAGCTCTTGAAGGTCCGGAACAAGATAAATGGATAAGAGCAATGAAGGAAGAGTTACAGTCCTTCAGCGACAATAATCCGTGGGAGTTAGTGGACCGACCTAGTGTTGGTAGCGTGGTAAAAAATAAGAGGGTTTTTAAAGAAAACGTAAAATTGTGAAGGTGAAGTGCGTTATAGAGCAAGACTAGTGGCAAAGGGGTTACCCAAGTTAAAGGAGTGGACTATAATGAGACATGTTCACTTGTGTTAAGATATAGTACTTTAAGGCTGTTATTCGCTTTTAAATTTAGATATGAATCACGTTGATGTCCCTACAGCATTTGTAGCGGCATCATTGCCACCAAAAAAAAAAATCTAAGAAGCGAAATTTGTACGGAAACAAAAAGAACCGCAGCGCATCTAAGACGAACTAGCGTAAATGGTTATAGCAATGAATGTGTGTTTATGGAATTACCAGAAAATTCAGAATATATTATCAGAAAAAATAAAGTATTAAAGTTGAGAAGAAAAAATCTGTCAGAGCATGGTACATAAGGGTAGAAGAAAGTTCATTGAAGTTAAGTTATTTTAAGTCACAATAATGTTAAAGTAAGCAGTAAGAGCATTGTTTGTTGACGATTTTTTTGTTATCTATAAGTAACTGTAATTCAGCTTACCAAGAATTAAAAAAGTATTGGAAAATGAATATAAAATTAAAGATTTAGGTAAAATAAAGCAGTGTCTTGGTATTAATGTAAATATCAGAAATAACTTTATAACTTTAGACCAAGAGAAAATTATAGACAATTTACTGGCTAGATTTAATTTGAGTGAATGTAATACCTCCGATACCACCATGGAAACTAATCTTAAATTAAGAAAATCTGTTAATAAGTTTTAAGTACCTATCCGTCCTTACAAGACCTAAGAATATGGTCTAGTTTTTAAGAAAGATGATACTAATTTACATGGTTATGTTGATGCCGATTGGGCGGATGGAGGTACAGATTCATTTTGACTTCAGTGGTAGATTTCCGCGATTCCTGCTGTAAGTATATTACGCAATTAGCCCGCAGGTAATAGGTTTTTGTTCTAAAAACCCTAGTTAGTAAAGAATACTTTAGTATAAAATACATAAAACAACATAAAAATATGTTGACTAATTTTAAGCAAAAGTCACTAATATATTACCTGAATCATGCCAATTACTATAGAGCATTCGAAGCTTTAACGGAAGTAAATTATAACAAAACCATAAAAAAGTAAGGAAGTCGCACAAGAATAAGGCATTTTATACCATAATTCAAAGCCAAAAACACTCCACCGATTACCACCATTATTAAACGAAAGAAGTAAAAAACACTATTTCACATCAAACTTCCAACCGGGTTTAAACGGTTCACAAATTGAAAAATAAACTACAATACCAAATATTTCATTCGTCAATCAACATTGTTGTCGATAGCCTACGTTAGTGGATCTGCATAAGCACATCACTAACTGTCGCAAGAAGCAGCGGCCGTACTACGCGATGCATCTGCAAATTTGCACCCGTGCGAAGCCGGGGCGGGTCGTTAGTTTTGTAATATAGGTAAATCAAGAGGTACATTGGGTTCCTAGATTATTTTCAAGTCTTTTTAGTCGTCTAAACCACAGTCCCAGTTGAATCTAGAATAACTCTGGCTGAAGTCTGTTGAAGGTAACAATACTCAAATATCACGTACTGGAATATCTTATATTCTAACCCACGCTACATCTACTTGTGCTTTTATACAATTCCGTTCAGCCATTACGACGTGAAAGAAAATACATAAGTTCAACTCTTTTTCTTATTATTTGGATACACTACAGACAAAAGGTCATGAACGGAATTTCATAGTAAATAATTATGTTAAGTGGGTAACGGCAATGATTTATTTCTGAACCTAATCAAAATATTCACTTATTTTTATTGTATATTATATTAAGTTGGATCACAGCAAAGTGAAATCCTTTTAACTTGATTAGAACTTAGCAGTTACTTTACTGAGGCAGTAGTTAAAGACATAACATTAACAACAGTTTTTCAAATCGAATTACTCGTTCGAATTGTGAATCATGTTAAAAAGGCACAGAACATTTGTTTCTCACGATTTCTTGGACAGAAGGTTTCTACGCATATTATTGCATTTCCAGTGTATGCAACACATGTTGTTCCTATCCAGTTTTACCTTAGAGTACAACTATATAAGGCAGCCTAGTGTATCTTACTATATTCTGTCACTCATTGGTACCCTCGGATTTATTGTATTTCATTCGTTTACGTACTTAGATAAAGGGTATCTTGGAAAATACAGTCCGTTCGTCAAATTCTTCAGCAAACTTACTGGGTTATTTTTGCTGATTACATTTTTTGTTTTTTACTGTTTTAATATTCTACAAAGAAAGGACAGCGTTCGAATGGTTTTGAAAATTCAAAAAGCTTTTAGAGTAATCAATTACAAACACTACAAAATGTTTACTATTTGGAACTGGATTAGCGTAATTCTGCATTTTATTTTACTTTTTGTCATAGTGATAGTTTTACGCGATTTGTGGTCAGCATTTTACTTCTATACTTTGATATATTTAAATGTGAACATAACTTATGGCATCCAAATAATTTCCTTGATAAGAGATGGAATGATATCATGGGTACTTGAGGTAGAGTACTATGGTAAAATCTGTTGGGAGCTAGAAGAAAACAAATATGATGATAGTTCAAAAAAACTACTTCAAGCGTACACAGATCTAATGGAAGCATTTGATATTCTCAAGAGAATTTTAAAGTTTTCGGTGATTGTGATTTGTGTAGATGTCAATAATTTGACGGATATCGTGGTACTATGATATCATGTGTATTTAATCCTTTCATTCCAGAGTTTGTTTCAAGTACTGGACACATTTCTGAATATATTACTGTTCCTTCAAGTAACTGTAGAATTTGAACAATATCATGCAAGTAAAAGCGACATTGTAAGTTAGTTATCGTAATAATCAGCTTCATCGTTTCAGTTGTCGTCAGAGCAATTCAGTCTCATTTGAGCTGAATGTTTTGTAAAGGAAAGAACACATTTTTTTACTTTAATTTGCAGTTTCACATCACAACAGTACAGAATAGTTACAATCCTTTGGATTTCAAAAAGAGTGATGATAATTATCATGCTCAGTATTAATTACGAGAAGTTCTATATGACTCCAGAGAAAGGAACCTCCTCACAATACGAGCCGTATCGAGGAGTACTGCCTTCTGTATCAGGCCCTTTACCCAACTGCGTAACGCCAACTTCGACAGATGGTCGTCGAAGCTTTTGGCCATCAGGCCATTGGCCGTAACGACAATCAGCACAATGACAGCCGATTCCACATTCCACATGTCGACAACCTCGTGTGCCAAGTCGAGATACTTGATTTGTTTCTCTTTCTCAGCCTTCACGAGGTTCTCGTCATGCGGGATGGTAACATCGATTATCATTGTGCGGCGCGCTAATCGGTCTATCACCACGATATCCGGCTTATTGGCAACAATAGTCCTATCAGTGATGATAGACCGATCCCAGTACAACGTGACATGGTCATTTTCGAGAACTGGGTCGGGCACATACTTGTAATACGGTACCTCAGAATCCACAAGATTGTATTTCAAAGCAAGTTGCTGATAGATAATCCTGGCCACTTGGTTATGCCTGTGCAAGTACTCGCCGTTAGCCAGACGAGAACAACCAGAGATAATATGTCTGATCGACTCACCCGGAAGGTGGCATGCCCGACACATGTCAACCGTCCCGTCCTTCATAATATGTCTCCGGTAGTTATTCGTCAAGATAACTTCGTCCATAATCGCACAGACAAAACCTTCGGTTTCCCCGAAGAGATCGCCGAAACGTAGCCAGGCCACGGACGCTGAGAAATCTACATCGGACCCATGAAGAGCCCGATAGAAGCGCCCGTGAAGCTCCTTACCTTTCCATACCTCCTTGCGGTCATCTGTAGTAAGTATCACAGGTGTGCGCCAGTTCTCTTTAGCCATGGACAACGGGGTGAGTCCCTTGTCCACTGCGACCACATCTCGGTGCATACCCACATCGGCTTTGAGAAAATATTCTCTGAGACTGCACATCTCGCGGTTGTGGAGAGTCTTAGCATTTAAAAAGCCTCGACCTCCACACTTCCGCGGGATGTACAGTCTCATCACCGACGATCGTGGGTGATGCATCCGGTTTGCGGTCAGCAGTGTACGGACCCTTCTATCCAGGGCGTCGAGTTTGGTTTGAGTCCATTTGAGTATGCCGAAAGTGTACATTAATACCGGCATGACCCAACCGTTGAAGGCGCGCACCTTATTTCCGCCCGACAAAAGGCTGTTTAAAACCTTTTTCAGGCGGCCAAAGAAGCGCTCCCTCAGCGATTGCTTCATGTCAGTACCGTTAATTCCCAACGCTTCCAACATACCCAAATACTTGTAGGTTTCGGTTGAGCTGAGGGATCTAACCTGTATGGAATCCGAGAGGTGAATTCCCTCAGATTCCATAATCTCCCCTTTCTTTACATGCATGACTGCACATTTGTCCACACCAAATTCCATCCTGATGGCACTACTGAAGGTTTCAGTTACCTTTAGTAGCTCCATCAGTCGCAAATTGTTGGGTGTAAAGAGTTTCAGATCATCCATGTAAAGGAGGTGAGATATGGCCTGACCACCTCTTCTCAACCGATAGCCTAGGCCTGAATCCTCCAGCAGTGTGCTTAAAGGATTCAGAGCTAAGCAAAACCAAAGTGGACTCAAACTGTCGCCCTGAAATATTCCCCGTTTAATCCCTACAGGCTCATCACTCCCTTGGATCGGTCGACATCCTGGATAGCGAAGGACTGTTTTCCATTGCCTCATACATGACTCAAGGAAGGTGCGTAGAGTTGCGTCTATTTTGTACAACTCCAACACCTTCATGAGCCATGTATGTGGCACAGAATCATAGGCCTTCTTGTAATCTATCCAACATGTCGACAGATCCTTGCGGGATCGACGAACCTGTTGGCTTATGGCCACATCTATGAGGAGTAGCTCCTTAGTGCCGCGGGACCCCTTCCTACATCCATTCTGAGAGGCGGACATAATTGAGTTACTCTCAATGTGCTCATTAATTTTCGCTCTCAGGATGGATGTAAGAAGTTTATAGACCGTCGACAAACAAGTAATCGGTCTATAATTCTTGGGTTCCGTGGGACTACCTGTCTTATAGAGCAGGTGGGTAACGCCAGTTATTAGAAACTGTGGTAGCGACCCAGAATCTAAGGATGACTGGAATTGAGATGCCAGGAGCGCGTGTGAGCTGCTATACCACTTAAGCCAGAAGTTGTGCAGTCCGTCCGGTCCAGGAGATTTCCAATTCGGTAACGGACGGACTGCTTTGGATACATCCAATGTTGTTATGGTATTTTTTTCCATTTGTGGTATAGCTTCGCACACGCGCTCGACATCGCGCATCCAGCCACCTTCAGCGTGACAGATGGGCACCGACCAGATGCTGCGCCAGAATATACTCGTGGCGACATCATCCGGGCGGCACACGTCTGTCACACTTTGTTCAGGTCGCTCCCAAGCTCTGTATACCCACCTCTCATAGCTCTGGAACATGCGATTCTGCGAGTATCGATCAACCCGCCGCTTGTACCGCCGAATACGGCTTGCCCATGCACAAACCTCCCTGAAGCAGTATAGTTTGCCGATGAGTGCCCTAGTCTCATCGATACGCCGCTCGATCCTGCGCTGCCAGGCTGGTGCAGCTGGCTTTGGTCGTATAGCTTCGTCATACCCAGGAAACTTTACGTTTGCTATGCGACGTGCCGCAACAGCCCCGCAATACAGGATTGAGTGCGTATCAACGAGGGTCTCGCTGCTTTCGAAGATGTTTTGCAGCAGCGAGTCCAAAGCACACACCAGCGCCCTATTCTTTTTGTGCATAGGCAACCGTGGTAATCGGGGCCGAAGTTCGGTCGGAGTTGATCTATACTCACGAAGCGCATCCTCCAGCGCGCTCCTCAGTCGATCGTTGCACTGGCTACTTACCGTGACAACCCTATCATCTACCTCATCGCTAACATTATTGGGCCGCGGTGTGATCCTACCATTAACTGGTGCTTGCAGTACCGCGGTCTGTGTCGGGGTCGAGATGATAAGGTTGTTCAGTACCTCTGAGCGCAGCCTATCAAGTGCGGCATCGTCCAACCTGTGATTACGTTGAATGACCCGCACCTGATCCGACAATCGTTGGGCCGAGACGTTAACAGTTGGTTCCAAGTCCTGAAACAGAGACAGCATTCTGACACGGTACGCAGTGAGGTTAGTTTCCCCCTCTGTAGACCCATAGTATGCGCGCATGACGTTTTCATTCATGGACTGCGTCCATCTCATGCGCTGCACACAACCACCGGTAGCGGGGACCCGGCTCGGAGCCGGTTGGCCCCTAGGTCCCAAGCCCCTCGGTGGCCGGCCTCTCCCTTGCCGACGTACAGGTGTTGGCGACGTCGGCGGGGAGAAATACTCGTCACTCGAGCTCGACGCAACTGCAACCGCCGGTGACAATGGTGATCCGATGTCCGGCGGCGGCGAGGCGGAGCTGAGCGACGGGTCCGGAGGTGGTGGGCGTGCGCGTTGTAAAGCTGCTCTCGTTAGCATAGTTCAAGCATTCCTTTCATATTTTCGTTGGTGTGATTTAATTGTGACAGATGTCATAATATGTCGGTCGTATAATAATTTTCTTTTTCTTCTCGCATCTATTATTGTTATTATTTCTAATATTATTTTCTACACTTAAGTGTGAGCAAGATAGCATAAAAGCAGCTGTCATTACATCCAAGCTCTACAGACGCGAATTATTATTAACTTTGTCGGCTATGACAGTAACTCGATAAATGGCGTTTTTGAACATTACGTCTTAATTCTGAATCGCAGTGTTAAGATTCTCTGCCGTCGTCTGACCCTCGCGCAGTTCTGTCGTGAAATTATACTTATCGGGCCTAGGTATGCCCAGGATGAGGTCTTTTCATTGCACTGCGGTTAGGTTAGTTCCGTTGCCCTGTGATTATTCCTAATGTGGATAACTCAGATGCATAATTTTTGGCAGTGGGGACTATGTACGCGCTGCCCCTCTCAGAATTCCATTGTGAGTTTTATTTTATCCACGGTATTTTTAATAATCAAGTGATACAAGAAAATAATACTATTTTGCAATTATTTTGCGCCAGAAATTCATCTGACTTTCTTTGTTCCAGTGGAAGCTAAGAGGCATTTTAAAAATGTACAGCGCCTGAACCGTGTTGCCTTCAACAAAATGATTGCTTGTGATATCATCACCATCGATGGATGTCTACCTCAGAACTTTGCTTACCTCGTATTACAATATTTATAGTAGGCGCCAGATAAATGTGGAATAAAGTATATTGACCTTTCCCTAATAACTGTTCATAGGTACCTGAACAATTAAATATGAATCGTTTTTCATTATTAGACAATGTTAAGGATCACGAGAGATGATGATTCGGGACAGCTTTGTGTCATTAATTCCGTTTTTCAAATTAAAAATGTCAATAATTGTAGGTGGGTCAATAACCGTTATTCACAGGCTCTGCCTAGTTTGGGATCGGATGACCGTGTGTGAGTTGTCCCAAGATATTATTATTATTATTATTATTTATTGGTATACATTTTTGTATCTCAGCAGTCTGTAGCCTGCCGGTGTTTAAGAATAACACGGGCCGAAGCCAAGTGCTACCCCTGAGAGTTAACCTAAGTTATAGAAAATGTGTCTGCGTTGTTATCATTTTGTAGGAATTTTCGGACAATTCTGCAGGTGTTTAAGATAGCTGCTTTCTGTAGGGTTTGATAGGTGGAGGAAGCTATGTCTAGCATTTTTAAAGATTGGTGCAGTTGTTTAGGAACGACACCCGTAGTCGAGATCACTACAGGGATGATGGAAACGTTGCCCAGTCGCCACATTCTACTTAATTCTATTTTCAGGTCTGTATATTTAGACAGCTTTCCTGCTACAGTACTTTGTAAGTTGTGCGTGTTTGGTACTGCTATGTCAATAATTTGCGCTGTTTTATTAATTTTATCTAAAAGAGTAATGTCTGGTCTATTGTAATGTGTTGTTTTGTCTGTGAGAATGGCTCGGTCAAAGTACAACTTATGTGTTGCGTTTTCCAGCACCGTTTCAGGAACATATTTGTAGTAAGGTACTGGGGGTGTAGTAATGAATTTATATTTTATAGCAAGTTTTTGATGGATTATGTTTGCTATTTGATCATGCCTGTGTTTGTAGTCAGTCTGAACTATCGCTTTACATGCTCCAGTGATGTGTTGAATAGTTTCGGGAGAGCTATGACACCGCCTACAAGTATCTGTTGAAAGGGGGACTCGCATGATGTGCTTTTGATAGTTGCGAGTTTCAATAACCTGATCTTGGATTGCCGTCATAAACCCTTCAGTCTCAGGGAATAAATCTCCATGCCTGAGCCATTCGTTCGACGCTAACTTGTCGACGTTAGGCTGGCAAAGGTCGTGGCGATGTCTTCCATGGAGTGATTTCTGAGTCCACTCTAATATTTTTGTCGGTGTGTCGTTTTGTTTCTCATTAATTTGAGTTGTCTTTTCGTGCATGTTTAATGGAGTCAGTTTTCGGTCGTTATATACAATTGCTTTGTGAAGGGTAGAGGTAGCGCTTTTTGTGTTAAAATATTTCCTGAGAGTACTAATTTGTTTATTGTGTAGGTTCGTAATATCTATTATGCCTCGTCCTCCTTCCTTCCTTGGTAATGTCAGTCGCTGGACGCAAGATCTAGGGTGGTGCTTTCTATGTTTGGTCATAGTGGTATTAATGACGCGCTGTAGGTTTTTAAGGTCCGTTTTCGTCCAGCTTATTATACCAAAGGAATATGTGAGGACAGGGATAGCAAAGGTATTTATAGCTTTTACTGTATATTTTGAGTACAATTGAGTAGTAAAAATGGATCTAAGTCTATGTTTAAATTGTTGAATAAGTTTATTTTTAATATCTTTATGTTTAATTTGCCGGTCCTGAATGTATCCTAAATACTTGTAAGTTTCGTTTACATTTAAGGAGTCTATGGTTTCACCTGTCTGTATAGTGTATGAATGGTGGTAAGGTTTGCCCTCTTTTACTGAGTTGATTTTGCACTTATCAATTCCAAACTCCATTCTAATATCAGTTGAAAACTGGTCTGCGGTTTCTGCCAGTTCAAACAAGTCATCTGGAGTAGAAGCGTACAATTTTATATCATCCATATACAGAAGGTGGTTAATCTTAAAATTTTGTCTGTCAGTCTCTATGTCAGCTGTAGTGTCATTAAATGGTAGATTATATCCTGGTGTTACTGTATTCAATCTGTTGGATAGGGGATTTAATGCCTGACAGAACCATAAAGGGCTTAGGGAGTCACCTTGGAATATACCTCTTTGGATCTTAATAGGTTCAGTTTCAACGATTCCTGTAGGCGATGTTACGTGTAAACGTGTCATCCAATGTGACATGGCATTACTTAAAAAGGTAACAATTATAGGATTGATCTTGTATATTTGCAAAACTTCAAGTAACCACTTGTGTGGTACTGAATCGTACGCTTTTTTGTAGTCTATGTACATGGTATATAGATCTCTTTTCTTCATTTGGACCTGCTTGAGTATAACTGAGTCTATGGTAAGTTGTTCTTTACAACCCTGACTATATTTCCGACAGCCTTTTTGTTCTTCGGATAATATTTCATTTGTTTCGAGATGCTTATAAATGATATGAGTGATGCATGATGTTACTATTTTATATATTGTTTGTAGGCATGTTATTGGTCTGTACTTTGCTGGATTACTGGTGTCACTGATGTCTTTTGGTATCATGTACGTAATTCCTTCCGCTATGTATGCAGGCATTGTTGTTGGGTTTTGAATAAAAGTGTTGATGTAATTATAGAGGTATGGGTGAATATGAGTTAATTTTTTGTACCAAAAGTTGTGAATATAGTCCGAACCAGGTGCTTTCCAGTTGTGTAATTTCTGAAGAACGTCATGGAAAGTCTCTATTGGTATATGTGCAGACTCCATTTGTACCGTGTGGCTATAGTTATTTGTCTCTTTTGTAATCCACTCAGCCGCTGCGTTATGACATATTGGCCTCTCCCAGATTCCTGACCAAAATTGTCTAAGATTATCTATCGGTGGTAATCTATGAATACTGTTACCTTGGCTTTCGCTGGGTACTGATTGGTTAGTAGTAGCTTGTTTTAACGTTCGGTAAAACTGCTTTTCGTTATTATTAAAATTATTGTTTTGAATTTTCCGGAGTGTACATTTATTATATCTATTTAATCTACTATTTACAAGTGTTAGTTTTTGTTTAAGCGTGTCTAAAAAGTGTGTGAGCTGAGTGTTTGGTTCTTCATGAGTGGAATGTGTTTTATAATTTTCTATTATTGTGTTTACCTCTCTAACAAGCTTCCAACCTCTGTGTCCTTGCATGTAGGCTGTGAGTCTTCCTATTTTTGTTCTCAAATCTCTAACTCTTAATTCTAATCTTCTCTGCCATTTAGGTTTCTTATATTTCTGTAAAATATTAGCAGTATTCTCAGAGGTGACAAGTGAGAGCTTGCTTCCATTTGTTTTAGCAGCAGTCCAAGCAGCACTATATATGACTGTCTGTAGGGTTTCAAAGTCTGTATCTTCATTAATATGCTTTGGTAGAATAACGTTATTGATGTAACTTACTATTTGTGCGAGTTTTTTCGATGGTTTTTGTTTGGGTATGTAATTTCTTTTTGTGGGGTGAATCTTTTTGAAGTGCTGTATTGTGTGAGAAAAAGTTTTCTCTAGTTCTAGGCTTCTCTCCTCATTCATTTCAGCATGTGTAGTATTGTGTTCTGTGTTTATAATGGTGGATGTTAAGGCTTCAACATCAATACTATTCAAGGAATTGGATTCTATTACTATTTGAGATTCGTGTGTTTGATTTGCGCATGCAGTTTCTGTGTTGTTTATTGTGAGTGATTGTGTCAAGGTATTTTCTGTAGGTGGATTGTGATATTCAGATTGCCCATATTGATTAGGTTGATTTAGAGTATTCTCTGCATGCATTTTAAGATCTTGGAGTCGTGCTTCTGGTATCATTTTATTATTTAGAACGACCCTTTTTTGATCAGATATTCTCTGCTCAGATAAATGTGTCAATTCTGGAAAGAAGTCAATGAACATTTCCCTTAATTTTTTTCTCCAGACAGTCATATCAGTTTCCATTTTCGTAACTATGAAATAGCAATTTATTAGAGTTTCGTTCATTTCGTTAGACCATTTTATTCTACTTTTTAGTCCTGATTGTATATGTGTGTTGTTTTGATCTATTTCTGACTGTGAACGTATTGGGATGGGTGTATTTAAGTTAACTATTTCTGTTTGAAGCTCGCTGCTAACTTCTAATCTAATTTTTTCAAGTGTAGTGTCCGAAATTAATTTGTTATTAATTATTGCTCTCCGTTGGTCTCCTACTCTTTGCTTCGAGACGTTCATTTGAGGAAATTTGTTGATGAATTGTTGATGCAAGGACGTCACATATGAATTTGTTTCGGTTTCTAAATTAGTAATGATTAGATAAGTACGCCAGATGAATTCGTTCATGTCTTTGCTCCATTTTTTACGCGTATTTGTTATGCCAGTAGCGGGTGAAGGGTTTTTGGCAGTAGTAGCCTCCGACACAACATCTACTGACCCTGTTGAAAGAATTGATGACGCCCTTGATGATCGTAATATATACGAAGGGGGTGATGATGCTATTGATGAAAAGATGGACCTCGGAGAGGACGGAGAAGAAGTTGACGATGGTCCATCTTCTGATAAAGGCCTATGTGCCTGAATATGTTTTTTTGTCTTCGATCTTGTTATCATAATTATTCCCACGACTAGCTAGGGACTAACAAAGTCGACCACAGCAGAGCCCTGCGTTCACTGTGGCAAGGGTGAATGAAACTGGAGGTCCCCTTATATCCAGAGTTTGCACACTAGCGACTAGCGCGTTCCCCTAGCCATGCAGCCCTCAGCGTGTGCGACCTTGGCTTGGATAGTATCTCTCCTGGTCTGGCCCCTCACCCTAACCCTGTCTCGGCAAAGTAAAATCCACCGGTACAGCCCTAGGGTTCATTGAAGCGCGCAAGCCCCACCACGACGTCAACGTAGAGATACGGCGGTGGGGTTATTATTATTATTATTCCACGATTATCTGGCGCCTACTATAGTAGTGTTATTACAATTTGCCTTATGTGATATACTCTGAATATATTACTGTTTCGTAACATTCTAGGTTTATAAACCAAACTTTGAAATTACTGGCAATTTGAAAAATATTAAAACGCCTATTTATTCCAGGGATTCACTGTATATTAGCTTCTGCATATATTAAAATATACGTATGTATACAAAAGCTATTATACACTGAATCCTACCCGCTAATGTAATCTTTCTCCATCAATCAAGAGTTTGCTGACTAGACTAAACTAGACTAGCCATCGGCGCGGGACATATTATAGTGCACAAGTGTGTGCACAAACACAGGTGCACTCCCTCTTCCATCACTCACATATTCGGCAACGACGACGACGTCAACCCGACCCGACTGGAGAGAGATCTGGCGCAAGACCATAGGCTTAACGTGCTTTCCGAGGCACGGGGGTGTCACACCACCAACTTCCAAACTCCGGGCTGCCACTGAGAAATTCCTTTTGGAAAAACCCAATGACACTTTTTGCCCGACCTAGGAATTGAACCCAGGACTCTACGCTCGGCAGCCGCGCTTGCAACCGTGACCCTAACAGAGCAGTTGTTGAAAGTATTATGTGATCAAGGATCGGAAGCATCATTTTGCACTGAAGAAGAAGTACAAATTGTTGTCTTACCCACGACAAAAAATCAAAGCCGAAATAAAAGGTACCTATTGGAGATGAAAATCCAAAAACGTCAAATAACACAATTAAAATTACTTTAAAATCAAGGTACTCTAGCAATTACAAATTGCCAGTAACGCTAATAGTACTACCAAAACTAACAAGTTCATAACCAAGGAATAATTTACAACAATTACAAGAAAAAACGCTTGGATAATGCACTAAATGGCAGACGAAATGTATTACAAAAAGGGACCAATTGACATAATATTAGGTGCCCAAGAGCATTATATTACTGCAGGGTTTCGAAAGACTACGGGATGGGATAATTTCTCAAAACACAGAATCAAGGTGGATTTTATCCCAATGACACGAAGAATTGAGTTAAATAAAATACTTTGTATGGTGGCCTGCACCGAAGATGAATTCCACAAATCTACAAACTAACACAGGATGACTAAAACTGTAAAAACTACTATAAAGAAACAACTATAAGAAACCCCGACGGAACTTACACAGTACGACTTCATTTTAAGGAAACAAACGTAAACTTAAAAAAAACGGCGAATCACGCATAAAAGCTGCTGCACGACTATTATAACCAGAACGACAGTTCGCAAAAAAAGAAAACTTACGACAACAATACATTGAATTACATATGGGTCATATGAGAAAAGTAGATACAACTAACTACAACTTAGGAAAATACTACATACCACATCAGGTGGTAATTAATGAAGACTCACTCACTACAAAATTACGCGTGGTTTTTGATGCGAGCAATAAAAGCAGCACAAAAATAAGAATTAATGACAATTATGTATAAAGGGTTCACTATTACAACAAGACTTACCCACTACAATTTTACGATGGTGAAAACAAAAGTTTGCTTTTATGGAGGATATTATGAAAATGTACTGTTTATAAAAATCAATGAATTAGATTTCGCACATCAAAGGATACTATAGAGATTTTCTCCCAAACAGGCAATTAGTGAATATGAACTCACAATAGCCTACGATACAACTAGCGCCCCCTATCTTGCAGTACGAACATTCCAACAGCTTGCAATAGAACAAAATAATTACCCAATCGCAAGTCAAGCTACAGTTCGTAATCACACTCGGTGCGATCCGTACACGTCTTTTGCTAATTTGTGTTAAACAAAAAACCTGTTTAGCTATCGGCTTCGCTCGCGCTGACCGGTATCGCGTCGCATCGCGCAATCATAAAGTTCATAATTGCCATACAGCATATGTTTGGCAATTATGAACTTTATGATTAATGGATAGCGATCAAAATCACGATGAGAACTATGACGTAAACACAATCACTAACACATTAGATGACCGGTGTTCGGTCATCTAATGTGTTAGTTATTATGTGTGTAATGTGTGTAATTTAATAACGAAATATGAAACGACCTAGACCTGAGAATAATGAAGAATGTTGGAAAACTATAGCGAAAAATGTTAAAAAGAAGGCAAAACATAACAAATCTGTGCCTGTAGAAACACCAATACAAGTTACCGTGACCTCCAAGATTCCCGAACAATTTGCACTTGCAAAATTATTAAATCAAAATGAGATGATGGACATCGACAAAATAAAATATATAAATCCATACAAATTGCTGGTCACGTTTAGTAACCAAAGTAGTGCAGATAAATTTTTTTATTGTCCGGTATTTTTAGAGGTAACGAATAAAAAGAACTTGGGAGGTTGGTTTATCGTACGGTATTATTAGAGATATCGAATAATGCTTATCTGAAGAAGAACTTATTGAATATATCTTCTCTGAAAAGAAGTTGTAACAGCTAAACGACTCAATAAAAAAGATGGAGGAGAATGGGTTCAAAGTGAAACTTTTAGAATTGGTTCTAAAAGTCCTTCCTTACCTACGTACATAATGTTATTTGAACTGAAAATAAAAGTAGAACCTTATACGTTTCCTGTGACACAGTGTTCTAAGTGCTGGAGATTTGGGCATATAGCTAAAATGTGCCCAGCAAGTAAAGCATTATGCCCTTAGTGCTGTAGCTACCATAATACTTGTGATACAACTAAATTCAAATGTGCTAATTGTTCAGGTAATCAAGTTTCAATATCGAAACGTTGTCCTTTTTACGAAAAAGAAAAGCGCATTAGAGAATTGCTGTCAGAACACAATTGCACGTATCAAGCAGCCCTATCAAAATATGGTGATTCTCTCTCACTCCCCACACAAAAAGTGCAACGAGCCCCAAGCCCGATCATTGAGTGTAGGAGTACCCGTATACAGGTAGCTCAAAAAGCCAAACAAGATTCAGTGGCTACTTATAAAGAAGATTTTATTGAAACAGTCGAGATAAATAATCCTTTCCTCCTAAATAATCCTCCTTTTTTTGTCTCGCTGATGGTGGCGCGTGTATGCTCATTCAGTTCCCTTCAAAATGGTTGAACTGAATGGTGCTGATGCACGCGTCATGTTCGTGAACGGGCGCCGTCAGTGGATACTAGCCATTCCTTAGCGCCGTCAGTGGATATTTGAAACTATAAATTGTTTTTTCTTTCTTTACATTGTTCTCATATATAAAAGCATCAAGGTTAATGTAACCAGGATTTTTGTAAACATAAAATTATTTAAAAGAGTGTCCGTGAAGTTTCTTGCACGTTCTTCTCCATAGAGATCTACGCTTTGGAACGTGCAAATGGCTTCGTTTAAATGTTTTTGACGGACTGACTTTGACTTTGATTCCTGAATCGACTTGTGTACCCAGTCCAGACCAGTACGCGTGCCGTTGACGAACAACTACTCGGGTCCAGAAATAGTTAAAGTTAAATTGTTTAACTGTGATGAAATTCAAAACATTATTGCTATTTATTGCCCACCAGATCTTCACACAAATCCAAGAGTTTGGGATTATTTATTTTCACTTGGTAGTCGGAAGACCATGATCTTGGGGGATTTTAATGCTCATCACACAAATTGGTAACATAAAACAGACGCGAGGGGTAATCAGATTCTGGATTCCGTTATTGACTATGATTGTTATCTTAAATGATGGTAGCCCAACGCATCTACAAATACTTAATGGCAGCTTGAGTCAATCTTCTTCCGACATAACTATGGTGACGTCAGACATGCCATTAAGATTTAACTGGAGTACGACTAATGAAACATTAAATAGTGACCATGTTGTCATCAAAGTTTGGCTCTGACACGTCCTTTTTCAAAAAGGAAAACTTAAAAAATGTTGATTGGAAGAAGTACATATACCGATTATGTACAAAGTATTTTTAATTCATTTACCATAACAGACGTTCCTCCAGTTAATTATAATCGATTTTTAGATAATCTAAAAATGGCATCAGATACATTTCTTCCCGATAGTATGATAAGTTTAAATTCTAGTAGTAAGTTTTACCCAAAACCTTATTGGAATGTAGAACTTTCAATTCGGTGGCACTCCGTCGTTTGGCACTGGCTGTATTTAGGCGTAACCCTACCTACCCCCACAAATTTTATATTACTTCAAAATAAAATACAAGAATCGAAAGTTTTTTAAGATGTGCCCGAAATAATTCCTAGCGGGAACTTTGTTCTTTTTTGGATGAAAATACTTCTATTCATGACCGAAACGACTATTGGCGAAAAATGAAATGGATAAAAGGATATAAATCCCCCAGGCATTTTATTGATAATGATATTGTCAGTCTTTTGCTACATAGTTTGACTCCTGATTATGTCCCTGGATGTCAGCCATTATTTAATTCTCAAAATTCAAATTACTTTAACAGAACTTAATAGAGGCATTAAATCCAAAGATACCTGTCCAGAAAATTATGAAATATTATTGTCTATGATTAAATATCTCTCAGATAATGCTAAATTAATACTATTAGTCTTGTATAACACATTTATTTCCTTAGGTCTAGTGCCGAAGCAATGGAGAGAAATAGGTGTAATTCCTGTTCCTAAGCCCGTTAGAGACAATAATATGGTATCATCGCTTAGACCTATTTCACTTATCTCGTGTATATTTGTAAAATATTTCATTCAATTATTCAAAAACGATTAGAGTGGTATTTTGAAAGTTAATGCTTGTTTGCCGATACCACTTTAGGTTTTAGAAAGTGTAGATCTTGTTTCGATAATTTAAGTCTATTAGTTACTAGCTACTATACAAAAAGATTTTTATGTACTAATTGTGTCATTGGCGGTTGTTTCATAGTCATCGATAATGCGTACAATAATGTAGATGTAACTCAGCTTTTACTAAAATTAGATCGGCTGGACGTAGGAAAAGAGATTTGTTTATATCTTTGGGAGTTTCTTCGTGAGAGGCATTTAAATATTAAAGTAAAGTCCGCTACTTTTTAATATATCTACTATAGATTTGTGTAAAAAAATTAGTTCCGATCATGTCCATGTTTCACAATACGCAGATGACTTTGTTGTTTACTCTATCGAAAATAGTGTAGCTCAAGCTAGTTACTATTTACAGACTTTGCTGAACTTACTTGCCAAACTCCTTGCTGTTATTGGTTTAGAGATTTTAACAACAAAAACTAAAACTTTTATTTTGAAAATAGTAAAAATTATGAAATAGCCGTTCTTCAAATCAATAACTCAATCTTGCAGGTAGTATAAAATGTAAAATTTTGGACCTTTGGTAGGATCTCTCTCTAAGATGGGCCAAACATATAAATGAAACCCATCAAAAACAGCAAGATTTCTCAATGTCCTTAAAGTTATATCTGGAGCTAACTGTCGTGTACATCCGAAACACTTAAGAATCGCTTATATTTATCTGATACAAAGTTGCATGGACTATGCTAGCTTTCTGTATGGAGATTTTTAGATTTTTTTTGCCGGTAAATTTTATTTAAAGTGTGACTTACACTTTGAGTAGTCATACGGTTGTTAATTTGCTGGATGATTTTCTACCTCAGATGCCTTTGTGGAAAAGGAAGAATACACCTTTACTCATTTTAAGTCATCTATACCTTAAAGATGTGCGAATACATATAATAGATAGATATTTGGGTATCGCTCTTGGGTCCGTTACATATGTAGATTTAACTAAAAACATTAACTTTAGCATAACGGATTAAATCAAGCAAACAAACTATTCCCGCCATTAGTTTTAAATAATTTATGTTGTCAAAATGTAAACACAGAATATCCAATTTTTTATCAAATATTCACAGACGGTTCCAAAGACAATAATAATTCCGGAGCAGCTTTTTATGACCCTCACTAAAATATATATATGGGTTTTAGTATTGACTCAAACGTATCTGTAATGTATCTTGAATTGTTGGCAATTAGTGAAGCAGCAAGTCCACAATTTCTCGGAATGACTTCGCGAGGTTATAGACTATCAAATTTTGATGCGGAAAATAGCCAAATGTTCAGTTGACAATTTATCGAGAGCTTACAATCTCTCAAGTTATTTTATAATCTTACGGAGTTTGCTATTTTCCGGTGACATAACCATTTGCAACGTCATTAATTATACACGACGCACATTAAAAAACGTTGAATGGAGGCAACAAATTGACGCTAGCTTATGTACGACAAACATACTGGATCATTAGCGTAAAAAAAAAGTGAGAGTTAAATTAAAAAATGTGTGAGGTGCATACGTTGTATCGTATGCAGCTCGCAAGCGACAAAATCTCAAAAATTGGGAACATTACCTAAAGCACGAGTGACGCAAAGCTACCCATTCAGTTATACTGGAGTAGATTATGCGGGACCCTTACAAACAAGAACTATGAAAGGGAGAGGTCACAAGTCTTACAAATCATATATTGCTGTTTTTGTATGTTTAGCAACAAAAACTATGCACCTAAAATTGGAAGGAGATGTAACAACAATCAGTTATCGCAGCGCTACGCAGATATGCAGATATATGGCACGAAGAGCTCACGTGTCACACATGTACAGTGACAATGCAACAAACTTCGTAGAAGCAGCCGACATCTTACATTAAGTAATATTACAAAACACGCAATCGACGCAATTTCAAAACTCTATTGCAAACATAAGGACCCAGTGGCATTTTATTCCTCTGTCATTACCACATTTCGGTGGCATCTGGGAAGCTGGCGTAAAGTCACAAACATCATTTACGTCGAGTATTCGGAGATTCGACACTAACATATAAGGAAATGACAACCTTTCTCCACCAAATTGAAGCGTGTTTGAATTCAAGACCATTGTGCGCGCAAACCGAGGATCTTAACGACAACACATTTTTAACCCCAAGCCGTTTTCTTTTTAGCCGTGAAGCAGTAGGAATACCAGATCCGATAGAATACATTAACACTGACCTAGTAAACAGATTTAAAAAATTAAAAAAGATTTCTGGACCACCTGGACAAAAGAATATCTACACTATCTTCAGCAAAGATAAAAATGGAAACAAGCACATGAAAATGCAAAAGTTGGAACTTTTGTACAAATAAAAGATGACAATGAGTTTAATTAATTCAATCGACATTCTTTTTCTTATTAAAAATGCATTCAAGAAGCAAATCCAAGCAACTAAAAGATCAGCAAAATTCTATACAACGTGGGTTGTAATTAATGATGTACGCACACAAACTTACTTTAAATTTATTTTTTTCTTTTATATATATATATATATATATATAAATAAATTTATAGGTACCCGTTTATAGGTACTGTATCTGTGTCTAAAGCTAGTTTCTAAATACTTTTTATTGTAATCTGTGGAGAACGTAGTGGGTAGCATAATTGTTTAAAATGTAATATTTAAGATATTATGAATATTTTTTATTGTGCTACATTGCAATGTATTTCATCACCATTTAAACGAAGAAAAAACGAAATTTGAGACAACAAAAGAATACTTAACAGAGATAAGGAATACTAGAAAGAAACGAGGCATCTTGGGACAACTTTAACATCGGTGTTTGGAGTTGAATGATGAAGTATACAGAGATAAGTATATAGATACATTAAATAACAATCAGCAGAGGCTTAAAGACGCTGCCAATCATCTAACAAAGATAATAATATCTACTAGCAAATCCAGAAAAAGTTACGAGAAATTTCTAGCAAAACTAAGTGAAACAATTTCGTTTATGAATGGTAACCATTTTTGGTATAAATCTATTGACAGAAATCATATATATTGATATACAAGTAATGCAAGCACGAGTTAGCAAACAATTACATAACTGAAGCTTTGGACTACTAGTTTCTTGAAATTTATTTACAAAAAGCATCTGCATATAGTATTGTAAAGAGGATATCCTTGTCTGCAGGTCTCTGGCAGACAAGATAGCCTTTGGAAGCGTCAGGTGAAAACTAAAAGAATTTGAAATACGAATGTGAAAATATGTTTTGTTTTTTATCGGAGACTCTAGTTCCAACGTTCGTTAAAGGCAGATGCCAAATATATTTAAAAGTTTTAAATCTCCGATATCGTTTCATTTATAATAATCACAATAAGTAACACTAGCGGAGTCCCTGGTGTTACAGTATTTCAACACCAAGACAAATCACCAACATAATCAAAGTAGCTAGTGAAAAGCTACTATCAAACTTCAAAAAATATTCAGGATCAAATAATACAGACAGAGATGAATGTAAACGATACCCACAGAATAGTGTACGCATACTTTGCAATATGTTTCAAAATATACTCTTATACACATTACGCCTATTCCAGATAGAAAAACAGGTCGATCATTCGAGTGCTTGACTATTCAGCAGACATTCAGAAATTCACAAAGTCATAGTTTTAAATAGCCTAGGCTCAAAAACCGAGTATACGTCCTTGCAGCAAACTCTCTGAAAAGATTAATAAGCTGTCTTAAAAAAGTATGCAATGTTGTGTCTAGAGCAATGTTCTTGGTTCGGTACCAAAATCATCAGCCTATATAATCATCATCTTACTGCTATTATAAATGCAAAACATTGGATGGATGGATGTTTGTTACTCATCACGCCAGAACCACGGAACGAATCTAGATGAAATTTGGCTTAGAGATAGATGCTAGTGTGGGCTAGACTAGTAGAAGCTAGTCAACCTAAAAAGTTCCCACTGCACACTGCCGGAACACAATCATTGATTGTCTCTGGAAGAGAGAGTGGGCCATAATCGACCTCGACGGCCCAATACAGTTTGATGAAAGTCACGTAATCTTAGAAGTTTTGGGCAGGACGTGTAGGTTACCTCATGAAGTTGTCCGTCACTCCGTTTTCCGTTTGAAAGCAGTGTTGACAAAACAAATTGGAAGTACATAAATTAGGAGACACCACTTGGGCATTACCGCAACCATACCTTTAGATTATAACTTAAATAAAATAGAAAGTATTTTATTATAAAACCAGCCGTTCTAATTAAGTAAGTAATTTAGTTAAATTATTGTTTTTGTCCGTATATAACCTTGAAGAGCGCTGTTAAAACATTTATCTTCGATTGTAACGTCACTTGTGAGCTACGGAAGTTACTTTATAATAATGGAAACATTTCAAAACAGGAAATACAAAAGTCGCGTGAATATTATTTTGTACAATATGGTTGATACTGATGTGCAGTCGATGCTTTTCCCTTTGAATCTGATGCAATACATAATCTTTTGTCCGAAATACCGCATTAAACATAATGCTATAACTCCTAATGGTTTCATAACCAATTTCGTTTCGATGATTGCAGCACTAGCATTAAGTGTTTCATTTGTTTACGCTACTTATATAATGTATTATAACGTTGATTATAATACCCAAACAAATAATTTCTTGCAAAATATCTCTTTTTATGACTTTGTCCACTACTCTGTTGCATTTAGTTTGAATTTTTTAAATGGGTTGATTCAAACCAAAACGCACATTAGGTTTGTTCTTACTTTTCAAAAAGTCCACCGATTTCTCAACAATAAAACAAGTTTTAACCATTTTATCGTTTGGAATTGGATTATTGTAATAGTAGCTTTTGGTGCTCATTTCACTGTTATTAGTAGTTTTTGCATATTGACTGGTTTACCATTTCTTGTGTTATACATTTGCTATATTTCTATTGCTTTTGATGTAAACATTCTATATACTATTCGAGTACTAAAATTATTGGAAAATAAAGTAGCTCTCTGGAGTTCATACATTATAAAATGTCAAGAAAAAGAAGACCCGCAGAGAAAAAAATGCACAAAGGAAGTGTTTAAGGCTTACAAAGATTTATTAGAGTGTTATGACACCTACAAAAATTGTTTTCACGAATTGGTAAGTGCCTACTTGACATAATAGGGACTTTAAATATTTAAAAGTTGAGTCAAAATGTTTGCCGTACCTAAAATGATAAGGCCCTATAAAATACGGCGAAGCTATGCACGTGTGCTCTACTTTATATAAAAATGAACACAGGATTGACTACCGCATACGAACGCCTTATCCGAACGAATTCGTGGACGAATTAAAGGACTCCGCTACTGAATGTCAAAGTTTGAAATGTCGACGTATGTTAGTTCTAAAGTACAGGATCTCGATGTACGCCAGTTCGAAAGTTCACTGGAGCAAAGTATGCAAGGCCGACGTATCGTTAGTTAGATTATCCTAATTAGATTCGTCAGGAGGTCAGAGTGTCGTCTTGGGGGCACTATGAAAAAAATACTTAGAAAAATTTCACGACCAATTTCGAGGTAGCGCTCGCCGGCCGCTGCCGCGGCACCGTTCGATTCGCTCGCTCGGCTCGCGCGTAGTTGGTCACAGTTCTAACCTAACCTAACCAGGGTAATTTCGAACTGGCGTACATCGCACTCGTATGCTTTCTAACTAACGATACGTCGGCCTTGCATACTTCGCTCCAGTGAACTTTCGAACTGGCGTACATCGAGATCCTGTACTTTAGAACTAACATACGTCGACATTTAAAACTTCGACATTCAGTAGCGGAGTGGAATTAAAGCATTGTTCACCACTAAGTCTCCTGGTAATCTTCTCCCACACCGCACACTGTGAGATTTTCCTAATCTAGCTCGATTTATTGATAATGTCTACTTACTCCAATAACGTTGAAATTTAACATTATACAAAAAATAAGTTCTTCATACAGATTTCAATTTATTTTTTACTGTGGGTGTGTGGGAAAATAAATGACACACTTCTAAACTCAATACATTTTGTTGTTCTTAGTAATACGTGTTTACTAGATGATAGTTCTGTACCTTCAGTGAAAAGTGATGTAAGTGAAAAATCATAGTTTTGAGTAATTTAAGGTTAAAGATTTAAAAAAATCTCGTTATTTTTCTAACGTTCTAAAATAAAAAACGATATGTGGTACGTGTAGATAATATTATAAAGATTATAAAGAGCTTGGTTTGAATGTATTATTTTGCACGGAATTTAAGTAATTAGTAAAAATAGCCAGTTATATCACCGTACACTATAGTTTTCTTTGCTTATTTTTGTGTATTTAAATCTATAATGATATGAATTATTTTACACATTTAGTTACCGTTTTGTGTGAAATATTATAAGGCTTGTGTTTTGGCATGTTTTGCCTGCTAATAATTGTTGTGAGAAAAAGTTTTAAAACTAATATGATCATTTTGATTATCAGCAACCTTTTTTAATTGTTTTATTTAAAATTCCTACGTAAATATTCAATTGTACCCCTAAACACCAATGTATTTTTCAAACTAGTAAGTGATTAATGCTACAAGCTAGAATTTATTGTGATACATTTTGTTTACATCGAAGTGTTTCTTGATACAAGTAATATGTATTTTCAAACGTTTTTGTCACAGAAAGGATAAAACTATGTTAATATCAGAATAAAATAATAACTAAATTAAAAAAGCGTTTCTTTAATAAAGAATTCTTGAATAAACACTTTTTTATGAATTACAAGTAGTAGCAAAACAATAAAACATTTTTATAAATCAAACTTAAAACATACATTTTAGACCTAGGTACTTAAGTAGGTTTTTATCGTTAATCTGATTATCAGAGTAGGTATCGTTAGTCTTTAAACATATTAAAACAGGCTCAATAAATCAAACAACAGATTTGTTGTAGCACTTCAACTATTCGCTATATAAAACAATATAATTAACATTCTTATAAAAAAACATAACTTTTAAACCTCTTTATTATTAATCTTGAACAGTCTTAAAGCGTATTTAATCAGTCTCAAAAAATCAAAGAGTTTTCAAAAGACAACTTTTACATATTTTGTAATCCTCATTAAAATAAACTATCATATATGTATTGCTGTATTCTCGTTTTCCTTTGCCTCCGATTGTATGTGTTTTTTATTATTAATTTTAATTAAGCGTTCAGTATATTTAGCTCTCTCATCGTACGAACCCAAACCCCAGTACTCCTTAAAAATAAATTCTCTTATGTCATGGGATATACGACTATTGCATTTCATGCGACAGTCCGTTAGGGGGCCCAAATTTCTTCCAGTAGTACTTAGTAACATATCTCTTGCCTGCATTGCGTAAAATTAATCTAGAATCTCTATCTGCCTCTTTCCTTTAATGATTTTCGTTGTTTTTATTTGAATGCGAGCATCCAGGTTCTGGTCCTGTGGTCGTGCTATCTGAGTCATCAGAGCTTTCAGGAATTATCAGTTTTTTGGTATATCTTTCCTTTGGTTTACCAGTCGACGTGCTTATTTCAGTTGAGTCGGTTTCACTGTTTGGTATAAAATCATCACTGCTACCCGAGCTGAAATCTAAAATTCTAGGTCGATCGATTTAGGTTAAAGGTTGCTTTACCGGTTTTTACCGGTTTATGCGGTATACCTGTTTTTCATGAATTTTGGTTTTGGTAGTGAAATTTAACCGGTTAAAACCACATTTAATAGGGTCCTCGGCCCCCACCACCCTTGCTCGCACAGTTTGAAGAACAAATTGATAAAATGAAGCCAGGAAAAGAGTTAGGCCCACTTTTGTTTTTGAGATACACCGAAACTGCTATACTTACTTATTTTTTATAAAACCTCGCAAATATAGTATACATTAATGTAATTCATTACAAAATGTTTATAAGACGTACAAGCATATGTACGTGCAATGAAACTACACCAGGAAAGAGCAAAGATACCTATGTTTTGATTAAAAGTATTGTTGACATTTGATTAACAACAACGTCTGCCTATCCCTATTATACCTACTGAATACTCAGTTAGCATTTAATAAATAAGAATTAAAATACATTGTTAGGCTACCTATATTATTAATTATCATAATAGTCTGTTTTACGATTAGTAAGTTCGAAAATTAGGTATTCTTTTTATAAATTAATTAATATTGTTTTAAAATAGGTATTTATAAAATACTGTATAATACGACAATATTATTGAATTTTTAATAAATCAATATAAAATACATGTTCTTTGTAAACATTTAAAAAACAAAATTGTTACATAATTCGTGTAAAATGATACTAGTCTTACCTTACGCATCGTAGTTGTGTGCGCACGCCCGAGACTTCCTTTTTATATTATAGTACTCTGTGCCCGAGACTAAGAATCCCGCGTCGCCTGCGCTCTTTCCATGCGTCCCGCAGAGAAGTAGGGAGTGGGGTGCGTAAGAGCTGCGCGACTTGTATCACTGTGAACTACGTATTTTTTTGCTAATTTAGTTCTAAAACGCAATGCAGTTTTGATTCTACTATATTAGTATCATTATTCGAGTAATCATATGTAATAATTTTATAAGTAATAATCACAAATAAAAAAATAAAAAAAATAAATGAAATTAATAAATTAATTTAATTAATTTAATTAATTTAATTAATTTAATTAATTTAATTAAGTAAATTTGTAATCACATCAAAATTGGCTACATAAGTTACGTGTAAATTATTTGATTAGCAGTTGTATCATTTGTCACATATTATTATGAAAATAAATTTGTGTTTGTATGGTTCATGTACAAATGTAACACTTTTCACTAGAATGTATTGTTTCAATTTTTTAATGTTTTGTGATAGGATTTCATTTGTATCACTTTGGATTAATTGAAGTAAAAGCTTTCGGTTCGCGTAAGATGTGGTAACTCGAGTCGTATTAAAATACATTTTAGAAATATAAAGATCGGTTCGGAGCACTTTGGTATGAATCAAAAAGTATTATTTTACACAATAATTTCAATAAAAAATTGCTTACTTATATCAATGTACACAAAAAACTCTCATTCATTTTTAATCTTATAACAACGGGGATAAGATAGAAATTAAGTTATTTTTTTTTTAACAAGTTTAATCAGAGAATATAAAAACCGATCTGGGTCGACATGTATCACTTTTCACTGAAGGTACAGAGTTGCTGAGTAAAAATAAATGTCCTCATTATTGTTATCATTACAAAACTTCTATTATTGGATACTTTAAGGTATGTGCAACATATAACATTAAAGGGATAATTGTTTTAACTGCATTGAATATTGTTTTGGTAATGAAAAACTAAGGGGATTTTAATAAAGAAATCGTCAAAGTAATTGGTCAAAAAACAATAGTTATTCAGGGTTATTCACCTATATGATATTTTAGCCATAACCCTGAGCTTTCACATTCAGTTAGAATTTATTGCGCATAGTTGCGGCACCCATACATTTTTTTTTCATTTTTTAGAATGGCTGTTCAAATAACAAGAAAAGAATGTTTTGATGTGTAGTGTAATACAAATAAGTCTGAAAACCGTTGTGAAGCAGTTGTTGATTTTTTTAAATTGAAATATGCATCAGTTGAATTTTCGGAAGACGCTCAAAATAAAATAACGGCCAGTTTAAGAACGTTATGCTTCAAATTTTTAGAAAAAAGTGGCTACTGTTACTCGTCATCGAGACCGTTTTTTAAATAAATACGCGTCTTGGTTGAAAATATTTTTTGCAAGATGTTGTAGTTGACGAAATCCTTTCTTCGTCCCAGAGTTCAGAACAAAATAGACCAGGTAGACCGAGTAAAAGTTTTGTCGATTGTTCTGATGGGACCAAAAACAAAAGATTAAAGAGTTGGTAGAATCAAAAAGTCACGAAGAGATTGCAATGGCAAATGAGGCAAATCGTCGTAAACAGAGAAATAAAGATTCAGCAGCAATCATTAAGGTAAATGAATCAGCAAACTTTGGCACAAGCATTAACACTTTCAGTGCCCAGAACTCAGCATATGGGTCGAACACTAATTTGTTTCTTGTGCCCACGAGTCGTCGTTATATATTCTGAGTTCTGGGCACTGAAAGTGTTAAAAAGGCTCGTTTAAAAAAAATCCAACAGTGATTCATTAACTATATCTAATGATGATGCGTTAAGTATAATTTGTGGATGCAAAAGCTTTAAAAGATCTTAAAATTAAATCAACAGAAGATCTTTGGGGAATATCTGTAAAAGCTTGTAGATCTATCATTGAAACTATTGCCCCCTACTTAGCTGTCATATTTAACTCTAGTGTAGACAAAGGAGTATTTCCGGATCTCATGAAACACAGTAAAGTCGTTCCATTGTTCAAATCGGGTGATTCTCAAGAACCCAACAATTATCGGCCGGTGTCAATTCTGCCAGTTCTCAGTAAAGTGTTTGAAAACTTAATGCTTACTCAGATGTTACGTCACTTTAATAAAAATTCCATCTTTCATGAACACCAGTACGGTTTCACCAAAGGGCGTTGTACAACTGACGCCGGCGTCACCCTAATAAAGAACATTTTTAACGCCTGGGAAGAGTCGCAAGATGCCATTGGAATATTCTGCGACCTCTCGAAAGCGTTCGACTGCGATAACCATGAGACGCTTTTGTTGAAACTTGAGCACTATGGGATTAGGAATAGAGTCCTTGGTTTACTTAGTTCATACTTGATGGGCAGACAAGTTAAAGTTCAGATAAACGATATAAACTCAGTAGGGTCGGAAACAACAATGGGCGTTCCTCAGGGTTCAATATTGGGTCCATTCCTTTTTTTAGTTTACATAAATTTTGCCCATTTCTTAAAAATCAACCAAAGATGGTATTATTTGCGGATGACACATCATTAATATTTAAAATAGACCGACGTTCACAAAATCTTGACGACGTCAATAGCTCTATTCATCAGGTCCAAAATTGGTTTACGGCAAAGAACTTGGTTTTAAATAAAAAAAAACTAAATGTATTAGATTTTCTTTACCAAATGTTAAAAGTAGCAAATGTGACATCATATTGAATGGAGAAAAACTGGAGTTCATTAATCAGACGGTTTTCCTAGGTATCAAATTGGACGAGAAATTACAATGGGGGCCTCATATAACGTCTCTTGCGGGTCGTCTAAGCTCAGCCGCGTATGCTGTTAGAAAGATAAGACAGTTAACAGACGTAGGAACCGCACGTTTGGTCTACTTTAGTTACTTTCACAGCATTATGTCTTACGGTATTTTGCTGTGGGGTCGGGCTGCTGACATTGAATCCATATTTATTTTACAAAAGAGAGCTGTCAGAGCCCTTTATAACCTGCGTCGCCGTGATTCTCTTAGGGAACTTTTTAAAAAGATTAATATTATAACAGTCCCTTGCCAATTCATTTATGAAAATATTATGTATGTGCGGAAAAATCGACATATTTTTAGTAAAATTAGTGATAGACATCATTTTAATACTAGAAATAAGGACAAATTAGATCAACCATTTTTGATTAGCTAAAGTCCACACTTATTTCATGTATTGTGTTAAATGTTACAACAAAATACCTTCTGTCATATTAGAACTAAATGAAAGAAAATTTAAAACTTATGTTAAAAGTACACTTTGTAAACAAGCATATTACAAATTAGAAGATAACATTCAGGATAAGAATGCTTGGAAACATGCTGGTCGTGCTCCATAGGACAATCAAGGGTGTAGAACAGGTCAAACTGTTTGATTTATGTATTAACTTTATAGATATACTGTTTCTTTTTTTGTGTTTTTATTTTTCTGTTGACTCACACACTGTTTAATTAATGGTTCCAATGTTTGTAAATATTCGTCCGTTCTTCTCCATAAGAATCTACCTTTTCGAATGGAGAGCACTTTATTAATGTAACATAATTATTTTACTGAACTGTAAACGATGACATTCAAAAGTGCCTTTTAATGGCTCATTGAAACAAACGTTTTGACTTTGACTTTGATGCAGGTCTTTCGACTTATCAATATAAAATAATACGCGAAAAGATTAATACATTTTCTAAAAAATTATTACCTCCGTATGACAAAATCAGAGAAGCAAAATAACGCTGCTATCCCGCAGACATAAGTGTGAACAAAACGGCTGCTGTACCTACGCGATCTGCAATCCCTAGTAGATCACACCGTTCGTCGTCTATGCCTCGCACAAAATGAAGTTTTACGAAGTATGGCAGACTTAAAGACTAGTTTGAAGAAATTGTCCCTATTAGTTAAGTGGGGCTGTGATGGAGCTCAACAAAGACAGTACAAAAAAAAATTACCTCGGAAGACACCTTTGATGAAAATCTCTTCAGTACTTCAATGGTACCTGTACAAATGTACTTGAGTAATGGGCGGAAAAAATAATATGGCAAAATTCAGCTCCTTCCTTTATTACAAGGTATTGCATACCCATGAAATTATTTTTTTCAAAGAAGATAAAGAATTGATCAAAGATAAAATTAATGGAATCCAATAACAGATCGATTTTTTATCTCCTATCAAAATTTTTAGCGAGGATTTTGGTGAAACCTATTTTTCAACTTACAATAATAGCCGAATGTGGCATCCTCACAAAGTTCCCCACCGAGAGTGTCCCCACGTTGCCGTCGTGGTGGGGCTTGAGTGTCTCAATGATCTTGGAGCTCTGCCGGTAGAGTTACTCATGCCGGAAAGGTCCAAGTGAGAGATCAGACTAAGAGGGATACGAGAGGGGCACACCGTTCGGAGACCTGAGTAGAGTTCAGGTCTTCGGCCGGTGTGCGTTTCGGGAGGAAGCATGCTCACTGTTCTCTGGTACGCGTCTGCTAATCAGACGTGACTGTGAGGACAGTGAGCAAGCAGCGGGAGAGAGGCCCTGTGAAAGGGTGGAGGGGAGAGGGACCACACCCTTAAAAGGAACAAAATGGATAAGACAGTCGAAAAAGTATTACCCCAGGGTGGTACCAGCAGCTCAGCAGCTGGAAAATCCACCACGCTCCCTTTGGGAGCGTCATGCCCCTCGTATTCTGGGGGGGGCAACGAATGTCTTCCGTTTGCCAGTGGCAACAAGAGCCGAGGAGGCTCCAGATCAGCGTCCTTTGAGGACCTGGTCAATTTAAGTTTTAAGGGGCCTGATAAGGTGTCGGGCGGGCGTGGCATGGAAGCTCCCTCCAAACTTTGGAGGAAGAGCTCGCTGAATTGCCGAAGGAACGGGGGTCTGACTCTGACTCCGCATCCGGCGTCAGCTTGGTGAGCTCTGGACGCGAGAGAGCGGGGGCTACTGCGGAGAACGCAAAGTTCTTCCGCAAGCGGCCCAGACCGGAGGATGACCGGGGGTCGTCCTCCAACGGAGAGATGGCATCGGCCCGTAAAATCCCTACCAGTAGGAGGGGTAAGGGCCGCGCAGGAGGCAAGGGGAGAGGGTTTGCTTCTCAGGAGGCTGCCCAGCGAGCCAGGAAGCTTGCCGGGGAGGAATGCCACCCTGGAGCGACCGGTCGGAGGGATCTCCCTTTGTCATCTTCCGGCGGTGAGCCGGACATTGATGGCGGCTCCGAGCGCCAGGTCAGGTTCGTGGAGGTCGTGACGGCCGCAGTCCGCGATGTGGCCCTAAAGAGGACCCAGGCCTCTAAAAAAAAGGCCATAAGCGCGGCGTCGGCCTCCATTCTGGCGGCAGCAGAGGCCAACCACAGCGGGCCTCCATCGGACGATTTGCCTAAACTGCGGGCGGAGGTCGCCCGCCTGGCGGCCGCCATGGAGCTTCTCCGGAAGGAGAACGAGAGGCTCCGAGCTGAATTAGCCATACTCCGAAGAGCCGGCAAAAAGGAGGTGCCTGAAGGTGGGCGCAAGCATGGGCAAAACCCGTCCGTGCCAGAGGAGAACCTGGTTCTGAACCAGGTCCTGAACCTAGTGCGGCAGGAGTTGGCTTCCTTCCGGGAACGGTTCACCACCCTGGAGGGCATCGTTCTGCGCCCCCCGCTAGAGGCAAGGCAGACGGCCTCGGGCCAGCAGAAAGCGGCATCTTATGCAGCCGCCATGGCTGCCAAACCGGAGTCATCTGGCCAGAACCGAGGGACCGGGACGGCACCCACAAAGCAGGTGACGCAAATGTCGGCAAAGAAGAAGAAAGGTGGGGCAGCTGCACAGGCGGCGAGGCCTCCAGTGCCAGCGGTGCAACAGCCACCCCCACTTTTACCGCCTTCAAAGTCTGTTGCGGCCGAAGCCGGATGGCAGGTGGCCGGGGAGAAAAAGAAGGCGGCCACGCTAGCCAGGGCGGCAAGGAAAGGGGGGAGGAAGCGGCCTCGCAAAGAACGAAGCGTCGCGGCTAGGCTCCGCGCCCCAAAGACCGCAGCTGTAGTGCTCACGCTACAGCCGGACGCGGAGAAGAGGGGCGTAACCTACCGCGATGTGCTCGCGAAGGCAAAGGAGGCGGTAGACCTGAAGGAGCTCGGCATCAACGGGGGCCTCCGGCTCAGGATGACCATGACTGATGCCCGGATGCTGGAGATCCCCGGTGCAGCCAGTGGCCCGACCGCTGACGCTTTGGCCGAAAGGCTAAGGGCGTCCATAAGTGCGTTGACTTGCGCATTCTGGGCCTGGACGACTCCGTCACTGAAGGGGAAGTGGTGGCCGCCGTCGCCAGGACTGGGGGGTGCTCTGCTGATCAGATGAAGGCGGGCACCATTCGTCTTGACCACACGGGCATGCAAACGGTTGTGGTGAGCTGCCCCGTGACGGCGGCCAAGAAGATAGTGGAGGGTGGAAGGCGCCTGGTGGGCTGGGTTTCTGCGCAGGTCAAACTATTGGAACCCAAACCTCTGAGGTGCTTCCGCTGCCTGGTGGGCAATCACGTGGGGGCTGTTTGCACCTCGGAGGTGGACCGCACCGGTCTCTGCTTCCGCTGCGGTCAGCCCGGTCACAGGGCCGGCGCGTGCAACGCCACGCCACACTGCACCGTATGTGCGGCTGCTGGCAAGCCGGGCGATCATTGGGCTGGGGGCAAGGCCTGCGCTCCACCCGCCAAAGCCGGGGGCAAAAAGAAGCTCCCCACCACCACCGTTTCCGCCGTAGCCACCGCCACCGCCGCCACCGCCACCACTACTGCGAATGCTGCGGAGGAGCCCTCACAACGGGCTCGGAAGGAGGCCGTAACGGAATACCAATAACGGCTCCATTACGCCTCCTCCAAGTGAACATCAACCACTGCGCCGCCGCTCAGCACCTGTTGCTTCAGAGCATGGCGCAGTGGTCGATCTACATCGCCGTGGTCGCTGAGCCGTACTTTGTCCCGCCCAGGGATGACTGGGTGGAGGACCTCCACGGCTCAGTGGCCCTAATTTAGTCGGCCGCCGCCGGTACCCCGTCCCTCGAGAGCGTCAGGAGAGGACAAGGGTGCGTAGCAGCACGGTTTGGGGAGATTGTAGTGGTGAGGGTCTACTTCTCTCCGAACCGATCTCTCGCCGAGTTCCACAATTCCCTTAGGGAGTTGGTTGTCGTCGTCGCCAGGTATCGTTCCCTCCCCATGCTCGTTCTCGGGGACTTCAATGCCAAGCACTTGGCTTGGGGTTCCCGTTATACGGACACGAGGGGTAGGATGGTGGAGGACTGGGCTTTGGAGACAGGCCTAATCGTCCTAAACCGGGTTTCTGTCCCCACGTGTGTGCGGCTGCAGGGTGAGTCCGTGGTGGACATTTCGTTCGCAAGCCCTGCTCTGTCACCGCGTGTCGTCGACTGGCGCGTCATGGAGGAGGTGGAGACGTATTCAGACCACCGGTACATCCGGTTTGACGTCTCCACCCAGACCTCAACCGCGCCAGTCCGAGAGGCCCTGAGTGGTTCGCGGTGGGCGCTAAAGCAGCTGGACCGGGAGCTCCTCCTGGAAGCTTCGATAGTGCAGGCCTGGGTGTCACCACCGGACAGGCCTGCTAACATCAACGACGAGGCGGAGTGGTTCCGGGAGACCATGTCCAAAATGTGTGACGTGGCAATGCCCCGGGTCCAGCCAGGACGCGCCCGCCGCCAGGTGTAGAATGCGAGGGATGACGTGCGGTGTTCCACAGGGTTCGGTTCTGGGGCCGCTCCTGTGGGACATCGGCTACGACTGGGTGCTGCGCGCCGACCTCCCTAGCGGTGTCATCGTAGTCTGCTACGCTGACGACACGCTGGTCCTGGCGCAGGGGGGGTGGCACCAGGCGGCGGCCGAAGTGATGACACGCGGGGTTGCGATAGTCGTTGAGAGGATCCGGCAATTGGGTCTCGAGGTGGCCCTGCACAAGTCCGAAGTCATGTGCTTTCATGGTTCTCGGAACAGGCCACCAATGGGATCCCAAATAACGGTAGGAGGGGTTCACATCGGCGTCGGATCGACGATCAGGTGCCTGGGGCTCGTTCTCGACAGCCGGTGGAATTTCGCGGAGCACTTCCGACGTTTGGCTCCCAGACTGGAGCGGGCTGGGGCTGCCTTCAAGCGGCTCCTGCCCAATCTAGGGGGTCCAAACGCCTCCTGCCGGAGGCTCTATGCGGGGATCGTGCGGTCCATGGCTCTTTATGGGGCCCCTGTTTGGGCGCTAACGCTAAAAGGGCGACCAGCCCGCCAGCTCAACGCGTCCCAAAGGGTCATGGCCATCCGGCTGGCCCGGGGATACCGCACGGTCTCCGGCGAGGCGGCGAGCCTCCTTGCCGGATTACCACCATGGGATCTGGAGGCGAGAGCCCTCGCGCACGTTTATGCGTGGCGCGTGGAGGCACTTCGCCGGGGCGAAACTCCGCTGCCGCGGCAAATTGCATCGCGGCGGACGGAGCTCCGGCAGGATACCATGGCGTTATGGAGACGGCGACTATCGCAACCCAGCGCTAGGCACGCCACAATTGCGGCGGTAAGACCCCTCTTTGAGGAGTGGCTGGAGAGGCGCCACGGCGTCCTCACCTTCCGCCTGACGCAGGTGCTTACCGGACACGGCTGTTTCGGGAGGTACCTGTTTCGGATTAAGCGGGAGGACACGCCCGGGTGTCAGCACTGTGATGATTGCCTGGAGGACACGGTGGAGCACACGGTGGAGGTCTGCCCTGCTTGGGCTGAGCACCGCCGTGTCCTTGTCGAGGCGATCAGCGGCGGCGACCTCTCGCGACCGGCCCTGGTTGAATCCATGGTCCGGAGCGATGAGGCTTGGGAAGCGGTCACCTCCTTCTGCGAAGCAGTAATGCTAGCAAAGGAGGAGGCGGGCCGCGCGAGGGAAAGGCAAGGCCTTCGCCCCAACCGCCGCTACAGGAGAAGACGCCCCGGGCGTCGGGAGTCGCAGGGCGATCCCCGGCCACCATAGGCGCGGGCCTGCGGACGGCGAGCGTTGGGTGGCTCGCTGTCCGATTACCACCAGGCTCGGGTCGATGGCGCGTTGTGTTTCACGCGCGCCTCAAAGAGATGTCAGCATAGAAGACGGGGCCCGCTAGGGCCAGAGCCTGCCAGGGTTGCGGAATTTGTTCGAAAGAGTCACCGCGGCCCTGGAACGCAAAGGGCTTTAGAAGGAACACGGATGGGTTTTAGTCAGTAAGAGTCTGACACGCCCTTCCGCTCCACCCAGAGCGGAAAAAGTCATTTGATGATTTCCCATCCTTAAAAAAATAAAAATAAATCCTCACAAAGTTGTTACATATGTGGCGCGAAAGCATCTGAGATGATCAAGCCTCTTCTCATTTCGCAGAAACCTGTTGATTCAACAGCATTATCCTTTGGCTTATCTCCACTGCATTTATGGATAAGATTCATGGAATGCGTGCTTCATATCTCTTACAGGTTCGATATTAAAGTTTGGCAAGCTAGGGCCATAGTAACAAAGACTAAGTCATGGCTAGGAAAAAAATGATTCAACAGAGATGCAAGAATGAACTAGGTCTATTAATAGATATGCCAACTCAGCAAGCAGGTAACACCAATGACGGTAATACCACCAGGCGATTTTTTCATCATGAAGAGAAGACTGCTGATATTACTGGTGTAGATTTGGAGCTTTTAAAAAGATTTCACATTATTTTGCTAACCATTAACTCTGGATTTGCCATCGATTTAGATGCATTTGAAATTTACGTCAAAGATGCCAGCACCTGTTATCTCAAGAACTATTCATGGTACTACATGCCAGTCAGTGTACACAAGGTGCTATTCCATGGAAGAGATGTCATTGCCACATGTATACTACCAATTGGACAAATGTCTGAAGAAGCCCAAGAGGTTCGCAACAAAAATAACAGAAGATATCGAGAGTCGTTCACTAAAAAACGTCCCCTAATGCAACCAATTTAGATTTGATGAACAGTCTCTCGATATCATCTGACCCATATATAGCGAGTCGCCAAAGACTAAGCATGGTGTAATGGAGCCTACTGTTTTATCTTTGTTAACTGTACCTCAATTCAATGATTCCCTTACATAGCAGACAGCCAGTGATTTTTTTTTCAAAAGGGGTTAAGGGAATCATTCAATTGAGGTACTATTAACAGAAATAAGACAGTTGGTTTCATTACAACATTGGTTTCATTTTTTTATTTTTTTTCAAATCTTGGTTTTCAGTGTTGAGTAAAAATATATAAATCTAGAAAAAATATCTTTTATTTCATAAATTCAATGTTTATTTCATCTTAAATAACTAAAACATTTGTAAAATCGTTAGTTTGTCATCATAAATAATTAAATCGATAGAGTAGGAAAATCTCACAGTGTGCATCGTCTCTAACCAGCCCCAATGGTACGTGTTCAAAATATCTTGCCATCTATACTGGGATCGAAAACGTCTTCTATCTTCAGACGCCCATTGCGTGGAAATTTTATCCTAGCCAGCAGTGATCGCTTATGTATCATAGATGTATTTGACGTCGAGTAATTGTATGAACCTCTACAATTTTGTTTACGTTTCAGATATTTTTTTACATTTTAGAAGTATTCATCCATACTTTGATTTACTGCCAAGTATCAATTGAATCGTTAAAGCTTGGTATCGTAATCCAAGAAAATGTAAGTATAATTATACAAATAAATTATTACTTATAACATCAAATGATAAAGGAACAACATAGCTATGAGCGATAACAATTGTCAGAATTCAAAATGTATGAGACTGACAAGTGCTACCGAAATGTTTTCATGTGCCCATTAATTTATTATATTGCATTTTTTTCAGGATTTTTGATAGAATTCCTTTAAAGTTTTGTCAGGCAAAGTGACATCACTTTGTCTGACAAAACTGTAAAGGAATTTGATTGTTAATGATAATGTACTGTACTAATCCAATGATTTTGTTCCAGAATGTATCATTCTGGGGAACATTGTCCGTTGCAATTTGGATCTTAAAGTATTTGATGTATCTTACAATATTGAGCAAGCAATGCGAGAAATTCTACTTATCTATTCAATGTGTTCAAGATTCTTGCGCCCAGATTTTAATGTCAAATTGTTCAGGTGAATGATGTTTTAAAAGCTCTGAATCAATTGTGCCTTACTATATTTAATGTAATTATTATATATTCAGATGATAAGAAAAAGCTATGCAAGAACGTACTCCGCTTACATCGAGCATCATTCAGCAAGATACGTGTGTGTGGCCTGTTCTACGTTGACGCTGTGTTACAATTAAGTCTGATGAGTCTTCTTACTAACCATGTTATTGTTTTGCTTCAATTCGCAATTTTGTAATACAGATTTTACTGATTTTTTTAATTATTTAGTATTTTGAGAAGATTTTTTAGATCTGATCATCATTTTGTTTCTGCTATTTTTGAGAAGTCATAAGAGTTTCAAGTCGGAGTTATTTCTGATTATTTTAATATTAGAGTAGCTTTGGCCTGTGTCTTCTTACGCGCATATTCCGTTTATTCCCGTTCCCGTAGGAATTTCGGAAAATCCTTACACTCCTCTGTCTATGATCAGTTATTCCGGCTGTGCTTTGTCTGCCAGTCACACAGAAACGGAAGGGTTTTATATACACAGGATGTTCCAGAAGTGCGTAGTATTTTTTTAATATATTTAAGGGGACCAACACCGAAATTGTGAAAAAAAAAAATAGCTGTTCAGTACATTTTGATCGAGTTATGCGCACCGAAATGTATGGGGGAATCGACTTTTTTTAACGATTTCTTTGTTGGTCCCATAGTAAAATGTTGTTTATAATGATGAGTACAATGACCTCTTAAGAAGTTTTGCGTTTATTCTTAACACGTTGTTCAGTAAGGAAAAAATAGCACAAATAAAAGCTAACCAAAAAATACTAAAAACTTCACTTTTCAAGCAGTTTCATGCTTGTGGCATTTATTTTAGTTAATTATAGATTCTACTAACTGCATTAGAATGCTAGGAAAGTGTTTTTTAGCGTTTTAGGTGGTTTTTTTGAGGTTGGGTTTTTGAGAAAAATGGACATTTTTACTTTTGCTATTGTTTCTTTACTTTATCTCAGATACAGAACGGAACTCTGAAATATGACCACGAACACCCTGTATTGATATATATATATCATCGTATCAGACGTGGTTATTTTGTCAGTAAGCTCAGTCTTTCATAGTCTACTGAAAGACGCAGGCCTCATCCAAACTAATCTGCTGCACCCAGTTTGTGTCCGTAACTTTTTTTCGGTCATCGGTCTACGTAGCTGGGGGCATTCTGCACGGTGCTTGCGGATATGCGGTCTCGTATTCCACCGGCTATCAGTTCTTGCACAAACATATTAATGCTCTAAAATTAAGTTACAAATAGCGTAAATTTAAATTAAATAAAAATTTAAAAGTTCTCGAGACTGGTGCCAGATTTCCTAGTCATCTGTAATGACTGCCAAAGATCTCAAATGACAACGGGGACATCGGCTTAAAGTGCTTTCCTAGGCACGGAGGCATCTAGGTATACCTACTAATATGGTCAAACACTGAACTCGACAAACGTTTCTTAACCTAGAAGATCGATCCGTGCGATGTTATTATTTAGCGGAAACGACAATGGGCGTTCCTCAGGGTTCAATATTGGGTCCATTCCTTTTTTTAGTTTACATAAATGATTTGCCCCAATTACAACCAAAGATGGTGTTATTTGCGGATGACACATCATTAATATTTAAAATAGACCGACGTTCACAAAATCTTGACGACGTCAATAGCTCTATTCATCAGGTCCAAAATTGGTTTACGGCAAACAACTTGGTTTTAAATAAAAAAAAAACTAAATGTATTAGATTTTCTTTACCAAATGTTAAAAGTAGCGAATGTGACATCATATTGAATGGAGAAAAACTGGAGTTCATTAATCAGACGGTTTTCCTAGGTATCACATTGGACGGAAAATTACAATGGGGGCCTCATATAACATCTCTTGCGGGTCGTCTAAGCTCAGCCGTGTATGCTGTTAGAAAGATAAGACAGTTAACAGACGTAGAAACCGCACGTTTGGTCTACTTTAGTTACTTTCACAGCATTATGTCGTACGGTATTTTGCTGTGGGGTCGGGCTGCTGACATTGAATCCATATTTATTTTACAAAAGAGAGCTGTCAGAGCCCTTTATAATCTGCGTCGCCGTGATTCTCTTAGGGAACTTTTTAAAAAGATTAATATTATGACAGTCCCTTGCCAATTCATTTATGAAAATATTATGTATGTGCGGAAAAACCGACATCTTTTTAGTAAAATTAGTGATAGACATAATTTTAATACTAGAAATAAAGACAAATTAGATCAACCATTTTTTAGATTAGCTAAAGTCCACACTTCTTTCATGGGGTATTGTGTTAAATGTTACAACAAAATACCTTCTGACATATTAGAACTAAATGAAAGAAAATTTAAAACTCATGTTAAAAGTACACTTTGTGAACAAGCATATTACAAATTAGAAGATTACATTCAGGATAAGAATGCTTGGAAACATGCTGGTCCTGCTCCATAGGACAATCAAGGGTGAAGGTCAAACTGGTTGATTTATGTATTAACTTTATAGATATACTGTTTTTTTTTTGTGTTTTTATTTTTCTGTTGACTCACACACTGTTGTTTAATTAATGGTTCCAATGTTTGTAAATATGTGAGTACCATTTACCTAAATTTCTTTAGGAAATTAATAAGTTTACCTCTGCTGGTGATACTTTGTTCTTATAAGTAGCATACTCTGGGTGCATCGTCCTCACATAATATTAAATTGATTTTGGTAAACCAAATTTTGTAAAATCACTATTTGAAAAGAGTAACTATGGAGTTTCTTGTCCGTTCTTCTCCATAAGAATCTACCTTTCCGAATGGACAGTAGAGTCACTTTATTAATGTAATTCTATTATTTTTACTGAACTGTAAACGATGACGTTCAAAAGTGCCGTTTAATGGCCTAATTGAAATAAACGTTTTGACTTTGACTTTGACTGAGCCACGAGCTCCTCAAACATACAACCATAATACTTCCCCCCTCAAATGTTGAGAGAACCGCATATGTACGCTATTTAACAACGCCCAAAATGTCGCGCGTACCTCATAGGTACGTAAGACACTTCACGCCGACTCGCGCCATTGGACGTTGGTTTTTTTACGTTTATTTGCACTTGCAACACGATCTGGCTGTATCATTCGTCAAATAAACTCATACTTGACCGGTTTTAGTAATATTTTGGATGGGAACACCACTAGAACGAACGAAAAGGAATGAAAATAAACTGTGCCCGTAGTTCAGTGGCGCGCGTAGTAAACCAGAGAGTAATCTCATAATAATTTTAAATAGAATTACTGAGAAATAAATTTATGCTGTATTCATTGTTTCTTATTGGAACAAGTGGGTTCTAAGTTGAATTAGACATATTGTGTTGTCGTAATAAAGTGTTTTTGTGGTGATTATGTGGATTATTGCGATAAATTGAGATAAAGTTTAGAAGTATGCGGAGAAGATTTTTCAAATGGTGACATCAAATCATGGCAAAATAAGTACAGTATATATAATTTTTTATTTGTTTTATAGGATAGGGTACTTCATTACGAAGCCAGGAAGGTATAATACATAGTGTATTAATGGCAGTATATTGATAAATTTTACATTTTGCCGAAGGTTTACCCACAAAATTATCATTGCATGACGCAATCACGTGATTACGTAACATTTTGCGAATATTTAGGTAAACAGAGGACCTGGGCTGAGGAGGTTATAAAGTTATTGTCATGCGACAAGTTGAATGAAGAATTATATTTTGATACTAAGAGAGGCCAGATGGAAACAAAAATAATAAACAAATCAGTTTTATTTCAGAAATACATGTATGTATATATAATAACATTATTATAATATTAATTTATACATCATAGAATTAGAACTGCATAATAATTAATAACGTAATGGCATAAGATTTCTTTTTTGCAATGTTTTATATGTTAGGCACGATATACATTTCATACACCAGCACAGCTATTTTATATTATTCTTGCTTGAATAACTGACAGCATGTTCGTCATGCTGCTCTACGTGTCACTACTTGCGTGCACTAGCATCAAGGGTCGGATTACTTGACGGCTGATCTTTGTGTTTTGCTCGTGAACGAATGCTGTTTGAGGTGACTGGTCGTGGTTTTTTTATTATCTTCATTATTATTATAACAATAAACTTACTGTTTATAACCATTAATGCCTGGAGGATTAATTAGTTTGGTTTAATTGTTAATGCTTGAGATTGTCTGTTTTTTGATGGCTAAATGGAGTGTGCTTGCTAACAAGTGTCAATTCATATAATTTAATTTGATTTATATTTTGAATTTATTAATTATTTTTCTGTGTCATGTATTGTAAACTACTTTGCATACTAATAGACAGAGTGTTCCAGAAGTGCGTGTATTCATATATAATTTGAAGGATGGTGTTCTGTATTAACCATACAGTAAAGAAAAAATATCAAGATTCAAAAATATTAACATTTTTCAAAAAACCCGACCTCAAAAACGACTAAAAAGTTCAAGCAAAAATCACAGTTGAAGTTATATGATGCATCATATTGCTTCAACAGTGATGTTTGCTTGAACTTTTAAAACAACTGCAGTTTGTGGTGTTTTTTTTTTTATATTCAGTCACAGATTTGATGCCAGCAACTGCATCAAACTGCTTGAAGAGTGGCACCGACATTAAAAGAATAGTTGGCATAATTAAAACTTTTATTTCGCCCATTTTAGTTATTCATTAAATTAAGTTATATTTGAAGTATTTTTTTTAGTTTAGTCCAATCAAAAAAAAACTAAACTTTATGAACTATAACTAAACTTTATTCTAAAACGGGTCGCAACGACCCAACCTGTACTCCGATGTTACACTCCGATGTCCCGCCGGGTTAAAAAGCGTAGTCAATATTCCTAATCGAATTTATACATTAGTAACAAAAAAACATCGCACGTAACCTACAGGAATAATAATATAATAAATTGTTTACTGAGTAACTTCTTAGTTTAAAAAAAAACACCAAAAACGTTAAAAAAACACTTTCCTAGCATTCTGATGCAGTTAGTAAAATAAAATCTATGATTAACTACTAAAATAAATGCCACCAGCTGCATGAAACTGCTTGAAAAGTAATTTGTTTGGAAGTTTTTAGGATTTTTCGGTTAGTTTTTATTTCTGCAATTTTTTCCTTACTGAACGACGTGTAACAGAATAAACGCAATACCTCTCAAGGAGTCATTTTACTCATCATTATGAACAACTTTTACTATGGGACCAAACCTGAAATCGCGAAAAAAAAATCAGCTGTTCAGTACATTTTGCCGAGTAATGCCCACAGAAGTCGTTTTTTTTTCGATTTCTGTTTTGGTCCCATACTAAATGTTTTTCTGACCTCTTAAGAGGTATTGCGTTTATTCTGTTACACGTTGTATATGTATATGTATGGCATCAAATTAGTTAAATTTTAGCGTAGTACGCTTTACGTTTATTTGAAATACGAATGCTGTGTGTACAATAAATACAATTTATTATGATAAATTTAACATGTGGAAATTGGTCAGGAAAACTCAGGATAAAAGAAAGTAACGATACAATTACAAAAATGCAAACTGTAGTAACGCAATTGTGTAAGTAATTATAAAATCAGACAATTCTGAAGGAAACTTCGCATCTATGAGGAACAATCCACAACCAGTCATTTTCGTAAGCAATGCTTCTTGTGAACGCTGAATATTTTTACAGACCCTTCTTTTAGCGCGGTCTGTGGAAATAAGTCTACCATTACATTAAAATTATTGTACTAAATCATGCTTTAAATAGTTATAAAAGCATTGGCTAATAATATAACACACTTACAATTAATTTTAAAGTCTTAAAATATATTGATTACCTTCACGATTTTCCGATTTAAGCAGCAGTATACAAGTACTATAAATTTCTCTTATTTCTGTGTAAAATTTTTCACATTGTACGCTCAAGCATAGTAGTAGGAATATATTTTTAAATATCCAAAACTGAGTTATAACTGTTTGCACTATTACCTGAAAAATGAATCGAACATATTTTGGCTTTAGAAAAATCGAAAGTAATATCTGGTTTCGTTGACTACTGGATACTAGTTCTTCTCCTATGATAGAAAAGTGTCAGGCGAATCCGTTTTCTCAAAACATATCTGCCATAAGCGATAAGTACTATGAATCTACTTGTATCTAACTAAAAAACTTCAGCTGTGTCGAGAAGAGAAAATAAAATCTTCATAAAAAATGTCTACGATGCTATAAATTCGAAAGTTACTAGTAGCACTTACTCTTGTACCACCACGTGATATGTAATTTTTGATTGTTAATATTCCTCTTATGTTCAACAGACTGTGAAAAGCCGTGTTGATCACATAGCATACGATCTGAAAAGGGAAATAAAATTAATCGACATTACAAACTTTGCTGTTGGCGCTTCCACAACTGGATTAAAAACTATGCTGTGAGAATTCAGTAGATGCAAGAAATAGAGGAATAGTGGATTTGCCAACCTTTAAGGGATCCCAGGAGGCCGTTAACGTTTTTTTCGGAAATGATTGTTTATTTATTAAAACTTCATGTACAAAAATGTTAAATGATGATGAAGATCTATCATCATTTGACACGACAGTGTTTATTCAGTAAGCCTCAGGTACCATGGCATATTTTGTAGTAAACGGCTGCATAACACAGTACTCACCATTATCTTGAATAACTTTTCTATAATCTTATAGGCCTCCATAATAGTCTGGTACACATCAAACTTTATATCCCAATAAGATTCACTGTTTAGATATGTTTCAACGTTACCAGCTTCTTGAATATCTATATTCCATAATCTAAGCGTTTGCTCTAGTATTTTTATATGGTGCAAGGCGTAAACAACATTAATATCGAAAGATATCGTAGCAAAAGTTGATATGACACCAAATGTGTTAACGACAGGATAGTCTAAGCACACATAAATGATGAAACATATAAAGAAACTGTATAACGAGATGACGGAGACCCAATTCCATATAATCAAGCATCTGAGGTTTCTGTCTTTAAGCTTGATGAATCTGAGCGCGTGCTGAATTTTCAAGACCAATAAAATATTGTTATCACTGCCGATAATATTAAAAAAGCTATTTGTGATGTAGATGACTGAGTGGAACAGGGTATCACAAATGTTGCTCACATATAGGAATGTGGCCATATCCGTGCGGGCAGTGTTTAAGGATTTGAGTATTAAGATGTACACATTGATAATTCGGAATGTTACCATACAAGCCACTCCTAACAAGTTGTAAAGATAACTATTAGGTTTGATACGGTTATCATGGAGTGTGTACTTTGAGCATAAAAATGGAGCTTGCATTAAATTTAACGGTCTTAGTACTGATTGTAGATCTTTTTCAATTACGTTGTTCGATGATGCTTCATAAGATGAAACGATAGAAACATTTGCGATTGTGACAACGTTCCTTCTCGAATGCTTCATGTTTTCAAAATTTGAAACGTGTTTGTACCATTATACAGACAAGTTAATTGATGAAGGATCTCGTCTACTCAATCTATGTTCGATGGAACTTTAGATAAATATTTATGGAATGGATAGATTATAATCAAATTAAATGGAAAGTGACTTCGTTTAAATAGAATTTATTTTTAATTAAATTACTATTTAAATAAATACTGAAATTGAAGTAATATGTTTTACAAAATACAACCGACTTCCGAATTAAAACACTACAAGTATCAAATAACATTAGTGTCTGTAGTCGGTGTTTTTTTTCTTCGTTCTTAACACCTACACGACACCGTATACTTTGTAGTGTTTTTATTTGATGTCGGTTGTTGTTGTGAGAGCGAAGGGCGTTGTCGGTTCGATGTAATATGTTGGCTCGCAGGTTTGCAAGGTGTACTAAAGACGTAAAAATTACGCTGTTTAAGGCATACTGCCAGACGTTTTACAGCTGCAGCCTGTGGGTGAGATATACGCAGAGAGCCTACAGCGCCCTCCACGTTCAGTACAACAATGTTTTCGGGTGCTGGTGGGGCTTCCGCGGTTCTGTAGTGCGTCGGGCATGTTTGCCGAGGCTCGCATAGATAGTTTCGAAGCTGTCATGCGCAAGAGAACGGCATCCCTAATGCGTAGGATACGTGGAAGCTCCAACAGCATCCTGAAGGTTATTGTGGAGAGACCAGACTGCCCTTTTCTGATGCACTGGTCCCGTAGGCATAGCTGCGGGCCCGGTGCTGAGGAAAAATACCTGTATTAGTTTTTAGAAATAATAGTATTTTATATAGCATGTTTCCTTAAATGTCATACTAACATAGCTTATAAGTAATCGTTACTAACCAATATGGACGCATAGTTCGAAATAAAGTTTTTTGATTTGATTTTTGATTATGAGACAGTACACATTTGCGTCATTTGCCGTTAAGGAATTACCGTATGTGCCTTCGCAGTCTAAGTCTAGACCAGCTCATAGTTAAATATCTACTTTGCTTCGGAATTGACATAAGCCTAACAATGTCTCATTTTGTATTTCCTAGATTTTATTGATTTTAATTTGAAGAGGTCACTGGGGTAGGTATCTTAGAAGTTCAACGACAAATGAAAATGCAAAATAGCTATAACTAAACCTAAAACAAAAAGTAACATCAAAATCGGTTTATGAACAATAAAGTTATGCCCTATTAGATAATTCCAAAAACATGGAAACATAGGGAAAGATTGGTGAGATAAGGTTATGCTATGGTGATCTGTACACATCTGCGTATCCCTTCAGAACATACCGGCGCGAGGCATATAAACAATAACAGACATGCGTTTTCAGTAATCCCGGGTCATTTGTTTGCATTTATACCGACTCGGTTCCGATTTAAAACACATATATGTACATATTTTATCCACATATACCATCCACCACTAAAAAGGTGATTTGTTTTTAATTAATATAATTACGTGGTCAGTGTTTTTTCTTCATTAGCTGTATACACGTCGCCTTAGCTTCCTCAACAGATATACAACGTGTAACAGAATAACCGCAATACCTCTTAAAGGGTCATTATGAACAATTTTTACATTTTGTCAAGCTATGCCCTTAGTGTCTTAAGGGCTTTTGCGGAGTCTGTGATCATTTTGCGGGAGGTGGTAGATGACTGCGTGGATGACATATTGTCTGTTGTGATTATGTACCTAAACTACAGACTGTTATTTTATTAAAATTAAATCTGCAGCTTATCGCTAGTTAAATGCCTTTTTCCATTTTATAATAATTATTATTTATAACAATATTCTCCAAGTTTATATAATACTGTCAAAGCTCGATGTTGTCAGCCCTGTGTGCGCGCTGATGGTGGTCTTCAGTGAGATTCTGCGTGTCGTTGGATCGCTGCTGGTGCTGAATTTAGAAATTCTGTTAAAACCAAATGAAAGTGTTTTTTGTGCCCTTTCAAACGAACCCAAACTCGGCTGTCCTGGCCTAAGTGGGAGTGAAGTTAGGCTGGCGGGGTCAGGGGGAGCTGGTCCTCACTGGGTGGTGTGGGGTTAAGGGTTGATTATGTACCCTGGCTCGAGTCTGAGGAGGAGGGAGGTAGTGTTGGGAGTATTGAGTTGGGAGGAGGAGGCGGAGAAAGGGGACCCTTGGTGGCTTGTTCAAGGTCTTGAAGTTCCAAGTCGAATGAGACATATTATGTTTCCTTAATCTACGCTTCAAAGTAATTCGTAGCTTACGGTCTATGTGAGTCCGTCATATTATTTTTATTAAATAAATGGTCATGCCTGTATACTATATATATGTTATTTTGCAGGCATTATTGTTGTCAGTACTTACTATAATTAAAGTTAATAGTAGGGGAGGCCAATGTGTTTTTTGGGATTTACTCGAGCACGGCAGATGAACTTCGGGATGATACCTCGTATCCTGTTGGGTACCTGGAGGTATTCATATGTAACCCTTTATGTAGGCCGTGCGTCAAAAATCTGATAGGCTGTCCAAATCGATCGTCAGAAATATTGAAGTAAAAAGTGTACCTTTAGATAATCTGACGGTTTCAGCGTAACGTAAGGGAGTGGGAGGGTTACGAAGTTGCAAAAAAAAAACGTTGTGTTGACTTTTTCGACCGCGGTTGAATTTTTCTTTATATTGCAGGAAATAATACAAGAATCACGAACATTTCTAAAAAGTTATTTTACGAAAAAGTAAACTGCAGCAGAACAATAACGTAATTAGTGATAAGCCCCATCAGCAGTAGTGGTAGCGTAGAGTCTACATAGAACAGGCCACACGCGTTCATTTTACTGAAAGTGTGATTTGCCAGTAACACCTTCTTGCAAAGATTTACTTGATTCCCTGCAAGTAATAAAAGTGTATCGAAAAGTTGTGTGGAAATCGGCGGTCATGATATCTGCCCGTGATAAGGACAACTAAGGACAATGTAAAGTAAGTTTTCGTATGTAGTAATAGTATGAATGCGGATTATGTATGAGATATATATGTATGTCACCGGATAATTGCAAACTACGTAATATTAATATGCGAAATATGATATAGCAAGGAAGGGTCTGACTTCTGAGTTGACGACAAATATTAAAGTATATATATATTAAAGTACATGTAAGTTGTGTCGACCCCAAATACATAATGATTAGACATTTAAGCTGTGCCAACTACCACACACTACATAAGGATAAGAGCAAGCAGAGTGGTAATCATTAATAATGGCTTACTTGAGCAGTCTTGATTTTTTATAAACTTTATACACGCCGTCTCTGCTTCTTTGATTGCAAGATAAAACTTTTCGTTATGGATACAATGTAATACCAACAGTGACATATTTTTTGTCATCCATAACAAGCTCATGAGACCATAAGTTACCTGAAAGTATTATTGTTTGTAATGAAATATAATTATTGTGTTCTTGGGTATAATACCAATACCAAGATAGAATTAGTGCAAAAAAAGTTACTACGTCCAATCAACTATAAATGTTATCGTTCAATGATTCCTTACAAACAATTATTGCAGCAGTATAATGTTTTAAGTTTAGAGTCTCGACGCTTACTTCTGGTAGCCATGATGCTACATGGTCTGTGTAACAATAGATTTGATTGTATTGAAATCACAAACAGGTTACGCTACACAGTACCCCGAAATGTTATAAGACGGGCGGCCCGCGTGCCCCGGTTGTTCCATGTGGATTCATGTAGGACAAACGCCGGGGCGCGAGTGCCTCTTCGACAGCTTGTGGAAACCCAAAAAACACGCTTCATGAACATAGATATCTTCTCTCTCTCTAGTAGAAAATTTAAATATTTAGCTATAAAAACTTTATCACAATAATCAAATAATCAAATAATCGAAGCACTAGTAACGCGATGAACAATCTCGTCAACTCTTCCGTTTCCTATTTTTAATATATTAATCCGTGGACATTGGTGTGGGTTATATGTTTACCAATTCATTATTTTACTCATAGTTTTTTTTTTTTTAAACCTTAACATGTAACGGTTTTCTTGTACCTTAAATAAATAAATAAATAATGCCCGATTTACATTGGTCAAGGACAATGGCGAGTGCAGGTACAGTGGTGTATGGCAAGCGCCTGGACAGTGACTGTTTACACTACAGCGAATCAAGTGGAATTTCCCTGTCGCGGTGGACGAGCAACGTCGATAAATATTAATGTTGTACCAAATAAATAAACCAAAATGATTTCAGGAGTGCAAATGGATTGGTAGAAGGGTAAAGCTTGGTGCTAGCGCTTTATTATTTAACAAACTAGCTATTGAAGATTGCAAGGAATCTCGTGATTCTATGCGTATGAAAGAGGAATCATTTAATTGGTTACTCAGAAAAGTTGAACATGTTAGTCAAAAATCAGAAAAAGTTCTGAGAAGTGCTATACCGGCTAAAATAAAATTACAGGCAGTTCGATATATGCTGGCAACTGGAAATAGTTTCTGAAGTATTTCTGATTTTTAAGAGTATCAAAACCCGCTCTTACTTTGATGATCCTGATGTTGTCTCCCTGTCATTTTTTACTTATACAACGGGCTTTTGCAGTTTCATTGAAATATATTCATTGACAAACTGCACTGTTGTAGTCTTGGACTATTTAGCGGCCATTTTGTGTACAATGTCAGAAAAAAAACTGTATACGTGCTTCGTCTTGCTGCCGGCCACTTGCAAGCGGTTTACACCACTGTACTTATCAACTTCGCTAAGCACTTGACCAATCTAAATCGGGTTTAAGGGATTCTGCGCGACCAAAAATGTATGGTTAAGTAATTTTCTCAGTTAATTACTGATATAAAACTATATATTTTGCAGGCAGCACCTGGATGATAAACGCGGAACTCGAAAGTATGGCAGACGACAGGAGAGGTATACCTTGCGAAGAGAATAGTTAGGGCTAAAATCATGATGACTATGACAATAGGAATTCACAAATGTTCTATAAATGTTTAAAAAAATGAGTTTATACAATGCAAAGAAGTTTCATTCGGTTTTATGTACAGTTTTGTTTTTCATCAAAATTGGTCACGATAGTCCTTTCAATGGTTTTCGATATTTCTCATAGTTTCGGATTTGGCCACCCACGCACACTTTAAAAATTCACCCTCTATTTTGATTATACGTGTTTGACCAAGTCCAAGTAACATGGGACATGGGCATAAACATGTAGTTGATAAAATGATTAAAATAACATAACTAATTATACAAATATTTACCGCCGTCCGTAACTCTGCTTGTATTTTGAGTATTTCCAACATAGACTCGCAATAAAGTAAAGTGCGCAAAAACGTGTCGACCGTGTAATACAATACCTATAAAAAGATCTTAATAAAGTTGAGCAAATTCTAAAGCTAACTCTATTTCTGCAAACACATTTCGAAATTAATTATACTTTCAATGGAGTGTTTTAATCCAGTCTTTCTATTTCACGTAATTCGTTCAGATTCATAATCATCATCATCATGTGCTTTTGCAACCATAGCACTCCTGAGGCCGTCAACATCCAGAACTTACCGGTAATTGAAATATAGCCTTGAATAGTTTATAAGCCTTCAAAATGTGTTTGTAAGTCTCAAATAATTTAACATAATATTCAAAGTTATTTTGCTCTTCATCCAGCTTCAAAATCATCTTGACCCATTCGTTTAGATACTTCGTTAACAATATCAACACTCGAAAACCGTAAACCAAATTCAGATCAAATATTGTAAATATGATGTCGCATATAAAACCTAACCAACTCAGGGTACCGATGTAAGAATAAAACAAAGCAAACAAAATGATATTAGAAGAAACGGCAGTTAAAACTGTGATCCAATTCCAAATAATATAACTGGCACTACTGCTAAAATTGACGCTGTTATGTGTTATCTGGATAATCACAACGAGAAGGAAATTCTTACGGCGGTGGACGATATTAAGAATAAAACACAAAGCGAAACCCAAATAAAAATAAAGGAAAAGACTATCAAAAAGCATCATTGAAAGTTCATATTTTTGTATGTTTTTCGAGAAAAATAGAGCTTTATCAAAAAACACACGGTAAACAAATACCATCATCAAAAGAAACAAACTCATTGCCGCAAATATCAGTGTTTTAATTCCATTTTGAGCAATTTTGTTATATTTGATAATATATTTTGAGTTAAATAGACGAAGAAAATAATTTAAAGGATGAAGCATTCTTTGAACTTCTTTCTTTAGCCGTACATTATTTAATTCTTGTTGCGTTAAATACTTGTAATAAATAGCTTTATTTTTATAGAACATCTTTAAAATTGTATCACAAACGATATGTTAGCAACTAACTCTCGATTGTATTGATCGCATTTTCAATGTAATAATAAACGAAAACCTATTTTATATATTACTTAATGATAATGATCGTTCCACATTTGACGTAAGCATTACCAAATTAAAATATAGATAGCTAAGCTTTGTAAGCCAGTTCGATAAAAAAAATAAACATACATTTACACTGAGTGAGAAGTTGATAAGTAAGTTATTCAACTTCTCACTCAGTTTCTTTTGATCATCCGAAAGCAAACACAACAAATATTCAAAGGAGAGCTTACGATAGCTTACTACTGTTGCACTTGTGTACTGAAATATGTCCCGCACCGATGGTTAGTCTCGGTTGAGAGTGGCCGCCATGGCCGAAATCGGTCAAGAGGACTATAATGTTCGAATGTATACTTTTGTTGAGATTCCAGGAAGCAGATCAAGCTCGTATAATTTTCATCTTTAAAACGTCTAAATTTACTTTTTAATAAAAACAAATTCCAAACACTTCAAATTTAAATTTGTTTAACAAAACTAGTCTCTATATACAATGAGTTTGTATGTCCACTACACTCCTAAAATTTAAAACATATCCAAAACAAAGCATCAAAAATCGATAACACCTAAACCATCCAAACACTTGTTGTGCTTGAAACTGGGTAATGGTTTCGTAAGCACATCAGGCAACATGAATTCAGTAGGTACATGTCTCAACTCAAAGTAGTTCTTGTCCCTACTAAATCTCCTTTATATAATATACCTAATACCAATACGAGATTGCATTGGCAAAGAAAACGAAATGTATAAAGTTTGCCCTGCCCAATGTTAGAAATCTGGGGCCCAATGTTATCTTAAACAATGAAGTGCTTGAAACTGTGGACTCGGCAGTATTTTTGGGCATAACTGTTGATTTTTTGAAAACTTTAATGGGGTCCACACATGTCAAGCCTACCAGGAAGGTTCAGTTTTGCCGCATATGCCGTCAGGAAAGTTAGACAATACACTGACGTTGACACATAGTACATAGTCTATTTCAGTTATTTTCATAGCGTAATGTCCTACGGTATCCTGCTGTGGGGTAAGGCTGCTGACATACAGAATATATTCGTTTTGCAAAAGCGTGCTGTACGAGCAATACACCAGCTAGGGTCAAGGGTTTCATTAAGAGAACTTTTTAAAGAGATTGGTATTCTCACGGTGGCATCTCACGCTATAAGTTTATAACTTACACCCAAACCATCACACACTACACTTGACACTCAACACTACAAAGTGACATCACATAGACACTAACAACATACACGCTCTTAGACACACACACATAAAGGCGCTCTGATTAATTTTTTGTTTAGCTTCATTTTTCTTTTTACTTTCTACCCTCAAAATTAAAATTACTTAAGTTTTTATCTCCATACCTATAACCTCAATTATCATACCATATTTTATGGATAAAACTATCTGTTCTTCCGTGGGGTGGGGACCTGGTGATCTGTAATACAGGCATTTTATGCCTAACTCAGACACCAGCTCCTCACATTGATAATATAATTTGACAATAAATATTAGGTATGTATAATCTAGAATAAACTTGTCATTGTGAGGAGAAATAAAGGATTTATTATTATTATTATATTATTATTATTATCTCAATTCATTTTTGCAAACATTTTATATATTAGGCAAAATAATTTAAGCCAAAAAATTTCTTGGGCCTTCAGCCAGTCTTGGACGATTCGGGACCGATGCACCGAAGAATTATCTTGGAACAGGTAAATTTGGACCTCTGGATATGCGACCCGCACTGACGGCAGCATTACGTCCTTCAACACTTCAAGGTATCGCTCACTATTCATGCGGCCGCTTATTTCTGCAAGCTCGCCTGGGCCCATTGAAGACATCCATCTCCAGTAACCTAAAACAGTCAACCTTTTAAAATCTGTTGCAATATGTAGTCAAAGTTAATGATAAAAAAAAAATTAAAAATAAATATTATTACAATAAGAATGGTATTTACGTGTTAACCGCCCGCTCATTCTCAAGTCTAATACGTTTTTAGGGTTAAACCTCTGTCCAGCTCTTCTCCATAAAATTTTTCCTCCATCTTTATCGGCCTTAAAGCACTTTTCGTCGGTAAATATAACAATTTCATTTTCTCAGTCGAAATTTAAATAACGAGTAGCAAAATTTACTCTGTTGGGGCGGTGCTCGTCAGTAAGCTTAATTTTTCTGGCTGGTTTATTGTTATGGAAATTTGCGTGTAGATGTCGCCAAACAGTGCTAAGCGATACTCCAAAAGCTTCAGCAATTAAAGGCGTAGTTTTAAAGGGTGTCACTGTGTGAGCTTCCACAATATTACGGTGGCACTCCGATTCATTGGTGTAAGCAATCGGGCGAGGGCCTTAGCAATCACATTTCACATCACCCGTCACCTGATACCTGTGTATCCATCTACGAACTGTTTTTCTCTGTAATGACAATGATAATAATTAGAAAGACATAAAAATATCCAACTTGTAAGTAATAGTGCAACAAGTTTTTTTTTTTTTTTTTTTAAGGATGGTATATCATCAAATGACTTTTTCAGCGGAAGGGCGTGTCAGACTCTTACTGACTAAAACCCATCCGTGTTCCTTCTAAAGCCCTATGCGTTATGTTATGTTGATCTTATCGTTATGCGTAATATCTCGTGCTATTTTCTTTATGCCTGTTCCCAGAGAACAACAATTTTAGCCTTCAATTAGTTGTTAATCGAACCATACTATCGTTTGAATTCAAAAACTTACTACATTGAATAATATTAGGACTGATTACGACGAAGATATTACACATAAGTGGATCGGCATGAAAACTAAACAATTTGAAAAGTAATTATACCCTCAATTATAGTTTAGTAAATAAGGCGAAGAAGTATTCTAAATTCACAGTTAACTCGCAGTTTAAATTGGAAAAAAAAAACAAATTATTAAAACATGAAATTAACATTTGAGTGGGATCGTTGGATGCTCGGGCAGAGATGGGTGCGGCGGCGGGGTAGGGTGCTAGTCTGGGCCAGAGTCACGTGCGAGCGATAATAACATCGGTCAAAAATTTTTGTTTTTTTTGGGCATCGGCTTTACTTAATATCTTCTGATTATACAAACAAATATATATGAAAAAGGGCGATTTAAAATTAAAAAACTTTGCTTTTGAAGAAGTTATAGCGATTTGACCATTATTAATTGAATACAAGTGGGAAGTTATTGGAGACTGCAAGGTGGTGTATTTTTAGATTGGAATGCAAGGTGGATATACTAAATACTTATGTTATTTTTGCCTGTGGGATAGTAAAAATGATGCCGCTCACTACCGCCAAAAACGTAAGTGGGAAAATGCAATATTAAATGGGAAGCAATTGTCGATCCTGAAACTATATTAATATATTGGGTCTATATTACATATTAAATTGGGTCTTATTAAACAATTTGTAAAGGCTCTTAATCATGAGTCCGAAGCTTTCAAATATTTGAAGTTTTTTTCAAGCTTACGCTCAGAATTAAAGCTGGAATCTTTGTGGCCCCTCAAATAAAAAAAATAAAAAAAAATAATTGTGAATGAAAAATTGATGAAACGATGATGGAAAAATTTGTAATCATATCTGTATATGATTACGATTTTTTCCATCATCGGATGCAGAATGTCTCTAAAGATGCACATGTTACATTCTCATTTAGATATATTTAAAGATAATATGTGAACTTATTCGGAAGAACAAGGCAAACACTTCCATTAAGATATAATGGAATTTGCTGACGTTATCAAGGCCAGTATACTGAACGCATGATATTTGGTACCCCCCAATAACATAAACTTCAACTGAACATGACAGGAAAAGTAAAACTGTTAATTTTAAAACATTTGGACTCTACTTTAAAACTTCTATTGTAAGAATGAATCATAAATGGATGTTCGGTATCTTTTAATAAATCATCTCTATGTCCATTTTTTATGTATTTTCATTGATTTTATAATAAAACAACGTCACTTCCAAAGACAGACTTATGACTGGTTTATTTTATTAAACATATTTGATACAAATAAAACATAAATGGCGGCACTTATATTGTAGATTTCATTTCAACACCTCCACTATATCTAACAATATAAAAACACTTTAATATTAAACAATTTGCACACCTGATTTGTCTAAAAAAATATAATGTTTCATAGAACATAAACTCTTAGTGAATAAATCAGCAGACATTTCAGCCATTGGCAAATACCTGACACTCACTTATTTTGTGAGTGTGTTATTCTACACATTGTCTACAAAAATGATAGTATTTGTTGATATGGAAAATTATCTACACAATGTTCATTGTTAGATACATTCAACTTATTTACCATTGGAGTCTGAATCGGTTTACATCCGCTCATATTAAACTTACACAACAGCTGATCAATATAATCTCTCTGACTTAATTTTAGTGTTTGCTGAGATTCATTAACATTTATGTTTACTCCCCGACACTTCCTTATTTCTCCTAAATCTTTAATTTTGAATTGGCTAGCTAGTACCTGCTTTAAATGTTCAGTTTCATTAATATAGAAATAAAAAATAAAGAAATCGTCTCCAAATTATGTAACAACAGTTTTCAATTGATCTTGAATTTTTGTATACATACACGGCTCTATAGATCTAATATAGCCCACGTTTAATAAACATTCGTCTACTCTCTTGTACCATGCTCTAGAGGACTGTTTGAGCCCATAAATAGCCTTTTCTTAATTTAAGTACTTACCTAACCATTTTTTGTTCTTTCAAGAAAACCTTTTGGTATCCGCACATAAATAGTTTCCTCTAGAGTGCCATTTAAGAAAGCAGTTGTTACATCAAGATGGGCTCAATTCAAACCTAGTAGAACTGACAGTGCAAAAAAAAAGTAACCTCAAAGTTGTATGTCTCACCACAGGAGAAAAAGCTTCTGTAAAGTCACACCTTCAACTTGTGAAAAACCTTTAGCCCAATGCTGCTGCTACAATTTGATTTTGCAGGTACAGTGCCGTATCAGTGGCCTCATCCCAGACCTCTTTACCTAAATTTGCATAAAAAAGAAGACACTTTGCTTTTTCTACGATTCAACGATTGAATCGTTCACACAATCCATTTTGTTGTGGTGTGTATGGAATGGTCTTCTGATGAATTACACCAGCACTGTTAAGACAATCTTCAAATTCTGTATTGCATTACTCCAGCCCGTTATCACTTCTTAATATTTTGATTGTTCTCTTGGTTTGATTTTCCACCTGAGCTTTGAACATTTTGAAATACTACAACGTCTCATTTTTGTGTTTAAAAAAATATATATTTTGACCCTACTATGATCGTCAACAAACAACAAGACGTATCTCGAGCCACCTATAGACACGGTCTCCATAGGTCCACCAGATGTCTGCATGCACAATATCTAGAAGATTACTGCTTCGCTGGCCAGTACCGTAAAACGGCAACCGGCACTGCTTCCCTTCACAGCATGTTATACATGAGGACTTGCTTATATAAACTTTTTCATCAAGTGACATAGGTACCCTTTTTTTTTTTAAGGATGGGAAATCATCAACTGACTTCTTCCGCTCTGGGCGGAGCGGAAGGGCGTGTCAGACTCTTACTGACTAAAACCCATCCGTGTTCCTTCTAAAGCCCTTTGCGTTCCAGGGCCGCGGTGACTCTTTCGAACGAATTCCGCAACCCTGGCAGGCTCTGGCCCTAGCGGGCCCCGTCTTTTATGCTGACATCTCTTTGAGGCGCGCGTGAAACACAACGCGCCATCGACCCGGGCCTGGTGGTGAACGGACGGCGAGCCACCCAATGCTCGCAGTCCGCAGGCCCGCGCCTGTGGTGGCCGGGGATCACCCTGCGACTCCCGACGCCCGGGGCGTCTTCTCCTGTTGCGGCGGTTGGGGCGAAGGCCTTGCCTTTCCCTCGCGCGGCCCGCCTAAGTGACATACCCTGCACAGCATTCTTCGTGTGATTCAAATAATCTTTATTTATGTGTCCTAGTCTGCGATGCCATGTTAGTCCTGACACGACCGATGCAGCAAAACATTCTTTCACTTTGTATACTCCGTTGGTCAACACTGCCTTAGCAACTAACTTATTCTTCTGATTATAAAACTTAACAATCATCTTCCGTGAAAGAGACACTGTTGCCTATCAAAATTAATTGAATTTTTAATTTTTTTTTACATAAAAGCAAATTCAGAATTGTTTTTTGTTCTTATTCTTATTTCTAGGTGGAAAAACAATAAAAATATTTATAACCCGTGCGCAAAAATGCTGTAGACCGGTGTAATATTTAAGTCTTGAGGGGGTTCCTTTTCTCTGACGCTAATTGTACCAAGTTTCAAATTTATTAACCCAAGAATACATACAATAAATATTATAATAAATATTAATACATACATAAATATTTATATTTTTCAGCTTATTTCGCACTGCAGGGCGACGGCCTCTCTTTTTTCTTTCCATTCTTCCCGGCTTTGGGCAAGTATGGACTATACCAAATAAATCTTTAACACATTTGTATTCGTCTCTGGAGGATAGTTGTGAAAAATGAATAATGAACATTTTTATTATTTACTCCGGCCAGTATTTTTGTCAAGTTTGAAGTACATTGGCCCAAGGAATAAGACGCTTCTATATAAATTTTAACAACCTCTTCCTCGTCTTTTGGGGGTAGTTACGAAAACCTAATAATTTAATAACAACCTTTAGTGTTTACTTTGGCGCCAGTATTTGTAACACGTTTAAAGTATATTGTCCCAAAGATTAACATTCTTCCATACAAACTTTACCACCGCCTTAATCGTCTTTTGGTTTAAACGTATTTTGGGAGTGTTTGCGGAAATATAATAATGACAACCTTTATAGTTTACTTAGGCCAGTATTCGTACTAAATTTCAAGTATTTTTGCCCAAGGAATAAGATTGTTCATACAAATTTTCACCACCCATTTCACCTCTTTAGGGGATGAATTTTGTCAAATCTTTTCTTATCGGATGCCTACATGACATAAGAAACACGTCCTTCAAATTTCACGTCTCTATGATCAACGGTTTAGGCTGTGTGTTCGTATAGATGATTTGGTAAATTTCATTATATTTTCTTATATCTTGGACTGAAAATAATGTCAAACCTGCTGAAGATTGAAAGATTATTTTAGCATTGTATAAATTCAATCTATATTGGCATTATAAAATTACACAGCACATGTTTATCAACTATGTATGAATCCACTGTGAATCCATTTGTTGGGTATCTATTTTGAATGTTCCGTGGTGGTTAAATGTCACGCTCACTTAAACGTCTCGCTGATGAAGGCGCATGTGATGGATGGTGCTTATGCATGTGTCTTGTTCGTGAATGGCCCTCGTCAATTGGGACTGGTCATCAAGATATGACCAAATGATGATGAAATTAAACTATAAATAACTCGTTATTTTTATTTGTTAACATAATTTTAAAATTTATTGTATAGTAATGATAATAATAATAATATCTGTGGCCCGGCTGTCAAGAAGACAGTCAAGAAATTTTTTCTCGCCGATTTTTATTGTAAATTATTTAAAACAAACCATCATAAACCAACAAAATGAACTTGAACCCGAAAACCATTAAAAAAAAATACCAACACAACAATAGAACCGAAAAACATTTAAGACATGGCGAAGAAATTGTGAAATTAATGACATGCTGACGAGAAGCCGGGCACGTCAACTAGCCACACACCCATTACCTTTGGCCTCGTCGCTCAGCTCCGCCTCGCCGCCGCCAGAACCCAGCCCCACTGTGAGTGCTGTGACACCAGCCGTGGCAGTTGCGTCGAGCTCGAGCGACGAGTACTTCTCACCGCCCACGACGCCACCACCTGCACGGCGGCGAAGAGGATGCCGGCCGCTTAGGACCTCGAGGCCCACCGGCCTCTGATAGGGTCCCAGCTCCCGGCGGAAGTGTGCAGCGCATGCGATGGACACAATCCATCAATGACAATGTCATGCGCTCATACTTTAGGGCTACAGAGGGTAACCTGACTGCGTACCGTGGTCGGATGCTCTCTCTGTTCCAGGTACTTGAACCAGGTGTCAACGTTTCGGCCCAACGACTGTCGGATCAGGTGCGCGTCATCCAACGTAACCGTATGTTGGATGACAGTGTGCTTGATCACCTCCAAATGGAAATGTGTGGCCATGTCATTACTCCTCCGTCGCAGACTGTGGCACCACCACAGTCGCAAATATCCAGCCACGCTGACGAGGAGAGTAATGACAGGGTTACTAACGTAAGACCCAGTGCAATGAGGAATTGAGGAGTGCTTTAGAGTGTGCTATTCGGGAATATCGCTACGTACCGCCTGAACTAAGACCACGCTTACCTCGTTTACCCATGCATAACAAAAATAGGGCGCTGGTAGCTGCTCTGGATTCGCAGTTGTCAAATTATTTTGTTGACTGCGAAGACCTCACTGATACACACTCGATTATGTACTGCGCGGCTGTACCTGCATGCCGTGTAGCTCATGTCAAAATGACTAATGACAAAGTTACACGACCAAAACCAGCTGTACCGGCTTGGCAGTGCAGGATCGAGCGTCGTATCGGTGGGGCCAGAGCGCTAATTGGCAAACTAATCTGCTTCAGGGAGGGCAACACTCGCCCTAGAGTGATGCGTTTTGTGAGACGGGCGTTTTTGGGGACTGATATCAGCCCCCGAGATTATATGTCACGTGTCACAGAGCGCATCGACTTCCTGAAGCAGAAAGTGTATGCATGAGCAAACCGTATTCGCAGGTATAGGCGGTGAGTGGAGCGATACACCCAGAATCGCACATTCCGAAGTAATGAAAGGTGGATATATAGGGTTTGGGAGCAACCGGACCAGGGTGTGACTGACACGCGCCTGCCGTCGGATGACGCCATGTATTCGTTCTGGCGCAACATCTGGTCGGTGCCTTTCAGTCACACCGAAGGTGATTGGATTCGAGAGGTCGAGCGAGCGTGCGATCCATTGCCAGAAATTGGGGCAATCACAATCAGCCCCCAAGATGTAGCCCGTCCAGTCCGTCCGTTGCCTAATTGGAAATCTCCAGGGCCGGACGGACTGCACAATTTTTGGATCATGTGGCTACAAAAGTCGCACGCTCGTTTGACATCTCAGTACCAAACTGTCTTAGAGTCCGGCTCGTTACCCGAATTTCTTACTACAGGAGTTACCCACCTGCTCGACAAATCGGGTAGTACCGCGGAACCCAAAAAATATAGACCGATAACGTGTCTACCGACGGTCTATAAGGTTCTTACATCTATTTTGAGAGCTAAAATTAATAATCATATTAACAGCAACAACATCATGTCTGTCTCTCAAAATGGATGTAGGAATGGGTCCCACGGTACTAAGGAGCTACTTCTCATTGATATGGCCATTAGCCAACAGGTTCGGCGTTCCCGAAAGGATCTGTCGACATGTTGGATAGACTATAAGAAGGCCTATGACTCGGTGCCTCATACATGGCTCATGAGGGTGCTAGAATTGTATAAAATTGATACAATGCTTCGCACCTTCCTGATGTCGTGTATGGGGCAATGGAGGACAGTTTTTCGCTATCCAGGATGTCAAAATATCCAGAGGAACATCGAACCGGTAAGGATCGAGCGGGGTATATTTCAGGGCGATAATTTCAGTCCGCTTTGGTTTTGCCTAGCCTTGAACCCTCTAAGCACACTACTGGAGAATTCAGGGCTGGGCTATCGGTTGAAGAGAGGTGGTCAGGTTATATCTCACCTCCTTTACATGGATGATTTGAAGCTCTTAGCCCCCAGTAATGTAACTGATGGAGCTACTGAAGGTAACTGAAACTTTCAGTAGTGCCATCAGGATGGAGTTTGGTGTGGACAAATGTGCGGTCATGCATGTAAAGCGTGGGGGATTATGGAATCCGTGGGAATTCAACTCTCGGATTCCATAAACCTCAGATCCCTCTCTTCAACTGAAACTTACAAGTATTTGGGTACGTCGGAAGCGTTAGGTATCAAAGTTACTGACATGAAGCAATCGTTGAAGGAGCGCTTCTTTGGCCGCCTGAAGAAGGTATTCAATAGCCTTCTATCAGGCGGAAACAAGGTGTGCGGTATTGATGTACTCTTTCGGCGTACTCAAATGGACTCAAACGGAACTTGACGCCCTGGATAGGCGGGTCCGTACACTGCTTACTGCATTCGAATGCATCACCCACGGTCGTCGGTAATGAGACTGTATATCCCGCGAAAGTGTGGAGGTCAAGGCTTCTTAAATGCTAAGACTCTCCACAATCGCGAGATATTCAGTCTCAGGGAATATTTCCTAGCTGTCGACGTGGGTATGTATCGAGATGTAGTGGCGGTGGACAAGGGACTCACCCCGCTCTCTTTGGCAAATGAGAACTGACGCAAACCTGCGGTGCTAGACACTAACGATCGCAGGGCGGTATGGCAAAGTAAGGAACTTCACGGACGCTATTTCCGGGCCCTACATGGGCCCGACGTAGATCAATTAGCGTTCGTAGCCTGGTTGCGTTTCGGTGATCTCTTTGGAGAAACCGAAGGTTTTGTCTGTGCAATTATTGACGAAGTTATCATGACGAATAACTACCGGAGATTTATTGTGAAGGACGGCACGGTTGACATAATGTCGGGCATGTCACCGTCCGGGAGAATCGATTCGCCACATTTTCTCTGGTTGTTCTCGTCTAGCTAACGGAGAATACTTGCATAGGCACAACCTTGTAGCCAGGATTATCCATCAGCAACTTGTTCTGAAATACTCTCTTGTGGAATCGGAGGTGCCGTACTACAGGTATGCGCCCGACCCAGTTCTCGATAATGGCAATATCACATTGTACTGGCATCGGCCCATCATCACCGACAGGACTATTGTTGCCAATAAGCCTGATATAGTGGTGGTGGACCGAATCGAGAGGCGTGCAATGATTGTAGACATAACCGTTCCGCATGACGAGAACCTTGTGAAAGCCGAGAAAGATAAGCAAATCAAATATATTGACTTGGCTCGCGAGGTTGTCGACATGTGGGATGTGGACTCAGCAAACATTGTACCGATAGTTGTGTTAGCCAATGGCTTAATAGCCACGAGCCTCGATCAGCACCTCAGGAGGCTCTCGTTGGGCAGCTGGATCAAGGGCCTGATTCAGAAAGCGGTACTTCTGGACACGGCTCGTATTGTTAGGAGGTTCCTCTCTCTTGAGCCCTGACCGCCGCGGCGCCGGTAGCTTGGACCCTGTTCCCGATACCGGTGGGCTACTATTTTTATATTTTTAAATGTTTTTTTTTTTATTTTATAGTTTTTAAGAAATATTTAAAAATGTAGGAAATAAGTTTACAAAAAAAATGAATAAACGAAATAATAATAACTCTCGATGTCAACACAAGTATTATTTTCATAGAAGCAAATTTAGTTAGTCGCATACCAACTATTTATGACACATTGTGTTTGAACAGGACAGTGTAGGAGCTGTGCTGTGTGATCGGACAACGCAAATTCTATGACATCAGTTTTGCAAGATTTACTAAAGTTATGCGCAAAATTATCTATGCATGTCATGCTTGCCATGCGAGTAGGCTGTCTTAATGCCAATTTCAAATTAAACCTCATCAACAAATATTCAAATGCCCTTGTGTGATTATTTTCTTTAAGCATATCTATGTTAAAATCTCCAGCAATAACAATGTTTTTAAAATGCGCTTGTGATATTTCTTGCAGTACAATTTCAAGTTTATCTAGGCAGCAGCTTAAATTATTGACATTTGGTACTCTATAAATGCAGATTACAGCTATCCTAAATTGCGTAAACTCAATAGCACAGCATTCAAATATGCCTGATAATGAAAGATTCGAAATTTTCGGTAATTCTTTCCATTGTATATTATTTTTAGCTAGGATGCAAGCTCCTCCCCTTTTTTTTCCCTCTCTACAGAAACTAGCAGCTAAACAATAATTTGGGATGTATAACGGATTTTGATATCCTTCCATAATAAAATGCTCTGTAATGCACAGAACATCCACATTTACGTTTTTTCCAGCAAGTTCATCTAAACATACAGTGAGAGAGTTAGATTTTGTTATTAAGCCTGCAATATTTTGATGCAAGATTTTGAGATATTTACTAGAGAAAAAACAGTTCAGTAACTTGATCACTATTGGATTTATGTTGGAGGCGGGATGTTTCACTGCGGTTTTCTTCAAGGAGGTGGATATTGTCGCTAACCTTATTATAATCTAGATTGTAGTCAATTAATATGTTGGATTTGATCCGGTCAAAGATGTCTCTCCATCCGTATTTGTTAATTTTTCCTGTATTGTACGAAAACATGTCAAGCGCCAGAGTGTGATTACTGTCAAAAAAGTATGCATATTCATGATTTATTATGTCTAAACTGAGTAGGTTGTTAAATATCTCGACTTTATAATTATGAATCAGAGCTCCTCTTATATAAGTCGGTGCGCATATAACAATATTTGTGTGTTTAATGTTTATTAACGAGTTTTTCAGGCTTTTGAGGATATCTAGATACTCGCAATTTCTTAAATCATTATTTCCTATGAAGATCAGGCAGTAGTCTTGCATTGTGAAGTTTTTTAAGTTGTCTCTGACGGTGCTTACCAACTCTTCTGTGGTGGCGTTTTGCAGCAAATAATGACAGTAATTAAATTTGTTATTGAAGAGTTCGTCGATTAGCGGCAGTGTTCCTTTTGTGCAACTAATACTCATTATTGCTAGTCTATTTTTATGTTTTGGTTCAGACACGCCTATGCATCCTACGCCTTATGCACATTTTGTTCGCCCAAAGCCTCCAAAAACAAAAAGATATTGATATTACAAACTTTACTTAATCATAAGGCCTATAAAATTATCCAAATAGAAGAAAAATATTCAGTGCAGACTGATGTCATAACGAAAATATTGATGAGTACGTATACATAATTACATAATCACAGGTTAAACGACACCACACTTGATAGGCTGCGCTCAGAGGTACTGAACAACCTTATCATCTCGACATTACAGGCACCAGCCATTAGCGCAATCTCACCGCGGCCCAATAATGTTAATGATGAGGTAGATGATAGGGTTTTACGGTAAGTAGCCAGTGGAACGATCGAATGAGGAGCGCCCTGGAGGATGCGCTTCGCGAGTACTCCAACTGAACTTGGATCCCTATTATCACGGTGGCCTATGCACAAAAAAAGGGCCTTGGACTCGCTGCTACTAAATATCTTCGAAAGCAGCGAGAACCTCGTTGATACGCACTCGATCCTGTATTGCGGGGCTGTTGCAGCATGTCGTTTAGCAAGCGTCAAGTTCCATAGTTGTGACGAGACTATTCGACCGAAACCTGCTGCACCAGCCTGGCAGTGTAGGATCGAGCTGCTAGAAAGGGACGGAGACAACTTCAAAAAGCAATAAAAATATGAACCGGCTCCTACATTATTTAGTTTTTTCTTTCGAAAAACTTTCAGTGTAACCCACGTACATTCCACTTCACTCCACCCTTTCAATGTGATTGATCAAATTTAAGATTTTATTAAGTTTTGTGCCGTATCTATCAGTTAATATTTTTCTATTTTTTTTTCAAATCAACGACTGTTACATAAATGCTGCCTATAAAATATTGTGGATTGGTGTTCATGCAGAAGTATTTCTTAAACGTGATTTTCTATACAGACGTAGAAATCTGCCATATTTATGATTAATATTTGTTAATTATTGGCTTTCTCAATAACATGAAAATGCTACTTTGGATTGAACTTATTACTTTCAACAGAGTCTTTCACTGCCTCAAATCAGTGACATGACGCAGCAGAAATTTTCCTTTTATCGACGGACACGTCGTATTAAAAGATCAAAGATAAAACCCTTTCTACTTGATTGAACTCAGTCTCTACTCCACAACAAGAGATAGTTTTTCTATATGATTAACTAGCTGCCAGTTTTTTTTTTCAAACAAAATAACTGTTTAGGTTAACGACTTGTTTTATACGATAAAATTACAAAGTGAATTAAAAATGACGATGAAAACTCACAAAATTGCGTTCACCAACAATTTTTTAGACAGGAGATTGCAAAACTTGTTGTTGCCTTTACGGTGTATGCAGCACATGGTGTTCAAATCAAACTTCTCCGTTAAGTACAATTGTATTAGACCTCATTGCATATCTTACTACGCGTTGTCGCTTTTGGGTACACTTGGATTCTTAATGTACTATTATAACATGATAAAGTGGCTTGATAAGGTAAATTGTGAAATGTACCATTGTAGTTGGATGGTAGAAACGTTTTCTGATTTTAATAGTATATTGTGGTCTGGTTCTTTTATTATCTTCTACATTATAAATATTCACTTAAGAAACGACAACGTTCAAATGGTTTGGAAGATTCAGAAATCATTCAATGTTATCAATTACAAGCACTACGAGATGTCTACTATTTGGAACTGGATCAGCATTTTGTGGCATGTTTTATTTATCATTGTCGTATTAATAACATGCAAGTGGCCCATAGCCCTTTGGTTGTACACTTTGATTTATTTTGAAGTTGAAACAACATATGGTATAAATGTTTTATCTTTGATAAGAGAAGGAATGATTACATGGATCAGTGAGATTGAGTTCTATGATAAAAATGTTTTGGAGATAGGCGAAGAAACTGATGGAAGAGGCTTGAAAAGGCTGTCTGAAGCATACGCAAATCTAATGGAAGCGTTTGTTATTTTCAAGAGGATTTTTAAGTTTTCGGTAAGAGTTGAAAGGCTTTTCAAAGTTTATGGGCTACACAGACAGCTGAAACTTTTTTTTCATCTTTATTTAAGGGGACTCGGTCAACAATAATAATGTCCGCCCACAGCTGAAACTTTATTCAACTTTTGAAATATTTTTAAGCAAATTATCTTCTGTTTGCTATTTTCAGATGTTGTTTGAAGTGGTAGACGTATTTATTCATACTTTACAATTCCTTCAAATAACGACAGAATTAGAGAAATATTATGCAACTCATACGGAAACCGTAAGTTCAATGACAATAATTAAAAGTTTGTAAATTATATTTTAAATATTTAATTTTCAAGTTTTCTATGGTAATGACGGAAATTTACCATCTCTCCGATAATGTTTTATTTTTATTAATGTTTGGCTCGCGTTTAAACACAGTCTCACCTGACGGAGAGCGACAATGAAACTAGTTTGGCTAGAAGTAATTTGTTCACTCTTACCTTAAAGACCCCAAGGTTCTAGCTATCAGCTATCTAATACAAATCATAATTATTTACTTAAAGATCCCGTAACATAGTCATTTTACTAATAACACAGAGTTCATATGCGTAAGTAAAAGTTTTCTTTCCTTCATTTACAGTTCGAGATCATATCATTTCAGAAAGCCACCTTTCTTTGGGTATGCAAGAAAGTGGTGTTAATTATCATGTTCAGTACTAACTGTGACAAGTTTTACATGACTATCTGTGACGCAGACGCTGCCTGCAGTCGGTTGTTGAAAATCACTCAGAAGACAGGTGAGACCAAATGGATTCTTACAAAATCATTTATAGCCTTTTGCTCTTATCTTCTAGCCTCAACTCTGGAATACATAAGTCTTTGTTTATTAAAAGAAATGCTTTAAGCTTGAGTTTGAGTTAAGCCTGAACATAATTAAAAGTATACTCCACCTGATTGAGGACATGTTTATGTTTGTAATATTTGTCATTGTTTTTTTCAACAAAGCAGTTGAATGAACAAGGTTTACTTAATTGTATTTTGAAAATGAATACAACAACATCTGTCACTGTTACAGTGGAAAGCAAGAGGCTTTGCAAGAACGTGCAGCGGCTGAACCGTGCAGCATTCCACAAAATGGCTCCTTGTCGAATGTTTATGATTGATGGACGTCTACCTCAAAAATTCGCTTGTTTGGTATTAGAATATCTTGTTGTTATATTACAATTTGCCTTCTTGTAATAAAAAATAAACCAAAAATATGAATTGTGGCATGCATACATATTATAAACCTTAATAAAACATTCTAAAAGATACTATTAGTAGTCCTTAAATTATGTTAATAAAGACAAAAATTAAATATTTGATTATTTCCTTTTATTTAAATGTTTAGAAATGCATCGTTAAGATGGTTTCATCGTTCATATAGTCAAATGAAAATAGTTTAGTTAAAATAAAAAAAGAAATCCACCTATATATGTCTTTGGCAGAATATTTACTACAGAAAATATATCATACTATTGCTTGTAATTAAATAATGGAACATGATTTACACTATGAATATCATGGAATTTAAATACCCGAAAGAAGGCAAACATTAGAGAGGATGTACGAAAATGAGACAATGACTTTAAAGCGACAATGTGGTTAATGTGGATAAGGGAAAGCCATAATCAGGCATATTCTTCCACAGTCCCCGAGGAAGAATATGAGCAGGCCACTGCCATGGTAGTAAAATCTCAAAAAAACGACGTCAGGTAAAACGTATATTTTCTTATACTAGTAATGAATGTATTTAAGTGCCTATGAAAAAAATAAAGAACATACACATCAATCACAATAAGGCTATAATAGTGTAGTTAGCGAAAAGGCACGCAAGACATTCTTCCATAACCTTAACTCATCAACTACAACATAAAAAAATATATACACTTCAATCTACCGAGCCTATTCCCAACTATGTTGCGACTACCTATCTGACATCTACGGCACAATTCTCCTCGACAATACTGGTTATCAGACGGGCTCCTGAATAACTGGATGGTCTTACAGGCATGTAATGGGATTGACAATGTCACCCATTCACGAACGGGTGTGTAATGTTTGGTATAATAACAGATATAATATCACTAAAATAACCTTTGTAGCGGCATCAACGCCGCCACATGAAAAACAAAGAAGCGAAATTTGTACGGCAACAAAAAGAACTGCAGCGCCATCAACGACGAACTAACACCGAAATCCAGCATCGCGCAGGCAAAGTTCTATTTGAACATACACAACAGTCTGAATATCAACTATCGAGCAGTTGCCCACCAGACACAACAACCGTCTGGATTGGAGGATCCTCCCATTTTCAGTGGAAGTATACAGGACTTTACTCTCTGTTCCGCATACCCTCTTACTGGTGACCCCGACAAAGAACGTCAGCGCAACAAAAAAATAAAAACAAAAGTCATTTATTCAAATAAGGCTGAGTGCCAGCACTTTTTGAACGTCAAAGTTCTACATAAAGACAGTCCCCCAAAACGCCCGCCCGTCACCACTTCCTAGTGTTTTAGCTGGGAAGACGAAGTGGCGCAACAAACTCCCAGCAACACATCTGTCTGTTGAGTTATAAGAACTATCATTTATACAAAGGTATGTAAGTAGTCAGTATTCTTACAAAGAAAACAATATAACAAAGGTAACACGTAAAAACAGCACAACCTTTGTGCAGCCATCCCATCATGACGTCATCATCGCTTCTCATCCTGACCTCAAACTCTCGAGCAGCGAGTCATACAGCCAGCCAGTATCCACGGCAACTACGGGTATATTGACCACCAGCATGCAGGTGACGCGCATACCTGGTCAGCATCCTCAGCCTCTCATCATCCTCAACCTCATCAGCGACCTTGGCAAGCACACTGCACCTTCGGCCAGTCACATGAAAAGTCACGAAGAACCTTTCCTGGTCGACCCCAAGCAGTCACGTCACTACGTCGCACAGCTCCGACCCACTGGAGCCAGCAGAGTTACCCTGACTCACTGGGGCACTGCAGACAGTTCCGACTCACCGAGAACTCTGCGACTTCCGGTTTCGACTCACTGGAACCAACCTTCCACTGGCCTGGCAAGCATCTCAAGATGTACGGACGACTCATCCACTATCGACCTCCGGTCTCTGGAGGGGCGATGTAGCGGCATCAAGGCCGCCACATGAAAAACAAAGAAGCAAAATTTGTACGGCAACAAAAAGAACCGCAGCGCCATCTACGACGAACTAATAACAAAATCCTGCATCGCGCAAGCAAAGTTCTCCGTGCAATTTGAACACATACAACATTCCGAATATCAACTATCGGGCAGTTGCCCACCAGACACAAGACGAGACAAGAGACGCAACCGTCGGGTTCGGAGGATCCTCCCATTTTCAGTGGAGGTATGCGGGACTTTACTCTCTGTAGATACCGCATACCTCTATACAGAAAATACAATCTTCCTCAGTCCAATTGATCCTTACAAGGAAAAAAATTGCAATATAAAAAAGATACGGCGTGGATGAACGTCCACCTACCTTATTCAGGCAATGTGCAGATAAATTAACCTTACTATTTTATATGTTATTAAACCAATCATTTAAAGAAGGAGCTTCCCAATCTCTTAAAAAAGCTCTTATAAAAGCTATTCACAAAAAGAATGATAAAACTGATCCAAATAATGACCGCCCCATTGCCCTCTTACCGACCAAACCAAAATATTCGAAAAAGCCATGTGTAATCGAGAATATGCGTTTTGTGAAAAATATCATATATGTATTTAATGACAGCTAAAACGGTTTCCGTAAAAACCGCTCTACTATCTTGGCCGTTTATAAAGTATAAATATATTCAAAACGCCCTTGACTGTATTAATGATAAAAAGTACGCGATAGGACTTCCGCTAGATATGACTAAAGTACAGTTTGAAATATTATTAAATAAACTTTATAGTATAGGACTCCGCGGCAAATCTTATGACTGGTTTGTATCTTATTTGAAACATAGGGAACAAATAGTTGAAATCAAACATTACAACAACAGAAAAAAATGAAATAGAATTAATCCATTCGACAGCAAACAAATCACCGCCTCAATCCCGCAAGGAAGCGTTATAGAATGTTTCTTATTTCTTGTTTCCGTAAACAGGATACATGGCTCGTTTATATTATTAGGAAGGTCCTAATAATATAAACGAGCCATGTATCCTGTTTGCGGGTGACATATCCATACTTACCTCAAGCGAAAGTAACACCAATTAATAAATGATAAATTAAATTCTATACTAGATTTTACAATAAATTGGATGACTGACAGAACCTAGAAATTAATTTCAATAAAATTACAATAATGACAAAGACAAGTGGATGTTTGTGCATGTGAGTTTGTATGTTTATAAACGCACCTACGATACAAGAAAAATTCCTAGAATGGGGCAACGTTTAAAAAAAACGAAAAAGAAACCATATTCGAAAGGAATAACATATCACATGTTTGCGTTTTGCTGTGTGTTCTGCATGACTGCGATATTTATCCATCAGATACTTTCAAACAGAGTTCCCTTTGGCAAAAAATACATATATTGGCGATTGGCATTTCGAGTTCTTATACTGTTGTCAATAAAATTATACCATCTATGCCATCGGAATTATTGTAATGTTCACGCTGGACTTCGTGTAGGACGACAAAACCTGACTTATTTTTAAGATCCAAACTATACATGCTGCTGCTGCTGCTGCTGCAAGAGCTTGGAATTCGCGGCAATTTCCTCAGATGGTTTGAGTGTCACCTTAAGAATCGATCTTAAATTGTTATAGTGGGCTTAGTAAGGTCTAACTGTGTAACCATACCATCTGGGGTACCACAGGGCTATACTCTGCCTACCTATAAGATATAGGAGCACACGTTCTTAATGCACCTAGCTTCTGATGTAAACCAAGATTTGTATGACTACTGGAAATAAGCATGATTGTGAGAAGTTACAGGATGACTTAAATAGTATCTGAAGAAGAAAGAAAGTTAACTATCGCGCTGGTTTCAAGTCCATGGATTATCTGCAAGCTTGCAAACATCATAATATGCTACCATTGGAGAACAGACGTATGATTCTGGACATGCTTTTTCTTTATAATATCTATAGTAGCGATACTCCCAATGTTCCTATGAGAGTATCGTTTTAAATGATCTAGTTCGAAGATTGAGCGCTCCGTCTCCACGGACTAGGTACATACAGTTATTCGATATACCGTGCAGTGGGACAAAGTATGCTCAATATTCTGTCACAGGTAGGGTATTATAAAATTTTCACAAGAAATTCTCTTATCGCGATATATTAAACACAAAAAGAGGTGCTTTCAAGAGACTGTTAGTAAGTTATGTATGCGACGAATTGCCTGATAATTCTAAATAGTATTGAATTAAAGTATTCATATTTAATAATATACACACCACTTCAACTCATCACACACTCCTACACACTTTCATATGCTTAGATGGTGCTACCATGTCGTCATGTTTGTTACTGGTGCATATAATAAGTTTAGTTACTAAATTTTAAATCCGAAATTGGCAACCATTAACCATTGATAAACATTAGTTAATTTATTTTGATTAAAATTGTTAAAGAGCTGTTGATTTTGTGATAAATACGAGTATTATAATAAATCCGAATGTTTGGATGTTTGTTGGTCAATCACATCAGACTACTATACTATGCTACTAGGCCGGTAATGATGTCTCGTTCAGAGCAACATTCACTTCCTTGGCGTGGGCGGAACACCCTGAGCACGCATATTAGCCCGCAGAGAAGCAGAGTGCTAGACCGGTAGTTCGAAGAGCGTGAGGTAGAGCCCCTTCGACAGAAAGTGGTAGAAATTAAGCGCCTAAATTGTTTCGAGACCCGTTCGTTTTCTTCGTTTTTAAACGGTGGTTTTTAAATGTCAGTGATCTTTCAAGGGTAACACTCAAGTAGATAGGGTAACTGCAGTGTTCAATAGTGGCTCCTTGCCAATTGATTTTCAAACTCAAAGTCAGTCCGTCAAAAACATGAAGCTTTTTGCACGTCCCAAAACGTAGATCTTATGGAGAAGAATGTGTGCATTTTGAAGGGAACTGAGTGATCCGATACTTATTTATTTATTTATTTATTTTGGGAAAACAAACAATTGTAAAATGCATGTTACCGTAAGTATTACAACAAATAAAAAGTACAATCCACGACGTTTCCACAGATTACTAAGCTTAAAGGTACAGTGTAGACACAATATTTTAAATTAAAACAATAAAAATCTAAGCTTCAGTATTTGGGTGTACGAGGCATAGCACTGGAGATCTTCAAGGATTACCTGAGTAATCGCAGCCAGCGAGTTAGAATAGACTCTAGCTATAGCGATGAAGAAGTTGTGTCTTACGGTATACCCCAGGGAAGCATACTGGGTCCCACATTATTCTTAATCTACATAAACGACCTCTGTAGTATGTCAGTACCATCTTCTAAGATTTATGCATATGCCGATGATACAGCGATTCTAGTTCAAGGGCGTACTTGGGAAGATGTGAAAGCAAAGTCGGAACTTGCACTGTCTGCAATAATGAACTGGCTTGACCTAAACTTGCTGACACTTAACCTAACTAAAACTTATTATATACCCTTTGCAATCCGCCGCAACTCCAAACCTGCAAATACCTTCGCGATAACAGCTCACTCATGTCAGAATCAGTTGGTATTGTGCTCATGCCCTACCATTGTTAGAGCTGATAGTGTGAAATACCTAGGTGTGCATATTGACGATGGGCTAAGATGGGAGAAACACATTGATACACTATCAAATCGAACTCTTCGTCTTATTCACATCTTCAAATCTCTCCGTGAATCTGCTGGGTTTGACACTCTCAAAATGGTGTACTTCGCATTATGCCAATCGATCATTGGATATTGCATAACTGCATGGGGTGGTGCAGCGAAGACTTGTTTTCTGAGAGCGGAGAGGGCACAGAGGGCGGTACTTAAAGTTATGACAAGAAAACCACATAGATACCCAACAACGCAACTTTACACTGACTGCAAAGTATTAACAGTTCGGCAGCTCTTTGTTCTTCATTCCGTTCTCAGAATGCACGGCTGCTTACCACCTTCTGACCCTAGAAAGCGAACATATGTTCCCTCAGGTGCACAACACAACACGTCGTTCGCAAGACATCAATACTATGTCCTGAGTATTCATATATACAAAAAACTGCAGAAGGAACTAGACATAATCAACTTAAATAAATATAAAGTTAAATCGAAGACTACTGATTGGCTCATGCAGCAAAACTATATTAAAACAGAATCCCTACTAGCATACATCACTTAAAATGTCCCTAACAAACATTCACGCACTATTATTATACACACACACAACACACACACACATACACACACACACCTATCTTCCTTACTAACTACTCAGAACCCATTAAACTGCAATCTCAGCTTTACTTTATATTGAAATATTGTTAATGTTAATCTACACTAGTATTGGTAGATCAATTCGCGTTCATTCTTATAAAGACAACTTAATGAACTGTTTGGCCAACCACTGTCTCTTAAGATACTGGTCTCCTAGTTTAAGAGATAGGGTTTAAAATTTTGGTTATATAGATTTTGTCGAATAGTTTCTATGTATGACCTACCACCTTATGTCTAATCTGTATATATCTATTGGATAAATAAACATTTTATTATTTATTATATTATTATTAAACAATACGACGACTGGAAGAGACAAAACATAATTCGGTGTACAACATATTCCTTAATTTAACTTAACTTAAATTAACTTATGGTTAGAGGTCTTGCTATAAACAAAACAAACAAGAACACAACAGCAACGCAAACATCATGAATTACATGAATGAAGACTAATCATCACAAGTTTCTTAAATTTATGGCGGTTTAGAGCGAAAATATCTATGTCGGCAAAATGTTCATTATAAATTGTGACCATTCTATGGAGAGGCGCCCGTTTACCCGCGTTTGTACGACAGGGTGTAGTACCAAAAAGCGGGTAGACGCGTGCCTCTCGCCGTATAACTGTTCTGGGTAGAACATAAAATAAATTATTTACTAAATCGAAGCAATCAATTCTATTGTGCAACAGATCATGAAGCATCATCGTTTGAAGCAAGATGCGCCTTGATTTCAGCATGAGGAGATCAAACCTTTCTAAGGACTCCATATATGTGCTTCGTGCAATGTGGCATCTAAACTGCATTGACCTTAAAAACTTGCGCTGTACTTTTTCTAAGGCGAGGTTGTATTTATTATAATAAGGATCCCATATTATACAGGCATACTCAATTTGTGGACGAATTATGGAATTAAATAGATATAGGAAAGTGGCTGGTCGCTTGAAGTCTAGCGACGACCTCATTACAAGATGATACATTTGAAATGCCTTGGCAATAATCTTATCAATGTGTAGATTTAGATGAAGTTTACAGTCTAACAAGATACCTAAGTCACTGATCTGAGTTTCCCTAATAAGTAGTTCATTACAAAGAGAATAATTAAAAATAATGATGTTTTTATTCTTAGTGAAATTAATGTACCTACACTTACTTACACTTAATTCAAGTTTGTTTATTTTACAATAGTCTGAAAGCCTATTCAGATCATCTTGTAAGAGATAACAATCGTCGATCGTTACAATTTTCCTAAATATTTTGAGGTCGTCAGCATACAGCAAGAAGTCACTATTTTGGAAGCAAATATCAACAAATAAAAAAAATAAAAAAGCAAGCCAATATCATTTATATAGAGCAAGAATAATAAGGGACCAAGAATCGATCCCTGGGGGAGCCCGGAGGTAGCAAGGAAGGTATCAGAATGGTATCCATTGCTCACAACAGTTTGATTCCGATTACAGATATAAGACTGAAACCAGCGCAGCAAATTGCCTCTAATGCCATTGAATGCAATCTTGTTTAGCAATATTTCGTGGTCAACTCTATCGAAAGCCTTCCTAAAGTCTGTGTAAACGGCGTCGGTTTGAGCTCTTACATCCATATTTTTAAACAGATGATTCGTAAATATCATTAAGTTAGTAGCCGTAGACTTATTTTTGACAAAACCGTGTTGCTGCGGAACCAATTGTTGATGAATGATAGGGTAAATTTTAATATGGACAAGTTTTTCGAATAGTTTAGCTAGAGCACAAAGTAGGGAAATAGGTCTATAATTTTCAACATTTTGTCTAGAGCCACTTTTGTAGACAGGGACCAAATTCGCATTTTTCCAGACCGAGGGAATGCCCAGGGAAACCCTGAATGCATTTGTTGAAGATAATCTTTAGCGGTTTAGAAAAGGAATCCGCAGTCCATTTTAAAAAGCATGGAGGTATCCCGTCAGGGGACCCTTTGGTAATGTCCAGCAGCTGTAACTGTTTCTGAACCAAAGGGGCACTGAAATGTAAGCTATGAAGGGAGGTCTGGCTAGAGTTAGATTGATCAGGTGTCGGGCACCAGCCGGGTGTTAGACTGGTCGGTTCATAAACTGACTGAAAATATTTAAAAAAAAGGTTACATATTTTATAAGGATCACTAGAAATATTATCTTTGTAAAACATACGACTTGGGACACCTGTCTTGCCTCGGCGATTAGCTATGTATGTCCAAAAATGTTTAGCGTTAAGCGGAATACTGTCCTCTACACTTGTCATGTAAGTACGATAACATTTGTTGCATTCGACTTTAAAACGAGCTCTGTAAGAAGAAAACACTTCGTAGTCGAATAGGTTTTCATGTTTTATCCACTTACGCCATGCTTTCCTTTTATAATTGAATATCCTAATTAAAGATTTAGAGAACCAAATAGGGAACTTTGGGTTTTTATGCTTTGGTTGAGTCACACAATTTTTTATTATACCGTATACGTAGTTATAGAAAACATCCACACTTGCTTCAGCAGACTGGGTATCTAAAACCGAATCCCAGTCAATTTCGTCTAGATCTTGGTTAATGAGCTGATAGTCGGCCTTACGAAAATTATACGTTTTAGTGTGTTGTTTGGGAATTGTGTTGACGCTAATATTGAGTGAGAGCAAGGTAAAAAATGGAGGATGATGATTATCAGCTAGAAGTAGGTCTTGGTTGGGTTTGTAAACACCGCAATCATTATTAGAAAGGAGTAGATCAAGGATACGTTCATTTGAATTAGTAAGGTGATTATATTGCTTCAAATCGTGAACAGTCTGGAAATCTCTTAACCTTTGACATATACGAGTAGATGACGTGTCCAGGCAGCTTAATATAGCAGGCAGATACTGGAGTGAGCATGACACACCCTCAACTGCCCCTGCTATTTCATGTCAAACAAGGAAACTATCCATTAACATAATGGTCCATGGTCCTCACATTTACAGAACGTGAAATAAAAAAATGCTTCTACTTTACATAAAACTATGAATATCAATTTGAAAAGACGAAAAAACAAAAGTTTATTCCAAACATAAAAGAGGGTGAGCATTTCTTCCAAATATAAAACCTAACTAGTGGAACCAAGCGGTTGAGGCTGCGGACAAGGACTGGCATTTAGCCAAGCATTTTATCAAGGATACAATCTTCCAGTTAACAATATGCTTGTCTACACAGAATGCGTTTTATGCATGTTTTAATTTTTTCTCATTTTCACTGAGTTGTTGCCAAGATGAAAAGCGCATGCCTGTTAATTTAGGTTTTGTCTGAGAGCGTTTTCTGTGTAGTGCTTTCCGAGAACATCTAGGCCTGCCTCTAGTATTTTTTCGGCGTCCTTAAAATTATTTGTATTGGTGGCCAAAGCGAGGTCATCCGCGTAAAGGAACCTGTCGCAATGTTCAATAATAGGCTGGTCGTTGGTGTTAATGTTGAAGAGAATGAGCGCCAGAACACTTTCCTAAGGAAGGCCATTTTTTTTGTTCTCCGTCTGCTTTTTTCGGATTTTAAGAGGACTTGGTACCGCCTATTGCGCAGTATCTCACCCGGTATCCGTATGAAGCCCTGGTCGTCAATCGTGCCGGACACTTTCACCAATAATCTCTTGACGTTGACAGTGTTATACGCCGCTGATAAATCGACAAGAATGGCGCCAGTGATCTTCCAAGCCTCATAACCATCGTCAATGTATGGTGACAGTCGGAGGATTTGCCCAGAGCACGATTTACTGGGTCTGAAGCCAGCTTGCTCGGGGATTAGTTAGGTCGATTACGGTCTGGAGACGATTCAGGAAAAGTCGCTTATATAGTTTGTACGTATGACACAGAAAGAAAGAAAATTGTGTTTATTGGCATTGTAATAGAAACATAAAATTAAACAAAATAAATAAATAATGAAAACTAACAATGCCAAAGGGCCTCAGCTCAGAAGAGAGCTATCTCTCTAGGCGATAGTTCTTGGGGTTGTCAGGCAGTTTTCCTGGTTTAAGCGGTGCCGTAACTTGAGCTTTCCTCTATAGTTTAGGGATCTTCGAGCTTTCAAGCCAAGTATTAAAATAAAAAATAAAACTGTAAATGTGACATCAAATACGCATTGTAATAGTCAATTAACTGGCTTGAACATATTATTATTAATAATTTAAATTTCAGTTTCGACAAAGATTGACCACTCCTAACATAAATATAACTTTGACGATAACATAATTGAAGAAGTAGAGCATATAAAATTTCTAGTCTTGACACTTGACTCTAAACTTTAAATTTAGTACTTTCGCCTTTGCTCTATATAAACTTACGAAAATTGTTAATCAGGCAGCTGTTGTAACTGCGTATTATGGCTATGTAGATTACATATTATTATATTACGGAGACATTTTTTGGACAAATTCCTGCGACACAGATAACATTTTTAAAGCACAGAAGAGGTACATTAGATCGATATGTAGTCTTAAACCAACAGAAAGTTTGCATTTTAAATCTCGTAGAATACTAACATTACCTTGTTTTTACATAATCATATACGAGACCACATTGTTCGCCAAGAAAACTTGTGAACGGTTAAAAAATCTTCAGAGCAACGCTATAGATCGATAAGACATAATTCGTGACGATATTTTTGTGTGTGGATGCTTTTGTTCATAAGAGCGGTCCTAGAGAGGACCGGTCTTATGAACAAAAGCATCCTCTACTTCTTCTGCTCTGGGTGGAGCGGAAGGGCGTGTCAGACTCTTACTGACTCAAACCCATCTGTGTTCCTTCTAAAGCCCTTTGCGTTCCAGGGCCGCGGTGACTCTTTCGAACAAATTTCGCAACCCTGGCAGGCTCTGGCCCTAGCTGGCCCCGTCTTCTATGCTAACATCTCTTTGAGGTGCGCGTGAAATACAATGCGCCATCGACCCGGGCCTGGTCCTGGTGATTGGACAGCGAGCCACTCAACGCTCGCCGTCCCCAGGTCTGCGCTTACGGTGACCGGGGATCGCCCTGCGACTCCCGACGCCCGGGGCGTCTTCTCCTGTAGCGGCGGTTGAGGCGAAGGTCTTGCCTTTCCCTCGCGCGGCCCGCGGCGCGGCGCGGTCGCGGCGAAGTGCTACTCTATACTTAATTATAATTTTATTATCTTAACTTATCGACTCGATTTTATTTTCTTTTTTTACCATAGTGGTTGTAACATTTGGGAACCAAACCAGTGTGGAAATGTGACACTAACTTAGTGTCACATTTCCAAACACACAGTATAGAAGTTCTTTTAACATAATTTTAAATTAAAAAATAAGAATCTCTTCATAAAACGCATCAATTTAGGTGATGTTAGATGATAGGTTTATATAAATGTGTAGTGAGTCGATTTACTATTTAAGGACCTTGAAATAAGTACGATGATGGAAGCATTTTTTTTAATAAAGCATGGATTACAAAAATGCGAACTGTAGCAACACAACTGTGTAGTTAGTTAAAAGGCTTATCAGACTTAATTGTAACGCAGCGTCTACGTCGAACATGCTACACACACGCATCTTACTGAACGATATTCGTTGAACCCGGAGCACATTCTTGTAGAGATTTTTCTTATTATCTGTGAAATATTAGAACATACTATTAACTTACAAACATAATATTAGAATATATTAGCAGAATAGCCTGAAATTAAAAAACAATATTTTTTTGTGTATGAAAACTACATATTATGCACAACAACTACAATATAACACATTATAATAATGAAATCGTTTAATTACATTACAAAAATTACCTGAAGAATTTGACATCAATACAAGTGCGCATGAATCGTGGACACTTAGAAAAGCTAAGTAAAATTTCTCACATTGCTTGCTCAAATACGCGAGAAAAGTCAAACTCTTCAACATCCAAAAGAAAGTGGACAAAAACCCCAGTCTTGATGCATCCTTGTAACAAAATTATGAATTTAAGTAAATAAAAATACAACAATACGATGCCTAGACTGCGTGAAAGATGATATAAGGCAGAAAGGGGAGTGACTAAGGAAATGACTAACAAAGAAGTAGGTATGAAAGAGAAATACATGTTTCGCGAGGAAATTGTGTGGTTTTGGACAAGATTGAGCCTGGCAATACTGGTAGCTGCCGTAGCCGGTCATCAAAAACGGTCTCTAGATAAATGATTTTATGATTGTACAGTGTTTCTTGTCTCGATAACTTCGAAAAACAAGGAAACTTGACCAGCTGTCAACCCAAAGCAACAACGGTGACGGATTTAAAAATACCAACAAATCCGATGGGACTGCTCTTGACCCTAGTCTAGGTCATAGATGACAGAGACAAAGTCGACGATGGAGCGAGCTTATCCAGAGGAAGCCTGTTCACTCTAATTTTGAAGAGATTAGAGTTGTATGCGTTCGAAAACACATATGAGTTCCACTTCTTTGCTTTGCGCATTATAAAAGACGTTTGGAAACGTTTAGTGCTAATTGGTGGAATAGCAACAAGGTACGGATAGTAACTTGCAGTGCGTCTAGATGTCCGATGGTAGAAGGGGACTGGTGGGATGAGGTTGTGGAGTTCCTGAACACTCTCTCCGAAGTACAATTCGTAGAAGACCGACAAGCAAGCAACCTTGCGGCGATGAGCCAAGTTGTGAAACTTTGGACCCACCAGTTTTACGTCGCCAATGAGCATTTTAGCACTGCGTTCCACCAAATCAAGCGCGGCAAGTTGGTATTTAGCTGAGCCATCCCAAAGGTGGCTGTAATACTACATGCAGGATCGGACTTTTGCTTCACTCTATTTAGGATGCCCGCAGTTTTGGCTTTGTGCTCAATGGTGGTGCCGAAGTTGAGACTGGGTGTCAGCTCCATGTCACTTTGAGCTTGCTTGCATGCTGCGTGTTGCATGTTCGCTTATGTGTTTTAACTTCAACATAATGACCTAATTTTATGTAAATAAACTATAATTTAACTTTTTTTTGTGATTTTTTAACTTTCTTATTTTAGCTACAAATATTGACCACAGATAATTCAACATTATGTGAATCGTCCGTTACTTCAATAAACTACTAGAATTTACCTGCATTGCATTTATGTATGAGGGAATGGTTTTTGTCAAAGATATGAATTGAAACGGTTAAAAACTCGATAAAATGTTTTTCTTGGTAATAAGTTTGATTTGATTTGTTGCTGTATCATATGAATATCGAAACATTAAATTTTAATTGTAATAAAAATCGATGAGTAAAATTTTATGTGTAACAAAATTATGTAGAACTATTGTCTATAAAACAACGTATAACCAAAAAACTTTCATCCACTGTTATTAAACTGAATAACTGTACACATTCCAGGTGATCAGAGTAAATGATGACCCGCAGTGTCACCATCAAGTAATTTTGAAGGAGCTCAAAGAATCTAAAGCCTTAAACGAAAAACTGCTCCAGGAAACTGCAGATGGCAGATAGTGGTTCCATACTGCTAGCCTATAGGCATGCTCTGTCAGGATGCCGTCCTGTCAGACTTGTATGGAGACTGCGGGGACGCCCGAGCTCCCCCGGGAATGTCCATCGGGCCTATTCGTCTGATCGCCAACCAACACAATGACATGATTTCGACAGTTGGCGGGGCACACTACTTGGGCCTTCAACTACCTGCGGTCGGCCAGCCGCGCACCGTGCCTCGGATCCCGCTACCCTCCGCGACTAGTATCCCGATACGCCCATACTAGCGCGAGCCTGGTTGATATGCCTGCATTGGAACAACTATTTTGACCAAACTCTTCTGAATTGGCTACACTGAGGATCGTACCGGAACGCGGCTAGGCCGCTTGGCGGTACGTTTTTGCCCAGTGGGTGGTCACAAGCCAGCGGCCGAAATAAACCACCAGTTAGTGTCACCTGTTTAGCACCACCCGGGGACCACGTGTAAGGACTAATTATGGGTATTCTCCTATGGACGCGGGTGACTCGGCCCCAACAACAGGTGTTAATAGCTTTAATAACATGGATGACCCAAATGAGTTCTACGCCGAGTTTTTTTCATTTGTAAAGTCGCAATTTAATGACGCTTTTCCTTTAAAGTCTAAAAAGTATTTAAACTACTAGTTGCCGCCCGCGGCTCCGCCTGCGTGATTGTCGAAAACTATCCTAAGGGAATATATTCCCGGGATAAAAAGTATCCTATGTGTTATTCCAGACTATAATCTACCTCTGTGCCAAATTTCATCAAAATCCATTCAGTAGTTTTTACGTGAAAGAGTAACAAACATCCATACATACATCCATACTTACAAACTTTCGCCTTTATAATAGTAGTAGGAAGTTCTTATTTAGCGATTGGGCAACTGCAGGCATACGCATAAGCAGGGAAAAGCTATTTGAACTGGCCTAAAGTAACATACGAATAAGCTTTCATAAGTATGTTGCGAAATATTCAAAACCATTCTCATATTTTTAGGAATCATAATTGACAGCCAGTTAACTTGGAAGCCGCAAACAGAAACGCGCATAATCTAACAAAAAAAAGTAAATTTACCGACTACATTAGTGGCTTACCATGGTCTAGACATATCGAGACAAATTATAAGAATGCCGTGTTGTTTAGTGGTTTCTCGTAAAAACTGAAGCCTAAACCAAAACTTTGTACATCATGGAATCACTTACCATTTATAAATAGAAGTATTTTACTATATTTGTCTTTAAAATCATGAAAAACAACAAATCGTAAAATATTACTATGTTATTTTTGTTTTCAAAAATCCCTTCGACTGTACTATTTTGCAATAAATACATTGCTCCTTAACAACTACCTAAGTTTGCCGCTAAGTGACTGGACAAGCAATGTAAAAATCACAAAACGATACTCTATTAAGCAGATGCATCGCGTAGAACGGCCGCTGCTTCTTGCGACGAGTTAGGGATGTGCTTGTGCAGATCCACTAACGTAGGCTATCGACAATAATGTCGACTGACGAATGCAATATTGCTATTATTGTTTATTTTTCAATTTGTCAACTGTTTTAACCCGGTTGGAACATCGATGTGAAATAATGTATTTTACTTATTTTGGTTATTTTACAGCGTAGTAGAGAAATGTGTAAAGCAGTCATGGAAAAATATATGAATTTATGATTACACTATTTGACAAAAAAATGCCACCCCAGTAATTTCAAAGCGTCAAGTGCTGCACAAATACCTCCACTTTACGGGTCAGTGAGAAAATGCCGTAGTAGGGTTCAACCAGCTGTTTCAATACGCTGTGACAGCCTTTTTTTTATGTCGGGGGGAAATCCGCATGGCATGACTAAAACCACCCCGGTGTTACATCTTCCACCTTCGCCGGGGATCGCGGGAACGAATGCGACTTCCGTAATCCCCTGCTGGTGCCGCTGCCGGCCCGCCACCGCGGTCGATTTTGTCGTTATCGATTTTTACTGTTTTAGTTTTAATAATTTTTTTTAGCTACATATTGTTTATTTTTATTACAATATTTTTTAGACATTATTTATTTAATTTTCAAGACCCAAATCATTTTTTTGTACTAATAAATGTAACATTCGATAATTTTCCGATTTAGTCAATCACTAGCGTATACATATGTAAAATAAATTGCTTTTGCACAGCGTCCGATGTATTTGTGTGGGTAAGTTGTACGGTGTATGATAAATACACGCTGTGTTTGATGGGATAAGGTTTATAATTGATTGTGTAGTACGTTTTGTTTTAAGAAATGCGGGTGTGTGCGCGACTGCGTATCTATTGCTTTTACTGAAGCGCATGTGTAGTAGGGGGAACCTGGGGACACAACTTTCCGATATATTTTTGTCTACCGGGCAAATCTCCTTCTTTGTTATATCTATGTAACAGACAGTTGTGTACCTATATTAAAGTCTCATAAAATAATAAACCTTCCCTTGCCTTTACATCCTTGAATTAGCAATATTTGTAATAACAAACCGGAGCCTATAATTTGCAACTTTAGTAGAAACTAGAAAACGAAGTACATCTATGAGATCTCAGTACTAGAATCTATTATGCACCGGCAACTAGTATTCAAAACTAGTTTATTAAAAAGAAATGTGATTTGCATGGCTCCTATTTTCTTTAATAAAATAGCTGACCAAATTAAACTTACCGTTGCAAAAATTTTAAAAACGTTTCACAGAATTACTGGTAAACAAATGTTATTATTATATATTGTGCAGGGTTTCTTAAATGATAATCTGTTGTAGTAGTTATCTTTATTATTCTCTAATGTGTATTAATGTGTATGCTATATTAAGGCAGAATGTACATGGATCCTATTATATGATTTAACAATTTATTTTTATTTACCTATAATCTTAGCCCATAAAGAACTATTCTATTCTATTATATTCTATAGAAAAAGTATATGATAAACAGCAAAAGCTCTGCATATTAGCAATCAAACTCAATTCAATAGCGGGAAACTAAATTTAATTTAGTCACTATTCATGGCCCAATCAGCTCAGATGCAGAAGTATCTCAGGAATGTAAAAACTTATTTGCTGATATTCCTCTTAAAACTACAGGAACTCTAAACTCATCACCCGTGCAATCTGCTGCCTAACTTAGAAATAATGTAAAAGTATGTCCATCGGAATTTAAGTTTCAACATACATACCCTCAGGCCATTTTAAAACTTTTAAAGATCTTAAAGTTAAATGAACAGATCTTTGGGGAATGCCTGTAAAAGTCTGTAAATCTGTCATTGAAACTATTGCCCCCGGAAAACTACGACTGGGTAGAGTCAGTCAGTCAGCATGACGCTATTGATATGTTCTGCGACCTCTCGAAGGCGTTCGATTGCGTTAACGATGAGACACTTTTGTTGAAACTTAAGCACTATGGTATAAGGAATACAGCCCTTCTGTTACTTAGATCACGCTTGATAGACAAATGGTTTTAGCAAACCTTCAAAATTTTTAAACTACCTATCCAACGACATTCCACACCATGAAGTAGACGATAAAAATGCCACTTAACATGTAAAAAAAACTGTACTTCAACATTTTATTTTCAGCTTTTTAGTGCTAAGCGTCTCTGAGCTAAACCGTGGACGGACAGACAGACAGACGGACATGGCGAAACTATAAAGGGTTCCTTGTTGACTACGGAACCCTGAAAATGTTGTTATTCGCGGATGACATATCATTGATATTTAAAATAGAGCGACGGTCCCATAATCTTGACGACGTCAATAATCTCTCTCTCTATTTATCTGGTCCGAAATTGGTTTACGGCAGATAATTTAGTAGTACCTAATCACTTTAGACGATAAATTACAATGGGGACCTCGTATAACATCTCTTGCGGGGCGGCTAAGCTACAAACGTAGAAACCGCACGTTTGGTATATTTAAGTTATTTTTACAGCATTACATATATGGTATTTTGCTGTGGGGTCAGTCTGCTGACATTGAATCCATATTTATTTTACAAAAAAGAGCTATCAGAGCCCTTTAATATCTACGTCGCCGCGATTCTTATAATATATTTATGAAAATTTTATGTATGTAAGGAAAAATCGATATATTTTCAACTGTAAATGTTGACGTTCAAAAGTGCCTTTTATTGGCCTAATTGAAATAAACGTTTTGACTTTGACTTTCGCAAATCCCAAATAAATTACGATAAAAGCAAGATAACGAAGACTATATAAATGACATTATTTTGAATAATTTATTTGGATAGAGTTATACTTACCACGCCCCCCAATAAAACCACGTTATATTTGAACATTTCAATAGTGACTTGGACGTAAAATAGAGAATGAATGAATACTTCTAAAATGTAATATAGTATCTGAAAGATAACAAATTACTATTATTAAATATTTTTCCCTCTTATACAATATGTAAGAAAAACCCTGTGGTTCCTTAAAGTAGTGCATATGTATACTTATATGCTTACCGTTAATGAATTATAATTAAAGAAACAAATTATAGGCCAAAATATTGTACACCATCAGATTACTTTGAACTTTGAACCATTGAAAAAAATAAACAGAGTATTAGACACCACATAGAACATAGATAAGGTGCAATCAATATATGTATTCCCTACCTATATATGTCAATACGTATATAGGCGCCATTTTTCTAGTCAATATTAGAAAAAAGGCTACAAATATGTTTGGATCCGCGATGGCCGAGTATTAGCCCGTAAGGATGATGGAGCACGGCCTATTCAAATAAAGTCCCTTCATGCACTATCCTTAATGTAAGAAATCTCCAGGAGCAACATCCGTGATTAAAATCACTAAAATTCACCGTGTACCTACTATCAGAATCTACGTGGAATAAAACTGAGTGAAATTAATATTAATTGTAGTGACTGAGACTTGGCTCAATGATAACATCAATGATGGAGAAATCTTCGACGCCCACTATAATATTTACAGGAGAGATAGAGCGTCCAGTGCTCTGTCAGAAAGAGAAGGAGGTGGCGTTCTTATTGCTGTTTCGAAGGCATATGACTCCGCACGGGCTTGTCAATGGGAAACTACTGCAGAAGACCTCTGGGTTCGAGTTAAACTAACTAATAAATAATGGGTGGTTTAAAAAAATTCAACCACGAAGGGGGTGGCAGGGTCTTCGGTCAGACCCCGTCATTCTCTAGAAGAGAATGACGGGGTCTGACCGAAGACCCTGTCCGAGTCGGGTTGCCCCTAGTCCCGAGCTGGCTTTGCTCGGTCTTGCACCCATAGTATTGGCCACCTGTGGGTGGCAAACATTAGTGAACACTAATATTTGACCTTATCATGAGTAGCCGTGTGTAACTGTTGATATCATTAAACGCTGAGTTATCATTGATCTGGCCAGACCATATCATGATGTGGGCAGAGAATATTTAATATAGAACCATTTCATGAAATGGTCGGCCACATCATGAAGTGATCAATTACATGATCTGGCCACGATATATATATATATATATAACTCTTCCGTTACTGAGTGACTGAGTGAGTGACAGACAATGCACAGCCGAAACTACTGGTAGAAGAAAGCTGTAATTTGGCATGTAGGTTCCTTGGGGAGTGTAGGAGAATTTTCCGAAATTCCTACTGAATCGGGAAAGAAACGGGACATGCGCATACGAAATCGCAGTCAAAATCTAAAGCTAAAGCGCTAGTGAGTTATAATTATTTGCTAACAAAACAATATAAAAATAGTAAAAAGCCGCTCGTTGCTAGCCAACGTACACCAACAAGCCCCTAGCAATAGGGTTGCCTGATCTGTCAGTACCATCAGATATCGATTCTGAAAATTGTTGCTACGCAAACAGCACCGCTCAAGTAAATTTTTGCGATTTCTACTTTTTAATGTCAGTATCTTGGCGATCGACCAAATCTAGGCCAAAGTTCAAATAGTTGACACAGCGCCCCAGTTCATTTGTTACAATAAACTTATCAGTTTATCAGCTCTACTGTAAAATTAGTTAAAATGACTTGATCGATATTGTTAACTAAGCGACGAATGCAACTACGAGGAACAACAGGGTTTTTGTTATATACTGTAGTTATATGATTTGAAAGTGAGATACTTACTAAATGTTGAAAACAAATTTTATGCATATTATAACACTCTAATATATCAACATAAGCCTGAAACATTTTTTTGCTAAAATTTACTTCACAATGGTCATTTAGTTCATGAGGATGTAAGACGTAAAAACACCAGAGAGTTATTTTATCTTCTAATAATTTAATCATGCGAATGGCATAAAGAACGTGAAAATCAAAAATAGCCAAAAAGTAGCAACAATAAAGAAACTGAAAAGGGAAACCCATTAGAAAACCAAAACCCGTTAACAAAAAGGCATAAATACAAAAGGTCACGATCACAAAAATCCAGTTCCAAGTGATGAAGTTATGTAAACTGTTTCCATTGTTGAGAAGTCTGTGCACTCTTTGAAGAGTTAGAACAAACTGAATAGAATTTTCGGTTTGAATAAGCCCAGTCACAAAATTCATAGCGAAACCAAAACAATAGTAGATGGCGTCACAATAAGAGGTAATTAACATGAAATTAGTAGCTCCCTGTTCTTGATGAAAAAAATACAGCTTATATGTGCGAAAGATAAAACAAAACATAAACAGAAGTGTTCCAACCATAGAAAAAAAAATATACATAAAACCATTCCGAGTTATAAAATTGTTTTTGATATGATATTTAGCCGAGCAACTAATAAATTGCATGAGATTCAAAGGCAAAAGCATTGACTGCACATCTTTGTCCACTGTGGTCTTTAATATAATTTTCGTTGTATTTTTTGGCCTGGTTTTTCGTAATGTCTCCATTATTAATAGATCTGACGGCAGCTTCTTTGCTCACAAATTACATTATATCAATCAATAGTACTGCCCACTGCGTGCTTATTATGTAAATGTGAAAATTTTAGTGGTTAGTGAGTAAATGAAATTTACAACTTATCACTTATTTTTCTTATTAAGTAAAGTAATAAACAATATTACTATTTTACATAAATGTGAATTGTAATATTGTTTATTACTTTACTTTTATTGGATTTTTAGAATGAAATATTGGATTCAAATCTAATTGCAATTTTAGTCAGGTTTTGCCAAACCTAAGAATTTCACGTTTTACATCGAAATCATATGCATTGGCAGCAAAGCTTCTTTGCAGCTTAGAAGAAAAACCTTTTTGTTTTGGAAAAAATACCGTTGTAGAGTTAGCAATACTAAAAAAGGATAAAAACATACAATATATAATAGGTTGTCCATAGAGAACGTGCACAAACTATAGGTGGCAGCACAAATCGACACAAAAACCACAGTGTCGTTAAATAAAAAAACGTTTTAGTCCTATCGTCAATGTTTACATTATATCGTTTTTATTGTGGTTAAAATGATAAAATATGGGTTCCGGCCAATTAATAATGATCGTCAGCGTAGCGAGAATATGTCAAAAGGTCAAAAACTCTTCGAGTCCGGACATGTCTTAAAAGTAGAAGAAACGGTTAGGAATAATGAAAATGCAGTAATAACTGGCTAAGTTGTAGCTCAAACGAAGATTTCTAACGTCTATGATGTCAAAATAACTGTAAAGAACTTTCTGACTCGTTTTTCACGTAAATATACTATTATTTATGTTTACTGAAACAAATTATTTGAAGTAATGTTTACTTGAGACTTGTTTTTATTGAATAGTATTACTAGATACAAACCTAAGCTATTTTTTTAAATAAAATTATTAGTAAATTGTAAATATTTTTGAAACTCGTAGAAACATATCACATGTGTTTTTTACCGCATTTATCCACTATAATATGATAAAATACAGAGGCTAAGTAATTAAATATACTGAAATAAAAGTTTGTACAAACCCTATATGCAAGCAAAAAGTCCTTTTTTGCTTGCTTTTTTTACATATAAATGTGTACGACGTTTTCACAGCTTTGTTTTTTAAAAAATAAAAATAAAATATAATGTTAAGCCTGAATATAGGGTTTGTACAAACTTTTATTTCAGTATATTTAATTAATCCATAACTGTATGGAATGTTATATTTCAAAATAATTAAAATTAATGTAATAATTAATTATTTTTCATAAATTTATAATCAAGTTTTAATAAAATTGCACTCTATTATAATATTAACCATATCAAGAGCCTGTTATAATATAAAAAAAATATCAGTGATTATAAGTAAGTATAATCTTACTGATAAGTTAACTCAGAATGGTAATTTAAATAAAAACTCTCGGGAAAACATCAAATCTGGCAGTAACAAAAATCTTAAAATGCGGTGCCTCAGAATCCACAAGTTTGTATTTCAAAGCAAAGCTAATGGATAATCCTGAACACTTTTATTTTATTATTTATTTATTAGTTTCACATATGGCTTAGTTAACTTATAAGCTGAGCCCCACAAACCCGTAGTAATGGTTTGACTGTGGGATCGGTGAGTCTCTACATATATATACATACACTCATTCGTTAATTTGTACTTATAGAATTATGCAGCACTGAAACACCTTTCTAAATAATATCTTCTTAATTTATTTTTAAAACAATTTTTATTCATTTCACTCCTTATGTCTGCCGGCAGACTGTTTAGTAGGTATGGTACTCGTTTTTTTAGAGTTCTGTCACCAAAGTAGTTGGTGACTCAGGGCACACTGAATCTGCCAGCAGCCATAGATCGTGTATTATGGTTCTTGATTACATGAGTTAAGTTATGCTCTTGGGTACCATGGTGATTAACTGCTAGAAGACATTTATGTTTGTAACTGATCGGTTGAATTTGACATATATTAAATAGTTTCCTATAATCTCTTTTACAACTGTTTTTGGTTTTTTGAGTAACAAGTAGTTTTAAGAATCGAATTTGAAAAGCTTCTAATTTATTCAGGTTAGTTTTGAATGTTAATCCATAGCTGTCAAGGGCATAACTCATTATATAATCTACTAATGACATGTACATATATACATCTTAATATGCTAATAGGAACTTTAAAGCTTCGGTGGAACATTTTACTTAATAATATTCTTAATTTACCACAAATGCAGTCAATGTGATGGGACCAAGAAAAGTTATCATCTATTTTCATGCCAAGGTAAGTTACACAGTCAACTCTTTCAAAAGGTTTATATTTACAGTCCAGTAAGTTACTATGGTGACATATATAATCGTGCGTGAATACAGGCGGAGTCGCACTATGAGGTCTTAAATATGGCGAATGAATGAATAACAATATAGTCTTATTAGCGTTTAATATAATCCCATTGTCGTGGGACCATTTAACTACTGCATCTAAATCTTGTTGAACTAGCTTGCTAGTATCGTATAAGTTGGTTATGCCTCTAAAGGTACTCGCTGTTAGCCAAAGGGACCAACCAGAGATAAAATGTCTGATGGACTCACTCGGACGGTGGCATGCCCGACACACGTCAACATCCAGTAATTATTCGTCAAGATAACTTCGTCTATAATCGCACAGGCAAAACCTTAAGTTTTCGATATTATGACAGAATACTTTTAGAACAAAAGATAATGATATTAAACAAAATTTCGGGATTTGAGATGAACATTATGGTTACTGAAGTTTATAGCAAACGTGTTTTGGATAATGATTTTCTGACAAACAATTTTAGGAGAAGAAAGAGAGTACCATCTGCACGTCCTCTAACTAGAGTTATGAGACAATGCAGTTCGCTCAGAGACCAATAGATGGCGTTGTATTCAGTTATGCGTTTACAGCAGTTATCACGGTGTTATGGCAAGTTATGACACCATAAGACGAAACACCGACTCAACGAAAAGACGCGCACACACTGATACTGGTTTACCGAATGTTTATAGTAACTAAGCAAAAATGTCTGTTTTTTTTAAATTTATTTTTATTTATTGTTTGTTATTTATGTGTATCGGGTAGATAAATACCGGTAGCAGGTTGGGCTACTGTTTTTACTATTTTTGTATGTTGTAGACACTACAATATCACTTGGTAATAACGTCACTTGCGATTTGCACTCATTGTTGTCTCTTGTTAATAAAGTTATTGTTGATAAGAGCTTGTTTTTATTTTTAAACTTAAGAAGATATTTTGAAACTGTCACTCAATAAATGTTTCGCCACTGACGGCCGAATTGAGATGTAACCTTTGACACAGACCGCCTGACTACGATTTTTAACGGCGACGGCAACTTACTACGATGGAGTAAGTTGCCGTGTACACCGGCCCTCGCTAGTTTTTCAATGAGTATATTATGGTTAATTTTGTCGAACGCCTTTGAGAAGTCTGGATATACGACATCAACCTGTAGATGCTTTTCCATGGCGTGCACTTGAAATTCCGAAAAAAATAAAATATTACCATCTACGCTACGATGTTTAAAGAAACCGTGCTATTTCTGAGAAATGTGGTTACGAAAAGCGAATGAGATTTGAGGTGTTACTGTTTTTTTCTAATATTTTTTCCAGAAAACATAATTAAGAGATCGGTCTATATTCGGTTATAATATCTTTTCTATTGTTTTTGGGTCCCCTACACCCAAAACAATATTTTTTTTAATTATAATTTATTTTTTCATTTACTAGGAAACACTCCAGTTTCAATAGACGTGCGAAATATTAAAGTTATTGTTTTGCAAGAACCTCAGCGCATCTGGATATGAAAATTAGATGAAGGTCATCGGATCCAGCACCTTTTTTAATGTTAATCTTTTGTAATTCAATTAATACTTGTTCAAAGGTAAGTTGTATAACACCCGGAAGAGTTCTTCTGTGCATATACGTTGCCAGGGGCCATACAGGTAACTGCGAAACCAGTCGCCGTTGGAGATACGTTAAGCAAGCGAAGTATACCAAACAGGATATCGAAATCGACAGTATTAAAGGCATTACTAAAATCTAGCAAGCAAAGAACCGTCAGATTCCTTCGTTCCTAGCCTAACCGTATGTCATCGGTAACGTTCACTAATGCTGTAGCGATGCTATGACAAGGACGAAATCCGGATTAAAAAGGATTCAGCAGAATATTCTTACAAACAAAACACTAAGCAGATTGTGAACATGGCGTTCGAGGAATTTGGAGAGGAAAGGCAAGATGGAAATAGGACGGTAATCGGAAAACGATGCAGGATTAGCATTTTTGGGTAAGGGAGTGATTTTGGCCTTTTTCCAAGTTGATGGAAATACCCCATGGGAAATTGAGTAGTTTGGGATGTAGCATAGGATCATCTTTAATAATAGATTTTTGGCGAGATTTCTTAACTCTTACGGCTTAAAGAAATTTCCAGACTTAAGCTGGTCTCCGTTTTCAACTGAAGTGTGGAAGTGGCATCGTTGGACATCAACCGATACCTTAAAGATTAGGTGGCTCTTAACATCTATGAGCCCAAATGTTGAGCCCGTAGCTAGCCCTCAGAAAGGTACTGCTGCACTAGTGGACATCACGCAAGCACCAATCAAGAATATTATTAAAATAAAATAACGGTTTGATTTAGAATTCTTAATATATTTGTCATCTACCTTATAGCAGCGCTGGTACAAGAGTCCCATATAAAAATAAAATTTACATTACAACTTCAAATACCCTTTTACTTTTACTAGACGCTTCCAAAGTTCTACTTTGTCTACCCGTGACTTGCAGCCAAAGAGGTCAATCCTAACAGTACCGAAACGATTATTGGCGCGTTTAAATTATTATAATAAAAAAAAGAAAGTTAATTCTATTGTAAGAGACGTAATAGGTAAACTATAAGGCTACTTACTAAGCGTAAATTGTATGTTAGTAAGGAAGACAAAAGGACCAAGTATACTTCATTGAGGAACGCTAATCGCTAATGTCAGTGGAGATTGGTGAATAGGTCCAAAATTTGGTCAGGAGAGCTATCATGTGTTACATAAGCGGTAGATAAATAATAGTTTACTACGACCGCCGGTTACGTTGTTATCATTTTTATCGTCCATTGGCTAGGTAACAAACATGTCGAATCTCTGATAAGGAGACCAGCAAAGTCATCGTTTAAGTTTTAATCAATTATGTATCATATTTTGTAGTATGTACAAACACTTTTATACGCCAAAGGTATAAAATAAAACTAGACAATTTCGGTGTTTCATAGCATTTGTTTTATAAACCTGTGCCAGGGTGGAATAAACATGTTAAGATAGCTTGCGAGGAGGCTCGTTTAGCTTTTTAAGGTTGGCAGTTATGTGGTAAACCAGATACAGGTATTGAATATAATAAAATGCGTGATACGCGGAGAAATTTCAAAAGTAAATTAAAATGATGTCGTAATAATGAAGAACAAGTTAGACTAAATTTAATAGCTGAAAATCATAAATCTGACGACTTTGTAAATTTTTGGAAAAACTCGAATAAACTGAATCCTAGGTCGAGCCTCCCCGTAAGTGTTGGTGGTAAACATGATCCCACACAATTTCCTAATATGTTTGTAGACCAATTTAAAATTTAAAGAAGCCATTGGCAAATTCCTCTGCTGGTTATGTGACGCAAAAGGTGACTCGTGCTGATGTGAGCATGGCGCGGGGATTGAATTTATCTACTAAAGATGTCAAGAAAGTGATAAAAAATATGGTTAGAGGCAAGTCCCCGGGACATGATTACCTTAGTGTCGAGCACCTGAAGTATGCAGATATACACTTACCAAGAGTATTGTCGATGTTTTTTAGACTGTGTGTGAGTCATTCTTATCTGCCCAGTGCACTTATGCAAACTATAGTTGTACCTGTCATAAAAATAAAACTGGGGATGCTGCTGATCCCAGTAATTACAGACCTATCCTTAGCAATGATCATAGCGAAGGTGCTGGATAGTTTGCTGGACTCATACATGGCCCCCAGTATTGACTTGCATGATGCCCAGTTTGTCCACAGAATGCCATTATGTGTTTAAAGCGGACTGTCCGGTATTATACGGATAGGAAAACACCTGTTCATGCGTGCTTCTTAGATCTGTCCAAGGCATTCGAACTTGTGCCTTATGACCAGCTGTGGGACAAGCTAAGAAATGAGAAAAAAGTAGATTTTGAGGTCACGTCATTGTTAAGATTCTGGTATGTGAACCAAATAAACAATGTTAGGTGGGCTGGGACTATGTCCGAAGAATATAGATTGGAATGTTGGGTGAGGCAGGGGGGACCACCTCCCCTCGCCTTTTTAATGTATATATAAACCAACTGATTGTTGAGCTCAGCAATACTGGTGTCGGCTGTCATGTTGATGGAGTTGCTATGAACAACATCAGCTATGCAGACGACATGGTCATGCTGAGCCCATCAATCAGTGCATTAAGACGTTTGCTGAAGGTCTGTGAGAACTATGCGGTGACTCAGGGGCTTAGGTATAATGAGGTCACTGAGGACCTGTGTGACGATTTAGATATCGAGACAGAGCGTAGGGCGCTGTCTGTTCGAAGTAATATGCTGGCCCGTAGGTTTGCACGGTGTTCTTACGACGTTAAAATTACGCTTTTTCGAGCCTACTGTCAGACTTTTTACACCTGCAGCCTTTGGGTCAAGTATACGCAGAAGGCACACAGCGCCCTGCGTGTGCAGTATAATAATGCTTATGGGGCTGCCGCGGTATTGTAGCGCTTCGGGTATGTTTGCCGATACAAGAGTGGATGATTTTTATGCCATTATTCGAAAACGATGCGCTTCTCTCCGGCACAGAACAGATACCAGCACCCACGGCATGTAGAGAGCATTGAGTGACCGGTGGGACTGTCCGATGGGTGAGACTGCACACACAGGTCGGTTCTAGATAGCTGTACGTGCATTTATTTTATTTTATCTTTATTACTATTATGTTATTATTATTCTGCCTATTTGTGATTTTTATGTGTGTGTATTGTGTTTATTTTGATGTAATTTTTGTTATTCTATGGACTTCGATGTCTGCAAATAAATGATTATTATTTAGTGTATTAATTTTTTTAACTTATTTCATACATTTTTAAATATTTCTTAAAAAATACAAATATAATAAAAAAATATTTAAAAATATAAAAATAGTAGCCCACCGGTATCGGGAACAGGGTCCAAGCTACCGGCGGTCAGGGCTCAAGAGAGAGGAACCTCCTAACAATACAAGCCGTGTCCAGAAGTACCGCTTTCTGAATCAGGCCCTTGATCCAGCTGCCTAACGAGAGCCTCCTGAGGTGCTGGTCGAGGCTCGTAGCTATTAAGCCATTGGCTGACATAACTATTGGTACAATGATTGCTGAGTCCACATCCCACATGTCGACAACCTCACGAGCCAAGTCAATATATTTGATTTGTTTATCTTTCTCGGCTTTCACGAGGTTCTCGTCATGCGGAACGGTTATCTCTACTGATTATTATTATTATTATAGTCTACTAACTACTCTGAAAAGAATCAATTAACTAACTTAATTTCTAAACAACATAGGTTTCGTTCAACAGATGACCATCTTTTATTTATAAATTAGATCAGGATTACGAAGGTCATTTCAACGCATTTCTCTTGCCTCATAATTATTAAAAATACATGCTATAATATTCACATTGTTTATTATTTTCTAGTATTAAAGGTCAATAATACACCATACTTGTCAGCTTATTGTTTTCTCTTAAATAATATCTGTTCTTAGATAAACTCGTACACAACTCAGACCTCAACATGATTTCTCAATAATTCAGGATCAAACACCGCGCGTCAATCTCATAAATTATTGTATAAACAATCTCAATCAATCGTCTGGTTTCTCAAGCACTATAATTAATTACTAGTATAATTTCTGTCCGAATTCAGTTAAAATATTTTCCCAAGACTGTATCTCTTCTGCATCTGGTGCATTGCTGGATTTAAGCTGGTTTCCAATGTCTAAATATTCTTGGTTTTCAGGAGAATATGGTGCCCATTTTACTCGTAAAGAATCATCCGGAGTAGGGTTCCTGAAAAATGAATTGCTGTTGAATATAGGAAATTAAACAAAAGTGCCCATCAGTACGAGTGTACAAAAAAACCTTGGCTGACTGGTAGAGAATGCCTAAGGTATTAAGTGTTAAGCCTGTTTATTTTTGTGTTGCATGAAGATATTAATTGAATAAATAAATATAAAGCTGAGCATGTGATATCATATTGGTGTGATTTTTAATGTGTGGAAGGTACATAACATTTTGGTTGTACGGTCGCTGTCTAAAATCCGGTAGTAATTTCACAAATCTGTCGCATTAAAACAACCCTCACTTACGACCTTTTTCCATAACAAACACTTTACACACATACACGATCTCGTATATCTCTCTTTCATCATTAGCTAGTCAGAAAGAGTGCGTTGGAATGATAATTTGCCTCAGTGAAGAGCCTGTCATGTTGCGACGGCGTACTAAGATAGTGGTATTTAATTTAAACTGCACTAATATAGTCTATCTGGCTTGGCGGTTAACGAGTAAGGTGTTTCGCATATTGAAGCCTGTGTTCGAACCCCAGTGGAAATACGCTTTTTGTGTTGTAATTCTGTACGATAAGTTAGACCCCACGAGATGTGTTTCTATAAGTATTAGTTTAACTAATTATTTACATAAAAGGAAAAAAGATGAGGGTGAAAGCGAAACAAAATAAAGTACTTTTGATTGAATAAAGTAGTTACGACGTTGTTGGTTGGTGAACTTTGTTACGAGCGTTTGTGTTATTATTGTGATTAGCGGTTTGTTTGATGTTATCTTTATTCATGATGCAAGCAAATATTGGTATTGATGCCAGGGCAAATATTATCGCTTTGCATAAAAATGGCCTTAATATTTCTCAAATTTCAACTGCAACCGGCTTATGCGTAATTAATTTATAAAGATTATAATTGTGATGATAGTTGTAATGTAAAATCGCTAGTTGCAAGTGTGTAATAATATTTTAGTATTTTAGAGAAAGACTGTGAGCCGTTGGGTAAAGAGGTTTGAGAAAGAAGGTGGTCTGAAGAGTCGTGAAAGAAGTGGAACGCCGCCACATATTAGGGTTAATAAGTGGCGGCCTTCCATTTCTTTCACATTCTATTATGTTAACTTATTCTATATATTCTAGTACCTATTCTGTTTCATTAAATCAGGAGTACCTAAAAGCTGGTTGATACGCGAGTAGCAACGGTCGCGGCTGCTTTTTGCAAAACTATCGCGATGTATACCTATTGGTTCGAAGTCGTTTCGAGTTTTGTTTATAACAATTGTTATTCTGCCATTTCTTGATTTAAAATGTATTATTTTTCATAAATCGATTGTATTGTTGTTGAAAACAACCATTAAAATTCCCCGCTGTATGTTATTAATATAAACAATATCCATGTTTTTAAATACCACTTATTATAATAATTTAATATATTTATTTTTTAAATATAAAAAATACATATATTTGTTGTTTATAATGAAAAATAAAAATAATAATAAAATCGATCTAACCAACCAGGTGGAATTCGAACCCACAGGCACTCGTATCTAAGTCACGTCAATGCTGAAATGCAGCATTGACGTGACTTAGATACGCCACAAGAACTGTTGTGGATTTTAAATGTTGGCTCTATATTCGGATTGGCTCGGTGTTAACACTAATATGAAGAAACAAAACTATATTGTTATCTTTGTCTAGTATAGACCCCACACTATCAGCTTCTTTATATGACGGATAAATGTTTGCATTGAAATCACTCACACATGTATGTACATATATGTACGGTACCATGCAGACGAATACGATCGTTGGCGTGCGACTGGATTTTGGGCTTACTTAATAGTTTCAAGTTACACTTACCCAAATTTTGCAAAGTTAGTCCATAGTTTTGTAACTTTCTCAATATGTTGGAACGTACCAGAGTTTGTATCAATTACAGCTTGATTCCTCTGACTAAATAGATACATTAAGTCATCACCATGGCCGACGACTCGTTTATTTCCAACAATTTTTCCTATACCCATCAAATGAGACATTATATTTAATTCCGTTGTGCAAGTGAATTTGTACAAGTATGTTTTGTTTTTCTTCGTTCTGGCACATAGTTTTGTCCATCGCACCGTTGGATGTACGATCATATCCATTGCATAAAACTTTCCAAGATTCTCCCAATCATCAGCTATTCCAATTGGATTCTTAAAATAAAGATTTCTGATTTTTTTGCCAAGTTCATACTGTTTATTTACTGACAAATCAAGGCACATTGGATAGGAAACAAAAAACTGAGGGAAGTTCCTTGCTAAATCTAAATTTTTATTGATATCACCAAAAATGGCTAAACCTAGTAAACCCTCATCAGAATTGTATCCTGTTATTATATCGACTCCTTCGTGAAAACCATTTGCTACTTCATCAACTAGATTCCCAAAGAAAAATCTCTCATTATCCCCGAATTGTGTTTCGTCAACTATATTAAAATAACTTTCTGTAGGTGGCCTTATTTTTTCTGAAAAAGTGATCGGCACTGAGGCTTGGATCAATGCGGAGGCCGGTTGAATTTTTAAAAACGCATATACTTCCTTGTCATCCTCAGAATAGAATCCTAAATTTCGCGCAAGTGCTAAAGCTCTTTCACGCGGTTTATACGCTTGTCCCCAGTAACAGAGACTGACGCCACTTTGACAAATGGCTCTTTTAAACAAACCCTTTGTCATTGGAGACATTAAGTGGTAAGAAACACTGACTCCACCGGCACTCTCACCAAATATGGTTATATTGTTCGGATCGCCACCGAAATTGGTGATGTTCTTATTAACCCATCTAAGAGCTTGTACTTGATCCTTTAAGCCCGCATTTCCAGGTACATCTTCTGTATTTAAGCAAAGGAAACCAAGGACCTCAAGTCGGTAGTTAATTGTGACAACGATAACTCCTTGTCTTACTAAAAACTTGGGACCGTGCGCATCGTCATCACCACTTCCAAACCTTAGTCCGCCTCCGTGTATATAGAACATAACTGGAAGTGGCTTGTCAGGTTTGACATCGGGTGAGTAAACGTTGAGATACAAACAGTTTTCACTTCCAACCAATTGTCCTTTTTGAAACATATCAGGCTGCAAGCATTTTGGACCTAATTCCTTTGCGTTGCGAATACCCTGCCATGGTTTTGGAGGTTGCGGAGCCTGAAAAAAAATAAGTATAGTGTTTTGTTAAAAAAAAATCATCTTTTAAATCTTTAACTGATACAAGGCTGAGAGACATCCCCTTCCCCAATAATGTCCGCAGTTCACCAGTCTTCACTTGTGTAATTATACTGGCAAGAAATCATGGTCCAAGTGAAAAAATGATCTTTAAGTCCTTCCCTAAAGAAAATGGAATTAAGCATATAAGTATAAATAAAATAAGCACCAATTGAATCTGCTTTAAACCTACGACTACATTGTATAAAAAATAACACATGAAATTAACATATGTGAATTTATCAAACGAATATTTGGGCTACCAATACCATATCAATATCAACAAGTTCAATGATCGTTTATCAAGTTACCTTGAACCTAAGTTCCCCAAGTGGCGGCTGAGCATATGGTATTCCTTTGAAGCTGCAGTACGTACCGCCGTACTCATTGTTCACCAATTCTCCCTCCAGCAAGCCCTCACTCACTCTCACTTGTATCATCGTTGATGACTTTACACTCAGTACCATTAACATAAGACGATGTACAACGAATGCCATATCTCTATTGTCATAATAACAGATATGTTATCATCATGATGATTCAGCGATTTCTTTTTGTTGCTATTGTGACATACGACTTTAAGCGATTATTTAATTAATTATTACTATATTGATGCTTGCTAGTCAAGAGAAGTACATCATGTCACATCATAATATTTAAAGGACTTTTTCAATTTTGGTCCAAATGCGAAAGTGACGGCCAAAGAATAAAGTGCTTTATCCTGATAAAACTTGATCCCGTTAGCATTTTTTTTATTTAGGCACAAAAGGTTGTATCACCATTGTCGAAAAAGTATGAAAAGATCGACTTTTTGACCTCATGTTTAACAGAATACAGTGATGAACTTTGGATTTATAATTAAAACGCTAACGGGATATTCTATTAGATTAAAGTATATTTTTTGGGCCGGCAATTTCGCTTTTGGACAAAAAATGTACGAAACCCTGATGATGTACTTTATCATCATCCGCAGCCCTGCTGCACCTATTAATAAGTAATAAATAAAGCCTACCTTTTTGTGCCCCACGCTCCTGTGCCAACCACATCCAGATTCTACCCGCGATCACGCAATATTATTATGACCAAAACACACAATTTATTTATTTATTGTATTTTATTTATATCCTTAAATAGTTACAAGGTTAAAGGATCTCGTGGCTAAATAATAACGCCACACGGGTCGATCTTCAAGGTTAAGCAACGCTTGCCAAGGTCGGTCTATGAATGGGTGAACATTTCAACATACCGAGCGCCGCCTTTGCCGTTTGTCCCGGCTGTCATTTGTGGATCTTTGGCAGTCATTACGGATTGTCAGAAGTCAGACAATCTGACTCCAGCCTTGCCAGGAAGTACCGTGTCATTCAGTTAAGGGGTTATGGAGGTCTGGTAGGCAGCTGTTCCATGTAAAATACTGGTATTCAGCTGAACCCGGTTTGACTGGAAGCCGACTCCAATATAGTTAGGAAAAGGCTGGGCAGATGATGAAATAGTTATAAGGTTACAACACTTATTACACAAATTATGACATTGCAAATAATAATGCAAAGTCAGACTTACTCCAGAATTTGATGATTACAAGTTTAGTGTAAAAACCCACAGATAACGAGGTATGCTGTCTTTCAAAAAGTAACCATGAGACTTAATGTATTAGTAAGACTCATGGTTACGTTTAAAAACCAACGTGGTTGTTGTTCATAAATAGGAAAGTTTATTTTTGGATATGATGGCGATTATGTAAATTGTCACGTTTGTAATCCCCAAAGGGTCAAGAAAGGTGTACCTTTTAGTTAACTCCCATTTCGTCCATAACTTTAAGCAAAATCAAATAAGAAAGAAACTATTGCCATGGTACTTTTTAAAATAAATGTACAAAATTTAACAAATTAACTTAAATTACATAACGATCATCATTCATTTTATATTTCATAAAAGTAAGGTTCATGGAGTAAGACAATGGGCAATTTTGATATGGCTAACAAAATAACCTGACCAAACGTTATATACAAATAACATCGATCTAATAGTTCATTTGTAAATCCCAAACGAAGTGAACTCCATAAAAGAAAAAATACAGAGTTACAAAAACTAAGTTGATTAAGATGTGCAAACAATTTTCTTTCCATGGAACCTAATTATTATACTTTATCCCAAGTATGTCATTACAAATAATTTCATTAAACCAAACAGTGCTTTTACGAATTTTCTATCATTATGTGTCACGACTATGTCTGTACATTCTTGTTTATTTATATCGCATCTATAAGCTGCATTGTCATAACAATGCTATAAGATTTACATAATATGTTAATGTACATCATCGTACATCATTTCATACTTTGACTTTATATTTTACTCTATCGGGTTGATCATGAATTACATTGTCAATTTGTGGCAAATGAAACATGATATTTTTTTCGTAGTTCGTTTCAATAACTCACTTCTCCGTTTGATAGCATATGCTAAAAATATCTGGTGGAGACAGATCTTACCTGATCTGATCGAACAGAACCCGTATCCGTATCGTATTACCTGGTTGGGATCAATTGAGTTTATTTTTCTAACACTTCCCAAAAGTGGGTACTATTGTACCATTTTAGAAAGGGTATTTAACAAGATATTGTCTTCTGACATTTGTACGTCAAGGGTGATACATTTATTTCGAGTAAATTGCCTCAGTAATCAAGAGATGTTTTAAGAAATTTTCATAGCTTGAACTTTATGACGCTTCATTTCTAAAGATGTGGTTGTTTTTGTAAAATTGTTATGTGTGGGGAATTTTTTCGTCCAAGAGCTATCGAAAAGTATCCGTTGACGTTTTAAAGTGGAACAGATTTCTCACGACTTGCAGGTTTAGGTCGCACGCAGAAATTTTCAAAAATCTTAATAACTTCGATAGCTCTAAAACCACCCTATATTGACCCCAAGTTTTCCGAGTCAAAATCGTGGCAAATCAACTCTAGTATAACCCATTTCAAGGAACGCACTTAATTACCAATCAACCTGTATGTACCTAATCCATCACACGAAAAAAAAACTGTTCGTTTCTATGGTTTTCAGTACTTTTATAGTCTACGTGAGGGACTCACGATGTGTCTGTGACACATCATGAGTCCCTCACGACTCACGATGTGTCACATACCAACTTCAGCATCGGACTTTCACTCCCATGTACATATTTCTTGCCCATGTAAATATTTAAACATGTATCAAAGTATTTTTAATCAATTAAATTCTTTCAGGATACATCATTCATTACTCTTCTAGCTGTATGTATATGGGTGGCTAAGAGTAGGTTTTTGCAAATATTGTCATTTAACCTTGCTAACACAAGGTTTAATGACACATATTTGATACGTAGTGGCCCCGGGGCTACTTGTTATTCCAGAACTAGGTTAAAGATTTTCAGTTTAGATATGGAACCAGAATAGGCGCTCCGATGTTATGTGATGCATAGAATCGAACCATTACATTGATACGGGTCACACACACAAGTGTAGGCACGGTTAACTGCGGGAATAATAGCCAAGTGAACTAATTTTGATACCTACTTTGAAAGTTTGTTTTTATTTTCTCATTTCAATATTTCCTATTGCTGTTTATTAAATATTTTTACTAAATATTACTTAGACTCAAATACCTACTTCAGTGACTGCTAGGCACTGGAAGCCTTCTACTCATAGAGATGTGGGCTGTGGACTTAGGGCTTTTTTTTTTTTTAAGGATGGGAAATCATCAAATGACTTCTTGTGGCGTGTCAGACTCTTACTGACTAAAACCCATCCGTGTTCCTTCTAAAGCCCTTTGCGTTCCAGGGCCGCGGTGACTCTTTCGAACAGATTCCGCAACCCTGGCAGGCTTTGGCCCTAGCGGGCCCCGTCTTTTATGCTGACATCTCCTTGAGGCGCGCGTGAAACACAACGCGCCATCGACCCGGGCCTGGTGGTGATCGGACAGCGAGCCACCCAATCCTCGCCGTCCGCAGGCCCGCGCCTACGGTGGCCGGGGATCGCCCTGCGACTCCCGACGCCCGGGGCGTCTTCTCCTGTTACGGCGGTTGGGACGAAGGCCTTGCCTTTCCCTCGCGCGGCCCTTCTCCTCCTTTGCTAGCATTACTGCTTCGCAGAAGGAGGTGACCGCTTCCCAAGCCTCCTCGCTCCGGACCATGGATTCAACCAGGGCCGGGTGGACTTAGGGCTGGTTTGTTAGTTATGATGGTCTTCCGGACTTGATAAAGTGACCTGAAGGTGTACTTAGGTGACAGCTACTGGAACTGCTCGACGAGTAGAACTAGGTGTGCCGAGTTTGGGCTCGTTTTGTTAGTTATGATGAGACCTTACCTCCGGACTGAATGGAGGTGTACTTTGGTAACTGCTACTGGAACTGCTCGATGAGTAAATCTGGGTGTGCCGAGTTTGGGCTCGCTTTGTTAGTTATGTTGAGACCTTACTTCCGGACTTGATTGAGTGACCTGAAGGTGTACTTCGGTGACTGCTACTGGAACTGCTCGACCAGTAGAACTAGGTGTGCCGTGTTTAGCCTCGTTTTGTTAGTTAAGATGAGACCTTACCTTTGGACTTGATGGAGTGTTCTGAGCGTGTATTTCGGTGACTGCTACTGGAACTACTCAACCAGTAGAACTAGGTGAGCTAAGTTTAGGCTCGTTTTGTTAGTAAAGATGAGACCTTACCTCTGGACTTGATGGAGTGTTCCGAGGGTGTACTTCGGTGACTGCTACTGGAACTGCTCGACGAGTAGAAGAAATAGGTGTGCCGAGCTTGGGCTTTTATTTATTTTTTCTTCGCTTTCCAAGCGATTGACATAGACCTTATATTTTGGGTTCCAAACTTGAGAGCCATACCTACTCTAAGTGACTACGAACGAAAGAACAGTACAGTATTTAAATATTAATTTTTATGCTTCTGAAGTGTGACGAGATTCTAAGGATAAAACCAAGTGCCTGAGACGCTTTTTTCGACTATGTTTACGACGTGCGTATCAAAGTTAAGGTTTGAGTCAAAAGTTATTCCCAGTTCTTTTACGAGGTTTAGTTATTGGGGTACCTATCCAAGATTTTATAAGTAAATTGGAATTGGTTCGGTTTGCGGGTGCAGGTAAAATAAATAAATAGGAGATATAAGTATTGACCTGTTTCATGATCTTCATTCTTCGTACAGTAGTATTTTCGAGTGTTGGAAACGAGATCTGACGCCATTTTTGAAGATATTAAGTAAAAGAGGCCCCAACAATTAAACTTGGGGCACCCCGGAAGGAACACTCATTGCTCTGGAGAAATATCCATTTTGAATAATATTCTGACACCTATTCTCGATGTAAGACGTAAACCAGCGATCGAGATTACCTTTTATACCCATCAAGACGAGTTACTGTGTTAAGATCGTGATCTATCCGGTCGAAACATTTACTATAGTTGGTATAAATAACATCGACTTGAGACTTGTTTGACATGGAAGACACTACACAGAATTGAATTAGACGTTGTTTTGAACGACCCCTCAAGAATCCATGCAACTGTTCACTAAAACTTTGCGTAAGGGCCGAGTAAACCTGTTTATACACAATATTTCCCAAAATCTTAGCGAAAACGCACAATTTTGATATCGGTCTGTAGTTTTTAATTTGAGTTTTAGAGCCTTTTTTCATGTATTGGTGTTATATACGCCGACTTCTCCTCCGATGGCAGGTACTACACTGGCATCCATTGAGCGTTTGAACAGAATCGCGAGATGGACGGAGAAGCTTTTAGAGCTAGATTTTGTCCGACAGCTGATTTATTAGGATCGAGTTGCTTAAGTAGCTTATGTACCTATGTACCTCGTCGTCATATATTTCAATAAAACCGATATCTGGTGAACAGTTCTTAATAGACTCATCGAGTTTTTGCCTATTTTGTGGAGACAAAACGTCAGTACCGGTACTATGTAAAATATTACAATGTAAATACTCGCCAAACATATTACAGATATCTTCATCGTTACTTGAGGACCATACTGTAAGATTGAGAGGTAAGAGTTGGATTGTTTCTGTGATTTGACAAAGCTCCAAAAAGCCCGAGGATTTTCATGTATGTTCGATTCAACTTTAGTGATGTATTCGTCAAACATATTTTTTTCAAGGTCTTTAGCCCGCATGACGCAATGTGATAAACGATTGGTAATCTGAGAGGTTACCGTATTTTAAATGTATACCTAATGAGATTTGGCTTTTTCTTTTAATACCTTAATCAGGGCTTTTAAACTAAGCAGGGTTTTTGGCCCGGGGAATGATGATTTTTGTTGGTATGAAGGCGTCCTGTAATCTATTAATAACCCCGTAAAATATATTACAACATCATCCATCAACCCACTGTTCAATTCATGCTGCCAATCTACTCTGTCCAACTCCCTTCTTATCGAGTCGTAGTCAGCTTAATGATACAGGGGTTTAACGTAGGGGCGAATAGGAAGACAATGTAATTAAACAAAGTCCGCAGTAACGCACAGAAGCTTTGTGGTGCGGGTCTTCACAGTAAGGTGGTTACAATAATATTAAAGAATCCTTGTACATTCGACCATTTTGGCATGCAAACATTAATGCAGTTCATCATCAAACACACGAAACACTGATAAACAACTAAAACTTATCAGCTAGAAAATCCGATACAGAGTAGTAACATTTATTTATTAAAAGTACAGTTACTTTCTTTCTGAAACTTGTTACTGGTTTTTCTTTTATGGATTATTAGGAATGTGGTTAAAATTGCCGGTGCCATACCAAAAACACTTTTCCTCAACAAAGCAGTCCTATGTGTAACAAGTTTTAGTATTGAGATAGCAGAGTTACATATCGGTATCTGCTTTTCGACAAAGTTAAAAATAGACGCCGATTACATTTAACAAAAAGAGCAATTTCTAAAATATAAAGACACAGAAATGTCAACAAATTATGACTTTTAAAAATTAGAACACAGCTGTCAGTAACTTTTAATCGAAATATCGCTCGTAGGCAGCATTTTTGAGCTTTAAAAATACTCTCTCTTTCGGTACAATATATAATACCAAACCTCAAAATGGAAACGACAAGACTGTGATAAGCTAGTAAACCTGTTTTGTTATTAACTTTTTTTAAGATTATAGAGTGCAAAGGCAGATGAGCTTAGTTTTCTACAGATTTCTTCTGCCTGTGCCTTCCATGTAAGTTGACTGTCAATTAAAATTCCTAGAAATTTTGTAACAACTCTCTTTCCACATTTTGACTATTATAATTAATATTTAAATCATTGATACGAAGTGTTTGGTAAAAATGCATTATCTTTGTTTTTTGTATGTTTATTTATAAGTTGTTATTATTTAGCCAATTTATTATGTTTTTAATGGTGTTATTTATATCGTTTTCATAATTTTCATTATTGTCGCATTTTAAGAGAGCTGTACTATCGTCGTGGGTTACACATATGTTGTTTTGTATTTTTAAACACTTGTATTGTAACTGTTTGTTTTCCCAAAGTAAATAAATAAATAAACATATAATTTCACATTGTTTTATTTGTATAACATTATATCAAGTCTTTGGTTATATTTGTCTAACGTTGTCAAGTTTTGAATGCAAACAATTAATAAAATAAAGTAGTGTAGAGAGAAGAGTACACACACATAGTTACCAACCTCAAAATATCTTTGAATAGAAAAAGAAATGTTCTCTGAGAGAAGAAGAAAGGAAATTATCTTTTATTCACTTCGCACACGTGTACACAAAAATACGAAAATAAACATTTCTATCTAATAATAACACTTTTTAACTAAACACAGCCAATTTGACTTGTCAAAAGTTGCGAAAAAAAGTCTTTTTATACCTCGGCATTAAGATTACAGTAATGCAAACTGCAGTAAGACTACAGAATAGTTTGACAGTAGCCCCGCCAGGTGAAGAAGAAGCCATACGTCTATGCAGAACAGTCGACAGGCGCGCATCCTACTGAATGATGCGTGGTACACGCGCCTCACATTCTTGCATAACCTCGTTTCTTCATCTGTAACCATAGTTCAAATAATTATTATTAGATTATATGCAGATATTAATTGCAAGCGTCCAAGAAAAATAAGCAGTAGAAAATAAAATTATGACGATAAGATTAAAACACTGCTGTTCCTGAAGGATACATTATTTCAAATATCCCACAAGGTGAGCTGGTGTCTTGGTGATAGCAGTGGGAATTTGTTAGATATGACAGGACCAGTTGATATCGAGAGAGTCCTGCAGTGGACGGTTTTCGACTAGAATGATGAATATTACTCGCCTGTACAGTTTGACATCAAAATAAGAGCACATGTGTCCTGAGAATTTTCCACTGCTTTATAGAATGCCTCGCAATTCAGACTTAGTATAACTTGTAGCGTTAAGTTCTTACACAACCAAGCGCATATCATTGGCGATGACGACAGTACTATAAACTGAAAAATAACAGCAATCAGAATAATATTAATATTAAAACACTGTTACAAATTGCTTTAGTTAGAGGTATCTATGGCTAGACAGACTTTCTGGTGATATCAACTACCACAGCTAGCGCAAAACATAAGTCCTTCATAGGTAGGTAGCCGTAAAATAATGTTTTTCGATTAAGGACTGATCTAGCTTATTTTAGGGTCGTCAGATGATTTTTAGCCTCAGATGATTTAAGCATCAAGACTCTGATTGTATGCTCCATTGATCATTGTTCCTTAATAAACATGGTCAACATGGTCAGGGTATCAATAAAACATACAGTACGTACCCATTCATTTGGTTTTGTCGATTTTTGAAAATATTGTATCAACATTTCAACATAAACCAAGGAATGCAAGAAATTCTTCAGCGTATAGTGTAACACCTGAAAAATATGATTGTTTTAAAATAATAAACCTTTTTATCTAAATCTAATACGTATTCCAGTAGTAAACTTTCAGAAAGCAAACTAACCAATACTTGAAAAATATTTTTATAAATATTGTAACTTTTCATTATGAGAAGATAAATTTCGAACAATTTTTTGGGATACGTTTTGGTCTGGTGATCATTGAAAGAGTCCAAAACATGATAATTCCATTGAATAACTTTATCTTTAAGCAACTTCATAAATCTGATTGCATAAATTATATCAGCATCAAAAGCTATTAACACCACCATATTCATAATGATATAAAACGGCAAATCTGGATAGATTACATAATTATAAATGGTGAATAAAATGTAGCAAGAAAAAAGCAGAATTATACTAATCCAGTTAGTCTTGATAAGTCTCTTGAAATAAACTTTATTGTTGACAAATCTATGAACTTCTTGAATGGTCAAAATTAACATAACGTATTTCTGCGATTGAAATAGATTAACCAAAAAATTCATCAAAAAACCGAAAAAGTTAAATGAAAAGTCGGTATACGTGCCGATATCCTGAATTTCTAAAAAGACATATTGTTGTGCCTGAGCATCACAGTAATGAATAACTCGATAAACATATTCAGACATTGTAATCACTGTACCACAAAGCAAAATAACTTTATATAAGAAATCATTCTGAGTTATGGCATCGTTTTTAATGCGAAACTTCGGCCCTAATAGAAGGATTTGCATTAAGGACAAAGGTAGCAGCATTGACTGCATATCTTTATCTACAATTTTATCCAAAGGAACATCTATTTGGAAATGTTGATCAATATTTTGTTTTTTCCTTCTTATGAAATACATCATTTTATAAACACTTTTTGAACGCATGTGAGGACTACATTAAATGGACTCAATTGATTGGTTTTAAAAGTAATGCACGATGGCTGTCCAACCACAAGTGGTTTTATTAATGATGTGAAAAGTAATTATATTAATAGATACGAGTAAATATCTTATATTAAATTGAAATAAACCTAATATTTAACAAGTAGCACGCCCGTTGACGTTGCAGTACCTAAGTTGATGGTCAAATAATAATACTTGCAGTCACATAGCTTATTTCATAGTTTAGCTCAGTCCTGATCTTCAGACCTTCCGATAGGTGGTTTTATACTTCCAGACCTTGTAACATAATCAATAGAATCATGCTAACCAGAGAGAGAGAAACAAAAGACTTTATGAAAGATGATATTATTATGCACCTAATAGATAGGGCGTGAGTGAGAGAGAGACTGAGTTATCGGCTCGCGTTCAAGTTTTAATTTCGCAAAATAAAGCCTATCTGGGGTCCTATCTATCTCTGCATCAACATTCATCAAAATTGACTTAGTCATTTAGGCGTAAAAGCATAACAAATAAACAAAAAAACTCACTTTCACTTCAGAACTCTCTACAATCTTAAAATGTGTCCTTTTAGAGATTGTAGAAAGTTATAAATGCAAATGTGAGTTTTTTTATGTACTGAACCTCCTACAAAATAAAACGAAAAAGAGATTTATGGACTTTTATGAAACATTAACTTTTATAAATAAAAAGTACCTTAACACAAAAACAACAGTTGATGATAGCGCTGTGAACTGCAAACAAAATATTGAAAAATATTATTAACATACACAGGGTGCAACAAAGGTGCATGTTTGCTACTCTAATAGTTCACCAGTTATTTTGAAGTCCCAACCAATAGGGCCTGTTGCAACCGTGCAATAAAATAAAAACTGGCCAAGTGCAAGGTGAATTTGCACACGAAGGGTTCCGTACCATAAGTCGGATAAAACCATGTTTCTTGTATGGGAGGCCCTATTATTTTTATTTTTATTTGTGGGAAATAATACAATTACTAGATTTAACTAATTAAACTTCGGTTTATTGCACGATAGTGAAATACATTCAATGACTTGACAGATATATGTTGCAAGGGCAGTGGCGCGGAAGGTGGCCAAAAACTGTACTACATTAAGTTTTAAATTGTGGCAAGGGCGATGTTTATATTCTTCCAACATCCTCTCTTAAACATAAGCCCATCTTGGATGAACAAAAAAAAGCTTGGAGTATGTCGTTGCTTTCGTGAGAGCATCCGCAACCATCATATCAGTCTGTATATAGCGGACTTCAATTGTCCCTCCTAGTACTTTGTCACGAATAAAGTGGTGCCTCACGTCTATGTGTTTCGTTCTGGAATGATAACCATCAGTACCTGAAAGCTTTATAGAACTTTGATTATCACTGTAAATGATCATAGATTTATTTTTCATCTGTGGCCAAAAACATTCTTGAAATTGCTTCAGCCATAAAGCTTCCTGTACACAGGATGATAATGACATATACTCTGCTTCCGTTGTGGACAGAGCAACCGTAGGTTGTCTCCTCGAGTTCCAGCTGATTGTTCCTCCCTGAAAAACGAATGCATAACCAGTGCAGGAGCGCCGATCATCCTCTGAACTAGCCCAATCAGCATCACAATAACCATGAGCCATAGTCTCTTCAGAGTTCTGCTTGTAAGTCAGCCTATAATCTTGAGTGCCTTTCAAGTAACGCATGACGCGCTTAAGAGCAACCCAGTGCTGCATTTCGGGCTTGCAATTATATTTGCTTAACGTATTGACAGCAAAGCTAATGTCGGGCCTGGTTACTTGTGATATGTATAATAAGCACCCTATTATCTCTTGATAAGGAAATTCTATAATACTTATTTCCTCTGTATTTCCTTTTCTATTCAATTTTGTATTCGGTTCCATTGGGGTTTTGACCGTCTTACAATTGGCCATACCATATTTTTTTAACACTTCTAGTATGTACTTTCTTTGGTCCAAGTATATTACTCCTCTCTTCCTGTCTCGTTCTACATGAATACCAATGCAACAGCTCACATCTCCAAGATCTTTAATTTTAAACTGTTTATGTAACTGTTCTTTTATATAACTTTTTGTTTCTTGATTATTAGTAAATAATAACAGATCGTCCACATAGACAGCCAGGAAAGTTACATTATTTTCATTTTCAATTCTGAAGTAAATACAGGGATCTAGTTTAGATTGGGATAGGCCCATTTCTTTCAATGTAAAGTCAATCTTTTTATTCCATTGCCTGCTGGCTTGTTTTAAACCATACAATGATTTTTTTAATAAACATACACTTTCTTTTTGACCATTCTCATACATGGGTGGCTGTCTCATGTAGATTTCTTCTTCTATGTCACCTTGTAGAAATGCTGACACAGCATCCATTTGACTTATGTCTAAATCATGTTTAACAGCCAAAGCAAACAAGTATCTCAAGGATGCAAGCCTTACAACCGGTGAAAAAACCTCAGTGTAATCAATTCCTGGTTTCTGAGAACAACCCTTTATTACCAGTCTTGCCTTGTGTTTTACTATGTCTCCATTTTCGTTTGTCTTTGTTTTGAAAACCCATTTGCATGGTATGGAATGTTTATCATCTGGCAGAGTAGTAACTACCCATGTGTTGTTGTCCAACAGAGATTTGTACTCTTCATCCATTGCCTGTTTCCATTGTTTTGCATTTGGACCTGATAAAGCTTCTTCAGCAGTCAGTGGATCTGGAGCCTGCGTAACACACATGTAATTATTGCCTTGCATTTTGTGTCTCTGATGTGACCTCAGTGTGATGTTTCTTTGAAAGTTATTATCATAATCATCATCGTTATATTCATCTGTATCAGGATAATATGTTTCGTCATCACTTCTCCTATTCATAATACAACTATCAAATGAGGTATCATTACTAGGTGATGATGTTATGTCTAGTATATTGGGTGAGCTATCATCAACATTTATTGTGTCTTCTACTGACAAATTATGTGAGTCATTTTCAGATAGGATAGGGATAATAGCATATTGTGGCAATGAAGTAGGCATTTTCTGAGTGATATTTTCGCTGTAATCACATTTTTCGACGAATGTCGCATCTCTACTGATTACCACTTTCTTATTAACTGGATCAAAGAATCTATATCCCTTTGTGTTCTCACAGTAGCCTATGAACACTAATTCACGTGATTTACGATCCCATTTTAAACGATTTTGTTTAGGAACATGTACCATGGCCTTGGAACCAAATATCTTCAAATGTGAAAGGTTTGGTTTCTTACCACTCCATTTTTCATACGGTGTTACCTCAGCCAGCACTCGTGACGGGGATCTGTTGATGATATAGGCTGCAGTAGCGACTGCCTCCGCCCAAAAAGATTTTTGCAGTTTTGCTTCAAACAGCATGCACTTAGCACGCTCCACTAGCGTTCTGTTCATTCTCTCCGCTAGCCCATTTTGCTCCGGTGTATATGGGGTGCTAGTCTGATGTTTGATGCCAGAAGCTGCTAGTAAATTAGATAATTCTTTATTACAATATTCTTTACCATTGTCGCTTCTTAGAATTTTAATTTTCTTTCCTAGTTCATTCTCTACTTCAATTTTAAATTTCTCAAACACTGATCTAATATCCATTTTATTATTTAGAAAATAAACATATACTTTTCGAGAGTAATCATCTATGAAGGTTATGAAATACTTTCCACCACCAGCAGACGGAGTCTCCATCGGACCACACAGATCTGTATGAATTATCTCAAGTAATTCATTTGCTCTAGAACCAGAATTTGGAAACGGTAATCGTGTTTGTTTTGCTTCACAACATGGTATACAAACACTATCAATTTCTTTGTTACTTATAGCAATACCCTCAGCACACAATTCTAACCTCTTTACATCAGCCATATTCAAATGCCCCATTCTCTTATGCCATGTAGTTGAATCTGACTCTGACTTACTTACACTTTTCACAGCATATGCATTACCAGTAACAGTATTGAGTTTGTACATGCTATTGGTCAGCCTCGCCGTTGCTACTAAATTCTTATTGACATTGTATATATTACATCCAGTGTCAGTGAATTCTATTTTACAGCCACTCTTTGTTAACTGACTGACCGATAGCAGGTTTGCACTCAATTGAGGGATAAGTAAAACATTTCTCACCTGGATTTGACATTCATTTCTATTTAACTTGGTTTGTACATTTATATTACCCATACTTTGCACGGAGACTGCTTCACTGTTTGCCACCATTATTTTTTGAATCGGAGGTGATTTTATGTCATACAACCAATCTGAGCGTCTTGTCATGTGCATTGTAGCGCCTGAATCGATATACCAGTCATCCTGATTCAATGTACTGTAAGCTGAAAATATTGCTGAAAAGTTGTTTTGATTAGTTTTTTTTGAATCATTTTTTTGCAATTTGCACTGGTTTTTAAAGTGTCCATATTTGTTACAGTTGTAGCAACGGGGGCCCTTTCCTTTTGGCTTTGTACTATTCTTAGAGGTGTGTTTGTGCTTAGTAAAGAATGCAGAACTTTCGGATACTGTGACTTCCTGTAAAAGTTTTGTTTTAATAGAATCTGATGAGATTTTGATGCCAGAACTTTCCAGACCCATGATCATAGGGTTATATTTGTCGGGTAACCCTGCCAACATGAGTGTTCCCAGCCATTCATCTCCAACTTCGAAGCCAATGTTCCGCAATTTATGAGCTGTACTCATAATTTTATTCACATATTCTTCTATACTAGGACAGTTATCTAATGAAGTGTTGATTAAATCCTTCAGTAGGCCAACTTTCCTAGACAGCCCGGAGTCTTCAAATGCATTTCGAAGGTTTTGCCAAACTTGTTTCGATGACGTGGCATTTTCTATATGCACGTAGTTTATCGGTTCGACCAACAAAATTATCTTTGACTTGGCTTTAACATCTTTCTTCGGATCGACCTCGGTGCCAGGATCAACACATTCCCATAAGTCGTCCAACTCCAAATATGACTTTACTGCGAATTTCCACGTTGAATAATTTTCCCGGCCGGCTAATTTCTCAATTTGTAGGTTAGTCGTAGCCATTATTCACAGAGTGATTCGGATTCGCGTTCTTTGTACTTAAAACTTTGCAATAAATATTTAATACTGATCTAATAAAGGTATATGAGACGGCCCATAACCTGTGGGAAATAATACAATTACTAGATTTAACTAATTAAACTTCGGTTTATTGCACGATAGTGAAATACATTCAATGACTTGACAGATATAAGTTGCAAGGGCAGTGGCGCGGAAGGTGGCCAAAAACTGTACTACATTAAGTTTTAAATTGTGGCAAGGGCGATGTTTATATTCTTCCAACATTATTATTTATTATCATAGCGGCAACAGAAATATATCATCTGTGAAAATTTCAACTGTCTAGCTATCACGGTTCATGAGATACAGCCTGGTGACAGACAGACAGACGGACAGTAGAGTCTTAGTACGGAACCCTAAAAAATCAAGATAAAGAACCAAACCTAGGACCTTACTTGCAAACTAGACAAGCTGCTGATATAATCATTTAAAATATTAATAATCTTTATGACCTACTTTACGAATACGTTCTTTTGCTCTTTGGTGTTTTAACCGATTTAAAAAAAAAAGGAGGAGGTTATATGTTCGACTGTTTATTTTTTATGTATGCTCACCGATTTTTCCCCCATTTTCATTTGAAAGAGCATACTCCCGAGATGGGGGGACCAACCATTGGCAGGATCTGATGATGGAATCCCAGGGAAATCGAAGCCAACTCTCAAATTTTAAAGGTATTAACAATATTTTACCGACTTCATTTTCAAATGTTTTCTAACGCAATTCAGATAATTGTGCCTGGTAATCAACATATACGGGACACAGATACGGCAAACAAGTAAATCTGAATTAACATATTTTTGGGGTTACCTATTCGGGTACAACTCAAAGTCAAAGTCAACTTTATTGTTTACTAACCGTGCTTGATGATTATTTTTTCGTTGGGTTGAGTTATAGCTATATTGCATTTGCATTGGACGGTGAACTTCAAAGATAAACCCGTGACTTCTTCAACTTAAAATCAATAAAATCTAGTACCTACCAGAGCAAAGTAGATATTCAACTATGAACTGGTCTGGACTTGGAGTGCGAAGGCACATAATGTAATTCCTTAACGGCAAATAGTGCAACCACTCATTTTGGGAATAATGTCACTTAGTTGTGGGGTATCATCACTTAAAAGTGGAAAATAAAAAACTTTTTACAAAAAATACAACCGACTTCCAAAATAAAAAACACTACTAAATATAAAATAACTTTAATTTCGGAAGTCGGTGTCAAAAAACGAAAAAAAAACCGACTGTATTTTTTGTAATTTTTTTTTACAAAATTCGGTCAAAATCTCAACATACAAATGCAAAAAAATATTCAACGTGTAGTGTAAAGTCTAAATATGATTTTTTTTAATATAAATTAAATTTACTCGCTGCAAAAAAAATAAAAGAAGACTTTCTGGAACTAATCATAAATTAAAAAATCTTTTTGTAAATATTGTAATTTTTTATATATTATTTTTTATATTTTGACGGTACACTTCGAACAATCTTCTCCGACATTTCATTTTGTTGATCAACGAACGCGTATAAAATCTGACGAGTCCACTGAACAATTTTATCTTCAAGCAACTTCATATATCTTATTGCATGGAAATTAGTATCAAAAGCTATTTTAGTCAATGTGTTAATGACATAATGTGGTAAGTCTGGATGTATAACGCGATTATAAATAAATGCAATTGTTTCTGGTAAAACTCTTTAAATTGGAACTGACAACTCTGTGAAATTTTATATTGGTTGGTTGAAAGTGAACAAAATAACAGGTTCCTCTTAAATAGAAGCAAATTTGTCAAAAAGTTATGTAAAATACTGGAACAATCCAAGAAAACGTCTCAAAAAGCGGCAAATTTCTGCATATCAAGTATTCTGAAACCTTCTACCCATATGAATGTTCCAAATAGCAACAATATTTTATAAAAGAAACCATTTGGAGTTATGACACAGTTATAAATGCGAAACTTTGGACTCAACACAAAGGCTTGTGTTAGTGTCAAAGGTAACATCATAGACTGCATATATTTATCACACTATTATTATAAAACTCTTCAGTTTGAAAACGTTTTACAGTGTTTTGTTTTTTTCTTCTTACGAAAGGAAATATTTTGAAAGCACTTTATGAACGTTAATGAACTCTTATATTTATGAAATATGGAATAAATACATTGAAAAGGTGATTGGTTAGTTTTTTAATGTCTAAGGTTGGATGACGTAAGATCCACACTGACAATTAGGTACTTATCGTAATTGGATGTGGGTGGGGGTTGAGACTTGATACTTTTCCAGGCTATTATAAAATGCATTGCCATTATATTTTTTATTATCAATACTAAACAGACCATTTCGCCAACAAAATAAATATGACCAACATAATGTCTGGACACATACAAGTTTTTTTTTTGTGGTTCTTCCTGGAATATTAGTGTAGCTTAAAAATAACAAGGCGGCACACAGCTGCAATAGGAGATGGAGGAGTCTAATCCGACTTCGCTGGGCTGCGTCCAGGAAGCTGCGCGGTAACTTCGGTTCCTTATCCTTTTGCATACAATTTTAATATATAATACAAAATGGTATACTTTCGCATTACAGCTGACGCATATTTTCTCAAATCGTAATAATGTTTAAGCATAACATTTTAAAGCCTACAATTAATTTAGATTTTTAAATTATCTATCATTATTGTAATCCTCAAATGATTAGGGAGTCGCCTTTAGCAACAGATGCATGCAATCAATAATTTTAGTAATTAAAAAATAGATTTTAACACATAAAAACGAATAAGAACGTGGAACGTGATGATAGGATATCGAACGTTAATAATGTGCTTTTAGATGTAGTTTATTCCTCTTTTAATGAGTTAATAGCCTCTGAATAACGAAGAAAAACGCGCTATCGCAAGGTTTTGGTCGGGGTAGCGCCTTAAATATTAGGGCGACGGAGCGAAGTGGTGTCCGTCGCTCCGTCGCCCTAAAATGCATGCAGCATGCAAGTGAGCATACAACATGCAGCAGGCATGGTTTCTGTCAGGGCTCCGGCGCTGCGGGGCTTCAATTACACTCTAGGGGTAGGGCAGACATGACTACGTGGAGTCGGTTTTGAAGCGATTCGTTTCTATCACTAACTTGTGTAGCACAATATGTTGCACGTGTGTGCACATTGTGTTTTACTTTTGTAATATCGCTGCGATAGCATTTTCTTTCGTGTTTTTTTGTTTCGTTGGCGGCTTCTGTTGATATTAGCCAACTTCTTCAGGAAAAACGCTCTTCCTCAACCGTACAAAGATCTCGATTGAAACTGTCCACCGTAAGTTTCTAAGAGCTCTGCATTACAGATGCTGCCACAGCCACGGTTGCATAATGTGTTGCTTTTGTTTGTGCGCATAATATGTTGCTTAAAACTACAAACTGTCAACCCTAGAATCCAGAAGACTGCTTCTCGGAGCGATGTTTCTACATGGTATTGTGCATAATAAATATGATTGTCCCGACTTACCAAATAAACTCTGTTACATCGTTCCGAGGACAGTAGTGCGCAGACAAGCGCGTTCATACCGCTTACTATCTACTAATATCAGACACGTCTGCAATTCAAATGCTGGTTTTCGCGCTCCTCTGCGCCAACTTGTGGATTCCTACAACACTAGATTTGAAAACATCTATATTTTTAATCTTACATCATACCAATTTAGGAAATTGTAGTCGATTCTATCCTAACTTTATAAATTATTATGTTGTGTAACTTTTTTTTCTGGTTTTCTATCTCGTACATCATAAAAAAGTAATCATTCATTCAATTTATCAACCACTGAATTTAATCGTTCACTCCATTCACTCATGTATTTTGTTTTCATGTTTTTCTGTTCTCACGTAGCAATGAAAATCATTATATTAGTAATAAGTGGATAATGTTGCTAGTAGTATAATAAGTATTTTGTTTAACAAGTAAGACAGTATGTATAACATTTAATTGTACTGCTGTTTTATCCCGAAATTAAAAAAAAAAAGACATCAGGTATATTTTCCGGAGACAAGTAGGCCAAAGCTACATAATAACGTATTTTCAAGGCGACCTACAACAACAGACTGTGCTATATCCCTCACTGAGCCCACTCCCTCATATCTTTCTACAAATGTTTTACCTACAAAACACAAAAACACAATTTATTAAATAATGTAATAACAGCACTGAAGAGAATGGGCACTGGAAGAGATTCCTACACAAGAATAGGAGATGGTCGTTTCAAGAGGATTTCCCAGCAGCAACCAGCTGTTGGATTCAATCTATTCTTGTTATTTTATATTTACTTTTGTGTTTTTTTATACTTATTTAACAAAGAACTTATTGTATTGAATGATTGGTAATCTGAGTACGTACGTCTTTCCCTCGGGAGCATGTACGAGCCAATAATGCTCATACAGCGAATTGACGCGATGCGCTCTACATTTTGATTTCCAATACAATAAACGCTAGTCGTAACAAAACCGCTATCACGAGTGAACGGGTCAATTATTACTTATAACAAATACATAACGTGGGACTCAGACGCCAAATATACTCCTAGATAGAAACATGTAAGTCTTCTTCTCATTGAACTATTACAACTGAATGGTGTTACTAACACTAATAACACCATGCCAGTCAAGGACAAAAATCCCACCACCCACGGCCACAACCACCGCCACCATCATCGTCAGCAACCTGACTGGATTGTGGCAGGAAATTCTATTTTGACTGTATTTATTGTCGCCAATTCGAAATAGGATATTATTTGTTCCGGATTCAAATCGATGTTAAATTCGGAAAAATATTCTTTCAACTGTCGAAAAAACTTAATATAACAGACTTCCGTCTTTTTGTGAAGAAATCCGTACACCGAGGGTAATATTCGTCCACAACCTCCTGTGCTAACAATGCCATGAACTGAAAAGATTTGTGTAAATATTATAGGGCAGGTTCGAAATATCCCATCCACAAATAAAACTGGCGATTCACTTAACTTTCGCAGGTTCGTTTCAGTTGCAAATAATAACAAGCGACCATTATCCCCAGACAAACTCAGATTGGAATATATTCGCAACAGTTTTTTGAATCAGCTCGTTGACGCAATGTGTTTTCGAACTGGCGTACCAATCGTAAAGTTTTTCGAAATCGCGTGCGTTGCAATAACATTATTCGAATCTTCATATCACTCCCCAAGTAAATACCTCTTATTAATTTAAAAATTCATACATCCTCAGTAGTTTCTCAAAATATCTCATAATTTGCCAACAAACAAAAACACGCAGAGTGAGAGTGGTAGAGTGGAAGCATGGACCTAAATAATTTTAAAAGAACGGACCTTTTTATAGTAAAGAATCATATTTTGTAGAACACATACCCGAAACATAATCATCGACATGCCAATCAAAAGAATATGTAACTTAATTCAACCGTATCATAACAATTTATTAGTGAGTTCAGGTGTTAATGCGGTAATTCCTAAAATCAGCTGTTTGTTAACCTACCTTATCTTACACAAAAAATAAACAGTAGAAACGATAAACAACATTACTTAGATTACTATAGAAATTCAAGTTGTAATATAACGATAGTGTAAGTAGTGATGAGGGCACACAAGTGCAATGATAGTTCGGCGTCTATGATGAACAGGCCACAGGCGTGCATCTTCTTGAAGGTCGTTTTTTGTATTCGTCGGATATTCTTGCAAACTCTTTTTTGGGTACCTGTAAAATATATTAGGTGAGTTTTAAGGCACAGAGATCAATCAGTCACCAGCTTAATATCCTGTATTTTTATAATTAAATTAATATTGTAATAAATAAATATCTTTTTTTCAAAATCCCGATCGCCGAAACATAACTGGCGCAGTCGGTAGGATCGCGACATTCTAAGATCGAACCCAACTCTTCATCTTAAGAGCGACGGTTCTCAAATCGTTTTTTCGTGATCTACAAAGAACCTATCGCGCGGTCGGCCACCTCTATGGTCATCAGGGTGAATCTCCGGAGAATTGGAGGAATCTGCGTTGGAGGAGTCTCGACTCGACAGGAGATGCACTGGCTGCTTTGGTAAGTGCTCTTGTTTTACCATGTGTCCTTGCTAGATTTCCTGCCTTATTTTAATTTGTGTATTTTATGTTAGTATATGTGTGTCTGTCTCTAAGCTAAAATCGCAGTAGGTAACCACAAAATTATAATAAGTAGCGTTAAGTATCCCACGAGTAAATTCCAAGTGTTTAATTTGACACCTCTATTGTTTTGCGTCAAGCACCACTGGGCAGACAAGCTACAGAAAAACAATGTCGCTCTGGGACTATGATGCTATAAACTATAAACCTTATAAACTTATCGCAGATTTAAGGCCAAGATATGATGGCAATCCTAAATTATTCAATTGTTATATTAGGGAAGTAGTAAACTTATTACAGTTAACTTCTGAAACAGATCGTTCGCGCCCAGCTTTCATCTGCTTGATTAAAAGTAGACTCAGTGGTCCAACCATATACGCAATAGCGTACGAAGGCTACTTAAACTCATGGATATCAATTAAGAACGCGTTAATAAGGCGCCTAGGCGAACCATTAAATGAAATACAAGTAATGCAGGAGCTAACGCGATTGCGTAAGTCTAAGACAGATGAGGAGGCTGTCATATAATAGAGCTAACTACAATAATAATCATTCAACGTCACAAGCAAAGCCAAAGGAGCTACCCAAACAACCAGGCAATAATAACCCCATCCGTAATACAGCAAACCCGTTTGTACCTGGCTTCATTTGATTGTTCCCTCCAAAACTTTGTACCTCAACAAAATAACATGACCCCTGAACAGCGCCAACAATGGGTACAATCTATATTGCCCTGGAAGGCCAAACCAGGATCAGGTAACTCTAGACCTAATGGTTCAAGTAACTTTAGGAATCAACCTAACATTCCAAAATCATCGGTTCCCACGCCAGAGGAATCATCGGACGTCACAATGCGTACGGCAGGTAAACCAGAAAAACCATAGTTCGCACAGCAGTTGTTCTACATTCCAATTCAAATGGCCACTCAAGATCAACCAGGATCCAGCGGTTGAATTCCAATTCAAACATACCAACCCCATGACAGTTATAAAAGCTTTCCGGCAAATCAAAATCAAATTGACCGAAGACTTATGGGGAATGTCTATCAAAGTGTGCACGTCTATAATTGAGACCATAGCACCTTACTTGGCTTTAATATTCAATTTATGTGTAGACCAAGGAGTCTTTCCGGATATAATGAAATACAGTAAGGTTATACCACTTTTTAAATCCAGTGACAGTAAAGATGCCAATAATTATAGACTTGTATCCGTATTGCCGGTTTTCAGCAAAGTATTTGAAAAAGTGATGCTCAATCAAATGCTCATTCATTTTAACATCAATAAAATCTTACACGATCAACAGTATGGTTTTACCAAAGGTCGTTGTACGACTGACGCTGGTGTCACGTTGTTAAAACACATGTATACAGCGTAAGAAGAGGCGCAAGATGCCATAGGAACCTTTTGTGACCTCTCCAAGGCATTTGATTGCGTAAATCACGAAACCTTGCTCCTCAAACTAACCACCTACCTTTACCGAATGTCAAAAGTAATACTTGCGACATAGTATTGAACAAAGAGAAACTTGAATACGTCGAAGACACGGTTTTCCTAGGGATCACGCTTGACTCAAGGCTACAATGGGGTCCTCATTTAACATCTCTTGCAGGACGGCTAAGTTCAGCAGCATATGCTGTCAGAAAAATCCGTCAATTTACTGATATAGATACCGCGAGGCTGGTTTATTTTAGTTACTTTCATAGTATAATGTCTTACGGTATCTTATTATGGGGACGAGCTGCAGACATTGAGTCTATATTTATTCTGCAGAAAAGAGCCATCAAAGCCATATACCATCTTGGTCAGCGCGATTCCCTAAGGGAACTGTTTAAGGATATTAACATCATGATGGTACCTTGTCAATACATATACGAAAACATTATGTATGTTCAGATAAATCTTCATCTTTTTAGAATATTTGTTGATGAGGTTTAATTTGAAATTGGCATTAAGACAGCCTACTCGCATGGCAAGCATGAAATGCATAGATAATTTTGCGCATAACTTTGGTAAATCTTGCAAAACTGATGTCATAGAATTTGCGTTGTCCGATCACACAGCACAGCTCCTACACTGTCCTGTTCAAACACAATGTGTCATAAATAGTTGGTATGCGACTAAAAGGGATGATAGTGTGGAAAATATAACCAAGTTCAAAGGCTACATCAAGAGTCTTTCCTTTTCTGATATTTACGACACGGATGATCCGAATGTAGCTTACAGTAGTTTTATCGACACTTTCAAGCTTTGGTATGATCTGTGCTTTCCGATTAAATTTATCAAAATTGATGTGATTAAAAAACTTAAGTGGCTGTCAAAAGGAATTAAACTATGCAGCCAAAGAAAAAGAAAACTTCTGTGGCAGATGATACTAAACCGAAATACAGAAAATAAAACTAAATTCACAGAATATTCGAAAATGCACAAAAAAATTATTAACTTGACACAAAAAGCACAAAACAATCAAAGAATCTATTTATCTAAAAATAAATCTAAAACTACGTGGCAAATTATTAATCGCGCAAAGCATAATTTACCCAAACGAAACATTTATAAAATTAAGGTCAGAAACCGTATTCTATCTAATCCCAATAGTATTGCTGAAGCGTTTAATAACTACTTTATCGATAAAATACAGCCAAAACAGAATGATACCGGGGAACCCAAACGCTTTAAAATAAACACGAGCACTCAATCAATGTTCATGTCGCCTGGTGTACCTTTAGAAATACATAAAGTAATAATGACATTGAATAATACAAGTAGCGTAGGGTATGATGGTATCAGTACAAAAATATTGAAACACGTATCTATGGAAATAAGTGGTCACCTTAGTCAAATAATTAATCTCTCTATCAGCGCAGGCATCTTCCCAGATGCCTTAAAAACTTCAATTATAAAGCCAATGTTTAAGAAAGAAAATAGAAAATTAATGGAATATTACCGGCCAATCGCACTCATACCTGTGATTTCCAAAATATTTGAGAAATAAATTTATAACGAACTTTACAAATTTATTAACAAAAATAACGTTCTTTATGACGAACAAAAAGGGTTTAGACAACATAGGACTATTAATATGGCTATATTTGACTTTATATATAATGTGATACAGAATGTCGATAAACGAATACCAGTATGTAGCATTTTTTGTGACATGACTCAGGCCTTTGACTACGTTGATTATGCTATTCTATTGAGAAAACTTGAAGCTTATGGCATTAGAGGCAATTTACTTAGTCTTCTTGAGTCTTACTTAAAAGGCCAAAAACAAATAACTGAAATTTGTCAAATTAATCCAGTTACCAAGCGTGAAGAGATATATAGATCCTCAGAGCGTGAAGTTATCTTTGACGTACCCCAGGGAAGCGTATTGGGTCCTTTCATATTCATACTGTACATAAACGATCTACCTAAATGCATTGAACAAGCAATGACACTGTTTTGCGGACGTTAGTACCGTGACAATACCATGTAAAAGTGTGGAGACATATGAATGGGACATTAACAATTGTTTACAAAATGTTGTAAATTGGTTAGAAGAAAATAATTTAAAAATTAACTTAAATAAAACAAAAGTTGTGAATTTCAATCAGCGGACTACCAGCTTTAGCCCTTATATACACAACAAAAATGAACTTGTAGAAGAAGTAGAAAATACTAAATTTCTGGGACTTTTAATAGATAAAAATCTAAATTGGAAAGCACACACTGATAGTTTATGTAAGAGAATTAGTAGGTCCGCATACGCTCTGCATTCACTATCTCCAGTAATTAACATGGATGCACTATTAATTGCTTATTATGGCATAGTAGAATCGCACTTACGTTACGGTGTAATATTCGGGGGAAATTCAACCGGTAGAGAAACAGTTTTTAAAGCCCAGAAAAGATGCTTACGGGCTATGTTTAAGCTTAAATCTACTGATAGTTGCATGCCATACTTTAAACAACACAAAATATTAACACTTCCTAGCTTGTACATAATGGAGGTAGCTGTGTTTGTGAAGTCAAACCCAAATCGTTTTAAACGTCTAGCCGACGTAGTCCCACGTAATAGACGCGACAATAGCCAAGTATGCTCCCATCCCGCCAAAACGGCATTACTGCGTAAGAGTGTCTATTGCATGGGTCCGGTTATTTATAATAAATTACCTAAGCAATGGAAAGAACTACCATTAACAATATTCAAAACTAGGCTTAAACGTTAAAAAGCGTTTAAGCATAAAGCATATTATAATATCAGCGAATTCCTTACGGAGAAAGAATTTGTTTGTTCCCCAAATTGATTTGCTTTTTTTTTTTTTTTTGACACTAATTTTGAATATACATGACATTTTAAACGAAATGGTTATTACAATTAATTTAAATTTTTGACATTGTGATTTCTTACTTTTATTATTTATTTGTCTACTGAGACTAATTTTGTACGCCATAATGGCAAAACATGTAAGTACTCAATGTCAGGACTTGTAAGCTGTAATCATCACATTCTCTAAAACTGTAATTTTGTATCACGTATCTTAAAAGTCATATGCTTTTTATCAAAAAAATTCAATCCATTTTTGTAGTAGTGCTCTTCAATGTATCATAATATAATTGCCTTTGTTATTGTTTTAGCGTGAAACTCTTATTTAACTTTTGCATGCCTGTTGGTAAGATATGGCTGAACCTATATGTTTAAAAATTATTACCTTTTACTGTACCCATATTTGCAAAATAAACGACTTACTTACTTACTTACTTAGTAAGATTAGTGATAGGCATAATTTTAATACTACAAACAGGAATTAATTAGATCAACCCCGATTCGGATTGGCTAAAGTACACACTTCTTTTATGGGATATTGAATACAATACTTAATAAAGTTTTATAATAAAATACCACGTGAGATTCTCGAACTGAATGTGAAAAATTTAAAACATGCATAAAACGCGGAATCGGATCGGAACACGGAATCGGCCTTCTGCAAAAATTAAAGAGTAACATTGATTTGAAAAATAATGGGTTACGTACATCTACAGCGGAAATACCAATACACTTTAGTTCTCCACCCAAAAAGATAGGTAGATGCGAAAAGTTTGTCAAAGTAAAAATTAATTACTTAGATGGACAATAACCTTCACGATGATTTAATTTGGTCAGATGGTTTAATGTCCCCAGCAGCTATAGTTAACGTTACAAACGGCTATTTTAAAACATCGGTAATTAATCATAGTGATCAAAAGAAGTGTATCCCGTTTAACCCGTCAATCGAATTAGAGATATTTTCCAATTCCAATAAAAACGATAGTCATGAAATTAATACCATAAAAGTTCAAACTAACATTGATCATTTACTAAACGAAACCCTAAAGAAAATCCGTACAAATCACATGAACGAAAAAGAAAAGCGCCAAATAACTCGGTTATGTTATCAGTATAGGGACTTGTTCTATGCAGAAGATATAATACTCACATTCACACACGCTGTCCAACACGAGCTCAGATTAAGCGAGAATACACCAGTTTTTGTACGTAGTTACAGACAAGCTCCTCAACAACGCGAAGAAATTCGTAAACAAGTAGATAAGCTCCTTCAGCAAGGTATCGTGCGAGAGAGCATATCTCCTTGGTCATGTCCCGTGCATATTGTACCAACCCGATTCCTCAGGAAACGTCAAATGGAGACTTGTAATTGACTACAGACGACACAACGACCGTATCATTGAAGATAAATACCCCTTACCAAATATACACGACACATTAGATAGATTAGGACGAGCAATACTTCACAACCCTAGATCTTGCTAGCGGTTTTCACCAAGTGGAAATGCACCCTATCGATATCGAAAAAACCGCTTTTACCACTGAACGAGAATACTCTGGGTTCCTTAGAATGCCCTTTGGACTTAAAAATGCACCAAGTACGTTTCAAAGGCTAATGGATCATATATTAAGAGGCATAGACAATGTTTACACCTACTTAGATGACGTAACAATAATATAGCTACGTCATTGCAACAACACATAGAAAAATTAAAACAAGTATTCGATCGATTCAAAACACACAATCTAAAGATTCAGCTATATAAATCACAGTTCCTACAAAAACAGGTTGAGTTCTTAGGTCATGAACTAACAGTTGAACGTTTAAAACCAAACAAAAACAAGATAAAAGCCGTACCTAACTTCCCCCTACCCAAGTCTCAGAAAGAAATAAAAGCCTTCCTAGGTTTAGTTGGCGTGGCTGAAATTCATCATCAAAATTCATCCAAATTCTAAGTCCATCAGGGTTCATTTCAAGCTACTACGGAGGCCTCATCTTGTTGCAGCACCTTCATCGCAGGAGCCGTCGTGCTCAACGCAACAGCAACCGTAACCATTACTCATGTAGATAACGACAATGGTATCCTCCTCCTTAAATAAGGTCAACTCCTTAAACAAGACAACTACTTTAGACTTGCTTGTGTCTACAACATTAGCAATCTGCACTTTACATCTACCCAATTGATGTCCCTATATGCAGCAACAAAAAACGCTGAGAATACAGCGTCCGGAGAGTTACATAAAACATATAGGAATCAAATAGAATATATATTATAGGTAAGAAGATTAAGAATATTATTAATATTAAGAATATTATAGGTAAGAAGATTAAGTTTTTAACGCCGCAAGTTAGAAAGCGACGCGGTCTTATAGATGGATTAGGTACTGTTGTTAAGTCTACAACGAGTAAACTCGACAATGAAGATGCAGCTAAGTTTGAAGAAGAAATTTTAAATATTAAAAACAGAGTTAGTAATGTTCAGGATTCACAGAGGAAATCCTTAGTATTAGCACATAATACAATCGATGAGTTCAGTAAACAGTTTACAAAATTAAATAACAATCAGGAACATTTGGCTAGTTTATTACTAATAATTATTAATAATTCCAACGATCTGTCTAACCATTTACATTTTCTAGATATTTACGTACAGATAGATTTTAGTTTACAGATAATTTTAGATAGGTTAATGTTATTAGAAGATGCTATGACAGGCTCAGATGGGTACCATGCATCCTAGTATTTTAAGTCCTCAGAATTTAATAGAAGAGTTAAGAAACTAAGAAAATATGTTTAAACCAGTAGCCAGTATTAGCATTAGTAGTACAGGATAGAGAAGTCAATTAAAGTTAAAGCTTACAGCACAGAACACTCAGTTAACTTTATACTCGAAATCCCCTCAATTACCACAAAAACCGATGACCTCATTCATCTCTATTCTATCCCAAATAAAGAAAACCTTACGATCATCCCCAAATCCTAGTAACGATTAGTAAGCTTACCTAGAAGAAGATTGTCAGCCATTAACCGACAACACCCAGCTTTGCAAGCTCCTAGACACTAGAAGAATGGAAGACACAGATGTCTGTATACTATCACTCATTCAGCATCGCCCAGGAAATAGCACTCACGCTAAGATGAACTTAAGAAGATGAAAAATTCAGAAGATCGGAGACAACAACTTGCTACGTGTTCACAGAGAAAACGAAGTCACCAAAACACAATGCAACACCAAGACAGATTACAAGAAGCTATTTGGAATTCATCTTGTTACACTAACAGAAGACTGCCAGATGAACGTCATGAACAAGACACTGCGTTCTTACACCGACACGGTCGTCATCAACGAAGTCATACCGTTACCGGAGCAACATCAAGTCTCAGAACAATCATTACAATAAGAACTCCAATTAGAAGACATCTCACTAGACAGCATCCATGAACTCATCAACAAAGCTAGCGACATCTCTGTGCCAGAAGAAGATAATTGGCCAATCATAGCAGCTACACTTAGCTGGAGCATAATCATCCTCTATATCCTACTGGTCGCAGCAGCATCCTGGAAGCTGTATCAATGGAAAACAAAGAACATCGCGGAGGACACCAAGGGCAGCGCGGACGCCACCAGAAGCAAAAGTCGCTTCCATCCTATGGAAGGAGGAGTTAACTCATCGTAACAGACGTTTTACGCTAAGTACGCAGTCACGGTCAGCATACGTCGTATTGCAATTATGCATTACCGGAAATTAGAGACAGTTATTTTTCTTTGTATTATATTCTAGTGTAGCAGGTTTGTACGGACAAACACAAGTTCAAGACGGAACGTTGTTTATTAAAAAATCACAAAGTAAACAAACTATAAGTAGACTAGTACAGTACAGGGAGCGGGACCCCGTGCGTGTGCTAGCGTAAGACTGGTTCTCAGAGCTGTCCGAATAGGTAAGTCGAAGCAGTCCGAGAGCGCAGTGAACACTGGCTGCGCACACGCCGGTGGTCGTGTTTTATACAGGCCGGCAGAGCTCGTCGGCGCACGGTGGGGCGGCCGCTTGCGGGGAGGCAACGCCCAGTATGACGTGTAGGTGGTACCGCGGCTCGAGCGCTCGGGTGTTGTTGATGTTATTGTTACAGTCTCCCCCTCTGGATCTGATGTCGTCCCGACGATGATCCAGCAAGTGGGTTCTTGGGTTTTCCGCGTTTCTTTGCTTGTCCTGTGTCACTGCCATGCTCCAGGGTTTGCTTTCGTGGTCGTCCTCTCTTCCGCAGGGGCTGTACAGGAGCTGGTAGCATGGATGACTCTCCGACATAAGGCACCAAAGCTGAGGAGTGATATACCCCAATCGCAACGTCTGACTTTTGTGGATCAGCAATTTCGTAAGAGGATGGACCGTGCCGTTTCTTGATAATGTAGGGTCCATCACGTCGTGGTGCGAATTTGTTACTAACACCCCGTGAGGCATTACTCAATGTATGGGTTGTAGCAAGTACCAGTTCACCAGGATTGTAACCCGGATCTTCTCGACGCCGTTTATCGACGTACTTCTTACGTCGTTCTTCGCCATGTTCCTGAATTTCTCGAGCTTGTTGCAAGGTATTGGCTAATTGCATCAACTTTGGGGTGATCTCTGGGACGAAGTTCTCGGATTGTAGAATCTTTCTGAAATCATGGGATGTGTCATCTGGTGTTCTCGGTTCCCTGCCAAAGGTTAAGAATGCCGGCGTGAATCCAGTTGATAGGCTGCTCGCGGTATTCATCGCGAACCTAATACTTGGGAGGTGCTCCGGCCATTCTCTGTGCTTATCCTTGACTAGGATAGCTAACTGGGGTTTTAAATCTCTGTTCTTCCTCTCCACTGGGTTCGTCTCTGGGTGATACACAGGAGTGAAGGCATGCTTGATGTTCATTGTATAAGCAACCTGTTGCATGACGGCACTGACGAATTGGGGTCCATTTTCACTGATCATACGACGAGGAAAACCGAAGCGAAGGAATATTTCGTTGATCAGAGTCATGGCGCAATTTTCTGCTGTGGCCTGATGTAAGGCGAAGAGTTCCACCCAACGCGTTGCCACATCTTCCACGATGAAAATCCATGTTTTGCCATCTAGAGAGGTTGGTAGGGGACCAAACAAATCAAAGGAAATGACTTCGAATCTTTGATTCATCACAGTAGTTTGGAGCAATCCCGCAGGTTTCTGATTCGATGACTTGTAACGCTGACACTCCAGGCAATTCTTTGTGTAACTCTCAATGTATTTTCTCATGCCAGTCCAGTAATACCTTGTTGAGATTCGGCGGTATGTTTTATCTGAACCGTAATGACCGGCCAAGGGATTGTCGTGATATGTTGACAATATATTGGCCCACTCATGTTCGGGTACTGCCAACTGGGCCTCCTCGGAATCTGAATGGGGACTATGACGGTAGAGTAGCCCATTATTCATCAAGTAGCCCTTGTTGCTCCAGTATACCGCTTTTTCGTCATTGTTCAGGCTTTCTAGGTCCTTCACTATCTGTTCTAATCTTTCATCTTTTAGCTGCTCATCTCTAATTTCAGCGGGACTCCGCAGGGGCATATCGATGGCCACTGTACAAATACCGCAGGTTCCTACTGTCTCATTATTACACGGCGGTCTGGAGAGAAAGTCAGCGACGACGTTTGTTTTCCCAGGAGCATATTTGATGGTAATGTTGAACGCCTGCAGCTGTAGGGCCCATCTCGCCAGCCTACCAGTAGGCGTCTTTAGTGACATGAGCCATTTCAGGGCTTGATGGTCCGTGATTACGGTGACAGACAGCCCTTCGATATATCCGCGAAATTTTGATACCGCCCAAACTACAGCAAGCGCCTCTCTTTCGGTGGTGGTATAATTCCGTTCAGCGGATGTCAGAAGACGACTAGCGAACTCTACAGGATGTTCGTCTTCACCCTCCCCCTGGACCAAAACTGCTCCTATTGCATAAGAGCTGGCGTCGCTTTTGATGACGTACGGCTCGGTTTCATCGGCTTGTCTCAAAATTGGAGCAGAAGTTAGACAATACTTCAACTCATTGTAGGCGTTTTGCTGTTCCTCTGTCCACTCCCAGCTAACATTCTTCTTTGTTAAGCGAGTCAGGGGTTCCGCAATTTTCGCAAAATTCTCTATGAATCTCCTATACCACGAGCACGTCTGCAGAAATGCAACTAGATGTTTCAGGTTTGAGGGCGTGGGTAGCTTCGCGATAGCTGCAGTCTTCTCAGGGTCCACTTGTAGACCGTCCGGCGTGATATAGTGTCCCAAGTATTTAATGGTGGAACAACAGAAATGGCATTTTTCTCGATTTGCGGTAAGCCCAAATTCTTTTAGCTGATTGAATACCTTTTGCAAGTCTTCCAAATGTCGTTGAAACATTTGCGAAAATATAGCCAGGTCATCCAAGTATGCCAACAGCTTCACGTCCGGTATACCTACTCGCATTCGGTCAATGAGTCGCTGAAATGTTGCTGGAGCGTTCTGTAAACCAAATGGCATACGGGTGAATTTGTATACGCCAAAAGGTGTGATGAATGCCGTCTTGTCCTGGTCCACTTTTCGAACGCCAATCTGCCAGTACCCAGCTTTCAAGTCTAGCAGGGACATGTAAGGCGTTGGTTTCGCTTCGTGCAGAAGATCATCAATCCTTGGAATAGGGTATGGGTCGGGTACAGTTATCGCATTGAGTCGGCGATAGTCTATACAGACTCGTATGCTTCCATTATCCTTCGGTACCAGCACTACAGGGGCCGCCCATGGTGACGCAGATGGTTGAATGATGCCATCCGCCAACATTGCCTTGATCTCTCGTTGCAAAGCTTCTTTTCGAGGTGGTGATAATCTGTACGGGGGGACCGAAATTGGTTTGTCATCCACTGTCTTGATTGTGTGCTCAATCAGTTTCGTAGGTTCTCGCTTCGTATTGAAAACGTCGTTGTTCCTCTCCAGCAGCTGATCGACTAGCTTAACCTGGTCCGGAGTAATATGTACCACCACGTCGATCGAGTCTATGCGAACGTCCCAATTGTTCGCGTCAAAGAGGCTATTACTCTGTGGAGATAGCTCGGCGTTTTCTCGGTGGACATTTATTTGAGCATCTCGCATCATGAAATTTGCGAAGCTTGGAGAGTACCCATCGAACAGCGGAGACTTTTTCTTGCTTGGTGGTGTGGAAGTTAGATCAATCCGCGCCAGTTTGTAGTCTGTGTCCGCGTATTGGTCTTTTGTTGGAGTTACTGCTTCAACCGCAGCCATGATTGCTGGAGGAGGGGTTAATGGGGGCGTAGGTATGGTGTTGGATATGCTAGCAGCATCCTCACTGTCTGTCACTGTCATCGCGCTGAGTGGACTTGGCAAAATCATCATTTCCTTGATGACGGTGGATTCGAAGATTGTGAATCCCTCCGGGTGGAGCTCGTACTGCAAGTCAGGTTCGTCGATGAAGGACCACGTATACTGAGGCATGTTTATTACCACACCCGCTTTTTGCAAGAAGTCGACGCCTAGTAGTGTGCGGTTGTCCCGAGCTTCCTGTAGCACGATGAACCTGGTGGCTATTTTACGACCATTCAGGGTCACCATGGCTTTGCACACAAGCACCACCTGCTCCCTCTTAATGCCATCGGCTATTGTGAGATCCACTGTTTTCTCGTGAAATTTGCATCCACTCTTCAGCAGGGACTGGTAGAGGCTATAAGATGCAACACTTATCTTGGCACATGTGTCCATGAATGCCGTTCCCGTTACCCCCTCCACCTCCAGGAACACCACAGGTCGTGAGTGCGTTTCTTCTGGAGCGTCAAGGGCGCAGAATCCGACGTCTTCTTTTTTGACCGGCGACGAGCTTTTCTTGCACGTGGAACAATTACTCCTATAAACTCCAGGTGCTCCACACCCATAGCAGGAGAACTTCGGCTGGGAAGGAGATGGTGCCTGGGTTTGACCTTCTGAGACATTTTTCACTGTAGAAGAAAGAGTGCCTTCAGCCCGCTTCTTCTTACGGCAGACATCTGCTGTGTGTCCTGGGTTTTTGCAGAAGGTGCACCTTAGTTTCCCTTTCTTCCCTTGAGCGTTCCTGTTTTCGCCTGTCTCCGAACTTGCTGCGTACTCATGTAGGGTCTCTTCAATACCTCGTGCAGTCTCCAGGAGTTTGTCGAATGTAGGCACTGTATCTCGTGGCATGCGGTTCCTTATTTCCAGCCGGATGAGTGGGAAGATTAAATCTATCTGTTGCGATTCAGTGAATGCTGGAGGGGGAGCCAATGAGAACAGGGATCTTTTCCTGGCGATAAAGGCTTCTGTTGTAACGTTCGCCTCCTGAACTTCATGTGTAATTTGGTAGTACACCATGAATGTTGGTTTTCTCGGGGCGAACGTGTGGCGGAGCTTAGTGCAGAAATCTTCCCACTGCGTCACACCAGTCTTCACTCCCTGCCACCACACTGCTGCCTCATCTCGTAGTAAAAGTGGTAGACTTTGTAGTGCGTCTGAGTCACTTATCTTCTCCGTTGACTTAAAAACGGTTGCTGCGGCTAAGAAGGCTTCTACTGCATCCGAGTTCTTTTCCCCGTTGTACGTGAATGTGCACGATGCAAATGTTCCTTGTTTATTGGCCGTGATGGCGCCAAGGAGTTGCTGGAACTGCTCGTTTGACATGGCCATCTTGATTTCGCGATGTGGAAGACGACGTAAGCTTTCGATCTTGTTGCCTGGATTCGGCCTCGCGTTGTGCGCCAGATTGTAGCAGGTTTGTACGGACAAACACAAGTTCAAGACGGAACGTTGTTTATTAAAAAATCACAAAGTAAACAAACTATAAGTAGACTAGTACAGTACAGGGAGCGGGACCCCGTGCGTGTGCTAGCGTAAGACTGGTTCTCAGAGCTGTCCGAATAGGTAAGTCGAAGCAGTCCGAGAGCGCAGTGAACACTGGCTGCGCACACGCCGGTGGTCGTGTTTTATACAGGCCGGCAGAGCTCGTCGGCGCACGGTGGGGCGGCCGCTTGCGGGGAGGCAACGCCCAGTATGACGTGTAGGTGGTACCGCGGCTCGAGCGCTCGGGTGTTGTTGATGTTATTGTTACACTAGCTTAATATCCTGTATTTTTATAATTAAATTAATATTGTAATAAATAAATATTTTTTTAACTAAAATCCCGACTGCCGAAACATAACTCGCGTTGTGCCTTGTTTCAAACGGCTTCATCGCAATATTCTCGTCGTATGTTTTAAGAAAACGGCCTCAGCGCGTTGTAACAATAAAAAAAAGCTATGTCGCGCCCTTAAGGCACTTGTTTCACCGCCAACGATCAGCAAGAAAAGCGAGTACCTAAACTTACTAGAATCTAGATACAAGTTGGCGAGCAGCGAGAAGCGAGTGTGTAATTCCAGTAGTTTTGTCATTTAGCTATAAGCGAGTGCTCTTGTGCGACGGTCAATTACTCGCACCACTCGCTCCGGCCGGCTGAGAGATACATTCCTGCGCAAACCTGCACGCGCTGCGAAGCGCTGAATTCGTAATATTATGTTAGCTAGCACTCAGTTATATTCACTCTACTCTTAGTATACTCACTATAGGTTGAAATGATAGCTGGTTGGTCTCTCGGCGTGAGTTTTGACCGCCAAGCGAGCATCGCTGATCGAGTATTATCTTTGATAACTCATGTCACTGCGACAAACGAATATTAAGAGAGATTTCGGCAGTGTGAACGGCCAGCTATCGAATACAAAAGTATGTGTCTCTTTTACTCACACGGGATCTATATCTTCTGTTCGTTTTCTCAGCGAGTAAATAGCCGATAGCTAATCGCTTCCTCTTCGGCGGTGAGACAAGTGCCTAACAGATGCAATATATATATATATATTGAAAGATTTACCATGTTATTTCATGCATCTCATGACTATGTTTATATTTAATTAACCGTTACAGGTATATCTAACTAGTTCATTTTGTCCCACAGCTTTAAGCCAATAGATAAACAGTAAAAAATGAAGTGTATCATGTCGCTTAAACTACTTATTATAAGTCATCCATAGTTGGTAAATAAATAAATCAATAAATAAACAATAAAAACCAAAAACAAAAGTTTAGTTTAGTTAGGCGAAATGTGTCTTATTGTAACCATATTTTGTCCAGCATATAGTGCAATTTAGTAGTGCTTACCTGAGCATATGGTCGAGTTCGTTAGTTGTACACAAACACTCCGGACTTCTCTCATAGCCGAGAAGAATTCCTCATTTTCCACGCTCAAAAATATTAAAAGGAGCATGTTTTTTATAATCCACGTTAAAGATAAAAATGATAGCACTGCAAACTAGAAGAGAAATACAGAAAATAAAATTCCTTTGCCTTATTTCGAAATGTTTTAAAAGATAAACGGAATTTAATGCTTATGGGTTGTTGCTGTGGGATTCGTCGTACATTTGTGTCACTTCCAGCTATTACTTTTTTCATCTCTATGCGCATCACTATAGAAATTAAAGATTTGGAGGTTGTCAGTAAGATATAGTACAAAATCTGCAACAAAAATCAAAAGTTCTCTAAAGTCTTCTTTTTTATTGCTACCTCCACAAACATTATTCGAAAATATAATAATTAACTTACCAACTGATTAAAAGCCTTCTCAAATATTTTATAGGCTTCCAAAATTTCCATATAAACTTCGAACATTGTATTCCAATAACCCTCATTTTCTGAATTTTCTGCGAGGGCTGACAAATGAACATTTTTGACCCATCTTCTGAGAGGTTTTGTCAGGAGTTTCATGATCCTCGTAGCATATAAAATATTCATATCGAGACTCAACCAGATGTGAGTAGTAAAACTAAAGCCACGACCCAAAAAATCAATGACGTAGTAAGAAAAGAAAATCCAAGAGATATGGTAAAAGTTTAGTGCTATAACACAAATCCAGTTTGGAATGATGAAATGTTTTAAACTTTCGTTTATGTTGAGGGTAGTATAGAAATTCTGAATTTTTTTGACAAAAAGAACGTTATTATACTTTTGAACAATATTGACGTAGCAGTTCAAAAGAATACCCATAAAAAGTACAAAAAAGACATATATTTTAACTAAATGCTGATAATATTTGAAACCTTCTGAATCATTGGTGAACGTGGATCCAAATGTGAAGTAATAGCAGCTGCACTTAAACATAAACATACTGAAGACAGAAATAATGTTTTGGATAACACTGTTTGGTATGATCCTGTTGTTTCTAATCTTATATTTAGAACAGAAGAATATTGCTTGCATCATATTCAGTGGCAATAATACTGATTGCAAATATTTGCAAAGTAAATTATTTGGTATTGAACCGTTATCTTCAAGGGTCACGCTCGGTACTACTTCGATAATGCAATCACAATCTTTTGATTCGCCTCCATCATTAGCTGAAGGTACGATTGCAGAGGTGTTTGAAGTCATGTCTGCTTCGAAAGGCAGTTAAAAACTTGATTGGAGTATGCATGGGTGAATTGATAAATATATTTTTAATTTCGGTGACATATTTAAATATTTATTTAGTTACGTCAATTTCCTTCTGAAATAAATGTGATTAAAGTTAGTGTAAGTGACATCATGTGTATAAAACTTAATCATAATAATTTTGTGATATTAATATCTAGAAATAAAACGAAAGACGACAACATTGTTAAAAAAATGTTTTCTTTATTTCTTTTTCTTTCTTTATTTATCATTCCCTTATTTATTACAACTTTATGAACTGGTAAAAAACACTGAACGTAGGCAAATTTAATGATTTCAGTCTTTTCTAATAGTCGGCCTTAGAGAGGTACAGAAACAGAAGATGATAGGTGCAACCTACTGGGACACCTACAGTACTTAAATGAAAAAAAAAAACAAAAGTAAATGCATTGTTTTTTTACAATATTTTAGGCATTTTATAAAAGTGTTTTTTAATTAATTTGTTCATGTTTCTTTACTGTAAGTATATCAATCAGATTCAGAACGTCACCCATAAATATAAAGACGCACTTCTGAAACACCTACCTAAGATCTAAGTACTCAGGTTTACAAAAATTTGAACTGTAGTATGACAATAGTGTAAGTAGTTATGAGAGCACACATGCAAGGGTAAAGCCTAGGTCAAACCCACGCGTTCAGCTCGCATCCGCGGTGGCGTGCGCGGTAGCGATCAGTTGCCGTAAACGAACTTGCAGCGACATGTTCACATTGGTGCGTCCTCTGATTGGCCGCTGTGTCCGGTGCAGCATCTGCATGCGGCGGTGGCGATCAGATCGTGCTTACGTTAGGACGCTGCTGTTATTTATGTTGAGGAAAACTTGTTTTTTAGATTTAAAGTACGGTGGAAAGGGAAAAAATTATAAATGAAGTCCACAAATACCCATTGTTGTATGATACGTCTCATTCTGATTATAAGAATAATAGATAAAAGGAACCTGTGTTAGTTTGGCACCCGACTTTTTTTTTTCCGGTTTTTTTGATAGATTTCGATAAGTAGTGTATATATAGTAGTGAAGCTAACTTTGTAAGACAAAAGAATACTTTTTCCAGCTGTTTCATATAGGAAAACGTTCGTAGTGGATTGTACTGCGTTTTTTTTTCGTTTGTAGTAAAACAATAATAAAATTAAAATTAACGGCATGAAATATATAACGTTTTTAAATTATTTTCGAGTGAATTACTTCTGGTCTGGGGACTATATGAGTATTGCAAACGCAAAAAATCATGGAACTCGCGTCATCGTCACCAAACGCTTTCCATGAGTTATATGTCTACTGTGTATATTATGTGTACTTTTTGGGTGAACAAAAACCATGGAACTCGCGTCATCGTCACCAAACGCTTTAGCTTTCGCTTAGGTTTTACTTCTATCGACAGACCCCAAAGACTGCCCCGCATATTTTTTTAAACTATTTTCGACTTAATTACTTCTGCCTTGAAGACTATATGATTACTACAATTGCTGAAAATACCATAGAAACGTTCACAAAGGTTATTAGTGGACAAATTTTTGTTTGTAGTAAAACAGCAATTGATCAGAAGCGATCAAGTATAATTAAACTTTTTTTAGCTATTTTCGACTTAACTATTTTTGGTTTGAGGACTATATGATTACAAGAAACGCTAAAAATGATAGAGAAACATTCACAGAGGTGAATTTTGGTGGACAAATTCTCGTTTGCAGTAGAATAGAAATTATTAACCAGGGCCGGATGCGAGAGGTCGCCGCCACCAATCGCCTCCACGAGGACACGGCAGTGCTCAGCCCAAGCAGGGCAGACCTCTACCATATGCTCCACCGTGTCCTCCGGGCAATCCTGACAATGCTGACACCCGGGCGTGTTCTCCCGCTTAATACGAAACAGGTACCTCCTGAAACAGCCGTGTCCGGTAAACACCACTGCGGCGGAAGGTGAGGACGCCGTGGCGCCTCTTCAGCCACTCCGCCAAATGCCTCCTGCCGGAGGTTCTTCGCGGAGATCTTTCGGTCCATAGCGATTTATGGGGCCCCAGTGTGGGCTTTAACGCTGAAGCGACGCTGAGCGACCAGCCCACCAGCTCATTGCGTCCCAAAGGGTAATGGCCACCCGGCTGGCCCGGGGATACCGCACGGTCTCCGGCGAGGCCGCGAGCCTCCTTGCCGGATTACCGCCATGGGATCTGGAGGCAAAAGCTCTCGCACACGTTTACGCGTGGCGCATGAAGGTACTTCGCCGGGGCGAAACTCCGCTGCCACGGCAAATTGCAGCGCGGCGGATGGATCCGGCAGGATACCATGGCGGTATGGAGACTTCGACTATCGCGACCCAGCGCTGGGCTCACCACAATTGCGACGGTAAGGCCCCTCTTTGTTGAAGCTCGAGAGCCTCCAAGGCCAGGACCCAGGCTTTCCTAGGTAAGCCATCGGGTCCTGGGGCGGTATTTTTGGCCTTCAGCCTGTTTACTGCCACTTTCAGATCTACCTCAGTCACCTCCGGAGCAGCATCGTCGTCGTCGTCGTCGTCGTCGTCGCCGTCGTCAGTGTGGTCCGCATTTGGCACCGCAGGTGGCGGAGCCATAGGCGGGGAGTATGTTCCCCTCGCGAAGGGAACAGAGCGCTCACCACGTCCTCCACGATCTGGAGCCAGAGACTCTGTGCCAACGGGAGGGCCCAGATGCGGAGTTTATCCCGCACCATTTTTTAACGGCGTCCCTATGGGTCTCCGTTCAGAGATTCCAGCATCTCATTACGAGCCAGATCCCTGGCTCGCAGGATCCCCGCTTGAAGGGCGGCCTTAGCCACTCTGTACTCCTCGTATAGCTACGTCTCGATGGCCTGCGCAATCGGAGGGTGGATACGAAGCCTGCGCCTGGTGTACGGGCGCCGTGCAGCAACGCACGCCTCGCGCAGTGATGCCAGCTCCCGCGACCACCAGTACACCTGGCGGCGGGCACGTCCTGACCGGATCCGGGGCATTGCCACGTCACATTTCTCGGACATGGCCTCCCGGAACCACTCCGCCTCGTCGTAAGTGTCTGCAGGCTTGTCCGGTGGTGACACCCGAGCTTGCACGATCGAGGCTTTCAGGAGGAGCTCCCGGTCCAGCTGCTTCAGCGCCTGCCGCGGACGACTCGGGGCATGGGCGTGCTTACCCTGTAGACAAACAGGCAAAGCCTACCCTACCACAACAACGGATAAATAAAACAAATGCATTTTTACAAACACAGTTATCCACAAAACACCAATTTCCTAATCAATACAGACAGTTGAAAAGGGTAGTATTGTCAAATTTATACATTTCAGAAGAAATTTTAATTTGTAAAGAATAGCAACAGCCCTCTAAAAATAATTAAAAACTACAGGATTTTTTTTTTCTCCTCAATTACAAAAATGAGTATTTAGTATCGGCAACCCCGTGTTTTACTGTCAGTATAGATATTAGTATAATCCGGCAAATTTTCTTAAAGATGACGATAGGACAATGATGGCAGTTTAATTTGGAAGTGTTTTATCGAGACATTTTAAATGATATTTTTTTAGAGATGCCATATTGTTTTATGTGACAAGCAATAATCTTTTAATAGTGATTGTTTTGAACTTTTTAATTACTTTTGATTTTATTATATCATAGTGAGTTATAAGTAATTCGTATTGAAACACAAAGTATTGTAAATATTAAAGTTTACTTGTTTGTTTACTTAAAAATGGTCCTAGATTGTGAAATTTGTGCTGACTATGTGTTTGTTTGAGATTAAAAGCAGTAAGTTTTCACAACTATCGTATAATGATAAGATTCCACTTGTGTCTAAAGGTAGATGTCTGACCGAGTTACGAGAATTTATCCAAAAATACGATAATTCATCTAGTACTCGTCATTTCAATCCTCAGAGTTATGAAACATATAACTGGCTGTGTGGTTGTGTACGCACAAATAAATTATTTTGTTTTTCGTGCGTTTTGTTCAATACTTCTAGTAACTGGAGTGAGGGATTTATATATTTGCATAATTTTCATTCCTCAGTAAAAAAGCATAACCGATCAGAAAAACATCTAGAGACTTGCTTAAAGTTAAATACATTTGGTAAATCACGTATTGAAACTAGTATTAAATGAGTATAACTTAAAGTTTAACACAGATTGCAAACCTTTGGTTATCTTATAAAATATATGTACATACATGCAATGCGAGTCACATGAAATAGGGAAATATTGCAAGTGACGTGTTTTATAACTAAAACTCACTTGTAAAGATATTTGAGGTGACCAAATCTTTCTTCTATTTGCATCGTCAGAATTTCATGATTTGAATCTTTCTTGAAATTTTAAGTAATCTGGTGAGTTTTTGAAGTTATAAACTTTGAAGTGGACGAAAATTCGCATCGTCAGTATCGTGATTTCAACCCTGAATAACGAGGCGAGTCTTTTTTTTGGCATTATGTATGGGCTGGCCTACCTTTAATGTAGGGTTGAGGTACCTTCCATTGTTCGTGCAAGTCACACGTAATCGCGCCGTCTCTGTGTTTTAAAATCTAAAAGTGATATAAACTCTGCGTCTACTATTGTGAAATACATATCGAGAAGTGCGTGGAATTTCATACTTAAACCTGTGTAAAACAATTATCATCAAACAGTTTAGTACTCCTATATTATGAAAATTAAGAACGAGATACAAAAAAAACATTTATAAAATGTGGGTGTAAGTGTTTCGATATCTGCTACTGTGACTTTGACTGGTCAGTAAGGTCACCCCACATACATAATTTGCAACGAGACGAGCCATCTATAGAAACATTATTTCACCCTAACAAGGGTCAGTGAAATAGTCTTGAACGAAAAGACTCGGACTTCTGATTCCGAGGTATAGAGTTCGAATCTGACCGCGGAGGATCTCTTTTTGCTACATCTTGATTTTATCTTTTTGGTTTTTGTTTATACAAATTAAAGCTTTTTTGCCTTTCTGGGAGCTGAGTGTAACAGGAGATAACTAGATCTGATATTTTACTCTATTTGCCGATTGATTACAAAGCAATGAGTACCCAACGTACCCCACCTAAATCGACGAACACTCCGCTTCGACAAGGGCAATCGGTATCCGAGCCCGATTTATCATCTACCCCAGGAACCGTGAACGTGTTGGAACAAAATATAACCGTTAGAAGCAAGCGCCCGCGTACTGCGGACTTTCTTGACACTGAAACAAATCAGTTTACCTGCACATTTAACGAATTTAAAAATGAAATCATGAATATGCTTGCCTTATGGAAATCAGACAACGACGCCCGACTCTCTTCCTGGAAAGCAGAGCACGATGCGGTTTTAAAAGGCCTGGTCAGAGATATGAGTGAGGTGAAAATTCAGTGTGCAGAAATACAAAAATCACACGCGGAACTGGAAAAAAGCATAAAATTTTCGGATAAATGCTATGAAGAGATGAAAATAGGATTGGCTGTTCTAGAGAAGCAAAGAAAAGAAAATATCGATTGTATTGACCAACTTGAGAAACACATCCAAGATCTGCAACTCCAGTCACGTTCATCAACACTAGAGTTCAGAAGCATTCCACGGAAAGCGAAGGAAAATCCAGAGGATCTTCTATCTGTTGTGTCCGCGGTGGGTAAAGCAATTAACGTGGAAGTCCGAAAAGATTGCTTGCGTGACCTGTACCGCCTCCCAGGGACTTCGGGAACACCCAGACCTATCGTAGCCGAGTTCAACTCGGTTCCGAAAAGGAATGAGTTCCTGGCAAATGTACGTAGCTTCAATAAGGAGCGCCCTGTAGTCGACAAGCTGAACACACACACTATTGGGTTGGTAGGTGAGAAGAAGCCAATCTACGTTGATGAACACCTTTTGCCATCAAATAAAAAGCTGTTCTATGATACACGGGTATTTGCAAAAGCTAATAAGTTCTCTTGCTGGAATTCGAATGGGAGAATTTTCCTAAGAAAAGATCCCAATGATCCAAATGAGAAACCAACGCAAATAAGGTCCGAAAACTGTTTGCTTGCTCTAGTTAAAAAGCAATGACTATACAGCACATCATTTCTTCTTCTTTTGTTTTTTAAGTTTTGCTACTTTTCTACTTATTATTTGCATGCTCTCTGTTCCAATATGTTTAGGGGTAAAACCCCAATTTTGTATCTGAAATTATGTGAAAATTGTTTTACTACTTCACACGATCATATAGTATACATACCACATGTTTTTAATATTAGTAATAAGATTAACTACTGCAACTTAAATTTACACACTTTAAACTACGTAATGACTAGTAATTTATTCTCAAAAAATATGGCTAGACTTCTCCAATTGTCATTTTTTTCTCAGGAGCTTTTTATATTTTATACATTTCTCTTTTCATGTGCCATTGCTTTTACGGCATTCTCAATTTCCAATGGCCAACATTAATTCTATATCCGAGGAACTCGACAATATTTCTATGGCTTCATCGTATGAATGCTCTCCTGAAAGATGCTCGGAGTTTATTACACATCCCAACGAAAGCTTGAAGATAATACATATTAATATAAGGAGTATTAAAAAGAATTTCGAACAATTCACCGCTATGTTGTCTATCACTAACATTGTTTTCGATGTCATTGTGCTCACGGAATGCTGGCTTCAAGTATCGGGACCTAATCCTTTTATGCAGGGATATACCTGCCATGCCACTGTAAATAATGGATCACAAAACGACGGAGTTGTAGTATTCACCAGAACGACCCTACGATGCACTGTGCACGAACCCATTTTTCATGGAGCTAACTGCCTTGTTTGCTCCTCAGATAATACCGTTATCATCTGTTTGTATCGCTCCCCCTCATATTCTAATTTGGATCTCTTTTATAATAGCCTAAACAGTTTAGCGTGCACTATGAACCGTTTCCACAATGTGGTTCTTATTGGAGATCTTAACGTGAATATTAAACCTTATAACCATGACCGAAACTCAGATCACTATCTTACAGCTACTGCGACTCTTGGGTTGCTCCCAGCGCATCTCCGCCCTACCAGATCAGGAAACTGCTTAGATCATGTTCTGTTAAAAACCAAAAATACAGCATGTGTTTTGGTGGTTCAGACTCACATCACCGACCACCTGCCAATTATCCTGTCTCTCCGAATCAAGGGTTCTATTACCAAAAACAGTCTAACTACATCTCTCCGTTACAATTTCCTAGCAATTCAACAAGACTTGAAAAGTACTGATTTCAGTCCGGTGTTGAATGAGATGAATCCCAACTTCGCCGCAGAATTGTTTGTAAGAATACTTCAAGAGGTCATTGCTACTCATACCCTATGTATACGCATCCAAAATAAGATTCGTGTTCTGAAGCCATGGATGACTCAGGGTTTGGTTAGATGTATACGCAACCGTGACAGGATGCATTATAGATTAAAAAAAGATCCTGAAAATACGGTCCTTCAAATAACTTACAAAAAGTATCGCAATTACCTTAACACCTTATTAAAAAAACTAAAGCGAGCACATGATAAAAACGAATTGCATAGGGCCAAAAATAACCCTAAAGCCACTTGGAGGGCAATTAAAACTATTACCAACTCTACTTCTCAACCGCAATCTCCCAAAGAGCTTCTTCAACTGACTGATGATCCTCAAACTTCAGCAAACCGTGTAAATAGCTTCTTCACTGATATTGGTAATAAACTAGCCTCTCAAGTAACTCCTCTTCCTAGATTTAACCACGATGTTAGAACCCCTCCACTACCTCCACCTTGCCAATCTCTCGTCATACTGCCAGTGGATGAACCACAAGTCGAAAGTCTGATTGGCTCCCTGCGCTCTGACTGTGCCACTGGCTACGACAATATATCAGCTAAAGTGCTGAAACAATCGAGTTCGATCCTATCACTCATATTTTCAATCGTGCTATTGATAATGGAGTCTTTCCCAATGTTCTCAAAAAAGCGGTCGTGCACCCCATTTTTAAAAGTGGAGACAGGGCCAATGAAACAAACTACCGCCCAATCTCCGTACTAAGCTCTTTATCCAAGATCTTCGAAAGGATACTTAACAATTGCCTCGTTGCGTATCTTTCTAAACATAAAATCATTGCCAACAATCAGTACGGTTTTAGGTCAGGTATCTCAACGGAGGATGCTGTAGCTGACCTTACCAATACAGTAGTAAACAACCTAGACAAAGGCATGAAATGCTATGGTATCTTCCTTGACTTATCCAAGGCTTTTGACACGGTTTCTGTCCCCACTTTGATTTTAAAAATGGAAAGCGCTGGGATTCGTGGTCTCGCATTGGACATATTTAAAGATTATCTCTCAAATCGTACTCAACGGGTTAAAATAGACTCCACAATAAGTGATGATAGACTTATCAGCTTCGGTGTACCGCAGGGTAGCATCCTTGGGCCCCCTCTCTTTTTGCTCTACATCAATGACCTGTGTCTCGCACATATTTCAAATTGTGACATATTCACGTACGCCGATGACACAGCGTTGATTGTTTACGATACTGACTGGGTTAGAGCAAGTGAAAGGGCGGAACAGTCGCTTCGCTTTGTGATGGAATGGCTCTCAGAAAATTTACTTACCCTAAACGTAGCAAAGACAAAGGTCCTTAGATTTTCACTACCTAACACTATAGCTCCTCCACCGGAATCAGGTCAAATTAAAGCTCACATTTGCACAGGTGAGGCACCCAACTGCAGCTGCCCATCTCTGTCCGTTGTTCCAGACATAAAATATTTAGGAGTCCACATAGATCATAAACTTAGCTGGCAACCTCATATCGAAGCTCTATGTACAAGAATCAGAAAATTAATTTATATATTTAAGGAACTAAGGCACTCTGCTGATCCTGAACTAGCTTTAATAGTTTACCAGAGCCTCTGCCAGTCGATTATTTTTTGTGCTCCGCGCTATGCTGCGGAATCACTCTACGCTACATCTTGATCAGGCCAAGCTGAAAAGACGCAAAGGCACACCTGTGTGCGATATAGTCCAATGCCGCTCCAAGTTTGCCAGCCGACAATATGCGGCAACCAGCTCTCGATTGTATAATAGAATACATAAACTAACGCCCATTTACCCCCTGACTAAAAAAGAAGCTAAGATCAAGCTTACAGATTGGTTGCAGAAGTTAACGTATGACGAAACAGAGAATCTTGTTACCATTGTATCTTAATAAAACTAATACTATGTTAGAATTAAGGCATGTTTGCTCAGTTTATATTTTTGTAACTATAAGTACTTGCTCGACAGTTACTACCAGTAGTATGTCATTCCACCTAGAGGACCATTGGCTCCTAAAACACAGGCTTGTGGCCTAGTTTAGGAGGCATCAGTTCGCCCTTTAATGTGTCTCTATTGTACAGTATTTCCCTAACTTTTGTGTACTTATGTCTGTCTCTGTGTACAAATAAACATTTTATTATTTTTTATTATTATAATGTGCAACTACTGAACGCTACTGACTCGAGGCCTCTCGGACTGGCGCGGTTGAGGTCTGGGCGGAGACGCCAAAACCGGATGTACCGGTGGTCCGAATATGTCTCCACCTCTAAACTAGTGTCACCTTGACTTTCATAATCTGTTGGAGACATTCAAAAACAAAATAACGAGAAGACGAAAAGGTTTAAAAGGACTTACATTGTGATAGATGCCGAAGATACTCATACTAAATCGACGGACGATATTCAATGTTAACGGTAGCGCGACAGTTACTTGCAAAATAGGCAAAGTAGGTTTAAAGGTCTTAGAGATTCTGGCTGTAACAAAAACTTACTGATGGATAAAACATGGAAAATTCTGAAACAAAAAGACTTAAAAGTGTCAAAACAAAAAAAAAAACCAGATTAATATTTCATGGCATACGGAAGTAAGCAGCCTTTAAATATTATGAGATCTTTTGAAGCAAATATTGAATTTGCTGGTAAAAAAAATGAGGATGTTCATTTTTATGTAATTGCCGGTAGTACTTGTTGTGATCTTTTGGTACAAGAGACCGCGACTTCTTTGGGTCTCACAACCGTACCCATTCTTTAGAAAGAAATGGTTAAGAAAAAATTAAGATCTTTTAAAAAAAGATATAATAGAAGAAGTAAAGGGGTCTTCAAATTGGATTTCACCGATTTCATACTGAAAGATAGTAATAAAATCAGCCTTAGTGTAGACATGCGTCGAGCCAATATAGCTATCAAGCAACAAATCATTCATTGCCGACATGAATGAGGTCCTTACTAAAGTCAGAAATGTAAAGCTTGGAAGTTAAGTACATATCAAGGATGCTTTCCATAATATCGAATGGCATCTTTATTCTCCGCACATAACTACATTCATTAAATATTTCTTAAAACATTGGAGCGAATCTTTTTAGGATGTGAGGGTGTGATTAACTTCATTGATGATATTTAATCATACGGCAAAGACAAACATGAACACGATGAATGGTGAAGGTGATGGCAGTTCTGAACCAAAATAATGTACCTGTGCGCAAAGACAAATGTCTATATGGACTTGCAGTTTCTTGGCCATGAGCTGTCGGAGGATGGTGTTGAACCATTAGAAAAGTAAATGTCGGCAGTGAGAGGATCCCGTGAGCCTACTACTATTGCAGAGTAACAGAATTTTTAAGACTCATAAATTTTGTTGGCAAATGGATTCCTCATTTTCCGGCTACTATTTCCGAATCTCTTAAATTATTACTTTGGAAATAATCTGTTAGAAATTTTGATATCACGGAAAACTGGGGTGAGGCACAACAAACAGCTTTTATCAGATTAAAAACTGCTCTTGTTGATATTCCTAGGGTTATTATAATCCTAAATACTAAACTGTGGTTATAGCAGATGTCAGCCCAGTGTGGTTGGGAGCAGTTCTCGTGCAAATTAATGACGCAGAATCAAGAATAATTGCTAGTGGCAATAAAACATTGAGTGTGTGTGAGCGTCGTTACTGTCAGATCGAGAAAGAAGCGCTTGCATTGGTTTGGGCTTGTGATCATTTTAATGTTTCTTAAATGGTAAAAAATTTGATTTGGTCACCGACCATAAGCCGTTAGAGACAATTTTTGATCCTTAACTAATTCATGCGCTTGCATAGAGCGTTGGTTTTTAAGGCTGCAGTCCAATGAATAAAAGATTGAATACAGGCCTGGCAAAGAAAATGGAGCAGACCCACTTTGTATACGCTGCAAATTGGCGCAAATCCATCAACGATATGTGAAGATTATGTTCACAGTGTGGTGGAGTACTCTAAGCTTATGGCTATACCACTGGAAGAAATTGTCGAACACTTTCGACTGGATCTTGAGGTACAAAAAGTTAAAGAGGGAATTGGGATGATTTTGTAAAAACTTTAATGGTACTTTTAGCTTTTGCCCGCGACTTTAAAATAAAAAAAACTACAAACGCTTGAAAGTTTATGTTTATTTATTTTTTATTAAGACCCTAAATACTTTAATTTATTTTCAATAACTGCGGACTCCCATACAATCTCTCATTCCTTATTTCCACCCTTTTAGACCTTTTCTCGCGATAAAAGGTAGCTTTTGTCTTTCTCCAAGGTCTAATCTATATCTGTACCAAATTTCGTCAAAATTGGTTCAGCGGTTTAGGCGTGAAAGCGTTACAGACCGACTGACATTTATAATATTAGTATGGATTATGCCGCGATTAATTTGGAAATCGAATAGCTGTCAATTCATATGCACTTTGACGTAAATATATGGAAGATTCAAGGTAACAAAACAGAAGTAACACCCCGCTTGTATGTAGTAGTAACCAGTTTGAATAGATATTACATATTTAAAATGTGTAACAGAAACAAAACATATGCCTATATGAACCGTCTCTAAATACATGTAACAGTGGCTTTACTAAAGTTTCTCACTTATTAAACTGCAGTAGTAATTTCTTTAAGTCTCAGGAAACGTAAAATAATATTGAGTTTTATTCCTTACTTTAAAAATTATAAATTTTTGAGATTCTTTTATTTTCCCCATACAAACTTCCACCGCTCTTTTCACTTTTTTATTTCTAACGAAAAGCTAAGTGATAAAAGTCTTATAATCCTTTTTATTGATTCCTATTACAATTCTCCACCCCCTTTTTTACACCCTAAAGGGATGATTTCGGGGATAAAAACTATTGTGTATCCTTTCCCACAACTCAAACAATCTTTATACCAAATTTTATCTAAATCGGTCCAGCCATTTGTGCGTGAAGAAGTAACAAACATACACACACTAACTCACAAACTTTCGCCTTTATTATATAAGTATTAGTGTGATATATAGGATGATGATATGTAATTTATATAGTAAAATAGTATATTATATAGTATGGATTTCAGAATGAGTTATGTTTCTGCGGTGACATATTGTTGAGGATTGTTATAAGATTGGTACTAGGATTGATATACCATCAAAACTGCAATCAGATGTTCTTTAAACTGCACATGCAGGCTACCCAGGCATGGTAGCAATGAAAGGTAGGCTAAGATCAAAAGTTTGGTGGCCAAATGTGACAAAGACACTGAGTATATGTGTAAGGCGTGTAAAGGCTGCACACTGGTGTCCGCACCTAATCTACCAAATTCTTTAAAGACTCGAGTGATGCCCATCATCATCATGCTGGAGCCTTGGATTGATATAGTTATCGATTTGATAGGGCCGTTGCCCAGTAATGACTATATTTTTGCGGTGGTAGACTATTATAGTCGCTACATGGAGGTAAAGGTCGCACGATGACAAGTGCTGAAATAATTGGACATCTTAAGAACATATTTAGTCAGTTCACAGCAGATAATAGAAAACAATGTACCAGTAGCGAATTCATTCAATTTTGTTTGGTACATAATATTAAAATTTATCATAAAATCCCTTACTTCCCGCAACAGGGAGAAGTAGAGTGTCAAAATAGGGACATATTAAAAAGGTTAAAAATTTGCCAAGCTGAAAAGAAAAAAATGGAGAGAAGCTCTAAGAGAGTATACCTATTACAATGTATAACGCCACACCGCACAGTGTAACTGGCAAGACCCCAGTGGAATTCTTTTCTCCGTAGACAATTCCGTGGTAAACTATCCATGATTAAAAACTTATAGCACAAGAGATACAAGGAACAAAGAAAAACAACAAAAAAAAAGGAAAAGAGAATATGCAGATCGGAAAAGACGGGCTCGGCAATGCGATTTGGAAGTTAGTGACAAGGTTTAAATACAGAACATGAATAAGTCTAATAAGATATGTTTAGACTATGAACTAAATACTCATTCAGTTGAGTCAAATAGGAATGGATAGATGTCGAGCTCCGAAATGACGTGACGAGAAAGAGGAGAAGACGAAATGTGGTTCATTTAAGGAAGATTGAAGGCCAGTAGAAAGTTTTGAGATTGTAATTGCGCTGATTGCACTGGGGCTGAAGAGGATATAATAATTGAAGCTGAAGAAAATGAGCAATAATTGAACTTTCACAAAATATTAATTCAAAGGTTAATTCAAATAGTTATTCAAATAATATAAATTATTATATTTAGTTTAGTTTTCAAAAAGAAAGTTGCATTAATCTTTATCTGAATTAATTTGATTGTTTGAAGCAGTGGATAAAAGTAAATATAGGTTCAGATTAATTTTAAAGTTATGAATCAGAAATGTTTCAAATAAGATATTAAAAGTCTATTTGAAAGTTCAATTATATTTTAGTAAAATAAATAAATCACAAGGTATATGTAGTGCATTACTTTTTGTAGCAAAAATAAAAAAATGAACAATCAGCCACATTCAATACGTATAATTTTGTAGAAACACCGAAAATGTATAAAAAATTAAAAATATTATGTGGAAAATCACTTAAAAAATTTCTCTGTGGTTACAGTGCAAGTTGAAAAAAACTAACGAGGATAATCGAAACAACTTAGGCACACATGTTAATTAACCGTTTAGAAATTTAGGGAGTAACCAAGCTTTTACTTTAGAACCTAATGTAGTTGCAACGACATATGAGCCTAAAGAGCGTCTCCATTTAAATTTAGTTGCTTAAAAGATGCGACTCTAAGTAATTTTCGCAGCTCCCTAGACAAATAATATGTATAAAAATAACGTATTGTACTAAAACTAAAAAAACGCGTACATTTTCGAAACAAATTGCGTAAAGAAAATAATAAAGCTAAGTAAATAGGGTGTCTGGCTCTGTCGCACCTGATGTGAGTGGCTTGGCTTGCCTGCTGATGATGGCAGTGCTCGGTCTGGGGGGGGCACAACGGCTCCCTCAGGTGTCAAGGGTCCTCACTTTTTTCAATATTTTGTTTGACACCGTAACCTTCCAAATTTCAAAAAACTTTTAAGAAGAAAAACATTCTTTTCGACAAAGGTAGAAAAAAATTCTTACAAGAAGGATTTACTTTTTGCCAAAGTAATAAAGCAGAGTTCACAATACTGCAATACATACATAGATAATCAAGAAATATAGAATATATAAATAACTTGTACACTAATTATTATCGTTATAATATATTAGCATTGGTAGTACATATATGTATATTGTTGCTGTCGTCTCCGGTTATGTACGACGCGGGCTTTCCTGACGCGGGGGCTGGTCGTATGACAGCTGTCAGGGAGTGCAAAACGTGGTGAATGAACTAGTGAGCCGATATTTATAAATATTAAAACATCTTGTGTACATCAGTACACAACAGATGTTGATATCGAGACGAAGAAAAAAAAACGTATAATTTTTTTAATAGAAATAGTTCTAAAATGATAAGCTTATTATTTTCGTGTTAATTTATTACTTTTTATGATTATTTTAAGCTTGTTCATAGTTCAAAATTTACAGAAACTCGAACTGTAGTATAATTATAGTGTATGTAGTGATGAGACTGCAGACATTCAAGGCTAGGCCAGCATCTATGATGAACAGGCCACACGCTTGCATTTTCGTGTAGGAGGTAACGTGAAGACGTTGGATATTCTTGCAGACCCTTTTTTGCGAATCTGTAAAAAGGTAAAACTGTGGACTGACATAAAATGGCGACAACTCAGAACACAAGTCTAGAACTTATCCGTTTTCGTGACATAGACTTAACTTAAATATACTTGGAAACAAGGCTCCCATTGGTTTTTTCGCTATGATCTCACACCTACAAAGACCAATGAGGGGCCAAGTTTCCAATTTAACTATCACACCAAAACAGATAAATTGTAGACTAGAGTGCTGATTGATCGCCAGTTTATTGACAGAAACTGGAGATATTATAGACTATCAATATTTCATGCGTAAAAAAGTATTCCAAATGTTCAGTTGACAATTTATCGAGAGTTTACAATCTCTCAAGTTATTTTATAATCTTAGGGAGTTTGCCATTTTCCGGTGGCATATACACTTAAAATAAAAATAAATAATGTTATCCTTCTATTTTTTTTTGTACAATATTAATTTGTCTTACCAGAGCACTTGCTTGAGTTTGCTATTTGTATACAAGTACTCTGCACGTCTCTCATTGCCGAGTAAAATCTCTCACTCTCCACACTCAAAAACGACAGTAGCATCATGTTCTTGATAATCCATGTTAGAGATATGAATGATAGCAGAGCAAACTAGAAAAAAAAACATAACAAACTTTTTTTAAATGGTTCGTAGGAAATAAATCTATGTTCAAAATTAGTAAAAACCTAAAACTAGGCCTCCACACAAAGTGACAATCTATCCTCTAACCTATAACGATTTTATAAAACCCGAAATGTATAGGATCGATATGAATTATTGGAAAGTCCAGGGGTCAAAATCAAAAGTCATTTATTAACATCAGCCAGAGTGCCGGTACGTTTTGAATGTCAACGTTTACATAAAGATAGTCTCCAAAAACGCCAGCCCACCATATTTTCTAGTGTTGTAGCTGGTTAAATTGTGAGGGTTTGAAAACGAAACCAAAAATATATAAAATTTCACTTTGTCACGCTAAGTTTTATTATTTTGATAGGTAGGGCTCCCAACTATGTAAATTAAAAATTAAAATTAATTTAAAATCAGATTCTACTTTTATATTGTCAGCTTGACATTATATTACTCATTTAAGGAGCTGCTGGTAAACGTTCTTACAATAGCGTCACTTCCAGTAGTTACTTTTTTCATCTCGATACGAATCACTATTGCTATCAAAGATTTGGTTGTCGTGTGTATGGTGTAGAATAAAATCTAAAACAAAGAAAAGATTATTGGAAATATTAAAAAATCAGTCCGGTTTCATTAATAAAAGGAAAAAAACGTACCATTTGATGAAATGTTCTTTCAAATATTTCGTAGACTTCCAATATTTCCGTAAATACTTCGAACATAGTATTCCAGTAACATTCGTTTTCTGAATTTCCAACGCGCCCTGATTTCTTAACATTTTTGACCCAAAGTTCCAGAGACTTTGTCAAAAGCTTCATAACTCTCGCAGCATACAGTAGGGTCATGTCGAAGGAAACGTAACAATACGACATAAAACTTATACCAACGCCGATAATATTGAGTTCATAATTGTAATAGGAATAAAACACCCAAGCAACGTGAAAACAGTTCAAAGTTATAACACAAACCCAATTGGGAAAAACTAAACGTTTGAAAATGTCATTGATTTTGAGAATTTTAAAGATACTCTGGACTTTTAAGATGACGAATACATTATTATACTTGTGAATAATATTAATGTAGAAGTTTAAAAAACTACCAACAAAAAGTAAAAAATAAACATAGATTTTGTTCAAATACTGAAAATAAGTAAAACCTTCTGAAAAAACTGCGAATGACCACCCAAGCATGAAATAAAAGCAACCACATAATATTGTTAGCGTACCTAATACTGAAAACATAGTGTAGTAGGCACCATTCGGTGTAATTTTGTTGTCCCAAATGTTGAACTTAGCACAGAAAAACAAAACTAGCATAATATGTATTGGTGTCAAGACCAACTGCAAGTTCCTTTCAAGAAAATTGTTGGAAAGTGGTGAACTAGTTCCATAGGGTGCTCCAGTTTCAAAAGTGACGACATTTTCTTTAAATTTTTTACCATTGTTATCTAAAGGTCTGTCTGCTACAGAAGGCAATTCAAACATGATTGAACGAGTAGTGTTCATTAATCAATAGTCAATAGCTATTTAATAATATAAACGATGAAAAATAAATTATGAAATTATGAATGATAAGAATAATGAATTATGTTCCTAAGTGTTGTGAGTGGCATGACGCTTTCTATATATGCAGATTTAAAATTATTAAAGCATAGATCACCTCATGTTTTTTTCACATAAGGGTAACGCCTGCTACGTTTTATAGTGGTTAAGTAGGTATGTGTTTACCACATACTTAAATAACACCAGATGCCTATTAAAGTCAGTAAATGTAATTTCTAGTTGTAATAGACACTCGAACTGCAGTATAACGATGGTGTGAGTAAGTGATGAGAGCACATACGTAGAAAGGCATCGCAGCGCCGATGTTGAACAAAGCACACGTGTGCATCTTCTTGAACGATGCATTCTGAACGAGCTGTATACTCTTTTTTTTCTCAAAGGGCGTGTCAGACTCTTACTGACTAAAACCCATCCGTGTTCATTTAAAGCTTTCCAGGGCCGCGGTGACTCTTTCGAACAAATTCCGCAACCCTGGCAGGCGCTGTATATTCTTGCAGACTCATTTTTGGTGGCAAATTGCAGCGCGGTAGACGGAGCTCCGGCAAGATATCATGGCGTAATGGAGACAGCAGACTGTTGCAGCCCAGCTGGGTACGCCACAATTGCGGCGATAAATCTTTTCTTTGAGGAGTGGCTCGAGAGGCGCCACGGCGTCCTCACCTTTCGCCTGACGCAGGTACTTACCGAATACAGCTGTATCGGGAGATACCTGCGTTTAATTTGGCGGGAGGACACGCCCGGGTGTCAGCACCGTGAGGATCGCCTGGAGGGCACGGTGGAGCATACGATGAAGATTTGCCCTGCTTGGACGAGCACCACCGTGTCTTCGTCGAGGTGATCTGCGGCGGCAACGTCTCCCGTCCAGCTCTAGTTCAATCCATGGTCCGGAGCGAGAACACATGAAAAGCGGTTACCTCCTTCTGCGAAGCAGTAATGCTAGTGAAGGAGGAGGTGGACCGCGTGACGGTGAGGGTAACCTCACACCCCAGCCGACGCAACAGAAGGAGATGCCCAGGGCGTCGGGAGTCGTAGGGCGATCCCCGGCCACCGTAGGCGCGGGCCTGCGGTCAGCAAGCGTTGGGTGGCTTACCGTTCGATTTTTGTAGTGCAAATGTATTCACAATAATCGATGTCAATAATTTATTTAACTTCTAAATTGCAGACGCTATTGACTTGACATCTAAATAATCCTTAATGATGTAATATCTTTTAAATAATAATAATTTGAAAAGTGTTTTTTTAAACATTGTCAGCGGGAGGTCTTGAAAACTATTTAACTATTTGGTAGATGATAGTGAATAATAATCGACATACAGTATACATTTTCCTTAAATAATTTTAGTTTTATTGGTGGCAGCCGAAGTCTATCTTTATGCCGAGTTCGGCTATTTGACCTGTCAGTGCTACTTTCAAATAAATTGTATTTGCTTTTTACAAAAGTACATATTTTAAAAATATATAGACATGGCAAAGGTAGAATTTTAAGTTTTTCAAATAGTTGCTTACAGCTGTCTAAAAAATGAGCTCCACAAATTGCTCGGATACATTTTTTTTAAACTTTCTTCTTTTCACAACAACCGTTCCTGTGCGTCTGGCATCCATCGGCTACCCGCGACCCTCACCAGGTCATTGGTCCACCTTGTGGGGGGCCTTCCAGCGCTGCGTCTTCCACTACGCGGTCGCCACTCCAGAACTTTTCGGCCCCATCGACCATCTGTTCTGCGAGCAATGTGCCCTGCCCACTGCCACTTCAGCATTGCCAAACAACAATTCAACGGGCAACATGCAAGTTATTCGAGACAACTATTTACTTTATTTACTAATTACTTTGACATGAGCCCTTATTGGGAAGCGAATACAGATGCCACATAAGGCGCCCGTCATCGAGCCACGCTGGAAACCAGCGCTTAGATGCTCGACGATGAGGTGAACTTGTTGGATGCACGAGTGTTCGGTTCGGAAACCAAACTGCTCGTCGGGGATAAGACTCTTTGCTTCGGCATAATCCTTGAGCCGCTTATAAATAAGCCTCTCGTAGATTTTACCGAGAACGTTGAGTAGACTGATGGGACGGTAACTGGCGGGATCACACTTTCCATGCTCGGGGGAACATGTTGTTGCTTAATGCGCCATTGAAGATGGCAGTCATTAGCACTATTAGTTGGGCGGGGAAGAGTTTAAACACCTCGTTGGTGATACCGTCGGAGCCTGGGGGTGAACTGCTTGGACCCACAGGCCTCTTTTATATGGCTCTTTGGCGACAGTTTCACCCTGCTTAGTGGTAATTTATTTATAAAATTAGAAAATATTATCGGTGCGGATTACAAAGGGTTTTTGCCGGCCGTTTAAAAATATTAGAAACAATTACACAATTCTGTAAATGGGCAAGGACATAAAACTTTCACAAAAATCATACAAAATAAAGGATCTTAACTATGCGGCTCGGCCATTACCTAAGCAATATTGACAATGCAACCCGACAGTTCCCGACCGTCGTCGAGTCCCTCACATCTGGCTACTTTCTAAAAACATGTTGCTAACTAAACGGTATTAATAACTCGAAAATAATACGTGCCTAACTATTTTCTACAAACTTAAGACTATGTATGCGGCTATCCTGCACACTCACCTGTTAAGTTTCAGTTTATTTCAGGACAATTAACAAAGGATACATTGCCCGTAGACAACCTACAGTCTGATCTAAAACATGTTTACAGTATGCTGAAAGTAAAAGTGAGAATGATGCAAGAATACACACATATTATACATACTAGTTCAACAGCAAGTTCAAAATGATATGATTAGCGTACTACGTGTGTAGTAGTAGTAGTAGTGGCAGACTTCGTAGCTATTAGTTTGAAAAAGGAAGCTTTCTTCACAATGTCGTTTATAGAGCTGCAGTTATGTGAGCACAATGATATTTCATATTTGTGCCAAGCAAAGAAATCGATTAATCATTATATGATTAATCGGTTTGTTTGATGAAAAATTCTGCAAACTGGATAGCAATTTAAAACAGTGCATTGTCATTAAATCCCCTTGTCAAGACAGGTGGCTCGAATTAAATGAGCCAGCGAAGTTTATGTACTTTTGCTGAAATACCTACGCGGTGAGGATTATATGTCAAGATCAATTTGCCATTAAACAGGTGACAGAAGACGGTATCATTGACCAAGATTCGAAATGCATAATAAAAAGTAACGAGTTTAGTTTTTATTCTCATGCCCTATCAGAATCCTGAAATTGTAACCCCTCAGATAGCAGAATTAAATCATATCACACTAATATTATAAAGGCGAAAGTTTGTGAGTGTGTGTGTATGTTTGTTACTTCTTCACGCGCAAACGGCTGGACCAATTTTGATAAAATTTGGCTTGTCACAATTCTACGATATTAATTCCTTTATTTGAAAATTTATAGCCAATCGTTATTAATTCATTTAAGTACGTTTTTAAACGTTACGGCAGTATTTATGAAAAACATTACATTTACATTATTACATTATTTTTTCAAAGCAGATCACTTGTCTTCAAAGTTGACATAAGCTACAAAGCCTCTAAATATTACAAAAACGCAAACTGCAGCAGTACGATAATGTAAGTTGTGACAAGGTTGCAGAAATGTAGCAAAGTTGCAGCGTCCACGACAAATAATCCACACGCACTGAGCTTCTCAAAATCTCCTTGGATCATACGCAACATATTCTTCCACATTCTTTTCGACGGTACTGAAAGAAAAAAATAAAGTTGAACTATGGTTCTTTTAAGAAATGATGGGTTGTATATTTCAATGGCAATAGAAAGTTCAAGAAGGATAACAATTTTAGTGATTTTCTATAATAAGGATGGGAAACCACCAAATGACTTCTTCCGCTCTGGGTGGAGTGGAAGGGCGTGTTCCTACGGGAACGCAGACTCATTCTGACTAAAACCCATCTGTGGTCCTCCTACAGCCCTTTGCGTTCCAGAGCCGCGGTGACTCTTTCGATCAACTTCCGCAAAATAATGACTGCCTGCTTGATGAATATTGATTTTATAGAACAAAAGCAATATTCATCAAACGGGCAGTCTTTACGACTCGTTCATCAAGAGATGTGCGAGTCGTGAGTTCAAACCCAAACGGTTCCAGTAAAGCGCAATTAGTTTTTAAAACTTAAACTAGTCTGGCTCAAATGATTAATACTTGCAGTTTTGAGATAATTTCAAAATCACATTAGTATGAGCTCTTGTGACTTTACTGTAAAATTCTTCGCAGGCAACACACAATTGCGTTTCCACAAAGAATGCTTTCAATAACAGCAGCACCATACCAACGGCATGGCTTAGTATCATGTATTCTTGACCCTTAAAAAAGGAAATTAAAATACATTATTAAGGTTGCTGTGATAAGGCTACGCTTTTTTTTTAATTTAATGGGTAGTTGCCCCATAAAGAGAACGTAATTTGGTATATCTATACTCACAACAACAAGCAAAATATAAGTTATATACCTACGCCATAACACAAAAACAATCTATCATGCGTGCACCTAATTTTCACACACCACATATGCATTTGGAAATATATACTAAAATATTGGAACAGGTTTATAAATATGTCAATTATACAAAAGAACTAATCTTAAAATATACACATGCGAAACTATTCTTTCATAAAAAAACATTTACCTTTATAAATATTAACATCATTAGCTTGTTACTTTCTCTCCTGGATTACCTATCTTATGTACATAGTGGTATTTACGCCGGCCTTGTGATGACCTCAGTAATCTCTGGTATCATTTATGAGTAACACATTGCAAACAGTAAATGATATAGACAGCATTGAAATTTCGAGAACAGTTGAATGTGATTCTTCAAATCTTACTGATCATATTAAAGTAAAAAAAACGATTTCACTATTATATCGCAGAACATACAAAGCATATACTGCAACTTTGATGACTTCACCGTTATGTTGTCTACTTTTAAATTCGAAACAGACGTAATAATATTAACAGAATGTTGATTAAATAATAACAAACATATACTCCAACTCAGCAATTATCAGGCTTTTGTATCAACGCGACAGATGAATCGAAATGATGGAGTAGCTGTATTTGTTAAGAAAACTTTAAAATCAAACATTCAAGAAATCCAACTAGACCAGGCGACCTGCCTACAATTAGACATACTAGGTAACACTGTTCTGTGTATATATCGGTCTCCATGCAACACCAACCTTGATAGTTTTATGGATTCAATCAGTCAACACTTAGATACGTTACCTACACAAATAAATATAATAATAGCGGGGGACATAAATATCAACATTAGAGTTAAAGAAGTAGAAACGTCTCATGATAAAAAAAACCAAGTGAACTACCTTAACATGTTGTCGGCATATGGTATTTTACCTGGTCATACATTACCGACCAGAGAACGGAACTGTTTAGATCACTTTATGCTGAGGATTCATAAAAAAAAGACATCAGCTTCCATTGCAGTCTTAAAAACTACAATTACGGATCACTATACTACATTTCTGTCACTTTCCAAAATAAACAGTAAGGAATCCGCTAGTAAGATCACCACAACAATACATTTTGAAAATGCACTAAAATATTTACATGAAAAAAATCTTGCAGATTTGCTTTTTTGCGATGACCTAAACATTTTAACAAACTAACTCATTGAAAAACTTATTGAATCTCTTAAATATAACACTATCACAAAAAGTATACCTAGTAGCAAACGTATAATTAAGCCGTGGATCACACCAGGATTATTAAAATGCATAAAAAATCGTAACAGATTACAAAAAAGCTATCGATCAGATCCATATAATGAAATTTTAAAAATAACCTACAGTCGATATAGAAACTACTGCAATAATCTTATTAAAAATTGAAAAGAAAATTCGAAAGGGAATTACTTGCTAAATCGGTTACAAATACGAAATCACTATGGAAAAATATAAAATCAATCACCTACTCAAATACACCTAAAAATCCAAGCACTGAATTATTAAATATCTTGCCCTCTCCAAGTGCATCTCTAAAACTCGTATCTCTCGTAAACTCAGTAAATAATTACTTTGCCAATATTGGAAAACAATTAGCTCAGCAAATTCCGACTAATATAACTTCAGGCCGATCTAACATTCCACCTACACAAATTAATTCTTTTGTGCTCTTGGACACTGACCCCAAGGAAGTAGAAAGTGTTCTGATGAGTTTGAAGTCCGACAGTGCTCCAGAGTGGGATAACATTCCAACTAAATTCCTAAAATATATTGGCAAGGAAATTGTTCCTATCATTACTCACCTGGTAAATCTCTGTTTTAGAAAAGGTATCTTTCCGACACAACTGAAGCAATCCATTATTACACCGGTTCACAAGGGAGGGAACGGCGACGATATCAACAATTACAGACCTATTTCTGTCTTACCAGCTTTATCCAAGGTTTTAGAAAAAATAACTAGTATGAAACTGTTACACTATTTAAAAAAAAATAACATTTTATCTTCTAGACAATTTAGTTTTAGGCTGGGAATATCAACTGAGGATGCAGATACTGCACTCAGCTCGTTAGTTACTGATTATTTAGATGCAGAGAAAAAATGTCAGACAGTATTCCTTGATCTGAAAAAAGCTTTTGACACCGTTTCCGTTCCAACCCTTGTGTCCAAGCTAGAAAGAATTGGAATAAGGGGAACTCCTCTTAGTTTTTTTAAAGATTATTTAACAAACAGAACACAGAGAGTTAAGATAGGGACGTACATCAGTAATGACGTGGGGGTATCATTCGGCGTACCCCAAGGAAGCGTTTTAGGACCAACACTCTTCCTAATTTACATAAATTACCTATGTAACTTAGAAGTTGATAACGCAAAAATCTTCTCCTACGCCGATGATACTGCCATAGTTTTTTATGGAAATAACTGGTCCGAAGCAAAGCACAAAGCTGAAATAGGTATGGCTCAAATTGCTAATTGGCTTAATGAAAATCTCCTTACGTTAAATGCAACAAAAAACAATTATATATGTTTTACAGTTAGAAATCGCTCACAGCCAGATCAAGATTTAAAAATTAAAATACATTCTTGTAAACGAGCCATGAATTATGCCTGTATATGTCCTACAATTAATAAAGTTAAACAAACAAAATATTTAGGTGTCATAATTGACCAACATTTAAGCTGGTACTCCCACCTCGAGCACGTTACTGGTAGAATCCGAAAATTGGGATGGATATTTAAATCACTGAGATACGTGGTTCCTGTTAGTATAGCCACGAAAGTGGGCGCTAATTAGAAATCTTCTAAATGAAATCTACGTAGCCCTTGCACAATCTGTGATAATCTACTGTATACCTGTATGGGGTAGGGCAGCCAAATCAAAATTTATAGACGTTGAACGAGCGCAAAGAGGTCTGATAAAAATTATGTATTTTAAGAAACGGAGATTCCCTACTGAAAGTCTTTATGAGATGAGTGGCCTGCTATCTGTTAGGAAATTGTATATCTACGCCACCATCTTAAAAAAACATAAGACACTTTCATATGACAATAATGTAATATTAAAAAGAAGAAAGGAAATTATTGCACAAGTCCCAAAATCTAAAACCAAATTCGCTGCAACACAATATAATAAGCAATCAGCACAGTTATATAATAAAATAAACAAAGACATCTACATATATACTAAACATACTCATGAAGGCAAGAAAATGTTAATCGAATGGTTAAAGTCACGTACGTATGCAGATATTGAATCATTGTTACAATAAGTGGAAATTAGTTATACATATTTGCACAGCCACTCGTTCATCTTCTCTCATACACCCACGCATCTCCCACAGCCCACACACATTACACACCACACACACATCACACACCACACTCACATCACACATCACATACCTCACTCACATCACACACCACACACACGCCACACACACTCGACACACCTCGCACACTCAACACACCCACATTAATGTACCCATTCATTCTTCTCATTTCATGAGCGAAAGTTATTCGTTTTAATTGTTCTTTATGTTAACGCAACACGCGCTCTAGAAATGTATTATTTAGGTATTATTTTTTAATCTTGAAAAAAAAAAAAAATGAAAAAAAAAAATTGTAAGTTGTACAAACAGCCTAAGCTATGGAGGAACGGTAACCGGTAACGGAACGAGGTAACCTAACACAAGCGTTATCATGCTTAAAAGGAGGCTCCAATCATAAACTAATTTAAACTTGTTGGTACAGAAATAAATATTTTGTATTTGTATTTTGTATTTGTATATCAACGGGGCCTTTAGTGGCGACGGCCGCTCGGTGGACGCATTGATTCGGTGCAATCAATTTGTCTGATATAAAATGACTAGTTTTTATCCGCGACTTCATATTTCATTTTTTCCTGTTCCCGTAAGAATGTCGGGAAATCTTCTTTTAGTGCTACCCTGTGGAATGTTGCTTTTTTTTCGCGGGTAGGTGATAAAAAAGTACAGAAGTTCGTTTATTTTCGGAATTTTAATTTAATTATAATAAGTAGAAATATTGATAAAGTTTACTGCAGTACATAGTCTATAAGTGCTAAAATATAAGTACTCACGTTTGTGGCACATTTATGTAAGTTAAACACGTGATAGACACCACCTGCCAGCTGATCACTTAATTGTCACAATAACATTGGTCAGCACTATACACAAAATGTCTCAATTCGCTGAAGTTCTTGCTGCTCAGAAAACCCTGGAGGAGAACTTTTTGAAGAAGATGGGTGAACTTGAAGCGCAAATCCAGGGTGCCGGGCCAGCTAAAGCAAATACAGTGGCCAAGATTGCCGATGAGTTTCGCACTTTCCGGGAGCTAATTTTTTCCATGCTTGGTCTGCTCCGGAACCAGATCAACGAATGCGCCAAACAAATTGATGGTTTAGAGACCAGGCACCGTCGGAAAGCTTTGGTATTCCAAGGAGTTGCTGAAGTGGAGAATGAGAACAGCACGGCAGTAATCCTGGATGTCTTGAGTTCCAAGCTTGCCCTCAATAATCTCACATCATCATCTATTAAAGCCTGCCACAGGCTTGGGGCTCCCAGTAACGAGCATCACAGGCCAATTCTCGTCAGGTTCATCAATGTGGACATCAAGGCGTCGATTTGGAAGGCTAAGACAGGATTGAAAGGCTCCAAAATATCTGTCAAGGAGTTTTTAACTAGGGCCAGGCAGTCTGTGTTCGGGAAGGCGCGCGAGCACTTCGGTATGCGATCGTGTTGGAGTCAAGATGGCATCATATTTATAAAGGCCTCCGATGGAAGTCGGCACAAGGTTATTTCCACTGACGACATGCAGCCCTTGATTGCTAAATACCCCAAGACATCAGCTGCAATTCCATCTACGAGCGGAAGAGTTGCGGACACTGCAGGGACCCTGAAGAACACACGTAAATAGTAATTACTGTTTATTGATAGGTATCATGTCCAATTGTTCTTATCATTGGCTTGTAATTTTGCTTACCATTGTGTTTTCCCAGTCTCAATTTTAGCCTTCTTTCGTGTTGTCTTCCAACTGTTTTGGTTTTCCTATCGAGGTGTTTTTGTAATAGTTTGTTTACTACTCGATACCCTCAACACTGTTTATAAAATACACTTCTCAACTTGTCAAAACTGACATATCTTTTTTAATGACACTTTAGTTTTCGTCCAGAAACTTTAAGCAATCTGTTGAGTTAGTATTTATTGTAAGTTTGTAGAATAACAATTTGTGTTTTTGGAGTGTTATGTTTTTTTTTATCACATGAATATATATATATATATATATTCTTTTTGCTCTTACTCCGCAGTTGGATGCGCTACTATATTATTCTATATATTCTTTTGTTAAATTTTGTTTAAGTTATTGTGTCTCTGTGTGTAAGTTAGTACCATGTTTGTTTAAATTATTGTAATGTTAGCTGGTGGGTGGTGCAGAGTAGCACGATTTGCCCCGATTATTTATATATATATTATTAAAATATATTCATTTCTCCTATTTTATGTCAGACAATGAGTCTTATATTTCTGCTAATGAATCTACTGCCTCTTCAAGCGAACTAAGCTTTTGCTCTCTCGGCGAAAACCTTGGTGACTTTCTGCTACAGAACTTTAATGATGGGTCTGGTCGGTTGGTGAATGTGTGTCACATTAATGCTCAAAGCATTCCCAGTCACTATAGCGAGCTCTACGATGCGTTTAATAACAGCAACGTTCACGCCATCTTGATCTCCGAAACTTGGCTCAAACCGCATCTTCTGTCCACCACATACAATCTTACTGGTTTCGTTCTTATAAGGAATGATCGTATCGGTAAGGGAGGTGGTGGTGTGGCCATATATCTTCGTAGTGATTTTCCTTATAAAATACTTACTTCTTCCTCTTCAATTTATTCTGCCTCTGCTGAGTATATTTTCCTTGAAGTATGCGTCAAAAGAGCCAAAACCGTTATCGGTGTTGTCTACTGTCCCCCCACTGTCGATTATTTCACTGAATTCGAATCAGTACTTGAATCTTTGGGTTCTGAGTATGCACACCACATAATTATGGGTGATTTCAACACAAACCTTCTTGCCCAAAATTCCCCTCGATCCCGTAAGCTTCTTCACCTTGTCGAGTCAGCTAGTCTGCACGTGCTACCTCTCCAGCCTACTCACCACAACACTACGGGCGATGACACCTGGCTCGACCTTATCCTCACCTCGAATCTTTCCCTCGTCTCCTCTCATGGTCAATATGATGCTCCAGGCTTCTCTCATCACGACATGATTTTCCTTTCCTATATCCTTAAAACACCTAAACCTCAACCCAGGGTCCTGTACAGGCGTTGTTTTGTGAGAATGGACGTCGAGAAACTAAAGAAGGATGCATCTGTCATCGACTGGGAGCTTATGATGGAGGCCCCTTCGGTTGATAAGATTGTCATTTTCAATGATGTCGTAATCAACCTTTATGACAACCACGCTCCCATCAAAAAAGTAAAGCTGAAACGTCCTCCTGCACCTTGGATGTCAAGAGGAATACGGATGGCCATGCGACGCAGGGACCGGGCGTTCCGAAAGCATAAGAGGGACCGTACTGACGAGAACTGGACACTATATAAGGTTTCAAGGAATAGATGCAACCAGTTGATACGCAATGCTAAACGCCGCCAAATTCTAGAAAATATTTCTTCTTCTTCTGCCGATATTTGGAAATTCCTTGGAACTCTTGGTATCGGCAAACCACGACATTTAGACTTTCCGAATTCTATAGACTTAGACGATCTTAACTGTTATTTCGCTACTGTACCCACAATGGATCGTCAAGCCAAACAATTTACTCTGTCTCTAATCTCTGGTCTAACGCCTCCTCAAATAAATTCTTTTCGTTTCGTTCCAGTTGAACCGTGAGAGATCAGAAAGATCATTCTTTCCATAAAATCCAAAGCGGTTGGCTGTGATAATGTCACTCGTGGCATGATCATTACCATTCTGGAGCACATTTTACCTGCAATCAGCCATATTCTAAATTTTTCCCTGTACTCTGGAGTATTCCCCTCAGTGTGGCGTAAAGCCTATGTTCGTCCACTACCAAAAGTTTCCAATCCCACTCTTCCAACCCACTTCCGTCCAATTTCTATACTCCCTTTTCTATCCAAAGTGCTCGAAGCCTGTGTCCACAAACAACTTTCCAGCTTTGTGCATTTTAATTCTATCATAAGCCCTCTACAATCTGGATTTAGGCCCGGGCACAGCACTGTTTCCGCTCTCCTTAAAGTGACTGGCGATATAAGAGCTGGACTTGAAGACGCCAAAGTCACTGTACTAGTGCTGGTCGATTTCTCTAATGCCTTCAATACAGTCAGTCACGACATCCTTTTAGCCATTCTTTCCTATGTCATGGTCTCTCCTGAAGCACTGGAGTGGTTCACCTCCTATCTTCAAGGACGTCAGCAATCGGTTCGCGTTGCGGACTCCTCATCCAGCTGGCGTGATTTGGGAACTGGCGTTCCTCAAGGCGGTATTCTTTCTCCTCTTCTGTTTTCTATTTTTATTAATCTTATTATTTCTGAACTTCAATGTGCGTATCATCTGTATGCAGATGACCTGCAATTGTACCATCATGAGAGGGTAGACGAATTACCTGACGCTATCAACAAAATAAACAGGGACTTATTAGCCATAAAAACTTGGTCGGACAGATTTGGTGTTGCCGTAAACCCCAATAAGTGTCAGGCGATTATCATTGGGAGTTCTCGAAGCATCGCTAAAGTGGATGAAACAGCTTTGCCACCAGTTTTGTTCGACAGTAAAATCATTCCATTCAGCACTGATGTGAAAAATCTAGGTTTGCACATCGACAGTACCCTAAACTGGCGTACTCAAGTCGCTAGTGTCAGTCAGAAGGTTACTGGAACGCTGCGGGCCCTGTACCGTTTGAAAAACTTTTTGCCATCAAGCACGAAGACGATGCTTGTACAGACCTTAATTTTTCCTATCATAGATTATGGTGACGTGTGCTATTACGACCTGAATGCAGATCTCCTCAACAAACTTGACCGCCTTACAAATTACTGCATTCGATTTGTTTTCAACCTGCGCAAATATGATCATGTCTCCGCGTATCGGTCGCTTTTAAAGTGGATGCCCTTACGCGAGCGTAGGGAGCAAAGAGCTCTTACTACCTTGTTTTCATTTCTCAACTCTCCTAACTCTCCCAGTTATCTAGCCCTTCACTTTCAATATATTTGCGCCAACCACAATCGGAATTTACGCTCATCACATAACCGTCTTCTTCAATTTCCCACTCACCGTACTGACTTTATTCACTCTTCCTTCTTTGTTCAGTCTATTTCTTTGTGGAATTCGCTACCCTAGGAAATCAGGATGGTCACCAACCGATTAGCCTTCAAAGTTAAAGTTCGCGAACATATTCGTAAGAAGTTGGCAGTAGTATCATCACATCGCTAATGTTTTCCAATTACCTATTTGTTGTAATTGTTTAAGTATTTCGTGTACCTATTTATCTTGTTAATTTGAGTATTTATTATATATTTATATTGTATGTATAGTTTATATATTCGTATTACTTATTTAAATGTTTGTATGTATTAATTAAATATCAATCGCTTTTTATTCACCATATTGCACCTACCACCATTCTCTGCACCACCCAAATGTTGACTGGTAGAGAATGCCTATGGCATTAAGTCCGCCTCTGTACATTTGTGTGCGTAAAGTGTAAATAAATAAATAAATGTATGAAAGCTGGGTCTATATAGGCTCACCTAAAGTTCTTTACCCGAAATTGTTCTTCCTAATGATTTGTAATCCGAATGATCACTATTCCTAAAAATTTTCATCCTAAAGTTTTCATTCATACTATTTGTAGTGCTACCGGCGATGTTCATAATACTCATGTTTCCGAAAATTGTAATTAATAATATCAATTATGTAAATATATTTAAACTCCTACTGTTTTTTATCATAACAACGCTTTTATCCCTAAACCAACTGTTTAGAATGATTAAAGGTCGTTTCACTGATTTTTGTCTTAAATGAATGAAATTCAGGTCAGAGTGTCGTCTTGGGGAAAATAAAAAATACTTAAAAAATTTGGCGACCAATTTCGAGGTAGCGCTCGCCAGCTGCTGCCGCGGCACCGCTCGCGCGCTTCGCTCGCTCGGCTCGCGCGTAGTTGGTCACAGTTCTAACCTAACCTAAACTATGGAAATATTTGCAGGTACACACAGCTATAAATAAAATTAAAGAAGACGCTTTAATTAATAAAAACAAAAAACCAGTTATGAATAAAAAGAAATCTAAACAAAATAGATATGACTTTGAATAATAGTGTAAAAAATGGTTATGTTGAGAAAATATAGGAAAAGAAATAAAAGTATAATAGATGTTTATTGCTACTGACATTGTGAAGTTGAATGCTTCGGAATTATGAACATTAGAGACAGAGTAGTTAGAAATTGTGATTGTCAGTCAGTAACGGAGGAATTTTATATACATTGATTAGAGCCAAAACGTGGAGATATCTTAAATTAAGACTTATTGGTAAGTGGGAGGGTGAAATTTAAATGAAATTTAAAACGGCAAAAGTAATAACCACGAAAGCACGAATAAAAAGTCTTAGAAATACTTACAAGATGTGTTGTTGACCATAAAATTAGAATTTCAGCGTAAAACAAAGATTGTACAAAGGTTGTAATGTAGTGACAGACCATCTGCAACAAAATATAAATAATCGATTTATAGATAAATAGACAGCTTCAGTAAAGACTAACCCGCCACAAATTTACTATAAAGGATGAATTTTTAAAGTGTGCGTGGATGGTCAAATCCGAAACTATGAGGAATAGCGAAAAACAGTCAAAGGAGTCTCGAGCCCGATTTTGATGAAAACTAAATTAGCTTCAAAGCAATGAACTTCAAAGAGTCCACAGAAATAACAAAATAAACTTAGACATGGTAACGAAATTAATCAGAAAAGAACAACACAACGGAGCCTTTAGGAGTTAGATAAAACATCATTTCGATTTTACACTGCATCAAGCAGAAGACAACGAAAGGCACGGGGTAGTTTACAAGTGAAATAAGTTCAGATGTCAAACACCACAGATTACTACTACGTATCGATTTAAAATAGAAAGTGAAATAAAAATATAATAATATTATTTACAATAAATCCAGATAAATTTCGTATAAGATTCCAAGCTTCGGTTACAGACTTCAATGCATTATTATTCATCTCTTCCAATGCTGTTTCATTGTCCACTGTTATTTCATCATCGTTTACTTTTTCAAAATGTGTATTTTTTATCATCGAGGTCCAAATTCTAGTTTGGTGAGACAACATATTAACTTTTGTCGTAATTTGTACTAATTCAATATCTAAAAGTGCAGATATTGATACAAATATACCTCTCATGAATGACCAGTTTTTGTCGTACGTTAATTTGAAAAATACTAGGGCAATACAGTTTGATAGTATAAAAACAATTGACACCCAAGTGGAAATCTTGATTTTCCTCATAACTTTGTTACTTTTATTACAAAATTTGTTAAGCTCGTTCATGATTATTAGCAAACGCACACTTTTGCTACTAAAGTATAAATTGATGAAACACACAGCTGCAAAATTGAATGCATATTGGAAATAAACGAAATAGTAGGCCCATTTGAATGGATGACCAAAATAGGTGAATGTCATGACCAAACCGTAAAAACAAGTTACAAGACAGTTAATCAATAAAGCCCACAAAATGTTCTTTCTTGTTATAATTTCCACAAAATTACCATAGATATTATATTTACGCACACACAAGATAGTATTAATATAGTAAAAAGGATAGAAAACATCTAAAAAATCGTCATTTAACGATACTTTCCTTGTAGACTTCATATTGTTATTTCTGTCAAAAGTACAGAAATTTTCAGACGTCCTACTTCAGACTAGTGACAAATTAAAAAGCTATTATGTCAATAAATGTTATTATGCCATCGAACAATATTATGTTTGATGTCACTAGACTAATATCGTAAGCGCAATTTTAAAATTATGTTCTTACAAAGTAGTCTGGCTATCTACTTTTTAATTACGTGTGCTTACATGTGTTTTGGGTTCAATTTTCAACAGCTACTAGGTTACCTGTCGTTATCATTATTTTAGCCGAAATACGTCGACTGGAGGACATTAAGCCACTCCCATGCGTCACCACATACACCAGTCTGTATTTCTTGGATCCATCGCATTTTTGCGACCTTCACTAGATCATCAGTCCAGCTTGTTGGAGGCCTGCAACCCACCCGGAGTTAAAAAATCAGCCATTTCGCTAATTAAATAACCAAGGTTTGGAAGTATTTTGCTTCTGTTTTTGATAATTTCTTAAATTATATCATCTTGATAAGCTATGGCACGACTGTCAACCAACTGACACGAATTTTTTCACATCTAATTTTAATTAACAATATATCTATAAATACAGTAAAAATTGTAAAAACAAGGAAAAAAAGCAAACAAACGATAACATAATATAACAGTTTATTCACAATGAAGAAAATCGACGAAAAATGAAAATTTGAAAATGTTAATAAGAGCCACAGCTCGAAGAGCACGCCGGAGGTGGTCTCCAGCCTCGACGTTCAGCTCCGCCTCGCCGCCGCCGGAACCCAGCCCCACTGTGAGTGCTGTGACACCGGCCGTGGCAGTCGTGTCGATCTCGAGCGACGAGTACTCGTCGCCCACGACACCACCACCTGCACGTCGACGAAGAGGACGCCAGACGGCTTAGGACCAAGCTCCAGTGCAATAAAGAAATGAGGAGTGCTTTGGAGTGTGCTATTTGGGAATATTGCTACATGCCGCCTGAACTTCGGCCACGCTTACCTCATTTGCCCATGCATAACAAAAATCGGGCGCTGGTAGCTGCTCTAAATTCGCAGTTGTCAAATTATTTTGATGATTGCGAAGACCTCACTGATGCGCACTCGGTAATGTACTGCACGGCTGTAGCGGCATGTTGTATAGCTCACGTCAAAATAACCAATGATAGAGCTACACCACCAAAACCAGCCTGGAGGCCTGGCTAGAGCGCTAATCGGCAAACTGATTTGCTTCAGGGAGGGCAACACTCACCCTAGTGATGCGATATATGAGACGGGCATTTTCGGAGACTGATATCAGCCCCCGAGACTATTTGTCCCGTGTCACAGAGCGCATCGACTTCCTGAAGCAGAAGGTGTATGCATGGGCAAATCGTATTCGTAGTCCACCTTGTACACAATAATGTTAAAACTGTGATTTGATTCTGTTCTGGCTAGATGAGAGGAAGACCGCGTGACTGAGTACATAGAATACGGTCGCGTGCCACTTGTAAAATATAACGAACATGGCGTGTCTCTGAGGGATTCGCTGTAACGGGAATTCTTTGCTCGCAGCTGGTGCAGACCGCTGTAGTTGCCGCCTATTGATTGTTAGGCCTTGTTCTTGGATGTGTCGAGGTAAACTCACGTGTTTTCTTTGTTCTGTTTCCTCTCGAGGTTTAGAGTTCTTGTTTCTGATAAGGGGGGATATTTTTACGGGTCTGGCTTGTTTTACCTGTGTGAACTTGGCACCCGACATTTTTTTTATCTTTTTTCTGTTTTTTTGATAGATTTCAAAAAGTAGTGGATAGTAGTGTGGCTAACTTTGTTAGTAGAGCCAAAAAAAAACACGATTCGACAGTGCAAAAAAAAACTTTTTCCAGCTGTTTCATATTGGAAAACGTTCGTAGTGGATTGTAGTGCAATTTTTTTCGTTTATAGTAAAACATAACTGTAGTAAAACATAGCTTCACTACTATTCACTACTTATTTCACATTATTTAAAGACTCGCATCTTTAAATAATGTTATCGGCGAGTTGTGCACGAGTGCAAACTACAATGTATGCAAAGGTTGACTGGTAGAGAATGCCTTGATGCATTAAGTCCGCCCATGTACCACTTTTGTACATAAAGTTTAAATAAATAAATGTATATAATGAGGACGAGATTACTTCACATAATTTAGGATCGGATGTCACTTGGTAAGTTAGTCCGTTCTGTAAAATCATGTGGTACATTTATCAGCAAACCATTTTAACCAATTATTTTCAAAACCAACAAACATAATCATGAATGACTCTATAATCTCAGTAAAGTTTACATATAATAACTCCAAAATTTTACAGAAAATTGTATTGCAGAAGTATAATGTTATAATTAGTAAAAAATTCCATCAAACTTATTGGTAACGAAGCGCCTACATAAAATAGACACACGCAATTATCTTACTAAACGTTCAATTTGTCTGGTGCACTTTCTTGAAAAGTTGTTCTTGACTCTCTGTAAGGATATAAATAATAATCTGGAAAATACTCATAATTGTAATTAGTTATGTGGTTGGAAAGGTTTTTTAACCGACTTAAAATAAAGGAGGAGGTTCTCAATTTGGTTGTATGTTTTTTTGCGTGTTTGTAACCTCTTAACTCCATAATTTATGTACCGATTTGATTTTATTAATTTTGTAAGTGAAAGGATATACTTTTACCCGATTGGTCCCATAGAAATTTCATCAAAATCGGTTAAGTTGTTTGGTTTTAAATCAAAATAGCTGAAAAAATTGTGTCATCCAAGTTATTTTATACTTTGTAGTGTTTTTTTTATTATTTGGAAGTCGGTTGTATTTTTTGTAAAATGTTTTTTTAATGTTCTATAGTCAATAATTGAATCGTTGTGGGAAAAAAAGTATAGCTAAATAAAATACAACTTCTAAAAAATATTCACTGCTTTTAAGCGGTTATTAGATATTAGAAAATGCACGGACCCCAGCCTATATGAGAAATAAAATTAAGCGATATGTGAACGTCGTAACGTCCTGAGTTTTTTTTAATATTTTACAACTTATGGGAGCAAGTGTAGATTCACTGGGGCAAAAAAGTTGCCACCTCGTAAAACAGCGTGGCTCGAAACAACTACCTACTCTGGGCAGAATCCTGTCACGTCACGCAGCCACGTGAAACGCCCACGTTGAAAAATAACAAAATATTTTTGCTATACATATTTTGATAAACCTGTATGAAATCGACATTAATGCAATATCGCAGTATGATTGCACTTGTCTAGTAAAGCAACATTAAGGCGTTTTAAACTCATTGTATTATCGAATCATACCTATCAAATAAAAACTGATTAAGTGCGAGTCAGATTCGCGTGCAAAGGGTTCCGAACGAATATCATTTCTGTATCATAATATTTTTACACTATTTCTTACAGGTTTTTTGTAATCTATAGGTTTTTTTAATGTTAGGCTCAGTAGTCTGGGAGATACAGGGGGGAATGGTAATTTTACGTCTAATTTCTTAAATATATTTTTTAAATTAATTATTTTATTTATTTAGGAACAACAAACAGCAGTGTAATAATAAGTAAACATAGGTTAGAAATTAACAATAGAGGTAACAAAATACAATAGTAAAAAAAAAAAAAAATGTTCTCAGTTTTATATTAGAAATAGAAGTTGTATGTTTAATTTAAGTATTTAACTAGAATTATCAGCAGAATTTACAAAACAAATAATACTTTTGTTTGTTTGCATTTTACGAGGAAATACGGACGCAACTATGAAAATTAAATTACTTATAGAAAGCAATACTATTGTAAGGCTACCATTTATCTAAAAAAAAGGTTCTTGTGAAATAGACCGTGAGAGAGCTATGGAGCTATATATATGCTAAGTTACTAGTGACTATTAAATAAAGAACTTATCAAGACAGGATAAATTTTCTTATATACATAGGTCGTAAACTCTTAAGATATACCTATTTGTATTTTTCAAATAATTTTCTAGAGTGCTCATTATGTTCGTGTTCACCATTAATCATAAGGATTTCATTTATCCATTCATCAAGATATTTCTTTAACAATATAATTATACGGGTAGCTATTATTAAATTGACATCTAATGTTGTGTACATGATATCAAAAATACCGTCAAAAATCATATCTATTGTGTAATCGTAGTAAGATGACGAATAATACATAACACTAATGAAAATATTTATCAAGATTATTGAAGTCGTTGTAATCCCATTCCAACAAATAAAACTTTGAATACTCTTGCTAATATCGATGCTTTTGTGTACAGATTGTATCTTCAAAATAAGAAAGACATAGTTTTCCTTATGAATGAAGTCTAAAATAAACATCGTTGTAAATCCAATCGAAAGTAACATTCAGCAAAAAATTCCAAGAGACTACTTTCCAAATGTTCCATGTACATATCCGTAAAGTCTACAGAAATCGTGCGATAGATACACGTTGCATTAATAAATGAAAAACCAATGAACGCAAGTATTTGATAATTTCTGCCTCTTGTATAAATATAACTATTTTTAACAGCATATTTTGATGCCAGAAAAAGATTCAGTACGAAGTTTAAAGAATAAGCCAATCTTTGGACTTCGTCTTCCAGTCGACTTTTGATTAAAACTTTAATTTTTCGTTTTAGAGACATAATTTTTAATATTCACTTTAACTGTTTGTTGACGAGTGACAAATTTATATCTGACGCTGTAACAATATTTTAAAAAGTGACAAAGAAATAAATTTGTGTTGACATAAGTAAGTAGGTTCTGATAGTATCAATGTTCTTGACGCGGCTAATGTGAGGAATAAAGTTTATTTGAAAGCAAAAGTGATAAATTAATTCATTTGTTCTGTTTTATTACTATTGCCCGACTCTGTCATATTGCAAAGAGATACTTTGACAAAGACTAAATTAATTAATTTACACATGATTTTTTTTCCACAGCTGACTCGTGCTAAAATTCGAAGCACCCTGCCACCTTGCCACCCCTGCTAAAATTTAAAGTAGCTGTAACTTCGTTCGCGGCAAACTTAGAAAACTACGTAGTACATAAAAAATATTATGTGCATAAATATTTCAAAATAAAATGGCCAAGTCACTGACTCGCGTACAAAGGGTTCCGAATTAATAATTATATTTTTGTAACATGATACTTTAACACTAAAGACTCCTTATAGGTGTTCCTGTAATCTTCAGGTAAAGAACTATTATCTGCATTTTTTTCAATGGTTTTCATCTAATATCTTAAACAACTTCAAAACTATTTATTTCTAAATTATGAAAAGAATATAGTAAAATACCCTCACCATAAGCTTTTTCGTTTGACATGATATGACACACGGTACAGTTTGTAAAACAATTTATTGAAATTTTCTAGTTTGTCCCCCAATAGTGATCTTCACACTCAAAATGTATTTATATTCATAATGCGTCCGTATTTGGGTTACTTCCATAGATATATCATTCAAATCGGTTCAGAAGTTTGGTGTTTAAATCAAAATATCTGAAAAAATACGCAATTCCGTTTACTTGGATGTCATAATTATATCATCCAAGTAAGCAAAATGCCGTATTTACTTTCTTGTGACTTTACAGTGGTGTTGTTAGGAGTGGGGTACAACTAAAAATTAACAAAAAAATAATTTATATTTTATCACAATGTATTATTATTGAATTGACACAAAATTAAATTGTAGCAATAAAATTACATAGTTAGCTATAAGTCCCGTCAATCGTATCGGTAGCGAAGCGTCGACATAGAATAGGCCACACGCGGTCATCTTACGAAAAGATCGATTTTCATGAACCACGCTCTTGCAAAGTCGTTCTTGACTCTCTGTAAGAGAAAACGCGATCATTAATAAGAAAACCGGCAAAGAGCGACTCCAACTCGATCAATCCGAGACAAACGCAGAGAGATCAGATCAGTCCCGAAGGCTAGGGGCTTTCCGAGGCACGGCCGTGTAACTTAGTTTCTTGGCCCTTTAAAACTCTGGGCTGTTTACCCAACCCAGGAATCTAAGCTCAAAAGTTGACATTTAAAATATTCTTACTTGGGCAGTTTCTGTTCTTCATAAGCTGAATACAGGCCGTTTCTGCGCCTTTAACAGACATATAGAACTTTTCACAGTAAATACAAAACATGTATACTAAGATTATGTTCTTCGTTAGCGATATAAATAACGTAAAAAGATGAAGCCAAGTCTGTAAATAGAAGAATGAGTTATTAATAATAAGTCCTGCACCAACCGGGGATTCTCCTTGTGTATACTTTCATTGTGCGTACAGGGATAATCGTCGGTTGGTGCCCAATGTCATTTGAAATGTCTATCTGGGCCTCTGTGGGTTGAAGACAACAGACATAAAAATAAAAATAAATCGTTGTTGATCATTTTAAAGTATTGCAGTACATGGGTACATAATTAATACTAGGTAAAATGACAGATTTGCTACAATTGTAGTGGGTTCAGTTCTGATCTCCTAACTAGGTTAATGTTTAGCCTGTATGAAAGAGTGTCAGTTCCGATCCCCCATGGATTACAAGCATATGTATTTTTAACCCCCGACGCAATAACGACAGGGTATTATAAGTTTGACGTGTCTGTGAGTGTGTTTGTTCTGTCTGTGACATCGTAGCTTTCGAACGGATGTACCGATGTTGTTTTTTTTTGTTTGAAAGGTGAATTAGTCGGAAGTGTTCTTAGCTATGTTTGATAAAAATCGGCCCAAGATGGCCGCCGCCACAAGATAGCTGATTACATATTTCTAATGAAACTGGAACGTGGGAGAAATTGACTTTTCTACGTTTATCGATTGCCCTATATCGCGTTTTTTTGTGTTGTAGGAGAACAGCTTGCATGATAAACTGTTATTTTACGTTTAGAATATTCCACACACAGTTTAATTCTTTAGTAGGGAACGTTATAGGGTCCCTGGTTAAATCCATGGCCCAGAGCGAGGAGGCTTGGGAAGCGGTCACCTCCTTCTGCGAAGTAGTAATGGTAGCGAAGGTGGAGGCGCGCCGCGCTAGGGAGCGATAAGGCCTTCGCCCCAACCGCCGCCACAGGAGAAGACGCCCCGGGCGACGGGAGTCGTAGGGCGATCCCGGGCCACCTAAGGCGGCGAGCGTTGGGTGGCTCGCTGACCGATCACCACCAGGCCCGGGTCAATGGCGCGTAGTAATCCACGCGCGCCTCATAGAGATGTCAGCATAGATGATGGGGCCCGCCAGGGCCAGAGCCTGCCAGGGTTGCGGAATTTGTTCGAAAGAGTCACCGCGGCCCTGGAACGCAAAGGATTTTAGAAGGAACACGGATGGGTTTAAGTCAGTAAGAGTCTGGCACGCCCTTGCGCTCCAACCAGAGCGGAAGAAGTCATTTGATGACTTTCCATACCTAAAAAAAAATAGGGAACGTGATAGAGTGAACGGTAGCAACTTTTAGTAGGTACTGTTCTATGTGTTATGTCTAATGATTTTAAAATGGTTTTAGCAGCACAACCCCAACATGAAATGCAACACCTATGTGACAATAGATTGGCTAAGGCAAAATGGACATAGCGTGTAACAGTTTGATTTTCTTAAGGATTTTAAATATGAATACAAGTTTCCGGACCCTGCGAGGTATTAAAGTTATTGGGATGCGTGGTTAAGAGGCTGCACTGATTGAATATGTAAGGAAGTTGGTTTTGGAAGTATTAAGTGTTAGGGTGTGTACCATTGAGCCAGTTTAGTGCTGTGTTGAAAGCGCTCTAATTTCTAGTTGAGACCATGTTTTAGCTACAATTATTATCACATCATCCGCGAATGATATTATGTTACCATTTTGGATATTGAGGTCGTTAAGATAAGAGAAAGGGTTGGCCCTAGTATACTTTCCTGGGGCATACCGTAATAAAAAGGGAGTTCATTACTATTGTTATTATTATATTAATTTTGAATAAGAGAGTAAAGACGGGTACCGTGTCGATCGCTTTTGCGAGGTCTAAGAATTTCGTTAGGACTTTTTTATGAATATTAATAATTTGTACCAAGTGATTAGTTAAGTCTTGAACTGCGTCACATGTTGATAAGTTTCTGCGAAAGCCGAATTGATTAGATGATATTAGCTTATAGTGTTTCAAGTAATTTACTAATCTCTTTATTAATTAAACGCTCAAGTATCATAGATATTGCACTTAGGACTGTTATGGATCGGTAATTATTAGTTAAAATCTCGTCCCCTCTCTTGAAAATTGGATGAATAATTGTCTTTTTAAATGAATTAGGGAAAACAGCAGTGTTGAAACAAAGATTAAATATATGACATAGGATGGGTGCCAGTAGTGCGGAGTATTTTTTGAGGATATAGGGTGATTTACCATCCCATCCAGTAGCAGCGTTGGTCCGTAGCAAGTATTATAGTTGAAATTATTTCGTCATTGTCGGTATGTTCTAGGACGAAAATGAGGTGGTTGTAATTTTATATACCATATAAGAAGTTGCCATTCGTTGTAGGGGAGTTTTTTTATATTATCAGCAAGGGTTTTGCTGACATTGACAAAAAAGGAGTTTACTTTGTCACAGCATTCTATCGGTGAGGATAAGTTGGATACTAGTTGTGTAGAAGTATTATTAGGTTTTTTGCTATAGGTTGCTTTATCGTTTCCCAGAGTAATTTACGGTTATGACCAGCTTTGTCCAGTGCTCTTGTATTATAAAGACGATTCGTTTTCTTTAGAATTCATAAACAGACATTTCTGTAGCGCTTGTAGGTTAATTTCAATATTTCGTTTTCTGGATCTTGTTTTGTCTTTCTATGTAACGCATCTCTATTTCTGATACAGCGTAACAGACCAGTCGTGATCCAGGGTTTCAAGACTTTCTTTCTCGCATGTATTTTCTTGCTCAAGATGTGTTTTGTAATGGCCACTAATACCAGAAGTTTACTTGTAGCAACATCAGTGTTCGTTATGTAGAGAATTGGGTTAAAGTCTAGTTGAGACATTGTTTCATCTAGTTTAGCTAAGTCAATATTGATGATGATAGGAATTAAGCTACTTCGTAAACGTCGATTTTCCAAGCAGAGTAGTGAAAGATAGTGGTATGTGTGGTGTAGTGGTGGTGGTATATGACAACTGAGTCATAGATGAACGAATATGAAGGAGAGTTTGTTCTCAAAATAAGATGGTCTAAACAGTTATCCACTTGTAGTTGGAATGGTATGTGCTGCAAGAAGGCCAGGCGATTAAGATAATCGTGGGAGCCGATATCTAAGGTAGGTTGTATGTCGAGGTTTATGTAACCTGTTAAAATAACCATTTTAAAATTTTGGAGAAATGGAAATATAATATTAAGAGCTGATAAGAAGTTTTAAATGTTATCAATTGATAGAGAGCGATAGATGCAAATTTTAGCCACTTCAAATTTTATTTTAATATTGAATCCAGTAGCTGATTGATATAGATCGGTTTCCTCACATGTAGCCGGTAACTCCGCGTACGTATGTATATACCACCACACCGTGGCGCATCGCTCAAGTCAAAGTCAAAAGTCAAAAACGTTTATTTCAATTAGGCCATTAAACGGCACTTTTGAACGTCAGCATTTACAGTTCAGTAAAAATAATAATATTACATTAATAAAGTGACTCTACTGTCCATTCGGAAAGGTTCTTATGGAGAAGAACGGACAAGAAACTCCATAAATCCGCTTTGGTTAAGATCTTTCGAGGTTTGGAATGTAGTTATTAACTGTGAAATTTTTTTTATAACTACGTTAGTGTATTGACATGCTCAAATACTAAAGTAGCACTTTACGTTTTTGAGTAACCGCCCTTACTAAAAATCATAATTAAAATTTTCCAAGAAAATTTTCCACGATCGACTTCATTTTTTTAATTCCCTCTTTCCAAGAGCAGTCGTCAGTTTTATTGTAAACGACAACGATAATTATTTGAAAAGCATACTATTACTGAATAACAAATCATAATATAACATCATTCACGCCTATATTTCTCGAAGGTATTGGTAATGAAGGAATAAAAAGACAGTAACCATTTAAAAACAAAATAAATCACTTACTTCGTTTTCTGAACCAGCAGATTTTCTTAGCGCACCAAGCGTAACGTGGAAATAATATAGATTGCGATAAAACCCACGTGATGTAAAATACAAAGCCTAAGAAAAAACTTCTAATTTACGGTTACTTATTAATTCTTTCGATACAAAAATTTCATTTTAAATCTCGAACTCACCAATCCTTGAAACATTGCCTTATAGAGATTGTAAGCTTCCAAAATATTTTGGTACAGCCAAATCAATTTGAGGCATCGTTCATAATTCTCTTCTTCATTTTTCAACATAAATACTTCTTTAATCCACGAATCAAGATAATTCCTTAATAATATTATTATTCGTATGGAAATAACAAAACGAATATCCAGAACCATGCAAATTATTCCGAAAATATTATCAACAATAAAATCAATGAGATTGGGGTAAAATTTTGTCGTATAATACATAAAATGTAAAACAAAATAATAAGAAATGTAAAATACTATAGTGATCCAGTTCCAAATAATGAAACTCTTGATATTTTTGCTTAAATCGAAACTTGTGTGAATGATTTGGATTTTCAAAATGAATAAGACATTTTTTCTCATCTGCATGAAATCAAGAATGAAAACCATCATGAATCCGATCAAATAAAATAGAAAGAACAAAACAGCAGACCATTTCAAGAATTGATTTTCCAAGACTGTCCTATCTTTATCTTCTCCTGTATCTGCTGTAAATATTCTATAGACACATATTGCATTCGTAACGATCATAAAAATGAACGCCAATATTTGATATATTCTTCCTCTAAAATAGATATGGTTATTCTGCACATGATAATTTGAAGCCAAAAACAGATTTAGTACAACGTTATAAGGATTAAATATTTTTTGTACTTCTTTTTCAAGTCGATTGTTGCGTAACACTTCATATGAAAGCTTTGAAATGTTTTCTTGTTCATGTAACATTTTTTTTAATTCAATGTCCATGTCACTAACTTACAACAACAAATGTGTCATACTGTCATTTGAAATCAATTTAAAGATCACAAGAAACCTTAACCTTTTTGTCAAATGAATGTTCCTAATGATCTTGTCACGTGAGTGTTAGCTTTTTTGTGTACATAATGTTCGACCATTATGATTATTAAGTTGAGTCCAGAAGTTTTGAGTTTAGAAGACCTATACATACAAAATATAAGATGTTCCTTTTTTTTTACGGCAACGCTAAAATTAAATATATTGATGCATTTGGTGAAGAATAATATCGAAATGAAGAGTGATGGCGTAGCGTGGCAGGAAAAAATAAAATTCAGAAAATTTGTTGCGCCGATCCCAAGTGAGTAACATGGGTCAAGGTCAGGAAGATTATACCTATTATTAATGTTAAATTTTGCCCTAAATTTGGCCATAGAGTCCTAAATAGATGTATCTAATCATTAGGTTTGGACATCAAAGTATGAAATATCCAAAAGGAATCGAGCTCGATGCCATAGGATAGATTTTTATTGGACCTGGTTCAGGATAACACTGCAGACCGCCATTATTATATTATTACTAGTTGCCGCCCGCGGCTCCGCCCGCGTGATTGTCGAAAACTATCCTAAGGGAACATATTCCCGGGATAAAAAGTATCCTATGTGTTATTCCAGACTATAATCTACCTCTGTGCCAAATTTCATCAAAATCCATTCAGTAGTTTTTACGTGAAAGAGTAACAAACATCCATACATACATCCATACTTACAAACTTTCGCCTTTATAATAGTAGTAGGATTAGCTTTTGCCCGCGACTTCGTACGCGCATATCCCGTTTTTTCCCGTTCCCGTAAGAACATTGGGAAAGGCTCTTTTAGTGCTCTTTTACACTTCCCAAGGAACATATGTGCGTGCCAAAATTCAGTGTTCTACGAACACCAGTTTCGACTGAACGTTTTCTGTCAGTCACTCAGTAACCGAAGAATTTTGTATGTATTGATTCTTGGAGACTGTGCCACCACACCGATCCACGAATTTCAACTCGTAACTCGGCGCTGTAATGAGTAGGTAGGCCATCGCTGCTCAATTTATTAAATCATTCTGCCATGTCTCGCGCAGGTCTGTTATCTTAAGATACACGAGTTAAGCGTAACGAATCGTATGTCAAAGTTCTACATAAAGACAGTCCCCCAAAACGCCCGCCCGTCAACACTTCCTAGTGTTTTAGCTGGGAAGAAGAAGTGGCGCAACAAACTCCCAGTAACACATCTGTCTGTTGAGTTATAAGAACTATCACTTATACAAAGGTATGTAAGTAGTCAGTATTCTTACAAAGAAATCAATACAACAAAGGTAACACGTAAAAACATAAAACTTAATAATTCGCTACTTGTAAGCTAGCACACTCCATTATACCAGCATAAACAGACAAACTCAAGCATAAAAACAATATCAAATCAAACTAAATAAGCCTCCAGACATGAAGGGTGTGCCCGCTTACACGTGCAGAGGGTAGAATTTAATAAAAAGATCTGTGACTCGACGCCACAAGTGATAAACTAGGGCCATCAAAATTAAACCATTAAGTATATAATCGTTATAACAATAGTAAAAACCATGGCTAACAAGACGACCTTTCACCACAAGCAGCACCCGTTCACGAGCATAACGCAAAGATCAGCCATTACCCCCTCGCCATATTTGAGGGAAAGAGGTAACCCGACCCCCGACGCTACCGCAAGCACTAAAATCTAAGGGAGCATGACGAACTTGCTGCCGGTTGCTCAGGATAGAATAAAATCAAACAACTGTCGAAGTCACTAGTTAATCACATGTTGCCATACATATTAACAAATATATGAACTCATATGAAAGAACATTAAAAACGAAGTATTAAAAACGAAGTATGTCTTGCGTTCAACACTGCGACCAACTATTATCATCGTCTAAATAATTATTGATTGAATGGTATGCCTTCGAACATAGGTTAGATTTAACTTTAGCTTTAAACGAGTTAAAAAGCAGCTCAAGATAAGAAAGAGGTAGCTTATTGTAAAAACGGATACCGAGCCCCACAAATGAGCTTTGGACCCTTCGAAGACGATGGGATGGTGCATGTAATTTGAGCTTGTTTCTAGTGTTAAAGTTATGGATATCACTGGTTTTAGTGTATAAATGTATATTTTGCCTAATATATAATATGTTTGCAAAAATAAATTAAGATGCTACCGTGAAAATTCCAATATCTTTGAAAAGTTCTCTTAAGGAAACTCTTGACCCCAGCTGATATATTGCTCGTACAGCCCGTTTTTGTAACACAAATATATTTTGTATGTCTGCAGCTTTTCCCCATACCTAATAAGATACCGTAAGGCATAACGCTATGGAAATAACTAAAATAGACTAACCGAGCTGTGTAAACGTCAGTGTATTGTCTTACTTTCCTGACGGCGTAGGCGGCCGAGCTGAGCCTTCCTGACAGGCTTGATATATGCGGGCCCCATTGTAGTTTGGAATCAACAGTTATTTCAAAGAATACTGCTGAGTCCACAGTTTCAAGCATCTCTTTGTTTAAGATGATATTCAGTCTTAGATGTATCAAGTGTGCCTTACCTAATGTTAATAACATTAGGTAAGGCACACTTGATACATTTTGTTTTCTTAGCATTGAGAACTAGTTTATTTGTCGTAATCCAATCCGTAACCATGGAGAGAGCACTGTTTACGTCATCAAAATCTTGTCTATTTCTATCTACTTTAAAGACAAGAGAGGAATCATCGGCAAAGAGAACTACATCACAGATACCCTTTAAGAAAAAAGGTAAATCATTTACATACACCAGAAACAAGAATGGACCCTGTATAGAACCTTGAGGCACACCTAAATGAACTGGTAGCCCGGAGGACTTCACACCATTGATACCTATTATGCAAATATGAATCAATTACGTTAAGAGCTTCCTTTTGGAGACCATAATGACGCAGTTTACGCAAAAGCGTATCATGGTGTACGCAATCAAAGGCTTTGGAGAGATCACAGAAAACTCCAATTGCATTTTGTGAGTTCTCCCATGCGTTAAATATGTGTTTCAGGAGAGCAACACCTGCATCTGTGGTTGAACGACCTTTTGTAAATCCATACTGTTCATTATGGAGGAGGCTATTTAGATTAAAATGTCTTAGCAATTGCTTGAGCATTAACTTTTCAAATATTTTGCTAAATGCAGGTAAGATAGAAATGGGCCGGAAGTTTCCTATATCATTTTTATTACCAGATTTAAATAAAGGTATGACTTTACTACTTTTCATGAGATCAGGAAAAGTTCCTAAATCCACGCATTTATTAAAAGTAACAGCAAGGTTAGGGGCTCTTTTTTTTTAAGGTTGGATATCATCAAATGACTTTTTCCGCTCTGGGTGGAGCGGAAGGGCGTGTCAGACTCTTACTGACTAAAACCCATCCGTGTTCCTTTTAAAGCCCTTTGCTTTCCAGGGCCGCGGTGACTCTTTCGAACAAATTCCGCAACCCTGGCAGGCTCTGGCCCTAGCGGGCCCCGTCCATCTATGCTGACATCTCTTTGAGGCGCGCGTGAAACACAACGCGCCATCGACCCGGGCCTGGTGGTGATCGGACAGCGAGCCACCCAACGCTCGCCATCCGCAGGCCCGCGCCTACGGTGGCCGGGGATCGCCCTGCGACTCCCGACGCCCGGGGCGTCTTCTCCTGTAGCGGCGGTTGGGACGAAGGCCTTGCCTTTCCCTCGCGCGGCCCGCCTCCTCCTTCGCTAGCATTACTGCTTCGCAGAAGGAGGTGACCGCTTCCCAAGCCTCCTCACTCCGGACCATGGATTCAACCAGGGCTCGTTTGGTATTTTCATCCATTATCTCATTCCTATATTGTTATTTAGTAGCAAAATGGCCTTCGTATTTGCTGATACAGAGGATATTGCAGGAGGAGAGAAGGTTACTATATTTCCAAATGTAGTACGCGGAGCAGTGATGTTGTTGAACCTAGAGCCATCATATCTAGCAGCAAGCTTGAAAGAGAACTTTATTATATCATGTGCTTATTGGGTTCTAAATAATGGTGATCCTTACGAGATTCTCCCAGGGGATGCGAATGGCTTTCTCCTTACCAACTCTACACGTGATATGCCTCTGTCATGGCATAAGACCAGTGTGTATCCCTTTCAATTCATAAGAGGGAGGGAACCAGATATATGGACTTTGTGGACTTACGGGATGCAGCCTGCCAATCCCGACATACTTAATATAGGATTGGGAAATAGTTCTCCGAATTGTCGCTGGGCCGGCCGATGGAGTGTGCCATGATGGCTCAAACTACAAGGACGCCTTGCTTCTGTGTGCTTTCACCTGTTTATCACCTTATACAGGGTAGCCCTATAGACAGAAGGGCCCTGGCAAACATGGTTAGAAAGGGGGTGCAGCGAGGTCTCAACATGATCCCGGGCTTGTTGAGCGTGGAAACATCATTGAGCTTTCTTGAGCCATTGAGGGAGCGTTATGCTGAGGTGAGAAGGAGTGTAGCAGACAGGATAGCTGTCCTCGGCCTGCTCAATGGTTTGAAGGTAAGGGGCTTTTTTTTTTTTTTTTTTTTTTTTAAGGATGGGAAATCATCAAATGACTTCTTCCGCTCTGGGTGGAGCGGAAGGGCGTGTCAGACTCTTACTGACTAAAACCCATCCGTGTTCCTTCGAAAGCCCTTTGCTTTCCAGGGCCGCGGTGACTCTTTCGAACAAATTCCGCAACCCTGGCAGGCTTTGGCCCTAGCGGGTCCCGTCCTCTATGCTGACATCTCTTTGAGGCGCGCGTGAAACACAACGCGCCATCGACCCGGGCCTGGTGGTGATCGGACAGCGAGCCACCCAATGCTCGCCGTCCGCAGGCCCGCGCCTACGGTGGCCGGGGATCGCCCTGCGACTCCCGACGCCCGGGGCGTCTTCTCCTGTTGCGGCGGTTGGGACGAAGGCCTTGCCTTTCCCTCGCGCGGTCCGCCTCCTCCTTCGCTAGCATTACTGCTTCGCAGAAGGAGGTGACCGCTTCCCAAGCCTCCTCGCTCCGGACCATGGATTCAACCAGGGCCGGACGCGAGAGGTTGCCGCCGCCGATCGCCTCGACGAGGACACGGCGGTGCTCAGCCCAAGCAGGGCAGATCTCCACCGTATGCTCCACCGTATCCTCCGGGCGATCCTCACAGTGCTGACACCCGGGCGTGTCCTCCCGCTTTATCCGAAACAGGTACCTCCCGAAACAGCCGTGTCCGGTGAGCACCTGGAAGGTAAGGGGCTACGATGTCTATTATGTTACTCAAAAGTTTAATGGAAATGCCCCAATAATCACCTGTGTTTTTTGACTTAAGTGTGTTGAAAACATTAACTACATCATTTGGTGTTACGTGCTCGAAACTAAATAATTGACTACATTTAGGCACACTACTATGTAAAAAGTTTTCAGCATTAGACGAGGACGAATTTAAGGAGCGAGTCATCGTTATAGGTATATTAGCAAAAAAATCATTAAATGCCTGAGCTACGTCAGTTGCTTTACTTATTAATTTGTTGTCAACAATAATATCTACTTGATTTTCTTGTTTAACCGACTTGCCCGTTTCATTGTTAATAATTTTCCAAGTCGCTTTTACTTTATTTTTAGAATTTTTAATTGTGTCACTTAAAAATTTAGATTTAGCAGTAGCACAAATCTTTTTAAATAATTTAGAATAATTTCTAACATACTCTAGAAAAGGAGTATCAAACTTATATTTTTTTAAACCATATAACTCATATAGTTTCGCTTTGTTTTTATAAATACCTGGTGTAGCCCATTGGTTGAAGCCAATGGAGGTATCCATAGTGTTTAAAATTTTTGACTTAAATGTAGATTGGAACTCATTCAGCATAACATCAAAAAGGGCTCCATAGATATCATTAGGATGTTCATGTTCTACTATAGATGGTGAAAGTTTTTTAGATACATTATGCTTAAACTTATTGCAACGACTAGATGTATAAGGCCGGTATACTATTTTATTTGGCTTTTTATTTAGTGGCATAGGGAAGCTAACTAGTAGTCCACAGTCAGGTCAGACGTTAGGTCACTTAACACAAATTTATTTTCAGAATCACAATTGTTAAAAATATTATCAAGACAAGTAGATGAAGATGCTGTGATTCTAGTTAATTCAAAAAACAAGTTAACTAAATTATAAGACCGAAACAGATTGAGAAGCCGAATACTTAGTGGAGTAACATCTAAAATATTAACATTAAAATCTCCACATAAAATTATACTTTTACTACTTGACTTTAACTTATTAAGTAAATCCTCCATTACAGATTCGAAAAGACCAAAATCACCAGAGGGCGGTCCATAAACACAAATTATAATGTATCGCTCGAGTTCAACACAAGACAACTCAACAGTGCACTCGATAGAATGATTAACTAAATCTAAACATTGTTTACATTTCAACTTGTTTGAAACAAGGACTAATGATCCACCGCGAATGGCACTTTTTCTTACAAACGCACTTTGTACGATAAAGTAATCATTATTTAAAAAAGCTACTTCATGCTCTTTCAACCAATGTTCAGTTAGACATAAAACCTGAACATCATAATTTTCTATAAATAAACTTAACTCTAGTTCTTTGAAAAAATAAATATTAATAAAATATTCAACTTATTCTAAACTTTTAAAACGAATTATAAACCTTACCAAACGGGCCCAAAACAATTATAAAATAAAAACATCGACTAATAAAAGTAAAACGGCATGGAAAATTATAAATAATAATAAAATAAATACTCCAAAAGAATCGATAACCAAATTAAAAATTAACGATAAATTAACAACAAATCCTACAGAAATTGCCAATGCGTTTAATAATTATTTCATCGAAAAAGTAGCTCCTATTCCAGGTGCTGGAAAAAAGTCCACAACCTTAATTAATCCCCAAACGAACTCAATGTTTTTGTCACCCTGTTTGCCTTTTTATATGCAGAAAATTATAAGAAAACTTAAAAACACTAGCAGTTTAGGGTATGACGGTATTTCTACTAGAGTAATCAAAGCAGTAAATGAAGATATTTCCCATCACCTAAGCCATATTCTGAATCTTTGTATACAAAGTGGGACATTTCCAAAGGACCTCAAGTTGTCAATTATTAAGCCTATATTTAAAAAAGATAATAAATACCTAATGGAGAACTACAGACCTATAGCACTAATATCTGTTTTCTCAAAAATCTTTGAAAAATATATTTACCATGAAATTAATAACTATTTAGACCAAAATGAAATCCTATGTGATGAGCAAAAAGGCTTTAGGAAAAATAAAAACATAAATATGGCGGTTTACGACTTTTTACACGTTGTTTCTTCACAAGTTGACAAATCTTTACCTGTTTGTTCGATTTATTGTGATATGTCTCAAGCATTCGATTATGTAGACCATAATATCCTGCTTGCTAAACTTGAGGCTTATGGTATAAGAGGTAATGTCCTAGAATTGATAAAATCATATTTGTCAGACCGCCAACAAATAACCCAAATATCAAAATTTAATGTTAAAACTAAAAGGGAACAGGTTTTCTCCTCTGACAAGCGTTGCATCTCATATGGTGTTCCCCAGGGAAGTGTATTAGGTCCTCCTTTGTTCCTCCTATACATTAATGATTTGCCAAAAGCAACTAAAGAACCCATGTCACTTTTCGCTGACGACAGTACTGTAACCATAGCACCTAAAAATATACTCAACTACCATACTGACTCTAGTGATTCATTGAATTCTATAATTACCTGGCTAAATGATAATAATTTAAAAATTAACCTTAGCAAAACTAACATAATGCATTTTAGACAACGAGAAAACTTTCGCAACACATCAAAATTTAATTTAGTATATAAAGATAATGTAATACAAGAAGTTGAAACAACCCGATTTTTGGGATTAATCATTGACAAGCAATTAAATTGGAAAACTCACATAGTTGAACTTTGCAAAAAAATTAGTACTTCATCATATGCTCTTTATAAGTTGGCACCGACTATCTACATAGATACTTTACTTACAGCATATTACGGGCTTGCTGAATCAGTTTTAAGATACGGAATAATTTTTTGGGGCAATTCAACTGAGAAGGACACTGCTTTCAAAGCACAAAAGCGTTGTATACGTGCTATGTTTGGGTTACTAACTACTGACAGTTGCAAACCAATGTTTATACAGCACAAAATTCTAACACTTCCGTCACTATACATATTGGAGATATCGCTTTTTGTAAAAACCAATCCTCATTTGTTTCCCCCTTTGATTGATAATAGAAATAGACGTGAGAAGTACAGACTTTGGGTGCAATCTCTCTCTGCAAAAACAGCATTTTTGAGAAAAAGTGTAATATGCATGGCCCCATTAATATACAACAAACTACCTAATTATCTAAAGGTAATGAACATTAATTCATTCAAGAGAGAACTAAAAAAATTGCTAATTAGTAAGGGGTACTATAATATTACGGAGTTTTTAAATGACAAATTTTGATCATTTAATATGTGATAGTTTTATTCATTTTATTGTTTTAATTATTTTAGGTTGGACTATTATTATATATTTGAATTAATTTTGACTATGTATAATTTAATTATTTAATAATAATATTTTGACATGCGTATCATATTGACGAATTTTAATGTATTTTGACATGAGAGATCATTAATTTATAATGTATTTTTGCATGATAAAATAGATTTGGATTAGATATTATTTAATTAAAACATAGATATAAATATGCATATTGTACGCCCTATGGGTATGTTACAGCGATCTACATATTACGTTGATAAGAACTGCTTTAAACCTGTGACAAACAATAAATTATTTTGACTTTTGACTTTTGACTTTGCCGGACATACCTTGCATATTTTGATGTACAACATCTAACATATGAGACTTTTCCGTTGTCGAACCTAATAGTTTAAACTAATACTAGGGGTATCAATAAAAATGTTAGTATCATTACTAACAGTAGCCTTTGGTACACTACATGTACCAGTGTCAGACTGTGTATTGTATGCTAAAAGATTAGCAATTTGTCTCCTACAACAAGGTGGTAAATACATATGATAGTTAGTCAGTTTGTAACCAGTAATAAATTGATTACAATCAAAAAACAAAATAGCATCTCTATGATGACAGGTCCTATTATAAATAAGTAAATTCAAATCAAAAATGTACCTATTTTGCTCCTCAGATAAGTATTCAGAATATGGAAATGCAAATATAATTAATTTACAAGTATTGGATTTATTTAGATTCAACATTAAATTGACACAATTAATAATGTCTTTTTTACTTACAGCTAAACTATTCCCAAATAATAATATGATAGTTGAATTGGGATTTAGCTTAGTTAATTTAATATTCCTAATTAATTGTCTAAAACTGGCGCCGGGTGAACAATTATTTATTACATAATGTGTCGAACACTGGTTAAATACGCTACTAAAACCTAAGTAAAACAAAAAAACATAAGTAGTATTAATGTTGACATTATCATGACAGCTACTTACTGGATGAGCCAGTGGGGGTGTGGGTGTTATGGGCTGAGGCTGTGGTGAATGGGAGCAAGCACAGCTGCAAGAGAGGTTATTAGTCAGGGGCTCATACCTCTCTGCATTGTACGTTACCAGGTCCACCAACTCATTGGCCTCCTGCATGCGCTTACTCAGGTCTTGTTGAGAAGCCTCATATTTACTAAAGATATCCTTAAAAAATTGAATATATACTTCACTTGCTGATGGATTGTGTAAGGAACAAAGATAAGAGAGAGAGTAATTCATTAAAGAGAAATTAATTAAACTGAATTTTCTAGATTTTGGGTTAATTTAAACAATTTTGGCAAGTCCTAAATCGCAATAAGCGAAAAGGTTAAGCAGTCTAGCAAGGCTATCTAATTATTGAGTCCCTCTCACTCAAATTAATTATTTGTGTAATCTAGTACTAAATATATGTGTGATTAGAACTCACAGGGTATAATGGGGTTGGCGTATCCATATAGATAAAAAAACCCGTGTTAAATAAATGTAATAAAAAAAAGTATTAAGCCCTGACTGACTGTAAACTTTTACAGACTAAAACCCATCCGTGTTCCTTCTAAAGCCCTTTGCGTTCCAGGGCCGCGGTGACTGTTTCGAACGAATTCCGCAACACTGGCAGGCTCTGGCCTTAGCGGGCCCCGTCTTCTCTGCTGGTGATGGGACAGCGAGCCACCCAACGCTCGCCGTCCGCAGGCTCGCGCCTATGGTGGCCGGGGATCGCCCTGCGACTCCCGACGCCCGGGGCGTCTTCTCCTGTAGCGACGGTTGGGGCGAAGGCCTTGACTTTCCCTCGCGCGGCCCGCCTCCTCCTTCGCTAGCATTACTGCTTCGCATAAGGAGGTGACCGCTTCCCAAGCCTCCTCGCTCCGGACCATGGATTCAACCAGGGTTTGGCGCAAGAGGTCGCTGCCGCCGATCGCCTCGATGAGGACACGGCGGTGCTCTGCCCAAGCAGGGCAGACCTCCACCGTATGCTCCACCGTGTCCTCCGGGCGATCCTCACAGTGCTGACACCCGGGCGTGTCCCCCCGCTTAATCCGAAACAGGTACCTCCCGAAACAGCCGTGTCCGGTAAGTACCTGCGTCAGGCGGAAGGTGAGGATGCCGTGGCGCCTCTCCAGTCACTCCTCAAAGAGGGGCCTTACCTACCGCCGCAATAGTGGCGTGCCCAATGGTTTACATATTAAGAGGGTAGATTGATAAAACAAAATTATCTATCAAAGTTCGTGTGGCAAACCAGTGTTGACCAGTGTAATCTAATGTTAATATTCCACACTACAAAGCAGCTACATATTGCAAAATTCAACTAACGCGTGCAAACCATATTTAACGGAAAATTTCAGAAAACTTGCGCTAGATGCGATACATAATGTTAGTCATCCGGGAATTAGGGCAACACGAGAACTAGTTGCGCTAGTAGGAGACTGGGCCCGCTAGGGCCAGAGCCTGCCAAGGCTGCGGAATTTGTCCGAAAGAGTCACCGCGGACCTGGAACGCGAAGAGCTTTAGAAGAAACACGGATGGGTTTTAGTCAGTAGGTAAGAGTCTGACACGCCCTGAGCGGAAGAGGTCATTTGATGATTTCTCATCCTTATAAAAAAAGCTTTTGTAACATAATTAATATCAATATAAATAAAAGTCTTCCGTATACGAAGCTGCGGGCAAACGCTAGTTCATTACAAAATAGAAGAATGATTCTGATCTCAGCGTGACCCAGTTACAAAGCAAAGGGAATGCAAGACGCCAAAGTGACATTGAAAGGCATAATTAGTAAATTATTCCATCACATGAACCATGTTGAGTGTCAAGCTACAGGTATGCTGCTGGTGGTCTTGGCTATTGAGTAAAACTACTTCGATGCTTGAAACGACTGTATTAGTATAGGTAGATGCTGGTTATAAAGATGACCGATATATGCGCACGTCAAAGGCGTCGGCGAGTGAGTGGCTGCCGCGGCGGTCCGACGACGTTGACAGCGGTGAGGCGCACCAGGCCATGTCGCCGTGTGTGGTCCGATGTGACGTCAGGAACATATTTCCCCGGGTTGAAGAGAAGGCTTCAAGATGTTGTTGAAGAGACCGGAAGAAGGCATATGTTGTTGTATGCACGTGTAATGGTGCCCTTCTTCGTCAGGATATCGGCGACTCGACAATGTCCGTCAGACCCAGTCTTCACTGCAACTACACTGCCCAGCAGCTATAGAAGAGGTGGAAGATTAGCGTCTCTCATTTGGTTTTTTGCTGCAGGAGAGACACATACTCATTAGAGAAGCGCTGCCAAAAATGTTGCCGTAGTTTTTCAATGCAATCGAAGCGCTGTAGCAGCTGGATGTTGACGTCGGTGATCTGAGGACGAGGGAATGACGTGAGTGATCGTCTGATAAGGAAGTGTGAAGGAGGATAAGAGAGGTCAGATGGATCAGTGGATAGAGGCGTTATAGGTCTGGAATTTAAAATAGCCTCTATCTGAATCAAACATGTTGAGAGCTCTTCATAAGTTAAATGAGTTAAACATTTATTGATTGAGGCTCATGACTCTACGTCATGAGCCTCAATCAATAAATGTTTGGTATATTTTACTGCACTTTCCCAAATCCCACCGAAATGTGGTCTGTAAGCAGGTATGAATTTAAATTCTATGCCTTTAATTGCAAGATCTGACTCATATCGCTGGATGAAACCTTTAAGAAGCGTGAAAGCTCATTGAAAGCTCCCACAAATGTAGTGCCGTTGTCGGAGTACACGCGTTGAGGCTTGCCCCGACGACTTATAAATCGGCTGAAAGCCGCTAAGAATGCTTCCTTGGTGAGATCGGAAACCAGCTCCAGATGCACGGCTTTGACTGCAAAGCACACAAAAACACAAATGTAAGATTTAAGCAACTAACATCCTCTACCCCTACGGTCGGCTATCAGCACTGGCCCAGCATAATAAACCCCTGTGTTTAGAAAAGGGTACTCGAGATGAGTCCTGTCGGTTGGTAGGTTGCCCATGATGACCCGAATAAGCTGAACTTTGAATCGATTGCAGCGAACGCAATTACGCACTATGTACTTAGGCTAAGTTCCTGCCTGCTAATGGCCAATAGGTGAGTCTAATGTATGCTAAAAGTAATTGAGGCCCTGCATGAAAGAGTGCTTTGTGCTCTTTTTCGAAGATAATTTTCGACAAGTCATGTTTGCTACATTATAGAATGGGATGCATAACATCGTAACTGTAGTTGGAGTTATTGAGACGTCCACCTACACGTATTAAGTTATCTGAATCAATGAAAGGAGAAAGACTTATTAATCGATTCTTTTTATGTAAGGTCTGATTAGTTTTGAGACATATACATATATTCCTCAGGAAACATTTTCTGCTGAGAAATCTGTAATATGAGATTCTTTGATGATTGTAATTCTGATAATATTAAGTAGGATGATTTTTTGTTATTCTGTTTTTTGCAATTAAAGATGAATCTTTGTAGTTATGCTATAATTCAGATTAGTGATGTGAACGACGATTTTTTATGGATTAAATTTGAAATTATATTACAATTATTTTGTTTAAGTGTGTCAGCAGTTGTGTGTAAAGATATTTCCGGTAAAGAGTGAATTTGTGTATTTGGTGAAACGGGAAATTGTATTTTACTTCGATTAAGAAAATCAAGACCCGACCACCAAAGAGTGGACTGGTGGGTGAAACTTGGCAGAAACGAGATTATTAACTACTCCTTGACATAATTTTATGACTGATTTAATAGAATTCCCACCACTTACAAACGTAAAAATCCGCGTCTGATAGACTGACTAACCTTTGGATCTGAACATTGATCTGCAAGAGACACCAGGCATTTTGTAGCCAGATACGGGGCTGAAGCTGTACCGTAAGTCACTGTATTCAGTACATACGTCTTTAAAGGGTCTGAAGAATTGAATCTGAACACAATTTGCAGTAAGGGGCGCTGAGATGGCTCAACTAAAATGGCTCTATACATTTTTTCTATGTCACCCGTTACAACAAACTTGTGTTGTCTGTATCTCAAAAGCATGGATAGCAAGTCTTCCTGTACAGTTGGACCTACTATCTGAATATCATTGAAGGACTTGCCCGAGGTGCTGGAGGCCGAAGCATCGTAAACTACGCGGAGTTTTGTGGTAGAACTATACTTGCGTACAACACCGTGATGAGGCAAAAAGTAATTAAATTCTGATTGATTTGTTTTTGAATATTCTGTCATGTGATGAAGGTCAATATATTCTTGCATAAATTGTAAATATCGGAGTCCCGCTCAAATCTACACTCTAGGGAGAGGAAACGACGCTTCGCCATTGCATAAGAGTCACCTAAGCACTCAGGCGAGACCTTCCATGGTTCCATACCATTGAAGGACTCGCCTGAGTGCTTGCGTGCGACGTATGGTCTCTTGAAAGAGCTTTTCACATGCATGTTCTTCTGAAGAGAAACAGCTAGCAGACGACACAGTATCGAGTTCCCAGAAACTAGTCAGCTGATCAGACTCCTCTTGTGAAAGAAAATGACAAACAGAAGGTTGTGTACGAGGCTGACTGACGCGGCCTGAAATAAGCCAACTTAGTTTTGATGATTGCAATCTAGGTTGATTATTTTATTATTTTATTTTATTATTTCTTTTCATTTCATTTCATTTCATTTTATTTTATTTGGGAAAAAAAACGATATTAAGTACATTAAATATAACACTTATCAATAATGTACTTACATAAAACTAAATCAATGTAATACACCACAACATTTTCCACATATTAACTAAGAGATATGCTATGATGAGGACTTATCGGTGAGCTGGTTAATATTCACAATCCGCGAAACATGTTAAATCGTTACTAACCAATAAACAAGTTTTACCCTCTAGATATTTATATTCAATTAATGGTATCAGAACCTAAGACGTCCCAAAATACCTCTGCACCTACAAGAATATCAATAGCAGTAGGTATGTTAAATGAAGGATCTGCTAATTGAATACCTGGCGGGATGGTAATGTACCTTTTATCCACGTAAGAACCAGGTAGCGATTGTGTGATCTTTGGTATAACAAAACAGCTTACTTTCGCCTGATAACGACCATTACTAGACTGCAAATGAAGACTGCAGGTTTCTGAGGTACTAGAAACTTGACCGTTTATACCTGAGACGGTGGAGCTAGTGCTGTGTTTTACCAGACCAAGCTTCCCACTGAGCTCTTGGGTGATGAAGTTGGAAGTGCTGCCGTTGTCCAACAGGATCCTGGCTGTATGAAGCTCTCCATTGACATCAGTCACCTTTGCCAAACCTGATTATTTTCTGAACAGGGTAATACGACGTTCGTTGACAATGCAATGTTGTCCTCTGTTGGTTTTTCAGTAGTTGATTCTCTATGTAAGAGGGTATTATGTTTGACTTTGCAATATTTGCAATGCGATAGACTGCAAAGTTTAACTGTATGACCAGGTCGAAGGCAGTTTAAACAAACATTGCTTTCTGAAGCTTTTTTAATGCGTGCTTTGACTATTAATAAGTAATCTGTCATTATTGTACGTTTCAGATAATAACTGCCAAGCTGTACCATAGTTATCGGCTTTGAAATCTATGCTTTTTATTACTAAAGACGCGCTGCCGGTTAAGGCCGCACGTAGATAGTGAAATTTGTTGATCTCTTGTATACTATTATTGTGATGAATAAGAGAAAGATACGTATCTCGGAATTCAAGCCAGTGCTGATAGTCCCCGTCGCACACTGTGGAATTTTGCTTCAATTGCGGTCACCTACATTTTATTCCCTCATCGTACAGATCCAGGGAAGAACTAAAACTTCTGGGAAGAAACCATGTTTTTTTTATGTTTAGTTTTGAAGTTATTTGAAAACTCGAGAAAACTCCATAGAAACTATAGAAATGCATTATTTCGTCTCAAATATATGATTTTGCAAGTTACATAGAGGAGGTCTTAAAAACGACTGTTATATCTACTAGTTCAGTGGAAAAAAAAATTAAATAATACGATTATTTAATTATTTTTTTTTAATTTTGTATTAAATAATTTTTTTTTAATTTTATATTTAATTATTAGAAGGAAAAATCAAGTTTTAAATAAAAATTAAAAATATTTTTATTTGGTTAGTCTCATTGTATCCGCATTTCTTTTAACATTAATAGTTTTATATTATAATATGCTAAATATATTATAAAAAAAAATCAAGTGTGGATAATGCGGGACTTCTGAGTTATTGAATTTTTATTTTTGAGGTTAGGGCTGTCACCTACTTTACTACAAATTTACTATATTTCTTGATGTAAAATGAAATACTTATGGTTTTCTTTGGTGTAAAATAAAGTATCTATTTTGAGTTGGACTCAAAATATTTGAATATTATTTTAAAATCTACAAATTAAAACAGTTTTTTGCTGACGTCAGCATAAGTTTAAATTACTTTAAAACCAAAAGCTAAACGCAGCCATGAGGTTACATCACTTAAATTTGATGTTATCAGAGAACTTAGTGAAAAGTACTCTGGGTGGAAAGTATACTTTACTGATGGGTCCAAGAGCAAAAGTGGATGCGGTGCCGCTTATTATAGCTTGAGTGATGGAACTTCGGCCTTGTTTAAATCCATTGATACAAATGTATCTGTTATGACGATGGAACTTGTTGCGATATCAAAAACGCTAGAGAACATAATTTGTCGGGATATCATGAACCATTCTATAAATCAAAACATTGTCATATGCACGGATAGCAAAAGTGGTTTAATGCATTTGGCTCGATGCGCCTCTGGTTGCAGAGGTACACCGACAGCTTATGTAATTCTTAGACAATTTCATGAACTCGGTGATATTAATTTGAGGTTGCAATGGATTCCATCTCATATTGGAATACTTGGAAACGAGAAGGCTGACATTTATGCAAAAAAAGCTATTTTGGAAGGAGTGGAAATAGACATTGCTCCATTCTACACAGAAATACTACAGAAATGCTATTACAAGAACATATGTTACAATAGTTTTAAAGAGTATTTCGACAGCAGGTCTAAAGAAAAAGGCATATGGTACAAGACTATGCAAAGTGAGCCTCCTCGAATACCTTGGTTCGCTGAGAGTCATACAAAGAGGTCATATGTTGTTATGGCTCACAGATTGCGTTCCGGTCATTTTCCATCTAGGAAATTTGGATATCTAATGAAAAAAGTCGATTCCCCTAACTGTCTAGTGTGTAATAAAGTCGAAGACGTCCAACATTTGCTGGTGGAATGTGAAAAGAACCGGAGAGAGAGGGAGATAGTGATGCGGGAGTTAAAACTTAATTTGTATGATGTTGGGGCTTTTATTAGAATATTATCTACACCAAATTCGGGAGAAGCGAAACTGGTTTATGAAATGATTGCTGCATCACTAACTCCCTCGCTTACGCAATAATAACATTTGTAGAATTAAAGGTAGGTACGTGTAATCAGTAATTATATTATAAGTAGATATTAGTTATTTAAAGGGTACGATGAGGCTGACGTACCTTTGTAAGGTAAAAGCCTCTAAATAAATAAAGATTATAAAAAAAAAAAAAAAACAAAAATAATAAAAGCATGGTTCCTTGACAGAAGTTTTAGTTCTTAGCTAGATCTTTACGATGAAATGATAAAATATAGGTGACCGCAATTGAAAAAAATTCCACTGTGTGCGTCGAAGTGAGGCAAGTCTATCTTGGGCAACCGAACGAAGTCATGTCTGCAGCCAGAGCCGTGATTCCCACATCATCGTGATCGTCAGTGGAAGTGGCAGACACGAGCGCAGGCGAGGGGGCGCGCGCGGGGGCGAGGTGTGTTCTCGCGCGGGCCATCAACGCCTGCTACTGCGTCTCGAACTGCTCCCTTTCGGCATACATATCGTCCGGATCCTCCGACAACAGCTCCAAATCCGTCTGTAAAAACAGTAATGAGGTTGTTTACGCATTTAAAGGCATCCATGCGTGCGATAAGCAAACAAAAGAAATGTAGTAAGGTAACGAAGAGAAGTTATTGTGCGAAATGACGATGAATTGATGATGTAATCTAATATTACTTGTAAATATGCTATTATGAAGAGATCAATTTATGCCGATCCGTATAGCACTATTTTAAATTCCTGGAAGAAGATAGAAAAAGACAGGAAATTAAGGATACTGGAACGGACTCACTCAGAATAATGTCTCTTTTGATGGACTGTCCTTGATGTGTCCTCTACGGCGTAGCAAGCTCGCGGTACGGTCGGCCAGTGCACAGCAAAAAGACGGCAATCTTCTTTCTTCGAAGGACCATATGTTGAGTGTCAAGCTCCGGTGGGCTGCTGGTTGTCTTGGCTATTGAGTAAAACTACTTCGATGCTTGAAAAGACTGTATTAGTATAGGTAGATGCTGGTTATAAAGATGACCGATATGTGCGCACGTCAAAGACGTCGGCGAATGAGTGGCTGCCGCGGCGGTCTGACGACGTTGACCGCGGTGGGGCGCACAAGGCCATGTCGCTTTATGTGGTCCGATGTGACGTCAGGAACAACCATTACATTAGACCACTGCTTAGAAAAAATATGTCTATTTGTTTTTAGTTTGTTACTGAGGCCATGTCCGGTATTGGCGGTCCACTATCGGACATGGCCTCCCTCCGTAACAAAATAATTACAAAAACACGTGTTTTTGTAATTATTTAAACGATAATCTGTCCAGTAAGGACAAAAATGAAACAACTAAAAACACAAATTGGGTGTGCACCCCCATGATATGTTTATGATATATTGCTGAGAGGAATACGAAAAAAGCTTGCTTTTTGCTAAAAAGTTTTTTAGATTTATTTATAATTTATTTAATACGGTTTTGCTCTTGACTCTAGTCTAGGTCATCTATATGACTTGATCTCACAGAAAATTGAATTGTAAAAGTATAATAATAAAATTCGTTATACATCCCATCAAACCTAATGGTAGCGAAGCGTCTACATAGAAAAGGCCAGAAGCAGTCATCTTACTGAACGTTGTATTCGCCCGGATCAAGTTCTTGCAAAGATGTTTTTGAGAATCTGCAAAAAAATGTGCAAAACTTAAAAATAAATGGGATAAAATGAAAAAATCAAAACTTCAAATTTTAATGTCATCCGTTCTGAAAAACTGTACGTAGCGATGAAGCTGGTAATGTAAACTTGTAATTTTATGTTTTTTTATGTAGCTGAAAGACGTTTACTGCAGGCCACCAACTTTCTGTAAGCATCATCGCCATCATTATATCAGCCGTCATTCTAACAATGCAAAGTACAGCAACATCATAATGACACTAAATGCGCTACCCATATGCAGCAGATTTCCGCAATAATCTCAATTCAAGGCCATATAGTTAAAGATTTATTGCCAGTAATATTCTTACTTGTACAGTCTATTTTCATCATAAGCTGTATACACGCCGCCTCAGCTTTATGAACAGTTACATAAAATTCTTCACAGTATATACTATGCATAATGACTAGTAATCCATTCTTGAGAAGCCATAATGATAAAGAAGTAATGTTAAGAAAAATCTGTGAATTAAAAACATTTTCATTACAAAAAAACTTATTTGCTAGAAAATAATTCAATATGTATTATTCAGTATTATTCAGGACCAGTGGTGTTAAATTAAATTATACATATCTCGCAGTTACCAATCATTCATTAACCTGTGGTTGCGCTGATTCTATTCGCGGTAAATTCATTAGATTTGCAGTATTGCCTAATCATTTTCATTTGGTTGGATTCATTTCCTATACCCATCCCTCTTCTGCACATACTCATCGCCCTCGCGAATCGAAACTGTAATGGCTGACTATCGCGCGTGAGTGCTTACATCGCTCCCAAAAGAAAATTCATATCTAATGAAATGTGTTTTTGTCTTAACGCTGTACCTATCGCTCAAGAAGACTGTGACAAGGATATTGAGGTATTGTTAACCCTTCCATTAGGCGTACTGCTCTTCTCTGGTATTCCTTGCAGTGCGTCACACGTCACACTTTTTTGCATCGACCAAATTCTTTTTTTTTTAATGTTCCAATCAAAATCACTAATCTTTTTTTTTATTATTTAAATAGTAAGCAGATTGGATTAAAATAAGCAACCAAAATTACTTATTCCATGCGGACGAAGTCGCGGGCAAAAGCTAGTTTATAATATTAGTATAGATTGTACTCTTACTCTGGAGTCCAATTGAGCAGATACTCTTATCGCAGATAACAGTAACTCAACACAATGCAACGAACGGTAAAATTCGCAAATCGTGACGTAGAGTACCTGTTAAAATACACGAAACATTGTTATCGATAAAAATAAATAATTGACGTTAAAATGCATTATTAATACGTGGATAGTGGTAATAGAAAACGATAATCACACGAAAATGGTTATTATAGGACGATGGTGATCGTATCACACACGTACCAATGCTTGAAAAGTCGTCTTGTACAGATTGTAAGTTTTTACAATATAAATGTATGTTTCGAGCAGTTTGAAACACTGCTCATCATTTTCTTGGCCATCATTCAACATCACAACACCTTTAATCCACTTATCGAGGTATTTCTTTAACAGTATTATTATTCGAACGGCGATTACTAGATGGACTTCTGGTGCGATGATAAATATGTCAGTAATAATGTCAAGGACGAGATCGACGAGACAAGGATAGTTGTAAGATACATAGTACAAGGTATTCACAATTATATTAACACCTATAACAGTGGCTATAGAAATTCAATTCCAAATAACAAAACTTCGGTAACCTTTGCTTAAACCGATTTTCCTGTGAATAGTCTGAATATTCAAAATAAGTATGACGTTGTTATTTTTATGTACTATATCCGAAATGAACATCATCGTAAACCCGATTACAAAGGTAAAGGTGTAGAAAAAATCAGAGAGCGACAAGAAATCATTTTCTAATTGTGTCATGTATTTATTCACATGTGATATATTTATTGTGAACATCTGATAGATACACAAACTATTCATGATTATCATAAAACAGAACGCTAAACACTGATATGTTTTTCCGTTTGGATAAATTCTATTTTTTCGTACTTTGCATTTTAAGGCTATAAATAGATTGAGTGTGAAGCTAAAAGAATACTCTATGCTTAGTATTTCGTTATCTAGATGATTTTTATCTATCACTAGCGATGGAACTCGAACGATTTTGCGTTTTTGAGACATTTTTAACACTATCAACACTAACGGTCTGTTGTTTTATGACTAGTGTCCGGCGAAATATTATTTAATTGACGATAAAATGAAATTATTACAAATTGAAACATATGTAGGTACTGATCGTATCAATAACGATATGTCGTGGCGAGACAATTATACAACGTAGTTTATGATAATAAAAATGTTGTTTTTGTCACACAAGCAACCAATTTTAATTTACTTGCTAGACAACAAAAGTGTACACAATCACTTAACAATACTTACATAGACGCAAACGAGGGGGCTTAAGCTTCAAACTAATTTTAATTCAATCTAAAGCCAATACGATTCCAATGTTAATTTTGCAGTCACGTGAATCGGTACTCTTGAAAACAATATTATCAACATTGGATTGGGATTGGAATTACCCCGCGATTATTTTGTTACACGTGAAGTTGGCTATGATACGAGCCGCAATAGTGGTGGTCGACTTATTACCATAGGCCGGCAACAGGGTTTTGAAATGCTTTATCCTGTAAATAACAAGGCTACTAAATAAATATGAAATAAATAGTTGTTTAATTGATTAATTGTAACGTATGAAACTAATTTGGGTGTAACAAAATGACTAAACATCATAAACTCAATCTTGACTTTGGCTGCATGCGGTATGCCTACACAACTAAAAAAAAGAGGGATAGTAGTACTCTGTGAGATGGCGTATAAGTTCTCTAATTTCAAAAATAAATTCAAGTGGTTTTAGAAGTGTATTCTAAATGCAAGTTAGCTTAGGAGCATTATGGTATAGATGCTGTCCGCGTTTGGTTCCTATTTGTTAAGAAGTAATTATGGTTCATTAAGTTAATTAGGTACTTAACAAGTTTAAATACTTTATTCGAATTTGTTCAGGAATTTGTTAACATTTTAAATATTTTTCTATCAGTCACACAACCCAACCCAAATGTGCAAAAGTGTTTAAGGACTAATCACTTCAGTATTCATCATTGATTGGTTCCAGACAAAACTGTCATGTGATGTTACTCCAAACGAAGCATCTACTGACAGAATTCGACTTAACTCATAGAAAACGCTTTGTCCATACAAAGCAGTAGCCGACGCTTATATATACGTCTTTGTTTCAATGTTTTTTTTTGGGAATTATGTAGTAGTATATTACTACTAATCGGGCAACACAACAGTTATTATTCTTTGAAAACCACATAAAATGCAAAACAATTTCTAAAAAGTTATACTTTTGATATTGGAAAAATCACAATCAACAAACAATCCCAACTCAATATTGGAGCAATACACAGCTATCAAATTAACTCAAGAGTAGCATTATTTTACCGCACGTCAAGCCCGATCCCGATCCGACTTAGTTCCTCAAAACGGACACTTCATTTGGCGCTGGCGTCGAACTCAAGAGTACGATTCGTCACAATTCCAATCTCAATCGGTCTGAATCGGTCGGAATTGAAACGAAGAGTAACCATGCAGGTTTTGTCTGCTCAGCATAGGTTTTGGCTAGAGGTTTGCTAGCGAGCAATGGAGTGCAGTATTCTGGGAGTCAGATTAACGAACTGTATTAGGAACACAGTCCTCCAAAAAGCAACCAAGCTTAGGACTAGGCCAGACAAGTCTGCGGTTCATGGCCTAAATCAACTACAATGTGGGCCCAGAAAATGTTTGGTTACATCGTGGCAGTTCAAGGCTATGATGGCGGGACGAGCTTGACGCTTATTAACAGGATTAGTCCACACTTTCTCAAAGCTTTGAAAAATGGAAGGAAGAAAAGGCCTTTGCCCTGCATTGGGGCAGAATGGGCCCAAAAATAAAATACTTAATAATTCTATCTGGTTAGCTTTTTTTCACCAATCAGTGAGATATACTTTTAGAATCGTCTCCTCAAGCCTTTTATTTAAAAATCTAACAAGATCAATTCACAAAAATTCGTCGACACTTTATCCGCCATCTTTGTTTTTTTTTCATAATCCGTAAAGCCTGTATTACTCAGTGTATCCAGGCGAATCTAATGATTACTCATTTTGATAAAAATCCATCAAGACGTTTAGGCTCGGCAATCAAAATTTTTGATGAACGGACGTGGCAGAGCAAACCGACGAACAAAATTCTTTCAGCATAAAAATCATGACAGCCACCAGATATAGCGATGGTGACGGCATATGTTGTGAACTCGTACTTTATAAAATACTCATAGCGACTGATACCGACATCTCGAGGCAAAGAACGACACCATACGCTACGTCATAGTAGTTTCTCTATCGTGGTTGGTTTCTATCCAAAATATTGTTCCCTCGCCCCTCTCCTCTAGAATTTGCTCGTTAAACCTACCGCATCGTTTTCTGTATTTTCATGTATTGACTGAACACTTAATAATGACTAAGTTTCTAAAACAATATAAATTTTAAATTATTTAATTATTAGTAGGTTCGCCTTTGACCAGATTCTCACCTGATGGAAAGCGACGATGTGATCGATGATGAAACACGCTTGCTAAGAAGTAACCCGCCGGTCGATTCTGTAAATAGCCAGTCGAGTCTGACAACATGTTGAAGTAAAGACTTGGGTGAAGTGATCACGAGGTGAGCTGTCAATCCATATAATCAAGATGGAATGACAGTTCACTTCGTAATCACGTCACATCTTGATTATATGGATTGACAGCTCACCTCGTGATCACTTCACCCAAGCCTTCACTTCGACATGTTTACAGAATCGACCGGCTGGTCGAAGTGAAGACTTGTAACATGAAATCGTAAAAGTAGAAAAATCATATAGAAATTGAATAGGGACGTTGGCTACGTGGTTTAAACGGAAGTATAGGAATTAAGGAGGGCACTTAGCTGCGGAAATGCTGCTGCGCTATGGTGTGCTAAATAAAGTAGCATCAAGGTACTACATCTAAGTACTGCTCGTATTATTCCGATATACTTGTTTCTCCCAAAGGCTAGATGCGGCGCGGTACTGACTGACTGATACTTATGGCGCGGTGCTGGCCTTGGTAATCCGAAGATTGCAGGTTTGCGTCCTGACACGATCGCCAATTATGTCTACTCCGAGACAAATGAGAGCTTGGAGCTCAATAAAACATAGGAATTTTACTTGTAAACTTTAGTATTTATTTTAAACAGAATTTAGTATAAGAAAACGAAAGAATATGTGCGAGCCGATCTTTCCATGTCCCAAATCAATGTATAAAAAAACAGTTATAATTTTTTCCTTAGCCGATAACATTTTGTGCGTGAACTACCAACACCTATGTGCGCATTATCTAACACAGCAGCAACTTGACACGGATACTATAAAGTCACTATAGTAGGCGCCAGATAAATGTGGAATAAAGTACATTGACCTTTCCCTAATAACTGTTCATAGGTACCTGAACAATTAAATATGAATCGTTTTTCATTATTAGACAATGTTAAGGATCACGAGAGATTATGATTCGGGACAGCTTTGTGTCATTAATTCCGTTTTTCAAATTAAAAATGTCAATAATTGTAGGTGGGTCAATGACCGTTATTCCACGATTATCTGGCGCCTACTATAAAAGCTCAGTTGCGAACACCATTATCACTCTGTCATCAACAGAAACTTTAACAATGAAGCCGCTATTTAATGTTTGATTTATTGATAACACAATATCTTTAGAAATATTGACCTGTTATGCACTCAAAATTTTGTATGAACATCACAAAACAAGTGGTATCGAAATACAAGAATTGCTACATAAATGCAAACAGTAGTAACACAATAGTGTAAAAAATTATAAAATTTGACAATTGAAGAGGAAGCTTCGCATTCACTAGGAACAAGCCGCAACCTCTCAACTCAGTGAAAGACGTATTTTGTAAACGTTTGATATTTTTACATACACGTCTTTGTGCATCTGGAAAAAAAAATACATCAATAACTATAAAATCTTATTAAAAATTACATTTTGTTGGTTAACAGCATTTAGTGAGTAGGAAAATAAACTCTCCAAAAAATAATTAAAACCTTTCTTGAAATATAATAAAAAAATAGCTCACATTGTTTTCTTTTGTGAGTGGGTAGTAAAAAGGCCGCAGAGTAGATAAATAATCTGTTTGACGACCGATCTAAAAGATAAAAAACCGGCCAAGTGTGTGTCGGGCTACGCGCAGTGTAAGGTTTCGTAGTTGCACGTCTCAATTGCCGACTGAGAATGGCGCATTATGTTCGATTCTATGAATATATTAATTGAGTTTACGTTTTAACGGTTCATAAGTCATTTATTTCTTAACAATATACATTGTGTAGAAAGTAATATGTAAATAAATTTAAGGAAAAACCATAAAAACGACCGATTAAAATTAGAGCAAAATGAAAAGTAAAGTAACAGTATATAACAGTATCCTAATAATTAACAACAGTGATTAATTTCATAATAATAGATTGTATAATAAAATTTCACATTTCCAATAAAAATAAGTCAAAAATAAAAATTCAATAATAATTCATAATCAAATCAATAATGTCACATAACTGCAATAATAATAATCCAAATTCCATTAAAAATCATTCTAGTCAAATAAAAAAAAAAATATGTCAAAAAATAAATTAAAAAATAAATATAAAAAGATAATTATGTCACATGTGTAAAAACTAATAAATAACAAAACAATTATAATTATTATCTAAAATCAAAATCATTCAAGACAAAATACAAAAAAAAAATGCATATCAAAAATACATTCGTTAAGATGATAATAATCCATTTTTCAATGATTCCAATAACATTATTGTCGTTTGTCCTCTAGAAACTCATCGATACTGAATAGCCCTTCCTCCATAAGTATGTCTTGAATTTGTTTTTGAATAAGTTTGCACTATTTATGATTTTATATTCTACGGGTAACTTGTTGTATAGAAAGACTGACTGGGACTGTGTTGAACGACGTTCAATTCCGATTGGATTATATTAGGTAAGTCTTTCCTTCAACTTTTCTCTCGAGCTTGTCTTTGCTCGTCGGTTTCGAGTTTGTACAATTTTTTTACAAAATTAGTTAGCAGTACATAGAGGCAATATTGAGTACATAGAGGCACAGTCAATATTGTATGTCTAATGAAGTGGTCCCTACATGATTCCGTCTGTTTCAAGCGGAGCATTGTCCTTAAGGCTCTCTTTTGAATTACAAATGCCGAGTTGATATGGTACTCTTGTAACTGTTGCCCCAAAAACTCAATACTGTATCTAAGCCTAGACTCAACCAAAGCAAACTAAACCATCCTAAGCTGCTTCCCTCAGGCTTTTGTTAGCATAGCATGCGGAGCTAATCGACTTCCTTATAGATGATGTCTCAACCTTCCAGTTTAACAATGCATCAATATGAACTCCTAGGAATTTGACATGGTCTACCACTTCGACTTTATTACCACAAAATAAAACCTCAAGACTAGCCTTGTTTCGGACGTTCGATTTGAATATAACACACTTCGTTTTTTTTACATTGAGTTTCAGATTATTTGTACCAAACCAGTGTTCGACAGCTTTGAACATGTTATTTATTTTTGCTTCTAGATTATTTAAGTTTGATAACTACACAATAGTGCACAATAGTAACACCAACGCAATAGTGTCTGCTGATGCAGACACTATTGCGTTGGTGTCATATGCAAAAATAATTAGATTTAGAGAAGAAAATAGGGCCTAGCACCGATCCCTGAGGGACATCACGAAGTACTGTCACGAGGTTGGCCTCGTAGTAGTCGTCGTACTAGTACTTCGAAAAAATATTTAACTCCAAAGTTAAATATTTTTTCTTCGCCATCCACTACAGACTTCATTTCTAGATATTGACGTGTTTTTTAAGAAAGATCTAAATAGCTTTAAAACCATCTCCCGTATTCCATAGTGTTCCGGCTTGGCTAGCAGAATGTCATGATCAACTGTTTCGAAGGCAGAACTGAGGTCTAGGAAAATACCTGCCACCTTATGCCGATTGTTAAGATTGCAGACCACCTCGTCGATTAATGCCTTAACAGCATCGATGGTTCCCAAATATCTCTGATAACCAAATTGTTGACTATTTAAGATTTTGTGCATTCGTATGTCCTTCATAACTTTCTCGCAGATCTTCGATAATATTGGCAATTAATAGGGAAATGAGCCTGTAGTTACCGGGATCTGTTTTTGAACCCTTCTTAAAGATGGGAAGAACTCGCGCGATTTTCTGATCAGAGAATAGGCCAACCTCAATAAACTCATTGTAAAAAGATGCTAGTGGAGTTGCTAATAAGTCGAAATTATCCTTGATTATAGTCAGGAGAATTTTGTCGTAACCAGTAGAAGATTTATTGACCATATTTTTGACTATGTTGAAAATTTCTAAGGGTGTAACTGGCTCAAAAATCATACTAAATTCTACCCTGCTGACACTTTCATTTAAATATATTATTGCCAATTTTTGGTCACATGCATTTAGGTGGATATTGTTGTCGAACCTTTTAGAAATAATAATAATAATAAGTTTATTATCACAAAGAAGCATACATTAGTATACACTGATTGACAAGATACTTACTAACGACGCTGCAGAAGTCTGTATACAGATATTGTGAGCCCTGCCTCTTAAACTAGGATAACCTGTTTCTTAAGAGATAGTGTTCAACTGTGAGGTTTCTTAAAAATAGGTATTATACATCTACGGACTTTGCCAACCTATTGTTCGTGTTTACAATCAGATTTACTTAATATTATAAGAAAAACAAAAAAGAAATGGAAAGTGGAATAACAATTAAAAACCTAAGTATGTAAATGAATGGGTGAGTGTGTGTGGGGATATATTTATGATATGTGTGGTGAGTTTTTGTCTGAAAAATAGTGAGTGTGAGGAGTTATATATGAAGAAATAGAAGTTCAGAAAATGCAATATTAGGCAATGTATTTCACTAGTGATTCAGTTTGTGCATAGTCCTGTTGAAGCAGCCATTCCATCACTTTAGCTTTTAACTTAAATTTATTGCAATCTAGTATATTTAGTTCCTTATGAATTTTCTTGTAGATTAGTGAACTTAATGTGAAGTATTGGTGCTTGGCAAAAGCGGTTTTGTGTCGTGCCTGGTGGAATATTGATACGTTTGTTGGGATCAGAAGGTGGGACGCTGGAGTGTCTTTTGAGAACAGATTGAAACATGAAGAGCTGGCGAACTGTTACTACCTTAAAATCTGAGTAGAGTTGAACTGTTGGATAGCGATAAGGTTTTCGTAACATCACTTTCAATATTGCTCTCTGGGCTATCTCCACTCTAAGGAAAGTAGTTTAAGTTGAGCCATTTTATTATTTCACGTAGTGCCAATTCCGCGCTACTTTTAACACTATCCCATGTTGACCCGTCAACTATAACCACGGTGTCATCGGCATATTCAAAGATCCTCGAGTTGGGGAGGGACATACTGCATAAGTCATTCACATATAATTGAAACAAAATAGGACCCAAAATGCTACCCTGGGGCATTCCGTGGGACAAAGTTTGTCCGTCACTGAAGTAATTATCAATGTTGGTTCTTTGGGTTTGAAGATTTGCAGTGCTATACCTCTGACACCAAGCCGCTCTAATTTGGCAATACATATGGGAACAGAAACTGTGTCAAATGCTTTCGCTATCAAGCTAATACGTCTGTATGCTACGAACAAGCGCAAGCTATTCCCCATATACTTGGTGTGTTTAGCAATCATCGATGTTAACATAGTTATAAAAAGATCCATCATTTTGTTTGGGTCGTCAAATTCATAAATAGTCAAAAATCAACTTTTTCTAAGTAGTTTTTCTAGCTCCAGTTTAATTGCCTCATAATTTTGCGACTGGGGCTTGCGTTACCGATAGTAAGGAGAAGCTTTATGGTCTTTGATGTGTGATTTAAGAACTAATGTGGTGGTAGGTAAGCCAGATTTTATGAATGCGTAGACAATAATCAAGCCTCGTAGGTAAGAGGTGGGATGGTAACAACCCATGCGATGAATTAAGTGTAAGGTAATCTAGACTTCGATCATTTCTACTGCTCATCCTAATATCAATATTCAAGTCACCAATAAGAGCAATGTTCTGCCGTGTGAAAAGTTATGTGTATAATATATTATTTAAACTATTTAGGAACATATCGAAACTATCCTTAGATCTGTGTGATGGGGACTACAGCAATTTTTTGTCATCAATTTGGCAAACTAGGCAGTTTCCACCCATACATGTAGGTTCCCACACTGAGACTTGCAAACTCCGTCGCGCATATATAACGATTCCATCGTTCTGGTTCGAGTTTATATCCGTACGATATGATCGGAAACCCTGTACTCTAGGTAAGTTACTTGCCTTACTTAGGCAGCATTTGGTCAAAACGATGATATCGAATCTAATGTTTGTTAATTGCAAAAGAATTTCCAATTGTTCAATGTTTTTGTTTATCCTTCGTATGTTTAAATGTAGGATTTTCACTAACAAATTCAGTTCAGCTGCGTCTAAAACATTATTAATAACTTTGTTGTCAATTTTGAGAATTATTTGTTCATTGTTAAGGTTTTTGTAGCATTGCGTCGTCGATTTACAATATTCCAAATTATCTTGCTTGAATCTGATGATGATTAGTTTTCTTACGCTGTTCCTTTTTTCACAACTTAAAACTTTCCTGTACGTTTTAATATACCTATTTCAATATTCAACAATCGAGTTATCGCATTGCTTCTTATCAAATGTGTTTAAGAAGCGTTTTACTTTGCTAGCTATTCTTATAGCGTTAGTTATCTATTTGGAACGTTTACTTCTTTTAACATTAACCCTTACTTTGTACTTTTTAAAAATAGAGAAGTGCAGTTCTTTGAATTTACCAATGAATGTGTTAATCCCTGTGCTCCAGTCAGTCTCCAATATCTTCCTCCTAAAGTCACGTTTGTTTTCGTCATTTTATTTTCTTCTACAAATACGGCTATAATTAGCTTGCTTCTTGTACTCAACTCTATTTAGACGTACTCTACAGTATAGACCCGCGTGTCTATCTAACAGCCCATTGTGATCAACATTAGTGTAGTCTACGAAACTGTCTGGTAAATTAGTTAAAATATTATCAATACATAATTCTGATTTATTACTTTTGAAGGTGGGCGAATAAATTAGATACCGAAAATTGTAGCACGTTAATAACGATGAAAAAGAATTATGTCTTAAATCATCTTTTAAAACTTTAATATTTAAGTCACCACAAATTATACATAGCATATTGAGAAAATGCTGTAACAGTTTTTCAAGCCTATCCATGAAGTCGTCAAAATGTTGTTTGTAGGAGTCCTATAACAACAAATAACACACAGATTTGTCTCAATATCTTTGACTCCACATACTTCAAAACAATCGGTTTTATATAGTTGCTTACACACTTGAAGTTCATTGATGTTTCTGTTGTTAAGTGTTAAACTCATCGAACCTCCCCTATTATTTTTGAGTCTCATGTTGTAAGACCCCATTTTATAATTAACAAACAAACAAACAAATCTTTCCTCTTTATATTAGTTTAGATAAAATTGAATTGATTTGCAATAGTATCATTCAGAAAAGAGAGTTTCATTGATTCGGTTATATATATTTCAAGGTCATCCTTTTTATTATTAATCCCACATAGATTTCGATGAAAAATATTAAGATACGTATACTGTTTGACTTGTTCATTCTCAAAAAAAACTAGATGTTCATTGCTGTTGAGTTCCAGATTGATGATATTTATAATATAAAAATTATTTAAAATGATCAAATATTCATCATGATATTTAATTGTTCCATTATGCTTAAACATGAAACGATCAAATGTCAGGTCTAGGTTAAATTATTAAAAGTTTCAATTCGTGTGTTATACATAATGGTAGAAGGGTAATTTTTATAAGTCGGTAGGTATATTATAACATTGGTATGTTGCATTAACAGTCATTAACGTCCGCCTAATATACATATTAAAGTTAAGTCAAGATAGTTCTCTGTTTGTCCAAAATCTTCGTCTCCAATGAAAATTATGGAGAAGTCATCTCTTGACTAGTCAGCTAGTTTCATGGTGATGTTGCTTAACAGATTTTTGATTCCATTGTTTGGCATTCGGTAGTGACATATTTGCTTGTCAGGAAATGTATTTTCGGCTAGTGATAGTACATTATTGGTGTTGTTGCTACTAATTATACATAATTTTGACTTCGTATTTATAGTCTCAGCTTTTTGTAATGGTGCCTTTTTCTGCGGCACGTTTTTCCTATACACGGTCTAGTTAGCCCTTCTTGGATATCTATTTTTGATTAGCATTAAGAGGTATTAATAGGTTATAATTATTTAATTATTATAAGTTTTAATTTATTTCTCTGTTTTTGGTGTGTCGGTAGTATCATTCATTACACGTGTCGATGGGGACGTCATCGTGTGTTTGCTTTTTGTAGCTGGGGTTTGCGTTCCTGTCCAGTTCGAGTTGAACTATTTTTGTTGTCTATAATACTTAAACTTTTGTAGGTACCTATGACTGAGATATTTTTGCAGATCCGACTTCAGCCGAAAGTTTTCCGAGTTGAGATTCTCAATTTTTTGGTGCACCAAAAGCGACTACATATTCAAAAAAATTGCGCTCAACACTTACATGTGTACCAAAGAACAATGGCCACTAGGATAACATGCTTAGACTAGTAAAATCTAACAGAACGTAACTTGATGAAACATATGTATGTCGCTTCATTCGCCTTTATAAATATAACTAGGTACGGTCTTCAATATATGTTTAAAGGTCGGAGAATCAAGTAACTATGAAAAATGTTTCTGAGGTTGTTTTTTACTCTATGAAAAGTAGAGTTCACGCCAAATAAGTCTAAATCAGGAAAATAACAGTAAATCGCACACAACACCAAATAGTATAGTAATAATAATGGGAACAGAACATAGTCCTCGCCAAAACTACAAGAACACGGTCAGCGCTTCAAAATTTTTTGTTTACTTGTTAAAAATAGGGAGGGACGTAATCAATTGATATGACAGTGTCGATTTTAAGATGTTAAATCATTATTTATATAATTTAACTCATGGCTTTATTAAAACAATTTACAACGAAGTAAAATCAAATTCTAGTAGTGCCCATGCTTATTATAATAATCAACGTGAGTTTATACGGTTCCCATTGCCTGATATTTAATTCCATTAAGAAATAAATTCATCATAGACTTTAGAGAAAGTATGGACTTCTCTAGTAACGTTATTAGTAAATTTCGGATTCATTCGAAGTTAGATATTTTGTACTGCGTTCTGATAAATAAAGTAGTTTTTTTTTTAGATTTACTATATATTTCTTATACTCAATATTATAGCTTTTAAAAATAAACGAAGATATCCAATAATTACATTAACAAGGCACACAAGAGTACGCCAGTTCGAAAACCCATTAATGTGTTTTCGAACTGGCGTACCACTCTCAATTTTTTTCGAAATAGCGTGTGTCGCAATAACGTCATTCGAATCTTCATATTACCCCAATGCACTACATATTGGCGACAGTTTCATTCCGGTACCAATTTCTGTTTTTTCTTAATCCATAGTGACCATTGTTCTCGGTCAAGTAGGATTGGAACAAATTGGCCGGGTACGGACACACAGACACACAAGTGATACAGGTTCTATTTTTCCATACTTTTCGGAACCCTAAAAACTGGAACTTCTTGTTCACAAATATGCATGTGCTCAATGAATATGAAGTTTTCAAATATATTATTATTACCTGTAAAATCTTGATCTCTGCGTTTCAGAAGCAATGCACAAGTGCCTTGGACATCTCTCATGGCAGCATAAAACTTTTCACAATGCACGCTCAAAAATATGAGTAAAATTATATTCTTCATGATCCATAATTGGGATGTGACTGCCCACACAGTATTCTGAAGAAGAAAATATACACCATAGTTGAAATAAATTAAAAACTGATTGAATTAATCGAATATTATTATACTCGTAATAAATTTAAAATTCTTACTTTAAAACTACAACTTGCTAGTTCTTTTCTGACTGACAGATATAACATTATGTCCAGTAAGCTGTGAAAAGCCGTATTGATGACATAAAATACAATCTGAAAATAACAAACCAAATTTACAACAAAAATAAATAGTGTTTCAATTTGAAAACAATTTTCAGTTGGTTGTTTTTAATCAAACATGAAAAACCGGAGAGTTTTCTTTGTTGCACACGAACTGTCCAGGACCAGCCACCAAAAGTAAGATTCAAGTTGCGGGAAAAACAGCATTCTCCACCACCCGACTTCTTGAAACCTCAGGAAAACCTGCCAACTGGACATGAACTGCAGTGGCCTTTGGAAAGCGCTCAATCGGTTGCGCACCCAAGTAGGTCGCTTCAAATATAACCTGGCAAAGTGGGCATTCACTGACCAACTTGACACTAAGTGTGAGTGTGGAGCCGCCGTCCAAAATATGGCCACTTATTGAAGTGCCCCAAGTGCCCTTATATCTGCACCATTGAGGACCTAATGAATGCTAATGATGCCGTTATAAACGTGGCCAACTACTGGGCACAAAATATGTAAGGGTCACCATCGACTCGAAAAAAAGAAGAAACACCTACCATTAATTTGAATAACTTCTCGACAATCTTATAAGCCTCAAAAATATTCTGGTATACCTCAAACATTACACTCCAGTAAGACCCGCTGTCTATACATGTTTCTATATTTCTCAATCCTTGAACTTCTAGAATCCACGTTTTAATCGTTAATTTCAGCAATTTCATAAGCAGCAAAGCATAAATAATATTGACATCAATTGATAAAGTAGCAACAAATGCCACGACACCATAAGTATCGACAAACGGATAGTCTATACACACATAAATGACAAAACAAATGAAGTAGCTATACAAGATAACAACGGTGATCCAGTTGCAGAAGATCAAATTTTTGAGGTTGTGGTGATCGATCTTCAAGACTCTGTGTGCGTGCTGGATCTTTGATTTCAATAGTATATTGTTATTACTCTGGACGATGTTGATAAAATTGTTTAAAATGTATCCGGCAGAATAAAAAGCGAAGTCAACTACGTCACCCATTAACACAAATAATCTAGTATTACTATCGAGCCAGTCCATATTTTTTAAGTGAATTATCAATCTATTAAAGCTGACAATTCTAAATATCAACATGCAACTGACTCCTAACAAGTTGTAAAGACGACTGTTAGGTTGGATACGGTTATCGCGAATTGTATACTTTAAACAGAAAAAAGGAGTTTGCATTAAATTTAACGGTTTGAGTACTGATTGTAAATCTTTTTCAATAACGTTGCTCGGTAGTGCTTTGGTTGATGAATTTGTAGAAATATTCATGATAACCGCGTTTTTTTTTGAACAAATATTGTTTTTCAGAGACGAAAACATGTTAGCTACTTAAGACCGTTACCTCGTGATTAATAAAACAAGTCAAAACAATTATTAGTTTAATGTAGTAAAAAGCTAATTTGTAAAAACAATTGAGTCTTCGATCGAAACTGAATAAAAATATTAGTAAGAAGACTCAACGACAATTGAGTACGCTCGGTGCGTTTTAGGCAGTAATGTTCACTGGTGACCTTGTTGACAGTTTATAGCTGATAGAATTTCATTTTGTCTAGAGCTCCAAGGTTTATGTAAGGCTATTTGATAGCCATCGCCAGTTCTTTTTTATGTTTATTCTAACTTTGGAAGGATTAAGGGTTTTTATTAGGAAATAAAAACATTTTTATGTAAAGTAACGCCACGATGAGTACATAAAATGCTAAAAGTTATCAGATATAAGCCAAGCCAAGCTCCTAACTCTACACACCCTAACCGAACGCACTAGAGGTGCTCTAACTCTCATCATAGCGTATAGCGTTCTGCGTGAATCGTAATCTAAAGATCTCTACAAACCCCTTAGTCAAAAAATGTGGCCTGTATCTGTACGCGGTTTACTTATGATAAGCATAAAATATATTGGCACAATTTACATTGGCATAACGAAATTCAGCATAATATAATGATCATTACGCATAATATTATTAGTCATAAATGTTTTGCCATAATGCTTGTTGCCATAAATACTGCTAGCATAATAATAATGAAGTATTATTTTATAAAGCATAATGTTATAAACGCAGATTGATACTACCATTAGAAAATTGTGAAATAAAATCTGCGAGCAACTTGGACGTAGCATTTATGCCTTTAAAATTTATGCAACTCCAACTTATGCCACCAAAACATATTAGACTAAATGATAGTTATGCTAACTTTTGAATAAATTATGCCAAAGCATTATTATTCAGCAGTATTATTATGCTAATTTAAAAAAAAAGTTATGCGAAAACGTTATTCCAAACTATATTATGCCATACAATTGTATGCCAAGAGGGGTACTACCTCTGTACGCACCTAACCCTAAACTATGCCTTAGACTATTAATTAACGAAACTAAGCCCTAAACTATTAATGAAGACTAAACACACAAACTGTGTCACACAACGCTCGGTTATACTGTCACCGCTCTTTACGCTATATACTCTGGTTAAACCGTCGGGACCAGGGTGCTTGGCGGAGATGCGTCCCTTGAACCCTTTTCCCGGTGGGAGGTTGTCTTGCTTGAACATTACTATTGTTACGCGCCAGAATTAATGTCGGGTACATTAAGTTACTACTAGCGCCATCTAGTATCGAGTAGCAGAACTAGTAGAGTCAAGTACCTTCTAGACATTTCTTTGCTAGAACATTCTACACTTCTCGGTATCTGGTCAGTCGGCAGCGGTAGTTACGAGTACTTTCCAGATGTTTCGAGAATGGAAGTTTCTAGAATAAACTGACCTATAAAAGGAGCGCGTATTCCGCGACCGAGTCAGTATTGGATTAGCGATACAAGCGAATACTTCGGAAGCGATCTTCAAGTGCGAATAAAGTGATCAGTGGTGAACTTGTGTTTAATAATTAGTGAGTTTAAAAGTTGTAATTAGTGTTTTTAAATTAAAGTGTCATTTTGGTTATTTAATCGGCTGTTTTTATTGTCACGAACCTCAAGCTCGTAACAATTGGTGTCAGAAGAGTGGATATTTAAACCATGCCGATTCTACCAAAGGACGACACGGAAGGTATCCGTACCCGGAGTCAACGTCAGCAGGAGACGGATCAGAGGCGTTTTGGAGGTACAACGCCGCAGACGTCAGAGGACCAGCTGCCGATCATGGAGGCCGGTCCGTCCACAGCAGCTCCAACATCTGCAGCACCAGACTTTGCTGCTTTGATGCTGATGCTGCAGGAGCAGGCCCGTCGGCTGGAAGAACAGCTGCAGCGTGACAAGGAGGAGCAGGCCCGCCGACAAGAGGAACAGGTCCGCCGACAAGAGGAACAGGCCCGCCGACAGGAGGAACAGGCCCGTCGGCTGGAAGAACAGCTGCAGCGTGACAAGGAGGAGCAGGCCCGCCGACAAGAGGAACAGGCCCGCCGACAGGAGGAACAGGCCCGGCGGCTGGAAGAACAGCTGCAGCGTGACAAGGAGGAGCAGGCGCGCCGCCAGGAAGAACAGATGTTCATTATGAAGGATCTCCACGCCACTTTCGGCAAAGAAATAAAGGTTGTAAAAGATAAGGTGGTCCAGCATGAGAACCGCCTGACGGAAGCCGAAACCCGAATCGACCAAATGAATAATCGGGTTGACAACGTGATTGCTGACGTGAAGAAAACGCTGGACAACCTTAAAGTAGGGGATGGAATTGCATCTTCCGTAGCTACTACACCTTCGCTACGTGGATTCAAAGTGCCGCCGTTTGATGGGACATCTTCCTGGTCAGCCTACAAAAGACAGTTTGAGGCTGTTATGAAGGCGAATGGGTGGAGTAAAAATCATGCCATGACTGCTCTCACCCTAGGCCTGCGCGACCAGGCCTTAACTGTCCTAGAAGCTCTCGATAAGGAAGTGACTTATGAGCAGCTTCTTGAGGCGTTGGAAGCTAGATATGGCGACGCTCATCTGGAACACGTGTTTCGTGCGCAGCTCAAGGATCGCGTGCAACGCAGCGGTGAAAACTTGCAGCAGTGGGCCCTTGAAGTGGAGAAGCTGGTTCGAAAAGCTTACCAGTCCGTACCTGCGCTCATCGAAGGGAACCTGGTGCAGGCATTCACCGATGGAATCCGCGATCTTGAAGTTAGAGCTGCTGTGAGGCTCGGGCACAACGGGACGCTTAAGGACGCTTTGGCTCATGCACTGGAGGTGGAAGCTGTGCGGCAGGATCATCGTTCCCATCGCGTCAGGGAGGTTGCAGCGGCTACAGTTCGCGACCGTTTAAAAGGATACAGCCCTAGGTGCTACGGCTGTGGGGAAAGGGGCCACCTTCGATCCAGTTGCCCTAAGCGGACTGCAGAAAGGGAAGGTAGCCAATCTCCAGAGGGTAGGGCGGCTAACAGCACCGCCCAACAACAGCAGGGAAACGAGTGAAAGCCAGGACTGCGGGGCGGGTGCTGGCTGATGTTCGAAGAGCCCCAAGGATTTCGATCTCACAAACCCATGACGGGAATAGCCTTATCATTAAGGGCGAGGTCAACGGAACGCCATGTAAGCTGACGATAGACACTGGAGCTTCTCGCACGGTTGTCAGTTCCCAACTTGTAAGTCGGTTCCTTGGGGACTCCGTACACAACCGAGACCGCATAAATTTGGTAACAGCCACTGGTCAGCGTATACCCGTCCGAGGAGAGAGAGAGATGGAGTTGAAACTAGGCAACGGAATTTACCTGCATAATGTTGTCGTGGCTGATATAATGGACGATTGCATCCTGGGCTTAGACTTTATGAGGAAGAATTTTTGTGAGATCGACGTTAATCAAGGAGTTATGAAATGTGGACAAGAGGAACTTTTCATGGAAGGGGCGTTACCGGGAAATGTGTACAGCCTAAAGAAGATTGTTCTTCCTCCGAGATCGGAAACGATTGTGCCGGTTAGTCTTCCTCGGAATTCTGGGCAGACTCATCGTTGTGTACTCGTGGAAAAGGTAGACAATGACCTTCCATGGAAAGTGGCACGAACTTTGGTCAGAGCCACCGACATCTCAGGGGTACGTTTGCTGAACCTTAGTGATAAGGAACAGATGATAGAAAAAGGCACTCTAATTGGTACTTGCGAGGAAGTGGATTGGTTGCGTCGATGCCAATATGTATCGACTGGGACCCTCAGCAAGGATGCACAAACGAAAGTGACCACACTTTTAGACGACTGTCGCAGCGCTCTGTCTGGAAATGAACTGGTCAAGGCAAAGAAGATGTTACTGAAGTACGCCAGTGTTTTCTCTTCAAACGATAGTGACATTGGGAAGACTGGCTTAGTTCAACACAAAATAAACACAGGAGAAGAATTGCCTATCCGTCAGCGACCAAGGAGATTGCCGGTAGCACGTGATAAGGAAGTGGAAACCATGATTGAAGGAATGGTGAAGGATGGTGTTATAGAACCTTCATCCAGTCCATGGTGTTCACCAGTAGTGCTGGTAAGAAAGAAGGATGGCAGCATGCGGTTTTGTGTTGACTATCGTCGTCTAAACGACGTCACGAAGAAGGATAGCTATCCTTTGCCAAGAATTGATGACACGCTGGACATGCTTACTGGAGTGAAGTGGTTTAGCACGCTAGACCTAAAAAGTGGTTACTGGCAAGTTGAAATCGACCCTAAGGACAAGGAGAAAACTGCATTCTCGACAGGAAAGGGCCTGTGGCAATTTAAAGTTATGCCGTTTGGATTGTGCAATGCTCCGGCAACGTTTGAAAGGTTGATGGAACTTGTACTAACCGGGTTAATTGGCGATGCCTGCCTGGTCTACTTGGATGACATCATCATCGTAGGCCGTACGTTTGAAGAACATCTTCAAAACCTGGAACGCGTGCTCATGAAGATCCAGAGTGCAAATCTCAAGTTGAGTCCAAAGAAGTGTTCACTTTTCAAACGTCAAGTCAGCTTTTTGGGATACGTAGTGTCGGAAGAAGGCATCCGTACAGATCCAGAGAAAATCGCCGCTGTCAAGGATTGGCCAATTCCAATAAACAAGACGCAGGTCAGAGCATTTTTGGGTTTGTGCTCCTATTATAGGCGATTCGTCAAGAACTTTTCGGACATAGCCAAACCCCTCCACAAACTAACCGAGGAAAAGCGACATTTCTGCTGGGATGAAAGTTGCGACGTCGCATTCCAGGAGCTAAAGGAACGTCTGTGCAGAACACCTATTCTGGGGTATCCTGATACGAACAAGGAATTTATAGTTGACACAGACGCAAGTGATATCGGACTTGGCGGTGTGTTATCTCAACGCAATGGCGATCAAGAGGTTGTGATAACATACTTCAGCAAGTCATTATCGAAACCAGAAAGGAACTATTGTGTCACGAGACGGGAATTGCTTGCTGTGGTAAAGTCTTTGCAGCATTTTAGCAAATATCTGCTGGGACGGAAATTCCATTTACGTACAGACCATGCTGCACTCAAATGGCTATTGCAGTTCAAAAATCCAGAAGGACAAGTTGCGAGATGGATTGAACTACTTCAGGAATACGACTTTGTGATTGAACATCGCAGCGGAAGATCTCATGGCAACGCCGACGCATTGTCAAGAAGACCTTGCCCTGAAGACTGCAAGCATTGTACTAGGCAAGAGGGTAAAGAAGTCGTACCTGTGAGGATGCTCAAGACAGACCTCAGCAGCGAGTGGAAGGAAAGCCTACAATGTGCACAGCAGGAAGATTCGGACATCAAGCCGATTCTGGAGTGGATGAAGGCCAGTGCTCCTAAGCCCACGTGGAGTGACGTCTCAGCGATGAGTTCGATCACAAAAAGTTATTGGGCCCAATGGGACAGCTTAGTGATTCAGGATGGAGTCCTGTGCCGTAAATGGGAAAATGCTCGGGGAGACAGCTGTCATTTACAAATGGTTGTCCCTAAAGCAAAAGTACCGAATGTCCTACAGCTGTACCATAATGGTCCTTCAGGAGGCCATATGGGAGTAAAACGGACTCTACTGAAGATAAGAGAACGGTTTTACTGGGTCCACTGTCGTGACGATGTCGAGGACTGGTGTCGCAAATGTACAAGTTGTGCGGCTGTAAAAGGACCTCAGACTCGCAGTAGAGGTGCATTAAAATTGTACAACGTCGGTGCACCATGGGAAAGGATAGCCCTAGATGTTGCGGGACCTTTTCCGGAAAGTGAAAGTGGTAACAAGTATTTCATGGTTGTAATGGATTACTTCACTAAGTGGCCGGAAGTCTTCGCCATTCCAAATCAAGAAGCCTCAACAGTTGCAGATAAACTAGTTCATGAAGTCTTCTGTCGTTTTGGAGTACCCTTGGAGATTCACAGCGATCAAGGAAGGAATTTTGAGTCCCAAATATTCCAGGAAACTTGTCGAGTTATGGGTACTCATAAAACGAGAACAACTTCTTACCACCCACAATCGGATGGAATGGTGGAACGATTTAATCAGACATTGGAGAGATACCTGGCAAAAGTCGTGGAAAACCGGCAACGCGATTGGGACAAGCATATACAACCGTTTTTGCTGTCATACCGAAGTGCTGTTCACGAAAGTACATCGATGACACCAGCCTTCGCCAACTTCGGAAGAGAATTGCGGCTGCCTGCAGATCTGATCACCGGAATACCACCTGATGCCCCACGCAATATAACCGATTATGCGAATGACTTGCGGAACAAAATGAATGACATTTATGAGCACGTCAGACAATCGGGCCAGCAAATGTCTGAAAAGATGAAAACCCGTTATGACCGCAAAATGAACAATAAAGGGTTCGACGAAGGTTCACTAGTGTGGTTGCACAATCCAGTTCGCAGTAAAGGGAAATCTCCTAAGCTTCAAGCTAAATGGGACGGGCCGTACCGGATTGTGACAAAAATTAACGACGTGACCTACCGTATACAGAAAGGTACAAGAAGTGCTCCTAAGATCGTCCATGTGGATCGACTGGCGCGTTATTATGGGACCGATAATGCTCGGGACGAGCATGTCTTAGGAGGGGGCAGTGTTACGCGCCAGAATTAATGTCGGGTACATTAAGTTACTACTAGCGCCATCTAGTATCGAGTAGCAGAACTAGTAGAGTCAAGTACCTTCTAGACATTTCTTTGCTAGAACATTCTACACTTCTCGGTATCTGGTCAGTCGGCAGCGGTAGTTACGAGTACTTTCCAGATGTTTCGAGAATGGAAGTTTCTAGAATAAGCTGACCTATAAAAGGAGCGCGTATTCCGCGACCGAGTCAGTATTGGATTAGCGATACAAGCGAATACTTCGGAAGCGATCTTCAAGTGCGAATAAAGTGATCAGTGGTGAACTTGTGTTTAATAATTAGTGAGTTTAAAAGTTGTAATTAGTGTTTTTAAATTAAAGTGTCATTTTGGTTATTTAATCGGCTGTTTTTATTGTCACGAACCTCAAGCTCGTAACACTATATCTCCCTTCTTGAACTCTTCTTCGCGTTTTAACTATTTTGGTCTCTGCTGGAGTCTTGCTAGGTGTTTTTTCTGACATCTAGACCAGAAGTCACTCAACATTTTTTGCATATATTTCCAGCGTGTCAAGTTGCTTAAGAATCCTTTAGGAGTTCGGACGGTGACTGGTGCTTCTGTTATTAAAAAATGACCAGGTGTTAGTGCTTGCATGGTAGTAGTACAGACATGCTTCTATTTCGCAGATAACCGTCATACCGTATAAAAAGCCATTGGGGCCCTTCGTTAGCAAGTAACTCAGTGACTTTGCCATCATATTGCAAACCAGCTTCTTTCCAGGCTTCATATAATTGCTTCATAGGGTGTTGACGCCAAATCTTCTAGTACAGTAAACTTCATCTGCTTGAGTCGTCATTGTTTATGTGTAAATCACAAGAATCTTCAAAACGTAGTACAATGTAATAGTCTATTTGTTAAGTTATTAATGTTCAAATGATACACCGATACACTTGGCACATATGTACACTAATTGACCAGTTCTAAGAAATCTGTGCAAAACAACACCAGGTGGTCCCTTATGTATCACTCAATGGAATGCGGTTCTTTTGTTCTCACGTGGGAAGCTCCGTCAAATTATTTTTAATGAGGTTCGATCCGGCTCGTAGTCGACCATATGTTTTGGGTGATAAGGTTGACTTTTGTTAGCTCTGTGTCAACTCCTCACTCTGCAGTTCCACCACCAAACCACGTACAGGCGTATCCGCCTTGTTGTTCCTACCGAACTAGGAGTCGAAAGTGGACGAGGTATGCTTGTCCTTTGTATGGAAATCCAGTCTCACCCCCTGGGGGTCGAGTATGAACTATGTTTAAGGGTTGAGAGGAAACAAATAAACAAAAAAATTTTAGGGGTCGCGGGGTCGAGAGTGGACTAAACGGAAAAACGTGGTATGATTCACGTGCGGAAATTGGTTTTTACAAACTCGAGACTATGGTAAGCCCTCGACTTCGTCTCGAGTTTGCATTCGTCGACTCGTTTGTTAAAACCAACTTACCATACTAGTATCATAAATAACTATTTCCTAACTTTTATTGATAATCGCGTTTTTGTTTTTTTTTTTTCAGAATGATACGGCTATGTAAAATGTTTAATTTTCCATAACCGGATCATTCAAGATCTAAGATCAAATACACGATTCAAGAAAAAAATCGGAGTAGGGAATTTTTGCAAGGTTCAAAGCTAATTCGACTGGACTAATCAGTCTACCCTATAGTTGTGTAGCGTAATGTAATCGACATATATACGCAACCTCATTTGTATAATTCTCTATTTTATCCTTCGGCCGCCGAACGCAGCTCAGAGTGGACGTGTGTCGAACTTACTAATAATTCCGTACCCTAAATTCTGTGATTGGCTACGAGTTGTGATTTTTAAATCCTTGTCACTTCTTAAGTGTTTTTACCTGCGGACGCCTCCCACTGGGCGGTCCTAGAACGGGATAGATACTGTTGTGCTTGTGACCCATCAAAAGTTGACACCTCAAGTGACTGTGATTTGTTGGATTTGAACCAGCGACGCTTGCCTTGGCGGTCAGCGAGTGACCAACCGCGCCACCGTGTCATTCCGAGCGCGCGCCAAATTAGCGATACTGACCCCGTGCGGCTACGTCATCGACTGTGCTACGACGTGCACCAGTGCTACGAGCTACGCGCCTACGCCCCTGCTACGAGTCTTCGATCCGCTACGCCGTCAGCGCTAGTGATACAACCCAATATCACCTGTTTGACTTGTTCAACTGTATTGGCCATAATGTCGAAAATCCAGCGCACCCCGCCCAACTCTCCTTTAGTAAGTCTGAATACCTAAACACAATCGGAACCAGATATCAACTCCGCTGTTGCTATGAGTGGATTTGTAAACACTACACGTAACAAACGCCTACGCAATGATAACTCTCCGCAAGGCGGCCCCTACTACCAAATCAGCCAAGATGATGTACAGGAACCCTTCTTCTCTAAAACACTAGCGGAGCAAACTGTCTTAATGTCTAAACTCATGTCTGATGTTGCTGAAATAAAGTGCCAAAATACGGCCATTCAAGCTACGAACGCCGCTATTAAGAAGTCAAACGAAGAGATTATTCAATCGATAAGTTTTCTCAACACGAAGTTTAAGATATGAAGAAAGAGATAGAAGAACTAAAAAAAACACGGGATGCACAGCAAAGACATATTGAACATCTGGATAAAAAGATTATCGACCTACAGCTGAAATCACGCTCATCTGGAATTGAAATCCGTAATGTGCCTTACACAGACTCGGAAGATTGTGCCAGTCTTTCAAAAACTGTGATTAAGATAAGTGAGGTCCTGGGAACAACCATCAGTAACACCAATATACGAGACGTGTACCGCCTTCCTGGTAAACCCACAAATACCAACTCCCCTCGCCCTATTGTTGCTGAATTTGCTGCTGTAAGCACTAAGCAAACGATTGTTACGGCAGTGCGCTCATTTAATAATGGGAAGGCTAAAGACCAAAATCTCAACACCTCGCACATTGGAATGCCTGGTAAAATGCAACCTATTTTTATCGCCGAGTAGCTGCCTTTAAGTACAAGGAAACTTTATCACCTTGCCCGGGAATTTGCATCGAAGCACGCTTACAAGTTCTGCTGGGTTTCCAATGGCAATATTTTTCTGAGGAAGCTGGAAGGGGAGAAGCATATTCTGGTCAGTTCTGATCAGTCTCTTCAAGATCTCGAAGCTAAATGACTATATAACCCTTTTTACTTACGACTACATAATATATACTACTCCCTATGCGTTATATATTCACATTGTCGTACATTCAACACTTCAACCCCTTACTCAATTCTTACTTACACAATCACACACACTAAATCCTCATTAGATATTATTGTAAAGTATGAGCATCACATACATACTAACACTATCATACAACCATACACACTACACTTAGTTCCCCTTAGAACTTCCCTAAACGTGCGATGCATCAAGAAACAGAATTTAAAACTAATCATTCGCATATGTAAGCCACTTTTGCTTTCTCCACTAATTTTTAATGGCTACAATTAATAATATAAATAGTGAGCTTGACTCTCTAACCGCAGGTAACTCATTTACTTTTAGTATTGATGACTGCCTCGAGTATATAAAACCATATGATACTGACATAAAATTAATACATTTAAACATTCGTAGTATAAATAAAAATTTCAATGAACTACAGGTGCTGTTACACTTGACTAAAATTCCTTTTGATGTTGTAATCCTGACTGAATGTTGGCTGAGTAAAGTCAATAACTTACCAATCTTGCAGGGTTATCAATCTTATTTAACTAACACTAACTCCAATCAGAATGACGGGATCGTAATATACGTTAAATTAGGTCTCCAGATATCAGTGTGGGAACCTCACTGTACGGGTGGCAACTTTCTCGTATGCGAAATAGATAATAAAAAAATAGCTATTGTAGCAGTCTACCGTTCCCCATCTTACAATTCTAAAGAAAGCTTTGACAATTTCTTAGATAGCTTAGATGAGATTCATGCAAAACTCTCCACCTGGCAAAATACTGTCCTGATTGGTGATTTAAATATCGATATAAAATCAAATTGTAGAAGCGATCGCAGCTTGGAATATTTAACCCTAAACCTATCCCATGGGCTGATTCCAACTCATCTGTTTCCCACGCGTCTTGCCAATTGCCTTGACCACTCGCTTGTGAAAAGTAACTTACCTGTTACCACCCTGGTTCTGGAGTCACACATAACTGATCACAGACCACTAGTCCTGGCAATTGAAAACACTAATCACAGACCCAAAATTTACCAATTTTCCACTCGAGTAAATTGCGACGCATTAAAGATAGAGCTAGAAACCACAGACTTCTCGCTCCTTTATAACATCCTCGAGCCTAATCTGTTAATGAACACATTTATATCCATATTACGCACAACTATCGCTAAACATTCTGTAGAAACTAAAACACCTAGAAAACTATGTACTAGGATGACACCAGGGCTTTTAAAATGTATTAAAAACCGAGATAAACTACACGTTCAATCAAGAAAAGCACCTGACAATCTAATTCTTAAATTAACCTACACACGCTATCGAAATTTTTGTAATGGTTTACTTCGAAAACTTAGAATAGCATACGAGAAAAATGAGCTTGAGAAAGCAAAAAATAACCCAACAGCCCTCTGGAAAACCATTAAAGAAATAACCAACAGTCATAAACTAAAATCTAGCCCAATTGAATTATTAAAAATGAAAGACAACCCCAAATCCTCTTTAAATAGTGTTTGTAACTTTTTTAGCAATGTAGGTAAAAACCTGGCGGATAAAATCTTATCGCAAACCAATACATCCTTAACTTTCGATGGCAGTCCTACCTCTATGACCGGAAAAAATCCCCGTTTACCGCCATCCACCTCTCTCGTTTTGCTTGAGGTAGATGAGACTGAAGTTGAGTCCCTTATACTCCAACTACGCGATGATTGTGCGATTGGATGGGACGAATCTCACCCAAAATATTGAAACAATCTCGTTCTATATTAGTCCCACCTTTAACGCATATCATTAATATATGTCTCCAAAAGGGTATTTTTCCGGATGCACTGAAGAGAGCCGTAGTCCATCCAATTCACAAGGGGGGGAACAGAAACTGTGTCAACAACTACAGACCCATCTCTGTATTAACTGCACTTTCGAAAGTCTTTGAGAGGGTTCTTTACAATCGACTGAGGAAATTCTTGGATAGATACCATATTATTGCAGACAATCAATACGGTTTTCGTTCGGGTGTATCAACGGAAGATGCAGTATTAGATCTGACGCAGGTAGAATCTTGATAGTAAAACCAAATGTCTAGGTATATTCTTGGACCTTTCTAAGGCATTTGACACAGTTTCTGTTCCGATACTCATTTCAAAGTTGGAGCTGGTGGGGATCCGTGGTATAACCCTGGAAATTTTTAAAAATTACCTTCAGAACCGTACCCAACGAGTAAAGGTTGAGGAGCACCTAAGTGATGAGGAACCAGTATATTACGGCGTTCCCCAGGGAAGCATCTTGGGCCCAATTTTATTTCAAATTTATGTAAATGACCTATGTAATATGACCCTCACCAACGCCAAGATTTACGCCTACGCCGACGACACGGCAATTGTTGTTAACGGACCTAGTTGGGATAGTGTTAAAAATAGCGCAGAGTTAGCATTAGCTAAGATAACAAAATGGTTGAATTCAAATCTATTAACCATAAATCTTAAAAAAACCTGCTACATTCCTTTCGCTTTACGGCAAAACAATCTGCCAGATCACACTTTTTCAATTATAGCTCATACATGCCCACAACTATCAACTTCTTGCCCTTGCTCGAAGCTTACGAGATCTGAGGATGTGAGGTATCTGGGTGTACAAATTGATGCAGGCTTGCGATGGGACAAACAAATTGATGTACTTATTACCAGGACCTTGAGGCCCATCCACACTTTTAAATCCCTTAGAAGCGCCGCTGACCTAGATACATTAAGGATGGTTTATTTCGCCTTGTGCCAATCGATCCTCAGCTACTGCATTGCTGTTTGGGGAGGTGCAACAAAAACCAACTTCCTGAGAATTGAAAGAGCTCAGCGAGCCATCCTCAAGGTAATGACTCGTAAGCCATACCGCTATCCTACTTCTCAACTTTATTTGGACTGTAGGGTTCTAACAGTTCGGCAACTGTATGTGCTTCAATCCATTCTCAGAAGACATCGTTCTGTCCCCCGTTCTAATCCTAACAAGCGCACCAATGTTCCACTGGGCACCAGTCACAAAACAGTCTTTGCTAAACACCAGTATTATATACTAAGTACATACATCTACAAAAAAATTCATAAAATACTAAACATAATAGACCTTAATAAGAATGAACTTAAATTAAAATTAACAAACTGGCTTCTTCAACAGGATTATTCAAAAACAGAATCCTTGCTTACATTCATCGCATAAATTTCACCTTAAATCTCCCAAAATACCTAAATGCACAAACACACGCACTCGCATACACACGCCCAAATATACTACTAACAAACACACACACACACACACACATACACACACCCACACACACACATACACATACACACACAAACGCTTACTGCATGGCTACATTTTTTTTTATTTTTACATACTAATTCATTAAACCAGTTTTACCCTGTAAGCATCTATAAACTTAAAGGTAGATCGACACACTCTGCTTGTTGTAAAATTAAAATGTAATAATCTTTAGCCGAACACTGTCTCTTAAGATACAGGATACCCTAGTTTAAGAGGCAGGGTTTATCAGTTTTGTATACAGATTTTTCCAACCTACGCAAGCCCTACTAATTCACCAATTGTTTATAAGATTACTCTGTAATACCTCTACGTAATGGTTATATATCTGTAATTCTTGAAGCAATAAATTTATTTATTTATTTATTTATATCTTTCTGTCATGACTTATTAAAAATAAAAACTTATGACAGGTTGTCAAGTTTTGGCTGTTCTTGTAATACTTACCTAAATCATTTGCGTTTTAGTAGTAAAGTGATTGGTGCTTGCACAAGTTCTATTTGCAAACATGTCTGATATACCGACTACAAGTGATAGTAGGGCGCATTTAAAATTTATAACTTCCCAGAGAGGATGACGTGTACTGCTTCTGGAAGGTCATCAATACCACTTCAAGAAAAAGTTTAAAAACGAAACATCATATTGGCGGTGTATTAATAGGCCTACATGCCACGGAACTGTGACAATATAAGAAGTGTAAAGTAAAGTTATCAAATCTACAGTGCATTTATGTCAAACTAATAGCGCCAAATATGAAGTGCAACAGATCATGTCACTTTGTAAAGAAAGAGTGTCAAAGAATTTAAAACAAACTGTACCATCTATATACTATGATGCAGTGGTTGCGCTAAAGGACTTCGATCCAAATGTTATCAAAGAATTACCGCCATATAAAAATGTAAAATCAGCGCTAAAAGGAATAAAGCTGCAGGCGTAAAAAAAGTTGCTATTCGGCCGCCAATGAAGTAGAAGTGCCTACATTATTTGAGAACTTTTTATTATTTGACTATAACTATAGATCTGAGAAAATATTGGCATTCGCAAGTAGTGAAGCCAGGCAAATGATTTGCAGTGTTGATCATTTTTTTTGTGATGGAACATTCAAAGTTTGCCCCCGACCTTTTCTACAACTATATTCGATTCATGGCGACATTTGGAGCTCAAAGGAAAATACCAATATTGTACCCTTAGTTTATGCCCTCTTAAGAAGCAAAAAGCGAGCTACGTATAACTTATTATTCAGTCTTATAAAAAAACTTTTGCCTGATTGGAAGCCAAAAAAAATTACAGTTGATTTTCAAAGTGGACCCATTTTAGCATAAAAAACAATTGTCCTCAGAAAGAAATAAAAGGTTGCTTTTATCATTTCAACGGGGCAGCTTAATGTACAGTTTTGGCACATCTTCCTTAAGAAGAAATAGATAATGAATTTCTTTACATCATGGAAAACAGCCCAGATGAACAGTGTGTGAAAGAATTTAATGATTATTTCGTACAACAATGGTTTGAAAACCGACTTATGAAAAATAAATGGTGTTGTTATGGTAAACGACACCGCACCACTAATAAACTGGAAGGCTGGCATGCTATGCTGAATAGAAAATTAGCAAAAACCACCAATATTATACAATTTTTGAAAATGATTGAAGATGATTCCATCAATCAAAAAGTTGTTAAGATGATATCTTCAACACAATTAATACGAAGATCAGACGATATTGACAACGACAAACGCATTCGTTAAGTCCGTTTATTTATTAAGATTAAACAATCTTAATAAATAAAGGACTTAATTTTTACTTTAACGGCAATAACTCTTTACTTTTAACAAGTATACACTTGTATGGTAAAAGTAAAGAGGCATTACAATACTTACATTTTTTTTATTTTTATATGATATGGGTTGCTCTAAATAAGTAAAGAATTTTACTTTAAGCGTTCTCTAATATTGCTCGTTTTTTGTGTAACATCAATTCTTGTATTTTGCCTTTAGTCTGTACTTAACTGTACCAAAATATTAATTTTAGGTACTTACCGAACTAGGAGTCGAAAGTGGACGAGGTATGCTTGTCCTTTGTATGGAAATCCAGTCTCACCCCCTGGGGGTCGAGTGTGAACTTTATTTAAGGGTTGAGAGGAAACAAATGAACAAAAATTTTTTAGGGGTCGAGGGGTTGAGAGTGGACTAAACGACGGACATTACGCCTGCACTCAGGGCACTGCCCGATTGTGGTTGTGGGCTCTTTTGCCGGGAGCCCGACACACGTTCGGTGATAGACAACGCTACACTTCATACACCTTGTCATATCTATTGCCGACACAATCTTGCCGCAACCTCCGCACTTTGCCGGCATTATTTTAAGATGTTTTGTTTACGGTCACTGAACTTTTAGGTAAACAAAGATTGACGGACTTTGAATGATTCAATTTTACGAAAATAATAATATATGTGGGTATAAGGGTACAAAAATAAGACGAAACGCTTCGAGAAAAGATAAGCTGTGCTTCGGTTGTCTCGTCTTGTACCGATACCGATTAATTTAAGAATTGAAGATACAGATAAAGGAAAACCTAAATATCCAACATTAGATATATACAATAACACTTGTTTATAGTAAATCTGTTGCTGGAAAAATGTTGGCTGTTGCTGAGACTACACATGGTATGCTTAGTTCAAATATATAAGTAGATTTTTTTATCAGCTCTGGTTTTTGAGTTTCAGATTTTCTGGTTCTCGCCAAAAAGTTCAAATTCAAATTCATTTATTTCGTGAACACAGGGTACATACAATAGATATTACAATAATAAATAAGCTCCGAGCTGTGTTCCGCAAAAAAGCATACAAAATATCAAAGGATTTTTTACAAACATACATTCTATAAATTCAAAATAATTATAAATCATGTCAAATTTAGATACAATTATTGATATCAAGTAAAAGGAACCAAAGAATACAAAAAAAATATAATAATGTCACTAATTCAACAATACAACAATAATCAAAATAATAAAGAGCAAAATAATATGTCAAATGACATAAAGACAGATTAAATTAAATTAAAAAGGAATTGAGATTAAAGTTTGTCATTTAAATATTCGTCAACAGAATAATACACCTTGTTAATTAACAATTTGAACAGATTTCTTTTAAATTCGTTAATGTTCATACATGAGATAACTTGTCCTGGTAACTTATTATATAGTTTTTGAGCCATTGCATAAAAGCTTTTGCTATGAAATTTTGTTTTAGTTGCTAACACCTGCAACTTTGTTGAGCGCCGTTTACTTTCTACAAATCTATATAAATTCATGTTGTGTTTTATAAAAAAAAAGGCTTCATAAATATAGAGTGACGGTAAAGTTAATATATTTAGTTTCTTAAAATGTGGCTTGCATGATTCTGTATTTTTTTTATCTTACATATAGCTCGGAAACATTTTTTCTGTGCTATAAGTACTTCTTGAATCTTAGGGGCATTGCCCCAGTATATCAGGCCGTACCGCAGCGTCGAGGCGACATAACCATGATATGCTGCTAGTAGGGCGGTCTTATTGGCGATTTTACCCAGCATATAGAGGGCATATGAGAATCTGCTAAGCTTTGCACAAACATTTTCAATTTGAGTCCTCCATGTCATGTCGTTGTCAATATGTAGTCCAAGAAATTTTGTTACACTAGCTGCAAGTATTTCATTTTCTTTATAGTGTATATGAAACTGTGATTTTTCTTTGTGTCTAATTTTAAAATTCATAACTTTAGTTTTGGTTAGATTTATTTTGAGGTTATTAGCATTAAACCAGTCGATAATAGTAATAAGGCTATCGTTTACATGCTTTTCTATATCTTTTGTAGTGCCAGAATCATAAATAAGAGTGCTGTCGTCAGCAAATTGTGATATCTGCTGTTCGATTACTCGGGGAAAGTCATTAATATAGCAGATAAAAAGCAATGGTCCCAACACCGATCCCTGTGGCACGCCACATGACAGTATTCTAGAGCTAGAGGAGTAAAGTACCTCAGTTTTGGTCTTTACATTTACTCTATTAATTTGTGTAATTTGACTTCTATTCTCCAAATAAGATTTTATCAGATTAAGCACGTTACCTCTGATACAAGTTGGTGATTGAAATTTGAAATCACTTCTTTTGCCACTTTTAAATAATCTAAAATATTCAATAAACTATTTACAAACATAATCAGGTGCCCAAAGCATGTCATTTTTATCAAAATGTTAACCCGCTATAGCTTTTACACTTATTCTCCATAAATATAGCAAAACGATTAGGAATGGTTAAACAGCATCTGCTTAAGCTATTCATATCGCAAAAAGTTAGATGTTATTTTTAACACAGTAAAAATGTACGTTATCAACGAACAATATGTATAAAACTCTCCCGTTACTGAGTGATGGAAAGACAACGCACAACCGAAAGTCGTAGAAAGCTGAATTTTGCATGTAAACTATATGCAAAATTTCAGCTTTCTACGACCTTAGGGAGCGTAGGGGAGCAGCACTAAGAGAGGATTTCCCGAAATTCCTACGGGAACGGGAAAAAACGGGCTATGCGCGAAAGAAGTCGCGGGCATAAACTAGTAATTTATAAAATTAAAAAACAAAGCAATTCGAGCTGCAATTTTTTATGAGGGTAGATTTGAAAAAAAAACATGACAAAAGTAAACATTATTAACTTGTAGTTATTATTATCCACGGCAACAGAGAAATAGTTAAATTTTGTAAACTAGTGTAATATCGTCGTTTACTCGTTATGATGACATGTATTTGTTTAATAAAATCAAGTTCTTCTGTGTTAATATCAATTAAATGAAAAAAAAGTTTTTATGTACTATGAAAAACTATTCGATTTTGATTGTTATTTTGTGTAGTAAACGATACAAAACTGAATACGTTGATAAATCTTAAGCCGCCTCCACATGCTTGGTGTTTGCCACAAACACGAAATACGTGCCAAACACAGACCACAATCTGCCAACACAAACACGGCATCCCCTATGCTTGGCGAACATGCTAGTAAATTCCGAATTGGCAAACATGAATCAGAATCAGACTTTTAAACTCAAACTCAAATTATTTATTTCAATTAATCCATTTACAGGCTCTTTTGAAATGTCAAGGTTGGTCAGTTAAAAGAGATGAAGCTATTTGCACGATAAAAGCGTCCGGAGTAGGAAAAAAAACGATTCAAATAACAAATCATTAAAAAAACCATGGCAGCTGAGAGATGACCAGTCTCAACTGACGGCTTCCGTTCACGAACATGACGCACGCACACCATTCGGCTCAACCATATTGAAGGGAGCCAAATGATCCAACACATGCGCCACCATCAGCTAGACTTTTAAGTGAGCATAACACTTCCAACCGCCAGGACACATTCAAGTCAATGAAAAAAATAAAATAAAAGTAGTTTTAGGTACACAGTACTCACACTTTATTTGTGAAACATAGGTATTTACATAAGATTTAAACATATGGGCGCTATGTTTTGCCGTGAAGGCGTACAAAAATATTGTAAAAATGATTATTACTTCAAACTTTATTTAGTTTTATGCACATGACCATGTCATTGTACTTTTGCTTAATGATATAAATTGTTTTCTTTTTTAGTTTAAGAAAAAAATAATGAGTTTCTTTGTGAACCATCTAGAGAGTTTCACAACTTCTGCCGCATGAGTTTTGCAGATTTTGAATATTTATAAAACAAAGTTTCTCCTTGATTTGTAAGACAGACATTTTAGTAATGTGATAAGACTCTCATCACATTACTAAAATCTGTGTTTGTCAATAGTTTCATTTAACACGATAAACGCTATCGTGTGAAATGAAACTATTGACAAACACTCAATTATCGAAGGATTTTTATATGGTTTACAATAGTTTTAGAAAAATTAAAATATGTCTTTTGCTTTAGACAGTATGAAAGAAGAGAAAATAAAACTGTTTTATTCACGTGAAAGTGACGCATATACATACATAAAATTACACAGAAGCCTAAAAAAGAACAACTGGTTATACACCTATTCTAAAAATAATAATATCCTAGACGGAAACAGGTCACTACCGCGCGAAACGGCTATTAACGCTCAGCATAATGCCGAGGCCCGTGCATGAAGGTACGAATCCACGGCGCTGATTTTCAGCGTAAGCTGGCGTGTCGCGTGGCGTGGGCAATGTGGGCATGTTAATTGATTTAAAAAAAACCGGCCAAGTACGAGTCGGACTCTCACACGAAGCGTTCTGTACCATAACCGAAAAAAACACGTTTCTTGTATGGGAGCCTTTTATTTTTAAAGTCAAAGTCAAAGTCAATTCATTTATTTCAACTAGACCATTAAAAGGCACTTTTGAACGTCAAATTTACAGTTTAAAATTAAAATATAAGTGACTCTAGTTGTCCATTCGCAAAAAGTAGATTCTTATGGAGAAGAACGGACAAGAAACTCCATAGTTACTCTTTTCAAATATAAGTTTTACAATATTTTGTATACATAGGTACATTGATCAATTGATTATATTATGTGAGCACAATGCATCCAACATTACACTAATATACAGCACACACTTATATACTATAGGTACAACAAAGCAATACCAGCAGAGATAAAATTAAGTTTGCTAGTAAGGGACATGGTACTCACATATTTACAATATAATTAAAAACAATGGATCAGTGTGTGAGTTAAATTACATATTAAAAACCTGAAAGTACACCAGTAAATAAAACAAGTTTGACTTTTTCTACTATACCCTCGATTGTCCTATGGAGCAGGAGGTGTTAAAGAGATGTCATTAATTTTATTTTATTCATTATGTTTATTATAACCTGTGAAAATTTCAACTGTCTAACTATCACGGTTTATGAGATACAGCCTGGTGACAGATGGACAGAGACAGACGGCCAGACAGCAGAGTCTTAGTAATAGGGTTCCGTTTCACCCTTTGGGTACGGAACCCTAAAAACCCACATGACAGTCGAGTAGGTGTTAGAAACTTAAATATCTTGTTCACTGTTAATATTTATAATTTACTTTATGTTACTGGAAATTTAATCATCTTTTCGTTTCTTAAAGATCTAATTCATTAAAGGTATTTGTGTCTCGTCATGGTCAGCGGAGTATAATATAAATATACGGTAGTGAAATAATATATTTAAAAAAGACGTTAAGACTGGCAATTATACTCGTTCTTCTGTTATAGATACATAAACTGTAAGAAAACAATAGTATAACAAGTAATAAAGCTTGACAACTTTATTGGAAATTCAGCGTCTATGATGAACAGCCCGCAGGCGCTCATCTTTTTGAACGATGATTTTTGTACACGTTGAATGTTCTTGTGAATCCTTCTTTTAGCATCTAAAAAATATACAATAGTGTATTAACAAGGAGGCATGGTTTCTGAACATTTACACACAAAATTACAATTATTATAATTTTATTAAACAAACAGGTAAATTTCTCAGGAAATAATGCGGATACAACCCTGTTTAGTTAGCAAAAGGGGTTATATCCGCATTACTCTATAGACAGATAAGATAAACAAGTAAAAAAATCAAAAATCAACATCGAAGGGCAAATAGCCATTTAAGCTTCACAAAAAGGCTCACCAGAATAATGTCTCAACTTCATGAGCAAAACACAGATACTCTGAACATCTCGCATTGATGTATAATATCTCTCGCATTCTACGCTCAAACATATAAGTAAAGTCATATTCTTCATGTGCCAGATTTGGGTTACTATTAGCAGTATATACAACTTCGCGTGCTAAGTCAAGTTACTTCATTTGTTTATCCTTCTCGGCCACACATCAGCTTTCATAAGGTTCTCATCATGCAGTACGGTTATATCTATCTATCAATCATTGCACGCCTTTCGCTGCGGTCCACCTATATCAGGTTTATTGGCCAGAAGTGCACTTGCTCTAAAATACTCTCTTATGGAATCAGAAGTGCCGAACTACAGGTAAGTGCCAGACATATTGTACTGGGATCCGTCCATAATCACTGACAGGACTGCTATGCGGCATTTCCGATTCCATAAGAGAGTATTTCAGAGCAAGTTGCTGATGCATAATCCTGTCCACAAAGTTGTGCTCCTATGGACGTACTTTTCGTTTATATTATAATATATAGCGATTTGATTCTCCCGGACGGTAACATGCCCGACAAAAGGATTATTAGAACTTGATTTTTCTACTTACTTGTATATCACCTTCAGCTATCAAGTTTCTAAAAGACATTATCATTACCAAATTCCGCAAACTTAGGTAAGCAGTGAAGATTGTATAAAATAAAATCTGAAAATAAATTCAATCTTTAAAACGAGAATAAATAATAAGCACAATATTTAAACTTTATCGAACGGGACCAAAATAATAAACTTACCATAAGTCGAAACGTTCTCTCTATTATCATGTAAGTATCTTGTATATTGTGGTAAACATCAAACATATTATTCCAGTACTTATAATTTTCGGAATCGTCACAATTTCTTAAATTTTGAATTTTCTCAATCCACGCACAAAGTATTTTTTCTAATAATTTTAATAACAACAAAGCATACACAACATTAACGTCATACGCGATGCATGTAAGAGCCATAATGGTTTCTACAATACCTAGTTTTTCAAATACACAAATGAAACAAACTACGAAGCTAATACTCAAAACATTTAGAAAGAAAATACAAGTCCAGTTGCTGACAATGAAAATTCGGAGTTCGCTGCTGTTGATTTGTAAGATTTTGAGCGCGTGTTGGATTTTTAAGACCAACAAAATATTGTAATAACCGTGCATGATGGGTGAGAGGCTGTTAATGAAATCTCCAATCAAGAAGATTATGAAGTCGATAGCACTGCTCAACCAAAAACACAAAAGATACATTTCTTTGTTATATCTGTATGATAAGATCAACGTTATTAAATTATGCAGGCAGACACATTGATATAAAAGCATACAAACTACTCCTATTAAATAGTAAAGATAAGTTTTAGAAGTGATTATGTTGTCACGAACAGAATATTTCGCACAGAGGAAAATATTTTGCATCATATTCAACGGTCTTAGAACTGATTGTAGATCTTCTCCAATTACATTTTTAAGTAATGATTGATTAGATGTTGGGATATTCTCGGCCATAGCAAGTCATTTGTTTGATTTCGAACAGTTATTGAAGAGCGGAAATATGTTTGTTTCATTAGTTTCATTGATGAAATTTCTATGGGACCAATCGAAAAGTATATCTTTTCACATTATAAAATAATTTATCAAATCAGTTCATAAATTACGGAGTTATGAGGTAGCAACCATAAAAAAACAACCGAATAGAGAACCTCTTCCTTTTTCTGAAGTCGGTTAAAAAGTCAATGTTCACATTTGTTTAAAACGCTTGCACACTTTTTTGCTGCTACGAATATAATCCGTAATATCATACAAAAAAACAAGCTTCGCGGCGGTTCAAATTCACGGCGAAGACGTCGCGCCGGCGCGGTGCTCATATCTGTGTGGAATCTTCCCCACCCTGGATAGTCAACTGATACTTTTTGCATAGCTCATGAACGAATAAGCCCTCAAATGTCATTTTGTAATAATAATTTAAAAAAAAGTGTTTTTAACCGTGTGACACATTAAAATACAAATACAAAATAATATTTGAAAATACTCCGAAACTACTGACCTTAAATATGGTATATACGGGTGGTGTTCTGTATTTGCGATGAAATAAGGGTACAATATCAAAATAAAAGCATATTAACTTTTTTTTTTAAACCCGACCGCAAAAAATTAACACAAAGTTAAAAAAATTGAAATTTTATGAATTAAATCAGGCAAACAAGAGCCAATCCATGTGCCTCCTGTATTTCTCAGCAGAATAGCCCTAAAGTAGGTTCAGCCTTTTAAATATCTGGGTCACATACAGAAAACCACCCTTAAATATGACCACTTACTCAAAATCAAAAGTCATTTATTCAAACTAGGCTGAAAATCAGCACTTTTTGAACTTCAAAAATTACATAAAGACTGAAGAATCGCCCAGCCCGTCACCACCTCTTAGTGTTTTAGCTGTGAAGAAGAAGTGGCGCATCAAACTCCACAGCAACACATCTGTCTGTTAAGTTTGAAGAACTTGAATTTATACGATGGTATTTATAAAGTCAAAGTCAATTCATTTATTTCAACTAGACCATTAAAAGGCACTTTTGAACGCCAAATTTACAGTTTAAAATTAAAACATAAGTGACTCTAGTTGTCCATTTGCAAAAAGTAGATTCTTATGGAGAAGAACGGACAAGAAACTCCATTTCCTCTTTTCAAATATAAGTTTTACAATATTTTGTATACATAGGTACATTGATCAATTAATTATATTATGTGAGCACAATGCATCCAACATATACTAATAGGTACAACAAAGCAATACCAGCAGAGATATCATTAAGTTTGCTAGTAAGGGACATGGTACTCATATATTTACAATATAATTAAAAACAATGGATCAGTGTGTGAGTTAAATTACATATTAAAAACCTGAAAGTACACCAGTAAATAAAACAAGTTTGACTTTTTCTACTACACCCTCGATTGTCCTATGGAGCAGGACCAGCATGTTTCCAAGCATTCTTATCTTTAATATAATCTTCTAGTTTGTAATATGCTTGTTTACAAAGTGTGGTTTTAATGTAAGTTTTAAATTTTCTTTCATTTAGTTCTAATATGTCACAAGGTATTTTGTTGTAACATTTAACACAGTACCCCATGAAAGATGTTTGTACTTTGGCTAATCTATAAAATGTTTGATCTAAATTATTTTTATTTCTAGTATTAAAATGATGTCTATCACTAATTTTGTTAAAGAGATGTCGATTTTTTCTTACATACAGAATATTCTCATAAATGAATTGACAAGGTACTGTCATAATATTAATCTTTTTAAAAAGTTCCCTAAGGGAATCGCGGCGACGAAGATTATAAATGGCTCTAACAGCACGCTTTGCAAAATAAATACAGATTCAATGTCAGCAGCACGACCCCTCAGCAAAATACCGTACGACATAATGCTGTGAAAGTAACTAAAATAGACCAAGCGCGCAGTTTCTACATCTGTTAACTGTCTTATCTTTCTAACAGCATAATCGGCTGAGCTTAGCCGCCCCGCAAGAGATGTTATGTGAGGTCCCCATTGCAATTTTTCGTCTAAAGTGATTCCCAGGAAAACCGTCTGATCAATAAATTCCAGTTTTTGTCCATTCGATACGATGTCACATTCGGTGCTTCTAACATTTGGTAAAGTAAATTTAATACAATTGGTCTTTTATTCATTTAGTACTAAGTTGTTTGCCGTAAACCAAAGTTGGTGTAAACATTTTATGATAAAACTAGAAAATTACATTGAATAAATTTAAATTAAAGGGCACATGTTAGCTAGCACACTATTTTGTGCCTCCAACTAAATATGAAACAATAATTAAAAAAAAATACATGGGAATTTAAATAAGCAAAATCAAGCATATAATAGAAATAAAAAAACGAGCCTTCAGGCATAAATGGCGTGTTGCGGAATTTATTCGAATAAAAAAGGACAGGAGGAAAATTTAGCACTTCTCGAACACCCTTTATAATATGTAATCGTCCTTAATTTTGAGGAACTCGTGGCTAAATAATAACAGCCGCACGGGACAGTGTTCAAGGTGAAGCATCGATTGTCGTGATCGGTCTATAGATGGGTGAACATCTTAACATACCGAGATTCCTCCATGCCTCGGCAAGCGCATTAAGCCGTTGGTCCCGGCTGTCATTTGTAGATCATTGGCAGTCGTTATGGATTGTCAGAAGCCAGAATATCTGACTCCAGTTTTGCAAAGAAGTACTGTGTTACCAAGTTAATAGCATGGTTAACATGATTCGTTCGGTACCCTTTGCGTGCGAGTCCGACTCGCACTTGTTCGGTTTTGTATATTTGCTCAGTGAAATCTTTGCCAATTGCTAACAAAGTTTGATAATTGTTTAAGGTCGAAAACGACTGGCAGGTGGCTTGCTTAGCGCTATGCGGCTCCCCTCGTGAGTGATGCAGTATGTCCAAGTTGTTTTATGTTAATAATCAGCCGAACTGCGTCCTTGGTGCTTACTTAGCGGTGAGACCGCTAAGCAAGCACGAAGGTTTTTTTTTTAAACAAAAACGATGTCCCACACTTTGAATTTCCTAAAACTCCTGTATCGTGGGTGCGTAAACAAACATATAAACTCACATACACCAACAACCAGACCCGGAACAACTATTGTAGGCCATACAAATATCGCGCAGCAGTCAATCGCTCAACCACTGCACACACCGTGACGTCAAAACATAATACACAATATCATCAACCCAATATTACCCGTGCGAAGTCGAGGCAGTTAATTAACATCATACAAGCAATCATTTAATTTACATTGTAGCGATCAAGATAATTCTTGCCTATAACGTTGTTTTTGTTATTAGATGTGGACATTTATCTTCACCTATGGTATTATCATTTGTACTTTAGCTTGAGTCGATAGGTCTCACTGGTTGAGAAGGCCTGGATAAAGGGATGCTATCAGCGGTAAATGCCAAGAAGTCTAAAATATAAAAAAAAAACCTTGATACGACCTACTTTGTAATGATGTTATTATGTATTTATTACCATATATTTAAAAAATAAACTTCTAATTTTTATTTCAAATCATAATAACAAAGAATGAAATAGGCATTTTTAATATTATAGAAACGCAAACTGTATAAAAAGAATTGTATAAGAAGCGATGAAGCACAAGAACCGAAGAGGTAGCTCGGCATCTATGACGAACAAACCACACGCGGTCATCTTTTTGAATGATACCAACTGAATACGTTGGATGCTCTTAAACACTCTTCTTTCTGGTACTATAAAAATGATTTAATTAACAATAGAATATTAAGAAAGACTGACACAGACACAACTACGTTGAGCACTGAAATAAAACTTATAGATACCAGAGCAATTTGTTGACTTTATGAGCATCACACAAGTACTCTGAACATCTTTCATTGCTGCATAAAATCTCTCACACTGAATGCACAAAAATATAAGTACGATAATAGTCTTCATATTCCAAATTTGAGTTACTAAAAGTATCAAAACAACCTGAAAAGTAACATGTGAAATTAAACATATGTATAATTGATTAATGCAATTATATTCATAAACAGCAATGTTTTAGGGTTCCATGGTAAAACAAGAAACCTTTATAGTTTCGTCATGTCCTTCCGTCCATCCGCGGTTTTGATATTAATCACGCCGACAAAGTTGGAAAATCATTTTTTTTCTTTTTTTGGTACCTTACTAGGTGGCGGTGGTTTCAGGCTGGCGGCCGACTGTAAAACATTTGCTAAAGCTTTAGCAACATGTTAGGTCGAAATAGAATGTGTGATAGGGTTAGGGCGTACCACACAGGCGACGCGCAGGCCGCAGCACCCGGCCCCTGTGGGAAATGGACTAGGGTTTTTGCACCACCCCGGGCGGGGGCAATAGAAGAAGCTAATTCAGCAAGTGAGATTGAGATATGCAATTTGGAATGTTGGGACTATGACTGGAAGGGCCAGAGAGTTAGCGGACGTATTAAAAAGAAGACGAATAAATATAACGTGTTTACAGGAAACTAAGTGGAAGGGGCGGTAAAAGAAATTGCGTGAGAATAGTGTTAGACACTAAATTGAAAGAAAGGGTGATTGAGGTAAAAGGATTAATGATAGATTGATATGTGTGAAATTTATGATGGACAAGGTGATGCTGAATATAGTTAGTGTGTATGGCCCCGCAGGCAGGATGTGATGAAAGAGTGAAAGAAAATTTTGGGAGGATTTTGATGCAGCTGTCCCCATGCATGAGGAATTTATAGTCGGAGGTGATTTTAATGGGCAGGTAGGAAAAATGAGTTTTTTTTTTTTAAAGTTCATGGGGGATGGGGTTTCGGAAGTCCTAATAACGAGGGAGAGATGCTGCTGCAATCTGCTACCACATTTGACCTGGCAGTAGCCAACACTTTGGTTCCAGAAACGAGATCAACACCTAGTCACATATAAAAGTGGTAACCACATGACCCAGACTGACTATTTTCTAGTTAGGCGCAACCACATAAAGCACGTCAAACACTGCAAAGTGCTGCCAGGAGAAGACCTGGTATCACAGCACAGACTCCTGGTTATGGTATTAGCGATAAAAACATAGTGTATATAAAGCAAAGTCCTCCTCCTAAAATAAAATGGCATATGCTAGAGAAGAATGATTGTGCGCAAGAATTTAGAGACCGAGTAGTACACAAAATGATAGAAATGGGAGACATGAATGATCGAAGTGTGAATCAAAGCTGGAATAAGATAGCTGGGTGTATTAGACAAGCAGCGAAGGATATTTTAGGAGAGACAAAAAGAAGAGGCACGATAGAGAGGTAGGTGGTCGTCGACAGAAATACAGAAAGTAGTGAAGGAAAAAAAAAGAAATAAAAGGAATGGCAGAGTGTAGAGATGGACAGCGTTAGTTGGAAAACTGATGAAAAAGAGAGTATGATGTTTTAAGAAAAAAGCTAAGGAAGCCGTGAGCATAAGCTCAGGACAAATTATATGACAAACTGGACAGTCTAGCTGGCCAAAAAAACCTGTACCGGCTTGCTAGAGCCAGAGAGGGGAAGGCGAAGAATGTTAGTCGAATAAGATGTGTAAGAGATGAAGCTGGAATGCTTTTATCGGAGGATGAAAAGATTAAGGATCTTCATCTATCTTTTCTGTAACTTAGATGGCGTACATTATAAAGAGTATTTTATTCTATTTTATTTTGAAAGATTGATGAATGAGGGAATATTTGGAGTGGTGTTTTAGAGAGTAAACCAGTGAATGAAGTGAGAGTAGCAGTGAATGGAATGAAGAATGGTAAGGCAATTGGTTCAGACGGAATATCAATTGAAGTGTGGAAGTAATTACGGTAAGATGGGGTGCGTGGTAAGCTTTATTCTACAATAAGTTATTGCTGGAAGCCATACCTGATGAAAGGTGCAACAGTTCGTTGGTGCCCATCTTTAAAAACAAAGTCACATAGTATGGAAGCTTGGGAAAAAGTTATCGAAAGGAGGTTGAGAGAAGAGAGTGAAATGTCACAGAAACATAGAACCAGAATTTGGTTTATACCTGGTCGGGGTACAACCGATGCCATTTTCGCTATCCGTCAGCTGTGCGAGAAATAAAATGCTATGCATAAAAACTTGCACATGGTATTCGTTGACCTCAAAAAAAACATATAACTGGGTGCCTCGTCCGGTTTTGTGGTGGGCCTTTAAGGAGAAAGGTGTGTCTGAGAAGTATGTGCAGTTGATCCGAGCGATGTACAGTCGATGCAGTATCCAGTTCGGTCTGTAGTGGGCACCACTGACAGCTCCAGTGTGGCAGTCGGTTTGCACTGTCGGCCGTTAGCCCTTGCCCTAGCCATGTTATTTGCTGATGACATTGTGCTGGTTGCCGAAAGCGGCCTAGAGGTTCAGAGCAGATTGGAGACGTGGTGGCAAAGACTGGAGAGTGTTTCCCTGAAATTGAGCAGAACAAAAACAAAATACCTGTTTTACGATTTCGGCGGTCTCCCCAGTCCTATACCTCTCACCGGAACGCCTATACCGATCTGCTCCGACATTCAGTACCTCGGGTCGCTTGTCTAGGGGGACAGTGATATAGACCAAGATGTAACGCACCGGATCAACTTAGGATGGATGAAATGGTTACAGGTCACTGGAGCAACTTGCGGGAATGTTGAGATGGATGTGTGGAGTATCGAGAATGGATAAAGTGAGGAATGAGTCATTAGAGGTAGTTAAAAAACTTAAAAGGGAACCGCTTATCTTGGTATGGTCATGTGAAGAGGAGAGATGAAATGCACGCAACTAAAAGTGTTATGAATATAAATGTGGATGGATGGACAGGGAGAGGGAGGCCAAAGAAAAGATGGACGGATTGTGTTATTAGTGAAATAAAGAAAAGGAAAAAGAAAAAAACGTGTTGCGCCGACCCCAAGTAACATGGGAAGGGCAGGAAGACGATGGTACCTTCAATACTAGTCAAGGGGAAGTGGATTTTTTTGTTTGTAGGTGCCCCTACCCCTCTGTCAACCAAACCGTTAGTTTTGGAAATGTGAAAAGTATTCACGGTGTTAGTATAAAGAAGTTAAAAGGAAAACTATCACCGCTACCTAGGCTTAACTAGTTTATAACAAAACTTATGCAAAAATGTCGTAGTCATTCCATAGAAAATTACTTAAAATAAACGTAATGCATTTGTAAAAAAGTGTTTGAAATTGAGTGCACCAAGCTTATTATCTGATATGGTCACTATTTTTAATTTACTTACTCTTAGTTCACCTCTCGTTATTAAGATTCTTTGTGATAAAATGGAAGCCAAGTTTCGCAAACTCACGTAACCTGCTAACATTGTATAAAAGAGAACCTGAAATTAAAAAATGTCTGCTTCCAAATTGGTTATTCCATAGTTGGTATACTAAAAAGCTAATTCAAGATAAAACTTACAATTTTTCGAAATGACTTATCTATTATCATGTAAGCCTCATGGATATTAAAGTACGCATCGAGCATTGTATTCCAGTACACCCTTGTTTCTGAATTCTCAATATTTTTTACCTCTTCAATCCACAAACCAAGCATTTTTACAATTATTTTTAATACCATTAATGTGTATACGATATTCAAATCGAAGGCGATGAAGACATAAAGCATAACAAAATTGTATATTTTCGAGTTCATGAAATAAAGACATAGCACATTAAAAATGCAATAAATGCTAAAGATGACAAAACAAGCCCAGTTGCAGACCACAAAACCTTTGAGTTCTTTGCGATTTATTTGAGGAGAGATGAAATGCACGCAACTAAAAGTGTTATGAATATAAATGTGGATGGATGGACAGGGAGAGGGAGGCCAAAGAAAAGATGGACGGATTGTGTTATTAGTGAAATAAAGAAAAGGAAAAAGAAAAAAACGTGTTGCGCCGACCCCAAGTAACATGGGAAGGGCAGGAAGACGATGGTACCTTCAATACTAGTCAAGGGGAAGTGGATTTTTTTGTTTGTAGGTGCCCCTACCCCTCTGTCAACCAAACCGTTAGTTTTGGAAATGTGAAAAGTATTCACGGTGTTAGTATAAAGAAGTTAAAAGGAAAACTATCACCGCTACCTAGGCTTAACTAGTTTATAACAAAACTTATGCAAAAATGTCGTAGTCATTCCATAGAAAATTACTTAAAATAAACGTAATGCATTTGTAAAAAAGTGTTTGAAATTGAGTGCACCAAGCTTATTATCTGATATGGTCACTATTTTTAATTTACTTACTCTTAGTTCACCTCTCGTTATTAAGATTCTTTGTGATAAAATGGAAGCCAAGTTTCGCAAACTCACGTAACCTGCTAACATTGTATAAAAGAGAACCTGAAATTAAAAAATGTCTGCTTCCAAATTGGTTATTCCATAGTTGGTATACTAAAAAGCTAATTCAAGATAAAACTTACAATTTTTCGAAATGACTTATCTATTATCATGTAAGCCTCATGGATATTAAAGTACGCATCGAGCATTGTATTCCAGTACACCCTTGTTTCTGAATTCTCAATATTTTTTACCTCTTCAATCCACAAACCAAGCATTTTTACAATTATTTTTAATACCATTAATGTGTATACGATATTCAAATCGAAGGCGATGAAGACATAAAGCATAACAAAATTGTATATTTTCGAGTTCATGAAATAAAGACATAGCACATTAAAAATGCAATAAATGCTAAAGATGACAAAACAAGCCCAGTTGCAGACCACAAAACCTTTGAGTTCTTTGCGATTTATTTGTAAGACTCTGAACACGTGTTGAATTTTCAAGACATTATAGTAGCTCTGCATAATGTTTGAGAAACAGTTTACGAAGTTAACGCACAAGACGACGACAAAGTCAAGTACACAGCACAAACAGTTTAACATACTGTAATCTCCCCAATGATCATAAAAAAAGTGAATCATAATGATCAAATTGTAAAAAGAGTAACATTCAAATATGATCACGCAAAAAATATTATAAAGTTGTAAAAATAAGAGTTACAAATCACAATGTGGTCACGAATGGAATACTTCGCGTATAAAAAAGTGCAAAGGATCAGATTTAGCGGTCGGAGTACTGATTGTAGATCTTCTTCAATGACATTGTTTGGTTGTATTTCATTAGATGAGACTGTTAGTACATTATCGGTCATAGCAACGGTACCATATGAATTAAAAAAGTTTTTAAGATATGAAAGCATGTTTGTGACCCTAGGCAGTTTGATGTTTATTAATGTAGAAAATGGAAGCCAATCGATAGGCGAGCAATTAACTGATACCTACTTAAGTAATAGAGAGTGTTTAATATTAAGTGCCTAGGATACTCTATTTGTTATAACTATATATAATAATAGGTTTTTTTTTGATAAATTGTTATTTTAGGGACTTTTTCCTTCATGAGCTTTCAGAAAAGTATCGAAGGAGATTTCTCACAATTAGCAATTTTAGGGTAGTGAGGTAGGAATTTCTTTGAAGTTCGATTACTCGCAAAAAAGTTTTTTTCACAAGTTGTCACTGTGAAAATCGTTGCAAACTAGCTCAAGAATATCTCATTTGAAGAATGCACTTTATAACAATCATCCTGAGTAGCTTTTTTATTTTCAGATTGTTTATTACACAGTATTAACATCTTTCATCAGTTTACGGAATATGGCAGAGATATTAGCTTTAAGAAGCTTTATAGCAATAGGTGTTTTCAATGTAAGTTGTGATAGTGTCTTTAAAGTATCGTAAAAGTTATTTTATTTGGTAATAATTTAATAAAAAAAAGGTTCCGACGAATTGAGAACTTCCTCCTTTTTTTGGAGTCGGTTAATTAGTAAATCAGTTCAAAAATCATGCTGATTTTTTTTTGTTTGCCTCTTGTTACTTTTTTTAAGGATGGGAAAACATTAAATGACTTCTTCCGCTCTGGGTGGAGCGGAAGGGCGTGTCAGACTCTTACTGACTAAAACCCATCCGTTTTCCTTCTAAAGCCCTTTGCGTTCCAGGGCCGCGGTGACTCTTTTGAACAAATTCCGCAACCCTGCCAGGCTTTGGCCCTAGCGGGCCCCGTCTCTTATGCTGACATCTCTTTAAGGCGCGCGTGAAACACAACGCACCTTTGACCCCGGCCTGGTGGTGATCGGACAGCGAGCCATACAACTCTCATCGTCCGCAGGCCCGCGCCTGTGGTGGCCGTGGATCGCCTTGCGACTCGCGACGCCCGGGGCGTCTTCTTCTGTAGCGGCGGTTGGGGCGAAGGCCTTGTCTTACCCTCGCGCGGCCCGCCTCCTCCTTCGCTACCATAACTGCTTCGCAGAAAGAGGTGACCGCTTCCCAGGCCTCCTCGCTCCGGACCATGAATTTAACCAGGCCGGACGCTAAAGGTCGCCGCCGCTGATCGCCTCAACGAGGACTCGGCGGTGCTCAACCCAAGCAGGGCAGCCTGCACCGTATGCTTCATCATTTCCTCCGGGTGATGCCTTTTGTTACTTGGGTGCAGCACATCGCGGTTTCTTTTTACTATTCTTTTTTCTAATTCTACGCACAAGAACATACAAGTACAAACACCTCTCTTGACAACTGTCGCACTATCATTTAGTTTCTTTTCTTTTGAATTATTCCTCTTATTATGTATATATCTTTTCTGATTGTAAATTAAGTAGACAAATGAAGTTAACTTTTTTGTGGGGAAATCCTCAAAAGATACTCGCCGAATATTATATCGGACACCTAAGAAACTAAAACCACACATATGTCGGGCATGTCACCGGCGCAGGGAATCCATTCGCCACATTATTTCCGGTTGTTCTAGTCTGGCCTCGAACAACATCTAAAGAGGCTCTCGTTGGGCAGCTGGATCAAGGGCTTGATCCAGAAAGCAGTACTCCTGGACACGGCACGCATAGTTTAGTTATTTTTAATATTTTTAAATATTTTTATATCTTTGTATTTTAATATTTAAAAATGTAATTTATATGTATGTACAATGAATAAAGGAAATAATAATATCTTGGGACAACTTACACACCGTCATCCGATCCCAAACTAGGCAGAGCCTGTGCTATATAACTAAACTCTCTCGCAAAAGGAATCATCAAGACCGGTTGATAAACAACAAAGTTATGCCCCCATAATTAGGTAACTCCAGAAACATGGTTGACTTGTACATATCTACGTACCCCTTCACAGCGTACCGGCGTGAATTCGTGTGTCTTTTCCCTACGAAGAGTACCATTAGTAGTGAAACTCTGGACAAGCTGAAAATCTACCGACAGACTTTTGGTAACTTTAGGTTTTCACTGATCGGGGTACTGCTTTCACTAGTCATGTCTTTAAGGAATATTGTGAGAATGGAATATACAACACATTCAAATAACAATAGGAGATGACACCCCTGTTGTTATTTTTATGTGTTCGTGGCCGAGGAAATTTTTGATGAATGAAGATGATTGTCAATGTCAAATAAATCTGTATAGCATGTCTGAAGTCAGGCATGAATGTCGGATGGCCGAATGTGGGAAATGGAACGCAAGTGAAAGTAAGAGAGAGCTATGTGTGAGGAAGAGAGTGATAGGTGACGGAAGGAAGGGATAAGATAGGATGCCCTTATTGAGAGGACTGCGAATCACAAAGGATTGTTCTCAAGCGAATAAAAAACGTTAAAATATTTTGAAGACTTATTTATTGCGAGAACCCTATATCCCACATACATTATTATTCAGTAATATTTCGTGAGATGACACTGTTGGTATATTCTCGATCACCAAATATTTGCAATACGAAAACATGTCTGCATCTAGTGTATCGTTTTTATGTTAATTGATAATGAAAAATAACAGTCGATTGTCGAGTAATTTTTTTTAATTGTGATGTCCTGTACGAGTATATTAAGTGTAATTTAAATTCATTTTTGTAACAATTAAAGGTATACTTTTACTACAGGAAAACAAACTGTAAAAATACAATACTATAAGAAGTAATAAAGCTTGACAATTTTAGAGGTAACTCAGCGTCTATGACGAACAATCCGCATGCGCTCATCTTCTTGAATGATGACCTCTGAATCCGTTGGATATTTTTGCAAATTAATTTTCTGTTTTCTAAAAACATAAAATCTCGATAACAGTTTTGGTTTTGATTACTGCGTAAAATTATGTTTGCTTAGTAATAATGTTTACCTGAACAATTTCTTGACTTCATGAGCATTACACACGTACTCTGAACATCTCGCATTGCTGCATAGAATCTCTCACATTGAACGCTCAGACTGATAAATACGATTATATTTTTTACGTTCCAGACTTGACTTACAAAGATAAGAATGCAAAACTGGAATAGTACGGAAAATATTAGGTTTCAACTTGATTTCATACCGACTGCTGTTCAGTCCATGGTCGGAAACAAGAACGCGTGTGATTCCAGCGCTTCTTTTTATAAGGAGGCATGCAAAGGAGATGGCGGAGCGGCAGTGAGAGCGTACATCTCACTGCACCTGTTTCTGAAGAATAGTCGAATCTCAAAATGCGGTCAATAATCTACGGACCGGATGCCAAAAACGAGCAGCAAATTTGGAGCCGAGACATCGCCTGTTGCAAGTCTTGCCTATGAACGATGCGCAATTGTTCCATTCGCGCCTTTATGGGAATATGTTCGGCCTCTCCAGGTGTTGGGGTCCGTTAGCAGTGGCGGACAAATACCAGTCAGGTGTGTACGTGAATTTAATCATATTTCGGGCCCCCGACACATGGAAGAGGTAGGAACTGTGTGGTTTTAGTTTCTTAGGTGTCCGATATAATATTCGGCGAGTATCTTTTGAGGATTTCCCCACAAAAAAGTTAACTTCATTTGTCTACTTAATTTACAATCAGAAAAGATATATACATAATAAGAGGAATAATTCAAAAGAAAAGAAACTAAATGATAGTGCGACAGTTGTCAAGAGAGGTGTTTGTACTTGTATGTTCTTGTGCGTAGAATTAGAAAAAAGAATAGTAAAAAGAAACCGCGATGTGCTGCACCCAAGTAACAAAAGGCATCACCCGGAGGAAATGATGAAGCATACGGTGCAGGCTGCCCTGCTTGGGTTGAGCACCGCCGAGTCCTCGTTGAGGCGATCAGCGGCGGCGACCTTTAGCGTCCGGCCTGGTTAAATTCATGGTCCGGAGCGAGGAGGCTTGGGAAGCGGTCACCTCTTTCTGCGAAGCAGTTATGGTAGCGAAGGAGGAGGCGGGCCGCGCGAGGGTAAGACAAGGCCTTCGCCCCAACCGCCGCTACAGAAGAAGACGCCCCGGGCGTCGCGAGTCGCAAGGCGATCCACGGCCACCACAGGCGCGGGCCTGCGGACGATGAGAGTTGTATGGCTCGCTGTCCGATCACCACCAGGCCGGGGTCAAAGGTGCGTTGTGTTTCACACGCGCCTTAAAGAGATGTCAGCATAAGAGACGGGGCCCGCTAGGGCCAAAGCCTGGCAGGGTTGCGGAATTTGTTCAAAAGAGTCACCGCGGCCCTGGAACGCAAAGGGCTTTAGAAGGAAAACGGATGGGTTTTAGTCAGTAAGAGTCTGACACGCCCTTCCGCTCCACCCAGAGCGGAAGAAGTCATTTAATGTTTTCCCATCCTTAAAAAAAGTAACAAGAGGCAAACAAAAAAAAATCAGCATGATTTTTGAACTGATTTACTAATTAACCGACTCCAAAAAAAGGAGGAAGTTCTCAATTCGTCGGAACCTTTTTTTTATTAAATTATTACCAAATAAAATAACTTTTACGATACTTTAAAGACACTATCACAACTTACATTGAAAACACCTATTGCTATAAAGCTTCTTAAAGCTAATATCTCTGCCATATTCCGTAAACTGATGAAAGATGTTAATACTGTGTAATAAACAATCTGAAAATAAAAAAGCTACTCAGGATGATTGTTATAAAGTGCATTCTTCAAATGAGATATTCTTGAGCTAGTTTGCAACGATTTTCACAGTGACAACTTGTGAAAAAAACTTTTTTGCGAGTAATCGAACTTCAAAGAAATTCCTACCTCACTACCCTAAAATTGCTAATTGTGAGAAATCTCCTTCGATACTTTTCTGAAAGCTCATGAAGGAAAAAGTCCCTAAAATAACAATTTATCAAAAAAAAACCTATTATCTTGGAAATTGAAACTTGTCTTGCAAACCCACGAGTTGATTAACGAAAAAAACCCAATTTGGTCCCAGTCACGGGAGTCAAAATTGTTACAAAATAGCTACCTATAGCACATTTCACTTCAAAGAACGCACTGAATTACCAATCACCCTGTATAATATGAATATATGATTTTTCAACTGCAGAAACATGATTTATTCACCATTTGTCCAAAAGTCTTCTCTACAATCAAAGAAGATTCCTGTATAGTCATGTATATATCAAACATTATATTCCAATACTCTTCTGTTTCAAAATCCTCAGTGTTCCTAACTTTGTCGATCCACACACGGAGAATTTTCTCGATCAATTTCAATAGTAACAAGGCATATACCACATTCATATTAAATGAAATACAGGCGTAAAGCGTTATGATCTCGGTAGTATTTAAATTTAAAAAAATAAAGTAATACATGGCAGTAAAAATAATACTAAAAATATTAAGAACAACAACTGAAATCCAGTTGAAAACAATAAGACCTCGGAGTTCATTGCTGTTTATTTTAAGAACCCTGAGCACGTTTTGGATTTTCTTTATCAGTAAGATATTCAATTTGCTGTGCTTAATGTTGGCGACGGTGTTTATTAAATCCCCAATTAAATAGATGAAGCAATCAATAACAGCACACGAACAATGGAACACCTTGTATTCCCACATATGACATTGCATTAGCAAACAGTACATGTTATGCAAACAGGCACATTGATATAAGATCATGCAGAGCACTCTCATGAAGTTGTATAAAAAAGTATTAGAAGTGATAATGTTGTCACGGACAGAATACTTCGCACACAAGAACAAACTTTGCATCAGATTTAATGGTCTAAGTAACGATTGTAAATCTTCTTCGATCATATCATCAAGTAATATTTTGTTTGATGAGACTCTTGGATTGTTTTCGATTATAAAAACGTTTCTGACCGCTTTGAAACATTTCTTGGAGAACGAAAACATGTTTATGTGTAGTCACTTCCTTTTTAAATAACGAAGTAACGAAAAACAATCGATAAGCTAGTAGTTTACTGATACTAAGTAATTATAATATATAGTCTATTGTGCTATTCCAACACATAGTCGTCATGAACTTCATTATTATGAATAGATTACTTGGTTTAAGCAATTTTTTCTTTTTTACAGCACTAATAGGGCCCTTCAGCTCTATGTGCAAACTGACATTGACAACATGGACAACTACATTTCATTGCTGAATGCTGACCTTCTAGCTATCAGTGATTGGTCAAGCAAATTTGATGCCAGTGAAAGTCAGGCTATCCATATTGGTAGTTTATATTTTCTACGTTACTTGGACAGCAGACAACTACTACCGCTTAACATCTCTTGCGGGTCGTCTAAGCTCAGCCGCGTATGCTGTTAGAAAGATAAGACAGTTAACAGACGTAGAAACCGCACGTTTGGTCTACTTTAGTTACTTTCACAGCATTATGTCGTACGGTATTTTGCTGTGGGGTCGGGCTGCTGACATTGAATCCATATTTATTTTACAAAAAAGAGCTGTCAGAGCCCTTTATAATGAGCGCTTCCCAAGCCTCCTCGCTCCGGACCGGATTTTAAAAATCAACCACAAATGGTGTTACTTGCTGACGATGCGTCCTTAATTTTTAAGATAGATAGACGTTCTACAAATCTTGACGACGTAAATAATGCGCTACAGCAGGTCCAAAATTGGTTCACTGCGAATAATTTAGTATTAAATGGGAAAAAAAACTAAGTGCATCACACTGATTTGCTTTACCGCATGTCAAAAGTAATACTTGCGACATAGTATTGAACAAAGAGAAACTTGAATTCGTCGAAGACACGGTTTTCCTAGGGATCACGCTTGACTCAAGGCTACAATGGGGTCCTTATTTCTGTCCTTTTTCTTTTCAGATTGATATTCATAGTTTTATATAATTTAGAAGCAATTTTTATTTCAAGTTCTGTAAATGTGAGGACCATGGACCATTTTGTTAATAGATAGTCCTGTTTGACATGAAATAGCAGGGGCAGTTGAGGGTGTGTCATTCTCACTCCAATGACTCGGTGATGGTGGCGCGTGTATCGGATCATTCAGTTCCCTTCAAAATGGTTGAGCTGAATGGTGCTGATGCACGCGTCATGTTCGTGAACGGGCGCCGTCAGTGGAGACTGGTCATCCCTTAGTTGCCACTGCCTCATTTTAATATTTGATACTATAAATTGTGTTTTCTTTCTTTACATTGTTCTCATATATAGAAAGAAGCAACAAGGTTAATGTAACCAGGATTTTTGTAGACATAAAATGATTTAAAAGAGTGTCCGTGGAATTTCTTGCACGTTCTTCTCCATAGAGATCTACGCTTTCGAACGAGCAAACAGCTTCATGTTTTTGACTGTCTGACTTTGACAATTCAAAAGTACCTGGCAATGGTTTATTTGAAATAAATGCTTTGACTTTGACTTTGACCATGGATTTAACCAGGGCCGGACGCGAGAGGTCGCCACCGCCGATCGCCTCGACGAGGACACGGCGGTGCTCAACTCAAGCAGGGCAGACCTCCACCGTATGCTCCACCGTGTCCTCCGAGAAATCCTCACAGTGCTGACACCCGGGCGTGTCCACCCGCTTAAAAACCCGAAACAGCTGTGGACGGTAAGTACCTGCGTCAGGCGGAAGGTGAGGACGCCGTGGCGCCTCTCCAGCCACTCCCCAAAGAGGGGCCTTACCGCCGCAATTGTGGCGTGTCCATAAAGTGTTGGGCAGTTCTCACAGTCTCAACCTTCAAGCATCCAAAAACTTACTTCTTCATATCCTTTCACCGCACCGCATCGCATTTTTGTCTAATTCCTACGCTATTTCTACCATTAAACTCTGGAATATGCTACCCCTTGACATCAAGAAGGCTGAGTCTAAATTTTCCTTTAAGCGTAAAACCGAAAACACTACTTAAATGCCAGTCATTCTTAGTTGTTCTTCGTCGTATGATTATTATGAATTCTCTTAATCAGTAAGATATATCATATTTATTAGTTTATTATTTTAGCATAGTATTAAAAATATTATTTGTTTATTTTTTCCGAAATAAAATTGTATTTTAAATTTAAATTTTATTTGTTGTATACCTACCACAGTGTAGTATTTAAAACCCAAAGGTTGACTGGTAGAGAATGCCTTAATCATAGATATAATAAACAAGGAGATATGCCCGGTAGATGAAAATGTATCGGAACTCTAAGTCTCCATATTATCCCCGCCATACGAGAACTACTTATACATGTAATTCAGTAAAAGCAATAGATACGCAGTTGCGCACACGCCCGCATTTCTTAAAACAGAACGTACTACACAATCAATTATAAACCTCTTCAAACACAGCGTGTATTTACCATGCACCGTACAACTTACTCACACAAAAGCAACGGACGCTTTCGATGTGCTGTGCAAAAGCTATTTATTTTACATATACGCTAGTGATGGAATAAATCGGAAAGTTATCGAATCTTCTATGAATTATTGTACAAAAAAAATTTTGGGGTCCTGGAAACAAAATGCCATGTCCAGAAAATATAAAAATAAACAATATGTAGCTAAAAATATACATATTATTAAGTAAATTAAAAAACAAAAATCCGGTTACGTCGGTTAGGCTGTTATGGCGTATTGAAACAGTAGGCATTGTTGAAAGCTGCTATGGTGTTTACTCACAAACCTCATATCAAGATCTGAATGATTTTGAAACATATGGCTAATCCATTGTTTCATTTGTTCGAAAAATTGGTCTGCCCAACAAAGTAAATAACGCAATGAATGTTGTTGAACTGTCATAATGAAAGTGATTCCTGCCGTAAGTATATTACGCAATTACCCCGCAGATAATAGGTTTTTGTTCTAAAAAAACCCTAGTTAGTAAAGAAATTGTTAAATACATGAAAACGAACACACACCCACCCATGCATAACAAATACATAGCATGAATATGTTGACTTATTTTAAGCATAAGTCACTAATATATTATCTGAACCATGCCGATTACTATAACGCATTCGAAGCTTTAACGGAAGTAAATTACAAAACTATAAAAAAGTAAGGAAGTCGCACGAGGATAAGGCATAATATACGATAATTCAAAGCTAAAAACAGTCCACCGATAATTAAACAAAAGAAGTAAAAAACACTATTTCACATCGATCTTCCAACCGGGTTAAAACGGTTGACAAATTGAAAATAAACTACAATAGCAAATATTTCATTCGTCAATCGACATTGTTGTCGATGGCCTACGTTATAGTAGGCGCCAGATAATCGTGGAATATCGGTCATTGACCCACCTACATTTATTGACATTGTTAATTTGAAAAACGGAATTAATGGCACAAAGCTGTCCCGAATCATCATCTCTCGTGATCCTTAACATTGTCTAATAATGAAAAACGATTCATATTTAATTGTTCAGGTACCTATGAGCAGTTATTAGGGAAAGGTCAATATACTTTATTCCACATTTATCTGGCGCCTACTATAGTGGATCTGCACAAGCACATCACTAACTCGTCGCAAGAAGCAGCGGCCGTTCTACGCGATGCATCTGCTTAATAGAGTATCGTTTTGTGATTTTTACATTGCTTGTCCAGTCACTTAGCGGCAAACTTAGGTAGTGGTTAAGGAGCAATGTATTTATTGCAAAATGGTACAGTCGAAGGGATTTTTGAAAACAAAAATAACATAGTAATATTTTACGATTTGTTGTTTTTCATTATTTTAAAGACAAATATAGTAAAATACTTATATTTATATATGGTAAGTAATTCCATGATGTACAAAGTTTTGGTTTAGGCTTCAGTTTTTAAGAGAAACCACTAAACAACACGGCATTCTTATAATTTGTCTCGATCGCGGTCGAAAGCACACTAGTTCGCGGAGACGGCCATTTGCCTATGACATGGTCACCTTTTTTTTTTTTTTGATCTCGGGGGGAAATCCTCATGGAAATCCTCCACCCTGGGGCGGGTGGAGGGGTCTGTCAGACTCTTACTGACTAAAACCACCCCGGTGTTCCATCTTCCACCTGCGCCGGGGATCGCGGGAACGTATGCGACTTCCGCAATCCCCGGCTGGTGCCGGCCCGCCACTGCGGGCCACCTCGCGTCGGCGAGGGGAGTGAGGTGTTTGACTCCCCTCGCTACGTCAAAGAGGGGCGCACGGGAACACCACGCGCCGCCACCTCGGGTCCGGATGAATGGGGGGCGACGGACATCCCCAAGTCCGCCGCCCCTGGACCCAGTTAGGGGGGCCGGAAGAGGGCAGCGTATGCCCTCCTCCGACGACCGATGCGCCTGCTGCGGGCAGGGAGAGCGGTTGTGATCTCCCGCTCCCTTTCCGCAGCCTCCTTCTGCGCGATAACTGTCTCGCAGAAGGAGACCACCGCGTCCCAGGACTCCTCACCGCCGACCATAGCATGGACTACGGCCGGCAGCGAGAGGTCACCGCCTACAACAGAGATGAGGGCACGGCGCGGCTCCTCCCAAGCTGCACACTCTGCAAGCGTATGCCGCACCGTGTCCTCCCGACAATGACATGGTCACCTGGCCCATGTCGCGCGGACACCGACACGCCCCCTTGCCACTTCTCCTGTTTTTTATATTTCTATGGCCTTGATGCATTATGATTACCACTATTGTACATACAGTTCAAATAAATAAATGGAATGTGCAAGTCTCCATCGATCCACTATTAAAACAAAAAAAATAAGTTCAAAGTTCGCAAAATTGTTTTTATTTTTGCATTTTTCAGCGAAACAATGAGTTTTATCATAAATCCAGGTCAGACAAAAAAATACGTTGATAGCCAGGGATGTATCAAGCGGTGAAATTTATTTCAAAAGGCAAATCACCTGTCCATGACGGATTAAGTGTAGATCATGTGCTGCACGCTGGGCCTCATATGTGCGAGTGCTAGCAATGTTGTACAACTTTTGCATATCACACTCATTCCTACCTAACGAAATGATGATGTAGTACCGGTAGTAAAAACAAGGCAGGGGATTTGTCATGTCTAACTACAGACCTACTTCCTTGGTTTTCATTAACAGTTTGTGCAAAAGTGTTTGACAGCATTCTATTGCATGATAATCAATTCGGATATCGACCGGGACTGTCTACGGAAGGCCAGACGGCAGGTAATGTGACAATAACCATTAAGTGCCTATTTCTTGTTTTATTAAATATTTTAATATTTTTGATTATTTAAATTATTGAGTTTGTGAAACTTGAATTAAAATGATTATTATTATTATTAAAAACTGTAGATCATGTAATAATCTGTAAAAAAACTAACATATCAGGGCCATGTTTAGACTACAAGTAACGGATAGTTATAAACCATATTTTAAAAAGCACAAATTTCTAACACTACCGGCCCTGTACATTTATGAAACTGCCTTATTTGTTAAGTTATCTCCACACTTGTTCTCTCACCTACCCGATACTGTTAAACGTAACAGAAGGTATGACATGCTACGCGGACGGAAAGCCAAAACAGCCTAAATGCGAAAGCGGCCCCGTAGCCCCACAAGTATACAACAAGATTCCAAAGTCAATTTAAGAGTTAAACTTAAATGGATTTAAAAAGAAACTTAAAGAGCTACTATGTTATAAATGTTATTATAATTTAAATGATTATTTGAATGATAATTTGCTATCCTAATCTGAATGATAGTTTGACATCCTAATTCAATTGTAATATTAACTGTGACATCTATTATTACTTCTTACCCGACTCGGTCGGTCATTGATATGTCCTGATAATGTCAACATCATCATTTTATTTTATTTTATTTTCCTTTATTGGCCAACCAACAATTGTTTACACTGTACATATTTTGAGTACTTCTCTGCCATTATCTAAGGTTAGTGTAACAATTTCTTACAGATTAGCACCGCATGTGCCACAAGCACTATACTATAAAAATTGTGTCTAACGTACAAAAAATTATCAAGTTCGAATTAATATGTGCAGAAATATAACTATCATTAAAAGTAAAAGTAAAACAGACAAAAAACAAACAATACAACAAAACAGAAAAAGAACAAGATCTAAATCGAAACAAACTTAAAATCACGATCAAAATTACAATTTAAACAAATTAGAACTAATTCAATATTAAAATCGATGTCAAATAAAATGTTAAAAACAAAAATTAAAATCATAATAACGTTAAAATTGAAGTCATAATAAAATAAAATTAAAATTACAATCAAAATTACAATCGAAATCAAAATTACAATCAAAATCAAAATTACAATCAAAATCGAAATTACAATAAAAGCAAATTAAATTAAATTCAATTTAATCCAAAACTAAAAACCAATATCAAAAACAAGATTTAAATTAAAATTAAAATCAAACATTACTAATAGTTGTTGTAAGGAACTTGGCATATGAGTCAAAATGTACGTCAACAAGATCGCTGCAGCTATTTAACAACTTGCAAAGGCGAGGGACGACAGAGTTTGCACCAAGTATTGTTCTGCGGAGTGGAGGATGTAAAGGAGTAATAGGAGCACGAGGGAGTCTAGCAGGAGCCCGAAAGTGGAACTTGGATAATAATTGGGGACAATCAATTTTGCATCGGAGAAGCTTGTATATGAAGATGGAATCAATGGTTATTCTACGTTTCTCCAAAGAGACCATCTAAAATTAGGTAGTCGGGCTTCGTATGATCGTATCCTTTTAACAATTCCGCTTGCATAGGCTAGATGCCAGAGGAATCTTTTTTGTATTCGCTCCAGTCTAAGGATGTGCGTGGAGTAATGAGGTCTCCAAATCGTACTGCAATATTCCAAGGTGCTACGAACAATACAGTTGTAAAGCAAGATCTTGGTACGATTGCGCTTAAAACCAGCAATATTCCTTACAACAAATCCCAGCATTCTAGTTGCCTTTTTGATGACGCCCTCAACATGAGGCACAAATGTCAAGGCGCTGTCAAAAATAGCTCCCAAGTCCCTCATTTGATTCACCTCCTGGATAATGTTAGAGCCAACGTGATATACGCTAGCCGTCAATTTCTTCTTTCGTGTGTATTTCACGTGGTAGCAGTTTTTAACGTTTAAGCTCATTTCATTATCGTTACTCCATTTAACTAACGAATCAACGTCCCTCTGAAGTAATATTTCATCATTTTCAGATTCGATTATCCTAGAGAATTTAAGGTCATCTGCATACATATAGCATTCTGAGAATTTTAGGCAGTGCGGGATATCATTAACGAAAACATTAAATAGAACCGGCCCAACATGTGAGCCCTGGGGAAGCCCTGAGGACGTCTTGTACATAGGTTCCAGATTGGAAACCATTAACCGCGACAAAGAAGAAACGATTTTCAAGATAGGACTTTAGCCAATTGTAAAGTGTACCGGTGATTCCATACGCAGATAACTTCGACAGAATTATATGGTGAGGCACGCGGTCAAAAGCTTTGCTAAAGTCTGTGTAAATCACATCAATCTGCTTGCCGCAGTCGATGGCTTCCGATAGCATTTCTGTAAAGGTCGCTAGATTAATACAAGTAGACCTACAGCCAAAGAAACCATGCTGAGAAGAGCTCAAATAAAGTTTGAAGTGTGCTTCAATGTATGGACAAATTAAGGACTCAAAAACCTTAGCAAAAGTCGACAAGATAGAGATGGGTCTATAATTTTTTACGTTGTCTTTTTCGTCACTCTTGTAGATTGGAATAACCTTTGCTTTTTCCATAAGTCAGGGAAAATACCTAAGCTAAGGGATTTGTTGAAGATTAGCAATAAAGGGGAAACTAAAGCGGCGGCACACTTATAAATAAATATTGGCGGAATACCATCGGGGCCAGCGCTCTTCGAAGATCCAAGGATCTAAGCTTGTTCAGCAGGCTCTCGCGATCAATAACGGGTGCCGTTAGTGGCAGACTATTGTTCTTCATGTTATGAAGAAAATCAGACTCCGGTTCACTTTGGGTCGCTTTTGCAACGCTAAAAGCGGAGCAAAAATTAGACGCGAACATTTCGCATATTTGAGGACCGTCAGATGTTATTACGGTACCGTTAGTCATTGTGGCTGGAAAAGAGCTAGAGCCACCTTTTTTATCTTTAATGTAGGCCCAGAAGCGGTTCGGATTTTTTGAGATTTCATTTTCTATGTCTTTTATGTAATCATTATAACAGTCAGTAGCTAATTTGGAACACCGTTTGCTTAATAGTTTGAGTTCGAGATCATCCCTAGGGTTCTTATAGATTTTATAATGGCATCTAATTTTTTCCTTATTAAGTTTTTATTGAACCAAGGAGGATACTTTTTGTGTTTAAAAGTAGGCTTAGAAGGCTCGTGCATATGAATAATATTTAGAAGCCTGTCGTAAAAGATACGAGTCATTTCATTAACATCAGCTACATTCTCAAATACTTCATTCCAGTTTACATCATTTAGATTCTCGCAAATTTTATTATAATCAAGCTTATAATGATTCGTTCTTAAATTCTGAGGGTTGTATGGAAGTTGGGTTACTACACTCGCTTTAAGCAGGATTTCGATTGGGGGGTGGTGGACATCAACAGTGCTGAGGGAGTTTTGGGCAGCAGTAACGCTAACGGAAGGTAAATTAGTTAAAACAAGGTCCAAAATTCGTCCAGATACGTTCATGAATATCATTATGTTGTGTCATTTTATGCGTGTGAGTAAAGTCAATTAGTTCATTACTAGCCAGGTGGCGTATAGTTGTTCACTGAATCATAAAGCAAGCTCAAATTTATGTTACTTAAATTAAAATCCCCGATAATACATGCTGGCATGTCTGTCTGTCCAAGTATCACATTACAACAGTCTAAGAAACTGTTCAAGGTACTACGTAACACAGGGGGTGGCAAATAGACTGCGCACAGAGCCATTCGACGAGTAGACTTTGAAAACGGTACCTCAACAGTTATCCAAAGGTCCTCACATTGGCTTTCCCAGTGAACCATGCGTTTTGAATTAATTTTCTTAGATACAGCGATTAATACTCCACCTCCATCCTTTTTCCTACCATCTCTGTCTCTTCTGTATACTGTGTATCTATCGTCAAAAAGCTCCGCGCTCAGAACACTAGCATTCAGCCATGTTTCAGTTAATACTTCAATGTCAAAGTTCTCTAAAGATAATTGACGACAAAAATTGTGAATCTTTGTGCGTAGACCTCTTGTGTTTTGGTAATAAATACAAATATTAAGAGAAGAGAATTTGAACTACGATAACTACCAGTGCTGCGATTAAAAATGAATACAAATGATTAAAAATGATAAAATGCGAGATCTAAGTTAACTTTTCCAAAGTGTCCATGTTTCGAACCATGATGTGTTCCGATTCTTGTACTTTTCGCATAAAGATTCTACCACCACGAATCCACACAAATTAATAACCAAGTTCTCTGGCCTTGATCCTCGCAGCAGCGTGCAGAGCCCTATATGTTGGAGACAAATGTTCAGTCACGAAGATTGCTGTTTTTGGCCCAGAGTAGCCAAGATGCGCGCTGTTTAGTTTATTGTCCTTATTTTTTTTAATTCAAATTATTTATAGACGCCAGGAAATGATCACGAAGTCGAGGGGAGGCCAGCTGTACTACTATTGAACGTGGTCTGGTATTATTAGGGTTGAGTTTGGTAACTCTGGTGCAATGCAAAATATCTCTGTTTTCCACGACACATCCAGACACTTTACGAGATTTCTGACACAATATCAAACAGGTTTTCATGTTTCTTCTCGGGTAAGCATTGAATTTCAATGTTGTTAGATCGAGTTTGCTGCTCCAGCTGATCCACACGCACATTTAGCAAGCTGATACAATTGCTCATTTCTAGATTTTCCTTCCGCAGTTCTTTAATGGTCTCCTTAGATGAAGCATGCTCTTTTATTAGGTCCTCATACTGACTGTTCATGAATTTCAAAGAGTCATCCATGGCAGCAATTTTCGCATTGATGGGCAGCAACTCTCTATTTAGTATTGCATTCATAGTTTCGTTAAGTTTAGACAACATTATTGATAATTCAGACTTCATAACTTCCTGGACAATTTCACGAACATCATCTCGCGAAAGTAAATTTTCAGTTGTCACCTGAGGTGGAGATCCAAGAGCTTGCCTTTTGTTCCCTCTGAAGGTCGAAACATTACGCAGAGGAGCATTTTCGTGTTTATTTGTGGGAGACGTGTCATCAGCCATGTATAATGATTATAGGTAAATAATGCGCAAAATTCCAAAATACGCGTATTATGGCAAAAACAAAAAGCAAAGCAGTAGTTTCCGAATATAGAAACACAAACAATAAGGCAAGCAAAAATAAAAATGCAAAAAGAATGTACGCTCCTCAGATTCGAACCCGAACTCTCTTCAACGCAGTGTCGTTCTAAGCTCCAACTAGCTATATCGACTTACGTTAAATTTACGAAATTAGCTATCATTATTTCGTACTTAAGTCTTAGTGAGCGGGACAAATTATGGATTTGTGACCATATATGGTAGCGCGCCGAGCCGTTTCGTGTGTTCTGACTCACCACCGACAGCGAATAGGAGCAGCCCGCGCAGATGTGACTCACTGTTGTTTGGTGTTGTGTTGCGTCTTTTGAATTTTAAACTGCTTATTTCTTCGCATTTGATGAATAACCCGTAGATATTATTTCACCAAAACGTGTAGTTACTTAAATAATGTGAATACTACATATGTATGTTTTTCAGACAAATTTGGTCAAGGTTTTGGTACTATATTTAACCAATGTTCTAAACATTATATAATAAATAATTGTTTGCCCCATGCCAGTTTCAGCCAGTTAATTAGTAATATTAAATTGACAAAAATAAACCCCAATTCAACTGTTATATTATTATGTGGGGATAGTTTAGCTGTTAGGAAAAAGGATATAATTGATTGTGTCCATTTGATGTCACATCTCAATGAGACAAATAACTGTAAATTTATTTTCTGTGCATTGCCTTATTCTTATTATTTGTCAGATGAGCAAAATAGGCACATACATATATGATTGAAATATGCTGATCTATAATAGGACTAGTCATCACAGTGATGCTATTTTATTTTTTGATTGTATTACTGATTACAAATTGACTAATTATACAATGTATTTACCACCTAGTTGTAGAAGATAAATTGCTAATCTTTTAGCATTCAATATACACTGTGACACGGGTACATGTAGTGTACCAAAGATAACTGTTAGTAATGATACTAACATTACTATTGATACACTTAGTAGTTTAAACTTTTAGGTTCGACAACGGGAAAGCCTGATATTTTGAATTTTGTACATCAAAATATGCAAGGACTGTCCGGCAAAGAATTAGAGTTAAGTTTATTTATGGAGAATCATGATGTTCATGTGTTATGTTTAACTGAACATTGGTTGAAAGGACATGAAGTAGCATTTTTCAATGTGATCATTCTACCGTACAAAGTGCGTTTGTAAGAAAAAGTGCTATTCGCGGTGGTTCATTAGTTCTTGTTTCAAACAAATTTTAGTCAATCTTTCTATTGAACGCACTGCTGAGTTATCTTGTGTTGAACTCGAGCGATATGTTCTAATTTGCGTGTAACGACCCCCCCTCTGGTGATTTTGGTCTTTTCGAATCGGTAATGGACGATTTACTTAATAAGTTAAAGTCAAGTAATAAAAGTATAAAATTATGTGGGGATTTTAATGTTAATATTCCAGATGTTACTCCACTAAGTGTCAGACTTCTCAATTTATTTAGGTCCTATAATTTGGTTAACTTGTTTTTTGAACCAACTAGGATTACGGCATCTTCGTCGACTTGCCTTGATAACTTTTTTACTAATTGTGATTTTGATAATAAATTAATATTAAGCGATTTAACATCTGACCACTGTGGACTACTAGTTGGCTTGGCTATGTCATTAAATAAAAAAGGAAAATAAAATAGAATTCAGGCCCTACACAACTATTCGTTGTAACAAGTTTAAAATTAATATAGCAAAAAAAATTACACCGTCTATGTTAAAATTTGAAAATCTATATGAGATTTATGGAGCCCTTTTCGATGTCGTACAAAAAGAGTACAATCAACTTTTAAAACAAAAACTATTAACCGTACAGGTACCTCAGTTGGCTTCAACCAATGGGCTACAGCAGGTATTTATAAAAGTAGAGCGAAGCTATACGAATTATATGGTTTGAAAAAATACAGGTTTGATACAGCGTTTTTAGAGTATGTTAGAAATTATTCAAAATTATATAAAAAGATTTGTGTTTTTGCTAAATCTAAATTTTTAAGCGAGACTATTAAAAAACGAATAATTAAGTAAAAGCGACTTGGTAAATGATAAACAGTGAAACGGGCAATTCCATAGTAAATCCTAATGCATAGTAGTGTGCCAATTTTAATCAATTATTTAGTTTTGAGCACGTAACACCGCGTGATGTAGTTAACGTTTTCAACACACTAAAGTCTAAAAACACAGGTGATTACTGGGGCATCTCCATTAAACTTTTGAGCAATATAATAGACTTAGTAGCGCCCTATCTTGCTGTTTAATAAATGCGTGGACTTAGGAACTTTTCCTGACCTAATGAAGAGTAGTAAAGTCATTCCTTTTTCGGCATATTTCCATCTTACCTGCATTTAGTAAAATACTTGAAAAGTTAATATTTAGGCAGTTGCTTAGACATTTTAATTTAAATATCCTCCTTCATAATGAACAATATGGCTTTACAAAAGGTCGTTCGACCACAGATGCGGGTGTTGCACTCCTAAAACACATATTTAACGCATGGAAGAACTCGCAAAATGCAATTGAAGTTTTCTGTGATCTCTCCAAAGCCTTTGATTGCGTACACTGTGAAACACTTTTGCGTAAACTACGTCATTACGGTCTCCAAAGCGAAGCTCGTAACATGATTGATTCATATTTACATGATAGGTTTCAATGTGTCGATGTCAATGGTGTGAAGTCTTCACACCATTGACATCGACTGTTTCTGGTGTCTATAAACGATTTGCCATTTTTCTTAAAGGGTATCTGTTATGTAGTGCTGTTTGCAGATGATACTTCTCTTATTTTTAAAGTAGATAGGAATAGACGAGATTTTGATAACGTAAACTGCGCTCTTTCTATGGTTACAGATTGGTTTACGACAAATAATCTAGTTCTGAATGCGAAGAAAACGAAATGTATAAAGTTTGCCCAGCCCAATATTAGAAATCTGGGGCCCTATGTCATCTTAAACAATGAAGTGCTTCAAACTGTGGACTCGGCAGTATTTTTAGCCATAACTGTTGATTCAAAACTTCAATGGGGTCCACACATATCAAGCCTATCAGGAAGACTCAGTTCTGCCGCATATGCCGTCAGGAAAGTTAGACAATACCAGTGTATTGTCAACGTCAGTACGTCAACACAGCTCGGTTGGTCTATTTCAGTTATTTTCATAGCGTAATATCCTACGGTATCCTGCTTTGGGGTAGCGCTGCTGACGTACAGAATTTTAGTACTTTGTTCAGGCGGCTAAAGCGTTGAAGAAACGCTTTTTCTTCAACGATTGTTTCACGTCAGCAGCATGCATTGATGCCCAACGCCTCCAACATACACAAATACTTGTAATTGTCGGTTGAGCTCAGGGATCTAAGGTGTATGAAATCCGAGAGTTGGGTTCCCACGGATTCCATAATCTCCCCTCGCTTCACATGCATGACTGCACATTTGTCCACACCAAATTCCATACTTATGGCGCTACTGAAGGTATCTGTTACTTTCAGTAGCTTCATCAGTTGCAAGTTGTTGGGGGCAAAGAGTTTCAAGTGATCCATGTAAAGGAGATGAGATATGACCTGACCACCTCTTCTCAACCGGTAGCCTTGACCCAAAACCTCCAGCAGAGTGCTGAGAGGGTTGAGGGCCAGACAAAACCACAGTGGACTCAGACTGTCACCCTGAAATATGCCACGCTCGATCCTAATCGGATCGCTGTTCGCGTGAATCTGTCGACATCCCGGATAGCGAAGGACCGTACTCCACTGCCCCATACACGACATCAGGAAGGTGCGTAGAACTGCATCAACTTTATACAGCTCCAGCACCCTCATGAGCCATGTATGTGGCACTGAGTCATAGGCCTTCTTGTAGTCTATCCAACATGTTGACAGATCCCTTCGGGAACGACTAACCTGTTGGTTAATGGCAACAGAGGAGCAGCTCCTTAGTACCACGGGACCCGTTCCTACATCCATTTTGAGCGGCAGACATTATTGAATTCATATCAATATGATTGTTAATCTTTGCCCTCAAAATGGATGTAAGAACTTTATAGACCGTCGGTAAACACTTGATGGGTTGATAATTTTTAGGCTCCACGGTACTACCTGATTTACGGAACAGGTTATTCCTATAGTTAGGAACTGGAGCAACGACTCGTACTCTAAGGCAGACTGGAATTAATAAATAATAAATAAATAAATCGTTTATTCTGGACCAAACAATTTTTACATTATAAACACCCACCAAAGAAATTGCGTCCAAGGCACAAAAAAAGTGTATTAGATCAATATGTGGGATACACTAAACAGATACATGTAAACCTCATTTTATAAACCTCAAGATATTAACCCTCCCTGCTCTATATATCTACACGGCGTCAATTTTAGTAAAATCAAACATCACTAGCTATGACACATTAACAAGTAGTAGACTTAAAAATACATTACGCAATAAAATATCCCACACTGATGTACTCGTATATAGCAATAGTATTTTTTCTATGGGCATAAAAATATATAATAAGTTACCCATAGACATTAAGAGCTTACATTCAATTAGTATTTTTTAAAGGAATCTAAAAGACTTTCTGATTAAAAAGGCATATTATTCTGTAAAAGAATTCCTTGAAGAGAAATAATTATTTAATATTCAAATGATTGTGATAATATATTGTGACATAAATTATAAGAATAGTATAATATAATATAAATTGATTGTTGCATGAATAATGATAATATAGTAGAATGTTAACTGTGAAAATTGTAGTATTGACCATGTATATTCTTTATTTTCTATGTATAAACTATTTAAATTGCAATGCCTTAATAGGCAAGTAAGTTCTAAGATTCTACCTATTGTTAACATCTTCAAAATTCTGTGCACTTAGTTCGCAATAAAGAATTTGAATTGAATTGAATTGAATCAAACTACGTAACAGTTTGCCAAGCGAGCGTGCGATCTTTTGAACCACTTGATCCAAAAATTGTGCAGCCCGTACGGTCCTGGAGATTTCCAGTAAGGCAAAGGATGAACTGCACGAGCTACATCTTGGGGGCTGATGGTAATTGCCCCCATTTCTAGTATCGGATCGTACGCGCGCTCGACTTCCCGAGTCCAATTACCCTCGGTGTGACTGATAGGCACCGACCGACCAGATGCTGCGCCAAAAAGAACACATGGCGTCATCATCCAACAGGCGCGTATCAGTTAAACCTTGGTCCGGTCGCTCCCAAGCTCTATAATGGGTTTATAGGGCTTGGGAGCGACCGGACCAAACCCTTTAATTGCTTTGGAATGTGCTATTCTGAGTATATCGCTCCACTCGCCGCTTGTACCGACGTATACGGTTTGCCCATGCATAGATTTTCTGCTTCAGGAAGTCAATACGCTCTGTGACACGAGTCAGATAATATCCTGAGGACTGATAAATCTCTGTGATGGTCCTCGAGAACGCCCGCCTCATAAAGCGCATCAATCTACGGCGAGTGTTGTTGTTATTTATTATAATAATAACATAATAGTATAAAAGTAACATAACATAATAATAACTACGAGTATTGTTGATTTTGGAATTACTAATTCTATGAGTAGGAAGTACAAAATAAATGTTTTAAATTTCATGTTTTTCTCACATTACAATGTATTACGGTACCTACTTTTATTTTGTTAAAATAATGTTTATAACGTAAAACTTAGTAGATTTAGCTCATGTTAGTGTCTTTTGTACGCTATCTCTATTTTAACTTGTATGGTACTACGTACGTAATACGTAATTACGTACGTAAATGTACGTACTATCCGTACTTACACTACTCCTTACCTAGAGTCCATTGCTGCGTAATTCTTATTTTGTTTGACTTCTAAATAATTGTTTACTTATGTTTGTTTTTAGTTTTTTATTTAATATTATTGAATATTTATAATTGTAAATTGATAATTTCATATTAATTCAATGTCATTGATAATTTCTATTTAATTTTTTGATTAATTTGATTTATTTTCTTATTTAATTCTCATTCACTTTGTCTCTGTAATAATTGTTAGTTTCTAATAATTGTTTATTTTTGATTTAATATTATTGTTTATCCTTGATTGCTTATTGATAATTTTATTATGATTTAATGACATTTATAATTTCTGTTTTTTCTATTTTTATTTTGCCTAGATTTGGCATCTTTTGTTAATAGTGGTATATATTTTGTTTTTTTTTTTTAATATTTTTTTTTTTTTGGACAGGCCATTAACTTGTTTGTGTGTTTTTATTAAACTGTTAATTTAAGTTGGTTATAATGATGTATAAATAAATAAAGTGTTTCGTATCAAGTAAACACGTCACGCACTTCCGTGCGCCATCGGCAAAGTTGAAGTGGAGCAGGAATATCGTTTTATAACAGAGCGTGCACTGAGTGTGCGAGGCCACGTCCGATGACTCTACCACTCTCCTCCCAGAGAATCACAAAGAGACCAGCACTCTTCGCTAACCACAACCGCTGTCCTTCCGCCCTCGCCGCCGAGGCCCGCCACGACGTCCCCGTCAATATACGCTCCGACCCTTGCTCGATCCAGTCCGCGCCCCTAAGCCTATAGTTTCGAATTCGTCCCTAAATAATAATCTTAGTTCGGTCCAGCCCGTCCCTAGCCACCCTCCCCCCAGCGACGCCCTAAGCCAAGGCCCGTACCCCACAGGGGGTGCCCTAAGCGTGTAGTCGCTTAGTTTGAAAGTTCGAATAAGCCCTGGCTGGAGGTTTCATAATTATATTAACCCCACCACAGCCTAGCTCGGTTAAGCAGTCGAAAATCTCATAGGTTGATCTGCGAGACGCCACTAAAAACAAAACTCCTGCTCCAGACAAAACTGTCGGTTTATTTATTTAACACTTTGAACACATAAATGTACACCGGCGGACTTAGTGCCACAGGCATTCTCTACCAGTCAACCTTTGGGTGATGCAGAGAAAAGTTAACCTGGTACAGCACTGCTGTATATTCACATAGCTGTATTGACTTGTTGATACACTGTGTATTTGGGTGGCTTAGGCCGCTGTATGAAGTGCACCACCCTCCTCCAAGAGAGCCGAAGAGAGGCCAGCACTATACGCAAACCAAGACTGCCGTCCTTTCGCCCTCACCACCGAGGCCCAACGCCGCCCCGACCCTTGCTCGATCCAGTCCGAGCCGCTGGGCCTATAGTTTTAAACTCATCCCAAAATAATAATCTTAATTCGACCCAGTCTGTTCCTACCTGTTCTCCCCCCAGCAACGCTCTAAGCCGAGGTCCATATCCCTCAGGGGGTGTCCTTAGCGTGTAGTCGCTTAGTTAGTTTATAAGTTTTTATAAGCCCTGGCTAGAAGATTTAATATTTATATTAAGGTCGCCACAGGCAACTCCGGTTAAGCAGTTGACAACCTCCTAGGTTGAACTGCGAGAGGCCACTCATATTTTTTTTATGAGTGACTGGAACTGTACTTATAAAAAAATGTTTGAAACCCTCTTGGATTTTTGTTCAAGAGTTTTTTTTTTACATTTTTAGTTTACGGGTTATTCATCTGGGTGGTCAAATATGTTTAAATATTCAAATTTAATGGATCCGGCAACTGGTACCGCGGTCCCAGTCGCCGGAAGCCTCCACTCGGTGTGCGAGGCAATCTTATCTTCGGACTTGACTCAATAAAGAGCTCCTGCTCCCGACAAAACTGTCGGTTTACCTAGTACAGCACTGCTGTATATTCGCATAGCTGTATTGGCTTGCTGATACACTATGTATTTGGGTGGCTTAGGCCGCTGTACGAACTGTGACCTTTCAGGTCTATTCGAACGACTGTATTTTAATAATTATTTATCGTTTATAATGTGTGTATGTGTGTTTTTTTACAGTGTAATCAAACCTTGTTATGATTATACTGTCTTGTTTACCCCAATAAAATGGGGACTCCAAATCCTGACAATATACCGCTCGACAGCACCCCCTGCTCTTACATATTATGTATATAATATTGATTTTAATAACATCAGTTTTTCTTTAACATACTCGTACCTCACTTGTCATTTAAGTATTTACGTTCATACATACATTGCAACGAATGACTCTTTTTGCTTTTTAATAGCTACGTTTACCCTTGAAGGACCTACATTTCCTTTATAACTGACGATGATGTCCTTCAAAAAGGTCACTCGCAAACAGCGTGATACACATCCCATTGTATAGTTGCTGCCTACTTAATGGGAGAACGCTGTGTGTTTCCAAACTTCGAGCTGCCATTGAGATATTCCTTATGCAAAAGTCAATAACGCTAATGGATACATATCCATGATCATTGCGTAGGTTGGTGTAGGACACCATTAGACGGATGAGCAAATACATAAATGTATTCCCACATTTAAGTCCCGTCGCATTGAAAAAACTGTTAAACAGTTTATGATGAATACATATTAAACTAAGTACTATATACAAAGTGAATATTTAAAGTATTTTAGATAAACGCATATTGCAAGAGGGCAATAGTATGAGAAGTAATAAGGCTTGACAATTGTAGAGGTAGCACGGCATCTATGACGAACAAGCCACAGACGCTCATTTTCTCAAACGATGACTCCTGAACACGTTGGATTCTCTTGCGAAATCTTTTTTCTTGGACTGTAAAACAATACGTTATTTTTAAGAGTACTTTTTAATACTCGATTTTTTTAAAGTCAATGATATAGATAAAGAGATAAAGTCAAGGATAATATTGATCACATTGATTGCAAAACTACAAACCTGAACAATTTTTTGGCTTTATGAGCATATAACACAGGTACTCTGAACATCTCATCACATCTTCCAAATTACTGGAGATAGAAATGATTTTAGAAAAAACCAAGTTTGATGTAGTTTGCCTAACAGAACATTAGTTAAAAAACCACCAAGTAAGTTCCATTAATTATGAAAATTATTGTGTAGGTAGTCATTTTAGCCGACAACGCATGATACATGGTGGGTCACTAATATTAATTAAAACTTTGATTAAATCTTTTGATTTGATATGGAAAGAAAGGATATTGTTAAACTGTCGGTTGAGCACACCATTGAATTGTCCTGTGTTGAGCTTGATAAGCATGTTGTGGTATGCGTCTATAGACCTCCGAGTGACCAGAATCTACCTGTGTCTGATACTGTAATGGAAGAGGTGTTAAAAAAGTAAGTACTAGTAGTAAATAGAATTGAATACAATAGAAAACATTTATTCGATACAGACACAACACAACAGCAACAAAACACAAAGTAAAAAAGAGAACAATCAGAAGACATAACAATTATCTAGTAAAATTATGCTGAGCGTGCCTATACCGAAATCAATCATTATTTGTGGCGACTTTAATATTAACTTATTAGAAAGAAAATCGAATACTATCAGGTTGATGAGTCTTTTTAATTCATTTAATTTGTCAAATGCTTTTATTGAATCGACCCGTGTGACAGCTTCTACTTCAATTTGTATAGACAACATATTTTGTAATTGTGATTACTTACATACAGAAATTGTAAATAAGTTACCATCTGATCACAGCGCACAAACAATAACGTTTTGCACTTACATACCTTTACTAAAAATTCTAATAAAATTTAGACCAATTACAGATAAATAAAGCCACACTGAGAGTTGCACATGCGCAAAGTTGAAAAAGGTAAGTGAGACTCATCCCCACATTTAGGGTAACAATTTTGCGGCATTTTGTGAACACATGATCTTAATAATTTCCAATGTAATTTTTGCTTTTATATACAGTTTTTATTTTGCTGTCGTTTATGATTGAAGCCGCCAGTATGTAGTTTAATGTTATTTTATTTATGTTTTTTGGAAGTAGTAAAAATGAATCGAGAAGAGACGGAACGACAGCGATGATAATGATAATGATACAATGATGAATGATGCGTAGTGATTTATACTATTTTTTTCTAAAGATACCCTAGTTTCCTATAACTATGTGCCATTAAAACATTAGGACTGATTATTTAATAACTTAACTAGAAGAGAATGATTTTGTTGATATTTTATTTTTTTTAAAGATTCGGTTAAACATAATATTATATGATACTAGCTGTCCCACGCAAGTTCGTCTGCGCCACATTTTTCATGAATTCTCGGCTCCTATTGGCCGTAGCGTGATGTTTAATAGCCTAAAGCCTCCCTCAATAAATAGACTTCCCAACACTAAAACATTTTTACAATTCTATTAATTTTTCTAATAAATAGAATTGTAAATGAAAGTAGATAATAATGAGAGTAAGAGAAGTAGTAAATGATCAATTATCGCCCGCCGAGAGTAGAAAATAATTATAGATAATGGTACGGAACCCTTCGTGCGCGAGTCCGACTCGCACTTGGCCGGTTTTTTATTAATGAAGTACTAGAGTAAGTCATATTTAATAAGCCTCCTACCCCCTACGTCCATTTTATACTTTTTTATCCCCATGACGCCGGGTTGATAGCTATTTACAGTTTGGTGTCGCGTTTCTACGCTAAAGCTATCAACGTTAAAAATGTTTATATTTCTTTTAGATACGTAAACTCTATAAAAACAATAGTGTACGTAGATAAAAAACTCGATAACCGTAGAGGTAGCTCGGCGTCTACAATGAACAAGCCGCACGCAGTTATCTTCTTGAACGATGCCTTTTGTACACGCTGAATGCTCTTGCAAACCTTTCTCGCTGGATCTGTTAATGAGATAACAAAGCTTAAATACTTTATAGCAATGATAAACGACAAAAATAATAAAAATTAAATGTAATCATCTTACCCGAACAATTTCTTGACTTCATGAGCATTACGCAGGTCCTCTGAACATCTCTCATCGAAGCATAGAATCTCTCACATTCCACGCTCAAACATATAATAACGATAATATTCTTGAAACTCCAAACGTGCGATAATAATGGTAGCGTCAGCGCCTGAAATAAATTATTTTGTTGAATCTATAAATTAAAGTATTGCGAGTAACAACTAAAGCAATAAAAGTAGGCAGTTTTGGTAACAACGTCGTTGTTGCCAACACACAACAACAAACAATTATCAAATTGATTATTTGACTCTTTTTTGGCCCACTTGCATGAACCAGAGTGATATTTTACCTCGAGCTATTTGCTAGCCCGGGGTCACTTTGTATGAAATAATATTGTATTATTTAACTTCTCGTTCGAATCTGACTCTGAATTAACTAATTAACTAACTGGTATGCGCAAGTGGGCCTTAGTGTATCAGATACTTACACGAAAATCACCTGTCATATCTGTAATGCCTTTTAAAGTTAGAACAGTAGCAACGTTCCACAGACTAAGGAAAGCGCCGAACAATACATAATATAAAATCTGAAAAAAAATAATCTCTGTTTTGATTTAAGTCGTTTATGTAACGCCGTTATTATCATCGGTACAGCAATCTACTGTTGCAAAGCAGCTTCACAATTCACACGGCCGTCATTAACTTGATCCCTGGAACTTCATTAACTCTCAGCCAACTGCTACCATCCACGACCACCGAGCGAAGATACATCGTCGTTATCGAAAGCACTCAATAAAGAAAAACATATAAAGAAAAACAAACCATCTGTTGAAACGTTTTCTGAATGATCATATAGCCGTCCAGTATATGCAAGTACACGTCTAACATGGCATTCCAGTACTCTTCTGTTTCTAATTCTTCGGGGTTTCTGGACTTTTGAACTTTTCCAATCCACACACGAAGCATTTTTTGTATTAACTTCAATAGTAACAAGGCATAAATAACGTTAATATCATAAGCAATGCTAGCATAGGCCGTAATAACTTCCATAATACTTATTTCAGCTATAGTAAAACAATAGCAAATGACATAACTGATACTTAAAAGGTTAAAGATGAATGTATACTTCCAGTTATACACTACGAAAGTTCTGATTTCGTCGCCATTTATTTGTAAGGCTCGTAGCACGAATTGAATTTTCAGAACCAACAATATATTAAAGTGACTGTGTAAGATGTTTGAGAAACCATTCACTAAATCTCCGATCAAGTAAAATATGAAGTTAATAAAATAGCCAACGCAGAAAAATAAACTATATGTACCCCACCATTCATTATGCAAGGGGCCAATCATACGGATAATCACTTGATGCAAACAGGCACCCCGATATATTAGCGTTAAGAGCACCCTTATAAAATAGTAGAGATTAGTATTGGAAGTGATAATATGGTCACGTATAGAATACTTCGCGCAAATGAAGAGGCTTTGCATCAGATTCAACGGCCTTAGTATTGATTGTAAATCTTCTTCAATCACGTCATTAAGTAATTTCTTGTTAAATGATGCCATTTTCACATTTTCGACTTTAATAGTACTTGAGTTTGATTTTGAACAATATTTGGGATATGAAAACATGTCTGATACACTCGACAATTTAGTAGGTATAACTTGATATAGAAAACGAAATTTAATCGATAGTAAGTAGATAAGTTCATAGAAGAGCCTTTTGATATTTAGTATCCTGTTCGATGAAATAGGAATTGTTGTTTGTAATAATATTTCTGTAATTTAACTTGGATTAGGTCTAAAAATATCTTGTGGTTTATTAAAGTAATTAATATTGATTGTTAACTTCTTTGGTGGTACAAGCCTTCCGCATAACTGAGACGGTGCTTGAGTTAACTGAGTGATTAGTTATTCACCCGATGAGTCTAACCGGTGTCAACCTCCTACCCTACTACTCTATGGGGCGGGTAGGAGGTTGACACTGGTAAGTACTGTCTTAATTAAAGGGTAGGCCGTTAAGTGGCCTATTTTGTATGTAGCTATATTAATTCGTCACATTTTGTTAATAGTCCTTTTTTCTCTTATTTCTAACATATTAAGGGCAACACGGACAAGTCTTCTTCAATTCAAACAAAAAGATTGTTACTTAAGGTTATGTATGGAGAAACTTAAAAATGTAGACTTCCCATTTGAACTCGGAAACTGTTGTGATAATTTTTGCCACAACAAAGAACAATAGTAAAATAATTGATACATTGTACAATAAAATTGAGACGTCACTTCGGGAAGCAGCAGAGGGCAGCTCTAGTTTATTAAGAGATGGTAGGGGTCGGCGTACAGTGATCGGGTGGAACAGGTATGTCAGGGATGCTCACGGAAACGCGCGAAGGGGTTTTTTTTAACTGGGTGTGGCATGGAAAACCTCAAACGGGACAGGCAGTTTGTGGAAATGAGAGATACAAGAAAAGTTTTAAACAAAAGTTAAAGTTTTGTCAGAATAATGAGGAACAAATTAAGATGAACAGTTTAGCAACAGAACATAGGGGCAAGCATTTTCAAAGTTTGAGTCCAAAACCTGCGGTTCCGGTGAGCGTTAATGTCAGGACTGAGCCTGTGGAGATTGCAAACATGTTTAGGAGGCACTTTGGAGTAACTTCGCGGCTTCAATCGGTGGAACGGGGTTATATCGCTGAGAGTAGATTGTCTGGTGTTCCGATTTGTATCTCATCTCATCAAAAGAGGTACGGAACATCATACAGTCGATGATCAGGGGCAAATCACCGGGTCACGATGGCCTCAGCATAGAACATTTTAAATATGCTGGTCCGCATCTCCCAAGAGCCCTATCTATGTATGCTGTAAAATCTATGATGGCTTGAGACGGATGCTCGGGATATGTGAGAGATACGCCGCATCTCATGGTTTATTGTACAATGTACGAAAGAGTAAGCTGGTGGTGTTTAGGGTAGGTACTAAAAAGCCTGTGGCAGTTCCTCCGATATTTTTGTATGGTGTACCACTAAATAGAGTGTCGCATTTAAGGTATCTTGGCCACATAGTGAATGATAACCTGAACGATGACGGTGACATAGAAAGGGAGCGAAGATCGTTGTCGATCCGATGTAATTTGCTGGCCCGTAGGTTTGCACGATGTACTAGAGAAGTGAAACTCACTTTTTTCAAGGCGTTCTGCCAGTCATTCTACACGTGCCTGTGGGTTAGACATACGCAGATGGCCTATAACGTTCTTCGTGTACAGTATAATAAGGCTTTTAGGGTGCTGTTGCGGCTCCTGCGGTTTTGTAGCGCATCGGGCATGTTTGCTGAAGCTGATGCAGATAGCTTCCAAGCTATTCTCCGTAAAAGAACAGCATCCTTGAGGCGAGGGTTTCGGGGAAGCACCAACAGCATTTTAAAGGTAAAACTGAACAAGCCTCATTGTCCGTTCCTGAGGCACTGGACCAGTATGCACAGCTGCAAGTCTAGTGCAGCGGGAAGCAGACTTAATTATAAGTATTTGAATTAGTTTTTAGTTTTATTTTAGTTTTAATTGTATGTATTTCTTTTGTCGTGAGAAGATAAGTTTACTAACACAGTTTTATAAGTATAACAACAATATGAATGTGAATATGTTCGCTGAAAATAAAATAAAAACTCGCTCAACGAAAGAGTACTTCAAAAAGTCGGCAAAATCAGAGACTTTGGTGTTGAATTGACTTGACAGTAAGCTTACCTTTACACCCTTTTTGTTTCTCGATTAAAATAAATTCGACGGTCGAACAAATAAGAAAAAAATCTCAGTAGTTTGACAGTCGAACAATTAAGATTTTCTTTTTCTCAATTGTTTGACTGTCTGTTAGTCAATGTAGGGTTTATTTTCACTAGTTCGATGATTGAACTAGTGAGAACAAACCGAACATTCGGCACCAATTAACTGGTTGATGAGGACGTACAATGAGTTCCATACACGTTTCAATAGCATTGACATCTTTGACAACAAACTATCGCAATTTTGTTGTTACTGACCCACAGTGGCCACAATTAATATCTATATTGTATACTTACATACATACACATATTATTACTTACTTATTTATTATTTTCCATTGATTGTGTTATATTTTGGAGCAACAAAATAGTTTTGTTTGTTTAGTACTTATGAACTAAACTATGTAATATTATAAAACTTGAAATATGCGAGTGTTATGCACACTTGTAAGTGACCAATTCACTCTAGATTTTAAGTTTAATTGTTACAGTAGCCCAAATATGTATAAGTGAATACGTCGTTGGGGTGCCACAAATAATTAAATAAGTGCTTTGAAATTGTAAAATAAAGATATCTAGTTAATTTACAATATATTTACCTCTACTATTTTTAATTGAAATTTTACATCTTCTTTGGTAAAAACCTTTGCTGTAGCTATGACCACATACAATATTTCATTGTATGTGGTCCAGAACCAGAAGAACCAGAACTCAAAAATCCAATAGGTACATATAAAATGTGTTATCGTGTATAGATATTTCGTCGCATGTCGCAGTGACCTTGAATATGTTTAAAAGGAATCTTATAGAAAAGCAAACTGTAACAGTACAACGGCGTAATTAGTTAGAAGTCCCATCAAAGACATTGGTAGCGCAGCATCTACCCAGAAGAGGCCACACGCGGTCATCTTACTGAACGTCCGCTTCTGTCTTAGAACGTTCTTGCAAAGTCTTGCTTCACTTTCTGTAAGGAAAGTTAGTATTTTTAAGATAAGATATTTATTTTGCAAATATGGGTACAAAACACGATACCAAAAATACATAATTTGCAACAGCCATATTTTACCAGAAGGGAATCGTAACCTACGTTATTTGTATTTTTCAGTGACATTATTATTTTATGTATATCATCTGGTACGCTTGGTGCCATGAACAACAAATCCCATCCAATTCAATAGTTTTCAATATATCCGTATCTTACTAAGAAAAAAAAAATCGATTTTGTAGAGAGTGCACACATCAATTTTAATTGTTATTTCAAGGTTTCGTGGTCCCATAACTTTTACTACAACTTTTACTATAGGACCACGGAAAACTTACTCATGTACAATGGACCCCTTTTTTTAGTTTTCCGTTCGTTCCATAATACGTTGTTTATGTATATTTACATATATTTTATAAAATAAATGTTTTATTTATTTGTTTTAGAAAAAAAAAATATTTTATTTTATTTACATCATTACAATTAAATGGCGTTTTTATCTCCTACTAAACTGATCCTGATCTTTTTTTAATTTTAAACATAATATTGATACATATATTATGCGATTTTAGCAATGTAGCGCAATATGCAAGGCAAAGAAAACATCGATGTCAAATAAATTGGGATAACACTTAGGAGGATACGGGAGGCTTACGTGTATAGTTTCTATTCTTCATTCGCTTTATACATGCTATCTCAGCTTCTTCAACAGCTATGTAAAATTTTTCACTGTACACGCAGTGAATGATTATATGTATTATGTCCTTTACAATTCCAAACGTTGAAAGTAGGGTTATTGCTAAATGAGTCACGGGCACCTAAAAGGTTAAAAAAATTACTAAGTAGGTAAACAATATAGCTCGAAAAATTGTTAAGGTGGTGTATTTATTATAATTCAAAGACTCGTCTTAGGCTTAACTTTGCTATGTTAAAAAAAGTGTTTCATAAGCGGATAAACTTAATTCTAAAACGTATAACTTTACTTCAAAAAGTAAACTTAAGAAGTGTTGGTGTATCTTGCCCTAGAAACGCTGTGCAGATAGCATAGCGAGGCAGGCTGGGCAATTTTGCCATGAACGATTAAGCTTATTATGGTAGCAGCCGCGTTCAGCCGCATGCAATAACGACAAAAGAGATCTCAACTGCTTTGCTGGCATTGTCGATCATGTGTGTGGTTTAACGTTTGTATAAAACATTTTTTTTGCAAAAATATCAAATTATAATGTCTTACTTCATCAGCCGAGCTTCCTTCTAACTGGTACATTTGCAATATAAGCTCAAAAAAACATAAATTACGATAAAATGCATTGAATGTGCGATAAAGTATCTGTAAAAATAGTAAAGTCGGGTTAGTATAATGTGAGATGAAATAAATTCTTAACTGTATAGGTCTTTGATAAACTTACCATTACTTGAAACACGCTCCTATACACACGATAAGCTTTCAATATATTTTGGTACGTCTCATGCAGCCTGTTACAATATACCTTATCATTTTCCTGATCACCCTTCATCATTTGGACTATTTCAATCCACTCATCGAGATACATAATTAGCAACACAAGAATTCGAATGGCGTAAATGAAATCAATATCAAAACTGATAAATATTATTTCAACAATACAATTCAAAAAATCAAAGTAATTAAACGAAGCACCAAAAATAATAAAACAAAATAAATCAATTAAAATAATAGTTGTAACTAAGGTCCAGTTCCATATAATAAAACTGCGGACACTCTTACTAAAATCGATGACCTTATGTATAACCTGGATTAACATTATGAGCAAGACATTTTTATGCCTATACGCTACAGCAACTATAAAACTTATTATAAAGCCAAGACATCGAGTGGTAGGTAAGATATATGAGAGAAATAACATAGTAGTAGTATTATATTCACAATTGATCGCATTGTGATACACTCGACGAATAGTAGCCCCAACCACGAAAAAAATGCTTAAAATCTTTAATACACAGTATTTTTGTAGAGATGTTGTAATATAATTATCTCGTATACGGTACTTTGAAGAAAAAAATATAGTCAGCACAATGTTGAAAGGATAAAACATGCTTTGGACTTCTTTTTCTAGTCTATTCTTAAGTAATATTTTAATTGGAAAAGCCATGACTTTTAATACAGACAACGATGCCGCCAACTTATTCCGTGCCTTGATAGATGACATCTGTTTGCGTCCACATTAATTTTATTGATTGACAAGCATACTAGGGTCTCATTTTGTTAAAAGGATAGCAATATACATTGTAATGATCACTGTTTACCCTATTTATATATCTAGGCGCCGCTACGTACGCAAACTTGTATGGGATATCATTTAAGCAAATAGGAGGTGATCGAACCTTTAGTATACATACTTGCTGCGAGTTTATCAAATACGAGTAGTTCAGAAATCCATTTGACATCTCATTTCTGCCTAAAAAAATAAGATATGCATTTCAGAATTGTTGTCATCATTTTATCAGTATATTGTCGTGGAATAGAAACATAGTATTCAGCTGAAAGAATTTTCTAATTCTTTATTGCACCAACAAAACATACAAATACAAAAACAGGTTTATATACTATTTTGTTTTTATGTTGTCAACTTGTCACTGTCAGTCAGTGCCGGACGTCATGCCACATACAACTGTGTAACTATGTTCTGTTTTATCTGTGGTATGACAGGAGACTCGTGGTAGTTAATGTCCGGTCCTGACATAGTTTTTCAGTGAAATAGATTTTATTTAGTTTTTAGTTAATGGTTTATTTATTTTCTTCTAATGTTGTGTTTTTGTGCGTCGTCTGGCGGAAAATACGTATTTTCTTTCTTTTTCTTCTTTCTTTACAAGGGCGAGTTTGTTTAGAAATTGGTTTTTTCAAACCATGGGTCCACATGATACAGACTTTCAAAAACTTCTCTATAGTATTTTGTGCAACAAAGCAATGAAAACAAATCTAGATGTGATAGATTTTTTGTTATATTCAGTTTATGGTTTGTACACACAGAAAGAAAGAAAGAATGAAATGTATTTAGCACATACATGAAACACGCATGGTACATGATGTTTTCATAGATCCATTGACAAGGTATCGTCATGATGTTAATATCCTTAAACAGTTCTCATACAGGATAGCGCCGGCGGAGATTGTATATGGCTCTTATAGCTCTTTTTTCTAAATAAAAATAGAATCGATGTCTGCAGCCCGTTCCCAAAGTAAAATATCGTAAGACATGATACTCTGAAAATAACTAATATAGACTACTCTCTCTAATCAACATTCGTAAATTGGCGGATTTTTCTAACAGCATTTGCTGCTGAACTTAGTCGTCCTGCAAGATTTGCTAAATGAGGACCCTATTGTAGCCTAGAGTCAAGCGTAATTTATAACAATTGTAGCCCAGAACAAGGAGAAATTGGAAACTGTTATATCTCTCTCTTTATCTCTATCTTATGCACTTAAAACAATTTTTTTTAAATTAGCAGTCAGTTTATTCTGGACCTGCAGAAGAGCGTTATTTACGTCGTCAAGATTATTATTACGTCTATTTATCTTAAAAATCAAAGGAGTATCGTCGGTACACAAAATCATGTTTAGTTTGTTTTGCAATAAATGGGGTAAATCATTAATATAAACTAAAAATATAAGGACTCAAAATCGAGCCCTAGGGGACACCCATTTTCGCGGGTTTAATCCCGACGAATTGAAACCGTTTATTTGAACTAATTGCTGTCTATCATTCAAATAAGATTTGACTGAATTTAACGCTATTTTGCCTAGTCCGTAATGCTCGATCTTCATGAGCAATGTTTCGTGATTTACGCAAACAAACGCCTTAGATAGGTCGCAGAAGATGCCATGGGTATCTTGTGCCTCTTCCCACGCATTAAATATATGTTTTAGTAAGGTGACACCGGCGTCAGTTCTCCATTGGTGAAACAGATATAGATACTGTTTATCGTGTAAGATGTTATTTGTGTTAAAATTATTAAGCATTTGATTAAGCATTACCTTTTTAAATACTTTGCTAAATACTGGTAATACGGACACGGTCTATAATTATTTGTGACTTTGCTGTCTCCGGATTTTAAAAGTGGTATAACTTTACTATATTTCATTAGATCCGGAAATACTCCTTGATTCACACACATATTAAAGCTATGTAAATACGGCGCTATAGCCTCAATAATTGAGGTACTAATTTTGATAGACAATCTAAATGTAAATAATAACTCCGATATTCTATCAAAATTTTAGCGATGGTACGCACCGTTGCGTGTTCTATTTACCTCTACGAATTACAGGCAAAATTCATTTATAGGGCGTGCAAGTAGAAACTTTAATGACATGTGTTAACAGCATGATTTTGATCCTTTCTTAACGGGTGTGTCCTCGGCCAGAAAGTGTCTGAGCCTTAGCTTTTTCCTAAGCCTTAAATAAGATTTTGGTTGTTCGGGTTCTTGTTTTGAATATGACTTGTGAATTTAGTTTAAGGTTGAATGTTTTACTGTTTTTCCTTTTTTGGTACCTGTGTTGTGTTTTTCACACTCTTTCTTTCCAATCTGTTTTATAGAAGTAATGACTTTTAATTAGCAGTCAGTCTCACATGCTATTTTTTTATTCTGTTTGTTTTAGCTGAAAGTCATCCATAGTTGGTAAATAAATAAATAAAAGACCGCCCATATCATAGCGGCACAATCAGTTTTTATGATTTTCACTGTTATCCTTTCACTCCAAGCACAAGCACGAGTATGAAATGTAGAAGCTCATGGGTAATACAGACGCTGAAATATTCTGTGATGGCTAATATTCCTACTTCGAGAAAAGCTCTTTCTTCCACTGAGAACGCAAAATATATTTACATAATAATTTCAGCAGAAAATTGGAGTATAAGTTGAGTTTAATAAAATATAATATTTTGACCTTAGCAATAATGACGTCTCTTTTTGACATCTTAAATCACCCGCTACACGCCTGCGCGATTCGTGTAGGTGTACGTTCCAATTGAGGTACATTTTTGATTAAATATTTTATTGTTTTTGCAGTCGAATAAATTTATTATTAAACGGAAAATAAACATATTGGGAATATGAATTTAACAAAGTCGCATAATTTGGATATTAAATTAATATAATAAAATAATCTTACTTAAATAGTAATTATAACAATTATCGAAACGTATTGTCTGCGTATATTGAACCAACACAAAACCATATTTATTGTCGTAAATGAAAACAAACTTGACTCCCATGCGACTGGAATGTGATGACATTGCGATGCGAATGTGAATAGCATGCGAAATTTTAAGTTAGCAGAATACCATTTTCCAGTGTCTTCACAATCGCATCGCAATCTAGTCTACTGTTTTTCGCTTGACACGTTAATTAGTAGAATAAATTGACCTTCAGCTCTCACAAAGGTTCTAGCATAAGGCAGAATAATATAAAAAAAATTACAATCACGTGCGTCATTCAACGCAACGCTAGGGCTACTATGTACCATGAAATGATTTTGATTACCCACCTACACAAAAGAATAGGTGATTTTAACATTTAAAAAAATATAAAGAATTTATTGTAAATCACAATTGCCTCAAATTAATATAATGTTTAATGAACTTATTACCCTCTCGTAAATTTCGAGAATTAACGCTCAAGATTTGACCTCGCTCGTTTTTACCAACAAATTAAATGTTTAGAAGAGTAACTAGAAGATGTTGTCCTCGAATCTTGAGCCGATTTTTTTTTCAGGATTATCTATCAACAATCACGTATATCATTAACATTGAACTGGGCTCCATGTTTTTTATGGGATTTACCTTTCCTCCTCCTAAGCAATTTAAAAAAGGATAAACTTTTGTTGATCGTTTTATTTTGACAGCCGTCACACTGCAATATGCTCGAGGTGTAGTCGAGCAAGCGAGTGGTAACTGACTGGATTTTTTTTGCCCGGGCGAACGCGCGTCGTAGGTATGTAAGCGCGTGACCTTGAACGAGTGTCGGAGACCTGGTTGAAGCTATGCCTGCTAGGCCTGGTTGTATTAACATTAAAATATGCTAGTATAAGCCTATCTTTTTCTAACAATGAAGGACCTTCATTGTTAGAAAGAGGATTATATATTACCGATATAACAATTGTAATTTTTAAATATTTTTTCAAACATAACGGTAATCGGTAGCGTTATAAAATAAATAACGGTAATTCGGTCCCTGATCAACGGCGTTGATTTTTAGCATGCACCGTCCGAGTGACATTATGGTGCCCCTTGTAAGTAAACACAAATTTACCAAGGCAGGTAAGTACATAAACACACCACTTACAATTAAATAAATGTATAAGTCATAACTTATTACGAATGATAAAAATAAGATTTACATAGTTTAGTAGGTATAAGTAATCATAAAATAATTTCAGCATTACAAACAAAATAGACAACAATGAAATTGAACAAATATTACACAAATACATGACATCATATACACTTCTCATCAAAAAAATCGAAACACCTCGCAGTTTATGATTTGATAAGGATTATCAGAAAAATGTGTATATTTAGGAATAAATGTAAAATGTCATTTAATAGTGAGTAGTATGAGGTTTTTAAATCCTAATGTTAATGTTCTAAATTCAAATTAAGTCTTCATAGGTTTCGTATTTTGTATAATGAGTAATTTTTACCCTGTATGGAATATGAAGGAAATGGGTAAAACAACACGCGTAAATGAAAAAAAATGTAAGAAACGTTTATTTAATAACTTGTATTCCCTCCGCGAGCTCTTATTACTGCTTCCATACGGTTCTTCATCGATCGGATGAGAGTCACGATCACATGTTGTGGTATATTATCCCATTCCTCTTGGATTGCATTTTGCAGCTGGCTAAGTGTTTCTGGGGCTGGATCTCTTGCTCGAATTCGTCTCTTTAATTCATCCCATAGATGTTCAATGGGATTCATGTCCGGGCTTCTTGCTGGCCATACCATAATGGAGATACCGACTTCGGTAAGATAATCTCGTACGACGCCCGCGGTGTGAGCTCTAGCATTGTCGTGCATGAATATGAAGTCGTTGCCAATAAAATGTGCATAGGGCATCACATGAGGTTCAAGACACTGTTCGATGTACCGATGAGAGTTTAGTGCAGGCAGCCGTGGCCCAGATACAAAGGCAAGTTCTGTCTTACCGTCGGCGCTGATTCCTCCCCAAACCGTCCACGAACCGCCACCATAGCTGCCCTTTTCTTCAATGCAGCATTGTGCAAAGCGTTCTCCATCTCTTCTGTAGACCTTGTTCCTTCCGTCGTTACCATACAGCATAATTTTACACTCATCAGAAAACAGTACTTTGCTCCACTGAAGGTATGACCAAGTTAGGTGCTCGCGTGCAAAGTTAAGGCGCGCTCTTCGATGGTCTGCAGTTAATTTCGGCCCATTCGCTGGCTTATGCGGTGCCAATCCGCGTTCCTTCAACCTTCTTCTTATTGTAGAGTCACTTACAGCTACTCTTCGTACAACGCGAAGCTGCTGCTGCAGTTGAAAAGCGTTAAGGCGTCGATTTCGTAAAGAGGTTGTTACAATAAATCGATCATCTCGCTCAGAAGTGACCCGATTCCTGCCAGATCCTGAACGGCGCGTGAACGAACCAGTCTCCCGATAGCGTTTGTAGACTCTATGAACAGATGATAAGCTTAGATGCAATCTTGCAGCCACAACACGCTGACTAAGTCCAGAATCCAGCAATGCCACCACTTGGGCGGCTTCTGCGGGCGAAGTATCCATATGTTTTAGAAAAAAAAGTTTTTTCAGACGTCCCAAAGTCACAGTAAATGAAATAAGAAACAAAAAGTTTAAAGACAAGCGCTAATTTTAGTTTTCAAACGAGAAACGTACTCCAACCCTAAATACACATTTGTCTCAAAACAGTGATTAATTTCATTTATAGGATAAACAAATGAAATTCTAATTTCGAATTATGATTTTTTTCTTCTTACTGTAATGACCAACTGCCAGCTACACAATAATGTTTTTTTTTTTCATGGAATTAATTCTCTTTTGTAAAAAATTTGGACAAAAACAATAAAAACGAAAGTGTTTCGATTTTTTTGATGAGAAGTGTATTATTAATATCTAAAATAACCATGCATCTGAATTACTCACAATTCTTATCTTATTGTGAGGAGTGATATTTTTTCCTAATTCAAGAAATTAGACGAAAAATGACCACACCCTTCCCCTTATCTCTGAAACAACTGAGCCTTAAATTTAGAAAAAAATGCATATAATAACGATACAGAAAAATTATAATAATAGAAGTCTATAATGTTAAAATAACATGTTACAAAAATGTAATTTGTTCGGAATCTTTTGCACCCGAGTTCGGCCAGTTTTTTTTTAAAGGGGATCTCTGAAGTACTATTTCCTAACCTGGTCTAGTTAGAAACCAGTCTTAATTGACTACTTTATCGTTCTGAAGTTTGGTGTAAGAGGATTCAATTCGGGGCAGAACTCGCCTTTGTTATGCAATAATTTTGTTTAAAATATCTTAAGCGATCAGAGTTCCTCAAAAAAGCAACGTAAACCAAGGTAAATGTTGTCAAAAGTTTTTTTAATAAAATTATTGCATACCAAAAGTTGTGGACTCAACATGCGACGGAGCTTCTAAATAGCGATGAGTTCCATAACATACATAATGGAAACCTCGATGTCAACTCTCAATTGAATTTAATTTGCCTTGAACTTCAAAAATGAATGAATGATGATCCCCTATAATTTGGTAGGTTTTTTAGATTCATAAAACAATTGTGGAATCGTTATCCTTATATGCACATACTACATTATGTTATAACATTAACATATTTAAACATAGTTTATAGAAAAGCAAACTGCATTAGAATAATGGCGTAATTAGTAATAAGTCCAATTAAAGCCATTGGTAGCCCACCGTCTACGTAGAACAGGCCGCACGCGGTCATCTTAGTGAAACGACGATTTTCCTTTAAGACATTCTTGCAAAGTCTTTCTTCATACGCTGTTAGAAAAAATCTGTGTTAAAGATTTGAAATGGTAAAGAGAAGTTGATTGTCACTTCACTTTTTCGAAAAAGTTTTTAAAAAGCTAGAAATCAACGTCCTTCTTTTTTATCGGTGTAGCCTGAATAGCCGTAATGTTTCCACAGAACTCTCAAAGACAAGTTAGGTGAAGTAGGCATCTCTCCAGAAATAATAGGCATTTTCTCATACTGGTACAGTAATCAGAATGTTTATTCGGATGAATACAAACTAGACTCAGTTGGGTGTCAAGGTGGCTCAACATCCCAGGTTGTTCCATTAGTATGTGAATCTTAATATTATTATATATTCGTTTCCTCCAATGCCACAATGGCTCAAAATCCAAACAAAATGAACAGTTTTTTGATTTTGGACACAAAAAGGAGAGATTTTTTGATTCTGAGTAAGGTTGGACCTGGAGTTTGCTTTTGAAAGGATTTTGCTCCAAAACTTGCAAGCAGCTAAGAAAGTCAGTACCCCACCAGACACCAACAAGCACTTTTAATATGGGAATAGCTCTCTCACATCTACTAACTAAATAATTTAAATAAGGTAAGCTTTTAATTTTGAGAATTCAGGATTGTTATTTTTAGGTTTATTATATGTTAATGTCTGTGTTAAATTGATATGGTATTTTTGTGTTATTTTATTTGCTGTTTCAGTACCTATTGTCGCAAAAAATCTGTATTTAAATATTCTAAAAATTCTTGAGTATCTGAGATTTTATCTTTGGAAGTATTGATGTTTAAATGCCCAAGGTCTGCCAATTCCGTTATATTATTTTAATGGTCTATTAACTATAGTAGGCGCCAGATAAATGTGGAATAAAGTATATTGACCTTTCCCTAATAACTGCTCATAGGTACCTGAACAATTAAATATGAATCGTTTTTCATTATTAGACCATGTTAAGGATCACGAGAGATGATGATTCGGGACAGTTTTGTGTCATTAATTCCGTTTTTCAAATTAACAATGTCAATAAATGTAGGTGGGTCAATGACCGATATTCCACGATTATCTGGCGCCTACTATAGTTGCCACATTTTTAAATTATATTTTTTACAGTTCGCAAAAGCCTTATAATAGTATTGATTTTAGCTAATTGGATGATAACAGGTGTGGTTTTTTAAATATTTTTACGCAAGTGTTCGTCCCTGGGTGTTTGCCACAGTTGGTTTCTTTTGTTTATTAATGTTATGAGGTCCATATTTATCCACGCTTTGCAAGGTTTTAACATTTTTGTTGTCCTTATTTTGTTTTTTGCACCTGTTTGTTACAACTGAGATTCCAGTTCTTCACATTCATTAAATAGTTTTGTGTGAAATATTTCGTTGATACTTATTAATTTTATTTATATTTATTATAAAACCTCTATCCAAAGGCGGACTTAATGCTTTAGGCACTTTCTACCAGTCGACCTTAGGGTGGTGCTGAGACAACACGACAGGTGTAACTTAAAGGAAAACAAATAGAGAGAAGAAAAAAAAACATTTCTAATTACAAAGATTAATACATACACATAAACAAAGTTATTAAGTAAAACGAATCCAACGAATTAACGCTGTGATGATTCTACCAACTTCTTGCGAATGTGCTCACGTGCCTTCACCTTAAAGGACAACCGACTTGTTGCCGTCCTGATGTTCAGTGGGATCGCATTTCAAAGCGAAATCGCCTGAACAAAGAAAGAGGAGCGGATAAACCCAAAGCGGTGTGACATCGTAGAAGGCGATTATTGGCACAGCGAAGATTTTTACTGTGGGCAGAACAAATGAATTGAATTTGTGAAGTTAGATAAGAGTGAGACGAAGGATTATTAAGAAAAGAAAACAGACTAGTCAAGGCCCTCAGCGCTCTCCGCTGACGAATGGGTAACCAATTTAATAGTGAGCGATGCGCGGATACATGATTATCAGAGATTAGAATAGGTGGAGTATATTTACCTAATGTTCCTGGAAATTAGTGACATAGAGTTGACAATACCTCCTGTAAAATCCCGGAATTATAAATGGAATCATGACAATTAAGACCCGGGGTTATAAAAACATGAACTGGACTGCTTTGAGTATAGTTACAAATTATTGATTTGAAGAATCGAAAACAAAGCTATTTAATTTAACAGTTTTAGTAGGTACGTAACTCTGAAAACATAATAAGATTCTTCAATATAATAATTTTGTTCAAATGTATTCAAAGCGAAATAAGTTATTTGCAATTTCCGTCATGTTCATGATTCCGGGATTTTAGAGCAGGTATTATCAACTCTATGTTACTTACTTTCACGAACATGAGATAAATATACTCTACCTATTCTGATTTATGATGATCATACTTACGGAGATTGAAGACAAATCGAATGCAGTTATTTAGAAGGCAGTCAAGTTTATTGAGATCTACATTCAGGTCGTGGTACACATCACCAAAGTCAATCATGGGGAAAATTAGAGACTGTACTAGCATTGCCTATATTTGAGCTGCGAGAAGATTTTTCAGTCGTTACAGGGACCGCAACGTTCCGGTAACTTTCCGACTGACACTCGTGACCTGCTTTCGCAACCAAGACAGGTGTCGACATGCAGACCAAGATCCTTAACCTCGGAATTAAACGAAATGACTGTGTTGTCAAAGATTACGGATGGTGCAGTTAAGACATTCAGCTTTCTCAAGTTATGGGGATGATATCATTATGTAAGTTTAAATAGTTGATTGATTCATATTTTAATAGTATTGGTAAGACTGCAAAAGCGTTTTATTTTTACTTTTATGAATAAAAATGCTCAAGAAATACTATAGCACACCTGTGAAACGTCTGCCGATGAGGCTTTTAATAATGTTGTTCCACCTTTTGTACAGATTGATGCATACATTCCATGCTGACATACAAAGTACAGAAGAGGAAAGTAACGTGGTACCGTTGATTTACTGTTTGTTGCCAGATAAATACAAAAAAAATACATTTGACTGTTAAGACTGATCAATTCAAAATTAAGTTTTATCTGTTCAATCCAACTAAGTTTTACGTTGATTTTGACCAATTCAAATGTTTAAGACACCAAGCGCTAAATAGTTGGAAGTCTCGTTTACTTTTATTAAAGCTTGTGGCGCAAATAAAGTTAAGCGAGACAAAAAAGGAGTGCGAGCGCACATTTTACACTAAATGGGTAGCTATTGTTCACCTTCCAATTGAAAACCATGTTAGTGACGAAGAGAACGTGACGTATGGCGTCCCGCAGGGCAGTGTCCTCGGCCCGACGCTCTTTTTGATTTATATTAATGAACTCTGTAACCTTATTATCAACCGTGCGAGGATGCTGTCCTACGCGGATGACACCACTATTATCTTCTCTGCTAAGACCTGGGACAAAGTTAGGATGGACGCTGAGAGGAGACTGGGTAGAGTTAGTGATTGGCTAAGTGAGAATCTATTTATGCTAAATACCCAAAAAACCAACTACGTCTGCTTCACTAAATACGCAAACTCTCAGTCTGGGCCTGGCTTTAACATTAGAATACATTCTTGTCGTACCCCAACCCAATCTACCTGTAGTTGCCCTGTAATTCAAAAGATAAATCCCGTCAAGTACCTAGGTATTGTAGTAGATCAAAGGTTTGTTACGGATAACTCGACTTACTTCTCTGAAGTCGATTTAGGTTCCGTTTGTTAGCAGAGTTTTATTTAAAGTAACAGATGATTTGCACTGACTAAGAATTTACTTGACTGTTATAAACGATCTATATTAGCCCTATCGGTATGTGTCCTTTTGTTAGTTTTAGGTATTTAGCACAAAATAGTTTGAGGTGATATTGTTCATATTATCTCTTTTATTTTAGCCCAACACGAACACACGTTTTTTCTTTAACAAGACACACTGTCAGTACATTGTTTCTTTTTTCATGTCACATAGCATTACATATTGTATTAATCTCTAAAGAGTTTTTACCCCAAACTTGATGCTATGCAACCTTTAACAAGGTTAAGCTGGTACCCTCACCTTGAACTAACTATAAGGAGAGTACTTCATATGGGTTTTCAAATCCTTGAGACATGTTATGAATGCAGAACTACAGAATAAAACCTATATCGCACTGGCCCAATCTGTAATCATATATTGTATCTCGGTATGGGGTGGGGCAGCTAAGTCGTATTTTATAGATCTAGAAAGGCCACAGAGATCCTTGATTAAGGTCATGTACTGTAAGCCCTTCAGGTTCCCTACTGAAACTCTATACGCAACCTCTAAGCTGCTCTCCGTTAGAAATCTCCACATGCTACACATGGTACTAAGATATCACAAAATTACCCTTTAGCCATGCCAAACTTAAAAAAAGGCAGTGTGATATAGTAGCCCCTACATACTCAGCACGTTAAATTTTTGCAAGTCGCCAAAATGTAACTCGGCTTGAGTTTCGATTGTTTATTAATCGAGGAAGAGCGAGGTTTATCCCATCACAAGTATCTTCGGATTACTTTCTGGGAAGCCCCGGCAACTTAATTGTATAGATTTAAGATAATAAACACTTTTTTTTTTCTAATTAACAGTATTTTTTCCCTACAAGTGTTCCTTTTTCGATTAAAAATAAAAACAAAAAGGGTTAATAATCTTGTACCATACTTACTTGTATAGTTAATGTTCTTCATACGCTGAATACAAGCCATCCCAGCTTTCTCTACAGCGATATAGAACTTCTCGCAGTAAATACACTGTAAAGTTACTTGAAATACATCCCTTAATATTCCTGACATTGAAAGAATGCTCATAGTTATATTCGAGCCAGGTAACTGCAAAAAAATATTTTTTGACAACCAGCCATCGAAAAACTTACCTTTTCAGTAGTCAATTTATGAGTTCTCACTCTAGAGTAATTTGGGGAAAGAGAGACGAATGACAGATCAAGTGTTACTGGGATTTACAATTGTATAGGTTTCGTGACATTGATTTTTCACCTGAGTTCTCAGAGTGTAGCTTTGGTTGTCATGCAGCTCAGTAGAACATACATGTGTCTTGAACGACCCATGCGGTAAAATTATAAGTATATTATGTAACGCTGCCGAGCAAACAAATGTGGTAGGGGGTGCAGGCCAAAGAGAAGCAAAGCGATATGCAGATGAAATAGTCATTTTCGTGACGCTCACCGTGAGGCCAGGCTTCAATTCAAAGAATGGTCTAGATTGGATACTAGGCCTGATTTACTAGTGAGCGTAGGAGGGATCTTTGACCCGAGGAGAATTGCAAATATATTTATGAAATGTTTTAAAATGCAGTTTCCAATGGGCCCTTCAGTTGCAATGGCCGATGCTGAGTCCGACAGTAGGGGAATCACTCACACGTCATTTAAGGCATGAGCAGAGGTAAATCATCCGGCTACAACGGACTCAGCATCAAGCATTTCAAATATGCGGGAGTTCTGTTCCTTTTCTGTTTTTACGCAATGTGCATCTGTCACTATCATTAACCTGCTGAGCTGATGCAAACTATTGTAGTACCTATCGTCAGATGCAGGACTGGGAATATCTCGGACAAGGCAAACTAACGTCCAATCTCCCTTGCCACAGCTGCTAAAATATTGGATAGTACCTATGCTTGATTCGTGCCTTTTTTTTTAAGGGTGGGTAATCATCAAATGACTTCTTCCGCTCTGGGTGGAGCGGAAGGGCGTGTCAGACTCTTACTGACTAAAACCAACTGACTCTCTCGAACAAATTCCGCAACCCTGGCAGGCTCTGGCCCTAGCGAGCCCCGTCTTCTATGCTGACATCTCTTTGAGGCGCGCGTGGAACACAACGTGCCATCGGCCCGAGACTGGTGGTGGTGCTGGAGAGACGCCACGGCATCCTCACCTTCCGCCTGACGCAGATACTCACCGGACACGGCTGTTTCGGGAGGTGCCTGTTTCGGATTAAGCGGGAGGACACGCCCGGGTGTCAGCACTGATGATCGCCCGGAGGACGCAGTGGAGCATACGGTGGAGGTCTGCCTTACTTGGGCAGAGCACCGCCGTGTCCTCATCGAGGCGATCAGCGGTGGCGACCTCTCGCGTCCGGCCCTGGTTAAATCCATGGTCCGGAGCGTGGAGGCATGGGAAGCGGTCACCTCCTTCTGCGAAGCAGTAATGCTAGCAAAGGAGGAGGAGGGCCGCGCTAGAGAGAGATTAGGCCTTCGCCCCAACCGCCGCTACAGAAGACGCCCCGGGCGTCGGGAGTCGCAGGGTGATCCCCCCGGGCCTGCGGACGACAAGTGTTGGGAGGCTCGCTGTCCGGTCACAACCAGGCCCCGATCGATGACGCGTTGTGTTCAACGCGCGCTTTAATTCGTGCCTTTTTTTTTCAAATCCTCAAATGACTTCTTCCGCTCTGGGTGGAGCGGAAGGGCGTGTCAGACTCCTACTGACTAAAACTCATCCGTGTTCCTTCTAAAGCCCCTTTGCGTTCCAAGGCCGCAGTGACTCTTTCGAACAAATTCCGGAACCAACAAATTCCGCAACCGCCTTAATTCGTGCCTAAAAAGTGTTTTTGTTTGCACGTACATACAGTTTGGTTTTCTACCTAAACTTTCAACCGAAAGTGCTGTAACCTGCAGACCGAAACACGCCACCGGTGTATGTCTGCTTCCTGTATCTCGCCAGACCCTTCGACCTGGTGTCATAAATGATGTGCTCTTGAGAAAACTGGGTGACAGGAATGTACCGGCCACACTGCTCATGCAGTATTGGTATGCGAACCAAACGATTATGTTAACGTCCTCAGAGTCATTTCGGTTGGAGTACGGAGTGAGACGTTTTTGCGGGTTGACTTCTCCACGGCTCTTCAACCTTTATGTTCATCGACCTCATGGTCCCGTTCAGTAGTATGCGTGTTGGCTACCGGGTCGGTGGTGTTAGTATTAATAGCATCAGCTACGCGGACAACATAGTACTGCTGGGCCCGACTGAGGGATTTATTTATAAAAAAATTGCACTACTAAAACACTGATGAATGCTGCCTTGCACGGCGTTGTGTACAATGTCCGTAAATGTGAATACATAGCCTTTAAGACCGCCGGTCAGTGCCCTAATCATGAACCTAGTTTCTCTCTTAATGGCATGAGCATAAGTAAAGTTTACCAATTTAAGTACTTAGGGCACATAATTACCGACGAATAAATATATGGACATATTATATAGATAATATAGACATTGAAAGAGAACAAAAGCACTGGCGGCCCGAGGTAACATGTTGTCCCGTAGATTCTCTCGTTGTGCGGACCAAGTGAAAATTACCCTGTTCAATGAGTTTTGTCAAGGTGTATATCCGGGTTGTCCATTGACAACCCGGATATACACCTTGACAAAACTCATCAGCTCAGCGATCTTTTGGTGTAGTTGACCCATTGGTCAACTACACCAAAAGATCGCTAGATGTCTAGCGCGTCCAAAAATAATGTTTTAAGGATGCTATTGAAACTATCCCGCTTCCGTAGTGCATCAGAAATATTTGCTCACAATCGAACTGACGGCTTCCACGCAGTGAGTGACATCAAGTCACATTGCACAATGACATGAAAATAATGAATGATTAATTATGAGATCGTTAAGTATTTGATTTATTCTTACTTGGTCATTTGAACACTCTCGCGTTTTAACCACTTGTAGCATAAGCTCAAAAAGACACAAATTTCGACAAAAAGCATTAAACGTACGATGTAGTACCTAAAAATAAACGAAAGGAGAGTTAGTTCATGATATTTGGCAATTTACAAAATTTAATATTATAAAATCTTACCAATACTTGGAATATCGTCTTGTACAGATCAAAAGCCTTCAAAATATTCTGATACGTTTCAAACAATTTGATGTAATATTTTTTATCTTTTTCCTGTACATTGTTAATTTTGTGGACTTTTATAATCCATTCATCAAGATACTTAATAATCAACATTAGAACTCGGATAGCATAAATATAATCAATCTCAAAACTGATAAAAACTAGTTCAACAAGGCAGTTTATTATATCAAAGTAATAAGACGTTGCAGCGAAAAAAATAAAAGTAAATATGATTATACTGGAAACAGTTGAAACCAAGATCCAATTCCATAAAATAAAACTTCGAAGAGTTTTTCCCAAATCAATGTTTTTGAGTATGATTTGGATCAACACAATAAGCAGGGTGTTATTGTGGCTATAAATGATATTAAGAACAAAAGTTAGTACAAAACCAAGACACCGCGACGTGGGTAAGAAAAATGAAAGAAATAACACGACAAAAGTATTATCGTCAAAGACAAAACGATGGATATCTTGGCGATATACTCGATACACAGTCGCTGCTATCACAAAGGAAACACAAAGGAACCGTGGTATATAAAACTTCTTTTCACTTGGATTTATATGATTGTATCGTATTCGGTATTTTGAAGAGAAACACAGAGTCAGTAAAATGTTGAAAGGGTAAAACATTCTTTGAACATCTTTATCTAGACGATTATTGCGTAATAGTTTTTCTGGATAAGTAAATGCTACTGGATGAATTTTAAACATAGTGCTTCACAACAATATATTCTACCTTATTTTACGGTTAATCGACGATAAATGGCTGATGTCGATTCATGATAGTAGTAAAAGTACAAGTAATCGTATTTTAATACAATCCCAATATTATGTTATAAGGCAAGTAAACGGAAATTTGAATCATCACTTTAATTAATAACTTCAGTTTTCCAACATAATAACGATAACACGTCTCATAAAATTTAACAATATTCACAGACACCGAGGCACAAAAAAATGGTGTTACGGGAGTGGTCGATTAGAAAACTGCTTCTGTTAGACATTAACATGTCCAACCGGTGATAAACGGAACGAAAACGAGGCATAAAGCTCTGTGCTGATAGAGGGGGCCATTTATCGACGACCCTGGCGCAATGCGGGTGTGTGGAAGTCTTTCTTTCAAGTTTTGAACCTTTGGCAAGCCTTCCAATCCTTAATACCCAGCGTGTATCGAGATGAATGTAGTACACTAAAATCGTAACTGCCATTTTACATTATAGCAATAGAAGAAGGTATTTTATAGTTGTGATGACGTGTTACAGCTTAGGGCAAAATTATAGCCACGAGCCGTCTTACTCGACGCTTGGCGATGAAATAAAAACGGTAACCTATCCATTTGCATAAAATTTTAAGGCCTAATATAACTTGGCATACTTTTTTTTTTCCTAATTATATTTTCGCATAACATTATTTACGCATATTTTTTTAAGCATTATTTCTGGAATCATAATAATGATTAAGCATAACATTCTAAAGTATAAATTTATTTACGCATAATGATATTAAAACATATTTTTTATAGGCATAACAAAGAAGTAATAATTATCACCTAAAATGTTAAACACTAATACACATTTTATACAATATTGCAATCTTAATCTAATATTGCAATATCTTATGAAATTTGCAGCATGCAACATTCAACAGGCATGGTTTTTGTCACGACTCCGGCGCTGCGGAGATCCGGCGGCCCCACGCGAGCTTATCGTTCCAGATGTGTTTTACGCCCACCACCGCAGCTTCGGCTTGATGGCCGGCTTCCGCGGCAGCGAGTGTTAAAATCAACTGCTCCTCAGCTCGCAGGCCGCTTCACCCCTCCGCGCCTACGCGGGCTGAGATTACACTCTAAGGGTAGGCAAGACTACGTGGAGTCGGTTTTGCAGCGATTCGTTTCTGCCACTAACTTTTGTAGCACAACATATTGATTTTTTAAGACAATACTTTTTTAATTTAGGGTTAAATATGGAATTTTACCAAAACTCTACACTCTCTAAATAAACGTAATGCTATCTTAAAAGTATTAAATAGAGACCTGATATTTTTATGATCAACAATATTATTTAATTGTTACAGAAACTATAGCAAAATGGTTTGATCAGAATTTTGTATGGCGCACTGCAAATTTACGCCAAAACAAATTAGCCTTCAAGTTAATTATGCCAACATAAACCATATGCTAAAAAAAAATATGGCAAAGTATTATTATTTATTTATTTATTATTATTTATTTTTAGCCAATTGTGTCCCACTGCAGGGCAAAGGCCTCCCTTTCTTCCTTCCATTCCTCCCGGCTTTGGGCAAGTATTATTATGGCAAAAAAATATACCAAAATTGTTATGCCAAAGTATAATAGGAAAAAGAATATTATGCGAAAATAAGGGATCCCATAAAAACCGTAGTAACAAATAAAAAAATTTGGGTGTCTGTAAAGGCGTTCTTTTTTTTTGTAGTCGGTTTTTTTTTTTTATTAAGTATGGGAAATCATCAAATGACTTCTTCCGCTCTGGGTGGAGCGGAAAGGCATGTCAGAATCTTACTGACTAAACCCATCCGTGTTCCTTCTAAAGCCCTTTGCGTTCCAGGGCCGCGGTGACTCTTCCGAACAAATTCCGCAACCCTGGTAGGCTCTGGCCCTAGCGGGCCTCGTCTTCTATGCTGACATCTCTTTGAGGCGCGCGTGAAATACAACGTGCCATCGACCCGGGCCTGGTGGTGATCGGACAGCGAGCCACCCAACGCTCGCCGTCCGCAGGCCCGGTAAAGTCGGTTTACGGACGATAGTTTAACGTGACAACGTCATAACAAAACATTGATGAAATGATCGTAACGTTACAATGAGTCATCCCTTTTCGTGCGTGCAGTCGGCGTTCATCGATTTATTGGACGTTGTCACGTCAATACAAACACACACAACAACACATATTCTAAAAGTATTTTAATATGCAACATTATATGAACAAAGAGAGCAACGTAGGCGCATGGTAGTTTGCCAGGCCAAGTTCCGGCCTAACGCACGCAGTGTGTATATGTATTACACGAACCATTTGTTTTTACCCCCCTCATAACTTTCTATGTAATGATCACAACTTGATGTAACTTGATTGAAACCATTTATTACTATTACCTCGTTAAAGATGACTGGAAAGTTGAAAAACATTAGGTTAAACCTTTGAGGAGATACAGAGGACAAAAAAAGATTTCCCAAAAAAAAAATTGTATGTAAAATCGACGTTGTGGAAAAAAGTTGGTAATAGGGAATCATATTTTTAAGAAAACGATTTATTGATTTTATTATTTTTATACGGTCAGGAAAGAACCAAACTCTCTATTCACTGGTATTCTGAAAATACACATGTTGGAGTTCTGGACTATTCTGCAGTTCTGAAATGCTTGGTAGGCCAAGCATTGATCTCACTACCGAATATTTGGGCCGAATATTTTATAGGCCGAATTTTTAGGGATAGGAACTTGGCCTTTTCACATTTTTGTGTTTTGGGGGTATGACATTACTTCTATACACTACAAATACATTCTGGTAAATAATTAAAGATAAACAAACTCTAATAAAACAATAGTGTAAGAAGTAATAAAGCCTGCCAACTGTAGAGGTAGCCCAGCATCTACGATAAGCAAGCCGCAAACGCTCATCTTCTTGAATGATGCCTTCTGTAAACGTAGGATGTTCTTGCAAACTCTTCTTTCTGAAAAATTGCCATACCCGTATTTTACATATTTTACCCATATGAAAGTAATTATGTAACATAATTATTATTTAGCTGTTATGGCTTAGGATGAGCTCTCCACACGATTCCCAAAAATGCTACTCATAAAACTAGAAATAACAAAAGCGACAATGAGGTACTGAAACCCGACGAGTTCCTGAATTATCATAAAACTGTCTTGGATTCCGCAACAAAATTAATCAAAAAAGAACAACGGTGGTGTAAGAAAAAACAGTTTTTTTAGTTTCTACCGAATCAAACAGTGTACTGCTCAAACAAGGCACGAAGGTCGCCAGGTTAGTCACGAAACAGTGTCTGAAACAGCAAATGGAAATAATTCAATTACTAAAACAATTTCTTGATTTCAAGAGCATTACACAGGTACTTTGAACGTCTTTCATTACTGCATAGAATTTCTCACATTCCACGCTTAAGCATACAAGAATGATGGATTTTTTTATGTTCCAAAATTGAATTATAAAAAGTAGACTGATGTACTAAAACATTTAAAGATTTTATTTATGGCACATATCCTTCAAAATGGAGATGATTATTATTTCGACTAAGTGCTTACTCTGATATTGCCCACTGCTATTAACCTTCTTAAAGTTAATGCCATTGCTAGGTTCCGCAAACTCTGGTAAACGGCTAAAACCACGTAAAAAAATATCTGAAAAATAACTAGGTGTGAAGCACATCGTTAGAATGATCAACTTTATAGCCACTCCGATATTTTAAATTGGAATGGTTTCCATTCAAAAATTATACTACTCCACGAGCATGACCAAGAAATGTGTGGCCGGACGAAATCACCATATCAGCTGAAAGACGTCCACTGCTGGACATAGGCATCTCCCAAGTGTCGCCACAACAACCGGCCCTGTGCATCTCGCATCCATCGGACGTTATACACAGACATCTCATCATTCATCAAAACTGCTAGAAGGAAAGTTGAAAAGAGTAGAGAGAAGCCTTTTTGCCGAAGGATTCAGACAGAATAGTTTTTTTTTTTTTTTTGTGAGTGGCTTCTCGCAGTTCAACCTATAAGGTTGTCGACTGCTTAACCGGGCTTGCCTGTGGTGGCCTTAATATAATATTAAAGCCTCCAGCCAGGGCTTATAAAAAACCTACAAACTAAGCGACTACACGCTAAGGGCACCCCCTGTGGGGTACGGGCCTCGGCTTAGGGCGTCGCTGGGGAGAGGACAGCTAGGGACGGGCTGGATCGAACTGGAATTATTATTTAGGGGGGAATTTAAGACTACAGGCTCAGCGGCGCGGGCTGGCTCTAGCAAGGGTCGGGGCGGATTTTGACGGGGACGTCGCGGCGGGCCTCGGCGGCGAGGGCGGAAGGACGGCGGTCGTGGTTTGCGAAGAGTGCTGGTCTCTTTGCGACTCTCTTGGAGGAGAGTGGTAGAGTCGTCGGGCGTGACGAGGGTATGCCTCGGTCGGCGTACCTTGGAGATGCGGGAGGGTTCGTATCGGGCGGCCGATGCGATAAGGGGGTTACGGTGATTTACAGCAGTGTCGAAGAAACGTTTGGCTATGCGTTTCATGAACTGCTGTATGGTGGGCAATTTGAGATCTACATGTAGAGTCTCATTTCGGACGTAGAAGGGGGCACCCGTGATTTTGCGCAGGAAACGGTTTTGGAGCGTCTGCATCCTGTGGAGATGACGTGGCTTTGCGTGTGCAAAGACGGCGCAAGCGTACGTCATGATGGGACGGATGACCGCGGTGAAGAGTCGCAATTTGCACTTGAGTGACAATTTGCTACGGGCGGTCGTGATGTAATGGAGCCTTCCCTGAGCGAAGGCGGCGCGAGAACGGGCCTGCCTTATGTGCTCAGCAAAGGTGAGGTGGCTGTCCAGGATGACCCCCAGGTATTTGGCTTGCTTCTCCCAGGGGATCGGCTTGCCATACATGGTGATCGGACGAGGGGGAGGGGGTTTGTGCCGCGGTTTCGTAAACAGAACCGCCTGACTCTTGTCGGGGTTAACCTCGATTCTCCATTTCCTGAACCATCTGCCCAAGATGTTTGCAGATGTTTGGAGAGTGCGAGCGATAGCGTCAGGTTCGCGACCGGTGTAGTAAATGGCGGTGTCGTCGGCGAATAGGGCCAACTGCGCCTTTTTACTTTTGGGGATATCGCTGGTGAACAGCGTAAAGACTAGGGGGGATAGCACTGAGCCCTGGGGGACTCCTGCTCGGATGGGGTGAGGGGACGAGAGTGCACCCTCGATGCGGTAGCGGAAGGTGCGGTTCGACAAAAAGTCTCGCAAGATGAGCACGAGACGGTCTGGCACGCCGAGTTGGTAGAGCTTGTAAATTAAGCCATTGTGCCAGACATTGTCGAATGCTTTCGCTATGTCGAAGAACAAGGCACCCGTCATCGAGCCACGCTGGAAACCAGCGCTTAGATGCTCGACGATGCGGTGAACTTGTTGGATGCACGAGTGTTCGGTTCGAAAACCAAACTGCTCGTCGGGGATAAGACTCTTTGCTTCGGCATAATCCTTGAGCCGCTTATAAATAAGCCTCTCGTAGATTTTACCGAGAACGTTGAGTAGACTGATGGGACGGTAACTGGCGGGATCAGACTTGGGCTTGCCTGGTTTGGGGATACCGATAACGGTGGCCTGTTTCCATGCTCGGGGGAACATGTTATTGCTTAATGCGCCATTGAAGATGGCAGTCATAAGCACTATTAGTTGGGCGGGGAGGAGTTTAAACACCTTGTTGGTGATGCCGTCGGAGCCTGGGGCTTTCCTAGGTTGGAGCCTTTTGATGATCTCCTGTACCTCGTCGGGCGTGACGGGGGGCAGAGGATCATCAGGATCTTCGACTGGTGGGAGGGAAGCTCTACGTTCGACTTCAGCATTCACCATGTCGAGGTGAGCTTGGTCTACTGGTTGAGAGCTAGGAGAGCATTGGGCCTCTAGACTGTCGGCTAGACATTCCGCTTTGTCAGAGTTGTCAAAGGCGACACTCTTGTCGGGGCGGATGAGAGGGGGCATTGTGGCCTCTTCTTTGGATCGTAACTTCCTCTGAAGGTGCCAAAAGGCGAGATGGGTGGGCTCGAGCTCGCTGAGCGTCTTGTCCCAGCGTGCGGTACGCAGCTCAGCAGTGCGTTTCCTCACAGCTCGCTGTAAGTTGCGCATGTGAGCTTTGTTCGCGTCGCAGGGAAAAGCGCTGTACGCACGAATGGCTGCGTTCTTCTCGGTTATCAGATTCCGTACATCGTCCGGCATTTTCCAGCGGTGGTCTTCCACCACTGGAACCTCCCTTGAACATTCGTTCAGGACGGATTGTACGTGATCCGTAAGCGAGTCGATCGCCACCGTCGTGTCAGCGACTGAGACGATGTGGTCGGGGATGTTGTCTAGGTGAGGCGACGTAGTGGATTTCAGCCTTTCGCTTACTTTCCTCCAGTCGGTGATCACTTGAGACGGGGGAGGTTGGTCGGGGTCGGGCTGACCCGAGCGAGGGCCTAGGTGCATGATCACTGGACGGTGGTCCGAGTTGAGCTCGTGTGTCGTTTCTATAGATAGCAAACGGAGGTTTACGTTCTTTAGCAACGCCACATCGAGAACATCGGGCCTTTGGTTGGGATCGTGCGGGAAGTGAGTTGGCGTCATCGGAGCGATGACGTCATAGTTGAGGGTTGCACAATTTTTTTTTTTTTGACCCTGGACCCAGTTAGGGGGGCCGGAAGAGGGCAGCGTAAGCCCTCCTCCGACGCCCGATGCGCCTGCTGCGGGCAGGGAGAGCGGTTGTGATCTCCCTCTCCCTTTCCGCAGCCTCCTTCTGCGCGATAACTGTCTCGCAGAAGGAGACCACCGCGTCCCAGGACTCCTCACCGCCGACCATAGCATGGACTACGGCCGGCAGCGAGAGGTCACCGCCTACAACAGAGATGAGGGCACGGCGCGGCTCCTCCCAAGCTGCACACTCTGCAAGCGTATGCCGCACCGTGTCCTCCCGACAGTCGACGCAGTGGTGGCATCGAGCGTCCGGCTCCCTACCTATGCGACACAAGAACCTCCCGAAGCAGCCATGCCCCGAGAGGACCTGCGTCGCACGGAACGACAGGGAGCCGTGCCTTCTCCCGAGCCAGAGGTCGAGCACTGGCCGGATGGCCTCGATGGTGATGAGGCCGGCGGTAGGGCTCGAAAGCCTGTCCCGCCATTCCGCCACCAGGACCTCGCGCAGCTGCGACCGACGCAGCTCCAAGTGTTGCTGCGTCAGTCTTTCGCCGCGCGCCCGCGCGCCCTCGCGCCACCTATGCAGTGACGCGAGCACTTTCGCCTCCAGGTCCCACGGCGGAGATCCGGCCAGTGCGCAAGCCGCCTCGTAGGAGATCGTGCGATATCCCCTGATGACTCTGACGGCCATCACCCTCTGCGGCCTCCGCAGAACAGTGATGGTGCTGGCCGTCAGGTCAGCCGCCCAGATCGGGGCCCCATACAGGGCCATCGATCGCACGATCCCCACGTACAACCGCCTACAGGCGGTGCTCGGGTCCCCCAGATTGGGAAGCAGCGTTGACAGCGCCCCCGCCGCGCCCAACAACTTGGGCGCCAGCCGCCGGAAGTGGGGGCCGAAATCCCACCGGCTGTCGAGCACCAATCCCAAATACTTCATGGTGGACTCGACAGCGATACGGGCCCCCCCGACCACGATGTGCGATCCCGGCGGCGGCGCCCGCCGGGGGCCATGAAAAACAATGGCCTCCGACTTGTTGAGGGCCACCTCCAGGCCGAGGCGCCGTATGCGGCTCACCACCTGTGAGACCGCAGCCGTCGCCAGCAACGCTGCCTCCCTGTGCGAGCTCCCCCGGGCAGTGACCAGTGTGTCGTCAGCGTAACACACCAGCTGCACTCCCGGCCGGAGCTCGCCCCTCAGCGCCCAGTCGTACCCGATGTTCCACAGGAGCGGGCCCAAGACCGAACCCTGCGGAACACCGCACGACATAGGGCGCTGGTATCTGCCATCACGTCCCAGATAGGTGACACACCTTTCCGCCAAATAAGCCCCGACGACGCGGCGGAGGTAGGAAGGCACTCGATGGTATCGTAATGCCTCCCGAATACAACTCCAGGGCAGGGTGTTGAAGGCGTTGGAGATGTCCAAGGACACCGCCAACAACACACCGCCCCGCGACACCGCTTCCTCCGCCAGGACTCTCACTCGGGATATCGCCGTCACAGTGGAGCGCCCTTGCCGAAAGCCATACTGGCATTCGGCCAGGTCCGGCCCCTCTCCGCACAAGTGGCTGACGAGGCGGGCTGAGACTATCCGCTCAAACAGCTTTCCCACCTCGTCGAGCAGCACTATGGGCCGGTACGCGGACGGCGAGTCCGCAGGGCGCCCCGCTTTCCTGAGCAGGACCAGACGACCAGATTTCCACTGAGCGGGAAACTGGCCCTGCTCAAGGCACGCCGAGTAGAGTCCTCTCAGTCGGGGCTCCAGCTCCTTCAGAGCTAGGGCCAACGCGCAGCCGTGAATTCCGTCGGGCCCCGGGGCAGTGTTCTTCGCCCGGAGCCGTGTCACGGCCGCCCTCAACTCTGGTTGTGTCACCTCTGGGACGCTGGCGTCCTCTTCGGGCTCTGCGGCTGTGGGCAGAGCCATCGGCGGCGGAGCGTGCTCCGCTCGTGCCGGGAAAAGGGCTGCTACCACGTCCTCCAGCAGCTCGGGTTGGAGACTCTCCGTAAGCGGGGGCGCCCATGGTCCGAGTTTACCTCGGACCGAGCGATAAGGACGCCCCCACGGATCCCCGTTTAGAGTCTCCAACATCTCCTCCCTGGCTCGCGTCTTCGCCTCGCCGATGGCCAGCCACAGAGCCTTCTTAGCCGCGCGGTACACCTCATACCGCGCGGCTTCTTCGTCAGGGACCCGACGACGTCTTCTCCGGTATCGGGTGTACTGGCGCCTGACCTCCACGCACGAGTCGCGCAACTGCGCGATCTCGGCGGACCACCAGTACACCTGGCGCCTTCTGGGTTGTGTGCGAACCCGGGGCATTGACGCATCGCAAATTTGCGTCATCGCCCCGTGGAACCACTGCGCCTCCTCTTCGACGTCGACGGGTAAGGTCGTTGCCGACTCCCGGATCCAGGCCTGCACAATAGCGGCCTCCTCGAGTAGCTCCCTATCGAGGCGCTTTCGCGCCCAACGCGGACCGTCCGTTCGCGGGGCCGTTGGATTGCGGCCGCCCGCGGTCTGGGGGGAGACGTTGAAACGGATATATCTGTGATCCGACAACGTCTCCACCTCCACGGCGACACGCCAATCGCGGACACGGCTTGCGACAGCGGGGCTAGCGAACGAAACGTCCACTATAGAACCACCCCGCTGTCGCACGCACGTGTAGACCGTGCCCCGATTCAGGACGGCCAAGCCGGTCGTGACCGCCCACTCCTCCAACGCCTCGCCCTTGACATCGGTGACCGGGGATCCCCACGCCGCAGACTTGGCGTTGAGATCCCCGAGCAGCAGCACCGGGCGAGGGTGGTACCGGTTCACGACGGCACCCAACTCGATAAGGAAGCTCTCGAAGTCGGCGAGGCTCTTGTTGGGCGAGAAATACGCCCCAACAATGCCAACGCCGTCCGCGAGGGCGGCCACCCATTTTTTTTTTTTTTTTTTTTTGATCTCGGGGGGAAATCCTCATGGAAATCCTCCACCCTGGGGCGGGTGGAGGGGTCTGTCAGACTCTTACTGACTAAAACCACCCCGGTGTTCCATCTGCCACCTACGCCGGGGATCGCGGGAACGTATGCGACTTCCGCAATCCCCGGCTGGTGCCGGCCCGCCTCTGCGGGCCACCTCGCGTCGGCGAGGGGAGTGAGGTGTTTAACTCCCCTCGCTACGTCAAAGAGGGGCGCACGGGAACACCACGCGCCGCCACCTCGGGTCCGGATGAGTGGGGGGCGACGGACATCCCCAAGTCCGCCGCCCCTGGACCCAGTTAGGGGGGCCGGAAGAGGGCAGCGTATGCCCTCCTCCGACGCCCGATGCGCCTGCTGCGGGCAGGGAGAGCGGTTGTGATCTCCCTCTCCCTTTCCGCAGCCTCCTTCTGCGCGATAACTGTCTCGCAGAAGGAGACCACCGCGTCCCAGGACTCCTCACCGCCGACCATAGCATGGACTACGGCCGGCAGCGAGAGGTCACCGCCTACAACAGAGATGAGGGCACGGCGCGGCTCCTCCCAAGCTGCACACTCTGCAAGCGTATGCCGTGCCGTGTCCTCCCGACAGTCGACGCAGTGGTGGCATCGAGCGTCCGGCTCCCTGCCTATGCGACACAAGAACCTCCCGAAGCAGCCATGCCCCGAGAGGACCTGCGTCGCACGAAACGACAGGGAGCCGTGCCTTCTCCCGAGCCAGAGGTCGAGCACTGGCCGGATGGCCTCGATGGTGATGAGGCCGGCGGTAGGGCTCGAAAGCCTGTCCCGCCATTCCGCCACTAGGACCTCGCGCAGCTGCGACCGACGCAACTCCAGGTGTCGCTGCGTCAGTCGCTCGCCGCGCGCCCGCGCGTCCTCGCGCCACCTGTGCAGTGACGCGAGCACTTTCGCCTCCAGGTCCCACGGCGGAGATCCGGCCAGTGCGCAAGCCGCCTCGTAGGAGATCGTGCGATATCCCCTGATGACTCTGACGGCCATCACCCTCTGCGGCCTCCGCAGAACAGTGATGGTGCTGGCCGTCAGGTCAGCCGCCCAGATCGGGGCCCCATAAAGGGCCATCGATCGCACGATCCCCACGTACAACCGCCTACAGGCGGTGCTCGGGTCCCCCAGATTGGGAAGCAGCGTTGACAGCGCCCCCGCCGCGCCCAACAACTTGGGCGCCAGCCGCCGGAAGTGGGGGAGGGCGGCCACCCAGCCGTGACCTCGGGACGGGTCGACAAGAGCCCCGCCGATGATGGCCACCGAGCCGTCCAGGTCACCCACCCAATCATCTCGGGGGGGGACGTAATACGGCTCGGCGACCACAGCCACATGGATCGACCACTCTGCCATGCTCTGGAGTAAGAGATCCTGAGCCCTGGCAGAGTGGTTGATATTGCCCTGGAGGAAATGGAATTGTGCCATTACGCACAATCCATTCCCTCGGCACCATTCTTAGGCCGGGAGTCGGCCGAAGAGCAACCAGGCTGAGGGGGGTGTAAAGGGCCCCCGACAGCCTTAGTTGTCCCCTTCTTGTTGCCCTTTTTTGGGGCGGGCGGGCAGGCCTTTCTGCCGACAACGTGCCCCGCGGGCCTCCCTGCATCCGTGCAGAGGCTGCAGTTTGGCGTCGCGGAGCACGCTGCCGCCTTGTGGCCGGGCTTACCGCAGCGATAGCATTGCTCGCTGCGGTCAGTTGCGGCGGCGCAACGTGCCCTGACGTGCCCAACGTCGAGGCAGCGGTAGCACCGCATAGCCCTGGGTTGCAGCAGCTTCACGCGTGCTGCAACCCACCCCACCAATAGCCGTCCGCTGACGGCTATTTTATTCGCCGCCGCTACCGGGCACTTCACCGTTATGGTGCCGAGCCCGGCAGCGTCGGCGCGAATCTCGCCCGCCCGCACGTCGCCCGGCGGACATCCACCGCTTCGAGCGACGGCCGCCACGACCTCCTCCGGGGTCGTCGAGTCGTCCAGGCCATCGACGCGCAAATCGGCGGTCTTTACGGGCCTGGACACTCGGACGTCCTCATCCTTGAGGACCTCCCTCAGTTTGGCGGCCAGGATGTCCGCCTTCTCGCTGCCCGAGGGTCCCGACACCTCGAACAGACGCGCCCCCGTAACCGCCGACTTCATCCTGAAGCCGGTCGGTGTGCCGAGGTCGGGAAATGCGACCTTGGCCTTCGCCTGTTCGAGGACTGAGGGTTGCACCTAGGTTAAACACCACCCTGCCTCTTGCATTGGTTGAGTTGCAATTCCACGCGGGATGTTTGGCGTTGAGATCTCCCGCTAATATAACGGAATCACTCAAGCCAAAGAGGGTGGTGAAGTCGCTACTGAGTGCGATGGGGTCGTCAGGCGTGGGAGACGAGGTCGAGGGCGGTGGGTAATAGGCAGAGATGATGGTGATCGGTTGATGACCAGTCATACCTAGCCGACAGGCTGAGTACTCGAGTAACGAGCGGGGGGCAGGAGGAATCAAGGGGATGCAGTACAGCTCCTTTTTATAATAAATCAGGGTACCTCCACCGTGGCAACGCGTCCTATCGTTGCGAACTATACGGTAGTTGGCAATTCTAGGGTCGTTGCGATGGGGTTTTAGGAAGGTTTCCTGGATGAGGAGGACGTCTAGTTGATGGTCGCGGAGGAATTTGGCGATCTCGTCTCTTTGGTTGTTAATGCCATTGGCATTAAAGAATCCTAGTTTGAGGGATCGGGGTCTGTTAAAATTAGTGCGTGGCTTATCCATTGATTAGTCATCAATCGCAGCCATTGCGTCTAATTGGTCCAAGATGGGCCTGTAGGCGTTAAAGATTTTATTCGCCTGAACTGGAGATAGATGTAAAAGTCCATCGTTTCCTCTGAACTTGTTGAGTTCAGCACTCATGGACCTTGCCTCACGGGTCATGAATAACAAATACGCTTCGGTGATTGTTTCACCCACGTTAGGACAGTTATTCTTGTTGAGGGGGAGTGTGCAGCGCTCCTGCACTGCTGCGGGTGCAGCGGTGTGTTGGAGCGCAGGCAGGGGAGCAGCCGGGACTACTGAAGTCACGGGCACGGGGATCGGCGCTGGGACGGGCGTGTCCATTAGCGCTGGTATGGGCTGGGAAGTAGTGGCCACCAAAGCTGGGAACGCTTTCTGGTGGTTCAGCCGGTTCCATGGAGAGGGTCTCTGTGGAGCGAGCCGTTCGGGCATTTCCGAGGAGGGAATCCTCTCGGGTGGAGATTCGCGTTGCTGGCGGGCGTTGTGGCGCTTAGCCAGTTTGGGGGCGATTTTGGGGGCCTTAGGGCACCCCTTGTAATTTGCCGGGTGACCGGACTGGCCGCATAATACGCAGCTAGGAGGTTCTGCGCATTGTGAGCGGTCTTTGGGACGCTCGCACTCGCTAGTGCTATGCTCGCCCAGACACTTAACGCATCTGGGCGTCGCATAGCAATTGCGCTGGGAGTGTCCATATAGTTGGCAGCGGTGACACTGGCCAATTGCAGTCGGGCGATTCGGCTTCTCAATTTGGATGCCGGTAAGGGAGCACACCGATTTTATCTTGAAGATCGGGTGATGGCCCTCAGTGGGGTCGCATACGACAAGGACCATGTCGTAATATTCTCCTCCTCTCGCTTTGTGTAAGCGGTGTACGGCGGAGACGGGGATGGATTGGGCGAGGTCATCCTTGATGTCCTCTGTGCTTATTTCCTTGGGGACACGTTTTATCACCACTCGGGTGGGCGTGTCCTCTGGAAGGGAGTAAGTGTGAAAGGAGATGTTCCTTTCACGTAGAGCGCGGACAAGGTCGCGGTAGTCATTTGCTGACGGAACGACTACTTTGATCCCAAGTTGGCAGGCCTTGGCGTTTGTGTAGTTGATCTTACGAACAACACACATCTTGGACACTTCGGTCCATTTCGCCTTGTCCTGAATGTACAAGGGCGGCGGAGGGCGTTGCTTCTTTTGAGAAGCTGATGCGGGGGCGTTGGGGCTGCGCGGACGGTTGGCCTGTGAGGCGGGGGCAGCGGAGGTGGAGGGGGAGGGGGAGGGGGGAGACGCAACAGACTTCTTGGCCCTGCTGGTTTGGGAAGATTTACCCTTCTTCCTCTTTCTACCGGCGACTTCATAGCCGTCGTCAGAGGAAGAGGCGTCGTAAGATTCTTCCGATTCGGAGGGAGGATTGGAGCACGGCACTGACGTGTCCATGTCCATTAAGGGCTCAATGGGCTGTTGGGGAACGGTCGGCGCGGCGTTTATTGTCCTCGGGACAATAGTCGGTTTCGTCTTTGATGACGAGGCGGCGGCGGTGTCTATTGTCTTATGGACAATAGTTGGTTTCGCGGAAGGAGTAGCGGCGGTGTCTATTGTCTTAGAGACAATAGCCGATTTGGGTTTCGCGGAAGGCGCGGGGGCTGGGGCTCTGTTATTAGGTACCGTTTTCGGTACCCAATTTGAGGCCGGGTTTTGTTCCGCAGGCGGAGGAGATAGCGGGCTGTCCAGGATGTCGCTGAAACCAGCGACGGAAGCCTCTTCAGCCGAGGTTGCCGGATTGGTTTGCTGCATAGCAGCAAGTTTTGTGCCATATTTGGCGAGGAATTCGGGGTCCTTTAAAAGGACCTCCTTGACGAACGCTAAAATTATAGCGTCCGTCATCATGAGAGGGGGACCTAAAATCGCGGAATGGTGGTGGATTATTTCCCACGAGGGACCTAAACCCTAACAACCTAGCTCCCCGGGTGGATGGGCCCGGGGGTGTGTGACCCTCCCAGTCGGGTATAGACTGGGAGGTGAGTACCTATTGGTGAGCCCTAAGCTTGTAACCGGTCGCCAGTCTTAATGTGCGAATCGGGCCCTATTTGGGTCTAGTGCGAAGGGGTAGACACACCCAACCGACACTAGGTGTGTAGCTGTGAAGAGAACTCGAAGACTTAGGTTTGACTAGGAGATCCCCCAAGGCCAAAACCTAGCTCCCGACGCCAATTCACTGCTTCACCCTGAAGGGGATCAGCGGGTGTGTTGGGTCAACACCCCCTTGGTTTCGTTGGCACCGTAAGGTTTCCCACCAAGGACCACGAAACTGTGGTTTTTCCCTGAAGGGGCACTACGTTTTTTGACTTTTCCGTTACGGAAACAGGATAATCGTCCGCTGCCTTGAAAAAGGCGGCTTCGGATCTAGAGTTGTAGTCAGCGACCACAGATGACGTCACGGCGAGAGCGGGACGGTACGATGTAGAGCACAACACAACACGATAGCGGGCGAGCGGCGGGGAGCGGCACGTCCGTCACGGGCGAGCGTCGGGCGAAGAGTCATAAAAAGATTCAGACAGAATAGGCTAGCAAATACCAATTAATACACAACTTCTTAGCTTAAAAAATGAAAACTAACCCTATTTTAAGTTGTGTTTTATCAATTTATTATTATTAATGATAAAATAACCATACCATGTGTTGAAAAGTTGCCTCAATGATCATATAAGTTTCCTGTATATTCACATATGTATCAAACATCGTTTTCCAGGTCTCTTCTCTTTCTAATTCTTTATTGTTTCTATAGTTTTTCATTTTTTCAATCCACTCACGATACATGTGCTGTATTAATTTCAATATCATCAAAGCATACACTACGTTCATATCAAAAGCAATGCAAGCATAAATCGCTATGACATCGCAAATACCTAAGTCAAAAATAAAGGAGTACAAATAGATAAAGCTCATGAAAAAAATATTAAGGAAGATAACATATTTCCAGTTGCCCACAATTAAACTTTCGAGTTTAATTCCATTTATTTTTAAAACTCTGAGCATGTGTTGGATTTTAGAGACCATCAATATGTTATGGCTACATTTCTTTATGTTCACAATGGTGTTAACTAAATCCCCGATGAACGATAACATGTAGTCGATAGAAAGGATCGAACAATAGAATGAATTGTAAATTCCCCATGCATCAGTTATCTGTATGATAAGGAGACTCAAACTGTACAAATAAACACACCGAAATACTATCATGCAGAACACTCGTATACAGTTGTACAGAAAACTATTAGAAGTGACAATGTTATCACGAATAGAATACTTCGCGCAAAAGAAAAGACTTTGCATCAGGTTCAACGGTTTTAGTATAGATTTTAAATCTTCTTTTATCACGTTATTGAGTAATAATTTGTTAGATGAAACTGTTGGTACGTTCTCTAATTCGAAATATGAAAACATGTTTCTATCAAGGGACAAGTTGTTTGAAGTAAAACGGAGGTCAATCGATATACAAGTAATTTATTTATATTTAATTGTGCTATGAATTGTGAAATGTTTGTTGTCACACCCACTGTAATAATTTATAAAATAATTGACTATTAAGTGAGTGACTCGACCACTTACGCGTGGTTTTTACGACTTGCTAAACCACCAGTGTTTTCATATTTAGCACGCGGCTTTGCCCGGGTGTCGCTCATTTAAATAAGAACATTTGTTGTATTCTCAAAAGCTATAACGCTCAAATTACAGAATAACTGAAGCTTATTAGAAAGTATGTTGTTCGTTGTTACATTAAAAATAGTTATATACATAAACTAAACTTTTTTTTTTGATATCGGGGCGAAATCCTCATAGATGTCCACCGCCATGGGGCGGGCGGAGGGGTCTGTCAGACTCTTACTGACTAAAACCACCCCGGTGTTCCATCTCCCACCTACGCCGGGGATCGCGGGAACAGATGCGACTTCCGTAATTTGCGACATTTCCAGCCGCTGTTAATGCGATATACAAATCGCACTGTATGGACGACTATATTGACAGCCTGCCAGATGACGCGTCGGCGACAGAAATGATTAAAAATGGTTAAAAATATTACTAAGATTCATAGCAGTGGTGGATTCGAAATGCGTAACTGGACAAGATGTAATAGCATTGCTGTTTTAGAAAGTGTTCCAAAAGATACTTTAGGTACCGCCAGCGTTAGGTTCAAATTTGACCAGGAGTGAATCATGGCGAGCGCACCTTGGGACTCATCTGGTATCCTGGTGAAGATGAATTAGGTTTCGACGTGTCTCTGAAACGAATACCTGAAAACATTATTTTAAATAAGGATAAGCCCACTAAGAATCATGTTGCGAATAGTTATGTCGATTTTTGATATATTGGGATTCTTAGCACCATTCACTATTCAAGGCAAAATTTTGTTGCAAGATACTTGGCGCTTAAACATAGGCTGGGATGGGACGTAGTACCCGATAGTATCTACAATAAATGGTGCAAATGGATCGAGTTATTAAAAGATATAAAGCAAATACGTATACCTAGGTGCTATAATAAAACTGTTGTGTTACGTAGTGCGAGCTAGACGGGACGAAAACCGGTCGCCGAGCCAGTGATCATGAGGCCACCTCCTCTCACTACCGCACCCACGACCCCCGCGCTGGAGCTATCTACTACGAGACGTGTAGACCGCTTACGACAACCGCTACGTGTGCTACACCGGCAAGTGATAATTATACATGATTACAGCTGCATTTATAATGCGACGCATCTGTTCAAGCTATGTGTTGTGTGGCGTACTGGCGATAGGTAGTCAATGGCAATGTTAACGTTGCATTTATAGCCAGTGAATGTTTACCTGTAAAACACATGACTGTGCCCCGAGCCGAGCTACAGGCGGCGCTGTTGGCTGCACGATTGGCCGTTACCGTTCTGAAGAAACACAGATTGGCGCCCGAACGACGATATTTTTGGTGTGACTCCACCACCGTTATACAGTGGATTAGAAATAACACACGTAGGTATAAATCGTCGAAGCGAACAGGTTTATATATTATTTTTGCCTGATCAATCGGCAAGTTCGTCATGCTCCCCTAGATGTCACTGCTTGCGGTAGCGTCGGGGGTCGGGTTACCTCCTTCCCTCAAACATGGCGAGGGCGGTAATGGCTGATCTTTGCGTTATGCTCGTGAACGAGTGCTACTTGTGGTGACTGGTCGTCTTGCTGGTCAATTTTTTATTATTATTGTTGTATTAACGTTTAACTACTGTTTATTATTAGTATTATGTTAGCTCTAGTTCATCACTTGTGGCTCCAGTCACAATCCTATTGTTAGACTATACTATTGCACGTGTTAGCGGGCACACCATTTATGCCCGGAGGCATAATTAGTTAGGTTTACTTGTTAATGCTTGAGTTTATCTATTTCTGATGGCTTAATGGAGTGTGCTAGCTACCAAGTGTCAATTAATTTCATTTAATTTGATTTACAGTTTGAATATTTTATTTTCTGTGTCATGTATTGTAAAATACTTTGCAAACTATTGTATAAATTCAAGTTTTTAAAAGCTTAACAGACAGATGTGTTGCTGGGGAGTTTGTTGCACCACTTCTTCTTCCCAGCTACAACACTAGGAAGTGGTGACGGGCGGGCGTTTTGGGGGACTGTCTTTATGTAGAACTTTGACGTTCAAAAAGTGCTGGCACTCAGCTTAATTTGAATAAATGACTTTTAAATTTTGAATTAGGAGAAATTGATGCACTTACGCGTATTTCCGAATGGAGATATGTACCTACCAAATTAAATGCAGCAGATCTTGGTACTCGTGATGAATTTAACCACACATTATTTCACAGTGAGTGGTTCACAGGGCCCGATTTTTTATACAAAGACGAGTCCTTATGGCCAGCTGACGTAGTGAACTCCGACATCGACGGAAACGAAGGGAGTTTTGAGTGTGTAGCTGTGATGCATGAGCCTATATGTGACTTACCTATTCCTGAGCCGCAGCGGTTTTCTTCCTGGCTTCGCTTGCTGCGAACCACGGCCGTCATTCTGAAATTTATTGACATTTGAAAGAGACTTACCGGTGAGGTTGAGTGTGATGCGATGGCTCGAGCTGAGATCCTGTTGCTAAAGAAGATGCAGGTGGACTCATTCTCCGCCGAAATATCTGCAATAAAAAATGGAAATCACATCACGAGATAGTAAGTTACTTACCTTGTCACCGTATCTAGATGAAACCGGTTTACTCCGACTCGGTGGCCGCATCGATTTTGCGTCAGACGTGGATCTAGGAATGAAGAGACCAATTATATTAGATGGAAAACATGCCATAACGCGTCTTCTTGTCCGGTTCTTTCCCATTAAGGCAGCACACGGGAACCAGGAAATGGTCGTCAATAACCTAAAACAGAAATATAGGATTGCTAGAATAAGACTAGCAGTTAAAAAGATGGTTTCGAATTGCATGCTGTGCCGCTTCAGAAAATGACGCCTCAGGCCCGAGTAGCACATCACCAACGACCGTTTTCATTGTGTGGTCTGGACTTGTTTGGTCCAATGGAAGTGACTGTGGGTAGAGGAAAGCAAAAGAGGTATGGCGTTTTGTTCACCTGCCTCACTATACGAGCGAGAGTAGAACGGGCCTCTGTGACCTCTGTGCTCGTATTAAAATTCTATTTTTTATTTCTTGGTAATGGCCATGATTGTTTGTTATGGCTTTTCTAACTACTCGTACTAAAAAACTGTCAGTCAGCGATATGTTTTAATTTTTTAACCATTTTCAACCGAACCATAAAGGTATGATCAAATATGAACATAACAATTTATTCTACCGCAAAGAAAGTGCCCTACCTAATAAAACTGATTAATTAGATAACTGGTTTAAGCGTTGTATGCTTATTCGAGTGTAGTGTATCAGTAGGTACTCGTAAATGAAACTACTTAGGTTGGGCAGAAACGTGAACCGAACTTGACTGATCTGAACTGTCGAACTGTACCTACTCTGTTTAATTTTTTTTTCTTTTTTTTTTGTTGGGGACCACTCACAGTTCAGCACGCTAGGGCTGGTGACTGCTTAACCGGACTATCCTGTGGTGGCCTTAAATGACTCTAAGGCCCCCAGCCAGGGCTTACAAACTAAATTAAAACTACATGACCGCTCGCTAGGGCATCCCCTGTGGGATACGGACCTCGGCTAGCGGCGTCATTTTGGGAGGAACAGCAAGGGACAGGCTGGGTCATAACATTATTTGGGGAGTTTAAAACTTCTGGCTCAGCGACACGGGCTGGCTCGGTAATCAAAGGTCGGGAAGGATCTTTACGGAGGCGTCGCGACGGGCCCCGACGGCGGGGCCTGAATACGGAAAACGGTCTGTTTTTGTGTTTTCTAAGAGGGCTGGTTTCCCTACGGCTCTCTTGGATCTGGGTGATGGCGTCGTCGGGTTCGACGAGGGTATGCCGCGGGCGGCGAGTCCTACTGATCTGTGAGGGGGTGTATCGGGTAGCCGATGCGATAAGGGGATTTTGGTGTTTTGAAGCAGTTTCGATGAAACGCTGCGATAGTCGTTTCATGAACTGCTTCACTGTCGGGATTTTGAGGTCGACATGAAGTCGTTCGTTCCTAATGAACCACGGGGCGCCCGTGGCCTTGCGGAGAAATCGATTTTGGACTACTTGCATCCTATGGATATGATGCGACTTTGCGTGCGCGAAGGTGGCGCACGCATACGTCATTATGGGGCGTATGCACGTCGTGAAGATGCGCAGTTTACATCTTAGGGACAGCTTGCTGCGTGCATTCAGCATGGAGTGGAGCCTACCGAGAGCGAAAGAGGCACGCGAGCGTACCTTCTTTATGTGCTCACCGAACGTAAGTTGTCGGTCAAGGATCACGCCTAGATATTTGGCTTGCTTCTCCCAAGGGATCGGCTTACCAAACATGGTGATCGGGCTGGGAGTGGGTCTGGAGAAACGGCCTCGCGTTTTGTCAAACAAAACCGCTTGGCTTTTCTCGGGGTTAATTTCGATCCTCCACTTTCGGAACCAGACGCCTAGGGCGTTGGCCGATTGTTGGAGGACTCGAGCTATGCACTGTTCACTTCTGCCGGAGCGATATATGGCCGTGTCGTCGGCGAACAGGGCTAAGTGCGTCCCGGGGAAGGTCGGGATGTCGCTGGTGTATAGCGTGAAAGCTAGAGGCGAGAGCACACTGCCTTGGGGCACTCCGGCGCGAACGGGATGGGGGGCTGAAAGCGCACCCTCGATACGGTATCGAAAGGTGCGGTTCGACAAATAGTCTCGTAAGACGAGCACGAGACGATCTGGCACACCGAGTTGATATAGCTTGTATATCAGACCGTTGTACCAGACCTTGTCGAAAGCTTTCGCCACGTCGAAGAACAGGGCTCCCGTCACTTGGCCGCGTTGGAAGCGGTCGCTAATATGCTACTGTTTAATTTCTAAAATACCCTACTTATATACACTTAGGCACTAGCAACTATTTACAATATACTGATCGACCAATAGCGACGCGCCGTAGGGCGAGCCGCGTGCGGGGTGCTGTGTTGCACACGGCGCAATTCGTCGTGAAGGCATAAATAGGAGTCGCGCGCCGTTCGCGGTCCTTTTCGCTTGACACCGTCGTCGAGAGAAGATTGAAGACTGAAGACTGCCTGCAACGAGTGTGTCGTCCGCCTCATCTGTCCACGTGTTCATCTGTGTGCCTTTGCTTGCTTTGCATGCGCTAACAAACCGCTTCTTTCAAAGCGAACGCCCGAAAGTGTGTGCGGCGTTGTGATGACGCTCGTGCCTCGTCGTGCTTACCATCTTGTTTCTGAGTCAATGCGTACACGTCTTTTTCGAGACGATTGCTTCCTGTTTCTTGCAGACTGTCAAAAACGTGGTAAGGTAACTGTTTCGGTGGTATGTGGTAATTGGTTCGGTGGTATGTGGTAACTGATTATATGGTGACTGTGTGACGGATACTGTATCACTACACTGGTTTTGATTGGGAGATATTCCTATTCACATTTTCCTACAAATAAATGTTTATTTTACCCCTGAAAATGACAGGCTATGATGACAAATTATTAATTACTCGCGTTAAAGTCTTACTTGTTAAAGATAATTTTATCCATTTAAAGTCAGTAATTTTGTTAATAATACTGTTTTTTTTATTTTTAATCCTGTAAGGTTAATAAAAATGTCACTTAAAGCAAAATCCTGGATATATTATTTTAACCAGTCCAGTATTATACTCTCTAGAGGTCCCTTAATAGTTCATTTGCTAGGGCTCTTAGGGCCTAAGGCAAAGAGGTCATTTGTCAAATGTTCGGTCCTAAAGGCTCTGTATGTAGAACTTTTGTAAGGGCGTGTCGCAGGACTATGAACCTGTTAGTTGTGACTAAGAAAATTGAGGAGAAAGTACATATTAGTATTGCTGAGACAATGTTGTTGTGATTTACTGTAGCTTTTTATTACGCTTGTATTTCTTAAAGGTGTACCACATTTTGCCAGCTATTCAAGGCCTGTATAAAAGTGCAAGGCATATTCACAACTACTGGACTGCTAATGTGATATTCCTGCTAGAAAAGTCACAGGAAAGCAAAATGCGCAATGTTGTTTACTTAGATGCCTTTTTTTTACAGCTATTTTCTTTTATAAAAACAAACTACTGATCCGATCTTGACGAAATTTCTATTCGACAAATCAGAAAGTATACCCTTTCTCATAAAAAAGGGATAGTGCTATATCTCTTGTATAGCTCTGACTCCCTTCCAAAATGGAATCATGATGGTTTTAAGACGTCACAGTTGAGCCCCAGATGGGTGTTGAGTCTGGTGGGTAACAAGAAATTTATTGAGTGAGAATTTCGATGGCTGTAAAATAGGCAAAAGACAATAAATAAAAACGATGGATGTATAGAGTATAAGATGTCATTTACTAGAAAGAAAATTACAAAAACCCAAATTGTAGTAACACAAAAGAATAGCGAGTTAATAACTCAACAAACTTCAACGGTAAAGAAGCATCAACGTAGAACAGCCCGCAGGCATCCAGCTTGTCGAATGTCGCTCGATGTAAGCGTATAACATTCTTGCATAGCCTTTTTTCAGCATCTGTAATGTTATAAGTCATTATTATCCCATGCTTTGATGGACCAAGGCATTGCAGAGATATTTGGTTTGTCATATGTTCTGGCTTCTATCCGTAACGACTCTCAAAGATGTTCAAATGACTGCTAAGACCAAAGGCTTAGCTTAGTATTCTAGGAACGGAGGAGTCTCGGTACGTAACGGAAAGTCACTTTTTTTTCAATTTTATCCATTCTGTCACTTCTTATCGAACTTTTAAGATGTCGAGATGCAACCGGAACAGGAGCACCGACGGATGGCAAGTTAGTAACAGACGCGCTTTGATAGATGTATTACAAAAATGCGGGGAATTACAGAACCTAGAAGGTTTACCTCTGTGGATTCCTAGAAATGCAGCAACACGATAAAACTGAAACAATGCCTTGTTTGACTGTAGACTCTTTTAAAGCCCATGAGGCTTCTTTTTTGTTTCCCCATACAGGAAAAATACAGGCTATTTATCCCAAATACTCATTGCAAACAAAAAAAGAAGTACCTGTACAATTTGAGTTTAAAATAAGAGCGCATGAATCTTGAACATTCGACATAGCTATGTAAAACTTCTCACAGTGTAGGTTCAACACGACGTGAAGTGTCAACGTTTTCAATATAACACAGGCTATTACGGCTAAAATTACATGGAACAATAACTGTAAAAGTAAAAAAAATATACAAAGATAATTCCAAAACTAAAAGGAAAAGCATAGACTGTTTTACTTGGCGTTTCAAATTCGAAACTTTTATTTCATAAATATTTAACTGTGATACATCTGTTTTGCCATATATAGTTCCTAAACGCTTGCATTGGAGGGGTAGGCAGGCATAGTCAGTGCCTTATAGTGACGCAAATTCGTAACGTCTACCTTAATTTGACATTGACACTTCTGTGCTGCAATATATGTAGTCCCTGCACGTTACCTATAGTAATAATTACCTTTGGACGAACATTAGTAGACAATTTGACTATAATAAATACAATTAATATTAGATGGAACGTTTAAATACTTACATAAAATTGGCGACTGGATGAAAATTTTGCAAATTCAATGATCACTTGAATTTTAAGAAGGTGATCATAAAATGAGTCTGTAGTTTGAAAGATGATCTGAAATACGATAGATTTCTGTTATATTTATAACAATATTCGACGTTTAAAGGCCAGCGGCTGTTTTATACTAACCATCATTTGAAAATATTTTTTGTAGATCTTATAGCAGTCTAATATATTAACATAAGCCACAAACATCTTTTTACAAAAATCCTCTACATTTCTATCGCGTACGCTTTGATTCCAAAGAACTTGATTACTCCATAGATCAACTTTATCTTTTAACAGCTGAATGAGTTTTATAGCATAAACAATGTTTACGTCAAAACATACTAAGACTAAATTACCAAACATGCGGCAAATTGATATCTTTAGGATGGTACATACAACGATATGGGGACTGATGTATAATGCAAGGAACAAAACAACTGTAAACCAGTTACAAATGATAAAAAGTTCGAAACTTTTCTTATTGTTGAGAAATCTATGAATATCTTGAAATTTTAAAACAAACCATATGATTTCCATTTTATAAGACTTTATGAGACAAAAATTCATTATGAACCCAAAACTATACAGAACAAAGTCGATGTTACACGTGACGAACGCCAAATAATTGAAGAAATATAATTTTCCGTTCAAATACACCTCATAAAGGTAATAAGCTTTTATCGATATGTAAAATATTGTGGCACAGAACGACACAAAATCCGATAGACGGCTAGTTGGTGTAATGAAATTGCTCTTGATGCTAAATTTTGGATGGATTTGAATATTATGCAATATGTTTAAAGGTAGAAGCATCGACTGCACATCTTTGTCAACGAAGTTACTTGATGAAACTTCCACGATATGATTTCTTCGTTCACAACGTGTCTTTTTAAAAATTGACTCCATTCTAGGAAGGCTTCCTAAATACGAATGAAGGTACAAGACCAAAGACAATGAATTAAAAAAATCGGCTAAGGGCGAGTCGGTGTTGGCCAGCGAGAGTTCAGTATCTTTTACTTTAAATTATTTTGCCTTTTGCAACCTCATTCATTTAATTTTGTAGTGACCTACCTTATATAATCTATTAAATATAAATTATGCAATTGTTTCAAATTAAAATCAAAAATAATTTATATACATATTTACAAAGTAACCTAACAACTAGTATTATATAAATTCAAAAATCAAAATCAAATAATTTAATGTTACTAACATTCAACATACAAACAGATATTTTGCATTAGTAGATAATTTCTTATCAGCTAACCGGCGTAGCTATGACGCGTCTTTTGTTATAGCGGCCGGCAGGCCTGCTACGTCACACAAACCGGTTGCGTGAGCGAGACGGTACTAACAGTGCGTTGCGCTCGCGCAAGTGCGGTCGATGTGAGCTACGCGTAGGCAGTATGTTCACTGAGCCGATACCGACCATTGCTATAAAAATCATAGCTTCGCCGCGCTAAACTATAACTGTACTTTCGCTTGTTTTCGTGCATCTATCATCTAAGCTATATTTCTACCACTCCTTCTTACTCTTCTTAGTGGAACTCTTGTGTGTGAACTGTAACCTGTGTCTGTGCAATAAACTTTCTTTCTTCCTCTTGTGTACTTCGGACCTTTACTTTATTTCTTCATCCTACCTACATCTTCACACACGTCAGCCATCTACATTGGTGACCCCGTTCAAGAGCACGAGGATGACTGAGAACAATGCACGCAGTCAACAAGATGTCGGCGAGTCGGCAGCGGAAACTTTTCGTGTGGGTGTGCGTGTACCGCCATTCCACCCGGAGAAGCCGGGATTATGGTTCCACCAGATGGGAGCGCAGTTCATCCTGGCCAATATCAAGTCGGATGACACCAAGTTTTATTTTGTTACCGGCAACTTGGAAACGCAATATGCTTCGGAGGTCGAAGATATTATCGACCACCCTCCAACCACCGGAAAGTATGAGAAGCTGAAGAGTGAGCTCATAAAGCGACTTTCGGCAACGCGTGAGAAGAAAATCAAGCAACTTCTCATGCATGAAGAGTTGGGCGACCGAAAACCTTCCCAGTTTTACCGCCACCTCCTCAACCTCGCTGGTCCAGGTGTTCCAGAGGAGTTCCTGAGGACCATTTGGACGAGCCGCCTGCCCGCAAGTACACAGGCGATCATAGCTTCCCAGTCCAAGCAGGACCTGGGTGAGCTGGCTGAGCTGGCAGACCGGATCCATGACGTCGTCGGCACCCAGGTGGCATCAACATCTGCCATCACAACAGCTGCAACGTCGAGCACCCCGGGCAACAGCGTGAACTCCGAGATCGCCGCCCTGACTAAGCAGATGGAGAAGCTGGCGGAGAAGGTGGAGCGATTGTCTCGTCCCAGAGGACGATCCCGTAGTCGTACGCGGCAGCGGTCCAACTCCAACAGGTCCCAGTCCAGCTACAGAAGGTTCCCCCAGTGCTGGTATCATCAGAATTTTGGGGACCAGGCTAGGAAATGCGTGAAGCCGTGCGACTACCATACGTCGGGAAATGTGAGGGGCAATCAGTGATGGCGACCGATGATTGTCCGAGTGCTGGTCGCTTATTTGTCACCGATCAAAGGTCAAAGGTGCAGTTTTTGGTCGACACCGGTAGCGACCTCTGCGTCTACCCTCGGTCGGCATTAACAAGACGACTTGACAAAACTAATTACCAGTTATGTGCGGCAAACGGGACATCAATAGCTACGTATGGGTTCATAAATTTAACTTTAAACCTAGGGTTGCGCCGCGACTTCGCTTGGCGATTTATTGTAGCCGATGTTACAAAGGCGATAATAGGCGTGGATTTTTTATCGTTTTATAATTTGGTTGTTGATTGCAGGAACCAACGCCTTATCGACAATCATACTACGCTCTCCACCCCGGCGTCACCTGTCCGTCGTTCTGATGTCGTCTCTTCGGTGAAAGTAAGTCTTGGTGATTCTGCATACATACACATACTACAAGAATTTCCAGACATCACTCGCCCACATGGTATACACCGCACTCCAAAACACAATACTGTACATCACATTCGCACTACGCCGGGGCCACCAGTATCGTGTTCACCTCGCAGGTTGGCCCCTGACAAATTAAAAATTGCCAAAGGGGAATTTGAGGCAATGCTGCAGTGTGGCACCTGTCGCTTGTCCGAGTCACCGTGGTCGTCGCCTCTCCACCTAGCACCTAAGAAAGACGATGGTTGGCGTCCCTGTGGTGATTACAGGATGTTGAACGCGCGAACCATCCCTGACCAATACCCCATCCAGCACATCCAGGACTTCGCTCATAGCCTGTCTGGCTGTACCGTATTTTCCCAAATTGACCTTGTAAAGGCTTACAACCAGATCCCTGTTCATCCAGACGATATCCCGAAGACTGCGATCACAACGCCGTTCGGTCTTTTCGAATTCCCTTATATGACGTTCGGGCTACGAAATGCCGGACAGACGTTTCAGCGCTTCGTGGATGAAATGCTCAGGGGTCTGGACTTTACGTACGCATACTTGGATGATTTTTTGATCTTTTCGAAAGACCAGAAGACCCATGAACATCACCTGCGCCAGATTTTTTCCAGGCTCCGAGATTACGGTATGGTCATCAACAGTTCTAAGTGCGCCTTTGGAGTGTCTGAGGTAAATTTTTTGGGCTACCACATCACAGCGAAGGGCACAAGACCATTGCCTACCAAGGTCGAAGCCGTGCAGAATTTCCCAGCGCCAAAGACCGTGAGAGAGCTGCGCAGATTTCTTGGGATGCTGAACTTCTACAGAAGGTTCATTCCAGGTGCAGCTAGTCTCCAAGCACCTCTGAACACTCTGCTCACTGGATCGGTTAAAGGTTCACATCCCGTCAATTTTACATCCGAAGAGTACGAGGCATTCCAGAACTGCAAAGATAGCCTTTGTCAAGCAGCACTGTTGGCTCATCCTGACTGCAACGCTAAGTTGGCGTTGGTCACGGATGCGTCAGACAAAGCCATAGGCGCGGTCTTGCAGCAACTGAATGCGGGGGCTTGGGAGCCTCTTGCCTTCTTTTCGCGAAAGCTGACCTCGGCGCAGGTTAAGTACTCACCTTACGACCGCGAGCTGCTCGCCATTTACGAGAGTGTGAAGTATTTTCGGCATATGCTGGAGGCTCGTGACTTTGAGATTTACACAGACCACAAGCCTCTTAAATTCGCCTTCCACACTCGTAAAGAGAATTGTTCCCCACGACGGTCCCGTCACCTGGATCTTATAGCCCAGTTCACAACGGACATCCGGCATATATCCGGGAAGAACAATGTCGTGGCGGATACCCTCTCGCGCGTTGAGGAGATTACTCAACCTGTGCCCGCTGAAAGGATCGCAGCAGCGCAACTGGAAGACCAGGAGCTGAAGCAACTGCTTATCGGGGATAACGCGTTACGCCTACAACAGGTTAGCGTACCAGGATCGCAGACGCAACTATACTGCGACGTCAGCACCCCTACACCAAGACCTTTTGTGCCCAAGGAGTTGCGCAGGACAATTTTTCTCAGCTTACACTCCTTGAGTCACCCAGGCACCAAGGCATCAGCAAGATTGGTTGCTGACCGATATGTGTGGCCTGGCATCAGGAAAGACTGTCGAGAGTGGGTACGCTCTTGCCTGGCTTGCCAGCGCTCGAAGACCACACGACACGTCTTTGCACCACTGGGAGCTTTCAAATTACCGCAATCGAGATTTTCATTCATCCACATTGACCTCGTGGGACCTTTGCCATTGTGCCAAGGTTTCCGCTATTGTCTCACAGCCGTCGATCGCTTTACGCGATGGCCAGAGGCAATACCGTTAGCAGACATAACTGCAGAAACAGTGGCAAAGGCTTTACTGAGTGGTTGGATTGCTCGTTTCGGCTGCCCATCGGATATCGTAACCGATAGAGGTAGGCAGTTCGAATCAGCACTCTTCAAATGCCTGTCTGCCATTGCTGGGTTCCAACATCGCAGAACAACTGCGTACCATCCAGCCTGTAACGGACTGGTGGAACGATTCCACCGTCAACTCAAGGCTGCGATTACCTGCCACGCAAATGACAGTTGGGTGGACTCTCTTCCACTAGTCCTGCTAGGTGTTCGCAGCGCGTACAAGGAAGACGCTCAAGCTTCATCCGCCGAATTAGTTTACGGCCAGCCAATGCGCCTTCCAGGGGAATTTTTTGACCCTCAGTCTGACGAGACCGTTGACATGACCGCTTACCTGTCAAGGCTTCGGAGTATTATCCGGAATCTGCAACCATCACCAGCAGCCAGGCACAACAGCAACTTCAAAACTTTTATTTACAAGGATTTATCCTCTGCAACTCACGTGTTCCTTAGGGACTGCACTGCCGGTGGTGGTCTGAAACCGGCATACTCTGGTCCTCATAAGGTCATCGAAAGAGGTGACAAGGTGTTCAGAATAGTGGTAAACGGTAAACAGGTTACCGTATCGATAGACCGCATTAAGCCGGCCTTCATACTGCGCGACCCTGACAACACATCATACTCACCACATACCACTAACATGCACCCTAACACACCACAGTCACCACTCAACACTAACACTCACCACTACACACCCAACGCGGATAACCAAGACTTGCCTTCGGCTGACGATGACGTCATCAAGACGACGCGGTCGGGACGTCGCGTTAGGTTTCCCGACTATTATCGCCCTTGACAGTCTTTGGAAGGGGGTGATGTAGTGACCTACCTTATATAATCTATTAAATATAAATTATGCAATTGTTTCAAATTAAAATCAAAAATAATTTATATACATATTTACAAAGTAACCAATAACTAGTATTATATAAATTCAAAAATCAAAATCAAATAATTTAATGTTACTAACATTCAACATACAAACAGATATTTTGCATTAGTAGATAATTTCTTATCAGCTAACCGGCGTAGCTATGACGCGTCTTTTGTTATAGCGGCCGGCAGGCCTGCTACGTCACACAAACCGGTTGCGTGAGCGAGACGGTACTAACAGTGCGTTGCGCTCGCGCAAGTGCGGTCGATGTGAGCTACGCGTAGGCAGTATGTTCACTGAGCCGATACCGACCATTGCTATAAAAATCATAGCTTCGCCGCGCTAAACTATAACTGTACTTTCGCTTGTTTTCGTGCATCTATCATCTAAGCTATATTTCTACCACTCCTTCTTACTCTTCTTAGTGGAACTCTTGTGTGTGAACTGTAACCTGTGTCTGTGCAATAAACTTTCTTTCTTCCTCTTGTGTACTTCGGACCTTTACTTTATTTCTTCATCCTACCTACATCTTCACACACGTCAGCCATCTACAATTTTATTAATTTAGCCAATTAAAGAGTTATATATGACGACAGATTAGGGGTGTCTTCATTATTTTGTTGGTCGGTCATGATGGCACGTGGAGTCCGGCGTGAAATAATACACAGGCACTGTTCGGTACACTCAACTTTACTGTTCGCAACACTTTACAATAAAAATAATAAAAGGATTAAAACTGTATTTTCGGATTGAAATAAAATAAAAATGGAATGTAGTGAGGTTAGCCAAGTCAACCGTTGGTCGCCACGATCACACTTCAAATGTGTCGACTGCACAAGTCTACCGCCTTTTTATAAACTTCAAAAATGACCAACGACAACTTATTCGACTAAACACAATCAAGCATTGCCAGACTAAAAATCAAATTAAACAAACTAAATTAAAATGATGATAAACGCTTGACATTCCATTAGGCGATCTGCGACACGGCCATTTCTGACCTTCACACGACCCCGTGGGATGAGGTACCTGAAAAGACAAATAATCCAGAAAAGTAACTAGTTCACTCGGCTATCCTGACCCACGTCAGGGACATTCTCACAAAATGATTGGGTCAGATTAAAACGCAATACTCATAATAAGAAAGCATAAATTAAACATTACTGAAAGGACTCTATCAAACAAATCCACAGCACTTAACCAGTGCCATACATCACTACTTACCCAGTAGTGTAATTCACTGCAGTGCTTAACCAGTGCTTAAAATTGTAGCACTTAACCAGCGTTACAAATCCTATCACTTAACCAGTGATAATAATAATAATAACGCTTAACCAGCGATATTAACACACTAACGCTTAACCAGCGAAAGCACACCATAATACGCTTAACCAGCGTTTCAACAACTAACGCTTAACCAGCGAAAGTCAACATAATCCGCTTAACCAGCGATTATAACACTAACGCTTAACCAGCGATAGTCAACACAACTCGCTTAACCAGCGATTATAACACTAACGCTTAACCAGCGATAGTCAACACAACTCGCTTAACCAGCGATTTCTCTACTAGCGCTTAACCAGCGATAGTCAACATCACTCGCTTAACCAGCGAGAACACCACTAACGCTTAACCAGCGATAGTTTGCATAACTAACTCGCTTAACCAGCGGTAACGTATTGGGAAATAGTAATGATAGAAATAAAAAATTACAATTCCAAAAATTAAACAGGTTCATTCATTAGTCTCTACATCATCATTAATTTCCATTGGAACATTAGAATCAGGCATTTTTCTAAGGCGATCGTGAGCATATTTATAGTGGCGATTACTTGTTAGAGACTTTAAATTGTATCTGTCACCGTCTAACACTTCAACGACCTTAAATGGACCTTTAAACTTAGGGTCAAGTTTTGTCTGATTTCTCTCTTCGTTTTTCAAGAGAACAAAATCACCTACGACAAATCGATCAAACTTAGCTTTATTGGAATCAAATCTTGCTTTCTCATAATTTGCATTCCTATTCATGTTAACGACAGCGTCCGATCTTACTTCGTCAATACTAATTTCGGGCTCATCGGAAAACATTAAATCTAGAGGACGTGCGACTTTACCTATGAGAAGTTCTAGAGGGCTGTGTTTGGTTACTCTATTCACAGTGCAATTAAGAGCTAACTGCACATCTGGGAGAGAGTCTTGCCATGAACGGTCCTTGCTAGTCTCTACTGCCGTGAGCATATTTTTTAGAGTGCTCATAACCCTCTCTACCTGACCATTCGCGCGGGAACTACCAGTAGCAATTAAGTGCAAACTAATATTATGAGAGGAACAAAACTCGCGGAAGTCGGTACTTGCAAAACAACGGCCCTGGTCTGCGATTACTCGCGTCGGTGCTCCGAACAATGTGACACAGCTTTTTAAAGCACGAATAGCACTAGCACTATTAATATTCAGGGTGTGATGTAGAAGCACATATTTTGTGAAGGCGTCAATGAGAACAAAGACATACTCTTTCTTATCATTTTTGCCACTTAACTTGCCTGTAGCATCAATATGAAGGGTATGCCAAGGGATCGCTATTTTAGGAATGGGATGTAATTCCGCTGAAACTTTGCCTGAGTGCGATTTAGAAATTTTGCAAACAACACAACTCTCAACAAATTTCCTAACAAATTTTGCCATATGCTCAAACCAATACAAATCGTACATTTTTTCAAGGGTTTTCTCCCAGCCTAGGTGCATAAGGGACTCTACATTCGACTCTACATTCGACTCTACATTCGACTCTACATTCGACTCTACATTCGACTCTACATTCGACTCTACATTCGACTCTACATTCGACTCTACATTCGACTCTACATTCGACTCTACATTCGACTCTACATTCGACTCTACATTCGACTCTACATTCGACTCTACATTCGACTCTACATTCGACTCTACATTCGACTCTACATTCGACTCTACATTCGACTCTACATTCGACTCTACATTCGACTCTACATTCGACTCTACATTCGACTCTACATTCGACTCTACATTCGACTCTACATTCGACTCTACATTCGACTCTACATTCGACTCTACATTCGACTCTACATTCGACTCTACATTCGACTCTACATTCGACTCTACATTCGACTCTACATTCGACTCTACATTCGACTCTACATTCGACTCTACATTCGACTCTACATTCGACTCTACATTCGACTCTACATTCGACTCTACATTCGACTCTACATTCGACTCTACATTCGACTCTACATTCGACTCTACATTCGACTCTACATTCGACTCTACATTCGACTCTACATTCGACTCTACATTCGACTCTACATTCGACTCTACATTCGACTCTACATTCGACTCTACATTCGACTCTACATTCGACTCTACATTCGACTCTACATTCGACTCTACATTCGACTCTACATTCGACTCTACATTCGACTCTACATTCGACTCTACATTCGACTCTACATTCGACTCTACATTCGACTCTACATTCGACTCTACATTCGACTCTACATTCGACTCTACATTCGACTCTACATTCGACTCTACATTCGACTCTACATTCGACTCTACATTCGACTCTACATTCGACTCTACATTCGACTCTACATTCGACTCTACATTCGACTCTACATTCGACTCTACATTCGACTCTACATTCGACTCTACATTCGACTCTACATTCGACTCTACATTCGACTCTACATTCGACTCTACATTCGACTCTACATTCGACTCTACATTCGACTCTACATTCGACTCTACATTCGACTCTACATTCGACTCTACATTCGACTCTACATTCGACTCTACATTCGACTCTACATTCGACTCTACATTCGACTCTACATTCGACTCTACATTCGACTCTACATTCGACTCTACATTCGACTCTACATTCGACTCTACATTCGACTCTACATTCGACTCTACATTCGACTCTACATTCGACTCTACATTCGACTCTACATTCGACTCTACATTCGACTCTACATTCGACTCTACATTCGACTCTACATTCGACTCTACATTCGACTCTACATTCGACTCTACATTCGACTCTACATTCGACTCTACATTCGACTCTACATTCGACTCTACATTCGACTCTACATTCGACTCTACATTCGACTCTACATTCGACTCTACATTCGACTCTACATTCGACTCTACATTCGACTCTACATTCGACTCTACATTCGACTCTACATTCGACTCTACATTCGACTCTACATTCGACTCTACATTCGACTCTACATTCGACTCTACATTCGACTCTACATTCGACTCTACATTCGACTCTACATTCGACTCTACATTCGACTCTACATTCGACTCTACATTCGACTCTACATTCGACTCTACATTCGACTCTACATTCGACTCTACATTCGACTCTACATTCGACTCTACATTCGACTCTACATTCGACTCTACATTCGGCTCTACATTCGGCTCTACATTCGGCTCTACATTCGGCTCTACATTCGGCTCTACATTCGGCTCTACATTCGGCTCTACATTCGGCTCTACATTCGGCTCTACATTCGGCTCTACATTCGGCTCTACATTCGGCTCTACATTCGGCTCTACATTCGGCTCTACATTCGGCTCTACATTCGGCTCTACATTCGGCTCTACATTCAAAATGTTCACATTAGGTAAATTTTTCGAAAAGGTTAAACTTTTAGAAGTCATGTTAATCACCAAGTCATTAATCAAAATTTCACGTCCAATCACGATGTCATGTTGAAGATATTCATCAGGTAAAACATGAAAAACAATATCTAAAGCAATGTTACCAATATCAACATTAACTAAAATGTTCAGGTTACTATTCACGGAAGTTTGACCAATACCCGTCATAGTAACGACAGTATAATTACGCTCACCATTAAATTTACACGAAATAGAATCTCTCATTAATGAACACTCTGCTCCAGAATCATAACAAAAATTAAATGACTCACCAGAGTGACGGAGAGTACCAGTAGGCGCGTTAACCACGAACAAGTCCACACGACGTTGTTCAGGAGCTGCACCAGCGCCACCAGTGCCGCCGCTGCCGGAACCCTGGGCTGCTGCAGGACAACGGTTCGCGTAGTGGCCTCGGCTCTTGCACCGGAAGCAGGTAACGGAGCTGGTGTTCTTGGGCTTCGCCGGAACAGATGATGTACTCCCAGGAGAAGAGCTTGAGGAGTGGGGTCTTGTTTCAGTCTTGCTGTCTCTTCTCTGGTAACACGTAGAAGCCTTGTGGCCTGCCTTACCACATACGTAGCACTTGGGTGCACTAGTTGTAGGGTTAGGCTTGAAATGCTTGCTATCCACACCTGGAGCACCCTGGTGAAACGGGTTTTTGCGTTTCAGGAACGACATCGCACGAAGATCTTGTTGTAGTTTAGATCTTGTGTCGATGTCGGTAGTGAATGCCAGTCGCTGGACACGATGATCGAGGTGTGACATGTGTGCTAGCACGGTAGAAATAGCTATCTGCTCCACCGTCAGGTTCTTCCAGCGTGACATTAATGACGTAAGCACACGTGAGGAATAAGCAGCAAAACACTCACCTTCTTTTGGTGCACTGTTATTAAGATTAATAAGCGAAGCAGCTGGTGTTTCGGGGCAATCATATCTTGCCACAAATACGTCCTTGAAATCGTTCCATGTCATGCCAGGAAACGAAATCTGTGACAACCACGACGACGCTTGGCCCTTCAGCGCTCGGCTCAAAGTTATCATAAGTGACGCACCTTGAAGCTCATAATCCGCCATGCACATATCAGCGGTGGTGACCCACGCACGTGCATCGACGTTTGGTTTCTCGGGATCAAACTCGGGTAGCTGCACTTTCTTGCTTGAAGCAGGTGACATTGCTTGCAACATTGCAAGAAAGTTCTGGTTCTGTTGCTCGAACATCATGCGCCATTTTTCATCTCCATCAGGTTCGGGTCGGGAAGCACGTGGGCATTCCACTTCCGATGACGACAGATCAGGGGTGTCTTCATTATTTTGTTGGTCGGTCATGATGGCACGTGGAGTCCGGCGTGAAATAATACACAGGCACTGTTCGGTACACTCAACTTTACTGTTCGCAACACTTTACAATAAAAATAATAAAAGGATTAAAACTGTATTTTCGGATTGAAATAAAATAAAAATGGAATGTAGTGAGGTTAGCCAAGTCAACCGTTGGTCGCCACGATCACACTTCAAATGTGTCGACTGCACAAGTCTACCGCCTTTTTATAAACTTCAAAAATGACCAACGACAACTTATTCGACTAAACACAATCAAGCATTGCCAGACTAAAAATCAAATTAAACAAACTAAATTAAAATGATGATAAACGCTTGACATTCCATTAGGCGATCTGCGACATATATTAGTATGGGTTTTACGTTGTCGAGCAAAAGAATTCTCAAACGTATGAAGCAATGGATTACTGATTTCATTCGATTGATTGAATCTGTCATTTAATGTGTTTCGCAATAAGGGGGCTTATTAGCCCTCTCTTCACCTCGATTCTCTCTATTGGTAAGCGATAGACGAGGTATCCGATGGAGCGGGAGAACCCGGTTTAGTTATCCTTTTATGCACTTGGCACGTTTCATCAAAAACGTACAACGGGCCTCTGTGACCTCTGTGCTCGTATTAAAATTCTATTTTTTATTTCTTGGTAATGGCCATGATTGTTTGTTATGGCTTTTCTAACTACTCGTACTAAAAAACTGTCAGTCAGCGATATGTTTTCATTTTTTAACCATTTTCAACCGAACCATAAAGGTTTGATCAAATATGAAGATAACAACTCATTCTACCGCAAAGAAATTGCCGTACCTAATAAACCTGATTAATTCGATTACTGGTTTTGATTGGAAGATATTCCTATTCACATTTTCCTACAAATAAATGTTTGTTTTACCCTTGAAAGTGACAGGCTATTATGATGACAAATTATGTCCTGGGGTGTTCAACAGGGCTTTATTCTAGGTCCGATTCTGTTATTCGATGACAGCATCTGCTTTATGAAAGAACTAGATTTTGCCAGTGAATTCACTCGCGTTAAAGTCTCACTTGTCAAAGATAATTTTATCCATTTAAAGACAGTCACATTTGCAATAATACTGTTTTTGTTTTTTTTTAAATCCTGTAAGGTTAATAAAAATGTCGCTTAAAGCAAAAACCTGGATATATTATTTTAACCAGTCCAGTATTATACTCTCTAGAGGTCCCTTAACAGTTTATTTGCTAGGGCTCTTAGGGCCTAAGGCAAAGAGGTCATTTGTCAAATGTTCGGTCCTAAAGGCTCTGTATGTAGAAATTTTGTAAGGCTTGTCGCAGGACTATATACCTGTTAGTTGTGACTAAGAAAATTGAGGAAAAAGTACATATTAGTATTGCTTAGAAAATGTTGTTGTGATTTACTGTAGCTTTTTATTACGCTTGTATTTCTTAAAGGTGTTTAAACATTTTGCCAGCCGTTCTAGTCCTGTATAAAAGTGCAAGGCATATTCACTTTTTTTTTTTAAGGATGGGAAATCATCAAATGAATTCTTCCGCTCTGGGTGGAGCGGAAGGGCGTGTCAGACTCTTACTGACTAAAACCCATCCGTGTTCCTTCTAAAGCCCTTTGCGTTCCAGGGCCGCGGTGACTCTTTCGAACAAATTCCGCAACCCTGGCAGAAGGCATATTCACTACTGACCCGATTTTGATGAAATTTCTATTGGACAAATCAGTAAGTATATTCTTTCTCATAAAAACGGGATAGTGCTTTCTCTTGTATAGCTCTGTCTCCCTTCCACAATCATGATGGTTTTAAGACGTCGCAGTTGAGCCCCAGACGGGTGTTGAGTCTGGTGGGTAACAAGAAATTTATTGAGTGAGGATTTCGATGGCAGTAAAATAGGCGAAAGACAATAAATAAAAACGATGGATGTATAGAGTATAAGATGTCATTTACTAGAAAGAAAATTACAAAAACCCAAATTGTAGTAACACAATAGAAAAGTGTGGTAATAACGCTACAAACTTCAACGGTAAAGTAGCATCAACGTAGAACAGCCCGCAGGCATCCAGCTTGTCGAATGTCGCTCGATGTAAGCGTATAACATTCTTGCATAGCCTTTTTTCAGCATCTGTAATGTTATAAGTCATTATTATCCCATGCTTTGATGGACCAAGGCATTGCAGAGATATTTGGTTTGTCATATGAATATATTGAATATACAGGGAACAAAATAAATGAGATAGCAACTACAAAATTTTTAGGCATGGCAATTGATTATAATTTAAACTGGAAGACACATGTTGATACTTTAAATCAAAAACTAAACAAGCAATCATACGCCCTACATATGCTGGCAAAAACGGTGGACACTTCTGCTGTACTTGCAGCATACAATGGCTACGTGGGCTCCTTGATTCAGTATGGTATTATATTCTGGGGTAATTCCACCAATAAGGAAACTGCATTTAAGGCGCAAAAGCGGTGTATCAGGGGTATGTTTAATATCAAACAGACTGACAGCTGCAGACCATATTTTGTCAAATATAATATTTTAACATTGCCGTGTGTTTACATTTGTGAGATTGCTAGCTTTGTAAGAACTAACAAACATCTTTTTGATAAATACAAAAGTAAGCGGCATAGTGATAAAATTTGTTGCAAACCTAAAAAGACGGCCTTGTATTCCAAAAGCATTTTCAGTATGGCACCGCGTATATATAATCATTTACCTAAGTCCATACTAGAAAGTCCATCCATCGATGAGTTTAAAAAGAAATTAAAGAGATTCTTGCTATCTAAATGTTATTATAGTATACATGATTATTTGAGAGAAAATGTAAGGACATATAATAATTGTTCTCAGTAATATTATTTGTTAATGTGACATCAGATTTATGCTTTAATTAATTATCTATTATCATTATTTTGACATTCATTTATAAACATAATTTTGACATTCTCACTTAATACATGACATTGTTATTCTTTAATTATTTTTGTGACATTAATATTTGCTAGTTTATCATTATTGTTTGCCGCGGTGACCAAAATTGTGTTATTATTAATTATTAAATGACTGGCGCATGCATGTATTGTAACAATGTTGTGCAAATTCTCGACATTTGCATGCCTCAAGGCGTAATATGGTTGAACTGTGCTCTATTATTTTTAACAACTTTATGTAATTACCCATATTAGCAAATAAATGATTTTGATTATGATTATATGTTCTGGCTTCTATCCGTAATGACTCTCAAATATGTTCAAATGACTGCTAAGACCAAAGGCTTAGCTTAGTATTCTAGGAACGGAGGAGTCTCGGTACGTAACGGAAAGTCATTTTTTTTCAATTTTATCGATTCTGTCTCTTCTTATCGAACTTTTAAGATGTCGAGATGCAACCGGAACAGGAGCACCGACGGATGGCAAGTTAGTAACAGACGCGCTCTGATAGATGTATTACAAAAATGCGGGGAATTACAGAACCTAGAAGTTTTACCTCTGTGGATTCCTAGAAATGCAGCAACACAATAAAACTGAAACAATGTCTTGTTTGACTGTAGACTCTTTTAAAGCCCATGAGGCTTCTTTTTTGTTTCCCCATACAGGAAAAATACAGGCTATTTATCCCAAATACTCATTGCAAAAAAAAAAGAAGTACGTGTACAATTTGAGTTTAAAATAAGAGCGCATGAATCTTGAACATTCGACATAGCTATGTAAAACTTCTCACAGTGTAGGTTCAACGCGACGTGAAGTGTCAACGTTTTCAATATGACACAGGCTATTGCGGCTAAAATTACTCGGAACAATAACTGCAAAAGTAAAAAAAAAATATACAGCTTGCAGTGGAGGGGCGGGCAGGCATAGTCAGTGCCTTATAGTGCCGCAAATTCGTAATGTGTACCTTAAATTGACATTGACACTTCTGTGCTGCCATATACAGGGTATCCCACGGATATGCCACATGGAGGGAAAGTAGCCAGCCTGTATGAGATTAGGATGGCTCTGAAGCAGCTTAAAAACAACAAGGCGTCGGGTGATGACGGAATTGCGGCCAAACTCCTGAAGGCGGGTGGAAAACCGGTCCTTAAGGCCCTTCAGAAACATACGCTGGGGCAGGTTATACAGAAGAACGAAGAGTATTATCTGCGCCCTGCTTAGCGTTTGTAGACTACGAAAAAGCCTTCGATTCGATCGAGACTTGGGCTGTGCCGCAGTCTCTCCAACGGTGCAAAATCGACTATCGGTACATCGAGGTGCTGAAGTGTTTGTACCAAAATGCCACTATGTAAATCCGACTTTAGGATCAAACCTCGAAACCTATCCTCTTGCAGCTGGGTGTGAGGCAAGGAGACGTAATTTCTCCGAAATTGTTTACGACTGCAATGGAGGATGTCTTCAAGGTTTTGGACTGGAGAAAGCTAGCTACCAATGTCAATGGCGAGTAGATCACTCATCTTCGATTTGCCGACGATATAGTCGTCATGGCTGAGACTATGGAGGACCTCAGTACAATGCTCGATGACCTCAGTAGAGCTTTCGAAAGAGAAGGTCTTGAAATGATCATGGACAAAACCAAGGTCATGGCAAATACCCGTGTAGCACCCACTCCTATCAAGATCGGAGACTCAACACTCGAAGTTGTATATGACTACATACGTCTACAACCTGGGACAAACGGTCCAGTTAGGTGGGGCAAACTACGAGAAAGAGGTCAACCGTCGAATCCGACTGGGCCGGGCGGCGTTCGGGAAACTGCGTGTTATCTTTTCGTCTCAAGACACACACCACACCACACACACACACACACCACAGGGTTCACCCTTATTTGATAGAACAACGTTTGATATAATATTACTAAATCGAACAACGTTTAAGAAAATCATCACTTTGTATAATATCGTTTGACAGAATTTTCAGTTCATCGAATATTTATTTGCTAAAACAACATTTGCGCTAATGATCAATAGGTACAGATATTCTATTCCACGAAGTCCGTTTGGCTCTGGTTGTAGTAGTGACGTGTAGTGATAGGCGCGCTAGTGTGTGTAAACGTAGGTAGCGTTAGGAAAGAAATCTGACACGCATTATATATTTATTTAATAAATTATATAGACAATTTAAGTAAATAATATTTAGCTATTAGAATGATAAGTTGCAGAGAAAAGAAACAACAGTTGAAAGTAAATAATATTTTTATTTATTACGGAGAAGAAACAAAAAAATCAGCACTTAATCACTATCAAATTCAATTTCTGATTCGCTTTCGTCAGAATCGTTCCCTTAGTTAATTATGAACTCAAAATCCAGGTCGACGTATTTTAAGTATTCTTTTTCAATTTTTTCAACATGAGCACAGGTTTTTTGCCATGTTTCACTGGTTACTCTATCCAAGCTTTCAAAGATCAGTCTTTCCATGTTCGTCATGTTTTGTTCGATATTCTTTGATGCGATATAATTTTTTACAATACCCCAAATATTTTCAATAGCATTTAATTCTGGGTGATAGGGGGGAAGACGTATGACATCAAAACCCTTGCTCTTAATAAAATCATCAATTTTATACGTTATGTGTTCATCTTTGTGTTTTTTTATAATATCGTACGATTCCAATTTAAGGAGAGATTGCTCAAATGCTATACCCTTATCCCTGAGCCATTGCTGCATGTCTGCTTTCTTTGTAGCTGACGTCGGTAGTTTTTCAGTCCGTGTGTTGTGATATGAAGCATTGTCTAAGACAATGACAGAGCGTGGGGATAAATTGGGTAAAAGTTTTTCGTTTAGCCATTTAACATAATTATCGTAGCTCATATTTGAATGGTAATCGCCAGCTGTTGAGTTGGCTTTATAAATCAATGAAGCATTTTCAATAAATCCATCCTTTGTACCCGCATGCACTAATATAAAGCGAGTGCCTGTGCTAATTTTTTTTAAGAATGGTGTACTCTCTTTCTTTTGTGCCCAGGTGTTGTTTCGCACGTGTGTTGAAAGGACATAACTTTCATCGGTGTACACAATTGGGCGACCTTGACTGCGATATTCTGACATCTTCTTCAAAAATTTTAAACGCCACATTTGTATATCATGACGCTCCGTCAAAACTTTACGGTTATTCTCTGTTTTACGCCACTTGTAACCTAACTTCAGTAACAATTGACGAACAGTTTCGTTACAACAATCAAAACCAATTTTTTCATTTAATACAGTTTTTAACTTAGCCAACGTTGGAATTTCTTTATGGATGACATGGAAATTTTGTATAGTACTGCGAACAACATCGGCTGTAAAATTATCTATTTCTATCTTACTATCCCGCTTTCTTCTTTTCTTCATAGGAGAAGTGAAATTTGATGAGCAGGATGGCAATTCCTTCTCTTCTTTTAATATCCGTTGAACAGATTTCATAGAAACACCTGTAGCCTCAGCTGTACGCCTTGTAATATCTCGTAAATGAGACAAATCACAGTTAGGTTAGGTTAGATAATAATGATAAACGCTAGCTATCATGCTTCGACCCTAGAACAAAACCAAATCGAAATACCTATTTAAGTAACAAGTTTCATAATATTAGATAGATAAACTCTTAATAGCACACAAAAAGTAGTAACAATAGTTAAAAAAAAATGTTACCTCACTGTGGACAACTTTTCTGCGTTTACTTGCCATGCTGACGTTACTCTTTGAATTTTTTAGCGCGGAAACAAAACACTAGTGACTCTGACCGCGTCGCAATCGTGACTGAGCGCTCCCGAGGTTACGCACACTCAAACAGTGTGCACGTACAGACCTTACAACATTCATAGTCAAACGGACTTCGTGAAATAGAATATCTGTATCATGTTCATTTGATGTAATGTTCAGATGGTATAACATGTATTTTATCGAATATTCAATTGGTGTAATGTAATGCAGAAAAAAAAACATTGTAAATATTTGAAAAAATATTTATTTTGAACAAGAAAACAGTTAAACTAATCTTAAATTACTTGCAATTGCTTTTAGTAAATCCAGTTCTGTATACGTTTCAAAATTGCGCAATATGGTCTCAATATTGTCATTTTTTTTAGTGCAAATCTTCTTCTGCTTTGCACTAGGTTCTCCATTTAAAATACACTGTATTTTTCCTTCAACTATATTCATTTCGGCAAGCAGTATAGTAGACAGTTCATAAAATCCGGGGTTTCTTTTATCGACTATACTATTTAACCTGTGGTGCCACGCTTCCACATTATTTTGTGTGCGTGGCAATTTTAAATGGTTCAAATCATGACAACTCCATAAGCTAGGTGGAAACTGGGGGGGTTTGCCATTCTTTCCTACGACATAATTTTCTGCAAACCATTTGGCAATTAATGCACTTTTTTCTGAACAATTTTCTTCCCAAACTTTGAAGTACTGTGGTATTGTTGAATGTGGTAGGAAAGATAAAGCCATGAGACACTTAATTTCCAAGCTGAAGCTGTAATCCGTTCCGTACAGTTTTGCAAGGCCACTTGATTGAATCTTCCTATAAATAATTTGTCCAAAATGGAACGAACAGCATTTAACCATAATATTTTCCAAATTTTGTCGTGCACATTGAATTGCAGTAATTTCGAAGTCCATCATACAATATTTCACCTTTATAACAATATCGTTTTCACAAAAATACTCATTTATTAAGTCGAATATTTTATTGTACGTTGTTTTGTCCTTATTAGTGCACAACACAAATACTAACGGCACGGTGGACCTATGTTCATTCAAAATTCTAGAATAAATTGTATACAGTTGTAAAAATAATTCTGGTACAGACTTAAAGGTACCATCCATATACCACATCATGCTTTATCCTAGTTGAGTCATCAATTTTTTGTTGATAAATAATAACTCTCTTATTATCATTAAATATTTCATCCTTAATTTCCAAGTTTCCTTTTTCTAATTTAAGATAATCATTGTTAATATCAAAATATATATCTTTTGGTTCAACAAACACAGGCTTATTTTTATGCTTTTCTCTGTAAATTATTTGCTTTAACGCACTGGTCGTTGGTAACTGTGATGCAATATCTGAATCTGTACTTTTTAAGACTGTTTGCAAAATCTGACACGGTTTTAAACGGTTGTTCTTAAGTGCTTCTTCTTTTAATTCACTTATTACACTTGAAGTTAGTAATTTACATGCACTGGGTTCGTGATTATGTTCGCCGCGGCTTAACACTGTATGTTGATCATTATCTGTGTCGCGTATAGTTATAGCACGCGACGAACACTTATCCTTGTTTCTTTGTTCACAGGACCAATAGTATTTATTCACCACTTCCTTATTTTTGTTGAACGGAAACCCATCTATATTTAGCTTCATTCCACCTCTCTTGCTAAGGAATATGCTGCACATTTCGAAACAATTTTAATTACCTATACTTAACAATTTAGCACAAAAAATAAATAATGTTTACTTAGTAATGACTTATGATGAAACACAAATCATTATAGTGCATGACAATGACAACCTGCATGATGCATTTTTCTTGGTACTTACCTTCATATTTACGATTATAGTAAATCTTAATATTGTTCCACTTACATCTACTAGATGGCGTTAGAAGTACGGCGCGCGGCGTGGCATTAATTCGATAGGTGAAGAACAATGTTAGTTTATAGACGATGAAAGAAACGAATTATTAATGAACTAAATATTCGATCCGATCTTTCGACTAAATCATTATTAGTGTAGTGAAACATTAGTTTAAATAAAATTAGTGCATTTGAAAATTCGGCGAAATGAAATTCAAATGAAATTAGTTCAAATAAATAATTACGCTAAATCAAAATTTACCAATGAATTATTCGGTCAAATGAATAATTCTTCGAAATGACTTTATTGCAACTAAAATTCGATTTAGTAATATTATATCAAACGTTGTTCTATCAAACAAGGGTGAACCCACACCACAGTGTCTCAAGACGAAAGTCTACGACCAGAGCGTGTTGCCAGTGATGACGTATGGAACTGAAACGTGGTCGCTCACAATGGGCCCATCAGAAAGCTTAAAGTTACCCAAAGAGCAATGGAGATGGCAATGCTCAGAGTTTCCTAGTGTGATCGGATCAGGAATGACGATATCCGCAAGAGAACCAATGTTACCGACATAGCCCGAAGGATTGTCAAACTGAAGTGGCAGTAGGCAGTAGACTTGCGCATAGTAGTTCGGGACTGGGAGCGCTCATTTTAGTTCGCGGCTCTCTGGCGAACTAGTTCGGTCATTTAGTTCAATCACTGAGTGAGCTAATAAGCTGAGAACGGCAGATCGTTCGTGAGCTTTGCAATTTGCTCTTTACTCCTACGCGCGATTTTTTGTTTGTAAATTTTGTAAAATAGTTATTTTTTTATTTATATACATTTTACTCGTTGTATTTTCATTGATTGAATAGTTCAATAGAAAACAAAAAAACTTAAAAAACATACGTGTTTATACTCGTAAGTTATTACTTTCAACAGTTTGAAATACAGCTTGATAACACTCTGTTGCACGCTCATGTACCTTACAGTACATGTGTCTTACGTTATCATCACATCAAAGCTAGATATGACAAAGTTATCGTGGTTGTTAATATACATATATAGGCAGCATAATCGACCTCGCTTTCTACTCGACAGGATTTCTTTTGGATAACTATAGGAATTTCGTGCAGAGATATTTTAATATACAGTTGGTTTTGAAAATTCAACTCGTGTATACAATTCTAAAAAATTGATGACGAAAATCTTAAAAGATTAACGATGTATAGTTGGAGTATCATCATTATCTTAAACTCTTACTACGTTGGTAAAAATATTCAAATGTATTTTTATTGTGAAAACGATACTATTTTCGACCTAGTAGCAGCTGTGGCCATAATAACTTTCGATATTAATATATTGTATGCCACTTTGATAATAAAGTTACTGGAGAAAGCACTTAGAGAATGGATCGCAAATTTTAAGAAATCTGAATTAGTGGCAGAATTAAAGTATTGGGAAATGTTCGATGTATACCTTAATATTCAGAAGGCGTATCAGATTGCGGAGAAAGCGTTTCAACCATATGTACGTTTCCTCTTTTATATCCATGTTAAGTTTAAGCTAGAGCTAGTTAAGGCCAGGACTCTTTCGTTCATAACACGATATTTACAACTTCACTCGATCATAAAAAATGGCAAAAACAGGGTAATTATTAATTAATTAGGACCTTTGTCGATTTTGCTGGCTCGCTGCGACCCCCGTAAGGAAGTTGCATTTATAGGTAAAATTAGGAACCTACTTGCTTTCGTCACAGTACTGGCAGTAGCAGGTACCATAAATTTATATTTATAATAATAACGTAAATACAAACTAGTTGATATTGTCGTTTTTAATATTACAATATGCAGACAATAACATGAGCACGACTACAACAAAAAAAATCTTAAAAAAAGGAATGACAAAAGCAATAGACGAAAATAAAAACCAAATATTAAAATACAGTAAGAATATTGCTTACTGCCAGAAATCGTAGACAGTAGAAATGAAAGTGGTATGCCAATAAGACACCATGCATTGCAAGATAAAGAAAATGAGCAGCCTGATAAGTGCATCCAGTACCTACACACTCTCTGCCTCAACTATTCAAACAACTACTATGCAAATATTCGTGATTTTTATTATAATTTTTATACTTTTTTTTCTCGTGCGTAAATAATTATATCTTTAATTATATTGTGTCGTTATTCTTATTTCTAATAAAGAATTGATTGTCATGTGTCAAATAAAGGACAATCAATTCATTTTTGCAATTAAATTGGGTTGATGACAAAAAAATCTAATTATTCCGTCAATTAGATTATCAAAAAATATTGGACACGTATTTTTCCTTTTGTCACGTAAACAAAAAATGAAGACGATGTAGTGCGTTGAAATTTCGCATGACGTTACACTTGAGTTAAAATTGTACCACATTTTACTCAAAAGTGACGTAAGAAGCACTCCTTAACCATGACGCGTTTTGGCTTTGTAATTTTTATTTATTTATGTTTTTAAACTTAATGTACAATAGTGGTACATAGGCGGACTTAATGCATCAAGGCATTCTCTACCAGTCAACCTTTGGGTTAAAAAGACTACACTGTGGTAGGTTTACAACAAATAAAAATAAAATTTAAAATAGAATTTTGTTTCGGAAAGAATACACAAATAATATATATTATACTAATAAAATATATATATATGCAAAAACAATAAACTAATAAATATGATATTTAATAATCTTACTGATTAAGAGAATTCTTAATTATCATGACGAAGAACAACTAAGAATGACAAGCTTTTAAGTACTGTAATTGATTTGATAAGGCAAAAAATATGTGTACAAAACGACACGACGTTTGATAAATCTAACTTACGGACTAAATAGAAGTATTATTTTTTTTACCCTGGAAGCATCCAAACTACCAAACCTACCAAACATAATCGAACAAAAAACAGACAAAAATAAATTAACATGAATTCCGTAAAACAAAGTTAACTGTACCTACTGTTACAATTTAACGTTACAAACATACAAGCAAACAAACGAACAAAAAACAGACAAAAATAAATTAACATGAATTTCAAAACGAAATTAACCTACTGTTACAATTTTATACTGGGACGCAAAATTTTTGCACAGCGGAGTCAGCGAGTTCATTTGAACTGGGCGTTTGCGCGACTTGCTGCGCGCGTAGAAAAGTAACGCTAAGTGCCTACTGCGCTCGCGCTGGCTTAAGTATACGTCAATAGATTCTCTCTCAAAAAAAAATTGGAAATAAAAAAAAACTTGTGTCACAAGTTACATTTCAAGCAGACTGATGTAAAGTCTGTGATTGAACTAAAATAATTTCTTCTAACTGTATCAGACCCCTTGAAACGCCACTTGTTTTTATTATTATGAAGCTTACAAACAAGTCACGGGAAACTTCTCATGGGTTAATAACGACTATTAGTTTTTATTTCCTTACAGATAATATTTTATACATCATTGACAGCATTCCACTTTTTGAGTAACTTCGCACGTTTTTTAGCCTTTGTACAGTTGGTGCAAAGTGAACTAGTAAGTAGTTTTATTCAGTTAAAATAACAGTTTTTTAGTATTTCTAAATTAAAAGATCAAAGGGTTGTAAACTTTGTGACTGCATTTATTTTCTAATTTGAACGTAAATTTGTAAATTTACATGATATATTTCCTTTTTCGTTACATTTGTCCCTATCGACGTCTCTATTTTTGGCCTTCGGCTTGACCATGTCACAAAGTTTTTCGTTCGAATGATTTTCAATGAACTCAACTTTTCACAAAACTAATTCTGTGTTTACATTTCAGATTATCATAATTGCAATTTCTTCTTTCTCTTGGCTTGTCAAAAACATTATCCTGCTAATTATGCTAAGTGTGGCGTTTGAGAAGTTTTATATAACCATTAGAGATGCTCGCTGTGCCTGTTTCATAGCTATGACTTCACAAGATTGTTCAGGTAATATTTTGTTATTGGTTAACATACATTTTGAAAAACTAATGAACAAATAATAACAGCCGCTCAGGTCGGTCTTCAAGATTACGCAACGCTTGCTGAGGTCGGTCCGTGGATGTGTGCTCGTCTCGTCGCAATCATTTGTACATCTTCGACAATCGTTACGAGTAGAAAGTAGAAGCCATGAAAGGCGAACGGGTTGTATGGGAGTTTCGTACACCTAATAAAATATCGTGTTTTGGGATATTTTTTGTTTTAATTGGTAGTCAATACGATAGGCAAGCCTTTTTAAAATTTTTAGATTTTTAGAAGTTGGGACCTAAAAGTTATAACCCGTTTTATTTTTGAGGTTATGTCCCAATAAATATTATTACAGGTAGGCACATAAAATTGTTTTGGTGAAAAAGGATATGTTCTAGATAGCTGGTGCTATCTTTGTAGTGTTTTGCTTATCATTAAGTTGGCAAATTGACATGAGAATTGTAACTATTCAGTAGGGTGCTTAAGGCTCTCCTTAAGCACCCTACTGAATAGTTACAATTCTACCTACGTCCAGCAGCGGTCTGCAATAGTTTGATGATGTTGATGAAGTGCTGATGGAGTTTTGAGTGTGGGTAAATAAAACAACTTTGTTTTTGTAGGAACTTACATATTTTATTTAATTGTTCTTATAATTACTTAATCGATTCTTAATTTTATTTCATCTAAGAAAGGGGCAGGTAGCTCAACTCAACGTAAGAATAGCCAGATAATTTGCTTAATTGCTCAGATGCAGTTACAAACCACAATCCAAAACAACAGCAAAGAACTGAACAGAGACTCGGAAAGATTTTCCTAACCTGTCAATAAAATAATTGCCAATACAAAAAAAAACATTGATGGCGAAAATAATTCCTAGAATTAAATAGTTAATTATTAAGATTGTATGCAATATTTATTCATTGTAAGGTATAATGTGTAATTGGTTAATTATATTTACTGTTATTTCTATTTTTAAATATATTTAAATCTTTTAATTGCTATAATTAATTAATCCGGACTTCTAAAAATACTAATGTTGCATGAAAATGAATGGTTTAGTTGCCTTAATAAGTGGTACAAATTCTATCACAGAACTACAAAAAAAGTATGTTGTACGAATTCTGCCGTTCGCCTTTAACCAGTTTTGCCAAGGGGTATCGTATTGACCAGTAACTGAATTGGGGAGTGCAGATAGGAAGTCGCTCCATGTAGAATGGATGCATGGTATTCAGCAGCATTCGGTTAGAATGAAAGCCGACCCCAACATTGTTGGGAAAAGGCTAGGTAGATTGATTGTTAACATTCTTTTACAGACATAATTAGCTGGTCTTACCCGTGTTAGGCATCAGTGGACCTAGAAAAATAAACGGAATTGGAAGCAAAAATTTATTAACGAATGAAATAACGCAATCTGTTATTTTTATATTTATATGTATTATTAATTAATAGGTACACATACACACATTGGTACTCATTAACTGTGAGTACAGCTAAGGGACTGGAATTCCTTGCCTTAGTCTGTGTTTCCTGATAGCTACAACCTAGGAGTCTTAAAGTCAAGAGTGAATAAATTACTTCTAGGCAAGCGTCATCTTTGACCACATCATCGCTTACCAACAGGTGAGATAGTGGTCAAACGAGTGCCTATCAACGGAGAAAAAATGTTAAACGGCTGATCAATTGTCTGCATCAGACATGCGTTCGAGAAATTATATTCTAGTTAAAACCGAATGTGTTATTATATTCTTAAAAAAAGTCCCTGTTATCATTTTAACTACCGACTCTTAAAATTCAATCTTAAACCATTCTAAATGCGAAAACTCAAGGAAAACAAGTAAGAGATGAACGGTGCTAAATTACTAAGCGGGCCATAAGACGAGATATCTTAAAACCCCAACCGCTCTGTCTAGAGTCTGCCGATTAAGAGTTTTTATCTTTTCAGGCATACAAAGAAGATTTTGCAAGAACATCCAACGGAACCAAAAAGCAAGATTTAGTAAGATAAGCGCGTGTGGTTTGTTCATCGTAGACGCCGAGCTACCTATACGTTTGCTAGACGTTATAACCACTTATAGCATTGTAATTTTACAGTTTAGATATTTGTAGTTCTACAGTCACCATCTTTCCGACCATTTCCCGTAAAATCAAAATCAAAAGTCATTTATTCAAATTAGACTGAGTGCCAGCACTTTTTGAACGTCAAAGTTCTCCAAAACGTCAACCCATCACCACTTCCTAGTGTTTTAGCTGGGAAGAAGTGGCGCTACAAACTCCCCAGCAAAACATCTGTCTGTTAAGTTTTTAAAACTTGAATTTATACAGATCAAGTACATTTTTAACTACGACAAATTATCTAATTAATATTTATCAAATCTAGTGTTCCAGGCTGGCTTCGTTTATTGGTATGTTTAAGTTAGCAACTTATCCCTAAGTTTTGTAAAAATTAAGAAAAATTGCAATTTTTGCAAATTGTGGGAAATTAACCTAAGTCTTCAATTAAATGGCAAAAAAGGCTAAAATGAGGATTTTTTTAAATTTTCTTATTGTAAAGATAAAAAAATATATGATCTGTGTTTCAATCATTGACACAAATCACAAAATCACAGCGATTTGGCATGCTTAAAATCAGTTCGTCAAAATCACTTTGAGGAATGGCCGCCCACGTTCTTTCTGACTAGTCAAAAAGTTGTGGGGTATGCACGACATGCATACTCGGCAGAGCTCTACTTTGAAACATATCCCATGCGTACTTAATTGGTTTGAGGTATGGCGATTGAACAGGCAGGCAGGATTCATTTTTTCGCCGTATTGGTTCTGAAGAGTCTGTATTTTTGTATTAATTTTTGTCTGGAGACTTAGTATGAGAAAATTGCACAAAAAAGCGTTATTTCCAATTTAAATCTTCGTTTCGTTAGGGAAAAAAAACAACTTGTGTTGCCAGTCTTATTATTTTTTTCCGGTCCTTTGTTAGGCGAGTAAGGGGCCGAAGAAAACTCGCAGAGGCCACGTTAGACATTTTGAAATGTCTATACAGGGCCTCCGCGAGTTGGCTGGAATGGCCATACCACGGCTATCAGTACAATCCCGGAAGTACGGTCAAGATCCCTACCAGCATCTTATTGGATTATACATCCTTTTAAATAAATAAATAAATAAATAAAAGATCTTTATTTCAAACATCACATCCATATGTTGTTAGTGCTAAGTTAGTAACATAATATGCGTGCTTATATACTATATTAGTATTGTTAGTAGGTAATTACAGGAGAGTTTATTTTTGTAAACCCGTAGCTACCTCCACCCAGTGTCTTTGGATGGGGCAGTCCGGTCTGTCAGCAATCATTTTCAGGATGCTATTCCGACTGTTACGTAAGCGCTGCAGTAAAGAAGCCGCTTTCTTACGCATGATGGCGTGAAAGCCATCCGTGCGAGCTTCTGCAAACATGCCCGACGCACTGCAGCGCCACGGCAGCCGTACCGAGCTTGTTTGCTTTTGCGAATCTCCACTCAGATGGGCCAATAAAGGCAAGCCGGAGATGAGGAACAAATTATTATTTCATGAAATGGAAAATATCCGCTGATATGGTCTTGCCAGATCAATGACAACTCAGCGTTTAATTATATGATCATTCTTGCCGCAAAAGAAACTCTTTTTCCCACGGCTATTTCATCATATGGTCAAACATTAGTGATCATATCATAAAATAGTTACATTCTGATTCAGATTCAGAGTATTTATTTGTAAACATAGGTTACAGATACACAGGTGTGTGAGATGTTACATTTTTGTAAGTTCTTATCGTATCCATTAGGCGTGCAAATTTTTGTCTAAGTTTAAATTACTCGTATTTCATTTCACGATATCAAATTAAAATGAAAGAAAAAGCTAATGTTGTATATAAAAAAATTGTTAAAACAGAAATGTAAAAATAAAAATAGGATAATGTCAATTAATAAAATTAATACAAGGATGTTAAAATAAGTAATAAATCAATGAAATATTTTAGAACATTAATAATAAAATCTAAGAAAGTTCAAAAATAAATGTCAAAAAATTAATTATTTAAAAAAGAAAAATATAAATATTGGATTATGTCAATTAATTTTTATAAATTAATTGACATAATGTCAACAGTAAAAATTATAGTATAATGTCAACTAGGTAAAAATAAAATGCAAGAATGTCAAAAAAGAAATGATGACTTAATGCTTATTATCTGAAGGAGGGATTATAGAATTGTCATCCAGATAGTCCTTTATTGAGTAGTAACATTTATCGATTAAAATTTTCATAAGTACACTTTTGAATTTGTCCAGATTTATGGATTTTGATATATCAGGCAGCTTGTTAAATATTTTTGTGGCCATACAGAAAGTACTCATTAGGGCTGTTCTGCCATGTATTATTTCGAGCTCTAACTTATTTTTGTCGCGTAACTTTCTATAGTAGCTCTAGGAAGCTATTTTGTATTGCGAGATGTGTGTTTTGGCAGATATATTAGTCTCGTAGATGTACAATGACATTATGGGTGGCTGGTACTATGGCTGCAAGAGCGAGCGAAGCGACCTCGGGACTTGGGATAACCCGACTCGGATAGGTTAGGTGAGAAGGGAATGGCGCGAGACCCCGCCATTCCCTTCATGGCTGTTTTTTTTAAACCACCCATAATTAGGACCCATACGGAGCCGGACTCCGTCGACTGGGCTGACCGCTTAAGTTACGTTTGAAGTTGTCATTTTATGACGTGGCAAGGTATTTCATGATATGGCCAAACGTGGATTGATATATCATTAAACGTTGACGTTTTAACGATATTGACACTTTTCATTGGCCACATCATGAAATGGCCAATTCCATGATATGGACACGATATACATATACATAATAAAGCTGATGAGTTTGTTTGTTTGAACGCGCTAATCTCTGGTTTTGGAAAATTATTTTTGTACATGATATCCACATTCATAAGGAATACGGGACGAAGTCGCGGGCTTAAGCTAGTTCAGTTCATTATATGTTATCACTTTAAATTGTGGGATAGTAATTGAAATCAAACGAATCGGTTGAATTGATTTAATTCTATTTATAATTGCATTACTTGAATTATATTGTGATGATAGAAAAGTTGTACATAAAGTTATTACGCAAATGCAAGGGGAGCTGTTTTACTGTAATCTATAAGGAAAGGTTCAATTGGATACCTAGTTTTCTTAGGTTACCTGAAAATCCTCACCATAAACCATTCCATTTTATTAAGTATAACTAGAGATCGGATATCCGGATAAATGTTTGCCTTAAGTTAAGAGGTTATATTATGGCTATTATGGATGCTCTTTTTCATCTAAAATAATGTTGGGTAAATATGCATCCGATCTTTAATTATTGTAACGCACGATACAGATTGACACTTTTTAATTTTTATAATTTAACCAAACAACTGAATCGTTCTAGATGATTCAGAGCAAATTGGCTGAGTTTTAATACGGACGAGCGGAACTCTAAAAAATGTCATGCAAAACTAAATGAATTATACAAAAATAGCGATAACAAACAAGTTGATGAACATATATTAGTCCTACATAATTTCATAAAGTGCTAGGTAGGTAGTCAATTGCGTGCCTTGCAACCATTAATATTAACCGCCGTAAAAGCCTGCTGTCAAACGTAACTAACATGTACTCATATTTTAAAAACTATTTAAAATCAAACAGAAACGCTGGTAAAGTAATCGGTATTATTCCAATAGTTTCATCCAATGAAATTTCACATGATCACGTGATTGAGAATGATTTGCAATCAGTCCTAAGACCATTGAATTTGATACTACGCCTTTTCTTTTGCGCAAAGTATTCGATTCGAGACAACATTATCACATCTAATACTTTTTTTTACAACTTATTCCGAATATTTGGCATGTTAATATTTCGCTGTATACTGTTGTATGTATGGATCATTTTTATCATAGAATATTGTGATTTAATTTGGGGCGATTTAAGTTTTTTGTTTTCCTCGAATGTGGTCCTTGACTTTATTGTCTTCTTTATTGGGGATTTGGTGAACATTGTATTAAGTATCATGCACAGCGACTATAATATCATGATGGTTTTGAAAATTCAATACTTGCTTAAAACTTTACAAATAAATCGTATAGAACTCAAAGGATTACGTCGTAGTTGCTGGATTTGGGTTTTATTTTTAAATTTTTTGTATATAGGGTTTGTAATATGTTTGCATTGCATTTATGAATTGGACATTTTCGATATGACATCGCTATACGTGGTCATCGTTTTAGATATTAATGTATTATATGTATTTCCCTTTTTCGTCATGATTGAAAAAATGCTTCGTGTTTGGATTAAAAAAGTTCAAAATTCACGAAGCAGCTCACCTCACCTCACCCACTCAGAGACAGGGCACTGGAATCTGATATTTGATATATATCTAAATATAATTGATATCTACATGATTATAGAGACAACGTTGCGTTATATGGTACGTTTATTACTAAAATATACTGTAAAGTAAGAAGAACTAAAATTTATAATTAAAGATCGACGTATTTTAACAGAGTTAAAAAAAGGAGGAGTAGGACTGTATGTTTTTCTTTTTTCGTTTTTTTTTTATCATTTTCTTCTATTTCCAGATAACATTTTATGTAATAGCAACCACTTACTTTAATTTGAAGAATCTAGCAATGGTGTTAATTGTATTAAAGAAAATTAATAAAAGAGGAGAATCTAGAGTGAGTAGTCGTCATATCGTGACAAGTCGTTGACAAAGTCTATAATTTCATCTTGAATGAAAACTATTCTATACGAATCCCCGATCAGTCTTTAATAATTATTACTATTCATGTTCCGATTGCAGCACATCTTTCTTCTAGTTGCAACTCAATTTAACAACTTCAAGAGCATCTTCATAATTATACGTTTGAGCGTGGAATGTGAAAGGTTCTATGCAGCAATGAGAGATGTTCAAACCACCTGTGTTATACTCATGAAGTCAAGACATTGTTTTGGTACGTGTTTCTTTTCCGTTGTATGGTACTGTAGAAACATTTTTTTATGTTTTTTGAACCAACCAGTTATTTTCCAAAATCCGTCTATAACAGTCGACTATACCTATTAATTTGTTTAGTTTTAAAAACTGAACATTGTGTAATGAATTGTTTTAGGTATCGATCGGAGAGTTTGCAAGAATATCCGACGTGTACAAAAAGCATCCTTCAGAAAAATGAACGCATGCGGCTTGTTCATTATAGACGCTCAGCTATCTCTAAAATTATCAAGTTTTATTACATCCTATACCATTGTTTTATTACAGTTTGTATTTCTGTAATATGTTTTTGTTTACCTTTGATATCAACAGAAGCAAAGATACGTTTGTTTGAATCTGAACTAAATATAAAATTGTTTTCATTCAAAAATCTTTTATTAATGGGATGCTATCACCAAGATTCATGGGCACCGAGGATATTCTTTAGAGAAATATGCGTAGTTTTTGGTGGGACAGGCTATGAGAGTGAAGCTATGCTGCGAAGGTTTCAGGACGAAGAAAAACATGACACGGACTGCATGCCCTCTGGCACGTATCAACGGCGTGTCCCTGTGCAAAACGGTGTTAGTTACGGTAATTTCCGGATATCATTTTCGTTCCCGTTCTTTTAGTTATAGATGTTTACCTATATTATCGCGTGAAATGGGTAGGTCAAGAAAGAGCTAGTGAATAGTTTGGTCGTGAAAACTATTTCATATACCTATTTGAAAATCGCTCATAAGAGAATTGGTATAAGAATATTTTTTACCTGTCACGGTCCTAGCACGGCCACGGTATGAAGCGGTGTAATTGACAGACTCTATAACGAGGTTAGCAACAAATATAATTTTATAGCAGATGTTACTAAACACCTCCCTGGTCGCATAGGTCGAGGCAAAGCGCCAGCACGATATTCACCGTAATGCGTTTCCGAACGCACCTTTCCGCATGCGCCTCGCGAAGACCTATACTAGCCGTGCCGCCGCAAAAATCAGCTATTGATTGGCTGTTGGTTAGGTTGGTAGAATTGTATAAGTTTTGTTCGTCGTCATTGGGATTCTGACTCTTGTGTCGTAATAATGTGATTAGTTTTATTTTACACTTTTATTAAAGTTTATGCCAATAATAAAGCCCTTTTCACTAAATCTGACTCACCCCGACTACAATTCGTGTTACATAAAAACTGGCCAAATGCGAGTTGGACTCGCGTGCAAAGGGTTCCGAAAGAATTTCGTTTTTGTAACGTGTTATTTTAACACTATGGATTTCTTAAAGGTTTTCCTGTAATCGATTGGTAATGAACTATTGCATTTCTTTTCCAAATTTTAGGCTCAGTAGCTTCGGAGAAGGGATATTGAGATAATGGTAATTCTTGAATAACTGCAATATCAATTATTTTAAAATTATGAATAAAAATATACTTAATTGTAACATTCACAATAAGCCCTTCCATTTGACACGGTACGGTGTGTTTTTTTTCTTGTTTGTACCCCAAAAGTGACACACTACTCAACATTTATTTATTTACATAAAGCGTCCATGTTTGGGTCATATATTTGTACCAAATTTCAACAGAATTGGTCCAGTAGATAATGAGAAAATTGGCTGTGACAGACAGACAGACCCGGGTTACTAAGTCCTGTTTAGGCGCACGACGCACATGCGTCGATTTGAAAGATTTAGACTGCCAAAATATTTTTTCTTGCAAATTATTGATCTTTGTAAAATTTACGATGAAACACACAAACATAAGCATGATACTTAATCTTAAATTGAAAAACAATTTTAACTTCTGAGCCACGCAAAGTAATTGGCAAGACCTTATCAAGGCCACTATCATGTTTGAAAATCACTACTTCTATCATTTTTAACATTATAGGCTAGTTGGTGTCGAGCTGCGTAAACAAAGGGAAGTTAGTATTCTGAGGCCTTTGACCGATATGCTGAGCAGAACCATGTCATTTGTGTTAACTGAGGTTCCGGTTCCGGTGCTGCTGAGTTCCTCGATCAAGTCATTGATATGAATAGATGGACTTTTAATTGTATTCAGTAACTTGACAGTTCAAAGACAATTTTTAAAAGAATAAATCGTGTTATCCTGTTTTGAAGAGAATTAAACCACTGTTGTACACATACTAAAAAACAAAACCGGTGATGCGTCTGATCAAATCAAAATCAAAGACATTAATTCAAATTAGGCTGAATGCCAGCTCTTTTAGAACATCAAAGTTCTACATAAAGACAGTTGGCACCCCAAATCGCCCGCCCGTCACTACTTCCTGGTGTTTTAGCTGGGAAGAAGAATTGGCGCAACAAACTTTCCAGCAACACATCTGCCCGCTGTGTTAGAAGAACTAGCATTAATACAAAAGTATGAAAAGTATTTTTACGAAGAAAACAGTACAACAAACACGTTAAAAAGTTCAAAATTCACGAAGCACCGCCGACTCAGAAACGGCACTGGAATCTGATATCCGATGAACAGGGCGTACCACTGATATGCAACATGGAGGGAAAGTACCTTGAATATTGACCTGCAAAATGCAAAAAAACGAATGAAAATTTGAATTTCACGGGCTACCCTGGCGCTTTCACCTTAAAAGAACAAAAGTCATCGCTATCGCGCCGACCCACCGCTGCACCGTGCTGTTTCTGTACCGAATTCTTTGCTGTAGTGCTTTTTAATGGCTACGTGTTCATTTCTAATCATTATAAATAACATTGAAATATTTTAAAATAATGTAAATAAATTGCTTTTTGGCACTTTTTTCAACCTATTAGTATCTTCTAACGTACATACCATCCATCCACCATCCATCCACCCAGCCATCTATTGACATCATTAAGGCGATTGAACTTCTCAAGATAATTCATCATTCGGTCGCTCGGGTTCAATAAAACAATCTAATCGTCCTCTAGATGGCGCTCTAATAATTGATTAATTTCTAACTACGCATTGTTTACGATATTGATAATAATTATTTAGTACTCACAATGTGAACAGCCTTAACTCCTTATTCTTCGCTTCTTTACCACAAACAGATGATAAATAATATCAAAGCACGGAAGGCCAGGGCTCAACAAAAACATGCAACAGTAACCGTTCAAAATAAATTTGTAACATCACTAGTATTTTTTCAAATTTCGTGTTCTGCGCCGCTTTGTCGCGCATGTCAACTTGCACTCGTAAACTTACACACGACATACGTCATTTCATTTATGCTTATTCCAAAAGCCTTCCAAAATTAAATGTTAGATCAAACTCTCGCGAATAAGTACCTACCAATGTTATTAAAAATTCAATCGTTTAGTATAGAAAAATGAGAGGTCCGAGAAGCCAAATACAGAAGCTAACGGGTCTGAGCAAGAGAGCATCAATATCGTATCACAGAGTTTTTCGTTCTTCTTTTGTATAGTGTTAGAGCGAGATCGCATTGGCATTGCACGAGGCAGGGACGCAGAACAACAACAACAAGCAACTCTCTGTACCGCAAAATGAATGAAGGAGATATTCTGCCCAGTAAAGCGCGCGGTAGAATGCGCGCGAAGTTTAAAGTTGATGTTCATATCAATTCGTACAATTATGTTTTATGCTTTTAAAGGTGTTATGTATTTTATATTGTTGAAGTAAACGGACGAATGGTTAATAAAGCCGGGCTCCTCGGCGTGTACGACCCCTTCGCCGCTGCTTCGTACGTCTCTGGAGTTGTCTGGAGCTTCGGACGCGAGAGGTCGCCGCCGCCGATCGCCTCGACGAGGACACGGCGGTGCTCAGCCCAAGCAGGGCAGACCTCCACCGTATGCTTCACTGTGTCCTCCGGGCGATCCTCACAGTGCTGACACCCGGGCGTGTCCTCCCGCTTAATCCGGAACAGGTACCTCCCGAAACAGCCGTGTCCGGTAAGTACCTGCGTCAGGCGGAAGGTGAGGACGCCGTGGCGCCTCTCCAGCCACTCCTCAAAGAGGGGTCTTATCGCCGCAAGTGTGGCGTGCCCAGCGCTGGGTTGCGACAGTCGCCGTTTCCATATCGCCATGGTATCCAGCCGGAGCTCCGTCCGCCGCGTAGCAATTTGCCGTGGCAGCGGAGTTTCGCCCCGGCGAAGCGCCTCCAAGCGCCACGCGTAAACGTGCGCGAGGGCTCTCGCCTCCAGATCCCATGGCGTTAATCCGGCAAGGAGGCTCGCCGCCTCGCCGGAGACCGTGCGGTATCCCCGGGCCAGCCGGATGGCCATGACCCTTTGGGATGCGTTGAGCTGGCGGGCAGGTCGCCCCTTCAACGTCAGTGCCCACACTGGGGCCCCATAAAGGGCCATGGACCGCACGATCCCCGCATAGAGCCTCCGGCAGGAGGCGTTTGGACCCCCTAGATTGGGCAGGAGCCGCTTGAAGGCAGCCCCGGTCCGCTCCAGTCTTGGAGCCAAACATCGGAAGTGCTCCTCGAAGTTCCATCGGCTGTCGAGAACGAGCCCCAGGTACCTGATCGTCGACCCGACGCCGATGTGAACCCCTCCTACTGTTATTTGGGATCCAATTGGTGGCCCATTCCGAGAACCATAAAAACACATGGCTTCGGACTGTCGTCAGCGTAGCAGACTACGTTGACGCCGCAAGGGAGGTCGGCGCGCAGCACCTAGTCGTAGCCGATGTCCCACAGGAGCGGCCCCAGAACCGAACCCTGTGGAACACCGCACGACATCTCTCGCCCGTTCCATTCTCCCCGGTGACCGGGGTATATGACGGCCCTGTCCGTCAGATAGGCCTCGACCACGCGACGGAGGTAGGTCGGCATCCGGTGATACCGGAGTGCCTCCCTGATGCAACTCCAGGGCAGGGAGTTGAAGGCATTGGCGATGTCAAGAGACACCGCCAAGACGACCCTGCCCCGGGACACCGCATCCCCCGTCGTGAGGGCTCTCACGCGCATGATGGCATCCACCGTTGAGCGCCCCGTGCGGAAACCGAACTGGTTCTCCGCCAGATTCGGCCCCACCCTCACCAGGTGCCCGACGAGGCGGTTTGCTATCACTCTTTCAAAGAGCTTGCCCACCTCGTCGAGCAGCACGATGGGCCGGTAAGCGGACGGAGAGTCCACAGGGCGCCCAGACTTCTTACTGAGGACCAGTTTCCTCGTCTTCCAACGAAGTGGGAACTGGCCTCTCTCCAAGCATGCGCTTAAGAACCCCCTTAGTCGAGGCCCGAGAGCCTCCAAGGCCAGGACCCAGGCTTTCCCAGGTAAGCCATCGGGTCCTGGGGCGGTATTTTTGGCCTTCAGCCTGTTTACCGCCACTCTCAGGTCTACCTCAGTCACCTCCGGAGCGTTGTCATCGTCGTCGCTGACGTCGGTGTGGTCCGCATCGGGCACCGCAGGTGGCGGAGCCATACGCGGGGGAGCATGCTCCCCTCTCGAAGGGAACAGAGCGCTCACCACGTCCTCCATCAGCTGGGGCCGGAGACTCTGCGTCAACTTTCCCAGGTGCGGAGTTTATCCCGCACCATTTTATAAGGGCGCCCCCACGGGTCCCCGTTCAGAGACTCCAGCATCTCCTTACGAGCCAGATCCCTGACTCGCAGGATCCCTGACTCGCAGGATCCCCGCTTGGAGGGCGACCTTCGCAACTCTGTATTCCTCGTACAGCTCTGCCTCCCTGGCCTGCGCATCCGGAGGCTGGATGCGGAGCCTGCGATGCCTGGTGTACAGGCGCCGTGCAGCAACGCATGCCTCGCGCAGCGATGCCAGCTCCCGCGACCACCAGTACACCTAGCGGCGGGCGCGTCCTGGCTGGACCCGGGGCATTGCCACGTCATATATTTCGGACATGGTCTCCCGGAACCACTCCACCTCGTCGTTGATGTCAGCAGGCCTGTCTGGTGGTGACACCCAGGCCTGCACGATCGAGGCTGGAAGCCTCCAGGAGAAGCTCCCGGTATTGTACCGAAAGAGAGAAAGTTTTTAAAGCTCAAAAACGCTGCCTACGAGCAATATTTGGATTAAAAGTTACTGACAGCTGTGTTCTAATTTTTAAAAGTCATTATTTGTTGACATTTCTGTGTCTTTATATTTTAGAAATTGCTCTATTTGTTAAATGTAATCGGCGTCTATTTTTAACTATGTCGAAAAGCAGATACCGAGATGTAACTCTGCTATCTCAATACTAAAACTTGTTACGCATAGGACTGCTTTGTTGAGGAAAAGTGTTTTTGGTATGGCACCGGCTATTTTTAACCACATTCCTAATTCCATAAAAGAGGAACCAATAACAAGTTTCAAAAACAAAATAAATGTACTTTTAATAAATAATTGTTACTACTCCGTATCGGATTTTCTAGCTGATAAGTTTTAGTTGTGTATCAATGTTTTGTGTGAATCATTGATGATGAACTGCATCAATGTTTGCATGCCAAAATGGTAGAATGTACAAGAATCATTTAATATTATTGTAAATTACTGTAAATACCTACATTGTGAGCAAATAAATATTCTATTCTATGATTCAGAGCAAATTGGCTGAGTTTTTAAACGGACGAGCGGAACTCAAAAAAACATCATGCATAATTAAATGAATGAAACAAAAATAGCGATAACAAACAAGTCGTCATTAACATATTGGTGCCACATAATTTCATAAAGTGCTAGGTAGGTAGTCAATTGCGTGCCTTGCAACCATAAATATTAATCGCCATAAAAGCCTGCTGTCAAACGTAACTAACATGTTCACGTATTTTAAAAACTATTTAAAATCAAACAGAAACGCTGTTAAAATAATCGGAATTATACCAACAATTTCGTCCAATGCAATTTCACATGGTCACGTGATTGAGAATGATTTACAATCAGCCCTAAGACCATTGAATTTGATACTACGCCTTTTCTTTTGCGCAAAGTATTCGATTCGAGACAATATTATCACATCTAATACTTTTTTTTACAACTTATTCCGAATATTTGGCATGTTAATATTTCGCTGTATACTGTTGTATGGGTGGATCATTTTAATCATCGATTATTGTGATATGCTTTGGGGGGCTTTCAGTTTTTTATTTTCCTCGATCGTGGTCCTTGACTTTATTGTCTTCTTTATCGGGGATTTGGTTAACATCGTCTTAAGTATCATGCATAGCGACTATAATATCTTGATGGTCTTGAAAATTCAATATTTGCTTAAAGCTTTACAAATAAATCGTTTAGAACTCAAAAGATTACGTCTTAAATGCTGGATTTGGGTTTTATTTTTAAATTTTTTGTATATAGCATTCGTAATATGTTTTCATTTTGTTTTTGAATTGGACATTTACGATATGACATCGATTTACGTGGTCATCGTTTTAGATATGAATGTTTTATATGTATTTCCCTTTTTTGTCATGATTGAAAAAATGCTTCGTGCTTGGATTGAAAAAGTTCAAAATTCACGAAGCACCGCTGACTCAGAAACAGGGCACTGGAATCTGATATCTGACATATACCTAAATATAATTGATATCTACATGATTATAGAGACAACGTTGCGTTATATGGTACGTTTATTACTAAAATATACTGTGATGTAAGAAGAACTAAAATTTATAATTAAAGATCGACGTATTTTAACAGATTTAAAAAAAGGAGGAGTAAGACTGTATGTTTTTCTTTTTTCGTTTTTTTTTTTATCATTTTCTTCTATTTCCAGATAACATTTTATGTAATAGCAACCACTTACTTTAATTTGAAGAATCTAGCAATGGTGTTAATTGTATTAAAGAAGATTAATAAAAGAGGAGAATCTAGAGTGAGTAGTCGTCATATCGTGACAAGTCGTTGACAAACTCTAGAATTTCATCTTGAATGAAAACTATTCTATTAGAATCACCGGTCATTATTTAATAATTACAATTCATGTGACAATTGCAGCACATCTTTCTTCTATTTGCAACTCAATTTAACAACTTCAAGAGTATCTTCATAATTATATGTTTGAGCGTGGAATGTGAAAGGTTCTATGCAGCAATGAGAGATGTTCAAACCACCTGTGTTATACTCATGAAGTCAAGACATTGTTTTGGTACGTGTTTCTTTTCCGTTTTATGGTACCTACTGAAGAAACATTTTTTTATGTTTTTTGAATTAACCAGTAATTTTCCAAAATCCGTCTATAACAGTCGACTATATTCTTTTGTTTAGTTTTAAAAACTGAACTCCGCTTGTATATTTTCTATTCAAATGTTGTGTACATTTGAATAGAAAATATACAAGCGGAGTAAAAAGGGGAGGGGAAGAACTCAAGGCATCGAAAAATTCGTCCACATAGCTGTCAGCGGGAAAAGTGCCCAGAACACTGGCCGCATTGCCAAGTTGAATGGCAATACTGATTCGTTGGCCAAAGAAAAGGCCAGCCCTCTGGTCACTTGAAGCGTCGACTTACCGTTTGCTGATTTCACGAAAAACTCGATGAGCACTCGGACCTCATGGCCCTAGTGTTTCAACCCCAAACGGCTCAAATACATAATTCCCAATTAGGTTGTTTTATTTGCGCCGTTTGAGATTTTCTGCACCCGCAGCAACCGCCCCAGCACAACCCGCCCTGCTAAGAAGATGGGATGGTGCAAGGGTGTCGACACATGTGCATCCCACACCAAAGGCTTACCCACCTTCCAAGGCATTATGGTCATCCCATCTGGCCTCTTGCCATCGTCTCGCGCCAAGCCATTTGGTTGTAATAAAGCTGGCACACCGGCGGTGATAAGAACCCGACGGATGATGTCATTAATGCTGGCGTACCGTGCTATCCGACCCGCGCTTCTACTGCAGGATAGGCATTGACAGCGATGTGAAGCTCCACTAGGAGCACCCACACGCAGACATGTAGCGATCCGGAAGGTGGTGTCACTCAGCATAGTACCTATGTTGGGTGACGGTAATGCCTGTAGCCAGAGGCCCGACTTCCATTCACGCTCAGCAGTGTTGATTGACGTATTTAAGAGGTTATTCCGTACCAACCTGCAAAGCGGCGCATCACAATGTCTCTGGGAAGATGGGTTCTCGGGCAACGCCGTATTCGGGCAAGCCATTTTCCAAGCATTCTCTAATTCGGTCAAACATGGCACTTCAATGTCAACCAGTGATGGAGCTAAAATTCTTGTGGTTAACTCTTCAGTGCTGCGGACCGAAGACAGGAAGGCCGGTAAACTCACACTAGAAATTTGGCGGATGCCGAGCCAACCGAAACGAATGGGTAGTGTTGCTTACAGCCACGCTCGGTCATCCAAGACCCATTTAAAATTGATGTTAGAGTGCTGCGAATAGTTTGATCAATTTTGTCTAACAGATGTGATTGCTTCCATTACGGGGAAGATTGGAGGAAATACACAAAATTTGGGCCAAAACAGCAATATCTAATGAGGGTGAAGGCCGAATGTAAGTTAATTTTAAGTCTTTCCAAAATATCATTAAAATGATCAATTTTTCCGTCAATGAATGGTGAAAAACTATCTTCCAAAATAGGGGAACCTGGAGGAGGTGGAGTGAACTTTTTTCAAAAATTTTGATCTCTGGTGCTATTGCACAAAATTTTTGAAGGGTCGAATGTCTGTCGGTATTGTCAGTAAGAAAAATGCCCTGTGAGTTCTTCCCCTCCCCTTTTTACTCCACTTGTATATTTTCTACTCGCTTGTATATATGTAGTATCTATAAGTTTTTATGTATTTGTAAATATTGCTTTTTGATGTTGTTCAAAATATATTGCTCAACTGTTACATTTGAATTGTTTTAGAAATCGATCGGAGAGTTTGCAAGAATATCCGACGTGTACAAAAAGCATCCTTCAGAAAAATGAGTGCATGCGGCTTGTTCATTATAGATGCCCAGCTATCTCTACAGTTATCAAGTTTTATTACATCTTATACTATAGTTTTATTACAGTTTGTGTTTCTGTAATATGTTTTTGTTTACCTTTGATATCAACAGAAGCAAAGATACGTTTGTTTGAATCTTTACTAAATATATAATTGTTTTGATGGACTACTTGCCCTCTAGCACGTATCAACAGCGTGTCCCTGTGCATAACGGTTTAAATTATCGTAATTTCCGCATATCATTTTCGTTCCCGCTCTTTTGGTTATAGATTTTTTCCTGTATTATCGCATGAGATAGGAAGGTCAAGAAAGAGCTAGTGAATATTTTTGTCTTGAAAACTATTTCATATACCTATTTGAAAATCACTCATGACAGAATTGGTTTAAGAATATTTTTTACCTGTCACGGTCCTAGCACGGCCACGTTATGTAACGGTGTAATTGGCAGACTCTATAACGAGGTTAGCAACAAATATAATTTGTATTAAATTAAAACTGGCCAAGTGCGAGACGGACTCGCGAACAAAGGGTTCTGAACGAATATCGTTTTTGTAATGTGTTATTTAACACTATCGATTTCTTATAGGTTTTCCTGTAATCGATTGGTAATGAACTATCTGCATTTTTTTCAAAACTTTAGTCTCAGTAGCTTCGGAGATAACGAGTGGGGGAATGGTAATTTTACGTCTAAGTCTGGAACATCTGCAATACTTATCAATTATTTTTAAATTATGAAAAAAATATGATTGGAACATTTACAATAAGCCCTTTCATTTGATATGATTTGCACGGCATGGTTTGAAAAACTTTTTTTTGGAACGTGGTTCCTTATCTCGCGTTGTGAAAGGGGGGCTAGACGGAAAAAATTATATTATATTTTAATTAATATAAAAGTTGTAACGACACTTTTTTATTAATTAAAAACCGACAGACGGACAGACAGACGGACTGACAGACGGACAGACACACGGACAGACAGACGGACAGACAGACGGACAGATAGACGGACAGACAGACGGACAGCGGAGTCTTAGTAATAGTGTCCCGTTTTACCCTTTGGGTACGGAACTCTAAAAACATTTAAATAAACAAGTTTTTCAAATATTCGCCTAACTCTCACCAATCCCTATAAAAATAATTTAGTTTTTCCGCCATCTTTGGGAATTCACTATGGGATTTAAAATTATGTCACACTTTTGAGTTTACGAAGTCGAGAGAGTATATATATATATATGCACACACTCTTAGAAAGGAACTTCGTTCCATCCGGGTGTCCCTTGACACCTCTCAAGTTTTTATTTCTAGTTTGGCCCTCAAAAGTGACTCCCATACTCAACATTTATTTATTTACATAAAGTGTCCATGTCTAGGTCACATAGGCGTACCAAATTTCAACAGAATTGGTCCAGTAGATTCGGAGAAAATTGGCTGTGACAGACGGACAGACAGACACTCCAGGCATCCTATAAGAGTTCCATTTCTTACGGGTGTTCAGAACCCTAACTAGACCAAAACATTGGCGCAAACTTGAGGAACTAAATAATAAAAGCCGCACGGGTCAATCTTCAACCGACCCCGGCAAGAGTTGCTAAACCAGCAACTCTTGCCGGGGTCGGTCTGTGGATGGGTGACCATCTTAACATACCGGGATTCCTCCGGGCCTTGGAAAGTACGTTAAGCTGTTGGTCCCGACTGTCATTTGTAGATCTTTGGCAGTCGTTACGGATTGTCAGATGACAGAAAATCTGAGTCCAGTCTTGCCATGAAGTACCGTGTTACCCTGTTAATGGGTTGTGGAGGTGTGGAAGCCAGCCGCTCCTCGTAAAATACTGGTATTCAGCTGAATCCGGTTTGTCTAGAAGCCGACCCCAATACAGTTGGGAAAAGCCTAGGCAGATGATGATGATGATCCAAAAACAAACATAAGAAATAAGTAATCTTAAATACGAATTACTAAGTCCTTTTTGGGTGCACGGCGCACATGCGTCGATTTGAAAGATTTAGACTACCAAAATATGTTAAATCTTTGTAAAATTTATGTGTATCCCCACAAAAAAAAGGTATTTTAAACTAGCTTTGCAATGTGGTTTCACCTACGTATAACTTAAATAAATAACTAAGAGCAGACTTAAGCATTTCAGTATTTACATACAACATTTTTAGTTTAATTTCGTAGGGTCTAAGTCGTTATGGATTGTCACAAGCCAGTAAATCTGACTCCAGGTCTTGCCAAGAACTACCGTGTTACCCAGTTAATGGGTTGTAGAGGTCTGGTAGGCCGCTCCACGTAATATACTGGTTCTCAGCTGAATCCGATTTGACTGGAAGCCGACCCCAATATTGTTGGGAAAAAGCTAGGTAGACCACGATTTTTAGTTTTTATTTCGAAGTATGTATTAGTTTTCGCCGCACCCGAAACTGGATAAGGCAATATACAATTGGCCATGAGAAAAACAGCATTCCCTTAAATCTGTTCCGACATGTTTGTGCCTGTGCTTTATTTATTGTGACTGCAAACGATACCTTCACAGGAAATTGTATCCTTTTAAAACTGAAAGGTAAATCTTTGGTATACCGCCATTTGCCCGAATTTTATTTACCCTAATATAATTTGCCATAATAATAATATTCATTTGCCCTACTCTTATTTGCTATATTAGTCACGTGCTAGAAGCTTTGTTTCCCATAAAGTCCCTTACAATAACATCATTTATCATAATCATTGTAAGCCCTAATTATCACATGTCCTAATAAATTATCACATGCCCTAATTATCACATGCCGTAATTATCATATGCCATAACATCATTTGCCATCGACATTGGGTATGTAACGGTTGTTATATCAGGAGAAACTGGATGCAATCGGGACTTTAGGGCACTCCGACTCGGTTATTTTTTTATAAACCACACAGAAGCAGGAGCCCTTCAAAGCGGGGCTCCGTCGACCAAGTCCACCATCAACCATGCATAGAATATTTTTATTATTATGGCATTTAAATGTTATGTCTAATAATCATTATGGCGTTTAAATATTTCACACAGCACATTTCCGGCACAAATGTCACACAACAACAAAACCGCTTCATGTGGAAAGGATGTCTGTAACATGTTCGGCGAGAATTTTGCAAGTAATTACTGTGTCCCGACTGACATTCCTACCTACACTAACACCAACACCGGTTATTCCCTCACGTCTGCAGCACTGTGTAACCTAGAATGTGATAGCATAGAAATATACCGTGAATTAATTGGATTAGACGAAAATAAGGGAGCGGGTAGTGATGGTATTCCTCCAATTTTTGTTAGACGCTGTGCCAAGGCCTTAGTATCACCCCTACAAAGAATATTTAACAGGTCTTTACACGATGGTATCTTTCCAGACATCTGGAAAGAAGTTACCGTCATACCCATACTTAAATCCGGGGAGAAGCATTTGGTGGATAATTACAGACCAATCTCTATACTAACATTTGGAAAAATATTCGAGAAGCTTGTTAGCAAACACCTGATGTGGTACCTTAAACATCACATTACTGAGTATCAGCACGGTTTCGTTTAATTTATTTTATATTATATTATATATTATATCGGTTTTGTCTAAGTGCCTTGACAATCGTATTTCAGTGGACGCCATCTATACTGATTTTAGCAAGGCATTTGATAAAGTAGACCACTGCCTTCTGATTAATAAACTGGCTCAACTGGGGGTGGGTGGAACGATGATAAGCTGGTTTAAGTCTTATCTAGAAAAGAGAAAATCAAAAGTGGTAGTGAATGGTCATTTCTCTGATAGTTATCTAGCAACTTCTGGATTCCCACAAGGTTCGCATTTGGGTCCATTTCTTTTAACGTTTTTATTAATGATATCACTGACTGCTTTAAACACTCCCGTTGTTATTTGTTTGCTGATGATTTAAAGATAATGAAACCAATTCAAACTAACTTAGACTCCAATATGTTACAAGAAGACATCAACAGACTTGTAGACTGGTGTAAACAAAACAAGATGCTTTTAAATACCAGTAAGTGCCATTACATCCAGTTTATTCGTAATAAAAAAGTGTTAGAGAACAAATACTACATGGAGGGAGTCGAAGTAAAGAAACTGACCACTATACGCGACTTGGGAGTTCAACTGGATCAATCACTGAAGTTCGATGTACATATTCTGAATATAGTCTCGAGAGCTTTCAAGGTACTGGGTTTTGTTTTGCGAAATGGTAAAGAATTTAAAAGACCAGCTACAAAAATAAAGCTCTTTAACACTTTAGTCCGTCCAATATTAGAATATAGTTCAGTGGTATGGAACCCGCATTACGAGGTTTATTCTAAGCGTTTAGAGAGTGTCCAAATGCGGTTTCTTTACCATCTTTAGGAGATCACTTGGCTAAACAAGGAACGAGTTACGCCGATAGGTTAAAACACTATCGCATAGAAACCCTAGCCAGTCGTAGAAAGAAACTAGACAGCGTCATCCTTCACAAAATATTGAATAGAACAATAGACTGCAAAGAACTTTTAAGCTCATTAACTATAAAAATTCCATTCGTATTCCTAGGCATAACACTTACGACTTATTCTGTATCACTAGCTCCAAAACCAACCTCGGTCATTACGCCGCTGTTCCGAGACTTTGTAGGCAATATAACCGTCTTCTTCAATTTCCCACTCACCGTACTGACTTTATTCACTCTTCCTTCTTTGTTCAGTCTATTTCTTTGTGGAATTCGCTACCCCAGGAAATCAGGATGGTCACCAACCGATTAGCCTTCAAAGTTAAAGTTCGCGAACATATTCGTAAGAAGTTGGCAGTAGTATCATCACATCGCTAATGTTTTCCAATTACCTATTTGTTGTAATTGTTTAAGTATTTCGTGTACCTATTTATCTTGTTAATTTGAGTATTTATTATATATTTATATTGTATGTATAGTTTATATATTCGTATTAGTTATTTAAATGTTTGTATGTATTAATTAAATATCAATCGCTTTTTATTCACCATATTGCACCTACCACCATTCTCTGCACCACCCAAAGATAAATAAATAAATAAATATAATACTTTGGCTAAAACTACGGACCTAGACATCTGTAGGTCTTTGTCGATGTTCAAAACCTGTTTCAGTGAGTTGATTTGATTTAATATTTATGTGTAATGATTTTTATTTATTGTGTTATCCTTTTTATTTTATTTTGCACTTTTTAAATTGTTTGTTTAATTTTGTTTTGTTTCAATAATGTTTTTCTTTATTATTTTTTTTTAAGAATTCATGTCTTGCTGCAAGTGACTGAAATTCTAAATATTTTATTCCTTTTTAATAATTTAACTTTTTTAGCTTAGTTGTTAACTGCGCATGCTGTGGTTTCCTGTAAGTGAAGGAGTACACCTACTCGATATTAATTTTAATTTGTCATTTATGTGTGTATTGTGTATATTCTTTGTTGGAGATCCTAAGTAAATAAATAAATAAATACATTATTTGACTCTTAATTTTCTTTCATAAAAACTTTCTCCAAAGAATAACAAACAACAACAAAAAAATAAGCGAAATTGGTCCAGCCAGCGCGTGATGCCGTGACCAAGGGAAATAGGGATTTATTTTATATAAATATATATAAGTAAATAGATATGTATATAGTACCGCGGATTTCTTTTTGTACACCTTTGTAATATAACATTGTATTCATCGTTTATTTCAGGCATTAGCACCCATAAAAATGAACTCATATCCTAAAAAAACTTATACTAAACAAACAAACATAAAATTTGAAACAGTAAAGAAAAATAGAACAACCCACCATTTCACACCATGGAAGCCAAAATAAATGACCCCGTATTACGTTGGTATACATCGGTGACCCGTATACATTGGTGACTACATTTATTTTGTCTCCCTCAGTAGATGCACAGCATGAGATACAGCTTTGACAATACTATTCTTACTTGCTACCACACGCGAAAAGAATGACGCCCTGAGCTTCCCCAGGAGCACAAAAAAGTCAGTTACTCTGTTGTCAGCAAACATCTCAGTCGCACTACACCGCCAGGGCAGGTTGAGCATGACCTGAAACGCGTTGTTATATTGTACACGAAGAGTGTTGTATGCACTCTTCGTGTACTTGTACCAAAGTTGACTGATGTAGAACGACTGACAGTAAGCCTGGAACAGTTATTGTACTTGCTTTGAGCAATGGAAGAAACGTCTATTTAACATGTTACTTCTACATGCAATGCTACGTCTTTGCCGCTCCAGGGCTTTGTTTAATAAACGTTACAATCCGAAAATATATAAATAAGTGACATATTTGTAAAGTTGTATGATAAATACTGTTAAATAAACCTTACATTTATGTAAGAAATTTATAAGTTAAAACATTAGAAAGATTACCATTATAAATGCTGTTAAATAAAAGTTTGCATATGCAGAAAGCGCATGTTGATTTCGATGACAATATTGGATTTATCCTACTACTATTATAAAGGCGAAAGTTTGTAAGTATGGATGTATGTATGGATGTTTGTTACTCTTTCACGTAAAAACTACTGAATGGATTTTGATGAAATTTAGCACAGAGGTAGATTATAGTCTGGAATAACACATAGGATACTTTTTATCCCGGGAATATGTTCCCTTAGGATAGTTTTCGACAATCACGCGGGCGGAGCCGCGGGCGGCAACTAGTAAATTCATAATTGTAAGTTACAAATTACAAAAAATGTAAGTTTTTTGCAATTTTGTCTCATCGGAAGACAAGCTCATAAACAAAATATTCCCGAACATCATTGCTAACCACAAAAAAAAAATGGTTGAGTGAGCGAGCAATTTTGGCGGCTAAGAATAAAGACTTAAACTTTGTAATTCAGAAAACCTCCTCGTGTGCCTGACGGCTACTGGTTCCTTACGAATGCGTTCGGGGTAAAGAGCAGTTGTCGGGCCGGTGTACCCTGGGCACGGCCAATAGTCTCTCCATGTCGGAGGGGCTATTGTCTGTGGCGGATTTCTGCGGGAGGAGGAGCGTTTTGCTCCACGACGGTTCCTCCACGTGTCCCTCTGATTATCAGAGGGCACTGTGGAGGAACGTCTGAAATGGGGTCGCTCCTGTCCGATCAACAGTCGTCGATTGGCAAAGGATGCGACCAATGCCGTTGCGGTGCAGGCGCACCAAAGCGGCAGTTGCTCTCCCTTCAAGGAGCAATCCTGAAAAGAGAGTTCCCGGCGGATCCGCTGAGTCGGGTTGGCCGGACAGCGGACCGAGGCATGTTTAATGCCGCCGGCGGGGGCTTGGCTTAACCGCCCGGCCCAGAGGAAGGATAACTCTAAGATAAAAAACCCCCAATCCTAAGCTCTGAAGCGCGGTGAGAGGATGCATGGCTGGAGGGAGTCCAGTCGTTAGCGCTTCCCCTGCAGAGCACCTGCCGCACTCTGCAGTATGTAGGCGCATGTAAGCTCTGCCCGGTAGACATTAGAATCCTATATCGACTCGTGGGAACTCTATGGAAACCCAAAATTATGATGGGCCAGTTTTGACGGAGAACGAAGAGCCGTCTGCCGGAAGCGGGAGCGAGAGCCGAGGAGGCTCACGCATCCCCTCTAAATTTTGGTGGAAGCGTTCGCGCGGAGAGGGCTTAGCACCCACCTCAAGCGAAGAGGAGTTGTCGGCCGCAAAAGGCCGACATCTCGGAGAGGTGGTAGCGCAGTGGTGCCACAGTGCGACCAAAGGGGTCGGTTCTTGCGGCCCGCTACGCCGGTTCCGGCGGCAGCGGTCCGCATGGATCGGCCCGAAGAAGACATGGAGAGTGACGAGCTCCTGAGCGGCGATTCCGCTGCGTCCCCGCTGTTGCTAGACAGCAACAAAGCGGAAATTAACGCTGCAAAGCGGGCGCAGTGGAAGGCGGTCGCGGTCGATGAGGTCGGCGAGCTGGCTCGACAAGCTCGAGAGCGGCGGGCCGCTCAGGCGGCCTCCGGGGGTAGCGATGGCGGCACTAAGTCGCCAGGTTCTGGATGCCGTGGACGTTGTCTTGAAAGTTGCGGGCACGTTCACGCTGTTCCTTGACCGTACAAGTTTTGAGGAGACGGCGAAGCTCTGGGAGGAGAACGGCCGTCTCCTTAATGAGCAGGAGGACCTCAAAAGGGAGGTAGCCGCACAGAGGGGGTCTGCCCCTCAACAGAAACGTGCGGCTCCCGCAGCTCTCGGGCAGTTGCGTCCCCGTCGTCAACCCCTGCCCCTGCACTGTCGCCCAATGCGGAGATCGAAAAGATCGTCCGCATCTGCATGCAGCAGTGCGGGGGCATGATGAATGCCCGCCTGGAGGCCTTAGAGTCAAGGCTCCTCCCGGCCCAGAACCTCCGTCCGCCGCTAGCGGCGGACAAACGGAGGATGGAGGAAGCCGCAAGGCCAGGGCCGTCGACCGTGGCAGCTGGAAAGGGGGGTAAAAAGCCCGCGGAGGGTGTGTTAGCACCCCCCTCCAGTTCAACTGCGACCCCGGCGACCGCGTCCGACTTAACAGAGTCTTGGACGACGGTCGTCAAACGGGGTCGCAAGAAGAAGGCGGCGCCGCTGGCAACGGCTCAGCCCAAGCCCGCGCCTAAGAAGAAAAGGAGGTCCCGAAAGGGTAAGGCCCCACGCTCTGCGGCTGTGGTTATAACACTGCAGCCCGCAGCTATCGAGAGGGGCCTTACCTATTAGGAGGTCCTCGAACAGGCGAAGGCCAAAGTCGCGTTCCCCGACCTTGGCACACCGGCTGGGTTCAGAATGAAGTCGGCGGTCACGGGGGCGCGGCTCTTCGAGGTGTCGGGACCCTCAGGCGGCGAAAAGGCGGACATCTTGGCTGCCAAATTGAGGGAGGTCCTCAAAGAAGAGGACGTCCGAGTCCCCAGGCCAGTGAAGACCGCTGAATTGCGCGTCGAGTGCCTAGACGACTCGACGACCCCAGAGGAGGTCGTGGCGGCCGTTGCCCGAAGCGGTGGATGTCCACCAGGCGACGTGCGGGCGGGCGGGATCCGCGCCGACGCTGCCGGGCTCGGCACCATTACGGTGAAGTGCCCGGTAGCGGCGGCGTACAAGAACGCCGTCAGCGGCCGGCTTTTGGTAGGGTGGGTTGCGGCACGCGTGAAGCTGCTGCAACCCAGGGCTATGCGGTGGTACCGCTGCCTCGACGTTGGGCACGTCAGGGCACGGTGCGCCGCCGCAACTGACCGCAGCGAGCAAGCTTTTTTTTTTTAATTAATGTGAATAAGATAGTAAGAAATTGATAATATTATTTATGTTCCTGTATTAATCGAACACCTATGGGTCTTTACCTGAAATAAATGTTTTTTTTTTTATTGCTGCGGTAAGCCCGGACACAAGGCGGCAGGGTGCTCCGCGACGCCAAACTGCAGCCTCTGTACGGATGCAGGGAGGCCCGCGGGGCACGTTGTGGGCAGAAATGCCTGCCCGCCCGCCCCAAAGAAGGGCAGTAAGAAGGCGACAACCAAGGCGGGGGGCCTTTATACCCCCCTCAGCCTGGTTGCTCTTCGGTCGACTCCCGGCCTAAGAATGGTGCCGAGGGAATGGATTGTGTTTAATGGCACAATACCATTTCCTCCTGGGCAATATCAACCACTCTGCCAAGGCTCAAGATCTCTTATTCCAGAGCATGGCAGAGTGGTCGATCCATGTGGCTGTGGTCGCCGAGCCGTATTACGTTCCCCCCCGAGACAACTGGGTGGGTGACCTGGACGGCTCGGTGGTGTGAAAAAAAAACAAATGTAATAGTAAAATTGAAAATAAAAATCTTTGACATAGAAGAAGTGAATGTGTTTGTAATTAACAAAAACAATTTCAACTACAACTTTTTATTTGGATTAAATATGAAAAAATAAAACCGAATTCCAAATAAAAAACACTAAAAAGTATCAAATTGGTTGTATTTTTTTGTAAAAAGTTTTTTTTTTCACTTTTTTTTGGTTCACATGTGCTTACCCCTTCACAGCGTACCAGCGTGATGTTATGTTATGAACTGGTGTAAACAATAGACAGACATGAGATTTCAGCAATCCCAGTCCATTTGCTATCATTTATTGAGGAGTTCCGTTGCCTATCTCCGAAGTTCTTCATCAGATCTTCACCAAATTGAAATGGAACTACTCCGAGAAAGTACTCTTCCAAAAACTACCCAAATCGCTTCTAGTGTGCCTATAAAATATGAAAAGTTCTCTATATTTCTCCAGGATCCCATCATCAGATCCAGGACCACCCGGGAAGTATACCCTTTCAAACAAACAAAAAATCCATATCGGTCCAGCCATCTTCGAGTAATCGAGGAGAACCTACTCCTTTTTTGAAGTAGGTTTAAAACAATTTAAATTGATCCAAAATGAAAAGCTAGAGATTACAAAAAAACACAAGAAATAAATAAAAATGCAAAATGCATACAGAATAAAAAGAAACAAAACTGTGTGAAAAGTTTACAGTGAACTTTAACGAACACATTGATGAAAACAAATTTAAAATTTCAGTAAACCAGCTCGAATATTAACAAAACGCAGAAATAAATAAATAAATTGAAAATTACAAATCGATCTTCGCAAAAGACAAGTACGATATTGGAACTGTAAAGGATTATGAAGCCAGAATTGATTTAATGATCGATAAATATTGCAATAAAAGACCTTATAGATGCCATATTGAGGAAAAGAAAGAAATAGAGAGTCAAGTATCAAAGTTCTTGGAGAAAAATCTCATTGATAAATCATACAGTCCATTTGCTGCTCCGATAACGATGGCATACAAAAAAGAAGACAATAGAAAACCAAGACTCTGTATAGAATTTCGCGATTTGAATAAACTTGTTATTCTACAGTCACATCCTTTTCCGCTAATTGAATATCTGATGGTAAAAAAAAGAAATTGCAAATATTTGTCCAAATGGATTTTAATTCTGCATTCTGGTCGATACCATTACGAATCGAAGACAGAAGAAAAACAGCTTTTGTTACACAAGACAGCCATTTTCAGTGGACCTGTTTACCATTTCGACTAACCATCTCAAGCAATATTTCAAAGAATATTGAGTAATATTATGAGAAAACACGGGCTTATGGTATTCACGGTAAATCACATAGATGATATATTGCTTTCTTAAAACCCTTTCCCGGACACGTAAGCCATTTAACAAAATTATTAGAAGCAATAAAGAAGGAAGGCTTTAGACTGAAAATTTCTAAATGCACATTCGCATCGGATTCAGTGAAATATTTACAGCACATTATTCATAACGATTCAGTACGCCCCATAAAAGATAATGAAATATGAATAAAAAAATTCCCAGTGCCACAAAAAAGAGGGGAGAGTTCTTAGGTTTTTTTTTTTATAACGAATATGTACCAAATATTGCAATAACATTAGATCCGCTACACAACTTACTAAGGAAGAATCAAAAATTCATTTTTATGTCAAAAATCCTTTGAAAAAATGAAACAACTACTATGTTCTCAACCTATATTAGAGATATTTGACCCAGACTTACCTATACTAATTTACACAGACAGCGACAATAAAACACAAAAGAAAAACCAGTTGCATATTTTTCCAAGAAACTAAATGAAGTATAGAAAAGGAAAACATTTTTTTAGAATTTATTTAGAATGCCTAGCAATAAAAGAAACAGTCAAATATTGGCAACACTAGCTCATAGGTAAACGATATACAGTATTTTCTGATCATAAACCATTGGAAAAAAGTACATTAAATCGAGATCAGATGAAGAACTCAGAGACTTGACTTATTACCTTTCTCAATATGACTTAGAGATAAAAATAATATACACCAGGCAAAATAATCTTGAAGCAGACTGTCTAAGCAGAAATCCTGTATTAGAAACACATGAAAATGAAGAAGAACAGTTGAAAGTGGTCAATTAGATAAAGCTGGAGGATATCATTGGTGATCAAGAAAACAACGAGGATCTACAAAAGGAAAAAAATAAATTAAAATCAAAGAACTCCATAAAAAAAATCCATAAAAATATAGATCTTGCTGGTAATTTACCGAAGAATACAAATACTGAAATTATAAATTATAATATGCTATTTTTGTCAATTAATGATGACAATATAATCAACAATTTAATGATTTATTTACCATTTCGGTCAATAGTTCACGTCCTTCAGTGACTGGGTCACCATTGAATCTCGGTAAAGTGATACTTTAGGACACCATATTGCTACAAAATTAATACGTGTTTCATCGAGTTTCAGAGCCGCGACTTTGAAAAAAGCTATATTATATTTGTAGGTATTTTACTACAAAAATTGATTTGGTCTGTCAGAGAGATTTCCAAAAAACTTTGGATTTTATTCTTTTCACGTAAACAAAAAATGTAGACGACACAGTGCGTTGAAAACTCGCGTGACGTCACCAGCCCCAACTTTGGACTTTGATGCGCTTTATCTTTGTAAATTGTTGTCGATTTTAAAAGGCAAAAAATACTTGTCCAATACTTTTTGAAAATCTAACGGACATACTTAATAGAAGATTTTTGTATCTAGTAAAATACCTTATTATTTCAAAAGAAAAATATAATAAAGGCTACTAAGGCTAAGGCTAAGGCTACAGAAAATATTCGATGTCGTCACGAGAATCTTAAACGTCTTTACGTAACCAGTCACCTCATATTTAATTTAATTTAACCATACATTGGTATGGTTAAATTAAATTCATAGACATACGACCAAAACAAAAAATAAATACCAGACATTAATTTGATTGACAGATGGTCAAGCTGCCAAGCGCCTTCACTGAACTCAAATACTCGCCCATTCATTAACTTTCATATTAATCAATATCAAACTGTCTAGTGAAACAGACATGTTTACATTCTTCAAAAACTGTATAAAATTGTACAGAAACGATGTTATATTTGAGGATGTACCAGCGGTCTCATTAAATAGAATATTACTAAATAACGTGATAGAAAAAAAATTACAATCAGTACTAAGGCCGTTGAATATGATGCAGAGTATTTTCTTCTGCGCGAAGTATTCAATTCGAGACAATATTGTCATTCCTAATACTAACGTTTATAACTTTATGAGAGTGTTTCTCATGATGATGTATCGATGTATCTGTTTATATCATATGGTCAGTTGGATCGCCGCATATAGTAGAGAATGGTGGGGTTTATACAGTGTTAACTATTGTGTCGACCATACTTGCGATTTCTTGTCTTACTTGATTGGCGATTCAATAAACAGCTTTTCAAACATCATGCAGAGCAATTACAATATCTTGTTGGTCATGAAACTCCAACAAGTGCTCAGAGTGCTACGGATAAATGACTACGAATTCAGATGTCTCACTGTCTGCAACTGGATTTGTGTCATCTTCTTAAATATTTTTTGTATTTGTTTTATTATAACTTATTATTTTACTTTTGATCGGGTAGCTGTTCTCGATGCAATATCATCATATACAACAATTGCATATGATTTCAACGTTGTATATGCCTTGCTGATATTGAAATTATTGGAGAAAATACTTCGTGTGTGGATAGAGAAAGTTCAAAACTCAATACACAGCGAGTATTTGGAAAGTGAAGAGTACTGGAAAATAATGTTGGATGTATACATAAATATACAGGAGGCTTACATGATTATAGAGCGAACATTTCGTCAAATGGTGAGATTTTAATTAAACAAAGTAAATAATTAAAACACACTAGGTTGCCATGACAACAATAACTTATCTTTTGTTTGCCTGCGTTTTAGTGAGTTGCAGATTCATGAGTTATTTATGAATAAATGTATTAACTTTTAATTTCAGATTCTATTTTATACGATACTCACCGGCTACCTTAGTTTGCGAAACGTTGCTGCGACTTTAACTGTCAAAAGTTTTATAGCAGAAGGAATCCCTAGGGTAAGTGCGAGTATTCTCTAGGAAAAAGGTGGCGCTGACTTGTCTTAATGTAAGTCAGTGCCAACTTTTTCTGCTGCGACTTTAAGTGTAATTTTTTTATCTGTATTCTGTATATAGATTTAATTAGTAGGTACTAGCTTTTGCCCGTGACTTCGTCCGCGTGGAATTGTTACTTTGTGCAGCCATTTTTATTTAATATACATTTTTTTTTATTTAGTGCCTAAATACAAAGGTTCATTGGTTTTATCTTCAATAATGACGAACTCCCATAGAAATGTTCATCCCCTATTTCAACCCCTTCAAGCCCAATCTATCTGTGTACCAAATTTCATCAAAATCGGTTCAGCAGTTTAGGCGTGAAAACGTAACAGACAGATAGTTTTACTTTCACATTTATAATATTAAGTATGGATTTAAGTGAAATAGGCTTTAATTGTATGTGTAAACGCATTACAGCTGCACAAAACACAAGAATGTCGTATTCTTGTAATTAAATGTGTTTTTGGAAATAAAAGTAATTTGAAAAAATTAAACCGACTTCAAAATTATTATTTACTAATTAATAACTTAAAAGGGAGAGAAAAATGTTGTATCTTTTGAAGAATCTAAAGTAAATATGCCAGCTATTTTTTGAGGTCCGTGCCAGTCTTAATATTTGGAATAAACGTTGTCATTTGGCTGTCGTAGTGTGCGGTATACTCCGCCTACCGACTGAAACCTGTTGCCATTGACCGAATCTTTGCATCGACAGTTTTTGGAATCTGACTTATAGTTTTTGAAATATGCGCGGACAAATATGCACTACACACACTTATGAAATTTGGAACACATGTCTGGAAGCTGGTATAGACTAACATATGCAAAATCTGTGCAATTCTGACAATATTACATATATACGGCTCGAACTGATAACCTTCTTTATTTGAAGTCGGTTAAAACCGGTTTATACACATTTAGTGACTAGGCGACTAAAAATAAATTGGCGGCATTGCATTTGAGTAATTGAGCTATACGGCCTTACATATTTTTTAAAGATTTTTTTTAACTTACTTGCAAGATAGTAACAGCTCTGTTCATTAGCAAAAAGATTCAATCGGCAAGAAATAAAATGGAAATCAGGAAATTTATCAATATAATTAAAGAAGTACAAGTTACACGAAACACTGACACATTTTTACGAAACATTTTTAAGGTGCCGTACGTCGGAATACAAAACAAAACTTAAAGGATCACTCGTGAGTCTATCAGTCACAGCCTATTTGTTCCAAATCTACAGGACCGACTCAGTTGAAATTTGGCACACGTATGAACTTCTGCGACTCAAAATGGACGCAGAACGTAAATTAATAAATTTTGAATGGAGCCACATTTGAGGGAGAAAATAGAAATTATCAAAAAAACTGCAGTGCGATATATCGAATGCAAGGGCTCATTGTCACATTTTTTTTCTTAATTAAATCAAATGTGTTTAAAGTAATTTTAGAAAATGTCCGAACATTTACCATTCCCTTTACATACTTACTTCCGAAACTACTGAATCCGCACGGTGAAAAAAATAAGTGTGTTTGTCAGCTCCGACGTACGACTGGAGTTTACTCCTTAAGAACTATTATTGTGTAGATTATGTAAAAAGAGGGTAAATGAGAGCATCTTAATTAAGCTGAGTATACTTTGTATATACACACATACATAATCTCGAAGTGAAATGTACGCGTACGTTGAGCAAAGGAACGTAACCCTCACTCTTAGTTAACGCTCGATATTACTCCTCATAAAACTTTCATACCGTGGGCTAACTATGAAAATCTTTTCTTAAGGAGTAAACTCCAAAAATTAATAAAATAGTTCTTCACCCATAGATTACAGGAAAACCCATTGGTAAGAAGACCGTAGTTTCAAAATAAAATGCTAAAACTTAAAAAAATATTTTCAAGTTTTAGCATTACTAAAAAAATATTTAATGGTATTGTTTTAGAATTACTAATACATACTTAGGTACATTAAGATTCAGTTTTATTTTATTTTATACTTTTTAAAGGATTTTGTGTCGAGGGTTTTTAATATTTTGAATATAATTTTTTATTTTATACTTTTTATAGGATGCTAAGAACACTCTCGATTAAGTCTTCAATATTCTCTTTCAGTGCGCTTTCATTTGAGACTCCACTCGAGTATATTTGCAGACATTCGGCTATTCTTCCCCACTTTCACCCCCCACAACTTTTAAACGGCTCAACCGATTTTCATCAAACATGTCTAAGAACACTCGCACATAAGTTAACTTTAATACAAAAAAAACTAAATTGAAATCGTCCGTTCGGGAGCTATGATGCCACAGACAGACACACACTCGGACAGACACGTCAAACTTATAACACCCCTCTTTTGCATCGGGGGTTAAAAATATGATTCGTTAGTCACCCTTTGTCCGACTCGCACTTGGCCGGTTTTTGATGTGATTTTTCAGGTGGCGACGATATATTGATTTCAAAGTTTCAAACCCGTAGATTCGAAACTATGAAATCAATATCCACTACGTTTATAGATAAAGCTTAAATATATATTTATATATTATGTTATCTACATTTTTTCTAGTTTGTCTCATTAGCATTCATTACCCAAATTTGGAACATGAAGAATATCGTTATACTTTTGGGTTTGAGTGTGCAGTGCGAGAGATTTTATGCAGCAATGAGAGATGTACAAAGTACCTGCGTGGTGCTCATAAAGTCAAGTAATTGTTCTAGTAAGTATGAATTGAGTATGACTTACTTTCGACGATCCAGAATAATAGTTACGGTATTATGTATACATGATACGAATCTCCAGTGTGACACTGGTCTGCTTACGCGAGGGAGTAGACGTTATACTTACAGTAGTATGTTATACGTTACGTCTGTATGTCATGCGAGCAACGATATATGCATATTTTCCAGGGAAGGTTTTACTATTTTATTTCTGAAAACAGCAAAATTACGGATAACAGCCCGTTTAGTTACCTAACAGCGCCTTTGCGGGGCGGTGATTGACACTGGCGACCTCTTAGATTCCTTATTGATCAAAAAGTCGGACAATCTATCTTTCCAAAGTTATCGTGATACCTCATTAACAAGTTTGTGAAGTTCAAAACGCATCCGACACAGTCATAATGGCAATCATATGGAAGTTTTAGACGTTTTATGTCGGTTCAAAGGTTTTCGGGGTTAAAAGTGGAGCAAATTTTATTAAGAGTCTCAAGGCCCATATGGAATCTAGCGAAACTAAAAGAGATAATTTCGCTTTTGAGGAAAGAGAGTCCTCGACTGTTTTTACAGGCCCGGAGCAAATTTTGTCTAGGGGCTCAATAACCCATGTAGAAAATCATCAGCGAGGTAGATATTTATTATATCGGAGAAAGAGAATTCTCGACTTTATACAGGCCTAAAACAAAATTTGTTTGCAGGGCCCCCGAACATGGAAGCCTCAAAGAAATAATTTAGTCTTTGGGAAAAAGAGAAGTCCTCAACTTTTTACAGACCATTTTAATCTAAACTTCTTTTCTCAATTAGATATAATAAATGTAATTGCAACCAAAGCCAGAGGTTTCGCGCAAGATTATTTTGCACAAGTCTTTTTTGCAAGTGGATTCGTGCAAGTAGCTTTTTGTGGAAATGTCTTTCGTGCAAGTTTACTGGAAGCAATAAACATTAACGACAATGATACGCGAATCACACATATAATGTATACATTTCAAGAATGTCATCAGTTTAGATGTCCCAATGTTTCGTATTGGTGACAAAATAATCGCCACCCAAGCAATAGATGTGTCGGCGCATAACATATGGCTGCCTGTGAACGCATGGAAGACACACGAAGGGTCGCGCGCGCCACAGCACCACTCGCCGACACTCCACTTATTGCCGGTCCATTCTGTCAACATCTCACCGTGTAAACTTAAGTGGAGTAAGCATCTAGTGAACTATCATTCCATCTTGTTTGTATAGATTGACAGCTCACTTCATGTTCACTTGACCTAAGCTTACTCGGTGAAAGGTTTACAGAATCGCACCACTGATGCGCGTAGCTACCGGCGTTTCTTCTTACGCGTAAATTCATGTTAGTTGTGGTACTAAACCCATTATACAGTCCACTTATTTAATAATAAAGTCCCGAATGAGCCTATTCCGATGCACTCAGATTAATTTGTCCAAGACAGTATTTTGGTATTTTATTTAGACCTTATGTCTGTTTGTTTAGGTCTTTAATTTGTTAATTATTTACAAAACAATTCACACACAATCAATTTTAATTCTAAAAATTTAGCAGTCACCAGGCGAGTAAAACCAAGAGGTACAGCTAGTTAGATCATATAGATTTATTAACATAAATATCCTTGTTCTTCCTCACAGATCCAGTCAGAAGGGTTTGTTGGGACATCCAACGTACACAAAGAGCATCATTCGAGAAGATGAGCGCGTGCGGCTTGTTCATCATAAACGCCCAGTTACCTCTGCGGTTGGCAGAATTTATAACTTCATATACTATTGTTTTATTACAGTTTGTGTATCTGTAATATAAAATTATAAATGTTGAAAGTATTTTTTTATATATGTATGTTACCGGAAAATGACAAACTCCATAAGAATATAAAATACTTTTGAGAGATTGTAAATTCTCGATAAATTTATTGTCAACTGAACATTTGGTTTTTTTTTTCGCATCAAAATTTGAAAGTCTATTATCTCGATGTCATTCTGAGAAATTGTGGACTGACATAAAATGGCGACCAATCAGAGCACAAGTCTACAATTTATCCGTTTTCGTGTGATAGTAAACCTGGAAACATGGCTGTCATTAGTCTATTCAGAGAAAACTAAGATCAATGAGGGGCCAAGTTTCCAATTTTACTATCACACCAAAACAGATAAATTGTAGACCAGAGAGCTGATTGATCGCCAGTTAATGTCAGTCCATAATTTCTCGGAACGCACGGAGATATTATAGAATTTTCTCAGAAAACAATTTTCCAGTGACATATATATAGAATACTATTAATATGCATATTGTTATCTAGCGTATGAACGTGTACACATATGTGTTTATTTTTGACAGAAAATACAATCCCCCAACAAAACAAAAAACTTTTTTTAAGCCTATCAATGAAAAGGTGTATAGGTAGGTATGGCTTATGATGAAGGCCATAATGTTCCACCGGATATTGTTATTACTTCATTGCTTTTACAGTAATTTGAAACATGAGCTTGAATGATATTATCAACACACAGTATTATATTTAGAACGCAATCGCTTTAAAACTTTTAATGAAAACGTCTCATTCATTTGCCTATTTAGTAACAGACTGTTTAAGTGGTAAAAAATGTACAAGATCAGAACAATAATTCAAAAGAAGAAAATTAAACCTAACTTGTCATTGTTTCCATTAGAAGTTTTACTGAATAATCGTCTAGAAAAAGAAGTCCAAAAGATGTTTTATCCCATAAACTGTATACTTCTTCTATTGTTCGCTTCCAAATATACTATTCAAGATGATTATATTACTCCCAATTGCAAAAGGCGTATAATTTTGTCGTTCTTTACTGTGTGTTTTGTTATTGTAGCCTGTGTTTATTACATGTATTTCGATGAAGTCAACGATAGATACACAAATGTCCGTAACAATATGATAATCTCTCTCGTAACAACATTTTCATTTGTTTATCTTGGTTTCGGCGTTATCCTTTTTTTCATTCTTAACATGGTTCACAGTCAAAAAAACATACGGCTCATTGTTACAATTCAGATTATACATAAAAGTATTGATATTAATAAGAGTGTTAAAAGTTTTGTTATGTACAATTGGATTTCAGTTTTTATTGTATTCGGCATAAACGTCTTTATTTATTCCACACATTTGGCATTATTTCGTTGTAACTTCTTGCATTTAACAATGTTTATTTGTAATTTTATTTATGCTGCCTTTGATATTAATAGTATATATGCCATTTTTGTTATAATGTTGCTAACAAAATATCTCAATGAATGGATAAAAAAAATCTTGATACTTAGACTCAGGTACTTGGTGGGTCACGAAGAACAAGAAAATGATGCATTCTGTATCGAACTACTTAATATTTATCAAAATATTTTAGAAGCTTACAAGCTGTTCAAGAATGTATTCCAAGTATTGGTAAGTAATGTTTTCGAATTGAAACTAAAAACTCTAATCACAAAAGTTTAACACAAACTAAGCAAGAAATTAGTTCTCACTGTGTAATTAAAAATATACAATCATCGACTTTCAGGACCAAACGTATACTTATTTGTGTAAATTTTTGATTTGCTCGTTGTTTGTTCTTTTATTTACAGATATTATATACTACGGTCCGCGTATTTACTCGCAACATAGGCTATTTGGAAACACGACTACAAATGCTTAAAGACCCAACCGTATCACACTTCGAGGTAACTTTCGAAACAAAGAGGTTTGCTGATTTTCCTTTTTTTAGGAACTATAATTTTAATTTAATCTGATGCATATAAGCACGAAAATAAATTTTCAGTATTCAGTATCAACAGGACCCTATTACTAAGCCTCCGCTGTCCGTCAGTCTGTTCGTCCGTCTGCCCGTCCGTCCGTCTGTCTGACAGCGGGCTGTAGGTATCTCAAGAACCGTAATAGGTAGACAGTTGAAAGGGAAATGCCCACTTGTTAAAGAAATTTTGGCCGAGTGATTGACATCATAGATAATGAAACAACCGCTATTTATTACACAGAACTCGGTGGGACTTAATATCCGGGGAAGTGGGAAGCGGGTTCTGTATCCAATGTAAAGCCAAGGTCGTCATCGGGAGCGGTTCCAGGGTCCGTAGTCGTTATCAAAGTCGGCGAAAAATCCGATGTAAAACGCAATAAGAGAAAACCACGGAAAAAACACAAGTCGCTTTAAAACCACCTGACGAAGGAACTCTGATTTTCCAAATGTCAATCATTTACTATTGACGCTTAGGGATGAAGTTATGATTTGATAACGATTTATCGAAAAATATATGCAACAAACCGGAAACACGAAATCGCTTCAATGGATCGTACAAATAGTATTTAGAAGTTCATAAATACAAAACATTTTTTTTATCTCGTACAAAAATACGATGACTGTACAACAATAAAAAAAATTGCCAAAGATAGATTTTCGGCACCCGGTTTTTAGTGAATCGAATTTTTTATTAAGAATTGCAATCCCTACTTTGACAGGACTGACCACCGAGCGTAAATGTTATTCAATGCAATAAACGACTGAGTGTCTTAAAAAAATCGGTTTTGATTCACAAAATTAGTATATCTTTAGTACTTATTACATAAATGGGCGAAATTTTGCCAAAAATGGGTGTAGTATCCCTTTCAAATAATTGCAAATTATGAAAATTAAATTAAGTTAAAGGAGGCCATACAAGAAAGGTGTTTTTTTTTCGGTTTATGGTGATACAGAACCCTCCGTGTGGGAGTCCGACTCGCACTTGGCCGGTTTTTAATGATAGTCATTGTTGTCACATGACGACGAAACCTCCAAATATCTCGAAAACGTGACAATTTAGGGCACCATGTTCCTAACTGTTTGTGTTATTTTAAGTGTCCTGTATCTACATATATTTAAATATACTGTCGAGAAATACAATTCTGGAAACAAAAATGGCGACGGATGGCTATGCCAGAACGGTTCTATCCCCTTTAATATTATTGTTGTGTTTTTTTACCCGACTGCGGCACAGCCCAAAAGGAGTTTGGCTTTGCGATGCACCTCTGAAAGAGGTGCATCGCAAAACCACAACGAAAGACAGCGAATGAATCGTAGTTACCGGGTCAAATCCAAATCATGAAGATAGCTGCGGAATTGAGTAAATCTTTTCACCTTCCTCTCAGCTCTTCCATTTGCTTCCTAACCTTGTATTAAACTATGTTGTGTGTATTATTAGGGATTGGACAACGCTGTAATAATATTTAATAGATTGTTAGTTGTACTAAATAGTTAGGGATATTTTATTAATTTGAGATTTTTTTTTCCTCCTTTTGTGAAGCTTCGTTATTTCATTTCATACTAAAAGGTATTAACCGTGTTCCCCAAGAAATGGTAAACATCATTCCAGTATGCGATGCTAGGACGTTACCCTTGTTTATCAAAAAATGTGAATATATTTAGTCAACATTCCAAGGGGGCGTAGTGCAAAACAATTATTTGTTTTATGTGGTAACAAGTAGATTAGCAGGCGAAGCAGCTGGTTTGGTAGGCGAAAGGGACTTTATGAATACGTGGGAAGAGCTAAAAAAGCTGTAAAATTAACACAGTGGCGACCCACGCACTGAAGATTGTCTAGCAATGGAGTTAGAATCCTGTAGAATTAAAAAAGGCGAAAGTTATTTAGAGTTGTGTCATACAGCATATGAGAAGCATTTTATATTCTAAAAATATCAGAGACTATCGCTGATGACTCTTTACGAAAGGCTAAGCAGATAATCTATTGTAATAGTGCGATGAATGTTTTTCTATTTAATTTACCGCCATTCCTAGTTAGGTTAGTTCGTTTATGCGACGTTTCGACATTAGAAGACGCGTTGAAAATTGTGTTAGAAGAACAGAACTTTAAATCAGTGTATAATTCTAAAAACGGTCACCGCAATTCTAATAGATCTAGTAAATCCATGTTTTACGATTTTATTAGTAAAAAGTATAATTCGCAGAGCGTATCAAGTACAGTTGCACCAAAAAACGCTACGAGTAGTTCAATTACGACGAACAATTCGTAGCAGTTTAGAAATTCCTGGTAAAATAATATAAGTCGTACAAATAATAATGAACATAGCAACAGTACAAGTAGGTTACAGTTTCTGATGGCGCAACAAAGCCTACACACGCACATCCACCGCGAACGTCACCAAGCATTTTCGCCAGGTTCAAAATCGAACACTGGCGTTACTATGCGCACTGCAAGTTCGCACCGTGTTAATTACATTAATAATCATAGTTATAACGAACCAAGTTTCAATATTTCAAATGACTTCCTGAAGATTCCAGACAGGGAAATTTTTGCATAACCGCCTCTACCCTAGAGAGCGAATAAAAATTAACTGCAATAAACGTCTCAACTTACCACACATAGTTATACCCGAATGAAATGCAGTTTTTATGTTAGATACAGGTATTGTCGGGTCTTTCATAAGCCCACATATCGCAAACAAGTACTTTAAAGATCGGTTGCAATATGAACCATTTGAAGTTGTTAGTTCTCACGCATCGAGTGTTCATAGCGAAACGGCATTTATTCCTTTACCAGCTATGTTTTGCAGTAAGGAATTTAATAAATTTTATGTTTACAGTCTTGATGATAGGTCTGATGGGTTAATGAGTAGTAACTTACTTAAACAGTTACAGGCAATAATAAATATGGAAAGCCAAGATTTGCGTTAAAAAATACGAATATTCCAAATAATATACGCACTACCTATGAGGGAGGTATATCAATTACCTTCTCGTAGTGAGTTAAGAGTTAGATTGCCAGTCAACTTATTGACGGAAAAGCTATATTACAATTTAAACAATTTTCGGAAGGGATTCGAATGCCCACCGCATTAGTTAAGTGTGTTAAAGGTTACACATCAACGCATTCAGAATTATACGGATGAAACCAGAACCTTAGTGGTAACAGGACCTTTTACGGTCGAACCTTACATACAGAACCCATCTGTTAGCATTAATTTTACAGAAAATAATATAGGAATAAAAAAATAACAGTGCGACCACCTGCATTCTGAGGAAAGTGGAGCCATCGAAGGGCTATGTAATGAGTATAAGGACATCTTTTATTGTGAGCATATTCCATTAACCTTTGCAAATCAATGCTTCCCATTCCTATTTTCCATTCTCCAGTTACTTTTACCATTATTCCCGAATATCCTTACCTAATGGTGAATCGATTGATTGATCAAGACCGGCTTAAGCTCATGTATTGAAATTGAAAATGACTGATTTCTTTGAGATGAAAGTAATTTAGCTCAGAACCCATTTGAGACCTGTATGGAATAAATTACGTTGATGAAGAACAACTACAACAGCTGCATAAAGAATCGTATCAAGATAGAAAAACCTAAGATACAGAAGATAACCGATAGTCAATGGATGGTCTACACAGAGGAAAACCTGATCATTACTGAAAACTGCAACGAGGAAATCCGCACAACATCATTGGAACCTATATCGTGACAGTAGGTCAACAATGCGAGACGCAAATAGGAGAAGCAATTGGTGGTGCCGCTACAAACACTACGGTTTCCAGTTTCAAGCTGATATTGATCTAGATGCCAGAGCTTCAACAGGACATACAGACAAGGACGGAGAAAGTCGACCTAAGAAACGTGGACTTTAGTGACGTGAAAGAAGTGTTACAAAAAGTGCCAAAATTTAGTGAAAGTGAATAATACAACCCAAATAGTGACGATAGAAATTAGCGTATGGACCATTTTAGAGTATATCATTATAATAATATAATTATTGTCGTCATCTCATACAAATGAATGTCTTTCTTTTTTTTCGAAATTCTCCGAAGTCATCTGCGACGAATAATTTCTCTCTTAGGGAGGGAGGAGTTAAGGAACCCTAATCACCCTGTACATGCTTCATCAGCTAAATATTATTTTAGAATAACAAGTATAAGTCAGCGTATGCTATCTAGGACATACGTCATTAGCAGAGATGATTGGTTAGCAATAAGATTAGCACATATCAACATTCTTTAGAATTAAATTATTTACTGTCATGCTGTAACTGGGTACAAATAAGGTTTATTTTTTAGACTTTTCCGTTGTCGCTTACTCAATTCGAGCAAGTCTATGAATGGTTCATTTTTGTTTTAATCCACCAAAAACAATAGCTGAGAACAGATTTATTGATCAGGTACTTAAACGGTCACTAGGGAGGGTTGCTATGTTTATAGAAATTGAAGTTTCTTTTATTAAGTTTTACACTTGGCTTTTCCTCCCGTAGTAATTACGCTCACTGTGTGTTTTTATCAGTAGTAAAATATTTGTAATCAAATCACTACAGAGGTAAACTATTACTAAGAAATAAAACTAAATTTCTGTTGTAAAATTAAATACCACTGTATTACTAACATATGTATTTTACATATGAAATTGCCGTTTTTTATTTTTGGGCGGAAATGAACAGCGACAACTTGAGCTGTTCTTGGAATTTAGAATCAAAATAAACCTTATATTTAAGTCTTGTCACTTCTTTTTTTAATCCTTTCTTGTTTTGTTACTCTGGGTTTTGTTTATTCTCTCATATGCCAATGTATTAAGAAATGTTGAGTTATTTTTTTAATGATTTGTAATCTGGAAACTAGGAGTCTCAAACAACACAACAGCAATATCAATGACGTATACGGACTTAGCACTGCTATCGTACGAATTATGCGTCAATCTCTCAATCGTTTTTCTTTGGGAAATTTTACCCTTTAACCACCCGCAGAGGTAGGTTGATATGTGTAGTAAAATTTCTTAATCGAAAGCAAAGCAAGTAAACCAATCATGCGTTCGAATGCGGTGTTAGGTTTCTATACGTCATAGACATTGCGAGCTGTTTGCAGTTCGTAGTATCCTCGTTGGAACTCATTTCCGAGAATAACACGAATTTCTTAGAATTAATATAAAAAGGAAAATAAGTGTAATTATATTACTTCCGAAAAAAGAACAACCGCAGAAACAAATTAATAACTGATTTTGAAAAAGGAAGACATGACTTAAATATAAGGTTTATTTTTAGGACTTCATTTGAAATGAAAAACACAATTTAATTTAAAATAAAAGAGGGCTTTTTTCAGATAATTTTCAGGTCGCCACTGCTTGGTTGTGTTACAATCCTATGGATGATAAAAGATTTATTACTCGTCATAGCTCACAGTCTTGAATGCGAGAAGTTCTATAAAGCCATTATGGAAGCTGAAACGACTTGTATACAGCTGATGAAGGACAAGAACTGTTCAAGTATGTTCAAAAGTATAAGGCAGCTTTCCCAGCATCCTGATTATTTTATCAATAGACTTAAAATTCCGTTGGTACGTCAGTACGTATCTCTCTCTATGCCTCCGGGAACTGATTTATTCCAAGCAGATTTTGATTTCATAATTTATACATCGTATAACATCAAAATCTGCTTTTAACCATTGACACGTTTCATTCCTGTTTTGTTAATTGTTATTGATGTGAAATAAGTATGCACACCATCGTTCTTAGCTTAAAATATTTGCGATGAATGTTTCTTGTATGAAATAGGATTTTATTGAACATATCTCAGAGTTACATAGGCAGGACCAAATTTCGTAGCTTCAAGATGTTGTAACATTTTATATTCCACATTTCCTTAGTTGTGTTTTTTGTTTATTTTACAGACAGTCAAGTGCGTCTCTGCAAGCAAGTGATACAAACAAATCGATCGTTCAGTAAGATGACCGCGTGTGGTCTGTTCTACGTAGACGCTACACTACCAATATGCTTGATGGGACTTCTAACTAGCTACGTTATAATACTGTTGCAATTCGCTTTTCTGTAGATTTAATACAATTTCAAGAAAATATTTGGTATTTTTAACTTATTTTTACACTGTTTGTCCTAATAATAAAAGCAATATGATAAAAAAACAGCGTACAATATGATGCGATTGACACAGCATGCAAAAACGTAATTAAACATCAATAAAATTACTATAATGGTGCAGAAATAACACTTACAAAAACTAGTGGGTAGTTTTGGAAACACAGTAGATACAAACATAACAAGGAAAAAAATGTCAATTCGGTGGTTATTTTAAGCCTGCAAAGACTGGGGAGTTGGATCTTGATACAGTTTTGAGGAATGGGGGACGTAAAAGTTTGATAGGGTGACGCGGATAATTATAAGGTAGGTTAAAATTAAACTTAACTAACAACTGAGGACAGTCTATTTTACTCTGATGTAATTTAAAAAGAAAAATTAAATCTATATTCAATTCAATTCAATTTAAATATTTTATTTCAGAATTACTTCCATATATTTTTAATATTTGTACAACTTAGCCTAATGTTAGTAGTTGTACAACTTAGCCTAATATTAGTATTAAATTAAATGTGAAAATATATTTTATTAATGATATTAATAACTAAGACATTACTTTTATTCCATAAATACTTAACTAACTATATACACTAGAAATAAAAATAAAATCGAAAAACAGACGAATTGAGAACCTCCTCCTTTTTTGAATTCGGTTAAAAAATCTAAATGTACGAATATTTGGTGTCGCAGTGAAACCAAATATGGCGCATAGTTCATATTTATCGATGGTCTTAAAGATAAATGGATTTGTGAGAGTGAGACTTTCAGAGAACACATTTACTAGGTATATACGTTTAACTACACTCGTAGTGTAGTTAAACGATAAATAATTGCTTTGCCTTTGTTGGGTCTTCAACTGCGTTCTCGGTACCGGTGCATTTATAAGTTTACGGTGATGGTGAACAACGCATCTGAATACGTGTAGCTGTGAGGACGCGACGCCAGGCTACGTGTCTCCTGGCAACGGTTGTCAGGATACCCGCCGCCGAAATGCCTGGCTGGACGGCGCGGCGCTCCAGGCCGCCAGCGCGTCTGCGCGGCTGTCTTGACACGTGTTATCAATAATTTTATTGACAGTTTTTATTTTATGTTCAGTGTGTTATTTTTCTTAATTCGTTTTAAACAGTGTTTTTTTTTACATAAAACTGTTATGATTAGTAGTAGCAGTGATGTGGCAGAAGGTAGTGCAAGTCAACCTTCGCTAAGCTTCCTGGAGAGGTGTCCTCTCTGCACCCAGGCACGATTTTTCAAAGGTAAGCGGGGTCTGAATGTGCATATTGGAAAGGTACACAAACCCCAACATGCACTCACTTCAGACCCAGACATTACGCTTACACCTCCTACACCAGCTACATCCAATTTTGACTTGTTTTGGAAAACCCTGTCAAAATTCAAAAACTCTGTACCCGTTTTAAAGCGAGTTCCCCGCGGCGCAAGACCTCTGGTAGCACAACATCTAGCAGGATGTGTTCGCCGTGCCGCCCGGGAGAACTCGCTAAGTGCCTGGGAACATCTACTCACCTTCCCTTATAGAGTTTTACATGTAAATAAGAATTTGGCTACCAAAAAAACTTTAACTGCACAAATTAAAGAAAACTGTAACGTCTCGGCCCACAATTTGGACACAAAATTATCAACACAGAAGTGCCCTTCAAAAGGCATTTCCAATCTGGTCGAAGCTAAGTTAGGGGAAGGTGACATCAGCGGAGCAGCCAGGATACTTTTTAGTAGCGATGTGGTGGCACCATGTTCTCCAGATACTCTCGCAGCTCTGGAGACCAAGCACCCTGCCCCAGCGGATGACCTTTCTTTTCCCGACCCCCCTAATCCGGACATTCACACCCTCACCGTTACAGGTCGTGAGGCGAATCGGCGAATAGGAATGGCATGGAGTTAAAGAAGCAATAAGGAAGGTCGTTTACAAAGATAATAAATATTACGGGGCCCAGGTGGGAACCCTGCGGAACACCGGAGGTTATGTTCATGGTTTCAGATTTATAGACATTTGCCACGACATAAAAGGATCTATCTGTTAGGTAAGAGTGCAGCCACTTGAGAAGAGAACCAGCAAAGCCGTACGCAGCGAGTTTTTGAATCAGCACTTCATGGGAAACTTTGTCGAAAGCCTTGCTAAAATCAGAGTATATAGTAATAATAACAAATATATATAAATCTGTGGCCCGGCTGTCAAGTTGACAAACGTCAAAAAAATTTCACTCCTTATTTTTGAATAATTTAATTAAAAATAACAAAGTTACAAAATTAACAGAACCATGAATCCACCAAGGAAAAAAATAAAAATAATATACTAAGTCGAAACTAAAAGGAAAACAACACGGAAAATTTGATGACTGAAAAACTGAAATGCTGACAAGAAGCCGGGCAAGAACACCAAACACACTCCCATCATCTTCGGGTTCGTCGCTCAGCTCCGCATCGCAGCCACAGGACCTTCTCCAGCCGTGAGTCCTGAAAGTCCGGTCGCTGCACGGTGCAAACACAACCCAGTGTTTCACCGCGACCCAACCTCGTTGGTGAAGATGACGACAGGGCTATATCCGTGAGTACCCAATGCAATGAGCAATTGAGGAGCGCTTTGGAGGATGCTTTCCGAGAGTATCGGTCCACATTTAATTTTTACAAATTTCAAATTCAAAGATCTCATCTGTAGAGGAACTTGGATTTTCAGACCATAATAGTACCATTTTACATTTAAACTTGCCTAAACAAACAAAGAGAATCGCTTGGTATGTGAAGAAAAGATTTTACAACCACACACATATATTAATATTTAAGTCTAAATTACAAGAAATAAATTGGAATGATATAATAACAACTGGAAAATATGTGAACAGTAATTAAGAAGCTTTTAATGACATACTCATTAACATACTAAATCAGTGTATACCATTAAAAAAAATAAAGTTAAAACAAATATTTAAAAAATACTGGCTCACCGTAGGCATAAAAAACTCTTGCAAAAATAAAAGATTATTAAAAATACTAACAATTAAAATAATAATTAATCAAAAAATCAAAAAGGTGAAGCTGGTTGTAGCTTCACTTTTCTGATTGACCGACTCGTCAGTTAGCTGGTACCAAAGCATAGGGTTAAGGAGAAGAACTAGAAAGAAACTCCAGGACAACTTTTGTTGACTTTTTGCAACTAATAAAATTTTCATTAGTTGCTAAGCTCACACTGCGATTTGTACACGCTCGATCTTAACTGGTGAAAATAGCATTTTATTTTTCAGTTCAGCAACTTATTACCTAAATGGTTAAATACATCAAACAACCAACACTTCGCGCTTTTCAGATTCAACAATTGCAATCTTCACAAAAAGATGTTCTTAGATAATTGTTCAATTAATTATTTCATAACAATCGTCCCGGATACTTCAGAACCTTTTCAGTGGTTCAAGGATTTTACTAATCACAAGGATTCATCAAATTTAAATTGTTAAAACGACTGTTGTAGCTTTAATTGTATCGTGGTTCGAGAGGGAGCGACCCCGTGTTTAGTATAATATTTATTGGGATGATTATTACATCGAGCACAGAGACACTTCTTATATAATACGTTTTACGGAACACTATGTAGTTATTGTCACTGGCCCGCACACGACTGGCCGCTCTACTTTATGAGCGTCGAGCGTTACATTTTGCCCTGCCAGCATTATTACATGTAGTCCCTACATACCTCCCCTTTTAATCATTATTTAACAATAAAAATATGAATAACCCAAAAGTTTAAGATTAAACACCGTAGTACATGACATGCATTAATCTTTATCATTTTCTTTCGTTGGCGGCCGTCTTAGGCTGTCAGCTTTCTGCAAGCTGGGTGCCGCGGTTACTCACAGTCGACCAAAAACGAATTCGCGTTACAACTTCTGAGCAATGCTTAGCTATGTTTGAACGCAATCCAAGCATTTTTTCCGTCGGTACATAGCTGTTGATGAAACCTGGGTCCACCATTATACACCAGACGAAGTAACAGTCAAAGCAGCGGACTTCTACCGGTGAACGTGCCCCATAGAAGGCAAAAACTGTTTGTTCAGCTGGTCAAGTGATGGCTACCTGTATTTTGGGACAGCCAAGGGGTAATGACCCCTTGGCTGTCCCAAAATACAGGTAGCAAAATCCATGGGAATGCCCATGGATTTTGAGAAAGGCAAGACGATAACTGGAGCTTACTATGCTGCTTTGCTGAATAGATTCAATGCAGAGTTGGTGAAGAAGAGACCTCAACTAGCAAAGAAAAAAAATATTTTTCATCACGATAATACTCCAGCCCACTCATCTGCAATCGCCACATCAAATCTTGTTAAATTACGATACGAACTATCGCCGCACTCTCCGTATTAACCAGATTTGGCATCCTGTGACTTTTTCCTCTACCCAAATTGGCTTCGCGGACAAAGGTTTTCATCAAATGCGAAAGTGATAGCTGTACAGACGCCAATTTTTTAGGGGCTCACAAAAAAAAAAAAATTAACACGTTGATGAAGCTTGTCGGAGTTGTTAGTAGTTGGTCGAAGTGTTTAGAGCTGATAGTTATGTAGAAAAATAAATAAAAAATCCTTGAAATATTTTATTTCTTCTACTCAGTCACGGATTTATCAAACAATATGTTCTACAACGAGTTTTTTATACATGCTCAATATTCACACGTGCTATCAAATTTTTAACTATGAATTTAGTGATTCTGGGTTTCGCAACATAAGTGCAATCTCGTATTTTTAAAGAACGTACAGAATCATTTAAGACTGTATTCATTTATTTATGTACACAAAACAATTTAAATAAAAAAAAAATACGGATAATTAAAAGTGGAATTTAAAAAGAAATTACAATTCTGTCAAAATACTGACTAGTTACTTACTTCCCTACACTTAGACAAAGTTTAGATTTATCGTGTCGCCGTGATTAAATAACTAATTTGAGCGTTTTTAAATACAATGAAATATTGTCCATCAGTTAACACAATAGCTAAAAAAATATTTACTTGTTTCCCTTGTTTTATCCATTTCGTACATCAACTTATTTTAATTAAATTATTTCATCATCAACCTCTCACATACCAACATCTCTAATTCTCTAAGGATAACAAAGGACATATTTCTATACTTTTTACAGCCTGAAATGCGAGAAATTCTATATAGCCATTGAGGTAACTGAGTCGGTGTGTATACGGCTTATGAAAAATAAGAACTGTCCAAGTACTTTTAAGCATGGATAACGACGTAGGTTACATAAATGGTCTGTGTAAAATATGTGTTCAATCATTTTTTATTATTATATTTATTTTCAATCGATCGATCTTTCGATCAAGTACGTCTTTGTAAGAAAGTGCTACAGGCAAATTGAAAGTTCAATAAAATGACCGCGTGAGGCCTATTCTACGTAGACGCTACGCTTTTAAATTTTTTTTAAGAATGGGAAATCATCAAATGACTTCTTCCGCCCTGGGTGGAGCGGAAGGGCGTGTCAGACTCTTACTGACTAAAACCCATCCCCGTGTTCCTTCTAAAGCTCTTTGGTTCCAGGGCCGCGGTGACTCTTTCGAACAACTGCCACAACCGTGGCAGGCTCTTGCCACGGTTGCGGTAGGGCCAGAGCCTGCGACTCCCGACGCCCGGGGCGTCTTCTCCTGTAGCGGCGGTTGGGGCGAAGGCCTTGCATTTCACTCGCGCGGCCCACCCCTCCTTCGCTAGCATTACTGCTTCGCAGAAGGAGGTGACCGCTTCCCAAGCCTCCCTGCTCCGGACCATGGATTCAACCAGGGCCGGACGCGAGAGGTCACCGCCGCAGATCGCCTCGACGAGGACATGGCGGTGCTCAGCCCAAGCAGGGCAGCCCTCCACCGTATGCTCCACCGTGTCCTCCGGGCGATCCTCACAGTGCTGACAACCGAGCGTGTCCTCGCGCTTAATCCGAAACAGGTACCTCCCGAAACAGCCGTGTCCGGTAAGTACACCAGCTTCAGACGGAAGGTGAGGACGCCGTGGCGCCTCTCCTGCCACTCCCCAAAGAGGGGCCTTACCGCCGCAATTGTGTCGTGCCCGTAGACACTACGCTGCCAATATGTGATGGAAATCCTAACTAGCTACGTTATTTTACTTTTGCAATTTACTTTTCTGTGAAAAAATTACGTGTTTAAAAAACTGTTATTGTTTAATTAAATAGTGGTTCTCAGAGCTGGTAGTACCAAAATATCAATCATAGATATTGTTTTTTATAAATATACAGCCGTGGCCAAAAGCATTAGGCACCTTTCTGAGACATATGTAGATTCAAAACGTAGTAAAAGAACAGCAAATGTTTTTTAACAAAAACCAAGCCAGGGCCGTCAAACGATAATTAAAACAATAGGTAACCCATTTATATGGGTCAGACAACATCTGATGACCTAAACGCAAATTATGTGTTTTAAAAATCTATATATTTTAATAAATATTATCAGTCTTTATTTGCTATTCATAGTGTAAAGAAGCCTTATTTAGTGGTGAAATTGACATTCTCCTTTTTCGAAAATGCAGTAAAAAAGTGAACTGTTCTACAAAAAACGTATTAAAATCCAGTTGTTACATGAAAAAAGAAAGTCCTAAGTAGAGATTGCCAAACTCGTAAAATGTTCGCGGAGACTGCTTCCCATGCAAGTAAAATTTAGATTGGTCAAATGTTGTCTGGTCCGATGAATCAAACTTTGAGGTAAGCTTTTATACTATTTCTTAAAAACAATAACACTGATCACTCTTATTTTAGTCTGCGTTCATAAAAATAATGAGCACACATTTAAACTCTTCTTTTTTTCATTTTAACAACTATTTGGAACTGCGGGTGTAAACTACGTGAGGCGCCGCGTCGGCGAGGAATATCGTCCAGATTGTGGTGCCCTCTATTAAACACGGGGTAGGTAGCATAATGATCTGAGGCTGCATGGCAGCTGATGGTGTCGGCGAAATCTTCATTTGCGGAGGCCGTGTGAACAGTGACAAGTACATAAATCTGCTCGAAACTATGCTATTGCCTTGACACAAAATTGGATGGCGTCAAATTCCAATAAGACAATGCTCCTTGTCATAAATCAGCGACCACCGTGAGCTGGTTTAAGAACAATAGTATTTTCTGGTTGGATAGACCGGCGCAATCCCCAGATCTTGAACCCTATCGAGCATCTTTGGGGTATTCTGAAGCGCAAGGTCAGAGAACACAGCATCACATCCAAAACAGAGATAAAAATGTTTTAATTCAGGAGTGGGACGCCTTGTAAGCAGCATGCCCAAAAGAATTTCTGCTGTGATCAATGCAAAGGGTGGGCCAACTAAATAAAAGTTATTTATGTTATTTTATATTAATATAGTAATTTGGAAAACAATTTAATCTTATTTTTCACCATAAACACGAAAAAGTACGCGAACGAAGTCGCGGGCACAGCTAGTTTATGATATTTTTATTTACAGCTGTAAATAATTAGCTTAAATAATTAAAAATTCTACCCAAAGACACTCTTCCAATAATAAATAAGTTTCAAGCTCTAAAAATGACGATATTTCCATTCAACTTTTCATCCCCCCTTTTCAACCCCTTACAACCCTTTTCGCATTAAAAAGTAGCCTGTGTCCTTTTTCGGGCTCTAGACTATCTGTGTACCTTCATTTAAATCGGTTCAGTAGTTTTGGCGGGAAAGCGCAACAGACAGACGGACAGAGTTACTTTCGCATTTATAATCTTATATACAGGGTGTCCCAAAACTCAACGTCAAGCCGAAACGGGGTGACAGGATTGATCATAACCATCACGAGAAAAATCTGAAAAAAAATCTATCCCATGCAGTTTAAAAATTATGGGCATTTTAAGAAAAACCTAGAAATTTGATCAAACTGTACCATTTTTCGGTTATTGTGGTTATTCTTTTTTATTTTTGTTCATTTGAACTTTGGAAACGTAATCCTAAATAACATTTCTAGAATCCCAATAAAAAATAATGACACAATTGCCTCAAGTTTCCGAGAATTGAGACTATTTGTTAAACTACGAATTTAAAATTTTCAAGATTCGTCGACTTTGACAGGCCCTCCTATAAAAAAAATGTACTAGAGTGCCTTGGCAAGTGGCATTAAAAGTTGGCGCATTTAATCAGAATTCTAAAATGGTACAATACTTGTTAGTTCCATACAATAGAAAAGAGTAAAAAAATTAAAACCTCAAGTAACCCGATTTTTGCTATCTCATTTTACTCAGTTAAAATGTTTTTAATTCACACAAGCTCTAGGTAGGTTCTTAATTTTAAGACAAAATGATGAGAGAGATGGATAATGGGTATGTTCGCCATGAGTGAGCGAGACAGATAGTCACGATAAAGTCTAGCGGCAGCACTTGCGTTGCATCTGCATTCCCCATAAATGAGGTGCATGTTCGCATATTCTTGTGAAGTGTAGCGCGTAGGCATGGTAGATAAAAAGGATGCCAACACAAAAGTCCAGAGAGAAGCCAAAGTTGCCGGTATGTTATCAACAAGTCCAATTCACAAAGATTCAAGTCCAAAAAGAGAAGCCAAAGTTGTCAGTACTAAATCAACACAAGCGAATACGAACGTGCGCAGTAGACGAATGAGCGAAACGTACTAACTGGTTGGTGTCGGACTGGTAGCGTAGCCATTTGCTTGGCTGAAACTAGTGCGAATGAAACAGATAGATGCCATAGCATCTATCTGTTTCATTCGCACTCGTTTAAACGACGCATCTCCGTCTCAATGCGTGGCGTCACTATCTGTCTCGCTCACTCATGGCAAACATACCCATTATCCATCTCTCTCATCATTTTGCCTTAAAATTAAGAACCTACCTAGAGCTTGTGCGAATTAAAAACATTTTAACTGAGTAAAATCTGATAGCAAAAATCGGGTTACTTGAGGTTTTAATTTTTTTACTCTTTTCTATTGTATGGAACTAACAAGTATTGTTCCATTTTAGAATTCTGATTAAATGCGCCAACTTTTAATGCTACTTGCCAAGGCACTCTAGTACATTTTTTTTATAGGAGGGCCTGTCAAAGTCGACGAATCTTGAAAATTTTAAATTCGTAGTTTAACAAATAGTCTCAATTCTCGGGAACTTGAGGCAATTGTGTCATTATTTTTTATTGGGATTCTAGAAATGTTATTTAGGATTACGTTTCTAAAGTTCAAATGAACAATAATAAAAAATAATAACCACAATAACCGAAAAATGGTACAGTTTGATCAAATTTCTAGGTTTTTCTTAAAATGCCCATAATTTTCAAACTGCATGGGATAGATTTTTTTTCAGATTTTTCTCGTGATGGTTATGATCAATCCTGTCACCCCGTTTCGGCTTGACGTTGAGTTTTGGGACACCCTATAAAATTCTCGTGTCACAATGTTAGTTACCGTACTCCTCCGAAACGGCTTGACCGATTTTTATGAAATTTTATATGCATATTCAATAAGTTTGAGAATCGGCTACTATCTATTTTTCATACCCCTAAGTGATAAGAGTTGTCCACCCCTAACATATATTTTTTTATTTTTTCGACAATTTTTTAATTTTTTTATTATGTGACAACCCTAAATTTTCACCCTTCTGTCACCAACCCCTATTTTTTAAAAGCGATACTAGGGCTTTAATTATTTTCTACTCTCGGCGGTCGATATTGATCATTTACCACTCGATCAGTAAGTTATTCTTGACTGTTTGTTTGGTAGAACGCGCTTATGCTTCTTTTTTTTTTAAAGGATGGGAAATCATCAAATAACTTCTTCTCCGCTCTGGGTGGAGCGGAAGGGCGTGTCAGACTTTTACTGACTAAAACCCATCCGTGTTCCTTCTAAAGCCCTTTGCGTTCAAGGGCCGCGGTGACTCTTTCGAACAAATTCCGCAACCCTGGCAGGCTCTGGCCCTAGCGGACCCCGTCTTCTATGCTGACATCTCTTTGGGGCGCGCGTGAAACACAACGCGCCATCGACCCGGGCCTGGTGGTGATCGGACAGCGAGCCACCCAACACTCGCCGTCCGCAGGCCCGCGCCTGCGGTGGCCGGGGATCGCCCTGCAACTCCCAACGCCCGGGGCGTCTTCTCCTGTAGCGGTGGTTGGGGCGAAGGCCTTGTCTTTCCCGCGCGCGGCCCATCTCTTCCTTTGCTAGCATTACTGCTTCGCAGCTTCGCAGAAAGAGGTGACCGCTCCTCAAACCTCCTCGCTCCGGACCGGAAGGGCCGGACGCAAGAGGTCACCGCCGCCGATCGCCTCGACGAGGACACGGCGTTGCTCAGCCCAAGCAGGGCAGACCTCCACCGTATGCTCCACCGTGTCCTCCGGACGATCCTCACAGTGCTGACACCCGGGCGTGTCCTCCCGCTTAATCCAAAACAGGTACCTCCCGAAACAGCCGTGCCGGTGAGTACCTGCGTCAGGCGGAAGGTGCGGTCGCCGTGGCGCCTCTCCAGCCACTCCCCAAAGAGGGGCCCAGCGCTGGGCCGCAGTCTCCATACCGCTATGGTATCCTGCAGGTGCTCCGTCCGCCGCGATGCAATTTGCTGCGGCAGCGAAGTTTCGCTCCGGCGAAGCGCCTCCACGCGCCACGCGTATACATGCCGCGAAGGCTCTTGCCTCCAGATCCCATAGCCATAATCCGGCAAGGAGGCTTGCAGCCTCGCCGGAGACCGTGCGGTATCCCCGAGCCAGCCGGATGGCCATGACCCTTTGGGACGCGTTGAGCCTTCGGGCTGGTCGCCCCTTCAGCGTTAAGGCCCACACAGGGGCCCCATACTCTATGGATCTGTGCGTCCGAAATAAAATAAAGTTATTATTTTTCCGTTTATTTCATTTTCTTAACATTTAAATTTTCATTTTTAAATATTTCTTTTATAAAACAGTTGTAACAAAAAAAAAACATTTAAAAATATAAAAAATAGTAGTCCGCCGGTGTCGGGAGCAGGGTCCAAGCTACCGGTGGTTAGGGCTCCAGAGAAAGGAACCTCCTCACAATACGAGCCGTATCGAGAAGTACTGCCTTCTGTATCAGGCCTTTTACCCAACCGCGCAACGACAGCTTCGACAGATGGTCGTCGAAGCTTTTGGAAAACAGGCCATTGTCCGTAACGAACAATCGGCACAATGACAGCCGAGTCCACATTCCACATGTCGACAACCTCGTGTGCTAAGTCGAGGTACTTGATTTGTTTCTCTTTCTCAGCTTTCACGAGGTTCACGTCATACGGGATGGTAACATCGATTATCATTGTGCGGCGCGCTAATCGGTCTATCACCACGATATCCGGCAACAATAGTCCTATCAGTGATGATAGATCGATCCCAGTACAACGTGACATGGTCATTTTCGAGAACTGGGTCGGGCACATACTTGTAATACGGTACTTCGGAATCCACAAGTTGATATTTCAAAGCAAGTTGCTGGTGGATTATCCTGCCACTTGGTTATGCCTATGCAAGTACTCGCCGTTAGCCAAACGAGAACAACCAGAGATAATATGTCTGATGGACTCACCCGGACGGTGGCATGCCCGACACACGTCAACCGTCCCATCCTTCATAATATACCTCCGGTAGTTATTCGTCAGGAAGTCTACATCGGGTTCGTGAAGCTCCTTGCCTTTCCATACCTCCTTGCGATCATCTGTAGTAAGTATTACAGGTTTGCGCCAGTTCTCTTTAGCCATGGACAACGGGGTAAGTCCCTTGTCCACTGCGACCACATCTCGGTGCATACCCACATCAGTTTTGAGAAAAAAATCTCTCAGATTGCACACCTCGCGATTATGTAGAGTCTTGGCATTCAAAAAGCCTCGACCTCCACACTTCCGCGGGATGTACAATCTCATCACCGATGATCGTGGGTGGTGCATCCGATTTGCGGTCAGCAGTGTACGGACCCTTCTATCCAAGGCATCGAGTTCAGTTTGAGTCCATTTGAGTATGCCGTAGGAGTACATCAGTACCGGCATGACCCAACCGTTGAAGGCGCGCACGTTATTTCCGCCTGACAAAAGACTATTCAAAACCTTTTTCAGGCGGCCAAAGAAGCGCTCCCTCAACGATTGTTTCATGTCAGCACCGTTAATGCCTAACGCCTCCGACATACCCAAATGAGAGTTGAATTCCCTCAGATTCCATAATCTCCCCTTTCTTTACATGCATGACTGCACATTTGTCCACACCAAATTCCATCCTGATGGCATTACTGAAGGTTTCAGTTACCTTTAGTAGCTCCATCAGTCGCAAATTTTTGGGGGCAAAGAGTTTCAGATCATCCATGTAAAGAAGGTGAGATAGGGCCTGACCACCTCTTCCCAACCGATAGCCTAGGCCTGAATCTACCAGCAGTGTGCTTAGAGGATTCAGAGCTAAGCAAAACCAAATTGGACTCAAACTGTCGCCCTGAAATATTCCCCGTTTAATCCATACAGGCTCATCACTCCCTTGGTCGACATCCAGGATAGCGAAGGACTGTTTTCCATTGCCTCATACATGACTCAAGGAAGGTGCGTAGAGTTGCATCTATTTTGTACAACTCCAACACCTTCATGAGCCATGTATGTGGCACAGAATCATAGGCCTTCTTGTAATCTATCCAACATGTCGACAGATCCTTGCGGGATTGACGAACCTGTTGGCTTATAGCCATGTCTATGAGGAGTAGCTCCTTAGTGCCGCGGGACCCTTTCCTACATCCATTCTGACAGGCGGACATAATTGAATTCCTCTCAATGTGCTGATTAATTTTCGCTTTCAGGATGGATGTAAGAAGTTTATAGACCGTCGACAAACAAGTAATCGGTCTATAATTCTTAGGTTCCGCGGGACTACCTGTCTTATGGAGCAGGTGGGTAACGCCAGTTGTTAGAAACTGTGGTAGCGACCCAGACTCTAAGGATGACTGGAATTGAGATGCCAGGAGCGCGTGTGAACTGCTATACCATTTGAGCCAGAAGTTATGCAGTCCGTCCGGTCCCGGAGATTTCCAGTTCGGTAACGGACGGACTGCTTTGGCTACATCCAGTGGGGTAATGGTAATTGTATCCATTTCTGGTATAGCTTCACACACGTGCTCGACATCGCCCAACCAGCCACCCTCGGTATGACAGACGGGTACCGACCAGATGCCTCGCCAGAATGTACTCGTGGTGTTATCATCCGGGCGACACACGTCCATCACACTTTGTTCAGGTCGCTCCCAAGCTCTATATACCCACCTCTCATCGCTCTGGAACATGCGATTCTGCGAGTATCGATCCACCCGCCGCTTATACCGCCGAATACGGTTTGCCCATGCACAAACTTTCTGCTTCAGGAAGTCGATGCGCTCTGTGACACGGGACGTAAAATCTCGAGGACTGATTCCAGTCCCCAAGAACGCCCGCCTCACAAAGCGCATCACACGTGGTCGTGTGTTGCCCTCCCTGAAGCAGTATAGTTTGCCGATGAGTGCCCTAGCCTCATCGATACGCCGTTCGATCCTGCACTGATCTGTTGTTGCACTGGCTACTTACCGTGACAACCCTATCATCTACCTCATGACTAACGTTATTGGGCCGCGGTGTTATCGCGTCGTTAACTGGCGCTTGTACCGCGGTCTGTGTCGGGGTCGAGATGATAAGGTTGTTCAGTACCTCTAAGCGCAGCCTATCAAGTGCGGCATCGTCCAACCTGTGGTTACGTTGGATGACCCGCACCTGATCCGACAATCGTTGGGCCGAGTCGTTCACGGTAGGTTCCAGGTCCTGAAACAGACACAGCATTCTGACACGGTACGCAGTGAGGTTAGTTCCCCCCTCTGTAGACCCGTAGTATGCGCGCATGACGTTTTCATTCATGGACTGCGTCGATCTCATGCGCTGCACACAACAACCGGTAGCGGGGACCCGGCTCGGGGCCGGTTGGCCCCTAGGTCCCAAGCCCCTCGGTGGCCGGCCTCTCCCTGCCGACGCACTGGTGTTGGCGACGTCGGCGGGGAGAAATACTCGTTGCTGGAGCTCGACGCGACTGCAACCGCCGGTGACATTGGTGATCTGCTGTCCGGCGGCGGCGAGGCGGAGCTGAGCGACGGGTCCGGGGATGGTGGGCGTACGCGTCGTGAAGCTGCTCTCGTCAGCATATTGTTATTATTGCTTCCATACTTTTATTGATCTTTTTATTATTATTATTATTATAAAGGGCCATGGACCGCACGATCCCCGCATAAAAGTTTCCGGCAGGAGGCGTTTGGACCCCCTAGATTGGGCAGGAGCCGCTTGAAGGCAGCTCCGGCCCGCTCCAGTCTGGGAGCCAAACGTCGGAAGTGCTCCTCGAAGTTCCACCGGCTGTCGAGAACTAGCCCCAGATACCTGATCGTCGACCCGACGCCGAAGTGAACCCCTCCTACCGTAACTTGGGATCCCGCTGGTGGCCTGTTCCGAGAACCATGAAAGCACATGGCCTCGGACTTGTGCACGGCCACCTCGAGACCCAATTGCCGGATCCTTCCAGCGATTATCGCGACCCCGCGTGTCATTTAGTCGGCCGCCGCCTGGTGCGACACCCCCTGTGCCAGAACCACCGTGTCGTCAGCATAGCAGACTACGCTGACGCCACTAGGGGAGGTCGGAGCGCAGCACCCAAGAACGCGCTAATCCTAGGGAGTCTATTTATTGAGGAAGGCTATAGGCTACATAACATAGCGCTACCAATAAGAGCCGAGCATTCATGAAAAATGTGACGCAGACGAAGTTGCGTGGGTCAGCTAGTATTATATAATATTAGTAAGGATAATGTTTCGCCACAAAAAAAAAAAACTTTCTCAGTAATTCTTTAGTGCGAGGAAGAGAAGTGATACTACCAAATAAAGTTCAATATTCAAGATAGCAGACAGTTCTGTACTGGTAAATGAAGATATGGACATTACAATTTCAGTCTTAATCAGTTTGCGATCGTGTTGTATGCCTAAAGCTGTCACATGCTTTTACAATAATTGGAATATCAACTTTAGCGACACCATTTCTAACGATACGATCATAAAAACATAACACAATAAGAACGCACTATTACTTAGTACATACTTCTCATTGAATGTACATATGTTTTACTAAGTATCATCCAATAATAATCATTTTAGAACAGACCGGTTACGTTCTTAACAATGTCGTCTAAGCTTATGAAAGTATTATCAAAAAAAAAAACGAAACCAAACCTATCATTGTACCCATCAGAAGTTCTACTAAATAATCGTCTTGATTCAGATGTTCAAAAAATTATTTATCCTTTACACTGCCCACTTTTCCTCTTGTTCTCTTCAAAATATATTATACAAGATAATTTTATTACTCCTAACGGGAAGATCCGTGTTATGTTGTCGTTTTTGAGCTTGTGTTATATAATTGTGGTCAGTGTTTATTGCATGTATTTCAATGAATCTAGTATAGAGTACGTAAATGTCCACAGCGACAGTATCATTTTGCTGACAATTTGTTTTTCTTACATTTACTTAGTTATCGGTATGATCATTTCCATTGTTGTCATTATTGTTTACAGTCAAGACAACATCTTGCTTATTGTCATGATTCAGATTATCCATAAAAGTATTAATATTAGTAAGAGCCTCAGAACTTACATTATTTTGAATAGAATCTCCGTTTTCTTAGCTTTTGGTGTTAACATCTTTATATGGCTCTCTTATTATAAAACGTCTCGATACAGTTTCTCTGATTTTGCACTACTAATTCGTAACTATATAAACATCAAATTTGACATGGATTGTGTTTTTGCAATTCGTATTGTAGTATTGTTAACAAAATACCTTAATGAATGGATCAAAACAATTCTGAATTTGAATTATGAACAAGAAAATGATTCAGGTTATCTAGAATTATTTAAGATTTATCATAATATTTTGGAAGCGTTCAAAATTTACAAGACCATTTTTCAAGTGTTGGTAAGTTGCAGTTCATTAAATTAAGGAGCATTTCAAACTACCATGTAGCTAACTATCTTGATAATCTACTCCTTTACAGATACTATACACGACAATTAATGTATTTACTCGCAATTTATTTTTTTTGGAGGTAACGCTAAAGATGCTTGAATATCAAAACAAAACACACATCGAGGTAACACTTTTGTTTATACAATAACGGATCCATGTTCGTTAATTATTTTTTTGGATTTTCGGTCTTGAATAAGTTCTTTTTTTTTAATCAGAGTTTCTTTCAATTATCTCTTATCTGCATAACTCGGAGCTCGGTTTTGCATAGCATAGATCAATTTCAAAATGAGTTTACTTTTTTCAGCACATCGAAAATATGCAGTCTCCGCTCATGTTATTTGCTACGATTCTATGGATAACTAAGGATATACTACTCGTATTTATCCACAGCTTTCAATGCGAAATGTTTTATATAACTGTTGAGGAAGCTAAGACGGCGTGTATACAATGGTTAAAGAACAGGAACTGCCCAAGTACGTATTAAATATTTTGTTATGATTGAACTTCATGATAAAATTGCTGCTATACTTTAACCCTTATGGTTATAAGGAATCAATGTTTTAAAGAAACTAGTTAAAACAAAGATGTTTAAAAAGGTACCCGTCGGTACCTGCGCGATGCAGGATTTAGTGGCAGAATCTATTTAATCATACCTAAGCTATCATTGTCACTTTAATCATTTTATACGATGATATAGATATCGCTCACAAAAGAAGCCTTATTTTATTAATGTTTATTTTAACAGATAATAGATTGGACGTATCACAGCACAGAGAATTTTATAAGACAGTTATTATAATAGATAGTGATCTATTTTTCTTTTTTTATTTTATTTATTTATTTATTTGATTTACACAGCGTACAACACCAATTACATAAATCAAGGCATAACTAACAAAAACTTAAACTATCTACTATTATTTTCGAAGTAATGTAGACATATTAACATTAAATTGGCGAATTTGTCAGCGAACAGATCGCAGTCCGGGTTGGCCTCCACGAGCTTATTTAGTGCGGTTAACACACGCGGCATCCCGTGCCGCGTGTGTTAACGCAGCACGGGCTGCAGTCCGACAAGAAGGCACGCATAACAGTTTATGTTTTCTGCCACGGAGATAATTGTCTAGAGTGTAGAGTCGGATCAGCTCATTATGGATGTCAGGAGCATCCGTCATACCTTTCCCTACTTTGAGCATAATGCCTACCTGGTCACATGCTCGTCTGGTCTCCAGCATGTGATATCCCAGACATTCTAAGAGGAACTTGGTAGGATAGAGATAGGGATAATAACCAAGAGTTCTTCTATAAAGAAACCGCAGAAATGCTTTCTGCACTTTTTCTAGAAGAAGTGCATATTTTTTCTCGTGGGGATTCCATACAGAAGAACTAGCTTCTAGCTTGGTTCGGACAAGTGTGTTGTATAAGAGCCTTATTACATGTTCGTTGCGAAAGTCACGGGCATTCCGGAGAACAAACCCTAGCCTCTTATAAGATTCTTTCGCAACTGCAGAAATATGATCATGAAAAGTAAGCTTTTGGTCAAATGTGACACCCAAGTCCTTCATGTTGGTTGATCTAGTTATTTTAGTACCATTTAATTTGTATTCGAATTTAATTGGATGTCGCATTCGACCAAAAGTCATTACAGAGCATTTTGAAGAATTGAACTCCATTTTATTCTTAACTGACATTCATGAATGGGGTTCATGAATGTCATTTATATCCCTTTGCATAGCTTCACAATCCGATATTGTGTTGATAACACTATAAAGTTTAAGGTCATCTGCGTAAAGGAGACACTCTGCAAATTTAACAATACAAGGTAAATCGTTTATCATCAGTAGAAATAGCAGAGGCCCGAGTATTGACCCTTGACTTACACCTGAGCGTGTATGGTAGGGACGAGAAACGTAGATACCTAGCTTTACAAATTGCTGACGATCACGGAGATAGTCAGCTATAAGTCGAAGTAGGTTTGGACAGAAACCTATGGCGCTGAGTTTCAGAAGTAAGATATCGTTATTAACTTTGTCGAAAGCCTTACAAAAATCAAAATAAAGCACATCCACCTGTCGCTTCTTGTCAAGATGTTTTGATATGTACTCTGTAATTGTCAACAGGTTTGTATCGACAGACCTCTTGCATCTAAAACTGTGCTGACTGTTACTTAAGTATTTTTCAACTTGAGAGTATATAAGTTTATGAAGAACATTTTCGAATATTTTGGCTGGCGATGACAATATAGCGATGGGCCGATAACCTTCAACAGCTGAGTTATTAGACGTCTTAGGTATGGGCGTCACTCGTGAGACTTTCCAGTGGTATGGGTATATGCCTGTCTTTAATGACAAATTAAAAATGTGACATAGACGAGCGGCAAAAAGTTCTTTGAATTGTTTCAAAATATAAGGCGGAATACTGTCAGGTCCTATGGAACTTCTGGGTTTTAATTTATCAATACCGTACTGGACATCATCTAGAGTAAATTGGAAAATATTGATATAATTACTGTTACAATTTGTTTCATGGTTATTAACGCATGCTGGGTTTAATTGCGGTATTTCAGGTAGAAACATGCTTGCAAAAAAAATGGCAAATGCTTCAGCAGCTGCTGGTCCTGAGAAACAGTCACCATTATAGCTAACGCTAGGCTCAAAACCACCTTTTGATCGTAAACTACTAACGTGTCGCCAAAATTCATGTGGGTTACTTTTAATATTATTTTCAATGCGCCATAAATACAAATTGTACGCTGTTGCAATACGATGCTTTAAGGAGTTCCTGAGGTCTGCAAAACTCTTATAATCATTACTGCAACTGGTACGCTTCCAGCTTGCATGTAGCTTTAGTTTTAGTTTGATATCATTAATTATTTCTGAAGTAAACCAAACAGGATATCGTCTAGAAGTGGATTTGGCACGATGTTTTTTAGGCATGCAGTCATCGAATATTTTGTAGATGTTACTATAAAATGTATTTACAGCATCTCTAACGTCGCATGTCTGTAAAACAGGATCCCAAGAAATTTCGGATAGTGATAGGTAAAGTTGTTCATAATTACATTTATTAAAATTCCAGTCTTTTGCTGGATTTATGTTACTCAACTCCAAAACATCCGATCCATGAGCTGATTCGGCCTTTATCTCAATGTTTAACGCTGGATGATACGCGTCGAGTGGCACAAGTCCATCCACACTATTAACGATTGCCTCTCGGATGCCATCCCGGACTAATACTATATCCAACATTCCACCCTGGCTGTTAAGAATTACATTTTTATCAACAATTTATGTTGGATAGGCTCGCGTTTGATCACAATCTTGTCTGATGGAAAGCGACGATGTGTTCCACTATGGAGCATGCTTGCCTAGAAGTCTAGGCAAGCGTGCTCCATCGTGAAATACCTGTTTTTTTTTAATTAAGAGTGAATAGGTTACTTAACCTGTTCACTCTTAATTTTAAGACCAGGTTGTTACAATCAGGAAACATTGACTCCGGCAAAAATTCCACTCCTTAGCTGTACGTACAATGAAATTATATAGTTTCTAAAATATAAATAAGCATTAAATAATTATTATAATAATTATTTATTATCAGGCAACTAAGGCCCATAGATAAAATACACAAATTAAACATACAAAAAATAAACTAATACATATTAATCTAACTTAATTAACTTACAAACTAAAACAGACGAAGTGACGGCGTCGAGTTACGCTGCGCGGTGTCGCGTAGCCTGCCGCGAAAACGTCGGTAGACTACACCCTTCGGCCAAAACTCTTCCTTTAGGAACGTGTCGAGATGTTGTGTCGGAACCCGCACCACAAACGACTTGAAGTTGGTGTTGTGCGACAAGTAGGCTTCTTCTTCTGTACTTCGGTGAAGCCATCCTTATCACACTCTTGCTTCGCTGGGCACCGGATTCCTCGGAAGAGTTTCACAGCGACGGTTCTGCTTTCCGCCTTTCTGCTGCTTAGGTTGTGACGCAGCTGGTTTGATCGCGGCAGCAATTGCGGCGTAAGCTTGTTTGGGGGTTGACGTAGCTACGCGTGTCGTATTTTCTGCCGGCGCAGAGGATTGTACCACATTTCTCCGACAAACAAAATCCCGACGAACGCTATCTCGACAGATCATTTTACCGACCTGCAGTAGACCGACAGAACAGTAAGCCGATGGAGTTTACCTCGACAGAACGCTATCTCGACAGATCATTTTACCGACCTGCAGTAGACCGACAGAACAGTAAGCCGATGGAGTTTACCTCGACAGAACGCTATCTCGACAGTCATTTGGTCGACAAAACACTAGTTCGACTAACAGTTGACCGATTGAATGCCATCCCGACGTACAGTAGACCGACAGAAGACTAAGCCGAAAAGGTTTATCACGCCTGAACAGTATGAAACACACAACGAACCGTCAAAAACACAAGCGGAATAACAATGAATTCAAAAAAATAGGTTCAACCACAAATCCAATTATGAATTTATGACATAACTAGCTTTTGCCCGCGACTTCGTCCGCGTGAAATAGTTACTTTGGGCAGCCATTTTTATTTTTAAGCTACTAATTTTTCAAAAACGCTTGTACGGAATGTTTATTTATTTTTTTATCAAGTGCCTAAATACATTGTACCTACATGGTTTTATCTTTAAATGTCGGACTCTCATACACAATTTAATCCCCTTTTGCAACACCTTTAAGCCATTTCCTCATGACGACGGTAGCTTACGTTCTTTTCCAAGGTCTAATCTATTTCTATACCAAATTTCATCAAAAGACATACCGCATACGGTACGGCTACAATCGATATACAACCTGAGGCCGGAAATTGCCCGGTCGCTGCCCGGATCGGTTATGTGGATCGATAAAAAAGAACAGTCAAAATCGTCAATTATAATCCGCTAGAAATATTTAGGTAGGTATAGTATGTACTATACAGCAACCAAAACAATTTTAACGACCAACAACATCCAACCAACTGTGTACAACTAACCTACCTGACGACGTTAAATAATAACTGGAGAGGCTCATTAATCCGCGGAAAATCTTAACACCGCGATTCAGAAAGTCAACATTTAGACATAAAAATTATTTTGTTCGTCTTAACTTTCTTAGGGATTGTCTCAGCATAGTAGCTACATGCATGCAAATTCTCAGCTCGATCGGTTTAAAATTTACAAAGTTTTATACAAACTTTCATCCCCTATTTTATACCCTTGTGGGTAGAATTTATCAAAATCCTTTCTTAGGGGATGCCTACGTCAAAGTAACTATATGCATGCAAAGTCTCAGCCCGATCGGTTTAAAATTGACAAAGTTTTATACAAACTTTCATCCCCTATTTTATACCCTTGTGGGTAGAATTTATCAAAATCCTTTCTTAGGGGATGCCTACGTCATAATAACTATATGCATGCAAAGTCACAGCCCGATCGGTTTAAAATTGACAGTTTCATACAAACTTTCATCCCCTATTTTATCCCCTTGGGGGTAGAACTTATCAAAATCCTTTCTTAGCGGATGCCTACGTCATAGTAACTATATGCACGCAAAGTCTCAGCCCGATCGGTTTAAAATTGTCAAAGTTTCAAACAAACTTTCATCCCCTATTTTATCCTCTTGGGGGTAGAACTTATCAAAATCCTTTCTTAGCGGATGCTTACGTCATAACATCTACCTGCATGCCAAATTTCAGCCTGATCCCTCTAGTGGTTTGGGCTGTGCGTTGATAGATCACTATGTCAGTCAGTCAGTCAGTCACCTTTGAGTTTTATATATTTAGATTAAGGCACTCCAGCGTTAGTCATGTTTGTACAGTGGCACTCACGTTGAGTATCTGACAGAACTATAAAACTCCATTTTGCGAGGTTATGTTTGCAGAGGCCTACTTGTGTGAGTACCTAATTGAGTGCTTTCCATAGGGTGGTGTGGTTCTAATTCCTAAGGTTTTAAGAAATCGTGAGGAGGTAAGTAATGGTCTTTCCACATTTTGCTCCTTATCGGTTGGGCTTTTATGAAAATCCTTCCAGCTCTTAAGCCTAGTCGGAGCTGTAGTGTGTTCGTAGAGGGGATGTCGGGAATCAGACGGCTAGGTTTTTTTCTCATGCGCTTGTGACATACCTTCGTACTACTGGTGGTGCATTACCAGCCAATGATAGAGCTTGTGAAGCGGTGTCGGTTTCAGGCATCCCGATATAATTCGTCACGTCTCGTTTAGACAGATGTCAACTTGCTTCAATCGAATTTGAAAAAAGGGAAATTCCTCTCGTAAGTCGAAATAATGCGTCGTTCTTAGTAGGATTGTACAAGGAACACAACGAATGTTTTAACATACACGCCGCAACGTGTATGTTAAAACATGTATAATCGCGACTTCTTGAATTATTTATTTACTCTTTGAATTATCCAACATATGACTCGTGTCATAGGGTTAGACTTGAGTAGATTAGTCCTAGCCAACGGTACGTCTTACAGAGTGGGGCGCTCGCGCAGCCACAGCGCTCTCCTCTGGGTCTGGCTCAACCTTTGGGTCTCATGGGAGCAAGGGGGCATGGGAAGCAGTCACCTTTTTCTGCGAAGCAATAATGCAAGCGAAGGAGGAGGCGGGACGCGTGAGGGAGAGGCAAACCTCAAGGCCCAGCCGCTGCATCAGAAGAAGTCACCCCGGGCGTCGGAAGTCGCAGAGTGATTCTCAGTCACCGCGGGCCTGCGGACGGCGAGCAATGGGTGGGTCATCCTCGATAAGAACGAGGCCCGGGTCGACGTACCTCAAAGAGATGTCAGCATAATAGAGACCCGTCCGTTAGGGCTAGTGCCTGCGAGCGCTGCGGAATTTGTTAGAAAGAGTTACCCCTGGAACGCAAAGGGCATTTGGAGGAGCACGGGTGGGTTTTTTTAGTTAGTTAGAGTCTGACATTCTCTTCCACTCCACCCAGAGCTGTAGGAGAAAAAAGCACCTCTGGGTGGTGCAGCAAACCTAGTAGTACGCTAGCCACATATTTGACCAGTGCGACGTCTCTTCTTCTTACAGCCAGCCTGGTGAACCCGATCATGCCCAGGACGAACTGACTTGAGTAGGTACATGAGGGTATAAAAGGGGTAACCCCCATATTCTTTCAAATACAGAAACCTCGCAAACACAATACATCATTCATGTTGGTATATCTACACAACCCAAAATCTGAAGACTGTATAATAGAGTTAGACAAGAATTGTAGAAAAAGCGAATAAAACGACTGCCCTTCTCAAATCATCACACACAAAATAAAAAACGTTGGTGACCTTTAGGTGTGCGAAATCAGTTAACGTTATTCTCCTACATGTTCTTTCAGTGTCTCAATAAATAAATACCCATGAATTTAAAAGAAAGAAAAATGTTTATTTGGAACTCACACAAGACAAACAAATCAGTAAAATAACATTAATAACTAAACAGTATAATAAAATAATTATCTGCGCGAGGCCAAAATGGTCCCTATCTCAGTTTATGACTGAAACCTATTTTTCTGAATTCAAGGTTATTCCGCTTGTGTTTTTGTCGGTTCGTTGTGTGTTTCATACTGTTCAGGCGTGATAAACCTTTTCGGCTTAGTCTTCTGTCGGTCTACTGTACATCGGGATGGCATTCAATCGGTCAACTGTTAGTCGAACTAGTGTTTTGTCGACCAAATGACTGTCGAGATAGCGTTCTGTCGAGGTAAACTCCATCGGCTTACTGTTCTGTCGGTCTACAGCAGGTCGGTAAAATGATCTGTCGAGATAGCGTTCGTCGGGATTTTGTTTGTCGGAGAAATGTGGTACAATCGGCGCAGAGAGGCAGGGGGCGGCGTGGCACGGTGCATAGCCGTCAATATTTACAATCGACGACGAATCTAATTTCGCCGATGCAAAACTGCTGACTGATGCATTTTGTACCCCACGATGCGTGTTTACGGTGGCTTCGTCATTTGTCCTACTTTCCGAAACAGCACTATCTCGGCACGTAGTTCATGGATGGTATTTTCAGACTTCTCCAACTTGCACTTCACCTCGGCCAGGCTTGACTTCAGATCCTTTAGCAGCTTGGTGACATCTACATGATTGAAAGTGGCGGGCGGTAACTTATGTACCTTCTTCGCTACGAAAGTCCGCACGTCGTCAGGGTTGGTCACCTTTAAAAAGGTGATGATGTCTTGGACGCTCTTCTCTGTACCGTCTCTCCTCCGAGATGGCATTTGATCTAGCTTCCCAAACGTCTGGGAGAGCAACATCTTGCCTTTGCTGATCTCATCTTCTTTCAAGCTCGATTTACAAATCTGCATGATGCTCATCTCGACCATAGTATCGCTAGCATTCTGTATGAATGCCAACAGCTCGTTTACGATAAGTTGCTGTGAACTCATTGCAAAATATCAGGCAGCAGCTAAAGCCGCGCACTATTCGTACAACTATGACAACACGTCCGTATTCGAGAGCGCATCGCACTGCAATCAAATTTTACTTCATCTAATTCCTAATATTATACCTCTATAGCATCCTTTTTAAATGTAATAGTTATCTTGCGCTTGTTTATAATTTGTCATTTGACAACATTTGAGCACGGTTGGCGCAGTGGTTGAGCGATTGACTGCTGCGCTGCGTGTCGCAGGTTCGATTCCCGTACGGAACAATTATTTGTATGGCCTACAGATAGTTGTACCGGGTCTGGCTGTTTGTGTATGTGACTTTGTATGTTTGTAAACGCACCCACGATACAGGAGAAATTCCTAGTGTGGGGCAAAGTTTTTATAAAAAATAAAAATTGTAATCCGCTTGGAAATCTTACAAGTTTTTTTCGGAACAGGCCTAACCGAGTGCTTCCTGTCTTTAAAAAAATAATTTGTGTAAACCAAACATTCTTGTATCCACGTCCATGTTCTTGTGTGACTCTGTAATCCTTATTTCCTTTTAATAAATTCATTGTTATTCTTATTCTTAGACGATCAAGAACGTCTCTACAAAAAAGTACTACAAGAAAATCGAACGTTCAGTAAGATGACAGCGTGTGGCCTGTTTTATGTAGACGCTACGCTACCGATATGTTTGATGGGACTTCTCACTAACTACGTTATTATACTATTGCAATTTGCTTTTGTGTGAAATATTTTGCCGCAAAACTATTTGTTTTAAGACATTCATGTTGGCCATTGCGTGGTTGGCTGGCTAAAGGGGCAAAGACAATCATTAATTGTCGATATTTGTATGTATAATAAACTTATTATGTCAAAGTCTAATTGGTTTTATTAACGGGGTGTTTTTCCGAATTTTAAGTGAATTTAAGCTCGGAAAAAAATATATGTGAGGGATACATCCTTGTTTGACTTGCACGTGGAAATCAAAACACGACATATTATCATACTCTCGATTAAAAAAAATATTGAGAAAGGGTTGATTTTAAAAAACCTTTTTCGATCTCATATCCAATATACAGCACAAAATAATTTGAAAATTGCACGAACTGAAAGGTTATCGTATTTTGGAGTACCAAGAGAGGCTTGTTTTCTAATTATTTTTTTAATAAACTTCGAATTTGTGGAATAGTTTGCACTTAGAGCCTCGCTGAGTCCTGCGGGACGTGTTTGGAATCGGTACTGTGTCACCTTTTTTTAAAAATCGCGGCACGGCTGTGAATAAAAGAAATGGGTTATAAAAAGAACTTAAGGAAGAAGAAAATTCAGGCAAAATATGTTACTCAATACTCAATACTTTTATTGCATTCCACATGTATTCTTAGGTGGTAAAATAACAAATAGGTTCATATGGACCCTGTCGGGCACAGCAAGATAAGCATCTAGGTTAGGAGAGAGGAAGCATTTTATGAAATGTAAAATTACTTAGGAAACTGTTAATATAGTTATCTATTGAGAGATGTAAATAGAATTAACAAATCAAATAAAAATTAAGGACATGAATAGGTACTTCAGTTATGAGTTATGACTTTATTAGTCTATCACTTAGAAATTCGTTTACCGAGTACAATACGGCCGACGTATCTTGGCGAGTCCGAACTTCGCGCAGAAGGCCGCGCAATGACTTTTTTTAGGAACAAAATGGTGGCATGAGGCGACGTACGGGGGGCGGTGGTCTAGGCTAGAGATTGACCATAAGTAAACACAATCGACATTTTATTCAATCAAATATCGTAATCGATTAGTTTTATTTAGAAGTTATTGATTTTTGTTTAAATAACATATTAAACGAAATAGATTTACAAATATTAGTGAATTTTGTAGTTAATAAACGAGATTTCAATTTAAATAAAAAAAAACTAATAAAATTTTATTTTCTTAGTTGAAAGACATGATTTACTTAAATATCAGTTATCTATTAACGTCTACTTGAGTAACGACTGTTTGAGAAAATCTAAAACCTCCTTATAAAATTGAATACAAATATATTTTTATGACTTAACTAGTGGACCGCCCCGGCTTCGTCCGGATATTAATGTTTTTTCATAATTTTCTTTCATAAGAACCTTCTCCTGATAATAACAAACACAACAAAAAAGAATTAGCGAAATTGGTCCAGCCGTTCCCGAGTTTTGCGCTTAGCAACACATTTAGCGATCCATTTTTATTATATAGATTTCAATCGATTTGAATGTAAATCGATCAAACAACACCCTCAGGCACGCGTATTGGACATCCCTTTTTGGTTACTTCGTGCTTATTCGGCAATGCTCGGTACACGGTAATATGTCTCAGTCACACGTTAGCATTAGTGTCGTGTTCGTGTCGCTATCTCTGTCTTGAGCAAAGTCGGTTACAAAAGTTTTCGCTGTTATTGTTTTTCATTGTTATTTTTTTGGTTAAGTTTTTTTTTTGTTTAGTGTTAAGTTTGTTTTGTTTGTGTTATTTGCAAGTGTCAATTGGCACTTGTATTATACGCCAAATATGCCACCAAAACATAATACTGTGTTAAATCGCCAGGCGAGAAAAAATATTTACGATTTAACGCAGTATATGAAAAAAGAAAAAGAAGAAGGCGTAAAAGATGTAGATAAAGTTTATTTAAGAGTCATAGCCAACATTAAAACGTGGAAATGCCGCAGTGCGCGTTCGCGTTCGAGCGACTTATTTTTGTTCCTGATCCTTTATCTAGTATTATCATTGATCGAAGGTAATAGGGAAATTTTATTCGTACATTGGTATTTAAAAAAAATTACAATACCTAACAGTTTTCTTCGCGAGTGTACATGCGCTGAAGTTCGCAGAGCCTATTTTCAGACTCGCCAAGATACGTCGGCCGTATTGTAGTAGCTTTTATTGAGTAAAAATTGTCTAAGTTTTCTTAAAAATATGTTAACTTTCTTTTCTTTTTTGATTAATGCGGGTAGTTTATTATATAATTTAATGGACATTACATAGGGACTTTTTGAGTACATTTTTATTCGAGAACTTGGTAAATTTAGCCTAGATTGGTGTCTGAGTAGATAGCGTGTCTGAGTTTCTCCACGTTTTTTCCATGTTGTTAGTATATTATTGTTTTAATACACATTATTTTCGTTGAAATAAAAATATTTGACTTTGATTTGTTGACATTTTTGACATCTGATAATAGGGTTGGTCACATTTCAAATTATTATCGATAAATGAATGTAGCCACCATTAAGGAGTTTCTATACCTTTTTAATTTATCCAAAATTATGATTTAGGTACAAAGATTATAAAACATCTCTCATTTAATCTTACAAGACTGATTGTGCGGATCAACCAAAACTACTTGTATGAATTAAGTCATTTATTCTGTTTAACTTCATAGTCATCACAGGATCAGAGCCTGTGGAGTTTCATCTGAGAGGATCCGTTTTTCTCGCATAAGATTTTTATTCTTTTGGGATCAGATGAAAACTACTTAGTCACCTTACTCGCAGGTCTCGATCCCGATCAAGCTACGACGGTCAACCAGAAAAAAAAACTGCTTTTAAGTACTGCTTTCTACTTTGATCTTTACCTATGCTATCAGAATCAAGATACATCTAGTAGAGCACAATATTAACGGTTTAAGATTTATAACGATTTATAAAGTTGGTTTTCAATCATTCACCTAAAAGTTTTCTTGACATAGTCATGTTGGGTATCAAAGTTTTAGTGTGCACACAACTCCAAAAATGTAATTCTCTAAAATGTAGAAAACAAAAAAACATCTGAGTCATAAACACGGAAACAGGAACTAAAAAGTTCCAAATGATGCAGTTGGTGGCATCAAATCTGTGATTGGAATAAAACTGCCACCAACTGAATCAGCCTGCTTGAAAAGTGGCTTTTTATGGAACTTTTTAATTTTTTGCTAACTAACGCCATCTTCCAGCCGTATGCCAAATTTGTCATAATCTGGCAAACACATAAAACCTCCACAACCATACGGTAAACACCGTAGAGTAAACAAAAAACCTCATGGCTATAATGCCCTTAAATGTCACGTTGCATAGGTGTTTGGCACCATATCTGTTTGATTGTACGTTATTAAACATTCGGTTAGCTTTTATAGAAAAAAACCACCTTCTATTTTATTAGATAAATTATATTATAACTGAAGAAGCACGACTCCATTGGTCATAAAGTACAATTATTGTTCTTTCGTATGTAGCTGTAAATATTTACGGATCTTCATGAGCAGGGACAATCACCAAAAAAACAATAGAATATAGTTACTGTATAAGCATAACAGTAGGACCATTTAGCTCATTTACAGATTAAATATATTGTCCCAGCTTAAAAAATCTTTTTTTTTTACTTCCGGTACTAGTTCAGTCTTATTCGATCTTTGCTGCGTTCAGTTATTTAAAGTTAAATATTCTTAATACCTTATTATACACCAAATATGACATTGTACACAGCTATAAAATGCAGTGAAGAACAGTTAGTACCCCATGGACATTGATTGATGAACATTTAAATTGATTTTACTGCTACACAAGTCACATAAGATAGGCTGTAATATCACTTGGCTAACCAAAAACTTGTTATCCAACTGACCGTCGCCGCCATGACCGAAATTCGATCAGAAATATTTTTTGGAACAGACTTTTTAATGCTGAATAGGAGAGTTGATAGATAGTTTGACATGAATACTTCCTTTTTAAAGTTTTTTTTATTGAATTCATTTTTGTGAATGTGAGGACTATGTGGGTTATTATTATATTTTTTCTTTCAAGTATTTTTAACGATGTCTGGCAGTTTGAGTACTTTTGCGGCCTACCCAAATGTCCTTTCTTTGGCATTGCTCGTCGGGTCTTTAAGCTCCTTAATGTTTCTAAGTTGAGCTACTCGACTACTGACAAAAGCTTGCACTGACTGAACAAATCCACTCAAATCTGTGTGGTTCTTTCCTCAAAAGATCATTTCAGACACCGGTCTGCATGGTTCTCATATAACGTATTGTGAATGTGAGGACTATTTAGACCGCCCGCTATATTAGGGTTTCATTTGAGTTAGTCTGGCAGTTTGAGTTATTTATGCGGCCTACCCAAATTGTCCTTACTTTGGTATTGTTCGTCAAATCGTTGAGCTCCTTAAAATTCTAAGTTAGAGTTACACGATAACTGACATATGCTTGCACTGTCAGGACAGGTCAACTCAAATTTGTGTGGCACTTTCCTCAAAAGGCCACCTCAGACATTAACCTACATGGTTCTCATTTGATTTGACCAGTAGGCTAGGAAACACCGGCCTCATCTAGCTTAAAATTACCAAAAAAGATTGACGTGTAACAGTGTTATGTTTAACCTACTTGAAAAATAAATATCAAGTACCAAAAATATATTAATAAAATGAATTTGGAAACTAAGCTTAAATAAAATATTTATTTTAATCTCAATAAGTCAAAAATATAATCCGTTTCAATGTGAGACCTATTTAACATTGTGGCAACAAGCCTATTCGCCAGTAGATGGAGGTAAACTTGTATTGAATTTCTTTTCAGAGTGTTGAAACAAATTGGAAACGACGGTCACCGAACTTATATTTCTGAGAACTCCTTTGTAACACTTGATCCCATAACATTGGATGCTGTTTCACCAACTGAGTTAGTAACCGTTTTAGTCAGTGGTTTATTAAAAAGTATATTTCATTTTTGTACCTATTCTTTTCATGTCCATAGACTCAACTTCAAATATTGTCCGACCAGTATGTGGCCAATTAAACTACTCAGTTCAGGTCATGTTCAGGTCTTGAAATTGCAAGTGGTTGAGCATAAAGAGCAAGAAAGTTCATGGGGTCTATCCTACAAAGAGGCTCTTCACAAGCACTGTGTTCGGATGGGTCTATGATACATACCCAGTTGACCAGATTATTTCACAATGGCCAACCTGGGACCGCAATTAGTTTTCCAGATTGGCCACCAAAGTTCGTGTGCAGACACTCTGCTGGAGTAAAGAAATATGGAGGGGTAGGGTGGGTTTTCTTCCACAGTACCTATACCTACATTCATGCCACACTGGCTGTTGAGATCATGAATGCTTTTATACTGAAGTAGTACTTACAAAACTGGTTTTCAATCTTTTTGTTTATATTTTATCCTTATTGCAAAAAAATACTGATGAGTTACTGGTTGTAGAAGCTTAAAATGCAGGAGACAACTTTCAACCAGTTTCAGGCCGGTGGATTATCAAAGTCAAAGTCAATTCATTTATTTCAACTAGACCATTAAAAGGCACTTTTGAACGTCAAATTTATAGTTTAAAATTAAAATATAAGTGACTCTAGTTGTCCATTCGCAAAAGGTAGATTCTTATGGAGAAGAACGGACAAGAAACTCCATAGTTACTCTTTTGAAATATGTTTTACAATATTTTGTATACATAGGTACATTGATCAATTGATTATATTATGTGAGCACAATGCATCCAACATTACACTAATATACAGCACACACTTATATACTAATAGGTACAACAAAACAATACCAGCAGAGATAAAATTAAGTTTGCTAGTAAGGGACATGGTACTCACATATTTACAATATAATTAAAAACAATGGATCAGTGTGTGAGTTAAATTACATATTAAAAACCTGAAAGTACACCAGTAAATAAAACAAGTTTGACTTTTTCTACTACACCCTCGATTGTCCTATGGAGCAGAATCAGAATCAGAATCAGAATCAGAATATCATTTATTTGCAAATACGGGTAATACAAAGTGGGTAGTAGTAGGTTTACATAGAGTTCTGCCATATTTCACCATTCGGCATGCAAACATTTTCAGTATATAACACCGTTAAAATTAAATTCTTATTACATTAAATTAATTACCATGTCATTCTCATTAAAGCAGATTATTAAAATTCAAATTATCATTAAAACATTGGCTTAATTATTACATTATACTTAAATTTAATATGGTAAATTTAAATTGTCAATAAAAGTACGTAAGAAATAAAAAATCGTGGTCCGAAGATACAAACAAACATTAAAATTCCAGGTCATAGACAATACACCAATTCAATAAATAACAATAATTCATTAATTTAAAAATTCGAGGTGGTATTTATTTATTAAAATTGTCCGTTAAGAACTCAGTTACACTGTAGTATGCTTTATCTGTTAATAATTTACGAAGTCTACTTTTTAAATGCACCGTATTCAAGTCTTTCCAAGTACTTGGCAATTTATTATAAACAACTGGGGCCATGCAGTAAATACTTTTGCGCATCATAGTGGTTTGACACGGTACATTACATAATTTTGAATTGTCACGTCTATTTCTTGGGTATAAATCGGCCATACGTTCAAAACGATTTGGATTGTTCTTCACAAACATAACTACTTCAAGAATATAGATACAAGGCAGTGTTAATATGTTGTACTGCTTGAAATGCGGCTTGCAACTGTCGGTGGTTTTTAGTTTAAACATTGACCGGAGACAACGTTTTTGTGCCTTAAATGCTGTCTCTTGATCGGTGGAGTTCGCCCAGAAGATGACACCGTAGCGTAAGTGGGATTCAGCTATACCGTAGTAAGCCACAAGAAGTGTTTTTGTATCTACTATGGAGGATAATCTATATAAAGCATATGCAGACGAACTCAATTTTTTGCACAATATGTCAATATGTGCTTTCCAGTTTAATCTGCAGTCTATTTGTAATCCTAAAAATTTGGTATCCGTTACTTCCTCAATATCGTCATTTTTGTAATGTATGTGAAGGTTAGGTACACGAGGCATACGTTGTCTAAAGTGCATTATCTTAGTCTTACTTAAATTTATATTCAAATTATTTTTATCTAGCCATTTAATTAAATTGTCAAGAGAATTGTTTATGTCCGTTTCATATGTATTTACGTTTTTACAGGGGATCGTAATGGTACTATCATCAGCAAACATAGTTAAAGGGTGTTCAATGGACGTGGGCATATCGTTAACATATAATATAAATCCCAACGGGCCCACAACGCTTCCCTGTGGAACACCGAATGTAATTTTACGTTCCCGTGATCGAGCTATCTCTTCATGTTTATTAATTACATTGATGCGACTAATTTCGGTTATCTGTGTTCTGTGTTCTAAATACGATTTCATTAGTTCATGCACGTTGCCTCTTATGCCGTAGGCTTCTAATTTATTTAACATTGTATTATGATGGACATAATCGAAAGCCTGCGTCATATCACAAAATATGGCACATATTGACAATCGTTTATCCACATTTCTAATAATCGGAAACAAAAAGTCATAAATTGCCATATCGATGGTTCTATGCTGCCTAAATCCTTTTTGTTCTTCACATAATATTTTATTCTTTTCAATGAAGTTGGCTAACTGTTTGCAAATGTACTTTTCGAATACCTTTGAGATGACTGATATGAGTGAAATGGGCCTATAATATTCCATCAATTCCTTATCTACTTTCTTAAATAGAGGTTTAATTATGGATATTTTAATGCTTCTGGATATATACCCGTACATATACTGAGATTGATTAAGTGACTCAGATGACTGCATATCCCGCATTTATTATTCTTGCTGATCGCATCAGGATTGAGAATATCCGCAAGAAAACCAAGGTTACCGACATAGCCCGAAGGATCGCCAAACTGAAGTGGCAGTGGGCAGGGTATATTGTTCGCAGACCAGATGGTCGATTGGACCGAATAGTTCTGGAGTGGCGACCGCGTAGCGGAAGACGCAGCGTTGGAAGGCCTCCCACAAGGTGGACCGAAGACCTGAAACATTTGGGGGAGGCCTATGTCCAGCAGTGGACGTCTTTCGGCTGATATGATAATGATGATGATAGTATCAGTTAGGGCGGACGCGACACGGTATATCTTCTTTTCGACAAGGCGTTGTGGCCGTTTGTAAGAAGCCACAAGGCGGTGTGAGTACTTTTTCGCTCTAATTCGTTTTCGATCTTTGAAAATTATAATACTTTTAGGTTCAGATGTGGAATATTATTAAAAAAAATTCACACACTCAACAAAAATAGGTTTATTTATAATTTAAATTAGCACAACATATAACTAAATCAAATACTGCAAACTTCAAACGATTTAAAATGAGAAAATATCAAAGAGATCAGCAAAATGGCTTACGTGACCTTAATAACAACCGACAGTGATTATGACAAGACGTCCGTACACTCGGAGAACCGGCGAAGAAAAAAGGGCCGTTCCTTCTAAGCGCACTCCTTATATAGACTGTCGCCAGGTAGTTGATGACGACGTTCGGAAACTTCTTACAATACTTTTCTTTTGCAATATTAATATTATATGATATGCTTTCAGGAGCTTGAGATTTTCCAGACGCCGATGGTAGCAACGGTGCTGATTCTATGGATAACAAAAGATATATTAATAGCAATTATTCACAGCCTGCAATGCGAGAAGTTTTATATAGCCATTGAGGAAGCTGAGACGGCGTGTTTACAGTTGATGAAGAATGAGAACTGTCCTAGTAAGTAAGACGATGCTAAATAATGATAAGGTGTCGTAAGCATGTCCTGTAATCTATCATCTAGCTAGTTGAATTGGTCCACTCATGACGTTTTCTTTCAGGCGATCAAGCACGTCTTTGCAAAAAAGTGCTACAGGCAAATCGAACGTTCAATAGGATGACCGCGTGTGGCCTATTCAATGTGGACGCTACTCTACCTATATGTTTGATAGGAGTTCTCACTAGCTACGTTATAATACTGTTGCAATTTGCTTTTCTGTGAAATGTTTAGGCGTACAAATTTTTGTTTTTTGAAAACATTCATGTTGACCACTTTTACGGTGAGGGGTTTAGGTTGGGTTTGCCAGCAAATTCTATTTTAACTAATTCAGAACAATGTTGCTGTACGAAATTGAACACATGTGCCTTTAGTCATCTGGTATGTGTTATAAGAGTTCTAAACTGCTGTAAGTTTCCCATTTATGTATTGCATAATCAAGAATACAGAAATAAAATATTAAATAAATAAATAAAATGGACAAGTGTTTTTTTTTTTCTTTTAAGTCAGAAAGAAACACCAGCACGCAGTGAGTATGTGCACACGGTAGTGCGCCAGGCCAAGTTCCGACATAACGCCTTCGTAATTATGCGGAACATTTCGAGCTGTTTGACCTCCCCTTATAACTTTGCTTTTAATAATCCCAGCTTAATGAAACTTGAACCATTTATTACTATCACCTAGTTTTAGATTACTGGAAAGTTTGAAATATTAGGTTAAACCGTTAAAAGGGACATTTTTACAGGTTGATACAGGGGACCAAAAAGCTTTTCCTACTGACTTAAAAAAAAATATGGGGCACTTCTAGTCATGCTAGAAACTTAAAATTTGGTGAGAAAATAGGTCTTAGGCTTCAATTGAAGAAATTTTATGACTATAGTCCATGATTGTAACATGTGTCTTGCTTGAGTTTGGATCTTTCCTCACCGTATAAAAATGATGAAATACTCGGGAAATCGTTTTCCTAAAAGTATGACCCTATTATCAACTTAGCAAGTTTTTTTCTTTATTAAACTGATTGTAAAATCGACGTTGTAGTATGTAGCGATATTATTTCATAAAGCATCGGGATTGCAAAAGGAGGAAGTTGGTATTAAAGCCAGCTTATTGATATACATTTAATCGGATCCGAGGGGAGAACTTTTTGACCACGTTATGCAAAATGTAGGTAGCAAAACATAGTTAATGTTTGTATGTTGCTGTGTTTGTGTTTAACATTGTTGTTGTTTAGGAGTAGTTAATGCACGGCGGAATTGTTTGTAAGATGCAAAGTTCTAGTGCAAGAGATATGTGAGCAGATGATCCGCACTAAATAACTACCATATTGCGATACAAAATCAGTGTTTATAGAAGCCACGTGGAGCTTCAGGATCAGTGCCATTGATGCCAGTATTGCTGCTGGTTCCAACGGGTGTGTAACGATTGACATAATAACAAAATATCTAACGTTCACTTGACATAATTTCAGTTAACATAATTTTGTTTAACATAACGATCAGTTGATGTTGGTATTTAGTCGATTTTATGTGTGCAAAAATTAATCGATTCTTACTTTTTAATAATGGCAACACTGTCACTAAGTTAAGTATAAAACCAACAACCACCCTTAGATAGTTCCCTTTTCTCTACTGGCTGTGTTAGGCATCAGACACTAAACCTTCCCTGTGAAACGTGTTCAAGTTTGAAATATAACGATATTATTTGAAAGTTTAAACGTATCTTTATTTTATAATTCACGCCCTGAACCTGATTTCCTATAGGTTATGGGCCCAGGTTCTACTCGTAAGTACTGTGCTGATCAAGTAAGTATTTAACTACATTATTCTCAAGCACAGTGGTACTGTCTGCTATATTTTGAATATTTGTCACCATGGAGAATTTGAAGGTCAAACGCAATATTAAACCGTTCGACGGTGAGAAATATAGCGTTTGGAAGTTTCGGATTCGAGCATTGCTGACCGAGATGGACGTGATGAAAGATGTCGACATGGAACCAGAAATACGATCGGAGGCTTGGGTGAGGAGCAACCGAATCGCTAAAAGTATCATTGTTGAGTATTTGGCAGATTCCTTCCTTGGCTTTGCGAAAGAGGATTCTACAGCACAAGAGATCTTCAAAAGCTTGGACGCATTGTACGAGAGAAAAAGTTTGGCAACTCAGTTGGCGTTACGTAAAAAGCTGTTGGGTTTGAAACTTCAAGGTGACAATACATTAGTAAAGCACTTCAATATTTTTGATGACCTGATTACAGAATTGCTGGCGGCTGGAGCAAAACTAGAGGAAACCGACAAAGTTTCTCATTTACTTCTCACGTTACCAAACTCATACGACGGTGTTATAACTGCAATAGAGACATTATCTGAAGATAATTTGACCTTGGCTTTTGTTAAAACCAGATTACTGGACCACGAGGTAAAATTAAAAAAATGAAGGTAATAATGATGCCGTTACCAAAGTTTTACACGTCGAAAATACAGGTACGTTACAAAACTGTAATTAAAGAAAACCGGAGTCTTGGAAGCCTAAAAACCACCAGCACAAGTTAAAGGCTAAAAAGAAGTCGTTCATCAAATGCCATCATTGTGGACGCAAAGGTCATACCAAAAATGACTGTTACTATTACAAACGATCAAATCAAAGTAAACCAGCAGAAAGATCGCGAACTGTCCACGCAGTGGAGCTTATAGAAGGAGCAACATTTTCCAATGAACCTTCTGGGTTTGCATTCATGTTTGGTAATTACCCAAGTATCAAAAAGGGTAATAAAATCACTTTCCTGCTGGATTCTGGAGCATCAGATCATATTATTAACAGGGAAGACCTTTTCAGTTCTCACACAAATTTAAATGTTCCTATTAACATTTCAATTGCTAAACACGGCGCATTTATTTCAGCTACCAAAAAAGGTACATTGCAAGTCATCAGCAACACTGGCATTCATGGTACGCTGGAAGATGTATTATTTTGCCGCGATGTACCCTATTACCTTCTATCGGTGACGAGGATGCAACAGGCTGGCATGACAATCACCTTCGATCACCATGGAACCCATATCTTTAAGGATGGTAAAGTAATCATGCAAGGTATGGCTTTGAACAATTTAATTTCTACTGATTTTATGGTGAAGATAAATCGATCTGTTTCTCAAATATGCAAAAGTGATTTAAATAATTACGATTTGTGGCACCAACGGTTAGGTCATATGAGTAAACAAAAATTCATAGACTTGAAAAATAACTCTATGGTTCATGACGTAACCTTAATTAAAACCGTAACGCCTGACAGTAAATTGTGTGAAGCTTGCATAAATGGGAAACAGTCACGATTGCCATTTAATTCCTCTAAGGATAAAAGTTACATCAAACGACCGTTACTTGTTGTACATACTGATGTGTGTGGACCCATCACTCCTTCTACAATCGATAATAAAAGTTATTTCGTTTTGTTTGTTGATCAGTTTACCCACTACTGTGTGGCATACTTAATAGCATATAAATCGGATGTTTTCTCAGCTTTCAAAGATTTCGTAGCAAAAAGTGAGGCTAAATTCAATTTAAAATTAGTCAATTTGTATTGTGACAATGGACGAGAATATTTGTCAAATGAAATGAAAGAATACTGTGTTTCTAACGGAATTTCGTATCACTTTACTATTCCTAGAACACCACAACAAAATGGCGTTTCAGAACGTATGGTTAGGACAATAACAGAAAAAGCTCGCGCATTAATTAACGGTGCTCAATTACCCAAGAGTTTTTGGGGTGAGGCTGTCTTAACTGCAGTTCATTTAATAAACATAACGCCTACCCGCGCTTTGAAACAAACTAAAACACCATTTGAATTGTGGCACGATAAAAAACCTGTCATTAAATATTTAAAGGTTTTTGGTTCTACCGTCTATGTACATAATAAAACCAGTAAAACAAAATTTGATGAAAAATCATGGAAGGGTATTCTGGTAGGATATGTACCGAATGGCTATAAAGTATGGAACATTAAAAGTGAAAAATATGAAACAGTTAGAGATGTCATAGTAGATGAATTGAGTTTTCTGCAGTCAAGGCCTGCTTTACAATTTAAAGAAAATGAAATCGAACATTTTCAAAACAAAACTGACAGCGTTGAAGTAACGTCAAAGTCAGTGCCTATTAATTCTCAAAGTGATGACATTTCGAAATCTGATACTTCCAAAACTGATGGTACCAAATTAAATGATTCAAAATCAGTGGAATTAAAATCAGATATTTCAATATTGCACGATTACAAATCAGATAATTATAAATCTGATGAATCGGTTCGTTCTAGTAAAATTCGCAAGTTGAATGACAACATACAAATGCCAAACGTCAATCAAAATCAAACTTCTAGTAAAAGTTGTCCTGATACAAATATCGATAATTCTTGTCAGTTAAGAAGGAGTGATAGGCTTAAAGATCGTCCCCCTATATCCTATAGAGAAATGAGTGATATTTTATTATGTGCTGAATCAATCATTTGCAAACTACCTACATCATTTTCTGAGATTAAAAATCGGGGTGATAGATCTCGTTGGGAAGATGCGATAAAGATAGAATTAGATTCACTTTTATCTAATGATACTTGGACATTAGTACCTAAACCTTATAATAAAAATATAGTTGATTGCAAATGGATATTTAGTATTAAAAATGATGAGTTTGGTAATCCATTAAGATATAAAGCGCGTCTTGTTGCTCGGGGTTTTAGTCAGGAGTATTTAACCGATTATAATGAAACTTTTGCCCCTGTTGCTCGTATAGCTAGTTTTAGATTCATGATTAGTTTTGCAAATCAATATCAATTATTAGTTCATCACATGGATGTTAAAACCGCATTTTTAAATGGGATTTTAAAGGAAGAAATGTACATGAAAGTTCCAGAGGGGGTAATAAGTAAAGACGGCTATGTATGTAAACTAAATAAAGCTTTATATGGGCTAAAGCAAGCTGCTCGATGTTGGTTTGAATTGATCGATCAATGTCTTAAAGAAAAGGGGTTTGTAAATTCCTCAGTTGATAGATGTATTTATATTTTAGATAGGGGTAATATTAGTAAAAATATTTATGTTTTACTATACGTCGATGACCTCGTTTTAATATGCTCTGATCTGAATGTAATAAATAGCCTAAAGGGTTACCTGATGAGTAAATTTAAAATGGTAGATTTAAACGAAATAAAATTATTTCTTGGCATTAGAATTACCAGAGATCACAGCAAAGTAACTTTAGACCAAAGTTCATATATAACAACCATTTTAAATAAATTTGGTATGTCTGATTGCAATCCTTTATGCACCCCTTTAGAAATTAAACTAAACTATGAAGCTCTAAACATAGACAGTGAATATAATGCACCTTGTCGGAATCTAATTGGATGTTTAATGTACGTCATGTTGTGTACTCGTCCAGATTTAAGTGCAAGTGTTAATATTTTGAGCAGATACACAAACAAAAATAATAAAGAGTTATGGCTATGTCTCAAAAGAGTGCTTAGATATTTGAAAGGCACAATTAATTTAAAATTAACATATAACAGGTGTAATAATTTTGATAATATCTTATGTGGGTACGTGGACTCAGATTGGGGTGGTAATGATGTCAGTAATAGAAAAAGTACAACGGGTTATTTATTTAAATTATTTAATAGTTGTACAATAACCTGGAACACAAAGAGGCAAATGTCAGTAGCGGCTTCTTCGACTGAGGCTGAGTACATGGCATTATTCGAAGCTGTAAAAGAAGCATTATGGCTAAAGTCTCTATCAATTAGTGTTAAACTTAATATTGACACTCCAATTGCTATTTATGAAGACAATAATGGTTGTATTAGTATAGCTAATAACCCGACCAGTCACAAAAGGTCTAAACACATTGATATCAAGGACCACTTCTCTAGAGAACAAGTTGAAAACAATGTAATAAAATTGTATTATGTACCCACAGGTAATCAAATGGCGGATGTGCTGACCAAACCGCTACCAGCTGTCGCGTTTAAGAAGCACAGAGATGAAATTGGTTTATGTAAATAATATTTTTATTATTATTGTATTAATATTATGATTAATTGATTATAATCAAATGGTCTGATTAGGTTTTCCTGGTTTTCCTAATCCTAGCAACAAATGTTGGGCCATAATATTGTTATTCTCCCAGGGAATCACTTGGAAGGCTTTTGTGTTCTGATTATTTTTTTTGTGAATAAGAATTAATTTTTGAGGGGGCGTGTTGGTATTTAGTCGATTTTATGTGTGCAAAAATTAATCGATTCTTACTTTTTAATAATGGCAACACTGTCACTAAGTTAAGTATAAAACCAACAACCACCCTTAGATAGTTCCCTTTTCTCTACTGGCTGTGTTAGGCATCAGACACTAAACCTTCCCTGTGAAACGTGTTCAAGTTTGAAATATAACGATATTATTTGAAAGTTTAAACGTATCTTTATTTTATAATTCACGCCCTGAACCTGATTTCCTATAGTTGACATAATGAATTGTTGATATAATTTCATTTTACCTAATTTCATATGACATAATGAACATTTCCTATAATGCACATTTCACATAATATTCATTTAGCATATTATTCATTTACTATAATATTTTTTTCTTCCCTCAACTATTGTTACCAGGAGAAACTGGATGCAATCTGGATTTTAGGGCACCCCGACTCGGATAGGTTAGGTTAGAAGGGGATGGCGAGGTCGTGTGAGCGAGCGAAGCGAGCAAATAGACCCCGCCATCCCCTTCGTGGTTATTTTTTTATAAACCACCCAGAAGTAGGAGCCCCGCGAAGCGGGGCTCCGTCGACCAAGCCCACCCTCGACCATGCATAGAATATTTTAATGTTTGGTTAAGTGCCATTTGAGTTAGGCTAGAACTGTGCCCATTAAACATGAATTTTAGGTCAAAAGAATATTAGGTCAAATGAACGTTATATTAAAAGAATATTATACATATTGAAAATTATATAAAATGAACGTTATAATCAATGTTATTATGTTAAATGAATATTATATGATATGAAACATTAGGTCATATGAATTTATGTCATTTGATATTATGTCATATGAAAATTATGTCAAATGAACGTTAGTTCAAGTGAAATTAGAGCATTTGTTAATATGACAAACATGACACACCCGGTTCCAACAGAGTGTAGAATAAATTCAATACAGCATTAACTGTATATTGGAATTCTCATTTGAAAAGGATACTTTTCACAGGGCACGTAACAAATATTTTTGGTTCGTTCGTTCTATAATCTTGAAACGACATAAATTTTTGGACTTAAATTTTCTCAAGTCAATTGGTTCCTTACAATATACCTTATAGTGTCGATAGTGTGATATAATGATAAAAATAAGTACAATATACTCCAAATAAGGAAAAACGCGTTAGAAATACATATTCATTTTTGTATCAGAACATGAGTTCACTGAAACATATGCCATTATCAGTTAAAGGTAAGTTTCAACTAGGTGATATATTTACATGTTAGCTTTAGTTTCAGGCTATTAAGAGAAATGTTAAAGAGATCGATTTCTGTAAGTTCTTTATTATAATAGTTAGTGGAACGGTGTAAAAATGAGTTACGAGTGTATGTTTAATTTAGTCGAAGAGGAACAAAACATGGTTTTGTACGTGAGGGGCGTACGGGTAGGCGAGCGTGTGCTTTTAGTGATATTTTACCAAGTAATGATGCTGAATCGGTCAACGAGTTTAAAATTTTGAACAATTGAATAATGTCGAACATATTACGTCTATTACGAAGACTTACCAGTTTATGCCTACGCAATGCATCTACATATGCAGCGTGGCAAATATTATTGCGATAGTTAGGTAATTTTAAAAACATTTTTTGTATCCTTTCTATTCTTTTTCAGTGCTACAAAAGTCTAGAATATAGCGAACAAATGAAAAATAAAGAATCTTTAGGGTCGAAGCATTTTTAAAAGGTTTACTGACTCGGAAAATAAATCCAAGGCTGCGAAATGTGGAGCTGACTATGCGGTCTATGTGATGGGTAAATCTTAATTTGGAGTCCATAACCAGACCTTGGTCTCTGACGGTGGAAACTCTTTTAATAATTTGGCCATTTATGGTGTAGTCGAAATTGAATGGGTGAGTTTTCCGCGTATACGATATTATAAAACATTAATCTATGTTGAGATAGAGTTGATTTGTTGTACAGTAATTATGCAAATTTAATAAATCGCTTTGTAATTTAGAGCAATCTCCAACAGATTTAACCACTGAATATTTTCGTATCATCAGCGTAAAGTATGTGATTACTGTGGTCAAATATAGATCCGATGTCATTAATGTAAAGAATGAAGAGCAAGGGTGACCTTGAGGAACTCCGGAGGGAACAGGGAGGAATTGAGATGAGTAACCTTTCACACAGACCACCTGACTTCGATTTTTTATATAAGATTGGATCCATCGTAGTAAGTTGCCGTGCACACCGGCCCTCGCTAGTTTATCAATAAGCATATCATGATTAATTTTGTCGAACGCCTTCAAAAAATCGGTGTACACGACATCTACCTGTAGATTCTTGTCCATGGCGTGCATTAGAAATTCCGAAAAATTCAACATATTACTGTCTACGCTGCGATGTTTAAAGAAACTGTGCTGGTGCTGAGAAATGTGATTCCGAAAAGCGAATGAGATTTGAGATGTAACTATTTTTTCTAATATTTTTACCAGTTTCCCAGTCCAGTTTCAAAAGACGAGCGAAATATTAATGTTATTGGTTTTGCAAGAACCTCAGCGCACCTAGATATGAAAATTGGATCAAGGTTATCGGATCCAGCACTTTTTACACGCTTTTATAAAATAAAAGCGTGGGGTGCATAGTGTCAATCATCACTTTGATAATATCTTCACTTTAAATGCACCCCACGCTTTTTAACAATAATGTACATTCATTTCTTTTTTACATTATTCTTAATCAAATTAATTAAATTTTATTTTCTGTTTTTTAGTTGGATTTTTCTATAAAAGCTTGTTTTTTTAGTTTTTTTAAACAATTTTTTTTTTAATGATTTAATACCTGTTCAAAAGTAAGGTTGAATGTGCCTATATCTACAGTAGAAGATGAGTTGTTGCTGTAGGGGTAGCTTTGAGATGTGGCCGAGACAAAAACTGAGTTGAAATAGTGATTAAAGGCTTCACAAATCTCCTCACCATTAGAGAGTACTTTACCTTTGTACATCATCTTTTCAGGGATGATATTAGATGAATTTTTTGATTTGATAAATGACCAAAAATAATTAGAAACTTTTTTATATTATCTTGAGAATACTTAATAAAATTTTGATAACAATCTTTAGACATTTTTTTAAATCTACTCCGCAATACTGAGAACTTGTGGTAACGTGCATTTTTCGTTAGATAACTTAATAAGTGGTTTTGTATACCAAGGCAGGTTGGTACAAATTCGTCCACAATATTATCGAGAACACTAAAGAAGTAATCAACCATAGAATCTAAATGGGTCATACTAGAAAAAAAATCCTCCCAATCCACAGACGTAAGGGCAGTTTTAATTGAGTCATATTTTTCTTTATAATATTGTCTTTTCATTGTAGATGGGAGGTTGAGTGCGGGACAGAAGTTTAATTTTGAGTCAATTTCTAACGGGTTGTGATGCAAATCTTGTGGTACCAATGGATGTTTGCACAATGAGATAAGGCACAATTCACTACTAAAAATTAAATCTAATATTCTATTATTATGGTTAAATTGACTGTTGTATTGTAATAAGGACGAGAAATTCATGAAATCGGCGGTGAGGCTAGCTAATTTGTCACTGTTAGTGTATAAATCCATAGAATTTGAGTCATAATTGCAAGACTAATTAGCATGGGTTACATTTTTTTTTTTTTTAATGATGGGAAATCATCAAATGACTTCTTCCGCTCTGGGTGGAGCGGAAGGGCGTGTCAGACTTTTACTGACTAAAACCCATCCGTGTTCCTTCTAAAGCCCTTTGCGTTCCAGGGCCGCGGTGACTCTTTCGAACAAATTCCGCAACCCTGGCAGGCTCTGGCCCTAGCGGGCCCCTTCTTTTATGCTGACATCTCTTTGAGGCGCACGTGAAACACAACGCGCCATCGACCCGGGCCTGGTGGTGATCGGACAGCGAGCCACCCAATGCTCCCCGTCCGCAGGCCCGGGCCTACGGTGGCCGGGGATCGCCAGCATGGGTTACATTAAAGTTTCCAAGTATAATTATATAAGTATAATTCACTCACTCTGTCGTAAAAGGATGCTAGCAACAATTCATGACTAGTATATACGTAGCTATCATGTGTATGTAGTTAGAACCAACATTGTTTGCGAAAAAGGCAGAGAGACCCATACCTCGTCCGACAGCGGTGACGAATGTATGTACATATGTCGCTGCGCTGCCAGGGACAAAGCTCGCGACGCACGGCAATCATAACACCTCCGTCGCGATCATTGCCGGTCACTTGGTTTAATTACGATCACAGCGGTATAGTTCGTATCGGCTATCAACATATTCACTACTGTTAAAGTTATCATTAAGCCACGTCTCTGTAATACATATGACGTCAAAATTGTTCTGCAAGACTTCGGATAGAAATATGTGTGATTTAGTGCGTAATTCCCTCACGTTTTGATAATAAATGGACAAGTTATTGTTATCGAATTATGATAATTATGACTGCTATGAATAAACAAGTTCCACTAACATTACATTTAAGGGGTTGTAGTGTTAATATTGAACGGTAGTGAGTTTTATAAACGAATGTACATTTCTTCTTAATATCAGAACAACAAAGTATTTTATAGTAAGGTACTACAAGTAATGTCCTAGTAGATAATAAACAAAGCATGCAACTATAATGAGTATGAGTAGGTAGTCATTTTATAATTTTGGACGTACTCGTATCATTTTTACGTAGCAAGATATTACACTCAGAAAACCATATATACTTTTATTAATTTTGTTTTGCAAGAAGACGGGCTTGCTTATATAATTGTTTATTCTGTGGAGTTACGTGATCATTTATGAAAATGGGTTTCACCCGCCCGTCCAATTCAGCATCAGCTGTTGTCAGACCTCGTCACGCGGACGCCAATATATAATTTTTGCGTTTCCTTTGGGTGAACTTGACGATGATATTCGGGATGGATGTAACAATGGAAGCTGACTCACCGTTATCTATACTAGGATTGTTCGAGTGAAAGCGTCGGACTCGGTGGATAGATACGATGTCAGTTGCTGTGATGGGGAAAATAATCTTTTTAGCTATATTATATACGATATTTATTAAATTTTCACATTTTGTGATAGGGATTCCAGCTAATCCAAGGTTATTGATTCTTCTCTGCTGTTTTTTGACACGTAGCTGATCTGATAAGTTTGCAACGGTCGCCTGAAGTGCTACCAGGTCTTGTGATACAGTCTGTATTTTGCCATTGTTGGTAGTATTTGTAGACTTCAAATCGCTCACATCCTTTTTTATGCATGTTTGTTCTTTGGACAACTCATCAATTTTTCCACTTACCGTCTCCAAATCGTGTCTAAACCCATTTATATCCAGACGCAATGCTTCCAAAGTGGCTATTATGTTTTGATTTTGAGTTTCAAGGGTGGATGTAATCGTCTTCATATTTTTATTTTGAAATTCAAGTAATACTTCCGAGTGATCAGTTACATTCGGGCTGTTTTCTCTTTCTAAACGTAACAACAGTGGACCCATCACGTCAACAGAATGGAAAGGTCTGGTTGTGATCCTGTGCTTACCATGGGAGGAGATCTTTGGACATTCATTATGCTGTCGCAGACAATATCCAAGAAGTAGATAGAGAGAGAGAAAAGCTGGAGGTATCAGTGAATAAGTGACTGCGGTTTCGCCAAGCGGCGAGCAGGACGAAGAGATGGATGTACCGTTCTCACGTATTAGCAATGTTTACATTCACCACACGAGTTGACACGACCGTTTACGATGTATGATATGACAGAGACAAACATTTAGACTTCTCACTTGTGTAATGATTAACTCACTATGTATTGACAGTGTATTCACAGCCGTATAGCGTAATAATAGAGTTCCGATTGCTAATACGATTAATTTTTGTAAAAATATATAGCTTTGAGCGGAGTATGCGGAGTATTCAGTTTTGAGGAGGTCGTTGCGCTTGGAGTGGAGCATGGCAAATCCCTGGATCAAGAGATTCCTCCGGTCTCCAACTCTAAGTGCTCTGCACTGGTCTCAACTCTGTCAAGGCGGATTACAAAGAAGAAGTAGTATGAATTCAATTCAATTCAATTTCAATTTATTTATTACCAATTTTACTGGACAAATTACATAGAAGTCTTAAATATATATCTTAATTCTAAGGATTACGAGCCTGAACTAGGAAAACCTGTGTTTCAGGCGAGAGGCGAATAGGTTGTATCCGTTTCTTTTGTATCCGTTTGTGCGTGTTTCCTATCAGTATTTTATTCTTTGAAACTTTGATCAGTGAGTCGTATTAGGGGTTAGTTACGATTGTTTTTCTTGATACTGGTTAAAAATAAGCACGTACCTGAATTTTTGTTTGTTGTACCGACACAAAATTTTTGTTTTGTTTTGATCTGTCAATGTCATTTCTGTCATTGTGTTATTTTGTCTATGCTACTTATTCTGACTTCTTGTAAATTAAGTTTGCGTTTGGAAACACGCACTAATGATTTCTTTAGTTTTGTTTGTGAACAGTCTGCCGGCAGGTAATGCAATGTGAATAGTGAACTTAACTTCAAATTCAAACTAGTATTATTTTTATCTTATCTATAATATTATTTTATATATAATAATTATGTCTGACAACGACTCGTTTTTTTCCTGCCGTAGTTCATCTACGTCATATTCATCTTTAGACGATTCTTTATCTGTAAACAACTTTTTAGGTGGTGAGTTTCAGTGATTTCAGAAGTGCTTTAATGTCTATCATGTGAACGCTCCAAGTATCCCTCAAAATCACTCTGAGATGCTGAATTTATTTAGTGATGTTGCTTTGCACGCCGTCTTAGTCTCGGAATGTTGGCTCAAACCCGAGATTCCCTGTTCATTTTACAGTCTACCCGGTTTTGTCCATATTCGCAATGACCGCATGAGGAAAGGAGCCGGTGGTGTTGCACGGTGACGCAGCGACATACCTTAAAAAATCTTATGCTCTTCGCCTGGAACAGTCAGCGGCAATCCCGAATACTTGGTCCTTGAAATTGATGTCAAGGAGACTAAAGCCATTCTCGGAGTAGTTTACTGCCCACCTGCTATTGATTATTTCTCCACTCTTGATTCTCTCTTTAAATCCCTTTCCTCAGAGTACAAACATCACACAGTCATGGGTGATTTCAACACCGATCTCTTGAAGGTTAACTCTAGATCATGTAGATTTAAAGCAATCCTGGAAGCATCGAGGCTATCTCTCCACACATTGAACGCAACTCATCATAATCTCGACACAAGCCATTCCTGGCTTGATTTCATGCTCACTTCTTCAATAAATCTAGTTACTAACCACGGTCAGATTGCGATTTCTGGATTATCTAGACATGACTTGATCTATCTCACCTATAAAATTAAGCCTACCAAACAGCGGCGTGCCATTGTGTTTCTCCCGAATTTTGCGAGGATGAAAATGGACCAACTTAACACAGATGCAAGAGCTGTTGATTGGATCGATGTTGAACAGGCATCGACACTGGATGAGAAGGTAGAATTATTTAATAAGTCTGTACTTCACCTCATTGATGCACGTGCACCTCTAAGGGCCGTCCGTGTTAAGCGCCCCCCAGCTCCATAGATCAACCCTGGAGTTCGTATGGCGATGAGACGGCGTGACAAGGCCTTTCAAAAATCAAGAACTCAAAGCATTTTATTTCAATTAAACCATTACAGGCACTTTTGATAAGCCAAGGTCGGTCTATCCAAAGAGAAATATAGAAGAGATCGCAGTGAGGAGAACTGGAACCTGTACAAGTTGGCTAGAAACCGCTTAAACCAGACTGTAAGAGCTTCTTAACGCCGATACATTTGTGAAAATGTCCTCAACTCTCCACCGGCTACATTACGCCTACACCTCTTACACCAGCTACATCCAATTTTGACCCGTTTTGGAAAACCCTGTCAAAATTCAGAAACTCTGTACCTGTTTTAAAGCGAGTTCCCCGCGGCGCAAGACCTCTCGTGGCACAACACCTAGCAGGATGTGTTCGCCGTGCCGCCCCGGAGAACTCGCTAAGTGCCTGGGAACATCTACTCACCTTCCCTTATAGTTTTATTTATTTATTTAAACTTTATGTACAATAGTGGTACATGGGCGGACTTAATGCATCAAGGCATTCTCTACCAGTCAACCTTTGGGTTATAAAGACTATATTGTGGTAGGTGTACAATAAATAAAAATAAGATTCAAAATTGAATTTTAACAATTCGGAAAGAATATACAGATAATATACACAGTTTTACATGTAAATAAGAATTTAGCTACCAAAAAACTTTCAACTGCACAAATTAAAGAAAACTGTAACGTCTCGGCCCACAATTTGGACACCAAATTATCGACACAGAAGTGGCCTTCAAAAGGCATTTCCAATCTGGTGGAGGCCAAACATCCTGCCCCAGCGGATGGCCTTTCTTTTCCCGCCCCCCTAATCCGGACATTCACACCCTCACCGTTACAGGTCGTGAGGTGATCACAGCTGTTAGATCCTTCCGAAGTGGCTCTGCTGGCGGCCTCGACGGCCTAAGTCCTCAGCACCTTAAAGAACTTGTTTGTTCAGGCGCCGGGGAAGCAGGCGAGTTGCTTTTGAAGGAGCTTACGGCTCTGGTCAACCTTATGCTCTCTGGCAAGGTAAACGAAGCCGTCATCGACGTCTTGTACGGGGCCAATTTATGTGCCCTGCGCAAGAGGGATGGCGGCATTCGCCCCATTGCCGTAGGACCTACTTACCGTCGTATAGCAGCCAAGATTTGTTGTAATTTTTATGGTGAGGTTCTTTCGAAAAAATTCCAGGCCCTGCAGCTTGGTAACGGCTCCAAAGAGGGCTGTGAGGCTGCCACACACACTGACGACTTATCTAAATTGACATCAAAAATGCATTTAATTCGGTAAACAGTAGTTAGTTTCTGCCAGCAAGGTGTCCCCTTGCTGGCAGAAACTAAAAAAGAAATTGAGGTATTTCTTTTTTAGTTTCTTCTATCTTCAGTTTCCTCTGGCAATGTTATAGACAATTATCTAAATTACTATCTCGGGACAACCTTTTGAAATCTGCAGTTGGCTGTCAACAAGGTGATCCCCTCGGGCCAGTGATCTTTAGTTTAGCTATTTACCCAATTATTCGACAGCTAAATTCTAAATTTAAGGTTTGTTATCTTGATGATGGAACCCTTGGACCCGATGTAGATACTGTCTTAAATGACCTACAATTTTTAAAAAATCAATTCCATTCCATAGGACTTGATCTGAACTTTTCCAAATGCAATTTTTTTTTATCGGACAACACTGACAGACTACAAAACAACTTGACGGCACGGTTGGCGCAGTGGTTGAGCGATTGACTGATGCGCTGCGTGTCACGGGTTCAATTCCCGCACGGAACAAATATTTATATGGCCTACAGATAGTTGTTCCGGGTCTGGCTGTTTGTGTTTGTGACTTTGTATGTTTGTAAACGCACCCACGATACAGGAGAAATTCCTAGCGTGGGGCAACTTTAAAAAAAAAAAAAAAAGTGAAAGACTACATACACTTCCAAAATTCAACACAATAGCCCCTGAAATCAAAATTATGGACAAAAGCTCTCTTCGTCTCCTTGGGTGCCCAATCTTTGAGAATTCTTTTCCAGATTTTGTTGAAGAAAAAATTCAAAATTTTAATGACGTTTCGGAATGATTTTCCAAAATAAACATGCATTGGGCCATCACTCTTATTCGATATTGCTGTTTCGGCCCAAAATGAATATATTTCCTTCGTGCTTCCCATTTATGGAAGCACCCCCACCTTTTGGACAAAATGGACCAAATTATCAAGCATACACTTACTTTAATTTTAAATGTGGCCATGGACGACCGAGTCTGGGCGCAAGCAACCCTTCCTATCCGTATGGGAGGCCTCGGTCCGCAAAATTACCAGTATTAGTTTACCGGCTTTTATATCCTCGGTGTACGGCACTGATAAATTAATCAGGAATATTCTAGTTTCTACACTGATTGATTTTGATGTGCCGTACTTCACCGAGGCTGTGGAGGCCTGGAGACTCGCTAGCCCGAATTTAAATCCGCCCGACTATCCTTCATCCCAGAGACGGTGGGACGAGCCGCTCTGCAGGCAAGTTCAGGAAAAACTTATTGCCACATCAACTCCTACTGCAGAGCGTGCGCGCCTGCTGGCTGTGGGTGAGTGGGAGTCGGGTCTCTGGCCTCACGCACTACTGTCGTCGAACATTGGCACCATGTTCGACGATTCTACTTTCCGCCTCTCTGCCTACCTGCGTCTTGGCACTCCTTGTTGTTCTCCTCATCGCTGTCACTGTGGCGAAGTTGTCAACAGCCTCGGACACCACGGCCTGTCACGCAGCCGTAGCGCGGGTCCCATAGCGCGCGGCACGCGAATCTTAACGACATCATCCGACGAGCTCTTGTCACCGTCAGCGTTCCGGCTGTGTTAGAACCCAATGGCCTGGCACGCGACCGGACGGCATTTCCATGGAAGATGGGTAGGCCATCAGTGTGGGACGCTACTTGTGTCGATACTCTTGCGCCATCCCATCTTCCTAGCTCTTCGTGCTGTGCTGGTGCTGCTGCTGCGGCTGCAGAGAACCTCAAGCGGCGGAAATATAATAAACTTGTTGGTAGTTATATTTTCGAGCTTTTTGGGGTTGAAACTCTCGGGTCTTGGGGTTCGAGAGCACATAACTTGTTTAAAGATCTCTCAAGACGCTTAGTTGACACTTCACGTGACCCAAGGGCTGGCTTTTACCTTGGTCAAAGAATAAGTATTGCCATACTACGTGGCAATACCGCGTCTTTTGGGTACACTTCCAGTCGACAGCGATGCGGATGAATTTTTTTGACGCCATATTTTAGGGTTAATTTAGTTAAGAGTTTTTAGTTTTATTTCTAGTGTATATAGTTAGTTAAGTATTTATGAAATAAAATTTATATTGATTCATAAAAGTTGCTCAAGAATTTGTAAATGTCTTAACCCGTATCCCAATTTAAGCTACTGAAGTCTTAAATTCCTCGCCTTTGCTTGCTTTTGATTCATTACAGACGAACGTTTCAGCCTGCTCGACTGAATTTAATTTCAAGCATGTAAACCGTACTAACCAAGTAGTAATAAAACCTTTCGAAAAAATCAAAATTAAATTGACAGATCTGTGGGGGTTGTTTATCAAAGTTTGTACCTGAATTATTGAGACTATAGCGCCGTACTCAGATTTAATACTGAATTTGTGTATGGATCAAGGAGTCTTTCCCAACCTAATGAAATTCAGTAAGGTGATACCACATTTAAAATCCAGGGACATTAAAGTCACAAATAATTATAGACCAGTATCCGTGTTGCCAGTGTTCAGCAAGATATTTGAAAAGGTGATGCTTAATCATTTTAACATGAATAACATCTTGCACGATAAACAGTATGGTTTCACCAAAGGACGTTGTACAACTGACGCTGGTGTAACTTTACTAAAGCATATCTTCACTGCGTGGGAAGAGGCGCAAGATGCCATAGGTATCTTTTGCGACCTGACCTGCGTTTGATTGCGTTAATCACAAAACATTACTGCTGAAGCTCGAGAATTACGGACTAAGCAAAACAGCGTTACACCTAGTCCAATCTTATTTAAATGATAGACAACAATTAATTCAAATAAACGGTGTCAATTCCTCGGGACTAAACGTGAAAAAGGCCGTCCCTCAGGGCTCGATTTTGGGTCCTTTCCACACTTCTTTGATTTTTTAAACAAATAGACGTAATAATAATCTTGCGAAGTAAATAACGCCCTTTTGCAGGTCCAAAATTGGTTCACTGCATTAGCACTGCATTACTGCAAGATGTGGCCAAATTATTAAATTTGGCCACATCTTTCATGGGGTACTGTTTAAAATGATACAAATTAAAATAAATAGATAAATACCTCCCCAGATATTAGAAATAAATTAAACAAAATTTAAATCTTGTATTAAACTTTGCAGGCAAGCATATTATAAGTTGGGAGATTAAATTAAAAATAAAAATGCTTGGCTCAATGCTGGTTCTGCCCCACAGCCACTAAGGCGCACAAACTAATCTGTTAGCAGTTGTTAGACTCGCTGAATATTGTAAGAACATCCAATTTTTTAACAGACTTCCAAAGGAAGGAGGTTCTCAATTCACCAGTTTTTTTATGTTTGTTATGCGATCATTCCGTCAATTATGAATTGATTTTGATGATTCTTTTTTTATTCGAAAGCCTATACTCCTGAGGTGGTCTCAGTGGCACCAAGACAGAATCTGATCATGGGATCCTAGGGAAATCGAGAGCAACCCTCAAATTAAAAACACACATACAATATTTTTCAAATACTTTCTAACGCAATTCAGATAATTGTGCCTGGTAATCAACATCTCATCTTACTGAGCTGTTGATGGAAGGTATAAGTCAGAATCTGATGCTGGGATCCCAGGAAAAATGTTTGTTCAGCGATATTTTCGCCAATGGTCAACCGATATGGATAATTATTTTTTTGCGAAGAGTATTTTTCCATACAGGAAGAGGATTTCGAAGGTAGGCAACGGAACTCTTCAATTTTTATTTTATTTTTCTTTATTAGGGACAACAAACAGCAGTATATTAAATATTACACATGATTGGAGTACTAAAATAATAGAATTAACAAATACACTACTCACGACATTATCCACAGATTACCATATAAAATACTTAGCATAGGTACTGTTAATAATAACAATAAGGGCAAACTTTACAAAGTTAAAATTATTACTCAGTTTGTTATTAAAATGTATCTCGGAGAATATGAAACAAAGTGAAAAAGTCTAATAATATCTGCATCTTAATACTAGGGACAAATTTAAAGGTTTGGAGTCAAATAAAACGGGCATGTAAAAACAAGAGAAAAAAAAAGACAAACTTAAAGCTACATAAATACATGAGGTGTAGGAATCAGAATTAAGTAACATCAAAAATTATTGCTGTTCCTTTAAAGTGGAAATAATTTGTTTTTTGAACCTATTCTTATTCAGAAATATAATATCAATAGATCCAAACTTTTTATTATAAGTGTCGAACAATCGGTGCAGCGGTGAGCGCGCGCCTGAGTTGGTATGACAAAAATTAGTGGCAAACAAACATCGCGAACGTACTTCTCTACTCTGTACTGTGCGAGGGACCAGGTAGCACAAACTTTTCACAAGATCGGAACAATCGAACTTGTTGCGGCATATACTAAACAGGGTCATCATTTCTAGGAGTGTGCGTCTAGATTGTAGGGTCAGGATATTATATTTTTCGAGCAATGATTGGTAGGAAACCTTTTTACGAAAGCATCTATAGTGCACAGAGCGAAGGTATTTACGTTGGACTAACTCCAATATTTCTATATATTTTTTATAAAAAGGATTCCAAATGGGGACTGCGTACTCTAATTGTGGTCGGATTAACGACTTGTACAAATGCAAATAAGTGGAAGGGCGGTGGAATTCTCTAGATGCGCGCATTACGAAGCCAAACATTTGATAAGCTTTATTGACTATATTGACAGCAAATACAATAAATGATAGCAAATCTCCCGGGATTGCTGAAATAGCAAAGTAGATTTTTTTTGATGAGCTGGTCTGGACTTGGACTGGACGACGAAGGCACACAAAGTAACTCATTAATGGTAAATAGCGCAACCACTTTTTTGGTTCGGAAGTCGCGTGTCAAAAAACGAAAAAACAACCAATAACACCGACTGCCGAAATTAAAGTTATTTTATACTTTGTAGTGTTTTTTATTTCGAAGTCGGTTGTATTTTTTTTTCATCGTGTAGACTCAATTAATTTAGCATTATATAATTTCATGCATTAACGGCACATGTGTGAGTACTGTGTACCTTAAACTATAATTTTTTGACTTGAATGTGCCCTGGCGGTTAGGAGTGTCCTGCTCACTCAAAAGTCTAGCTGCTGGTGCTGGATCATTTGGCACCCTTCAAAGTGGTTGAGCCGAATGGTGCTAGCGCAGGGATCATATTGCTGAGCGAGTGTCGTCAGCTAGGAATGGTCATCTCTCAGCTGCCAAGGTTTATTTTTATTATTTGTTCTTTTTGATTTGTTGCTTTTATTTTTTTTACTTCGGACGCTTGATCGTGCAAGTCCTGGTTGAATCCATGGTCCGGAGCGAGGAGGCTTGGGAAGCGATCACCTCCTGCGAAGCAGTAATGCTAGCGAACGAGGTGGGCCGCGCGAGGGAAAGACAAGGCCTTCGACCCAACCGCCGCTACAGGAGAAGACGCCGCGGGCGTCGGGAGCCGCAGGGCGATCCCCGGCTACCGTAGGCGCGGGCCTCTGGAAGGCGAGGGTTGGGTGGCTCGCTGTCCGATCACCACCAGGCTCGGGTCGATGGCGCGTTGCGTTCTACGCGCGCCTTAAAGAGATGTCAGCATAGGAGACGGGGCCCGCTAGGGCCAGAGCCTGCCAGGGTTGCGGAATTTGTTCGAAAGGGTTACCGCGGCCCTGGAACGCAGGGCTTTAGAAGGAACGCGGATAGGTTTTAGTCAGTAAGAGTCTGACATGCCCTTCCGCTCCACCCAGAGCGATGTGACGCTACAGGCAGAGCGGGGCAGGACGACTCGACGTAGAATCTCTATATTCTACAGTAGTTATACGACGATAAACTATATAAATTCTTATGAGAATAAATGATCTCTAAACTCATCATTCTCTCATGATCGACGTCGACTGATCCATTCAATCGAGTATATATTTTAATGTGTTGTTGTCTCGAGTCTGTCTTCGGGTTGATTTATCGATCAGACATAGAATGTGGGTTCAACATGTAGAAGATGCACTTTTGGGCCGGGTTGAATGTTGACAATTTGACTGAAACGTTCAAGAAACTCCTTTATTAGAAAGCTATAAGAACTAAGCAACAAAGAAGCATTTACCTTACAAAACTGAGAACCATAGAGTCCAATACACGACTGTCCACTTGTCTGAACGAAGTATGGAACGAAATACTATAGAGATTGTTTAAAAAGATTTATTCCTCGGGACTTGGGTTTAGACTATTTGCAAAGAAACGATATTTTAGAACAAAAATTATCAATATATATGCCATTCTCGTTTTTTACCCTACACGTTGTGCAAGATAGAGCAATAGAAGTATAGCTTTCATTGAATTATCAGTCAAAACGTGACGTCGAAGCGTAATCAACATAATAAGTTAAACGGACACACGCACGCTTTTTGAAATCAACCTAATGAGTGGACCAGACATCTTTTTGGACCTTAACATTTTTCAATATCGTACCATGGACGAAGCAAACAAAACAGTTTAAAAAAAAAACAAATAAAGTCAACTTTGTTTTAGTCTACCAAAGAAAATGTGCTACAGAAAAATCGATCGTTCAGTAAGCTGACCACTTGCGGCCTATGTAGACGTGACACTTACGCTGTTTGATGGATCTTATATCAGACGGTTCACGTCCTTGCTACTTCTTTCAATGCTGAAATATGTAAATTTATGAAAATAAGTCGTGTTATAAAAACACTAAGCACTGCAACACAACAACACACACGAAACATTGGCTATGTTCTAATTATCACAAGCTTTATTTTATGAATGCACCGTTGATCTCGTGTTTTCTCGATTATTGGTAGTGATATATTTTATTTTACACTAGCACTTCACCCGCGACTGCATCTGCGGAGATTTAGTACCGAAAAATGTTCCCTCTTTCGCCCCTTTAAAGTATAAATTCCTAAAAATCACTTCTTAATGCTCACCTACGTCATAAAAGGAAGCCATGTGCAAAATTTATTTTCCTATTAGTTTCCAGCAGGTTTCGGCTGTGCGTTGTATAATTACGTTATCTGTCAGTCAGTTTCCCTTTTAAAAATATAGATAGAAGATAGATAGTTAGTGTTGAAAACCCTACTTTTTTATTATTACTACTGGTTTTCATGCTAAAATAGGGCTAAAATAGGCTAATATAGTGTTGAAAACCCTACTTTTTTATTATTACTACTGGTTTTCATGCTAAAATAGGGCTAAAATAGGCTAATATAGTGTTGAAAACCCTACTTTTTTATTATTACTACTGGTTTTCAGGCTAAAATAATATAACAGAGCAAATAGTTTTGCTCTGTTCAAACCGCACTGTCGATTAAATGAATATCGACAATGCAGGATCTTACTCATGTTTTACGTCATAATAAAAAGTTACAAAATAAATATTTTAATAATTTATTATAAAATATACATATAATCACAATCAAAATTACACCAACAATAAATAGGACGTTATAATTATAAGTAGTAAAGACAGCCGCACTGAGCTCTTGACGCCTTCGCCAGTCGCCTAGCGTGTATTAATGCGTCCGGTTACGAACATTTTCGAACCTTTGTTTCACTTCGCCAGTGGTCAGGTGGCTTGCTAAGTTCTAGGTGACATTTCCATCTGCAACCAGCTCGCATACAGTCGCATTACATTGCGGGCTACCCAAGTATAATGTGACCTATCGCTTTAGTGCCCCGCGATGTAATGAATCTTGCATACGAGTTGTTTGCAGGTGAAAACGAGGCCGGCCTTAAATAAGTCGCCAGTCATTGCATTTTTTGCTTGAGCCGAAACATAAATCCAGGCAGACCGAGCTACGCACTGAGCACGGAGATGCCTCTGTGGTAGCTGTTAGAAACGTCATTGCCAACACTATCCATAAAAACAAAGCGCGTCAGTGAATATAATTGATTACCCATACCAACTTATGGTCCGTAAGTTACGGATCGTCAGTTTGTACGGGTAATCGGTGTTATGGACCGTAATAATAGAATATTTTCCTAGATTAAGTATATTTATTGATCGTCGGTTAATATTTTTTTTCCTTCTCAAATTAACAAAAATAGACAAAGATAAAGCGCATCAAAGTTCAGGAGCGGAAGCTGGCTGGTGACGTTACGTGATGGTAAAAAGTGTACCAACAAGTGACGTCACACTAAACTCAAACGCACTGCATAGTCCTATCTTAAGTTTACGTGACAAAAGAAAAAAATACGTTAAGCACTTACCAATATTTTTTGGTAAGCTAATATGCGGATCAAATTATTATTTTTAGGAAAATTCCCTATTTTGCCTATGCCTATGATGGCTGACATTTGCGAGGGCACGAATATGTTTTAGTAGGTAAGCAATGGCGTCTCTACTTGCAGACAAGAGGCAAGGCTTTCTGTGCTCTGTGGCGTAACTGATGAGCTTCATTGGCTTAGTGATAACACGACAACCGTGACCTTAGTGCGAGTTTTGTAACGTTCTCGGTCGCGTTAATGTAAACGTCATTTGGTATTGAAACTGAATAAGCGCTGTCTGGTGAGAACGGATAACCTTTTATTTTCATACAATTTGACATAAGCGAACGTTTACGTTAACGCGATCGAGTACGTTAAAAGACTCCCCTAAGCCCTCACTATTTTTCTTTAGTTTCAATACAAATTGACGTTTACGCTTACGCGATCGAGTCCGTTAAAAAACTCGCACTAAGCACACAGGTCTATTATGTAAACGTCTCACCGTGAAAACTTAGGTGGATTGACCTTGAAGTGAGCCGTCATTCAACCTTGGTTGACAGCACACTGCATGTTTACCTAAGTTTTCACGGTGATATTTTTACAGAATAGCACCATCCCTAAGACCGCTTTCACATTTAGGCGACTTTAGCAGCGCATAAAGTTTCTAGTTGTTTCTTTAGCTTTTGTTTCTTATAATGTGAAGGCATGTGCTTTTGCGGCGCTAATGTCGCGCTGCTAACATCCTAATGTGAAAGCGGTCTAAGGACCTTTGCACACGGCGTTTTTCAAACGCGCGGACTACGCGCATTTGACGCGCGCTAACGCGTTTCAAACGCAGACAGTAAACCTTTGCACACGTACAAAAATTGTGTGTCGCATTTGTATCGATACAAATGCGCTGATACGGCGATACAGACGCGCTGCAGTCGCGCGTATGCATTGTTTCTGCTGTTTCTCCGACAAACAAACGCGATATAGACGAGCTTTAAACACGCTTCTCGTGCGCGGCGCGCGTTTGTATCGCGTTGTACGCGCGTTTGTATCGATACTAATGCGACAATCTGCTTTTTGGTCATATACAGCGCCGTGAAAGAGCGTCGTCGGTGCGTATAAAACAATTTTGAACACTCGTGTTGTTTTTGTTGACTTGTTCTAATCTAATTTTATAATTACCTACTACATAATGTAGGTACCTAATCACATTGCCCTTTTGATGAATGAACTGGACTTAATTTAAAAGGAATCTAAAAAAAACACTCCTTGATAGATACAACGAAATATCAAGCTATAAATATCTACATTACAAGTATTACTTACTAAACATCCTAAACATAAACATAAACTTGTTGACTGGCCTGTTGGTCGAGTGGTTAGTGACCCTGACTGCTAAACCAGAGGTCGTGGGTTCGGTTCCCACCCAGGACAAATCTTTGTGTGATGAGCATGATCATTTGTTCTGTGTCTGGGTGTAATTTGTCTATAATGTATGTATTTAGAAATATACAAGTATGTTTATCAGTTGTCTGGTTGCCATAGCACAGGCTCTGCCTAGTTTGGGATCAGATGACCGCGTGTGAGTTGTCCCAAAATATTATATTATACTTATTATAAACAGACTAATGATTAGTAGGTTCTTAATTCAAATTTGAGTAACAGAAACCCAAACAGTATTTTGCAGAGAATGCCAAGGGCTTTAGGTATTCTTTTCCAATCAACGTACGAATCCTTCAAATATAAAATCTGCTAAGCATTACTTACTAACACAAAGCATATGGTTAGAATTTTGTTATTAATAAGCCTGAATTTTCATAGGTTTTCCATACAATATGAGGTCAGGTATACTAGACAATAGCAATACAAATTGATAATGTCGTCGTGGGTCTTAATCAATCATCATAAAAGTTACAAATGTATTAATAAAATAATCAGGAACAAATAACTTCTTATCAGTAAAGACATCTCTAGAAATTGCAGGCATTAGATAATACCTAAAAAAAAATAACATGGGGACATCTAACTTATTTTTAGACCAACCAATACCTATCGACCAGACAGCAATTTAAACGACATTTTTATGACTTTTTATACAGAATAAAATGATGGAAAACGTTTAATAGCTAAAAAATATACAGCTATTAAACTATTTTCACATTTTATACTGATTGTTATGTTACCACATCACGAGCAATGAAATAGCTTTCTTATACCAACTAATAAAGAGCTTTTCAAATAAACACTAGACAAAATTATTATGCCCACTTTCACAAACCAGAGTTATTTTTTAACTCCGCGGTAGCTTTAACCTTTTGAACGCCTGAGCATTAACGCATCGGCGTGCCCCCGACGCCAAGCCACAAATACGCCGTACTTTTTTTCACATATTTGTTACGTTTGGCGTTCAGGACACGCACTTGCTTGTCATTTATACGTGATAATGGCGTTCAAAAAAATAATCGGGGCCTCAGGGGTCACTATATTTTTGTTTATAGAACATAGTGTTAGCAACCAACTTTTAAGTTAGATAGCTCTGGTTTGCACAAGAGGACCTTTTTTTTTGACAAACCATTACCTATCCACCAGACAACAATTTAAACGATATGTACGATCGTGGCAACCATACTAAAATGATAAAATAATTTAAATAGCGAAAAATAATACAGCTATTTAACTGTTTTCACATTTTGGACTTGGCTGTTACCAAATTTCGAGCAATCAAATAACTTTCACATATCAACAAAAAAAAGAGCTTTTTAAAAAGAAACACCAATAATAACTAGACAAAGCTTTGAAGTATACCTAAACTAAGGAATGACCCTTTTTGCCTCCCGTTTTGCCTCAAACTTTTTTTCGTTTTGCCCCTAACATTATTCTTTTAAAAAATTTAACTATACCTACTTACACAAAAGTAAGCCCTAGCACAATCTAGCAATACGACGTCGACGATTACCTAGTTATTCATAATAATTAAAATAAAAACTGCACTATTTAATTGAGCATTATAATGTTTAGTTGTTGGGCCCTATCATCAGTATTATATATAATACTAGGTACATAAAATATATAAGAAAACAAAACACAATTATAATCTCAACCCAAAATAACTCACATTTGTATGTTAAGCCATCATTCTAACTAACATACTAAACCCAACTAAACTGGGATTAGGACCAGAGAATAATGACTATGTTCTCATCTTTCATATTTCTCTAATTTTAGAAGTACACCTATAGCATACCAAATATATAAAATTATATGAACACAGATGTATTTTGGAGAACCATAACCTAAACAGGCAACCTGACAACACGGTTAGCGCATTGGTTGAAGGATTGACTACTGCGCTGCATGTCGTGGGTTCGATTCCCGCACGGACAACAAATATTTGTATGAAGTATAGATACTTATCCCGGGTCTGGCTGTTTGTGTAAGTGAGTTTGTATGTTTGTAAATGCACCCACGATACAGGAGAAATTCCTAGTATGGGGCAACATTTTAAAAATGGAAGAAGTAGAACCTGACAACTAATTTAAGAGTTCAAATAACAATTGACATACTATAAATAACAAAACATCACATGTATATTGTATTCCCCAAAGGATTAGGCAGAGACATACATATTGTAATAATAATAGGTATGTACTATGATTGATAGTACACCCACATTTGACCAGTTATATTTAAGTCCCTCATTACACAAATGTAGACTCTATGCTGCTGTAATTATAATTACAAAATCGTAAAAATCAAACCCACATGTAGAACAAATACAAGTCTTAAAGAAATAACATTACAATACATATTACTATTTATAACTACTATCCTACAATTTGGTAAAGCCAAAATCTAGCAATGCCTAGCATTTTTACGTATTTTCAATAAAACTAATCACTCTAAATGGTACACAAATATTAATTGACAAGTTTATTCTAATCCTACATAAAATATATAATAAACAGTGGCTAGTATCATAACTAGGAATGATGATATTGGTACCCAATACCTCTTTAAGAAACCTCGGTCATCTTTATCGACAGCCATCTTCTTCTCCTTATATTTCTTCTTCTTACCGCTTAGCTTCCACTCGTACTCTGCTAACTCTTTACGATTCTTTTCCTCCTCTAATTCTTTCAATCTCTGTTTCTCTTTCTCCTGCTCTATTTTAGCAGTTTTTTTCTTAGCTTCACAGGTTTGGTCACACAATGTCTTTGTATCTCCACTTCTAACAGAGTTGCAAGGAGCTTCCTTCTTTAAATTGCCACAAGGGCAGTGCACTTTAGTTTTCTTAGTGCAAACTTGGTTGCCACAAGCTCCTGAGTGGCAAGTGTTACGGCAGCGGTGCCCACAATCTAAGTTCTTAGGACATTGTTGCTTGCATGATAACATCTCTTCAGTAGCTGTAGACAATTCTCGACAGCGCAGGTATATCTCAGTGACACCACAGTGGCAGGCCAGCCGTTCCAGTATCTCACATGGGCGGCATGGACCGGGATGACAAGCTCTAATGGGACACTTATGAGCACATTTTACAGGACGTGGAACTGAACATTCCCTGTTACATTGCTTACAACTCGAAGGCACATTTGGATACTCAGGGACAGGGCTGTAAAGATGACAGAGTAAAGAACACTTGTGGTTTCCACAAGCCAATGGTTTTCCACATTCTCTTCCACAAGGCCTCCGAGAAGCTGTGTGGCAAGGTTGCTGGTCTGTCTCATGCTCTCCAAAACAAACCATTGGTACTGGTGTGTCGCATGGTGGACAATCTAAGGTCATTATTTTAGTCTTTGGTGGTTGCACTTCCCATGGAGTAGCAGGTTTCTCAACCTGTTTGAACAGCACGGCAACATACTCGTGGCATACTGCTTTACATTGGTGACTGCACATAGGATACTGTTTGTCACAGATTGCTTTGCAAGGTGGACAATCTCCAAAATGACAATGATGTTTATTTTCTTCACTATGGCCACACTTATATTTTATTTTGCAGGGCAAGTTGCATTTTGGTGGTTTTGTCTGCCGTTCCCGACCACACGGTACTCTTACATAAGTCTCTTTGCATCTGCAGGTAACTTTAGATTCTAATGGACAGGGATAGCATGGCCCCCGATGACAGATATTTGTGCATTTATGTCGACCACATTGGAGACCTTTATCACATGTTTTCTCACATGGTGGGCAGTTCCCATTACAGCATTTTCTTCCACAACCATGTTTGCCACACAGTCTTACTCCTCTACATTTTGTCTCACATTTGAAGTCTTTGCTACATGGTAAGGACCTCGTATGTGTTGAGCAGTGGCATTTCTTTTCAATAAGAACTTGGCAAGGTGGGCAGTTACCATTGTGGCATTTTTCAGGACATTTGTGTTCACAACCTTCATGCCTTTTACCACATGTGCCTAGGCAGGTTTCCATGACATCTGGACATTGGACAAAACGCTGGTTAGCACCACAAGGACATGATAAAGTTCCAGAATTGGGACAGTCTCCACAGTTGCCAGAATGACAGATCCTCTCACATTTGTGATAACCGCATGAAAATAATTTGTTACATGGCTTCTTACACTGCCAGAAAGGATCATTGCATGGTCTTTTAGTCTTTTCGGAGGCACATTGACATGGCTGTGTACTAGTGTAGCTGCATTGAGGACAATCACCTGCATGACAGACATTTTCACAATAATGAGTTTTGCACAACAGAGTGTTCTTACAAACCTGGCCACATGACCATGTAGCGGCACTGCATCTCACTCTCTTACGTTCTTTCTTACAAAAACATATCCCGTTAACAGTTTGAGGACACGGAGGGCAGGGACCAGGATGGCATAGAAGCAAGCACTTGTGTTTACAATTATCACCAGTAGACAACCTCTTTCCACAGACTTCACCACAAGTATGAGGAATGAGCCAAGGATGATGAGGCGGGTCATCAGTCTTACCGCAGAAACAACGATATTTACGAGGTATTTCTTCCTTAGAATACGAATTTCTACACTTAGGGCAACACCATTCGATTTTCTGTTGTTTTATCACAGCTAACGGGCCCGTACTTTCTTCACTACGCAAGCTTATACTGTCATTCGACCATTTTTGAATGCAAGAGAGATGGAAGTAGGCAAAACAATGATCACAAGTCCAAATAGCGTGAGATTTTTTTATCGATGATATGCATATAAGACACGTAACAGAGCGGCCGCTTATGGCTTCTTCTAGGAGATTTTTGGTCCTATTTAGCATGTGAGTGTCTCCGCCGCCTCGCCAGTAGCTCTGGAACATGGTTTCCAAGACGCTGGACTCGCAAGGATCCTCATCTTCAGACGACGACAGTTCCTTCATTTCTTTTAGATGTTTCTGGACATTTTGCTGCAATTTTGCAGCGGCGTCTCTGTATCGGCGCGCCATGGTTATTATTGCGAAATTGAAAAAAAAATTGAATTGAAAGCGTAAAGTTCTAAGTTTTTTCAATTTTCCGGTGGAAATTGAATAGAAAATATGAAATGACAGCCATTCTTAATTGACGTTTGGTTTCGAAATATCACTGAATGTCAAACACACTGTAACGTTGGGACACGTCACGTTTTTTGCACGAAAAAATGAATCATGAAATTGGAACCTGACTCAAATTATTAATAATTTTCTAGTCAACATTTTAATAAAAAATATCAAACTTTAGTAAAACTTAAAAAAAAATGAATCAATCGATCGAAATTCAAATGACCCCAAAAAGAAACTGCAGAGTTCTTGTTTTTATTTTTATGCCGGTATCATTTTTTGGGAATAAAACCTGTTTGTTTCAAATAGTATAATTTACCAATTGATTATTTTTATCCATAATTAAGATGATAAAACAAGTAATTGAACCAATAAATGAAAAAAGGACTTTGTAATTATTGTGAAAAATGCAACTAAACGTATATAACGAACAGCGTCATCTATAACCTTGATGAACTTAGTACACGATGGCAGTCTGATTAAATTACGCTATTCGTCAATAGATGGCGCATGCAGTCATAATAATTGTAGCTATTTGTAAATCTATCTATAAAAATAATCTAATACCTACATATATATTACGAAGGACGGGTCAGACATATTATCTCTGGTTGTTCTCGTCTGGCTAACGGCGAGTACTTGCACAGGCATAACCAAGTGGCCAGGATTATCCATCAGCAACTTGTTTTGAAATACAAACTTGTGGATTCTGAGGTACCGTATTTGAGAACTGGGTTGGGCACATACTTGTAAGTATGTGCCCAACCCAGTTCTCAAAAATAACCATGTACCGTTGTACTGGGATCGGTCTATCATCACTGATAGGACTATTGTTGCTTGATTATTGTTGCCAATAAGCCTGACATAGTGGTGATAAACCGATTAGCGCGCCGCACAATGATAATCGATGTTACCATCCCGCATAACGAGAACCTCGTGAAGACTAAGAAAGAGAAGCAAATCAAGTATCTCGACTTAGCACACGAGGTTGTCGACATGTCGAATGTGGACACGGCTGTCATTGTGCCGATTGTCGTTACGGCCAATGGCCTCATGGCCAAAAGCTTCGACGACCATCTGTCGAAGCTGGCGTTACGCAGTTGGGTAAAGGGCCTGGTACACAAGGCAGTACTCCTCGCTACGGCTCGTATTGTGAGGAGGTTCCTTTCTCTGGAACCCTAACCACCGGTAGCTTGGACTCTGCTCCCGACACCGGCGGACTACTACGTTTTATATTTTTAAATGTTTTTTTAAAGAAATATTTAAAAATGTAAATTAGTATGTAAGGAAAAATAAATAAAGAGAATCTAATAGGTACCTTTAAACGAGCAATTATTGTATATATGTATACATATAATCTGAATCTCGGAAACGGGTCCAACGATTTTCATGAAATTTAGAATGCAGGGGGTTTCGGGGGCGCCAAAGATTTATGTAGGAATCGAATCCTAAAAGTCGATGAATCAGCCACTGCATCGACCATGTAGAAAAAATAATAATTCATAGATGAATAATATACATAGCATTTGATTTGTGCAGGATCGAACCTGTAGCACAGAAAAGCATCACTCAGTCTCTGAGCAAAGCGTGATAACAACCTATTTAATTGACGGTCAACATTTTAATACTTAAACTTTCTTCTATAATATGTACATCATAACTATTACGGTTTTAGACATTTATTCCTCAAAAAGAATACAATTCACTTATACAAAATGAAAAACTTATTCAATATTTAAAATAAAACCTATCTACTGATAGTTGCGTGCCTTACTTTAAAAAATACAAAATGCTTACTTTGCCATGCCTGTACATTTTAGAGGTAGCTGTATTTGTCAAAACAAATCCAGACCGATTTACACGATTAAATGAAGTAGTCCCACGTAACAGGCGCGACAACAGTAGGATATGCTCTCATACTGCGAGAACATCCCTCATGCGCAAAAGTGTTTTCTGCATGGCTCCAATGATATTTAATAAATTGCCTTTAAGTTGGAGAGAACTACCCTTGTCACTTTTCAATAATAGGCTGAAAATTTTTTTAGTTAATAAAGTGTACTACAATGTTTTAGATTTTTTGAATGAAAAGGACTTTTCTATTCCGACTTCTAATATATATGGTTGAATAACAATTTAATAATGTGAATTTTAAATCAATTGACTTTTAAGTGATACTATTTGACAGCATAAAAATGAATATACTGGACATAATTTAATTTATTTTTGACTATAATATATTTATACGTACTATAATAGCTTGACATCAATTATTATCTATTTCTTGTGTTTTGTAATTAAATGTAATTTTTATACCTCTAAAATGTGTACACCGTTATTGGCAAAACATGGACGCTCACAACGTAGTAATTAATACCTTGCATGTCTGATTAGTCAGTTTATGTAAACGCATGTTTGACAAATAAATCATCTTTTATCTTTATCTTATTATAAGAAATACAAGTTTTGTTAGTGTTGGCCCCATAGAAATATAAAATCTATGGTTGGCCCCATATTAGAAAACGAGGAGTAAATTTTATATCTACCTGCCATCGATCACTAATATCTAATAGATATCTATAACAACACAATAATGTTAAAGGTTGCATAGCATCAAGTGTAGGTTAGAAACTCTTTAGAGATTAATAAAATATGAAACGCTATGTGACATGAAAAAGAAACAATGTACTGACAGTGTGTGTCTTGTTGAAGAAAGAAAACGTTCTCGTGATGTGCTAAAATAAAAGAGATAATATGAACAATATCACCTCAACTAAGTTGTGCTAAATACCTAAAACTAACAAAAGGACTCATACCGATAGGGCTAATATAGATCGTTTATAACAGTCAAGCAAATTCTTAGTCAGTGCAAATCATCTGCTACTTTAAATAAAACTCTGCTAACAAACGGTACTAAATCGACTTCAAAGAAGTAAGTCGAGTTATCCGTAACAAATAAAGCTAAAGAGTTTGTTTGTTTGTTTGAACGCGCTAATTTGTAGAACTAGGTACCAGTCGGGTTTGGAAAATTATTTTTGTACCTAGGTACATGATAGCCACATTCATGAGGATTATGACTGAGGAAGGCTTTACGGGAAATGAGCGTACGAAGTCACGGGCAAAAGCTAGTTATAATAATATAGGTAGTGATCGATGGTACCTACATATGTACTAATAAATGGCAATACGTTATCAGTCACTTACACTAATTACAGGAAAAAAAAAATTATAGGGACGGCTAGTTGCGTAACTTTGGAGGGCTTGAGCTATAAAACATCTGTTTTATAGCTCCTCAAGCCCTCCACCAAGGCCTATGTCCAGCAGGGGACGTCTTTCGACTGATATGATGATGATGGGAGCTTTCCTTTAGTTTCCCATGACATGTGTTACTATATTACTTCCCAGAATTTGATCCTTAGTAGTGACATTTTTTACAAAATCATCAGGTTCGACTCCTGGCTAGGAATAGAGTCATGTGGGGCAAGTTTGCGCACTTAAGGTTTGAAGTGTCATATAATAAAAAATGTGAAGTAGAATGAATCAAAACAAGGTTTATTAGTTACAATATTTAGTAATGAACAACTTCAATACAAAAAAAAAATGAATGGCACAAATTCTTTGGAAATCAACAAAATCAATAATAGAATAAAATAGTCCAAATGCGTACACTTACCCAAGTATAGGGGTAAATGTGCGCAGTAGTGCGGGTAAGTGTACGCAACATATAACATATACAAATTAGAGCCAGTCTCATACTATAAACTATAAATCAACATCCTAAACCTAATAATAAATCAGCAAGATCAATATCTTATGTCATCAGTAAATTATTAAAATAAGGGAACAAAAATAACACTTCACATACTCGTAGATTTCATCTACTTGTCCCTTTGAAAATGTGTTGGTATATCTTCCCATACTTGTCGCAGTCGATCCAACTTTCAACCGATTAAGTAGTGTACAGTTGTACACTCCTTCAATCTAACTGATGCAGCTTTTCGTTTGCTAGCACCCTTTGAAATTAATTGTTTGGCAGCTTCCAGCTGTTCCTCCGTGATAATATTTCTATCACCTTTGTTGTGAAATCTCGAGGCATTTTTTATGTATAATTTAATTATACTTTGAAACAACGAATTGCATCATAAATACAAAGCCAAAGCGATGCGTGATAAGGGTGCTCATGCGCACACTTACTCGACATGCGCATGCGCACACTTGCCCCAAATCATCAAAACGAGATTCAATTTAAACTGAGCAATTTTACGTTATCGTCACCAACAAAACATTAACCATGGCTTATATAAGATATTATGTATTGTTCGATGGTATATAGCAAAATTTCAAAACTTGGATTTGTTAATAAAGAATGAATCCCTAATTTGAAGCAAAAATCGCAATAATTCAAGCAAAAAACAATACTCACCTGTGAAAACAAAATGGCGTGGCGGCGGACAGTGACATTTGTGCACTAAGTACGGCGTTGCATGCGGCACTGAAGGGTTTTCAGTTTGTACATATAAACCGTTTTCGAGATACTTCGAGTGCGTACACTTATTCGCTGCGCACACTTGCCCCACGTGACTCTACCGAATTTTTAAAAATCCAGTGGTGAGAATACTACACCCCCGAAAATAAATTACTTGCTGTGGGAGTAATAGATTAAAACAAACATTATAATTAGACGTTTATTTGTAAATCATTCAAGTTACAATCGAGCTAAATTAGGTTTTTCATCAAAATATCAACTAAAATATTACAAACAGCATTACGCTGCCCCTAGCTGCCAATTTTGATATCAAATCACAATACTCGACAATTTAGTTTTACTAAGCATAAAAAAAAGAAATCAAAAGACAACTTAAATTACAAGAAAAAATTAATTAAAAATATTATGCACAGATATTTTCAATATCTTATTAGTAATAAAAGCATTTTACGTAATGACTAAAAAATATGAAAATGGTAACATTATTGAATATAGAGTGGTCCATGGCACTAAGAAGTAACCACTAGATACTACGTTATTTTATTAATATTTAACGACCGTAGAACCGCTGATAAAAGCAAGCTTTTTAGTCAATTTTGAGACTGTTCTTCATTAATTTTTTGAAATCTCTAGTCATAAGTCAAGAAATATCGCACCAGTTAATTTTACAAATTGCAACTCATTCGATTTTGGTAGTCTACTCCCATCATATGATCAGCCACCCAAGGGATGGCCTGGGTTAGTGACCAAAGAACTTTATATCGTGTCTAGATGGGCCTGATGCTTTTCTTATTAGCGGTGAGTATGGCGCTGAAGTCATTGCCAAATTAGGGAACTTGATTTCAATTGCGATTTCAAAATTAAACGTTAGTCACTGTATTATTTACAGTCATTATTTAAATATAGTTGAACAAAGTCAATCCATTCGAATGGTTAGTAGACTCAAATTCTAACGGACTCTGGTATTCACTTCTGGTTTCTTATTTTTACTTGACAGCTGTTTAAACCAGCCTGCTTTTTTATTATTATCTTTAGGCATTGAGATTGATCTCGAAACCCTTTCCCGGTCGCTTTCCCTGCTTATCAACTCGCTAGATTGACTTTTCTTGCCATCTCTTGTGACTGACTTTCGTGGTGTAGTGTTGGTACTGTCTTTAATTCTTTTATCGGATTTTTTGTATAGTGTTGTGCTAGAGCTCGTTAGTCGATTATTTTGTGGTCGTCGAGTCAAAGTTGTTTGGCTGTATGACTTGTTCTTTTGTAGCGTAGCTGGCCTGTCTTCTGTTAACGTTTTAGTTGAGGATGCCTTTTTAACTATCTCTCTGGGCTTGGATTTCCTCGGTCGCTGAGCATAGTGGACATCGTGTTGGTCATTGTTATGTTTCGGGGTCCAGGGCGCGAATATTGAGAAGCTCTTAGTGGTGCTTCGGACTTGAAGGTTGGAGGAGTTGACTGAAGAGACGTCGTCGCGGGAACGGTTGCGCGTGATGCGGCCTGGGTCCGGGATGTCGCCGACTGAAATGGAAATTATATAAAATTGAATTGAAAAGTAAGAAAATTCTCCGGCTAGTATTAACGATTATCGGAATAAGCTCGAAAACCCCGAAAAAATACTAAAGACGTGCGGAAATTGGTTTTTATAAGAGTTTATAAAAACCAATTTCCGTACGTGTGCCATACAACGTTTTTCAACACATTTGCGAGAAAACAGGACATTATACTTAGCTAATGAAACTTAGGTTTTAGATATCAGTTAGAAAGTCGCAACAATCTTTGACGTTCCTTATATGAAAATAGTGCAAATTTGCAAATGGCGCCACGTGCGCGTGGTGAAAATTAGAACTACATTTTTCGCCTCATTTTCTCTTTAGTATTAAAATGAGACAAACGTATTGAGCAAATACGCTTCCAAGGAGGTTCGATCATTCAGCTTATTTTTTCTAGTAATGGGAAACTCCTTGGTGGAATTCTTATATTTTTTAATGGTATTTTTTTTTAAACCGTATAGGATACGCACGGCGCTATACAACGAGGAGTACGGTAAAATAGGTACTTAAATGAGAGTAACTATTTTACTGCACGTTCCAATGTATGGTCCGTGGTTTTAACTTTCGAACAATGTATACAGGCATCATAAATGCATTTTTTGTCCAAGTTTGTTGAAAGAGAAGGTGCATAAACCTTTATGCACCTTCTCTTCCTACCAATTTGTACGCCACGATGTGCGGCTGAACATGTTAGAACTTATCTTTATCACATTATTCTCTAAATAAAATTTACTTACTTACTTACTTCAAAGATTATTATTAAACTCTAAAAATAATGCCACCTCAATCTTTCCTTCATCATTAGGGATACTCGTATGTGTCACTGAATATATTGCTGCCGTTGCTGGGTAGTCAAATACTGAACTTACCAGTAGTAGCATGAAGATAGACGACGCTGCGTTGTGATTGGTGGCTGGAGTCGCCTTCAGTGCTGCTCTCTCCGGAGTTGGTGACAGGGGTCCTACGCCGGTGTCTGCAATAAGTTCGACATAATTTTCATAACAATCCATGGCTCAGTACTCGAGGTCGTAGAGAAAATTAAGATCCATAAAATTAGAAGAACCTTGTCTAAAGTCACAATATTATCTCAATGTATTAGATTCACTCATGAGTTTTACTTATTTTTCTTCCTTTCTGATTAGCTCCGGAAAAAGTTTACAATCTCTAAATGTTTCACTGACAAATTATGATAGGTACTCACTTCATATCCCTGCTAAGTTCCTGCTTGCTTCCTCTCAATTCAGACGAACTCCCTCTATCATCGTGCTTCCTCCTCACATCTCCTTTCGACCCCTTTAAAGTCTTCGAACTGCTATGACTCCTAGACCTCTCATACGGACTGATAGGCGGCTTCGCATTCAATTTCCTATCAAACTGGCTCTCATTCTCCGAATTACTCTGGATCTCTGATATATTCTGTAAGTTACGCTTATAATGCTTTGCATTTGGCGATTCGCTTTTGTCTTCCCTGTGTAGATTTGACAGCGAGTAGCTTTTGTTCGTCAGCTCGCTATGATCCACCTCGTCAAGACCTGTGCTTGAGTTTGAGATAGTCTTCCTCAATGTGCCGTGTTTGTTATGAGTGTATCGCTTTGTTTCGGTTGAGGGCTTGACGTTCGCGTCTGAGTCCGGGTCGGTGTCGCCGAAGAATCGGAGGTTCTTTGCTGGTGATGTCAAGGGTTTCGCGGGTTTTGGGTAGGTCTTACGTGGTGACTCGTCTTCTGTTGTTATTATGCTTTCCTTTTCGACCTGAAAGCAAAAGAAAGGTTTTGTAATGTTACTGGGAGGACGATGCCAATGTTGACTGGTGGGTGACGCAACAAGAGATTATGGATGATCATGTTTTAGGCAGCAGCGTCTTTGTTTTTCGTGAGGACACTTCATCTTATCACGTTACTAGACTTAAAGCGTTACTATATCCTCAATGAGTGAGCCTACCTACGCCTTTCGGAAAAATGTGAGCAATCAGCGCCAATACTTCCCGGTGCTGACTTACCTATCTACCACGGATACAATTTCTATTAGTATTTATAGATACGAGAGAAAAGGACTGGGTAGGAACATTAAGCGAACTTAGCTTCCCTTGGAGGTTCTTTTATTTCGGGGCGAGTTCAAAACTGTCATGTATGTGTATACTTTGAAAGTACAAATACCTTGGTATTTTTCGCCTTCTTTCTAGTAAGCCTGTCTAGGGATTTAAACCAGTTGCCTCCAGTGGCAGGTGCGGGCGCGGCTTGTCTCCGCGGGGGAGAGGGCGTCGGGCTAGGAGTGGCCAGCCTGCGTCTCTCGCGGTAGCGCTCAGCCTGGAAAGATGGGTTCAGATTTAGTGGAACTGTATGAAGGACTTATTTCCTAGCAATACAAAGCTAGAATTGACGAAGGTATACGGGGAAATAGGTAAATTCATTCATTCATTCACTCACTGATTAATCACGATATCTCGAAAACTACTGGACTAATGAAGATAAAATTTGACACAGAGGTAGATTATGAGTATAAGACCCCGAACCAGGGTGAAAGAGGGGGTGGAAGTTTGTAAAGTCCTCGCGGACGAAGTGCTAGATATTTATTTAGTGCCTCTAATTTAAATCAAGGCTAAAAGGCGATCAATTAGGTAATAGCTCATGATTATAGTCAAAAGTCCTTAACAGCATTAATGTGGGCTGATTAATACAGGCAGTATTAATCAGCCCACATTAATGCTCCCGGACCCAATATTTTTTTTAAATACCTTTTCCTAGTTTAAAGGAGGCGATACTTGAATTGCTGATTGCTTGAAGATCTGGGAGGAACCATAATGTTGCCGTCAAGCAACGAAGAACAACAATCAGCTTCCTTTAATAAGGAGGGAAGTTTCTATTATACTAACAAAACAAAAATAGACAAGCACTCGATGAATGTACACACTACACATACACAGTTTTTGTACACTGAGATCACCTCATTATTTCTCACATACCCGCTACATGTTAGCAAGTCTAAACGAGTTCAACGACACTGCACATAAATAAATATAACTTCTAGAGTTCTCGTGTAGATATACGAAAATCTCAAGTGTAATTAGGGGAACAAAAAACGCGGTAGAATATCAACATTGAAGACTGCAAAATGACCTCTCCAATTACTGGTCAATACCGAACTTTTTATAATGAATGGGGATGGAGAAAAACTACAAATGCAATATGGACGGTTGAATAAAAAGGAAGTGAATGATAATGTGCTGACGACGGAGACAATGGAAGAGAGAAACATCTAACGCCGATCCTATAAAGTTGCTTGAGACAAGGTCAGGCAGGAGACGATCCATACCTATGTATATTCTATCCCCCTTATACATAAAAACTTTTTAAACATTACTTAGTTAAATACTGTTTAAGATTCTAAATTTTCTATGATAAGCAGATGCTTATCAGTATTTCAGCTATGTAATGGTAGGGAGAATAATCTTATTTTTAAGGTGCCCACGCTGGGTTGTATTCGCATCACAGAAGCAATAAAAAAAATAAAAATTTGAATTGAATTGAATCTGTCAAAAACACTATATTTTCAGTCCAAGTTTTTGACATTGATCGTTTCGCTGAGATGATATTGCGACTTGAATTTTGACGTTTTTTTATGAAGTATTGAGTAGAATAGAATGTTTATTTGCGTAAAATATGGTACATAATGGTCTTAAGTAAAAAATCGTTCCACATATTTTGCTTACTCATTTTCAGCATGCAAAAAATATTAATATTAAGATTTTGAAATAAGATTGTGTATTGTATTAAGACAAGTATTGTCGGCCTTATCGTTGATATAGTTTTTTATTTTAGGTTCTAGGCTATAATATGCTCAGGGAATGTCGATTCTTCAACGGAACTAAAATTTGTCTTATTTCCATTTTAAAATATTCAATTTATCTACTATCTACCTATTAAATATTATCTAATTTCTCCGGTATGATATTACAAAGCAAAAACAGAAAGAAAAACAGTTGATGAATACTGACAGTCTACGGCCAGCAAAAAATTGCGTGATGATTGAATCTTGATTCATGAATCATAGTGTTGATAGAAAAATGTGCACTCTTTCATAAATAAGACGATTTTATTTTTGAAACCTTTAATTTTATATCGCTACAAATCCGTAAGGTTCAATCCACTCTACGTTTTAGGTTATTCAAATAAGATAAAATAGAAGGCTTGTCTATGATAACATCCTTCCGGGTTTAACGACCTTAGTATAGAAATACAACATTGATAATAGTCTGAAGATAACACCTAGGTAGAGGTAGAATCAAAAGTAATGGAGGTTCGAAACTCGGTTTGCAGTAGAAAATGAATGTGACAGCGAGGGTTGAGGGGCAGCGAACTTCACAGATATCATTAAGTTTGAATCGACCTATAGGTACTGTTTTTAAAACTTGCATTTTGACATAGTCTTGCAAGTCTTGCAAGAGTAACATTGAGTCACTCTGGGCCATCAGCCCGGCATCGAGCTTTCTGACTCGGTAGGTAACGCTTTGCGAGTTCCGTACCCAAAGGGCACCAACGGGACCTTATCCAAAAGCCTACTTCGTCCGCCTGTCTGTCTGACTTTTTATATATCTATCTATCTAGCACTAGGTATTCACAAAATACGTATAAAAAAAATTCTAATATACCACTTACAAGCACTTTTGAATTATCAAGGTCTATCAGTCAAAGAGAAATAGATGAAACTAGTATTGCCGGAGCAAGTTGTTCTGCAGCAAATAAATCTCACCGACCCTATGTCCAACGCAGCCGTTGCACGTTCCAAAGATTAGATCCTTCATCCTACGGAGAAGAACGTGCAAGAGCATGGACCATGGACACTCTTTTCAATCAGTGTTTACAACATCATGGTTACATTCGTTTTGAAATATTAAATGCCTGAAATTATACAACGCAAAAGAGATTGAGTCTATATCTACAATGCAAAGATGGCCTTACAATCTTCAGCAGGGACACTGAAATCTGTAGTCACTGTTTAGCGGGCCAGCTTTCTCATCAATACTCCCCTAGTTTATAATATGCTTGTCTGCATAGTGTGCGTTTTATAAATTGTTTTAATTACGTCTCATTCAAATCTAATATACAGGTGAATTTCTAAAGTGTGCGTGGATGGTCAAATCCGATATTATGAGGAATATCGAAAAACACTGAAAGGAGTCTCGAGCCCAATTTTTATGAACCATTGGATTTTTGAAAAATCGTTATTTCTAACCAGGAATCAAACCGGTTGATTTAAAAACAAAACAGCCCGTATCATTACAACAACCGAAAGTGTCGCTAATAGGGATCAAATTAATAACAGACTATACCTAACCACCTAAATCGGAACTAATATTTTTTCAAAAATCCAATAACGCATTTACAGATTCTCGGGTTCGTTGTTGATGAGAAGTAAAACTGAATCATATATTATTTTTTTTAATTTCTGACTAAACCCACCCAAGGTCCTAGTCAGACATTTTAAAAGTATTTTGTTTTATCAAACTTATTAAGTATTTTGTTCAAAATTAAAACTTATTTTATGTAGTATGGTACCATTATTTTTTATTATTTACTCTTATTTATTTGTGCTTTTTGGATGTTATCTGGCAATAAACAATTTCATTTTCATTTTAAACAAAATACCCCAGAATGTAATGTCCCAGAATTTAATCCTTATTAGCGACACTTTCGGATGGTGCAATAAATAATATAGGATATTTTTTCTGAGAACTCTGGATGGAAACTCTGGAAGTGTTAGCCCATCGGTAAAGGCGTTATATGGCACGGTCTCAAACCCAGCCAGGCGCGTTATTTCATCATCGCTACTCTCAAAACAGAAAAGGAAAACATCGTGAGAAAACCGGCCCCAGGACCAAAAATTCTAAGACATGTTGGTGGGTTACTGGCACATCTCACAGAACGGAGACAAGTATCCTAGCAGTGGCATTGGTGTCACAAAAGTGTTACAAAGACGTAGTAATTATACCACTCTTTTGTAACACAGCATCCGGAAAACATGAGTTACTTATGAATGACTGTGTGTTGTCGGCCTTAACATGCCCGCCATATGGTATGTGGCCTTAACTGGCTTAATTTGGTACAATGAAGGTAAAACTTTACTAAAGGCAACGTGAAAACTGGTAATTACTGAAATAACAACTATAGTTTTGTTTTGTGTTTTGAGGTGATTTCAGAGTAAAAATAATGATGAACTTAAAAAAATCAATTGTAGGAAGAATGAAAGAGATGATTTGGAGAACATTTTCCTGTATTCCCCGTAGAGGCAGCCACAGGCAGGCGAAGGTACCTACCGATAATACGTGATCCCACATGTTGCCAGTTATTTTGAAGTTCAATGTTAGGCGTCATCCTAGAAAGCGAGCAATTAACGCGACGATAGCGTATTCGCGAGATGATCGTATTAGGACGACGAATTTTTTATTTTATTTTGTGCACTTCTTAAATGGCCCTGTAGATACACCTGCCTTATTCTTTGGAAAATACCAACGTGATGCTTAGTTATGTAATAGCGGTGAGCCTATCATGATCCACAAATCCAAGCTCCGGGCTGTTACTGCTAAAATTTAAAAACAGTACGTACCTACACATTAGGACAGCGCATCGTGACATTGTCTTGCTCTGTTTCAGTACTTTGCTCTGATTCACATGGGGAGGCTGCGCGTAGCCAAATACATGATTAATCTTAATATAGGTACGTATACAATATAGATACTTTCATTTTTACCGGTGATTTTTATTATACGGCAAAAGCTGTAAGCATCTGCGCAAGATGCGGTGAAATAATGCTGTCATTTTATAAATTTACAGTTTTTCCTTTCACTTTCATGGCCAACCCCACAGAAACCGTGTATTTTCGACATAAATAAAACTCAAAGAAATAGCTTTATATCATTGAAAGGGTTTTCGTAATCGGAACAGCACTTTTAGAGAGCTTCCTGTGGGCCATTCTACTAATTTGTCATGTCAATTTCAGTCGCAATCTGTCAAAAAATCCTCAGGGTTCCGGACCCTGGAGGTCTTGCGATTCATGCATGTTAATGATACGTCATAGTAGGGGTACTATGACGTATCATTAACATCATGAATCAGTTGTGAAAAGGGATAGTGCTATTCGTCCTGTAGTGTTATTCTGAAACAATCTCACCGTAAAAAACTTAGGTATAATGTAGTGTAATAACTTCTCTTTGATTTTTTAAATTGATAGCTCTTTCATGTTCACTTCACATACATACATTTTTAGTGTGAGTGGTTTAGTTACATGCTGAACTCGCTTAAGGTCTTGGGTGTCATTGGCATAGCATGTCTGAAGATAAACAAAAACATACCAGTCCCGTTTCCAAACATCATCGCTAAGTAGGCAGCTGTTGGAAACGGTAATATTTGAGAAAGATTTCAGAGTAAATTGTGATTGTTTAGCACGAACCGGCTAATTTGAGATGTGGTTTGCGGTCTAATGCAAGCAAACCTTTTTTGACCCCAATAGGATAACCAGTATTTACTAAAAATTTTGAAACAGAAACAATTATGTCTATTGAGATAAATACTATTCCCAACCTTTGCAACTCCTGGGAGCCAGAATCAACAGAGGCGACCACCAGAAAATCAATGTGATGAATGAGACTCGACGAATCGTCGAATTGTCTATGAAGAAAATAAATACTAAATGCAGCGACGGCCCTGAGGTAGAGCGAGAGGAGCGGTCGCTCTAGGCGCCAGATGGCATGGGGCGCCAAAAAGCCAAATACGAAAAATAATTTCAAGCGCAAAATAAAATTATGATGGCGACTTTTGAGAGGCGCGGGAGCAGTGTTGTGTTCCAGATCAGATTTTTTTTGAACCGATAAGTGACGCTGGAAAATCCGTAGATCAATCAATAAATCCTGCAGTCAAACATAAAACTACATAAAAAAATGCCTACATATAACACAAGAAGTAAAAACAAGTTTCAACTAACGACTACACGTGCACGGACTAATTACGGCAAAAAGACAATATTGACGGAGGGCACAACTAATTAATAATCTACCGGAGGATATAAAGAGGTGCGACACTATCAACATATTCAAAACAAAGCTGAAAAGACATTTATGTACCATATAACGTCGACTACACCCTAGAGGCAAACATTACTAATAGATAGATGTAAGCACTATGTATCTCATTTTAAGTGAACTGTTATTTAAGTTCTTATGAGAATAAAGTTCGAGAATGGAAATGTGAAAGAAGTGCGAGATGGGCAGACGACATTGTTGCCATGGCGGGTGGAACCTGCATGAGACTGGCGCAGGAACGTGGGAATTGGTACCAGAAAAGAAAGGCCGATACTCAGCAATAGGCTAAGTCAAGCTGTGGTCGATGATGAATTGTCTGTTTTTGAGTTTGAACATTTTGTCGGTAGGATGTTTCCGTAAAATAATTCTCAAAGAAGGAGTGGTGAAGAAAGATTTAAAAGAGGGGGATGCTTATACCTATAAATCGAACCCACCCCTAGACAGCTTTGAAGACTTCAAAAATCCCTATGGGTATCATTCGATAAACATACCTGTGTTCGTGCTTGCTATCGGGAATTTAGTATTAGCTTTCGTATGTTTATTTTGCAGCCGCGGCGGCGGCGTTGAATATAAGCGCTTATGAATATACGTATGACATCACTGCTGGTGTCAAATACGCGACATTGAACCCAGGTCACTGACCCCACTCGTTAAGGCGTTTCTCAAAGACTAATCCTTAATCTTTTGGATTCAATTTTAATATTTCAAGTTCCAGAAATCTTTTCGTTTAGGTGCTGTATTATTTATTATTATAGTTGTTTTTTTTTTAAACACAGTCTTTATAACTGCTGCAGCTTAAATGAAGATAATAAATTATTCTTTAGAGATTGACCCTCCCCACTCACACTCAGCCGCTATACAAGGCTTTCAATAATGTTGATGATAATGATAAGGGCAGAGGCCTCTTCTCAAACCGAGATGGAAGCAGTATTACCACGCATACAGCATCGGATATTAATACTCAGTGCCCCTTGAGTTTGACTTGCCACAAGACATTGACTCAAGAATAAGGGATTTGAATTAGCTTAGGTTTCGTTGTTCTACCCATCCAGTTATTGGGAAAACCACTATCATCATTTCAGCGTAAATACGTTCGTTCACTCCTTGACACCACAACTTCGTCCGGTCCTTTGCTTCTCGCAGCGATGGAAAAGACGATTCAGTCAAATTTTAAAGTAATTTTTCAAAAACAGTAGCATCAAAATGTGTTCGCAATGCGTTAGTTTAATAACGTTACTAAACGTAAAAACTGCGAACGTTTACGGTTCAAATATAGGCCACCTCTTATATCGACCAGGAGTGCGGACTGTCACTTTACTTTCACTTTCATGTAGCACTAGTACCTCAAGGCATGGAACGCAGCGTTTTCAATGCAGATTTATAAAATTGTTGTTGACGACTTTGTTTTATTAGGGTTTTACAAAGTTAACAGAAACATAATGGCGTAATTCAGAAAAGTACTTGGCTTTTTTTTTTCTTAACAGAACTTTATGACTGTAACCTTAAGTTTTACCTAAGTTTAGTTTAATTTCAAATGTATAATAAATTTACATGAAAACGATATTTATTCATTAGGTTCTTTCTGTCTTTTTTTTTAAGGATGGGAAATCATCAAATGACTTCTTCCGCTCTGGGTGGAGCAGAAGGGCGTTTCAGACTCTTACTGACTAAAACCCATCCGTGTTCCTTCTGAAGCACTCTGTGTTCCAGGGCCGCGGTGATTGGGTTCTGTCTTGCCAAGGAATATCATGTTACCCAGTTATTGAGTTATGGAAGGCAGTCGCTCCATTTTAAATACTGGTAGTCAGTTACATCCGCTAATACTGGAAGTCGACCCCAAGATATGTAGATGAGAAAAGGATAAGCAGACTGATTAATTGGGTAAGTGTAATATTATGTCCGGGAGTTAAACTCCTCAGTAGACCTTACAGATGACAACCCTAAGTACACGGGGCGGTTACAGAGTGATAAGTATGTAACTTGGGGTATGAGCAAATATTGCAGTCGCCTAGAAACAGTGTTGAAACATTCCTCCGGTTTAATTGTAGCATTGATTGCGTTCGAAGTAACGACTACCAGCTATATTTTAATCATAATATTAAGCTTTTCACATGCTTTGTTGGTTCCGGCATTCAATCAAATCTTAGCTCATTCAACATTCAAGACCAGGTTGTAGCCAGGTTGTTGTTGTTAAAGGCCCATTAACAGAGAAGGTAAGAGCTTTATTCACCACAGTTGCTCAAGGCGGGTTGGCGCTTGCGGTCTTATATTAACTGTAAGTCCAGTTTTCTTTACAATGTTTACTTCATCGACAGACGTCCACTAACATCGGGGGACAAAAAAATATAAAATCACATTCGGATTCGGATTTGAAACCACGGTCTTAAGCAGAAGAAGCGAGGCCTAAACCACTGGGACAACATTGAGATAATTATCTTCAATCTCGAATCACAAGATTCGAGCTTGAAGATGGACAAATGAATGTTTTTTAAGCATCATAAAACATCACATATTAAAGAAATACACGATCCCCAACATTGACAAATCATCGTTTTAATTGACATACAGACAGAATTTGATTTGAGTGCTCGAGTCAGAGAGGACAGCCAAAATAAAAGAGCTTGAAAAGTGTGAGATTAATCAGGCCCAAAGATAAAAATGATTGACCGTTTCTTAACAACAAAGGAAAATACGTTAAAGGCTCAATCACTTATCCATCTGTCAAGCGTAGCAAGTGACTTAACAGTTTGTTTTTATTTTAAATCCACGAGTGTAGGTAATAATTCTTTCTGTGGATATGTATAGTAGTCAGCTAGGAAACACCGGCCTCATCTAGTTTAAAATTACCCAAAAAGATTGACGTGTAAAAGTGTTATGTTTAACCTGCTTACAAAATAAATATCATTTATCCTATTACTCAACAGTTGAATGTTGAATGAATTTGGATGGGATAAGGATTATTTAGGACATACCATACTTTTGATGGCGTTACGACGTTCTCGTGAGAGATTTTTCGATCTTCAACTTAGCAAAGTATAAGTATGATTTTGATAGTGACGAAAAAATACTTTTGACCAGCGTTTATGAAGTTTTCTTTGGGAACGAAAACAAAAGAAGCTCTATTGCTTCTACGGCCAGTAAGAGCAAATTTCAGGAAGAATTCTTCGCAAAACCGTAGGAAACAAAAGCGTAATTTAACGTTGTAGTCTACACTCCGAAGGTATCAATCATTAGACTGCAAGTGACGATCGAAGCATCGAGTTTTAGCGAACAGTTGTGTAATAATGCCTTTACTATGGGCACTCGAGTGATGATTGGGAGAGTAAACCCATTCGACTGGCCTGTTGGTCGAGTGGTCAGTGACCCTGACTGCTTAACCGGAGGTCGTGGGTTCGATTCCCACCCAGGACAAATCTTTGTGTGATGAGCATGATCATTTGTTCTGTGTCTGGGTGTAATTTGTGTATAATATGTATGTATTCAGAAATATATAAGTATGTTTATCAGTTGTCTGGTTGCCAAAGTACAGGCTCTGCCTAGTTTGGGATCGGATGACCGTGTGTGAGTTGTCCCAGGATATATTATTATATATTATTATTATTATTATTAGTCTTAGGTTTAAGTTCGCTTTGAGTTTCCAAATCAAAATAAAAATAAAAATAGACATGCGTTTGACCACTATCTCACCTGATGGTGAGCGACGATGTGGTCGACAATGCAGCGAGCCAAAGTTTAAGTAGCCTATTCAACTTTGGCTCAAACGCTAATTTAGGTTGTACTCGTATCTATCAGGAAAGACATCATTACGAGTTACACAGGAAAAGTATCGCCGTACGACTGGTTGTCTGATGGTGGAACGGTCTTGGTGGAAGTAAACTGTGCAATGCTACCTGTAACTGCTTTAAACCAAGGAGACAATACTGATAATGGTCACATCGTGGTTGACCGAGATGACACATGTAAATTGGTCGGTCAGAGCAGCTTCTTTAACGACCCAAAAAAACCTATACCAACTAAGAACTTTAAAGATAAATTCAAATTAAATATCGTGAGTTGTCATATTTTTGACAAATGCACTTTGTGATGTAAACACACATGTCAAACGCATAAGAGCACGCGTAACGTTAATCGAAAGTTGGTAATTAAATATGAATGCCCAATTTGGCTTTAGGCCGCAGTTGTCGACCGAATGTGCTATCTTGTCTCTCAAGCATACTGTCAGGTATTACACGGAGAGAAGTACGCCGGTATATGCGGCGTTTTTAGACCTTTTCAGGGCATTTGACCTAGTTAGGTATGACATACTGTGGTGTAAGATGCGCGAAGCGGGAGTGCCGGACGCCATAACAAATATGTTTCAGTATTGGTATGGCCACCAAACCAATCAAGTTAGATGGGCCAATACGCTGTCTGAGGAGTACAGGTTGGAATGCGGGGTGAGACAGGGCGGTTTGACCTCGCCAGTTCTTTTTAACCTGTATGTAAACCAGCTGATTGTCGAACTCAGTAGCACACAGGTTGGCTGTTCAATTGACGGTCTGTGTGTTAACAGTATTAGTTATGCGGACGATATGGTGCTGCTGAGTCCGTCAATTAGCGCACTCAGGAAGTTATTGAAGGTTTGCGAGGCTTATGCAGAAGTGCATGGACTTATTTATAATGCGAAAAAGAGTAAACTTCTTGTGTTCAGGGTTAATCGTAAAAAACCAGCACGCATCCCCCCAGTAATGTTAAAAGGGGTTGCCCTTGAAAGGGTGCTGGATTTTAAATACCTAGGGCATATAGTTACTGAGGACTTGAAAGATGATGATGATATGGAGAGAGAACGAAGGGCGTTGGCTGTCCGATGCAATATGTTGGCCCGCAGGTTTGCAGGGTGTACAATAGAAGTGAAAATAACTCTTTTTAAGGCTTTTTGCCAGTCCCTGTACACGTGCACCCTGTGGGTTCGATATACGCAAAAGTCATACAACGCCCTAAGAGTTCAATACAACAATGCCTTCAGGGTGTTGTTGGGGCTCCCACGTTACTGCAGTGCTTCAGGAATGTTTTCTGAAGCGCACACTGATGGCTTCACCACCATCCTTCGGAAAAGGTCGGCATCCATGATGGGCAGGGTGCGTGGGAGCCTCAACAGCATACTGAGGGTCATTAGTGATAAGCCGTGTTGCGCCATCATGGCGCACTGGGTACATACACATGTGCATGTGCCCGGTGCGTCAGGTGAGCGCAATAAATATATGAATTAAAAGTAGTGTTTTATTGTGTCTGTTACTAACATAGTTTTTTAAGTAGCGTGTATTACTAACATCATATGGATCAAGGTCTGAAATAAAAATATTTTATTTTATTTTTATTTTTATAAAGCGGGCTTATGTGGTTATTGGATAACATGAAACCCCCTTAAGACTGGGTTTCAGACGAAAGTCTTAAAACTGACCTTTTGAGTACTGGACTATCAATATCTACAAATACACGACAAGGTTAGTAAAACAAACAATGCCGTAGGTGACTGAAACTGTTGTGTAGAGAACGGTTTTATTTAAAAAAACGAAAAAAAAGATACAAAAGAACGATTACTTATTCTTTACACAAGGTCCCTCAGAATGGAGTGGTGGTAAGGACTTCCACCACTGTTTTCAGAGGGTATTATCATTGCATACAATCATCGCAGATGTGACTGTGATGTGTGTATATTCGTGACTTACTACAAGTGAGAGACAAATAGTAGTGTCTCGCGATGAACCTCCGACCTTTAGCATCGATAGGTCAGCGCGGAGTATTGTGCGCTGATGACGAGTCGCATTCTGTTCCGCATTGCTCGCCGGTACTTGGATGGAGGCCCAATTATCACTTGCAATTTATACTCACTCTTTGTGAAGGACTTACAAAGGGTCGTTTCCTAAAGATAAGTGATGAATAATTGGATAGCATTAAGTAGTTGCAAGGTTAATACACAGTTTCCGCAGTTGAGAAATGCTGCTTGCTAGTTTGATAAAGAAAACTAGGTATAGTCTTATAGTTCAGAACAAACTAATCAATCTGCATAGCATTTTTTGCAACTGAATTGGGGTCGGCTTCCAGTCTCATCGGATGCAGCTGAATACCAGTATTATACATGGCTACCTCTACAAATAGTAACTGGGTAATATGACATCCTTTGGCTGGACTGTTGTCACTTTTCTATTTTCTCGCTATCCGTAACGATTACTTATAAAATATCTTCAAATGACAACAGGGCCAACGGCTTAACACGCTTTACGAGGCACGAAGGAGTCCAGGGATGTAATACATGGTGACCTATCTACGAACCGACTTCGGCAAGCATCACATAACCTCGAAGATCGATTCGTGAGGCTGTCATTATTATAAACCACTTGTTAAAAAATCAAGCCGAATTGTGCATTCTAAACTAAAACTATTTATGAGCTGCTGCAGTGAGCAACCGATGTGACTAAAAAAGTTAAGAATATAAATGTGTGCGGATGAAGAGGGAGAGGTGAAGAACGATATGAAAGAAAAGGAAGACAGTGATAGCTTGACAGAATAGAATTGGTTAACAGAATGGAATGGAAGAGAAAGATTGGAACATCATCGTCTGAATTCTTATGATTATTTTAGAACTTAGTTTAAGACAATTTACGAGTGGATAATTATGATCGTTGTTATTAAACATAGCAATTGGGAGAGATTTTCAGCTGCTAAAAAAAAGATAATAGAAAATACTTACCAAAGCAGGTGAGTCCAGTGGCCTTGACCGGGATTTCCGCAGATCACTCTCTCCATCTGAAGGTCTCGACTGCCTGTCACTCTCTCTGTCCGAAGAGTGATACCGTCTGTTTTCCTCTTTCCGCTCTTTGTATCTTCTGTCTTCTTTTACCGTCTTGTTGTACCTAGGAAAGTTCGAAGTTCGGTTAATAACTACATAGACTGAAGTTGGGTTAAAAAAAACCTGAAATGAATAGGCCCCTCCGCGTTAATGGAAGGTCTGCGTCTAACTTTTGACTTCTATTTATATTTTTTGAATATGGTACGCAATAAAGTAGTATAGTGTGCACTATACTTTGTATCTATTTGTCTATTGAGTTAGTAGAAAATAAAATTATCCAGAGTACACCCACATTTCAAGTCTCATGATACAGAGAGGCAGAGGGCGAGCCCATTGCTATTAACTGAGCACAAACCCAGATTTCAGACTGCTAGTGAGATATTCCCTATGGAAAACCCGATACAACCTTACCCGGCCCAAGCGCTTGCAGAGGCATTTTATGTCAGTATAGGTATGAAAAATAAATATTCTCTCACCTTCCATCATATTCCTCCCGGTATTTTCTTTCTGTCTCATACTTTCTTTCAGGCTCATATTTCCTTTCTGCTTGGTGTTTCCTCTCAGGCTCGTACTTTCTCTCAGGTTCGTACTTCCTCTCAGGTTCGTACTTCCTTTCAAGTTCGTACTTCCGTTCAGGTTCGTACTTCCTTTCAAGTTCGTACTTCCGTTCAGGTTCGTACTTCCTCTCAGGGTCGCTGTCTCGAGGGTCGGAGCTCCTGTATCTGTCCAAATCTTCCCTAGAGCTTCGAAATCTCCTCTCATCAGCCTTGCAGTCGTATTCTATTTTCTTCACCACTATGTCACTGGGTTCTGGGTCAGTGTACCTGGGTAAGTAAGGAAGTTTATTGGAACATTATTATATGCCAATTTTTGGGCGTCTTCAAATGACTCGCAGCAGGGACTTATTTTACCATAGCGGTATGGAGACGGCGACTATCGCGACCCAGCGCTGGGTACGCCACAATGGCGGCGGTAAGGCCCCTCTTTGGGGAGTGGCTAGAGAGGCGCCACGGCGTCCTCGCCTTCCGCCTGACGCAGGTACTCACCGGACACGGCTGTTTTGGGAGGTACCTGTTTCGGATTAAACGGGGGGACACGCCCGGATGTCAGCACTGTGAGGATCGCCCGGAGGACACGATGGAGCATACGGTGGAGGTTTGCCCTGCTTGGGCGGAGTACCGCCGTGTCCTCGTGGAGGCGATCGATAGCGGCGGCCAACTCTCGCGTCCGGCTCTGGTTAAATCCATGGTCCGGAGCGAGGAGGCTTGGGAAGCAGTCACCTCCTTCTGCGAAGCAGTAATGCTAGCGAAGGAGGAGGCGGGCCGCGCGAGGGAGAGACAAGGCCTTCGCCCCAACCGCCGCTACAGAAGAAGACGCCCCGGGCGTCGGGAGTCGCAGAGCGATCCCCGACTACCGTAGGCGCGGGCCTGCAGACGGTCACAAAAAGGCCCGGATCGATGGCGCGTTGTGTTCCACGCGCGTCTCAAAGAGATATCAGCATAGGAGTCGGTGCCCGCTAGGGCCAGAGCCTTTTAATTATTGAAATTTGTTGGCCACACCAAGAGTTTCCACAGTAACAAAAAAAAAATTCAAACTTGGTTTCATATTTTATCATCTTGGGAAATCTAAACTTTATGCGTCGTACCTATTCATCGTGTTGATATTTTCATGCGATAGTTTTCCTGCTATAAAGTGATGCATTTCCTGTGACTCACTGTACTTAGAATAACTAAGTTACATCTATTTGTATACGAATACCTACAAACAGCTACTTAGACAATTGTTCCATATTCATCGTCCCATCTAAGCAAATAGTGCGACTACGCTACTATGCGATGCGAAAGACAAAACTAATAGCTGCTCCCAATAATATCTCATTAATATGGAAGGAAAATATTGACAACAATTTATACAGAATGTGTTAGACCCCTTTCCGTAGGAATTTGTATACATCATTGTCAAAAATGGATACTAGGGTTTATCATCTATTTGATTGACTATTGAGCCTTAAAAAAAACGCAACATCACGGGCGATGGATTTCTGTCTACTGTAAGATCTTTTTACTTTAGCTAACACAGAATTATGAGTAGGTTCTTTTTCTAGACAAAATACAGTACCATTCAGCTTCGTCACACCTCAGCTAGATAATTGAGAAAATTTTTAACTTTGGTTCGGCAAAAAACAACTGATTTGTGGGGATTGCTACAAAATCGCCGCATTCGTCAATTAAAGCTGAAATGTCTGTATAATGTGACTTTACTTAGAATTTTGCCACACCATGTCTGTTTCTATCGCATCGCAACAGTTGTTCGCCTAGGACGCGGGTAAGGAGCGGGCATGAGTCACGTGGGATTTTCATGTCACTCACAGTGTTATCAGATGAAAGTTGTGCCCCGATTTCATGTTGTTGTTTAGTTTAGTTTATCTCATAATGTCTTGGAATAGACAACGTTTAATAGTTCTAGAGAATGTCGCATAGGACCACCTTCTGGCCTCTGAATTGAGAATTTGATATTTCTGAATTGGGAACTTGTGAAACTGTATTTTAGTGTTAAAGTTTGACTAGTTTTTGAATTTTCAATTTAGAAACGAGGCGTTTGGGCTGAATCAGCTCAAATATGTTTCAAACGGAAGGAAATATGAACACGTTGCACACATAATAATATGTACCAGGACCACATAGCTATTAGACATGTACCTTCTATACTCGGAGTCGTCTCGGGCAAGATGTTCAGGGCTCTTGAGCACCCGTGTGCGCGTCTTTGGCTGGACTACTTCCTTCTCTTTCTTGCTCTTCTTAGAAGAGTCGCGAGAGAACAGCTGTTTCATCTGATAAAAGGAAAATAAATTTAATATTCTGTAATTAAATATAGGACAAAGATCGTGTAAATTGTAACAATAAAAAAATAATAATATACCTTTTCAAGTCCAGTTAGTTTCTTCGCTTTCGGCGGTTTCGCACTGACTTTGTCATCAAGTCTGCTAGGACTTTTGTCGTATCTTTCAATTTTCGGCTCAAAATGTGATCCTTCATCGCCACTCCTATCTCGCCCCGCGTACTCCTTTCTAAAACCATCGTCCCTATAGTCTTTGAACCTTGCCAAATATTCTCCATTGGCATATATTTGCTCAGTAAGGTAGTTATCTTCTGTATGTTGTCTTTCACTAGCCAAAAATAGTGAAGTGTCTCTGACGTCATCATCACTCTCATGTCTCCTGTGTCTCGTTCTATGTATGTCTCCACTCGAGTCTTTTCGAAAATCGTTTTCTATTCCCGAATCAACTAATCGATTATCGATTTCATAGCGACGAGGAGATCTATCATCTCGATAATATTCCCGGCTGTCGCCAGAATCATGTCGTCTTATGCCAAACTCTTCTTTGTACCTGTCCTTATTCTTCACACGTCGTAGTGAGTGATAAGAATCGGCATATTTTGGGAGATTAGCATAATCTTCTTCACGTTCTTGAGCAATTTCAGGATTGGAGGAGTAATGACCTTTTCTTTTACCAAAATATTCATCTTTTCCTTTATATTTTTGTCCGGTTTGAAGTACATCATGACTAGAAGTGAGTTGTTTTTTCGCTTTGTACTTTTTCTCTTTATATTCGTCTGGGCTAAGGAGTGGTTTGCCTGTGTTAGAGTCTAAACTTGGAGGCTCATACTCGGGTTCGGGAGGGAAGTCTTTTTTATTCCCTTTAAATCTTGGCTCTAACCTGTCAATGAACTCGCGCCTATCAACTTCTCCTTTAGGAACTTTCTGGAATGTCCTGCTCTCAGTATTGTATTTGACTTTATGGTTATCTGTATCATACTTGCTGTAATCTTCAGTAACACTACTTTCAGCAAAACCATCTCTTTCTAATGTGTTCCTGTAGTAACGAACTGTTTCGTTCACATATCGTTCTGTTGCTTGCATACGTTTTTCTGCATCATATATAGGATCTTCAGGTAAATACCTAGGTTGCTCTTCAACATTCCTCTCACGATCAAGTCTACGAGCATTTAATCGTGACTCTAAAAGTTGACGTCTGTGACTAAGTTCATTGAAATCTAGATCAACTTTCGTTGTTTCTTGTTCATACGTTTTCTTTTTTGTGTCCATACCATCGCCCCTTCCTCTATATTGATTACTTAAATCAGGAGATTTTTCTTTTGGAGAATACTCGTTGGCGTACGTAGGTTCAAACTCTTCGAAACTAGTCATTTTGTATTCCCTGAACCTCGGCCTTATAGGTGAGTCTGTGACATTGTATGTTGGCTCAAAGGTGTTAAAATTGTCATTTTCTTTGTTTTTGTAGTCGTAATCATACATACGAGTTTTGGTGAACTTGTGTCTGTCTTCATAACCTAAACCTTCGTCTTCATCGGAGAAGTTTCCATACTTTTCTCTAGACGGTGAGTAAGTTTTATGGACAGTCTGTTTGTTTAGTCTATTAACGTGAGAATCGTGATCTCTAACCACGTGAGCGTACACTACTCCTTTATCCATCTTGTTTATAGGTGAAGGAACTCTATCAGGACTAGTATTCCTCACGAATAAATTAGGATCTGGGCTAACACTTGGTTTGAGATAAGAAAATGGCTGATTAGAATTTGTCCCGTTTGGCGGTGAGATCAAATGCGATTTCGGAGGTGTTGCAGATTGGTCTTCTCTGAGTATCCTTACCAAATGATCGACAGTGTACCCTCGAGTCAAAGGCGGTTTATCGGGGGGTTGCTGACTGCTATGTATCATTTCTTTATCACCATAAACGTTTTCTTCAATTTTTTTTATGCTCTCCTTTATTCTATCTTTGATTTCAACTGGATGAATTTCTTTATTATTTGTTGAATCTATCTCATCCACAAGTAATGTTTTCTTAACTTCAGTTTTTCGTTTAGGCGTGTTAGTTATTTGTGGCGATTTCTCTTTTTCCTTTTCTTGAGACTTGCTCTTTTTAGCTCTGGTTGGTGCCTTTGGCTCTGGTTTCTCAGGAGTTTTATACCTAGGAGGCTTCTCAACGGGATTAACTTTCTTACTTTCAGTTTTCGTATCCTCAGATTTACTTTCTTTTAGAGCAGACTTTTGTTTCTGATAAACGTCTAGTGGTGACGTTTTTTTGAAGTAGTCTTCTCTCGGTGAACTTTCTATGATGGGCGATAACTGAGTCTTCTTATTTCTCAATGACTTTAAGAACTCCTCGGTTTCGCTGCCAGACCTTTTACGAATTGGTTTGTTTTGTGTATTGTTCAGGTTTGTGTTAGATTTCAAATCGGAAACGTCACTCTTGCTTCTTTTTACAACGGTAATTGTTTTAGTGGCAACAATGACTGGTGCATCAGGGCCTTTGTTAGTTTGAGCTCTTCTGAACAGAGTTGACAACGATGTTCTTTCTTTTCTCTTCTTGCCGCTTACATCACTAGTAGATCGCCCAAGTGGAGTTTTCTCTGGTGCCCCTTCGTCGCTGTTCCTTCTCCCGATTCTGTTATCCTTTTTTCTTCTATGTGGTAGCGAGAAGAACTTTTCTGGTGGATGATCAGATGTGCATGTGATGCCCTCGGCTTGAGCCCGTACCTTGTTAGCTTCTTCTATTAATTCTTTTTCTGATAGATGTGTAAATGGTTCTTTTCTGATTGACTTAGGTTGGTCAGAGGAGCTGGTCCGCGTCACACGCGGTTTATCTGCAAAAATTGGTCAGTTAAGTTATTTGTCTAGGTTGAAATCTTAATAAATATTTTAGCAAGTTAGCTCTTGTATACAGTTTGAATTTATTTAAGGGCTTAGGGAACTAGGTATTTGGTTTTTGTAAATAATAGGCAATATGTAATTTTTTTGAATGAAAATTTTAGTGATAAGAGTACCTACAATTTATGAAACAAATGGAGATATCATAAAATATTGATGAAAATACGTTGATCTTTTCAACATAATACTAAACCCATGATTTGTTATGAAAAGCTGCTTGTATTACAAGTACCAAGCGTATGAAACGATAAGTTAATGTTATAAAATATTATGATGCAAATTAATTACGTAGATGATGAACTTTAACCCAACAGACATAAAGCTTTCATTGCAAAAGTGTAAAAATAGATAATTTTGTATAGTTTTAGTACAGTCGAACAAACCAGTTGAGTTAGATCATTAATTAAGCTGTCAAAAATATTTTTATAGAAAATAATAAAGAGATAAGAAAGATACCTATAGGTTTTGGAGGAATTTGATCATGAAAGATAAACATTAATCTTTATTGTAAATCTGACATTTTTTTGTAAAGGTTTTAAAGAACCATCCATCTTGCTCTTCAAGAGATCAAGTACATAAATAAGAAACAGAAAATGTCTCTACTAGATTTCACCAAAGTAGATATCTTTGATACTTAAGCCGTTGACGAAGTAACTGTCATGTCCCGATTTGCTAAGTTGCAAATCGGAACCTCACATTCGGGCTAACCTACCTTTGGTGTTTTTTTTTTATGATAGACTATTTTCAGGTTTAGGTTAGTGCTGCATGGACCACATATGATTGATTTGACCAATGTTAACGGCTTTAAAACCGAGACACCAACCTCTTCTAAGTAGAATTCTACTTTTTGTTTGAAGTTAAGTGTTTGTTTACCTTACAGAAATGAATATCCTTTATCATGAACAATCTGTACCTGTTTAGGTCGTTGCGCAGTACGCTTAACAGCAAATTCACATTGTAATGCAATAAGAATACAAAATGGTGGCGTCATAACGTAACGGGTAGTCGCGAGCAAAGAACTTATTTTTCGCCTCCTACGCATGTTAGTAACCCCGCGTCCTGAGGCTGAGGCAAAAACTAACAATGGCTAATGATTTGGAGATGATGGCTAATGCTCTATCATTTATGGATTTTGACACGAAAGCTTAGAGATTTTCGTTTCTGTTCATTGATCGTATTTTTTGATAAATTTAAAATTAGACTCGAAGACCAATAATAATAATGTCAATGCATGAAAATTTTACTCGACTCTCCATCAAAACAATTATCTACATCTAACCTAGTATTATCGGTAAGATTCTGCTGATTACCAGTATTTTTCATGGGGCGGTTCTGTCCACTGTAAGTCTGCATCGAGTGTCAGTCAAAGATCTTCGTCGTGAACAACAACTTTACCTGCTTTATGAGACCCTTAGGCCGGATATCAGTATAATAAAAGTTCGTCACTCATCCACGAACCGACTGCGGTATTAGTAGCTCAATAATCAATCTTTTCGGCTATATTTAATCACAAGCCTCTCCTAGATATAAATGTTTGTATAATTACCCTCGGGACCACCATTTCTTGGTCTCGTTTATTTTTTTGTTACTACAAAAAGCAAGAGAGGTAGATCTTTTCTTTCTTTGAACTTGATTAAAAAGTAACAACCCTTTTAAACCAATACCAGTAACATAAAAGGAACTAATGGAATCCAAAAGTTGTTTGCGCCAAAAGTCAGCGCTAAAAATAAGCGTGAGCACAGAAACGTGACGTCACTGACTTTAATCCGCTTGCGACGATTCCGAATAAGCAGTATGTAGAAATGAAAAATATCGTTACAGATTTTTCAAATCATCACACAATAAAAACGGAAACAATAATTGCGGCCTAAAATTGCTCATTGCATCCCAGAAGGCAATATTTATTTATTTAAACTTTATATACAATAATGGTACATAAATACAATATTATAGAAGGCTTGGTACTAGCAATTGTAACATATTCATTATGTTTCATCTGCCCCTGTTTTTCCCATTTCGTGGAGTCGGGAAAGCATGTTTTTCTTCCATTCATTATCTATGAGCTCCATCATCTCAGTGACGCCCGTTGTTTTCTTTCAAATAATATATTCGTCGTTTCTTCTCTTAAATAATCATCAAATGACTCCTTCTGCTCTAGGCGGAGCGGAAAGGAGTATTTCCCCGTGTTACTCCAAATGCCCTTTGTGTTCCAGGGCCGCGGCAACTCTTTCAAAGAAATTCTGTAACCCTGGCAACTACTGGCCCTAGCAGGTCCCGTCAATAATGTTGACATGTCCTTGAGGTGCGCATGGAAAACATCGCGCCGTCAACCCGGGCCTGGTCTTTATTGAAGGGCGAGCCAACCATCGCTCATCGTCCACAGGCCCGTGCTTATGTGGCCGGAAGTCACCGACGCCCGGGGCGTCTTCTTCTGCTGCAGCGGCTGGGGCATGAAGTTTGCCTCTCCCTCATGCGTCGTGCCTCCTCCATCACTTGCATTACATCGCAGAAGGAGGTGACTGCTTCCTTTTTCGTTCATGCCCTCTCGCTCCGGAACATCGATTGAACCAGGGCCGGACGCGAGAGATCGCCGCGGCCTGTCGCTGCTATAATGACACGGGTGGTGCTCCGCCCAAGCAGGGCAGACCTCCACCGTATGCTCCAACATGTTCTCCGGGCGAAATAAAAACACAATAGAGAATTTTGTTTTACCAAAAAACATTGCCCCACACTAGGATTTTTTCCAGTATCGAGGGTGCGATTACAAAAATACAAAGTCACATTCCCAAACAGCCAGACCCAGAACAACTATCTGTAGGCCAAACAAATGTTTTTTTCCGAATCGAACCAGCAATTGACTGCTGCGCTGCGTGCACCTAGCGCAGCAGTCAATTGCTCAACCACTGCGCCAACCGTGTCATAAATAAATAAATAGCTATCCTTTTTCACACTCTACTTCTTTAGTTTCCGCCGACAAGTCAGTTATTCCATCTCATTACCTGCCCGCTCCATGACAACCGAGAGAGAACATTAGCGAGGTTATCATTATTTGCTTGAACTCATCTTGGTCAAAGAATTTGGTTCCCAAGCGTCTACGATTTTTATCCATTGAATATATTCGCCGGTGGTCTAAGCAGTCATACGATCCTTTTACTCCTAAGATGTTAATCGTATTGTAAATAATCCTTATAAATTAATAAGGCTAATAACGGTGTTCTACTAGGAATTGGGTGTCAAGTTTAACATTTATTTGTTGTGAATTATCTTTGCATCATTCATCACACTAGCTTTGTTCAACTGAATTACCAGTCGAACCAATGTGCTGCAGAAACCTATTTACAAATTTACCTTCAAATAGCTTTTAACATGACTTCGCTACGGTGCACGGTGGTTTATACCACAAGAACCGACATTTGTCCGCAATGATGCAGTGAAAAAAAATAGCAGCATTTCCAGAGTTTAACTTTAATAAAAAATTAATTAATTTTACCAAATTTATGCGGAAAACGGAATCCCTAGTCTTCTCTAAACTATCTTTTTTTCGGTGACGGTTGCTTTTAAAATGCGTGATTATTTAGCGCCACTACCAGCAGAGCCATACCAACGCTCCAACCACATAAATGTTGACTATATAATTAGTATATATTAAATAATAAACACGCTATGTGACCGTGACAATGATGATCCGTTGTCTACACAAGACGCCTTCAATAACTGTTCATACCAGTCAAACAAGGATATTGTGAATAGATACGGATTCTATTCAATATTTTGCAATGTACCGGTAATTCTGAGAATTATTTTAGATATTTTTTTTAGGAATTAAGATAATCCTAATCGTCATAAAATCGGACATGACTGTTGAAATGTTTTAATTGGCTTTCGTGATAATCTTGAAAGCGATGTGTGGTAAATAAATTTTGGACCTACATACATTTCAACAAATCTTAAATCGCCAAAATGCAGTAGCTATGCTAGTTTAGTTTCTGTGGATATTAGAATTCGACTTGACTTGGTAGATATACCTAGAAATTTACTCTGAACGGCAATCTTCTGACCATTGTAAACCAATTAATTAAAAACCAGTAATCTGACAACGGTGGACAAAAATTAATATTCGAGACGCCAATCGCCAATCGACGCCGATCGATGCTCTCTCTCAGTAATTTTGGTTAAGATTGTGTCAAGGTGGTCCCTGCCATCACACAACAATCTTCGAACGACCCTTAATTTAGAGATGTTTATGTCTTTCTGTCGCAACAAACCTCCACCGTAAAGTGAGAGGGACATCATGCGACTTAATGGCTGGAATTCTCAAATGCAACTGAATGTTATGTACATTCAGTTGCATTTGAGAATTCCACTGAGTCTTCAAGTTGGAAAGCCACAGTATTTAGGTACTTATGTACAGTCACAAACATGAAAAGCTGCAACAGCAACCTTCAAAGCAAAATCGCCTTTGAATGTTGTTACTATGCTTATGCTCGCAACTGTACATCGTTAAACACAGTTATTGATGTCAGTATTGCACTTGATAGAAGGTAATGTCCTTGTTGGTGTGACCACCTGTGCTCACTATAAACATCTGGGCACACTCATACGTCACAAAGAAGAAGTTTGCTTTGTGCGCTATTTGTTTTCTATGTTTGATGGTAGTCTGGGAAATACAAGAGAAATATAAAAATTCAAGAGTTTTGTAACTAAAACCCGTCAATAAATAATAATAATAATAACGTTTATTGGTCAAAAACAGAACTTAGCCTACAACAGTTTCAATACTAAAAACATGACATATAAGAGGCTTCTAATCTAAATGAACTCCTGATTTCCAAACTAGGTAAAAACCTGATGAAATGATGCATGTCAAGTTGTATAGCAGTAATGTAAAGTGTTGAAAACATAGTTTGAGTTCCTTTTCTCAAAATGATAAGTTTCTTAGTACATTACAGAGAAACCGTATGATACGAACCAATTCTCTACTTTCAAAAGTAAGTAATACTGGCTGAAGGCAGTCTTTTGCATAACGAATAACACAAGAGCTGGCTCAGCAGGCACAAGAGACAATTACAAACCGGGCTGATAGGATCATCTCGGCGCAAGCTATCCTCGAAGTCTAACCAACGTGAAAGAAGTAGAAGACCATAAAAGTAATGATCACATCAAAGCAACTTAGTCACCTTTCGATCAAACAAGATCGAAGTAGTCACCAATACAAATATCCGTGTGGATGATGACAAACAAACCTTGGCAGAGGATAATCCAGTTCTTACGTAGGCTTGTGAAATATGCGCACTTAGTAGGTGACTACTTGAAACATATATACATATACTTTAAAAAAGCTCGCAGAATTGTAAACCCATAACGAATATTTGAAATGTCTTTTTTCCATTCACTGCTCTGTCGTGTGACTCTCTAGATAATATTAAGCCTTATGTAATGGTTAAATATTTGCAAATGGTGGCATGGCTCCAGACTATCCAATTTTGAATTAAAAAATATATATCTTGTATGGTCCATTTTACGCACCGAAATTTATGAAACATTTTTCGCAAAAAGTAAAAAAAATACCAAAGAAGGAAAATAAAAAACAAGTATCCAAAAAACGAATGCCCTTGAATTTTCATTTTCATCTCACAAGGTCATTGTTTCCTTTGAGTTTCCTTATTTTTTTACACATGTAGTACTTAAATCAGAGGTGCTAAACTGACGTGTCCGTGTTTAGGAGATTGATACACAAAGGCAGACAGTCATTAGTGGGCAGTGAACCTTGGAGGCTTCCGTTTTAACGTGGGCGAGTGTGTACACAAAAAAGATGTTCGCGAATTGAAGCTAGATTCAGTTTAAGAAAAGTATGCGAGATAAGATCGTTTTTTGTGGAAGTTATAAAATAAAAATTTGTTTTGCTTTTAAGCTATTTATAGAAATGTAGACCAGGGAAGATAAGTTCGCGTGACTATTTATGATATGATAATATTACAAAGAGGAAAAAATTGTATTTTTGTGTGTGGGTATGTTTGTAACGACTAAACTCAAAAACTACTGTGCCGATTTAAAAATTATTTCACCATTGGAAAGCTACATTATCAGCGAGTAACATAGGCTATATTTTATCCCCGTATTCCCACGGGAACGGGAACTACGCGGGTGAAACCGCGTGACGTCTACTAGTGTTATATACAAACGATCTATTTCATCAGGGACGAGGAACGTCATCCATCTCAGTCATACTCCAGCCGTACCTGTTCTCACCATTATAATTATATTCGAATATAATAAAGCTGAAAAGTGTTTTTGTTTGAACGCGCTAATCTCTGGCACTACTAGTCGGATTTGGAAAATTATTTTGTTATATGATGGTCACATTCATGAGGAAGGCTATACGGGAATGGGAAAAACGTTATATGTCGAAGTCGCGGACAAAAGTTAGTAATAATATAAAAGTACAAAATTGTCATATGCCCGTAATAACTCTGCATATCCCATCAAATCAAATTGATTTGATGGGATATGCAGAGACACATCATGGCAAAAATACAAAGTTATCACAAAAACTTACCTTGAACATTTTTTACAAGGAACGATAAGTTTAATAATCAATATCCTACGGAAACAATTTGTCAAACCAATGCCAGACACATAAACGTTTAGATTTAAGTACTAGAGAAACAATAAGCATTGTGTATTTAAACTAGATAACTTAAACCAGTTATTAAGGTCATTTCGAAGTATTTGGTATGTGGGATGACTAGATTACTATCTAGTATTAACAATATACATAGATAAACTTGTAATCGGCAAAAGGTTTCAAACATAACCTATAACAGAAAATAATCGATAGCTAGCTTCATTGGACGTAATCTTGTGTGAACATGGGTGCTACCAATACTGATACTAATAAATAATAACAATGAATGTGGATGTTGACGAAAACATTTGTGTTGTTCAACCCCCATATTTCCGAGGACGGTCATTATGAAGAGCCAAATACAACACGAACAAGATCATCATAACAGTAAAATTGATATGTAAAATGGTAACAGCAAGCCTAAACGTTGATAAGTAGTGCACGGTCTGGTGGCAATGGCATTCACAAATAAAAATCCTTGATGAGCCCACGTGGACCGAGATCAAATACATATTTAAACAAATTGACCTACATATTTGAGAAGAGGACGATGACGATTATGAAGGTGGAGATCGAAGGTGAGTATTAATTAGTTGAATACAGAAGCTGCGAAGCTAAGATGCCTCTGCTGCTGAGACCGATATTTACTTATTGATGGAAACATTTTAAAAATTGACGACTGATATTTTATGCCTATTACTGATGTTATGAATGCGTAGTTTCAAGCTGTATACAAAGATAATATATAACAGGCAAAATACTATAGTGATACTTATAAAAAAAGGAATAATAATAAATATTTACGGTTATAGTTCACGCCTCAGATATAAATGACTGCACTGATTTGAAAGGTTGTATGAGTAACATGAATAATATCAATTTAATTAATGTAATGGAGAATAAAGTAAGGAAGTAATTACTATTAATTAATTAATCTCCTGAAAACATAATGTTTAAAGTAATAAAAAATTTAATAACACTTTCAACTCAGTACTAGGCATCAAAAGTGCAAAGAATACAGATTAATCCCACATAAAATTATTAGACGTGTAAGAATGGTAAAGATTGATGTTACCACACTAGTGACAGGTTACCACTTAATCACCCACGCGCTCTTCAAATTCCAAATTCCAATATCAACTTACTTAACTTCATATCAGATATAAACAACTCATTAGTCAATCGAAAGCCACATCTATTACGTATATTAAATGAAATCGTTTGCAATAAACTAATAAAATGATCAATTATAACGAAATTCGTAATCTTACTATTAACATTCATTGAAAAATGTTTCTGTTGGTAGCTTTCGCAACGGTTGACCACAAAAGGCTCCTTCGTTTAGGTCAATGCCGACTCAGAAACTGTCTTTATATGTCTTATATCGTCATCGCATGCCGTTTTTGGATCGTCTGAGTAGTGCTAGATTGCAGAGGACCCGCCCCCTACGCAAGACACAAATGGGTGCCTCAGGGTACGATTGTGGGCCCACTTATGTCGATATAATCGATTTTGTAGGTAATGAGTCTATTATAATATAATATTTGATCTGAATGCTTATTTTTTGCTTCAACTGAAATTAGTAACTATGTAGAATGAGTTTTGTGAGTAAATGATAGTAACAATCAATTTACTAGCAAAACTCGAATGTTTTGTAAAAAGTCTAACTACAGAACTTTATAAATGTTAAGACTTCCCGGCCCGAGCATTTCACTAATCAAAATCAAAAGTCATTTATTCAAATTAGGCTGAGTGCCAGCACTTTTTGAACGTCAAAGTTCTACATAAAGACAGTCCCCCAAAACGCCAGCCCGTCACCACTTCCTAGTGTTTTAGCTGGGAAGAAGAAGTGGCGCAACAAACTCCCCAGCAACACATCTGTCTGTTGAGTTAGAAAAACTAGCATTTATACAAAGGTATGCAAAGTATTCTTACAAAGAAAACAATACAACAAAGGTAACACTTTAAAACCTAAAACTAAATAATTCGCTACTTGTAAGCTAGCACACTACATTATGCCAACATAATCAGACAAACTCAAGCATAGAAACAATATTAAATCAAACTAAATAAGCCTCCAGACGTAAAGGGCAGAGGTGCAGAGGATAGAATTTAATAATAGATCTGTGCCTCGACCCCACAGGAGATAAATCAGGGCCATCAAAATTAAACAACAAATAATCGCTATAACAATAATAAAAACCATGGCTAACAAGACGACCATTCACCACAAGCAGCACCCGTTCACGAGCATAACGCAAAGATCAGCCATAACCCCCTCGCCATATTTGAGGGAAAGAGGTAACCCGACCCCCGACGCTAACGCAAACAGTGAAATCTAAGGGAGCATGACGAACTTGCTGCCGGTTGCTCAGGATAGAATAAAATCGTCGAAGTGTACTAGTTAATCACATGTTGCAATACACTCATTATAAAAACATTGTTATGAGAGTAATAAGACAATACATAAAAAAAAAAAAAAATAATTGACATCTACGGACATATAAATAAACAAATACATATATGAACTCATATAAATTGACATAAGCTAACTATGAAAGAACATTAAAACGAAGTATGTCTTGCGTTCAACACTGCGACCAACTATTATCATCTAAATATTACCTACGTCTTGGACATCACGCAGCATAAGTACATATTTCAATATTTTTATAAAAACATACCTAGACCCTACTGTGATAACAAGTTAATTCCCAACACATACCAAAGTTTATTCTAAATACAAAACATAAGATTTATTGCTAGTCACAATAAATTAGAAGAATCCAATCCAATTATAAAACATAACGATTCTAGTTATGATTACTGACGACTGATGATTTACGGTTTGTTATGTCAGAATTACGCGTTGACTTTGATGAAGATGATTTGAAGCCTTTGCTTGAAAGATTTGGATTAAATTGGTTTATAAGGAGTGATTACTAAACGCGACTTTGATTAGTACCGAGTTACCGAATAAGGAACATAAATAATGTTATAGACAATTACCTGAAGATAATAAAACTAAAATCACCTTTTTATGTAACAGTTTAGTATTTTTTTCATTTATTTTTGCTCTTACTCCATTTCTGTTACATAATTATATCAAATAATAAATATTTTATTTCACATAAACCTACCCTGAAACCTAGGTGTCCGTTACAAACTGGCCGCTCCTATGCAAAAAAGCCGTAACGAAGCTTGGTTACTTTTGTATACGGGCCAATTAGTATGAACATATTTAAAAGAATCTGGATTTAAAACAGTAATGATACATAAGTAACGTTCTTGAAGATTTTCACTGGTAGAGTATCATTGTTTTTCGTGAGTATTAAGGTAAAAAAAAATACATTTAATCAAGAAAACGGAGGTCAAGTCTGCTATTTTCAAAGAGTCTCAGTTTGGTGTTGATGGTACATTTTTGACTGATCTGACATACAACGTCTATCAAAAACACAACATCAGGAGGCCACTGGCTACCTTGTAAAATAGCTGACTTGGCCCCCTGTGCTTATTTTGTTTAATCAAAGCTTTCCGATTGTCTAAAACCAGCAACACAATCACAACAATTGCACAATTTGGACTCGCCGCTGTATCAATAAGTGATTACAAACCAATAAAACAATTTGGCACTCCAGCCACATTTCGTAAGCCCTTATCTCTCCACACAAGATCTACGAGTATGTAAGAATGTAGTAATGTTATATTGTATAATACCATACCAACCGGTCAGAGTCGCCCGCGGGCAGAGCGGGTACTTTTACTATTGTAAGGAAGTGTTGGGAAGAAATTGTGAGCATGTTTTGTTTGTTGTTGCTTAATGTATGCAGTTGTATTGGTATTAATTGTTGGGTCATTTTGATTGGCTTGCTTACGCATGCAAGAAGTTCATGTTGAACAATCCCGTGAAGCATATTCTGAAGCTTCTTTAATTTAGAAAAGTTTATGTCGTAAAACTGAACCTTGTGATTTCTATTTTAAGTTTTCAATTATTTTGTGTAGTTTTATGTTTGCAATATTTCAGACCAAACAAAATCTGCAAAAATACGGCTTTATTACTGCAGGATCTTCCAAACAATTGATTAGCAAAGAGGATAAAATCACAAATTCCGTGAATAGGCTAAAAACTCGAAAATTGGATTTGTCTGTAGCATCTTGACGTGTCTGGGAAATTCGGTGACGCAAGTATGAATGCCCTTGTAAATAAGTGGTTTGTGAAGTAAGGACACTATAAGGATAGTACAGTTTGAAAGTGTGTTGCAAACGTTTTGCCACCAACTAGAAACTTCGTAAGAGGTTATTATTTTTCGGGAGTATTTGCATATATTTTAGATTTAAGTAGAAGTTAACAGGATACATTGTGTCTTTATTTCGTTAATTAAAATTTCAAGTTCTTTATATAACGCATGAGCATTCGGACCCCACGGTCCAAGTGTTTCAACCCCAAACGGCTCGAAAATATAATTGCCTACTAGGTTATTATATTTTCGCCGCTTAAGGTTTTCCGCAATCGCAGCGGCAGCACCAGCACAGCACGACGAGCTAGGAAGATGGGATGACGCAAGAGTATCGACACAAGTAGCATCCCACACTAAAGGCCAACCCAACTTCCATGGGAATAAAGACGTATCGTCCGGTCGCTTGCCATCGTCGCGTACCAGGCCATTGGGTTCTAATACGGCTCGTACGCCGCGCCGACGGCGACAAAAGCGCATCGGATAATGTCGTTGATGTTTGCGTGCCGCGCTATGCGACCCGCACTTCGACTGCATGACAGGCCGTGGTACCCGAGGTTGTTGACAGCGATGAGGAGAACAACAAGATGCGCCAGTAGAAGTTATGTATCTAGTTTATGGTCTCTATAGTTTTCTACAATAATATCTGCTTGTACTGCAACACCTCTTTAAAGCTAAGCAAAACTATAATTGTTTATAAATTAGCTGTTTTAAAAACAAATATTGTGTCGCTAGGCAGTCATGCCTGCATGAATTAACTCCTCAATAAATTCTATAATGCCAAAAATCTTAACAATATAAAAGTAAATACTTCAATGCTTACTCTTGACGTTAAAAAAGATGAATATCGGTCACTCCCTGCTGATTAACTATTCTGTTATAATCACGACAAGATACAAAACAATGATGTTCATGTCGTAGTTTTTGTTGAATTTAATGAGGATAAACTTGACATGTTTGTTGATGAAGATGTTACAATGATTGGTGAAAAAACTGTTTGTATTGATAATTGTGGTTGGGAAGATCTTGATAATGTATGAATGCTTTGATAGGTTTCAAAATAGTAAAAAAAATACTGAAATTATTTTCCGGCTATTGATACAAAACAAGCTTTTAAATTTCGACCAATTTGTAAAGCAGTATTTGTAACCAATGATACTTTTCAAGCTTTGGAAGTCTTATTTATAAGTTCGAAAGTCGCCATTAAATTAGTATTTGTACATGCAGGAGTTCTTCTTCCTAACAATTTCTCAACAATCGTCTTTTAATCTGGGGTTATCTATTAATCTGACCTAATGCAGATAAACGTAATTCTTAACACGAAACGACCACAGACTAACCTCCACAGAACACTAAGGTTAGATCAAGTCAATGGTCAAACTTTCGAGCGACAGGCTACCCGTAACGATTTTCATGTTATTTTATGACAACCTTAGGCTCTACACAAAATGATATTCTCTATCTCTAAGCGACAACGACTGGGACAAAAATCGAAGATGGATAGGATTGACAAGCACTATCGAAATATCACGAGGCCTATTCCTTAGGGTGTTACCATTGATCGATCTTCGATCGATGGTAGGATGAATTAGTCGTCGTCGATCGAGATTTTCTACTTCTTTCTTCGATCAGCCGAAGCTACAACACCAATCGATCAACGTTTCTCGACACTCGATAGATATTGCTGATAGAAAATCATTTTGTCTGGAGCCTCTCTGTCGCTTTACGGCGCTTCAATGAGAATTCGCGATTACCTTTGAGACTCCTAAATGATCTAACAAAAAGGAAACACACGAAAAGTATTTTATAACATCCTTGTGACACTGATCATTATTCTGAGCAGCATTCCAACCGAATGAGTAGTTTATACGCGAGGACAGATGTCTTGATAGCCAGCGAGCCTAGACACTTGGACTCGCTACGGTATCTCTTAGCACGGACATATGGATTTACGTAACGGTGTTTCTCGATATCCTGTATTCGTAAAAACCAACAAGAGAATGTTCACAGATATTTACCAAAATACACATTAACGCATATGACTCAAAGAGTCAGGATGCAGAAGCAGAAAATTACTTAAGAAAAATGGACAGTGTGAGAAATGACTCAAATGACATGAAAGAAAAGCGAATAAATGATATCGTGATGGTTGAGAGGGACAAAACGTGTTGCGCCCTCCAAATACTCGTAACATGAGACAAGTACAGCAAGACGAAGAAGATATTAAAATTAATATCACTAGGTTGTGCCCAGCGGTTGGATGCAACTCATGCTATTTTTTTGGTTACCTTTACTGTCACGGGCAGGCTGTGCTGCTAATGTTAAATTAGGTGCCATATGGATTTTGCTTCGATATAACGTGTCTAAAGGACAAACCTTTGGAGCACCAAAATAGCATCTATCACTAAGGAAAACATCACTGACCAGGTTATACTAAAACACAGAGTTGTAAAACCACTGCCAGGATAAGATATTTATTTACTTAAAATTGTCCGCCATACCGACCCGCAGCGGTCAAGGTCGATGGTGTCTACCTAAAAACCAGCTTTTAAGTACCTCAATCTATTCGTTAGAACAACAATTTAGGCAACTCGGCTGTTTCGGAGAAACAATGTCACTAACACAAACAAGTAATAAATGTGACGAATGCCCTACTAAAGAAAACCATACACACATTTTGCATGAGCTAAAGATGTATGCTAGTGCTAGTTCTGAGTATAATGTGATCAGCACAGTTCTGTTCACAGCTGCAATCCTGTTTAACCCGTCATCATTTGTGGGGTGAAACACTTGATCAGGAGGAAAATAATAAAACAACTTTTCCCAACAGATGAAATCACAGTCACTCTGTCTGTCCCTCATATTCAAAGCTAATTTCACTTTTGGAAGAGAGATATAATAGGAGACTAAGCAAATCCTTACCGTTCTTGTTTCAAAACAGAAAACTGTCGTAACAACTACCAAACATTTGTTCACTTTTTCTTGGTCCTGCAACAACAGTATCTATTTGAAATTCCAGTTACACAAAACAGATATAAATCGTTCTTACAAAATAGTTACAACAATTACACATAACGTTATATCTTTTTGCTATTTCTTTTTACACTTTCGTCGCAATTTCACTAATAAAAATATTTGTTTTAATAAACTAGTGATGGTCTGTGACCGCTCGTTAAAATATACCAATTATGATTCGCCACGTTCAATTGCAGACAATTATGATCAATTTATGTTTCTTTTTTAGTTTTTGTTTGTAATGGCCTCGTTTCTTGTATTGTCTCAAATTTAAAATAAAATATTCTGTCAAGTGTCGTTATTAATGAAATGATGACACACTTATAAGTTTTATGATTATGTACAGGTGTTAAGATGAAGTTGAAGATATATGAAAGCCAATGTACGGTACAGACGATTTTTTAAATATAATAATATAGCTCTATTTTATATTTTCATAATCATAATACGTATCGTAGAGCCTCCTCTTTTGCTAGAGTAGTATATACTAAAAAACAAACTTGCTGACTGTGGTGATATTATTTATACGCTGTCGAATATTTTATACCAACACGAAAGAAGAATAAACAATTAGTTATGTTTTGCCTTTTATAAAAACAAATGAAAATATCAACTTAAATAAACATATTGCAAAAAATGCAGAAACCCAATCACAAAGACAAGTCTAGAAAAATCGAAAAAACTAATAAATATACAGGATTTTAAATTAAAATAACAAGCCCCGACGGAAGATATACAAAATACAAAAAAATAGGAAACGTTGTTAAAATTAGTCTTATTAATTTGAACGTATTAGTTCCAAGGTGAATCGGTTATTTTATTTTGTTATTTACAACATCTTTTGACAGATTTCCGATACACAGATGAAAAAATTAGTATGTTAAACGATAGTCCTCCCTTCTTTAGAAAAAGAGATATAACCGAGTCAGTTATATATCGATATTCGTTGACTCACCGAATCTTTTGACGTGTACGTCCCTATTAAATGACACAGTTCTCGGCTTAGTTTCTTTCGTTTCCTTCGTTTCGGTATCGACTCTCGTGTCTTTGGCTACCGTATCGCCATCTTCGGCATTATCCGACTTGACAATTTCATCAGTCATTGGGTAGATGAGGTACCCGGGACTTGGTACCTCGGTTACTGTATTGTTTACCGTCAACTCGGCACTTTGCGTTTCGGTTTCATCGGTTTTGCTTTTATCTGAAAAAGTTTAACCGACTTAGACCCGATTGAATACCTAGTTCATGTTTTCCCATACCTACTAAATCATATGACAGTAAACATGATATAAATTTTGATATGGGAATGAATTAGAAATGATGATAGTGACACAAAATTATATAGATGTCTAAAAAAATCGCAATTAAAAATCGAGCAATGAAGTGATCGTATATTTAAAATAATGGCGTTAACAAATCTATTTTGGAAACCAAATTTTCTTAGTTATACCTGTTTTATTTAGTAAAACTACGTAATAAAGGTTCTAATAGGGACATCTTTCTAATTGCAGTAGCGTATATTTTGTAATATTTGTATGTGTTCATACCTTATCGTGTTATCGTACATCTGACCAGCTGCGTTGTTCACATCACCAACAACCGTGGCTTTGACCGCATTTTGCACTGAACTTCCTGTAACAACAAAAAAATACCATTAAATACTTCAAAACAACCAGGTTTATTAAGTTTGAGTACTGTTGTGTTTATAATAATATAATTATTTTTAAACTTGTAGTTTGTGGTAATTAGCGGGTTAAAGGATCTGCATCATATGCACCTAGAGTAGTTTAAATTCTGAAACGCAACGTTTTAAATTTATAACTTAACACTAGCAGAAGACAAATTGAAAATGAAATAAAACTAAACTTTTATATGAACTAATCTTTGTGTGTTTCACGGAAGGGCAAAGGTGAGAAGAGTCAAACAGTGAAGAAAATATCATCGACCAGCCTGCTCAGCTCACTTTAATTATTGGTTAACAATATATAAGTACACATTAGATACCATTACCACAACAGCTCATAGGCAGAAGGCTATCATTATTGAATACAATCTCGTCATACACAGGCTTAGTTCAAAGTTCAGATGATAATCTATATCATGATGTATAGACGTCGCGATCATCAACAACCAAGTTGTGAAACCTAATGATTTTTTTATGATCCATCTATCAATATTTGATCTAGGTACATACTAAATAGGTCATCTTCCATTGATCCTAACGATGGATACAAAACGGAAAATACTGAAACACTCCCGATTTCAATAGCATTTGACTTTGTAGATCCTTTGAAGTGGAAGTCCATCCATCCCTATACCGTCAAATAATGACTTAAAGTCAATAGTTTCTATCGCACTTTAAACTCGATTCCTTAGGAATGGAACTCCGATAGCACCAAGTAACAAGCACCAAACGACACTAAAACACCTAACATTCGCATTTGTGTACTTCTAAGATCTTGTTGAAAGAGTAATTGGTAAACACATTGGGTGACGGTCCAACTGACGGATATGGGCCTCTCCAAATTTGAACTGCAACACGATTTTCTGCCTCCCAGGTCCTTGCCCCAATTCGAACACCTTAGCATCACCTCCTCGGAGCAAATATATGATAATGTTTACGTATTTGGTGTGTCGATATGTCCCACATTGGCGGTGGCCGGTCGTGGCTACTGGACCGATTACGAAAGCAAATGGCCACTTGCCAGTATCATTACTTAGCTTTTGTTGGCGCAACTCAAAAACGGTGAGCGGTGCGCTTTAGTCACCTAAATTAATATTATGAAAAGGTCAAATCGCTGGAAGTACTGATATAATACAGAAAAAAATAATTGTCACTGATAGAAATTTAATTTATCCGACTAAAAATATTCTGCTGGCCCTTTTGCACGCGCGGCAAATTTTTTTAGTAAAAGTTGTTATTTCGTGGTTTGTAACCATGAAATTCTGCGAAAGAGTTATTAGAAAACAAAGAGTATTTCAATTTTCTTTCGATTGCCAGTTGCTTTTGCCTGGTCTCATTTCGGCAAGAATAACTATTATATAGCTCGAGCTATTGTCAAAATATGTACAAGTTGCAATAGCTGGACATGGATGAAAAAAACAATCAATTCAACCGATTCGCTCCCCGCTAACCACTCCTCGCATACACCACTCAAAACTTTTACCCAACACAGTGAGCGAGTGTCATTATGATCCATCGAAGGTTTAACGACCTCATTACGTTTTTATTTGTGTGATTTCTTACTAAAACTTAAATTAAGCATTATTAAAGCTACCATTCTATCATTTTATTCGCATGAAGATGCTTTTTGTGAAGGGTAATCGTTGAAGTGTATTTAGTTTGGCCCTGGTTTTAATATTAGAAGAACATTATCTAGTGAAGCGTGATGGAGTAATAAAGATGTACTCATTATAAATGTACTAATGTTATAGGGATATTATGCAATATGTAAAAACAAATAATCATGAAGCCTCAGAATGAGAGACTAATCTTCTAAACACTCCCACAGAATGATCACAGGTTTTGAAATAAAAATTCAAGAGCACAAAAATTGTTATGATTTTTGTACATTTTGTTGAGTTTTCATAGAGAAGTCAGTATCATAGAAGTGGTTCTACTGATTAAAACGAGGTGAGAGGCCTTTACGAAATAAGTAGATTTTATTAAATGTATTTTTTTTTTTTACAAAATTAAGAGGTGTCACAGTATTTACTTTGTGGTGAATTCCAAATACTACAATAAATCTTTACGTAATGGGTTGGTCTGCAAACACTACTTCGTTTATATTGTATAGTAACCTTTTGCTTGGTCCACTGCACAAGCAGTTATGTGAAACATCTTGTTTTGTCACTCAGTAAATAGTGCCTTTGAAATGTCACAAAAGTGTTAAATTACGAAGTTTATGACCATATTGGCGAGATCAATCATGAGTGCAATGATAGAGTTACAAATGTGAAAGAATTTATTTGATTTTATCCAAACAAATGAGCCCAAGTTAAAAAAAAACCTGCAAGAAACTTTTCGGCAACAGTTGAACCAAGGTATGTGTGACCAAACTTTATATTTAATTTATACATATATGTCACCGGAAAATTGCATACTCCGTAAGATTGTAATAAAAATGCATTACATATAATTTCTCTATATATTATGAAAAAATCGTTTTGTGTACAATAAATCCCATCCAAATTCAACTGTTTCCAAGTTATCCGTGTCTTATTAAGAAAAAATATTTTACAATTTCACGCGATATTTTACAATCTTACGGCGTTTACAATTGTCCGGTGACATACATCCAATCATATTAATCAAAAAACCCAAGATTGGACTGGACTACCTTGACTTTCTTTGCTATAAATGAATTGAAAATATATGATAACAGAAATGCATAATTTCTCACGGACAGGTACTAGGAAAACATAAATAACAAGGAAGATTTGCGACAGAACTGCAGAGGTCGGTTGCACCTTGGGCCCACGTGCATTAAGCAATAGTTTATTAACGCCTACATTTAAAATTCTCCGTTCAATGGTGTTTATTAAAATAGTGGCCTCACACTGTTTGCATTGCACCAAACACTAAATTGAGATTAGCTTAATATTAACGCCTGATTAGATTCAAAGAGGTCAAGAGACTTTTATTATTGTAATATTAACATTAGACGGTGATTGTTTTTCTGAGTGATTTTGTACACTGTACAAATGGTAATGAACAAAGATTACCAGGATCAGGGATTACCCTGAAACCAAAATATTTATTTATTACCATTTGAAGCATTAGGTGAGTCTTACTATTTGCGATCATGACGCAAAATCCTAATACAGATTTAAGGAAAACGAGTGAAATTACTCCCGATTATGAGTGCTTTCTCACACACAGCTAGTGTGCATATTTACTAAAATATGATCAGAATATTACTGTGAAACAGTGGTAATGCCCGAGGCGAACTCGTTTCTCATTGATAAGCTCGGAACGGATGGAACGTTTTTTGTGAAACTTTATTAAAAGTAATCCAAAACATCTATTGTACAGTCGCAAACGAAATAGGATTACATATGATACAATGTTACATATGATTTTAGAGCCAAACAACTGTATTTTAAAGGATTCAAAATATTCTTTGATCACAGGAAGCATACTGGGATGACAATCAGTCAAAGAGCTTTTATTTTCGCCCCTGATATATCTATCTATGTACGTCTAGCAAACTCCCTAAACCTGACACGACTCTCATGCGACCCTAGTATATCCAGAGAGGTGGGCAATCAGTCTCTCCTGCAGCTAAAGAGATAATGGGCCTTAGTAATGGGACACGGCCTCTCCTCTCTGTGTTTGCGATACAAATAACACTATTGTAACAATCACGCTGACTAGCTTATCTTTAAACACGGTATAAATAAACTGTTTTTTGAAATAAAATATTACATTTTCTCAAACCACTTTTAGAAGTAACTGTACAAAAAATACCTGTTTATAGATAAGACTGGCGAATATATTATTCGAGGATGACATTTTAATTTAATCGATCGTGAGCGAGCTTTAAACTCATAGGAGTCTTCCACAGAGCACCGAGAAGTCTCTGTAGCCACTAACTTTTTTTTAAGGATGGGAAATCATCAACTGACTTCTTCCGCTCTGGGTGGAGCGGAAGGGCGTGTCAGACTCTTACTGACTAAAACCCATCCGTGTTCCTTCTAAAGCCCTTTGCGTTTCAGGGACGCGGTGACTCTTTCGAACAAATTCCGCAACTCTGGCAACTACTGGCCCTAGCAGGCAACTTTGTTTACAAACGAAGCGTGTTAGTGAGTATGACTGTTTGTTCAAAGAAATCGACGGCCCGTGACGTGATATTTGACTACTATTAAAAATATACATGAATACTTATTTGAATGATGCTGCTAAAATAGCACTATTTGTGCAAAAGTAAATAAAACCTTTGGAAAAATAGAGAAGACGCTTTTGAAGTTATTCTTCTATCATTGTCACTCAAAACGTTGTTTGTACTAATGGTGCAAGTTCACTATGACTTGAGTTGCAAGTGACGTCATACGTTGTTGGTAATGTCTCCGTTTTTAATTAAAATGCTTAAAACAAATTTTATTAGTAATAGTGTCTCTAGTCGTTGCCGTGCTCTATGGAGTTTTCTGATCTGATGGAATCAATAACGATTTATTTCTGGAGCCAGTAATTATACGTGTTAAGTGCATGTAGCGAATGGGAGAAGATCGATTTTAAGTATCAGTTGTGTAATAAAGTGAAATATTGGTAGATTTCAATGCGTAATCGTGTAATCATCAGAATTTCGCAAGTTTTAGAGGATAAAATCATGGAACACACTTTTTATCACTTTGTAAAGAACGTATTCAATGTTGTATGCTATGTGATTGTCACTACCCCACTGTGTCTTAAACATCAGTATACCTTGACATTTACATTCGGAAGGAAGATCATTTGAACGTTGGTAAAATCGCATATTCGTTTGGTTGTAATAGAAGTTGGTTGTCTTAGGAAGAATCTTAAAATATATTTAAACCAAGTAGCACTGAAATCATTTCAATCTACATAGGCCCTGGGTCAGTTAGGGGATTAGATATTTATGCCGTAAATGACACGCTTTCATTTCTTAGGAGTACCAGGGTCACATGATTGACTTAGAACCAGTATAATTACGCCACTGCAACTCCCTTCAACGACACAATATATCATACACGTACATTCTTTTAAAACCCGCCTCCCAAAAGATGTACCTGCCTTCTGTCCTTAATACCACACCATATCGTGATTGTTGCAGCACACTCTTCGTATAAGGTAGCAAGGACGCACATTTTGGTACAACCACTGCGTATATGGAGACAAATCCAGTACAAGTTTAGGTTTTGTAAGCCCCAAGATATTTTAATGTGAGGAGAAAGGTGGTTCGATGGCAATCGTAATGATACCAAGTGTTGATGACCGTTTGTAATGTACTGCTGTGAATACTGACAGATGATTAAAGAAGTTTTTGAATTTAGTTTTTCATGTGTAACTATCTCATGCGTTGGTGAGCAATGCGATCGATGGTTACAAATGAAAATCTAGTTATAATTAAAGCAATTTTTAAAGCAATGGGAAAAAAGATTTTGAGACAATTTAGATGTACCCAGACATATAAGGCGAACATGACAGTTCACTGCATCTAGTCATCATCATGATTGGCATCCTCGTTGTCTTTCCTCCTTTATGTTTCATGCTTCCCTGGCCTGTGCGAGTCTCAAGTTCCAAATCTTTCGAGAGGTCTCAATACGATTCTCATTTCATTGCCTGAACAAAAACAAAAACTAGGTACACACTGCATAACGTCATAATCTGAACGCAAAACTTTTTGTTCCAGCCAGATAACCAAAACAAAGATGGCTGTGATGTTAAAATTTAGCGGTCGTTTGGTCAACAACATCTTGCCATGGATCGAGACAATTGTCGTGCTTTTTCGACCATATTACCATATTGGAGGTTTTATTTTATTTCGATGGCTTCGGCCGCCCCCTGTATTTTGAGAAACGGGTTAAGTTCTCCTGTCTTATGTTACTCTGGTTGTTATATTATTTAAAATTCAGTTATTAGACCTTGAAAAGTGATGCTAATGGGCTGAGATTGATAGGGATCTTCTCATAAGTTTTGTGTCCATAAAAGAAGGGTGAACAAAAAAAGAATGCTCACCCATTGTAGATTTTATAGAATCATCGGTTTTATATCAATGAACCATGAGTGATCGAACAATGTTGGAATATAACTCAAAAGCTATTTTACATACGAAAATAAACAAAACAGAATTATTTTAAACATTACCTCGTCGAATTTAAACTTCCTCATTAATATTAACATCAATAAAGGCAAACTTCTGGGTATTGTCGAGCTCCTTGTCAACGTCAATCCGTTGATATGCCGCCCGTAGTGATGTACCTATAATGTTTATATACAAAACAAAACGCGGGACATGTGTAAAAATAGACACACGACGGTAATGTTTTATTTTTAAAAGGCTAAGGTTATGTAAGCTCTGTTTGAGGAGCAGTGTTTTATGAGAAAAGATTTTAATGAAAGGTTAAAAGAACCTAAAAACGCCTTGCTTCACCTAACACTATGGGCCAACAGCACTTGCCCTTTCGTGCATTTTCGCCTTTTGTGGTATTTCTTTGAGAAACTATAATAAGTACCACACACATGCAATTAAATCTAAGTAACTGGTACTTCAAACCTTAGTCCAAGAACAAGTATAATTATTTTATCTGAATACTCGTACTAGTGTGGTATTAAAATATTCACATCGCAACATCATCTCACGGCCCTTGTTTCATATAACTTTGTGCAACAATATATTTTTTTTCTATCCCTCCTGTCAACTGTCACGCTATCAATCACTCCCCTTTCTTTCATATATGTCTTCACACAAGCCACTCTTCTTTACTTTGAATGTTCCTTCTACATCCATACTCATTAATATACATCACTCTTTAGTCACATACATTTTATCCTTCCTCACCACACGCCCATACCACGACAAACAATTACCTTTCAATATTTGTTTTACTGGCGCCACCTTCAAACCTCTATTACACCCATTTCTCACAAATAGTCCGCACCTACGTTAAAAGGATTTTTTTATTTATTTTATTTTATTTATTTGGCTCAGTAATAATTAAATACACGTGTACAAGGATGAGATACATCAAATAAACTGATAGACCAGTGTACCAATTTCTTACAGGTAAGCATATCATGCGTTACATTAGTGTTGATTGATGCTGAACAATTTGCACAACACTTAAAATTAGGTGAGTTTTGAGTTACTCACCGAACATTATTATGACCTATAACTAGATTATTTAAAAATTAAATTAAATTAACATGCAAGCCTTAACACTAAAATGATTTTACAAGTTTTTATAAATAAATAATGCTTCTAAATTTATCAAGTAAGCACATCGGCAAGATTAGTGCAGCTGTTCAATAAAATTTACATAGGCGGGGAATAGGAAACTTAGCACCGAGGACGGCTCTGCGAAATATATCACTCTCTCCGAATCTTTCCCATCTCTACTCCACCAAACAGGCGCATAGCCAAATATGGTCACAAGGTCCAACGACCCATTGCCCGGGGACTCACCTTGTTCATTCGGAGGTCACCGAGAAAGTAAGGGTGCCTTTCTTGTTTATTTTCATTCGCTACCGATCGTAAAGGAGTCACGATGCAGTTTTTTGTGCGTGAGAAAAAAGGTTTTACTTTTAAGGAGTACTTTCGAGGTTCGGCTCGGAGGCTTGGATCCAAATTACTTTCGTTCTCATCGTATATTTTGATAGTGGGTATTGTTGATACTACAGAGCAAGGTACGCGCCAGTAGAAGAGACGCCATCCTATCCTTCTCTCCTACTTATATATTAAGTTGGAAAAGGTGGATGTTTAAATGTTTATTCTTCAACGTTGTATCTTGAGGATACTTTTATCCCGATAGTACTTTCCCATGGGATAATTTAATACGCGGCTTGAAGTCGCTGACAATAGCTTTTTGTTTACATAGATATTCATGCAACTTGCAAGAGCCATGTGAGCTACACATAAGTATTGACTGTCATAATGATAAATGATATTTATTTTGCAAGTAGGTTAAACATAACACTTTCACACTTCAATCTTTTTTGGTCATTTTTAGCTAGATGAGGCTGGTGTTTCCTAGCTGATGACCCTGAGAAGAAACACCGAAACAAACTCAGAGGTCAAAGTCTTTTTTAAAGTCCATACAATCTGTACTGGTCAAATGATAACCATTCGTTAGTTGGTTATAGTCAGAACTACCTATCACGAGCCTTCAATTCCAATGAGTAAACCGTGGCACTTATTAACACGCTAGGTTTGAACGGAATGTATTGACACTGCCATCTCTAGCAGAGGACGCCGAGACGTCTCTCTGTTCTGTGGTTTATATCCTCCTTTTGTGGAAGTTGAAAAGGTGATTATGGAGCGATTGTAAATACTGTGCAAGATGAATGTGCGGTAAATAGCGCTCTGTAGAATTACGAGCACTTGAGATTTCGGCGCTTTTTTAAGGAATACCCTTGATTCCTTAAAGGGATTTCGAATGGATTGCTTCGTTATTAAGGCGCGACTGTAAATTCGTTTTTAATTGCAAACTTTTTTTGCAAATAACGCTGGATTTAATTAGTCTCAATTATTATGACATTGCCTACGCAGCGAGAAGCTTCAGCAGGCAGTGACAAGCTTCAGCAGGCAGTGACAAGCTTCAGCAGGCAGTGAAATTTGATAGTAAACACTTTCTTTTGGGTTTTTTTTTTGTCAGCGGAATAAGTGGTTTCATTGTCATAATAATAATAGTTATTTTCCAGTTGGTTCACTCCCTGGCCTATCATGTTTTTTTTTCAAGACGACAAGCTATGACACTCGGCAATAGTGTAGCTTACAGTCAAATAACTAGAGATATATCGCACCATGAGAATAAAAGTGACCTAACACGAAATTTGCATTTTGTGGGAAATCACAAAATTGACTTCGTATTTTAGGGAGAAAGAGACGCAATGTTTATGTTGCCATTTTTAGCACGAAATGGTCACTTTTTGATTCATTAGATGATGGACCATGTTATTAGGAGTACAAGTACTTAACTCAATTCGCCGAAATTTTGAGTTCGGTCACTTTCATTCTCACTGTGCGAATTATGTTAGTATTATTATATATAGATAAATAGAGAATTTTACCTTCTTATAATATTGGTTTACATTAAAATAACTGTCGTGAGCATAGTAAGCCAACAAGCCTCTCGTAACTGAAAGGAATAGCTGATCCAATTCTTCAATCAATCGCGAGGCAATTTGTAAAGATGCGCTAACAAAAAAGGTTAACCACGATCCCGTTTTAACCGCCGCCCAAGTTGCAAGCCGAAGTAAGTTCCATATTATGTCAATTTGAAACAATTACTCGCCACAAGTCCTAGAAGTATTTATAAGTGATTATTTATTTTGCTATTTATGTTATTATACATGGTCAGTTTGGTCACTAACGAACTGCCATTATTGACTAGTAAATCTTGTTTGTTGCTCTGCTACAATTTGTTGAAATGCCAAGAAAACGTCTGTGGTTTTCTGATTAAACCACATTTTTTGTTGATAACCAATCAATTTATTTATGGTGGTAAAAAAGTTAAGTACCTAATATGCAGATATTGGATTTCTCAACTATGTATTACATTTTTTTTCCATAATAATTTAAAGATTAAAAAAAATAAAAGAAAAAAATACCCACCGAATTGAGAACCTTTTTTTGGAAGTCAGTTAAAAATGTATTTGATTAACGAACTTTTAAAATGTCACACAGAGTATTAGCACCTCGGAAAGAACGTTAAGCCGTTGGTCCCGGCTGTAATTTGTACCGTGTTACCTAGTTAATGGGTTGTGGAGGTCTGGTAGGCAGCCGCTCCACGTAAAATACTGGTATTCAGCTGAATCGGATTTGACTGGAAGCCGACCCCAATATAAGTGGGAAAAGGGTAGGCAGATGACGACAGAGTATTAGGTAGCATAAGTAAAAGAAAAATAACTTAAGCGGAACTGTACATCCCGGACGTTTACAAGACTATTCAACACAAACGTCAAACTTTTTACTACCTCCTAATTACCTATTGACAAATAATTCAACTGATCGAATCTATTCATTACATTCAATCGCTCGCGCGTGTAAACACGTGACGTTCAATTTTCAATCGCATTCAATAATAACGTCGTCGACCTTGACCAATAGTAATAATTAAACGCTTTATACCTTATGCTATCCTAGTACTAATATACCACAACGTATAATAGAAAACCTTAATTAAAAACAAACATCTGTGGAAACTGGTTTATTGAAAAAGCGAGTTTTCTTGAAGTCATGTTTTATGAAATGTAATAAATAACAATTAGTGTTGTATAATGCGAATTTATTAGATACCTAGACAGCCATGTTATAAATTATAATCGCCTGAGACAAATTTAATTTTTAAATAAAAAAGAAAACACCTTAAAAAGTCCTAATAAATGCCCTTATTCGTGGCCACCGTCGGCCACCCAAATTCGGGAGCTACATTTTTTTTTTAAATTTATGATTTTGATTCTGTAGTAAAAAAAGTTCGCATTCGCATCGAAATGTAGGGCAATTGAAGTGTTTTCAACCAACTTCAAAAAAGGGACGAGGTTCTTTATTCGGTTGTATTTTTGTTTTCTCTTTCTTTTTTATGTCTGTGTCATCACTCCGTCAATTATGAACCGATTTGAAAAATCTCCTCTTATCATTATCTTCTTTCTTGTGAAAGGATATACGTTCCGATTGGTCCCATTGTTTTTTCGTATTTAAACACTGACTTCTGAAATTAAAGTTATTTTATACTTTGTAGTGTTTTTTTTAATCGGAAGGTGGTTGTATTTTTGACTGATACCGACTGAGATGCGAATGCGATATTGCTAAAAAATAGTAGAATTGGCCCTAAGAGCCGGAGGGTTTTAACACACCCACAGTACAGGTGAGGTCAATTCCTTATCAGACACCAAACGGAACCAAATGGCAAACGCAACATGATCTTAATGCCAAAGCAACCTTTACACGAAATTGCCGTGAGCGCTTACCAAAATTACACACAAAATGTCCTTGAATTCACCATGGCTGGGTGTAATTTTCATTTCTATTCTAAAAGCCAAACCGTTGCTAATGAAATTATTCAATTTCACATGTGCACGTGTGCTTTTACGATATTTAAAAGAATAAAATTTGGCAAAAATCAAACGGTACACGTTTGATTTTTGCCAAATTTTTAGAAGGACGTGTCGGAAAAGATTTGTCATGCAGCAAAAAATGATTTAGGTGTTCATTTGTTCAGCCCACATTGGAATAAATATGGACTTAGCTGGAGGTAGTAGTCAGTCAGTAATCTATTTTTGTACGTATGTGTAATATATGATTTTACAGTTCAAATGCGAATGCGAGGTATGAAAATCCTGGTTGAGCTTTAAAACATTCTTGTGACGTCCTAATCAACTCTTCCCTTCTTGGGAAGAGTTGATTTGTAGAATTCGTTTATCTCAAAAATATTGTTTATTTTGGCCTTATGTATGAATGAATATAAGTATGTATTTATGATTGTCTTTTTTATTTATTTATTTAAATTTTGTGTACAATAGTGGTACATGGGCGGACTTAATGCATCAAGGCATTCTCTACCAGTCAACCTTTGGGTTTTTTGTTTGTTTTTCTATTCCTTTATGCTACACCTGTCATGTTCTGTCTGGGTATCACACTAGGATGGGACATATTCAGTATTTATATTATTAGTTCATATATTTTGAATAAATAAGTAAGCTACTGAGCACAATATTTGTGTGTTTTTAAAGTTAGATAAAGCAAATTAAATTTTATCATTCAAGTAATCATCTAGGGCATAGTAACATTTCTCAACTAATAATTTATGAAAACACTTTTTGAGTTTTACTTTGAAATACATAAGTTATCCAGTGGGAACTGCAGGCAGTCTACTGGCACCACGCCACACGTTACGTCATCACGTTATGGTATCACCAAATTGTACAGCTCAACATGTAATTTGGAGGAAACCTACATTCATCATGATTGTAATTTAGCAGATACCTAATTTTGCTGTTTCTCGAGTTAAACACCATTTGAAGCGTTTGAATGGTCATTAGATATCGGTCAATAAAATTTTATTAAACGATATCTAATGAACATTCAAGTCCTTTTCATTGCCTTAGCTTAATGCTGTTTATACAATCTTTCATGTGGAGATTTCGAAGCCCTAAATCATTTATTTATACACTATTTCAAAAGATCATCTTCCAGCAGACCTGCGGCAGAAGACTAAAGATGAGAAATGTAGACAGTGAGTAAAGTTTGTATCTCACAACTAGAAACTCAAAATAGACACAAAACTTTACTAAACATATCATGTTATTAAGATCAAACTTCGCGGTTTGTACCTTATGCTCGATTTAACTTCCACAATGTAAACGGATAGACTCAATTCCACGAAAGATTGGATTTTCCCGAACGTGAACCGAATCGTCGTAAACAATGATATATTTGAACGAGGGCCTGATTCGCAAACTTATACATTATGAATGAGTTTGATGTGAAACAGGTGTCATCAAAATAAATAGGAGAATTCATTTCACGTATTGGGACTCCCAATCGTCATATTTTTTACACTTGCCTGGTGCCTTTTACGACATTTTTAGGGTTCCCTTCCCAAAGGGTAAAATCGAGACCCTATTACTCCACTATCCATCTGTCTGTCTGTCACCAGGCTATAACTCATGAACCGTGATAGCCAGACACTTAAAATTTTCACAGATGATGTATTTCTGTTGCCGCTATAACAACAAATAATAAAAATGAAATAAAATAAAAATGATAGGGATATAAAAAGGGATAGCCATACAAGAAACATGTTTTTTCGGCTTATGGTACGGAACCCTTCGTGTGCAAGTCCATTTGGCCAGTATTTTTTATTTTCGCTATTGTTTCCTTTCTGTTTGTTATAGAACATCGCCCGTAAATATGACCACGCATTTTTGAAACGCTAAAAAGGGCTCTAAGCCAAGTGATAGGTATTCTATCAGCGATATCAAAGGAAATCCGACTGTCAAAAGTCTAAAATGTTTAGGATGTTGGTAGCAGGCTTATAAAATTTCACTATATCCAGACTTTCATAGTTGGATTCCCGTGGCGTCTTTAAATAGTAGAAGAAATTGTAACTACGAAATTATCTGCCAGATTTTCAGCTGAGACCTTAACATTGGAAGTAAAACAGGTAATATAAGCAACAGATTATGAAAATTAGAAGTCCCCAAAAAAAACATCGTGGTTTTACGTAAAACCAGCAAAATCCGTTCGTAACATTGTAATATAAAATTCAAGGTCCCCCACGGGTTCACTAACACGGTTTTATCTCAATAATTATGCTGTTTACTTGCGCACGCTTCCATTTTGACTTTTTACTCATTATGTACATGTTTGCGCGTTGCCAACACAAAAACTCGTATTTAGATCCTCCAAGCGATAGTTTGTGCATGAAACTGAGGTTGGATATCACTTTTAGTGTTCCTTGAAAAACTTATTTTCTGAAGGTTTTTTGATGATAATACCTACTTAAAAAGATAAACAATAGGTACATAGTTTTATGTGCGTCTGTAATTTTAGTCAATACTAGAAGTCAAAGAAAAATATCAACCTTTGTAATAAATAGGCTTTTTAATTTTAGCATTCTCATTCGATCAATTTGCGACTCGGGCAAGAGAATGGGACGGGTCTCATCATGCCATAGAGGCATTATCTACCAGTCAACGTTTAGGTGATCTTACACATAGTCCATCTATCATTTCTTTAGTCTGATCACTCTACAAGAAACAAACCAAACAACAAACGTTTGACTCTCTGGTCTAATTGAAAACTCAAATAAAATATAACTGCCACAGATTGGAGTCTATCTAAACTAATGATCAGTCCGTATGAAAAACAGCGAAATAATTCCAAAGTGCTAATTCACTCAACCTTGCTGATCGATATCCTAACCTCGATATACCTAGCAGCTCACTAATAGACACATTTACTAATTGACGTGCAACAAACGATCTAAATTACTGTAATTAGGTTTTGTAAGTGAATAAATCTGACTGCTTTATAATGAGGATCTGTTTTTCTTAAAGTAGCTAGTGGTATTGTGTGGATAAAGCGGAACGATTATGGAAAATAACATACATACTTAGATTGGGACGATTGGGTTGTGTGCGTGCATTGCTCATGCTAGCCTGGTGGGCAAGGCGACCTGAGGCCATCATTATTAGATATTTAGTGTGTGTAATACCCTTTTTTTTTTGTTTCGAGTTTGCGTCACTGTGTACCCGTAGTATAAGGTAGTAAATAAGTACTTGGATATCATAAAACTGTATTACGAGACGCTGCCGACAAACTGTTGAGCAGTTTGGCAGAAGATATGTGTATTTTTTCCATGTTGTTTGAAATTTTCTTTAAAGTCGCCTTTTAATTCCTCGGATAAAAGTCATCCTACGGCTGAAAAGTCAGGCATGCTGTTAATTGTTACATAATTGTCAATTTTCATTGTTCTCGATATCCACAATTGGTGAATTTACTCACACAAAATTAGTAATAGCGTATAAATTCTTTCGTAGTCCATAGATGTATTCGTACATGCGAGTAAGTATATAAACTGCGCTGAAACCTATTTATCATAGCGAACAAAATGCTAGTTGTTACGCTACCTGCTACTTATCTTAAGTACCCACATAGCAGTCCTAGATCGACAAAAAACCACCCAGTAGAGAGGTAACATTTAAATTAACAATATCTCATAAGTCGAGCAAGTGTCCTTCTCAACACTTCCTACTTTAATGTTAAACTCATTATATGGTGATAAAATGTTAATAGCCTCTCTATGTATAATAATAGTATCTTTGTGATTGCATAGTAAAGTAACTAATGTTAAACTATTTCAATATTATTAAGTTGCAGTTCCCGCAAGTCAACATGTGCCATGTTTGTTTTAAAAGATTGTGTGCAATTTGCACTCAGTCTTCGATCTCATTATGATAATATATTCCTTCCTGAATATACGCTTTAAGTTCTAAAACCAACATATTCGAAAATATTCCACATCCACCAATCTGCACTGCCCACTCCCTCTTGCAAAAGCTTGAGTCCTAACTAGCAGTAGGAATGATGGGAACATTGCAGGCCAATTATGCTATGTTACTGCGCTACCTAGAAGTATACCAATAAACATTTAGACAACAATCATATCAGACTTATAGGCTTCACAGGTAATACCTAAAAAGGAATGACTATTGATCACCACGCTTGGTCCAGTCACTTCATCTTTTTAGCATTATGTTCAAGTTTCTTTGAAGCCAGTTAGAGCTAAAAGCTTAAAAGTGTCATTATTATCAGACAGCTAGTCAACGCAACCTGATGCTTTCAAAGCAACATTTTGACCACAACGTCATCAAAGTACTCCAGTAACTGTTCGTTCTTAAAGACAAATAGCCGAGTAAATACAACTCTCAGAGTACACTACAGCACAAACGTCTCGCAAAGTGAAGGCGCCGCAAACCGACCGACCTTGCGCAGCTGCTCTAAATAATATCTCTAATGTATTGAAAAACTTACAACTTTACACTGCCTGTATCCGGGAAAAAATTCTGGTTTTAAAATTGTTTTGTGCGATTTTGAGTGCTCTAAAAGGGCAGTGCGCAAAATGAGAGGAAAATCATCACGCTTTTATCACGCAAAAGGCTTTTCTTATGCCCAAAATATTGTCTTTGCTATTCAAGTCTGTGTTATCTTCTGCCTTGGTGGAGTACTTGGAGGCACTTCATTGGAAGTCGACCCTTACATAAAGAAGAAAAAAAAATGTATTAATTGTCACAGAACTAACATGCATACAAATTATAAACATACACTAAAATTCTTGAACGTTAGCGTGTTAAGCTCTTTGGAAGAGTGAATCTGCTCATTTGAACATTGACCATCCCCCGTTCGACGTTGACCTCAAATTGTCTATGATAGTACTAAAATGACATGATCTGAGAAACCAAAAGATAGTTCTAGTGAAATGTACTCTCTTGAAAGCATTCAAACAGCAGCCATATTACCTGGCAGGATTAATCCAATTAATACGACTATGTTTGAAAAACGCCCGACGTTTTTTTGTCCGGTTTTTTTTTAATGTTTAGCTAAGAGGTAGCAGCATTCAGAAGATGAGAAACAGAGTCCTCCTGTATCATAAATCATAACTAAAGACCCAAAGCACACCACCTACCATCATTACCTAGTTACCTAGTATAGTAAACATTTCTCATTGAGACATGGCGGTCACGTTGTATGTTTTTCTCTTTGTTATGATAATCATAGTTGTTGCGGCTGACCTTGAGACGGACAATTGCTGTCTAGAAGATACAGCTAAGATTTATTTTATACTTGAAAATGTTCGAAGAACGAAACGTAGATTTTAAAATTCTGTAAATGTACACCATCTCATTCAAATGCGTCTTTGGTTTAAAAGGACGATAAACAAGATCATCTCAAGGTTACATTAGGTTAAATTTACAAAAAAGACAAGCTTCAATCTATTCTATAGTAAGAGGCAAGAATTCTTAAATTTCTTAGATTTATAGGAAAGCTACGGCTCCTCACATTACGTATTTTAACATATACAAAAGCCAGTAGGTACCTTAAAGGCACTTTTCGAGGAGTTGAGGATCTCCAACGAGATTGCAAAGTCTATGGCCATCAGCCAGTTTATTGTATTCAGTGCAGTGTCCCTTTATTCCAAACAAGGTATTATGTTGACCTGGCCGATGACCCATCTGATGTCAAGCACCAACCTCCACAATCATCCGCAATATATCGACAACCTAGGACGTGCCTTGCAATGTTATTGCATTGTGTCCGACCGAAACTCCGAACTAACACAGTCAAACTCCTGTAATTCAACCAAAATACAATAGCGAAGTAATAAGCCTATGCAAGTAATGAGGCCAGATATTTTGTTTAATTTAAACGATAACAGTGAATGTCACTGTCGCCAACTCGCCAAGGCTTGCATGCACTAAATCGGTCTTGCGACATGCAATATTTTAAGTAAACTGCTCTATCGGTCAGGAAACGGACGTGAAATATGTGGGGATTTTGTAAAGTAAGCAAGTACAGGATTTATTGCTTCGAGCCGTGGGGTATCGGTACTAGGAACCCATAGCTATCAAAGCGGTTTACTTACTGCCGTTTTTTTCATATAAATAGCTTTTGGCTTCGTGCCATTTTTGGTGCGGAGTTGGATACTAAAATTCCTTGATCATGATCACACATTTGTCAACCTGTGTGGCTCTCCCATCGGTTTTCCCAGAAAACTGGAAGTATAAACTGGAATAAAATTAATTTTACCATCTATACAAATGATTTTTATAAAGCAGTTTTAGATGTACTTTGACAGTACCAGGCATACGTGACTCTTAACACACGTCTCTATTTTCTGATATCTTCAAATAGTCCTCATGTTCATGTCACGTTTTTAACAAAATAAGTCGTGTATGAATACAGGTAGATTCACCTGTCACGTTGGGCTAAAACCACAACTGCGATAGAGAGGCACAACAAATATCTAGTACCTGTTGGCCACAATAAAGAGTTTTGAATTACTTAGTTCCTCTTAGAAATACTTAATGTATGAAGTCACTTTAGTACCCAATTACCAGCTTAGATATGATTACTGGTAGACGGTAGTAAAGTATAAGGAAGAATGTCGCTGTCATTACGAAGAGGATGAAAATAGAAGTTGGTCTCCGCAAAGTTCAGAATGTGCTAATGGAAGCCGGTCACCTAACCAATGATTTCTGGAAAATGGAATATGTTTTTCTAGGATATTACCTATGCCAGTTAGCGAGGTAGTGATACGGGCAAAAATAGCATGATGGATAAAATTCAGAAAATTGAACAGGTAACCAGTTGCTGATAACCTAAACAAGACAGATGAACTGAACATGTAAGCGAGGGAACTAGGTGTTGTTCCGGAGAGTTGAAATTCTGGAGATGACTTGATTCAGTTGTCACATCTAATAAATTGCTTTAACTAAACAATGGCGTTAAGCTTTCATAATTAATATTATGCAGCCAAATCAACCTTGACATCAGTCACTAACTAGAAGCTGAGCTATAGGACAGACTCGTCACGATTAGTAATTAAAATTAATATCGCTGAATAGTTTCGATTATATCACTTAGCTATTTCTATCGACTGGTGTTGTATTGTGAGATCGAGCTTTGTCACTCTCATTTAAAAAGAATACCACGTTTTTCAAAATGGTTTCACACACATACAAGTTACTTTTTAACATCTATGATTACTTAACCGAATTAATAATTTTCGTTTTGATTACAAATGCATTATTATGCTGAATTAACTTGCTGGTTTAGCACTAGTGGTTGCAAGTACTGCTATTGAGCATGAGGTCTTGAGTCAGATTCCCGGACCGGGTAAAGTGTAATTGGGATTTTCCTTCTACGAATTCGAAGTAGCAGGCCTGGTTAATTGCAATAGGCTCCTCAATAGGAAAAAATCTTACTTGTCCATCAGATAGATTTCCAAAAAAATATTGGACACGTAGTTTGTCCTTTTCCACGTAAACAAAAAATTAAGACGATACAGTGCGTTTGAAAACACTTGTGACGTCACTATGATAGTACAATTGGGTATAGATTTTTTCAGTAAAATACTCTATTCCTTGAGACTTAAACATAACTGGCAAAATACGCGAATGTGACGCTATCTTCCCAACTTGCATAACTTTTGTAATTTTGTTTATTTTATTTTTTGGTATGCGTCATGCTTGGCATAAATAAACTCTTTTTCTTTCTTTCTAAAATATGCCTGTTCTAAGGTACACCTTAGGCAGAGATGTGCATAGTATGTACTTAATATCCTTCGGGAAATTTAGACTCGATGCAAACCGCCTCAGCGCATCAGAGCCCAAACTGCAATGTTAGTTCGGACTATTATTTTTTAATAACTAACATTAACAAAAATTGCATTTTGGATGCTCTCATCGCATGCATAACATTTCGCAACTTTCTATATTTTCTGAGTTCCTTTCATTTCGAGTCATGTGTAATCTTAATTTCGCTTAATAATAAACATCTAAGTACGTACGTCAAATTATTCTTACGTGTAACTTGTCCCTACAATTTTACTGTTTAGTTATTTAAATATTTAAAGAGCTGCAGTTTTTCGTACTTCATTTAGTCAGTGTTATGTGTTCATAACATGCACACATTAAACTCAATCATATTTGATTGCAAATTGCAATGCATTAGAATGTTTAGTAAAATATTCAAGTTTAAAGTTTTTGTTAGAGGTTCGAAGGTTATAACTGTGCTATTAACAAGTTCAGTGCAGTACATATAAGTATTTTGTTAAAATGCCAAGCAAGTATTATAATTTTGTCATCTCTCCTATTTTTCACAGCACGCAGCGGCAGCCTTGTTCCACCCACTGCTAAGTAGGCCTTCTTCCTTACGTGCCATGCTCTCCTGGTCTGTGCGAGTCGTAACCAGGTCCCGCGATTCGCAAACTTTTAAATGGCACATACCCTGGCACATCTGGCTGTTAGTCTGCTAACACTTCTTCTACTATCAAGCAAGCAAGTACGAGTACCTGCCAGTTTAAGTATGAAACAATTAAATAAGTAGTCTTCTTAGACTTTCGCCAGGGGTTGATGATGTCTACCTACTTATACCAAATGTTTCACAAATACGATAAGTTTCGCTAAGAGGTAGGCAACTAACGCTAAATAATATGAACTTAAAATTATTATATAATCTGACCTCTGACGTAATGACGTAACTTGCCTATAAAGACAAAATGACCGCAGGCGTAAGCTCGCCACTGCAAGGCCACATCGGACACTGTCAATTGTCACATGTGTCATTCTTATGATAATCGACTAGCAATATCAACACTATATCTTTGTCTTAAAGTTTGAATTGGATTAACATTTGACGTTGCATTTGAAGACCAAACGCACTGACCTTGTCAGGTGGTTTCAGGATTAATATTTTTAATTATTAAATCGTGACGTGTCTGTCATATAGCTAGTGATCTAGTGTCAAGGTCACATCGACTGCATAAAATTGTTTATTTTGATTTCATAAATATTCTTCCTTATTACTGCTATCATTTTTGATGGGTTTGCAACAGCAGGAGGTATTTAAACATATCTTGACCTACAAATTAATGGTATTCGATGGTCAATTAGAGACGCACCGCAGAATTCTTGAACAAATTATTGATGTCAACGAATTAATAAGATTGTGCAAAGAATGTTGTCGTGCAGAAATTACTTAAGATTTGAATAAAAATGAATGTGTCATTATAACCTTTTTACCTACGCGATATAATTGTGAGTCAATAGGAAACAAGATGGCGGGTGGGTGGAAGTAAAACTGAAATTTCATTATTATTGATCTTGAGTTTTTTTATGCCTCTGATTAAGCGACAATAGAGCAATCATTCAAGCGTTTAAAGAGCGACAAAAAATCTAAGTTTGGTTTATCTTCGTTGTTGGATCAACAGGGACTTATTCTAAACCTCAATGGCATTATCACACATTTAAGTAAACTTTGGGTGCATTTCATATGCAAAAAAAATGTTCATTTAGCCAAAAAATAATTATATTATAAATAAATAATATGTTATATTATATTAATAACATTTATAATAAATAAATAATAATAAATATATATTAATCATATTATATTGGTAATATTTACATTATTATCTTTACTTACAACAGCAAACATCTCATCAGCAACCAGTCCCCTCAGAATATTAATTAAACCAGCTTGAATAAGCCAATGCAGGTCTAATTATTGCGAATAGATCAACGATTAAATCGAGAGCCAGGAAGCAAGGAGTGCTAATGACTGCTAATATTGAATGTTAATTAGATCGCGAAAATGATCTACAAAGGTCACTGCGTTCAGTTAGATGCTTAGAGGTCTTCAAGGCTTTAATCTTTAACACTGTATGAGCTTTCATGAGCGATTATGCTTCGACGGGCCCTATCCTAGTAAGTGGCGTGCAATGTAGAAGACATTCACTTAGCATTGGATTGATAGTGGCAGAAGAAGAGAGAGAATACATACATTTTTTGTGGCTGGAAATCATCAAATGACGCTCCTACTTTTTGCAGAGCGTGAGGAATTGTCAGATTCTTACTGACTAAAATCCATCCGTGTTCCTGCAAATGCCCTTTCCTAATATAACTAAGATAACTCTCAGGGTTACTCTTTCGAACAATTCCGCAAATCTAGCAGGAGAGAAGATACCCTTCTATCTTTTAGAATGGTTTTTGTCTATAAGAAAAGATAACAAACATGATATATTTTTTTTTCCTGAAAGGACAGGCAAACGTGTATCTATAGTAGGTACTCTCACATTTTGCCAGTTATGTTTAATAGTTAATAATCTATTATTATTACTAATATATTAAAGCTGATCGCCTGCCAAGCTTGGCGATTATGGCAACCGTCTTTGGGGAGGCCTATGCCCAGCAGTGGACGTCTTTCGGCTAGTATGATGATTAAAGCTGAAGAGTTTGTTTGTTTGATAGTCTGAACGCACTTATCTCTGGAACTAATAGACGGATTTGGAAACTTCTTTTTGTATATTCATGAGGAAGGCTATAAGTACAGGAACGGAAAAAAAAACGGAATATGCGTGTACAAAGTCGTGGGCATAAGCTAGTAATATTATATAGCTGAAGACTTTGTTTGGCTGAACGCAATAATCTCAGGAACTACTGATTCGAATTGAAAAATTTCTTTTAGTGTTGGATAGACCATTTATTGAGGAAGACTATAGGCTAGGTATATAAAATTACGCTTCGACCAGTAGGAGCGGAGTATTCATGAAAAATGTGACACAGACGGAGTAGCACGGGTCAGCTAGTGTACTGGGTAAAAATCCAGACTGCTTTCTGCTAAGTACTAGAAAAAGACAAGACAGAAAAATGCGCATCGCTTAATGATTTGAATAATTGTGTATTTGCACCTATTATTAACCGACTTAAAAAAAAGGAGGAGGTTCTCAATTCGTCGGAACCTTTTTTATTTTTATTTATGTTTCCCGATTATTCGAAGATGGCTGGACCGATTTGGATTTTTATTTGTTTTGCAAGGGTGGTATACTTCCCAGGTGGTCCCATGATCATCAAGTCAGGATCTGATGATGGGATCCTGGAAAAATTGAGAGAAATCTTTAAATTTTATAGGCACACTTGAAGCGATTTGGATAGTTTTTTGAAGAGTACTTTCTCGGAGTGGTCCCATTTAATTTTTTTTAAAGATCTAATGAAGAACTTCGGAGATAGGTAACGGAACTCCTCAATAAATGAAAACAAATGGATTGGGATTGCTGAAATCTCATGTCTGTCTATTGTTTACACCAGTTCATAACATAACATCACACCGGTACGCTTTGAAGGGATAAGCACATGTGAACCACAAAAAAGTGAAAAAAAATAACTTTTTTGACACCGACTTCCGAAATCAAAGTTATTTTATACTTTGTAGTGTTTTTTACTTAGAAGTCGGTTGTATGTTTGTGTAAAAAGTTTTTTTTTACTGTACTAACATGTAGTGTATGTTTTTACTAATAAACATATAGACCACTGTTGTCCAAAATAAATAAATAATAATAATTTAATCTAAGTGTTTGATTGCAAATTTATAATAGTTTAGTTTGCGTTCCAACGAGATGGACATTAAGATTGATTTAGAATTCCTCATCTATCATGAACTAAACTCAGAAACAGCTTTATGCAAATAAAATTCTCCAAAGCTGTTTATTTACTGAAGGTATTTATCAATTGAGCAATACATCATGTTTAAATACCTCTGAATGGTCCTTATTACGTATTTATCACAGTCGGATCTAATTGCGATTCTGCAGCGATCGTGTCGCATTTAAATGCGTGCGTGCATCGGAGGCCATTGAGCCGAGTACGTTGTGATTGTGACAGTTAATACTTGTCATTACTTATGGGACCCTGGTAGATTGTAGTTGTTGATGAATAAACTGTTAATGAGAAAATGTGCTAAGAAGTTCTCTTTCTTCAAATATTTTAATGCCTTGCTTCTTCTTTTGGCATCATGTATCATGTTCATTACTGATTTTTACCCGGTACCGAAATATAAGAATTGAGCAGGAATGATGGAGTAGCTAATCAATCTGACTAACCTCCTGCAATATCAATTCAAGGACACCTACATGCCACCCCAAAGGCTGCTTTTTGGCAGAAACCGTGTGGTTTATATTTATATTAATTATCCCGGACATTCGACGGCGGAAGGAAAATTCTCCTCACCAAATATGTATACGGACACAATCGTTTCTCAATAGAAAGAATATTATAGTGAAACAAGTCGTGTGGTGGGGATTTTCCATTATCAAAATGGACGACCTTCCTATTAGACCGCTTTAGGAGATGAATTTTCAAAAATCCTTTTTCTTAGTGCTTACTTTCGTTAAAGTTTAGAACGGAGAATTATGCTCCAAGACCTAGCCGTTTAGGCTGTGTCGTCTGTCACTGGATCGTATCGTGATTTCTTCGTGGATCGTAGTATCTTCTGTATAGGTAGATACCGATGCTAACACACTAGCTACTCCAGGAACTAATCGCATCCATACATAAGGCGCCAACACACGTCGACATCACAATGCCAGCCCCCGCCCGTTTCAGAATCCTTCATTAACTTGTGTGAACCGCCTGTCATACATATTCATACAGCATCATACATTTATGTAACGACTTGTTAATCTTTGTTCGCATAAGTGTGGGACCAGCTTTATCTGGTTCTGGGTAATAGTCGTGGATCATGTTTTTGAATTACTGGATATTGAATTGGGTTTTATAGAAATCCGTGAAAAATATATGTATATTTCTTTGCCCTTGCTCTCCCTGATCATCAGTCAAGTCTACAAGGATTATGACTTTGGAATCCAGCAACTATTGCAAGATATTCACTATAGTGAAACCAACGGTCTGAAGTCCTCATCCCATAACCATAATCACTGAAGAATCTAAGATCTCTTTTTGTGCTATGCTACCCTGGTACTCAATACCGTTAAGTCCTAACAAAATGGTCCCCCATGTATGACTGAGGGCAGCTTAACACCTTCAAATCATTAATAATGTGAGATGAGCCTTTGTTGAAGAAAATTATTTGAATAATAATGATAATTATCATAGTTAACTCCCTCGTCAGAATCACTTGGCACACAGTGATCCCACGTACCGCCATAGTTCACGTTTAATGCGGCAGGTGGCGCCTGATCTTTGCGCCACGTTACTTCACGTACAGAATATAATTATGTACGTGTGGGCTTCTTCACAATGCTTACTTCAAGTAATAGGATGTTGAGTGCATATTTAAAGCGTTTAAAGGTTTTAAACTCAAAATGTGATTACTGTGATTAGCGTTGGAATCCAATTTATTGTGTCTGAAACTCATCGGATGCGATATGGTAACGTTTGAGTATTAAGAGGCTCTAATGAAACACACACGACATTCTACATTATCAAAAAATCCAAAACGTGTGGCAATACGCCTACGATATGTCAATTATAATACCTACTTGGTCAATTCCAAACATTTCTTGGACAGTTCGACAATCGCTTATAGAAATGCCACTATGCTTGGAACCAAATTTAGTAGGTTCTGTTTTGCGCTTTATTGAATCTCTTGAGATCGATTGTGTTATGAAAACAAAATCGTTACAGTGGCTGCTTCGATGCCGTATCGCAGAGAAATAAACAATTCAGTGGCTATATGGAGATTTTGGATTGCTGTTGGTAAAAGGTCCTAACAAAAGCAATGGAACAAAAGTATGTAGGCTGGCATTATAATATATTCCGTAGCAGTGCAGAATATAACATATTGCGTAAGGTAGTTTGATGAAACTGCCAATGAAACCCCCATCAATTTAAATAACACTCCACGAGAAACAATACAATAAATTAATAGAATAATAGACAATAACTTTAATACATTAAAGCATGATCAACTTGTAAGTGAAGTACAGTCGCAGGCGCAGGTTGCGCTGACGTCACCGTGTCACCTTGCCGCGCCCACGCTCTACTGCAATAATTATTTATAACAACACCACCTTACAAATACATTTAAAACAAACCACATCCAACCTTATCTCGACGACATAAAGCATGTTAATACAGCACAATCATAATTTATTGCCTTACCATATTTACAATACCAAGCTGACATTCCATTTTCGGTCTTATGAAAAGGTGATAAGAGTGTTGGTGTATGTGTAATTGATTTGGGGATAATAAAGTAGGTGTAGGAAGACGATCTATGAGGCATCTTCAGTTTTAACAGATCGCAACTTAACTATTTAAGTAATAGATTGACCAACGCTTTGGAAACAATTATAAGTTATTTTCAACTTTGAACAATTTATTAATAGCTTCTCGCCCACAACACTACATTGGTCCACTCTAAGTTTTAAGTAACGATATAACTTCAGTAAGGACGATACTACAGTCTCTTACATACTACAATAGTCATTGTTGTCTTGTCAATTTCTCCTTTGAATTCGGAACGATGGGCGCAATTTGTCTTTTCCTTCCATCCTTCTCTATTAGTCTGAAGCACAGTAATCTCCACCTTCCTAGCTATATCGTCCTTCACACCTTTGCTTCACGTAGTCGATCGAGTAAATAAGGTGTTCCTCTTGTGTCTTGGAACCTAACTCTCTCTATCTATTAAAGAAGGGATGCACCCTTCAGTAATTTGGAGTTCCATATTTCCAACCACCACATGTATCAGTGGTAGGGAACCCACCAGGAGAGCACATTACTATAGGCAATGGTAAGTACTACGTATGTTCGCCAAATCGTTCTACTTCAAATTCATCTCCATCAGTCGTCTTATTTATTAGTGCGTCAGTCTTAGGTCTCTCCTTAATATCCTTATGTATAGCCCTATCTAAATATGGCAGAAGGTCGATTCGCTATATTGCACTAGCTATATCTAATGTCTCTATGAATGCTGTCCCGATGGTTATCATGATAGCATTATCATTATCTATCTTTAGATCCTCTGTTCGACCCTTTGCCACCACTTTCCTGCTTCTGTATCGTCGACCTTGCCAAAATTAACATGAACAGAATCTCCTTAAAATAAATTAAAACTTGCAAGAGCGGATTGCTCTTAAAGTTCAGGGTACTCTATCTTCTGGTTAATATATTAATGTAGTTCAACTTACAATGTCGTCCGGTAACATTAAGACTAAACCTACTTAATGCGATTCAAGAAGAACATTTATTTACTGGGCCAAAAATAAATATACAAAAAAATTATTCGTAAAATGATTCGTAACATTTTAGAGATACTAGGGCTACTAGCACTGGATGGACGAATCTGTATGTTTTTAAACTTGATGCAGAAATGTCGAATGGTATTTCAAAATTCTACAAGACATATTTTTGGGAGCAATAGTCCCTAAACTTGTAACTACCCTAGCAACTATGTGGTTTCTCCGAAAATAAAGTGATATGTAATTGCCTCATCACTCCCAAATACCAACAAGACTTCAAGGGTGATTTCTTTTCGTTTTAATTTCAGTTTAGTTTGTTGGTTTTTTAGCAATCAAGTAAACTAAATGAACCTTCACGCAGAAGCAGCTCATCCACAAAAGGCAAATAACGTAAATAATCTCAACAACCTGCATCACCCAGCAGGTGATCCGCGATCCGCGACTCATTCACTACCATTTATAGCAAAAACCTAAGACAAAGAGAAATTCCGCATACTCACCCACTTCCTACAAACAATTCAGCCAATAAATATACAAGAAAATACAGTAAAAACTGAGTTAAATAACTTTATTCTGCGCGTGGGCACGCACGAGCCAAGGTGACAGACAACGGACCAATCAGCGAGGGTTATTGGGCTGACGTCACTCATCGGGCGCCCACTACATTGAAATTCGAATGATTCGCATTTATGGTGAATGAAGTAGTTGTAAAGACTTTTATGGAATTGGGTTAGTGTTTGTTTCATTGGGTAGGTTGACACGTAGAGCAGTAGCTGAGAATAGCTGTTATTTTATCGCAGACTTGATGGAAATGGCACTATTTCCCTTGTCTGCTTTGTGTCATGCGACTTAAAATAGAAACTACACTTTTAGAAGACCTTCACGATCCCTATGCTGCTAATGATAATGACACAGAAGAAGAAGTTCTTCTTCTACGACACTCCTATTTTTCTTCTGCGCTCTCCTCGAATCTTGCATAAAAATATGACAACGGTTATATCACGCACGACATTCGACTTATGATTTCAAATGTTGAATTTCTCGTTCAGTCTGTATATCCGTAACCTGGTACTTCAAAACTCAAACGTAATTTGGTAAATAAAATAGTCACCCGAACATATTTAATTTATTATAACAAATGTTTGAATACTTTTTTTTTTAATGTGTTTGCTCTTGACTCTAGTCTAGGTCATAGATGACAGAGACAAAGTCGACGATGGAGCGAGCTTACCCAGAAGAAGCCTGTTCACTCTAATTTTTAAGAGATTAGGGTTGTATGCGTTCGAAAACACAGACGCAGGCAGAGAGTTCCACTCCTTTGCTGTGCGCATTATGAATATAATAACATTTTACCATTATATATATAAATAAATTTAAACAAAATAGTATCTTACGTATACATAGTTTGATAACAATCCTACTTATTATTCCAGTGTCGGAATTTCGGACATTATAACAAACAATGCCAAAACATATGTGAGGCAGACGTGAACAGAATTACAACTATGTACATATTTCAAGTGTTAAAAATTCTGTGAAGGTATTATATTCACATATTCACATCTTACTTTTAATGTTAGTATGCTACAAGAGATTCATATATTTTGTACGTAGGCTTTAAAATAGCGCTTGAATGGGTGGGGGGTGGGTAGAGTGGTAATTAGCCTTTTTTTTAAGATGCGAAATCATCAAATGACTTCTTCCGCTCTGGGTGGAGCGGAAGGGCGTGTTAGTCTGTTACTGACTAAAACCCATCCGTGTTCCTTCAAAATCCCTGTGCGTTCCAGGGCCGCAGTGACTCTTTCGAACAAATTCCGTAACCCTGGAGTGGTAATTGTCTTAGCAGACTGATTGGGATCTACAAAAACGTTGCGCGAACCTCAACCGTGGTTGTGACAACTTTTCCTGTAAGCTCAACCATTTATTACAGCTATCAAGAGGGTTGTAGTATAAACTCGACCTAGACAACGCTGATAAAGGCCCTTTCAGACCCACTCGGTATTCTCTACTGAGTGCGGTAGGGAATACCGAGTATACAGAAACTACTGTAAAAACTTAAGCGGATACTGATTTCGCCTGTTTCGCTCTAGCTGCTGAAACCCGTACAAAATACCTGGCGGGAACCAAGTAAAATTAGAGAATACCGCATAGGTTTGAACGGGCTTTCAAAGAAAATACGACATTTGCAAGTTGCAAGTTGCGGTAAAAATGTGGATAGATAGCTTTTCAGTTGTTTCCTGCATTTTATTAAAGCTGGTAACTTTTTTCTATAAATCAATGAAACTACCTAACAATATTTAAAATATATTTTTTTATTAATTTATCAAATTATCTTCAAACTCTTCGCAGATACGCGTTGGCTGTAAAACGAAATTAATTACTGACAGGAAAGACTACTTACATTGTAATATTCAAAGGTATCTTGTAGGAAACAAAAAATCTCTATAACCACATCCTAGTAGGTATGTTAACAGGAAGCACAAAACACCATGTTCATTATTAAACACCGATTAAAAGTCCATTTATATCCGCGATCATTATTACGGGATGCCCATAAAGAAAAACATTATGTAGACATGATTACTTAATCACTGTTTAATTTCACTTCACAACAAAGATTAAATATGCCTATAGCGAAACAATTACAGTGTAAACACAATTAAACGAACACAGAACGCGAAGACGGCATTGTCAAAAGTTTCCATACAAACCAAGCGTGTCAGTGAGGGTCACCCACCACAGAATTTGACGGCTCGTGACAATTTCGACTATGGCTATGATAGTCGAAACCTGAGCGAACATTACATGCCCACTTATTCTCCTTGTCATATCGCTGACACACACACACACTACACTACAACCCTACTAAAGTTATATTGATTTTTTTTGGTCCAAAATTCAGCTACGCTAACGGTGTTACCGTTATCGGGTTCAAATATCAAATCTCAAATAGTTTATTGCAATCCATAATGTACACATAAACAGGTGGTAGAATTAATAAATAGAAACAAGTATGGACCCTGTCGGGCACAGCAAAACTTAAAATAATTAATTAGGAGAGAGGAAGAGCGTTTTGTTAACTTTTCTTGTAAAATGTATGTTTAATTATTTCCTATTCATCTTGTATCTATTATTAAATATTTTAGACATATTATTAATTATTATTTGGGTTTGCTGACGCAGTCATTATGGTAGAAACTGGATAAATGTGCAATAACGGGCATTGACCCCCATCCATTTATTGACTTTCTTAATATCAAAAACAAAAATAAAGACACAAAGCTGTCCTGAATCGACTTCGATTGTGATCCTTTACGTTCTCTAGATTACTAGAGAAAAGATTATTAAAAAACGGTTCATTATTTCGCACCTTTAAAGTAAAACTTTAAAGTTACTAAACGAAATTATGAAATTTTATAGGGGAGCCAATATTAGAAAATAGTCACTGTTTTTAGATAGATGGCATTGATACCTCAATTCATGAAAATTTTCGTTTAGTAACGGTTTTACTTTAAAGGTGCGATTTATTGTTCGGGTATCTACAAAGGGATAGTAGGGAAAGGGGTAATGTACTTTATTGAAAGTTTATCTGGTGCTTACGCTAGGTCCTTAAGTGTGCAGGTGACTGCCGTGACTGGGTATGCTACGCAAGATGCATGGTGGGCTATGGTCTGTGGAAAGACGCCGCATAAACACTGTACCATCGTTATCATCCGAGAACCCCACGTGTGGAGATTGTCTTTGCTACGCGCAACCTGAGAGCAAAGTCTGTTTAAATATTCCACGTAATATTTTACTAAGTAAAGGCGTCTCTTATTGTCGTTGCCAAGCCGCGGCAATTCCGTAATCTTTATTTCATTATTGGTTTTACCAATATTAAACAGTGACATTCGTGACTTCAGGTCAAAAGTTTTTAGTGACCACAATATTAAAACATTAAAGCTAAACTATTAGGATATAAATGATTTTATACAACTAAAACTGGAATTTATTTTTGATAAGTATCAAATTCTAATCAATATCGTAACTAATATGGTATTTATTCGTCTTCAAAAGCAAGTTCAATATTCATAATTCATACATTATTATGATACAGTAATTAAAATTCATAATCAACTAATAAACTTTACAACTCAATCAGCGAGATGCTCGCAGAAATGAACTCTGATCAAACATAATTACTGCCTTAGGTAAAGCTAACGATACGTGATAAATTAACCAAACATTAGCGGATATTAATAACTAGCTATTTGGATAAACCGTTACCCAAAAAGCGCTTATTAAAAAACGGTTTAATTAGGTAACGTTATTATCATGATTGTGATCATTGATAGCCTTGTATTGAACAAAGAAGACTGTTATGCATGCTTAAGAGTTTATGCTTTCCTGGTAATGTTAATCCTCAAATTTATTATAATCTTTTTTAGTTAACTCTTTCCAATAGGTAGAGGTTAGTGTCGGGATTGGCTTCCAGTCTAACTGGATTCCTGTATGCAGCTAAAATCAGCATTTTATATGGAGCTACAGCCTCTGTGACCAACATAACCCAGTGGACCAGTTCTACTAATATTATTGTGAAATGTATACTTTTCTTCATTGACGAAGGTCGGTGCCCGTCCTGAACTTACAACTGACGAGCTGTTCCTACGGACTCTGTCTTCGGCAGTGGTCACGGTGATACCTGTTATCGCCGGTGCTCGGATCTGACTATTTGTAATATTAGCTGATGGGAATGAAAAAAAAACCAAATCCACTTCATGCACCAGCATATTTATTTAATTAAAAATAAATAAAAACTAGTAGATGATAGTTACCTATAGAGCAAACTACTAAAAACAGGTTATTTCAACAAGTCGCTTTACTAGTTGGCACCTACATTTTAATACCATTCTACCAGCACTGCATAAACTCAAGTCGGTAACATTTATTTGACACCTGACGACGTGACGTTTGCACGACGTGCACACATTACAGACAGAGCAAACAAAAACTGGACTAAATCGTTACTAAGCGATTGCGCTAGCGCACTCTATGTGACCGTTTATTGACAGGGTTGCCTCACAGGTCTTTAAACTAGGATGTTGTAAGTACTGGTATTTATTCGCATTAAAGAAAGGCTGTCATGATTTTCTTACTTAGAAAAAAACTTTTATATCTATCAAATGAATAATTTGGAATATCTAAGGGGAATGTTGAGTATCGTTAGCCGCTTTAAATATAATACTTCTAGAATTATTTTCTTTCCTGTCCATATCTTGTACTTACTTCATTGAGAAGTGTCACATCACACCCACTTAAGTTGTTTGTATGGCCGTTGTTGAAGGTAATGCCGGTAGTAAATTTTAGTCAGAACATGGGAGACTGACACTTCTTGGCTATTCAAAAAGGGTAAATTCTTTCATCTTCTGAGAATAAATTCGACTTGCCCTCACATACACACGATGATTTACTCACTGATCATTAAACCAATGTGGTCCTGTCAAATAATACTATAGTGGCAGCGAATTGGCAACCCTACGCATCTTAAAGGGCCGTATCGTCACGAACTTTAAAGTCATGTTCTTTACAACTCTCTCGTAATGAATATGTGTCGCACGGACAAGGTTTGTGTATGTCTTCCAAATGACACACCAAAGGTCACCTAATAGCTCCGTGACATGGGAAAACTTGGATGAAGGTTATAGTTTACTTTTAAGAGATTTTTTTACTTAATTATAACTTTTGAAATTAACTTCATTTGTAAGCAAAGAGACCTCCAGTGACCCTCGCCGTGTCAAAGATAATAATAATAAGTTTATTTCAGATCATTTGGCTAACATTGCTTGTCGGGGAGTCTCTATTTAGGCATAGAAGATGCCTGTAGTTGAAGGCTCCGCTCTTCCCTTACATTATAACTTAAGATAAACGCGAAAATCAGTTTTAAATCACACCATATCCTTACTGCACAAACGTCGCATATGGAATATTTTACCCTAGGTACGTCCCAAAAGTTGTTAACACAGTGCTCATAAAATTTTGTTTTGTTGTCTGTGGCTTATGTTTTATTTTAGTGAAAGTGACCTAAGTCTGTTATGTAACAGTTATTTATGTACATAGATAGAGATTTTGCAAACAGAAAACTCATCCGTATTCCTCATAATGACCTTTGCGTTTCAGGGCCGCGGTGACTCTTTCGAACAAATTCCGAAACCCTGGCAGGTTCTAGTATCACCCTTCTTATAGAGTAGGGTGGCGAGGTCATCCAACAGGGAAAAAGTATCGATGAGTTGCTGTCTAGCTGAAAATTTGCCTACAAATCAGCTTTTTCAATCTAAAATCTCGATACTTAATAACAGCTCATAAATCTGTCTCCACGGCTAATAGATCTAAAATCTAACAGATATGCGTCCACCTGCAGCTCTTTACATCGAAGGTCGAATGTCGACATGTCTGCAGCCGCTCCACATACAGCGTTGGCCAATTTCTGTTGTTTTAATACGCTGATTTGAATCTCTTTAGAATATATTAGGTGTGGTCGAGAAGCTTGTTTGTCGTTGGATCGATGTCAGTTCGCAGAGCATGAATTTATTATAAATTGTATTAACACTGTTTTTGGCTGCGTTACTTTGCGCGTGAAATTCAAATGATAATACAACATCGCTTAAGTATATTTTGATAACACACACACATACCCCTGCCTCATCATGTAAATATAATTTAGAATTCGCCAATTATGTTTAAGTCCCATATACGTGTTTGTAATTAGATCGGGAGCGAGCCTATCGCCATCACCCGGGATCAAGTCTCCAACATCGGGCTGTTCTAAGAATTTCCAAATGGAATAAGAATTTCCTACCCAGATTTAAGGACCAGGATTTCATGTTCAGCTTGTGAACACTAGATCAAGGTCTTCAAAGGGTTTGTGTTGAGATAAAATATAAAATGAGTCCAATCCTTTTCTTACGTTTTCTTTGGCTAGATTGAAGAATAGAAAGTTCCAGGATTATAAAATTAGAATCAGGGTGAAACTCGACTAGATATTATAAATTTGACCTCTTAACTTACATCTCAATACGAATTCAAAAGAAATACCAGGACTATATGAATGCAAGGAGCGCAACCGATCAAGGCCTGCAGATACAAGTAAAGAGCACACCCACATTACTGAGTGTAATGTGTAAAATGATTGACGCGGAGTGCAGAGCTCGTGCGGGGCTATTATTACACGTTTTGATATCTACATCTGATGGACGTGTTTTTAAATGCCTGGGAATGTATAGAGGGGGATCTTTGGAAAATAAAATGTGTAACATGAGCAAGTATTATAGGGGAGGTTCCTTGGAATTAAGTCGATTAATTTCGATTATTTTTCAAGATTACTGAGAAACGTCTGGTTGCTTGTTAGTTTGAAACATGCAGACATGCTTTGGGACTTTTCATAATTTGAACCTTCTACACCGAATGCGGATCACGAAAAATAAACATTTCACTATTTTACGCTCTTGAAATCAAAGACAAAACAAGATGCCATCAGTAGCTGTAGACAAAATTAAGTTTTATCAGCGATAGCGATTGTCAAAAAACGAAAGTTCGGAGTGGATTGACATGAGCAAATGTTACGTGGTCAATCTCAATTTTGAGTTTCCAACAATCGTTATCGCTGATTGAATGTCAATTTGTTTGATGCCTCATCTGCTTTTATTGACTATATAAGTATGTTTATCAGTTGTCTGGTTGCCATAGTACAGGCTCTGCCTAGTTTGGGATCGGATGACCGTGTGTGAGTTGTCCCAGGATATATTATATTATATTATATTGATTTCATTTTTTTAAGCCGGTCAGGTGAGTGAGATACTGGTGAGTTTATAGTTTCACGCAAAAGCAAGCTGTGGCCTCCTATAGTTAAAAAAGTGCACTACAACTGTATGTCTTCAATAATTTAATAGGATGCACACATTAAGTGCATCTTTTGTTGCAAGTCCTTTATAAATATATATATGCAAACGTATTTGTCTCAATTTATTACTGTCTTAAAAAATAGTAGGTATACAATAAAGAATTTATCACACGCCACAAACCAGGTAACTCAAAATAAGTATAAGAAGTACGATAATAAAGTAAGTACGGAATAAAAAAACCTATAAAATAACCAGCAATTTTACCATAATATGATCTCATCGCCGCACTTTTGACCTTACCTACAGGTGGTACTCACGAGGTCTCTGAACTCTCCAAGTGTAAATAATTATAATCAAATGTTTAATTAATGTTATCTGGAATATAATTTTATTTGTCAGGGGCCTTAAAAGGATTCTTGGATATTACGTGACAAATAAGATAAATCTGGTTGAACAAGTTCATAAAAATTGAGAAAGGAAATTATAATAAGAATGTCAACCTAAACCTGAATCTATATTATTTAGAGGATCACGTTTGATTACTTGTTGGTTTGCCTGGAGATAGGCGACGGAATATGCTTGCGTAGTAATTTATTAACTTCTTTCATTTTTTCAGATAAATATGCCTGGCAGGCTCTTTCCAACATCAATTATATTCAAAGGAGTAAGCCAGGTGAGTTCAAAGGATGTGTAACTTAGAAAGTAAAGAAAGAAAAATTGTTTACTTCCGCCAACCACGACCCATAAAAAAAATACAGGTACGTAACCCTAAAAACGAATTAAAAACAAAATTAACGAGTTATGCAAGTTAGGATGTTATGTGTCACGACCATCAATCAGCATAAGGCTGCGGTTCCGCCAAATATGTGTAAGGATGCGTAGCGAGGGATGTGTTTGTTAACAACCAATAGAATCGATTACGCTGAGCGAGGGTAGCTAAATGAAGCACATCCCTCGCTACGCATCCTCGCACATCTCTGGTGGAAAAACAGCCTAATGCTCGGACTCGAGTGTGAAACAGAGCTTCAATGCATAAATCATGTCTTCGGATACTGGGTCAAAACACAAGACGATTTTCATATACATGTTGTTTAACATCACACATCAACGAAAACTCATTACGTTATTTTTACGTCTCACGAGTTTTGTCACTTGTTTTGGTTTGCAAGATCAAAATATTGTCATTTCTATCATTGTCATAACTCTGTGGACTCATGCTTCCCTGGTATTCTCACAGTAAACGTTGTTATTATTGTTAACAAAACTCTCACGCATAATTGTTAGTTATTTTGATAATTTTTAAATTAAATTACTTTTTTTTATGATAATGTGATTCTTTTACTGACAACGGTCGTTTGTTTGTTTGTAATTGATATCTTATTATCAAAATGAGAATTTTAATTGCAAATAGGTGTTTTGTTGTTTTGCGTAGGTGAGAGGAATCGCTAATGTTGATAGATTTTGATAAGAAGCATCAGAATAACTTTAATTGTCATATCATTGATCAACTTTGACAGTGTCTGGTTGGTTCTATCCCCAAGACCAGACACTTATTCAATGAAAAATGTACATATAATTTGATTTTTTGGCATGCTAGTTGACCGGATCTCATAAATAATATAGAGATGGTTAAACCGGCAAGCGATTACATTCAAAATTACGACGACAGCAAAAGCAAAAAAAAATAACAATTCAAATTAAACGAACCGAGCACTCTTGAAACTGTTCACACATCTACTGTGCTTGTTTTTTTTAATTTAATTCATTACAATACAGTTTTTTGTTTTGATTCAAGTTTAATAAATGTCATCGTCAATGCTATTTTTTTTGTTATTCTACTTTTATACAGTATTTTCCTCATGTTTATAAATGTCATCGATTATTCAAAAAAACCATTGACACATCGTCGTAATATTATTATTCATACTCGCAAAAAAGTCGCTTTTCGTAACTTTCTGACAGACTGCGTTGTTCTTCTAAACTCCGCAACGGATTTTGATCGGTATTGGATCGGAAACATTGTTACGTATAAAATACTACATATTTAAATGGCACGAATACATTAATCTCGAATGCGAACGTTGGCACTCTAGCAGGGACGAGCCGCTTGTCAGTATAAAAGTAAACCAATTGACACATCTTCATCATCATCCTCTTATATAAAACATGCCAAAGGTATTCGCAATACGGAATACCTACAGCAAGCTGTCTTGCACTTTTTTTAATATTGTGTAAAGTCAAGCACACACTGGCCAGAGGTATCAAGGCCATTCACTTTCACTCTCAGTACGTTTCAGTACTTGCAAGTACATATGTACATCGGTGTATCTGGGCTAAGTGGCTGCTGCGCAGATCGATTGGGGTTAAGCAATTTCGGAGGACGATTTTGGGGATGGGTCGTCAAACAGATGTCAGTTTCACTGACCGACTTAAGGATAATTCTGTCAGAATAGGTATTTAGAAAGATTAACGGGGTGTCTTGAAGCAAAGAAATAACCTTGCTATGGCTGAAACCGACTGGACGTAGATGGCGGAGGAGCAGGTGTTGTTGCGCAGCTTGGGAGAGGCTAACGTCCGCATCGCTCGATGCCACCACTGCGTCGACTGTCGGGAGGACACGGCACGGCATACGCTTGCAGAGTGTGCAGCTTGGGAGGAGCCGCGCCGTGCCCTCATCTCTGCTGTAGGCGGTGACCTCTCGCTGCCGGCCGTAGTCCATGCTATGGTCGGCGGTGAGGAGTCCTGGGACGCGGTGGTCTCCTTCTGCGAGACAGTTATCGCGCAGAAGGAGGCTGCGGAAAGGGAGAGGGAGATCACAACCGCTCTCCCTGCCCGCAGCAGGCGCATCGGGCGTCGGAGGAGGGCATACGCTGCCCTCTTCCGGCCCCCCTAACTGGGTCCAGGGGCGGCGGACTTGGGGATGTCCGTCGCCCCCCACTCATCCGGAACCGAGGTGGCGGCGCGTGGTGTTCCCGTGCGCCCCTCTTTGACGTAGCGAGGGGAGTTAAACACCTCACTCCCCTCGCCGACGTGAGGTGGCCCGCAGAGGCGGGCCGGCACCAGCCGGGGATTGCGGAAGTCGCATACGTTCCCGCGATCCCCGGCGTAGGTGGAAGATGGAACACCGGGGTGGTTTAAGTCAGTAAGAGTCGGACAGACCCCTCCACCCGGCCCAGGGTGGAGGATTTCCATGAGGATTTCACCCCGAGATCAAAAAAAAAAAAAAAGGCTAACGTCCACATGTGGACTGCGAAAGATTTCGTTGAAAGATATTGATTGTAGTTGGTCTTAGTAAAACGAATAGCCATAGTTGGGTCCAAGCTACTGAATTCCGGCGCGAACCGATTTTCATATCATTTTCAGTTTGATACGCAATCCTTGCTGGTTGACTCTACAAAACGTGAATTGTGCGGTAGCGTGAAACCATTCAGGAAAATGGATGTATGGATATCAGGCAATCTTAATACTGGTATTTCCAACATGTAGTGCACGTCATTTAATTTTAACTGCGGTTGTGCGTAGCATAGCAGTTCCTAAATTTAATAATTTATGCTCATATTCAGAAACATCAATTTACACTGGAAGGCAATTAAATATATATAATATGTCTCTTTCGAACATTACCACCGTGGGAATAATACAAAAGGTTATTTAAACATAAGACTTATCTTAACGATGATAACTCTCTTGTAAAGCATAATTATACCGTATTTAAACAAATAACTGCTATTGTTTACTATGAATTAGGAAACACAATTCAAAAACAGTGCAGTTTTATTGTTAATCTATTAAAATATTGTTTAAAAGTAACACACATTCCTTATATTATATCTTCTATAACTTCATCTTAGTGTACAAAAGGCTTATTATTGGTTTGTTGCGTGTCTGTACATATTTGTATTCCTACTCTGAACATAACGTCACGAAGAACGCCTTAAATAAAGAATAAATAAAATAATTAAAAAACATATAAACGGCTGCATTTTTAGTTAACCAAAACTTTTTACACATTGTTCAAAAACGTGTTAATATTTAAAATATTATTTCCTTTTCAGAAGTCGGCGCCACTTTTCAACACTGTAAAAGTGTAAAGTTCTCGTTGATGTCTTTCGTTCGTGAGGCGTCTACCTAAAGCTGGGTACTGACCGGTTTTACGGGCCATAATGTAACATTCGCAGCGAACATGTTATGTTACGCCGTGTCCTTAAATCCGTGTAAAACAAAACAAATACGCATCATGTTCGTGTTCGTTTCCACGTACTGACTGTACGAATGCTCGCTTTGTAACATGTTACATTACGCCCCGTAACACCAGTCAGCACAAAGTACAGATAGGTAGGAACCCACCTTAATACATAGCGATCATTGCGTGAATACGCGTTACGGCAAAACTGGAGGCTCTAGATATTCTATATTATGTGACATTCCGTCAACGGTGGCGTGGCGAAGGCGATTATCAAAACGTAGAATGGGATTGACAAACGCTGTCAAAATGTCACGTGATCAATCTCTTATATTATATTTTGGCATTGCGACAAGCGCATTCGCTAATAAAATTGCAATTTGTCTAGAGGCTCAGAAAGCCCTCTGTCGACGTGACGACTCGATCGGGTTTGCCGCACAAATTAACGCGACGTTCGCTTATTCGCGCGATGATCGCTTTGTATCAGGAAGTCCGACGCCTGACACTGCACGCCATACAACTGACCGAATGATCCTGTTGATTGTTTATCTCAGTATCACTGAGTCTCAGCAACTCATTGATGACGTCAGCAGGACACGCTCGGCCGCAGCTTCCAGCCCACGTTACGCCTGCGCACAACCATGGTTTTTATTGGAGTGAGGTCAGGCTAAAGTGGGAGCGGAAAGCGGGGTTGGAATCCTTGGAAAAGATTCGGTTGAGTTAAGGGCGAAATGTAAATATTATAACTGGTTAACTGGTAATACATTTGATTCGTTCAACTAATGCACTTTTTTGCTAAGTCCACATTTACGGGCATGATGCCTTGTAATAAGATTTGTCCGCGCTTAACTAAAATTGAGAGGAAGGGAAAAATAAACCGAGCCTTTTAGGACAACGCAGACCAAATTTTACAAAAAAAAAACGTGAAGAAGTCGCATCTAGACACGTACCAAACTGAACTAAATTTGACATGTTTTATTTTGATTAACCGCAATCGGGTTTTCCAATCTCACCTGATGGAAATCGATGATGTGGTCGATGGAACACGCTTGCCTAGAAGTAACCTATTCACTATTCTATTGACTTAAAGACCTCCACTGTTACTGTAAAAACTTTATTTGATTTATGAAAACAGATTGGTTATGATTGCGGCTTTAGTAATGATATTCTTCTCGCTACTTATTAGCATATCACTATTTTATTTTCAAGGATATTCTTAGAAATTAATAATATCTATAATATCGATATCAATCGGTCACGTTTTACATTACTGTAATTCAAAAATCTATATTTTATGTTTATTGAGTAAGCGGTAATTACATTTTTAATGAAAACTGAAATCTCGATAGAAGTTATTCATTGGTTTGGTTAAAATAATCATATATATAAATAATTAATTTAATTTAAAAATTATGTACACACATTTCACTAAAAGAAAAGAAGAAGGAAACATAAATTGTATATTTTTAATGTCAAAAACAGCTTTGTTCAATATTACCATTATAATGAAACTATCTTGATTAAACTGGGTGATAGAAACGCTATTATTTCCCAGCACTTCCTATTTCCACAGATCGTCCTTAAAATATCTTACAGTTTTTTTGCCTGTGGTTTTCATTTATTTATTTAACAATTTACGCACACAAATGTATAGAGGCGGACTTATTGCCATAGGCATTCTCTACCAGTCAACCTTTGGGCGATGCAGAGAATGTGGTTACCCAAAGCCAAGCTGACAGAATCGCTGTCAGCACGACCACAGCCTGTGCCAACAAAAACTGGCTATTACTAATTAACAATGTCCGACCACCGGCACCGAGATGTTTCGCTTTTTGTGACCATCGCTAATATTATGACTATTGACGAGGCTGTGTGAAAGATGAATGGTGGGCAAAAATCATTTTTTTCTTCAGATTCTATTTTTCCTGGTTCCTGTGTGATAGGCCACGGAAGCGAAAACGCAGGAAGAAGCTAATTTAGTAAGCAAGAATAAAAAAAGATACAGATTATACTTAGAATCTTCTTTTATCACGCTGTTCGAATGATACTATCAGTTACTTTTCAGAAATGTCATTACATTACTATTTGCATTTCATTCAATGTCTTATTCCTTTATTGTTATTTGTGATTGTTTACTATCACTTTGCTAACTCTCGGAAATTGAGTCTTTTCTGGCAATTCCAGATTCATAATAGGTGACCAACGCTTTTTCCCTTAGTGTTACTCACCAAAAAATTACACTATAATCAGAATAAAAACATCAACCTTGCACCGTAGTCATATTCCAAAAATATCCCGCACTTTCGGAACTTATTTATTTGCCCACAAGAAAAATGTCTTCGAAACACGCGAACTTTAAAAAAGTTATGACGCAACTCTAAATTGGAGGCAAAAAATACTTTAATGTGCCATAATTAACGTTCAAAGGGTTCCGTAGGGAATTAGGGAGGATCTTATTTGATTACCTGCCTCGGGAGGTGTTGCCAGTGCAAAAAAATGATGCTAAGCTTTGATAGTAGCGAACCACTAACGAGGGTCTGAAAAGGTATTTTGATAACGAATAAGGAAATCTGGATTAGTATTTACATTTTGATTGGAATCTGGAACTAGTGGTACCAGAGAAGCATGTAACAGTAGGAGATGAATACTTACGTTGAAACAGATCATTTTCAAAGTGTAATTCATTGGTGGATGGTATTTCAAAAATTTGAGCATATATTTGGAAGACAGTTAATCCGATGATTAAATTGGGAAATCGTGCAGTAAATCTTTCAGAAACCAAGTCTTTAAAAATCTCTTAAATATAATCCAGCCAGACTCATTTAAAATCCAAGGGTATCAACCTCTCTTACCAATTCTGATCGAGTCCGCTTTAATTTGAAAACTAAATCAAATATTCTGAATGCATTATTTATTATTTAATTCACTTTTATACCTGTTTCATTTTAAAAGATTTGCTTGTTTATTCAATGTAGCTATAGCATAGTAGCAATGGATTAATATTTAGATTAGTCGATTGGCTACTGCGCAGGTTCGATTCCTGCAAGGTGACATTTGGTTGCGTCTAAGAAGTTTTGGGTGTTACAAACTTCTGGTATTTAATAAATGACTAAAGTTCGCTGCATACGTAACGAGATAATACCTCGGACAGGACGGGGACGGGACGTGCATCGTTCATAACAAGAACGTGATCATAAAACATAAGTACCTACAGTGACGGTAATGAACAATTGACGTGTTTAGTGTTGTATCATATAGCTTGTGCAATGTTTGTTTTATTTAGATTTACTGTGCACCTACACGATGGGATCTCGGACGGAGCACGTGGCGTGCAGGACGGGGCAAACATCGTCGTCAACTATGGTTTTTCACATACCGACCCGCCCCGTCCCGTACCTCCCGTTTTCTCGACACGTGTATATATTTTGTTCCTATATTTTTATATGCGACGATGTCAAAAAGTTGTCCCGAGAGAAAAAGCACGTTACGTATGCAGCAAACTTTATTGATTCACCAAACGTTTAGGCTGAGTTATAAAATAATAATGCACAATGTACATAGATAATATAAGAGTATCTCTTCACAGCCTTCTTGGCGTTAATCATACTTTATTAGTTGTGTTCACCTCTTATATATCTTATAAATAGGTATCAAGGCTAGCAATTTTTATTTTTATTAACACCTTAAAACTTGACAGAGATGTCTCCATCCCGTAACCCAAGCAGGCGAATCCGGAACCAGAAGAAACTCGACACTAAACGACGATAATTTTACGAACTTGTTAATAAGTTTAACATTGCCGCTAATAAATCTACATGACCGACAAAGGTTGTAGAATGTCTCAAGCCTGCTGCAAAGGTCCGTTTGATTCGTTGTGCAACCACAAGATACAAATAACAACAATGTACAAACAACGAGAACAGTACAAAAATCTAAACGCTCACTTATGGTCCCGTAGCAGACCAAATGTGGAATATTTCTCGTGTTTATTAGAGTGGCCTGTCGCAAGTGTCTTTGCTAAGTCCTTTTACGTCAATACAGACATTAATCGATAGGTATGTAAGAACACTCTTTATCACGATCATTAAGTATCCGGCGCAATTAGTCGGGTTCTTAAACGATCTAATCGAGATAAAACTTTTTGTGCAACATCCAGTGCTACATACAGGAAGCGAAACTGTATCAATTTTTAGATCGCTCGTTTAAAAACGACAATATAAATCACGTTAATTAAATTAAAGTTAAAACTTACCGAAAAATGTCCTTTCCGGGCACAAGCAGTGGCAGTTCAAACGGTATCAAACAGAATAAATAAACATAAAAACACAACACTAATCACAAACCGAGATCTCAGCCAATAGCTTGGAGATAAACAACACGAATTCTAAAAAAAAACCGCACTTTTTTTTCAATAATGTAATTTATTTCACTACACTATTACCCTTTTGTTTTTTTACTGGCAATTAGTGGTAACACAGTCACAAAATCGGCGCGAAATTTGACAGTTCGAAAAACAAGATGGCATACGGCCGCTCTCGGCTGTTCCTCGAGGTCGACTGAATGAGTTAAATCAAATTGGCGAGTGAGAGAGCACCTATTACGTAGCTAAAAGGCTTTGCCGCATATGCATGAGGCTGTTTGCAAGGAAAACAGCTTGGAGTTACATTTGGGCGAAGGAAGGTGTTTGTCATACTGCCAAATTGGTTTATGTTGAGATTAGAGACATAGAATGATGTCTCTAATCTCAACGTCATGTGTGGACGTTAGCAGTCATTAGTCGACAGGTTTCGTTTTTTGTGTGTTGGCGCCCTGTGGTCAGTTCTCCGAAAGTCTTTTATAAGCTTATGAGCGTCAAATCTCGCATTCATAAGTCTATCTATAATGCCTTCACGCCAATCTTACTGAGCCATTATAAATTATTGTTATGAAATTACATGTGCGTTATTTGATTATGCAGCTAATAATCTACGTTATTGATGAACAATTATTGCTAATGTAGTCAGTATTCTATTATCAAAAATAATAAACTGTCTGTTCTTTAGAAGACGGAGAAAAAAGCTCAGGGAACCACTTCAGCAATATCTTCGAATTCTTCCTGCATTACTTAATAGCTCCGAAAGAGTTGGTCACATCATAAGGTCCATCGGGGTGTGTAATTTTTGATATTATTATGTATTTTTAATATAAAAAGTTAATAACGATTGATCTATTTTTCATTTGTTATAATCAACCATTGTTATAACATCGTATGAATTATGATATACCTCCATAAGATATAATTTCATTTAATAAAAAAAATCAGCTTCAGTGGATATGACATACACTTAAACTAATGATTAAAAGTAATGTTCATATTGTATAAGATTGGTTTGATCTTATGATCATTTTATATAATTTTATATTGAATGTAGGCTTTCATTTTATTACGGTCGTGACCTAGGAAAGTCGACGAATTCTCGCTGTGCGGGGCTTTTATTTCTGTCTGCAGGGTTTAAAGGAACCTAACATGAATGGGATAACGGTAACCCTATTCGAACCTAATCTATCGGTTTCGGGGTCCCCAAGTTCCCGAGCCGGCCCCGCTCGCTCTTTTTTCAGGGGTCAGACAAAATTTTAGTTATACGAAATGATAATTAGATCAAAAGAATCTTATTATGTAGAATTTGTACTAAATGAAAAGGTACTAAACGAACGTTAGAGAACGTTAGACTTTCAACACACAAACATAACAAACATACAATCTGAACGTTATATTAAGTTAAAATTATATAAAATTTTGTACATGAAGTAAACGTTATGTCATTTGAGCGTTATACCTTTTGAAAATAGAGCAATTATTGTTATACTAAACGAGCGGCACCCGGTCCATCGTCACATCATCTGCCTAGCCTTTTCCTAACAAAATATGGGGGTCGGCTCCCAGTCGAACCGGATCCAGCTGAATATCAGTATTTTACTCGGTCCATCGTCATGATTCAAGAAAATAACCCTTATGACCTTTAGAAATCATAAAGCATTTACATCAAATTCAAAATACTTGCTTTCAATATTTTCCATACCTAGTTGTCTAGTAAAAGCAAATTAACACTTATTACACTTTTTGCGGTATTTCTACGATAGACTACCTACTAGTCTTCATCGACAACATCAATCGTATAAATATGAAAATTCTACGAACTATAATGACTGTTTTGTTCAAATATAGATGAGATATCTATAGCTGTGCTTCGTACCATTCTTTCGGATCCTTATATGGATAACCGCAAAGTCCCACGCCACAGAATGTGACGAGCCTTTGATCCTCAGAATGTCAGATTAGGTTAGAGACAGTTACCATCAGCCAAGAGCAGTCCACTGCTGGACTTGAGATCTCCAGACATCATCGTCTACCTGACCTTGTACCATGTTACTTGTGGATGGCGCAGTACGTTGTCTACTTCAATTTTCCTCTGTCAACCGTAAGTTATCAGTATCACCAACTCACATGTTCCCAGCTATCGCAGGCTGTTTAATAACCCATCCTGTATGTTTTAAGGTGGGTAGAACTTCGGGGTCGCGGGCGCTCAGAGTGGAGACTCTGTCCGCCCACCGAGTGACCCTAAAAAAACTTGGCATGATGAAGGTACGTGCTGCTGTATACAGTAACACTCACTCCCATTTCATTCTCCTCAGGGAAGTGCCTTAACAGGCGTTGCAACGGGGAAGGGGAGTTTCCGCAGCTTTTAAGAGACAACTGGGCCGCTTTTATGTGGTGACGGTGATCAATGGGGTGGTTTTAGTGTGGTAAAAATCCCACACTCCGTTTTTTCTAAAAGTCCAGGACCATTTTTAAGGTTTTCCCCACGATTACGAAAAATAATGACATTTTATTCGATCCTCAGCTACTCTTGTCCAGCTACCCCCAACCAGTCCACGAAGATCGCTATCGTCCACGAAGAGGAAATTATCGCACCGCATGAGCACTTCAACTGATGTCAGAGTGAGACTAGGTACTGAGTGATAGAAATAGAGAGCGATCGCGTCGGAATTTTTGCCCGCCACAATAAGGAAACCCATTTTATATGGGGAGTATATAAAATGGGTTTTGGGCTCCTCGGATCCACTTGACTTACATTTTTGATCTCAAAGAAGAAAGAAGTATGCATAGTCCACAACCACTTTTGAAAATACCCATAGGTACACTGTAATGTACACTCAAATATCAGCAACTTAACTGTCGCTTTGCCGCTCTGATATATTAATAAAGTTTTAATGTGCCCAGTAAGAAATAATACGTTAACGTTACGTAGGTGTACCAGCTAACTGAAGTCATTACAAGTTTTACTATGCAGTTACTGCAACTCAATTATTCAAAAAACAATTTTGCATGATATATGCAATAACTTACTTTTCAACTTAGCCAATCAAAAAGCATGAAACAGGTGTTACGTAGGTTTCAAAATTTCAGACTTTGAAATAAAAGTTGTCAATATCCATAACTACTTTCACCCCCTGCAAGGAGCTAGAGTTCAAAGTCAGCCAGATAATTTATTACAAAATTAAGAAAACATCGCATAAAATTGTGTTAACACGTTTATAATGTAGCAGTATGTATGCTGCCAAAATTATGAACTACTAGCTAGCTTCTGCCAGCGACTTTACCCTCATGAAAGACAAAAAATATTCTAAGGAAACTCTCGTGATTCATCACGAGAGTATCCCTTAGAATATTTTTGAATAGTATCCTATGTCCTATTCCAGGACCCAAGTTCCTGTGCTGTGTACCTACCAAGTTTCATCTAAATCTGTTGAGCCGCTAAGACGTGAAGTGGTTACAAACAGACGTACAGACAGACAAACAAATATCTAACGTCACAAAAATCCTAAATCCTATCTCGGGGCCGGCTGAGTCGTCCTGACGCAGGGGTACACGTACCCACGCGGCGAGACGATTTCGGACCGCCAGGCACTTCTTCTCATGCAACCGAGCGGGTGGGCGGGTTGCGGATAGCCCAGCTCCGGCTGGGGGACCGCCCCCTGACTACTGTGAGTCGATCTCCCAGCTGGAGTGTCTCAAACGAGACCCCGGACAGGAGAAGTTTCCCGAAAGCCAAATCCCAGGCCAAGGGTTAACCTAGTACCCCATTATCCCTTGACTTACCTACTCCAAATTCGCACTCCTTCCTTTCTTCCTCTACTCCCATCGGTCCGGAGGAAGGGCAACCTCGCAAACCAAAAAAGCCCAACAACCACAACACTAACCATGAAGCAGACAGTAAAAGTAACTACCCAGGTGGGTCCCGGCCAAGCCGGGGAATCCCATGCCGACTCGTCGGTCAGCCCCCATCGTATTCTGGGAGGGGGCAAACTTCTGCCGTTAGAGGACGCGCCTTCAGCGCGTCAGGCTGCTACTACAGCGCCAAATATATGCACAGACTCGGCTGCGGTACACGCGCCAAACACACCGAAACCGGCTGCGGTACTCGCGCCAACAAACACAGACTCGGCTGCTACTCAAGCGCCACTAACTACCCTGACCAAGCTTTCCACGAGCGCCTGGCAACAGAGCATCGTCCGGGACAGCTTTAGAAAAAACCCTGACAATGACCAGAAAGTGACGGGTAAGGCTGCCGGTTCAGGTGGTTCCATCCCGACCCCAGCGGGCGAAGTACGCATGCATCAGCGCGAAAAAACCTTAGCTGGGGAGAGGAAATACGGCGACCAGATGGTCGCCCCAGAGAAAGTACGCGACCAGCCGCGAGTCCGCGAGGGTTTAACCCAGCGCGAAAAACGGCCGGACGCGGAAACGCGCGACCGGGGACGAGTCCGCGAAGGGGAAACCCAGCGCGAAAAATCTCCGGAAGCGTTGGAACCCACCGGAGCTGTAGGCCAGAACCCAGACCGACAGAGACGCGACACCGAAAGACCACCGAGAAGGGCGAGGGGGAAGCGGCTTCGGGCCCCGCGCGGGGATAACCTGGAGCCCAGAAATCTTCCGGGCACCTCCTTCAAACCACAACCTGAACCTAGCGGCTCGGGTGCGGCGAAGAGGGAACGTCCGGATGACACGGCTTCGCCGAGCACGCTTCAGGGAAACCCGAAACGTGTGAGGACCCAAGCTGCTCAAGGGGAGCAGAGAACCTACGCGCGAGCCACGAAGGACATTCCGGCGCGACTCTCCGTAGCGATCTGCTTCTCCCCCCCCTCCAGAGACCTGACACACACCGAGGCGACACATATTCGGACTGAACTGGAAAGACTGGTTATGGAAACCGACCCGACTAAACCACTCCCGGCCTTCCGCGGCTACCCTCGGGTAGCGGACGGCACCGTGCAGATGTGGTGCGAGGACGACAACTCCCTGACCTGGCTTACCCTGAATGTGCCCAGAATAAGACTCCCAGACACTGACCTGACTCTGACCGTCATGCGACAGACCGACGTGCCTACCCGTGTCAGAGCTGCGCTCTTCGTTCCCAGGTACAATGGGGACATAGCGCGGCTCCAGAGCATTCTGATTCGTCAGAATACTTGGTACGACATCGAGAGGTGGTCACTGTACAGGGCAACTTCTGTCGGTGGGGATAACCACGGGACATATTTGACCCTGGGAATCCCGACCGATGAAGCCGAAAAGGTGTTGGGGCGGGAGCGACGCATATCGTACCTTCTTGGGTCCATATACGTCCGCTTCTACTCCAAGGCCCAGCCCGCTGACGTCAGGACTGACACCGAGACTGTGACTGAGAACACAGAACCGACCCAGACAAACGACCAAGACATGACCAGACTAGAGGAGGAGATGGCGAGAGCAGCGATGGCTGATGCAGAGGTAGACTCTGCGCCACCTACATCACCAGGGTGGACATCGCAGTTGCTCGCATCCTCGCCGACTCGAGACACCACAGAACTAGAAAACACGGTAACAAAACTAACCGAAGCATATCACACGTGCTGTAAACAAACAGCATCACACACCAAGGGTAAGGGTAACCCCTGGTGGAACACAGAACTTAAAAAACTCAGAAGTACACTTCGCAAACAGTTCAATAGAGCAAAGAACACTAGACTCCCTGTAGACTGGGACACGTACAAAAAAACCCAACACACATTTAAGAAACAAATCAGAATCGCCAGGAAAACTGCTTGGCGGAAATTCTGTGAATCCATAGAATCAAACAACGAAGCCGCCCGAGTAAGGAAAATCCTATCAACTGAAAAGGACCGCACCCTCGGCGCACTAAAGAAACCAGATAACTCATACACACAAACAGACCAAGAAACCAGCAGAGTTCTTCTGGAAACGCACTTCCCAGACTGTAATCTTCTTGAGGACAGAGTGTGGGCAGGCGAATCAGGACGAACCCCTGCTGACCAAGACTGGTCTACAGCCCGGAATGTAGTAACAGAAGATCGAATAGCATGGGCTATAAATACCTTTCAACCATATAAATCCGCAGGACTAGATGGCATCTTCCCAGCCCTGCTACAATGGGGGGAGAGCATCATAACACCATGGCTGCTAGCAATCTACCAAGCCTGTATAGCACACAGATACGTACCCCTAGCATGGCGCGAAGTGAAAGTCATTTTCATTCCCAAACCGGGAAAAACAGACTACACACAACCCAAAGCATACAGACCAATAAGCCTGACATCCTTTTTACTGAAAACCCTGAAGAGGCTCTGTGACAGATATATTCGGGATGGACCCCTACGTCAATACCCACTCCACAGACAACAACACGCCTACTCCGCGGGGAAATCAACAGATTCTGCGCTGCACAGCGTGGTCTCAAAGATCGAAAGCGCTATAAACCATAAATGCTCCTCACTGGCTGTCTTCATTGATATCGAGGGCGCCTTTGACAAAACCATGTTTCAGAGTATTAGCAAAGCCCTCGTAAAGCACGGTGTGGACACGACACTGAGTGGCTGGATCACAAACATGCTCAAGCAAAGAGCTGTACAAGTCACAATAAATAACACAACAAGGGCCACTGTGGCGAAGGGCTGCCCCCAAGGGGGGGTCCTTTCACCGTTACTATGGAACCTCGTCGCAGATAATCTAGTTAAAAGACTCAATGATAAAGGATACTTTACCGTTGGCTACGCAGATGACATAACCATAATAATAAACGGAAAACACGAAAACACGATATGCAACCTCATGCGCCAAGCCTTGAAAATAGTAGAGGACTGGTGCAAAGAATATCAGCTAGCAGTGAACCCTGCCAAAACCGAACTAGTCCTCTTCACCAAGAAGAGGAAGTTACCAACACTAGAATTACCACGGTTCTTCGGAACCACCCTCAGCCTTTCGACTGAAACCAAATACCTGGGTATATATCTGGACAAGCAGTTGAATTGGGCGAAGCACACTGAACACACCACCACAAAAGCCAGTATATGCATGTGGCAATGCAAACGCATGCTAGGTAGGAACTGGGGTATTAGCCCCAATACAACCCACTGGTTATACACCACAGTTATCAGACCGATAATCACGTATGGTGCCTTAGTCTGGTGGCCCAGGACCGACTTGAGCACAGCACAGAAAGACCTTGAGAAGCTGCAACGGCTTGCCTGTGTGGCAATCACTGGCAGTATGAGAACGGCACCCACTGCGGCCCTGCAAGCTATGCTGGGACTGCCACCACCAGGCCGGCCTTCAGGCTCAGCACAGCTGGCACTTTAGGTAAAGACTCTAGAATCAAACATACACGCATCATGGAAGATGCCGTAAAACGACAACCCATGATGTCATCACCCAATGACAAAGCTCAAAAGATGCACCATTTCCAAAAGCACTATAACATAGTGCTAACACAAGAATTGGATGACCACTCAGGTCCTAAAGAGCTGAGAATCTACACTGATGGATCAAAGACAAGTACCGGAACCGGAGTTGGAGTTTACTCCAGCGACCTCAACATTAAAATATCCAGACCACTAGGAAAGCTCAACACCGTTTACCAGGCGGAATGCATGGGCATTATCCTAGCGATCCATGCCATAGAAGCCAGGGGAGTCACGGACACTCATATTCGTATACTCTCCGACAGCGCCTCAGTTCTCCAATCCCTAAATAGAAACTACACCACCTCGAAACAAATACAAGAATGCCACAATGCACTAGAACGCGTCACGGTGACAAACCGCAACACCATAACGCTGCAGTGGATAAAAGGTCACAGCGGATCACTAGGAAATGACGCGGCCGATGAACTGGCCAGGAGGGGGTCTGGTACGATGGCTGTTGGACCCGAACCCATAGTGCCACTCCCTTTCACCCAGCTACGCACGTGGCTACGAGAACATACCCACACACAAGCAGACCGCTGGTGGACCTCGGCACCAGGCTGCAGGCAGTCCAAGGAGGCTATACCACTCCTAAACAATAAACTCACCAAGCGCCTTCTGCGACTGGATAGGAGCAGCCTGCGAATGGTGGCGGGGACCATCACCGGACACTGCTCACTGAATAAGCATTTCCACACACTAGGTATAACAGACAGTCCTCTGTGCAGAGCATGCATGGAGGAGGAGGAAACGGTGTCGCACGTGCTCCTTGAGTGCAAAGGCGTCGCCGATATACGTAGACAAACGATAGGAACACCAAATTCACTCACAGACACCCTGAACTCTTTAGGAGGACTGATCTGCTTCTGGAGGGAGGTCGGCTGGTTGGAATGACGGCCGCCATGGCCCACGCACAATGGTCCAACATCAGGACTAAGTGCGGAAACCATACCCCAATAGATAGATAGATCCTACATCGCGCTCTCAAAGTTCTCCCTTCAATGAAACCATAAGGGAAGTCGCCTATAAGAGACAAAAACAGAGAATCCCTACATCCCATACACATAACATGTATTCCCCAATCCGTTAAGTAGAGAAGTATTTACAGGGTTTACAACATTTTGCCAGCTTTGTTTAAGTCTCCTATGAGAGGGTCAGCCTATTGCCATCGTACAGATATGTGTAATTCCGTTATTTGGAATTACACATGTCTGTACGATGGCTACTGAGAATAACAGCTGGAAAATCCCCATGACACTTTGTCGAAGGTACCAGGAACTGATACTAAACTATAGTAGGCGCCAGATAATCGTGGAATATCGGTCATTGACCCACCTACATTTATTGACATTGTTAATTTGAAAAACGGAATTAATGACACAAAACTGTCCCGAATCATCATCTCTCGTGATCCTTAACATTGTCTAATAATGAAAAACGATTCATATTTAATTGTTCAGGTACCTATGAGCAGTTATTAGGGAAAGGTCAATGTACTTTATTCCACATTTATCTGACGCCTACTATAGTCTAAATGAGTAACGTGTTTACTTCGCCAAACAAATAAGCCAGTGACGACAGCTTCACAACTGTTGCACTGAGTGGTCATTTCTAAACCTAGAATAGATAATAAGATATGATATTTACAGTGTGTATTCTAGTCTAGGTGGTACTTTCTAAAGGCGTGTCGTATAGGTACAGGGGCTACGTGAAGCTTATAATGAGAATAACACGGCTTTCCTATTAAACTTAATGTATAGTCGCTTGCACGAGCTTAATATAATAATTTACGAAAGAATGTAGGAATTTCTTGCCGGAGCCTGTGTTTCCTGATAGCTATAACCTGGGGATCTTAAAGTCAAGAGTATTTATTCACTCTTGAAGATTCGCGTGCTCCATCGTCGACCACATCGTCACTTTCCATCAGGTGAGATTGTAGTCAAACGCAAGAATCATTGCTTCAGTATTCTAGCCGAAATACTGGAACAGCGATTTATAGTAGTCAGTATGGCAGTGCAGCCTATGAGCAATCCTGACGACGTAATTGGAATCGGACCGCACCCAGCGCTCTAAATAAACCTTTTGTGATACCTTTCTTCATTTCTGCATTCAACTGAGCCAAAATAACGAAGGGGGTAGGCTTCCACCCTATCAGGATGGACCTAATTAGTAATACGTACTCATAATAGGTCATCTGACCTCCAGTAACTGGATAGTGCGATACCTCTTAGAAAAAGGACTGGTTGCCAGACTTAAGAACTTTCTAATAGTGCCTACCTATCACAATCTTAGCATCACGCGCGTACCTACTGGGAGAAGGAGTAAACTGCAGTACACCTAAACCCAGTTACAGGTAGGGCCACTTGTTAGGTACTAGATGTGTTTATGTTTCGTAACTAAAATTTCCGAATATTCCGAATTCATAGTCAGTTCAGTTATAGACCCGATATAATTATAGGGACCGATCGTGGAACTCAACCCGTAGTTTCGAAGTAATCAAGTTTAGTCCCAATTACAAACACCAGGAGCAACTATAACGTCTTAAAAACTCCATGACTCAGGCGTGCACTACCTCTTTTTCTAAACTAAATCATGATAGTATTGGCATCTCATAGTAAGTACGGTTCATGGCGCTAACAAGACGAGTATATCAGCATACATAACAAATAAATGTAACTTGGAGACGCGTAGAATGTTATCGCGAAACTGCAGTAAGGGAACCCTGATATTTACGACAGAAGTTTTGCCGACCAGAAAATTGATCGGGCTTCCAATACCACGTCTATTATTATATTCCTTAGCCCAGTAGCACTCGACTCTCTGACTGTACCTACCTCCTAGACAAGGCAGCAGGCACCCGTGTCGCATTGTCACTGCTCCACCCACCTCTTGTCCACTCATACCTGATTTGATAATAAAATATTACATTATTGACAGCATCTTATAGACGCTCTGTATCATTTTAGATCTAAGATAAGCACTGGTTAGGGATAAAGAACTGTATGAATGTCAAATTTATGTTTTTTCTCGTATCGGCACGGAGTATGATTCTTCTTTATTATCTTGTAAATACCGACTATGATCTCGCATCAATATTTTCAAAATTTGAAGAAAGCTTGAACCCAAAGAGTATAGTAAGTAATAGGGAACCAAACTTTGACCGCTTTTCATTGCCGCTTACCTACTTACCCCATGTTTAGCATTATAAAATCATGTGTGAACAACAACATCTGTTGTCGAATAGTGGTACTAAAGAGACAACAGTCACATTTAGTGTAGAGTAGACGTACTCGTGCTGACTAACTACTAGCGCCTCTAGTGTTACATGTTATGAAACTGGAAATTGTGCTACCGCGCATTATCCTACGCATTTAGCAAGGCTCCCGTTACAACAGACGCGACAAGAATTCAGAACATTATAAATTCGTCGGGTAGCATGTTATTATGATCGCATTGACATTCAGTTTAGATGAAAAAAATCACCTATAGCTTCCGAAATGTGACATAGTTGACCCAATTTTTGTTAATTCTAGTCAATTTTAACGTTACAATATAGAGCAATATGAAATTTTTGAATAATAATTCTAAGAAAGTATTTATTTTTATAATAGTATTGTGTTAGTGAAGAGCCTATTATTTTTGTCTTGAAATCTCTGTTGGATAGTGTCTTAAAAGTGTTGTAAAAATCTACCTAATTACGTGCCGTGTTGACTTAGTACTTATTCATAATGATGAAGTTATAAATTTTACACTATTTCTTCTATATTTCCCTGTTAAAATAGTTCTATACAGTTGAATTAATATCGTTTTAAAAATGTCGTTCGTGAAATGTTGTTTTGAAGCTGGAGAGGGCCACGATTTTCTGGATTCGTTTGTTCAAAAATGTACAGATCCGGGATGTAAGTACTTTGTTACCACAATATTACACCAAGTCCTAAATAATTTAATTAAGCATTATTGGCGCCCGTTCAAGAATGGCCTTTTGTTATTGCCATCTGCATTATTGATTACCTATTTGTAATTGCCGCCAAGGTCGCAAAGTTGTGCTAACTTCACGCTGTCAAACATTTCCGGGTTGCGTTACGAAATTCCAAAGAGTAGCGAAATGTATAAAAATAAAGACAACTTTTTGTTTGAACTTTGTTTACACGAATGTGACAAAGTACTATAAAAATTACTGAATTTAATCTTTGCACAATCAAGTAAATTGTTGTATTTTTATGTGAAAAATAAGTCGTAAACAAACTTTGTCAGTTTGTCTCTGGTAAAACTGGAACGCGCCCTAAAAAATCGATCGACTGACTCAGAGACTGTGTCTTGTATTCTAGATTTTAGCTAGAAAGTATTTTTGTAGCATTATCAGTAGCATATAAGGCAAAAGGAGACAATGGCTGGTATGTCCTGTTATAATTATTTGCTTTATATACTGCATAAATTTGAGAATTTTGTTTACTAAACTGGACTTTGACATATGTTACGTTGGGTGGCGCCATCTTGCTCCCTTACCTGTCATCAATATTAGCGTGTTTTCATGGCGTTTTTCCTGTGTTTAACAGTGAATTTCTCTCAAATTATCAAATAAACTGTGTATAAATGTGATATAATGTACCAGAAATTTGATTTGGTTCACCAGTAAAAGAAGTTTCACACCAAAACTGTTCAACAAGTGAATGGTTCCGAATAACCCAAAATGACGGCTACAACTGTGCAAAATCTGGCTAAAACGGCAACGACGACGCCTGCAAAGGCTCAGAAGACCTATGGGAAGATTGTGTTAACATTGTACAACTGTCTTTTGCCTGAAAATGTGTTTAAGGAAACGCCCTCGCAGACTGACGGCCTTGACATCGAAACGGAGACAGATCTCCGTATTCTAGGATGTGAAATGATCCAAACTGCTGGAATCCTGCTCAAGCTGCCCCAAGTCGCGATGGCGACTGGACAAATCTACCTCCAGCGGTTCTACTACTCAAAATCGTTTGTAAGATATCCCATGGAAACTATGGCTATGGGTAGCATTTACCTAGCGTCTAAGGTTGAAGAAAAACCGTGTAGAATAAGAGATGTAATCAATGTTTTCCACCACATCAAACAGGTGAGGGCTCAGAGGAATATTGCTCCACTCATTGTGGATCAAAACTACATTGAACTGAAAAATCAAGTTATCAAAGCTGAGAGAAGAATTCTGAAGGAACTAGGATTCTGTGTACATGTGAAACACCCACACAAGCTTATTGTGGTGTATCTGCAGCTGCTGCAGTATGAGAAGAACCGTCAATTGATGCAGATGGCTTGGAATTACATGAATGATGCACTACGGACTGATGTCTTCATGAGGTTTCCTCCAGAGACTATTGCTTGTGCTTGCATATATCTAACCGCACGTAAGATCGGTCTGCCGCTCCCAAATAACCCACACTGGTTCCTTCTCTTCAAAGTACCAGAAGAAGATATCAGAGAAGTCTGTGTTCGCATTCTGCAGCTGTACAAGAGAACTAAAGTCAATCCCGAGGAGTTGGAGGTCAAAGTTGACATGTTACGTAAAGTGTACCAAGCTAACAAGCATATCCAGGCTCAAAAGGAACGTGAGAATAATAAGGCAGAAGAGAAGAAGGTTGAGTCACCTACTGCATCTACATCTAAGGAAAGTAACCGAAGGGATTCCAAAAAAGACAAGTCTCCAAAAACTCCTCCGTTGTCTTCCAAGTACCATAGCAGCCATAAATCTAAAAAGGAACGTAGATCACGTTCACCATATGAACGCAAGAGTTATTCAAGTAGTAGCAGCAAAAGGCACAAGTCTCGTTCAAGGGATAGGGAGATGGATCGTTCTCGCGAACGCAGCAGGATGGATGACAAGCGAGGTCGTGGAATGTCTCGGAAGTATGATGACTATGAACGATCTAAGTCCAGCAGGGATGCTAGAGATGATAAGAGAAAACATTAGACTGTAAATTAACTTTAATTTTGGAATAAATCCTTTTTTTTCTTAATAGTACTGTTTTTCATTGTATTTCTCCTCCTCTATGGTAATCACTACCTCATATTCTAAAAAAAAAATATTTATTTACTCCGATATTTGAACTTGAGTTATGATGATAAAACATATTCTTATAATGACTATGCTCAAGTACCTAAATATTAATTTCAAACCAAGAGAATAACTGCTGAAATAGCAAACTGACTGGCTAATGACTATTTTTGTATTGATACTACAATTTTTGTATTGATATTCATTGACAGAAACATTTTTCATGAACATCTTTTCTAAGAATTGAATCATAAGATTACATTAACGACTCATTCATTATTACATCATACACATAATTAGTATATTAATGACAATAATAATCTTTACAATGAGATAGTAAAGGGGAAGTCTAAATATCACTCACACTTACAATGTAATCACAATCAGTGTTTCAGAAAAGAATGACAATTATTTTTTGGCATTAATTTGATCAGATGGTTTGAGCTATGTAATATACATATATGAGGATAAATAATTGTCTATTTTTCAACAGCGCGCGAACTATGATATCGAATATTTAATATTATTTCTAAATCTGGCTACACAAGTCGATTTTTTCGCTATAACATCGCGCATATATTTTTTAAAGAGATAGGCAGTGATGAGAGTGTGTTAGTACATCCACTTGCCTGCTTGCTGCCAGTTAATATGTATCATACTACCCACGTAAAATAGCTACGTACATAGGTGGCAGCAAAGTAATCAGTGGCCTCGAAGTCCTCGAACCGAATAAATTATTGCGGGTGATGTGTAGTACACTTTTATAAACATACGACGCCTCGACGATCGCTATGACTTTAAAACTAATTATGCTAGAAAATTATATCATCAATGGATCTACAGGAAATCTAAGTATACGTATCATTGTAACATCACCCCTTGTGTTTCCCAAAGAGTTAGGCAGAGGTTCATCTACAGTACAGCTCCACATTTCTCTAATTGTCTTTAAGACTAAGTCCCATGCAGGGGCAAGCTTATTGCCATTAACCGGGCGAGAATCCATTCTCCGGTCTGCTATTGAGAAATTCCAGATGGAAAACCCAATAACACATAATCTGGCCTACAAAACATAAAATGGTCCTTCAAGTCTTGGGCTATTTATCAGTCTTTTCATCCCCAAAAAAGAAGCATCAGTTACAGTAATTCCGTACCCATCTAATTGAGAGGGGATATCCCCACACGTGCTATAATATTCTATGAATAGATAAAAGATCAATAAACTACAAATATGTCACATGTCACCCTTTAGGTAAGTCATCCCTTTCCAGCGGACAATCTATTTTTGGTGAGTGGGCAATGATTATATTTAGCTAGTCTTTACTGAGTCCGCGCGCGGAGCGCTGTGCATTGCGCCGATATTTGTTATAGGTTTAAAATCAATAGGTTCGTAAGAGAATATTGGTTCTTTTTGGTTATGTGGCCCTGGTAGGTATTTGTAATTAGTTTTAGTGTACCTATATAAAAAGTTAAAAGTAACTTCATTTATTAGCGGTTTCTTGATTAGTAATGGGGTAAGCAGATGCTATAGTGATTTAAAAAAATAAATTGGTGCTTTGTGCCTAGTGATTTTCGCAAGGTAAGTGGGGAGCATAATTTTAGTATAAAAGGACCAGATTTTTCATTTCTTGTAGCGAGATTTTAGGTAGGTACCGCTTTTCATGTTTGTCACTAGTCAACTGAATGGTTTAGCAATAAAATCGTGTTCATAAAAGTTAAAGGGCTCGGTCAATATTTACCGTATCTTAGTGTAGATAATAAACTCTGCGCCTACCAAGAAAAATGATTGATTTAAGTAGTTCTAAAATTCTGTTTAAACTAAGGCGTTGTTCGCATGCGCCATTTTTTTCTAATGTTTTAAAGCAGTTTATCACTGTCTCCGTTGTCTAAAAGCGCTATAATAGCCAATTATAAGCCAAGAATTATTTATTTAGTTAGGGAACTGCAATTGCCTTAGGAGTTTAGCTATGAATCACTTTTCTATGACCGGAAATGCACCTACAGTAGGAACGCTTCGAGATTGCCGTTGGGTTATTTTCGTATAATTTTAATGAGTTTCCGATATAATGACTGAACCACTTATTGCTATGTAGGTAGGTATTTAGTTAGGTATTGTAAACAAATATAACGCCCTTGCCAATTCTACCCACCTTCAATGCACATAAAGTAGTAATATCCAGATAGTCTACGTAACTTAACCGGATAGATTCGTCTTATGCGAAGATGTAGAATTTTCACGATTATGCTGACTTACTTACCTAATCCATAGTCTAGACGAAACAAACCTATGTATCTAGAATATCTACTATGTACACATGGTTCCGTAAGCGATTAACTGTGTTTTCACCTGTAAAAAATAATTATTACTCCTGACCGAATTCGATCGTATCTCAGTTGTTATGTAGCGATAAAATCTAAAAACATTAAGAGAAAATGACAATAATTAGGTACCTACTATGTTTTTATTTATTTATTTAAACTTAATGTACAATAGTGCTAAATGGGCGGACTTAATGCATCAAGGCATTCTCTACCAGTCAACCTTTGGGTTAAAAAGACTACACTAGATTAGAAGGACTTTCGTTATTCATTTATTCTTCCGTATTGGTTCTTTTGTTTATTTTTATTTTTTGCCAAATGTGTCCCACTGCAGTGCAAAGGCATCCCCTTCCTCCGTGTGGACCAATCCTGCCAATAGGCGTCAAGCTCGTCCCGCCATCTTCACCTGGGTCTCCCGCGATGTCGTTGGGGATTTTCTGGGACCCACATTGTGGTTGCATTGGCCCATGAACCGTTCGACATGCGGCAGACGTGGCCGGCCCAGTCCCACTTTAGTTTGGCTGCTTTTTGTGTGACGTCGACGATTTGTATTTTGGAACGCAGCACTGTGTTCCTAACGCGGTCCGTTAATCGGACTCCCAGAACGCTGCGCTCCATTTCTCGCTGGCAAACCTGAAGTTTAAACCTCTGCTGAACTGTCAAAGACCAGGTTTGAGCACCGTATGTAAGAATAGGGAGGATTTATTGGTTCTTTAAATCGATAATTTTGAATCGATGTTTAGGAAAAAGGAAAAAAAATATCTTACCTGAACATGGAAAGGTCATGGATTCACGTTCTCGATCACTGTCCGGCCCTTATCACCATCTCTATTTGCCGTCATCTCAATATACACCTCCTTTCTAGCCCCATTATTTCCATTCTCGACAATCAGCTTACAAATTTTGTTTCCAAACTTCTCCGCTGTTCTTACCTATATTATTAATTTCGTTGGGGATCAAAGACAGTCAAATCGTTTCTCAGGGACCTGTCGCTGAGCTTGTCGCGCAATGATGCTGGTGTAAGGGCACATGGGGCACACCAACAGGTGAGCCACGTTTTGGACTAGGTCATCGCACTTACATTTGGTGTCATGTCAGTAAAACCTCTTCAGTTAAATTACAGAGAGAAAGAGGAAGTCCAACTGTCGAACTTATCCCACCAAGATCGTCTACAATGAATAGAGGTTTAGATATCACTAAATGATACAGTTGTCAGTCACCCGCGAGTAAAGTTGTACTTTGTACTTGTGAACATCCCGTTAGGTACTGTAGATTTCTGATCAAGTTAAACAAGGGCATGATACTTTGTGATGTCTGCCCTATGATTTGAAAAGCAGCAGGATTATTGCAATGTTCCTACACCTACCACTGCCTGTTAGCGATTTCTCCGCAATCCGCTCCTTATCTTCGATTTCCAATTTTGGCTCTTACACGTGCCAGTTTCCTCACGAAGTTTTCCTCTACCGCATTGAGAATCATCATCATTTAAAATAAAATACGTCCACTGCTGGACGTAACGGAGGCCTTTGTCCAACGTCTCAGCAAACTCTCGGGGCCAGGTCATCGCCCTACCTAATGGGATACCTTTTGAAGAGTAGGTAATGATGATCGTACTTCTTGCTTACATTTTTCATAAATGCGAAGTTTTGGCTGGATGTTTGTAACTCAGTCACCCCAGAACGCCTGAACGGATCTTGATGAAATTGGCAGAGCTAGATGCATGTATGGTCTGGAATAGCTCAAAGGTTACTTTTTATCCCGGGAGTATGTTCCCTTTGGGTAATTTCCGACATTAGCTGGCGGAAGCTAGTAATAAAATAAATAGCACTTAAGTGTATGCCTGGGCCCGAAAACAACACGTACCTACGTTAGCCACCACTGCATTTAAAATGAAAATGTCGATAGCATGAAAAAGGTCATTTATAAATACCAGCCGCCGTTGTAACAATACTTAATGAAGTTAAAAGGACCATTATTGATTGAAGCTTATTTTTTTTATTCCGATATCGTCGTCCGAAATCTCCTATATCAGTGTGGAGTCGGCCCTAGGGCTGTTATCACAGCGCTCTTATCACTAGAGCATGATCCCAGTGTGCGATGGTAAATCGTGTGACACAGTTGTGCCGTCCAATAAACAAATAAATATTTAAGATAACAATCGTAGTAAACAGTAAAGAATAAAAAAGTGTTTAGGCGAATAAAGTGTAATGTTTTGTATAAAAAAGTGTAAAATGTGTTGAATGAATTTTACTTTCAGTGAACGAAACCACAATTTGCGGTTCAACAAAATGTCAGCAATTTTCTTGTGAAAATTAGCGAAGAATTACAGAAAATCCTGAAAAAACACAGTGAATTGCGTATTTAGTGCATCGAAAATGTGCTATCTGTGATAGTAATATTATTAATAAGACCTTATGTAGGTATTGTTAGGTAGCTACATAATATCCACTTAATAATTAATTACTTTTCCTCATTAATATCGATAGGAGGATGAAAATACATTATTAGTCAGTATTAAAAACACCAATATCAAGATTATTTAAACGTATATTTTCAAAACCTGACCTTTGAAAAACAGAGGTAGCAGAAGGTAATGCTATATTATTTAAAATATCAGGCCCACAGAACCTACCTATTTAGTTTACCTGAACATTGAAAATGTATGAACTATGATTTAGCTTTAATATCCTTCATTAAAGTACTTACAAATGCTTTCAAAAATATCGTTTAAATAAATGAGAAGCAATATCTATTTAAATACTGTTATACCATGTAACAGGAAAATAATTTTCATAGAATGCTGTAGAAATAATTCTTCAGTCGCATAAAATAAAATAAAATAAAGTAAACAGGAATTTATCGCGATAAATATGTAAGTACCTACCCCATAATCAAAGGACCAATCTAGCATTCGATTCTAGTAGGTTACGGCTGGCTTCACGCTAAACGCTAGCTGGTCATAAATTCCCTAAAAATCAAATCAAAATCTCACAGAAACCTACCTGGAGTACCAGGATGTCATAAGTGTGGAAGAATTCAAAATAAGAAATGTATAATGTAAGGCAAAAGTGGAAAGGGAATCTCCAAAAGCAGTGATATGTGATAGTAGAAAAGTAGCAATAGTAACAGTGCTGTGTTAGAAAAATAGTGCCATAATATATTAATGCCAAAATGATGCCAATGAGAAAAATAGCTCACCGAGCGTGCTTCATCGTCAGTCGAACGGTGTACATGACATGTAAGTACCGATATGATAAGGATTCAATAAGGACCACTTATTGTCTGAGCATTGATAATTGTGTCAAGATTGTTAGCCTTTATCAGATTTGATATTGCTAGATGTTAAGAAATTATAAAATGATTTGCAAAATTCCTCTCTATGTCGCCTGCATTCAGCAATGAATGTAAATTTTTTAATAACACGGAAATGGCTTCTGTTCAAAGCTGGCAATAAATGTGTACGATAGACTTCGACGTGGTTATAACTATGCAGATTGTTAGTAATGAATGCCAACGCTTTGCAGCATAATGTAAAGTGTCGTTCAACCGTTGTGACGGTTTTTAATCGATTTCTGTCTTGTTTTAATTGCAAGATTACAGGCTTCTCTTCCCAAAGAACGAATCTGTGTCGAAACAAATGTTCACGAACCCTAACTAATATTATAAATTCGAAAGCAAATTTGTTGTTTGTTAAACTTTCATGCCTAAATTGTACTAATTTTTAAAAACAGTAAAATCTAGTTTAAATATTTTGCACCGGCTCACCTGATACAAAAATAAAGGCATTTGATATTTCAAAAACCGGCCAAGTGCGAGTTGGATCTAGAAAAACGGCTTAAAAATCACGTTTGTTGAATGGGACCCCCCCTTAAATATTTGTTTTATTTTTAAAATGAATATACCGTAACTAAATATTCTGGGAATATTTCAAGCGTCTACCTGTTGTCGTTATCAATATCGAGCAAAAAAATCACGATTGTTGTATGGGAGCCCCTTAAATATTTATTTTATTCTGTTTTTTAGTATTTGTTGTTATAGCGGCAACATAAATACATCATCTATGAAAATTTCAACTGTCTAACTATCACGGTTCATGAGATACAGCCTGGTGACAGACGGACAGACGAACGGACAGCGGAGTGTTAGTAATAGGGTCCCGCTTTACACTTTGGGTACGAAACCCTTAAAAAAGGAATGACTGCTGCCCTAATTGCAGAAATGAAACTGAATACTAGTCTAATTATAAATTAGTAGATACCTAACAGTACCAACTTATTTAATCTTCGCTTTAACCAGCTATCGAAAACTTAAGTTGCCAAAACTCCTTATAAACATTGAGATAAAAATGTGAGTTACTAAGAGGAAAATACTATTTGGTGAAGTCTTAGGGTGTTGCTACACCATTCGATCGATGTTGATGGATTGGTGTGGTAGCTTTGACTGATCGACGGATAACGGGCGATAAACAATTAATCGACCGCCGATCGATACCATCGATGGGCGATCTATCGGGATAGCTTTCGGCCATCTATCGGGATAGCTTTGGGTGATTGAAGAAAGAAGTAGAAACTATCGATCGACGTCGACTAATTCATTCTACCATCGATCGATTGGTGTAGTAGAAACTATCGATCGACGTCGACTAATTAATTTTGCCATCGATCGACGATCGATCAATTGGTGTGCTAAAACTTCATCAAATAGTATTTTTCCTCTTAGTAACACATTTTTACCACTCACCCCTACGACGTTTGATAGGACAAAAAAAAAGTTTGTCGACATACATGGTTGCCTAGTAGTTAGTAAGGGTTAAATAAATAAAATATTTCATCTGCCTAATAGACCGTCTACACGATACATCCTTCCATAAACTTCTTTAGAATTTTGTCTGCTACAAAGTCTATGCAGTCAAATGTGTAATAGATTTTTTTAATTCAGAGTTCAAAGTCTGTGCAGACAAAAGATTATATCGTAGATCGTATCGTATTACTATGATACAAACTTTCGAAATTCTTGACACGTTTTTTGTTCCTTAATATTGTACTTATATTTGACTCAAAAGGCCATTAATTAAGTTTGGTTAAAGAGCCAGCAGTGAATAAAAATACTTAAGCGTATCAATACACCAAAAACCTATGGAAAACAAAATATAAATATAGTTATTGTATTTTTGCCTTCATCATTATCGTCAGTTATTTCTGCCAAAAGTCGACCAGTGCTGGACATTGGCCATTTCAAAGCCTCGGCACCGGTCTTGTGGATTCGGATGCAACTGAATTACAGTTTTTTGTAGCGACTGTCTATCTGACCTCCGACTTTATTTATTATACTCCACATTCTGAAATCAACTTAACTAAAAGGAACTTAAAGTTGACACTTGTTTAAAAGAAAATACTTACTCGCTCTCGCTTAAATCCTCCTTTCTCTCTCCAGGTTGCTGCGGCTGTTGCTCCGCGCTCCGACCTCGCTACAAGCGCCTGGTCGACAACATCTTTCCCGCGATACCTCAGGATGGGCTCGTCAAGTCCAACATGGAGAAACTCACCTTCTACTCGCTGTCGAGTCCAGAGAAACTCGACAGGATTGGAGAGTACCTGTTCCAGAAGGCCTCCAGAGATATTTATAGGAGACGACATGGGTAAGTAATATAGGTAAATAAATAGATTCTAGACAGGGCTTGTCTACCGCATGCCTGACAAGCTTTGGGGCAGTAAAACACAGGATTGGTTCCCTGAAATAACGACAAGGGAGCCGCGGTAGATCGCGAAGGAGATGGATGGATGGCTGGATGTCTTCCATAAGAAATGGACTTAAGAGGCGCAATATTGCGGCCGTTGGAAGAAATGGGGGAGGCCTAAAAAAGGCCTCTCTCCATTTCTTCGTGGGGAAATAATATATAAACCTGATTCTAATAACATGAAAGAATATAGGGTGAAAGATAGCGTGTTGACAAGAGAGATTGGAAAAAAGAAATGTGTTGCGCCGCCCCCAAGTGACAAGGACAAGGGTAGAATGACCTTGATTCTAATATTTACAACAAGCTGTTGTATAACTTCTTGCAAAGATCACTTTTAATTCTTATAATAAATATTTACAAGCTTATTATAAGAATTAAAAGTGATCTTTGGATGAAGTTTTCCCATGAACTTGGTGTTAACAATAGGAGTGTTTAAAATTCTAATTAGATAAACGGTGCTAACAAGCGTTCGTTCAAAACAAAAGTTAATATAATATTTCAATCTAGCCATAAAGCAATAATATCTCAAAAAATATAATCTAGTTATTATTCTATTGCCTGGGTCACCTCTCCATCTCTTTCTATATCGATCTTTATGCGATTTCTTTCGTCTTTAAACAATCTTCTATGGCGATCTGGACCAAAAGTTAAAGATATTGTCCCTCCATGAGTTTAACCTTAACACTTATCTCCAGTTAACTTATCAGACCATTATCGTTTCCGTATTGAAGCTGTGGTACACTTGACAGATACAATGTTATCATTTTCAGCCTCTATTAGAACGTTCTTGCCATACGTATTTGCCGTAAAGGTAACAAAAAATATGACTGTGAAATCGGCTTATGGGAAATACCAGTATTTCACAGACCTGATTTTGGGCACTTAGGCCATGTAATTTGCCCATAAAATGCATCATCATCAGCCTATAGTAGTCCACTGCTAAACATATGCCTCTCCAATCGCACGGAATTCACCTCGGTCCTCGGAAACTTACCCAGCTGCTACTAGCCACCTTGCAAAGGTAGTTGAAAAGAGTCACCGCCGCCCTGGAACGTAAATGGAACACTGATGGGTTTTAGTCAGTAAGAGTGACACTCCCTTCCGCTCTGGGCGGAGTCATTTGATGACTACCCATCCTTAAAAAAAAGCTATCTAGAGGAAATACTACTTTAAATTTGCTGATTCCTGGACTCCCTCAAAAATCGAATACATCGATCATAATAAGTAGGTACTTAAAATGTAATTTATGTTAATAGCCACTTCTTATGTGTCGTAAAAGGCCGGCTATAAAAGTGTAGTATAGCTAATGTAATGTGTCACATTGACAATAGAGCGAGATCGTTTGAAATAAATGGAAACGAATCAGACATCTATCCAATGTAAAAAACAATTTTACATGACTTAGGTGACAGTCCTAAAGGCCACGCTAGGGCACATTTTTCTTGTTCGGAAACCTCGTATCCACTAGGCAACATTCGACGCGCAACACGCGACTCTCAACATGATCAGCAACGTTGTCGTTGCCAGCAGGCGCGCAACATTGACATTGTTACTAAATAAAAGTTCCTCGTTGCCTTTCAACATGATGAGCAACATGTTGTGCATCATGTCGCGCGTCAAATGTTGCCTAGTGGATACGAGGCTTAAAACACATTCGCGGCACAATTTGCCAATTTATTGGGAACTACGCCTTATTCAGCTTTTTCAGCAAAAAATTTTGACTTGCCCATAGAAAACCTCAACCAACACCGCTCCACCTTCCCCTATAGGCAAACGGAACCCTTATAATTTCGTCCTATCTGTCCTTTCGCGTTTTTTAAGTTATCTCTGTTATTCTTCAAAGATTCTTTGCGAATTGCTATGAAATATTATTTCTGCAATTGATAAAATCAATATTGTATATGTGTATATGTCACCGGAAAATAGCAAACTCCGTAAGATTATAAAATAACTTGAGAGATTGTAAACTGTCGAAAAATTGTCAACTGAACATTTGACGCTATATTACGCATCAAAATTTGATAGTCTATAATCTCGCGAAGTTATTCCGAGAAATTGTGACAACACAATCACAATCCTGACAACCAAGACCTGTAGTCTTGGTTATCAGGATTGTACACCTCCAAGACTACAGTAGCATTCTCTATCTCCAGGTTCGTGATAATAGCGATGGAGGCGATGGACCAGCTGCTGGTGGCATGCCACTCGCAGACGCTCAATCTGTTCGTAGAGAGTTTCCTCAAGATGGTGCAGAAGCTGCTCGAGTCCACCGACCCGCAGCTGCAGATCCTGGCCACACAGAGTGTGAGTATAAGTTTCAAGCAGAACCAGCAGTGCGATTATGTAAAGCTCTCATCGTTTAAGCTAAGTAAAGTGAATATGAAGTGAGTTTTCAATCTCAACAAACAAGATGGAATAACTGTTCACTTCATACTCACTCTACCTTAGTTTAAGCGGTTAGATGTTGACAGAATAGACCGGCAGGTTTGCGGAATTTTTTGAAAGATAACTCTTTCATATTAATATTCTCTCTTTGGTAACCCACGCCACTGGAACGCAAAGGGCATTTGAAGGAACATGGGTGGGTTTTAGTCAGTAAGCTACGACCAAAAGACATTTGATGTTATCCCATCCACGAAAAAAGGCTTCAAGAATACGCGAACTTGTGAATTAATATGGTTTGAAAGTACCTACCTAATTTATGGTCCTTGTGTTTCTCGTGTGTAAAGCGTGTTATCAAGCGAGCGTAAAAATGTCATTAAAAATTCCCAGCCTTTTCACAACCATATTGGGATCGGCTTCCAGTCAAACCGGATTCAGCGTTCTTCTTGGCAAGACTGGTGTCAGATTTCCTGGCTTCTGACTATCTGTAACGACTGCCAAAGATGTGGCAAGTGACAGCCGGGACCAGCAGCTTAATGTGCTTTCCGAAGCACAGAGGAGTCTCGATGTTAAGATGGTCACCCATCCACAAACCAATCTCGGCAAGCGTTGCTTAACTTGAAGATCGACCCGTGCGGCTGTTATTATTTAGCCACGAGAAGTGGTTTGAAAGTACCTAGCTAATATTGTCCTTGTGTTTCTCGTGTGAATAGCGTGTTATCAGGCGAGCTAAAAAAAAGTACCTATTTAAAATGTATCAGTCTGCCTAGCCTTTTCCAAACTATATTGGGGTCGGCTTCCAGTCAAACCGTATTCAGCTGAATACCAGTATTTTATGTGTATCTGTGTGTGCCAAATAAACTACTTTTCTTTCTTTCTTTATCTGACCTCCGCAACCCAGTAACTGGGTAGCACGGTACTTCTTGGCATGATACTTTATTACACACAAAACATATAAATATATATAGTACTTCTTGCCGATTTCGACAACGGCGACCCCACGATACTATTTCCTAGTGTGTGTCTTAATAAGACTCGCTACCCGATGCTCGCTGACCGATACCCAATCACAGCTAAGGCATAACAGCTGACCGGCGGAATTAAAAGTACAAGTATAGGAGGGCTCTCTTTACATATTCGGCGTTTTTCGTTGATGGTATCAAGTCGTTTTTTTCGAACGTTTGAACTAATTCATTAACATTACACAAAACATAAATACAGACGTAACATGACAACTTCTGTTCAAAGGCGAGCTTAACCCACAATGAAACTTGTGAACTATACTTGTGGTTTTGAAACATCTGATTTATAAATGGTTTGAAAGTATCTGCTAGGTAGTCTTGATTTTGTGTTTCTTATGTTAGCAAGTAATCAAAAATCGTGTTAAAAATAATAATATAAAAAACAAAAATGTATTAAATAACTTAAACCGGGATACCGATAACGGTGTTCAAAAGGTTAAATAGGTACTGTTTATGGTTATCAGCTGATGTGGTTCTAACCACAACGGAAAATTAACTTGTGACCCTTTTGTTGCCAACTAATTATTTCATCCTTTCGTCGTTATTTTATAACCACTTGTGTTATACTTATCATAGGAGAAGTGACATCACTTCAATGTATGTTAAGTCTAGCTATGAATCATAAAAATAGATAATGTGTAAAATGCATAGAAATCATTATTCTGTCATATAACCATGCATTATAGTTCTGTGATCATATTCATCCGAGAACTTGTTAATTTTTGTTTGCTTCAATTCACTTCCAGAAAATAAAAATCTTTAAAATATTAGAGATGCTATTTAAAATCAATATCCAGTACAATGTGATACGCTCTAAACCTTGTTTAAAGAGTAGATTAGGGTATTATTTATGGTATACCAAAACCAACATGTCTGTTTTACGAGAAATACATTCGTACCGTGGATGGATGCCAAGACCCCTCCTGTCTCGTAAAGCACGTTAGCCCTTGATCCTAGCTGTCATTTGTCGATCTTTGACAGTCGTTACAGATTTTCAGAAGCCAGAAAATCTGACACATAACTTCCTAAGGGGTATTTTGTTACCCAGTTACTGGTTGTGGAGGTCCGATAGGCAGTCGCTCCATGTAAAATACTGGTACTCAACTGCATCCGGTTAGACTGGAAGCCGACCCCAACATATTTGGGAAAAGGCAAGGCAGATCGATTAATAGGTACCTATATCGCCACAAGGAGAAGGAGGCGTCGGGGAGGCAACCGCCTCTACGCCTATGTAGGTGGGACTCTGAGTCGCGGGCGTTCAGAGTGGGGACTCTATCCGCCAACCGAGTGATCCCGGGAAAGACGGTGGTACAGTGATCACGTGCTACCGTATACAGCGAGGCTCAGGGGAGACACCTTTACAGTCTCCCTAGAGATGTACCATAACAAGCATTGCACAGAGGGGGTTCCGGAGTGGTCTTTTAAGAGGTACCGGGGCCCCTTCAAAGTGCTGTTGGTGATTACCGGGGTGGTTTTAGTGAGGTAAAAATCCTACACTCCCCGGTCTTTTTTCCTATAAGTCCAGGAGCATTTTAAGGTTTCCCCCCAATAAAAAACAGATGTACCTATATCGACGTACTTATAACTTTTATTAAAATTTCCTCCATTTTCGTCCCCAGTTCGTCCGCTTCGCGAACATAGAAGAAGACACGCCATCGTACCACCGGCGGTACGACTTCTTCGTGTCCAAGTTCTCCGCGATGTGCCACAGCAACTACAATGACAAGGCGACGAGAGACAACATCCGCCTCGCGGGCATTCAGGGCTTGCAAGTACGTACCTTTAGACAACCAGTTTTCAGATGTCCACTGCTAGTTATAGGCCTCCCACAAGCGTCATAGCATCCCAGTGCATTCCCGCGGCCCTCATCCCGTCATTGGCCCCCCCTTTCTTCGGACAAAATCGCCACTATCGCCCTACCACTGCAACTCCTGAAATTCAGAATCAACAGTGGTGACCACCATTAAATCGCCGTGTCAATGAAGCTCAACGAGTTTTGGAGAAACGATTCAACTGTCTTGGATCCCGCAACGAAATTAATCAGAAAAGAACAGCGGCGGAGTAAGAAAAATAATCGGTCCCTCTTGTGGGAGTCATTCCAACGCTGCGTCTGGTACGCGGTCGCCGGTCCTAAACCTTTTCTGGTCATCTGTTTTCTTTGTTCCTAAGTTTGTTGTCAAGTTACTCTTTCGGGCTTCATCGTATCCATCATAGTCTAAACGCGTATTTAAGTAACCTTGGTTCTCTTACGGAAATCTTCAGTTCTAATTCGATCGCTTTGGGTGACTCAAGAGAATCATCATTAATCTTTATACATTTTTTCACATCGCACAGGACCGGTCGAGGTGGCGACTCTTGCGGTAGGCCTATATCCAGCAGTGGACGTGTTTCGGCTGAACTGATGTGATGAATGATGATCGTTTCTTCACATTGTTTTCAAAGTCCGGAATTGGCATGATCGCTCGGGAACCAGATTAACTTATCGCAGCTAGAATGTATTGTGATCTCCGTTTCAAATATCCGACTGTTGTGTTCTGTTCAAAACAGACATTAGATGGGTATGTCTAATGTTACCTACTGGTTTAATGCCTAGAAATAATATTCGGATGTCAGATTCGAATGCGACTAACCTTTCTCAGTAAAATTACACATAGGTATTGGTATTGTTAAAGTTACTACAATTTTATCGATGAGCAATCACTGCCGTACATCCGGCCATTAGACCCAAAAAAAAATTAAAGGTTTGTACTGTTTAATAGCGCAGTTTTTCTAAACTACATCATTAGAAAAGGGTATTTGAGTAATGGAAAAAAATCTAGCTGAATGAAAGTTATTTAATAGGTCCTCTAAAATTGTACAATTTGTCAAAACCAATTAAAATTGGTGAAAAATGAGAAGTTACACGATTTTGAAGTTAGTGTCCTTGCCACTTAAAACGTCGTGAATACTGAATGGTGTAAATTCACTATGGCATGACTGTGCAAGTGACGTCACAAGCTATTAGTGCTGTCTCTGCAGTGCGATTCTGTGAGTGTCTCACCGTGTAAGCTTAGGTGAAGTGAACATAAAATGAGCTGACAATCCATGCAAACAAGATGGAATGACAGTTCACTTCATGCTCTCTCCATCTAAGTTTACCCGGTGAGATGTGGACAGAAGAGACCGGCTGTTTATCATAGATTCTCAAACGCTCTCAATTCCATCATATTTTAAGATTTTTAAACTAGTTTTTTCTACTGCTTGTGTTTTGCCAAGGTATTGAGACATGCAATTCAAAAAAACGTCATCATTATCTGCAGAGCCTTTTCCCAACTAAATTGGTGTCGGCTTTCAGTAAAACCGGCTGGGAACTGGTATTCTTCGTGAAGCGGCTCCAAAATCAAACTACAAGGTTGACGTTTTAAATATAATCGATTTATTTGTTTCAGGGTGTGATTAGAAAGACCGTGTCAGATGACCTGGTGGAGAACATCTGGGAAGCTCAGCATATGGACAAGATTGTGCCCTCGCTACTATATAATATGCAGGTAAATGTCAACCATCCGCTTAGAGTAAAAAAATATATATTTATTTACTACAGCCAGAACGACAGGAAGCCAATTACAACGATTTATAACATAAAACAGGCAGATAACAAAATGTTTAGTTCAACATGACGTCTTAGATTCCTATCAAGATTAGATTTTCTTTACACTCACAGCCTTATTCAACCAAGATTGGTCTAAGAATATGAAATACATTATGGAACTTTGAATATAAATAATCCAAGTTCGTCATTTTTATCGATGGGAAATCCTTATCTGAATTGTGTTGTTTTGCCAGTTCAAGTAAAATCTAAGTTCGATTTTTAATACCACACTGTTCAAAAAGCATTTTGAATAGAGTGTCTAAATTCGATTTTTTAAAAGAGTGATGTCTCTAAGCTCGATTTTTTAATAGAGTGATGTCTCTAAATTCGATTTTTTAATAGAGTGATGTCTCTAAGTTCCATTTTTTAATACCGAAACTTTTAATAATTTAACCTTTCAGCAAAGTAAAATCAAGTTACAGTAGTACACTTCTGGACACATCTATTGGCCCACCTTGTATTTTCAGTTTCGTTTGGTCCTAGCTAAAATTTTATATTAGGTCGAGCAAAAAGTTTTTATGCAGTTTTGAACCTGGCACATTCACAATTTTATTAAATAGTCTTTTTTTGAATTTCGAACACAGAATTTAAAGAAACAAAAGACAATTTGGAGCCTGTTTGTTGATATCAAACAATCGAATACTAAGAAAACTTGGTTTTATTGGTTTACTTGGATTTAATTCTTGAAAAAGTGATTGATATCTTTGGTTTTGCAACAAACATTACTTATTCTTAACATTAAGGTGAGGTTCTATCAATAATCTATGGATACTTCACCTGAAGTCCATTGAGATACAAAACCAACTTCGCGACTTCCACGGAGTATCTGTGAGCGCTCGAACTGTTCGGAGAAGGTTAAAAGAACGCGATATGGTACCACACAAGCCAGCTAATGGGCCCAAACTAACGCGAGCCCACCGAACAGCGCGCCTTCATTTCGCACGCAATCATTTAAATTGGACACAGCAAGATTGGAGCCGTGTACTCTTTTCTGATGAGTCTAAAATTGTGTTACATGGCAATGATGGAAGGAAGAAGGTCTACCGACGTAAGGGAGAGCGTTTCGCACAATGCTGCTTTGAAGAGAGGGTTGCTTATGGCGGTGGCTCATGGACTGTCTGGGGCGGTATATCCGCGAGCGGCAAAACTCAACTTGAGGTTGTTACAGGACCACGGCTGCCAACATTAAATGCTGAAAGGTACATTCGTGAGTGCTTAGAACCTCACGTGATACCATACGCGGACTATGTGGGCCCAAATTTCCTTTTTATGCATGATAATGCAAGAGCCCATGCGGCCGGCATCGTCAGGGAATATCTTCGGGATGTGAACATCACAGTTATGGACTGGCCAGCCAGAAGCCCAGACATGAACCCCATTGAGCACATGTGGGACGAGCTAAAAAGACGTGTTAGTGCTCGTCAGCCAGTTGCCCAGACGATGCAGGATAAAAACTGCCATAGAAGAGGAATGGGAGATGATCCCTCAAAATTGCATAGAGCGGTTGATAAACTCTATGCCTAATCGTATGAGAGCTGTGGTAGATGCCCATGGAGGCAACACGCGTTATTAAATTAAACCTTTATTTGATAAAACATGTTTTTTATTCAAAAATCAATTGCCTTTAACAAGGCGCATATCCGACTTGTTAGGCGTAGCTCCATGTCGTATAGTATTCTGAATTCAAAGGCGAACGGCAGGGTTGTATGGGAGTTTCGTACACCTAATAAAATATCGTGTTTTGGGATATTTTTTGTTTTAATTGGTAGTCAATACGATAGGCAAGCCCTTTTAAAATTCTTAGATTTTTAGAAGTTGGGACCTAAAAGTTATAACCAGTTTTATTTTTGAGGTTATGTCCCAATCAATATTATTACAGCACATAACATTGTTTTGGTGAAAAAGGATATGTTCTAGATAGCTGGTGCTATCTTTGTAGTGTTTTGCTTATCATTAAGTTGGCAAATTGACATGAGAATTGTAACTATTCAGTAGGGTGCTTAAGGAGAGACCTACGTCCAGCAGCGGTCTGCAATAGTTTGATGATGATGATGAAGTGCTGATGGAGTTTTGAGTGTGGGTAAATAAAACAACTTTGTTTTTGTAGGAACTTACATATTTAATTTAATTGTTCTTATAATTACTTAATCGATTCTTAATTTTATTTCATCTAAGAAAGGGGCAGGTAGCTCAACTCAACGTAAGAATAGCCAGATAATTTGCTTAATTGCTCAGATGCAGTTACAAACCACAATCCAAAACAACAGCAAAGAACTGAACAGAGACTCGGAAAGATTTTCCTAATCTGTCAATAAAATAATTGCCAATACAAAAAAAAAACATTGATGGCGAAAATAATTCCTAGAATTAAATAGTTAATTATTAAGATTGTATGCAATAATTATTCATTGTAAGGTATAATGTCTAATTGGTTAATTATATTTACTGTTATTTCTATTTTTAAATATATTTAAATCTTTTAATTGCTATAATTAATTAATCCGGACTTCTAAAAATACTAATGTTACATGAAAATGAATGGTTTAGTTGCCTTAATAAGTGGTACAAATTCTATCACAGAACTACAAAAAAAGTATGTTGTACGAATTCTGCCGTTCGCCTTTAAAACAATACGATCGAAAAAGATGGTAAATGTATCAGGTTTAAAACTGCATCAACAGTTTTTGTTCAATCTAGCAATCATATTTCGGTAGGGGCCATCGAAACCTAAACTCTAAGGTGGGCCAATAGATGTGTCCAGAAGTGTATTTTATACACTGTAATTAAATTTAATAAGACTTTTAGATGGAATTGTTCAAATATATTGTCAAATTATTATCTGGGATTAAAAAATGAACATTAGTATTGTCGTCCCAAATCCTTCCTGCCGGTCGATTCTGTAAGTATGTAGAAGTGAAAGCTTGGGTGAAGTAATCACAAGGTGAGCTGTCAATCCATATAATCAAGATGGAATGACAGCTCACTTCGTGATCACGCGACATCTTGATTACATGGATTGACAGCTCACCTCGTGATCACTTCACGAAAGCCTTCACTTCGACATGTTTACAAAATCGACTGTCTGGTCTACCGCGACTGTGCTACTTAGACCCAGAGGTCGCTCAGCATGCAGCAACATATCTGCTGAATTAAATTTATTTTATTGTTGTTTTCTCATTGTCCCCAGACTGCGGAAAAATACGACACAGTCCTCTGCATGGAAGGAGGCGCGGGAGAAGAGGAGCCCGCGCGACTAGCGGAGGCGTGTCTCAGGGAGCTTGTGGGGCGCGCCTCCTTCGGGCACATACGTAGTGTGCTGCGACCTGTGCTCACGTGAGTAACATTATACAACTAGTGCAGTACTGTGAGAAGAGAAGAGGAGCCCGCGCGACTAGCGGAGGCGTGTCTCAGGGAGCTTGTGGGGCGCGCCTCCTTCGGGCACATACGTAGTGTGCTGCGACCTGTGCTCACGTGAGTAACATTACACAACTAGTGCAGTACTGTGAGAAGAGAAGAGGAGCCCGCGCGACTAGCGGAGGCGTGTCTCAGGGAGCTTGTGGGGCGCGCCTCCTTCGGGCACATACGTAGTGTGCTGCGACCTGTGCTCACGTGAGCAACATTATACAACTAGTGCAGTACTGTGAGAAGAGAAGAGGAGCCCGCGCGACTAGCGGAGGCGTGTCTCAGGGAGCTTGTGGGGCGCGCCTCCTTCGGGCACATACGTAGTGTGCTGCGACCTGTGCTCACGTGAGCAACATTATACAACTAGTGCAGTACTGTCAGAAGAGAAGAGGAGCCCGCGCGACTAGCGGAGGCGTGTCTCAGGGAGCTGGTGGGGCGCGCCTCCTTCGGGCACATACGTAGTGTGCTGCGTAGCTGTAGTTGTCATCATCTGGCTAGCTTTTTCCCAACTATGCTATGCAGCTTCCAGTCAGACCGGATTCAGCTGAATACCAGTATTTTATGCGGAGCCCGCTGCGATCTGCCTATCTGACTTCTACAACCCAGCAACTAGGCAACACGTACTTCGTGGCAAGATTGGTGACTTTTTTTTCTGGCTTCTGACAATCCGTAACGACTGCCCAAGATCTACAAATGACAGCCGGGACCTACGGTTTAACATGCTTACCGAGGCACGGAGAATTGTTGGTATTTTGAAATGGTCACCCGTCCACAGACCGACCTTAGCAAGCGTTGCTTAACCTTGAAGGTCAACCCGTGCGGCTCTTGTTATTGAGCCACGAGCTCGTGGCTCACGTGAGTCACATGACATTACATAACTAGTGCAGTACAGTAGAACTATTTTTTTTGTCCCTCGGCAAACTTCGTGTTTCGTTTGCCGAGGGACAATAGTTGTACTGTAAGTAGTACCCCACAAAACCGAAAACAAAGACCTCATTTGATTAAATCTTGTCTCTTCTTGTCCTGTCCTATCCTGATTTGTTATTAATTTGGTTCAATCTGAAGATTTTACAATTTTGAAATTCATTTTGGTCATGAAATCTCTCTCTTTTATTTCGCAAATAAAAGTTACCTATCTATTAGCTCTAAGTTGAGCTATAAATATGAACTTACATGAATCAACCACAGATTCATCGATCGGTAACTTGATCATGCTCACAGTATACCGTGTGTGTGGAGGATAATATTTATGAATAGTAGTATTTTTCTCACTATTACAGTCACTTTGACCGACACGAGCTGTGGATTCCGAACGACTTCGCTGTACACACCTTCAAGATCATAATGTTCTCTATTCAGGTACGTTATTTTGCTACTTAATGTTATTATTAAAAAAAAAAATCGTTTCTAGGTCGTTCGTTCACGGTTTTACACACTTTTCTTCAAGAAATCACAAAATAAACCTAATGATTTTCAAAGAAATTAAATAAAATATGTTTATTTGGCACACACAGACATACAAACAATGTCAGAACAATAATGAAGACACTTAAATTTAGAACAATATCATTGTGTTTGAAATTCTAACAATGCCCTATGCTCATCAAGCTGTAAGGTTGCCAGTAAAAATTTCAGTTAAAAATCATTTATGCCACCGATGCTCCAATATGTTATACTCTGAATATAACACTTAATAGCTATGGTAACCAATTAGGCAATATTTCTTTTTTAAATAATCTTCATCGGCAGCGAATTTATAAAGCTTCAAAGTTGTCAATTAGAAAGAGAAGTCTGATGTGGACTGTGACGTCAAAGTTCATGCAGATGTTCACAACATAACGCCTATACTTCTAGAAGGTGTTTGCACAGCTATAGATGTTTTCAAAGTGTATGTTGTTTCCAGGCGCAATACTCGTACAGCGTGGTGGAGGCACTGATGCAGCACCTGGATGCGGGTGGCAACAACACGGGCGACGCGCGCAGCAACACGCGTGTGCGGGCCGCGCGGGCCACCGTGCTCAGCAACATCGTGGCCATCGCCGCCGGGGATAGCGTGGGTACGTACACATAGCAACAACACGCGCGTGCGGGCCGCGCGGGCCACCGTGCTCAGCAACATCGTGGCCATCGCCGCCGGGGATAGCGTGGGTACGTACACATAGCAACAACACGCGCGTGCGGGCCGCGCGGGCCACCGTGCTCAGCAACATCGTGGCCATCGCCGCCGGGGATAGCGTGGGTACGTACACATAGCAACAACACGCGCGTGCGGGCCGCGCGGGCCACCGTGCTCAGCAACATCGTGGCCATCGCCGCCGGGGATAGCGTGGGTACGTACACATAGCAACAACACGCGCGTGCGGGCCGCGCGGGCCACCGTGCTCAGCAACATCGTGGCCATCGCCGCCGGGGATAGCGTGGGTACGTACACATAGCAACAACACGCGCGTGCGGGCCGCGCGGGCCACCGTGCTCAGCAACATCGTGGCCATCGCCGCCGGGGATAGCGTGGGTACGTACACATAGCAACAACACGCGCGTGCGGGCCGCGCGGGCCACCGTGCTCAGCAACATCGTGGCCATCGCCGCCGGGGATAGCGTGGGTACGTACACATAGCAACAACACGCGCGTGCGGGCCGCGCGGGCCACCGTGCTCAGCAACATCGTGGCCATCGCCGCCGGGGATAGCGTGGGTACGTACACATAGCAACAACACGCGCGTGCGGGCCGCGCGGGCCACCGTGCTCAGCAACATCGTGGCCATCGCCGCCGGGGATAGCGTGGGTACGTACACATAGCAACAACACGCGCGTGCGGGCCGCGCGGGCCACCGTGCTCAGCAACATCGTGGCCATCGCCGCCGGGGATAGCGTGGGTACGTACACATAGCAACAACACGCGCGTGCGGGCCGCGCGGGCCACCGTGCTCAGCAACATCGTGGCCATCGCCGCCGGGGATAGCGTGGGTACGTACACATAGCAACAACACGCGCGTGCGGGCCGCGCGGGCCACCGTGCTCAGCAACATCGTGGCCATCGCCGCCGGGGATAGCGTGGGTACGTACACATAGCAACAACACGCGCGTGCGGGCCGCGCGGGCCACCGTGCTCAGCAACATCGTGGCCATCGCCGCCGGGGATAGCGTGGGTACGTACACATAGCAACAACACGCGCGTGCGGGCCGCGCGGGCCACCGTGCTCAGCAACATCGTGGCCATCGCCGCCGGGGATAGCGTGGGTACGTACACATAGCAACAACACGCGCGTGCGGGCCGCGCGGGCCACCGTGCTCAGCAACATCGTGGCCATCGCCGCCGGGGATAGCGTGGGTACGTACACCGCATCGTGGCCATCGCAGGTAGCGTGCGCCGGCCCCAGCGAGCCGCGGAGCTGCACTTGCAGGCGGGCCTGCAGAGTGCGCCACGTCGGTCCTGGTCGCTAGCCCCGCGGTAAGCTGTGGCGGCCCCCTGGCATGCGTCACGACGGCGCAGAATCCTCTGTATGAAACCCTGAAAGCGACAAATTAGTTAAGAAACCTTTGCCCAGCAGTGGGACGTATAAGGCTATTAGCTTCTGCCAGCAACTTCGCCCGCGTGAATGTCGGAAATTTTCCCCAGGATAGAAAGCCAATGTACTGTTCCAGACTATAATCTTTCCTTGTGCCAAATTTCACCCAGGTCCGGCGTGATTGAGTAACAGGCATCCATCCATCCATCCATCCAAACTTTCGCATTTATAAAGTAAGTAAAATTAATCAAAAGATGGAATAAAATTTTAAAAAAAATGTGCGTAAGTTATACTAACCAATTAATGGACTTACCATTAATTGATTAGTATAACTTACTACCGGTGTCAATATTATATGAAACGTCATGTTTGCCTTTCAAACATGACGTTTCCGCTGATTTGACAGTTGGTCAAAGGTAGATATTGAGACTGGCCGTTGGAAACGCTTAACTAAGAAACTATTAATACTTAGCAGAAAATACTCAAATTTTAATTTCTGTATGTTAACGGCTGGTTTCTGTTTTTTAAAGGTCCATCAGTATTGGAGATCATCAACAATCTGCTGACCAACTTGAGAGCGTCTGTGGCTAGGGATTCTGAGGTAAGCACGCTATTACCATACTATATAGCGTAGCGTAGCGTTGCGCGTGTAGCGTATAGTGAACTAAACGTAATGTGAACTTGTACACAGTTCTCATACAAAAAAAATCAATATTCGAAACTAGGAAATGAAATCCGATTGTAATTTCTCTCAATTGGGATTCTTTTAAATTGCGATTTCGTTGAAATTGAAAGTAATAATCGCCCAATGGTCGAAAATATAAACTATAACTATGCCAAATTTTAAACCCAAAACTTCTAGTACAAAGTTTTGTCGTCACGAGATTTTGACAGAATAACTGATTACCTTAATCGAGATGATTCCTGGGTTTATTCTGATTCTATTTAGTCCGTTAGGTCACGCGACGTCGACAAGGTAACGAGTTTAGTTATAATTTTAAATTTTAATAAGGTTTATTAATACGTATTAGTTTATAATTGTTTAAGATTATTTTGTGTATTGTATCTTATCTTATTATTATTATTATTAAAAAATATTGGACAAATCAATAAAAATTTACAAAGATTTTAAACGCATCAAAGTTAAGAAGTAGGGACGACACTTCTTGATAGAATGTGAACCAATGCGTGAAGTTACAGAAATTTTGAAAGCACATTACAAAAGAAATAATACGTAACCAGTGGTTTTTCGTCTTCTCACTGACGGATTATTCTGACCAAAATCTTTTTTTAATTGTAGAAAGAGACAGACGAAAAGCTGTACCAAGAAGCTCTGATCAACGCTCTGGGAGAGTTCGCCGACCATCTGCCAGACTTCCAGAAGATAGACATCATGATGTTCATCATCAACAAGGTGCCGTCCAGCCAGCGCGCCAATAAGGGTACCAAGGCCGACGCCATGCTGCAGAGTATACTCCTCAAGTCTTTATTAAAGGTAAGACCTGCAAAAATAGTCCTTATATATATATGTATGTACCATCATATTCATCACCGGAAACGACGAGGCAATGAAGCTCGCAGAGTCGTGAAGAAACGATTCAACTGTCTTGGATCCCGCAACGAAATTTATCAGAACAGAACAGCAGAGTAGGAAAAAATATAATTTCCACTTCCCTCCTTATCAAGAAAATAAATTGTATGTTCTGATAGTAGTTCGGGCTAACTACCGTGGTACTTTTTCAACATTCTGGTCTCGTGGTAGTTTGTGAGTCTTTGCAGGTCAAATTGCAATTCCAAATTTGCAATTCAAGCTCCGGAACATTCTGGTCTCCTGGTAGGTGGTGAGTCGTGACTGCTCGGTATTTCCAGCCCTGGAATAGTACATTGTTCACCGAGAGGAGAAAGTGACCGATTACCGTCGAGGGTGTCGTTTGAAGCCCGAGCCGTAGGCGAGGGCTTTAAAACACCCAAGATCGGGAATCGCAGTTTCTCTCGAGTGATACATAGTGCTTTATACTACACCTAGAAGGAAAATAAAAAACGAAATCTTTACTAATTGAAATTTATATTGAAATTGTTGCAGTTAAAACTGAATTCTCAAACAACACACAAATTGGAAATGGCGCCAATGGCGTCTGCAATTTTCACATGTTCTTTTTTCAAATTGTTTATCCTGCCGCCGCAGGGTCGCACTGCCAGCCCGACACCATCCAACACACAGCTAGGTCTTTTATACTACACCTGCTTGGAAAGTACCTTGATACTTTATCAAATTTACGGTAGAAAGTACGTCATTGCATATCGAACAAATATGCGGGGAGAAAACGCATCTGAGCGGGAGAGAAAAGTGTATGAAAATCCATTTCTTACGTGGTTTTTCTTTTTTAAGTATCAAGGTACTTTCCAAGCAGGTGTAGTATAAATACTTTTATACTACACCTGCTTGGAAAGTACCTTGATACTTTATCAAATTTACGGTAGAAAGTACGTCATTGCATATCGAACAAATATGCGGGGAGAAAACGCATCTGAGCGGGAGAGAAAAGTGTATGAAAATCCATTTCTTACGTGGTTTTTCTTTTTTAATTTTGGGTAAGACTATGCGCCGGTAACCTAAATATCAAAAGCCAAAAAGTTTTTACAGTGAGTTTTTATCTCCAAGTTCGCAAAATGACACTGGCCACTAGCTGTGTGTTGGATGGTGTCGGGCTGGCAGTGCGACCCTGCGGCGGCAGGATAAACAATTTGAAAAAAGAACATGTGAAAATTGCAGACGCCATTGGCGCCATTTCCAATTTGTGTGTTGTTTGAGGATTCAGTTTTAACTGCAATAATTTCAATATAAATTTCAATTAGTAAAGATTTCGTTTTTTATTTTCCTTCTAGGTGTAGTATAAAGCACTATGTATCACTCGAGAGAAACTGCGATTCCCGATCTTGGGTGTTTTAAAGCCCTCGCCTACGGCTCGGGCTTCAAACGACACCCTCGACGGTAATCGGTCACTTTCTCCTCTCGGTGAACAATGTACTATTATACTACACCTGCTTGGAAAGTATTTTGATACTTTATCAAATTTACGGTAGAAAGTACGTCATTGCATATCGAACAAATATGCGGGGAGAAAACGCATCTGAGCGGGAGAGAAAAGTGTATGAAAATCCATTTCTTACGTGGTTTTTCTTTTTTAATTTTGGGTAAGACTATGCGCCGGTAACCTAAATATCAAAAGCCAAAAAGTTTTTACAGTGAGTTTTTATCTCCAAGTTCGCAAAATGACACTGGCCACTAGCTGTGTGTTGGATGGTGTCGGGCTGGCAGTGCGACCCTGCGGCGGCAGGATAAACAATTTGAAAAAAGAACATGTGAAAATTGCAGACGCCATTGGCGCCATTTCCAATTTGTGTGTTGTTTGAGGATTCAGTTTTAACTGCAACAATTTCAATATAAATTTCAATTAGTAAAGATTTCGTTTTTTATTTTCCTTGTAGGTGTAGTATAAAGCACTATGTATCACTCGAGAGAAACTGCGATTCCCGATCTTGGGTGTTTTAAAGCCCTCGCCTACGGCTCGGGCTTCAAACGACACCCTCGACGGTAATCGGTCACTTTCTCCTCTCGGTGAACAATGTACTATTTCATTTGTTTAGTGCTTATTTTACTTTCCCTTACAAGTTTATATCCCTGTTTCTCTCCCCCTAGGTCGGCACAACGTACCGCACCGCCGAGCTCTCCAAGGCCTTCCCCGCCGCCTTCCTAGAGGCGCTCCTGCGCGTGGCGTCCACGGGCGAGCCGCGCGCGCGCACGCTGCTGCAGCGCATCCTGCACACGCTGCTCGACCGACGGGCTAACGCGCCCAGGCTGCTGAGGGCCACGTGAGTAGCTACTCTCTTTAAATTATGCGATCCTGGTACTTTATGGAGTAAGCTTTCGAAAATGATGGCTTAACTACTATCATCTTCATGCTCTTGATCCATGTTACATGGGATTGACGTAACCACGTTATCTTCGCGATCACTAGACGGAATAGCTACACACATTGATATGTTATTTTTCAGAACGGATTACATCGAGCTCGGTCTAATAGTGGAGAAGTGTTCTCGACAAGACCTCATCTTCAATAGCAAGCATGGATACGCTCTGTTCAGCTCGCTCTATGAGGGTAAGTACATAAGCCTCCTTCGGGTTTATGAACGCCTAGTATACTGAAATCAGTTCAACGTAAACGATAACTTAATTAAAATCAAGTCATTTGATTGTTTGTTGCCAGCTATTTCTTCTCTTTCTTATAAACTAAATAAAAATAGCCTAAATTTCCCAAACTAATTAAATATTCTCAGAATACGTAAAATTTTAAAATAAAAACAACTATGGGTTCATCCATTCTTGGATGAAGGCCTCCATCTGTAATATCGTTAAAAGGTTAGTACACAAACCTTCTTCCGGTTTATGAACGCCTAGTATACTGAAATCAGTTCAACGTAAACTTAATTAAAATCAAGTAATTTGAGTTGCCAGTTATTTCTTTTCTTCTTCTCTTTCATATAAATCAAATAAAAATAGTCTGAATTTCCCAAACTAATTAAATATTCTCAAAGCATGTAAAATTTAAAACTAAAAACATCTATGGGTTCATCCGTTCTTGGATGAAGGTGTCCACCTGTGGTATTGTTAAAGGTTAAGTACACAAACCTTCCGGTTTATGAACGCCTAGTATACTGAAATCAAAATCAATTCAGCGATCTAGGCGTGATAGCGTACGTAACAAACTCACTTTCGCTTGTATAAAAAATATTAAGTTAGCATTATTTCATCATTGATTTTGTCTTATTTTCAGGTCTGCAACTGGAAACGAACACGATGGAGAACGTGGAGGCGATCTACACGACGCTGGCGCTCATCTGCATCGAGCTGGGCTCGGAGGAGACTGTGTGTGACATCATGCAGCTTATACTGGCGTGAGTAGCTTTGTGATCGTCCTTCAAATTAACTTTTACTAGCTTTTGCCCGCGCCTACACTCGCGTTCGAATGTTGTTTTCTCATAAAAAGTAGCCAAACCGTCTCCAAGGTATCTATGCCATCTCTGTGCCAAAATTCATTAAAATCGATTCAGCTATTTAGGTGTTAAAGCGTAACAAACAAACTTACTTTCGCATTTGTAATATTAGCTAGGATTAGGATATGTCGGCGCATCATCAGTGTCGTTACCGAAGTAACACATAATATTTTTAATGTTTGTTAACACCAATGTGACATATTCATAACTGACAGTAATCTATATTAATTATAAAACACAACAATAGTTCAACCGATGTGCCCCAAACCGGTTTCATTAGAAAGGCAAAAATGCGAAGATGGTTTTAGATGGGATGTGCGGGTACGAAAGCTAGTAATAAATAGTAGTGATATGTATGAAAGCGACAAAAAAAATGCCTTGTTTAATTCAGGGTGTTTTATTCCATAAGTAGCGGAAGAAAGACCCCATTCGCAATTCATCGGTTTTTTTTTTACACAGAAAATTACAATCATAAAGTTGAAAGCAAAGTTAAAGTTATAAAAAATACGTTTACATTACCAACCCACACGTTGTTGAGTTGTGTTCTTAAAATATCTTGAATATTTTTCTTACAAATGCAAATGTCCTTACTTTGTTTGGGTTGAGCTCCTTAAAGTTCAAATTTGAACTGCACGATAACTGACAAATGCTTGCACTGTCTGTACAGGTCCACTCAAATCTGTGTGGTACTTTCCTCAAAAGACCACTTCAGACATTAACCTGCATCTCATATGATTTGACCAGTACGATTGTATGGACTTTAAAAGAGACTTTGACCTCTGAGTTTGTTTCGGTGTTTCTTCTCAAGGTAGTCAGCTAGGAAACACCGGCCTCATCTAGTTTAAAAATAACGAAAAAAGATTTGAAGTGTGTTAAATCTCCCAGATACGTCATCACCATACATTCGCTTACTGTAAATGTATTGCGTAACCCAACTTGATACATCCAAAAATACTAAGCAGCAGATTCGGCGCGGGGCCTTACGTCACATACATCGGTCGTTAGGACGAACCTCTTATACCTAATCACCCAATATTAAGAATTGATTGTAATTCCTCTATTAAATTCATTTAGTGGAAATTTTGTTTTTTTTTTTGGACTCCTTCGCTGCCCATCACGTAATTCGTGTTAAAGTGTTATGTTTAATCTACTTAAAAAATAAAAATATCATTTATCATTTACAGAATCCAGCAGTCCAGCCTGTCGAACCCAGTGCTGACGGTGGCCCAACAATGTCAGCTACAAGCCATCAGCATATCGCTGGCGGCGTTACTGCCGCACGTCATGATGTTACCGCGCCTCGCCGACTATATCAACAAGGTTAACTTTTCTATAAAGATATCAACTGTTAAGGCAATATAAGCTGTTAGTCCCGGTTGCTTTGGACATCTTTTTTTTCTTTTGCTTCTTCTTTCTTTCTTTTTTTCTTTTCTTTCTTTTTTTCTTTTTTTCTTTTCTTTCTTTTTTTCTTTTCTTTCTTTCATTATCCTTTTTTTTATTTGAGATGGGTTTGCTCTTGACTCTAGTCTAGGTCATAGATGACAGAGACAAAGTCGAAGATGGAGCGAGCTTAAACAGAAGAAGCTGTTCACTCTAATTTTGAAGAGATTAGGGTTGTATGCGTTCGGAAACACAGACGCAGGCAGAGAGTTCCACTCCTTTGTTGTGCGCATTATAAAAGACGTTTGGAAACGTTTAGTGCGAATTGGTGGAATAGCAACAAGGTTACCAAAGACGTTTGGAAACGTTTAGTGCGAATTGGTGGAATAGCAACAAGGTTACCAAAGACGTTTGGAAACGTTTAGTGCGAATTGGTGGAATAGCAACAAGGTTACCAAAGACGTTTGGAAACGTTTAGTGCGAATTGGTGGAATAGCAACAAGGTTACCAAAGACGTTTGGAAACGTTTAGTGCGAATTGGTGGAATAGCAACAAGGTTACCAAAGACGTTTGGAAACGTTTAGTGCGAATTGGTGGAATAGCAACAAGGTTACCAAAGACGTTTGGAAACGTTTAGTGCGAATTGGTGGAATAGCAACAAGGTTACCAAAGACGTTTGGAAACGTTTAGTGCGAATTGGTGGAATAGCAACAAGGTTACCAAAGACGTTTGGAAACGTTTAGTGCGAATTGGTGGAATAGCAACAAGGTTACCAAAGACGTTTGGAAACGTTTAGTGCGAATTGGTGGAATAGCAACAAGGTTACCAAAGACGTTTGGAAACGTTTAGTGCGAATTGGTGGAATAGCAACAAGGTTACCAAAGACGTTTGGAAACGTTTAGTGCGAATTGGTGGAATAGCAACAAGGTTACCAAAGACGTTTGGAAACGTTTAGTGCGAATTGGTGGAATAGCAACAAGGTTACCAAAGACGTTTGGAAACGTTTAGTGCGAATTGGTGGAATAGCAACAAGGTTACCAAAGACGTTTGGAAACGTTTAGTGCGAATTGGTGGAATAGCAACAAGGTTACCAAAGACGTTTGGAAACGTTTAGTGCGAATTGGTGGAATAGCAACAAGGTTACCAAAGACGTTTGGAAACGTTTAGTGCCAGTACCAGGTTCCTGCTACCCAGGTTCCTGCGACCCAGTTACTGGATTGTGGAGGTCAGAAACGCAGTCGCTCCGCGTAAAATACTGGTATTCAGCTGAATCCGATACGACTGGAATCTGACCTCAACAAATTTGGTGAAAACACAATCACCGTTTTTTTTTTCATACATTCAAACTCTAAGTCAAAGCATTTATTTCAAATAAACCACTAACTAGGTTCTTTTGAATTGTCAAAGTCAGTCCGTCAAAAACATGAAGCTATTTGCACGTTCCAAAGCGCTCTATGGAGCAGAACGTGCAAGAAACTCCACGGACACTCTTTTAAACCCTTTTATGTTTACAAAAATCCTGGTTACATTAATCTAGTTTCTTCTTCACGTCAAAACAATGTAAAGAACGAAAAAACAATTTACAGTTTCAAATATTAAAATGAGCCAGTGGCAACTAAGGGATGACCAGTCTTCACTGACTGCGTCCGTTCACGAACATGACGCGTGCATCAGCATCATTCAACTGTCCTTTTCTTTGTATCAAATACTTATGATAAAAATTAATGCGTTTAATGAAATATTGAATATAACACATCAACCAAATTCTATTTAAATTTTATTTGTTGTACCTGCCACAGAGTAGTCTTTTTAACCCAAAGGATAATTGGTAGAGAATGCCCTGTTGCATTGCCCTCTGCCCATGTATCACTATTGTACATGAAGTTTAAATAAATAAAGGAATTGAAAGTCCATTGTGGGGTTCGGATTTAAATATGATGAATGAAAGTATCGTATTCCCTACGTCCCTAATAAATTAAAAAAATAAAAAAGTTTATTGTACATTAAAATAACGTAGGTACATGGAAATGAACTCTTAACTTCCAAACTAAGTAACACTTAACTTTCCGAATTGTTAAAATTCAATTTTGAATCTTATTTTTATTTATTGTACACCTACTACAATATAGTCTTTATAACCCAAAGGTTGACTGGTAGAGAATGCCTTGATGCATTAAGTCCGCCCATGTACCACTATTGTACATAAAGTTTAAATAAATAAATAAACACTTGTGTTATGGAAGTCAAGGCGCTCTCTCCTTCTATTAGCATGATTGAATTATATAATAAAAGTGGATGCATGCAGCAGGCAAAAAAAAAAAAATAACTAAAGAAAAGTTAGCAAACAATAAAAAAATGTCCTTTGAGTCTCAATTTTATTAAGTTTTTTTTAGTTGACTTCAAAACAAAGGAGGTTATCAATTCGACCAAGGATGTATTATTGTCAGAATTGTACAGTTTTTGTATATGTTGGTCTATACCAGCTTCTAAACATATATATGTGTCGACTTTGTCTCTGTCATTTATGACCTAGACTAGAATCAAGAGCAAACCCATATTAAATAAAAAAAAACAATTTTAGAAGTATATGTTTGTCCACGCATATCTTAAAGCAGTTCTAACTTACATTTTTAACGACTAAGATTATTGATGTTCACAATTGTTGTAAAATTACTACAAAACGAAGCTAATATTGATATATTCCAGATAATCGCGGCCCGTCGCTCGGACGCCCCTCACCTGCTGCCTCCGCTGCTGGAGGACTACGACGAGCTGCCTCCCTCCAAGATGCCCAACAAGCTGCCTTACCTCATGATGGACCAGGTACACATCAACAACTAATAATATAACTACTAGCTTATGCTCGCGGATTCGCTCGCGTTCCTATAGATTTTCGCAAAAAAAATAGCCACGAGTCCCAGCATTATGCTGAGCGATCAATTGGTATGGGTATGGTATGCGTCATGCTTGTCGTTAATAAACTCTTTATCTTTCTTTTTTTCTTCCTTCGACCGACTCAGGGTCCCATGTCTCCGTACCAACATTCATCAGTGACTCTAGCTTTAGCAGATTTTGGATCAATGAACCTGGCTTCTATTAAATGCCAAAAGAAATCGCGGCAGACCAAGACGAAGATGGCGGGACGAGCTCGACTGCTGTCGAAAGGACTGGCCCGACATAGCAAAGGACAGAGTTGTGTGCAAAAAGGAGGAATCTTTTGCCTAGCAGTGTATTAAATAAATAAAATAGGCTAGAAAGATAGATAGTTTTGATCGTTTTATTTATTAAAATATGTTTAATTTCAGATGGCCCTGTGCGAGCTACTGAAGTCGCATGGAATAGAAGTGACGCGCTTGTCGTCCACGTCGCCCTACGCGGCCGGCAACGTGGCGCTGCCGCACAGGCACAGCTGGGTGGAGGCCGGTGTGTAGCACTCTTAATTATTTATTTTATTTCAATTGCTCTCTGCGCTAACTAGAGGTGGATCCAGGATTGTCGTCTGGGGGGGCTTGACCCCGCTGAGGGTAGGTTTTAGCAAAGCAAACACAAAAAAAGTATAGCATTTATTTTGCTTAACGCATAACAAGCCTCTCTGGATTCTTTTTCGTAAATTTCTCAATGACGTCGTTAGGTTGTAGACTACCAAAGATATGTGGGTCTTTTTCGGCTTGAGCCCCTTAGCCCCACCCCCAGATCCGCCCATGGCACTAATAGTTATTACCAACACGTGCCACGTGCACTACAACACTAATAGGAACGTGCACGTCGTTGACTATGCCATCTAGTGTTGCATATACGAAACTTTTACGTTAAAAATGCTTGAAATTGACGGTTCTGTGCTGCCACCTGTAATTCCTACACGCTCCGTTTGGCTGAACATGCACGAAGTAGATCATGAACCAAACGTAGTGTTAAGGCGCCTAAAAATTGCTGATGGGACACCATGAAAGGTGTTGGTCGCTCATGACAGCAGGACGATGCGCATAATTTTTGCCACACTGCAATACAGTAAGCACTCAGAAAGACTGTATCCAGGAGAACATTTTATTTTATTTTATTTTATTTATTTGGCTCACCAACAATTGAGTACACTCATACAATTATGGGTTACATACAATCAAATTCGGGTCTAGTGTATCAATCCCTTACAGGTAAGCACATCATGCATTACATCCTGGTTAAATTGAAATGATATAAAGGCTACTAACAATTAGAGGGTATTTAAATACACAAAGAACAATCAGGCTCCTCAAGTCAAATTGAAAACTAAAAATTGAAATAAAACATATTATATTTATTTTTAAACGAACTACTGTCACCGGACAGTAATGGTACATAAACGATAGTGATCTTTTTCGGTCAAAGATGCACTTTTGCTGCCATTGTTGTATTTGACGACACGGTTGGCGCAGTGGTTGAGCGATTGACTATTGACTGCAGCGCTGCGTGTCGCGGGTTCGATTCCCACACGGAACAAATATTTGTATGGCCTACATGATAGTTGTTCCGGGTCTGGCTGTTTGTTTACGTGAGTTTGTATGTTTGTAAAAGCACCCACGGTACAGGAGAAATTCCTGGTGTGGGGCAAAGTTTAAAAAAAATAAAGAAAAAATGACTTTTCAGTCTGTTTTGTTTAAGGATATCAGTCGACAGTGTTTGGTTTCCGTCCCGCAGGCGCCGCAGTGGGGCGCGACAGCCTGGCGGACATCGCGGCGCCCGGCACCGAGCTCGACAGCGCCAACAGCTCGCCCGGCGTGCCTCGGGTACGTGCTGAGGCTCTGTGTGTGTGTGCGCGCCTGGTACCGGCGCACGGGGAGAACTTAAATGTTGAATGCTAAGTGTTCAGTTGACATAGTGCAAACTAGTATGTGAGTTGATCTGACGCGTAGCTGCAGCAACTCGCACTCTGTGGACGTATCATATTATAGGCGGATACTTGTATCTTGCGTACCGAGATGGCTCTATTTACTTTCACTGCTCCTGGTACTTCACAAACAAGTTGAACTGAATAACCATCATTACGCAATCCTACTTTCTCCTCAATTGATATCCTACCCCTCCCCCCCCCCTCTACCGAAAGGCTTTTTAATATTATTACTGCTACTACTGAGTATCAGGCTCAATTCACGAGACGGGAAAAGTGTTATTGTGTTCTTCCATTTATCTGTAACATAGTAGTCCGGAAACTGGATTTATGCCCGGCTATTTCTTGGGAATTCAAAATAAAATTGTCGGCGAAATAATACACCCATAGATGTGATATGGCTGCCAGGGTTGCAGAATTTGTTCGAAAGAGTCACCGCGGCCCTTGAACACAAAGGAGGAACACGGATGGGTTTTAGTCAATAAGAGTCTGACACTCCCTTCCACTCCACCCAGAATGGGAGTAGTCATTTGATGAGTTAGCATCATCCTTTTTTTTTTTGAGATGGGTAATCTAGGTCATAGATAACAGAGACAAAGTCGACGATGGAGCGAGCTTACCCAGATGAAGCCTGTTCACTCTAATTTTGAAAAAATTAGGGTTGTATCCTTAAAAAAAAAGAAAATTGTGTGAAAACACCGTGTATCTTTCTGGAAATACAGGCGTGAAGTTACGTTTTAAATAAACTTAACTGATTTTCCAGTTGCTCATAGTACAGTGGCTAAGCACTCTGCACGCTCAGCTCCACCTGCCCACGTACGCAGCGCACTGCCTGTTGCAGTAGTGGTATAATAATGTCGTTATCGCACTTGTGGCAGCAAGAGCAGTACGACGACCTCGACGAGGAGTACCGCATGTTCACCGAGAAGTACAACCACAACTACCGCCCCGCCATGCAGAACTTTGGCATTTATGTAAATATCTACTACATGTTTTGTAGTTGTTGGTAGTTTCGGATAGAAGTTGTAGGGGCTAAGTGATTCTGTGCCAAAAACGGAATCCTACCGACCGAATTTCGGTTACGCTGGAAAGTCAGTGCACTCAAAAAATATACCAAGGGGATGCCAGTGTACAAAATATCAAATTCCAGCCAGCTTTCTTTTAACGTCAATTTTACAGTGGTACTCCCTTACTTCTCCTAAAATTGTTTGTCCGAAAATCATTATCCATAACACCTTTGCTATAAACTTCAGTAACCATAATGTTCAAAATCCCGAAATTTTGTTTGACAGAATTATCTTTAGTTCTAAAAGTATTCTGTCATAATATCGAGTACTATAATAATTGAATCTCCTAATTTTACATGAGCTAAAGTCATATGTCCTAAGTATTGTGTTACATAACGTGTATTATTCCGAATGTTCATTTATAATATTTTTTTTAGTCCTAAAACATTCGCTAATAAATAGGTTTTAGTGACAGAAACGAATCGCTGTAAATCCGACTCCACGCAGTCTTGTCTGCCCTACCCCTAGAGTGTAATTTAAAATTGCGTAGGCGCGAAGGGGCGAGGCGGGCCGCGAGTTGAGGAGCAGGTGGTTGTAACACTCGCCCTGGTGAGCTTTACAATCAATCTGCGACGATAAACTCGCGTGGGACCGCCGGAGCCCCGCAGTGCCGGAACCGTGACAGAAACCATGCCTGCTGCATGTTGCATGGTTGCTTGCATGCTGCATGCTTGCTTGCATGCTGCATGCTTGCTTGCATGCTGCATGCTTGCTTGCATGCTGAATGCTTGCTTGCATGCTGCATGCTTGCTTGCATGCTGAATGCTTGCTTGCTTGCTGCATGCTTGCTTGCATGCTGAATGCTTGCTTGCATGCTGCATGCTTGCTTGCATGCTGTATGCTTGCTTGCATTCTGCGTGCTTGCTTGCATCCTGAATGCTTGCTTGCGTGCTGCATGCTTGCTTGCATGCTGAATGCTTGCTTGCATGCTGAATGCTTGCTTGCATGCTGCATGCTTGCTTGCATGCTGAATGCTTGCTTGCATGCTGAATGCTTGCTTGCATGCTGCATGCTTGCTTGCTTGCATACTGCATGCTTGCTTTCATGCTTGCTTGTTTAGAAAAACCACATGTTCACAATCAACTGCTTTATTGAGTACATGCATAATATATTAATTTATGTATAATAAGAATTATAATGCAAAATCAGATATTTTAAAATTATAAAAGAATATACTTAAACGTATACAATAATTATTAAATATTTTAGTATTCATTATAATGACTAATTTTAATTCGTTGACAGATTCTAAGCTAATTTTATATTAGCTGCGATTGCCTTCAAAAAATCACATTTTGTATATTCCGATTGTTTTTTTAAAATGTTTTCAATTCTTGCTGTTTTGTCAATTATTTTTCTCTTTTTATTTGGAATAGGAACGCCGTTCAAATTTTTTTCAATTTCTGATATTGAATGTTTTAACTCGATCATTAAATAATTTGATAAATGGTAGAAGCCTGATTTAGGCTTATTAACGAGAAGATTGATTATGTTATGCCATGCTTCTGCACAATTTTGTGTTCGTGGTATACCTTCATTTATTAGTTCTCTTGTGCTCCAAAATGTTGGGTCGTATTTAGGCGTTGAACTGCAAGTTCCGAGTTAAAGCTTTGTTATACAAATTTGTTCAAAGAATATTTTTATTATAAATAAACATTATGTAATTTGAAGTTAGGACTTATAACTTTTATTGAAAACAGTTTTATGTCTCTTGTATATTATTGATTGTAATTTTTATGACAAACGAATTTAGGACATATAATATTTAGGGATTTCAATGTTATGGCATGTGATATTATGTGATATTAAGTTCGGGTAAGTTATCATTCGGACAAATGATGATTAGGACAAAAAAGTTATGGCACTTTAAATTATGGATAAAAAAGTTAGGTGACACAATAGAGAACCTTTTACAGTAAGTCAGTTTAAAAGGCCCGACTTTCACCACTTCCTATTGTATTAGCTGGGAAGAAGCTAAATGTTCGAAATAATTTATCTGTCATCCACATAAGCCCTAGATATAAAGAACTGGAAGTCATGGAGGGAGTCCTTTATATAGTAGGGGTATGACACTGATGGACAGTAACTTAATAAATAAATCTTGGCTTAGTATGCAACTAAAACATTGCCCTCTTGAGGCAGTCGGGTCAAATATCTTGAATGAACACATTCGTCTTTTTGTACATTTACACAATCACTGAAACACCGTGTAGTTTCCCAGTAACTCCTTATCCCCTAGTACATTACTCCCTGAATACGATCCCTCTCCCTAACACGTTCCCTCCCACAGCGCAGTGACAACGAGTTCTGGGGCTGGGGCGACCACGAGGACTCGCGCAACATTGATCATGACATGCGACGACCGCATCGCAAGCCGCCGGTAACTGAGTCGTAGTGTAGGTTGTTGAGTGTAGCTCTCATCTTTGTAGTCGTACGTTGTCTGTAGGTCATATGCTCACATGCGACCACCGCATCGCAAGCCGCCGGTAACTGAGTCGTAGTGTAGGTTGTTGAGTGTAGCTCTCATCTTTGTAGTCGTACGTTGTCTGTAGGTCATATGCTCACATGCGACCACCGCATCGCAAGCCGCCGGTAACTGAGTCGTAGTGTAGGTTGTTGAGTGTAGCTCTCATCTTTGTAGTCGTACGTTGTCTGTAGGTCATATGCTCACATGCGACCACCGCATCGCAAGCCGCCGGTAACTGAGTCGTAGTGTAGGTTGTTGAGTGTAGCTCTCATCTTTGTAGTCGTACGTTGTCTGTAGGTCATATGCTCACATGCGACCACCGCATCGCAAGCCGCCGGTAACTGAGTCGTAGTGTAGGTTGTTGAGTGTAGCTCTCATCTTTGTAGTCGTACGTTGTCTGTAGGTCATATGCTCACATGCGACCACCGCATCGCAAGCCGCTGGTAACTGAGTCGTAGTGTAGGTTGTTGAGTGTAGCTCTCATCTTTGTAGTCGTACGTTGTCTGTAGGTCATATGCTCACATGCGACCACCGCATCGCAAGCCGCCGGTAACTGAGTCGTAGTGTAGGTTGTTGAGTGTAGCTCTCATCTTTGTAGTCGTACGTTGTCTGTAGGTCATATGCTCACATGCGACCACCGCATCGCAAGCCGCCGGTAACTGAGTCGTAGTGTAGGTTGTTGAGTGTAGCTCTCATCTTTGTAGTCGTACGTTGTTTGTAGGTCATATGTTCACATGCGATGACTGCATAGGCAGTCTTTACCGGATACAGTGTTATCGTTTCATAATGTCGGTTACTGAGTGTAGGTAGATCTCATATTCATACTCGTATATTGAACTCAGGAAGCCTCCGGTATTTGCGTGATGAAGCATCGTTATCGATATTCCAAAACAGTATAATTATTATGGTTCTCTTTAGTACCAAAATACCATTAATATATATCATGGGTTTCTCATATTAGTTATGTCAGTGTTTATAAATGTCCCATTTCTTTCCAGTCTGGCGGTACGAGTGAGGGTGTAAGCCTAGAGGCGCTCCGACGCGCAGCGGGCGGACCCAGCTCGACCGAGCGCCGCGATGCAGAGCGACGTCGAGCAACACTCAACAACGCCTTCCGCACGGCGCCCTTCGACCAGCTGCTGCACATCACGCAGCCTAAGGTGACTCACTTGAGCTACAGCCACATTATTTAATTGTTACCCGCCGCGCAACACTCAACAACGCCTTCCGCACGGCGCCCTTCGACCAGCTGCTGCACATCACGCAGCCTAAGGTGACTCACTTGAGCTACAGCCACATTATTTAATTGTTACCCGCCGCGCAACACTCAACAACGCCTTCCGCACGGCGCCCTTCGACCAGCTGCTGCACATCACGCAGCCTAAGGTGACTCACTTGAGCTACAGCCACATTATTTAATTGTTACCCGCCGCGCAACACTCAACAACGCCTTCCGCACGGCGCCCTTCGACCAGCTGCTGCACATCACGCAGCCTAAGGTGACTCACTTGAGCTACAGCCACATTATTTAATTGTTACCCGCCGCGCAACACTCAACAACGCCTTCCGCACGGCGCCCTTCGACCAGCTGCTGCACATCACGCAGCCTAAGGTGACTCACTTGAGCTACAGCCACATTATTTAATTGTTACCCGCCGCGCAACACTCAACAACGCCTTCCGCACGGCGCCCTTCGACCAGCTGCTGCACATCACGCAGCCTAAGGTGACTCACTTGAGCTACAGCCACATTATTTAATTGTTACCCGCCGCGCAACACTCAACAACGCCTTCCGCACGGCGCCCTTCGACCAGCTGCTGCACATCACGCAGCCTAAGGTGACTCACTTGAGCTACAGCCACATTATTTAATTGTTACCCGCCGCGCAACACTCAACAACGCCTTCCGCACGGCGCCCTTCGACCAGCTGCTGCACATCACGCAGCCTAAGGTGACTCACTTGAGCTACAGCCACATTATTTAATTGTTACCCGCCGCGCAACACTCAACAACGCCTTCCGCACGGCGCCCTTCGACCAGCTGCTGCACATCACGCAGCCTAAGGTGACTCACTTGAGCTACAGCCACATTATTTAATTGTTACCCGCCGCGCAACACTCAACAACGCCTTCCGCACGGCGCCCTTCGACCAGCTGCTGCACATCACGCAGCCTAAGGTGACTCACTTGAGCTACAGCCACATTATTTAATTGTTACCCGCCGCGCAACACTCAACAACGCCTTCCGCACGGCGCCCTTCGACCAGCTGCTGCACATCACGCAGCCTAAGGTGACTCACTTGAGCTACAGCCACATTATTTAATTGTTACCCGCCGCGCAACACTCAACAACGCCTTCCGCACGGCGCCCTTCGACCAGCTGCTGCACATCACGCAGCCTAAGGTGACTCACTTGAGCTACAGCCACATTATTTGTTACCCGCCGCGCAACACTCAACAACGCCTTCCGCACGGCGCCCTTCGACCAGCTGCTGCACAACGTCGCTCGCAATTTCCAATTATCTTAGCTCCCTAACAACATGCTTTATAACTTGCAGTACGAGATCAAGGACAAGCTGGAGGAGATCTTCAACTCGATCAGCTCGGAGCCGCTCCTGCCGGCTTCGAGCTCGTGCTCGCCGTCCGGACAGAAGTCGTACTCGCAGGCCGTGCCGCCCTACACCAAGTACTTCCCCGAGCTCTTCCTTTACTGAACAAGGTATGTATACTTATTATACCTATATACAAGTCACAAAAACTCATAAAAGCGGTGGAAGCAAGCTAGCGTTCAACACCGCAGTAAAATATATAGAGGCATGCGGCACAGAATGTAAAGTCCCGCAAAACTCCATTAAAAAGGGAGCACCCTCCGACCAGACGGGTGTTGTGTCCGGTGAGCAACGGCCAGAGGCAGATGGTTGATATTCGAACTGTTATATAAGTTCAAATCGCACGGACCGCGATGCAGGATTTGTTCAGTAGTTCGTTGCTATCGGTATAGATGGCGCTGCGTTACTGTTTGTTGCGGTACAAATTTCCCTCCGTTAGTTTTTCCTTACACTTGAAATTGGATAATAACCGTAACTGTCACAAAATGATTCAGATTTATTTATTGTTTGTCACAGGTGGAAATTCAGTTCTTAAAATTGATGAGATGAAATGTGGCGCTAATATAAATCAAATTGCGCTCATCCGCGTCCAGTTGGCTTTACCTCCGGTTGAAATCCTTCCATATCAATAAGGTTGCGGAATTTGTTCGAAAGAGTCACCGCGGCCCTGGAACGCAAAGGGCTTTAGAAGGAACACGGATTTGTTTTAGTCAGTAAGAGTGTGACACGCCCTTCCGCTCTACCCAGAGCGGAAGAAGTCATTTGACGATTTCAGATTCTTAAAAGAAGCCATATCAATAAACTCGAGTCTTCTGCAGTCCGCTCTGGACACGAAATACTACAAGGAAATTTTTCTACCAACACACCAGCGTGGAAGCTAGAATTTCTTAGCGAAGGGGATGTTGGTGAAAAACATTTATTTTGGAACTACATTGAATAATTCATCGTTAAGTTTAGAAAAAAACAATGGTATATAGGTCTCAAATTATTTATCACTTATTCGAATATAAGGGATCGTAATACGATCCCATTATTTCTTACAATACCTGCAACAAAATCTAGGCTTGAATGATCGATAAAAAATCTAAAGTAGTGATTCATATACGACATATTTGTGATTGAGTGATTTCTATATTATATAAAGTATATACTTTACTTGTGGGCTTACTTAAGATGACTCCACTTGTTGTATGATGTTAAATATTGCATGTAATTAATTTATAATGTTGTTTAAACTTAGGTTACGTTATGATGGGGCTGACAAGCCTTATAAGGATAAAAGTCCCTAAAAACTAAAGAGAAAAAAACAGTTTGAGGTACGTAATTATTTATTTTTTCTGTTTTCAGCTTCGAGCGGTGGAAGACATCATAACGTAAATCAGTAGTGGCCTGTAGTAGCTATAGTTTCTTGCGACGTACTAGCTCGTAGTTGTAACGGAATTGATCCGCGGGCGATATCGTTAATATGTACCTATGTCATTCAATATTCAACTTGTTGAGGCTTGACTCTTACCAACTGGTATTTCAACTACTAAGGCCTGTGGCTATGGTCTTACCAAGAGGTATCGTGTAACCCAGTTACACAGTATAAATGTGAACAGTATGGAAACTACCTACAAACGCTCGAATCGGCACACTCACAAAAACATGCGCATCGACGATACCCCTAAGCGGTTGTCGCGGTGCTGTCAGTATTGAGTGCCGCGTCAACACGAGTGTTCACGAATAAGTTTATCTCCGCGATCTTTTTAAAAATGCCACGAGCGTAATACGTAGTATACCGCTGTTTACAACGTTAAAGATCTATAGTTCTACAAGTTGTTGTGGGTTAATATTAAACTGTTTTCCGTGTTTTATACTATCGTCTTATGCTGAGATTAACCGACGCCATGAAATTACCTATTTAAATTGTATTTGAGAACAAAAATGTTTTAGTAAAAGTAAAAATAAAACTATCAAACCATTAAAAGCTTCAATGGAGCTTAGGTAATTATTTCATCAACTAGGCTGAGTTTCAGTACTGTTCATATTAATACTGTGTCAGGTACTAGGTTGTGGAGGTCGGATATACAGTTGCTTCATGTAAAATACTGGCATTCAGCTGCATCCGGTTTGACTGGAAGCCGATCCCACTATATTTGGGAAAAGAGTAGACAGGAAATGATATGGTCTATGGCTTTATGGTTATATAGACAAATACTAAAAGTATTAACTTTATGGTCATGAATGATACTAAATCTCCGTGGAAAATCATTCTACCAATTGATACAAGCTGAAAAAAATACTGTTTAGTACTTTTTGAGATCAGCGAACTTATATAGACACACCAACGTTTTTTGAATTGAATCAAGCAATACTTGTTCCGAAAATTATTTAATTCTGATAATGTTCCCTCTAGGCCTAAAGATAATAATAAATGTGTTCAAAATACATTATTAGCTATGTCGCCTGTTATTAACCAATTTTTGACTTAAAATAATAATTGTTCGACTAAATCTGACTTTGGCTCCAAACTTTGATAATAATCTAATGTATAACGAGTTACATTCCCGTTGCTTTTACTAACTATTATTAATAGTAATAATTATTATTATTGTTGTAGGTGAATCTCTTATTATGGTGGGTGTGCTGTTGTTAATAATCGTAGCAAGTTTTAAAAGTATGGTTAACTTTCCTAGGTAAAAATATCCCTTTCTATCGTAGCACGAAAATATGGATCTGCAATTCGACATGCCTTGGTTCGAAGGTGTTTTTGTACAAGCATACCCTTCGTACGTCTACGTATACATTGATTAATATCAAAGAATACTCACAGATCTCTGTTATCATTTCAATGTAATATTTCTTATAGCGACTTAGATGTGGTATGCTCAGGAAGAGCATACTATATTCGTGCTACGGTAAACAAGGATATGTAACATACAAGTTTATAGATTTATTTACTGGAAGAGAGATTTTTTTCACATCAGATAAAGATATGAGTACTGCAGCGGAATTACCTCTCAGAGTCTGTGTTTCCTGAGAGCTACAACTTGGGGGTCTTTCTGTCAAGAATAGATAGTTTACTTCTGGGCAAGTGTGCTCCATCGTCGATCACATCCGGTGAGATAGGGGTCACGCGGAGCCTAAAAAAACTATTTTACCTCTTAATTCTTTAACATCTAACACCAAAACAACTTATATTAGATACAGTTACATTAAAGTTCATGTACAAATACGCTTGAATCAAAGTTGAATTTTCTCCCAGCAAACCTTGCACTGATACAGAGAGATCAGCTTTGATCCAGGATCCAGTGTACAAATAATATGCATGAATAAATACCTACATACGTAAATACAAATAAATACATGTCACCGGAAAATTATAAGTAGACTCCGTAAGAAATATTTATTCGATTATAATTTCTCGGTGTATTATAAAAAAAATATTTTGAATACAATTAATCCCATCAAAATTCAATAGTTTCCCAAATATCCGTATCTTATTGAGAAAAATAGTTTACAATTCCACGCGATATTTTACAATCTTACGGCGTTTGTTATTTTCCAGTGACATATACTACAAATAATATACAACTACTAATATGATGTCATTGTGAAAGGATGTGCTCTGTATTACCTACTTTAAATTAAATGATCAACGAATCATTTACAAAAACATGCACACTCGAATTTCGAGAAACTTCCTCGTGTGGTTTATGTCACGATTACTAACAACAGTAAGGTTTTTTAAAGCTATGATATTTAGTAGCGCACTAAGGGACGGTGTGGGCGGTGAAGCAATATTCTGTTTTTATGATACACTGGTGGGGACCAATGTATCTCTCGATATTAGTGAGGATGTAATAAAAATGTTAGTTTAATGAGATGAGAATAATTATGAGAGAGAATTGTTATAAATTTAAATAGTAGGGCGTGAAATCCGAACCCACTTTTAGAAATGTACATATAATTTTAATATATTGGTGAAATCAAAATGAAGATGAGGTCTTTCTTTTGAGCAAAAAGACGCTGCGGCAGCCATTGTTGGAGACGGCATTATCAACACTGTATACAATGTCACCGTTCAGTCATTGTATTGACGGCCCGCGACATAAGGTATGTTTATTGGTTAAAAAAAAGAACTTTTTAGTCCTTCAGTTACAATTATCAAAAAATATTAAACACGTTTTTCTTGTTTTATTAAATCAACTAAAATTCATAAAGATAAATCGCATCAAAATTCAGGAGCGGGGGGTGCTTGTTACGTGTTCTAGGAAAAAGTACACTTATACATATTTTTTACTTGATGTAGAGACAATATGTGTCCAATATTTTTTGGTATTATTACTCACGGATAAATAGACTTTTTAGAAATAGCCTTTTCCGACCGTTAAACGGCACTAGAAACTGCCGACGCCGCGATTCGTTGTCTTGTGGCGCCTTTTTATGGAAGTGGGAGATTTTTAGATTGGAATAGTCAAAGAAAATATATCTATATTATTATAGTTTAGTTAACTGCTCTCAGTTTGTATTATGATTGTATTTTTTTTTTTTATTATTCAGTAAATAATGATTATTAATATATTACTGTGATTATGTCATAACTTGTTATTTTATTTATCTGTAAATGTTATTAGATATTTAATAGAACTGATTTATATACCACAAATATTTGACATACTTACAAAGGGCGTTTGATAATAATATGTTTAATTCACATAAAATCGTGATGCGTGTATACCCCGAAAGGTTAGGCAGAACAGTCGAATAATTACATTCGAAATAACTACATTAATTTTTGTAAACGTTCCGCCAAAATGCCCTCCAAATTCTTTATATAACGATTTTTAAGCATACAAACCCGTTACTTTTGTACTTTATAACTTCATTTAAACTATACACCATGCCTAAATACCCCGATGGGAAATGACGTATTGACATAAAACGAAGTAACCAATTTCCGACATTAGGAAAATAACTTAAGATCGGAAATCGGTTACTTCGTTTTGTGCCGATAAGTCCTTTTTTTATGGCCGCAGTATAGTTCTCTCACATTTCGCCAGTCTCCTGTAATAACGGCGAGCCTATTTTGTAGTAAAAATAAAATAAAAACAAGAATATTGCGGTTGGTAGTGGGGGAGCGGTCGGTGAATGTATATAAACGTTGCATTGTTCAATATATTGTACTTAATGTTATATATTAACGTAAATCTGTTCAGTACTCGGTTGTGTTCGCTAAATAAATGTGGTTCTATATACCAGTTGTTTCATTGTATTTTAAGGCTTAAACCCGCTAGAACAAGGATCAAAATTGCCCCAAGCTCTACAGCAAAGGAAAGTTTCTCAAAAAAAATGGCCAACTGCGAGTTGGACTCGCGTGCAAAGGGTTCCGAACGAATTTCATTTTTGTAACATGTTATTTTAACATTATAGACTTCTTTAAGGTTTTCCTGTAATTTTTAGGTTTTATTTTGCACTTTTTGTTTTCAAGATTTTAGGATAAGTAGTTTCGGAGATAAGGGAGAATGGTAAATTTTCGCCTAATTTCATGAATAACTTCAAAACCATTTATTTTAAAATTATTTAAAGTATATAATTAAAACTCACAATAAACCCTTTCATTTGATAATTATGTCACACTGAAAACTTTTTTTATTTTTCTAGTTTGTCCCCCAAGTACAGACAAATAGACAGACGCCCGAGTGATAGTATAAGGGTTTCGTTTCTTACGGATGTTAGGTTAGGTTAGGATTTTAGAAACCCTTCAGCCGGGGATTGCGGATGTCGCATACGTTCCCGTGATCCCCGGCGTAGGTGGGAGATGGAACACCGGGGTGGTTTTAGTCAGTAAGAGTCTGACAGACCCCTCCACCCGCCCCAGGGTGGAGGATTTCCATGAGGATTTCCCCCCGAGATCAAAAAAAAAAAATGGATTTTAGAAACCCTTAAAGTGATTAAAATTAATATAAAAATATAGCATACTTTCACGCCATTCCTTCAGCCATAAAATTGTGCTATGAAAATTCGTTCAAGTGGTAGTAACTCTATCTTCTTACCGTGTCGATGGTTTAACACATTATGTTGTTTACGCCCATCACGTAGCTACGTTCGCTTCGCTGTATAGGGAGCGTGTAGGAACTATATAATACAGCAAAGAAGTGAGAGTGTCACTGTCAAATAATGATAAAAGTTTTGAATTTACAATACTGGATAGCACGGTTTACGCTGTGCATGTTCACCTGATGGGAGTGTTTAGGAGCTAGGGAGCAGCACAGAAGCGTCAATGTCAAGTATTTGGGCGGAAAAAGTTCCGAATTTGCAACACTAAATGGCAGAGTCGTCGCCGTGCACGTTGCCTTGTTTCTTTTTTTTTAGGATGGGAAATCATTAAATGACTTCTTCCGCTCTGGTTGGAGCGGAAGGGCGTGTCAGACTCTTACTGACTTAAGCCCATCCGTGTTCCTTCTAAAGCCCTTTGCGTTCCAGGGCCGCGGTGACTCTTTCGAGCAGGCTCTGGCCCTAGCGAGTCCCGTCTTCTACGCTGACATCTCATCGAGGCGCGCGTGGAACACAACGCGCCATCGACCCGGGTCTGGTGTTGATCGGACAGCGAGCCACCCAACGCTCGCCGTCCGCAGGCCCGCGCCTATGGTGGCCGGGGATCGCCCTGCGACTCCCGACGCCCGGGGCGTCTTCTCCTGTAGCGGCGATGGGGCGAAAGCCTTGTCTTTCCCTCGCGCGGCCCGCCTTATCCTTCGCTAGCATTACTGCTTCGCAGGAGGTGACCGCTTCTCAAGCCTCCTCGCTCCGGACCATGGATTTATCCAGGACCAGACGCGTGAGGTCGCCGCCGCCGATCGCCTCCACGCCATTCCATTCCATTTGAAATGCCTAACGGGGCATCTGCGAGTTGGCTTCAGCCCCTCGTAAGTCTACCTAAGGTCCGGGACCCTGGGGTTCCGAGATTTTCAAATGCATCATAACGAAAAATGTATTTTTCAGAATATTTTCCTTCCTAGACATGAGGTTATGTTAAACGGGAGACAGAACAAGAAGAAAAAGAACAAGTATATTTAACAACATTTATATTTTAAAATAACATTTATCTATCTACATTACATTTCAATTAGTTTCCTATCTACCTTTGGACGAGTTATTGAGGTCGTTACAAATCAAATACAAGTTACAATATATTTGTGACAATAGTAAGGTACGTACGATGCTGTAGCCAATGGTATGTCAACATCGATGAAAAGTATTATAAAAATCTTAACTAGGTCATACTATAGATAGGTACGTCACCGGAAAATTACAAACGCCGTAAGATTGCAAAATATCGCTTGAAATTGTAAACTATTTCTTTTATAAGACACGAATATATTGGAAACTATTGAATTTGAATGGGATTTATTGTATAGGTATGTCTCCGGAGAATTGCAGACTCCGTAAGATTGTAATAAATCTTGTTTAGATTATATTTCTCGAAATATTATGAAAAAATAGTTTTAATTAATCCCACATAATCCCATATATTATTCAGGGTTCTGAACCACTGTACCCAGTTTTTTTGTTTGTACGAGGTAATATCTATCATACTTTTTAAGTACAAATTCGATTACGAAAATTCTATTATATGAAATTCTGATAACTGACTACACTATCGCTGAGCTACGCTTTTCATACCGGAAAAGGCATGGTTCTTGCGGGATAGGCCATCGGGGACAAACTGCGGGAAAAAGGCTAGTAATAAATAATAAAGACGGCTTCTCATACTTGCGTTAACAAGAACTTTCGCTGAGTGTCAATACAGACTAACACGAAAATGAAATAGCATCGCTGCTTTTAAAAAGATCTTAATATTTATCGATGTTGACATTGTACAAAATAATGGCACGTTATAAATATAAGTAAACAAGTATGTATATTATATTAAAAGTTATATTTTGATAGTGCAATACAAATTAGATAGGTACACACTCGCAATGTGGTTAAGTTGCCTTGCAGAAATGCCATACTAAGTCCGCGATTGTACAATTTTGACGACGGATCTTGGCGACCGTGAAGTACGCGCAGAAGGTTGCGCAGTAACGTTTTTTAGGAACCAAATAGCGACGTGCGCGGGGCGGAGTAGGCTACAGATGAGATTGGTCATCCCTTTTTGCTTACTTCGTAAGCTTTGTGCGTATTCGGCAATGAATACTACTACTACCTAGGTAATTATATATCACTCATGCGTCAACATTAGTGTCTTCTTCGGGTATATATACCATATCTGTTTTGAGTACAGTCGGTAACAAAAGTTTTAGCTGTGATTTCTGTCGTTGTTGTTAGTATTGTTGATTGTTATTGTTTTTGTTAAGTTTTTGTTTAGAGTGATAAATACAGTTTAAAGACAAATAGGTAAACAGGAAAAGCAATAAAAATTACCTATTGCATTAAGTCCGCCTTATGTACCACTATCTTCGATTAAAGTGTAAATAAATAAATGTATGACAATTACCTGTTTGTGATAGAAATCTGCCGTTATTGAAAGGTGATTCGAGTCGAAATTAAAACATACATACGCAAAAGTTCGCAGAGCCTATGTCCACACTCGCCAAAATCCATTGTTTTTTAGTTTTATAAATATGGTTAAATAAATATGGTTTAAATAAAGTTTTTTGCACTATCAAAATAAAGCACTGTATAAAAAGCTCGGTTTGGTTGGTTCATACCAAATGCAACTGTGGTTAAATGTGCGTTGCAGCAACGGTTGCAATGTTACTACCAAGTTGTTTAATAGGATCGTCTTGACGTTTCTGACTTTCATGGCATGACACAATAACTTTGTTAGAAGGTCAAGACATGAAATAGAAAAATAAAACGCATCAAATGCCAAAATTTTTGTCCAGAAGAACCCAATAAATTATTTGTAAAGTATGAGATATCATATAACGCGTTGCTGCAACGCGTTGTGCATTCAGTGTGATCAATACTTAAAATGGCAACAGTATTAAGGCTGGATTTCAATAAATTGAATACAAAATCTGTCTATATACATTGTTTTGAGCACCTATTTGATTTAGTAACTTTATTTACATTATTTACAGATCTGTTTACATTTTACAGTCTTGTGATGTTGTGACTTCTGGTGGGTTTACGTTCGAGATATAGTTTTACAATAATAGGTACAGATTTATTTCCACTCCGACTATGAAGTAATTTAAAGGTAAATTAATATAAATACTTAAATAATTAACAAATGATATAGGTAAGTCTCTAAAACTTAAACATAAACATTTTTTTTACATTTTCACAGCTGGCAACACTTTTGTGCATTTATGTATTGTTATTTAAAAAAAAACAACAATTTAAAATAATTAAAATAAATACATTTCATAATGATATGACTACTTCTGTGCTTGAAATTAATTTTAAAATATCAATTCCTTTTTGAAGACATACTGGCACTACAAAATATCTAAGAAAAAATAACAAGAGCTTAAAAATAATGAAGATTGTATCAATACCAATAGTTTTCGTTATGAACGTAATGAATTTGACTTATTTAATTTAATGGTGATTATTGATCTTGTAAATCGAATCAACAATCTACAAAAAATGCCGATTACAATATCTTTTTTTTACAAAAATTAGGAACAACATTCCATAGGAACATTACTTTCGAGTTCCTTTTTGCATCTTTAGTTTTCTGCGGTCCTGGTAAGACAGATTATGGGCACACATTTTTGGTGCCATGACAGAAGAGGTTTAATCCGAATTTGTAGCATTTTTCTAGTTGTTACCTCATTTTAGCTGTTATTTGAGCGCTAAGACAGTTTGTGCAATTAATATGTACGTTTAGGATTTTTCTTTTGTCTAAACCCGTGCTTAGTGCTAAGTTATAGTTTTTAATCGCACGACAGTAGTAATAGTATCACTTGACTCACGAAAAACGCCTTTAATTCTTCGTAATAAATAAAGGCCATGCTATGTACGTTATGGTCGTGCGGTCAACGTCGCTCTAGCAAGACCTTTTACCACAATGAGAAATACATTTCTTACGTCAATCTTCGTAAGTTCTAAGTCCTAGGTGTACCGACGAAGACTCTTGCCTACCAGGGCAGCATAAAGTGTTGAGATGTAAATTTGGACTAAGGGAATCGTATGACTGTCGTACCGATTGCGTCGTCGCTGCACGCATGAGCGAGTGCGCTCTCGAACTCTTGTGGGAGGTATACCTGTAATCGAAATGTTTTGTTAAAATTGGCATTATTATCATCGCTACAACACCGGCTTAAAGCCAATTCTTTATTATATGTTTAAATATTAAGGCGAGTGATATTAGTTATATGCACAGACCAGGTAAGCACAAAAATGAGGAGGTCTTTCCACAGCAGTGGGTGCAACAAGATTGTCAACATCGACTCTTAAGCACCAAGATATCAAATAAAATCATTTAAGATATTTCGCAACCGACGGCCGAGGAAACAGGTTACCTACTGCATCTTGGTTAGCCCTGCCGTGGTTGATAAGGCTAGGCGAAGACGACTATTCTTAATTGCGTTTCTTTTTAAATTGGTGAAATAACACCTTATTTTGAAGGGTCTATCTATGACGTTTTAAAACTATCATGGTGTGGGACGAAAACGGAGCTATATACGAAGCATAGCAATATCCCGTTCTCACAATGAAACTATGCCATTGGCACATCATAACCAGGCCCCCAGATGTGTTGACAGAAATACACCCCCTGTTTTGGGGTGATTAGAGGCTCAATGCTCGATGGTTGCCAATGATGACGGGTGATAGCTACGGGGTAGTTCTCACCTTATCAAGTATGGGAGCCATTGCTCCGCGGTCGACTAGCTTGGTGAGAGTGTCCAGTCCGTCTCTCAGCCGGAACCTGTCTTCTAGCCAGTCAGTATTAGAACCACAGCCTAGCAGCCACTGAAACCACGAAATAGCGTATCACTAATATGTTAATGAAATGTCTTGCTATGAGCTACATATTCAGTCTTCATCCATACTAAATGGGAAAGTGTGTCTGTCTGTCTGTCTGCAACCTCTTCACGCTGAAACCGCTGAACCGATTTAGATGAAATTTGGTAAGTATAGAGATAGTTTGAGTCCCGGAAAAGGACATAGAATAGTTTTTATCCCAGAAATCATCCTTTAAGGGGGTGGAAGTTTGTATTTGTGGAGTCCGTCAATATTGAAAATAAAACCATGAACTGTTGTGTATTTAAGCACTTGATAAAAAATAAATAAACATGTTTAAGCGTTTTTAAAAATAAAAAATGCTGCCCAGAGTAACTATTCCACGCGGACGAAGTCGCGGGCAACAGCTAGTAATGATATAATTGCTTAGGTCCTGCAAACCTTTTTTTTTAGTTAAAAATGAGCTCTTTCCTTTAGTTTGCCATGTGTTACTTCCCAGAATTTGATCTTTATTAGCTACACAGGTTGTGTTTTTTTTTTTCTAAATCAACCGGTTCGATTTTAGGAATATCGATTTTTCAAAGTTTTAGTTTTCATCAAAATCGGGCGGGCTCAAGACTCTTTTCAGTGTTTTTCAATATTCCTTGTAGTATCGGATTTGACCCCTCACGCATACTTTAAAAAATCACCATGTATCTACCCTGTACATTGTTCGCAAAAAAATTTTTTTTTCTTTACCCTATAATGTCCCACTGCTGGGCAACCGCCAAACACTCTTCTCCTGTGCCGTCTCGAATCAGCCCTTGCGGTACGCGTGCAGGTCATCCCGCCTCCGCTTTCGGTTCGCGATTATATTTAAAAAGCACAAATAACACTTTGCCCGATTTGAGAATCAAACCCAGGACCTCGTGTCCAGCAGTAGCGCTTGCGACCAAAAGACCAACGATACAGTCATTTTATATTCATGACAGGACAACATTATGCATCATTCGATTAAATTGGGTTAACGATACATCAGAAGATCTCATAAATAGTGAGGAATTGAAGAAACGATCGCTTAAAATATAGAAAAATTAACGCACCCTGAAGACCCGGTAGGTATAGAATGTAGTGGCGAATATGATGGCGAAGGGCGTCGGTAGTCGGTCGGTGATCAATGGGCCCGGTCGCAGGTCCAGGAAAGCTCTGCGCGGTGCTGTCGCCCTGGTGAACAATTAGGTGTTAATGTTTTGTCTAGCCTTATCGCATTATTTGAGAGTCCTTACAGTGTAACCAAAGCAAGATGTTTCTAACTAATATTATAAATGCTAAAGTTTGGATATAGAGAACGGATCTGGATGAAATTTGGCACAGAGATAGATTATAGTCTATAGGTTATTTTTTATCCCGGGAGTATGTTCCCTTGGGATATTAATCCGACTCTCGCGTGGGCAAAGCCGCTGGCAGACTTGTAATTGTATAATTTATCTAGACAACATGTTCAGAGTAACAACCTCAGGTTTTGAGCTTGTCTCGGTGATCTAAGTATCGTATGTAACATTTGACGGATCCAAACGATATATCGCCACGTTTAGAATATGAATATCGGAATTTCGGAAGGATAAATAATCTTTCAGAATCTGCAGCAGGGGGTGGGCGCTTCGGCAGGTTTTGATGTACAAACGGGGGGCAGAAACTCTTAGATACTGAAACTATTGAATAATGATACCAAGCCTACATACTTGAGTAGAGCAGGTTTGTTGGCGAGCGTGGGCGGCGGCACCTCAGCGGCGGCGCAGGCCAGCACGGCGTCCCACGGGCCCGTGCGCTTGGCGCGCGCCTCCAGGCTCGTCCACGCGCCCGTCTCGCGGTTACCTTCGATATCCACGAAGTCTTGCGCGCCTGGTAACATTTAATTATCAAAATCATCTGTCAATCTTTTCCCAACTATGTGAGGGTCAGCTCTAGCCTATCCGGAACTCAGATACAGCTGAATAACATTTTTATTACATGGAGCAATTTCCTATTCTATCTCAATATATTATCACGTCCTTTTTCCCGCACCACAAATTTAACACATCTCTCTCCGTCTCTGTCGATCTTCCTCTTTCTATTCATCGTTTCGTATGAAATTATCAGGGACAGAAATATGTTTATACTACACCTGCTTGGAAAGTACCTTGATACTTTATCAAATTTACGGTAGAAAGTACGTCATTGCATATCGAACAAATATGCGGGGAGAAAACGCATCTGAGCGGGAGAGAAAAGTGTATGAAAATCCATTTCTTACGTGGTTTTTCTTTTTTAATTTTGGGTAAGACTATGCGCCGGTAACCTAAATATCAAAAGCCAAAAAGTTTTTACAGTGAGTTTTTATCTCCAAGTTCGCAAAATGACACTGGCCACTAGCTGTGTGTTGGATGGTGTCGGGCTGGCAGTGCGACCCTGCGGCGGCAGGATAAACAATTTGAAAAAAGAACATGTGAAAATTGCAGACGCCATTGGCGCCATTTCCAATTTGTGTGTTGTTTGAGGATTCAGTTTTAACTGCAACAATTTCAATATAAATTTCAATTAGTAAAGATTTCGTTTTTTATTTTCCTTCTAGGTGTAGTATAAAGCACTATGTATCACTCGAGAGAAACTGCGATTCCCGATCTTGGGTGTTTTAAAGCCCTCGCCTACGGCTCGGGCTTCAAACGACACCCTCGACGGTAATCGGTCACTTTCTCCTCTCGGTGAACAATGTACTATTCTTCTGTCATCGTTTGTAATTGACAAAGATGGAATGATCTTTTATACTACACCTGCTTGGAAAGTACCTTGATACTTTATCAAATTTACGGTAGAAAGTACGTCATTGCATATCGAACAAATATGCGGGGAGAAAACGCATCTGAGCGGGAGAGAAAAGTGTATGAAAATCCATTTCTTACGTGGTTTTTCTTTTTTAATTTTGGGTAAGACTATGCGCCGGTAACCTAAATATCAAAAGCCAAAAAGTTTTTACAGTGAGTTTTTATCTCCAAGTTCGCAAAATGACACTGGCCACTAGCTGTGTGTTGGATGGTGTCGGGCTGGCAGTGCGACCCTGCGGCGGCAGGATAAACAATTTGAAAAAAGAACATGTGAAAATTGCAGACGCCATTGGCGCCATTTCCAATTTGTGTGTTGTTTGAGGATTCAGTTTTAACTGCAACAATTTCAATATAAATTTCAATTAGTAAAGATTTCGTTTTTTATTTTCCTTCTAGGTGTAGTATAAAGCACTATGTATCACTCGAGAGAAACTGCGATTCCCGATCTTGGGTGTTTTAAAGCCCTCGCCTACGGCTCGGGCTTCAAACGACACCCTCGACGGTAATCGGTCACTTTCTCCTCTCGGTGAACAATGTACTATTACATTCTTTTGTTTCTAATGCATAGGCTTGAATACAACTGAGATTTTTCTAACATAAAGTTGAAGAAGTATCTTTACCTAAGTCCTTCAAGGTGAGCGCGGCGTGCCTGGGCGCGACCACGGTGACGTGCACGCCCCACGTGCTCAGCAGCTGAACTAGCGCACAACCCTCGCCGCTAGCTGCACCGCATACCGCCACGCTGCAATACAACTTTTTTACGGTTATGTTATACTGGTATATGTAGGTCAGGTTGAACGAAAAGTTAAATGAAGACTGGCTTTGAAACAGTAAAAAGCGAAATTGGAAACTACATAAAATGCTTGATTGATGAAGGATTTTTGGGTGGTTGAATGACATTGTCAAGAGAGAGCGAGCAGTGATATATGATGTAAATATTCGCAAAATGCACTGTGGAAAAAAAAAATACATTGAAAAAAGGAAGATGGCGGCTTTAGTTCCAATTAGCCTCACCCGAAAAGATCCTTATACAGTTTGAGCGTTTACCGTTTTCCTTTGCAGTTCTCAGGAGTATAGGACAGGTTCCGGAGAGCTATTAGGGCTTCGCCCCCCGCCCAGGGCAAGGACGCCGCCGTGTCAGCTGCCAGATTACGGGGACGCTTGCTCACCCGGGTACTAGGAGAACAAAGATAGAAAGAACCTTATCATCATAACTCTGCAGAACTGGATAGCTCCCAAGCTGGACCCGCATGAATATTTTTAAAGTCTTCATGTTCAGTTAGAAAGAAAGGGACGGCGATAAGCTATATAGCTTTATCTCTCTCTTTCTAGCACTAAAAGAGATTATGACTGCTGTCTCTTTCTCTTCTAGGATGTCATGAGAAATGTAAGAACATGTATCCGTATGGACATGAACTCCGCCTACAATGGCCACTGTATGATGAATTGATGACGCAGGACATTATTTGTACGTTTTTATTCATTTTCAGTGATGAAGTGGACTACTAAATAGGAGGAAACTGATGATAATTATACTTCATTGTTGGCCCGACTGTAATAATGATGTAAAGTTGGAACCCAGTTAGGTACTCTAACAAGCTGTATTTTTTTCATTTGTAAGCTGTCACAGGCTCCATTATTAAATGCCGCTTTACCAGGCTTGCATAGACCCTCAAGAACTTACCTGCGAATAGTTAGCAGTTCGGTGGCCGCACCGCCGCTCCATTCTGATACGCAACCCCATACTTCATCACCCATTTCTAAGTCTGTCACACCTTGACCGACATCTAGTACTACACCTGGAAGAAAATAAGACCACTGTTTGATTAGCGTTTCTACAGTACTAATATTATCAATGTAAAAACGTTTGGATGTTTAATATTCCATCATGAATCAACAAATGACGTATTTGGATAAAACTTGGCACTCGGAGAGACCAAAATCTGGATTCCGAGAGAATACCTTGATTAAAATCATTATTGTTCCTAACAAAAGATGGTTTTAATTAAGGTATTCTCTCGGTAAACCCGATATCTCGATATTTGTCTTCCAAACTTATTGGGGTGAATAACAAAACCAACAGAACACAATATATTTGCCGATATATTTTTGTGCGGGTGAAAAAAAGTTAAGCCAAAAATGGAGAATTCCTTCCTTTTTTTAATACGGTTAGGTATTACATAAAATCCTCCACAGCTTATTTCCTTCATTTCGTCCGTCAGTCATGTCAATTTCGAAATACCTGACTCTCGCTTGAACTAATAGGTGACCATAAGCAACCAGGAGCTTACCCGCGAACCCTCTGCCCACGGTGACGTGTCCGCGGTAGATCAGCGACCGTAACATTTGTGCGCGCCCGCGTAGCGCGCCGCGGTCCACCGTGCAGATACTGAACGCTTGCACGCGTACTAACACCTCGCCCGTACCCGCACCTGGGGAACAAAATCAATGAACTTATGACATACATGTTTTCCTCATAATTTCTTTAAGTTCAACAAGAACAATTTATTTAATGCCAATATCGTATTTTTTTTCGAAAATATTTTTTTCTATCTTTAGATAAATTTTATCAGAAGAACAGACAGATTACGAAGGTTTGATAGTTTTGTATAGAAAATATTTAAATCCGTCGACTAACAAATAAACTGATCATATTAAAATCCCGACTTACCAGGTGCCACGGCGTCCTCTACCAAGATAACAGACTGGTCCGCCTGTGAGTGCAGAGCGCGCGCGTGCGGTCCGCCAGGCACGCGCCGCGCCACCTTCAGCCCAATCAGCACGCCGGCGCTGCCGCCCGCTACCACGCCGCACGCGAAGATTAGCATGCTGCGACGCCATACTGCAAGAAACGTTAATATTTTATGCAGTATTCTGCATGGTTACTTCCCTTCCTTCTCCTAAAATTGTTTGTCCGAAAATCATTATCCATAACACGTTTGCTATAAACTTCAGTAACCATAATGTTCAAAATTCAAAATGATTTACATAATTACCTTTAAGTACCTACTTCTAAAACTATTCTGACATAATAACGAATAGGTACCTTCTATAAAATTCAATAGGGAATATGCATGAAAAATATATTTATTATCTATACACTTTATCGAAAATATACAACAAATACATTACTAACAGTGAAATTAGAATCAAAATTGATCGGAAAACAAACGAGATATAACTATTTTAAACAAATATATCTGTCTCTCTCGCGGAGACGCCGTTTTCTATGGCAGCTGTATAGGCGACATAGTATTTGACGTCAGAGTTCGTATCGGACTTCTCTCCCTAACTAACATCTTTGAAGCTTCATAACTACAAATAAACGTTTTGACTTTGACTTTGACATCGCTGATGAAGGTATTTAAAAATATATTTCGTAATTGTTTCAAAGTCAAAGTCAAAACGTTTATTTCAATTAGGCCATTAAACGGCACTTTTGAACGTCATCGTTGACAGTTCAGTAAAAAAAAAAAAATTAAATTAATAAAGTGTCTCTACTGTCCATTCGGAAAGGTAGATTCTTATGGAGAAGAACGAACAAGAAACTCCATAGTTACTCTTTTCAAATAATGATGTTACAAAATTTGGTATACAAAAATTAATTTAATATTATGTGAGGACGATGTGTGAGACGACGAGGACCCAGAGTATGCTACTTATAAGAACAAAGTATCAACAGCAGAGGTAAACTTATTCATTTTCTTAAGATATTTAGGTAAATTGTACTCACATATTTACAAACATTGGAACCATTAATTAAACAGTGTGTGAGTCAACAGAAAAATAAAAACACAAAGAAAGAAACAATATATCTATAAAGTTCATAAATCAACCAGTTTGATTTTGTCTACACCCTTGATTGTTCTATGGAGCAGGACCAGCATGTTTCCAAGCATTCTTATCCTGAATGTAATCTTCTAATTTGTAATATGCTTGTTTACAAAGTGTACTTTTAACATAAGTTTTAAATTTTCCTTCATTTAGTTCTAATATGTCAGAAGGTATTTTGTTGTAACATTTAACACAATATCCAATGAAAGAAGTGTGGACTTTAGCTAATCTAAAAAATGGTTGATCTAATTTGTCTTTATTTCTAGAATTAAAATTATGTCTATCACTAATTTTTAAGGCTCGACCGAGATCTCGGTCTCGGTCTCGGTCTCGGCATTCTCGGCTACAAATCCAACCGAGAAATTTGTCTCGGTTCTCGGCTAATTACAGCCGAGATTCTCGGTCATGACCGAGATTGTAACTTTGTTCGGATCGGCATTCAAATTTTACTGCGCGTGGCCACGGGCCGCAGCGCGAAATCGATTGGTGTAAGTGCGTGAGAAAGCTGAATTGTGATTGGTTGAAGTCCTGGCTGGCGAACTGCGGCCGGCCGTTCGAGCAGTATTTGTAATTGTTTATGTGTGCAATAGTAATGAATGGAAGTTTGTTTAAACACAATAAATTAAAATTAGTTCTTTTAAGTGCTGTGATTACTTGTTGTTGATACTTATAGTTTTGCGGTGGAATATAAAGCGGGTAAGTTAAATTGAGATAGATTAAGATAATGAAAATGAAAATCACGCAGAGACGATGAAGAGCAAGCTACTGGATGCACTTAATCAGCGGTTTTCAATTGTTAAAAGTTGTTTGCCACTAGTTACTGCAACACTGATCGATCCACGGTTTAATACTAAATATCTAACTGAAAGCGAAGTTAACTCAGCCAAGCCTCATATTATCGAGACTCACTCTCAATGAAAATGTAGGATCAGATTCTCGTGAGACGACATGGGCATCTTCAACTAACTCGTCAAACATGGCTGCAACAAATCAATCCAACTTATGGGCAGCTCATGATTCGATAGAGTTGGAAGACGAGCCAATGACCAATGACGAATACAGTTTAAGCTCTTTGATCGAAATAGCGCTAGAAAGCTTCCGTAGAGAGCCAAGATTGCAAAGAAATGCTAATATTTTTGAGTATTGGTTTTCGTTACCTTATAAGGTGCACCTTGTAAGCCTGCAGCAAATAAGTTTATCTGCGCCGCTAGCACTAGCGTAGCAAGTGAACAACTGTTTAGCGAAGCTGGACAATTGTATGACGAGAGGCGACACTCTTTGAAGGGCGAAAATGCCGAAAAATTGCTTTTTTATGTTTGAATATAACGTTATTTAACTTTGATTATTAAACCATTTAATTTTGAAAGTTAAATTAAAAAGTTAACAGTATTCATTTTTTTTTTCACGCTTTGTTCTTTGTTATTCTCTGTCTCGGTCTCGGTCTCGGCCGAAAACGAAAATCCCATCTCGGTCGAGCCTTACTAATTTTACTAAAAAGATGTCGATTCTTCCGCACATACATAATATTTTCATAAATGAATTGGCAAGGGACTGTCATAATATTAATCTTTTTAAAAGTTCCCTAAGAGAATCACGGCGACGCAGATTATAAAGGGCTCTGACAGCAGCCCGACCCCACAGCAAAATACCGTACGACATAATGCTGTGAAAGTAACTAAAGTAGACCAAACGTGCGGTTTCTACGTCTGTTAACTGTCTTATCTTTCTAACAGCATACGCGGCTGAGCTTAGACGACTCACAAAAGATGTTATATGAGCATTGTAATTTCTCGTCCAATGTGATACCTAGGAAAACTGTCTAATTAATGAACTCCAGTTTTTCTCCATTCAATATGATGTCACATTCGCTACTTTTAACATTTGGTAAAGAAAATCTAATACAATTAGTTTTTTTTTATTTAGAACCAAGTTGTTTGCCGTAAACCAATTTTAGACCTGATGAATAGAGCTATTGACGTCGTCAAGATTTTGTGAACGTCGGTCTATTTTAAATATTAATTATGTGTCATCCGCAAATAATATCATCTTTGGTTGATTTTTAAGTAAAAAAAAAAAATGGGGCAAATCATTTATGTAAACTAAAAAAAGGAATGGACCCAATGTTGAACCCTGAGGAACGCCCATGTTTACTAGAGCTAACAAGTTTTTCATTTTGCAAATAAAAAAAATGCGTGCATATTCCTGCATGTGCATATTCCCTATTATAGAGAACAGAGGCGGCGCGCCCTCGCGTCTGCTGCGCACTGCCTCCCAGGCCCACGCCGCCTGTACTCACCTCTGTCGTGCCACAAGGCCACCAGCTCTTCGTACAGCAACACGGGCGACAGAGGCGGCGCGCCCTCGCGGATGCGGCGCACTGCTTCCCTGGTCCACGCCGCGGCGCGCTCGCGACCCTCCGCGATCAGCTCGTGATGCCAGATATTGTGGAATGCGTCGTGGATCTGTAGCCGACAATGTGTGTGTGTTAATGGTCCGAAAGCTAGTAAATATTTTGTGTAACCCCTAACACAGAACTACAAATCTGGCCAGGGAGTAGCGGTTCTAAATGAAATAAACCCTTATATTTTCAAAGTTACGATTTGTTTTATTAAAAACATCCTTGAGAGAAACTCTCAAATGGAAAAGTTCATCAGACATTATAGAGAATGCATAATAATACAAAGTTAACATACCTTTTGAAGAGCATCCACTGTAGTCTGGACAGCATCGCTAACTCTGGACTTTCCATTGTCTGCAACAGTTTTGGCAGCTACCTGATCAAATACATGTGAAATTAGTGCTTATAAGTATGAGACAAAGTATACAAGTATTTTATTTAATTTTTTTGTGTGTAAAAGATGAGAAATGGGCGAAAGGAACCACCAAATGGTTTCCATTACACCTTACACGACATCTCGGCAGACCACATATTATGAAGGTGAAACTTAAGAAAAAAGAAAAAGAGAATACTGCAGTACTATTTCTTTTGTATATGATAAGTCACATTCATGAGGAATGAAATAGGCTATACGGGAACGGGAAATTCCTACGGGAACGAGAAAAAACGGGATATACATATATGTACGAAGTCGCGGGCAACAGCTAGTTAGAAATAAAAATCAATTTAAATATTCTAAAACTACAATTAAATTCGAAATAAAAATAAATGAATGTTGAAATTAAAACTAAAATGACAAATACCTCCATCATTTATTTCACACTTTATATCAAAAATTGAAATAGAAACTAAATGGAGTAAGTATAAGTACTAAAGCACAAAATTTTGTGGAAATGTTAGTGAGAGGCTTTAACCCAGCAGTGGGGCAAAATAGGCTAGACAGATAAGTTTTTCATAAATTGGGCAATAGTCCCAATTTATGAAACACTTATCCTGTCTAGTAACAATGTTACTTACTAGTCTTGTGTAGTACTCGAACAAACTAGTTCGTAAGAGCGCTCACAGGCGAACTACGCGAACTAGGTCCCAGATCCGCCGCTCTTTAGTTTGTTAGTTCATTTGATATAACCTACCTTATTATATATTATGTATTATATATTATGTTTAATATGTACCTAAGTTATAACATCGCCTTGGATGTATCTGTAAAGGTGTTATAATAATGAATGAATGAATGAATAAATAAATAAATAAAAAAAATAAAAAATGATATCTAGCGAGAGTGCACGGAGCTGCCCTACCTAGTTGTGTCGCCGCTTACTTACTAACTGATGCACTTCTCAATGTTCAATGCAATGCAATATACAAGCTTCTATTTACAAATTTGGAACAAACACGTCATTTACTAAACCTTATAGGCAAGTTTCTATATTGAACTAATAAATTAATTAAAATACTACAATTAAAATGTAAGTAAAGTAAAAAATTAAGGCAAAATAACTACAAACCAAAGAATGCATATGATCATATGATCTGCCATTTTATCAGATCACTAGCTCAGTCAGCTCCCGTCTCGAATTACTGCATCGGGAACTAGTTCGAAAACGAGCCACAAACTAAAATGAGTGCTCCCGGTTGCAAACTATTAAGCGCAAGTCTATTAGTAACATAGTAAAGAAGAATAATAACCCGATAATTCCTGGATTAAGAATTGAAATTCTCTCAACCATAGAAACTAATCACCATGGACAAGACAAGAACTCATAAGGGTTTTATAGTTGTGTCATTTTAATTCTATCCAAGCTCTTTTAACCTTTTGCGTGTCTTAACAGATTTTTATCGTCCAATCCTGACCAAGCCCTTATGTGTAACTGTCCGACTTAAGACATTTGGAGCATTTTTTCTTATGTCGAACTGTGTAACTTAAGACACGCAAAAGGTTAACACATTTTTTGTAGTGTAACTAGAATATTATATGTGATACTGAAATATCTACAAGAGGTTTGGCCTATAAACTAAACTTACCAGTAAAAACTATAGGTAACCATTTATAATCAATCTTATATTCCCAATGAAATATTGGTTGGCTTCAAATAAACAGTTGTTTTAATTTAAAGAATACATTATCATTGTATACCTAAATATTGCATTGCTGAATTTTGTATGAATAAATTAGGTACCTATGTGGTTTTTGTGGCACAGGAAGATAAAACAATTTCCTGCGCGGACATAATAATTATATGTATGTACTTATTTATAGCATAAACTGATGTCATCAAACTAAAATTGATGAGGATTGGTTGTTAAGAATGACTAAAATAAATGAATTACATAAGTCCATGGTCATTAGCAGGTAAAGTAGGGCAATGACATCTCATTGTCATAACAAAAACAAACGGATGGGCCGTCTTAAACAGACTTCTGTGAAAAACTTACAATTTCTAAATTGTTTGCTAAAAAAAATGACGTGAATAACCGACGCACTTTCGCGCGAAACTACCAGGATCTCAGAAGTTAGCAAGAGTTACTTACATGCAATGCTTCGAGTTTTTCACCAGCTCTGTGCTTCAGTTCATCCATGTCAGAGCGTCACGAGCCGAGGAGGGTCAGCGTTAACCGCTCAAACTGTTAAATCACATCCAAAACCTTAACCTTTGGACACAATTCGGCCTAAATATTTGCAGTCCCAAAATAGACTGAATGTCACATTAAACACATCCACGAACTCATTTTGTGACAAAACTTAATAGTATTATTTACTTCTACTACAGCCTATCTTAGTAGTAACGACGGAAAACCATTTATAGTTACGTAAAATCAAAATTATTACCTAAACCAAACATAACCTCAATTTATTGTTTGACAGTTGCATTTTGCATAATTTGACAGCTTGACATATGACTGTGACGTTAGTAACGTTCCGTTTCACAAAGCAAACTGCATAGTCGAAACAAAACGAAATCGATTAAAAAATGTTTAGTATTAATTTACTTTCATATTAACAATGCTCTAATTGATGCGCATTTTGACTGCCGATGCAAACAGTAAAAAGATTGAAGGAAAACTATTATGGAACAGTTTCGCTATTTGCTTTGGTAGTAAGCTACATCCAGTCGGGCAGTAACATTACTTTTCTACACTAACTGTAAAAATTTGCTCCTTACCCTCACTTTTATGCACACAATGAAAATCAAACGATTTTCGCACTTGTACGGAAAAATTAAGCGACCAGCCCCCCCCCCCGTATTAAATTTATTGTATATAAAATAAACTGACCCCAGGTCTATTATTAAGTATTTCATTGTGTAATGAGCACCTGTGTGTAACCCATGTATCTATATAATTATACTATACTAGCACTGAGTAGCACTTCGCCCGCGCGGATTTAGTATAGGTACTCCAGAAACTTCAACGCCCCCCCGTATATACTTTAACGGGTAGTTTTTAAAAATTGATCGTAACAATTTATAATAGGTAATTAATTAGTCAGTCGTTTTTACCGCTGATCATGTTAAAGTGGTGTGCAGACAGAACAGATAGTAAAGTCCCGCATACCTCCACTGAAATGGGAGGATTCTCCAACTACACGGTTGTTGTGTCTGGTGGACAACTGCCCGATACCTAGTTGATATTAGGACTGTTGTATATTTATGTTCAAATCGCACGGGGAACTTTGCTTGCGCGATGCATGATTTCGTTGGTAGTTTTCACATTCTCACATTTTCATGCCGCTACATAAAATGTGGTCTCAGGATCAGCACAACTGTTGTGCCCATCATCCCGTTGGGGGTTGATTATGAAAAAACCGTTAGACCCGCTTCAATTTTACCCTTGTTAGATTGTTCATACCAATTTCCAAGTAAATTGAAGCAAACAATAATATCATCGGAATGGTTTAATTGAAATAAATGCTTTTAGTTTGAGCAACAATACTTTTGCAACAAACGTCGAGTTACGTGTGGTCAGTTTTAGATTTATCACTATTAAAGTTCTGTAGGCTCCGTTAATTTCCAAAAAAAAAATTGTAAACCTAGCGTATTGTGTAGAGCGGAGAAAAAAGGTTCTTATGATAGCCGTCGTCAACCATTTTGTAGAGGCATGGCAATTTTAAATGAAAATGATAGGTTGTCTGGTTGAATGACAAGTCATCGAAACAAACAAATCATGGTTGTAATAAAAATCACACATTTTATAGCGAATTATTTACTAAGTTTAACAAGTAAGTTTAGTCCTGGTGGAGGTCATTGTCGAGTGGGATCACATTTTCTGTACTATCGGCGCTGTCTGGTGCGTGTTCGGCTTCAGGCATCCCTCCAAGCACTTTGTCTATCCATTGTCGACTGTAGGATACCTGAAAAACATAGATTCAATCAGTTCATGTCTTACTTTTTATGAGCTCCTAGTATTAATATATACCTGACTCTTCTATGTACTACCCTGAAGTAGTAATTACCCAACAAATTGACACCACACTAAGCAGTTTTACTTGCAGCCTGATTAGCAGCAAGCAAAAGCTTTCTTTAATGCATTTGCCCGCAGGTATCAAAGGTGAACATTAGGTACTTAATTAAAATATTTAGTTTTAACGGTTTTAACATAATCTTCTGCACTAAAGGAGGCTAGAAGTGGTCGAAGACTGACTGATTTGATGCATTTATTACTCATTGTAAACTTCTTGTCTGGTCAGTATTTGCTTTAAAAACTAGAAAATAAAAATTATAAAGATAAATAATTACCTTGGCAAATACTCCTGGCTTGGACTTGTAGGCGCATTCTTCCGTTCCGGAAAACAGTGCTATGCCGTAAAGCGTGCCGGCGCGATTGAGTCCACTAAAAAGAACTGCCGGGTCACCTGTGTCACCCTGGTACCAAAACATTGAAACTACCGTTACTTTCCTCGGTCAAGGTATCTCGGAATTTTGCAAGTATAATGGACAATAATAATAATAAACACAGAGGGAGGGAGATTCAAATTCAAAGCGCCGCGGTTCAGAGTCTTGCGTGGGAAAAGGAAAAAAAAACAGTAATTTGAAAGAATTATACGAGAGGGAGAGAGAGACAAGATTCTACCAAGACGGTGTAGGTGCCTAGCAAGTGATCTCAAGCAATTTAATTGATTAATGTCAGGCTGGTGGGAACTACTGAAGTACTAACAGCACACAATGCAACGCCTTTAATGATGCTCTGCAGACAGATATTGTCGTGTTGCAAGTGATAGTCATTCCCGTAGATATGGCGACATTCCGCTTTGGGTATCTCTTTTACAATCATCCGCCGCAACTCTTGATTCTCACCTTCGCGGATTTGTCCAGTCACCTGTCAAACAGTTTGCAACTTCATTAGGCTAACTTCTTACTAGTTTCTAACATCCTAGTACTACTAGATTAGAAGTAACGTAACACTTGATCCTTTTGACACGTGCGATGGATGAATCAATGTGAAGTCTCTTGAACTCTGTTGAAATTGAAATGAAACTGTGTTTTAAACAGTACACTATCTCTATCGTTACGAAGAAATGTTGGGGGAATGGCCTGTCTCACTGTTATCATCGTAGTTAGAGTGACAAAGATAGTGTTCGGATTTTTTCGCAGATAATGATGGGTTTTGCAACTAGGTAGGGCCTTGGCAAAGTGCCAAATAGCTTACGGACTAACACTTTTCAATCATGATTACCTGGTACCCACGGAAGTAGATACCAGATTGATGGTCCACAAAACAACAAGAGAAAATGGTGAAATTTTATTTTGCTACATTTGACATTACAATTCTGGAAAATCGATTTTAGTGTTTTTGCGACCATTCGGCTCGTTAAATATGTGAGAAATTCACACCTCCACAGGGTTTTTTAGTTAGGAACAGTCAGTAATTACAAGCTATCGAGTTGGGTTAATTACCTAAGTAGTTTATCAAAATAACAAAAGCTTTGTATTACCACAGAACCGTATCCAGTGACCACAGTCTCTCCATACATCGGTGGCATTTCAGTATCAGGAAGTGCCAGTGTCACGGTTTGCATTCTGTTGTTTGGAATTATCGGCAGATTCACCTGTAATACCAGGATAGCATACATTTAAGGTAACAGTTGCTTCGAACTTAGATTTAAGGTATTTAGGTCACAACTTGGCCACGCTTGACTGTGTTTTCCTTATTCGTCAAAATGATGTCATACCTACAACGCGAATACATTAGTATACATAGGTATATCTAGCAGTGTTTTAGCCAAATAAATATTGGAATAATTTTGCCTGTGTTTAACATCACGCCAGTAGGTATTTCCTTAAGGGGTAGGCAAAGGTGTAGGTTACTGTGTAAGTCACCATTAACCATAGATTTAAATATTAAAATAGTGGCCAGACCGAACCGCGTTCACCATACAAATAAGGCGACATTTTTAATAGTTCCGAAAATTTAGTAAGTACATAAATTCGACAAAATGTAGGGAACAACTGTTTTTTTTTCTTCTAAGGAAGTGTTACCTGGTGCCTGGAAAAAAATGGTCTGTCATAAAAATAACCTTTCGTTTTTAAACTTTTTTGTCAAGAAACCTCGTGTTACCTTGACCATAGCCAGATTGTGTTCAGGATAGTACTGGTCCATCCTATAATCAGGGTGTCTCTTGATGTCCACCACTGACAGTATTCTTCCGCCGAAATCTCGAAACACAGAACCCATTCGAATCGACACCTCTTCGTTTGTTACGCTATTGGAAAAACAAAATGTTTTAGATACATTTACCTACATCTGAGTGCCAGCCAATTCTACTTACTAACTTTCAAGCAATGTTCGCATTCGCAACTCAGTCGCAATCTGTCAAAAATGTATGAAAATTAAGGCTTTTTGACAGTTTGCCACTGACATGCGATTGCGAACGGTGTTGAATTTAGTCTTCTAATTCAAGAATATTCGAGCTAAGGAAGGATTTCGCGGTGATTTGATTTTCGAAATGATCTCTTTGACCTTATGTGAGTCTAGTCACACAGAAGCACGGAGACATCACTCATCATAACCTAGGTACTCTAGGATTGAAGGCAAAAAATCAAAGCATCATTTCAGAAATCACCATCGTTCGTCTAGCTAGGCTCTCTGTCGTCCGGCACACCTAGGAAAGAAGCTACGAAATTCGCTACGCCAGCCATCACCAAAAAGTCAACAGTATTTTTTCGCGCTCAAGCAACATCCTCATTGTTTATGTTATCCTAGGAACAATATCATCTATAACTCCTTTCGATTTTTAAAGAATAAGAACTTACTAATCGAAGCATTGCGCCGCAGTGAGAATCCATTGTCTACCAACTATCGCGCCACCACACCAATGTTTTCCATGTAATCTGAAAATTAAGAGTTACAATTAAAAGTTTCATGAAAATGCAGATTTTTTGCAAAAAAAACTAGGCAGGTTTTTTATTAATTTGCGTGTATCCAGAATTTATTAATTTAGTAGGTACCTCACGGACACAGTATAAGGATAATCTTCGAGACAAACTAATCCAGTCTCAGTTGTTAGTCTTTTTCTCCTTACGTGTGAGAGATCTTCTTCCATCTTAGGCGGAAACTCACATTCTAAATCTGTCCTCCTTGTGGTGGGATCTGAATGAAACAAATTAAATAACTCTTATAGCCTTCTCATCTCTTAGTACCAGACTAAAAAAAAAATCTTCTATAGAAAAACAATACCTACTTATTTTTTTTCGTTCTTGTAAAAAAAAAAGAGGTAGGCCAGTCCGTCAGAACCTTGCAAAAATGTAGGCATTTCGTGCGAAGTTTGATAAGGTAGGAAACATTATTTTCCTGCCTGATCATCCTTTGCATTAATTACTAATACCTCCATACTATTTTTTTATATCAATGTTACCAACACTACAATATAAGCTGTTTTTACCTAGGTAATACTAATATCTCAAACCTCAATATACTAGATAAGTAACAAAATATGGATCAATTGTGACCGAAAAAAAAATAATTTTTAATTTCGATTTAAATTTAAAATTCCTAACTTTATTTTGTTCTTGAATCGTGTTTTTGATCTAAGCTTAACGAATAATACAAAAAAAAAAAAAAAAACAGGTGTCTGAAAAAAACCAAATCGCGTTTATTTCAACAAAAGCTAGGAACATCAAAATTTCTCTAGTTTTTTTAACCGTACCTGTGTAAATTATAGATAAAACTGATTTATTTTATTTTGACACAATTACACATTTTAACCCTTAGGAATGTCGTTCAAAAATAAATACGAAATTTAAAAAAAAATATTTAGTGTGTTTATTTTTTTGAAGTGAAAACTTCTTTAGCGGCGTTGTTGTGCACTTTTTGGGATGGGTAAAACATGTGAAATTCGCGTCAGGACACGTGACCTGATCGAAAATTCGTAAGACGGAGGGAGAGTTCTGAAGTGTTACATTTTTAATGTACCTAATATAAATTGTCATAGTTATTTATGTACTATAGCGCAATAAATGAATATTATATTTTACCACATAAATGATAGTTACTGTTGATACTGATAATTAAAGCAATTCGTGCGAAATTATTCCCTAACCATTCCAAAATATCAAAAATGCACAACGATAATGTTCAAGTTCTTCTGCCGGCACTCCCGGAGTGCAACCCGTTGTTTTTATTTTGTTAAAAAAAGTATAACATGACCCATAAATTAAAATGAAACCCAATATAATTCGATTTATTTTTGCCTACTGAATCGCTTTTGCAAAAATAGTGATTTAATAACTTGCGCTAAATAATGTTCAATTTTGTTGACTAGCGCATTAAGATATTAAATTAAGTAGGTAATTTTCTGAAAAGAAAGTAGAAAATTTTAGCTTGAAGTACAAAATCAAATAAGTAGGTAGGTACATCATTTTTTATTGCATTGAAAATGTTTAATTTATTGACCTACTTGTCAAACTCGATCTCTTCTACAAATGCACAAAGCAAACATCCAAGTTATGACAAAAAATCAGAGTTAAGAATAATCGTAAACTTAGCCTAATTTCGGCGTAATTTGCCTGGACTAAGGTGGAAATAAGTAATTCAAGAAAGTAGGGGCAAAGAGAAAAGTAGGTAAGTACCTATTTTGTTGTTTAGAAAGAATAGTGCAAAGATATTGCAATTAATTATGCAGATTAAACTTTCTCCTTTTTTTAGCCCGCTACGGAAACAAAAAATAGGTAGGTAATGGTTAAAAGTAAAACATAGTAGGTAACACTAAATTGAAAGAATGATGTAAAGTAATTTTCAAACATGTTTCAACAGAAACATTCTTCTTACCGCTTTTTACAAATAAATTATCATTAAAAAATAAAACTACAACAAAGCTTAAGAACTTAAGGCACTGCATTTCTATTATGAACTAAAAAAACTTCTCTATTTTATCTATACATTTTAGAGTTCGAAATACGTTGAAAATTAACGATAGTTAAGGAGAAACTAACGTTTTCGGTCATACAAGAATGGCTGTTCAAAACAAAAATTGTGATTAAGTAACAATGTATTGTTCGTTGCACAATAGCGAACATTTTCAAAACAAACATTAGAAATTTACTTCAAACCTCACTTGGAACTCATTATGTATTTAAAAAAGCGATCGATACCATACGACAATATGATTTTCCGCAACGAAAATCATCATAATACATTGTCAAGCAAAAGTTTTAGCTTGGATAAGTTGCGTATCAAGCTAGAAAATTCGACAATATTTTTGTATTCAATTGTAATTTGTTGGAGCGGGAATTTAATACCTACTAGTTAGCCGCTACCAGTTCTCAAAATTCATACAACAACAGCTCTTAAAATTCTTAAATAAAGACAGGCCTTTTGCCTGGAGTATCTTGATAACCGGGGAAACTCTTAATTTTATGAGACTAAAAATACATTTCAATAGTAGTACCTAGTACCTACCTACAAGTTAAGTCAACGTGTATAAGGTTGAATATTGCTTCACAACTCGTAATGCTTGACCTTTTGCATCGCGCTTTAAAAGGAAATTGTAGAAGTATGAATGAGGTCATCAGTAATTCAGTATACCCTCTCGTGTAGGTATCGCAAAAATCGCAAGTCTTGCTTTATTTTTACAATTTTATTGCCGTCTTTCGATCTAACTAAAAGAATCTGACACTATACTTAACGAAAGTGATTGTCAACACAAAGTCCATCGAGTAGCTTACCTAGATACTGTAGGATCCCTATTGACTTGCCGATATCCTTCTGAAAGGTCTAGGGTACATTTTCTGATCACATAATCTGAACCATACAGTATTTACCATCTACCAACTTGGAGCAAATTTCATGCTTTCATCCATAGTAATAGGCTTCATGAGCCCGCAATTATTAATTTAGGTTCCGAACGATATTATTTTAAAATTATATTATGAAACTTATTCTTACAGAATCTTTAAAGTTAAAATTATCATCATGGAAAGGCCTAGGTGCTACACTGACAGAATGCCATGTGATGTGCTACGGAGGTGCTACTTACAACTTTATAGTTTCTTTTGTTTTTTCTATATCTTTGATTATATGTGCGCCTGGTTTGATACTACGAACAGCTGACCTTTTTGATGAGCGAATGAATGACTTAATGTTGAAACAATATTTTAAATAATAATTTTAGGTGCCTTACTGAGGTAATAAAATATTTAACAAAGCTAGGAGGGACTGGCAGGCATCTGATTCTAAAATCAGAATAGACAGGGTAAATCCGTTTTGTGGGACTGTATATTTCATAATTTTTAACGTTCCGAAAGTGATGATTCTCAGAATGAAATAGATGATACTTAGATAGATAGATTTTAAATATATTTGAACAAATTATTAAAAGTGACTATTACATTATTTTAAAAATAATAATTATAGTTTATTTTCAGTTGAACTAATATAGTCTTCGAGTGTTAATGCAATCGATTCTTTCATTGGACACCTTATTATTTCGTGGTTGAATAGACGATTAATCTTTCTTATCTTATATTTTTGCTCTTTTTCCCCATTGTTTTTAACACCTGCATGTTGAAGACCTTGTTTGTAGGTGAGTTCATTTAGTGTACCTACATTTGAGTTTGTGCTTAGTCAAATCTGTTTAAGACAGACTTATTTCAGCTATGAATCAATTCATTAATGTATTACAAGTCATCTTAGTTATTTTTGCAGTACAATGTAATTCGCGTAGCAGTCAAGAACAGGATAGCAGTGACCACAGTGACTGTAATTCTGAAAATGAAGTGACCAACGAGCTTCATGAAAGCGAATCTCCGCTCGAGCACCTTGATCTCAGTTCAATTAAAAGAAAATTCAAGTTAATCAAAGAACGGGAAAATGAGGAAGAACATACGAACACTTCAAAAACTGGTGAGTAATTAAACATTGTAAACATTATTAAGTATTTCTTTTTCTAAATGATAAACTTGATTGTTTTAAATCAGCAATTAATAAAATTTGTTGTAATGTTGACTTAAGTAACACTCAACGAATGTAGGTACCTACATGAACTAATTTAACAAGAAACTAATTTAACTAATTTAACAAGAAAAGTTTATTACGTTGATAGTAAAATAACTAAAAATAAAATATGTAGAAAATCTTATCTCATATGACTACATGCAACTAAAAAACAAAATCTATCAAATTAACGCAGTTGCCAAATGCGCCACCATCAAGAACGTGACCTGTGGCTACCAGTATAACAGCAGCAAAGAGGAGGATGAGGATGAATCGAAGAGCACACTCGTCGACTATCCCTTTTCTGTATCAATACAGAAAAAAGGGGCACACTACGTTTCTGGTGCCTTAATAGATAAAAGATGGATTCTGAGCGTAGCTGGAGAGTTCTATCAGTAAGACTTTTAATTTGTCTTTTCGTTTTTTCGAGTTCAGAAATCTTAAAATGTATATGTTCAGTCCGCCTTATCTGGCTAGAAGCAGATATTGATGGTGGTTTTTCTCTCTGTTTTTCTTAATCGTGGGTAATATGAGTACATTGAAGTTCGGAATTTAACATTATTATGTGAAATTGGTACCTACCAATACCAAACCACAGCCGTCATTCTTCCAGTCGTATGTAATGAAAACACGGCAAATAGACGGAAAGCTTCAACCTTTGTATTTGACATGGTAACATGGACATTGACGACACAAGTTCAGGATCCTGAGTAAAAAGGTACTAAAATTGAGTTCTGAAAAGAACTTTAAGTCTGATTAATTAATCTTCTGTTTTGCAGCATAAGAGACACCTTAAAATTATTCAGAGCAAGACTTGGATCCGTGGACTGCAAAAAAGGTGGTACGGTGGTCCCTATCAAGATAATAGAAATTCATCCGTATTACATTTATGGGAAACCTAATTTTGACGTGTCACTGTTGAGAATGGCTATGCCAGTAGATTTCTCTGAGGTCATAAGACCAATTGGAATATCTGACATCAAAGGAAAGGTTCTGAGCGCCAAGTTTATGACAACGTACTGGCCGAGGATAGTGGTAAGTACAAATAAGGGATAAAAGAGGTTCTGCTAATAATTCTGTAGTTTTGATTGGTGTATCTAGTATTCTTTATAGAAGATACGAATCTACGATCCAATGTGTAATCCATAGAAATATAAATAACTTGTTTATTATATCTATGATGTAATCTTTTTAATAGACCTAAGTCAACTTTTCTAATATATACTGGAGACCTAAATATCAACTTTTTAACTTTGAATTTCTGTGTTTCAGTTAAAGGGAAAGACACTATCAGAAAAGGCAGAGGAGCGAACAAAATATAACAGCATGCGGGTATCGACACAAAAGCTAATCCCAGTACATATATGTAAAAATGTAATGACGTCCATCAAGGAATACATCAACGAGTCCAGCATGTGTTTGAAGCCAGTGGTAACGCATCATAGTGTTTGCATGGTGAGTGACGATCTAATTATTATGCATCCTAGTTGATTCTGCGCGCCTAGTCTAAACGCCAGCCTGGTACTAAGTTTCCGCATTCTAACTCTTCTAATCTATTCTCCTGTATGATGTAATAGTCTCATCCACGCACTTATATTTGAATCACAATATTATTAAGGTTGTTCTTTTCAATCCATTTTCCATATCATCAATAATCATTAGGTACCTACCCTCTTCATAACAGCGATTTATCCTTTTACATATAAAACATAGGTACTTACCTACATCAGTATTGGCTGGAATGCATATTCTTACACTCTTTTGTAAACTTTATTTGAAATAATCTAAATACAATCAGTTTGTTGTCCAGACACCAAAGGCCCAGACTACCACCTAATAATACTTTAGAAAGATTAATTCCTTTTTTTAATATTTCCAATCCTAAGGATTAGTATTACCTAGTAGAACTCTGTTACTTAATTACTATGAGAGCACTCATCTCAAACTCGTCTTCCATTCACAGCCCGACGCTGGGGCACCAGTAGTAGCAGAAGATGGTCTTTGGGGCATTACGTCTGGCTGGATTTCACCAACTTGCCCGGATTTTCCAGCTCCAACAATATTCACACGACTCTCTTCACCATCTGTGCGGTCCTGGTTGCACACACAACTGCTTAATCTTTAGGTTAAGGTTAACCACACTTTCTCATCGGGTCGGGCGGCTACAGCATACCAAAACACCAACTATCCTTACCGACCGGCCACCGCATACCACAAAGTCCGACAGGTTGTTACGACATTTTGAGACAAGGGTAACATAACGGTGTAAGATAAAAAGAGAATACCTTAGCGTTCTTTTAAACCACGCTAATATTGTCTTCTCAGCTATATGGACTCCTAGTAGAATGCACAGCTGATTTTTGTTTCATCATTTCCAACAACAATGTAGTTCAGTGCATTCAAATAGGAAGATAGATAGATGGTTTAGAAAAAAACTTAGAACATTATTCTAAGCTGCGTTAAAACTTATAAGTGTAGGTATTTATAGTCTGTAGTTAAATTTAGTACCTAATTTATGTTTTGTACTTCTTTAAGAATCTTTTAATAAATCGAATTCCAAATCGTTATTTTGTCATTTGTGTGACCTAGTTGAACTACACTAATAATAAATATAATAAACCTAAAGATTTTTTTTGTTTAAACAAACAAACAAATTAGCAAACGTAGGTAGGTACGCGCTAATCTTTCGAACTACCAGTCGGAAGAAGTCAGTCATGAGGAAGACTATAATTATGTTATACTTACGGGAACGGGATATACCTACGCGTATGAAGTCGCGGGCAAAAGCTTGTTTAATTATAAACAGATGTTATGCGATGCCAACTATTCAATCGATTGATTCGTATACTTATTTATAATAGATACTAACCAGGCTGGTAGCCGGAGAGCCTCTCACTGGTCGCCATTCAGTCCCCAACAAAATCGACCTCGGCGAACAAAACAAGTCCGCATGCAACCTATTTTTCACTATTTTAATTGTTAGGTACTAAATATTATGTTTTATTTATTTTCTTAAGTGTAGGTAATCAAAAAGGTTGTACACGTGGGGGTCTTCTTCGATCACTAATAAAAGCGTAGGTACTATTTCTGACTTTTCATGTGAACGCGAAAATGGAAAATATAATAGTTAATATTGTACGTGATCACGAAGTGTGCTGTCATTTCATCTGGATTAAATGGATTGACAGCTCACCTCGTGATCACTTCACCCAAGATTTCACTTGGACATGTTTACGGAATCGACCGGCTGGCTATTTCACAATGACCAGTAACGGCTGATGTGTATTTTTAATTTAAATTCTGTTGTGTTTTTTTGTAAAAAGTATTTTTCAACTTTTTAGTGGTTCACATGTGCTTACCCCTTCACAGCGTACCGGCGTGATGTTATGTTATGAACTGGTGTAAACAATAGACAGACATGAGATTTCAGCAATCCCAGTCCATTAGCTATCATTTATTGAGGAGTTCCGTTGTCTATCACCGAAGTTCTTCATCAGTTTTTCACCAAATTGAAATGGGACCACTCGGAGAAAAAGTCAAAAAGTCAAAAGTCAAAAGTCAAAAACGTTTATTTCAATTAGGCCATTAAACGGCACTTTTGAACGTCAGCATTTACAGTTCAGTAAAATATATTAATAAAGTGACTCTACTGTCCATTCGGAAAGGTAGATTCTTATGGAGAAGAACGGACAAGAAACTCCATAGTTACTCTTTTCAAATAACGACTTTACAAAATTTGGTATACAAAAATCAATTTAATATTATATATTATGTGAGGACGATACACCCAGAGTATGCTACTTACAAGAACAAAGTATAACCAGCAGAGGTACTTATTCCTTTTCTAAAAAAAAAAAAAAATTAGGTAAATGGTACTCACATATTTACAGATAATCTTAATAACCACCAATTAAACAGAAAATAAAAACACAAAAAAGAAACAGTATACCCATCTATAAAGTTAATTCATAAATCAACCAGTTTGATTTTGTCTACACCCTTGATTGTCCTATGGAGCAGGACCAGCATGTTTCCAAGCATTCTTATCCTGAATGTAATCTTCTAATTTGTAATATTATGCTTGTTTACAAAGTGTACTTTTAACATAAGTTTTAAATTTTCTTTCATTTAGTTCTAATATGTCAGTAGGTATTTTGTTGTAACATTTAACACAATACCCCATGAAAGAAGTGTGGACTTTAGCTAATCTAAAAAATGGTTGATCTAATTTGTCTCTATTTCTAGTATTAAAATTATGTCTATCACTAATTTTACTAAAAAGATGTCGATTTTTCCGCACATCCTACTACTATTATAAAGGCGAAAGTTTGTAAGTATGGATGTATGTATGGATGTTTGTTACTCTTTCACGTAAAAACTACTGAACGGATTTTGATGAAATTTGGCACAGAGGTAGATTATAGTCTGGAATAACATATAGGGTACTTTTTATCCCGGGAATATGTTCCCTTGGGATAATTTTCGACAATCACGCGGGCGGAGCCGCGGGCGGAGCCGCGGGCGGCAACTAGTACCACATAATATTTTCATAAATGAATTTCTCTTTCATAAATGAAAGTAGGTACTCTTCCAAAAACTACCCAAATCGCTTCAAGTGTGCCTATAAAATTTGAAGAATTCTCTCTATTTCTCCAGGATCCCATCATCAGATCCTGACTTGATGATCATGGGACCATCTGGGAAGTATACATTTCAAACAAAAAAAAATCCAAATCGGTCCAGCCATCTTCGAGTAATCGGGGAACATACATAAAAAAAAGAAAGAGTGTGTGTACTTATGTACCTACACGCGTTAGAAGTTATAGGTAAGTACTTCTTTGGCGTATGGAAAAAAAAAACATTCACAACTAAAAAAAATTAAAATATTTGTATTGTTTTCAGCTTCAATTTGTTGCGTTCGAACGATCGCCAATTAAGTCTATTACGCTAAATAACTGATACGTTTCATAGTTTTAAAACTGTTTGTTCATAAAATAGGGCAGATATCATGCAAATTTTTTTTTTTTTATTCGAATGTTTTGTTAGTAGTATTTGAAATTAATACCAACTTTCTATTCTGGATGGTGTGTACCTGAGAAGTTTATGGGTACCTACTACCTACTTACAATGACATATAAGTTACGAGACTCCTTTTTTCAAAATAGTCAATAGGTAGGTACTAATAATTATTATAAACGGTAAAATTCTTTGTCCCGTTCTACTGTAGATACAAATCCGATTAGAAAACTCATTCATGAAGAGGCTGTTTTTTGTCTTCGAAAAATCATCATATTCCAATAAAATCTTCTAGGATAGAATAAAAGGAGCTGAGCCGCGGGAAAAATTAGTGTCTAATCAATTACTTTTATCAAAATATTTGTACTTACCTATCTTATATTTTGGAGCTTTAGGTACCTATTTCGAAATTAAAACCACATTCTTCGTCGAAATTCAAACATAAAAGAAACAAAAGACAATCAAAAAATACTAGAATATACAACTTGAACATAGTTATCGATTTTCATGCCACCTAGAACTAACTTCACGAAGTAGAATTCAGGTGTCGGTGTGCGCGCGCATCGTAAAAATTCACCCTCATCAGTTTTCTCCATCGCGCCAAAAGAAGTATAACTTCAAAAAATAAAAAAGGTTCGGACAAATTGAGAACCTCCTCCTTTTTTTGAAGTCAGTTAAAAATACATTTTAATAAACTTTCCTACCTATTCTCTACAGTCTACACGCAAGAATTATTGCAAAGTTACCCTAATTCTCGACGTTATTTGCCTGTAGGTACCTACTATTTATTATAAAATGAATCGCGCAACAAACTAACGGTAAATGACAATGTCGAAGTGTCGTCGCTTGTGTAGGCGACTAATAAATAATGGAAAACTGATACTATACAGAAATGCAAATGAATTAATATTAAAAGATTTAAACAAATAAAATAAATAAAACAAGACGCCGCGTTACTAGGCAACCATACCACTAAAAGAGTCAATAAATTACTAGTGCTGACCTCAGCCCCGATAAATGACAGCTTATGTTACGCGGTTAAATACACAATACATTTTTGAGTAAGATACCTATTATTTAATAATTATATTGATAAAATTTCCCAATAAACTAACATGAACATAACATTTTTTTTTGTTTCATAAACTCCATATTGTATTCTTTCGTATAACAATAATAAATAACACTTGCAACACAATACATAATCGGTATGTAACTAATTAAAGAAGTAGGCGTTGCTGTCCGCCGCCAATGCATTATATATAAGTACCTAGATGATTGGCTATTTATACGACTAGTCGACCACGCGTGGTGTGACCGCCTTTACGTTATGGTGCCCTAGTACTCAGTCCAGGAACATGATGTTGCGAATACGACCGGGGAGATTTTAGCGTCGCTTTTGGAACGGACTCGGTACGCTATTTGCTATTCGCTATTTACAAATGCTAATAAATTAATGTTCTAACCCCCCCCCACTCCTCTCCAACATTCAAGCTTACTTCTTCCGGAAATCACGATGGGACTCAAACTGCCACTTAGCAACAAAAATATTTTTATTCTACAACAAAATATTGTTACATTACAGCTGTACTTATTCCATTTTTCTTTCAGCACCTAAAAAATACTGCCGCTCTTTTTCTTTTCGATGACAATAAAATATTGCAGGGCTTCTTTAACTTTATGCTGTCTTGGTACAAATAGTCAAAGTTGACGTAACAGTTGTGTGACGGTAACTCCATTGTGTGACGAATCTACAACTCAGTTGGTTACTTACATACATTTTTAGTATTTATAGGTGCGATAGGTATTAATTTAATTAAAAGCGTAGGATAAATAGCTAGCACATAATTAATATTTTTTAGATACTTTTTCCTATTGATTAATTTCTTTATTTAATTGATTTCTAGTTCGTTTTATCCAATTATTTGATGTGCGGTGCGATGTTTTTTTCTTATTTTTTTATAAATCGGTACCATTAAAAAGTTATACATATTTGTATCCGAATTTTCTTCGATAACATTATTTTAATCTAACGATTAAATCAGACAATATCGCGCCCTCTGTGTATCTTAATTGCAACAGCTGTGAGATGAGATCGGACGTTAGAGGCGTAGAGCGCCACAGGAGTTGTGTCACTATTCCACCAAAAGGCGCTTCGCGGTACCAGGCATGCATAATGTGACGGAGCTTCATTCATTACGATTTTATAGAATATCAAGGGGAGTCATGGTGATCGAATGATGATGTTCCACAGCCAGAACAGATAAAAATTACGCTCGATGTTGTCTGCGTAGGGTTCTATTATGTTATCGTATTTGCATAACATTGTTTTGTACCTAATACAAATTCAGTTATCTAACAAACTAGAATTCATTCTAGGAATACCTACCTACCTACATGGGTTGGTCTATCGTAGCATGTTATGATGAAAAACTCGTTTTCGAGTTTTCTTTTTTTTTTCAAATTATTACGGTAATATTTGCGACCTAAAATTACAGATTATTTCAGAGAATAGGTAGCTATATCTATATAGGTAGACAGTTTTCAGAATTTGATAAAAGATGAACCCGTACGTACCCAATAGAACTCATACAGCATCCGATTTATTTAAAGCATGAGCTAGATAAAGCAATATTTGTGATTATGCTATTATTATCTATTCTGAAGTGTGTTCTTGCTATCAAATACTTATTCTTTCCATATTATGTGCTGGCTATGGTCTACAGTAGGTACCTAAATTGATTTTTACGTAGGTAAGTAGGTACTTACATTTTAATCGATTTATCCCTATTGTTTAACTCATACGAATACCATTGTGTGGCACAATACCTTAGTAGGGATTCCCAAACTATTCTGGGCAAGAGACCCCATAGCCATTTACCCACTTTAAAAACCCTATCTCTAGTTTTTTTTCCTATTGATACAAAATCACTATCGTCGCTTCCCGCTGTCTGTCCCTACAGTTACGAATACTTATGCTTAAATTTTTAAAACTACGAAACGGATTTTGATGCGGTTTTTTAATAGATAGAGTGATTTAAGAGGAAGTTTTATATGTATAATACATGCATACCTAATATAGTACCAAGAGAAACACTTATAATTTTAGAGGTTTCTAATGTGATGTCGTAAAACAACACATTTTTTTAGGCTTGCATTGCAAACGCTGGCTGAACCCTACGAGATAGATCAAAATTATGTATTACAGAATTGTACATCTTAAATGAATATTTTCGTAGAATACTGTTTTAAAATGCAGGGACATAGCGGTTGCGGCGGTACCGGCCGGGGGACCAGCGGCGCTTGCCTATAAATAACGTTCAAGTTATGTGCTGAAGTTTATTTCGCGAAAACACTGACATGACAGAGTTCCAAGTTACAATACATGGAACCAGAGTGTTCTAAAACCGTAGTACCTACTTACTATATTATATTTAGTATCAGCATTACACCCGTGCGAAGCCGGGGCGGGTCGCTAGTAGGTACCTACTTACCAATTTAAAAACTTTGCGGTTGGTTAAGTGAGTACAATTCACGAATTTTCTCATCCAAATTTAACAAAATAAATAGACATAAAATTCAGTAAATATCAAGTGTACTTAATTAATAATTATTAAGTAGATACCTACTTAATACAAATTGTGTATAATTACTTAAGTACCTAGGTAAGTAATTACTTAGGTATTTTTTGAAATACTTAAATAAATCGCAAAGTAAAGAGAAAAAAGAAATATGCGTCAAATACAGAGCAAGTCAAAACGTGCCTGAAAGACTTGTATACCTAGTAGGTACGCGTCAAGCAACTTTGCCGCTCTGAAGTTAGGTTTTGGTGACGACCGCGCAGGTGCAATCGCGTATTACCTACATAGGTAGGTATAAATGTTACGTTCGTTAGCGATTGTAAGATAGGTAGGTAGAAATGCATAAGAAGATAATAAATACCTACTACTAGGTACCTAATTGAAAGTGAGGGACTGTGTTCACAGCAAATAAATAAAAGATAAATTTAAAGATCCAAAAAAAATTTACTTATAGTTTATTGTTTTTGTGAAACGATATTCCGTTTAGGCATACCTACCTATCGCACAAAAAACTCACACACAAAACCAAGCAACAAACACAAAAAGTAACAAAAAGAAGATAACAAAACAATAACAAACCAATTAAAAATAATAACAACGTGTAACACTTTTGGCATTAACAGTCTTTTTGCATTGAGCAAGCGAGACACGACTAAGCATCGAACTTATAGGAGCGACTGAGACGCCATTACTCACGTCATCTTCCGAGGGACCGCGCATGCGTAGCCTAAATTACTCCTTATAATATTCGCTAGTCAAGCAATATTCGCAAGCAAGTCGTCTAGTCATAAATCAGTTCAACCTTTTTTAGCCGGAAAAAATAGACAGACCGTCCTCTCTTAGTGCTCCCCTACACTTCCCTAGGAACATACATGTCAAATTTCAGTCAGTACCTAATCTGTCAAAGTCAGTCACTCAGTTAGACACGGAATAATTGTACCTAAATACCTACTACCTTTTGCCCGCGACTTCGTACGGCATAGCCCGTTTTCTCCCATCCCCGTAGGAATTTCGGGAAATCCTGAATTTCAACGCACAACCAAAACTACTGCCGAAACGGTCGTTTCGGCAGTAGTTTTGTGTTAGTCACTGAGTCAGTCAGTCAGTAACGGAAGAATTTTATGTATGAATCATCCTAATACATATAATTCTTCCGTTACTGACTGTCATGACTGAGTGGTAGCTATGTAGGTACTTAAACACGTATAAACTGTTACATTTATCAACTATTAGTTGGCGACCGCGGCTCCGCCCGCGTGATTGTCGAAAATTATCCTAAGGGAACATATTCCCGGGATAATAATATTTTAAATTAAGTTTAATTTTAAGTATCCTATGTGTTATTCCAGACTATAATCTACCACTGTGCCAAATTTCATCAAAATCCGTTCAGTAGTTTTTGCGTGAAAGAGTAACAAACATCCATCCATTCATGCTTACAAACTTTCGCATTTATAATATTAGTAGCATTTACAATTCAAACTAAAATAAAAACTCTCAATCAAAATAGTTAAAATGTCAACTGATGACAGCTCACACCATTACCTATGTCAGACTCGGAGCAGCGCACAGCGCATTCGCGTTGCCGGGCATGGGGCGTCGCGACGCTCAACGACGCATTTTTACTTACCTATTTGAATAAAGATTATTAGTTGTATTTATTCTTAGATAACTTTAATATAAATAAAATGTACCTACCACTGTTCTAACGTGCACTATTAGATGTGCAACCACGGGCATTTGTGGAAGTGTTGTCACCTGTACATTGTATTCAGAAAAAATAGCTCCTTATACGGGTTTAAATTTTACTAATATTTAGTTTTGTTTAAATTGAAACAGCACGATGAACGCGGTTGTGGTACAGACGTTGGTGACCTTTTTATGTAAGTTTAATTTATTATCTCATATAACTGATTCAATTATTTATTACATTTTAGTCTACAAATAAAATACCGACTTATGTAATATTAAAAACGGTTGCAATATTTTGTAAGTCCCTATAATGATGCCCCATGTCCCTATATCAAATGTATTATTTTACATCTGCTGATTATGTACCTAATGTTTAAAGAAGTATTGTAAAAAAAAACAGTAACTAGGTATGGAGATTCTCTTCTCTTCTTCTCCATAACAGAGTGAGTAGTTGTCCATTCGCAAAGGTTGCCTTGACTCAATTTTTAAACATTAAATCTTGACGTGCGAAATGGGACTGCAGACCCTGTGTAGAACATCAAACATGAGCCACACGTTAGAGTCCCCCAAGTGCACATACACCTGTACTTTGAATGCCACCGATGATGCAATTAACGAAGCCACTTAGGTACTGGGCCCAAATAGTCCAAGGAGTTAAATACCACCTTAGCTCCTTGTTTAATTTAAAAAAAATATTTTTGATGTCACTGGTCATTCCTAGAAGTACTGATCCAATCACGAAAAATCGATCACTGATGGCAACACTATTGCCCAGTAGGTATATTAAAGGCTTCTTTTTTCCTAAAAACTGTACGGTTCTCGTGGAATAGTCTACTGGAGGAAGCGGAAGAATAATAAAAGTGACATGTTCTCCTCTTTGTTTTAAAATAAGTAACTAATAGGTACCTAATACACGCTGTCTACCTGTTTATTTCTCCACTTACTTCTTTTAAACTGAAAAACCGATTAAGCGACTAAGGGACTAAGGGCCCAGAGTATAGGCAGCAGCATTCTCTGTGCATTGCAACAGCAACACTGCGATCGCGATCCCGCCTGCCGAGCGTGGCGATTACGGCAACCTTTGGGGGAGGTTGAAGGTTGAGGTTGTATGTCCAGCAGTGGACGTCTGTCGGCTGATATGATGATGATGATGATGAACTGATTAGGTATGACACGATTTTCACTACCAACTAGAAAGGGCGATAAATTAGAAAAGTTTGTGTAGGTACTATTAGCCGTACGTAAGGCTTCCATTAGGCGCCCATTACACGGTAGGTTTTGCCTATCCTATCGTCAAATGCAGTGACTGATGGAACCACAGCCACTGCATTAAACGATAGGTTATCCGTCAATCACAGCCTTGACTGTGGTTAAACGGACTGCAAAACCAACCGTGTAATGGGCGCCTTTATACATAGGTATACTTAGCATCCATTTTTTTTTTTGTGAGTGGCGTCTCGCAGTTCAGCCTATAAATTTGTCGACTGCTTAACTGGGCGTGCCTGTGGTGGCCTTAATATAATATTAAAGCCTCCAGCCAGGGCTTATAAAAAACTTACAAACTAAGCGACTACACGCTAAGGGCACCCCCTGTGGGGTACGGGCCTCGGTTTAGGGCGTCGCTGGACAGCTAGGGACGGGCCGGATCGAACTAGATTTACTTTAAGTTAGGTAATGCTAAATCGAAGGTAAAGGATCACTGAACTAACCAATGAATCTAAATTAGTTCATTAGTTGACGTAGAAGTTGATTGTGATACAATTTAAATGCAAACAGAATACTAGGTAGGTACTAACATTACAATTCCAACTGTTATTATTGATAACAAATTTTCCTTTCAAACGTTTTTGCTTGTCGTAACTAAACACTTAGGTAGGTACCCGTACCTACCTAACTAAATAAATTTTGAGTGTGGGGACACTTTTGGGGGAAAATAAGGAAATTAAAAAAAGAAGTTTTAAAAAGTGTAACTTGCGACATATCCAATAATTTGCTTTTTGTGAGGGTCCCAAATATATTTCCATATTTTTTTATATAAGTTGAGAAATAAACAAAATGTAAAAGTTATTAGGAAAATTCATGAAAAAATTACCATCCTTCTTATTTCTAGTCACCTTTTATTTCTGTTTACTTATATTTTTTTTCTTAATTATTTTTCTTCAGTATCAATACCAACATTCATGGTGGCAGTGGGCAACGCATGGACATCCTACACACTGACAATACTAGAGAGTGAGGATTCACCACTGGGATACAAAATAACTAAAAGTGACAGCAATCTCTTATCGTCAATCATTATGTTGGGTTCTCTGTCATCCATTTGTATTGGCGGATATATTAATGACAAAATAGGCCGAAAAAAAACAGAAATACTGAGTGGACTTTGTTATGTGGTAAGTGATTTATGAAAATGATATTTTACTATTCATAGGCTCGCATTTGACCAAAATCTCACCTGAAGGCAAGCGATGATGGAGCACGCTTGCCTAGAAGTAACCTATTCACTCTTGACTTAAAGACCTCCAGGTTGTAGCCATCAGGAAACACAGACTCCGACAAAGAATTATACTCCTTAACTGTAGGTATACAATGAAAGTATTCTAAATCGTTTTGTGCCTATGTCCACCATGCCACTCATACGCACATAGGTATTTACACCGTCCACAATTGGCAAGCCAGAAGTTCATCAATTAGTTAATGAAGTGCCAATAGGTAGCTCTTTTATTTACCAAATAAATAAGAAGATTGTAGTTAATCTGACTGTCTCATCGGTATAGTGATCACAACGACCACGCAGCCCGAGTGATCACGAGCTGAACATGACATCCTAGATTCAATTCCTGGGTCTTTTTTTTTTGTGAGTGGCTTCTCGCAGTTCAACCTATGAGGTTGTCGACTGCTTAACCGGGCTTGCCTGTGGTGGCCTTAATAGAATATTAAAGCCTCCAGCCAGGGCTTATAAAAACTTACAAACTAAGCGACTACACGCTAAGGGCACCCCCTGTGGGGTACGGGCCTCGGCTTAGGGCGTCGCTGGGGAGAGGGCAGCTAGGGACGGGCTGGATCGAACTGGCAATTCCTGGGTCGAGCAAAGTGTTAGGTATCGGGTAATTTTGTCTGTAATTTCTCAGCTGCCCGGAATCTGTATTTGTATTACCTATGAGTCCTATGACCTATTGCAATGGTTGGCCCTTATGAAATCTGAAATTACAGATAATGTAAAGACTAAAGAGCATAATCAGCAAAAGCAATTTTTGACGCAACCTCTTTTATTTTCAGCTAGCCTGGTCGATCATCACATCCGCGAAAACTGGAATCTGTATTTGTATTACCTATGAGTCCTATGACCTATTGCAATGGTTGGCCCTTATGAAATCTGAAATTACAGATAATGTAAAGACTAAAGAGCATAATCAGCAAAAGCAATTTTTGACGCAACCTCTTTTATTTTCAGCTAGCCTGGTCGATCATCACATCCGCGAAAACTGTAACACAACTCGTTATCGGACGATACATTATAGGATTAGGAACTGGAGTACATTTCGTAACAGGAGTTGTTTACATTGGTGAAATAAGTCAGACTTCCATCAGAGGAACGAATCTCAGCATCCTGATGTTCATGTACAATGTGGGGACTCTTATCTCGTACGTAGAAGGGTGGTTTTGCAGCTATGCCGTTGTCAATTACTTGAATCTGACTGTGGCTGTCGGTTTTGTACTCGTTCTTGTATGCATGAAGGAGACACCTGTTTACCTACTAAGGTTGGGGAAAGAAAAAGTGAGTCTAGCCATAAGTATCTAGTAATTTATTAATTTGTTAACAAAGGTATTACTTACGCACTTTAGTTAAAGTATGTTGTTGACTCACGTGGGTTAGTTATCTAAAAGAAAGATACAACTAGTGAAATATTGTCATTTGTTAAACACAATTAAGAAAAATCAACAAAAATCTTGTAATACGGTGGGTATTACAAGATTTTTGTTGATATATATTCATTAATGAAGATAAGAAAGTTAACAGTGAAAATTATTTATTTACAGGAAGCAATAAATTCGCTAAAGTTTTACCGAGGCACATCCACTGTTACTCAAGAAATATTAGACGAAATCGTTTATATGAAAAGTCAGTTATCGAATGATACCGACATCGACACAAGTGGTAAGCCGATAATCATGTTGATAACATAGTAAACACTCCGCGTAATTTTTAATCATTAAATCACTCCAATGATTGTCTCTTTCTCCCGCCGATCGTTAACAGTGTCGTAGAAAGAGACGAGTATAATTCTGTTGGTGATACACTCGATGGGCGTGGCCTCGCGCGGGAAATCTTCTTGGCACGATCGGCCACCTAACATCCTGGTACAATAAGCCGTTTTTACTGTTGTTGGAAAATTATGTCCTGAATTGCCTTCTATTATTATCAGTTTTATTTAACTATAGTATTATCACTTTTTTTTTAACTAGAAATATTTTACGTTTCAGATAAAGAACATTCTCAACTACAAAATGAAAAGTTAAATCAAGAAAAAGAAACTGTAAACGAATGCATTACAGAGCAAAACAGTGTGTTCAGCACGTTGCGTATGTATTCTACCGTTTTATTATGCTGATAAGAAAACATGAACCCATAGTTATAAAAATTACAAGCACAGGTTTATTTTTGTTAATCAACAGCAAATAAATTACTAAATTACTAGGTAGGTAGGTATTTGAATAAGAAGATAAAAACCATGTTTAAGAGCTGCTTAAGTAAATAGAGGCAAAGATTTATTGAATGAAGAAGCATTTTGAGTTTAATACTCCGTATTACATAATAGTTTATACTTGGGAGTTTCGCTGGCTGACTGGTTAGGCGGTAGTAGCTGAGTCCGCTATCGTAACGAAGTACCTTTGCTCTTATGTACTCCTAGTAATCTTAGTCGATTGATTCGTCGTTGACGTCGACAAAATGCCGGATTGCGCATGGATTGCGCTGTCGTCGTCGTCGTCGTCACTCGCGTGATCTCGAAATGAAGTTGGCGCAATATTCAAGCTACGAAACAGTCTCTCACTTCTCATACTTTCCTAGTACATTGAAACTTTTTGCTTTCCACATACGACACCGTTGCGAGGAGTCGCTGTTGCACAACACGGCCTTTTTGTGCCTGTTCCCGCTGAACGTGCCTACACTATAGCTCTAACGTTTTATGATAGCCTAGTAGAAAAGGAGCATTTGTTACAAAAGATTCAGTTAGATCATCCAAGCGAGCTCTGCCAACGATTTGCGCAACATGCTACCTTGCTAAACTTTATGCGACTGGTAAATAAAATTATGTACAGACGTAGTTTATGTAGTGGGTACTACATAAACTACGTCTGTCTATGTCGTCTACATAGAATCTACATACACAGAATTACGGCGTGGCGGTATGCGAATTATGCGATACTCGTAATTAATTTGGTTTCTTACGCTCTTTTTATGTACTTACCTACTTGTTTTATTGGGAGCGAATTTGTTTTAAATTCCTGCTATTTACGGGGGCTAGGCCCGTTTAAACACAGACAAATTGCTTTTATTTGGGCACAGTATAGATAACTTTACCGTTATTTGGGTCCCTAGGGGCCAAGCTAGCCAGGGGTTGCGGAATTTGTTCGAAAGAGTCACCGCGACCCTGGAACGCAAAGGGTATTTCGAGGAACACGGATGGGCTTTAGTCAGTAAGAGTCTGGTCGTCTTCCGCTCCACCCACAAGGGAAGGAGTCATTTGATGAAATGAGGTCAAGCTAGAACCATCGCATCGCTTCCAACGTTCCAATGCAAATTAACAAAAGCACAAGTTCCTAGGTGAATGGGCGGCATAGGCAACTAGGCATACCTACAGTCGTGCAGTTTGTTTCAGCACCGAAAAACTTTTTATTTAGGTTATTTTATAGACGTTTTATACAAGCAGCGCTCTCACAAAAAGCAATGCTATCGCAAGCCAATACAGTGGCTCAATAAAAAAAAACAATAAATATATTTTCAGGTACACTAAAATCAGCGCAACGAGCCTTAATAGTACTGCTAATCAACATTAACTTGGCAGTATTTATGGGCATGATCGCAGTACAGGCTTATGCTGGGCAGTTCTTCATGCAAGCGGCGCCAAGTCTGTCACCTCATCTCTGTTCTGTTCTCCTGGCAGTGGTCGTGACAATTTTTAGCGGGTTATCTGTTATGGTTGTTGATATCATTCCCAGACGGGTGAGTTAACAGTAACTATGAGTAACTAGATTTGTGTTAGTTTATGTAGTTAGAAGGTCTTTTGGCATCTGATGGCGGATAATCTAGTCTTGGAAGTTATCTACATTCACCGAGATAATCCCGCCCGTTTATGATACCTACTGATCAGTCACGCGACTATTCGCTCAACTTTGTGTACCACCAAAAATTCCAGAAGCTCCAGACAAAGTGACATTCTATTTACGATGGCATAGCCGAAACGCGAAATTTCGTCAGTGTTTGTCATACATTCCCTTACATTTTGACAATCGCCTTTGCCACGCTACCACTGACAGAATGTGACTAGTCTAGAGCCTCAGGTATGTGTGGGTTCGCCTCAATTTGATCAGGGTGTAAATGAACGTCCAAGCAGCCTACCCTATATAGATATGGGTAGAAAAAGTGACTTCAATAAGTCATTAATTTTAATCTTCTTCATCCGCAGGTTCTAATGATAGTCTCATGTTTTTTTGCTGCGAGCTGCATGGCTTGCTTGGCCACTATGCTGCGATGGGCCTGGGCACCTGATTGGGGCATACCAATAGTCATGGTGTTATTTTGCGTCGTTTACACCCTCGGCGCAGTCAATATACCGTTTATACAGATTGCTGAATGTCTTCCTCCCCAGGTAAGCTTTTCTTATAAGTAAAGAAAGAAAACTTGATTGATACTGAATGAGTATCAATCAAGTTTTCTTTCTTGACATGATATTCAATATTCTTTTATACTTTCGACTATGTTAGTTCCGGTGTTTTATAACCTCCAGAGTTGTTTCTTGATTATTTTAGTAAGTAGTTCCCACGATAATGTTATATTTGATCTTTTTTCTATTTGCAGATGAACAGTTTCGGCACATGCGTCGTTATGTGCTCCATGTTTTTAGCGAATTTTGCAGTATTATTTGTTTTTCAACCTGCTATAGACGCTTTTGGGTTGGACGGAGTGTTTCTGCTATTTGCCATTATCGGCTTAATAACTGCATTAGTAGCATTTTTAATCATGAGAGAGACAAGAAGAGTACCTTTTGAAGTAGTACAAAATATGTTTGAACATGGATATTTGTATCAGCGGAAGATGCGATTATTAGTTGAAAAATAAATGTGATATTTTTTCTACTGGTTGTTTCATTCCTCAAAAGACTAGGTGTCTGTTACAATGAAAGAAAAACAAATGAAGAACAGACTGGGCAATATAGTTAAAAGACTATAGCCTTCACTTCGGGGTAAATAAAAAAAAAAAATTGTCAAGTCAAGTCAAATTAAAGTGACATTTACTGATAAACAAGCGGTGCCGTGATTTTTTGATAAAATCTTCTGTTTTCTTGAAAATATAATGAGAAAACCATTGTGAAATTGCTAGATATTAAGGCAATCACCAAAATATAGTTAAAAGTTAGCGTAGATAGATACAAAATGGGTCTGTTATCAGACCCTGATGTCGGTTCTGTGAAATGGGTGAAGATTTTGAAGAAGGTGCATGGTCCGCTATGCTTCCTGTGCTATGTTGGTGCCCTAGTATGGTTCGTGATGCTCGGGAACAAGGAGTTTAACAACGAGACCTATTTCTCAGAGAATGCTTTACTGCCCGGCTTGGTAACTAATGAGTTCAATGGGGAAAACTCGGCAAAACAATTTTATAACGAATTCCTATTGGAAATGGAGGTAAATATCATTTTATTGTATTGATAAGCTTATTTAGATGTGAAATATATAATATGTAATATATGTATATATACATGATAGAATATCCTACAGTTTCCAGGAACTAATCAAAAAAATATTAGAATGAGTAACTTCAATAAAAGATAACTAAGCTATGAGAAAACACAGCATCTGCCAGACTTGTTTTTTTTTTTAATTCATACTGTAGCAATTCAGAATGTTTCTCCTGAGTCAAACTAAGAGCCATAGCATACAATTGGTATGTTAAATTTGGAGCCCCTAGATCATGAGTACCTACAATTTTCTAGTATGGCAATTGTATTTTTTTATTATTTTATTGGACAACTTTCCTGATCATGAACCTTTTTTACTCCAAAGACAATACAGATTTTTCTGTCTGCAAAAAGGTATTGTGTCCATTAGGTACTGTGGAATTAATGCTTTGCCATTTTAAAATGAAACAGCTGTAGAGATAATACACCATACACACTTGTTGTATATTTCAGGATAAATATGAAGATTTAGGCGATATGCCAGTACCCTGGCTCGTGGGGAAGATGTCCCAGCTGCACCTAGAAGTGTACACGCACAACTTTACACTCAACTATCCTATGGGGCAAGGACAGGTTAGTCATCAACTGTTGAATCTTTTTCAGCTTCTATTTTAACCAAATGCAGCAAATAATATGGTTTTGTAAATTGGTTAAAAATAACACTTTTACATATTACAATGTGATAATAGTCTTGATTTACTTTTCTTTCTGATAAGAACCAATAGAATTGCTACATTTACTTGGCCTCACTCAGCGCAAGCGATTCTATTGGTTCTTAACCAACACATCCCTTGCTATGCATCCTCGAATATATCTGATGGAAGTGCAGCCTTTAAAGTCCATACAATTAATGTTATGGTGAGATCATATGAAATTCATAAAGGTTAATGTCCAACTTGGTGAGTAATCACCACACAGATGATTGGACCTGTCCAGACAGTGCAAGCATTTGTTAGTTATTGTGTAGAAGATCAACAACTTGTCTTAAAAACACAATATACACTATTAAAAATTGTCTATGAAAGTTACTGAATACAATTAAAAGTCGAACTATAGAGCAAAAGCCTTGTACTTGTGGTTGCAAGAGTTAAGGCTGAGCATGTGTTCATTCATCAGTGAGGTTTCTGTGTCATTGAGTTTTCCATCTGCAATTTATTAGTAGCGGTTTGTCTCTTATTACATTGGTCTTAAAGATAACTGCTAAAATGTGGGTTAACTATAGATCTGTCTAAACCTTTGGGAGCAGAGTTATATTATGCTAAAATCCTTTTGGCAAGATATCCTTTTAATAAGAAGTTCTGCTGTGCTTGCATTGATAGAAAATATAAATTAGTGGAACTTTTGAGTAAATTTTATCCGTCAAATAAGATAACCAGGAAGCATCTGGAAGTGGTGCAACAAGTCTTACTCTTAAGGCTGGTTGCAATACTTCTATATTTATTTAATAGTTAGTAGAAAAGCTGGTTCTAAGGTCCTTTTTGACTAATATCATGTCTTAACCTCTGCGACAGGTGTTCCAAGGCACTAATGTATACGGCATACTGCGAGCTCCTCGCACTTCATCATTAGAAGCCCTGGTAGTGACGGCGCCTTACAGGGCACTGTCCACTCATCAGAAAGGAACTGCTGCCGGCATTGCCCTCATGCTGGCCTTCGCTAAGTTTGCGAGACGTGAGTACCTCCCATAGTTTTATGATGGCCTGTTATTTGATCTGTACTTGAGAGATTTTACATCTTACAGCTTTGGAACTTAAAAATATTTTTTTTTTTTTTTTTGTAAATCTTTACATTTCAAATTGTTAAAATATTGTCAGACTAAATCTCATTTGATTCCTTCTTACTTAAACTTTTGACTGCTCCGTTGGCTTCGCGGTCGCAAGCGTGACTAACGAGCGTGGAGTCCTGGGTTCGATTCCCAGGTTGGGCAAATAATAAAGGTATTAGGGGTTTTCCAATAGGAATTTCCCAGTGACAGCCCGGAGTTTGGAGGTTGGTGGTGTGACACTAAGCCGTTGGTCCTGCGCCAGATCTCTCTCCGGTTGTGTCGGGTTGCCGGCCCATCGGAATATGAGAATGATGAAAGAGGGAATGTACCTGTTTGCGCACACACTTGTGCACTATAATGTGTCCTGCGCCGATAGCTAATCTCGGTTGAGATTGGCCGCCATGGCCGAAATCGGTCAGGAGGACTATTATGTATACTAAGTTAGTTCAAAATCAAAAATAACTTTTGATATTCCTTTCAGCACAAAAATACTGGGCCAAAGACATCATTTTTCTAGTCACTGAACATGAACAACTGGGAATGCAGGCATGGCTAGAAGCTTACCACGGCTTGCAGAGTGATGCAGAAACATTCCACACTAGCCTTGGCAGTTTCTGGAAGCCTGGTAGTCCTAACTTGGATTTCGAAAGTTATTTCTCTGGTTTTGGTTCGGAACGGGACCATAAGAAGTGTTTGAACCCAGGGAAACTAAAAGGGAGGTCTGGATCTATTCAGGCTGCTATCAATTTGGAGTTTAGCACACCAAAAATAAGTAAGTGTCGTCGTTTTTTTCCAACTTGACTTAAGCCAAAATTCAATTTTTCGATCGTTTCCTACCTCTTGCTTAATTTTATTTCTCTGAAGTAACAATAATCCACAGTTCCAATTTCATCATGATTCCGTGTAAAAAAGGGAGTGGACTCACCAGAATCATGATGGTTTTAAGATGTCATAATAGGACGGCCCCTGTTTATTATAATACGAGCAGAAATCGCGTTACTATTATTATCACGGAACAATTTGCAACACACGATTTTCTTTTTTTCCGGTGAAAAAATACAATTTTCACGGCTGTTGCGTATTTTTCTGCCTTTACATAAAAACAACAAGAAAAAACTGTTACGCGCCAGAGTTAAAACTGGGTACATGACGAAATTAGTTACTACTAGCGCCATCTGGTATCGAGTAGCAGAACTAGTAAAAATAAAGAAAGAAAAATGTTTATTTGGGACTCGCACAAGACAAAGAAGTACCTTCTAGAAATTTCTTTGCCAGAACATTCTACACTTGTCGATATCTGATCAGTCGGCAGCGGAAGTTACGAATACTTTCCAGATGTTTCGACACTAGAAGTTTCTAGAATTAACTAACCTATATAAGGAGCGCGTAGTCCGCGACCGGGTCAGTTGACCGCCGTATCGGTTGTGAAGATACGGCACTGTGAGACAGTGCCGTGGCGCTCCTGCTGAAACACAAATGACAGGTACACTCATAGGCACGCAGCGATATAGAGCCGCGCGTGCCATCGGTTGCGCCTATATGACAACCTAATGACGTGTCCGTTGGGTTACGGGCACGAAAAACGATCTCCCGGGATAAAAGGCTTAGCCTATGCCCGCCTGCCACGCCCCTTGCGGGGACGTCGCCAATTTCTCGCACGCCGACCGGGTCAGTATTGGATTAGCGATACAAGCGAATACTTCGGAAGCGATCTTCAAGTGCGATTAAAGTGATCAGTAGTGAAGTTGTGTTTTATAATAAGTGAGTTTAAAATTGTAATTTGTGTTGTTAAATTAAAGTGTCATTTTGGTCATTTAATCGGCTGTTTTTATTGTTACGAACCCCAAGCTCGTAACAATACTATCGCTGCAAACGGGTTTAAAATTTAGTTATTAGATCTAATAACACAATGTTGGCTTCAAAACAAATCAGAAAACACTAGTTCTTGTAATAAACTTTTAGCGATAAGGCCGCCCATTATGTCACCCTATTAAATGGTTTCTAAGTATTTTCTGTGATGTAAATTTAAATATATTTTCTTTTCTTCTTTATTTTGTTTGTATGCTCCTGCCATGCTATCTCTTCACCACCCTAGGTTAGTTGGTTGACTGGTGTGTGTCTAAGGCGACTTGTACCTTTGTGTTGCACAAAGTTCTAATACATATCTATCTATACTAGAGTTACGCGCCAGAATTAATGCCGAGAGTGCATAACGATATTAGTTACTACTAGCGCCATCTAGTATCAAGTAGCAGAACTATTAGAGGCATGTACCTTCTAGTCTTTTCTATGCTAGAACATTCTAGGGTTCTTGACATCTGGTCAGTCAGGACTGGGATTTAGGCAAACTTTCCAGATGTTTCGATAGTAGAAGGTTCTGGAATTAACTGACCTATATAAGGAGCGCATAGCCCGTGACCGAGTTAGCATAGCCAAACGTTTCTTCGACACTGCCGTAAAACACCGTAACCCCCTTATCGCATTGGCCGCCCGATACAAACCCTCCCGCATCTCCGCCGGCCGGCGTACCTTACGCCAAGGCATACCCTCGTCACGCCCGATGACTCCATCTCTCTCCTTGCTCGAGCCAGCCCGCGCCGCCGAGCCTGTAGTTTTAAATTCGTCTCCAAATAAGAATCCTAGTTCGATCCAGCTCGTCTCTAGCTGTCCTCCCCCCAGTGACGCCCTAAGCCAAGGCTAGTCGCTTAGTTTGTAAGTTTTGCCCTTGTAGTTCCTAGTTCAGCCCTTGTTTTAATATTACATTAAGGCCTCCAGCCAGGGCTACCACAGGCAAGCCAGGTTATGCAGTCGACAACCTTATAGGGATGGGAAGCGTCTGTCCGAAATACGACTAGCGCTGTGGGTTAGAGTGAGAGAGAAAGAGCCTGCCTACCGCTGCCGTATGCGTGAGAGAAAGGGAAGCCAGACAGACTGGCGCCGTAACGCGTTACGTTTTTTACCCTCCCATATCTTCATAAAATCGATTAGCATTTTTTACTCTTCATTAGGAACAACTTTTACCATGGAACCATAGTAAAAGTAGTTCCTAATGATAAGTACAATGACCCCTTAAGAGGATTGGCGTTTATTCTGTTACACATTGTAGGCTATACGGGAACGGGAAAATTAATACGGGAACGGGAAAACGGGTTATGCGAGTACGAAGTCGGGGGCAAAAGCTAGTAAATAAATAAATATGAGGTGTCGATAAATAGGCATTGTATCTGTTTGTCTATATCATCTGCCTAGCCTTTTCCCAATTATATTGGGGTCGGCTTCCAGTCAAACCGGATTCAGCTGATTACCAGTATTTTACGTGGAGCGGCTGGTACCAGTATTTTACGTGGAGCGGCTGTTTGTCCTATATGCCTTACAAAATTTGATCTTCTTACATTACAGAATACATAGAAGTGAAAATTGAAGGTCTAAATGGTCAGCTACCTAATCTGGACCTGGTGAATCTAGTTCACAAATTATGTCTGAAGTCAGGGATACACCACTCTTATAGAAACAGGTATTTATTTATTCAATTGTAATTTGCATCTTACGACTTAACGCCTGGAGCGGCCGCTCCGTTCGCCCTGTGGTAGGGCCGGCCCTGTTTACAACTACCAAGGGGTTTGTGTTACTCAGTAACTGGGTTGTGGACAGTAATCTATTATTACTAATATAATAAAGCTGAAGAGTATGTTTGTTTGAACGCGCTAATCTCTGGAAGTACCAGTCGGATTTGGAAAATTATTTTTGTAATTGCCACACTCATGAGGAAACCCGGAAATTCCGAGGAACGAGAAAAAACGGGATATGCGCGTACGAAGTCGTGGGCAAAAGCTAGTGAAATAATTAATATAATAGTAATTGCTCCAAGTAAAAAACAGGTATTCATTCAACCAGTTAGACTGAAAAAAGGTATTCCGATTGAAATAAAATACGTTTCTTCTCACCAAAAGTTTATTGAAATAAAACATAAGTATTATATTCTGCAGTTACTCTTGGATGCGCAGTCGCAACAAGATGGACGACTGGACGAACTCGTTCCGGACCATGTTCGACATGGTGCTCTCGCAGATAGATGGGGTAAGTGGAAGTGATAGAAAACTATTGACAATATTGTCATGCGTAAACTTAAGCCATATCCGCATGAGCGTACTGCAAATATTCCAGTCGTCTTAAGGCTAATCACAAAGGTCTGGTTCAAACTGACAAAAGTTCAAGAAGAACCTTTTCAATCGTGTAGTACCTATGAACTATCAAGGAAAATGTTTTAAGTCCTCATCGTCTTTTAAACTCCTAACGTTTCCTTTCCTAATTGGTCAGATTAGGGCCTTGTCACACTGGCGATTTGTAAGCGAGTCCAAAGCGCGGCGCGTACGCAGCGAGCATGCGGCGAAGTAACTGCGAGGACGCCGCGGGCGCGCAGCGAGCTCGCCGCGATTAGCGCCTTCGACGCAATTTTGTACACACAGCACGCCCCAAACTGCCTGCGCGCCCGCCGCGTCTTCGTGACGTGTACGGCGCGCGCTCGTTACGAGCTCGTTGCGCACTCGCCTCGCTTTGAACTCGGAACGTAAATCGCCAGTGTGATACCAGCCTTCGGAAAGTAAAGGTTAGATATAAAAAAAAAAACATATAAATTAGGGATTTTATAGCCTCTTCAAATTATGCAGAAAAGCTGAAATCTGCAGAAACGATGAGTGTGCAAAGCGATCTCGACGATTCCTACGAATATCATTATTTTATACGAATTATACGAATAATATATTAGTTATTCATAATAGTATTTCAGTAGACCTCATTTGTTATGTATTTTAACCGCGGAAATTAAACAGCTGTTATATTCCCGCGGGAGCAACACTTAAGTTCGGACCGCCTACCCTAAACGGATTATTTTGGTTTATTCTTGTTTATTCTTTACAAATATATCCACTTTTTACGGTAATTGCGTTCGTCAATTGCGTTTGAAGCAAACCTGCCTTAGTCTAAGATAACATTAACCATAATTTAACCGAATAATAGGTGCCAGACGGCAACCACGGCCTCTTCCACCGCTTCGGCATCGAAGCCGTGACGCTGGAAGGCCGCGACGCCAACGACCCGGGGGGCGCCGCACCGCGCGCGCATGCGCTCTCCACCGCCAACTTCTACCGGCTCGGGGTGGCGCTGGAGAGCATACTGCGCTCGCTCAACAACCTGCTCGAGCGGTTCCATCAGAGCTACTTCTTTTACTTGCTGGCTGCTACGCATAGGTTTATTTCTATTGGTGAGTAGTTTAAGTATGGTGAGAATAATAATAGCCGCATCTCATCAAGGTATCATTCGTACTATCAAAATTCTCCGCGCGATTTGAATATATGTACAATAGCCCGACAACAGCCATCGGGCTGTTTCCCACCAGACCCTTGCCATGGTGGCCGATGTCCAATAGCAGAACTTTCAGCTGAAATTATTATGATTGGAATTTTTTATTGTTATTATTTATTAAACAACAAGCGAAATTTGCAATTACTGCAATACACATTCGTTGAACCACTTAAGAAATACTGGCGTGACATTGTCTTAAGAAAAAACTTTTGTTGCTGTTACAAACCAACAAACATCGAATTTTATAATGATAAGATATCTTGAGCTACATTTCTTTCTATGAAATTCAACATCATAATATCAACTTTTCAGGTCAGTACATGCCATCCTTATGCTTACTTTGCGTAGCCATGCTCATCCGAGCACTATCTCTTTGGGTGACCACCATCCAACAAGATGGAGAGGAGGAAACAGACAAGCAAGCAAGCAAAAAGACAAGCAAACACAAACCAGAGAAAGAGAAAGATTCAGACACGGAGGAACCAGGAGACCAGAAAGTCGAGGAGGTGAAAAAAGTGCCTAAAGCTAAAGGGAAGAAGAAAGTGGATGATTTGAGTATGAGCGTCGTGAACATCGGCGCTAATTATCTCCTGGTACATTTGATTGGATATGCAGTTATGAATTCGCCTTTTCTTTTGAGTTATATTGGTAAGAAAGCATTTTCACTATCATTATTTTAATTAATTCCATGAGCGAGTATTATCTAACAATGATTTTTTTTAATTGGTTCAGTTTCTCATTTGCTCAGTAATTAGCTTTCTCTTTTCAATTGTATTTTTTCTTCAAAAGTTGTGCGTATTAGGGGACTATACCTAGAATTTATAACTTTCAAAAAGTGCTGATTCTCGGCCTGTTTCGACCTACGATTAAGTTCCCGTTAATTTACTTGGCAGATAATTCCAGATAAATTGTGTTCCATTTTCGAATTTATTCGGTGATAAGTCAAGTGGCTATTCGGAGGTCGTGAATCAGGCCTTAAATTTTTATTTTATTTTAGAGTAAAGTAGAGAATATTCAACGAAATAATGTAGTTATGTAACACTAATAGATAGAAGATGAGAAGAACTGCTGAATGGTAGATTTTATTGGCAATCTGAGTATATTTTCTGACTCTCGAACTTATAACATTTTTTTTGTAATGTGGATGCTCCGTCAACCCCTGCCCGTCTAGTTTCTGGCACACATTCGTGACAGTTACATATTTTTCTTTTGTTTCAGGTAACTACTACGACAAGCCATCAGAATTCTCAGTATACTACGGCTTAATCGCCATTTCAGTATTCCTTACTGTAGTCACACCATTCATGCCGCGTTTCCTGCGCAAGGGCCGCATAACTTACGAGGAGCTCTCTCTAGTCAACATCCTGGTCCTCATAGAGTTGTCTACTGTCTGCCTGAGTGTCGGCATGAATAACTTTTCTTTGGGATTCGTTATAGCTGTTGCATATACACCTTTGGCGTTGATGTGCAGTGTGGTGGTTTTGGGTGCAGGGAAGAGAAGGTGAGTTCTCTTTGTTTATTGTTTACTATCTAAATTCTTACTTATTAAAAATAAAATCTTTTTACAAAGATACTTTTTTTTTGTCTGTAGGAGGTAATCCTGCATGTAGTCTTGCTAATATTGCGAGTGTTCAAAGTCTGATGTTTGTTAATCACGCATCAACGCCTGAACGGATTAGGATGAACCTTCAAATGACGACTTAGGATACTTTTATGGCGGCACCCTTAGGATAAGCACTTCTCGCGCACAGTATTCGGCACTATTTGGCAAACACACACGTTGACGCGCCAACAGAGGGCGCTTTCTGGTTTTGCCGAACAAACGATCGAGTCAATCGTGTATTCGCGCGCTGATCCCATTTCCAACTGATCAATTCTGTGTGCCATTTTTTCCAGTACCTTCTACCTCATGATAAAGCGCACAGTCTGCCTGCTCGTGCACCCCCTGGTAGCTGTGTCGTTTAGCATGATCGCTTACAGCAAGTTCCTGTTCCCTGAGGAAGGCTTCTTTGGCATGCTAAGTCGAGGATCGGACGCAGCTATGCAGGCCACTATGTTCTCTATCGTGGATTCTATGGTAAGTTCTACATTACTACTGGTCTATGTGAGCCTAGTAAGCTTTGTTCTAAGTAAGTGTTGATTTCTTTACGGTTTATGTACATATGTCGTGGCCTGGTAGCTTCTCCTTCTGGAGGAAGATGCTAGGGCAGGATCTGATATGCAGCTAGGCAGGCTAATGCTTTCCATCGTGTATTCTTTGGAATGGGTTGAACTCCTTTTAGTAGTTAGTCACGTTTAGGCACCTGGCAAAACGTTTTCTGTCTGTTAAATTAACATCAACTTGTGTTTACGTAAATATCTCTTTTTCAAGTAAGAGGACCTCTCGCCTACGTCCGGCCAAATGGAGGCGTACATATCATGGAAACCCTTATTGCAACGGTGATTTTATTCTATAGCTGACAGATCAGATCACTGATGCAAATAATTATGTGGACGTATGTTCTCTATCGTAGATACTATGTATATTACTTACGTCGTAGGTAACCAACGTCAACGTATTGAACCACTTGTCGTTTATGTCGGCCTAGTAAATTCTTTTTCTGGAGGACGAAATGTCAAGGGTAGGATTTCGCCATGCAGACAGGCTTATTTGTTCTTGATCGTTGATTCTATGGACTGAACACCTTCTGATTTATGTCAGCCTGGTAAGTTACCTTCCCGGAGGATGACGATAGGTCAAAAATCAGACGCAAATTGACGCAATGTTGTAGGCAAAAACATTGTTCTTTATTTTATAATGTTGATTTAATTATATACATTATGTATTGATTCCATAACATACCCCTGGCGTTAATTACTAAATTATTTGTATTGAAAGCTATAGAAAGAGATTGTCATTCAGGTCTGAGTGTCAGATGCTTAAACTGAATGTTCCATGTTATCACCCGGGAGTTTTGTATACTTATAGTGCTTTCACAAGAATCACAATCTGTGATTACATACAATATACAATCGATAAACATTATTTTCTTTTCCCAGATATACGGCAACTGGCTGTTCAACTTATCGACTGCAGTGATCCTGCCCATCTGGATCATATTCTGGCAGATACTAAGCATTAAAGTCAGCGCGCCCTAGTATACCAAAATTGTACAATATTTAATTTTAGTAGTAATATTAGTTTAAATAAAAGTCCGTTGGGGAGCTTGGGAACATATTGATTTAAAAAAAACCGGTATTTGTGTGTAATGTGTGGTAATTGTGTGTTGACTTTGCTTGGGACCCACTAAAAACTGATTTTCACTCTGGACATACTAGGGTGACATCAGAGTAAAAGAGTAAACAAGGCATACTCGTTCCATCGCATCCCAGTAGGAAAGATTGAGGATGAAGAAGGCAGACCGCGAGAGACGCATCCATTGCTGGACTTGGCCAGCGTGTTCCGTCTTTTGTTAAAAGTTGTACATATTTACGCACACCTTTTAAAAGCAATATCCTAACACCAATTTACCACTTAATAAGCCACTTTAATGATACTGGAAGGAATAAAGTTTAAGTTATTTTATACATTTTAAGTATTGAAGTTAAGCAGTTCTGCTGTATAATGCATTTAGAACAAGCATAGAACAAAATATACCAATATTATTTATTATACATGACCATAACAAAATGTGAGTGCTATTGTGCATTATTTGCATTCTTTAGGAATAGTATAATAAAAAATGACATCATAATTTTAATATAATGCAGTATTGAAGAAAATTAAATAAAAACATTTGTTAACTTAATATTGTGTTTTATTTATTCAAACATGTAGCTACATAACATGAATGAAAACATACTTTTATTAACCGACTTCGAAAAAAGGAGGAGGTTCTCAATTCAATTGTTTTTTTTTCAGCCTGTACACCACCTAAATCGTATTTTGGGGGTAGTTCTGAAAAACGAATGATGACAAACTTTATAATTCACTTAGGTCTGTAGGTATTCGTACCAAGTTTGAAGTAAATTGGCCTAGGAAATAAGATTGTACATACAAACTTTACCCCTTATTTCCCCCTTTTCGGGAAGGGTTTCCAAAAAATCCTTTCTTAGCTGACGTGTCCTACTTATAATCTACCTCCGTGCCCAATTTCATCTTCGTAGGTCAAGTAGTTTTCCGAGATTTCGTGATTAATCAGTACGTAATGAATGATTGTATGAATCAGTGACCTTTCGCTTAAATATGTCACCGGAAAATCGCAAACTCCGTAAGAATATAAAATAACTTGAGAGATTGTAAACTGTCGATAAATTTTCTAGTAGTTGCTGTGCGTTTTCTGTCAGTCAGTAACGGTAGAGTTTTATATATTAGGCTTTACCTATGGCTTACATCATTGCAAATACCATAACGAATACTTTGGCTGAACACGCGCCATATTATGCAACGTTACGTCTTGTATCCTCCGGCCGAGCTTTTACAGCGGAGATGCTTTGTAGGATATGGACAGATTGATACCTACAGCGAAAAGTTAATTATAGTTTTATCCTTATGATTGATCCTATCGGGTTGTGGCAAAAGGCTCAAGCAGGGAAAGACAAGCACACAATAGGTAGGTACATAAATTCAAAGTAAATTTTGACTCCTCAAAAGCCTTTGAATGTTTGCATTGACAAGATACCTAAATACGATTGCTGCATTTTTCAAATATTTGTATACGTACTTTGGTATATGTTTTTGCGATAAAATTAAGTGCTGCGGAAAATTGCCGTACGAATGATATCGCTCACCTGGTAATATATTGGCACATCTACTTTTTTAACATTTTACAGAAACGAAGATCAAATATAAAAAGAAGTTTGTTTATAAATGTTTGAAATATTTATGGTTTGGTTTTACGTTTTTTTTACAGAAATGCGTATGGATGCTATATAGTAGGTACCTATAGATGATAAATGCCACTTCAGGTTTTCAGGATCTCACAACTTCCAAAAACGTCGTTTATGTACCCGGAAGCTTACAGAACCCCATGTAATAGTCGATAAATGGAAAATAAACGTTTTATTTTGTAAGAAACAAATTAAAAATGTTCTGAAACTAAAAACATTATAATAATGAGTATCCTATATTTCTCTTAGGTCACTCTTTTTCTTCGCGTGTCGATGGCAAAAATCTAAATTTTAGGTTTGGCCCAGTATTCAGTAATGGTAACACCATCTGCCGACGTAGATATAGTAGTAGATCCTCAGGTAGGTACAGGTGACAGAGCATGCGGCGCAAGACGAAAGATGGATCATGGACTGCGGAGAGACACCACATTATCTAACACTGAAGATCGGAGCAATCCGGGAAACCCTATCTAAGGAGGTTATCTTTACTGCGGCCGACCCGAGTACAGAGTCTATTAAGAGTTTTCCAGATCGATCACGGCAAGGCGTGCCCAGTTGGCAGGTTATCCGAAAGCTCGATGAAATAGTCACAGGGTTAGAGCGACTCTCGCCAAAGGTCGCATCTTTCTGAGGTGGTTTTGCCAGTAACTGGACTCACGCATCAAAGATTTATTTATTTTTTATTTTATTTTTTTCTTTTTAGTCTCTGAGGCACTAAGCTGTATTGTAGATCTAGCGTTGTGCATTGGGTGGCGTGAGTAATTTTTAATTTCGCCCTTGCTACCGTCCTTCGAATTTTTGGGGGCGCAATGCCGATTAATGGATACAGCATTCGTACAGGAGTCGGTTTAAGGCAACCAGTGGCAATCCGGCACGTCTAATTTAGAGCTGTTTCCACTTTTGGTGTGGGAATAGCAGCTCCATACCTACTGGACTTGCATATTCATCAGCGGAGAAACAAAGCGCCATTCCAGTTGTTTGCTGGACTTGAGGAGTAGGTACTTGTAAATATTTATTGGATCCAATTTTACCTTCTTTTAACACAAATATCGATAAACAACAATTAAATTAACGACATTCGTACCAATCAGTCAAATAAGTAGCAATAAGTTTCCGACTAACGGCACATTTTTTTTTTGTGAGTGGAGTCTCGCAGTTCAACCTATGAGGTTGTCGACTGCTTAACCGGGCTTGCTTGTGGTGGCCTTAATATAATATTAAAACCACCAGCCAGGGCTTATAAAAAACTTACAAACTAAGCGACTACACGCTAAGGGCACCCCCTGTGGGGTACGGGCCTCGGCTTAGGGCGTCGCTGGGGGAGGACAGCTAGGGACGGGCTGGATCGAACTAGTCGGCACATTGTCAAATGAGCCGTTTTTATACGCGGATGCGGGGGGAAACAAAAATAGTGGTACAATGACACTTAATGCCATATCTCTATGAATACGGAAACTAGCGTTGTGTCGTTATACCATTGATAAATTATGCACTTTTAAATAATTGTGACGTAAAAACTCATTTTCGCATTTTTTGCAGATGTGCCATTTTTTTACTAGGTGAGCGACATATTGTGAATGTATCTATATATCCTAAAGAATACCAAATTATACGGAATAGCTGTCGGAGCCCAATTAATTCAGCAGTTTTCTGTTAAGTACCTATAAAATATACCTAAGTATTTGCAATTTTTAACGACTGTAAATAAGTGATAGGTAGTGCTGTAAATAATTACATTATTAGGTAGGTATCTATTATGTTAGTCTCACTAGGAGTTAATAAATCATGACATTATCTGCACGCCTAATTGCTGAAGATTATGGACTAGGTATGTAAGTAAACATTATAGGTAGGTACCTACTTGTTGGAGTGTATAATAGGTCTATGATTGTAGTACTCTATTTACATAGGAGATGCACGTGGAGAGTGGGTATATGTCACCGGATAATTGCAAACGCCGTAAGATCGTAAAATATCGCGTGAAATCGTAAACTCATTTTTGTCATAATGAAATTCCCATCCCATTACATCCCATCCAAATTCTATATTTGAATTTGGATGGGATTTATTGTATACAAAACTTTTTTCATAATGCATCGAGAAATTATAATGTAATTATTTGTTACAATCTTACGGTGTCATACCTACCTATCTGTAGGTACCTTCCTACATTAGTGGTTACCTAGTAATATTTTTCAGATAATTTGCAATAGAGAAAGTTAGGCAGGTACATACCTTGTTGTCAATTTTACAGTGAGCGTTAAGAAGTTTTCAGCACATGGGAAAGAAATAAAAAATATGAGTATCTTATTCCAAGTTGTTGGCACTTTTCTACGTAAGTATCGTCTTTTATTATTCAGTTAACCTTTTTAAAACTGTAGAAACAACAACAATCTTAAACTTCTTTCTTATAATTCCAGTATGTTGTTCCTGCGCAAACATGGGCATTCTGATGGCATGGCCATCTTCCACCATTATACTCTTCAAGTCTGACAACACCACTCTAGACCGGCCTATGGGGACATCAGAAGTGTCGCTCTTTGGGAGTCTAGCTGCCATAGGAGCGCTGATAGCCTATCCTATTGCTGGAATGGTGTTAGATAGGCTGGGAAGGAAGAAGTCGGTTATTTTAAGCTCTTTGATTTTCGTGGTGAGTACCAGGGTAGCATAAGGTGTTAAGTGGTGATACACCACGTGGGACGCTGGCACGACAACGAAGCGTGGAGTCCAAAGTGTTAAAATTATGCACATTTTTTTGTCACCTGAATTTCCTCATAAGAAAGCCATGTAACTTTTCTAGATCGCCTGGTCTATAATAGCATTGGCGAGTCAGGTCGAAGTGATTCTTACAGCTATGTTGATAGGAGGACTCGGGTTCGCTATCTTTCTAGAGACCACTATTTATGTCAGTGAGATCTGCCAGGACTCCATAAGAGGTAAGAAAGTCATCCTGTTGCCCCTTTCTTCAAGTAATAAAATAATAGTGATCCGAAATAAGTCCAAAATTAAATATCCTTTTTCAGGTACTATGACTTCAGGACCCATGCAGTTCTATGGCTTTGGGTTTCTGGCCTCCTATTTCCTGGGAGGGCATTTAACTTATCACCAGACGGTATACGCCTGCCTATCCATGTCCGTGGTTGGAGTTTTACTTCTTTCTGTGCTCAAGGAATCGCCTTATACTCTCATGGCGCAAGGTCAAGAAGTTGTAAGAAGTAACCGGATTATTTTTTAACTTCTGGGGTTTTTGTGACCCTAGTGTCTTTACGTGATTATTAACTCTATCAGAAATTGAGTTATTTCCTTATTTCAGGACGCGGCAAAATCGATAGCATTCTACAGAAGTAAAAAGACCACATCCAAAGAAGTGGAAAAAGAGTTAGATAAGTTACGACGGATTTATAACTATCACTCAGAAGGTAATCCTTCCTTCTTTTTAATCAAGATAAAAAATAAGGGGAGCTCTCTCATTTGCTTACATTGCTTAAAAGAGCCAGGGTAAACAAGAGCTTTAAAGCGCTGACAATATCGAATCTTATTATTTTGGCGTCGGTGCGTGCTGGCAAACCGGCACCAGCTACCGGCTTTTTACGTGAATGCTCATAGCTAGAAAGAAGAAAAAACTGGCCCACTGCAAGTTGGACTTGCACACGAAGGGTTCCGTACCATAAGCCGAAAAAAACATGTTTCTTGTATGGGGGTCTTTTATTTGTTGTTATAGCGGCAACAGGATTAATTATCTGTAAAAAATTTCAACTGTCTAGCTATCACGGTTCATGAGATACAGCCTGGTGACAGACAGACAGACGGACAGTGGAGTCTTAGTAATAGATTACCATTTTTACCCTTTGGGTACGGAACCCCAACAACGGCATCTCATTTATTTTACTTTTTCAGACGTTCAATCATTGACAAACATAGAAGAAACATATGCGCCAACTACTACTGATAGTAAAAAAATGACATGCTGGCAATTTTTCAGTAAGTAGTAAATTTTCAAGCAAAAACACTGTGCTTCCTTCGTAACCAAACCTTTTAACCGAAATCGTGTTAAAAAAAATTCGATGCATTACAAATTAAATGAAAATCAAGGCTCAATCATCGGGGTGACATATTCTTTATAGAAAAAACCCTGTAAATAAATAAAGATTAATAATAAGTCATGCGATTGACTTTTGAAAATCATTCAACCAATAACAGCTGTAACGAGCGTTTTCTTTGTCACACTCCAACTAAAGTCTGAGGTGTAACTCCCCAGGCACCCCACTAGCCTGGGGAGTTTCACCTTGGACTTTTGTTACAGTGAACGAAACTTAAAAATTCATAATTAAATGGTTTACTTAAAAAAATATATACAGGGTGTCCCAAAACTCAACGTCAAGCCGAAACGGGGTGACAGGATTGATCATAACCATCACGAGAAAAATCTGAAAAAAAATCTATCCCATGCAGTTTAAAAATTATGGGCATTTTAAGAAAAACCTAGAAATTTGATCAAACTGTACCATTTTTCGGTTATTGTGGTTATTCTTTTTTATTTTTGTTCATTTGAACTTTGGAAACGTAATCCTAAATAACATTTCTAGAATCCCAATAAAAAATAATGACACAATTGCCTCAAGTTTCCGAGAATTGAGACTATTTGTTAAACTACGAATTTAAAATTTTCAAGATTCGTCGACTTTGACAGGCCCTCCTATAAAAAAAATGTACTAGAGTGCCTTGGCAAGTGGCATTAAAAGTTGGTGCATTTAATCAGAATTCTAAAATGGTACAATACTTGTTAGTTCCATACAATAGAAAAGAGTAAAAAAATTAAAACCTCAAGTAACCCGATTTTTGCTATCTCATTTTACTCAGTTAAAATGTTTTTAATTCACACAAGCTCTAGGTAGGTTCTTAATTTTAAGACAAAATGATGAGAGAGATGGATAATGGGTATGTTCGCCATGAGTGAGCGAGACAGATAGTGACGCCACTTTTACCAAAGTGAAAAAAAGTTAGTAAAATTAGTAAAATAATTAATACGAATACGAACGTGCGCAGTAGACGAATGAGCGAAACGTACTAACTGGTTGGTGTCGGACTGGTAGCGTAGCCATTTGCTTGGCTGAAACTAGTGCGAATGAAACAGATAGATGCCATAGCATCTATCTGTTTCATTCGCACTCGTTTAAACGACGCATCTCCGTCTCAATGCGTGGCGTCACTATCTGTCTCGCTCACTCATGGCAAACATACCCATTATCCATCTCTCTCATCATTTTGCCTTAAAATTAAGAACCTACCTAGAGCTTGTGCGAATTAAAAACATTTTAACTGAGTAAAATCTGATAGCAAAAATCGGGTTACTTGAGGTTTTAATTTTTTTACTCTTTTCTATTGTATGGAACTAACAAGTATTGTACCATTTTAGAATTCTGATTAAATGCGCCAACTTTTAATGCTACTTGCCAAGGCACTCTAGTACATTTTTTTTATAGGAGGGCCTGTCAAAGTCGACGAATCTTGAAAATTTTAAATTCGTAGTTTAACAAATAGTCTCAATTCTCGGGAACTTGAGGCAATTGTGTCATTATTTTTTATTGGGATTCTAGAAATGTTATTTAGGATTACGTTTCTAAAGTTCAAATGAACAAAAATAAAAAATAATAACCACAATAACCGAAAAATGGTACAGTTTGATCAAATTTCTAGGTTTTTCTTAAAATGCCCATAATTTTCAAACTGCATGGGATAGATTTTTTTTCAGATTTTTCTCGTGATGGTTATGATCAATCCTGTCACCCCGTTTCGGCTTGACGTTGAGTTTTGGGACACCCTGTATATTTAAAATTGTGCTTTTGATTTGAAAAAAAAACGATTTTTCAATAGTTCTAATAGTAGATACTTAATAGGCTGTATAATGTCTTTGTATATCAAAATTAAGGCATTTTATTTACATAGTAAACAGGTCGAGAGAGTGTGGGTCTACGCACGGTGTAAAGTTCCCAAGTTTACTGTCTTAAACCGTGACAGTTTCTGTCTCTAAACCATGACAGAAAATAGAATAATTTCGACCTCTTTCTCGTTATGAGCTACACTGAATACCATGATAATACATCGATACCGAGAAAGTATTGACATTACCTATTAAAATTTTGAAAGCACTGGACCATTGGGCACTACTCTAACGAAAAGATAAATAGGACTGAAGGACCAATTTAACTTTCCTAGTTGAAAAATGTTCTCCCAGACATCGATATACGCATACGCATAATAATATTTACGTGATAATGTTGGGTATATTTGTGGAATGAGTTTTTTATGGGATAAAGCTACAAATTAGCAATTTTCTGACTTTTTAGGGTTCCGTAGCCAAATGGCAAAAAACGGAACCCTTATGGATTCGTCATGTCTGTCCGTCCGTATGTCACAGCCACTTTTTTCCGAAACTATAAGAACTATACTGTTGAAACTTAGTAAGTAGATGTATTATGTGAACCGCATTAAGATATTCACACAAAAATAGAAAAAAAACAATAAATTTTGGGGGTTCCCTATACTTAGAACTGAAACTCAAAAAATTTTTTTCATCAATGCCATACGTGTATTATATCTATGTATATGTTTCTATGGATATGTCTTCAAAAATGATATTGAGGTTTCTAATATATTTTTTCGTGACGGAGGCGTATTTCGGTCGTTATGTCACGCGAATATATCTAATTTTCTGCTTAGTTTACAGAAAGAAAACTTCGGAACCCTACACTTTGCGTGACCCGACACGGACTTGGGCGTTTCTTTTTTATAAAATCAATTGCACAAAATTTGAATTGGTAAACTTTTTCATACATAATTATTAGCTAAACATTCCAATTTTGTATTTTTTAATTTCATTAACTGTAATCAAAACCCGAGGTTTTCATGTTTTTAACACCCCCGACACTCTACTATATAGCCATAACTTTCGATCCAGAAAAAAGAGCCTAAAATCTTACATTTCTCATTCCAGAAAACTCACCACCAACTCAACGCGAATTTTTAGTCATAATGATCCTGAAGGTAGCCGCAATCTTCCAAGGTTTACCAGTAGTGTTGGTGTACGCAGAACCCTTGTTCGCCCAGGCCTTACCTGCTGACGTTATTTCCCCCAATCTCTGCAGCGTTCTGATGGGAGTCGTCATGACGGTTGCCGGGACCATTTCCGCGTTTTTGACGGATGTTGTTGGGAGACGGGTAAGGGATTACTTTTTTGACTTTATGAACTTCAATAATTTAGCATCTGCGTAAATCACCTATCTGACCGAATTTGGATGTGGTAAGAAAAAGGTCCAGAATGGTCACCCAGTCCATTCTAAGGACCCGGTATAAATGTTTATACACTCCTGGTACAGTTGCATAAGGGGATTGAGCAGGTTTAGAAGAAGTAGATCGTAGACGGGAAGGTAACTGCAGTGTCTCATGTGATCATCTCTCCAAACTAGAACCATTACCATCTTACTACGGTGTCTCTCTAACACCGGATAGAACTTTACTAGACATATAGAACTATTTCTTTCTAGCAACGCCGGTGTGTCATATGGGTAAGGGAGATGCTTCTTCATTAATGTTATATTTTTCAGCCACTTCTAATTTACTCATCAATCGCTGCTGGTTTATGCTGCATATTACTAGGATTGCAGATCCACACGGAGTGGGGCCCAAAGTGGACGATACCGATGTTTATATACGTGTTTACGATTTTCTACACGTTTGGGGCAGGAACCGTGCCCGTGGTGGTCTTGGCTGAAGTGTTTTTACCAGAGGTTAGTCACTCATTATTTTCGATTTGAAACGATTTTCTCTCAACAAAGACCTGCGAAACAGGCATGTAATGGATATGACATTTCGGATCTGGAAATGGATTAATATAAAGTAATTTCGGTTACGGTTATTGAGTACCTTAACATCCCTGGTGCGAAACCAATAGGTCAAACAAGTGATTTACAATTTCACCAACAAAACCTTTATTCAATCATGTGAACCTAGTACTTTCTTTTTTACAGGTAAAGAGCATCATGTCGATGTTAGCACTGGAATGGGCGTGGATACTCCACTTTCTCAGCCTATTCGTCTTCAACTTCCTAGTGACTGCTGTAGGCCTGCCCCCAGTCTTCTATTTCTTTTCTTTTGTCTGCTTCTCTTCTGCTGTCTTATTCTTTTACTTCTTACCTGAAACGAAGGGGTTGCCAGTTTATGCCATTCAAGAACTGTTTACAAAGACAAAATGATAAAATGATTTGGTGCAGGTAGTTTTAAAACTTTAATACTTTGACTATAAATTAAACATTGTTCTAAGTTTTGCTTTTATTTATGTAGTTTACTTTTCCAGCCTAGCCTAAAAATAATATTTTCCATGTGTCGGTCAACTTCCCTCTATCTTTGATTTGATTCCGGAGTAAGATTTATTATATTGCACTTCTTAATCTCGTTATTGTGCATAAGCGGACTTAATTTCCGGAGTAGGAATCCTAAAGTTGCGTTTTGTTAGTAATTTTCTTAAATCACTCCTTTCTAAAGTTTCGGTGTGGGTCTCTGATGTTACGTTCAGTGTCTTATGCTGAGCAAGGTTTGTGTAGCAGTGTTTTAAGGACTGCGCGTTGTGCTCTTTCGAGTGTTATTAGGTGATGATATGTAGATTACACAAGCATAGTATAAACTTTAAGGCCTGGATTAAAATATTATCATATGAACGGTTTGAGGCTGCAAAACTAAAGTGGAATTGATCAGGCCATGTTGCCCAATACCATCTAAGTTGTGGTCCCACATATCGCAAGACTGGAGCCCTGACACAGCTAGACGGGGTCGCGGTAGACCGAGAAGAAGTCGCCGGGATGCTTTGGATGGTTTCCTTGGGATTTGACGAGATGAAGGATAACATAGCGATAAATGGAAGGAATGAAGGTAAGCCTTTCCCAAGAGTGGGACAATTATGGTTTTCTGAAATGACGTGCACCAGGTGGCAGCACTGAGACGTCAGGTTCAGGCGCTTGCCAAAGCATAGTTTGACTTCATTAGGTTGGTAATAGATTAAAGTGTTTCTTTTATTTTACATATAGTACGTGGGTATATTGTTTCTCAGATATTTTGCAATTGTGAGGATTGATACCTAGTTGTAAATTTTAGTGTGTGTTCGTGTAGAGGGTTTCAACAAAGAAGCGAGTTATAAAAATATGGCTATCTTATTTATTTATTTTATTTATTTAACAGTTTATGTACACACATTTAACAACTAAATAAGAAGAAAGGAACAGAAAAATAGGTACAAAGGTGATGCTTATTTCTAAAGAAATCTCTTCCAGCATACCTGCGAAAGGAGAGTCGAATAAAAGATATGTAGACATCGTGTGTAAAAGTTATGTTAACATAAAAAGACAAAAAAAACTTTAAATATAACATTCTATAATAAATATGACTAAAATTAATATCATACTAATACATACTACTTAAATAATACTATAAGAATAATAATAATATATACTTTAAATATGCAACTATGATGGTACCGAAAGGTAGTGTTCTTTCACTCTTCTTTTAAAATCTGGAAGAGTTTTGCATTCCCTAATGTCAGGCGGCAGTGCATTCCACAACCGTACCGCGTGCACAGTAAATGAATAGGAATAAAAATCGGTAGAGTGGGGAGGGGATTTAAGGAGATTTCTAAGATGCGACCTGCAAGGCGCATCAGAAGGACGGGAAACGGGACGCTCTTTGGGAGTCTAGCTGCCATAGGAGCGCTGATAGCCTATCCTATTGCTGGAATGGTGCTAGATAGGCTGGGCAGGAAGAAGTCGGTCATTATAAGCGCTTTGATTTTCGTGGTGAGTACCAAGGCAGCATTAGGTGTTAAGTGGTGATGTGCCACGTGGGACGCTATTGCGACGGCGGAGCGTGGAGTCCAAAGTGTTAAAATTATGCTTTTTTGTCACCAGAATTTCCTCATAAGATAGCCATGTAACTTTTCTAGATCGCTTGGTCAATAATAGCATTGGCGAGTCAGGTCGAAGTGATTCTTACAGCTATGTTGATAGGAGGACTCGGGTTCGCTATCTTCCTAGAGACCACTGTTTATGTCAGTGAAATCTGCCAGGACTCCATAAGAGGTAAGAAGGTCATCCTGTTGTCCCTTTTCTTTCTTCAAGTAATAAAATAATAATGATCCGAAATAAGTCCAAAATTAAATATCCTTTTTCAGGTACTATGACTTCAGGACCCATGCAGTTCTATGGCTTTGGGTTTCTGGTCTCATATTTCCTGGGAGGATATTTAACTTATCAACAGATGGTATACGCCTGCCTATCTTTGTCCTTGGTTGGAGTTTTACCTCTTACTGTGCTCAAGGAATCGCCTTATACTCTCATGGCGCAAGGTCGAGAAGATGTAAGTAGTAACCGGATTATTTTTAACTCCTGGGGTTTTTGTGACCCTGGTGTCTATAGGTGATCATTTACTCTGTAAGGAAGATAGCTATTTCATAATTTCAGGACGCTGCGAAATCGATAGCATTCTACAGAAGTAAAAAGACCACATCTAAAGAAGTGGAAAAAGAGTTAGATAAGTTACGACGAATTTTTAACTATCACTCAGAAGGTAATTTTTACTTCTTTATCAAGATTGTTTGGAGATTCAGGTGCGCTGAGCAAAAAATTGGGGGCAGCCCCTAATTTGCTTACAGAGCTAACAAGAGACGAATAACGCTGGAACCGGTAAGAACTAGGGCACCAGGGTAAACAAGAGCTTTCAAGCGCTGACAATCTTGAATCTTATAAGTTTGGTGTCGGTGCGTGCTGGCAAACCGGCACCAGCTACCGGATTCCTACGTGAACGTGACGTCATCTCATTTATTTTACTTTTTCAGACGCTCAATCATTGACAAACATAGAAAAAATTTATGCGCCAACTACTAAGAAAATGTCATGCTGGCAATTTTTCAGTAAGTAGATATTTTTCAGAAAAAAAAATCGGCTTTCTTCGTACCCAAACCTTTTAACCGAAAACATGTATGCTTTTCTAACGTACCGGATGTTAGAAAAGTAGGCAAACATATGAATTCGGTTAAAAGGTTCATTTTTAGAAAGATATCTTCGACAAACGAAATGCAAACCAAGTCATGCGATTGGCTGTTGAAAATCATTAAACCTGTTACAGCAGCAATAAAGAGCGTTTTATTTGTCACACTCATATTGGGAAAACTTTCGTTCCAGGAAAAAGAGCCTAAAAATAGTGTGTGTCAGCTCCGACGCATGACTGAAGTTTACTCCTTAAGAGTAAAACTTATCTACACAATATATTATTGTGTAGATTATGTAAAAGGACGGTAAATGAAAGTATCTTAAATACGCTGAGTATACTTTGTATGTACATACATACATAATCTCGAAGTGACAGGTGCGCTAAGTACGTTGCGTAAAGGAACGTAACGACTCACTTCAAGTTAACGCTCGATTTTACTCCTTATAAAATTTTCATACCGCAGGCAAAATATGAAAATCGTTTTTTAAGGAGTAAACTCCAAAATCTTACATTTTTCATTACAGAAAACTCGCCATCAACTCAACGCGAATTTTTGGTCGTAATGATCCTGGAGGTAGCCGCAATCTTACAAGGTTTACCATTAGTGTTGGTGTACGCAGAACCCTTGTTCGCCCAGGCCTTACCCGCTGACGTCATTTCCCCGAATCTCTGCAGCGTTCTGATGGGAGTCGTCACAACTGTTGCCGGGACTTTTATACCAAGGGTTGGTATAAAAGTATGGTTACCGTAACTGGTGGTTACTGTAACTGAACTCAACTTCAAATTTTTTTTTAAGAAACCACCGGAGAGTTTATTTCTTAATTTAATAATATTAGTAGATATGGACACCTATTATAATTATATTACTGAAAGATAATTTCTGGATCCGGTAGTACGTTTTTTTTTTATGAGTGGCTTCTCGCAGTTCAACCTATAAGGTTGTCGACTGCTTAACCGGGCTTGCCTGTGGTGGCCTTAATATAATATTAAAGCCTCCAGCCAGGGCTTATAAAAAACTTACAAACTAAGCGACTACACGCGGGATCGAACTGGATGGTAGTACGTGTATTTACAAACATAAATACTTACATATTTACATCTTACCCAAAACAACAACTAAATCAAATCCATGTTTATAAACAGTCGTCGGTACATTTTATCTACATACATTAAACGGGCGTCGTTCGTGTCTACCGGCCGTTGACTCGCTGCAATGCGGTCAAGGTCCCCCTGATCAGACGAGACGGACAGTCAATATTTGACCGAATAGTAAGTATCTATTGATTGACCTGTTGCGAGAATATTGGTAAGTATAGGAGTCCGCATGTCGACGTAATCGCATTTCGTCTGCTTTCCCCAGTAGGATGGGAAATCATCAAATGATTTCTTCCGCTCTGGGTGGAGCGGAAGGGCGTGTCATACTCTTGCTGACTAAAACCCATCCGTGTTCCTTCTAAAGCCCTTTGCGTTCCAGGGCCGCGGTGACTCTTTCGAACAAATTCCGCAACCCTGGCAGTTCCCCAGTAGAGCTATGAAGGAGTTTGTACCGTATTACTTTGTCAGTAAGTCAAAAACATAGGTATTTAGGGTTCCGTACGTCGTCGGTGAACATTTGATAGCTGAGTATATACGGCTTGCTGAAAGACACTGAGAATATACATACGTGAAAAGTTTCCCAACCCGGGAACAGCATCGAGGACCCCAAGCTTATCAGTCGTATGACCTACTAAACTGACGTTCATCGTAAACAGGAGGCTATGATCGTTAACTATAAGGTACCCACACGCAGTATTCATCCGTGCGTGACATAATAATATGTACCGTCATGGATAAACTGTTCGTAATTAGGTCTTCCTTTTATAATAAACGTCGAACCGCCGGATTCTTCCAAACTCCGGGCTGCAACTGAGATATTCCTATTGGAAAAACTTAGTAATACTACCTGGGAATCGAACCTAGGTCTCAGCACGCGTATGTAGATACTTACCACATGGGTCTCATGGGCCTCTGACTCATGGTTGCATCATCATCATACCAGCCAAAAGACGTCCACTGCTGGACATAGGCCTCCCCCAAGGGGGGGGGGGGGGGGGGGGTGCCATAATCGCCACGCTTGGCAGGCGGGTTAGCGATCGCAGTGTAGCTGTTGCAATGCACAGAGAATGCTACTGCCCATTCTCTGGTGAGTCCCTTAGTCGCCTCTTACGACACCCATGGGAAGCGATGGAATGGTGCTATTATTTTACGTCCGACACCATACAGGACCAAAAAATAGCAATATTTAATATCTACGAAGCGTAATTTCATCAGATCCGGGAAAAATCAGAGGAAAAGACATCGAAATCGGCTTAGATAGACAGGAGACAGACATTCCCAAATTGAGAACACATCATTGACATCCTCCTTTAATAGATGCTCAAAAAATAAATTAAAGAACAATTAAAATTCAGCCAGTTGCGTCTAGGCATTGATTAGTAATTTACAATCATATTGTATCCCGATGGACCTATTGTTATATAATCTACTCTGAATATGAATGAGATTGCACTTATGTAACGAAAACTAAACCCAAAGACGGTTATAACCTTTTACTCAAAGACTACATAGATATTGAAACTATGAGAAGTTAAAAAAGACGTAAGTGGCATGAGGATTGAAGATGATTATTTTTGTCGCGGTCGCCCCTGTCCAGCGATTAGTGATGGGTAGAGGAGTAACGATAACGTTATTTTTTAATAGCTGCTATTTTTTATAAAGGTCTTTTCAACAGTTGAAACTGATGATAACAGTGTTCAGATATTGTTAATATTGTGGCCATTATCTTTTATTAAGTTAGACTATAATGTGGGTTTAATTTTACGCTGCAGTTCTTGGCATTTAGGTAATCGCATTCTCATATTCTCGCTCGCGCTCCCAATTTCTAGCTTGCGGTCCGGGCTTCATGTGTAAAATAGCAAAACAGGTTACCAACAAGTCGTAGTAAGACTTTACCTTCTTTGCAGGGTATACGCGTGAAGGTTAAGTTATGGAACCGGTTAGTCTCGAATCTTGAATATGAATAAAATGCGTAAAGTCATATGAATAAGAAATAGAATCTTATAAATTACAATAGGATGTTTTAAAAGATAATTTAGTTGTTTCTAGGGATTACTAGGCGATACGACATACTGACATGTTTTTTTTATACACCTCACGATTTATTAGTGTATCAGCAGAAGGCCGCCCGTCAGTGGTGACAAATAGGCCACTTCAAGGTCAAAGTGTTACCAGTGACGTGCAATCGACTGTATAATTAAGCCAATTTACATATATTTTGCTGGATTAACTGTAGTTTTCTTGTCGTTAAGAGCTATTCGAGGATAGTTTGCGCAGTGGTAAGAAGGCTAACTAAAACGTCTACAATAATAGAAGCGGGGGTTGACTGTTAAAGCTGCTCTTCATCCTCCTTCCTTAATTAGTTGAAGACGCTTCCATGAAAAAAATTGTGAGCCGTCACGGGACGCCTGGCAGATGTGAAACATCGAATTTATTTTGTGCAAGTAATATGCATAAACGAACAGATTACGACAGGAACTAAATATGGCATAATGAAAAAAATATATTAAGACTGTATATATGTACCTACCATCGTATAGGTACCAACAATCGGTTTTACCCGCGGCTAAAGATGTTTCACATCAAAAATGAATAGTTAATAGTTTCATAGCCATCCGATAACGAAGCGTAACACTTATGTGTTACCTACGCGATAACTATAGTAACGAATAAAAACCAGTTACTCCAATAACGATACCGATACCACATCGTTACAGCGCTATCCGCTGATACATTTACGTTATACCAGTTTACGGTCAGTCCAGTACTAGAGAGAGCGCGAATCAGACGCCAGTCACTATCCGCCAGTGTAACCAGTGTCAGTTCGTTATCAGTTTACTTGTTCGGGTGAGTTTTATGATAACATTTAGTTATTTTTGTTGCGTGTTTAATAATAAATGGTTGTTATTTTACGTTTGACAGGGTTTTGGATCGGTTTTCTGTTAGTTTTAAAAGTTTTTGTTAGGAGTAGGTTCGTACTCCTAGTTGGTGCAACTATTGCAGTTACAACTGCATTGTTTATTATTTAAAAAGACAGAAAAATAGTGTTTATATGATATAAGTACATATGTTTTGCAGGGCGACATGTTTTGGAGAGTAAATAAATAGTATTGCCTGTGTCTGAAGACAAAAAATAAGTTAGAGAGATATTCCTTAATTTATTATCATGCATTAGGTTTTGCACCGGCTTCATCCGCACGAAAGTCCAAAATCGTCCCTCAAGAACATATCTACTAACAGGATAAAGGTATTCTAGGTCATAATCCAGGACCCGTGTGCCAAGTTTCAGGATTAGGGTTAAGGAAGTTAAATAAAGGGTTCCGACGACGAATTTAAATGACTCAATTCAGAAACCCACTCATGATCTCAAACTCTCTATATCAACTCTCCATAATCTTGCTTCAGATATTAGTCTTTTAGAAGTTTTTCAAAACCGTCTTGATCATTCGCTGATCGCCAAGTTTTCCCCCATTTGGTTCCGCATTTCCGAGAGCATTCTATAGATTACAGATGTATCCATTCATTTTACCAGTACCTAGTGAAATTGATAGCAAGCTAAACAAAGTTTTATCTAAACATTTATTAATAACAAGTTATCTGTTACTAATAGCAGTGACCTCAAATAAATTCACGTTGCAACTCTAATTAACGCGCAAGGTGTATGTGCCCATTAAATGTCATGCCTTGTCATCCGCACTGGGACACATGTAGCGATACATGGTCCCCTGGTACAAGGTCTCAGCATACATATTGTTTGTTTGCTTTTTTACTGCAATAGTCTTGGATATTTTGGTTAATTTAGGAGATGAAGGTTGAAGATGACTCGTTGGTTGCGAAACCAGGCTTTTATTTATTTGAACTAGCTTGTCCCAGTGGTGTCATCCGTGCGAATATCCGATACGGTCCCAAGGGATTATAATCCCGGGACAAAAAGCATCTTGTGTCCTATTCCAGGACACGGTCGACTCGTGTGTCAAGTCGTAACGGCTGAAGAGATTTGGATAAAATCTCTTCAGCCGTTACGACTTGAAGAGGTAGCAAACATACAGTTAGACAGAGTTACTTTCGCATTTACGGATGCTTTAAGACTTCATTGTACATAACAGTACAATGGCGGATTTAATGTCTTAGGCATTATCTACCACTCCAACACCACCCACCCTGGCTTTTCTTAGGTATTGACGAATGCTGCACTTCAAAATGCATATAATAAAGTACTTTATGACTTTAGAACTTTTCAATGAAATGGTCGGCTACATCATGAAGTGGCCAATTCTATGATGTGGCCACGACAAATACAAGTATAAGTGTGCCCAAATATGCTTGAACTGCAAAAATACCATCTGCTGTAGAATTGTCGGTTAATAATTCCAATTTCGCTTTCAGCATCTCATAACTGTGTCCTTCTCTACCTTAGAGTGCATTGATAAATAAGAAGTCAATTCGATTGCAATCACCAGATTTGCAGATACACACCAAAATTAGGTATGTAATTTATCCATCTACCTATATTTTACGACTAGCACTTCGACCGCCGCGGATTAAGTAGATTCTCCACAAACTACAACGCCCCCTGTAACTTTTTAATGGTAAGTTTTGGAAAATTACGCACTACGATATCCATCCAACGGTCTCAGGATCAGCCTACTATTCACCCCGTTCACCCCGTCAGGTGTTATGTAATAATTGTAAGATCTGTTTTAAATATCCCACTTTTAGTTTGTTCTTTCCAATTTCCACGTAAATTGAAGTAAGCAATAATGTCCTCCCCTAAAAACTTCACTATCCCTTTTCGCCCCTTAAGTCCATCGCCTTTTTCGAAAAAATCCAAATATTTGTTATTCTTACTTTTTTTATCCAAATTATTAATGCCGTGTTTCAACTTCATAGACCAAGCATTAAGATTCTCCCCAGTTCGCTCAAACCGCAACATTTTTCTTACTTAAAGCATTTTTATACCTGTCGTAACTTTTAAGCGAAAGGTCCGATTTGAATAATTTAAAGTGTAATTTACATGTACATAATCAACCTTAATTATCAAACCATTTCAGTAGATACGGATTAATATCGTGTTATCAAAATCATCACTTTTTCTTTCCAACTGGTCTTTGATTGAATAATTTTTACAAAAAGCGGTCATTGTGACTTAACCATAATAGTAAGACAAATATCCTCGTGGATTTTTTCTAGGTCATCATCATCATCGGCCTAGCCTTTTCTCAATTATATTGGGGTCGGCTTCCAGTCAAACCGGACTCAGCTGAATACTAGTATTTTACGTGGGGCAGCTGCTTACCAGACCTCCACAACCCATTAACTGGGTAACATGGTACTCCTAGGCAAGACTGGCAGATTATCATGATCTACAAATGACAGCCGGGACCAACGGCTTAACGTGCTTTCCGAGGCACGGAGGAGTCTTGGTATGTTAAGATGGTCACCCATCCACAGACCAACCTCGGCAAGCGTTGCTTAACCTTAAAGATCGACCCGTGCGGCTGTTATTATTTAGCCACGAGCTCCTCGAGAGGATTTTTTCTAGGTAATAACGAGTAATTTAATTATGTAATTATTTTTATGGATCATCAATAGTTTCCGCAGCGCATGCGATGAAAGATATTTTATGTCATGTTTTTTACACCTTGGGTTACATTATTCAAGTTTTAGTAGGGATCCCTAATTATTTCTGGAAATAAATATAGCCTATGTTACTTGGTGAAGATGTAGCTTACTAACGGTGAGAGAATTTTTAAAATCGGTCGAGTAGTTTGTGAGTTAAATCGTAACAAACAAACAAATCTTTCCTCTTTATAATAGTAGTTTAGATTCTTTTGGAATTAACTAAGTAATTTATAACAAGATCTTTTAAGTATTTAAGTAGGCCTTGCGCTTAGTTAAGATATACCTTTAGACTTGATAATTATCTGAATGTAATTATTTATTATACCTACTGAAATATTAAGAGTTGTAAAATATGATAGCGTGCAAATGATTATAAGTAAGTCCTAGGTAGTAGAAGAATTGTCGGTCGTGCAGCGGCGACATGAGCAGACGAAATTTTTGCCATCGCGGGCCTGGTATGGAATGAGGCTGGCAATGGGAACGTGGGGATTGGCACAAGAATAATGAGGCTTAAGCTCAGCAGTGGGCGAAGTCTGTGGATGATGATGAAGTTTAAGGTGGACTTAGTTTATCAATTTCATTTTCAAACCCGCACGAATTCTGTAGGCTAAGGATTAATGCCACTTTGACATACTAAAGCTGATAACAGTTTACTACAGCTAGCTCTATTCACTCTGGATTCAGAATAGATGAAAGAGCTACGGAATCTTCTGCTGGTAAATCAATGTCCCGTCTATAAGATGTAACCCAGTAATATGACCACATCCTACACTTTTCTCTTCCTGTCGTCACCTCTAAATAAATAGAAACGCCTCTGTTGGTTAGCTTAGCAGACGGTGTTTTTAAAAGGATCTCAAATACGTTAAATTCTCGAACCGTTGTCCGAAACTGTTGATTATTCTAAGATTTAAGAAGATTTTCTTAAGACACTGGCTGATGGTTTCCGACTTGTGTGTGTGATCATTGGTTATTCGGTTACTAGTTCAAATCCTGAGTGTCTTCTACACGTAGCTTCGCTACCGCGTGGCCTATTCCACAGCTGCAAAATTATCTTTTTTATCCCGAAAAATACAACCTCTTGATAATAATGATTAGTATCTATATCTATGATTAGATCTAAAGTAGTTTCAGAGCGGTGTGTATGGGGCAGTCGATTTTGTTCGCGATTTCAGTGTCGCCATAGTGAAAGTTGTTCATAATGATGAGTAAAATGACCCCTTATGAGGTATTGCTTTTATTATGTTACACGTTGTACATATATATAATCTGCGAGTGCGGTTAGCTTACTCCAAAACTAAACTGATTTCATCATGAACAAACCAAAGTCAATTTGCCAATCACGAAGAATTATCACGAAGGGAAAGAAAGACATTGCATAACTGATGATAAGGCTACTCGCAAATAATAACAAGTAAACATTATAGCACTAGTGTTACTGAGATAAGATTGTAGGTAAGAAGGATATTATTTCAAATTCCTTTATTTTGTTGTACAAAGAGAGATAGGAAACATAATTAGTGAAAAGATAATTAAGGTGGGGTCGTGATTAACTAATTTTGGCTAATGACATTCGTGTTATTGATTTTCTGTTGTGAGGCGGCACTGAGGTGTGGCGGTCACAAGAGAATATATCTGCCGGTCGATTTTGTAAATATGTCGAAGTGAAGGCTTGGGTGAAGCGATTATGAAGTGTGCTGTCATTCCATCTCAATTACATGGATTGACAGCTCACTTCGTGATCACTTCACCCAAGCCTTCATTTCGACATGTTAACAGAATCGACCGGCGGGTAGATAGTAGTTCAAATATCATAGTTAATCAACTCGCTATGGGCCTGCGTTGTGGATAATGAATGACACACTATCTCGGAGGATTTCGTCGAATGATTTAAGGCAGCTAAATCGTTTCTTCGGTACAGATCATCTAGCTTTGACTTGGCGGTTTTCTCTTTTTCACCACTACTGATTTTGATTTTCAGGAAATTAAATGCCTGAGTCCCTGCAGTGGGTACATTCAAGGTTAAAGGCCGAGTAATTTCTACGAGACAATGAAGCGGAAATTATTAGCTTACTCGAGTTTTCAAATATATTGTCACTCGCATGTTATGCAGGCGTACCTAACTAGCATCAAGCAAATTGTTCAGGGTAAAGTTTTTTCGGTTTGGGTATCAACATTTTGCGATACAAATTTCAAGTTACTGCTGCTCGTATACATGTCTAACTCGAAAATAATTGAACCTACAAATACGATACTTTGTGATAATAAGGAATATCAGAGTCTATGTATGCTGGTGGACTTACTTCAGTTACGACAAAACTGTAAGATTTCACGCCTGTAGTCATGTAAGCGACGATATGACAGAGGAATTCATGAAGACGATGAAATATTTAGAAAGTTAGCGATTTTTTTCTTGGTGGTGGTTGGTTTGTATATGGACGATTAAAAATGCAAACAAATTGATTTAACTTTTGCTTTCCTTGTTTCAGTCAAACAACTATGCACCACACCAAATGAAAGTACCAGGATGACAGAAAAGTCAGGAGTACGTTTCGAAGAAGCGGAGAAGTGCAAGGGGGTTATTCTGACATCGATAGCGACGACATGTGCAGCATTGGGATGGCTGACGCGGGGCTCCCCAACAACCATGGGAATTTTAGCCCTGCTAGGCACGTTTTTCATGACGGGCGATAGATATCAATGGATTTATATATGGAAGAAGACATATTACAGGGATTTTCTGTGAGTACATACTTTTGATTTTTTTTTAATTTTTAATATTTGGTCCTAGTGCGCATTATCTCTAAAAATAATTTAATTTGCCTTATTTTCCCCCATAAGATTACTTCTTTAGTCGTGGCTGTCGAAAAGTGTAATTTAGGTCATATAAGTCCATATAGATCGAAAGAAACAGATTTCAACGATCGTTCAATTGATTTCCTTATTTTACTGTATGGATTACTTCCTGTATATTATGACACTGTTCCATTCATCTGTGGTTTACTCAGGAGCTGTTTCTCAGACCACATTGCAACGGCTTTAATTTCAAATACGTAGATTAATTAGCTATTCACATAAAATTATTGATTTTTATAAGAATTAAAATTAATTATTATAGGCATGTTAATAAAGTTTATGATATAATTTTTAAAATACTTTCATCAGCAATGAAGTTAAAAAGCTTCAAAGATGACTATTAGAAAGACAATTCCGATACAAACTCAGACGTCAAATGCCATGTCGCCTTTACAGCTACCATAGAAAACGGCGACTTCGCGAGAGGAGCAGATATAGTTGTTTAGAATAGTTAAATTTATTTAGTTTTTCGATCAAATTTGATTTTATTTTCACTGTTAGTATTATATTTTGTAAATATGTACATAAGCTGTAGGTATAAATATACTAAATATTTTTCATGCAAACTCCTTATTGTTATTTTTTGTTTTCACAATTTTCTAAAAAAAAATTGGAACCAGTCGGTCAACGTGAGCATTTTGTTAAAAACTTTTCACAAAACAAAACAAAACTGTACTACTACAAAGTGAATAAAATACTTAAGCTTCGATGACTTGTCTTTGGGGTTCGTGTCTTATGTCTTCAGTTTTTCATATTTGGAAGCGTGTATTACCTCCTCCTTTTTTGAAGTTGGTTGAAAATATAGGTAAAATTTGGTAGTATTTACTGTCACGGTTGTAATCCCGTTCCCCGTGTGTAACCCGTCTTGTCCTATGTTTATACCTACATGGTACCTACCTACAAGGTATATCCTTATAAATGCTGTAACTTTTACTTTTTATAGACACCGAGCCTCATACCAGTTTCTAGACTCGAATTATCTTGAAACTAGTTGTGTCAGTGCAGAAATCCTTGAAAACTAGGTACTTTTAGATCTTAAACGGGTAATGGATTCGATTAAGCAATATTGGTGCGCATATACTAAGCTAATGGGTCAGTCTATTTTCCATAAAGATGTAAAAAATAGAATGGCTGGCAATAAAATTAAAGAAAGTTGCATAATTATTTGATGCTAGATTTTTCCCGCGACTTCACTTCAAAAAGTATCCTATAACCGTCTCTAGAGTCCCATCTATTTCGTAACAAAATTCATCAAAATTGGTTAAGCGATTTATTTTTTAACTTCCAACTTCGGTTGCCCGAAAACTTCTATTCCACAAAACATTTATTCGGTAGCATAAACTGCTAAATGGTTGTTTGTTCGACATAAATCTGCGTACAAAAGGACCACTTCAACAAAAGTTACAGAATACTCCCCCAATTGCTTTCGCGCATGTTTGTTATTGCACGTTATCAACGGTGCAAGGGTCAGCGCGGTGTCGCATGTCTTCGACGCTCTGTCCATTCATTGTCCCCTAGTACTTGTAAACGGTTCGAAGTCCACCATTCTTTCATATTTCCTAACAATGCCAGGGTTTTGTTGCAGAATTTCTGTCTATAGAAGATAATCACAAACAGGGCTATTGATTAAAATCATGACTTATACTTATACTTATACGCATATTTATGGCGTAGGTACCTATCTGGCATCTAGTAAATAGAGTAGTTATTGTTTTAATAAAACTGAAGGATAGCATCATTTCTTATGAAAATATTCCGGCTATGGAAAATCATGAGCGTATGCTTACGAAAACAATAATTGTATTAGGTACCTGATGTTTTTTTCTTGAGATTTTTTGTAAACTTTTTATTATTTTCTAATAAGTACTCTAAAGTGACCGTATTCAAAACATACGCTTCCGTATTTGGGTTAAAGTCACCTAAATTGGCCCCTATAATACATAATGCCACGTTTACTTGAAATCAAAAGTTTTTTTTCAGTAGCATTGATTTACGACTGTTGAATTTTACTAGCTTATTTAATTTCGCCCAGTTTATGTCACTCGTTTCTGTTTAACTTGTTATCAAAATACAATATAGACAACGCACAGCCGAAACTACTGGTCGTAGAAAACTGAAATTTAGCTTGTTGGTTCCTTGGGGAATGTAGGGGAGCACTAAGAGGGGATTTCCCGAAATTCCTACAGGAACGGAAAAAAACGGGATATGGACGTACGAAATCGCAGTTTTTTATTAATAACAGCACTCGATGTACAATTTTACATGATTAACTCAGACCGGATCTTAAAGTATGTATTATATTAATTATATACAAGTAGTTAAATTGAATTGATTTACCTTCACCTTGTTCTTCATATCGAGTCCATATGACCCTTAAACAGTTTGTGTCCAATGGGGGATAGGAGCACCACACTCATAATTGGTGTCAATCGGACCTGTAACATCTCATTTTGCCAGTTGTATTTACTCTTATGAAACATTTATCAAGCAATCAACTTTAGAAAGGTGCAACGAAATGCAATTCAGACTTATTAACGTATCCTTGCAATTATTAATGTTGTACAATTGCATCGAGTCACATACAAACAATGTGTCCTCCACTAAACTGACGGGACTAACGGGTAAAAGAAGAGAATGATAGTCAATTATTATTTTTTCCTTTTAGGTTAAATGGCATACATAGGTAGTACATATCAATATGGAAGCCCAACAAAGATACTCGTAGAAATTAATAAAATTGGTTTAGAAATAGAAATATAAATCATTTATTTGCCAATAATGTAGGTATACAGATGATGGTTATTTTGATGATAGTCCCGATACATTTTGCCTCACGGCATGCAAAATTATCTAATATTAAATAGACAAACATAAAAAAAATTAAGCAACATAATATAATTATTTAAACTACTCATATTATTCAAGAATTAGGCACAATGTCAATAATTTAAATTAAAAAGGAAAAAACAATTAAAACATAAGTAACAAATGTCAATAAATTAAACTACAACTGTCAACAAAACGACTTTGTTAGATAGAGGACAATTTTGAGGAAAACTGTCTGATGCGAAACTCCTAGGGTCATGTTCTCATTAGCATAAAATTGAGTTGGTTCTAGTAGCAAGATGCCTCAATATTGTTGATTTATTTGCTTAGTACTCCAAATTACGATTTTGCGATCCGTTCTAAATGAACTAATACGAAATGTTAAGGAATGTTGTTTTAGTTCAGAAAATACTTGGTCCTGTGGTTTCAAAATTTGAGTATTTTGGGTGAAAACTGTATTTAAAGTTAAGCTACCTAGTAATTGAATAGTGTATTTAATTGTAATAAAAATTAAAGTAGGACTAGAGGAAAATTTTATTTTGTTCCTGTCATTCAAAAAGTACTAGACGCACATAACCCGTGCAGAGTAATGTGAACCACCGGACGCAGTTGATAGCTCTCCATTGTGCGGCCGCAAGGTGTCTGCAGCAATTGCTCGTTGGACCTTGGCCTCTCCTGTCCTGACGTCCTAGTACATAAACTGTTTACAAGGGGGCCGCAGTCGGTTCACATTCCAAGGCGAATCCTTCTAGAATTTTCTGGTATCATCCTGGGATTATTTCTTACTAATTTATGAGATTAGGAATTTGAAGATAAGTTAGGTTAGTAATTACATTCGCAAAACGGCCTATCTTAAAAATGGGGGAGCCAAATTTATGTTGTTCTCAAGGAACAAGATATTTTCCGAAATCTGAGTTTTCAAAATAAGTTAGTTATGTTAGAAATGTTAGAGTACGAAAATGTGAACGTGCTATAGCGCAAATATAAAGAAAATTTTAGCCTATTAGCATTCGGTCAAATAAATTAACATTGCAATCCAACTTATAATTTTGGCAATCAAGTCTTTTTTGGCAGACACGTTACTGGTTTAAACAATCATTGCACGTTACCCATGGTTAACTGTGCGTTCATTGAATAATTAGAGCTTATTCTGGTTTTATTTCATGCATAAATTTTCTATTTTTCATATTTTTTATCGCTGACCCATATTTTGGTCCTTAGTAAATTATGGTTGTTTTTGGCCTGTTTCTACCAATTCTATCAAAGATTTGACAGGACTTGTAGCAAATAACTCTCAATTTAAGGTAAGGCGGATGTTCCCCATTAGACCAGGAGATCAGCAAGATGTAGGACTAGTAAGAGGTGTCAGTCCTCTGTAGTTGCTTTCAATGATTGAATGATTGGCCAGCTCGAACATGCGAGTGCGCTCGTCATCGAAGTGTTATGTAATTCTATGATTATCTGGTGAATTGCATGTGGGAATGTATGGATATAACGTAGCAGCTTTATTGTGGGGTGAGCAGAGAACCATGCAAATAAAAACTGTCGGTGTTTAAATATTTGGCTCAATTTGCTATCCACAACACTAAATTCGCTCAAAATATTGCTGTCTCGCACATGAGAACCAGCATATGACCCTGTATATTTTTTTTTGTGGCAGGCATTATTCTAGGCGCATATAAACGTTTTTTAGGGTTCCATACCTACCCGAAGGGTGACCAACTGAACCTTTTTACTAAGCTTCCGCTGTCCGTCCGTCTGTCTGTCAGCGGGCTGTATCTCAAGAACCGTAAAGGCAGACAGTTAAAATTTTCACAGAGCGTGTATTTCTGTTGCCGATATGACAACAATGATACTCAACTTCATGCGAGAGTCCGACTCGCACTGGGCCGGTTTTCCTTTCTTTGTTTTTTTCATACAACCGTCAATATTATCCTACTCGTATCCTTGGGGTCAGCGCAACAAGTATTAGTCTTCCATAGGTACATATTCTCCACTTGCAGTCAAATATCAAACAATCTATCGATCGTTCCTTTAGTCTTCCTCTACTATTAATCATTATTGTGATTGATGTGATAAAAATAATACCGCAGTTTATCAGTTCACTGAACTGATAAACTGAAAGTATTATTTTTTATGAGGTATAGCCTGAGTTTATATGAGGTAGATAAACGATTAGGTAGGTACTTTGCACTATTTGCACTATAGATATCATGTTTAGGTATAGACGCCAGCACATCAAGCTACCCGAAACTGTCACATTTACCCAGTCAACCTTGAACCTAACGCTTTAGCGAGAAAGTTGAAAATCTATCAAAGAAATTTGACAGATTGTTGTAGCTAAATGTGCGTCTGAATGTTACAAGTGAAATAATATTCGATTATGACGAATTAATATTCGTTATAAACCTAGCCTTTTCCCAAGTAAGTTGGGGTCGGCTTGACAACTAACCGGTTGCAGGCGTTGCAGCTGGGTACCAGTATTTTACATGGAGCAATTGCAAATCTGACTTCCACAACGACCACAACCCATTAACTAGCTAACACGATACCAATGGCAAGACTGGTGTGCGATTTTCTGGCTTCTGTCTATCCATAATGACAGCCGTGATCGACGGCTTAACGTCCTTTCCGAGGCACCGAGAAGTTTCGGTATGTAATGGATGGTCACCCATCCACAAACAAGCCTCCAGCCTTTTCAAGCGTTGCTTACCCTCGTGCGGCTGTTATTGCTTAGCCACGAGCCTCCCGCATAGTACTCTGGTAACCAAAATGTTTCATTTGCGTAGTGACACCACTGAGTACCTACGTACATTAATGTAAGCATGGAAGTTGACATTAACAACACAACTGTATTCGTCTCGTCATTGAATGTCATTACATTGGAAATTGTAACAGTGAAATTATGTTACTAAATATTTGGGACTCTTACAAGTTTCTTAATTTTATGAGGAACAAAATTTAAACCCATTTTTGCGAACTTTAACCTTACATAATTTTTTTTTTGCACACTGGGGACTTTTTACTATTTCATTAGCATGGTTTATATATTCATGTAAATTTTCAGCTTTTTGGGAATTTATGCAAGGGTACCCCTATTTTTCGGGCTAATTTGACTGGACTAGTTAAGTAAACTTAATTTATTGAATGGGACATCGTACTTTTCGACACAGCTGAGGAGTGATCAGTTGCAGTACTAAAGGTTTTACGTGCATTCCGAGTCATGGGGGTATCTCATCACTGACTTCCAACCTTCGGGTTGCTACTGGGAAATTCCTAATGGAAAAACCCAACCAAACCAAGGCAGGCAAAGGATATACAGGGTGTTTCAGAAGTGCGTGATTACATGCATAAAATAAATAAATAAAAGAAATAATAACAAAAAACCGGCCAAGTGCGAGTCGGACTCGCGCACGAAGGGTTCCGTACCACTATCTATAAAAATGGCAAAAAAACCACGTTTGTTGTATGGGATTCCCCCTTAAATATTGGTTTTATTTTCATTGAATTCTTTATTTTTAAAGTGAAAATATTACAAATTATTCTGTGAATATTTCAAGCCTACCTGTTGCCATTATCGATATCGAGCAAAAACTTACGTTTGTTGTATGGGAGCCCCCTTAAATATTTATTTTATTCTTTTTTTTAGTATTTGTTGTTATAGCGATAACAAAAATACATCATCTGTGAAAATTCCAACTGTCTAACTATCACGGTTCATGAGATACAGCCTCGTGACAGACGGACAGCGGAGTCTTAGTAATAGGGTCCCGTTTTACCCTTTGTGTACGGAACCCTAAATATGACTGGTGCAGTAAAGTTGGTGGCATTCATTTTGACATCATTTGATTTATTTTGATTAAGAGCATCGTGACTTCGTAGATCTACCTCGTGTTCGGTGTTTCAGTGCAATGGTCGGTGCACAATCATAATATTTGATTAATAGACGAGTTATAAACTGTCTGTCTCGACGTATCTTGTTAACCTATTTCTGTGAGAAGATTACAACATGTCGCGAGTGTAGTGGCGTTGCATACAGCTCGACATGATTCTAAGTATTTTGAGATACTTGTTTTTTTAATACCTATACGTTACTTGTTTTATTTGCTACTAGCTTAATAACCTCAGCGCGCGGTATCACCCGCTTGAAAATTAATCTTGCCAAAAGAATGGAATTTAAGACAAGTCACAGTAGAAAATGCTCTTTATGTTAGTTAGAAATGAGTTCCTACATTTAGAATACCATTTTTATAGGAGTAAATAATCTTAAGAAAGGTTAGAAAACTACCAGCAGTGCCAACTACAGTCACTCCATCATCATCAGCCGAATGACGTCCACTGCTGGATATAGACCTCCCCGAAGTGGGGGAAAAACAGTCGGGACTGCGAAATATAGACATGCTTCGGCGGCCCAGACAAGATAGTAACGACTGTTGGTTAAATCAACTAAAACAGAATTTGTTTTTGATTCCAGCGGTCTTCGAGTGCTGCTATACACCATATTCAGGATAACGATGTGGGAGCGTCAAGGGAAAACAGTGGTCACAAGGTGGGACGAGATTGTCAAGATGAACCCCGACAAAAAGTGTTTTGTAATGGAAGACCGGGCGCTCTCTTTCCGCGAGGTAACTCTTCTCTCTTATGATTGCCTAGTATTTCATAAGTACGGAACATTTATTAAGACTTCATTTACATTCACGAAGGTACAACAAAAAGATCATCAGAAAAAAACATAATACATTAGGTACCTATATAACTTAATTATATGCTATTCTGAAGCATCCTGATCGAAGGACCATTATAAATAAACATTTTTGGTTTGATCTGCGCAGGATTGAATTATTTTTAAATTAAAAAAACCTATTGCTTGTCAATGTGCTTACATAGTGTTCTTTACTGTAGCAGCAGATTCCTGTGGGTCAATTAAAAAAATTCGTAATATTCAAAAATCTTTTTTCATTTCTTTCTAGGGTGACGAATTCAGCAACCGCATATCCTGGTATTTCAAACGTCAAGGCTACAAGCCTGGTGAGGTGATAGCATTGTTCATGGAGACTCAGCCAGAATATGTGTTCCTATGGCTCGGTCTAGCCAAGATCAGGGTCACGACTGCGCTGATAAACACCAATTTGAAGGGAGGCCAATTGATCCATTGTATCAGGGTAGCAGGATGCAAAGCTGTTGTGTTCGGAGACGAAATGAGAGATGGTAAGAGTTTTTAATTTACTGGTAGCAGTACATAATGAACTTCGTTCCAATACTTCTTGTATTTGAATTAATAAAACATTGTTGATTAATTGTGCTTGTTATTTGGTACTTAATAAAACTGGAAGGAACTTTGTTACAAGTAATTAAAATTAATATATTCATAAATTCTTTAGTTTACCAACTATAAATTATATAATTATCATAATCTTAATCATGTTTTTATAAAGTAACTGATGTGAAAAATCCCTCAATTGTCCTGAGAAATGTATACTTAGCTTTTGTGTAGATGTTTAAGACAATGCATATCATATATCATTTTGTTTAAATTAACAATACATCTCACAAATAACTGATTAAGATGATCGCTTTAAATAATATGAAGCTGAAACACTACTAAGCGAAAAAATTAATTGTTCAAATCCAGGATTTTTTTTCTAACAGCACTAAAACTAGTCTGTAAGCTCACTTTAGAGATAAGTATTTAAAAGAGTTGTATTAAAATAATTAATTAAATGACTACATAATTATGTAGTTTAAGGCTAAGTCGCTGTCTGTCTTTGTCCGTTTTTCCGCTTACTTCTTTTAAATCAAATCATACCAAATTAGTTGTTTGCCAGAATGTAAACCACGCAATGAATATTAATACGGTTTTCACTTATAGAAAAGGCGATAAACGAGGAAAGTTTGTATATATGTCGCAGCCGAATAGCTTAGTTAGCAGTTTAATTGGTTGCCTATCCTTTTCATTTAACTGCGCCGATTTTTCAGCGACCTAAGTGACATCTTTGGTTCAATATCATTTAATGACTTGCCCATGTCACTTATGTCACTGATTAAATGGCGCAGATCAACGAAAAGTCTAGGCTTTTAGTGAAACGGCTCATTAAGCTAGTTAATTGCGACCTGAATATATAAATTGCACTCGTGCAAAACCGGGGCAGGTCGCTAGATTTTAAAATAAATCTCAAAGGAGACAGTATAATTTTGTCACCTTCCTAATACATATTAACAATGTAAAACTTTGGATGTTTCTTAATAATGCCTCAAAGGTTAAAGAAATTTGTTTGTAATGTATACGGGTCGTTAGTACCTGCAAGACAAGTCGCAAGCAAAAGCTGATGATGATGATGATGATGGTGATGATGATGTTGATGATATAGATGATGATGTAGATGTAGATAAAATATGAACTTATGGAAGAAGAAGGCATACCTACTGTGACGATCTCAAGGAACAAACACTGAACATATGATGTTTCTATTTCCAGCAATAAAAGAGATCCAGTCAGAAATCCCAGATATCCCACTCTTCCAATTCAACTCGCCAGATAGGGAGTCTGACCCAGTCCTTCAAGATACGGTGCCTTTATCAGCTGAAGTGAGCGAAATGTCATATGAACCCGTCGTCGACTGTGGGCAAGCAAAGCCGAGGGACACATTACTGTACATTTATACCAGTGGAACTACTGGCTTCCCGAAGGCAGCTATCATTACTAATATTAGGTAAGCATAAATCACCAGCATAAATCACCTGCTTGAAGTCATACAATGTTTCCATCGGTAGTGAGCTTAAGCGAATACCCTGTGGGACACCTTTGATTTGTATTAAAGCCTTAAATTATTAAACGTGTGTACCTAAGTCTGGGTTCTAACTGAATTGTATTGTTTTAGCCAACCTATTTGTATTGTTAATATTGTGTCAAATTATTTAAGGTTTGGTAGACAGTAATATGTGCTAAACACATTGGTTTTACGCCTTAGTATGGTTACAAACTATTCAAATTAGGTGGCTAATAAATACATATTCTCTATTGTGTGGTTTCTTAATTCTTTACTGTACACCTAAACAACATATGGCTCTTACAGTGATAAAATAGTGTAATTGTACTTGAATCAATAATAAGCAGCAAGTAAAAATTGTTTTTAAAAACTATTTAAAACTATTTCTTCAATTTTTATAATGTTTATCAATAGTGACTTAATCCCCTGCTCCTCTTCACCAGGTATCTACTAATTCCACTAGGAGTGCAGAGTTCAGCGCAGCTCAAGCCTTCTGATGTAGTATACGATCCTCTACCTCTTCACCACACGGCAGGCGGAGTACTAGGAGCAGGCCTTGCTATTGTCACTGGATGTACTGTCGTGCTGAGGAAAAAATTTTCGGCTTCGAATTACTGGAGCGATGCGGCGAAGTACGGATGTACTGTAAGTTTTAATAGCTGCAATTCAACAATGTTATTCAATTGGAAAAGGTTTATGCAAAGGGAAAAAGAACCTTTTAACCTCCTGTGGCCAAATATTAATAAAATATACTAAATACTAGTTGTTACCGCTTAAGCAACCCCCTTTTAGCTCTCTTAGGAGAGGCATTTTTAAGAAATCCATCCAAGTATCTAGATCTTCATTAAAACTCTAAGAACGACGAAGACGAAGAAAGAGGTATAACAAGAATCCGTTATACCACTTGAATCTTGTAGGCTTAATAAATCCTGAGATCTTGTGATTACTACACCAGTATTTTGTTTTTGCTTTCGCTTTTTTGTGGAACCTAATCCAGCGTTTAAATTAGCAAGGTTCAAATTTGCCTCTTACGATAATCATTACCTTTTCTTCCCAGGCAACCCAATACATAGGCGAGATTTGCCGCTACCTCCTCGCTGTACCTCCTGGTCCCAACGACCGCGCTCACAAAGTCAACGTGATCTTTGGCAATGGACTAAGGCCTCAGATTTGGCCGGAATTCGTCGAGAGATTCGGCATCAAGAGAGTCATGGAGTTCTATGGGGCAACTGAGGGGAATAGCAATCTTGGTGAGTTTCGTTGTTTTATAATGCGTTTGGGTGTTTTATTTCTATGAATCGTCAGGACCCCTTTTTAACAGTTATTAAAATGTATGTTTAAATGTTGCTATTTTCTATTCCATATATTTAAATCTTGCTAATTAAATTTTCAGTAAACCTGGACTCAAAAGTGGGAGCCATCGGTTTCTTGAGCAGGATATTCTCAACCATCTACCCACTTAGTTTAGTCAGGTAACATACAACAAGTCCTTTGTCTATAAAGAAGTCGTTTGTGAAGATGGCAGGAAGGAAAATATCTAAATTAACTCTTTTTCTACATTTCAGATGTGACGAGATCACTGGCGAAATCTTGAGGGATGCTAATGGTAAATGCATAACTTGTGGTCCTCATGAACCAGGTATGCCGTAAACATTTTCCGTCTATCATTAATATGAATCCCTGGTACAGCAAACGGCTGAAAGTTAACCCATCTATTATCTTTTCAGGTCTTCTTCTAGGCATGATAGATCCAAAGAAAGCTATTCTAACGTTTGCGGGGTACGCAGACAAGACTGCTTCAGAAAAGAAAATGGTTCGCAATGTAAGGGCTGACGGGGATTGTTACTTCAATACTGGTGATGTCCTCGTTATGGACCACTATGGGTACTTCTACTTCAAGGATCGCACTGGAGATACGTTTAGGTGAGCTCTTCGTGAATTTATGGTAGCCTAGTTTTTATTTTATTTGTTTGCCTTTTGTACTAAATTAATGTATATAAATAAACTAAATTAAACTTACAAAAAACTAAAATATAGCATCAAAAAATTCGTCATCAACGCTGTCAGCTGATAATGTAACAAAGAGACTGGCGGCATTGGCACGTTGAATGGCAATACTTAACCTCTGGCTAAAGTGAGAGCCAGCTCTTGGGTCACGGAAAGTGTCAACCAGACGTTTCGAAAATTCTTTGAAAAGGCTGCGCCCCACGGCCCGAGTGTTTCAACCCCAAACGGCTCGAAAATATAGTTACCAATAAGGTTACTATATTTACGCCGCTTGAGGTTTTCCGCAGCCGCAGCAGCAGCACCAGCACAACACGATGAACTAGGAAGATGGGATGGCGCAAGAGTATCGACACAGGTTGCGTCCCACACTAAGCCTAGTAGCTCTTCGTGTTCCTATCCCTAAAAACTTAGTGTTGGCTTATATTAGGGTTAAAATTGTTAGTTTGATATTGATATATTATATTTATTAGGAAATTAATCTCTGGAAGTATCCAAAACTGATCGGAGTACAGACATTATTATACTGAGAGAAAGCTACATTACTTTTATCTGACAGTTATAAGTAACTTTTTTTATTAATATCGATTGGCTTGTGGTTTTCCACATTCTCACTCTATGGAAAGCGATGATATCGTGGTCGACGATAGAGCAAGCTTGCCTAAAATTAACCAGTAGTGCCATTCTGCATTAATTTCACTGTGACAGCTAAGCTCTGCTCTTTCAGCTCTGGGTGAAACGAGCTGAAAGTGTTCTGCCAATCCTTAGGATCAAGTAGAATTACAGCTCACTTCATGTTCACTTTACCTAACTTATCGCGGTTAGTTTTTGTCCAGAAACGTCTGGCTGTTCGGATTCATTCTTCATACTCCTTAGCTGTAACGCGTAATGAAATGATTGCTAAATGTACTTTTCAGTCTTATTGGCTGCGGCAGCGAAGCCGTGAGAAAACTACCTAGCGTTGTAATCTCTTTGCAGGTGGCGTGGTGAAAATGTGTCAACGGCTGAAGTGGAAGGAGTAGTCAGTACATTGGTTGCACTGAAGGATGCTGTCGTTTATGGAGTGAAGGTAAAATATTATTGTATTGTATTTAGACTGGTGTCCGCAACTCCACGTCCAAGCGCGTACCTTGAATAATCCTTAAAGCTCTCATCGGGTCAAAGTCTTTCATCGGGCCTTTAGAACCGGTAAATTAGATTACTTATATACGACTCGAAAGTGTTAAAATAGCTTCGATCTTAAAAATTGGTGGTTTAGCAAGCCATTCAGCAGAAAAGCCTTCAAGATTAAAACTTGAAGGCTTTTCCTCTCGTTTAAGTATAATATCCAGAAATAACAGTTCTCATTTATCCACCTTTCGACAGATCCCAAACATCGAAGGCAAAGCAGGAATGGCGGCTATCGCAGACCCAGAGAAAAACCTCGACCTCGTCTCTCTAGCCAAGGGTCTCCGTTCATCCCTCCCAGTGTTCGCTCGCCCCCTTTTCGTCAGAATCCTGCCAGAATCACCAATAACTGCCACTTTCAAGCTTAAAAAGAAAGAACTAATGGAACAAGGATTTGATTTAGAAATCATAAGTGATCCTTTATTTTTCTTGGATCAAAAAACAGGGGAATATGTTCCTTTAACTCAGAAACTGTTCGACGATTTAATGCAGGGTTTTATTCGGCTGTGATTTAGGGATGCCAAAGGTGATTGGTTAATATGGTTTTAGGATGTGTTAGGGATAGCTAATTTTATTTTATTTTTATTATATTCTGTATTATTTAAGCATAGTGTGTCTGTATATTGGTGTTTTTGATAAAATTGTCAGGCGAGTGTTTTGTATATTGAAAGGTAAAAATGATCTTTTGGTGAAAAAAAACTATTTATTTTTGGAAAACGTAAAAATAAATTATTCTACTTCTGTTATTCAGAAACTGACCCTTTGGTAATCTTGTGAAGATAAAATGTTCAACAATCAATGGGGATTTAATTTCAAAATAAATGCCTGAATATTGTAACATAATAATGACTCGCATTTGTTTTTGTAATTCTGCTTGAAAACGAGAAGTTCTCGAGAAACCTGTCAAAAAAGTTGAATTATATTTCAACATTAAAAAATGTATATTTTGATAATGGTTTTGGCTGTGTACAAGAGTGAATAGTACCTACTAGGAGTTCATATACTGTTGGAGGAGACTGCACAATGGGAGATTTTGACTCGTTGGAACAAAGTGCACGGGTCGGAAAATATTGCACAAAACACTCAGATGTTAAAAGATAGACTTAACAATATTAATTAGAAGATTTAGCTGTAAGTATTTTGTATGATATAAAGACGCTCGTTTAGCAATAAACATATCAAGTTATTTTTGAGATGACAATTAATGTAGGTAAGTGATAAAGAACTGTAAGTTAATGTAAATTAGAGAGGTTTTGCAATGGAGAATCTCAAGATAAGAACTAGCTAATTTATGCGCATTTATGTAAAGTTATTATTGGAAATTAAAATGTTTATAATAACTATCAGTGTTTTAATGATTCTAAAGACCAACAAATAGTTTATATGGGGAGGAAAGTTAAAGAGGGCACTGCAGGGAATTTACCCCAAACTTTCTAAGATGCAATCTTTCTTCAAGAGATTTTAATACCATATTAATACCTGTTCTGCGATTTCGGCGGTCTCTCCAGTCCTATACCTGTAGCTTTCATCGGAACGCCTATACCGATCTGCTCCGACTTTCGGTACCTCGGGTCGCTTGTCCAGGGGGACGGCTATATAGACCGAGACGTAACGCACCGGATCAACGCAGGATAGATGAAATGGCGACAGGTCACTGGAACAACTTGCGACCCACGGATGCCCCTCAAGTTAAAGGGGAAAATCTATAAGTCCGTGATAAGACCTGTCGTACTGTATGGATCAGAATGTTGGGCTGTGAAAAAGACGGATGAGAAAAGATTGCATGTAGCGGAGATGAGAATGTTGAGATGGATGTGTGGTGTGGAGTATCGAGAATGGATAAAGTGAGGAATGACTTCATTAGAGGTAGCTTAAAAGTGGCGCCAATAACGGAAGGATTAAAAGGGAACCGCTTATCTTGGTATGGTCATGTGAAGAGGAGGGATGAAATGCACGTAACTAAAAGAGTTATGAATATAAATGTGGATGGATGGTCAGGGAGAGGAAGGCCAAAGAAAAGATGGATGGATTGTATTAGGAGTGATATGAAAGAAAAGGGAGTTAGTGATAGCGTGACGGTTGACAGGACAGAATGGATTTTTCCTTTAACTAGGAAATAACTAGAGCACGTTTTCCTACATTAAACCTTGCAATAAACTTTCTGTTTGTATTACATTTTATTTTAAGGTTCAATTTAATACAACATAAAAAAAGTCGCACATTTAAAGCCATTTATTTAATCATCCATACAAAACGTAGTACATAATATCAACATTCAATTCCACAAATATTTTTATTTTTTTCGATAAAATTTGGCTAAAAATCTTGTTCCATCTATATGTCTTACTATCTTGAGCTATATAACTATACTATGTACGTTTGTACATACTCTGTGCGAATTGAACAGTTTTAACATAGTTGGGCACACTGAATTTTTTAGTATAATAATTGCTTAGCGTAATAATTATAATTATTAATAGTAAAAATTGTGACGCTTAATAATTAATTCAAGAAAAAAGTCGCACAATTAATGAAGGTGAAATGTTTTTTTATAAATTTATGAACGAAAATTGTATGTCTTAATTAGTAGGTTAGAACAACAATTACTTTTCAAGATAATTGTGGAACATAGGTTAGAAATAGAGAATTGAGTAGGTAACAAATAATTATTTTCTTCAATTAGTGGGTAGTTTTATGATACATATATTATATACATATTACATTGTTTAATAATTTGCCCAACTAAAACAACGAATTATTCGCTGACAAACATTTTATAGAACATTTAAAATCCACTGAAACTATTCCCAATAAAATATTTGGTATTTTTATAATAATTATGCACACATCATTATCGGGCTAGCAATTTCATGACAAAATAAGATTTTTCTTAATAAAATTGTATACCTGTCAGTGTAAAAATATTTTTGCAAATTTTCTAACAAGAATAGTTATAATGCACTTTTTTCCAATAATTCTGTAATCTTATTACCTTAAAGACTCTCACAGACTAACGTGAAGTGACAATGCGACCACTCGCTTTCATAGAAATATATACTTACTTAACTGTAGATTTTTCTGAAATGAGTTATAGCACTGTTGCGATGTGCCTTAAAAAAAAAAAAACAAAACATAACATATGTCAAACGAATCGCACGCCCGATACCAATGTATCATCCATCACAAACAGACAAATCGAAAAATATTATCACACCTATTTAAATATATTGACATTGGGTGAACAACGTCTAATTTGGTACATAACACGCCTTTGCTTCGATAAAAAACGATACTATCTTTATCCAAAATTTATTTTAGTCACCGGATAAGTGCAAAATCCGTAAAATTAAAATAAATCTTTATTAAATTATAAACTCTTGATATTTGTGATGTATTTTAGACACAATAAATTCAATATTTCCCAATTATTAGTATATGTCTTATTGAGAAAATGAGTTCGCAATTTCACGCGATATATTATGAACTTACGGCGTTTGCAATAACCCGGTGATATTTCCACTCTTTAGTACACCTAACATTGCATTAGAACACATAAAAGTTAGTTGGCAATTCGTACCATTAAGTACCTATGCTCTACATTGATAGCAATAAGAATAGGACGCTTTTGACAGCTGTTAATCCAACACAGCACAGACATCGGGGAATGAACTGAGTAATACCATCACAAAATTACTATCCATTCTATCACATCACATCACACTAATATTATAAAGGCGAAAGTTTGTGAGTGTGTGTGTATGTTTGTTACTTCTTCACGCGCAAACGGCTGGACCGATTTTGATGAAAATTGGTATAGAGATAGTTTGAGTTCCGGGAAAGGACATAAGATAGTTTTTATCCAAGAAATCATCCTTTAAGGGGGTGAAAAGGGGTGTGATAGTTTGTATGGGAGTCCGTTATTATATATGTATATAGCACTTGATAAAAATAAATAGATATATGTTTTTGAAAAAATTGTATCTTAAAAAATATGAAAATAAAAATAGCTGCTCAAAGTAACTTTTCCACGCGGACATATTCGCGGGCAAAAGTTAGTTCGGAATAAAGAGATAAAACGACTGTGAGGTTAATACTGTCTCTTTTTTTCTGCATTCGTAGTAACGAAGAAGATTGCCAAGGTCCAATTACTCGTAAAATTCAACAAAAAGGTGCCAACTGGCCATACAATTGATTGATTTGTCTTGCTTGCACTTTTCTGACCGCATGTAGACTTTACAGCCAGATAGGGAACGCCAATTCCACTATTCTTTGTCTATGATTTATATTACCTACGATTAGTTAGTAAAACCTCCATCAGAGACCAGTCCTATTCTCATTGTGATCGCATAGTATTTTTAATATCATTTGGTGATAGGTGCATTATATTACATCAATTCCAATACATGAATGACTATCTATCACAAATAATTTAATGGCCTTTTGCCTCTTTAGTTTTGACATCGACTTGGGGCTGAATTATTTCCTATACAAAATGAACCGAAAAGGTGAAATTAAATAAAAAAACTTCTATACCCCTTCCCATATGATAAAAACATTTTTACAAAAAAAAAACAACCGACTTCGAAATAAAAACAACTACAAAGTACAAAATAACTTTAATTTTGAAAGTCGTTGTCAAAAGTCGAAGAAACCACACAAGAAACACCTACTTCCAAAATTAAAATTATTTTGTACTTTGTAGTGGTTTTATTTGGAAGTCGGTTGTATTTTTTGTAAAAAAGTTTTTTTATTCTGCATCAGATCTTTACGAAATTTAAATGGGACCATTTCGGAATAAATCTCATTGGAACAAAAAATATTTTACAAATCCGCAAACCTAAGTATGGCGGAGTAAACCCGAGATTATTTTGAAGTTGGTTAAAAACAGCAAATTTTTTTTTCAACACAGAAAATGCACTGTATTTCACACGCCCGTTTAATTATTACTTTGATTGTTTCTTCGCAAGTGTGTTGATAATGTCATTAGTTACTCGTGGATAATATTTGTCATTGCACTATCGGATGCTTAACGCCTAGATTTCCCCTCGACTGCAATGACACACTTCGCTCACTTCTATCAAAATTAACTTTTAATTCATTGACTATAAATACGTTATTTCACCTTTCCGGCCACCTTGTATAGTGCATACAAATTATTCCTACCTTAAAAACTTAAACATCCGGAACACACTTACCTCGATATGTTTATCAATCGCTAACTAATCTTGAGCGATATTCTTTTGGCAAAGTCCAAACCCTACCAGGGCACCATGAACTGACAGCAGCTTACAACAATGAGAACACTGTGAACACCTTAGGCAACCTCTGTCATCGCTGATCACGATCCTTCCTCCTTCGGTTAAGCACCAATAGTGGACCATCAAGATCTTCCTCTATTTGCTCCTGGGCTTTTCCTTTGGTTTCGGGAATGATGAAGAAAATGTACAAGGAGCCCAGGAGTGTAATGGAAGCGCATATGTAGTAGGTGCCGTGGAGGCCTACGGAGACAGCTATGGTGCCATAGTAACGGAGGATGAAGAAACTGCTGAGCCACATCCAGGATATTAGGAGACTGGATGCCAGGCTCCTTACCTGAAGAGACAAGAATTTAAAAAGTAAATAATTCATCAAAACGGGGACAAAGAGCTCCCTGTGAAATAAATTAAACTTACATTGATGGTAAATAATTCAGATATAAGTACATAAGGCACGGATCCCAACCCAATATTGTACAAAAACAGCACCACAGACATTAAAGCCACAGGCGCCCATAGATTCTCTTCAGCTGTATCCACAATATCTTCACCATTCGTCAAATTTTGGAGTTTCCATTCTCCAGGAACACTATCATTATCCAGATTAAACTTATATCTGGATATTTCATTGGTATAATTCTTCCATTCTGGACTTGTATTGATGCCAGTGACGTTCTCAGTCAGTTGTAGACCCTTTTCTTTCAGGTTGTGCGTACGTTTGTAAGGCCACAAGCGGTGAGAGTACAAGGAATGCAGGCGTAGATTGGGGTCGCAGTACGCTCCTAGAATTGCGAGGCAACAGGTTATGCCTGAACAGGACCAGAGTAGCAGCATCTGCAAGGAGTAATAAAGAGAAGAGGAGTTATTATTTCAACACTCGTTTTTATCAAAATTTGTTTACTTTGTAATGAGGTTGGGTTCGGAAGGTGTTACCTTTCTACCAAGTCTGTCAACCGAAACAGTAGCGACTGCGGCTCCTAGGACCAGCGCAGTTCCACATAGTATGGAACCAGCTTCAGATGGCTCGAAAAGTGGGCGGGGAGCAGTTCTGAAAATGTAAAAAAGTCTAGTTTCTTTACATGGTTATTCTCTCTTGCTCAAGTATATCCCACTCATATCTGAGTGTTGTTATCCAGAAAATTAAAGAACATTCATTAGGAAGATTTTTGATAAAATAATAATTTGCTAAAAACCACACGTTTTTACCAAACCCATGGTGATATAATACATTAGCGACTTTACACTTGGCGTGGTAGCACGTACCCGTTATACATAGTGTAGTTGTAAGCCGTCAGGTTGAGATGCGGCACGCTATGCGTGGAGTGTCGCAGCACAGCGGCCGCGAAGCTGTTTACAGCGCCGGCGCCGCTGCCCGCCGCCGCACTCAGTACCACCAGGCAGGAGAATAACGCACGGCGGGACCGACGGTGACGGACTGGGAATGAAAGCAAGACCACTTTTGAATAATTGCTACATTTTAACTACGAAATTGTCTTTTCTCGGGGTTAAATAATAGATAAAAGCCGCACGGGCCGATCCTCGAGGTTAAGCAAAGCTTGCGGAGTTCGGTCTGTGGGTGTGGGACCATCCAATACATACCCAATTTCCTTGGTACTTCGAACAGCTTGTCAATCCGTTGATCCCGGCTGTCATTTCAATATTTACGACAATCGTTACGGATCGACAGAAGCCAGAAAATCTGACATCAGTCTTGCCAAGGGGTATTTTGTCAATCAATTCTGATAGGCCGACGTTCCATGTAGAATTCTGGTATTCAGCGGCATCGGTTTAGACTGGAAGCCGACCCTAACATAATTGGGAAAATGCAAAAGGTTGATTGATCCGGGACTTTAAGTCAAGAGATATCATCGCTTACCATTAGTGAGATAGTGATCAAACACGGGACACTCAATACTAATAAAAAAAAACTTGAGACATTACCTCGGGTGTCATAAAATACTGGTGATGCATCCGTTTAGACTAAAAGCTGACCCCAACTTATTCTTTATGGAAAAGGACGGGCAGGTGAAGATTACCAGAAAAGCGTTCTTGGAACAGTCGGTAGACTACTGGTAAAACTGTTATTAAACCGACAAATCTTGTATAACGAAAACTACCGAAGCTTGCATTTGAGACTAAAACTTCTGCGTTAATCTATTTTATTATAACTCTTCTTTTACTTGTTGCCCTGGTAACTAAGCTAGTAGTTTAATGAGAACTTACACAGCTCCCTACATGCCGACTGCTCCCTCTTCTTCTCCGAGTTGGAGTCGAGTCCGCTGCTCCTCTTCAGCATGGGCTGGAAGGTGTCGGAGTCCTGCCTCCGTATAGGCTCGCGCCTCCCATAGCAGTCTGAAGTCCTGATCTTCACTTCTTGTTGCTCTATGACGTCTGTTAGGTCTTCGCGGAAGTCGGAGCCGTCGAACCAGCAGATTATTTTCGCTGCATCCTGGAATTGTAATATGATATATATTAATAATAATCTTTTATTTGAATGATGTAACAGTCTAATTTAATGAGGCACTTTCATAGGTAAAAGACACATTATAAAAGCTAACAAAACCATTGATCCATCAATTACAACAGCAGCTTCACCTGGCAGACTTCAGTTGTTTGCAATTGAAGCCTGCTAGGTAAATTTTTCATTCTTCATATCTGAAATCTTGGTGTCCCTTTCAACTAGCCATTCTCTATTACTTGTAACTTAAACAGTAGTATAATTATTGGAATGGCTTTTAATGAAAAAGTAGTATCACTATATTTACGGTTTTAGACATTTATTCCTCAAAAAGAATACAATTCACTTATAATGAGAAATACAAGTTATTCTTAAATATAATTTACATAGTGAGCAAGACGAGTTGAGAAAAGCGAAGGCATTTTTTGATCCGTGGTTAACTCAACTAATAGTCAACAATTGTGGTTAAAGATTAAAATGCGTTTTTCGATCAATTTTTATATATCCGTTTAGTTAATAATGGATAAAAAACTCCTTAGTGACATACTGACTTCAAACATTTGGATAACAAAGGACCAAAAGCAAATAGGTACAACATACCTGTATCCTCCCAACGCTGATGAGGAACGAAGGTGTCTCCGGCAGCCAAATAAGCGACACCATGAGAACAGCAGGTGGCACCGCCATCGACAACGACAGCGCATGTGCCGACAGAACACCGCCCGCTGCGTACGCGAACAGAATGCCGCAACTGGAACGTATTATGGAAGGAAGTTAATGTTTGGTGTTCAGGATTAACTTTGGAGCTCCTTCCATTCATACTGCCCTGGTTGATTTATTTATTTGTCTCCGTACAAATATCATTATAGGCTTTAACCTAATGCAGTGTACTTATCAACTATTGTGTAATACAATAACTAATGTAATAACCTTAGGTACCATATATAACAGTAGGTCTAGGTATGTCTTAAAGCTTGTATATGTTTAGGAGATCATTTGATTGAAGTTTGGTTGCAATCATGTTTGAGTGTTGTTTATTTATCTGACATTGCTTAGATTACAATGAGAAGTTGATGAATTTGAGACTATAGAAGCAAGCTACTTAGTAAGTGAACACTCGTACCTGCAAGCCAATGCTGGCATTGCTGCTAGTCCCCTGGTCCTTGGAGCTATTTCTGCGCAGTACAGCGGTGCCAACGCTAATGCGCCGGCACCTCCTGCTCCCGCTGCTACCCTGGCCGCCCATACTCCTCGGGGACCACACCATGCTGCTAGCGACCAGCTTATCTGAAACAGAGAAGGGTATCTTAGTTGTTTTTTTTTTCAGCTCGACCGTACGTTGTTCGATGTAAGTAAATCGATTATGTCTGTTTTTTAATAGCGGGGTTCATATCACGCCTAGTGTTGGGCAATGGAATATCCGAATATGACTGCTTATGCTATAATATATCGTTTATATCGTTTAAATCGCTTATGCTAATATATTCTTAGTTTTTCTACATCATGATTATTATGAATTCTCTCGGTAAGGTATATATATAAATAAATGTAATGTTTATTATATTAACATGTATGTATTTTATTAGTATTATATATTTTATTTGTATATTCTTTCAGAAACAAAATTATATTTTTATTTGTTGTACACAGTATGATCTTTTTGACTCTAAGGTTGACTGGTAGAGAATGCCTTGATGAATTAAGTCCCTACCGTGTACCTAAAGTATTATACATAAAGTTTAAATAAATATGAAGTATCATGGTATAAATATGGTTTGTTCTTATTAGCCCACCGCTAGGGAAAGATCTCTCCTAAGTTTATCTATGAGCTCTCTCCTCGCTCCACCCTGAATAAAACTATACTGTGATAGTCGTAAAATTGCACTCACGATAAAACTAACGCAGATACAAAAAGCTCCAGCCTTGCGACCCCTCGCATCAGCCAACACAGCAAAGAACGGTGCCGCTGGCAACGCGACGAGACACGGTAGTGCGGCTAACCAGGCACCTCCTGCAAGTGCCTCGCTTCCTAGTACTCCCGACACCCAACCGGTGCTGCAGCCGTGGGTGAAGCAGGATAGGTTATCTGAAAAAAAAATTTTTTTCACACCACCTTCACGAAAACGTCCGATTAGATACAAACCTAACCTAAAGTACGTCATTATAGCCCGCGAGCGGCGCGCGGCAAAATGTGGTTCCAAATGCAATCGGCAGGTTATGATGACATTCAGTACAATATTATTGCCTGGGCTGGAGGCACGGCCGACCTGCACTTAGCTGTGGACACCGACGGGCGCCGCTCGCGGCTAGCTACCTCTCTTCATGGCTAGAGCACAATTTTCTTTCAGTAGGTGTGAAAAGTAGAGTATGCTCCTCAGAGATAACGGTGTTTTTACCTTGGGCTAGCTTGAACTCCTCTACGAGGCGGCTTGCGCACTGGCCGGATCTCCGCCGTGGGACCTGGAGGCGAAAGTGCTCGCGTCACTGCACCGGTGGCGCGAGGACGCGCGGGCGCGCGGCGAGCGACTGACGCAACGACATTTGGAGCTGCGTCGGTCGCAGCTGCGCGAGGTCCTGGTGGCGGAATGGCGGGACAGGCTTTCGAGCCCTACCGCCGGCCTCATCACCATCGAGGCCATCCGGCCAGTGCTCGACCTGTGGCTCGGGAGAAGGCACGGCTCTCTGACGTTTCGTGCGACGCAGGTCCTCTCGGGGCATAGCTGCTTCGGGAGGTTCTTGTGTCGCATAGGCAGGGAGCCGGACGCTCGATGCCACCACTGCGTCGACTGTCGGGAGGACACGGCACGGCATACGCTTGCAGAGTGTGCAGCTTGGGAGGAGCCGCGCCGTGCCCTCATCTCTGTTGTAGGCGGTGACCTCTCGCTGCCGGCCGTAGTTCATGCTATGGTCGGCGGTGAGGAGTCCTGGGACGCGGTGGTCTCCTTCTGCGAGACAGTTATCGCGCAGAAGGAGGCTGCGGAAAGGGAGAGGGAGATCACAACCGCTCTCCCTGCCCGCAGCAGGCGCATCGGGCGTCGGAGGAGGGCATACGCTGCCCTCTTCCGGCCCCCCTAACTGGGTCCAGGGGCGGCGGACTTGGGGATGTCCGTCGCCCCTCACTCATCCGGACCCGAGGTGGCAGCGCGTGGTGTTCCCGTGCGCCCCTCTTACTATTTATTTCCTTATTTTTTTAAAGTAATAGTCGGTTAAGCAGTAACCAGCCTTAGTGTGCTGAACTGCGAGTGGTCATCGTCAAAAAAAAAAAAAAAGTAATAGCGATTTGAATTTAAAAAGGCCAAAATTCTCCTTATATTTTATTTTGTTCGGGTCCTGAACAATATTTCTTACCTTTTTTGTCTGACAGTAAGATCGAGATTCGTGATAGCAAAAGATAGATTTTCAAATATCATAATAAATGGCTTCGTTCTGCACTATCTTCTGTACGTATTAACATTCAAGTAGGATCTTAAAACAATTAATCACAAAGATAAAATGCAAGTAGCTGAAAGCATTTCTATCAAACAAAAATCCAAAATAATTCAAACGATCTACTTTGAATTGCAAAATCAAATTGAAATTCAGTAACGGATGGACTAGGAAAGCAGATATGCAAAAAGCACTGTTTATATTATCATCCGGAAACATTTAGAAATTCGGAACAGTCGTTGCGGATGCAGATTGTCGGCTTTTGTCCGTTTTTGCTGTATTGTTAACATATTTCCTGAATATTGCGGACCTTGGTGAGAGTTTGGTCTCTTTTTTGTGCAGATATTACGCTTTGTGATTAAAATAGACTAACATTATTAAGGGTTCCGTACCCGAAGGATGCCAAAGGGAATTACTAAGACTCTGCTGTCCGTCCGTCCGTTTGTCACCTTGCGTTAAAAAACACCTTCCGCCGACTAGGGTATCAGATCCGGTTATGAATTTGAAATCGACATAATATTGTATTGTCAAAATTGCCATCATCCTACACGTGTGTGCAAAATTTCAACCCAATTGGATTATGGGAAGTGGGTGGAAATTCGATTATAAGATACAATTGTTATGAAGATAATAGGTACGCTTATTGTATGCCGTACTTAGGAGGATAACATGGAACGAGAAACGTGCAATATTAGGTAATATAAAACCCGTTTAAAAAGCTCCGGCTTTATACCGCGTGAGTACTACACTTAAAACCGCAAAACATTTTATGCTTCGTTTCGAAGACAAAATTACAGGCACGTGAACATCATATCAGCCGAAAGACGTCCACATCTGGACATAGGCCTCCCCCGAAGAGTCGCCACATCGACCGATCCTGCGCGCCGCACATCCAGCACATTCTGCTACCTTGTGGTACGCGAAATTCCTGAGCATTTCATTCTGAATTACGGATGCAATTGAAAACTTAGTACTAGGAAACGCAGCGCAATTCTGTACCTACTATTATTTCTGTTACTTTGTCTGTACCGAATAAATGCTTTCTATTATATTCTATTCAGTACTGTTACTGGATAATAACCTCTGACAGTTCCTTTAGGCATTATATGTGGTGCAAAAAGAGCGTCGATGCCGCTTAACTTCATTATTTTAAACTAGGCGAATTTTGTGCTGTCAGCCTGTCGTGGCAAAGGAAATTGGAAAGAGTATATAGAGGTATGTGGTACATAGAGTAAATTCCCACATACCTCCACTGAGAATTGGAGGATCCTCCGAAACAGACGGTTTTTGTGTCTGGTGGGCGACTGCCCGATAGTTGATATTCGACTGTTGTATATGTTCAAATCGCACGGAGAACTTTGCTTGCGCGATGCAGGATTTCGATGTTAGTTCGTCGTAGATGGCGCTGCGGTTCTTTTTGTTGCCGTACAAATTTCGCTTCTTAGTTTTTCATGTGGCGGCGTTGATGCCGCTACAAGTAGTAAACTGCATCTCATATAAAAACTTTACCGACATTCACATAACATCTGCCTACATTCCTGAGTGGGGTAAGGGAGTGGTGTAACTATAGTGGGTAAATAAATATACATTTCATCAGTTATGTTTAAGGCCTGTTGTCATCTGTCAGGGCTACTGACAAACAGCTGGAAAAACCCAATAACCCTCTGTCTGACGCTGGTACCGAAACCATGTACTCATGCTCAGCAGTTGCGATTGCAAGAACAACGAGGCAGTCACTTTGAAAGACGGCGGCCTAAATACATTCAGGAAAATAAAAAAAATCCTGGATATCATATTTTTGTACAGCGATATTTTCGCCAATCTTCAACTGATTTGGATTATTCTTTTTTGTTTGGAAGATTATTTTTCATACTAGTCCCATTTCAATTTGGTGAAGATCTGATGAAAAACTTCGGAGATAGGCAACGGAACTCATCAATAAATGATAGCAAATCTTCCGGGACTGCTGTAATCGCATGTCTTTTTATTGTTTACACCAGTTCATAATATAACATCACGCCGGTACGCTGTGAAGGGGTAAGCAGATGTGTACAAGTCCATCATGTTTTAGGGGTTATCTATTCGGGCATAATTTTATTGTTTATGAACCGGTCTTGATGATTATTTTTGAGTTGAGATTAGTCATAAATAAAATTGAATTTGCAACAGACGTTGAACTTCAAAGATAAACAAGTGACCCCCTCAACTTAAAAATCTAGTAAAGTATTGTTAGGTTTATGTCAATCCCAAAGAAAAGTAGATGTTTATGAAACTATGAGGTGGTCTGGACTTGGACTACGAAGGCACACAAAGTAACCATATCGGGAAATAGCGCAACCACTAATCATGGGAATAATGAAAAATGATACCACTAAAAAGGGAAACAAATCATTTTTACAAAAAAATACAACCGACTTCCAAATGAAAAGCACTACAAAGTATAAAATAACTTTAATTTCACAAGTCGGTATCAAAAAACGAAAAAGTTATTTTTGTAAATAAGTTATTTTTTTTGGTAATCGAACTAACGAACGAAACAGGTTGATATAGGAAAATTCCATGTTATGGTTTTTAACCGCAATTATCTGCGGATGAAGCATGTTTCATTTGCGTCACACACAACAACATACGGCACGGAAGCAGACTGAATTCGGTTCGCTAGATACACAAATGCTAGAATGAATTTCGCAATTTGCGAGTGTTTCATTTTGGCTCAATTTCGTTGCAGTGTCCGACGGTGTTAGCTGTTTCATGGTTGACCAATACAGGCACAACCAATCATGTAAGATAACAGAATAGAATATAATACTCTTTATTATGTACAATATATAAGTTACAGAAAATATAGACGAGGAAAATATTACATAACATTACATTTATAATGGGCGGCCTTATCGCTAAAAGCGATCTTTTCAGTACAACCTTTGGATGGATTTTAGAGAGAAAAGGAAAGACAGTACTGTAGGTAGTCTTAGGTGTCCCATTTATGTATACAATAAATACATAATTGATTAATAATATGGGGTTTGACAGCATATTTAAACTGTGATGAGGAAAATTACGCAAACAGATGAACAAACAACGCACATTTTTCTGTTTCCTTCTTCGTATCTTTTTATTTAATGTGTGTACATAAATTGTCAAATAAATAATAATAAATAAGATTAAACATCGTACATTGCCTTGTTTACAACCCGGCTCGAAGGATCAACATTCAAACGTGAAGTTATGCTTAAGAATCACTGTATACGTATAGTCTAATGTTTCAAATAACGAAAGAAAAAAAAATAGGCGTTTAGTCGCTCTGGCTCTGGTTCATAATTTCAAATCAGGCTCGAAGGACCTACATATCTTTGAATGTGCAACGTTGTCCCAGAATGATACCGAAATCAAATAAGAAAAGAAACAAATGAATTCCAGCGAGAATTTCCAAATTTTACTACAAGCCACATTGGTAATAGTACCTATTTATATTCAACTAGCTTTTTCCCGCGACTTTGTACGCGCATATCCCGTTTTTTCTTGTCCCAAGGAACCTACGTGCCAAATTTCAGCCTTTAAGCCCAGTAGATTCGGTTGTGCGTTGTCTGTCAGTCACTCAGTCAGTAACGGAAATATTTTATATACCTATTAGGATAACTTTAATACATATTTCGGTTTATAATAAGTTAGTACTTTTAATTCGCATTCTTACGCCCCGCCCTCCAATGGTTTTCAAATCACGGCCGGCTTTATACAAAGACGTCTATTATCTTACTTCCGATTACCGATTCGCCAGATGACAGAGACGTGCGGCGTATAATAATAATTTGAGATGTTGTTGCCATTAAAAATGGATTGACAAGATCTTTTTCTTACGTTTATATAAACTTTTTGGAAGTCCAATTCGTGGGATGTGTTTGGGAAATAAAAAAGAATCACGTTCTTTGTGTCGATTGATTGACTCCTCAAATTTTGTTCGATCAGTATGTGGCTACTTGGACCGCTCTGTCATTAGCCGGCTTCAGATCCTGGAAGGTGCAAGGGCAGGAAAGTAGGTGAGGCATATCCTGCGAAGGGATTTCACACTAGGACTGTGTTTGGAAAAGTCTGTGATACCCCATTTGGCTAGATTGTGTCTACAGCGGCCATCCTGGGTCTGCAATCAGTGAAAAAATATTTACAGATCGGACACAGTCCTCCCATAATACTGCCGATGGCAGAGCATCTGCCCCGGGAGTATGAAGTGGATGTGAAGTGATGACGTGTGGAGGGGTAGGGCAGGTTTTCTTCCACAGTTCACATATCTCGTCAGCCACACTTAACTTTCGAGGAGGTCGTCTGCATCAGAAAGCTTTAAGAATCACATTTTGGGCCAAATAGATATTCTCTTTTAGAAGTCGATGTACCAGGATAACATAACAGGAGAAGAATGTCTGTACCGTATTGTTAACATTCTGGTTAACCCTTTCAACTTTGCTACATATTGTTGTAGAGGTATTTCAAACTTTTACTGCGCGGGTATTTTATAAAGTGGGTAACAATGTAAGAGTGGTGGGTGCAGTTTTATTATAGAAAGTACTAGCTTTTTGACGCGGGTCTGTTCCTGTGGATTTTTTAAGGGGTTTTTTTCTTTTACGGCGATTCGATGCTACACTTGGAAGTAATTTGACAGTAAGATTTCAAGGACACGTCACGTTTAAGAAAATTTCGTTATATTATAAAGAAGGAAGATAAAGCTCCTTGTTGCTCTTATTTAGGGTTGCCAGCATCAAAATTGCCGACGCCGGACAAAATCTTAAAAACCCCGGACATTTGGGTTAAATTGAATATTTTTCCCGGACATCCCCGAGAAAAAACGTCGTTTTAAATAAAAAAAATACGTTTTTAATAATCTATTACAGCTTGTTTGCAATATTGACTACAGCGTCGGCTATTTTGCAGGCTTACGATTATGAATGAATTTTTAACTTAATTTAGTTTTCATTAGTTTCTTATCTTTTTAATTTTCAATCAATCGAGTTTCCCTTGACACAAAAGTGTCCGGGTTTTACCAGTAACTATTTAAAAAAACTATGTATTTTACTTATCTTATTGTTAGTACAATCTGGCAGTTTCCCATCCTTAAAAAAAATAAAAATAAAAAAATAAGTACAATCTGGCAGAGAACGTACTGTATTTATAATAGGTTACCGTTTCTATAAGTTTAAATGTTGATTCTACATTACTAGGATACTATAAAGTTCGGCGTCAAAACACTGAAATATTGCTACGGCGCGGGGCGTAGCAAATGTGAAAACATTACTGCTACGCTTGCTACACCGTCGTAGCAAATTAGTATCGACTACGTGAAAATCAATCATCGGAAATTTGTGGTAGGTATATTTTCAAAGACAAGGTTACGCAGCGGTTCAGGCTATGCATGATATGTTAGTAAATTAACTGGAATTAATTAAATAAAATACGTCCGTATCACTGTCATTGGGAAAAAAAATACCAAAAAACTGGAAGCATTACCACAGTGGATGGTTGATGGGAATGCTTGTTCTTTGGTCTCGTGAAGAACAAGTTGTAAAAGCAAAAATATCCTGAATCCTAGAAACTTCGAGGATGTTTTTAACGAGTTATTTTCATCGGAACATTAGGCATAACATTATTTTAGAACCGGTGACACGAATTGCCGGCCTTAAGCTACCACTTTCGTGTCAACATCGACTATAATTAATAGTTTATGAAAATTACAGCATGTAGGTCGTATTTATACTCTGAAGTATCGACATTAAAAACTCGCGGAGTAAATAAAAAGAGTCAACATGACATTTTCTGGTACTGTAATTGTTAACACGAATGTAGTGTTCTCTTGCATTTTTTAGGGTTCCGTAGTCAACAAGGAACCCTTATAGTTTCGCCATGTCCGTCTGTCGGTCTGCGGTTTAGCGAGACGCTTAGCACTAGAAAGTTGGATTTTGGTATGGTTTGGTATGTATATACCATAAGCATAATCATGCCGTAAGTGGAGATTTTTTATTTATTATCCCATGGTGTCGTTGGATAGGTCGTTTGAAAATATTGCGGGTGTGCGAGAACCATTTTTCCATCCAAGGATCCGTTTGCGAAATATTAAGCATTGAAACTTTTGTGTTGAATGTTAGAGTCAAGTGTGTCCCCCTCTCTGCCAGCTAAACAGTTGTTTTTGGAGACGTGAAAAAAGCCATGGTAGTACCCTGAAAAACTAGAAACTAGAAAATACGTATATGCATATAACGCTAATTTTTTTTTGAATCAAGTGTCTCTCGTCTGCCTGCTAAACAGTAGTTTTTGGAGCATTTTTGGAGCAGGCATTTTTCGAGAACATGTCCGTCGTTCAAATTCGGGGTCGGCTTCCAGTTAACCCACCGTTAGTCCACCGGATTCAGCTGAATACCAGTTTACGTGGAGCGGCTGCCTACCAGACCTCCAAAACCCAGTAACTGAGTAACACGGTCTCAAAAAAACTCAAAGCATTTATTTCAATTAGACCATTTACAGGCACTTTTGAATTGTCAAGGTCGGTCGGTCAAAAAGATGAAGATACTTGCACGTTCTAAAGCGTAGATCTCTATGGAGAAGAACGTGCAAGAAACTCCACGGACACTCTTTTAAAAATAATATTTTTTTACAAAGTTATAGGTTGGCAACACTGGTGTCAGTTTTTTTGGCTTCTGACAATCCGTAACGACTGCCAAAGATCTGCAAATGAAAGCCGGAGCCTAATGCTTAACGTGCTTTCCGAGGCACGGAGGAGTCTCGGTATGATTAGCTGGTCACCCATCTACGGACAGACCTCGGCAAGCGTTGCTTAAGAAGATCGATCTATACGGCTGTTTTTTAATTTTTTAATCAAGAGCTCAACTACTATACATTAACTAGTCGTGTTTTTGATGGATTAAGACGTAGACGCGAATTATTCTTAAACATTCGGGAATTGTCGCTAAGATATTACAAGAATTAAAATTTTAATAAAGCTAAAATAACTTACAAACAGCAGCAGACACGACTCTCCGTACGGAACCCCGCCATCGTTTGGACGCAGTTCTCTCTATGCGGTTCCTGCAACGAGACACAGATTACATTCATTTGTATGCTAACAACTCCTGGCTTTTATGCTAGCCTGGTAGCAGGAAGTCGTTCTGCCAGAGAAAATATTATTTATGAGACACCAAGTTCAAAGGGAACCGTGCAAAATTTAAGTTACTGCAAAGTCGTTTTAGGTTATTTTTCATGAGGTTTATCTTAAATGGAGGATCAGAAAATATAGGGTGGCTAAATCGGTATTATATGACTTGGTTACGCGTCCCCATTTCAATTCATTGCCAAATTTTGCAGTTTTTTAGTGTCCTCCTTTTGATTAAAGAGTCGCAATTTTGTTTTGGACAGTTTTCAAGGCCAAGGCTGCTGTAATAATTTGAGTAATTTATTTCAGAATTTCCTAATCAGATTGTAATCGACGAATTTATAAAAAGAAAAATGTCGGTTAACAGATCCGATGTAGGCGAGCGAAATGAGATTTGCTAAAAAATACTATGGGAGGGGGGGCGGGGGGGAAGAGCATTCTTTGCTGATCCAGGCAAGATCCCTTTATCCGCAAAAATATCGCAATTAAAAGTTGTATTGGATCGGGTTTGGCCACTCTGTATTATTTATCTACAAAAGAAGTAAGAATAATCAAATCATCTGTTTCTCAAACAAAATAGCTTACATTTGGCAGTGGAATCAAGATCTAGACGATATTATTATGTAAATCTTAGCAATATACTTATTCAATTCTGCCGACAACCAACAAATCCTTATTCGGTAAAAGCTTTTGCCCGCGACCTTATTCGTGTTAATGCCTGCCTTTAATCGTTTCCAGGTTCGAACCGATTTTAATTAATAGTACAGGAGACCTAATCCGTCTCAGTACTTAAGTTCATAAAAATCGGTTCGGCGATTAAGGCGGGAGAGCGTCATAAACTCAGTTTTGCATTTATAATATTAGTTAGGATTCCCCTTCGGTCGCAAACTTAATAAATTAATAATTTAGTTAAGTTTTTGGAAGAATTTCTGAAGTTCTAACTGAGAACGCGCAAATCATCTCGAGGAAATTGGTCCCACGGTCATTAGTCTTTCATTAGAGAACGGACGGCCATTTTCCTCGTGAATCAGCGGATTTCAGTTTCGTGATTATTCGTGAATGAGTTTTTTTTAAGTGAGCGCCTAAAAAGCTTTGAAAAGAATTATCTTAAGAAGAAACAAAGATACCTGACTCATACACAAAAATTATAACTTGGAGATACTTTAATAATCTAGTATTTTACGTAGAAATTGTAGCGATTCGAATAGCCCGGATCTAGCCCTGAAAATATTGATCGAACAATCCTTGAGAATGGTAAAACGGAAGATTGACCCCCAGTATCTTGGATGGAAATTATTTCCAATTTAATGTGACAAAATAAATTGTCAGGTGCAATGATGTTATTTACGTAGATACGTATTACCGAGGTCTGCGCGGCAATATAAATATAAATAATACAAGGTAAATCCCTTGAGGCAATTCAGTCCGTCCTGGTGTTTGGCCGCGATTTGAACGTACCTACGTAGCGGGACAGTAGATTAAAAAAAAAATGGCAAGTTGAGCGTTTAGAAAGTGCAATAATTACACTGCGACGTTTCCGCAAGGCAAAAAGGATGTGTATTTTCATTTGTAAGTACTGTTTAAAATGGAAAATCACAAATTTTGTTATACTAAAAATCTCCGCCGCGCTGTTGCCGCTCTGCCCCCTACACGAAAGAGAAGTTATGAGAGTACGAGACACTGGCGCGCGGTGTTGTCCGTTCGAAATTAGAACGATCAGAAATCAGAAATCAGAAATCATTTATTTTGCGAAGAATGTGGGTATACAAAATAAGATGTCGATGTTTTTAATAAATGATAGATCCAACACACTCTACCTTCCGGCATGCAAAAGTAGAAAAACTTACATAAATTCAAACATAATAAAAATTTAAATTAAAAAAATGATGTTAGAGGTTGTAGAATTTCGGCATGTTTTTATTTCTTTCTAATGAGTATGACGTCTCTATTGGTAAAATCTCATTGGTCAGGTGCGTGTAAACTGCTGTGATTGGTTGAATGAATTATAAAGAGGTCTGCTCCAGTAAACCGGGTTCATGGTTACATGGAACGACTGCCTTTACGACCTCCACAACCCAGTAACTGGGTAGCATGGTAGTTCTTAAGCCAGCCAATATTTTTTTGAGCTTAACAAGTTCGAGAAATGGGAGTTACGCAGATATAGATTTTATTACATCAGCACAACTATTTCGGGGTGTTGAACATAACACTATACAAAATCTTCATCAATATAACCTAAGTAAACCATCTGATACGTCGATGGCCATCCCAGGCCATTGTGTACTTAGGCCATTAGCGCATAAGTGGCCACACTCCGGGTACTGCGAGGCGGCCATTTTGTCTCAAGTTTATCACAGGCTAACGATACTTAAGCGACTTCAGCTCCAGTGTGCTAATAATTTTAATTCGCTTAAGGTGTGGTTTTAAAAGGATGACTGACTGTTTTAAACATTTCTTAATATAAACCCGTTTTATCTTAGGTGTCTAAATAAAATATTTGAAGTTAAACTAAACAATACAAAAGTTTTCTAGCTAGAGAAAACACTTTGCTCTAAACAACCCCGTTTTATCGGAAGGTAAAGTTAAATGGTGGAAGGAGCACACATTAATATCGGTCAAAAAGACTTTATCAAATATACATTATAAGTGTCTTGAATATCACGATTATTACCCCCGTCGGGTCTTGCTTTTAATACACATGGTTTTACACAATAGGCTTAATACGCAGTATGTAGAGACATGAGAAGACAAGACGTTCGGCGATGCGCCATCGATACCGTACCATATCCACAAAACGTTTTGGGAAGACATACTTTCATTGTGCGTACAGCTAAGGAGTAGAATTCCCCGCCGTAATTTGTGTTTCTTGATAGCTACGACCTGGGTTTTTAAGTCAAGAGTGAATAAGTTACTTCTAAGCAAGCATGCTTCATCGCCGGCCACATCATTGCCTATCATCAAGTGGGATAGTGGTCAAACGCAAGGCAATATCAATAATAATAATAAAAAATATATATATTTATAGTATACAGCTTTACTCAATGGAATCGCCCCCTAACTCATAAAAGAAAAAGCATCCGGGAGTTGACCTTGAAAGTTTATTACCAATCCTGAGTCCTAACTAATCTAATAGATGAAACTTTTTCCGTAACTTCGGAACGAATCATAGAGCACGAAAACGACTTGGCCACTGCTGGACACGGCAACGTCAAGACAATCCATAAAAGAACTTTTTACAAAAAAATACAACCGACTTCCAAATTAACATTGCAAAGTATAAAGGACCAATTGGAAAGTATAACCTTTCACATAAAATAATATTTTCTCAACTCGGTTCATAAATGACGGATTAATGAGGTAACACAAAAAAAACATAAAACCGAATTGCGAACCCCCTCCTTTTTTTTTGAAGTCGGTTCAACCGACTTCAAAAAAAAGGAGGGGGTTCGCAAATAAAACGTTTGTGAACAAAAAAGTGAGTGTCACCGTTAAGTTATAGATCCGGCCTGTGATAAAAGGGTATTTTACTGAAAACAACTAGGTATTTAGTGCATTACGAAAAATATTGGACATGTATTTTTTCTTTTATCGCTTTTACAATAAATTACAACGCGTTGTTGAAATTTCGCTTTGGAAGGTACACTTTTTTCCAACATGTGACGTCACCAGCCCACAATGATGCGCTTTGTCTTTGTTTTTTTTATTGATTATAAAAGGCACAAAATGCGTGCCTAGTATTTGTTGAAATAGAAAGAAAGAAAAATGTTTATTTGGGACTCGCACAAGACAAACAGACCAGTAAAAGAAATCAAACTGATGGACCAAATAAAATTAGTATTTTTCTATTTAGGAAATAATTTATTCTGGCTATGACAGCCGATTCTTGTGCTAACCACACATTGCCTGGGCACAAATTATAAGTATTATTGTCAGCGGAAAATGACAAACTCCGTAAGATTATAAAATAACTTAAGAGATCGTGAACTGTCGATAAATTCTCAACTGAACATTTGGATTTTTTTTTACGCATCAAAATTTGAGAGTCTATAATCTCTCGAAGTCATTCCGAGAAATTGACTGACACAAAATACTCACATAAAATTGCGACCAATCAAAGCACAAGTCCACAATTTATCCGTTTTCGTGTGATAGTAAACCTGAAAACAAGTCTGAGAGACTTGTTTGGTTTCATTCTGTCTCATTGGTTAACAATGACCAATGAGGGGCCAAGTTTCCAATTTAACTATCACGCCAAAACAGATAAATTGTAGACCAGAGTGCTGATTGGTCGCTAGTTTAAGTCAGTCCACAATTTCTCGGACCGGCATGGAGATATTATAGAATACGTACAAGATTTTGATTCGTATAAATGTAGAACAAATGTTCATTTGACAATTTATCGAGATTTTACAATCTCTCAAGATATTTTGTAATCTTACGTAGTTTGCAATTATCCGGTAAAATTATTACTATTGGCGTCTCTAGCCGATTCCAGACGAGCTGATTCCGTGTTCTGTGGCGGGAATTGATCGGGACACAACTTGGGTCGGACGGGACGACTCGGGACGATGTTCAATACGACCCTGTTTGACGTCTATTGAAAATAGAAAAGAATTTAATCTTATTTTATGGGATGTCTGAAAAATATTTAGAAAGTAATGATAAATATACAGAGTATTATACACATCGGCAAAGAAACGGGGTCAGTACATGTTTCTGGAAACCGCGTTGAAATTTTTCGTTGGTTTTATCGTGACATTAAAAAGTCTATTGATTTTTTTTCCTTTCTCATCATCATCAACTGCCAAGCCTTTTCCCAACTATATTGGATTCGGCTTCCAGTCAATCCGGATTCAGCTGAATACCAGTATTTTACGTGGAGTGGCTGCCTACACCACAACCCATTAACTGGATGGCACGGTACTTCTTGCCAAGACTAGAGTCAGATTTTCTAGCTTCTGACAATCCGTAACGAATGCCAAAGATCTAAAAATAACAGCCGGGACCAACGGCTTAACGTGCTTTCAGAGGCACGGAGGAGTCTCCGTATGTTAAGATGGTCACCCATCCACAGACCAACCTCGGCAAGCGTTGCTTAACCTGGAAATCGACCCGTGCATATAGTTTTTTTTTCTCATTAGTATACATGCTTTTACCCGTAGCTTCATACGCGCATATCCCGTTTTTCCTCTCTTAGTGCTCTCCTACGTGAAGCTAACTATGTGCCAAATTTCAGCTTTCTACAACCAGTAGTTTCGGCTGTGCGTTGTCTGTCAGTCACTCAGTCACTCAGTCAGTCAGTAACGGTAGAATTTTACATATTGGGATTTTACTCCAAATCAATATTTGGTTTTACGTAAATGCTACGCCCAACCGACTTTATCTTCCCGCAAAGCTCATTTAAATTGTAAAAGAAACAGTTCATTCAGTGTTCATGATTAGAGGATCACTTTACACTGAAGAGATCGTTGAAATCACTTAGGTACATTTTATATTTCCCGACAGTTCTGAGTATTCCTACATTCCTGGTACAACGGGAGGTTGGGGTACGCTTTTAAAAAGCCACTTCGTGTGTATAATGTATTCTTGAATATTTGAACAGAAACATGGATAAGAGTAACATAACGTAACATTAAGCCAGTATTCCCAAAGGGTAAGGCAGGCCTGTCGGTACTTATAGTACACACTAGTACATACATTAAAGTTTCATGAAATAATAGCGAGACTTTCACCATAAACCTGGCATAAATCCAGAATTTGAGCTGATTTTGAAAAATACTAATACTTATTGATTTGTAATGTTTAAAATTTTGTGTAAGAGCTCATAAATTTTACTCAGGATGTCATGCTAAACGCCATAGCTCATTGCAACGACCTAGACCAATGAGGCAGTTTTAAATATCAGTACAGAAATATTACTTTTTCTTTATCCGCGATCAGTCACAAATTTTATCGGATGCAATGCCCAGACGGGATTAACAGCTTAACGTGCTTTCCGAAGCACGGAGGAGTCTTGGTACGTAATTGATGGTCACCCATCTAAGGACCGACCTCGGCAAGCGTTGCTTAACCTTGAAGATCGATCCGTGCAGCTGTTAATGTTTAGCCACGACTACCTTAGTTGTATATTCTATTTAATGTGTCTAGACCTAAATACAAGCTAAAATAGGTTGTAGGTCAGAGCTAAATTGAAGTTAGATAGATGCAAGCAACGGGCGTGCAATACTAGTGATGGGGTCAAATGTATAAATAGGTGAAGTCGATAGGGCTGGGGTACTTATTTCTGGATGACAGTTATGGGCCTGTCAATTGATTAAACGATTGATATTTTAACTTAAGAATGGATAGGTCAACGTGGACAGAATTGTATCACGACATTAGTTTTATTTAGTTATTATTTTTAACCTGTGTTATTTTTAGTTCCACTCCTACAAACCGGACTAGTCCATACTTGTCTAATAACGGGAGAAATGGATAGAAGAAAGAAAAGCCTTTGTTCTGCAGTGGGTCAACGCATGCTTATCACTACTTTTTAAAAACAATAGGTCTCCATTTTGACCCTGTACGTTACGTTATTTCAGATTGTATTTTCAATTTCAACAAAATGGCAATAACTCCCCCAAAAAAAAAGAAAAACCGAATCTACTTTACCAACTACACAAAACTTTTCAATAAAACATCATATTTCCAAAGTCAACGAATTACATTATCTAGCCTCTATTTCCCTCGGGACATCGACATCGACAGTCGATAAAGTCTCATAACTAATGCAGGCACTTCGGACCCCGAAAGTTTTCGTTGTTACATGCCATCCGTGGCACTTTCAGTACGTCAGCTGTTTGGTAGATAAGCTCTTGCGTGTTATTGTGCCCTGGTACCTGGCTTTACGGTGCACGGTAGTTTTAATTGGAAATGCAGTTAGTTGCATGTGTTTGATGCAGTTTTCGAATACCTACATCATTATGACAATTTTTTGCGAATATCTCTAAAAAATATTAGAACGAGAAAACATTGTTTGTTTGTATTTTGTGTGTACCTAAAAGCGTTTAAATTCAAGTTGTAATATATCTCGACGACAATCAATGTCGAAAATTAGGGAAATCACAGGTGTTTAGGACAGTTTGTGATTGCGATGCCAATGCTCCTTAAAAGCGAGAAATGCCCCACTGATTATGAAAATTGTATAACTGACTGAAAGTTGCTTTTGCTGAGTGTCATCATAATATCATAGTATCATCATCATCATATTACCCCGAAATTGTACAATTCCTGTGAGAAAGCCCAAGGTAGCAGAGCCACGGAAAAAAGCTTATAACAAATATTCGTATCAGAATTGAGACCTATTATATATAGTACCTACTACTATATAGTTTAAGTTTTGACCAAGTCATAAAAAGACAAAGTTTAAATATTTACATTTTCCATGGTTTAAGCCATTTTCTTGCCATTCAAGGCATTTTCCGGATATCACTATCAGATTCAGTAGCGGTATAGGTAAACTTATCGTGGTTTACATTATGCATGAGCATATGGTCAGTACTTTTATGCCAAGAATTTCTATTTTAAATTGTTTACGGGGCACATCTTTCCGTGGGGTATTCGCGACGTTTGTGGCACGCAGCGCTGGCTTCTAGGTAAATAAAGCTCTCACTTTTTATGGGGTCTTGGTAGATTTACTTCATTTCTAAAAGAAATACGCACTCATGTGAGCGTTTACCTCTTTTTTTGGGTTTTTCTATCGCTTGACTGTGTGTTACGTAATATTTGTAAGGAATTTTCACATTTTGCTGTAGAGCCTGACTCAATTGTTTAGTGGCATTAAGTTTAGTATCTCGCATGGTCCTAGAATTTACTCCCAGGTCCAGCAGTGTTATTGGGCTTTTCTTAAGGAGTTTCTCAGTAGCAGTCCTGGCTCTGATCTGTGCCTAATTGATGGCAATAGGCTGGCCCCCTAATGTATGGGTGAAAAATTAAACATAATTGACAAAACCTCAGCCCAACCCTGTGCGTATCATCCATCTGCCTAGCCTTTTCCCAACTACAATATTGGGGTCGGCTTCCAGTCAAACTGAACTCAGCTGAATACCAAGACCTGTACGTGGAGCGGCTGCCCTACCTGACCCTCACAACTGGGTAACACGGTGCTTCTTGGCAAGACCGGTGTCAAATTTTCTGGCATCTGACAATCAGTAACGACTGCCAAATGACAGCCGGGATCAACGGCTTAATGCGCTTTCAGAGGCACGGAGGAATCTCGATATGTTAAGATGGTCACCCATTCACAGACCGACCTCGGCAAGCGTTGCTTAACCTGGAAATCGACCCGTGCAGCTGTTATTATTTAGCCACGAGCTCCTCTTTATAACCCTTTGCGTAAAACAGGCGTAATTTATGTTTTTATTACCGAAACACACAGTGTGTAGCTGTCAATTTCTTTACAAGAGTACCAGGAGTGCAGACCGTTTAACTAGCAAACTGACACACGACACAACAAGGAAGCGACCCACATCTCCTGGCTGACAGTAATTTGTGGGAAGCCAAACAACGGATTGCTTTGAAGACAACACCAATCTTATATTATGTAGAAAGCGGGATGATCGACGCGGTCATTTGTTCGGCAAAACTGTAAGGAGCTGTGGGACAATAAAGGTTGATAATAAAAAATGTTGTCTCCAGAAGTGACTTTATGTATGTACCTATTTATGTACATACTTTACGCTTCCGTATTTCGGTCACAAATGTTTTTAAGTGCATCAAATTTAAAGTGAATCGGTCCACTAGATTCCGAGAAATTTACCTGTGACAGATGTACAAACAAGTGACCCTATAAGGTTCCGTTTTTTCATTCGGAAGTACGGAACCATAAAATATCTGAAAATCACTAAATGTTTGTCTACTCCTTGTGTTAAATCAGAGTTATATCATATTTACTTCTATTTTTATATCTTGTAAAGTGGCAATTTACGTTGGTTGAACGGTCAAGGCTCCCTCTACCGGTTGTAAGGGGTGCGTGTCGGTGGCGGGTCCGCGTGAGTTGTATTACACAAGAAACTATTATGAAACACGAAATATCGAACAAGAGCCTTAACGGTTCATTACATTAGGTATTGAATATTGAATGTTATGTTCTTTAAACATTTACTTCCTCTTGGACTTGCATTGTTTTCCCAGTTGTTATTCATGCGTCCTAGCGCTCTGGATAAATATTTATTATTTATTTGATATTTATATTGGTATGAGGAAGTCCAACAAAGTTATAAATGAAAGGAATAGGGATGGTCTATGCCCAGGACTCAGGAGTGGGAACAATGCAGGTTGACAAAAACTTAAAAATTAATAGGTTTGACATTTCGCAAGCGCTTGTCAAACTCTACCTTGATGCCATAGTTTTAAAGAATTTCAGGGCTTTTTTTGGATTCATCAAATGACTTCGTCCGCTCTGGGCGGAACGGGAGGGAGTGGCATACTCTTACTGACTTAAACCCACCTATATTCCTTGAAGTGCCCTTTGTGTTCTATGGCTGCAGTGACACTTTCGAACATTCCGCAACCCTGGCAGAGGTTTTCAGGCTAGAATAAGGTTAAGGTAAAGTTTGGCAATCATTCAAACTTCAAATTCTTAATTCAGGAACCGGCCATGAGATTTTTTTGGCATTTTTTATCGTTAATCGATCGTCAGTCTGCCAAGACCTTTTTTCTTTAAGTAGATTCTCATCTCAGGTTGTAGGTATACAGGCTCTATCCTTTCAAAGGGAGCTACGGAAAGTTCTTTCGGATGAATAACAAAACTTCATACCAACTCCTAAGAATACTATGCTAATGAATTCAAAAGTCAGTGTAAATGTTTTTGCTAAAAGTATAGGTATCATAAAAAGTATAAGTATTGAGATTCTTGTAATAAGAATCTCAGAGATGTAAGGAGGTACAATTAACGTTTGTGGGTGTCGGTAAGTGGGCCTCGACATGAAGGGCCCTCCTTCATTCCTAGTCTTAAATGCAGCTATAAAAAATCTCGGACTGAAGACCTAGTACGGAGGAGCTCGTGCCTTAATAATCACAGCCGGACGGTTTGATCTTTGAAGTTAAGCGTCGTTTGCCGAGGTTTGTCTGTGGATGTGTGACCATCAATTACATTCCGAGTTTCCTTCGTGCCTCGGAGAGCACGTTGAGCTGTTGGTCCCGGCTGTCGTTTTTAGATCTTTGACAGATAATCAGAAGCCAGAAAATCTGACACCACTCTTGCCAAGATAAGGGATATCTACCATGATACCCCGTTACTAGATTTTGGAGGTCTGACAGGCATTCGCTCCATGTAAAATACTGGTATCCAGCTGCACCCGGTTAGGTGCCCATTACACGATAGGTTTTGCTGTCAGTTTAACCACAGTCAAGGCTGTGATAAACGGATAACCCATCGTCTAATGGAGTGACTGTGGTTGCATGAAATTGATTGACAAAAATCTGAGTATTTGATTAGTCACGACTTTTAAGTGATGATTTTTATATGTTTATGGAATGGGTCCTTGCCCTTTTTCAAATCCCGTATATCGATCCAATAATATATCTTCGCCATATTATTTAAGATTATTTTAAGTTTACGGTAATGTCGATTGAATAACATCACTCGTCTTTCGTCAATCATGACTTTTGGAGCTCATTGACGTTTGCATAAGTGTGTAATGGCCGCCTTAGATGAAAGCCGAACCAACCATGCTGGGAAAACGCTAGGCCGATTGTTTCCATTGGATGTAATGTGGCAAATATTTAATAACTTTCTGTTTTACTGAACACAGAAACAAATTTATGTTACAAAGCTACATCTCTAAATTAATTATATTTTATCACTTTGCATTAAGCACAGCTGCTGTGCTTGTCATTAAAATATTTTTATTAGCAAATTTGCTTGTGCCCGGGGCACCACCCGCTTGGGCATTAATTGACTGGGATTAAGGTATTTTGGGGATTTAGGTTTGGGACCCCGGCAAGGACATGTCTATCTACTTTGTAATAGTATATTTTTGCCTTAAACCAAAATTAAGGAGAGATTGTATTCGCACTTTTTTGAGTGGATGCCTAGATAGTTCTTAATGGAAATGTTGATACGATCCGTACTAAATAGCAGTGCGATTCTGTACACATCTCACCGTGAAGCTTATGTGAAGTGAACATGAAGTTAGCTGTCAATCTTGACAAACTAGACGGAATGACAGTTCACTTCATGCTCACTCCACCTAAGTTAACACGGTGACACGTTGACAGAATAACACCGGCTGATAACACAATGTGATGTTTTATCACTCTCAGTTTTTGCTTTTAACATTAGGTATCACAGAGTCGTGTGGAAAAGGCAAGCCTTTGCCTAGTATTGCGAAAAAAGACAAGATAAAAGGTATCAAACACGGGCAAAAACCACAAGAAAAAAGCTTTTCCCTGCATTTTTATCAGTTATGCGGGCAAAAATGTACTGAACAGCTGTTTGTTCTCTTTTTTGATAAAGTTCTTTGTTAGTGTTCAAAATCACGTTGTATATGTCACCGGAAAATTAAATATGCAGACTCCGTAAGATTGTATTAAATCGTTATTAGATTTTAATTTCTCGATATAAGTATTATGAAAAAATCGTTTTGTATACAATCAATCCCATCCAATTTCAATCGTTTCCAATATATCCGTGTCTTATTAAGAAAAAATAGTTTTAAATTTCACACAATATTTTACAATCTTACGGAGTCTGCAATTTTCTGGTGACATATACAAAGGTAAATGGAAAGGTTATCTTTATAATTACAAATCAGATCACGAAAATACTTTCGTCTGCTAGAAAGGTCCTACGGTTTACCTTTCCGAGGCATACAGGGTAATTAAAGGTACATTGGTACCTTGATTACACCCCTATACGCCCGACCTTTACTTCTCATAAGCAGGTCAAGGAGGTAGCCCTCAATACGGAGAGCTGGAAGGTGCACCCGCAATAACGTTAAGAGCATTTCCAGTATGACGAGTGGAAAATAGAAATGGAAGCCATTTTGGAGAGGTTGGGAAATGGAACCTTTGTGATATTTATCTTAAAACTTTGACATCTCATACCACGTTTTTCGACATGCTGATGTTATAATTACGATTTAATGAATGTATTTGTGAGCTGGTTTCATTTGCGTGCCATATCTAATTCTATTGTATTTATTTAATGTGTAAATTGTATTGTGATAACTATGGGCTAAATCTGAATTAAATGATTTTTTTTTAGTTTTTTTATTTATTTTATTTATAGTGATACTTTGTGATATTAATTTATTTTTCAAGCCTTTAAAGTCTACATTATAAAGTGTCTAGCTTCTGCTAACGGCTTCGTTCGCGTACATGTCGGAGTGATACGTGTATAATAAAGTAAACTAAAGTTCGTTTTTTAGTCCCCACTAATTTGTCATCTCAAGTGATTGTTGTTGGTTTTTTTAAACAGTTTTATTAAGCTGGCCCTGTTTGTTTATTTATTTGTTTGGGTCAAATCTAGTAATTGAAATTTGACCCCCTTCCTGTTGATGGATTGATCTGAAATTTGGTACGCACCTTTAGTTCTGATAACAATATAATTTAATACCATCATCATCATATCATACTTACTTAATATGGTATCAAATGAAAGGGCTTGGTTAGTAGAATAGAGTTCTTTATGAAAATACGATATGGCCGCCAACAAAATGGCAGGTGAATTTTTTTTCCACTACCCCTTCAATAATTATGGGATTCAAATGAAAGGGCTTGAGTAATAGAACACTGTAATATGCTTTGACAAATTTAAAATCTAAGATGGCTGCTGAAAATGTTCTTGAACTTCGTTAACTTAGAATCAGGATCCATGTATGGATCTTGAATGAGAAGTATGTAACAAATTTAAAAACTTGAAAATAAAAAAATGTGTAATTTTTTTTAAGTTAAACGGTTTTATTGAAAATAAAGATTATAAAATTAAAAAAACTTTCTACAAAAAAAAAACCGACTTCCACATAAAAAACACTACAAAGTATAACATAACTTTAATTTCGGCAGTCGGTGTTTTAGTAATAGCGGAGGCTTAGTAATAGGGTTCCGTTGGTTACCCTTCGAGTACGGAATCCTGAAAATTTACTATTGTGAGATCCTGTAATATTTATAAATCAATCCGCTTGGATTTTCCGGACAACATAAATGTTGGTGTCGACTTCCAGTATAAACAGATGCAGCTGGGGAGTGACTACCGATCTGACCTTCTGTCTCTGTCTCTTCTGAATCTGACAGCAGCCACGTCAAAGAGTACCGTGGGTACTCTTTGACGTGGATGCTGTCAGATTAATTGGCATTTGACTACCCGTAACGACTGTCAAAGCTCTACAAATGACAGCCGGGACCAATAGCTTAACGCGCTTTTCGAGACACGGATGAATCACGGTAGATTAAGATGATCACCCACCCACAGACCGATCTCGGCAAGCGTTGCTTACCTTGAAGTTCGACCCATGCGGCTGTTATTATTTAGCTACGAGCTCAAATCAAATTTAAAATAGAGTGGGCTCTTGATTTATAAAAAAAATATATTGTGAGATTCCGCAATATTTATTTAGACCACCATAAAAAGAGTTCTACCTATACTGATAAAGCCCACATATTCTGTGCCTTTTAATTTACATTTAAACCACACATTTTATTACGCAAAAGTGAATACAGTCAAAAACAGCCCCAAACAGTCCAATTATATTTAATCCAATTTGTGCGTACATTGTTCAAATTACACGCTGTTCGTCATTATGAACTCCTGGTACACACGTATAATAAATGTCCCTACGGACGGACGGCGCATTTAGAAGCCAATTAAGTATAATTAAAATATTGTCTGTTAATCCTGTAATGGAGAATTATACTGAGGGTTTTTTTGAAGGTCATTTAGTTTCATTTCTGTTGTTTTTCATGCATTATTTAGTGGTAACGTTAGCCCAATGGTTGATGCGAGTGTGAGGTCATAACTGTTGAAATATTAAACTGAATATTTGGCTTAATTATAGAGCCATTTTCTAGTTGATGGCTCATAGATAATGTCAGTCTTTACAAAATCCCACCGCATAAAAGGGAACTAAAATGAAAAGTTGGAAACAATCCGGCAGACCTTGTTCTGTCCAAATAGTTTATAGAATAATGCTATCGATAAAAGAACTGCAATTATTCCCGAATTTTCCAATTTCCAAGGCGTCTTTTACTTACTTGGACTATTGCACATTAAAAAAACCAGCCAGGTGCGAGTCGGGCCACGCGCCGTGTAGGGTTCCGTAGTTTCACGTCACAATTACCAACTTAGAATAGTGCTTTTTGTTTGATTCCATCAATATATTAATTGAGTTTACGGTTTAACATTTAAAAAATATTTTTACAAAAAAATACAAACCAACTTCCAAATAAAAATGTGTGTTTGTGGTTGTTTCTTCGTATTATAACCCCACACCTAACAACACTACTGGAAAGTCACAGGCAAGCAAAATACGCAATTTATAAATGCGTCAATTATTTTTATTTAAAAACCAAGCTACAGAACTGATTTTATTGAAATTTCTTTGGGACCAATCGGACAGTATATCCTTGCACATAATAAAATAATTTTGCAAATTGGTTTATACATGACGATATGATAGTTATGAGGTAACAAATATAATACAAAAACCATTTTTCCATCCAAGATTCCTTTTGCGAAAAATAAAGCTTTAAAGAGCTAATTTTTGTTAGAATTAAGTGTCTCTCCTCTGCCCGCTAAATGGTAGTTTTTGGAGACGTAAAAAAAAAAACATGGTAGAAGCATAAACGAATTAAAAGAAAAAAAAACTTGAGAGGTGTCAAGGGACACCCGGATGGAACGAAGTTCCAAATAACTTAGGTACATCAGAATTGAGAACCTCCTCCTTTTTTTTAAGTCAATTAAAAAGCCTCCAAAAACGGGCCGACAAAATGTACCCGGAGCAAGATAAAAGGAGGAAGTTCTCAATTCGTATGTTAGGTATATCCGGCTTGAGAACCTCCTCCTTTTTTTTAAGTCGGTTAAAAAGCCTCCAAAAACGGGCCCACGTAGGACGACAGATGGTAACTGAAGAGGAATTTGTACGAATATCTTTCTCCGGGTACATTTTGCCGGTTGGTCGACTATTACTCGTTAACTTGTAAAACCTACTTTGTTGTGATAGATTTTCTTTTCATTCGTTTATGATTTTACCATGTTTTTTTTTACTTCTCCAAAAACTACTATTTAGCGGGCAGAGGAGAGACACTTAATTCTAACAAAAATTAGCTCTTTAAAGCTTAATTTTTCGCAAAAGGATCCTTGGATGGAAAAATAGTTTGCGCACACCCACAATATTTTTCAACAACCTATCTTACGACACTCCACACCAAGGAATGGAAGATAAAAAAATATACTAAAAAATATTTTTTTCAAGATTTTTTTTACCACTATGTCGGGGTGAGTCATATTGTATTCTCGTACCTAATTCACAGACTAGACAGATAACGGACATGGTGAAACTATAAGGGCTCCTCGTTTTGACTATGAAACCCTAAAAAGGAAAGTATGATAATCATAACCCGACTTTGCTGTCGCGCAGTTGGGTAAAAACAATAATAAAAAAACGAAAAAAAAAACATCTTTAATTACCAGGACTTCATAGCTCGCAAAAGATTAGATTCCTCGCCAGCCATTAATAAGAAAAGCCGATGAGGCGCTGACAGCGTTAATTGACTTCGTTTAAACAAATTGGATCAGGAAAACCGACAACCGATTGGCAGATTGTTGAGTTGTTTTAGGTTATTTTTTTAAGTAATACATAATAACAGTTTCTTCTCAACGGCTTCACTAACGTCTCAAGAATACGCAAGGAATGTTTGAGGATGTATGTGAATGGCTAAAATCTGCCTAGCCTTGAGAACAGGCAGACTATATTGAGGTCGGCTTCCAGTCTAACCGGATGCAGCTGAGTACCAGTATTCCTCTGCAACTCAGTAACTGGGTAAAGCGATACCTCTTGGCAAGACTGGTGTCAGATTTTCTGGCTTCTGACTATCCGTATCGACAGTCAAAGAACTTGAAATGACAGCTCTTTCCGAAGCATGGAGGAGTCTCAAAGAGGCAAATTCTGAGATCAAGACTTCCTACTACGCGAGTACGGACTTATTTAGCCAACCCCAAAATAAGGTGGGATCAGGGCAAACAAATGATGATGACGCTCAAGTAAGAAAACAGGAGAACTCACGTCATGTTAGAAATACCTATTAGCCAGATTTCTTGACTACCCTGGATATTGAACTACAATTCATCATTATTTCAGCCAAAAGACGTCCATTTCCGGACACCTGAGCGTTGCCTCATCGACCGATCCAGTGCTTGTTTCCATTAATATGGGTTACTAGCTAAGTCGCAGGACTTCGTACGTTCCCGTAGGAATTTCGGGAAATCATCTCAGTGATCCTTTACAAATTGTAGGGAAGCTACATGCCAAATTTCAGCTTTCTACGACCAGTAGTTTCGGCCGTGCGTTGTCTGTCAGTCACTCAGTAATGGAAGAGTTTTATACATGTATTTTGATGATTTTCACGTTATCCATTTGCAGGGCTGAAATTTTGAGAGCCCCATTTAGTGGCATCACCTTTTAATTATTAAACTTAAACTGTGGCGATTAATTTAATTACAGAGGTTAATTTGCCGCGGGTCTAATTGATCAATTTTCCAGGTGAAGTGTCAATTTGATCGGGGTATTTCCTGCTATAATAAATATACACTTCTCATCAAAAAAATCGAAACACCTCGCAGTTTATGATTTGATAAGGATTATCAGAAAAATGTGTATATTTAGGAATAAATGTAAAATGTCATTTAATAGTGAGTAGTATGAGGTTTTTAAATCCTAATGTTAATGTTCTAAATTCAAATGAAGTCTTCATAGGTTTCGTATTTTGTATAATGAGTAATTTTTACCCTGTATGGAATATGAAGGAAATGGGTAAAACAACACGCGTAAATGAAAAAAAATGTAAGAAACGTTTATTTAATAACTTGTATTCCCTCCGCGAGCTCTTATTACTGCTTCCATACGGTTCTTCATCGATCGGATGAGAGTCACGATCACATGTTGTGGTATATTATCCCATTCCTCTTGGATTGCATTTTGCAGCTGGCTAAGTGTTTCTGGGGCTGGATCTCTTGCTCGAATTCGTCTCTTTAATTCATCCCATAGATGTTCAATGGGATTCATGTCCGGGCTTCTTGCTGGCCATACCATAATGGAGATACCGACTTCGGTAAGATAATCTCGTACGACGCCCGCGGTGTGAGCTCTAGCATTGTCGTGCATGAATATGAAGTCGTTGCCAATAAAATGTGCATAGGGCATCACATGAGGTTCAAGACACTGTTCGATGTACCGATGAGAGTTTAGTGCAGGCAGCCGTGGCCCAGATACAAAGGCAAGTTCTGTCTTACCGTCGGCGCTGATTCCTCCCCAAACCGTCCACGAACCGCCACCATAGCTGACCTTTTCTTCAATGCAGCATTGTGCAAAGCGTTCTCCATCTCTTCTGTAGACCTTGTTCCTTCCGTCGTTACCATACAGCATAATTTTACACTCATCAGAAAACAGTACTTTGCTCCACTGAAGGTATGACCAAGTTAGGTGCTCGCGTGCAAAGTTAAGGCGCGCTCTTCGATGGTCTGCAGTTAATTTCGGCCCATTCGCTGGCTTATGCGGTGCCAATCCGCGTTCCTTCAACCTTCTTCTTATTGTAGAGTCACTTACAGCTACTCTTCGTACAACGCGAAGCTGCTGCTGCAGTTGAAAAGCGTTAAGGCGTCGATTTCGTAAAGAGGTTGTTACAATAAATCGATCATCTCGCTCAGAAGTGACCCGATTCCTACCAGATCCTGAACGGCGCGTGAACGAACCAGTCTCCCGATAGCGTTTGTAGACTCTATGAACAGATGATAAGCTTAGATGCAATCTTGCAGCCACAACACGCTGACTAAGTCCAGAATCCAGCAATGCCACCACTTGGGCGGCTTCTGCGGGCGAAGTATCCATATGTTTTAGAAAAAAAAGTTTTTTCAGACGTCCCAAAGTCACAGTAAATGAAATAAGAAACAAAAAGTTTAAAGACAAGCGCTAATTTTAGTTTTTAAACGAGAAACGTACTCCAACCCTAAATACACATTTGTCTCAAAACAGTGATTAATTTCATTTATAGGATAAACAAATGAAATTCTAATTTCGAATTTTGATTTTTTTCTTCTTACTGTAATGACCCAACTGCCAGCTACACAATAATGTTTTTTTTTTCATGGAATTAATTCTCTTTTGTAAAAAATTAGGACAAAAACAATAAAAACGAAAGTGTTTCGATTTTTTTGATGAGAAGCATATATTCGTTTTCGGAGGCTTTGTTGGTCAAACCACTGACTCACCTTATGCTCAGTGCTAAGCGGTCTACGATAATGCAGGCTTGTATAGAATCACACAACATAAAGCGTGTTCTGGCTCCGGTGTGCTACTGAAAAATTCTAGATTTTTTTGTTGTTTCGTAGAAAATTCAATAAGAATAACATTTTACCCGAACCCGGGAAGCAAACTCAGATCTCCGACTCAGTGTACTAGCGCTTGTGAACACTCACAATCTACTGTTGATTTGGAGACTAACAACTACTTGCTTATTATAAAGTCGGAAATTATACCAAGAGAACATGCATCCGGGATAAAAATCCTATTTCCTAATCTAGGAGAAGGTCTATGCCAAGTTTCATCTAAATCCGTTAAGACGTGAAGAGGCAATAGACTGATAGATGAAGCGACAAGCAGACAGTGTTACTGTTGTATTCATTTAATAATACTAGCCGTCGCCCGCGGCTTCGCTCGCGTGTTTGTAGAAATATTATACCAAGGGAACATACTCCCAGGATAAAAAGTATCCTATGTGTTATTCCAGACTATAATCTACCTCTGTGGCATCAAGAATCGTTCAGAAGTTCTGACGTGATTGAGTAACAAACAGCCATTCATCCAAACATACAAACTTTCGCATTTTTAACATTAGTATAGAAGTATAGATAAGTTATAAATGTTGGATAAACAATCACGCCTCTCACAATGTCCGGTCCAGACATAGTTTATCAGGGAAACAGTTTTTATTTAGTTTTTAGTTTCTTTTATTTCTGGCGGAATAAACGTGTTTTCTTTCTTTCTTTCTCAAAAAATATTCAAACAAAATTAAAAATTAAATAGAATTAAGTACTAAATTGATTTTTAAACACAAAACCCAACAATTTGACATCAACATAATTGCCATTCCACAATTGCCCACCTCATTCAAGCTAACCCAATTCCAAGTGTTAAATACTTACCGTAAGTAAGTGTGGCCACTACTTAACTTTACAGCTTGCTCGGTAGTAAGCCCAATAAATATTGCACGGCACGCAACCCTAATGTTAGCTTTTACTTCAAAACGGCTTAGAAACTGAACGCATTTGCACGAAGGGAGAATTGAATGGAAATTATACTGTTTTTACAAGGTAGTTAATAGAGGTATGCGGAACAGGGTGTATAGTCCCGCAAAACTCCTTTGAATTTTTTTTTTTAAAAAGATACAACCGACTTCCAAATAAATATTTTTTTGTAAAAAAGTTTTTTTAATTTTCACTTTATTGTGGTACCCCATACCTAACAACACCACTGGAAAGTCACAGATAGGCAAAACACGCAATTTCGTTTACTTGAATATATTTTCTATTTTCCCCAGCTATTTTGATTTAAAACTAAACTACTGAACCTATTTTGATGAAATTTCTATGGGATCAATTGTAACGTATATCTATGACATAAAAAATATTTTTTCAAATCGGTTGATGAATGACGGAGTTATGAGGTAAAAAAATATAAGTAAAAAAATTGAACCGAATTGAGAACCACCTTATTTTTTTGAAGTCGGTTAAAAAAGGAAGTCTTCCGAACATACGGGTGTTGTGTCTGGTAAGGCAACTGCTCGATGGTTGTTAATGCAGTTGTAACGTGTAACATAATTACTGCAATATCTGAAAAGGAGTACTCTTCATTATGAACAACTTTAACTATGGTCTCAACACCAAGATAGCAGAAAAAATGTACTAAAACTTACATAAATGTAAAATGTACTGTACCACTGTTTTTTTTCGTGATTTCAGTGTTGGTACGAACCCTTGGTTAAGAACAGTCTAGAAGCACGAAAGAGTTACTGACAATAAGGAAGTATTATTGAAGATTCAGCCCGGGATGGCAGTTTGTATTGGAATCGGTGCCGATGTAAAATTCTATTGAGCACACTGCTGTTATAGTAGGCGCCAGATAATCGTGGAATAACGGTCATTGACCCACCTACAATTATTGACATTTTTAATTTGAAAAACGGAATTAATGACACAAAGCTGTCCCGAATCATCATCTCTCGTGATCCTTAACATTGTCTAATAATGAAAAACGATTCATATTTAATTGTTCAGGTACCTATGAACAGTTATTAGGGAAAGGTCAATATACTTTATTCCACATTTATCTGGCGCCTACTATACCTACATTATATTCGCAGCTGAATATCAATAGTTATTTTTCATAACTTAATATTACGAGCCATTTCCACTCACAAAAGGGAGGTCCAAGTCTCAGATGTCCAAAAGTGACAAGCTGATTATGGTGCTGACAAGGTGTCGTATCGGGTTCTCAACTTTCAGCATTATGATCATACCTACTTATTATGAATGGTCACTTGGTTACCCATTCACAGAAAGACCGCGTCAAGTTGCCTGTTGCTATACCGTGAGTACCAAGGCTGTTATTTTAAGTTTCAGATAGATCGTCACCGAAAAAAAAGAAAAAGTATCCGATCAAGTCCCAACAGAGTTCATAACTGTCACTCTAACCCTATTTATTTAGAAAGGGTTAAATTGATCCCGGGTAATAAATTCAGGCTAACTGTTAGGTAATCCCGATTTACGAAGATTTATGTTTACTCTTGGGAAGATTGGCTGAAGCTCTTAAGTTTTATGTGAGCCTGGTACCTGGTGGTTATTACAGTTGTTTTTAATGGTGGATTAGGAACAATTTTTGGGTCAAAGTATTCATTTATTTTCAACTAGACCATTAAAAGGCACTTTTGAACGTCAAATTTACAGTTTGAAATTAAAATAATAGTGACTCTAGTTGTCCATTCGCAAAAAGTAGATTCTTATGGAGAAGAACGGACAAGAAACTACATAGTTACTCTTTTCAAGTATAAGTTTTACAATATTTTGTAGACACATTAATCAATTGATTAGTAGGTAAGTACAACAAAGCAATACCAGCAGAGGTAAAATTAAGTTTGCTAGCAAGGGGCATGGTACTCACATATTTATAATATAATTAACAACAATGGATTAGTGTTTGAGTTAAAGTAGTAGTTAGAGTAGTTTCCTACATATTAAAAAAAAACAGAAAGTACACCAGTATATACATATATAGTAAATAAATCAACAAGTTTGACTTTGTCTACTACTCTCTAGATCGTCATATGGCACCACCAGCATGTTTCCAAGCATTCTAATCTTTAATATAATCATCTTACGTTACGTAAACTATAAACGGTGCCATGCCAACGAGACCATAGTAATTAACTAAAGAAGTTTGTTTGTCTGTCACAATAAAATAAATGGTCTTGTTGTGGCATAAAGTCTGAGCAAAATAAATTGGTACGAGCTCGACTGCTACGAAAAGGACTGGCCCGACCAGTATCTATTTATCTATCCTATCTTCTATATAATAAAAAATGTGTTGCTTAGCACCAAACTCGAGAACGGCTCGACCAATTTCGCTAATAAAATTCTTTTTTTGTTGTGTTTGTTATTGTCAGGAGATAAGGGATATTAAGGGATATTAAGGGATATTTTTTCAAAATTTTCTTTCATAAGAACCTTATGAAAGAAAATTTTGAAAAAATATTTACATCCGAGCGAAGCTGGGGCGGTTCACTAGTTATATACATATATGGGCCCGACATTGCAAATGATAGAGTTGTGTAGAAAAGGGAGAGGGAGGCCTTTGCCCAGCAGTGGGACAGAATAGGCTAGATATATAGATAGCTAGACAGACAGATAGAAAGATAGATGGACGAATACTAAGTTCAGACCAAATTAAACAGTTTACTGCAATATAAAGCAAAGTTAAATTAAACCTCTTGGCAAGAGATCTTGTATTTTTTATTTTCGCCATTTTATTACCACCGCTAAATTGAGAGTTGAGCTGACTGATAATGCGTTTTCTTGGTAGAACATTTTGCCTTTTAGGACACTTGTTTGTAGCTTCAGTAATTCAGGACGTGCAATTAACTAGCCAATCGGAAATGGGATGGAAATGGAAAGTTTACGTTAAAATCTAAACATGAAACGGCACATCTGATACATTTTAATGAGCTCTAACCATGTGGATTGGTGCAGGTCGCGTGATATTCATGCATGCACGCACGCGATACAATGTGCAACGAATTTACGTTACATGTAATTTATAACACGAAAGGGGTAGGCAGGCGGCTAGGGATGACGCACAGCTGAGAGCACTGAAGCGCCTGTCGCAGCCGCGCCGGCGCAATTCATTGCTCTCTGCCCTTCTCTCTTTAAGCTTGGTAGCCTTCCGAACTACGTCAACGATCTGTGTTTTAGAGCGCAATATAGTGTAAGCAAGGATACCTACTGCACTCCATAGCACGTTTCCTCACCTTGAGTTTGGACTTTTGGTTTAAATGGGTAGAATACGCACACACTTGTCTATTAATTTTCGCTTAAGTGACATATGCAAAGTTCCTTTACGTACGTTTGTCTTAGAAAAATACCATAAGTGAAGATCTAAACCAGTTTTTGTTCTAAATATCACTCCATTGCGTCGCCAGCCGCTGCTTTCTAAGCTCTCTGCTACCCTACTATGACTTGCCAAGGCTATATAGATTCCGTTTTGAGAGAGGGAAAGATTATACAGCACGAATAGCGCTATCTCTTTTTCACAACGGATTATGATGGCAATGGCATTATGACACTTAATAATAAGTATGACGGAAGAATACAATCTTTGGCCGCGTCATGACGGCGACGAAAATATTAATGTACTTGTATAATAAAAATACCGTTTCTGTCTATTTAACCAACGTTTAAACCCACTTGACTATTATTGCAGCTCTTTGAAAACATAACTATAGCATTAATGTGCTACTATAATATTGTGTGCAATGCAAGGGACATGCCCGCCTGGGATCTCTGTCAGCTGCATCAAACGTACTAGGCTAGCAGACGACTATGAAGACCTACCTCTATAATGTGTGCTTTCACCTGTTATTATCCACGACGTTTGTCTATTAATCTTCCCTATCGTAGTCTGATTGTTGGTCTTTACTAGAAAATTACTCACAACAGGTATTATTAAGAAGTATTCAAAATATGTTTTTTTTAATGGTTTGAGTGACAAACTCGTTAGTGGTTCCTGGCACAAATAATGGGTGGAATTACCTAAAGAAAAGGGGGTGCGTTGACATTCCAGCAATTATTAGATATTATTCTTTGATTTAAAAAAAAATAAAAGTTAGTCATGTTTGTAGCTTGCATATACCAATCAGAACTTGTATTAGTTATTATTACTTTAGTTACTGTTAAAAGCAAAAAATTATCTTCTTACGAAGTCAAAAGTACCTACACTGTATTACTGCTTGTGTATTGAATTATCTTTCCGCAGCTACCTTGCTGCCAAATTGCATTAAATCCGAGACGGTAAAATTATGGAATAGGTAGCACGACTTTCTCATTTATCATTTGGTTAACATAAATTATATTACCTTTTTGGCACTTGTTTAGAAGGTAGAAAAGAGTTGGTCGAAGAGTGACTGAGAGACTGTCGATGATGATGAATTGATGATAATAGAGGTGGAGACGACGATACGACAATAAATCAAAACACTGGCATTACTATTTCATACGAATAATGTTGTATTTTATCACAGATTTGATGTCATTATCTGCCACAGACTGCTTGGAATATTTCGTCAGATAAGTAGTCATAACCTTGACTACTTTGGAGTTTTTTTGACGTTTTATGCAATTGGAGAGTTTGTTTTTAATTTCGATGACAGGATTAATAGATTAAAAATATTCCTATGAACCAGTATTGCCAGTGTTTTCATTTATTGTCGTATCGATGTCTCCAAATTGTAAAAATCTTTAGAACTAACGCAGCGGCGACGAGCCAAGTAGTAATTAACAAAGGAAATAAAATCGAATGATATTATTATCTACTAGATTTAACAATACTTCAACCAAGTCTGATGAAACTATTCTACCCGAAAAGCAGTAGGTAATTAAATCTTATGTTCAGTTAAGAATGAAAGTTTACGCGATTAAGCAATGAAAATAACCCAAGTTTATGTTCCTTGCGCTACATTACCCTTAATTTTATGTAACCCTTTAAAGGGAAAACATAGTGAAGGTTCCGGTTCCGGAGCAACCAAATCCACGACTACTCACGGGTCACTTGCCTTGAATAAATATATGTAGGAACGTTAAGTGGGCGTGACCACTTGAAGGAATGGAATTACCTCCTGCTAAGAATGTGTTCCTGGTACTTCAGGATACGAAAGAATTTTGGTGCGTAGTGATCCTGGCTGGTCTAGGTACTATTAAATTTGGATATTCAAGGTAATGAAGTATTTTTTTAAAACGAGCGAGTCTTACATTAGTCGCATAGGATGTAACATCTGACGCCTCACCATGGTAAAAAGCAACAATAACATTGAAAGTACCAACTGATAGCCAACTCGACCACTGCGCGCTCTCATTGGTCAAATCAGATAGCGCGCGCTTCCTCGACTTCCTGTTACACACTTCCGTCCCATTTCACGAAATCGCACCCACAGATTGCAGGAAAGCGAGAGGAAAGATGTTACACATCAATTTAAAAAAAAATCATTTATATTATACCGTCAATATAGCAGTGACCTGAAGTATCGATTTTTGACAAAAAAAAAGGAGGAAAGAAAAAAACTCACAGATATCTAGCAGTTGTCGCTAGAAGAAGTATATATTAATCTGCCAAAAATGATCGGTAATGGTAAGTAAACAAACAAAAATCATTTAAAATGAGCCAGTCAACTCGCATTAGAAGCCCACAAACCATGAAATTTGACACTTCAAAGACCACACGCTACACTAGCGCCTCTAGCGGCGAAATCAAACGCGATAGCATTGAACACGAGTCCATTTTCTGACAATTGAACATAATTTTTTCATTCCTTAATTAATTCATCTTGAAATGACTATGACATAAATTCCCCTTATTCCTAATTTATAACATTTGTACCATACATTGCTACAATGTTCTATTGATATCTCGGCTGTCATTTGTAGAAATTTTACCGTAATTACAGGTAGTCTGAATATCTGACAGACAGTACTACTTAGGAGTATCGTGCTACCTGGTTGTGGAGGTCAGAGAGGCAGTCGCTTCATGAATATTGGTATTCAACTGCATCTGGATAGACTGCAAGCAGACCCTAGCATTGTTAGGAAAAAGGAAGCTGATGTTTTTTTTCAAAATCACGTTGTTTTACACCAAATTAAAAATACTTACAGATTATCCTAATAAAAAAACGGTTTGTGATCCCAATAGATTCTTCATAAGCATGTCGGAACGAAATTATAAACTCAATTGCTTTTTATCCCTTCTAGGGCACTTCAGGGAAAAGGGATGGATCTCCCTATCGCATAAAAGATAAACTTTTCTTTTTTAAGAGACTCATAAAAACAACTGATCTAAGATCTCGGGTTATGTGGAACATTCTAGTAAAGTTCTTTTTTATTAATATTTTTTTTCATATAATAATTCGTAGGCTCCAATCTCACCTTATATCACAATGAAAATATTCCCAAAACATTTTATTTCATCGAATGGATGGGAAACACCAAAACAAGTCAGTGAGTGGTGGGCACCGTTTACTCAAACAAATTGACGGCCCGTGACAATTTTGACTAGGCTAGCAGAAACTTTGCTCTAGCGGCACATTGCGCGGGCACAAATATCAAGTAATGGTTTCACTTTCAAAGTGCTGATCTTATTCCTCCTCTTTGCAATAAAATGTCTAAATCTATAAAATACAATGCAACATTACACATGAAACATTTTAGTGTGTCATAAAGTAATGTTATGACACTGGCTTTAGATCGAGATGAGGGTCCATCCATAAAGATAGTGGTCACTGGCACAAATAAAGTATTATGGACTCTTTTCGATTTTGACATCCTAGTCCTACACTACTAATATAATTACTGTGAAAGTAGTTTTGTTTGGATTTTTAGATGATTGAATGTTTATAATCAAATAGCTTTTTGCGACTTCGTCCGCGTGGAATTTAGGCAGCCATTTTATTTTTAAGATACAAATTTGCAAAAACGTTTGAAAATATGTTTATTTATTTTTTATCAAGTGCCTAAATACAAATTCATGGATTTATCTTCAATTATGACGGACTGTCATACAAACTTTCATCTCCTTTTTCAACCCCTTCAAGCCCTTTTCTCGCGACAAAAGGCCTATGTCTTTCTCAAAGGTCTAATCTATCTCTGTACCATTTTTTTGTCTAAATTGGTTCAGCGGTTTAAGCGTGAAGAGGTAACAGACACAGACAGACACACTTTTGTATTTATAATATTGGTATGGATCGAACCCTCCCCCCACTCTGATCCTCACGTTAATTGCCCCATTACTGAAATTTTCAATAACCTATTTTTTGCCTGCAGCAGCCGCCCGGAGTTTGAAAATTATTTGGTGGTGTGACACCCCCGTTTCTCGAAAAGTACTAAAGCCGCTTGCCACCGTTGGTCTTGTGCTTCCTGTCCTGTCCCCCACGACAACGAGAGTAAAGTAACAAAGAATGCTCCTGTGTTTGCGGATCAGTTCTTCCAGAGATTTCATTACATAATTAACTATTTTACCTCTCTGTAATATTAATTCCAGTAAAGTAAAGTAAACTACAAACGAGAAACAGAGAACCTCAGTCCCCACACATAAAATATCATGAACACTCAAGCCATATAAGAACCAAGCCACTACAATTACAATGGTCATGAAAGAGAATCCACGCTATCAGTCTCCGTGGCTCGCGGGGAACTCGTTAAACTGTCTTAAAAGCCACTGCGGCATTAATCACAAAAGAAAATGGGAGAGAACGAAGTATGGCCGTTAATTTGACGTTACAGTGCGCTGTGACAAGGTCATTTTGGAAGGACCTTGCTTTTGGAGATAGAAGATGAGTTTTAAATATGAGCAAGCTTTTGAGAGCTCGTCGCTAAGTAATCAACAGTAGCCTAGGTCGGTCCATACCATTCAAACACCCCTCCGTGGCGCGTGGCGTATTTAAACAGTTGTAAATATTACTGTATTGGTTGATTTTTCGATATTATAATTGAGTTTTGAAAATATAATTTTCATAACAAAAAAATATGTACATTTGTGTCGAAATATTTACACAGTAGGTACACATAAAGAAACAACATAAACAATTATAGTATGAGTAACCTCGTTACTCACCCATCGTTGAAGTTAGAACGTCTATCCAAATTAAAATTTAAAAACACTTACTTTACAAACATTAAAATTCTTATTGACACAGAACAAAGTCCGTAGCAAAATGATACAAAATTACATTTAATGTCGAAATATTAAGTATAAAAACAATATTTATAACACAGTCAAAGAGCAATGAGTACACATATTTAATTTAAGTTTAATTTAAATATTATTCGAAGATCTTTAGGTTGTGCTGAAAAATTCTCGTATTTTTAAGAAACGGTTGCATTCGTATCCGAGCCGTAAACTGTCACCCCTTTTTAGCTAAATTCAGCCTTATTAAAAAGAAATCCAAACATAATATGATTAGTTTACATATTGATTAGTAGATTCTGTACCAGACGGGCGGTCTTGTTTGGCTTTGAAAACTACAACGGAGTCCAAGCTGACCGGTTTCGGGTACTGCGTGAGTTGTAAATTGGCGTGGTATGAAAGGCACTGGGGCCCTACTATGAAGTCTTAAAACGATCATGATTCCGCTCTAAGAGGAAAACGGAGCGGATACATAGCGAATAGCACTATCCCGTTTACATCATCGGAATTGGATGGCATAAGCGCGTCATAGTAGGGCTGCTGAACTGTGGAACTAAAGGGTGGAGACGGTGGTGGATGAATTAAAACACTTCATCATCATCTGCCTAGCCTTTTCCCAATTATATTGGGGTCGGCTTCCAGTCAAACCGGATTCAGCTGAATACCAGTATTTTATGTGGAGCGGCTGCCTACCAGACCTCCACAACCCATTAACTGGGTAACACGGTACTCCTTGGCAAGACTGGTGTCAGATTATCTGGCTTCTGACTATCCGTAACGACTGCCAAAGATCTACAAATGACAGCCAGGACCGACGGCTTAACGTGCTTTCCGAGGCACGGAGGAGTCTCGGTATGTTAAGATGGTCACCCATCCACAGACCAACCCCGGCAAGCGTTGCTTAACCTTAAAGATCAAATCGTGCGGCTGTTATTATTTAACAAAAATAAATAAAATAAAATAAAATAGTGTTTTAATTCATCTACCACCTTCTCCATCTATATTGCAAAAAATGGCGAACTGGCTACACGACCGACGAGTACTTACCTAAAGGTGCATAAACAAGTTGATCATTTAATAATTCTTGATTCAAATTCAACAATGCTGCTACTATTACTCTTGCCGGTATATGTTCTGTGCGTAGCGGACTTAACTGAAAATGCGCCATTCTCCAAGTTTTACGAGCCACGCCACGTTTAACAGTACATTTAATTTTATTATTTTTTACAACTGTGTCTCCGTATGTGACTTGTTTCTTTTCGTTGGCTCAATTCAGGTAGGGTTGTCTACTTTAGACGTAAGAGAATATACCGGTGGGCCAATTTTACTCATTTTTAAACACCGTTCCTTTTCGAATTTCATTCGCAATCTGTCGAAACGTTGGGAAATAAAGGTTCGGCTAGACGTTCAATCTTGCTTGCGCAAACAGTTTGTGCAAACATTGGCGCCAAAACTGCATGGTGTGCTAGCCATTTGTACGGCATATCGTTTTGCCGTTTTAACGCACATCTTTTGCTTGGACCAATAAGACTTGGTGCAAATAAAATTGAGCGTGTAGGGTGTTTTTGACCCTGCCAGGGTTAGGGGATTTGTTCGAAAGAGTCACCGCGGCCCTGGAACGCAAAGGGCTTTAGAAGGAACACGGATGGGTTTTAGTCAGTAAGAGTCTGACACGCCCTTCCGCTCCACCCAGAGCGGAAGAAGTCATTTGATGATTTCCCATCCTTAAAAAAAAAAGGGTGTTTTTGACAGTATATGACTGAAATGCGAATACGAACGTTGCTTTAAAAATACGAGTTTTTTTCTGCACAACCCAAAGATCTTCGAATACCATCTAAATTAAACTTAAATTAAATATGTATGTGTACTCATTGCTCTTTGACAGATATTGTTTTTTATACTTAGTATTTCGACATTAAATGTAGTTTTGTAGCATTTTGCTAGAGACTTTGTTCTGTGTCAATAAGAATTTTAATGTTTGTAAAGTTAGTGTTTTTAATTTGGATATACGTTATGGGTAAGGAACGAGGTTACTCAATACTCATATTATAATTGTTTTTGTTGCTTCTTTATGTGTACCTACTGTGTAGTGTAGTTAAATTGGCCCTCTTATTTTAGTAAGGGTAAGTACCTAATTGAACACACAACAGAAATGACAGTCTTAAAAAAAGTGAATCTAATTTTACTTATTGCAAAACAAACATATTGTTATTTGAAATGAATTGTACGACTATTAACCAATTCGAATGAAGAAATAGTAAAATACTAGTATTTTACTAGTCAAAATTAATACGAGTATTTCGGCGTACTCTGTTCCTTGTGTCGATTTTAAAGTACGCTTACGGTATATGCAGTACAATACTAGGTATTGTACCGTACTCTAATATACCTCTTAATATAAGAGTACGATTGGCAACCCTTACTTTCAGGTAATAATGAAAGAAAAACAGTGTTTTGTCTACTTTGGGTCCATTGTGTGTCTCGGAACTGTTTTGAAGCTCCTTTTATATACTATATGTGGCATAATGTTTCGCTTGCGTTCCTCTCGAAATGGTTGCCAGAGATGTATGTAGGTAGGCACGTAAGGTTATAAGACACTCCCACAAAGACACCCACAAGATTAAAAATGCTAATAAACACTTTAGAAAATTATAGATGAGAAAGTGTGTTGTATCAATCGTCTCTCAATGCTGAATGGATGAGAACATAGTATAATATTTCATCAATCCTGGTAGAACGTTTCTTAGGAATAATGAAACACTTTCGAAAATAAATAAATAACAGTTGTCTAGCAATTTGTGTCAAATCGTAAATTCCATTCCGTTATGATTGTGTACTTTCCAATAATATAAAATCGCTAGTCCATATCTTTACAAGCTTTCCAATTTTCCGACCAATATTCTCGATTGAATCGAAACTAAACGGCTTTCCAAGCAACTTGTACATCAGACCACGTAGATACTAAGCAATCATGAATTCGAGGTGTTTGAAAAATACAACCTCTATGAGCAAGATATGGGTGGAAATGTTCAACATTCCATATCCGTTCGCTCGCAGACGGAAATCATTTTGCGTTGGAAGGGAAAATCCAATTGACGCTCCGTTCCCTATCTAATAAAGTGTAAGTAAAGGTTTCTATTTAATTTAAGCAGAATTTGGAGTTTGGGGCGGAAAGAGAGAGAGATGGCCAGAGAAGGGTCGATAAATATGTTTTCAAAGAGGTTTGAAAACGAAAAACTTTAGTACTTTTTGCGTGAGCCTTTTATTAAGTGCTGCTGTTTTATGGGCGCCTGGTAACATATTATGTTTGATCTAAAAATTGGAACCAAAGCAAAACGTTTAACAGAATGGCTCAATCAATAGAAATTCACGACCAAACAAAGTTTTATTAACATAGCAATCATTTTGAAATTACTGGTTCATAATTCCACCGTTTATGGTAAGTGACTGACAATTTCAAAATCCATAAGACAATTTCAAAAGGCTGCTACAAAAATGAGTCGAAACTTGTCAACGATTTATAAATTGTATGAGCATTTCAAGCTTAATTACTAATAACCATAATTATTGTGAAAAATGTTGACTATAATTTTCAAAACATATTTAAACCATTTTCCAACAGTTTCTACGTAGAAACACAATTTTATCTCCAGCATAGTTTATAATTTAGAGCTAATTGCAAGACGCAGTTAACTAAATTGGCAATTTTCCATTTTAAAATGTAGAGATATGTTATGGTGTCCAAAATGTTTATGGAAACAAAAGTTAATGTCACAAGACTGTGTAGAAGAAGTTTTTTATCTGGATTCCGTTTTATTATTTCTGAATCTGGAGGTCAAGTCTCGTTTTTTAAAAACATTACGCTCCTTCCGGGGCAGTCGAGTAACAACGTTCAAATTCAAGCTCTAATCACATCTTGGCAAGAATCATCGACAAAAGCTTGTCAAAAATAAGAGCGATTTCTAAAGTAGTTGTGCGAGGATGCGTAGCGAGGGATGTGTTTGTTATTTTCGTAATGACCTTATTGGGGTCTAGACCGTCTAAAATGATACGTACGTGTGGTGAAATCTGTAGTAACCACAGTCCGATCAAAGTGTGCGGAGTACCAATAGAATCGCATCATTTAACTAGCCTCGATCTGAGCAGCTTTGGAATCTGGTGGAATCGGCTTAGCGGCGCGAGTTTTTGATACGTGCAAAATAAACGAAGAATTGGTGCGAGGGATGTGTGCGAGGGATGCGTGCGAGAGATGTGTGCGAGAGATGTGTGTGAGGGATGTGTGCTAGGGATGGACGCGAGCTAGAAACTGCTAGCATCTCGCACCGGTCGCGCACCGTTGCTACGCACCCTAAGGTCCATATTTGTTGTGGTTCTTTGAGGCTGATCACCAAGAGCTGATGTGTGTGTTCAGTTTTGAGTGTCGTCTCTGTGAGGCAATTTGTGACTACTTTTTCTCGCCACTTTCTAGTTAACCTAGATTTATACTAGCCGTGAAACTCTTTTATTGGCTTAAGAGATGATGATAATTATCATCATCTCGATATCACTGTGCAGTGTACGCAGACTCTAAGATGCAAGTACCTTTAACGCAACTGCATTGGGCTGTTTATTGATAGGGAGGTGAACATTCATAACTCTTGTAAATTAATAATAAGCTGTTGAGTTTCCAAATAAATAAATACTTTTGTTAGCTTGAGTGACTGAGGAGCTTGTTATTTATTGACATTAATCAGGTCCAATTGACAGTTGTTGATTGTGATTTATCAAGCCACTATAATGCTGATTGGAGATGATCAAGTTGGAACGCGAAAGTTCCTGAAAAGACGGTAATTGTCCCTTGATGGGCTGCTTTTTATCATTCGGCATAGATGACGGGAGTGAAGCCAGGAGCACAACTAATTCAGGACAAAGATACGTCTTTAGAGCGGCTCCGCACTGTATCCGATCCGAATCCGTAAAAATACGTTCCGAAGTAGTCATAAAACTATTTGTATGGTAGTTAACGCACTAGATCCGACTTCCGTCATCCGATTTCTCTCCGTCATCCGTGTGTCTCCATTCCGGAAGAAATATTGACGGCCCGAAGTAGCCGTAGTACTGTTTGTGTGAATTTGAATTGGAATTGGATCAGAGATCTCTGTTATGTGCGTAAGCAATATCTGAATCAGGTCCGAGTTTTTAGACTCTAGATCCGTATTTTTAGACTCTAGATCCGTATTTTTAGACTCTAGATCCGTATTTTTAGACTCTAGATCCGTATTTTTTATGAATTTGAATCGGATGTAGTGCAAAAAGCAATATCCGAATTCGTTCCGAGTTTTTTATATTCGTATTTTTATGGATTCGTTTCGGATGCAGTGCGTCACTGCTCTTATTTTCTCGAAATAACCCCTCACGAGAAAAAACGTGGTTCCTACAGAAACCATTTACCCTTCATAACACACTTCTTAAAACAAGTTTATCCAACTGCGTATATTGCTCGCAAATCTCCAATAAAAAACTTTTTATGGCTCGCGGAATTCACAGATAAAGGTGAAAGCTCATAAAAGTCTAGGCAGTGAGTTTCAATATACACGAAGATACACAAACAAACACATTACTGTTGTATATGAATACCTAGATTGACTTTGGTCTAGTTTGATTCTTGCAGGTATATTCTGTAACAATCTCACATTAGGTGACGTGATTTTTATCAAGAAAGATAGGAAAAATATATTTGTGACTGAGACATGTACACAAGATAAAAAAATTGGGCAAAAGATCTGTGCGAGGCCAAAAGGCTCTTACCTAATGTTCTATCTGTTAAAAAACTTGTTCTAACTACGGTCACAAACCTAACTAGAAGGGTGAAAAAAAAATTGCGACTCGCAAAGGAAAACAAGATGAAAAAGAAATTTAAAATAAACTTAACAAAAAATAAAAACTTTTTGACAAAAAAAAAATTAAGTCGGTGTTTTTGGTTGTTTTTTTTCGTTTTTTTTATTTCTCACTTTTTAGCCCCACACCTAACAACACCACTGGAAAGCAAAATACGCAAAAAACGGAAAACGAAACTACTGAACCGATTACTTGATTGTACAATTTTACAGAATAGGACTGCTGGTCGAAAAACCCGGTAAGTATTGTTTTTCCTTTCACAATTTTCAAATTGGAATTGTGCCCGAAAGATTGCGGAGTTATGGCCCCATATCTTAGTATAAATCTGTCGGAATGGTGGTGTTTATCATCCCACCTTTCAGAACCCGAAGTCAAAACCAATTTATACAAACTTGACAAAAGTGAATGGTTTCTTTTTCGAAGCGTGGCGATGGCTATATCGCGCCAACTCAGAACTTAGATTCTAGAATATCGTCCAAAAGTAACTAGAACTTACTAACTTGGAAAAGAAATTGTTAAGAACAGCAATACATACATGAGGCTGAAACTTGCAGCCAAATTGTAGCATCGTACAGCACAAAACTTTTGAGTTTCGGGTGGTATTGATGTAAATAGGTCATTGCCATCGACAGTTTGCAAAAATTCCTACCTTTTGTCGCTTCTTAGTGTGAGGTTCAGATGCCACACGAATTGAGCTGCAATATTGCTGATTTATTCGGTTACTGAAAATGCAGCACGGTAATTAAAATCCGGCGAAGTGCGAGTCGGATTGGCAAAGGTTTCCGTACCATAAACCGAAAAAATCACGTTTCTTGTATGGGCTTTCATTTTCATTTGATTAAATTTTGATTATTTGTTGTTATATTGGCAATAGAAAAACACATTACCACTGAAGAAACTCATATTGTGAAAATTTCAATTGTCTACCTATTACCTACGTTCATGAAATACATACAGCCCGCTGACAGGCAGACGGACGCACGGATAACAGCGGAGGCCTTTTTTTTTTTTTTAAGGATCGGAAATCATCAAATGACTTTTTCCGCTCTGGGTGGAGCGGAAGGGCGTGTCAGACTCTTACTGCCCTTTGCGTTCCAGGGCCGCGGTGACTCTTTCGAACAAATTCCGCAACCCTGGCAGGCTCTGGCCCTAGCGGGCCCCGTCTTCTTTGCTGACATCTCTTTGAGGCGCGCGTGAAACATAACGCGCCATCGACCCGGGCCTGGTGGTGATCGGACAGCGAGCCTCCCAACGCTCGCCGTCCGCAGGCCCGCGCCTACGGTGGCCGGGGATCGCCCTGCGACTCCCGACGCCCGGGGCGTCTTCTCCTGTTGCGGCGGTTGGGACGGAGGCCTTGCCTTTCCCTCGCGCGGTCCGCCTCCTCCTTCGCTAGCATTACTGCTTCGCAGAAGGAGGTGACCGCTTCCCAAGCCTCCTCGCTCCGGACCATGGATTCAACCAGGGCCGGACGCGAGAGGTCGCCGCCGCCGATCGCCTCGACGAGGACACGGCGGTGCTCCGCCCAAGCAGGGCAGACCTCCACCTTATGCTCCACCGTGTCCTCCGGGCAATCCTCACAGTGCTGACACCCGGGCGTGTCCTCCCGCTTAATCCGAAACAGGTACCTCCCGAAACAGCCGTGTCCGGTGAGTACCTGCGTCAGGCGGAAGGTGAGGACGCCGTGGCGCCTCTCCAGCCACTCCTCAAAGAGGGGCCCCTCTTTTTTACTTATTACCGCCGTAATAGTGGCGTGCCCAGCGCTGGTCGCTGTAACAGCGGAGGCCTAGTTATAGGATTCCGTTGGTTTCCCTCCATTAACGGAACCCGAAGACTAAAGCATAGGAATCCCCCTTGGCCCCTTTTATCCGGTATATCTAGCTCCTAACAAAAGTTCTGAATATCTAAAACCACAGCGCAATTTCGCCACTTCGTCTGTCAATCAATCAATTGTAAATCCGCTGTTCAAATAAACCTCTTAACTCCTAGTTCCTGTAATTGGGCGTAAAAGCTTAAAATATGGCGCGAAAGGACCAATTTTATTCGTGAATTGCAATCCGTTCAGCGAGATTGGATAGTTAATCCTATTGCCGGGTTGGAGCTTCCACTCTTAGAGATATGGACCGAGTATTAATCACCACGCCTGCTCGCGGTATTGTAATTTTTCATCAGGTTTTTGAAAGGGAACTCCTGATCTCACTACTATTAAAATGCGAGAATCTGGTTGGTTGGATATTTCTTACTCAATCACGCCAGAACGGCTGAACGGATACGCCGGTCTACTCTGTAATCATGTCGCAAGTGAAGGGTTGGGTGAAGTTATCACGAGGTGAGCTGTCAATCCATATAATCAAAATGGAATGACAGCTGACTTCCTGATCACGTAACATCTTGCCCTACTACTACTCCCACTACTCCCACTCCCTAAACGTTACGTATCATCCAAGTGACATTTTTTATCTAAAAGTCACAATGATTTCTACTACTCTCATGTTACCAAATTTTTTAATTAATAAATGTCATTTCAAGAAAAATATTGATGTATATTTTTTTTGGCAAAATTACTACTGTTTAGTGACTGTGTAACTCGAAAATATGTTTAGTGAGCTAGCGTTAAATAAAAAAAACAATGTTAGGTACATAACGCGTTGTTCGAACCTCCCTTAGGCATTCGTTACGGATTGTCAGAATTCAGAAAAATCTGACTTATCTTGCCAAGAAGTACTGTGTTACACAGCTAATGGGTTGTGGAGGTCTGATGAGCAGCCACTCCACGTAAAATACTGGTATTCAACTGAATCCGGTTTGACTGGAAGCCGACCCCAATATTATTGAGAAAAGGCTAGGCAGATGATGAAGCCACGGTAACAAAGTCGTAGTTTAAGACTAGCACATAAATACTATGATATTTAAAACTGACATACTTTTGGTTTTAAGTAATAACTCTGCGAACCTGCAATTTTTTTTTATAACTACCTGCAAATTGTTTAACTATGTGTGCCAAATAAACAAGTTTTCTTTCTTTCTTTTGCAAGCGACCTCGTAAAATATTAATTTCAGCGTACTAATTAAATAACTTGGCGACATAATATTTCATTGTCCCAGCGGAACTGTTCAATGTTTCGCTAAATGAAAATTATGTCAAGCAAGAGTTTTCTCACAATTCTTTCATAGCAATTTGTTTCTTTTCACTTTGTTCACGGTTTTGTGACAAACAACACGACAAAGGTATTTGTAAAAGTATTGTTTTCATTCTCTTGTCCTATTTTCGGGTTTAAATTCTTCGAAAGTTCCTGTGTGTTTGCGTAGTGCTTTGATATTCTTAATTAAAAGTTAAATAAGACTGGGATCTTTCTGTGATTTCGAATGAGTTCTCTTTTTAAAGGTTATTTTTTTAAATCCTACCTAGTTATTTGCCGCGACTTCGCTCCGGTGACGTATTAGGTATTTATGAACAAAGCAGTTTGCGGGACAAAAAGTAGTCTATGCCACTTTTTTTATTTTTTTATTTAAGGATGTGAAATCATCAAATGACTTCTTCTGCTCTGGGTGGAGCCGAAGGGCGTGTCAGACTCTTACTGACTAAAACCCATCAGTGTTCCTTCTAAAGCCCTTTGCGTTCCAGGGCCGCGGTGACACTTTCGAACAAATTCCGCAACCCTGGCAGAATCTATGGCACTTAACATTCTTATTTTGAATACCTAATGAAATTCCAATCAATTAAATAATAATTGTAACGAGATCAATAAAAACCAACAAATCCATTTTTATACTGTGATTTTTAGATTTAAATATGAGTATTAAACAAATATTACTAGTAAGAATTTATATAGTACATTGGTAATGGTAAGGGTATATGTTTACATCAATATTACCCTGAGTGGGCATCGAACTAACGACCTCTCGTTTACCAGCTCCACCATTGCCCACACCATTGGTCTCTAGCACCCCAATTAAGGCACACAATATTTCACCAGAGACGTAAAGCGCTTTTTTCCGTGAATTTTCTGACAAGGAATTTGATGGTACAAATGTAGGGTAGGATTAAAAATGTCGAGCATTACTAAAGGGCCTTGTATGCTAAGATTAAGTGAACATCTCTTGCTACGTACCTATATGTTCCTGGTACTTTGTGCACCTGCGCATTATGGCCAAAGTTCTACCTAGTTTGTAGGCAAATTACCCATCTAAATTTCCTAGTTGCGCAAAACCGAGGAGCTTGTGGCTAAATAATAACAGCCGCACGGGTCGATTTTTAAGGTTAAGCAACGCTTGCTTATTTACAACAATTCTTGTTTGTGCAAACAAATATGTGCGTTAAGACGGCAAAACGGTATACTGTAAAAATGGCTAGCGTACCATGCAATTTTTGCACCAATGTTCACACAAAGTGTTTGCGTAAGCAAGATTGAGCGTGTAGAACTTTAGGCACTATTCAAATTGACATTTAAAAGTTAGACGTTTCTAAACCCCAGCTTCATTTCCGATATCCCAGCAAAATTAATCTAAAATTGGTCCCTATACCACACGGTCGAAAACGGTATCTAATCTTCACCCGAATATATCAAATCGGAAGGAAACTTATTTGGATGCCTTCCATATCAGAATTTAACATCCAGTTTTAACAAATATATTTGAGAGGGAGTAATTTATCAAACTACGGGTCACAGGTGAGGCTCAATCAATCAATACTGTATATTTTGTATTCGAATGTAATTGGAACTGAGAAAACGTTTTTGTTTACTTTTTGTATGTTATGGGGTCCTGGTACCAAGGTGTATGAAGAGTGTAGTAAATAGTGAGTTCAATCGACTTAACCGCTTGAATTAATTTTAAACAAAATAATGTTTTCCTATGAAAACATTATTTTGTTTAAAATTAATTACAGAGAAATTGGTGATCGCAGTTATGGACACAGTTTTTAAATCATTACTCTACCTCACATAAGCTAAAGCTTGGCCGTAATAGGGTTATTTATTAGCTGTCAGCTCATTAGGAAGAAACCATTCCTTGACACTAAACATATGTTTTGGATCAGGAAAGAGTTACACAGTTAGTACACTAAATGTAAATATCGCTTGTCTATAAATATCTAATGAGCCAAACACGATGGTGTTAAGTTGTTTAGTTGAGGAGTTACTATGGCCACCTTCCGGCTCAATCATCAGACCAGCTCCATTGCACCATTTTATTGCAATGTGCCAAAATTCACACCGGTTTGCCAAGTTTAAGCTTAATCCGATGCCAGTAGGTGCTTAAAAATGGATTCCTAAAATCCCACCGAGTTACTATGAAGCTTTTAAAAAGCAGAGGAAGTGGATGGTACTCATTAACTACTAGCTGTTGCCCGCGACTTTGTACACGCATATCCTGTTTTTTCCTGTTCACGTAAGAATTTCCCGTTCCTGTATAGCCTATAGCATTCCCCATAAACGTGGCTATGAAATACAATAATTTTCAAAATCGGTTCAGTAGATCCAGAGATTACCCCTACATACAAACTTACAAACTTTACCTCTTTGTAATATTACTATTGGTTATTAAAACTCAGTAAAACGCCTCTTCCACCTTCCCTATTTGCTTAATCCCTAATACCATTTCCATTTGCAAAGTACCCATCTTTATCTGAAAGAGGATTTGTACCATCATCCCACTCATATTTAAGTAAACGAGGTCTCTGAGTGCATTATTTAGCTGGTTTGCGGGAGGCAAGAGAATTATCTTATTATCTTTTAAGGTGCGTTTACAGTGGCGGAGTTTGTTTTTATGCTAATGGTTAACAAGAAAGAATTTGTTGTCGCTAAAGACCAGCGCTGTGGCTCTGTTTCGCACTGGAGTCTCAGCGTTATGCTGTTTTGCGCGGCTAACGGTTTTTTAACGGTATTCGACCTAATCGACGCTCTCTTCCCTTCTTTCTATTATTTGGCCTTATCATAAACCCAAAGGACAATGGAGAGAGCTATGCTTGCTTGAAATTTTCAATCGTATGCAAGAGATTTAAGGTAAAAGACATGCCCCGAAGAAATGCTAAAGTTAAGAGAGAGTGGACAGGGCACAATGGTCGCAGAACTCATGACCCATCGAAAAGTGAAGGCACCGAGTACCAGGATGACGCAGAGTCCAGAAGGACAGGTCGATGAGGCAAGTTTAGTGAGGGCCGATATCTAGCAATACTTGTTCTTAGGCTAAATTGATAGTAAACAGTCAAGCACACCTGACGACACCTACTAGAACGTACCTATGCCACCATAAGAAAGAGACGGAGTTATACAGGACAACTGGACGAACGACAATTGGACTATCCCTTTTTAACAACATAAATATGTATGATGGTAATAGCATGTCGTAGTAAGGGGGATGATGATAAGAAATCACAAACGCCTATGGACATCTGCAATACCAGAGATATTTATAACCATTCTAAAGACAAAGCTGAAATGTTTCATGTGTCCGTGTAGTTTGGACAAGGTTCTGAATCCTAATTTACGTTGGCAGTAAATCAAGTGTTAGTGATTCATGGATATTACATGTCATACATAGGTCATATTTGCATATATCTATTAGCATCTTCAGAGCCAATCAGGTTATCGGGTGTCATGCCAATTGTCATGGAATCAAGCGAACACGGACTTAGGTAAAACGTATCGTCATACATTCTTCTTAAAGCTACTCTCCTAGTTGCACATCGAGAGAACCCACAATAATGCAAAAGGATCTGGGTGTATGTATATGTTTAGAAAAATACATGTCGTGTGCCCGATGGGTTTTCCCATTGTCAAAAATGGCTGACTGCCATACAATGTATTTCCCCATTGAATCACCTTAGCGTGAAAAACCAACCTTTATTGTCGCAATAAGTTTCTTTGAAGTATAAGGTGGAGACAGAATAGATTGCTTAAAACTTGACGCATTTATGTGTGTCTAGATTAATTTAATAACAGCGGTGTGGATGAATATTTCGATGCCCAATGAGTTCCTATTTTATCCTGCTTGTAGGTACAATTTTTTCTTTTTTTTATTAGCATACGTATACTCCATGTGTTTAATAGTCTGTTTTTATCTGTAAAAAAGAAATCGTTCTTGACTCATTCTTCTTCATTCTTTATATTTACAGCATACTAGTATTTATCATTTCTGCCATATTCATCTCCAAGATGCTTCTCATAAAGGAACAGCTGAACTTCCCATACAAACTCGCCCTAAGCGCAGCAAGTTAGTGCCACACAGATATACAAACAACACTAATACGCTTAACTTTGTTACGCCTCGGTAATGCTCGGCATTAGTCGGAAACGCTCGGTATTAGCTCTGCTTACTGCGAGAATAATATCAAAGAGATAGCTGGAATATTTTGATTTCAAGGGAGCTGTGTGGGTAGATTTTGTACGGGAAAAGTAGCAAGAAATTGTGTAATAATACCTGTGTGGATCGATTTTTCTATAAGGTTGGGCTGTTTTGCAGTATCTGGGTGGGCTGGGCACTAACTGCTAGCAGATCTTATAATATGCCACTAATATTGTTAATGCGTAAAATTTGTACGTCGTATGGTATACAATGTTACTTCGGAGAGAGTGATATATATTTTTTGAAAAACACTTATTACGTTGAGTATGGAAAAGAGTGACTTTCATTAGTTTACTTTTGGTTTCTTTGTTCGTATAACAAATAACAACAACTGGCTTGCGGCCGGGTTTTTTTTAGATTTTAAACTAGTTATTTCATAAATCGAACAATTCTTTGAAATTATCTAGCACATTAACTATAATAAGGCCCAAGGTGCGTTTGTTCTACTGTATCCAATCTTATCGGTGCTAAATAAGCCATAATCTGCGGTGGCTATGTTCTAGGGCCCGAGGCCTTCAGACAGGGGGCTATTCTTAGTTGTGGAACCTCGTGACCTTCCGAGCTCGGAGAGATTGTTGAATCTACATAATTGTGCGCATCTAGATTTTTCTGCATCTATCGAACTAGCCTGCCGGTCGATTCCGTAAACATGTCGAAGTGAAGGCTTGAGTGAAGTGATCACGAGGTGAACTGTCAATCCATACAATCAAGATGTCACGTGATCACGGAGGGAACTGCCATTCCATCTTGATTATATGAATTGACAGCTCTCCTCGTGATCACTTTACCCAAGCCTTCGTTTCGATATGTTTAGAGAATCGACAGGCAGTAATACCTCACTGCAGGGTTGGGCCTCTCCTAAAATTCTGTTTTCAGTTCTGTCTTTTCGGTAGGATTCGACCTCTGCATACGCTTATTAATGATGTTATCATTGATTGGTCATGCATTTCACGGTACCAGACTTTTATCATATTTTTGGGATTCCGACCGTCCGTATTAAGTATCGGGATTCTTATAGAACCACTCGTATTTGCTTTTCTGGCCGTCGGTCACAGCCTATTACGCGTGTCCGTTTCGCACTTTGTCGGTTTTTAATTGATAAATCGAATTGCAACTGTCAATTTGTAACAAATTTATGTCGAATCGAAATTGGCGTTGTACCGGCCGCTATAAATCTCTGCGTCAACCTCCAAAGTCAGATATTTTAAACGTTAAAAACTAGCAAATGTTCGTGCCCGTGATGTGGATTGCACATTGACTATCTGAAAGGAAAACACACTGACTATCCGTAACGACTACCAAAGATCTTCAAATAACAGTTGGGACCAACGGTTTAACGTGCTTTCCGAGGCACGAGGGAATCTCGGTATGTAATGGAGAGTCTGCCATTCTCAAGCGTCACTTAAACATAGAAGACAGATCCGTGCTGTAATTTTTTTTTTTTTTTAAATTTAATATGGGTTTGCTCTTGACTCTAGTCTAGGTCATAGATGACAGAGACAAAGTCGACGATGGAGCGAGCTTACCCAGAAGAAGCCTGTTCACTCTAATTTTGAAGAGATTAGGGTTGTATGCGTTCGGAAACACAGACGCAGGCAGAGAGTTCCACTCCTTTGCTGTGCGCATTATAAAAGACGTTTGGAAACGTTTAGTGCGAATTGGTGGAATAGCAACAAGGTAGGGATGGTAACTTGCAGTGCGTCTAGATGTCCGATGGTAGAAGGGGGCCGGTGGGATGAGATCGTGGAGTTCCTGGACACTCTCCCCGAAGTACAATCTGTAGAAGACCGACAAGCAGGCAACCTTGCGGCGATGAGCCAAGCTGTGAAGCTTGGCATCCACCAGTCTTACGTCGCCAATGAGCCTTTTAGCTCTGTGTTCCACCGAGTCAAGCGCGGCAAGTTGGTATTTAGCTGAGCCATCCCAAAGGTGGCTGCAATACTCCATGCAGGATCGGACTTGTGCTTTGTAGAGGGTTAAAAGCTGTCCAGGCGTGAAGTATCGCTTCACTCTATTTAGGATGCCCAGCTTTTTGGCCGCAGTTTGGGCTTTGTGCTCAATGGTGGCACCAAAGTTGAGACTGGTTGTCAACTCCATGCCTAGGAGCTCGAGCCGATCGGTTACAGGAACAGATGTACCCCGAAAAGTCGGAGTTAGGTCGAAACGACTCCTTTTCGCGGTAAAAAGACATGCTTGTGTTTTGGTGGCGTTAAAAGGGACCAGATTGTCATCACCCCACTGGGAGACAAGACTTAAGGTCAAATTTGTCCGCTCTACCATGGCCTCTCTCAAGGAACGAACTTCTTCTTCTTAAATTAGTATTTATCCACGAGCTAAATAATGACTAAGATGATGGCAACCTCCTGTTATGTATTCCTCGACAGCAGACAGGTGTATCTACAGGGTATTTTTTACCAACAAATTTTCAGGCATTGGTACAAGTATAATCAATCAAAGACTTTAATAACGGAAAAAATAGTTCCAAAAAAGAGCAGTTCTCTATGACTGTGGCCGAGTCATGTGACCAAAAAATACTCTAAACAGCTGTTTTTTTACTTTTGCTGGTCATTCAAAAATATCCCTGTGAACATAGTAGGTACACCTTCCTACATATTGTCAGTTATATTGAAATCCCTTGAAACAGCGAGCCTATTGCTTGGAACCGAGCACAAATCAAAACTCCAAGTTGCAACTGAAAAATTCCATATGGGATAGCCCCCATATGATTAATTACACTCCCGGGTATCGGTACCAGGACCTCATGATAAGCAGTAGCGCTTTTTTTTGGGGTGGAAAATCATCAAATGACTTCTTCCGCTTTGGGTGGAGCGGAAGGGCGTGTCAAACTCTTACTGACTAAAACCCATCCGTGTTCCTTCTAAAGCCCTTTGCGTTCCGGGGCCGCGGTGGCTCTTTTGAACAAATTCCGCAACACGCGCTTGCAACCACTTAGCGAGGCAGTAAATCGATGAGCGAGTTCTCATCTATAGTACCAAGGCCTCATGTCCTCTTGCTAGCCATACCGACATCTTAATGCCTATAATGCCATAGCAACTTGAAAGTGATTAAGCCCTCATAAGTTTGGAGATCCCTTTAAATCCGACTGTCAAGTTTGAGCGCTTGCGAAGTAATAACGACCTACTTGTATTATTTACTGACTTGTAGGGTACTTTGGTTTCTCAATCACAGTTTGGAAGGGCAATCGAGCTAAACATTCGACTTTGGCTCGGTTAGAAAAAGTTTTTTGACTTTTAGATATCACTAGTCTATTGGCACTATTGGCGAAGTCGATTTGAGAAACAGTATTGGCAATGACTTCCAAGCAAACTGCTATACCGGGACTAACTAAAGTAGCTAGCTAAATTTAAGGCACACAATACGTTTTGGTATAGCAAAAAGAGAAAACATGAAAATTTGAAAAAGTTAATAATAAGAGTGTGACAGGGCTATTGTAGCCAATAAGCCTGATATAATGGTAGTGGACCGAATCGAGAGGCGTGCAATGATTGTAGACATAACCGTTTCACATGATGAGAACTTTGTGAAAGCCGAAAAAGATAAGCAAATCAAATATTATCTTCACTCGGCTCGCGAGGTTGTCGACATGTGGGGAGTGAACTCAGCAATCATTGTACCGATAGTCGTGTCAGCCAATGGCTTAATAGCCACGAGCCTCGACCAACCCCATAGAAGGCTTTCGCTAGGCAGCTGGATCAAGGGACTGATTCAGAAAGCGGTACTTCTAGACACGGCTCGCATTATTAGGAAGTTTGGAGCCCTTAATATTTAATTTATAAATATAGTTAATTAAATAAAGAGTTTGTCAAATACCTAGTTGGTTAAATTAATTTCTGTAGAGTTTGGTCTCTGCCAGGGTTGCGGAATTTGTTCGAAAGAGTCACCGCGACCCTGGAACGCAAAGGGCTTTAGAAGGAATATGGATGGGTTTTAGTCAGTAAGAGTCTGACACGCCCTTCCGCTTCACCCAGAGCGGAAGAAGTCATTTGATGATTTGCCATCTTTAAAAAAAAAAGAGTTTGGTCTACCTACTAATTTGTTTTGACCTGAAGATAGTTTCTTGATAAGGCGTATTATTATGTGTTAGTATAACTACACCAAGAAAGGATTCTAAGCTCCAACTATGAGAGGGTGTGACGTACCGATGAAGTTTGTGTGCTAATATGCTAACCAAGTTTCTAGCATTGTGCTACTTAGTAGTTCCCATACAATCATGTAGATTAAAATTTTCACATCTGACGCGTTGCGACGCTCGATGGAACGCGTCGCTTAAAGTTTTTTTATGTCTGTTACAAAATTCATCTTAACGGCTGTACTGATTTGTATAAAATTTAGAAAACTTAATCGAAAGCGAACAGTAGCATTAACATTCTATAGTAGGTACTTAATACTCTACATTCAAATATTGTAGAGGTTATAATTACGGAAATACGTATTAGAAACGGTCTTATTCGGACACACGTCCTCATGAATCAAATATATCGATAGAACTCATAAATTATCCATACAACTTTATATTTAGTTCACGACGTCAGACATAGGCACTTGAGTAAATATTCGACAGAGACCGAGTCTCTGTCTATATGGGCGTATTAGGTCCATTAGGGATTTTTTGTATTTTAGGGTTCCGTATCCAAAGGGTAACCAACGGAACTCTATTACTAAGCCTCCGCTGTCCGTTCGTACGCCCGTCCATCCGTCCGTCTGTCAGCGGGCTGTATCTCAAGAACCGTAATAAATAGTCAGTTGTAATTTTCACAGAGTGTCCCTTGATTTTTTTAATAATTGTTGTTATAGCGGCAATATAAATAATATTATTATAACTATAACAACAAATAATGAAAAATTAAGGGGCCCCCTTAGAAGAAACATGTTTATTTCGGCTTATGGTACGGAACCCTTTGTGTGCAAGTCTGACTTCCACTTGGCCGGTTTCTTTTATAAAGGGCTGATCAACTAAAAGAAATGGATTTTGGATTTTTTGTAAAAAACGGACAGTTTGTTATGGCTAACATGCGATATTCTTTGACAGTTGTTATGTGCTTGATAGACTTTCAGTTTTCTTAATTCTTATGACCGGTTGGAGAGGTCAGATAAATAATAAATAATAATCTGCTTAAACTGGAAGCCAATTCGAAAATAGTTGGGAAAGTGCTAGGTTTTTGAAAACGAAAACTTTCCTAGAAGAACTCGCTTGAAGTTAAAATAGCAGTTTACACGTCATTTGTAAGAGTTACAAAATTAATTATTTAGGTACGGTTTATATAGGTTTTTCTGTGAAATCATTGCTGATAATCCTATAAGTTATTTTTATCACATAGCCATGCCATGTATGTACTTGCACCATCGTGACACCATATGAAGCTAACTATCCATCTCCTATCTACTCATGTCACCCTAGTCCCCGTTATTACGAACGTGCGTCGCAAGTATTTAATAATATAATTGAACGTGAACATAGGTACTGTTCGTGACGGATCGCATTAAAATTAAAACGTACGATTGGAGTTATTCATACGCTTTGTTCGATATATGTATATCGTTCGTATTGTTAAAAGGTTCGTTAATTACTGATGATGACTGATACAAAAATAGATACTATACGTGTCATAGGTAGCTATGATACTTATAATACAGTGGTGATTTCAGGGAAGTAAAGTTTAACATTTAATGTTTTTTTGTCTTTTTTAATTTAATTTATTTCGATTCCCAGTTCAGACAGGCGATTATTTATATAATTATGGCGCCAAAAACCGGCCACTTCAATTTCAAAAAATTTTTTTTTTTGTTACCTGCCCATTGCCACTCTCACAATTAAAACGAATCGAACGACACCTCTCAAGCTAAAATCCATCAAGCCGTTTAGGCTACAGAGCCTGCCAAATTTATGTAGATTATAAATACATATCTACCATACACTCAAAAAATATAACCCTCCTTCTGACACAATCGGGTAATGAGTACTCTTTCAACTAGCTAAAGTTTGATAGTACATAGTTAATACTTTATTTATCTTTTGTTCGAGTTATAGCTCTCATTAAAAAGTTGCGGTTTCGAACGTTAAAAGACTTCAAAGCCATCAATTTTACTGTGAAGTTGAACGAGTGTATGTAATTTCACCGGCACTCATACCCTTCAAACCGGAACACAACGTGATTGGCTGCAGACTTGTGTTTGTTAGATGGCGGACCTTCTCGAAAGATCCCTTTCAAATGCTTAACCGATTTCAAAAAAAGCAGGAGGTTCTCAATTCGGTTGTCTGTTTTTTCCTCATAACTCCGTCATTGATGAACCGATTTGAAAAACACTTTTTTATTTGAAAGGATATACTTTCCGATTGGTTCCATAGAAATTTCTATGGGACCACAGTAAACAACATTGCGTATTTTTATTTACAGGAAAATACGATGAAACAACCAAAAACACCGACTTCCGAAATTAAAGTCATTTTATACTTTGTTTGGAAGTCGGTTGTATTTGTTTGTTAAAAAGTTTTTTTTTCAATCTTTTCGACATTTCTTCTTAAGATAAACGTTTGGAAACACCGATCAGTTTAGCTTTAGGGAATACGCTGTGCATGGCTTTGAAAACAACCTAACTGTTTTTTAAATGGCTCACGTTTCGCAATCATTTGGTCAACGATGGAGCACGCTTGCCTAGAAGTAACCTCTTGACTTAAAGACCCCAGGTTATATCTATCTACCTAGTACCTGCACAGACTTCGGCAGAGAATTCTCCACCAGAGCTGTACATGCGCGTGCAGTACGGGGTAGGCCAGCCCATACATAATCCCAAAAAAAAAAATTTTCGTCGACGAAAATTCGCATCGTCAGTATCGTGATTTTAACCCTGAATATGTGGTGAGTTTTTATTTTGTTTGGTCATTATGTATGGGCTGGCCTACCCTTACTGTAGCCTACTGCACGCCCATGGCTGTACGCTAAATGAAAGTATTACCAAAACCGTTTTTTCGGCGTTTGAGTGAGGTCCACTATGTAACGATGGCTACTAGAATATAGTTACTCATTTTGGGTATTTCTCCATGATCTAGAAGAAATAATGAGTATTTTACTGCCTAATCAGTCCTTTTATTGATTTGGCCAACATTGATATCAAGCCCGGCTGCTCTAATTATACCCCGTATTGTTATCCGAATGAATGAAAAACCTCGGCCTCCCCGCGCCCGCGCCCGCTGCCGCTGTCGCCCGCCTCTCTCTGTCCTTGGCCTTTGTAAGCCGCTTCACATTGTGCGCGGGATGAGAATATACTTGAGTACTCGATACAATACATTCTGTGTTTTGAATCGGGGCCTAAAAACTGGGAAAACGAACGGATATCTGGTGTGTGAAAGGAGTGTATTAAGAGACTATGAGTGACGCAATCCAAGCAGAAAGCGTCATTAAGAACCTAGCTGACCTGTTGTTATCTTTGTTATCCTAGTACATTCTGGTGTGCATTTCTTCAGAATACACAAAAGACTTCTAAGAATCTTCTGATGCAGTTGGTGGTTTTTATTTTAGTTCAATAACAAACATACATACTCTCGATAAACCTCTACCTTTACCTTCAGGTACAGTCGTGTAAAAAGAGGTGTCTTAAAAGTTTTTTTTTTTCATTTTCCAAGCGACAGATTTCTTTTACCTGAAGAATAAATATGAGAATTTGACATATTTTCCATACAATAGCTGTCAAACTGCTATATATAATAGGAGGAATATGTGTGGGTTCGATTTGGCAAACATCGATTTGTATCTAAAATATACAGGGAGGGAAGAGTTAATATTTTATACTTTTTGAAAAATGGTTTGCAGCTCTCAGTAACATGAAGTTTAAACATGGTTCTAAGGCTCTTTTGACATTCTTGTTTGTTGAATTGTTCCAAAATATTACTCAGTATCTTAAGTAAGAGCCATGATAAGCTGTTAGCAGCGCATCAACATTTAACATTGGGGCTAATTTGTACAGTGCATAAGTGGAATTACTATTTTTTTTTTGCTTAAGGTATCCGTGTGCGCTTTCCAATCTAATTTACTGTCAATAATTACTCCAAGATATTTGACTGTGTCAACTTTGTATATTTTACTCTCACAATAGTGAATATTTACATTTGGAATGGTGGATCTTTAGGCAAAATGCATAATATTAGTTTTTCAAGATTTATCTTAAGATTGTTGTTTCTAACCATTTTATCATTGATTTTCTATAGAATGAACTGACATTAACAATTCTATAATTGTTAATGTCAGTTTCGTATGTGTCTTTACTTTTACAGGCAATTGTAATAGTACTATCATCAGCAAACAGTGTCATTGGGTGGTCGATACTTTTGGGTAGGTCATTAATATACAGTATGAAAAATAGTGGGCCTAAAGCAGTCCCTTGCGGAACGCCAAATTTAACAACACGCTCTTTTGACTTATAAATTACTTCATGTTTGTTGTTTTTATTTACTTTAGTTTTTGGGGCGAACAAAATAAAACTCAAAACGATCGTGCAATTTTCGACTTTTTAAGAGGCTTACGCACAACAGTTAGGTTGTTTTATTTAGATAGAAGATATATATAAAGATAATATATATACTTATCTATCTATACTAATACATTTATAATAAAGCTGAAGAATTTGTTTGAACGCGCTAATCTCTGGAACTACTAGTCAGATTTGGAAAATTATTTTTGTGTACGATAGCCACATTCATGACGAAGACAGTATAAAGAAACAAGAAAAAACAGGATATCCGAGTACGAAGTCAAGGCAAAAGCTACTATTATTATAAAGCATTATTCGCAATGGCAACAATGTCGTCTGCCTATCTCGCAGCCGTACGACTAAATCTACTTATGTCAGATTATTTCTAAATTCTTGTTGTTTTTCAGATTTAGATGAAACGTTTCGTCGTCCTAGCAATTACTGGCCACCCCCGGAATGGCCTGCCCTTGGCCCTTTTAGACGCACGTTCTACAATTTACGCGAGATGAGAAATAGTCAACTGGGCAACGATAATTTCGTTACGAAAAACGAGTCTGTGTCTGACCCCCCACGTTTTAAATGAAAATGTATTTGGATACAGATAAGAGCTTAATTGGTACTTCTTGCTGACAGTTTTATTCAGGACTAAATCTTTGGCGACCCAGCTAGCAACATTCCATTAAAAAAAAATTGTACAATTAAGTACATGGTGTGCCCAACGAAACTTTAACCAACTTTGTGAACAAGAGTGGTTGTGTGTTTATAATGATCGCCACACTCTCTACCCTATCTATGATATTATCCTTGTCCTTGAGCTTTCATTCTACAAATTTAATATTATTTTAGTGTCAATAATTACGTAGGAAAACAAAACAAATAATTTTAGGTACCTACTCGTAAGTATGGAATTGGCATATTTTTCCAGAGCCACCTAAGCCTATGAAATATCGTCAAATAATATAGCGACCCCGTCTTCCCTAAGCCACTTAAAACGTAAAAGGTATTTTTTATTTCATGAGTCCGTTCTTGATCTTGCTTGATGGAAAGCGGTGGATGAGGTCTATGACGGAATGAGCGAGCCCAAATGACTCTTGCTTAGAATTTTAACGGATAAAAATAGCAAACTGGCCTTGTTTTTTTTTATTTGAGATGGATTTGCTCTTGAGTCTAGGTCATAGATGACAGAGACAAAGTCGACGATGGGGCGAGCTTACCCCGAAGAAGAATTGACAAAAGTAAGTGTCACAAGTTTTCATTTAGGTATTTATTTACAGATAAGGACTAAATTACTTCTGATAGTCCCAAGTGAGTTTTAAATTAGTCCTATTTATCTTAAACCATTAATCCTTCTCTTAATTGGAAATGTTCTAGAGAAAACCCAATTAACAATTGGGACCGAACATTGGACAAACTGATTGTATTTTCTTCGAAGGGTCGAAACTACGACGCCATTCGTTAATGGCGTCGTACAATATCCTTGAAATTATGCATGCCTAGTACCTACGGCCGTATAAGAGAGAATATGCTAGCTGAAGTGCCAATGGGCCAGCCATGCTGAACTGATTGAACGTTGGGGAAGATATTTTTTTGACTGAATCGACAAACATAGGGTCAGACGTGGGTATATAATTTCCTTTCCTGGGAGCCTGGTACAGCTGCTACCAGGCTCCCAGGAAAGGAAATTATATACCCACGTCTCGAAAGTGTTCGATAATCGAAATAAACACCTTTCAATTCGAGATGCCTTCGTCCAACGGTGGGCTGCTATTGGCTGATGATGATTTCGACAAGCCTAACCACAGTCTCATTTCCCAAAAACCAATAAAAAGAAAGAGACAACCAAACTAAACTTAACGTTCTTCCAATAAATCCAAAATGGATGAGCTCCCAATAATCTCCATTTAAATTCCCATATCGATGAATGTGTAAGTAAAAGCCGAGATAAGACGATGAGTATGCACGATCACGTAATACATTGCGCGCCGGGCGGTATTAATTGTGGATGACATTTGCATATAGCGCGCATTGGATGCGACTCTATGGAACATATCGCGTACGAATCGTACGAAAATTGTTTTTGAGACGTGATAGTTCATGTTTGAGTCACCTGCGGCTTAAGTTAAACAAGAAAATGTATATGCTCAGGTAAAATCCGTGTTTTTTAAGACACTTTTTTGCACAATTCGTATGTTATATCCGAAGCGGACGATTATACCTGAAGCACAAGTTTTTTTTATTTATGTAGTAAAATACATATAATAAATAGGAAATATGCATGAAAAAAAAAAACAATTATTATCTATACAGTTTACTTAAAAATATACAGCAAATAATTATAACATTGAAGTTAGAATCATAATTGATCGCGACTCTTTCTAATTGTAAATTTCATCGCTGATGAAGACATTCTAAAAAAATCATTCATAATTGTTTATAACAGCTAAATACATACCTGCATGTTCTCTATTGTCGCAATGTAAAATGTCACAGTTACGTCCAGAATTTTTTCTCTATATACCTACTGCGTGTTGACTATATCAGGCCGAAAATACCAGGTTTTGTTCATCATACGATTAATCAACGTCTGTAATATAATTTAAAATATATGTACTTGTTACGAAGTGATTAATTAATTAGCAAGGCTCGCTTTGCTATCTCTGGAGGCCTGACCACTGACTGCTTGGAACCTATACTGGTGAACTAGGTACGTACGTATTATATTAGGTAGATATTTTTGGTATTCTATGTAATGATTGTTTTTGTATTTAGGAATTGTAAATTGAAGTTATTTCTTATGAAAAACTGTCCAAGTGGCAGTCGGACGACGGACTGGCATACGAAGGAAACCGTACCGTACGTATTATAATCCAAGATTTTTGTAAACATAAAATGATTTAAAAAAAAGAGTATCCGTGGAGTTTCTTGCACGTTCTTCTCCATACAGATCTACGCTTTGAAGCGTGCAAATAGCTTCATGTTTTTGACGGACTGACTTTGACAATTCAAAAGGACCTGATAATGGTTAATTTGAAATAAATGCTTTGACTTTGATTAGGTGAGCTTGTTTCTTGCGACCCTGGTGCGCAATCCAACTCGCACTTGACCGGTTTTACTATTTTTGTTATTTTAATATATACCTTCGTTTTAACACTATATACATACTATGTGTTTCCATTTTTACGATTGGAGCGCACACACAAAAATAAATCCGAAAAAGTCACGTTTCTAGATGTTACAATGACACTATCTGAAAATTTAAATTGTCTACCTATAACTGTTCATAATATACAGCCCGCTGAAAAACAGACGGACGAACTGACAGTGAGGTATTTTAATAGATTTCGGTTGATTACCATTCAAGTACGTAACCCTTGAAACTAAAACATAATATAAACAAATTACTTAGATTTAAAGTTTAATAATCGTGATAGCGAACACGACATGCATCGTTGGATTCCTAAAGAGTCCTAATTTAAATGCAATTCAGAATGAAATGGTCTGTGAACTGTGAAGATTAAAGCATATCGCTCAAACGAACGCAAGTGGGTATTATCCGGTAATTAAACACTTAACATAACTGTACACGTGCTATCTTAATTAGCTTCATTTAGCTACTGTTACTAATTGCTTTCGGATTAGCTGAAATTCTATCAAATCGTGTCAAATTATACAGGTCTATCCTACCTACCTATCTATATAGAGTTGCTATCTCAGATTGAATAAGGTATAAATTAATACTTACCGGGGTAAATGGAAATATCACACTAATATTATAAAGGCGAAAGTTTGTGTGTGTGTGTGTATGTTTGTTACTTCTTCACGCGCAAACGGCTGGACCAATTTTGATAAAATTTGGTATGTAGGAGCTGACACCCTGGATTAATACATAGGCTTTTTATATATACTAGCTGCGCGGGTAACACCGCGGGGCGCATCTAGTGTATTTATAAAAGTTAGTGAGAGTACTTCTTATTTGATAATATTATTAAACCCTGATTCGGTCTTGGGTTCAACACCCGGGTCGGACAAATTGTTTCTGGATTTTTCCATCTGAAATTTCTGAGTGGCAGCCCGTAGTCTAGATATATACACGGTTGATGGCAATGGACTGTAATGATTTGCATTGGACTCAAGTATAACGGGCTTAATGTTGGTATTCTAAAGGTACACCTCTGCAATACCTAGAAGTAAATAGGCGAGATTTTATGGATATACATATGTATATCATCTGTATAGTCCATTTATTTTGAAGTTTTACCGGGGCAGAATGAAGACTATAGATTTCGACGTGGTATTTCCGAATTTTCACTTTGTTACCTCCACCATATTGAAAGTGGCCCCCCAAACGTAGTTTCGAGTGAATGACGAGTGAGGACTTATACTAGATTTGAAAATTTTACTTGGCAAGATATTCGCAAAATGATTGTTTTCTTAACATGCATAGTTTTATTCTATACCTCGCTCAATATTTAACTATACATTTTTGCCATATAGAATTTAATTTACAAAGGAATTTACCCACAAAATTTGAAGTATTCCGAGGGTCGCAGAAATGACCAGCATCTGTCCTAGAGCAACGCTATAAACATATACTCCACGCATCATCATGATACCCTGGTCCCTCACGTATGTTTTATGTGGCGCGCAATAAAATACCGTTTCGGCTAATAAAACTCTGAGCTGCGAATTATAACTAGACACGTTGGGCAGAAGGTTTATACAAGAAAATTCGCAAAATTCTTTTCTGATCAGATTTACTTGATTTTTAGGGTTCCGTACCCAAAGGGTAAAACGGGACCCTATTACTAAGACTTCGCTGTCCGTCTGCCACTAGGCTGTGTATCTCCTGAACCGTGATACTCGTAGTTAGACAGTTGAAATTTTCACAGATGATGTATTTCAGTTGCCGCTATAACAACACATACTAAAAAACAGAATAAAATAAATGTTTAAGGCCGTTTTTATAGGTTTGCGATTTGCGCACATGGCCGATTTTATATCAATCATTACTGGGTAAAGAGACCTTTGTATTGTCTAGCCCTTTCCCAACTATGTAAGGGTCAGCTTCTAGTCTAACCAGATGCAGCTGACTACCAGGAGCTACTGCCTATATGGTCTCAACAACCTAGCATCTCCCTAGGTTCCCCCAAGCAAGCCTGCTGTTAAATTTTCTGGCTTCACGTGGATCGTCACCCATCTATGCATCGTAACCTCGGAAGTCGACCCGTGTCTGATCTCTGTCAATTTACCTACAATCCAATCATTAACCTTAACTAAATTCATAAATCCTCCTTGTAACAGCTATTAATGTCTTCATTACCGTTTCATTACGAGTGGATTTTCTTCCCTTCCTAACTTGATGTGGACTGATGCTTTTAGGGCGGACTGCTAACGTTACGTTATGTAAGTACGTATGTCCAGGCCCTTCATGAGTCGAAGGTGGCTCTCAAGGGATGAAGATGTGATTCGCACGCGTGGAAAATGCCCGTTTATTTTGGGTTTGACCGTCTAACGTTCGGTTATTGAACCAATATTTTATCTCATATTTTTAACGCACTTTAAGGCACAAACATAAGTGTTGCCTTGGCTCTTGTACTAGGAGAACATGTATCACATGAGCCATGTGATACATATTAAGGAAAAATAGCGAACCTAGAAAACATGGGTTTTCCTCAATTGACCCTTTAATATGACCAAGCACTTCTGAAACACCCTGTAGTTGGAAAAATGCTATGATGGTGAAATAATTTTCTTTTTTAACTAAGTCCAAAATCTAAACACTTCTTGTATTCTGCATAAAGTGGTAACCAGCCTCTTGCAAAGATATTTTTGGGTGTGTGCGGTACCTTCCCCATTTTGTGTTGGTGTATTGTGTCTATGCGTGACGTCTGCCTGTAGGTATTTCTACGAGATCACGGGACATTAAGAGATTTCCATTATTCCTTTTTAATTAAAAGGGGCGGCATTCGCATCTCGGAAAATCGAAATCGACCTACCACAGAGCGCATTTATAGCCGCGCCCTGAGAAAAAGTTTTGGCTGTCCTATTTGTAATAGAAATAGTTACGGGTAGACCGCGCTTGGTCCTGACGCCACAATTTGGACCGACATAGGCCCAACTAGACCCGCGAATCATCATCGAAGAAAATCTGAATATCTTCGAGAGCGTTCGTTTTATGCGAGACATTCAAAATGTCGTGTTTTCCATTTTTTATTTAATATGGGTTTGCTCTTGATCTAGTCTAGGTCATAGATGACAGAGACAAAGTCGACGATGGAGCGAGCTTACCCAGAAGAAGCCTGCTTGCTCACTCTAATTTTGTAGAGATTAGGGTTGTATGCGTTCGGAAACACAGACGCAGGCAGAGAGTTCCACTCCTTTGCTGTGCGCATTATACAAGACGTTTGGAAACGTTTAGTGCGAATTGGTGGAATAGCAACACGGTAGGGATGGTAGCTTGCAGTGCGTCTAGATATCCGATGGTAGAAGGGGGCCGCTGGGATGAGGTCGTGGAGTTCCTGGACACTCTCCCCGAAGTACAATCTGTAGAAGACCGACAAGCAGGCAACATTGCGGCGATGAGCCAAGCTGTGAAGCTTGGCATCCACCAGTTTTACGTCGCCAATGAGCCTTTTAGCTCTGCGTTCCACCGAGTCAAGCGCGGCAAGTTGGTATGTAGCCATCTCAAAGGTGGCTGCAATACTCCATGCAGGATCGGATTTGTGCTTTTGAAAGGGTTAAAAGCTGTCCAGGCGTGAAGTATCGCTTCACTCTATTTAGGATGCCCAACTTTTTGGCCGCAGTTTGGGCTTTGTGCTCAATGCCGGCACCGAAGTTCAGACTGGGTGTCAGCTCCATGCCAAGGAGCTCGAGCTGATCGGTTACAGGGACAGATTTACCCCGAAAAGTAGGAGTTAGATTGAAACGACTCCTTTTAGAAAGTCATGCCATGCCAAGAAACATGGCATTTTGCCGTATAAGCAAAAAGTACACCTCGATAAAAGTAGTAGCAAGTTCATTAGATATAAGACGAGCTTATTGTATGCTTTACTTTCAACTATTTGGTGTCGGTTAATAAAAATCAACTATAGAATTAAATCAGCGGCAAAATTCATCCATCATCCTCCTAACACCGTTGAAAGTCAAAACCTTTTCTTGTACTATCCCGAAGGATACCAGGACAACATAAAGTGTAAACAGCTGCCAAACAAAGTTATATAGTTTCCGTTAGTGTCGCGGATGTTGTAAACTTAGCACTTATCTAGTGTCGCGGGGGAGAGAGCAGAGGTCGAACATCAACGGAAATGTCTGTAAATGGGCGGTGTGGCAATTTTGTTTTAGTATGATGGATGAAATTGGTAAGTTCAACTAAGTTACAGGCTAGAAAAGAAATATAGTTTCGACGATGAGTGCGGTTAAAGTGATGAATTCCTGATTCATTGAGGGTTTTTTGGAAAAGTATGCTTAAACTATCACAATTATGGCTCGATAGTGTTTGTCCGCTATTCCACCGGACCTGCTGAATAATAAAATGAGTTCGAATGAAATAAAACGTGCTAAGTGGCAATTTTCGTATTTTTTGAGCAGTCGTAAACAGCCAAATATACCGCTAATTTACTTACTTTTTGTCATTGCTTGTCCCTGAGATGACATAGCGAGCGCGACTTTAATTTGTTTTTTTTTTACTGTTAATAGGTGCTCGTGTGACCACTATCTCACCCGTTGGTAAGCGATGATGAGGTCGAAGATGGAGCACGCATGCCTAGAAATAACTTATTCAATCTTGACTGAAAGACTCTTAAGTTGTAGTTATCAGGAAATACAGACTCCGACTGGGAATTCCACTCCTTAGTTGTGCACAGTGAAAGTACTATCAAAACGTTTTGTGCTTATGGGTGGGATGAAATCTCGCCATCGATGGAACATCGCCCTACGTTTTTAGGGTTCCGTACCCAAAGGGTAAAACGGGACCCTATTACTAAGACCGCTGTGCGTCCGTCTGTCTGTCTTTCCATCTGTCACCAGGCTGTATATCATGAACCGTGAAAGTTAGACAGTTGAAATTTTCACAGATCATGTATTTCTGTTGCCACTATAACAAAAAAAAAAAAAATAAAAAAAAATAAAAGGGGTCCCCATACAAGAAACATGTTTTTTTCGGCTTATGATCCAACTTGCACTAAGCCAGATTTTTTTTTGTGCAATGATCGAACGGACTCTGGCATTTTGACTCGAGACTCTGGTCTTAACATAAAATATTGTTATTGGGCTGTATTGGTCGTAGAGTTCAGATGCAATATTGCTTCATGTAAAATATTGATAGTAATATCGTTTCATTTGGTTAGATAAACTGGAAGTCAACTGTTGCAACTTTATTGGATAAGGATAAGCTGCATCATTCTTTACAACCTGAATCTAAATAAAATACTGTCCTTTTGAGTCTAGTGAAAAATGCAATCAATAACAATTATAAATATCTTCCGTTACTGACTGACTGAGTGACTGACTACCACACAAAGCACAACCGAAACTGCTGGTCGTGGAAAGCTGAAATTTGGTATGTAATTTTCCTACACTGCGTAAGCACTGAGAAATTTCCCGAAATTCCTAAGGAAACAGGAAAAAACGGGATTACGCACACGAAGTCACGGACAAAAGCTAGTCAATTATAATACTTGAAAAACTCTACAGTTTAAACGCTAAGTGCTCAAAGACTTCAAATTAAATGTCATGTAACTAAAGTTATTGGCAATATTGGATTTTGAATATGAAAACTTACACCATTTCTTGTGGACTTTTTTAAATTATATTGCAATAGGTGTAAAAAATAGAGTAGGTATTCTTCTCTGGGATAAAAGTGTTTTGGCTTTGGGCTATCTAAAATCCCTCGCTGCATTCAAGATTCGAGTATTAACTCCTCGCTTCGCTCGTGAATTAACTCTAGAATCCTTCATTATGCTAGGGATTCAATATGAGCCCGTGACAAAAGACAGTTTTATCCCCTCTGTGCATAATCTAAATTTAAAACCTAAAAAAGTAAGGAAAACAAAGCCAATCGAATCATTAATTACTCCAATGATACTAGGAGCGCAGAAGTCACGGTAGGTGGCGCGGAACTGACACGTACAACGAATGGGGAACCGCAGCGATGTTCCTGAAAAAGCCATTTAACGCTGACGGACATTTATTGGGTTCGGTAAATAGGGATCCGTTTAATAGTGAATTAATGATTAATTAGGGATGGTCTGTAGGTATGTCTTTATAGTTAGTAGGGGTGAAAATATTAAAATAATGTCGCGTTGTCGCTCATGACATTGGGGTAGAAATCGACTTAGTTGCATCATTCTTTACAACCTGAATCTAAATAAAATACTCTCCTTTTGAGACAGTCTAGTAAACATTACAAACGAGATTAATTGTAAAAATCTTCCGTTACTGACTGACTGACTGAATGACTGACAGACAACACATAGCCGAAACTGCTGGTCGTAGAAAGCTGAATTTTGGCATGTAGTTTCCCTACACGGCGTAGGGAAGCACAAACAGAGCATTTCCCGAAATTCCTATGGGAACGGGAAATCGACTGCAAAGCCCTGAAACTTACACATTAATTACGGTTACCATAAATTGTTGGATGGAATGGAAAAAAATAGAAAAAAACCTTTGTACATAGTCTGGCATTTATCATCAAGTCAAGATTGAAGTTCATATTGTGCCGGACGCATAACGTAGTATCGTGATGAGTAGGATTAGAACTATAGACGCTTATTACACCGTCAATCTGAATTGGCAAGAAAAAGCTTGTTTTCTTCAACTGATAACGGTCAACTGATGGTTAAGTTACTTGAAACTATAAGGTCGAGATGAAACAATGTTAATAGGTATCGTTGTATTGAATGAAGCCCATATCACTTCCGTGGAGTTCCGCTACATAATTTCACATTTTCAATCAATCTGCCTGTACCATAAATTAATGTCTTTTTTTATCAAGACTGATTAACGGTTCGCCTGTTGTAAAGTCAAGGATGGGAAATCATCAAATGACTTCTTCCGCTCTGGGTGGAGCGGAAGGGCGTGTCAGACTCTTACTGACTAAAACCCAACCGTGTTCCTTCTGCACGCTGACTCTTTCGAACAGATTCCGCAACCCTGGAGCATTTTTGTGCCTACGGTACGACAAGCTACCCAACTCACATTCTCTGTCGGTGCCCGACAGATGCGGCATCATAGTTGTGCCCAACTCGTCTTGGAACAATGCTACGCGAGATATTTATCAACATCGCTACAGTATGGAGGTTGTAACAGTAGGTTATGTTTGATATGAAGGTCTCTAAAAGCGAGTTTTATTTCACTTTAGGCCCCCTATATTGCTAACATTTTTGTTTGTTTAGTCCTCTACCCATATGTGTATGGTAGATCGCGGGCCGTAACTTTGGAAAAAAATCAAAATGGCGCCCGGAGGCTAGGCAAGCTCCCATAGAAAAATGTTCGAAAGCCTTTAGTTGGCCAAAATATTTAACCAATGTGTAACTACGGATCAAAAAACTCGTCCTAAGTTGTTCAACTTGATACCGTATTTATTATTACGATACGTACTCCTTTCGAGTAGCAGTAGCTAACGGAACCCCTTGTACTAACCGTTCTCGGCGTTTATGTCATGAACCGTAATAGGTAATCTGTAGAGATACTGAATTTACAGTATAGTGGTAATTACTTTTTAAGAATAAGCCTGCATATGTTTTCACATTCAAAGATTTTAGACTTTATATTACTACGTTTATTAAGATAAAATGAGGCAAAATTACCCAATTCCGGAAGCGTCTCAATGAATTACCTCATTTGACCCTAATTAGCCATCGTTATTTTTAGTGTTCCGCGCCAAAACAGGCAAAAAAGTTTGTTTATATAAATCTATGTTTATTAGATTTGTTTTTCTTTAGATTTTTGTTAATACAGGTTGGTTTTTTATAAGAATTGATCATTGGCAATTTTTTCTCATTATGAAACCAGACCAAGAATTTAAAATTGCGAAGTAGTCATTGCCTTGACTTCGCTACATTTTTGTCAATTTATGCGAACGTACTTGTAATGAGAATCTTTTTTTTTTCATATTTCACAGTAAATACAAAATTAGTGGTTAATAAATTAATTAATTTATTCAGGTCATTTACACCCATTGCACAATAACATTATAAATAAAAATAAACATTAAATCGGACAATAAAACAGAAATAAACAAATAAAATAATTAAGTAAGTATGTCATTGAGGACGGCTTATACACACTCAATTCATTGAAATAAGCCATCAAAACATTTAATAATAATAATAATATTTATTTGCAGAAAACACGGTATTAAAAGATGTTACAATACAAATTGAGTCCAACATGTTTTGCTTAATATTAAAGCATGCAAAATTATGGTATCAACATTACAGTTTATGTTCAAGAAATTCTTTAATACTATAGAAACTATTGTCATTCAGCCAGTTATACAATTTAATTTTAAAAAGTCTGTAATTAAGACTTTTAAACGTATTTGGTAATTTATTAAATATACGCACACACATAGCTACACAGTTTTTATTATATTTAGCACACCGGGGCATCTCGTCTAGTACCAGCCTAAATTGGTCACGCCGACTTCGTGAACATACATCTTCCGCTGTTTTGAACAGTTCTCTATGTTTCTGTACAAACATACATACTTCATACACATATATTGAAGGCAATGGTAGCAAACCAAGCCTTTTAAATATTGGTTTACATGATTCATCTGATGGAATCCCGTGTATGGCTCGTATACATTTCTTTTGAGCGACAAATGCTCTATTAGAGTCGGTACTATTTCCCCATTTTATTATTCCATACCGCAACGAGGACTCCACATACGCTCGATATGAGATTACAGCTGTTTTTATATTTGTTATTTTCTTAATCTTTCTAAGGGCATATACAAATTTATTCGCTTTGCTACATACATGCTCAACCTGTTCCTTCCAGTCCAAATGCTCATCTATTACTACACCTAAAAACTTAGTTTTTGTCACCTGGTTAATTTTTGGTATATCCATCTTAATATTGAATTTATTATTATAATATTTGTTAAATTGTAAATATACAGATTTGTCAAAATTAATAGATAAATTATTTATATTTAACCAATTAATTAAGTCAGCAATTGTTTTATTTATGTCAATTTCATGGTCAGTAATCGATTTATATTTTTTGTCAGCAGTTACAATTATAGAAATGTCATCAGCATAAAGAAAGCATTTGTGCTTAGTCACATTAACAATATCATTTATGTAGAGGAGAAATAAGATGGGCCCTAATATGCTACCTTGGGGCACGCCTCGTTTTATATATTTATACTCAGACGTATAAAACAACATATCTCCATTTCCGTCGACTTTGGTGACAGTGACACACTGTTGTCTGTCAGTTAGGTATGAAGATATCCATTGATGTGGCAGTCCCCGAATTCCGAGAGCCTCCAATTTTTGTAATAGGTTAACGTGTGAAACCAAATCAAACGCCTTTGATAAGTCAAAAAATAGTCCTGTTACCAGCTGGTTATTATTTATACCATTTAGTATGGTTTTCAAAAGTGTAAAGATGGCCAATGTAGTAGATTTACGTTTTTGAAAACCGAATTGTTCTTTTCTTATGATATTAAATTTTTCGCAGTAGTTTATTAATCTATGGTACATACATTTCTCGTATATTTTTGACAAGATTGGTATTAGCGTTATAGGGCGATAATTGTTCATATCATACTTTTCACCCTTTTTGAACAATGGTTTAACAATAGACAATTTCAAAGCGTTTGGGAATACTCCCTGCGAAAAAGATAAGTTAATCAGATATGTCAACACACCACTCACTTCATTGGCACATGCTTTAATGATTTTAGTGTTTAATTCATCGTAGCCTTCAGAGTTGGTATTATTTAATGATAATATATGTTGCCTTACCTCACTTTCAGACATAGGAGTGAGGAACATCGAGTTAGCAGTGATGTTTTCATTGCGATGACTATTTATACGATTTTGTACTGGAAGACCGTTTATATAGTGATTGTTAAAGGCCGAGGCTATTACTGCAGGTTTTGTGAGTTTAGCATTATCAATCTGTATGTGATCAATATTGTCCCCAAAGTTAATACTGTGTATTTCATTCTTTATAACGGACCACGTGGCTTTACATTTGTTTTTATTGTTATTTATAAACTTAATATTAGCATTCCGTTTAGCATTTTGTATACATTTTTGTAATAAATTGGAGTATGTTGTGTATTTAACCTTGTTAGTTCTATTTTTATTCTTATAGTATTGATATCTTAAGAATCGTTTAGTTTTAGAACATACTTTAAGACCCTTAGTCATCCACGTTCGTTTACTATTATTGTTTGTATTTATCCTAACCCTTACTTTTGGAAAACAGAGTTTATGAAACAGGCATATTAGTTCATGAAAGCGATTGAATGCCATATTTGCATCATTTACTACATTTTCAGATAATGATTGAGTATTTTATCGAGTCTTCCATAATATAAAATTATTGTAAATCAATAAATAGCATTCTCGCGATTTTGGCGGCAAGAGAACATTTTCTGCAATTTGCGCGTCATTCAAGATAAGTGGAGTAGTTTTCATATTAATATCGGATTCCTCGCCTGAACTCATAATATTATTCTGGTTTTAGATATTAGTCGGAAAGTCGCAACAATCTTTGACGTTTTTATTATGAAAATGTCGCGAATGTGCAAATGGCGCATGCGTGTTGTGAAAATGAGAACTACATCTTTCGTCTCATTTCCTCTTTAGTATTAAAGTGAGACAAACGTATTGAGTGAAAGCGCTTCCAAGGAGGTGCGATCATTCTACTTATTTATTCTATTAATGTGAAACTCTTTGGTGGATTTTTTTATATTTTTACCTATTTTACCGCACGTTCTATTGTATGGTGCGTAATTTTTTACTTTCGATTAAAAAAACACGTATACAGGCTTCGTTAATGCATTTTTTGAGCAATGAAAAAATAATTTTAATTATGAGTGTGTACTTTGATCCCCCCAAAAAATATCAAATGTAAATGAAAAGTCGATCCAAAGAGTCATCGAAGCAAAGTGTAAAAAGCATCTACCTTTGTAGGTAAAATGCCTATCTCAGGAAATGAAGAAAACCGATTACCCTAACCAGGATAAGCTTTGGCACTTCTGCTAAATATCTGGCATACGCTTATGTGGCACGCCAGTGTTGCCAGCGTCTGTGACTGGGATGAAAACTTGTGTAATAGCTCGTCTGAGGCAGCGGGACGGGGCTGTCATTCATTACTTGAAGGGAAGACAGATTAATGGTCTTTGACGGTTTTAAAGCGGAGATTTCGGAGAACAAGGTTTAATTTTTCGTTTTGTAAGATGAGGTGAGCTAAAAGTCTGGAAATATGAAATAAGGGAAAGCTGCCCTGGATTAGTGTATGTAATAATGGGATGTATTCTGGATAAAGATAATTTGCAACGTAGGTACTCGTATATTTTGCTTTATCGAATCTGTTACACTAATGCAATGAAAGTGTTATTTACTGTGAGATTACTGTTATTTTATAATTAAAATACAACAGATACAGTTATGTGAATGGATCCGGTAAACTGCAGCTAGCGTTTAGTTCCTTTTTTCAATAATAAATAAATATAAAATTAACTTTTTTCTAGCCCAGATTCTGAATAGATCTTTGCTGAAATCTGAAACATTTTATACGTTTCCCAAAATACCAAAAACCTATCACATAAATTATTATAAAAGACTAGGTATTTTTTAGATTAAAGCTATGGGAATCTCCACCCCATCCACCACTAACCCATCCCCATCCTATCTCCATCTCTTATCCCATAACTTAAATCTTTATCAAGAAAATGTTTCAGTTAAATGATAACAGTTAAAAACCATTAATTTCCCTGTCATTATTGAGGGAAATTGGAATTTATATCTTTATTTATCGGACGATGAAGGTAACTAGTCATTGAAATCAAGAAGATTTTGAAATCTAATTTCCTTTGTAGTGACTTATCTTTTGGTCGTTGCGAATGTAATGCTGTGAGTAAAGAGTTTTTATAAGCATGTAAATGTTTTTGACTACAAATATGTATATCACACCTTTATCATTACTATTTTGCCAGGGTTGCGGAATTTGACCTAAAGAGTCCCCGCGGTCCTGGAACGCAAAGGCCACGTTCACACGGCGACCATTCGATTCGATTTTTTCACGTACACGGTTTTACCGTATACGATGCAATCGTTCACACGGCAACCATTCGATTCGATTTTTTCATGTATACGATAAAAACGTTCGGAAACAACTCATAAAAAGCAGCCAGTTGTATAGTGCACGCCACCATGGATCCACGTGTTCCACTACTTTTATACTGGTTTCATAGACGGAGATGCAAGCAGCGTCCTAGGAGGTATTGGGTTCATCCTTTTCTAAAGACTGGTCCTCATCGAGAAAGAAGATTCGAAAAATTTTTCCTAAGCCTTAGAAATGACGAACGTCTGTTTTTTAATTATTTCCGCATGTCAATAACTACCTTTGATGATTTACTATCAAGGTTAGAGAATTCCACCCTACCGTGTACTGATACAAATATGAGACTCTGCAAAGCACTAAAATGAAACTCGCTATTTGTTTAAGGTATGTATTTTTTTATTATTAAGAAAAATATATTCTTACACAAAATTATCAAAATCAAAACAAAGTGAATAATATTGCAATCATCCGAATATGTAATTAGTAGGTTTTTTTTATTACGATAAAGTATTAATTTTTATGTTACAATAGACAAATCAAAATGTAGTGAAATCCAAAGTGCAATCATCCGAATAGTTAGATAACGTTGAATCTTGGGAGACTGGACTTGAATCTGCAGGATACGTGTATCTTGTAGATGTATTTCTATTATCTACGTAGCTCGAAGTAAAATATCCTCTAGTATTTAGTGATGAATTTTCAGATTGTGTATTTGTGCTGTTTTTTATGTTTTTCATCAGTTGAATAACTCCAAGTTGAAAATCTATTATTTGATCGTCATTGAACTTGTCTAGTGTTGGAATTAATCCGTTAAAAAATGAGACATGTCTGTTGATTGGTTCAACTCGAGATGAATACGAATCCATAAATTTAATCATTTTAGCGTCAATAGGAGTTAAATTTGAACTCAATCTTTTTCGCACAGGTGCTTTATTTGTGTTTGGTTGTACTTGTGTTTCATTATTTTGAATCGAAGAATCATCAGATTTAGAACTAGCGCCAGCATCAGCAGTATCTTCATTTATATAGGAAATTGCTTCAACTTCAGCACTATCAACATCAGCAGTATTTCCTCTATTTGTAGCTTCCAAAAGTTGAATACTAGATGCTGATATATTAGGCCGTATGTTTTTTTTAAGAAATAACAGTTGTTTGTGGTATACATAAGGTTTGGCTGTTTTTGCTCCACTTCCAGACGTTTTTTGACCTTCTATTTTTTTTTCTGACTTCATAAAAGTATCCCTGATATGCGTCCATTTCTTAACAGTCTTCTTGGCTGAAACAGTAAAATCTGAATAAATAAAATGTTATTAATATTTTTAATGATGTATTCTTCTTTCAGGTACTTGGCAACAGGTTGTGCGATGAAAGAACTTCATTATACTTTTAGAGTGGGTACTTCAACAATAAGTCAAATTATAAAACATGTTTGCTCGACACTATGGAATATTTTAAAAGACGAACTTCTACAAATACCAACTACAATGCAATGGGAAGAAATCGCTATGGGTTTTCAACAAAAGGCAAATTTTCCTCATTGCCTAGGAGCTATTGATGGAAAACACATACGAACTAAGAAACCGGAACACAGTGGATCTCTATATTTTAATTATAAGGATTACTATTCTATTGTGTTACTTGCAATCGTAGATTCGAATTATAGATTTGTATACGTAGATATAGGTTCATACGGAAAAAATTGCGATTCTTTTATTTTGAAAAATTCTAATTTTTGGAAGAAACTAAATAATGGTTCTTTGACAATACCAGAACCCAAACCGTTGACAGAGTCTGGCCAGTCTGTGCCTTTTGTATTAGTGGGAGATGAAGCATTTGCTTTACACAATAACTTATTACGTCCCTTCGGAGGGACCCATTTAGATGAACGCAAAAAAATTTTCAACTATCGCTTGAGCCGTGCTAGAAGATATTTTGAAAAATTCTAATTTTTGGAAGAAACTAAATAATGGTTCTTTGACAATACCAGAACCCAAACCGTTGACAGAGTCTGGCCAGTCTGTGCCTTTTGTATTAGTGGGAGATGAAGCATTTGCTTTACACAATAACTTATTACGTCCCTTCGGAGGGACCCATTTAGATGAACGCAAAAAAATTTTCAACTATCGCTTGAGCCGTGCTAGAAGATATGTCGAATGTGCGTTTGGAATCATGGCAACAAAATGGAGAATCCTACAAAGGGCCATTGATACTTCAACTTCTTTAACCATTGAAATTGTAAAAGCTTGTATAATATTGCATAACTTAGTCCGCAAACAAGATGGTATTCATTTTGATGAATTGGAGATATCAACAATGAACAGTTTGCGAAGAGAACGAAACCCACGAGGAGGAATTGAAGCTAATAATATTCGCTCAATATTTGCTGATTACTTTGTATCTCCTGAGGGGTCTGTTCAGTGGCAAAATCAATACATTTAATTTTTAACAATAAATATTGCGTACTCACCATATTCTTGTCTTTTCTTTTCGTCCCAAGTCTCGAAATCCGGATACATAATCAATAAAATTTCTTTCCAAGCATTTTGGGTGGCAATTTTATTTTTATAATGGTCCAATGATTTATCCCATAATATCGGTCGACCTTCGATCAAGGAAATAAAATCCTCGATCAATATTGGAATTCTGTCCTCCATATTGACAACCGACTGATGCAACGCACAAGCGCAACTGCGGGCACGCGTGCGAGTGCGTACGATTCTCGAATGGGCGAGTCGTGTGAACGAGACAACATGAACATAAGCGCCACTGCGTGTCGTATTCGATAAAATCGTTTCGAGACGCGGCGTTCCCGCTGACAACTTCGCACGGTATACGGTAAAATATATTTCTCCAATACGGGATTTTCCCGTATGAACGCCGTGTAAACAATTTTTAAGTTTTCATATATATTCTGTTGTCACTACTCTATTCGATAAAATCTCGTATACGGTAAACGGGAAAATAATCGCCGTGTGAATGTGGCCAAAGGGTATTAAATTTGAAGGAACACGGACGGGTTTAAGTTAGTAAGAGTTCAAAACTCCCTTCCGCTCCACCCAGAGCGGAAGAAGTCATTTGATGATTTTCTGCCTTTTAAAAAAATATATTTCAAAATGAAATAATACCTAGGAATATCTTTTCTTAAACTCATTTTTTTTAGAAGACGGTAAAGTCAGTCATCAACATTTTGACAACATTTTGTGATATTTTAAAGATTGATCACAACCTTCCAAAATTATTAATTTATAAGTATATCGTTTTGATTTGGCTGATCTCTGACCTTATTAAAAAAAACCACAGACTTTACGTGCAAACTTTAGAATAACTTAAGAAAAAAAGTACAATTTATATTATTTTTCGGAGGCTAGGTACCCTTTTATTATCTGAACTCCTGGTAGGTATTCAAATACTTCTTTCAAACTTTTGGGCATTTTGATAACTTTTCAAGATTGTATTTTCGAACCAATAAATCCTAAAGTTTTATACCATTTTTAAGACAAAAACTTGGGGAAGTTTGTCCGTTTCTTTTTGCTTTAGCATTACATCACGATATTTAACTGCTCCATTAAATATATTGGAGTTTTTAAATGGTAGTTGTTTGCAGTTCAATGCCAGTTTCGGGAAGCACACATGAAACAATCTGCAGTGCACTATTATTCTGAAAAACAGAAAACAAATAACACACGGAACGCAAAACATTTGTGACTCAATAGTATAATTGCGAAACACAGGTTTCATGTGGGCGCGAAATCTGATCGAACAAAAAAGGGGACTTTAATAACCCTTGCTTTGAAATAAAAAGTAGGACATGAAAGATGAATGGGGTGAACATCGTCTCTGTAATTGAACAACAGCCTTTGTGAACACTTCCAGCATTCCAACTACGTAACAAACTTTATCACACCTAAAAGATTTACAAGTACATTTTTAATCCATTGCTTCGTATGTTTGAACAATCATCTGCTCCACAACGTAAACAACGCAATGTATGTTGTTAAACTGTCAAAATGGAAGGCAATCCTATTAACTGTGTTACCCAATTACCTTGCTGGATTATTTAGAAGAGATTTTAAACAAAGCTGAGTTTAAAATATCGTTCTGCATATAAAATTAGACCCAGCATAGCACGTAAAATATGAGAACGAAAACTTTTGGGCGTGTGTAACTGGCATTATGACAAAACGAAATAAAACAACAAAAAAGTTTTTTTGTTTATAAAATGGTGCATTATCCGTATTAAGTTGAGCAGGTTTTGTGGACCGACGCGACAGTTTAATCCGCTAGGATAAGCTGCGTTTGCCGCGGTTAGTCTCTGCGTCGGTCATTTTTAGGGTTCCTTGCCCGACCAACGAAACTCTATAACTAATCCTCAGCTGTCTATCTGTCCGTCAGTGGACTTTATCTCATCAACCGTAAAATATAGGTAGACACTGTCAATCTCCTGAACTTAGTTTTTTGATACGGAATCCTTTGTGTGAGACCAATACATACCTACTTGGTTGGTTTTTAGACGGCAGAAATAAATAAATGGTAATATTTTTTCGGTTAGCTTGTACTATTTCGTTTTATGTGGAGAAGCTCGTGGCTAAAGAATAACAGCCGCACGGGTCGATCAAGGTTAAGCAACACTTGCCAAGGTTAGTCTGTGAATGGGTGACCATCTTAACATACCGAGTTTCCTCCGTGCCTCGGAAAGCACGTTAAGCCGTTGGTCTCTGCTGTCATTTGTAGATCTTACGCAGTCGTTACGGATTGTCAGAAGCCGGTAAATCTGACTCGTCTTGTCAAGAACTACCGTGTTCCCCAGTTGATGGGTTGTCTAGGTCTGGTAGGCAGCAGCTTCACGTAAAATACTGGTATTCAACTGAATCCAGTTTGACTGGTAGACCCCAATACAGTTGGGAGAAGGCTAGGCAGATGATAGCTTTTTCGTTTAGCTGTGAATAAAACCCTAGTGACCTGGAAACCGTTTCAACGAGCAATGTGCAGCTGGCAATGTTCTACTTTAACTTTATCCATAATTCGAAGCACACTTAAAATCACATTAAGCATTACCCTTATCTGATTCTGGATGGAAATTCTACTGAAGGCTGGCTTAGTTTTGTCACGTTGAATTATTAGTGCTCCCTCACTGTTTATGACTGCCTGGTACACAGCATGTTAGGAGTTTAAGCTGACGGGCTTATTTATTATGCATAGGGGAATGTCTAGCATGGTTTTAGCGGTTTAGAGGTCTGTTTCTGGAAAATACTACGTAACATGAACTGTAACCAAAGGTCGATTGAAACTTAATGATGTTTTTTCGCGGCTCAGCCACCTGGAACTAGGGAGACTTCTAATCTATTGCATCGAGACACTTCTGGCACAAATGGGAGAGCCATCTTCATCTCTAGATCGTTTCTGCCAACCTAGTATACTCACTAAGGTCTCGAAAACGTGACATTCTATCAACGCTAATGATTGTCAAAAAGAAACGATGGGATTGAGATGAACTATTCACCGAAATGACACCGTGGTCAATGTCACATTTGAACATTGTTGTCGCTGATAGAAAATAACTTTGGCCAAGTTTCCGCCCACAATTAAAAGCATTAAAGTTGCCCTACATTGCGGCCTACCGAGGTATAATGTGATCAATCGCTCGATTGTGCCCCGCAATGTAATTAAACTTGTATGCGAGCTTTCATGCAGATAGCAAGTGGTCCTTGCCAAAAACCCAAGGCGCCACCTCTGCGAACGAGAGAATCGCTTATCCACCCTTTAGGTTTGTAATTACTAAATGTAATCAAAGCAATATAAGTAACCCTTTGAAAATCCAGCAGCGAAATTGCGTCGTATGGTGTATTTAATTATCGTATGACGCCCATATTTTATCCTTTGACAGGAGGAGAGCTTTGAGCGAGGCAACACAATTACCGTCCCTTTGTTTCACGCGTTCGGGATGAATTGCTGTTTCAATATGGTACAACGTATCATGATTTATGCTTTTTTTTCGCCATGGAAACTACAGAATTCTTTCAGATATAATTCCTAACGAGTTCTGACAAAGACTGTCAGAACACTTTTGGTTTTGGTAGTAGAAAATTAGTGTTTGACAAAACTACTTCATCGTTTGTATTAAACAAGGGTTTGATTTATAATATTAACTCAAAATACTCAATTTGGAATCCACCCTTAGAGACAGTAAGGCAATACATATTAAACAAATGGACAAGAGCGAGTAAGACTTTTATATTCAGCTTGATACCATTACTCCAATCGTTTCTGGAAAAAGGTGGTTTGACAAACAGATAGATGAATATGTGATCCTATTAGAGTTCCTTACTCTTTAAATAGTATAAATCTACGGGAGTGCCCAAGACGATCCTCTATATAAGAAACTTTGATAAATTCTGTTGCTGTAATACTGGTCTTGGATAAGATGGTTAGGGCGGACAAGTTTTCCAATAGTCTAGCACCTTTATGTGTTTGAAACTTACTTAGCGAATTTTGTGCGTACTTTAACCTCTTCCTAAATTCGGGGATCCAGACTTATCATGAAATAGTTCCCAAAAGATGCATTTGTCATACATACAACAGCTACTCTACTATAAATTTAAGATAAAAGATCACCTCAGGACAAGCTTCTGAAATTGAATTACAGCCATGAAATGCATGAATAAATCAGCTGGCTCCTGCTAAACGGTGTCGTGGCATCCTGCCAGCACCCGTTGTAAGGGAATTAACGCGATCATGGGCAGAGGCTACCAGTTGCTGCATTAAATTATAATGGTATTCGTGGATTGGACCTGTTGGTGGAATTGCTTATAAAGCGACATATTTTAACTACCTACAATTTGACACGCCTATGATACTCAAATTCTCCAGTAGGTAACGTCCTCTGCGTTACATTTCCAACCACAATGATGGCTCCTTCCTTCTCTGTTACTGCAGTTTCTTTGGAGCTCTCTTCTACGCGACAGTCTCCCTCCTAATTTCTTCAAGAGGAAAATTTTATTCAACAGCATTTTTAGCGCAATAACAACGATTGTGTGCATTAAAATGACGCGTTTCGTGTCTCGTGAACGCGAATAAGCATTCGTTCGGGTGGCCCTATCTTTACAGTTTAAATCTAGGGCTAATCCGAGAAATTCATAATAACCTAAATAACTCCTAGCTTGACAATGGCAGGACGTGATTGAACTCGGGGCTCCATGCTTACGAGTACCGCTCGGAACCTAGACCAACGACACAGACGAATAGCTTAGCGGGAATTCACACGTACCTTTACCACACCACATCGACCGATAAAAAGTGGTCAAGCAGTGGATGTGAAAACGTGAATAGTACCGGTGTTTTTTTGTAGAACAGTTGCGTTGTGGTATCTAAAAAATGTAAATGTGGTTGCGCTGTTGCTAGAAGTTGCGATGGGGTAACGACGATGCAATGTTCTGCAGCGCGATTCCGTAAACATCACATCGTGTAAGCTGAGGTGAAGTGAACATGAAGTTATCTGTCAATCCATACAAACAAGATGTAATGACAGTTCACTTCATACTCGCTCCACCTCAGCAGTGCGATTCTGCAAACAAGTCGAAGTGAAGGCTTGGGTGAAGTGATCACGAAGTTAGGTGTCAATCCATGTAATCAAGATAGAATGATAGTTCACTTCTTGATCGCTTCACCCAAGCTTTCACTTCGACATGTTTGCAGAATCGACCGGCTGTTTACACGGTGAGATGTTGACAGAATAGACCGGCTGTTTGCGAGGTGGCCGCGTTGTAGATGGTTACTTTGTGATCGGTATCCCGACCACACGGTTGAATTTAGTGGCACGTTGTGGTCTGCGCGAACCAAACTACTCATTTTCATTTAAATGAGTCTCCGCTTACGTGTTATTATTGTGGTTTCAATACAAATTCTCCCATATTTCTTGTACTTAAATTATGAAGTGAAAAAAATGCGGCCACAAATGATTTTCATAGTAGCACATGAAGCGAGTTCGTGTTACTAACTTGTTAGATACATTAACATAATTATGTACTTATGTAGATAAACACAAACAGTACTCTAGTACCCAAGGGAATTACATCACAACTTAGCTGTAACTAGACATTACCTACCTTCCTAACCGGAGCTCGTGACTAAATAATGAAAGCCGCATGGGTCGAACTTTGAGGTTATATTTTATACTCACCCATCCACAGACCGACCTCGGAAAGCGTTGCTTAATCTTGAAGAGCGACCCGTGCTGCTGTTATTATTTAGCCACGAGCTGTCACTTCACATTATCTACGTTCCTAATTCGAGTATGTCATTAACAGCCGTTTCAAAAAACAATCAATTGATTGCATCATCCATTCAAGTAGACGTGAATTCAGACAAGATTGATGGTGTGCAGTGATCGACGAAGCTCTGAAACGGGCAGCTCTCTGAATAATTAGATAGCTTTCACACGTTCGAACTAATTCGGTCTAGTCTTCTGTAATTCAGGCTCCAATTTATGGACTAGTTAGGTGGCAATATACCCGGGCGTCGGGAGTCGCAGGGCGATCCCCGGCCACCGTAGGCGCGGGCCTGCGGACGGCGAGCGTCGGGTGGCTCGATGTCCGATCACCACCAGGCCCGAGTCGATGGCGCGTTGTGTTTCACGCACGCCTCAAAGAGATGTCAGCATACAAGACGGGGCCCGCTAGGGCCAGAGCCTGCCAGGGTTGCAGAATTTGTTCGAAAGAGTCACCGCGACCCTGGAACGCAAAGGGCTTTAGAAGAAACACGGATGGGTTTTAGTCAGTAGTCGATCCACCCAGAGCGGAAGACGTCATTTGATGATTTCCCATGCTTAAAAAAAAAGGTGGCAATATACCTAGGTATTTTGAACAATATGATGTGTTTTTTGAAGGGACCAAATCAAAGTAAAATGTAACAGTTATCAACGGTTCATGGGCTAAATTAAATTTAAAATTTTATTTTTATTTATTGTACACCTACCACAGTATAGTCTTTATAACCCAAAGGTTGACTCGTAGAGAATGCCTTGATACATTAAGTCCGCCCATGTACCATATTGTACATGAAGTTTAAATAAACAAATAAATAAATATGGGTTCCAGAAAATAACCGATAACATCGCCGCAGATTTATGTGAGATGGCGGGTTGAGCTTGACTTGTTGGATTGGTCCACACTTGCTTAACTCCAAGAGCAATGGAAAGAAGATATAGAGGTATTGGCCGTGCAGTGGGTCAGCTAGGCTGAAAATAAAAATATCGCACGAAAAATGTTCGGAACTTATGTGAATATTTAGAAATGATAAACGTATGAGAATGAGAATGATAAAGACGAGAATGATCCAGATTTCTAACCAGCTGAAATAAAAATGTTAATTGCCCTTAATGAACTAACGATAAAAACATCAAAAAAGAGCAAAAGAACTAAGAACCAGAACCAGACCTAGAATCAGTAGAACGGAAAAAGCCATGCACATGTATATTTTAATACCAGAAAAAAATAGTACTGACCATGAAATACAAGAAGTACCAATGTATGTACAAAACAATAATTTATTTCAAGGGTTTCTCACAGAAATCGATATCTACTTCGCACCAGGGGAAAATTCACAGACCCAACTAGTTATTAGCTACTAGGAAACTATAAACTTGGAAGAGATGTAATATCGTGCAGCCTGCAAGCAAGGAGTTGAAAGGGTGTTATTTATTGTTGGCGATTGTACGGAATCTTCCTGAAGCTACCGGCTCAGATTTCATTGAGGTAATATTCCATACACATTTTCCTTTACGAGGTTATTAAGTCCCAGTAAAATAATTTGAACGATATCACCGAAATTGAGGCTGGAGAAGGAGAGGACATAAAATACAATTTTTTTGGCGTTTGTGATAAAATTATTATTTTACCGAAGGCTTATTTATTATCTACTTAATCTAAATAACAGCTATATAGGAAGCTATTACCTAATTTATACTCGTGCAAATACGGTATGATAAAACATTCGAGAAGTTACATAGCTCTTCTAGTAATTCAGCATCTTTTGACAACTGGTACCGAATTTTTCTGAAAATATTGGTTCCATAAAACCGTTATTTACCGGACCTTTGACCTTTGGATTATTTTTCTTTGGGTCAGCTTTTTTCGACAAATGTGGATGTGGGTATTCTAAAAAGAATATGGAAAAATACTCATATCTTATTCGCACAAAATGAAAAACTTGGGCATCTATGTACGATGACCTTTAGGAACTTGGATAATATCAAATCTTAAATGAAAAAGAAATATAAAAAGATATCAGTAAAAAACAATTTAAATTGATCATCCAACGACGACATTAAAAAAGATCATCTCTCAATTTCATATTTCTCAAGAAGGCGTTGAAGCTTTTTCCGGCCTTAAAATACAGCCACTTAACTCCTATAGCTCTCTGGTAGCCTGGTACTTGAGTTTAGAGGCGCTGAAAGAAAATCTTTTTATGTCAAAGGGTTTTGGCATTGGCTGAATAATTTATGGCAATATGGGTTACCTAAGGGGTGAAAGGGTGTTTTCTATTCAATCACGTACGAATTTCGTTATTTTTCTTCCCCGCACGGGATGTAAAAGCTTTGTTTATGTATTGGTGTCATACCGATTTATGTACATTTTTATTTGTATAAAATTAATAATGTTTTTGAAAGTCAAGTCAACTTTATTCACTCAGTTTTAGCGATTTTTTTAAATACATAATGTACATATATGTATATATAGAAAATCTGATTTTTAAAAATATAAATTTTAATAGTTAAAATCAATCACATCAAGTTATTTAATTTACTTGTTTATCTACAGAAGTTCACCATCTTGGGTGTGCCGCCATATTGGATTTGGAATGACGTCACACAGTTAACTATGCATTGTCTTCCAAACCAAACGTGTATACAAAATTTCAGCTCAATCGGTTGAAGATATCTGTTTCAAAATTGTGTTGCAAGAGTCCACCCGAACAAACATAGTTACATACATACATACATACATTGCAAGTTAAATAAAAGCTTGTAAAAATTGAAACACATATTATTCCTAACTAATCAATGCAAAAGTGAGTTTGTTTAATTTTCACGCATACATTATTGGACCGGTTTTCAATCATTTTAGTACTAAAATAAGATCCTGGAGACGGTTATAGGCATTGGTTTTCTTGTAAAAAACACGCTCGCGGTAGTCTGTTGTTTAAATGAAATTTATTTTGAAAGTATGTTCAACATAACACTTTTAAACGTTAATCTTTTTTGGTCATTTTAAACTAGATGAGGCCGGTGTTTCCTAGCTGACTTCCCTGAGAAGGAACACCGAAACAAACTCAGAGGTCAAAGTATCTTTAAAGTTCATACAATCCTACTGGTCAAGTCATATGAGGACCATGTAGGTGAATGTCTGAAGTGGTATTTTGACGAAAGTACCAAACAGATTTGAGTGGATTTGTCCAGACAGTGCAAGCATTTGTAAGTTATCGTGTAGCTCAAATTTAAAACTTTAAGAAGGAGCTCAACAGTTAAATAAAACCAATTGCCACGAATTCCTTCATACAATATTTATGTTTTTAAAATAAATCTCCTCTTAATGAAGGTTTTTACTTATCAGTTAAACTGCCAGAAAAAAACTGATTGCAACAGTCACTGGGGGAAGCCAGTACTGTTATCATATCAGGAATTATCAGCGCTCTGGGACTATAAAGTGTGAAATTGCCAAGTAATCTTCGCGGGATCAAAGTATTATTTTTCCGTGGAGACTTGGAGACACAGATTATGGGCCAACTCATTAAACTTTGTCGTTCGATTCGCTTATATTCAGGTCCAATTTTTTAAATTACTTTTGCGGTCACCTCACGTTTTATTTTTAAATAGAAAGCAAAATAGCTTACAATATTTTGTGTTATCAAGAGTTTAGTATCATCTCATTCTTAAAGATCTGAAATACATTAATACACTGACAAACATCGCACTGAGAAAATTATATTCTGTCAGCTATAAAAATTGTTTAAAAGTCCACATTTTGGCATTTCGACAACGGCTGTCGCTGGTACAGTTTCACTTAGTTAGCACCTCAAAATAACAACAAACAAGCACGTGCTACTAATTCCAGCCACTACCACCTTGACAAAAACACGGTCATCAATTCTATTCTCATCTATTCAACATCAAAAGTATTTGCTAAGCGGTTTTTTAAGGGGGACTACTATTTAAGCCCGAAGTCCGTAGTTTCGGGCTTAGTTGCGGGCGTTTTCTACTCCGTATCACCTAAACGTAACTAATCGTAAGTCCGTAGGTGATGCGGAGTAGAAAACGACCGCAACTAAGCCCGAAACTACGGACTTCGGGTTTAGAGAGTAGCCCCCCAGACACCAACATACCACGAACCGCTACTAGGCTCACATGAAACCACAAGAGTATACTAAAGCTTTATGTAAAACGCTGAGAATGCTTTGTGGAGATTTTTGTATTCCAACCCTTTGAGAAAATGTTTTGAATAATTAACTAAGGAATTGTTTAAAAGTTTAAAGGATATTTTGGTGATGTGATAATGGGGTTTTTGGTGTGTAAAAAACGGTTCTATAGTCTGTATAGACCCTTAAAAAAGTGACTAAACACACCAATGTTAAGCATCAATGCACCCGGGTAGCTGAGTTCACTTGACAAACGGATTGGTACGCATTAACACAGAATATTTCACGTCAAAATGTTTTGAGACACAAACATGGATTACTCTTACCACGAAACACAGACACAAATCACAGATGCACAAACACTAGGAACCGTACTTTGATGTTAACCAATCGTTATTCCGGTGAAAGACAGGTACTTATGGTCGTACTTATACGTCTGTTTGTAACTTGGTAGGGTCGTTTCCTATTATAGGCCTGTTCAGCGCTTCGTGGTATTCGCTACGCTACTCAGAACGTTAGCGATAAATGTATTTTGAATTCGCGCGGATTGCCGTCGGGTATTTTGTTAGGAATACTGCGACTACAGCGAAACTGACGAAACCAGCATCGCCGTACCGTCTAGTTAGATGGTATCTTTTCGCTTACTTAAGGCACTTGTCTCACCGATGATCAACGAGTAGCGAGTAAAGCTAGCAACTGGAAACGAGATGGCGAGCAGCGAGTGTGGAGTTTTGATAGTTTTGTCGCTCGACTTTAAGCGAGTGCTCTTGTGCGACGGGCGATTACTCGCACCACTCGTTCTGGCGTGCGGCCCACTATAGGTAGACATTTCTGCCGGTTGGTCGCTCGGCGTGAGTTCTGACTTCTGACCGCCAAGCGAGCATCGCTGAGCGAGTATTATCTTTGATAGCTCTTGTCGCTGAGACAAACTAGTGGTAAGAGACTTCTCACCGGCAGTGTAAACAACCAGCTATCGACTATAAAATTGTTTGTGTCTCTTTTACTCACACGGGATCTATATCTTATGTCGGTTTCCTCAGCAAGAAAATAGTCGATAGCTAATCGCTTACTCGTCGGCAGTGGGACAAGTGCCTTAAGTCGTAGGGACAGTACAGCACTCCCCACAAATCAGTGAGTGCATTGTACTAAGATATGTTGCAATAAGATGGTTGAAGCCATAGTCTAGCTATGAAGTGATGTAAGTGTTTAGAGATTTGATGTTTCTTTGAAACATTTATCGATAAAAAGAAATTGTTTAAGAGATGTAAAAGTAGTTTAAAATATTTTTCACACCACCTGCACGAAACATCAAATTATAATTATGCTATACAAACCTTACCTAAAGTAAGTCTATTATAGCCTACGAGCGGCGCTCATCGGCCACCGCTGCTAAGTGCAGGTCGCGTCATTGCCCAGCGGGTTATAATTAAATTCAGTACAATATGATTGGTGGACGAGGGCACAGCTTATGCGCGACCTGCTCCTTACAGTGGAGGCCCACGCGCGGCTCGCAGTGAACAGCCACCTCTCTTCCATGGCTTGAGCACAATTTTCTCACAGTAGGTGTGAAAAGTAGAATATACTCCTCAGGGTTAAAGGTGTCTTTGTCTTGGGCTAGCTTAAATCCCACACTACATTCAGGATTCTTGTTTGAACTCCCTCGCTTCCCTCGTGAGTTTTAAACTCTCGAATCCTTCATTGCATTCGGGATTCAATATGACACTCGTGACATAAGACACTGCTTTATCCCCACGGTGCATAATCTAATATTATTTACGCGTCTATTCAGAACAAAAACAAAACATGACACACTCAGTGACCACTACATTAATGAGGCAACTCAACTATGAATGTCTACAAAATAATTATTTTGTTCCGAATCAGAATCAAACCTTTGTACTATTTCGCTGAATCTAAATCGCACCCATCTTATCCACCGCGCTATTCACCATCAATTCAATCAAAGTCAAGGATTTAGGGGATCGAATCCAACTGTAATCTTGATACCTGTTCCAATAGATGCCTATCGCCCGACTTCGTTGTAGAAGTTAAGCGAATTTTACACCTAGAGGGTGTTTATTTCTTAGCTTCGGCATTGAGATGAAAATAGTGTAAGGAGTGTAGCCCGAAGGTCAGCGTGGAGGCTGTTTAGCACGTTATCTGTCCGTGAAGTTAACACAATAGTTAAACAAAGCTGCGAGTGCTTTAGCTATCGATGGCGGTGTTGTACTTGAAAGTTGTCATAACCACCGGTGCATGGTGGACATCCCACTCATACGCACAAAACGTTTTGGGGAATAGTTCCATTGTGCGTTCAGCTAAGGAGAGTCTGTGTTTCAGCCACAAGTTGGGGTAAGACAAGAGTAAATAGGTTAGGTCTTCCAGCGTGCTCCATCTTCGACCACATCATCGATTTCCATCAGGTGAGTAACAATAATAAAAAAAAAAATTAACAGCGTCCAAATGCCTGGAATGACCTAATTATTTGATTTTTAGTACTCGGAGTGAAGCAATTATCTTTGAGTGTCTGTCAGAGTGGAACTGCAGATGAGAATACAATAAGAGAGGTATAAGTTAATATTGCTAAATCGAATCAATTCAAATTTGGAAACTTAAATTAAAAAATATATCGTGTAGTTTTAGAAGGTACACACTAATGAGAGATGTGACCTTTTCAAGGTACACATGAGTGATGTGCCGCTACCTCTACCCGACTTTGGAACTATTAAACTGTTAGTAAGTATTAAAATAATGTGAATCTCAATGAACCTCTCATCTTTGAGGTTAATTTCAGCTTATTCCTAAAACTAATTCCAAAGTTGATTACTCATCAAGTGTCTTGATTACACATTTAAATTCGTGTCAATAATACGCTTTAAGGTGACCCGAGGGGGATCTTAAGTGTATTTAATTAAAAATTTCATAAACGTAGATAAATCATTTGTTCATGGTGTTCAAAAAGGTTAATTTCGCATATTATATATTTTAATGGTTTCTTAGCTTCTTAAGCAGGTAATGGTGTGAAGAAGTATTTTCTTGTTTTTTAGAATTTATATTTGGAGAAACCGACCCGATTATAAAAATTCTTTCATTGGAACAGTGGCGGGCCCATCAGAGGCCCGAGGCGACTAAGCTGCATGAGGAAGCTGCATGCATGCTAGTTTAAAAGAAGTTGATGTAATTTATTAAAAAAAAATTTTTTTGTTAAAATCTTGCAAGTGAAATTTCAATTCGACTTAAATAAACATACGTAGAGTATGGATGAGGAAAATAAATACGAATCCATCGGCAAAAAAAAAAATTGTAAAAGTAAAGAAATAGGTAGTTTTCATTTTCAGTAAGTTTGTAGCAAAATAATAGCTATATAGGTACCTACTGCATATTATACGGGTATGTGTTTTCGTGCCTTAATTTTACTGAACTTCTCAATCTTCTTCAACTTCAGTGAAATCAATTTCTTTTGAAACTTTACTTTCAATTGAAAACACGGACAGATTAACAAGTCGCTCTTGATTCATTGCATATCGAAGATATAATTTTTAATTAGTTTGAGTTAGTTAGTGAGGAAAAACTCCTCTTGCATGACGCAACCGAGATGCAAATGGTCTGAAAGTATTGAAGTACAAGCGATGTATAGGGTAACGATTCACTAAAGACCCATTTTTGCGTTTGGAGGCCCGCCCCGGGTCTCTGGTCCCGTCCTTCCGGCCCCCGGTAGTCCGCCACTGCACTGAAGTGCCATGGAAAGTACTTAATTATTATCTCAGAAAACCCCATGGTTTCTGTGTGCCTGGGAGAAGATGCAGGAAAACGCGAAAGATCAATCGATCTACCTGATTTTTCCCAATTATGACGGAGATGGCTTCCAGTTAACCGGATGCAGCAGAATTTTAAATGGAGCGTTTATCTGACCTCTTTAACTTCATAACTAGATAACACCACCCCTAAGCAAGACTAGTGTCAGATTTCGTGGCTTCTGACTACTCGTAGCAACAATCAAAGATCATCAAATGACAGTCAATATCGGTACGTAATGACGACACGGTTGGCGAAGTGGTAGGGTGATTGTTCGATTACCGCACGGAACAAATATTTTTATGGTCTACAGATAGTTGTTCTGGTTTTAGTCAGTAAGAGTCTGACAGACCACTCCGCCCGCCGCAGGGCGGAGGACATCCATGAGGATTTCCCCCCGACATAAAAAAAATAGTCTGGCTATTTGTATGTTTGTAAAAGCACCCACGATACAGGAGAAATTCCTAGTGTGGGGCAAAGTTAAAAAAAATCATGGACGGTCACACATCTACAGAACGACTTTGGCAAACGTAGCTTAACCACGAAGATCGACCCGTGCGGCCTTTATTATTTAGCCACGAGCTCCTTGGGATAAAGCTAGTGATGAGAAACGACATTATGTACATGACTTAAAAGCGGTGGCGAGATGACCTGGACGTCCACCATGAAGGCTGGTTCGAGGTGGCGGAAGAAAAGGGGGCTTTAAAGTGGGGCATTAAAAGCTAAACAAAAAAAGAACTTGCACCATACATACGTATGCGGCCTAGGTTTAGCATAGTAAATAGGTATATCATTTCATAAACGAGCCGATAGCACGGCTACGCACTAAATACTTCAACTTCAATCCTCGATTTGGGGCTTTGTGGCCTCGTCACCACAATTTCAGCAATGTCACGTACCACTAAATACAATTTAGAGGCATTTATTTTGTCTCCGTCAATTAGAATGATCGACAGTAATACAATAATGTTAAATGATAATTGGATTTGGAAAGTGCCATATATAACAAGCCCTGAATGTACACACTTCACAACGAATAAAATAAACCAGCTTTACTTTTCCGTACCACGAAAATAGTCTTAAAATGTTCACGGGCACGTGTTTGAAATTACATTCGCCTTATCTGAGATTGAACTCACGCTGTCACGATATCACGTTTCTTTGAGAAAGGCTCTCAAGGCTTTTAGCGTAGTAATAGTATTGTACCAGGAAAATATGACTTAAAAGAGAACTTGTGTATGAGTGGGTTGTATTGCGCCCGCAGAAAATATAATAGCAACTTGTCGGGGATGTAAGTGAAGTTGCAGTGTTTATTTTCTGTAACTCTGTGCGGTATCTGATTTTTCAGTGAAAGATTTTATAGTTTGAAAGCTTTTGTAGAAAGTACAACCTCTTGCCTTGGAACTGTAATCTCGTTTTTATTTTTTTCTATTAACCTTTTGCGTGTCTACCACAGATTTTTATCGTCCAATCCTGACCAAGCCCTTAAGTGTAACTGTCCGACTTAAGACATTTGGAGCATTTTTTCTTATGTCGAACTGTGTAACTTAAGACACGCAAAAGGTTAAGCCGTGCGGTGAAGGAACTTAGAATGAGGAAGTTTCATGCTTCCTTTATTATTGTATGTAGACAGTACAGATTTTGGATTTAAAGTACAACCCTACCATGGGTATTCATTGAGTATTTTACCAGTTTTTTTCCATAGGAAACGTCTAATTGAAACCGTGCACATAATTTTTGACATGAGAGTCTGTGTAGGTATATGTGAAGTAAATATTGAATTTGAATTATATGCTACTTTTAGGAATCTACATGTACAAAATGCAGCTTCATACTCAGACGAATACAAATAGGTGATTAGGATAGCAATTCTGTACTAATGTATTTAAACGGATGTCTCGCTACGAGGCACGGCGTAGCAGCCTCGTAGTACTTTGCTACGATCGCGTAGCCGCCTCCGGAATGCTTTCCTTTAGCTATAAATCGTATCCTACATTTAAAATTTTGTTCCTTTTTGGCACTTAAGAGTCACTTTCTACCATTTGCCCTCAATGTTGCCATGTTCAACAGAAATGAGAAATGGCTTTATTCAAATTAACATTCTGAGAGGAACCTGGCTTGTTCCTACTAAGATACGGTGTTTTTTGTTGAGTTTTTTTTTGCATAAATCGGATCTTTGGTTGTAAAAAACACAGCTGGTAATTGTAAAATAACTTTGTATATGTCACAGAAAAATTGCAAACGCCGTCAGATTGTAAAATATCGCGTGACATTGTAAACTGTTTTTTTCTAAATAAGACACGGATATATTGGAAACTATTGAATTTGGGTGGGGTCTATTGTATACAAAACGATGTTTTCATAATATATCGGGGAATTATAATCTAATAAAGATTTATTACAATCTTACGAAGTCTGCAATTTTCCGGTGACATATATTATAATGTGTTGGTTGTATGTTTGAATGTGTGTTTGGATGTTTGTTACTAAATTACGCCTCAACGGTTCGCCGGATTCGAAGGAAAACTGGAACACAGCTAGACCATGGAATACTAACCGTATAGTTTGATCCCTAAGAATTATATTATAAAACAATAATTACGCGGGTGACGCCGCGGGCAAGGGCTATCCAACAAATAAATTAAATTGAAGTGTCTGTTTGTAATATAATAAAAACAGCTTTTTACTAAATGCATTTAAAAGTATTTTAACGATACCTAATAATAACAAAAAAAACAATATTTAATTTTTTTTATCTGTCCTTCTATTTGTTCCGGGTAATCTCCGAATGGGCTGGACCGATTTTGATGGGATTATTACTGGTAGATAGTTGATGTAGGAGTAGCTTTGGGGAATAGCTTACTTTTATTTAACAAATAGGATTACAGAAAACTCATGAAAATATTTAACACGCGCGCGAAGCCGCGGTCTTAAATCAAAAGGTCTTCAAGATAGTTAATTTTAGATTTTTCCGAGAATTAAATGAAAATAATTTACAACGCGGATATAGGAGTACTAAGAGAGCATATTCCAGAAGGACAAACTCCGACCTTATAAGTAGTCCTTCATAAAGGTCAGTTGCGTAGTACTCGCGACTGGCTATGTACCCCTACATACCCCTTGTATGTAAACAACCGGTGAGAATTAATTTAGCCTCCATGAGTGGTGATTCATAAATGTATTACTGTGCACATCTTGAACTAGGCATCAAATATACGCCATACTTCAGTCAGCAGTCATACACTTATTGTGTAAGAGAGATGGAGCTATACAAGACGAATAGCAGTATTCTTTCATTGTGCGTACAGCTAAGGAGTGGAATTTCCTGCTGGTGTCTATTTCCTGATAGCTAAAACCTGGGGGTCTTTAAGTCAAGAGTGAACAGGTTACTTCTAGGCAAGCGTGCTGCATCGTCGACCCCGTGATCGCTTTCCATCAGGTCATACGCGACATTTAAAATATCTTTCTCATCGGATTTATGATGACAATGAAACGTCATAGGTAGGCTGAGATAGTCTCACTATTAAATTACTGACTGACTAGTTTTAATATTTTTCTATTAAAATTGTTCAAGTATTTACCAATACTATCGTTAAGGATTTTAGCCTCAGTTCACAATTTGTATGTCATTTTTTGTATGTTCTGTGACAATAAATGGTCAAACGCGAGCCTATCCTTATATATGTTCCCGAATAATTGCAAACTCCGTAAGATTGCAAAATATCTTGAGAGATTGTAAACTCTCGATACATTGTCAAATGAACATTTGTTACACAATTATACGAATCAAAATCTTGTATTCTATAATATCTTCGTGCCGGTCTGAGAAATTGTGGGCTGACAATAAACTGGCGACCAATCAGCATTCTGGTCTACAATTTATGTGTTTTGGTGTGATAGAATTGGAAACTGGGCTCCTCATTGGTCTTTGTTGGTGTGACCTCACATCTGAACTGACCAATGAGAGCCTTGTTTCCAGTTTTTACTATCACACGAAAACGGATAAATTATAGACTTGTGCTCTGATTGGTCGCCATTTTATGTCAGTATTTTGTGTCAGTCAATTTATCGGAATGGCTTCGAGAGATTATCAAATTTTGATGCATAAAAAGTATTCAAATTTTCAGTTGAAAATTTATCGAGAGTTATAATCTCTCAAGTTATTTTATATTCTTACAGAGATTGCCATTTTCCAGTGACACATATAAAATTCTTCCGTTACTGACTGACTGACTGGCTGTCTGAGTGACTGACAGACAACGCACAGCCGAAACTACTGGTCGTAGAAAGCTGAAATGGGGAGCGTGGTGGAGCACTAAGAGAGTATTTCCCGAAATTCCTACGGGAACAGGAAAATTCGGGATCTACGAGTCGGGGGAAAAGCTAGTCAATAATATAATTTAAAAAAAAAGGTTTCGACGAATTGATAAATTCCTCCTTTTTTAGAAGTCGGTTAAAAAGAACAAATAACTTGAAAGTTAGGTACTTCAGTACTAAACACAATGTAATTTCAAAGTGGTCATAAAAAACTCTTACTAAAGAGCATTACTACCTCAGTCTCCCATTAGCGCCCTTAAGGAGTGATACTTTGCGCAAACCCATGTAATCCCATACTTATGGTCCCCTGGTAGAGAGAGGACAAGCCTGTTAGTAACTGGAGTCTAAGTAACAAATTAACTGCTTTGACTAGTTAAGTTGTTAAGCCTAGTTAAGTTTAAAGGGCGAGAGTTCAAAGCCTTGTTAAGTTACAGTGATACCTTCAATGTACCTATACCACAAAAATCAGTTTTAGATTTCCTTATTGCATACGCGTCACTTAAGAGTTCTTAAAAATATATAATTTGGTATTGCCTGTTGACCTAGAATCATTTGATTTGGCAGCACAAGTAAAGAAAAAACCCAAAAATAGTCAATTTGTCGAGACTCAATTCTCGTAACGACGAACTACATACGAATTTGAACGGAATCCTCGGTGCGTGAGTCAAAGTCGCACTTGTCCGGTTTTTTATAAATAATTGATTTATTCCACTAATGATGAGCGATGTCAGTTGTGGTCGCTGATGTATCGGCTAGGAATACCATTCCTTAGCAACGCAATCAAGAAAAATAATTGAAGGTGCTTTTTCCTGTAGGAAATATGTTACACAAAGTGTAACAGAATAAACGCAATACCTCTTAAGGGGTCATTGTACAACTTTCACTATGGGACGAAAACAACAATTCAACACGAAATCGCGAAAAAAAAATAAACTGCCCCATACATTTCTTTGCGTATAACTCGACAAAATGAACTGAACAGCTGATATTTTTTTTTTGATTTCAAGTTTGGTCCCATAGTTGAAAAGTTGTGCACAATGATGAGTATAATAACCCGTAACAGAATAAACGTAATACCTCTTGGTCTTGCGTTTATTCTGTTACACGTTGTATAATCACAGACTCGATGTCAAGATTAATTTAAAATCTTCCGCCGGCTCTTTTATGTAATCTACCATAGTGTAGCTTCAACTAAACATTATTTGAGTTGTACCTAAGCGTAATAATAAATCGTAATTCTGTTTTAATCAAAGTACTAGTAGATAAACAATAAAACAGTGTTTCAAACTGTACTCGGAAACCCATCGCTACAATTTATGATACCCGGATGCCACACGTGGAAAAGCGATATCTATATTGACACAGTAATGTAGGTACATACCTAACTAAAATATTTCCGTATCATATGCTCTGCACTCAGCAGAATTTCGAGAGCACAATGGATTTTTCGGGAAATCTTCCGATACACACATACTGAGCAATTCAGAGCAATTTCTACGAAAGGCAATATTATAATGGGACGTGCAGAGCTTCGGTACCTGTGCAGTGTTCGTTTGTTTTGTATATGTTTGATGGTATGTGGGTAATTAATTAGTATTGTTTGCGGATTTACCTGCTATTTACTAAGTTTTTAATTAGTTATTTCTCTTTTCGGGTGTCTGATTTGTTTATTGATTTTAAGGTTCATATCGTTACAGATGAAACGGGATTATACAGGATTTTTTTATTTGAGTTGAGTTTGCTATTTACAGGTCAGAGATGACAGAGACAAAAACGACGATGGAGCGAGCTTACCTAGAAGAAGCCTGTTCACTCTAATTTTGAAGAATTTCGGGTTGTATACGTTCGGAAACACAGACGCGGGGAGAGATTAGAGTGCAGTTTATTTATTGTTATTTATTTAAACTGTACAAAGTGGGACTTAATATTGCCCAAGCCGAAGGGCGAGGCTATTGTGGCTAGATTGCAGTGTCAAATGCCCATATAAAACGACGTTTTTTTTTATTTTTTGCTATGCGATTTTTGACAATAAATAATTTATGTAATATCGATTTCAATTCATGGACTCAGTTTAAATATTCACAAAACTAGATCGAACAAACCCTTTATGCCAACATTTTGTTCTTAAACATATAGTTAATACGTTTAATAAATAAACATCTTTGACATTTCAATTCGATTCAAAACAAGGACAAAGATTTTTCATTAAATACCGTAACACACCGTAACGGTATCGACCGTACACTCGTAGATGACATCGACATATCGGTTACACAATCAAAGTTTTACGACTCACTAACTAGGATTACGAGGTCTTCATAAAAACGTAATTATTGCGCATGAAATGACTTTCATGGTAGTTGATTAAGACCGGCAGGTATACTCAACAAATAGCACGTCAACTTGGAGTAGGAAAACCGACTTTACTGCTACGAATTAGAAGCGGAAAGGTCCTTATTTTTTTGTAAATATTATAGTTTTACACTTCTGTCTAAGGCAGTGGTTCCCAACCTGTGGTCCGCGACCCAGTGGTGGTGCGCAAAGGCCAAAATATGGTCCGCGAAAGCTAACACTTTGAGTGCCAGGTGTATATCAGGGTATACAACATAGTGGTTTTGTCAGAGACCAGTTTATGCAAGCGTTTACACCTAGGCCTACAGTTAGTATGGGCGTTTGAAAGCCAATTTCAATCTTTTCACCTCAAATATGTCATTGATGCAAACAGATTTTAAGTTTCTAACAGAAAAGTTGTGTTTTCTATGACAATGCTCTTTACTTTTTATTACAAACACCGTTATTTTTTTTTATTTTGGTCCCTGCTAGCAACAAATCAACGTGGTCCCGGGTCAAAAACAGGTTGGGAGCCATTGGTCTAAAGGCTGGTTTTTAATTGAGTAGAGTTAAGAATGCGTCAAGCTTTGAAGCCAAAGTTTGACAGGTTTTCAGGTGAGAGTTTGACATTAAATACTCAATTTCAAATGAAAAATTCAGGAACATTATAATTAAGAGGCACTGTATCCGATCCGAATCCGTGAAAATACAATCGGAAGTAATTATAGAACTATTTGTATGGTAGTTTAATTACTAGGTCCGACTTCCGTCATCCGATTTCTCTCCGTCATCCGTGAGTCTCCAATTCGGAAGAAATATTGACGGGCCGAAGTATCCATAATACTGTTTGTATGAACGCTTTCGCATTACCTCGAATTCAAATCGGACAGCTTGGATTTGGATCAGAGAAGTGCGTAAGCAATATCCAATTCGGATCGGATGCAGTGCGTAACCGCTCCAATACCTACTTTTTTCTTGTTACTAGATGAACACATTCGCACACTTTTGAACAATGTATACAGGCTTCGAAAATGCATTTTTTACCAAACGTGTTGAAAATATATTTTCTTTCCAAAATAATTGGTCTGAAATAAGTTTATGACGAGGTTTTCAATAGGCTTACTCACACAGGCACAGATTTTTTAAATTAAACTCGTGTACCTTGTCTTTTTTCGCTGAAGGTAAAAACATAACCCTTCTTAACAGTCTGGGGTGGAATTGAGCCAAAGGGTCTTCAAAAATAAACACTCTCTTGGCATTCTCTCACATTGACATGGGTCCAACGTCTAAAACACGTCAAGATATTTTACACGATTCAAATCTACATTTTGGTGTTGCAGAATATACTTTACTAGCACTTCGCCCGCGACTTCGTCTGCACAGATTTAACACTAATGCTTTTTCCCCTTTTCACCCCTAAAGGTTGAAATTCAAAAATCATCTTCTAAGTGCTTATCTACATCATAAAAGGAAGCGTTGTGCAAAATTTTATGTTCCTAGCTCCAGTAGTTTCGGCTATGCGTTGAAATGTCAGTCAGTCAGTTTCCCTTCTATATATTTAGAAGATAGAAGATTGTACAGTAATAGTTATTTATGGTACTAGTGCGGTAAATTGGTTTTTACAAACGAATGTAAGCCCGAGACGAAGTCGAGGGTCAAGGGTCTCTTTAGTATTAAAATGAGACCATCGTATTGAGCAAAAGCGCTTTCAAGGAGGTTTGGTCATTCAGCGTATTTTTTCCAGTAATGTGAAACTCCTTGGTAGAATTCTTATATTTTTCAATTGTAATTAAAAAAAACCGTAAAGGATACGCACGGCGCTATACAAAGAGGAGTGCGGTAAAATAGGTACTTCGATGAGGGTACCTATTTTACCGCACGTTCCATTGTATGGTTCGTAATTTTTAACTTTCGAACAATGTATACAGACTTCGTAAATACATTTTTTGAGCAAATATGTTGAAAAAAAAGTTATACATCTCTTTTACACAAACTTAATTCTATGGGTACCTACAATGGCTGCTTGTGTATGTGAGTTTGTATGTTTGTAAACGCACCCACGATACAGGAGAAATTACTAGTGTAGGGCCATTTAAAAAAAAATTCGCTGGTACCGATATATTCAACGACACACAAATAATTTAAAATACAAAATAAAAATAAAAAACACAAAAATAAACAAACGAATTCCAAATAAAAACCACTAAAAAGTACAAAATAACTTTAATTTTTGAAGTCGGTGTTTGGGCTGTGGTTTCTTTTGATACCGACTTCAAAAAATTCTAACCACATCTATTTAACTGTCTATCTCCGAAGTTCTACATCAGATTATTACAAAATTTAAATTCATTTCGAAAAAAAAAAACATCCGAATTGATAATCTCCTCCTTTTTGAAGTCGGTTAAAAAAGGGGTGGTCTGCTTTACGTAATTAGGTATTTTTGCTTGACAAATTCACAATAATTACGTATTTTGGTCAATGGAAAATAGATATGAGTATTTGCATCGCTTATCGCAATAAGGTCGGCAGGGAAGTCGGTATTAAAATACGGAGAAACAATCAAAAATATTAAAACCCTTCCGAAATTAAAGTTAATTTATAGTTTGTAGTGTTTTTTTTATTTTTTTTATTTTTCTATCGAATATTTTAGAAATCAGTACGTATTTATTCGTGTCTACTTTGTGGTTTCGAATAAAACTTACGCATGAAAATTGGGTCTTAAAAGTTCTCGTCGTCTATTATAAATACACTTTTTGGGTTCGGTAACCAACGGAACCCTATAACTAAGCCTCCACTGTCCGTCCATCCTTCCGTCTGTCTATCAGCGGGCTATAATATCAAGAACCGTAGACAGTTGAAATTTGAGTGTGTATTTCTATTGCCGCTAATAGCAAATAATAAAAAAAAAATTAAAGGGAGCCCCCTTTTTTTTTAATTATTTGCTATACAAGAAAAGCGTTTTTTTTTTCGGTTTATGGTACGGAACCCTACGTGTGAGAGGACTCCGACTCGCACTTGGCCGGTTTTTTGTTCTTTAAAACAACTACTACTAAACAAACAATGTTTCAAATGTACTGTCATATATATTTCAATCACATCCCGCATCCCAGGACCGATTGTTCCACATGATTGCGCCATCGTTGCCAGCAGTATAAACAGCAATTTGTTTATTTTGTCGACGAACTCAATTACAATTAACCAGCACATACTTCACGCAAAATGACAATGTATTGTGACGATTTAATTAAATTCTGTAGGAGAATTGACAACGAACATAAATACATAGGTACTTATATCATGAGGGTAGATAGGCCGCTATGATCTTACATATTATTTTCTATTCGTTTACGTTCATACATCTGTGGGCCTAGCATGAATGTTTTCGACGTATAGTAACGTAATGTAAAATTTTATTAAATTTATTTGAACTGGATACTATATTAATATTTTTGTAAGATACATATTGTGTATGTCGCACAAAATTAAACCAAAATACTATGGGGTTGTAGTTTTTATATTTAAAATTCACTGACGTTAACGATACTGTAATGTTACTATACGTCAAAACATGTATAAGTGCTAGGCCCTCTGAGGCTCTAGACAAGTGATATTCTTTCAGCGAGGCAAAAGGCCAATGTCAAAACGTATGGGATTGAAAAACACTGTCGAAATGTCATGTTTTTCCCTTAGATTTTGGTGTTTCAACACTCGCCTTCGCTAACAGAGTGCCAATTCTACGAATTTCTAAGCAACGTTCGCATTAACAGCATGTCAGTCGTAATCTGTTAAAAATGTATGGAAATTGAGGCTTTTTTTGAAAGATTGCGCCTGAGATGCGAATGCGAACATTGTCTGCCTAGCCTTTTCCCAACAATATTGGGGTCGGCTTCCAGTCAAACCGGATTCAGCTGAATACCAGTATTTTACGTGGAGCGGTTGCCTACCAGACCTCAACAACCCATTAACTGGGTAACGCGGTAGTTCTTGTCAAGACTGGAGTCCGATTAACTGGGTTCTGACAATCCATAACGACTGCTAAAGATCTACAAATGACAACCGGGACCAACAACTTAACCTGCTTTCCGAGGCACGGAGAAAACTCGGTATTTTAAGATGGTCACCCATCCTCAGACCAGCCTTGGCAACCGTAGCTTAACCTTGAAGATCGACCCCTGCGGCTGTTGTTATTAGCCACGAGCTTCTGCGAATGTGAACGTTGCTTCAACATTCGTAGAATTGGCCGTCTGAATGTAACTTTTGCTGAACATCAGCCGGTCTATTTTGTCCACATCTCATCGTGGAAACTTAGGTGGAGTGAGCATGAAGTGAACTGTCATTCCATCTTGTTTATATGAATTGACAGGTCACTGCATGTTCACTTCACCTGAGCTTACATGATGAGAGGTTTATAGAATCGCACTATTGGTCATACACACACGCCAGTTGTGAGCACTACGCACCTGGCCTTTTTGAAGAATATAACCAAAAAGATCTGTGTATGTTCTTCAAGGGCGTCCTCTTCTGGCATTTCCACTCACGACTGCCTTGTTCCTAGTATTTCTTAGTTTCCTTTCATTCATCCTCTCAACAAGACCAAACCATCTAAGCACAGGTACCTACTCTTTAAAAACAATATCACTCCATCTTTTAAACCACGAAGTTGTCTTTTCAAATAATAATTGAGAGAATACAATTCAAGATTGTCAAATAACAGTATCGTATCATGTATGAAAAACATGGTTCTCAACGATTTTATCATCAGTGGTGTAAAACCCACGTTTTACTGAAAAGGTCAAAGGTTATTTCGAATTTCATATTTGATTAACAGTAGTACAAATTCAATGAAATATCGTAATAGATAGCTTCTGTGAAATTGTTGAATCGACCTGGATTTGTTTGCAAGATTCATTCTCGGAATTTATAGTATCAAACTTTTGTTTTATCCCAAACGCTTTATTTCCGAAAAATTTACAGCGGAACAAACTTTATCTTTCTTTGTTTTCCTAAGAAATTCAATACGCAGCTAACACGAAAACCGAAAAATATCACTAGTAACGCAAAGACGCAACATAAGCACGAATTCATCTCGAGACGTTCATCAAGATCACGATTACAAAATTTACAAAACACTTAACCGAATTAATTTATGCTCGCCTAGTACTTACAGATTAAAGTGCTAAGTAAACATCCCAGGTGAGAATGTTTGTTTGTGTGTTAGGAATAAATAATATTGTCGTACCTGTGCATCTCCCGCGCTTGCTGGCGTCCTGGTACGCGTGTTAGCGATCGCACGGTCGGGGGCACACTGTCGCCTGTTGGTTAGTTAGGGTGGTCTAGGTGTGTATGGAGATGTTAGTACCAAGGTTATGTTATTTTTGTAGGCAGCTGGCTACTTGAAGAAAGTAGGTAGGTATTCTAGTCGTTAGTTTTAATTGTTAGGCAAAGTTTCATCCTGCAACTTCTGTGAGCAGGTAGGTACTGGAAATTCTTCTAAAGGATACTATTAAAAAAAAAGGTGATTGCATGATATATGACATGGTTAGAAAGGAAGTGACGATTGAGATGACGACAAATGGAGATGATGTATAGAAGAAAGAGACATGCTATGTTGATCTCAAATTAATTATGTCCTGGCCCACCGACTAATGGTAGCGGTTTTTAGTTGTAATATTTTCTTTCAAAAAAATCCCCATTCATTTCCTCATTTCCATCCTGTTTTTCACGGAACCAATTAAAAGTCATTCATCTAAAATAAACTGAAACGTCCACAACTTTCTAGCTCAAATAAAATCTCGCACGTACAACAGCTCTATACATTTCCCCCAAGTTCTCGCGGTGGGCGGGAGCCACTCGCCGCCCAGCAACAGTTTACCCGGTGTTGCCACTGTGAGCCGACTGGCTACGTCAAATATTCATTCATTACCAACACTTTAGTGAAGAACTTAAGTAGGGTAGTGACTTGATACTACTATGGTTAAAACAACTATACAAAATTATTACTTATAGGTACGTTAATATATCTATATATATACTAGCTGACCCACGCAACTTCGTTCGCCGTAGCGTGATGTCATTTAGCCTAAAGCCTCCATCAATAAATAGGCTTCCCAACACTAACATATTTTTTCAATTCCATTTAAATTTCTAATAAATAGTCAAGAATAACTGATCGAGTGGTAGTTGATCAGTTATCGAGCGGGATGAGAAATGATTAAATTACTAAAATGACTATTAAAAAATAGGCGTTGGTGACAGAAGAGTACAAATTTAGGGTAAAAAAAAAATGACAAAAAAAAAAAAAATTCTTAGGGGTGGACAACCCTTATCACTTAGGGGTATGAAAAAAAATAGATAGTAGCCGATTCTCAGACCTACTGAATATGCATATAAAATTTCATAAAAATCGGTCAGGCCGTGTCGAAGGACTATGGTAACTAACATTGTGACACGAGAAGTTTATATATTAGACAATAAAAAAACTACATGTGGTTCAGGTTTCGCAGATTGTGGTGACTGTTTCATATTTAGGTGGCACAGAAAAGGAACAAAATGTGGATTAGGTACTGATTCAAAAATCCAATGAAGCAGTTTTAGTTTATATCAAAATCGGGCTCGAGACTCCTTTTAGTGTTTTTCGATATTACTCGTGGATTCGGATTTAGTCATCCACGCACACTTTTAAAATTCACCTGTAAATAATATTAATATTAATAAATGTAAAAGTAACACTGACTCTCTTCACTTATTAACGGCAGGATGGACTTGGATGCAACTTGGCATAGGTACGACAAGAGGCTTGCGCACTGGCCGGATCTCCGCCGTGGGACCTGGAGGCGAAAGTGCTCGCGTCACTGCATAGGGGGCGCGAGGGCGCGCGGGCGCGCGGCGAGCGACTGACGCAGCGACACCTGGAGTTGCGTCGGTCGCAGCTGCGCGAGGTCCTGGTGGCGGAATGGCGGGACAGGCTTTCGAGCCCTTCCGCCGGCCTCATCACCATCGAGGCCATCCGGCCAGTGCTCGACCTGTGGCTCGGGAGAAGGCACGGCTCTCTGACGTTTCGTGCGACGCAGGTCCTCTCGGGGCATGGCTGCTTCGGGAGGTTCTTGTGTCGCATAGGCAGGGAGCCGGACGCTCGATGCCACAACTGCGTCGACTGTCGGGAGGACACGGCACGGCATACGCTTGCAGAGTGTGCAGCTTGGGAGGAGCCGCGCCGTGCCCTCATCTCTGTTGTAGGCGGTGACCTCTCGCTGCCGGCCGTAGTTCATGCTATGGTCGGCGGTGAGGAGTCCTGGGACGCGGTGGTCTCCTTCTGCGAGACAGTTATCGCGCAGAAGGAGGCTGCGGAAAGGGAGAGGGAGATCACAACCGCTCTCCCTGCCCGCAGCAGGCGCATCGGGCGTCAGAGGAGGGCATACGCTGCCCTCTTCCGGCCCCCCTAACTGGGTCCAGGGGCGGCGGACTTGGGGATGTCCGTCGCCCCTCACTCATCCGGACCCGAGGTGGCAGCGCGTGGTGTTCCCGTGCGCCCCTCTTTGACATAGCGAGGGGAGTTAAACACCTCACTCCCCTCGCCGACGCGAGGTGGCCCGCAGAGGCGGGCCGGCACCAGCCGGGGATTGCGGAAGTCGCTTACGTTCCCGCGATCCCCGGCGTAGGTGGAAGATGGAACACCGGGGTGGTTTTAGTCAGTAAGAGTCTGACAGACCCCTCCACCCGCCCCAGGGTGGAGGATTTCCATGAGGATTTCCCCCCGAGATCAAAAAAAAAAAAAAAGGTACGACAAGAGCATGTTTCGGTACAGGAGATATTAATAAGATACTTTTCGTCACGGAGGTATGTTATACCCTTGGGATAATTTCCAACGATCCGCCGCTGGCAGAAGCTAGTAAATTCAAGGAAAAGAGAAAATGATTTTTCACTTTCTATGGAAAATATTAAATTGCTTTCAATGTCTCTAAACTATTTTTCAACCAGGCACAAATATTTGGACCTGTCAGTAGAATATTTCAGCAGCAGTTCGAAGCCCGGTTTTCAGGTTGTTACTAAAACCTGTTTTTCTAAATGAACCATTATGTTTATTTTGTAAGTAGGTTAAACATAACACTTTTATACGTCAATCTTTTTTGGTCATTTTCAAACTAGATGCTGGTGTTTCCTAGCTGACTACCTTGAGAAGAATTACCGAGACAAACTTAGAGCCTGGTCAAATCATATGAGAACCATGTAGGTTAATCGTCTGAGGTGGTCTTTTGAGTAAGTATCACACAAATTTGAGTAAACCTGTCCGAAGACAGTGCATGAAAACTATTTTATTGCAAATACAACTTTTCTCGATCAAATCACCGATCTCAGGACCCCACGCTCAGCAGTCGCTCTTGCAACCCTTAAACAAAATGAACCCGTCATGATATTTATCGCGACACAACAATCTTTTTTTCCCAAAAAGTCAGTAACATTTTTACGCCAGCAACCCGACGCTCGCAGCAAAAGCTCCTATTATCCGTCCAATATAAATAGTCACTCACACTTACACAATTATCTCGCAGATAGAGGCGACCTATCTTTGTCGCATTATGTTGGATGCTGAGAGAACAAACACCATTTACCGTCCCCCGTGCAAAATCGAACTCTAAGTCGATGTGAAAAGGGTGGTGTTGGGTGAATTTGTGACGTTGTTTTTCGAATCTGACCCATATAGGTTTGATGTGTTGTTTTAGAAAGTCGTTTGATTGACGAGATCGATTTACTTTTTAATTTGTCGTGTCTGCTGCAGGGGCGGGTTATTAACTCTGCCGGGGTCCGGTCCGATTTATCTTAAGGTATAATTGTTTATTTGTAGGGGTTGATCAAGCGAAGCTGACGAGAAGAAAAAGGATCTTGTGGTTAAATAATAACAGCCGCATGGATCGATCTTCAAGGGTAAGCAATGCTTGCCGAGGTCGGTCTGTGGATGGGTGACCACCCTAACATACTGCGACTTCATTCGAAAAGCACGCGATGGGCCCCGGCTGCCATTTGTAGGTCTTTGAGAGTCATTACGGTTTACCAGAAGCCAGAAAATCAGACACCAGTCTTGCCAAGGGGTATCGTGTTACTGGGTAGTGAACACTCCATGTTAAATACTGGTATTCAGCTGCATACAGCGAAACTGGAAGCCGGCACCAACATAAGTAAAGATAAAGTGGTGACCGCAGGGAGATATTCCAGGGATAATAAATTAAGCACTCTCTGTTGAGGAGTGTGTAGCTCGTGGCTAAAGAATAACAGCCGTATGGATCGATCAAGGATCAAGCAACGCTTGCCAAGGTTGGTCTGTGGATGGGTGACTATCTTAACATATCGAGTTTCCTCCGTGCCTCGGAAAGCACGTTAAGCCGTTGGTCCCGGCTGTCATTTGTCTTTGGCAGTCGTTACGGATAGTCGGAAACCCAGTAAATCTGACACCAGACTTGCCAAGAACTACCGTGTTACCCATTTAATGGGTGTGGAGGTCTGGTAGGCAGCCACTCCACATAAAATACTGGTATTTAGCTTAATCCGGTTTGACTGGAAGCCAATCCCAATAAAGTTGGTAAAGGCGAGGTATATGACTCTCTGTTACTCGTCTTTAAATTAGATAATGGCAAAAAATTATTTCTTATAAAAAATGGTTTCATCACATCGATATTCTTTCTACTTGGACCTTCTCGTTGAAACACTAATAAAATATACATCACAACAAATAATGGCGGATTACTGCTGCGACAAACCATGATTAACACGGTTGGCGCAGTGGTTGAGCAATTGACTGCTGCTCTGCGTGTCGCGGGTTCGATTCCCGCACGGAACAATTATTTGTATGGCCTACAGATAGTTGTTCCGGGTCTGGCCGTTTGTGTATGTGACTTTGTATGTTTGTAAACGCACCCACGAAACAGGAGAAATTCCTAGTGTGGGGCAACGTTTATTTAAAAAAAAAAAAAAAAAAAATTGCACAACAGCGACCCACATAAACACAGTCCAGGTGACTTGCAATCATGCTTAAGTAACCACTTTGTGAGAAAGAAAAAACAAAACTTTATAATGGTGCGTTTACACGGGCAATTTTTTGAGCAATTATTGCTCAGCAACACGTATGGATCAATCTTAAGTAAATAGTGGGGCACTATGATGCACTATTATATAATCAGGTTAGCAATATACAAAAATATAACAGTAAAAGTAGAATCAAAATTGGTCGCAAAACAAACGAGACCTATTTTAAATAAATATACATATCTGTCCCCCAGCTGTATAGGCGTCATAGTATTTAACGTCAGAGTTGATATCGGCATTCTCTTTCTATAGTAGGCGCCAGATAAATGTGGAATAAAGTACATTGACCTTTCCCTAATAACTGTTCATAGGTACCTGAACAATTAAATATGAATCGTTTTTCATTATTAGACAATGTTAAGGATCACGAGAGATGATGATTCGGGACAGCTTTGTGTCATTAATTCCGTTTTTCAAATTAAAAATGTCAATAATTGAGGTGGGTCAATGACCGTTATTCCACGATTATCTGGCGCCTAAATTGTCAACTTTGAAGCTTTATAACTTCATCGCTGTTGAAGGTATTTTAAAAATTATTTACTAGAGCTAATACGTACCTACCTATTTTATTTTGCAAATAAAAAAAATGCATGCAAACTCCCTATTGTTTTGGCTAAATTGCTTCTATTGGGCTCTCTGTGTTGTTTTTTTTTTCAACTAATTTTCTCGTTATTGTCTAGTTTCTTGAAGTTGCTGCATATCGTTCAATGTTGTCATTGCAAAACATTTGACGCTTGCTGCCGTTGCCGTAAATCGCTTGAATGACGTGACGTCAAAATCAACCAGTATTGCTTATAATTGATCAATTTTCCGTGTAAAAGCATCTTAACACTAACGTATACAAACAAGGTCTTTTTTAAGCATGGGTAGTCCTCAAATGACTCATTCCGCTCTGGGCGGAGTGGAAGGAAGTGTCAACAGACTCATTCTTGTTTTTTTTTTTAAGGATAGGAAATCATCAAATGACTTCTTCCGCTCTGGGTGGAGTGGAAGGGCGTGTCAGACTTACTGACTAAAACCCATCCGTGTTCCTTCTAAAGCCCTTTGCGTTTCAGGGCCGCGGTGACTCTTTCGAACAAATTCCGCAACGTCAACAGACTCTTACTGGCTAAAACCCATCTGTATTCCTTCAAACACTCTTTGCGTTCCAGGGCCGCGGTGACTCTTTCGAACAAATTTCACAACTCTGGCAGGATACATACAATGTTGGAACCAGAATAAGGAGGCTTATGTAATCTTAAAACAATGACAATTTTGATAATACAAAACTCGTATCGGTCCATGCCAGTTTTAGAACCTGCAACCTGTTGCTTTAAGACTAGCCTGTAATCCTCTGAACCACCGAGACCCACCCCTCCGTGCTGAATGAAGATCTAAAGATAAAGTAAGCTTTAAATAAATAATTTTACTTTAATTAGCTGTCTGGTTGTTGAGTTTAATTGTGTTTGGTTTACACGGAGTTGTTTCTTTGCGAGGGTTGGTAGTAAAAGGTCCGTTTAGGGTTCCGAACGTCCGCATGAAAAAACCGGAACCATTGATCGCTCGTGCGTCTATCTGACCGCCTGTCTTCAAGACCGATTCAGTATTTTGGTAACATTATATGAATTTCTGTGATCCAAAAACGATTGCTTATCGCGTTTGAAGTTATTTAAGAATATATATGAAAATTAAATAATGCCTCGGAGGCAATACAAAGTGTAACAGAATAAACGCAATACCTTAATTAAAAGGGGTGCATAATGATGAGTACCTACAATAGTATTCATCATTATGCACAACTTTTACTTCAAGACCAACACTGAAATCGCGAAGAAATGTCGACTGCCCCATACATTTCTGTGCGCACAATTCGTCAAAATGTACTGAACAGCAGATTTTTTATTTCGCTTCGGTTTTTGTCCCATACCTAGTGAAAGTTGTTCATAATGATGAGTACCCCTTTTCAGTATTTAGTTTTGATTTCGTTTTGAAATACAATTAGAAACGAAATTAAAAACAAAAGAAAAGTTTTTAAAAACAATTTAAAAAATAAAATTCTCAAAACAAAATAGATAATAGTTTTTTTTTTATTATTACTAACATGAAAACCTAAGAAGGAAGAGGTTGGAATCATTAAAAAAAAATCGATCGGAACCCATAGCGCGCGAGTTCGACTCACACTTGGCCGGTTTTTCTTGTTTTTTTTTTACCACGTGAGTTTTGCTAAATTTGCTTAATTTTTGTCCTCGTTGATTGAAAACATTGCATCAATAAAATCAAAAGTTGTCGTTGTGTGATATATCTGCTAGATTTAGGTTGACCACCCGACAGGATTTATTTTGAAACCAACTTGCTCCGTTATCAAAAACTTCTGAATCACAAGTTTTTGATAACGGAGGAGGGAACAAGAGACCAAAACAGCTAAACGGGTGTTGTTTATAAAGTGAATGTCGCTCATAATACTAATTGACAAGGGCCCACCCAGTGTCGCGTTACTGAGCCAATTTCCGCTACACTACCACCCTTTTATGGTGGCCTGGTACATAGTTTCCTACTATACACATCCTATCTCCATTTATTAAATGCTAACCAATAAACTCGGTACTTATCGTGATATTAAATTACAATTTGCTTGAGGCGTTAATTAAGTCCACCTACGTTAAATAAACAATGTAATGTAAGGTAATCCCTACTTAATATTGAGAAAGTTTCGATGTTTGTCTGTTTGTTACCTCTTCACTTCTTAACGGCATAAAAAAGTAATATTGTTTGTAAAAGGCAATCAGAATTATCATATTTTGCTGAAAATTAATAAAGGCAGTCCCCTCCAACGGCCCGCCACCACTTCCTAGTGTTTTAGCTGGGAAGAATTATATGGATTGACAGTTTACCTCGTGATCAATTCACCGAAGCCTTCACTTCGACATGTTTACAGAATCGACCGGCAGGACAGTATCGTTAACGTACGTGAATTTTGAATATAAAAACGACAACCCCATAGTATTTTGGTTTAATTTTATGCGAGACACATTATACATAGTATCCTATTAAAATGAATACTATATGCGACACGAGTATTATAGTTAAAGTAAAATTTGACGTTACATTTACAACATTACTATACGTCAAAAATGTTCGTGCCAGGCCCTCTGCTACTGATACGCTTAGTAAATATAGCACCATTAATGAGCTAGGCAACAGGGCTATATGGAAATGCTTAACGGGCCACACGTGGTCTACAGGAAGGCCTAGCCAAACTGCAGACCACGTGTGGCCTGCAGGTCAGCCTAGTAGGATAAGCCAGAAGAGTGAAGTAGCGGGAAAAAGCGGATATATGTAGTCCTAAGTCCGTCTCAATTTTACAGTTGGTACATCCTATATTTTAATCAACCCTTCGGAAAACAAACAATAGCCTGCTGAGTACATTCATTTCTCTCCCTATTTCATTTCTCTTAGTACAAATAGCGCGAAATTAGTCAGTCCGTTGGATACGGAATGAATCACCCTTTGAAGAGGGAAATTATTCAGCTTTAGACTGTTTTAAATTATGTATTCAATGGCACTAACGAGTGAAAATATCAAAACTGTGCAATCAGGCTCCTTTAGAAACATCGGCTTCCTGATTTCAGTACCTCGGCATGAATGTTTGTAATCCTATTTATGAGAAAGCAAAAAAACAAGGTAATGGATTCGTGCCTTATCCCATGTGACATATGCATGCCAAACCTCGAAGTTCACAAAAATAACAAAAATCATAATCACATGTCAATGGGTATGGAGCGTAGCATGATGAACATTAATAGGGTACAAAAATAAAGCGCACAGATATAAGATCGAAAACCCAGCACAAAAATTAAAATGGAAATGAGCCGGACATGTAGCGTGACTCAAAGATGTTGTCTTTCATCTTCGATGGGCCAAAACGGTAACATCATGGAGGGAACCACCAGGCCAGTCAGACGTTAAACGCGCACTGGGAGGATGATATTAGAAGAATATCTGGACCACAATGGAAGCAAATAGCCCAAGATCGTGAGAAATGGCAATCCTTGGAAGAGGCCTTCACCTGAGAGAGGTTCCTAACAATATACATCAATAAGTATCATGTACTGTTAAGTTGCTAACTTCTTTTCTCTAACAACAAAAAAACAAAAAAAAATCTACAAAAAAATATCCATAAGTGCAACCTTGTGAATTAATTATAGATTATTTGTTTTAATTTTAGTGTAACACTCATTAGGAAATAAAAGGCTTTTTTTTATTTCTTTTACTATGTGAATATAGCTTTTGTGAAACTCTATAGATACTGTCATATTTTTTTATTCAGTCCAAAACCTAATCAAAATCCTTCTAGGTGAGAGTTCTGAGCCACCTCGAAGCAGCACTTCCAGTAGGCGTCCAGGTCGCCTCGCCACCGCTTCCTAGGCCAGCCACGGCCAAAAAAAAACTACACAAATAGTATTGTTCATGTTTTTTAATTGATTGACTTGTATAATTAAAAAAATAAATCCAAGACAGTAAAAGTATTACTACTACCTCAAATACGCACAAACAGAAAACAAAACGACGAAACTCAAAAACTTAAGTACCAGGGCAGCAAAAATGGTTGTGCAGTTACTTTGACCACAACACATGTGGCAGACCAACCACTCCAGACCTCTCTCCTCAGCTAAGTTTACCAGGATACTATCAGCGTTATAGAGTAAGTAGTCTTGAATGGGCTTCCATAGGTAGTACAGGAATCCTTCTAGCAATATTATTGTTGTTGGTACCTGAAACGAAATTATTAACGTGACACCAGGCTATTGGCTCATCATCAGTGCATTGCTGAAAAAGGATGAAGGATGTGATGGAGGATGAATTCTTCCTTAAATCAGTCTTTTAGCTTATATTTGTCCACCATCACTTCACTATCGGGAGCTTCCAACTTGTTCTAGTTCTAGTTCCAACCCACTGCTGTTTTAAGGGCTACTTCCTTTAGTATCATGCCTCCCTGGTATGTGTTAGTCTATTTCATACCACACCCTCGGTAGACAGAAGTCAACGGAACAGTTTAATAATGGACTTACCTCTAAAATTAAACAAAGTAAATTCCATTTTCTGGACTCAAGGAAAGGAAAGACATCAATTTGGCGAAGAATTAGGCAAATGCTCAATAGGTAGACAAGGTTTGACGTGAAGAACTTGTTCCTCAGTATCTTAGCTAAAGTAAAAGATAAATGAGTGAGTAGATTATGCAATATGTATAGAAGGGATAAACAGTGTCTAGTAATAGAATCATGAATGCAGTGACGGATTTAAGCAAGCCCAAGGCTCTTCGAGGAGCATACTCTACTTTCACATCTAGGTACTGCAAGATACTTAAATGCAAGTCATGAGGAATGGTAAAGTAAAAAAACCGGTCAAATGCCACTTGATTTAAACAAAAATAAAGCACTTTTAAGCTTAATATTTCGCAAGCGGATCTTCGGATGGAAAAATAGCTTTGGAAAACCCTCAATATTTTCAAACGACATATCCCACCATGAGGTTGACGATAAATTAAAATATTCTACCACTTTGTCGGCATGATTAATAATATGTATACCCATACCATATTTCAACTTTCTAGCGCTAAGCATCTCTGAGCTAAACCGCGGACGGACAGACAGACAGGCAGACGGACATGGCGAAACTATAAGGGTTCCTTGTTAACTACGGAACTCTAAAAAAAGTTAGACGTCGGCTCAAGCTAGCATTTATGCGCACGTACATAGTACATACTAACAAACTCTGTCGCAATTTGCTACAGAGGTTTTGGGATGAGGTTCTAAAAAATCTGAAAGCGCGTAAAATATTTGCCATACGAGTAGATACTTACAGTCATACAATATGTGTATTTCGTTAATAAGAAAAGATAAGGCTACCACAAGAGCGATGAGGTTTGTCATAGAATTATTGATATTCTACTTAAAGTAGGTGTTTCGAATATTAGAAACATATAAATCTAAAAACAACATAATAAACAAACGTGACATTTCAAGTTTATGGTGAAATCACATAGTTTTTCCCTAAATCATAATATGACCTTTTTTCTGCAACATGCAGTTTTTGCAAAATAAAACTGCACTATTTTCCATGTAAAATAGTTGTAGGTACTAGGAGAGCACAATGTAATAGCTGGTTAAACACGTGTGTGGGCTGTAAACTTTTACAACCACTCGTGCATAATGTTGCCAAGTAGTGTTTTGTGTTTGTGTGTTAAATTCATAATTTAATTATGAAGTGGGTCACCTAAAATAGCAGTAACTCCTCAAAGAGGGGCCCCTCTTTGAGGAGTGGCTGGAGAGGCGCCACGGCGTCCTCACCTTCCGCCTTACGCAGGTACTTACCGGACACGGCTGTTTCGGGAGGTACCTGTTTCGGATTAAGCGGGAGGACACGCCCGGGTGTCAGCACTGTGAGGATCGCCCGGAGGACACGGTGGAGCATACGGTGGAGGTCTGCCCTGCTTGGGCAGAGCACCGCCATGTCCTCGTCGATGCGATCAGCGGCGGCGACCTCTCGCGTCCGGCCCTGGTTGAATCCATGGTTCGGAGCGAGGAGGCTTGGGAAGCGGTCACCTCCTTCTGCGAAGCAGTAATGCTAGCAAAGGAGCAGGCGAGCCGCGCGAGGCGAGGGAGAGACAAGGCCTTCGCCCTAACCGCCGCTACATAAGAAGACGCCCCGGGTGTCGGGATTCGTAGGGCGATCCCCGGCCACCGTAGGCGCGGGTCTGCGGACGGCGAGTGTTGGGTGGCTCGCTGTCCGATCACCACCAGGCCCGGGTCGATGGCGCGTTGTGTTTGACGCGCGCCTCAAAAAGATGTCAGCATTGAAGAAGGGGCCCGCTAGGGCCAGAGCCTGCCAGGGTTGCGGAATTTGTTCGAAAGAGTCACCGCGGCCCTGGAGCGCAGAAGGCTTTGGAATGATCACGGATGAGTTTTAGTCAGTAAGAGTCTGACACGCCCTTCCGCTCCACCCAGAGCGGAAGAAGTCATTTGATGATTTCCCATCCTTAATAAAAAAAGGGTCACCTAAAGTGCAAGTTTTTCTCCACCAGTGATGATTTAATTTATAAGGTAAGTATTGTTTTCTCGTGGCTAAGTCAATATAGCAGCACAAGTTGATCTACAGAATTAACTAACGCTTGCGGAGGTCGGTCTGTAGATGGGACAACCCATTACATACCGAAACTCCTCCGTGCCTCGAAAAACACGTTAAGCCGTTGGTCTCGGCTGTTATTGGTAGATTTTTAGCCAGAAAATCTGATAATATTCGTACCAAGGGATATCGTTTTACTCAGTTACTGGGTATGGAGGTCAGATAGGCAGATAAAACACTGGTACTTAGTTACATTGTTGGCTAGGCAAAAACCCAGACTGGTGGTTTCTTTTTTACACACACATTAGTCTTTACATCTAGTTTAAAAGATTTTAAAATTACTACAAAACTAAATGTCAGTTCAAAGTCAAAGTCAAAGACAATTTATTTATTTCAACTAGACCATTAAAAGGCACTTTTAAACGTCAAATTTACATTTTGAAATTAAAATATTAATGACTGTAGTTAGTCCATTCGCAAAAAGTAGATTCTAATGGAGAAGAACGGACAAGAAACTCCATAGTTACTGTTTTCAAATATAAGTTTTACAATATTTTGCGTCCTCTGAAAAACTAAAAAAAGTTGAAGGAAAATAATTGTAGTTGCATATTAAGAATTCTATATCAACTTCATCTGTTGAAACATAGGCTAATGACGATGAAAATTACGAAAATTGGCTTCCGTGGTGAAGGCCAATTTTAAAATAAAATAAAATTGGTGTACAAAACTTGACAAAACATAGGGATATTATAATTATATATGTGTTTTTTGAATTCCTTTGGCCACCAGCAAGATCCGTTGCCTTTAACGAAGTTCAAGACCGCCCATACGGCACGGGACCTTGTATCACGTCAAATAAATCAATACCTCCTTTAACAATATACACGCCAGGTCCTAAAATAGTAACGACTCGAAATAAATAAACTATGTATTGTCATTGATTAAGGCCGTGTACTCAAACGTTAACGTAGTTTGTACCTTGATTGAATTCTTTATAACTTTCTACGATGAAAACAGAAATATGAAAGTAATACATAAAGCTGTACTGAATTAAATTCTACTGGCGCAATCCTTCCGTTAGATTTGTCACCTAGCAAGATTTGTAGCGAAGCTGATTGCCCAAGGTCAGATTATACGACGAGAAAAGACTGGAGGTTGTTTTCAGATTACGAGATTACGTACAGCTAAGAAGATTAATTCCTTGCCGGAGTCTGTGTTTCCTGATAGCTACAATTCTTAAGTCAAGAGTGAATAGCTTATTTCTAGGTAAACGTGCTCCATTGTCGACCTCATCATAGCTTTCCATCGGGTGACATTGTGGACAAACGCGAGCCGATCAGAAATTATAATACTTTCAGAAAAGTCCCCTACTATGACGTTTCATTTGTAAAAAAGGATAGTGTTTTACGTCTTGTTTAGGTTCGTCTCCATCTCACCACGCAATCATGATGGCAATGATACGTCATTTAAATACAAGCTAGCCTTTGTCCACGACTTCGTTTGTATAGACTCTAAAATTGGATCCAGAGAAAAGAGGATGGGCTTTTTATAATGTTATTGATTATAGTATTGATTAGCAAAGAAAGCAAAAAAATCTGGCAGGAATTATTTAAAGAAGAATATTAGGCACATATATTTGGTCATAGAACACCATAAATTACACTGAGAATCTATGGAATCAAATAAAATACCAAGACAAACCACTAACTTTTTAACATCAATATAGTATGGAAGAAAAATAACATCTGTTCACTTTTATTTAAAATAACTTTTTTACTTCTTTTCGTTAAATGTTTGATTGAATATTCAGGTTTTACTGGATATTTTACGACTTTCCATATTAGTTTACGATTATTTCTTGACCGAAACTTATTTCTATAAGTGATTTCAAACAAACCTACGATACGAAAATACGCAGAAGATCTTCAAAGAGCGCAAGAAAAACAAATGTTAATGCAAGCCTCGGCACAGTTCTAAAAGAACTGATTCAACCAAAATTCTGAAACACAAAGAGAAAAATCATAATTTCCTTAGAAAACCCATCTGCCTTTACGACGACGCAGTCATAAAATGCGAACATAAAACATGTTATCGAAGTTCACAGAAACTCATTACAAATGGAAATCAGAAACTTGGATTAAAAATTTAAGATGAAACCAAAATGATTAGAAACATTAACGCAGACATAATTAAAACTGTCTTTATTTCAATAGTTGTGAACGATGTGCTTAGTATAGAAGCTACAGATCTATCTTCAGAAGATGATAAGGTATTTACTCTAAATGAAGATGAAGACGGTATCAACATTTATGAAAGACATCCACAATTTGATATTAAAAAGAGTATTCTAAGACAGAAAGAAGAAGAAAATGAAGAAGATATAAAAGCCCTTCTCGAAGAGAAGTATAAGTTTAGAAATGATGAAACGTCTACGAGGTTCAAAGTGGCCCGCGAGGAGAGGGCTGACTTTAAAGGTTTGTTTATAGGCTTATTACATTTCAAATAAGGTGTGAACATGAAAAGAAAAGCCAGGAGTAAAAAAAAAATTGAAATTTAATTTTGTAGTAAAAAGAAATACAAGCAATTTATACATTATACATTTGAAGAGATAAACATGGGCATGAATACTTTGTTTTGAAATTTGATGGATGAATACGAATTTCATTTGAACACTGCAAATGATAGTGGGACTAGAATAGTATGACATTGTAGAAATTAAAGCAGTATCAAAGAGACTTTGTTGGTGTCGAAATATTACTATCCATTTAAAACTATCATATATATATATATATATATATGATAGTTTACCTTAATCTTATTCATCAGGTGTGAAATCCTTACATTTTCTATTCTCCTAGTATTTCCCGAGAACCATGACGATCGTAACATAGCATGGGCCTTCCGATCATTTGCGGTGCGCCGTATCGTGGGTGGCATGGAGACCACTGTCAGCATGTACCCATACAACGTGGCTATATCCAGAAACGCAAAGCATTGGTGTGGAGGATCCATTGTTGATGAGCAGTGGGTGCTCACGGCGGGACATTGCTTGGAAGCGTAAGTAGCATAGAAGAACCAAAACCCTAGCTAATCTTTATGGACTAACGTCAAACGAAGGCTAAATTTAATTTAACTAATTCAATAGTTTGGTACAAGAAAAATAGATACAGATAAAGATAGACCCATGTAATAAGGATTTTTTGTATAACAGTTGTGTAACTATTTTGGGGTACAATTAAGAATATTCTACTTCTCTTTGTTGAAATGTTCTTTACACTTTATACTTTATAATTATCAAAGATCTGTTTCTTTTGATATATTCTTAGAATTCATTAACGATTATTTAAACATACATACATTTAAGCTTCTGATATCCAAAGTATCTATTAGTTTTGATTCATTGTGATTGAATAATCAAATCACGGAGTTTCAATTACGCATGATATGGTTGTCACAATTTCAAATATAGATTTTCATAACTGTAGAAGTTGGTGTCGTGAACTTTATGACATTTATTGGAAATGGTATGTAGTGTGATTTTATAATGCGTTAACTTGCAGAGCTTTTGATGGTGACAAGAAGAAACTACAGCCGTTCATCATCAGAGCTGGGAGCTCGTTCCATAACCGAGGAGGTTACCAGGCGAGGGTGAATAAGGTGTGTCTTAAATCTTTGCTTAAGTCAAGGAAGAAATATAGATAATCGTAGTGTATTTAATATCCGCATCAAATGGACTCAATGCATGTGTGCAACAATCATTAACATGGGTAACATTTTCTAGTAAAGTGGTTTAGGGCAACACATATCAGGTAACGCAACCTCCCACAAAGACAGAAATTATTTAGGAAATCATAAATCATCTAACCAGAAATATGTCTTTGCTTGAACAATGACGATCACTGTTGTCTATATCTAGCGGAGAGCCGTGACCTGCATCAAATTATTTAACATGATCATACAATAGATTTTCTCTTTAATCGAGCACCTAAGACACAAAATGGTTAGTAAAACTTACTCTCTACCAATCAAACCAGACAACATAACAAATTATAACAGGTTACCATTGCGAAATTGCACAACAGCAACCCACATACATATAAACAGTTCAGGAGACTGGCAATCATGCTTAGACTACCTAGACCCCCGAGAGCAGAATAGGCAGCACGGATTTCAAGAACCCTGTCTACATTTATAGGTATTCTTCCCCCACAAGTACGTGCCCGGCAACGCAGACTTTGACTACTCGTTACTGCGTCTCGACCGGCCCATGCCGATAGGAAGGAACATTGCCGTTCTGAACCTGCCCTCCAAGGATTACCAGATGAAGGAGAACGATATCCTCATCGTCACGGGATGGGGGAGTACAGATGTGAGTGACATTGACTTGGCAGATAATAATAATATTTTGGATATACTAACTTGACTACTAAGTCGGAAATTTTGGGAAAACGGGTTAACGGGGTAGAAAGTCCTATGTCTTAATCACTAGATAAAGATTCTTGATATTTTAAAATTATGCTAGATATTTTTTTTGACAAATAATGTTATCCAGTAACTGAATTGTGAAGATCAGATAGTCAGTAGCTCCAACTTGAAAAATGCTGGTATTTAGGTGTATTCAGTTTTAGTACCTAGTAATACCCTGTGGAGAAACAAGGTAGATGATGATTACGCCAAGACCCCAGTTGATTCCAATAAAATTAGCCTTCGAAAATATTTGAAGGATTTCAAAGCTGATTTCATCATCATTGCTTCTAGGCTAGCAGTGTAAAGTTAAATACATCGGTGCTTCACTGGCTTAGCTCCTACTCAAAAAATCAGCGCTGCCTTCATACATAATGCTTGCTAGCGTATATTCGAATGGTGTTTATGATGCTTTAAGTAAGCAGTAAGGCGTCTTATGACTCATGTTTTCATTTGTAAACAGGAGTCCGGTTTTGGGCACATCCCGGATCGGTTGAGGTTCGTTCCGGTCCCGGTGATGCGGCTGGACGACTGTCAGAAGTCGTACCGGTTCTATATTACGCCTCGGATGCTGTGTGCCGGATATGCTACCGGTGGGAAAGACGCTTGCAATGTAAGTGAAAATACCTGTTAACTTCTTATTTGTTTGGTTTTTGACAGGGCTGTTGGACATAATGATGAATATTAGCTAGTTAACTAGCTATCTAAAGCAAGGTTTCTAAACTGACACTAAGAATGCTACGACTACCTAGTTCAAAAGAGAACTGACCTGAAAATTCAAAAGTGCCTGTAAATGATTTAGTTGAAACAATTGCTTTGAATTTGAGTTGAAAAGGGTCACACATAAACAAAAGGTACCTACTAGGGTGTCATAAAGCTTTCAAAATATGCTGTGACGCAAGGTATGACTTGATGGGAACGACCATCAATTACAGAGAGCTTTATAAACATTCCTACTCCCAGCACGATTCCGGCGGCCCAGCAGTTCGCGATGGGGTACTACTCGGCATAGTCTCCTTCGGCGGCAAGCAGTGCGGGGACCCCCGCTCCCCAGGAGTCTACAGCAGGGTGTCAGAAATCACGGAGTGGGTGGAAGACACCATCATGAATAACGAAGCGAACACCGTGTCTGAACTGTTGCCCAAGATACAGAAGGCGAGGTTGCGAGAAAAGGAATTGCAGAAGTAAGTTTAGGGAGCTAAAACGTTATGTTAACCAAAAATTCCCAGTATAAGATGATCTCTCTCTGTTTGAAAAGGCAATGTTAGGTCAGCTTGTACTGGATATTACCTATTGGAATAGACGATGAATCAAGCTCTCATAGTACGGTAAGCAATGCGTGCTCAGCTTATACTGGAATATCGTCTATCCTAATATATAAAATTATTCCTTTACAGAATGAATGAGTGACTGACTTACAACGCACAGCTGAAACTACTGGTCGTAGAAAGCTGAAATTTGGCATGTAGCTTTTCTACACTCTGTAAAGGCGCACTAAGAGAAATCCCGAAATTCCTACGGGAACGGGCAAATACGGGAAATGCGCGTACGAAATCGCGGGCAACAGCTAGTAGCTTTATAATAGTCGCCGTAGCGATGATTATGAATCAGTATCTATGAATATTAAAAGGGGATTTCATATAATGGAGAACTTGATTTCTTCCAAAACTAACTTAATAACTGTTCCAGATTCAAATCACGAGTAGAAGACAAGAAAAATAAAATCAAATCCTGGCTCCGTGAGACACTGAGGTCACCAACATTCATAGAACTAGCCAAAAAGAAACTCATGGAAGCGGGGTTCCACACAAGAAGATCCGATGATCTTGACACGCCAAATGTGAGTAATCCAGATGATAGAATGATAGACGAAATTAATTTAACAAATATGATTAATGATAGAATAATAGAGGATGGTGATGGTACTGAAGCGGATAAATTGCTGAGAACTTTGGCATTGCATGAAGTCATGATAAATGACGAAAGCAGAGAAGCGTTTCCTCAGAGGGCTCAGTCAAATGAGAGCGACAGCATTGAGAGCTTTATAGCTTATATAAGTGGAAGTTGAAAATAAAATTGTTAACAAACTGTTGGGTTTTATTTAACAGCTATTTCTGTAAAAATCTATTTTTAAGACAGCGTCATCTATGATTTTTATGTAAAACTATTTAAAAAGCTAGCTTCCTTAGATTTTAAAGAATGTTGCTTACATTTTACAGATAAAAATAATGTTTGATTTGAATGATTGTGCATAATCAATTTATTAAAATAATTAGTGCATACGTGTTTAAAGTACTACAGATCGTAAAATATTCATTATGTAACAAAATAAATGTGAAAACTGGTTTATTCTATTCGATAACAGATGACGCTGAATAATTAGTGTTGCTATTCACTGCTAGATGGCGTTCATTGTGGCACTTCAAACTTCCCAACTTCCTTTTTCGTGCCATACAATGTAACCTATTAATTTAACATGATTTGATTGTCCGTACGAAACTATAGAGAGAATTAGTTTAATATTCACGCTCTTGTATAAGTCACCGTCTAAAGAAAGTCGCATGGTTCTATTCTAAGATATGAGTGCTCAGTGCCTCTTTGGGAGAGGCATTTTGTCAAGCATGCTCATTTGATTGATTAGGCATCAAGTATAAGAATTATTAATGCTTGTATAATACACGGCACAGGTCAAGCCTAGCTTCAAGAGTCAACTGCGGGCACAGCGTCTTGTAAGTCCCATCCGAGGTCGGTCCGAGTCCAGACGGCGTAGAGTTACAGCTAGAACGAAGTAGGTACGTACAGTGAAAATATAGATAGGGTAGGGAGAGACGGAAAGGGAGTTGGAAGGTGGTGAATGCGGAGATGTACCTCACTCGATTAAATTATATCGATAATAAATTATTGGCTGCTTCCAGTTATTGGTTTATTTTATTGTATTACCCACTAAATGAGGAGCTCGTGGCTAAATAATAACAGCCGCACGGGTCGATCTTCAAGGTTAAGCAACGCTTACCTTGGTTGGTCTGTGGATGGGTGACCATCTTAACATACCGAGTCTCCTCCGTGCCTCGGAAAGCACGTTAAGCCGTTGGTACCGGCTGTCATTTGTAGAACTTTGGCAGTCGTTACGGATAGTCAGAAGCCAGATAATCTGACACCAGTCTTGCCAAGGAGTACCGTGTTACCCAGGTAATGGGTTGTAAAGGTCTGGTAGGCAGCCACTCCACGTAAAATATTGGTATTCAGCTGAATCCGGTTTGACTGGAAGCTGACCCTAATATAGTTGGGAAAAGGCTAGGTAGATGATGTATTACCCACTAAATATTACCTATTTTAACTCGCTTAAAATCCAGTATCTTGACTTGTCTCACGAGGTTGCCGATAGTCGTTTCAGCCAATGGCTTAATAGCAACGACTCTCGACCAACACCTTAGGAGGCACTCGCAACTGAACCAAGAGGTTTATTAAAAAAGCGGGGCTTCTGGACAGAGCTCGTACTTATTGTTTAGAGGTTCCCTTCTCTGGAGCCCTGATCACTGGTAGCTTGTTCTCTGTTCCCGATACCGATGGGCGGTGGATGGATTTGCATATATGTATATGGACAAACAATGACCTTTTATTCCCGGGAATTAAACAGCTGTATAGTATTCATATAATAAGAATGTCATGAAAACAAATAAATTATATATTCAAATGGTCCTTAATTGAGACCACACTGCCTAGTTCTAACATTAAAGGATTCAATGACTCATTTTGAACATGGATACGAATCACACGGAAATTCAATTTTAACTAATGATCCATTGTCGAATGGCCAAATTACTGAACATTACTTAATTAATTTATTCTATGTATTGATAACAAACATCAGTTAACGACGAGTATAAAACCTGAGTGGATAAAATAACAAACTGTTGCGTCACGCTGGAGGACCAGGATCGCAGAAGATGCGAGAAATGTGCGTAATGATGTTCTACGATCATCATCATAATGATTATAAGGCAGACGTAGTTAGGTGCTTACCTGACCTACCTTTATGTACTGTTGTTTGGTATAAATAAAACTAATTACGAGAATTTTCTAACATGCATTTTCTCGCATCCGTGAGATATAGGGAAAATAATAATGAATGTTTAGGAAAATAATAATTGTTCAAGCTGGTCAGTAAGGTTGAATTGGCTGATAGACTTGGGCTTCTAATTCAGGTATGACGTGCTTGAAATTATTGGTACCTATGAAAGGACCGGGTAATAATACTTTATAAGCCGCCAATTGTGTCACCCTATGTAGTGTTTTCTGCTTTTAAAGTGTATTCTATTCCGTTTTAAGTACCTACCAGGGGTATTACTACACGTATAAGGCATAGACTGAGCAAGTTTTGATCGCCAACAGTTGCATTAGACGACACCACGAATTTAAACACTAACGATTTTGGGAATACACGTTGTACTTATCTTGAACGTAGGTACGAGTACAAATAAAGAGCGGAATTCCCTGCCGGAGTCTGTAGCCAATCAACAATAACATATTCTAATGTTCAAAGGCAAGAAAGTAGTGCAACAAACTCCCCAGCTACACCACTGACTGTATAGCAATAAAAAACTAACGAATCTATACAGTTCCGAATTTTAAAATCACTTAAGGAAACAAAATTTAAATTGTAACGCTCCACCAGATGAACGCCATTCAACTGTGAAACATCCAAAAATAATTTGTGAAAATACCATTTAGGTTATGTAAACCGTTGACATAATAACCTTAGCTCTAGTGACTTGCCACAGAGCACAGAGATGCCTCGGCGGCCGCTATTCTATACAAAGTGTCATCATGTCGGCGATGGCGATCGTTGAGAAGGACCAAAATTTAAAGAGATTGATCCCGTGACGTTTGGACAGCGTTCCCATCCATTTTTTACATTTTTAACCGACTACAAAAACGGAGGAGGTTACCAATTCGGGTGTTTATATTTTTTATGTATATTTCCGTCATATATTAACAAATTTACAAAATTATTTTATTGTTCGAAAGAGATTATTTCTAAATAGTCCCATTTAAATTTCTCTTAATCTAATGAAAAAATTCGGAGATAAACAATTAAATAGATAAAGAATGGTTGGAATTTTTGGAACCAGCACTAAAAACTGAAAAAAAAACTTTTTAAGAAAAAATACAACCAATTACCTAATAAAAACCATTAAAATATACAAAATAACTTTAATTTTGGAAGTCGGTGTCCAAAAAGAAAAAAACTACACGAGAACAACCGACTTCTAGTGGTTTTTATTTGGAAGTCAGTTGTATTTTTTTCCAAAAAAGTGTTTTTAACAGTCACCTTCGCCGCGCTACCTTTTACAGAATGTCACTTAACTAGAGTCTTTAGTCCACCAGGTTAAGCATAGACATAAAACTGGGTATTTACTATGACGTCTACAAACCATCATGGTTCCAGTCTGAGAGAGAGACGGAGCTATACTGGAAGAATAACGCTATTCTTTATTCACAACGCAATCATGATGACAATGACATTGTAGAGGTATGCGGAACAGTGAGTAAAGTCCCACATACCTTAATAAAAAAGAGAGGATCCTCTGACCAGACGGTTGTTGTGTCTGGTGGGCAACTGCCCGATAGTTGATATTCGGACTGTTGTATATGTTATAATCACACGGAGAACTTCGCTTGCGCGATGCAGGATAGATGGCGTTGCGGTTCTTTTTGTTGCCGTACAAATTTCGCTCTTTGCTTTTGTGGCGGAATTGATGCCGCTACAACACTTTATACATAGCTCGGTGACAGAAGTGTGACATGTGTTAATCAGAATTTTAGAAAAGGCAACACTTATCTTTTTGTCTCTGTTACACTTTTTTTCCTATATTCATTTGACAGCCAGACAGCGAACGCTTAGACCAGGGATCGGGCTATGGTATGTCCAATACCTTTAATGAAATCCACCACTGCTGCATTTTCAGTGCTACATTTTTTTTAGTACATTGATACTGCCGTCGCTGGCAGTGTGTCAGTTCTATGCTCTGTGTTCAACACAGTTAGTTGTATAATAATGTTTTATTGAGAGTAACCAGAAGTGGTCAGAAATAAGTACCTACGTCCTCAAGTTTAAGTTCGTTATGTCATTTTATTTCGACATCGCTGTTTTGAACAGAGGAAGCAAAAGTCAAGAATTTGTGTTAGTTTTTTTCAATAATGTCGTCTTGTTTTAGTATTTGTATATCACACCTCAACGGCTGAGCGGATCAAGATGACACTCGAAACGCGGATAGTTTGTGATCGGGATTTATAAGTACTACGTACTATTAATGGACATATGCTTTTATGGGATACTTCTCGACTTTCACTAAAAAGTTGATGGTGATCATTAATTAAAACTGGCCAAGTGCAACTTGGACTTGCACACGAAAGGTTCCGTACCACAAGCCGAAAAAAACATGTTTCTTGTGGGGACCCCTTTTATTTTTAATTTTATTTCATTTTTATTATTTGTTGTTATAGCGGCAACAGAAATACATCATCTGTGAAATTTGATGATGACTTGACATAATTTCAACTGTCTAGCTGTCATGAAATACAGCCTGGTGACAGACAGGCTGACGGACAGTGGAGTCTTAATAAAAGGGTCCCGTTTTTACCCTTTGGGTACGGAACCCTAATAAAAAACTAAGTACGTCTCCCAGAATAAAAAAGCAACCAAAGGTGGACGTAGGTACCAGTTTACCTAGAGGTATATGTATATAGGTATGTATGTTAAGTAAGCCATTAATGCTTCTGGTATCTTTTATCAAATAAAATCCTGTAACGATGCAACTTTTTTGTTTCAAAGAAATAAATAACGAGATAATTAGTAGTAAAAAGTAATAAAAGCTCAAAAAACTAATTCAATATTTACTTAAAATACTTCAGATAATTCACACTCGTGTAGTCACGAACAAAAACATAAAAAAACACCTGAATTTTTCGTTATCTAGTAGCTACTGAAACATGCTACTTGCTCTTTTGGTAAAAATCTAGTTTTTACTCCATTATATAAGATTTTACAACAGTGGACTTACCAATAGGTATTACGTAACTTGATCTGATTTTGTAACCAATTCTTTTCATCTTTCAATCGATTTGCCAAACCTGGCGTTGCGAAAAAATCGAGCAAGTGTTTATCATTTTGGTATAACAAGAGAAGTTTACAGGAAAAACTGAATGGTTTTACTGGTATATACATAATGCTGTTCAAAATTTTCTTCACTATTTCTTATACTAAAGTCTATACACATTTTTTAGATATCATGAAAATGTAACTAAAAATTGTTATGGAAGTACTAATCCAATCATTATCTTTCTTTTGTGGGTTATTGATACAAATACTGGCTTCTTCTTGCCATACTATCCTAGTAGATGGAAAGTTATTGGCTGATTTATTTAATAAATAAATATTTTAACAGCTAATACTGTGTGCCAGCTAGTTTTATCTCAGAAAAAAAAACACGGTTCCTCTAGATCATAGTAAAGCTAAAGCTTTCTTTCAATCTAACCAGAGACAATAATAAGCAAAAAGAAAAAAAAATGACGACAACTCGGGCAGACGAATAAAAAAAAAATTCTTTTAATCTAAACAGAGACAATAACTAGCAAGAAAGAAAGAAAAAATATTTATTTTAACGACAGCTTGGGCCGACAAATAAAATAAAAAAGACTTTCTTTCAATCTAACCAGAGACAATAACTAGCAAGAAAGAAAGAAAAAATATTTATTTTAACGACAGCTTGGGCCGACAAATAAAATAAAAAAGACTTTCTTTCAATCTAACCAGAGACAATAACTAGCAAGAAAGAATGAAAAAATATTTATTTGGCAGTTCGGGCAGCCATATAAAATAAAAAACTGGCCATGTCCAAGTTGGACTTGCACACGAAGGGTTCCGTACCATGAGCTGAAAAAAACATGTTTCATGTATGGAAAATGAAATAAAATTAAAAATAAAAGGGGGCCCTTTTATTTTAAATGTTATTTTATTATTTGTTGTTATAGCAGCAACAGAAATACATCATCTGTGAAAATTTCAACTGTCTAGCAATCATGAGATACAGCCTGGTGACAGACAGACAGACGGACCGTGGAGTCTTAGTAATAGGGTCCCGTTTTTACCCTTTGGGTACGGAAGCTAAAAAGAGACAAAAATAAAGTGTGTTTCTCACTAGGCATTTTGTGAAATAAATTTTACAGTCATCCACGTCTGCTTACCACTATCAGATAAATCGTGAACGTAACGGAAAAATCCACTAAAACAATAAAGTAAATAGTAGGTGATTCACTAATTAACATAAGTACGGACTAAATCTAATTGACACACTAACACTTCAACTTTGTTAAAAAATGCAAATATTCCAGTAATGGCGCCCTTTGTGTTTACAATTTATACGCACTCACTGTGGCTTACCTACGGGCAAAATGGAAGTGTGATTTTTTTTTATTGAGAAATGGGCGTGCTCTTGACCTCGACCATGCCTGATGGAAAGCGATGGATGAGGTCTATGATGGAGCGAGCGTGCCCAGAAGATGTTGGATTTGAAGGCAGACGGGTAATATGTGGATGGGAACACAGAAGCTGGCAGAGAGTTCCACACTTTGGCTGTGCGCATAATAAACGTGGAGGGGAAGCGGTGAACACGACAAGTCGGGATATAGACCTCGATGGATTACAAGTTTTTGTTTTTAAGAGAGGTCTCTCGCAGGTCAACCACGACACGATATGTATATATTTTTTTTACCGATGGGAAATCATCAAATGACTCCTTCTACTCTGGGTGGAGCAGGAGGTATCAGACTCTTACTGACTAACACCCATTCATGTTCCCCGAAATGCCCTCTGCGTTACAGGGCCACGGTAAACCTTCCAAAAAATTTGCAACAATGCTAAATGCCTAAGTTTTAATCTGAATCTGGAAGTGACTTTCGGCCTACCATTAGAAGCTGGAATAATTGCCCTAATTAGTTATGTATTTGTGATCATTTAAAACTAATTTATTCCGTACTTTCGTTCCTAGATCAACTGGTGGACGTATTCAGACTTTCAAGCTGGTCATTTAAAAGTGAATTCATTTGATTCGTGTGACTACATACTAATTGTGGTTTTTTGCTTAAAATTTAAATGCTAGTCTTTCTTTGGTGGGTGAGATGCTTTGGGCTGGCTTGGGACCAGTGTGAATTAAGACCAAAATCGACAGTAGTCCTCCATTGCAAAAGGTCTTGAGTTTATCACCTCGTTCCATGACATTCCAGAGACCATCAGTAGGTAGACGTTTCGGGCTGATGATGATAATGCACATTGCTAAAAGAGAGGAGGTCTCTTCTAGCTTTTCGGTTTTTGTGACTTCCAAAGGAGCGGAAATTACTAAGCGGCATCGATGAAGGAAAGTATCTTGTAGATTCCTGGACTCAAAATAATAATTTATTACTAGGATATTATATTTATGTCTGAAATTGCAGACCTGTCTTGAACAAGCATGGTGGTCAATGCCGTCCCTGTTTACAGCAGCAACAGAGTCCTCCATTTTAGTGTACCATACGTCCGTATGAAAAAACGGAACCCTAATAAGATTTATAAATTCTTATTACCATCAATTTTATTGTACCACTACCCTTAATACAAGTTATTTAATAACTTAGTAAGGGAGCTGGTTGCAACACCTACCCATTATTTGTTATCTATGTAATGTTATGTTCAAATTTATATTTTATGATTTTTACAACAACATTGTAATTTTATTTGCTGAATAAATTTATTATTATTATTAATTCTAGGACCTCAAACTCTCGAATCACAGAGCCGGACTCGATTTATATTATTCTTTTCTTTTTACTATGTGGCAAACACATAGTAAAAAGAAAGAGATGTTGCGTTGTGTCTGTGTCGAATAAATGTTTTTTATTATATTTTATTTATTCTGCATACGAACACCGACATCAGCAAGTGTAGTTAATTGACTATATGTGATCACAATGAATTAACTTATGTCTTAATAATTATTATGTAATTACTACATGACCTTTTATAGACGGGAAAAAAATATTTTCTCATAGCCTATGAATTAGGTCGGTTATGTATTCAAACTTTGAAAGCTATAAATTATCGCCCGAGTCTAATGCTCGTGAAGAAAACATGTCTTTGGCTTTCTTAATGGGTACAAAATTTTGGTTAAATTAATTACGTGCTTACGTGTAAATCTGCAGCATTTGTCAAATAAATGATCAACAAATCTTTTTCACACATTTTACGACTCCCATGGCATCTTGAATATGCTATGTTCGTGTGTGTGAATAAGCCTTACCCGCGTCGCTATATCGACCAGTCTAGTGCTTCTTGCATCCAACTGACTCCTGTACCTGTCACAAGGTCATCGGTAAAATTTAAAAAATCAGCAGAATATTAATAACATCTAATAAAAAGATTTTATAACTGCTTAAAAAGATTGAGCTAAGTGGAATAACCAAATAACTTAAAAGCAACTTATTTTAGATCCATACATACTACATATTATTATTATTATTTATACCTACTAGGTCTGGCTGTATGTTTGTTAACTGTTCACGCCAGAACGGCTGAATGGATTTGTATTAAACTTGGTTCGAGGGTAGATCATGTCCGGGAACTCAACCGCAACTTCAACCCGGGCGTATGTTCCCTTTGGGCATTATCTTACTTTTACGCGGAAAAAGCTGCTGGCAACTTCACAAGCGAATTTATTATGTACTTACTTTAGCTAGTAAATATTTTGGAAAAAGTAGTTGTTTACTGAACAAAATAGAAAAGAGAAAAAAAATTAAGCAGAAACTCAGCAGATTTTATAAGTAAAGCTAACAGTGTAACAAAGCCTAAATGCTGAATCATAGTTCACATAGTTGTCCGTAATTACATGTAAACAAACATTATATAAACAGCCACTCAGTTATGATACTCTGGTATTGTTGAGGTATTACCTACATTATTTTCTTGTGGTTTCTAACATGAACTTAGAAGAAACGACAGAAATCTTCTTAATTGTTAATTTTGATTACTGCAAAATATGTATGGCAATTTACATTATTTCAGTTTTGTAAAAGGGATTTTTGAAGTAATTCACTTTTCTTCTGAGCAGGAGACAGAACAGACACGCTACGCTAATAGGCTCAAAAGGACAGACAACTGGAAGAAGTTTAAGTTTGGCTAATAACTTAAAACCGCTAAAAATCACGAGCAAACACATCTGTGAGGGGCGCACAGAACTGGGAGGTATGGCATAAAAAACGGGAGTCCTTTACCCTATGGGTCACGAAATCATGTTAATTATGTTGACGAATGCCTACAATAGGAATCAAGATCTAGCTAGCTCGTTTAAAGCAATTTATAACAAGTGCAGAAATCTAACTAAAAACACTCACTGCCAAGAAACACATCGCTTTTTAAAATAATAACAAAAATCACATCAGTCTGAACCTTATCAAACTATTGAATAATTTACGAATTATAATAAAAAAGACACCTCGTTTCTGCGTCTACGCACTATCTGTTCACACACATACACAGTTTGATGTTACCACGAGACCTCACATAAGAGCATGTCTGTGTGCGTAGCCCTCTGTTGCAATCCCTTAAATAGGTCGAGCAGATACTAATAGAAAGACGCAGGGCCGGCTTAGAAGATTTTTATCGGTATTCACTGAGTTATGCGCATTTTGAACACACCTCTTTTTAGCTCTGCTTTCCTGGTTGAATGTCCTATGAATGCTGGTTTGCGTCATACGCATGCCATAATAGGCTAAACCAATAGCTGTATGTATGGAAAATTTGTGGCCATTTATTGATTTTACCTTTATTTTATGACTGGTCAGACAATCGATTTTAATTCATTTGCTTTGTACGATTGATAAATTCATTTCATTTTACTGTATTTATACTAATAGCCATATTAATAATGCTATCGTCCAGGTGGCCTAATCAAATACCCTAGATATTTAAGAAAACGTATGGTTGTTCTTTAAATTTAATCGTAGCTCAACACGACCAATAATCTCTTTATATAAATAATCTTAAAAGTCCCGGCTAACTTATCTGGTATACAAATTATACACGACTACATTACTATTGGGAATACTTTCAATGTGTGTACAGCTATGGAGTTGAATTCCCAACCGGAGTATGTGTTTCTTGATAGTCCGTAGTTCCATCTTTAAGTCATGAGTGGTAAAGTTCCAGGCAAGCGTGCTCCATCAACAACCATTGTTCCTTTTCGCTTTTAATCTACTTGAAAAGAAGGCTAAGACTTGGTAGTCTAACAAAGACATCCAACGGCATCGCGGCGTTGTGTGCAGAACAAACCTGTAGCATTTGGTCCATATTGGTCCCAACAACACAAGCTAAATAAAGCAAGCCCGTTTAAATCTTACAGTTTTAATTAATGATATTTCACGCACCTGTTTCTCTATCTCCCTTTATAAGTCCAAATCCGGCCCTGTTATAAAAACTTAAAAAGATTGTTTGCATCTTTTCGTTACATTTTTTAGGTCACATACCCTTTGGCTCCATGTGTGTGTTTGATAACATTGTATAACACGGACGCAGCGAATTTCTTGTGTTGGTCTTATATTATAATGTTTATTTGTATCATATATAAGAATAGATTTTCTTGTTGTTGTTATGTTTTTTTTTTGGTTGAGTAAATATGCATTTATGTATGTTTGGTCAGATACTAGGAGCACATGAGTATTTAGTAGTAGTGTGCAGAGTATTAAAGAGCTGGAAAAGCTCGAGAAATGGATGTCTTGAGGATAAATAATAAATAGAGGTATGCTGATGCATGCCAATGGCGTGTTGTTAAACGGGCCTAAATCCAGCAGTCGCCTGCTATAGAATAACTATGTTTAAGACAGATTCGGGACACATTTTGCTGTTGAAAACCATTTCTTTTTAGCAGCACAACCTTAGAAATAAAAGGAGATATCAGAGTCATCCCAGACCCTTCGTACTTAACAACTTCCCTTGAAGAGTACTTTTTGTTCTTGTGTACCTGTATTTTGATCATGAAGACGATAACGACGGACCAAATGTAAACCATTTTCATCCAGCTACCAGGCTAGCAGAACATAACAGCTATGTCAATGCTCCAGACCCTTACTACGTCTTAACACATATAGCCCATCTGAATAGTACCAAGGTCGCTGACAATGGAGACGACGGGTCAGTGTGTTCAGTGTTGATCAACTAATTATTTGTCACATATAATATATATTGTATGCTAATGCCACTGTCTGCATGGTTGAACTCTAATGACTTAGTCCGATTTTGATTTAATTTTGTTTTGTTAGTTGGCAGGACACATCGGCGGCAGAAGCTATACTCATTTCTGCTTTGCAAATTCATAGCTAATTTACCAGTACCATAACCTTTACTTCTCAGATTTCTATCATCATCTTCTTACTCTTGTCCCATGTTACTTGGAGTTGGCGTAATACGTTTTAATTTTCATTCTCCCCTGGGTCTGTCACACTATCATTCATAAACGATATCTCCATAATTATTTATCTGACTATTCACATCAAAATTAACACGTCATACAGTTGCCATAGTAACCCAGTGGTAACCCACTTCCCTAAATTATAGCTACTTGCAGGATGATAAGCGTTTGACAAACTAGCGCAGATATAAAATCGCTGGTTAAAGTTATTTTTTATTGTACATGTGTATTTCAAACCCATTATAACTCGTGCGAGTTAGCTTGACACCTGCCTCGACACATTTCGATTGAAAGAACAATTGGAATTCGATGAAAATAATATGAACGCAACGGTAACAGTGATTTTACCTCCAAAAATTACGTATTACAAACAAACAATCAGTTTTACTTCTTCATTATTTTAGTCTAGATGAATTCGTGTATCACCATTTATGGCTTCTAACTCCGATCGATCCAGGATCTGTAATAGTTTGTGGCCTTGCTTGCAAAGAATATAAATTTTACAATCATGCGTCCGCTACATTTTCTAGGATGACAACTTAAATATCTTTGCCTCCGAATATCGGGAACGGAACTTTCAGGAGCCATGGGACAAATTATGTTTTTTGTTAAAATATCTTTAACCTAGACCAAGTTTTCAGTAGTGATAATGCCAGTTTCCATAGAAGATGGGTAGGCCTTTAGTGTGGGACACAACCTGTGTCGATACTCTTGCGCCATCCCAGCTTCCTAGTTTATCGTGTTGCGGAAAATCTCAAGCGGCGTAAATATAATAACCTTATTGGTATTGCCATTCAACGTGGCAATGGCGCGATTTCTTGATGCTATATTTTAGTTTGTTGTAAGTTAATATGTATTAGTTTTCTTTACAACGTTAGGTTAGATTAGGTGATTTCGCAACTGTAATGTGCGTTGAAGAAACATCAGCATACCTAGACACTCTTTTATAGACTGACAAAATCCATGTGACATCATTTTATTCTGCTATCAAACTGTCTCGTTCGCCTACCCAATTAACTTAGCACACCCACTATCAGCCTACATGCTTAACTTCATTCATTGCTACCTAACAGTATGAAGTTAATTCAAATTCGTCTCATTGTTTGCTTCCAGGTAGTCTTTCTCTTTTCGCAGATGAGGAGTGTGACGTTTTCTCCTTGAAGGTAAAAGTGGATGGGTTTTTTAAATGAACATGTTCGACCATGAATTGTCTTGACGGTTCTCCATCGAAACTGACCAATGGGAACCGTGCGCTTAGCTTGTATATGCATAAGTATTTTGTAGAACTAAAAATATGTTTTTCTTACTTCTCCGCTGTTCTTTTCTGTTTAAGTGGGATCCAAGACTGTTGATTCTTTTCTCGGGGGCTCGTCGAGCTTCATTGACTGGACGTTTTCCCGGTGGTCGCCATTGTTGATTCTGGCTTTCGGGAGATGCAGTGGTTAGAAATAGTGCGGTGGGCTTGCACCAAAAAAGTACGTTGTTGTGTCTCACTCATACCAGTTTTGTTTTAAATTTCACCCACTCAATAACAATTCTGAAAGAAAATAATGGTAACTTGATCAAAACTTGACAGGTGATTGCGAAATCCTATTTTTTTCTGATTTTAAGGCACAGTCATTCTTAGTTGTTACAAAATATAGGTCACAATAAAACCATAGTGCAGTAGTTTTTTATTAAGTCAGATTTACCAAGATTAGACTTATGAATGGAAATAGATTGCTCAATATTATGCAAGTTTCACTTTCCAATTGGACAAGTCAAAACCTGTCCCTATAAGGTGATTCAGAAACGTCATTTGTTTGAAAACTTTTCTCTTTGTCTTATTTGTTAAATCTATATGGCTACTTTTTGGTGATCGTTGTTTGTTTTTATCTCCCTATAAATATTAAGTTCGTTCGATTCATCCTATGAGTATCTGGAATGAATGGTAATCAGCGTTTGAGACACGACTATACCTGACCACTGCAATTCCTGAAAGCCAGAATCAACAGTGGCGAACACCAGAAAAATGTAGAGTCACTGAAGCTCGATGAATTCCGGAGAAACCATTGAAACATAGAAATGTATGACTGCCTTTCTGAAGTTCATGTTGCCTTAGTACCTCCTTCTTGCGTACCAAGCCTTTTTCCAACTATGTTGGAGTCGGCTTCCAGTCACAACAGTATATTTTATCATGGATCGACTGTCTGTCTGACCTCCGTAACCCAGTAACTGGGAATAACGATCTCCACTTTTACGAAATATTCTTTTCTGCCCATAACCACAGCATCATCTAACCAGAAAAGGCGAGCCGAAGTCCATTATTTAATACCAATAACGTCTGTCTCATAATACTATGGTAGTGGGAAATACCACATCCCTCCTCCCAGCGGCGTGGGTATGAAGGTATGACACACTTTCGCTTCAAACGAATCATGTTGGTGTGTACTATCATAAAATTTGAATGTCGGTATAGCTCTTAGATTGGTCGTATTGTTCTGTGTTAGTAGTGACTTGAGATTAAAATTATGATGTAGCAAATTTTGGGACGATTTGAGCAGTTTTTTTGAGGCAGGAATATTAGGATGAGTTTCCTGTTAAACTGGTTGAGACGGTAAAGACCATTATAAACTTCGATTTAGCACTTAAAAAAGATCAGGCAAATTGATATGTCAAGAAAGGAATAAATAATATTGGTCTGCGGCTCTGGAGTTAAACAACCAACTGAAAATCAACTTTCTTGGTTTTGGATGTTCAATAATTGAAATTGTTAAAAGAAACAAGCATTTTCAGATAAAGTAAGAACAAACTGACTAAGGAACTCACCAGAGAACGGGCAGCAGCATTCTTTTTGCATTGCAACAGCTACCTTGCGATCGCCAATCCGCCTGCCAAGCGTGGCGATTATGGCCTACCCCCTTTGGGGGAGGCCTATGTCCAGCAGTGGACGTCATTCGGCTGATTATAAAGAACAGAAATAATAAAACACCAAACGTTTGGAAATGTACCTTATGATGACATGCTGACATTTAATTGAAAATTAATATAGATGCCATCGTAATTAAAGTATGGAACATATTATGTTAAGCTCCACAGCACTTTAGAGTTATTAAGTCTGGCATATTGATTTAAGATAATCAGTTTAAAGTTGTCAAATTATAGAAGATATCAATTTATTTGCATTTAAACCAAATGTCGTGCCTTGTACTATTTAATGACTAATAATAATCTACATACAGAAAGGCTAATAGAGACAGTTATTAATTGACAATAATTTAGCATTTGTGGCAATGTGAAAATTATCTTATAATTTGGTTTAAACCAACTATAATTTTCGTCAGACCCATAGTTGCCATAATAGAAACGATAAATTGAATCAAATCTATGACTGATTTAGAATGTCGGCCAATTGTTCCGATGTTATACAACAGTTCATTTATCGGTAAGTTAAACAGTTCAGTCAGATGAAAGAAACCGCATGCAAACTTTTTTTTTATTATTATTGCGAGGTAAGGAAAATACCAGGCGATCAGAGCACGGCAGTAGGTTGTTGATGATATTAGGACCGGCGAGGCGGCACAAAGCTCGGCGCGGCCTCAGCTCGCGAAAGTGAGAGTGGGCCGGTTGCGTAACGCTGTCGACTCATGACGCCCTAGTACCCGGCGTGGTTACCTACATTCAAGTTCTTTTTGTCTAAAACTATTTCGATGTCTTACTTAATTTTTTGGACCCATTGTTTTTTTGTTTGGATGTTTAGGTTAACTTTAGTGGCTATTTTCAGCACAAAAATGTTATTTCCGAATTTCCTTTTTTTCTGTACGCCTAATTAATTGGAACAATTCTTTAGTATCGCCATTTCTTATCACTGCTGCTGTTCTCTCTGTTTATTATTTTGAATCAATCTCAGGAAACAAAATTTAATTTATTTTTATTTATTCTACCATTTAGTATCAAGATCCTTCTCGCGTGACGAAGCCAAATATGTATTGTTAACATTCCTTTCTAAAGCGTTCCTTAAGTAAAATATGTCAAGTGCCAAATAAGTTATGGTAAAAACCCAAAAGGACAACTTTCTATAATTTTTTCTGGCGATTACACAACTTGCTGACGTGTTATGGTATCCGGTCAGGGGCTAAGGCGAATCATCGAAGAGCCAAAACAGATCCGTCTCATTTAACTAGTTAATAATGAATCATTCAGGTAAAACTGAAGAAAATTACACAAATCAGTGTTTTTTTTTTATAAGGAAAATACAGATTATAAACTATTAGTGATGGATGTATCGAAAAGAGAGATAGAAAAGATTAAAATGACTATGGAAAACTTTTCACATAAGTACATAAGATTATGAAAAAAAAATACTATCGTCGTTTCAGAGAAAAAAAAATATTTAGAAGGACCGTTTTACCAGATCTTTCAAAACAACTGTAGACTGTAAAATAAGCATACTAATTATATAAAAAATAATAAGTAATTTAATAATAGTTAAAATAACTTTAATAACCCTTGGACTAAGACACCATGATTCAAAAGAGTTATTTAAGTATATGTCATAGGTCACGTACGCATCGAACGTGAATAAGATGACATATACTGCAACCTTATTTGACGAAGAGGGGGAGAGAGATGCGTATAAGGAATCATTTTGCCCACAACTTACACCAGTTCAATTTGTCGGCAGTCGTTACGGATTGTCAGAAGCCAGAAAATCTGACACTAGTCTTGCCAGGAAGTACCGTGTTACCCAGATAATGGGTTGTGGAGGTCTGGTAGGCAGCCGCTCCATGTAATATTAATGGAATTCAGGTGAATCCGGTTTGACTGGAAGCCGACCCCAATACAGTAGGGAAAATGCTAGGCCCTTGTCCAACTTTTCAGAGGTAGACTTATATTGTAAAACGGTAAAATTGGTTTTTAAAAGGATTTTAGGAATCTTTGAAAACACTGAACCAATAACGAAGATTCTTTCACTGATAAAAAGCTACACGATCGCCGAGTGTCATAGGTTCATTTTATTCCAAAGGAATGAAAATTTCCTGCGAAATAGGTCACAGGAACAAAGTTACGGGATAAAGCTAGTATAGAACCGAATGAAGATGTACCTACTGAAATTATAATCAGACAGCTAAACACAAATATTTGGAAAATCTTCGTCATCTTCCAAATTCAAGTCATGCCCTTGAGTCACACACTTTCACAGAAGTAACATAATCTTCCTACGAACGCTATTTTTATAAAGAACTTTCTCATCAGTGGGACGTGACGGTGGTCACTCTTCTGAAATTTATAAGAAAATTATTATAAATAAAGTGTAACCAGAAAATAACAATATACATGTACATAAGTAAATTAACCTAAGTGTATACAAAAAAAAGATGCACTTAGTATGTAATGTAGACGTCGAAGTATCGCTGTCATCCAGAAACGTTCCCAGAAGATTGGCAGTATTGCCACGTTGAATGGCAATGCTTATAGGGCAAATAACGTGCTATCCCTTGGGTCGACTAGACTAGGTTAAATTTGTAAATTAATGAATGGAATCAATAAACTTAGGTCAGGATAGCTGGTATGACCTGGATGTCATTACTGATGCAAATAGCAGAGGCCTATATATGTATATTCAGCAGGAAGTGAAACTATGCTACGATGATTTGACTAAAATGAGGTGATACTTCAGAGTGTGATTGTGAAATAGCTAGGTCCTTGGTAATCTGCCAGGGTTGCGGAATTTGTTCGAAAGAGTCACCGCGGCCCTGGAACGCAAAGGGCTTAAGAAGGAACACGGATGGGTTTTAGTCAGTAAGAGTCTGACCCGCTTTTCCGCTCCACCCAGAGCGGAAGAAGTCATTTGATGATTTCCCATCCTTAAAAAAAAAAAAAAGGTCCTTGGTAATGATAGCGATTGATTTTTTTTTAGTCAGTCTGCCTAGCGTTTTCCCAAGTTTAAATTTAGCATGATTGTCTTCAAAGTCATCAATGTACTGGGGGCCTAGCACGAATGTTTTGACGTATAGTAACGTTACGTTAAGTGAATATTGAATATAAAATCGGCCAAGTGCGAGTCGGACTCTCGCACGAAGGGTTCCGTACCATTATCTATAAAAACGGCAAAAAAATCACGTTTGTTGTATTGGAGCCCCCTTTAATATATATTTTATACTGTTTTTAGTATTTTTGTTTTTGTAGCGGCAGCAAAAATACGTTTTCTGTGAAAATTTCAACAGTCTAACTATCACGGTTCATGAGATTCAGCCTGGTGACAGACGAACAGACAGACGGATGGACAGCGGAGTCTTAGTAATTACCCTTCCGTTTCCTTTTCTTCCGATTAACTGTTTGGGTACGGAACCCTAAAAACTACGACCCCATAGTATTTTGGTTTAATTTTATGCGACATACACAATTTGAATCAAACAAAAAAATTAATGTCTTAAACCAATTCAAATAAATATTGTGTGCCGAACAGGTATACTATATTGCGTTATGTATACGTCAAAAACATTCCTGCTAGGCCCTCAGGGGCCCTACTAAAACCATCATGATTCCGCTCTAAGAGGGAGACGGAGCTATACATAGCAAATAGCACTATCCCTTTTACATCATCGAAATTGGATGGCATTAGCACGACGTAGTAGGGCACCAGGTCTCTCATAGTTAGGACTATTCAAGTACTTCCCATCGTCTTGATTTCCTCTATCAACTACTCATATTTGCTACGATTGGCATGTCACATCCTCCATGGACTACCACCTCTTCCAGCACCATCTTTTGGTAGGGCACGGATAATCGATTGATTTGGATGCACAAGCGTGCCCCAACGTCGAACACATCTTTGCTTACCATCACGCGAGCTTATCAATAGTGAAAAAAATGGTGTAACAACCTCTCCTGGATATCGGATCGGTGGACGCCATCGTCTGTTACGGCAATGACTGGGTTACCGGGGCGTTTGACTGCGATGATGTAGTATTGAGAGAGTAATATATTCACCCATGGCTGTCCTATATCATCAAATTAATTTTAGACGGTATTACCATCTCCATAGACTACACTTCTTCAGTCGTGATGATTGGCGCCATCGTCTGCTAAGGCCCAGTGACTGAGCTACTGGCGCGTTTGACAAAGAGGATGCAGTCTTAAGAGAATAATATATTCACCGATGACTGTCCTATTTGATCAAGTTAGTTACGGATGGTATTACCACCTCCATATACTACCACCTCTTCTGCGTCGTGATGGTGGGCACCATCGTCTGGTAAGGCACGGTGACTGGGTTACCGGCGCGGTTGCGTCACTGCAACCACTTTCTGCTGTCGCTCGCCTACTTATCCATTCACTGAGACGTTCGCGTGTTGAGGAGTGGCCGTTGTAAGATTTTTCTAGGTTTCATTTTTTATTTTGTGTGATTTTTCTTTGTTGTTTGATTGTTTTTTTTTTGTTAGTTTTTTTTGTGACTGCATGGATATTTATTTCTGTAGAATGAAAAAAAAAAAAAAATTATTAAATAAACAACAACAACGAGTCATTAAATCTAGGCCAAAAGACTCCTATCTCCGCATTAGTGCAATACTTACAAAAAAATAACGCAGCGCCAGTATTATAATAGAGCATAATTATTTTATAAGTTTTTCCCGTTTATTTTTTAATATTACCCAGTTGTATCGTACAAGGAAAAATTAATAGCATCGATCTATGTAATTTTAGCTCAACGTCAGCCATAAAGTTGTCTGCCTTGCAAAAAGGCAGGCAACTTTATGGCTGACGTTGAACTGCAACACTAGCAACTGCAATGTTCTATGAAATTGCAGTGGGTTACTATTTAGCCCAGACGTAATTGACGTTTAATATTAATTATTTTCAGTCTGATTTAGGTACAAAACTGCTTAGCCGCGAGACTTCTTGAATATAAATTAACTGCTAACTTTAAGTGACCTCTCATTTTTTTGAGCTGCAAAAAGAAGACAAAGTATTCTAATCGAGCCAATTTCCATACTAGCTGCTCACTGTGCTTCACCAAAATGACTTCTTTAAATCTCCAAGATGTTTTCGTGTGCCACTTCCGACTTTACGCCACTCCCCACCAACCGCAGTACATTGCGCGGGCGCAGGGTTGCGTCAGAGCCGTCGGGCCGCTCACCGCACCCCCCTCCACCCACCCCAGCAGGGGGGGGCTGTTACTAGGGCTTTAGCATGCACTAGCAGTACCAAGGAAAATAACAGTCTAGGCGTATTATAAAATAATGTGTAATGCCATAATCGAGAGTCAGTTATCCGCTTAACTGGGTTCCTTTATTGATTGCGAACTGTTATAGATTGTAAGTTGATGTTAGCCTGATTTGTGTTTGAAAGGCGCCAGTTGATAAAGGTTTTCTGCACTGAGAGATGGGAATGGGATGGGCTACACGTTGTGATCTGACTAGAGATCTGATATAGAGGTAGTAGACAGCTAGGCTAAATGTTGTTCAGACGCCAGCCAGCCCATAAAGCTACCCGAAACTGTCAAATTTTCCCAATTAACCTTGAACCGATAAAGTTGAAAATCTATTAATGAAATTTGACGGATTGTTGTGGATTGATGTACTGGCGTCTGTACAAGAACCTCATCATCATTATCATTATATCAAAACACGTCCACTGCTGGACATATGCCTCCCCCAAGTGTCGCGACAATTACCGGTCCTGTGCGTCTCGCATCCATCGGCTACCCGCGACCATCACCAGATAATCAGTCTACCTTGTGGGAGGCCTTCTAAAGCTACGTCTTCCGATACGCGGTCGCGACTCCAGAACTTTTTGGCCTATCGACCATCTGTTCTGCGAGAAATGTGTCCTGCCCACTGCAACTTCAGTTTGGCGATCCTTCGGGCTATGTCGGTAACCTTGGTTCTCTTGAGGATATCATCATTCCGGATTCGATAAGTGATACCTATAATTACTGAATGGCGTTGTTTTGGTTTGAAAGCTATCGCACACTCATTTTAACATTCAATCAATTCCCTCAGCTCATTGCAGGCCGTCCTTTTGGCGTGAGGATTTGGTCTCAAAACTCAAGGATTGGAAAGGAATCAGAAAGATCTCTGCAGAGCTGCGGGATCGGGCCTGCGGACGGCGAGCGTTAGGTGGCTCGCTGTCCGATCACCACCAGGCCCGGGTCTATGGCACGTTGTATTCCGCGCGCGCCTCAAATATATGTCAGCATACGAGACAGAGCCTGCCAGGGTTGCGGAATTTGTTCGAAAGAGTCATCGCGGCCATGGAACGTAAAGGGCTTTAGAAGGAACACGGATGGGTTTTAGTCAGTAAGAGTCTGACACGCCCTTCCGCTCCACCCAAAGCGAAATAAGTCATTTGATGATTTCCCATTCTTAAAACAAAAGGAGCTGTGGGGAAATAAAGGCAAAAAAAACAAATGCTGACCGCACCTGGACATTCATGGAATCTCCTAAACTACGCCACAACACTCAATTCTTCCATGGACTACCTGCATATATTTTCTGCTTCTGTCAAATCCATCCAAAGTATGTCTGTAAAAGATTTCTTTTACCGATAACACCACCTGCTTGTATGAGTTATTTACTCGTAGATTTTTTTAAGGTACAAATGTAATTTTTGTGTGGTGTAAAATTAAGAGTATTTTGCATCTATTCTATTCTTCTGTAACTGGCTAAAGAAGAATCCCAATCACTCTTTTAAGGTTATTAGTCCATCTGCCCTGACGCCCGCCTTTAGTTCTCCATCCAAGGGCTCGTCTCCTTATTGAACGGTAAGTAGGAATTATTGAACTTTTTTCCAGCCAATACATTCTAAGTCTCCGAAGAGAACCGATTGTGTTAGTTAAGAGACAATGGCCTAGTGACTAGTTTTTACTTTCTGCCGAGTAGCGCTGTCTGTGAGAACGGCAATGACACGTGATGACATGTATATCACGTTTATCACGATTGGCTTAGCTATTAATATCTATTAGCGCTCATACGTAATGAGAAAGTGGAAAGATTAAAATGGATAACCCATTCAAACTAAAAATCGAACATAACTTTTTAGCATAGAAAAATTAATAGTTGTCACCATCATCATTTCGGCCGAAAAACGTCCACTGCTCCACATTAGCCTCCCCAGATAGCGCCATATCGATGAGTCCTGTGCATCTCCTATCCAAGGGATCCCCACGGCCTGTCCTTCTAACCAAAAGTTATTTATTCAAATTAAACTGAGAATTAACACTTTTTGAACGTCAACGTTTACATACTTGTAAAGACCGTCCCCCAAAACGCCCGCCGTCACCACTTCCAAATTTTAACAAACACCCCACAAACACATCTGTCTGTCTATATAGGTTTCTATTATCATACCAGTAAGTATATCCAGAAAAAACCAGTTCTCTAAAATTACCTTTTTTCGTTTATGTTGTAAGTATATATAAGTCTACTTTCACTTTCTTAAAAGACGAGTCCATGACTATTAAATAAATCTGGTCTTTCGATAGTAGTTGCAGAGAATTAGCTTCAGGAAGACTAGGCCTGCCAGGGTTGTGGAATTTGTTCGAAAGAGTCTCCGCGGCCCTGGAACGCAAAAGGCTTTAGAAGGAACACGCGTGGGTTTCTTTCCGCTCCACCCAGAGCGGAAGAAGTCATTTGATGATGTCCCATCCTTATAAAAAAAGGTAGGCAAGGCAGAATAATCTCCGCAAGATTCAATGTTAAAAACTTGTCAAAATGTAGGGATAAGGGGTGTTTTTGTTTGCGGCTGCAATGCGAATTGTCCCTCTGATCCATAGATTCAATCAATATCTCATCACTAGGAAGACAACCTTGCAACGAATCATCAATACTTAAAAGTAATTCACACTGTTTTACTATATTACTACCATATTTTCAGACGGTTGGAAATACGATATTATATCACATTATGTAAAAAAAATATCGTAATTTGTAATTTGAGTGACTAACTACTCATTAACAATTGATTAGCTTCATTATATTTTCGCGAATAAATATCAAATTCTGCAACGTTAAGTTTTTAGTAAAAATGCGCTAAAATCAGCAGTTTTGTAGCAGGTCAAGCAACACATGTGGCTTTGAATAAACATACCTAATGTTTTAAAAGAAATAATCATTTTGTGCCAAGTATGAAAGCAAGAAAGAAAGAAAATCAGTTTATTCTGCCGGAAAAAAACGCACAGAAACACTAAAACTTATCAACTACAATAATTATAACAAAAAAAAACCACATCACTGTCAGCCCATGTCAGGACTGGACATTAATTGAAACGTGTCTCTGGGCACACCACAGACAAAACCGAACACAGTTCAGCAGTTGTCGTTAAGACGTTTTTGTTATGAATACAAGAAGATGACCTTCCAGTACCTTGATGATAAGTGATCCTGATGATGTAGAACGGTCCTAGAGATAAAATGTCATCTCACATGTGCCAGGTAAAATACCAGCATACGTTATTACATACCCTTTAAACCGGAACTCAACAACGCTACTCAGCGGCAGAAATAAACCCATCATTTCAGACGAATACTTCCACGATTGGACGTAGGCCCTCAAGATATCACCACGGCAACACACACCACGCTCTATACACCCTATCGCTTGGACGACTACTTGTGTTCATCATCATCATATCAGCCGAAAAACGTCCACTGCTGAACATAGGCCTCCCCCAAAGGAAGGGGAGGTTGCCATAATCGCCACGCTTGGCAGGCGGGTTGGCGATCGCAGTGTAGCTGTTGCAATGTAAAGAGAATGCGGCTGCCCATTCTCTGGTGAGTTCCTTAGTCGCCTCTTACGACACCCACGGAAAGAGATGGGATGGTGTTACGTTACTGATTGTCAAAAAGTAAAAAATGTGTCATATATTTTTCAGACAAGCCCTTTCGAATGTCACGTTGTTAATCCCATATATTTTACGATTTTGTTATCGCTGATAAACTATCACTTTCTCTAGAGCCCCAAACGGGATTCTTCCCATTACTACGTCTTCCGTTACACAGAAAGAAGTATGGTGGTCACCGCTGGTCAGGCTGCACAAAGAACGATCCCAAGATGGCGCGTACAGATAGTCAACTATTTTCCCGAGAATTTCGACATTCCATTATCAATTAAAAACAGATTCTCGTGAATCGTTTCACATGTGACTCTAGACACGTGATGACGATTCCAGCTGAACTTGGCTATCGGCACGAACATCGATATGAATCGATATCAACGCAAGCGGGTAGTATCGTCGAGATGTCACAATCACTAGAACGTGGTCAATCGATCGTTGGGTGATTTTGGCCCACGATTGGGATTCGGAGGGTTGTGATAGTTCAGTGGTTTTGAGATTTGAAAGATCTATTTTTGATACCGAAATGAAAAAAAGCAACAGCTATGTGCAAGTACGTATTGAGAATTGTATTGATGAGAATTGTATTCAGGATGCAAAAAAGATGTATACGATCGATGTGTGGTCTAAGAATGACGGACAGTTGCGTTCCTTACTTTAGAAAATTAAAAATATTAACTTTTCCATCTCTGTATGTATTAGAAACTGGATTATTTGTAAAAGCTAATCAACAATTATTTCAGAAATTTTCAGCAGTTAAGAGAACCCCAATTCGTACCCAATATCAAAATTTGTTATGTCAACACAACTGTAAAACTGCTTTATTGAAAAAGAGTTTCTTTGGGATTGCTCCAAATATTTATAATAAAATACCTGATAAAATAAAATGTATGCCTTTAAACAAATTTAAAAAGTCCCTTCAGGAATTATTACTTGAGAAGTGTTATTACAGCGTAGATGAATTTCTAAACGATATTTTGCTTGTGTAAAATCTAGAAATGGAATTTTAATTGTGACATTCTGAAAATTTAATTTAAATATTGACATTGCTATCTTTTTAATTTAATTTTTATTTTGACATTGTAATATTAATCCCACTTAAATTTTGACATTATAATTATTCAACTTAAATTTTGACATTGTAATTATTTAACTTAAATTTTGACATGGAAATTCTGACTGAAACTTGATTTTATACTTATAATTTTAATTTGATTTATTTTGTTAATTGAATTACTTTATCTGATTGTTCCACTGATTTTGTACGCCATAAATGGCAAAACATGTAGCAACATCATCATTATATATAAGACCTATTTACTGTACTCATGTTTTACAAAATAAATCTAATCTAATCTAATCTAATCTGAATGTTTATTATTTATCCTTATATTTATTATTTCAGCACATACATAGCATATAAAGTAAATCTGCTTATAATGACATCGAAGAGAAGTGACAAACACTTCATACAAAGCATAGTCTTAGTTTTGTTAGTTGTTAAGTGTAATGGAGAGAAACGTTACAAATTAGTTGTATCTATTAATAAATTCAAGGATCACGAATACAAGTGAAAGTGTCAAGAATCATGTCAATCAAACCGAAAACATTTTTTTTTTAAATTTGGTCATAAAAAGCGACATGTCAATAAGCGAAGTCATTATGTCCGGATTTTTTATAAAGTACTAGTTGCCACCCGCGTGATTGTCGAAAATTATCCCAAGGGAACATATTCCCGGGATAAAAAGTATTCTTTGTGTTATTTCAGACCATAATCTACCACTGTGCAAATTTCATCAAAATCCATTCAGTAGTTTTTACGTGAAAGAGTAACAAACATCCATCCTTACAAACTTTCGCGTTTATAATATTAGTAGGATTTTATATGAAAACTAAATTCGCGCTATTTTCACTTCATATTTAGCGGTTGGTCAATATAGGCGGAGTCATATAAACGGATTTTAACTGTATATGTATTTTTTTGGCAGAGGTCATCTTTATGAAACTAATTTCGTTTTAGTCGACACTTCGCGTGACTCAAGGGCTGGCTTTTACCTTGGACAAAGGATAAGCATTGCCATACAACTTGGCAATGCTGCCAGCCTTTTGGGTAAACTACCCAGTGGCCAGCAATGCGGAGGAATTCTTCGACGCCATATTTTAGACTATTTTTTTTAATTTAAGTGTATATATGTAAATAGTTGTACATAAATCTATAATAAAACTTTAAATTTCGTTTTTAATTTTAATTAAGTTGTTGTACACCTACTTCACACACACATACACAACCTATGGTACAATTTATGGTTAAATTCTAGCGTTGTACATGTAAACGAGTACGCCATTTATGCCTGGAGGTTCAATTTTGAATGTTTTTGTGTGCTTGAGTTTTCTTATTTATTTATCTATGTATTTATTTCTATCATTGTTTAGATGTATGCGTAATATAGTGTTATAGTAGTGTAGTGTGTGCTAGTTGACATGTGCCATTTTATTTAATGTAATTTTCTAGTTCTATCATAAAATGTTTAGTTATACCATTGTAAATTCAAGTTCTTCAAACTTAACAGGCAGATGTGTTGCTGGGGAGTTTGTTGCACCACTTCTTCACAGCTAAAACACTAAGAAGTAGTGACGGGCTAGGCGATTTTAGGGACTGACTTCATGTAAATTTTGACGTTCAAAAAGTGCTGATTTTCTGACTTTTGATAATGATTTTGGTAGTGTAGTCTATTTAACCCAAAGTTTGACTTTAATAGTCTTTTTATTTTCATGAAGTCCACCTCTGTACCTATGTACACTATGATGTATATTGTTTACTATGATTTTTATGCTATTAGTTAAATTCACGTTAGCAGAAATGTGGACAAAGATATTAATAATCGAGAAAAACTGGCCGAGTGCAAGTTGGACTTGCAGACCAAGGGTTCCATACCATAAGCCAAAAAAATACGTTCCTTTTTGTTTTTAATATAGTTACTTAAAATATTAAATTCTGTTTTCCAGATTTAGGCTATTTCAGCATTAAAACCAGATTTATAAATCTCGAAAATGTCTGGAAACGTAATTTATTGCTGCGTTTGCAGAAATAAAGACTACCAAACATATATATCTGTCACTTGAATATCAGCTGAAATACCACTACTAAATCTTTCCTTCATCCTTAAAAAAAAAGTGGGAACTATTAAAGTTCCCACTTTTTTTTAAGGATGGGAAATCATCAAATGACTTCTTCCGCTCTGGGTGGAGCGAAAGGGCGTGTCAGACTCTTACTGACTAAAACCCATCCGTGTTCCTTCTAAAGCCCTTTGCGCTCCAGGGCCGCGGTGACTAATAATTATGGTCTTACATGGACGTGAAAAAAAAAAACTCGTAGGGTATAAAAAAACATCCACATCGCTGTCAATAGGAAAACTGCTCAGAGGCAAATAATTAAAAGCAGAGTTTCCTTATTAACTTTGAAAATAAAGTTAATTTAAAAATAACTACACCACGTGTGTTGGTAACTTCTCACAAAACACCAGAAAAGTTCACAGAAAAAAGTAACAGCAGTCATTCAAAATTACCTATAAACAAAGTATTAACGTAACCATAACATAATAGAAGATATTATACTTAAATGAAGCTAATTTTGAACTTATAAAAAGTAAAAGAAACTTAGTTTTCAAGACAATAACAGTCGAAAGGCCAAACAGGATAGTAATAATTTAAAAAAAATGAAAATGTTGGCCATTTTTGTCCGAAGCAAACTTGTAAAAAGCCCAGTAAGTAAGTATTTAAATATATTCTTAATCGGTCTTTTATTTGATATAGACAATGATATTGGATAGAATTCTTTGATTCTGTGGGTTTTGTTTGGATAACAGATTTCGAAAACAAATGACTTCGATATAATATAAAATTTTGAAGTCTGAAGTTATGCTCAAAGTGGCCCGTTTAATAAAACGCCAATTTCATTGGTAATTAGTGCTAAGGTATAAAAAGGTACAAAATTTAACCTAATGAGAAGGAAATTAAAAAAAAGGAAAAAAATGCCACATAAAAGTGAATATTTTGAAAACAAACAAAATGTATAAGATAAACCTGCACGGGTCAACAAGGGTCGTATCCTAGTGTAAATCAATGTCCAGATCTAAAACAGTAACAAAAATCAGTGAATAGTCTAACACATGAAGAATCTATTAAAAATCTGATTTAATTTATTTATCTACCCAGTAATGAAGTTATCTTAAAAGTGCAACAGTGATTAATTATCCAATTGCTCTGGCTATTAGCTGAATCACTTTAACGTATCCTAATGAATGAGTTTTGCTAACTGTTAAAACCATTACTATGGATTTTTTATCGTAAGAGTAAAGTTTAATAAAAAAAATGGGTATTTTTTACAGTCCTAGATTGAAAACAGTGACTTTAACATTTGATTTAAAGTTGACAAAGTCTTTTTTAATATTATTTGAATCAAAATATTTTAACTACTAATCTTTAATTTTTTTTCTAAGTTTTTTACGGTCCCACGTAAAAATTGTACATTTAACATACTAAGTTATAATCATTTTAAAATTACTAAAGGCTTCTCAGACAATTTCTAAATATTAAAACCTCAATTTTAATATACGCCTCGAAGTACCAAAAAAAATCTAAAAATAATTTTATTAGTACGTGATAATCAATAGGGTAAACACTCAAATAGCCAGGCGGCGCGCAAACTTTTACTCGCGAACTTTCAGCGGCAACTTCAGCGCTTCCTTCCGGGCAACCTTGCGAGCCGTGCGCGGGCGGCGCGGCGCCTCAGTTCGCGCCCGACCGCCGACGCGCCCGCACGCGCGCCAACTTCGCTCCACACCTACACGTGATCAACGCGAACGCAACACGCAAAGGATTTAACTTGACGGTGCATGTGCTTTAGTGACGGCTTCTCAGTGCTTTGAAGTGGAGCCACGGGCTACCGGCGCCGCTGGGCCCGTGATAGGCCCGGGCGGCGGTATGGAGTCCCCGCAGATGTACGACGCGGCCGCAGCGCCACCACCACCACCACAACCAGACCTCAAGAAGACAGTAGAAGATAAACGACAGACTTTCCCGCCTCCGGACTTAGACGAGCTCAATGGACAGGAAATTAGTTTGGACCTACAACACCTCATTGAGGACCAGTTCCGAAGTGAGGAGAGCATGGCCTTATTCCAGGAAATACTTCCTGGTGGCAAATCTCCTCAGCCCAGGTACAATCGGACCACATTGGCGTACATGCCACAGCCGGTTCACTCGGGGGCGTCTTACGCTCCCGTCCAGACGAACCAGGGGCACGAGCAGGCACCTCCCATAAAGGAAGAGCCTCCAGAGCCCCATGATTATCGAAGATCGGTGACATGTGCGCAATATACTGGCCAATATAATCCTCAGCCGACAGTCGGTGTCAGTGGACCTTACGGAGGAGGATTCACACCGCTACCACCACTAGGAGCACCTCTCCTCCCTCCGCTACTGAAACACAAGACTGCTCCTCCGCGACGCTCGTCGTCAGGAAAAGTGCTAGATAAAGGTACAGACGAGTACCGAAGGCGACGCGAGCGGAACAACATAGCAGTGAGGAAGTCTCGCGAAAAGGCAAAAGTGCGTTCCCGGGAAGTGGAGGAAAAGGTGAAGACGCTTCTTAGAGAGAAAGAGGTGTTACTAAAGAGGCTGGAGGCGGTGTCAGGGGAGCTGAGCCTGCACAAGCAGATGTACGTGCATCTTATCAACCTGAACCACCCGGAGATCACCGAGCTGTGCCGATCGATGCTGCAGCTGGGGGCGCCGCAAGCGCCGGATCACTCACTTTGACCATTATAGGTGAGTACCTATCACAAACGTGTGTTCCAACTGCATTTGTGCTTGTGTTGTGTGTGACACAGAAAAAAATGTGATTATTTTCGTGCAAGCATGGAAAGTCGTAAATCACATGGTATAAAGAAAAATATTTTTTGTATTTTATGACAGCGTTACGCAATTTGTTTATTGTAGTAGTTCTGTAGTGTCGTTCAGTTTGCATGAGTGTTTCTTTGATTGTAAAGCGACTGAATTTGGGGCATTGCTGTGAATGTGACCGTGCTGTGTTTATTAGCTTTTTTATGTCCGCTCTTTCATTGTTTAAAATATTCACGTGAGGAAGAATTTTATTTGAATTTCGATTCATTCAGATTTCGCTTCCTGACATTTCATTCCTGAATTCTATTTTTGATTCATAATGATCCTTCCTTGAACCATTATATTATCATGACTAGTTTTCTCCGAAATAATGTTTCCAAATGATCCAATAGCATTTATAATTACGTCATTAACTAATCCTTCCAAATCCAAATTTCTATGGCAGTTTGAATTACAAAAGCACCTTAATAATTATTGACCTAATTTTAACATCGATATTTTTATTAATGTCCTAAAAATCTTAACGTCAATAATTCTATTAATTTTATCTCTGTATATAAGGGAAGAACTAAATCAGTTTCAAGAGTGAATGGGGCTGTCATCTTATCATACAACAATCATAGTTATTTAATTCAAGTTAAGAATTAAGTTTTCCAGTTCCGTTTTTAAATTCTGGCTAAATCGTTTAATTCTCATAAATAAATTTATATTTTACTCACATGAGAAAAAAATTAAACATAAAAACTAATCATTGTCCTTCGACATTCGGACTTACAATAAATGTAACTTAACATAACTTACAAAAGAACAAAGTTTGTGGGTACTCCCAAAAATCTAAGTTGAACCACTAACTACGCGAAAATACCCTGCTTGACGAGTGCGGTCCCGTTTTCACAATGCAGTTGTTTACAGCCGCTGTTTTTAAGATTTTTTTATAATATAATTTTTTGCATTGATTTTACGTTAACTTAGTAGCAATAATCTTTTATGGTTAATTAATATTAATATTTTGAAAAACGTTTTTTTTTTAGTTTGGTCGAATTTGGTAATTTATTGAAAAGTTGCACTCCCTCATAAACAAGTGATGTTTTGATGAACCTTGAGTGGTTCGCAATCCAGTAAGTACGATGTGGTCTTTTCTACGACTGCAACGGTTATGTAATTGATGTATTTTGGTGGCTGAGATTTGTGTAAATTACATTTCTGCTGAACTATTTTTTAGAGCTACGATTTAGAACAGATTTTTGATCCATTAGGTTTATTTTTGTATGTTTTATAGATCATTGATGGCTACGTACTTACTGCAATATAGTATGTTGCAATATTGTCCCATGTGGTGCAAGCCTTAAGTGATAGATTGCTAATCATCTCTCAGGTAACTTTTTTCTACAGTTGACCGATAACTAGCGCTGGCTTCTGTAAACGAGGTACATTGGTTTTACTTTGAAATCGATTGATTGATTACTCTTATGTTCTCAATACTGCCAAAGTGTGTCAAATGTGGACAGAAGCCATCAATGTTATTGATTTCTTCTATTCAAAGATTAGCATACATTAAAATGCGTATTCCTTCAGGAAATGCTAACAGTCATAAAAATAGGTCCTTTGAGTCAGAATGTTATGTTTTTATACAAGTACACCACAACTAACATGTTGCTAAGATTTTCTGCTCACGTGTTCTCTCAACCATAATTGTTTTTTCAAAACTCAACTTATAATAGTTCGTTTACAATGCAAGTTGCGTTGAATTGCACGTGATTTTCAATAATACGGCCACGTTTAAACTGAATCATTGTGAAAGTTATGTGTTTTGCTAATACTCATTGAAGTCCCGTTAAAGGATATTATTTATTTTAACATTAAATCTACTTTGCCTATCAGCTTTTTCGCTTACATAATATTCGTGCGATGTAATACTAGGGTCTCATCTCTTCTCAGAAGTTGTCTTTGAACTTTATACAGTTTACGATCTCTGCTTTTGGCAGTACGGTACTGTATTTTAATCTCTGTAGGATTTATTACAGCTCGGTATGATTCCTAACAGTAGTCTGCTTACGTTACTGCTACCAGCTACGATTCATGGAGTCCTGGTACTTGGTTTTCAAGAATAGATCAAGTATGTCATAAAAGTTCATCAAGTTATAGCCCAAATTAAGTTCGTCTATGATCTTCACTTACGTAAGAAGCATCTTTGTCTAACTCTGTACGGGAGAGTAGGACAAGTTTCAATTTAGTGAAAGGACCTCGCGTCCCACTTCATAATTTATTTTTTCAATTTACGATGTGATGAAAATCACGCATCCCTTTAATTATTTATTTTAGTTTTTATTATCATGGATTAAGGTTGAAATTAACTCGAATCCCGAGTGTAGTACGCGCTTTGCGAACCAAATGAAGTTACTGTCACTTTCGAAGCGGCCATATGTTAGTGTATGTGATTAGGTTACGATATACGCATGTTAGATTATAATCAATTTGAGACACAATGTATAGCTTGGATGCGACTATAAGCAGGAATTCAACTTCAAAGACACATCACGGTACTTGCTTGAAGTTCTGCAATCCTGGTAGTATGCAAAGAAAAGTATTTCCTCACTATCGAAGAAACAGTAATGCATTACAGGAACTAAGTATCCTGAAACTGTAAAATTGCTTATCATTAAATGATAACATATAAAACATGTCTGGTCTTTAAAGCAATATTTATCAAAACAAAAGTCATCAACACGACCGTATTCATAAATGACGTAGTTTTGACACAAAAATAATCGCACTTCCTTCAAATATGGCCTTAACCCCCCTACATAGATAAGTTTTGCGGTATTACATAAAATGATAAAGCGAATATTTGCAAAAAGATTATCTTTACTGAAATGGCAATGGCCGAAGGATTTTAGATAATGCGCGCTGAAAATGATACTAATGCGAAGGAAAGTTTGTATGTATGTTTGCTGTGAGATAAAGTAAAAATAGCTTATCGAAACGGTATAAAATCTTTTATTGGTCTCTTATGTGAATTCAAATAGCTACTTACAGTATTAACATTTTCAGCATCAACATCATAATTTCATCCAAAAGCCACTCACTTCCCATCCACTGTAAAACATATTCAAAAGCAAATTATTTAGATTTTTAAGTACTACCATTCCTAGTGACAATTGTTCAATAAATAAGTATTTCACTTAATTCAATATTGTGTCAAAGATAAAAGAAAATCCCGGAAGAAAATCGAGTCTTTCCAGACTGAATATATCATCCATTAAACACCAAAAAAGTAGGTGACACTGAAAACAAAAGCGATAACTGATAACTGTACACTAATTATCATAAACTCTGCAAAGACAACGCCTCCAGCCATTAACATTGTAATTTATACACATTTTAATATTCCGGTTTTGGTCAATTTGAATTCTAATTTCAGTTCCTCACGACCTATAGTATCCTGGTACATAGTCTTTAAATTTGTACTAGCTAGACTTCACGTGAATTTTCTGCGTGAAAATCAATTTTCTACGCGACTGATGTGGTCCGTTTGCAATAGAGTGGATACTCGTATCTCAAAGTTTTTATAAAGATGGTGTTTCATCTCACATTAAGTATTTCGAAACCCAATCAGACCAATAGCTTACAGGTGTCCCCCAGGGACTTATTTTGAGCCCGCTGCAGTTGCAAACGTTTTGGAACGTGTAGCCAACTCAAAGAAACCTGTATATCTGTCTGTTTCTTGATTACAAATTCTACATACCATTACATAGTTTTTCAAGTATCTGGATGTCAGATTTATAGTAGGCGCCAGATAATCGTGGAATAACGGTCATTGACCCACCTACAATTATTGACATTTTTAATTTGAAAAACGGAATTAATGACACAAAGCTGTCCCGAATCATCATCTCTCGTGATCCTTAACATTGTCTAATAATGAAAAACGATTCATATTTAATTGTTCAGGTACCTATGAACAGTTATTAGGGAAAGGTCAATGTACTTTATTCCACATTTATCTGGCGCCTACTATAGTACATCGTAACAGCCACATATCTACCCTTTTTACAGCTGAATATCATAACCATGGAATATTTTTTTACTTAGTTGACACGACGGTATGCTTATTTCACGTTTTTCTAATATTGACCGACTTGTAAGTACTATGACGTCAAACGTGTGCTGATTGTGTTTTGTGTTAAATAAGCTTAATTTAATTGCGATCTATTTTTAAATGAGTACCTCCATAAGACAATTCCTGCACACAACCGATAATTAATCTAAATTGAAAATGAAGAGGTCAAATTATTTGATTGTCTGACTCTAAGCCTTTTTTTTCTCTGACCGAAAACTACACTTTAGCCGAGAATACTATCTATTCCAGAAAAAATCATACTTCTGTATAATAGGGATTGCACACGCGAGAAAAACTATGCTAGGATAAAGCTATTTCTATACAGCAGCGTTCAGACTCTTTCAAACATTTCCATGTTCTGTAGTTTTTATGTGATGTGTAAAATATTCAAGGAAATAACTACCATTGGTTACTTAAACGATTAGTTATTTTTTTATAAAGAAACTGACAACAGAAGTGTGACTCTCGTTTTTGAAGCTAATACATTCTGTTGCTAAGAAAGTATCTAGGTTGCAAAATACATTTGTTTTGTTATTGTTCTTGCCATCTCTTTTTAGATTTGGTTGTCGTTTAGTTTCACTTAAGTTAAGTGATCTAGTTGTTATTTCGTAAGTGAGATTAGGATCGACTCTTCCATTTTATATTTTGTGTGTCCTGTTTAATGCTATGTGGTTTCAGCGACTTTTAGAGAGACCAAGTGTTCCGTTAATGTTATCAATACTTTTATGCGATCCTGGTCCTTACGGTTTGTTGTAGCTATTTTGATCTTTTCGAAGAGAGGAAGCACACATATTTATTTGCAGGGATCATTGTGAACGTGTCATCTTTCAGGATGTGTCAAGCCCCGGAATAGCGTGAAAAATATGCCAGTCTTCTTGGAAAAGGAGCATTACTCTTTAATGCCGGATCGAAATATTTAGTATTCAAATTCGTTTGTGCAAAACGTTGTCTGACGGCGACTTTCGTTTTCACCGCTGCGTCACAGCCGCAGGAAACTGAGCCTTAAAACTGACAAATTAAGTCACTTTTTCGACTGTCAAAGTTGAAATTTTCGCCTCTCGTGCCCTACTTAATGGCTTCCGTTGGTTTGACTTGTTGATTTTAACTATTTTATGTTTGCACGCTTATGGAACAATAGTTCGCGAGCCTCTGAATGTATTTGAAATTTAGAAACTGAACACTAGTAGCTAAATTCAGGTGTAAATGCTAATTGCGTAGCATCAACTTGAAATTTCATTCTGCGTATAATTTTGGCAAACGGGTTTCCATTCGGAGTTGGCGAAACTCTGTTGGAGTTATGCGCTCCTAGTACATGGCTTGCTATCCTGCAAAGCCTTCCTCTGTTGGTTCTTGATCTTTGATAGGTCAATGAATGATGTTCAAGTTCAGACTTTCTCTATTTGTTGATTTCAGGAAGTAGATTTATAACTGAAATGGAAAAATATCAAAATGGACCAAATCACATTTTGTGAAATTTATTTAAAAGCTCCTTTTTATGCTTGGTTTTGGTCATTTCCTTTGAGAGGTTCTCAAGTCAAACTTTCTTGTTACTTATCTTGGCCCATGTATTCCTAGTACTTAAAACATTTGCGACCTTCCGCATACCTTTTTTTTAGCTGTTTTGTTTTCACTTTCTTCCATAACGGGTTAGTTAAATAGTGTCCATAAGTTGGTATAACGCATACTTTTTTTATTCATAGACCATAAATGTGTTTGTACAAATATCTTAGTTACTGTTTCTAAACCGATTCTAAACATACGGTTTATAGTGCATGACAAGATTATGAGAAAAGCTATTGTGGTAGGTCAGGACAGCCCAAAAACAAGTTATAAAAGATAGTCAATACGTATTGTATCAATAAATTAAATTATTAGCCGAATAAATAATAACGGTTCCCACTTTCGCGACTGTTGTTTATTAGAGGTTTGGCTTTCTGCTAAACGTTTTTCTGGTCTGAATTTTGTATCATGTTAGACTGGATGAAATAGGACTGTTATTATCATCGGGCGAAATTTATTTGAGCTGAGGGTTGGCCCACACGTGATACTATTTTCAACCTTATTGGGATTGAATTTGAATTATGTAAATTTTCTGTATGTTCAGCAATCTAGTTTATATTAACACTGAAATAACCGAATAATTGTAAACTTAAAAAATCGATCGCTAAGATTTTCCGGATTACATTGAAACTAAATCGATTTCTCACATAATCTCCGTTCATTAGGTATTCAAATTCAAATGTACGTATTAACATATCTTTGTGGACATAATAAATAGCCTGCCTACACTTCGATGAATCAACTTGGAGATTAGCACGACGTGCGTATACGCACGCTCGTGGGCGCGTTTCGTGCCGGTGTGCGTGTACCACTTTCACTTTTTTTTCGTTAATATGCTTTTTGTGTTTTTGGATGATGTTATGCAGTATGAAATCATAATGTTCGGAGTTTTATTTTTGACCGTGCGAATATGGGTGATTTGTAACTTACGTGTTGTAGGTATTTATTTAATTAGTTAATTGAGAGATAAACTTTTAGATAGACTTTTAAGTCATTGTCAACAAAATACTTCGTACAAAAAATGAGGCCACCAACTTAACTTTTTACTTTACCTATAAAAATGAGTTATTATTTTTTTATAGCCAATTTAGATTCTAGAATCCACCAGACATCCGTTTCTAACTTACAAAATGCACTAAGCAGAATAGAGGGCCGGTGCCAAGCGGCGCGCGCGCGGCTTTGCGCAACCGAACAGTATGTGTGTCAAACGATCGACGAACGACTTATGTCATGCTAGAGAATGTAGCCTTTATTTGTTTTCATTGTTTTACTATATTTATTACTAATCTTAGTAATTTTTCTTTTGGGATACTTTATTTTCTTATCTTGTTTCGCAATTATTACAGGCCATTTTTTACTATTTATTATAATTTTCTGTTTTAAGTAAATCTAAAGGTTGTTCAATGAATAAAACCCATTAAATAATGACAAGCCTTTAGTTTACGACCAATCGCCTACTACTGCGAGTGCTGAGTAATATCTTATTCGAATACAAATTAAATTTACTTTGACGTGTAACAAGAATAGTGTCAAATTTACTGTCCTACATTTTCTGTTTATACAGAAGGCATCGATTGGTTACAAATTATAGTTACTATTTAATTGAATCGCTAATAAACTATAAAAAGTTTATCTAAAAGGACCAGTTAATTATTATTCACTATTTAAAACATTCGTAAAAATCTAATGACAAATAACATAAAGAACGGAAAGGAAAAAACGCTTATTTGGAATAACTTGAAAAAAAAAACAAAAAATATGTAAAACTAGATTAAATAAAAATGTCATGGTTCAGTTATTGCATAAGTCGTCGCTCAGGCGCAGGAGCGGCGGCCACGTTGGAAAGTTTTCGGCAATGTCCGGGGAAATCTGTGACGCGGCATACACGATTATATTTGTATACGCCTTATTCTGTGGGGTAGGTAGAAATCGAAGCTATCGATGATTGTGTAGGTGATAATTATATTCTCAAAGGATGAGACACATTTTGTTCTGGGCACTAAAAAGATTAGAACTTGTGAGTGATTGAGAGAGAAGAGAAGACTCATGTTATTAGAGAGGAAAGAAAGTTGGAAAGCATGTCCTATCAATCGTGAAATGAAAAAAAAGATTTTTGTAAACCTCTTGGGTTTCGTATTTGTATTATCAATAAAACTTTGGATCAATGAAATGGGAAGCCTGCTAAACTAACATAATTAGCTAAATATATTATGTACAATGTTAAAATCAGATGATTCAGAATTAATTATAAGTTTGACGCTTGAATGACCATTGATAATGATAACATACAGGAAGACCGATAGTCCAGTAGTATAAAATTATTCTGTCACACGCAAACTTCAATGAGCTCTAAAAATATTAGAATCCTAGTAATGATCCTATATAAAGTTGAACTATTGTTAAAATTATAAATATTGAACATATTGGCAAACGGGACATTATCAAATATAGATGGAAATGAAAATGAAATGTTGTAGATAAAAAAAATGAAATCACAATGGAAATCTGAATCACCACACATTTAAAATTCCATAAAAAATTGTGAAAACGAAAACTGAACATCTGAAACCAACTCAGAACTATTCTCCCCTAAATCCACAAGAAGTCCTAAGCAACCAACTTTTCAAATTATACAGATTAGGATTAATTTTATACACATGTTTATACTTGCTCTATTCACACTAGCTCGAAGAGAGTTCGTAGTACTAACACAATTGACTCCGAGCCCTTTCAAGGCCACTTAATATACAAAAATAGGTCATGAGATTGGATGCGATAGCCTATCAACTGGTCACTTCCCAGTGGGTTACATTTATTATTATGATCATCATGTGCAGTGGACTGTGTATTATCATTGTTTGTTTCTAGCATATTGCCTGCTTTCTTTTTAATGTTATTTTTCGGTAGCTGCTGTACAGTATTTTAAGATATATTTATCTAGATTATTCTTGTCTTCTTATCTTTAATATATAAAGTCTTTTCATACTTCCTTTTTAAATTCCATCCTTAATATTTCATTTTCTATATCATCATTAGAAGCCTTGCCCACCCACTGCTGAGTATCAGCCTCCTCTCTTATGCGCCATGCTTGCCTGTTCTATGTGAGTTGTCAATGTTTCACTGTACTTCGACAAAAATAATAAATTCACGATATGCGTGTATATAAGTTACAAAACAGCTAACGTAAAACTGTGTAAGCCAATATCGATCGAATTTCCCGCATAATTATTAAATTAAAAGGGAATATTATACCCCTGAAAAGTTGGAGACCTTGCAAAGTTTAAGTAAAAGAAATCACGTGGTCTTCTCGCGGGTTCGGGGTTCCATTTTAAGCGTCGTTATGAACGACTCGCAAAATGTTGATTCCGTTTCGAAATTTCTGATTAGCTAAAAAGTTATATGTTAAAATTCTGCCGTGCTTGCTATTCTGTATGTTTGCACATCTCTATCTGTACATACATATGAGAGTTCGCTTAAGTTGTACGGTCAGGCTTTTACAGAATAGACTGGCTTGCTCTTATGGCCTATGTGTGTAAAACATACAATTTTGCAGGCAACACACCCACAGTTGGATTAAAAGTATTTTGTGTCAGTTCAGAACATAGGTCTGCCCTGTATGCCAGCGCCGCCAGTGCGCGCGGCTGTTTTGACACGTGTTGTCAACAATGTTATTGTCAGAGTTTATATTCAGTGTTTTTTCTTTGGTATTTTTAAATAGTATATAAGTGTATTTTTTTACGTGTATTTTGCATAAATGATTAATGGTAGCAGTGATGTGGTAGAATATAGTGCAAGATAACCTTCGCTAAGTGTCCTGGAGAGGTGTCCCCTTTGCACCCAGCCACGATTTTTCAAAGGTAAGCAGGGTCTGAATGTGCATATTAGGAATGTACACAAGCTCCAACATGCACTCACTCAGACCTTGATCTTACGCCTACACCTCCTACACCAGCAATATCTAATTTTGACCCGTTTTGGAAAACCCTGTCAAAATACAAAAACTCTGTACCTGTTTTAAAGCGAGTTCCACGCGACGCAAGACCTCTGGTGGCACAACACCTAGCAGGATGTACCCGGGAGAACTTGCTAAGTGCCTGGGAACAACTACTCACCTACCCTTATAGCGTTTAACATGTAAATAAGAATTTTGTTACCAAAAAGACTGCACAAATGAAAGAAAACTGTAACGTCTCGGCCCACAAATTGGACTCAAAATTATCGACACAAAAGAGCCCTTCAAAAGGCATTTCCAATGTGGTCGAAGCTAAATTAGGGGAAGGTAAAATCAGCGGAGCAGCCAGGATACTTTTTAGTAGCAATGTGGTGGCACCATGTTCTCCAGATACTCTCGCAGCTCTGGAGACCAAGCACCCTGCTCCAGCGGATGGCCTTTCTTTTCCCTACACCCTGATCCGGACATTCACGCCCACACCGTTACAGGTCGAGAGGTGATCGTTTTTCGTCATTGCCGTGGGAATTACTTACCGTCGTATGGCAGCCAAAATTTGTTGTATATTTTATGGTATGGTGTTGTATATTTCTTTCGGAAAAATTCCAGCCCCTGCAGCTCGGTTACGGCCAAAGAGGGATGTGAGGCCTCCGTACCCGCACTATCGACCTACCTAAATTCTGGCAGAGGAGAGGTCATCCTGAAGGGTGAACCTTCAGGATGACCTCTCCTCTGCCCATCAAAAATGCATTTAATTCGATAAACAGGGATACCTTGCTGGCAGAAACAAAAAAGAAATACCTCAAGTTTTCAGTTTTCTCTGGCAATGTTATAGACGACCATCTAAATTACTATATCGTGACAACCTTTTGGAATCTGCAGTTGGCAGTCAAGGTGACCCCCTCGGGCCAGTGATCTTTAGATTAGCTATTCACCCAATTATTCGACAGCTAAATTGTAGATTTAACGTTTGGTATCTTAATGAGGAAACCCTTGGAGGTGATGTAGATACTGTTTTAAATCACATACATTAAAAAAAAAAAAACAATTCCATTTCATAGGACTTGATCTGAACTTTTCCAAATGCGTTATTTTTTTTATCGGACTATACTGACAGACTACTCACACTTCTAAAATTCAACACAATAGACCCTGAAATCAAAATTATAAACTAAAGCTCTCTTCGTCTCCTTGGGTCTTTTAATGACGGTTCGGAAAGATTGCTCCAAGTTAACATGCATTCGGCCATCACTCGTATTCGTTCGTTATTGCTGTTTCGGCCCAAAATTACCTTTACCCTACCTTTTGGACAAAATAGATCAAATTATCAAGCATACACTTTAATTTTAAATGTGGCCATGGACTACCGAGCCTGGGAGCAACTTTTCCCATGCGAATGGGAGGCCTCGGCGTCTCGTAATTACCAGTATTAGGTTACCGGCTTTTATATCCTCGGTTCATGGCACTAATAAATTTATCAGGAATATTCTATCTTCTACACCTATTGATTTTGATGTGTCGTGCTTCACTGAGGCTGTGGAAGCCTGGAGTCTCGCTTGCCCGAATTAAATTCTGCCCGACTATCCTTTATCTCAGAGACGGTGGGATGAGCCGCTCTGCAGGCAAATTCAGGAAAGCCTCGGACACCACGGCCCGTCATGTAGTCGTAGCGCGCGCTGCATAGCGCGCCACGCGAATATTAACGACATTATCCGACGAGCCAGACAACGTGGCAATTCCGCCAGTCTTTTGGATACACTTCCAGTCGACAGCGATGCGGATGAATTTTTTGACGCCATATTTTAGGGTTAATTTAGTTAGGACATTTTATTTTTATTTCTAGTGTCTATAGTTAGTTAAGTATTTATTCAAATGGTTGTAAATATTATCTATAAAAAAATGTGCTATTTTTACTTCTTTTTCTCTGTTCTCTTTTCACAGCCAGCCATCTGTCACAGGCCTGATATCCAAAACGTCGCATTTACCGCCCACCTGGCCAAAGTCACACGATTTCACTCAAAGTTGGTAATGAAGTTTGTCACGTGATACCGAAGTTTCTTCGCCCAAGTGCTATTGTTCTTCTTCTGGAATCAAAAGCAATTGCGTAACAACATCTCCAGCTCTTGGCTTACATATTTGACGGCTTTATGAAGAAAAAACAGAAAATGAATGAAGTGCGTTATTTTTCGTAACTTTGTGATAATTATGTTCCTTGTTTAAATCTGCGTGTGTGTATGTTGTGTCTTTATAAAATATATGTTATTCTTCTTTATAATTTTCTACAAAGTGATATCGAAATCCGATCAAACGATTTTCAATATCGATTTTGACTGACTGAAGGAATTACTGAGGATGTCACAATCAGCGATAAAAATAATTATTTTCCAAAACCACGATTAGGAAATCAATAGAAAACACTCATAATCAACGGTTGCTCAATTCAAAACAATGTTTCGTAAACCTTTCTCGAACAATATTTTATGGACGAATTTTAATAATAAATTTTCGCCATTTTTACTTTAAAATTTTTTCGTAGGTTTCGTTTTGTTACCCAGCGGGTATTATTTCCTTTTTAGCCACATTTTTTGGACATTGGGAGTCACGTGTTTTTGTTTGGTTCCGAGAACCTCCCTCCCATAGCGGGTCACATGTTTTTCGCTGGGGAACGGCGATGTGGCCGGTGCACGTTAAAGAAAATTTTCTGAAAATTATGGATACAATGAATCTTTACAATTCGTTCCCGGTTTAGGGAAACAATAAGTTGAGGAAATTTTCATCGAGTTGGTGTTCATAATTATTGTAACATGATTAGATAATTCGTATTAGGTAATTGAATCTAATACAACTTTGTGTCAAATTATGTGATCCTAATTTTGTGATTGAAACTTTAAGCATTTTCAAATTTTCTTTTGTTTACTTTTTGTTACGTCATCTGGGAGAGAAGTTATTGTGCTTACTATGATTTTGGTTTGAAAGATTTTTTATTTGATACTAATTTTATTGACGGTACATTGCTGCTGCTGCAGTTGCTTCATAAAGTTCTTCAAAGGATGTTTTTTTTACTGTTTTAGCCAATAGTTGTTTGGTAAGTGATATAATGACCACTTTATTAGAGCTTTTGACACGATTAGCTTTCTCTCGAAAGTAGGCTAAAACTGGTACTATATTTATATATCTTCTATTTTACGTTGCTTCGGTAAAATCAAAGGTAAAATATTTTATGCTTTGTAGTAACAGATTCCTTTTGAGCTAAATAAAAAAAATACATATAATGTTTTATTACTATGTGCACATAAATATATCAGCCTCCATACTGTTATTAGATCAAAACTCTTCATAGTGTTTTACTTCAAAAACAATTCGAAAAACCTTACTACAGTTCTAAGTACACACTCATTCATAGCTAGTTGAGTATTTAGGGCACGTAGTGATAATAATGACATACATTCGTTATCAAATCACTAAACAAACAAACAAACATATCTGATAGATTGCCGATAGATATTTGGGTTCCGTGAGTAAATGTAGATTGCGTATACGTTACGTAGTGAGACCAAAACAGAAATGTTGAAAAGAAAATAAAAGAACGGTTTACAATAAATAGGAAATACCTTGACTTAAAATTTTAAGTTCGCAAAACGTACTTTGTAATTGAATAAAATTAATAAAAGCTTATTTATAAAAATTAAAAAAAATATAGTCAAAGTCGAGACGTTTATTTCAATTAAACGGCACTTTGAACTTCATCATTTACAGTTCAATAAAATAATAATATTACATTAATAAAGTGACTCTACTGTTCATTCGAAAAGTTAGATTCTTATGGACAAGAAACTCCATAGTTACTCTTTTCAAATAATAGTTTTACAAAATTTGGTATACAAAAATTAATTTAATATTATGTGAGGACGATGCACCCAGAGTGTGCTACTTATAGGAACAAAGTATTACCAGCAGAGGTAAACTTATTCATTTTCTAAAGAGATTTAGGTACTCACAAATTTACAAATATTGGAACCATTAATTAAGCAGTGTGTGATTTAACAAACAAATAAAAGCACAAAAAAGAAACAGTATATCTATAAAGTTAATTTATAAATGAACCAGTTTGGTTTTGTCTACACCCTTGATTGTCCTATGAAGCAGGACCAGCATGTTTCCAAGCATTCCTATTCTGAATGTAATCTTCTAATTTGTAATATGCTTCTTTACAAAGTGTACTTTTAACATAAGTTTTAAATTTTCCTTCATTTAGTTCTAATATGTCAGAAGTTATTTTGTAACATTTAACACAGTACCCCATTAAGATGTGTGGACTTTAGATAATTAATCTAAAAAATGGTTGATCTAATTTGTATATGATAGGCCGAAACAAAAAAAATCAACAACCTCGATGAATATGAATGAAAAAAAGCCTTGCTCTCTACGAATGTCATGTACTAGGAGCTTATAACTTCGCAGTAAAAGTAGGCTTCTTTTCTGTGTGGTTAGCCCACGCACTTCTACTATTCATTATTGAATTAGTTTCTTCTTTACCATGATACCCTAGTACTAAGCTAGTTTATTAATACCTACATTTTTGCTGTTTTTTTCTACTAGGCTTTATAAATAGCATGTCGTATGGTATGAAAATTAAATTAATCCTACCACGTAATCGTCTGACATTATTGAAAATCAATTGTCTCATTTATCAAACGCATTCCATAAGAAAAATATTACTCATTGATTGTATGAGTCCCATCCACTTATCTTTGGTACTTATCTTCAAGATTACTTTTACTACTATTGGTATGAAAACTGGTACGATTCTGTTTTCAAGTGCTTTGTAAACAAAACTGGAAAGAATTTGTTTGACTTCAAGATTTTCATATTTTTCCGTTCCTTTGCCAATCTGATTCACGTTATTATTTCTGTATTTTATAACGCATTTCTATTTTTTCTAATCTATGCCTTGATTCTTCCCTTTTTACTCTATCGATCTTCTGTCTGATATTGTATAAATGTATTACGAATTTACGATGGATATGTGCATTCGATTTGAAATGCTTTTGTTTTTCAATCATTCATTGATAGTCTTGTTGTTATCAATTAATGATATTTATGGAATTTGTCATTGGATAGTAGGTCAATCACGTGTGAAATAATTTATTCGTGAATCATAGTATTAGTAACGCAGTATTTTGTGTATTGTTTGTAGGCTTTTGTGTCATATGTAGTTGTTTTGTTGTGATTGGGATAATCCGTATTATTAGTCGTTGTTTTCGGTTCCTCACTTAAATTCGTTTGAGAACCAATTCTTAACACGAATATAAAATTAAACGTGTAAAGCTAGTGTACTAATGTAAAATTCAAGTCAGTTAGGTAACTTTATTTAACAGCCATTACATAATTTGAGCAGCATACTTCTATTCCCCCAAAACATTGACCTCTCAAATCATAACGTAATTATCAGCCGTGCGTCCGCTACGACGGCCGCATTTAAAATGTCATTCGGCTCGCTTTGAGCGGCGCAAGCGCCGGTCCGACGCACTTTCACTGCGCTCTCGTGTGCGTGAGCTACCGGAGTAGGCGGGGCGATGTTTTTTTATTAATTTGGCCCACATTTGGGATTCTGTTACGTCAGCGTGCATCGCACTTGCATCGAACTGGATGTAGGAAGCGTCACGCAAATGCGCGTGCAGCCAATGTCATTATTGTATAAGTAACGTAATGGCTTGTAAGAACTGTAGCGTGCTCTGCATCTTGTTTGTGTTTATTTTAAGAAATGCATCTGTGTTGATCTCTTTTTGGTCATGGTCTCCTAGTAAAACTGCATTTGTCCTCCAAATGTACTTTCTTGTTGATTCGTTATTAACTTCTACTGCGTTGCTAGCAATAGCTTATCCAGCAAACTCCGACTGACCTTCAATTGTAAGTAAGACTTAGTCCATTTAGACAAAGAAAAAATTTTGTTTTGCTTCCTGCTTTCCGGATGATGATAGTAGTACAAAATACTATCAATACATGACACTGCATGTCTTAAATTATAATTTTAACTTCCACGGTACTTTCTTGTCATACTTTTCCTTTTCCTTTTTGATAATTTTGCAATCTAAATTTATCCTTTGTTTCCACGTGGTCTTTTGAGTCACTGCGCTAATATAGCGCAGGGCACATTACCAACTCCATTTCTTATTAAGTTTACCTTATTGTATGTTATAGAGTTGAATGCATTGACATAAAAAATATAGTGTTCGGTCGCTTTGTATACGTTTTAATTGTCTGTACGATAATCTATAATATGTGTTACTTTTGTGACTTGTTTATTTATTTACTATTTGAATACATACTATATTATATATGTAGTTATGCTATTCTTGAAACGAAAGCAAAACAGATGGTATCATCTGATTGTCATTCTACTCGGGTTGTGGGAGTAGAATGGCGGAAATGTATGACTATGATGCATGTGATAGATTGGTATCAATTCCCGGTCCTTTCTTGCTTATGCGCTCCTGGTACTTCTTATATTTATGCTGGATCTGCTTTTCCATGCACTCCTGGTAGGTACAACTCGGTCGTACTAAAAATTCAGCCTAAAATTAACTTCGCAATAGCAAATACACTAGGCACTTTTGCAGTACTGCAGTTACACTACAGCTTTGTAAATTATTGTGAAAAAACGTTTCCCTAGAAAAGTCATTCAAACCTAACCAGATGCGTTTAAATAATAACGCCCTAATTTTATCGACGTGTGTGTATTATACCTATTATGTCACTACACACACATTGCTCTATTTCACCGAACACAAAAAAACTCACAATCTATTTCCGAGGTCACATACGCACGAGTCCCAAACTATCATAAAAAAATCACACAGTAAGGTCAATGACCTGCCGCCGAAACGCATCGGGTAATGCACTCATGCGCCGGCGCGGGATACCACGATAGTACTTGGTACTTTGACTTTTGATTGCTTTAATCTTTTTATGATCGAATTCAACTGTTAGCTTCTCTGTGCGCCTGGTACTTCGTTTGTAAGATGAAGATGGTTTCTTCAACTGGGTATTAAGATAAAAGGGAGAAGTAAGGCTTAGTTGGCTCACAGCCAGGACTCACAAGTCTTGGCTGTAATTTCTAAGATCTTTGACATACTTTACGGATAGTCAGAGACAAGAGAGTGTGATAACCAATAAAGTTGCTATGTGGTATCGGAATACCCAGTACCTGGATGGTACGTAAACAGTCGCTCTACCTGAAGTACTGGTATTCAGCTACATCCGGCTAGATAGATTGATTTGATAATATTGTACACTTACGAGTATGTCTTAACTTCAATTCGTACGATCTCGAGTTCTAACATTTGTAAATGTCAGTACATAGCCTTTTTCTATGACATAAGCTTCCTCGGTGCATAGTTTATCGACATCTCTTGCCTGTTTTAGAAGCTTAAGTAACTGGCATACTATCTATTCGATGGCACTCCTACTAGGACAACAGATGGTCTTAGAGTTAATGGTACAGCTGTTAGCAACAAAACCTTATAAAGTTTTGTGCTTAAGGTATAAGGCTAGGGAAATTGTTTCCGTAGCACATTATGTTTGAATCCCATTCACATATTATCCTAAAACGTTAGGTATATTTGTCTATGTGACATTTAGTTTTAGTATCAACGTTAGTGTAGTGTCGATCCACTGGGAATTTTAGTCAAAAGACATAATAAACATTAATTTCCCTGATACTTGTTGAAAAGCTTGTTTATGTAGGTAATAAATTTATACACTAGGTAGGTAACTTTAATTAAACCAAATTCCACGCATACCATCACGCCTATATTCTCGGAAGAGCTTGACAGAGATGTACCATAGGTACATCTCTAGGTGTACTATAGAGTACACCTATATATCGCCAGTTATGTTTAGGTTTTGTTTTTTATTAATAAAAAAACATTGCCACACACTAGTTCCATGTCATAAGGGACCATCAATCGAGAACAAATCTAGACTTCGGGCTGCTACTGAGAAAATCAAAGAGCCGATTTACAGATGTCTGATTAAAATTCACATCGGCACATTACACTAAATAACCAAGTTAGCCATATTTTAACAATCCGGACCGAAACCAAGTTTTCTATCCCTGTCCCAATTGACCTGCATGCATATGAGAGATGTTAGGGCTGGCACGATTTCGATACTCAAACAATGTAATATTAATTTTTATCTTGAACTTAAACAAGAAGTACAAAATACCAGTGGTTAAATAGTGATGTCATAATATCAAAGATGCATTTATGATATTAAAAAAAAAAAAATAACCCAAAATCCGATTAACTAAAAAAAATCCATGCCAATGTGAATAGACAAATTAATGTTGACATTTCGCACGTCCTACTTTCTACTAACATTCAACTTCAAAAATTGACGTGACGTAACAATAATACTGGGACATTGGGTCTTGGGGTCTTATGTAAGCTGAATTTGGCGTTGCATAACCTGTGAAAGTCGGTCGGCAAGCTTCCGTAGTGATGTAATGGTTCTCAAGTGCTGGCATACTTGTTTGGACCATGAAACCGTTTTTAAACGATTTGGTTGCGGTCATGTGGAGTTTGAAAGTCGTTTTTAGGTTAGGAGTTGGTAGTTCATTTCGTCTGCTGGATACTGGATTTTTTTGCGATTTTGTTTTTATTTTCTTTATTTTTAGACGGGCATTCAGATGCTGCTCTTCTTTATGTATTCCTGGTATTTGAATTAAGAAGTCTAAGTTGTAATGCTTTACTTTGAGAGCTTTTTTAATGGTCATACTTTGACATGAAAGCAGAATTTTTAACAACAAATTCTCAATTCAGAATCTTAGTCTTTAATTTAGCCATTATTGTGTATACTTAAAGTAGTTTTTTTTTGTTCCAGATCGAGTAAAAATCGGCATACCGGAAGCCCGTGTGATACTGTGCATTAACTAAACTTAACAAAAAACGTGACGCCTCTATTTAGTAAGTTTAGTTAGCGGAATTACTATGTGATTTTTACATAACTTTTTTTTATAAATATACACGGATAGTTTAGATTTTAAGCTAATTGACGTAAGATTATAGAATACGTAACACACCATAGATGCATACGATTGAACCAGTTCTCGTTTTAAGGTTGCGTTGTGACGTAAATCAGTAAATATTTAATTAAATTTTACCTTATTTTCGCGTCTTTTTTTTTTAAATGAACGCTACAATCAATCATGGCGATTTTTTTTTTTGCAAGTCCCTCAACGCATACCACTACCGCTGTTGGGATAGGGTTGACAGTTTAGTAAATTACATTTTTATAATTTAAAAACTTCTATAATTTATTCAAGATAATAATAAATCTATGTTATTACGTGTTTTTATAGTCTTATGTGTAAACCTATCATCTGATGTTACTGGTGAGTCCTAGCCGTAAGAAGTGATCTCAAACGTAGGCAAGGACCCGCCCAGCAAACATGATCACTGCCATTGTTGTCTCGAAAATGTACTCTAAATTCATAAAAATAAAGTCTAAGTTCACACAAAGGCTGCATCATATCTCTACGTCAATTCATTGTCATAATATTCCATCATTTGTCATCGATTTTGTTAATATGACACCTCATTAATTGATGTCGTTCTAAAATTGTTGTAAAAAGCAAAGGATTATTTGTTAAAATGAATACTTTTGTAAATATTCTTTGTTGTTGCTGATATTTTAATGCATGAACTTGAATTATGATCGTTTTTATGACAATCTTAGATTTTTTTGATTAATATTTTTTTCTTTGTAAAACACTGTTTAAAAATATAAGTACCTAGATGAATTATCACACAATCTTGTGTTTAAACCATAACAACGACATCTGATTTCACGAAACATTCATAAAAAACTCATACAAATATGACTGATCAGATTTTATACCACGAAGACAATAAATAATTGATGTTTTTCTTACTTTTCGTTAACAATTATGCTAGTTTACTGTAATATATAGAATAGTATAGTTATTGTAATGTAAATTGGTTGTATATAATTTTGAATCAGTAATCAAATGTTTAGAATTAATTGTAATTGTTTTCTATAACTCCTTGAACGTAAAAGGGCAGAAAAGGTAAATACTTTATAGTAGCTTAAAATAATTTTATAAAATATAAATGTTTGTTAGTATTTGCCTGTTCTGATATAAGAAATTTTATTGATTGTTGAGAAAAACAACTTTTTTTTCTCTTTAAAATATTTAATGTGTACATAACTTTACTTAAGGCGTAGCGCTAAGCGTGTAGGTTTAATATTTCTTTGGGTTAATATTATTTTGTTGAGTCTAAAATTTTTATTCCTATTAAAGTACCTTTAACTTCTTTTGTTAGATATTTTCTTGTCTACTTACTTTAAGATTAAGTGATGTTTTAAATGATAAAATCATGATCTATTATGGCGTCGTCAGATGGCAAGTACAAGGAGTTATTTATGTTAAAATACTTATTGATGTAAATGTTATGCGCTACTTAATTTTGTTTTATGGTAGCTACAAGCACGGGTTTTAGGCTGCTTAAAACAGATGTATATTATTTTAATAAAAAACAAAAATGCAAATGACTTTGAGAGCCAGCCCTAACGGCAGTGTTGTAAAAATTAAAATATTATGTTTTAATGTGGTTTTTTGCCAAAGTTAGGGATGTCACTTATTGTAAAACGGGTTTCGAAACAGATAGTTACCAGATTGAATCCTACAATGTAATAATGAATATAAGAGAAATGGCATCTACACACTAATAGACAAAACTAAAAAAGTTTTTATCTCATATTTTATAAAACTATACCTATAATAAAATATATCACTATTTAAGTAAATACACATGTGTATTTTTATAACAAAACTTTTCTGGTTTTTGTAAAACATTTTACACTTTATAAAATACAATCGTTTTCTATTTTATTAACATTAATTTCTAAGTATATTTATTTTTTACACAAGCCTATTTAATATTCGTCACAAAAACTATAACATTTTATTTATTAAAAAAATATATATTTAAAAACTAGTAACCTTGTGTGTAGACGTCATAATATACACTATACTCCGTCCCGTTTTTACCTGCTTTTATTTAAAAATATAATATAAAATAAGCCTAAGCACATGAAATATTTTTCAACTACTTGTATACAATAAAATAAGGAACTTAAATGTAAAAAAAACTAAAGAAAAAATTGATTTGGCTTCAATTTATAAGTACTAAATAGGCGAATAAGTCCATGCAATTTGCAAAAAAAAAAGCAAATGTAGATAGTTTTTCCCGCGTTTTGCATGTCAAAGGGCCTTGTTTACTTTTGCTTTGTTAAAAAAATGTTGTTTTATTTTTAAAGTTTTTTTTTTCTATGTCGTCCAGATGGTGCTACAAGATCAAATCTTTCTATACTTCTGAGCCAAAGACTATTATTTTTTTCCTTAGTATTTTGTTATTGCGCGCGAAAATATTAATTGAAATATTGACAGGCATAAATTGTGAAAAATCAATGCAGGCATTTTGTCCAAAAGAGTACATATGGAATTAGAACACTTTTTGTCTGTCAATAAATATTTTTATGCTTTCTTGGGAATGATTTTGTTATCAAATATATATTTTTCGGTCCTACTTTGTATATTATGTCGTTTTAAAAGTCCTATTTGGTAGGAACGAATGAGGCCTTGCTAATTTTCTCTGACAATAATGCTAGTGGTTACTTACAAAACCACGTAACTTTGATGTTATAGGTGCAATTAAATTTAATATATACCTATTTAATAGAAAATATATCTTTTGTTTTCTTTTGATACCTCTAAACTTCATTAAAAAAAATCACAATCAGTTTTTTCTGAAGTGCGATTCTGTAACCCCCACTTGAAGCTCACTTTACCTACGAAGTGAGGTTCAAGTGAGTTGTCAATCCCTAGCATCAATTTGAATGACATCCCACTTCACAGTTTGATGAGATTTTACAGAATAGCACTGCAGGTAACACTATGTTGCAATTTTTGTACACTCTGTAGAAACACTAACAATACAAAAGTTGCCCTTAATAATACAACAGAAAACCGCTGTCACGTAACGATGACTATCACCATTTCAGCCAGGAGACGTCTACTGCTGGACATAGTTCACCTCCAAGTGTTGCTACGTCGACACGTCCTGTGCGTCTCGCATCCAGCGGATACCTGCGGCTTTCACCAGGTCATCGGTCCACCTTGTTGTTGACTATACAATTGTATATTCTTTCCCTTTACCTTATACTCACTAGTAATTGATGCGCAAAGCGCTACAGTTGTGGATTTTTTCAAGAGTTATGAATGTGTTCGAAACCTGGCACCAATGACTTCAATCAATCCGGCCCGTCACAGTCTACTGCTGCATATATGTAGGTCTCTTCGAAGTTGTGCCACAACATCCGGTCCTCCACCATCCGCATATTCCGCATCCAGTCTGTCCCAGACAGTCCATGCACCTTTTTAATTCGCAGTAGACTGGAAGTAGTAAGCACAGTAGTACCTGCCAGGGTTGCGGCATTTATTCGAAAGAGTCACCGCAGCCCCGCTTAAGTGCTTTAGAAGGAACACGGTTGGGTTTTAGTCGGTAAAAGTTTGACACGCCCTTTCGCTCCACCCAGAGCGGAAGAAGTCACTTGATGATTTCCCATCCTTAAAAAAAAGCACATTAGTAAAGGCTGAAATCTAAAGAGGAAGCCAATCACAGCTGTTTAAACTGTGCATAGCCTGCATAACTCTGCAATGAATAAGACATGTCTGGATGTGTCGAATACCTTGGCATATCCGGTGCAATCGCATGTTGGCCCAACAGACCAATAGAGATGACAAACTAGCCTCAAATGTTGGAAGATAGATTTCTATATTTGTAAATAAGGGTGTGGCAGTATGATAAATATAATCTTAAGATAGGGCAATATGAGAAAAATATCTCAGTAGACGTAGATATGATTGCTACGAGCCTATAAGAGTGACGGGGCTAAATTCAGCCGCACCGTACATAGTCAGCTTCATATCACTTACAACTTTGCTGTCTTGGTAATTTCTGTTAACCTGGTACCCTATAGTTAGGATTTCTTCTCTATTGTTGGCGATCTAACATGCATACATGTAGATAAACAGAACAAAAACTTTTCTGTCGCTTTATTTAGATATTTAGCGTATTTTTTTCTCTTCTTTTTGTCTCTGCAGGCCTTATTGTTCCATGAAATAACCGTTTGAGTACCATCATCAAACATTAGTGAGGAACGCAATGCTTACGCAGTCTCCATTCCAAAACTCTCGATATCTCCATATCTCATCAGTTCCACGGCAAACATGGCAGCTCACTGCCACTTCAACTTGCTTACTCTGCAAGGTATGTTAGTGATTCATTAATTCATTTCCGTATAAATTCATTCCAGATCTCCTTATCCAGATTATAGTTTGTTTTTATCTCCATCATGCAGCGTAGGTCCTTTTTTCTTAGGCCAATTCCCACGCTCTTATGCTACCCTCATTCAAGTTCTACCTGCATTGGCAACGATGTCGTCTGGTCATTTCGCTGCCGGTCGACCTATATTCCTTCTACCAGGGCGCCATTCAGTCATTGCCTTACTCCACCTATCATCACCGCGCCTTGCCTCTTCACAGTTAATCCCATTTTATTTCTTAGTAATTTTCCCAAGTCAGGTAGGCGTGCAATCGAGTCATCATTCTTATGCAACGTTGGACCAAACATTCGCACACCTGGCGCCAACAGTTGGCAGAAGACAGACAGCTACTAAAATACCAGCATTGTATCCCTGATCACCTTGACAGACATTATATTTATACTGTCAATTGGATTCAGATTTAATTATAGATGGGAGATACTTTCTTCTCTGCTTAGTCATATACTATTTTGTGTATGAAGGTTTGTTTTAAATGCGCATATGGTGAGTCTTGAATATAATATTATCACCAACATCTCCCCCCAAGTTTTTTATCAAGTTCCAACTAGGTAAGTAAGGCATTTCCGGATGCTGTTGAATAGTTACCAGTATTTTACTTGGAGTGACTACTTATCTAACTATAGGAGAGCATCACGAACGAAGCTACTGTAAAGATAAACGAAGCCCGGTGTATCTCTACTGCAATTTGTTACTCATTGTTCTCGCACCTTCCAATTAATTATGGTGGTTTCAGGTATAAACTAGAAAGCGAGAGGTCATGATTTTCAGTGACTATGCTTTTCGGTTGAGGATTCAAAACACTAAGTACTTATTATAAATTATGATCGATTTTTTTTTATCATCGATGAACTGAACAAGTCTTGTCATTTTAGTATGCATATTTCCCTTACTAGGAAATAATAGTAATCGAAATGGGGAACTCGCAGCAAGCACATTTTAATCAATCATCAATATAAATAAAAAAAATCCGTGTCAGTCAGTGGCTGACAGACAACACACAGCCGAAACTGCTGGTCGTAGAAAGCTGAAATTTGGCATGTAGTTTCCTTGGGGAGTGTAGGGGAGCGCTAAGAGGATTACCCGAAATTCCAACGGGAACGGGAAAAACCGGGATATTCGTTTACGAAGTCGCGGGCAAAAGTTAGTGTATTTAAGAATCCAGTAACTGGCCAGTTCATCCCGTAATCGACCAACATTTCACCACGGCCACAATTTATAAAAATCTTCTGTGAAAACTCTCTGGCTGAAGATTCCATACAAGTAGAATCTGGATTTAAACAAAGTTTCACAAAAGGTCTTGGGCAGTCTCAGACTCAGGGCTGTTACTAGGTACTGACCTAGTACCAGCCATGAGTCATGTTTTCCTGGATTAACGGTCATAAGCATGCCCTCCGATTTCATGGTGCAATGTCTCATTACTGATACTCGTATAAGTGTGGGTTTACTTAAAAAACCACCGCCAAACCCTTAAGGGCATGATGTTACGTAAAATCACCGAAATACTAAAATTCCGATTTGGACAATAGCATTGTACATATACTGTAAGTTGAAACTCCTTAGTCATATCAAATTAAATACCAAACCAGCGATTTCCTCGAATTACCTACATTGACGATTTTATAGTGCTTACCAGTGCTGCCACGTCTTAAACAGTGTATTGTAACCAATCGAAATGTTTCAAAGATTGTAGTATGAAAATGTAAGTATTGGTACCACTTTAACACTTAAGGGCAATATAATAAAAGACGCTCGTCTAAAGCAGTAAGTCAAATAGAAGTGGAAATAAAATATCATGAGTTTTTTTACAGGTTCTGCGAAACCACAAACATTTACAATCGATAGGCCAAACATTGAACGTGAGGACTATCAAGACAGAGGTCCAACACGAGACTCAATTAACCAATATAACTTGTGCCTATTTGCCTTACTCCCTAAGAAAGGAAAAAGTTATAAAATTTAAAAACCACAAAGTGCGAAATCGCCAAAACTCATCAAGCGAGAACGATGATCTTGTCTCCTTTCTTCTCAATCTAAGATGAGGTTTTGGCCCGTCAAACAAAAACGGACATTATTATTCTTCCATATTTTTCTAATTACTTCCACAACCTTACGACGACACAACCATCGCGTGTCGAGTCAAAGGAAAAAAACTCGAGTTTCCATTGTTTTAGCAGCATTCAATAATTTATAGGGAGTTATTATACTAATGAATAAACGAGGTTACCGGTCTTCCGGGTGCTATGATCAGTCTTCTGCTTCCTGTGTCGTGAAGTACTGGTACCAGGACCTAAGGAACGGATGACACATCAGCTTATTATATTAGAATGGTAAAGCTAACTCACTCATTTCTGAACAGATATATTTTACAAGGTGAGAAGACATTTTGTCGACCAAAGACACGATAAGACGAAAACGGAGGGACTGTATGAAAGTTGATATAGCTAGAAAGGGGACTTAATTGACATGACGATTAATAGAGAGGTACGAAAGAAAATGATGTCATGTTGCGACCCCAAAATAGAAATAAGATATGGGCATGAGATTAATGAATGATGGCCAACAGATTTTAAACAAAAGTATAAGATAAAAATGTTAGACAGTGGCAGTGACAGTGGTAATGAAAACAATAGGAATTAACACAAACGAAGAGATTCCTGTCATACCGGTACCAAAAGGTATCCTGTTGATACAGCGACTGTCAATCTCACTTTCAAGATTCACTTGCCGGTCATCGGGTTTTTGAGATCCAGATAGCAAGGCACTCCATGTAAAATACTGGTATCCAGGTGCATTTACAGAAGAATCCACAATTGGAAATGGCTAAGTACATTATTACGATTATGACGAGATGGAATTGCGTGGAAGAAAGTTAAGAAGAAACACTAAATGGAAATGTTGCTACTGAACCATGGGGTTAGCCGGTCTGCCACTGGAATGGCTGAAGTAGAAAAGCTTGTTGAAAAAAAGTTTTTACAAAAATACAACCGGCTTCCAAATTAAAAACTACTAGAAAGTAAAAAATAACCTTTATCTTGGAAGTCGGTGTATAAAACCAACCAGTCCATATCTATTTCACTTTCGGAATGAACTTCTATTTAATAAAAGAAAATATTGCAAATCCGTTTAAATATGACGGAATTAGGAACACACATAAAAATATATATGTATACATATTTATGTATAAGCATCCGAATTCTTGAACTCCTCATTTTTGAAGTCGGTTAAAACGCTTGGTGAATGCAGATAGTAAGTAACAACATAACTACATATAATTAACTAATTAATTAGTATGTTTTTAACATGAAAATAAAAGAGACTGAATAAAAAAATAACAGATCTTAATCGATGATCGTCGCAATCTATCGATAAATTGTCGACAGGTACCAGGAGCACATAAACGGCGATATGTATAAGCGCGAGGGATACGCAGGGCTGGCCCACAAACGCATCCCACTTTAGAATTTGGGCCGATATAAATACGCACTGCACTTGCACCGTCGCGTCGGTTAGGGCTACCACAGTTTTGGGATATTTACATTGTCGAGTTAAATTATTTGGTGTAGGTACAATGTTGTTTCAAAGAATGTCGACTTAGTAGCAAATATACTATTTATGTGGTAGTAAATAAAATTATAACTGTTAAGTACTCGATCTAATAACAAAGTTACTATGTATTTGGCCTCAGTGCAACAGGGACTCGTCTTAATCAGAAATTTCAGGTTAAATTGATTGACAAGTTAACCTGAAATTTTAACACACTCCAGCAGATGGACTGGGAACTGCCTAGATACTAGAAGACGTTTTTTTTTTTTAAATTTGTTGATGATAGAGACAAAGTTGACGATGGAGCGAGCTTACCCAGAAGAAGCCTATTCACTCTAATTTTGAGGAGATTAGGGTTGTATGCGTTCGGAACACCACTCCTTTGCTGTGCGCATTAAAAGACGTTTGGAAACGTTTAGTGCGAATTGGTGGAATAGCAACAAGGTAGGGAGCGAAGTACAATCTGTAGAAGACCGACAAGCAGGCAACCTTGAAGCGATGAGCCAAGCTGTGAAGCTTGGCATCCACCAGTCTTACGTCGCCAATGAGTCTTTTAGCTCTGCGTTCCACCGAGTCAAGCGCGGCATGTTGGTATTACGTAGAGCTAGAAGGCATCTCACAGAGTGAACCAACGACCTGGTAATGGCCGCCGGAGTCCACTGGATCGTAAATACAGGACCGAACAAAGTGGCAACGCTTGGCGGACACCAATGCCCAGCAGTGGAGAACATCTATCGACTGAAATGATGATGATTGTGTTGAACTGACAGACTTGGGTGTTATAATAACTACTCATTCTTTTTCATTGATCCACCTGCTACTTTAAATTTCACCTCCTGCCAGCCCTAGAACCTAGCAGGCCGGACGTTACGCGTGCGGTAACCGTGCCGATCGTCATACTTATAACGGCTCCATTATATTTATTGACATTATATGATATAGTATTAATACGTGATATTAGGCGTTTTTATTATTTGTCGACTTTATTATGGTCTAAGCTTGCGGGTAAGGATAAGTCTCGTCACAGAGTAGCGCGATCTTGTATAGTTGGGTGGCGAAGATAAAAATAAATGGTAGAACTACTGAACCACCAAGCAAACTAAGAAAGGTACAAATAGGCCAGATCAAGCCTAATATAAAAATTACCACCTTTAACAAGTATTTAAGGTGTTTTCAATAAAGTTTACACTCTATTGAACTGATATTTTTATTTAATCTTTTCAGGGTCTAGAAGATTGCATAGAGAATAAGAACAAAGTAAAAGATTACAAAGGGTGTAGAGAGAGGTTTTTTTTTCCATCGAAAAGTACTGTTACCGCTCCATACCAAATCATAAAATTCTATATGCCCGACCAACACAGGACCTTACAAACCAATACGCAAAATTATAACAAAGGTACCAGGAGACAAGAACTTTCAACAAGTTTGAAGATACACTTGCCCTCTCAATAAGAGGTCATAAACGCTGGCCACATTCTACACCCTGAACCGATCAGGGTTAAACATTTGGCAAAAGCGGAGCGCTAACTGAGACGGGAATGTTAGCCGTTATTTTTAACTGGCCCAGTTATACGACAACGTGCGGTTAGAAGACGGAAACTAACCCGTCTGCATCACTTTCAGTTTTATCCAGATATTTTAATATATCAACTCGATTGTTGCTAAATATGGACTCCTGGTATACCTCTGGTGGCATGATCAGCAGCTTGCACGGAATATAATAAGAAATTTGAGATGATTTCTACCAATACTATAAAGTTTATCTTCCTTATGAGGAATCGAAGTTATCCACTTCAATATCTGCTTAGCCATTTGGTTATAGTTTAACATCACGCCTAAACTTTATAAAGGCAGGCAGAAGTGTATCTATAACCACAGTTTGTCGGATACGTTCGGCTGATGACTGTAAAAGAGTGCGAGCCTAGCCAAGTTTTTAATGTGAAAATAACAATGCGTAGGGGAATCGAAGGTATTGTAGTCGAATCGCACTTGCAAACACAAGACCAAGGAAGCTGTCATAAGGATCTTTTAGGCTTGAAGATGTAGCCAGTTGATTTAGGTATAATAAGGGGAAGAAAATACTAGTACCTATTCAAGCTGCATCCGGTTATTCTGGAAACCAACCCCAACATGACGATTGACTTTTTTTTTTTAAATACAAGTCACTTTTCAAGTAATATCATGCAGTTGATAGCATCAAATCTGTAATCTTAATACCTTTAAACGAGCAATTCTTGGATATATGTTTATACATAATCTGAATCTCGGAAACGGCTCCAACGGTTTTCATAAAATTTAATATGCAAGCGGTTTCGGGGGCGATAAATCGATCTAGCTAGGTTTCATTTTTAGAAAACGTTTACAAAAAAAATCATCAAGTCATCCAGGTACTTTAATTTAAATAAAACACGACCAAGAAGTCGGGTCAAAAAGGCCAAAGAGTTTTATTTATTCTATAATAAAATCGATGTAAATAACTAAGTATATGTCAAGAAAGGAACCTTCTTACGTCTTTTTTCATATTATTTCCTTCTGAATTTTCCGATAGAATATCTAGATCGATCACCATAAAATTTTGTCAAGTAGCTAGCAGTGTAATGAGATGCAAGCCAATAAAACAATTCTCAATAAAATAAAATTTAATCTAAACCAGTTTATTTTGCGGGCTGTGTATGCGCTGCATGGGAACCAATTTACCTTATCACTGCGAAGTGATGAAAATTTAGGACCTAAGAATGAGTGAATTCGAAACTCAATTAAGTAAACCTTTTTTGAACTAGTCTAATCGGGTACTTGACTGGATTTTGCATTTCTAAAAACCTAGAGAGCAGACAAGACGCAGTTAAAAATATTGCTTAAAAATCTCAAAAAATGGCAGTGTTGTCAGCGTTTAAAATCTGTAATAAACAGAGACAGCATTAATTGCGTGTGACTCACAAGTTCCGCCATTTTGAATTGAAGCCATCTCTAATCTAGTGTCAAGAATATAGTGACAAGAATAGAAAAATAATAAGTTCAAAAGTGTATAATTTTCTGTTTTTTGAACATTTTTATTTATTTTTTCACAAATCGTAATGTTTTAATATTATTAAATAAGTATTCATTCAATTAGATTTTTCATACTACACAAAAAAAAACCCTACACAAATACCCTATTTACATGTAGCATTCGCCCAAATGGTATGTTATAAAGGTATATAACATACCAGGACCAGGTAGGAGGCCAGGACCCCAAGATCAGGTGATCTTGGGGTCCTGGCCTCCTGGGTCTGATTCCCAGGTGTTATTGGGATTTACCATTAGGAGTTTCTCTGTGACAGCCATTAGTTTGGTGTCACACCTTCCCTGTACCTCGGAAGGCACTTAAAGTCGTTTGCCCCGACTGAAGCCATAAAATCTGACACCAGCCTTGCCAAGAAGCACCGTGTTACCCAGTTACTGTGTTGTTGGGATCAGACAGGCAGTCGCTTCATGTAATATATTAGTAACCAGGTGCACCTGGACTGGTAGCTGACCCCAATACAGTTGTGAAAGGCTAATTCAAATGGATTGACAACTTTACAACGTGCTTTAAATTAATTATAGTTTACATAACTTTGAAAAGTCGCTTTTAAAAGTGAATCAAACAACTGCCTACGCATAGAATGTTATGTAAATACTACTCGAGAGACTTAAGAAGCAGGCAAGAGGAAGTATCCGTATAATATCTAAAACCGTTTTGTATGTGGGCAGAGCTTAATATAGGTTTAACTAATTAACATGAATGAAAGCTGTCTGAATGTTAACTGTAAAAATTGTAGTATTGAGTTTTTTATTTTCCATGTATAAACCATTTAAATTGCAATGACTTAATAGGCAAATAATTTCTAAGATCCTACCTATTGTTAACATCTTAAAAATTCTGTACACTTAGTTCGCAATAAAGAATTTGAATTGAATTGAATTGAATTGTTTTATGGCTTACCAAAGTTTCTTATAATTAAGTTTTGTCGTCGGGTTCCAGTCAAACCGGATTCACCTGAATATCAGTATTTAACGTGGAGCGGCTGACTACCAGACCTCCGCAACCCATTAACTGGGTAACACGGTACTTCTTGGCAAGACTGGCGTCAGATTTACTGGCTTCTGACAATTCGTAACGACTGCCAAAGATCTACAAATGACAGCCAGCTTATAATTAAGTTTAGTGCTTCTTAAAATTTATACAGCTTCTGTTTTTTTCAGAGATCATTGTAGCCTTTTTTTCTCGAAAATAAGTCGTAAATTTATTTGTTCCAAAGTTACTCACTCGTATTTAGCCTCGAAACCTGGCTACCTTACTCACTTATGATTCAAAAAATTTTAACCAAAAAAAAAAACAGAATTCAAATCAAATCTTCTTCTATCTAATCTTTTTAACAAAAAAAAACAACGGACTTCGAAAAAGTGAAAAATAAAAAAGTCCATAGGTGTTGTTAGGTGTGGGGTACCCCTAAAAAGTGAAAAAATAACTTCCAAGTTAAAAACTTTGTATTAATTATTTTTAATTGGAACTCGTTTGTATTTTTTTTGTCAAAAGTTTTTTTATTTTTCACTTTTTAGTGGTATCCCCTAACAACACCAGTGAAAAGTCTCAGGAAAGCAAAATACACAATTTATTTTACTTGGATGACATATTTTTTCCAGCTATTATAATTTAAAAACCAAACTACTGAACCGATTTTGATGATCTACTATGGGAACAACCGGAAAGTATATCCTTCCATAAAAATAATTGTTCAAATCGGTTCATAAATGACGGAGTTATGAGATAACAAACATAAAAAAATGCAACCGAATTCAGAACTTTCTTTTTTAAAGTCGGTTAAAAAGCACAGAGAATGCTCCGGCCATTCTCCGGTGACATCAGGTGGTAACTCACTGTAAATTGCTGAAATTCAGCGGGCTTCTAGAATTGGAAACTGCCCCGAGGCTTTTGAAAACGGGATACACTTACCACCAGCGATATCAGTGTTGGAAACTGAATGTTTTGCTCACGTGACATTGTCGCATGTCAATGCAATACATTTTTGTATCTCGACACTCGTTCCCACTGATAGATTGACATTGTCTATAACCTCTCTAAGGAATAGACAATTCAGAAGCAGATCATCTCGATGATGCGTTTAAAAATGAACCTTTCCAAAGTCTCTTGTTAACAAGCTGTAGGTGGATACTTTATTGTTTAAAGTAGTTGCAACTAAATTGCGATTCTCGCCTAGATGACGCATTACTGCCCTTCTGAGTGTGATTTTATCACCTGCTGTGGGTTTAGATTATATTTATTTACCTTTAGATACGTGAGTTGAAGAAAGATCGTGTTATAATTCTAGTTATAATTTTGTTTATGCATGTTGTGTCTATCGCTTAGTAAACCAAGTGTTTATATTGTCTGTATATTTGGGATAAGCAGTGTAACATTTGTGCATGAAATAAATAGAAATAATATGAAAGCGAAAGATTGCGAGTGTAAAGTGTTTTTTTTTTTCGTTTTTTACCGATTTTTTGTTCGAGATATTGCAATTTTACCATTGTAAGCCACGAAAAAGTCTAGTTTATTTTCTATAAAAATAATTGACCCCTACTCGTTACTTTTTAGATACAAAACATTTTTTTTTGCAAAATGTAAAAAAAAATGTTCCATCTAAAAAAGTTTCTTCCAGCAAAAAAAAAACAGCAAAAAATATAGAACCAAACCCACAGCACATCCACTACAAAAATCCTAGAAAAATAAACGCACACATAAAAACTGTTTACTCCAAATTCAACGCACACATTGACGCCTGAATGCATACTAATGCATTACGGGTATAAAGCTCGGCCCACGCACACACACATGGATGGTAGTGTGCGTGTGTGTGTAAGTGGGTCACAGAGATAGGAGGGACACGTGTTGGAGGGCTGGACCTTTATTGGTGTGCTTTTTAGGAAGGTAATTTTTTTCGTTTGAAAAATAAATGTCTAAAGATTTTAGACATCTTTGACAGCCAGTCCTTGCGTGATCGAATCAGGAATGACGATATCCGCAAGAGAACCAAGGTTACCGACATAGGCCGAAGGATTGCCAAACTGAAGTGGTAGTAGGCAGGGCACATTGTTCGCAGAACAGATGGTCGATGGGGCCGAAAAGTTCTGGAGTGGCGACCTCGTACCGGAAGACGCAGTTGTGGAAGGCCTCCCACAAGGTGGACCGATGACCTGGTGAGGGTCTCGGGTAGCCAATGGATGCGAGACGCACAGGACCGGTTGTTGTGGTAACACTTGGGGGAGGCCTATGTCGAGCAGTGGACGTCTTTTGGCTGATATGATGATGATGAGATACAATGGAGAGAGGTAATTAATTTATTGGCGACTTAGTCTAGGAGAAAGAAGAAAGTCCATGTGTTAACGTAGCCAATAGGTTCTTCTTTTATTGTTTTTAATCTTGAAGTGTAAGTGTGCGTGTGTGTGATTGTTTTTATTATTTAAAGGCTCATGAAGTTTTATTTCCTCTTTCAAATAACACATTTTTTTCCTGTAACCATTTTGTTACGTAATGACATTAATAAAGCAACAATAGTGGAGTGTATTTGTTACGTCTACTGTTAAGTTCCAACCTAGGTTTACTTATTATTACACTGCTGTTTGTTGTCCCTAAATAAATAAATAAATACTTTGTTTTTTTGTTCCATCGCTTATGATCTATTGATATACTTTTGTCTATTTGTACTTTCTTTTTCAGTCCTATTTTAAAATTGGTTGTAAGTTGTTTGAAAAGCGTGTAGCAATACATCAAAAACAACAAAAAAAAAAGAAAATTAAAAAAACAATGCCATCGCACGCCCTTCGCGCACACTAATAAAGGGCAGTGCGCGCGCGCAACGCGGATGATAGCGCCGAATGGAGAGCGTTCACCCGCCGCCGTGCCCGCGCGCCGCCGGAAAATTGGGTTTTCTCATATGAATATTATGTCATTTAGGCATATGCAAGAAGAGGGCTGAGCCGTAGGAAAGTCACAGGATGCCAATTTTGGCGAGTTATTTGAATATCTCATAATAACAGAAATACAAATCAATACTAAATGTTAAGCTGAAATTATTTTTTGATTGTGCCCACATAACGCACTATAAAGCGTCAGAATCAACTCTTATCTCTCTGACTCTTTGTAAAAAAAAAAAACTTAGCGTGTCAATGGAGAGGATGTAACTTAGCTGCGAGTTGAGAGCGTTAAATGGTGTCCATTATCCTGATCCAGCTGCTTTAGAAACGCCACCGAGCCAGACGAACCTGCTTTAAGCGTAATATCTCACTATTTCTGCCTGAAAACATACGAGTAGGAAGCACATTTGAAGTCAACGATTCTAAAAACATCACTGTATTATAATAATATTTACCAGGCACAGGTACTAATAGGTAAGTCCTTGGACGGTCCACTTTCTCCTTTGTTGAACTCTGTAACAGGAGCGGCAAACAAATGGGCTATCCACTATACCATTGACCTATGCATTGATGATGTCATTCAGAACCAGCCTACTAGCCTGACTTGGTATATGGCATTATCGTCCTACGACTGATTTAAGTATGGGAACTAAGCAAGCTGTATATATAAAATATTTTATTTAAATACAACCGACTGCCAAATAAAAAACACTACAAAGTATAAAATAACTTTAATTTCGGAAGTCGGTGTCAAAAACGAAAAAAACAACCAAAAACAACGACTTCCGACACCGACTTATTTTTTTGTAAAAAGGTTTTTTATTTTACACTTTTTAGTGATGATACCCCCAACTAAGTGACATTATTCCCATAGTGAGTGGGTGCACTATTTGTATAACAATAAACAGACATGCGATTTCAGCAATCCCGGGTGATTTGCTATCATTTATTGAAGAGTTCCGCTGCACAAATGGGTAAAAATCGGTGAAAATACATTAAAAAAAAATACATGCTCTGTGGGTGGAGCAGAAGCGCGTGTCCAGACTCTCCTAACTTCTAATCTTATAAACCTAATCTTTGGAACCTAAGAATGTCTTAGGATTGAGGATGACAATAATCTCACTTTTCAATGTTTATGGGTTCACGTTTGACCACTATCTCACCAGATGGTAAGCGATGTTGTGATCGACGATGAACCATGCTTGCCTAGCAGTTACCTATTCACTGTTGACTTAGAGACCCGCAGATATCAGAAAACATAGATTCCGGCACGAAATTCCACAATACTGTTGAAGTTCGTCTTGGACATCACTTTAATCAGCAAATGAAAACGTCGTGAGGAAACCTGGACTTGTAGTCTAAATATTTTTAAAATCGCCAACCTGCTTTGATGAAGCTTGGTGTTCCTCTGTTTGGGGAGAGAATTTGCTCAACATTGGGACACTACCAGGGTGATATTATTAGGCTAGATGTGACGATTGTCCACCAAATCCATTCGCTTTCTAGGCAATATTGTCTACGCTAGTAGCTTTCTCTATAGAAAAATCAATCCACCTGAAAAGTGGGAAAGGGTTCCGAGAGAAGACGATGGCATTCAAAGTATGGAACTTTATCATACAATCATAGCATAGTTTTCATGTAACAGGTATTATTACAGCAACTGTTTAGCTAGTTAGCGGACAGAAATAAGTAGCCTTTATGAATCATAGTGCAGCTAGCAACCGGTGTCTACTAATTTATGCATTTTGCGATCCTATCTATGCTTTATGGCCTGTTTACGAATGTAACTACGGACACCATAGAGGCTGCACCATAAAAATGGCGCCTAGAAACACCCAAACATAATACAAAAATTAAAATTCTCATAACAACCCACAAGACACATTATATTTTTTCTCGGCCCCATAAAAACTGAATTACCATTTTTTATGTAAACAAACCGGCGGGCCACATTTTTTTGTGCATACTAAGTGAAACAGAGTACTAGGCGAACAGAAAACGAAGGTACTGTACAATGGAAAGCGGCGTGAAGGCCGCCAGGTACGGCATAACGCCGAATTTCACTGCGGACAACGCCCTCTGTGGAACTTCTTGACTCCTAGTGACGTAGCCAGTTTTGGTTGACTTGCAGTTAAATTTTAACTGTCGGATCACATCTTACGGCTGATTAATATTTATGCTTTTAAGTGTTTTTGTTTGTTTATACAATGTTATCTCGAGAACTGGTGGGTTGTTTTTGATAAGACGTTTTCTTTATTTACGGAACTAATATTCAGTTAAACTTACAGATAGATGGACTGGGGTTTAATTAATTGCTATTTAGGTAACGTTGTCGGCCGCTCATGTACCTATGTTTTATAAATTGATCGATGAAAGAAGACGGAAAACGAATAGAGCGACACCCTTTTTCCGGATTTAAGTTGATTTATGTAAGTCATTTCATCGTATTATTATACTATTAACTTCACTATTTAAACATAACATTTATTTATTAAGTGGGTAGTTTTAGCTTCAATGTTATTTTTGGGATAAAAATTAATTAATATTGTATAAAACTCTTCAGTTACTTAGTGACTGACAGACAATGCATAGCCGAAACTACTGGTCGTAGAAAGCTAGGTTTCTTGGGGAGTGTAGGGGAGCACTAAGAGAGGATTTCCTGAAATTCTTCCGGGAGTGGGAAAAAACGGGATATGCGTGCACGAAGTCACGTGTACAGCTGGTATGTTATAATGTTTTTAAAGTATTTTTTTAAACAAAAACTGCGTTTATAACGTTAACTTACATAAAATAAAGATGATGCGCAACACACAATCTTACCTACTGACATTTTAATAATTACTTTAATTTTAGTATTATTTTATATAAATAACTGTGACCACATAACCTAAAAAAAATAGAGACTCAAAAATCTTATTTTTACAAAATTATTATTTAAAAAAAACATCTTAGCAAAACACTTCTACAACGTATAAAAAAAACGTTGACCGCGTAACAAAACGGTAATTAAAAAATGTGTATCAGAGGCGCATGCGCATAACAATTATTGTGTTATAGCACAACTATTACGCAACATCGCTCACCCACTGACATAGTAGCTAGACGTTAATTTTAATTGTTATTTTTTATCAAGTTTAATCTCTGATTTTATATAAACATATGCTATGCATACAATTATAAAAATAAAAAGTTTTTTTTTCCAAAACATTTTTTACTTAGTGAAAAATAAACGAGCGCAGCATTAAAAAAAAAATATTTTTATTTTACTTGTTATCATTTACCTCTGGGTGTGAAATCTTAAATAAAAAACCATATTTAACAACTTTACTTAAGAAAAACCTAGAGCCCTTTTTCCGCGGCGTAGATCACGTTGCCTATCTCAAAAAAGAATCGTGCATGTCTTCTAGACAAAAAGTAAGCTTTAAGAACTCACAGCCGTTGAGTTCTTAAAGCTTGGTTTCTTCGAAAGAAAAAAAAAACATTTCTTCCCGAAACTACATCCAAAAAAAAAAAAAAATATTTACCTCCTCACTATGTGAGCAAAGATAACCTTAATCAAAACAGGACATACCATGACACCTAAACCATCTCGCACAAAAAAAAAAACTAAATAAAAACCACTGCGTTACTACGTAACAGAGTGGTAATTAAAAAATCTGTATCAGCACAATAATTGCGCAACTCTCTCACCTACTAACACAGAAGCTTATATCACTTCTCTCATGTCATTGATCTTAACATCTTTTGCAATACGTGGAACTACCATTTTAATATTTTTTATGTAATTTTGTTTCCTATTCTCACGAGAAAAAAATGTTTTTGTTTACAGTTAAATAGTTACTTAGACTAGATTTTGTGTTTTGTAACTAGAAACTGGTTATTGAACTTACTTTCCGTGCTTATACCTAGAATATACAATAGGAAATGCATAATTTTCAATTCTAACAACCCTTGCTTAACCTTATATGCATGGTTTTTTATTTTTACGAAAAAATAAATTGTCGTAATTCTTATACTAATGCTGGGAAAATTATTTAAGGGTTAACTGACCTGCCAGTGTTGCGGAATTTGTTCGAAAGAGTCACCGCGGCCCTGGAACGCAAAGGGCGTTTAGAAGGAACACGGATGGGTTTTAGTCAGTAAGAGCCTGACACGCCCTTTCGCTCCACCCAGAGTGGCAGAAGTCATTTGATGATTGTGTCGGCATTTAGTCTAACTGGAAGCAGCTGGATCTGATCTCCTCTTCTGTCTTCTGGTGTATGACAGTACTTACGAGTCCAAAGTCCTGACCCGTAGGTACTTTCATATATCTATTAACACTAGGTTAATAAAAGAAAAAGTATGTTATGCACCTTGGTTTTAATTATGTATTTAAATTAACCATAAACTAGCCTATACCAAGCCTACTAGTACTACTTCGTATATAATTAAATAAATAAGGGAAAATTAACTTGTGATTACAGCGGTGTTAAAAGCACAACCAAAAAGTAACCAGTCATTTCTAATGGAACACCCAAAGGGTCCATAAGAAACACAACGACGTTTCAAATTGTTCAGTGCTAATCCTAGTTTAGTGTGATCGTGTAAACGGGCCTTATTTTTTCTTTTTCATTAATGGTTAAATCAGGAACTAAAACAGCAATAAATTATGTGAAACAATTAAAATAAATTATAATGAGCATACATTAACAGTTTAATCGGATCTTAATTTCGACCTAAAAACCCTCTCTCTTTTACATCGACGATCTGTTTATAAATTCCAATTTTATGCATTATACCCACGTATTATGCATGAAATTACAATAATTAAACTACCTTTTAACGAATTTTGCGAATAAATGAGTGCACAGCATCACGATTTTAGCTTGAAATTGCCGCAAATAGGAGGGGAACAAAGACTTTGGCGCAACCTACATCCATCCCCTCTTTCGATCTCAAGATTGTCCGAGGATCACAGAAGCGAAAGTCGGTAGAATATCTCAAACTCAGTGAGGACTGAACTGACTAATTTTGTAACTTTATAAGTTATAACGCCCTGGTATTTTACGTGAAATTATTACAATGTAACGGGTACCAGGTGGAATTCGCGAACGACGCGGCGAGGCTCTTCGATTTTATATTGTCCTAGTACTTTTCGTGACGCAACAAAATGGACATTGTTGCAACGTTGCTGTTATAACGAAATTGACAATGTTGAGTAGTGGCAAATAAACGAAGAATGTGTTTGCTTGAATAAAATAGCAATGATAAATTAATTTTATATCTAATAATATAATTTTAAACATGTAAATAATAGTTCCAGATATTCTTCTCATATTGATCTTTAAAAAACGCTCACTGCTTCTGATTAATTCAAACATTTTAATAGTTCGAATTTCCCAATAACTTCTCGACAATTTCCACCACGTAATTTCCATGATTTATCAATAATAATTTCTTTAACTACGTAATTAGAGATAATAATTAGTTGCATAAGACAGATACTGCACGAACAGGGCTTATCACTGCGCAATGGTGTACTAAATACGTGTCGTTTATAAACTATAGATAGGACCAGATTTTTGGAATCATTCGCATTTTTTATTGAAGACTTGCTCAATGTAAAGACCGATCAGCCGGTCGATTCTGTAAACATGTCGAAGTGAAGTCTTGGTTGAAGTGATCACGAGATGAGCTGTCAATCCATACAATCAAGATGGAATGACAGCTAACTTCGTGATCACGTGACATCTTGATAATATGGATTGACAGCTCACCTCGTGATCACTTCACCCAAGCCTTCACTTCGACATGATTACAGAATCGACCAGCTTTGATCGGAGTCCTTCTTTATGCTGAGTCCTTTATGTTGCTGCCATATAAACTTTTTTCAAATGAGTAAGTTTGTAATTCTTTTATAAAAACCTAACGTTAGCGAAAATTCTTGCAGGTTTTCTTTTTCAAAACTTCTAGTTGTATCTTTAACAATAATTATTGGCGTACTAGCTTCATCAACATAGGAACTCGGAATAAACTTGAAAAATAAATACAATATCATCTTTCGAAAAACACTACAATTACCCAAGTTCGGCAAACAAATTATTTAATAGAAAAACCCATAAGATACGTGATGATTTTGGCAAATTACTACAGTCTCCCCTTGCCTTGGAAAGCACGTTGGATAATCAGAAGCTTGAAAATCTGACACCAATCTTGCCAAGGGGTAACGAAACATCCAGTAGTGAAGTTGCTCCATGTTATCATCATCTGCCTAGCCTTTTCCCAATTATATTGGGGTCGGCTTCCAGTCAAACCGGATTCAGCTGAATACCAGTATTTTACGTGGAGCAACTGCATACCAGACCTCCACAACCCATTAACTGGGTAACACGGTACTCCTTGGTAGGAGTGGTGTCAGATTTTCTGGCTTCAGACTATCCGTAACGAAAGCCAAAGATCTACAAAAAACAGCCGGGACCAACGGCTTAACGTGCTTTCCGATGCGTGGAGGAGTCTCGGTATGTTAAGATGGATAGCTGGAAAAGGATAGGCAAATTGACTTGACAATTTCCTCTATCAAAGCAGTGTCGCGTCTACGCCAAGTCTGAGGTCTGGCGCAAAAGCCTCATCTCGCCTAAGCTGGCTTATGCAACCTTTCACTCTTGCACAACTGACTGACCGACATTCAACGATTTGCGAGAGGTTATGTAACTCAATTGTCTTTTTATGCCACCCCTTTGGTGGAAGGAAGTCGTTTAATGGTTGGTGTGAACGTGTCGAATGGTTTTTTGAAAAAGAATTTGAAGTATTGTGTGAATACAAGTGTAATTAGTTCTCGTGACAAAATAAGCTAAGCAGTTACTGAAATAGCCTGTAGCCACGGCTTGGTTCACGTTTCTTATCCTACAGGAACCATACATTATTCCAGGATAAACGTAGCCTTGAAGACACTCAGCGCTTGCAGCTCACTATCAGGGAAAGAATTTTAGTATTCGCTTCCAGAGATTACCTTTTACACATAAATGTATGTGACAAACCTAAACCAATATTATACATGCGAAAATGTATTTTTCATTGATTTCTTTGTTTGTTACTCTTTCACGCCCAAATCGCTGAACCGATTTTGATGAATTTTGGTACAGAGAAAGATTCCTATCCATAACTGTTCTGGCTTCTATTCTAACCGGATATAGCTGGATACCAGTCATTTATACCACCCAATACCTGGCTCGTTAATACTTATCACAGCCCATGCCATTCTTTATCCCATGAGCAATCAGAACAGCTAGTGCCAATACCAGCAAAAAAGTCGACTCACCTAATAACAATACATATACCGCTAGTATCGCACAATGCGTGTCAAGGTAAAAGTATGAACATTCAAACGAAAGCAAGAGTGTGAGAGATCCTGAATCCGCCATGATACATCCGCGAAACGGCGCGAACGCATAGCGGTCGTGTGTCACACACAAGCGAATGGCGGTCGTGCTTGCGTGAACTATTGGCTTATTCGATCTTCTTGAGGCATTTTCCTCAATAAACCAGGCTGCTCATTTATGGAATGCATTGTCAGTGTCAATTAAACGCGCGCAATCGCTACCTGTTTTTAAACGACTTGTTAAGGAACACTACTTGTCACTCTGATTCCTTTCTCGATGTAATTTTAAAAATTGTTACATATTTTCTTACGTATGTATCTATTTTAGTATTTTGTGTTTCTTTATTTTGTTCTATGTTGATAGTAGATTTTGTTCTATGTTAACTTTATATTACACCAAGTGCAACCCCATTTCGTGTCCAGGCTAAATCTATCCATTCCAGGTTGCCTGGAAGAGATCGCGGAAAGCGATAAGGCCGCCAATTGTATGTTTTTTAGTTTAAGATTTTCTGTAAGTATTTTTAATTTGGTGTGCAATAAAGTAAATATAAATAAAAATAAATAAATGTGAAAGTGAGTTGGTTTGTTACCTTTTCACGTTTTAACGGATTTGGATGAAACTTGGCACACGGGTAGCTCATGCCCTGGAATAGGACATAGGACTTTTCATCTCGGAAGTATGTTTATTCCCTTGGGATGATTTTCAACTTTGACACGAGCGGTTCGGAGAAACAAAATTCGCAACATGTCAATTTGTTCAGACCCCAAGGCGTGATCTTTATGTTAATTTAATATTTGTCACGTTTTTGGTGTTACACATCGGTGTGATAGTCGGCCTAAGTTATAACGGGTTTTTTTCTGACTCACCCTCAAACCGTAAGTAGGACATCTTCGGTTTCCGTTTTAAAATTAACTTTTAATGCATATCGACTGACACCATTTTTATCTGACTTCAAAAAAAGGAGGAGGTTCTCAATTCGACAGTATGTTCCTGGAAGTCCTTTCTGCAGCAATATTATAAAGAGGTTATGTTAGTAAGTTTAGATGTAGGAGATAATCTCCAAAGCTGCTGATCCCATTTCAAAAACCAATCCTTGTAAGATAGTTATACTTTTCGTTCGAGGCCTCATATTACTGAGGTTCAATTTCTCGAACAAAAATTATCTCAAAATTATTGTGACAAATTGTCAAATGCGCGTTATCTTGCTGTTAAAGGTTGAATGAGTTTTCAACTGACAGCCAATCACATCACTTGGTTGTCGTTTAATTTGTTTTGGGGGATTTTTTTTTCCCAAAATCACGGTTTGTGTGGGATACGCCCCGGGAGTGAAACCGCGGGAAACACATAAGTATTTATTATTACATGTAAACCAGGTGAAAAACTATCACAATGTAAAATTGAAGACGTCAGTAAATTCATTAATTTAATTAATTATTTGAGTCAACCAAAAAACCAACAAACTTATCTTGCATGACAAAATACCATTCTTTAATAAAAATTAAAAGAAATATAGTTTGAATATTAATGACCATTGACCATTTTGTGTCAAGAAGCACATGTCAATCAATGTCAAATTTTGACAGATTTTTAGGCAAAAATAGTGTCAGAAATATTTACTTACATACTGGAATGCTCAATTCTGAAATCCTCTGGAATTAATTATGTACAGAAAAATCCCTTGCTAAATTCCTCTCTAATATTAAAAAAAAAACAGAAATGAAAAACTGGCCTTCTGTCTTTTCATCTTTTTAGGGCCACTCAAGACGGTAAATAGCGCGAGACCTTAATTGTAAAAAAATGAGTTTAGAGAAAAAATAACACAAAAGTTCGTGTCAATTCTATTTCATAACACAAAACGTGGATCCGTCAAAGGCTCTGAATATCGGAACTCGTGCATCTTCCTAGCAACACATCTTATAAACATCTCCACATCATCCTAAAAGCGACCTAAAAGTAATGCAACAAGAATTACAATTCCGTTAAAATTGGAACCATCACTTTCGACTTTTGTCATTTGAATTTCCAATCACCACAGAGTTCCACATACAAATCCAGATACAAATCAAAACCTATTTTATAATCACTTGCTCAAAGTTGATTTTCCCTAGCCCGAATCATGTTCCGAGCAACTTTGTCGCAGTAAATCGTTTGCCCCACAAATGAAAGTGAAAGTTTGTCCGCGCGCGCGCAGCGGTGGGGAGGGCGCGCGTGCGTGGCATGTAGATGCGGATTTAGGCGTTTGATGAAGCACCGCACGTTGGTACCAGGCACTCATATTTATGTACTATTTTTGGACACTCAGATGAAAGTATCGAGATTAGTTTGGAGTTATATGTATGACGTTTGTTCTCATAGAACATGAAAAAACTTGTGTTTTTTGCCCTGAATGTTAAATTTCCTAAAAAGGTCATAGGTATTTCTTTAATTTCGCCAATGACGATACTTAGTTTAAGTTTTTTTTCCAACTTCTCTCCCTAAGAAATACCTCGAAACGAAATGTGCATAATTTATAGGTCGTACTTTGATTATGCTTTGCTAAGTAAAGTGAAAATTCAGATAAAAATGAGCCTTTATCGCCTAGCATTACGGTTCGCATTTGTACAACGTTCCATTTACTTAGGAAAGTAAAGTTAACATGATAAAAAAAAAAACAGGATTGATGACTTATGTTGACTCACTAATCTGAAGTTGTATAGAATCCAGATAGTAGGTACTTCAGTGCCTCAATAGTAATCCACATTCAATGGTCAAGAATCATTCCGGAAAGCTGGATTTTTTTACCAACACTGATGCAAGACACAGGCAGCTAGCCTGTAATTATTTAACTGTCTCCAAAATTCAGAGGCATAAGAATATAATAGCCAATTTCGCCATCAAAGTCCCCTTCTCATAAAGAGAAGGACCGAGTTTGAAAACACAAGGTCACTAATCGTTGACGATTTCTACCCAATAAAGTCAAATTTTCATTAGACGCTTATACTTTATATATATTTGGATCTTCTAAATTCGTTTTCGAAATTTATTTAAACATATTGTTATTCACTGTGCTTTAGCTTCCATATAAAAATGTTTCAGCTGATGCAATAATTAAATGTAATTAAATCATTTTTTACTCGTCGTTTCGAAACAATTAAATAAGTATAGATTCTGAATTGCAATTGAACATCATGTTTCATCATTAATTTAAAAATGATCCCATGAAGGGATTGACACTACACTCACTCACTTACTGCGTTCGGGTTTTTCAATGTTGGTTTAAATTCCAAATGAAAACGAAAAAATATTGTTCAGGTATTAATTTTGAATAAGCTTTCCATAAAAGGTGATGACGATTGATCATCAATTTAATCATCACTGACTCAATAATATCAATAAAGCCAATCACAGGTACCAGGGACCCATACTGAGCGAAGAGCTCGTGCATCGCGTTTTCAATACGTAGGCGATTTTACTTATCTAATGGCTTTCAGAGTGCTTGGCCTTTAGGGAAATACCTAAATGGGACTGGCCCACTTGGTAGTCCCTATCTGATTTTCCTTTTAACTATTATTAGGACTGCATTAATTAACTCAGGAAAGAGTATACAAGAAATCTTTAAGGTTTAAAACACCTCGATTGATCGACTATATTGTCTTGTGGTGAAATGCTGTCTTTAAACAGTGCTTTTTTGCCTAGGTATGTTTCCAGTATAGATTTGTGTAATAGCTTCGAAGGTAATTAACTATCGTAGTTTTCACAATGCGCAAGATTTATTGTTCAAAAAGTGTGTTACGATTACGAACATGAATGATCGGATTATCCGAATTTTTGAGAAGTCTTTGGCTGCGAATTTTTGAGTTGGCCCGTATTTTAGAATAAACTATCGACTTGGGGCTATATTTCCTGACTAATTAATGAATATTTGACTGGCCTGTTGGTCGAGTGGTTAGTGACCCTGACTACTAAACCGGAGGTCGTGGGTTTGATTCCCACCCAGGACAAATCTTTGTGTGATGAGCATGATCATTTGTTCTGTGTCTGGGTGTAATTTGTCTATAATATGTATGTATTTAGAAATATATAAGTATGTTTATCAGTTGTCTGGTTGCCATAGCACGGGCTCTGCCTAGTTTGGGATCGGATGACCGTGTGCGAGTTGTCCCAAGATATTATATATCATAAAATCGGTCGTATAAAATCGAAGCCCGTCGGGTTTAACTTAAGTATTCAAAAACTGAAAATTCAACGAATCTTCGGATGAAGATTGCTGTGGAAAAATCTGAACTTATTTAAACTTAGTAAATATTTTTGTTAGTCAAAACTTGTTGTATTACAAAAATATTAAGTAAATTCCATATTGCTTGTATGTTTGTTTGTTACAGGTGACAACTGATAGAAAATATGGTCCGATTACGAACATTTCTTCACTGACAGAATGCTACACTTATCTTAAATCTCCTCGGAATAGAGGAGTATGACAATATCTATCGGAACAGAATAGCCAATTATGTCCATCAACATCTATCAATAATTATTTTATATATTACCGTCGTTTTATTTACCGAAACCATAAGGGCGATTATTGCACATAAGTTTACAACAAACCACGAGTACTAGGACAACATAATCGAATAGAAGTCACTAGTGTAAAATTCTATTACATTATCTTCTGGGAACTATCCCACGAGATCGGCGTAGAGGCGATAGTATGGGGCAATACTGTCAGACATTCAACATTAAAATAAACCTTACTTCCTTGTGTTAGGGACTAAAACTAAAATTGTTTAAGAACATTTTTGTCTCATTTTTATGGAATTGGATCGTTTCAGAAGGATAGGTCTGAATTTATAGAGAGTAAAACTCTCAAAAAAAATGTGTCGGTTCGAAATAGATCGCAAACAAAATATGCATTGATTTAGTACACAAATGAACAATTCTCGGTATTTACATAATATCATGCCTATTTTACCCGAAGGCTTACACAGCAAAGTACCTTTAGTAATTATACCCCTCATTTCACCAGTTATATCTAAGTACCATGTTATAGGGGGCGAGCCTTTTGCCATCAACCGGACACGACTCACTCAGGGCTACCACGAAGATAATCCAGAAATTAAAGTTAAAACCCAAATGTATTTTTCCCGACCTAGGAACCGAACCAAGGCCCTTATGCTCGTAGCGTTTGCGAACACTAGACAGGCAGTCTTTTTGTTTTTTTATACCGTTTATGTTTCAAACATACGTTAGTAAAAGTAGGTACTAGGATAGTATAACTAAATAGTAGTAAATAAAGTTCCGTGATAAGCACCAATTACAACTGACGCATCAACTGGCAAGGAAGAATATTGTTTGCATTTAGATAATTAGAATTCCTCAAGAAATATTTCTAGGTTCATCACTACATAATATACCGAAAAGCTAGCGAGCTCAAGGAGCTCGTGGCTAAATAATAATAGCTGCACGGGTCGATCTTCAAGGTTAAGCAACGCTTGCCAAGGTCAGTCTGTGGATGGTTGACCATCTTTACATATCGAGATTACTCCGTGCCTCGGGAAGCACGTTAAGCCGTTGATCCCGGCTGCCATTTGTAGATTTTTGGCAGTCGTTACGGATAGTCTGAAGCCAGACAATCTGACACCAGTCTTACCAAGGAGTACCGTGTTACCCAGTTAATGGGTTGTGGATGTCTGGTAGACAGCCGCTCCACGTAAAACACAGGTATTCAGCTGTATCCGGTTTGACTGGGAGCCGACCCCAATATAGTTGGGAAAAGGCTAGGCAGATAATTATGATCATTACACAATATGTATAATGTTGGTACGCAAAAATATAATATATGTTTATTTTATACGTTCTTCTCTATAGAGTTCTACGCTTTCAAAGGGGCAATTAGCTTTATCTTTCTGACTCACCCATGACAATTCAAAAACGCTTTAATAAAATGCTTTGAACTTGAGTCTATAGTCCGCCAGCTTTTTTTTTTTTTAAGGATGTGAAATCATCAAATGACTTCTTCTGCTCTGGGTGGAGCGGAAGGGCGTGTCAGACTCTTACTGACTAAAACACATCCGTGTTCCTTCTAAAGCCCTTTCCGTTCCAGGGCCGCGGTGACTCAGTCCGCCAGCTTACTACCATGCAGTTGTCCACTGTTGTTTCCGCTGTATTTTGAAGATCTTTGTTCGTCCTTACGGGTAGTCATATGCCAAAAAACCGGACAAGTCCGAGTGAGACTCGCGCACCGAGGATTTCGATCGAGTCTTGATTTTTTCCGAGTATACATTACCTACGGAAGTTTATAAACTATGCAAGCAAAACATAGCAGGTAAGATTGAAGGAGAAACTTAACTTTCTTGTTGAAAGAATGTTTCTCTATACATCAATGTACGTCACGGTCTATCCTTCAACCGAAAATATAAGTTTGTTATAGTAAAATAATATTTTTTATATGATAAGACTTTACCTGTACCTACTTGTACGGTAAGATCTATCTTCTTGCCAAATTTCATGAATTTACGTCAACGGGAAGTACTCTATAGGTTTTGATTCTCTTGCGAGCATCGAAATATGTATGCCTTAAATAAACGTCCTTAACTTTAGATTACGTTGACTTAGAAGTTTGATTTTTTCACTGCTCTAAGCGATAGTAGAGTTGACTTGAGTACTTGATATTAATTTCAACTTGATTCCTCCACGCGTTTCTAAGAAAAAGGGTCTCGACAGACGGACAGACAGACAGAGGACAATAAAGTGATCCTATTAAAGTTCTAAGTTTGAGCTACACGATAACTGGCTGTTTGGACAGGTCCACTCAAATCTGTGTGGTACTTTCCTCAAAAGACCACTTCAGATATTAACCTACATGGTTCTCATATGATTTGACCACGATTGTATGGACTTTAAAAGAGACTATGACCTCTGAGTTTGTTTCGGTGTTTCTTTACAGGGTAGTCAGCTGGGAAACACCGGCCTCATCTTCAAAAATGATCAAAAAGGATTGACGTGTAAAAGTGTTATGTTTAACCTACTTACAAAATAAATATCATTTATCAGGTCAGAAAGGCAATCGCTTCATGTAGAACACTGGTATTCAGCTGCATCCGGACTGGAATCCAACCCCAGAATAGTTGGGAAAAGGATAAACAAATAGACTGTAAAAGAAAATCGTGCAGAACCCATTCTTAAAACATTTTTATTTTCATCAACCATAATCCATCAATTAGTGACATAATTAGAATTATCTGTTGAATCATCTGAAGCCTTGGTAGTCCATCACGGTTGGAACGTGATGAAACTGTGATCGTCATAGTGACGGCTATATTGCTCATTAATTTCATCAGTTTTCCGTATTCTTAGGGCATTTGCATAATATTATTATTGTGGTAAAGGGAAATAATAGACTTTAAAGTCAACTTTTTTACATCGGATAATATAATTAAAAATAAGTAGGAATTTAAACAGAAGTAGGACAGCAAAACAATATAACAGTTTGAAGAGCTCGTAGCTAAATCACAACAGCCGCACGGTCCGATCTCCGAGGTCGGTCTATGGATGGATGACCAGCCATAACATACCGAGACTCCTCCGTACCTCGGATAGGACGTTAAGCCGTTTGGCTTCCATTTCTGTATCTTTGACAGTCGTTACAGATAGTCAGAAGCCAGAAAAGCGGACACCAGTCCTGTCAAGGTGTACCGTGGTACCGTATTACGGGTTATGTGTCATATAGACAGTAGTAGCAGTAGCTCCCTGTAAAATACTGGTATTTAGCAACATTGTCAGACAACCTGCATTACCAAGAAGTTTATAATAATAATAATAATAAGAAGTATCTTGACTTGGCTCGCGAGGTTGTCGACATGTGGGATGTGAACACAGCAGTCATTATGCCGATAGTCGTGACGGCCAATGGCATAATTGCCAAGAGCCTCGACCAACATCTAAAGAGGCTCTCGTTGGGCAGCTGGATCAATGGCTTGATCCAGAAAGCAGTACTCCTGGACACGGCGCGCAATGAGGAGGTTCCTCTCTCAGGGGCCTGACCACCGGTAGCTATTAATTTACATTTTTTTATATTTTTATGTCTTTGTATTTTAATATTTAAAAATGTAATTTATATGTATTTACAACAAATGAAGGGAAGAATAATAATAATATCTTTATTGCTAAAAATGGTATTTGTAGTAAACACGGTATTTCAGAAAATGTGCATAGTTGTTACAAATTATTGGGTGAGCTGCTGTTCTCCATGCTAGATTGCTGAGCAACCTGTATTAGTTTGCAGATGCGTTGTGAATCCTTATGGACTAAGATCCCACAGCTGCCAGACCTCCCTTATTTCCTAACTAACAAAATGTGTGGGATAGAGTGATGTTAGTATGTTCTTTTAACATACGCATACTTGCTAGCTTAAGCCGACGACGGTGGATTTCCAGGTATCAAGTGGTAAAGCCATTGAATCACTTTTTTTTTAAGTCTGGGTACAGAATATTGTTGAATGATTATCTTAATATAGATATGTCTTGTGTACGTGTGTATGTCACTGAACTCCTCCTAAATGACTGGACCGATGTTGATGAAATTTTTTGTGTGTTTTCTTGGGATTCGAGAATGGTTTAGATTCACAATTGCACCCGGTAGGTGGCGCTGCGCGTTGTGTTTCACGCGCGCCTCAAAGAGATGTCAGCATAAAAGACGGGGCCCGCTAGGGCCAAAGCCTGCCAGGGTTGCGGAATCTGTTCGAAAGAGTCACCGCGCGGCCCTGGAACGCAAAGGGCTTTAGAAGGAACACGGATGGGTTTTAGTCAGTAAGAGTCTGACACGCCCTTCAGTCCAGTCATTTGATGATTTCCCATCCAAAAAAAAAAAAAAAAAAAGTGGCGCTGCAATCGATTTTTATAATTTTTCGTTAGACACAAAGCAAACGTTCGGACAGGACAACGTCTGTCGGGACCACTAGTTATATATAATATTTTAACGACCGATTAGTCTATGACCTGCCGGTCGACTTTGTGAACATGTCGAAGTGAAGGCTTGGGTATAGTGATCACGAGGTGAGCTGTCAATCCATATAATCAAGATGTCACGTGATCTCGAAGTGAGCTGTCATTCCATTCCAACGAACGTCTGGTCGCCCCCTCGAGTGAGATCCTGATCCTGAGAAGCTGAAATTTGGGCATAGTTTATTTAGGTGCAAATAACGAAAACTAAAGTCGGCCAGGATTTGAGAGGATGCAAGACTATTTGCTTGACTAATGAAATGCCTTTTTTTTAATTTGTAACAACTATATATACTACCCATATTTGCAAAATAAAATTCTATTCTATTCTATTCTATACATCACAAAAAAAAAAATTCCGTCAGCCCAAGCTAGCAGTTATGCGTGTGTTAAATGTATATACTAACACTATAGAGTAGTGTCCCACAAATGCTCTGGGATCTCAGTCTTAGGCATATTTTGAACTACCTTACCTGCCTTAAACGTTAATTTAAGTCTAAAACCAGACTGTCATTAGACGAATCAAGTATCAAACACTTTGATCTTGAATAACTTTATCTCTATACAAGTGTCAATGACTCAACAACTGGTGACAAGCGATTGAAAGGCCATGGATTCAAATCTACTTTAGATTGACGTTTATCTGGTTCTAAGTTTTGGCAAACTCTGTGATGCAGATTGTCTATACAACGTGTAACAGAATAAACGCAATACTTGAATAGAAGCCATTTTACAACAGGGACCATCGCAGAAATGCGTACAACTCGACAAAATTTTCTGAAAAGTTGATTTCGGAATTGGTCCCGTGGTAAAAGTTGTGCAAACACGTTAAGCCGTTGGTCCTGCGCCAGATCTCTCTCCGGTCGTGTCGGGTTGCCGTCCCATCGGAATATGAGAGTGATGGAAGAGGGAGTGCACCTGTGTTTGCGCACACACTTGTGCACTGTAATATGTCCCGCGCCGATGGCTAGTCTCGAATGGGAGTGACCGCTATGGCCGAAGTTATATATTATATAGTCCTCCTGACCAAACCTGAACAATTTCGGGAAATCCTCTCTTAGTGCTCCCTACACTCCCCAAGATGCATGCCAAATTCAGCTTTCTACGACCAGTAGTTTCAGCTGTGCGTTGTCTGTCAGTCACTCAGTCACGCAGTCAGTCAGAAACGGAAGAATTTTATATATATTGATTGATTGATACCTATCACAGGTAGGCCCTAGGGCACAAGGGTACGTATTTTTAAATAAATCACAGATTACCACCAAATACGTGAGACTGCTTGAAAAGTGATGTTTTAGGAGCTTCTAGTCGTTTCTTCCGGTTTCATTTTCGGTTTTATTTTTATTTTGTTTCTTTAAAACAGAACATCACAGTACAGACACAGAACACTTCAGACACTGATTGCCACCCTTAAATATGACCACGCACTTCTAAAACACCCTATATTATCTAGGTGTACAATTCTAACCGTTTGCATTATTATCATAAGTAAGGAAAACAGTAGATTTTTTGAGTATACTTTACTGTCTTAGTTAACTGTTACGTACCTGAATGACGAAGCTTTGCTCGGTTTATTTTAGTAAATGTTTTCTAAAAATGAACCTAGCTAGATCGACTTATCGGTCCCAAAACCCCCTGCATACTAAATTTCATGAAAATCGTTGGAGCCATTTTCGAGATTCAGATTATAAATATACATACATATATACAAGAATTGCTCGTTTAAAGGTATTAAATAGATTAGATACAGCAGCAGAGCTTGTATCAAATTTCACAAACAAGCTTTTTAAGCTCAACAAACCACGCATTCCAAAAAAACAGTTTTCCTAATTTAAATCCATAACAACACTCCACAAAGCAACTATTGTACTTTTTTACGACTTCTTTTCTTCTAAAAGAAATGCCCTGGAGGCGTTGCACTCTCCCCCCTCCCTCCCGCTCCAGGCGTGAGGAAGGCGGGGGGGATGCGTAAGCACCGCGGAGCATTCCACTATCGCTTTCCAAGCTTTCTTCCGCCTCTAGCAGCCTTGAAAATTTGGGGCAGGGCCGGCCGTGGAGACTTATTGTGCTTTATTTTATTTGGGAAAAATGTTTTAGGAGTTCACTCTAAATTGTATGTTATGAAGAAATAATTTTAAATCATTAGATCATTTGAGATATTTTTCAGATGAATAGCTCTCTGCTTTTGAAACCATTAGTAAGTTTTGTTTAAGGAAAATGTAGTGCTAAGGCGAGTTTTTGTAAAGGAGGAGTTTCTCAATTCGTTTGTATTTGTTTGTGTAACTCAAAACTCCGTCATTTATGCCCCGTTTTGAAAAAAATATTTTATTATGTAAGAGGATAGATATACTTTATGATTGGCCCCATAGAAATTTCATCAAAATCGGTTCAGTAGTTTGGTTTGAAATCAAAATAGCTGAAAAATGTGTCATCCAAGTAAACGAAATTGCGGATTTTGTTAGGTGTGATGTGGGGTATCAGTAAAAAGTGAAAAATGTAAAACTTTTTGACAAAAAAATATAACCGACTTTGAATTAAAAAACACAACAAAGTACAAAATAACTTTAATTTCGGAAGTCGGTGTTAAAAAACGAAGGTTGTATCTTCGTTTTCGTTCAAAAACAAATCTTCCAAAATTAAAGTAATTTTTAACTTTGTAGTGTTTTTTTTTGCATGCGTAGCTCACAAATTAATTAAAACAATACATTTATAAGAGTGAGTGACACAGTACTGAATGGAGGCAGTATTCGAGCCGCAGTACGAGGCATTTTTCAAAATTTTTTTAAACCTTGCTAAAATTTTTGCAAATTCTTTAAAGATTAGTCATTTAGGGCCTATTTTTCAATAGATAACTTCAAACTGAAGAATAAATATGACAGTTTGGCATATTTTCTATTCAAAAGCTTTGAAAGGTTGTTTGTTCCTCAGGTAAAAGTTATCTGAGTTTAAAAAATCAGTCCTTTATAGACGAAGAGACCCAAAGATACCAAAAAAAATATTACTAAAAAACAAAAGCAGCAATGCGGCCTAGCGACTCCACTCCCCTATTCCATCCAGAGTGAATGAACTAAATAAGCGAGATGGTCTAAAGTCGTACTTTCACCGAGGTTAAGGGCCTGTTCGGAGGCCCTTGGCCCTTAGGCCGATGCACTTATCTGCAGTAGAAAAAAACAAGCATTTTTGGTACTTACTAACGCCTTTGTCAAATTGGGATGACTTTCTTTCCTCGGAGCTCAGGAAGATTTAAGAGTGATAAGTATGCTCCTTTTTCAAATTATGATGACTTTGTACCAGGAGCTCAGGTTGAGTTAAGAGTAATGAGTATGAGTGAGCAGTGATTGATGGAGAGGGAGGCCAACGAAAATATGCATGGATTGTGTGAGGAATGAAAGGTATGGAAGGAAAGGAAGTGAATGATAGCGTGACGGTTGGTCGATTTAGAATGGAAGAAGAAACCTTGTTGTGCTTTTTGTTTTAGTATTTTTCTTTTTGAAAGTCTTATTAATGAGATGGGGTTATGCCGTTACAAGATAAGGTAAATAAGACATCAAATTCCATCAAACCTCTCTAAAATGTATGAAAATTGTGATCATGGTGGGATGACAAATAGTCTCCATCGGCTTCTATCGTGGCGTTTCTGCATTTTTGAGCTGGAAGGACAATCTAGTTGATGAGCGGCCTCCGGGTCTTTTTCTCTGTTTTCCTTACGATATGATCAATTTCTCGAGATTATCGTCTAACAGAAGTAGCTGAGTACACATTGAAAGCAAGTTTTTGACAGATACTGTTTTATTTTCAGAATACTTACAATTACTTTTGTTACTGATCAACTGCTTGACAACACGTAAAACATGAAATTGAAAGAGTTGCAATACTCACAATGTACTGCTGAAGCTACTACAAAGTACCAGGAAATTATGTTGCGATTGCAATTTTTCAATCGAGTTTTCCAACGCCAAGGAAGAACTCAACTCTAGACTAAAGTGGGATACCAAGTGTGACTAATTAAATAACTAAATAAGCGTAGAGTAAATTAGTTTGTTATTCCGTTTACGCACATTATGACCTACTTCTTATGTTTGAAGAGAAAGATAGGAAAATAAAACAGTGCATTTTATTTTTCGATCCTATTTGTACCAGGCACTGAGACAGTTAAGGAGTTGCAGTTTTTTTATCTATTTTCAACAATGGCCAGTTTTAAATTTCGAAAAGCTAACAAATTAATCTGTCCCAACAATGTTGGGGTCGTCTCCCAGTCTAACCGGATGCAGCACAAGGTAACACGATACCCCTTGGCAAGAGTGTCGTCAGATTTCTTCTTCTGATTGCCCATAACGGCAGCCAAAGCATCCGTCAAGTTATAGTTTTTATTTCCCGAGAAATTCCCCTTGCACCTTTACTATCAATCGGTACCAGGGCACCATCATTTTAAAGGAGTTAGGGGAAGTCAAAGTGCACGCGGTGTGTTGTTATTAAAACTGCATAGACTAGTGTCAACGCTCCGGTCGTTGTACGCGCCGGTACAGTCGAGCGACATAGTTGTTGCATGCATTTTTAGGCTATATCAGTTTTTGACGCATTTTTAAATTTCAAGTTTTATACAATTGTGTTTGAATTTTAAAGTACAATTTGTCACAGAAGTTAATAAATTATGCCATTTGCTAATATTTGAAAAAATATTTTTCTATGAAGTACACTTTTCTGGTCACTTGACTGACATGAGCCCTTGGGTTAGATTCTCGAATGGTACACTGATTTTCCATAGTATGGATTTCTTTAGTAGCAGCCAAAGTTGATGACGATAGACTCGCCCTCTGTATCATGGTATTTCGACATTACTGATGAAATTTGGATATACCTACACCTCTTTAACCCTTCGAGGAATATAGGTAGATGTTATGTTTAAAAAACTGTTCTTGTTATAGATAAAATAATAATCATAATTTTACGTTAAATGTTACTTAAGTCACTGGCGATACCGCCGTGATCCACTCTATCTTACGGCTGTACAGTCGCACGTGCAAGGCCGTCGCGCGACGGGTCGCCGACCCACTCCCGCGCAGCCTCCGAATACTCCCGATGAAAACCCGTGTTCTACTAGAAATAACTCTGACTTTGAAATGACGGCATTGAAATTAAACTGTACTGGTCACAAATGTTTAGAAGAATCACCTAAGAAAAATTCAAGAAAAAATCAAATATGTGAAGTGTCAACAAAGACTTCAGCAGTTTAAACACTAATAAGCTCGTGGCCTAATAAAATAAAAGCCGCTCGGGAAGGACTTTGAGGTAAAGCTACACTTACCAAGATCGGTCCGAGAACGGGTGACTATCCATAATAGTGCGTCCACACGATACATACACATTTATGTCTGCGCAGAATATAAACTGTGAAAAAAAAAAACTATCACACCGACCACATTTGTCCCCACAAACTTTGTATGAAGTCTGTGCAGACATATAATACCATTTCAATTCCAAGTTAAGTCTGCGCAGATAAGTGACGGTGTCGTGTGGACGATCCATTACATGCCGAGTTTTCTCCGTGCCTCGGAACGCACGTTAAGCCATTGGTCCCGGTTGCATTTGGAAATATTTGATAGTCGAGATAAAAATACAGAAATATTTCTTTGCTGAATGAATACAGACAATCCTGTAAGAAGTCTATGGTTCCAAAATAAAACGTAAAAAAATCGGAGAATTCCGAGTCAGACTCGCGCATATTATCCACTATTATGTCGTTAAAATCGATCAAAAATCTCCAAAAACACGTCTCTTGTATATAATTTTATTACATTTATTTTTAGTGGATAATGCAATACAACCCCTGTGAGCGTCTACCTCTTGCCATTATTAAGATCGAGCAAAAAACTTAAAAAAAACGTCTCTAGTAGGAGTCAATAAATTCCCTTTAATAAGTAATTTATTATTTGTAATAGAGGCAACAGAAATAAACAGTACGAATTTCAACTGTCAACCTATTACGGTTTATGAGATACAGTCCCGACAGACGGACGGATGGGTTGGCCTTTGGGTACGAAACCCTAAAAACATGATTAGTTCGAAATCCTTAGAGGAGCGACCTATACTATATACCGGGGCGCCAAATTTTTAAATACATCAATAAATCTTGTATCCCAGCTGAGGCTAAGCATTTTTTAATGCAATTATGAATTAAAACTACACTCTTCAAAAAGTACTTAACTAAATTTTAAATTACAATGAAAGAACCACTCGTGTATCAACGAAATCGCTGCATCAGCAGAATACCATCGACAGTTTGCTGACAAACGGACGATTGTTTTTATTCTTAGTACTTAAAGATTCCAATAAATGGCATTATTCGTTTGTTTTTCCTTATAAATTAGTCATCGGTCACCTGGCGAATTTAAAGGTGGAATTTCATGGTGGTCTTCCGATTTGAGGGACACCTGCAATGGCATGGGAATTGGAACCTTTTTTTTTGTTTATCATCGTTTCCTGTGTAAGAATTACCAAACTGTTGAAGACAAACCTTAAAACCTTATTCAAGTTTCAGGCAGCAATTCAAAGTTTGACTTCAAGCCAACACCTGCCTCTGCTGCATTGTGATCTTGAACCCGAACTATTAACTGCCGTCTGCTTTTGGTGAAGAAGTTAGTGGATACTGGTTATCAAGGTACGAGGATATCAAGATACCAGGGCTCCAAAACTAGCTTAGGAGGAACGCATCCATAATTTGTGCGTTGCTGTTCATACTGACATTATCAATTCTGTTTAAATTTAGAAAAAAGTCAGTTTGTTTGTTGACTCTTCAAGGAACGAATGTCTAAAAGGATGACCCCATGCTAAATTTTTCTCTGTTTAATAGAACATTCTCGGGCTCGGCTTCCCTTTCTAACCGGATGCGGCTGAATTCCAGTATTTATCGTGGAGTGATTGCTTATCTGACCTCGACAACCCAGTAACTGGGTAACACAGTACCCCTTGGCAAGACTGCTGTCAGATTTCTTGGCTTCTGGCTATCCTTAATGACTGTCAAGGATCTACAGAAGGAATCTGGTATGTTAAAATGGTCATCCACTGACCACTTGCGTTGCTTAACTTTGAAGATCAACCCATGCGGCTGTTATTCGTAATTTTGTAGATCATCAAATATTGCCCATTCGGATAGGCGTCATCAATGACCGCAAAAATCAACGCTTATTGCAAAAGAAAACAGCTGATGATTACTTCCTCGAGGTACTAGGTTGGCATGACCATAAAGAGTTTCTAATAGGCCCGCACTGCCTATTGAGAAACACTCTCATCACGGCCTATCACACCTCACGGCGAATATTGACATTGACCTACAAGAAACAGCTGATCATAATGTCTGCAGGGTACTAGGACAGCATAAGTTTGTGGTGCTTCTAGAACAGCGTTGTTTATTGAGAGTTCTCTCCCTCTTCAATATAATTTCTATGCACGTCGAAATATTAACGGCCTACAAAGAAACAGCTGATTATTATTTCTGCTATCTACCAGGGTTCCATAAAGTCACGGTGGTTCCGATAGACCACAGACCGAATTAGTAGTAGATGGCGCTGTACCAATAAAAGTGTCTGGCGGTTGCTACAGGGTGTTACATAATACGGCAACTCGCCGACAACTGGGCAAGTAGACCGGAACGGTGGCATATACAGAATGATCATTTTAATGTAGAAATTGTACATCATATTTCAAGTTTCATTATTTTTCCCACGGTTTGAAAAATAAAAGAGTGAATATTTTTTGGGAAAATTAGGCGTAAATTTATTAATACGCGCGTATTATCAACAAAATGAAATGCTGTAGGTTTTTCAAATAAGCTCTTGATGTTTTTCTTATTAAATTTAAAATGATCCGCCAATACGAGAGTTATGATAAAAAATAACATAACAATGAACTTATGCCTCGGAAAACACATTAAACTGTTGGTACCGGCTGTCATTTATAGATCTTTGGCAGTTGTTACGGATTGTCAGAAGCCAGACAATCTGACACCAGTCTTGCCAAGACATACCGTGCTACCATTAAAATACTTGTACTCAGCAGAATCCGGTTTGACTGGAAGCCGACCCCAATGTAGCCGGGAAAAGGCCAGGCAGATGATGATGAGTCAAAAAACAATCAGCAACTGGAAACACCCAACACTGCTTGCAAATTTATTGAGAGTGCGTGTTAAATGTCTTCTTTTAGGGTTCCGTACCCAAAGGGTAAAACGGGACCCTATTACTAAGACTCCGCTGTCCGTCTGTCACCGGGCTGTATCTCATGAACCGTGATAGTTAGACAGTTGAAATTTTCACAGATGATGTATTTATGTTGCCGCTATAACAACAAATACTAAAAAACAGAATAAAACAAATATTTAAGGGGCGCTCCCATACAACAAACGTGATTTTTATAGATAATGGTACGGAACCCTTCGTCCGCGAGTTCTACTCGCACTTGACCAGGTTTTTCATGTTTTTTTTTGCCGCCATTTCAATTCTTTTGTAGCCATATTATTTTTCAAATAATTAATCCATTTAACGTTTCTTAATGGTATTATATATGTCACCGCAAAACTGCAAACGCCGTAAGATTGTAAAATATCGCATGAAATTGTAAACTAGTTTTTCTTAATAAGACACGGTTTTTTGGAAACTATTGAATTTGGATGGAATTGATTAAACACAACAATTGGACATAAAATTTCGAGAAATTATAATCCAATAAAGATTTATTTACATGACAATAATAAATTACAGCAAATAAGTTTTTAATGTTTTTTTTTTTTGCAGACAACGGTGCGGTGCCACTTTCAGACTCCATCTCACTACATAAATGCCTACGCCAGAATGACAGAACGAAATTTGGATATAATAACAGTAATAGATTAATCTGGATAGCACATGGGCTACTTCTTATCCCGGGAGTATGTTCTTTAGCTATCTTACATGACTAATAGATAGACCTCATATATTACATAAATAGTTAAATAATTAACATGAATTAATGGTCATTTAAACACCTAATAGGATAGAAAATAATTCAAAATAAAGTAAATTATCCAATTGACTAAATTGGAAAATTTATATTAAAGCGCTCTTCCTCTCTCTACTTATTTTAAAACTTGCTGTGCCCGACAGGGTCCATAATTATTTTTATTATTTTTAATTTACCACCTGTATGTGCCATACATAATTAAAAAAATTGCAATAAAATATTTGAGATTTTGATTTGTGATTTGACTCATAATTCAATTCGTTCGCGTAACTCTGTACTCAAAATCCGATATTTAAATTAAAAAAAACATCAACCTGTACACAAAATCTTAAAGTTGCACGGAGATTGACGCAACGGCGTGCAAAATGAGAAGACCCGACTATTGTGATCGCTTCCTAGTGTTATGTCATACTAACCCAGATTTATTAGAAAAATATAACGTTTTCTAGTAAATTGTGCTCGAAACCGCGAGTTGTTTAGTGGTTTGTGAGCAATGGTTCAGCGGTTAGGCGGTGCGGCGAGTGAGAGGTCGTGGCTTTGATCCCCACTTGTTGTTATAATGACATTCTTTTTTTTTCTATAAAACTTTGCCCCGCACTAGGAATTTCTCCTGTATCGTGGGTGTGTTTACAAACATAGAAACTCACATACACAAACAGCCAGACCTGGAACAACTATCTGTAGGCCATACTAATATTTGTCTCGAGCGGGAATCGAATCCGCGACATGCAGCGCGGCAGCCAATCGCTCAACCACTACGCCAACCGTGTCATATACTGACTTTTTCGCCCGGCTTCACACGCGTTGAAACAGGTGCTTTTAACCGTCTCCAAGGTCCCTTCTATCTCTGTACCAAAATCCATCAAAATCGGCTTAGCGTATTAGGTGTCACAGAGTAACAAACAAACAAACTCACTTTTGTATTTATAATATGCTTTTGCCCGCGACTTCGACCGCATCAATGTCGAAAATCCCAAGGGAACATGCTTCCGGGATAATAAGTGCCACGTTTTGTCCAAATCCGTAAGGCAGTGACAAACAGACAGACGGTCAGACAGACAGAGTTACTTTTGCATTAATAGTACTAGTATTGAAAGTTTAGGTTCATCAGAAACGGGTGTCAAAAGCAGGCAATTAAATAACACCCAGCTTTCAGTAACATGAAAAATTCTATAATTTTGAAACGAGACGCTGCGCAGTAGTAAATTCATGAGATAGCGGAGTGAGTCGTGGTAATACTGCGCAGTAGATAACGAACTTCACAGCTGACTTTAAATTTTAATCAGGGATGTTATGGATCCGAAATTTCGGATCATCATCATCATGATCACCATACCAGCTGAAAGTCGTCCACTGGACATAGGCCTCCCCCAAGGAGGGGAGGGGGAGTTGCCATAATCGCCACGCTTGGCAGGCGGGTTGGGGATCGCAGTGTAGCTGTTGCAATGTACAGAGAATGCTGCTGCCCATTCTCTGGTGAGTCCCTTAGTCGCCTTTTACGACACCCACGGGAAGACATGGAATGGTGCTATTCTTTTACGTCCGACACCATACAGAACAAACGGAAACGGAACAAAAGAAAACGGATACGGATATAGAAATAATATTATATCGGTTTTGTCCCGTAACCTGTCACAACGTGTCTCTTTCAGACTCCGTCCCTATCCGAAATTATCCGAAACTTTTATATCGGTTTCGGTTACCGAAAGATTTGATTTCGGAGATGGAAAGAAAGAAAACAAAGAAAGAAAAAGAGTTTATTTGCAACAAGCATGGTCTGTCCTTGGATGGGTGACCAGTCGTTTCCAACCGACCTCCGACCCGACCGACCGACCGGACCGTCGGTTCCTCCGTGCCTCGGAAAGCACGTTTAGCTGTTGGTCCCGGCTGTCAATCTAAGATTCGACAGTCGTTATCAGTAGTCAGATATATATCCGATAGTTTCGGTTACGGCTACGGAGCTCCTTAACATCCCTAGTTTGAGTCAATGTACATATATGGTAGGTATAGTTCGTGTAGCACCTATCTTGATATATTTTTCCGGATTTCCCAGGATATCACAGCCAGACAGGAGTTACTCATGTTTTATAAAAGCTGATGCGTAGATTATAATGTGACAATTATCATTGAATCACCTTCAAGCAACGACCTGCGACGATATCGATCTGTTTTCAGGATTTTAATATTATGTTGATAAGCATTCATAGAATGTAAGTAAGTATATCATTGTTTGTGGTTCAGTCAGATCATTGAATTGTCACATTACGCACTTAGGCTTTATAATCCGGTCGATTCTGTAAACGTATCGAAGTGTGGTGAAGTGATCACGAGGTGAGCTGTCAATCCATATAATCGAGATGGAATGACAGCTCACTCCATGATCACGTGACATCTTGATTGTATGGATTGACAGCTCACTTCTTGATCACTTCACTCAAGCCTTCACTTCGACATGTTTACAGAATCGACCGGAAGGTTCCCGCAGATAAGTGCGACGACACAATACTAAAACGATGCGACCTTATTTTTCCATAGACATTTTTATAAACGAGCTCGACATAGAAAAATAAAATCTATTAATTACACGGAGTTCTATGAACTTCGTAAAACGTTATAGAAATTAGGTGTTCTTTCCTTTCTGTACATGGGGCTTAATAATTACTTCCATCTTATTTATTTGTCCCACTGCTGGGCAGAGGCCTCCCTCTCCTTTTTCTACATAACTCTGTCCTTTGCGATGTCAGGCCAGTCCTTCGGTAGCACTCGAGCTCGTCCCACCATCTTCGTCTTGGTCTGCCGCGATGTCTTTTGGCGTCTCATGGGAGCCAACATTACTTGCCAAATCTTAGATAATGATCTCAGGCATACTTATGTATGTACCTATCTTACTCTCCGAAATAAATGTTTAATTTTCAGGAAATACAATAATGATTATGCTAGTACTAGTACATGCATGCAGTGCTGCATGTAGTGCTAGTACATGAGTAGGTAACTTAGTAGTTAAGGATGGAACTGAAAAAGCGTGTCTATTCGAGTTTTTTATATCTTAATTCGAGCCCATTTTTTCAGGCTTTATTAACTGATGTTATCAATCGATTATTCATCTGCGTATGCCTAGTCAAATTCATCTTAGTACCAGGAGCATATAACTAATAGCATGTCTCACCCAAATAATGTAATGTAAAGGCGAAATCAATTCCTAACTACCCACGCGCGCGCCACCTAGTCATTATGCGTGGGATTCGATATTTTTCGCGAAAGTCAATCTGACTGACAAATGATTTACGACATCATGATTGATTAAAATAAATGGTAGTTAATAATAATTATTATATTGAGTCAGGTATGGAATATGGACACACCACATCGTTTTTCTCTTAATGTTACCTATCGTGGTATAAGTTACGTAGTAAGTAGGTAGTACTAAGATATCTAACGTCGGTAAGTCAGTCAGTAATAATGTAATTCTAGCAGGGCTCCAAAAAACACAGAGATCGAGGCTGTACCTACCTTATTTCTTTTAAAAACCTGAACAAACAGTGAGAAGATAGGAAAAGTCCGTGGTTTGCTCCATCGCCACCATAATTTCGGCCGAAAGACGTCCACATGGGCCTCTCCCAAGTCTCACTTCATCGACCAATCCTGTGCGTCTCGCATCCAGTGGATTTACGGGATTTCTGCGGGAATATGGCCGCCATTCCAGAACATTTCACTCACATCGACCTTATGTTCTGCGAATAATGCTATTTTAAGTTTGGCGATTCTTTGGGCTATGTCGGGAACCTAGGTTCTAACACGGATATCTCCATTCCTGATTTGATCAAAATGAAAATTCCGAGCATAGCTTAAACGTTGGCAGAGAGGCTATTGCTTTTGCCAACGTATCCTAACGAGGTACGTGTAACTTTTTAGACGAGACTTTACCGAACGATGATGACGTCGGGTTCCAGTACCGAGTATTTTTTTTCCAGTATTTTTACAAAGAATCTGGCTCATTTTTCCTTAGTAAAATAAGCATAAAAATAATATAGAAACATAGCTACTAACCTCACACGAGGTCGTCAACCTTTTGCAGTGATAACTCGTTGCATTTTTATCAGACATTGCATTTTTATCGTCCGACAATCTAGTGCGCAGTTTTTTTCCTGAAAACGCATTTGCCTTGATAACTCATGTTTACTTAGTTAAATAAACAATACTTTACAGACTAGGGTTAGTGGACGGCTAAGAAAATATCAATAAGTTCGATTATATTAAATGCAAATAGCTATATAACAAGCTATGTGCCCGATGGGTGGAAATTCCCATCGGCTCTAATGACGAAATTACATAGGAATATAATTTTTTAACCTCCTTTATTGTTCCTTGTTTAATAGGGAAACAGAGTTAGTTACTTTTTGCAAGTTGATAGCTTGAGGCTCCCCTCTATTAGGTACATAGGACATAAACATATCTAGGGATGAAGTACCAAAGATGTACTTATGCCTAACGCTTTGAGGATTACAGGTGCTGCTATGCTGTGTACTAGAATAATAAGTACTACTTTTAGTTCATTTCGGGCATATACAACAATATATAAGTTAAGATTAATTTCTAACAATCAATCTATTGAATTAGAAGAGAAGGATGTTACTGCTTTGCAAAATTGCTATTCAATTTGTTTAGGCGCTATAGAGTTGTTGTGTTAATTAATGGTTCCAATGTTTGTAAATATGAGTACCATTTACCTAAACTTCTTTAGGAAATGAATAAGTTTACCTCTGCTGGTGATACTTTGTTCTTATAAGTAGCATACTCTGGGTGCATCGTCCTCACATAATATTAAATTAATTTTTGTATACCAAATATTTTAAAATCATTATTTGAAAAGAGTAACTATGGAGTTTCTTGTCCGTTCTTCTCCATAAGAATCTACCTTTCCGAATGGACAGTAGAGTCACTTTATTAATGTAACATTATTATTTTACTGAACTGTAAACGATGACGTTCAAAAGTGCCGTTTAATGGCCTAATTGAAATAAACGTTTTGACTTTGACTTTGACTTTGACTTAGAGCGAATTTAACTTCGTAAGCCGTACTACGCTTTATTTGGTTGTTTGTTGCAAAGATTCAATTGCAGGTGTAATTATATTTTATGTTTGGCCCAGTAATCAGCAACGGTCACACCATTCCCTGACGCAGCCATAAGGTGCTCATGTGCAGATGACACAGCATGCGGCGCTAGCAATGCGCTGTGCACGGCGCAAGAATGGGCCATGCACAGCGGAGCGACGCTGAGAGCCATCTGAGAACTCCCATCTGAGGAGGTATCTTTACTGCGGCCGAAGAAGTTTTCTTGGATGCTTGAGTCCATGTGATGTAACTTCCACCTGGGCACGCGTTGCCGTGGTCGACCTGGAAAACTCTAAATATTTATTATCTTTTACTTACTTTACAAGATCCTTTTACTCAGTTATTTAAGGTTTTGCATCATGTCAATAGTCGTCAGGATAAAGTTAAAAAATTTAAATGAAATTCGAAACTTCTAGCGACATCTAGCGACGAGTAGCTTAACTAACAAGACCATTTCATTCAAATGACAGCCAGAAAGATTACTACTCGCTCATAGATGGCGCTTATTGAAACTACTCATATGGAAATTAAAAGTAACACTTTTAAGTGTTGTACAATACAGTCATATTATTTACCAGTAATTTCGTTAAAGAAATAAATCTGCGCTTAACTTACACTTTAATTACATGCATTAATTGCTTGAAACCACTGAGACCAGAAGATATTATAATATAAAATTACTCATAGAAACAAGCTGCTTTATCAAAATACACGACGATAAAATTAAACTTGATAAGACATTATAATGAATTTTATAAAACCAATTTTTGATATCCGACAAAATCAAAAAGCTATGTTTCCGCCCGGGATCGAACCGGGGGCCTTCTGCGTGTTAGGCAGATGTGATAACCGCTACACCACGGAAACTATACATGACAAACTTGAAACAACCTTTCACATTGTCACATACTTACCACTAGTGATGTATGTTGGTAAATGACTGATTGTACCACAAAGTAAAAAAAAACAGAAGAAGTCATGTCAACTAGTAGTATATAATCACAAGATTTATTTCAAATTATCAATCGGAGAAAAGCCATGTCTGGGGCCTTTGAATCTTGCTCTAAAGGAACAGACGCCAGGACATCAAGCTACAACAATCTGTCAATATTCTGCAATGGATTTTAAACTTTAATGGAATATTAATGGACTTTCAACTGTAATAGATTTTCATTAGGTTTAATGTCGATTGTGAAAATTTTACAGTTTCAGGTAGCTTGATGTGCTGGCACCTGTACATAAATGTTTTTGATCGTAACAAGATACCTTAACGTGACTGCTTCTTAGCGTTGTCATCTCCTTTCTAAGAATGGCCTAGTTTTATGCCTATGGTACGAAGCCAACCATAGACAGATCTCCTTTATCATTCTTTCAAGTGCGTCATTCGTGACGTCAGCAATCGTCAAGGTATTGACGCACGATCACGCATTGTTGAAGCTGTCATTCAAGAATGAAGAACTATGGGCATTCAAATGTCCCCTCATAGTAATCGTATGGGTGTGGTGACCTACATCAGTGATTTCTACTAACTGCTGAATTGTTCGAAAGAGTTACCGCGGCCTTGGAACGCAAAGGGCATTTGAAGGAACATGGGTGGGTTTTTATTTGATTTACCATCCATAAAAAGGCCTTAATGCGGCCAGTATTTGTGTGGCCCGCGCCATTTCAAGCAATTTTAGTACGCAGAAATAAAAAATTAATTGCCCCCATTTTGTTTTACTGCCCAGGCCCTCCGACAGCCTCAGTCAGGCACTACCTTCCGTCTACCCGTGTGCCATGTTTCATCGTAATCAGACAGACAAAGTAGATGATAGTCAGAATACTTTTGAGTACCTACTTTTAACTAGCTGTCCCGGCGAACTTCGTTCCACCATATAATTAATATATGCTGTATTAACTGATATACTGATTTCCCGAGATATTATAAACAAAAAACGTTCCGTACTAAATGCATGAAAATATTAATTTGTTATTCTGCTATTCGGGGCGGAGACAATTCCAACAAATCAAAGATCATAAAAATCGATCCAACCGTTCTTGACCAGAGTATAACTATCCCGACTTAGTTTTATACCTGTGTATGGATCACTGGCTATTATTTTCTGCTTTGTCTATTTTACTACACATCCGAGGTACCAGCCTTACCTACCTCTCGTATTTGCAGCTGCCCGTAGGCGGTAGTGGTGACCACTTAGCAAGTTAGCATCAACTGGACAGTCGGTTTGTTTGCAATCCAATCTAACAAATTTTCCCTAACTAGCCTTTATTGTCCCACCGCAGGTCCGGCTGACCTATTTCCACAGACTACCTTCTGTCATCTGCTAGTGGATACTGCGTACAAGTTCGGTAGAAGCTCATAAGCTTCTTAAATGTAAACTGATTTTCATGCAAATTAGTAGCTTAAAAATAACACTGTCCACGCCAATACTATTTAATTATTTTAGTTCAGTTTCAACTATTTGAGGCCAGTGTGTCCTAGCTGATTACTCTGAGAAGAAATCATCAATACAAACTCTCTTTTAACGTCCATACAATCCGTAGTGGTGAAATATACGTATGAAAACCATGTAGGTTAATGTCTGAGGTGGTTTTGAAGAAAACAACACACAGACACAGAATATATAATAACACAGATTTGAGTCGACCTGTCGAGACAGGGCAAGCATTTGTCAATTATTGTGTAGCTCAACTTAGAACTTTAAGATGCTCAATATCTCTTAAACATGACACTTTGCTTAATAGACTAAAGACAGTTAAAACCGTCGTTAGTAGCCCACTTAAGCTTATGCAAAAATACTCCGGAATTTCCACCACCTTCAAGTTCAGTAGAGAATTCTCTTACTATAAAGACCTTTGTACTTCCTTAATTTTTTATACAAAACGTAGTCCTACTTTTTGTCTCAATACTTATCTCAATACCCAATCTGTGCGTCACTGATGGCGTCAGCAATCGTCAAGGTATCGTTCCACGATCACACACCATTGACAGCCGTTATTTGTCAAAGTCAAGTTGAACAGCAAGTCTATTCTGTCAACATCTCATCATTTAAACGTAGGTGGAGTGAGCATGAAGTGAACTGTCATTCCATCTTGTTTGTATGATGCATTGACAGCTCACTTCATATTCACTTTACTTAAATTTACACGTTGATATATTCACAGAATCGCACTGCAGGACACCTTTGTGCCAATTCTACAAAGTTTCCAAACAAAATTCGCATCTCAGTAGCGATCTGTCAAAAATGTATGATGATATGCAAATGCGAACGTTGCTTAAAAAAATTTAGAATTTGCCCTCTGCTAAAAAAGTTATGTAAGCCTTTATGAGACGTCATGACATCTTGAACTTTAATTTGCAATCACTTAATGGATTTACATTATTTTTTATACATGCATATCACCACTCACTGTTCCTTTACTCTCATAGAAAGAACAAGAACCCAATACATCCGAAGAGAGATCAGGGTTACAAGGATGCGTTTCCACCAGAGATGTGCGAGGATGTGTAGCGAGGGATGTGTTTGTTAAGAACCAATAGAATCGCTTCATTTAGAATCGATTCTATTGGTTCTCAATAAACGCATCCTCGCACATCTCTGGTGGAAACGCAGTCCAGTTCTCGTATTTGAATCGAATACGGATGCTCCTTATCCGCATTCACATCGCTAACATCGCTGTCGCAAACTGTAAAAAGAACCCCCAAACCCTACATTTTCACAAGTTTTTGAGATGATATTCTGACTTGAATTTGAACGAGATTTTTATTATAAGAATTGGGTTTCAGGTGCAAGACCAATGGTCATGCGTTCCGAGACGCGTGAAGATTCGCACCGTCAACTTGTAAACTCTGACGGAGAACTCTCTCTGGTGGTGGCGGCCCTATAACATGTTGTTCAACCAGTTAATCAAACACAGGATCCCATTTAAAGAGTGGGGCGCTTGCGACCGCAATACCAACAGATTCAAGAGGTATAAGAGTGCCTCTTGAATCGGTTGGTATACCATTCTCATTGGCATTTTTCTTGCGATCCAAAACCGTCTGGAGATTTCACGATACCGGTCATTGTGTGTCAAGCTGAATTGACAGACATGATCGATAGATTCCACCGATGTTCGTCAATGGAATACCGATTTGCTCTCTTTTTTTAGAATTGTAGTATCGAATTAAGTTGTAAGGAGGCCCGATTTTACGTATTTGGTATTCAAATCGGCATGACTTTGCAAAATGCGGATTGAGTGATCAGGCCATTAATTTAAAATTTCTGATAGGAATTGTGTTAAGTATCTAGCTTTTGCCATTCATACTCACCTTTTTCCAACTATGATGAGCAGATTCTACTACATGAAACAACTGCCTATTTGACAACCTTAACTGTCTCCTGCTGATACTGGATTACTAGACATAAATAAACTAAAATTATAATGTTCTTACAGCTGAGGTTCACGCCTCCTCTCCGAGAAACGGAGTGGGCCGTTTAATCCTCCACTCAAACCAAGCGTGGGTTTGTGTTTGACCATTCATAAACTAACAAAACCTAAGTATAATTGTACAATCAACGTTTTTCCTCATATACCTGAGTACACAATAGTCCAGCGCAGTGGGACAACTACGACCTACGTCCCAATTAGAAACAATTTGCTGTCTATTAACTAATCGATGTGTGCGGAACTATTCACTGCCAGCTGACGCATGTTCTCCTGGTAGTTCTGGTCACGTGTACTGGATTAATGGGGTTTGAATCTTCGGGATTGGGCCTTCCTGGACCGGCTGGTTTTAGGCCAATAACTGCCTGGTAAATTATGGAGTTACAGTTAGCATGTTTTATGCTTTTTGACAATGTCGAGACTTTGAATTTCCCGGATCTTTGTAGACGTACAATAACAAAGGGCTGAAGCCAACTATCAGTCTCGTTCAGGTATTTCAAATGCAATGGCGTACCAATCGACGATTATCCCTGTTTGCACGATGAAAGTATGCGCAAGGACAATCCCTGGTTGGTGCAAACTATTGTAGGATTTGGAAACAAAGAAGTCGGACTATGGGGTTGGGTGACTAAAGTGGATTAGTTTCTGAACGGCCTTACCAATCCTCGTCCTCCTCCTTCCTTCCTTCTTCGTCCTTGTCTTACCAATGCTTTTGATATACATTAATAAAATAGTAAGAGGTGACTTGCACTAGCAATAAATGTTGATAACTGCTATGTAAAAGGGGTTTTTATCCGTCTCGAGACTCATTTTCATGCGTTCAAAGTATTTGGTCCTATAGTCCTAGGAATTTTGTCTAACCTAACCTAACTACGACCTATATAATCACTGCAGTTATGAACTCCTTGTACTAAACTGTACATTGTATCATTTTCATGTGATGAAATATCGGCCATTGCTTCGAGAAATACTTATAGTGCACCGTCAGCTGCCTCTAGTTATACCAACACTGAGAGCTTTATGTTCCTGGTTAGACAAAATTCGATTTCTTAGCTAGGCGGTAATCATTATAAGGACCAATAATTCAATGCGAGACGATTTATGTGCTCCTGATAATTATATTCCTATTGACCACTTTTTTTTTTTTTTTTTTTAAGGATGGGAAATCATCAAATGACTTCTTCCGCTCTGGGTGGAGCGGTAGGGCGTGTCAGACTCTTACTGACTAAAACCCATCCGTGTTCCTTCTAAAGCCCTTTGCGTTCCAGGGCCGCGGTAACTCTTTCGAACAAATTCCGCAACCCTGGCCTATTGACCACTACCACAGCTATTAGCCACGATTACTGGAAGCTGAGATAGAATGGTCCTTATGGCTACTTTCTCCACTATTGTCCTAGTCCTATGCTATTTGGGATCGGCGCAATACCGTGTTTTCTTTTTCATTCACCCAGGGATAAAGCTAAATGGGGGGGCCATTTTCCAGCACCGCTGTTGACTTCTAACGACTAACTTTATGCAAAATGTAGATTTGTCTACGTTGTTACCAGGTTATCAGAACTGCATAGAAGTATGTGATTTTCGTTCGTGTCCAGCGTGTGTAATATCAACCAATAGATCACGGGTGCACGCATGATTGGCGACAGCAAAGGTCTTGCACGCTCTGTCGCGCAACTATTCGTATTTACTTCGCGTGCATAGGTTTTGTATCAAGATTTAATACATGGGTCTTTATTGTTGCAGGTCACAAAGAAAACAAAACATAAGTTACTTTTGTAGAAACTATAAGCTATAAGTTCTTTCACTGATTAATTATTATATATTATAACGATAACATTAACTATTTATGTCACCGGAAAACTGCAAACGCCGTTATATTGTACGATAGGTATCGCGTGAAATTGTAAACTATTTTTAAATAATAAAACACGGATATATATTGGAAACTATTGAATTTGGATGAGATTTTTTGTATACAAAACAATTTTTTTATAATATTTCGAGAAATTATTATAATCTAATAAAGATTTATTACAATCTTACGGAGTCTGCAATTTTCCGGTAACATTAATAAACAGAAAGTTTACCTTAGTTGAATAGTTTTCGCTTTGAAAACATAATTTCATTATCCAAACCGATCATTGTTTAGCTGTAAGTATTTGTATGCTGAAAGCTAAATAATGGTGATGCCAAAACTGTAATATACTATTGTAACATGATAAGAAAACATCTACATCAGAATACCAGCGCTGCGTTATTTATTTTTTAGATATCGCAGCTTAAGCTGAGATAGGGACCATTTTGGCCTCGCGCAGATAATTATTTTTTTTTATACTGTTTAGTTTTTAATTTTATTTTACTAGTTTGTTAATCTTGTGCGAGTCCCAAATAAACATTTTTTCTTTCTTTCTTTCTTTCTTTCTTTCTTTATACGTAAACCCATATTTGCGAAGACATGATTTTGACAACCCTAATAACCAGAAACCGGAATAGGTAGATTATAATTACGTAATGTTCGTGGAAGTAAGTAACATAGAGTTGATAATACCTCCTGTAAAATCCCGGAATCATAAATGGAATCATGGCAATTAAAACTCGGGACTATAAAAACATCAACTGGACTTTGAGTATAGTTACAAATTATTGATTTGAAGAATCAAAAGACGAAAGAGTTGTGCGAAAACAAAGCTATTTAATTTAACAGTATTAGTAAGTACCTACGATACTCTAAAAACATAATAAGATTCTTCAATATAATAATTTTGTTCAAATGTATTCAAAGCGCAATAGGTAAATTGCAATTTCTTAAATCCAGAGATACAATCATCATGTTAATGATTCTGGGATTTTAAAGGAGGTATTATCAACTCAATGTTACTTACTTCCACTAAAATTAGATAAATATGTATACTCCATCTATTCCGACCTCTGCTAATAACTCAACCATCCATCATATTATCACTAGCTTGCCGATCCTTCTGTAAATATTTACTTAACAAAATGGAGTTATTTGTACATGGGTATAATTAAGATAATTTTAGCCAGTCAAACATAAAAACCATATTGAACGTGGATGTAAATAAAATGATTTGCCAATAATTTAAAAAATGGCGTCATACGGATTAAAACAACACAATAATTTTAAGCAATTGTATTTACGTATTTTAAACTTCGAACTAATATGACGCGGTAAAATTGTTTGTTTGAAAGAGGTCATCTTTAGAAGTTTTGATCCGATTTTAAAAGTTTTTTTACTGGCCGAAAGTTACACTATTGCCGAGTGTCATGGGCTTACTTTTTGAATGTATACATTTTTCCGGGACAAAAAGTAAAATCCTGTGGGATAGCTAGAAGAGCATATAAGGGCTTTTAAAACTGGTGTTAACAAATAAAACTATATGCAAATCTATTTTTTTTTATCATAACACGTCACCAAAATAAAAATTGGTTTTGGCAATTAAATAGTGACGTGTCTTTCTTGTAAAAAAACACAACGGAAAAGCGTTTTTTTTTCATTCTTCTTGTGACATTTTTATCTTAATTGTAGATATTACTCATACATAATATGACGATCAACATTAGAGATACTCACAGGTATTATGACAGTACATTCAGTTTGTCTGATAAGGATATGCGTACAAACAATCGAATTTGAAAACTCGAGTGCCTAACTAGTTTTGTTACTTTTTAGCGTTCCGTACACAAAGGGTTAAAACGGGACCCTATTACTAAGGCTGTATCTCATGAACCGTGATAGCGAGACAGTTGAAATTTTTACAGCTGATGTATGTCTGTTGCCACTAAAACCAATAATACTAAAAAAATCATTAAATAAAAAAATAAGGGGGCTCCCATACAAGAAACGTGTTTTTTCGGTTTATGGTACGGCACCCTTCGTGTGAGAGTCAGTCTCGTACTTAGCCGGTTCTTAGATAAATGCGACGTACGTTTGTGTACGGCCAAATCGGCAAGGGATTAAGGCAATCCCATCGATCCACTCACTTCCATATCGATGTAATTTTTTTTCGTGGTTCTAGTTTCTTGCTTTTTTCTTTCTTTCTTATAAGAATGAACGATAGGTAGCAAACAGATAGACAGAGTTACTTTCTCATTAATAATATTACGACGGCGAGTGAACATAAGGACCAGTCCCGCGTCGACGGCGCGTTGTATACCACGCGCGCCGCATAGAGATATCAGCATAGTTGACAGGCCCGCTAGGACCAGCGCCTGCCAGGTTATTCGAAATAGTAACCGCGGCCCTAGAACGCAAAGGACATTTGAAAGAATACGAGTGGTTTTTAGTCAGTTTGAGTCTGACACTTTGATAATTCCCAATCCACAATAAAAAGTTCACGCTCGGAGAGAGCGTGAACCTAAGTTTTCACGGTGGCGTGTTAACAAAATCGACTGGCTAGGTAATAAATGATTGCCAGGGTTGCGGAATTTGTTCGAAAGAGTCACCGCGGCCCTGGGACGCAAAGGGCTTTAGAAGGAACACGGATGGGTTTTAGTCAGTAAGACTCTGACACGCCTTTCCGTTCCACCCAGAGCGGAAGAAGTCATTTGATGATTTCCCATCCTTAAAAAAGAAAAAGGTAATAAATGATGATGAATGACTTTGAGTCAAGAGTTAAAGCGATCAAAATATTCAAGTAAACCATTTTATTTATCTATTTGTTAAATGTGTGTAGATACATAAACTGTTAAATTAATAAATAAAGGCACTTTTGAATAAATCGAAGCAATTGGAAGTTGAATTATTTTTAGAAAAAACGTTTGACATTATTTGTATTAGGTACTGGACATTGGTTAAAGGATTCTGAAATGTTAACTTATTATGATAATTATAGTGTGGGCAGTTCCGACCGGAAAGCAATGCTGCGTGGGGGTTCACTTATCTTAATTAAACGGTATGTTTAATTTAGAACTCGTAAAAATATAGGTGAACTGTCTGTTGAACATAACATTGAATTGTCCTGTGTTGAGCTAGATAAGTTGACATGCTTATCTAGCTAGTGTGCGTTTACAGACCCCCAAATTATCAAAACTATTCTATTTTTTGAATCAGTGATGGAAGATGTTTTGGCAAAACTTGCTACTGGTAATAAACTTTTGATTATCTGTGGTGGTTTTAATATCAATATTTTAGAAAGTAATTCAGATAGCAGTCGCTTATTGAATCTCTTTAAATCATTTAATTTGTCAAATGTGCTCGTAGAACCAACTCGAACAACTACAACAACTGCTACGTGTATTGATAATGTTTTTTGTTGCTGCAACTACTTACAAAAAGCCATTGTAAATTGTCTCCCTTCCGATCACAGCGGGCTAACGGTAACTTTTGGCTCGAACATACCAATACTGCAAGTACAGATACAATCCAGGCCAATAACAGCTGGTAAATTAAATAAATTTAATAGCACTCTAAGTAGCAAGTTAAGTACCATCCAAGACCATCCAATTTTCATTGTATAGACTCAATTAATTTAGCATTGTAAAATTTCCTGCATTAACGGCACATGTGTGAGTAACTTAAACTACTTTGACTTAATGTACTCTGGCGGTTGGGAGTGTCATGCTCACTTAAAAGTCTGGCTTATAGTGCTGGATCAATTTTGTTACTGATGGTGCTTCAAAGTGGTTGAACCAAATGGTGCTAGCGCAGGCGTCATATCGCTGAGCGAGCGCCGTCAGCTAGGACTGGTCATGTCTCAGCTGCCACGGTTTATTTAAATTATTTGTTCCTTAGATTGTTAATTTTTTTTTAAATTTTAATTCGGACGTTTGTTCGTGTAAGTCTTTCTACATCGTTCTCATATAAATGAATGTTAGTATAATTTTCTCACGAATGATGTAACCATATAATTGTAAAAGACATTGATTTAAAAGAGTGTCTGTGGAGTTTCTTGCACGTTCTTCTCCATAGAGATCTACGCTTTGGAACGTGTAATTAGCTTCATTTCTTTGGACAGACCGACCTTGACCATTCAAAAGTACCTGTTATGGTTTAATTGAAATAAATGTTTTGAGTTTGAGTTTGATTTTGACTTGTCGGAACCCGCAGAGGGTGATGGCCGCCAGAGTCATCAGGGGATATCGCACAACCTCCTACGAGGCTGCTTGCGCACTGGCCGGATTTCCGCCCTGGGACCTGGAGGCAAAAGTCCTCACTTCATTGCATCGGTGTCGCGAGGATGCGCGGGCGCGCGGCGAGCTTCGGGAGTACACGGCGCGGTAAATGCTGGCAGAGTGTGCCGCTTGGGAGGAGCGCGCCGTGCCCGCATTTCTGTGGTAGGCAGTGACCTCTCGCTGTCGGCCGTAGTCTGTCGAAAAATGAAGTGTCATCATCATGCGCACTTTTCTAGAAGGAACTTGATCAGGGTTCACACCAAAAGGCCCCAATACATACCAGCCATCGCACAGCCGGCCCTACTGGTCGTAGAAAGCTGTAATTCGGCATGTAGATTCCTGGGGGGTTTTTGGGAACACTAAGTGACGATTTTCCGCAATTCCTACGGGACCGGGAAAAAATGGGATATGCTCGTACGAAGTCGCAGGTAAAAGCTAGTACCTATATAGCAGTGGCGTATCGCCGTTGCTCTGGTCTGCTCGAATGAAACATAATGTAGACTAATAATAGCTTCAGTTGATAAACAAAGCAATCAATAGCAATAAAATCTTGTAAATCGTTATCGTAATAATTCAAATGTGCGGTACATTTTCAGCATCTGTTTTGTGTCATAAGTCTGAGTACGTAAGGGATATGTGGACTATCTGAGTAAAGGTCATGGCACACATATCAACTCGGAAAGGGATCGTCACCGTATCAACTCGAGCCGTGCAGTATACTTTGTTTGAAACTCCTTACTGCAACGCACACTAATCGGAATCGGTAACGTAATCGCCTCCCCTCGGGGCAATACGGCGATAAAGGCGATAGATACGGTGACGATCCAATTCCGAGTTGATATGTGTGCTATGACCTTTAGTGTTTAGTAGTATTTGACTGGATTTTGTATTACTTTTCACGAAACCTAAAGGAAAGGAAAGGAGCATTGGAAAAAAAATCAATAAAATCGTATTGAGTGTTTTAAAATTAATGATAAACAGAGGCAGGATGTTTGTTACCTCATAATTCCGTCATTTATTAATCAATTTGAAAAATTATTTTATAATGCGAAAGGATATACTTTCAGATGGGTCTCATAGAAATTTCATCAAAATCGGTTCAGTAGTTTGGTTTTGGTATAGTGGTATAGTTAGTTGAGTACCACAAAAAAAAAAAATGAAAAATAAAAATCTTTTTGACAAGAAAATACAACCGACTTGCAAATAAGAAAAACACAACAAAGTATAACTTTTATTTCGGAAGTCGGTGTTAATAACGAAAAACGACCAAAAACACCGACTTTTTGTTTTTGTTATTTGGAAGTCCGTTGTATTTTATTTTATTTCACAAATAATTATATTTTTATTATATCAACAATAATATCTGCTTTTGTGGTAAAAATTGGGGCGGAGAGGTATTTTTAAAAACGAGCTCTATTCTACATAGTAGTTATTAAGGTAATCTCTAATAATACAAATAAAATATATTAAAGAGTAAAAGTTTATTTCTTTGTTTGTTTGTTACAATTTGGCTCAAAAACTACTCAACAGATTTTAAAAAATATTTCTCCATTAGAAAGCTACATTATTAACTTAAAACAAAGCCTTTATTTTATTTTGCAAAAAAATAGTGGTTCCTACGAAAATTGCAATAATGTAACCCAAAGTAGCAAAATGGTGCCTAATAAATTCATTATTTGGCGTGCGCTGAGAAAACAATTGATGATATATTAAAATAATGTACTACATAATTAAAAACTTATTATGACTTATAATAAATCCGTAAAGCTTTATGTCTAACTATAATGGTTAAGTCACAATGACCGCTTTTTTAAATGATCCAATTAAAACCTGGGTGTAATGGAAAGGTGGTGATTTTGGTGTCATGATATTTATCTTTCCGCCGGTCACCGCTATTGTCTTAGCTGTGATCGATTATTTAAAACCAAAACCAAATCATATTATACATATACATAGCTAGGAAATAGTATCATGGGTTCACCGTTGTCGAAATCGGCAAGGAGGACTATATATATATTAATCTTTATCAATTAGAATGATTTGAAAATTATTCAAATCGGTCGTTTCGCGGACGAAGTCGCGGCCGAAGTGCTAGTCTAATAATTTTTCAGGTTTTCTAAGTGACATCGAAGAATGTGGATAAGCTATTGCGTCGTCTAAACAGGTCTGTACCTATCTTACAAGATAATCTATTTTGCGCTTAATTGAACAAACATTTTCTTATTATCATGTCGTACGATATTATTATTTAATCTATTTGTCTATTGATTAGGTCGGGCTAATTAAGTTTTAAGTTAGATAAAGGTGTCCATTTTATTACGAATCAAAAATTTGGATATTTTCCTTTTGTCATAGATACGTGAACTAAAATAAATAATTTACCCGCGACTTTGCTTCCGAAGAATATCTCATAGGAACTTAGGTTTTCGGCATACAACCTAGACAATCGGTGATAGTATACCTTTCTATCAGTTAAAGAATTCCTCTAAAACTCGGATCAGTCAGCAGTTCCAGAGATTATCTCCAACAAAAATACTGTTTACTCTTTTTACTGCCTGACTGTCCTAGGAGGGTACTGTTACTTAATTATGTGTAAGTTTATCATTATATGACGATTGTATGGTCCTAGAGCGATAATATGAAAAGCAATTTACAATCAAATTCCTCACCACGCAGCGGGTGCATATAACCTTTCAAACTGTCATTTTTATGTATAATACTAGCAATGTCAATTAAAAATGAATTTAAAGGTTAGAAAACGCCATAACTTTCCACAATTTCCCACGTACCGCCTGCAACGGCCATCTTTCCCACATTCCAAAATCACCAGCATACCATAAAGTAATCAGCGCTCGTATTTGGCACATGAATAAGACATAAATAATTCAATTCGAAGAACGGACCCTCGGTAGGAACTGTGCAATTGCTTTGGAGCTACTAAATTATGCTCAAACATCCGTATTGCGGGTTTGTTTGCTCAAATAACTGGCGTGACCTGATACTCGTTTGTGGTGTGTCTGGGAGCTACTAAACTCCTATTTACGTATGAGCGCCTGGTACTCGGAGTTGTGTAGATGCTGGATTGCTTTGGAACTATACGTTTATTACAAGGTTTTTTTTGGACTTTGCTCTGCAGGGTGTGGTAGCGGCAATACTCTTGACGCCTTTGATAGCCTGATACATGTTTAAGATTTTGGCTTTGTTCACTTTCAGTGAGGGCTGTCTCCTTTAAGTTCCCTTTTCAAAGTACAGAGTGCCAATACTATCTCAGTCGCTATCTGTCAAAAATGTCTGGAAACTGCGGTTTTTTGCCAGATTGCGACTGAGATGCGAACGTTGCCTTAAAAGGAGTAAAATTGGCCCTCAGTTTACAAAATACGATTCTTTTATGACCTGGATCAGTATTAACTGCTGTCAGATGTCATATTAGCTATTGAAGAGAATAAACTAATTATATTTTATTGGTCAACGTGCCTACAAGCTAACCAACGGACCCCTACTACTAAGCCTTCGCTGTACATCTGTCCGTTTGTTTGTCCGTCTGTCAGCGGGCTGTATCTCAAGAACCGTAATAGGTAGACAGTTTTAATTTTCACAGAGTGTGCATGTTTGAGTGTTGTCGCTATAAAAAAAACACTTATAATACAATCTAAGACTATAAGCCGAAAAGTTTTTCAGCTTATGGTATAGACCCCTTCTTCTGCGAGTCGAACTCGAAGGTGGCCTTTTATACTATGTACTTCCACTTTCCCGTGAAATTGATTGAAAGTAAAAATAACAAAAGGTATTGAAATCGCTTTAAAAATACTGCAATTAAAGTAAAAACAACATATGTACATAATTTAAACATAGATTTATTCAAGACAGGTTCAATAAAATTATCTACTCAATTTATTTTATTTGTTAACAAAACAAAGACCAATTTTATTTATTGCATTGTTATTGTTTTCATTTAAGGCAACCATAACTCCAAATTGTACCAATGCAAACATGTTTTGTTTATATAAAATTAAATACAGTAACTTTGGATTATTTTGGCCCTGGGCCCAAAATCTTAACCAATAGTAACACAGAACCACCTATTATATAACGAGTTACGGTCAAAGTTATACCCTAGGGACCAAGTGACTTTACGGTACATCATTCATTTTAACACACTCGAAAACTGGTTCTTATTCATTGTTTTTGTATCCATAAGTAGGAAATTCAATTGAGAGTAAAGTTCGAATTGTTGCGGTTACAACAAAAAAGGACCTCTAGAAAAATCTGACACAACAATAAGGAAAGGATCCGCAAAAATTTAATCTAATCTATGTAGTTTTATAAAGAGGTAACATTATTGGTTTGGTTGTTGCGTTTGTAAAACGCACCTAATCCCTTGGAATAAGTACTTATCCCATTATGAAAATACTTTTTACGATTTAAAAAAAGCCACGGAATCGCTGAATTCTTTTATTTTGGAAAATGCACAGTTTCTGTGTTAATCCACACCACAGCCCCACGAGATATACGACATAGTAAACTTAAGGCACACACACACACACACACACATCACACACACACACACACACACATCACACACACACACACACACACACAGTGAATCCTTGTATCGCCTTGATCTGATCAGATCAGCGAGTAAATGAACGCGTGAGTATATTTTCCGTCCACTTTCCCAGTTCAACCAGTTTTTCCAAGTTGGAGTTTCCAGTGAAACATTTATTTCAGCAAAATTAAATAGTCTCGTGTTAGTCGGGGAGTTCCTAAACTTAATAAGTTATAAAGTAAATTGAAATTAAATTATTGCACAGATTAACATACTCGAACTACAGCAAATAACATTAAACAGATAATTCATTTAATTAATTACCTACACTATTGAGGGGCGCCATCAAACTAGTTTAATCTATAAATACATTAATACGTTATCTACTTGAAAGGTCTAAATCTTGATTTGAAAGCGCCACTGGTTGAGGCGAGGTTCCATTGTAAGCGAGGAGAATTATTGATTTATTTTAAAAACTGTTGTTATTTCTGTGTTGTTCCTCGCTTTATTTATTGTATATTTTATTTATTGTTCGATTGTATTAATCACTTTGTATTTCCGGACGAATATGAATAAAAAAAATAACAGGTTATCGTAAAACCCTTTTTATAGAAATTGTATTAAGATATTTTATTCATACGCTTAAGAATGCTACCTATGCTTGTCGTATAAAACAGTAAAAACATTATTTTACGTATCTACCTAATATACCTATAGGTATTTGTTAAAATGTACCATCATCATTACAAGCATATTTCTCATAAAATATTTCGTAATAATCTTTGCGCCAGGTGACGCATGTGGTTGACGTCACAAAACCGCGAAGTTGCGCGTCTGCGGTGAATAATATCTGAGCTAATAAGACTAGGGTTTCCCCTCGGGTTTAAAAAGGATTTATGGATTATTGTTATTTAGATAATTTTGATTAAAATAAATTTGCATTAAGGTACTTTAGGGGATTTTTTGAGTAATCGAGAAACTAAATGTTATTTTTACCTTTAATGTCATTGATTTATTTTGTTTTATAAGTTTTAATTGCCATTCATTTAAAATAACTCGTTCGTTGGAATCATTTAGAATTTATATCTAGGTGTCAGCATTCCTCTGGGAACCCCTGTGTGAAGTGATAACATATTATGTAGTTTGTGTTTAATATTTTATGAAGACAGTTCCCAAGCAGTGGTCCGCTGTCAGTCGCACCACACTCTTATAGGATGGCTTTTGATATGACAGAATTTACTACTAAAACTCTACTGCTTTTCGCTTGTAACAAACAATTTGCTACTTAAGCCATATGATTAAGAATATTGCTAAGAGTCGTTTTACCGTTTTAGTTATACAACTGTGGTTTGAATATTCTATCTATTATTGGCAAGTAGAAATTATGAAAACTGTTACTGGCATAATTTGTACAAATGTGTTTGAATTTATCCTTTATTTACTTGACAAAATAAACTAAATTTAAACTTACAACAACAACAAAATATAGCAAAAAAAGTCGTCCTCAACGCTGTCAGCTGGTAATGTGCCAAAGAGACTGGCGGCATTGCCACTTTGATTGGCAAAACTTCTTCTTGCAAAAGTAAAAGCCAGCTCTTGGGTCACGGGAAGGAACCAGCCGTTTCGAAATTTTACTTTTTGGATTTTATTCAACGCTGTATTTTTTCAGTGTGTTTTATTCTATTAATTAATAGTAATTTTATAATAGTCTCCTTATATATTGGTAGCCCATCCAAAGTAAGTACATAAGAGTGCAGCTCCAAATTTCAAAAAATTACGATTACTAACTTTGTTTAAAGTTTCCAAACTCCTAGTACATACTCAAATTCGGTGCAAAATTGTTAACCATCAGACGGCCAATACTCTCGTACTTAAAAGCTTTAAAATTCAATTCGCAATGTAATCTCAGGGATAATCAATGACAAAATGTGAACGGCCTTCTGGTTAAGATTATTTACTCGATTAAATCACATCAAACATTAGTTATTTTCCTTACCTCCATATTTACTTGTTTTTCCAAACAGTTTGGAGTAAGAAGTATTTAAAAATAACGTGACTTTATAATGAGAATATGCAAAATAGTACTCATTCAGAGTACTGTATCGATATAACACAGCTAAATACAATCTACATACAATTGCTTTTGTCTTCACCAAACACTAGACTATCAGACTTGGCCGGGTTACTCCTCTGGTCAGTCCAAGCGCACCGAGCATGTTTAGTATTATTTCAAGAGATTGAAAAATGGACGTGTGTTACTGAAGTGATGGTGATCAAATTATGAAGTTATCGTAATATTTTTTTTTAAATAAATTAACTTTCGAAGTGATTTTTTTACAAACAGTTTTTAAGAAAAATATTTTAATTATAAAATTAAAATAAAACTTTTATATAAAGTAAGAACAATTTTTTTTTTGATAAAATAAAGTAAGAACTAATTGAGGTTTTAAAATAAAATTTGATATTTGATGAGGATATGATCAGTATATTTTAAAACTTAATCATGCGCTTATTAAAATCCTAGTTATTTAAATAAACCCGCAAGTGCCATAAATAATAAAACAGGTCCAATAAATAATATACAAAAAATATTCTTGAATGAATAATAAGATACAGGTCCAATAAATACCGAATAAAAAATACCAGCTCTGCAAAAAATGTCGAGTTCGGGTTTGGAGGAACTCGGTAACAGTTTAAATTTCAAAAAAGTGTTAAAAATAGTGAGGTGATAATGACGTGGACTAAGGAGTTGGATGAGGCTGCTATCCTAGCCACTAAGACTGGCCATTGGCATGTAGTGTTGTTCTATTTGTTATGTGGACTGGCAGCTATACCTACTTCGTTCCTGGTATTTTCTCAGGTAAGGTCCTTTTGCTAAAAATACTTGTTCGTAAATTATTTATAGTTGTAAGGCTCATGTTTCACCACTATCACACCTGATGTTGATCGATCATGCGGTTGATGAAGGAGCTCGCTTGTCTAAAGTAGCCAATTCAGTCGTCGTATGAAGATCAGGCTATGGTCGATAGCTTAGGCATGGAACCATCCCTAGCAGGTTGTTCCCAAAAATACTATCTAATTCATGCTTCTTCTGTCCCAGAGAAGAAACGAGAATTGATCACCATCACCTCGCCTGCCCAATATGTGTAGCCGACTTAGTTATCTTTTAAAATTCCATGTTTCCACACTATGTTAGCACGGCTTTTAGTAAAATAAACTCATAGTAATTTTGAAAAAGTCTCATACTATTATCCAGGCTTCAAAACGTTTTTGAATAAGTGATGGGTGCATTTTTACAAATCACATGAGGATATCAAGAAGTTATAATCTAATCAGGAAAATTGTTTTAGTAAGAGGTGATAGCAGTTGCGGAATTTGTTCGAAAGAGTCACCGCGGCCCTGGAACGCAAAGGGCTTTAGAAGGAACACGGATGGGTTTTAGTCAGAAAGAGTCTGACACGCCCTTCCGCTCCAACCAGAGCGGAACATGTCATTAGATGAATTCCCATCCTTAAAAAAAGGGGGCATAGCAAAATTATGACATTATTTTCTGATTAAGGATAAAGTCTCTCTTGTGCATAAACACAGACTTTTTGGTGATGAATACGTAGGTGTTAAAGATTGGATGCGCAATATAGTCTCCAGCGGCTCTAGAGCCTCCCACCCTGATATTATGGATAGGCTCGCTGTCGACCACAATCTCACCTGATGGATAGCCATGATGTGGTCGACGATGGAGTACGCTTACTTAGGAGTAACCTATACACTCCGGACTTAAAGACCCCCCGTTGCAGATATCAGGAAACAGAAGTCCTGCGCATCCCGAAATGTAAGCTTCACTACCGTCTTGCTGACTTGCTAACATCCCCTCGATAACCGTCGCATAAGCTATCCTTTTAGTTTGTACTGATACGTGAGAAGTATTCAGTACAAGGTTGTGTACCCGCATATCACTACTTAAATACCAGGTTTAAAAATAAGGTGGCCATCAAAAAAGACAGAATAAAGCTGTTAAAGTAAAGTAAACAACGGACGGACAACACTATTAATTTTGGTTTTAATTTCGTGTTTGGATTCAACACAACAAACATTGAGAGAAAGTTCAGTGACATTATCTTATTTATTTCCGTTAAATAACACGACATGTTGTTGTTTTGATATCTTTATTACATTCTTATCATTATCATTCATTCCAATATTTATTATTTGCATTTTTAAGCATATTATACATAAAAAAATAACACTCATTGGCAGCATGGTCCTTGCTGTCAATGAGTGCTATTTGAGTGCTATTTTTTAACGAATAATGAAGAGAACTATCTTTCAGAAAGGTAGCAAGTGGCAATGTTTCTGGAGTACCTACTCCTGGTATTGCAGATGTCTATAGACGGCGTTAACTACTTACAAATCAAGGGGACCGCCTGATTGTCATCATATTATTTTATACAGATTTCTTATAGGTTTTCTTGCAATCTATAAGTAAAGAACTATTTTCTGTAGGTATATAAAAAAAATGGGTCATCATTTAAGAAGTTAAGGTTTGTTTGCTGTTTTCTTAAATATCTTTATTTAAAGCTTAACTTTTCGTTTCGCTCAAGTTACTAAACATATTGCAAAAAAAACGTGATCTTAACTATCTCCGGTGAAAACTGCCTTTTGCCAAACTGACTTTAGCATTTATAATATTAATAGGATTCTGAAAGAAAAAGATATATTAGGACTTTTCATTTGATATGTCGTACGGCACAGTTTAAAAACATTGTTTATTGTTGTTTCTACCTACTCCTTGGAAAAAGCGTGAGTTTATGTATTCAACCAACTGTCGAGTTCATACACTACATGTTAATTTATTCCTTTACTTCTTTAAATAACTTTTCTGTAGGCTTTGCTCGTTCACTACGCTCTACTAAATGATTTCTACATAAAAAGATGTGTTATATTGACAGATCGGTATAGTACTAATTTGAGAGTAATGGAAAATGATCGGCTTGGTGCTATATTTAGCCTCGAGCCATCATTTTCCATTTTCCACTATTCAAATAGACATAAATAGAGTTCTTGGAATCAGCTTTAAATGAGGCAGTTTTAACCAACTGCAAAAATAGGAGGAGGTAGGTACTTTATTCGAATTAATGTTTTTTTTGTATGTTTGATTTTGATGATTGTTCTTTTTTGGTTCAAAGGTGTATTTTTAAGAAAAAAGGTGGCCACCCCACCTGGTCAATAACAATGGTTATTTTTCATCTTTCCCCTCATCTCCGAAGTACTGAACCAAAAGTTTTGATCAAATACACAGACCTCTACAATTGTCCCTTATTCATTGATTATGAGAAGATCTATGGTTTTACAATTTCATGACAAAACAATATGAACAACAATATTTTACATGAAGTGAATGCCTATCTGACTTCCTTCCTCCCCAACCTTACCCCTTGACTAGATAAGTGTCAGATTTTCTGTCTTCTGACAGTCCGTAAAGACCGTCAAATATCTACTTATGACAGCCGGGACAACTTAGGGTGTTACTACACCAATCGGTAACGCCCTTAACATGCTTTGGGAGACACGGATATTATGGATGGCCACCCTTACAGGAGCCGACTTCACAGCCGTTGCTTAACCTCGAAGATAAACCCGAGCAACAGTTATTATTTAGCCTCGAGCTCCCCAATACAATATGTACAGGCTCTTACAGCACGCTTTCAAATTATGAATTACCATAATTCGCAGTATGTTTACTGGTTCCTTCTGTCCGAAGATGTAAACCATATTAAGTATTTGCTAGTCACGTTGCGAAAGTTGTGAAAGCGATTCAGAGAAAGGATTATGTTGTGGTTCTAAAGATCAGATCAGAGTGAAGGCTCTATAAATAGCTGGTTAGACTTTCGAATGTGTGGTGATTGTCAGCTACAAATGATTAATGAAATACTTTCATTGTACGCACAGCTAAGGAGTTTGTTGTTTTCTGATAGCTACAACCTGGGGTCTTTAAGCCAAGAGTGAACAGGTTACTTCTAGGCAAGCGTGCTCTGTCGCCGTCGTCGACCACATTATCGCTTTCCAATAGGTGACATTGTGGTCAAACTAGAGCCTTTAAATAAATATAACTTTTTTACAAAAAAAATACAACCGACTTCCAAATAAAAAACACTAAAAGTATAAAATAGTTTATACTTTGTAGGGTTAGTTGTATTTTTTTGTAAAAAAGTTTTATATTTTCCACTTTTTAGTGATGATACCCCACAACTAAGTGACATTATTCCTATAATAAGTGGTTGGACTATTTGGCGTTAAGGAATTACTTTATGTGTCTTCGCAATCCAAGTCCAGACCAGCTCATAGTTAAATTGATTTTAAGTTGAAGAGGTCACTGGTTTATCTTTGAAGTTCACAGTACAGTGTAAATGCAATGTAGCTATAACTAAATCTAATGCAAAAAGAATCATCAAGATCAGTTTATGAACAATAAAGTTAGGCCCGAATAGAAAACCACAAAAATATGTTAATCAGGTTGACTTGTTTGCATCTGCGTACCCCTTCACTGCGTACCGGCGTGACATTATGATATGAACTGGTGTAATCAATAAACAGTCATGCAATTTCAGCAATCCCGGGAGATTGCTATCATTTATTGAAGAGTTCCGATGCCTACCTCCAAAATCCTTCATCAGATCTTCACAAAATTGTAATGGAGCCAGTTTGGAAAAATACTCTTCCAAACAAAAAAAGAATCATCTAAATCGGTTGACAATTGGAGAAAATATCGCTGATCAAACATATGTCCTGGGATCCCAGCATCAGATCCTAAGTTATACCTTCCATCATCAGCTCAGCAAGATGAGATGTTGATTACCAGACACAATTATCTGAATTGCGTTGGAAAGTATATGAAAAACATTGTATGACTGTGCCAGTGTGCCTCTAAAATTTGAGGGTTGCCCTTGATTTCCCATCATCAGATTTTGACTTGGTGCCAATGGTACCACCTCAGGAGTATAGGTTTTTTTAAAAAAAACAAAATCCATTCATAATTGGCGAAATGATAGCATAACAAACACACAAAAAAACATACAGTCCAATTGAGAACCTCTTGTTTTGAAGTCGGTTAAAAATAAAACAAAAAATGTCTTCCTTTAGTTCGGATAGATGGTTGGTTGTAAGTAATATTTGGCTATACGGGCAAGTAAACTGAACGAATTCAGGACAAGAGATAATCGAAATAAGTAGGAGAGAGGAAGAGAACTATAATAAATAAATTTCCTTGTTTTTAAATAAGAATTTCATTATTCCCTATCTTCAAAACCTAAGCATATCATTGATTTATTTAACTAGGTAGCTTGAAACGTCACATTAGAAGTACAAAATAATACAGGCATTCAAGAACTGGCTACTGTGTGGAACTCACAGTCTGGTATATTTTTTTAAGTAGTAAAGATAATTCAGCTACAATAAACTTAAAGAGACTAGATAAAAATACTAGTGCACCTCCTGACAGACAGGACCATACTAATAAAAAAAAAAAAAAAAATGTTTATTTCTTCACTTAAATAACTATGTTAGGTTTGGAGTCACCTTTTAAGCAAAGATTTGCTTGTATTAGGTGGTTCCGCTCCTCCAGTTTACAATCATTCTATAGATGTGTGAGAAATAAGCAACAAAGAAAATTTAATTTAGGACTAATTAACATTTTATAATTGATGTATCAGTATGGGAGCGCACTGGGTGCAGAATATGTTTGTGAGTGTGTGTATGTGTGTGGGTTCGTTTGTGTGTAAGAGTGTGTTTGTGTAGGTGTCGGGATGTGGTGGGATATGTAGCGCGTATGTGGTATGTGTAGCGCGAGGGTGTGTGGGTGTGGTATGTATATGTGAACAAATTATGTGTTTCTTAGTTATGTGATCTTGTGTAGGATATCTTCGGTTTCTTCGTAACTTTTACTCTTGAGCCATTCAGTTAGTGTTTTTTTGCAGTTGTGGTATGTCATAGAGTAGATGGCACATTGTTCATTGAGAGCATTATATATACGGGAAGATTGTTTAATAAATTGCCTTGTAGCAAATGTAGTCTTCACTGGACAATCTTCAGCTACTTTATTTTTCCTCCTAGACAGGGTCTTGGAAGTAATGAAGGGAAGAGATTTGTGTTTTTTTAATGCAATCTGCAGAACATAGAGTTTCCTAACTGACAAAAGGTTTGAGGTTGAGTATAAATTTTCCGTGGGGAATCTAATCGGTTTAAAAAACATAGTTTTTAGTAAAGCTCTCTGTGCCCTCTCCAGCTCCATAAATTTTGTTTTAGATGCTCCGCCCCAAATTGGCAAACAGTACGTCAGTATTGACTGACCCAGGGAGATATAAATTTGCTGGATAAGATCCTTGGTGGTCACGTAGCGAAGAGATTTGAACGTCCAAATTAATTTCCTAACTCTGTTCATTAATAGTTCCAGGTGCAGATGCCACGATAGCCTTTGATCAAGTATAACCCCAAGGTATTTAGTGTTGGATACTTTATTGATTTTTAAACAAGAGCAGGTGGTGTTAGTGGAGCTGGAGCAGGTATGAATTTTAATCTGAAGATCTTGCGATGGCTGGGTACGGTCAAATATGGAAAAGCAGATGTAATTTGTCTTTGAAATATTCAAGGTTAAAAGGTTCCGATCGAGCCAGGTAGCTATTGTAGACAGACCACGTTCAGCGATGCGACCAACGCTGTCCCATGTGATGTTTCTCCCGAGAAAACAATTGCTGTATCGTCAGCATAGGAAAATATGTGAGCACCTTTGATACTCATGTTACATAGGCTGTTTACATAAATGAGAAACAGCGGCGGCCCGAGCACACTACCTTGCCCTACTCCGTAAGTCACTATTTCTTCGGAACTAGTGACTGATCCTATTTTAACTACGTACCTGCGCTCACTCAGGTATTCCGTGAAAAGTTTAAGTGGTACTTCTCTTATACCAATGTCTTCTAGCCTATGTAGAAGCGTGGGGACAGAGACTGTGTCGAAGGCTTTTTTGATGTCTAGAAAGACGGCCAGACACTTTTCTCGATTGTCCACTTTTTCAGTGACGATAGAGGTCAGCGCTAGGACCGCGTCTTCAGTAGACTTTCCCTGTCTAAAGCCAAACTGTGAGGGTGAAATTATTTTATGTTTTGTTAAATATGTACTTAATCGTTGGTTAACTAATCTTTCGACAATTTTAGACAAGGAGGAGAGGACGGATATGGGCCTATAGTTAGACGGATCAGTTCTGTCACCACACTTATGTACAGGTGTTATTACTGCTTGTTTCAGGGCCGTGGGAAAGCATCCTTGTTCAAAACATAGGTTAATTAAATGTGAAATTATTGGTGAAATAATGAGCTTGGCAGATTTTAAAAAACTTACGGGGATTTTGTCCCAGCCAGTAGCACTGTCGGATTTTAGGCTCGTAATTACGGTTGCTACTTCTTCAGCGTCAGAGTTGAGTAGTGCAAACGATGAGACCGGCGGGTTTGGAACGTCCGTAGGTATTTTGGGGTCGTTGTTAGCCTGTCTCTCAGGATTATTTATTATTTTGTCAGCCAGATGCCTTCCAACGGTTGAGAAGTATACATTTACTTTACTGACCGCCTCGAGAGGGGTCGCGGCTGATTCTAGTAATGCTGTGTTTTGTGTCTTAGGTGGTTTTCGTTGGGTAATATTGTTTATTGTTTTCCATAGTTTTTTAGAGTTTTTGTGTGTCTTATAAAGCTGTTCGCGATCGTATTTACGTTTTTGTTTCTTAATGACGCTGTTGCAGTAGTTCCTGTATCTCCTGTGTGTGAGATAGTGATTTTTAGTATCTCATTATGAGGGTCTAGTTTTAACTTTTTTTGCATACTGTTGCGGTTATGTATACAGCGCAACAAACCTATGGTCATCCAAGGTTTGATTAATCTATTTTTAAGGGGGATTTTTATTACAAGTGTACCGGCTGTGAGACATTTTTGTAGTAAAGTTATTAAGTTATGTATTAGTATGTTGGGGTTAGTTAGGTCTAAGAGGTCGTGAATGTTGCTACTTTTTAAGAGCTCGAGTGAATATTCGACGTTAATTGAGGTTTTAGTTTTAAAAGATTTGTGTATGTTCATCAATTCAGACAGTTTTAGGAAAATCATAGAGTGATCGGTGATAGTGGTCTCGATAATTGCTATGAATGCTGATTTATTATTAGGTCTAAGCTTGAGAATGAAATGATCTAAACAGCTTTTGTCGCGAGTGGGTTGCGTATGTCCAGGTAGAAGGCCGTGCATTGCTAACATGTTTAAATAATTAAGTCGATATATTGAAGTCGATTAATATACTAATGCGATGTATTGAAATAAATATATATATAAAACTCGGGAAAGTCTACTAAGAACTCGTTACAATAACGCTGCATGAACGCTATGTAGATCCAAATGAGTGTCCATGACAGATGACAGCCGTTACAAATTGGACTCGGCACATTGAGAACTCGATAAACAAAAGCAGGGGATCTTGTCATAAATCATCATCTCGATCGAGGCTTAACCTTGTACAAACTGGAATCCGACGGTGTATAATATTGGGGTCAGTTGCCAATAATTATTATTCCAAAAACAAAAACCATTTATTTTTTAATGCGTTGATATTGTAAGTTATAAATTGTTAATGAAATGGGAAAACCCCTTATTTATTGCTACGTTTTAAGGGCTTTTGAAAAACAATTATGTTCCATGACGAAGAGATAAAACTCAATCAATTTTTGATCGAGGGTTCAAACTTCATTAATAATTCGTTAAAACCATAAAGCAAGGAGAAGCCTCGGTGGTCACAACCCCGCTGTTCTTTTCCGATAAATATTGTTGCGGGATCCTAGATAGTTGAATCATTTCTTCGGGACTCGTCGAGCTTCATTGGCGTTTCTCTAGTTGGCGCCACTGTTGAATCTGGCTTTCAGGAGTTGCAGTGGTTAGGAATGTGTGGCGGGCTTGTTTCAATGACAATTATAAAAAAAACTTCATAATAACGACTATTAAAGCCAATGACTTATAAACACCCGTAAATCCTTCGAAGCGAGACAAATTATAGTAAACACAAGTGCTACAATAAGTGGGTGCTTACAGTGATAAGATAAGGAGTGCCTCCTAGACGGTAACACTGACACATTTTGTAAACATGCCATACATATCAATGTCGGAGATAAGGAACAATATAGACTTGCCAATTATTTTGTTACGTTGACTTAGAGGTTAGGGCAATTTTCGCTTTCAAGGTGTATTTTCATAGCTTTGACGGAGAGTATTCCTAAAGGTGTGATATACATTCAATGTTGTTTTATGAAAGGAAAAGGCGACACATAGAAACAATCACTCACTCAACCAATCATCACCAACACCAAACACACCAACCACCACTCATTCACCAATCACTAATCATTCACTGTGAGTAATGATATCAATGAACACGGAGAGACTGAAAACGTTTCTGCTAAACGGGATAATCAAAGAGGAAAAACTTCTAGTATCATAGAATTAACTAGGCGAAACAAATAGATTCTTTGTTGTGAACACTTTATTGTTCACGATAAAATATAAGTAGTAGAACTAAAGGGTAAATAGGTGTAACAATGGGCAGTCTTATCGGAATAAAAGAAAGATTTAGACGGGACAAGTTTTGAATGGACTTGACAGAAATATGCTGATGATAGTCAATGGTGGAAATACTATTGTAGCTCATTGCCTCGGTCGGGTCGAGGAATGTTCAGCTTACAAGATAAACATTTAGCAACCTGTATATTGAAGCTGGACATCCCTCGAGCGTGTCCTGTAAAGATGCCCAGAGCAATAAAATACCAACTTGTTGAAATAATTTGCGTAATTTCATCACAATTACATTTCATAGGACATATTTAGTCACTTGTGAAAATGATATTACGTTTTACTAAGATACCAAACTCCTTATTAGGCATCGAAATCAATGTAATTCAAACGTTTTTATCAGCAATAATTATAACAAATCACGGATTAATAACGGACACTACCTGATAGTGTTATCAATATATTGATACGTACGTGTACGTTACGTATTCAGCAAAAATAATTTAGATTTTCCTCACTTTTGGGATTAGCTTTGGGCAATAAAGTGAGGAAAATTGAAGACAGGAAAAACGAAAAAAAAATATATAGGCTCACTATACCTTATTTTAAAATAAACGATTAGTCGTCTCTTCACTTTATCAGGACCACTTCTTGGGTCAAAAAATCAGCATTGACATTCAACGTGGTAATGGTGCCAATGTTCTGGGGACTTTTTCCATCGACAGCAATGTGTATTTTCACTTACATACCATATTAATGACTTCTTACAAAGCATAAATTGAAACATTAAAAAATATGATTGAAAAAAAAAAAGAAATTAAGTAACGTGGAAATTCCAATCAAACTTTCGTTTTTATTTACCCCTGCATTTCTATCCATCCCGTTTTACCCTGTAGCTAAACATTTAACCTACAAAGAGCTAGGAGGTAGGAGGTGCGATAGGCAGTCGCTCCATACAAAATACGACGACTCCAACATAGTTGAGCAAAGACCATGCTTCCGATGACAAAATAATAATAATCATTTATTTAAAGACAACAAAGATCCATTGGGTTAGTAACAATAGTCTTAACCAATGTTGGTACTTAACTAATAACATCGACAGTGTACAGGTGACAAGTGACCTCACCAACGGGCGGTTATGTCTCCCGGCTATAGTGCGTAGAATGCTGTTGGGGCTGCCACGGAGTCTGTTTAGCAGCGAGGCCGCTTGCTTACGCCGTACAGCATTGAAGCAATCGGTACGTGTCTCGGCGAACATAGATGACGTGCTACAGAACCGAGGCAGACGCAACAGCACTCTAAATGCGTTGTTATACTGGATTCGCAGAGCATTGTAGGTCTTTTGGGTGTAGGTGAACCACAAGCTCCCCGAGTACAGCGACATGCAATATACTTTAAACAGTGTTATTTTAACCGCCGCCGGACATCGGTACACACCGGCGGGCAAGCATATTAACCCGGACCGACAATGCTCTGCACTCCCTCTCCATATCCGCGTCGTCTTTCAAATCGTCCGTCATCAAGTGGCCCAGGTATTTAAAAGAACACACCCTGTGCAACTCCACCCCGTTCAATAACACAGGAGGGACGGTGGAGGGACACTTGGTATCGGACTTGAAGCCCGTGTATTTAGACTTGCCTTCGTTGTATACAAGGCTATGAGAAGCAGCGTACATATCGAGAAGCTTACGGAGCTGATACTTACAACGATTAGTTAGGTATCTGATCTTTATCCTATACCTAACTTATACATGAAATAAATAAATACACAAATAAATGGCAATGAAAATAAATAAATACATGAAAATAAATACATGTCTAACTTTTTAGACTGCCATGTATTTATAGAACAGAAATAGGTAGCATACCTATTTTATTTATTAGCTTTGAAAACTTCTTTTTTTAATTATGTAGATTTAAGACATTACAATATTTTAATGGCTGTAGGTTTTTGAGGTCGGTATCCTTTTATGTTATTTGAAAAATGAAATTCTTGTGGAATGATATCAGCTTAAATGTCTAATTTTATTACTAACTTTTAATTATAGCTTCGTCGCTGATGATTATATTTAAAAAAAAACTTTCATTGATGTTTACTAGAGCTAGTAAGTATCTTAATAAAAAAAAAAACATGCATGTTCTCTAGTTTATTAGTGATAACGATTTATTTTTTCAACCGACTTCCAAAAGAACGAGGTTATCAATTCGATTGTTTTTTTCTTTTGTATCTTTGTATGCGATCATTCCGTCAATTCTGAATGGATTTTGATGATTCTTTATTTATTCGAAAGCCTATACTCCTGAGCTAGGCCCATTGTCACCAAGTCAGAATCTGATGATGGGATCCTAGGGAAATCGAAAGCAACCCTCAAATTTAAAGGCACATACAATGTTTTTCATATTTTTTGTAACGCAATTCAGATAATTGTGTCTGGTAATCAACATCTCATCTTGCTGAGCTGATGATGGAAGGTATAAGTTAGGATCTGTTGCTGGGATCCCAGGACATATGTTTGATCAGCGATATTTTCTCCAATTGTCAACCGATTTAGATGATTCTTTTTTTGTTTGGAAGAGTATTTGTCCAAACTGGCTCCATTTAAATTTGGTGAAGATCTGATGAAGGATTTCGGAGGTAGGCTACGGAACTCTTCAATAAATGATAGCAATCTCCCGGGATTGCTGTTAGTGCATGTCTGTTTATTGATTACTCCAGTTCATACCATAACATCACGCTGGTACGCGCTGTGAAGGGGTACGCAGATGCAAACAAGTCAACCTGAATTAACATATTTTTGTGGTTTTCTATTCGGGCCTAACTTTATTGTTCATAAAATGATCTTGATGATTCTTTTTGCATTAGATTTAGTTATAGCTACATTGCATTTACACTGTACTGTGAACTTCAAAGATAAACCAGTGACCTCTTCAACTTAAAATCAATTTAACTATGAGCTGTTGTGGACTTGGACTGCGAAGGTACACAGAGAAACTCCTTAACAGCAAGTAGTCCAACCACTCATTATGGGAATAATGTCACTTAGTTGTGGGGTATCACTACTAAAAAGTGGAAACTAAAAAATCTTTTTTACATCAAAAAACCGACTTCCACGACTTCTTTCTAAAATAGTTTTTTTTAATTAATCATTATTGATACGATCGCATTCGACAACAATCTCACATGACGAAAAGCAATGATCCAGTCGACGATGGAGCATACCTCCTTGCCTAGAAGCAATCTATTTATTTATGTACACACAATATACTTAAAAATAAAAGAAAATTTTATACAGAGAAAAGAGCACAAATGTACTGCTTATTTCCTTAGCAATTTCTTCGAGCAGACCTGCGACAGAGGAGCTCGTGTCTAAATAATAACAGCCGCACGGGTCGAACTTCAAGGTTAAGCAACGCTTGCCGTGGTTGGTCTGTGGATGGGTGACCATCTTAACATACCGAGACTCCTCCGTGCCTCGGAAAGCACACTAAGCCCCGGCTGTCATTTGTAGATCTTCGGCAGTCGTTACGGATAGTCAGAAGCCAAAAAATCTGACACCAGTCTTACCAAGGAGTACCGTATTACCCAGTTAATGGGTTGTGGAGGTCTGGTAGGCAGCCGCTCCTCGTAAAATACTGGTGTTCAGCTGAATGCGGTTTGACTGGGAGCCGACCCCAATATAGTTGGGAAAAGGCTAGGCAAATGATGAGACCTGCGACAGAAGAGTGGAATAAGATACAGGTAGACACAGTATGTAAAGAGACAGAGAAGGAAACTTAAAATGGACTATACTAACTTAACTAAAACATATTATTGTCTAATAATAAAACTATTAAAGTACAATACACAAATACATTTAGCTAAATACATAATAAATATAATAAAATAATACTTACCTATTATAATACATATATACCTAGTGGAGAGAGATCTTTGACTGTTTTTTTGAAAATTGAAATATTTTTACATTCACGTATGTTAGATGGGAGTGAGTTCCACTCTTGACTTAAAGACCCCAGGTTGTAGCTATCAGGAAACACAGACTCCAGCAGGGAATTTCAGTCCTTAACACTATTAAAGTATTCTCAAAACGTTTTGTGCAAATGGATGGATGTCCACCATGTACCGGTGACGCATCGTCGTACGTTGTATTACGATAATGGAACGGGCTTGGCTGGTGAAACTTCACGCTAAATTGTCTACCATTCATACTTCTCATACCATATTGTACATTCAAGAATGTAACATTTTCATCATCTTCACGTCTCAACTATTACGATTATCTCACCAGGCATACTCACGACTGCCATATACTTTACTGAGAAAAACTAATCCCACTATAATATTGTTTGGCACGATCATGATTTCTGCTATTGTCATACAAATTATTTTACGTAATGCTCTGAGCATTTGTATGGGTGGCGCTTCGTCGTAAATTGGCATGAAAGGATGACACACTTTAAGGTATTTCTTTTGTATGGGTATGTGGGGAATTTTGATTTGTTTCCTATCTTATTAGGGGTGAAGTAATTGATGAATATCCTATCCCTTCTCTTTACTATCCTGCACAATCCTAATTCTACTCAACACCTTCGTAAATGCTTTGAGTACCTCGTCTCGAGTGATCAACCATGTCGTACTGCCACTTCTCTTCTTCGTACTTCACGTCACACCTCCAGCCGTTTTTTTTTATTACAGTGCGTCTCTGGAACTCTCTCTTACATTTCTTACGCGACAGCTCTTCTCTTGATGTCTTCAAGAGGAAAGTTAAAGAGCATTTCGAAAAGTATATTTTCATATATGTATAAGTGTTTATGTATATTTGTATGATAAAATATGTAGTATTTTAAAATTGGTGCTCTGGATACTACCCTCTATTGTGATCTCTCTCTATCACTCAAAAGTTTGCTGACAGAAAATTCAATTTTGAGTTAAGGCCCTCTAGATAAGATGTCAATCGACTGACGCTAACGCCAATCGAAAAGTCCAAAATGTATGGGAATGACATTTTGAATCGAAAAGTCACGTGGTCGATCAAAAATGGCTAGACAAAGTGTCGTTAATCACAATTCGCTAAGCGAAACGATAGCGCCAGGCCTAGACAAAGCAACAGTCAGCCGTCGAAAACGCCTGTCAAAATATCAATTAATGTATGGAAATGACATTTAGCTAACGAAAAGTCACGTGGTCAAGCGATCGTTGATAGACAAAATGTTCCATCAAACAAAGCGATAGCGTCGAACGCTTGTCAAAATACTTGTCATAGGATTGACATTTCACGTAGCGATTAAGTGAATAACACATTTTGTTGCTATAGCAACGACAAACCACAGAGTTTATAGAGAGCATACGAACAACATTCACAAATGAGGCCTGAATTCAGTTAGTACCTACTTAGAAAACGTTCTTAAAGATATTATTGCTAAGGTAAAATGGTAACGCACAGTCGCACACAAACATGTGCGCACTCCTTTGGCTACATATGCTAGCTTGAAAGTGAACTAAAAAAGGGCTGTTGTGTTTTGTAAGTTTGGTTCCAGTCCAGTTTTACCTATGGACGTTGGAGTCCAGTTGTTAGTATCAGACATCTTAATCAGCAGTAGTAATTTGAAGCAAGTGCAGAGCCTTAAGTATCTACGTTTACGGCTGCAATAGAGAATGTCTTCAAGGTTTGGGACTTGAGAAGGCTAGGCATCAATATTAGTGGCGAGTACATTACTCGCCTTCGATTTGCCGATAATTTAGTCGTCATGGCAGAGACTACGGAGGACCCCAGTACAATGCTCAGTGGAGCTTCCCAAAAAGTGGGTCTTAAAATGAACATGGACAAATACCCATGTAGCACCTATCAAGATCGGAGACATTACACTCGAGGTTGTACACGAGTACGTCTACCTGGTACTGGAGACTAACGGTCCAGTTAGGTAGGGGTAACTTCGAGAAACAGGTCAATCGTCGAATTCGACTCCGATCTGACGACAAAGTTACGTGGTTTATTTTCGTCTCAAATACCACAGTGTCTCAAGACGAAAGTCTACGACCAGTTCGTTTTGCCAGTGATGACTCATGGAACTAAAACGTGGTCGCTCACAATATTGGCCTCATCAGAAGGCTTAAAATTACCCAAAGGGCAATGGGAAGGCAATGCTCGGAGTTTACTTGCGTCATTGAATCAGGAATGACGATTTCCACAAAAGAACTAAGGTAACCGACAAAGCCCGGAGGATCGCCAAACTGAAGTGACAGTAGGCAAGACACATTGCTTGCAAAACAGATGGACGATGGGGTCGAAAAGTTCTGGAGTGGCGACCGCGTACCGGAAGACGCAGCGTTCGAAGGCCTCCCTCAAGGTGGACCGATGACCTGGTGAGGGTCGCGGGTAGCCGATGGATGTATGACGCGCAGGACCGGTTCTTGTGGCGACACTTGGAAGAGATGGATGAGTGGCAGTTTTTGGCGACCTACAGCCCATAGGTGGACAAAAAAAGTGAAAGTTTCTGCGTTTCAGGCATGTTCAAAAGAGTTACATAAAGATATGTAAAATTGATCCCTCGATTTGGCAGGAACAGGCTTATGACTGTTCCACCCGGTCCAAATTGAAATTGTGCATTACAGATACAGGCCTGTAAGGAAACAAGGAGCTCAGAATTAGACCAAAAAGTTAATACGGGACGATGGATAAAAACCAACGAACGAAAAGCTTTTTATGTGTAATGATGAAGCCGTGGAGGCAGGAAAAATAATATTTTAGGTTGGTGAGTTGTATATGTATTGCGCCATAAACTTATCTAACTCTGTGATAAAGCGTGTAAAGATTCGTCCACTGCATGGGATTATTAAGTCCATAGTCCCAAGCGATAGCGATTGTCAAAAGTTAAAAATGTAAGGGAAGGATCACGTGACTTTTCGATAGCGCTAACGTCAAATGTATGGAACCGACCACGTGACTTTTCGATACCGCTTGTCAATCACATACATTTGACGTTTTGACAGTCGCCACCGCTTATAGAATGTCACTTGGCTGGCGCCTACATTCATCTGCGAAAACGATTGTCAAAAGTTCAAAATGTTATGTAAATAACTAAAAACTTGTATGAAATTAATCGCAAACACAGAAATATAAGCATTTAATACACAAAATTATAAATACATTATGTATCTATAACATTATACTTGGTTGAATTAGGTGGCCAACGTACGGTTTCTTCGTAGACGAGTATTACCGCTGAAGCTTTCCAAGCACCCAAGGAGTAGTGCAATCCTGTTGGAATAGGTGCAGCTTAGTGGTTTGTGTGATTGAGTTGTTGCCTTAACCCGAGGTACATCGACAGCTAAAGACAACAACTCATTTAATAATGTTTTGACCAAAACATTGCAGGCCAGATGATACGGTGCTACAAGACGACGCTGAGCCCTTCCAGCCGTCTGCGGTCGTATTTCACTTGCTTCGTTTTTAATTAATTATCTCCACTTTTAAATATTGGCAAAAATTAAAAGTGTTTTCTCAACAAATAAAACATCTTTGAAATGTCAGTGTTAACTTTGACAGAATAATTTTGGCAAATTCGATTTTCTTTTTTTTTAATTTATCCCGAAGAGAAGGCTATAGTCTTTTGACCAAATTGCCTAGTCTTACGTCCTTAATTTCTTGTGTTTTGCATAAGAATGCGGATGTAACACATTCTAATGGTTTTTGGAGCATCTGGCAACAAATATATCGATTCGGCCTTCTGCGCAAGTTTCGAGTCAATACTACAATTAAATTCTCAGTTCCACTTAACCGAGATCGCACATTTTTCAATTATTCCACATATTTTCCTGGTGCGTGGATACTTGAGATACAAAACTACACCAATTTACATCACAATATACATCAGGAATCAATTTACGAATAAAAAAAAACAGCGCTAAACTTCACTCGCCAAAATCCCACCAAAAACTCCTTTGGCAAATTCAATAGCCAAGACAAAGACAATATTGTGACAAAAAATAATTTCTCTTTTCAGTTTTCTCCAAAAAGTATTTTACTACATTAATATTTTGTTCAATTAATTGCGGTAACTTTTGCAACTATTGCAAATTGCGTTTGGCACTCTTGCAGCAAAATGTAGCACGTCTAATCTGCACTGTATGTTGTTCGACTTATCTTGCGATAATAATCACTATTAAATATTCTGTAGAAAAAGTACCAACATGTGAGATCCGAGCGAAAAGCTTGTCAAGGCCTTTTAAAAATGAAGAAAGAAATGTTTATCTGTAGCATCAAGTATTATTGATTGCGTTGCTATAGGTGATTTTATTCATGCATTAAAACTAGCTTATGCGTGCGGTTTCATTCGTATAAAATTTTCTATTCTATCTCCACTTCCTACTGTTCCTGTTTTGATTTCGATTGAGAAACAAGAAAATGCGTATATCACAGACTTCTTCTAGGTTGTATTGGAGGCTTCAACCTATTCCTTTAAAATCTTACTATCAAGGCTGTATCTATACTAATACTAATAATAATATACCTAATAATAATATTATTAAATGTTTCGTTTTTAAAGAAATATTTAAAAATATAAACTAGTATGTAAGGTAAATAAATAAAGAGAATAATCGATACTAATATTATAAAGAGGAAAGATTTGTATTTTTGTATGTAACGAATAAACTTAAAAACTACTGGACCGATTTGATTAATTCTTACTTCATTATCAGGGAGTAACATAGGCTTTATTTTATCCCCGTACCCCCACGAGAATGGGGACTACGCGGGTGAATATATATATATAGGTATAGATTATAGGTTTTTTGAACAAACACGCAGACATATAATAAATAGAAATATAATTAGCCGCGCTTAAGTTTTTGGATTAGGGTGTAGGTATTCTATACTTTGAGAAAAATGCATACACTCCGTTTGCTGTGGGCTGCACAAAACGAGACAGTGTACCAAAGGCGCCAGGAAAGGTACCGTCTTCGACAGCTGCAGTGCCTGGAGGAGATGCCTGAACATTTTTTTAGGGAGCAATTCCGATTCAGCAAAGCTGAATTCAAGCGACTTTGCAGCGAATTAAGAGCTCATACAAAATTAACAGGGACTAAGGAGATACCCCTTGAAATAAAGGTATGTGTTAAGTCATATTTGAAATAATAATGATCCTACTGCTGGAGCACAGTAAAGAAGGCCATACTAATATAATAAAATAAATTTACATAGCCAGAGATATAGTTCATTTAAATCCTAGTAGTCCAAACCCACTACCTAATTGTTTCTTTTTTAAGGTGCTTTGTGCTCTAACCTTTTTTGCTAGTGGCTCCTACCAAAGGATTGTGGGAGTCACGCAACACCTAACACAAAGGACGACGAGCCGTTGCATCAGGGAGGTAGCTGATGCTCTAAGTAGCAACTTAATAATAAAAAAGTGGATTTCGTTTCCCCAATCGCTACAGGAAAGATCACAAAACCAAGCTGAGTGAATGTATTCCAGCACTGTATATCTTCTTACTATGTCATAGATCTATGCTCTCTCTTCATAGCCAAAGACTAATTATAAAAAGGTGAAGCGGTTCGTAAACGTAATCTTGGTAGAAGCCTATAATAATTTATGCGTTACGTGGACGGTAAAGAGGACGACATTTTACAATTCCTATGCCTAATGTTGGTGTCACGATGCGGATGATGTGTCATGATTAAGATAATATTCCTAATTGTTAATATAATAAATAATTTATAGGTTTAGAAGAAAATATAATTTGCCGGGAGTAATAGGGTGCATAGATTGCACCCACATTTCGATTGTTAAACCTAAAGACGACGAACAGCTATTCTTTAACCGTAAGGGTTACCACTCCCTTAACGTTGAAATGGTAAAGTATTGAAATGACTGTATTCACATTAGTATGCTTTTTCTTTTTTTTCTACTTATTATGTAGACCTATGTGTGTTAACAGGTGTGCAATCAAAATTTAGAAATTATTCACGTAAATCCAAAATTTGGCGGAGCCACTCATGACTCCTATGTATGGTCGGCTGGCGAGTTAGAGCCATACATGCGTGCCCTGAATAGAAGTGGGGAACATGTCTGGTTACTTGGTAAGATGAAACATTTCCATGAATCTAATATTGCCCATTTATTGTACCTACAGTAACTGTAGGTAATGTTAAAAGTAGGTCGAGCGATTTAAAAAAATATATCTTCCTCATAGCGACACTATAATTATTAATACTTTCAAAATAAAAACTTCGAATGCAAAGAAAATTAATATATAATTATATCTTTTGAAACAAAGGGATAAAATCAAGTGCATTGCATAAATTGTTTCAGGCGATTCTGCGTATAAAATAGTATTGAGTATTGCGTATTGCGTATAAAATAGTATTGAAATAGTATTGAGCGTTGTTTCGGCTTGCTGAAGACACGTTGGAGGTGTTTGCTGAAGGACCGAACGCTACAATATCATCCTGTTGTCGCTAGCAAAATAACGCTTGCTTGTTGCGTGCTACACAACATTGCAGTGAAAGCAAATTTACCAAGCGATTATTTTGTTATGGATGACAATGGTGATAGTGATGTTGATGGCTCTCAATCAAGCATCTCTGACGAGAACAGCCAATCGGAGTTGATCCGTGGCAGAACAATGCTCAATAATTTGCTCACCAGGCTATAAATTTTAGTATATGTATTAGTTTATTTTTTTGTATGTTTAATTTTTGTATTTTATCTATGAGCCTTAGTTGCCTGAAAATAAAGAATTATTAGTATTATTAATGCACTCTGTGGTTATTGACCTTGACCTTGGAATACAAAAGGTATTTGAAGGAACACGAATGGGTTTTAGTCAGTAACACTGTCTCCCAATCCACCTAGAGCAGGAGGAGTCATTTGATGATTTCCCACCTACAAAAAAAGGTACCTACTTGCGGGTGTGTTCATCGGTAAAGCCAAGTCGATTATATAGGATTCAAAATTGTGTCCTCCAACGAGTCAGAACACTTTTACTTTTAAGAATTTTGATTGATAGAATCAGTCAAAACTAATTTCAACGAAATTAGTTAGTCAAAACTACTTTTAACCAGCACCATTGAGAAAAACCAGTATATACTATAATTTCAGTCAAAACTACAATTGACGAGAGCTTACAGTCATAAGTACTTTTGACTGGTTATTAGTTTTGACTGCAAAATATATAAATAGATAAAATATACATAAGAAAAAGAAGAAGAAGATTTGATACATTCTTGTGATATTATTTACGAAGTAATAATCATTTATTATATGAGTGACAAATACTGGTTTTATTTAATATAGGTACTGGGTTTTAAGACTAGTTTTTGTCCGAGTGTTCTGCTTAAAAATTGATGGGCTGTCTATAAGCTTAATGAAAATATAGGTCTTATTCACCAACGCCACTTGGACTGGTTCCTGCCCAATTTGGTACCGTGTTGTGTTGTGTTGTTGTGTCTGTGAGAAAATTATTCACTCACAATAAATTGCCAAATTGTCTTGCAGCATGTGGCTACATGTTGCTAAATGTTGGTGGACAGTTTAGTCTGACCTACCTATCATAAGAAGTTGGATTCATTCGGTAACTCGATAAGGTAAAATGAGCCTCTCAACTGAATTAAAACAAGAATTAGGTACATCGTCACAATTATTGGTAAATAGGTTAATAACAATTCCTTCTTTTCAATAAGTCTATTATAATATACAAAAATAATAAACAAAAATAATAAACCAAAAACCACCGAGGTACGCGCGATAATTCGGGCGTTGTTCAATAGCGTACCTACGCGATACGCGTGACATTTGAGGGGTTGAAACAAATCTTGTCATGCAGAGTGGTTGAAACGATACAAGCATGGTTGTAAAACTACGTGTTTGGTATGGGTATCCGATGCTAGTGAAAAACAACATTACAATCCCTTATAGACCAGATTCAGTTCAAATTTGGTACTTACACATAATAATATTATGAACTTTTTGACCGAAGTCACTTTTTGATTGCAAATTTAATAAAAGTTTTAAAACTGTGCCTTCTGATTTATCAAATGCTTATTGTGTGAGGCTCTGAAAAATATTGTTTCATGTTTTTAAAATAAATAATTTTGAAGTTATTAATGAAAATAGACGAAGACTAAAGATTTCGCACTAGCAACGCACACCCTTGTGGAACACGGTACAGGTTGATACTGAGTGCGACACCAATCAGTCAGTATCAAGCTGTACTGTGACATCCCTTCCAATGTAATTTTCAAACCATGCTTGCATCAACTGCTCCATCCTAGTCATTGTCCCAACCATGCTCTGCATGACATCAATATGTCTTGCCTCATTCCTCGCTCGCATCTCCTCCACTCGAAGGCGGCGCTCTTCCACATTGACGAACTCAGTAGTCGCCCGGTCGAAGGGTGTCTGAGTCCGTCTGCGACGGACTCTTCCGTCTGGGCGACTTGGTGAGGGCGCCAAAGATAAAAGAGGTGGTTGTGGAGGAGGTAGGAGGTTTCCGACAATTGGATGACACGGAGGTGGAGGCTGATGGAGTGCAGGCCGTGCAGTGGACAGAGGGGTTGAATGCGGTAGCTGTCGTGATGGAGGCGATATTTCTGAAAAACATTCATATTTATCCATAGAAATACAAAAAACTTCTGTATTATTTCATTGTATTTATCAACTATTTTTTTTAAACGACTAAAAAAGGAGAGAAATCTCGATTCGATTGTATTTTTTTTATTGGTACTTTACTACAAATAGTGAATAGTAGTAGAGGATCCCAAGTAAGATCGACCTTCACTTACCTGCTCTCCGGATGAAAATTATATTTCATCAAATAAAATATGTACGACGCCGCAGCGCCATGTACGACGAACTACCAACGAAATCCTGCATCGCGCAAGCAAAGTTTTCCGTGCAATTCCGGAGGATCCTCCCATTTTTCAGTGGTACTTTACACTCTGTATCGCATAAGGTGTAGTGAACTTTTTTCAAATTTTGGTCTCTGACGCAAGGAAAAAATAAGTACATAGTACCTACTATTACATTTTTCTCGGTTTCTCTATCGAGTCCTATTTTTCAAGTTATGGACTAGTCACCTTTCATGAAAAAGACTCGCTTTGGTTAGATTGGGTTAGAAAATTGTTTTTTGCGGTGAAAGCGAAAGCATTCCAGAAGTACAATGCACTTACTAATTCCACAGTTGAACGGGACCTTGCGAGCCTTAGAATTAAAATTAAGTCTATAGTGTTGAAATAACATTTTGCAAAAATTAAATTCATTCCGAACCCTTGGCACGCGAGTCCGACTCGCACTTTTCTTTTCCAGTTTTTTTATAAGAGGTATTTACTCGAAAAGAAGTAGGACATAGTTTAAAAACCAAGAAATAAGTTAAAAGTAGGTACTACTTATTTTAACCATGGCTGTTAATCTATTTCTAATTATGTTACTGTTGGCATATAGAATAGATAATAATGTAGGTACATTTTGCCGCCAAAGTGCCAAACGCAACGAATTCGGTAAAGCATGCGTCTCTAACACTGCAAAAGTTAGATACTTATTTAATTAAACGTAATAGTAATTTAAATAGTAAATACTTTTTGGAAAAAAGCGAAACGAGTAATTTCTTTGTCAAAATATTGTCTTTGTCATGGTTATTAAATTTGATGGTAAATGCCAAAATTATTCTGTCAATGTTAATGCTGGAAGATATTTTTCGATTTTGAGAAAATACTATAAGTTTTTGCCAATATTAAAAAGTGAAGATGATAAATTAAAAACGAAGCAAGTGAAAAACGACCGGGAACGACCGGAAGGGCTCAGCGTCGTCTTGTAGCACCGCATCATACGGCTTGCAATGGTTTGGTCAAAAACAATATTAATTGGATTGTTGCCTTTAGCTGAATATGTACGTCGGCTAAACGCAACAACTCAATTACACCAACCACTAAGCTGCACCTATTCCAACAGGATTGCACTACTCCATGGGTGCAGGAAAACTTCAGCGGTAAAACTCGTGTAAGAAGAAACCGTACGTCGGCCTCCTAATTTAACTAAGTAAAATGTTATAGATACATTATGCATTTATAATTCTGCGTATTAAATGCTTATATTTCTGTGTTTGCAATTAATTTCATACAAGTTTTAAATATTCACATAACATTTTGAACTTTTGACAATCGTTTTTGCTGTCAGCGGTAACGATTGTCAAAATATCAAAAATGTATGAGATTGACAAGCGCTATCGAAAAGTCACGTGGTCAATCCCTTACATTTGACGTGAGCGCTATCGAAAAGTCACGTGATCTGTTAGATTTGACAGCGCTATCGAAAAGTCACATGATGACTGATGACATGACTTACTGACCTGTGTTACGGGCCATTATGTTATGTATCCACTATGTTCGCGCACCTCTTGCGCTCCGCGCTCCAGCAACTATTATACATAGTGTATGTGTTTGCAAACTTGGTGCGCACTTAGTTCGCAAACGTATCCATTATGTGGAGCAGTTGCAGGAAGGAGCGCGGAGCGCAAGAGGCTCGCGAACATAGTGGATATCCACCAAAACTTACCATTCTAGGCGAGCATGTAACATTAAGCCGTGTGCTACAAACCATGCAACATGCTCGTTTCAAACTCTTTGATCGCCCGTGCTCATGATTCGCAAGACACTAGCATCACGATGTTTGGCGAAGAGGTTGTTGGGATCTTTGATTCTACAAAATTATTGTTGAAATTTTCTTTGTCCTACTCTATAATTTACAAGAAATAAACACAATGTAGCCAAATATCGATGCGTGTGGCTCTTGCACTCGTCACGACTTGTCGCAGTGTACTGACTGAACCACGTAACACTCGAAGAGATTCGCCTAAAAATCGACAACAGGCGGAGCACTCAAAACGAGCAACGATCGGCTCGTTGCTCGCATGTTCTTGCTCGTCTCCACGGTCTGACTTCACAAATGCTCTCTTTGTAACATATACCTAACGCCCCGTAAGACTGGTCAGTACCCACCTTTACATTTTGACGTATGGATAACGTTTGACGTATGTCACCGGAAAATGGCAAACTCCGTAAGATTATAAAATAACTTGAGAGGTTGTAAACTCTCGATAAGTTGTCAACTGAAAATTTGGAATACTTTTTTACGCATCAAAATTTGATAGTCTATATTATTTCCGTGCCGGTCCGAGAAATTTTGGACTGACATAAACTGGCGACTAATCAGCACTCTGGTCATTTATCTGTTTTCGTTAGAAGTAAAACTGGAAACTTGGCGCCACATTGGTCTTTGTTGGTGTGAGCTTACATCTGAACAGACCAATGAGAGCCTTGTTTTCAGGTTTACTATCACACCAAAACAGATAAATTACGAGACTATCAAATTTTGATGCGTAAAAAAGTACTTCAAATATTCAGTGGACAATTATCGAGAGTTTACATTTAATCAAGTTATTTTAAAATCTTACGGAGTTTGCCATTTTCCGGTGACATGGACATTCACTGACGTTTATGGGATGTGGATTTGTGTACGTCGTGGCCATATCGAAGAATTGGTCACTTCATTGTATGGCCGAAGTTAGTTTAGGTTACATTTGAGGGAACTTAGGGCACCCCGACACGGATAGGTTAGCTTCAAATTGGATGGCATCATACCATTCATGTTAGGTTCCTTTAAACCCTTTTGTCGAAGTTAGGATTGAAGCGGTCACATCATGAAATTGCCAAATTCTACGATATGGCGACGACAAATATCTATATTTGTCGTCGCATTGTACGCTTGGAGAATTTTCTATTTTGAGTGGACCCCTCCCCGCTGTTTTAATGTTAATTTTACATACATATTGTTTCATTCGGTTCTATACTTCTAAACAAATACATATATGCAACAATATTATTAAGTGAGTGTCGAACTGCATAAATGGGATCCAGTATCGTGGCCCCTATTTATCTGTCAGGCACCCCGATGCAAATCTGTGTAGACCTCTAGAGGTCCAGGTAGACTATTAGGGAATGACTGAACTAGATTGAATGTTGAATGGTATGATTTTTTTATGGACATTATACTACAACTAACTATGTAGCATGAAAACAATTAAACATTATTTTTTTTATATTTATTTAAAAAAATATAATTGAAAGTATGTAAAGTAAACTAAACCCTTAATACCGATGTTTTCTTAAAGTATCCACTTCAAATGCATTATGAAAATAATTAGGTTTCCAGGAATGAGAAACCTGTAGTTTCTATTAGAGGTTATTCTTGCTGTTATTAATAAATGTGTTTTCACGATATTTGTAATAGCACTAGTATCAGTTACTGACTGGCTGGTGTACTTATGGTAAAGATGGTTGGCACGATTGGTTCAGGTGATGGTAGCGTACACCTGAAAAACAATACAATTTTACAAAGGTTTTTCATGTTCAAGGTTTTTCAGCAAAATTGTTCTGAGATGCACAGCTACAACACGGAAGGAAAGACAGAAACGGTTACAGTTCGGAAGAATGGAATTCCTGACTTTGCAATTAATCTAATCTTTAAAACTAGCACCATTTTACAACTTGTTTAAATAGTAGGTACAAATAACGGAACGCAACCGTTATTAACTTACCTATTCCCCGAAGGGATCATCATCATCATCAGCAGTGTACCAATAGCACGCTTTACACGTACTATGCGAATCAACACTGAATATACGATGGACTATTGCGTTTATAAAATTCACTTACATATATTGGGATAGAACCAGCAACTTAAACGTTTTACCTTCCAGGCTTCAGTGAAAAGACGAAACCAGGCTCCAGTAGATTAATTTTACGAATAGCTGGCGCGTACTTTATATTCCTTTTCTTTCTATAAATAAACAGGCAGAAACTTAGAAAAAATTGGTTTCACAATAAAAGTTTAAGCACATGTACCGCTTTTAAATTATGCACAAACGATTCACTTACCTAGATTATTATATTTAGTATAGGATTTTGTAGACAGTCGGTTCAATTTTGCCAATATAATTATCAATTTCGCAATATAAAATAATGTTTTGAACCATGTTTGACATGTCCGTCATCGAAAACCATAAACTAGAACAATAGTTTTTATTGAACAAGCGCAATCGCCAAAATATTGACAAGCGGCATCGAATCGAAGCCGAAGCGATCCTTCGTCACGCCAACGCTATCGAAATCGAAACGCTTCGTAGCGATTGACACTTGTCTAGAGCCCCTTACATTTTTAACTTTTGACAATCGCTATCGCTTGGGACTATGGACTTAATAATCCCATGCAGTGGACGAATCTTTACACGCTTTATCACAGAGTTAGATAAGTTTATGGCGCAATACATATACAACTCACCAACCTAAAATATTATTTTTCCTGCCTCCACGGCTTCATCATTACACATAAAAAGCTTTTCGTTCGTTGGTTTTTATCCATCGTCCCGTATTAACTTTTTGGTCTAATTCTGAGCTCCTTGTTTCCTTACAGGCCTGTATCTGTAATGCACAATTTCAATTTGGACCGGGTGGAACAGTCATAAGCCTGTTCCTGCCAAATCGAGGGATCAATTTTACATATCTTTATGTAACTCTTTTGAACATGCCTGAAACGCAGAAACTTTCACTTTTTTTGTCCACCTATGGGCTGTAGGTCGCCAAAAACTGCCACTCATCCATCTCTTCCAAGTGTCGCCACAAGAACCGGTCCTGCGCGTCATACATCCATCGGCTACCCGCGACCCTCACCAGGTCATCGGTCCACCTTGAGGGAGGCCTTCGAACGCTGCGTCTTCCGGTACGCGGTCGCCACTCCAGAACTTTTCGACCCCATCGTCCATCTGTTTTGCAAGCAATGTGTCTTGCCTACTGTCACTTCAGTTTGGCGATCCTCCGGGCTTTGTCGGTTACCTTAGTTCTTTTGTGGAAATCGTCATTCCTGATTCAATGACGCAAGTAAACTCCGAGCATTGCCTTCCCATTGCCCTTTGGGTAATTTTAAGCCTTCTGATGAGGCCAATATTGTGAGCGACCACGTTTTAGTTCCATGAGTCATCACTGGCAAAACGAACTGGTCGTAGACTTTCGTCTTGAGACACTGTGGTATTTGAGACGAAAATAAACCACGTAACTTTGTCGTCAGATCGGAGTCGAATTCGACGATTGACCTGTTTCTCGAAGTTACCCCTACCTAACTGGACCGTTAGTCTCCAGTACCAGGTAGACGTACTCGTGTACAACCTCGAGTGTAATGTCTCCGATCTTGATAGGTGCTACATGGGTATTTGTCCATGTTCATTTTAAGACCCACTTTTTGGGAAGCTCCACTGAGCATTGTACTGGGGTCCTCCGTAGTCTCTGCCATGACGACTAAATTATCGGCAAATCGAAGGCGAGTAATGTACTCGCCACTAATATTGATGCCTAGCCTTCTCAAGTCCCAAACCTTGAAGACATTCTCTATTGCAGCCGTAAACGTAGATACTTAAGGCTCTGCACTTGCTTCAAATTACTACTGCTGATTAAGATGTCTGATACTAACAACTGGACTCCAACGTCCATAGGTAAAACTGGACTGGAACCAAACTTACAAAACACAACAGCCCTTTTTTAGTTCACTTTCAAGCTAGCATATGTAGCCAAAGGAGTGCGCACATGTTTGTGTGCGACTGTGCGTTACCATTTTACCTTAGCAATAATATCTTTAAGAACGTTTTCTAAGTAGGTACTAACTGAATTCAGGCCTCATTTGTGAATGTTGTTCGTATGCTCTCTATAAACTCTGTGGTTTGTCGTTGCTATAGCAACAAAATGTGTTATTCACTTAATCGCTACGTGAAATGTCAATCCTATGACAAGTATTTTGACAAGCGTTCGACGCTATCGCTTTGTTTGATGGAACATTTTGTCTATCAACGATCGCTTGACCACGTGACTTTTCGTTAGCTAAATGTCATTTCCATACATTAATTGATATTTTGACAGGCGTTTTCGACGGCTGACTGTTGCTTTGTCTAGGCCTGGCGCTATCGTTTCGCTTAGCGAATTGTGATTAACGACACTTTGTCTAGCCATTTTTGATCGACCACGTGACTTTTCGATTCAAAATGTCATTCCCATACATTTTGGACTTTTCGATTGGCGTTAGCGTCAGTCGATTGACATCTTATCTAGAGGGCAAGGGAAGGATCACGTGACTTTTCGATAGCGCTAACGTCAAATGTATGGAACCGACCACGTGACTTTTCGATACCGCTTGTCAATCACATACATTTGACGTTTTGACAGTCGCCACCGCTTATAGAATGTCACTTGGCTGGCGCCTACATTCATCTGCGAAAACGATTGTCAAAAGTTCAAAATGTTATGTAAATAACTAAAAACTTGTATGAAATTAATCGCAAACACAGAAATATAAGCATTTAATACACAAAATTATAAATACATTATGTATCTATAACATTATACTTGGTTGAATTAGGTGGCCAACGTACGGTTTCTTCGTAGACGAGTATTACCGCTGAAGCTTTCCAAGCACCCAAGGAGTAGTGCAATCCTGTTGGAATAGGTGCAGCTTAGTGGTTTGTGTGATTGAGTTGTTGCCTTAACCCGAGGTACATCGACAGCTAAAGACAACAACTCATTTAATAATGTTTTGACCAAAACATTGCAGGCCAGATGATACGGTGCTACAAGACGACGCTGAGCCCTTCCAGCCGTCTGCGGTCGTATTTCACTTGCTTCGTTTTTAATTAATTATCTCCACTTTTAAATATTGGCAAAAATTAAAAGTGTTTTCTCAACAAATAAAACATCTTTGAAATGTCAGTGTTAACTTTGACAGAATAATTTTGGCAAATTCGATTTTCTTTTTTTTTAATTTATCCCGAAGAGAAGGCTATAGTCTTTTGACCAAATTGCCTAGTCTTACGTCCTTAATTTCTTGTGTTTTGCATAAGAATGCGGATGTAACACATTCTAATGGTTTTTGGAGCATCTGGCAACAAATATATCGATTCGGCCTTCTGCGCAAGTTTCGAGTCAATACTACAATTAAATTCTCAGTTCCACTTAACCGAGATCGCACATTTTTCAATTATTCCACATATTTTCCTGGTGCGTGGATACTTGAGATACAAAACTACACCAATTTACATCACAATATACATCAGGAATCAATTTACGAATAAAAAAAAACAGCGCTAAACTTCACTCGCCAAAATCCCACCAAAAACTCCTTTGGCAAATTCAATAGCCAAGACAAAGACAATATTGTGACAAAAAATAATTTCTCTTTTCAGTTTTCTCCAAAAAGTATTTTACTACATTAATATTTTGTTCAATTAATTGCGGTAACTTTTGCAACTATTGCAAATTGCGTTTGGCACTCTTGCAGCAAAATGTAGCACGTCTAATCTGCACTGTATGTTGTTCGACTTATCTTGCGATAATAATCACTATTAAATATTCTGTAGAAAAAGTACCAACATGTGAGATCCGAGCGAAAAGCTTGTCAAGGCCTTTTAAAAATGAAGAAAGAAATGTTTATCTGTAGCATCAAGTATTATTGATTGCGTTGCTATAGGTGATTTTATTCATGCATTAAAACTAGCTTATGCGTGCGGTTTCATTCGTATAAAATTTTCTATTCTATCTCCACTTCCTACTGTTCCTGTTTTGATTTCGATTGAGAAACAAGAAAATGCGTATATCACAGACTTCTTCTAGGTTGTATTGGAGGCTTCAACCTATTCCTTTAAAATCTTACTATCAAGGCTGTATCTATACTAATACTAATAATAATATACCTAATAATAATATTATTAAATGTTTCGTTTTTAAAGAAATATTTAAAAATATAAACTAGTATGTAAGGTAAATAAATAAAGAGAATAATCGATACTAATATTATAAAGAGGAAAGATTTGTATTTTTGTATGTAACGAATAAACTTAAAAACTACTGGACCGATTTGATTAATTCTTACTTCATTATCAGGGAGTAACATAGGCTTTATTTTATCCCCGTACCCCCACGAGAATGGGGACTACGCGGGTGAATATATATATATAGGTATAGATTATAGGTTTTTTGAACAAACACGCAGACATATAATAAATAGAAATATAATTAGCCGCGCTTAAGTTTTTGGATTAGGGTGTAGGTATTCTATACTTTGAGAAAAATGCATACACTCCGTTTGCTGTGGGCTGCACAAAACGAGACAGTGTACCAAAGGCGCCAGGAAAGGTACCGTCTTCGACAGCTGCAGTGCCTGGAGGAGATGCCTGAACATTTTTTTAGGGAGCAATTCCGATTCAGCAAAGCTGAATTCAAGCGACTTTGCAGCGAATTAAGAGCTCATACAAAATTAACAGGGACTAAGGAGATACCCCTTGAAATAAAGGTATGTGTTAAGTCATATTTGAAATAATAATGATCCTACTGCTGGAGCACAGTAAAGAAGGCCATACTAATATAATAAAATAAATTTACATAGCCAGAGATATAGTTCATTTAAATCCTAGTAGTCCAAACCCACTACCTAATTGTTTCTTTTTTAAGGTGCTTTGTGCTCTAACCTTTTTTGCTAGTGGCTCCTACCAAAGGATTGTGGGAGTCACGCAACACCTAACACAAAGGACGACGAGCCGTTGCATCAGGGAGGTAGCTGATGCTCTAAGTAGCAACTTAATAATAAAAAAGTGGATTTCGTTTCCCCAATCGCTACAGGAAAGATCACAAAACCAAGCTGAGTGAATGTATTCCAGCACTGTATATCTTCTTACTATGTCATAGATCTATGCTCTCTCTTCATAGCCAAAGACTAATTATAAAAAGGTGAAGCGGTTCGTAAACGTAATCTTGGTAGAAGCCTATAATAATTTATGCGTTACGTGGACGGTAAAGAGGACGACATTTTACAATTCCTATGCCTAATGTTGGTGTCACGATGCGGATGATGTGTCATGATTAAGATAATATTCCTAATTGTTAATATAATAAATAATTTATAGGTTTAGAAGAAAATATAATTTGCCGGGAGTAATAGGGTGCATAGATTGCACCCACATTTCGATTGTTAAACCTAAAGACGACGAACAGCTATTCTTTAACCGTAAGGGTTACCACTCCCTTAACGTTGAAATGGTAAAGTATTGAAATGACTGTATTCACATTAGTATGCTTTTTCTTTTTTTTCTACTTATTATGTAGACCTATGTGTGTTAACAGGTGTGCAATCAAAATTTAGAAATTATTCACGTAAATCCAAAATTTGGCGGAGCCACTCATGACTCCTATGTATGGTCGGCTGGCGAGTTAGAGCCATACATGCGTGCCCTGAATAGAAGTGGGGAACATGTCTGGTTACTTGGTAAGATGAAACATTTCCATGAATCTAATATTGCCCATTTATTGTACCTACAGTAACTGTAGGTAATGTTAAAAGTAGGTCGAGCGATTTAAAAAAATATATCTTCCTCATAGCGACACTATAATTATTAATACTTTCAAAATAAAAACTTCGAATGCAAAGAAAATTAATATATAATTATATCTTTTGAAACAAAGGGATAAAATCAAGTGCATTGCATAAATTGTTTCAGGCGATTCTGCGTATAAAATAGTATTGAGTATTGCGTATTGCGTATAAAATAGTATTGAAATAGTATTGAGCGTTGTTTCGGCTTGCTGAAGACACGTTGGAGGTGTTTGCTGAAGGACCGAACGCTACAATATCATCCTGTTGTCGCTAGCAAAATAACGCTTGCTTGTTGCGTGCTACACAACATTGCAGTGAAAGCAAATTTACCAAGCGATTATTTTGTTATGGATGACAATGGTGATAGTGATGTTGATGGCTCTCAATCAAGCATCTCTGACGAGAACAGCCAATCGGAGTTGATCCGTGGCAGAACAATGCTCAATAATTTGCTCACCAGGCTATAAATTTTAGTATATGTATTAGTTTATTTTTTTGTATGTTTAATTTTTGTATTTTATCTATGAGCCTTAGTTGCCTGAAAATAAAGAATTATTAGTATTATTAATGCACTCTGTGGTTATTGACCTTGACCTTGGAATACAAAAGGTATTTGAAGGAACACGAATGGGTTTTAGTCAGTAACACTGTCTCCCAATCCACCTAGAGCAGGAGGAGTCATTTGATGATTTCCCACCTACAAAAAAAGGTACCTACTTGCGGGTGTGTTCATCGGTAAAGCCAAGTCGATTATATAGGATTCAAAATTGTGTCCTCCAACGAGTCAGAACACTTTTACTTTTAAGAATTTTGATTGATAGAATCAGTCAAAACTAATTTCAACGAAATTAGTTAGTCAAAACTACTTTTAACCAGCACCATTGAGAAAAACCAGTATATACTATAATTTCAGTCAAAACTACAATTGACGAGAGCTTACAGTCATAAGTACTTTTGACTGGTTATTAGTTTTGACTGCAAAATATATAAATAGATAAAATATACATAAGAAAAAGAAGAAGAAGATTTGATACATTCTTGTGATATTATTTACGAAGTAATAATCATTTATTATATGAGTGACAAATACTGGTTTTATTTAATATAGGTACTGGGTTTTAAGACTAGTTTTTGTCCGAGTGTTCTGCTTAAAAATTGATGGGCTGTCTATAAGCTTAATGAAAATATAGGTCTTATTCACCAACGCCACTTGGACTGGTTCCTGCCCAATTTGGTACCGTGTTGTGTTGTGTTGTTGTGTCTGTGAGAAAATTATTCACTCACAATAAATTGCCAAATTGTCTTGCAGCATGTGGCTACATGTTGCTAAATGTTGGTGGACAGTTTAGTCTGACCTACCTATCATAAGAAGTTGGATTCATTCGGTAACTCGATAAGGTAAAATGAGCCTCTCAACTGAATTAAAACAAGAATTAGGTACATCGTCACAATTATTGGTAAATAGGTTAATAACAATTCCTTCTTTTCAATAAGTCTATTATAATATACAAAAATAATAAACAAAAATAATAAACCAAAAACCACCGAGGTACGCGCGATAATTCGGGCGTTGTTCAATAGCGTACCTACGCGATACGCGTGACATTTGAGGGGTTGAAACAAATCTTGTCATGCAGAGTGGTTGAAACGATACAAGCATGGTTGTAAAACTACGTGTTTGGTATGGGTATCCGATGCTAGTGAAAAACAACATTACAATCCCTTATAGACCAGATTCAGTTCAAATTTGGTACTTACACATAATAATATTATGAACTTTTTGACCGAAGTCACTTTTTGATTGCAAATTTAATAAAAGTTTTAAAACTGTGCCTTCTGATTTATCAAATGCTTATTGTGTGAGGCTCTGAAAAATATTGTTTCATGTTTTTAAAATAAATAATTTTGAAGTTATTAATGAAAATAGACGAAGACTAAAGATTTCGCACTAGCAACGCACACCCTTGTGGAACACGGTACAGGTTGATACTGAGTGCGACACCAATCAGTCAGTATCAAGCTGTACTGTGACATCCCTTCCAATGTAATTTTCAAACCATGCTTGCATCAACTGCTCCATCCTAGTCATTGTCCCAACCATGCTCTGCATGACATCAATATGTCTTGCCTCATTCCTCGCTCGCATCTCCTCCACTCGAAGGCGGCGCTCTTCCACATTGACGAACTCAGTAGTCGCCCGGTCGAAGGGTGTCTGAGTCCGTCTGCGACGGACTCTTCCGTCTGGGCGACTTGGTGAGGGCGCCAAAGATAAAAGAGGTGGTTGTGGAGGAGGTAGGAGGTTTCCGACAATTGGATGACACGGAGGTGGAGGCTGATGGAGTGCAGGCCGTGCAGTGGACAGAGGGGTTGAATGCGGTAGCTGTCGTGATGGAGGCGATATTTCTGAAAAACATTCATATTTATCCATAGAAATACAAAAAACTTCTGTATTATTTCATTGTATTTATCAACTATTTTTTTTAAACGACTAAAAAAGGAGAGAAATCTCGATTCGATTGTATTTTTTTTATTGGTACTTTACTACAAATAGTGAATAGTAGTAGAGGATCCCAAGTAAGATCGACCTTCACTTACCTGCTCTCCGGATGAAAATTATATTTCATCAAATAAAATATGTACGACGCCGCAGCGCCATGTACGACGAACTACCAACGAAATCCTGCATCGCGCAAGCAAAGTTTTCCGTGCAATTCCGGAGGATCCTCCCATTTTTCAGTGGTACTTTACACTCTGTATCGCATAAGGTGTAGTGAACTTTTTTCAAATTTTGGTCTCTGACGCAAGGAAAAAATAAGTACATAGTACCTACTATTACATTTTTCTCGGTTTCTCTATCGAGTCCTATTTTTCAAGTTATGGACTAGTCACCTTTCATGAAAAAGACTCGCTTTGGTTAGATTGGGTTAGAAAATTGTTTTTTGCGGTGAAAGCGAAAGCATTCCAGAAGTACAATGCACTTACTAATTCCACAGTTGAACGGGACCTTGCGAGCCTTAGAATTAAAATTAAGTCTATAGTGTTGAAATAACATTTTGCAAAAATTAAATTCATTCCGAACCCTTGGCACGCGAGTCCGACTCGCACTTTTCTTTTCCAGTTTTTTTATAAGAGGTATTTACTCGAAAAGAAGTAGGACATAGTTTAAAAACCAAGAAATAAGTTAAAAGTAGGTACTACTTATTTTAACCATGGCTGTTAATCTATTTCTAATTATGTTACTGTTGGCATATAGAATAGATAATAATGTAGGTACATTTTGCCGCCAAAGTGCCAAACGCAACGAATTCGGTAAAGCATGCGTCTCTAACACTGCAAAAGTTAGATACTTATTTAATTAAACGTAATAGTAATTTAAATAGTAAATACTTTTTGGAAAAAAGCGAAACGAGTAATTTCTTTGTCAAAATATTGTCTTTGTCATGGTTATTAAATTTGATGGTAAATGCCAAAATTATTCTGTCAATGTTAATGCTGGAAGATATTTTTCGATTTTGAGAAAATACTATAAGTTTTTGCCAATATTAAAAAGTGAAGATGATAAATTAAAAACGAAGCAAGTGAAAAACGACCGGGAACGACCGGAAGGGCTCAGCGTCGTCTTGTAGCACCGCATCATACGGCTTGCAATGGTTTGGTCAAAAACAATATTAATTGGATTGTTGCCTTTAGCTGAATATGTACGTCGGCTAAACGCAACAACTCAATTACACCAACCACTAAGCTGCACCTATTCCAACAGGATTGCACTACTCCATGGGTGCAGGAAAACTTCAGCGGTAAAACTCGTGTAAGAAGAAACCGTACGTCGGCCTCCTAATTTAACTAAGTAAAATGTTATAGATACATTATGCATTTATAATTCTGCGTATTAAATGCTTATATTTCTGTGTTTGCAATTAATTTCATACAAGTTTTAAATATTCACATAACATTTTGAACTTTTGACAATCGTTTTTGCTGTCAGCGGTAACGATTGTCAAAATATCAAAAATGTATGAGATTGACAAGCGCTATCGAAAAGTCACGTGGTCAATCCCTTACATTTGACGTGAGCGCTATCGAAAAGTCACGTGATCTGTTAGATTTGACAGCGCTATCGAAAAGTCACATGATGACTGATGACATGACTTACTGACCTGTGTTACGGGCCATTATGTTATGTATCCACTATGTTCGCGCACCTCTTGCGCTCCGCGCTCCAGCAACTATTATACATAGTGTATGTGTTTGCAAACTTGGTGCGCACTTAGTTCGCAAACGTATCCATTATGTGGAGCAGTTGCAGGAAGGAGCGCGGAGCGCAAGAGGCTCGCGAACATAGTGGATATCCACCAAAACTTACCATTCTAGGCGAGCATGTAACATTAAGCCGTGTGCTACAAACCATGCAACATGCTCGTTTCAAACTCTTTGATCGCCCGTGCTCATGATTCGCAAGACACTAGCATCACGATGTTTGGCGAAGAGGTTGTTGGGATCTTTGATTCTACAAAATTATTGTTGAAATTTTCTTTGTCCTACTCTATAATTTACAAGAAATAAACACAATGTAGCCAAATATCGATGCGTGTGGCTCTTGCACTCGTCACGACTTGTCGCAGTGTACTGACTGAACCACGTAACACTCGAAGAGATTCGCCTAAAAATCGACAACAGGCGGAGCACTCAAAACGAGCAACGATCGGCTCGTTGCTCGCATGTTCTTGCTCGTCTCCACGGTCTGACTTCACAAATGCTCTCTTTGTAACATATACCTAACGCCCCGTAAGACTGGTCAGTACCCACCTTTACATTTTGACGTATGGATAACGTTTGACGTATGTCACCGGAAAATGGCAAACTCCGTAAGATTATAAAATAACTTGAGAGGTTGTAAACTCTCGATAAGTTGTCAACTGAAAATTTGGAATACTTTTTTACGCATCAAAATTTGATAGTCTATATTATTTCCGTGCCGGTCCGAGAAATTTTGGACTGACATAAACTGGCGACTAATCAGCACTCTGGTCATTTATCTGTTTTCGTTAGAAGTAAAACTGGAAACTTGGCGCCACATTGGTCTTTGTTGGTGTGAGCTTACATCTGAACAGACCAATGAGAGCCTTGTTTTCAGGTTTACTATCACACCAAAACAGATAAATTACGAGACTATCAAATTTTGATGCGTAAAAAAGTACTTCAAATATTCAGTGGACAATTATCGAGAGTTTACATTTAATCAAGTTATTTTAAAATCTTACGGAGTTTGCCATTTTCCGGTGACATGGACATTCACTGACGTTTATGGGATGTGGATTTGTGTACGTCGTGGCCATATCGAAGAATTGGTCACTTCATTGTATGGCCGAAGTTAGTTTAGGTTACATTTGAGGGAACTTAGGGCACCCCGACACGGATAGGTTAGCTTCAAATTGGATGGCATCATACCATTCATGTTAGGTTCCTTTAAACCCTTTTGTCGAAGTTAGGATTGAAGCGGTCACATCATGAAATTGCCAAATTCTACGATATGGCGACGACAAATATCTATATTTGTCGTCGCATTGTACGCTTGGAGAATTTTCTATTTTGAGTGGACCCCTCCCCGCTGTTTTAATGTTAATTTTACATACATATTGTTTCATTCGGTTCTATACTTCTAAACAAATACATATATGCAACAATATTATTAAGTGAGTGTCGAACTGCATAAATGGGATCCAGTATCGTGGCCCCTATTTATCTGTCAGGCACCCCGATGCAAATCTGTGTAGACCTCTAGAGGTCCAGGTAGACTATTAGGGAATGACTGAACTAGATTGAATGTTGAATGGTATGATTTTTTTATGGACATTATACTACAACTAACTATGTAGCATGAAAACAATTAAACATTATTTTTTTTATATTTATTTAAAAAAATATAATTGAAAGTATGTAAAGTAAACTAAACCCTTAATACCGATGTTTTCTTAAAGTATCCACTTCAAATGCATTATGAAAATAATTAGGTTTCCAGGAATGAGAAACCTGTAGTTTCTATTAGAGGTTATTCTTGCTGTTATTAATAAATGTGTTTTCACGATATTTGTAATAGCACTAGTATCAGTTACTGACTGGCTGGTGTACTTATGGTAAAGATGGTTGGCACGATTGGTTCAGGTGATGGTAGCGTACACCTGAAAAACAATACAATTTTACAAAGGTTTTTCATGTTCAAGGTTTTTCAGCAAAATTGTTCTGAGATGCACAGCTACAACACGGAAGGAAAGACAGAAACGGTTACAGTTCGGAAGAATGGAATTCCTGACTTTGCAATTAATCTAATCTTTAAAACTAGCACCATTTTACAACTTGTTTAAATAGTAGGTACAAATAACGGAACGCAACCGTTATTAACTTACCTATTCCCCGAAGGGATCATCATCATCATCAGCAGTGTACCAATAGCACGCTTTACACGTACTATGCGAATCAACACTGAATATACGATGGACTATTGCGTTTATAAAATTCACTTACATATATTGGGATAGAACCAGCAACTTAAACGTTTTACCTTCCAGGCTTCAGTGAAAAGACGAAACCAGGCTCCAGTAGATTAATTTTACGAATAGCTGGCGCGTACTTTATATTCCTTTTCTTTCTATAAATAAACAGGCAGAAACTTAGAAAAAATTGGTTTCACAATAAAAGTTTAAGCACATGTACCGCTTTTAAATTATGCACAAACGATTCACTTACCTAGATTATTATATTTAGTATAGGATTTTGTAGACAGTCGGTTCAATTTTGCCAATATAATTATCAATTTCGCAATATAAAATAATGTTTTGAACCATGTTTGACATGTCCGTCATCGAAAACCATAAACTAGAACAATAGTTTTTATTGAACAAGCGCAATCGCCAAAATATTGACAAGCGGCATCGAATCGAAGCCGAAGCGATCCTTCGTCACGCCAACGCTATCGAAATCGAAACGCTTCGTAGCGATTGACACTTGTCTAGAGCCCAAGCTCGCGTTTGTACATGAACTTTTTTAATTACTGTAATTTTTTTTTGTTAATGATGAATGAAAAGTGCTGTTGAATTCCTTTTATTCTCAGTTCACATATCTACCTAGAATATGTATATGATACCGATTTTCTTCGGGGTCGGTCCCATAGTGAAAATTATATTCATCCCCTGAAATATAAGCCATTAATTGAAAGTATAGGCTAGAAGCAAAAATTAGTTTTATTTCTAAGATAAATAAGCATAGGGGAACAATAATAAATTAATATTTTAAAATCGCATTAAATAATAATTTATTGTGTTTACTGTTAATTTTTTTTCTAAATTTCATGATTTTCAGCCAGTTTCAAAATTACAAACGAACACTATACGTTATTGTAATAGACAGGTTTTTTTTACTTACATAAATTACTACTTTATTGAGTCAATATAAATATATTCAGCACATACATCGATTATAATCTAGACAATCGTAAAAACAGCCATAAGAGAAACCAGATTCTCAAGTGTTTAAAATGTTGTGTTTTGGTCTGTGTGTGGCTTATCGTTGCACGTTTTTTAGCAAACGTAATGCCTACCTATTGGTTATTGAATTTAGATATATACTTTGATGCGAACCAATTGAAAACCGTTTTTTTAGAACGAACTGCTTTCGATTGGTTGTTTGAATTCCAAGCTGTATTCGATGAATCGAAAATACTATAAAATGGTATATTTTATGACAATAAACCAACAGTAATAGCTAAAAAGTTCATTAACATGAGAAACTAAGTGGGATTTGATAGGAACTTCTTTCTTTTGTTTCCAGGTCTTCACTAATGCTACTCCAGAACATTGGTGCGCCCCTCCCCAAGAACTAGACAACCTAGGCCTTCCAGATGACCTGCTCCGTTCATTGACAGTACCAGGAGAGCATGGAACGTACGAGTCATGTCAAGCGTACGATATTGACCCAAAGGAGCTGCGTGAGGCGCTGAGAGATTACGTTGAAGAAAGGTATGTTTGATTTATGTGTGCCTGGTAGTTTTGCTTATTTTGGTAAAATAGTTGAAGGTAGTTAGTTACTTGACGTAATGTTAATGCACAAACAAATTTAATTAGTCTTCTTTCAGTGTGGTCATTTTTAAATAAACCCATTCCCACTGTACTGAAAAAGCTGCCATTATATGGCAGAAAGACATTATTTATAGGTCGATAATATTATGGTAAGTCCAAATGGCCTCACAAACCCTTTGCTATGTGTTATGGATAGGAAAAAAAAATGTTTTGTGGTATCAATATGAAACATTAACCTTTGAGATCGTTAAAAACAAATAATTAGTCACAGTGTAGTGAAAAAATCAGTTTGTTCTTGACTGCCAGATCGGAGCGATCTCATTCGAATTTTTTCAGCAAAAAAAATAAAATTTGTTTTTAAAGATACAAGAGGAAGTGAAGCGAACTCAAAAATGTTAGCAGCCCGCCCTGGTTGAGTAACATTTTCTTTATACGTCTTATAACTTCTATATCTGTATGTAGAAGATTGCTTTTAAGCTTAAAATCCTGTGTATTACGGAACATAGACAAGTTGAGGCCGCCACTCGCAATCTGCCACCAAAAGCCACTTCGGCCTAAGGGTAAAACTTCACCGCTTTCCCCGTTCAAAATCTACTTTTCCAACTGTCTTTCAATAGGCGAGCTATAAATTAAGAAAAACTTTAACTTTCTTTTGTTCAGACCCTCAGTCTTGTGTTTAAGCAGAGCTGCAGGCCATCATGATTTGACCTTCAATAAAAGAATTAAGGCGCAATGATTGACTGATGGCAGAATCAATAAACATGTTCTCATAACAGTATGTAAATTATATTTAGGTTTTAATCCTACTTGAAAGTAGAAACCCCAATGTCGACTGCGTACTTGACACTCGTGCACCTTCACTTAGGATTAAGTTTACCTACCTACTTAATATCATACGCATGTACACAACGTAAGACGTATTCGCAGTTCCGAATTTTCCAGACAATACTAGGGTCGACTTTTAATCTCACTGGGTGCAGCTGAGTTTTACGTGGAGTGACTGCCTATCTCACCCCCACAATCCAGTTTGCATAGCATGATATGCCTTGGCAAGACTGGTGTCTGATTTTCTGGCTTCTGACTAATGTACATAATGAGTACAAATGGCAACCAAGATCAAAGGCTAAATTTGCGTTCCTAGGCACGGAATAGGGACTATTCACGGAATAGAGACTATTCACGGAATAGAGACTATTCACGGAATAGAGACTATTCACGGAATAAAGACTATTCCGTGAATAAAACGACAATCCATTCCGAACCAAAACATTGCGTGGAACGCAATATTTGGTTCGGAATGGATGCCAGTCATGCCATTCGTGCCATTCGTGGATCGATCTCAACAAGTGTTGAACTTCGAAGAAAGTTAACGTAGCTCGAGCTTCTTCTCCGAGTCCCAAAATAATTTTATGAGAATTTTAATCACTCAGAGCATTTAGTGTTTGCAGGAGTGAAAAGCTTTTTTAGAAAAAAATACAACTGACTTCTAAATAAAAACACTACAAAGTACAAAATAACTTTCTATCTCGGAAGATTTGCTATAATTTATTGATGAGTTCCGTTGCCTATCTTCGAAGTTTTTCATCAGATCTTCACCAAATTGAAATGAGACCAATCCGGAAAAATATTGTTCCAAAATAGAATCATTCAAATCGGTTGACAATTAGCGAAAATATCGATGAATTGAGAACTTCGTCCTTGTTTTGAAGCCGGTTAGGTAAGGGTTTGTCTTAAAACTTTTACATTGTAGATACAAAATGAGTTTTAAAACTCAGGCAATCTTTCTGGGGGTCGAAAGTATTCAAGAAAATTGTCAATTTCCTGAAATATGTATAAAAAAATCAGCAAATTCTTTCATTTTACGAGTTTATAGAACATAAAATATACTTTCCAAACAACATTTTTTCTTGTTTTGGAATTGATTGTTTAATAAATGTGTTTTCAATTCATGCATCTTTTCAGTGACTGAAATATTTCTATTGGATGAAAATGTGAATTTCGTATGTTCTTTCCAAGAACTCACTCCTTTTCTAGCGTATAAGAAAATAGGTATTCCTAGATACCTAATATAATATGCAATACACTTAGGCTTGGTATTTGCTAATAAAAACTTGTCTTGCTTGTCCACGTTTGACTTGAGATGGCGCTTCAAGAACAAAAATACTTTACATGTTTGTTTTTGTACATTTTTTGCTACGTTGTTTTTTGTGACACACGTATAATAAGTTATCAATTTACGTCTAAACCACACCCATTCTTGAAATTAAAATATAAAAACCGGCCATAAAGAGCATGTCGAACAACGCGCGGTGTAGGGTTCCGTAGTTGTTCCTTGTTGCTATTCCACCAATTCGCACTAAACGTTTTCAAACGTCTTTTATAATGCGCACAACAAAGGAGTGGAACTCTCTGCCTGCGTCTGTGTTTCCGAACGCATACAACCCTAATCTCTTCAAAATTAGAGTGAACAGGCTTCTTCTGGGTAAGTTCGCTTCATCGTCGACTTTGTCTTTGTCATCTATGACCTAAGAGTCAAGAGTAAACCCATATTAAATAAAAAATAAAGTAGCACGTCACAATTTCCGACTTAGAATGGAGCTTAGGTTCGATTCTATGAATATGTCACCGGAAAATTACAAACTCCGTAAGATTGTAATAAGAGACCAATTAGTTCAACCAGGTTTCAGACTGGCTAAAGTAGCCTCATCTTTCATGGGATACCGTTTAAAATGTTATAATAAAGTACCTCCCCATATATTGGAACTAAATGAGACAAAATTTAAATTAAACGCACACTATGCAGGCAAGCATATTATAAGTTGGGTGATTATATTGAAGATAAACATGCTTGGCTCAACGCTAGTCCTGCTCCACGAGTCTCCCTTGTTTGACCGGAAAGAATTTGACAAATTTTCACTTCCCAAAAAATTTATCGCATAATTTCATTTGCCAAATTATTACTTAGCAAAAAGTCTATTCACAAAAAATTGTAACGCAAACCTAATGTTTGGGAAATGAACGTTTAAACTATAACTTGTTTACCAACTAGTACTTTTAACATTTTTTATTTAGTCAAATATTTCAGTTGGAATATGTAACAGTTTTTATGCAAAATCAAATAAGCCAAATATTTAGTATCGTCAGTTAATTATCCTAATCTAAATAGTTCAGTTCCGGGTAACCTACTAAAAACAATCTCTTTTTTCTATTAATGCAAGTCGTTTCTGGCGTAGAAGGTCACAGTTTTAACCTAACCTAACCATTTTTTTAATAATTAACCTACTCTCACTACTTTGCCTTAATATTTTTTGTCTTAACAAATCATTTCACCAAACGTTTATTGTCTGAAGATTGTTTGCTGTAATAAATCATTTGATTAAAGACCAAATGCCATAATGACATTATACTTGGTTACATTTTGCCAAGTAAAAATTTGACCAAATAAAAATATGCGTACTAAAATCATTCGAAATATTGCAATGGTATAAAAAGGTTGCTAAAATCTGTTAGAATTTGGAAAAACTGTTGGACCGGCTGAAGATTGTAAGAACGCAATATTTTCATTGTATAGACTCACTTTATTTAGCATTGTATAATTTGATGCATTAACGGCACATGTGTGTGTACTGTGTACAGTGTACCTTAAACTTAAATTATAACTATCACTTTTGGGTGTCTCGACTTGAATGTACCGTGTGCGGTTGGGAATGTCATCCTCACTCAAAAGTCTGGCTGATGGTGGTGCATGCGTTGGATCGTTTGGCTCCCTTCAAAATGGTTGAGCTGAGTGGTGCTAGCGCATGCTTCATGTTCGTGAACGGGCGCTGTCAGCTTGGACTGATCATTTCTCGGCGGCCATGGTTTATTTTAATGGTTTCTTTGAATTGTTCTTTTCACTCCGGACGTTTTTATCCTGGACGTCTTTAACATCGTTCTCACATATATGTATAATTTCAACAGGAATGATGTAACCATAACTTTGTAAAAAAATATTATTTTTAAAAGAGTGTCCGTGGAGTTTCTTGCACGTTCTTCTGCATAGAAATCTACGCTTTGGAACGTGCTAACAGCTTCATCTTTATGACAGTCCCTTGCCAATTCATTTATGAAAATATTATGTATGTGCGGAAAAATCGTCATCTTTTTAGTAAAATTAGTGATAGACATAATTTTAATACTAGAAATAAAGACAAATTAGATCAACCATTTTTTAGATTAGCTAAAGTCCACAGTTCTTTCATGGGGTATTGTGTTAAATGTTACAATAAGATACCTTCTGACATATTAAAACTAAATGAAGGAAAATTCAAAACTTATGTACACTTTGTAAACAAGCATATTACAAATTAGAAGATTACATTCAGGATAAGAATGCTTGGAAACATGCTGGTCCTGCTCCATAGGACAATCAAGGGTGTAGACAAAATCCAACTGGTTGATTTATGTATTAACTTTATAGATATACTGTTCCTTTTTTGTGTTTCTATTTTTCTGTTGACTCACACACTGTTTAATTAATGGTTCCAATGTTTGTAAATATGTGAGTACCATTTACCTAAATTTCTTTAGAAAATGAATAAGTTTACCTCTGCTGGTGATACTTTGTTCTTATAAGTAGCATACTCTGGGCGCATCGTCCTCACATAATATTAAATTAATTTGGGTATACCAAATTTTGTAAATCATTATTTGAAAAGAGTAACTATGTCCGTTCTTCTCCATAAGAATCTACCTTTCCGAATGGACAGTAGAGTCACTTTATTAATGTAATTCTATTATTTTTACTGAACTGTAAACGATGACGTTCAAAAGTGCCGTTTAATGGCCTAATTGAAATAAACGTTTTGACTTTGACTTTGACTTTGACTTTGACTTTGACTTTGAACGACCTTGACAATTCAAAAGTGCCTGTAAATGATCTTTGAAATAAATGCTTTGATTTGAGTCTTTGAATTGTTTCCAATTTATTCGTATCTTATTGAGGAAAATGAGTTTACAATTTCACGCGATATTTTATGAACTTACAACGTATACAATATCCCGTTGACAGATATATGTATAGGTTTAACGGTTAAAAACGTCTATTTTCCTTCTCCAATTACATTTTATAGGTTGGTCAACTATTACTCTTTTTCAAATTTATTTTACCACTTTGTCGGCGTGATAAATATGTATACCCATACCAAATTCCAACTTTCTGAGCTAAACCACGGATAGACAGACGGACATGGCGAAACTAGGGTTGCTTGTTGACAACGAAACCCTAAAAATAACATTAAACATTGTCAAAACATCAACACAATGACTTGTCAGTGCTAAATTAATACATATTATCTATCCAAATAAATAAAATTGAAGTGTCTGTTTGTAATATCAAAATAACAGCGTTTTATAGCATAATTATGATGATTATGATCCTTATCAGAAAAACACAAATTTAAAAAAATGTTTTTTGAAAATGTGTTTTTTTTTCAAGTCTGTCTGTCTGTTTGTTTGAGCTAATATCCCAAACAGCTGAGCTGATTTTGACCGGACTTTCACTGGCTGATAAGGAATGTTAAGAGTAACTGATATTCTAGAAAAAATATTAGGCGTCGTCCTCATATTTCTTGAAGTTTGTAAATCATCGCGCGAGCACTGGATCATTTTCTAGAAAATTTTCATCGCACGACGATTTCGATCGACGATCGTTAGCCAATTAGGACGACGCCTGAGAAATCCATGCAAAAAAAAAAACAGTTAAAATTCTTTTTACGCGGGCGAAGCGGTGGGCAGAAGCTAGTTGTTACTATGTATATTTATATATGTAGTTAACATGCTCATTTATATTAATAATTATAATTTATCGCCTTAACGAGCCGTTTAACAAGTCATCCATCAAATGTTGACAAAAAACGTCAACCACGTGTTCTTTAATTGAAGGAGCAGACATCTTGTAATTTAAGAATTTATGATCATTGAATTTTTTGTAGAAAAAATGTTTGTATTAAGCTGTGCTCGCGATAGTGCGTTTAATTCTAAAGATAATGCAATTTATTTTATTTAGCTTTACGCATGACAAGCTTCAAGCAACTTAAATTAACAAAATTATGTTGGCTCTTGTGATGTATGATCTCCTAGTACAAGAGTCAGAGCAGCACAGATGTTTGCATCTTTAAGTTTTAATAAATAAAAGTTGTGTAAGCAGTAGGACAATAGAGACTAAATAAATAAATTATATCAGATCTGATAATTTAAGTACCAAAGTAGTCAGCCTGAAGTATTTAGCGGAAACGACTAAACATGGCAGCCATTACATCCGTCAAATATGGAGACAGTGTAGATATTATAATGGTTTAGCTATGTATTCTCGTTACAGTAGGTTAATAAATAACATAATTGACGAACATTGAGTCTGCTGCCGAGATTATTATAATAAATCGTTAAAAATGTGCTTAATCTTAAAACTAGTGAATATTTATTTTGACGACAGAAACCTGCTAAATAATATTGTCACACAAGTTGTCTACCAGAAGAAAAGGACGCCTTTGCCCTGCAGTGGGACGAACTGAAATTAAATAAGTAATAATAAATAAACAACTTTTTATTCCCTAAGAGTCTTACAAGTGGTTATGTTAATAAATAAAATAAATAATAAATAAACATTTACATTATGTAGGAATAAATATGAATTAAAAATGGAAAAAACAGCTTGCATCCTGAATGTTTTTTTTTTCAGTTTACGCACCCTTATTTAGTCAAATTCAGCAGTCGCTAACAGTAGGTACCTACTAAGTAGTGACAAACTTCTATGGGAATGGCATTAATCTGTCTTCTCGATGCAAAAATAAACTACTACTTACAAACTCACAGATTTTATGATGGAATGTTTGGCAATTACTCAAAATTAGATGTTTCTGTAAGTACAAACCACTCCAGATTATTATTATTGGAGTAGCATCGTAATTAAATGTGTGTTAGTCATCACTTTGAATAATGGACAACCGACGTCTGATGTGTTGATGTTTTCCCACGGGTGTTGTAAAAATGAAGTAATCACATTAGAAGACCCATTAGTATAATTTCATTTTGTTGACTTTTCGTACGTCAGAATAAACCACACATTGCGCGTTGCTGAAGAATCGATCGTTAAAATTTATATCGAAGCTCTTCGATCCTTATGTCACCCTGGTACCGTGAAGAGAGGATATATCAATATAGAGTAGTCTTGATGATAAAAAACTTAAATAAAATGATTGATGAATGGTGTCTGTCACCTTTTCAATTCATATGACTCGGCACTTGTTAGATTTTTATTTTAAATGTTTTTATCGTCAGGACCGAGGGGCTCGTTCGTTGGTTGGTGTGGGCAAATGTTTCTTCATTGTGTTTATTTATAATTTCTGTTTATTTGTTCACAGAAAAGTCACAATCAAAGAGGGAACGGCGTTTCATACGGTGAAAATATTTGAGCTAGTGACAGTTAACGATGAACTACAAAATGATTTGGTGAGTAACACAGACAACATAGCCATGTTTCACGCAAGTAAAGGCCTCTGTTCATTTGTACAATACTTTCCTGGTATATAAGAGTCTAAATCTATGCAATGAAAACAACCCCTTTTGTATGGAGCAGAATCCTGCTGGGAGTCCAGAGGGTGGTTGGTTGTGACATATGTGTAGAAACGTCCTCAAACCATCATGATTCCGGTGTAGGAAGGAGCAAGAGCTATAAGACGCATAGCGCTATGCCGTTTTCACAACGGAATCATGATGGCATTGGCACATCATAGTAAGTAATGTCTATTTGACAATTCCAGTAATTGTTATTTGAACCATGCATTTGAAATTTTCCAGATTTCCAACATAACGAATGCCGTGCTCTCGGTGAGGAAGAACACAACGTCGCCATGTGCTAATGGCTGGCGGTTCAGTACAGAACAGTACCAGGACACCCTGGTTACAGATGTACGTATCCATGTTTCTTAATTAGCCGTCTAATCAAATCAAATGCACTATATACAGGCTTAGACTTTGCCGTTTCGAAAAAACCACCCCATGTCTTGGGGCAAAACGTCTTCTTTTTCTATTCTCTATTGTCAACCGTCACGGTATCATTCTATCCATTTCTTTCATTTCTACCAAATTATACATCCATCTCTTATTTAGCCTTCCTCTCAATCTCCATCAATCAATTACAATACAATCATTCTGAAATAAATATCTAATTATAAATTTGAAGCATGGAGGGAGGATGGTGCTATCCGATCTTTTAAAATCTTTTTCGATTCGAATTCGATCAATCATGGTTCTATAAACACCACCAACACCTTCTTTGTTTGCATGTTTTACAGACGCTATGTGTATCAAGATTATTAAGCAGGAACTGAATGATTAACTTACTTTTGTTTAATTTACAGTTCTCTCTTGTCTGCGATATGGATTGGCTGCCCAGAATGTGCAACACTCTCTTCTGGGTCGGCTCCATATTTGGAAACCTCTTCTTTGGTTGGATGTCTGATAGGTGAGTTTTTAGAACAGTTAGTGTGGTCATCTCTAACAAAATTTGAATTGCTGTCCTACTAATATTATAAACGCGAAAGCTTGTAAGGATGGATGGATGGATGGATGTTTGTTACTCTTTCACGTCAGAACGGCTCAACGGATCTCGATGAAATTTGGCACAGAAGTAGATTATAGTCTGGAATAACACATAGGATACTTCTACTTTCATCCCGGGAATATGTTCCCTTGGGATAATTTTCGACATAAACGCGGGCGGAGCTGCGGGCGGTAGCTTGTATGGACCTAATTGCACTAATTTCTGTTAAATGAAACATAACATTTAAAAAAAACTATAGTTGGCGGAGCTAGTACCTCCGACTTCGCTCCCCTATGGGAGCGAAGTCGCGGGCATAAGTACTAGCTGCTACTGTTGCATTATTTTCGGGATAAAGAGTAATAGAGTCAAACTCGGCGATAGCTTTCTGATATGATTTATTTGATGCTATCGGATCGATATTTATAAAAATTACCTCAGATTCAAATTCATTGATTCGTGTAGTTACAAACAAACAATTTTATATTTTTAAAGTTAGTCCACATTCAATTTTCCCTTTTGCAGGTATGGACGCCGTCCCACTATTCTTCTGATGGTCTTCCTCGAAGTTCCTCTGGCAATAGCGTCATGCTTCGCTAAATCATTCTGGACTTACGTGGGACTGCGTGTAGCTGGTGGACTGTTCTTCCCAGCTTTGTATCAGCTGCCTTTTATATTGGCATTGGAGCTGATGCCGCCGGGACAGAGGAATCATACGGGTAAAGATCACCGAATTAATTTTAGCCGAAATACGTCCACTGCTGGACATAGGCCTCCCTTAAGTGTCGCCACATCGACTAGTCCTGTGCATCTGCCATCCAACAAATTTCCACACCTTGGCCAGACTACCTTGTGTGAGTCCTTCCAACGATGAAAGAAAGAAAGAGAAAGAAAAAGACTTTATTTGCCACAAGCATGACGCATAAGTACCAAAAAATAAAATAATCTTAATTATAAAACTTATGCAAGTTGTGAAGATATGCATTACATTCGCGCAAAACGGCCATCGCTCAGCATAATGTTGAGACTCGATGCGTCTTCCGTTGCGCAATCGCTCTTAACATTTCACCCTAATACTATTTATGCAATTAAATTACACTATTCCAAGGAAACCACATCTCCTAACGTCCAAAATCCGTTTTCATTTGTTTTTCTTTCTCTTTCCAGGTATTGTCGTCGGAATGCTATTCGCTGGTGGCATGTGTCTGTTGTCTATGCTGGCTTATGCTGTGCAGGACTGGTACCATCTGTCTTTGGTCACTACATTCCCTTTCATATTGTTGTACGGGTGAGTTACCATAATTTTACTGCTAAACTAAACTAGTAATAGTATCACGTTTAATTTGTAACTTGGTCTTTGGACTTCATCAGAGGCTGTTTTGGCAATGTTATGTAATATAACGTTGCATTGCCTATATACAAATCAAAGGTGCTTTAAAAGACGAAGTTTGACAGGTTTTTATTTCAAAACAGGCTTTGAGTAGTACTCAATTTAAAATTCTTAAAAACAGGACAAGACAGGTACAATCAAATCAGTGTAGTGCTTGCCTTATAAGACACCACAGACATTAACCCATAAATTCTCATATGATTTGACCATTAAATAATGAGTTTAATCCCAGAATAGTCAGTAAGGAAACACCGGCCTCAGAGTTAAAAAAAAACTAAAAACGAGCAAAAGTATTATTTTTACAGGTCATAAGGCTAAAAACTAGGAGAAAATTCCAATATATACGGGTATATTAACCTAATTTCCGTTAACTTTATCAGTTCCTCGTCAGCAAAGTAAAGTTAAACCACAGGTTCCAATTAACCGGCTTATTTTTCAGATATTACTGGCTCATACCAGAATCTCCAAGGTGGCTGGTTGGGAGAGGCCGAATAGCTGAAGCAGAAAAAGTCCTTAGGAATCTCGCTAGGAAGAACGGTATACATCTGGAAAGAGGGTTCTTGTTAGAATTGCATGTAAGTTATGATTCACTCATGATTACATTTTAAAGCTGAGTAAGAGGCCCTGGGTTCAATTCCCAAGTCGAGCTGTGTTATCAAGTTTTTCAACATAAGATTTCTCAGTAAACGTCTGGAGTCTGGATTTGTCTGATGTCTGGCATTGCCCAACTCTTAGAGGTGGATGACTAAATAAAGAGCAATATAGAGCAATTTCTTCTAAGCTTCATATTATTATATTGCAGAAGAAAATAAAAGATGAAGAAGAAGCCACACAAGAAGAATTAGCACCTATGTCAAACATGAATGGCCACGTAGCAGGTTATACAGAACAACCCGAAAAAGATGAAAATCTTGACAGAAGAATAAGCAACATGCTTACGTTCAAGCCAGATCTCTCAAAAATATCCGAAACAGAAGAGTCCAACAAGAGCTTAGAAAAAATAATCGCTTTAGAAGTAGCAGAAATTGTGAATAAAAAATCTAGACTGAAAAAAGAAGAGGAGGATAGGGAGCAGTATATTACAGAAGCAACGAATCTGAATGCTGAACACCAACAGAAAGCAACTCAGACGGAATATGCCAAGTCACCAGCGAGTACACTTAGAAGAAAGTCATTACAGTTAGTCAGTAAGATATTTATTCAAGAAGACGGAAAAGAAGATATAGTGGAGAACAAGAGAATGGACGATCAGAACTCAGAAGGAGATTGTAAAGCTTCTCCGTTAGATGTGTTCAGGTATCCGAATATAAGGAAGAAGTTCTTCATTCTTACGTTTGACTGGGTTGCTCTTGGAGTTGTGTATAACAGTATGAGTTATAATACTCCAAATTTAGGGGTTAATGATTACCTGGCGTTTTTCATTGGTGAGTCAATATTCCATTTTAACTACAGCCAGTTTTTTTCAGTTAGTCACTTTTAAGCGAGGATGCCTTATGCAACTCATGCAAAATGTGGTAATCATTAATTGATATTCGGCACGAGTGTTTTAGTCTACCAAAAGGCATCTTAAACCCTTAAATCGCGGTCCTATATTCCACAACCATTTTTTCATTAAAGTCTTTGCAATTTTCACATGTCACTCGAAAACGAAATCAAAATTCAACAAGATTCATAGAAGAGTTTTTTCGATGCAGGTGGCGCCGTAGAAATACCATCGTATTTTATGGCCTGGCGCTGCATGGAGAGGTTTGGTCGGCGCTGGGTGCTGTGTGTTTTCATGTGCGTTGGAGGAGTCGCCTGTATAAGCTGTATTCTTGTTCCTGAATGTAAGTGACTTGCACGATTTACTAAATGATGAAACTTTAAGTTTATTTACTTATGTACACATAAAATATTTTTATGACAAATCAATATTCAGAGAAAAGAGCACAACGATACTGCTTATTTTGAAATAAACTTCCAGCAGAGTTGTGAAAGTAAGGTAGGTTAGAAAATGTAGACATAGTCTGGAAGAAAACATTATTCGATATCTATCATTTCCAAACGATTTACAGAAATAGAACGATGATTTAAATTTAGCATTATCAGCAGCCTTAATTAAGGCGATAGACTCAATAGTTATACGTCTCATGGTTGCGAATCAACAGAATATCAAAATTAAGAAATGAAAGATGGACTTTAGCTAATCTACAAAATGGTTGATCTAATTTGTCTTTATTTCTAGAATTAGAAGTTCTATTAAAATTATATCTATCACTAATTTTACTAAAAAGATATCATCATCATGCTCTTTTTAAATATTTTGTAACATAATATAACCTGTGATGAAATTCATAGAACTGTAAATTGTTTTTATATTTATACTTTTAACCATTCTTTTTCCAGCATGGCCATGGATAACAGTGTCACTCTCTATGCTGGGACGACTGTTCGCTGCTTCATCGTTTGCTGTCTTCTACGTACTGATCGGAGAACTGTTGCCAACTGTACTAAGAGCGCAGGCAATGGGAGCTGCTTCTTTCATATCTGGACTGGGCCTATTAGCTGTTCCGTATATAGTGCATCTGGTAAGTCTTTTAACACTTATTTTGTTATTAGGGATAAAACTAGCCAACAACGTTTTTAGTGAATACAAAAGTGAACTGTGTATTTAGTTTGTTTCTAGTGAAAATTATGTTTTTTTTTTGTTATAATACATTTAGCTGCAAAATTGAGTTTAGCTTTTTCTGCTTATGTTGATTTTAGCTTTCAGGAGTGTCGTTGATTTAAAATATTGTTCTCGTATCCCAAAAAAGGCGGCTTTAACTACGTCATACCTTTTTTATTTTTATGGATGGGAAATCATCAAATGACTAACTTCTAATTTTTTGTTTCGTTTTCCAGGCAGTCTACTCCAGAGCCTTACCATTGATCATCATGGGCGTTCTAAGCGTGATGGGAGGAATCACCTCACTTTTTCTACCAGAAACCTTGAACCAGCCTTTACCACAAACCTTGGGTGATGGGGAGACCTTCGGGAGAGACTTTAAAATATTGAGCTGTGTTGAAAAACAAAGTGAAAAGTGAATGTACTGAAGTGAGTGTTTATAAACTTGTAAATAATAAATTTTCTGTGAAAGCTTTTGATTTTTAAGAGTCACAAATAATAATAATATCAAAATTATTCATCCCAGTATTGAAGATGTAAGGTTGCCTCTTGCCAAAGAGCATGGAATCCTCGTCCCGGTAGCGAACAGTGACGTCATTACTATCTCATAATATTTGGACCAGCGCAATGAGCACTGACTACAAGGGTCGCTTTATAGCTAGGCCGAGCGATTGATCACAGTATACCCTAGTAGCCAGTAATGGACTTGCAAGCTAGTTGGGGACAAGTGGAAACGAGGCCCTATGATCAGTATTGCCACAGGCCGTCAACACAATACATGAATGGTTTAAAAAGTGACACTAACTGACATGCCCAGTGATATGTGTCCTCTCACCAATATTTTGGGATCAGCTTTATTTAGGTTTCACCGGACATTAAGTCTTTACCTGGAGCTACTGTTTATCTGACCTTCACAGCCCACTCGCTGGGGTCCACGACACCCAGGATTGAATGAAAATATTACCAACAGTACTATTATTAGTAATAAGGCACACAATTTCTCATAAATGTAATTTTTTTCGTCACAAATTATAGTTTGTAAGTTTTGTAGAAAGTATATTTTTGTAGTTTGTGATCTTTGTTAGAAATAAGGTCACGTTTGCATCTGCAAGCAACTCGCATGCAAGTTAAATACATTGCAGTGTACGATCAAATGATTGGTCATATTATTCCTTGGTAGGCCGCTATGTAATAACATGCAACTTGCAAACGAGCTGGTGGCAGGTGGAATATGGACCTGGAAAGTCAAATCATTGTTATTTGTATTGTTCGTATTGTTTGTGAATTATATATTAACATGAAAATACTTTTCGTATAACGTAAAGTACAAAAATAAAATGTAAATAACACAACAACATTGTAAATATTAAACTTTAATGTTATTTGTATTTTGCTTTTTTATCTTATCAGTAATAAATCATCAAAAGACGTAAACCATATAGCTATATGGGATCACTGAGACAGTATACCAAAAACTTAGAATTGAAAATTATTTTTCAACTATTTATTGCCCAAAAGAGGCAAACTTTTGCCTACTTTAGGCAAACTGAGCGCATTCCTTTAGGTAGGAGTCCAGCTCATTTCGCCATCTCATTTTGTGATTACCGTGTTGCCAGTTCCTGATGCTTGGGTAGCATGCGGTTGATATGGCTGGCCCAGTTCCATTGTAGTTTGGTAGCAATGTTGTCTTCATCTGCAAGTAGCCTTCCGATGTTGTAGTTGGCGTAAAAATTATTCTTCTTCCATGATAATTGTTACCCTGCCAACCGTTACCATTTCATTTTCACCCTTTGCCTTCATGTCATTCTTCAAACAATCCATATTATTTTTCTTTAGCGTCATCCGTCTTTTGCTATGTATTTTTTTTCTTCGAAAGTTTAAAGTAAAAAAGTTTAAAAAAGTTTGGACTGAAGTATCACTACGATATAGTTAGTGAGAATACCCATCAGATGTAACGGTAAGGAGGCATCGATGTAGAACAGGCCACATGCGCTCATTTTACTGAAGGAAGCACGGTTTATCTGTATTACGTTACTGCAGAGATTCTTTTCACAGTCTGAAAAAAAATAAAGTAGTCAGTGACAATATTCGGTGAGCAAATACAAAGTCACAAAAGTCGTCAACACCTAAAACATCAATATTCATAGTCACTGACCAGCTTTGGCCACAAAATGCTGTAAGAAAATCAATGTTACAAAAATCGATTAACTTTAATATTTCTTGTTATTCTGCACATGATGGACGTTTTAAATATTATAGAATCTATGTCAATACGGGCATGGAGTCGTGCAATGTTGACCATTGTGTTCAACGCAGTAGATTATTGATTCAATTATTAAAATATTTTTTGATTAAGCAGGATTTTAATTTTTTTGAATTAACTGTCATCCAGAATTACTTGCTAATAGAAAGGAGTACAGAACAATTTTATTCCGTAAACATATACAAACTTTTCGATTAAGTTAATTTTTAAATAAAAAGAGAAATAAAATGTCAAATAACCGAATTTTGTATTTTTGCATTGGTTTGTTTACCGCATTTTTTAGCCTAAGCTATTCAGTGACTTTGGTTGTTTCAAAGTGTTAACGACTTTTGGATTTTTTAGATGCTTATCAAATTTTGTCGCTGGCTGTATCTTTATGAATCATCATGCAGATTGTAGATGATGAATGCTTACCAAAATCAGCCTTGATAACAGATTTGGAAAAGTTAAAAACATTTTAAAACAGAAACTTAAACACTATTCACTTTGTCCCTGTCATAAATTTATATATCTTAATTTTGAACAATGGATTTGAATTAAACTTGGCACACAGATAATCCATGTCCTGGAATGGGACATAGGTCCTGGGAGTATGTACCCTTAATATAATTTTGCTCCATTCACACGGGCGAAGCCGCTGGTGGAAGCAAGTAGTTCATAAAACTTCATAAATAAATTTTCGTCCTCACCTAGATAGTTTTTATTCTTCATGCGCTGTATACACGCCGTCTCTGCTTCTTCAACGGTAATATAGAACTTCTCACAATGCACGCATTGGATTATTACCAGAAGTATATCTTTTGTTAGCCACAGAGCAGCTAGAAAGATAGCCAATGAAAACTGCATCTTCTCCTAAAACATTAAGCGGTTAAGGCCTAGCTCATCAAGATAGATAGGATGGAGAATGAGAAAACGAAAAATTATGATTCATGTGATAAATGTAGGTAAACAAGTGAAATGTTGCGTGCAACCCATACGTGCATAGGCACAAAATACCCGAAATATATAAGTAAACAGAATTCATTTATTCGAGTTCCCTCGGTTTCCACGTTAAGATTGCACATCGCTCAACTAGTTTTTATATGAAAAACTTTGATAGAGTAATTTTTATCATCACCAATTAGTACGTATGGATACTAACTTCGTCACTGTGAACAGCCGACATTGACATGATATTCAATATAACACTAAAGTAGCACAAACTTCGGAAAAATGTATCAACAGCATGGAATAATATCTGTGTAAATGAAAAAAGTTAAGCAGTTTCACTTTCGACAACTCGAACAACAGGTAAAATTAAATTGTAACAGTAAATCATTGTTTCAAGACATACAATAGAATGTAAGTATTAAAATGATTAGTGAATAACTAAGAAAATAAAGAAAATCTTACGAGTAGTTGAAAAATCTTCTTAAACATATTATAAGCTTCCAAAATAAATCGATAGATACTAAAAAAATGGACACAATTTGTATCTCCACTATTTTTACCCGTAAGAATATCCTCAATCCATTTTTCGAGATACTTTCTCAATAAAACAATTACAAGAATAGCATAAACTAAATTGATATCTAAGGTTATGAACATTATATCTAAGACCAGGTCATTCCACTTGAATTGATTATATATCCCACAATACAAGAAATGAAGAAAGTTGTTCATGATGACCGAACTTAAAATTGAGATCCAGTTCCAACGGACGAGTTTCTTTAGATTTCCACTGAAGTCTAAGCCCTTATAAATTCTTTGAATCAATAAAATTATTTCAATGTTAATATCACTGTGAACAATATTGAGAATGAAGAGAATGGTAAACCCGGAACAGTAGAAAATTATAAAGAATGCAAAAAAGATGGTAACAGTCTCATTATTGTTGATTCCCATTGTGTCTTCCAATTCCCCGAAAAACAAACGATTGATACCTAACCCATATGCAAAGGATATACAGAAAAATGTCACAAGATGAAACATTTTTCCTTTTGGAGTAATATAATCATCTTTAACACTATATTTTGAAAAAAAAAAGAATGAGAGCACCAAATGCACTGGATATATTATCATTTTTTGGATGTCTTTTTCAAGTCTGTTGTCAAGTAATATTTCTGGACGTACCATTGCACTTTTTGATTTCATTTGATTATTTATTAAAACCTTTTTTTATTCACGACTTCTGCTGTCTTAATTTCGACAATAACTGCGTTAAAGTAGCGTTATAGTGAAATTTCAATTCATTTCACCATAATGCTACTTTAACGCAGTTTAAGTATTATTATCCTAATCAATTTGATGGCTGGTGAAACAATTGAATTCCAATCAAGTCGAACATCAAATTTGTTATAAATACAAAGTTAATTGATATCTACATTTTACATAACAAAAAGACAAAATTGGTTGATAAGACTAAATAATACAAACGAAAAAGTTTTGTAAGAAACGGATGTAATTTTTTTTTTTAACTTATAGAAGAGCAAACTGTAAAAGGACAACAACATAATTAGTTACAAGTCCCAGCAAAGATATCAGTAGCACAGCATGTACATAGAACAGGCCACACGCGGTCATCTTATTAAATGTTCGATTTGCGTGTATCACGTTCTTGCATAGACGTTCTTCACTCTCTGTAAAGAAAAAACACGATACATATATGTACATATGTATCTTATTACAGATAAAATATAGCTAATTTTAAAATGCTGCCTCTAGCCTCGTAATCACTTTCATCATTCACTCCAAAGACGTCCACAGCCGGACCTAAGTCTCCACCAATCATAGTCACAGCGACCATTCCTGTGTTTTTTGCCTCTCGTGGGTTCTCGTGATTTTCACTATCGACCAACCTTAGTATATCAAGTTGACTCATTGGCTTCATCTTGACTAAAATAAAAATTTAAAGATTTGTAGCGGCATCAATACCGCCATATGAAAAACTAAGAAACGAAATTTGTACGGCAATAAAAAGAACCGCTGAGGGAAAGAAATCCTGCATCGCGCAAGCAATGTTCTCCGTGTGATTTGAACACATACAACAGTCAGAATGTCAACTATCGGGCAGTTGAACACCAGACACAATAACCTTCTGGTTCGGAGGATCCTCCTCTTTCCAGTGGAGGTATGCGGGACTTTACTCTCTGCACCGCATATCTCTATACTGGTGACCCTCGAAAAAAACGTCAGCGCAGCCTTCGTGCAGCCATCTCATCATGACGTCGTCATCACTCCTCATCCTGACCTCAAGCTCAGCAGCGAGTTATACAGTCAGCCAGTACCCACGGCTTCTACGGGTATTCTGACCACCAGCATGCAGCTGACGCCAGTCCTGGTCAGCATCCTCATCATCCTCAACCTCTTCAGCGACCTTGGCAAGCACACTGCACCTTCGGCCAGTCACATGAAGAGCCACGAAGAACCTCTCCTGGTCGACCCCAAGCAGTCACGTCACTACGTCGCACAGCTCCAACCCACTGGAGCCAGCAGCACCACTCTGACTCACTGGAGCCTGCAGCATCATCCGACTCACTGGGATGGCACCACCTCGACTCACTGGGATACGCAGATAGTTCCAACTCACCTCTTATGCTGCAGCAAACATCATCTCCATACTAGGGAATTCTTTAACAGTTACTAATACATATCCTTAAAAGTTACGCGTATTGATATTAGATAGCAATATGCATTCATAATAATGACACGCACCATTTAACTCAGTTTGTTTCTAAAAAAAGTTGTTCACTAACTCACTTGTATAATTTTTATTCTTTAAACGCAGTATACAAGCCGCCTCAGCCTCCTCGACGGCAATGTAAAACTTCTCAGAGTATAAGTTCTGTATAACAACTAGTAACATATCCTTTCCTAGCCATACTACGGTCAGAATGGCAATCTTCCAATTCGTAGGCTGAAAGTAATGTTGCATACGTTTAGAATTTGATGCTCTAAAATAGCCTGTCATCATCATAATCCTTTGCCCTAATGTTTTGATCCAACTGAATGTAATGAATACGATTGCTTATCTGACCTCAACTACTCAGATGATCTGTACTACTGGTAGTTTTTGGGGCTTCTGGCTTTTTGAAAAACCCGAAAATAGTCTCTTTTAGTACATAAGCATGACTTCGGTGCACTCTAAGCAAGCAATCATCATTGCAGGTAGCAGCATGATAACTAGCTTAAATTTGTTCTTCTTATTGAGTTCATGCTACTAGGAGAGCAGAAGATAAAGTTATATTGAATTAAAATTGTAAACGGAGAATTTCTCAAAAGAGCCCAGGACCATGACCTTAAAAGACACGGACTACTTAGTTCATATCGTTGTTTCTTATCAGGGTGGTCAACTAAGAAACCTGTCACATCGGTCTCATCTAGTTTAAATTAGCAAAAAAGATTGTCGTGTAAAAGAGCTCTTAGTGTTGTGCGTATTTGTAAAATTAATTTAATTTAACATGTAATATTTGGCTCCATCATCTTCCTTACTTCATTATGTTGGTCCGCCGTTTGCAACAAAAGCTCTACGTAACACAAGGTCCGTCCAAATACATTGAGAGTGCTGAGCAGTACCTGTAAAGAAAAGTATGTAAGTTAGCTATCACTGTACACCGACAGCCTGCATCATCTGCTGGGAAAGGCGTCTCCCCATGACTTTTAGCTTTTTAGATCTGGTTATGTGGACAATTGGTCTATTGTTTTAAACAGCTCGCCCGACAACTTCACCAAATGTAAAAACAAAACTTTTACAGAATCTTACAGGATCACATCCCTGGTTTCAACTAACTACACTGGTCATCACAAAAATCGGCCCACCCTGTTTTTGCACTATTACTTGTTATGGGTTCATAAATAACAGGTTTCGAACTGTTTTATTTATTTCTAGGGTCAGATAAGATGGAACATATGGGTACCATAAATCTTAGTGCATTTGAGCGTACTTAAAACAATTTTATTTTTTTATCATAAACTGTTCTTAGTGCAATTTTGCTTGTTTATGTAGAGACACAGTTTAGCGTTATTTCTCTTCTAACACTGTATTTTTTATCCATTTTGTTTGAAAATTATGGATACTACTGAAGCTGAGGCTGCTCAAGTTGTGGTCCTACTGCAACAAGGCTTAGGTCAACGTGTTGTGGCCCGCAGTTTAAATCTGACCCGATTAGCGATTCGGCGAGTATACCAAAGTTTTCTGGAGACTGGCGAGTATCGGAGAAGACCAGGATCAGGAAGACAAAGGGTCACAAATGAGAGAGATGATCGATTTATAGTGACATCAGCTCTCAGAAATCGTCACCTTTCCGGTGTTGACCTTCAGCGACGCTTACGTGAAGTGCGCGGGGTGGCAATAAGTGACAGTACTGTGAGACGGAGACTTCGTGAACAGAATTTAAGACCACATAAGCCAGCAACTGGACCACAACTGACGACAGCTCATCGACAAGTGAGACTTCAATTTGCGCGGAATCACCTCAACTGGACTATAGACCAATGGGCATCAGGTCTCTTCTCTGATGAGAGCCGCATGACTTTATACGGTTTTGATGGGCGTCGCAATGTCATGAGACGACCAGGAGAGCGTTATGCCCAGTGCTGCATACAAGAAACCGTCAGTTACGGTGGAGGCTCGGTAATGTTTTGGGGTGGTATTTCTTTGACTGGGCGCACCGAGCTTGTTTTTATCAGCAGGGGTGCTCTAACTTCTGCACGTTACATAACGGAGATTCTGAAAGATCATGTGATGCTTTATGCTGGTTATATCGGAGAAGAATTTGAGTTAATGCACGATAATGCACGGCCACACGTAGCGCACATTGTCACTCAGTACTTAAATGATGTCGGCATTAGGGTTATGCAGTGGCCAGCCAGAAGTCCGGATCTCAATCCCATAGAGCACATGTGGGACACGCTAAAACAGAAGGTGAGAGCTAGAGATCCAGCCCCCACAACCTTAGGAGATCTGGAAACGGCTATTAAGGAAGAATGGGACCGAATTCCTCAAGGGACCGTTAAAATTTTAATCAGATCCCTAACACGGCGAATGCAGGCTGTCATAAGGGCAAGAGGAGGAAATACAAAATATTAAAGTGTAAGATTTATCCCCATAAGTTTTAAGAATTAGAAATTACAGTGACTTGAAAACCAGTGTAAAAATCGGGTAAAAATTATCGATTTTAATTTTATTGCTGAAATTGTTAAGTTTCATCTTGTTATTAGTTTTTTTATGCGTTAATTGTAAAAATAAACAAAATTAATCAAAACAAAACAGTTGTAAGACAATTAATCAATCAAAATTAAAAAAAGTGGGAATGTCGAAAAACATTCGGGTGGCTCGATTTTTGTGATGACCAGTGTATATCTCTGGCTCTCTAAGATCTTCTATGATCGGTACTTTGATTTGGTTTGTTATCAAAAATACATTTATTTACTTCTACATTCGTATCTGCTCAAACTAAAAAAAAACTAACCATAACATGCGACACTGTCTTGTACACATTGTAGGCTGTCGTAATATTTTTATACGTCTCAAACATCTTAGAACAATATATTTTATCACTTCCCTGCCCATTATTCATCTTGTCAATATTTTTGATCCACTCATCAATAAACTTGTTTAACAATATAAGAACTTGAAAAGCGTAGACATAGTGGACATCTTTACTTACAGACGCCAAATCACAAATAAAATACAAGACATTGAAGTTCGTAAACAAATAATAGAGCAAAGAAAAATTAAAAACATTTGCAAAAAAAATTGTTGATACCGAGATCCAATTCCAGATAATGGAACTTCGGACACTTTTATTAAAACCGTTGCTCTTATATATGATTTGGATAATTAAAATGAGTAAAATGTTGTCATTGCTGTGGACGACGTTGTCAACGAAAAGAAAAGTAAGTGCAAAGCAATAGTACCCGTACAAGAATACAGAAACTGACATAAGGATTCCATTTGTATCGATCCCCATATTTTGGTTCAGTTCATCAATTATTAATCGGTGGACAGTAATCGCAAATATAAAAGAAATATAAAGGAACGCGACTATGTAATACTTTTTCCCATTAAGAGTGATATAATTGTCTCGAATACAGAATTTAGATGAGAAAAACAAAGTTAATAGTAAGATAAAGGGATATAGCATTCTTTGGATTTCTTTATCTAGTCTGTTATTGAGCAAAACTTCTCCTGGAATTGAAATCTTTGGCATGTCTTTAAAATTTAGAAACTTTGTTACGATTTTTGGTAGGATATTAACAAGTTCAAAATACTACGGTTTTAGTATTGATCGTTCTGAAGACTAGGCTAAAGATACTAATGTCTCAATTATGATAAAAGGCACAGTAGGACTATAAGTGGCATGGCTTAGGTACTCTCATAATATATTAAAAAAAACTGTAATTGTATTTATAAATTAAAAGTGACTGAAGAGAACATGCCTCTATCAAAATAGATGAGCTTCACACTAATTTGTTAAATGATGTGACAAATATTTTAGCTTTTTTGTTTACATGATGAGGAACTAACTAATAATCAGCGCTAGGTCGCTAGGGGTTGCAGAACCTGCCAGGGTTGAGGAATTTGTTCGAAAGAGTCACCGCGGCCCTGGAACGCAAAGGACTTTAGAAGGAACACGGATGGGTCTGAGTCAGTAACAGTCTGACACGCCCTTCCGCTCCACTCAGAGCGGAAGAAGTCATTTGATGATATCCCATCCTTAAAAAAAGGTATCAGCATTATGCTGGGCTATACCCAGCATAATGCTGAGTTATTAGCTTTTCAGAACGGATTTGCTCAATGCTTTTTTTTGTTGCATCATATTCAACGTTCATACTCCTGGGGAAGCTGATCGGCTAAGCAGTTTCAAATGGTCTGGTAAGTGGTAACCCTGAAATTGCGAAAATTAGAAATCAACCGTTTTATATATTGATGTACAAAATGTACTAAACAACTGTTTTATTTCACAATTCGAGAGTTGGCCACCTACATATATAGAGTCTCTTTTCTTTCACATTTTTCCTCATACACTCCATCCACATTTTCTTTGGCCTCCCTCTCATTCTCCCTACATCCTTTTTAAAATCTTCATATTTTTATAAGCCACATGTCTATTTATCCCTCATCTCATATCGAATGATACCCTCTATCCCGCTTTCTCTTTTTCCTTGGATAGGTTTTTTATTATTCAAAATTATAGTATACATATATCTTCAGCAATTTTCTTACTCAGGCTAAAAAGCTTACCACTACTTGCGACACTGTCTTGTAGACATTGTAGGCTTCTAAAATATTTTTATACGTCTTAAACATTTTCATACAATATTGTTTATCACATTGCCAATTATTCATGAAGTGGATATTTTTGATCCATTCATCGAGAAATGTTTTTAACAACATAACAACTTGAATAGCATAGATAAAGTGAATATCTATACTTATTAACATCAAATCACAAATATAATTTACAATATTGAATTGCTTGTATAAAAAATGAAGTGTGGTAAAAATAAAAACTTTTGTACAAAATATGGTTGATACCGATATCCAATTCCATTTAATGAAACGGCGGATATTCTTATTGAAATCGTTGCTTTTATGTATGATTTGAATAATTAAAATAAGTAAAATGTTGTCATTGCTGTGAAAGATGTCAAGAATAAAAAATACAATAATACCAAAATTATAGTAAATGAATAAAAAAGTTAAAATAAATATGATAATTCCATTTGGTTTGATCCTCATATTATCGGTAGTATTATGAGTTATTAATTGGTGAAAATGTTTAGCAATTCTTAAAGAAATAATAAAGAACGCGACCACGTAATATTTTTTGCCATTAGGAGTGATGTAATTGTCTCGAATACGGAATTTAGACGAAAAAAACAGAGTCTGTATGATGTTAAAAGGGTAAAACATCTTTTGGACATCTTCATCTAGTCTGTTATTGAGTAAAACTTCTGCTGGATTTGACGAATGCTGGATAAAACGATGAAAATTAAGAAACATTACATTGGTACGATTTGTAAAAATCTTAAATAAAATACTGAAGCACCGTATCGAAGACGAGGCTAAAGTTAATAATGTGTCAATTATGTTAAAAGGTATAAATATACAATTTCATTTATATAGTAGGCTTATAAACAGCTTAGCTTCAGTGCTCTAATATGTTATCCATTATATTTCATACTTATAAAATTCTTTGTCCTGACTCACAGCCATATATAGAAAGTATCTATAGTAGGCGCCAGATAAATGTGGAATAAAGTATATTGACCTTTCCCTAATAACTGCTCATAGGTACCTGAACAATTAAATATGAATCGTTTTTCATTATTAGACAATGTTAAGGATCACGAGAGATGATGATTCGGGACAGCTTTGTGTCATTAATTCCGTTTTTCAAATTAAAAATGTCAATAATTGTAGGTGGGTCAATGACCGTTATTCCACGATTATCTGGCGCCTACTATAGAAAGCTGACATTTAGAATAATAAAAGCTGATGTTTTATGGCGTAACATTGAGCAACAGCTAAGACATTTTTTTTTGTTTTTTTTTTGTTCTAAAGCTTTTGTTCTTCGAAGCCAACATTTACGCATCAGTAAGTGCTGTATTCAATTAAAAATGGGTGTCGAGAACCACGTGTCTTTTACGAACTATAGTATTTTTTTAGGATACACAAACAGGCTTATATTTTTACTGAAATACATATCAATTCGTCCGAGTCACTGTAATAGGATTCTAAAACTATCAGTTAAACTAATTCATCCTTTCAGTTACCTGGTATTCAAGGGAAGTTTCAGCGCAATTTTAATTTATCATGTTAAGGCGAGGCCAAACGAGCGTAATTTTTTGAGTTGTGAGTCGCGTAAAATAAGTCGCGGAATTTAAGTTGCATTCGGCCGACTCATGCGCATTGTATCAACCAAATTGCGTTCGGGGGAGTCGTTCACATAAGCTATGGAACCGTCCACACATCAGTCTTTCTCTATTTAGTGGATTTACCCAGCTTCTCTTTCTCTTCCTGCCATCTTCTAATGATTAGTAAATGCATAATATTTTAATTGATCCATTGCAAACACCTCGTACAAACGTTGGATAGTAACTGAAATTACGTCCGTCCGTCTGGCAGCAAAACCAAATTTCAGTTGAACGTAAATTGCGCAACTCAAAATATCCGACTCACGTCTCATAAAATTACGCTCGTTTGAGGTACAGGCGAAAAGTAAACAAAATACTAAGATTAAACTTGATTTTCATCTCTGTGAGCTGATACATAGTTTCACGTCAACGGCTGTAAGCAGAGAGTTACATACCAAACTTCAAACTCAAAGAGACATATACTTGAGATATTACTCTGCAGCTTCACAGATAACGCAGTAAACAATGACTTCTCTGCTTTGGGAGTCCATTTCGGTTTGCTTTCAGCTGTCTTTCGGTAATCTTTCTTAATATGACTACTTTTTTTAGAGCAAAAACACTGTGGAGGTTTCTTTACCGCAAACGCATTGGATGATCATCGCGCTTACTATCGTGTCGCTGCTGCTCCTGCAAAAGTTTAGACTTAACCACATTGCTTGTCAACTTTGTTTGTGGCATTCTCCAAAGCCATGAATGATAAGGGGGTCAAAGTCCGGGGTAAACCGCTCAACATGATTGCAGCTAAAAACTGCATCAAACGCGTTCCTAATGTCTGTAAGCTGCTGCCCAAGCTCAACTATTTTAGTTAGGTAACTCTGCATACTCTCCGCCTTACTCAGCTTCTCACCATACAGCACTCTTAACGATGCTAGTCTCCTGCACACTTTATCTTCGTAAGCGCGTTGCAAGATATTTCACGCTTCAAATGCCGTCTTCGCGATGCGAATTTGTGACAACGCGGACGGACCGACCGATAAGCAAATTTTTGCCTATGCCTTTTGATTCTTCTTAGGGTCTTCGTTTCCATTTTCGTGCATGTGTCTTCGTGCAAAAGGACGTTCTTCAACATGAACTTCCTCTAGTTGTAGTCTGTAACCTGATCCAGTTTGTGGCCGATATATCCGATTCTCTAGACCAAAGACTGGAGGTGGATGCGGTATACACGGACTTCAGCTGTGCTTTTGATAAAGTTAGTCACTCACTACTTTTGTCAAAATTAGCAGCTAATGGCGTACATGGATCATTGCTGAGGTGGTTTGCATCGTATCTAGAACAGAGGACACAGAATGTTGTCTTGAATGGTTACGTGTCAAAGCCATATGTATCCATCTCGGGTGTTCCGCAAGGATCCCATTTAGCACCAGTCTTATTTTTGCTATTCATAAATGACTTGGGGCAGGTTATCAAAACCTGCAAATTCTTAATGTTTGCCGATGACCTTAAGATCTACATGCCAATCATGTCAACAAATGACTCTGTGGCGATGCAACATGACTTAGATCAAATAGTAGATTGGTGCAATAGAAATGGCATGACCTTGAACGCTAAAAAATGCTTTCATATAAAATTTTCAAGAAAGAAAAAAGCTAGCGTAACATCTTACAAAATTAATTTCGCCTTAGAGTCACCAAATAACCATTCCTTAGATATATTTGGTGACTCTAAGGCGAAATTTAATTCGAGAATCCTGGCTTCCCTGCGTGCTATCAAGTCTCCTGATCAAGTCAGTTGTCCAAAAAGTTAACTTCGTTTTATCTGTATTCCCTGGACTTCTACTGTTATGTTCTCCGTTTTATTGTATGTATTGTATGTTATTGTTTTTATATCGTGTCTCTTTGTAGTAGTGTATAAATAATCTGACGTGTTTTTGTCAATGTTGTGTTTGCCCGTAATTGGCATATATATTAGAATATTACCATAAGACTCAATGTATCTATGTCCATATATGTGCTGTGGGTGAACCTTATAAATAAATAAATAGTCTTTGATGTCTTGCAGCTTCTCAATCTGCAGTCCCACAGAAGCCATAGTCATTGTGCCCAATGACGTGGTCGTGACGTGAAAAAGTGACTCACGATAAATTCTTGTTTTCTCAGTAAAAATAATTACGTTGCAGTGTGCAGACAATACCCCGGGGGGCCGTAACCAGGTAAATTTAGGGCGAAAAGTAAAAAAAATACTAAGATCAAACTTAATACATAGTTTCACGTCAATGACATATACTTGACATTGACAGGTTGACTTACAAGTGTATTCGTTTATAGAAAACAATCCAATAGTTGGGCCTCGCCCTTAACTTCTAATTTCTTACGCTTTGTCATTGTTGCTGTTTTGTCCATACGAACAAAATAGAATAAAATGTTTTTATTTAGTAATCAACCTATCACTTAGCGTCGCGACAGAGTTCTACAAGTTTTTAGGCTTCATACAAGACGGCGTAGTTGTCATAATTTTCGATTCCAAATTTGTTTAATTTATAAAACCGTTAATACTTATGCAGACATTGAGTCAATATTTATTCAGCAGAAAAGAGCCATAACAGCCATTTACAACCTCCGTTGGCGCGATTCTCTAAGGGAAGTGTTTAAGAATATTAACATTATGACGGTACTTTGTCAGTATATCTATGAAAACATCATGTACGTTAGAAAAAATCTGCATCTTTTTAATAAACGAGGCGACAGACATAACTGTGTCACTACAAATAGGAACCAACTAGTTCAGCCAGATTTTAGACTTGCTAAAGTAGTTACATGTTTCATGGGGTCCTGTTTAAAATATTACTGTAGCGGCATCAATGCCGCCACATGAAAAACTAAGAAACGAAATTTGTACGGCAACAAAAAGAACCGCAACGTCATCTACGACAAACTAACAATGAAATCTTGCATCGAGCAAGCACAGTTCTCCGTGCGATTCGAATATATACAACAGTCCAAATATTAACACAACCCACCAGACACAACAACCGTCTGGTTCGGAGGATCCTCCCCTTTCAGTGGAGGTGTGCGAGACTTTATTCTATGTACCGCATACCTCTATATAACAATAAAATATCTCCCCCGATATTAAAACTAAGTGAAACAAAATATTAATCTTGTATTAAACGCACACTATATTATAAATTGAGAGATTACATTGAAGATAAAAATGCTGGTCCAGCTCCGCAGCCACTAGGGCGTACAAACTAATCTTATAGCAGTTGTTGAATATTGTAAGAACATCTAATTTTTAAACCCCGACGCAAAAACGGCGGGTTGTTTTTTTAATATTTTTTTTATTTGAGATGGTTTTGCTCTTGACTCTAGTCTAGGTCATAGATGACAGAGAAAAAGTCGAAGATGGAGCGAGCTTACCCAGAAGAAGCCTGTTCACTGTAATTTTGAAGAGAATAGGGTTGTATGCGTTCGGAAACACAGACGCAGGTTCCTTTGCTGTGCGCATAATAAAAGACGTTTGGAAACGTTTAGTGGAATGGCAACAACGTAGGGATGGTAAATTGCAGTGCGTCTAGATGTCCAATGGTAGAAGTGGGCCGATAGGATGAGGTCGTGGAGTTCCTGGACACTCTCCCCGAAGTACAATCTGTAGAAGACCGACAAGCAGGCAACCTTGCGGCGATGAGCCAAGCTATGAAACTTGGCTTCCACCAGTTTTACGTCGCCAATGAGTCTCTTAGGTCTGCGTTCCACCGAGTCAAGCGCGGTAAGTTGATATTTAGTTGAGCCATCCCAAAGGTGGCTGCAATACTTCATGCATGATCGGACTTGTGCATTGTAAAGGGTTAAAAGCTGTCCAGGCGTGAAGTATCGCTTCACTCTGTTTAGGATGCCAAGCTTTCTGGCCGCGGTTTGGGTTTCGTGCTCAACAATCTCAATCTCAATGTTTACGCCGAAGTTGAGACTCCAGCCGGGGATTGCGGATGTCGCATACGTTCCCGTGATCCCCGGCGTAGGTGGGAGATGGAACACTGGGGTGGTTTTATTCAGTAAGAGTCTGACAGACCCCTCCACCCGCCCCAGGGTGGAGGATTTCCATGAGGATTTCCCACCGAGATCAAAAAAAAAAAAAAATGGGTGTCAAATCCATGCCTAGGAGCTCGAGCCAATCGGTTATAGGGACAGATGTACCCCGAAAAGTAGGAGTTAGGGCACCCATATTGACCGCTATTACACTAACACGTGATTTAAAGAAAAATGCGGTTTCCTGAGGCGAAGACGTTTGACCCAAAGAATCGTACCTATATTAAACAAAAAGGATCAATACATTTTACTTTTTAAAGTTTTTTTGTCGGGGGCTTTTTTAGTTTTTAATATTTTGTTATTTTTCGCTTATAGCTCTATGGTTTAAAAGTAACATTTTTCAAAAATGAGATTCGTTCTTTCTCGCACTTGGCCAGTTTTTTTTAGACATCTTTTTGAGGCGCGAGTGGAACACAACGCGCCTAGACCGTTCCGTTTGTTCTAAACCCTTGATCCTAGACTTCATATGAAAGTATCTATGTATTTTCATATGATGTCATTTCACAGACTTAGAACGGTCGTCGTACGCGGTTATAGCCCATATGCTCGCAGTTTCCACGCCTGCGCACACAATTTTGGCAACATCGCATGCCATGCACGGAGTTTATTCATAATCAACATCATTTCAACCGTTGCATGTCCACTGCTGGAAATAGGCCTCTTTAAGTATCGCCATGTCAACCGGTTCTGCGCGTCCCGCAATCGACGGTTTTCGAGGCCTTCATCAGGTCTTCGGTTTACCTTGTGGGAGGCCTTCTAACGGCGCGTCTTCCGGTACACGGTCGCCACTCCAGAAAATTCAAAATTCAAATTCAAAAGTCATACATTCAAATTAGGCTGAGTGCCAGCATTTTTTGAACGTCAAAGTTCTACATAAAGACAGTCCCCCAAAACGCCCGACCGTCACCACTTCCTAGTGTTTAAGCTAGGAAGAAGAAGTGGCGCAACAAACTCCCCAGCAACAAGATAATAATAAGTAGTATAATACAATAAGTGATTTTTCGGGTTATATCGGTAACTTTCGTTCTCCTGCGTAAATCTTCATTTCTGGTTCGATGCCATATGGGAACTCCATGCGAATTTAATCGCCCTTTGGGTGACTTTAAGTCTTTTGATGAGGCCCACTGTAAGCCAAATACTTTTTAATAAAAATAATATATATTTTTGACCAACACCTAGCACGGTCATGGTATGATACAGTCATGTCATGGTGTCATACAGTCTAGTGGGCAGTGTCCTTTAAACTGACTCGCAGTTGGTAGGTTTTGTCTAAGTTATCTTGTCATTTGACTAATGTACTAAAATAATGTAAGAACATGACAAGGCAGAATGACAAAGTATAAATTATGATCAAAGTTAATTGATTTTCTTCGACGAACGACCTTACTATATCAATATTTCCATACGAAGCATCGAAGAATGAGCGTTTGAACATGCTCAAAATATTTCAAAAACGTAAAACTGCCCAAAATCCCACATTTCAAGTGCTACTCAACAATCGACTAGAAAAGGAAGTTCAAAAGATTGTGCATGCTTTTAATTTCGCACTTCAGTTGTTTCTCTCTTCAAAATACTATGTGCAAAATAATCATATTTATCGAAGAGGAAACAAATATTTACTATTGTCTTTTTGCCATACATTATTCATGATTGCATTGTGTATACATCGAACGTTTGTCATAGACGTCAGGGATGTGAATATGAAAAAATCAGAAAACGATTTCATTTCAGTTCTTGGCGCTCTTTATTATATCATCCAATCAGCTTGTTTCGCAATGCTATTCATTTTGGACATTGTGCATAAACGAAAACATGTTTTTCTTATTTTGAAGATTCAAACTATCCATAAGAGTATAAATTTGAAAGACAGTATCAAACGATACGTTGTTTGGAACTGGATTACACTCGTATTTTCAATATGTGGAGATACTTATTTACATGTGATTTATTTTTTATTTGGTGTCAAGTCAAGTTTTGTAGAAATTGCCCAACAATTTATTTGTGATATTACGTTTATTACATTCGATGTAAACTACATTATAGCTATCCGAATGATAATATTATTTAAAAAAATTCTCGATGGATGGATTAAAGAAACCCTCATGTTAAATGGTGATGAAAATATTAAAAAACAATGTGACAAATTGCTTGAGATATACCAACATATTTTAAATGCTTACAATTCGTATAAAATCATTTTCCAGGTGTTGGTAAGTGACGATTCGTCTTCTGCTACTAAAACATGAATCCAAGTCTTCACTAAAATAACCACTTATTGGGTCCCATTAAATAATAGGCGACATTGCGACAGAATGGTCGGCCATGACGAAGATATCCTCTATCTTCGATGAATAAACTGGTTCCCGTTCCGCAAAAAAAAACGGATATATACTGTTATATGTAACGGAGAGGAACCCATTGACAAGCAGTGGAAAATAACAGGTTACTTAGATGGATAGGAAGAGAAATGCTTAAAGATAAATTACTTATTGAAAGATCCAGACTTTCAGCATCAGAAAACTATAAGACAGCTATTGAAATAAAGTTTTTCGTAAGTGTCGTCATCTTTACAATCATGGGTTACTTCAATTATAAATATTTGGTTTGTTTTGTTTTCAGACTGTAAGCCAAGTAATAGTAAAATTTCTCCACGTTATGCTATACTATTACTTTATCATATTCGAGATAAAAAGACATATTCTATCGAAAGACGAAGTGAGTACGGAAACGATAACTTACGTCTTTAAATTGTTTGCTCATAAAATATTGCTGTCTAACATGTATCTTATTAGAAATATTTTTTAGCCAGCATTCTTCGGTGTGGATTCAGTAATATTTCTTCTCAAGAATATAATACTTATAATAATACATGGCATATACTGTGAGAGGTTCTATATAACTATTGAGGAAGCTGAGACGTCGTGTATACAGCTTATGGCGAACGGGGATTGTCCAAGTAAGAATATTTGAAAGTCATAACTGGGGAATGAACCAAATATAGAGGGTAAAGTTTAAAATTAAGATGAACATTGAGATGACAATTATCGGGGAAGTATGAAAGAATAAGACATGCTCTGCCTAGGATAAAGAAAAGTGGAAGTACAATATAGATCGCGCTAATAGTCAGCGAGAAGTATTCAAATATTTTCTTTTATATATAAGTCATAACAAGTTTATTTTTTTACAACGTGTAACAGAAACACGCAAAATTCGAAAATGTGTCGTTGTATGTACTTATCCTTTTGAACAATTTTACTACGGGACCAACACTAAATTCGCGAACAAAAAATCGACCGCACCATACATTTATAACTTCACAAAAAGTTGTTGTTTGAGAAATTGAAAGCTTTGTGCCGTTTGTAAAAGTTGTGTGATATTTTCTTATATTGATATTTTCGTACAGGGAGTCAAAAGCACTTTTGCAAGAGCGTGCTACTGGCCAATCGAACGTTCAGTAAGATGACCGCGTGTGGCCTGTTCCATGTAGATGCTGCGTTACCAATATGTTTGATGGAAGTTATCACAAATTACGCTGTTGTACTGTGGCAATTCACTTTTATGTCAAGTTAATAATAATATTATTCAAGAATAGTGAATACTGTCCGCAACCACCACGAGGAGCCAAGTAGAAATCGTCTAAAATGAATTGTCATCATACATACATTATAGTGTAATATTGATTATGCGAGCCCTACAATATTAGAGTTGTTCGCTCAGTAACGAAGTTACGGTGTTTTTTTTAATTTGCTAATGCGTTCAGACTACCAATAAAGTTTGATACAATCTACTTTTGTTTTTAATATAACCAGACGTTATTGGTTTTTTTCTTTTTGACTGATTGATTTGATTTCTAGACTTCTTGAAAATATTCGAACCAGGCCAATGAACAACAAAATTAAATTGTTGAATCAATGAAAATTCAAAAATCGTGAAATGTTATTCATATTTTTTTATTTAGTTATATTTATCAGTTATTCAAATTCAAAATTCAAAAGTCATTTATTCAAATTAGGCTGAGTGCCAGCACTTTTTGAACGTCAAAGTTCTTCATAAAGACAGTCCCCTAAAACGCCCGCCCGTCACCACTACTCTATAGAAGCAATAGAACGCCATCCTTAAATATGACCACGCTCTTCTGGAACACCCTGTATATATGTACTTCTTACATCCTAACCTTTTAACTTTATTCGTGTTTGTTTAGTTCAGACACAGCGTTCCTTATTTATGCTTGTATACTTAAAATTATGTTTCTCACTGAATTATTAACAGGGCTGCCCACGACTTTGCCACATGGAGGAAAAGTACCTTAAATACTGTATGTACCTACAAATTCCCAAAAAGGTGTGAGGAGCCTTCAAGGCATTTACTAGGAAAAACCGAGCTCAGAACGAGAGACATTATTTTCAGTATTTACAAGGAGGGTCATGTTTTTTGTGGAAAATCTTAACATCGCGACTCAGCGGAGTGACGTCATTACTTAAACGTATATCCATACATACAAACGTATCAACAAAATAACCATACCTACCCAGATAGAGTATGAAGAAATTCCAGTAGTTGTAAAAATTTCGAAAAAACATAAATTGCCGCCGTAAGCATGGACGATGCCAGGGTTGCGGGATTTGTTCGAAAGAGTCACCGCGGCCCTGAAACGCAAAGGGCTTTAGAAGGAACACGGATGGGTTTTAGTCAGTAAGAGTCTGACACGCCCTTCCGCTCCACCCAGAGTGGAAGAAGTCATTTGATGATTTCCCATACTTAAAAAAAAAAAAGCATGGACGATGCAATTCAGTAACTGTAAATGAGATTTAGAGACAGGTTAGCTAACATAATTGTAACTCCTTATTGTAATTTATACGGGTGTACAAAAAAGAGGAACGTAACTAATTACTTAAACTAAATACTAAATAATTTATACACGGTTTAAATTTATATTATATGTTAATTTAAAAGCCTACCAATACTTGGGATGCCGTCTTGTACACCTCGGAAGATTTCAAAAATGTTTTTAAATGTTTCAAACAATTTCATACCATATTTTTCATCATTTTCTCCCTCATGAAACATTTGAACACTTTTTATCCATTCCTCGAGATATTTCCTTAGTTATAAATAATTCGAATAGCATAAAAAAATTCCACATCGATACAGGTAATTCACAAAAAAAGTTAACGACAGTCAGGTACACAAACGCCATGTTAAAAGTAGTATTGATAAACATGTTGATGCCAAACATAGTGGAAACGGAAATCCAATTCCAAGATATAAAACTGACGACATTTTTTCTAAAATCTATGCTTTTATGCATAATCTGGATCAAAACGATAAGCAAGATGTGGCTAAGAACGAAGCACAATACAAAACTAACAGAACGAGAAGAGAGAAATACATACGAGTATGAAATAATTATCACAGTAATGGAATCTTGTTGAAAAAAGTCGTCCATCCGATTTTTGTGAATAGTCCTAGGAAACAGTAAAGCAGGCACCTAAAACCTGTGGTATAATATAGCACTTCCTTGTGATCGAAGTTATATAATAATCTTGTTTCCGTTATTTTGAAGACAGCAATAAAGTCAGCCGAAAGTTGAAAGGATAAAATATTCTTTGGACTTCTTTTTCTATTTGATTGTTTTAGATAAAACTTCCACTGGTCATTGGTACTACTCGATATATTTTAAACATTATAACAACTTTTTACCGACTTATTCTGCCCAATGGTAAATGCTATGTGTTTATCGTTAGGTAAGATAATATTTGAAATAAAACTACTACATTTATTGTGATGATGTTTGTTTGATAATTGTTGAATGCATTAATCGTGAGGTCAACACAAAATTTTAATTTCCGTTATGAACGTTTGGCAAAAGTCTCCATACAATGGGTGCCCGAAGATGGACGGTGCTGCCGAGGCCAGCCCAGAAAAAGGTGGCGAGATGACCTGGATGCGCATTATGAGGGCTGGCGTGAAGTGGCGCAGGAAAAGAATACTTGGAAGGACTTGGGGAAGGCCTTTGCCCATCAGTGGGACAGTGTAGGCTAAAACAAAAAAACTGTCATGTGGCATTACTTAACCGTCTGGTCGGAGGATCTTGCCTTTTCAATGGAGGTTTGCGGGACTTTCCTATACTGGTGACCCTCGACATTAAACGTCTGTGCAGCCTTCGTGCAGAGCTACTTCATCATGACCTCAAGCTTTTGTGCTGCGAGTCATACAGCCAGCCAGTACCTACGGCTTCTACAAGTATCCTGACCACCAGCATTCCTGGTCAGCATCCTCAGCCTCTATCATCACCCTCAAACTCATCAGCAACCTAGGCAAACTGCACCTTAGGCGAGTCTTCAAGAACCTTGAAGAACCTCTCCTGTCGATGCCAGCAGTCAAGTTATTAAGATTCACGGCAACGCTTCGACCCACTGGAGCCAGGAACAGCACTCCAACTCACTGGATTGTGTGGATGTCTTTCAAAAATATTAGGAGTTACTCAAACCATTTTCACATTAAGAAATCCGTTTCCAAAATATTAAGCTTTAAAGCAGTATTGGAAATGGGCTCGAAATCAAATTTGAAATTGGCGCCATATTGACATGAGTGTTATTTTCATAGGTATGGTAACTACGGAACCACACGGCCCGTACTGTGTGTGGCCCGACACTTGGCCGATTTTTACTTTTTGAATATTGAATGTGATGTTCAGTCCTTGAACTTCAAAAGTCAAAAAAGTCAAAACGTTTATTTCAATTAGGCCATTAAACGGCACTTTTGAACGTCATCGTTTACAGTTCAGTAAAAATAATAGAATTACATTAATAAAGTGACTCTACTGTCCATTCGGAAAGGTAGATTCTTATGGAGAAGAACGGACAAGAAACTCCATAGTTACTCTTTTCAAATAATGATTTTACAAAATTTGGTTTACAAAAATTAATTTAATATTATGTGAGGACGATGCACCCAGAGTATGTTACTTATAAGAACAAAGTATCACCAGCAGAGGTAAACTTATTAATTTCCTAAAGAAATTTAGGTAAATGGTACTCACATATTTACAAACATTGGAACCATTAATTAAACAACAGTGTGTGAGTCAACAGAAAAATAAAAACACAAAAAAAGAAACAGTATATCTATAAAGTTAATACATAAATCAACCAGTTTGACCTTCACCCTTGATTGTCCTATGGAGCAGGACCAGCATGTTTCAATAAGACTGATGGGACCATTTGGTGATTAATAACCCTCTTGTCTATTGAGCTATATTTTATCATTTCCACTTACTTTCGTCAGAGAGTAATCACTATCGTTGGGCCGAAATAAAATTATGTTCCTGCCAGTCCCACTTCTTTTGCTGAATATACATATCTTTATGTCATCATCATCATATCAGCCGAAAGACGTCCATTGCTGGACATAGGCATTATGAACAGTAAAGTTATTTAAGAAAACTAAAATTACCATGCATTACATAACAGTAACAGTTTCAGTTCCTTACGTATTTATTAATTTTATTTATTCATATACATATTTTAAAATAAATCTGCAATTGTTTTAAAGTCCTCATCAAAGTTTTTTAGGAAAGATAAAGATTGGATGCGTTCCACAAAAACGGCCCCGTATGAGTTGGTAGGGCTAACCAACCAGCGTTCTTACTGCAGAACAGGCCATGGTGCCCGAGGCGGTCGACTGCTTCACAGCATTGACACCGATGTGGAACACCCAGACGCAGACACGTAGCGATGCGGAAAGTATTGACATTAAGCATAGTACCTATATTGGGTGACGGTAGTGCCTGTAGCCGAAGACCCGACTTCCATTCACCCACAGCCAGCAGGCAGGCACGCTCCGCAGTATTGCTGGTCGTAAGTTTTCCATAGAATGCTGTCCCATTAATCCCTTGAAACGACTTTTCAATTTGGTAAGTAGTAGTAAGGAACCCTTATAGTTTCGCCATGTCCGTCTGTCTTTCTGTCTGTCTGTATGTCCGTCCGTCCGCAATTTAGCTCAGAGACGCGTAGTGCTGGAAAGTTGAAATTTGGTATGAGTATACATATTAATCACGCCGACAAAGTGGTAAAATAAAATCTTGAAATATATGTTTCTACATGTAAAGTGGCGATTTTTTTTGTCTACCCCATGGTGTGAGATGTCGTTGGATCGTTGTCGTTGGTTGTTTAAAAATATTGAGGGTTTTACTAAAACCATTTTTCCATCCAAGGATCCGTTTGCGTAATATTAAGGTTTGAAGTGCTAACATTTTTGTAAGAGTGGAATGGTTGTTTTAAGAGACGTAAAAAAACATGGTAGTAGCATACAATAATGAATTTATAAGGAAAACTATCACAGCTACTTAGCTGTGATAAAAAAATCCATTCCATCCTAATAATTCCATTTTTTAAGTTGGTCGAGTATTTTAGTTAACTTGCAAAGTCTACTTAGGCTTTGCAAGTTAACGAATAATAGTCGACCAACTTAAAAAATGGAATAATTAGGATTTTTTACTGACCCAGTGGTAAGTAAAAAAATCCTAATAATTCCATAGAAAATAATTAAAACCAAGTGCATTTGTAATTTTGTAATCTAATAATAGTGAAGTACATTTTACTATTTTTCTGACATGGTTTAGGAGACGGGTAACGACGGAACCCTACACTGTGCGTGGTCGGACACGCACGTGGCGTCCATTCTCCTTAATCAACTCTGTTTTCCTTAGAACGTTATTGATTTATACGATCTGGAAGTTTTTTTTTACGCTGCTCAGTTTATTATTTATGTGTTATGTAGAACGATCGATACCGATATCTGTCATTACTCACTATTACCGCCTAGTGTAATACCTGACCGCCACCGCTGCTGGTACCAGCTGACAAAATTTTGACAATTGGCAAACATTATATTTGCTCGTTCTACTGCTCGAGTGACGATTTTTAGACTCTTGAAATTGAGCTATCATAACGCTGAGTTTCATATCGATTAGCGTCACTTTCATCCAACATGCAAGCACTTCTTATACGTACTCAAGTTGCAGTGACTTTTTTTTTAATGATGGGAAATCATCAAATGACTTCTTCCGCTCTGGTTGGAGCGGAAGGGCGTGTCAGACTCTTACTGACTAAAACCCATCCGTGTTCCTTCTAAAGCCCTTTGCGTTCCAGGACCGCGATGACTCTTTCGAACAAATTCCGCAACCCTGGCAGGCTCTGGCCCTAGCGGGCCCCGTCTTCTATGCTGACATCTCTTTGAGGCGCGCGTGAAACACAACGCGCCATCAACCCCGGCCTGGTGGTGATCAGATAGCAAGCCTCCCAACGCTCGCCGTCCGCCGCCCGCGCCTAAGGCGGCCGTGGATCACCCTGCGAGTCCCAACGCCCGCGGCGTCTTCTTCTGTAGCGGCGGTTGGGGCGAAGGCCTTGTCTCTCCCTCACGCGTCCCGCCTCCTTCTTCGCTAGCAATACTGCTTCGCAGAAGGAGGTGACCGCTTCCCAAGCCTCCTCGCTCCGGACCATGGATTCAACTAGGGCCGGACGCGAGAGGTCGCCGCCGCCGATCGCCTCGACGAGGACACGGCGGTGCTCCGCACAAGCAGGTACCTCCCGAAACAGCCGTGTCCGGTAAGTACCTGCGTCAGGCGGAAGGTGAGGACGCCGTGGCGTCCTCACGCTGCAATTTGCTGCGGTAGCAGAGTTTCGCCCCAGCGAAGCGCCTCCACGCGCCACGCATAGACGTGCGCGAGGGCTCTCGCCTCTAGAAGGTACAGTGACTTGAGACCGCATTTCGGACTCAAGCAGTTCGGTTTCAAAGTTATTTTTTTACTTGCTGCGACATATTCTCTATGTTTCTACCTCTTCTTGAAGTTGCACAATATTTTATCGGAAACGTTAAGTTGGTCAAAGGTAATAGGAGGTTGTTTCTCCAGATTTCAATCACCAAGACCTGAACACCAGTGTGTTCAATTAGGTCTTGGTGATTAAATGTACAAAGTACGATTCGGAATTATATCTCTTTCCGACCTTCATGTGGGCGGGGTCATTCATGGGTCAAGCCATGAACTTTTAGGTATTCAGGAACATAAAACAGTTTCTAAATTAAACATGAGTCATACATCATGAATCATGCATGAATTTTAAAAAAGCCTTTCTTCACACTTTCAGACTAAAGTACGTATTACTTAAGTGACGAAGAGTCAGTAAGTATATCGTAGTTTTTCAGATTTCATTATTATCACGACTGACGATTAAAATTTACCTAAAACACGTCTTAAGTTTGAAAATGTTAATGTTTCATTTATGTGATCTTTTTGTCCTTTTTGATCCCTTTTGGATGAGAATGAAATGGAACTGCCAATACAGAATTTTTCAGGAATTTCTCATTAAAAACCTTGAAGTTATTTATTCTGCGGTAAAATTATTTTTTTAGAGAAGATCAAAGCTCGATCCAATAAAGCAATCTTCAGTCATGTTTTCATGGTAAGCCTTTGGATAAGCACCTTGTGACGCTCTGATACGTTATTTTTGTCGTTTATATTATAAAACCTTGGGACTTTAAATTAACTATTCCATTATAAGTGAAGTCAAGAAAATGATTATTTGAAGAATTGAAGAAACAGTGAAGTCTTCAAATGATTATTTTTTCATCGATAGTTTGACTTGAGAATGGGCAGCAGCATTCTCTGTGCATTCATTCAGCTACACTGCGATCGCCAACCCGCCTGCCAAGCGTGGCGATCATGGCAACCCCCCCCCCCCTTTGAGATAGAACGAGAAACAATATCAGTCGGCATAGAAAAGAGTTGCGGAATATGTTCGAAAAAGTCGCCGCGGCCCTGGAACGCAAAGGAAATTAGGAGGACACGGATGGGTTTTAGTCAGTAAGAGTCTGACACTCCTCATGTCCATCCAAATATGTATTGTTTTGACATCACAGAAACATAAAAAAAAGTTAAAATATGCACACATAATGTCTTCCTGCTTTGTACCGGCAGTAAAAGCATGCCAATATTTACGAACTAAAAAGGAACCTTTACACACCCTTCTCGGCACTTGTAGTATGTTGTTTAAAACACCATTCCCTACAACGATGCCAGAATTCGCTTATACACGAATTATTTTCCCTATTTGGCAATTTCCATCCACCACAGCATCTGTCTTTTCTGAACTCGGGCTTATTTTACCATTTTGTATGCGACGACTAAGATATTCAATTTTACTGCATATAAACTTAAAAACAATATAATACTGTCTGTTTCTTCTGGCTTATCTCCGAAACGGCTGGGCCGTATTTTACGGGACCATAAAATCCATTAAATACTTTTCACGCGGGCAAAGCGGCGTGCCAAATATGAAAACACCGATGCACCGTGGTGGTTTGTCAAGTAGTAAAAACTGCGCCTAAGTGGTCGAGTCACTCACTAATAGGTAATTAAGTACAATTAAATTATTATTTAATAAATTACCATTGTGTGTGCGATAACAAACAAAACACTATCCATTCATAGCACAATTAAATTTATTAAGAAATTACTTGTATATCGATTCACTTCAGTTTTACTTCAAACGACCTGTCCCGCAATACAAACATGTTTTGGTATTTCAAAAACAATTCAAAATTAAACAGAATCACTGATCTCATCGAGAACTTGCCAACAGGTTCATCTAACAAAATATTACTTAATAACGTGATTGAAGAAGATTTAAAATCTATACTAAAACCGTTGAATCTGATGCAAAGTCTTTTCTTCTGCGCGAAGTATTCTATTCGTGATAACATTGTCACTTCTAATAGCTTTCTTTACAACTGTATGCGAGTGTTCTGCATGATAGTAATTGGGTGTGTTTATTTGTACTGTTTGAATCTCTATTTCATACAGTTTAATGATGCATGGGGAATTTACAATTCACTCTATTGTTCGATTCTTTCTACCGACTACATGTTATCCTTCATCGGGGATTTAGTTAACACCGGTGTGAACATCACAAAATGCAGTATTAACATATTGATGGTCTCTAAAATCCAACACATGCTCAGAATCTTACAAATAAATGGAAATAAACTCGAAAGTTTCATTGTGGGCAACTGGAAATATGTTATCTTCCTTAATATTTTTTGCATTAGCTTTATCTATGTGTACTCCTTTATTTTTGACCTAGGTATTTGCGAGATTATTGCAATTTACGCTAACATTACTTTTGATATTAACGTAGTGTACGCTTTGCTGGTATTGAAATTAGTACAGCACATAGTTCGTGAGTGGAATGAAAAAATTAAAAAATCTAGAAACAATGAAGAATTGAAAAGAGAAGAGACCTGGAAAACGATGTTTGATGCATATGTGCATATACAAGAAACTTACATGATCATAGAGGCAACTTTTCAACACATGGTATGGTTATTTTATTATTAAAAATAAGAAATGAATAAAATACAACTTAAAATAGGGTTACTTTTAATTTTTTCAAGCTTAGTTGTGCATTCATTGGTATTTTCTAGCCTATTCTGTCTGTATCTTCGGGACAAAGGCCTTTCATCATTCTTTTTTCAACTTTCCTATTAGCAGTTGAAATTATGTCTGTGTATTACGTCCGCCTACACATTTCTTGGTCATGCCCGCAGTGTAATTTTTTAATGGAAAATATTTTCATTTTAAATACCAGAGCGCCTGTTAAGTTGAACATTGTAACGATGTACTTCACATCTAGTTATTTTTCAGATTGTTTTTTACGTGGTTTTAGCTGCTTACCAGAGTTTGCGGAACCTAGCAATGGCATTAACTTTAAGAAAGTTAATAGCCGGTGGCAATTTCAAAGTAAGTACATTGCCGAAATACTAATCATCTCCATTTTTAAAGACATGTACTACAAAAAGTATCGTTGCATGTTTTAGTACGTCAGTCTACTTTTTGTAATTCAATTTTGGAACATTAAGAATGCCATCGTTCTTATATGCTTAAGCGTGGAATGTGAGAGATTCTATGCAGTAATGAGAGATGTTCAAAGTACCTGTGTAATGCGCATGTAGTCAAGAAATTGTTTTGGTAAGTTATTTATTCCCATTTGCAGTTTCCGACAGTGTTTCGTTACTAACTCCAGACCTTCGTGTCTTTTGGCGCAGGTCTTTTGAGCGATATCTTGTTTGATTCGGTAGAAAGTTAAATATCTGTATTTTATTAGATTCCGTTGATCTTTTCTGATTAATTTTGTTCCGGAATCTAAGAGAGTTTTATGATAATTCAGGAACTCGTTGAGTTTCAGTACCTCATTGTCGCTACTGTAAATTCTAGTTTTAAGAGTCGTATTGTTTGGGAAACGTGTGGCGAGCTTATTTCAAGCCATGGAAATTAAATCAAATAGTATTATAAGGATTTTGGTATTACATAATTACTTAATTAATATGGGTTAAATTCCGGGTTTGGCAATTTCGGACATTAATTAAAACTATTTTTCAGACAGAAGACTTTGCAAGAACATCCAACGTTTACAGAAGGCATCATACAAGAAGATTAGCGCATGCGGCTTGTTTATCATAGACGCTGGGCTACCTCTACAGTTGGCAGGCTTTATTACTTCTTACACTATTGTTTTATTAGAGTTTGTTTATCTATAACTATACTTCTGGACACATCTATTGGCCCACCTTGTATTTTCAGTTTCGTTTGGTCCTAGCAAAAAATTTATATTAGGTCGAGCAAAAAGTTTTTATGCAGTTTTGAACCTGGCACATTCACAATTTCATTCAATAGTCTTTTTTTGAATTTCGAACACAGAATTTAAAGAAACAAAAGACAATTTGGAGCCTGTTTGTTGATATCAAACAATCGAATACTAAGAAAACTTGGTTTTATTGGTTTACTTGGATTTGATTCTTGAAAAAGTGATTGATATCTTTGGTTTTGCAACAAACATTACTTATTCTTAACATTAAGGTGAGGTTCTATCAATAATCTATGGATACTTCACCTGAAGTCGCCGCCCAAGCTGTGGCACTTATTCAGGCCGGACACAGCCAAAGAAACGTGAGTGCTCAACTTAATTTAAGTCGATCTGCGGTCCGAAATGTTTATCGGAGGTACCTAGAGACTGGCGGCTTTGTTCGTCGCCAAGGAAGGCCACGATCTCGGGTCACAACTGAAAGGCAGGATCGATTCATCGTGACGACCAGCTTGAGAAATCGTCACCTTACCTCCATTGAGATACAAAACCAACTTCGCGACTTCCACGGAGTATCTGTGAGCGCTCGAACTGTTCGGAGAAGGTTAAAAGAACGCGATATGGTACCACACAAGCCAGCTAATGGGCCCAAACTAACGCGAGCCCACCGAACAGCGCGCCTTCATTTCGCACGCAGTCATTTAAATTGGACACAGCAAGATTGGAGCCGTGTACTCTTTTCTGATGAGTCTAAAATTGTGTTACGTGGCAACGATGGAAGGAAGAAGGTCTACCGACGTAAGGGAGAGCGTTTCGCACAATGCTGCTTTGAAGAGAGGGTTGCTTATGGCGGTGGCTCATGGACTGTCTGGGGCGGTATATCCGCGAGCGGCAAAACTCAACTTGAGGTTGTTACAGGACCAGGGCTGCCAACATTAAATGCTGACAGGTACATTCGTGAGTGCTTAGAACCTCACGTGATACCATACGCGGACTATGTGCGCCCAAATTTTCTTTTTATGCATGATAATGCAAGAGCCCACGCGGCCGGCATCGTCAGGGAATATCTTCGGGATGTGAACATCACAGTTATGGACTGGCCAGCCAGAAGCCCAGACATGAACCCCATTGAGCACATGTGGGACGAGCTAAAAAGACGTGTTAGGTTAGGTTAGCTCGTCAGCCAGTTGCCCAGACGATGCAGGAGTTGAAAACTGCCATAGAAGAGGAATGGGAGATGATCCCTCAAAATTGCATAGAGCGGTTGATAAACTCTATGCCTAATCGTATGTTAGCTGTGGTAGATGCCCATGGAGGCAACACGCGTTACCATTATTTCGCGTCACCTTTATTTGATAAAACATGTTTTTTATTCAAAAATCAATTGCCTTTAACAAGGCGCATATCCGACTTGTTAGGCGTAGCTCCATGTCGTATGGTATTCTGAATTCAAATTTAAAACAATACGATCGAAAAAGATGGTAAAATGTATCAGGTTTAAAACTGCATCAACAGTTTTTGTTCAATCTAGCAATCATATTTCGGTAGGGGCCATCGAAACCTAAACTCTAAGGTGAGCCAATAGATGTGTCCAGAAGTGTATATTTTGCCTGAAAGTATTTATAGTATATAGAAGTAATGTATTAATGTGCTCCTTGTTCATATTATGTTACATATTAAACTATTTTCATAATGTATTTATTTATTTGTCGCTACGTTATAGGCTTTATTACTTATTACACTATTGTTTTATTAGAGTTTGTTTACCTATAAAGATGATTTACCTGAATGTATTTGTAGTATATAAAAGTTATGTCATATTGTGTTCCTTGTTCATATTATGTTACATATTATAATATTATGTAGAATATGTACCGCACGGGCGTGATCGACTGAAACGAGGTGTGTTTGGAGTAGGTCCATCCTTCTTGAATGCCTTCGATGTAGAGTGTGACCAACCCGACTGCTTTTTTTGCTTTTTTATATTTTCTTACCAATGATGAAGTCGCAGAAAATATTGTTAACACTGCAACTAGCGATTAAGTGAACTTTTTCGCGACTATTTTCACTATATTTAGTTATAGATTCTAATTATTTCTTGCCAATGACTACAAATGCCATGTTTTAAACTGATTGCCATTTTAGATTACTACTTTAGCGTAATGAGGCCCTCAAATCGCTGTTTTAGTTTTATTTGTAACTGTAAGTTTAACTTTAACTACCATACATTTTCGGCTATATCTAAGACTATTCTAAGTCGGGACAGGGATTGATGCACCTCCTCCTAAATCCCCTGAGATTTTCCGTCTATTGGGTTAAAAACCACCCCTTCAACCCTAAATGAAACCCTAAATGACCTTAATGACCCTAAATGACCCTAAATGGAACTAGTAAATTTATTTATGTCTGTGAACCTATTATAATCTGAGCCTCGAGGGCTGTCATACCTCAGGGTAGGTTCATCATACTCCTGTCCAGATACACAATAGTCAAATCCACTCCCCTAGGGGTGGCAACAGTATAGGCCCAAGAACTGGAAACCGGGAAAAAATCTACATTTTAATAAAATCCTATTTTGTGGATTCAGATCAGATTATCTAGATTCTGAAAACCTAGATATTTTTTATGTTAAGTAAATGAAGGTGTGAGCGGTGGTTTGTTCATTCACCCGATTACCTGAGATATGTTATTGGTCTATGTGAGTATGTGTGAAATGTTCAATACCTCCTATTTACCTTCTAATTCTTTTACCGGGTTACCTTTTGAAAACGTTACCTTAGGGGATATGTGAGGGAGTGTGTCACCCTACCTATCTATTTTATTATACTGTAGAAATAAAATGCCCCAAGAATATTTTATGTTTCAAGTGGAAAACAACAATACTAAATTAGAATTTAATTTTGCACATTACATAGCATTTAAACTAACGTATCTATTACATAGATACATATGTACGCGAGTTAAATAATTAAGAACTGTTTGTGACGCGCGTCGCGAACAAAATATTTTTATAATGTTTTCATTAACTTGTTACTACTACTAATCCGGCAAGGAAGCTCGCCGCCTCGCCGGAGACCGTGCGTTATCCTCGGGCAAGCCGGATGGCCATGGCCCTTTGGAAAAGTTTGCCCTAAGCTCTAACACGTCACCACAACTATAAAATACTTGTTCTATTGCTACAATGTAAAATGGCGGTTACGATTTTAGTGTACTACATTCATCTCGATACATGCTAGGTATTAAGGGATCGAAGCCTTGTCAAAGATTCAAAACTTGAAAGAAAGAGTTCCTCCAACCCGCATTGCGCTAGGGTCGTAGATGATGGTCAATACTTGGCCCCTTCTAACAGGACAGAGCTATATGCCTCGTTTTCGTTCCGTTTATCATCCACTGGATACGGTTATGTCTAAAGAAAGCAGTTTTCTAATCAACCACTCCTGGAACACCATTTCTTTTGTCTGTGGTTTTGAAGTCCAATTTTGGTGTCTGTGAATATTGTTAAAATCCGCTTATAGGCAGACTGATTGAATTGTCTCGCCTTCTGGTTGATCACGTGCTTTTTATGTGCTCAGTAATTACTTACTGTTAAGGCATTGTACGAGTATTTAAATTCCCTTAGTACTGCTGCTGTACGGATTGTGAGTAATTGGTTCAATCGCTTGCGTTTGGGAAATACTCCGAGGCCACACGGAGATTGATTTGGGAGGTAAAACTTCTCAAACGAAAGCCATTGAACCAATAACACATGCCGTTTGAAACACAGATACCCCGTCGGAACTCAAATTAAAAAAATCCGATTTTTCCTAGATTTCTTATAAAAGGAGTATAAATCTTATGGCGATATTCCAGGACAAACAAAACCCAAAGAAACAAATGACTAAAACAGATTTCAAGCAAATGAAGACATGGCTTAAATATAGAGTTTTTTTACTTTAAAATTCCAAGTCCAACCGAAATTATCGAAATAAAAACGAAAACTTCATATTTAATCAATCACCCAATAAATTTATGTGGGATCGTTATGGAAACAGTGATGACAATTAATAAAAAACACAATTTACTAAACTACGTATTAGAAAATAACTTGCTGATCGATTGACTACAGTTTTCTAGGCCTATTAACGTCTAACTGCCTAAACAGTCAACTGCCTCTCAAGAGTAATGTTTTCGTATTTCAAGAACTTATCCAAACCAAATAGAAATGTAGGGATAAGCAATAATCTTTCAGCGGTAAATTTTAACGGAATACCAAGTACTAATTTTATTGAAAAAGATTTACAATCTGTCCTAAGACCGTTGAATTTGATGCATACACTCTTCCTCTGCCGAAAGTATATGATTCGTAACAACCTTATCAGTGTCATTAATAACTTTTATAATGTCATAAAGATATTTGGCACGCTAATATTTCGATTCGCCTATTTGTATTATTTAATCATTCGCATTATTCATATTAGTAGTCGTAGGACGAACAACCGTTTCTTCTATTCTGTGAGCCTTTCCCTTGATTTTATCGTGTTTTTGATCGGAGATTTAATGAACAGCATCTCAAACATCATCCACGGCGACTACAATGTCTTGTTGGTCTTATTTATTCAACACGTAATCAAAGTCTTACGAATAGATAAGCACGAACTCAGAGGTTTCACTGTGTTCAACTGGACTTGGATTATAATTTTAAATACTTGTTGCATTGGCTTTTGTATTTGTTTTTGTATTTTTTACGTCGGAAATGTGTTCGATTTTATAACAATTTACGGCTGCATTTCCTATGAAATCAATACTATATATGCATTAACACTAATAAAATTATTGGAGAAACTCCTTCGTGTGTGGATTGAAAATGTTAAAAAATTTAATGTTTGATGTATACTTGATTATTCTGGAGACTTATAACGTTATAGAAAAAACATTTCAACAAATGGTAAGTCATAAGTCGCGCAAGTTGATTCTAGGAACCATTATGCAAATGTCATGTAACATTCCAAAAACACGCGCGAATCAATGGTTCTAAAATAAACACTTACCACATAATTTACATGCGATTCATTGTTTGTATGTCTATTTAGAGACAAAATTATTTGTACAAGTACATAATCATATATAATCTCCAATATCATCTTAATTATTTCAGATAGCGTATTTATTATATTATGCGTTTTCCTTAATTTGCGAAACCAAGCAATGATATTCACATTCCGGGCCAAAGTTAAGGTAAGTGAATACTTAATTGTTTATCTTACTATGGTCCTGCCTGTGAAAAACAACAATAAATGTTTATAGCTAAACGAGATAAACGATTAAGGGAGAGGGAGGGTATCTGGTAGAGTTATCTATTTAACGATGGCCGATGGCCCATTTTCTCCTGTAAACCGTCAGGCAATAATTATTACTCAATTTCTTTCACATCATTCTCACACAAACCATTAAATAATTCGGTTATATTCATCATTTTTTACTCACATGCGTTCCTTTTTACATGCCTATACCAACAAAAAAAAACAAGTGGTGCGCGAGGTAAAAAATCATTTATAGGATTAATATTTCTCCTAAACTGGAATATATTATTAAGCTCTTATGTATAAAAAGCGAGAAATGTCTGTGAGGAATGTGCGTGAGTGAGGTAAACGGCGGGCTAAATGTTCGAACTCGCATTGCTTCGCACACAGCTGAAAACAGATCGTCACGCATCCTCGCACCACTCAGCTGAGGACCGTTTTACAAGTTTGCTACTCATTATCGCAATGCGCAAGTCCCTCGCTCAGTTATGATGAAAAATAACACACATTTTCACAGCACCGCTACACATTCTCGCACCTCGTAGTTATACATATATAGCATTGGTGAAAAAGCCCACATAAGAAACAGAAATAACTTTAAGACACTTTTCGGCGGACCTAGGTACCGACTTTAAAATATGCTACTCAATAATTTCAGTATGACTTTCGACTTTTTCTGACACAATTATGGAACATAAAGTTTATAATCATACTCATATGCTTGAGTATAGAATGTGAGAAGTTCTATGCAGCCATGCGAGATGTCCAAAGTACGTGTGTAATGCTCATGAAGTCCGGGAATTGTTCAGGTATTTCTTATAAATTGTACTTTATTGCCTCAATGGCATTGCCTCAGTATCAATGTACTTAGCCAAAGCACTTTTTTGTTGTCTCTACATTATTGGGACTTGATATACAAAACGGACAGGTTGCGCGGACAGGGCGCTGACAAGATGTATGGCGTCAAAGGAACGAAATATACTTCGCGTCGCGGGCCTGTGGACAGACGCCATACATTTTCGTCACATTGCCCTGGCCGCACGCCCACCGCGCGCCCGCCGAGTGCCCGGAGCGCTTTGTACATTAAATCCTAATGGAACCTGACTTTTCTTATATTCTAAAAAAAACTTTAAATTGTCATGTATGGCGAGGCATTGAGTATACTAGTTTTTGTAGATATTAGATTAATCTCAACTTATTTCAATCATCTACTATTGTACAATATAGATACGGACAGAAAGTTTTACAAGAGCATCCAACGTGTACAGCGAGCATCATTCAAGAAGATGACCGCGTGCGGCTTGTTCGTCATAGATGCCGAGCTACCTCTAAAGTTGGCAAGCTTGATTACTACTTATACTATTGTTTTATCACAGTCTGTGTATTTGTAAATTGTCAATCTGATCTTAAATAAAATAAAAATCTTTGTATTCAGACAGAGTTCATTAATTGGTAGTATACAAAAACTTAGAAACTAGTGTAAGTACTTTACCGGAAAAAAATACAATTATATACCTACACTAAACTCACATGCAGGCTTATCCAATACCCCAGTATGGGGCTATCCCATCTGTCCGCTATAGCTCCCAGGATGCTGTTGGGGCTGGTGCGTACCCGACGCATGGCGGAGGCGAAACGCATGAACACCATCAATCTCCGCCTCTGCGCTCATGCCGGATGCACTACCGTGCTATGCGGCACCCTGAATGCATTATTATACTGGACTCTCAGAGCGCTGTTTACCCTCTGAGTATTATTAGTTGACCCACAAAGTGCATGTATAAAACGACTGACAATACGCTCTAAACAGCGTAGCTTTTATGTCAGTCGAGCATTTCGCGAATTTGCGAGCTAACATATTGCAGCGCACAGCCAATGCTCTGCGCTCACGCTCTATATCCAGGTTGTCTTTAAGGTCTTCGGGAACCCAATGGTCCAGAAACTTGAATGTTGTGACTTGCTTTAAGGGACTTCCGCAAAGTTTCAATTGTGGTGCAATCGGGTAGGTTTTAGTGCCTGCCTTAAAAACTAGTACTTCACTTTTCAAATCTCGATTGCGGTAATTTGAAAGCTCCCAGTGGTGCAAAGACGTGCCGTGTGGTCTTCGAGCGCTGGCAAGTCAGGCAAGAGCGTACCCACTCTCGACAGTCTTTCCTGATGCCAGGTCACACATACCGGTCTGCAATCAATCTTGCTGATGGTTTGGTGCCTGGGTGACTCAAGTAGTGCAGGCTTAGGAAAATTGTCCTGCGCAACTCCTTGGGCACAAAAGGTCTAGGCGTAAGGGTGCTGACGTCGCAGTATAGCTGCATCTGCGATCCTGTTACGCTAACTTGTTGAAGGCGTAACGCATTATCCCCCCCCCCCCCCGGTAAGCAGCTCCTGGTCTTCAAGTTGCGCTGCAACGATCCTTTCAGCGGCACACGTTGAGTAATCTCCTCAACGCGCGAGAAGGTATCCGCCACGACATTATTCTTCCCAGATATATACCGAATGTCCATTGTGAATTGGGCTATAAGAGGCCCTAGATAAGATGTCAATCGACTCACGCTAACGCCAATCGAAAAGTCCAAAATGTATGGGACTGACATTTTGAATCGAAAAGTCACGTGGTCGATCAAAAGTGGCTAGACAAAGTGTCGTTGATCACAATTCGCTAAGCGAAACGATAGCGCCAGGCCTAGACAAAGCAACAGTCAGCCGTCGAAAACGCCTGTCAAAATATCAATTAATGTATGGAAATGACATTTAGCTAACGAAAAGTCACGTGGTCAAGCGATCGTTGATAGACAAAATGTTCCATCAAACAAAGCGATAGCGTCGAACGCTTGTCAAAATACTTGTCATAGGATTGACATTTCACGTAACGATTAAGTGAATAACACATTTTGTTGCTATAGCAACGAAAAACCACAGAGTTTATAGAGAGCATACGAACAACATTCACAAATGAGGGCTGAATTCAGTTAGTAGGTACCTACTTAGAAAACGTTCTTAAAGATATTATTGCTAAGGTAAAATGGTAACGCACAGTCGCACACAAACAAGTGCGCACTCCTTTGGCCACATATGCTAGCTTGAAAGTGAACAAAAAAAGGGCTGTTGTGTTTTGTAAGTTTGGTTCCAGTCCAGTTTTACCTATGGACGTTGGAGTCCAGTTGTTAGTATCAGACATCTTAATCAGCAGTAGTAATTTGAAGCAAGTGCAGAGTCTTAAGTATCTACGTTTACGGCTGCAATAGAGGATGTCTTTAAGGTTTGGGACTGGAGAAGGCTAGGCATCAATATTAATGGCGAGTACATTACTCGCCTTCGATTTGCCGACAATTTAGTCGTCATGGCAGAGACTACGGAGGACCCCAGTACAATTCTCAGTGGAGCTTCCGGAAAAGTGGGTCTTAAAACAAATATGGACAAATACCCATGTAGCACCAATCAAGATCGGAGACATTACACTCGAAGTTGTACACGAGTACGTCTACCTGGGACTAACGGTCCAGTTAGGTAGGGGTAACTTCGAAAAACAGGTCAATCGTCGAATTAGACTCCGATCTGACGACAAAGTTACGTGGTATCTTTTCGTCTGACATACCACAGTGTCTCAAGACGAAAGTCTACGACCAGTGCGTTTTGCCAATGATGACTCATGGAACTAAAACGTGGTCGCTCACAATATTAGCCTCATCAGAAGGCTTACTTGCGTCATTGAATCAGGAATGACGATTTCCACAAAAGAACTAAGGTAACTTACAAAGCCCGAAGGATCGCCAAACTGAAGTGGCGGTGGGCAAAACACATTGCTTGCAAAACAGATGGACGATGGGGTCGAAAAGTTCTGGAGTGGCGACCGCGTACCGGAAGACGCAGCGTTCGAAGGCCTCCCTCAAGGTGGACCGATAACCTGGTAAAGGTCGCGGGTAGACGATGGATGTAAGACGCGCAGTACCGGTTCTTGTGGCGACACTTGGGGGAGACCTATGTTCAGCAGTAGACGTCTTTCGGCTGATATGATGATGATGAGTAGCAGTGTTTTGCGACTTACAACCAAAAGGTGGCCAGTTTCTGCGTTTCAAGCATGTTCAGAAGAGTTACATAATTATGTTAAATTTACCCCTCGATTTGGCAACCGGTCCAAATTAAAATTGTGCATTACAGATACAGGCCTGTAAGAAAACAAGGAGCTCAGAATTAGACCAAAAAGTTAATACGGGACGATGGATGAAAACCAACGAACGAAAAGCTTTTTGTGTGTGATGAAGCCGTGGAAGCAGGAAAATTAATATTTTACTTTGAGGTTGTCTATGTATTGCGCCATAAAGTTATCTAACGCTGTGACAGGGCGTGTAAAGATTCTTTCACTGCATGGGATTATTAAGTACTTAGTCCCAAGCGTTGGCGATTGTCAAAAGTTGAAAATGTAAGGAAAGGATCACGTGACTTTTCGATAGCGCTAACGTCAAATGTATGGGACCGACCACGTGATTTTTCGATACCGCTTGTCAATCTCATACATTTGAAGTTTTGACAGTCGCTATCGCTTATAGAATGTCACTTGGCTGGCGCCTACTGACATTCATCAGCGAAAACGATTGGTAAAAAGTTCAAAATGTTATGTAAATAAGTAAAAACTGGTATGAAACTAATCGCAAACACAGAAATATAAGTATTTAATACACAGAATTATAAATACATTGTTCATAATATTATACTAAGTTGAATTTGCTTCGCTGACGTAGGGTTTTTCTTGTAGACGAGTTTTTCCGCTGAAGCTTTCTTGTCATCCAGAGAGTAGTTCAGTCCTATCGGAATCGGTGCAGCTTAGTGGTTGGTGTGATTGAATGTTTCCTTTAGCTGACGATGTATGTTTTTGACCATCCATTGAAAGCCGGTTAACTCAATGCTGTAGGACGACGCTGAGCCCTTCCGGTCGTTCCCGGTCGTTTATCACTTGCTTTGGTTTTAGTAAATTACTTCACTTTTGAGTATTGGTAAAAAATAATAGTATTTTCTCAAAAAATCTTTGGAATTTCTGCATTTGCATTGACGGAATAATTTTGACATTTACCATCAAATTCAATAACTATGACAAAGACAATATTATGACAAAGAAATTACTCTTTGTGGTTTTCTCCAAAAAGAATTTTACTGAATAACTATTACGTTTCATTAATTGAGGCTTAATAGCTAACTACATGTTTTTAATAGCTTGTACGGATACAAGTTAATATAAAACATGTAGCTATTAATTTATAAGTGGGATGAAAAAAGGAGGAGAAGAACTTACAGAGTCTTAAAACTGTCTTCCGAAATAGGGGAACCTAGAAGACGTGGTTAACTTTTTCTAAAAGTTCACTGTGCTAAATGATTAAATTTCTGAAGAGTAATTTGTCTGTCGGTTTTGTGAATAAGAAAACATCCACATTTCAAGTGGTTGAGTTGAAGGTCAAAGCATTGATACTGGTTCTTCAGGAATTGAGGTACCGTTTAAGTGCTACAAACGAATGCATCGTTTGCATTCAATTTTTCTCGGTTTCTCTATCGAGTCCTACTTTTCAAGTTAATATATGGACTAGTCACCTTTCATGAAAAAGACTCGCTTTAGTTAGGTTGTGTTAGAAAATTGTTTTTGCGGTGCTCGAAAGCATTCCAGAAGTACAATGCACTTACTAATTCCACAGTTGAACGGAACCTTGCGAGCCTTATAACAGAGCAAGGTTAGTTTATGGTGCTATGCATACCTATACAACCTCAAAGTAAAACATTCATTAATTAGAGTCATTTTTAGGGTTCCGAACATCCGTAAAAAACGGAACCCTTATAGGATCACTGAGTTGTATATCTGTCAGTCTGTATATCCGTCTGTCACAGCGAATTTTCTCCGAATCTACTGGACCGATGCTGTTGAAATTTCGTACACATTTGAACGTCTGTGACCCAGACACGTACGCGGTACGTGAATAATCATCAAATTTTGAGTACTGGGGTAACTTTTGGGGCTAACTAAAAAAGTTTTTCAAACTGTACCGTGTATATATCATTATATATAAAATCAAAGGGCTTATTTTGAGGGCTCTAATTTTTTTTTTCTTCATTTTAAAATAAATAGTTTTGCAGTACCTAATTCAAGAAATTAGACGTAAAATGACCAATCCCCCTTATCTCCAAAACTACTGGGCCTATCATTTTGAAAAAAATGCAGTAATAGTTATTTACCTATAGATTACAGGAAAGCTAAGTCTATAGTGTTGAAATATCATTTTTCAAAAATTAAATTCATTCCGAACCCTTGGCACGCGAGTCCGACTCGCACTTGTCCAGTTTTTTATAAGAGGTATTTACTCGAAAAGAAGTAGGACATGGCTGAAAACCAAGAAATAAGTTAATCGTAGGTACTTCTTATTTTAACCATGGCTGTTAATCTACGTTTCTAATTATGAAACTGTTGGCATACATAGGTAAAGGATAATAATTTAGGTACATTTTGCCCCCAAAGTGCCAAATGCAACGAATTCGGAGAAGCATGCATCTGTAACACTGCAATTTAATTAAACGTAGGTAAAATAATTATTAGTAATTCAGAAAAATACTTTTTGGAGAAAAGCGAAAAGAGTAATTTCTTTGTCAAAATATTGTCTTTGTCATGGTTATTGAATTTGATGGTAAATGCCAAAATTATTCTGTCAATGTTAATGCTGGAAGATGTTTTTAGATTTTGAGAAAATACTATTAATTTTTGCCAATATTGAAAAGTGAAGATAATTAATTAAAAACAGAGCAAGTGAAAAACAACCGGGAACGACCGGAAGGGCTCAGCGTCGTCTTGAAGCACCCTATCATCCGGCTTGCAATGGTTTGGTCAAAAACAATATTAATTGGATTGTTGCCTTTAGCGGACGATGTACGTCGGCTAAAGGCAACAACTCAATTACACCAACCACTAAGTCGCACCGATTCCAACAGGATTGCACTACTCCATGGGTGCTGGAAAGCTTCAGCGGTAAAACTCGTGTAAGAAGAAACCGTACGTCGGCCTCCTAATTTAACTAAGTAAAATGTTATAGATACATAATGCATTTATAATTCTGCGTATTAAATGCTTATATTTCTGTGTTTGCGCTTAATTTCATACAAGTTTTACATATTCAAATAACATTTTGAACTTTTGACAATCGTTTTCGCTGATGAATGTCAGTAGGCGCAGCCAAATGACATTCTGTCAGCGGTAACGATTGTCAAAATATCAAAAATGTATGAGATTGACAAGCGCTATCGAAAAGTCACGTGGTCAATCCCTTACATTTGACGTGAGCGCTATCGAAAAGTCACGTGATCTCTTAGATTTGACAGCGCTATCGAAAAGTCACATGATCCCTAAAGGTGGGTAGTGTACCTGTGTTACGGGCCATTATGGTGTGTACCCACTATGTTCACGCACCTCTTGCGCTCCGCGCTCCAGCAACTGTTACACATAGTGGATGTGTTTGCGAACTTGGTTCGCACTTAGTTCGCAAACGTATCCATTATGTGGAGCAGTTGCTGGAAGGAGCGCGGAGCGCAAGAGGCTCGCGAATATAGAGGATATCCACCAAAACGTACCATTCTAGGCGAGCACGTAACATTAAGCCGTGTCCTAAAATTCGTGCAACATGCTCGTTTCAAACTCTTTGCTCGTCCATGCTCATGATTCGCGAGACACTGGCAATCACGATGTTTGGCGAAGAGGTTGTTGGGATCTTAGATTCTACTAAATTATTGTTGAAATTTTCTTTGTCCTACTCTATTATTTACAAGAAATAAACACAATGTAGCCAAATATCGATGCGTGTGGCTCAAGTTGCACTCGTCACGACTTGTCGCAGTGTACTGACTGAACCACGTAACACTCGAAGAGATTTGCCAAAAAATCGACAACAGGCGGAACACTCAAAACGAGCCACGATCGGCTCTTTGCTCGCATGTTCTTGCTCGTTTCCACGAACTGACCTTACAAATGCTCTCTTTGTAACATATGCATTACATTACGCCCCGTAAGACTGGTCAGTACCCACCTTTAAATTTTGAAGTATGGATAACGTTTGACGTATGTCACCGGAAAATGGTAAACTCCGTAAGATTATAAAACAACTTGAGAGGTTGTAAACTCTCGATAAATTGCCAACTGAAAATTTGGAATACTTTTTTACGCATCAAAATTTGATAGTCTATATTATTTCCGTGCCGGTCCGACAAATTTTGGACTGACATAAACTGGCGACCAATCAGCACTCTGGTCTACAATTTATTTGTTTTGGTTAGTAGTAAAACTGGAAACTTGGCGCCACATTGGTCTTTGTTGGTGTGAGCTTATATCTGAACAGACCAATGAAAGCCTTGTTTTCAGGTTTACTATCACACCAAAACTGATAAATTACGAGACTATAAAATTTTGATGCGTAAAAAATTACTTCAAATGTTCTGTGGACAATTTATCGAGAGTTTACATCTCTCAAGTTATTTTAAAATCTTACGGAGTTTGCCATTTTCCGGTGACATGGACATTCACTGACGTTTATGGGATGTGGGTTTGTGTACGTCGTGGCCATATCGAAGAATTGGCCACTTCATTGTATGGCCGAAGTTAGTTTAGGTTACATTTGAGGGAACTTAGGGCACCCCGACACGGATAGGTTAAATAGCTTCAAATTGGATGGCATCATGCAATTCATGTTAGGTTCCTTTAAACCCTGTTGTCCAAGTTAGGATTGAAGCGGTCACATCATGAAATTGTCAAATTGTACGATATGGCGACGACAATTAATATCTATATTTGTCGTCGCCATATCGTAGAATTTGTTGTCGCATTGTACGCTTGGAGAATTTTCTATTTTGAGTGGACCCCTCCCCGCTGTTTTAATGTTAATTTCACATACATATTGTTTCATTCGGTTCTATACTTCTAAACAAATACGTATATGTATACAACAATATTATTAAGTGAGTGTCGAACTGCATAAATGGGATCCAGTATCGTGGCCCCCATTTATCTGTCACGCACTTCGATGCAAATCTGTGTAGACCCCTATAGGTCCAGGTAGACTATTAAGGAATGACTGAACTAGATTTAATGTTGAATGGAATGATTTTTTTATGGACATTACAAATAACTATGCAGCATGAATAAAATTAAACATTTATTTTTTTATATTTATTTACAAAAAATAATAATTAAAAGGTATATAAAGTAAACTAAACCCTTAATATCGATGTTTTCTTAAAGTATCCACTTCAAATGCATTGTATGAAAATAATTAGTTTTCCAGGAATGAGAAACCCGTAGTTTCTATTAGAGGTTATTCTTGCTGTCATAAATAAATGTTTTTTCACGATATTTGTAGTAGCACTAGTATCATTACTGACTGGCTGGTGTACTTATGGTAGAGATGGTTAGCACGATTGGTTCAGGTGATGGTGGCGTACACCTGAAAAACAATACAATTTTACAAAGGTTTTTCATGTTCAAGGTTTTTCTGGAAAATGGTTCTGAGATGCATAGCTGCAACACGGAAGGAAAGACAGAAATGGTTACAATTCGGAAGAATGGGATCCCTGACTTTGCAATTAATCTAATCTTTAAAACGAGCACCATTTTACAACTTGTTTAAATAGTAGTTACGAAGGTAACGGAACGCAACCGTTATCAACTTACCTATTCCCCGAAGGGATCATCATCATCATCATCAGCAGTGTACCAATAGCACGCTTTACACGCACTATGCGAATCAACACTGAATATACGATGGACTATTGCGTTTATAAAATTCACTTACATATATTGGGTTAGAACCAGCAACTTAAACGTTTTACCTTCCAGGCTTCAGTGAAAAGACGAAACCAGGCTCCAGTAGATTAATTTTACGAATAGCTGGCGCGTACTTTACATTCCTTTTCTTTCTATAAATAAACAGGCAGAAACTTAGAAAAAATTGGTTTCACAATAAAAGTTTAAGCACATGTACCGCTTTTAAATTATGCACAAACGATTCACTTACCTAGATTATAATATTTAGTATAGAATTTTGTAGACAGTCAGTTAAATTTTGCCAATAAAATTATCAATTTCGCAATATAAAATAATGTTTTGAATCATGTTTGACATGTCCGTCATCGAAAACCATAAACTAGAACAATAGTTTTTATTGAACAGGCGCAATCGCCAAAATATTGACAAGCGGCATCGAATCGAAGCCGAAGCGATCCTTCGTCACGCCAACGCTATCGAAATCGAAACGCTTCGTAGCGATTGACACTTGTCTAGAGCCCAAGGTCCAGGTGACGGGACCGTCGTGGGGAACAATTCTCTTTACGAGGGTGGAAGGCGAATGTGAGAGGCTTGTGGTCTGTGTAAATCACAAAGTCGCGAGCCTCCAGCATGTGTCGAAAATACTTCACAATCTCGTAAATGGCGAGCAACTCGCGGTCGTAAGGTGAGTACTTAACCTGCGCCGAGGTCAGCTTCCGCGAAAAGAAGGCAAGAGGCTCCCAAGCCCCCGCATTCAGTTGCTGCATGATCGCGCCCATGGCTTTGTCTGACGCATCCATGACCTACGCTAACTTAGCGTTACAGTCAGGATGAGCCAACAGTGCTGTTTGACACAGGCTATTCTTGCAGTTCTGGAATGCCTCGTACTCCTCGGATGTAAAGTTGACGGTATCTGAACCTTTAACCGATCCAGTGAGCAGGGTGTTCAGGGGTGCTTGGAGACCAGCTGCACCTGGAATAAATCTTCTGTAGAAGTTCAGCATCGCAAGAAATAGGCGTTGGGAAATTCTGCACGGCTTCGAACTTGGTAGGCAATGGTCTTGTGCCTTTGGCTAAGATGTGGTAGCCTAAAAAGTGTACCTCAAACACTCCAAAGGCGCACTTATAGCTGTTGATGACCATACCGTAATCTCGGAGCCTGGAAAAAATCTGGTGCGGGTGGTGTCCGTGGGTCTCTTGGTCTTTCGAGAAGATCAAAAAGTCATCTAAATATGCGTACGTAAAGTCCAGACCCATGAGCATTTCATCCACGAAGCGCTGAAACGTCTGTCCGGCATTTACAAGCCCGAACGTCATGTAGGGGAATTCGAAAAGACCGAACGGCGTTGTGACCGTAGTCTTTGGGATGTCGTCTGGATGAACAGGAATCTGGTTGTATGCTTTTACAAGATCAATTTGGGAAAGTAAGGTGCAGCCAGACAGGCTATGAGCGATGTGCTGGATGGGGTATTAGTCAGGGATAGTTTGTGCGTTCCATATCCTGTAATCACCACAGGGACAGCAACCATCGTCTTTCTTAGGTGTTAGGTGGAGAGGCCTCCATGCGGAATCAGCAAGACTTACTTTCACCAAAGAGACGACATCAGAACGACGGACAGGCGAAGCCGGGGTGGAGAGCATAGTATTTGTCGATGAGGCGTTGGTTCCTGCAATCAACAACCAAATTATGAAACGATAGAAAATCCACGCCTATTATCGCCTTTGTAACATCCGCTACAATAAATCGCCAAGCGAAGTCGCGGTGCAACCCTAGGTTTAGAGTTAAATTTATAAGCCCATACGTGGTAATCGATGTCCCATTTGCCGCACACAACTGGTACCTAATTTGTTTTTTCTAGTCGTCTTGTTAATGCCAACCGAGGGTAGACGCAGAGGTCGCTACCGGTGTCGACCTAAAACTGCACCTTTGACCTTTGATCGGTGACAAATAAGCGACAAGCACTCGGACATTCATCGGTCGCCATCACTGATTGCCCCTCACATTTCCCGAAGTAGGGTAGTCGCACAGATTCACGTACTTCCTAGCCCGGTCCCCGAAATTCTGATGGTACTAGCACTGGGGGAACCTTCTGTAGCTGGACTGTGACCTATTGGAGTTGGACCGCTGGCGCGTACGACTACGGGATCGTCCTCTAGAATGAGACAATCGCTCCACCTTCTCCATCTGCTTGGTCAGTGCGGCGATCTCGGAGTTCACGTTGTTGCCCGGGGTGCTCGACAATACAGCTGTAGTGATGGCAGATGTTGATGCCACCTGGGTGCCGACGACGTCATGGATCCGGTCTGCCAGCTCAGCCAGCTCGCCCAGGTCCTGCTTGGACTGTGAAGTTATGATCGCCTGTGTACTTGCGGGCAAGCGTCTCGTCCACATGGTCTTCAGGAACTCCTCCGGTACACCTTGACCAGTGAGATTGAGGAAGTGACGGTAAAACTGGGAAGGCGCCCTACTCTTCATGCATGAGAAGTTTCTTGATCTGCTTCTCACGCGTTGCCGAAAGACGCTTTATGAGCTCACTTTTTAGTTCCTCATACTTTCCGGTGGTTGGAGGGTGGTCGATAATATCTTCGACTTCTGATGCATATTGCGTTTCCATCTTGCCGGTAACAAAATGGAACTCGAAGTCATCCGACTTGATATTCGCTAGGATGAACTGCGCTTCCATCTGATGAAACCATAATCCCGGCTTCTCTGGGTAGAACGGCGGTACACAAACACGAAAAGTGTCCGCTGTCGATTCGCCGACATCTTGATGACTACGTGCTTTGTTCTCGGTCATGCTCGTGCTCCTGGACGGGGTCACCAATGTAGGTAGCTGGCGTGTGTGAAGATGTAGATAGAATGAAGAAATAAAGGAAAGTCCGAAGTACACAAGAAGAAGAAAGAACGTTTATTTCACAGACACAGGTTATAGTTCACACAAGAGTTCCACTAAGAAGAGTAAGAAGGCGTGGTAGAAATATAGCGTAGATGATAGATGTACGAAAGCAAGCGAAAATACAGTTAGATTTAAGCGCGGCGAAGCTATGATTTTAAATAGCAACGGTCGGTATCGGCTCAATGAATATACTGCCTACACGTAGCGCACATCGACCGCACTTGCGCGAACGCAACGCAATGTTAGTACCGTTTCGCTCACACAACCGGTTCGTGTGATGTAGCAGGCCTGCTGGCCGCTAGAACAAAAGACGCGTCATAGCTACGCCCGGTTAGCTGAAAAGAAAATATCTACTAATGCAAAATATCTGTTTGTATGTTGAATGTTAGTAACATTAAAAGATTTTATTTTGATTTTTGAATGTATACAATGCTAGTTGTTAGGTTACTTTGTAAATATATATATAAATTATTTTTGATTTTAATTTGAAACAGTTGCATAATTTATATTTAATAGTTTATATTAGAGTAGGTCACTACAGCTGCTTCGGGAGATTCCTGTGTCGCATAGGCAGGGAGTCGGACGCTCGGTGTCACCACTGTGTCGACTGTCGGGAGCACACGGCGTGGCATACGCTGGCAGAGTGTGTCGCTTGGGAGGAGCCGCGCCGTGCCCTCATCTCCGTGGTAGCAGAGACCTCTCGCTGCCGGCCGTGGTCCGTTCTATGGTCGGCGGCGGAGAGCATACGCTGCTTTGCTTCCGGCCCCCCCAACTGGGTCTATTGGTGGCGGACTCGGGGCTGGAGATTTTCGCGACGTCCCCGCAAGGGGGCGTGGCAGGCGGGCGTAGGCTAGGCCTTTAATCCCGCGGCGTCGGGGTGTTCGTGCCCGTAATTACGGGCACGGCGTTGGGGTGCCATGTAGGCGCGGTTGGTGGCACGCGCGACTCTAGCATCGCTGCGTGCCTATGAGTGTAGCTGTCAACTTGTGTTTCAGCAGGAGCGCCGCGGCACCGCCTCGCAGTGCCGCATCTTCACGTGCCTACGGCGGTCAGTCCCCGCCAGGTGAGACCTCCGGTTGCCCGGAGGAGGCCCGGCGAGAGACGACCAGCGACGTAGGCGACGACTTTAAGGCGTGCCTGCTGAGGATGCTGACCCCCGTCCGTCACGCTTCCAGATCGAGCCGGTCACGCTCCGAACTAAGGGGCCGTTCTGTATGTTTGGACGGTATTGTATTGTGTAACACCGTCCATGTCAGCGGATTGACACGTACGTCCGCGCCGCACGGTCACCGCGTGAGTTAATGTGATTGTAGAGTCATGTGTGTCTGAGTTCGACGCGCGCTATGCCTATATTAACTTAGAACACAGCGCGCGCCGGGAGTATATAGTGTATGTGGAGTGTTATTGTTTGAGAGAGTCGCGTGTTGGTGTCTGCGACTCACTCGGCGTCAAGTCCGGTGGGGTCATGGGGTCGTCACGTTCGGAATAAGATCGCGAGGGAGGCGCCTCGCGTCAGGTGGCCGCGCATGCCAGGGCGCTATCTGCTTGACGTGGGGCCAGGCAGATGCGTCGGCACGCGCGAACATGGTGGACGCGAGGCGGGCGCAGAAGTCGTCCAGGCTCTCGACTTGGAGGTCCCGCGCAATAACGCTGTTCCTCACGAAGCGAGGGGCGGCAACGATTTTCCGCAGCGTGAGACTTTGCTGCGCGCGAAGTAATTTTTTGTTAGTCTCGCTCGTGAGGGCGAGCCAAGCTGGGGCGGCGTATGTCAGCAGCGGGCGGATGTATGACTTATACACGCCTAGCTTGACTCGCAGCGGGAGGCGGGACGCGAGCACTGGACGAAGCAGAGCGCGCACCGCTCTACGACCAGTCGATGTCGACTCCGTGCAGTCTAAGAGGTGGTGGGAGGTGGGCACGACCGATGAGCAGCGCTTGTGTCTTACCCACGTTCACCGACAACCGCCATTTCGACAGCCAGTCGGGAAGCAGATCTAGTACGCGCTGCATTTTGACGGCCACGTGTCTTGCATTTAGTGAAGTGCAGATGTACGCGGCGTCGTCAGCGTACAGCGCGAGGGTGCATTCCTGCGGCGAAGGGATGTCGTCGGTGTAACATGAGTAGCAGAGCGGCGAGACGCAGCTGCCCTGCGGCACGCCCGCTGCTATCGGTCGGGCGCTCGATAGAGCACCGTCGACCACCACCTTGAATGTCCTGTCTGATAGGAAGGAGGAGACCACTTCGATGACGCGACGGGGCGCGTCGGTGTGCGACATTTTGAAGATCAGACCGGCGTGCCAGACTCGATCAAATGCCTTTTCCATGTCGAGGAGTACTGCAACTGCGTGCTCTTTTTTATTTAGTGAGGCAGTAAGCAGGTGCAGTACCCTCGACAGCTGGAGCGTCGTGCTGTGTTCCGAGCGGAACCCAAACTGTTCCGGACGTGGAGTCACGTGTGGGGTGAGGTGTCGCAGCAGGAGCTGCTCAAACACCTTAGAGATAGTAGACAGGAGCGTAATGGGCCGATAGCTCTCCGGCCTCAATACGTTTTTGTTCGCCTTGGGCAGCATTATGACGCGCCCTTCCTTCCAGCAGGTAGGGAAGGCCCCCGTGCGCAGTATCGCCGTGTACAGGCGCGCCAAGGCCGCTACCATACGGAATGGCAGGTGGCGCAGCGCTGTATTGGTGATACCGTCCGCCCCAGGGGCCTTTTTGGGCTTGGTCCGGAGGATGGCGCGTCTAACTGCGCAAGGCGAAAAGAAAATCGGGTTTTCTTCGGTCGCTATCGGCGACGCAAAGTACTCTCTAAGGTGCCTCTCGACTGCTGCGACATGGTCGTGCTCGTCAGTCGGGTTCGGCTGGAATTGACGCTCCAGGTGCTCGGCAAAGATCTCCGCACGGTCTGATGCGGCATATCTAGGCGCCCCATCGCTGTGTAGGAGCGGGCGCACCGGAGCTGGGGTACTAGTGACTTGCCGGCACAGTCTATGTACTGCCGGCCAGTCACCCTCCGTCGACTCCATGTATGTCTCCCAGCTCTCAGCGTTGTGCTCCTGAAGCTTGGCCCTCGTCTTCTCCGCAAGACGGTTTACATCGGCTTTCATTTTCGGGCATTTTGTGATGAGCCACTGCTTGCGTAGGCGCCTAGTCCTGGCGACCATTTCGCGAATGTGGCGCGGCAGGGGCCTGCGAAGTAGCCCCTGCGATTGCGATAAAGTGATGGTCGCCTTTTCGTAGGCGCGTTGGATGCAAACAGTGACCTCACTAGCCATCCGGTCCACGTCTGCGGCGGTGACTACGGGCCAAGTCGGTGTGGTGGTCTCCAGCGCTTCCTGGAAGGAGCTCCAGTCTGTCTTTCGACGTGGCGCTGGGGGCGAGAGTCGGGTCGGCATTCCGGACAGGACGACGAGAACAGGTTGGTGATCCGACAACATCTCGTCGTCCAATACCTGTTGAGCGATCTGGCAATTTAGGCCTCTGTGGACTATGATGTCCAGCACGTCCGGCGCACACCTTTGTGCGTCCGGGTAGTGCGTCGGGGTTTCGGGGCCGGACACCTCGTACCCGTGGGCCTCCGCGTCTGCGAAGAGCCGTCTACCCCCGGGCGAGGTGAGTCTCGAGTTCCACGCCGGGTGCTTACAATTAAAGTCACCCGCAAGGACAGTGGGATGCAGCGACTTCATTATCAGCGCCCTCAGCTCTACCACATCAAAGGGAGCCGAGGGCGGGATGTAGATGGCATACAGGTCAATGTCCTCACCGGCGACATGTAGCTGAACACCCAGCGCGTAAAAAGTACTGAGTGTCGGTGGGGTGATGGGCTGATGGACGACTCTTCGCTTCACCAGTATTGCCAGACCGCGATACTGCGTGCCGGCGTCCGACTTCTCGTCCTGTCTATAGATGAAATATCCCGGGAAACGTAGCGTATCGGCCGGTCCCAGGAATGTTTCACTAATAAGCGCCACGTCGATTTCCTGTTCGTTAAGGAGGAGGCGGAGTGGCGCGACCTTGCTCCGCAGGCCGCGAGCATTCCAGTGGATGATCCTTAACGGCTTACCCATGGTAGAGCGTCAGAAGTGAGGCCAAGCCGTCAAGGATCACCAACTCTGCGTCGTGTCCTTGCCTAATGGCCTTTATTAGGTCCATTAGTAGTCTTATGGCGCAGGCGGTGAATTCCTTCTTGCGCTCGCGCTCTACTTCCGTTAGAGCGCGAGGCGGTAAGGCGTGCAATTTAGGTCGCTGTTGCTGCTGCTGGCTAGGCGCAGCGCTGGCGGGTTGAGTAGGAGCGGGCTCCGCCACTGGGGCGGCGCTCTTTGCCTCTGTGCGCTGCGCCATCTTCACGACTTTTTTGGTCGATCTGGTGTCAGCAGCGACAACAGCGGCCTCTGACGTCGCCTGCGCCAAGACTGGAGCAAGGTTCGTCGAGGTGTCCTCGGCGGTGGGGGGGGGGTATGGGCTTTTTCCCCTTCTTCCCCTTCCCCCCGCGCTTTGTTTTCCTCCGCCCCCCGGAGGTGGCAGCGTCTCTATGTGTGGGCCCGTTTGCTGCCGCCATCAACGAAGCACTAGGTGCCTCGCTCTCGTTGGCGGGTGCAGGCCTAGCGGCTGTGGGCCGGCTCTGCTGCCGCGTGATGGCGACAGTGCCCGCTCTCCTGGTCTTCATCTCACGGATGAAGACGGGGCATTTTGTGTTGCACGCCGGGTGGTCGCCCGCGCAGTTTGCGCAGGTGGCCGGTTCCGAGCGTGGGCGCGGGCAATCACGCGCGGCGTGGTTTTGCCCGCATCTCACACAGGTGAGCGGGCGGTGCGAGCTATGGCGGAATTGCTGGCACCGGTGTCACTGGGCAGGCCCTCGCTTGCCCCTCCACGCCTCGATCTTGACACCACGCATGTATAGGAATTGCGTGGTGTCGTAGAGTTTTCTAAACTCTGGCGTCCTTTTTATGACTGCATGGAATATGCAGCCGGGTCTACCCTCGCGCGCGTTGATATTGCGCACGTACTCCGGCTCATACCCCATCAGTCGGAGCTCCTCCTCAATCTCCTCCGGTGGTGTATCCGCAGGCAGTCCGCGTATGGCGACCTTGACACTGCGCTCCGCTGGCAGTGAATAGGCGAACCAGGATAGACCGCCCTCCCTCTCCAAGTCGGTGAGGTACCGCTGGACCACCCTGTACTCGCCCTCGGATTCGGGCAAGAACCGAATGCCGCCCTGGTATGGGCGGGCATTCGGAGGGTGACCCAGCTTGGCACTCACCGCTCTGAAGTGAGCGGTCCAGTCTGGCAGCTTCTCCACGATCAGCGGAGGGTATCGGAGTGACTTCTTCCGAGTCGCTTCCTTCGCTGAAGACGCCGCGGCTGCCGCGGGTAGGGTCGCGTCCGAGGGAGCAGCACTTGTATCAAGTGCTGCTGTCGGTGCGGGCGAGAGGCGCGCCGGGTCGGCGGCGGCGGACGGCCCCGCCCCGCCTGCCCCGCGCGGGGTGCGCTGCGGTAGCGGCGGTTCGGGGCAGTAGCGCTTGGCCTCCTCGGCGGCCTCATCGTCCGGGCTTCTAGGGCGGCGCTGGGGCCTGGCCTCGAGGTTAAACTCGAAGCCAAAGCCCAGCGAGTCAGTCGGGGTGGTGGGGCGGTCGACGTCCATGACGCCGGTGCGTACGGACGTGTCATCATACACGTCGCGTCGACCGGCGTTGGAGCCCCCCGATGATATCGACAGGTCCGACCCTTGACGGGAGGAGCATGCCGACATCATGGCGGGGGAGTCCTGGGCGGAGCCCCTAGGCGGAGGTGGTGAAAAGGACAGGTTCTCAACCGACCTTGTCAATCCAGGTGTGGTTGCGCTCGCCAGCAAGCGGCGGGGCGCGGGTGAGGCGGTGCGTCGAGCTGTGGCAGCTTGAGTCGCCGACGGTAGCTGCGTGCTGCGCGAAGCCCTGCTCTGCGCATGCGGGGCGGCAGCTTGTTGCCTCGGTGCTTGGTGCACGGCGGCGCGCGCGGGAGGCGCAGCGGCAGCGGGTGCACCGGACACGGCGGCATAAGTCGGTACGGGCGCGGGCGCGGAGGCCGGCGCGGCGGGGCGTGCCTGGGGCGCGGAGGTCGCGAGCGGACGCGCAGTCGCGGCGGCTTTGTGCGCAGGATGCGCGGATCTGGGTGCGGCAGAGGTGCCTGGCCCGGGCTGCGCCAAGGGGCGCGCGGATTGCACCACGGAGCGCGAGGGCTGCGCCCCGGGGCGCGCTGTAATAGCGGTGGATAGTGCAGGTGGCGCCATCGGTGGCGCCCCCTGCCGTGACATGGTTGCGGTCGCACTCGCGAGTGGCGCCGGTGATGCCGCCTGGCGGGCGGCCACGGAACCCGCTACAGGTGGCGCCACCTGGCGCGCGGTCGCGATCACACTCGCTCCCGGCGCAGCGGAACGCACGACGGGAGCGGCGGCGCGCACAGCGTGTGCGCGGCTAGCGGCGGCAGGCCCCGGGGCCTGGATGGGCACGGGGCGGAACGCGGTTGGGCGAACCGGGACGGCCGGTTGCCGGCTCGACGACGGCGTTGGCGAAACGCGCGCAGTCGACGGCGGCGTCGGTGAACCGGCGGCGGTCGTCTTCTTCGCGGGGTCTGGAGCGGCGGCTGGTGGGGAAGCGGACGTCGGGTCCCCGATGAACGGGAGCGACGTCGCCCGATCCCCCATCGGACGGTCAGGCGGAGAGCCGGAGTCGCGCCCCAGGGAGCTGCGACTTCCGGGTTTCTTCGGCGGCATGTTGTTGGCGGGAGCCTCCGTGACCGCGACGGTGTGTTGCCACACCGGGCGGGACGGGGCGGTCTCCCCTGTGTGTCTCCCCGGATGTGGTGGAACGCACACCCGCGAAACACACACGCGAAACCGGCTAGGTGCGGTCCGGACGGTTAAAAAGTAATAGTGCGCAGGCGACTACTTGGATCGGCTCCGGGCTAATCCTCGGCGGACTCGGGGATATCCGTCGCCCTCTATTTATCCGGACCCGAGGTGGCGACGCGGGGTGTTCCCGTGCGCCCCTCTTTGACGTAGTGCGGGGAGTCAAACACCTCACTCCCCCCGCTGACGCGAGGTGGCCCGCAGAGGCGGGCCGGCACCAGCCGGGGATTACGGAAGTCGCATATGCTCCCGCTATCCCCGGCGTAAGTGGGAGATGGAACACCGGGGGGGGTTTTAGTCAGTAAGAGTCTAACAGACCTCTCCGCCCACCCCAGAGCGGAGGACGAGGATTTCCCCCCGATATCAAAAAAAAAAGGTACAGTCTCAGTTATGCGGAAGTCCTGTACCACCAAAGTGGCTAACAATAAATATGAATTCCTTTATATCACAAGGTATTTTTAGTTCTTATCCAAGTAACATTACAATTATATTATTAGTTCTTATCCAAGTAACATTACAATTATATTATTAGTTCTTATCCAAGTAACATTACAATTATATTATTAGTTCTTATCCAAGTAACATTACAATTATATTATTAGAAACATCAATTTAATCATCTAATTTCATCGAATAGGAAAATATAAAATGCTACTTAAGAAACTATTACTTATCTACTTTACTGTCGCTTAACTTTCATTTTCTACATTAAGTAACCCCAAGCTGCCAAGTGTATTAGACATGTTTTCATATCCCAAACATTGTGCAAAATCAAACTCAAATACTATTAAAATCGAAAATGTACCAATGGCATCATTTAACAAGATGTTACTTAATAACGTGATTGAAGAAGATTTACAATCAATACTAAGGCCGTTGAATCTGATGCAAAGCCTTTTTATTTGTGCGAAGTATTCTATACGTGACAATATTATCACTTCCAATACTAATGTCTACTATTTTATAAGGTTGCTCTTAACGCTAATATTCAGGGGTGCCTGTTTGCATCGAGTGATCGGTATGCTTGGCGTCTTGCATAATGAATGGTGGGGTATAAACAGTTTCTTTTTCTGCGTTGGCTTTTTACTAAACTTCATATTTTACTTGATCGGGGATTTGGTGAATGGTTTCTCAAACATCTTACACAGTCACTATAATATCTTGTTGGTTTTGAAAATTCAACACGTGCTTCGAATCTTAAAAATAAATGGCGACGAAATTAGATCATTCGTAGTATGTAGCTGGAAGTATACATTCATCTTTAATCTTTTAAGTATCGGTTATATCATTTGCTATTGTTTTACTATAACTGACATAAGTATCATGGAAATTATTACGGCCTATGCTAGCATCGCTTACGATATTAACGTTATTTATGCCTTGTTACTATTGAAGTTAATACAAAAAATGCTTCGTGTGTGGCTTGGAAAAGTTCAAAAGACAAGAAACCCCGAAGAATTAGGAAATGAAGAGTATTGGAATGTCATGTTAGACGTGTATTTGCATATACTAGATGGCTACATGATTATTCAGACAACTTTTCAACAGATGGTTTGTTAATTCTTTATATGTTACGAGCTGTTTGAGTGCTTTCGATAACGACGATGTATCTTCGCTCAATGGTTGTGACTGGTAGAGGTTGGCTGAGAGTTGCCAGGGATCAGGTCAATAAATGCCGTGCGATTGGAGAGACTGATGTGAAAAAGAAGATTGCCGTAGGCTGCCGATGGTAATAGCGAAGTTACATATATGACTTAAATCAAATCAGAGTTCGTTTTTTGTTTTCTTTTTTCAGATTTTATATTATTTAATATTCAGCGCTTTCCTTGATTTATGGAACATAGCTACAGTGCTGAATTTAAAAGGCATTACAGAAATTACAGGTGATTGTCGTGTAAGTATCCATTACACTAAGGCCTACTTGCGCAAACCAGAGTAATCTCGGAGTTTGTTGCTAACAAGAGGTTAAATAACAAAATAATATTTCATAAAAACACTACAAAGTGAAAAATTACTTTAAGTTCGGAAGCCGGAAATAAAAGTTATTTTAGAATTTGTAGTGTTTTTATCTGGAAGTCGGTTTTATTTTTTTTGTAAAAGGTTTTTTTTCACTTTTTAGTTGTGATACTAATTACCCGACATCTTTTTGCTCACTTGGCCGACGTAATTACATCATCCAAGTAAGCTACAAGTAATAAAAGAAAGAAAGAGTGTGTGTACTTATGTACACGCGTTAGAAGTTATACTTCTTTGGCGTATGGAAAGAAAAAACATTCACAACTAAAAAAATATAAAAGTTTTAAAATATTTGTATTGTTCTCAGCTTCAATTTGTTGCGTTCGAACGATCGCCAATTAAGTCTATTACGCTAAATAACTGATACGTTTCATAGTTTTAAAACTGTTTGTTCATAAAATAGGGCAGATATCATGCAATTTTTTTTTTTTTGATTCGAATGTTTTGTTAGTAGTATTTGAAAATAATACCAACTTTCTATTCTGAATGGTGTGTACCTGAGAAGTTTATGGGTACCTACTTACAATGACATATAAGTGACGAGACTCCTTTTTTCAAAATAGTCAATACTAATAATTATTATAAACGGTAAAATTCTTTGTTCCGTTCTACTGTAGATACAAATCCGATTAAGAAAACTCATTCATGAAGAGGCTGTTTTTTGACTTCGAAAAATCATCATATTTCAATAAAATCTTCTAGGATAGAATAAAAGGAGCTGAGCCGCGGGAAAAAATAGTGTCTAATCAATTACTTTTATCAAAATATTTGTATCTTATATTTTGGCGCTTTATTTCGTAATTAAAACCACATTCTTCTTCGAAATTCAAACATAAAAGAAACAAAATACAATCAAAAAATACTAGAATATACAACTTAAACATAGTTATCGATTTTCATGCCACCTAGAACTAACTTCACTATGTAGAATTCAGGTGTCGGTGTGCGCGCACATCGTAAAAATTCACTCTCATCAGTTTTCTCCATCGCGCCAAAAGAAGTATAACTTCAAAAATTTTCATAAAATAAAAAAACTGCTGGGCTGAACTCAATACAATCAATACAACCCTAATCTCTTCAAAATTAGAGTGAACAGGCTTCTTCTGGGTAAGCTCGCTCCATTGTCGACTTTGTCTCTGTCATCTATGACCTAGACTAGAGTCAAGAGCAAACGCATATAAAAAAAAAACAAAATACATTTCTACGAGAGTAAATGGCAACTATACCGCATCGAACGAAAAAAGAATCACAACGAAAAAAGGATCAAAATCCTCGGAGTAATCGGTGTACACATATAAAAAACTCGGCTAGCAACTAGCTTGGAGTTAAAATATAGCTCTGGTTTGTGCAAATGGGCCTGAATCAGTCAAAAGAGTCAAATAATTTTGTTTATTTTTTTTGTTGTTTGTTACTAAAACGACGTTGTAACCAAAACAGCCCATTTTTATCGCTTTAGTTGTTACTCGCCGTACTTTAGTTTATAGATTAAACAATTATTCAGGCGCTGACGCTACCCATATTGTCGCATGTTTGGAGTTTCAAGAATATTGTCGTTATTATCTGTTTGAGCGTAGAATGTGAGAGATTCTATGCTTCTATGAGAGATGTACAGAGTACCTGCGTAATGCTGATGAAGTCAAGAAATTGTTCTGGTAAGATGCTTGATAATTATAATTTTTATTCGTTTATCAATGCTATACAGTATTAACAATATTTGCTATCACATTAACAGATCCAGCGAGAAAGGTTTGCAAGAGCATCCAGCGGATAGAAAAGTCAACATTCAAGAAGATAACCACGTGCGGTTTGTTTATTATAGACGCCGAGCTACCTCTTCGGCTGTCGAGCTTTTTATCTACGTACATTATTGTTTTTTTAGAGTTTACGTATCTGAAATAAATATAGGTAAAATACATATATTTTCAAAACATTTCAAATGTTGAAAACTTTGTTTGTGTATTAGCTACTATTTCGAATAGTTTTGCAAAAAGCGCTACACAAAAATGTAAATACTAATTCTTTCTGTAATTTTATTTTATTTTATTTGAGAAAACAAACAATCGTACATTGTATATAATATCTACAAACAGTATGCTATAAGTAAATGTACAATCCACTACGTTTCCACATTTTACTAGCTTAAATTAAATACAGTTCTGGTAAACTTAAATAAAATCAATATATAACAACAATACAATTGTTTCGGTATCTTAAAATCTAATAGTTAATAATACATACTAAAAGAATACATAACAGTTAAAAATTTTGAGCAAGGAAATTAATGTTTTATTTTTAAAATTTATGTTTAGATAGAGCAAATACAATCGATTTCGTTAAAATGGTTATTGTAAGCTTGAACCAATCTTTGGAGCGGCGCTCTCCTTCCTGCATTTGTACGACAAGGAGTTGTAGCAAACAGTGCATAAGAGCGTACCTCTCATCTCATTACTGTTCTAGGTACAATATAAGTAGCGTATTTTACTAATTCCATAAAAATAATTAAAAATCTATAAAATAATGTAAGAATAGCATGTCTGACTAAGTTATTTCACAGAAACGCAATTAAGGTTATTAACGTCTTTGTCTAAAACGTAAACTTTACTAAGTTTAGATAGGGAGGCAACCGCGAGTAGTGGTTTCGTCCTTGTCATGCCAATCAACTGGCAGAGTCACTCGTACTCAGCGACCTGCATCCTCGTACGTCGGGAACGATGATGGAAAGTTGCGAAGCGTTTTATATTCACTGTATTAATTATATCGGGACAAAGAAATACTTAACCATCTTTTCCCATAATTTTGAAATGATATTTATTTTTTAAGTAGGTTGAAAATAAGACTTTTAACGCGTCAATCTTTTTGGTCATTCTAAACAAGAATGACACAATTCTAGGCTAAGGCCGGTGTTTTCTAGCTGACTACCCTGAAAGTTACATCGAAACAAACTCAGAGATCAAAGCTTCTTTTAAAGTCCATAACATTGTACTGGTCAAATCATATGAGAACCTATGAGAAAATAGGTTAATGTCTGAGGAAGTCTTTTGAGGAAAGTACCCCACAGATTTGAGTGAGCCTGTCCAGATAGTGCAAGCATTTGTCAGTTATCGTGTAGGCTCCTCCAACTTAAAACTTTAAGGAGCTCAACGATTTGACGGACAATACCAAAGCCAGACTAACATGAATTGATGCTGCTGCTGCATGAAGCTTTCTGGCATAGCTTATAATTTACAAATAAACATTATGTATCTTAAAGAATACAGAACTAGAAAAAACACAATTACATTTTCAGCAATAGGTACAAAATCAACAATTAAAAAATAATTAATTTTCTACAAAAAACAACTTTCAAGTAAGAACAAAACCTCCTTCTGCGAAGCAGTAATGCTAGCGAAGGAAGAGGTGGGCCGCGCGAGGGAAAGGCAAGGCCGTCGTCCCAACCGCCGTTACAGGAGAAGACGCCCCGGGCGTCGGGAGTAGCAGGGTGATCCCCGGCCACCGTAGGCGCGGGCCTGCGGACGGCGAGCGTTGGGTAGCTCGCTGTCCGATCACCACCAGGCCTGGGTCGATGGCGCTTTATGTTTCACGCGCGCCTCAAAGAGATGTCAGCATAGAGGACGGGGCCCGCTAGGGCCAGAGCCTGCCAGGGTTGCGGAATTTGTTCGAAAGAGTCACCGCGGCTCAGAAGGAACACGGATGGGTTTTAGTCAGTAAGAGTCTGACACGCTCCCTCCCTTCCGCTCCACCCAGAGCGGAAGAAGTAATTTGATGACTTCCCATCCTTAAAAAAAAAGTAAGAACAAAACAGTTAAAAAAACTTTTTCACAAAAAAATACAACCCACTTCCAAATAAAAAACACTACAAAGTATAAAATTTATTAAAGTTTTTTGACACCGACTTCCGAAATTAAAAAAGTTTTTTATTTTCCACTTTTTAGTGGTACAAAACTTCTGGTATTTTATTCTGCGGGTCAAGTCTAAGCGGGTCAAGTAGGCGTGGGCTCCAATTACGCACCGTTCCTTAGGCCTGACTTGTTAGGCGACGACTCAGCCCTAAATTTGCCGCTCGCAGGCTACTCGTTATGGCGTAGATTGTTGACCGCACTTTGAGAACCGCTGCTCTTCAGGAACACAAGTGAGAGGTACGGTCTCTCTTCCTCTCCGCTACCTCCTTTGCATGCCTACTTGCAAAAAGAGGCGACAGAATCCCACGCGTTCTTGTTTCCGATCATGGACTGAACAGCAGTCGGTATGAAATCAAGTTAACTTAATATTTTCCATACTACATACTTCAGTTTTGCATTCTTATATTAATTTGTAGTCAAGTCTGGAACGTAAAAAATATTATCGTATCTACTAGTCTGATCGTTCAATATGAGAGATTCTATGGTAGGTTTCCAAATGTTGTTTATTTCACGGTGCATAATGAGGCACTTTGAACTGGATGTGTTAGTTGTACAGACTCCGATATGCTTTGGCGGCATTCATTGAAGGCGTCTTCCAACGTCGAGTTCCTCTCGATTGGCATCTTTTCGTTCTCTTCTTTTTATTATGAAGGAGCTGATTCAATTTTATTTGGATCTCAGCTTGCTTAGGTAACCAATCATGGTAAAAATTGACCATTCCGAGAAAAGAATAAGAATAAATTTATTAAAAAGAAAATATAGGTTACTAATTGTGTGTTACACAAGAGCGTTTAGTTTCTTTAAGAATTAAGCATTTTCTATGTGAATTGAGGAGAGATTGTTTAGGTATACAAGAAAAAGCGTGGGTCCTAAAATACTGCCTTGTGGCACACCGAAAGCGAAGTCTTGTGTGAAAGAAAGAATTCGTTTTAGTGCATTGTTTTCTACCGATATAATAGCTGCGAAACCATTCGAGACAAATTCCTCGAACTCCAATAGACTCTAATTTTCTCATGAGAATAGGTATTGAAACGGTATCGAAGACTATTGCCATATTAAAAAAGACCCCGATGCGTGATAATCCTTAGTCAAGGTGATCAGAGACGATTTTCGTCAAAAGTGATAATTCTAACTTAAGCATGTAGGTTTAGATGTTTGTTTAAAATATCACTGTTGTAAAAGGTTTCAAAAAACGATTATTATCGAAAAATATGTATTGCAGGAATACAAAAAGTACAAAAATAACTTCACAATAATTTAAAAATAAGATGCGTGCACGAGTTGGGGTTCGAACCAACAGCGTATATATTGAAAAGCAGTCACTGTACCGCCAGTCCACGAATTTGGTTGTCATTTACGTGAAATTAGCCGATCTTATAATATGTTTTTCGACACATATTGAAACGTAATTTTAAAATATTTAAACAACCATAACTTTTTTTCCTGGCTCCCAATTTAAATGAAATAAAAGACTAAATGTTGCTCAGAACTAATTCGGATGTAAGTGTAAAAACCCGCACTCAGATGTATATTTGTACAGTATATTCGGAGATTATCGTAAACAGTCAGACAGACAGAACAAAAATCGTTTTTTGTGTTGTACGTTCCTCTTTTATCGCCCTTAATCCATTTTTCGTAAATTTTGTTTAATGTACAGACACAACAGTTCGCACTGATTTATGATATGTATAGCTGGTGGCTGATGCAAGACTGAACATAATGTAAAGAAAATTATCTCTAATTTCATTAAATGCATAATTGCAATACGACGCTTGCCGACGGTGACTGCATACTCAGCGTGAACGTCTGTTACGATGAGTTAACTCGTGTTGGGATTTATTTTATACGGCAAAACTATTTGTCATTCGAAAAAAACAAATGTTCATATTGTTGTACAGAAATCTTCATAAAATGTATACTAGTTCCAATCTTTTGACTCAGCCGTTAATAAGGAGTAGGCTTTAGAAAGTAACCTTTTTACGGCTCGAAATTGAGGGTAGGACCTTAATCAACTGTCAAATTAGCTACCAACAGTAGCTGAAACGTCATTTTGGAAAGGCAAACACGACGTTTCAGTTATTGTTGGTAGCTAATTTGACAGTTAGTCAAAGGTTGATACATTATTGAGACCGGCCGTAACAGTGTGTGTATATAACAGAAAAACGAGTATAATTGCCAGTCTAAGCGTATTATTAAAAATAATATTATGTAACTACCGTATACTCCACTGACCATTACGAGACACAAATAACTTTAATGAATTAGGGCGTAACGAGGAGCAAATTTAATTTCCAGTAACATTAAGTAAATTACAAATATTAACACTGAACAAGATATGTATTATTAAATGTCATTTAAAGACATTTTAACACATAATCGACTGTCATGTGAGTTTATTGTTAACATGAAATTGTCCCGAGCACAAGACATGTATTCATTTTTCAAAAAGTATTGTAAACCAAATAAAAACCCTGTAATAATTGAGAATGTGTCAATAGTTTCATTTTACAAGATAGTGTTTAGTAATGTGATAAGAGAAGATTTACAATCAGTACTTAGACCATTGAATGTGATGCAAAACATTTTAATATGTGCAAAATATTCTGTTTATAACAACATGGTCACTTCTAACACTTATATTTACCACTTCATTAGAGCGTGTTGCGTGCTCATACATCGATGTGCTTGTCTGTATCATGTTATCATTTCAATCGTCCATTTCAGTAGTGAATATGGGTTTTCCAGTTTTAACTATTGTTTCTGCAGTTCAATTGACTTTATTTTCTTCTTAGTCGGGGATTTTTTAAACAGCTACTTAAACATTACGCACAGCTACTATAATGTATTATTGGTCTTGAAAATGCAACACGTGCTTCGACTACTACCACTAAACGACAATGAACTCCAATATTTCATTGTTTATAACTGGATTTATGTTATCATTCTTAATACTTTCATGATTGGTTACATCATTTGTTACTATTTCGCTTACTTTGATGTTAATTTTATTGAAATTATTTCAACATATGCTAGCATTGCTTACGAAATAAACGTTGTATATGCTTTGTTACTACTGAAATTGTTAGAAAATCTGCTGCGTGTTTGGATTGAGACTGTTCAAAACTTAAGAGGCACCGACACAGAAAGAGACGAGTACTGGAAAATAATGTTTGATATATATTTGAATATACAAGAGTTATATATGATAGTAGAGATAACTTTTAGACATATGGCATGTTTTTTTTTCAAATGTTTGATTTAATTAGTTCCTTTAATACGTTTAATTTTATAAGTTATTCATTATTTTTCCAGATTGTATTTTATACGATATATAGCGCTTACCTAGGATTGCGGAACGTAGGTATAATATTAACGTTACGATGTTTAATAGCAACAAATGAAGAACACGTAAGTATGTATTCGTATTCATAATTCAATCCAAATTAATAAGTCTCTTACAATATGTCTTTACCTCAAAGAGTAGGCAGAAACTATAGAACGATAAGTCACAACAAGCCTTAAGCACTGATTTTGTTCTGCTTACTCTCAAGTCAAACAAATGTAATGTTTTAGTCGTTATTTATATGAGGACTAAAGACGTCATTTTCGTTGATAAAAATGAAAGCAAAATTGAAACCTTCCTTCTTTTTTAAATTATCGATAGCTCTGGCACAGAAAATTCATTTTACTTTCAGCCTGTTCTGGTCCACTTCCAAATCGTTTGCGCTAGTAAGGGCCGAATCCAGTGTGTAGGCGTCAAGCTAGCGTTCCGCAATCGTTACCTTCAGATGGTTATTGGTTTTCAATCCTTTTTTCAGTTTCTTATAGTACCGATAGTAGCTCAAGTTTGGAGCTTGAAGAATATCATTATACTTCTATGCTTGAGCATGAAATGTGAGAACTTCTATACAACGATGAGAGATGTTCAGAGTACCTGTGTTATGCTCATGAAATCAAGAAACTGTTCCGGTAAGTGAAATGTCTCTACTACCGTTTAATTCTGGAGTAGCGACCGCGTACCGGAAAATGATATGTTGGTTGGAAGGCCTCCCACAGAGTGGGCTAATGAGTTTACGAATGAGAAAAGCACGGCAGCGAACATTGTGACAATGCTTAGAAGAAGCTTGTCAACAATGGATGTCTTGCAGTTTTATTATGATCATCATTAGTAGGTATTACAGTTATTGACATAGCTTACTAAGGAAGCTAGCTATTGGGACTAGTCATTTCGATGGACCTCTGTCTGACACTTGGAGTAGACAATTCCGGAAACAATTTTTTTTATATTTAAGTAGTTAATTTTGTTACATTTTCAGATAAAAAACTAAGAGTTTGCAAGAACATCCAACGTTTACAGAGAACTTCCTTCAAGAAGATGAGTGCATGTGGCTTGTTCAACATAGACGCCGAGCTACCTCCACTGTTTTTAAGTTTCATCGCTTCTTATACTATCGTGTTCTTACAGTTTGTGATTTTGTAATTAAATTAAAATAATTTTCATCAATAAGAAAAAACATTGTTGAATAACATTTAATTTTCATTTTTTTTAATATACCTAAATGATTTTGTAAAAACCATGAGTGCATGTACGGATGTCGTTCTATGAGGTAACTTCCTCCTAAGAAACCTCAGAAAGTAGATAAAGGAGTGGTTTGATGTTTCAATTCTTTTGTATGAGCTATCAAAATACAGGGCTCGAGCTCGATTAACTCACTAAAATGTAGGAAATTCTAATTATCACATAAAATTTTTGATTCAGTGGGGTACCTACTTTTGAAATTTTTTCGTTTTTGGCAATCGTAATCGCTGATAGAATGTCACTTTATCAAGGACCTTTTATTAATCACTTTGTTAAGGCCATCGCCAGTATTAAGCTGTAAGGGCACTAATGTAACAAGACAATTCTGAAAATTAGTTGAGTCCATAACATTGTTGCGTTAAGACATTTCATATGTTAAAACGACTTGTTTCCTTTGTTATATAAAAAAAGAACAGATAACAATCATTATACTTATCAAGCCTCGGACAGCTTATGTTCACACTAAGACAATGCCTCATAAACAAAAAGTCGCTCCAGTAATATCATTCCGAGTATTACCTAAAAATCGTCTGGATAAAGATGTAGTAAACTTAGTGCATTCTTTTAACCATCCGCTTAAGTTGTTTATGGCAACAAAATATTACGTTAAAAATTATCACATTTATCCGAGAGGAAGACAATATCAAATAACTGCATTCTGTTTTATGTTATTCATGAACGCGTTGTGTATTTATAGAATGCTTACCGTGGACATGACTAAAAATAGTATGTCATTATTTAAAAGAGGCCTCGTATCATTTCTTTCAGTTATATTTTTTTTAACTTTTGCTATAAGTTTTTCCATCATGTTTGTTGTAGATGAACTACATAAGAAAAATAACGTCTTACTTATTCTGAAGATTCAAACTATACACAAGAGTTTTAGTTTTAAAAGAGGTATCAAGAGTTTTATTGTTTGGAATTGGATCTCAATAATCACTATTATCTGTACTGATGTAGCTTTACAAGTTATGCGTTATATAACATGTTTTTATCCTTTTATTTTTGACCTTATTTGCGACAATATTTGTGACTTAATGTACATCGCATCGGATATTAATATAATCATAGCGATCAGAATAATAGCATTGTTGAGGCAATATCTTGAAAAGTGGGTTAAAGATATCCTACAGATGAATAAAAAGCACGAAAATGATGAACATTGTCTGATATTGTTTGGGATGTACCTGAACATTTTAAAAGCTTACAATTTATACATGAAAATTTTCCACGTATTGGTAAGTTATCTATTTATCTTTATAACACTAGAACCGATTATTCCTATAAGGCTTATTAAAGCAGGCATTTACTAGAAGGACTTGACTGCGAGCATGCCTAAAAAGACCTAAAGCAAAAGACCATGTCCACCGAATTTAAGTCTGTTGGATTGCGACGGACACACACAAAAGAGACTGCTAAATAGCAATGAGTCTCGACTATATTAGCGAAGTCCGACGGACACGGTAGGTCTTCACAAAATTCCGTCCGGTAAATTCTCCGCTCAGACGTTACCATTACTACGCCACTCAAACAAAATAGACTGCCGGGTGAAGTCCTCTACTATAACACAGCACACTAATGAATGGCTAATAGGAGACTACGACGGCGGCTTGTTCTTAAGACCAACCTGCCTTGGTGAGTTGGCAAGACTATACCCGCAGGATCGCTGGGCACAAAGACATGACAATCATGATTTGACAGCAGAAATAAATAGGTAATGTGGTACCAAACTATCAATCAACTGGGGTCTGGTGAAACATCAGAAGAACTGAGAAGAACTAGAAAGGGAAGCTACGGTTATTATTTTGATAATACTTAATTGACTTTTACCATTTATTTATTGCTTGTCTATCATTACAGGTTCAATACACTTTTAGAAAAAATATCGGGAACACATGATTCTTGTTTTTGATTGATAACTAATATCCAGAAAATATTTGGACGTTGAAATAGACAGTATAAAAATTACAATAATAAAATGACACTCGTGTCATTTCATTTATAACTAAATCCTATTGGATGTCATGTCCGCAAAAGCCACTTATTAACTCAAACTTAATTTAACATTTTTTAACGTCATTCCTGACTATAGTAACTTAAGGTTTAAGAACCTTGTAACTAACCATATTTTTTTGTTCATAGGCATTGTATCATACATTTGGCACATTTTATCGTATTCTATGTTACGTCGACGTAATGATTTTTGCAATGAAAATGGGAATCACAGTAAGTGTACATCTATACTACTATAATTATATGGATTACAAAAATTCCTGACATAACACAAAATTCTTGGGCACGCCACCAAACTTCATTAAGAAGTTGCCGTTTTTCAGGCCCCTTTGAACTACCATAACTTTATTGTATTTAGTGGTAGGTTTGAGGAGCTCGTGGCTAAAGAATATCAGCCGCACGGGTCGATCAAGGTTAACGCTTGCCAAGGTTGGTTTATGGATGGGTGACCATCTTAACATGTCGAGTTTCCTCCGTACCTCGGAAAGCACGTTAAGCCGTTGGTACCGGCTGACATTTGTAGATCTTTAGCAGTCGTTACGGATTGTCCGAAGGTTGGCAATCTGATACCAGTCTTTCCAAAGAGTACCTTGTTATCCAGTTAATGGATTGTGGAGGCCTGGTAGGCAGCCGCTCCACGTAAAATACTGGTATTCAGCTGAATCCGATTTGACTGGATCCGACAGACTAGGCAGATAATGATGATGATTAGGTTTAGTTGGAGTGTAGATTTAAAACGAGTCGTAGTGTCAACAATTTAAAAGAGTATGCTTAGGTGGTTTGGTGACGTTGCGAGAATAAATGAATGACGACTGCCAAAATGACAAGCAAGACGTAAGTGGAAACGCCAGGAATGGATCGTATTGGTTATTTTATAAAGAAAGGCCACGTGCTCATCGGTGTGCGTATCCAGATGAATGAACGTAAAAGAAGCCAAAGAATGGATATGTAAGGATCGTAGCAGGTGAAACTCTGTAGTTGTAGCCTAACCTATCCAGGAAAGGCGTGAGTTTATGTACGTGTTTGTATGTAATTTTAATTTTTCATATTCCAGAACTGGTATTACTGTTGTGCAATAATGTTTGCGCTTACAAAGAACATGGTTCTTGCCGTGATATTTAGTATATACTGTGAGACGTTTTATATAACCGTTGAGGAAGCTGAGACGACGTGCATACGGCTTATAAAAAACACGAACTGCACACGTAAGATTTTTTTGTAAAACCACATGGCATTCCACTGCATTTTAGATCTTCTTTTGCTATACTTCTTTACAGAAAGTCAAAAACGTCTTTGCAAGAACGTGATACGGGCAAATCAAACGTTCAGTAAGATGTCCGCGTGTGGCCTGTTCTATGTAGATGCTTCGCTTCCAATATGTTTGAGTGCAGTTATAATATATTACGTCATTGTAATGTTGCAAATGAATTATCTATGAAATATTTTTTCCAACTCATCTTGCTTGATTGGAAGATAGGGCATTGAACACAAAAGGTTTCCACTCACTTAACTTGTGTTTGGTTTCAATTGACCTTCCTCAATCATGACATCCCTTAAAAGATCAATTTTTTTTTAAGGCTGTAACTCTGAGGCCATCTCGGTTTAGTGAAATAAAATATTAGCAATTCAATGTATTTTATTTTTACCTACCTACTATACAGACATACTTCAAACCCAGCCAGGTGCGATGCGGAGCCAGACTTGCACAAGATTGGTTCCTTAACATAAACATTTGCAACTCTACCTGATCGCTGATAGACAGTCGGACGGACGGATGAAAAGCGGAGGCTTAGTGATAAGGTACCGTTGGGCATTGTACGGAAACGAAACCCTTCAAAAGAACATTAGTTCTAACAACCATATAAAGGAAAGGTCCCTTAGGACTATACAAAGTATTTTGTATTTTTTTTTAAGATTCTATATGCTTGGCTAGTAATTATATCGGTATTTATTTCAGCTGTGTCTGATGTTCAAAAGTGTATCAACAATGTATTAGTACATGGTTTATTTACATTTAGCGCCTTCTGCCATGTGCCAAATTATTCCAGGGAAACGTACGGCCGTATAAAAGTAGGTTTTTTTATTGAGATGGTTTTGCTCTTGATTCTAGTCTAGATCATAGATGACAGAGACAAAGTCGACGATGGAGCGAGCTTTCGCGATTAGGGTTGTATGCGTTCAGAAACACAGACGCTGGCAGAGCGTTCCACACCTTTGCTGTGCGCATTATAAAAGTTTGGAAACGTTTAGTGCGAATTGGTAGATTAGCAACAAGGCAAGGATGATAACTTGCAGTGCGTCTAGACGTCCGATGGTAGAATGGGGCCGGTGGGATGAGGTCGTGGAGTTCCTGGAAACTCTCCCCGAAGTACAATCTGTCGTAGACCTTGCGGCGATGAGCCAAGCTGTGAAGCTTGGCATCCACCAGTTTTACGTCGTCAATGAGCCTCTTAGCTCTGCGTTCCACCTTGATAAAGGTATTGTTACGAGCTTGGGGTTCCTGACAATAAAAACAACCGATTAAATAACCAAAATGACACTTTAATTTAACAACACTAATGACAACTTTAAAATCGCTAATTATAAAATACAACTTCACTTCTGGGGCTCTAGACAAGTGTCAATCGCTACGAAGCGTTTCGATTTCGATAGCGTTGGCGTGACGAAGGATCGCTTCGGCTTCGATTCGATGCCGCTTGTCAATATTTTGGCGATTGCGCTTGTTCAATAAAAACTATTGTTCTAGTTTATGGTTTTCGATGACGGACATGTCAAACATTGTTCAAAACATTATTTTATATTGCGAAATTGATAATTTTATTGGCAAAATTGAAACGACTGTCTACAAAATCCTATACTAAATATAATAATCTAGGTAAGTGAATCGTTTGTGCATAATTTAAAAGCGGTACATGTGCTTAAACTTTTATTATGAAACCAATTTTTTCTAAGTTTCTGCCTGTTTATTTATAGAAAGAAAAGGAGTATAAAGTACGCGCCAGCTATTCGTAAAATTAATCTACTGGAGCCTGGTTTCGTGTTTTCACTGAAGCCTGGAAGGTAAAACGTTTAAGTTGCTGGTTCTATCCCAATATATGTAAGTGAATTTTATAAACGCAATAGTCCATCGTATATTCAGTGTTGATTCGCATAGTACGTGTAAAGCGTGCTATTGGTACACTGCTGATGATGATGATGATCCCTTCGGGGAATAGGTAAGTTGATAACGGTTGCGTTCCGTTACCTTCGTAACTACTATTTAAACAAGTTGTAAAATGGTGCTAGTTTTAAAGATTAGATTAATTGCAAAGTCAGGAATCCCATTCTTCCGAATTGTAACCATTTCTGTCTTTCCTTCCGTGTTGCAGCTATGCATCTCTGAACCATTTTCCTGAAAAACCTTGAACATGAAAAACCTTTGTAAAATTGTATTGTTTTTCAGGTGTACCACCATCACCTGAACCAATCGTGCCAACCATCTCTACCATAAGTACACCAGCCAGTCAGTAATGATACTAGTGCTATTACAAATATCGTGAAAAAACATTTATTAATGACAGCAAGAATAACCTCTAATAGAAACTACAGGTTTCTCATTCCTGGAATCCTAATCTTTTTCATACAATGAATTTGAGGTGGATACTTTAAGAAAACCTCGATATTAAGGGTTTACTTTATATACCTTTTAATTATTATTTTGTAAATAAATATAAAAAAATAAATGTTTAATTTTATTCATGCTGCATAGTTATTTGTAATGTCCATAAAAAAATCATTCCATTCAACATTCAATCTAGTTCAGTCATTCCTTAATAGTCTACCTGGACCTCTAGGGGTCTACACAGATTTGCATCGGAGTGCGTGACAGATAAATGGGGGCCACGATACTGGATCCCATTTATGCAGTTCGACACTCACTTAATAATATTCTTATAGGGTAAAAGCCGGATAGTTGCCACACTTTTTGTAAAAATATATAATTATTATATATTTAGTTAGTTGTCACTTTATTCATAAAACGGGTAGGTACTTTGGTTTATTATCTTCAAATTTGTGACAGTAAAGAACATTATTTTTCATATTTCCAGAATATTGGCGATTTTTGTCGACCTCTAAATTTTGTGATCTATCCCATATGGGGGATAGTTGCCTAATCCATTTAATTACGTTTAGGATAGGTGCCCCGCCGAGAAAGAGGACTTTTAACGCGCAAAAACTTTGATCGCAACTTGCCTTCCCATGCCATCGCACAGGCACATGCAACACGGTCTACTTAGTGGTTGTTGTAGAGTGTCACGATTGATAAATAAAATAACATGTTATTCATCCGCGAAATTAGAGTAATTAAAATCGAGGCAACTATATTCCTGGCGCAACTATCCTGGTTTTACCCTATATATGTATTTGTTTAGAAGTATAGAACCGAATTAAACAATATTTACCTATGTAAAATTAACATTAAAACAGCGGGGAGGGGTCCACTCAAAATAGAAAATTCTCCAAGCGTACAATGCGACAACAAAGTTTGTGGACCGCTGTGTTAGAACACAGCGGTCCACAACTTGGCCAAATTCTACGATATCGCGACAACAAATATAGATATTAATTGTCGTCGCCATATCGTAGAATTTGACAATTTCATGATGTGACCGCTTCAATCTTAACTTGGAACACAGGGTTTAAAGGAACCTAACATGAATTGTATGATGCCATCCAATTTGAAGCTATTTAACCTATCCGTGTCGGGGTGCCCTAAGTTCCCTCAAATGTAACCTAAACTAACTTCGGCCATACAATGAAGCGGCCAATTCTTCGATATGGCCACGACGTACACAAACCCACATCCCATAAATGTCAGTAAATGTCCATGTCACCGGAAAATGGCAAACTCCGTACGATTTTAAAATAACTTGAGAGATGTAAACTCTCGATAAATTGTCCACTGAACATTTGAAGTAATTTTTTAAGCATCAATATTTGATAGTCTCGTAATTTATCTGTTTTGGTGTGATAGTAAACCTGAAAACAAGGTTCTCATTGGTCTGTTCAGATATAAGCTCACACCAACAAAGACCAATGTGGCGCCAAGTTTCCAGTTTTACTACTAACCAAAACAAATAAATTGTAGACCAGAGTGCTGATTGGTCGCCAGTTTATGTCAGTCCAAAATTTCTCGGACCGGCACGGAAATAATATAGACTATCAAATTTGATGCGTAAAAAAAGTATTCCAAATTTTCAGTTGACAATTTTTCGAGAGTTTGCAACCTCTCAAGTTATTTTATAATCTTACGGAGTTTACCATTTTCCGGTGACATACGTCAAACGTTATCCATACGTCAACATGTAAAGGTGGGTACTGACCAGTCTTACGGGGCGTAATGTAATGCATATGTTACAAAGAGAGCATTTGTGAGGTCAGTTCGTGGAAACGAGCAAGAACATGCGAGCAAAGAGCCGATCGTGGCTCGTTTTGAGTGCTCCGCCTGTTGTCGATTTTTTGGCAAATCTCTTCGAGTGTTACGTGGTTTAGTCAGTACACTGCGACAAGTCGTGACGAGTGCAACTTGAGCCACACGCATCGATATTTGGCTACATTGTGTTTATTTCTTGTAAATTATAGAGTAGGACAAAGAAAAATTTAACAATAATTTAGTAGAATCAAAGATCCCAACAACCTCTTCGCCAAACATCGTGATTACCAGTGTCTTGCGAATCATGAGCATGGGCGAGCAAAGAGTTTGAAACGAGCATGTTGCACGGATTTTAGGACACAGCTTAATGTTACATGCTCGCCTAGAATGGTACGTTTTGGTGGATATCCACTATGTTCGCGAGCCTCTTGCGCTCCGCGCTCCTTCCTGCAACTGCTCCACATCGTGGATACGTTTGCGAATTAAGTGCGAACCAAGTTCGCAAACACATCCACTATGTGTAATAGTTGCTAGAGCGCGGAGCGCAAGAGGTGCGTGAACATAGTGAATACACACCATAATGGCCCGTAACACTGGTCAGTACCCACCTTTACGGATCATGTGACTTTTCGATAGCGCTGTCAAATCTAAGAGATCACGTGACTTTTCGATAGCGCTCACGTCAAATGTAAGGGATTGACCACGTGACTTTTCGATAGCGCTTGTCAATCTCATACATTTTTGATATTTTGACAATCGTTACCGCTGACAGAATGTCATTTGGCTGCGCCTACTGACATTCATCAGCGAAAACGATTGTCAAAAGTTCAAAATGTTATTTGAATATGTAAAAATTGTATGAAATTAAGCGCAAACACAGAAATATTAGCATTTAATACGCAGAATTATAAATGCATTATGTATCTATAACATTTTCTTTAGTTAAATTAGGAGGCCGACGTACGGTTTCTTCTTACACGAGTTTTACCGCTGAAGCTTTCCAGCAACCATGGAGTAGTGCAATCCTGTTGGAATAGGTGCGACTTAGTGGTTGGTGTAATTGAGTTGTTGCCTTTAGCCGACGTACATCGTCAGCTAAAGGCAACAATCCAATTAATATTGTTTTTCACCAAACCATTGCAAGCCGATACGGTGGTGATACGATGATACGGTGCTACAAGACGACGCTGAGCCCTTCCGGTCGTTCCCGGTCGTTTTTCACTTGCTCCGTTTTTAATTAATTATCTTCACTTTTTAATATTGGCAAAAATTAATAGTATTTCCTCAAAATCTAAAAACATCTTCCAGCATTAACATTGACAGAATAATTTTGGCATTTACCATCAAATTCAATAACCATGACAAAGACAATATTTTGACAAAAAAATTACTCTTTTCGCTTTTCTCCAAAAAGTATTTTTCTGAATTACTATTACGTTTAATTAAATTGCAGTGTTACAGATGCATGATGATGCCGAATTCGTTGCGTTTGGCACTTTGGAGGCAAAATGTACCTAAATTATTATCTATTCTGTATGCCAACAGTTTCATAATTAGAAACATAGATTAACAGCCATGGTTAAAATAAGTAGTACCTACGATTAACTTATTTCTTGGTTTTTCAACCATGTCCTACTTCTTTTCGAGTAAATACCTCTTATAAAAAACTGGACAAGTGCGAGTCGGACTCCCGTGCCAAGGGGTTGGAATGAATTTATTTCTTGCAAAATGATATTTCAACACTATAGACTTAGCTTTCCTGTAATCTATAGGTAAATAACTATTACTGCATTTTTTCAAAGTGTTAGGCCCAGTAGTTTCGGAGATAAGGGGGATTGGTCATTTTACGTCTAATTTTTTGAATAACTGCAAAACTATTTATTTTAAAATGATGAAAAAAATATAATTAGAGCCCTCAAAATAACCCTCTGATTTTATATATGATACACGGTACAGTTTGAAAAACTTTTCTAGTTAGCCCCAAAAGTTACCCCAGTACTCAAAATTGATTTATTCACGTACCGCGTACGTGTCTGGGTCACAGACGTTCAAATGTGTACGAAATTTCAACAGCATCGGTCCAGTAGATTCGGAGAAAATTCGCTGTGACAGACGGATATACGGACTGACAGATATACAACTGAGTGATCCTATAAGGGTTCCGTTTTTTACGGATGTTCGGAACCCTAAAAACGACTCTAAAGCGAGTCTTTTTCATGAAAGGTGACGGGTCCATATATTAACTTGAAAAGTAGGACTCGATAGAGAAACCGAGAAAAATTGAATAGTAGGTACTATGTACTTATTTTCTCCTTGCGTCAGAGATCAAAAATTTTGAAAAAAGTTTATCATACCTTATGGAGGTATGCGATACAAAGAGTAAAGTACCACTGAACACTGAACCAGACGGTTGTTGTGTCTGGTGGGCAACTGCCCGATATTTGATATTCGGACTGTTGTATATGCATATCAAATTGCACGGAGAACTTTGCTTTTTTTTAAGGATGGGAAATCATCAAATGACTTCTTCCGCTCTGGGTGGAGCGGAAGGGCGTGTCAGACTCTTACTGACTAAAACCCATCCGTGTTCCTTCTAAAGCCGTTTGTGTTCCGGGCCGCGGTGACTCTTTCGAAGAAATTCTGCAACCCTGGCAGGCTCTGACCCTAGCGGGCCCTGTTTTCTATGCTGACATCTCTTTGAGGTTTGCGTGGAACACAACGCGCCATCGACTCGGGCCAGGTGGTGATCGGACAGCGAGCCACCCAACGCTCGCCGTCCGCAGGCCCGCGCCTAAGGTAGCCGGGGATCGCCCTGCGACTCCCGACGCCTGGGGTGTCTTCTCCTGTAGCGGTGGTTGGGGCGAAGGCCTTGCCTTTCCCTCGCGCGGCACGCCTCCTCCTTCGCTAGCATTACTGCTTCGCAGAAGGAGGAGACCGCTTCCCAAGCCTCATCGCTCCGGACCATGAATTCAACCAGGGCCGGTCGCGAGAGGTCGCCGTCGCTGATCGCCTCGACAAGGACACGGCGGTGCTCAGCTCAAGCAGGGCAGACCTCCACCGTATGCTCCACCGTGTCCTCCGGCTAATCATCACAGTGCTGACACCCGGGCGTGTCCTCCGCCTTAATCCGAAACAGGTAACTCCCGAAATAGCCGTGTCCGGTGAGTACCTGCGTCAGGCGGAAGGTGAGGACGCCGTGGCGCCTCTCCAGCCACTCCTCAAAGAGGGGCCTTACTGCCGCAATAGTGGCGTGCCCAATGGAGAACTTTGCTTGCGCGATGCAGGATTTCGTTGGTAGTTCGTCGTAGATGGCGCTGCGGTACTTTTTGGTGCCGTACAAATTTCGTTTCTTGGTTTTTCATGTCATTTCATTCATCGGCATTGATGCCGCTGCAACCTTTTAGGTTTTTTGTAAGTGAGTTTTTCTCCATTCACTAACGGTAAAATCAATCATGTAATTGATATTTCGGCAAATCTCACTAAAATTGGTTTACATGATAATTTTTCGAAAAATAAGGTCATAAAGAAGTTTAACTTCTTACGTGTGTACAGTGTACACGCACACATTTTTTTTAAATCAAAGGTCTACGCAAACAAGCCCACAACCACCAGAGCATTGAAGCAGGAGATTCAACGCTGAATCAATGAAATTCAGCAAATTTAGATAAAATAGTGCGTATGTGTGTGATTTGATATTTTACCCCATCCAGTGTACTAGGTAAAGAAAAATAAATACAATTTTGTGAAGAATAACCATGTTTTCTATTTAAATCAAATCCTGCGTAAATTTTGAGACATCCTTTATGTAACTAATAATTCCATACGGTGATTAAAACCTAGCAGACCTCTCATAGAGCGAGGTCAATATATGGCGCTTTACACATACAACCTCAAATAGAACACTTATTTAGTACCTAGTGGGTTTTTTCCATGAAAGATTCCGAAGATTTCCGAAGTGAAAAAGAATAAAGTCTATATTTTAACTAGAAAAGTAGGGCACAATAGGAAAACCAAAAATAAGTTAATAATTATATGTAGGTACTATTAAGTTTTTCCATAGCTGTAAATCTATAGTTCTAATTATTTTATTGTTGACAAACGGTGCAAAGGAATTGTAGTATAATTGGCACAAGAGTCCAAAACGCAACGATTTTACGTGCTACAAACGATGCATTCGTTTGTTGCACTTAAGCCTCAATTAATGAAACGTAATAGTATTCAGTAAAATACTTTTTGGAGAAAACCACAAAGAGTCATTTCTTTGTCATAATATTGTCTTTGTCATAGTTATTGAATTTGATGGTAAATGTCAAAATTATTCTGTCAATGCAAATGCAGAAATTTTTTGAGAAAATACTATTATTTTTTACCAATACTCAAAAGTGAAGTAATTTACTAAAAACAAAGCAAGTGATAAACGACCGAAAGGGCTCAGCGTCATCCTACAGAATTGAGTCAACCGGCTTTCAATGGATGGTCAAAAACATACATCGTCAGCTAAAGGAAACATTCAGTCACACCAACCACTAAGCTGCACCGATTCCGATAGGACTGAACTACTCTCTAGATGACAAGAAAGCTTCAGCGGAAAAACTCGTCTACAAGAAAAACCCTACGTCAGCGAAGCAAATTCAACTTAGTATAATATTATGAACAATATATTTATAATTCTGTGTATTAAATACTTATATTTCTGTGTTTGCGATTAGTTTCATACCAGTTTTTACTTATTTACATAACATTTTGAACTTTTTACAATCGTTTTCGCTGATGAATGTCAGTAGGCGCCAGCCAAGTGACATTCTATAAGCGATAGCGACTGTCAAAACTTCAAATGTATGAGATTGACAAGCGGTATCGAAAAATCACGTGGTCGGTCCCATACATTTGACGTTAGCGCTATCGAAAAGTCACGTGATCCTTCCCTTACATTTTCAACTTTTGACAATCGCCAACGCTTGGGACTAAGTACTTAATAATCCCATGCAGTGAACGAATCTTTGCACGCCCTGTCACAGCGGTAGAGAACTTTATGGCGCAATACATAGACAACCTCAAAGTAGAATATTAATTTTCCTGCCTCCACGGCTTCATCACACACAAAAAGCTTTTCGTTCGTTGGTTTTCATCCATCGTCCCGTATTAACTTTTTGGTCTAATACTGAGCTCTTTGTTTTCTTACAGGCCTGTATCTGTAATGCACAATTTCAATTTGGACCGGTTGCCAAATCGAGGGGTAAATTTAACTATCTTTATGTAACTCTTCTGAACATGCTTGAAACGCAGAAACTGTCCACCTTTTCCTCATCATATCAGCCGAAAGACGTCTACTGCTGAACATAGGTCGCCCCCAAGTGTCGCCACAAGAACTGGTCCTGCGCGTCTTACATCCATCGGCTACCCGCGACCTTCACCAGGTCATCGGTCCACCTTGAGGGAGGCATTCGAACTCTGCGTCTTCCGGTACGCGGTCGCCACTCCAGAACTTTTCGACCCATCGTCCATCTGTTTTGCAAGCAATGTGTCTTGCCCACAGCCACTTCAGTTTGGTGATCCTTCGGGCTTTGTTGGTTATCTTAGTTCTTTTGTGGAAATCGTCATTCCTGATTCAATGACGCAAGTAAACTCCGAGCATTGCCTTTCCATTGCCCTTTGGGTAATTTTATGCATTCTGATGAGGCCAATATTGTGGGCCACCACGTTTTAGTTCCATGAGTCGTCACTGGCAAAACGCACTGGTCGTAGACTTTCGTCTTGAGACACTGTGGTATGTGAGACGAAAAGATACCACGTAACTTTGTCGTCAGGTCGGAGTCGAATTCGACGATTGACCTGTTTCTCGAACTTACCCCTACCTAACTGGACCGTTAGTCCCAGGTAGATGTACTCGTGTACAACTTCGAGTGTAATGTCTCCGATCTTGATAGGTGCTACATGGGTATTTATCCATGTTCATTTTAAGACCCACTTTTTCGGAAGCTCCACTGAGCATTGTACTGGGGTCCTCCGTAGTTTCTGCCATGACGACTAAATTGTCGGCAAATCGAAGGCGAGTAATGTACTCGCCATTAATATTGATGCCTAGCCTTCTCCAGTCCCAAACCTTGAAGACATCCTCTATTGAAGCTGTAAACGTAGATACTTAAGGCTCTGCACTTGCTTCAAATTACTTCTGCTGATTAAGATGTCTGATACTAACAACTGGACTCCAACGTCCATAGGTAAAACTGGACTAGAACCAAACTTACAAAACACAACAGCCCTTTTTTTTGTTCACTCTCAAGCTAGCATATGTAGCCAAAGGAGTGCGCACATGTTTGTGTGCGACTGTGCGTTACCATTTTACCTTAGCAATATATCTTTAAGAACGTTTTCTAAGTAGGTACTAACTGAATTCAGCCCTCATTTGTGAATGTTGTTCGTATGCTCTCTATAAACTCTGTGGTTTGTCGTTGCTATAGCAACAAAATGTGTTATTCACTTAATCGTTACGTGAAATGTCAATCCTATGACACGTATTTTGACAAGCGTTCGACGCTATCGCTTTGTTTGATGGAACATTTTGTCTATCAACGATCGCTTGACCACGTGACTTTTCGTTAGCTAAATGTCATTTCCATACATTAATTGATATTTTGACAGGCGTTTTCGACGGCTGACTGTTGCTTTGTCTAGGCCTGGCGCTATCGTTTCGCTTAGCGAATTGTGATTAACGACACTTTGTCTAGCCACTTTTGATCGACCACGTGACTTTTCGATTCAAAATGTCATTCCCATACATTTTGGACTTTTCGATTGGCGTTAGCGTCAGTCGATTGACATCTTATCTAGGGCCTCTGATCACTTTAATCGCACTTGAAGATCGCTTCCGAAGTATTCGCTTGTATCGCAAATCCAATACTCCCCCGGTCGCGGGCTATGCGGTCCTTTTATAGGGCAATCAATTCCAGAACCTTCTACTGTAGAATCATCTGGAAAGTACTCGTAACTACCGGTGCCGACTGACCAATTATCGAGAACTGTAGAAAAGTCTACAAAGTACTTGACTTTACTCATTCTGCTACTCGATACTAGATAGCGCCAGTAGCAACTAATGTCGTTATGTACCCGGTATCAATTCCGGCGTAACAGTATCCAATATTGTCATATATTTTTTATCCAATTCCGAGCAGTCCATAAATCTAGATTAATTTACGAACATAAAAATATTTAGACATTAATAAATTAGGTGGATATTGATAGATCATCCGAAAAATGCTGTCAAACTATAAAATAATGTTTATGACATATATATCATACGTATGAAGACATTTAGGAAGATTAGTTGTGTCAATAAAATTAATACGACCGGACCAAATTTACAATTATGTTGACACAATTGAAGTGTTCGGGAAGGTAATGAAACAAATAATGAATACATAATATCAGGAAACACTGGATTGTGTAAATTGATACTAACAAAAATGCCTCAAAATCATAAAGTTGTTTCAAATAATCGTGTGTTGCTCAGTAATCATCTCGAAAAAGACGTCCAGAGATTTGTATTTTCCTTTAACTGTGCTCTAAAATTATTTATGGCGTCAAAATATAATGTTACAAATCATCATATTTATCCTAGAGGAGTAAAATATCAAATATTTGCATTCTGCCTTATGTTATTCTTGAATGCATTGTGTATCAGCAGGATATTTACCTTAGAAATAAGAAGTCAGAAAATGTCAGAACTGAAAGGAAACGTCCTGACTTTAATTTCTATTCTCTTCTTTTTTACGTTTGCAATCAGTTTTATTATTATGTTCGTTGCGGACGAAATGCATAAGGTCAAAAACGTCACACTCATTTTGAGGATCCAAAATATTAACAGAGGCATACATTTTAGCAAGAGTATCTTCAGCAATTTTATTGTTTGGAATTGGATCTCAATAACTACTATTATCTGTATCGACATTTCATTACATGCGATATTTTATTTAGCAAATTATTACCGTTTTGTTTTCGACCGTATTTGTGACAGTACTTGCGACATGTTTTACATCGCATCAGATATTAATTTAGTAATATCTATCCGAATTATAATATTGTTACGAAAATACCTTGAAAACTGGGCGAAACATATCCTGAGTATGACAAATGAGCAGAAAAATGATGAACAGTGTCTCAAATTGATAGAGATATATATGAAAATTATTAAAGCATACAATCTGTTTATGAAAATCTTCCAAGTTTTGGTAAGTTCTTGATGCTCTATATTTGTATACTTTGAATAAAGCTATCGGAGTTGGTCACTAAATGCTTAATTTGCTGTGCATATGACGAATTAAGTAGTTTTATGTCAAAGCAAGAGTCGTATTATACCAGTGTGTCAATTGTCACATCAGGATTCCGTTGACAATAAGGAACGGTGGTCTACCCTGTATAGCTCCTTATTGCTGTCACAAGGGTAAACGTTATAAAGGGTGAATTTTGAAAGTGTGGATGATGATGAATGAACACTTTCCTTTAGTTTGCCATATGTTATTTCTTCCCAGAAATTGAACCTTAGTAGTGACACTTTCAGATGGTGTAAAAACACAGGCTGTGTTTTTTTTTCAAAACCATCGGTTTGATTCCTGAATAGGAAAAACGATTTTTCAAAAATCCAATAATAATAAAGGAACTAAAAATATTTATTTCATAAACAAGAGCACACTGCACTGTAATACATTGTAGAATATATATTTAACATTTGTCACATTATAAGCACAATTATATAGACGCTATTCTTTCAACTAGGTCTTTCCTGTATCTGAAGAGATAGGGTTCAGCCATATCCCCTCCCCCCGGACAGCCATTGCGCGCGGACGTGTTTAACCCAAAAGTCTATTTAAGTATTTTAAATATTTCAATTTTAATTCAAAAATAAAATAAAATTGGCAAGTGTAATTCACGACGAGTACTAGGCGCGCAGAGTGTTGAAAGAGTTCGAGTCTATGCGGCGCGTGAGGGAGAAAACAAGTTGTCAACGCTACCCCATCTCTGTCAGCTGCGCGTGAGTCATTATCACCTGTGTACGCGCTCTGCACTGACTACCTGAAGATACAAGCGCCTAACACTTTGCGGCAAGCAACGTGTGTCAGCAACTCAACACCTGCCTACTGCAAAGCTAGGTGTTCAACACATCCTAAGGTGCATATTTTTTACTTATAAAAAATGATGAAGCGGACGCCACCAAGTACTGGCAGTGAACTACCTCTACAAATGGACCAGCCGATGGACAAATCTCTGTCTGAGACCGAGCTCAATTTGATAGGGAAAGATCAACATAAGACGCCAACTAACTACGTTTACCAACGCACCACAAAGAGGAGCAGAGAGGACCTTCTCTACGAGCAACTGGACGAGTTCAAAAATGAGAAAAAGGAAATGTTGTCACTTTTCACGTTTAAGCATGGAAACGAGATTCAACAGATGAACACAACCCTAATGGAAATTCAAAAGAGTAATATAAATATCGAAACCTCGATTACCTATCTCACAGCACAAAATGAGGAGCTCCAGAAGAAAATCGCTCTGCTAGAGAAACAGAACAAAGAAGACAAGTCTTATATTACTCTCTTGGAAGGCAAACTTGAGGAGATCCAGATCGGAAGTCGGAAAACTAATTTTGTTGTGAAGAACGCTCTTAAGCGAACCAACGAGAGTAAGGAGGATCTTCTGGAAATGATTACCTGCTTGTCCCGCAATATAGAGTGCAAAATATTAAAATCTGATATTAGGGATATATATAGACTACGTGGGAAAAATAATGAAAACCAAAATCAGCCTATCATTGTGGAAACTAACTCCACCATCCTTAAGTCGGAAGTCTTAAAAATGGGTAGAGCCTACTATGTAAAACACAAGTCTAGACTGAGTTGCAAGCACTTAGGTTATAAAACACAAGAAGACACCCCAATATTTCTGTCAGAGCATCTAACATCCAAAGGGACCCGCCTTCACTTCCTCGCCCGAGACTTAACCAAGTCTGGAGCCTTCAAATTTTGCTGGACAGCGTATGGAAAAGTCTACGTAAAGAAGGATGAAGGTACGCCTACCATAGCAATTAGAAGTGAAGAGCAAGTACACAAACTCATGAGAGGACAATGACTAGTAGTACAATATTCTCAGCAGCGTTTTAACTGTCTGTTTTTCAAAATAATCTTAGATGTTTATCTTCGTAAATTCATTTTATTTTATATCATTATAAGTCTATTCTGCTTATTCTCTGCTTATATAACTATAAATTTGTATAATTTGTTAACGAGCGATAACTTCGCCAAATATTTTGCTTTTATATGTAGATATACCATAATCACTCAGCTACACACTTATTATCACACACCCCCTCCACTCATCTCCACACACACCTCTTATTCTCGCTTACACTATGCTAAACTAATAATTACACAAAGTTATCTCTTGGGCAATCAATTTGCAATGGGTGGAAATGGTCTTGACTCATCAGTATGCATTAACTACAACGCTTATAACGCTACAACGTCTATTAAAACATTAAAATTTACTTATGGATAATACCTTCCAAACTCTTGTTGATATAGATAACATAGAAGTTGCGCGATCTTGCCAATGTACCGACACGGAATTAGAAAATCACATAAAAATTGCTAAAAATGATTTAACCGTTATTTCACAAAATATTAGGAGTATTTACTGCAATTTCGATGGTTTCTCTATACTGTTATCAACGCTTAAAATTGAATCTGACGTCATCATTTTGACCGAATGTAGACTACATCCTAATAAACCTATACCGCAACTAAATAACTATATGTCCTTTACAACGACAAGACAATTAAATCAAAATGATGGCGTAGTTATTTATGTGAAGAAATCTCTCAAACCCAAAGTTAAAGAAATCTGTTTGGCTCAGGCATCGTGTCTCCAGTTGGAAAAACTTAATACTGTTGTTCTTTGCATATATCGTTCCCCATCTAATACGAATGCCGACTGTTTTATCGACTCTCTCAATTCACACCTGAATACTTTAACTTCTCAGCAAAGTATCATTATAGCGGGGGATATTAACATTAATATTAAAACAAAAGACCCTGAACCATCGCACGAATATAAAAATAGGGTGAACTACCTCAATATGTTATCACTATTTGGCATACTACCTGGTCATACTTTACCTACACGCGAATCGAACTGTTTGGATCATTTTATGATTAAAATAAACAAGAAAAAGACATCAGCAGCTATCGCCGTACTTCATACAACCATCACCGACCATTTTACTACTTTTCTGTCGCTATCCAAACTAAAACCCAAACAGACTGGAAATAAAACTGTCTCGTCAATCGATTTTGAAAAGGCATTAAATCATCTGAAAGAAAATAAAATTGCGGAGTTGTTATTCAGTGATGATCCCGACCAATTAACGGAATTGCTTATTCACAAATTGACTGAATCTATTCATCACAGTACAATAGTAAAAACCATTCCCAACAGTAAACGTACCATTAAGCCATGGATAACTACAGGTATATTAAGATGTATTAAAAATCGCAACAAGATGCAAAAAAAACTGCGTAATGATCCGTTCAATGACATTTTAAAGATAACTTACCGTCGATATAGGAACTTCTGTCATACACTAATAAAAAAACTTAAAAGAAAATATGAAAGGGATCTAATTGCCTCCTCAGTCACAAACAATAAAAAATTATGGAAAAATATTAAAACCCTTACTTACTCGAACTCCATTATGAATCAAAATACAGAACTACTGCAAATGCAGCAAAGTCCAACTGAATCTGTGAATTTTATAAATGGTTATTTTGCAAACATAGGTAGAGAGCTAGCCCAGAAAATTCAATCGCCTGAAAACCACTGTAACAGTTTTCGGTCCGAGACATCTCCAACTCAGATCAACTCCTTTGTTCTCTTGGATACTGACCCCGAAGAAGTGAACAGGATTTCAATGAGTCTTAAATCTGACAGCGCGCCCGGCTGGGATAATATTTCCACTAGATTTTTGAAGTACATTAGTCAAGAAATTGTCCCGATCCTAGCTCACTTGACAAATCTTTGCTTTACAAAGGGCGTCTTCCCTGGGCCACTTAAACAATCTGTTATTACTCCTGTTCACAAGGGGGGGGACAGAGACGATGTGAACAATTACAGACCCATATCCATTTTACCTGCTATATCAAAAATAATTGAAAAGCTATTAAATAACAGATTAATTAAATTCTTACACAATTGCAATACCTTAAGCAACATGCAATTCGGGTTCAGGCAGGGAGTTTCAACTGAGGATGCAGTCATTGCTCTCAGCTCTCTAGTGACTGACAATGTAGATAAAGGTAAAAAGTGTTTACAGTTAAACACGTTTCTGGATTTAAAAAAAGCATTCGACACCGTCTCTGTTCCCATCCTCATAAACAAGTTGGAGGCTGCGGGAGTGAGGGGAATTCCGCTGAAACTTTTTAGAGATTACCTCTCTAATAGGAAGCAAAGGGTTAAAGTGGACGAACACGTTAGCTATGATGCAAATGTCACTTTCGGTGTCCCCCAAGGCAGCGTGCTCGGCCCTACACTATTTTTGATTTACATCAATAAAAATAATGAATTTCAAAACCCTTAGATATCCTATACAAAGTCTCTACCAAAGCAGCAATTTACTTTCCGTGCGTAAATTATATTTAATTAAAGCTATTCTAAAGCAACACAAAACTATCCCATATGACCCAAGCGTAACCTTGAAAAGAAGGAAAGACTTAATAATGGATGTTCCTCACACTAAAACCAAATTTGCCCGGATACAATACAAAAGACGTTCAGCACAACTTTATAATAGATTGAACAAAGAGATCTATGTGTATAACAAGAAATATAAAGACTGTAAAAAAACCGTAACTAACTGGATAAAACCACTAACATATGACGACACTGAAGCGCTGCTACAATAGAATAACATCCACCAATCCAACATCTCTTTTGACTCAAAAATAACCCCTACTGGAACTACTGAAGCATTCACAATCTTCACACACATCATCACCCACACACACACAACCACTTTCACACACACACATCATTATACTCACACACTTCACTTACTTCAACCTACCACTGCAATCATGGCCCATTTGTTTATGTTTATTAATTTAATTTTTTCGTTTATGTCATATCTCAAGTTGGTTTTTAATGCGCAAAAATAATATAAAGTCTATGTGGATACAATAAGGAAGAGCGGAGTGTCCTAACACAAGCTTATTTTTGCTTACAAGGATGCTTCAAACACTAGTTGTTAAGTAAGACTTTGTTGAAATGAATAAACCATTATTATTATTATTATTATTATTCTCTTTATTCATTTCACTTACATACTAATTTATATTTTTAAATATTTCTTAAAAAAACACACACACACACATTAAAAAAAAAAAAAAAACATTTAAAAATATAAAAAGCAGTAGTCCGCCGGTGTCGGGAGCAAGGTCCAAGCTACCGGTGGTTAGGGCTCCAGAGAAAGGAACCTCCTCACAATACGAGCCGTATCGAGGAGTACTGCCTTCTGTATCAGGCCCCTTATCCAACCGCGTAACGCCAGCTTCGACAGATGGTCGTCGAAGCTTTTGGCCATCAGGCCATTGGCCGTAATGACAATCGGCACAATGACAGCCGAGTCCACATTCCACATGTCGACAACCTCGTGTGCTAAGTCGAGATACTTGATTTGCTTCTCTTTCTCAGCCTTCACGAGGTTCTCGTCATGCGGGATGGTAACATCGATTATCATTGTGCGGCGCGCTAATCGGTCTATCACCACTATGTCAGGCTTATTGGCAACAATAGTCCTATCAGTGATGATAGACCGATCCCAGTACAACGTGACATGGTCATTTTCGAGAACTGGGTCGGGCACATACTTGTAATACGGTACTTCGGAATCTACAAGTTTGTATTTTAAAGCAAGTTGCTGGTGGATAATCCTGGCCACTTGGTTATGCCTGTGCAAGTACTCGCCGTTAGCAAGACGAGAACAACCAGAGATAATATGTCTGATGGACTCACCCGGACGGTGGCATGCCCGACACACGTCAACCGTCCCGTCCTTCATAATATGCTTCCGGTAGTTGTTCGTCAAGATAACTTCGCCCATAATCGCACAGACAAAACCTTCGGTTTCCCCGAAGAGATCACCGAAACGTAGCCAGGCCACGGACGCTGAGAAATCTACATCGGACCCATAAAGAGCCCGATAGAAGCGCCCGTGAAGCTCCTTGCCTTTCCATACCTCCTTGCGGTCATCTGTAGTAAGTATCACAGGTTTGCGCCAGTTCTCTTTAGCCATGGACAACGGAGTGAGTCCCTTGTCCACTGCGACCACATCTCGGTGCATACCCACATCGGCTTTGAGAAAATATTCTCTGAGACTGCACATCTCACGGTTGTGGAGAGTCTTAGCATTTAAAAAGCCTCGACCTCCACACTTCCGTGGGATGTACAGTCTCATCACCGACGATCGTGGGTGATGCATCCGGTTTGCGGTCAGCAGTGTGCGGACCCTCCTATCCAGGGCATCGAGTTCGGTTTGAGTCCATTTGAGTATGCCGAAAGTGTACATTAATACCGGCATGACCCAACCGTTGAAGGCGCGCACCTTATTTCCACCCGACAAAAGGCTGTTTAAAACCTTTTTCAGGCGGCCAAAGAAGCGCTCCCTCAGCGATTGCTTCATGTCAGTACCGTTAATGCCCAACGCCTCCGACATACCCAAATACTTGTAGGATTCGGTTGAGCTGAGGGATCTAACCTGTATGGAATCCGAGAGTTGAATTCCCTCAGATTCCATAATCTCCCCTTTCTTTACATGCATGACTGCACATTTGTCCACACCAAATTCCATCCTGATGGCACTTTGTCATCAGTCGCAAATTGTTGGGGGCAAAGAGTTTCAGATCATCCATGTAAAGAAGGTGAGATATGGCCTGACCACCTCTTCTCAACCGATAGCCTAGGCCTGAATCCTCCAGCAGTGTGCTTAGAGGATTCAGAGCTAAGCAAAACCAAAGTGGACTCAAACTGTCGCCCTGAAATATTCCCCGTTTAATCCAAACAGGCTCATCACTCCCTTGGATCGGTTGAAATCCTGGATAGCGAAGGACTGTTTTCCATTGCCTCATACATGACTCAAGGAAGGTGCGTAGGGTTGCATCTATTTTGTACAACTCCAACACCTTCATGAGCCATGTATGTGGCACAGAATCATAGGCCTTCTTGTAATCTATCCAACATGTCGACAGATCCTTGCGGGATCGACGAACCTGTTGGCTTATGGCCATGTCTATGAGGAGTAGCTCCTTAGTACCGCGGGATCCCTTCCTACATCCATTCTGAGAGGCGGACATAATTGAGTTACTCTCAATGTGCTCATTAATTTTCGCTCTCAGGATAGATGTAAGAAGTTTATAGACCGTCGACAAACAAGTAATCGGTCTATAATTCTTGGGTTCCGCGGGACTACCTGTCTTATGGAGCAGGTGGGTAATGCCAGTTGTTAGAAACTGTGGTAGCGACCCAGACTCTAAGGATGACTGGAATTGAGATGCCAGGAGCGCGTGTGAGCTGCTATACCACTTCAGCCAGAAGTTGTGCAGTCCGTCCGGTCCAGGAGATTTCCAATTCGGTAACGGACGGACTGCTTTGGCTATATCCAGTGTGGTTATAGTATTTTTTTCCATTTGTGGTATAGCTTCGCACACGCGCTCGACATCGCGCATCCAGCCACCCTCAGCGTGACAGATGGGCACCGACCAGATGCTGCGCCAGAATGTACTCGTGGCGACATCATCCGGGCGGTAAACGTCTGTCACACTTTGTTCAGGTCGCTCCCAAGCTCTGTATACCCACCTCTCATCGCTCTGGAACATGCGGTTTTGCGAGTATCGGTCAACCCGCCGCTTATACCGCCGAATACGGTTTGCCCATGCACAAACTTTCTGCTTCAGGAAGTCGATGCGCTCTGTGACACGGAACGTGTATTCTCGGGGGCTGATTCCAGTCCCCGAAAACGCCCGCCTCACAAAGCGCATCACACGTGGTCGTGTGTTGCCCTCCCTGAAGCAGTATAGTTTGCCGATGAGTGCCCTAGCCTCATCGATACGCCGCTCGATCCTGCACTGCCAGGCTGGTGCAGCAGGCTTCGGTCGTATAGCTTCGTCACAACTAGGAAACTTTACGTTTGCTATACGACATGCCGCAACAGCCCCGCAAAACAGGATTGAGTGCGTATCAACGAGGCTCTCGCTGCTTTCAAAGATGTTCTGCAGCAGCGAGTCCAAAGCACACACCAACGCCCTATTCTTTTTGTGCATAGGTAAACGTGGTAGTCGGGGCCTAAGTTCGGTCGGTGTCAATCTATACTCGCGAAGCGCATCCTCCAGTGCGCTCCTCAGTCTATCGTTGCACTGGCTACTTACCGTGACAACCCTATCATCTACCTCATCACTACCGTTGTTGGGCCGCGGTGTGATTGCGCCACTGGCTGGCGCCTGTACCACGGTCTGTGTTGGGGTCGAGATGATAAGGTTGCTCAGTACCTCTGAGCGCAGCCTTTCAAGTGCGGCATCGTCCAACCTGCAATTATGTTGGATGACCCGCACCTGATCCGACAATCGTTGGGCCGAGACGTTCACAGTTGGTTCCAGGTCCTGAAACAGAGACAGCATCCTGACACGATACGCAGTGAGGTTAGTTCCCCCCTCTGTAGACCCGTAATATGCGCGCATGACGTTCTCGTTCATGGACTGAGTCCATCGCATGCGCTGCACACAACCACCGGCAGCGGGGACCCGGCTCAGGGCCGGTTGGCCCCTAGATCCCAAGCTTCTCGGTGGCCGGCCTCTCCCCTGCCGACGCACAGGTGTTGGCGACGTCGGCGGGGAGAAATACTCGTCGCTCGAGCTCGACGCAACTGCAACCACCGGTGACACTTGTGATCCGATGTCCGGCGTTGGCGAGGCGGAGCTGAGCGACGAGCCCGGGGGTGGAGGATGTGCGCGTCGGGCAGCTGCTCTTGTTATCATACTCCAAGTTTCATTCCATCATTCCTCGTAGTACGTACGTTAAACGTAGGTATCTAGGTAGTCATAGTCATTCAATTTTCATAATGACATATGTCATCAGTCTGTACTGCATATTTTCTTCTATTGTGGCCATTTTATTGGCTTTATGATGTAATAAAGTTTGTATTGTAAATAATCTGTTTGTTTTTGGAGGTTTTGGGCGAAAGAAATGTGCATAAATACAATCAAAAACTGTTATTTTAAATTTAAATTTGCTTGTACGGAAATAAAACTTGTGTTGACATCGGGAGTTGCCAGTTTATTATTATTATTATTATATACAGTAAATAATTGGTAAAAAAAAAAATGCAGAATGAATGAATGAAATGCAGTTTTACTTTTCATCAAAATCGAGCTCGAGACTCCTTTCAGTGTTTTTCGATATACCTCATATTTTCGGATTTGGCCACCCACGCTCACTCAAAATTCATCCTGTATATCGACCACAAATACCTTCAAATAATAAAAAATCTCATAATTTTTGATCACAGCACCATCCCCAAAAGTAGCTTAGGTTTATGAGATTTAAACCTCACGTTGGCATCGCATCGTAGAAAGCCTCGTTCATCGTCATCATTCTAAGTGAATTTATTTTTTTACAGGCTCTCTATCACACATTTGGCGTATTTTACCGTATGTTGTGTTATATAGACCTAATGTTCTTTGCAATGAGAAGAGGAACCGAAGTAAGTGTATTATATCTTTTTCCAATACCTGACTTTATTATCTTCTTCGTGTTCGTGAATTTATTATCTTTTCATACAGAATAGGTTCATTGACACATATAATGCAACAAGGCATTTTCTGCCGTTTAATAAAACCTCTGAGTTAATGATTGTGACAAAAGTCCACAAAAATACAATAGTTTGTCCTATGCTAAGTGCACATAACTAGATCAGCTGGTTCATAACTAAATCTCAAGGGCAATAATTATTATAATACAAACGTGAACATGGAAACTGTCAAATAATAACTGATTTTTTACCTTCCAGAATATACGTCTTATCTGTTCGATAATGTTTTTACTAGCAAAGAATATGACTATTGTTATTCTAGCCAGTACCTATTGCGAGAAGTTCTATATTATTGTTGAGGAAGTTGAGATGACGTGTATACAGCTAATGCAGAATAAAAACCTTCCAAGTAAGAGATTTATCTGGGTTGATTGTTCTCTGACCTGTTCGGTCCCAAATACACGTGCCTGTAGATTACACAAATGCATTCAAGTAGATTGCATGCCATAGTGACATACACCAATCAGAACTCGTCATAGCCTTTACGGCTTGGTGTCCACAACCACAATACCACACGCCCAACCACGTCCGTCGCGTTATTTGAAGTTGGAGTAGATATCACCTTTTCAAGAAAGCCAGCTGTGCCGTGGAAACTTTCTGTAAAAAGTAAATGGCATTGTTTTTAAGGTTTTGCATAAAATATTGCTTTACTTCTTTACAGAAAGCCAAAAACGTCTCTGCAAGAACGTGATACGAGCAAATCAGACGTTCAGTAAGATGACCGCGTGTGGCCTGTTCTATGTAGATGCTACGCTACCGATATGTTTGATTGGAGTTATCACTAATTACGTTGTTGTAATATTGCAAATGAATTTACTGTAAAATAATCTGTAAATAATAACGGCCGCGTGGTTCAACCTTTGAGGTTAAGCAGCGCTTGCCAAGGTCGGTCCGTGGATGTGACTCAGCCGTGCCTAATGAAGCAAATTAAGTTATCGGTCCCGGTCATTATTTGTAGACCCTTGACAGTCGTTACGCATACTCAGAAACCTGAACATCAGACACATATTTTGCCAAGGGTACCATACCCATTAACTCGCTTGTGGAGTTTAGATAGGCAGTCGCCCTGTGCTATCGGAATCTACGCTCATCATATAACCGTCTTCTTCAATTTCCCACTCAGAGTACTGACTTTATTCACTCTTCCTTCTTCATTCAGTTTTTTTCTCTGTGGAACTCGCTACCCCACTCTGCTTATCTTTATAATAAGCTACCTTCAATACCGTGAATGTAAAAAAACAATTGCCCAAGAACTCGAACCGCTTGGATATTGTTTCGATATTTTTTTTTTTAATTTAAAAAAAAATAAAAAATTCTTTCGAATAACCTACTATTAATTCCTCAATCTATGCATGTGTGTTCATATGTTCGTGTGAAAGGCACACATGTATAAATATGGGCGTCTCTAGACAGCGTGTCGTGAATGGCTACGCCACAAAGTTTGAATGAGTGAAAGAGAAGCGCTTAGCAGGTGTGTGTTGCCAATTTTACAATTAGTTACCCACAGAAACGAAAATTTCCTTAATAATTAATAGAGACAGGTAAAAAAAAGGGTATTTATACATTTCAGAAGAAATTTTAATTTCTAAAGAATAGCAACAGCTCTCTAAAAATAATTAAAAACTACAGAAATTTAATTTTTCTCCTCAATTAGGAAAATAAGTAGGTATTTAGTATCGGCAACCCTGTGTGTTACTGTCTGTATAGATTATTAGTATAATCCGGCAAATTTTGTTAAATGCCATTCTTAAAGATGACGATAGGACAATGATGGCAATTTGGAAGTGTTTTTATCGAGACATTTTAAATGACATTTTTTTAGAGAAGCCATAAATTATTTCATGTGGCAAGCAATAATTGCGCGAATGTTTTAATAGTGATTGTTTTGTACTCTTTAATTACTTTTAATGTTATCATATCATAGTGTTATAAGTAATTCTTTTTGAAACACAAAGTAGTGTAAATATTAAATTTTATTTGTGTGTTTACTTAAAAGTGGTCCTAGATTATAATTAAAATAAAATATATATTAATATTGTGCTGACAATGTGTGTTTGTTAGAGATTAAAAGCAGTAAGTTTTCACAGCTATCGTATAATGATAAGATTCAAGTTGTGACTAAAGGTCACACGAGTTACGAGAATTAATCCAAAAAAACGATAACTCATCTCGTACTTGTCATTTCAATCCTCAGAGTTATGGAACATACAACTGGTTGTGTGGTTGTTCTGGTACAATTTAAATATATGTAAATTATTTTTATGCACTTGATTTTTTCATTAATTTGGTATTGTCTTGTTATGGGTCTAATCTATTGAAAATATTTGTTGCAATTATAAGATTAAGTTTTCTGAGTAAGGAAATCGTAGTTTATCTACTAAATACACAGAAATTATTCAAGAGCTTGACGCCTGATCGCGACGATAAGTCTTTTGATACTATAGGATCTTGGCAATAATATGCAATCACTTACCTAATAAATTGAGCAGCGATGGCCCAGTGATTCCGGCACGGCGCCGATTAACGAGTTCTAAGTCGTGGATTTGCCTTTGATTTGCGTTGACAAGCCTACTATGGATTACTCTGATGGCACAACGTCTAAAATAAAATAAAAATGGCGGTCTGCAGTATTATCCTGAACTCTAGGTCCAGTAAAAATCGATCCTTTGGTATCGAGCTCGATTCCTTTTAGATATTTCATGCTTTGACATCCAGACATAATTTTAAACTCTTAAGACTTTGTGGCCCGCAATTAAACAATAATAATCTTCCTGACCGTGACCCATGTTACCTAATTAGCGCCGACGCAACAAGTTTTCCAAATTCAATTCCTTCCTGTTAATTGTTTCTCTTCTTTTTAACAGACTTCAGAAAAAGGAAGAGGTTCTCATTTCGGTTGTATATATTTATATGTACAATAAATATTTATTAAATATATATACATATTTATATTGTATATATACATTTTTTGTATGTTTGTTACCTTACAACTCCGTCATTAAAGAACCGATTTAAAAGAATAATTTATTTTTAATGTGAAAAGGGACACTTTCCAATTGGTCTCTTAGAAATTTCAGCAAAATTCTAGAATTTAAATAAAAATAACTGGAAAAAATATCTCATCCAAGTCAACGAAATTGCGTCTATTTTGCTTTACAGGAAAACAAAATACTTTTCAGTGGTGTTGTTAGGTGTGAACCACTAAAAAGTGAAAAATAAAAAACATTTTACAAAAAAAAAAATACAACCGACTTCCACAAAAAAAAACCACTACAAAGTATAAAATAACTTCAAAAGTCGGTGTTAAAATACGAAGAAACAACCAAAAACACTGACTTCCGAAATTAAAGTTATTTGGTAATTTTTTTTAAACCACCCGTTAATAGGTGTCCCACGAAGCCTCTGTCATCCGGGTTCGAATGAAAAGTTTATCAGACATTTTAAGCTTTGGTATCATAATTATCGATATTTCGATACAAACTATATTTAAATTTAGATGTTTTGAACATTGACATTTTACCCGTTTTATTTTAACTTAATATTCTTCGTAATTTATGTCCACCACCTTAATTTTTTAAGAGTTTTGATTGGTAGAACCAGTCAAAACTATTTTTTTCAGAATAAGTCAGTCAAAACTCCGTTGGGAAAAACAAGTTTTAACTATATTTTCAGTTAAAAGTACTTTTGGCTAGTTATAAGTTTTGACTGCAACACTTACATATAAATAAATTTGTATGTATGCAGCTTTCTAAATTTATCGCGGATGAAGTCACGGGCTACAGCTAGTTTAAAAAGTGGGAGCTTTCAAGAATAATGCATATTCAAAAGTAATTATGAATTATGTTAATTAATTGATTAATTTAGTCTTCGTCAGATTATCTTTTAACAATATGACAGGGTCGGGCACTAAATAAAACTTTTTTTACAAAAAAATACAACAAATTGGAAGTCGGTAGTATTTTTTTGTAAAGTTTATTTTTATTTTACACTTATAAGTGTTACCCCCACACCTAACAACACCACTGGATAGTCACAGGAAAGCAAAACACGCTATTTCGTTTAAACTCGAATGATGTATTTTTCATTCCTCCAGCTATTTTGATTTAAAAACCAAACTACTGAACCGATTTTGATGAAATTTCTATGGGACCAATTGGAACGCATATCCTAAAAAGAAGTTTTCAAATCGGTTCGTAAATGACGGAGTTATGAGGTAACAAACATAAAAAATACAATGGAATTGAGAACCTCCTGCTTCTTTTGAGGTCGGTTAAAAACAGAAATATTGCATTCATTTAATTTATTACTTTTGCTTTCAAATTAATTTTATTCCTCATATTAGCTGTGTCAAGAACATTGATACTATCAGAACCACTTACTTATATCTACACTAATTCATTTCTTTGTCATTTTAAAATATTGTTACAGCGTCAGGTGTATACGAGTAGTTGTCACTTGGCAACAACAGTAAAAGTGAATACTTAAAATTATGTCACTAAATCGAAAAATCAAAGTGTTAATTATGAGTCGACTGGATGACGAAGTCCAAAGATTGGCTTATTGTTTTAACTTCGTACTGAATCTTTTTTTGGCATCAAAATATAGTCTTAAAAAGAGTTATATTTATCCAAGAGGAAAAAATGATCAAATACTTGCGTTCTGCTGTTTTTTATTTATGAATGCAATGTGTATCTATCGCATGATTTCTGTAGACATTACGGATATGTACATGGAACATTTGGAAAGTAGTCTCTTAGAAATTTTTGCTGTATGTTACTTTCTTACGTATTCGATCGGATTCACAACGATGTTCATTCTAGACTTCGTGCATAAGGACAATTATGTCTTTCTTATTTTGAAGATCCAATCTGTACACAAAAGTATCGATTTTAGCAAGAGTATTCAAAGTTTTATTTGTTGGAATTGGATTACAACGACACCAATGATCTTTATAAATATTTTCATTAGTATCATGTATTATTCGTCATCTTACTACGATTCTACGATCGATATGATTTTTGACGGTATTTTTGATATCATGTACACAACATTGGATGTAAATTTAATTATAGCTACCCGTATAATTATATTGTTGAAGAAATATCTCGATGAATGGATAAAAGAAATCCTTATGATGAATGGTGAACACAAACATGATGAGCATTATCGAAAATTATTTAAAAAATACAAATATATATTAAGAGCTTACGATTTGTACAAGAAAATTTATCCTGTCTTGGTAAGTTCTTTATTAAAATGATAGCAATCCTAAGCGACTACTGTATGACTTGCTCGTTTTGTTTCGTTGTGTTTTGTAAATGCTGCTGATAATCCCAGTTAACTAGAATTACCTACACAACTTCTACTTTTATTCTACAATTGAGATCGATATTTTTTTGTCCTTTACAGGTTTTATATCTTACATTTAGCGCGGTATACCGAAATCTGGTCATTTACCACTTAATGCTTTATACGCTGAAGGTACATGGGGGATCCAAAGTTAGTAGATTTTTTCTCATAAAAACTCTTTCACTGACTAGAGACGCAGTCATGGTGTTCTATCTGTTGAGCTCCAAAAGTGTCAGTATCAAGCAAGACATGTTTATTTTGAATATTACGTCATTACCATTAGTCTAGTGGTAACAAACGATTTAGGTAAACATGAAGGCCCGGTTTCTATTTCTGGGTCACACAAACTGTTATTTGGTTTTTCTGTAAGCAATTTGATGGCAATAAGTTCACCTCCTATAACATGCTTATTGAACATATCTGTCGGAATATGTGTGCTAGACACGCCTTATCCAAACCCTGCGTAATACTGTTTTTGATTTTTTAATATTAACTTTTTTTATGAAGTATTTAACGGGCCTTTTATTGAGCTTTACTTCTGTGTAGTGACTGTTTTCTTTTTCAATCTCTAATTTGCATTTTCACTTTTCAGCCGTTGTTTCGATGTGTTGCTACCGTTGTATGGCTAACAAAAAATATAACACTTATAACAATATTCTGTATATACTGTGAGAAGTTCTATATGACTGTTGAAGAAGCCGAATCAGCTTGTATACAGCTTATGAATCGTAGAAACTGTCCAAGTAAGACGCTGCACTTTAAAGCGGCCAATAAGTTAACATAATTAATTGCAATTTTTATAAAGAGGTAAACTAGATTGTTTGCTTATACATATGTATGTTTGTAAGGTTTTTTGCCAGTCTTCTGGGCACGTTTCCGGATGACAGCGATGCGGAGGAATACTTTGACGCCTGAGTGTACTTTGTTTTTGTATATGTACATACTTAGGTTTAGTAGATGTAAATAGTTTAAGTAAATTGTTTGTAAAAGGTCATATCTGGGGTTACTTGATTCGATTACAAGAATGTTTTCACTGAGAGGAAGCTATACTATCCCCAATAAAATTATCATAGGGTATTTATATCCTGGAAAATGCACTATATCTGCTGGAAAGCCTACGTGAGTGAACTGACTGGAAATAGCTGGTGTATCTTATGGTACACTTAGTTTATGTACGCAAATATTTAGCCTTTATAATTGGTTAAAAATGAACTTTATTTCTATGACTTTAGGGTATATTATCCAAGTAACGCGAATATTTTGACAAATACGGCAAGTAAAGTGCCACCTTTATGAATAAAATATTCGTAAATTAATGTAATCCTAACATAATGGTCAATACGAGAGTTTATTTCTTTGTTACGCGTTTACGCCTAAAGAGCAGAACCGAAATTGATGAATTTTGGAACGGAGATAAATGGGACCCAGAAAAAAAGGTACCTAAGTTTCCTTTAGGTTACCCTCTCCAAGGAACCCTGGAGAGGGTGACCTAAAGGAAACCTGCCTTTTTTTCCAAAAAGAGCTATTACTCACACAGAAGAGACCTATGTTCTAGCAGTGGGAACGTTACAACTAGTTATGAGTATTTAACTCCCGCAAAAACGACAGGGTGTTTTACGTGTCTGTGTGTGTGTGTGTCTGTCTGTGGCCTTGTAGCTGTCGAACGGATGAGCTGATTATAATTTGTGTTTTTTTTTGTTTGAAAGATGAATTAGTTGTTTATCACCCTGATTATGATTTCTCTCCTTACAGAGAATCAAGAACAACTTTTCAAGAAAGTGCTCCAGACAAATCGCACGTTCAGTAAGATGACTGCGTGTGGACTATTTTATGTAGGCGCTTCGTTACCAATAAGTTTGATGCGAGTTTTTACTAATTATAACATTGTGCTACTGCAATACAATTTTCTGTAAAATTTTGGAGTTATGAGATGTAAACTTAACTGAGATTATAGTGCCATTGAAGATTAAATTGTGATTGTTGGTTTTGAAATTAATTGTTTTAAATGTTTACAGATTTTTTTCTGATAAAACATGTACCACATGATCGATTGTTACGTGACTCACGGGCTGGCTTTTGCCTATATTTGTTTTCCTGCCCTAGTTTGGGGTTTCTTCAAATTTATATAGCTATCCTATTATTTATGTACATTTAATTCGTTTATTCATAACCTAATGTTAATTATAATTTTTAATATTACTTAAAAAAACGCAAAAAGCCTTATTAACCTTTTGAACGCCATTGTCACGTATACATGACAAGCAAGCGCGTGCCCTGTACGCCAAACGTCACAAATATGTGACAAAAAGTACGGCGATTTTGTGGCTTGGCGTCGGGGGCACGTCGATGCGTTTATGCTCTAGCGTTCAAAGGTTAATACAGTACAGGTACAGAATCGAAGCTGCCAGTAAGACCTTCAGAGAGAGGAACCTCCTAACAATACGAGCCGTGTCCAGAAGTGCCGATTTCTAAATGAAGCCCGTGATCCAGCTGCCTAATGAAAGCCTCTTAAGGTGTTGGTCGAGTCATTTGGCTATTAAGCCATGACTGACACGACAATTGGTACCTACAGTGAGGGTTGGGTCCACATAACACATTTTGACAATACCACGAGCCAAGTCCAGATACTTTATTTACGTATATTACCCGGATTTCGCTTATGTTCATTCATTTCAAGCTCTTAAAATAGATGTAAGAATATTATCACTCATACACAGTGGCGGCCATAGGGGGTAGCGAGCATGGCAACCGCTCGGAGCCTCGCTCTTGCAGGGGCCTCGCCTGGGTTTAAAAATTCAAACATTTTAAACGTTTTATATTTAATGGTTTAGCAAATAATTTACTTTTAGTAATTGAAAATTTTATAGCTCATTGTATCAAACGAGCTACCGCCCGCGGTTCCGCCCGCGTTAATGTCGAATATTATTCCAATGAAAAGTATCCTATGCGTTATTCCAGACCATAATCTACCTCTGTACCAAATTTCATCAAGATTCATTCAGCGGTTCGGACGTGAAAGAGTAGCAAACATACATTCTTACAAACTTTCGCGTTTATAATATTAGTAGGAAGTAGGATTTCCTTCTAAGGAAAAGCTGCATACATAAATTAGAACCTGCTCTATAATCAAGACAAAGATAGAAATACATATTATGATAATTTTTTTATATGATTTATTTCAACTAGACCATTAAAAGGCACTTTTGAACGTCAAATTTACAGTTTGAAATTCAAATATCAGTGACTCTAGTTGTCCATTCGCAAAAAGTAGATTCTTATGGAGAAGAACGGACAAGACACTCCATAGTTACTCTTTTCAAATATAAGTTTTACAATACTATTTATAAATACATTGATCAATTGATTATATTATGTGAGCACAATGCACCCAACATAACACTAAGATACAGCACATACTGATGTACTAATAAGTACAACAAAGCAATACCAGCAGAAATAAAATTAAGTTTGCTAGCAAGGGACATGGTACTCACATATTTTCAATACAATTAACGACAATGAATCAGTGTGTGTTAAATTATATATTTAAAAATAGAAAAAAAACAGAAAGTACACCAGTGAATTAAGAAGTTTGACTTTGTCTACTACTTTCCAAGCATTCTTATCTTTAATATAATCATCTAGTTTGTAATATGTTATGCTTGTTTACAAAGTGTGGTTTTAAAATAAGTTTTAAATTTTCTTTCATTTAATTCTAATAATGCTAAAGGTATTTTGTTGTAACATTGAACACAGTACCCCTTGAAATATGTTCGTACTTTGGCTAATCTAGAAAATGGTTGATCTAATTTGTCTTTATTTCTAGTATTAAAATTATGTCTATCACTAATTTTACTATAAGATGTCAATTTTTCCGCACGATATGATGTATTCATATTTTCATAAATGAATTGGCAAGGGACTGTCATAATATTAATCTTTTTTAAAAGTTCCCTAATAGAATCGCGGCGCGAAGATTATAAATGGCTCTGACAGCACACTTTTGCAAAATAAATACAGTTTCAATGTCAGCAGCCCGACCCCACAGCAAAATACCGTACGACATAATGCTAAAGTGACTAAAATAGACTACAGCTGTTAACTGTCTTATCTTTCTAACAGCATAAGCGGCTGAGCTTAGCCGCCCCGCAAGAGATGTTATGTGAGGTCCCCATTGCAATTTCTCGTCTAAAGTGATTCCTAGGAAAACCGTCCGATCAATAAATTCCAGTTTTTTTCCATTCAATACGATGTCACATTCGTTGCTTTAACATTTGGTAAAGTCAATTTTATACATTTGGTTTTTTTTTATTTAGTTCTAAGTTATTTGCCGTATACCAAAATGGACCTGATGAATAGAGTTATTGACATCATCAAGACTTTGTGACCGTCGGTCTATCCTAAATATCAATGAATTGCCATCAACAAATAACACCATCTTTGGTTGATTTTGAAGCAATTGGGGCAAATCGTCGTCAATATTGGGTCCATTTTTCTTTTTTGGTATATATATACCAAAAAAGAAAAATGGACCCAATATTGAACCTTGCGGAACGCCCCTGGTCATTTCAAACCCTAGTGAGTTTACACCGTTTACCTGGACTTTAACCTGTCTGTCTTTCAAGTTTGTCGTAACAGACGAAAAGGATATGACACCCCTTACCCCACGAGCTGAGACCGCCGGTGGTGAGCCGTGCCACATGTCCAGTCCAATTTACGAACGAGAGGCGTACGTTAGCGTTTTGCGACGGTGCGACAGCATTCGATCGGTCGTCACGCTCGAAGTCCCGGCCAGGGCATATAAGATAATGGATACCCTTTTTATTTGTAGTTACTTCTAATAACTCGCGTTACTAAATTTCGTATTCTCCTTCTGATGATGCGATAAGAGTTTTATATATGCATAATTTTGTCTAGGGAGCTGCGAAATTACTTAGTGCCGTGTTTTTAAGCGCTATTTAAGGAGACTCTCTTACATACCACACTATCAATCAACCATACATTTAGTTTCTAAAGTAAAAGCTAGATTACTCCTAAGATCCTATACGTTTTTTATCCACGCCTAAGTATATCTGAATCCAACTCCCATTCTTCGTCGACTTTCAATACTTAAAAAAAAAAAAAATATTTTCGATGTATTTGTTTTTGTCATTCAAATTATACGTGTTTTGTGTTGAAATACAGTGTTCTTTTTTATTTTTTTTCGCTACCAGTTTACTAATTATTTTTTAATAAATGACATAATTATGGCTTACTGTGTAGACATACGTTAAAAACTAGTCATGTTATAAACACTCATACGTTTATCATATATAAGAGAATGAGAATGTAGAATTGAGTAGTCATAGGAGCTTTTAGGTTAATTGAAAAACATGTAATTTATTAAGCCTTTGTCAAATAACAGATCCACAAAACATTACGATATAACACAAATCGAACCAATAACACGTTCTAGTATGTTCACGGAACGGAGTTTCAATTAAATAATGTTTTCAATACCATTTCAAAACATTCAAACAAATTGCAATCGCGTAAAAATGTTATACAACAATGTGGTTGATAAAGATATGCAGTCGATGCTTCTGCCTTTAAATCTGATGCAAATACTTGTGTTTTGCCCTAAATACATAATCAAGGATAATTTCATATCGCCAAATAACTTCATTTCCAATTTACATTGCATCTGCGGAATAATACTTTGCCTCTCAATATACATATTCCGTCTAAATCTGTTGTTCAAATGGTACATCAAGAACTCCATCTTCTCTTTGTTACTCTCCCTTTTTGATTTTATCTTTTACTTCAATGGATTTTCCATAAACTTCATTATTAATTTTACACAAACAAATAGAAATGTTCAGTTTGTGTTGAACATGCAAGACATCCATAGATCTATAAGTAATGAAACCAGTTTGAAGAGTTTTGTATTTGGTAACTGGATCAGTGTGGTGTGGATTTTTGGCTTTTATTCTGTCGTTGTTATCATGTTAGTTAATCACCCAAACATTTCAGTAATTATCATAATTGGCAATGTTTGTTTATTGGTCTTTGATGCCCATATGATTTATGCTATCAGATTGATAAAGTTATTGAAGAACAAAGTTGATTTATGGAGAAATCACCTAAATTCGGAGGCGGTTGTGGATGAGGCGTATTGTAAACGAATGGTGGAAGCATACGTGAAGTTGCTTGAGTGCTACAATATACTCAAAAGTTCATTTCAATCAACAGTGAGAATTTAACTTAATATTATTACATGTTCATGGTATATTATTCTATTTTTTTATTACTGACGTATCAAATTAAAGGAAACGATTCACGGTTCCTATAAATTTAACCCAGCTCCGGAGTAAACGTTTTATATCTCATGAAACGTAAAAAGAGTAGTATAAATAATATACCATCACTATCGCTCCATCTAGTGGCTTACATAATCTTTTGCTAATAGAAGTTTGTAGGCAGGCTTTCTTTGCCAAGCCATGCAGCTTAAACGACTTGATGGATTTAAAAAAATGAGGAATGACTAGCTTTGCCTTGACATACTGAGTGACACAGGCTATATATATAGGCATTGATATTCTCAGACAGTTGTGTGTTTATGTAACAACCAAATATAAAGCAACGCAAGTTGCTCACAGATATCCAACTCAGAGGAAGGTCTTTCTATTCTTCCAGGTATTACGACGAGAAACAATGAGGCTGGTGCAGAGCGCACACCGCCTGTCAGAATGGCCGTATCGGCGCGAAACCAACATGAATATTGATGTGAAGGCATAAAATCGAGCATCGAATTATTAAGATTACCTTTAAGTTCAAATAAAATATGATTGCTTATTTGAATATTTTAAGGTGATAAAAATCACTCAAATGATTAACTTTATGATTTTATTACTTAATAATTAAAAACGAATTAATTTGAAATTCTAAATTCATTTTATGATTTGTAAATTAAAATCCAGACTTTAAAAATATACAACAAATAAAAACAGTCTATTGACATGAGTCACAACTCTCACCGAACTTTTGTATAAATACGACCGCCCGACCGCTCACTGGTCTCATCTGCAAATATCTTGGGCAGATGGTTCAGGAAATGGAGAATCGAGGTTACTGCGGCCACCACAGGCAAGCCCGGTTAAGCAGTCGACAACCTTATAGATTGAACTGCGAGACACCACTCACCAAAAAAAAAAAGCTCACTGGTCATTCTGAGTCGAGTCGTAGGACGGTACGGAGCTCCGGAATATTGTGAGGAATTATTGTTGATTATTTTTGTGTGCTACCTACAAACAAGAATATAATTTGATACTCTCGAAGTCAAGACTTTCATTTCGACATGAGTGACCACCACCAACACCATGATGATGATGGAAATAGTGACGTCAATCATTTTAAAAATAACCAGGAGGCACGTCCTCCATATAATAAAAATTTGTAGAGTACTTTTAAATTATATCAATCGTTTATTATATTAACTAATCATTATTTCAAATAATTTAGGACAGTATTTATGCCAAGTTTGAAGTTTATAATCCCAAGGAATAAGATTCTTCCATACAAACTTTAACATCCTCTTTTTTTTTAAGGATGGGAAATCATCAAATGACTTCTTCCGCTCTGGGTTGAGCGGAAGGGCAACTTACTGACTTAAACCCATCCGTGTTCCTTCTAAAGCCTTTGCGTTCCAGGGCCGCGATGACTCTTTCGAACAAATTCCGCAAACATGGCAGGCTCTGGCCCTAGCGGGCCCCGTCTTCTATGCTGACATCTCTTTGAGACGCGCGCGAAACACAACGCGCAATCGACCCGGGCCTGGTGGTGATCGGACAGCGAGCCACCCAATGCTCACCGTCCGCAGGCCCGCGCCTACGGTGGCCGGGGATCGCCCTGCGACTCCCGACGCCCGGGGCGTCTTCTGTAGCGGTGATTGGGGCGAAGGCCTTGTTTCTCCCTCGCGTGGCCCGCCTCCTCCTGCGCTAACATTACTGCTTCGCAGAAGGAGGTGACCGCTTCCCAAGCCTCCTCGCTCCGGACCATGGATTTAACCAGGGCCGGAAGCGAGAGGTCACCGCCGCTGATCGCCTCGACGAGGACACGGCGGTGCTCAACCTAAGCAGGGCAGACCTCCACCTTATGCTCCACCGTGTCCTCTGGGCGATCAAAGACGTGGGGCCCGAACCCACGACCCTGAGATCAAGAGTCTCATTCTCTACCGACTGAGCTAGCCGGGCAAACATCCCCTAAATCATCTTTTGGGGATAGTTCGTGAAAACGAATGATGATAAACAATTTCATTTACTGAGACTAGTATTCTCACCAAAATTCAAGAATATTGGTCGAAGGAATAAGATTTTTAAAACATACTTCCACTCTATTTCACCCCTTTACGGGAGAAGTTTTCCAATATCCTTTTTTAGCTGATGTCTCTAACTTATAATCTACCTCGGTGCCAAATTTTATTTTTACAGGTATTAGTTTTCGAGATTTTAGTCTTGTTTAAAAAAAAAATACTGTTAAAAATTGTTTTTTTTTTGGAATTCTTATCTGTGATGCAAATGATGATTTTGAAAAATGCATCGTTTCTTAAAAATCAATTAAACGAGACGGCGTTCCGGCTGTGTTAGAACCCAATGGCCTGGCACGCGACGATGGCAAGAGACCGGACGGCATGTCGTTATTTCCATGGAAGATGGGTAGGCCATTAGTGTGGGACGCTACTTGTGTCGATACTCTTGCGCCATCCCATCTTTCGTGCTGTGCTGGCGCTACCGCTGCGATTGCAGAGAACCTCAAGTGGCGGAAATATAATAAACTTGTTGGTAGTTATATTTTCGAGCCGTTTGGGGTTGAAACTCTCGGGTCTTGGGGTCCGAGTGCACATAACTTATTTAAAGATCTCTCAAGGCGCTTAGTTGACACTTCACGTGACGCAAGGGCTGGCTTTTACCTTGGTCAAAGAATAAGCATTGCCATACAACGTGGCAATGCCGCCAGTCTTTTGGGTACACTTCCAGTCGACAGCGATGCGGATGAATTTTTTGACGCCATATTTTAGGGTTTATTTAGTTAGGAGATTTTATTTTTATTTCTAGTTATTCCTGTTAATCAATCTATTAGAGTTAAATCTAAAATATAGTTAATCTAAATTAATACTGCATGGCTAACAGATACATAGCAAAAAATGTTTTCATCTATCCAGTAAGTTCTGACTTTTTTCATTTCTTAATTTTCATATTTATCATTTTTAAATCAATTTTGCTGTTAAAGTGCCCAAAACGGGCGTGGCTTGCGCAAGCTAGAGCAGAGTACCAGTTTCCGGCTGTTTTTTCAATATTGGTCCTGCAGTTCCGGTTCCAGAGTTTTTGTTAGGAAATTTCCCCTTCTTTCCTAATCCTTTTTTAGATTTTAAAAATATTAATCAGTTTTTTAGGTATTTGCAAAAACAAAACCCCTCTTTCTTTTTTCAGTAAATTGTTTATAACTTTTTTTTTTCGAGCGGAACTTAGTTTTTTTCTAGAATCATCTAATGCTATTCCGTCTAATCGAATGACACCTCATTTATATTTAATCAGTGAGCGAATGAAATTACCTTTCGCTTTTATATTATACTAGCACTTCGCCCGCAACTTCGTCTGCGTGGATTTAGTAAGTACCTATTCCACAAACTTCAACGCCCCCTGTACCTCATTTTAAAGGTTAGTTTTGGAAAATGAAGCACAAAGATTATCATTAATTACCAGCCATTTCCGTTACTGATTCGACGAGGTGAACAGTTGCGCAGTGTCCACCTCGTTCACCCCGTCAAGGGTATGCAAATATTGTAAGATCTGTTTCAATGGATAGTCGAAACAGAACTTTTAGTTCGTTCATACCAATTTCCATGTAAATTGAAGCAAGCAATAATGTCCTCCCATAATAATTCATCACCCCTTTTTGCCCCTTTAAAGGTTTATTTTAGAAAAATTCAAACATTTTTATCCTTTTTTTTATTGAAATCATTCAACTTTATCGGACCATTAAGATTCACCCCAGTTCACGCAAACGTAACTTTTTTACTTACAGCATTTTTAAACCCGTCGTAACTTTTTTAACGAAAAGTCCGATTTGAATAATTTAAATTGAAATATACATTTACATAATCTACCTTAATTATCAAAACATTTAAATGGATGGACATGGACGGATGGATTATGATACCAAATAACCATTTTTCCATTCCAATTTGAACAAAAAACGATCATTGTGACTTAACCATAATATATGCCATTATATATACCATTGCAGATGTTTGTATAGACAGTAATGAGTACTTTAATTATGTAGTACATTATTTTTTGTATCATCAATAGTTTTTTCAGCGCACGCCAATCATGGATTTATAAGGCAACATTTTTCTACTTTGTGTTACATTATTGCAATTTTCGTACGGATTTTTCTATTTTTCGAAAATAAAATATGGCGAAAGAAATTTTAAAATCGGTTGTTACTTTCGAGCGAAATCGTAACAAACAAACAATAGCTCTAAAAAACATTATTATTTTATTATAATAGTTTATATAGATACATAGATCATAATATTAGTTTAGATTTAGATTAAGACAACCAATGATTGTCCTCTGACTTCTTTATCATTTTACGGCACCACTGGCCACGCAGTCGTTTCTGGTTCTCCGTTAAGTCATGCGGTATCCATCGAATGCAAAGCTCCCGAACATTCAGATGCAGATATAAAATCTTTTGCACTTGGCTCATTCCAATGCCTTACAAAGTACTTAGCTGACAAGTTTTTTTTTTTTGAGTTTCAATCAGTTGTCGTGCGAGTACGGTATCAATATTAGATTGTGTAACCGCAGTCGCCGGCGGTAGGCTGTAGACTGCGGTTACACAATCTACGCTAAAGCTTCACGTACCTCGTCATGGAGATGATCACGTTAACGTCAAAACTCTCCAAACCATGAATATACAGAGCTGCGATATTGGGCTTCATCATCAAATGCCAATTGAAGTCTCTGGCCTCTCTCTTGTTGACTTAAGCAACAGCGAAAATTTTGAAAAATCATTAAACGAAAATGTTCACGAGTTAATTCATTTTGATAGCGACAGACAAGTTTTGAAAGGACGCCACAATGAAAAATCTAGTGACAGTCACGCAAATTAAATAATAACGCGTTCCCAAAGAGTTCCATTCTCGAATTTCATTATTGTTTTTTTCATTATTTTATTGTAAGTGGCCAAATCCAGAAACTTTCAGTATGTCCCACGTATTAATCACTTAGAGTGCTGTTGAATTATTTAAATATGAACGAGTTTTAAGTGATTATAAGCCTAACATCGATTATAACACGATCAGTTCAAGTTTAAGAAAGCTACTGAAAACAATCAATAATAGTCATGTCGAGCAAAAGTGATATCAGAGAAAATCGGATAGAAATCCAGTCAAATAATGTAGTCGACAAAAATGTGCAGTCGATACTATTGCCCTTAAATCTGATGCAAAATTTAATGTTTTGTCCGAAATACCGCATCAAAAACAATCTTATACGTCCAATTGGCCTAATCCATAATCTTTTGTCATTGATAGGAACTGGCACATTCGTTTATGCATTTTTTTATCGCCTGTACATTCTAAATATTGATAAGAATAATGAAGGTTATCTTTTTTTACAGTATATAATCTCCTTGTTTGATTGCGGCTACTATAGTCTCGGACTTGTCATGATCTTCATCAGCGGCATTTTCAATACTGAAAGATATATCTCATTTGTAATAGTGTTTCAAAAGATACACAGGTTCCTAAATGATAAGAAAAAATCAAAGCGCTTCACTTTTTGGAATTGGTTCAGTATTATAGCGGCTGGTAGTTTCTTTAGCATCATTTTCATCAGTTGCAGTTTAAAACTAGGTTTGCCTTACTATTATATTCTGAGTTGTTACTCTTTAGTTAGTTTTGATTTTAATTACATTTATGCAATTCGTCTCCTGAAACTTTTGGAAGATAAAGTCATTTTATGGAATATTCGTGCACTGGATTCGCAAAGGATTGAATACGTGGATGAAACCGAAAAAATGTTTGATGCTTACGTTAATATTTTAGAATGTTATGAAATCTACAAAATGTGTTTTCAGAAAATAGTAAGTATCTACAACAGTGATAGAAAGTTTAATTGTGTCTCATTTTTGTGGACCTCGGAAGTTGAACCTTTGGTCTTGGCTGTCATTAGTAGATTTTTAGGGTTTCGAAAAAAAATATCCTTCAAGGATCACCATTGTGTCTGCTTGTCTGTCTGTTTGTTCTGCCATTATGATCCAAATCTTCTGGACCAACTCAGCTGAAATTTGGTGCACACTGAACTTTTATGTAAATAGATGAAAATTGACCATTCCACAAAAAAATCTAATAAAACACAATTTTAACGTAAAACTACTAACTATGTATTACCAATTAAGCTGTCAGTCGTATCTGAGCTGAAGGAATAGGTTGGGGAAAAAGTACGAGAATTTGAAATTCCGTTAAAATTTTATAATTGTGTTTTATTTTTTATCAGGAGGAATAGGTTGGGGAAAAAAGTACGAGAATTTGAAATTCCGTTAAAATTTTATAATTGTGTTTTATTTTTATCAATATTTCAGATACTTTATTACACCCTAGAGGTTTTCATTCACTCTTTGGTTTATTTTCAAGTAGTACTTGAAATTGTGAAAGATGGGTTGCAACGAAATAACTTGGTAAGTAATTAAAGAGTAAAGTTTTGATTTTACTTTGCTCCGAGTTTCTGCTCCAGCTTCCTTAAAGAACTGGGCTTCATTTACACAAAGTAAAACCTTGTGTAAAAGAAGCCAGTTCTTTTCTCTTGTGTGAGTTCCAAAAATATTGATTTTTTTCTTTCTTTCTCTTTGCTCGCGTCACGATTTGAAATGATTGATAAAGAATATTTCGATCCATGTGGACTAAGTTTGTCATAACAACCGCGGAATTGTCTGATTCACTTCTTTTCTTTGGGTCAAACTGACGCTTTTATGATTGTTGCTCTAGAAATATGCTGTGATCACCTCTTGTGCCGTATATTTTTGGTCGATCAAGAATTTCACGATGCAAGCGATATTATGTCAGTACTTTGAAAAATTCTACATAGCAATGGAAAAAGTTCAAGATTGTTGCGCTATTATTTTAGTGAATTCGGAATGTACAGGTAGTTAACATTTCAATTACATTAAATTGATGTTTACATTAACTTGATGTTGTAGCCATGATACAATAAGCATTATAACGTACTCGCTCCTGCCAGTGGCATCGCCCGCATCAAATACGAAAATTATTACAAGGGAACATACACCGCCGATAAAAAGTATTCTTTGTTCTATTCCATGATGAATGAATTCGGATTAAACTTGGCACACATATATACCAGTACTTGGGTACGGGTATGTCTGTGTGCCACTTCACATCTTTGAGGCCGAATGAATTTGGATCTATTCAGCCTCAAGGTGTGAAGAGACAACAAATCAGCTTGTCAAGTCAAGTCAACTCAGTCAACTTGAAATATAAAAGTTCAGATTTTATTGTTTTATCATGTTTGATATGGATACCCACGACGCCAGTGTAGCTTTGTTTTTTTTTCTAATCGAAAGAGGGTCAAATTTAACTATTTAAGTTAAATTTGACCCACTTTTGATTAGTTCATCACATAGTTTTAAATTTAAGTCCCTTTGACAGATGAAGAGAGACGACTGTCCAGAAAAATACGGCGATTACATAGAGCATCATTTAGAAAGATGCGTGTTTATGGCCTGTTCGAGGTAGACGCAGCATTACTACTGAATCTGATGGATCTGCTCACTACCTATATCGTCGTGCTTCTCGCGTACGCGTTTTTGTAATAGTTTTCATAACTTTGTAGTATTAAATATTTTTTTAAGGACAACGGTTTTTTTTAAAGAAGTAGTAGACTGCAGTTGTAGTACAACGGGAGTGAAAAAAAACAATCCATATTAAAAACCACTTGGTAACAGTATTATCCAATCCATTACCTTAATATCCATAATAACATAGAAAACGAATATTAATTAATAATTGTCATTTAAACGATTGAGTAATATAGTATATAAAATATATAGTATGTAATAGAGTATTTGGCAAAAAAAAAAAATTAGTACGTTAGATAGATTTACAAAAAAAATTGTAGACGATTTTTTTCTTTTGTCACGTAAACGTAAAATGAAGACGATACAGTGCGTCATCTTTGTTGCGTTTGATCTTCGTATTTTTAATTGATTTGATAACATAAAAAATAAGAAGCCAATATTTTCCGATAAATCTAACTGACGGACTAAAAATAATCATATTTTTTTTTTACTTTAAAATGCGTCTTAAAGCAGACATATTTACAAATAACAAAATAAATTTCAAGATTTTGTTCTACTACTTTGACGGCATGATTAATATATATACCCATACCAAATTTCAACTTTGTAGCGCTAAGCGTCTCTCAGCAAAACCACGGACGGACAGAAAGACAGACGCACATGGCGAAACTATAAGGGTTCCTTGTTGACTACGGTACCTTAAAAAACTGCAGTCATTATCATAAGGTCAGTAGTGTCCTCTTGTAGCAAAATAATACTAGAAGTCATATTAAAAGATTACCCAAAGATGGCGCTAGGGTTCAATCGATAAGATTTTTTATGTATGTTCATTGTATATAACTCCGTCATGTACAACATGTCTCTCAGACACCCCAATTAGAAAATTAAATTATAATATTTAAATGACATCAGTAATCAAATAAACATAGTTTATTTTTTTAACAACTATTTACAATATAACCTACACTTTAATAAAAAAAAAACAAACTAAAAAAGTATAAAATATGGCGTCGAAAAATTCGTCCCCATCACTGGCCACTGGTAAAGTACCCAAAAGGCTGGCAGCATTGCCACGTTGTATGGCAATACTTATCCTTTGTCCAAGGTAAAAGCCAGCTCTTGAGGTACGCTAAGTGTTAACTAAGCCTAACTTGAAAGATCTTTAAGCAAGTTATGAGCACTTGGACCCCACGACCCGAGAGTTTCTACTCCAAACGACTCGAAAATATAATTACCAACGAGGTTATTATATTTCCGCCGCTTGAGGTTCTCCGCAGCCGCAGCGGCAGCGCCAGCACAGCACGAAGAGCTAGGAAGATGGGATGGCGCAAGAGTATCGACACAAGTAGCGTCCAACACTAATGGCCTACCCATCTTCCATTGAAATAACGACATCGTCGCGTGCCAGGCCATTGAGTTTTTACACAGCCGGAACGCCGACGGTGACAAGAGGTCGTCGGACGATGTCGTTAATATTCGCGTGCCATGCTATGCGACCCGCGCTACGGCTGCATGACAGGCCTTGGTATCCGGGGCTGTTGACAACTTCGCCACAGTGGCAGCGATGAGGAGAACAACAAGGAGTTCCAAGACGAAGGGAGGCAGCGAGGCGGAAAGTAGTATCGTCGAACAAGGTGCCTATGTTCGACGACGGTAGTGCGTGAAGCCAGAGTCTTGACTCCCATTGACCCACAGCCAGCAGGCGCGCACGCTCTGCATTAGTAGTTGATGTGGCAATAAGGTTTTCCTGAACTTGCCTGCAGAGCGGCTCATCCCACTGTCTTTGGGATGAAGGGTAGTCGGGTGGATTTTAATTCGGGCAAGTGAGTCTCCAGGCCTTCACATCCTCGGTGACGCGCGGCACATCAAAATCAATCAGTGTAGAAACTAGAATATTCCTGATTAATTTATCAGTTCTGTGAACCGAGGATATAAAAGCTCATAAACTGGTAATTTTGCGGACGCCGAGGCCTCCCATACGGATGGGAAGGATTGCTTAAGCCCAGGCTAGGTCGTCCATGGCCACATTTAAAATTAAAGTAAGTGTGTGCTTGATAATTTGGTCAATTTTGTCCAAAAGGTTAGGTTACTATTTCCTTCGTGCTTCCATAAATGGGAAGCACGAAGGAAATATATTAATTTTAGGCCGAAACAACAATAACGAATAAGAGTGATGGCCGAATGCATGTTAACTTGGAGCAATTTTTCCGAAACGTCATTAAAATTTTGAATTTTTTCCTCAACAAAATCTGGAAAGGAATTCTCAAAGATTGGGGACCAAAGGAGACGAAATGAGCTTTTGGCCATAATTTTAATTGCATCTTGTTGCCGCCCGATATAAGGCTATTAAATACCTTCCTCAGGCGTCCAAAGAAGCTCTCCTTCAACGATTGCTTCATGTCTGCAACATTGATTACTAATGCTTCCGACATACCCAAATACTTGTAGTTTCAGTTGAAGAGAGGCATTTATGGAAAGGCATAAACGTCACTAATTTTATTAATTATCGTTCTCTCCACATCCTGTCTTAAACACGTCTTACCTACTTCATTTTATGTTTTTATCCTTTATTGTGTACTATTAATACTAGTAATAAGATATTTTACGAACAACTTGGACTATATTGTTGTCCTAAGCAAATAAATAAAATTAATTAAAGTAGTTACGGACATCTTTATTTCTGCGAAAATTTAAAAAACAACAGGAAAATCTAGCACGAAAATGAACATCGCAGTAAGACGGACATTTGAATTTGACCGCCTTTACTTCGGAGCATTGACATATGATTGAAACATCAATAGTATATAACTCATTTAATGTTCTGTGTAAAATTTTAAATGCATGGTCAATAAAGACAGATACAAAATGTGGTCGATAAAGGAGAATACCATGGGAAAACATGGTTGTTTAGATTTTATTGAAATATCCTTAAAATCATAACTGGATATTATTATCTTAGTTTATTAGAACTTACATGAAATGGGCGCTTTTTAGGGTTCCGGAGTCAACAAGGAATCTTTATAGTTTCGCCATGTTCGTCTGTCTGTTCGTCCGCGATTTAGCTCTGAGCGATTTAGCTTGAAATTTGGTATGAATATACATATTACTCACGCCGACAAAGTGGTTAAATAAAATCTTGAAATATTTTTTAGACCATTTTTCCATCCATGTATCCGATTGCGAAATATTAAGCTTTAAAGTGCTAATATTTATTAGACTCAATTCATCCCCCTTCTTGGTTGTTTTTGGATTCATGACAAAATTCATGGTAGTAGCATATATAATAAAAAAAGAAAGCAATCACAGCTAAGTTTATAATAATAGTCGACCAACTTAAAAAATGGGTAACTGGGTAAGTAGAAAAATCCTAAAAATTCCATAGAAAATGACTTAAAACCTGAATGCATTTGTGACTTTGTAATCTGATAACATTGAAGTAAATTTTACTATTTTTCAGACATGGAGATGTTTTAGGAGACGGGTAACTACGGAACCCTACACTACTTGGTTTTTATTTATTTATTTATTTATTTAAACTTTATGTACAATAGTGGTACATGGGCGGACTTAATGCATCAAGGCATTCTCTACCAGTCAACCTTTGGGTTATAAAGACTATACTGTGGTAGGTGTACAATAAATAAAAATAAGATTCAAAATTGAATTTACACAATTCGGAAAGAATATACAGATAATATATATAATACTAACAAAATACATATATATGCTAAAATAATAAACTAATAAATATGATATATAATAATCATACCGATTAAGAGAATTCATAGTAATCATGACGAAGAACAACTAAGAATGACAAGCTTTTAAGTAGTGTTTTCGGATTTTACGCTTAAAGGAAAATTTTGACTCCGCCTTCTTGATGTCAAGGGGTAGCATATTCCAGAGTTTTATTCTAGAAATAGCGTAGGATTTAGACAAAAACCCGGTGCGGTGAGAAGGGATATGAAGAAGTAAGTTTTTAGATGCTCGAAGGTTGAGACTGTGAGAACTGCCCAACACTTTAAAATATTGTTTTAAATAATCAGGAGCAAAAGGATCGTATAAACGTTTATCATAGGTAATGTATAAACGGATATTATTATCAGGCAGATGTCTTCTTCTACGTCAAAAATTTTACAGAAAGATCTATATAACGATAAATCCAATCACAACCAATAAAGAGGTTATTTTAATGCATTATAAAAATTTCATGTTTATCGTCCATAACTTTCAAAATGGTCACTATGTTTTACTTAATGTATTCTTCTGTAAAATTGTGATTCTTCACATGTCTTCTTTTACTTTGCTGCCATACATATTTGTGTTCGTTTTAATCTGAGGGATCCTTCTGAAAAAGATTTTTTATCTTCTTCAGTGAAACAAATTGTTACAGCATTCATTACATACTTTATTGTACACCTCATAATAAGAACAGGAAAATCATACATAAAATAAGTGCACAATGGGCGGTCTTATCGCACAAGGCAATCTCTTCCAGACAACCTTTGGATGGATTGAACGAAAAGAGATAGATTTAGGACTGTCAGTGTACAAACGTTTTAAACAATACTAGTTAGATATAATAATATAAAATACATAAATATAATACCAATTTATATACTAATAAATATAAAATATATAATTGAGACAGGAGCGGAAAAATTAAGGTGAAAGGTAAAATCCTTCACCATTTTTTTAAACGCTTATAGCGTTTGGGCACGCCTCACTTCTATGGGTAATGCATTCCACAAACGAGCTGCTTGTATACTAAAAGATGAGTCAAAAAAGGAAATGGAATGCATACGATTACTTAGTTTTAGATTCTCCGATGATCTCAAAGAACTAGAATGTGTGTCACAGAGGAACTGAAAGCGTTCTTTAAGATAAAAAGGAGTAGAAGGGTTATAGAGTACATTATAAAGTAGAGAAAGTATGTAGGCATTCCGGCGAAGGCGAATAGGAAGCCATTTGAGCTTGGTACGAAATTCAGATACGTGGTCATGCAAGTATGACCAAATAAAAACCTGATACAGGTTTTTTCAGGATTTTGGATTCGCTCAAGCTTGTCCAAGTGGTCTTGGGTGAGATCAAGATAGCTGGCATCAGCATAGTCCTGGATAGGGAGAAGAAGAGATTATGCTATCGCAATTTTAGTGGTGATGGGAAGAAAATTGCGAAGACGCTTCAGGGAGCCCGATGAAACAAATATTTTACGACTTACTTCCTGCAGTTGCTTAGTCCAAGAAAGAGTGCTGTCAGTATAAATTCCCAAGTTCTTTACAACGTGACTTACAGGAATGGTGGTATTATTAAAAGAAACCTGGGGCAGTTTCGACCAGTCGATCTTCGAGACCATCCGAGAACTACCGACAACAATGACTTGTGTTTTAGTTGGATTGATCTTTAGCCCAAACTCAGTGCTCCAGTCATCTATTCGAGCGAAGTACCTATTTATCGTCTCAATAGCATCAGATAACTCCCCAAGAGGGGTTTAAGTGTAAATTTGAAGATAGTCGTTGAGTGATGGAATTAATAAAAAGTGCGAAAAGTAGAGGACATAACACGCTACCCTGCGGCACACCAGCAGAGGCGCCACACCAAGAACAGAAAGATTCCTCAATGCAAATAAGCTGTCGGCGGCCAAACAGATAACTATGAAACCAGACAAGTACTGAAGGAGATATGTTAAAAGAGTATAGAATGCCGAGCAAAATGTCGAAGTCAACCGAATTAAAAGCATTGCTAAAGTCAAGAAGTGCCAGAACCGTTAACTTCCCCATTTCCATGCAAGACCTGATGAGTGCCGAGGTAGTGCTGTGTTCAGGACGAAAACCAGATTGGAAGGGCTTCAGCAGGTTGTGCTTGGAAAGGAATGCGCTGAGTTGTTGGTAGACAAGTTTTTCAAGGACTCTGGATAGGAATGGGAGAATAGAAATGGGACGATAGTAAGAGAAAGTTGCAGGATGAGATTTTTAGGTAGAGGGATAACCTTATAGCCTGGATAGCCTGGAAAGATGCCCATCTTTCCAGGCTTGCGAGAAGACACTACTGAAAACAGAGGAGTTGCGGATATAAAGGATAGCAGGAAGAATGTTATCAAGGATGGGTATGATCATTTTACGGCTGACACAGTCACTACCCGCAGCGTTGGATGTTATAGTTAGAATACTCTTTTTAACATCACAAGCAGTGAATTGACTTAGTGTAGCAGGTTTGGTGGCCCTATCCAATATTGTATAAAAATAAGTAGAAAAATGACTATTTAGTAAGTTGAAGTTTATGTCTTTAGGAATCGTTTCCTGAGACTTTTTTCCAATACCTAATGATTTGAGAAACTTCCAGACCTTAGCTGTATCACCATTTTGAACTGAACTATGGATATGTGGGCGGTTTGCGTTCCTATATACCTTGCTGCTGTAATTTCTCATTGAGACGTACTTTTCCCTGTTGACATCATTGGGCCGAATTTTAAACTTAAACTTTGCAGCTGCTTTTTAATGTAGTAAAAGTTTAATTTCATCAGTCAGCCATGGCAATGGGAGATGCTTAACTCTCACAGCTCGAATAGGTGCATGTGTGTCGTAAAGCTGAATTAAGGAAGAAGTTAAGGAATCAACTTGTTCGTCGACGGATGAGGAAGTAACCAGAGACGTTCAGTCAATCTTGCTGGCGTCTTCAAGAAGACGATCAATGTTCAATATGTTAATCCCATCAAAATTGCGAAGCAGAAGAGTTTTGGACTTATGCTTAGGTGGTCGAAGTGAAAATGAGGTCATGATAGGAAAAGGCATCAGCTAAACATTGACCTAGGAAAATGGGGAGTGGCACCAAGATCAAGAATGGAGAGATTTGTGAATTCAATAATATGGCGAAGAGAAGTAAAGCGGGAGTCATTTTTAAGGAGACATGTATTAAAGTCACCCATTATGATGCTGTGACTGTAAGAGGGAATCAGTGCCTAAAGAAAAACACGTTCAAAAGAAGAAAGTAAGAGTAAACCCCAAGGAGAATCCTAGAGTGATGTAGTTCAACTTCCAGGAAAAGATGTTCACCGGCGTTCGGCGGAGGTGGCTGTGTGGACAATGTTAACGATAGAAAAAGGAATGTAGTTACGAAGATAAATGGCCATTCCACCATCACCACCGACCGCCCGATTGTTCCTGATGAGTTGAAAACCTAGAAGAGGAAGAGGGAAGGCAAGGTTTTAACCATAATTCAGAAACAAGAATCGCATGAATATTCTTACAGTCGAAACTGGTCAGCATGTCGGGGAAATGAGTCGAAATACTCTGGGCATTAATATGAACCACATTAAAGTTTCTTGAGTTCCCGGAAAAAAGGAAACAAGAGTGTCAGCTAGAGAAGGAACACTTAGGAAGCTTTCATCTTCACTATTCAAGGAATAAAAAGTATCATTATCACTGCTACAGCCAGGGCTGAGCATAAATATTAAACTAAACACAAAACAATGAAATAAAAATCAAGCAGCGTGTTATATCTGTGAGTGTATCCCAGATACGTCATCACCATACATTCGGTTACTGTGAATGGATTGCGCAACCCAACTTCATACATCCAATAAAACTAAGCAGCAGATTCCGCGCGGGGCCTTTCGTCACTTACATCGGTCGTTAGGAAGAACCTCTTATACCTATTCACCTAATATTAAGAATTGATTGTAATTACTCTATTAAATTCATTTAGTGGAAATTTTGGGTTTTTTTTGGACTCCTTCGCTGCCCATCCCGTAATAAGCGGCTAAACAAAAAAAAATTACGTCCACCTTCCAGTTGTGCTTTAGAGTAAATAAAAAGCTTTTAATAAAAAACATACAATATGAGTTTGTAGTCCAGACATACAAATCTAGTACAATAAACCAACAACATAAAAATAACACATAAATGCACATACAAAAAACGGATTACATTTCACAATAATTCAACCAAAGAAATCACCAAAAAAAAACAAAACAAAAAAAAAATCTGGAACCTTGTAAGAAGAAAAATAAAATAAATTTAGATGTAAAAATGCGGATACGGAACGCAAAAATAGAGTGACATTTACGACAAAAGTGACAGTGACATTTGACATTGATGATAAACAATACGGTACACAATCAAACGAGAAATATAAGTGTGCCTGGCGCTGACTACCTACTGAAAACGAAAACGAGAAATTGTCTACTAGCTGGACTACCTAGACGTTAATGAAAACAAACAATGCAGACATCATTTCCTCGCTACAGCACGCTTGGTTCTAGCTGCAGCGACCTTTCCCACTGCGGTCGGTTGAACGAGACCAGACTCCAGCTGTCCTGAAGCCTGATCCGGCTGGGCGGCCATGTGCTCTGGCTGCTGCGCGATCTTATTGAGGTCGGCAAAGGAAGTGAGTCGATGCCGAGATCTTTTCGAATCAAGTACGAATACAGTGCCCTCAGTAGTCCAGCTTTGGGTCACACCAAATCTATCTCGCGCCGCCATGAAGACGTTGTGTCTGGCTTTCCTCAGAAACTCGGACATTGTGATGCCAGACCTCTTCAGCTTGGTTTTGCCAAACTAGATTTTATCCCGGAGGGCCACATGCGGTTTGAAGATAGGATAGGTCGGGGTTTATGAGATGTGCTGCGCCCCATCCTGTGACATCGCTTGATGCCAGACGTAGCCAAGACCACCTGTGCGGTCTCCTCATCTTGTTCCTCTGACACTCCATGCAACAGCAGGATTTTACGCCTCCCACGCATCTCCATGTTATCGAGGCTTTGTGCTAGAATGCCTACTTGCTGCTGGAGAGTACCGAGCGCCTGAACAATAAATGTCCGGAAAGATGCAAACTCTGTTGCCAAACCTGAAGTGGTGATTAATGTGGTGCACGGGCTTTTCTGCAGTTCCTTCTCAAATTCTGACATCCTTTGATTGGATCGATTGCTCATATCAGTGATAGTGCGGTTTTCGCAGCAAAATTTCGCTGTTAATAATTATTTTGCTGTAAATAAAATATTACTTAAACTTTTTATAGATGCGCAAAAAAGGGTTTGCAAGAATATCCAACGTCTTTACATTACCTTCTTCACGAAAATGCAAGCGTGTGGCCTCTTCATCATAGACGCTGCTGGCCTAGTCTTGAACATCAGTAGTCGCATCACTACATACATTATATTAATACTACAGTTTGAGTTTTTGTAAATATTGAACTATCTATAGTAGGCGCCAGATAATCGTGGAATAACGGTCATTGACCCACCTACAATTATTGACATTTTTAATTTGAAAAACGGAATTAATGCCACAAAGCTGTCCCGAATCATCATCTCTCGTGATCCTTAACATTGTCTAATAATGAAAAACGATTCATATTTAATTGTTCAGGTACCTATGAACAGTTATTAGGGAAAGGTCAATGTACTTTATTCCACATTTATCTGGCGCCTACTATAGTTGAAAATAAGTCGATTTAATTGGTATGTTTTCTGAGCTGAGTTAAATATTTGTTCAAGCGTATAATTTTAGAATAATTATATTTCAATTAAATAAAAAAACCTTTGTTTTTCTACTATAAAAGTCTAACTTTGTATCAAGAATATTGCCTTAAGAACTCTTTCTAACGTTCATAAAATGAAAACAGGCTGTAACTCATCAGTGGATGAGACGAGGCTGACAATATGATTTCTGGCAATCAACGACATCATTTTCGTGCCGTAATCCTAAGTCATTGGGCCACATGTTTTTTTCTACATACTCCTCTATTAGTCACATCTCAGTAGTCACCCCCTTTCCAGACAAGTCATTCTTCATACAATCCATCTGTCGGATTTTTGGTCTTCCCCTACTCTTATAGCTATCCTCGTTCATACTAAAACTTTTCTTACGAATTGTTTTCGTTCATAGTCATAGTCATAGTCATAGTCATTTTATTCATAAACAAGTAATTTTGTATCTGAATTTACACATAAAAATACACAATACAGTATTTACAATATAATAATAACAATTGAATTTTATAAATTAAATCAACAATTACAAAATAATTTTACCTTTTTTTTTTTTTAATAGCATTTCGACAATTACATAAAACAATATGGACATAAAACAATATGGTCAACTCCTTAAAATTTAAAACAAAAACAATAAAATAATTCAATAAAATTACAGTTCTTCTACAGCATATAGACACTTATTCAATAGGAATTCCTTTAGTTTTATTTTGAAAGCACTATTGTAGACAACACTTTTTATTTGTAAAGGCAATCGTCCTGCATCAAATGCGTATACCAAGATAATCGACTTCCACACAATGTTCAGTCAACGGTGTCACTTTCAGGTAAATTGAAGAAAAAAGCAGTAGATATAAACGTCTAATAAGGCTGAAAATGTAGTTTTAATAAAAATTTGTTTATCCGGATCAAGTTAAAGATCACTTAAAATTTATGTGATTGTGTATGTTTCTGGAGTTTCAAATAAATAACACGCTTTACTACAATGGATAAGAAAGAAGTAAAATTTCGATAGGTGACACGAGGCGTGACAGGGTGCGGCCAATGAAAAAAAATAAAAGTAATTACTACTGAGCGCACGTTAATAAAATTTCATTCAAATTAAAAATATATTGATTTTGGATCAAACATACCAATTAACATTTAACCGCTTTCTGGAACAGACATGTCTGCGGTTTCTTCAACAGTAGTGTTTTCACCTAATGTAGAAGATGACGTCATTTTTGAATCCGAAACGACAGTTATCGAAGAACAACCTAAAAATTTCATTCGAAAAGACTTGCAATCAGTGTTAAAACCAATTAATATTATGCAAACTATTTTCTTCCTTTCGAAGTACAATATTCGAGATAACATAATCGCGCCAAATAGTACTTTTTACAATATTATTTCGGTCATCGTCACATTAATATTGTGTGTCGGTTTTCATTCCATATTTGGATCGTTCACAATTAATTCGTATGGTTTCGAATATATTCTATGGTTGACTAAAGTGAATACTTATTTTTTATTTATCATAGGTAGCGTTTTAAACTGCTTCACTAATATTATTCAGAGGCACAACAACGTACTCTTTGTTATAAAAATCCAAGATGTCTATAATATCCTCAAGATAAACGATAGTTTCAATCGATTTGTCTTTCCGAATAAAGTTTGCGTTGTTACATTAAACTGTTTTCATATATTTTGGATGTGTTATGCCTATTACATGTTTGAGCCGATGGGCAGTGTAAATATTTTTATATCTTATTATTTCATTAGCGTTGACATGATTATTTTGTACGCTACGAGGCTAATGAAACTCATGATTAAACCTTTAAAAAGTTGGGTCAGAAATATTCAGCTAGAAGGATGCGTTGAAAATTCTTTCAATGATTGTTATTGGAATACAATGTTTGAAGTTTTAACAAAAATATTGGAAGCTTATACAATATTTGAGAAGAGTTTTCATCAGTTGGTATGTAGTTTATTTCGAGAACCAAGAAAAAGTGACATTTTAGCGGTGGTGACGATTGTTAGAAAGCTCTGAATTTGTATGAATGACATTATCATCATTATTTCAGCATGGAACCGCCCACTGCAGGATCTATGCCTAAATAATATTGACATGTATTACCGAAATTTCGTGTGGTTATCGCTGATAGAATGATACTGTATCTGGCAATTCTACCCCATGACAATTTCAAATATTTGTAATTGATTTAGCTCCTTCTTTCAGATACTATTCTATATCGTGCATACTACTTCCAAAACACTGTTTTCTATTGTGCTACGTATCGAGTTGAAAAAAGCATTTACCGAAAGTGGAACTAATATTATCGTAAGATTACAGAAATCATAAAATGTGTCAAAACGGCCGGACAAATTGACATTGTATTAGCATGTTATCTTTGATAGAATGTCACTCTGCCAAGAGCCCAAGTTCTGATTATTTAAACAATTGCGGGCAAATAATTTTATTTTTCATTCCAGTATGCCGTACATTGCTTTATATCTCTATCCTGGGTCATCAAGAACATGTTACTGCTAATGTTTTTGAGCGTTGAAAGTGAGAGATTCTACTCGGCTGTGAGGGAAGTCCGGATTATTTGTATTCAGCTTATAAACTCAAATAGATGTTCAGGTAATAAAAGATCTAGATATTATTATGAAATCTTGGTGGTTGTCATTGTTCAATCGTCTGTATCTCATTAACATACATGTAACATTAAATTGAAGTGTTTGTTTGTAATACCAAAATAAGAACTTTTTACTACATGCATAATTTTTATCTAAGAATACTAGGACAAAATAAAGGGAATTGATTTTCGCCTAACTATAATATGCATATGATTAGGGAGGGTTTTAATGCATGTAACTAATACTTAACACTAAATAATTATGAATTCATAATTATGTAAATGTTGAGTACAATATTATAACGATAGAAAGATGAGAGAGATAGAAGGATGAGAGAGAAGGAAATATTGTGTGGCGAATGATACGAAAGAAAAGAAAGTTAATGATGGCGCCATGATTGACAGAGTAGAGGAAAAACACGTCTTAAAACTCCAAGTAACATGGAACAACTGCTGTAAGTGCCTGAGTTTTTAAGGATAATGATAATCTAACATAAGTTGTACAAAAGTGTTTCATTCAATATTCTTTTTCAGACATTCAAAAAAGAGTTTGCAAGAACATCAAACGCAAAACTGCTTCATTCAAGAAGATTTATGCGTGCAGTCTGTTCACAATAGACGCTGTGCTGCCCTTGCGTTTGTGTGCTTTCATAACTACTTACACTATTGTCATACTACAGTTCGAATTTCTGTAAACCTGATACTTCTCTCGATCTCAGTTCAATACAGGGTTCACAAGTGCATGTTCATAATTTTAAGGGTGACGTTCTGAATCTGATTAATGAACTAACTTAACTAACTTCTTTATAAGCAATGAAAAAATTTTAAAAAGACGTGCTTAAAAATGGCTAAAGAGTTGTGAAAACAATGAAGTTACTTTTGTTTTTTTTTCCTTTAATTTTTGTTTCAACTGGGATAAAAAAAATTTGAAAACAGTACATAAAGTTGTAATAAATAAGTAATGATAAATAAGAAAAGAAAGAAAAATAAAGACAAAAAAGTATTAACGATGATGACGTCTTTCGTTTTATTTCTAGATATTATTTGAACAAAAATAATATGATCAATTTTTAAATATGCTATGTCACTTACACTAACTTTAATCACATTTATTTCAGAAGGAGGCTCACATAATTTAATAAATACTTAAAATGTCAAATTAAAAGTACATTTATCAATTCATCCACCCATACTCCAATAGAGTTTGAACTGCCTTTCGAAGTAGAAATGTCTTCAAATACCTCTGCAATCGTACCTTCAGCTAATGATGCAGGCGAATTTTTCTCTCTCATCACCAAACATTATAAATATTTATAATATAATGTGGAATATACAAAATGTAATGTAAATATGAAAATATGGAGACATAAATAATAACAAAATTGAATGAAAAACTTCAAAGAATTTCATAATAATTACCTACACTATTCTTATGCTATATATGAAATCAAAATAACTAATTTACTATACCTATATACACTGATTAACAATTAATATATGTTATAGGGTTATAATGTATATGTAAACATATAAGTTATATATGTTATTATTGGGTGTATAATTATGTATATGTAAACATATACATAATTATATACCCAATTAAACATATCTTATAATCTATACATATAAAATGCTTTGTCTATAATGACTGACTGATGGATTCTCAACGCACAGCCTAAACCACTGCTCGTAGAGATCTGAAACTTGGAGTGTGTGTTTTTTGAATGACGTAGGAATCCGTTAAGAAAGGATTTTTCGAAATTTTACCCTTTTTTTTAAGGATGGGAAATCATCAAATGACTTCTTCCGCTCTGGGTGGAGCGGAAGTGCGTCTTAGACTCTTACTGACTAAAACCCATCCGTGTTCCTTCCAAAGCCCTTTGCGTTCCAGGGCCGCGGTGACTCTTTCGAACAAATTCTGCAACCCTGGCGGACTCTGGCCCTAGCAAGCCTCGTCTTCTATGCTGACATCTCTTTGAGGCGCGCGTGAAACACAACGCGCCATCGACTCGGGCCTGGTGGTGATCGGACAGCGAGCCACCCGACGCTCGCCGTCCGCAGGCCCGCGCCTACGGTGGCCGGGGATCGCCCTGCGACTCCCGACGCCCGGGTACGTCTTCTCCTGTAGCGGCGGTTGGGGCGAAGGCCTTGTCTCTCCCTCGCGCGGCCCGCTTCCTCCTTCGCTAGCATTACTGCTTCGCAGAAAGAGGTGACCGCTTCCCAAGCCTCCTCGCTCCGGACCATGTATTCAACCAGGGCCGGACGCGAGAGGTCGCCGCCGCCGATCGCCCCGACGAGGACACGGCGGTGCTCCGCCCAAGCAGGGCTGACCTCCACCGTATGCTCCACCGTGTCCTCCGTGCGATCCTCACAGTTCTGACACCCGGGCGTGTCCTCCCGCTTAATCCGAAACCGGTGAGTACCTGCGTCAGGCGGAACGTGAGGACGCCGTGGCGCTTCTCCAGCCACTCCTCAAAGGGGCCTTACCGCCACAATAGTGGCGTGCCCAGAAATTTTACCGTTAAAGGGGTGAAAAAGGGGGGCAAAGTTTGTATGGGATAACGTGATTCCTTGGTCCAATCTACTTCAAATTTTGCATAAACCTTTTTTAACAGAATTGATGGAAGACGTGTTTCGTATTTTATTGAAATTTATCCCCTAACGGGGTTAAAAAGGGGTAGAAAGTTATTTTGGCGGTTATTTGCTTCGAAGTTGATATCAATACACTCCTTGGTGCTTTCTTTTGATTTAAATTAAAATTGTGAACGCCAAAGATTCACAAGTACCAGGAAAGCAGAAAGAAACATGTCGAAGTATTTCCGGGGCTGGCTGTGGTTAAGATTCACAAGTACCAATATAAAGGTATGCGGAATAGAGTGTAAGCTGAAAGTTTTTTTTGTTTGTTTGTTTGGTTAATTCTTTTAGTGTTGGATAACACATTTGTTTAGAAAAGTTATAAGCTATATATGTTGCTGAAAAATGTGTCGCAAACAAAGTTGCGCGGGTCAGCTAGTTTAAAATGATCAAAAAAAGATTGATGTGTAAAAGTGTTATGTTTAACCTACTTGCAAAATAAATATCATTTATTATTCCTCTCTCCTTATTTGCTGTGCCCGACAGCGTCCATATTGATCTTTTACTTGTTATACCATCCATGTAATACATATGGAATGCAATAAAGAAGTATTGAATCAAAAGATTCTGACTGCATTCTTGGAGCCGTACCGACCGCAAACCTTGAAGATAATGGTTCAATACCAAATAATTTACTTTGCAAATATTTGTAATCAGTATTATTGCCATTAAATATGACAAAAATGTGAAAATAGGCCTTTTGTGTTTGTGTTATTAGTGAGATTAATAATAGGCCAAGCATTTCAGAACTGCAGAATAGTGCATGACTCTAAATTTGAGAATACCAGTGAACCAAGGGCTTGGATCTTTAATGGGCGTATAAAATTGATGAAACACTCGAAAAATCGTATTCTTAAAAATATGATTCCGTTTCATCAACTTCTAATTTTTTTTTTCTACGACGTCGATTTTACAATTAATTAATGAAGAAAAACTTGCCAAGTTGATAATGGGGCAATATTTTTAAGAAAACGATTTTTCGAATGTTTTATCAGTTAATTTATAAATGTTATACTACTACTGTCTTTTTAGGACATCCACATGCTCAATCGGATTGCTCAACTTTTTGCATATACGCTTTCACGTCGCCAGAACGGTGAGCCAAGATTTGTTGTCCATAAAAATTGAATCTTCCCTAAGAGCAGTGAATGCGGGTTGTGCATATAAAATAAGGACTTTTGTAATGCACCGGTGTGCATTTAATGTTCCATTTTCTATGAAAACTAACTCCGTACGCTCCGTCAAATTATTTTTTGCCCAAAACATTAAGAAGCTTCCGCCATAAGGAGAGAATTCATCAAAAAACACGTCCGCGTAGCGTTTTCATGGGCTCGATCCTCGCCATATAAAGAGATTCTAGCTTCATTGGAGAATAATACATTGTTCCAATCATCCAGAGTTCATGATGCACTATTTCGAACAAACTGAAGTCGAGCAACTCGGTGGCCACGGTGTTATTTCGGGGCCCGAGACGGACAGTAACTGCTGATATCGGAAGCCCGAAGCCACCTTCTGACCGTCAACAAGCTAACTACTACTCTTCATACTTCTTCAGGGCTCTTCTTTAGGTCCACACTTGTGACCTAACGATTCCGTACCACTTGACTTTACCAAAAACCGGACATCTCGTGACGCTGTGCATCGCTTTCTTCCCGAACCTGGTTTTCTTTTGTCCTAGCCGGTCCCTCGATACCGTCGATCTCGTTCTCGGTCAGATGAACGACTCACATTTGGCTGCAAGATACTTCAGGTCGCTTGTCCAAGGGGACGGTGATATAGACCGAGACGTAATGCACCAGATCAACCCAGGATGGATGACATGGCGACAGGTCACTGGAATAACTTGCCGCCCACGGATGCCACTCAAGTTAAAGGGCAAAATATATAAGTCCGTGATAAGACCTGTCGTACTGTATTGGATCAGAATGTTGGGCTGTGAAAAAGACGAATGAGACAAGATTGCATGTAGCGGAGATGAGATTGTTGAGATGGATGTGTGGAGTATCGAGAATGGATAAAGTGATAATTGAGTTCATTAGAGGTAGCTTAAAAGTGGCGCCAGTACCGGAAAATTTAAAAGGGAACCGCTTATCTTGGTACCGTAATGTGAAGAGGAGGGATGAAATGCACGTAACTAAAAGAGTTATAAATATAAATGTGGATGGATGGACAGGGAGAGGAAGGCCAAAGAAAAGATGGATGGCTTTTGTTAGAAGTGATATGAAAGAAAAAGGACTTAGTGATAGCGTGGCGGCTGACAGGACAGAATGGAAGAAAAAAACGTGTTGCGCCGACCCCAAGTAACATGGGATAAGGGCAGGAAGATGATGATGATGATAGTTCGTTATTGAGGCGACATACTTTACAGCATTTTTTTTACTGTGTACTTATTACGGTCAATGAAAAACAGCACCTAATATAGTCATAAGATGCATTAAACAACATGGTAAATTTCTCAATATTTTGGGTGTAATGTTATATTGCCGATTGGATTGTTTTTTGCATCTGTTAGAGCTCAGAACGCGTCACAGCTTTTCTTCAACCCCACGACGTGAAATTTGTAATGAAGCCGTTTGGAACAAGCCACAACATATTGTGAGCAATTTCTTCACTCAATTACTGTTTTTGGTCTCTGAATTTAAAGTGTAAATATAAACATATTCATTATGATGAATCCCGTCTATATGGAAAAATGGAACCATTATAAGATCACCCGGTTGTCAGTCTGTCTGTCCATCTGTCACAGCTATTTTTCTCCGAATCTACTGGACCGATTCAGTTAAATTTGGTTCACATATTTTTTCACACTGACTATTTCCATTTGACATTGAATTTTTTTGCTTAATTTTTCAATACTTAATGTTCACTTGTTATTTTTCTACCAGTAGTGTAAATTATTGTAATTTGTTAAAAATGAACACTTTCTGTTAGTTTGCCATGTGTAATTCCTTTCCAGAATATGATCCTTAGTAGCGACACTTTCAGATAGTGTAATAATACAGGTTGTGTTTTATTTTTCAAAATCAACCGGTTCGATTCTTGACTAAGAAAATCAATTTTTTAAAAATCCAATAGTGCAGTTTTAGTTTTCATCAAAATCGGGCTCGAGACTCCTTTCGGTGTTTTTCGATATTCCGCATAGTTTCGGATTTGGGCCTTCAAGCACAGTTTAATTCACCCTGTATACTTTCCGCTTGGTCCCATAGAAATTTCATCAAAAAACTAAACTACTGAACCGTCAGTAATTTAGTTTTTTAATTAAAATAGCTGGACAAAATATAATTATCATTCAAGTAAACGAAATTGCGTGTCTTGCTTTCCTGTGACTTTCCAGTGATGTTGTTAGGTGTGGGGGACATAAAAAAAATACTTAAAGGTATAAAATAACTTTATTTTCGGAAGTCGGTGTTAAAATACGAAGAAACAACCATAAACACAAACAACAACACTTGCTCGCGCTTGTTCGTAGCATACAGACGTATTAGTTAGCAATTTTTAATTCACACAATAATAAAAGTGACCTAGTTTAGTGCATTCATGGATGTAATGGAATTCTAAATTTAATAATGGAAATTTATAAATAGTGAACTTTTGATTATGAAAATATAATGGATAACAGCCCGTGTAATCCATGCGGTCGAGTTCATCTCTCCGCCTCACTGGGGAATACGACGATGCAAAATCAAGCCCAATCACATGAAATTGCATCTACGTCCGAGATACAAAAATGGATGTCGTCCATTGAGCAGCACCTAAATGAGGTTTGCTCTATTGCCACCGATGGAAAACTAAACTCTGACAAGAAATTGAAGATATCCAACTTATTCCGCAAAATAGGATCTCGCACCTCGCAGATGGCAGTCCTATATCAATCACTGAAACAGAAAGCCGTTCAAGCATACAACATGGTGGATGACTTACAAGAAAAGCGGAACTTGACGGAACACATTGTGGAGCTCAAGCATTCAATGAAGGAGTCTCGCTCTTCTGAAAATGAATCTTTTGCCGACATGGTGAAGAACAAGTGATTTCGTTCGACCGAACAATTTAAGCTCTGTGGCCATTTATCCCAACGATAAATTTAAATCTAGCGATGAAACAAAACATCTCGTGCAAAAAATCATCCGCACAGAGCAAATGAAGCTGCATGTCCGTAGTGTCCGCAAAACAAAAAATGGTGGCGTTATTACCAGTACCGAGACCAAACACGTCGCAGAAAAACTAAAGCAAGCAGTCCAGCTCTCTTCATCTGGTCTTACCGCCGACGAGCCCAGCAAGCGCAAACCCCGGATCGTGGTCGTAGGAGTGCCGACTTCCATGTCTGAAGATGAGGCCTTGAAGTGCATTTTCGAACAAAACATAGCCGACAAGTTGTCTGGCATGTCCATGGAATCCTTCCTGACCTTTGTGAAATTAAGTCATAAATCTGGGAAGAGAGATGCGTTGACCTGTAACTACGTCATTGAAGTAGCGGTTTATTTACGTAAAGCCCTAATCACTCAATCAAGGTTCTTTATTAATTGGGCTTCCTGTCCTGTCAGGGACTTTACTTTGGTAACTCGTTGCTACAAATGCCAACAATATGGCCATGCAGCCAAAACGTGCAGAGAGGTCAACTCTATGGTCATTGTGGTGAAGCAGGACACTCGATGTCAGAGTGCTTAAAAAAAGGTGAGATGCCGAAATGTGCAACTTGTTCACGCTTTAAAAAACCCAGCAATCATAAAACAGGAGATGCTGAGTGCCCTGCAAGGAAGATAGCGGAATTCAGGTACATCAATTCAGTTGATTATGAGGGCGCCTAGTGCCCAGATTTTCGTACTTACACGTGATGCTGATTCAACAAGAACATACCACTGCGATGACCTACTTCCCCTGATGTTGTTGCTGTCTTAGTGAATTCGCCGCCCTGTGCAAAAATCAAATACAAAAAACACATGATTTGCTTCAAACAAATTGTGTAACATTGACTTTAACCCAGTTAAAATTTCTGCTGACGCTAACAGTTCACCTTCCTGTCTATGATTAAATAAATAAGTGTTAGAAACATTTTAACAAAAACTTAACTTAGCAAGAACCATTCATTTATGGTCTTTGTTATAAATTATATGTGACATATGTTTAAATAATCACATTAGATTAATAAAATAAATTAATATAACTCAGTTACTATTTTAATATTAAGTAAATATTGTAATTTTTTTTTATAAAAGTCAAAAAGTCAAAAACGTTTATTTCAATTAGGCCATTAAACGGCACTTTTGAACGTCAGCATTTATAGTTCAGTAAAATATATTAATAAAGTGACTCTACTGTCCATTCGGAAAGGTAGATTCTTATGGAGAAGAACGGACAAGAAACTCCATAGTTACTCTTTTCAAATAACGACTTTACAAAATTTGGTATACAAAAATCAATTTAATATTATGTGAGGACGATACACCCAGAGTATGCTACTTATAAGAACAAAGTATAACCAGCAGAGGTACTTATTCCTTTTCTAAAAAAAAATTAGGTAAATGGTACTCACATATTTACAGATAATCTTAATAACCACCAATTAAACAGAAAATAAAAACACAAAAAAGAAACAGTATAGGGTAACAGTATAATCTATAAAGTTAATTCATAAATCAACCAGTTTGATTTTGTCTACACCCTTGATTGTCCTATGGAGCAGGACCAGCATGTTTCCAAGCATTCTTATCCTGAATGTAATCTTCTAATTTGTAATATGCTTGTTTACAAAGTGTACTTTTAACATAAGTTTTAAATTTTCTTTCATTTAGTTCTAATATGTCAGAAGGTATTTTGTTGTAACATTTAACACAATACCCCATGAAAGAAGTGTGGACTTATACGATTCTTAGTACATTGTTGAGCTCTTACCGCCTGTGATACAGGATCCTCCTAGTATAGGCATCTAACATTGTTCTACCTATATTATTATCTAAGACTAACGCTACCAGAGTTTAAAAGAAAGGTGAAGGAGCATTACCTTTCACTTTAACTTTTCCGCTCCTGTCTCAATTATATATTTGATATTTATTAGTATATAAATTGGTATTGTATTTATGTATTTTATATTATTATATCTAATTAGTATTTTTTTGAACGTTTGTACACTGACAGTCCTAAATCTATCTCCCTTCGTTCAATCCATCCAAAGGTTGTCTGGAATAGATTGCCTTGTGCGATAAGACCGCCCATTGTACACTTATTTTATGTTTGATTGTCCTGTTCTTATTATGAGGTGTACAATAAAGTATATAATAATAATAATAAATAAGATTTATTATTCTATTGTACCAATTTGAATTTTGAATAAAGATTTATTATTATATTATAATTATTATTATTTATAAACACTAACTTCCGATATTTCTCCTAATGAATATTGTTATATTTACAGATGAAGACAAGAAGATATGCAAGAATTTGATGCGTGTACACCGAGCATCTTTCAGCAAAATGCTCGCGTGTGGGCTGTTCTATGTACATAGACGTGTGCCTTATAATACAACTAGCGGGGCATCTCACAACATATTCCGTAGTGTTGTTGCAGTTTGCATTTCTGTAATCCTCTTATACTGCTTACTCGCTAACTCACCAGTCCCCTCAAACCGAACCCGGCTACGACTTGGTTTCCTGAATTCATGGTCACGCACAGCGAGTTTAAGCAATTGGTATAATTGTACTTGTAAGAGTTAGCGTTTGGCTGAGGATTTTGAAATAGCGTTATTTAGAGACACAGTAATTTAGACTTTTGATTTTGTTTATTGTGTTTAAAAATATCGTTAATTGGTAAGATATTTTTTTATTAATTAGTCGATTGTTCCTTAAAAATATCTAGAAATCTCTGTTTATTTTAATTTATTTAATAATCCTCCCTTAAAAATATTATGACCACTTTTCCCTCCTTTAGAAGCTCAAATATGGCATTGAAGATTAAAAATAATTTCGATAAAAAATAACAAATGCTTGGATTTTCCAAAATAAACCCATTTTCGAAAATCCAAACATTTTTATCTTTATTTTTTATCGAAATCATTAATGCCGTATTTGAGCTTCATCGGACCAAGTATTAAGATTCTTCCCAATACGCTCAAACCGTAACATTTATCTTACTCATAGCAAAGTCAAATTCAAAACGTTTATTTCAATTAGGCCATTAAACGGCACTTTTGAACGTCGTCATTTACAGTTCAGTAAAATAATAATATTACATTAATAAAGTGACTGTACTGTCCATTCGGAAAGGTAGATTCTTATGGAGAAGAACGGACAAGAAACTCCATAGTTACTCTTTTCAAAAAATGGTTTTACAAAATTTGGTATACATAAATTGATTTAATATTATGTGAGGACGATGCACACAGAGTATGCTACTTATAGGAACAGTAGAAGTATTACCAGCAGAGGTAAACTTACTAATTTTCTAAATAAATTTAAAAATCCCCACTATTCAATTCCACCAGGATTTTAGGCATATACCCTTGCAGACTTGTATAAGTACTTTAATCAAGTAGTACTTTATTTTTATATGTAGCACTATCTTTGATAGTTTTCTCAGCGCACGCAAAATAATTAATTTGAAAGGCAAGTTTTGGTACATAGGGTTTTTTAATTAATGCAATTTTTGTAGAGATCTCTAATTTTTTCGAAAATTAAATTTAGTCTGTGTTTAAAGTTATTTATGCAGCTTTCTAATGAAATAATTTTTATAATCAGTTGAGTAGTTTTGAGCCAAAAAAAAGTCGTAACAAACAAACATTTGTTTGTTACGACTTGGCTCAAAACTACTCAACTGATTTACATTCCCAAACAAACAAACAAATAAATCTTTTCTGTTTATATTATTAGTTTAGATTGTAATATATAAGGAAATATCGGGACCATTCGGGTTTTTAGAAATCGTGACGTCAACAGAGCTGACGTCACCATCTCCATTGACAGGCCCACTCATTGCAAACTGCAAATAATTATAATGAATACACTCAATCTATGTGTTCACGTTTAAATCTTATTACCAGTGAAACACAAAAAAAAACAATCTTAAAATTTAAATCAACGATAGGAATCGTACTCACAAGGTATTTTGCCTGCCTTCACCAACTTTGCTTCAAAAAGTGGTCTCGCAGCGGCTCGCCTTTTTGTATGCCGTCGTTGCGAATCTATGGTAATGACACCAAAGATCGGAAAAGGTAGACTATATTTACCTAATGTTCGTGGAAGTAACATAGTGTTGATAATACCTCCTCTAAAATCCCGGAATCATAAACATAACGATTGTACTACAGGATTTTAGAAATTGCAAATTAATTATTGTGCTTTGAATACATTTGAACGAAATTATTATATTGAAGAATCTTATTATGTTTTTAGAGTTTCGCACCTACTAAAATATTTAATAAATTTGTTTTCGCACAACTCTTTCTTCTTTTGATTCTTCAAATCAATAATTTGTAACTATACTCAAAGTCCAGTTCATGTTTTTATAATCCCGAGTTTTAATTGCCATGATTCCATTTATGATTCCGGAATTTTCAGGAGGTATTATCAACTCTATGTTACTTACTTCCACGAACATTAGGTAAATATAGTCTACCTATTCCGATCTCTCGTCGTTACACATTCTCGTCTTTAATTCATTTTACTATTAGTAACTCTCGATTTTAACATTGAAATAATTCTGCATTGCTTAAAACACTTTAATCGCGTGCCATCTTTATCAACTGTTTATTAAACAAAAATCATCTTAAAACTAACGCTATCTCTTTTAAATTAATAAATGAATTAAGCAATAGTCAACTTGCTTTTAAACCTAAGTTTTAATGAACCTACAGTTATGGTTTGCTGAATAGTAACGACAAGTCATAAAACGGCTTTTAACATTCAGAAACAGCAAACTGACTACAATAATTAAATCTAAATTAATTTAAACTTATCCTTCCATATTTAACTTTTACATAACATTAAGTTAAGGTTTATTTAAAGTTAACGTTAACTTTGCATCGAAATATATATAACGGAGAAAGAACCTCCGTGGCGTTTTTAAAATGTGTGACGTCATCATGGCTGACGTCACAAATGTCATCATGATCACTCATTTTTGGTTTTTCAAAAGAAAATTTCACAACCTGTTTCAAACTTCGTTTATTCAACGAACAGCATAACGACGTTCCAGAAAGGACGTTCCGTACTGTCCACCAGCTCAAGCGTGAATGCTCGAACGCCTTTTTTTTTGTGAGTGGCGTCTCGCAGTTCAACCTATGAGGTTGTCGACTGCTTAACCGGGCTTGCCTGTGGAAACCTTAATTTAAAGCCTCCAGCCAGGGCTTATAAAAAAACTTACAAACTAAGCGACTACACGCTAAGGGCACCCCCTGTGGGGTACGGGCCTCGGCTTAGGGCGTCGCTGGGGGAGGACAGCTAGGGTCGGGCTGGATGGAACTAGCTGCTCGAACGCCGACAGTGCGGCTGTATTTATAGGGTTCGCCCCTGCCACGTGCACGTGTAAGTTTTTAGGTTAAGTATTGAAACGTAAAACAGCATTTAACTATTATTGTAATAACAGGAATAGTTAAATGCTGTTTTACGTTAATTTTACATCGTAATAAACTTAAAATCAATCAATTTACTAAATTTTGGACAATCAAATTATGAATCTTAATTATTTGAATACTTGTAATGACAAACTATTGTAATTGCGCCGATATTTGTTATTATTATAGTTTAGATTTAGATATAGATATTATTATGTTGCTGTGTAGGTCTGCAATTGTTTCTTAGGTGTACGCCTTTTGTTAACATTTTTTCTGTGCAGTTGATCGCAAAATCAATGAATATGAATGTAATCCAACTTAAAGCCTAACATACAAATTGCCCTGTATTATGGAAAAAATTGAATAGGTGGCAGCCCATACAAATCTCCCGCTGCAAAGAGAAATTTATAACGCTTTTCACAACGCGTGACGGTTCCTAGCCAAATCATAATTTAAGCTCATGTCGCCATGATTCAAGTTACATAATATTTTCATTAGTAGTATTTTCTTCATTTCATAAGTGACATAAGGGAGTGATGTGAAAATTCGAATGACGTTATTGCGACGCACGCTATTTCGAAAAACTTTACGAGTGGTCCGCCGCCGCCGGTTCGAAAACACATTAAGTCGAAAACCGCTATATCGAATGACGTCGTCGCGAACACGCTGATTCGAAAAACTGTTTGAGTAGTACGCTAGTTCGAAAGTCTTGGTATCGAAATCCTCTGTTGCGAATAGTATATTCCAATCTGAATTTGCCTGGGGATCGAATTCGCGACCCAGTGATTACCAAGAACTACCTACGCTACGGTGATAAAACTGAAACTGAGCTAGTTGTCAATAGACTACTAAGTATAAATGATTAATATTAGTACTTATGATTTAGCTATGTATCCCAAAATACTACAGTACATATTTATTATAATGCATTCACAACAATAAAAACAAATTAATGAAGGTTTACTTAAATTTATTTTGAATTTCATATACCACAGAATATTTAATAGTACTCTTATACTTTTGTTGAATTACCCCCCCAAATTTATTAGTTTATTGGATTCCTATACATCTTTCATTCCGATTGACGTGTCGGTGTGTGACTGATAAGTGATAACATAGAAAATGAGTAATACTCGTTCTTATCGACCATGGAGTTCCCGTAAAGGGAAAAGTGTTTTAATTATTGATGGATTTATCATGCAATAAAACAAAAAAGTGGACAACACACAATATTAGTCTTGTTTAAAAAAAAGACATTGTGCTGTAAAAGTACTGCCAGCAGTAATTTAATCGGTGATGAACATTTTATAATTCGAGAGATGTCCAATCATCAATATGTCATCTGGCGGGAATGCATAATATTTTTCATATTTGACCGTTTCACCGTATTAAGGTTTTGTAAAGTTTGTAATTATATATTTGTTTTTGTTTTCGAGCCTTTGAGTTTAATAATTAAGCTTACATGTGAACAATAACTGTTATTTTAATTGGAAATTTTCGTGAATGGAAATACAACTTGTTATGACATCGAAAGTTGCCAGTAGTATATTTTGTACTTTTATGGATTGCAATACAGATTTTTAATTTTACGAGTATTTTGCAGCAGAAAATAAGCAATCTATTTACACATGTTTCATTCGTGCACATAGTCTCGAATATTTAACATCAAGTTCGATATTGACCATTCTAATAACATCGATTAATCTTCGTCCATTATGTAACCTCTTAATAGCCACAGCAATAACTCGCGATGCACTTTGGCTACCCAACCGCGGCTGCTACCGCGCCAGCGACCAACTTAGTCACAGCGCTATCACTCTGGACGAGTGAAATATGATCCAAGTATTCGATATTTTTTTCAAATCATGCAAACAGAATGGAAAGGTTAAGGACCCTGCCAGGGTAGAGGAATTTGTTCGAAAGAGTCACCGCGGGCCTGGAACACAAAGGGCATTAGGAGAAACACGGATGGGTTTTAGTCAGTAAGAGTCTGACACTCCCTTCTGCTCCGCCCAGAGCGGACGGTGCCATTAGTAGATTTCTCATCCACAATAAAAGTAGGTTAAGGACAACAGTTTCATTCGCTTTAATAATTTATTCTTTGTGTTAGCAGCCACATTGAAGATAATAGTGATCCATTAAATACATCAAGAAATGAACCGCAGTGAGCCATGGTCACATGGTTGTTTTTTTTATAGGAGTAATTGAATCAGCAATTTAATAACTTATACAGCATGAATACTTGAAGTTACTTATTTTTACTCAAAGAAAAAGAAGGGTTTCAAAATAATATACATGTTTTCTTAATGGAAATATGCCAAAATCCTTTTAAGTATCGCGAAAGAGCAAGCTTCATTGGTTGTTTTTATTATTTTTGTCCGTCCCATGTAAATTTTTCCTTCAGTAATAAATAGATGTCATCGGAAAATTGCAAACGCCGTTAGATTGTAAAATTTAACTTGAAAATTGTGAAGTATTTTTTCTCAATAAGACACTGATATAATTAAAGCTATTGAATTTGTATTGAATATAATACAGACATTGTTAGCAAGCTCCCGTCGCATCGAACACTGAAATGACTAAGCAGCATACGGCGCTAATCTCAACGGTCTTTTTATTTATTTTTTATTTAATAGGATTTGCTCTTGACTCTAGTCTAGATCATAGATGACAGAGACAAAGTCAACGATGGAGCGAGCTTACCAAGAATAAGCCTGTTAACCCTAATTTTGGAGAGATTAGGGTTGAAAGAGATGGAGAATTTTCGAACTTTCAACGCAGGCAAGCGCAATTAATTTAATATTTGAAAATGTATACTAAACATTTTTTAAAATATCGTTTCGATCATATTCCTTTTCGGGCTGCTTCAACTTTCCACCCTGTATAATATAATTGATAACATCAACACACAAAATTATACGGTTTGTCTGCGCAGTCATAACATTGACTGTTACCACTTTTGTATAACCTTTTAGCTTCAAGGTACTGTCACTAACTTGTTAAAATGAAAACAATTCAAGTTACCAAACAAAAACGTAGTGTAAAAACTATTGTAAACAAAACAGTGGACAAAGATTTGCAGTCGATATTTTTTCCTTTGAATCTGATGCAGTATGTTATGTTCTGTCCTAAATATTGCATTAAAAATAATATAATAACCCCGAATGGTCTCATCTCTACTTTCGTTTCAATGATTGCAACATTATCATTCATTTTTATGTTCTGCTACCGTACGTTGATGTTGACTTTTTACCGAGATTTTGTAGGACAGACTGAATTCTTATATGTTACGTCATTATATGACACGTTATTCTATTGTTCAGGATTTACAATCAATTTTGTTTTTGGGGTCATTCAAACTAGAAAATCTGTTAATTTTGTTCTAACTTTTCAAAAGGTGCACAGATTTCTTAACAATGAAGCTAATTTTAACCGTTTCATCATTTGGAATTGGGTTACTGTAATTGTAGCTTTGACTGGGCATAGCTCTATTTTTACTGTTTTTTGCATACTGGTTGATTTGCCTTACATTGCCATATTTATTTGCCACCTTGTGGTGATTTTTGATTTCCATATTCTTTATGCCTTTCGGGGACTAAAGTTATTGGAAAATAAAGTTATTCTTTGGACTCTCCGTATTAAAAATACGAACATAGAAGACTGTAATAAAGTGTTTCAGATTTATGTTGATATATTAGAATGTTATAACATTCACAAAGATTGTTTTCAACATTTCGTAAGTATCTAACATTTTCATCGTTATGATGAAAATGCAGTTGGTTTTTTAATTGCATTGCTTTGAAATTATTTTATTAACTATGTTTTTATTTCAGATACTTTACTACATTTTAGAAATATTCACTCACGCGCTGTTGTATGTCCAAGTGACTATTGAATCATTTAAAATAGGTGTGGTGATAAATAACATAGTGAGTTTAATATTTTTTCTCAATGTTTTTTATTAATTTATCCTAGAAATGACAGATGAATGGAAAAAAATATATATTATGGTTGACACACAGTCATATACGCAAGGCTAAGTGACGTTCTATTAGTGATCAGTTGATACATGTGTTAATTGTGAGGCAATCTGTTCAGCTCGAGGCAGATACGTTAAATATGGGAAACACTATTTTATGTCCAGCAGCGTATTTTTCAGTGGTGAAATTTCGATGTTTTTTTTTATCATTTCAGGATGTTACAATCGTTGGAGCCCTGGCTGTTAGTTTTTGGATGCTGAAAGATTTAGTTTACCAAACAATGTTGAGCAAGCAATGTGAAAAATTTTATTTAGCGATACAATCTGTACAAGATTCTTGCGCAATGATTTTAATGTCAAATTGTTCAGGTATGTTTCTAACCGGGCAAACTTCATTGCATGTTTCTCTATTATTATCGTTCTTAATCCATATCTTAGAAGTAAAATACCATAAGATCTGTGTTGATATTCTGTGTTGCTACGCATGAGTCGCAGCATTGAGTTGATAATATAATTAAAAATAACGCTCTTATTGAAAATCAAATTGGCTGACACCTAGCTTTCCTCCAACTCTTCAATATGGTAGGCAAAAGCTCAAATTAGCCTTTTCTGCGTACCTCAATGTAATAAAAGCCGGAGATATAGAAAAAGAAAGCTATGACAATATTAGAAATGTACAGGAGCAAATCGCGCACGAGTATTACTTGAGGAGGTGTTAGGTGATTTCCAATGCCTATGATAATTATATGCAGCAATCCCTTAAAAAATTAAAAGCAAATTGGTTAGATACAACGACTAAACTCGTAATAAATTTCTTTTTTAAGGGTTCCGTACCCGAAGGGTGAACCCTAACCCTACTACTGAGCCTGTCAGCGGGTTGTATCTCAAGAACCATATAGGTAGACAGTTGAAATTTTCTCAGTGTGTATTTCTATTGCCGCTATAAAACCAAATAATAGAAATTAAAGGGGGCACCCATACAAGAATCATATTTTTTCGGTTATGATTCGGAACCCTTTGTGTGAGAGTCCGACTCGCACTTGGCCTGTTTTTTAAATATACCTATATCGACACCGAATGAGGTATGATGCACAAACCAAATGTAATTGTAACTATGATAATATTTCAGGTGAGCAAAAAAAACTGTGCAAGAACGTACTGCGGTTACATCGAGCGTCATTCAGCAAGATACGCGTGTGTGGCCTGTTCTATATAGACGCTGCGTTACAATTAAGTCTGATGAGTCACGTGACTAACTACACTGTTGTTTTGCTACAATTCGCGTTTTTGTAATTCAGCGGGGCGGCTAAGCTCAGCCGCTTATGCTGTTAGAAAGATAAGTCAGTTAACAGCTGTAGAAACCGCGCGCTTGGTCTATTTTAGTCACTTTAGCATTATGTCGTACGCTATTTTGCTGTGGGGTCGGACTGCTGACATTGAATCTGTATTTATCTTGCAAAAGCGTGCTGTCAGAGCCATTTATAATCTTCGTCGCCGCGATTGTCTTAGGGATTTTTTTAAAAGATTAATATTATGACAGTCCCTTGTCAAATAATTTATGAGAATATTATGTATTTAAGAAAAATCGACATCTCTTTAGCAAAATTAGTGATAGACATCATTTTAATGCTAGAAATAGAAATAAATTAGATCAAACATTTTATACGAACATCTTTCATGGGGTACTGTGTTAAATGTTACAACAAAATACCTTGTGACATATTAGAATTAAATAAAAGAAAATTTAAAACTTAATAATTAAAACCACACTTTGTCAACAAGCATATTATTATAAACTAGATGATTATGTTAAAGATAAGAATGCTTGGAAACATGCTGGTCCTGCTCCATAGGACGATGTAGGGTGTAGTAGACAAAGTCAAACTTGTTGATTTATTTACTATATACATATATACTGGTGTACTTTCTGTTTTTTTTTTTAACATGTAATTTTAATCACACACTGATCCATTGTTGTTCATTATATTGTAAATATGTGAGTACTATGTCCCTTGCTAGCAAACTTAATTTTACCTCTGCTGGTATTGCTTTGTTATACCTATTAGTATATAAGTGTGTGTTGCATGTTACTTTTATGTTGGTGCAATCAACATAAAACTAACATACAACACACACTTGTGCTCACATAATATAATGATCAAAATATGTCTACAAAATATTATGCGGACTCCATAGTTACTCTTTTCAAATATAAGTTATATTTGAAAAGAGTAACTATGGAGTCCGTTTTTCTCCATAAGAATCTACTTTTTGCGAATGGACAACTAGTCACTCATATTTTAATTTCGAACTGCAAATTTGACGTTCAAAAGTGCCTTTTTATGGTCTAGTTGAAATAAATGAATTGATTTTGACTTTGACTTTGACTTCAGCAAACATTAAACTAATCGTGGTTGCTACTTATGTTTTTTGAAAGAAAAATAAGAAACACGTTTATTCTGCTAGAGATGACGCACACAAAAACACAAGATTAAAAGAAAATAACTTTTCTTTTTTTATGTATTTTTCTTTACGATATATTAATAAAAAAATTGTGACTTGATTTTGATATTTTTGGCTGGCGAAGACCAGGCCAGAGACGGATTATAAAAGAAGAAGCATAAAACAAAAAAAACTCAACTTACACGAATTAAAAGTCATACTTTATATAGAATTTCCGAAGTACGCCCCTTTTACCACCTGATTACTCCTGCATGTCCTGATCCCAAAAACCAATCAACTGCAATCTGTTTATGGCATTCACAATAGCTTTCTCTTGCTTATGACTGTCTCGTTGGTCTAGTGGTCCCAAACCACGGCTACTGAGCGTGGGGTCCTGGATTCGATTTCCGGGTTAGGCAATGTCATTCTGTTTTTCTTTTATTAATTTAGATTTTCACTAGCAGCTGGAGTTTGGAAGTTGGTGGATTCTGCTGACATTCTTTTACTTCTAGTTACAGCTGGTCCAAAAATCGAATCTACCTAAAGTTGGGTGATCACAGTTTCTAGATCACTTCGCTTGCTTTTTCACCATTGTTACTCAGTTTTTTAGCACTTCATTCTACGCGTACCTAAAAGTTACACGATTACACGCGCCTGGCACTTGGATGACCCAAAGAAATGGATGGATTAATACCATTATTTACAATACCCGTTTTTGTAAACATTTTGTAACATTTTGAGAAAATTGAAACTTTATCGCCATTTGGTAGGCTTTTAACATTTCTTACTTGCCGTTCTGGTCGACTGATTATGGTCAACTATCCCCCCCACTCCTAAAATCATGGCTTCGTTTATTTTTATGATATTTCGTTTTTCTAAGTCCTCCTCACCATTACTACCTAATAAGTATGCTACATCACCCTCTTCCACCTCCTCAGAATTGTGGTGCTAGTTCATTGTAAGATGTTCTTGACAAGCCCTTTTGACTCATAAGTACCAAAACTGAAGAAATATAGATATTTTATCTCAATATTATAAATAAAATTAGTCTTATCATTCCATATTATTAAATAACACTAAAATCAATAGCTTATTTATTGAAGAAAATAACTAAAACTGCTTACTATTGTTATGCTTCAAACAGTTATGTTATTCCACCCACGAGGTGCAGGCGTGCCCCAGAATCATTAAAACGTACGGTACCCCATACTTAACAACATCACTGGAAAGTCACAGGAAAGCAAAATACGCAATTTCGTTTACTTGGATGACATATTTCATATCTTATTCATATCTTCCTCATTAATGTGGCTATCATTAATGTGGTAGTTCCAGAGATTAGCGCGTTCAAACAAACAAACAAAGAAACTCTTCAGCTTTATTATTAGTATATATTAAGTGATATTAATATTCCATAATTAAAAAAAAAAATGGTTTATTTACGCAAATATATATTATACAATTAACCAATCACATTAATCAATAAAAATAATACACGTCCCCAAACATTTTTTTACCCAAGAAGATAAGATATCTTAGGAGTTCACGAGGAGAGGAAAACGTATTTTTTTATTTTAGACGTATGTGTTTGGGTAACTGTAATTTCAATGTATTGTCACGATTTACTTACCAACTTAATTTCTAAATATTTAAAACTGTTAAATAATCTACATATCAATTTAATTATCTTTGATGCAAATAAAATTAAATTATGAACAAACGGACACGGCAACTTCTTGCGGCGCGCGGTTTTATATATATTTTAAAATCCCTTCCTTTCACCTACCACACGAAGCGCGAGCGCATTCATTCCGCGACGGCAGCCGCCAGTGACACTCAATCGACTATCGAGGAACCACGCATACTAAGTTTTCTAAACAGTACATCCCTCTGCTCCCTCGTACTCCATATAATTTTATTCTAGTTACTGGAAACCACCTAGAAACCTTATCTAAAAATACTATATATATTTGGTTTACTATATATATATTTAGTTATTGAAGTAATTAGTAAGTGCCTAGTGTTCTTCCCGTACTGGGAACTTCTGCACGGCTGAAGAGGCTGACTGGACGGCCCCTTGGACCGGCACCCGGCACTGAACCACCCTGCTAGACTGATTCCGAAGCCATCACCGACGTCACCGACTGGCACCAAGCAGGAGAGTGCGGTATTGACGGCCTTCTACGTGGTCCGACCTTTGACCCTCTCGTTTCGGTTTTTTTTTAACTTTAAAAATATAGTCGTTTTATTTTAAACTTCAGCATTTCCTTTTAAAAGGAAAAAGGAACGTGACAGTATCCCAAACAATAAAATCGTGCCCTTGGAAAGGATTTGATTTGACTTTTCATTCGCTTTGGACGTATGGAACACTGGAATCAAAAACGACACACAAAAAAATCTGCGAGCCTTTATTAACCTATTTCTCACAAACTTTTATAGGAAACTAGCTTTTGCCCGCGACTTTGTATGCGCATATTCCGTTTGCGTAGGAATTTCGGGAAATCCTCCTGAAATGTAGAGAAGCTACATGCCAAATTTCAGCTTTCTACGACAAGTTATTTCGGCTGTACGTTGTCTGTCAGTCAGTCAGTAACGGAAGAATTTTATTTATTAGGATATTAATAATTATTATCTTCACAAAATTGTATTTATTTTTCCGAGAAAGTGTGTTGAAAAATGCCATTTGATGCACGTGGGCATCTGTCATTGCAATCTCTCGGCTCCATAATAGCATCGCTTTCGGACAGACGTCTATTTCTCCTCGGCTGCAATGACAAATTTTGCATCAAAATGTACCATAATCACCGAAATCGGGCCCGAAACTCTTTTGAGTATTTTGCGCTTTTCTTCTTATTTTTGGAAGGATTTAATCACCCACTTGAAACATTCATCCTGTATAGTATGATTGACGTGTAGCTGCATCACCGCACTATTTTTAACTAATCCATGATCGGTTACGAGTCGTCAAAATGTCTTGAACTTACCAACAGCTAAAAATGATCGTGTACAAGCTTCCAGATATTTTTGTATATCTCAATTGCTTGGGATATACAAAAATATTCTGGAAGCAGTTCCATCATTAGCGGATTCATTTTCATCGAAAGCACCTTTTCAATCCACTTATCAAGATATTTCCTCAACAGTATTGTAAAACTGACAGATATTACAACATTGTTTTCAAATCCGATAAACAATATGTCGCTAATTCATCACGAATATGTCAAAAAAAAGGTAGTGTTATAGTATTGCACCTAACAAAGTATGAGCAATCGTAACTGTTTTTTTTTTCTTTTTTTAAGGATGGGAAATCATAAAATGACTTCTTGACTCTTACTGACTAAAACCCATCCATGTTCCTTCTAAAACCCTTTGCGTTCCAGGGCCGCGGTGACTCTTTCGAACAAATTCCGCAACCGTGGCAGGCTCTGGCCCTAGCGGGCCCCGTCTTCTATGCTGACATCTCTTTGAGGCGCGCGTGAAACACACCGCGCCATCGACCCGGGCCTGGTGGTGATCGGACAGCGAGCCACCCAACGCTCGCCGTCCGCAGGCCCGCGCCTATGGTGGCCGGGGATCGCCCTGCGACTCCCGACGCCCGGGGCGTCTGCTCCTGTAGCGGCGGTTGGAGCGAAAGCCTTGCCTTTCTCTCGCGCGGCCCGCCTCCTCCTTCGCTAGCATTACTGCTTCGCAGAAGGAGGTGACCGCTCCCCAAGCCTCCTCGCTCCGGACCATGTATTCAACCAGGGCCGGACGCGAGAGGTCACCGCCGCCGATCGCCTCGACGAGGACACGGCGTTGCTCAGCCCAAGCAGGGCAGACCTCCACCGTATGCTCAACCGTGTTCTCCGGGCGATCTTCACAGTGCTGACACCCGGGCGTGTCCTCCTACTTAATCCGAGAGTGAGTACCTGCGTCAGGCGGAAGGTGAGGACGCCGTGGCGTCTCTCCAGCCGCTCCTCAAAGAGGGGCCTTACCGCCGCAATTGTGGCGTGCCCAGCGCTGGGAATCGTAACTGTTGGAGTTAAGATCCCGTTCCAAATAATGTAACTTTGGATATTCTTCCTGAAATCTATGCTTCTGTGTGCGGCTGGTATCTTCAAAATAAGCAAAAAACGTTCTCTTTATGCAAGGTATCCAGTATGAACATTGTCGTGAATCCAATTGAACAAGGGATGGCAAAAAGGTGAAAAAGCCTTATTCGATTTTGTTTCATTTACAGTCAAAGCCCTTAATACATATTACAAAATTGTGAAAATCAGTAAATAAAATGCAAATATTCGACTCTTTTGTAAATAGTATGTTCAAGTTAAAAAAGATTAAGAGGAATATTGAAAGAAAACGCTATTCTTTCTTCATCTTTTTCCAGTGTATTGTTTAGTATCAATTTTCGTGTTTGAGGCATTGTGAAAGGTTTTAAATTACGTCTGACGCTTTGCGATCAATACTTGTTTCTGTCATACCATTATCATAATGAAAAAAATGTTGTTTAATCAAAATAGTAGTTACATTACATTTGTAGGCTAATCATATTAACACGCAAGTCACACATGGGTGCCAGGACGGGGTTGCAAGTACACCTCCCTCGCTTTCAGGAAAACGATAAACAAAAAAAATACGCTTACTATTTTTTTTTGGCTAAATAGTTTTGGAGATAAAGGAGGATCACCCAACTATAGCACTACACAATATTAAAAACAATCTTCAGAATTTATTACCATAACCTCTATGGAATTGCTTGTAGTCGCTCCATGGAATTATGGACTTCTTAATCTTAAGCTAATGGGTTTGTGTAATGCTTCACAAAAAAATAAGAATATTTACCAACATTGAATTTGGGTTGGAGGTTGAAAGTTACAAAACTCTAATTTTCATCGTTATTTGAGTTAATGTCCTAGCCTGCATACTAAATTTCAGATTCTTAGAACTTCAGTACTCTATACATAATTGCTCTGTAGATAGATTTGCACCCCTCTTGGGAGAGTTAGGAATGTTGGACTTGAAATTCTTTATTTTGTTGTTTGTGGAAAATTCTCAGTCTGCATACGGAATAGATTTACCCCACAGCTTTTGATTGTATACATATATGTTAACTGAAAAGTGTGTAATCCATCATTGTATACAATTCCTAGGAAATGTGTACAATTCCTAAAATAGATAGCTTACCCCATTTCCGATTGCTATTTAGGAAATGTATAGATTTCCTAGGAAAAATGCATATTGCATTTTACATATTTATTCTGATATGACAACAAAATCTCTAATATTTACAACATATAACACCGGAAGCTATAATTTTATTTAATATAACGATTAGTTAATATAATAAACAATTGATATAATTTTAAAATAACTAATTTATATAAGCATTACATATATAAAATCTAATATAAAATCAAATATATAATACAAATATAAAATCGTTGGACATAACATACATTAAATATAAAATCGTTTGATATCCCACTCAAAAGATATAAAAACATAACTAGTAACTGATTATCACCTGCGCTAAGATGGTTCGACGGAGCCCCGCATCGCGGGGCTCCTATTTCTGGGTGGTTTTAGCCTTAACCTAACCTATCCGAGTCGGGGTACCCTGAGTTTTTATATATATTAAACGTTTTTTTATATATTTCCTAGTCTCATCTCGGAATTGCATACAATTCCTAGGAAATACATACATTTCACACAGGAAATGTGTGTATTAAGGAATCTTTGAAACATTATTTCACACATTTCCTAAGTAGGCTCGGAAGGGTATATATTTCCTAGGAATTATGTACAATTCCTAGGTTTCATACATTTCCAGTAACATCTATATATATACGTCAACTAACTGACTCAGTTATGATTAGTAATTATCATAATAAGTCAGTTAGTTGACGTACTTTAGGTGTTGAAAAAAATCTACCTCTTATTCAGTTAATACTAGAAAAATGAAACTTAGTGTGTTTGGTAAGCCACCCAACCACATCTAATCCTGAAAATTTCGTTTCTCTAGTCTTATCCAGACAAAAACTAAGGGTTCGAAAATAAAACGAATCGTTTTGAGAAACTCGTCTTTGACACTGTGCTGTGTCGAGGCTGTGTCCCCAAGTAATATGAAACACTACATAAGCTACAAAAATAAAATAATTTGCTGATTTCTATTAGGACATTACAAGAAAAAAATGAAACGGCAACAATTTTTTAACCCCGTTATTTATTTAGAGAAAATAGAATTGTAAGTGTATAATAAGATAATGAACGATAAGTCCCATCAAGTACAAAGACAGCGAAGCGTCGACATAGAACAAGCCACCTGCAGTCATCTTACTGAATGATCGGGTAGCCAGATTTACCTTCTTGCAAAAACTTCTATGACACTCTGTAAAAGCAAAAACTTGATTCGAAACATTTAAGGGTTCTGTTATTCAGGGGAAATTTTTTATCCGTTGTTATCGATTGGTAAAAAATAATGCGTACCTTCTTTACTGTGCGTTTTTTAATATTGAACTTGGCCAATGGTCAAATAAATAACTACAGATTGCTCGAAAAACGCATCTTTACGAAATTTCAATCACAATTTTAACATGGTTAACTACGGAGAAATGTTGGCTTTAGTCTACATTGTCTGTTCTTGATCTTTTTCAGTCTCGGTTTTTTCAAAACAGCTTAGTTAAAGACAAACAGCCGTCTTTCGTACCTTAATCTCGCAACAGGAGTCTGTCACATGGATTCAACTCTTTTAACCGTATCTACTAGTAAGTCTGTTATTTTCACAAAGGTCGCGTTGCTATAGGCTATATAATGGTAATCTAAGGACAGAATATAAGACATGTGCTGATGTTCTATGTGCCCTGATATCTCTTTTCTTATCTCCCCATTTTTATCTCTACTGGCAGCAGTACGGCTTAGGCGAATTTAAGGAAACAAGCCATTCATTACCAATCCACCTTTGGGTTGAAAAGACGACACTATGATGGGTGTACTTTTCTGAAACGCATGGAAGGTCTTGATAATGCTTAACTTATGTTTTGAGCTCACTCAGTTCAGCTTGCCATCGACCTGGTATAAAAATCCCTAGATGATTCACCAAAATATCAGAGTCGGTTTGGAAACATTCTTACTTGGATAGTTTCTGTTCTTCATTAGCTGTAAACACGCAATCTTAGCTTCCTCAATAGTTATATAGAACTTCTCACTGTATATACTTTGTAATATGATGAGCATTATGTCTTTGGAAAAAAATAAAATACGCCCAAGGCCCCAGATCAAAACCTGAAAAATCAAATTTATTAGAAATAAATACTAAATTAAAATTTTCTAAACTCAGACTCAAAATCAATAAATAATAACATAATGTTCTTCTTCTATACAACGTGTAATAGTATAAACGCAATACCTCTTAAGGGGTCATTGTACTCATCATTATAAACAACTGAAATCGCGAAAACAAAAATTTAATTTTTGATCCAATAATTTAAGTCGTTCTTTCTGCGTTTATTCTTACACGTTGTATATCCAACGCGAATAATCGCGATACCACTAATTACAGGTTGTATAAAACAAAGTCGGGTTAGTTACATCATTTATAACTCAAGAAAGGCTTGACCGATTTTAATGATCTGTGATTTGTTAGATTCGTCTCCACCCAAATAGCAAAACAGCTATGTATTACAACTTTGGAAAATTCACGGAAAAAAATACACAAAAAATGACAACTGTTGAATTGATTTGTTTACATTGTGAGCGCTAAAAAGTCACAAGTACCAGGAGACTAGAAATATATTGAAGTATTTCCGGGCCTGGAATTGTAAATGCTAAAGATTCACAAGTACCAAGAGACCAGAAACATATCGAGGTATTTCCGGGGCTGGAATTGTGAGCGGTCAAGATTCACAACTGCCAGAAATAACAAGCTTAGCGGCGGACGGCTTGAATTACCGAAACGCCAAAGCAGGCCAAGCATCGACACTACGCTCACGCCATCGAGCTGCTGAGATGCCAGTACGATTAAGTACACACTCTTATTTTTTTTCCTCTGGAGCCAGCTCTAAAGTTTACGTAGACGAAATCGCGGGCGGAAGCTAGCTAAATAACTATTAAAATAAAGGAAAAAAAGATGATGGAGAAAAATCATATTCAATATTTCGTATGCAACGCCATCTCTGGTACATGACAGAAACAAAACACGCCAAAAAATAATTGTAAGGCGGTACAAAGTTTGTCGGGACAGCTACTACCTATAAATAATAAATTACAGCATTTGAGTTGAACATTTTTGTGAGAACGATGTAGACGTTGCACATGTATAAGAGTTAAAGAAACACAATTCAAAATTTAAAAACAAAAAAAGATTCTTTGATATGACTAGCCTCAGATGACTGGATCGTTCACAAATATTTTCCTAATAATTAACAGCTAAACTACAGAAAAAAATGCACTTACTTCGTTTCCCAATTCAGCAGATATGGTCATATCATAAATTACGAAATTTAGATAACACAGACCGCGTTGAAATGTGCAAAATGAACGAAATAGAATCTAAAAAAAAAAATTATTAGTATACCCTCTTATTGATGTTTACTTTGTAAATAGTTATATCTAATGAAAGATACCATCGATGTTTAACACTTTTAATTGTATATACGTGATTAATAAAAGATTATTTTAATATTTTGAAATTGTGTCGATTTTCCGACGTAGGTGACAACGTTTCTATCGTATCAGAATCTTTTCGTACTCTTACCCTTATTTCAATTTATTTGAGGTCAGCGTAGTTCATTCATCCATGCATATATCTTTATAGTATTAAAAGGTTGCAGTGTAGAAATGTATTTATCGAACTTACCAGTAACTGAAAAATTTTCTTGTAGAGATTGTAAGCTTCTAGAATATTTTTGTATATCCCAAGCAGTTGGAGCCATTGGTCATCGTTACCATATTCATCTTTAATCACGAAAACATCTTCAATCCAGTTTTCAAGATATTTCCTCAACAGTATTATTAATCGGATAGATATTACAGAAGTATCATCAAACCCGATGCACAGAAGGTCACAAATTTCGTCACGAATATAGGCAATGTCAAAAGAATAAATAGGATCAAAGTTCAGAGTACTAAAAAGAAAATGAATACCGATTATTGTAGTAGTTGAGATCCAGTTCCAAAGTATATAACTTCGGATACTCTTTCTGAAATCGATGCTTCTATGTATAGTTTGGATCTTCAAAATAAGTAACACGATGTTATCCTTATGCACGATATCCAGAATGAATATCGTAGTGAATCCAACAATTAATGTGATGAAATGGATGATATAAGAAGGCGTAAAGAGATCAAATTTAAATTGCATCTTCTTCACTTTTGTGTCATTTACGGTAAAAATCCTAATAAGATACAACGAAGTAACGAAAATCAATAAACAAAATGCAAACACACGATATTTTATTCCACTTGGTTCAATATGACTCTTCCGTAAATAGTATTTTGATGTCAAAAAAAGATTCAGAGGAAAATTTAAAGAAAACGCAATTCTTTCAATGTCTTTGTCCAATTTATTTTTTAGTAACAATTTTCGTATTCGGGGCATTATGTCAGGTACTAACTTATGTCTGTCGTTTTGTGATCACAAAATCAATACTTGACTGTGGTATGTCATTATCATAATGAGAAAAATATGTTTTGCTCATCGATATACAGGGTGTTGTTTTGAGTCGGGACAGTAAGGGCAGGTACCTCAACTGTTATAGTTACAGGAAAACGTTCCTAGAAATCCTTCCATAAGTTTTGAGATATTCTGAACTGCAATCACAGATTTTTGAAAAAATTGAAGTCAGCGAAAAAAATGCTAAAATACCAAAAATAAAATTTGCCTATCGATCCTATTTCATGTAGGGATCAATAAACTCGCTGGGACCATTTAAGGTATGAGAAGAAGTGTCAGATATCGCCAAAAACTTTACTCATCATTTTGTATGTAAAAACGATTAATCGACTCGAAATATCGTTTGTTGCCAAACGATCGCTGGGTCACGATAGTCGCCGTCTCCATACCGCCATGGTATTCTATGGGAGCTCCGTACGCGCGCTGCAATTTGCCGCGGCAGCGGAGTTTCGCCCCGGCAAAGCGTCTCCACGTGCCACGCGTAAACTTGCGTGAAGATTCTCGCCTCCAGATACCATGGCGGTAATCCGGGAACGAGGCTCGCCTCCTGTCCAGAAACCGTGCTGTATCCCCGGGGTCAGCCGTATGGCCATGACCCTTTGGGACGCGTTGAGCGTCAGCGTCAAGGGGCATGGACCGCACGATCCCCGCATAGAGTTGGACCCCCTAGATTGGGCTGGAGCCGCTTGAAGGCAGCCCCGGCACTCTCCAATCTGGGCGCCAAACGTCGGTAGTGCTCCTCGAAGTTCCACCGGCTGTCGAGAACGATACCAGATCCGATCAGATCAGATACCTGATCGTCGATCCGACGCCAATGTGAACCCGTCCTACCGTTACTTGGGATCCCGTTGGTGGCCTGTTCCGAGAACCATGAAAGCACATAGCCTCGGACTTGTGCAAGGCCACCTCAAGGCCCAATTGCCGGATCCTTCCAACGACTATCGCGACCCCGCGTGTCATTAAGTCGGCCGCCGCCTGGTGCGACCCCCCCTGTGCCAGAACTAGCGTGTCGTCAGCTATGCTGACTACGCTGACGCCGCTAGGGAGGTCGGCGCGCAGCACCCAATCGTAGCTGATGTCCCACAGGAGCGGCCCCAGCACCGAACCCTATGGAAGACCGCACGACATCTCACGCCGGTTCCACTCTCCCCGGTGACTGGCGTAGATGTCGGCCCTGTCCGCCAAATAGGCCTCGACCACGCGACGGAGGTAGGTCGGCATCCGGTGATACCGGAGTGCCACCCTTTATTTTATTTTTTTTGATATCGCGCCCTGGGCGGGTGGAGGGGTCTGTCAGACTCTTACTGACTAAAAATACCCATTTTCCACCTACGCCGGGGATCGCGGGAACGTATGCAACTTCCGTAATCCCCGGCTGGTGCCGGTCCGCCTGTGCGGGCCACCACGGCCCGCCACTTCGGGTCCGGATGCATGGGGGGCGACGGACATCCCTAAGTCCGCCGCCTCTGGACCCAGTTAGGGGGGCCGGAAGAGGGCAGTATACCTCCGACGTCCGACGCGCCTGCTGCGGACCAGGAGAGGGGTAGAGATCTCCCTCTCCCTTTCCACAGCCTCTTTCTGCGCGATAACTGTATCGCAGAAACTGGAGTGCCTCCCTAAAGCAACTCCAGGGCAGGGAGTTAAAGGCATAGGCGATGTCAAGAGGCACCGCCAAGATGACCCTGCCCAAGGTATCTGCCCTTACTGTCCCGTCTCAAAAATCCACCCTGTTTATAGTAAGTTGTAAAATTCAATTAATTTAACCGTCAACATGACGAAATTTAATTGAATATGAATCAATCTCTATGGAACAAAGAGATAAACTTTCGTAATATTGCAACTTTCGTACAAAAGAAATTTTTGTAATGATCTCCTGCGAAAAGTTAAATGCAACTACGATAAAATTGAACTGGAAAAGACTAGAACAAATAGTAAAAGGATCTGGAAGTATTTTAGAAATGTGACATATACCTCGAAACAAAATGAGTTATCATCAGGTTAATTTCAAGCCTACTCGTCACAGCTGATATCTGCCAACATAGCCAATAATTTCTTAGTGAATGTTGGAAAGTGTCTGGCAGAAAAAGTTCGGGGTCAATCACATTTCACAAATTACCTAATAGGCACTCCTTTTATGTGTAGCAACACTTTAACATCCTCTGAGATACTAGATACTAATGAGACTGAGGTTGAAAGTATAATTATTATGACTTTGAAAGACGACTGTACAGTTGGTTGGGATAACATATCCAATAGAAATATTAAATAGTTCAGGCATATTTTAGTACCACATGCTTGAAACCTTAGGTGTAAGAGGCACCCAGCTGAAACTTCTCAAAAGTTATTTAGAAGACCGTACTTAGTGCGTAAAGATTGGCAATGTTCCACAGCACTGATCAAAAAAATACGTCGATGCGCAAACAAACACCTATCATTGCCTCAATGTTGTATGCTCATTTTTAATCAGTCCCTCCAAATAGTCAGTGCATGTGTCCCAATATTAAAATGATAACTAATAAAATAAAATACCTGAGTGTCATTATCGATGAAACCTTTTCTTTCAAACCACATATATAAGCATTAAATATTAGAATTCTTAAACTAATATTCGTATTTAAAAAGCTGCGATATCTTGCAGACCCAGTACTAATTAGACTAGTTTACATTGCTGTATGTCAGTCAATTTTGACGTACTGCATTACCTCATGGGGTGGGGCGGGTAAAACTTTGTTACTCCCCATCGAAAGAGCACAAAAAGCAATCTTAGTCTAGTCTAGTCTACTAGTCGCCCTTTCCTTTTGCCCACTGACCTCCTCTATAAATTTTGTGACGTACTAACAGTTCGACAGTTATTCATAATGAGCTCCATACTAAAACAACACAGAGCCCTTCCCTATCGCACTGACTTTACTAAAAAAAGACGGAAAGATTTAGTTTGCCTTAAAAAAAGTACAAAACATGCTTTCACAGCAAAATTTTATGTTTTCCTTCTTTATAACAGACTAAACGTAACAACAAACATCTATTGGCTTAATTATTGTAACTGCAAGAAAGTACTCAAGAAAACGCTTTAAAGTATATCATATGAAGATACGGAAAAGTTATTACTTGTACTAAAATAGATATTGTTCGTATTTTAATCATGTATATTATATTATATTATATTTGAGAATCTAAGATGTTCGAAAATAAGAAACTATTTAAATCATCTTCTTATATATAAAATTCTCGTGTCACAATGTTAGTTACCATACTCCTCTGAAACGACTAAACCGATTTTTATGAAATTTGATAAGCATATTCAGTAAGTTTGAGAATCGACTAATATCTATTTTTTGAGTGATAAGGGTTGTCCACCCCTAACATTTATTTTTTATTTTTTTATAATGTGGCATTTAAAAATACATACAACCCTAAATTTTCACCATCCCCTATTTTTTAATAGCGATATTAGGGCTTTAATTATTTTCTGCTCTCGGCGGTCGATAATATAATTGATCATTTGCCACTCGATCAGTTAGTTATTCTTGATAATTTTTTTGTAGAACGCTCTAATGTGGTAAACATAGATCGGGGATATCAGTGACCGTCGCGGGCGTGAGCGACCCCACGGATATAGCTAATGCTTTTCAAAAACATTTTAATGTAAACTCGCGGTTGTGTGGCTATAGCAAACCGTCAAATAGCGGCACAGGGTTGGCCGTGACCGGGGTTCCTCCTGTCAGGTTCTCCGCTAAAGAAGTCTCGAAAAGTATACAGAACATGATGAGGGGAAAGTTCCCCGGTTACGACGGCCTCAGCGTCGAACATCTTAAAAACGCTTTAAATACGCTGGGGTACACTTACCGCGAGTACTTGGTATGACTTTTAACCTATGTATAAGTCATAGTTACTTACCTGTAGAACTTAGCAATACCATCGTTATGCCAGTAATTAAGAATAAGACTGGTGACGCCTCCGATATCTCCAACTATAGGCCGATATCGCTTGTCACTGTCTGTGCTAAGGTGTTGGTTAGTCTGCTTGATAAAATTCTAGCTAACCATATTGTTCTCGAGGATGGTCAGTTTGGTTTTAGACCGAATTCATCTACGGATAGTGGAATTTTATGCCTCAAGCAGACTGTCCAATATTATACAGACAGAGAGGCTCCTGTAATGGCATGTTTCCTGAATTTATCGAAGGTATAAGCTCATTCACGACACCACTGTCCCGGCTGATGTAATATCACTGTTTAGATATTGGTACAGTAGTGAAAAGAATACAGTTAAGTGAGCAGGCTCATATGATATGTGAGGGTTGGATTGTGGGGTGAGGTAGGGGGCTGAGCACCCCCGTTTTTTTAACCTTTAAATTTCAACTCTCGGATTCCATACAGGTTAGATCCCAAATACTTGTAGGTTTCGGTTGAGCTGAGTCAACCGAAACCTACAAGTATTTGGGTATGTCGGAAGCGTTGGGCATTAACGGTACTGACATGAAGCAAACGCTGAGGGAGCGCTTCTTTGGCAGCCAGAAAAAGGTTTTAAACAGCCTTTTGTCGGGCGGAAATAAGGTGCGCGCCTTCAACGGTTGGGTCATGCCGGTATTAATGTACACTTTCGGCATACTCAAATGGACTCAAACCGAACTCGACGCCCTGGATAGGAGGGTCCGTACACTGGATGTATCACCCACGATCGTCGGTGATGAGACTGTACATTCCACGGAAGTGTGGAGGTCAAGGCTTTTTAAATGCTAAGACTCTCCACAACCGCGAGATGTGCAGTCTTAGAGAATATTTTCTCAAAGTCGATGTGGGTATGCACCGAGATGTGGTCGCAGTGGACAAGGGACTCACCCCGTTGTCCATGGCTAAAGAAAACTGGCGCAAACCTGTGATACTTACTACAGATGACCGTAAGGAGGTATGGAAAGCTTCACGGGCGCTTCTATCGGGCTTTTTATGGGTCCGATGTAGATTTCGAAGCGTCCGTGGCCTGGCTACGTTTCGGTGATCTCTTCGGGGAAACCGAGTGTTTTGTCTGTGCGATTATGGACGAAGTTATCTTGAGGAATAACTACCTAGGCATATTATGAAGGACAGGACGGTTGACATATATCGGGCATGCACTGTCCGGGTGAGTCCATCAGACAAATTATCTCTGGTTGTTCTCGTCTGGCTAACGGCGAGTACTTGCACAGGCATAACCAAGTGGCCAGGTTTATCCATCAGCAACTTGCTTTGAAATACAAACTTGTTAGATTCTGAGGTACCGTATCACAAGTATGTGCCCGACCCAGTTCTCGGAAATGACCATTTCACGTTGTACTGGGATCGGTCTATCATCACTGATAGGACTTTTGTTGCCAATAAGCCTGACATAGTGGTGATAGACCGATTAGCGCGCCGCACATTGATAATCGATTTTACCATCCCGCATGACGAGAACCTCGTGAAGGCTGAGAAAGAGAAGCAAATCAAGTATCTCGACTTAGCACATGAGGTTGTCGACATGTGGAATGTGGACTCGGCTGTCATTGTGCCGATTGTTGTTATGGCCAATGGCCTCATGGCCAAAAGCTTCGACGACCATCTGTCGAAGCTGGCGTTACGCAGTTGGGTAAAGGGCCTGATACAGAAGGCAGTACTCCTCGATACGGCTCGTATTGTGAGGAGGTTCCTTTCTCTGGAGCCCTAACCACCGGTAGCTTGGACTCTGCTCACCGGCGGACTACTACTTTTTTTGTGTTAGTAAAATGTTTTTTTTATGTTTTTTTTAATATTTAAAAATATAAATTAGTATGTAAGGAAAATAAATAAAGAGAATAATAATATCTTGGGACAACTCGCATACGGTCATCCGATCCCAAACTAGGCAGAGCCTGTGCAACCAGATAACTGATGTCTATCGGTAGAATATAATGTCAATGGTTTTTCTGTATTCAACTGTGTTTACATTATATTTATCAATATGCGAGACTAGATACTAGAAATATTGATTTGATGCGTGTAAGTAAAATTCATGTTAGTATTTTTATACGAGGAGATAGTGGCTCAACAATAAAAGCCAGAGTAATCTTTTATTACGCATTATGTTTAATTTTAACTATAATTGTTTTCGTAAAACATACTATCACACATTCCAAACTCAAAAAATCCAAAGCAATATTGATACTTATATTACTCAATTATGGCACTTCTATTGTTGAACAGATATTCAAAAGACATTTCTACCGAAGTGGGTAAAAACAATATAAAGACGAAAATAAGGACACTTCTTCTAAGAAACCGTCCCTCACCCAGAAACATATTGAAAAAGATATATTCATCAAATGACAAAGCATTTGATGAATATATCTTTTTATATACCGTATATACCGTAATAAATATAGTATTAAAAGTCTCACACAGTCTCACAAGAGTTTGGTACATTCAATAATTTTCTCATTTCCGGTAGGTTAAAAGTAATGAAAAGGCAGCGTTAATTTCATTAGTTATGTATTTAGAGGAAATAAAATTGCAGATGTATAATTATATAATGAACGGCAAGTCCCATCAAGTACATAGGCAGCGTAGCGTCTATATAGAACAAGCCACACGCGGTCATCTTATTGAATGATCGATTAGCCAGTTTCACGTTCTTGAAGAGTCTTCTATGACACTCTGAAAAGGAAATGCGCGAAACATTAAAGTCTATTACTAAGATCAACTTGCGCTGCTTCGCTTAGCACTGGGTTAACGGTCTAGTCCAAGGTACTGGCTAACTACCATGGAAACTATGGACAAAACAGTTATGTCTAATAAATTGTCATAACTTCTTATGGTCTTAGATCCCAGAGCCCCAAGTATTCTTCAAAAATAGGAAGAGGTTCTCAATTCATCTTAATTTTCTTAATAAGTTTTTGTATGTTTTTTCAGCAATATTTTTGCCAAATTGTCAACCGAGTTGGATGATTCTTTTTTGGTTTGGAAGAGTATTTTTCGTAGAAGAACTTTGAAGGTAGGCAACGGAACTCTTTAATAAATGATAGCTAATCTCTCGGTATTGCTGAAATCGTTTGTTTGTTTGTTGTTGACACCAGTTCATAATATAACATCACGCCGGTACGCTGTAAAGGGATCGAGGCGCACGGCAGTACGCCAGGCCAAGTTTCAGCCTAACGCTCGCAGTATGTATATTACACGAAACATTTCGAGCTGTTTTTACCCTCCTCATAACTTTGCTTGTAATAATCACAACTTGATAAAACTTGAACCATTCATTACTATCACTAGTTGAAGATTACTAGACAGTTTTAAGACATTAAGTTAAACCGTTGAGGAGATACGGGGGACCAAAAAGTGGAGATTTTCCTACTGACTCACAGGCTCATCAAAATTATGGGGCACTTCCGGTCATGCTAGAAACTTCAAATTTGATGTGAAGATAAGTCGTAAGCTACAATTGAAGAAACAAATCGGAAAAGGGCATTTGTTTATTTATTTATTTATTTAGCTTTAATTACTCTCTGCACTTACTGTCAGTACCAACACGTACAGAGAGTCATAATCTCACACACACATATTTAAAATGAATTAAAACAATACAGAATAACAATATGATACCAATAATAATATCGAATAATTAATTGATGGAAATAATTAAAAATTATAATCAAATAATAATTATATGTCAATCAGCTTTTACAGTGGATATAAATTCTTCCACATTTTCGATCGAAATAATTTTATAACGACAATAGGCGTTCCTCAGGGTTCAATATTGGGTCCATTCCTTTTTTTAGTTAACATAAAGATTTGCCCCAATTACTTAAAAATCAACAAAAGGTTTTCCTAGGTATCACATTGGACGAGACATTACAATGGGGGCCTCATATCTTGCAGGTCGTCTAAGCTCAGCCGCGTATGCTGTTAGAAAGATAAGACAGTTAACAGACGTAGAAACCGCACGTTTGGTCTACTTTAGTTACTTTCACAGTATTATGTCGTACGGTATTTTGCTGTGGGGTCGGGCTGCTGACATTGAATCCATATTTGTTTTACAAAAGAGAGCTGTCAGAGCCCTTTTAATCTGCGTCGCCGTGATTCTCTTAGGGAACTTTTTAAAAAGATTAATATTATGACAGTCACTTGCCAATTCATTTATGAACATATTATGTTTGTGCGGAAAAATTGACATCAAGGGACAATCAAGGGTGTAGACAAAATAAAACTGGTTGATTTATGAATTAACTTTATGGATATACTATTTCTTTTTTGTGTTTTTTTTTTCTGTTTAATTAATGATTATTAAGATTATCTGTAAACATGTGAGTACCATTTACCTAAATTTCTTTAGAAAATGAATAAGTTTACCTCTGCTGGTAATACTTTGTTCTTATAAACAGCATACTCTGGGTGCATCGTCCTCACATAATATTAAATTAATTTTTGTATACCAAATTTTGTAAAATCATTATTTGAAAAGTGTAAATATTGAGTTTCTTGTCCGTTCTTCTCCATAAGAATCTACCTTTCCGAATGGACAGTAGAGTCACTTTATTAATGTAATATTATTATTTTACAGAACTGTAAATGCTGACGTTCAAAAGTGCCGTTTAATGGCCTAAGTAACTGAAATAAACGTTTTGACTTTGACTTTATTATTCTAATAAAAATCACTTGGTCGGTCAAGCGACAAAATCATAGAGTTAGTTTCCATCGCGCGAAGTGTCGTCGCAACTCTTTGCGCATGTACTTACATCGCGCTCTATCGCTTCAGTTGAGCGGAGCACTGCGGCCACCAGATTCCAGATAGATCGCACCAAGTTATTGTCGTAGTGCCGTCAATCGCACGAAAATAAAATTAATGTCGTCACAAATCGCCGAAAAAAAATTCAGTGCGGACACTCAGATTAGCTGTGGTACATTTGACAATGTCGCAAAATATTATCAAATAAATTTGGCATGTCGCTGCGCGCGCGGTGCGGCCAATGCCATTGTTTATATAAGTTTGTTTTTGCGTTGTCGCCGTCGTGTCACCATCGCCGCATCAGTGCGGCCCTTTTCTTTTTTTTTGTTTTGATGTCGGGGGTATCCTCATGGAATCCTCCACCCTGGGGCGGGTGGAGGGGTCTGTCAGACTCTTACTGACTAAAACCACCCCGGTGTTCCATCTCCCACCTATGCCGGGGATCGCAGGAACGTATGCGACATCCGCAATCCGCGGCTGGTCGCGCCGCCGCCTCTGCGGGCCACCTCGCGTCGGCGGGGGGAGTGAGGTGTTCGGCTCCCCTCACTACGTCAAAGAGGGGCGCACGGGAACACTACGCGCCGCCACCTCGGGTCCGGATGAATGGGGGCGACGGACATTCCTAAGTCTGCCGCCCCTGGACCCAGTTAGGGGGGCCGGAAGAGGGCAGCGTATGCCCTCCTCCGACGCCCGAACCAGTGTGGCCCTGGCCTAACTCCAACCTCGAAAAGTGGGGGCTACCTGGACAAATCAATGCGGGGTGCGGATGTGGAGCCGAGTCAAAAACAATGCCTCACTCCCTCTCCCCAAAACATGAAGCCAGTGACCTATGCGGTGCCCCCAACGGTGCCGTGGAAGTGGCAATATTTTGAAAAATCAAAGCTAAGTTACAGTAACTTGCCAGCGATATGAATAGAGTGAGAAGATTAAAATTATTTCAATTCATTCCTTCCAATTTATAATACAATGACTAAATCGTTTGTATATTGATCCACCGCAGCCCCAGGAGTCGGGATAAACTTACTTGGATTGTTACTGTTCTTCATGAGCTGTAAACACGCTGATTCAGCTTCCCCAACAGTTATGTAGAACTTCTCACAATATATACTATGTAGTATTTCTATTACTATATCTTTTGTAAGAAATAAAATAAGCCCAACAAACCAGATAAAAACCTGGAAAATAATCAAAGATCATAAATTATTTTGATTGTTAATAAAACTCTTGAGGCTCAAGAAATAAAAATGTATGAACAACAAAAATAAATAAATCAGACTAATCAAAAAATATTTTAGGAATTCTTACTTCGTTTCTCATTTCAGCTGATATAGCCATGTCATAAATTACAAAATTGACATAGCATAGACAGCGTTGAAATGTGCAAATTGTACGATGTAGAACCTAAAAAATAAAAATTTTAGTAGTCTTTCTTGACTTATATTTTTTGATGATAACAGTTTAAACTGTTCTATAACGGGAAAATACCATTTTGTGTATCGACTTTTTAGGGTAATTTTTATCGTACGTTTCAATAAATAAAAACGTAATCCCTTTCGCCTTTTATAATCACTCGTTTATGTTGTGAGTCAGAGCCAATTTGTTAAGAATCTTCTGGACTGATTGAGTCGAAGTTTTGTGAGACGTGTATATCTGTGACCAAAATACGGACATGTTACGTTAAAAAATGAGTTCGGAATATGCATTGTACTTTTGAAGTGCAAACTAAAAAATAAAGGAATTTCACACGGTAGGTCGGTAGTGAATTTTCAAACAGAAAACCTAGTTAGGGTGGAAAACATGTTTTTGCCATGGGATTAATGCAAACTTCGTTTATTAAATACTTTAATTAACTTTTTGATTATAAACTTTTGATAAATTGTGAACTTAATATTTGTTCTACAATTAATTGAATTTAAATTCCATTGATTGTAGAATAAATTCGGTTTTTATAATAATAATATGATATACCTATTAGATTTATATAAAATTTGAAATAGGTCCATAATGATGGTTAAGGCTCAAATGTGTCGCACTTACCAACACTTGGAAAATTTTCTTGTACAGATTATAAGCTTCCAATATATTTTTGTAGATCCCAAGCAGTTGAAGACATCTATCATCATTGTCATGTTCATTTTTTATCAGCAGAACATCTTTAATCCATTTTTCTAGATATTTCCTTAACAATATTATAAATCGGATGGATATAATAAAATTGTTATCAAATCCGATGCACATTATGTCACAAATTTCATCACGAATTAAAGCGATGTCAAAAGTAAAATTGGGGTCATAGTTTGTTGAACTTAAGACAATATGAATACCAATTATTGTTGAAGTTGAAATCCAGTTCCAAATAATGTAACTCCGGACACTCTTACTGAAATCGATGCTCCTATGTATAGATTGTATTTTTAAAATAAGTAACACGATGTTGTCTTTATGCACGACTTCCAAAATGAAAATCGTCGAGAATCCAATTGAACAAGTTATGCACTGAATAATAAAAGAAGGTGAATAGAGGTCATATTTAAATTGAGTCTTATTCACTTTTGCAGCGTTTACACTCAGAGCCCTAGACAAGTACAACGCCATTGTGAATTGTTATTTTGAATTAAACATTGTTCCAATTCGGACTAGTCTATGGTAGTATAAAAATAATTTGTTACACTAGCGCCACCTGCCATTGTATGTGTCAACCTAAGTTTAAAATAAACGTTCAGTCTCTGCAAAACCGCTACACGAGTTTTATTAGGTTATGGCCCAGTCCCGCGTAAAGTAAAAAATAGTTAGTGATCTTTGTACAGCACAGTGATAATGGCAGGAAATTATTCTATGAATGTCCCAAAGCTCAAGGGAAGGGACAATTACGATGATTGGGCGTTCGCAGTAGAAAATTTCCTCATTCTCGAAGGCATTGACATCAGCAACAGCGAAGGATTAAGCGAGCAAGATAACAAGAAGGCTAAAGCTAAGATGGTGATGACCATTGATCCATCACTATATGTACACATCAAGAGTGAAACTACGGTGCATAGCTTATGGAAAAAGTTGAAGTCGTTATTCGACGATACTGGCTTCACCCGCCGCATCAGCCTACTCAGAAGCTTGATCTCCATTCGTCTTGAAAGTTGCGACTCAATGACCGCGTACGTGACACAGTTAGTGGATACGGCACAAAAGCTAAAGGGCACAGGCTTTGAAATCAACGATGAGTGGATAGGGTCCCTCCTGTTGGCCGGATTGCCAGAAAAGTACGCGCCTATGATTATGGCCATTGAGCACTCGGGGATGAACATTAGTGCAGACGCTATAAAGACGAAACTATTGGATATGAGTGCAGATTCTGAAATTACAAAGTCCGAGGGTGCTTTTATTGCCAAAAGTGCATATCATCAATACGCGCGCCATAAAAGCAAAGAAAAAGCAAATGGCGGCGGTCAAGGTTACGTCAGTGAAACTAACAAGCCGGGAAAAAATGTTAAGTGTTATAAGTGCAAAAGAACTGGACACTATAAAAATCAGTGCCGATCTTATAATACGAATGCGAGTACACATAACGAAAAACAAATGAACGCATTCAGTGCAATGTTTTTGACTGGTGAATTTAGTGACAAAGACTGGTATGTTGACTCGGGCGCGAGCACTCATTTGATATCCGAATCAAACAAAAGTTTGTTGACGAATATTTCGTACAATACAGAAACTCAAGACATTGTAGTGGCAAATAAAGAAAGAGTGCCGGTTTTATGTTCTGGAGATCTGCGGATAACAACATGTGTTGGAGATTCAGAGTTTAACATAAAAGTAAACAATGTTTTGTGCATACATAACCTAACTACAAACCTGCTATCCGTGAGCAAGATCATAGCCAGTGGCAACAGAGTCATTTTCAACAAAAATGTGTGTCACATTTACAATCAGCAAAATGATTGTATTGGAGAAGCAAACCAAGTGAATGGTGTGTACAAGTTAAACATTGTAAAGTCGGAAGAGCTTCTAGCAGCAATGGCAGTAACTTCCAGCAAGACTTGGCATCGGCGTTTTGGCCACATTAACAAAAGTGACCTGAACACCATGAGAAATGGTGCTGTGGAGGGCTTAAATTTCCAAGAAAAGGCAGAATTTGACAAAAGTAATTGCACAGTTTGCTGCGAGGGAAAGCAAACTAGACTCCCCTTTCCCACCAGCTTGTCGAGAAGCAAGGAGGTTTTGAATCTGGTACATGCAGACCTGTGTGGGCCTATGGAAACGAAGTCGCTCGGTATGGCCAAATACTTTCTATTATTCGTGGATGATTACAGTCGAATGGCACACGTGTACTTTCTCAAATCTAAAGATGAGACATTCACCTACTTCAAGCAGTACAAAAACTTAGTGGAAAATCAGAAATCAACAAAAATAAAGATTTTAAGAACTGATAACGGAGGTGAATTTTGTTCAGCAGTTATGGAGAATTATATGAAGCAGTGTGGCATAGTACATCAGAAAACAAACCCATATACCCCTCAACAAAATGGGCTTTGTGAAAGATACAATAGATCTGTAGTAGAAAAAGCCAGATGCCTGCTATCAGATGCCCAATTTAAAAAAGGGTTATGGGCAGAGGCAGTTCATACTGCAGTATACTTAAAAAACAGATCTCCTGCAGCAGGAATTCATCAGAAAACTCCATTTGAATTATGGATGGGATATAAGCCAGATGTGAGCCATATCCGAGTCTTCGGCAGCATAGCCATGACACACATCCCGAAGGAAAGACGTCTTAAATGGGATAAGAAGGCAAAGAAACTTTTTCTTGTTGGTTATGCTGACAATACTAAAGGCTATAGGTTATATGATCCCATAGCAAAAACAGTGACAGTTGCAAGGGACGTCATAATAATGGAAAAAGAGTGTGACAGTATGACATCTCAGATTACTATACAAGACAAGAGTGACATACAGGATTCAGTGGGGGAAAAACAGTCAGATAATGTTCAGGATTTATCAAGTCAAGAAGCTAAAAGTGATGAGCAGATTGACGAACATGACGAAACCTATGTTCCAGTAGAAGAGTTGAGTGACTCGGAGGACAGCTACCATGAGTCAATGACATTGACGTCAGAAGACAGAGAGGTTAGTTCTCAGCAACAAAACACTGAAATGTCACAGAAACGTACTCGAAAGAAACCAGATTATTATGGCTATGCAAACTTGTGTGTTATGGAGGACTTCTCTGAAGAAGAAATAACCCTGAATGACGCCGTGAATGGACCAGAAAAGGAGCAGTGGCAGAAAGCAATCAGAGAAGAATTGCAATCATTCAGTGACCGAGATGCGTGGGAGTTAGTGGACAGACCAGTGAATAAGACAGTTGTGAAGTGCAAGTGGGTATTTAAAAGAAAACTCAATAGTGTAAGTGAAGTGCGGTACAGGGCGAGGCTAGTTGCGAAGGGATTCAGTCAGAAGAAAGGTACAGACTTTAAGGAAACCTTCTCACCAGTTCTCAGGTATTCCACTTTGAGGTTATTATTTGCACTAAGTGTCGACCAAAACTTAGATATTGTTCACCTTGATGTCCCTACTGCATTCCTGAATGGTCTGTTAAATGAGACTATTTTCATGGAAATACCAGCTTGTTCAAACTTTGCTAATTGTGAGAATAAAGTCTTGAAACTCAAAAGGGCGATATATGGACTAAAACAGTCTGCCAGAGCTTGGTACCAAAGAGTTGAGGAATTATTGCTAGAATTAGGGTATACCAAGTCTCAGTATGAACCGTGTTTATTTATGAAATGTGATGGAAATATCAAAGTTTATATTGCTCTGTTTGTTGATGATTTTTTTGTCTTTTATAACAGTAAGGAAACTTGTGAGAACTTAAAAAGTGAATTAAAAGCAAAATTTAACATAAAAGATCTAGGCCAAATAAAAAAATGTCTTGGTATGAATGTAACAGTAAATAATGAGTCTATTTCTATTGATCAGAAGGACTTTGTTGATACAATTTTGAAAAGATTTAATATGTATAACAGTAAGACTTCAGAAACTCCGATGGAAAATAATTTAAAGTTAGAAAAGGCTACAACTATTTCTCAGCAATATCCTTACCAACAATTGTTAGGTGCTTTAATGTACTTATGTGTACTCACAAGACCAGATATTGCTTTTGCAGTTAGTTTTCTAAGTCAATATAATAATTGTTACAGTGAGATTCATTGGAAACATCTAAAACGGGTCTTGAAATATTTAAATAAAACTAAACATTATGGATTAAAATATGTCAAAAGTAATTGTAATTTAATAGGGTATGTTGATGCTGATTGGGCATCATGCTCAATTGACAGAAGGTCATATACGGGTTTTGTTTTTAATATGTCTGGATGTGCAATATCATACGAGTGTAGGAAACAAAAAACAGTTGCCTTGTCCAGCACCGAGGCTGAGTACATGGCCCTGTCAGAAGCATGTAAGGAAGCAATTTACTTAAAAAATCTTGTTTGTGAAATAATGAAAACTAAAATTGAAAATGTACCAGTTACTTTATTAAGTGATAACCAAAGTTCACAAAAGTTAGCATCTAATCCTTTATACCATAGAAGAACAAAACACATTGATGTTCGGCATCATTTCATTAGAGAATGTGTCACTAAAAATTTAGTACAAATATCTTATTTGCCTACTAACGATATGCCAGCTGATGTGTTAACCAAAAGTCTTTGTCATGTAAAACATTATAAATTCATAAATGGTATAGGGTTGACACAAATAAAATAAGTATAAATATGTTTATGTATTGTTCTAAAACTGTGTAACTTTAATGTAGATATTATTTTTATAAGTGGGGGTGTTATTTTGAATTAAACATTGTTCCAATTCGGACTAGTCTATGGTAGTATAAAAATAATTTGTTACACTAGCGCCACCTGCCATTGTATGTGTCAACCTAAGTTTAAAATAAACGTTCAGTCTCTGCAAAACCGCTACACGAGTTTTATTATGAATATACATACAGAAAATGCAAAGATACGATACTTGAGTCCATTTGGTACAATATGACGCTTTCGTAAATAGTATTTTGAATTTAAAAAAAGATTAAGAGGAAAATTTAAAGAAAACGCTATTCTATCCACATCTTTTTCCAGTCTATTATTTAGTAGCAATTTTTGTGTTTTGTGGGGCATTGTGTCTGGTATCAAATTATTTTGTCGTTTTGTGATCACCAGTTGACTTTATAACGTCATTATCATAATGAGACAAAATTTTTTTTGTTGAATAAAAAAATAATAACACAATATTCAAAAGTTTGTCATATCAATTAATAGGACAAGGCAAATACATATTATGTCATATTCGATTTGATCTGACTCATTTTAGTAGTACATTGAAAAAAAAACCTTAACTAAACAGTCCTAAATATGCTAACTAGCTGCCGCCCGCGGCTCTGCCCGCGTGAATGTTGAAAATTTTCCCAAGGAAACATACTCCCGGGATAAATGATGTCCTAGGTGTTTTTGCAGACTATAATATACCTCTGTGCCAAATTTCATCAAGATCCGTTCAGCCATTCTGACGTTGGGCACGCCACAATTGCGGCGGTAAGGCCTCTCTTTGAGGAGTGGCTGGAGAGGCGCCACGGCGTCCTCACCTTCCGCCTGACGCAGGTACTTACCGGACATGGCTGTTTCGGGAGGTACCTGTTTCGGATTAAGCGGGAGGACACGCTCGGGTGTCATCACTGTGAGGATCGCCCGGAGAACACGGTGGAGCATACGATGGAGGTCTGCCCTGCTTGGGCTGAGCACCGCCGTATATTCCTGATTAATTTATCAGTGCCGTACACCGATGATATAAAAGTCGGTAAACTAATACTGGTAATTTTGCGGACGCCGAGGCCTCCCATACGGATGGAAAGTGTTGCTTGCGCCCAGGCTCGGTCGTCCATGGCCACATTCAAAATGAAAGTAAGTGAATGCTTGATTTTTTAGTCCATTTTGTCTAAAAGGTGGGGGTGCTTTCATAAATGGGAAGCACGAAGGAAATATATTTATTTTGGGCCGAAACAGCAATAACGAATAAGAGTGATGGCCAAATGCATGTTAATTTGGAGCAATCTTTCCGAAACGTCATTAAAATTTTGAATTTTTTCTTCAACAAAATCTGGAAAAGAATTCTCAAAGATTGGGCACCCAAGGAGGCAAAGAGAGCTTTTGTCCATAATTTTGATTTCAGGGGCTATTGTGTTGAATTTTGGAAGTGTAAGTAGTCTGTCAGTGTTGTCCGATAAAAAAAATACGCATTTGGAAAAGTTCAGATCAAGTCCAATGGAATGGAATCGGGTCACCGAAGTCAAGGACTTGGGAGTACGATTTAACATCGTTTGACTTTTCGAGACCACATCATGCGCTGTTGTAAAAAAGCGTATGGAAATTTAGGGTTCATGCTTTGTACGGTCCGAGGTTTCACGAATGTGAAAGCTATTATAGCATTATATAATGCATTGGTGAGGAGCCAGTTAGAGTGTAATGCAGTCATCTGGGCTCCGCATGAAGCCAAATATAGTCTCATGCTGGAGAGGGTACAAAATAAATTTATAAGATATTTATATCAGTAGTTTAAATATATATGAGGCGAGTGCAAGATCCCTCCTAACCCTTAGCTCATTGTATCCTACCATACCTAAAATAAATAATGTTGGATACATTAACGGGTTGAAGGGATAGACTCTGTAATAACGCATAATATGCGTTAGAGGGAAGGTGCATAATGCAGTTATGGCTATGGATCATTTGCATGTTATTAAAACGACTATGACAAATAAAACGTGCCACAAAATGCTGATCCAGTTCCTAGTAGTCATCCCGTAGTGCTTGTAATTGATAACATTAAAATATTTTTGAATCTTCCCAACCATTTGAAGGTTGCCGTTTCTTTGATTAATATTTAAAATGTGGAAGATAATGAAAGAACCTGACTACAACATGCTATCAAAATCAGATAACGTTTCTATCATCCAACTGCAATGGTACATTTCACAATTTACCTTTACAAGCCACTTTATCATGTAATAATAGTACATTAAGAGTCCAACAGTTCCCAAAAGCGACAACGCGTAGTAAGATATACAGTGAGGTCCAATACAATTATACTTAAGTTGACTTGTACACCATGTGTTGCATACACCGGAAAGGTAACAACAAGTTTTAAAATCTCCTGTCCAAGAAACTTTTAGTGTCTTTGTGAGTTTTCATCGTCATTTTCAATTCAATTTGTGACGTCATCGCGTAAATTAAATTTATAAATAGAAAAAAACTAGTTGTGGTCTAGAAGCTGAGTTCAATCAAGTGGAAAGGGTTTTATCTTTGTTCTTTCAATAGGACCGACAATTGATAATAAAAAAACCCAAAAGCTTTGAAGTACAATCCCGAGTAACATTAGAATGTTATGCTATTATAACAGTTCAACATGAACATCAATAATAATTCACAATATTTTAAAAGTACAATTTGTGTAACAGTCGTTGATTCGTAAAAAGGGGCCATTACGGCACACAAAACTTAATTAGATCTCTAAGTTGATCAATCATATTGAAAGGGTTTCATCAGTTATAAGGTAGGTGACATTTCTTCCAGATAACAAAACGACACTACAAAGTATAAAATAACTTTAATTTCGGAAGTCGGTGTTTTCGGTTGTTTCTTCGTAATTTAACACCGACTTCGGAAATTAAAGTTATTTTATACTTTATAGTGTTTCTTTTTATTTGGAAGGGTTTTTCCGTCGAAAAGTTTTTTAGTTTTCACGATTTAGTGGTATCCCACACCTAACAAGCACTGAAAAGTCACAGGAAAGCAAATACGCAATTTCGTTTACTTGGATGATATATTTTTTTATTTTTCCGAGCTATTTTGATTTAAAAACCAAACTTCTGAACCGATTTTGACGAAATTTCTATGGGATTAATCGGAGCGTATATTCTTAGAAATTTTCATATCGGTTTATAAATGACGAAGTTATGAGGTAACAAACATAAAAAAAATACAACCGAATTGTGAACCTCTTCCTTTTTTTTGAAATCGGAGAAATTGATTTCCGTCGCGTATTTAATGGTCTATACTTTGAAGACCAGCGGAAGAATGATCTCGACACCAGGTGACAGAATCCCTCAAATAATTAAAAAATAGGCATGTCTTTGGAAATCAACCGTCGTAAAGTTCAAGCTAGTAAGAAAATTTCTTGGGACATCTCTTGGTTATTTAGGCAGTTTACCCGAAATAAATGTATGGCACTTGACGTGCAAATAACAAGAGTCACTTCCTGGTTTAATAAGCTTTTTAAAATTATATAATTATACTCACTTTTGGTACGCTCTGGAAAAATAAACTAAATTGTTCCTGACATAGATATGCCGGTCCACAGTACTGATATATTAAACAGGACAACACAAGAACGAGCCAGCCCTCTGGTCATGCAAAGTATCGATCAGTTGGTGAGATATGTCCTTGAAAAGGAGAAGCGCGCTCGGATTCCATGACAAAAATGTTTCGACCCCAAACGACTCAAAACTGTAATTCCCAATAAGGTTTCAGTATTTGCGTCGCTTGAGGGCCTCAGCAACCGCAGAAGCAGCGCCGGCACAGCCCACCGTACTTAGAACATGAGATGGCGCAAGGGTGTCGACACACGTTGCGTCCCACACCAGAGGCCTACCCACCTTCCACGGCACCAACGTCATACCATCTAGTCTTTTCCCATCATCACGTACCAAGCCGCTAGGTTCTAATACCGCAGGCACGCCGCCGGTGACCAAATCCCGACGAATGATATCGTTGATGCTGGCGTGCCGTGTTATGCGGCCTGCGCTCTTGCAGCAGGAAAGGCCATGGTGCCCGAGGCTGCCAGATGACAGCTACTCCGCAGTGACACTGATACGGAGCAACACAAGGTGCGCCTAAGCGAAGACTGATATTGAGCCGAAACGATGCGTCATCCATCATAGTGCCTATGGTGAATGACGGAAGTGCTTGAAGCCACAAACCCGCCTCCCATTCTCCCACAGCCAGCAGACATGCACGCTCAGCAGTATTCGATGATGTATGAAACAGGTTATTCCGTAAAATACTGCAGAGCGGCACATCCCATCGTCTCTGGGAGGACAGGTTGTCGGGTAAACCTATGTTGAGACAAAAGCCATTTTTCAAGCGTTCAACGCATCGGTCAAACAAGGTACCTCAAAATCAACCAGTGAGGATGATAAAATATTCCTGGTTAATGTATCAGTACTGTGGACCGACGAGAGGAAGGCCGTTGACTTACACTTGAAACTTTGCGGACGCCGAGGCCACCAATGAAAGTGTGTTTAATTATTTGGTCCACTTTTTTCAAAGGATGTGAATGTTTTCATAGATGGGAGGAGCGAAGGCTACATGTGAATTTTGATCCAAAACAACAGTATCGAATAAGTGTTAAAGCCGAATTCATGATAATTTTGAAAAATCTTTCCGAGACATGATAAGATTATGAAAAGGATGGAAAGGATTCATCAAAAATTGGCGAGCCCAGAAGCCCTGTACAAGGTGCCAATCGCCTGATGCTGAAGCCTATCGAAAAGTCGAAAATGTATGGGAATGACATTTAAGAATCGAAAAGTCACGTGGTCGATCAAAAGTGTCTAGACAATGTATCGTTAATTGAGACTTCGCTAAACGAAACGATAGCGCCAGGCGAAGGCAAAGCAACAGTCTGCCATCGAAAACGCCTGGCAAATATCCGTTAATGTATGGAAATGACATTTAGCTAACAAAAAGTCACGTGGTCAAGTGAACGTTGCTATACAAAATGTTCTATCAAACAAATCAGTAGCGTCGAACGCTTTTCAAAATACATGTTATAGGCTAGACATTTCACGTAACGATTAGGTGGAAAACACATCAGGTTGATCAGGGCCGTCAGCTCTTTCAAAAGGGACTCACCAGCTTCTCCAGCGCCTGCGCATGTTAGGTCTTTTAAATGTTGAGGCATCAGGCCATCGAGGCCACCGGCGGAGCAAGCAGAAGGAACAGAGTCCGCATATACTTGTTGTCCTGTAATATTAAGAGAGTTTGTTTCTGGATCGAGGGGTCGGGGAAGGTGAGATCATTTGCCGGTGCGGGGTGCTTGCTCTCCAAAGCTTTAAGTGTCTCTAGAGAGTACGGCGCAACCACGTCGCTACTAAAGATAATCCTAACTGCACCCGTGATACTACCCTCGCCTAGTTTAGATTCCACATGGTGCAATAAGCCTCTAGGGGGAAGTGTGATGATGAATTTGGTTCGAAGCTTTGGGCCGAAATATTACAGTTATCTTTAATTTGCGCTGTTAGCGTTTTTTTGTTGCCGATTTATTTTTGCACATGTAGATACCTAAAAGGAAAGGTGAACAGTTGCTCCCAAGCACTTTGTGAGGTCTCTCGGACGGCGACGCGGACACAAACGCTAAACTCGAAGCCGCGGATGGTCTTGCGCCACGAGGAACTCTTTTTTTAAGACGGGTGTTGATGATTTCAATTTGGCCAGGGTTTTCCAAAAGGGTTGAGGGGGTGAATCAGGTGTAAAGGAAGTGGTTATATTTGGGCATGATGAAGGCACAATGTGGGGTATTCGTGAGGTAATCTGTTACTTTGAAACTAAAAACTCTGCATATTCGATTAAACCTTCATATTAAATAATTCATAGTAATTATTGATCGTAGCTATAAAACTTGAAAGTATGTTTTCTGACTATTTATAATTTACTAAATTGTCATACTTATTTTTTTTTAATCTAAGTATCTTTCATAATAGTACTTCACTTCGTTCAATAGTTCTATCCCAATTATCATAATAAATTTGATGGGTTTGGGTGGGTGGATTTGATGAGTTTTAATACATAGACCACCGATTATATTGTACTACTTGTTGATAAGAGATCTACTTCTAATGATAGTTTATATAAGAATAAAGTTCTAACTAATGATTGATATTATTTTGTGAATTTTGTTTTGGACAATATGGTGGACGAAGATGTGCAGTCGATGCTAATGCCTTTAAATCTGATGCAATATATAATGTTCTGTCCAAAATATCGCATCAAAAATGATCGTATAACTCCAAACAGTTGTATATCTTATTTTGTTTCAATGCTCGCCACACTTATATTTCTATTGATGTTTTTATATCGCAATTATATGTTGTACTTTTTTGAAGATTTTTTGGGAAATACCTCTTTTACGTATTTCATCTCATATTTTGATGGCGTTTACTACAGTGCTGGATTCGTTATGAATTTAGTGGTCGGGTTGATGGGAACTAAAAAATGTATTAAGTTCGTTTTAATTTTTCAAAAAGTGCACAGTTTTCTAAACCATGAAGCCAGTACTAAAAGCTTAATTATTTGGAATTGGATAACTGTAATTCTTTCTATATGTGGTTATGTTACTGTTTTTACCTTATTTTGCGTGCTAATAAGCACACCATTCTATCACATACTAGTCACATACTCCTTCATATTTTTCGATTTCAATGTGATTTATGCCATTCGAATAATGAAATTGTTGGAACACAAAATGATTCTATGGAATATTCAAGCTTCAAATATAAAAAAATCAGAAAACATGCGAGTGTGCAAAGAAAAATATATTGAAAGAATGTTTCAGACTTACGTTGATATATTAGAGTGTTATGACATCCAGCAAGTTTGTTCTGAACATTTCGTGAGTACCTGAGTATTTTTTTTATGCAGTCAGTGTAGGAGATCATAGATGTAAACTGTAGCAGAAAAAATAGTCGACCCTTTCATGCATCGGCAGACTTTCTGTCACCTGGTCACGAAATATCTTAATCCGATTTCGGGCCCAGGTTATTCGCTTTCGAAATTACTTGGCCAAATGTACGAAGGTACCCTGTCGCGAATCCTAATAATGTCCATTTCTTCGTTGTCGGGGTTCGTAATCATCAATATATATCAAACTCTTGCGTTACTGAGTGACTGAGTGATTGAGAGACTGACAGACAATACACAGCCGAAAGTACTGATCGTATAAAGCTAAAATTTGGCATGACAGTTCCTTGGAGAGTGTAGGGAAGCACCGAGAGAACGAGAAAAACGGTATATTATGCGCGTACAAAGCCACGGGTTAAAGCTCGTTACAAATATAGGGTTAAAACCAAACCCAAGATGGCACTAAGATTCTCGATTTTTGAGAAAAAAATCAGGACATACCCGATTTAAATCCTCCTTTTTTGCCCATCATGTCTAAACACCTGCCGGTCGATTCTGTAAACATGTCGAAGTGAAGGCTTGGGTGAAGTGATCACGAGGTGAACTGTCAATCCATAAAATCAAGATGGAATGACAACACACGTCGTGATCACGTGCCATAACGGATATCCATCATATGGATAACGTGGATATCCATCATATGGATTGACAGCTCACCTCGTGATCAAATTACCCAAGTCTTCACTTCGACATGTTTAAAGAATCGACCGGCTGTTTATTCTAGTATACATACAGCCGGTCGATTCTGTATATATGGTGATATATGGTAAACAAGTCAAAATCTAAGTAGTTAATAAATCGAAATGGAAATAACACAAAAAATGTGAAAGTTACGTTCAGAAACTTTTTCCAAAGTAGAACACCAGGCAGTTCCTAAACTCAAAGTAAAACGTTAATTTCAATTAGGCCATTAAACGGCACTTTTGAACGTCATCATTTACAGTACTTTATTATAAACTGACAATTGTGATAATGTCACTCATTTTTTTCTCTTTCAGATATTATTTTACATCGTTGAAGCATTCATTCACACTCTGATCTATATTCAAGTGACAATTGAAATATTGAAAAGAGGCGCTATGAATGGTGACTTAGTAAGATACTCTCATTATTTTTTTTTCCATTTTCGGTCGTTTAAGACCCCAAATAAATTGAGATAACAACAGGAAAATGGGGATAGACGGTTTGAAAGGGTCAGGGTAGGACTTTTTTCTAGGACTTCTGCGGTGTCGTAGTGGAGCGGCTGCGGGTTGTAATACAGTTCATTTTTAACATACAATTTATATACCAAGCGCGCAGTGCGGCGCCGGTGCCACACACGTTCGACAGAAGGACGGCAACGTCGCAAATGCTACGTGCTTAATCATAGCATGTTTCTTCGTCTGAGTCTATGGATCGATTCATAATGCATCACTTTTTTTTTTAAGGATGGGAAATCATCAAATGACTTTGTCCGCTCTGGGTGGCGCGGAAGGGCGTGTCAGACTCTTACTGACTAAAACCCATCAGTGTTCCTTCTAAAGCCCTTTGCGTTCCAGGGCCGCGGTGACTCTTTCGAACAAATTCCGCAACCCTGGCAAGCTCTGGCCCTAGCGGGCCCCGATAATGCATCACTTACCAACGCTCTGGTGTCCGATACTGTTTCAATCTAGATGGTTGATGTCAAGCTGCTGCTGTCATACCTACTACGGTTCTGCTACGTGATGTAGCAAGCGGCACAGTAAACGTTGGCAGCCGTCCGACCCGAAACGTCTAAATTGGAAGAGCCCTTAAGATTACATGATCAAACGTTTATATTATTACAGAATGCAGCATCTGTTGCGTCGCTTTCTATATATTGTTGGATGATAAAGGATTTATCTTGGCAGGCAATGTTGAGCCTGCAGTGTGAAAAATTCTATATGGCTGTTGAAAATGTCCAAGATACTTGTGCACTCATTTTGGAAACAAATTCATCAGGTATTAAAAATACGTTCACGATAAGAATTACCTAAGGTAAACAGTTCAGTTCGTTTAGAAACCCGCAGGAGATACGACATAGCCCGGAACAGAACGGATATCCGACGAAGCCGAATGGTTTTGTAGTGGTAACTGTGTACTGGAAGTCACATCGTTGGAAGGCTTCCCACAAGTCGGATCCATCAATACTTCTATAGATTATAGGAAAACCTATAAAAAGTCTATAACATGTTACAAAAATGAGTATCGTCCTTTGCACTCGAGACCGCCTCCCCGAGCATCGGCACAACTACCAGTCTTGTGTTTCTTATAACCAGTGGTCTTCCATGGCCGTCACTAGGTCATCACCTAGGTATAGAACTATTATCTGTAGTTTTTCAAAAATTTGAAGAACCGAAGTTCTACGGAGCCTACATTTTTCATCAAATTTCTTAAATAACTTCAAAACTATTTATTTTAAAATTAAAAATATGTTTCAAACTCTTATAATGCCCTTCCAGTTTGTCCCACAAAAGTTATCAAAACTCATTTATTTACGTGTAGTGTTTGGGTTACAGAATTTCATATGTGTACCAAATGTTAACAGAATCAGTCCAGTAGATTCGGAGAACATTGGCTGTGTGTGACAGACAGGCAACCGAGTGATCCTTTAAGGGTTCCGATTTTTACGGATGTTCCGAACCCTAAAACTTTTTATTTCAATTGGAATAATGATGATGATGACTTAATAGTGTAAAATTGTAACTTTTAACAGATAATGAGAGACAACTATGCAAGAACATACAGCGCTTGCATCAAAGAACATTCAGCAAGATACAGGCGTGTGGCCTGTTCTACATAGATGCTCGATTCCAATTAAGTCTGATGGGTAGTTTTACAAGCTACACTATTGTTATGTTACAGTTAGCATTTTTGTAATCAAGGCTTTAACATAGTTTTAAGTACCCTATTAAAATAACACACTGGACCTTCGATACCCGAATTTTTTTTAATTCTTATTAAATTCATTCATGTAAATGGCTTTTTTTAAATATTTTCCTTATTCCTTTTCCACAACGACCACGACAAACACAAAAATGTTATAAATCGAATTTTGTGTCAATGATTGTAACACTAGTATTTATAGTTTTTACGTATACCGCCTCTATTCGCTGTGCTTTTACAAAATTTGTTGATTTTTTATAGAATAGAATAGAAAACATTTATTCGATACAGACACAACACAAACGTACAGCAACAAAGACAAAATAATAGTAGGTATAGCATTGCGCTGTGCGTGCCCATACCGAAAGGGTTACCATCTCAACATTTGCTGGGCGTTAGTTACCCAGCGCTGGTTTCCAGTTGGCACCCCGCAGTGAAATGACCTTCACTTATTTCTACCTCAACCTCTTCTTCTATTATATTCTATTCTATTCTATTCTATGCTTCCTTGGCAATTTCTGCTTCTTCTCGTATCGATTGATTCATTAAATTTTGTGCCAGAATTGAGCAACCTGTAAAGCTCTATCATTGGCCTCGTATAGATCTTCGATGGAGCAGGTGGCTGCAGTTACAGCACAGCGAGCAACTAAGGAGGTGACGCGTCCTGTGAAGGGACTCCACACTGGCACTGCGTTTGAGCCATTTGATTTACCGCGACCAACATTGGAAACATTGTTGGACCGGCTGAAGATTGTAAGAACGCAATATTTTCAGTGTATAGACTCTATTTATTTAGCACTGTATAGTACAGTGTACCTTAAACTTAAATTATAACTATAACTTTTGGGTGTCTCGACTAGAATATACCGTGTGCGGTTGGGAGTGTCATACTCACTCAAAAGTCTGGTTGATGGTTGTGCATGCGTTGGATCGTTTGGGTTCTTTCAAAATGGTTGAGCCGAATGTTGCTAGCGCATGCGTCATGTTCTTAAACGGGCAGGTCAATTTAAAAGTGCCTGTTAATGGTCTAATTGAAATAAATGAGTTTTTTTTTAGTTTCAACCTAGGTCCGCAATTGGTTCAAAGATTGGCCACTGCATTTCGCTTTCAGGTGGTAGATGTTCTTCCGGAGTAGGGAAATATGGAGGGGTGAGGTGTTTGTGTTTCCACATTGCACATCTCTCCTCTATCGCCATTTGGCAGCTGTATGGGCTTGACGTCAGAGGCTAGGTGGGTCTAGTTTTAGAATATGAAATTTCAAACAACCACAGCTACGTTGTTCTGAAAGATACTCTGAAATATTTAAATGAGCTCAACACAGAGTCACTAGGAAATGGGAAATTAATATGTGATTTGATACAAACCGTGTTTGCTTTTCGTCTAAAGCTAGACCTTTGAGACATATTGCAAGATAAAAAATTTTTCATTGCCCAATCATTCTTGAATATAAAAAGGAGAACTCTGAAGAAGACATTGCAGTGTTTTTAAGATTTCTGACCGTAGCAACGCATTAGCTACAAGATTCGAAGACTTTGTAAAGATGGGGAAGCTGTCTCAATTCCATAAATTACCTTATGAAGTTATTATCGGCAGAATGGAGATAATTGACTTGCAAAAAGATATTTCCTTGTATATGTATAAAACTGCATCCTCTGAAGAATTTTGGGATAAACATGTTTCATAAAAGTATGAAAATTGCAGGAAACTAGCTTTCAATCTGGCTACAATGTTTGCCTCGACATTATGTATATGATTCGCTTACATTTCTTTCTCAAAAATGATTTTTTTGAAGAACAAATATCGTTCGACCTTGAAGTCACACTTAGCATTTGCTGTTCTTCGCGTGAACCACACTATAAAAAACTGGCTCAAGACCGTAACTTAATAAGAAAGCAAAATGAAAAATAGTACTTAATCATTGTCAATTTTTTTTTCTGGACCTCTATAAATTTATTCAATAGTATGCGGACCCCACTTAAAACTACTTGCCGACCCCTGACCTAGAGTAAGCGTTCTTACTTTTCTTATTTATTTATTTTATGGGAACCAGACCTCACCGTTTTATATTATCTTTCAGAAACACTTCTACATCGTCAACATATTTATTCACGCTCTGGTTTACATTCAAGTGGTCATTGAAATAAGAAAATCTATGGTTACGGTTAATAATGTCACGGTAAAATATTAACCTTTATTATCGTTGAATAATTGAAACAGCACATTTCAACAACTTAACAAAGTTAGTTCTACATCATAGAAATATTTATTCACTCTCTGGTTCACATTCAAGTGTTTTCTCATTACTTAAGTTATTCACATGAATACACATGAATGGAACAAGATACTTTCGGTGTCAATTCACTTACGTACGTTCGTATTTATTTTTGGACATCATTGACATCGGTGAAGGAAAGAATTGTAAGGAATCCTAAAGTTGTAACACTAAACTCTTTTAAGCAAGCATTACACCTTCTCTGTATGAGGAAAGGTTACCCTGCAGTGGAACAGTTAAAGGCTGGTTTTCTCTTAACATTAACCTGCACGTCACCATGTCGTATACCCATTACAACGCACTATTTTGCACGGGGAGAGCCTAAAACTCATTTAATGGAAATAATAGACAGATTGTGTGTAAATTTTCCTTAAAAAATAAAAAAAATAGCTGGAACAGTGAATATAATATAAATAGAATAGTAGTACAATGTTTTATGTTAAAATATAGCAGGCGTAATGGTGATACTAGTGCTGTTAGTTCAAATAATTAAAATCTAAATTAACCTGAAAACAGTAAAAGGGAGAATGATGTGCAAGTTTACTGGATGCGAGAAACACGTCCTGTGGTTCTCGCATCCTCCAAGTCTTTACTTCGAAATGTTTTCAGAATCGACTGGCTGGTGAAATAGGCGACACTTGGGGGAATTGCACAATCAGCTGTTGACGTCTTTCGGCTGAAATTGTGGTAATGATTGTTTAACTACACCTATCTCCACCCTGATTCCGATTGCTCATTCAGGGTAGGGATACGTGAAACTACTATGGCAGAAGTGCAGACTGCAGTATTACAACAGTGTACTTAGTGAGTTGTCCGACCAATACCAGAGGAAGAAGAGCATCAACGGAGGCCACTCCATATAAGCTTATCTTGCTGAAAAAGGCTTCATGCAACCGTTGAATATTTCTACAAATTCGTTTTTCTTTATCTGTAAAATGTGAGAAATGAGGTTATATTAACTTTTTTTTAAACTATTTGGTCAGCTAAAACGAATTGAGATTCAAATGGTAAAACATTTAATTTGACAAGTCTCACGATGTAGTTTGATAAATTTTGTTTCTTAATTTTCCCATAAGTGACTCCATTAATAAAAAAATGTATCAAATCGAAATAATCCTTTGTCTCCCATCTTATGTAACCTCACAAATTCAATTCATTTGTTCTGCCCACAGTAAAAATCTTCGCTCTACCAATAATCGCCTTCTACAATGTCCCTCTCACCGCTCTGGGTTTATCCGCTCCTCTTTCTTTGTTCAAGCAATTTTCCTTTGGAATGCGCTCCCTCTGAACATCAGGACGGCAACAAGTCGGTTGTCCATTAAGGTGAAGGCACGTGAGCACATTCGCAAGAAGTTGGTAGAATCATCACAGCGTTAATTCGTTGGATTAGTTTTTTCTTAATAACTTTGTTTAAGTGTATGTATGTATCTATGTATTTATAATTTTATTTTATTTTTCTTCTCTCTATTTTTAGTTTTTTTTTTAAGTTGCACCTGCCGTGTTTTCTCTGCACCACCCTAAGGTCGACTGGTAGAAAATGCCTAAGGCATTAAGTACGCCTTTGTACAGTGATTTTACTTGTGCATAAAGTTTTAATATGTAAATAAATTATATACCAGCTTAATCGGACCAGTATGTTCGTGACGTACATACACGAGTTTACTAGGACGTACGAAACTCTTCACAAGGGAAAACATTATGCATACATACCGCTAGCACAATTTGACTTCAAAATAAGTATGCACGATTCTTGACATTTTCTCATAGCTGTGTAATATATCTCGCAACGTATACTAAACAGTGTTTGCAAAAAGAGATTCTTGAAGATCCATGACATATTGATCAAAATACTCCTGGATATGTCCTGAAACATAATTTGTATGTAAAAGAAGAAGTTAGGTATTATTGTCAGTAGGAATGTGTGACAGTGATGGACGACGAATAAATAACAAACAGATTGTCAGAATTCAATGGCTGGAAAAATTGTGTATTTCAAGCATATGGCGTAATTTTAGCGTGATTTTGCATATAGGTACATATCTATGTTATTTATGGGATGAGACCATGAATTCAATACTTACGGGGTCATCAATCATGACTTCTAAAATCATTTTGATATCAATCAATCCATGAATACATGTCTCCAATGAGTGATACAGTATCTGAAAGGAAAATTCAAAGTTGAATTAGAATATTTGCCTTCGAAAGGAACGAATAAAACGCAAATGTAAGCAGTTATTAGAATATTAAGCTGGACGTGTGATGTCATTTGAATTAAGCGAGTATGTGACCTTGCGTAGCTAAGTTTTTTGTATAGACGGAACCCTGAGGCTCTGTCTATAAGAAATATTTTATTAGTTAATTCATGAATATATGAAAAATATTTTAGAGTTTTGAATATAATATTTTTTTGGTGTAATTTATACATAATAATTATTATATTTACAAAGGTTCACTTAAATCTGTGTGATGCTTCCCATAACAGTCCACCTCAGACATTATCCTACATGGATCTCATATGACTTGCAAGACATTTTGACTGTATAGATTCAATCTCAATGGATGCATGAATAATGTAACCATTCGTTTGCAACTATTTACTGATTAAAAAGAGTGTCCGGCCATTCTTGCACGTTCTTCTCCATATACATACATCTACGTTCTGGAACGTGCAACTAGCTTCATCTTTTCAAGTTGAGAAATAGGTAGAAAAATACGTAGGCTTAGTTTTCCATTACTTTAGAGAAGAATAAAATCAATGTTTAGAGTAACATCGGTTAATGAGCTCTTAAAAAAATATAGCCATATGGGCTACATATGCGGGTGTAGGAATAGTACATTGTTCACCGAGAGGAGAAAGTGACCGATTACCGTCGAGGGTGTCGTTTGAAGCCCGAGCCGTAGGCGAGGGCTTTAAAACACCCAAGATCGGGAATCGCAGTTTCTCTCGAGTGATACATAGTGCTTTATACTACACCTAGAAGGAAAATAAAAAACGAAATCTTTACTAATTGAAATTTATATTGAAATTGTTGCAGTTAAAACTGAATCCTCAAACAACACACAAATTGGAAATGGCGCCAATGGCGTCTGCAATTTTCACATGTTCTTTTTTCAAATTGTTTATCCTGCCGCCGCAGGGTCGCACTGCCAGCCCGACACCATCCAACACACAGCTAGTGGCCAGTGTCATTTTGCGAACTTGGAGATAAAAACTCACTGTAAAAACTTTTTGGCTTTTGATATTTAGGTTACCGGCGCATAGTCTTACCCAAAATTAAAAAAGAAAAACCACGTAAGAAATGGATTTTCATACACTTTTCTCTCCCGCTCAGATGCGTTTTCTCCCCGCATATTTGTTCGATATGCAATGACGTACTTTCTACCGTAAATTTGATAAAGTATCAAGGTACTTTCCAAGCAGGTGTAGTATAAAGTTCTTTTTCACGCCTCCTCTACTAATAGACAACGCAGGCCGTTAGCTGATTAGGGTTAGGTAGATTAGAGATAAGATAAACGACTCAGTAGTGTTCTATACAAGACTTTAATCGAAAAGTTTACTGGTCTGCGTCTGTCACGGGTCTGCAATTAATCACGCACGAAGTTAGATAACAGAAGGGAACATTGTGAGTCCGAAAACACTACTGAGAATGAGAGAACGAATAAGAGGCTTTTAACCTCTCGTTCTTAGTTAAGTCTTCGTCTTAATCATTAGGAGTTTTCTAAATGAGTATATTTAATATAAAATATAACATTCATTAGTTTATTTATTTAGTTTTTTTTTTATATTATGTTTTTTATTAGTAGTAATATTATTATTTCGAAACTAAAATATATTTAAATTTGTGGGAAATCTACCACAGTGAAGTCTTTTTAACCCATATGTTGACTGGTAAATCATGTCTTGTTGCATTAAGTCCGCCCACCGCCGTACCACTTTTGTACAGAAATTAAAGGCTCTAGAGGCCAATTCTCGAACAACACTCGTACTATGACGCACGGAAATATTACCCTTCAGTCCCAGTATCGGCATCAAAATTGTGTTATTTTCTTACAGTATGCATTCTCGCAACAAGTCGAGCGAAACATGGATCCGAAGGATGAAAATGTTGCCATTACTCGTCGCGCAAAGCAATCCGTTAATGAACTTTTAACACAATTCAAAATACATTTTTAAGTTAAAAAAAGTTGTGACCTGTATTTTATCCATGTCTCATAAACACTCATATTCTACATACAACAGAAATAATTGATTACTTTAATCCATTTTAATTTAAATTTTAGTAATAAATAAGAGCTTCTTAGTTGCTGCAACGGAATGCATTGCTGAAAACATCAATGACAGCGATATTTGTCACGTCAAATTAAAGTCAAACATAGGTTACTAAGGCCTGCTACACGGTCGGAAAGGCCATTGATTACCAAGAAAAATACAGTAATGAGACAAGTTGTATCTGCTGAAGAACGTCTGATAGCTACTTTGAGATTCTAGCTACGAGAAGAGATTACAAAGATCTCAGATTAAGTACAGTTACATCACATCAACTTCTTTCAAAAATTATTCCTGAAACATGTAGGGCGATATATAAGGTTCTAAAGAAAACAATAAAGGTAAGTAAATATTTATAAAATAGTTTATTTAGTCAGTCCCAGAAAATACCCGACGACATTGCGGGAGACCCAGGCGAATATGGCGGGACGAGCTTGACGCCTATCGGCCAGATTGGTCCACACTTGCCCAAAGCCGGGAGGAATGGAAGGGAGAAAGGGAGGCCTTTGCCCTGCAGTGGGACACAATTGGCTAAAAATAAATAAAAAAATAAATAAATACTTCATTTAGCTTTTTTTTTTGCCAAACGTGGCATTTGCTGCCGGGTCTATAATTTTAGTTTTTCGGCCAATAATTCCCAAGGTCTTTTGGTTTCGGTCTTTATATAATTCGGACCCTGTATCCCATAAACATGGAAGATTGCAGTATAATCTACGAATTCCGTCAAAATTTCCCACTCTCGGCGTTCCATTTTGAACTTGACGTGTCAAGGTGCTGTCAAGCGGTCGAATGCCAAGCCCCAACTGACAAACCCAATCGCCAATAGGCGTCTACACGGTCGAGATCCGACTCAATGCCCTCTATTAGTCCTTGGTAATGAGGCATGCACTCACCACCAAGGTCGTTGCAAGGTCGTTGGGTAAACCGACGTCTACACGGTCAATTTTTATGCAAACTCAACCAAAGTGACCTCTGTCGGTGGTTGGTGCCGACCGTGTAGCAGGGCTTTTACACAAACAATTATTGAAATAGAAGCAGACCAACGGTATCAATAAGTAAACAAGTCAACAATATGGTTTTACCAAAGGTCGTTGTACGACTGACGCTAGTGTCACGTTGAACACATATATACAGCGTGGGAAGAGGCGCAAGATGCCATAGGAATCTTTTGTGCCTCTCCAAGGCATTTTATTGCGTAAATCACGAAACTAAAACTAAAACATTACGGAATAGGTAATCTTGCACTCAGTTTAGTGAAGTCGTACTTAAATGACAGACAGCAGCAAGTTCAAATAAACGGTGTTAATTCAAGGGGTTTAAAAGTCAAAATGGAGGTACCACAAGGCTCAATATTGGGTCCTTTCCTCTTTTTAGTGTACATTAATGATTTACTCCATCTTTTAAAAAATCAACCAGAAATGGTGTTATTTGCTGACGATACGTCCTTAATTTTTAAGATAGATAGACGTTCTACAAGTCTTGACGACGTAAATAATGTGCTACAGCACGTCCAAAATGGGAAAAAAAACTAAGTGCATCAGATTTGCTTTACCGAATGTCAAAAGTAATACTTGCGACATAGTATTGAACAAAGAGAAACTTGAATTCGTCGAAGACACGGTTTTCCTAGGGATCACGCTTGACTCAAGGCTACAATGGGGTCCTCATTTAACATCTCTTTCAAGTTCAGCAGCATATGCTGTCAGAAAAATCCGTCAATTTACTGATATAGATACCGCGAGGCTGGTTTATTTTAGTTACTTTCATAGTATAATGTCTTACGGTATCTTATTATGGGGACGAGCTGCAGACATCGAGTCTATATTTATTCTGCAGAAAAGAGCCATCAGAGCCATATATCATCTTGGTCGGCGCGATTCCCTAAGGGAACTGTTTAAGGATATTAACATCATGACGGTACCTTGTCAATACATATACGAAAACATTATGTATGTTCGGAAAAATCTTCATCTTTTTAGTAAGATTTGTGATAGGCATAATTTTAATACTAGAAATAGGAATAAATTAGATCAACCCCGATTCAGATTGGCTAAAGTACACACTTCTTTTTATGGGATATTGTGTTAAGTTTTATACTAAAACACCAAGTGAGATTCTCGAACTGAATGAGAAAAAATTTAAAACATGCATAAAACGCACTCTATGTAGACAGGCATATAATAAACTGGAAGATTATATCCTTGATAAAAAGGCTTGGCTAAATGGCCGGTCCTGCTCCACAGCCTCAGCCGCTTGGTTCCACTATTTAGGTTTTTATATTTGGAAGAGATGCTCACCCTCTTTTATGTCTAATAATAATACTATTCCGCATAATATTATATTATGTTTGTGAGACGTCAATAAAAGGCGGTGGTTAGCGACAAACTGTTTATTCGTTCGGACCTCAGTACCCGACACTGTTTATATTAACACAATAATATCTTATATCTACTTCGGTCGTCACATCTCTCCTCACTAAGCTTACAAGACAGTTATTTAAAACTTATTTATTTTATTCACAGTATAAGCGTTCTTATCTAAAATGTAAACTAAACTAACGTCCGCAGATTAAACTTATTTAAACTTATCGAATATAATCTAATCTAAATTATTCAAACGTTTAGCTCGATTGTATGCACGCAGTGCTCGAGCCGATACACTAGGCGGTGTCGGTTCTGGTGTAGACGATCGCTTATCTGACTCAGCTTTTGTTTCTGATGGCGTATTCGCAACCTCACCGTCCCCGCCCGATGCATCCTCAAACCTATCATCGTCGGCTCCCTTATCTACCGAAGGTTCAGGATTCTGACTCTTTCCGTCTACGGCTACCCCGCTCATTCGAGATAGAGAGTATCTGTTTTGATTATTATTTATTGGGATAATTTGGTCGGCATGACGACGCCATTCTACCCCGTCCCCCACATTAACTTTGTATGATACGGGGCCAGTCTTTTTAACAACCGTAGCTTCAGTCCATTTGTCCCCCCTTGCTGTATAGTCGCGAGCTAAGACCGATTCCCCCACGTCGAAATTCCTGTCGGTACCAGAGACGCGCGCGACTTGGCGCTCCTGCTTGGCGCGCACCGTGGCCGCTACGTCCGGCCGCAGCGCGTCCAGTCGACTCCGGAGTCGCCGCCCTTGCAGCGCTACTGCGGGTGATACCCCGGTCGTCGCGTGCTCACAATTGCGATATTGGAACAAGAATTTACAGAGAGCCGCGTTTACGTCCTCATTTTCGTACAACGCTCTTTTGATAGCTTTTTTTACTGTTTTAACAGCGTTTTCCGCTGCCCCATTTCCCTGCGGCCTATAAGGAGCCGACGTTGTATGTTTAATACAGTTATTTTCACAGTAATCTTTAAATTCTTGAGATGCAAATGGTGGTCCGTTATCGGTCACGAGCTGTGACGGCAAGCCAAAACGCGCGAAAACACCTCTCAATACTTTAATTGTTGATACTGCATTTGTGCTTTTCATTGGTAACGCCTCAATCCACTTTGAGTGTGCGTCGACCATAACCAAATATCGAACGCCTCCACAATCTGCAAAATCGGCATGTACGCGCTGCCACGGGTGCAACGGGAACTCCCAAGGGTGTAACTGCGCATGCGGCGGCGCGTCGCGAACTATGCGGCACGCGGCGCATGATTTACATAATTCTTCGATATCCTTATCTAAATTCGCCCAATAAATATAGTTTCGTGATAAGCTTTTCATTTTATTTATACCTAAATGACCCTCGTGCACTTCTTCCAAGATTTTCTTTTGTAAGGCACAAGGTACTACAATTCTGTATTTGAAAATTACACACCCCTGGACTACCACAAAATCTTGTTTTCTAGAAAAATAAGGCTTTTCCGCATCACAGCTCGGGGCCGATGGCCAGCCAAAAAGTACATAACCTTTTATCTTACTTAATAACGTATCGCGTTCTGTCGCTTTTGCAATATCCTTATAACAAATAGGCAGTGCTGCCTCAACTAGATTTAAGTAATCCACGGTTCCTGTAGCCGCAGAGCGACCCTCCTGAGGTAACGGTAACCGTGACAAGGCATCGGCCGGACCGTTGTCCGCCGATCGCACGTATTCTATACGGAAATCATATGCGGCCAGTCGTGCCGCCCACCTTTGCAAACGACTGGCAGCCGTTTGCGGAATTCCTCCCTTTTCCCCAAAAATATAAGTCAGCGGCTGGTGATCAGTGCGCAGTATAAATCGCCTACCAAACAAGTACTGATGGTGTTTTGTGACACCGAACAAAATAGCCAGTGCCTCCTTGTCTAATTGACTGTAGTTGCGCTCGGGCGCACTAAGTGTTCGCGAGACGCAGCTGACGGGCCGCTCGCTTCCGTTCTCGTACCGGTGAGCCAGCACTGCGCCCAATCCGTATGCGCTACTGTCCACCGATAACACGAGTTCGCGCCCCTCTTCATAGTGAGCCAGTACACGTTCACTCAGGAGGTTTCGCTTTGCTTCCAAAAAAGCCTTTTCACATTTCGAGTCCCAATTCCAGCGGACCTCCTTTTTTAATAAATTATGCATCGGTTGCAGTAAAGTACTCAGATTCTGAATAAATCGCCCATAATAATTTAACAATCCAAGAAAACTTTTAAGTTGAGTTACGTTTTCAGGTCTCGGTGCACTGGAAATGGCCTCTAGTTTCTCCGGATCAGGCCGCAAACCAACTTTATCGATAATGAAGCCCAAATATTTGACACTGTCTTGTAAAAATCGACATTTACTTAGCTTGACCGTAAGTCCCATATTACGTAATCTATTGAGTACAGCTCGCAGATTCTTTATATGTTCTACCTTATTTGAGCCTGACACACAAATATCATCTAAAAATACTACGCATCCGGGCACCCCGCGCAGGGTTTCCTCCATGATCTTTTGGAATTTCTCAGGGATACAGGATAAACCGTACGGTGTGCGTTTATAAACATATGTACCTATGTGAGTTGTAATCGCTGTATACGGTTGGGATTCATCGGTTAAAAGACATTGTTCATAAGCATGTCTTAGATCGATCTTTGTAAATTGTTCCCCTCCGCTAAGATTTGCAAATAATTCTTCAATTCGCGGTAAAGGATAATAATCCCGTTTTAATTTGGGATTGATAGTGACCTTGTAGTCACCACAAATGCGTATACTCCCATTTGCTTTGACGACAGGTACGATTGGAGTCCCGTAATCAGAATAATCTATGCGGTAGATGGTGCCATCTGTCTCTAACCGTTCCAATTCCCTCTCAACTCGTGCGCGGAGTGCCAGCGGCATAGGTCTCGCTCGCACGTAAACCGGTTCGTTATCTGTCAGCTGTAGTCGAATGCGCTGTTTACAAGTCCCTAACTTCTCACAAAATACTTCGGGGAATTCATTACGTAATTGCGTCACCAAGTCGTCATCGCTAATCTCATTGAGCGTAATTTGCGTTATTTTTAAAACGCGCATCCACTCTCGTCCCAATAGTGGTCGAGCGCCCCCTTGTATGACGTAAAGACGCAATGACTTCCCTTTGATTTGCCCTAAACAGACATCTACTTCGATGTAACCTAATGACTCAATTCGGGAGCCCGAGTAACAACGTAACAGTAAATTGTCCGCGACAATTTTTTTATGCGAAAACATCTGTTTGTACATTTCTTCATTTATAGCCGAAATGCGGCTACCGGTGTCCACTTCACATTTAACGTTAATGTTATCAATCGTTACTTTAATAAAATATGGTTTGTTACCTCGAGCTGCGACTTCAATGTTAAACATACCGTCATCCGACTCCTCTTCGCTTACGTAATTTTGCCGAGCACCTTTGCCACGTCCTTGATTACACATCACCTTTAAATGACCTTTTTGACTGCACTCATCACAATTATAGTTTCTGAATCGGCATCTATCAGCCATGTGCGCCTTGCCGCAGCACCAGCAAAATGGCGCGCGCGAGCTCGCGGGCTCCGCGCCTCCGCTGCCTGGTCCTGCGCTTCCGCTGCTTGCCCCTGCGCCTGCGCCTGAAGCGCGCGTCTGGCGCCCGCGCTGGCCGGCTCGTCCGCCGCCGCCGCGTGCGTGGTGCAGGCCCTCGCCCGCCACCACTGTTGAGTCCGCCACTGTCACCGCCGCCATGGTGCTGCCGCTCACCTCAGCATGCTTCTCTGCAGCTTCTAGAGCCAGGGCTAGCTCCAACGCCTCTTTGTATTGGATTTGCTTTTCTGCAAAGATCCTAGACCGCATCACGTCACTTGATAAACCTGACACGAACTGGTCCCGCAAGTTTTCCTCTAAGGTTGAACATGAATTGCATTTGCCGAAGTTGCACGTCGTAGCGAGATGTTTTAATGCTTGCAAATACTCGGTCAGAGACTCGCCGGCTCGTTGCCTTCGCAACCTGAACACGTGGCGCTCTGCGATCTCTGAACGTTGCGGCTCCAAATGTTCTGTTACCAGCTTTACCAACTCGTCATAAGTTTTATTCTCGGGAAAATTGGGTGCACACAAATCACACATTAACGCATAAGTTTCTTCACCGACCACAGTTATTAACATGGACACTTTTACGTCATCCTTAATTTCGTTTAACTTAATGTACTGGTTAACGCGGCGAACGTAAGCTGGCCACTGGTTGGAAATTAATTTAAATGGTTCAATTTTTCCGATCGGCATTTTCTTGCACTCCACGTTCAACAATGTTAACAGAAAAAAAATCACTGATCCCGTACTCGTCGCCAATGAGACGTCAATAAAAGGCGGTGGTTAGCGACAAACTGTTTATTCGTTCGGACCTCAGTACCCGACACTGTTTATATTAACACAATAATATCTTATATCTACTTCGGTCGTCACAGTTTGAAATAAACTTTTCTTTTTCTGTCTTTTCAGATTGATATTCATAGTTTTATATAATGTAGAAGCAATTTTTATTTCAAGTTCTGAAAATGTGAGGACCATGGACCATAATGTTAATAGATAGTTTCCTTGTTTGACATGAAATAGCAGGGGCAGTTGAGGGTGTGTCATGCTCACTCCAATGTCGCGCTGATGGTGGCGCGTGTATCGGATCATTCAATTCCCTTCAAAATGGTTGAGCTGAATGGTGCTGATGCACGCGTCATGTTCGTGAACGGGCGCCGTCAGTAGAGACTGGTCATCCCTTAGTTGCCACTGCCTCATTTTAATATTTGATACTATAAATTGTTTTTTTTCTTTCTTTACATTGTTCTCATATATAGAAGCAACAAGGTTAATGTAACCAGGATTTTTGTAAACATAAAATGATTTAAAAGAGTGTCCGTGGAGTTTCCTCTTCCTTGTTCTTCTCCATAGAGATCTACGCTTTCGAACGTGCAAATAGCTTCATGTTTTTGACAGACTGACTTTGAAAATTCAAAAGTACCTGATAATGGTTTATTTGAAATAAATGCTTTGACTTTGACTTTGAATATACAATTGATGCTTATCAAGTTGGAGAAGAAAGAAGGAGTTGAAACAATATTATCGTTACAAGAGCAGTTCTTCACCGACCGAACCAAATCACCCCGCTCTCAGAACGACTTCTGCTCAAAAGACGCTGCTAAATGACAAAGGTCTATAACATTTTAGATAGATTCTTGCGAAAACTTATAACCCGACTACGGTAAAGCCAAGAGGAAAGAAAAATCGTTATACGATTTTTAGCAATATATGTGTGTAAAGTGAAGGTTTTACTACTGGGATCCTAAGTAATATCATAAAATGCGAAAGTGATTTTGTTTGTTTGTGTTCTAACAGAACTTAATAATAATCAGATAAAATAAGAAGATACACTTACCAAAGGCTGAAAAGATTTTCTGAAAATCGAATAACATTTCAATATTTTATTATAAGGATGAAAAAAATGCTTCAAATTCGCAATCCTATTATTTCTGTTCACCGGTTTTAGTAATAGATCACTCCACATAATAACATACGTTTCCAACCAAGAAATAAATCTGATTGCACAAACCATGCTTGCGTCAAAACAAAACAGAACCACACTACATAGAAGATTAGGCCAAAGTTCATCAAAAAAATAGCCGATTAAAAAAAAACCAACATGGAAGCCAAAAATCAGAAAAAATCCGATCCAATTCCCCTTAGAAAAAATATTATAAGTGGTATAACTGTCAAAGAATCTATGAACATCTTGAAAAGACAGGACACAAGCAATATTATGTCTCGAATGGATGATGTTGAGGATGTAAATGACACCAAATGCAACACTGTATAGAAAGAGATCACAGAAAATGAGGAAATGCAAGAAAGTTTCAGATGTTAAAGTCCTCACAACCATAGCACGAGTTATGAATAGAGACACACAAAAGATTGTCCAGAATAATGACAAAACGTTAGTGATCAGGCCATTAGCAGTCAAATAGTTATTTTTTATCGAATATTTTGGTAAAAACAGCAGTTTCTGCATAAGGTTCAGAGGAAAAAGCATCGACTGCAGTTCCTTATCAATAGCAGTATTCAATATAATTTTAATGCGATTCTTCTTCGGATGCACTTTTTTCTTCATTAACATCTTTTACAGAAACAAACCGTTTGACCGTAAAAGGAACGTGAACTACACAAAAATGTTAACATAACAGTAGAGTGTACTTTTATGTGCGCACTTTAAACGTCGCTCGGGTGCAATTAGAAAATGGCTTTCTTCCAAAAAATATTTCACGGAAAAAACCGATATGCTTCAATTCAATTATCATGTATTTTAATGACACCATTTAACATAATTTGAAGATCTTAATCTTCAAATTATGTTAAACGGTGTCATTAAAATTTTCAGTAATTTTATAAACATCTGTACTTATATATCGATTAAAAGTTAAGGTTTAGCGGCACAGCTGTCATCAGTCGCGCACTCGGTGCAAAAAAAACGTATATGTCTTGTTGGTTTCGCATTGAGTGCGCGACCGCTAAATTATTTGCTCGTGCGAAAAAAAGTCCGGACAAACAGTGTTCCAAGTGCAGTAAATTTTATAGATTCATGCATCATGTGCTTCAATAAAAGCATATCAGTTAAACGTATTGTACTCAACGGACGCCGTTGATTGGAGATGCCGTTCATGTGTGGGTAATGCCAAACCTAAACAGAAGACGTAGATAGTGCTATAAAAATCCTATGTACTAAATTAAAACTAAAATCCGAGGAAGTCGTCAACACATACAGAAAAACAAAGTAACCGTCCTGAAGCCAAAACAGAAAAAGTCCTCCCCGTAATCATCGTGACCCTAAAGGACGGCTGTCGGCATCCATGGCTGCAATTCGCTAAGACTCAAAATATTACTGGACACCTAGGATCTGGTGAGGATAACAAAATGAAAAAAAAGCTTATCACCCACAACGGCCTAACTTTGAGCAACGAAGAATGTCCTGAAAGAAACAAACAAATATATATATGTAAATTCGTCTGGTGTAAGAACGGACAAATATTAGTCTAAAGGTATGAAAGGGAGAATCCTGCAATATTCTATTCGAGAAGGATATACAAAAGCTCGTCTCTGAATTTAAAAATAATCAGGACGCATACCCCTTTCACATTAACATTAATTAGTTTCCCCCTTACCAATCTAAAAAACAAAAAATAGATAACACATAATTATGATAACATAATTGAATATACATACAAAAATTGGAATGAATAGGTACACAGATGAATTACCAGATCTATACAATTCAATAACAATGCTTCACGTAAATATCAGATCAATGTTGAAGAATTGCTCTCAACTCGAATACATCAACATGAACTGCCCGCAAACTATACACCCGATCATCTTCACCGAGGCAAACATCTCTGACAGAAATAAATAATTTTTCGAGCTCTTGGACTACGACGTAGTTACGTCAGTCAAAGAAGGGAGGCGGAGTCATCATATATGTGCACAAGAGCATTTGTTTCACCAGACTACCTTCACGTACGCAAAACTTCGAGTGCATAACGGACGAGCAAAAACGGACTATGGTTCAACGGTTGTGTGCCGGATTGTGTGCCGTGTATAAATAATAATAATATATTAATAATAATAATGTTTATTGGACAAAAACAGAACTTAGCCTACTACAGTTTCAATACTAAAAACATAACATATAAGAGGCTTCTAATCTAAATGAACTCCTGATTTCCAAACTAGGTAAAAACCTGTATCTTGGAAATCAGTGCTCTTCCAATGAATATAACAAGGACTCTTACTTAAGATAAGGAGTAACTAATATACTTCAGCACTGAAGAAGTAACACCACAATTAAGTCATGTGGAAAAAAAAAAGAGAAAATACAATAAGATATCAAATTATTGCGATAGTTAGGGTTTATTTTACAGCTTGACGATTTTGAAAGATATGATTAGTGTAGTGTTGTATAAGATGTAGGAGTGTTATGAAGTGTAGAGTAGTGTAGTGTAGAGTATTTGTGTATCGTGACAACCTAGCTATTTCTGGACTAGTAGTAACTTTTCGGTATTAGCATAGTCTAGGTCAATGAGCCAATTTGTAACGGTCGTTTTACATATGTGTTTGGTGAGGGGATACGTGTTAAGGATTAGGTTCATTTTGTTGTAAAGATGGGCACCAAGAAAAGAGAAAAATCTCTGAGCAAATTTAGTGCGGCACGCTCTAGACACACCAACAGTATATTTCCTGCGCTTCTGTAGAAATTCTAAGGGGTTATACTTTAAGGAACTATGCATTCTGAGGACTGTTTGTAGTATAAAGAGCTGCCTCACCGTCAATACCTCACAGGTTTGATAAAGGCTAGTTGTGGGATAGAAGAATGGTAAAAACAGACTTACTTTAAGGAGTGCTCTTTGAGCACGCTCGACTTTGATTAAGATTGTCTTACACGCACCACCCTAACTAGTTATACAATACACCAACAGTAACTGGCACAGAGCAGAATAAATCATCTTTAAAACCTTCGGGCTGGCAGTATGTCTGAGATTTTTAAATATATATATTAATTTACGAACCCTAGAAGAAACAAGGTCTACGTGAGGAGCAAAACTAAGTCTCTCATCAATCACGACTCCCAGGTACTTTATCAATTTAGTTTGTTCAAGCGAAGGACAATTGCAACTTATAGTTTTATGACATCGGAGAGTGTGCAATTATTTTATGCGAATTCAGGGACTGATGGGATTCACTGCGGAGCGAAAACTTTACTAACTTAGTTTTTCCGACATTTAACGTTAAAAGATTACATCTTAGCCAGTCATTAATAACATCAAAGCCGCATTGAGCATGTTGAAAAGTTTTGATCCACGACGTGTCCCTAAAAACAAGGACAGTGTCATCCGCGAAAGTTATAATTTTCCCATTTTGGAGTTCAAGTTCACAGAGGTTATTGATATAGATCAAGAATAAGGTTGGGCCAAGGACACTACCTTGCGGCACTCCGTAAGTTACGGGAAGCTTGTCACTAACCCAGTCGGCCACTTTAACACAGTGAAAACGATTACTGAGGTAATACGTGAATAATTTATGTGGTAGACCTCTGATCCCCATGCTCTCCATTTTATCCAACAGTCTAGGGACAGAGACTGTGTCAAATGCCTTGGCTAGATCGAGAAATATAGCCAGAACTTTATTTTTGTCATCAACATTATCTACTACATAATCAATGACTTCATGAACTGCATCACTAGTAGCTTTGTTGGATCTGAAACCAAATTGAGCATTAGATAGAAGCTTGTTTTTTTCTAAGTAATTGATTAGTCTCTTATTAATAATTTTCTCGAAAATTTTAGACACAGTAGGCAATATTGAGATGGGTATATAATTATTGACACAGTCCCTGTCACCAGACTTGAATATAGGTATTATTTGGGCAGTTTTAAAAGCTTGTGGGAAGGTTCCAGTTGAGAGCGCTAAATTACAAATATAAGTCAATGGGGAAACCAATAGGGGTCGATAACGTAAAATGAAATTTGAGGTTATGTTATCTATTCCAGCTGTGGAGCTGGGTTTTAGATTAAGGATGATGTTATTAATTTCACTTTCGTCAGTTGGTAATAGAGCAAAAGATTTACTGCAGGTAGGATGAATGGGTCAGATCTTGATCCTTGAGATAACTGCTTTTCTGCCAGTGATTTTCCTACATTTGCAAAGAACTCATTTATATTATCAACGGAGCGCTGGGGATTGTTAGGACATATTAATTCAGAAGCAATCTCATTCTGCCGTTTTGTATTAGTTACAGTTTTAATAACGTCCCATAATTTCTTAGAATTGTTACCCGCCTTAGCAAATTCATTCCTTTCATATTCTCGTCTCACTTTGTGCAGCAATTTATTACAAAAGTTCCTGTACCTTGTGTAGGTTAATTTAAGAGTTGCGTTATCAGGAGATTTTTTTTGATTTAAGATGAAGTCTATCTCTATTACTGACGCATCTCAGAAGACCTGGAGTTATCCATGGCTTTAGTATACGTTTACGTCTTGATATGGTAATTATTTTTGTACATGATTCAATAGCAGCATTAAGAGAGCCAGTGAAATTTCCTACAACTTCATTAACGTCAGTAATTATATAGAGGGGCATAAAATCTATTTTGGGTATAGCAAAGTCAAGAGCAGTATAGTCTACTCGCTTGATGGTTTTGGGGAACTGTTTAGCTGGAATAGATACATTGACGGAAATAATTACACTGTAATGATCGGTGAGAGATGTTTCAGCGATCAAACATGATGCTGGGAATTCAGATTTGAGTATGACATGGTCAATGCAGGAATTAGCACGCGTGGGAATTTCATAGGCTGGTAGCATACCATGAGATGCCACAAGATTTAAATAAGGGTATTTTCGTGTGTCCATTATGTTATCGGCAATATCAATATTTAAATCACCAGTCAAAATAAAGTTTTTAAGCTTAGGAGCAACCTCAACCAGCAAACCATTCAAGCTTTCCAAGAACATGTCAACATTCCTGACACTGGGTAGTCGGTATATAGCGAGAACTGCAGTGTTTTTATCGAGAGTTTAGTTTTATTAGTAGACTATTACAATCTGTAATGACCGGTTCCTGTACACATATATTTATGCCTTTTTTTAATAAAAATGGCTACTCCTTCATTTTGTGTATGATTTCTAGTTGAACAGTAATAATCGAAACCATCTAGTACAGGAGGATTAGAAACACTAAGCAGCCAGCACTCCGTCAGTATTATCAGGTCGAAATCAACATTAGATTGAGCCAAAAGGGCAAGCATTCCATTCATATTACAATTTAAGCTTCTGATATTCTGAACAATTACCCTAAACGATGGTCCAGTTGTTGGTATAAGTGTTGAGCATCGGTTTATGGTACATGTAGAAGTATTAGCCACGGATAATGAATCGATATCAGTAGAGATATTTTCTTTATTTAAACTATCGAAAATTGGGTAACAGTAACCATAAATCTGAGGGTCTTTACGAGAGAAAAATCGATTATGACAGTAAAAACATACCGGATAAAGGATATAACGCAAATAATTAAGGTGTTGGCATTTAAAAGTAATGGTAATATGTGTAGTGTAATCGTCAAAGCTTTATAAATATGACAAAAAGTAAATTTACTCGTAACATAATTAACAAAGTATAAAAAACACACTTGGGAAATATGATTAAAAGAAAATAAAAATATTATTATGGTTTGTAGACTTAACGCAAATAGTCATGCTTGAACAAGCTTTTGAAAATCATCTTCACTGTCAATGCGCAGACCACCTGATGGTGGTCTATGTCACACAAACCAATCCTATTGCAACTCCTCGATGAACAGGTTTTTAGTCGTTCATGAAATAAATATTTATCTATCTTGTAATTAATGCAAAGCAGTCAATTAACGCATGCAGGGCAGTCTTTGGGGACTGCCCGATATAAGTGAAAACTAAGCGAAAGATGACGCGAGTTCCATGATTTTTGTTCATCCAAAGCGTTCGGTGACGATGACGCGAGTTCCATGATTTTTGTTCACCCAAAAAGTGCTCAACGCGCCTAAAGAAGTTTTCAGTCCCTTAAAAAAACAAACTACTGCATATACACTCACCTTACCAGATGGCGTCTTGTGTGCATTTTGTCGTTGCCCACGAGCATTTGTGTCTTCACCGACCGGTCACAATGTGTAGTTGCCAGAAATTAGAGTTAGTGACTCATCATATGTATCTTGTTCTGATAATAGATAGTAATTTCCATTGGCGGCCGCACATTGATAATGTGTAGCTGAGGTCTATTTTAGCAAAATTATCGATACTTAAGTATAAACTACCCTATAGAACACTTAAAACATTAAACCATGGCACTGGCCGATTCCGTTATTGATTACACCCTAAGTTGCTACGTGCGTACATACAAGACTTACGTCGAGTATATTCTAAAGTTACAGTTACGTATTTTAAAAACTATTGTATCCACAAGAATTCCAAAATAATGACACGAATTTATTTAGGCACTGTCAAATTGTAAATGTCTTTGATAAGGTACGTTTACGTGTAATAAGCGAATACCACAATCTAAGTAATATTCGTAAATACGAAAGGCCAAAATCGGACTTGCCTGTGGCGGCCTTAATATAAATATTAAAGCCTCCAGCCAGAGCTTATTAAAAATTTACAAACCAAGCGACTACACGCTAAGGGCATTCCCTGTGGGGTACAGACCTTGACTTAGGGCGTTGCAAAGCGGAGGACAGCTAGGGACAAAAAGTTTAGACGTTTCACTCGTCGTTTACTTTGTTCAGTTTAATTAAGAATTACTTATTTTTTCTATAAATTTCAATAGATACACTTGGCATAAGTATATATAACAGTGACTGTATTACCTAAGCTTAAAGCAGCTAAAATTCGTGGATAAGGCGGTGTAAGTGTGAGAGTGACTTCACCAGTGATTAAGGACCCCCATCACTATAAAAACCATATTATAATAAATAAAAAATGGGCATCAGGCGTCGACGGCCCATAACGTGTTAGTTTAACCAAAAAGTAACTTATAAACTATGTTAGTAGTAGCAATTAGGCACACATGAGTACAAAAAAAAATTAAAACACAGCCTCTACTTAGAAGAAGATTTATCAAGCCCATGTCTGACATGTAGCTTGATAAACCAATCCATTGTAGGCCCTTCTTCAAGCCTTTCTGAAAAAACCTTCAGAATGCTATTGCTGCTTCCCCTCGCCCTGCGTATCACTGATGCCACTTTTTTGCGCATAATCACGAAATAATCGTCTGTGTGCGCATCAGCAAACATCCCTGACGCACTACAGAAGGCGTCAAAAGCGCCCTGAAGGCATTGTTGTATTGAATGCGCAGTGCGCTGTCTGCTTGTTGGGTATAAATGAAAAATGATATTTATTTTGTAAGTAGGTTAAACATAACACTTTTACACGTCAATCTTTTTTGGTCATTTTCAAACTAAATGAGGCCAGGAAACAAACTCAGAGGTCAGTCTTTTTTAAAGTCCATACAATCGTACAGGTCAAATCATATGAGAACCATGTAGGTTACTGTCTGAAGTGGTCTTTTGAGGAAAGTACCACACAGATTTGGGTGGACCTGTCCAGACAGTGCAAACATTTGTCAGTTATCGTGTAGCTCAAACTTAAAACTTTAAGTAGCTCAACGATTTGGGTGCGGAACCGTGCTTCACCTAGGTTCTCCACCTGGGTGAAGCACGGGACCTTATGGTCCCCCTTATGGTCTCGTGCTCCAACTGATGATGAGTACAGTCAATCAACAGAATTTATTTCCACGCATTTTTTCCAAAAAATGGCCCAATGAAATTTCATTATTAATTCATTGCATTTGCGAATCTAAAATGAAATGGTCTTTTTCATAGTGTTCTTTATGGATGGCGTTTAGTAGGACGTAAGTCTTAAGAATCGGTATTTTGCGATATCACTGTTAGCAATTTATTTAGTTAGGGTAACATATGATTTTTTTAACTCTTTATTGTATTTTGAAATTTAAATCTCCGCTACGTTATTTGTTCGGTATCTCTCGTTGAATATATACCATTCATCTACATTTTTATTAATTTTAATTTTTCTTCAAAATATTGAATAAATTCCCGGGTTCATTTTTTCAAAATGTGAAGACATTTTGAAAAAAATAACTCTCTGACAAAATATATTGCCATCCTTCTGCAATACGATCATGGGACAATATAGACAGGCTGGAACGTAGACCTACAAATGCGTGTGTCAATTTAATTTTTGATGCCCGAATAGTTTTTTATTGGTCGAGGTTCGAAATCTGCGTGTATTTTTTTGGGTTTCCAGTTGTTAATACGGTGTGTTAGAAGGTCAAATAGAGCACAATGTAATTTTTTGTTTTATTGCTGGATGACCTGGATGACCGAGCTTTGCTCGTTTTTTTTTTGGTAAACATTTTCTAAAAATGAAACCTAGATCGATTTATCGCCCCCGAAACCCCCTGCATACTAAATTTCATGAACATCCTTATAGCATTTCCGAGATTTAGATTATATATATACATATTTACAAGAATTGCTCGTTTAAAGTTATAGATAGATATAATTAGAAAATACTAAATTTAATTAAACTTATTCTATGATTGTAAACATAAATTTACTCCTATTAAATAACCATTTGTATCTTTTAAATTATATAGAGCAAACAAGTTACTGCATCACTGTACAATAACGTCATCAGTTGGAGCACGGGACCCATTTTTACTTATAGTATTACCATAATTCATTAATTCTGTCATAATTTTGTCTTCATCGTTTGTTCAAAGATAGTAACACAGTCATATTTGTACATATCACGTACGTCTTTATTAGATAAACAATTTAATATCGTAACATGAGATGTAAACGATAGTCCGTTGAAGTTGTCAACCATAGTTATATGTATGACAATCACCAAGTACTTCAATAACCACAAAGTCAAGTTAAAGTTCTACGCAGTTATCGACTAGAAAAGGAAATCCAAAGGTTATTTTATCGTTTACAGCAGGGATGGCCAACCGGTCGATCGCGATCGACTAGTCGACTGCGGCTATTGGTGTAGTCGATCGCGGCAAGGCAAAAAATATAAATACATATAATGGACTTTGCAGCATAATAAATAGGGTGGGTTAATAAAATAAAAAATACTACATACTTGCATACTAAACTTTATAACTGTTTAAAATTAAAATTTTAAAAAGTATGCAAGGGTAGATCGCGTTTCGTCAGTAAAAAGTAGATCTTGGGTCTAGTCAAGTTGGCCACCCCTGGTCTACAGCTACACATTTTACTTCTGCTCTTGTTGACTCCCAAATTCTATATTGAAAGCTACGTTTACACGTTACTCCGTGTAAAAATTCACAAAAAAATGTGAGGAGCCTTCAAGGAATTTATGATTTGCTTCAATGAAAACACTGAGCTCAGAACGAGAGACATTTAATTACAAGGTGGGTCATGTATTTGTGGAAAGTCTTAACACCGCGATTCAGCGGATTGACAGCGGAATGAGTTTTCTTTTCGTTAAGTAGAAGATTATTAACATAAAACCAGTCAACTACAGTAACAGTGGCTGGGACACTATTTACATGGTCAGTAACCAATTTCCGGTGACTGAGTTGAAATAAAAGTGATGTGTCGTGTGCAAAAACACTATATCAAGTTTATCTTTTTAATATTAATATTTATGAACAAGTTAGCTTTCAGTCAATATATTTTTGGAAATATCATAAAAAAAATCCATGTAAAATATATAAACGCCGCGCAAGGAGTGGTTGATGCTCATCGATGGTGTTCAACCGACAAGACATCCATCCAGTAGCATTCTCTTGGTTCAGCCGCTGCACGTTCTTCAAAGCGTCTGTGTTTCCGAACGCATACAACCCTAATCTCTTCAAAATTCGAGTGAACAGGCTTCTTCTGGGTTAGCTCGCCCCATCGTCGACTTTGTCTCTGTCATCTATGACCTAGACTAGAGTCAAGAGTAAACTCATCTCAAATAAAAAAAAAGCTTTAATGTTAGCTTAAATCTGGTAACCTCCTTAGAAACCCGACCTTGAAAACCGAATAAAAAGTTTAAAAAAAACAGTTTTTATAGTGTTTTGCGGTGAGGTTTTTTGAAAAATGTCAGAAATGATATATTTTACTGTATAGCAGCTACAAAACACCTTAACACGGTATAAAGTGCATCAACTTGTAGACCAGCATCCACGGAAATGGATTGATCATTCAGGTAAAACACAAAGTTGGTAACGGTTGATTTGTTGCTGCTAAACCCGTGTTGTTGTGGTGCAATCTGTACTTTTATGTGGGCAGTTAGGACAGGGTATACTAGGCACTCGAACACTTTTGAGAAAATAGAGAGCATTGAGATGGGACGATAATTAATTGGACGCGTCAGATCGGTCTCCTTTTTATACACTGGGACCACATTTCCTTTTTTCCATTCTGACGAAAAAAGGGCAGCACTTATAGACCTATTGAATATTAGCGTCAGTGGGAGAGCTAGACCATCTTTTGTTAAATCTAGCCTTAGGAGGGCTTTTAGGACATTTTTTTGAGTAAAGTGCACCTTGCTGAGAGTGTGTTGAGGAAACCTACGTGAGCTCAAAGTGGATTGTCCACCGTTACTGGTACCCGTAGTGAAGGTCAAAGAAAATTTCGAGGCAAAAAGATTACAAATGTCATCGCCATTGGTAGCCACAGAGTTGTTCAATTTTATCACAGATGGAATTGTGGTCGATCGTGGGTTGTACCGAATATTGTTCTTCATTATATGCACATAGTTCTTATAGCATTTTAATATGAAATCGTTAAGAATTATATATTCGATCTCGTCACGGAATTAAACATACTTTCTAAAATGGTCCCTTAGTGTTTTATACAGCGCAGATGTCGATGTTCTTCCCATTGTTTAGTTTCAGTCTAACCCAGAGATCTTCCGCCGTTGTTTTATATTGACATGCAGGGCAAAGTCGAACGTTTTGGATACTGCAATCAGTTCTCGGCCACTCTCTTTACATCCCAAGGCACTAGAGGCTTTGTCCCTTCGATAAATGTTATATGAGGTATCGAAGACCTTTCCGTCACTATGTTGCTACTGAGCCAAATTTCAGTCGCTATAATGACGTCATACTGGGTAACACTGATTGCCATATTTATGTTATGGAGTTTGGTTCTCCTACCTCTTAGATTTTAATAATAAATTGTGAATTTTATAACTTATCCCACAGTTTTGTGTTCACGTAGGTCTTAATCCCTTTACAACAGTGAGACAGCATGCAGGGATTTTATTTGCTTGGTACTTGGCATTTGCTCTAAAATGAACTAAAATCGAATTAAATTTTACTTAAAATTATTCAGCAATATTATCAAAAAGAATCGGTATTTCTACAGATTTCCAAGACACAGTTTAAAATACTTTTATGGTTTGATTTTTCAAGTCACACAAAAGTATAGGCACTCAAAATTATTTATTTATTATTTATTTAAACTTTATGTACAATAGTGGTACATGGGCGGACTTAATGCATCAAGGCATTCTCTACCAGTCAACCTTTGGGTTATAAAGACTATACTGTGGTAGGTGTACAATAAATAAAAATAAGATTCAAAATTGAATTTTAACAATTCGGAAAGAATATACAATTATTATTTATTCTCGATACGCGCCCATTTTATTTAACTAATTTTCAGCTCTAAATTGATATTTCCTAATTGAGAATGTCAGACCGGAGCAAGTTTAATCTGGCTACTCTGCTGTTTGGCATAATACTTACAAAAAAAAACAGACTATCTGTATGTATACTAAATTGACTTGGTCGCTAGATGTGAACAAAGTCAAAACAAAAGCATCTACTTACCTCCTGTTGACTTTGCTCCATAGAACTGCTGAACTCCGTGGAAATTTTAAATTGGCAGCTTCTTGTTGTTTGAACGACCTGCCACCGCCGTTTCGTGCTATAAATCAGGTGGTATATTTAGTTTTAAGTTCAAGCAACACCTACTATGCATTCAAACGGATACTAAATGAACTTACCCCTGGGTAAGTTCATTTAACACACTAACTAACACCAACACTAAACCAACACTAACTACGTACAGACCCTGGTCTGTACGTAGTTAGTGTTGGTGACTCTGTTCCATGTTCTCAACTCTTTCTTGCTATTTTAGATGCTAAACACGATTTATCTTTGTGTCGTTTTGTTTACATATTTGATTCGTTTCATTAAGCTTTTGACAGCCACCAACCCACTAATGGCCATTGGGCTTTGGTTGATTTTTAATTATTTATAATATATACGTATTTTACATTTTTATAATTGTTTAATCATTATTTTATTTGTATTTGCATATCTCATTTTAGGATGTGTTCCGTGAATGTATCCGTGGCATCACAGACCCTATCAGAATACCAGCGCTGAGTTTTTTTTTTTAATACCTATATCGCAGCATATGCTGAAATAGGGACCTTTATGGCCTAGCACAGATTAAATTATGTCAGCTTTTGCTAATTAATTTTGATTACTGTTTGTTTTAATTTCTTTACTTTTCTGCTTGTCTCGTGCGAGTCCCAAATAAATACTTTTCTTTCTTTCTTTTCTTTAAAAGTATCCTGTCTATCTATTTAATTTAATTTTGTTTTTATACATTAATTTGTGGTTTTGGTCACGTTTCTTACGTGGCAGACTGTACAATATTTGTTATCTGCACTTATTTGGTGTAAAAATCAAATATTTTTACACAACTGTAAGTGCATATTCTAAATTATTGGGAACCATAACTCAATCACGAAACTTTGAAGTTTTAGGTATTTAGAAATAAGAATAAAGTATTTTGCAATATTCAAATGTTTAATTGAAGTCTGGATTACAACATAGCAAACAGTAGCAAAATTACAATGTAATTCATGACAAGACTCAGGAGGCTTAATTGTAACTCAGCGTCTACGTAGAACATGCCACACACTCGTATTTTGCTAAATGAAGCTCGATGTAAGCGCAGTACGTTCTTGCATCGCTTTTTCTCTTGAGCTGTCAGTTGGTAAAGTAAAATTAAACAATTATTTCACATTAAAAATTGGCGTGACTAAGCAATCCTTTTATAAATTACCTGAACAATTTGATTTCAATATGAGTCCACATGAATCTTGAACATTTTGAATAGCTAGGTAAAGTTTTTCGCATTGCATGCTCAGAATTGCCTGCCAACCCAAATCCTTAACCATCCAACTTAACATGGGTAAGCACAATATAGCTGCTCCTTTCTAAAAAAAGATCCTTGTTACAAGAGATGTCAGAAGATTCCTATGAATCAAGACTTCAGATTTAAATTGATAAGTAGGAAGAAGAAAAAGAAGATTAGAAGGAGGAAGATTTTTCAATCTTCAAACATCACACATAAATATTAGTAATGTAGAATGTCGTCAGGACAAATATAACGACACACCACGTGATAGTGTTTTCTGAATACCACAACGTGGCTAAAATATAGGACGGAACTACTTTATGAAGAGAACTCATTGGCGTATGTGAACCATATCAGCCTTCATAATATGACTGAGCGCACGCTTTTTCCACAATAGACCTCGTCCATCGTTTTAAATAAACGTGATCGAGACCGATAGTAGCTTCATTTTGGTTAAAATAGGAAACCAAGAGTTATGAGCTGTTTAAGACAAGTGACAATTTTATTATAAACCGTGAGATAATAAACGGATGCACAAAAAAATATAAATATTACTTACTACACCATCATTAATGACGGCAATTTTAAAAATTTCTATTGCTACCTGAACGTAAACCAGGGAATGAACGAATGCTTCTATAATATGATAAAGTATCTGAAAAGTGTCACAAAAAATAACAATAGAAGATGGAAGGCGAGTTTCTTTTATGCAGATGTAAGCTCTCCTTCTCTCTCTCTTAGTCCAGAGTGAATGCGCAGTGACTAAGACTGGAGTAGGACGAGTTGTTGTAGCAGGCAGTTATTTCCTCAGAAGTTCCGAACATTGGATGAAGGTTTATTGATGTTGTTAGACAGGTCAATATTGCATTTCTATGGGACCAATCGGAACGCATATTCACTTGAAAAATATTTATTCAAATCGATTCATAAATGACAGAGTTATTATAAATACCACCGAATTGGGAACCTACTCCTTTTTAGAAAGTCGGTAAAAAAATTTTTTATGATGAATATTGTTTTGGTTTCGCCATCCCCGCCATGAAGTTCGGTAGCTATGAATGTCAGTGTAGCTGCAACAACTGTTGAAGACTAAGATTGAGTGAAATCCGCTCTTTCTGACGCTCGGTGCCGCCGCTCGCCACGTCCGTCGCTTCCTATATACGCAAGCGATTTCTTATGTTTGTATATTTTTCGCCCACAGGGCAGCTGTGGGCGCATCAACTTCTCACTCTGATTGAAATCTTACATTAAAAAACTTTGTAACAATTTTTTGGTTTTTCGATTGCCGTTAGCACATATTTCAGGTACTTACATAATGCTGAAAACATATTTTGTAGATGTTATAACACTCAAGTATATCAACGTAAGCTTGTAACATTTCTATTCCAAAATGTTCTTTGTACACGCATTCCGTTCCTTGAATATTCCTAGCATTAATGTTCCAAAGAACAACTTTATGTTCCAAAACTTCGATGACACGACCAGCATAAATAACATTAAGATCAATGCTAATCAAAATGTTGAGACAGAATGTTGTATAGAATGATGAATTTTGCCGTGTAGAAAAAAATGTGAAAAGAGAGACGTATCCGCACAGGAACGCAATAACAATAACCCAATTCCAAATGATAAAATTATTAAAACTAGTCTCATTGTTAAGAAATCTGTGCACTTTTTGAAACTTTAAGACGAACTTGATACTTTTTTTAGTGTAAGCTATCGCAATCATGAAGTTCATAATGAATAAGCCACAATAAAAGATGCCGTCAAAGTAAATGCTGGCATAAAGAAACACGTTACAACCTAGACACTCTTCCATAATACATTGTCTATAGGTGCGGAATACAAACGACGACACAAACACTAGTGTTCCAAGCATTGAAACTAAATTAGAGACACTACTATTTGGGTATATTAAATTATTTTTTATACAATATTTAGGACAGAACATGATATATTGCATAAGATTCAAAGGCGAGAGCATAGACTGAACATCTTTGTCGACGCCATCGTTTAAAACAAAACATATAGGATTTTCATGTTTGACATTATACGTCAACCTCATTTTGAACCTATACCTACCGGCATAGAAACACAAATGATAGCGATAAGAGTCGAAAACAAAATGTATGAACAAACCATAATTAGTTTATTTTCTACGACAATAATGGATGGAATAAATAATATAATAATATATATATATATATAATAAGACAAAGATAGAGCACTCTGAGAGCCAAGACTAAATGACTTTCTTTCAGCTGTGTAATCTCAATAACTAGATGTGTGGGATAGACAAACGCAAGGGATGTCTGTTGATGGATGGGTATGGATCTTAACAAACCGAGACTTCTCCGTGCCTCGGAAAGCACGGTAAGCCGTTATTCCCGACTGTCATTAATTTTTTTTCGAGATTTTGTTTAGAAAATCTAACACCAATCTTGCCAAGGAGTAGCATGTTACATACACGGTTAATGGGTTGTAGACGTCTAGTAGGCAGCCGCTCCACGTAAAATAGTGGTATTCAGCTGAATCCGGTTTGACTGAAAGCCGACCCTAATTTAGTTGAGAATAGGCTAAGCAGATGGTGATCACGCGAAATTTCACTAAGGCTTGTCAATCGCATATATTGTTGACTTTATACAATCCCAATCACTACGCTCTTGCTGATCAAATGTTACGTAATATATAATGTCTGTAGACGATAGATTTAGCCAGTAGAAATACATAGAAAATATATTATCGATGACTCCCACGCAGAAGGTCGGGACATTATTTTTAACTAAAATCGTTATTTTGTGCCATTACAACCATCCTAAATAGTATTACGTATTACTAAAATCCAAATTTTAAATCTTATATAAATAATGAGTTTTTAATGGATAATGGTCTTAACATTTAAACGCTCCCGCGCATAAAGTCGCACGGATAGTTCCGACGGTATGCTCCGATCAATTGGACCGCGGCCAGCCAATCAGTTTGTTTTTTTTTGCAATAAAAAATTATAATAACGTGATTTGTGAGTTAAGAAGACTGAATTATGTTCTTATGATGAATGTTATTTTAATAAAATTTATTTGAGCTGAAATTTTACGGTGGTTTTTATTCATCAAGTACGACCCCCTTTTAGAGAGATACGATTGTTTGCAGGACGCATAATCATAATACGATTTATGAACGCATAAATTGTAACAATAAGATACGACCTTTTTTATTAAGTTTTAAGGTTGTCGGTTACTACAATTCCATATAATATCATACATCCTTTAACCAATAATTGACAGCATACAAAATCTTTCACAATACATTTTATCACTAACGTAAACAAAAAATGCTATCCAGAATTATTTTTTTTTAGGATTTTGACCTAATGCGAGGGAGGCGTCGATTATAGTTCCTCGTTCCAAAGGGTTAATGAAGAAACTCGATGAACATTCAAGAAACTCCATGCAATAAATAAATACCCTTTATTGTTGTTTCTTTATGCTTAAGTACTTATAACAACTAATGCAATTTTTGAATTTAACTTAAACTATAGGCAAATAGTTGTTTGTCCCCAACAGCTTGTCTGTCGACAAAGGCCACATATAAAAACTTTCACGCACTTGTCTCTTGCTACACGTTAGGTCAGCAATTTTCTCTCTAATTGTGTTTCGTTGCTTACTGCATTCATTGGAAGCCGAAATATAAGCACGCTTAATTAAATCGCAGTCTCCTTGGCTAACCAATCGCAAGTGCCGTTTCTGATGACGTAAAGGGTACATTTTACTTTACTCTTATCACCAATGACTGAAGTTTTTGCGTCAACAGAGCCCGAAAATCTAAAGGTTCATTGGTAGTCGTAGGAAAAAAGACATATGTATATACACTCGAGAGCAATAAACTGGAATCACTTCATTGCACATTACTATGCAATGAACTTTGGCGTGTGGTATATCATTTGAAAGCAAATTTTGTTAGCTTTCATCTTCTAACCAAACCAAAGATAACCGAAGATTATACACCTTATATAATGGAATCTAAAAACTCGACATTAATTTTTAAAACAAAACACCATATTGTTTGTACCTGTCCTGAAACCCTATTAGAAGTGGGCATTTATGAAAATTCGTCATCAGTCCAACGTCTTACGTTCACTGGAAATACTGAAGGTAAAAAAAAATGGAAACCACACTAATCGAAGCCGCTGAAGTCATCATCCTAATCCAGCAAGGGTTGTCTCAGCATACTGGTGCGCGATGAAGTAATTCCAGTTTATTGCTCCCGAGTGTGTATAGGAATAGCACATCGTTTTTAGAACTTTACCTGATTGTAATAAGGTGTTAAACAGGTCAGTGAGGTGAGGTAACAAAGTGGTCGAGCCGATTTTACGCGCTTCGGTAGTAATTCCGTCTTCCCCAAGACTTCTTTTATAGCGCATTGTAGTGAGAGCTTTGAGCACTTCATAGCCATTTATTGGGGGAATGAAATCTGATGGATTTTAATCAGTATTGATTTCGGATCGGAGTACAATGACTTGTAGAATGATGAATAAAATTATATTGAAGCATTTGTTACAAAAAACCAAATTGTAGCAATACGACAGTGTAGTTAGTAAGAAGACTCATCAGACTTAATTGTAGCGCAGCGTCTACGTAGAACAGGCCACATGCACGTATCCTGCTGAATGATGCTCGATGCAAGCGCCGTACATTTTTACAGAGCCTTTTCTGGTCATCTGGGAAAATTTTATTAGTATATTTTTGTAGATGTAATTTTGTGCATCAATTAGTTTAGGATATTACCTGAACAATTCGACTTCAGAATCTGTGCACAAGAATGTTGAGAACTTTTGATGGTTAAATAAAATTTCTCGCAATGCTGGCTCACCAATGTTTGCCATAACAAATTCTTCAACATCCAAAATAGTACAGACAGTGACCCTGTAGTTGAAACATCCTTAAAAAAGGCATTATAATAAAGTTTGCAACGCTTACACAGTTAAAATATTAAATAATTCAATATTGATCACTTGGTTTAATGAGTTAAATGAAAAATGGGTATATCTAAAGAGGAAGAGAATGTCAGAAAGCGCCATCAATGATTAAAAAATGTGTGGAAATCGGTTGGAATGATATAGCAATGTGACGCGGAAGGGCTATGAAGATAAAAAGTGGTAAAAATATAATTGTGTACGAATGCGAATATACACGCACACAGTCTCACCATGTGCATTCATTGTTGACTGTGTTTAGTCCGAACGTTGTCCGTCCGTTTGATTTAAAAAATATTGAACATGTATTTTTTGCTATTTCAAATCGATTTAAACTGATAAAGATATCAAATTTAATCGATTCAAAGCATCGTCTCATCAAAGTTCAAAAGTGGGGTTGGTGACGTCCCGTTTTAGTTAGTGTATTATCGCGTGACGTCGCGTGAGTTTTCATCGCATGGATTGTTTTCAGTTTTTTGTTTACGTGAAAAAATAAAAAAATACGTGTGCAATATTTTTGCAAATCGGAACAAATGAAAGGGTTCTGAACGAATTATATTTTTTAACTTTTAAAACATAGACTTCTTATAGGTGTTCCTGTAATCTATAGGTAAAGACCTACTTTTTGGAGATAAAAGGGGGAATGGTCAAATTTCATCTATTTTAACCGACTTACGACTAGTAGGTAATCAATCCGACCCGTATGTATGTCAGTTTTTGTATAATATACAAAAACTCCACTTGGCACACCTGTTAAGAAGCATGTATAGCGTGTATGGACTACAGGTATGTAGTATACCTGCTTCTAAACACGTGTGCCAAATTTCATAAGTGTATGTACGTGTGTTTGTGTATTTGTTTGTAGGTATGTTTGTATATTATATACATATATGTTTTTCCGAGCATATCTCAAAAACTATAAGTCGTATTGCAATTTAGTTGGACTTAGGACACAGCGCAAGTTTAATTAAATTCGATTCAGTAGTTTTTGAGATAGAGAGTTAAGTGTGTATCAGTCACTAGAACAACGTGTCGTTGGCTTAGCAACATAATTCTAAAACATGTCATTATGTACATATATTCTTTCAATGTTCGCATGCAGTTAGGCTCTAGCTATTTAATCTCGATGAAAATTACAACTGAAAAAAAAAAGAAATAAAAGGTCGGTGCCAGTCTTAATATTTAATTTTGGATTAAACGTTGACACTTAGTATAGTATAACGGTATACCCCGCCTCCCACAGGCACGCTGGCACCGAAGTCAAAATAAATAGTTGACTCATATTACTTCAGTTTTCTTAAAAGATAAAACTTTTGTTTCTCTCTTATTACTATTTTATCTTTATTAACTTCGTAATGGTATATTTAAACATGATCAAATACTTTTGAGACCCTTATGATGAGCTCTTTGATTTAATATTTCAAACGGTATAGTTGGAAAAACTTTTTTTTGTGCTTCTTATAGGGCCACTTTTTAGGGGGAAACCCTAAAAAGTGGCCCTAATTTCAAAATTTATTTATTTTCGTGACACATTCGTGTTTGAGTCATAGAGTGTTATATGTGTGCCAAATTTCAACTGAATCGGTCCAATACATTCGGAGGAAATAAACTGTGACAGACAGATAGACAGACAACCTAGTGATCCGTAAAGAGTCCGTGTATAAGGGTTTCGTTTTTCCATACAGAGATTATGAACCCTAAAAACACTATTATTGAAAAAAACGTATTGTGCTGACGATATGAATGTACACATAATATGTAAAGATGACGAAAATATGTTGCTTATACTCACTGTGTTATTGATTACCACGCCATGTTTTAGCATTTCAATTGTTTCTTGAATATATATGAGGGAGTGTGTGAATGCTTCCAAAATGTAATAAAATATCTGAAATATTTTTTTTTGATTATTCTCTTTCATTAACAGCTTAAGTGATGATTTTTTTTTTTTTTGTAAAATAGAGCTTCGCATATGGGAACTTACAAAATGCTGAAAACAATCTTTGTAAATGTTGAAACACTCCAAAATGTCAGCGTAAGCCTCAAATAGTTTTTTGCTGTATTTTTCTCCATGCGTTTCTTGTTTTTCTTGAGAATGTAATAGTTGTGAACTCCAGAGAATAACTTTGTGCTCCAACAATTTTAGCATTCGAATGGCATAGAGTACATTGAAATCAAAAACGATTAAACCAAAGCAAGTACATACTGCATAAAAAGACACTCCTATTTGAACACAAAAACCAGTCATTATAGAGATATAAACACCGAGAGCCAGGACTACAAGAACCCAATTCAAAATTATGAAACGGTTAAAACTAATTTCATTGTTGAGAAACCTGTGCACTTTTTGAAAAGTAAGGACAAACTTGACAGATTTTTTGGTTTTAATTATTCCAATCACGCTATTCATACAGAATCCTAAGCCATAGTAGATAGTGTCAAAACTAGAAGTCACATACATAAAAGTAGATTTTCCAAGAAAATCTTGGTAAAACGTCGTCATATTATCGCGAATTAGGAACGAGAAAAATAATACTAAAGTTGCTATTACTGAAACCAAGTTGGAGATTAAAGAATTTCGAGTTATGATGTTCTCTTTGATTCGGTATTTTGGGCAGAAACTTATATATTGCATCAGATTCAAAGGCAAAAACATTGCCTGCACATCTTTGTCCACTATATTGCTGTAATTATTAATATTTGAATGAAATTTTTGTTTGTAATTTCGAATGATCTCCATTTCCAATAGGTTACTAATGATAGCTCACAAGCAACCAATCGATGGTATATGTCACAAGTGGGCGCATTTCTATCTCATTATGATAATATGGATATTGGAATCCATATTTAAGTAGTTTACTGAATTGCTACCTGTTTACATAACATATTATAACACCGTTTATAATATGTTATCTTTTTCGATACATTTAATGTCATAGTTTCAGATAAATTATTGTTTTTATTTTTGGGACAGCCCCCCAAGTCTATCTTCACAAACTGACAGAAAGCCACTCCCAAAAGCCGGTTCTAGTCTGCTTTATCCTATTGACAATAACCCTCTAAAATTGAATAAGTTTGCTTTATTTGAAGCGATAAAGTGAAAAAAACCGCTTCTCTTGTTGCTGAAACCTGCTAAGAACCTAAATTTTGTCAGAACTCTCAAGAACTATTGTCATTGTATTACAAATCCACAGATCAATTGGCTTTTACTTACGAATTCTTGATCTAACTGACTTTAAGAGCATTTCATCAAGTATCTTGCTTAGCAATAAATTCATTCGTTTCTAAGATTAACATTTATGAAACACCGTCAGGAATAAACGCTCTTAAACAGAAGCAATAATCATAACTTCCCTAAAGTAATGAAATATTTTCTTAACCCTGCGTGCACCACATGGGTTTTAATAGACCCTAACAACGAATCGTTATGAATATGTCAATATTCATGCGGCTATTTCAGACCTGACTTGACCTGTAAGGTGTCGGACGTAAAAGAATAGCACCATCCCATCTCTTCCCGTGGGTGTCGGAATAGGCCCCCCTGGAGGAGGCCTATGTCTCTATGTCCAGCAGTGGACGTCTTTCGGCTGGTATGATGGTGATGATTTCAGACCTTTGAGTTGCTGGAGTTGCAATGTTGCCAAATTAACGCAGAATGTACATATATTATCTTCCATAAAAATACCACATTATAGCAAGGTATTGAGATTGTAACTAAAAAGATGTTCAGAAACTATAAATACTGTTGTAAACGATATGAAAATAGGCTTGCAGCATGCTAACTTTAATTGTAAAAATTGTAGGGATTTGAAGCGGCCCAATCTCATGAAAACTAACTTTCCGATAAATTCATGTGGCTTATAATATCAACTTTATATATAATAAAAGATTTCTATGTTTTGTTCCTTTATTTAAAAAAAAGCTAACATGTTGATTACGTTACACGGTTTATTATACTGAAAAAAAAACCGAACCTTCATTTCAAATAACTTATATCGTTACCAGATTATTGTATGGATATAAGAGACCCCACATGGTTTGGGATATAACTTTTATGCACGTGGTTCACAGAAGGTTAATGTATTTACAGTAGTAGTACTGTAAATACATTAACCTTCTGTGACGGTAGCGTCATATACATTTGAACACACATGGTCGCCCATATTTAGTAATTGTGAGAACTTTTAATTTCAGAATTTTTCTGTCTAAAGTACTATTAAGTTCGACTTATATTTGCTGCAGTGAATTCAAATAATAATGGAGACTCTAAACAAGAACACTGATCACGAAATTGGGATAAGAAATAAAATTACTATAAACAATCAGATCGATAAAGATGTTCAGCGAATTTTCCTACCTCTTGATTTGATGCAAATTCTACTGCTTAATCCCAAATATTACATCAAGAACAATTTTATAAATCCTAATAATTCCATTAATAAATTCATAATTATAGTTGGCACAACAATATTCCTGACTGTATATTTTTATCGAATTTTAGAAATATTATTAGATGATAATTTCAAGCGATACAATTCAATTAATTTTCTGTTTTTTGCATCTTTCTTCGATTTCATTTATCGATGCGTGGGATTCTTTATGAACTTGATCATCGGCATAACTGGAAGTAAAAACAGCGTTATTTTTGTTTTGTACTTTCAAGATGTACATAGATTTATTAATGATAAAGCTTGTCTCAAACAGTTCGTCAAAAGAACTTGGATCAGTATTGCCGCAATCTTTGGGTTTTATGTCTTTTCATTTTTTTATCTATATATAATTTTTCTCAAGCCACCTTGGAATGTCATTCTTTACGTATTGATTACGGTGATTTTTTATTCACATTTAATATATGCAATCAGACTAGCTAGGATATTGACGGATAAAGTTGTGCTGTGGAATATTAAATTATTACTGGGCCAGAATGGTAGTAATAAAGAAGAGACGAAGAAAATGTTTAAGACTTATGATCAAATATTAAATTGCTACAAGATTATTATAAATAATTATCAACACGTTGTGAGTGCCAATTATATATATAATTAATATCATTATTATTTCGTTTATTCAATTTTCTTAACAGATACATCTACATTTTTAAATATTTCTTTTCATATATTTTTTTTCAATAATTATGGTAGTTGGTGACGATCATGAAAGTATGTAGATTTTTACCACTACAGCTACTTATATTTCATGATTTTTGCATTTTTGAGCTTTCATTATAATTAACCCTGACAAAATAGACGAAAAAAAGTGTTGAGTTTGCATTAGTTGCCAACAAACTAGATTTTTGTACAGATCTTAAACACGTCATTGCAAATGCTATGTGAAACCAGCGTTGTGGCTCTGTCTCGCACACGAGTCCCAGCATAATGCTGAGCGATGGCCGTTTTGCACGAATGTGACGGATATCTTCCCAACTTGCACAACTTTTGCGATTCATTTTTTTTTTTGGTATGTTTGTCGCAAATAAACTCTTTTTCTTTCTAAAAAATCTCTATCGATTGATCCCGCTTGAACTATGTTTTATCCAAAGTAAACGGTGAGGGCTACTCGAAAAATGGATGGGGGAAAGTTTTGAGATCGTGAAATTCTGTACCAAAAAGATATCAATACTTTTTTCCCTACGAGGCACCGTTCTCAAGTTATAGCGAATTTAAACCTAGAAAATACGAATATGCACTTATATGTGCCCAGTATGCGTGATGGGTCATCCATTTGAAGAAAAAAAAAATTAAAAGCTTTATGCTCGTGAAGTGGGATTGCGTGTTTGAGTAAAATGATGGGCCAGAAATTTAATCGTATGAAATTGAAACGCGCTGATAAAATATTACCTTTAGTAACTATGTATGTACAGTATCATGAAAATCCATGATTAGAAGCTACCGATAGCTCCTGTAAGTATTATATTTTTGTACACATTTGCTCAAAAAATGCATTTACGAAGCCTTTGTGCCGACTGATATCTGAAAACGACGTATTTAATTAAGACTTGTACAAAAATCCAGCTTGTCGGTAATTTTAATAATTGAAACACATATAATCTCAGTATATTTTCAGAATGTTTTTTTTTTAAATAATGATTTTTGACTTCATTGTAAATAATAGAAATTGTCTTGGCTAATCTATATAGCAATATATAACCCAAAGGTTGACTGGTAGAGAATGCCTTGATGCATTAAGTCCGCCCATGTACCACTATTGTACATAAAGTTTAAATAAATAAATAAATAAATAATTTCCAGGTCTTATATCAAACAATAGACGTTATTTGCCTAGGTTTGATTAATATCAACATTGTCATTCTGTACCTCAAATATAATTTTATTAAAACGGTGAGTCATTTATTGTTTTTTGAGGAATTATAGTTTCCAGTTTTATTCCAATAAATCTTAACATAAGCAATCATTCACGAATCTTGATAAAACACGACAGTAACAAAATATTGTATTTATTATTCTTGACGTAATTATGAGACTTCTTTATTACATTATTTTTAAATTCTAATCGGACACTCCAAATAACCATTCTTGATTAATTTTTAAAATTTCTACATTTATGTAGATGACTTCTAAAGATATACATATATATCTTCTTATTGTATTGCTTCCAGCGGGAAAATCATTTTACTTCTATATTTTATCTTGCTTGGCTATTAAAAGCCTGGGTGATACAAATCTCACTCAGTCTGCAGCTCGAGGCATTCTATGAAGCTGTCAAGTACGCTCAAAATACTTGTGTAAATATTTTGGCTTCAAACTGTACAGGTATATGTTTTACATTTTATGGAATAGTGTTTATGGTATAAATTATAATTGTTTTGTGAGATCCTTGACGCTGTATTTTTGATCATGGGTATGAAGGCGTTATAATTATTAAAAAAGCGTACATAACAATTCAGTCTTATGTTTAATCAGAACCTCAATAAATTGACAACCCGACTTAACGAGGAGCATTGCGGTACCCAGTTACTATGCTAGGCAGTTACTCAGTCACCCTATTTAAATACGGTAGGTATTTATTTATTTATTTATAAGGTTCACCCACAGCACATATATGGACATAGATACATTGAGTCTTATGGTAATATTCTAATATATATGCCAATTACGGGCAAACACAACATTGACAAAAACACGCCAGATTATTTATATTATTATAGTATTAGGCAACATCATTTTAGGATGGAAACCAAAATCAACATCGTTGGGAAAAGGGACGGCATTTAAATTTTTAATTAATAGGAAACTGTTTAGATCATTCTAGTTCAATTTTGCCTCAATACCTGAACGGTTTTGGGAAACTATGATGGAATAGGAAACTAGTGGGATAAACATTTTTGATTTTCCCACCCGTGACACCGTTGGCCAATACTGCTCTTTTTTATCTTCTCTATTAAAAAGTGCAGTATTGGCTCACAATTTAAATTTATTTATTTTATCTTCAGGTGATCAAAGGAAGTTGTGCAAAAATGTCCTGCGATTGCATCGTGCATCATTTATCAAGATGAGTGCGTGTGGCTTGTTCTACGTAGATATTTGTCACCCATTCAATTTGACGTCTCTTCTTTCTCACTATACTGTTGTGCTCTTGCAGTTTGCTTTCCAGCAAAATTGATTTACAAAAATTGCTAACCTTATATATATTTAAATTGTTGTGGTTTTAAAGAAGACGTAATGGCAAGAACTGAAAAGAGTTTGCTTAAATGGTATGTTTATATGAGAGAATGGCTGAACAGCGACTAACAAAATTAATTTAAAAGACAGACCAGATCAATGAACGTATATGGTATATGAAGCAAAGGAGTATGTGTGGATAGATACAGGCGCCGTTCTACAGTTTCTACCTACTCCCGTAGCAAAAATGCGTGATAAAATGTGTATTGTATACTAACAAAATTAAGTGCTGAGTTTGATCTTATTGAAATAAATGCCTAATAGTCTTATCTTTTATATTTTATTTCATGAATTCCTTCCCTTAAACAATATTTATAACGGAGAAAGAACCTCCGTAGTGTTTTTAAAAAGTGTGACGTCAATATAAACCAACGCAAGTTGCTCACAGATATCCCAGTCAGAGAAAGTTCTTTCTGTTCTTGCAGATATAACGACGAGAATCAATGAGGCAGGTGCAGAGCGCGCACCGCCTGTCAGAATGGCCGTATCGGCGCAATTACAATAATTTGTCATTACAAGTAATAAAATAATTAAGATTCATAATTAGAATGTCCAAAAATTAGTAGATTGATTACTTTAAGTTTATTACGATGTAAAATTAAAGTTAAACTGCTGTCAATGTCACTATTCCTGTTATTGTAATTTAATTGTTTCAATATTTTACTTAAAATCTTGAGTACACGTGCACGTGGGAGGGGCGAACCCTATAAATACGGTCGTATTGTCAGCGCGCGACACTCGGGCATTCCCCTCTCCCTCGTCCGATCACCATGTATGGCAAACCGATCCCCTGGGAGAAGCAAGCCAAATACCTGGGGATCATCCTGGACTGCCACCTCACCTTCGTAGAGCACATAAGGTAGGCCCTTTCTCACGCCGCCTTCGCTCAGGGAAGGCTTCATTTCATCACGAACGCCCGTAGCCTTCCTGTGCAAAATCACGGGTGCCCTCTACTATGTCCGAAATGAGACTACATGTAGATCTCAAATTGCCCACCATACAGCAGTTCATGAAACGCATAGCCAAACGTTTCTTCGACACTGCTGTAAAACACTGTAACCCCCTTATCGCATCGGCCGCCCGATACGAACCCTCCCGCATCTCCAAGGTACGCCGTCCGAGGCTTACCCTTGTCACGCCTGACGACTCTACCACTCTCCTCCAAGGGAGTCGCAAAGAGACCAGCACTCTTCGCAAACCACGACCGCCGTACTTCCGCCCTCGCCGCCAGCTATGCTGACGTCACACTTTTTAAAAACACTACGGAGGTTCTTTCTCCGTTATAAATATTGTTTAAGGGAAGGAATTCATGAAATAAAATATAAAAGATAAGACTATTAGGCATTTATTTCAATAAGATCAAACTCAGCACTTAATTTTGTTAGTATACAATACACATTTTATCACGCATTTTTGCTACGGGAGTAGGTAGAAACTGTAGAACGGCGCCTGTATCTATCCACACATACTCCTTTGCTTCATATACCATATACGTTCATTGATCTGGTCTGTCTTTTAAATTAATTTTGTTAGTCGCTGTTCAGCCATTCTCTCATATAAACATACCATTTAAGCAAACTCTTTTCAGTTCTTGCCATTACGTCTTCTTTAAAACCACAACAATTTAAATATATATAAGGTTAGCAATTTTTGTAAATCAATTTTGCTGGAAAGCAAACTGCAAGAGCACAACAGTATAGTGAGAAAGAAGAGACGTCAAATTGAATGGGTGACAAATATCTACGTAGAACAAGCCACACGCACTCATCTTGATAAATGATGCACGATGCAATCGCAGGACATTTTTGCACAACTTCCTTTGATCACCTGAAGATAAAATAAATAAATTTAAATTGTGAGCCAATACTGCACTTTTTAATAGAGAAGATAAAAAAGAGCAGTATTGGCCAACGGTGTCACGGGTGGGAAAATCAAAAATGTTTATCCCACTAGTTTCCTATTCCATCATAGTTTCCCAAAACCGTTCAGGTATTGAGGCAAAATTGAACTAGAATGATCTAAACAGTTTCCTATTAATTAAAAATTTAAATGCCGTCCCTTTTCCCAACGATGTTGATTTTGGTTTCCATCCTAAAATGATGTTGCCTAATACTATAATAATATAAATAATCTGGCGTGTTTTTGTCAATGTTGTGTTTGCCCGTAATTGGCATATATATTAGAATATTACCATAAGACTCAATGTATCTATGTCCATATATGTGCTGTGGGTGAACCTTATAAATAAATAAATAAATACCTACCGTATTTAAATAGGGTGACTGAGTAACTGCCTAGCATAGTAACTGGGTACCGCAATGCTCCTCGTTAAGTCGGGTTGTCAATTTATTGAGGTTCTGATTAAACATAAGACTGAATTGTTATGTACGCTTTTTTAATAATTATAACGCCTTCATACCCATGATCAAAAATACAGCGTCAAGGATCTCACAAAACAATTATAATTTATACCATAAACACTATTCCATAAAATGTAAAACATATACCTGTACAGTTTGAAGCCAAAATATTTACACAAGTATTTTGAGCGTACTTGACAGCTTCATAGAATGCCTCGAGCTGCAGACTGAGTGAGATTTGTATCACCCAGGCTTTTAATAGCCAAGCAAGATAAAATATAGAAGTAAAATGATTTTCCCGCTGGAAGCAATACAATAAGAAGATATATATGTATATCTTTAGAAGTCATCTACATAAATGTAGAAATTTTAAAAATTAATCAAGAATGGTTATTTGGAGTGTCCGATTAGAATTTAAAAATAATGTAATAAAGAAGTCTCATAATTACGTCAAGAATAATAAATACAATATTTTGTTACTGTCGTGTTTTATCAAGATTCGTGAATGATTGCTTATGTTAAGATTTATTGGAATAAAACTGGAAACTATAATTCCTCAAAAAACAATAAATGACTCACCGTTTTAATAAAATTATATTTGAGGTACAGAATGACAATGTTGATATTAATCAAACCTAGGCAAATAACGTCTATTGTTTGATATAAGACCTGGAAATTATACATTGCTATATAGATTAGCCAAGACAATTTCTATTATTTACAATGAAGTCAAAAATCATTATTTAAAAAAAAAACATTCTGAAAATATACTGAGATTATATGTGTTTCAATTATTAAAATTACCGACAAGCTGGATTTTTGTACAAGTCTTAATTAAATACGTCGTTTTCAGATATCAGTCGGAAAGTCGCAACAATCTTTGACGTTCCTTATATGAAAATAGCGCAAATTTGCAAATGACGCCCCAGGCGCGTGGTTAAAATTAGAACTACATCTTTCGCCTCATATTCTCTTTAGTATTAAAATGAGACAAACGTATTGAGCAAAAGCGCTTTCAAGGAGGTTTGATCATTCAGCTTATTTTTCCAGTAATGTGAAACTCCTTGGTAGAATTCTTATATTTGTTAATTGTAATTAAAAAAAAACCGTAATGGATACGCACGGCGCTACACAAAGAGGAGTGCTGTTAAATACGTACTTAGATGAGAGAACTTACATATTTTAATTTCGTAATTTTTTAACTTTCGAACAATGTACAAAGGCTTCGTAAATGCATTTTTTGAGCAAATGTGTACAAAAATATAATACTTACAGGAGCTATCGGTAGCTTCTAATCATGGATTTTCATGATACTGTACATACATAGTTACTAAAGGTAATATTTTATCAGCGCGTTTCAATTTCATACGATTAAATTTCTGGCCCATCATTTTACTCAAACACGCAATCCCACTTCACGAGCATAAAGCTTTTAATTTTTTTTTTCTTCAAATGGATGACCCATCACGCATACTGGGCACATATAAGTGCATATTCGTATTTTCTAGGTTTAAATTCGCTATAACTTGAGAACGGTGCCTCGTAGGGAAAAAAGTATTGATATCTTTTTGGTACAGAATTTCACGATCTCAAAACTTTCCCCCATCCATTTTTCGAGTAGCCCTCACCGTTTACTTTGGATAAAACATAGTTCAAGCGGGATCAATCGATAGAGATTTTTTAGAAAGAAAAAGAGTTTATTTGCGACAAACATACCAAAAAAAAAATGAATCGCAAAAGTTGTGCAAGTTGGGAAGATATCCGTCACATTCGTGCAAAACGGCCATCGCTCAGCATTATGCTGGGACTCGTGTGCGAGACAGAGCCACAACGCTGGTTTCACATAGCATTTGCAATGACGTGTTTAAGATCTGTACAAAAATCTAGTTTGTTGGCAACTAATGCAAACTCAACACTTTTTTTCGTCTATTTTGTCAGGGTTAATTATAATGAAAGCTCAAAAATGCAAAAATCATGAAATATAAGTAGCTGTAGTGGTAAAAATCTACATACTTTCATGATCGTCACCAACTACCATAATTATTGAAAAAAAATATATGAAAAGAAATATTTAAAAATGTAGATGTATCTGTTAAGAAAATTGAATAAACGAAATAATAATGATATTAATTATATATATAATTGGCACTCACAACGTGTTGATAATTATTTATAATAATCTTGTAGCAATTTAATATTTGATCATAAGTCTTAAACATTTTCTTCGTCTCTTCTTTATTACTACCATTCTGGCCCAGTAATAATTTAATATTCCACAGCACAACTTTATCCGTCAATATCCTAGCTAGTCTGATTGCATATATTAAATGTGAATAAAAAATCACCGTAATCAATACGTAAAGAATGACATTCCAAGGTGGCTTGAGAAAAATTATATATAGATAAAAAAATGAAAAGACATAAAACCCAAAGATTGCGGCAATACTGATCCAAGTTCTTTTGACGAACTGTTTGAGACAAGCTTTATCATTAATAAATCTATGTACATCTTGAAAGTACAAAACAAAAATAACGCTGTTTTTACTTCCAGTTATGCCGATGATCAAGTTCATAAAGAATCCCACGCATCGATAAATGAAATCGAAGAAAGATGCAAAAAACAGAAAATTAATTGAATTGTATCGCTTGAAATTATCATCTAATAATATTTCTAAAATTCGATAAAAATATACAGTCAGGAATATTGTTGTGCCAACTATAATTATGAATTTATTAATGGAATTATTAGGATTTATAAAATTGTTCTTGATGTAATATTTGGGATTAAGCAGTAGAATTTGCATCAAATCAAGAGGTAGGAAAATTCGCTGAACATCTTTATCGATCTGATTGTTTATAGTAATTTTATTTCTTATCCCAATTTCGTGATCAGTGTTCTTGTTTAGAGTCTCCATTATTATTTGAATTCACTGCAGCAAATATAAGTCGAACTTAATAGTACTTTAGACAGAAAAATTCTGAAATTAAAAGTTCTCACAATTACTAAATATGGGCGACCATGTGTGTTCAAATGTATATGACGCTACCGTCACAGAAGGTTAATGTATTTACAGTACTACTACTGTAAATACATTAACCTTCTGTGAACCACGTGCATAAAAGTTATATCCCAAACCATGTGGGGTCTCTTATATCCATACAATAATCTGGTAACGATATAAGTTATTTGAAATGAAGGTTCGGTTTTTTTTTCAGTATAATAAACCGTGTAACGTAATCAACATGTTAGCTTTTTTTTAAATAAAGGAACAAAACATAGAAATCTTTTATTATATATAAAGTTGATATTATAAGCCACATGAATTTATCGGAAAGTTAGTTTTCATGAGATTGGGCCGCTTCAAATCCCTACAATTTTTACAATTAAAGTTAGCATGCTGCAAGCCTATTTTCATATCGTTTACAACAGTATTTATAGTTTCTGAACATCTTTTTAGTTACAATCTCAATACCTTGCTATAATGTGGTATTTTTATGGAAGATAATATATGTACATTCTGCGTTAATTTGGCAACATTGCAACTCCAGCAACTCAAAGGTCTGAAATCATCACCATCATACCAGCCGAAAGACGTCCACTGCTGGACATAGAGACATAGGCCTCCTCCAGGGGGGCCTATTCCGACACCCACGGGAAGAGATGGGATGGTGCTATTCTTTTACGTCCGACACCTTACAGGTCAAGTCAGGTCTGAAATAGCCGCATGAATATTGACATATTCATAACGATTCGTTGTTAGGGTCTATTAAAACCCATGTGGTGCACGCAGGGTTAAGAAAATATTTCATTACTTTAGGGAAGTTATGATTATTGCTTCTGTTTAAGAGCGTTTATTCCTGACGGTGTTTCATAAATGTTAATCTTAGAAACGAATGAATTTATTGCTAAGCAAGATACTTGATGAAATGCTCTTAAAGTCAGTTAGATCAAGAATTCGTAAGTAAAAGCCAATTGATCTGTGGATTTGTAATACAATGACAATAGTTCTTGAGAGTTCTGACAAAATTTAGGTTCTTAGCAGGTTTCAGCAACAAGAGAAGCGGTTTTTTTCACTTTATCGCTTCAAATAAAGCAAACTTATTCAATTTTAGAGGGTTATTGTCAATAGGATAAAGCAGACTAGAACCGGCTTTTGGGAGTGGCTTTCTGTCAGTTTGTGAAGATAGACTTGGGGGGCTGTCCCAAAAATAAAAACAATAATTTATCTGAAACTATGACATTAAATGTATCGAAAAAGATAACATATTATAAACGGTGTTATAATATGTTATGTAAACAGGTAGCAATTCAGTAAACTACTTAAATATGGATTCCAATATCCATATTATCATAATGAGATAGAAATGCGCCCACTTGTGACATATACCATCGATTGGTTGCTTGTGAGCTATCATTAGTAACCTATTGGAAATGGAGATCATTCGAAATTACAAACAAAAATTTCATTCAAATATTAATAATTACAGCAATATAGTGGACAAAGATGTGCAGGCAATGTTTTTGCCTTTGAATCTGATGCAATATATAAGTTTCTGCCCAAAATACCGAATCAAAGAGAACATCATAACTCGAAATTCTTTAATCTCCAACTTGGTTTCAGTAATAGCAACTTTAGTATTATTTTTCTCGTTCCTAATTCGCGATAATATGACGACGTTTTACCAAGATTTTCTTGGAAAATCTACTTTTATGTATGTGACTTCTAGTTTTGACACTATCTACTATGGCTTAGGATTCTGTATGAATAGCGTGATTGGAATAATTAAAACCAAAAAATCTGTCAAGTTTGTCCTTACTTTTCAAAAAGTGCACAGGTTTCTCAACAATGAAATTAGTTTTAACCGTTTCATAATTTTGAATTGGGTTCTTGTAGTCCTGGCTCTCGGTGTTTATATCTCTATAATGACTGGTTTTTGTGTTCAAATAGGAGTGTCTTTTTATGCAGTATGTACTTGCTTTGGTTTAATCGTTTTTGATTTCAATGTACTCTATGCCATTCGAATGCTAAAATTGTTGGAGCACAAAGTTATTCTCTGGAGTTCACAACTATTACATTCTCAAGAAAAACAAGAAACGCATGGAGAAAAATACAGCAAAAAACTATTTGAGGCTTACGCTGACATTTTGGAGTGTTTCAACATTTACAAAGATTGTTTTCAGCATTTTGTAAGTTCCCATATGCGAAGCTCTATTTTACAAAAAAAAAAAAATCATCACTTAAGCTGTTAATGAAAGAGAATAATCAAAAAAAAATATTTCAGACATTTTATTACATTTTGGAAGCATTCACACACTCCCTCATATATATTCAAGAAACAATTGAAATGCTAAAACATGGCGTGGTAATCAATAACACAGTGAGTATATGTAAGCAACATATTTTCGTCATCTTTACATATTATGTGTACATTCATATCGTCAGCACAATACGTTTTTTTCAATAATAGTGTTTTTAGGGTTCATAATCTCTGTATGGAAAAACGAAACCCTTATACACGGACTCTTTACGGATCACTAGGTTGTCTGTCTATCTGTCTGTCACAGTTTATTTCCTCCGAATGTATTGGACCGATTCAGTTGAAATTTGGCACACATATAACACTCTATGACTCAAAAACGAATGTGTCACGAAAATAAATAAATTTTGAAATTAGGGCCACTTTTTAGGGTTTCCCCCTAAAAAGTGGCCCTATAAGAAGCACAAAAAAAAGTTTTTCCAACTATACCGTTTGAAATATTAAATCAAAGAGCTCATCATAAGGGTCTCAAAAGTATTTGATCATGTTTAAATATACCATTACGAAGTTAATAAAGATAAAATAGTAATAAGAGAGAAACAAAAGTTTTATCTTTTAAAAAAACTGAAGTAATATGAGTCAACTATTTATTTTGACTTCGGTGCCAGCGTGCCTGTGGGAGGCGGGGTATACCGTTATACTATACTGACATACTATACTAAGTGTCAACGTTTAATCCAAAATTAAATATTAAGACTGGCACCGACCTTTTATTTCTTTTTTTTCAGTTGTAAATTTTCATCGAGATTAAATAGCTAGAGCCTAACTGCATGCGAACATTGAAAGAATATATGTACATAATGACATGTTTTAGAATTATGTTGCTAAGCCAACGACACGTTTTTCTAGTGACTGATACACACTTAACTCTCTATCTCAAAAACTACTGAATCGAATTTAATGAAACTTGCGCTGTGTCCTAAGTCCAACTAAATTGCAATACGACTTATAGTTTTTGAGATATGCTCGGAAAAACATATATGTATATAATATACAAACATACCTACAAACAAATACACAAACACACGTACATACACTTATGAAATTTGGCACACGTGTTTAGAAGCAGGTATACTACATACCTGTAGTCCATACACGCTATACATGCTTCTTAACAGGTGTGCCAAGTGCAGTTTTTGTATATTATACAAAAACTGACATACATACGGGTCGGATTGATCACCTACTAGTCGTAAGTCGGTTAAAATAGATGAAATTTGACCATTCCCCCTTTTATCTCCAAAAAGTAGGTCTTTACCCATAGATTACAGGAACACCTATAAGAAGTCTATGTTTTAAAAGTTAAAAAATATAATTCGTTCAGAACCCTTTCATTTGTTCCGATGGATAGATTTGCAAAAATATTGCACACGTATTTTTTATTTTTTCACGTAAACAAAAAACTGAATACAATCCATGCGATGAAAACTCACGTGACGTCACGCGATAATACACTAACTAAAACGGGACGTCACCAACCCCACTTTTGAACTTTGATGAGACGATGCTTTGAATCGATTAAATTTGATATCTTTATCAGTTTAAATCGATTTGAAATAGCAAAAAATACATGTTCAATATTTTTTAAATCAAACGGACGGACAACGGTCGGACTAAACACAGTCAACAATGAATGCACATGGTGTGACTGTGTGCGTGTATATTCGCATCGTACACAATTATATTTTTACCACTTTTTATCTTCATAGCCCTTCCGCGTCACATTGCTATATCATTCCAACCGATTTCCACACATTTTTTAATCATACTATCAGAAATAGGGTTTTGTATACCGGATAGGTACGTGGAGCGGCGGCGCAGGCCGCTGCTGCTGGTGGTGCCATGGGCGCGCACTAACCTGCTGGGGCGCGCACCGCTGACTCGTGCGCTGCGCACTCTCAACACGGTGGCGGATGCATTAGACTTATTCACCTGTACACTGGGTGAGTTCACAAGGGCCACGTACTGTGTAGCGTGTAAGATGTAGTTAAGAAAGTTTTTTGTAAGTTACTTTGTCGCATTAGATGTAATCTGTAATAGCAAAGGAAACGTGTGTGTAATAAATAAATAAATAAATAAATAATTTATACGTTTTCTTTGGGGAAAGAACGAGCCAGCCCTTTAGGTCACGTAAAGTCTCAATCAATGGCGGAGAAATATCCTTGAATTCTTTCTCTCTCTCCACTGCGATTTGAACATGTACAACAGTCCGAATATCAAGTAGCGGGCAGTTGCTCACCAGACACAACAACCGTCTGGTAGGAGGATCCTCCCATTTATCAGTGAAGGTATGCGGGATTTTACTCTCTGTTCCGCACACCTTCCTACTGGTGACCGTCGACAAAGAACGTCGGCGCAGCCTTCGTGCAGCTATCTCATCATGACGTCGTCATCACTCCTCATGCTGACCTCAAGTTCTCGAGCAGCGAGTTATACAGCCAGCTGTAGCAGTACCCACGTCTTCTACGGATATCCTGACCACCAGCATTTCTCCAGCTCTCCTGGTCAGAGGATCTTCCCTTTTCAATGGATGTTTGCGGGACTTTACTCTTTGTACCGCTGACCTCTATGTTATTACCAATTAGGTGTTTGCGCCATTTCACTGTCGGTCTCATAGTAAAAGTTTATTCTTTTACACGTTGTATATGCAAATGAATCCCTATTTCCCTTGGTCATGGTATCACGCGTGAACGGTTGGACCAATTTCGCTAAGTCTTTTTTTTTGTTTTGGTTGTTATTGTAAGGAGAAGGTTCTTATGAAAAAATTTAAAAAAAAATAAAAATATACATCCGGGCAATGCCGGCGCGGGCCACTAGTAGATATATTTTAAAATGAAGACAAATAAAACCATACCCTCATAAAATTGAAAGCCTTTTTTTAATTTGCCCATGAACAAGAAACCCAATTTGCAAAATTTATTTACTAACGTAACTCGCTCAAAAAGGTTATGTTTTAACTGGGAATATTTAAACATAAGTATAAACATTCTCAGTAGGTAACCTAAAATACTTTTTTAAATACCAATGTATTAATAATTATTATTACGTGTTGCTGCAAAACCCGGTAGCGCTCAGCTACAGCATAGTTAATAATCATTTTATTTTTATCTTTCAGGGTACAATGTATTCCGTAATAGCTTCAATAAATATTTGGGTAGCTAAGTTTTTGATATTAGAAATCATATTGAGCTTGGAGTTAGAAAAATTCTACTTAGCTGTAACCCAAGTTCAAGACACATGTGGAGTCATGTTAAATTCACATTGTACAGGTATTCGTATTTCAATATAATTATGATTATAACGTTCATGTTTCTATGGACTTATGTAACTGGTGGTGTCCGATTTCCAATGACCATGGTCCAACGTAGTTTTTAACCGATTTTTTTTATTTATCTGTGTACCGAGCGTGTTTTATGTATATGCCAAATAAATTGTATTCTTTCTTTCCGTCTTTAAATAGATATAATTATTATGATCTAATTAGTAGTTTATTTTAGTAGCTTGTTTTTCATGTCTCATTGGGTGTCAAAAAACTTACGTCGAAATTCGAATACATGGTTTAAGACACATCAGAAATAAAAAATATATAATCGATTGTGATGATAAGGGAGTTGTTAAATGATTGGTCTTGAAACTTGTCATGAGTTCATCTGACCGATTAGGCATTTTATTAGTTTTATTGGCGCCCAAATGAGGCTTTTTGAAAAACAAGTTCGTTAATCATCATCCACCACATAAACATAAATAAGTATATTATTCTCAGTTATATTTTATCAAAGCTATGCATTTACCCGAATTCCATCATTAAAATTTTTTTTTAATGATGGCTATCTTCTGAACATCACTACGAGTATTTTATTTATTTAGGTAGGTAGTCGCGTTTTAGTTTTTGAACCTACTTTTTTATTTTACAGATGAAGAAAAGCGGTTTTATAAGAATATAAAACGCCTAATCAAAGCGAGATTCAACAAGATGGATGCCTGTGGATTGTTTAACGTAGATGCTACTTTACCGCTACAAATCATGGCGTTAATTACTAATTATACCATTGTTTTGTTGCAGTTTGCTTTTCTGTAATCATAAATCATTAAAAATACATTGAAATGTAAATTATATTGTTAAGCGCCAGAATTAATGTCGGGTACATTAAGTTACTACTAGCGCCATCTAGTATCGAGTAGCAGAACTAGTAGAGTCAAGTACCTTCTAGACATTTCTTTGCCAGAACATTCTACACTTCTCGGTATCTGGTAGTCGGCAGCGGTAGTTACGAGTACTTTCCAGATGTTTCGAGAATGGAAGTTTCTAGAATAAACTGACCTTTAAAAGGAGCGCGCATTCCGCGAACGAGTCAGTATTGGATTAGCGATACAAGCGAATACTTCGGAAGCGATCTTCAAGTGCGACTAAAGTGATCAGTGGTGAACTTGTGTTTAATAATTAGTGAGTTTAAAGTTGTAATTAGTGTTTTTAAATTAAAGTGTCATTTTGGTTATTTAATCGACTGTTTTTATTGTCACGATCCCCAAGCTCGTAACAATATTTTACTTAAAATGTGTATTAGACATTTAAATATTGCATCTTTATTTGTAGACTGCAGAAGAACCCAAAAAATGCCATTGGTGTGAAATGCCAATGCCCCGGCCAACGTAGGCGCGGGCCTGCGGACGGCGAGCGTTGGATGGCTCGCTATCCGATCACCACCAAGCCCGGGTCGATGGCACGTTGTGTTTCACGCGCGCCTCAAAGAGATGTCAGCATAGAACACGGGACTCGCTAGGGCCAGAGCCTGCCAGGGTTACGGAATTTGTTCGAAAGAGTCACCGCGGCCCTGGAACGCAAAGAGCTTTAGAAGGAACACGGATGGGTTTTAGTCAGTAAGAGTCTGACACGCCCTTCCGCTCCACCCAGAGCGGGAGAAGTCATTTGATGATTTCCCATCCTTAAAAAAAAAGGTATCTAATATTAACTGAGTCTTTGAAATGTTTCGTTGCTTACAAATACAAATTATGTAGTTGGTAACGGACCGTTACCAACTACATAATTTGTACACCGTTACTAACGGTGTCTTATTTATTAATATGACAAGTACGTAATTGAGTAAGTAATTGAATTTACGGGGACGTTTGTCAACACATTCAATACTGAGGTATTTGTTATTGTTAAATATGGAAAAGGGGCGGGTGAGTTTTCATTAAAACAAAAAACAAACATAACTCGGAATAAGCATGATTAGCAAACGTCTGAATATTATTTTAAGGTTTTATTTCTGTTTCTCTAATATATACCATTTCACAATTTTCAAAAGACCGCAGTCGGTTCAAAATAAAAAAAATTGGCCAAGTGCGAGTCAGTCTCGCACGCAACTGAACCCATAGCGTGCGAGACTGACTCGCACTTGGCCAATTTTCGAATCACACCAATGGCATTTTTTGGGTTCTTCTGCAGTCTACAAATAAAGATGCAATATTTAAATGTCTAATACACATTTTAAGTAAAATATTGTTACGAGCTTGGGGATCGTGACAATAAAAACAGTCGATTAAATAACCAAAATGACACTTTAATTTAAAAACACTAATTACAACTTTAAACTCACTAATTATTAAACACAAGTTCACCACTGATCACTTTAGTCGCACTTGAAGATCGCTTCCGAAGTATTCGCTTGTATCGCTAATCCAATACTGACTCGTTCGCGGAATGCGCGCTCCTTTTAAAGGTCAGTTTATTCTAGAAACTTCCATTCTCGAAACATCTGGAAAGTACTCGTAACTACCGCTGCCGACTACCAGATACCGAGAAGTGTAGAATGTTCTGGCAAAGAAATGTCTAGAAGGTACTTGACTCTACTAGTTCTGCTACTCGATACTAGATGGCGCTAGTAGTAACTTAATGTACCCGACATTAATTCTGGCGCTTAACAATATAATTTACATTTCAATGTATTTTTAATGATTTATGATTACAGAAAAGCAAACTGCAACAAAACAATGGTATAATTAGTAATTAACGCCATGATTTGTAGCGGTAAAGTAGCATCTACGTTAAACAATCCACAGGCATCCATCTTGTTGAATCTCGCTTCGATTAGGCGTTTTATATTCTTATAAAACCGCTTTTCTTCATCTGTAAAATAAAAAAGTAGGTTCAAAAACTAAAACGCGACTACCTACCTAAATAAATAAAATACTCGTAGTGATGTTCAGAAGATAGCCATCATTAAAAAAAAAATTTAATGATGGAATTCGGGTAAATGCATAGCTTTGATAAAATATAACGGAGAATAATATACTTATTTATGTTTATGTGGTGGATGATGATTAACGAACTTGTTTTTCAAAAAGCCTCATTTGGGCGCCAATAAAACTAATAAAATGCCTAATCGGTCAGATGAACTCATGACAAGTTTCAAGACCAATCATTTAACAACTCCCTTATCATCACAATCGATTATATATTTTTTATTTCTGATGTGTCTTAAACCATGTATTCGAATTTCGACGTAAGTTTTTTGACACCCAATGAGACATGAAAAACAAGCTACTAAAATAAACTACTAATTAGATCATAATAATTATATCTATTTAAAGACGGAAAGAAAGAATACAATTTATTTGGCATATACATAAAACACGCTCGGTACACAGATAAATAAAAAAAATCGGTTAAAAACTACGTTGGACCATGGTCATTGGAAATCGGACACCACCAGTTACATAAGTCCATAGAAACATGAACGTTATAATCATAATTATATTGAAATACGAATACCTGTACAATGTGAATTTAACATGACTCCACATGTGTCTTGAACTTGGGTTACAGCTAAGTAGAATTTTTCTAACTCCAAGCTCAATATGATTTCTAATATCAAAAACTTAGCTACCCAAATATTTATTGAAGCTATTACGGAATACATTGTACCCTGAAAGATAAAAATAAAATGATTATTAACTATGCTGTAGCTGAGCGCTACCGGGTTTTGCAGCAACACGTAATAATAATTATTAATACATTGGTATTTAAAAAAGTATTTTAGGTTACCTACTGAGAATGTTTATACTTATGTTTAAATATTCCCAGTTAAAACATAACCTTTTTGAGCGAGTTACGTTAGTAAATAAATTTTGCAAATTGGGTTTCTTGTTCATGGGCAAATTAAAAAAAGGCTTTCAATTTTATGAGGGTATGGTTTTATTTGTCTTCATTTTAAAATATATCTACTAGTGGCCCGCGCCGGCATTGCCCGGATGTATATTTTTATTTTTTTTTAAATTTTTTCATAAGAACCTTCTCCTTACAATAACAACCAAAACAAAAAAAAAGACTTAGCGAAATTGGTCCAACCGTTCACGCGTGATACCATGACCAAGGGAAATAGGGATTCATTTGCATATACAACGTGTAAAAGAATAAACTTTTACTATGAGACCGACAGTGAAATGGCGCAAACACCTAATTGGTAATAACATAGAGGTCAGCGGTACAAAGAGTAAAGTCCCGCAAACATCCATTGAAAAGGGAAGATCCTCTGACCAGGAGAGCTGGAGAAATGCTGGTGGTCAGGATATCCGTAGAAGACGTGGGTACTGCTACAGCTGGCTGTATAACTCGCTGCTCGAGAACTTGAGGTCAGCATGAGGAGTGATGACGACGTCATGATGAGATAGCTGCACGAAGGCTGCGCCGACGTTCTTTGTCGACGGTCACCAGTAGGAAGGTGTGCGGAACAGAGAGTAAAATCCCGCATACCTTCACTGATAAATGGGAGGATCCTCCTACCAGACGGTTGTTGTGTCTGGTGAGCAACTGCCCGCTACTTGATATTCGGACTGTTGTACATGTTCAAATCGCAGTGGAGAGAGAGAAAGAATTCAAGGATATTTCTCCGCCATTGATTGAGACTTTACGTGACCTAAAGGGCTGGCTCGTTCTTTCCCCAAAGAAAACGTATAAATTATTTATTTATTTATTTATTTATTACACACACGTTTCCTTTGCTATTACAGATTACATCTAATGCGACAAAGTAACTTACAAAAAACTTTCTTAACTACATCTTACACGCTACACAGTACGTGGCCCTTGTGAACTCACCCAGTGTACAGGTGAATAAGTCTAATGCATCCGCCACCGTGTTGAGAGTGCGCAGCGCACGAGTCAGCGGTGCGCGCCCCAGCAGGTTAGTGCGCGCCCATGGCACCACCAGCAGCAGCGGCCTGCGCCGCCGCTCCACGTACCTATCCGGTATACAAAACCCTATTTCTGATAGTATACCTGAGTTTTGTATACTGCCTCTAAGAACTTTAAAAAGATACGTTGCCAGTGCCACTTCACGTCTGATTTCTAATTTATAGTAGCCCACCATACCGAGACAGAACAAGGTAGGATACAGTAATGGGTATCCCGGGTATATCCCATACAGCTTTAAATACATAAATCGAATGAATTTGTTCTGTATCCGTTCGAGCATATTTTTGTATTTTATTTCACTCGGGCTCCAGACGGCCGCATTGTATTCCAGATGACTCTTCACAAGAGCCTCGTACAAAGCCCTCAATGCATTGATGTTCGTGAAGTCATTTGCCTGACGCAGCACAAATCCCAGATTCCTGTATGCCTTTTTACAAACGTGTACCACGTGTTTGCGAAAGTGTAAATCACTGGTGATTAAGAATCAATCTATCTACACAACTTAATATGGTTTCAGAGTTCTTATTGGTCAACATATTTACAGATCGTGTTTCACTTTGCGAGCTCATTTTGCAACAATTTGATTCACATTCAGATAGCACTTGAAAACTTAAAATATGCTGTAAGTATTTAAAAAACCCAGACAAAGATAATTTGAATTCGCGCGAATTATGAATAATCTCTTTTACATGTTATTTCCGAACTGCTGGCTTTTTATATGATTTTTTGTAATCTACAGGCGAATAACTTGTTTTCTGAGTTTTGTTTTATCGTTTGTTGCTCATTAATTTCGGAAATATAAGGGAATGAATTTTTTTTATCTTATTTCTTGAAAAACTTTAAAATTATCAATCTGTCTTATACAGGATGTCCCAGAACTCAACGTCAAGCCGAAACGGGGTGACAGAAATTTGATCAAACTGTACCATTTTTCTATGCCCATAATTTTTAAACTGCATGGGATAGATTTTTTTTCAGATTTTTCTCGTGATGGTTATGATCAATCCTGTCCTATATTGTACAATATAATAATTATTATTATATATGTCGGAGTTGGTTATCAATTACAATTGTGGGTAGTTGACAAACTATGCAAACATAATTGTTTTGTTTTTCTTATTGTTAATTCAAGTAATTGTTACAATAAAATATTGTCTAATAAATCAAAACATGATTTATTGAGTACTCTGTGTCCACGCGAATTGATTTTTGGAAACTTATTTCAATAATACCTATCCGTGTTCCTCCTCCCTTTGCGTTCCAAGGCCGCGGTGACTCTTTCGAACAAATTCCACAACTCTAAGAAGTCACCCTAGCTTTTAGTCATACTATCTTTCACTCAGTCATTGATCGTTTATTTGTTTCCAATATTATTGTAGCCATCATTATCATTTCAAACGTAAGACGGCAACTGCTGGACATATGTCTCTCCACTGTCAATATATTGATCGGTCCTGTGCGTATCGCATCTCGCGCATTACCGTGGCCTTCATCAGGTCATTGTTCATTTCACGTCTGGACAGCTTTTAACCCTTTAGTCCGATCCTGCATGGAGTATTACAGTCACCTTTGGGATGGCTCAGCTAAATATCAACTTGCCGCGCTTGCCTCGGTAGAATACAGAGCTAAGAGGCTCATAGGCGACGTAAAACTGGTGGATGCCAAGCTTCACAGATTGGCTAATTATCGCAAGTTTGCCTGCTTGTTGGTCGTTTACAGATTTTACTTCGGGGAGTGTGCCCAAGAACTTTACAACCTCACCCCACCGGCTCCTTTCTACCATCAGAAATCTAAACGCACTGCAATTTACCATCACTATCTTTTTGCCATTCCATTCATTCGCACAAAGCGTTTCCAAATGTCTTTTATAATGCGCACTAAAGAAACACTGACGCTGCCTGCATCTGTGTTTCCGAACGCATACAACCCTAATCTTTTCAAAATTAGAGTGAACAGGCTTCTTCTGGGTAAGCTCCTTCCAACGTCCGACTTTGTCTCTGTCATCTCCAACCTAGACTAGAATCAAGAGGAAACCCATCTCAAATAAATGAAAAATAGTTTCACCCCGTAAAAAAAAACCACGGCCTTCCAATGCTGTGTCTTCCGGTATGCGATTGCCACTCCGGAACCATTTGACTTAATTGACTCTCTGGTCTGCGAGCAATGCGCCATTATGTCAATGACCTTGGTTCTCCTGCGGATAGTCCGTGATCACGTGACATCTTAATTGTATGGATTGACAGCTGACCTGTGATGACTTCACCCGAGCCTTCACTTCGACATGCATCACTTGCGACGACATGAAAATGGTTTCTTGCTGCTATTTGGACATCGAAAATGTAAAGAGAATATTGCTGGATTGTTGCAAGCATCGCAAGTTTGTCCGCAATCTTTCGAGATTATAAACTCTCGATATTATTGTCAACGGATCATTTTACTCAACAAATGTCATTCAAATCTGTTAGTTTAAAATAATATATCGGATAGATTAAAAAATATCACGCGATTTACTATAAATATTCGTGAAGTGATTGCAATAATCCAGTGTCAATTACAATATATACGTAACATTTTATTGAAGTTTTTATTGGTGTAAACAAGACAGTATAATAAGGTTTTATTACACTCAAAAACACACACAAAATAAACGAAAAACAATAATTAATAAATATGTACATTCATTCGAACAGACCCTTGAGGTCACAGTTCGTACAGCGGCCTAACCCCAAATACACGGTGTATCAGTAAGCCAATACAGCTATATCAATATACAGTAGCACTGTACCAGGTAAAACGGGAGGGGGGGAGGGAGATGGACTAACTGGCACACCGAATGCACACTTCTTTATGAAACGATGTCCCACTCCACAACAACTCTTTCCGATGGCGCACGGAAGTGCGTCACGTGTTTACTTATGAACTAGCACTTCGCCCGCGACTTCGTTCCGCGCGGATTTGTATTTGTAGGTATGTATCAAAAATAGGTTTCACAGCGCATCCGATATAAGACATTATATGACAATTTTTTTTTTACGCCTTGGGTTACATAATTCAAGTTTTAGTAGGGATTCCTAATTATTTCTGGAATTAAATGTTGCCTTGTAACAAACAAACAAATATATCCTCGTTATATTAGTTTAGATTAAAGTTAATAATTAAAGTTTCGAATTTAAAAACTATTATTAAACGTAAATACGTAAATTACCTAGTATTTTTATTAATAGACTAAACGCAGGTAGGGTTTGCTCAAACCGTGAATGTTTTCTTAATTAGAGACTTTTTATATCCGTCATAACTTCTTAATGAATATAAACTTGGGCGAAAGGCATTTGCGTGAATGGAAACTTGCACAAACTACTTACTAACTTAAATTCTTTAAAAGTCAGTTATGGCATACTTTTTAACAGAGTATGAGCTTATAACCAAAATCCAAGATGGTGCCGAATCCTTCGCCCCAACCGCCGCTACAGAAGAAGACGCCTCGGGCGTCGGGACTCGCAGGGCGATCCCCGGCCACCGTAGGCGCGGGCCTGCGGACGGCGAGCGTTGGGTGGCTCGCTGTCCGATCAACACCAGACCGTGGCACGTTGTATTCCACGGGCGCCTCAAAGAGATGTCAGCATAGGAGACGAGGCCCGCTAGAGCCAGAGCCTGCCAGGGTTGCGGGCTTTAGAAGGAACACGGATGGGTTTTAGTCAGTCAGAGTCTGACACGCCTTTCCGCTCCACCCAGAGCGGAAGAATACATTTGATGATTTCTATTAAAAATTAAATTTATCTTTTTCACGCACTTAAGCCGGCTTTTGACTGCGGGATGTAATATTATATTACATCCTGGGATATATATTTCATCCCACAGTTGCTGTTCACACTGAAAGATATATATATTGGAACAGTTCAGTTTCGATCACCACTGTGTCATCACGTTCTTTATCTAAACGGTTGAATTATAAAATGGATAATATGGAGATTGTTTTGCTTGATTCCTTCTGTAGTTCATCAGACGACGACGATGCTGTATTCGATTTACATTTATCATTGTTAACAAGAAAAAAATATAATAAACGTCGATTCTGGATATCGAATCATATTAGACTAAGAGAAGATTATGGCGAATTTCGGCTTTTTAATGAACTCGATGAAGAAAAGTTTTTTAATTACTACAGGATGAATAAAACAAAATTTTTCGAACTTCATGCTATGATTGAAGTTGACATTATGAAGCAAGAGACGCATTTACGCAAAAGTATTTCTTCTCTGGAGAGACTTGCAATAACTTCAAGGTAAGTGTCAAATTAAAATAAGACTCACATAAATTCGGTTCATCATTTATTAGAAACCAATATATTGTTTCTTACATTTATATTTGGTCATCCGTACAAACCTAAAAACTTTCATAAGTAGCGTCATCAGTTAAATAAGATCTGATATCGCGACCATCGCTGCTAGTGGTATTTTCGTAAGGTGTAGACTGACATGGGGGCGAAGGAATATCTGACTCAGCTACTGAATGTGGTGATAGAGAGCTATGTAGCGAATACGATGTTCCAGGACGAGGTGGGGGCGAAGTTGCGTGATAAATATGTGACTCAGGACTAAGTACTGAATGTAATGGTTGAGAGCTATGTGTCGAATACGATGTTCCAGGACGAGGGGTAGGAGGAGGTAGTGTGAAGGATTCTGCCCCAGAAATATTATAAACTACTCTCGCTTTTGAATTTTCCTCTCTTGCACGCATCACACTTTTAAAAACTTCATTCTGTATCTTCATCTGAAAATTTTCGGACAAATTCTTACTCATTTCGTACATAGTGTCAAAAAAAGACTTCATTACATCTTTCGGCGGTTCTTGTCTTGTCAATACTTGTCTTCGTAATTGATCTCTTTCGGCGGCCCTTTTATCTCTTGCTTTTTTTTCCTCATCTAAATACTTTATCAAGCTATCATTTGATTTTCTTTTTCGTGAAATACTTGCAGTTTCTTCTAAATTTCTTTCAGCGTTTTCAATCTCTTGAGTTTGTAAAGAGTCTGATTGTTCTAATAAAGGTTCTGATAAAGGTTCAGCATTTGTGGTCCTCGGTCTGTTTGCCATATACGGTATTAAAAATTCCATTAATTTCTCATATTTCCAACCTTTGTCGTTATCAGCAGCTTTTCCAGTAGTCGTTTTTCGTCTATTGAGTGACTGTCTATGACCATCGCGTAGTTTTTCCATAAGTTTTTAGCTTCTTTTACTGTAACAAATACACAATTATTCCAATACATATTAAAAATGTTAACATTTCTAACATTTCTCTGTTACAGATACTTGGCTACAGGAGATTCGTTCACATCAATGGCATATAGCTATAGAATGGGTTTGTGTACAGTTTCAGGCATTGTTGAAAGTGTTTGTGATGCAATATGGAACCATCTTCAACCTTTAGTATTAAAAGAACCAACTGAAAATGAATGGAAGGAAATAGCTGAAGATTTTAAAAATATCTGGCATTTTGATCACTGCGTCGGTGTTATTGATGGCAAACACGTCGTAATAAAAGCTCCACCACACTCAGGCAGCAATTTTTTTAACTATAAAAAAACATTTTCGATTGTTTTGTTGGCCGTTGTTGACGCAAAAAAAAGATTCATTTACATTGATGTTGGGTCTATGGGACGTTACAGTGATGGTGGAATTTTAAACGACAGTGTATTTGGTCATAAATTAAAAACAAATAATTTGAATTTGCCGCCGGATGAGCCACTGTGTCCAGGAGGACCGGACCTACCCTACGTATTCATAGGGGATGAGGCCTTTCCCCTTCTGATAAATCTAATGCGCGCCTATCAGAAATCAAAATTAACAGACAGTCGAAGAATATTTAACTACCGGTTATCAAGAGCACGCCAGGTGGTTGAAAATGCTTTCGGCATATTAACAGTAAGATGGAGTGTATATAGAAAACCATTTGAGTGTCGTGTCGAGCTTGTCGATAAAATTGTGAATGCTACATGGGTCCTTCATAACTACCTAATCAATGATAACTCCAATATATTCAATGAAAGCGAGATATTATCTACTGAAAATCAGCTGACGCCATTATCCCACTCGGGTTTCAGATATTCAAATGAAAGTTTCTTTATACGGGAAGAATTTTGTCGATTTTTTAACACATCTGGCACTGTACCATGGCAAATTACAAGAATACAAAAGAGATTGTTAAGAATGTAATAACAATAAATACTTACTATCCGGTAAATCACATTCTTTTATTACGTTTCTCCAAGCAGCATCTTTAATTTCAATTATTTTATACTCTTCACTGTTAGTCGCCCATAAACAAGGATATTTCCTAACGCTTTCTATAAAATGTTCCATAATATGCGTAGGTAAGGATTGCGTACTATAAACAAACAAAAACGAAAATTCAAAACACGAGGTCTACAGTCTGCACCGTTCCGTTCAAAGTGAGGGCGAGGCAGGGGGGGGGTGCGGTGTCCGGGGACGTGAGGTAAAATATACAGTTCCTCTTTATCGCCCAGTCGGTCGAAAAAATATTTATAGTTTGGGATATAATATATATTACAGCTTAGTGTAAAGAGGTTGCTTAAATAGCATGGTGAGCGATATTGAATTATATCTCGTGATGTAATATATATTACATTACATCCCGTAGTCAAAAGCCGGCATTATACGTGTTATTTTCATGATTCTTGGGTCGCTTATAACGTCTACATGGCTCAAAATCAAAACTTTACTTAGTTTTGTCATGGGTGTAATTTTTTTTTTCATTTGAGGGTATTCGTGCATAGGTTTCATTGTCAGTACCTGAACCATTGCTATATGGTTCACTTACTGAGCAATCGAAACCGGTCATATGTGTTTGTGGTTTTGAATTTGTACTGTTTTTGTTATTATTTTATTATGTGTAATGTAATTCAAGCTGGTGCTGACAGAAATTTGCATGACTTTCAACATCATTTTATGATTCGGTGTTGCTTATAACGAACGGTAGGCAGCCGCTCCACGTAAAATACTGGTATTCAGCTGAATCCGATTTGACTGGAAACCGACCCAATATGATTGGGAAAAGGCTAGGCAGATGATGATGGTTGCTTATAACGGATGCGGAGATACTGGGTTTCCAAGTTGATATTTACATACTTTTACAGTGATGTAGTTAAACTGTTTATTTATAAGGAACGGAAGCCGACCCCAATATAGTTTAGAAAATACATTTTGTACTGATCATTCGTCTTTTTGATGTGATTTTTATAATGCATGTTGACTGATGAAAAGGTCTTATTTAAGCTGCAACCTTGCTTTAACTCTGTTGGTGTGTGTACTAACAACATCCCAAAAAAAAGGATTTTTATGTCTACCGTGTTTAGGCTACATGAAAGTATTAAGTTAAGCAGAGATCACTATGGCAACTATAAATAGTAAATGTACTTTTTATAAATATTTTTTGGTTAAAGGCATACGCTGAAGATGATATTTTTTTTGCAATTGTACTGTCATGGTTAAAATAATTTTGGTAGTAATTATTATTTTTAATTAAGAAAAAAAGATAATACACAGATGTTGCATAAACTCGATTTAATGAAGTCTGAACTACAAATAAGCAAACTGTAACAAAACAACAATGTAGTTGGTAAGAAGACTCATCAGGCTTAATTGTAACGCAGCGTCTAAGTAGAACAAGCCACACAAACGTATCTTGCTGAATGATGCTCGATGGAATCGCAGTATGTTCTTGCACAGCTTTTTCTCACCGTCTATAAATGATGAATGATTTAATTAAAGATTATGAAAAAGCAACATACGATTGATCGATGAACTAGTGAAAGTTATGGAAATTGGCTGCGAGAAGTACAGGACCGATCGCACTGTAGCAATGTTGTGGATTCGTTACGGTATTGACATTCTTTATTAAAGATCTCCAAGAAAAAATAGACACAATACATGTTATATTATCAGTGTTTAGGATACTAGTTGGTGTAATCCAAAGTTACTGGAGACCACAGCATGCACAAAACAATAAGCACAGAAGCTTACAAAGTTAAAATATAAAACAGAACATCAATACATCATATTTGAAAATATAAATTTAATATAATACGTACGGGTAGGTACGGTAAATTTCTACAGGATCGGGGAAAAAACGAACGAAGTCACGGGCAGAAGCTAGTATACAATAAATTGCCAGGTGAGGGTAGGGAGGGAGGGTGAGAAGATAACTTTATCAAGTTACTAGAAAAAATATATGAGATACATTCGTTTTTTTTTAAAAAGCTGGGGGCTTTTGCCCAACATTAAGACTAAAAAAAATATTATTTGAAATTATTATTTCTATTTTTGTTGAATGGAATGTAAAAAAAAAATATATTAAGAGCCTATGAAACGGCGGAGTAAGTTAAATATTATGAGGAATTATAATAATAATATCTTCGGACAACTCACACACGGTCATCCGATCCCAAACTAGGCAGAGCCTGTGCTATGGCAACCAGACAACTGATAAACATACTTATATATTTCTAAATACATATATATAATTGACAAATTACACCCAGACACAGAACAGATGATCATGCTCATCACACAAAGATTTGTCTTGGGTGGGAATCGAACCCACGACCTCCGGTTTAGCAGTCAGGGTCACTAACTCGACCAACAGGCCAGTCAATGTGAATGTTTTGAGCATGGCTATTAGAAAGAAAGGAAGACGAAAGAAATAATGGGCGGTCTGCTTGAAAAATGAAATGGCATGAAACTACTGGGATGATGACTAACAGAAATAATTTTGTGCCGACTCCAAATAAATTTTAACAAGTGCAAGACAATAATGATTGTCGTGGTGGTTTCAAAATAAAACTTACCACTGCAAGTAGTCTTTAAAATAACTGCACATGTATCTTGAACACTTTGTATGGCAATGTAAAATTTTTCACCTTGCTGACTCATCATTGTTTGCAACATCAATTCTTTTATCATCCAAAAGCATATGGAAATAGATGCCACGGAAGGTGCAGTCTATAACACAGCAAAATACAATTGTTAACATAAAAACTAAAAAATTCAGACAAGAACACTTTTGAAACAGTCTAATGTAGTATCTCTGTACCTGTTTTTAAGAATTAATATCTTAAGTTGATGCCACCAACCGCGACAGATCCAATATTGCGTGATTATAACAGAATGTAATCTGTTTCCTAACTTTTAATTGAAAATATTACTCACTTCGCTATAAGCAACTGTGCCTTTTTTCAGCACCTCTATTGCGACTTGTATGTAAATTAGAGAATGTATGAATACTTCTACAATGTAATATAGAATCTGAAAAGAAACTTATAAAATAAAAAATAAGTAGTAGGTATACGTATCTAATCTATGGATAAACAACAAAAACTGTTGCCATATTTTGTTTTTTTTGTGTAACCTAGTACTCAACTCGTCAACTCCTCAAATGGCTAATTTTGCTTCTTCCATCAACAAGTCAAGGATTCGGGATCCTGCCGTTTTGCCGAAAAGATTTTGACAAAATTTCATTATCCAAACAAATCTTAGCAACCTTTTTTTATACCATTGCAATATTTCGAATGATTTTAGTACGGATATTTTTATTTGGTCAAATTTTTACTGGGCAAAATATTACCAAGTATAATGTCATTATGGCATTTGGTCTTTAATCAAATGATATATTACAGCAAACAATCTTCAGACAGTAAACGTTTGGTGAAATGATTTGTTAAGACAAAAAATATTAAGGCAAAAATAAGATTTTTTGTAATTAAAAAGACCTCCTACCCACGAGCCGAGCGAGCGAAGCGAGCGGTGCTGCGGCAGCGTCCGGCGAGTGCCAGACATGACTTGCATTAATAGAAAAAAAGATATTGTTTTTAGTAGGTTACCCGGTACTGAACTATTAAGATTAGGATAATTACTTATTAAAAAAAAAACTGTCATTCCAACTGAAATTTTTGACTAGATAAAAAATGTTAAAAGTAGTAGTTGGTAAAAAAGTTATAGTTTAAACGTTTCATTTCCCAAACATTAGGTTTGCGTTACAATTTTTTGTGAATAGATTTTTTGCTAAGTAGGTAATAAGTAATTTGGCAATATGCGAAAAATTTTTTGGGAAGTGTAAGTTTGTCAAATTCCTTTCGGTCAAACAAGAAAGACCCCAAGGATTCCCATTCAGAAAAATACCAATGAAGTGGAACTGATGAAGAATACTATACAGATGGCCAACAAAACTCCTCGAATAAGTATTTCACAGATGACGATCAAATTACCTTAAGTAAAGATAGTTTAGCGACTATGATGAGGTAAATTTAGAAAAGCCTAGCTCTCGCTAGATATAAACATAACTAATTTGCTGATTTAGCACTCTGCATTGGGTATAAATCGTTTTTTTTACATTGTTACAACGGAACAAAGACTAGGTTTATTTTTTCAAAATATACTTGTCAATAAAGCTCACGATTTAATTGAAATGAAAATCGATGAAATTGATTTAAGGTATAGGTATTAGATCATACATTAATGTTCTAGGCTCCCTACCCACTGGGCACGCCACCATCGTGGCGATACGTGGTGGCCCTGGCTCAATCCATGGTATGGAGCGAGAAGGCATGGGAAGGGGAAGGAGGAATGAGTGCGGGAGAGGCAATACTCATTCCCCAGCTGTCGCCTGAGACGCCCTGAGCGTTGGGAGTCGGAGGGCTTGTTTATAGGTAACACTTTAAAAGTGAGAATTACAATAAATTATTCCGGGATTACGTTTCCTTGTAATATTTTTTTACTTTCAAGCACGTGAGTCTACTTGCAGAGACTAGATTTTTTGGTAAAAGATTAAAACTTTATTCAGTTCCAATCAGGTCACAATTTTGATGTTTATTTACCAAAAAAAAACTAGAATGAGTAGATACTTACAAATTGTTGCACACAGACTATATGGATTTCATAACACTCTATTATATCAACGTAAGCCTGAAACAGTTTATTTCCATAACTTGGGTCGTGCACAATTTCTGTGTCATGAAAACTTAAAATACGAATATTCCACAAAACGACTTTATCTTGCAGTAGATTAAAAATTCTAATGGCGAGGACTATGTTCAAATCGAAGAAAACCAATAAGTAAGCGTTAAACATATATTCAAAGGATAGTTGTATGCAAAAATATGTGAAAACAGTGAGGTAGCCACCTAAAGTTAGTATAATGAAAAACCAATTAAAGATAACCAAACGTCTAAAATTGGTTTCATCATTAAGAAATCTATGCACTTTTTGAAAGGTCAACACGAATTTTATACTTTTATTACCGTAAATTAACCCAATCAAAAAATTAATGACGAATCCGAAACTATAATAGATAAAGTCAAAATAAGAGACAAAATAGATGAAAGTTGAAAAACCGATGTAATCCTTAAAAAGACAAATCATATGAAGCCGATAAAGAAATATTGATATGAATACTAAAGTTCCAATTGTAGAAATTATGTTGGAGAAATAGCTGTTCGGATATATAAGATTATTTTTTATGCAATATTTAGGGCAGAGCATGATATGTTGAATCAGATTCAAAGGGAAGAGCATCGACTGCACGTCTCTGTCCACGGAACGGTTTAAAACATAATGTACAGAATGACTTTTTGAACTTTTTGATTTAAAAAATACTTCCGTCATTTTAATATTTCATTTCGCAGTAGTTTCCGAGCACACGTGTAAAACTTTAATCGTTGTCAAACGTATTGATACGTAGCACGATGAAATGAACTGACAGTAAAAATAACACGATATTTATTATTAATTTTCAATTTACTTAGCTTATCGCAGCTCATAATTATGTCTAAGTAGAGGTTGGTGTCACCACAATTAAAGAGATATTTATGATTATCAGCAGCTGAAGAAACTATTATATTATATGTTTACATTCTATTGTGTAGTCTAAATTAAAGGCTGCCACGGAATACATTCAACATAGGAGTAGGAAATGCAGCTATGAAACAAATTTAACCTATTTATATAAATTGTTACATACATAAATTCAGTTTATTGTTAATTTTGTTCTACGTTAGAGAATTAAGACTTCAATTAACTATTATTTTGGATTTTGTTACAATTTTTTCTTTACTCGATGTCAAAGTCAAAGTCAAAACGTTTATTTCAATTAGGCCATTAAACGGCACTTTTGAACGTCATAATTTACAGTTCAGTAAAATAATAATATTACATTAATAAAGTGACTCTACTGACCATTCGGAAAGGTAGATTCTTATGGAGAAGAACGGACAAGAAACTCCATCCAAGCAACACACGACCACGTGTGATGCGCTTTGTGAGGCGGGCGTTTTCGGGGACTGGAATCAGCTCCCGAGAATACACATTCCGTGTCACAGAGCGCATCGACTTGAAGCAGAAAGTTTGTGCATGGGCAAACCGTATTCGGCGGTTCAAGCGGCGGGTGGATCGATACTCGCAGAATCGCATGTTCCAGAGCGATGAGAGGTGGGTATATAGAGCTTGGGAGCGACCTGAACAAAGTGTGATGGACGTGTGTCGCCCGGATGATAACACCACGAGTACATTCTGGCGAGGCATCTGGTCGGTACCCGTCTGTTATACCGAGGGTGGCTGGTTGCGCGATGTCGAGCACGTGTGTGAAGCTATACCAGAAATGGATACAATTACCATTACCCCACTGGATGTAGCCAAAGCAGTCCGTCCGTTACCGAACTGGAAATCTCCGGGACCGGACGGACTGCATAACTTCTGGCTCAAATGGTATAGCAGCTCACACGTGCTCCTGGCATCTCAATTCCAGTCATCCTTAGAGTCTGGGTCGCTAGCACAGTTTCTAACAACTGGCGTTACCCACCTGCTCCATAAGACAGATAGTCCCGCGGAACCCAAGAATTATAGACCGATTACTTGTTTGTCGACGGTCTATAAACTTCTTACATCCATCCTGAGAGCGAAAATTAATCAGCACATTGAGAGGAATTCAATTATGTCCGCCTCTCAGAATGGATGTAGGAAGGGGTCCCGCGGCACTAAGGAGCTACTCCTCATAGACATGGCTTTAAGCCAACAGGTTCGTCGATCCCGCAAGGATCTGTCGACATGTTGGATAAATTACAAGAAGGCCTATGATTCTGTGCCACAGACATGGCTCATGGAGGTGTTGGAGTTGTACAAAATAGATGCAACTCTACACACCTTCCTTGAGTCATGTATGAGGCAATGGAAAACAGTCCTTCGCTATCCAGGATGTCGACCGATCCAAGGGAGTGTTGAGCCTGTATGGATTAAACTGGGAATATTTCAGGGCGACAGTTTGAGTCCACTTTGGTTTTGCTTAGCTCTGAATCCTCTAAGCACACTGCTGGAGGATTCAGGCCTAGGCTATCGGTTGAGAAGAGGTGGTCAGGCCATATATCACCTTCTTTACATGGATGATCTGAAACTCTTTGCACCCAACAATTTGCGACTGATGGAGCTACTAAAGGTAACTGAAACCTTCAGTAGACCATCAGGATTGAATTTGGTGTGGACAAATGTGCAGTCATGCATGTAAAGAAAGGGGAGATTATGGAATCTGAGGGAATTCAACTCTCGGATTCCATACAGGTTAGATCCCTCAGCTCAACCGGAACCTATAAGTATTTGGGTATGTCGGAGGCATTAGGCATTAACGGTGCTGACATGAAACAATCGCTGAGGGAGCGCTTCTTTGGGTTTTGAATAGTCTTTTGTCAGGCGGAAATAAGGTGCGCGCCTTCAACGGTTGGGTCATGCCGGTACTGATGTACTCCTACGGCATACTCAAATGGACTCAAACTGAACTCGATGCCTTGGATAGATGGGTCCGTACACTGCTGACCGCAAATCGGATGCACCACCCACGATCATCGGTGATGAGATTGTACATCTCGCGGAAGTGTGGAGGTCGAGGCTTTTTGAATGCCAAGACTCTACATAATCGCGAGGTGTGCAATCTCAGAGATTTTTTTCTCAAAACTGATGTGGGTATGCACCGAGATGTGGTCGCAGTGGACAAGGGACTTACCCCGTTGTCCATGACTAAAGAGAACTGGCGCAAACCTGTAATATTAATGCAGATGATCGCAAGGAGGTATGGAAAGGCAAGGAGCTTCACGGGCGCTTCTACAGGGCTCTTCACGAACCCGATGTAGACTTCCTGTTGTCTGTATCCTGGCTACGTTTCGGCGACCTCTTTGGGGAAACTGAAGGTTTTGTCTGTGCGATTATGGATGACGAATAACTACCGGAAGTATATTATGAAGGATGGGACGTTTGACGTGTGTCGGGCATGCCACCGTCCGGGTGAGTCCATCAGACATATAATCTCTGGTTGTTCTCGTTTGGCTAACGGCGAGTACTTGCATAGGCATAACCAAGTGGCCAGGATAATCCACCAGCAACTTGCTTTGAAATATCAACTTGTGGATTCCGAAGTACCGTATTACAAGTATGTGCCCGACCCAGTTCTCGAAAATGACCATGTCACGTTGTACTGGGATCGATCTATCATCACTGATAGGACTATTGTTGCCAATAAGCCGGATATCGTGGTGATAGACCGATTAGCGCGCCGCACAATGATAATCGATGTTACCATTCCGCATGACGTGAACCTCGTGAAAGCTGAGAAAGAGAAACAAATCAAGTACCTCTACTTAGCACACGAGGTTGTCGACATGTGGAATGTCGTTGCGCGGTTGGGTAAAAGGCCTGATACAGAAGGCAGTACTTCTCGATACGGCTCGTATTGTGAGGAGGTTCCTTTCTCTGGAGCCCTAACCACCGGTAGCTTGGACCCTGCTCCCGACACCGGCGGACTACAATTTTTTTATATATTTTTTTTTTTGTTACAACTGTTTATAAAATAAATATTTAAAAATGTAAATTTATATGTCTAGGTGATCCTGTGACTTAGGACAGTGTTCTGCTGTTGCTGTGATACCAAAAACTTTTTATGCTGTGTTCTAACATTATAGAAAATAGTCATTGACAATGCAGGATACAAAGTATGGATATTAACCCTTAATTCGACATTGGGAAGTATACTGGACATCGACTTTAAAAAAATCTGCAGCATTACTTTTAGAACAATATTAGTTTTTTTACATATGGAATGACTTAGTTCTGTCCTATATTATTACATAAAAAATAACTGTCAATGAGCACGTGCGCTCGGCCTATCAGTCGTCGCCGCAACGTCAGGGAGGATGAACGCGTCACGACCGCTCTCGGTAAGTCTCGATTTGTTTATTTTTAATGTTCTAAAATAAATAGTTATTTCTTTTCTGTATATTCCGTAACGTATTTGAAATCTTTCGACTATCATCAGGATGGTCAGCCATCTTCGGGTAGGCGTGGATTGTCGGGTAGGGAGACGATATTTCAATAAAATCACTGTTGCAATAATCACTTCACTTATAATTCTCGATAGTACAATCAATAGTTTCACAAATTAAATAAAGATTACTAAGATTAAAGTGGATTTAATAATTAACGTCCACCGAGCACGTGGCTGCGTGCGCACTCCACTATGGTTCAACCTTAAGTGACACTTTTACAAGATGGCCGCCTCTCCAGTGCTCGGTGTTCGTTATGGACATTGACATAAGGTGACAGCTGACGTATTGAGAAGCGGATGCGCCGACACGGCCAATCCTGATAGTCGCACGACCTCGTGCGCATAATGTCGTGCATCTACATGCTGGGATGTCTACCTGTTACAACGAAAAAGCGAATATACACATTAACATACGCTCGGTCCTTCCTGACCAGACGGATATTCAATGCCATTACAAAGTAACTTGGATCGGGCGTGCTAGGCCCTTTCATCCGGTTACTCAATTATGGTCCGGGCGTGCTAGGCCCCTTCAACCGTATCTCGTAGTGTGGTCCGGGCGTACGAGGCCCCTTCAACCAACTACTAAAGCGTGGTCCGGGCGTACGAGGCCCCTTCAACCAACTACTAAATCGTGGCCCGGGCGTACGAGGCCCCTACAACCAACTACTAAAGCGTGGCCCGGGCGTACGAGGCCCTTTCAACCAGCTTAATGTTACAACACTCAAACAGACATGCCATATCGTACAAATCGACATCATTTACTTCGGTGTGCTTGAGCCTAGTCCGCAATTATGCGTTCGTCGTCTTCCGAAGCCGAAAGCGTGCCGGAACTGGCGGTGATAGTTTGTTCGCTGGCACTAGACACTGTCTCAGTATCGGTGTCCGAAGACTCTATTAGGTCAATTCCGTTTTCATCGACCGCCGACACGTCATCCTCATCATTGATCAAAGTTGTAGATATCTCTACCATTCCCCCAAAACCCCTAGGCACCGCACGCAAGTTTTCATGTGAGTACTTATAGAGTCTGTTAGATCTATTGATACTCTTTAATTCGTATCGGTCGTTGTCTAAGACTTTAGTTATGACGAATGGTCCCTTAAACTTTTTAGCTAACTTTGTTTGATTACGCTCGCTACACTTGATGAAGACATAATCGCCAAGCTCAAATGGTTTTATCGTAGCCTTACCCCTATTAAAAAGTTGTTCCTGTGAGCTAGCCGCCTCAAGAATATTTGCTGATGCTTGACTTCTTATGACATCTAGATCAGCTCGTGAAGGGGTGCTAACATTAGAAGCTATTTGGGACATTCCCAAGGATTGTGCGCGTATGCCAAACATAAGTTCTGTTGGTGTGAAGCCTGTAATCCTAGATCTAGTGCTATTTAGAGCTAATTGTACTTCATCTAGCTCGTCTCTCCAAACCTTATTAGTGTCATTTTCGATAATAGTTAGTAGGCTTTTCAAGGTGCGCATTACCCTCTCTACCTGACCGTTAGCTCTGGCAGAGCCAGTTGCAATAAGATGTAGCTCTATGTTGTGATCGGTACAGAATTCTTTAAATTCTGCGCTAATAAAACATCTGCCCTGATCTGCTATTATTTTCTTAGGGGAACCGAAGAGGCACACGGCTTTCTTAAGAGATTTCACGGCACAAGCTGAATCTAGTGATTGGGTATAGTCTAGGAGGACATATTTTGTGAACGCATCTATGATGACCGAGGCATATTCCTTCCTATCGCTCTTGCCACTAAGTTTACCTGTGATATCGATGTGCACGGTATGCCATGGTAATGAGACTTTAGGTATGGGATGCAACCTTACCTGCTGTGCCCCTGAAGTGCCTTTAGAAGCCCTGCAGACTATGCATGAGTCGATAAACTTTTGTACATTCTTTGACATTTGTGGGAACCAGTACTGCTCATATAATTTGTTGAGAGTTTTATCATGGCCTAGATGTTTGACCTCAGTGTGTACATGATTTATAAGCGTCCATACCAAGGAGCGTGGAACTATGGGGAGCCAGGTACTTACCTTGTTCCTTTCTACTTTTCGATAAAGGATGCCCTCCCGAACATCGTAGGTGTGAGCAACTGTTCCTGGTAGTTCGCCTCTTTCGTGCTGACTTATGAGGTTCTGGATTTCCTGGTCCCGTTTCTGCTCTACCTGAATCCAACTATTATGTAATTCTACAAAGTTTACAGATTTATGGGAGTCTGTGGAGTTTGAATTAACGGAAGTGATGCCGAGTTTTTCCGTACCTGATGGGAAAGGCAAAGGGTTTCTAGATAAAAAGTCAGCATGTGCCATGTGACGTCCTTCTTTGTAAATGATATCAAAATCATATGCTTGTAGAAAAGCCCACCATCTGTGAACGCGAGGTGATAAGTCGGTTTTAGCTTTGGAAGCCTTCAAGGAATTACAGTCGGTATAGACTGTGAAGTGTTGGCCGTAAAGATAGTGGCGGAAACTTTCGACCGCTCGTACTACCGCTAGGGTTTCTAATTCGTACGAGTGGTACCTAGACTCTACCTCGGTTGTACGACGGCTGAAATACGCTACAACATGTGGTACATTCTGTTCTCTCTGAATCAATACGGCACCATAGCCTTCGGAGCTGGCGTCAGTATGTAGCTCTACCGGTTTGTCGGGATTAAAGATCGTTAGTACAGGTTCAGAAGACAGAATTTTAACAATTTTCCTGTGTGCTTCTGAATGCTCGTGTGTCCAAGTTATACGGCCTTTGAGTTTAGTCAAAGGATATAGGGGACTAGCGATGTTGGCAAAATTAGGTATGAAACGTCGGAAGTAGGAGGCCAGTCCTAGAAATTGCCTTACTTGTCGTGCTGTTTTAGGAAATGGGACTTCTAGAAGGGCTTGAATTTTTCCAGGATTAGGCCTTACCTCTCCTGCCCTTATGACGTACCCTAAATAATTAACCTCGGTTTTCATGAACTTACACTTGGCTAACTTCAAAGAGAACCCCGCTTCTGTCAGAGCTCCGAGTACGGCGTCGAGACGCTGTAACCCCTCGTCAATAGTGGGCGAATAAGAAAGGACGTCATCCATGTACGCTAACGCTATTGTGTCTTTCAGAGACTTAAGGGCTTTGTTGATACATCTCTGGTAGATAGATGCAGCATTTCGTAAGCCAAAGGGCATGGCGAGATATTCGAACTGCCCATCGGGGGTTACGAAAGCTGTACGCTCGATGGACTCAGCACTGACCTTGACTTGGTGGTAGCCTGCCGCCATGTCTAGAGAGCTGAAGAAATGCGCTCCGTTTAAGCGGTCTACCTGTTCTTCTATCCTAGGGAGTGGGTAATGTTCTGGTCGGGTGTTGGCGTTTAACTCTCTATAATCAACGCACAACCGGTCCGTACCATCTTTTTTCTTCACCAATACAATGGGGCTCGCAAACGGTGACGAACTCTCTCGGATGATATCTGCATCTAAAAGCGATTGTATCTTTTCTGTAACAATTACCTTTTCTGATGGTGACATCTGATGGGGACGTCTCTGCACCGTTTTGTGCGGATCGATCAGGTCAATTTTCATCTCACCAGTAGCGACTCTACGAACCGGCATACCTTCTATAAAATACTCACTATACTTGCGTAGAATGCTGAACAATTGCTCCTTTTTTTCGCCTTCTAGATCTGTGTCAATCGAACTAAAATCTAGGTGGCCAGAGGTTCGGCAGGCGTTGATGCGTTTGCGCGACGAAAATCGAATTGAATCACTGTTAATTTCAACATGAAACCCTTGATCTAAAATGTCTCTACCTATAATGACCGACTCTACCAAAGTGTTATCTGGGACCACGTGAAATAGTATACTAACTGGAATATCCTGAATATGAACGAGACTAGAAATTTGAGTCGAGCATTTTACATCCTCACCACCTATGCCTGTCAAGTAAACTATGTCCTTGCATACGGAGCCCGGAAGCTGGGCAGCTAGGCTATTTTTAATCAATGAGCATGCCGAACCACTGTCGAATAGAAACGGAATTGACTCACCAGTCGACGTTGACAGCGTACCTTTCACGGAGTTCCGTTCACAGATGTTCACGTCCTTCTTAGCTGGGTCTGCTTTGTTGTTTGGACAAGCCGTACTGACATGTCCCGGTTTTTGACATGTGAAACACGTGACTGTCTTTTCTCGTTCCGGCACTTTTGTGACAGCGACACCATCTCGACGTTTGCGGCAATCTTCGATCTTGTGTCCACGATGGCCGCAATAGTGGCAGGATCCTCCAAATTTTGAATCAGCAGTCATACGTGGTTTCTTTGAATTGGAAGTTTGCTCTTCGTTTTCATCGTGGCGTCTCTTTAGTGATATTCCACTAAGAGCGCGATACAATTGAGCTCTCGTTGTGATGGTGTATGAATTGAGCTCTCTGCGTATTAAAGAGCTCCTTTGGCTGAGGACTGATATGACGAAGCCAGTAATGACTTCTTCGTTCATTTCCACCTTTGGTATACGCTCAATGAGACTCCACAAACGCATAGCTGCTTCAGAAGCAGTCTCTTGGGGCGCAATTTCAAATCTCATCACGCTGTCAAAATAGTCTTGCATTAACATGGGTTTTCCAAATCGTGCGAGTAACAATTCCTTAATACGTGGCCATTCTATTTCTGTGCTTTTTAAATTAGTCAGACAAGATGCGGCGCGTCCCTTCAATGCGTTGATTAAGGCAAGTAACAACTCAGTCCCGGAGAGATTTTGGCTAGCAACTATGATGTCAGTAATTCTACACCAACCTTCGATATCCGCCTCAGCATCGTCAGGATCAAATTTCACCAACACAGTAGAAATATGTTGTTGCGGCGATGGTTGGATGCCATGTTGAGTTGCAGCTAGCAGTCTTGTCAAAATCGATTCCATACCGGTGAGCAAATCGTGGGTGCTTGCACCGGGATCTTTATTTCCTCGATTGGATGTTGTCTCCTGTTCGTTTGACCCTTCGGATCCCACTCCTGATGAAATCTTTCGACTATCATCAGGATGGTCAGCCATCTTCGGGTAGGCGTGGATTGTCGGGTAGGGAGACGATATTTCAATAAAATCACTGTTGCAATAATCACTTCACTTATAATTCTCGATAGTACAATCAATAGTTTCACAAATTAAATAAAGATTACTAAGATTAAAGTGGATTTAATAATTAACGTCCACCGAGCACGTGGCTGCGTGCGCACTCCACTATGGTTCAACCTTAAGTGACACTTTTACAAGATGGCCGCCTCTCCAGTGCTCGGTGTTCGTTATGGACATTGACATAAGGTGACAGCTGACGTATTGAGAAGCGGATGCGCCGACATATTTTTATATGAACGTGTATACTAAAATCATAATATTACTTATAGATTTTTCGTTATGCTCTGCGAAACTTGTGTGTCCAGTATACATCCCATTGCCGGGTTCTCGAGAGTTTAGTATGGTTTTGTGATGTGCAGTATACTGGACATTGCCAATGAGACAGACAACTAACAATTAGTATAATATTATGAACTAATATATATATATTATGTATGTTATATGTTATATATGCTACATAACAATATTATTATTTACAGGCCTTCAAAAAAACATCACGTGCCTCAAAATTATTAGCTTTAGTGCCACCAATTAACGCTCTATCGGACGTAGAAGGCCAGACCAGCTCAGATGAAGAACCAGATTTGCACAATGGCCAGGAAATTGATGGTGCCACTCTGTGCTGGACATATCACCGGCACCTAATATTGTAAATACCAGGTCAAAACGAAAAAAACCCGTCAATACCAACACTCGCATTAGACACGTCAAATCAAAAAAACCTAAGACAACCAATTACAATTGGAAAAACGGCAAGTTCTTGCACAAGGCTGAAATAAAGAATTTTGAATTTGTTTTTGACATTCCTAACGACGACTCACCTATAGTTTATTTTCATAAACTCCAAGATATAGTCCATAACACAAACCTCTACGCAGTGTCGACCTTGCCGACATGCTCATAGCACTATATCGGACTACTTACAAAAGTCGACGCTGGTACACTGCCATTTTTGCTCAAATGATCGACATTTGTACAAATAACGCTTGGTTATTATACCGAAGAAATTGTAATCGGCTGTAAGGCATATGCCGTTAAAGCTGTTTCGCTGTCAATTTGCTAGAGAGCTGCAAACTAAAGGGAGATCTAGATTATCCATAAGAAAATATATGAACAGAAGAACTGATGATAGCGTCCGTTATGACGGCGTAGGGCATTGGCCGCGCTTTGGAGAATCCAATGGTCGCTGTAAATACTGCACCAACAATAAGACTGATGTATATTGCGCTAAGTGCAATCAAAGGTTGTGTTTAGTAGGTACGTAAGAGAAATTGTTTTTATGATTACCATAGCAAGTAAGTGTAACTATTAATTGTTTTAGAAAAGTTTGACTGATTAGATATTATAAGCTCTTGCTTAGATATTATAAGTGTTTAAAAAGAATTACAAAGAAGAATTACACTTTTTATGTTTTATACAAGCCAAATAAATAACAATAATGTCATTTTATATTTTAAAATTGTACAACAATAAATATTTTCATTATACACATGCATTTTATTTTTGTTTATTTTATAATTGCATAAATCAAGATTTTATAAAAAATCTCGAACGATTCCTTAATTCGGCAATATCCAATATACTGGACATCGATATTTATAATTACTTTATGGAGAACCTGGCAATGTCCTGTATACTGGACATGCATTTTCTCAAAATCGAGATATACTAGATTTTTTAAATTATTTTTCCTGGTTTTAGAAACATCTAACGATGACAAAAATATATAAAAAAAATAAAATTTCAAGATTTTTTTCTCTTGCCAGATTAAGGGTTAAAATAAACAAGAAGGAAATTATGGGGTTATTGGATACGACTTTTGAGGTGTATATGTGTATGTATGATAAGTAATACCTATGTATGTATAAGTGGTAGGGTGTGTATGTTAGAATGAGGGTATGTATGTGATAGTGTGTGTGAAGAAGTGTCTGTAGGTAGTAGTGTTTGGAGTTCGCGTGAGGGTGTGTTGAAGTGTTTGAGATTGTGTAGTATAAATGTGCTGGTGAAATGTTCCACATAAAGAGAGAAATAGCGACCAGTAGAACAGGTTTGTATTTTATATACCTACTGCTGGACGTGCAGGAGTTCTTCTGTTCGAGCGTAGTCTTGATCCATAAGCCAACCTTGGACCTTAGTCTTAACTTGGTGGTGATTCTGCCCGGCTATCTGAATGGCTTTGCATATATTTTTGTAAACTAACGTACTTAGAACGTAAAACTGGCGCCTAGCGAATGAAGTTTTGTGGCGTACTGTCGGGCATACATTTTTTTGCTTTGCGCTTAGTAGGATCTAATGGGGGAATTTGTTTATGCTTTCTGAGAGTGGCTCGAAGGACAAAGAGCTGTCTCACAGTAAGTACTTTGCAGTCCGCATATAATTCAGTAGTAGGAAATCTGTATGGTCTGCCAAGCATCACCTTAAGAACAGCTCTCTGAGCTCGCTCCACTACAATAAACTTAGTTTCAGCAGCCCCTCCCCATACCGGGATGCAGTAGGTGATAACGGACTGACAGACTGCTAGATAAACCATTTTTAGGATGTTAATGTCTGCGCACTGTCTCAGAGATTTAAAAATATAGATAAGTATTCTGACTTTTGAAGCAGTGTTATCTATTTGGTTATACCATTTCAGTCCGTCATCAATCACTACACCCAGGTACTTCGTGTGATTAACTCAGGTAAGCGTCGCACATGAGCAAGAACTGGGATCAGAGCACGTATGGGCAGTGATAAGAAAATCAGGTGGAGCCTTGCTCCTATAGTTAATAGAGAAGGGAATGAAGTTTGTTTTGGCCACGTTTTGGGTAAGAAGGTTGAGTAATAGCCAGTTCATAACAGTTTTTAAGGACTGCTCCGCAATATTCTTCACCTCATTCCAAGTATTACCATAGACCACAATCGCGGTGTCATCAGCATAAGTGAAGATTTGTGATTTATGTAAAGGCAGCGTGCATAGGTCATTTATGTAAATTAGGAAGAGTGTGGGTCCAAGCACGCTGCCTTGTGGGACTCCGTATGTGACAGTTTCTTCGTCACTCAGGCATGAGTTGATTGTAACAGCCATTTTTCGGTTTTGAAGGTAATCCATGGAGAGTTCAAGAGGTTTGCCACGAATACCAATACTTTCCAGCTTTTGGAGAAGGGTGGGAACAGAGACTGTATCGAACGCCTTTTTTAGATCCAGGAAAATACTAACGCATTTTTGTTGCTCCTTTAGTTTTTTTGATACAAGCTGAGTAAGATCGATAACTGCGTCTTCGGTAGAAATTCCATTCTTAAATCCAAACTGGTTGGGTGCTATAATTTTGTATTTGTTTAGATAATTTACTAGTCTGCCGTTTATTAAATTTTCCATAACTTTAGAGAGAGCCGAGAGCACTGAAATGGGTCTATAATTGTTGACACAGTCTCTGGCCCCTCCCTTGTGTATCGGATGAACTAGGGCCCTCTTGAAAGGTTCAGGGAATACTCCTGCTCTAATAGAAGTGTTAATTATATATGTTATTAGAGGAACAAGGGCACTCCGGCAAACCTTCAGCAGGGTAGGCGGAACTCCATCCCAGCCACTATCCCACTATCCTGCCTAAGGTTCATGAAGGTGGACTCCGCCTCTGATTCATCCACTTCAAGGATAACAAAGGAGTTATTAGAGGTTTTCTGTATGATGGGCTGTTGCGAAGTTGCAGGGATTTTAGAGGCTAACTCAGCTCCAATTGTGGCAAAGAAATTACAGGCAATGTTAACTGCAGCCTTTGGATCAGATTTGGTATTCAGCAGTTCTGTAGGTGGTGCACATATCTTTTTTGTGTTGGTGAGGTCTTTTATTTTAGTCCAAAGTGCTTTGGGTAACCCCTGTTGTTGTTGTTTAGCTTTATTTAGTTCGTGTTTGTCATGTAATGTTTTAAGTTTTCTAAGAAGGCCATTGCAATAGTAACGGTACCTTTTATAAGTAATTTGTAGGATTAAGTTATCAGGTGACTTCCGGGCTTTTTTATGGAGTTTGTCGCGGTGGCGAATACACCTCAATAAACCGGGGGTAATCCATGGTTTTAGGTTTCTGTTTATCCTGGGAACATGGATTATTTTTGTGTGCAAATTAATAATATTTTGAATTATGCTTATTAGAGCGGTGGAAGCAACGTTAGGGTCATCTGTACTTATTACTTGGGAAAAATCCTGGTTTTCTATATCTGTTTTAACACTTGAGTAGTCTATCTTAGAAAGGGGGATGCCAAGCCGCCATAGTGATTTAGGCCCTGAGTGCCCACAAGTAACATCGAATGCATTGGGACTTCTATAAACAAAAGGACAAATAAATAAAGTACAATATGTGTAAATGTCAAATCAATGTTTCACAACAAATCTTTATTTTTTCCCGGAAGTTAAATTGGCAACCTAGCAAATGTCTGTTTATTTCATTGTATCGTTTCAATGTTTATTATTTATTAAAAAATGTTACTGACTTGTATCGCGTCGTGAACAGAAGATTTACCACTCTTTTGTATGCCGGGACGGTTTGTTCTACCGGTTTTGTGTTATCGATTTTTACAAGTAGCGGAAGGCTGTCGGTGATATAAGATTCTAAGATATACCGTTGTAGTTTTATTACTTTTTAAGATAACGTTATCAATACAAGAGTTTATTCTTGTTGGAAAAACATGTGCTGGTAATCAGCCATGAGTAGCGTTGTGGGTTAGATATTTGACTTCACGTTCATCCATATTGGAGGGTTTGATGTCTATATTGGCGTCACCAATGAGACATACATTTTTGTATTTGTTAAAGGAGTTAAATACGGTATCTAGGCTATCCAGGAAGAGCTCAAACCCTTGCCTCGTATTGTATGTGGGGGATCGGTAGATGGCAATAACAGCTAATTCATTATTTATTTGGCAGGTGAGACAATTGCCATTTATGAAATCAGGTTCATCAATTGTGTATTTGATTTGATTTTTAATATATATAACTACACCGTCATTCTGATTTTTTGTTTGCTTTACGAAGTGAGAGTTATAGCCCTCCAATATGGGTAAGTCTTTGATTTTGCTCAGCCAACATTCACTCAGTATAAGCACATCACAGTTAACTTTAATCATTGATAACAAGTTTAATAATTCATCAAAATTCTTTTTTATGCTTCGTATATTGATATGAAGAATAGTAGTAGATCCGTTAAAACCATTAAGATACGAGTACTTATAGCAATCTTCCGGAGTACATGAGTAGGCCTTCGCGATTTCAATGTCATCTAAGTCAGTGATAATGTTTTCAACTAGATTAGTCATTTGTGGAATAAGTAGTACCCAGTGTTGTTGAATACAGTAACAAACACAAACCAATTTGGCGCAAATCTACGAACGGGTGAGATTTTAACATTTTAGGTTTATGTACAATGGTGTGGTGGTGGTGTGTTATATTGATAGTATGATACGAAGGGATTTGTGTGTGTGTGGGCTGGAAATATTTTAGTGTGTGTCGTTTAGTACCGTGAGTGTTTAAAAATTTCTTTATTAAAAACATTATATTAAAAGATAAATCATGCTGTATAAAAAGAGGAATGTTTAACATGTTACAAGATATGAATTGACGACAAAAATTAACTACTATTACCGATACGAGTGGTAGTCATTTATTTTCTTGCAGCTCCTGTAGAGTAGTTTCCGATTTAATGAGTATTTGTTTGTGTCCTACTTGTTTGCGTAGGAAGATGTTGCCGTTAGTGGACCAACAAAACTTGTAGTCATATTGCTTTGCGAACTGCCATGCCAAATAAAAAAGTTTCTTTGCAGATAGACTTAGGTGCTCGTCCACAAATACGGGTTGTTTTTGTCCTGGAAGTCCTATCAGTTGTGAATTAAGTTTGCTGTCCTTATTTGGTTTTTTATTATTAAATGTACGAATGCAGGACATAAATTGATGGATTGGATGAGAAGGTATTCATTGTTTTTTTTTTTGAACGGAGGAATAACTATTTGTTAAGTCTTTCAATGTAATGAGAAACTTTCTTCAATATAATAATGAAAGCAATTAACTTAATGAACGGTTAGAAACATTAAGTAAGTGATACTCCCGAAAATTGAATAAATTTTCATAACACTTTTGTGTTCACAAACCAACATATGCTGAAGAAAATTCTAAACAAAATGGAGACCCTAGACAGAAATATTGATAACGAAATCAAAATAAGTTTTAAACCGGTTCTAAATAACCAAATCGACAAAGAAATTCAACGAATTTTTCGACCTCTGAATTTGATGCAAATAATAATGCTCAATCCCAAATATACCATCATTAACAATTTTATAAATCCAAACCATCGCTTGAATAAGTTCATATTAGTAAGTGGTGCGGTACTGTTTCTGACCACATACGTTTATCGTATTTTGGAAATAATGCTTGACGACAATTTCAGACGATACGGTACAATTAACTTCTTAATGTTCGCTTCAATCTTTGACTTTATTTTCAAGTGTTTGGGATTCATCATGAACTTGATAATTAATATCATGGAATCTGAGAAGAGCGTGTTATTTGTTTTGTATTTTAAAGAAGTGCACAGTTTTATTTATAACGAGGCTAGTATCAAACGCTTCGTCGTTAGAAGTTGGACGAGCGTCGCAGCTCTCTTTGTGTTTTATCTCACGGTATTGATCTATGTCAATATACTTTTCTTCGATCCTCTGTCGATTGCCACCTTATACATAATAATTATGGCCACACTTGATTCGAATCTTATTTACGTCATAAGATTAATGCAGTTATTGACTGATAAAGTTGTGGTATGGAATCTTCAATTATCACTAGTACGTAAAATTGGTTGCAGTAAATTACAAAGCGTTAGAATGTTTCAGTCGTATGATCAAATTTTAAAGTGCTACAAAATTATTTTAAATATTTACAAACTGCCAGTGAGTAATAATAATAATAATTTTAATATGCAAATTAAAGTAAAAAAAATTGAATTAAGTATATTAATTTTATTGAAACTAAATTAAAATATGTTTCATTGCAATAACCTACTACAACACATTTGTATTGTTTGTGTATGTAACAAAGTTGAGTATATACCAATTTTTGGATTGTTTTCTATACGAACGCGTATATGAATCCTTAATTTTATAAGTAACTATTTCCAGTTCCAGTTGTAGGACTGTAGATGTCATGGTTTTACTAAGCCCTATTGTATTTTACCATTTTCAGATTATCTATAATACATTAGAAGCCTTCTTTCAAAATTTAATTAATATTCAAATTGTGATTGAATTCAGCAATATAGAGTTCAAAAATAAGATGGTAAGTTATTTTGGCCGAAGAAAATATGTTTAATTAAATACATAGAATTCATACTTACTTGTTTTGTATTGTTTTTGCAGCGAGAGAATCCTTTTATTTCGATTTTTATTTTTATATGGATATTGAAAAATTACGTCATACAAATCTCACTCAGTCTGCAACTCGAGGCATTCTATGAAGCTGTTAAATATTCACAAAATTCTTGTGAATTTATTTTGACATGCGACCGTGAAGGTAACTTTTAGAAATATTTGGTTGTACTTACAGGCGAAATTTGGTTAACTTGGACCCATTTTAAACCTACGTGAGTTTACTGTGTGTCAATTATTTTACAGCAATGCAATACAAACATTGCTGTAAAATAATAGACTACACAGCTATAGTCTTTAAAAAAATATTGCGCTCATAATTATCATCATCATCCTACCCTTGTCCCATGATACTTAGCGTTGGCGTAACAAAATTATTTTCATTCTCTTCTGACAACCAACACGATCACATTTACTACCTTTTCTGTCATAAGAATCATTCACACAATCCATCCATATTTTCCCTTATCTCCATCAAATCCCGTTTATATTTTTTAGTCACACGCATTTCACCCCATCTTATCACATGTCCATGTCCTCAGGAAAGTTCATACTTTTTCCGTAAATCCATTGGCTTAGTTAGCTGTCCCTTGAAGTGTGTTCCTTCAACAGTATTGAAGCATATATGTATATTTGGTACACCAGTTGTCTTTCTTTACAGAATCAGATGATCTAAAGAAGCTATGCAAAAATATCCTACGGGTGCATCGTGCGACATTTCGCAAAATGTGTGTCTTTGGCCTGTTTTACATAGATGTTTGTCATCCGTTACGTCTGCTGGCATTTCTTACCCAAAACACCGTTGTACTATTACAGTTTGCTCTCCTGTAAAGTCTTTGCATAATAAATGTAATGTATCAATTGTATAATGGTCATTATCATTCTCTTATCCTCATTCCTATTGATTGGTTCTGCATAATTCGTGTTCTTCTTCTACATATTTAAGGTTGATTTTCTGTATCTGATAAACAGAAATATCTAACAATTTCAACCAATTTAAAAGAAACGGTTTTCATTATTTTGATATCTTGACCTTTGTCTGTCGATCAGTGTCAGCCAGTGGTGTGGCGTGAGTCGTCATTCAAATCGATTTAGTTTCTATTACTTTGAATTTGAATGAAACGCACGCTTTCAAGGGCTGCTTCTTAGGATATGCAGATATTTTCTGGAGAAATCTGGGGTTCAAGTTCCAATCAAGCAATGCAATCCATACGTGACCGAAAAGTTAAATTTATTGTCCAAAGACCTCTGTACCATGATGATTACAAATCATTATCAATCATTCTATCTCTGGAAAGAAACCAGCCAAATGCGTGTCTGGCCACGCACAGTATAGGGTTCCATCATCATCATCATCAGTATCTCTTAAAAGGTGAAAATATCTGAAGAACATAAAATTACCGACATTCAAATTGACTCCCATTTATTAATGACACCATCATAAAAAAACAGTAAAGCGCAATTTTCTCAAAACTAGAAAATTTTGATTTGATTGATTTTGATTATTTTTTTTGTTTTTTTTTTTGCAAGTATGGACACAAAACACGGTGACATAAAAATGTTATTAGCAACAGCCATATTTAACCAGAAGGCATGCAAAATTATAAAATACACTAAAGATTCTAAGTAGTTTCATAATAATATAGATGAACAATGTCAATAGAAAGATTGATTAACTACAATTACAATTTAATTAATACTTCAATAGTTTTTTTGTTATTCACAATTCTTCTGTAATCAACACATTTCGTATTACAATTAAATTAAATTAAATTAAATGTTATATTTTTCTAATTTCGAGTCATTATAAAAAGTAATCAAGAAATTCCTTTCTCCATTAAAAATTCCGTCAAACTTTAATACGCCTTGTCTACTAAAAAGTTTCGGTGTTTTTTTTTTAAATAACGTCAAACTTAATTCTTTCCAATCCAACTCCTTGGTAATCCTACTACTATTATAAAGGCGAAAGTTTGTAAGTATGGATGTATGTATGGATGTTTGTTACTCTTTCACGTAAAAACTACTGAATGGATTTTGATGAAATTTGGCACAGAGGTAGATTATAGTCTGGAATAACACATAGGATACTTTTTATCCCGGGAATATGTTCCCTTAGGATAGTTTTCGACAATCACGCGGGTGGAGCCGCGGGCGGCAACTAGTTTATTATAAATGACTTGTTCCATGTAGCAGACACTTTTGCGCATTTAAGTCGTTCTCGCACTAGGGAGGCATAGCCTACTATTATCACCCCTATTTCGTGGAAATACGTCAGCTATGCGCTTAAAACGACTCGGGTTCAACTTTGCAAACACAGCCATTTCTAAAATATATTTGCATGGTAAAGTTAATATTTTATTCTGTTTAAAATATGGCACGCAGCTATCAGTAGTTCGCAGTTTTAAAAAGGACCGTTCGCACGTTCGCATCTATTCTGCGCTTTGAATCCTTTTAATCGCGTGATCAGAGCCCATATGTGTATGCCCAATGAGGAGGAATTTGTGGTTTATCTTTGGCACCGTCGGATGATTATTTAGCAAAAACATGAACATCATTGCTACGACTTTGTTTTTGTTTTGGCCACCAGAAGTATCAGAATAAAAATCTGCTCTTTGACTTCCGATGGCAAACTGTTGCAGAAGTGCCACAAATATAACGCAATTTGGTTTGCTCCTCAAGCTCCTATACCTAGTATGTAGCATGTAGCTTCATTAGTTGCTAAATCGTGTATTGTTAAATTGAAAGACCAAAACTTTGTAAAACGAGACCGGTGTTTTCAAAAATAGTGTCGGCAAACACTGCTATAGGTAGGTCAAATGCAAATACCCTAAATGATGAATCTGCTTTGGCATTCTCTCGGCACGTTTTTCATCAAAAGCTTTTCAAAGCTTACCAACACACGAGCGAGGTTGAGCTGGATGTGCATGTTGAGAACTCGATTATTTAATATAACTTGGTTACATTAAGTTGGCCACTAAACATATTAATTTAATGTCAAAGTTTTTTGTAACCGACATACAGTGATAACTATTATGTACTTATTACATTTAGGGTTCGGAATTTAGTTGATCAACTGGACAACTTAATATATCACGATTTTAATATAAATACTTCGATAGGCCAGAACTTGACCTCCCTATTTATCAAAAATGACTTGACGATGATTATGACGAGATAATCAAAACGCTGGCCATAGCTTGACACTTCAATTTAAATTAGTACATGAAGAAAACTTTTATGTGTATAAGTTGAGATATCAAATATCGATTGTTATTTTGGTTTTGAAAAATTCCGTCAATATATACGAGCAGTTCGTGTACCATCAGTGCCACCAGCCATCAGCGAGAACCAGTACAGCCAGAAGCAGCAGTCTTGCCTAAGCTTAGTGCCTTTCCTTTAGTGTACCTATCCTAATACCTCAATCTATTTTCCCATCAAGAGGGTCGCTGTTTGGTAAATTTCATTTGTGTATTTCATTAGTTGACCGAACCAGTATATATCCTAAAAGAGTAAAATTAAATTCTTTTTTTCAGTGTCTACTACCTACGTAATTATTTGTAGAATCGTAATAATAATTAGTAGGTAAGTAATAAAATTTCCGATATTTTCGTTCTACTAGGTAATGTGAGGGCCTAAACTTAGACGCCCGCCCAATAGTACGTGTCATTATTCTTGTTCACATTACTTAAATACTTTCAGGGTGACCCTGAAATAATCGGCCGAAAGTACAGCCTGACGCTGCCGGTTACTACTAGCCGCGTTCGGGTGACGTCAGCGCGCTATTGATGCGTATGCTGCCGCGCGGCTGCGTTCGGGCCCCAGGTGCCGCCGAAAGAGTACCAGATACGAAGCTCGTGGCTATTAAGCCATTGGCCGACACAACTATCTGTACAATGATTGCCGAGTCCAAATCCCACATGTCCACAACCTCGCAAACCAAGTCTGTATAATTGATTTGCTTATCTTTCTCGGCTTTCACGAGGTTCTCGTCATGCGGAACGGTTATGTCTACAATCATTGCTCGATTCGGTCCACCACCACTATATCAGGCTTATTGGCCACAATAGTTCTGTCAGTGATGATGGACCGATCCCAGTGCAATGTGATATTGCCAGTAGAATTAGGTCGGGCACATACCTGTAGTACAACACTTCCGAGTCCACAAGAGAGTATTTCAGTGCAATGGATAATCCTGGCTACAAGGCTATGAAAATATTCTCCGTAGATAATGTAGCGAATTGATTCTCCCGGACGGGACATGCCCAACATATGTCAACCGTGCCTTTCTCACAATAAATCTCCGGTAGTTATTCGTCATGATAACTTCGTCCTTCCTTCCTTCCTTCCTAACCTTCGGTTTCTCCAAAACGAAGCCAAGCTACGATCGACGACGCTTATCGATCTACGTTGGGCCCATGTAAGGCCCGGAAAAATATGGTTTAGCCGTTTGCGCGTGAAGAAGTATGAAACATACACACACTCACAAATTTTCGCCTCTGTAATATTAGTGTGATAAAGATTAATTATTTTAGCCGTAAGTTGATTGTTGCGCCCTAACAGGGTAATGTACTTACCTACTCATTAGTTCAGCAGTCTATAACTGTGTACATTGTGAGCAATAAATAAATAAATACATTATTTCCGATGCATTAATAAAATAAAAATAACAATGAATCTTGCGTGATTTGGAACGCCACGAAGTATGTACTTTAAACGATATACTGACACGTTATGTCAAAGTTTTGATGACATAATATCTTTTTCTTTTGGGCATATGTATACTATTAGCCGTTTATCCCGGTTGTCATTTTTAGATCTTTGGCAGTCGTTACGGATTGTCGGAAGCCAGAAATTCTGACACTAGTCTTGCCAAGAAGTACATAACATGTTACCCAGTTACTTGGTTGTGGAGGTCAGCAAGGCAGTCGTTCCGAGTCAAATACGGGTATTCAGCTAGATCCGGATAGACTGGAAGCCGGCCCCAATATAGTTCAGAAAAGGCTAGGCTGATGATGATTTTAAGGCGATTCAGTGAATTGCGACCTGTGTAGTTTTCAGTCATTATACTATTATATAGCTGTAATACTCTTTTAATGTAATTAATGCCTATGGGCTGTGATGATTGAATAGCATTATGGCTTGACCTTGTAATAGTTGGACCAAACAACGTCAGGTGACACAATGAACATAAATATCAACCCACATTCAATATTTATGGCCCCAGTTGTTAGTTAGTTTTCGTGTAATAAAAAACTTAAAAAATAAAAAGAGCTTTGGCTATGATGGCATTTTAACCTCAGTTGTAAAATTTGTTTCTAACTGTAGCTGTCTTTGTCTTTATTGTCTTTAAAAAAAAAACTGCGCCCCTTGCTCATTTCATCAACGTCAGTATATACTCTGGGGTATTTACAGAAAGTCTAAAAACGTTAATAATTAAACCATTGTATAAAAATAATTATAAAGTCAAAATGGCAAACTATAGACCAATTGCTCTAATTCCAATCTTTTCAAAGATCATAGAAAAAAATATCTATGAATCTCTCGACAATTTCCTAACAAAATACCACATACTATGTGACAAACAAAAGGGTTTTAGAAAAAATAAAAACATCAATAGTACTTATATTAATATTTTTAATATAACATTTATATTTTCGACTTTCTCCATTGAATAATGCCAAAAGTAGACTCTAAAATACCTTTATGTGCAATTTATACAGATATGTCGAAGGCTTTTGACTGTGTGGATCACGATACCCTTTTAACCAAACTTCACGCATACGGTATTCGTGGTAATGTGCTTAATTTAATAAAAACGTAACTAAAAGGTCGTAGACAATGTACGGAAATATTAAGCCTGTGTTTACGAACTAGAAGGGAGTTAAAATCTTTATCGTCTTTTAGAGAAATAACATATGGTGTCCCGCAGGGCAGCGTCCTGGGACCTTTATTATTTCTGTTATATATAAATGATCTGCCACGTCATATACTTCAGCCTATGGTTTTATTTGCAGATGATAGTACATCAATTGTTTCATGTACCTATAGAGAATCATATTTAAATGACATTAACAATACAATTAGTAGTTTAATAAAGTGGCTTGACAATAATAATTTAGCTATTAATATCCACAAAACTAAAATCATGCACTTTTATCAACGAATATCTGCAGACCACTTGGATATAATCCTCAATGGTCAAAGTATGGACAAAATAGACAGTATAAAATTTTTAGGAATCATAATTGACAGCCAGTTAACTTGGAAGCCGCAAGCAGAAAATATATGTAAACGTTTAAGCACAGCCGCGTTTATGTTGCATAATCTAGCAAAAAAGTAAATTTACCGACTACATTAGTGGGTTACCATGACCTAGTGATTTCCATCTTAAGATTTGGTATAATATTTTGGGGTCACTGTAGTGAACGAGAAAGCATTTTCAAAGCCCAAAAGCGCTGCCTGAGAGCTATATTTGATCTTAAAGTAACAGACAGTTGTGTACCTATATTTAAGTCTCATAAATTGTTTAGCCCTTCCTACTATGCCCCTACATCCTTGAATTAGCAATATTTGTAATAACAAATCGATGCCTCTTTGCAACTTTAATAGAAACTAGAAAACGAAGTACGGCTATGAGATCTCAATACCAGAATTTATTATGTATATATTATGCGTATTCAAAACTAGTTTATTAAAAAGATATGTGATTTGCATGGCTCCTGTTATCTTTAATAAAATACCTGACCAAATTAAAAACTTACCATTACAAAAATTAAAAAAAAACGTTTCACAGAATTACTAGTACACAAATGTTATTATTCTGCGCAGGATTTCTTAAATGATAATCTTTTGTAATTAGTCAGTAAAGTAGTCGGCTTTATTATTATCTACTGTGTATTCATTTGCATGGTATGTTTAGGCAGAATGTAGGTACATGGATCCTATAATATAATTGAACAACTTATTTTTAAGTACCTGCATTCAAAGCAAATAACGAACTATTCTATTCTATTCTATTCAAAGAAAAAGCTAAAAAAAATCTAGATCGATGACATTAGGTAAAGCACTTAATATATTAGTTTTATAGGTAATATTGATGATGGATTCCGATATACTTTATCAATTACAAACACTAACGAATATTAAAATTATGCCCTTGCCTTTTAACCGACCAGTTGAAAAATATGGCCAGCAAATTATTGTATTATTCTTACAAAATATCCATCAGTTGATGTTGCTGCTGAACACAATGTGCCACATAAGAAAAACGTTTCAAAATAATCGACTAGATAAAGATATACAAAGAATAGCGCATTCTTTTAACTTTCCACTTAATCTTTTTTTCACTACAAAATATTGTGTGCATAAAAGTAATATCTATGCAAGCGGACTTAAATATTTTTTATTTGCGTTCTTTTTAACGTGTTTTATAAATGTATTATGCTTTCTAAGGATTTTTACAGTGGAAGACTCGAAAGTGAAAAAGACGCAATTTAAATATGATATTTTCTCCTTTTCCACCGTCGTCAATTTTACTTCCTGCTTCATAGGTTTTACGCTGATTTTTTGTTTGGATTTAAAACATAAGAACAATAACGTTTTATTGATTTTAAACTTCCAAGATATTTGTAGGAGCATCGATTTCAGTAAGAGTATACAGAGTTTTATTATTTGGAATTGGATCTCAACTACAACCACTACCTGTGTTCATATTTTTCTAAGTGCTTTGTACTTTGGACCATTGATGTTTTCCGACGTGGGTTTTATTTTTGACGAAATTTGCGACCTTATGTGTATCCCATTAGATCTCAACTTTGTAATAGCTATCCGAATTATAATATTATTAAAGAAATATCTAGATGAATGGATCAAAGAAGTCGCGATGATGTCTGAAGAACAAGACAATGATGAACAATGTCTCAAACTAATTAGGACATATGGAAATATTTTGAAAACTTATAATCTGTACAACAAAATTTACCAGATATTGGTAAGTTCAAAACTTTGTACACAAACCAAAATGGTAGATATAACATGATATGATTCTAAGACTTATTTAATTTTCAGGTTCTATATCACACGTACTGCGCATTCCAACGGGCTTTATGTTATTTTAACTTTATGATCTACGTCATGAATTTAACTGCAGAAATGGGAAACGAAGTAGGTGCAAAATGATTTTAGATTTGGTAGATTGGTTTAAAGAAACAAAAAAACTTTAAAGTGACATTTGTCTAAATCGGTATTTTTTCCAGGCATGGCTTCGCAGTCTTTGTCTTATTTTATTTCTCACAAAAGATATCATACTTGTAATTATACATAGTTTATATTGTGAGAAGTTTTATATAACTGTCGAAGAAGCTGCTACGGCGAGCATAAAACTTATGATGAATATAAAATATACAAGTAAGAACTGTCCAGAGCATAGCTGAAAGGACCTCTGTTTATTTTAACTTAGTATGCATGTCTACTATGTTTTGTGTTTATGTTGCAAGTTCATTTATATAGCTCTCGTGTGATGCGATGACTTCATCATTTATTTTATTTACTTTTTTAAATCTTTTATGACTTCCTGTAGAAATGGGGAGCGTTTACGATTATATTTAACATTAAATTATAATTTCCTGAACTATGTAGTTGTAAACTTTTAAAATGTAATCGTTTCTTGTAGCATTTTATAAAAATATATATAATTATAACATAACTACCATAATTCCTACGAGTTCCGTTGGTCGGTGAGAACGCCATACTTATGTTACAACGTGTACATAATGTGTTCAATAAGTATGGCATTCACAACTTTTAACATTCATAACCATGCTTTTATTTTCTCTAGGGTGCCATGGACGTCTTTGCAAGAACGTGATACAGTTTAATCGATCGTTCAGTAAGATCACCGCGTGTGGCCTGTTCTATGTGGATGGTGCGCTACCTTTGTACTTGTTGGGAGTAATTGGCCATTACGTTATTATGCACCTTCAGTTTTATTTTTTGTAAAGCAAATGTTTTTGATATTTGTATTGCTTCAAGATTAATACTAAATATAGTTTCAACTAGCACTTCGCCAGCGTCTTCGTCCGCGTGGATTTAGTCGGTACTCCACAAACTTCAATGCCCCCTTCAACCACCGTTTAAAGTTTAGTTTTCGAAATTTAAGCAGGGCGATTTTCATTGATTGATTTGCTGTTTCTGCGGTCTCAGGATCAGCGCAACTGTTCACCACTGTCAAGGTTTGATTATGTAAAAATTGTTAGATATGTTTCAATTTTCCCACTTTTAGTTTGTTCATACCAGTTTCCACATAAATTGAAGCAAACAATAATGTTCTCCCCTAAAAACTTCATCACCCCATTTAGGGGTTTATTTTCGAAAAATCCAACCATTTATTATTCTTATTTTTTATCGAAATCATTAATGCTCGGTTTCAACTTTATCGGACCAAGCTACTAAATTTCTCCCCAGTTTTCTCAAACCGCAACATTTTTCTTACTTAGAGCATTTTTATACCCGTAACTTTTAAACGCAAGATCCGATTTGAATAATTTAAAGCGTAAATAGAGTTAATTTACATATTTACATTTAACGAATTATATGTACAAGTAACAACTAAACACAACTAGACTAGTGGTTGCGAAATAATGTAAAAACGTACAAAGTGTAAATACATGTACATAATCAACCTTAATTATCAAACCATTTAAATGGATAAAGATAAATATCATAATAACAAACTCACCAGTTCGTTATTTCGCGGACTTTTTTATAGGTCACGCCATATAATGAATTTATTAGCCAAAATTTTCAGCCAGGGTTGCGGAATTTGTTCGAAAGAGTCACCGCGGTCCTGGAACGCAAAGGGCTTTAGAAGGAACACGGATGGGTTCTAGTCAGTAAGAGTCTGACACGCCCTTCTGCTCCACCCAGAGCGGAAGAAGTCATTTGATGATTTCCCATCCACAAAAAAAGGCAAAATTATGCTACTTTGTGTTACATTATTGCAATTCTCATACGGATCTCTACTATTGCAGTACGATAGAAGACATAGGACAGCAATAATTTAAACATTTTTGTATTATCGGTCTCGATTGTCCTACTGTGCAAAGGCCTTCCCCCATTCCTTTCATTTCCGTCTTAATTGGGCGTCTCACCGAGAAGCCATCCAAGGCATCATCCACCTCATTTTTTCCTTGGCCTTCTGCAACCCTGTCTAGCTGTGTCAGGGCTTTTTCAGGGCAGTTTTGCGAAACACGGGTCCATACAATTGAGAGTAGAAGATAAACGTCGGTGCTTATGACGAAAGTGAGCAACAATTCCAAGGGTGAATTCTCGAATGAAAAAGCCTTGCAACACGATAAACTCGTTTTTGACCGCTGATCTACACACTACACTACACTTCACTATACTACACAATAAACGAAATAATACAGTTTTTACACGATTAGAGCACTTACATCCTTACTGCTATTCGAAGGCGCAGAACTTATGCTAAGATCGAAATATATTGACGTCTCGCGTCTCCAAAGGTTTAGTGAATGGAGCAATCTTATTTATAATAGAAATCATATAGCCACTTTTTCATGTTCAAAAATACGAGTATGCAAAGGACTTTCTATCAGTTCATGTTGACTTTTTGAGAGACGGCATACATGTCATTATACCAATTGCTGTATAATTTCCAACTAAGTACAGCAGCTGTAGCTATCAAACGTCAAAATAATGTTGCCCGTGACATTATCATAGACATCAACTTAATACAAAATGCACAGCAACAGAGACATGACACAGGCCTTTGACTTCGTAGATTATACCAAGGGTTCCCAAACTGTGCGTCGCGAATCCCCAAGGCATCGCGGTGCTTTCCCCGTGGCGATGCAAATACTGGTGTTTGCAAATGGAGTAAAGAAATGCTGTGTTTTTCTATTTTTAATGATTTTCTTTTTCGAAGGTTAAAAAACAAACTGTTTAAGATCTTTAGCTAAGTTTGCAATAGATAAATTGTCGAACATTTATGGACCTTAAGCACAGATTTTATTAATATTTTTCAAGTTCATCCGTGTCGTTGATGTTATGTACCTTCAGTTGAAATTTTTACAAGATTACCTGACAGGGCGAACACAATGTGTCCAAATCGGTAATATCATAAGCGAGGAAGTCCCAGTGACATTTGGAGTTCCTCAAGGAAGTATCCTGGGTCCGACACTCTTCCTTGTGTACATAAACGACCTTTGTCTGATGCAAATTCCTAATGCAAAGATTTATTACCTTTGCAGATGACACAGCCTTACTTTTCAGTGGCAACACCTGGGATGAAATTTTTTCAAATGCACAGAGAGGAATAAACGTTCTAACTAAGTGGCTGTATAAGAATATCCTAATGCTAAATGTTGCAAAGACAAATTATATAACCTTTTCCATGAAAACCAACGATAAGCCCGATCCTTCATATCGTATTATTTCTCACTCGTGCTCGAATCTCAATGATGGTCACTGTTTTTGCCTGAATCTTACAAACGCAGCATTAAATAAGTATCTAGATGTGATGATAGACAGCAAACTAAATTTCCACCATCATATAGACTATCTTGCTGCGAGAGTACGTAATCTAATTGTAATTTTTGAGGCTCTAAGACATGTTGCCAAATTAAACGTAATCAAATCAGTATATTTTGCCCTCTGCCACTCACAACTTATGTACTGCATCACCTCTTGGGGCGGTGCGGTAAAAAACAGGATCTAAAAATTTAGAGAGAAACCTACTTCATCAATAAATATTGACTACCTTTAAGTTATATTAACAAAAATACAGAGGTTAGGTACACTCGCACAAACACACACACCATCACGCACAGACAAAAATCCACACAAACATGAAAACACCTGACACAATATATCTCAACACACCCTCACATATATACATACATACACTCATGCTGAGGCGTTTGTTTTCCCATGTTTCTCCTAATATAGTCACACTTATCACACTAATATTATAAAGGCGAAAGTTTGTGAGTGTGTATTTATGTTTGTTACTTCTTCACGCGCAAACGGCTGGACCGATTTAGATGAAATTTGGTATAGAGATTTTTGAGTCCCGAGTAAGGACATAGGATAGTTTTTATCCCGGGATAATTTTCGACATTCACGCGGGCGGAGCCACGGGCGACAGCTCGTATTATATAATCGCTGCTTATATCAAAAAGTGCTAAGATATCAGTACCACTCAAATACAACTGGTCTTGTTCCTTCCGTGGGTGGACCTTCTGGTGATTTGTATTCTAGACTATGCACATACCAGTATTTCAATAGATATAAGTAACATTGGAATATGTAAGGCCTGTCTTTGTGAGGAGAAATAAACATTATAATAATTATTATTATTGATTCTAAAACAAATAACTGAAATTTGTCAAATTAATCCCGTTAGCAAACGCGAACAGATATATCGATTCTCAAAACGTGAAGTTATGTTTGGAGCACTGCTGGGGAGCGTTTTGAATCCTGTTGTATTCATACTATGCATAAATGATTTATCGGCATGCATTGAACAACCGATAACACTGTTTGCGGACTATAGTACTGCCACAATACCTTGTAAAAGTGTGGAGACGTGAAAGGGAGATTATTAATTGTTTAAAAAATGTTGTAAATTGGTTAGGAGCAGATAATTTAAAAATAAACTTGAAAAAAATAAAAGTTGTACATTTTAGTCAGCGGATTCCTAGACTTAACCCAAATATATACATATTATGATACAACAATGAAGTTGTAGAAGCTACAATATACTCAGCCAATTCCTTACTGAGAAAGAATTTTGAAAACGTATTGTGAAGTGATCTATGTATAAATTGTGTTTCATTGATCTACATAAAATGTTATTCTAATCTATTTAATGTTTATATTAATTGCTTTTATTGTTTTAGCGTCTACTTACATTTTGCATGCCCATTGGTAAAATATGTCTGAACATACCTTTTATCTGTTTATCACCATGTTCTGTACCTATAATATTTTTTTATGCAAAGTAAATTACTTACTTACAAATATTATTTATTCCATAAATACTTAACTAACTATATACACTAGAAATAAAAATAAAATCTCCTAACTAAATAAACCCTAAAATATGGCGTCAAAAAATTCATCCGCATCGCTGTCGACTGGAAGTGTACCCAAAAGACTGGCGGCATTGCCACGTTGTATGGCAATGCTTATTCTTTGACCAAGGTAAAAGCCAGCCCTTGGATCACGTGAAGTGTCAACTAAGCGCCTTGAGAGATCTTTTTTGACAGAAGGAAAAAATAAAACCATTTGCGAAATATGGTTTTCTTACAAATTCGACTATATTTACGTAGGGCCAAAAATCTTTGCAGCTGGGCAAGCCTATGTTTCTATGTTCAGGTATAGTACGCTCATTGAATGTCCTTTTCTTAAAAGAAATTATGATATTGCTCTTAGCTATCAAGGAAGAACCCCTGTAACAACGATGCTCTGGATTTGGGTGAAATGAAAATAATGATAAATGTTACCGAACAAGATAATAATAACTGAAGCGAGTGAAGGTTTGAGGTGTGAACGCCAATCTTACACTTTCTAATAGATAGGACTCAAGCTTTTAAGAAAGTATTATAGTTGTATGTTTATACCTACGTCTTATACAGTATTTTTAATTCATGAATAGCTTGTCTAAAAAACAATTTAATTTTCACGGAGCCTGTGAGACTCCACGTCTATACTAGACGTGGAGTCTCACAGGCTCCGTGCGGTTCTCAAGTTCTTAGTTTCACACCCTGCTCCCCGCACTCGATATCGCAATATCTTCATTTTTAGTAGCAAAATAGACAATGAGGGAGGAGGTTACGTCGCTGGATGCATAGCACGTCAGTAATAATCATTGCAATATTGGCTGGAGCCTGTCGAGCTCTACTTCCATTGCTGCTTTATAAAATAATTTGATAGTTTTTGTGTTTGTTTTAAGTTTTTGTTATGAAAAATGGCAGAAAGTATTAAAGCGAGTTGTTCTAGTTCAAAATAGCAGTTTTAGTAGCATATTAAAATAGTATAGTTATTTTTTTTAGGATGTTATTCATTTACTGTATTTTTTAAAAAGAAATTTAAGGCTGTTTTTATTTTATTTTCTTATATGTCAAGTAAACACTTACCAATTGGTGAAAACAATCTTTATACATGTCACAAAACTCTGACAAATCTTTGTAAGCCTGAAGCACCTCTTTTTTACATTTTTTGCCCTGCGTGCCTTCTTTTTCTTGAAATTTTAAAACGTATGAATTCCAGACAGTTATTTTATGTTCCAATAATTTTAGTACTCGAGTAAAATATTTAATGTTAACATCAAAAGCAATTGAAATGTAGCAAATGTATAATATCAGACATGGTAAACCAGACAATATGCAAAAACCACTGATAACAATTAAATGAGCACCAAAAGCTGCGATTACAATAATCCAATTCCAAATGATGAAATGGTTAAAACTGGTTTCATTGTTGAGAAATTGGTGAACTTTTGGAAAGTAAGAGCGAACCTAGTGTGCGTCTTGGTTTGAATCATTCCATTTAAAGAATTCAAAGTAAATCCAAAAGAATAGTGGACAAAGTCATAAAATGAGATATTTTGCAAGAAAGTATTTGTTGGTTTATTAAAATCATCGTTGTAAAATACTATATTAGTAGCGTAAACAAATGAAAGACTTAATACTAGTGCTGCAATCATCGAAACGAAATTGGCTATAAAACCGTAAGAAGATATAACACTATGTTTATTGCGGTATTTCGGACAACAAATTATATATTGCATCAGATTCAAAGGGAAAAGCATCGATTGCAAATCACTATCTACCGTTTTGTTCAAAATAGTATTTACGCGACATTTGTGTTTTCTATTTTGAAATGTATTCATTATTAACAAAGTAATGTCCGTAGCTTACAAGTGACGTTACAATCGAAGATAAATGTTTTAGCAGCGCTCTTTAAAGTTATTATTAGGACATTATCAATAATTTAACTAAATTTACTTTACTTAATTCGAATGACCGGTTTTATTATCAAATGCTTTCTATTTTATTCATGTTATACTCTACAGGTATTTAGTGGTAATGGCCAAGTGGTGTATACTCATTGAATTCATAAAATTGTTTTCATCACCAAGGCTCTCAAAACAGAAAACTTCATAAGGAAGCCTACGTCTTGCCCAAAACTTCTAAGATTACGTGACTTTCATCAAACTGCATTGGGCCGTCGAGGTCAATTATAGCCCAGTTCCTCTTTTAGAGACGATGACTGTGTTCCGGCAGTAGGAACTTTTAGGCTGACTAGCTTCTGCCAGCGGCTTTGCCCGCACGAATATCGGCTAGCTTATGTGCTATTTTTTTTTTTTAGGTTCACGAACAATTATTTTAACTGATTAAATACACTTAATCAGTGTAAATAATTGTTAGTGAAGCATGTGTTCCTTATAAGTATAAGGAACACATTCTTAAATATAAATTAACAGTGTAACAATCACTTGTAGGCAAAATAATAAAGGTTGACTGGTAGAGAATGCCTTGAAGTATTAAGTCTGCCCATGTACCACTATTGTATATAAAGTTTAAATAAATAATAATCATTTATTTAAAGACAACAAAGATCCATTGGGTTAGTAACAATAGTCCTAACCTATGTTTGTACTTAACACCAACAATGTACACTAATGTACAGGTGACAAGTGATCTCACCAACGGGCTATAGTGCGTAGAATGCTGTTGGGGCTGCCACGGAGTTTGTTTAACAGCGAGGCCGCTTTCTTACGCCGTACAGCATTGAAGCAATAGGTACGTGCCTCAGCGAACATATGTAGATGACGCACTACAGAACTGAGGCAAATGCAACAGCACTCTAAAACACTACACCACAACCCAAACACAACATGCATAAAATAACAAATCCGAAGGTTAAGCTAACTTACATCGTTATAAGCGCTAATCAACATATTTGTTTAAGTGGATATGATTAAGATTTAATTTGACATTGGTAACATTCTTAAAATTGATAATAATATCTTTGAATTGATCAAATGAAAATAACTGAAATTAAATTGTAATAAAAAGACTAAAATTGGTAAAAATAACATGTAAGTTTAATACAATAATTGATAACATTGGTAAATTGAATAAAATTTGTAACATTCATTAAATATATTGATTTGGAAAATAAATTACGTACATTTAAAAATTGTTAAAAATGTGTATTTCATAGATTATGGTTAGGGGTTACTCAGTAAACGATTAAGAATGATTGTTAGTTTGGCAAGGGTGTCAAAGTGGAGATCGATAACGTCACTGTAACCATTTATCGATTTACACATTCTTGCACAGGGCAAATTGGCTCCCAAAATGGTTCTTCTAAAAGGTGGGCAAAGAGGTGTAAAGACATTACGTGGGATTCTAGAAGGTGTACGAAGATTGAAAAGGGCAAGCAGGCTGGGACTGTCTATTTTGTGATTATACATTTTATAGGTAATAATTGCATCAATTTGGTGTCTACGTGATTCTAGAAATTCATGTTGAAATGCTTTAGTCTACCGTTGTAGGAGCGTATTTTTTTAATACCATTGGAAAATACGGGATGACACGCGAAACGTTTCTGGACACGTTCAAGACGCAACGATGGATCAAAAATGTTTGAAACCAAGCGAATACCGCCATAGCTCTCCAAAATTATACATTTTGTAAAAATTTTTTTCGAGTAAGAGCTTTTAATCTTGGCGGTATTTCATATAAACTTGCAAGGCCTTGAGATCTCGAGAGTTCAAGATTCTTGGTCCTTGGTATTTTGGTAATGCGCATTACACTAATTCAATACTCACCCTCGAAAAAGGCTGCACATGAGTCTGGACACCATTCTCCGTTCCAGGGTATCATGTGTTCAGCAGCTGCTTGCGTGGTTTTGCCATACGAGCCACTGATGAGTTTCAACTGGTAGCGACCATTGGGTAGCACTTTAATCACCCGATAAGGTCCGCGCATACCGGGGTCTAGTTTCCCTGTAGACTGAGAATATTTGATAACAAAAACCAGGTCGTTAACGACATATGCGCGTGGTGCTCGCCGCTGCTGGTTGACACGAGAATCTTGTTTGGCTTGATTTCGCGTTAACAGTTGATGAGCTCTTGTTCTGCACAACTCTCGCCAGCCCTCGTGGTTTTCAGACCTCTCAATTGCGATGTCACGAATTAATGTTCGAACAATAGGCGTCGTGGCGTCAGTGCCCACCAAGAGCTTCAGTGCCGAAGCTTGTGTTGTCTTCTGCTTGGTTATGTTCAGGGTGAGTTGAAGTTTCCATAGCTTATCCGACCATTCCGCGCGCCTATGGTTAGTTTCGATACGGATCATGTTCAGAACGGTTCTGACGTACCTCTCTACCTGTCCGTTAGCATTGTGCATCTCGGGTGTTATAAAATGGATTTCACAACCAAACTCAGTTAACAGAGTAGAGAACTCGGAGGATTCGAACATTCGGCCGCGGTCAGCTACTAAAAGCTTCGGAACACCAAAGAGTGATATCGCGTTGGTAAACGTGCGTTTAAGCTCGCTTACATCCTGCTTACGAATTGGATACAGCAAACTGAACTTTGTAAATGCGTCTATTATTAACAGGACAAATTTATAGCCGTTAGATTCAGGTAACGGTCCGAGTGCGTCTATATGCAGCGTTTGGAAAGGGAGACTGGGTTTTTCCCAGGATGTTATCGGTTGATGAGGGGCTCTAGGTACACGTTTATAGGAGACACAAACGAGGCAGTGTTTTATATATTTTGCTACGAATTGGCGAAGTCCGGGAAACCAAAAATGTTTAAGGATTAAGTCCACGGTTTTTTCCGCACAAATGTGGTCGTGTTCGTCATGAAAAATCCTCAACAAACTTAATCGGTGTCCTTTGGGGATAAAACAAAGAAGTCTAGGTTCCTCACCCACTGGTGTATACCGATAATAAAGTAGTTCATTCTGACGTACGTATTGCTGAGAATCTAGTTCCCCGTCCTGTAATTTCTGTAAAATGCCTTGCGTCTCATTATCTGCCGATTGAGCAATTTGTGCCCAGTTACGTGGCCTAGATATCTGATGTACTTTGGTAGTGACTGGGTTTCGACTTAGGTAGTCTGCGTGTGTCATCATGGTGCCTTTTCTATAATCAATGCTGAAGTTAAAATCTTGTAAATAGATCCACCACCTGGCAACGCGTGGGAGCAGATCCTTTTTCTTTTCGGTGGCCTTAAGTGCATTGCAATCTGTGATCACTTTAAAGTTTATCCCTACTAGATAGTGACGAAAATTTTGCAACGCCTTCACGACCGCCAAGGTTTCTAACTCGTAAGAGTGATACCTGCTTTCGGCACCCTGTGTGGCTTTACTAAAGTAGGCGACTACATGCTTCGTACCGTCAGTCTTCTTCTGCATGAGTACTGCACCATAGCCAATGCTGCTGGCATCGGTGTGGACCTCTGTGAGTAAGGACTGGTCGAAAATAGCTAATATAGGCGAACTAGTTAAGCAACTTATTATCTCCTGCCTAGCTTTCTCTTGTTCCGTACTCCAACAAAAAGTCACGTCTTTCTTCATCAAACGTGCTATGCATGCGGTCTTAGTTGCGTAGTCGCGAATATACCTTCTAAAATATCCCGCCAAGCCCAAAAATTGTCGTATTTGTTTGACATTACGAGGTACCGGTGCCTCGACTAGGGCTTGGATTTTTTGTGGACTCGGCCTGACCTGACCTTGACTAACTACGCGCCCCAAGTATTCGACTTCCATTGACAAAAATGAGCATTTTCGTAAATTTATCGAAAAACCAGACCCAGTTAACGTTTCTAGTACCTTTTTTAGCAAACAAATACCCTCACCTACACTATCACTCATACAAAGCACGTCATCAACGTATACTAAGACGTTGCCAGCCTCAATGTGACCGCGAAGGGTGTCGTTAATGATTCGCTGATAAACTATAGGCGAGTTCGTCAAACCATAGGGCATTCGGAGATACTCAAAATGTCCTTCCGGTGTGACGAATGCCGTCTTATGAATTGAACCTTCTTCAATGGCGATTTAGTGGAAGCCTGTAGCCATATCAAGGCTGGTGAAATATTTAAAGTTGCCTAACCTATCTATATGATCGTCTATTAATGGTAGGGGATACCGGTCCCTAACAGTCAGTCGATTGAGAGCCCTATAGTCTACACACATCCTATCGGTACCGTCTTTTTTCTTTACTAATATTATGGGACTCGCATACTCAGAATTAGACTCGCGGATGATACCTTTATCTTTTAGGTCACGCACGATTTCTCGGACTTTAAGTTTTTCTGAATGTGACAGCTTGTAAGGTCGGTAAGCGACGGGTGTACTGTCCGTTACTTTGATAGACATCTTGCCGGTGGTAACGGTAGTCGATGCAGTACCCGAAATTAAATAATTTGAGAACTTTTTTATTAAAGTTATAAGACGTTCAAGTTCGGCACCCTTAAGGGGTGTATTGATCTGCAAATCCTCGCTAACGGACACTGCATGAACGTCTTTCCCGTCGGCTCTAGTCAGATACTGTCTATCTTTGGTCCGCACGTATGTGATACCATCACGGTTAAGGATATCAGTTCCTATAATTACGGGAGTAGTCATACAAGACCCTGGTACTACAACAAAGTCGGCTTCGATAGAGATATCGTCAAACTCAATTGTTAATGTTACAAAAGAATCGGCATGTATGGCAGCGTCGCTAATTCCCTTCAAAATATAATGTTTGGGTTTCCGTTCACATGTAAAATGTTTCAGTGCTTCGGAGGAGACCAATGAGATGTTTAAAGCACCACTGTCAATTAGGACATCTACAGGGATGCCCTGTATAATTGCGGTTTTAAGGTCATTATTTTGCGGGGAACCAGCCACGTGTGTGCTACATAAATTAATGTTTTTCTTATTACGAGAGCCTGACCTTTCTTTAGCAAAACATTTATCTTCACTATGTCCCGGTTTTTTACAAAAATTACAGACTAATTTATTAGCATCGTTAGTAGAGGGATTAACGTTAGAAGTCTGATCGGTTTTTGGCTTTTTGGGGCAATGGTGAGATTTATGCCCATTTTGTCGGCAAATAAAACATCTCAGAGGTGACGAACGATTTGAAGGCATTGGTTTAGAGGCAGAATTTCGATTCTCGGGTTTAGTGCGGGTAGGTTTCACATAAATAGATAAAAATGAAACTAAGTCATAGATTTGCAAGTTAGCATTTGCAGCCGCGGCCCTAACTTGAGGATCCGTAATTCCGCGAATAACTATCAAGGTTCTCAGTTCGTCACTTAGTCCTTTAACAATTTTAAGACGCAATAATGTCCTCCTTGCATATTCAGCGTACGTGCTGTATTTATCGGAGGTAACATGCATCGCATCATACAGGATATTCGCGTAATCGAGCTTTCGTGGACACAAAGGTTTAAATTCCTTAACAAAGCTACTCCATGTTCGGTCGCTAGTTACCCACTCGTTCAGCCAAGTACGCGCGTCACCTTTAAGGCATACTGATACGCGTGAGAGGCACTCTGAATCGCCCCAGTTATTGGAAGACCTAGCCCGTTCAACTTCCTCACACCACACATCTATATCATGAATAGTTGGGTCAAAGTTAGATACGAAGTACTTTTGCGTTCTGTCCGAGTTTACAGATCTAATTGCTTCGGCTAATATTCGTGCTGACTCCGATACTACCCGTACGTCGTGGTTGTTTGTATCACTACTCGATCCCTCAGGTGCCGCGATCCCGGACGCGGGTATATTTAACGTGGTGATGGAACTGGGTAACGGTGTTTCAGACAGCGGCACCGTGGCCTGAAGGGCCTGATTATCCTGATGCTGGCCGGGTGGGGGAGTATATGATCTTATGGTCGTACTGTTTTGAAGTAACTGGTTATTAGTTGCGTCACGTAAAGGAGAACGTTCAGTTTCTAGAGTATTTAGGCGAGCCAGGATTGATTGTAATGTTTGCTGCATGGCCCCATTTTGATCACGAGAATAATGGTTTGACCGCGAACGCGTTCTACTTCTTGATCGTGATCCGTATCGAGAATTTGTTCGACTCCCAGGACGAGTTCTATCCCGAGAACGAGATCTATACAGAGAACTACGATCCCTATCGTGTCGACGCGACTTGTTACGAGAGTTATGCTGTCTGTCAGCCATATTCACACACAAACAACAATTAGGAACCAGAAAAATAAACCGTTAATTGGTGTTTTATTTTTTTTTTGCAAATCAAGAGGGTAGGTGTATTATGAGAATAAAATCGTGGGCGTTTTTTTTTTTTTTAAAGTAATCCCACTTCTGAATTTAGGATTCAGGAGCAGAAATCATTAAAAAAAACAATTATCTTACACCTTACTAATTATTTAATCACAAAAACAAATTATTAATTAACAATCTCTCTTTAAATAGATTTTAACGTAACCTTAAGGCTAAAATAGAACACCAATCACTTATAAAAACAAAATTATCACGTACTTACAGTTTTACCTGCATAAATTATGATTACAACAAGTACTCACAAATCGCGTCGACAACTACCGTTCCCTACGAAAGCCAGTGAGCAAATGACCGATTCTCGGGCGCGCACAGCCTTTTATAGTAGTTGTCTCACAATGGAAATTTGTTCCCTAAATATACATTCACTGACCAATATCACAAAGGTACCATGAAAAATCCGGCAAAGTGATTTTGCGGCTTACATTCTTCTTTTCACATGCTCTATGTCTTAGTGCAGAAGTAATTTGCTCTTGCAAGCGTGCGTCGTGCCTCAATCAAAATTCTAGCTTATAAAAACAAAACTATACTATACTAATAGTCGCATGGTTTCGTTATCTCTCTCACTGTTTCCTGTCCCTAATCACTGCAATCTAGTATGGTAACCCTTAGTTGGTTTTTTGGTTTTGTATGGTAGTCCTTTCTCTATGATAAGTCAAGCTTGAATAGTATCATGTGTTAGTCGTGCAAAACATTAATGCACACTCGTATTACTTATTTTGTAACAGAATATAGCAATCATGGGCACACTGGCGATGTTATGCTGGATAATAAAGGATTTTATTTGGCTAACAGTACTGAGCCAACAATGCGAGAAATTGTACGTGGCTCTTCAGGGTATTCAAGATTCTTGCGCACTCATACTAAAGTCAAGTTTCTCAGGTACTTTTTATTTCTAATTTATTTTTTGTAGTTAAATGTTAAAGTATGTTGCACGATCCAAAACTACTTGCAGCAGACTCGAATAATTTTTTTGATGTCCTTTTCTTTTATTTATATATTTCTATTTTTTTACTTTTTTATACTTATTTTTTAGCTTAATAATAATATAATAGCCACAAAGGTCAATCTTCAAGGTTATGACACGCTTGCCAATACAGTCCGTGAATGGGTGACATTGCCGATCCATTAGAGGCCAATACCAATACCCTCCAGTTAGTCAGGAGCCCGTCTGATAACCAGTCTTGAAAATCAGTCGTAACATAATTGGCTCGGTAAATTGATTTATGTACTTAATCTTCTCTAATATGTTTCATAAAATTCTCGTGTCACAGTGTGTAACAAAACTCCTCCATTCACTCAAGCTGTTTGGCTTGAGTGATACTTTGTGTGTATATTCAGTAGATCTGAGAATAGGATGTTAACTATATTTCATAACCCTAACTGATAAGCTTTTATTTTAAGGACAAATTTTTTATTTTTATTTTTATTAAAATTTTCACCCTTCTACCACCAAACCCTATGTTTTAATAGCGATATTAGTACTTTAATTATTACTAGAAATAATTTATTTGGCAAAACAATGTTTTCCGGGTCAGCGAGTATGTATATGTATTTGTTTATATTTTAGTATATGAGAAAAGGGTATGGAAGAATGTCCTGCGTTTGCATCGAGCATCATTCAGCAAGATACGTGTGTGTGGCCTATTCTACTTGGATGCTGGTTTGCAATTATATATGCTGAGTGTTTTCACTAACTACACTATTGTACTAATGTCGTTCGAATTGTTGTGATTGACGTGTAGGTACCCGTGTTCTTATTTTTTATTAAAAAAGCACTTATAAAAAAGTTTAATCACTATTTTCCATATTTTTTACTTGTCAGTTATTATTTATTTTTCATTCAATGATATTTTTTACTTTCTTCAAGTTTATCACATTCATTATTAGTTTCTAAGAAAACGTATTAGTTACCTGACATCGTTTTTTTTGGGTTATAAAATGTATAAAACACATAATATTTAAGTACTATGTAAAACATGTTCCATGTTGTTTAATAACTATCAACAGTATGATCAATTTTCTGTAGTTTTACTTTTACAACGTTGTTGTAAATATTCTATAAAAAAATTATGTAGGTGCATTCCACATTTTTTTTAAACTATAGTAGGCGCCAGATAAATGTGGAATAAAGTACATTGACCTTTCCCTAATAACTGTTCATAGGTACCTGAACAATTAAATATGAATCGTTTTTCATTATTAGACAATGTTAAGGATCACGAGAGATGATGATTCGGGACAGCTTTGTGTCATTAATTCCGTTTTTCAAATTAAAAATGTCAATAATTGTAGGTGGGTCAATGACCGTTATTCCACGATTATCTGGCGCCTACTATAGAAGTACTATTTATTTTTAACTGTATGAACGATTAAACAATCTTATAATAATAATATAGCCTTTTATTCAGATCTCTTAGTACAATGATTTTTTTAAGCTTATGTAAAGGACTAGCATTAAAATCTTAAACTTAATAGGAATTAATCAATTTAAACTAATATTTGTTGGTTGGTTATCTTTCCTAGATAACCAAGCAACAAATATTAGAGAGAAACAATCTTAACGATGTTTTATTTTATTGATATAAATAAAAGGTTTCTTACATATCAAATCAAATCCTTCTAATATTCTAAATTAGAAAGTCTGTATGTTTGTAAGTATTTGCAACAATCAGCCAAAACCGTTGAAGGGTTTTGGATGAAATTTGGCACACATATAGAACATATCCTGGAACACATTTTATGCGAACGATATCTACTGTAGCGTTAATAAAATAATCTTGACTACATTTGAATATACTATTTATTTCGTGAGTAAAATCCGAAGATTAAATATATAAAAAAAATTAATGAGCAAATAAATACAAGATGATTTTATTAGTATAAAGAAGGCCGTCGTTATCTTAAATAAGACCTAATAGAAATATCGAAGGTTCGATATGGCAAAAAAACTAAGACGATAAATTTCTAGGTATAGTTACGTCTTAATTACAATAACCAATAGGAACTCCTGTCACTAAAACGGCTGCAACCAGTTATGCCTGCGTCTGTGTTTCCGAACGCATACAACCCTAATCTCTTCAAAATTAGAGTGAACAGGCTTCTTCTGGGTAAGCTCGCTCCATCGTCGACTTTGTCTCTGTCATCTATGACCTAGACTAGAGTCAAGAGCAAACCCATATTAAATAAAAAATAAAAAAAAAATTAAAAAAAATTCAACTAAGCGTTTGGTTAAGAAATTTTAATGTAGTTTAGTTTCTGAAATTTTTTCCGCGTTTTCATCACAGACAGTCATGTTACTACACTTCTCACAGTTAATACTGAACATGATAATTAACACCACTATCTTGCATACCTAAAGAGAGGTGACTTTCTGAAATGGTATGATGTTGAACTGTAAATGAAAGAAAAAGGATTAATATGTTTTGCGTTTTTTTACACTAGCGACCCGCCCCGGCTTCGCACGGGTGCAATGCTGATACTAAATATAGAGGAGAGTTTAGCCCATAAACGTGCCGCGGGGAAGTTGTTCCGATGTAATTTAAAAGTGTACCGGACGTAAGTGGCCAAGCTGAGATAGTTGCCATTGGTGCGCTGCAGCGTTCCGTTTCATGACGAATTTACTTGATCTTTTTTTCATAACGAATATTTCAATCGTAACAACTTCCCCGCGGCCTAAATAACCTTGGGTCTTTAAGTGAAGAGTCAACAAATTACTTGCTCCATCGTCGACCATATCGTCGCTTTCTACCAGGTGAGATTGTGTTCAAACGAGAGCTAATCAATAATAATAATTAAAAAAGAAAACACTATCGGAAAGATGTTACTTTCCGTTATGTTCATAGAAAACTTAAAATTAAATATTTTGAAATAAAATTTACAAACTTTTAATTATAGTCACTGTATTATGGTCATAATATTTCTCTTATTCTGTAGTAATTCGAATTTTTAAGGGATAACCAGTCTCCACTGATGGCGCCCGTTCACGAACATGAAGCGTGCATCAGCATCATTCAGCTTAAACATTTTTAAGGGAACTGAATGATCCGACACACGCGCCACCATCAGCGAGACATTGAAGAGAGCATGACACACCCTCAACTGCTCCTGCTCTTTCATGTCAAATAAGGAAACTATCTACTAACATGTTAAGAGCCTCCATGGTCCTCGAATTAACAGAATCGAAAATAAAAAATGCTTCTACTTTATTTAAAACGATGAATATCGATTTGAAAAGCTAAGTTACGGCTCCAAAGGGGGCTGTGAGGCTGCCGTACACGCTTTGTCGACCTACCTAAATTAAAAAACAAATCTAAAATCCTAAATTAATAAAGAACGCCTTAAATACAGTAAACAGGAATACCTTGTTGGCAGAAACTAAAAAAGAATTACCCCAAATATATGGTTTCCTTTGGCAATGCTACAGACACCCATCCAAATTACTGTATCGGGAAAACCTACAGGAGTCTGCTGGCTAACAACAAGGTGACCCTCTCGGGCCAGTGATTTTTAGTTTAGCCATTAACCCAATTGTTCGAAAGCTAAATTATAAATTTAACGTTTGGTATCTTGACGGCAGAACCTTGGGAGGCGAAGTAGAAACTGTTTTAAATGATCTAAATTTCTTAAAAAATGAACTTACAAAATGTTAAATATTTGTATCGAACCATACTGACAGACAACTGACACTCAAAATTCAACGCAATAGCACCTGGAATCCAAATGATTGAAAAAAAGTTCTCTTCATCTCCTTGGGTCTCCAATCTTTGTTACATCGTTTCCCGAATTTATTGCAGAAAACATTAACAAATTCAATGAAGTTTCGGAAAGATTGCTCCAAATCAACATGTATTCGGCTATCACCATAATTCGTTTCCGCTGTTTCGGCCCTAAATTGACTTATTTTCTTCGTGCTTCCTATTTATGGAAGCACACTCATCTTGTAGACCAAATGGATCATATTATCCGACGAACTTTGTCATTAATTTTGAATGTGGCTTTGGACGACTGAGCTTGGGCACAAGCTTCTCTTCCCATCCGTATAGGGGGACTCGGCGTCCGCAAAATTTTCATAATCATAATCATTTATTTGCTAATATGGGTAATTACATAAAGTTGTTAAAAATAATAGAGCACAGTTCAACCATATTACGCCTTAAGGCATGCAAATGTCGAGAATTTGCTGCACAACATTGTTACAATACATGCATGCGCCAGTCATTTAATAATTAATAATAACACAATTTTGGTCACCGCGGCAAACAATAATGATTAACTAGCAAATATTAATGTCACAAAAATAATTAAAGAATAACAATGTCATGTATTAAGTGAGAATGTCAAAATTATATTTATAAATGAATGTCAAAATAATGATAATAGATAATTAATTAAAGCATAAATCTAATGTCACATTAACAAAAAATATTACTGAGAACAATTATTATATACCCTTACATTTTCTCTCAAATAATCATGTATACTATAATAACATTTAGATAGCAAGAATCTCTTTAATTTCTTTTTAAACTCATCGATGGATGGACTTTCTAGTACTTAGGTAAGTGATTATATATACGCGGTGCCATACTGAAAATGCTTTTGGAATACAAGGCCGTCTTTTTAGGTTTGCAACAAATTTTATCACTATGCCGCTTACTTTTGTATTTATCAAAAAGATGTTTGTTAGTTCTTCAAAGCTAGCAATCTCATAAATGTAAACACACGGCAATGTTAAAATATTATATTTGACAAAATATGGTCTGCAGCTGTCAGTCTGTTTGATATTAAACATACCCCTGATACACCGCTTTTGCGCCTTAAATGCAGTTTCCTTATTGGTGGAATTACCCCAGAATATAATACCATACTGAATCAAGGAGCCCACGTAGCCATGGTATGCTGCAAGTACAGCAGAAGTGTCCACCGTCTTTGCCAGCATATGTAGGGCGTATGATTGCTTGTTTAGTTTTTGATTTAAAGTATCAACATGTGTCTTCCAGTTTAAATTATAATCAATTGCCATGCCTAAGAATTTTGTAGTTGCTATCTCATTTATTTTGTTCCCTGTATATTCAATATTAATGTCAGTAAATTGGGCTTTACGATTGCGAAATATCATAATTTTAGTTTTGTCAAAGTTCATTTTTAAATTGTTACTAGTTAGCCAATTTATAATATCATTTAAAGTGCTGTTTATATCATGTTCTAGGGATAACTTGTCCTTACTTGTAAATACCACAGTACTATCATCAGCAAACAGTATAGTGGGATGGTTAGTTACTTTAGGAAGGTCATTTATATAAATGATGAAAAGCAGAGGGCCCAAAACACTCCCTTGTGGGACGCCTTGTTTGATTTCTCTGTATTCTGACGTGTAGTTAATTTCAGTTCTTGTTTTCGTGCATACGCGAGTAACTAAAGTGGACTGCTTTCTGTTGCTAAGATATGAAGCTATCAGCTGTAATGGAGGAGAATTTCTAGTATAAGTTTATTGGCTTTCATGTCATCGGTCCACGGCACTGAGAAATTAATCAGGAATATCCTGGCTTCCACACTGGTTTATTTTGATGCGCTGTGCTTCACCGATGCTATTGATGCCTGGAAATTCGCTTGCCCGAACACTGACCAACCTGACAAACCACCTTCCCAGAGGTGGTGGGACGAGCCACTCTGCAGAGTAGTTCAGAACTTACTCTTACTGACCACGTCTGCTATTTCTGCTAAGTGTGAACACCTGCTGGCTGTGGCAAACTGGGAGTCGGGTCTTCATGCACTACCGTCGTCAAACCTAGGCACTTCGTTCGACGACACTACTTTCCGCCTCGCTGCTTCTCTACGTCTAGGAGCCCAAAGTTGTTCTCCTCATCGCTGTCACTGTGGTGAGTGAGGGTGTCAACAGCCTCGGGCACCACCGTTACCGTCGGTATTCCAGCCTTATTAGAAGAACCCAATGGCTCGGCACGTGACGATGGCAAAAGACCAGAACGTCATGTCTTTGTTTCCATGGAAGATGGGTAGGCCTTTAGTGTGGGACGCAACCTGTGTCGGTACTCTTGCCATCCCATCTTCTTAGTTCATCGTATTGTGCTGGTGCTGCTGCTGCGGCTGCGGAAAACCTCAAGCGGCATAAATATAGTACCTTATTGGTAACTATATTTTCAAGCCGTTTGGGGTTGAAACCCTCGAGCCGTGAGGCCCTTGTGCTTACAGCCTTTTCAAAGAAATTTAAAAACGGCTAGTTGACACTTCCCGTGACCCAAGTGCTTTTCAACGTGGCAATGCTGCCAGTCTCTTGGCCACATTACCAGCTGACAGCGTTGAAGACGAATTTTTTGATGCTATATTTTATTTATGAAAAGACACAAAAAGAAAAGTTAATTAAAAAAGTAATATAAGAAATGTGGAATATAATTATTAGTAGACAGAAACAAGAGTGAGCATCTATTCCAAATATAAAACCTAACTAGTGGAACCAAGTTCAGTCACTTGGTTGTGGAGTAGGACCAGAATTTAACTAAGCATTTTTATAAAGGATCATGTAATAATGGATGCACTAGCACAATACAAATTCCGCAAACCTGGCAGGCTTTGGCCCTGGCAGGCCCCATCTCGTCTGCTGACATCTCTTTGAGCGCGCGTAGAACACAACGCGCCATCGACCCTGGCCTGGTTGTGACTGGACAGCCACCCAATACTCGCCATCCGCAGGCCCGCGCCTACGGTGGCCGGGGATGGGACGCCCGGGACGTCTTCTGTAGCGGCGGTTGGGGCGAAGGCCTTGTCTCTCCCTCGCGCGGCCCGCCTCCTCCTATTCTAGCATTACTGCTTCGCAGGAGGAGGTGACCGCTTCCCAAGTCTCCTCGCTCTGGACCATGGATTTAACCAGGGCCGGACGTGAGAGGTCGCCGCCACTGATCGCCTTGACGAGGACACGGCGGTGCTCAACCCAAGCAGGGCAGACCTCCACCGTATGCTCCACCGTGCCCTCCGGGCGATCATCGCAGTGCTGACACCCGGACGTGTCTTCCCGCTTAATCCGAAACAGGTACCTCCTGAAACAGCCATGTCCGGTGAGTACCTGCGTCAGGCGGAAGGTGAGGACGCCGTGGCGTCTTTCCAGCCACTCCCCAAAGAGGGGTCTTATCGCCGCAATTGTGGCGTGCCCAGCGCTGGGTTGCGATAGTCGCTGTTTCCATATCGCCTTGGTATCCTGCCGGAGCTCCGTCCGCCGCGATGCAATTTGTCGCGGCAGCGAAGTTTCGCCCCGGCGAAGCACCTCCACGCGCTACGCGTAAACGTGCGCGAGCGCTCCCGCCTCCAGATCCCATGTCGTTAATCCGGCAAGGAGGCTCGCCGCCTTGCCGGAGACCGTGCGGAATCCCCGGGCCAGCCGGATGGCCATGACCCTTTGGGACGCGTTGTGCTGGCGGGTAAGTCGCCCCTTCAACGTAAGTGCCCACACTGGGTCTCCATAAAGGGCCATGGACCGCACGATCCCCGCATAGAGCCTCTGGAAGGAGGCGTTTGGACCCCCTAGATTGGGCAGCCGCCGCTTGAAGGCAGCCCCGGCCCGCTCCAGTCTGGGAGCCAAACGTCGGTAGTGCTCCTCAAAGTTCCACCGGCTGTCGAGGACGAGCCCCAGGTACCTGATCGCCATCAGCCTGGCTTAAACCCGAATACATAGAAATTCCAGTTTGAAAAGTCCAATATAACTTTCTGACACAGATATCTAACCCATATCCTCGTGCTTAGCAGTAGTGCTTGCGAGTACTAGATCAACGAGGCAGTCTCGGTCAAATAAGTTAAAGTGAAAAAGTACTTATTGTACCTACTTACCTATTTCCATAATTAATAAATACTCTTGGATAAATATGTGTTCTATCGATTGATGTTCACTTTCGAAGCAGGAAGTCTTTGTGAATAGTCTTTTAAAAAATGAACATGTTTTTAAATTTAAGACTAAATTATCGTGTTAACTTTGTTATAAATGAACGTGTAGACAAAGATGTGCAGTCAATGCTTATGCCTTTAAATCTGATGCAGTATATATTTTTTTGTCCTAAATACCAGATCAAAAACAATTGTATTACTCCAAATTGTTTTAAATCTAATTTTGTATCAATTATTGGAACACTTGCATTTATATTTTTTTTCGTATACCGCCTCTATTCGCTGTGCTTTTATGAAAATGATGGTGAATTTACTACCTTTATGATTTTCGCTACTTATTTCGACTGCATGGTATATTCTCTCGGATTCGTTATGAATTCCATGATCGGAATCATACAAAGTAAAAATGCTGTCAAGTTTGTTCTAACCTATCAAAAAGTGCACAGAATTTTGAGCTGCGAAACGAGAACCAGAAACTTTACTCATTGGAATTGGATTACTGTAATCGTTTCCATCAGTAGTTATATCATTGTCTCCACTTCTATTTGCATTCCGCTAAAAACACCTTTCTTTTACATTTTCGTCAACTACTTGATTATGATCTTTGATTTTAATATTATTTATGCAGTACGTTTATTTAAATTGTTGGAAATAAATATAATTCAATGGAATATTCATGCTTTAAATTCGCATAAAATTAGGGACGCACACAAGGAAAGTTATTGCAACGAAAAGTTTAAGGCTTACGCTGGCATATTAGAATGCTATGATATTCACAAAGTTTGTTTTCAACAATTCGTAAGTAATAGATATGTCTATTTTAGTAAAATAACGATGCGCTACTTAAACTTTGTGAGAGCAATCCAAAACATTTTAGATTTATGCCCATAGTTATTGCTGATAAAATATAATATCGTCTAAATCTCAAGGAGCCACGCGTTTATGTGGATTCTAGGAAGAGCTAATGAGCATTATATTTAGCAAATAAAAATGGCATGCTTTTCCCTTATTTCGAATAAACTATTATATATACTCGTAAATCATTACGTAGAGCGCGCATTCTTACTTTTATTCGTCATTTATTTTATAGGAACCAGATCTTACCGTTTTCTTTTTTCTTATCTTTCAGATACTCTTCTACATCAAAGAAATATTTATTCACTCTCTGGTTTACATTCAAGTGGTTTTTGAAATGAGAAAAAGTACGGTTACAGTTAATAATGTCACGGTAAGAATTTTAAATAGCACTGATTTAAAGCGGCAGTTGATTTTGTATAAATTATAAAATGCATGTTTATTAACAAGTTCAGTAGTAAAAATTGACCAGTAAACTAAATAAAACTGATTCGTTAGAAATATTTAAATGGGCAGAAAAAATACTGAATTTGCAGAATTAATATGTTTGAATGGGCAGTCAGGTATTAGTTAACAAATCGGAATTGCCCATTCAAAAATTATTGGCAGGTTCAAAAATTGTAACCTGAATTGTAGGATGAAATAACCGCTCTATTTTCTTTTTATTACTGTTCATGTTTTACTTCTATACCAACCACCAAAAAATAAAATAACTGGCCATTAAATGTTTTCTACTGTTCATAATAACATCCCTGATGTTTTCATTTTAATGTTTAATTTTATTTATTTATTTCGGACAATAGTGATCCACATGTTTATTAGTAAAAACTTATACACTATGTTGGTACAGCCTCCTTTTTTGAAGTCGGTTATAAAAATATTAATATATAATTATTTCATGACATTATTATTAAAATTCATTAACTTATTTATGTGCAATATTGAAAATAAAATATTAAAATTAAATTATATATTTTTTATTTTAATGTATATTTTTTTGTTTGTTTATATATGTATATGTTTGGTTGTCCAAATCAATTAAAATAAATACAATTCATAAATAAATTAAAACCCCGTTTTGACATGTAACAGCACACAATGCCATAGTATTGGGCAGTCTATTCAGCCAGCCACAACGCTCAGGATGCCGTTGCCACTGACGCGGACACGATTTAGCAGGGATGTGGCTCTCTTTCGGAGAATGGCGTGAAAGCCATCGACACACGCGTCGGCAAACATGCCAGATGAACTACAGTGCCGCGGCAGCCGCATCAGCATCTTAAAAGCGTTGTTATTCTGTACGCGTAGGGCGTTGATTGTCTTCTATGCGTATTTGCCCGCAACAAGGTTAATTTTACATTCCTGGAACAGCGCTCAAATCTACGAGACTACATATTTAATCGGACAGCCAAGGCCCGGCGCTACCTCTCAATATCTGTGTGGAATACCAGTGGTATCTTGTCGGACTACGTTAAAATCCCCTCATTAATTGATTTTATAATTACTTATGTTTTTGATAAGTGTATGATAGCAGTAATAACTGTTTATTTTGTTACAGTATGCATCACTTTTAGGATCACTGTTTATATTGTTTTGGTTGATAAAGGATTTCATATGCCTAACAATGCTTTTCAAGCAATGCGAGAAATTCTACTTAAGTATTGCAAGTGTTCAAGATGTTTGCGCATTTATTTTGAATTCAAATAACTCAGGTAGGTATTGTTTTATGAAAAAAGAATTTGTGGAAGAGTCAATTGAAAAAAGGTATCCCATAAGACATTGGATTTATAACAATGAAACTGGAATTTCAATAAAGTCAGATCGTTACGGTTTTTGGGGTTCCGAACCTGTATGAAAAAATGGAACCCTTAGGTATAGGATAACTCCGTTGTCTTGTCTGTCACAGCTGACTTTCTCAGAATCTACGGACCAATTCAGTTGAAATTTGGTACAAATATAATCTTCTATGAGCCAAACCTGGACGCGTAACAAACTAAATAAATGTTGAAAATGGGTCACTTTTTGGGGCCACACTAGTAAATATAAAAAAAGTTTTACTTACTGTCATCATATCATCATCATGTCAGCCGAAAGACGTCCACTGCTGGACATAGGCCTCCCCCAAGTGTCGCCACAACAACCGGTCCTGTGCGTCTCGCATCCATCGGCTGCCCCCGACCCTCACCAGGTCATCGGTCCACCTTGGAGGCCTTCCAACGCTGCGTCTTCCGATACGTGGCCGCCACTCCAGAACTTTTCAGCCCCATCGACCATCTGTTCTGCGAGCAATGTGCCCTGCCCACTGCCACATCAGTTTGGCAATCCTTCGGGCTATGTCGGTAACCTTAGTTCTCTTGCGGATATCGACATTCCTGATTCGATCACGCAAGGAAACGCCGAGCATTGCCCTCTCCATTGCTCTTTGGGTGACTTTCAGCTTTCTGATGAGGCCCATTGTGAGCGACCACGTTTCAGTTCCATACGTCATCACTGGCAACACGTACTGGTCGTAGAGGTCGTCTTGAGACACTGTGGTATGTGAGACGAGAAGATACCACGAACTTCCCGAACGCCGCCCAGCCCAGCCGGATTCGCAATTTCGTCTACTTGGATGATATATATATTTTCCCCAGCCATTTTGATTTAAAAACCAAACTACTGAATCGATTTTGATGAAATTTCTATGGGCCAAATCGGAAGGTATATCCTTTCACATCATAAATGACGGAGTTACGAGGTAACAAACATAAAAAAAAATACAACCTAATTGAGAACGTCGGACTTTTTTGAAGTCAGTTAAAAATATATGAAAATTGACCAGATCCAGGGGGGATCTGGTAAATTTTCTTGAAACAACAGAGCCTAAAATAGATATTTAATTATAGAAAATATATATATGTACGTTCGGAACCCTTTGCACGCGAGTCCAACTCGCACTTCGCCGTTTTTTTTCTGCTTTTGACATCAGATTTTCGTATGTTTAACTAATCATTCGAAAACTTTACAGTAAACGTGAAAAAACTGTGCAAAAATGTACTGCGCTTGCAACGAGCATCATTCAGCAAGATACGTGTGTGTGGCTTGTTCCACGTCGACGCTGCGTTACAATTGAGTCTGATGAGTCTTTTAACTAACTACACTGTCGTTTTACTACAGTTTGAATTTTTGTAATCTTCTAACAATAAGAAAACCTTTACGGAAGTTTATTTATTACTTACTACTTTATTACTTTTTCCTAAATTAATTAAAGTTTTTCTAAAAGCATGCTAAATATGGCTGTTTGTGCTAGGTATTTTTTTTTTAGAACCAGTCACGTCTATATCAAAAAGCTTGTCATCATTTCAACAGTCATCATTTGTGTCTGTCTGTCCGTCTGCCACAGGCAATTCGCTACGAATTTACTAGACCGATTCAGTCGAAATTAATTTCTTTACACATAATTATGAACTAATGTGACCCAAAGAAACTGAAAGTAAAATATTGTTCATTTTGGAAGACTTCGAAATGTATTCATATTCGTTATTTCGCGTTCCACATGGTATAAACAAGATAAATAAAATTTAATTATCACTTTTACAGCTAACGCAAAAAAAAACTGCAAAAACGTACTGCGCAGTTAGCACATTCATGAAATATAGGTGCATAAACGCAAAAACCCGAAAGACGTTAATTTTATTAAACAGAATAGGTAGGTTTCATTTATTTCAGTTCCGTCGGTTCTCACTTTAACTTTGCAAAGCGTTGAACGGGTTAAACAAAAATGCGTTAATCAATTGAATTATTTCAGAATTGCAAAACTTCAGTCACCGGAAATGAGCGAGTTTTTTTATTCCACCATAACTTCTAAACAGCTTAACCGATTTCGATGTTTGTGGTATCGTTAGAATCGTTGCATTTTCCAAAAATAATAAAAGTAATAATAGACTTGCCATGGTTCATAAATAAAAACGGCCATCATTTATTTTTCATGAATATTTGACTTAGAAAAAAAATACATCAGTAGTATTCTATATCCATGCATTCTCTAATTATTTATTAGTATTGTTTGTTGTAAAAACATGCTTCCTTCTTAGTGACTCAAAATAACATAATACTAGATGGATATTGCGTGAAAGGTATATTTCCTTTCCATACCGGAAATAAACCTATTTGAGCCCATCAGAGTGTGGTGATGAGACGCATTCCGAAGGAGATTCCTTAATTCATTAATTTTTATACCAATCTTACATATTTGTTTAGGTCATTCTAAACTATCTTAAGGAATCTCGTTAAAGACTTACACAAATCGAGAGACGTATACGACATTATGCTTCTCGTATGTAGCCCCCGAGGGCTAGCACCCAATCTTTAAGATCAAATCGTTCCGTGCCCTCTCTAGCGTCTTAATGGATATTAATTAGGTAGGTAGGATTTTGTATTCCAATAGGCAGCTGCAAGCAAAATTTAGTCAATCGGGGTATCTTAGTCCCTGTCGACATTGTGCGAATGCGGTGCTCATGTCTAGACGATGAAACATCTGTTAAAGTTTCTGAAGTATCCACCTGCACTTCTAAAGGCATAAAACGCTACTAATGTCGCGATTGTCGAGGCAAATTACTGAATACACACACTACCCTTTTGCCCCACCATAGTTGACAGACAGTATCACCGCTACCAACTATGCGGCTTTTCATTATTGTGAATATGGGGGCTATTTGGGTTTTCTTTTTCTTTTTTTATTTCAAGTTTTTTTTTTAACGATATCTGGCAGTTTGAGTACTTTTGTGGCCTACTCAAATGTCCTTTCATTGGCATTGTTCGTCGATTCGTTGAGCTCTTTATTGGTGCTTGCACTGACTGGACATGTCCATTTAAATCTGTGTGGTTCTTTCCTCAAAAGACCATTTCAGACACTGATTTGCATAGTCCTCATATAACGTATTGTGAATGTGAGGACCATGTAGATCGCAATATGGGGTTCATTTCATGTAAGTCTGGCAGTTTGAATTCTTTATGCGGCCTACCCAAATGTCCTTACTTTGGTATTGTACGCCAAATCGTTGAGCTCCTTAAAGTTTTAAGTTTGAGCTATGCGATAAGAGACAAATGCTTGCACTGTCTGGTCAGGTCCACTCACATATGTGTGGTACTTTCCTCAAAAAGACCACTTCAGACATTAACCTACATGGTTCTCATATAATTTGATCAGTACGATTGTATGGACTTTAAAAGAGACTTTGACCTATGAGTTTGTTTCGGTGTTTCTTCTCAGGGTAGTCAGTTAGAAAATACCGACCTCATATAGTTTAAAAATGACCAAAAAAGATTGACGTGTAAAAGTGTTATGTTTAATCTACTAACAAAATAAATATCATTTATCCCATCGTCTCTAGTATGATGGGTTTTCGGGTGGATTTTCATTCAGGCAAGCGAGTCTCCAGGCATTCACAGCCACGGCTAAGAACGGCACATCAAAATCAATCAGTGTGGAAGCCAGAATATTCCTGATTAATTTATCAGTTCCGTGAACCGAGGATATAAAAGCCGGTAAACTAATACTGGTAATTTTGCGGACGTAGAGACCTCCCATACGGATGAGAAGCATAGCTTGAGCCCAAACTTGGTTGTCTATGGTCACATTTAAAATTGAAGAAAGTGTATGCTTGATAATTTGGTCCATTTTTTCTAGAAGGTGAGGGTGCTTTCATAGATGGGAAGCACGAAGGAAATATGTTAATTTAGGGCCGAAACAGTAGTAACAAATTATGGTGATGGCCGAATGCATGTTAATTTTGAACAATGTTTCCGAAACGTCATTGAAATTTTGAATATTTTCTTCGATAAATTTGGGAAAGGAACCCTCAAAGATTGGCAACCCAAGGAGGCGAAGAGAGCGTTTGTCCGTAATTTTAATTTCAGGGGCTATTGAGTTGAATTTCGAAAGTTTGAAAAATAAAAAGTTCAGATCAAACCTGAATTTGGATTGAAGTTGATTTTTGAAAAATTGAAGATCATTTATTATTTATTTAAAAAAAAAAATGAAACCCGAATTTACATCGCCTCCAAAGGTTCCATCATCAAGATACCAAATATTAAATTTAGAATTTAGCTGTCGAATAATTGGGTGAATAGCTAAACTAAAGGTCACTGGCCCGAGGGGATCATCTTCTTGACAACAAACAGCGGATTCCAAAAGGTTCCATACCATTATATAATTATTTTGATGAATTAAGATGTTCTTGAGTTACATTATGTTTTATTTTTTAATATATTAACATTCTCACAAACGAGAACTTAAAAGCTTTTAATATTATTAAATGACTTTAATATTTTTACTTATAGTATTATGCTCGTCATAATATTTCAACTATCATCATCGTTTACTCAAAGACATTACGCAGTCATATTTGTACAAGCCACGTACGTCTTTATTAGATAAACAATTTAATATCATACAAAATTATATGCATATGATGGTCTATTGAGTCACCTATGATAGTCTATTGAGTCACATATGTATCACAATCACCAAGTTACTTCAATGACCTCCACAAATCAAGTGAAATTTCTATGCAGTTATCGACTAGAAAAGGAAGTCCAGAGAATAATTTATCCTCATCACATTTTACTACTATTCTTGTTAACTCCCAAATTCAATATTCAAAGTAATAATTATGTTACTCCGTTAAGGAAAAAACGTATTGCCATTTGGTTTATTATTTTGATTATCGTTCTTTGTATAAATATACATCGTTTGTTTGAAGTCGTTCTCGGCGGTCACCATAACAACGAGAGTGTCCTGATTTCTTCATTAAACTTTAGTTATTCTATCTTTGCTTGTTTTGGTATCACAATATTGTTCATTGTTGAGATACTTAATCGTTATAACAACTTTTTGCTTATTGCGATGATTCAAATCATTCACAATAGCATTGATTGTAGTAAGAGAATCAGGAACTGTGTTATTTGGATTTGGATCTCAGTTTTAACAATTTTTTGCTCGAATGTCTTGTTACTATTATTTTATTACTTGTCGTACAGTAAGTTTAATCCGATAGATTTGGTTTGTGACGTCACGTACGTCACTTTTGATATTAATGTAGTTTATGCTATTTGTGTAATAATTTTGTTAACAAAGTATTTGGATGAATGGATCACCTGCATTCTGATGTTAAATGATGGCCAAGAGATTGATACGAAATCATTTGAGACTTACCATCATATTATAAAAACGTACAATTTGTACAAGAAAGTTTTTGAAGCACTGGTAAGTTACAAATAAGTGCATTCAACCTTATCAGTTAGGTTACAACACAAATTACAACTTATACGAAGCAGCCCTAAAAATATTTTTTCACAGGTCTTATATTACACTGTGGATACATTTTACCGAAGTTTATTGTACTGGGAGTTAACATTGAAAATGCTTGAAATGGGAATGGATGCGCAAGAAATGGTAAAATATTTCCTTTCTATTTGAATAGATATTTGACACACAAGATCTGAAAAAAAAGCCACTTACGGACCTGTAACATAAATAAACGAATATAGGAAAATTATGGTCAGTTAAGCTGGGGTACATTTAAAAAAATCAAATTGTAGATCTGTGTGAAATCTCAAATATAAAATTAAAAACAAAAGTACATAGTCAAATACAACTATTTAATTACACACTATATTAACATGCTAATAAAAATCCTACTACTATTATAAAGGCGAAAGTTTGTAAGTATGGATGTATGTATGGATGTTTGTTACTCTTTCACGTAAAAACTACTGAATGGATTTTGATGAAATTTGGCACAGAGGTAGATTATAGTCTGGAATAACACATAGGATACTTTTTATCCCGGGAATATGTTCCCTTAGGATAGTTTTCGACAATCACGCGGGCGGAGCCGCGGGCGGCAACTAGTAAGAAAATATACACAAGTGCTACAAGAAACATGGCTATTACCCGAGGAAATCTCGTTCCTAAACACTTTCCACCAGCGCTTGCCAACTTTATGTGGCTCTATAATTTTTTTGACTATGACAGGTGAAAAGGGGGGTAATTAACAAGTATTGCTCGTTGAATATTAAATTTATTGCAACTCTTCCAGTTTACCATCGGCATGATGGCCTTCTTTTACCTGATAAAGAATATGACCTTGCTCATAAAGCTTAATATTCATTGCGAATACTTCTATATAAAAACGGAGGAAGCTGAAACGGCGTGTATACAGCTTGTGAAAAACCCGGAGTGTTCAAGTAAGATTTAAATTTTAAATTTGTGATAATTATCTAATTCTACAACAACAAACTGATGTTGTAACAGACAAAGTTACAATTGCAATGCAACTTTACTTGCTTAGGAACTTTTTCGTACATAAAAATCATAGCTTTACTTGGTTTTGGTGTCGATTGATTAAAATGTTCAATAAAATTATTTTTAAATTTAAATCGGTCTATTATGCCTGATTTTTGTTTTACTTGTTCTTTTTTCTTTTGAGTACCTATTTTAGGCTGACTGTCAACTGGAGTGGAGAGGAGTCGTGCCAATATTAACCAATGAAATTGTATAAAATCTCCGCTCCACTTCGCTCCGCATCAATGGACAGACACAGTCCAGAACTCCACTCCGCATTACTCCCGCCTTCCACTCCGCTGCCTCGCTCCGCGTTAATGGACAGCAGCCTAATTGTCATATTTTGCCAAATGGTCAAAAATTTAGTCTCGGACCCGGCTCCTTATAAGCATTAGAATTTGTAGCTACTTAAGTTACTTATGGAAACATTTTTCTCATCCACTGCTCGATATGAGCCTGTTCAATCGTCTTGATTCTAGGCAACTATCATCCATATTTTTTGTTCCGATATCCTTAGAAGTACACTTCTTTTGGGGAGAACAGAGGTTATGTCGTACTCGTATTGCCGAAATCTCACAGTTACTACCGCCTCTATGAGTAGGGATACTATTAATTTAGCGAGCACCCCTGATTGGTATCAGCCCACCATTACTAGTGGATCTCAACATTTATGTACATATGTAACTTATGAAGATCATCGTTCCACCTAGACTAATGACTTCCTTACGTTTCCGACTCGTGGTTTCAACTCAGGATCATCTTTTTTTCTAAAAGTCATGTGATCTATCTACGGTTTTTTATCCACTTGCTTATTCTGTGAGCAATATTGGTAACTTATCGAACTAATTATTACTTTACAGAGAATATAGCACATTTATGCAAGAATGTGTTGCAAACAAATCGTACGTGCACTAAGATGACTGCGTGTGGCTTGTTCTATGTGGAAGCTGCACTACCAATACGTTTAACTGTGCTCATTGGTAATTATGTAATTGTATTACTGCAGTTCGCTCTTCTATAAATAGAACCTTTTAGTAATATATTAGCAGCCCATTCTGTTACTGTACCACTGCAGGACATAAGCCTTAGATAAAGAAGGCCTGATCATAAGTCCCCACGGTTGCAGTAAAGGCAAGGCACGCTTAAGGCAGGTTCGCTCCTCTCTTTCTTACTTTGATATCTAAAAAAATATGAAATAAAAACACTACGCTATACTTGAGTTTTATTTGATTTCTTGGTCCTTAAAAGCTTAGTTTTCGAGGTTTTACTCTGATTTATTTATTGTACTTAACTCTTAAAGAGGTTTGTAATAAAAAAAAATAAGTCAATTTAACCAATTATAAATAAAAATATATGAATGTAGCTTTATTGTAAATATTTTTTAATAGTTCATAGGATTATTTCAAACGATTTTATGTGACACTGTAAATAAATAGTATATAAATAGTTTTCTAATGTAGACGTTATTTCTTCACTAATATTATGAATGCAAAAGCGAATTTATTTGTTTGTTACGCTTTCACGCTTAAACCGGTAAACCGATTTTGATTAACTTTGGTTCAGTTACAAATAGAAGAAGAAAGAAAAAGAGTTTATACTACACCTGCTTGGAAAGTACCTTGATACTTTATCAAATTTACGGTAGAAAGTACGTCATTGCATATCGAACAAATATGCGGGGAGAAAACGCATCTGAGCGGGAGAGAAAAGTGTATGAAAATCCATTTCTTACGTGGTTTTTCTTTTTTAATTTTGGGTAAGACTATGCGCCGGTAACCTAAATATCAAAAGCCAAAAAGTTTTTACAGTGAGTTTTTATCTCCAAGTTCGCAAAATGACACTGGCCACTAGCTGTGTGTTGGATGGTGTCGGGCTGGCAGTGCGACCCTGCGGCGGCAGGATAAACAATTTGAAAAAAGAACATGTGAAAATTGCAGACGCCATTTCCAATTTGTGTGTTGTTTGAGGATTCAGTTTTAACTGCAACAATTTCAATATAAATTTCAATTAGTAAAGATTTCGTTTTTTATTTTCCTTCTAGGTGTAGTATAAAGCACTATGTATCACTCGAGAGAAACTGCGATTCCCGATCTTGGGTGTTTTAAAGCCCTCGCCTACGGCTCGGGCTTCAAACGACACCCTCGACGGTAATCGGTCACTTTCTCCTCTCGGTGAACAATGTACTATTATTTGTGCCAAACATGACGCATAAGTACCAGAAAAATAAGTAAACAAAATTGTAAAAGTTATACTATATGTTTAAGACCATGTAATGTAATATTCGGACAAATACATTTTAGTATTTATAGAACATCCTATACATTTTATTTCCATAATACCATGAATGTATGTACATAATTATTATACAAAAACAAAATACACCTACGCGTCGAAGTATTCCTCCGCATCGCTGTCATCCGGAAACGTGCCCAGAAGACAAATAAATAAATTTGATGATTAGATTAGATGCATTGTGCTCACATAATATAATCAATTGATCAATGTACCTATGTATACAAAATATTGTAAAACATATTTGAAAAGAGTAACTATGGAGTTTCTTGTCCGTTCTTCTCCATAAGAATCTACATTTTGCGAATGGACAACTAGAGTCACTTATATTTTAATTTTAAACTGTAAATTTGACGTTGAAAAGTGCCTTTTAATGGTCTAGTTGAAATAAATGAATTGACTTTGACTTTGAATTACACAACTCTAAAAAAATGTTTTATTATCTGTGCGCACAAAAAACAATAAAAATAAACGCCCACAATGAATGCAACGGAAAATGACGGAAATGTGTCTTGACAACATTATTACGCAACGAAATTCTTGACCTGCGCAATTCACGGAACGTTTTTTTTGTGTTGTTGGATAAAGTATTACTTGTCAGTTATTTCTGTGTGTTAATGTGAGTGGGGCGTAAATAGCTAGATGACAAACACGATCAAATGAGTACCCAAATCAGCAAAAGGAAGGGATGTAAACTATTATGGATTAGTAGGTTGATCATTATATTTATCTATAAAATTGGACAATCATAAATTCATAAACAATTAAAATTGCAAATAATAAATCAATGTATAAAAAAATAAATAATCAGTGTAGCTCTAGTCAAATAAATAAAAAAAAATACTAAATATTACAGGTGCAAATTAAATACCGTCCAAAAAAAGGGATCCAAGCACACAAACAAAAAACAAAACAACCAAAGGAAAGGAAAAGAAAGTGGGACAAAGCAGCCCACTTCGTTCGAGATCCCAGTCAAAGCCTGATGGCCGTGACCCCTCAGGTACAGTACAGTGAAGCAATACAAAAATAACTTACTGACAGCTATTAATTAAATTAGTACTCGAAACACTGTCATGTTTTCAGGCGTCTCAAAAATTCCAACTAACTTAATAAACTAAATGTGACTCTGGGGAAAGATATAATTGCTACTCTTTTGCGAAAATAAGACTTGAACGCGAGCAAAGCCGCGGGAAAGAGCAAGTTAATAAAAATACCTACAGCTGAATTTATGTAATTTCTGACTTTATTGTTTTTATAATTGTGTTGAAAACATTACTACGCACCAGCGACCGCGGGCGGTAGCTGCGGTCAGCGGTTGCAAGTAAATAAATGGTGTAAGTAAGTACTCAAAAGAGTAGGTTGATGATAAGATGAGTCTATGAAGGGGTTATTTTTAATTCAAATGATCCTTAAACTGCAATTACAGCACATACAGTTAATAGGCCTTTTACAAATGAAACACAATTTAAATTTAATAAACTCAATCAAGATTAGGGTTAGGGTAGGTTTTCGACCGCAATTGCCGCAATTTAGAAATAAACCACCAGTTATCCTTCAACCTCAAGAATTCGGTTATGAATTCCAAGCAGTACAATTCGGACATAGACCTCAAGCAGGGCATTTTTTCAAATAGCAGAGAAATTGCGAGTATGGGCCTTCCCTTTTAATTTTTATGATATAATTCTTTATTATCAGGCAACTAAGGCCCATAGATAAAATACACAAATGAATTATGCAAAAACCACTGATAACAATGAAATGAACACATAAAACTGCGATTACAATAATCCAATTCCAAATGATTAAATGGTTAAAACTAGTTTAATTGTTGAGAAATCTGTGAATATTTGAAAAGTAAGAACGGAACTTATGTGTGTTTTGGTTTAAATCATCTCTTTTAAAATTCAAGGTGAATCCAGATAAGGGATATTACTAAGAGAAGAGACTAAGAAAAGAGATATTTTGCAACAAAGTATGTTTTTGTTTAGTATCGATATTTTGCAAGAAAGTATTTTTTCGATGATTATCGTTATAAAACACTATCTATATAGGGTGGGTTTTTGAGACGGGACAGTAAGGGCAGGTACCTTAACCATTATAGTTACAGGAAAACGTTCATGGACGGACGGACGGACTATCTATAACTTTGTGAGATATTCTGAACTGCATTCACAGGTTTTGGAAAAAAAATACAGTCAGCGAAAATTATGCTCAAATACCATTTTTTTAATACCAATCAGTCCTATTTCATGTAGCACAGTGTGATATAAACCCTCATTTTGTTTCACCTTGGTTTTATTGAAGAATTCCATAGTTATTATCATTACAAAGATTAGAGTAAAACTCCGAAATCGCCATGACTTGTACTTCTTCAGAAAAAAAAATTCAAAGTGGCTTATAACCGGGGCCGGAAATACAAAAAAAAATATATTTAAAAATAACTGAACTTTTTGTTTTAATTTTGATTGCATCAAATAATTATACATATAAAACCATACCTTTTGACAAGTTTTTGTACATTTACGGTGATTGGATTAGGAGAAGTCACCACTTCCTGGTGTTGTAGCTGGGAAGAAGAAGTGGCGCAACAAACTCCCCAATAATTTATCTTAGTCTCCATTCGTTAATACTATATTTTCTTCATTGTGATCAATATCCGGGACTGAATAATTATAATCAACTGATTTTAATAGGATTGCTGCTTCCCTTGGTAGTAGATTTTTCCTTAATTTATTTTTTCTTTCTTTCATTCCAAAATCTGTAATTATGGGATCTGAGGGGACCAGTGCCCTGTGGATCAAATCAAACATTGCTGCTTCACAGGTGATTTTTCTACAGTGATGCTCTCTATCAAATCGCCAGTATTTATTCCGTGTTTCTGCCCCTTGCTCTGAGAGCATCCCAATTGGCAAAGGCGACAATTCTATTATTCTAGCACCATGTACTAATATTTCATGTAAAGTAACTGTCATAGGGTGCCAGTTATAATTAAAAAATCGAATAGAATAAATCTGACCCAGATGTCATAAATATTAACTTGAAGTGACAACCCTAGCTACAAAAAATCCGGATCTAATTTATATTATTTGTTACTTCTAAATAACGCGGTATTAGATTGTGATTTTAATACTGTGCATAAGGGCTTGTTTAATAGCTTAAACAAGCCCTTATGCACAGTCATTCACTATATGAATCTCTTTCTTATACGGCGTTAATGTGAAACAAAAAAAAAACTGAAAATGAGAAATTAATTTAATTTCTCCTAATCCAATCACCGTAAATGTAGAAAAACTTGTCAAAAGGTATGGTTTTATATGTATAATTATTTGATGCAATCAAAATTAAAACAAAAAGTTCAGTTATTTTTAAATATATTTTTTTGTGTATTTCCGGCCCCGGTTAAGTATAAGCAAACTTTGAAATTTTTTTTCTGAAGAAATATAAGTCATGGCGATTTCGGAGTTTTACTCTGATCTTTGTAATGATAATAACTATGGAATTCTTCAATAAAACCAAGGTGAAACAAAATGAGGGTTTATATCACAGTGTGTGTAGGAATCAAAAGACTCTGTGGAACCATTTCAGGTATGAGTGAGAATTGACAGAATTCGCTAAAAGCTTTTCCCATACATTTTATACAGAAAAAAATCTTGGATCAGAAAGAGTATTTTGATTCCTACATGAAATAAGATTGAAGTTATTTTAAACTTTGTAGTCTATTTTTTATTTGGAAGTCGGTTGTATTTTTTCGTAAAAATGTTTTTTATTTTTCACTTTTTAGTGGTACCCCACACTTCAACACCACTCTAAAGTCACAGGAAAGCAAAATTCGCAATTTCGTTTACTTGGATGACATATTTTTCCAGCTATTTCGATTTAAAAACCAAACTACGAAACCGATTTTGATGAAATTTCTATCGAACCAATCGAAAAGTATATCCTTTCAGATAAAAACAATTTTTCAAATCGGTTCACAAATGGCGGAGTTATGAGGTAACAAATAAATAAAAAATACAACCGAATTGAGGACAGGAGGAGACTTTTTTTGAAATCGGTTAAAAATAAATAAATAACATTTTATTGCATTACAAATAGGCAAACTGCAGCAATACAATAGTATAGGTAGTGATAAGGCTCATCAGACTTAGTTGCACCGTAGCGTCTACGTATATACCACACACACGCATCTTGCTGAATGAAGCTCGATGTAAGCGTAGAACGTTCTTGCAGAGCTTTTTTAGGTACTCTGTGGAATAATTTAAAAAATGAGAATTCAAAAGGTAAAACTAACATCTGCATAAACCACGATGATACCTGAATGATTTGACATTAAAATCATTGCACATGAATCTTGAACGCTTTGGATAGATGAGTAGAATTTCTCGCAGTGACGGCTCAAAAATGTTTGATACGTCAAAGTCTTAATGAACCAAGCTAATACCGACACAGCTGCCCAGATTGCTACATTCTGTAACAAAATATTACGAGTAAAAGCTTTTAATCCTGGCGATATTTCATATAAACTTGCAAGGCCTGGAGATCTCGAGAGTCCAAGATTCTTGGACCTCGAAGGACATGGTGGAGCATACGGTGGAGATCCGCCCTGCTTGGGCAGAGCACCGCCGTGTCCTCGTCGAGGCGATCGGCGGCGGCGACCTCTTGCGTCCAGCCTTGGTTAAATCCTTCTGCGAAGCAGTAATGCTATCGAAGGAGGAGGTGGGCCCCGCGATGGAGAGACAGAGAGCCTGCTACAGGGTTGCGGAATTTGTTCGAAAGAGTCACCGCCCTGGAACGCAAAGGGCTTTAGAAGGAACACAGATGGATTTTAGTCAGTAAGAGTCTGACACGCCCTTCCGCTTCACCCAGAGCGGAAGAAGTCATTTGATGATTTCCAATCCTTAAAAAAATGATTCTAGGACTTAGGTATTTTGATCATACGAATCAAGTTCCTAAGAAATCTCAGTTAAAGTACATATATCTCGTTTTAAATAACTAAGGAACACTCTTCATATTGCAGACGAATTCCTTAACTCTATTAAATATAAATAAAAAGACGATGAAATAAACTTGACAACTTAAATACTCGATAAAAAATGTCAACCACACAAACTCCGACTTACAAAACATGTGATCTAATCCACAATTATAAATTTGAGTAATTTAAAAGCCCTACTATGCTTAAATAAAAAAAATATTCAATATGCATATTCGATTTGATAGCAATCGCACCCTATCCCTTGAAATGTTTTCCATCAGTACAGGAAAATTGAACAAATCTACACACTAAAAATCAAAATTTAGATATAGATGTATTATGCATCACAGAACATTGTGCAACCTCAGGACAGGAATAATTAATTAAGGTACCAAATTATAAGCTTGCTTCGTGATATTAAAGAAATAAGAAGCGAGGAGGAGCATGTATCCTTATTAAAGACAATTACGAATGTAAAGAACCACCAAACACATCTATTACGGGTGTATTTGAATATTCTGTAATAGAATTAAGCAGACATTAATAGACAGTAGGGATTAATAGTTGTTTGTATATATAGACCACCAAATGTGTCCTGTATTAATGTTTTTGTTGATCAACTAGATACTTTATTAAAGAAATTGTGTATTGTGCGGTGACTTTAACATCAACATGTACACACACACTGAAGGAAATAACTTCACATATAACTACAGATTATAAATCTATAGTTAGTGATTAATCAGCCAACTAGACCAAAAAGCGGCACGTTTTTAGACAAAATTGTATGAGCGAAGTAGTCGACGTCGATCCGTATTGGACCATGCCCCTAAAAAACATTAAGCCACATAATAAATGTAGGCTCAGGTAGCAGGTAGCTGTGTATAAGTTCAGGTATATTCCTTGATAAATTAAAGACGGTAATCATAAAACCATTCCATATAAAGAATAGCAAGGAAGATTTATCAAAGTATGGACCAGTAGCTTTAACTTCAGTATTCTCCAAGATATTTGAAAAAGTTATAAATGAATCTATAACATTCAATTCAAATGTAATTTTATGTGAAGAACAAAAGGGCTTTCGTAAACATGAAAATTTCAACATGGCAATATTCGATCTCTTAAAAGTAAGAAAAACCCTATATGTGCAATATTCACAACATGACAAACGCATTCGATTATGTAAAACATGACATTCTCTTAAATAAATTTAGCGAATATTATAAGAAAATGTACTAATCCTAATTAAGTCATATCTCACGGATAGAAAACAATACACGGAAATATCGAGAATCTGTACTAAACTAAGCGTGAACTGAAATATCTATCCAGTTTTAGAGTAACAGAATTCGGAGTTCCACAGGGTAGCGTAATTGGTCCATTACTATTTCTACTTTACATCAATGACCTGCAAACATTAAGCTTTTTGACAATACACATCGTCATAGTCGTAGAACAAAGACGGTTCTGCAAAACAGTAACTTTACAATACGCCACTAAACAGTTTATCAATTGGGTTTTAGGGTATATTTTAGAAAACACTAATGTGATCTGCTTGAAATTTGCATATGTTGTTCTGTTTCTGTATATTTATAAAATGTCCTACAAGTTAGATTCCTAATATTACTCAATTTAATAAAATATCACATGCGTCATTGTTCTATGAACACTCATGTGTCGTATGTTATCATACGTCGTTATTTTGCGGATTTTCTTCTTATTTCACATGACGCAAAGTAACTTCCGTCGATGTTTTAGGAAATCTCAAACAAAATTAAGTGACGGTTTTCAAATTGATAGGTTAGTAAATGAAAATTATATATTATTTGGCTTACATTTATTCAGTTATTTTAAACATATATAATCAGATAAACTTTAAAAACACAAAAATCAACTTTTTGGCACTAAAAGTAAGAAATCAAACGTTTTAAAAATCAGTAAGAAACCAAAGAAAAATCCTAACCAAACAGTAGTTAATATTAAAAAAAAATAGAATGAGGAACATTATTGCTTATTAATATCAGTATAGTATAATCAGTCTCAAACCTTACTCTTAAAATATTGTAATATAATCAGCCTCAAACGTTACTCTTAAATTATTTGAGTATCTTTATACATTTTCTTTTAATTATGCAGTTTTAATCAGAATCATCATCAGTTTCAGATACGGTAGTATGGCCATGTGTCAGATCTTTGAAATATTCGTGATACTTGGTGGGTATAATCCCAGCCTCGCACAGATTCATTAGATCTTTATATTTGTCTTTAGAAATGGCGATCGGTTCAAAATATGCTTTTTTAAGAATTAATGCACGGTTTCTTGTCTCTTTACGTGTTATCAAAATCATGGCTTCATCGTCTAAACTATACTTGTATTGTATTTTATTGGGGTGGCTTTCTTGAACATATATCTCCTTAATTTTTGCCCATGACACTTTTTCATTCACCGTATTTTTTGTCCAATTCTTATTTTTTAGTAGGTCTTTAAAATCATAAACCATATCCTGAGATACATCTCGCACTTCGTATGGGTTTTCAGATTTTGCCCATCTTATTAAAATCTTCCACTCTTCTGGAGTGTAGATAAGTTTGTGTTCCCCAACTCTTTCTATGACTGAATGAACAGAATCACCCTCGTTTTGGGTATGGCCTTTTTCTAAAAACCGATGAGTTATGGAGACACCAAACTCCCTTGCTGCATGTGTATATAGTGAAAATATAATTCGGTTTTTGTTTTGACCGCCGCAGTTGTCCGACCAAAACCTGAAATCTTTAAATCCCTTTCCTGAAAAATCTTTGATAAATTCGTAAAGGCAACTAGCGACCTCATTTGCACCACGTTTTGCAACGTTCTCATCCCATACATAACAGTAGCCCTCTTTAGAAGCCATGTTGTAAATTGTAAAATTATAACAAGAGAGTTTGCGTTTGTAATAAAGTATGCTCATTTGACCATGGGGACAGGTTAGGACCTTTTGAAAATCAAATGTCGCGCATAAAATGGTTCCATTGGACTGTAAAGCTTCTACCTTGTCATTATTTTTTAGCTCCCTTGCAATATTTTTGTTTGCTTGATGTTTTTTATATTCTGTTTTGATTTCTTCTGACGGGTTTTCAATTTGTTTAAATATATGGCATTGGTCACAAGTGTCTTTTTTTGGGATATGAAAAGTAAGATTAAACTTTCTGTTAACAATATCTCGGTACTGTCGAAGAGTTGTAGCATTGTTTGGATATTTCTCCAGGTCAGGCCACTCCTTATACATTTTAAACATTCGAGCAATACTCAGACTTCCATCTAAGTACAGTCTTTTTGACGAATTTCGACAGTAGTGCGACTGAACTGGCACAAACGAATTAACGTGAGCACACACAGATAGTAGCATTTCGTCATTCATCAGTTTTCTGTGATTACTATGACGCCCTCTCAAGTCTTGTTCTATAGCCGTGCTACCATCATACTTTATCCATGCGGTTCTTGTCAGTCGTTCACTGATGCCCAGGGTATTTAAAAACATAGTTTTGCAAACATTAATTTTTTCATAACCGACATTGTCATTGTTTTTCTTTGGTAAGAAATATTTATATGTAAACTCTCTTTGGTGTTTCAGTTCCCGCCGGAATGTCCTAGCTTTGTGTTGTTTCGTGGTGTAGTTAGCAACATACAGCCATTGCTGCTCTCTTACACCTAATTCCCAAAACTTTGTAAATACATCAAGTCGCTCTTTTTCTGAAAGTTTACTGGCACATTTAAATTTACATTGACAAGGCGGACCCATGGTTTTCGCATCAACAGTACGCCCTCTCTTTGAACAATAAGTCTTCCCTTGATTTTTCAGCCTTTTTCTCTTTATATCCCCCCAATTTTCACTGTTACGAACTCTTTTTTTCCCTCTATTCCTAAGCAAGGCACTGGGTTCTGGAGACGGCTGATTAGAGTTCGTACCCAGAGTATCTACTGATGATGGACAGGCATACTCATCAGGTTCGTGTAAGTAGCAAAAAGGGTCATCACATTTTGCATGTCTATTAACAGGGGATGGAACTGGCGTATCTTGTACTGCCGATTGCAGCTCAGGCTCTTCAATATTATTATGACTAACTGTAGAAGGTGTAGGTTGATCTAGTAAATTACTGAAAATGGGAGTCAATGGCATTGGAGACTCTTGATCATGTTGAGAATGCAGTGATTGTGGGCAATTACTGATATTTTCGGGAGTCATAGGGTCTGTTGGCATAAAGGCATCTTCAGAAATAACATCATGTACTTGCACGGGAATCTTTACAGGGGATTTGTCTTGGAGATCAGTAACCATGACCGAGTCTTCCTGATAATCATTTCTTGAAAATACGTCAGCCCACACGCCTTGCATTTCTTCAGACGATAGCATTGCATCAGCTCCTGGTGGTAATGGCGAAAAACGGTGTTCTTCAACTGTAAAATAAAATTTCATATTTTGAAATAATTATGTTCCAAAAGTGTAAACAGAGTAGCTAAAATTAAATAATAAAAATTTCATTGAAATTGTAAAATAATAATAAAACAACGACGTATAAGAGAATCTGCACATAGAATAACGGCGGTTGTGCACATCCGACGTGCGCTTATCCGTAAAAAAATGACGGTTTGTATCATGCGTTCATTATAAGTACGTAGAACAATGTTGGATTCTAATTTTCGACACCGAAAAATAAACTGAGTGCGTTAATTATCAAAACGCTGCACAAGATAGAGTAGTAATAAAATTAGTATTCACTAATAAATCGCGATACACAAACTGGCTACTTCAGATTTCCACGAACAACGACGGATTTAACTCACCGTCGTTGTACAGCGGACATTTCATAAAAAAACAAATGTCACCTAAAATAGCGTATAAAATTCGAAATAAAATATTTAAAGAGGCAATAATGACTTACCTGTTGTATGAGAAAGCTGTTCTTCGATCTCATTTGTAGAAAATTCGTCAATTTGTTGGTTGTGAACGCACCGAGACTTGCAGCTTAGTACGGCCGCTATTCCAAATGCGTCCAGTATGGCTACGTCTGAGACAATTGAGCCTAGTACCTATGAGTTGCCTAAGACCCTACTGACCGAACCTAGCCCTACAACAATTACCTAGCACCCTAGTAACCCTAACGCCCTAACCTACCATACAAACCATATACCAAACGTATGTTACGTTGGATTTACGTGCGGGAAGTCTGTTACAAGGAGACCTACGGTAACAGACGGAACTGGGGTAGGAATAGGGGTTTTGTGTACGTCGTGCAATGTACACAGGAAATGGTTTTCTCACTGCCGATCCCACAGACTCATAGGATCGATTACGGCTAAAGGTGTCTTGGCCACAGTGAGAGGAGTTGTAGGAGATGAATCAAAGTCGACTCCAGCTTGATGACTAATTTATTTACAATGTTTAACTTAATTATATACAAATTTTGTGGTCAATACACATTGATACCTATTTACTAGTGTGTTGTGTGTGTATCGAGCCGATGAAGCGAAGATCTCACTAGGTCACTTCTTAGCGCTGACGGTGTGCCGGTGTTGCCGGCGCGTGGAGCGAATGTATGTCGCTCTAATGCTGACACTGTGCTGCTGTTATTGGCACGTGTAGCTGTTGTATGTTCATGGTTGAACATTCTGGCGCCTCTGAGAACCTGGACTCCAGTTGGTATAATTCAACAGTTTCGTGTTGATGTGGTACACTGTAGATAGGTTCCGTTGTGGTAGTTGGTTTGCCTGTTGTTCGTCGGGTAGATGGCTTGTTGGCAGCGAGTGAGTTCGGTTCTCCTGCTGGTTGGTTAGCTGCCTCGGTACTTGTTCTTCTGGTCTTGTGCCGCACTGTGACTCCAATCCATCTCAGTATTGCTGGGCCGTAGCAAACTAGAAACAAAAAGGTTAAACACATGATTATACACGATATTGCACTTGTTGAATATGTGTGAGCGCTAATCTGACTCCAAACAGTACTATCTAATTCGGTTTGTAAGGCATTTTCTTTCTTAATTAAATGCTGAAAGATCCCTTTTGAGTTTTCAATGACTTCTTCTTTGGTAATGTTAAGCATGGATTTCGTAAATATTTGCGTGTTAATGGGAAAGTCTATCTGTTTTGAGTATGATGTTACAATCGGTACTGAAACCATTCGTTTGGCAGTTAATATGTTATTAGTGGTTTTAATAATGCAGTTGTCTGCGATTCGTATTACACCGACATTTTGAAGAACAACTTCTTCTCTTTGTCCATCGCAAAGTATTGAAGTCGTAACCCGATCTCTTACAATGAATAACCAAGTGTTTGGCATGTGGAGTTGTTTCCATATTATTATATTGGATAGATTATACGTCTTGGTAGGACATTTAGTCTGTGTCTGGTTTTTAAATAGTTGGTCTACAATGCAATTTTCATTTAATTGCATGTTTTTCACGGCCCCAGGAAAGCAAATAAAATGATTATTCCATTCTAAACAACGTTTGAACTCCTCATAGTTCAAGTCAAAATATAGTTCGTTGTTGTAATCTAGCCCTATGTAGGTTTTAGGTATTTCTAGAGTTTGTGCAGACTTATCTGAGTTTATCTTTGGTACTGGTGTAATACACATAAAAGTATATTTAGTTATCTCTTGTATGGGAAAATAGGAGTATACTTTTATGTGAGTAATGTTTGCAGATATTTTGGTGTCCAGTAACTGTTGTTGAAGGATTCTTAAATTAGAAGGTAACTTTTTGTTTGCTGATGATATCAGGTCACTGACGTTCTTTGGCGTTAATACACTGTATACTGTTGCCTTGGTTAAGTATATTTCTAATACTCCGTTATAATAATCCATGATTTCTTCCATGTAATTATATGCTAATTGGTAAGTCTGCATAATACGTATGTTTACACTGTTATGGTCGACTGTACTGAACCAATGGTCGTAACTCCCCATGTAATCTATGACTTCGTTAAGTTTAGTTTGAAATCCTATCAGTTTCTGTTTTATTCTTTCTTCAGTTTTGTTGACTTGTGAGATTGTTGATATCATGAATTTAGTTTGATGGTTGGCAGCTTCAATTAATTTTTTTTGGTTTAAATTTAATGAGTCTATATCTCGGTATACCTCATCATTCACGCCGAAGATAGATGTTAGTAACTGCCCCAATATACCCCTCTTCTTCCTAGTTTGGTTCACTTCTGTCAAATATTCTTTAGTTCGCTCAAATTTGGATTCTTTTTCTAGCAAATGGTGGTGTAATTGTTTGCAGAATGCGGAATCTGTTATTTTTTCTGCATTTGTGCATAGTTGACTAAATTGTGACATCATTGTTTTCATTTTTACAAACTCTTGCTCTAGGCGTTGTTTTTCATAGTTTATTTCTATCCTAAATATTCCTCTGTCAATGCTTGATGTTCCTATTTGTTCAACATAAAATCCTGGTGGTACCTTTTTTAACGAGTATGTTGTTGTAGTCGTTTTTGCTGAGCCTAATATTTGTGAAATGATGTATAGAAATGTGAACCATTTGGATATTTTGTTACATCGTTTCGGTTGTTTAGTTTTATTCTGTCTTATGATTGTAGCAGTATTACTTTGTATTGTTTGGTTTATTGGTTCATTACTACTACTACTATCAGTATTTGTTTCGATTGGTAATGGTATTAGTGTGTGGATTGACCGTTTGTGAGTTGTACCTGACGATTTTTGGAGTGTGACGACTCGGGATAAGTCATCGTTACCCGGATGTATTTCCTTTATTTTTGCAAGTGGCCATTTGCTAGGAGATACTTTTTCATCTTTTATAAGTACTAGAGTTCCAACTGATAAGTTTTCTTGATTAGTTTTCCATTTGTACCTCTGTTGTAGTTGGTGTAGATAGTCTTTAGTCCAGCTTTTCCAGAAATCCTTTTTCATTTTTTGGATCTGTTTCCATCTGTTTATGTGATCTGTATTGGTTTCTGATAGCGGGTCTGGCGTCCCTACTGCTTCTCTTCCAATTAAAAAATGACTAGGTGTTAACACGACACTGTCGTTTATGTCTTCGCTTAGTGCACATAAAGGTCTGGAGTTTAAACATGCTTCAGTTTGTTGTAAAAACGTGCTCATTTCTTCATAAGTTAGCGTCTGCTCACCTATCACTCTACGCAAATGGTGTTTCATAGATTTTACTCGTAGTTGGGATTGATATGTCATCCTTTTTTGACTCACTTTTCGCGTGTTTTATAGTAGTGTTAATGTTATGTAAATACGAGTGATGACCTTTTTTTCCACAGTGCCCACAACTTTTATTGCTGTGACATTTGATCGACGTTTCATGAGTCAGACAATTTTTGCACATCTGTTTTTCATTTACAATCTTGTTGCGATCTTGCACCGATAGCGTTTTAAAACTAGTACATTGGTAAATACTGTGTTCGTAACTTTGACAAAACCAACATGCACGTTTATCCATTTGTTTGGTTGTTGAATTGGATGACTCATTGCGCGAACTGTGAGCGAAAGATTCTCCCCTGAGAGAGCTTGAAGTTTCTAGACACTTAAATCTTTTTTCTAAGAATTGCATCATTGACGAAAATTCTTGTAATTTGTTAGGCTCTTTCAATTGATGTTCGTATTTCTCATCAGTTTCTGAGTCCCATATTCTACTCAGTATTCTTGTCAAAATAGGATCCCAAGTTGAAATGTCGATGTTTTGACTTTTTAGTGCTTCTAGGTTCTCGTTGACTGTGTCATGGAGATTTCTTAAGTTTGAGGCATTACTCTTCTTTATTTTTGACATACTCAGAATGTTGTCAATGTGCTTAGTAATGATCATTCTTTCATTTTTGTATCGCCTAGTCAACAGATTCCATGCAGTTATGTAATTTGCGTCACAAACGGTTAAATGCTTGATCAGCTTAGCGGCGTCACTACGTACATGCGTTTTCAAATACTGCATTTTTTCCGTGTTACTTAACGATTTATCTTCGTGTACTATTTTCAAGAATAAATCATAAAACGAATTCCATGACTCATAACTTCCACTAAATGTTGGTATGATTATTTTTGGTAACTTAACCGATGTTTTACGGTTGTTGTGTGTCGATTTTAGTCCTATTATTGCAAATAACTTTTCCATCACTAGGTCGAATTCGGTGTGGGTTTTCTCAAACATATTCTCTTGAAAATAGCTATGTTCTAACGTACTGTCTTCCATCAGAATGAGCACATGTGTTTCTTCAATCTCTTGCCACTGTCTTTGCAAGGTAGTCATTAAGGATTCTAAGTACCAACTCGTTTTCTCTTCAGACATCGATTGAGTTGCTGAATGTAACTTTTTCTGCAACTGATTAATTCGAAATAGTTGAATAAATAGTTTGGGTGAGCTAGTGCCTCCTTCCTCTTCAGGTTGTATGTCTTCTGGCTCATATAGTTGGTTTACTACCTGTAGTCTTTTCTCACACATCAACAGGTATTCGATTGCCTGCGTATATTGTGTGTTAATAGAACCAAAGTAGTTGGTAGTAATGTATTTGTGATCACGCAATACATCTTGGTATTTTATTAGTAAATGGTTTGTGGATGTTCTAGTAAATATTTCTGTGAGTCGAGCTCTTCTCTCCGTTATATATTTTTGGGTTTTTCTTGACGCTGAGTCTTTCTTGATGTTAGTGAATATTTGTCTTAGTTCATTGTAATCTGCTTCTTGGTTTCTTATCACTTCGTTGATTTCTTGTATGTCCATTTTTCTTTACTGTCCCTGCCCACTCTATTTGTTTGAACCGTTTCCTAACTACCCTTTGATACAATAAATGCGACTTCTCAAGATATCGGTGAACCCGCCTGTGGGTGCCGATTTCCGATCCGCTATCGTACAATTGGCGTTTTGTCAGTCCCTTTACATACAACAAACAGGCGCTTGTTGAGTACGCTAGTTTGAAGTACGTCTAACCGTCAGTCAGTTAGTTTTCGCGTAGGACAAAAAGAAGAACGTTTTTGATTTTATTGTTGTTATTTATCAACGTTGCAATGTTAAAGTACCGATTGGACAATTTATCCTGGTTTCTCTAAAAATCGCTCGAAGGACCAACTGAACGCACCGAGACTTGCAGCTTAGTACGGCCGCTATTCCAAATGCGTCCAGTATGGCTACGTCTGAGACAATTGAGCCTAGTACCTATGAGTTGCCTAAGACCCTACTGACCGAACCTAGCCCTACAACAATTACCTAGCACCCTAGTAACCCTAACGCCCTAACCTACCATACAAACCATATACCAAACGTATGTTACGTTGGATTTACGTGCGGGAAGTCTGTTACAAGGAGACCTACGGTAACAGACGGAACTGGGGTAGGAATAGGGGTTTTGTGTACGTCGTGCAATGTACACAGGAAATGGTTTTCTCACTGCCGATCCCACAGACTCATAGGATCGATTACGGCTAAAGGTGTCTTGGCCACAGTGAGAGGAGTTGTAGGAGATGAATCAAAGTCGACTCCAGCTTGATGACTAATTTATTTACAATGTTTAACTTAATTATATACAAATTTTGTGGTCAATACACATTGATACCTATTTACTAGTGTGTTGTGTGTGTATCGAGCCGATGAAGCGAAGATCTCACTAGGTCACTTCTTAGCGCTGACGGTGTGCCGGTGTTGCCGGCGCGTGGAGCGAATGTATGTCGCTCTAATGCTGACACTGTGCTGCTGTTATTGGCACGTGTAGCTGTTGTATGTTCATGGTTGAACAGGTTGTTTACATTTTTATTCACGGTGTTTAATAAGGCTAATATCTTTAGGGACCTTTTCGACGACATCATTAACTTTAATTTAATAAATAAACTCTATTCTGAATATTGGATATACAAATAAGATGAAATAAAATGAGAGATGAAACAAGATGTTGACACGCGTGACCTCACCTAGAACATCGGCGGTACTAATCATAGGCCGCGCGCGTGCGGGGAGCGGGGGGCAGGGTTCAACGCTGTACACTGGCGAAATTTATAATACGTCGTTTTACTGTGTTTAACAATCTAATCCGTCAATGTTCCAACTCTGTATCTGGGTGGTTTTAAATAATATTTGAAAAAAAATGTTATTGGCTTATAAAGCACGACTTATAATGTCATTTTATGATAAAATATAAAAAAATTAAATTATCAAAACCGTCGTTGTTCTATGACTATGACGACATTACGATATTTATAATTCTTCATTAAATGTTATGCGAGAGATTTATATTTGATTATATAATATTAAATTCAAATCTAATATGTTGCATGCGGTAAAGCAAAATGTATCGGGACAATTTGTAAATATTACAACTTAAATATGTATAAACATTATCAGCAAATAAATTATTTCTTTATATAATCTTCTCAAAAAAATATTAAATGGGGCGGTACACCCATTTCTACAAGTATTTTTCAAAATGTGCCCACATGACTATTTCAAAAGCTTTGCGGATGTCTATAAAGCAGATGTAGAGGGTTGAACTGAACTCTCCAGCTTTCTCAATAATCTGACGCAATATGATTTTTGTTTTCGCGAGTGCCTTTTCCCTTTATGAACCCGGTAGGCGAGAGGTTTAAGAATACATACCGGCTTATCACTTAACTTTGAAGTCAAACAAAATTGAAAGTTGCATTACAATTAAATTACATTTAAAAACAAATTATCAAATATTTTTACGAAAAATTAAGATCACTTTATGATCCCAGTGCATTTCTTTTATTTTCACAAATAAATGTGACTTTGAAAATTGAATCATCGAGCCTTTTATTTTGATATCTCACATGACCAAGTTTTAAGTGTTTTTTTTTTCAAATTTTTATCGCCTGTGTCACTCAGTGTGTCACGGCGAATAATTTCCTATTTGTCAAAATCCATCAAGTCATTTAATCTGCAGGGTTTGGCAAAGAAAGCCTAACTATAACAAGCTTCAACTTCTATTTGAAAAAAATCATGTTAGCCACCATATAGAGCGATGGTGATGGTACATTATTTTACTAGTCTTTTTAAATATCTATCCTGTTACTATATTCCTATAATGTAACGCGCTAATCTCTAGAACTACCCGTCGGATTTGGAAAATTATTTTTAAATATGATAGCCACATTCACCAGGCAATATGGGAACGGAATGAAACGGGGATATGCGCATTCGAAGTCGCGGGCGAAAGTGAGATATAGAAAGTTTGCGCCGGAGCTAGGTAAAATTTCTAGGAACCATGAATCGTCTCCTATAACAGAAACGAGCACTTAAATATATACCTAAATATATATTACGGCTAATACCCGAAGTGCGGCTACATCTAGTTTTAGCCGGCTAAAACTAGGTGCAGCCGGCCACATGCGGTTAAACTTTGATGTATCCTCTTTTCTTTGGTTAGACCTTTTTTTTATTTTTTTGTCGGGGTGAAATTCTCCACCCTGGGGCGGGTGGAGGGGTCTGTCAGACTCTTACTAAAAGCACCCCGGTGTTCCATCTCCCACCTACGCCGGGGATCGCGGGAACGTATGCGACTTCCGCAATCCCCGACTGGTGCCGGCACGCCACTGCGGGCCACCTCGCGTCGGCGAGGGGAGTGAGGTGTTTGACTTCCCTCGCTATCTTTGGTTAGACCTAGGTTTAGCCTTCATCATAGCGGCTAGAACTAGGTGTAGCCGCACTTCGGGTATTAGCCGTAACATATATATAAAGGGTGTTTGGTGCATCGTGTGCCAAATTGAAATGGTCGACTGAAGGGGTCATCCGCTAGCCTTTCAGACCCCTTAACACCCCTCATGCTCTGTGGATTTTTTTTATCGACTTTTTATTGTTTTCCAAAAAAAAGACCCAAATTTTACATTCAAATACAGATTTAAAAAAAATATAAGGCGAAAACTCTGAATTTTAATTTTATTTCGATGTGTGTTGTTTAAGAATATTTTTAAATACAAAATTAGTGATATTAGTCACCTAGTTTTTTTTTAATTCACTCGCAAAGGTAAAACTTAAATTAAAGCTGTACATGTTACAGCTATTTATAAGGCTACAAAAAAAAACCAAAAGCGACCGGGATCTTCCAACTCCCTCATTAATTCTCCAGTTTATCCTCTTTCTAATGATGTGCCACATGCCATAAAAGTATTTTAACAACTTTGTGAATTCGCTAGAATTGTGAATAAGGGGTGTTAAAGGGTCACACAATGCACCAAACACCCTGTATATATAATCTGAATCTCGAAAACGGCTCCAACCCCCAGCGACGACTTAAGCCGAGGCCCGTACCGCACAGGGGGTGCCCTTAGCGTTTAGTCGTTTAGTTTGTAAGTTTTTTGTGAGCCCTGGCTGGAAGCTTTCATACCACCACTTATAGGTTAAATTGTGAGACGCCACTCAAAAAAAAAAATAAACCAACGATATTCATGAAATTTTGTATGCAGGGGGTTTCGGGGGCGATACATCGATCTATAGTAGGCGCCAGATAAATGTGCAATAAAGTATATTGACCTTTCCCTAATAACTGTTCATAGGTACCTGAATAATTAAATATGAATCGTTTTTCATTATTAGACAATGTTAAGGATCACGAGAGATGTTGATTCGGGACAGCTTTGTGTCATTAATTCCGTTTTTCAAATTAAAAATGTCAATAATTGTAGGTGGGTCAATGACCGTTATTCCACGATTATCTGGCGCCTACTATAGCTAGGTTTCATTTTTAGAAAACGTTTACCAAAAAAAAAGCCGAGCAAGCCTCGGTCATCCAGATACTAATGATTAATATTAAAACATTTTTTTAATAAATGAATAAAATAGCGTAACTGTAAAGATACCTGAACTACTTCTTTTCAAAATGACTACACAACAATCTTGAATACTTTCAACTGCTATGTAAAATTTCTCATATCTCTGGCTCAACATTGTCTGCCACACCAAACTCTTTATCATCCAACAGTATAAGGGCAGCGCATTCATTGTTGCATCGTTCTGCAACAAATTCAACTTTTGGTCTAAGATATACGAGTATAAATGTATGTCTTTGCTTGACATCCGACAGAATAATAATTTGACTTTTTGGATTAACTACGGTCAATAGCAAATGAAGCTCCTACCCAAAACTTAAAACTTCGCTTACGCTAAAACGAATACTTACTATGTTATCATGCATAACGCCAGTTTTCATTATATTAAGTGTATCTTGAAAATAAACCAGAGTATGCATGAATGCTTCTATAATGTGAAAAAGTGCCTGAAAAAAGAATTTTAATAAAATGTATTTGTGAGTATTATTATTAATTTGAAGACTTTTTATTTTTTGATTGGATATTTATTTACATTCAACGAACGAAACGAATATGTACAAGTAGCAACTAAATACTTAAACAGGTAGACTTATAGTCGCGAAATTATGTACAAACGCGAAGAGAAACAAAACAAATCATTGGGCGTCAAAAAATGTATCCACATCGCTGGTAGAAACACTGGCAGCATTGCCACGACGAATGGCAATAAAAGACTATAAAATAACAGGAATGACCAAAACAGTGATGAAAAAAGCGTGAGAAATGTAATGAAAAAATGACTATTTATAGGAGAAAAAAAATACTACACCCTTGTCCTAGATTCCAATTTACAAAACAGACGTAGTGGAATTGATGAAAATTTGAAGGAATCGTCCTTACCATATAGGACAAGGGCAAGAAGACGATGAATATAAGATTAAAACTCTGAATATAAGAATACTTTTTTCTCTCACGAGGATTTTGAGTGTCCAAACTGATTTTGCATATAACCGTGTATGGACAGATAAATATACTTACAAAGTGTTGATAGCAAGATTTGTGGATATTATAACACTTAAGTATATCAACATAAGATTGGAACATTTTTATGCTTAAATTTTCTCTGAGCGTTTTATCCACTTCATGACAATATAAAGCTTTATATCTCCATTCAGAAACTTTATTTTCCAACAATATATAATGACTCTTGCCGCATAAATTACATTAAAATCAACAACGAGCAAAAGATTTGTACACAATGTTATATAGTAAGGTACTCTAAGCAAAACGCAAAATGTTGTAAAAAACGAGATATAAACGCATACGAATATGATGACAATAACCCAATTCCACATGATGAAGTGTTTAAAAGTGGCTTCATTGTTGAGAAATAGGTGCATTTTTTGAAAAGTTAGTACAAACTTGATAGATTTTTTGGTACGTGTTATCCCGATCACGAAATTTAAAATGAATCCAAAAGAATATAGGAAACAGTCAAAATAAGGGCTGATTAAAAAAAAAATGGTACAATCTGGACAACCATCGGCAATGCAAATCATATAGGTCCGATACCAGTATGAAAATATAAACAGTAGTGTTCCAACCATTGAAACCACATTCGAGATGAAACCGTTTGGTTTTATATAATTATTTTGGATGCGGTATTTAGGACAGAGCATAACGTATTGCATTAGATTTAAAGGTAAAAGCATGGACTGCACATCTTCGCCCACTGAATCATTTAAAACAAAATTCACTGGATCATTTAGGTTTTCACCACGAAAGCCACTCATTTTATTAATCGATCACCAGCAGTTGCTTCCTCGCACCCAAATGATGCGATAATCGACAGTTACAACAAACATCAAATCCATTATGATAATAACAATGCATTCATACAAAAAACAGCGCTAGGCCTACATAAATTGACAGCTGTCATGGGACTAAAAAATTATCGAAAAATGAATATTTGATAACGAAAATAAGTTGTCAAGAGCCTCAGTTCAACAAGCATGTTTATCGTCTCCGGTCTTGTTGCTGCAACGTCTCGCCGCCACACAAAGATGAAATTTACGAATTTTATGGACAAAATTGATAAAAATGAAGTTTCTCTTTTTCAAAAGTAGTAACCTAAATTACCATCCAGGTATATAGCGCCATTTATTAGTTGTAAATGTATTCATAATCAATTTCAGGCAGTTCCTAGCATAACATACAAATTAGCCGAAACAATCTAGTGAGTTTTTATTTGATGGAAGTATCTAAGATCACGAGGCTCGATTTCAATGCTTAAAAACAAAAGTTTGGAAAATTACACACTGTGAAGACGAATTACCAAATTATATCAAACAAGAGTAGTTTCACTTTATTTATCAATATAAAAAGAAGTGGCAAGATGTTTCAAGAAATAAAAAATGCTTCGAAAATAAATATAGCAACTGGCTAGATACATCTATCAATTTCCCTTCGCAAGAAAGACAAAGAATCTCTGCGGGAAGGCCACAGTGAAAGGTCAAAGCGACTAAAAACTCAAGAATTAAGAATTGAGATTGAGTTGATAAATGCAGCTGAAATGAAGCTCAGATCAGAAGGTAACGTTTAATTGAGAGTTCAGCAGCAGTACCTGTTTAGGATCTCGTCGATCACACACTAAAATGGTTAGCTATATCACTCAGTGACGTACTTTCTATAGTAGAAGAAAGTAAATTAGAGAACATGTGGCTCATAAGTAAATGAGGCTGTGATGGTACTTCCAGCCAAGCTGAATATAAGCAGTTGTTTGAAAATGCAGATATATCTGATGCTACTATTTTTATTTCATCTTTGGTACATATGCAAATAATTCGTGTTTTCTTGTTTGAATTAAGTTTTTTCTGTTTGACTGTCTTTTCTGTATTTTAAACAGGATCAGGAACTGCATAGTGGCTCAAGCTTTTACTGCTTTGTTTTCTATTTCCTGGGCCAGGTACTGCTCTGCCTGCCACTCAGTAGAAATTTTAGTCAGAGGTGGTTCACCCTATGGGATTAGTTTTTTCTCGAATAAGATTTTTTTTTCTCTTGGAACCAGAGGACAATTACTATTTAGTTACCTTATAAGTACGTCTCAATCCCGCTCAAACAACGACGGTCAGTTAGAAAAAAAAATGCTTATAAGTAAATCGAATAAAAGATGCAATATATAGATGTGACTAAACCGGACCCGTTGCAATAAATCAAAAACGAATGTAAAGGTAGCAATACAATCCAAAACCAGAAAGGCATTCAAAATAATGTGAAAAATACTCCCTTTCCCAGCACTCACCTGTTTCAACTGGTTGAATGAGAAATGCACATACAATCTAGACCTTTGCTATATCTTTATCAGTTATTAGCAATCATTCAATCATATTTGTAGTTATATGGAAAGAAAAACAGTGAGTATGTACTCGTATATACATACGATCCTCCCCTGCTTACATGTTTGAAATAATTTTAAAGCTTCCGCGCAACGAAGTGACTCGTAGTGTTCCGCGCGTTCAAGACATTGTTAACAGTAGGTCTAACATAATTATGTATATCGTAAAATTGTGTCACTATCTGACGTCACGCCTGCCTGAGTGACTATAACATGAGCCTATAACATTTTTGTATCGTCCGTTCCTTCGATATAATGTCAATCTGATTTTACTGGGAGCTGACAAAAATTCTAAAGAGCATCGAAATAAACTAATCTAATCACCTATGTCCATCTCTGCATTGTGGCGTTATGTAGTATATCTCAAGACATAGTATTTTGTTCGTCGAGAGTCCTTTTTCCATAAATGACAGTAGGTATCATTATTCAGTAGGTACGTTACAACCACATTCACCAGTTTCATCGTGAGTCGCGTGGACTATTTTTAGCTAACGGCGTATGGTAAAATGGAATACACTATAGGATAAATAAACAAAACATTTAAAGTTTGCTTAAGTATCCTCAATCCGAACACAGCAGTTTCAGAATTGCTCGGTCTGCTTTCATAGAAAAAATCACGTTGTTGTTTTTGTTTTAGAATATTTTAAACCCTGACGCAAAAAGTGGGGTGTTATAAGTTGGACCACTATGTGTGTGTCTGTCCTTCTGCCTGTGGCACCGCAGCTCTTAAACGGATGAACGAATTTGGATGTATTTTTTTTATTTGAACGCAGGTTCATGGTTCTTAGACATGTCTTATCAAAATCGGTTCAGCCGTTTGAAGATCATCAGCTCTTTTATATTTGATGAAGGGATGTGACCAACTTCTACGGGTCTGATCGATGCGAAATTTGGTATTCTATTATTTCAATAGTATTGCAAGAATATGGTTACCTTGACTTAATGCTGCAGCATGACCTGAAATCTGCAGGATAGGTACCCTGCTCCTCTTTTTCGCGAGCGCGAGCGCTTCTTCACGCTTCGTATTCGGGTTCATTTATATGGTCTCCATGAATAAATAAGTTATAAATAGATTGTGATCAGGGTCTGAAGATGAAGCAGAAAAGATAAATGAGTGATCGATGGAATCAATATGATATTTTGAAATACCATGTAGTGCTATTTAGGTGAATGTAGATCTTGGGGTTTGTAGTAGTAGCTAATAGTTAAATAAATAATAAAAAGCATAAAATTAATAATAAAATATCAATCATATTATTGTAATTATCTGTGGCTCGACTGTCCACCAAGTGACACGAATTTTTTCACTGCCAATTTTTATCAATGATATATACCGACACATCAGTTAACAAATCAAACCAAAATGGCAATAATAAAAAAAGCAAATAAGACTAATAGTATGTATATTCCAACAATGAAGAAAACTGAAGAACAATGAAAAAATATTTTGACTAGAGCCGAAGCTCGATAAGCACGCCTACTTCTACTCCGGCCTCATGGCTCAGCTCCGCCTCGCCGCCGTAGGAACCCACACACTCACGGTGGGGGTGAGTGCTGTGATACCGGCCGTGGCAAATTAGCAAGTCGACGAAGAGGACGCCGGCCGCCAGACGGCTTAGGACCTCGAGGACCACCGGCCTCTGATAGGGTCCCAGCTCCCGGTGGAAGTGTGCAGCGCATGCGATGAACGCAAACCATCAATGAAAACGTCATGCGCTCATACTATGGGGCTACAGAGGGGGGAACTAACTTGACTGCGTACCGTGGTCGGATGCACTCTCTGTTTCAGGTGCTTGAGCCAGCTGTCCACGTATCAGCCCAACGACTATCGGATCAGGTGTGGGTCATCCTACGTAACCGTATGTTGGATGACGCCGTACTTGATAGACTGCGTCTGGAATCACGGAGTGACCGCATCTCACCTGCTTCGCCACCGGCCGCGGTGCAAATATAATCTATTACTTCACCGCGACCCAACAACGTCGGTGAAGATGATGATGATGGGGCTATATCCGTGAGTACCCATTGCAATGAGTGATTGAGGAACGCTTTGAAGGATGCTTTCCGAGAGTATCACTCCACACCGCCTGAGCTTAGACCCCGTCTACCTCGTTTGCCCATGCATAATAAAAATAGGGCGCTGGTGTGTGCTCTAGATTCGCATCTAGCAAATTGTTTTGATAGCAGCGAAGACCTCACCGATACCCACTCGTACTGTGCGGCTGCAGCGGCATGTCGTGTAGCTCATGTCAAATTTCCCAACAGTGACAGAGCTACACGAACAGCTGTACCAGCTTGGCAGTGCAGGATCGAGCGTCATATCGGTGAGGCTAGAGCACTCATCGGCAAACTTATCTGGTTCAGGGAGGGCAACACTTGCCGTAGAGTGATGCGCTTTGTGAGGCGGGCGTTCTCGGGGACTGATACTAGTCCTCGGGATTATCTGACCCGCGTCACAGAGCGTATCGACTTCCTGAAGCAGAAAATCTGTGTATGTGCAAACCGTTACGGCAGCATTTTTTATCCGGTTAATTATATTGTTACTAGCTTGGGGTTCGTGGCAGTAAAAACAGCAGATTTTATAACCAAAATGACACTTTTATAACTCAAATTACTAACTCTCTAATTATAAAACACAACTTTACTACTGATCCCTTTAATCGCACTCGAAGATCACATCCGAAGGCCGAATTATTCGCTTGTATCGCAAATCCAATACTAACTCGGTCGCAGGCTATGCGGTCCTTATATAGGTCAGTTAATTCCAGAACCTTCTAATGTCGAAACATCTGGAAAGTTCGCTTAAATACCGGTCCCGACTGACTAGATGTCAGAACCCTAGAATGTTATAGCATATAAAATACCAGAAGGTACGTGACTCTACTACTGCTGCTACTCGAAACGAGATGGCACTAGTAGTAACTAATGTCTTTATGTACCCGGCACTAATTCTGGCGCTTAACAATATTATAGATGTAGCAGCACGACTTTATTGGCCACAAAGTACAGTTACTGTTCCTTCGTATGTGGCTGTAAATATTTACGGATCTTCATGAGCAGAGACAGACATAAAAAAACAATAGAATATGGTTATCCCAGTATTATCTCAGTTAGAAAAAAAAGCTTTCGTTTTAACTTCTGGTACTGGTTCAGACATATTTGATCTTTGCTATAGAATGAACGAATGAATAACCGTTTGTATGATATTTTTTTAAATACGTCAATCAATACTGCCTGCTGGTTATGGGTCCATAGGTCGGGCTTCAGGCTACAGGAACTACTGAACCCACATTGTGAAATAGTATCAGCGATAACGATTGTAGAGTAGTGCACATGCGCTATCAAAATATGTATGCCATGAACAATTCCAAACGTTTCAGTATAAATATCGAATATCACCTTCGCCAAGAATGTCACTTAGCACAAGGCTGATAGTTCGACTTTGTTAAGCTTAAATAAGCTTAACGAAGTCGAACTACCAGCCACAAATACAAAACAAATGGCAGAAATCAATTAATTTACTATACTGAATTAATTTACAACAGGTACACTTAAAATAACCCTTTCAATTTGATTAAAATCAACCTTTAGTTTGAACAATAATATTCTGTTACAAACGACAAACGAAGACGGTCCAATCTTTTGATTTCTGAAGCATATCTATTTGATTTGTAATTAAAATTCAAAATGATGAAAAAATCCCACGTAATAAGCATCACTTACAATTTCTTGGACAGGAGGTTCCAAAAGATGCTTTTTCCTTTCCAGTGTATAAAGCACATGTTTTTTATATCAAGCTTCTCCGTTATTAATAACTGTATCAGGGCCCAAAGTATGCCCTACTATATTGTGTCACTCATTGGTACTCTCGTATTTATAACTTTCCACTCATTAACTTATCTTAATGGAGAATACTTTGGATACTACAGTCGCTTCCTCAAATATTTCAGTAATTTCAATCGTTTATTATTACTGACTTCTTTCGTTATCTTCTACTTTATTAACATTGTTCAAAGCACAGATAATGTGCAGTTAATTTTGAAAATTCAAAAAGCCTTCAAAGTCATCAATTATAAGAACTACAAGATATTTACTATCTGGAACTGGATCAATATTTTGCGGCAATATGTAACATTTTTCATCTGGGCGTCATTGTTATCCAATTTTCGAAATGCATTTTTTTTCTATACTTTAATTTATTTTGAAGTGAACGCAACTTTTGCCATGTGTGTTATATCTTTGATAAGAGATGGAATGGTAACATGGATCTCTGAAGTCGAGTACTGTGCTAAACTATGCTTGGAGTTAGGAGAACAAAAATATAATGATAACTTGAAAAAACTATTTCAAGCGTACATCGACCTATTGGAAGCGTTTGATTTCATCGAGAGAATATTTCAGTTTTCTGTAAGGGAAACATTACATTTTTTACCTTTAATCTTAGATTTATTCTAGTTTAGGTCGGGTTGTTCAACAGTATAAATACTATAAAATTTCAAAGATATTTTTGATAAATATACTTCTCTTCCGTTACTGAGTTATTAAGTGACTGACATACAACGCACAGCCAAAACTGCTGGTTGTAGAAAGCTGAAATTGGCATGTAGGTTCCATGGGGAGTGTAGGGACGCAGAATTCCTACGGAAACGGTAAAAACGGGATATGCGCGTACGAAGTCGCGGGCAAAAGCTAGTTAACGAGCTATCAAACCTCCATTTTTATTTATCGGGTAAAAGTTGTCTGACTATTGAAAAATTAGCCCCTTCAGTATACAGTTCGATATCAACATGATCATGTTATTTTTTTTTCAGATTTTATTTCAAGCAGTAGATACTTTTTTTCATTCTTTGCTGTTCCTTCAAATAATAATAGAATTTGAAAAATATCGTGTTAATAATCATGTCACGGTAAGATTTATAATTGTGATAGCATATTAATACAGTTAATTACACAAATTACATGAGCATGAAATACATATAATTTAAATTCGGTAAGCTATTTAGGGTTAGTCAACTAGGAAACCCTTGTACTTTTGCCATGTCCGTCTGTCTGACTGATTGTCCGTCTGTCCGGTCGCAGTTTAGCTCTGAGCTAAAAGCTTAGCACTAGAAAGTTGGTATGGGTGTATATAATATAAATTACGCCAACAAAGTGATAAAATAAAAACTTGAATTTTTTTTAGGGTGGCTTCCCTTAAATGTAAAGTGCTGATGTTTTTTTTTTGTATCGTCTACCTAATGGTGGGGGATAGGTCGTTTAAAAATATTGAGCCGATTTTTTTTTTAACGGATTAGCAAACCAATGTGGCCACGCTTTGGGAAGGCCAATGTCTAGCGGGTCTGCGGTGTGAAGGTACGCGCGCGCGTATTCTCGTATTGCTATCGCGTTGTACATCTTAACCTTTTGAACGCCATTGTCACGTATACATAACAAGCAAGCGTGTGCCCTGTACGCCAAACGTCACGAATATGTGACAAAAAGTACGGCGAATTTGTAGCTTGGCGTCGGGGGCACGATGCGTTTATGCTCTGGCGTTCAAAAGGTTAAAGCTGAAATTATGATGATTTGGTTCTGTTTTATTTCCAGATGGAAATCACCCCATTAGAAATGGTTACCGGCTTTTGGGTTCTAAACAAGTTCATTTCAACTAGCATATTCAGTGCAAGTTGTGAAAAGTTCTACAGAACTATTTCTGATATAGACACGGCCTGTTTGTTGTTGCGAACTACTAGAAAAACAGGTGAGGAAAAAGCAACTCAACCAAATATGTACTATTGTTATGTACATCTAAGTACCAGTTGTCACACGCAGTGTTGTGCTGCATTGTGTCAACTGTTTATCACTTTCAGTGCCCAGAACTCAGCATATGGGTCGAACAATAAATTTGTTCGTGCCCACGAGTCGTCGCTACATATAACGACGACTCGGCTGCCGAGTTGTGGGCATACGAACTCGGCAGCCAAGTCATCGTTATATATAGCGGCGACTCGTGGGCACAAGAAACAAATTATTGTTCGACCCATATGCTGAGTTCTGGGCACTGAAAGTGTTAACATACAAATCAGAATGAAATGCCCCACGGTGCGTCAAAACAACAAAGCTTTTAAGGCGGATGAAATATCTCTGGAACTAAACTAAAATGGAAACTACAGAACAAATGAGATAAACTCAAAAACATTCATTGCTTCGTTTACGTTGTTGAGTCAACCAGAGAGTTTTACAAACTTATGTTTAAATGAAGCAATGAATAAGAAATACATGTCAAAATTGTTTATTTGTGATAAACAAATAAGAGTGAACAGGCTTCTTCTGGGTATTGGTGTAGACTTAGATCGATTTACTGCACTTTAAACATTTTTTTCGTAATAAATTGTTCGCGAGTACCAAAACACGTCCGCTCGACACAATGTCCGCGCGGGGGAAAAAAAATACTTGAAATGTGTGTAGCAATCACAAGTCTATCCGGTTTTTTGTTATAGTGGCTGCCAAAAAGCTTTGTAAGAACGTGCAACGGCTGAACCGCGCAGCCTGCCACAAGATGACTGCTTGTCGGATGTTCACGATCGATGGCCGTCTACCTCAAGAATTTGGTTATTTGGTGTTGGAGAACCTTGTTATGATACTTCAGTTTGCTTTGTTGCACTAGGCAAGGCAGAAGTCATGCTTGTTCTAATCATAGATGAGTGAGCTGTAAGAGATGGTGTTTGTAAATAAAATTAAATGATAATAATAATAGTAACAAACTTGTTTGTCGACGGTCTATAAACTTCTTACATCCATCCTGAGAGCGAAAATTAATGAGCACATTGAGAGTAACTCAATTATGTCCGCCTCTCAGAATGGATGTAGGAAGGGGTCCCGCGGTACTAAGGAGCTACTCCTCATAGACATGACCATAAGCCAACAGGTTCGTCGATCCCGCAAGGATCTGTCGACATGTTGGATAGATTACAAGAAGGCCTATGATTCTGTGCCACATACATGGCTCATGAAGGTGTTGGAGTTGTACAAAATAGACGCAACTCTACGCACCTTCCTTGAGTCATGTATGAGGCAATGGAAAACAGTCCTTCGCTATCCAGGATGTCGACCGATCCAAGGGAGTGATGAGCCTGTATGGATTAAACGGGGAATATTTCAGGGCGACAGTTTGAGTCCACTTTGGTTTTGCTTAGCTCTGAATCCTCTAAGCACACTGCTGGAGGATTCAGGCCTCGGCTATCGGTTGAGAAGAGGTGGTCAGGCCATATCTCACCTTCTTTACATGGATGATCTGAAACTCTTTGCACCCAACAATTTGCGACTGATGGAGCTACTAAAGGTAACTGAAACCTTCAGTAGTGCCATCAGGATGGAATTTGGTGTGGACAAATGTGCAGTCATGCATGTTAAGAAAGGGGAGATTATGGAATCTGAGGGAATTCACCTCTCGGATTCCATACAGGTTAGATCCCTCAGCTCAACCGAAACCTACAAGTATTTGGGTATGTTGGAAGCGTTGGGCATTAACGGTACTGACATGAAGCAATCGCTGAGGGAGCGCTTCTTTGGCCGCCTGAAAAAGGTTTTAAACAGCCTTTTGTCGGGCGGAAATAAGGTGCGCGCCTTCAACGGTTGGGTCATGCCGGTATTAATGTACACTTTCGGCATACTCAAATGGACTCAAACCGAACTCGACGCCCTGGATAGAAGGGTCCGTACACTTCTGACCGCAAACCGGATGCATCACCCACGATCGTCGGTGATGAGACTGTACATCCCGCGGAAGTGTGGAGGTCGAGGCTTTTTAAATGCTAAGACTCTCCACAACCGCGAGATGTGCAGTCTCAGAGAATATTTTCTCAAAGCCGATGTGGGTATGCACCGAGATGTGGTCGCAGTGGACAAGGGACTCACCCCGTTGTCCATGACTAAAGAGAACTGGCGCACACCTGTGATACTTACTACAGATGACCGCAAGGAGGTATGGAAAGGTAAGGAGCTTCACGGGCGCTTCTATCGGGCTCTTCATGGGTCCGATGTAGATTTCTCAGCGTCCGTGGCCTGGCTACGTTTCGGAGATCTCTTCGGGGAAACCGAAGGTTTTGTCTGTGCGATTATGGACGAAGTTATCTTGACGAATAACTACCGGAGACATATTATGAAGGACGGGACGGTTGACATGTGTCGGGCATGCCACCGTCCGGGTGAGTCCATCAGACATATTATCTCTGGTTGTTCTCGTCTGGCTAACGGCGAGTACTTGCACAGGCATAACCAAGTGGCCAGGATTATCCATCAGCAACTTGCTTTGAAATACAATCTTGTGGATTCTGAGGTACCGTATTACAAGTATGTGCCCGACCCAGTTCTCGAAAATGACCATGTCACGTTGTACTGGGATCGGTCTATCATCACTGATAGGACTATTGTTGCCAATAAGCCGGATATCGTGGTGATAGACCGATTAGCGCGCCGCACAATGATAATCGATGTTACCATCCCACATGACGAGAACCTCGTGAAGGCTGAGAAAGAGAAACAAATCAAGTATCTCGACTTGGCACACGAGGTTGTCGACATGTGGAATGTGGAATCGGCTGTCATTGTGCCGATTGTCGTTACGGCCAATGGCCTGATGGCCAAAAGCTTCGACGACCATCTGTCGAAGTTGGCGTTACGCAGTTGGGTAAAGGGCCTGATACAGAAGGCAGTACTCCTCGATACGGCTCGTATTGTGAGGAGGGTCCTTTCTCTGGAACCCTAACCACCGGTAGCTTGGACTCTGCTCCCGACACCGGCGGACTACTACTTTTTATATTTTTAAATGTTTTTTTTTTTTTTTTTTTTTTGTTTTTTAATGTTTTTTTAAAGAAATATTTTAAAATGTAAATTAGTATGTAAGGAAAATAAATAAAGAGAATAGTAATAATGGTAATAAGTTTATTTGTTAGAATATTGTTGTTACATTGGTGTTACACGAAATATGAGGTCCGTAATATTCTGCTGTTTCCAGCGTACAAATATTTCAAAGAATTTAAAATTAATAATAAACCATACAATGTCGAGAATAAGGAAAACGTTAACTATGTACTATCAAATACAATGTCAGGGGCTATCAATTATAATGTTAAGAATGATTAAATACTATGTCAGGGACTATCAATTATAATGTTAAGAAATATTAAATACAATGTCAGGGGTTATTAATTACAATGTCAAGAATTATTAAATACAATGAATAAAAAAGAAAGATTTAAATACAATGTCAAAGAAATGAAATTTCATTCAATTATTAGGGGGTAAGTCGTCGTCTAATTTAAATTATGAATCAAATTTTTCATTTAAAAATTAATTTAAGAAGAAAGTTAAATAGGTTCTTTTTAAATGACATGAGGTTAAGATTTTTAAAAACATTAGGTAATTTATTATAAATTTTAATTGCCATACAGTAAACATTATTCGAAAATAGTTTAATTCTTTGTTGGGGTGCACACAATTTGTGGATATTTCGACTTTTCCTTGTGAAAACATCATTGTGTACTTGAAATAAAGCCAAGTTTTTATGTACAAAGATACAGAGTTCGAATATATATAAAGAAGGGAGTGGTAATATTTTTAACTTTTTAAAGACTGGGACACAGCTTTGTAATGGTTGGGCTTTAGTCATAGATCGAATACATTTCTTTTGGGCTCGGAATGCTTTAATAGTATCAACAGAATTTCCCCATATAATGATGCCGTATCGGAGAATTGATGCTACGTAACCATGATAAGCATAAAGTGCTGCATTGATACCAGCTACGCGAGTTATTCGGTTTAAAACAAATACAAATCTTTGCAACTTAGTGCATAATTTGTCAATGTGTATTTTCCAGTTGAAGCACTTTCAACCTCTTCTACAGAGTTATTTGCATATCTAATTTCTAATTGGTGACGTTTGCTATTGTAAGTTTGGAACTGTATAATTTTGGTTTTACTAATATTGACATGTAGATTGTTATCTTTTAGCCATTCTATTATTTTGTTTAACGTGTCATTAATCTCTTTTTCGATGTATGACATGTCATTAATCTCTTTTTCGATTATGTAGATCTTAATGTTTTATTAAACATCAAACATGACATATTTTTCAGGTTATTAAACAATTCATGTACAAAAGCAAGCTTATCTCAAAGTTGAGTTTTTTCCAGAAATTCCTTGAGTGATATGGTGAATCCCATAGTGAATATACATAGTTATATAATAAAATACAAATACATACCAATACGAGTAGGTATACTAATATTACGTCAATGTGAAGGTATTGAGGAGAATTGGGATTGAGCAGGATGGTATAGATAAGGGATAGGATATGGGTATCTCACCGATGCCAAATTGGCAGTCAATTCAATTTGGCCGAATCATCGCCTTTAGATTGTGTTTGTGGAGGCCGCAAATCAGCACATGCACAAATTAGGGACAATGTAGGGATCAAACAAGGTAGGGATGGTAACTTGCAGTGCGTCTAGATGTGTAGATGTCCGATGGTAGAAGGGGTCGGTGGGATGAGGTCGCGGAGATCCTGGACACTTTCCCCGAAGTACAATCTGTAGAAGACCGATAAGCAGGCAATCTTGCGGCGATGAGCCTGTGAAGCTTGGCATCCACCAGTTTTACGTCGCGAATGAGCCTCTTAGCTCTGCGCTCCATCAAGTCAAGCGCGGCAAGTTTGGAATTTAGCTGAGGTATCCCGAAGGTGGCTGCAATACTCCATGCCGGATTGGACTTATGCTTTGTAAAGGGTTAAAAGCAAAAGGTGTGAAGTATCGCTTCACTCTATTTAGGATGCCCAGCTTTTTGGCCGCAGCTTGGGCTTTGTGCTCAATGGTGGCGTCGAAGTTGAGACTGGGTGTCAACTCCATGCTTAGGAGCTCAAGCCGATCGGTTACAGGGACAGATGTACCCCGAAAAGTACTATTTTTCTGGCATGGTTTAGGAGACGGCTAACTACGGAACCCAACATAGTGGTCCGACACGCACTTGGCCGATTTTGGGAGATTTATGTGAATGTTTTATAGGTACACAGATAATTTAAAGCCTGAGAAAGGACATAGGCTACTTTTTAATGCGTAAAAAGGGTTGTAAGGGGTTGACAGGGGGATTAAAAGTTGTACGGAAGTATCGTCATTTTGAGAGCTAGAAGCTTGAAATAATTTTTTTAAGGCTGTTGATTCGATATAAATAAATATGACATTCAAAATTTGTAAAAGTTTTACCCTCAAGGGTGTAAAAGAACAATAGGGAATAGGGGATGAAAGTTTGTATGGAAATATGTACCTAAGGTTTATGTGAATGTTTTAAAAGTTTGCGTCAAGAGAAAATATTAGAGCTCTTCTGATATAATATTTACGGAGTCAGTTTCACAGTTTGTAATAACTGTGAAACTGAAGTTAACGCAAGTAAGAAACTTGCCGAGCACCGCGCCGTACACAATGAGCGCTGTGCAGGCGCGCGGGGGGGAGGAGCTGTTTGCTCATTTCATTAAAGTATTTATACGTATGTGTCTTATTTGTAAAATAATTAGCCTAAATTATGTTAGCCTAAAAAAATAAAAATGCTACCCAAAGACACCATTACACGCGAACGAAAACCCGGGCACAGCTTGTTATTCATACATATATGTGAGAATGATGTAGAACGACGTGCACGATAAAAGCGTCCGGAGTAAAAAACAAACAATTCAAAGAACAAATAATTAAATTAAACCGTGGCAGTTGAGAGAAGTGTCTAACTGAACGAACCAAATGATGAAACATATGCGCCACCATCAGAGAAACTTGAATGAGCATGACTTTTCCAACCACCCGGGCACATTCAAGTCAAAGACATACCCAAAAATTTCAGTTTAAGTTTAAGGTACAAAGTCCTCACACATGTGCCGTTAATGCATGAAATTATGCAATGCTAAATAGATTGAGTCTATACAATGATAAAAATATGTTCTTAAAATCATCAGCGGGTCCAACAATATTTCCAAATGCAAATGGATTAGTTTGTGTGGCCTAACAACTGTGGAGCAAGACCAGCATCAGGAAACATTACTCATTTCAGGAGTGATTTACGCAATCAAACGCCTTAGATAGGTCGCAGAAGATGCCTATCGCTACGGCATCTTGTGCCTCTTCCCACGCATTATAGATGTGCTTCAATAAAGTGACACCAGCGTCAATTGTACAACGTCCGTTGGTGAAACTACACTGTTAATCACGCAAGATGTTATTCTTGTTAAAATTATAAAGGATTTGATCAAGTATATTTTTTTCAAAGCAGTGAAGTTTTTTATTTTGCTATAATAATTATGTACTCGATAATAAGCACAAAAAATTAACCCATAAATGAACTTTCAAGTTGTGACAAAGCAAATGACACCCATTTTACTTGATTAAAATGAAAACAAACAATTGACTATCATCATGAAATTATTACTAAATTAATAAATTCTCCTTAATCGGCAGTCCAGTCGTTAACGATCAACAACACGCTCGTTTTGCTTTACCAGTGAATTTAATATGAAAACACAGATTACTATTAACCCTATTACTAATAATTTCTTGGATAAAAGATTTCAAAATGTGCTATTTCCTATGCGATGTTTCCAACACGTACTTTTCATATCGAGTTTCTCTATTGATTACAATTGTATTAGACCTCACCGTGTATCTTACTATGTCGTCTCATTCATTGGAACTCTTGGGTTTATATGTTTTCATTTGAGCAGTTTATTCATGTCTGACGGCTTTGATGGAGTAGCCAATCAATTTATCATCGTTTTTTATAAGTTAAATGTCATTTTGTTTGTGATTCCTTTCGTTTCCTTTTTCATAATTAATATTATTCTAAGAAAGGACCACGTACAAGTAATTTTGAAGATTCAAAAATCATTTAGGTTAAGCAATTTTAAGCAATACAGAAAGCCTACCATTAGGAACTGGGTAGGAGTTTTTCGTCATAGCTTTGACTATGTTATGAGTGTGATTCTAACTCGCGATATAGTAATAGCAATATATTTTTATACTCTGCTTTATTTTGATGTAAACACAACTTATGCTGTTTCTATAATTGCTTTGATGAGAGATGGAATGATTTCATGGATCTCCGAGGTCGAGCACTATAGTAAATTGAGCTTGGAGCTGGGAGAAGAAAAACTTAACGATGAATTTAAAAAGCTTTCCCAAGCATACATTAATTTAATGGAAGCGTTTGATATTTTCAAAAATATATTTAAGTTTTCGGTAAGAAGACTTTTAGTTATTTAATTGATTAAAAAAGTAATTCCATGAACTTTAAATAATTTCCTTTATTTCCAGATTTTATTTCAGGCACTAGATACATTTTTCCATAGTCTACTATACCTTCAAACATTTGTAGAAGCAACAAAGTCAGGAATTACACATCAGGGCTCGGTAAGTATAATGTAGTAATTAATGTTACGTGGAAATAAGAACATTCAAATAAAGTTATCTTTCATCTTCTATTTGCAGCGTGACATCCATTCATTTCAAATAGTCATCATTCTATGGACTATAAAAAATGTAGCGTATGTCACTATATTTAGTACGTACTGCGAAAGATTCTATATTTCTATATATAAAGTAGACGCTGCTTGCAATAGACTACTAAAAAGTCTACAAAAATCTGGTAAGATAAGACCATTTAACCTACAGTTTATTAGTCTGCAGGGATATTGCGGCATTTCCACTCCGCCTGTGGACGGCGATTGTTGGGTGGCTCGCTGTTCGATTACCACCAGGCCTGGGTCGATGGCGCGTTAAGTTTCACGCACGCCTCAAAGAGATGTCAGCATAGAAGACGGGGCCCGCTAGGGCTAGAGTCTGCCAGGGTTGCGGAATTTGTTCGAAAGAGTCACCGCGGCCCTGGAACGCAAAGGGCTTAAGAAGGAACACGGATGGGTTTCAGTCAGTAAGAGTCTGACACGCCCTTCCGCTCCACCCAGAGCGGAAGAAGTCATTTGATGATTTCCTATCCTTAAAAAAAAAAAAAATGGGGGGGGTCCAAACATTGTAGAAGTTTTATGGCACGTATTGTCCGTGTCCGTGTACCTGTGTCTGTATTAGCGTTGCCAGATCCAGAGTGTTAAGTTACAGGACGGTACAGGCTATACACTAGCCACAAAAAAAAACAGTTTTTGTGAATCACCTTTTCTTTATTTGCAGGTCAGTATGCATGTATGGGAGTCGGCAACTATATCGGCAACGTGACACTTTAAAGCACCATATTGCAAATATTTTTTGTTTGTTTATGTTTCCTCTACCCTTATAAATATGTATATTATGTCGCAGCCAAATTGCTTAATCAGCCGTTTCATTGGTTGCCTCTTTTCATTTAACTGCGCCGATTTTTCAGGGACCTAAATGACATCTTATGTTCAATATTGGGTATGGCGCAGCTCAATGAAAAGGCTAGGCTTTTAATGAAACAGCTGATTAAGGTAGTTGGCTGCGACATTTACATGATTTAAAAAAAAAAAGTGCGGCGGGTAGCTATGCCACAAAGGTTCTATCCCTTTTTGTCAGAAATAATTCATTGCATTTGGAATGACAGGTCAGCTTTTCTTTTGAGTTCCACACAGAAAATGGAAATATTTTACCCCCTAAATGAAACAGTGAAGGGAAGGGAAAGAGTGGGTGAGTGAAGCGTGCTCGAAAAATTTCTATACCTGTCTTGGAAATATTAGATTTACTTTCAATAATTAAATAGATAATAAAAAATGATACATTGGTACAATAGCGAGCGAGGCGAACTCGGAAGATATTTGCACTCAATCTCGCAGGTTTTGAGATTTAAGTTTCATTTAAATATTCCAAAATAATATAGTTGTAGTTTGAGAATGTACAACAAGTTAAACGAGCTCAAAAATTTTAGCACCTCGCCTCGGATTTACTTTGATACAAAAACAGGAGAATGTAGGTCGCCAGAGCGAGCGCAGCGACCTCAAATGCGTAACTTCCAAAGACAAACTTAAAAAGTATGGTTTTGCCGTGGTCGGATTTTAATGAGAAAACATGAGTGAGAAATTTTAGGCTCCGGACCACCGGGACCCCCCCCCCCCCTTATATACGTCCAGTCGTCCATGGCTGTGTACACGTTGCCGCGCCCTGGCTGGAGGCTTTAATATTATATTAAGGCCACCACAGGCAAGCCCCGGTTAAGCAGTCGACAACCTTATAGGTTGAACTGCGAGACACCACTCACAAAAAAAAAAAACGCGTTGCCGCCTACGCCCCACCGCCGCGCTGTTACCACGCCGTCGCAGCTTAATTTGCTGACAGCACCGCACCTCTAGGCTATGTAACTTTAGGTACAGTGCTACCGCACCGCCATTATTTGTTTCGTTGGTGTGTATCGGTACAGTAAATTTCATTACCAACCGTCTACGAATGGACAACATGAGCGATGTTCGTGGCTTGCAACGTACTACAGATATTCTATTTCACGAAGTCCGTTTGGCTCTGGTTGTAGTAGTGACGTGTAGTGATAGGCGCGCTAGTGTGTGTAAACGTAGGTAGCGTTAGGAAAGAAATCTGACACGCATTATATATTTATTTAATAAATTATATAGACAATTTAAGTAAATAATATTTAGCTATTAGAATGATAAGTTGCAGAGAAAAGAAACAACAGTTGAAAGTAAATAATATTTTTATTTATTACAGAGAAGAAACAAAAAAATCAGCACTTAATCACTATCAAATTCAATTTCTGATTCGCTTTCGTCAGAATCGTTCCCTAAGTTAATTATGAACTCAAAATCCAGGTCGACGTATTTTAAGTATTCTTTTTCAATTTTTTCAACATGAACACCGGTTTTTTGCCATGTTTCACTGGTTACTCTATCCAAGCTTTCAAAGATCAGTCTTTCCATGTTCGTCATGTTTTGTTCGATATTCTTTGATGCGATATAATTTTTAACAATACCCCAAATATTTTCAATAGCATTTAATTCTGGGTGATAGGGGGGAAGACGTATGACATCAAAACCCTTGCTCTTAATAAAATCATCAATTTTATACGTTATGTGTTCATCTTTGTTTTTTTTATAATATCGTACAATTCCAATTTAAGGAGAGATTGCTCAAATGCTATACCCTTATCCCTGAGCCATTGCTGCATGTCTGCTTTCTTTGTAGCCGACGTCGGTAGTTTTTCAGTCCGTGTGTTGTGATATGAAGCATTGTCTAAGACAATGACAGAGCGTGGGGATAAATTGGGTAAAAGTTTTTCGTTTAGCCATTTATCATAATTATCGTAGCTCATATTAGAACGGTAATCGCCAGCTGTTGAGTTGGCTTTATAAATCAATGAAGCATTTTCAATAAATCCATCCTTTGTACCCGCATGCACTAATATAAAGCGAGTGCCTGTGCTAATTTTTTTTAAGAATGGTGTACTCTCTTTTGTGCCCAGGTTTTGTTTCGCACGTGTGTTGAAAGGACATAACTTTCATCGGTGTACACAATTGGGCGACCTTGACTGCGATATTCTGACATCTTCTTCAAAAATTTTAAACGCCACATTTGTATATCATGACGCTCCGTCAAAATTTTACGGTTATTCTCTGTTTTACGCCACTTGTAACCTAACTTCAGTAACAATTGACGAACAGTTTCGATACAACCATCAAAACCAATTTTTTCATTTAATACAGTTTTTAACTTAGCCAACGTTGGAATTTCTTTATAGATGACATGGAAATTTTGTATAGTACTGCGAACAACATCGGCTGTAAAATTATCTATTTCTATCTTACTATCCCGCTTTCTTCTTTTCTTCATAGGAGAATTTGATGAGCAGGATGGCAATTCCTTCTCTTCTTTTAATATCAGTTGAACAGTTTTCATAGAAACACCTGTAGCCTCAGCTGTACGCCTTGTAATATCTCGTAAATGAGACAAATCACAGTTAGGTTCCGCAACTGATTTTGTGAATTCATACTCTTCTCGCAGGAAATGATAAACGCTAGCTATCATGCTTCGACCCTAGAACAAAACCAAATCGAAATACCTATTTAAGTAACAAGTTTCATAATATTAGATAGATAAACTCTTAATAGCACACAAAAAGTAGTAACAATAGTTAAAAAAAAATTTTACCTCACTGTGGACAACTTTTCTGCGTTTACTTGCCATGCTGACGTTACTCTTTGAATTTTTTAGCGCTGAAACAAAACACTAGTGACTCTGACCGCGTCGCGATCGTGACTGAGCGCTCCCGAGGTTACGCACACTAAAACAGTGTGCACGTACAGACCTTACAACATTCATAGTCAAACGGACTTCGTGAAATAGAATATCTGTACTAAAAATGTATGGGGATATGCTATAATGACTGGCCTGTTGGTCGAGTAGTTAGTGACCCTGACTGCTAGACCGGAGGTCGTGGGTTCGATTCCCACCCAGGACAAATCTTTATGCGATGAGCATGATCATTTGTTCTGTGTCTGGGTGTAATTTGTCTATAATATGTATGTATTTGGAAATATATAAGTATGTTTATCAGTTGTCTGATTGCCATAGCACAGGCTCTGCCTAGTTTGGGATCAGATGACCGTGTGTGAGTTGTCCCAAGATATTATTATTATTAATCCAGCGGCGGCTGGCCGGCGGTGGCACCGTCTACACAAGCCTTTGTGTGATCGCGACCTTTCTCTTCAATGTATTGTTTTCATTTTGTAACAGTGGAAGCTAAGCGGTTATGTAAGAACGTGCAGCGGCTGAACCGTGCAGCATTTCATAAGATGACAGCTTGTCGGATCTTTACGATCGATGGAACACTGCCTCAGAAGTTTCTAAGTCTAATATACGAGCATACTGTTATCCTACTGCAGTTTGCAGCCATATCATGGATGAACAGAAATAAAGTGCAATGACATTAATATTTTTAAGTAAGAAGATGAAGTTCATTTTAATACATTTGTGATTTATAATCAGGCTATAGGTAAGCAGTATTAGTTTACATAACGTAATTCATACATTGCATTCATAAAATCGGGCAAAGTCAAAACAAGGCCGGGTTAAACTATGGTTTAAATTGTTATTATTTGATTCAACAAACTGTGTGAAGCGGAACAGCAGATTTTTTTTGAAATTTCAGGGTTAATCTAATCTGTACACTATTTCATTTTAATTATGAGCATTATACGGTTTACAAGAGTTTCATGTTTAACAAAAATTTAGCTTTTAGGGGTATAAAATGAAATACTAAAGATCTTTTTGGGGATTCTAAAAATATGCTGGCCCGCAGGTTTGCGAGGTGTTTGGATGACGTGGAATAACTCTTTTCCGAACATATTGCACGTCCATGTACACCTGCAGCTTGTGAGCTAATTACACGCAGAAAAGCTACAGCACCCTTTGCGTCTAATTTAACAACGCTTCCAGGGCGGTTTTTTGGCTGCCCCACTACTGCAGCGCTTCAGGTGTATGCATTGTCACGCACGGACTGTTTCCATGCAAACAAAGCACTGCGCGTCTCTTGTGCGCAGAGTGCGGGCCAGCTCCAAATACCGTTCTGAAAATGATAGAAAATATGTTGGACTGTGATAACTTACATATACAAGAGACTATCTTCTGTAATTAATTTTAATGAATTTACTTTGTAATGTACTATAATTAATTTAAGTAAATTAAATGTTGTAATGGTTTAACACTGTCAATAATATGTGTAAATTATCTGATATGGGTTGCCTGAAATAAATAATACTGTAAGTTTATTTTTATTTTATTTAATTAATTTTAAATACCAAGGGATTTTTCTAGAGTTAAAAGTAGCTTATTTACAAAAGACTAAACTGCAACAAAACAATTAGATAATTACTGATGAGTTCAATAAAATCAATTGCTAACGCGGCATCTACGTAGAACAAGCCATACGCGGTCATCTTAGTGAACGTACGATTTGTCTGTAATACTTTCTTGCAAAGATGCTCTTGACTCTCTGTAAAGATAAATATTAAAAGATTCTATGGATAAGTTGTCGATATATATAGGTTTTAGAATAAGCAAGCTAAAGTGGCTAAGGGTCGGCTATTTTAGGCGTTGATGATCACGAGACCCTCTGAGTTTAATGCGAGTTTTTCAAAGTATTCGATCGTGTTAACATAAACATTCTCAATGTCAAATTGTATGGAAAAAAAGGTTGACTGCGCTTATTTAGTTTCAATACAAATTGACGTTAAGAACGCACTAAGGCCACTTGAGTTGAGAGGGCGAATCCGACACGTATGGCAGGACACCTGCGAGCTAGGTGGAGTGATGATCTTCGCAGGCGGGCCGGTAGCCATTAGGTTATGGGCGATACCAGTTGGGGTTGGACGCTCACTTAATAATATAGAGGTATGTGCAACAGAGAGTAACGTCCCGCCAGCCCCCATTGAAAAGGGAGGATCCTCAGACCAGACGGTTGATGTGGCTGGTGGATAACTGCCCGATAACATATTCGGACTGTTGTATATGTTTGAATCGCACGGAAAACTCTGATATCGAGATACAGGATTTTGTTCGTAGTTCGCTGCTGGCAGGATATATGGTGTTGCGGTTCTATTTGTTGCCGTACAAATTTTGCTCCGTTAGTTTTTCTTGTGGCGGCATTGATGCCGCTGTAATAGTATCCAGGGCCTTCGTGCTAGCCGTAGGAACTGTGGGGTTATCAGTGGCATGAGCCCGACATGATCCTCTCTTCTCATGATGCGTGGCTACTTAGCAGCTGTAATATAGTTGCACTATTTTTTTGCGAATTTGAGCTTAGTATAATTGGGTTTTTGTATAAGGAATTTCTTAAGAGCAGAGTTCGGGACTAGATATTTTCCCAATCTTGCTAAAATGTGACTGTTTAAGTACCTAAAATTCTTTAAAAAAATAGGCATAGTAGACTAACTTACTTGAACAATTCGGGTTTTTCACAAGCTGTATACACGCCGTCTCAGCTTCCTCGATTCTTATATAGAAGTTCTCGCAGTGTATATTAAGAATTATGAGCAAGATCATATTCTTTATGAGATAACTAAAGACCATCACACTGATAGTAAACTGTAACAATAAATATAATTCTAAATAAAACATTCCGTATTAATTTAATTTAACTAATTTAATCGTAAGCGATTTCACAAGTGTTTAGATATTATTACTACTACATTGTGAGTTTATTAATAATAATAATTTTGTTCAATTTGATCTTCTGTTCAACACTGTTTCGAGTTTTTAGAATAGTTCTTTGTTTTATTTTATACTAGCTTTTGCCCGCGACTTCGAACGCGCACATCCCGTTTTTTCCCATTTCCATTAGAATAACGGAAAATCCTCTCCTAGTGCTCCCCTAGGAACCTACATGCCAAATTTCAGCTTTCTACGCCAGTAGTTTCGGCTGTGAGTGGTCTGTCAGTCACTCAATAACGGAAGAGTTTTATTTACTTACTCGTATGTTGATTATTTAGTACCTAATTCTAATATATTATACTTTCATTTTTTAACCCCCGACGCAAAAACGACGGGGTTGGACGTGCGTGTGTGTGTGTCTGTCTGGCAACGTAGCTCTCGAACCGATAATTTGATTTTATTTTGTTTGAAAGGTGAATTAGTCAGAAGAGTGTGTGAAAGAGGAGTGATAACTGGTAGGTACTAGGACCTCACGATTTATTTTTTTATTTAGTTTTTAGTGCATTATAGGTTAATTAGTCTAAAAAGCATAAAATTAAAATTAATTTTTTTTTCAAAATATTAGGCTCAATATTTTCCGATATAGGAGAGAATGGTAAATTTTCATCTGTTTTCTTTAATAACTTTAAAACTTTACAAACAATAAACCGTAACATTTGATTCGTCACACAGTAAAAGTTGAACAACTTTTTTAAATCTTGTAATTCGCACCAGCTAAGTGACCATCATTTTCAAAATCAATTTTTATTTATGTTGCACGCCTGTATAATGTCATAGAAATCCATAAGAGTAGCCCAACTAAATCGGTCTAGTAAATTCGGAAATAGTTTACCATTTCTTGCGCTTCCATTCCCAGATCAGGCATTCTCAAAGTGGACTCCCAGTACAACAAAGTTCGGTAGAATGTATCAACAGTGTAATATAAAATCTGTGAAAGCGAAGTTTAGGTGATCAACACTATAAGTTAAATATTTCCAGTTCACTGTTGCTTTAATTTTTATATCTTACCAGTGCTTCAAAAAGTTTTGTATACAAATTGAACGTTTTCATAATATTATGGTAAGTCTCAAATAATTCTGTACCAATTTGCTGTTGATCATCTAGCATCAAAATACATTTGATCCATTCACCCAAATAATTTGTTAAAAATATTATAATAAAAATAGCGTAAACAATATTAATATCAAAAGTAATATACGTGACGTCGCAAATGAAATCTATCAAATCGAATTCATTGTATGATATGAAAGTTAATAATAGCAATAAGATATTCGAGAAAATAATACTCAAAACTGAAATCCACATCTTGATAACAAAATTCCTGTCAATCTTAAAATCGATGCTATTGTGAACGGTTTGAATCATCACAATCAGTAAAAAGTTGTTATGACGATTGACTAATTCTACAACGAACATCATTGTGAAACCAAACCATGTAAAGATGTTATAACTGATGTTTACCAAAGAAATCACGACACTCCCGTTGTTATGGTAACGGTCGGGATAGACTGCAAACATACGATATGTACTTATGTAAAGAATGATTATCGCTATTATGAACCAGGATACAATACGCTTTATCCCAATCGGGGTAACATAATTGCTTTGAATATTGAATTTAGGATTTGACAAGAGTAAAAGCAGAATATGTAGAGGATAAAATATTCTCTGGATTTCCTTTTCTAGCCGATAACTGCGTCGAACTTTTAATCGTTTTGTTGAGGAGATTGAAGTAACTTGGTGATTGTTATACATAGTTGACACCTTGTATTGACTATTTTCATATCAAGTCACGCCTTGGCAAACACTACGGAACAAATGATTATACAATATTTTTTAATGTAATAAAAATGTACGTAGTATGAAAAAATATGACTGCATAATGACTTAGAGCAAATGATTTATGAGAGAGAATTAGTTCAAAGAGTGTAAGAACATTAAAGTTCTTTAGTAATATTAAAAGCTGATAAGGACTCGTTTCTGAGAATGTTGAAACATGAATAATAAACATACTTCAAGAACATCCTTATCAAATTAATTAAGTAATGGTATGAATAATAAATCATTCCATTTATAATTCTTCAAAAGTCATAAACGTGATCAATAATAATTAAAATTCTTTCTTTAAACTTCCTTTTAAATAACAAGTTGGTTAAACTGCAGAATCGTCACAGTGTACTCCACTACCAGACTATAAGGCTGGTTTCAAAGCTGTCCGAGAGACCCGAACGGTCACTCGGAACGGAGACACACATGAGGCGCTAGAACGCTAGCTAGCCATACACGCCCGGATTTACCCGACAGATCTGTCTGACAGTCGTGGCTGTGTGTGTGTGTGTGGCAAAGCTGCTAATTTATGGCAAGAACAGGCACAGATATACCTGCCTGATGCCTGCCTGCTGCCCGTGCTCAACACCAACGGACCGGGCACGGGGCAGACATATATGAGCATACAACTGTGCGTGTGTGCGAAGGAACAGTTGCGCGCTAACGCTAACGATGACAAAAATGCCATTTCAAAGAAAAAAACTCGTGTGTACCATACACTCGAGTTTTTTTCTTTGAAATGGCATTTTTCAGTAAACTGTTTTTGACGAGTCTTATTGAGCTTTATAAGTCTTTACCATGTTTATGGAAGGTCAAAGATAAGAAATTTCATATACAAAGATCTAAAGCAACAAACTCTTCTACATTTTCTTTTTTCGATACATATAAAACCGCCACATATAAGCTTTGAAAGAGACATTACAGACAGACAACCGTTTCTGATAAAATCCAGCACCACATTTCCAGGGCATCTAACTTCCCCTTTTCCAACTCGCGTACTGTCCACGTCTCTGCCGCGTAAAGAAAAATGGGCAATACAAGAGTTCGCACGAGCCTGACTTTGGTGGCTTTGGTAATGTTGCGATTCCTCCACACTTTCCTTAACTTCTCCGTCGCAGTTCTGGTTATGGCTATATGCCGTTTCACCTCAGCTATGCCGCCACCGTTTGTAACATTGTTACAAACACACACATAGTTTCAGTTGGAGATATTACATAGTTAAGGTAAAATCCAATTACTATACTTTTACGTCTTGTGATTAAGTCCTTTCTTTATAAATATTTATGTATTTATAGCTAACTTATACTGTCCCACTGCTGGGCAAAGGTCTTCTCTATAGCTTTCCAACTTTCTTTTTTCTCTTCCTTGTCCTGCCAACCCATCAGCAATGAGTCTAAATCGTCACGCCTGTTGCGTGACGAATTTACAACACGATAATACGATCCAGGACAGGCATCGCCAACGTTGATTATTAGTCTACGAAGCTAAAGTGAGAGTGGGCAGATCACACTTACAGGATGGATCAAGACCGATGGGCGAGGTTTATGTATTTCAATTAATAAAAAAACACGGACCAAGAGAGACCAGACTCGTCCGCAAAGGGGATTTTTTTATACGTTACTTTAAAACCACGGACTTCTTATACGTTTTCTTGTAATCTATAAGTAAAGTCTTTTAAAAATTTTAGTCTTAGTACTTTCGGAAATTATGGGGAAAAGTTGATATTCATCTAGTTTCTTTAATGACTTGAAAATTATTTAATTAAAACATATTATGAGAAACCTTCAATACCCTCAAAACTCGCAATACCTGTCATGTCAAATGTCAAAGTTGAAAAAACGATTCTTTTTTTTCCATTCCCAAAGTGACGATGACTTACGTGAAGCGTATGTTTTGCTTTGTCTTTGAAAATGCAAATTTAAATATTTTTACAAAGCTTTTAAGAATGCGCTTACAGTTTCCGTAGAAAATTAACAATATTTTTACATGAAATCTATCTATTCATTATCTTTATTCATCCATGATAATATGGCAAATTGCAGTAGCACAACAGTATACTCCACCATCAGACCATTAAACTTTTGAGGTAGAGTTGCATCGATGGTGAAAATCCGACAAGCAGTCATCTTATGAAAGGCTGCACGGTTTAGCCGCTGCACGTTCTTGCAAAGTTTCTTAGCTTCATCTGTAACAGAAACAAAATGACAGGTTGTACAATAAGTTTTTTAACCAACAATAAGCATAGTTGGAAGTGATTATAATTTGGAGCATTATCATCATCTTCCTGCCCCTCCGTTATCCCATGTTACTTGGGGTTGGCGCAACACGTTTATTTCTTCCATTCTGTCCTGTCAGCCGTCGCTATCACTAACTCCCTTGCTCCTTGCTTGCTCGATATTTAATGCACCCTAATTTGGAGCATTAAATATCTAATTTAAAAAAAAACAACCAGGCACGCATACAGATAAAACCAGCGCTGGGTTTTTGACGCCCAGAAAATTCTGAGATGGTTACCCTTTCGGTATGGGTACGCTCAGCGCAATTATGTACCTACTATTATTTCTGTTCACTTCGTCTTTGTTGCTGTACGTTTGTGTATATGCTGAAAAAATCTGAACTATTATTTTCTATTCTACATACACATATTTACAAAAGTTTAATTTAAAAGTTAAAATATTATTCACAAGTATAATACATGAAAAGGCGGAAAAACTGGATTTGCAAAAAAAATATAGTTGAAAAATCCACCATAAAGTTTTACTTAACCATCTACTGAACTAAGACAATTTCTTCAAACACTTATTATACAGAGAGATCACTAAAACTTTACTTGTGAAAGTACTCATGAATAGGCAAAACTTTAACGATGGGTTATTGATTATTAATGCTGCGAGCATAAATCACCATTATTTTTATGAGATGGTCTTTGATCTGCAGTGGGAGAGTGACAGACTGGTATAGCTATATTCTTACCAGTACTTTGCAAGCTCCTCAGCATTCTACAACAAGTGACGTATGCTTCATCAATCGTCATGTAGAAGAACTCACAATAAGTATTAAATATACTGACAAAAGCTATATTCTTGATCAGCCATAGGATGATGATTAAAACAAAGGTTTCATTGTTAACCTGTAAATGAAATGTGTAGAAAATATCATTTATTCACAAAGATTTGATCATTCTAATTTGTCTTGCCTTTTTTCGACACTTTGTTGTAGTTGAAGCGGCATCAATGCCACCACATGATATACTAACACAGAGGAATTCCTAATGGAAAAACCCAATAAATCTTTTTATACACTGTATCGTCTTGGTTCTTTGTTTACGTGAAAAAAGAAAATATACGTATCCAATATTTTTTGGAAATCTATCTAACGGACTAATTAGATTTTTTCAGTAAAATACCCTATTATGCTTACCACGCCGTTGTCTGTAGGACTTGATTTCACTATTTCTATTATTGTTTGAAGATACAGTAGACTATGGAAAAAGGTGTCCATTGCTTGAAATAAAGTCTGAAACCAGTCAACGACGTTCACTATTATGACCGATAGAGCGCTATCTATGGGCTATTTTGATGTCATAAGTTTAAAAAAAATCTAAAGTTGCTCATTTCTTGCCTGCGGGTACAGTCGTATCTATGAAGATTAATAATGCATTTTCAGTAATTCGATAATTTGTGGTTGATTCTTTTTACTTAAATAAAAACTGGCAAATTTACTTTAAAGTTTATTAATGATTCTGAAAAAAATCGACTGCCCCATACATTTATGTGCGCATAAGTCTACAAAATGTACTGAACAGCAGATTTTTTTTTTCGTGTTAGCCATACCCATAGTAAAAGTTTCTCATTATGATGAGTACAATGAGTCCTTTAAGAGGTTTATATTAAGTTTATTTTGTTACACGTTATATATGCGAAACACCAACAACTTTAATATTTTTGAAACCTCAAAACCCGCCTAGTTAAAAAACAGACCCAAATTAAAAATTCTCTGTTACCGAATACTTAAATATTTTCTTGAAAATGTCGAACGCTTCCATTAAAGTAATGTAGCCTTGGAAAAGCTGTTTGATTTTTTTATTGTATTTTTGTTCTTCTGGCCCCATGCTTAATTGACTATAGTATTCGACCTCGGAGATCCATAAAATGATTCCATCTCTTATTAAAGAAATTAGTACAAAGCCATAAGTTAACTGCACGTCAAAATAAATCAATGAATATAAATACACAGCTATTTGGATGTTCCGGGTGATGGACACGCAGGTAATGAAGAAACCAAAATGTCGAAAAATTCCGAACCAATTCCGAATGATAGCGGTGTTCAAATTATTGTAATCGATCAATCTAAAAGCTGTTTGAATCTTCAATATTATTTGAACGTGGTCTTCTCTTTGAATGATATTGAGGATGTAAAAGGAAGCAAAAGGAATCACCAACAATATGACATTAAGGTTAACAAGCATGTTGATAAACGAATTCCTTACTGCATCAAAATTCGATAGCGAGAATGTATTGATATGAAAAATTATAAACCCAAGAGTACCAATGAGCGACACGCTATAGTAAGGTACACGATGAGGCATAATACAATTGTTTTTAATGGAGAACCTTGATAGGAATAACAAATGCTGAATGCATCGGAAAGGAAAGAGCATTTTTTGGAAACTTCGGTCCAACAAATTATTGGTGATAGGCTTTATTTTGATATCTGTATGCATTTTTTTTATTCACGATAGTAACCGAGCGTGCGATACGTAGAAAACAAAGGATAGAACTGTCATTAAATAGTATAATTTTGATAATTTTAGTAATAAATGTTTCAGGTACTGTCGATCAATTTTAATCAAATAAAAAGGCGTCGTTTACTTAGAAATTATTTAAAAAATAATGTTTGAGAAAAATTGCTACATTTAAGTAAGTGAGTATTTTGTTTCAACTCAGCCTATCGTAGTCCACTTCTAGTCATAAGCCTCTCCCAAGTTACACCGCACACCCGTTCCCCCACCACCCAATCCACCTACGTAGGAATCTCACTATATGCTCGCCGATATGCGATCACGTTTGAATTCGTCTACTTCACGGGATATCGTTCCTTCGACAAGCCCGGTAGCCAACAGTGACTGCCACTTCAACTTGCAGCCTGCAATAATTTATTCATATTGGTCTTTTTTATTTATTTAGCAAAACTTTTCTTTTCAAGTCCATCAATCACTTATGCAGTGATCATTCCATTTTCAAATTTGTTTTTTTTTAGTTCAGTTTATGAACCAGTCTTAAATACCACAACTTAAAAACCGTTAGGAATTGGATCATCATCATCATCATCATTATCAGCCTAGCAGTTCACTGCTGAACATAGGCTTCTCCTTGTGCACGCCAGTCAACTTGATTTCCGTCAACTCTCATCCAGCTGCTACCAGCCACCCTGCCTCCTCCTCCGTCCTAGCCGGTCATCGGTTCTACGGCCAATCGGTCCCGGGGTAACATAAACTGGGTTTTTTCAAAGTTCATCCGGAGACCAATGCGTGCAAAAGAATCAACTAGGCCGTCCAGCATCTGCTACAAGTCCTGCAGCGATTCACCCAGGATGACGATATCATCTGCAAATCTCAAGTGTGAGATGTACCTCACACTTGAGATTTGCAGATTTGCCGCCGTTGATGTTAACGCCGCGTCCTTCCCAGACCAGCATTTTAAATACATCCTCTAATGCGTTAGGAAACAATTTCGGGGAAATTCCATCCCCTTGTCTCACCCCTCGATACTGAGGGATATGTTTAGTTCGCTGGTTCTGAGTTCGGACGGCCATTGTCGCGTTTTCATAAATACATCTTAGCACTTGGATAAATCAATAGTCGGTAGCTATAGAGATATAGCTGCAGAGATTAAAATCAAAATCAAAAAGTCATTTATTCAAATAAGGCTGAGTGCCAGCACTTTTTGAACGTCAAAGTTCTACATAAAGACAGTCTTCCAAAATGCCCGCCCATCACCACTTCCTTGTGTTTTAGCTGGGAAGACGGAGTGGCGCAACAAACTCCCCAGTAACACATCAGTTTGTTAAGTTTTAAAAACTTGAATTTATACAGTAGTGTGCAAAGTAAGTTAACAAAACTTGACACAGAAAAATAATACATATTATGTGTATCTAATATGTAAAACAAAATTTAAATGAAATTAATTGACATATGTTAGCTAGCACACTCCATCAAGCTATCAAAAACAGACAAACTTAAGAATGAAGAAGTAAACCAAACTAATTAAGCCTCCAGCCAATATTATAATCTAACAATAGGATTGTAACTAGAACCACAAGTGATGAACCAGAGCCAACATAGAAGAATATTTAAATTTAAAGTTGCTTTGTGCTTTGATGCCATTTCTTTTAACATCGATGTATATCTTTAAGGAGTATCTAAAATGTCATGTTTAAAAAGCAAACATGACGTTCCAGCTACTGTTGATAGCTAATTTGACGGTTGGTTAAAGGTAGATACGTTATTGAGAGTGGTAAGATTTTTTTTTTTATATTTCATCCTCTGCCTAGCCTTTTCCCACCTTTATTAGGATCGGCTTCCAGTCAAACCCGATTCAGCTGAATACCTGTATTTTTCGTGGAGCCATTATCACATTAACTGGGTAACATGATAGTTCTTGGCCAGATGGTTCTTCGTCAGATTTACTGGCTTCTGATATTCCGTAACGACTGCCAAAGATCAACAAATGACAGCCGGGACCAACGGCTTAACGTGCTTTCCGAGGCACGGAGGAAACTCGGAATGTTAGGATGGTCACCCATTCACAGACCAACCTTGGCAAGCGTTACTTAATCTTGATCGACGCGTGCGGCTGTTATTCTTTAGCCACGAGCTAAAGAATAACAGCCAACATCCTCCAAATAAAAATGTAGTTTTATATTAATGTCCTCGTGTTTAGTGTTAAGAACCTCATCATACCTTTCTTTAACAGGATCCTTAGGATATTTTAAACAATTAAACTTAATAAATTGGTCTTCTCAAAACAGGAATCAAATCGAATCATACATTAACCCATCAATTAGGATGGTGGACTAAATACTCTACAAGCGTCAGGTTCCGAAAAAAAGTGGCAAGGATCTTCCATGTGACAGCATGCTCCTGGATTGTTGTAATTAAGTGTAACTTAGTCCACTCAATGTAACTCGCACATGTATCTTTCAACATCAAGATCTTAGTAGGCAAGTATCTCGTATCTGGCTGTATGTGTATTTAATGAGGTAAAGTTTATTGAGAAGGCAAATAGAAGTATTTTACTTCAATCAAACCTTCATTTGAGTTAATCCCTGTTAGTCCCATGTAACAACTGCTGCTGGATAAGCTGGTGAGTAGGAATTTAAATATCCCTACAATATGATGTATTATTTTATGACTTGGTTCCCGGAGATGTAATCCTACCTAAAAATATTTTTAAAGTTTTTGATTTCACGTTGAATACCATAAAATAACACATCAAAAGTTAGTGCACGATTTGACTTGGTAGTTTCCTATGGAGAAGAACCGATAAAAACTTTCAAAACTGATTGTTTTTTTTAAATCCCTGTTATAGTATTAATAGGTATAAGAGGACAGTGTAGACCAGTTAATTTATCATTTTATAGAGGGTATGGAACAAAGAGTAAAGTCCCGCAAACATCTATTGAAAAGGGAGGATCCTCCAACCGGACGGTTGTTAGGTCCGGTGGGCAACTGTCCAATAGTTGATATTTGGACTTTTGTATATGTTAAAATCGCACGGAAAATCTTCTTCTGATACCGCGTTGCAGGATTTCGTTAGTAGTTCGCTGCAGGCAGGATAGATAGCGTTGCGGTTTTTTTTGTTACCGTACAAATTGTGCTTCATTCGTTGTTCTTGTGGCGGCATTAATGCCGCCAAAATTGTTTTTCAGTAATGTTCAGTCATAACTGCCTGTGTAGCTATCGTAGTAGAGGATAAGGTAGTTAAAGTACATACTAACCTATTATTTCCATCGTTTTTTGGAGATTAAATAAAACGCCAACGAAAGTGAGCAAATATTTAATACATAAACTAAGTTTGTAGGAACGCAAACTGCAAAAGTACGACGGTGTAGTTTGTGAGTAATCCCAGTAATACCAGAGATAGTGCAGCATCAACGGAACCCAAGCCACACAACTCAATCTTGCTAAAATCTGTCTCGTGCAAACGTTGAATATTTCTGCATATTTGCCGTTCATCATCTGTAAAAGAGACGTCAATTTATAGGGCTATAATATTTTTATTTTTATTTTTTTATGTGGTCTATCGCATAGAGGCGTTAGTGTAGCGTGAGGTCTTCAAAATGTCAAATTTTAATGTCGATTGGCTTTTGACGTGAGTTTATGTACTTATTTGTTGTGATTTATGTGTACATGTTACTGAAACCACCTTACTATGGCAGATTTAGTTATGGTTCTACTGACCACAGCATTAAGATTCTTTCCGTCGGAAATATAATTATGTCCTTTTCATACAAACTAATGTGTCCGCATAACAACACTACGGCACTATCTATGTTGTATTAAATCGCGAATTTACGGCATATGCATTATTTTACTTCTATACTTGATCACGTGCTGGTATTGATATTATGCTTAAGGATCTCCCTCGCCAATAACGCCAAATGGTGAGCATGAAAACGGTAGCCCACATTGTCTTGACGTAACCACGGGCTAGACAACTTTAAATACGAGTGATTGAGACAAAATCTGCCAGTCTACTCTGTTAAAATGTCACCTTGAAAACTTAGGTGTAATGAAAATGACGTGAACTTTCATTCCGCCTGAAGATATGAATTGACAGCTCTCGTTCACTTCATCTAAGATTTCATGGTGAAATATTTACATAATAGCAATACCGCCGGCCGATTCCGTAAACATATCAAAGTGAAGGCTTGGGTGACGTGATCATGAGATGAGCTGTCAATCCATATAATCAAGATGTCACGTGATCACGAAGTGAGCTGTCATTCCATCTTGACTAAATGGATTGACAGCTCACCTCGTGATCACTTCACCCAAGCCTTTACTTCGACATGTTTACAGAATCGACCGGCGGGACAGAGTATACTATGATCGTTTGAAATGATTACCCATCATTATCGCCATTTCAGCCTAGTCAGTCACCCACAGCTGGGCATACCCCTAACTCAGTAGCTAAAACTTAAGATAATAAAATTTGATTGTGATACCTGAACAATTTGAACTCAAAGTAAGCGTACAAGAATCTTGATATGTTTTCAGTAATGAATAGAACGACTCACACCTCCAGCTGAACAGTAATTGTAAATACAGATTTTTGCAGATCCATAGATTATTAAAAAGTAATTTAAATGGAATATACTGAAAAGTAAAGGAGAAAGTATTAATGCTGAAAGGAATTGTTCTTTGTCTTCGTGTCGCTGGCACGAAAATAATTTAGATTTGGGCTGATCCGGCACGGCCCCCCTTTGCGAGAATGGAATTACACCTTCCTCGCGTTCTGAGATGGTTCAGGGACTTCCAAGGGGATCACGGAAGGTTAGTTCCTGTGGGAAGATGTTCACTTGATGTAAAATAGTTCGTGGGTGGGAGAAAAGTGTCCTGCCACAGTTTGCAGCAGGGTTTGTAGTGGGTGTCTAGTATCACACTCTAGTTTCTGTCGTTCGACTGTACTAGCAGCTTCTCTTCTGACTTGTGGAGGCGCTGTACCGGCTGTGGGGTATAGCAAGCGAGTTCGAGTTCGATTTGAGGCAGCCCGAAATGCTACGGTATGTTTCGTTTAAGCCGGTTTCAATAACGTATCTACCTTAAACCAACTGTCAAATTTGCTACCTTGACAGTTATTAGCTAATTTGACAGTTGGTTAAAGGTAGATACGTTATTGAGACCAGCCGTTAGAGAAACATATACTTCCTTGGTGTGCGCGGTACGGTGCAACACTGGGCACGCATATTTTCCCGCAGAGAAGCAGAGTGCTAGATCAGTAGTTTGGAGAACGTGAGGTAGAGCCCCCAGGTGGTTGAAGTTAGGCGCCTGAGTAAGTTGTTTTGAGAACCGAGATTTTTCTTCATTTTAAGACAGTGGTTCTTTAAAATATTAGTGCTCTGTCAAGTGACTATTGAGATGACGGAAAATAGAAATAGATTTCTGGCAGAAGATAACATTCTGCAGTTTGTCTGGTATAGGCACATAAGGCTACGGTTAGAATAATATTGTAATACAAGAGAAAATGTCAACTGCGCACTGCACGCAAACATTGTTGTGCATATTACGTACTACTTACGGACTCATTGCGCGCCATAGAAATTACAAATTGAACATCAGTGAGTGTGTGGTAACACGTTTCAAACGTATGAATTAGCACCTGAAAGTAGAAACAAGTTTTCTTCTTAAAAAAAGTAAATCAGGAACTATTTACTTTAAGTAAAAAAAAAACAATTAAATTGGTATTTGTAACAATTAACATGTATTTGTATGTAAGTTTAGACAATGGTCACGTGACATATAGAATGTACTTACCAAAGGCTGAAAACATTTTTTGAAAAGATTATAACATTTCAATACTTTCCTGTGAAAAAGGAACTTGCAAACCTTTTTATATTCGATGATATTATAATTTCGGGGTTTCAGAACTTGATCATTGCACAAAGTAGCACAAGTTTCTGAATAGCTTATGAGTCTGATTGCATAAACCATATTTGCGTCAAAGAAAAATAGAAACAAATTGCACATATTCATGAACCAGGGAGACATATGAAAGAAATTAATAGTTAAAAATCCTAAGTGGAAAATCAAAATCAAAATAACTGAAATCCAGTTCCATTTGACAAAACTCTTGTTTGTGTCCGTATTTATAAGGAGTCCATGTATTTCTTGTATCGCAAGAACACTCACAATATTGATTTTCGAATAAACGATGTTGAGTATATAAATGACTGCGAAAGCTAAAGAGTAAAAACAAATGTCTAATAAAACGAGGCTGTGCAAAAACAGATTACGTTTGTGAACTCCTGGTCTTAGTAAAGAACGAGTTGAAAATGGAATAATGCGCAATATTGTCCAACATAAAGATAAAAAGTTGATCATGGGCTTATTTGGAGTTACAAAGTCATGTTTTATCAAATATTTGGGTAAAAACAGAATAGTCTGCATTAGATTCAAGGGCAGTAACATTGAGTGTACATCTTTATCAACTACTTGATTTAATATAATTTTGACACTATGACTTTTGTGATCGTCCGAGTAAGTTTTGTTTTTAAATATCTCATTGAAAAATTCTTTCAGAACCATTACAGTAACGTTTAAACAAAATGGCGATTACTCATGGCATGAAATTTTCTTATCCATTTACTTTTAAATTATCAGAAATTAAATCTAGGTAATAGTTTATTCATAAACGTTTTTGTGCAAAAGAAAATCCATCATTGAGTCCTTATCGCATCAAGTCTATTCTTTCATTACTCATTTTATCATTTACTCAGTTTTGTAAACCAATAATAATTATAATCAACTAATTGCTGTTCTTTCAAACAACAAATATACTGTGCATAATTTAGACACCAATATTTCAAATTTTTGAATGAACTTTCAGAAATAAATTGTTTTCGCGGCGTTGGAGGGCGGCCCGACCAGATGATCCAAGGATGTGAGGAGCTCAGGACTGGTTGACGTGGCAACAATTAAGAGAAATTTATATCCATTACTGGACGTCTTTGGACTGAAATGATGATGATGAATTAAAGCAGTAAAAATTATAATAGCAAAACGATTCGTAGGATCCAATCAATTTATTGTAAGTAGAAAATACATTAGGGTTGAAGGAAAGCAAACTGCAAGAGCACAACAGTATAGTGAGTTAGAAGTGCCAGCAGGCGTAATGGTTGACAAACATCTATGAAGAAAAAGCCTAAGACATTCATCTTGCCAAATGCCACACGGTGCGCCCTCACGACATTTTTGCATAACTTTTTTTTATCATTTACTGAAAAAAAAAATGAAAAAGTTATTCAGGATATAGTGGTTTTTACCAAAACATGTTTATTAGTGTTTTCTATTATTTATTGAAACTCCATTTTGCGATTAATGGCATAGCATTTTTAAATGAATGATTCCGAAAGTTACCTGCCGAGTCAGATGCCAAAATGAATTCACATGAATTTTGTGCACGCTTCACACCTTCATAGAATTCATCAAGCTGCAGACTGAGTGAGATATGTAAGATCAAGTTTTTTATGATCCAGAAAGAAAGAAATATCGACACGGTGAAATTGCCACGCTAGAAAAAAAAAACGATTCATTTGTTTGTACGAAAATAAATGTAAACGACTATATGTAAATATAAAACATAGTATACTGCAAACTTAACTGCAGAATTTCAAATCCCGAAACTTCCGTTTTGTCTCTTTTCTACGGGAATAGTGTTTGTAGCTCTTTGTAAAAATATTTTTTCCTTCAATTAGTTGACCTACCTCATCCAACTTCATCTTATATTTGAAAAATTCTATCACAAGTTGGACATCAACCAAACCTTGAAATAAGGCCTCCGTTGTTTGATACAGGACCTATAAGCGATTGTAATTTTTATTGTTCATGTTATGTACCGTATGTAAAATCATATCAACATTCACTCATTTCGAAATAATTTTGACTTACTGGCACTTCAAAATTTGTCTTGATAATTTTGTAGCACATTAATATATTGTCAAAGGCTTGGAACATTCTTATACACTGTTGTTTACTGCATCCATTTTTTTGTAAAAGTAATAATTGTATATTCCATAGTTCTACTTTATCTGTCAGTAGCTTAACTGATCTCATTGTGTGGATTAAATTTGGGTCCAGAGTCACCACGATCAGTATATAAACCATGACATTCCACGGAGGCTTAATGAATAGTATGTGGACATAAATAAGCACAACAATATAATATCCAAAGAGTGCAGCAACGCTCATCCAACTTCGCATGATGCAACGTTTGAGACAAGTTTTATTTTTAAGAAATCTATGTACTTCTTGAAAACATAGAACAAACAAAACGCTCGTCTTAGTTTGAGTGTAGTTAATAATAAAATTCATGATAAAACCTATAAACTTCAAAATAAAATCGAAGATTGATGCAAACATCATAAAATCAATTGTACTGTATCGTTTGAAATTGTCATCTAGCATTATTTCCGTGATACGATAGACATACGTAGTCAGAAACATTACTATACCACTCAATAATATACAGTTATTGATACCATTATTTGGATTTATAAAATTGTTTCTGATGTGATATTTGGGATTGAGAGTGAGGGTTTGCATCAAATCCAGAGGCAGGAAAATACGTTCAACTTCTCCATCGATTTCGTTTTTCAAAACAGTTTTGTGGTTGACTTCGATTTTACAAACTTTGTTTAAGTTTCTCTTCAATATCTCCATGATGTGTTAGCTTCACTAAAATGAATTTATGATATACTGTATTTTCAAAGTAATAATAAATTCTTGATGAAAGGGCTGCCAGCCTTGATGTTTGTTTAATACTTCATTTCGTTATTGTTTTCATTTGCAAGAGTGATTAGTTACTTATTTACTCGTTAGCGTAAGTACTTTCTACTTACGCTACCGGGATTAAGTAAATGATTTATTGCCTGGTATTGGAATAATATGACAGCATGTAGGCATATCATGAGATTAAAAGAGGATAAATATAAATTAATGTTAATGGATAGAGACAAACACGAATGCCAAAGAAAAGATGGATGAACTGTGCGAGCAATGACATGAAAGAATAGATGTGATAGATAACGACACGGTTGCCATGAGAAAAAGAAAGAAGTAAATGATTCGAAAACCCCAAGTAATTCAGGATTGTTGATATGGAAAATGCCGTGTGAGTTTAAAGAATGAATGTGGATTGCAATCCTGTAACATCAGGGAAAGGTCAAAGTAACGATGAAATAGATGGTCTGTGCGAAAACTGATATGTCTAGGTAGAGCATGTTGAGACGACGGTAAAGGAAGACAGTATGTTTTAGCTGCTAGTGTGTCTTACCAAATAAATCAATAAATAAATGTCATGGATCAAGGCAAGACAATGATGAAGATTAGAACAACATGATTACAATATCTACGACTTTATATTTTGACTGCAAATAATCAGATTCAAGACAAAGTACTTAATTGTACCATGTTTTTCAAAATAATACTTGTTACAACTTTAAACTAGAATTTACAATATATTTATACTACTAATGTTTTTGTAACTTAAACAAGTTAAATCTGTTTAGAATATGTGAACATTTTCTAGCTAAAGAGCATTTTGTCTATGCAAGACTAAAGTAGTTACTATTAATTATCATTGAGGCACTACTAGTAAGAGATCAACGATCCAACTTCTGAAAACAAATTCTACTTGCAGAGTAAAACAGTACAAAAAAAAAATTCACAATCTCATATTTTTCGCATTGTTTTTTTTTTGTTTTTCCCTTTGTTTAAGTAACATATAGCCATATTATTTACATAATTGTAGCTTTGATTTATTGTGAACAAAGCGTCAACAATCCTACACTATTATTAATAGTACTTGTACTTTTTTTTTCTTGTATATTTTTCTCGCCACTTTCTTGTTAACCTAGCTTTATCAATGCCGCGAAACTCTGTTAGTCGCTTAAGAGATAATTGTCATCATCTCGCTATCACTGTGCACAGTGTATGCAGATGAATATGATGGAAGTAACTTTTAACGCAACTGACTAATTCATTATCTATCAATGAACAGCCCAGTGCCCCTAATTATTAGAAGTAGAACTAGACGAAGTAGAAGACAAATGTCTATGTAGAACACGCCACTTACAGGTACTCATTTCGCTGAATGACGCCCGATGCACCCGTTCGATATTCTTGCATAATGTCGTTTAATCATCTGTAAAATACATATAATGTATATGATTTTATATAAGAGGACCTACGCCACAGCAGGAATTAGTACTGAAGAAGCAAGACTACTTCTATAGACATATTCTCAACTTAAAAATCAATCAATTTTCGATTTCAAGATTCGTTTGAGAAATATTGAGGGCTAAAGTGGTTAATTTTTGTTAAAATCATGAGCGTTCCCCTCGAGCAACCAAACTATTGGAAATGTATAAAGATCGTGAACCAACCAAAATCAGATAAGTCAGATTTCGACGCAAAATGTGCTCGAGACAGCTGCTAATTGAATGTTTTAGTATGAACTTTTGAACGAGTGGAGATTTTATGATCTCTGAATTCCACAGATCATAAAGACCAAATTAAAGTGCAATTTATTAAAACAGCATACAGGCAAATCCTACGCCTGGTGACTTCCCCTCCGAGGAACTAAAATGTATTTCTTTCTGTACCATCTAGCGAGAAATTCGCAGATTAGCTTAAAGAGAAGTTGTTTTTGCCATGATTTTTTTTTGCTTCTTCGTGTTTTAATTTGTATTTTGAACATTATATTATCACTTTTATGCTAACCAGGCTTTGACTGAAATGCCCTAGTACCTGAAAATCATAGATAAATCAGTAAAAAATCAACATTTCCTTGGGACCCGATCCTTACAATCTCGCGGGCGAGTTTTGCAATCGTAACTATGTCATCAAACGTAAAATGGTGACGAGCTATTCTCGCAATATCGATTTAATGAAATGCCTGTGAGATGCTTGGTTTTACACGTGACTGAACAAGTAGTTGGGACCGCTCGAGACGTACCTAAATTTATATCGACATGCCCTGCCCTTGTCCCATCTGGATCATCTCTCCTACATACTGCACCAACCCCAAGTTATTAGTATTAAAAAGTTTACAACAGTTAATTTATTGTAAGAAATACTTAACCTTTAAGTTTAAGAAATTTATCATAAGCCTGAAATATATGTATCTGCAATCTCTTGCTGACTATATCCATTTTTTCTTGCTAGCAATAACTGAATACATATTCAATTGCCCTACCTTATCCGTCAATGAACTCATTAATCTCATTGCGTAAATCAAATTTCTAGTAAGAAACACCACAACGCCAAAATTAAAAATAACATTCCACGGAGGGTTGATAAATATAAATACAGAACCATAAGAATGTAAAATACAAAGATTGTTCAACGCTCATCCAACTTCTTATGATAAATCGTTTAAGACTGGGTTCATCACTGAGAAATCGGTGCACTTCTTGAAAGTGGAAAATATACAACATTCGTTTTTGTTTGCGTGAAAATGATGAAACAGTACATTACGAACCTATATATAAATATATCGAATACCAAAGTCGAAATAAGATGCGAATGAAAGAAAATTAATTGAAGAGTATAGTCTGAAATGTTCATACAGCAATGTTTCCAAGTTGCGACCTAATATCATTCTCTTATTAAAACAATTATTTTATATTTGGGATTAAACACAAGGATTTGCATGAAAGAGGAAAAAGAAAGTTGTTCAACTTTTGAATCGATTTTGTTATTTATATCAGTTTTGTGATTGATTCTGTTTTGTTATATTTTTGTTTTCAATTAACGATAGCAAAAGTAAGATTGTGAACTCACCAGTAATATGAAAAACGCTTGATTGAAATTCTGGCAGTTCTTAGTTGATGCTTTCATTTCCTTACTATACGTGAATATATATGTGCATAACGTAGTAGCTATTAACACAAATAATGATACATGATCTACCAGGTAACTAGTAACAAGCGAATTTCTTTTACTCATATATTGCTCAGGTCTGTTGATATGGCAAACCAGAATCAATTATTTTAAATCCAGCCGTCTTTATTTTTTCACCGTTGCCGCGTTGGGGAGCCGGCAGGTAATACCCGGGATTGGCACAAGACTATGCTAACAGAATGAAAAACTGGGCAAAGCCGGCCAGTTTACCTGAGTCTACCTCTATAATAATCTTCATCTTCTTGTCTTGTCCCATGTTACTTGGGGTAACTCTTTTCAATCCATCAATCAATTTGCTTGGCGTTACTATTGAAATTGGATTAATTATTTTAGGTATTTTCGTTTCACCACTGCTCATCGCATGCTTATAGAATGGAATACCATAGCATACGATTTTCTTCAATTTTATCTATTTCTGGCGTCACTTACAAAGACAACAAATACAATACAATACAAAAATTATTTATTTGCATAGAACGTCGTAGGTACAAAAAATGCAGATGTTTTATAATTAGAGATCCTTAAACATTCTAACTTAAATAAGATAGTTCAAACCCTATCTTTAGGGTTTGAACTTGCTATAAAAGTACAAATAGATTCAATAAATCATCACAATCAAAGGTAACCAATGTTGCCTCACGAGTCAAAAAGTTGTAATAAAAGTGACTATCCTCTTTTTAGTTGACCGCCAAACATTTGTGCGGGACAATGATTTATGCAATATGTGTCTAAAGACACACAGTGGAAAATGTAAGTTTACTTTTAAATGTAAAATATGTAAACAAGGACACAACACATCGCTACATGAAGAATCGGCCAGTCCTATTGTCCTAGTCTTCAGTTTCATTAGTACCAAATCCTGTTTCCAAAAATATTTTGCTTCCGACTGTAAAAGTTACCTTGCTAAATCAAAAGGAGGATAAGATTTCTGTCCGAGTACTGCTTGACACAGGCAGCCAGGCATTTTTTTTACAACAAGCTTTGTAAACAAACTTGGGCTGATTGTTATAAATCAGCACCATATTATTATAGGTATAGGTAATAAACCAACACAAATTGAAAAACTTGTAAACATAATAATAATAATAATCTTAATTTTAACCAAAAACATACAGAATTTTAGATGCAGTTTGATATTAAGTTTAAAAATATATTTAAAGTTTGTGTTGCAAGCTCTGTAAAAAAATTATACTCTACCTCTTAAACTAGGATATACCTGTATTTTAAGAGGCAGTAATATACGGTCAGGGTTTACAATTACCAACAAAACTTATCTAGAGTGGACTGTGCCATTCTACTGTATGGTATACAAATTTTAATAGTGAAATTGTGTGTGAGTGGTGGATGTGGATGTGTGTATGTGTTTGTGTATGTGTGTGTGTATGTGTGTGTGTGAGGGTGTGTGGGTGAGTGTGTGCGTGTATTACACTAGATAGACATAAGTGTGACAAACTTGTAGACATTTTAAATTTAATTTTACATAGTTGACAATATAACCTCAAGGTTGCCCCAACAATTTATAAATGTATCCGGCTGGAATTTACCTAAAAATGTGAAACATTCAAATAATGACTTCAATATTCCAGCTGAAATTTTTTTGTTACAGGGTGCAGATATTTGTTTTACTAGATTGTATAAAAATCCCGGACCGGTTTTGCAACACACCCTATTTGGGTATAAGTTGGTGGCAATGTTCCTGAAAAAGTGTCTAAGAATAGTGAAGTACGAGTAAGTAATGTAAACTTTGAGATTGTTTCTAATTTTGCTATTCATGGTGAGAAAAAATTAGAAAATATTATTATTAAAGTTTAGGTTAGCTGAAAACTTACCAGAGCTAGCAGCAAAGTGTTGTAATGAGTTTTAGACGGCTGAAGAAAATATTCAGAAATCAATGAGTCTTAAGACAGTCGTTTTCATGTTGAAATTCCTCTCATCATTCCTCTGGAAGAACTGCAGCTTTGTGACTCATTTTCAGTACTTAGTTTATCTAAGATTTCTAATGTTAGTGAAACGATTTAAATGAAATCCTTTGTTATGAGAACAATATAAATTGTTCATAGATCAGTATGTAGAGATGGGATATGCTGAAAGGGGCGATTTTGCGAAGTATGATATTGATAAAGATCCTGACTATTTTCTAGCACATCATGCTGTTATCAATGAGGCCAGTAAGACAACCCCTCTCCGCATAGTGTTTGACGGGTGTATGAAATCGCGCTGTCAGGTATCCATCAACGACGTCATGCTGCATTGCCCTGTGGTACTTTTTGATATTTTAATTTTATTCAGGACCTACATTTTCTGACCTATATTTTTGATAATTAAAAGGCATTTCGCAATGTTTTCATAAATAGTCCCCAAACTTGCCTACAAAACATTCTTTGGAGAGATGATCCTGTTAACAGCTTCAGTTTGTAATATACGATTTAAAGGACTCTACTTTCTTGACCACACGATGCCTACTTAAACCAGTTATGCTACAATACAATGATCAAAAATACCTATGTCGATGATATTTTATGTGAATGTAGATGAAGAGCAGCTACGTGAGCTGAAAACTCAATTGGTAGGGCTTCTCAAGATATGTAGTTTTTCTAGCTCTAATATAGATGAAAGGCAAAACTTAAATTAAATAAGAAAAATATTGAGCTTTATAGGGAAGGTGTTTGACCCTCTCGGTTTAGTAGGCCCAATTATAGTGGTAGCCAAAATATTTTTGCAAAAACCTATGAATTAGATGGGACGCTATAGTTCCAAATGATCAGTTTCTACACTGGAACAATTTCTTAAATAAGTTAAAACTTATGGGTAAGATCATAGTTAACAGATGTGTCAATGGTAATGATATTTTTAATCTAGAGTTTGTGGGGTATTCTGATGCATCATGTAAAGCCTTGGGCTGTTGTCTTTATGTAAAAATTATAAAAAAAGATGGTTCAGTGCAAACAGAATTACTCTGCTCCAATTGACGTGTTGCTCCATTAGGTAAAAGCCTTACAATTCCCCAACTAGAAATCAATGGTCCTCTCCTCTTGGCACAGCTGGCACAAATGGCCGGTCCTGATGGGTTTGTTTCCAAGGTAATAACATTTTTGTACCGCGACTCCCAAATAGTGTCAGCCTGAATCAAATCAGGCAATGTGATATCTAATAATTTTGCCAATAATAGAGTCAAACAAATTGTGGAGTTGACCGATCAGAAGCAATGGGGATTTGTTAGGACTAGGAACTACCCAGCTGATTTATTGTCGAGGGGAGTTTTGCAGTACAAGTTGCAACAAAGTACTTTGGGTGGCACGGACCACCCTACTTAGTAGATAAAGGTAGGTACGTAGGTTAGGTTTTGTGGAGATTTGTTTATAAATTATCGAAGCAATATGGGAAAATAAATAAATAACATACACATGCATGTGTATTATTCAGTATTGTTCAAAAATTTAACTACAGAGTGTTACTTAACACCTCAGAAACTTCAGAACTCTATGTCAGTTACAAAATATTGCTTTTGTGTACAACATAGAAATGCTATTCACAAAAGCAATATTTTGCCAAAGAGTCACTTCCTGCTGGAAAAGTTGTAAAGACAGGAATAGAAAGTCTCACTCCTTTTCTCGACAAAATAGGTATTCTAAGAGTAGGAGGTATCGGCGGCGGTGACCTCTCGCGTCCGGCCCTGGTTGAAAACATGGTCCGGAGCGAGGAGGCTTGGGGAGCGGTCACCTCCTTCTGCGAAGCAGTAATGCTAGCGAAGGAGGAAGCGGGCCGCACTAGGGAAAGGCAAGGCCTTCGTCCCGACCGTCGCTACAGGAGAAGACGCCCCGGGCGTCGGGAGTCGCTGGGCGATCCCCGGCCACACACCGGCGAGCGTTGGGTGGCTTGCTGCCCGATCACCACCAGGCCCGGGTCGATGGCGCGTTGTGTTTCATGCGCGCCTCAAAGAGATGTCAGCACAGAAGACAGGGTCCGCTAGGGCCAGAGCCTGCCAGGGTTGCGGATATGTTCGAAAGAGTCACCGCGGCCCTAGAACGCAAAGGGCTTTAGAAGGAACACGGATGGGTTTTAGTCAGTAAGAGTCTGACACGCCCTTCCGCTCCACCCAGAGCGGAAGAAGTAATTTGATGATGGTAGGCTTGATAATGCCAGGGAAAGGTCGTTCGATAAGAAACATCCCACTATTCTTCCGAAAAACTCTAACTTAACAAAACTCTTAACAGGAAGTGAACATTTGCGAGTTTTACACGTTAGCTAGTATCGAGTTCTCTTTCAAAAAGGTACTCCATTGTTAAGAGGCCGTGCATAAAATTCACTCGCTGCTGTTTAGGTTAATTCGTCGCAATTTTATGTTTGTGTGCACCGCTCATGCAGATACACGCACACGCGGGTGAAGTTCGAGCGTAGTGACCGCTTAAACAATTTTGATCTTTTAGAATATATTATTTAAAGTAACATAATTATGTAGTGTACGGCCTAGAAATAAAAGTCTGGACTGTGTGTGTTCTGTATATTTTTCACAATCAACAAAAAATTAACAAAAACAGACATTCAACAAAACTATAAATAAAAATGATAATAAGTACAATGATATTTATTTTTGTAGATAATTTGTAAATAACACTTATACACGTTAAAAATAAATTGTTTAACTGCCATTCTTTTTTAAATTGACGAAGTATACCTAAACCAATATCGGATAAAGCCGAATAAAAGGTCATTGACATTGGTCATCCGTGTACATATCAAATACGTAATTCCTAATTCAAAATTCCGTAATTCGTATTTTTCGGCTGGTATGATGATGTTGCATACAGGCTACCCTGTATACTGCAAGTATATTATTATAAATACATCATTTGACAAAGATTATATTTACCATGCTTATATCAAGTTGAAATGTATTATCAGCATTTGCAATACCTACAGTAATTTCAGAACTGCCACCGTCATGGTTTTCCTATAATTAAAAATATTTGGAAATTAGTATGTACTCGTAAATACTTCTACACTTCCAGCGCTGATCAAAAGTAAAAACTCACATGGACTGGAAACGAAAACGTAGCGAGTTGATTACTTTTACGTTCTTTAAGTACTTGTCTAGTACGTACTAGTCCCAAGTTTTGTTTCCTTTTTTTTTAAATTATGCATTCATAATTCGACCTCTTTCGACCCATTATCTGCAACAAATTATAGATGTCAAAATATTTGGAAAACCAGATCTTGAATTCAAACCGAAATCAATGCAGTCGTTCGAATATGAAGATATTATCAACTTTTCCATTCATTCAATTAAATTATTACAAAATATATGTAAATCCAAAAGCAAGTTGTAGGTATCTAAAATATGAATCTTTTAAAAATATCAACATCTTGTATATAGCCTATAAAGGTGCGTACAAATTATGTGGCAAAATATGTTATACAACATTGTTATGGAACTTAAAAAATGTGAACAATGTTACAAAATGTGAACGTGCTATATAACACAAGTTATATAACAATGATACATAGTTTGTACCACCCGGCAAAAATTTAGCTTCCTAATATGTTAGTTAAAGCATTTTCGGAATCAGATTAGTAGTTCCGCAGATTACCCTTACAAACATACAAACGTTACCTCTTCATAATATTAGGATTGAAGACGAAGTAAGTTTTACTATCTTAAAAACAAACAAAAAGTATATAAATCAAAATTAATACTTACTGGATCAAACTGTGGTAGTCGGCCTACAATCTGGGAATTATATTTACGTAAAACTCTCGAGCGCCTGCGAAGCAAAGTGATACGTGTTCACGCTGGGAGAGCCCGGTCGTTACTGAGGCAATCGGATTCGCGCGGTCGATAATATAGTTCACTTTGCTTATTATTTACGAAATGAATTTATTGATTTTTTATATAATAAAATTTAAATTCTATTAAAATGTTTACTTGAGATTAATGTGTAATTTCTAAAATTTCCAAAAAGTGTTTTTTTATTATGGAAAAAAATACTTATTTATCTAAACATTTTCTCAAAAATTATGTTTTTCAACAATTTTTTCTGCTTTGTTTCGGATTGATTTCAATAATGTTTTCAATGCATGTAAGAGTAGACTATATAATGATGTTATAAATATTTTTTAATGTGCACAATCTTATGTAGTTTTGTTGTCCAACGCAGTCAAACACCACTCGCTCGTTACTTTTGCGGAAAAGGGGGTTGGAATATGGGTGATTGCCATGATATTATACATTATTTTAAAAAAATCATTCAAGCCATGTAAAAGAATAAGAACTCGTCTTTTACAATAACAAAAAAAAAGGTTCTAATTCTTCCTGCTTTTCCCACAAGTAGCGATCTAAATTGTTCGAAATGAGTTGATTTCGTGCACGGGGCCTTAATGGCATCCGGGAGCTCAAGAAAGTAGTGCACGAATGCATCAAATGTTTCAGAATAATAGATGAGGCTGCTAAGCAGTTAATAGGCTTGCTCCCACAGGAAAGTAGTAATTTTAGCATGTCGGCGTTGACTTCTGTGGACCCTTCGACATGAAGGTAGCTAGGGTTAGAAAGCCTATTATTAAGAAAAGTAACGTCGCGCTTTTCGTATGCTTTGCTATTAAAGCTGTCCATGTAGAGCTCGTATCAGACTTAACAACTGAAGCCTTTTTAGCATGTATCAAGCGATTCATTTCGAGGCGTGGCCCACAAACATATTTTGTGACAACGCAAAACCATTACAAGGTGCGTCCAATGAAATGAAAACATTGTATGACCTACAAATTTTCTAAAAATCTCAAGGATGCTGTAGATGAGTTTTGCACCCAACACTATATAAAATGTAGGTTGATACACACTTGTTCACCTGACTTAAGAGGATTGCGGGAAGGTGTAAAAAGTGTAAAACACCATTTGAAGCGGGTTGTAGGCAAGTAAAGTTTAACTTTTGAAGTGCTTTATACAGTTATTGTTCAAATTAAGGGAATATTAAATTCTATACCTCTACCACAGAATATATAATAGTACTACGTACAGAAACTTCACTCCTTTGATCTTGAAGAAAGCCGCTTTTATAATAGCCTACAAAATCACTTGAAACCCCACGCGCAAGCGAAATTGCATTTAATCGCCGCGCTTGAGAGTTGTTATTAATTTGTGTCCGTTCTCGTCCGCAACATACCTACGCCGCTTGACCGAGTACTACGGCTGTCCGGAAAGAAAAATAAAATACAGTACATACCTTTTCATACTTTTGTTGTATTTATGAGTAGTCTATCTAGATCTATCTCAAAATATTTAGAACAAAAATACTATTTAAATAGGTACTTTCCTACCTTTAGATATTTATCAAAGCTAAACCTGGCTGTGTAAATGGAACTACGTAAGTAAATACCTAACTATACTATAAAAATAATAATTAATATTCTAACTACGTAAATACGGGTGACATAAATAAGAATAACAAATGTAAACATTTCGTAGGTAAGTACTTACCTACCTAATTAGTAATTACATGTAGACGTGCATTACTATATCTTTCGATGTCCTTTAGAAGTGTGAAAAACGAGATGTTCGGATCCTTGTTATTATTTAAGCAGCCGATGCTACATGCTTTTGCCTTCATTTTATCGAAAAGAAAACGAAAGGACGACTGCTCATCTCGAACTAACGTGCGATCTACTGCACATAAGGCACCACACGGCATCGTAATACGCGTACGAACGAACAGCACTATTAAAATTGAACGGCGTGCGCGCGCTTCGCTTGCGAAAACCGCACTGAATTTGATCCGCCGGCGGACCGAGACCGCTCGGCTGGGCGGTAGGCACTTATAGCGCGCAAGTACATGGAGTGACGGAGGCCTGCCTCTACTCTCTGCAAACTCAAATGATATTGAGTATTTGAATCCGGCTCATTTCCTCATTCGAACCGCTTTGGCTAGCTATATTGAAGTAGATTTAACAGAAATCTCAGTTAATTGTTTAAAATTTTGGAATGCACTAAACTTAAACAACATTTTTGGAAATAATGGTCTAATGATTATTTAACATAATTTTAAAGCCGTCCTCAGTGGAAATATCCGGAACCGAACCTCAAAGAGGGTGATTTAGTGATTGTGAAAGATTTAAATGCTGTTCCATTATAATATATATAAAATGGCTCGTATTGTAAAGACATATCCAGGTAAGATGGATATGAAATAATGAAAAAACAAAATTTACAGAAGGTCAATTAAACGGCTCTGACAACAACCAATAGAATAAGTGAGTGCCCCAATTCTGTTCAGAACAATCTAAATATAGACAATAACAAATTAAAAAAAATTGTATAAACTTGCAACACTAGACGAAAATTATTACGTAGGTTAAGTATTTTTTTGTGTTGTGGCAAGGCTGCGGCCCTTCCTGTTTAAAGATTGTTTCGAGCGGCTGTGTTCTTTTACTGTAACGTTAAATTCCTAACTTGTACACGCATTTTAATTCAATGAAACATGTTTTTTGCTCAATCTTAATAATCGCAACAAGTAGACGCTTAAAATGCTGACAGAGTTTGTGTATTGAACTTAGTACCTAGTATTAAATCTAGTACGATTGTATGGAACCCTTCATGCGAGTCCGACTTGCACTTGGCCGGTTATGATTGGCTATATTCCAAAAACTGTATCTACTTGTTGTATACTTATGACTCATCAATTGAAATATCCTAATAAGAGCTTATAGATATAAACCAGCAGGTATACAAGCACAGGATAAGCTCCATCAAAGATTTAGTTTTTAACAGATAACATAGATATTTTTTTCATTCCATTCACTTTTCGAAAAGAACGGTACTCACCGGGTGAACTCGTTTAATGGAAAAAAAACCAGCGTATTTTGTAGTGTCTATTTTATACCCAAAAACAAACATACGCATATTGTAAATATAATTTACTTCAAAATTTAAACATATTTACAGACACGCAAACTGCAATAGCACAATAGTGTAGTTAGTAAGTAACGCTATCATTCTGATCGGTAATGTAGCATCAACATAGAATAGTCTACAGGCATCCAGCTTGTTGAATCTTGCTCGATGTAGGCGTTTAACGTTCTTACACAACATGTTCTTGACATCTGTAACGATATCACATAAAAGAATATTTTTTGTGAAAGTTAAGTTTTTATTTAAAAACTGATGTGTGTTTAGGTAAGATAAGGGTTATAAATACCAGTATAATTACATTCCTGAATATGCGCACATGTATCTTGAACATTTATCATAGCTCTGTAGAATTTCTCACACTGTAGGTTCAGTGCGATTAACAATGCCAAATATTTAACAATCCAAAAACAAAACCACACCGCTTCCAAACATGTATCAAACTGTAAATGATAATCGAACTAGGGTATTTAAATTAAAAATGTTAACGTTAACAAATATACACACGTTATTCAAAAATAAATAATTTTCATGTAGAGTAGAAGTGTCATTTAAACCAATTTACAAAATACATTTTATTTATACAAGGACTTTATCGACTTTTCCGTATTCGGGAAATAAATATAAATACTTACACAAATACAACGAGTTACTCCAGTAGCTTTTGAATTATTATTTATAAATACCTATTTGAATGGTTAGAAGGTGAAACATAAAAAGTGTAGTATGAAACACGATCTGGAATATGTAACAGATTTTAGTCCCACCATCTATTTCAACACATTATATTATTATGCTTAAAGCCTTTCTTACTAACCGATTGTTGAAATGTTACTATGATAATATCAAAGCAGTCTAAAATGCTAACGTAAGCCTGAAACAATCCTTTAAAGTATTCCTGTCTGAACCTTTCCCCCATTCTTTGATATTGAATGGCATGAATATTCCAGAGATCAACTTTTTCTTTCAGCATCTTAATAAGTCTGATTGCATACACAACGTTTGCGTCGTAACTAATTATTATTACAGTATCCAATATTGGATAAGTAGGTGTTTTGGAAGTAATGGCAAACATTATACCGGAAATAAAGCAAATTATAAGAAGCAACGTGACAGCACACCAATTGCCGATAGTGAAGTGTTTGCGATCAGTCTCTCTATTTAGATATCTGTGAATATTTTGAAATTTCAAAACGTATAAAATATTTATATTCGTCTGAAAAACACTTTGTTTAAGATTAATTTTTAATCCCAAACATAAAAACAAGAAATTCATTTGAGTTGTGATGTACAAAAAACCATTTATGCTCCAGATAAAGTTACTAAAGATATTTGTGTAGTAAAGGTAATGAAATAATATTGTTATAACCAGTATCGTGCATGACAATGATATAATATTTGATAAACGACTGTTTGGAGTTATCGAATTATCATTATTTATGCGATATCTTGGGCATAACTGAATAGCTGCCAAAAATTCAAAGGCAGAAGCATGGATTGCACATCTTTGTCAACGAAGTTATTCAGTGATATTTCACCACGATGACTTTTCAAATAGATAATTACTTTCCGAATCATTGCCTTCATTTTATGGCTTTCTCTACACAAATGAATCAAACAGAACAAAAGTAACTGAGGAAGGATTGATCTTGTTTAAAGATAGCTTCTCATTTATATTTTACGACCTAATTAAATTAAATAACATTTTATTTTAATGTTAATTCATATTGATAACTAGCTTTTGCATGCGACTTCGTCCGCGTGGAATAGTTGCTTTGGCAGCCATTTTAATTTTTAGATACATAGGAATTTTTTTTTCAAAAACCCCTTGAAAATATTTATGTTTATTATTTTTTATCAAATGCCTAAATATGCCTAAATGCCTAAAGAGTCCGTCATTATTGAAGATAAAATGATGAATCAAAGATTCATCATTTTATCTTCAATAATGACGGACTCCCATACAAACTTTCATCCCCTATTGTAACCCCTTCAACCCTTTTATTTATTTCAGCTAAATCGGTTCAGCGGTTTCAGCGTGAAGTGGTGACAGGCAGACAGACACGTTTTCGCATTTTAATAATTATTAGTTTGTATAGTATTAAAGCTTACTTTTTTGTTGAAATTGATTGATGCGCCTTAAAGTTGACAGAAAATGAATGATTATACTTGTTCTATTTCGTAGTAGCTCAATGTTTACGATGTACCTACCCCCGAAATTCCTTCTTTCAGTCTCTGTTAAGCCATTTACCGGGATTAAAAGTATTTATTATATGTATAGCATGTATGCATATGTGTATTATATCCAGGATATAAACTATTTGTGTGTAAAATAAAATGTCTTCAAATCCATACAACCATTTTTGCATGGTGGAAACATACACATAATTTAACACAACTAACGATTATTAATTTTTGTTAAAATGAAGTATTTTCTTAACCGACTTCTAAAAACGAGGAGGTTCTCAATTCGGTGGGTATTTTTTTTACAGTTTGTTACCTTGTAACTTATTTGACCTATCTTAATTCTGGCAAATGGGAGGTCAACCTGAAGGTTGACATCAAAAATGCATTTAATTCGGTAAACAGGGAAACCTTGCTGGCAGAAACTAAAAAAAAAATACCTCAAATCTTCAGTTTCCTCTAGCAATGTTATAGACAACATTTAAATCACTATATCGGGACAACCTTTTGAAATCTGTATTTGGCTGTCAACAAGGTGATCCCCTCGTTCCTACACCTTTAGTTTAGCTATTTACCAAATTATTTGACACCTAAATTCTGAATTTAACGTTTGGTTTCTTGATGATGGAACCCTTGGAGGCGATGTAGATACTGTCTTAAATGACCTAAAATTTTTTAAAAATCAATTCCATTCCATAGGACTTGATCTGAACTTTTCCAAATGCGATTTTTTTTTATCGGACAACACTGATAGACTACTTACACTTCCAAAATTCAACACAATAGCCCCTGAAATCAAAATTATGGACAAAAGCTCTCTTCGTCTTCTTGGGTGCCCAATCTTTGAGAATTCTTTTAAATTCTTTGAGAATTTTAATGACGTTTCGGAAAGATTGCTCCAAATTAACATGCATTCGGCCATCACTCTTATTCGTTATTGCTGTTTCGGCCCAAAATTAATATACATATTTCCTACGTGCTTCCCATTTATGGAAGCACCCCCACCTTTTGGACAAAATGGACCAATCAAGCATACACTTACTTTAATTTTAAATGTGGCCATGGACGACCGAGCCTGGGCGCTAGCAACCCTCCCCATCCATCGGAAGGCCTCGGCGTCCGCAAAATTACCAGTATTAGTTTACCGGCTTTTATATCCCTTGGGCTTTTATATATTTTTATAGATTTTATATTAATCAGGAATATTCTAGTTTCTACACTGATTGATTTTGATGTGCCACACTTCACCGAGGCTGTGGAGGCCTGTAGATTCGCTTGCCCGAATTCAAATCCGCGCGACTACCCTTCATCCCATCCCAGAGACGGTGGGACGAGCCGCTCTGCAGGCCAGTTCAGGAAAAACTTATTGCCACATCAACTACTATTGCAGAGCGTGCGCGCCTGCTGGCTGTGGGTGAGTGGGTGTCGGGTTCTGGCTTCCCGCACTACCATCGTCGAACATTGGCACCATGTTCGACGGTACTACTTTCCGCCTCACTGCCTGCCTGCGTCTTGACGCTCCTTGTTGTTCTCCTCATCGCTGCCACTGTGGCGAAGTTGTCAACAGCCTCGGACACCACGGCCTGTCATGCAGCCGTAGCGCGGGTCGCATAACGCGGCACGCGAATCTTAACGACATTATCCGAAAAGCTCTTGTCACCGTTGGCGTTCCGGCTGTGTTAGAACCCAATGGCCTCGCACGCGAAGATGGCAAGAGACCGGATGGCATGTCGTTATTTCCATGGAAGATGGGTAGGCCATTAGTGTGGGACGCTACTTGTGTCGATACTCTTGCGCCATCCCATCTTCCTAGCTCTTCGTGCTGTGCTGGTGCTGCCGCTGCGGCTGCAGAGAACCTCAAGCGGCGGAAATATAATAAAGTTGTTGGTAACTTGGGGTCCGAGTGCACATAACTTGTTTAAAGATCTCTCAAGACGCTTAGTTGACACTTCACATGACCCAAGGGCTGGCTTTTACAATACACCGATTTCCGAAATTAAAGTTATTTCACACTTCATTAGTGATTTTATTTGGAAGTCGGTTGTATTTTTGTTTAAGTTTTTTGTTTATATAAAATTGAAATTGGTAGTTGGAATCTATGTTACCAACTCAAGTTTTATTTTATTTATTAAGGGATACTAAACAACTACAACATATATACCTAACAAATATTTTTAACAAACTTACAGTAGTAATGTTGCAGTCCACTGCATTATCCGCAGATAAAACATGTTTAAAGATCAGTGGTTGGCACTAAACGATGATTACCAAAATTATCAAACATTTTGAAATAAATAAAATAAGTACTATAAAGCTTACCATAGCTACAAAACCAAATCAGATCAGAGACATTTTAATTGTGCAATAAAAGAATTCCAATCGTGATAAAAGTAGACAACTTCAATGCAATAAGTTGTCTACTTTTATCAAAATTCTGTTGAACTAGAGTTGGTAACACAGATTACGATATTTACGACGTTTATAATTGTGTAAGAATATAAACATTGGTTAACTGCATTTATTTTTACCATAATATTATATAATTCTTTCCAACAGTGACAGCCCAGCCTAGCCAGCCAGCCTAGTGGGGCAAAATATACATAACTTTCATACGAGTTTATCCTGCCCCACTTATTTCAATGGGGCAGAATATTAAGCTAAGCCTTAGCCGGTAGTCTCATTTAGCTTGATAACAAGCTTCATTTTAGTTAGTATCCAGTTAATAACGCTGAACTTCGCTAACGTTTCTTTTAATCGAAAAGACAAATGTTGCTGATCATGATTTCGAAACTGATCATTTCCGGAACGAACACGGAAATGATCAGTTTCAATGAAATCGTCCTGTTCTACTAATTAACTAAAAGATGAGGATATTTTTATTTCAATCCAAAGCTTAAGTGTCTAGATTATTAACCACAATAACCAACAATCTTTAAGCTTCGATCTGCGACCTCGGGGCTCTAGACAAGTGTCAATCGCTACGAAGCGTTTCGATTTCGATAGCGTTGGCGTGACGAAGGATCGCTTCGGCTTCGATTCGATGCCGCTTGTCAATATTTTGGCGATTGCGCTTGTTCAATAAAAACTATTGTTCTAGTTTATGGTTTTCGATGACGGACATGTCAAACATGGTTCAAAACATTATTTTATATTGCGAAATTGATAATTTTATTGGCAAAATTGAACCGACCGTCTACAAAAATCTATACTAAATATAATAATCTAGGTAAGTGAATCGTTTGTGCATAATTTAAAAGCGGTACATGTGCTTAAACTTTTATTGTGAAACCAATTTTTTCTAAGTTTCTGCCTGTTTATTTATAGAAAGAAAAGGAATATAAAGTACGCGCCAGCTATTCGTAAAATTAATCTACTGGAGCCTGGTTTCGTCTTTTCACTGAAGCCTGGAAGGTAAAACGTTTAAGTTGCTGGTTCTATCCCAATATATGTAAGTGAATTTTATAAACGCAATAGTCCATCGTATATTCAGTGTTGATTCGCATAGTACGTGTAAAGCGTGCTATTGGTACACTGCTGATGATCCCTTCGGGGAAAGGTAAATTAATAACGGTTGCGTTCCGTTACCTTCGTAACTACTATTTAAACAAGTTGTAAAATGGTGCTAGTTTTATAGATTAGATTAATTGCAAAGTCAGGAATCCCATTCTTGTTGTAATTTTAATTTGAATTGTAACCGATTCTGTCTTTCCTTCCGTGTTGCAGCTATGCATCTCAGAACCATTTTCCCGAAAAACCTTGAACATGAAGAACCTTTGTAAAATTGTATTGTTTTTCAGGTGTACGCCACCATCACCTGAACCAATCGTGCCAACCATCTCTACCATAAGTACACCAGCCAGTCAGTAACTGATACTAGTGCTATTACAAATATCGTGAAAAAACATTTATTAATGACAGCAAGAATAACCTCTAATAGAAACTACAGGTTTCTCATTCCTGGAAACCTAATCTTTTTCATACAATGCATTTGAGGTGGATACTTTAAGAAAACCTCGATATTAAGGGTTTACTTTATATACCTTTTAATTATTATTTTGTAAATAAATATAAAAAATTAAATTTTTAATTTTATTCATGCTGCATAGTTATTTGTAATGTCCATAAAAAAATCATTCCATTCAAGATTCAATCTAGTTCAGTCATTCCTTAATAGTGTACATGGACCTCTATGGGTCTACACAGATTTGCATCGGAGTGCGTGACAGATAAATGGGGGCCACGATACTGGATCCCATTTATGCAGTTCGACACTCACTTAATAATATTCTTATAGGGTAAAAGCCGGATAGTTGCCACACTTTTTGTAAAAATATATAATTATTATATATTTAGTTAGTTGTCACTTTATTCATAAAACGGGTAGGTACTTTGTTTTATTATCTTCAAATTTGTGAAAGTAAAGAACAGTATTTTTCATATTTCCAGAATATTGGCGATTTTTGTCGACCTCTAAATTTTGTGACATCTATCCCATATGGGGAATAGTTGCCTAATCCATATAAATTACGTTTAGGATAGGTGCCCCGCCGAGAAAGAGGACTTTTAACGCGCAAAAACTTTGATCGCACCTTGCCTTCCCATGCCATCGCACAGACACATGCAACACGGTCTACTTAGTGGTTGTTGTAGAGTGTCACGATTGATAAATAAAATAACATGTTATTCATCCGCGAAACTAGAGTAATTAAAATCGAGGCTACTGTACCCCTGGCGCAACTATCCTGGTTTTACCCTATATATGTATTTGTTTAGAAGTATAGAACCGAATTAAACAATATGTATGTAAAATTAACATTAAAACAGCGGGGAGGGGTCCACTCAAAATAGAAAATTCTCCAAGCGTACAATGCGACAACAAAGTTTGTGGACCGCTGTGTTAGAACACAGCGGTCCACAAACTTGGCCAAATTCTACGATATGGCGACAACAAATACAGATATTAATTGTCGTCGCCATATCGTAGAATTTGACAATTTCATGATGTGACCGCTTCAATCCTAACTTGGAACACAGGGTTTAAAGGAACCTAACATGAATTGTATGATGCCATCCAATTTGAAGCTATTTATCCTATCCGTGTCGGGGTGCCCTAAGTTCCCTCAAATGTAACCTAAACTAACTTCGGCCATACAATGAAGTGGCCAATTCTTCGATATGGCCACGACGTACACAAACCCACATCCCATAAATGTCAGTGAATGTCCATATCACCGGAAAATGGCAAACTCCGTAAGATTTTAAAATAACTTGAGAGATGTAAACTCTCGATAAATTGTCCACAGAACATTTGAAGTAATTTTTTACTTATCAAAATTTTATAGTCTCGTAATTTATCTGTTTTGGTGTGATAGTAAACCTGAAAACAAGGCTTTCATTGGTCTGTTCAGATATAAGCTCACACCAATGTGGCGCCAAGTTTCCAGTTTTACTACTAACCAAAACAAATAAATTGTAGACCAGAGTGCTGATTGGTCGCCAGTTTATGTCAGTCCAAAATTTCTCGGACCGGCACGGAAATAATATAGACTATCAAATTTTGATGCGTAAAAAAGTATTCCAAATTTTCAGTTGGCAATTTATCGAGAGTTTACAACCTCTCAAGTTGTTTTATAATTTTACGGAGTTTACCATTTTCCGGTGACATACGTCAAACGTTATCCATACTTCAAAATTTAAAGGTGGGTACTGACCAGTCTTACGGGGCGTAATGTAATGCATATGTTACAAAGAGAGCATTTGTGAGGTCAGTTCGTGGAAACGAGCAAGAACATGCGAGCAAAGAGCCGATCGTGGCTCGTTTTGAGTGCTCCGCCTGTTGTCGATTTTTTGGCAAATCTCTTCGAGTGTTACGTGGTTCAGTCAGTACACTGCGACAAGTCGTGACGAGTGCAACTTGAGCCACACGCATCGATATTTGGCTATATTGTGTTTATTTCTTGTAAATAATAGAGTAGGACAAAGAAAATTTCAACAATAATTTAGTAGAATCTAAGATCCCAACAACCTCTTCGCCAAACATCGTGATTGCCAGTGTCTTGCGAATCATGAGCATGGGCGAGCAAAGAGTTTGAAACGAGCATGTTGCACGAATTTTAGGACACGGCTTAATGTTACGTGCTCGCCTAGAATGGTACGTTTTGGTGGATATCCACTATGTTCGCGAGCCTCTTGCGCTCCGCGCTCCTTCCAGCAACTGCTCCATATAATGGATACGTTTGCGAACTAAGTGCGAACCAAGTTCGCAAACACATCCACTATGTGTAACAGTTGCTGGAGCGCGGAGCGCAAGAGGTGCGTGAACATAGTGGGTACACACCATAATGGCCCGTAACACAGGTCACTACCCACCTTTAGGGATCATGTGACTTTTCGATAGCGCTGTCAAATCTAAGAGATCACGTGACTTTTCGATAGCGCTCACGTCAAATGTAAGGGATTGACCACGTGACTTTTCGATAGCGCTTGTCAATCTCATACATTTTTGATATTTTGACAATCGTTACCGCTGACAGAATGTCATTTGGCTGCGCCTACTGACATTCATCAGCGAAAACGATTGTCAAAAGTTCAAAATAATAATAATAATAATAATAATAATAACTTTATTTTTCTCACACAATATACATACATAAATTATCTTACATTGGTCAGATTCGACGATAATACATAACTCGGGTAAGTATATATTGTGGGAGACTGGTGCCTAAGCTAGGCTCGAGGCCTGTGTTTCAGGACACCAGGATCCCACCCCTTTACATTTTCATTTTATAAATAAATCATGTATTAAGCGCGTTGACAGAATGTAGTGAAGTATCATACGACATTTATAGTTTTATTTATTCAAGTAGTATGCGAGACGAATGTTAGTAGATGTGTAGTATGGGTGTATGTGTAGGTGTGCTGGTGTGTGTGTGTGTGTTTGTTGTGTGTTTAGGTTTTTATAAGCATGGTTTCAGTGTCATTATAGTTTAAATTTAGTAGCCAGTCAGTTAGCCTCTTTTTGCATTTAAGCTTTGTGAGACTAAATATATTTAACGCCGTATGCGTTTTATTGTATAAGTAGCCACCTAGATAGCAAAAGAAACGTTTTGCAAAGCTGGTTTTGTGACGTAGATGATGGCGCTCTACTGGGTCATAACGTCTTTTCCCCCTGGACAGCGTGGGGTTATAAACCAGGCGAGTATGCTGCTTCAGCAAAGTGTGCAGTATAAACAGTTGACGCACTGTTAGAACTTTATTTTCTTTGTACAACTGTTCAGTAGGGTAGCGATAAGGTCGAAAAGACGACACTTTCAGTATAGCTCTTTGGGTTCTTTCAATTTCTATTAGGGTAGTTTTAGGAGCTCCACCCCAAGAGGTAATGCAGTAGCAGATTATAGATTGAGCAAGGGCATAGTACACTGCTTTCATAATATTCTTATCGACTACAAGTCTTAGCGTTTTAAACACATATATTAGTTTCCGTAATCTGTTACTAAGAGTGGTTATATGGTCTTGAAATCTTAGGTTTTTGTCAATTGTTATTCCCAGGTATTTTACAGTCTCAGCCTTGGTGAGTGATTCGCTGTTACAACTACGGGTGAGTGGGTTTGTGCAAGAGTGAGCTACTATAGTTTTTGGTAATGATTGAGAGGATCCATTGTTTTTCATGCAGAAAGCTATATAATTGGTTTTGGTTGTATTGAGGGTCAGGAGATTCTCACGTAACCAGTTGGACACCATATCAAATCCCAGCTGTGCAATCTCATAGACAGCTTCCCACGAGCTCGCGCTGAACAAGAGGGCAGTGTCATCCGCAAAGCTAATAATTTTGCCATTGGGGATAGTGAGCGTACCCAGATCGTTGATATAAATGAGGAATAGCGATGGTCCGAGTACACTACCTTGAGGCGTGCCGTAGTTAATTATTTGTTCGTCACTGATGAATTCATCTATCTTTACTCTCTGGGTACGCCCACTCAGGTAGTCTTTAAATAGGTCCAGTGGAAGTCCTCTGATTCCCAAGCGTTCCATCTTACCCACAAGAATTGGGACAGAAACCGTGTCGAAAGCCTTGGCAAGATCCAGAAATATGGCCATAACCTTATCCCCACCATCCATGTTTGTGACTACATAGTCTGTTAACTCATGGACCGCGTCAGAGGTGGATTTGCCTGAGCGAAACCCAAATTGCGTTGGCGCGATAAGATTGTAGTTCTCTAAGTAGCTCACAAGTCTGCTGTTCATTACCCGTTCCAGTATTTTGGAAAAAGCAGTTAGCACAGATATAGGTCTGTAGTTATCAACACGGCTCCTGTCCCCACTCTTGTAGATCGGATGTATTATGGCCTTTTTGAAAACGTTAGGAAATTTACCTGTGGAAAGAGTAAGGTTGCATATGTAAGTTAACGGAGGCACAATCACGGCCGCATGCTTTTTCAAAAGGTCACCGGAAATCCCATCCCATCCCGCGGTACAGTTATTGCGGAGCGACATTAATATTCCGGCTACCTCTTCTTCATCTGTTGGGAGCAGTACCATTGATTGCGTTCCGTTAGTTAGGTTTCCCTTTGTAGCTTTTGTTTGTGTACTCTTTATGTTTTTTGCTAGTTTTTCACCTATTTTGGCAAAAAAATCATTGACATGGTTTACGGAATTTTGTGGTGTACTTGATGAGGCTAGTAATTGTGATGATGTGTTGGCTGTCCTTGTTGACCTACTTGAGATGTTATTTATAGCCGACCATAACTGTTTAGTGTTTTTTCCAGCTTTTCTGATTTCATTTTTTCCAAATTCTATTTTTAAATTCCTTAATAGTTTATTACAATAGTTTCGGTACCTAGTAAAAGTAATTTTTAAAATCTCGTTATTAGGCGCCTGTTTAAATTTTCTATGCAATGTGTCTCGATGCCGCATGCAGCGAAGTAAACCAGGCGTAATCCATGGCTTTATTATTTGTTTACGGTTCGGAGTCTTACCAGATTTGGAGTTTGAGTCTATCACGTGTTTTATTAATCTAGTTATTGTTTCCCCTGCCACATGAGGATCTTGGGTCTTGTATACTTCACCAAAGTCTAGTTGTTTTAGGTCTGTGTCTATCTTAGCATGATTAAAACGAATACAATTTTTTGTTGTAATTATTTTAGGCATCCGTTTTGACAAAAATAACATTACTGTGTCATGATCAGTTAAAGCAGAGTGTGCGACTGATGTAGAAGCAGGTAGTCGAGTTTTCAGTATAACGTGGTCAAGACATGCTTGTTGCCGCGTAGGTATTGTATGAGCAGGTAGAAGGCCATGGCTAGCCAGTAAGTTTAGGTAGGAATGTTTAGCGGAGTCCTTGGAGTGTTCATGTATGTTTATGTTAATGTCTCCCGTTATAACTATAGTTTGGTATTTGGATAGCCTACTTAGGGTAATATTTAGATAGTTTAGAAAATTATCTAAGTCTTTGTAACCTGGTGGGCGGTATATCGCTAATAGAACAGTATTTCTGTCGATTTTTACCTGTAGACAGTTAGCATCTAAGAATGACGGCTCCATCGCGACAATTTGCAGTCTTTTATGCACGTACACGACTACACCTTCATTTTGTGTATGATTATTGTTGGTAAGGTAATGGTTATAGTTCGTCAACTCGGGAATATTATGTGTGTTGGGGAGCCAACACTCGGTCAACACGATAATGTCCCAGTCAAGTTTTGATCGAGCAAGTGTAGTCAAAAAGCCCGTTATGTTTTTATTTATACTTCTTATATTCTGTGTAATGATTTTAAGTGTTTGACTAGGTATAAGATTCGGTGGAGTACAGTTTTCTAGATCACAAGTCGAAGCATCCGACACCGAGACAGCATCTAGGTTGTTTAGGTTGTTTTGCGTGTTATCGAATGTTTACGTTAATAATTCTCATTTTGACATTTCTGTTTTGAGTGCTGCGTAACAGCATAACAATTAAGTTCAATATACTGGTACATGGCAGGTACGAAAATACGTATAATTGGCTTTTATTTATAAAGTATGTGCGGCGATTAAGTTTGGGTGCGTTATGGATGTGGTGTGCAATTAACATGATTGTATAAATGGTGTGTATGTTGTATTGTGTATGTATAGTTGATGTTAGTAGTAACATACTTATTTGTATTGAACAGTGTATGTATAATTTATTAATTCTAGAGTTAGTGCTAATTATTAATGGAATAGCATAAATTTGGACTAGGGTTAACAAAACTATGATGAGAGAGATAGCATGCTGTGGTAGGTACAGATCTAGTCATTTTTTCTTACGGAGTTTCGCGAGGTCTTCGTCAGTTTTGATGAGGCGGCTTGACATTCCGTCTTTTTCACGAATATACACCTTGCCGTTTGAAACCCAGCATTGATGGTAACCGAATTCCTTCGTAAGTTCTCGGGCGAGGTAATGTAGGCGTCTGGTCATAGCCGTGAGCACTTCATTTACGTATAAGGGTTGCCTAGGTTCGTTTTCTACGAGATGCGATGTGTTCAGACGATTTCCCCTGTTGTGCTTGTTAAAGTCTTTGGTCGACTTTAGAAACTGTTCCTTGATGGTTGCTGAAGTAAATTCTACTAGAACTGGACCCACCGCGTCAGACTTGCTCTTGAAACGGAAGATGTTTTTTATCTCTGTTGCACTCACGGGTTGACTGATGATTTGACCCAATTTTTGTACTGCATCTGTAAGGGAGTCACGAGTTTCAGGGGTTGATGACGGCAGATTTTTAATTTCAACCGAAGCTGCTTTTTGTTGCTTTTCTAAGAAGTCTACCCTAAAATGTTATTTGAATATGTAAAACTTGTATGAAATTAAGCGCAAACACAGAAATATTAGCATTTAATACGCAGAATTATAAATGCATTTTGTATCTATAACATTTTACTTAGTTAAATTAGGAGGCCGACGTACGGTTTCTTCTTACACGAGTTTTACCGCTGAAGCTTTCCAGCACCCATGGAGTAGTGCAATCCTGTTGGAATAGGTGCGACTTAGTGGTTGGTGTAATTGATTTGTTGCCTTTAGCCGACGTACATCGTCAGCTAAAGGCAACAATCCAATTAATATTGTTTTTGACCAAACCATTGCAAGCCGGATGATAGGGTGCTTCAAGACGACGCTGAGCCCTTCCGGTCGTTCCCGGTCGTTTTTCACTTGCTCCGTTTTTAATTAATTATCTTCACTTTTCAATATTGGCAAAAATTAATAGTATTTTCTCAAAATCTAAAAACATCTTCCAGCATTAACATTGACAGAATAATTTTGGCATTTAACATCAAATTCAATAACCATGACAAAGACAATATTTTGACAAAGAAATTAGATACTCTTTTCGCTTTTCTCCAAAAAGTATTTTTCTGAATTACTATTAAGTTTAATTAAATTGCAGTGTTACAGATGCATGCTTCTCCGAATTCGTTGCGTTTGGCACTTTGGGGGCAAAATGTACCTTAATTATTATCCATTACCTATGTATGCCAACAGTTTCATAATTAGAAACGTAGATTAACAGCCATGGTTAAAATAAGTAGTACCTACGATTAACTTATTTCTTGGTTTTCAACCATGTCCTACTTCTTTTCGAGTAAATACCTCTTATAAAAAACTGGACAAGTGCGAGTCGGACTCGCGTGCCAAGGGTTCGGAATGAATTCAATTTTTGCAAAATGATATTTCGACACTATAGACTTAGCTTTCCTGTAATCTATAGGTAAATAACTATTACTGCATTTTTTCAAAATGATAGGCCCAGTAGTTTTGGAGATAAGGGGGATTGGTCATTTTACGTCTAATTTCTTGAATTAGGTACTGCAAAACTATTTATTTTAAAATGAAGAAAAAAAAAATGAGCCCTCAAAATAAGCCCTTTGATTTTATATACCTATAATGATATATACACGGTACAGTTTGAAAAACTTTTCTAGTTAGCCCCAAAAGTTACCCCAGTACTCAAAATTGATTTATTCACGTACCGCGTACGTGTCTGGGTCACAGACGTTCAAATGTGTACGAAATTTCAACAGCATCGGTCCAGTAGATTCGGAGAAAATTCGCTGTGACAGACGGATATACAGACTGACAGATATACAACTCAGTGATCCTATAAGGGTTCCGTTTTTTACGGATGTTCGGAACCCTAAAAACGACTCTAATTAATGAATGTTTTACTTTGAGGTTGTATAGGTATGCATAGCACCATAAACTAACCTTGCTCTGTTATAAGGCTCGCAAGGTTCCGTTCAACTGTGGAATTAGTAAGTGCATTGTACTTCTGGAATGCTTTCGAGCACCGCAAAAACAATTTTCTAACACAACCTAACTAAAGCGAGTCTTTTTCATGAAAGGTGACTAGTCCATATATTAACTTGAAAAGTAGAACTCGATAGAGAAACCGAGAAAAATTGAATAGTAGGTACTATGTACTTATTTTCTCCTTGCGTCAGAGATCAAAAATTTTGAAAAAAGTTTACCACACCTTATGGAGGTATGCGATACAAAGAGTAAAGTACCACTGAACACTGAACCAGACGGTTGTTGTGTCTGGTGGGCAACTGCCCGATATTTGATATTCGGACTGTTGTATAATAATATGCATATCAAATTGCACGGAGAACTTTGCTTTTTTTTAAGGATGGGAAATCATCAAATGACTTCTTCCGCTCTGGGTGGAGCGGAAGGGCGTGTCAGACTCTTACTGACTAAAACCCATCCGTGTTCCTTCTAAAGCCCTTTGCGTTCCAGGGCCGCGGTGACTCTTTCGAACAAATTCCGCAACCCTGGCAGGCTCTGGCCCTAGCGGGCCCCGTCTTCTATGCTGACATCTCTTTGAGGCGCGCGTGAAACACACCGCGCCATCGACTCGGACCAGGTGGTGATCGGACAGTGAGCCACAGCCGCAGGCCCGCGCCTAAGGTGGCCGGGGATCGCCCTGCGACTCCCGACGCCCGGGGCGTCTTCTCCTGTAGCGGCGGTTGGGGCAAAGGCCTTGCCTTTCCCTCGCGCGGCACGCCTCCTCCTTCGCTAGCATTACTGCTTCGCAGAAGGAGGAGACCGCTTCCCAAGCCTCATCGCTCCGGACCATGGATTCAACCAGGGCCGGTCGCGAGAGGTCGCCGTCGCTGATCGCCTCGACAAGGACACGGCGGTGCTCAGCCCAAGCAGGGCAGACCTCCACCGTATGCTCCACCGTGTCCTCCGGCTGATCATCACAGTGCTGACACCCGGGCGTGTCCTCCCGCTTAATCTGAAACAGGTACCTCCCGAAACAGCCGTGTCCGGTGAGTACCTGCGTCAGGCGGAAGGTGAGGACGCCGTGGCGCCTTTCCAGCCACTCCTCAAAGAGGGGCCTTACCGCCGCAATAGTGGCGTGCCCAACGGAGAACTTTGCGCGATGCAGGATTTCGTTGGTAGTTCGTCGTAGATGGCGCTGCGGTACTTTTTGGTGCCGTACAAATATCGTTTCTTGGTTTTTCACGTCATTTCATTCATCGGCATTGATGCCGCTACAACCTTTTAGGTTTTTTGTAAGTAAGTTTTTCTCCATTCATTAGCGGTAAAATCAATCATGTAATTGATATTTCGGCAAATATCACTAAAATTAGTTTTCATTTAAGTTTAGCCCTCATTAGAAACTACTGTTTCTGACCAAATTTGTATATATTTTCCCCACTCTTTTTTTTGGTTAACTAAGGATTTGTGCGAACAGAAATTTATAAGCTGTATTTTTTTAAGTGACACTTCTTTATTGGCGGTGGAAAAAATGTTATAGTTGTTGTTGTGTATTGTTGTTTGTTTGTTGTTGTTGTTAGTTGTTGTTGTTGTAGTTGTTGTTCTTTTGTTTTTACAAAGTAAAAATGAAAACAAAAGTAGATAATTTTTCGAAAAATAAGGTCATAAAGAAGTTTCACTTCTTACGTGTGTACACTAGTACACGCACACATTTTTTTTAAATCAAAGGTCTACGCAAACAAGCCTATAACCACCAGAGCATTGAAGGAGGAGATTCAACGCTGACTCAATGAAATTCAGCAAATTTAGATAAAATAGTGCGTATGTGTGTGATTTGATATTTAACCCCATCCAGTGTACTAGGTAAAGAAAAGTAAATACAATTTTATAAAAAATAACCATGTTTTCTATAATCAAAACCTGCGTAAATTTTGAGACATCCTTTACGTAACTAATAATTCCATACGGTGATTAAAACCTAGCAGACCTCTCATAGAGCGAGGGCTTTACACATACAACCTCAAATTGGGTTTTTTCCATGAAAGATTCCGTAGATTTCCGAAGTGAAAAAGAATTAAGTCTATATTTTAACTAGAAAAGTAGGGCACAATAGGAAAACCAAAAATAAGTTAATAATTATATGTAGGTAGGTACTATTAAGTTTTACCATAGCTGTAAATCTATAGTTCTAATTATTTTATTGTTGACAAACGGTGCAAAGGAATCGTGGTATAATTGCCACAAGAGTCCCAAACGCAACGATTTTACGTGCTACAAACGATGCATTCGTTTGTAGCACTTAAACGGTACCTCAATTCCTAAAGAACCAGTATCAATGCTTTGACCTTGAACTCAACCACTTGAAATGTGGATGTTTTCTTATTCACAAAACCGACAGACAAATTACTCTTCAGAAATTTAATCATTTAGCACAGTGAACTTTTAGAAAAAGTTAACAACATCTTCTAGGTTCCCCTATTTCGGAAGACAGTTTTAAGACTCTGTAAGTTCTTCTCCTCCTTTTTTCATCCCACTTATAAATTAATAGCTACAGGTTTAATATTAACTTGTATCCGTACAAGCTATTAAAAACATGTAGTTAGCTATTAAGCCTCAATTAATGAAACGTAATAGTTATTCAGTAAAATACTTTTTGGAGAAAAGCGAAAAGAGTATCTAATTTCTTTGTCATAATATTGTCTTTGTCATAGTTATTGTATTTGATGGTAAATGTCAAAATTATTCCGTCAATGCAAATGCAGAAATTCCAAAGATATTTTGATTTTTTGAGAAAATACTATTATTTTTTACCAATACTCAAAAGTGAAGTAATTAACTAAAAACAAAGCAAGTGATAAGCGACCGGAAGGGCTCAGCGTCGTCCTACAGAATTGAGTCAACCGGCTTTCAATGGATGGTCAAAAACATACATCGTTAGCTAAAGGAAACATTCAATCACACCAACCACTAAGCTACACCGATTCCGATAGGACTGAACTACTCTCTGGATGACAAGAAAGCTTCAGCGGAAAAACTCGTCTACAAGAAAAACCCTACGTCAGCGAAGCAAATTCAACTTAGTATATTATTATAAACAATGTATTTATAATTATGTGTATTAAATACTTGTATTTCTGTGTTTGCGATTAGTTTCATACCAGTTTTTACTTATTTACAAAACATTTTGAACTTTTTACAATCGTTTTCGCTGATGAATGTCAGTAGGCGCCAGCCAAGTGACATTCTATAAGCGATGGCGACTGTCAAAACTTCAAATGTATGAGATTGACAAGCGGTATCGAAAAATCACGTGGTCGGTCCCATACTTTTGACGTTAGCGCTATCGAAAAGTCACGTGATCCTTTCCTTACATTTTCAACTTTTGACAATCGCCAACGCTTGGGACTAAGTACTTAATAATCCCATGCAGTGAACGAATCTTTACACGCCCTGTCACAGCGTTAGATAACTTTATGGCGCAATACATAGACAACCTCAAAGTAAAATATTAATTTTCCTGCTTCCACGGCTTCATCACACACAAAAAGCTTTTCGTTCGTTGGTTTTCATCCATCGTCCCGTATTAACTTTTTGGTCTAATTTTGAGCTCCTTGTTTTCTTACAGGCCTGTATCTGTAATGCACAATTTAAATTTGGACCGGTTGCCAAATCGAGGGGTAGCCTTCACCAGGTCATCGGTCCACCTTGAGGGAGGCCTTCGAACGCTACGTCTTCCGGTACGCGGTCGTGGCGACCGTCAGAACTTTTCGACCCCATCGTCCATCTGTTTTGCAAGCAATGTGTTTTGCCCACTGCCAATTCAGTTTGGCGATCCTTCGGGCTTTGTCGGTTACCTTAGTTCTTTTGTGGAAATCGTCATTCCTGATTCAATGACCCAAGTAAACTCCGAGCATTGCCTTGCCATTGCCCTTTGGGTAATTTTAAGCATTCTGATGAGGCTAATATTGTGAGCGACCACGTTTTAGTTCCATGAGTCATCACTGGCAAAACGCACTGGTCGTAGACTTTCGTCTTGAGACACTGTGGTATGTCAGACGAAAAGATACCACGTAACTTTGTCGTCAGATCGGAGTCTAATTCGACGATTGACCTGTTTTTCGAAGTTACCCCTACCTAACTGGACCGTTAGTCCCAGGTAGACGTACTCGTGTACAACTTCGAGTGTAATGTCTCCGATCTTGATTGGTGCTACATGGGTATTTGTCCATATTTGTTTTAAGACCCACTTTTTCGGAAGCTCCACTGAGAATTGTACTGGGGTCCTCCTTAGTCTCTGCCATGACGACTAAATTGTCGGCAAATCGAAGGTGAGTAATGTACTCGCCATTAATATTGATGCTTAGCCTTCTCCAGTCCCAAACCTTAAAGACATCCTCTATTGCAGCCGTAAACGTAGATACTTAAGACTCTGCACTTGCTTCAAATTAATACTGCTGATTAAGATGTCTGATACTAACAACTGGACTCCAACGTCCATAGGTAAAACTGGACTGGAACCAAACTTACAAAACACAACAGCCCTTTTTTTGTTCACTTTCAAGCTAGCATATGTGGCCAAAGGAGTGCGCACTTGTTTGTGTGCGACTGTGCGTTACCATTTTACCTTAGCAATAATATCTTTAAGAACGTTTTCTAAGTAGGTACCTACTAACTGAATTCAGCCCTCATTTGTGAATGTTGTTCGTATGCTCTCTATAAACTCTGTGGTTTGTCGTTGCTATAGCAACAAAATGTGTTATTCACTTAATCGTTACGTGAAATGTCAATCCTATGACAAGTATTTTGACAAGCGTTCGACGCTATCGCTTTGTTTGATGGAACATTTTGTCTATCAACGATCGCTTGACCACGTGACTTTTCGTTAGCTAAATGTCATTTCCATACATTAATTTATATTTTGACAGGCGTTTTCGACGGCTGACTGTTGCTTTGTCTAGGCCTGGCGCTATCGTTTCGCTTAGCGAATTGTGATTAACGACACTTTGTCTAGCCACTTTTGATCGACCACGTGACTTTTCGATTCAAAATGTCAGTCCCATACATTTTGGACTTTTCGATTGGCGTTAGCGTCAGTCGATTGACATCTTATCTAGGGCCTCTGTTCTTCGATCGCACATAATTAAATCACATTAAAAGGAAAACCATAAGAGCGGTTCAGCACGCCATTCGATCTGAATCCGTTAAAATACGTTCCGAAGTAGCCATAGAACTACTTTTTTTCTTTTTTTTTTTTAAGGATGGGAAATCATAAAATGACTTCTTCCACTCTGGGTGGGGCGGAAGGGCGTGTCAGACTCTTACTGACTAAATCCCATCCGTGTTCCTTCTAAAGCCCTTTGCGTTCCAGGGCCGCGGTGACTTTCGAACAATTTCCGCAACCCTGGCAGGCTCTGGCTCTAGCGGGCCCCGTCCTCTATGCTGACATAGCTTTGAGGCGTGCGTGAAACACAACGCGCCATCGACCCGGGCCTGGTGGTGATCGGACAGCGAGCCACCCAACGCTCGCCGTCCGCAGGCCTGCGCCTACGGTGGCCGGGGATCGCCCTGCGACTCCCGACGCCCGGGGCGTCTTCTCCTGTAGCGGTGGTTGGGACGAAGGCCTTGCCTTTCCCTCGCGCGGCCCGCCTCCTCCTTCGCTAGCATTACTGCTTCGCAGAAGGAGGTGACCTCGTGTCCTCCGGGCGATCCTCACAGTGCTGACACCCGGGTGTGTCCTCCCGCTTAATCCGAAACAGGTACCTCCCAAAACAGCCGTGTCCGGTAAGTACCTGCGTCAGGTGGAAGGTGAGGACGCCGTGGCGCCTCTCCTGCCACTCCTCAAAGAGGGGTCTTACCGCCGCAATTGTGGCATGCCCAGCGCCGGGCCGCGATAGTCGCAGTCACCATACCGCCATAGTATCCTGCCGGAGCTCCGTCCGCCGCGATGCAATTTGCCGTGGCAGCGAAGTTTCGCCCCGGCGAAGCGCCTCCACGCGCCACGCGTAGACGTGCGCGAGGGCTCTCGCCTCCCGATCCCATGGCGGTAATCCGGCAAGGAGGCTCGCCGCCTCGCCGGAGACCGTGCGGTATCCCCGAGCCAGCCGGATGGCCATGACCTTTTGGGCCGCGTTGAGCTGGCGGGCTGGTCGCCCCTTCAGCGTTAGGGCTCACACAGGGGCCCCATAAAGGGCCATGGACCGCACGATCCCGGCATAAAGCCTCCGGCAGGAGGCGTTTGGACCCCCTAGATTGGGCAGGAGCCGCTTGAAGGCAGCCCCGGCCCGCTCCAGTCTGGGAGCCAAACGTCGAAAGTGCTCCTCAAAGTTCCACCGGCTGTCGAGAACGAGCCCCAGATACCTGATCGTCGACCTGACGCCGATGTGAACCCCTCCTACCGTTACTTGGGATCCCGCTGGTGGCCTATTCCGAGAACCATGAAAGCACATGGCCTCGGACTTGTGCAGGGCCACCTCGAGACCCAATTGCCGGATCCTTCCAACGACTATCGCGACCCCGCGTGTCATTAAGTCGGCCACCGCCTGGTGCGACCCCACCTGTGCCAGAACCAGCGTGTCGTCAGCGTAGCAGACTACGCAGACGCCGCTAGGGAGGTTTAGTTTTAGCTGATCGACAGATACCGGGCGATAAACAATTGATCAATCGCCGATCGATGCCATCGAATTTCGGATCGGATGCAGTGCGAAAAGCAACATTCGAATCCGATCCGAGTTTTTTATACCCGTGTTTTCACTGATTCTTTTTGGACACAGTGCGGAACCGTTATACCTAAAAATAAAATTACGTATATTGTAAATATAATTTACTTCACAATTATAACATATTTACAGGTACGCAAACTGCAATAGCACAAAAGTATAGTTAGTAAGTAACGCTATCATTCTGATCGGTAATGTAGCATCAACATGGAATAGTCCACAGGCATTCAGCTTGTTGAATCTTGCTCGATGTAGGCGTTTAATGTTCTTACGCAATATTTTCTTGACATCTGTAACGATATCACATGAAAGAATATTTTTTGTGAAATTTAAGTTTTTATTTAAAAACTGATGTGTGTTTAGGTAAGATAAAGGTTATAAATACCGTTATAATTACATTGCTGAATATGCGCACATGTATCTTGAACATTTATCATAGCTCTGTAGAACTTCTCACACTGTAGGTTCAATGCGATTAACAATGCCAAATATTTAACAATCCAAAAACAAAACCACACCGCTTCCAAACATGTATCAAACTATAAATGATAATCGGACTAGGGTATTTAAATTAAAAATGTTAACGTTAACAAAGATACACACGTTATTCAAAAATAAATAATTTACATGTAGAGTAGAAGTGTCATTTAAACCAATTTACAAAATACATTTCATTTATACATGGACTTTATCGACTTTTCCGTATTCGGGAAATAAATATAAATACTTACACAAATACAACGAGTTACTCCAGTAGCTTTTGAATTATTATTTATAAATATTTGAATGGTTAGAAGGTAGTGATACATAAAAAGTGTAGTATGAAACACGATCTGGAATATGGAAGAGATTTTAGTCCCACTATTTATTTATACACATTATATTATTATGCTTAAAGCCTTTCTTACTAACCGATTGTTGAAATGTTACTATGATAATATCAAAGCAGTCTAAAATGCTAACGTAAGCCTGAAACAATCCTTTAAAGTATTCCTGTCTGAACCTTTCCCCCATTCTTTGATATTGAATGGCATGAATATTCCACAGATCAACTTTTTCTTTCAGCATCTTAATAAGTCTGATTGCATACACAATGTTTGCGTCGTAACTAATTATTATTACAGTATCCAATATTGGATAAGTAGGTGATTTGGAAGTAATGGCAAACATTATACCGGAAATAAAGCAAATTATAAGAAGCAACGTGACAGCACACCAATTGCCGATAGTGAAGTGTTTGCGATCAGTCTCTCTATTTAGATATCTGTGAATATTTTGAAATTTCAAAACGTACAAAATATTTATATTCGTCTGAAAAACACTTTGTTTAAGATTAATTATTAATCCCAAACATAAACACAAGAAATTCATTTGAGTTGTGATGTACAAAAAACCATCTATGCTCCAGATAAAGTTACTAAAGACATTTGCGTAGTAAAGGTAATGAAATAATATTGTTATAACCAGTATCGTGCATGACAATGATATAATATTTGATAAACGACTGTTTGGAGTTATCGAATTATCATTATTGATGCGATATCTTGGGCATAACTTAATAGCTTGCAAAAAATTCAAAGGCAGAAGCATGGATTGCACATCTTTGTCAACGAAGTTAAGTCGTGATATTTCACCACGATGACTTTTTAAATAGATATTTATTTTCCGAATCATTGCCTTCATTTTATGGCTTTCTCTACACAAATGAATCAAACAAAACAAAAGTAACTGAGGAAGGATTGATCTTGTTTAAAGATAACTTCTCATTTATATTTTACGACCTAATTAAATTAAATTACATTTTATTTTAAGGTTAATTCATATTGATAACTAGCTTTTGCTCGCGGCTTTGTCTGCGTGGAATAGTTACTTTGGCAGCCATTTTAATTTTTAGATTGGTACACATTTTTCAAAAACCCCTTAAAAATATTTATGTTTATGTTTTTATCAAATGCCTAAATACAAAGGTTCATCATTTTATCGTTTATAATTACGGACTCCCATACAAACTTTCATCTCCTATTGTAACCTTTTCAACCCTTTTATTTATTTCATCTAAATTGGTTTAGCGGTTTAAGAGTGAAGTGGTGACAGGCAGACAGACACATTTTCGTATTTTAATATTAGTATGTATCATGCATTAAAGCTTACTTTGTTATTGAAATTGATTGATGCGCCTTGACAACGCAAGGACAAGTTGACAGAAAATGAATAATCATAATAATAATATGGTTTATTTCTCTTATAAAGGTACATTGTTACAGTAATTTATTTTTCTTATTCTGCCTTATGCTAGAACCTTTGTGAGAATGATTATACTTATTCTATTTCGTAGTGGCTCATTGTTTACGATGTACCTTCCCCCGAAATTCCTTTGCATGGTTCTGGTCTCCTGGTAGTTTTGAAGTCTGCACCACTCTTGCTTTCAGCTCTCTCCAAGCTTCTGCTTCTTTCAGTCTTACTCGAACTTAACTCGAATACTCTGCGTGATCATCAGCTCTGACATCATTAAAAACTTCGAAACAGAGCAATGGCACACTGAACTTGAGGAACTTCAACTGTCAGTGAACTGTACGTACAACACATCGGGTCACCGGTGTTGCTCCACAGACACATGTTACACAACGAACAACTGCGTACCTCCTGAGCTTGTCAATCTGGTGTATGTTGACAACGAAACCGTTGATGATGAAGCGCTTACTCAACATGTACAACAAAACATGATTCCTTTTAGCGAACAAGACATACAACGCTTCAACGAGTACGCCTCTGCAAGGTTGCCTATGAATAACTGCGCCGAGACCCTCAACCTAGTGATTAGTTGACCGCATCGGCGGAAAACGCATCACCTACTCACCGAGATCCTGCAGCAGAACATACTGAGCCCATTCCATCGACCTCGCAAGAAAACCTACAAATATAGCCAAACCATGACCTGCAGACTGAAGATGATCCATCAGTATAAAGGGTAAATAACTCAATTCAATAATTCCAAATAACCCGACGAGAACCATTAACATACCTTCGAGACTCTACGAGAACTTTAACTTGCTTGAACTTGTTTATAAATAAATGACTATGACCATGACTATGGCTATGACTATTAACCCTACAAGAATTTACGAGAACTCTTCGAGAATCTCCGAGAACTCTAAGAGAACCTCCGAGAACTCTACGAGAATCTCCGAGAACCCTACGAAAATCTCCGAGAACTCTACGAGAACCTTCAACTAACCTTATTGACATTCTCAGACTTACATGACAGTTGTGTTTATGTAACTACCAAATATGCCACAGATATCCAATTCAGAGGAAGTTGTTTCTATTCTTGCAGGTATTACGACGAGCACCATTAACATACCTTCGAGACTCTACGAGAACCTCCAACTAACCCTATTAGCATTGATATTCTCAGACTTTCATGACAGTTCTGTGTTTATGTAACTACCAAACATAAAGCAACGCACGAGAATCAATGAATCTGGTGCAGAGCGCGCACCGTCTGTTTGAATGGCCGTATCGGCGCAATTTGGCGCAAGATTTTATTTTGTCACTTTGTCGGTGTGATTAATAGTATACCCATACCGAATTTCAACGTTCTAGCGCTAAGCGTCTCTGAGCTAAACCACGGACGGCCACAAACAGACGGACATGGGCGAAACTATAAGAGCTACTTTGACTACGGAACCCTAAAAATGCTTCTTCTTTATATAAAACTATGAATATTAATTTAAAAGACAGAAAAAGAAAAGTTTATTCCAAACATAATTTAAGGAATGTGAAATATTATTATTACTAGACATAAAAAAGGGTGAGCACCTCTTATATAAATATAAAACCTAACTAGTGGAAGTGGAACCAACCAGCTGAGGCTGTGGAGCAGAACCGCCATTTAGCCAAGTATTTTATTAATGATATAATCTTTCAGTTTATAATATACTTGTCTACATAGTGTGCGTTTTATGCTTGTTTCAAATTTTGTCTCATTCAGTTTCATTTCAAGTGGTATTTTATTCAGAGTTTGTGTATTTGTTAAAAAAGTAAATATTATTAAATCCTGAATGATGGTACGATACACTTCATGCGCGAGTCTGACTCGCACTTGGCCGGTTTTTATTGACGATCTCCCGAATCATCAATTTTTCATTCACTTTTCAGAGAGAACGGTACTCACCGGGTGAACACGGTAATTGGAAAGAAAATCAGCTCATTTTCTATTTAACAACCAAAAACAAAATTAAGAAACTTTGTAAATATTATAATTTATTTAAAAAGTAAAACATATTTACAGATACGCAAACTGCAATAGCACAAAAGTATAGTTAGCAAGTAACGCTATCATTCTGATCGGTAATGTAGCATCAACATAGAATGGTCTACAGGCATCCAGCTTGTTGAATCTTGCTCAATGTAGGCGTTTAATATTCTTACAAAACATTTTCTTGGCATCTGTAACGATATCACATGGAAGTACATATATTTTTAAGAAACCTAAGTATTTATTTAATTACTGGTGTTGTTTCACTGAGATAAGGGTTACAAATACCAGTATTATTCAATTCCAGAATATGCGCACATGTAGGTTCAATGTGATTATCAATACCAAATATTTAACAATCCAAAAACAAAACCACACCGCTTCTAAATATGTATCAAACTGTAAATTATAGAAGGATTACAATTAGGATTTTAAATTAATATTCTTCCAAAATAAAATAATTTGACATGTAGAAGTGTAATTTGAACGAATTTACAAAACACATTTCATTAATACATGGATTTCATTGGCATTTTTAGAGTTGGGAAATTAACACAAAATACTTACAAAAATAAAACGAGTTACTGCAGCAGCTTTTGAATTATTATTTATAAATATTTGAATGGTTAGAAGGTAGTGATACATAAAAAGTGTAGTATGAAACACGATCTGAAATATGAAAGAGATTTTATTTCCACCATCTATTTCAACAAATTATATATTATTCTTAAAGACAATACATTCTTCCTTACCGTTTGTTGGAACGTTTTCATTATTATGTCATAGCAGTGTAAAATGTTAACGTAAGCCTGAAACAATTCTTTACAATAATCCTCTCTGACCCTTTCATCCATTCTATGATATTGAATGGCATGAATATTCCATAGATCAACTTTTTCTTTCAACATCTTAATAAGTCTGATTGGATACACAATGTTTGCGTCGTAACTAATTATTATTACCGTATCCAATATTGGATAATTAGCCTATTTTGAAGTAATGGCAAACATTATACCGGAAATAAAGCAAATTATAACAAGCAACGTGACAGCACACCAATTGCCGATAGTGAAGTGTTTGCAATCAGTCTCTCTATTCAGATATCTGTGAATATTTTGAAATTTTAAAACGTACAAAATAATTATATTCGTTTGAAAAACACTTTGTTTAAGATTAATTATTAATCCCAAACATAAAAACAAGAAATTGATTTGAGTCGTGATGTTCGTAAATCCATTTAAATTCCAGGTTAGGTTTACAAAGATATTTGTATAATAAAGTTTATGAAATAATATCGTTATAACCAGTATCGTGCTTGACAATGATACAATATTTGATACACGACTGTTTGGAGTTATCGAATTATCATTATTTATGCGAAATTTTGGGCATAACTGAATAGTTTGCAAAACATTCAAAGGCAGAAGCATGGACTGCAAATCTTTGTCAACGAAGTTATTGAGTGATTTTTCACCACGATGACTATTTAAATATATAATTATTTTCCGAATCATTGCCTTCATTTTATGGCTTGCTGTGCACAAATGAATCAAACAGAACAAAAATAACCGAGAAAGGATTGATCTTGTTTAAAGATAACTTCTAATTTATATTTTACGACCTTATTTAATTGAATTGCAATTCATATTAAAGTTAATATTTATAATAGTATTAAAGCTAACTATGTTGTTGAAATTGATTGATGCGCCTTAAAGTTGACAGAAAATGAATAATTATATATGTTCCATTTCGTAGTGGCTCAATGTTCGTACATGTACACCCAGAATATCTCTGGTCTCCTGGTAGTTTTGGAATCTGTATCACTCTTGCTTTCAGCCTCTCCTGCTTCGTTCAGTCTCTTTTAAGTAATTTATCGGGAAAAAAAAATATTTTATGTGTTAAGGCGCGGTTATTTAGGCCTGTTGGCATTGAAAATGCTGCCTCCGCCGGCTACCCCTCATGTTTAATACGACGATGATACACAACGTCCTGCCGATGACTACAGACTAGTACGCAAAAAATCTACGCTACAGTAGAACATAATTATTAGCAGTTGATCTAATGACCTGTTTTGCTTTAGATTCGATTTTTCCTATGAAACATTTCATCGGTACTGTTTATATTTTTAAGCCACCTAGCGGTCCGCCCTGGGTTTTCCCTAGTTGAATAATTAAAATTAAATATAGCCTATGGCCATGTAGAAATATGTATCGGTCACCTATTTGAATATTTTTTTCACTATTCACACACACACACACACACACGATTCGGTTTCGGAGATTTCCCTTAACAAATAACATTTACATAAACTCACGACATGCGCACTCTCTAGTTATACTTCTAATATTCACTATGTGATTTATTCAATTAAATACACTTGTAAATGACATTTTCGAATATTTCAGTAAAAATAGTAGCCCACCGGTATCGGGAACAGGGTCCAAACTACCGGCGGTCAAGGCTCTAGAGATAAGGAAACTCCTTTAAATGCAAGTCGTGCCCAAAAGTACCGCTTTCTGAATCAAACCCTTGATCTAGCTGCCTAATGAGAGCCTCCTAAGGTGTTGGACGAGTCTCGAAATGATTACTAAGTTTACATCCAACATGTTTACTACATCAATCAACATCAAAATCATGTTCAAGTCATGATACTTAATTTGTATATCTCCCTCAGTTTTCACGCGGTTCTCGTCATGAGGGACGGTTATATTTACAACCATTAGATTCGCCTCTAGATTTGGTCCACCACCACGATCAGGCTTATCGACGACAATAGTCCTGTCAGTGATGATGATGATGGACCGATACCACTACAATGTGATGATTTTTTTAAATATATTTTTTTTAATAATTTATTTAAAAATATAATTGTATGTATGTATATTTAAATGAATACATGGAATAATAGTGTTTATAATATAATGTAACATATAAATAAGTAAGGATTATTTATAATGCTATAATATTAACCCTTAATTTGGCAGGTTTTTTTTTTTCATTTAATTACTAATTTTCTGAATTTATTTTACTATCTTGTAAGGGAAAATATACGAAATAAAATAACCAGGCGTGCATTTTTTAGAAATGTTAAGTATAATAATTATACATGTCTCGATGTTTAAAACAGATGCGCTTTAAACATAAGTCAAATATATTATAAATATTGAATTCACAGATCGTTTTGGGTGAAAGATAAAACAAACAATGGGAAAGAAATAAATTATCAAAACTTAACCATTATGGAAATTATAGAAGCAGTTACGCTTATATGGGATAAAACAAAGTCTAAGCTGTCATTTGGTACAAAAAACAATTATTATTTTCCCTTTTTTACAGTACTGACAACGCACATAATTGGCACTGGCTTGCTCATGGCCAACTTTATTTATTTATTTATTTAAACTTTATGAACAATAGTGGTACATGGGCGGACTTAATGCATCAAGGCATTCTGTACCAGTCAACCTTTGGGTTATAAAGACTATACTGTGGTAGGTGTACAATAAATAAAAATAAGATTCAAAATTGAATTTTAACAATTCGGAAAGAATATACAGATAATATATATAATACTAATCAAAATACATATATATTTATTTAAATAAATAAATAAATAAATATGCTGAAATAATCAACTAATAAATATGATATATAATAATCCTACCTTTATTACGACGGATATCAATGCAAGGCAAATGCAGAAAAAATGTCAGCGAAGAACTTATAAAATTTGGAAGGCCTCTCTTTACCAGCTGAAGAACCGCGCATATCTTCGTCCAAAAAGATTGCTGCACCGAAAGAAATCATAAATGATTCCTGATACTCCCACTCTTACTAGGTTCTTCAAACTCCATTTGCGTGGTCTTTTAGGGTTGAACTGTTTCTTCTTTCCAGCTTTACGACCTTTGTATGGTATTGTCAATACATCAATGCTGAATCTATTTTGTTCTACCTTTAAGCAGTTCTGTCTTATGTGTTCAATAAAAGGACGTATTTTAAAGTATGGATCTGTATCAGGAACTGTAATATTTGGTGGTATCGTTTAAGGGCCATCAAAACTGCGATAAATCCACACCTGGTTTTTGACGCCTGATAATCTAAATAAGATGAGCAGAAATGTATCATGAGTTTTATTATAGATATACATATATAAAAAATCTCTACGAACGACCGGTTTGTTGCACGGAATATAAATTAGTATTTTGTACTATTTCATCTAGTACGTCCTCGGAAAAGAAATCATAAAAGTATTGAAGTGGAGATTTGTTTTCAGGAATGCCAGAATTAAAAGTGACTTCTGGAACTTCAGCACGATGAAAGAATTAATATTTTTCCACTCATGAGTAGGTTGTACAATGTTTCGTCTATCTGTTGTTTTCTTTTTAGCAGGAGCAGCCTTTTGTTTTTTTTATATACTTCGTTTTGAGGATCTTTTTACTCCATTCCAGGATTGGCAAGAAGGCATTACTGCAATGGGTGAGGACTTTTCAGATACTATCACACCTTACAGTAATAAATTAATAAGAAATGTTTAGAATTATATACACACACATAATTAGTGTTACTTTCTAGCTATAATGAAATGTAAAGCCCTCTATGCAAATGGTAAAAGCTTTAGTTTCCTAAATATAGCAAAATGTTATACCAACGACTATAACTGAACTTTGATGTGCATAGCGATTTATATAGCCCGTTATACTAAGGACTTTGGTGCCGTGTATCACTCACGTTAGTGTATAAAACTGCATTTATTGTTTTGTTTTACTATATTTGATCACTGTTCAGAAAAATTTCATGCAAAATCAATACAATTCCTGAATAAAACGAATAAAAAACATAACTTACCATAGGCGCCCGTTGACGATTCATTTTAAAAACTTTTACGTGAAAAATGTTATAGCACATTGAATGTACATATAATAAAATACTTTTGTTCAATAAGTAAAATTGTTGCCATAAATTATGCTTAAAACAAAATTTTATAGGTTTTAAATACAAAAGCTGTAGATTTTTTTAGCAAACGTATGATATATTATACATTGTCAAATTAAGGGTAAACAATAACTCAGCAAATAAAGGTATCTCTGAAACTGATACTGAATTTGACTTGATCAGAGAAACCAAACACAGTAAATACTCAAGTCTACTTTACGTCTTGGATCGTTTTGTATGTCTGAACTAGTTAAAATAAAATCTATTCACTTTCAATACATCTACTTATTTAATATCAACGGACGAAATATAAATAAGATTTATTTTTAGTAACATCCTTTCTATTCACAAGATATGAAATAACGTTTTTCAGAATATTGTTCAAATGGAACGTATCCATATGACAAAGTCACATCAAATCGGACTGCTGACATTTCTCTTGTGATTCTGCTACTTAAACATCAATATGTGATCAATCAACAATCAGATATTAATGACGAAAAACATCATAATTAGTTCATCTATATTTTTTTATTTTTTTTATGGAAAACATTTAAATTTAAAAACTATCCAAATTACCATGAAAGCAGTAAGCTTAAAGGAAAGCAAACTGCAACAGCACAACAGTATAGTGAGTAAAAAGTGCAATCACATGAAAAGGATGACAAACATCTATGTAGAACAAGCCATGTACGCTCATTTTGCTAAATGAAGCACGTTGAACCCGCAGGATATTCTTACAAAATTTCTTTTTCACATCTGTAAATGAGTAGGTAGGTAAACATTATTAGAAAGTCTTAAATAGCGTAGTCTATAAATACGAACATTTTATACCTACCGCTACATTTTGATGCCAGAATGAATTCAGAAGAATTTTGAGCACACTGGACAGCTTTATAGAATGCCTCGAGCTGCAGACTGAGTGCGATATTTATGAATAAGTTTTTTACTATCCAGAAAGATACAAATAGTGCGGCCATGGGAAACCTTTGCTAAAAGTGACAAATAAATGAGAATAAAATAAATCTGAGGTGCAATTAATTTCATATTTTACTTTATACAATGTGGAGACACTGGCAATACTGGTTCACAATCGCTTAACCTCCGAATTAGAACCAAATTGAGAACTTCCTCCTTTTTTGGAGTCTGCTAAAAAGGTTAGTACTTTGGGCCCTGCTTCCATTGTGTGCATTTAGTTCATTATTTTGCAAAATATTATGTTTTTAATAGAAATACGGTTACGATTACTTACCCCTTGATTTATCATTCCATTTTTGAAAAATTCTATCAGAACTTGAATGTGAATCAGACCACGAAAGAACGTCTCTACCGTTTGAAACAGCATCTAAAATTATTAAAAAGGATAATAATAGGTAATGCAGCTGAAACAAAGAAACACAATAATATGGATTTCACTTACTGGTTGTTGATACATGCTTACGAACATTTTGTAGCAATTTAGTATTTCAACATAAGCCTGAAACAGTTTCGTGATTTGCAGTTGTTGTTGTCTGTATTCATTTCTTGTGCACAGACAACCGACCTGTGCAAATAACATTTTACTGTTCCATAGCTCAGCTTTATCGGTCAATAACTTGATGAGTCTCATTGCATAAACTAAATTTGCATCAAGAGTAACCGTGAACATCATATAAAGCATGACATTCCACGGAGGCTTGAGAAACTGGATGTAGACATAAATAAATAGAAATATATAAATTCCAAACAGTGCTGTGACGCTCATCCAACTGTTCCTGATAAATCGTTTGAGACCATCATCATTATTAAGAAATCTGTGCACTTCTTGAAAGAGCAAAACAAACAAAACGCTCTTCTTTGTTTGAGAAAAGTTGACGATAAAGTTCATGATGAATCCCATAAATCGATGAACAAATTCGAAGATCGATGAAAAGAAAACAAATTTTATTGGTGATAATTTTCTGTAAAAGTCATCGAGTATTATTTCTAGGACACGATAGAGATATGTTGACAGAACCATCACTATTCCAACCGTAAGTATGAATTTGTTAGCACAGTTATTTGGATGTATGAAATTGTTTTTGATGTGGTGTTTAGGATTGAGCGCTAGAATTTGCATCAAGTTCAAAGGGCGAAAAATACGCTGAACTTCATTATCAATTTGGTTATTCAAAACAGTGTTGTCTTCATTACTGTTCTTTTTATTGACATTTATGTAATGAGCCTCCATATTTTTGTGAATATTTCACTGTAGGTAGTAGTAGTTTGGTTTTATGAAATAATTTATATTTAGGTGCTTCCTGATCGGCTATATGACGTGGCTCCTACCAAACCAGAAGTAAAATATTTTTTGAATCATTCAAATTAATATCATTACTGCTTTCATTTGTTACATTGAAATATTTATTTACTTTAACGGATTAGACTACTTGTTCGGAAAGAGGCTTTTCTTAAACAAATATTTTTTAACTTCGTCGCAATGAATCATAATACACTTTACTTATCAGGTGTAATTGAAAGAACCAGACAGCATTGAATAATAATTATTATTATTATTCAAATTCATCATACCTGATATGAATCAGTTAGTATTGAATTTGCAGCAAATATTTTATAATTAAGGACCGTAAATTCCAGTTTGACCACACACTCGCCTTCCAGAATGACCGACAGGGAGGAACTATACGAGTTTACTAAGAAACGGGGTAGCTATAAAGGTCGTCTTACAGTCTTTGCCACATACTTAAGTGGACTGGATAAGTAATCCAAACAGAGGTATGTGAACTACAATTGCGTATTAATAAAATGGAATCATTGTATGAATAATATGATGAGGTGTAGTTGAAAATAGAAAGTCTGGTAGATGACGTTGGCTCACAAATGTTAGAGAGGAGCGGGTTATTCTCAAAGTACTCCATTCTTTTTTTCCAAAAAAATAAGAATCTCATACATTACTTCCCACTTACAACTTTAAAAGTTACTTCAAGGATTTTTTATTATTAAAAATACTTGTTATTTTGTTCCCAGTCTGCTCCATTGGTCTCTGGAATTATTCTCTAAGTACTCCATCGATTATTCGTTATCAATTCTCAAATTGCTGCATCTTCATAATTACGTATGAAACACATACTTATAAATATTTTATTACAGGCAGTCAAAACATTAAAAAGAAGTGAAACCTGTTTCATGGATGGGATTCTATTCACGAGGACCTGGGCAGTAACGATTGTCAAACTGTAACATGCCCCGTTGTATTCATTCTGCTAGATAACAAATTACAATACACATATGAAGTCATGCTGATCTTAATAAAACAACACGTGGCTGGATGGTATCCTCATACAAGTTATTATTGGTTTTGAAATTTTAATAGCAGTCACAAGCAGAGTTTTAGGGCACGTCTAACTCGCAAATAAAAAGTAATTCTGTTATCTCTCAAAATACAGTGCTATGTGGTGAATCTTGGGTGATACTGGCCCTTAACTCCAGGAACCATTGAGAAATTTCCCGAAGTCAAGCCTGAAGTGACATTACTCGTTACCGCAAACACTCATGTTAGTTTAATCGAGTTTAGCCGTTTGTCTAATTTTTCAAGATTAAAACGTTCAGTAGCTTACGTTTTGCAATTTGTCGCTGCTTGTAAAAAGCAATCAATTCTCTGTAAACATTTAAGTTCTGATGAGTTATAGAGTGCGTTAAATTTATTAGTTAGGCTTTCACAAATGGATTCGTTTCCGGAGTACAAACTTTTATCAGAAGGAAAATCATTACCAACGAAAAGCCCTTTACTTAAATTCAACCTATTTCTCGATAACCACAAACTAATGCGTGTAGGTGGTCGACTAGAAAACTCAGATAATGGTTACGCAAAAAAACATCCTTTAATTATATAGTCCACTTATCATTTCACTAAGTTATTATTTAAGTTTGAGCATAACAAAATAATGCATGCTGGACCTCAATTGCTGTTGGATACAATAAAAAAACATTACTGGCCAATAGGTGGTCGCTTTCTTATCAGCCTTACGTAGATTCATATCGCGTAGAGGAAAACCTAAAATTAACGGTGTAATAATTAAGATATATATACTTCATTTGTTGGTGCATGTAACGAGATCGGTATGTTCCTAAAAGATAATTGTAGTTCATCGGCCAGTGAACTGGCTGAACAGTGTAGTGCGGCCGATGAGGGGATTGCATTTAATTTTGCTCCGCCTTATTCTCCTCATTTAAATTCTAGTCAATCAAATTTCATGTACCCGTTTCTGGACCCGTTGGAGCAAAGAATACATTACTGAACTACAACAACGTGTCAAATGGCGATCAGGCGCTAGTCAATTAGAGAAGAATACTTTCGTCGTTTAGACGGACGATCATCCGATGTGACGCGCCTGATGAAAATGTTGTTACAAGCACACCATGTCGTTATCAATTGTCTCCTCATTTATAATGACCAGGAAGAGTGTGGTTGGTCACACACACACTCTTCTTGGTCTATGTTAACCAGCTGTTCAAAATAGAAAAATCACGGCCATAGAAAAATCTTACCCTTAACACTGACAAAACGAAAATTATCTGCTTTACCTTACGCCAATCTATACAGCCTCTGAATTCATATTCTCTAATAGCTCACTCAATTGACTGTCCAAACGACGACGACACCTGCTCAGTTTTCATTTACCAAAGATTTATTTGCTTCCAAAGTCCTCTATTGTACAATAAACTAAATAGGAAATTGAAATTTTACTCTCTTTCAACCTCGTCTCTTAAAAAGTCTTTGACGAACTTTCTGCTTACCCAGAACTGTTTCGATACAGAACGTCTACTTTTTTCAGATAATAACCCCCCATAAAACTTTCATTGTCAGATAACTCAGCACATACACCATCGTCAATACACACACCAATAATAAATAAATAATCACACTTAATTGTTTTTTAAATAAAATAGTTCACGATACTATACTTGTGCGTGACGTCACACGTGCAGTCTCACCCTAAACGGCAGTTCCAAGTTCTCCTAGTAACAGATGTAACATTGTATTTCAGGAAAACAAGATTTGTTGAGCATTTGTCCATTTTGGTAGGCAAAAAGAATATGAATACAACACGTACAATTATTCTAATGAATGTATAATTATTTTGATTTGAAATGTTGGTGTATCAAACTTAGGTTACTTACTTTTTAGGTGTAATAACTGTTGATATTTTAAACATTAGATATTTAGTCCAATCGGTATTTTAAACTTAGGTAATTCGTAGGTAGGTGTTAGTTGGTTAGGTATTTAGATTTTAGGGATTTTGAACGTAGGTTATTTTACGTTAGTTTTTTTAATTTTAGATATTGCAATACGTACCCCAATATGTGCATTGTCTTTGTTCCAAACGTTGTTTTATGAACTAAAATGAAAAAAAATAATAAATCCTTTAAAAAGTTTATCGGATAATTATTTTGCTAGGTGAATTATTTGGTAAACTTGTTGTTGTATAATAATGAAATGACAAATAATGTTTTTGCCAATCGTTGCAAGTCAAGAAAAAAAAAAAAAATTTTGATGAAGTGACAGGACACCCTATTTATTATTAAGCAACAGGTGTTTTCAAAATCGCAAACTGTAGAATCACAAAAGTATAGTTGGCTAGTAACGCAATAACACTGATGGGTAAAGCAGCATCAACGTAGAACATCTGACAGGCATCCAACTTGTCGAATTTCGCTCGATGCAGGCGTTTCACATTGGTATATAACCGCTTCTCAATATCTGTAAATTATTATAGAGCTAGGTATAATAATTGTGCTTGTGATTCAGTAGTAAAATCACCGAAACATAGTTATACGTTGACATTTAAATGACTATATGCATGTATGTTCTACTAAACTAGATTGGGTTTTTGACTTCATAGTTGCAATCAGAGGTAGGCAAAAGATCGGTTTAAACTGGTTATTATTTAGTAACAATTTTGATAAATAACAAATTCAATAACTTGGAAAAGCTATTTTAGTTTTGTACAAAAAAGAAACATTCCACGATGTAAAGTACAGAAATAGTATCTCTTACCTGTACAATTCGAATTCAACATTTGTGCGCATGAGTCTTGAACATTATTCATGGCCATATAGAACTTCTCGCAGGACAGGTTTAATGCGATATGTAATGCGAAAAATTTAAAAACCCAAAAGCCAAACCACAGTTCTATTTTCCATACGAAACCCTGCAAAAGAGAAGTAGATGTGGGCAGCGGGTATTTGCAATTTCATGAAATTATAGCCTGCCCAGATCAATGAATAATTCAGCGTTTGTCGAGATGAACTTTCAGAACTTACGGCTACTTTCTGATATGGTCAACATTAGTGATCACATCGTAAAATAGTTACATTATCCACTGTAAGAGGCGCTCGATTTCGTTTTATTTTTGTGACGCATCATGACGGCGGACGATTATTCCGATAAAAAAGCGAATAATAATGCACCCGCTGTTGAAAAACCGCCATTTCATGATGTGGCCGAGGTTTGTTCAGGTTAGTATTAAGGGAAATTAAGGCACCCTGACAAGGATAGGGAGTTAGAGTGAGTAAGCGAACTTGCTCCCGTCATACTATTCATACAAGGCTCCTTTAAACCTTGCAGACAGAAATAGGAGCCCCACGCAGCGGGGCTCCGTCGTCGTCAAGTTAAGTTTGAAGTTGTAATTTCATCATGTGGCCAGACATTAATGATATGGCCAAACGTGGATTGCCATATATATCATCAAACGTTGACGTTTAATCGATATGGTCAGTTTTAGCAGATCACTTCAAGAAATGGTCGACCACATCATGTAACGGCCAATTCTACGATATGGCAACGACATATTATGTACTTACCTTATCGAGGCCCGTCAATGTCGAAAATTTCAAAATGTCAATAAGTATCTGAAGACCTCCAAGGTAGTGATAAATGAAGTTTGTAGTTTGAAACACAATCTGAAAAATAATTTTATTTGGTTATTATTTAATTAGTTGGTAAAACTTCATAAAGACGTCATCATTATGCCAACAATTCATGTGGTCGCTGAGGCCTTAAACGGTGCAAACACTTTAGCCTTATTGGTAATAACAGTTTTCAGCCGTTTAGGGTCGAAACGGGCCATTGAGTCATAGTGCGCGTCTCCTATTAAAGGATATTTTTCCGCGAATGATTGAAACTTTACGTGACCGCTGGCTCGTTCTATCCCCAAAGAATTAGTATAAATTAGTCTTCTAGCGTGACAGCTATGTAGACGAATTTATTTTATTTCTGTATAAGCTAAAATAGTTGGGCTTAGTTTACATAGAAGATTAATATTAAAATTACTTACAACTACAACAAGCTTAATTTTAGTAGTAGTATACTAAAAATAAGCTTGACAGACATTGAGCGTGCCAGATTCGTGCCGTGACCGACACCAACAGACTATTTTCATAAATACTGACTGGGCACGGCCCGTGTCTGTTTGCGTCTGCGCGGTCATGTCACAGTAGATGTAAACACGTCCATACGCTACACAGAAGAATATTTTTTTTGTCTGGCACGGCACGTGTCTGGCACACTGAATGTCTGTAGATATAAACGAGCCTTTGGACACTCATTTCAAATCAGTTGCCGCTATCATTCAAGTGCGACTTAGATCACTAAAGGACACAACATGCGTCAACGCAAGCGCGTTCCCTCACGCATGCATGGGTTGCGTTAGAATTTATTCACCCAGAAGCCAGAGGTTGAAACAACACTACATTAAAATGCACAAATTACATACCTGTTGCATGTAAAATTCGAGTTTTTATGAAACGTTCTTAAAATTTTGTAAATAAGACTCTTTAGTTGAAAATATTCGAAACATATTTTGATTTTTGCGTATACTAAAAATGTAGTCTCTCAGTCTTATACGTCCATACGTAGTCCGACACCAGTGTCGGACGTAAAAGAATAGCACCATCCCATCACTTCCAGTGGGTGTTGTAAGAGGTGACTAAGGGACTCACCAGAGAATGGGCAACAGCATTCTCTGTGCATTGTAACAGCTACACTGCGATCGCCAACCCACCTGCCAAGCGTGGCTAATATGGCAAACCCAGGGGGGCTTATGTTCAGCAGTGGACGTCTATCAGCTGATGATGACAATAACAAAATCGATCGTTATCTATGACTTGAGGTAGCCGTTCCGCAATAAAATTTAAAGCAAATAAAAAGAAAACGCCGTATATACTCGTAACTCACCATTACTTGAAAGGAAACCTTGTAAATATCATAACAGGCCAAAATGTTAACATAATCTTGAAACATCCTTCCACATTTGTTCCTATCCCCCATCCTTTGACATTGAAGAGCTTGAATATTCCACAGATCAACTTTATCTTTTAACAGCTGAATGAGTCGAATAGCATAAACTATATTTGTTTCAAAACTTGTTGCAATAAAACTACACAATATTTGCTGTATGGGTCGTTGAGCAAACATGTAGAAATAAGTAGCTACACTAAAATTTGTTACTAAGAGTAAGATGACATATATCCAACCACCGACGGTGAAGAGTTCAAAACTAGTCTTATTATTAAGATTTCTATGAACCTCTTGAAATTTTAAAACGAAAGAAATATTTTCTTGTGTATATAAAATATTCACTACAAAGTTCATTAGAAATCCAAGACTGTAAATAATAAAGTCAGTTACAGATAAGATCGACGTTGCAACACTAAAATTCCACGCATGAGAGGTGATAAACCGGGAATGGAAGTTGTAAAACAAAATTGATATAAAAAATATTGTGCCACACAATGAGACAAACTTTGATAGTCGGCTGTTTGGAGTAATAGAATCATCCTTCATGTAATATTTCGGACAAAACTGAATAGTTTGCATAGCATTCAAAGGAAAGAGCATTGACTGCACATCTTTGTCTATGAAGTTATTTGAAACTTCCACATCAGGACATTTTAGAATGGAAATAATTTTTATTTTCATCGACTTCATTTTGTTAGTTAGAATATACATACTTCATTGTACACCAAAATACACATGAACACAAATGAATTAAAAGTCCGTGGATCTTACAAATGTTATTAGATCAAGCTTTGATATCTTCCATAAATAACATTAACCCGTCTTATTGGATTTATAGTTAATTTGTAGTATAACGTTGAGTTAATGTACTATGTGTCCTTGAAAGATGATTAGATTTGGTGACGTTGTTCCACGTGTAAGAATGTACATAAAATTTAAATCTATTCCGCATAAATATTAAATTTAGAATGTCACATTGATTAATGGTTGTGTAACGTTTTTAAAAAAGGTTCTAGACTCCTTGAAAAAACTTTATAACCTTAATTATGATAACGTTTAATAAAAGTAAGCAGATTCTTATTATCTGTAGAGAATTTGAATTTAGATTCTGCTAATCAGTGTTCAACCAATAAGGCATGGTGGTTTGAAGGCGCGACTAAGGGTCTCACCAGAAAATGGGCAGCAGGTTTATTTGTGCATTGCATTGCAACAGCTAAACTGCGATTGCCAACCCATCTGCCAAGCGTGGCGATTATGGCAAACCCCCTCTCCCTCTTGGGGGAGGTCTATGTCCCGCAGTAGACGTTTTTCGGCTGATATGATGATGGTGGTTATGGATTGTCGCTAGAATGATATTACGACTTCAATTTAAACTCTTTTTAGATAGGTACGGATTTATGAACGTACACGAAGCATTTCAATAAATTACTAAATAAATTGCAGCACATGGTAACGTCTCTCAGCGCATAATAAACTCCCAAGTTATAATCTTAAAAAAAATACTTAATTAATAAGTAATTAAACTTCTAAGTGTCTTTGTTTAAATGTGCATAACGTAAATGGTGAAAGTAATTAATAAAACAATAATTTATAACATTAAATAAGATAAGATAAATAAGATGAAATAATCCTTTCTCTAAAGAAGGCACATCTAGTTCGTGCATTCGCAAAAACGGGGATGAATAACGAGAAAAAGCCATTTATCGTGCTCTAATTTATTTCTGAGGCACACGGTAAAAATACATAATTAAATGTACACACGGTAAAAACAGGTATACGCCCCAACCTCGACACACCCCGACGACGAAATAAAGATCATGTATGAGGACATATCCAGAGCCATGCATGGTCATAAAACTTATTTCACCGTGGTCAAGGGGGATTTAAACGCAAAACTACGATAGAGATCTACGCTTTGGAACGTGCAAATATCTTCATGTTTTTGACGGACTGACTTTGACAATTTAAAAGTACCTGATAATGGTTTATTTGAAATAAATGCTTTGACTTTGACTTTGTTTTTTGAGTCACCGGTGGCACTAGAAGACTTCTAGTTATACACTAATTTTCTATTCTATCTATTTACTTATCACCATACGTCCCTCCGCTAAATGGGACGCTCTTATCCCAGCTGCACGCAATCATCTTTTTTTCATCCTATTTGTAGCTCAACATTCAGTTCCATTACAAAATTGATTTCCACAAAAAAGTAGGCTTTTTAACCATCACCAAGGTAAGCGACGACTTAAACCGAGGCCCGTACCCCACAGAGGGTGCCCTTAGCGTGTAGTCGCTTAGTTTGTAGGTTTTTTATAAGCCCTGGCTGGAGGCTTTAATATTATATTAAAGCCACCACAGGCAAGTCCGGTTAAGCAGTCGATAACCTTATTAGTTGAACTGCAAGACGCCACTCACAAAAAAAAGGCGTTCGGGCATTCACGCTTGAGCCGCCCGACAGTACGGACCTTTCGGTGACATCGATACGCTGTTCGTTGAATAAACGAAGTTTGAAACAAGTTGTGAAGTTTTCTTTTGAAAAACCAAAACTAAGTGATCATGATGACATTTGTGACGTCAGCTATGATGACGTCACACTTTTTAAAAACACCACGGAGGTTCTTTCTCCGTTGTATGTATGTCGGAGTTGGTTATCAATTACAATTGTGAGTAGTTGACAAACTGTAATTTACTTTTACAAAAATGCAATAGCTATGGGATCCGAGGAATAGTGAATGATTGGATAGCTAGCTGTCTTTCTAACCGTCAGCAGAAAGTTGAAATAAACTCAACTAACGAAAATAGCGAGTCCACATCATACAGTTCCGATTACAGTCAAACCAAGTCAGGAGTGCCCCAAGGAAGTATTCTTGGTCCATTACTTTTTGCTGACAATATATCGGTCATAGTTACTAATGATAATAAATCAGAAATAGACCATGAAAAAAATATTAATGAAACAATAAACTAAGTCTTAAAATGGCTCGAAAACAATTATCTCTGTGCAAATATAAATAAACTTTCAAAATTACAACTTTAAAAATAAAACATTTAAAATTACCTGTAACGGACAAGAAATCTTCGGAGTTAATGATTACAAATTTCTTGGCCTTATTCCCGACCAGAATTGTAACTGGAAATTACAAATATGTAGAATACGTTTGCAAAAAAATTAATCAATTTGTCTTTGCCCTTAAACGTTTAAGGAGTATAGCGAGTGAAGCAGTTGCTCTAACTGCTTACCACGGATATGTTTCCTCTTTATTAAGATATGGACTCCTACTGTGGGGAAATTCCACAAATATAAATGATGCCTTTCGCGTACAGAAAAAGTGCCTAAGAGCAATCTATGGAATTAGCCCTTTAACATCCTGCAGACATATATTAAAAAAAAAAATTCTAACCTTAACAGGTCTTTTTATAATGCAAGCTGGTGTTTTTGTTAAGGAGCACTCAAAGTTTTTCACAACGTGTGAATTACACTCAAAATATACCCGTCGAAACCCTACACTACTAAGAATGCCCACACATAAAAGCACATTATGCCATAAAAATAGCTACATCACTTCAATAAAAAATTTCAATAATATACCAAAAGAAACAAGGGAACTGCCTTTGAAACATTTTAAATCCAAACTACATAAATGGCTGGTTGGTAATTGTTTTTATAGTGTCAATGAATTTAATGACAAAAAAGTAACAGACAAATATGGTTACTGATTACTTTAATTATTCCTACCTACTTAAATTGCTTTATCACATATTGTTAAAATTTCAAATTTGTACCTACTTTACCATATTTAGTGCAAGCATACAGATGTACCTGAAAGACTTGCTAGTGTAATTGAAATTGAATTTATATAATAATTTAATTATTGATTGTATCACAAAACATTAGTTATATAAATACATCACATTCGTTATTTTTGTGAACAATTTCTCAAATATTTGTATGCCAGTAAATGGCAAAACGTGTTAGATCATGATACTAAAAATAAAACCTTTTTTTGTTTCTCATATTGATAATTTTAGTGATTATCTCTATAAATGATTGTCTAATAAATCAAAACATGATTTATTGAGTTCTCGGTGTACACACGAATTGATTTTTGGCAACTTATTTCAATAATAGTAACCGTTTGTCTTTTTCAATACAAATGATGACATGTTATTTTGATTTTAAAAATATTGACTTTATTGAACCACTATTGTTTATTTATAATAATTATTTTTGTACAATTTGATTAATTTACAATGTAAATCTTATTAATTTAGCTAATTTTAGTGATTCGTATTGTTACGCGCCAGAGTTCATGCCGGGTACATAACGAAATTAATTACTACTAGCACTATCTAGTATCGAGTAGCAGAACTAGTAGAGTCAAGATCCTTCCAGACTCTATCTACTCGGATTTTCTAAGAAAAGAAAGCAATAACCTCAAAACACTTGCAAACCAAACCTTTAATGGTAAGTACTTGAATTACAGATATGCGAACTGCAACAATACAGCGGTATAGTTATGAGGAGGGCCGCCAAGTGCCAAGACATACGTCTACGTAGAACAGTCAACAGGCGCGCATCTTACTGAACGATGCTCGGTACATGCGCCTCACACACACACACACAACTCTCAACTTCTTGCACAACTTTTTGCCTTCATCTTCAAATGATTTTGTATTCATCAATCCATCAACCACGTTATTGCTGAGACAACTTATATTCTCAGTTCAATTTGACAGCAGAATATTAGCGCATGTGTCCTGAGAATCTTCCACAGTTTTATAGCACGCCTCGCAGTTCATACTCAGTGCAGTTTGTAAGGCCAAATTCTTGACCATCCGAATGAAAATAGTTACAAAGTAAACATTAGTTTTTTTTTACTAGTATATACTTACTAGTGAAAAAAAAATATTTTGAAATAAACATAATAAAAACATACACAGTACCTTTATTACCGTTATTTCCATGGAAGATGGGTAGGCCATTAGTGTGGGACGCTACTTGTGTCGATACTCTTGCGCCATCCCATCTTCCTAGCTCTTCGTGCTGTGCTGGCGCTGCTGCTGCGGCTGCAGAGAACCTCAAGCGGCGGAAATATAATAAACTTGTTGGTAGTTATATTTTCGAGCCGTTTGGGGTTGAAACTCTCGGGTCTTGGGGTCCGAGTACACATAACTTATTTAAAGATCTCTCAAGGCGCTTAGTTGACACGTCACGTGACCCAAGGGCTGGCTTTTACCTTGGTCAAAGAATAAGCATTGCCATACAACGTGGCAATGCCGCCAGTCTTTTGGGTACACTTCCAGTCGACAGCGATGCGGATGAATTTTTTGACGCCATATTTTAGGGTTTATTTAGTTAGGAGATTTTATTTTTATTTCTAGTGTATATAGTTAGTTAAGTATTTATGGAATAAAAGTTTTGTTTGTACCTTTATTGGAAGAGTGTTTATAAATAGCAAAAATAAAAGGCTTAGAGTGATCGAGAAATAAATTCAAATACTTTGTGCGTACTTGTATTTCTAGGGTAATTTTTTGATAAAATTGAATAAGTGTCTCAATCAAAACTAAAGAATGAAACAAATTTTGCAACGAGTAGTAAAAGACCTGAATTCAAGTTTATTATGTAATTTTTATGTCACATTGTTACTTTTGTTGTAAAGACATTGAAAATATTTTTATATAACTTGTAACATTCTAAATTTTCGACATAGGTTTGCAAAAGTATTTTAGACACGTTTTATTTTGGTTTCTATTATAATTATAATCTCTGAACGAGTGTAGAACCTGATGATCCCATATAAAAACTTTGTTTTGTAGCAACTTTATGTATCTTATCGCATAAACCATATTAGCGTCGAAATAGATTAAAAGCAAAGGAGTGGAACTCTCTGCCTGCGTCTGTGTTTCCGAACGCATACAACCCTAATCTCTTCAAAATTAGAGTGAACAGGCTTCTTCTGGGTAGGCTCGCTCCATCGTCGACTTTGTCTCTGTCATCTATGACCTAGACTAGAGTCAAGAGCAAACCCATATTAAATAAAAAAAAAAAAAAAAAAAAAACCATCAAATCGACTGTAACATGAAAAAAAAACACAAAAGTAAACAAAGGCAATAACATAGGCGACCACAATCATAATCACACTGATCCAACTGTTTCTGATCAATTTATTGGAGTCGACATCATTGTTAAGGAATATATGGACTTTCTGGAAGTTTAAAACAAATATCACATTGCTCTTAGATTGAATAAGGTTAATAACAAAATTAATGAAGAACCCGCAAATAAAATAGATTGTGTCATAAATAATATTATGCCATAGATCTGCATTTTTACAATGCTATATTTTTTTTTTTTCTATCCCAGTATCCGTTGCAAGTACACAAGCATACATATGGAGTTTCTTGTCCGTTCTTCTCCATAAGAATCTACTTTTTGCGAATGGACGACTAGAGTAACTTATATTTTAATTTTAAACTCGACATTCAAAAGTGCCTTTTAATGGTCTAGTTGAAATAAACGAATTGACTTTGACTTTGACTGTTCCACACAGTAACAGAAATTTATGAAAGAGATTATTCGGAGTTATAACATTATTCTTAATGCGATACTTTGGAGTTAAAAGAATAGTTTGCATTAAAGTGAAAGGTAAAAACATAAACTGCACATCTTTATCCAACATTGTTGATAAAGATGTGCAGTTTATGTTTTTACCTTCGAGAAAACTTCTGTTTGATCAATATCTTCCAGCCCTTATCCCATGTTACTTGGGGTCAGCGCAACACGTTTTTTTCTTCCATTCTGTCCTGTCAACCATCACGCTATCACTAACTCGCTTTTTTTTCATATCACTCCTAATACAATCCATTCATCTTTTCTTTGGCCTCCCTCTCCCTGTCCATCCATCCACATTTATATTCATAACTCTTTTAGTTACGTGCATTTCATCCCTCCTCTTCATATGACCATACCAAGATAGCGGTTTCCTTTCAACTTCCAATCAATAAGATCAATAATTCTGTTAGTTCTCTTTTCTTGTACATAATTTTGAGAGCAGCTCCCAAACGCCTATGATTCAATGTGGGAGTTTCCCCATATCTTAAATTAATAACAAAAATATTTTTAGTTGTTTATTAAATAACTTTGTGTTTCAATTGATTTATGTTAGTTCGTCAAACAAAATGAATGACTGTTATTTGTTATAATAAAATATTTTTTTAGGAAGGATTTTCATCGTAGTATTTTATTTCAATAAAATTAAGATAAGAACAGAAAGGAACCTTGCACACTTATCTTTAAATAGTACTAAGATTACAGAAATGCGAACTGAAGCAATACAATGGTATAGTTAGTGAGAAGTGCCGTCAGGTGTAGTAAAAGACACACGTCTACGTAGAACAGTCGAAAGACACACATCTTATGGAACGATGCTCGGTACACGCGCCTCACATTCTTGCACAACTTCTTGTCTTCATCTGTAAATTACTTTATATTCATCAATCCATCAACCACGTGAGATAGCCAAAACAACTTTAAATCTCACATACCAGTACAATTCGAAAGTAAAATATAAGCACATGTATCCTGAGAATCCACCACAGCCATATAGAATGCCTCGCAAGATAGACTCAGAGCAGTTTGTAACGCCAAACTCTTGAATATCCAAAAATAAGCTATTGCCGTTGATGAAAATGATATATTTTGAAAAACAATTAGGTACACAAAACACGTTACCTTTTAAAAATATTTGTAAAAATTATCTACGATTGATGTTTTAAAGGAATACGTACAATAAGCTCGGTATCAGTACCATTAAGTGTTTTATAAATCACTATGAATATTTCATTAACACGTTCAATGCCACTACGATTTTCATGATGTCTTCGCGATGCCGCATACAGGTCACGTTGGACTCGCCAAGTGAGTCGCCGGCACTGGAATAAAATTAACGTGAACTCACAGGGTGAGTCGGTGGCAGTGAACGTGTTAAACAATAAGGTATGTAATATAATATGAACCGTATAGAAAAGTACCTGAAAAAGAAACGTCCTAATTATCTTCACTATATATAAGTTTTGTAATGCGCGTTTAATAGTCTATGGAGGCATGCGATCACACCTCCATTAAAAAGAGAGGATCTTCTGGCTAGAGGTGTCCGGTGGCCACGATAGATGATATTTGGACTGTTGTATATGTTAAAATCACGGCACGGAAAACTGTGATACCGCGATGCAGGTTTTCGTTAGCAGTTCGCTGCTGTCAGGATAGATGACGTTGCGGTTCTTTTTGCTGTCGTACAAATTTCGTTTCGTTTGCTTTTCTTGTGGCGGCAATTATGCCGCTACATCACTCCTCTCCGGAGACTGGAGGTCGATAGAGGATGAGTCGTTCATTTTGAGATACTAGTACTTGTCAGGCCAGTGGAAGGTTGGTTCCAGTAAATCGGAACCGGAAGTTGCAGAATTGACGGTGAGTCGGAACTGCCTGCCTGCCCCAGTGCGTCGGGGTGATAGTGCTGTGCTCCAGTTGCTAGATGAGGCACAGCACTGCGTTATGCTCGAGTGAATTGGACATGGTACCGTGCTGCGTTTTTGCGCCGGGTCGTCGGATGTGGATAAGCGTTGCTAGTTTATATTATTATAGCCCAATAGATTATATTTGGACTATTGTATATTATGTTCCAATCGCATGGAAAACTCAGAAACCACGATTCAGGATTTCGTTAGCAGTTCGTTGCTTACAGAATAGATAACGTTGTGGTTCTTTTTGTTGCCGTACAAATTTTTGTTCTTCTTGTGGCGACATTGATGCCGTTACAATTCCATTGGCATGGGACGGCTCGGTCCTTGGTTTACGATACTGAGAAATTAATTAGGAATATCCTGGCTTCCACGCTGTTTGATTTTGATGTGCCGTGCTTCACCGACGCTATCGATGTCTGGAAACTCGCTTGCCCGAATACTGGCCAACCTGACAAACCTTCTTCCCAGAGGGGATGGGACGAGCCGCTCTACAGAGTAGTCCAGAACAACTTACTGACGTCGTCTGCTACTAATACTGAGGGTGCGCACCTCCTGGCTATGGGAAAGTCGGATTCGGGTCTTTGGCTTCATGCACTCGTCGAACCTAGACACTTAGTTCGACCAGAACACTTTCCGCCACGCTGTATCATTACGTCTAGGAGCCCCATATTGTTCTTTTCATTGCTAGCACTGTGGCGAAGTTGTCAACAGCCTTGGGCACTACGGCCTCTTTTGTAGTCACAGTGTGGGCCGTTCACATCAACCGACAAGAGAGCTGCTGCTGCTGCTGGGAACGCCAACGGTGATGAGAGCTTGTCGGATTAGAAACTTCGTGGTAACTATATTTTCGAGCCGTTTGGAGCTAAAACCTTCAAGCCATGGGACTCTTGTGCTCACAGCCTTTTCATAGAAAGTTCCCGTGGCCCAATGAGTGGGTGGCTTTAACTTTGGCCAGCGGCCCAGTATTGCCAAACAACGTGTCAATCCCGCCAGTCCCTTGGGCACATTACCGGCTGACAGCGTTGAGGATGAATTTTACGATGCGATGTGTTAGTCTGTTGTCAATCTAAAAATAGTTTAAGTAATACGAAATAAATTTCATCTTTACCATTTGCTGAAACATTTTTATATAAATCTGGTAACTCCTTAATATCTGTTGATAGGTTTGTAACAACCTCTTGCGACACATTTCGAGTGTAGAATCTGATAACTCCAATCAACAACTTTAATCTGAAGTAACTTCATAAATCTGATTGCATAAACTATGTTAACGTCAAAATGTATTAATGCTACTTTACCAACTATGGCATAGAACACCATTTTTGGGTACAAAACGTAGTAATAAATGCAGAAGATAATATAGGTGCCAATGATTGCAGACACACTAATCCAGTTACTACTTATGAATTTCTTCGAATTCACTTCGTTATTGTGAAATCTATGAACTTCTTGAATGGTCAAAATGAACTGTACAAAACTTTTCGTTTCAAACAGATGACCCAAAAAATTAATGAAAAATCCACAAAAATTATAGCAGCCGTTGTAAAACAAAGAATTTATCAGAGTTTTTGAAATCAAAAATATTTTCAAATTCTCTAACTGATTCAAACGAAACAAATAGAAAGTCGAGCATATGGCTGTTCCACATAGTGATAGAATTTTATTGAAGATATTATTTGGAGATATGACGTCATTCTTTATGCGAAACTTAGGATTTAACAGAATGGTCTGCATTAGGGTGAAAGGTAAAAACATAGACTGCACATCTTTATCAACGATGTTTTTCGACAAAACTTTTATTTGATCATTGAGATCAATAACTCTGTTATTCCTTCTTTTCAAAAACATTATGTCAGGAAAACCGACCAATCGAAAATGTTTCCAATATGGGAGTTACCCCATTATTGTAAGTTATAAAGAGACTAAGTAAATTCAGTTATTCTTTATTAAAATGTTTTATATTCCTAGAGATTTATGATCATCAATCAATATTGTGAGTATGTCAGACTTGATATAAAATTAATATTTCGGGTTAGAGTAATAATCATTAGTTTTTATTTCAATAATGTAATGATAAAACATTACCCGTGGTGGTGGTAAAAACAGATCGTTTACTTATTTTTCCAGAAGAATCTTCACATTATTTTTTAATTTATTAATCAACATAGGATTTTACCACTTTTCAATATAAAATGTTAGATTAAGATCATGAGGAAGAGTGGGTTCCTGAAAATGGAAGTCGTGGTCGAGGCCGGCTCAGAAAGAGGACATTCTCAGAAAGGCAGGATCATTTGTACGCGTACCTTGGGGGTTCAATACGACGTGGGAGAAGAGTGTCTGGCAGGACTTGGGGAGGTTTTTGGCCAGTAGTGTGACAGCACCAAATATATTAATAAAATCGGTGAAAATAAAACTGATACATTAAAAATACATTTACGTTTACAGACATTCAGCTAACTACTTGTAAAATTTATGCGGATTTTACAATTTGATGAAATTATTATATTCTTAAAATAGCTCCATTAGAAAACGAAGGAAGTATAACATTTTGATTCATTTATTTTAATCTCCCTCATAACAGTATTGTATGTAAATTTTAGAGATGGCGCCAATACTCGCTATTATTCAGTTTTTGGCATTACTCGTCATTTTTTGGTTATTCGTTGAATACCGAAAAATTGTGTCTATAGGCACTATCATACTTTACTGAAACAGTCACAGAAAACATGGCCTTAAAATTTTTAAAAAACAAAGTCACAACTCTTTAACTAAAATAAAAATACAACCGACTTCCAAATAAAAAACACTACAAAGTATAAAATAACTTTAATTTCGGCAGACGGTGTTTTTTGTTGTTTTTTCGTTTTTTGACACCGACTTCCGAAATTAAAGTTATTTTATACTTTGTAGTGTTTTTTTATTTGGAAGTCGGTTGTATTTTTTTGTAAAAAGTTTTTTTTCTCACTTTTTAGTGGTTCACATGTGCTTACCCCTTTACAGCGTACCAGCATGATGTTATGTTATGAACTGGTGAAAACAATAGACAGACATGAGATTTCAGCAATCCCAGTTCATTTGCTATCATTTATTGAGGAGTTCTGTTGCCTATCTCCGAAGTTCTTCATCAGATCTTCACCAAATTGAACTGAAACTACTCCGAGAAAGTACTCTTCCAAAACCTACCCAAATCGCTTCTAGTGTGCCTATAAAATTTGAAAAGTTCTCTCTATTTCTCCAGGATCCCAGTATCAGATCCTGACTTGATGATCATGGGACCACCTGGGAAGTATACCCTTTCAAACAAAAAAAAAAAATCCAAATCGGTCCAGCCATCTTCGAGTAATCGGGGAACATACAAAAAAAAAAAAAAAAGGTTCCGACGGATTGAGAACCTCCTCCTTTTTTTGAAGTCGGTTAACAAGTGCGAGTCGGACTCTCACACGAAGGCTTCCGGGTCACAAACCGAAAAAAACACGTTTCTTGGATGGGGGGGCTCCCATACAAGAAACGTGTTTGTCATATTTGTTGTTATAGCGGCAATAGAAATACACACTCTGTGAAAACTACGGTTATTGAGATACAGCCCGCTGACAGACAGACATACGGATAGACGGACATTGGAGTCTTAGTAATACGGTTCTGTTGGTTACCTTTTGACAAGAATACTGACTACTTACGTACCTTTGCATAAATGATAGTTCTTATAACAGACAGATGTGTTGCTGGGGAGTTTGTTGCGCCACTTCTTCTTCCCAGCTAAAACACTAGGAAGTGGTGACGGGCGGGCTTCTTGGGGGACTGTCTTTATATAAAACTTTGACGTTCAAAAAGTGCTGGCACTCAGCCTAATTTGAATAAATGACCTTTGATTGATTTTGATTTTGGGTACGGAACTCTAAAAAGGATAACAAAAATCTGCAAAATTTGGCCGAATATTCAAATGATGGCAAAACAAAATTGTAAACATCCGATTTGGCCACCTTTTATAAAATCAAAGTTAATTGAACTAAATTAGTTAGGCTTTTTTATTAATAATTTAATATTTATAGTCCAAAGGGGGCAAATTGTGATGCAACAAGTGTAATAATAAATAAAAAAATATGTAAATTATTTTTTATATTCCTGTTTTTACATATGTCGAGTTATAATAGCGAGTATTCAACTATTCGCCATAGAGAATGGTGATTAATCGGCATTCGACTATTCGCTATAGCAAATATTCGCGGCATCTCTATTCAATTTATTGTAAGTTCGTATCTTACCTACATATAAATGTTAAGCACAAAGAAATTTAATCGCGCATTCGCGATTCAAAACCGCGAATTTCGCGTCGTAGCACTTAAGAAAACGGTAACAACGTATTATGGCCATGAAAAAAAGCCGCATTCTGAGCCCTAAAGCCCCAGTCGCATACGATCGGTTTCCTGATTAGGAATTGAGATTCAGAATTCCGTGAGATGTATGAGATGTATTCTTACTATCTGAGAATTTAATTCTGATTATTCTACACAGTATCTATACTGAGGGTTTCTATATTTCTGTCGATGAAGCTAAGACGGTGTGTATACAGCTTATGAGGAATAGGAACTGTCCAAGTAAGAAATATTTAAAATTAATTTACTACAGGTACACCTCAAAATGTCCGTAGATGTGACCGACCCCCAATTTCGCAAACTATTTATCTATGGCTAACTTCTGAAAATATAATAGATTTATTTATTTATTTAAAATTTATGTACAATAGTGGTACATGGGCGGACTTAATGCATCAAGGCATTCTCTACCAGTCAACCTTTGGGTTATAAAGACTATATTGTGGTAGGTGTACAATAAATAAAAATAAGATTCAAAATTGAATTTTAACAATTCGGAAAGAATATACAGATAATATATATAATACTAATAAAATACATATATATGCTAAAATAATAAACTAATAAATATGATATATAATAATCATACCGATTAACTTCGGCGTCGACTACGCTAAAGCGTTCGACAGCATCCACCACGATTCACTATTCAATGCCCTCCGCAACCAAAATATAGATACCACCTACGTCAACTTATTAAAAACTATATACCGTGATAGTACAGCAGCTATAAAAATTACTACCACCGGACCTTCCTTTCCTATTGAAAGAGGTGTCAAACAAGGCGACCCGCTGTCCCCCAAGCTGTTCACTGCCACCCTTGAAGAGGTTTTTAAAAAGTTAACCTGGTCTGATAAAGGCATTGTCGTCGGCGAAAAAAGGTTGACCAACCTGCGTTTCGCCGACGATATTGTCCTGTTTTCATCTTCGGCAGCTGAACTAGGTGAAATGCTGAGTGACTTAAATAAGGCAAGCCTCGAGATTGGACTTCGGATGAACATGTCAAAGACCAAACTCATGACAAACAGCGCCCAACAAAAACTGTATTTAGAAGGCGTGGAGATTGCATATGTACCAGAATACATATACCTCGGCCAAATAGTCTCATTCCAGGCGAGACAAGAAAAAGAAGTTGCTCGCCGCACCGACAACGCCTGGAAGAGCTATTGGTCGATGAAGGCTCTCATGAAAGGAGGCCTTCCAATTTGTCATAAGCGCAAATTGATGGACATGTGCATTCTCCCTATCCTTACATACGGTGCTCAAACCTGGTCTTTGACAGTTCAGCAGAGGTTCAAGCTTGAGGTTTGTCAGCGAGCAATGGAGCGCAGCATTCTGGGAGTCCGATTAATGGACCACGTTAGGAACACAGTGCTGCGTTCCAAAACAAAAATCGCCGACGTCACACAAAAAGCAGCCAAACTAAAGTGGGACTGGGCCGGCCACGTTTGCCGGATGTCGAACGGTTCATGGGCTAAAGCAACCACAATGTGGGTCCCAGAAAATGCCCGACGACATCGCGGGAGACCCAGGCGAAGATGGCGGGACGAACTTGACGCCTATCGGCCAGATTGGTCCAGACTTGCCCAAAGCCGGGAGGAATGGAAGGAAGAAAGGGAGGCCTTTGCCCTGCAGTGGGACACAAGTGGCTAAAAATAAAAATAAAAATAAATAATACCGATTAAGAGAATTCATAGTAATCATGACGAAGAACAACTAAGAATGACAAGCTTTTAAGTAGTGTTTTCGGATTTTACGCTTAAAGGAAAATTTTGACTCCGCCTTCTTGATGTCAAGGGGTAGCATATTCCAGAGTTTAATTGTAGAAATAGCGTAGGAATTAGACAAAAACCCGGTGCGGTGAGAAGGGATATGAAGAAGTAAGTTTTTAGATGCTCGAAGGTTGAGACTGTGAGAACTGCCCAACACTTTAAAATATTGTTTTAAATAATCAGGAGCACAAGGATCGTTCATGATAGATCATTTTTCAAATCCAATAGGTAATTTAAAAATAGTTTTTCGACAATTTAAACTACATGAGGCCGGGTTTCCAACCTGACTTACTAGAGAAGAAACACCGAAACAAACTCAGAAGTCAAAGCCTCTTCTAAAATGTATGCAATGGTAAACATGAATAAGTGAAATCGTACGAGAGCCATGTCATGTAGGTTAAGCTCTAAGGAGTTTTTTTTTGAGGAAAGGATCAAACAGATTTGAGTGTACCTGTATTTGTAGCGACATCTATGACGCCCCATATGAACTAAAGACCCGATATCACACAAATTCTTACATCGCGGCGTTAAGTTTCGCGGCGTAAGGCGAGGAGTCCTGGGACGCGGTGGTCCTCTTCTGCGAGACAGTTATCGCGCAGAAGGAGGCTGCGGAAAGGGAGAGGGAAATCTCGACCGCTCTTCCGGCCCGCAGCAGGCGCATAGGGCGTCGGAGGAGAGCATACGCTGCCTTGTCGGACTTGGGGATGTCCGTCGCCCCCCATTCATCCGGACCCGAGGTGGCGGCGCATAGTGTTCCCGTGCACCCCTCTTTGACGTAGCGGGGAGAGTCAAACACCTCATGGGTAGTGAGATGTTTGACTCTCTCTCTGTATTTGACGCAAGGTGGCCCGCAGAGGCGGGCCGGCACCAGCCGGGGATTATGGAAGTCGCATCCGTACCCGCGATCCCCGGCGTAGGTGGGAGATGGAACACCGGGGTGGTTTTAGTCAGTAAGAGTCTGACAGACCCTCCGCCCTGGGGCGGCGGAGGATATTCATGAGGATTTCCCCTCGATATAAAAAAGCGGTAAACTGTTAGACAATCATGTAATCCACCCGTAATAAAAAGACCCACACCTCACATGTTCAAATCAGAAACTTGGTGCTATAATTTGAACTTGAAAGAAGCTTTTGTTTTTCAGAGAGTCAAAAAGATCTATGTATTAACGTGCTACAGTCCAATCGATTGTTCAGTAAGATGACCGCGTCTTTGTAGACGCTACGCTACCAATGTCTTTGATGGGTGTAATCGTTACTTATGCTGTTGTTCTGTGGCAGTTCACGTTTATGCCAAGCTACTAACATTGTATCACACATGTATTCTATGAAGTGTTAGACAGATACCCGATCCAGAAATCGAACTCAAGACCTGAATGCTCTAAAGTAGATCTTGCGACCATTTGACCAAAGAAGCAATCGGTAAATAGTAATAAACATTTTTTCGAGACAAAACATTCTGTATTTTATTTTGGACCTTTCATAGCGCCTGTTCCGCAGATCTTGCAAAAAATTATCAGTTTATTGTACCTCATAACTAACTTTAATCGACCAGACTTCATTAAATCAACTTTATTTCTCGGTAGATGATATTAGATAGAAAGTTGCTATGTTGTGACAATTGTTGGCAGGTGAAGGGTAAAAATAAAGAATGATTAATTATTGTGTCTGATAAATGAAGAGTGAATTGACAGTGTTGAGTATAAAAGTGAATAGCTGTTGGAAAAGATAGATGGATTATTTGAAATATATTGGTAATATTGTAATAGTTGGCAGTTTTTGCATTGGTAGTTTTTTTATGCTTTTGTATGTTTTCATCTATTTCATATCCAGAATTTAAATTGTCATTTATATGCCCAAAATGATTCAAAGCCCGAATCCTAAGATTTACCAATCTAACAGGTAAAAGTCCGAACCTAAATTCTCTCTTTCACTTCTTTGGTAAATCTTTGACGGTAAACATAACGAACAATTCTTCTACTTTTTTGATGATTCTGTTCAAGTTTTACATGTTTCTTTGGTAAACCTAGGATTTACTGAGTTAAAGCCTATAAATAATCCAATGACTTACTGGTTTCAGGCTTGTTAAACTTTAGTTTTCCTTCCTGGGAAAAATATAATGTGCACTACATATAATAAAAACACTACTTACATATAATAAAATATCTCTTGCGTACTTGGCTCATCTCCCCGTGGCCAAATTTCGGCCCGGAGGATTATTTATCATTAATATTTTTAACTATCGTTAAAACAGATCAAGTCAGCTTGAAAATAAATGCACCTATACCTTTTTTAAACCAATCCTTAAATTGAACATATTCTAAGTTATTTTTCTAACACACTTTGCTCAGAAACCTAGTTAAAAGTACATTTTAATTTCCTTAATGTGCCTGTGAATATAACAACGTTGATACGATCAGTACATAATTATGAATACATTAAAACCAAATCGTTTTAACATGATTGCAGAGTCAGACATAAATCATTCCATCAGACTACGGGCAGTTGAAGATGTTTCAAAAACGAGAATGATTCCAAAGCCTTCATCCCAAATGTTCCTAAATAATCGGCTTGAAAATGAAGTTCAAAGAATGACGACATCTTTTAATTTCGCACTTCATTTGTTTTTCTCTTCAAAATATGAATGTAATCTTCTAATTTGTAATATGCTTGTTTACAAAGTGTACTTTTAACATAAGTTTTAAATTTTCTTTCATTTAGTGCCAATATGTCAGAAGGTATTTTGTTGTAACATTTAACACAATACCCCATGAAAGAAGTGTGGACTTTAGCTAATCTAAAAAATGGATGATCTAATTTGTCTTTATTTCTAGTATTAAAACAATGTAAATATGTAATCGAAAAAGTTAATAGTATTTATTCTCTTACAGACATTATGCCATGTTATAGACGCATTTTACCGCAGTTTGCTTTTAATTTATGTGGCAATCTTCACGTTCAAACGATTTGCATTATTAGGATGCAGTGTAAGTATTATCATCTTATCATCAGGATTGTTTCAATCATTAGCATTTTGTAAGATTGGTATTCGCTGAGTTGTAATATTAGGTGTCATTGTTTGTAACTTCTACATAACTCTTTTTGTCATTCTTCTGACCTTTTCCCGTCATATTTAGAGTCAGTTTATCTTCTTCATATATTTTGCCGTCACTTTGATCTGCTCCTTTCTAACTAAATAGTTAATTTTATCATTACAGCTATTTTATTTTTTCAAATATGTGTTTACTACTTTTCCAGGCTCCACCGTTTAGTATGCTCGTCTCATTTATTTGGCTGTTAAAAAACGTAGCACTTGTTGTAATACAAAGTATTAACTGTGAGAAGTTCTATATTACTGTTGAGGAAGCTGAGACGGCGTGTATACAACTGATGAAGAACGGGAACTGTCCAAGTATGAATAATTTATTTAGATACTATTATATGAAATCACCTTTCTATTTGTAAAAGAAAGGGCGAGAATCGAGTTGGCAGGTACAGCCAAATGCCATAGATTGACCTGAATATTATTAGACTTGTCACATATTATGTAGTGTGAGTTCGGTTTAACGTTCAGGTTTAAGCAATTACTTTCACATGATATGATGTTATTATATAAAATTCTTCCGTTACTGACTGACTGAGTGAGTAACTGACAGGCAAAACTACGCACCGCCGAAACTACTTGTCGTAGAAAGCTTAAATTTGGCATGCAGGTTGCTTGGGGAGTGTAAGGGAGCAAGAATTTCCTGGAATTTCTCCGAGAACGGGCAAAAACGGAATATGCTTACACGAAATCGCGGGCAAAAGCTAGTACATAATTTAAAGAAATATTTCTTTACAGAGAGCCTAAGCCATCTTTGCAAGAACGTGTTACAGGCGAATCGTGTGTTCAGTAAGATGACCGCGGGTGGTCTGTTCTATGTCGACGCTACGCTAACAATATGTTTGATGGGCGCTATCACCAATTATGCTGTTGTTATATTGCAGTTTACATTGTTGTAAAGTATTGTTTTGGGTAATAAACGTTGTTTCAAGTGTTATTGTTGTTTTGAAGGTACCGTACGTAAAAATTAAAAAGGGAGCTTTACAGGCTCACTCGTGTATCTGTCTGTCCGTCTTTCTCAGCCAGACCAGTCAACCGATTAAGTTAAAATTTGTACCCAAACATGGATACATAATGTAAATAAATAATTGTTTAAAATGACAGTGGCTCTGGAATAAGTTGCGTAGTGCCTCTGATCAATTTATCGATTCAAATTAAATGACTCTTTATAGTAAACCAGCACTTCACCCGCGATTTCGTCCACGCGGATATAGTACTTTCCTTTGAAAACTTAATCCCCTCTATGTATGGAATCCAATTCATCTTTACTACAGGGTAGGTAGTTTGTGTTTATTCATTTATTCACTATTTATTTATTTATTTATTCATTTAAATAATCGTAAAATAACCAACAGCTGTAAAAGGTTGATAGCAATTGTATATAAGACATAAAGCCAGTTACAGGTTCATACGGGTAAAAACAGAAAAATATATAGAAAACTTAGGACCGCTAACAAGCACAATAAAAAAAGAATATATCTATCACTTGTATCACTTGGGTACAATAAGCACCGGCACTTTTAAAAAAGTCAGCGTTCAGCCAAGTGCGTACAGAGTAGGTTTCAGTGGTAAATAGGTCAAATGAGAATTCAAATTGATAATTCGCTTAGCTATAGCATTAAGGTAAATTTCAATTGAGTGAATTTCCGAGGGTTTACTGGAATTTATAGCAGTTTGGGGAGGACAATAATTGGTAGGTACATTATTGTTAGGATCAAGAAAAGTAGAATAAAAGTGAGGAAAAAATACATTACAAATAGACTCGGGAGAAGAAATCGTCACATCACCTTTCTCGTTTTTTTATTACATTGTTATTTTTAACATACATATGTAAAGGGTGATTTTTTGCTGGTATCTTTTTGGTAACACTGTTTTTGACAGATCACGCGTGAATCGTGTCTTGCGTCATTGTCAAACTTGTTCAGTTTGGTCTATAATTTAACCATGAATCGACTTACGAACGAACAACGCTTGCAAATTATTGAATTTTACTATCAAAATGCATGCTCGGTTAAGAGAGTGCATCGCGCACTTCTTCCAATTTATGGGCAGTTTGGTCGGCCTACTGAGGCGGCGATTTTTTTTTGCCCAAAATTGGAAGAATTGGACATGCCTGACATGGGGTTTCAACAAGACGTTGCCACATGCCACGGCCACGGCACGCGAAACAATGGCCCAATTGAGAGCCGCCTCCGGTGAACAGTTTATCTCACGTTTTGGGCCCGTCAATTGGCCGCCTAGATCGTGTGATCTAACGCCTTTGGACTATTTCTTGTGGGGCCATGTTAAGGCTCATGTCTACAGGGATAAACCAACAACGATTGACGCACTGGGAGCCAATATTGAAGCATTTATTCGTGATATACCGGCTGATATGTTGGAGAGAGTGTGCCAAAATTGGGCCTTGCGAATGGGCCATCTAAACCGGAGCCGCGGCCAGCATTTGCATGAAATCATCTTCAAACATTAAATTATATTGATCGTTCTATCGATTCCAATAAAGATTTCATAAAATTTTTCAAATTTTTTGTGTTTTTTTTGAAAATCAAATCCTATACCTCTTAAAAAATCACCCGTTATATGTATTTCTAAACTATATAAATATGGTACATTGCTAATTAAAATCCATATTTTGCTTACCTACTCACTTTCAGCGTGCAAAAAAAATATCAAGATAACAACTACTAAAAAACAGGTACCTACCAGAGATCATTTTAAAACTATAATTACACATACTTTTTTCTGAGACCATGCAAGACAAAATTAAAAGATTTTTTTTTAAACTATAAGAAAGACGAAAGATGTAATTCTAATTTTCACCACGCGCACGTAGCGCCATTTGCAAATTCGCGCTATTTTCAAACTTCAAACAAACGTCAAAGATTGTTGCGACTTTCCGACTGATATTTAAAACAAAAAGTTTGTTTCATTATACCTACTGTACTGTTTTCTCGTAAATGTGTTGAAAAACGTTGTATGACACATGTGCTGAAATTGGTTTATACAAACTCGTGACTATAGTAAGCCCTTGATTTCGTCTCGGGCTTACATTCGAAAACTCGTTTGTAAAACCCAATTTACCGCACTAGTATCATAAATAACTATTTTTAATTGGGATACCTGAGGCTTTGCGCTTAATCCGATGAATTATTCATTTATTTATTTATTTATAATTGGCTAACAAACAACTGCATATACTGTACAAATGTTTAAATAATGATTTTCTATTTACTGAGGAGATTATTACAATTTCTTATAGGTTAGTACCGCATGCCCCATAAAAGATGAAACTAAATTGCTGCAAGTTTACATTTTGTTTTAAATTATTTAAAAAAGACTAGTAAAAAAAATTACAAACCTAACATAACAAAAAAAAATACAAAATTAAAATAAAAATATAGAAAAAAAAAAAAAACTTAAAACAAATTCTAAACATTGTTAATACTCTGTGGAACCTGCTAAACGGGTCAAAATGCACATTAACCAGATCGCTGAAGCTGTTAAATAGTTTGCTAAGCCGAGGGACGCTAGAGCTTGTGCCAAGTACTGTTCTACGGGGAGGGGGGTATAATGGAGTTATAGAAGCAGGAGCACAAAACCAGAACCTGCCAAGTAGCTGGGGACAATCAATTTTTGACCGGAGTATTTTATAAAGAAAAATGGAATCAGCGATTCTTCTACGCTTCTCCAATGATATCATCTTAAAATAAGAAAGTCTGGCTTCACAAGACCGTTTTCTTTTGGCGATACCGCTAGCTCAAGCTATATGCCCACAGAAATCTCTTTTGGATTCGCTCTAATCTCAAATTATGCGTGGGATAGTGAGGTCGCCAGATTGTGTTTCAGTATTCCAAGATACTGCGTACAATACTTGGTACCGCTTGGTACCGCTGCGCTTCAAAATGGCAACGTTTCTGATTACGAATCCCAGCATTCTAGAGGCCTTTTTAATAAAACTTTCGACATGAGGTACAAAGTCAGAGCATTATCAAAAATAACTCCCAAATCCCTTACTTGATTAAACATCGCTCTGAAGCAATCCAGCATCATCCATAATTCAAGAGAACTTCAGATCGTCTGCATAAATAAAACATTCAAAGTGTGTGACAGCGAGGGATTTCATTAGCATACATTAAAAAAATCGGACCGACATGTGAGCCTTGAGGTACCCCCGAGGTGGTCTCGTAGGTGCCTGATTGGAAACCATTAACTGCGACAAAGAAGAATCGATTTTCAAGATATGATTTAAGCCAGAAATAAAGTGTACCAGTTATTCCGTATGAAGCAAGCTTTGACGGAAGTATTTGGTGAGGAACACTGTCAAAAGCTTGCTGAAATCTTGCCAGAGTCAATGGCCTCCGTTAACATTTCTGTAAAGGTCGCAAGGTTAGTGCTAGTTGACCTAGAACCCACGAAACCATGCTGAGAATCGCTTAAGTAAAGCTTAAAGTGTGATTGAATATAGGGACAAATAAGGGACTCAAAAATCATGACGACAATGATTAATGTGGTCTTTTTCATCGCTTTTATAAATCGGCACAACTTTTGCTTTTTACCAGGTGTCTGGAAAAACGCCTTAGCTGAGAAATTTGTTAAAAATTATTAATAACGGGTAAACCAAAAAGATTTGGAAATAAAATTGGTGGAATACCATCAGGGCCAGCGCCTTTGCGAGTATACAATCCCTTAAGTTTATTGAGTAAGCTCTCGCATTATATTATGTATTTTGATAAATTATTATAACTCTAGGCCCTGTTGGTAGCGATTTAAATTAAATGTTAAAAAAGTCCAAATCGACGCAAAAGGAATCGTCGACAAAGCTAGTTTATCATTAACAATAATAAATCGACATAAATAATTGATTCATACTTAGAAACTTTTAATTTCACTAATGCACTAAGGTAAACATTGATACTATCAAGATATTAAATATTTTATAAATGCATTAGTGTTAGTAATATGACAGAGTCGTAAGTAATCGATACAAACAACCTATAGCAGTTGAACATAATAACAATGTTCCAAATTCATCGAATAGAAAATGAAGTTCAAAGAATAGCAAACCCTTTTAATTTTGCACTTTATTTGTTTTTCTCTTCAAAGCATATTGTTCAAAATAATCATATTTATCCAAGAGGAAATAAGTATCGGTTGACCACTTTTTGCTTCATGCTCTTCATGAATGCGTTGTGCATGTATCGCATATTCACAGTCGACATCACAAACGTTAAAATGAAGCGTTTTGAAAATTTGTTCATTCATTTTGTCAGTGTTCTTTACTACCTTGTCCATGCAATTAGTTTTACAATGTTATTCATCCTGGATTTTATGTACAAGAACGACAACGTCTTTCTTATTTTGAATCTTCAAATTATCCATAAGAGCGTCGATTTCAGTAAAAATATTCGAAATTATATTATATGGAACTGGATATCAATGTTAACTATCATTTGTACTGATATATCGATATATACTATCTATTTTTCTTGTTTTGATGGCATGAGTTTGCTCGAAATTAGCATTGACTTTTTCTGTGACATAATGATTACCGCTTTCGATGTCAATTATGTTGTTGCCATCCGATTTTTAATATTATTAAAAAAATATCTAGATGAATGGCTTAAAGATATCATGATGTTGAATAACAGTCAAGAAAATTATGAAAAATGTCTAAAATTATTTGGTATTTACCAGAATATAATAAAAACCTTCAATCTGTACAAATCAATCTTCCAGATATTGGTAAGTCTATATATACTTTTTTACTTGAGATTATCATTTTCTTTGAAATTTCAATCTTAGAAATTCATCATCGGAAAAATCAAAAACTAACTAGTGAATCCTGTATTTTATTTTACAGACTCTAGGACACGTATTTGACACATGTTTTCGAAGTTTAGTTTTCTTTTATCTGATTCTCTTCAGATTGAAGCGAATGGCAATCGGAGACGATGTAAGTATTACATTGGAGACATGTATGTATATTCTAGTGCTTTTTACTCTGGTGAAGGTTACGAAATTCCACTAGATGCAAGTTGCAAGTTGTGGCCAAGTCCTTTTCGGACACGCACGTAAAGAGTTTCGTAGATGACGGTGATGTTGATTACGGAGGCCAAAGAGTATGCATTCAAAATCGCCGTCACAATCTCCTATTGGAAGTCACAGTACAATCCTCTTTTCACCAAATAGGGAGAGAGGATCATGTGGTCATCCTCTGTATCTAGATTATCGAAATCAGATGGACAGTCCTCCCTTAAAAAATACTAGTATTTAATTGCATCGGCGGTGATGATGCTGATTTGTGCTTGGCCTACAGAATGGCATGTATGAGAGAAAATCTGTTTTCATTCCCAGGTCTCGCCGTTACATAATCTGAATACAGCGAGTTGGTTGTCAAAGAATATAGTGCTTGTTGTTATGCATATCATATGTTGTGAGAAGTTTTATCAAACTGTTGAGGAAGCTGAAGCAGTGTGCATACAACTTGTAAAGGTCGGGAGCTGTCCAAGTAAGATAAATTTATATACTAAACCTCATTACTTTAGTAGAAGTTTTACAACAATAACTTAATGAGTTTTATTTCAGTAGTTCGAATGACCTTGGACCACTTCAAGGTCCAATAGTAAAACTTGTTGATGAAAAGGATAATAATAAAGTATGAAAAAGTTTTTCTGAAGATGATTTCCCATAAATTTCAAGTTAATCTATCAATTAATCAATCCCCTGGATTTTTCTCTAATTAGGGTCAGGGTCAGCCCTCCCGATATGTTTTCGAGTTTTCGACACTTTTGGAGATTTTGCATCATTTCCGGCGTTAATCCCATCCCACAAGGAAGGAGAAAAATAAATTGCCTTCCTTAATGGCCAACTAATCGACAGGAGATTAACAAATCTATGCTTCGCCGACGAAATTGTCCTTTTCTCTTCATCGGCAGCTGAGTTTAGTCTTATGCTCGAACAACTGACCCACGCTAGCGTCGAGATCAGACTCAAAATGAATATGATGAAAACAAAATTAATGACAAATAGCACGAAGTGCAAAGTAGACATTGAGGGTGTTGAGGTTGAATATGTCCATGAGTATATATGTATATCTCGGCCAAATAGTCTCATTAAAAAATAAAGAAATTGCTCGACGTACCAAAAACGCCTGGAAGAGCTATTGGTCGATAAAATACCTAATGAAAGCACCACTTCTACATCCTCCCCATCCTCACCTACAGAGCACAAACGTGGTCATTAACGCAACCCGCTTTCGGGGTCTGCCAACGAGCAATAAAACGAAGAATCCTCGGATTCCGAATTACAGACCGTATTAGAAACAGTGTGCTTTATTTCAATACTCAAATCGCAAATGTTGGCAAAACAGCTGCCAAATTAAAATGGATCTAGGCGGGTCATATTTGCCGTATACCACGGAAAAAGTAGGCGAAAGTAGCCACGGACTGGGTTCCAACTGGGAGCCGGCGACGCGGTAGACCCAGGAGGAGATGGCGAGACGAGCTGGACTCCTACCTAAAAGATTAATAATAATAATAAAAACCGAAGGTTTTCTCTGTGCAATTATGGACGAAGTTATCATGACGAATAACTACCGGAGATTTATTGTGAAGGACGGCACGGTTGACATATGTCGGGCATGTCACCGTCCGGGAGAATCGATTCGCCACATTGTCTCTGGTTGTTCTCGTCTAGCTAACGGAGAATACTTGCATAGGCACAACCTTGTAGCCAGGATTATCCATCAGCAACTTGCTCTGAAATACTATCTTGTGGAATCGGAGGTGCCGTACTACAGGTATGCGCCCGACCCAGTTCTTGATAATGGCAATATCACATTGTACTGGGATCGGTCCATCATCACTGACAGGACTATTGTTGCCAATAAGCCTGATATAGTGGTGGTGGACCGAATCGAGAGGCGTGCAATGATTGTAAACTTACCGTTCCGCATGACAAGAACCTCGTGAAAGCCGAGAAAGATAAACAAATCAAATATATTGACTTGGCTCGCGAGGTTGTCGACATGTGGGATGTGGACTCAGCAATCATTGTACCGATATCCACGATCGTCGGTGATAAGACTGCAAATCCCACGGAAGTGTGGAGGTCGAGGCTTTTTAAATGCTAAGACTCTCCACAACCGCGAGATGTGCAGTCTCAGAGAATATTTTCTCAAAGTCGATGTGGGTATGCACCGAGATGTGGTTACAGTGGACAAGGGACTGACCCCGTTGTCCATGGCTAAAGAGAACTGGCGCAAACCTGTGATACTTACCACAGATGACCGCAAGGAGGTATGGAAAGGCAAGGAGCTTCACGAGCGCTACTATCGGGCTCTTTATGGGTCCGATGTAGATTTCTCAGCGTCCGTGGCCTGGCTATGTGTTGGTGATCTCTTCGGGGAAACCGAAGGTTTTGTCTGTGCGATTATGGACGAAGTTATCTTGACGAACAACTACCGGAGGCATATTATGAAGGACAGGACGGTTGACGTGTGTCGGGATTGCCACCGTCCGGGTGAGTTCGTCAGACATATTATTTCTGGTTGTTCTCGTCTTGTTAACGGCGAGTACTAGCACAGGCATAACCAAGTGGCCAGAATTATTCACCAGCAACTTGCTTTGAAATACAAAGTTGTGGATTCCGAAGTACCATATTAAAAGTATGTGCCCGACCCAGTTCTCGAAAATGACCATGTCACGTTTTACCCGATTAGCGCGCCGCACAATGATTGTCGATATTAACATCCCGCATGACGAGAACCTCGTGAAGGCTGAGAAATAAAAACAAATCAAGTATCTCGACGTAGCACACGAGGTTGTCGACATGTGGAATGTGGACTCGGCTGTCATTGTGCCGTTTGTCGTTACGGCCAATGGCCTCATGGCCAAAAGCTTCGAGGACCATCTGTCGAAGCTGGCGTTACGCGGTTGGATAAAGGGCCTGATACAGAAGGCAGTACTCCTTGATACGTCTCGTATTGTGAGGAGGTTCCTTTCTCTGGAGCTCTAACCACTGACCGACCTTGCTCCCGACACCGGCGGACTACTGCTTTTTATATTTTTAAATGTTTTTTTAATGTGTGTGTTTTTTTAAGAAATGTTTAAAAATGTAATTAGTATGTAAGTGAAATAAAAAAAGAGAATAATAATAATATATTTCACCAAAAAAACAAACACAAAAGTTCTCAATAAGGCTAAAAAAATTACAGGCTTTATTATATATTAAAAGAAAAGAAAAAAAAAAGTAATAATTAGATTCGGGTAGCCCAGAATAGACCAGAAGGGAAAAAAGGAAGGGAGGCCTTTGCCCTGCAGTGGGACACCACGGGCTTATAGTAATAAAATTAATGGCCAAGACCTGTCTAGTCATATGGTCTTCACTATGGCTCATTAGGTGACCGATTTTCTCATGCTGTTTTCTCAATTTTTTTTCTGTATTTAAGCTACTGCATGAATTTGAAGTCTGTGAATAAAAAAATATATTTTCTTACAGAAAGTCACAAACATCTGTGCAAGAACGTGCTCCATACAAATCGCATGTTCAACAAGTTGACTGCGTGTGGTCTCTTCTATGTGGACGCTACACTTGCACTCGTTTTGATGGGTTTCATCACTAATTACTGCATTGTTATGTTGCAGTTCTTTATTTTGTAAAGTAATATTACTTATTTGTTTTTTTTGTATGGAACATACACTCCAAATGACTCCTCCTACTCTGGGCGGAACAAAAGGGAGTGTCAGACTCAATAACTAAAACTCACCCGTTTTCCTCCAAATGCCCTTTGCGTTCCAGAGCAGCAGTAACTTCTTCAAACAATTCTGCATCTGACTTAATGCTCTAGGAATTCTCAACCAGTTAACCAAGGGTGGTGACGAGATAAGATGGCTCGTGCATTGTTTAATAAGTTCAAAAAAGGAAATCAATAAAAGTTTAGACTTGCATTTGTAATTAAGATAAAGACTATTCATTATTGGTAGTGAGTTAAGTAACCGAAGCCTTAGCAGTTTTACAACACATGACGTACAACTTAAGATAAATAAACGTTATTTCACAATATTGGAAGTTTTTTTTACCAAGATGACATCGAAAATTGTAATAAAACTACAGTATTTGTAGTAATAAACTCAAAAAGGCGCAAAGGGAGACTGGCATCTACTATGAAGACACCGCATGCGTCCATTTTATTGAAAGTAGCATTCTGCACTCGTTGTACGTTCTTGCATACTCTTCTCTGTGTATCTAAAAATAATATTGTGAAAGTGTTAATTTACGTTCATTTACGTTTAAAGTAGCACATCATTGTAACCACTCTCTCATCCATAATTTTGTAGACTTAGGGACTTCATACACAAAGCGTTCAGGGCGCGCAGCGGGCGCAAACAGGGCGCTGTAATGAAAACGTATGACGTCTGTCCACGCACTCGCGACGCTAAGTATATTTCGTTTGTTTCACGTCATATATTTTATCTTTTCAGCGCTCTATCCGCGCGCCAAATATTTTGCATTTATGATTACATCATCTTTGACAGACGTCATCCTAGTGGTTACTTCGTTTCGACCAATACTGAGTTTTGCAGAATCCTTCCTGCCATTTTTATTTTTGGGCCTTCCTCCTTTCCCATAGTCCTCGTTAAGTCAATACCCTCAATGGTCTTACTTACTTACTAAGTGCCGAAACCAAACCCTCTAATAGAATAGGCGTTAAGCCAAATTACTTTTCGTGTTCAGTTTTATTCATTCATATTCCTGTTCTTAATTGTACATAAATTATGTACACCGGCAAGCTTTACCCAAAATTGGGTTTTCGAACAGCAAACCTTAATTCGAGAGTGACTTATCATTAAAAAGCTGGAATTATTACCTGACAGTCCTCTTCTCTTTGCGAACATAATCATAGTACTATGAACTTCTCTAGTAGTACTATAAAATCTCTCGCATTCAATACACAATGATGTCAGTATCACCATATTCTTCATGAACCATATCTGAGTAATTACTATTAATATGGAAATCTGGAATGAGACACATCATCATATTATAATATTATTGTAATATCAAAATAGTCTGTAGTCTATAGTATTTTATTACCAATGCCATCTATGGTAATGTACTCTATTTACTAGTTACATGGACTATAGAGTCAGATGTCCATGTAACTAGTTCTTAATAAAAAGTTCGTCCATATTGTCTCACAGAACGATTTTTGATTATTTTATCGGCCCAGATAAGCCGTTTTAAGGAATCAAATGTGTATAAATATACTCATTTGATTCTGATTAGGTTGGATTAGCGAGCATAGATGAAATTCAAAAACAGCTGAAACACTATTTTATCTTGAATAAAGTGTTCGAAAATTTTTAAAACACATGGCCGCCAACCCTTTCTTGAATAACGTTCCAAAGCTTAAAAGACGCGAGAATTATCATGAGTATGCCTTTGCAGCGAAGAATCTGCCTGTTTTGGAAGGCGCAGCAAGTTTAATTAAGTAAGAAAAAACAGATGAAGAAGCCGCAGATGATGCAAAGACCAAATCTAAATTAATTCTAACCTATGATCCGTCACCATATGTTTTTATGAAAGATGCAGCAAGTACACGGAATTTGTGGCAAAAACTACAGGCTATGTTCGATGATAAGACAAAACTAATTGACCTTGCCGGAAACGATGACTCGGAAACAGGAAGTGCTTTTTTGAGCAGAGGGCAACGCAATTATCAATACTTTAAAATTGGCAGCATTGTCTAGAATTAAAATTCAAATCAACACGGCGAATTGTCTTTGACCAAAAATCAAATGCAAAAAAAAACTGAGTAAGCAAACATCAAGTGTTATGTAAAAAGTTTGGTCACTTTAATAGCACAATTTAAACAAAGTGACCAACAGCAAGTTAAGAAGACGACACGTTTCCGGCGGTTTTCTTAAGTGGAAATTACAGTTAACAAGATCTCTATAGATAGCGGCGCGAGTGTCCACATGACAGCAGATCATGAGTAATCATGATACAAAATGCGTGTTATACACCGACCTAATCAGAATGCCATGCACGTATCGTGTTCGGGTGAAGTGGACATAATAATAACCACGCCAAGTTGCAAGTACAAAGTTACTTTGAAAGATGTGTTGTGCGTCCCTAACCTAACAACTAATTTGAAATCAATTAGTCAGCTCATCAGAAATGGCAACAGTGTGGAGTTTAAAGAAAAGTGCTACTATGTTTACAACAAAGAAAACCACTTAGTGGTTCTGGTAAATCAAGTTGATGGTGTCGATAAGCTGCTGATAGAACATAAACAATGTTTAGGTATTTACATCTCCTTCTGCAGCAGCTAGCAGTAGAGTCTGGCATAGGAGGCTTGGACATTTGAATATAAACGACCAAAACAAGATGAAGGATGGAGCAGACACAGGAAAATCATCTTCAAGTCAGTAATCAACAAAAAACACATGCACAGTATGCTGTGAAGGGAAACAAACACGTTTGCCATTTGGTCATAAGGGTATAAGGTGCAGCAAGCCACTGGATATAGTACATGCTGATGTTTGTAGGCCCATGGAGTGCGATTCAATTGGAAGTTCAAGGCATTCCTTATTTTTGTTTACGACTTTTAATGGCATTTGTTTATTTTCTCAAAGACAAAAGTGAAATATTGAGACATTTTAAAGAATTTAAAAGTATGGTAGAAAATTAACAAAACAGTAAAATTAAAACATCCATATTAGCTTTACATCTCTGGATTACTAATGCCATCTATGGTAAAGTACTCTGTTTTGTGTATGGTCAGATGTCCTTGTATCTAGTTTTTAACTTATACAGGTGATTTTTAAAGTGGACGTGGGTTTTGATAAAAATGACCACTTTCTTTTAGTTTTCCATATGTATTATTACTCTTCCCGGAAATAGATCCTTATTAATGACACTTTTGCATGGTGTCATAATATAGGGTGTTTTTTTTTCAAAACCAGTCGTTTTTTCAAAAAGAAATAATACAGTTTTAGTTTGTATCAAAATCGGGCTCGAGACCTTTTAGTGTTTTTCGATATTCCTTATAGTTTCGGATTTGTCCATCCACGCGCCCTTTAAAAATTCAACCTGTATATATCCTCTATTACCTAGAGGAGAAAGCGTTTAATGTTTACGTTATTAACGTTTCTAATTAAAATACTGTTAAATTAAACACAACATTCTGTCTATTACCATACAACGTGGCAATTTCACCAGTCTCTTATGCAGATTATCTGATGAAAACGTTGAGGACGAATTTTTTGATGCTATACTTTAGTTTGTTGTTAGTTTATGTTATTTTATTTGTCTATTTTAGATAAAAATAATATGATTTATTAATACAAATACTTACACTGAGCCCTTCGCCCAAAACAAGCTTCATGTTTAGTATAACCGCTATATTCATCAGACCATGGGAAACTGCGAATGTTGTGTAAAATAAAATCTGAAAGTAAGTTTTACAAATTTAAAAGGCAATAATTGTCAATCCAACTTTTAAGGTTTCGGTAAGTATCGTAATATTTTTTTACTCTTATTATTTGAAAATTAAATTAGAAAGATTTGAATGCATGAATTATAAGAGGGTGGCATTGGGGCGAAGTTGATGACGAGAAAAGGAGACAGATAATACCTGTCACAAAATCTTACCAATTTATTAAACATTTGCTCGACGGTTTTGTAAATCTGTAAAATGTTCGAATAAACATCAATCATACGTTCCCAAAAAGACTCAGGTTTTGAATTTCCTGCTTTCTGAGCATCTTCGGTCCAAACACGAAGAGCTTTGCATGTCACCTTGATTACAAACTTAGCATACACTATATTAACATCGAAAGTCATGCTGAAGTAGAAATAGGCCATGTCGATGATATTTATGTGAGGAAAGAACATAAAACTCATATAGGAGATGGATCCAATTATGATACAGTTTATTGCGATGACTGATACCCAGTTTTGAACTGTAAAGATGAAGAGATTTTTGCTGGTAATATTTAGAGATCTAAGCACGTATTGGAGTTTTAAGACTAGTAGTATATTGGTATCACTCCACTTGATATTATTATAGTAATTCAAAATGAAACCGTAAGAGTAGCTACAGAAGTCATAAAAACTGCCCCAGTCGAAAATTAAACTAAAAGTTTCCCAGTCAGTGACGGAGATAAACACGCGGTACAAGTCAATAGACCGGAATAGAATGAAGACAAAAACTCCGATGAAGTTGTAAAGATAGCTATTAGACGTGATGAAGTTATCACGAATAGTATACTTAGAACAGATGAGCAGAGATTGCATTAGATTCAACGGCTTCAGAACTTCCTGAAAATCTTTTTCGATATAATTGTCGAGTAAGATTTCACTTTTGTACGCGATTTTAGGAATATTGTTCATTGGAATAGAGTCTAATTTTAATAGTCGTTTGACTCTTAACTTGATGAACGCGCATGTTAGACCGTGCATGACGATGTTTTAAATAAAATAATATGGAAGTTCATCAAAGCCATTATGAATGCAATTATTCATTCGATATCCGTTTGGTATATGGAAGTATGATTGTTTGAAATTAGATTAAATGGTTAAGTAATTGGTTATTGCAACTGAATAGGGCAATAAAGGCGTCGGGTGATGACGGAATTGCGGCCGAACTCCTGAATGCGGGTGGAAAACCAATGCTTAAGGCCCTTCATAAAACGACTTGTGCCTCCCGAAAAAGCTGAATTTCGAAAAGGCACAAGCAGGTAGACCACATTCATACGCTGCGGCAGGTTATACAGAAGACCGACGAGTATAATCTGCCTCTGCTTGGCGTTTGTGGACTACGTGAAAGTATTCGATTCGATTGAGACTTGGGCTGTGCTGCAGTTTCTCCATCGGTGCTAGATCGATTATCGGTACATCGAGGTGCTGAAGTGTTTGTACGAAAACACCACCATGTCAGTCTGACTTCAAAATCAAACCTATCCTCTTGCAGTGGGATGTAAAGTGTATGTAAATACCCACTCCTATCAAAATCGGAGACTCTACACAAGTTGTAAACGAGTACGCCAAACGGTCCTGCAGACCAAAGAGGTCAACCATCGAATCCGACTGGGCTGGGCAGCGTTCGGGAAGATGTGTGGTATCTTCTCAACTCACATACCACCGAGTCTCAATACGAAAGTCTACGAGCAGTGCATGTTGCCAGTGATGAATTATGGAACTGAAACGTGGACGCTCACAATGGGTCTCATCAGAACGCTTACAGTCACCCAAAGGGTAATGGAGAGGGCAATGCTTGGAGTTTCCTTGCGTGATCGAATCAGGAATGACGATATCTGCAAGAGAACCAAGGCTACCGACATAGCCTGAAGGTTCTCCAAACTTAAGTGGCAGTGGCAGGGCAAATGGCTCGCAAAACAGATATTCGATAAGCTGAATAGTTCTGGAGTGGCGACCGCATACTGGAAGACCCAGCGTGGGAGACCACAAGGTGGACCGATGCTTTGTTGAGGATCGCGTGTAGCCGATGGATGCGATATGCGCAGGGCCAGTTCTTGTGGCGACACTTGAGGGAAGCCTATGTTCAGTAATGCACGTGTTTCAGTTGATATTATAATGATGATGAGATAAATAAAACATTTTTTGTTGTAGCACAACGACAACTAAAAAAATAAAAATATTACAATAATATGCTTTCAACACATTTGCTCAAAAAATGCATTTACGAAGCATGTATACATTGTTCAAAAGTAAAAAATTACACGCCATACAATGGAACGTGCGGTAAAATAGGTACTCCAGCGCCGTGCGTATCCTTTACGGTTTTATTTTTTTAATTTCCATTTAAAGAACAAGAATTCCACCGAAGAGTTTTACGTTACTAGAATAAATAGGCTGAATGAAACCTCCTTGGAAGGGCTTTTGCTCAATACGTTTGTCTCACTTTAATACTAAAGAGAAAATGAGACGAAATATGTAGTTCTAATTTTCACCACAAGCATGTGGCGCCATTTGAAAATTCGCGCTATTTTCATAAGACACGTCAAATGTATTTGTCTACTAGTTTGTAAAAACCAACTTACCGCACTAGTATCATACTAGTCCGGTAAGTTGGTTTTTTGACTATAGTCAAATTTTTGGATACTGGTGGTGACGAATTACATTTTAAGGTCACAGTGAAGGTTGTGATTTCTTATGTACCAGGGTGCATTGACAGCATCCCTGAGTACCTACTTTATTTTTGAATTTTTGGATTATTTTGACGTTGCTTTGTTTAGTGCAGCCCCTAAGTTGGATACCATACGTCCAAATTGGCATCAGAATATGCTTGATAGACAGGATTTCGTTCCGAGTAACCAATACATACTTTTATAACGTATATCGAGTTCCTGTCTTTTCTTTTTGACATGAGCTTTCCAACGCAACTTGGCGTCGAGAGTTATGCCAAGGTATTTGGCTGTACATATTAGCATAAGGTTCTTACATCTCATTTATGTAGATTGGGTGATAGTCCAAGTGTTTGTTTGTGAAGTCAATGTGAATTGATTTTCACTCATTCAGTTTGACGCCGACAAAGAGGTAAAATAAAATCTTGAAATACATTTTTTTAGGGTGGCCCCCTTACATGTAAAGTGGCGACGATATTTTTTTAGTAGCATAAATAACGAATTTAAAAGGAAAACTACCACCGCTACCTAGGATTAACGAGTTTATGAGTAATAGTCGAACAACTTATAAAAAGGAACTGGGTAAGTAAAAAAAATCCTAATAATTCCATAGAAAATTACTTAAAACCAATTGCATTTGTAACTTTGTAATATTGATAACATTAGTTTAACATTACATTCGTTTTTAGTTTTTACTATTTTTTTGGCATGATTTAGGTCCGACACGTATTTGGCCGGTTTTACTTGTTAGTACGCGAATACACCTTGGAACTCAAATAACCCTGAATTACCCTTACTTATATTTTCAATTACGGAAAGTAACCATCATTATTATTTAATAAACATTACTGTAGTGGTTCTATATTTTTTGTGAGTGTTTTCGAAAAGATGTCTCACAAAGGAAGGGATAACAGAATTATTGATCTGAGTCAACAAACTGAGGTTTTAAGGAAGAATATTGTTGATAATGATGTGCAGTCTATGTTTCTGCCATTCACCTTATTGCAAACCATTTTGTTAAGTCCCGAAGTATTCGATCAAGAATAATGTTATAACCCCAAATAATAATAATAATAATAATAAGCCCCCTAAACAACCACACGTCCTGATTGACCATCTAATCACGTGGGGGGCGGACACATGAATGAGAGATTACTGGCGTGGCTAACGTGGCTCTGGACACCCATTTAACATGGAGACTAGATCAACGAAAAAACGTATAGGACCGCTACCCGAGGACAATCGTCGGGGCGCACCTGGGGCCGATGCTGGGTGTCACAGCATACGACCCATCGGCGGTGGGGGACTGAGCAGGCGGGTTCTCCCCGATAAAAATACTACAGCCGAACTGACAGACAGACTAGACATTAGGGACGATATTAGAGCAGTTACATCTGCCGAGGATGTTTCGCAGGCGGCGTCAGTTACTCAGCCTGCGACCACCAAGGCAGGAAAACCCAGAGTACGCATGAAATGGACTGAAGAAATGAACATATTCATCATGCGCACATACTTCTATATCACGAAACTTGAAGAGGACAAAACAATGTACTGCACACAACTATTCGAAAAATTTAAATTACAATACCCAGATATGTTAGTAACAGAACAGAGAATAGCAGATCAAAGACGAGTTATTATCAGAAATAAGCTATTATCAGATGACAAATTAAAAATAATTAAAGTTGAAATAGCAGAACAACTTAAAAAAGAAGAAGAAGAAAGTACGCATTCTACACAACAGATTAACTCTTTGCAGATAACCCAATCAATCACACCTTGTAATCTTTCCTCACAATACCAGACTAGTCCAGGGACTGAATACTTAGATGACTTACTAACCAACAACACACCACTCAGTAGTCAATCAACCATAGATAATTCTGCATTAATAGAAACACAAACGGAATTTGACCCTGCTTTAAAAGAGACATTAAATAATGAACTAGAAACACATTTATTAAATTACAATGGAATAGATCCCGCATGTAGACCTTTATTACCCAAAATGCGTCCAACTCGTAAATTATCGGAGTATATTTAACCAAAAAATTATCCCACTTAAACTTTCATCTCAAGAAAACTTATCCGATACGCATTCATTAATTTATTGCATAGCTCTTACAGTCGCGAAATATTTTTAATTAAAAATTAATTTAGACAGGTCTAACCATAAAACGAAAATAATAAACGAGCCACCATGGCAAAAAAGATTAGTAACCGACATGGATCTACTAAGAAAAGACATTAATAGATTAACACAATATAAAAATGGTAACACATCAAGAAAACTAGAAAACAAAGTCAAACAAATTATTGCAAAGACCAAACAACATAGCTCACATGAAAATTTTAATAAAAGAATAGAAGATCACTTAGACACATTAAAACAAAAACTCTTGGTCAAGAGCCATAGGTTAGCAAGATATAAAAAAGCCAAAGAAAGAAAAGATAATAATAGACTGTTTACAATAAGTGAGAAACAATTTTACAGAAAGCTTAAAGGTAACGATACCACAGTCATAAACTCTCCATCGGTAGATACCCTAAAAGAGTTCTGGCAAGGAATATGGTCAGACAGCGCTGAACATAATAAAGAAGCGAGATGGATAAAAGAAGAAATAGATAGATCAGAAACAGTAGAAGAAATGCCGTATGAAGATATAGATCCACTTGAATTAAATACAATTATAAATAAAACCCATAACTGGAAAGCTGCAGGAATAGACGGGTTACATAATTTCTGGATAAAAAGATTACATACACTACATAGAACATTAGCTGAACAAATTAATGATATTTTGAAAGGGAACCAAAATCTTCCAGGTTTTCTTACTAAGGGAATTACATACATGATCCCAAAATCTAACAGAACCCAGGATCCCTCACAATATAGACCTATAACTTGCCTCCCAACTATGTACAAAATCATCACGTCTTGTATTACAAATAAAATTGTTAAACACACCGAAAAATATAATATTCTAACTGAAGAACAGAAAGGCTGCAGACGGGGGCATATGGGTTGCAAGGAACAATTAATTATTGACTCTACTCTGTTAAAACACGTTCAAAAAGCAAGAAAAAACTTATACATAGCATACATAGACTATAAAAAAGCATTTGACAGCGTACCGCATTCATGGTTAGTTCAAGTTTTAGAAATCTACAAAATCAATCCACTACTCATAAATTTCCTTAAGAATACCATGGGATCCTGGCAAACTACACTTAAACTACAAACACAAACCACAAACTTAATCATAGATGGAATAGCAATTAAAAAGGGTATATTTCAAGGGGACTCGCTAAGCCCTCTATGGTTCTGTCTAGCCTTAAATCCACTCTCTCGTGCATTAACTGAATCTAGTTTAGGATTTGACATCAAAAACAATAGATCACTATTACATCAAATAACACATTTACTTTATATGGATGATTTAAAATTATACGCTAGTAAAAATGCAGATTTACACGATTTATTAGACATTACATCAACGTTTTCGAAAGACATTAGAATTGAATCTAGTTTAGGATTTGACATCAAAAACAATAGATCACTATTATATCAAATAACACATTTACTTTATATGGATGATTTAAAATTATACGCTAGTAAAAATGCAGATTTACACGATTTATTAGACATTACATCAACGTTTTCGAAAGACATTAGAATGGATTTTGGACTAGACAAATGCCGAAAACTTAATATAGAAAGGGGTAAGATTGTGGATGGAAATTACACAACAGATTCGGAAGAAGTAATAGAAGCAATGAAAAATGAAGAACTTTATAAATACTTAGGATACAACCAAGCACGACTGTTAGAACACAAAAACATTAAAGATAAACTAAAACAAGAATATTATAGAAGAATTCATTCACTATGTAAACTGTACCTAGCCAGTAAAAATTTATTTAAGGCTTTAAATACTTATGCTAAACCTATACTAACTTATTCTTTTGGCGTCATTAAATGGTCAAACACAGAATTGCATGCACTCGAAATTAAAACTAGAACAATTCTTACACAACATAGATATCATCACCCCAAATCAGCAATCGAAAGAGTAATTATGTCCAGAAAGGAAGGGGGCAGAGGATTGATTGAAATATCACATTTACACAAAAGACAGATAATAAACCTAAAACAATTTTTTAATAGGAAAAAGAATAGCAGTCAATTACACAAAACAATGGTCGAGATAGATAAAAAATATACACCACTGAACCTAAACGAAGATAATATAGAAATAATAGATAAAGCGAGACATATAGAAGAAATAAATAAAAAATGGAGACAAAAAGAACTACACGGCAGACACCCCAATGATTTATACCAAACACACATAGATAAGGAAGCTTCCAACAAATGGCTCGAATTAAGTGGCCTATTTCCTGAAACAGAAGGATTTATGCTAGCCATTCAAGATCAAGTCATAAATACAAAGAATTATACAAAATACATAGTAAAAGATAGTACAGTTAGGAATGATCTATGCAGAAAATGTCACAGCAAACCTGAAACAATACAGCATATCACAGGAGCTTGTATGACACTGACTCAAAACTACTACACTCACCGACATAATCAACTAGTTAACATCATCCACCAAAAACTCGCAATTAAACTTAAACTCATGCAAGACCCATACACACCGTATTACAAATATTCACCAAGAGCGGTTTTAGAAAATCAATTTTACAAAATATACTATGATCGCACCATAATTACAGATCACACAATATATAACAACAGACCAGATATAACTCTTGTTGATAAAGAAAACAAACACACGTACGTTATAGATATAGCAGTCCCAAACACTCATAATATACAAAAAACCATCACAGAAAAAATCAGGAAGTACACAGAGTTACAAGAGGAAATTACCAGAGTTTGGAAAATGAATAGAGTCCTAATAGTCCCAATAGTAGTATCAACAACAGGTGTTATTCCAAAACAAATTTTCAACAGTTTTATTGCACTCAATCTTTCTAAATATACATACCTAACTTTGCAAAAAGCTGCCATATTAAATAATTGTCGAATAGTTAGAAAATTTTTACAACTTGATTTGGATAACGATTTTACCGCAGTGCAGAGTAATTTGCCATCGAATAATAACAATAACTAGGATCTTTACCTTGGTTCACACCCGTGAGATTCTAGCAAATACCAGGTACCTACCTGAGAAAAAAAAAATAAAAAAATAAAAACCAAAATAATAATAATTTATTCATTTGCAAACATGGGTATTTATACATTGATGTCATAAGTTAAAAAGTTCTCCATATTTTGCCAACATAGGGGCATGCAAATTATCATAATTTAAAATGAAATAGGTTTTAAAAAATAATCATTACAGTACACAAAATTATTAAAATGTCAAAAAAAACATTTGCTTAAACATTTGCTTACCGTCGCTAAACAGTGTCGACATTTTTATAAATGAAGATATTGTTCTCTTCTACGTAAAATAGAACCGCTGTTTATCCATAAGAAAACATTAGTAACTGAAAAATAAAAGTGATAGGTCCCTTTCTGAATTTAGTGTTTTAGTTTAGAACGCATCAAACCCTTTTTAAAATACTGTTTTTTTCTAAACTCTTTACTTCAAACAAAAACTAATCCATTGGGTTTTTAATCGGTACTTAGTTAGGTAAGTAAGTACGTCGATATTCGATAAATAGGTTTTATGTCATCGGGTTTTTAATACGGGATGTATCTTGGAAAACACGTTAAGCCGCTGGTCCTGGCTGTCATTTGTAGATCTCTGACAGTCGCTATGGATAGCCAGAAGCACGGAAATTTAACGTCAGTCTTTTCAAGGGGGTGTTAACAAGTTAATGGGTTGTTACACAGTAACTGGGTTGCTACACAGTAACTTGGTTGTTAACCAGTAACCGCGTTGTTATACAGTAACTGGGCTGTGGAGGTTTAAGACTCAAATTGCATCCGGCTAGTCTGGAAGCCGACCCTAATACGTTGCAAAAAGGCAGGCAGATCGACAGGTTAAAGCTAATATTGTGGGAATATTTTAATATGTTATAATTATCTTCCAATTCATGGAATTTTACCATTGTGAGGCGGTTGGTAGGTAGGAACTTGCCTATTACAGCATACGGAATGGGCTTATAAATAGACATAATTAATTAATTCACAAATAATTGGACTCGGTTTGGTTTAACTTCCCATACCAAGCAGCTACTACTGCCGATAGCCTTTTAAATACTATCTATATCTACTATACTTAGTTGTTTTATGAGCAAGTCCAAGGCGATTACAAGAATACAAGCGTATCGTTTATTGGAGCGGTACCTATAAAATGTTTGGTTTTAACCGTTTTGCTACTTTGCCAAGTTGTATTCGTTATAGACTATTGTGGTTAAGTGGACCTAGGAGTAACCAAGTTAGATTCCTGCTAGTTTACCCTTCATAATACTTCGTAAGTCAATTGGTTTTATTCTTCCGTTACTCTGGATAGGACTCTTGTAGTGATGCCTCCATTAGGCATTCAGTTGCTAAGGGTCGGTTTCAGTTTTTTTTAAAACAATTGAGTCGGTCGGACTGTGTGCGGTTTCCACATAAAGTAGATTTGGAGCCATTTTAAAGTTTTACAGCTGTTCAGGCTAACGTTGAAGAAGAATTTGGTAAATACCTACTCTACTTGTTTTTGCATTTGTTTGGTGTTTAACGATAGTTTAGCTTGTTAACAATTTGGGTCGGTATCTAGGTTTGCAGTGGGTTTAGTCCTTGACGTGTATAACTGTCCATAGAAGGTCTCGATCTCCCTCAGAAGCTCCGATTTGGCAGATATGGTTCTGCCATCGTCGGTCTTCAGTTTCGTGAGCTGGCTCTGCCCAATAGACAGATCTCTCGCAAAGACCTTGGAGCCCTTATTCCGCTCTATCGCCTCTTTAATCCTCTCGGTATTAAAGCACCGGAGGTTGCTTTTCAAGGACTTGGAGATCCGTCTATTGAGCTGCCGATATTTGCCCGCATAGTCTGATTAGCTTCCCCAGCCTTTGTACTGCTTTGCGGTTTCCACTGCGAATGAGCCGGAAATGACTAAGCGGATTGGACTTCGTTTTCATGAAATAGATTTGCGTTTCCACCAAGAAAAAGTTAAGTCAGTTTATTTGTCTGATTCCTATGTGACCAATCGGAAAGTATATCCTTTCACATAATAACATATTTTTTTAAATTGGTTCACAGGCGGTCAGAAAAACAAACACCCAGTTGAGAACTTCTTCTTTTTTTTGAAGTCGTTTAAAATACCTAAATTCGGCAATATCATAAAGTCATTGTCATATGTAAGTTTGTCTAGAGCCTCATCTACGAGTATAGGTTCGATATCGAACATAGTTGGTACCGCAGCTCGGTGTTGTAGAATTTTTATAAAAGTTACATGAGGCATTTCAACTTTATTGCCACGTTGCACCTTGGCAATGAAGTTGAAATGCCTTGTTACACCTTGGCAATGAAGTTGAAATGCCTCGTTGTACCTTGGCAATGAAATTGAAATGCCTCATTGCACCTTGGCAATGAAGTTGAAATGCCTCGTTGCACCTTGGCAGTGAAGTTGAAATGCCTCGTTGCACCTTGGCAATGAAGTTGAAATGAAATGAAATTGTATATTGCCAGATTAACATCCAAATATTACACATAAATAAGATTAAATAATAAAAAAATAATGTTACCATACTACATAAAATAAGTTGCCAAATAAATATCGGTGGTGTTACGAGCTTGGGTTTCGTGACAATAAAAACAGCCGATTAAATAACCAAAATGACACTTTAGTTTAACAACACTAATTACAACTTTAAACTCACTAACTATAAAACACAACTTCACTACTGATCACTTAAATCGCACTTGAATATCGCTTCCGAAGTATTCGCTTCTATCGCAAATCCAATATAGACTCGGTCGCAGGCTATACCTACGGTCATTATATGGGTCAGTTAATTCCAGAACATTCTACTGTCGAAACATCTGGAAAGTTCGCCTAAATACCGGTCCCGACTGACCAGATGTCGAGAACCGTAGAATGTTCCAGCATAGAAAAGACTAGAAGGTACTGGACTCTACTAGTTCTGCTACTCGATATTAGATGGCACTAGTAGTAACTAATGTCGTTATATATCCGGCATTAACTCTGGCGCGTAACAATACGTTCGAAATTGAACATAGCTGGTACCGCAGTTCGGTGCCGGAGAATTTTTTATAAAAGTTACATGAGGCATTTCAACTTTATTGCCTCGTTGCACCTTGGCAATGAAGTTCAAATGTCGGTGGTGATCACCAAGCTTTTTTTTTATGTGTCACCAGGTGACTTTAACATCCTGGCGCTGGACGCAAGTTCCCTGATCAGCTGGATGTACCTGCGCTCCACCACTATGGTGCGCTTCATCGGCGAGGAACTTGGGAAGTTACTGGCGGCGCTGGTGTCTGGTGAGTTCTGTCTTGGATGGTTTGAGCTTGGACCAACTTGGGTTCGTTTGCCATGCGAAAAGATTGTATTTCTCAAAATTAAAATTAAAAGTCATTTATTCAAATTAGGCTGAGTACCAGCACTTTTTGAATGTCAAAGTTCTACATAAAGACAGTCCCCCAAAACGCCCGCCACTTCCTAGTGTTTTAGCTGGGAAGAAGAAGTGGCGCAACAAACTCCCCAGAAATACATCTGTCTGTTTTATTTTTAAAAACTTGAATTTATACAGTAGTATGCAACGTAGTTTACAATACATGTCACCGAAAAATAATATATCCATTATCAAATTAAATGACACTTGTTAGCTAGCACAGATCATTTGAGATTCATGGCGAAGATCAAGTTATCTCTTAGATTAGTGTTATGATAATACTCAGAAGGAGCGGCTTATTTTTGTCTTACGGCCGGTCTCAATAACGTATATAATCCACCTGACCGATTTCGGCCATGGCGGCCAATCTCAACCGAGACTAGCCATTGGCGCGGGACATTTTTTAGTGCACAAACACTACTCTCACATTCCTCAGGGACGACAACCCGATACGACGGGAGAGAGATCTGGCGCAGGACCAAAGGCTTAACGTGCGCACCAAGGCACGGGGATGTCACACCACCAACTTCCAAACTCCGGGCTGTCACGGAGAAGTTCCTATTGGAAAAACCCAATGACACACACGCAGTACACTGTAGCTGAAACGTCATATTTGCCTTTCAAACATGACGTTTCAGCTACTGTTGGTAGCTAATTTGACAACTGTTTACAAACTCATCTAGAATTATTACACGTTATTTGCCTAAATAATAACAGCCGCACGGGTCGCTCTTCGAGTTTAAGCAACACTTGCCAAGGTTAGCCAGTGGATGGGTGACCGTCTTAACGCAACAAGACCTCTCCTCCTTGCCCCGGAAAGCTCGTTAAGCTATTGAGCTGTCATTTGTTGGTCTTTGAACGTCGTTACAGATAGTCAGAAGCTAGAAAATCTGACTCCAGTCTTGCCAAGAAGTACCGTGTTGCCCAGTAGCTGGGTTGTGGAGGTCAGACAGGAAGCCGTTAAATGATAAATGATATTTATTTTGTAAGTAGGTTAAACAAAACACTTTTACACTGGATGAAGCCGGTGTTTTCTAGCTGACTACCCTGAGAAGAAACACCGAAACAAACTCAGAGGTCAAAGTCTCTTTTAAAGTCCATACAATCGTATTGGTCAAACATATGAGAACCATGTAGGTTAATGTCTGAAGTGGTATTTTAAGGAAAGTACCACACAGACTTGAGTGGACCAGTCCTGACAGTGCAAGCATTTGTCACTTATCGTGTAGTTTTATGTAGAACTCTTGTACTCAGCCAGTAAAACGCATCCAGTCAAACTGAAAACCGAGCCCAACATGCATGGTTGGGAAAACGATATGCAGATTGATTTGTCTTCATGTCCTTGTTACTCTTTTCAGCTGGTCTCCATCCCTCCAACATTCACGCTGCTGACGGGCTACCGAGTGGGCAGGATCTCTGGACTAGACCCCGCGGGGCCCTGCTTCTCGGACGTCAACGTCACATTCAGGATCAACGTCAATGACGCTGACTTCGTTGATGTTATACATACTGATGCTGGAGTGTATGGACTGAATGAGCACGTCGGTGGGTTACAAAGAAATTGTGATTTATGCTGATGCAGGTTTTTAGATCAAGAGTAAAGTTAATATCCATAGCAGCCCAAGGCTACGTTAGGTAGCTACGTTTGCGGAATTTGTTCGAAAGAGTCACCGCGGCCCTAGAACCCGAAGAGCTTTAGGAAGAACACGGATGAGTTTTAGTCAGTTAGAGTCTGACACGCCCTTCCGCTCAACCTAAAGCGGAAGAAGTCATTTGATGATTTCCCATCTATAAAATATCCAATCTTACCCAAGCCATGGATGATCCACTTTACTTCGTGTTGCGACATATTCCTGCAGTCCCAAGTTCACCAAGTGGTCAAGTGGTCTCTTGTAGTTAACAAAGTCCCAATATCTTTAACAGCTCCCAAAGAGTTAGGTTATGTTATGGTTAGATTTATCACTTCCTTATATTTTTGTTGTATTTGTCCTTAGCTAAAAATATAAAGGTATACAAAGGTGCTTTCTCCTACTCAACCAGCTTGAATTCCCTCCCAGGTCACGCCGACTTCTACCCAAACGCGGGCTCCAGCCAGCCAAACTGCCTCCCCACCCTGGTGCTGGCTTCGTGCAGCCACAGCCGGGCGTGGCTCCTGTTCGCCGAGTCGGTCAGCAACCCGGTAGCCTTCGTCGCCGTCAGTTGTCCCGACTGGCAGGCGTTCAGGAGTGGGATGTGCAATTATAATGATACGAGGTGAGCCTGGGAAGTAATAGCGAGATGTTTTGATACTACGCCTATTAAGTTCTTAGCAGTTTTTTTATCGCATTAGTTTGATAGTGGCGAGAACACCTAGCCAGTTTCTATTTACAAGTTTAGACTGCTGATTTCAACTTGAGCCTTACTTACTAAAACAGCCAGGTTTGGAGTCTGTTACGAGCTTTAAAAGCACCAAATACGACTTACTGTTAGCTTGCAGTACGGAATTTAAAATCCCCTGATCGACTCCTGGACTAAAAACCTGGGCGTCTTTAAGTCAAGAGTGAATAGGTTACTTCTAGGCAAGCATGCTCCATCCTCGACCACATCATCGTTATCCATCAGGTGAGATTGTGGTCAAACGCACGGCTACTAACATTAAATTATGCTTTTATTTCTGTCTCCAGCCTGATGGGGTACGCGACCCAGCCCGGCACGAGAGGCGCCTACTTCCTGCAGACAGCCGAGGAGGCGCCCTTCGGCCTCGGCATGGACGGCGCCAGGTACGTCAACAACGAGGGAATCGTCCGGAACTTAGGAAACTTCATCGGGTGACTCAGCCAGAGTCCTAGAGGCCCATGAATTGCGCTTAGAATATAGAAAAAAGTATTTAAAGGAGATCTACACATTGCATATGGTATGTTCAACTTGTTCCGCATCCAGCGGATTCCCGCGGCCTTCAACAGGTCACCAGTCACCTTATGATACTGTTTAAAACAAATATATCGGAGCATGGTCGTGTTCTCTCATTCTAATGGCATTTAACGCTACCTCTGAACTAACATAGTTAAATAAATCTTCTGCATAGAGCCTATAAGACACTTGGAAACAATTCCTTAATCTTCTGTCATATCTCTAGACTCCAGTCAATAGTTTTTACTTATAGTAGGCGCCAGATAAATGTGGAATAAAGTATATTGACCTTTCCCTAATAACTGCTCATAGGTACCTGAACAATTAAATATGAATCGTTTTTCATTATTAGACCATGTTAAGGATCACGAGAGATGATGATTCGGGACAGTTTTGTGTCATTAATTCCGTTTTTCAAATTAACAATGTCAATAAATGTAGGTGGGTCAATGACCGATATTCCACGATTATCTGGCGCCTACTATAGTCGAAGCTGTTTACATTTGATTTGACATTCTTAATTATATTTATGGATTTGACAGTAGATTGATTGGGCAGTTTTTAGAATCGAGAAGTACCTACATTATACCTAAGGATAAAAGCTAAATGCTTGATTGTCTGTCCCATTGGCGAAAATGACGAGTTTGCCAAATTGTTTTATAATTTATTAATTATTGTAATTCTCGGAAGGAACCTGAATTCTTCTTTTTCAATCAATCAAATTATTCCCTTAATTATTGAGCATCTGAGCAAAATATCATACTTTTAGACCTAGGAGTTTAGTCTGTGCGCATTTTGACAAAGACAAAGTCACACACACACACACACACAGACAGACACACACAGACACACACAGACACACAGACACACACGGACACACGGACACACACACCCACACACCCACACACGGACACGGACAGATGGGACAGCCCATGTGAGTTTAGTGTAGGAATATAATTGTATTTTGTTCCGGTAGTTATAAGTACTAACACTAGTTTCTAAGTTTTTGTATACTAACCAATTAATGGACTCTGTCTGAATTCAAAGATTTTTATTTTTTATTTAAAGGCAATCCATTTATTTTGACTTTGACTTCAACTGGACCATTAAAAGCTTCCGCTCCTGTCTCAATTATATATTTGATATTTATTAGTATATAAATTGGTATTGTATTTATGTATTTTATATTATTATTTCTAATTAGTATTGTTTAAAACGTTTGTACACTGACAGCCCTAAATCTATCTCCCTTCGTTCAATCCATCCAAAGGTTGTCTGGAAGAGATTGCCTTGTGCGATAAGACCGCCCATTGTGCACTTATTTTATGTATGATTGTCCTGTTCTTATTATGAGGTGTACAATAAAGTATATAATAAATAAATAAATAAATAAAAGGCACTTTTGAACGTCAAAAATTAATGAAAAATAAAATGAATGTCAGTGAAGTTAAGTTTTTTTTGTAGAACTCGTGGATGTTTATGTTTTATTTATTGCCGATTAATTGAGGACAGATCGATGAGAATGTTAAAAAGGATTTTACCTTGTGATTATATTAGTAAATCTACTTTCTTATATCAATGTTTTTATTAACCTATAGTCTCTTTTTAATTTTTAATCTTGAATTGTTTTTTTCATGTTTTGTAATTTTTCTTTTGTTTGTTTACGGCAAACAACTTAGTACTAAATGAAAAAAGACCAAATGTATTAAATTTACTTTACCAAATGTTAGAAGCACCGAATGTGACATCGTATTGAATGGACAAAAACTGGAATTTATTGATCAGACGGTTTTCCTGGGAATCAGATTAGACGAGAAATTGCAATGGGGACCTCACATAACATCTCTTGCGGGGCGGCTAAGCTCAGCCGCTTATGCTGTTAGAAAGATAAGACAGTTAACAGATGTAGAAACCGCGCGCTTGGTCTATTTTAGTTACTTTCACAGCATTATGTCGTACGGTATTTTGCTGTGGGGTCGTGCTGCTGACATTGAATCTGTATTTATTTTGCAAAAGCGTGCTGTTAGAGCCATTTATGATCTTCGTCGCCGCGATTCTCGTAGGGAAATTTTTAAAAAGATTAATATTATGACAGTACCTTGTCAATTCATTTATGAGAATATTATGTACGTAAGAAAAAATCGACATCTCTTTAACAAAATTAGCGATAGACATCATATTAATACTAGAAATAAAAATAATTTAGATCAAACATTTTATAGGTTAGCCAAAGTACGAACATCTTTCATGGGGTACTGTGTTAAATGTTACAACAAAATACCTTGTGACATATTAGAACTAAATGAAAGAAAATTTAAAACTTACATTAAAACCACACTTTGTAAACAAGCATATTACAAACTAGATGATTATATTAAAGATAAGAATGCTTGGAAACATGCTGGTCCTGCTCCATAGGACAATCGAGGGTATAGTAGAAAAAGTCAAACTTGTTTTATTTACTGGTGTACTTTCAGGTTTTTAATATGTAATTTAACTCACACACTGATCCATTGTTTTTAATTATATTGTAAATATGTGAGTACCATGTCCCTTACTAGCAAACTTAATTTTATCTCTGCTGGTATTGCTTTGTTGTACCTATAGTATATAAGTGTGTGCTGTATATTAGTGTAATGTTGGATGCATTGTGCTCACATAATATAATCAATTGATCAATGTACCTATGTATACAAAATATTGTAAAACGTATATTTGAAAAGAGTAACTATGGAGTTTCTTGTCCGTTCTTCTCCATAAGAATCTACTTTTTGCGAATGGACAACTAGAGTCACTTATATTTTAATTTTAAACAACTGTAAATTTGACGTTCAAAAGTGGTCCTTTTAATGGTCTAGTTGAAATAAATGAATTGACTTTGACTTTGACTTTGACTTTGACTAAATTCCTTTTTTGTTACGAATTTAATTTAATTTAATATAAATGTTCTTTTGAAATTGTTTTAATTATTTTATTGTTCTTAATTTAACTTATTCGCAATGTGACATATTTATTATACCTGTATTTGACATATTTTATTCACATACATTTTTTTAACTTTTATTTTTAAAACAATTGTGTGAAGTGTATTTCATTTTATTTTGTAATGCGTTGTTTAAATTTAATTATTATTTTAAATTTACTAATTAATTGTTACGTATAAGTGATGTATTTGCACAGAATTCAATACTTGTAATATCCTGTAAATTGTTAAAACTGTAAATATGTCGTTGCTGAAAACATGTTTTTTTTTTATATTAAGGTGTTCTTAACTGGGTAACTTTCCCTTAATAATAATCATTTGAAATAATCATTGAAACAAACATTAATAATTGACTTTTCTTTATTATAATAATACCTTCATCTTACAAATATTATTTAATATGTATTAAGTAGGTGTATATGCAATATTTTGGTTAAAGTGTAATATTTTGGACATCAGTACAAGAATTCTACACACTATGTAGGTAAGTTTATATAAGTTTATCACGAAGTATTTGGTACTCACACATATATAAGTAAGTATATAGTATATCGATTTAAGTAATATCTAGTGGAATATAAGACACAAAAAAAAGTTACCTAAATATTAATTATGATATATAACAGCCATTGTTGGTCCTCCTATTACATAGGTTCGAACTTGTCTTAGATATTATACGAGTAGAATATAACTAATTCTTCAGCATTTACACCTGTTTTGATTACATGTATAGTCCAGTCAATTTAGATTTTATTTATAAGTGTTATATAAAGTTGGACCGCAGGGGATGAAAAATATACCAATGTGTAAGGAAAAATCCTCTGAATAATCAGAGGTTTAAAAAATTTTTGATAAAATAATTAAAAATTATTTATTAAATATCAAAAAATTTAAGCTGCACGTGGATCCAAAAATAATTAAAAAGTAATGTGAAAAAGTGAAAATCCGCTTTAATTATTAATTACCGGATTTTTTGCAATTTTTGGCGAAAACAAAAATATCAGCTATAAGTATAATAGATTTCATAATTGTAGTAGATCCCCTGCGGCCCAACTTTATATAACACTAGTGGAGTTCCCGTTCCCGTGGGAGTACAAGGATAAAATATAGCCTATGTTACTCGCTGATAATGTAGCTATGCTGAAAGAATTTTCCAAATCGGTCCAGTAGTTTTTATGTTTATTCGTTACATACAAAAAAACAAATCTTTCCTCTTTATAATTTTAGTATATATATAGATAATTACGTAAATTGACTGGAATATGTAGGTATTAGAATACTTAATTCATGGTTAATTAAGATTTCACGAAATAAATAAATTCGTTTGAATGTTACGTTACAAATGCACTAACTAGATGATATAATATTTAAACTATCACGCTTACTCCAAAATTCAGGATTCTTTGACACTTATATTGCTGGGTGACATTACATACAAATTTTGACAACATCTCTAAATAAATAATTTACGTATCTTAAATAAAATATTCAAAGTAGTTTTGCCGGTATAGTGCAATAGTGCGTAACAAGCATCGGTTAATTAAATAATAGTGCGTAAATGAATTCAACAAGATTTGAAAATAAATTATCGAGGGTGTCCGGAACAGGGTGTAAAATCCCGCAAATCTCCATTGAAAAGGGAGGATCCTCCGACCAGAAGGTTGTTGTGTCTCGTAGGCAACTGCCCGATAGTTGATATTTGGACTGTTGTTTATGTTTAAGTTGCATGGAACATTCTGATTCCACAATGCACGATGCGTTATTTTTTCTTGTGGCGGCATTGATGCTACTACAAACTAACAAGAAAGCGTATTTTGAGCTTAAAACAATCCTGCGTAAAAATTCCATTACAACTCGGGTATAGTAACAAACCCATCAAAATCTAAAGTACCTAACCTTTTTCGCGTAAAAATTGCTACCAGTCACTTTATGCTAGAAACGCACCAATGCATTATCTCTTACGGTATAATATCAGATTCTTCAATAAGAAAATGGGCACATATTACTAATGTATCATTTAGGTGGATCAGCCGGTATCTATTTATCATCATTTCAAGAATAAATATCATCTTCAGCGGGTAGTCGCAACATCATCAACTAAGGAATTTCGCATCTTTTAAAAGATTAGTCGCGGATGATTCCTTTGGCTTCGAAGTGATCTCGAGTTCTTCGGCGCCATAGGGGCTTGATCCATATGTGATCAGGTAGAAAACGCCCGTCGTGGTGGTAGGAGTGTAGTAGCCCATGACACTGGAAAAAAAATCCACAAATTTATAAAAATTATTAATATATATATTAATAATTTTTATATTTCTGGTGTAAACTTTAAGTATTCTTGATCAGGCACTTGCAGCAATAGATTACAACCAGTAGAAGAGATAAAAAAAATATTTGGTACAATATTTGGAACAGAAAACACAACACACAAAAGCACACTTACATAAATCATAATACTAGAAAATACAAATATGAAAAAACATTAAAAGAAAAAGACAGAATTTCGGCAACAAGTCGGTTGTCCTTTAAGGTGAAGGCACGTGAGCACATTCGCAAGAAGTTGGTAAAATCATCACAGCGTTAATTCGTTGGATTCGTTTTTTCTTAATAACTTTGGTTATGTGTATGTATGTTTCTATGTATTTATAAATGTTTTATTTTTCTTCTCTCTATTTTTAGTTTTTCTTTAAGTTGCACCTGCCATGTTGTCTCTGCACCACCCTAAGGTCGACTGGTAGAAAATGCCTAAGGCATTAAGTCTGACTTTGCACAGTGTTTTTACTAGTGCAAAAAGTTTTAAAAAATAAATATAAGCAGTGATAAGATAATCGGGCGCTCACCCCCTCGTCCGATCACCATGTATGGCAAGCCGATCCCCTGGGAGAAGCAAGCCAAATACCTGGGGGTCATACTGGACAGCCACCTCACCTTTGCTGAGCACATAAGGCAGGCCCGTTCTCGCGCCGCCTTCGCTCAGGGAAGGCTCCTTTATATCACGACCGCCCGTAGCAAATTGTCACTCAAGTGCAAATTGCGACTCTTCACCGCGGTCATCCGTCCCATCATGACGTACGCTTGCGCCGTCTTTGCACACGCAAAGCCACGTCATCTCCACAGGATGCAGACGCTCCAAAACCGTTTCCTGCGCAAAATCACGGGTGCCCCCTTCTACGTCCGAAATGAGACTCTACATGTAGATCTCAAATTGCCCACCATACAGCAGTTCATGAAACGCATAGCCAAACGTTTCTTCGACACTGCTGTAAATCACCGTAACCCCCTTATCGCATCGGCCGCCCGATACGAACCCTCCCGCATCTCCAAGGTACGCCGACCGAGGCATACCCTCGTCACGCCCGACGACTCTACCACTCTCCTCCAAGAGAGTCGCAAAGAGACCAGCACTCTTCGCAAACCACGACCGCCGTCCTTTCGCCCTCGCCGCCGAGGCCCGCCGCGACGGCCCCGTCAAAATCCGCCCCGACCCTTGCTCGAGCCAGCCCGCGCCGCTGAGCCTGTAGTCTTAAATTCGCCCCTAAATAATAATTCCAGTTCGATCCAGCCCGTCCCTAGCTGTCCTCTCCCCAGCGACGCCCTAAGCCGGGGCCCGTACCCCACAGGGGGTGCCCTTAGCGTGTAGTCGCTTAGTTTGTAAGTTTTTTATAAGCCCTGGCTGGAGGCTTTAGTATTATATTAAGGCCACCACAGGCAAGCCCGGTTAAGCAGTCGACAACCTTAAAGGTTGAACTGCGAGAAGCCACACACAAAAAATAAAAAAAAGATAATCGGGCGCTCATATATCTAAACAATCCCGTGAAATAATAATGTGCACATTCCTTTCTAATGATAAATGATACTTATTTTGCAAGAGTTTGAATAAATACTTAACTAACTATATACACTTAAAATAAAAATAAAAACTCCTAACTAAAATATGGCGTCAAAAAATTCGTCCGCATCGCTATCGACTGGAAGTGAGCCCAAAAGACTGGCGGCATTGCCACGTTGTATGGCAAATTGGCAATGTTTATCCTCTGTCCGAGGTAAAAGCCAGCCCTTGGGTCACGCGAAGTGTCAACTAAGCGTTTAGCAAGTTAAGCATTTTAACTAAGCGTTTAAAAAAACTTTCATTGTAAATTAAAAGTTCCATTAGAATCGGCTTTTTAAATTAAAAAAAATACAATGACAGATCGCAACGAGTTCTAATTATATTTTATATGCGGGCATTTTTAGCAATCTCAGGAATTTCGAACGATTCCTGGATCCGGGATTCTGAAAAGCATGTCCGTATTATACTTTTATTAAGTACTAGCTGATGCCCGCGACTTCGTTCGCGTGTATGTTGGAAAATAAAAAGCTGTCGCTAAGATAAGATAAACTAACAGTCAACATCCTGCATTACCTGGCCCCCCTCAGTACTAGGACTTTGGAAGATTGTTATGCAGGACACTGACTGTATCACCTCTTCCATTTAAAATGGGGACCACCGGTATATGTATTAGCGCCCGATTATCCGATCACTGATTTTAAGCGTATCATTACGATAATGTCAGTTTCAAATCGACGATGAAGCATTTAAGACTCGTGCTCTAGGTACTGTATCCAGGTCGATGAGCGTTGCAACTGCTTGTGCGTTGCTCAGAAATGGGACTCATTAAATTACGGTATGTATTCGTAGGTACGCGATTGTAAATTAATAATTAAGTTAAAATCCCAGATCTCTGTGCACTTGTTGTCTAACGTCCGTTTCAATAACGTATATACCTTTAACCAACTGTCAAATTAGCTATCAACAGTAGCTGAAACGTCATTTTTGCCTTTGTAACATGACGTTTCAGCTACTGTTGGTAGCTAATTTGACAGCTGGTTAAAGGTAGATACGTTATTGAGACCGGCCGTTAGTGAATAAATTTTCTATTTACGGCACCTTTCGAAAAAAATTGATTTCACTCCTGGCAGTCAATTTTTTTTTTTCAAAACTACAGAAAATGGGTGATCTCCAACCAAAGAAAATTATTTACAAATTCTGTCTTATGTTTTTCTTATCGATCGAACCTTGAAAATTTAAAATATGTAACCAGCCAGTATGACAACTCAGAAAAAAATGCTACGACGATAGTAAGAGTGTTTTACAACCTCCGAATAGCCACAAATAACCGAATAAATTCGAAAATGGAACACAATTTGTATGGAATTGTCTGCCAAGTAAATTAACGGGAACTTAATCGTAGTCGGTGAAACAGGCCCTAAGTCTTGTAGCAAAAATGCTACAATATTCAGTACCAGTACCTATTGGTGACAACAACAAAAGTACTGAAGACTTCCATACCTCGTTGAAAATCCATCGCACCGTCCATGTCTAAAGTTTCGGTAGCTGTCGCACTTAACTCCCACGAAGCCATTGGGGTTTACTATCGACTCCGCAAAATACTCCCAGGCACGGCTGTGGCTGCACGTCTGTAGTAAGCATTCAGTTTGCTGTGACCCGCCGTTGGGGTAGAAGTCCACGTGACCTGCAGATTCAGAGAAGATTTTAGTATGTATTGCAGCATTGTGAACACTGCTTTATAATTTTGGCGGGGAAAAAAATCCTTGTTCATATTTTACTAACAAACTGGACTGTAAGTTGTCTGAAGAAATAAAGATTTATTATTATTGTTTATTATTTATTTTAATCTTCAATCCTTTTTTTTTCATTTTACTAGTCTTCAACCTTGGTGGTGTTGAACGTTTTCTTTTTAAAGTTATTTGAATTTGGAATTTTTCTGTTGTTGAAGTAATCTCAGTGATTCCACGGTGCTATTGGTGATATCACCCAAGAAGTGTGATTTTTCTTTGGGTTCAAGCTGCTGGCTTTCGAACCATTTCGGTCATCCCACTTCCCCCTCGAGCTGAGGCAGCCGTAGGAGTGCTGTACCTATGTCACCGGAAAATAGCAAACTCCGTAGTATTATAAAATAACTTGAGAGATCGCATCAAAATTTGATAGTCTATAAATATCTCGAACTCATTCCGAGAAATTCTTCACGCGCAAACGGCTGGACCAATTTTGATAAAATTTGGTATGCAGGAAGCTGACACCCTGGATTAACACAAAGGCTATTTTTAAACCGCAGTTAGCACCGCGAGGCGCAGCTAGTTAAATATAAAACGAATGAAAGGGTAGTCGTGCCCCATCCGCACGAGTTATGCTCGCAGAGCTTATGTTCTAACACCTCAAAAGTCAAAAATAGTAATTTTATAGGAGAGAACTTTAACTTTTTTTTTATCTACTGTCGCGGGACTGATCTGCCCAGCGCACAGGACTTCTTTCTCTTGGTCATCATCATCATCGTCAGCCGAATGAAGTCTACTGCTGGACGTAGGCATCCCCCCAAAGGGGGTTTGCTATAATCGCCACGCTTGGCAGGCGGGTTGGCGATCGCAGTGTAGCTGTTGCAATGTACAGAGAATGTTGCTGCCCATTCTCTGGTGAGTCCCCTAGTCACCGACGAGACCCACAGGCTCCTCTTGGTCGCTTTCCTGGTATTTTCCTATGACATCTAGCTTTTCAAGTCTGTCAATATAGCTCACCGAGTTTTTCATTCAACCCATAGACTCCAGCATCAGTGTGAATGACATCTACGAAGCTAGCGTCGTCCCTGTGAAGCTTCAACGAGGGTAACACGTCACCGAAGCAGGGCCCAGCAGGGTCCAGACCTGATATCCTGCCGACCTTGAGTCCCGTTATCCTGAAGAACTCCTTGCCAGCAAACCCTGCGATGTGGCTGCCGAGACTATGGCCGATCAGATGGATTTTTGAAGGATCTTGACCAGCTGGAAGAGTTAAATGATCGAGTTAGTGATTTTCTGAAAGCGCTGTATGTACAGTCAACAAAGCTATTTGATATACAGGCAAAAATATTATTTTTGCCACAGCACTGCCAATATTTATTTCTAATGTGTGCACTATAACTTTTTAAGCTTATGACATACTAACGAGCGTGGTGTACAATCATTGTCTACTCAGCACACTCACAACATTGTTTATAAGTAGTTGCAAGCTAGCCTGCACACCAAATAGCTTTGTTGCATGTACATACTTACTTTTACCTACGCTACAGCCGGTCGATTCTGTAAACATGTCAAAATGAAATCTTGGGTGGAAGTGATCACGAATTGAGCTGTCAATCCAAATAATCAAGATGTCACGTGATCACGGAGTAAGCTGTCATTCCATCTTGATTATATATATTTAGGGAACAAATTTCCATTGTGAGACAACTACTATAAAAGGCTGTGCGCGCCCGAGAATCGGTCATTTTCTCACTGGCTTTCGTAGGGAACGGTAGTTGTCGACGCGATTTGTGAGTACTTGTTGTAATCATAATTTATGCAGGTAAAACTGTAAGTACGTGATAATTTTGTTTTTATAAGTGATTGGTGTTCTATTTTAGCCTTAAGGTTACGTTAAAATCCATTTAAAGAGAGATTGTTAATTAATAATTTGTTTTTGTGATTAAATAATTAATTAGTAAGGTGTAAGATAATTGTTTTTTTTAATGATTTCTGCTCCTGAATCCTAAATTCAGAAGTGGGATTACTTTAAAAAAAAAAACGCCCACGATTTTATTCTCATAATACACCTACCCTCTTGATTTGCAAAAAAAATAAAACACCAATTAACGGTTTATTTTTCTGGTTCCTAATTGTTGTTTGTGTGTGAATATGGCTGACAGACAGCATAACTCTCGTAACAAGTCGCGTCGACACGATAGGGATCGTAGTTCTCGGTATAGATCTCGTTCTCGGGATAGAACTCGTCCTGGGAGTCGAACAAATTCTCGATACGGATCACGATCAAGAAGTAGAACGCGTTCGCGGTCAAACCATTATTCTCGTGATCAAAATGGGGCCATGCAACAAACATTACAATCAATCCTGGCTCGCCTAAATACTCTAGAAACTGAACGTTCTCCTTTACGTGACGCAACTAATAACCAGTTACTTCAAAACAGTACGACCATAAGATCATATACTCCCCCACCCGGCCAGCATCAGGATAATCAGGCCCTTCAGGCCACGGTGCCGCTGTCTGAAACACCGTTACCCAGTTCCATCACCACGTTAAATATACCCGCGTCCGGGATCGCGGCACCTGAGGGATCGAGTAGTGATACAAACAACCACGACGTACGGGTGGTATCGGAGTCAGCACGAATATTAGCCGAAGCAATTAGATCTGTAAACTCGGACAGAACGCAAAAGTACTTCGTATCTAACTTTGACCCAACTATTCATGATATAGATGTGTGGTGTGAGGAAGTTGAACGGGCTAGGTCTTCCAATAACTGGGGCGATTCAGAGTGCCTCTCACGCGTATCAGTATGCCTTAAAGGTGACGCGCGTACTTGGCTGAACGAGTGGGTAACTAGCGACCGAACATGGAGTAGCTTTGTTAAGGAATTTAAACCTTTGTGTCCACGAAAGCTCGATTACGCGAATATCCTGTATGATGCGATGCATGTTACCTCCGATAAATACAGCACGTACGCTGAATATGCAAGGAGGACATTATTGCGTCTTAAAATTGTTAAAGGACTAAGTGACGAACTGAGAACCTTGATAGTTATTCGCGGAATTACGGATCCTCAAGTTAGGGCCGCGGCTGCAAATGCTAACTTGCAAATCTATGACTTAGTTTCATTTTTATCTATTTATGTGAAACCTACCCGCACTAAACCCGAGAATCGAAATTCTGCCTCTAAACCAACGCCTTCAAATCGTTCGTCACCTCTGAGATGTTTTATTTGCCGACAAAATGGGCATAAATCTCACCATTGCCCCAAAAAGCAAAAAACCGATCAGACTTCTAACGTTAATCCCTCTACTAACGATGCTAATAAATTAGTCTGTAATTTTTGTAAAAAAACCGGGACATAGTGAAGATAAATGTTTTGCTAAAGAAAGGTCAGGCTCTCGTAATAAGAAAAACATTAATTTATGTAGCACACACGTGGCTGGTTCCCCGCAAAATAATGACCTTAAAACCGCAATTATACAGGGCATCCCTGTAGATGTCCTAATTGACAGTGGTGCTTTAAACATCTCATTGGTCTCCTCCGAAGCACTGAAACATTTTACATGTGAACGGAAACCCAAACATTATATTTTGAAGGGAATTAGCGACGCTGCCATACATGCCGATTCTTTTGTAACATTAACAATTGAGTTTGACGATATCTCTATTGAAGCCGACTTTGTTGTAGTACCAGGGTCTTGTATGACTACTCCCGTAATTATAGGAACTGATATCCTTAACCGTGATGGTATCACATACGTGCGGACCAAAGATAGACAGTATCTGACTAGAGCCGACGGGAAGGACGTTCATGCAGTGTCCGTTAGCGAGGATTTGCAGATCAATACACCCCTTAAGGGTGCCGAACTTGAACGTCTTATAACTTTAATAAAAAAGTTCTCAAATTATTTAATTTCGGGTACTGCATCGACTACCGTTACCACCGGCAAGATGTCTATCAAAGTAACGGACAGTACACCCGTCGCTTACCGACCTTACAAGCTGTCACATTCAGAAAAACTTAAAGTCCGAGAAATCGTGCGTGACCTAAAAGATAAAGGTATCATCCGCGAGTCTAATTCTGAGTATGCGAGTCCCATAATATTGGTAAAGAAAAAAGACGGTACCGATAGGATGTGTGTAGACTATAGGGCTCTCAATCGACTGACTGTTAGGGACCGGTATCCCCTACCATTAATAGACGATCATATAGATAGGTTAGGCAACTTTAAATATTTCACCAGCCTTGATATGGCTACAGGCTTCCACCAAATCGCCATTGAAGAAGGTTCAATTCATAAGACGGCATTCGTCACTCCGGAAGGACATTTTGAGTATCTCCGAATGCCCTATGGTTTGACGAACTCGCCTATAGTTTATCAGCGAATCATTAACGACACCCTTCGCGGTCACATTGAGGCTGGCAACGTCTTAGTATACGTTGATGACGTGCTTTGTATGAGTGATAGTGTAGGTGAGGGTATTTGTTTGCTAAAAAAGGTACTAGAAACGTTAACTGGGTCTGGTTTTTCGATAAATTTACGAAAATGCTCATTTTTGTCAATGGAAGTCGAATACTTGGGGCGCGTAGTTAGTCAAGGTCAGGTCAGGCCGAGTCCACAAAAAATCCAAGCCCTAGTCGAGGCACCGGTACCTCGTAATGTCAAACAAATACGACAATTTTTGGGCTTGGCGGGATATTTTAGAAGGTATATTCGCGACTACGCAACTAAGACCGCATGCATAGCACGTTTGATGAAGAAAGACGTGACTTTTTGTTGGAGTACGGAACAAGAGAAAGCTAGGCAGGAGATAATAAGTTGCTTAACTAGTTCGCCTATATTAGCTATTTTCGACCAGTCCTTACTCACAGAGGTCCACACCGATGCCAGCAGCATTGGCTATGGTGCAGTACTCATGCAGAAGAAGACTGACGGTACGAAGCATGTAGTCGCCTACTTTAGTAAAGCCACACAGGGTGCCGAAAGCAGGTATCACTCTTACGAGTTAGAAACCTTGGCGGTCGTGAAGGCGTTGCAAAATTTTCGTCACTATCTAGTAGGGATAAACTTTAAAGTGATCACAGATTGCAATGCACTTAAGGCCACCGAAAAGAAAAAGGATCTGCTCCCACGCGTTGCCAGGTGGTGGATCTATTTACAAGATTTTAACTTCAGCATTGATTATAGAAAAGGCACCATGATGACACACGCAGACTACCTAAGTCGAAACCCAGTCACTACCAAAGTACATCAGATATCTAGGCCACGTAACTGGGCACAAATTGCTCAATCGGCAGATAATGAGACGCAAGGCATTTTACAGAAATTACAGGACGGGGAACTAGATTCTCAGCAATACGTACGTCAGAATGAACTACTTTATTATCGGTATACACCAGTGGGTGAGGAACCTAGACTTCTTTGTTTTATCCCCAAAGGACACCGATTAAGTTTGTTGAGGATTTTTCATGACGAACACGACCACATTTGTGCGGAAAAAACCGTGGACTTAATCCTTAAACATTTTTGGTTTCCCGGACTTCGCCAATTCGTAGCAAAATATATAAAACACTGCCTCGTTTGTGTCTCCTATAAACGTGTACCTAGAGCCCCTCATCAACCGATAACATCCTGGGAAAAACCCAGTCTCCCTTTCCAAACGCTGCATATAGACGCACTCGGACCGTTACCTGAATCTAACGGCTATAAATTTGTCCTGTTAATAATAGACGCATTTACAAAGTTCAGTTTGCTGTATCCAATTCGTAAGCAGGATGTAAGCGAGCTTAAACGCACGTTTACCAACGCGATATCACTCTTTGGTGTTCCGAAGCTTTTAGTAGCTGACCGCGGCCGAATGTTCGAATCCTCCGAGTTCTCTACTCTGTTAACTGAGTTTGGTTGTGAAATCCATTTTATAACACCCGAGATGCACAATGCTAACGGACAGGTAGAGAGGTACGTCAGAACCGTTCTGAACATGATCCGTATCGAAACTAACCATAGGCGCGCGGAATGGTCGGATAAGCTATGGAAACTTCAACTCACCCTTAACATAACCAAGCAGAAGACAACACAAGCTTCGGCACTGAAGCTCTTGGTGGGCACTGACGCCACGACGCCTATTGTTCGAACATTAATTCGTGACATCGCAATTGAGAGGTCTGAAAACCACGAGGGCTGGCGAGAGTTGTGCAGAACAAGAGCTCATCAACTGTTAACGCGAAATCAAGCCAAACAAGATTCTCGTGTCAACCAGCAGCGGCGAGCACCACGCGCATATGTCGTTAACGACCTGGTTTTTGTTATCAAATATTCTCAGTCTACAGGGAAACTAGACCCCGGTATGCGCGGACCTTATCGGGTGATTAAAGTGCTACCCAATGGTCGCTACCAGTTGAAACTCATCAGTGGCTCGTATGGCAAAACCACGCAAGCAGCTGCTGAACACATGATACCCTGGAACGGAGAATGGTGTCCAGACTCATGTGCAGCCTTTTTTGAGGGTGAGTATTGAATTAGTGTAATGCGGAGAACTGGCGGGTTGCTTTGTCATAAACTTTCAACATGCACTTACTTTTTATTTTTATACATTGCTTTCCTTACATAAAACTGCCACATATAAATCAATTTCAAATTAATTGTCTTTAAGTATAACTTTCATTTAAATGAGTAAGTCGTGGCGGACCAGCTCGCTGGTCGATCGATGCATTTAACTAAATAATGAACTATTGTGTTGAATGAGCGATTCAGAGATGCCTCCATTCACACAGTTGTACTTATGTATATGTGATTATTGGTGGCGTTATATAAAGGACGTGCGATTCAGAGATGCCTCCGTCCGTACTAAGTATATAAACCTATTTATGTATTTTTGACAAATAAGTGATTATTTGTAGAGCTGTACATTGGACGCGCGATTCAGAGATGCCTACGTCCATACAGACATACTCATACCTGTAGTGAGAGGTATTGGTGTATGCACTAAGTAGCTGAAGTGTTGACGTGCGATTCAGAGATGCCTCCGTCAACCTCAGACAGAGGGGACGCCTTCTGTCTGATTTGTTCACAGATGCAGCTTCGGATCGGTGAAAACCCGCTACGAAGACAGGGATACGATCATGAGAGCTCTCACGTTTTTTAACGTTCAATTAGTCGGATGTTGTGTGCGACCCACACACACTATGAAAACTGTAGTGGCAATGTCTAAAATGTGTTCATATTTCAGATAACGAAGTATGTGACGAAAACACAGGGTCATCATCAGCGTCCCTTCAACCCGGTACTGAGAGTGCTAGACCCAGTGGCGAGTCTCCAGCTGCAGGGTTGGCTTCAGTACCAGCCGAGCACCATGAAGACAGCGTCGGGGACGACGCTTCGTCGGGATAGGCCGATTTAGGGAACAAATTTCCATTGTGAGACAACTACTATAAAAGGCTGTGCGCGCCCGAGAATCGGTCATTTTCTCACTGGCTTTCGTAGGGAACGGTAGTTGTCGACGCGATTTGTGAGTACTTGTTGTAATCATAATTTATGCAGGTAAAACTGTAAGTACGTGATAATTTTGTTTTTATAAGTGATTGGTGTTCTATTTTAGCCTTAAAGTTACGTTAAAATCCATTTAAAGAGAGATTGTTAATTAATAATTTGTTTTTGTGATTAAATAATTAGTAAGGTGTAAGATAATTGTTTTTTTTAATGATTTCTGCTCCTGAATCCTAAATATATAGATTGACAGCTCACCTCGTGATCACTTCACCCAAACCTTCATTTCGATATGTATACAGAATCGATAGCTGTTCGCCCGCGACGTCCTCTGCGCAGATTTAGTACCAACGATTTTCCCCCATTCACCCCCTTAAATGTTGAATATTCAAAAATCCCTTGTCAGTTCTCATCTACGTCATAAAAGGAAGCCTTCTGCAAAATTTCATGTTTCTAGTCCTAGTGGCTTTGGCTGTGCGTTGATAAGTTATCTAAGTTATCTGCAATCACTATATAATATTAATGCTAAAGTGAGTTTGTTTGTTACACTCTTTCCCGCCTAAACCGCCAAACCGATTTTGATGAATCCTGGTACAGAGGTAGATGGGACCTTGGAGACGGTGGTAGGCCACTTTTTCTTGCGAAAGTAAAACCTTAACGTGAGGAAGGCCGCGGGCAAAACCTAGTTTAAAGTGAAAGCTCAATGGCCGCTCTACACCCCGCAAGATTGTTCAGTATTTCATAGCGGGGGTGAGAGAGGGGTACTGCGCAGCGAGTACCAAGCAAACTCGCGTAGGCGTTTTTAGATTGAATACACGAGTGTCCAGTTGAATTGAAAGGCGATAATAATAGCGTGGAAACACAGGCATCTGCTACATTGTCTGCATTTCTTCGCGAACTACAACGAGACGCCATTATAAACCGACAATGACGTAAAACACACTATACCTCTGTTGCGTGATTGTCATCATTTTGTTTCACGACAATGGTATTTAACTTGTAGGAGGTACGGTTGTGTTCCGGGCTTTTATCAATGTCTTTTATATTTTCCACAAGGTTATTGGAACGAAGTTCCTTAGAGCGGCTTACGGGTAGTGCGATTACGTAGAAATGAAACGAATGCCGTGTGCTGTGTGTGTATCGAGCCTACTACAAGCAAATGAGCACACGAGCAAGTGAGTGCGCTCTCTCTCTCTCGCTCTGTCCCTGTCTCTTTTTATCATATAACCTCAACACACGGGTGTACAGACACGTGAAAATTTCGTGAAAACGTATTTGTTATAGAACTTCGTTCCTGATGGGGGTCCCCCGACCGCATAATCCTACTAATATAATAAACGCGAAAGTTTGGAAGGATGGATGGATGGATAGATGCTAGTTACTCTTTCACGCAAAAACTACTGAATGGATTTTGATCAAATTTGGCACAGTGGTAGATTATAGTCTGGAATAACACATAGGATAATTTTTATCCCGGGAATATGTTCCCTTGGGATAATTTTCGACTTTCACGCGGGCGGAGCCGCGGTTGGCAACTTGTTTTTTTTATATTTTAAGGTTTTAAATATGAAATATAATAATCAAGTAACAAAGACACAGAAAGACTTAGATCATAGAAAATATGAAAAGACAAAGTTTGAATTTGTGTAAGAACTTTACTTTTCGTAGTATCGTCACTTTTGTTTATATTGAAATAGCGCTTCTGCCCGCGGCTGTACCCGCGTGAATACCGGACATAATCCTAAGGAGTAAAAACTAGATTACATTGTGCTTTTCCAGACTATTATCTATATCTATGCCAAATTTCATCCGGATCCGTTTAGTTGTTCCGGCGTGATTGAGTTACTAACATCCATCCATTGAAACTTTCGCAGCTAAAATACTGGTCAGCAAAATATTGGTTTTTCATTAAGCGTCCATTGGTCATACATTTTTTTGTTTTTCCTACGCGTAGTTTTGGATGTACCCATGAATTTAGAGTTGACTGTAATTTCAGTAACTGTCTAATAATGTCTATCATCAATTATTATTACTAATCTTTTTATTTACATAAACATTTACACCTGTTTTTATAAATACTTAACTAACTATATACACTAGATATAAAAATAAAAACTCCTAACTAAATTAACCCTTAAATATGGCGTCAAAAATTCATCCGCATCGCTGTCGACTGGAAGTGTACCCAAAAGACTGGCGGCATTGCCACGTTGTATGGCAATGCTTATTCTTTGACCGAGGTAAAAGCCAGCCCTTGGGTCACGCGAGGTGTCAACTAAGCGTCGTTCAAAGAACGATTTGGAACCATCTGCGTGGACTTCCTTTGTTGAGGTTACTAAAAACTTTCTCGGAAACCACAAGTCTACTACTACTTACTCTAACATTGTAAATGACATGCTAGAGAACTTTAAGAACATAGCATGCTAGAGAACTTTAAGAACACAGCATGCTAGAGAACTTTAAGAACATAGCATGCTAGAGAACTTTAAGAACATAGCATGCTAGAGAACTTTAAGAACATAGCATGCTAGAGAACTTTAAGAACATAGCATGCTAGAGAACTTTAAGAACACAGCATGCTAGAGAACTTTAAGAACATAGCATGCTAGAGAACTTTAAGAACACAGCATGCTAGAGAACTTTAAGAACATAGCATGCTAGAGAACTTTAAGAACATAACATGCTACAGAACTTGAAGATCATTGGACTAGGTTTTTTTTTAAATTTAATATGGGTTTGCTCTTGTCTCTAGTCTAGGTCATAGATGACAGAGACAAAGTCGACGATGGAGCGAGGTTATCCATAAGAAGACTGTTTACTCTAATTATGAAGAGATTAGGGTTGTATGCGTTCGGAAACACAGACGCAGGCAGAGAGAGGTTTTTTATGTACCTAAATGATAATGTAATAATAATAAATGCTATTTTTCTATAAAAAATATTTTTTCCTGTACCTACTATTCAAATCTAAAAAACTACACGTAGGAAGTCAACATTTTTGGTATGAATGTAGGTAACCAGTAAACGGTCCTAAGTTAAAAAAAAGGATTGTGTGGTTTTACGAAACCACGATAAAAGTGAAACTTTTTTTCACATTACAGATATTTAACTAAAAATTTTCGAAATAATATTCCATTAAGGGTATAAAAAAACACTGACAAAAACAAACAAATTAGCGTGGACCACTGGCACAAATGAGTAATAGTCTATAAACTACACGGTCAGCTGATGAAACTATAGACGACGCCATATTGGCCTCGGCTGCTCTGACGAGCGCCTTTCACTTTATCCCTACTCCGCGGCCGACCGTCATGCGACATGCGACACACAGACCAAAAAATTTGAGACGATGTAATAAAAGTTTCACTTTAAAAAAGTACAGGTTTTCCTACAATTAATAAAATAAACTGTTATTTTCAAATGACATCGCATCTTCGGCAGAAGTATAATGTTCAGGACTTACTGATACTGTACAAGGCTGCGAGGGTGGCTCCGATGTGCTCCCCGATGAACCGGATCAAGGTGCTGGCGCGGAGGTAGAAACTTCGGATTAAGGAGCTGGCGTCCAGCGCCATAATGTTCACGTCACCTGACAACATAGCACGCTTATGAGCAAGGACGTATAATACTAAAGACGCGTCATACACCAACTGCTTGCTGGTCATGGTATTTTTTTATTATTATGTTGACTCTAGTTCATAACTTGTGGCTCCAGTTACAATCCTATTATTAGACTATACTATTGCACGTGTAAGCGGGCACACCATTTATGCCCGGAGGCATAATTAGTTTGATTTACTTGTTAATGCTTGAGTTTGTCTATTTCTGATGGCTTAATGGAGTGTGCTAGCTACCAAGTGTCAATTAATTTCATTTAATTTGATTTACACTTTGAAGATTTTATTTTTCTGTGTCATGTATTGTAAAATACTTTGCATACTATTGTATACATTCAAGTTTTTAAAACTTAACAGACAGATGTGTTGCTGGGGAGTTTGTTCTTCTTCCCAGCTTTAACACTAGGAAGTGGTGACGGGCGGACGTTTTGGGGGACTGTCTTTATGTAGAACTTTGACGTTCAAAAAGTGCTGGCACTCAGCCTAATTTGAATAAATGACTTGTTTTTTTTTTTTTTTTTAATTTTGAATTTGACTGTGGAACTCTACAGTAGAGGGGCAATTCTCGTATTTGCGATAGCTATAACGAATGGTTTACGTGTCATTTCAATAGTTTAAGTTCATTCATTCATATTGTGTAATTAGCTTCATCTCTTCGGACAGACCGACCTTTTTTTTTAAAGATGGGAAATCATCAAATGACTTCTTCCGCTCTGGGTGGAGCGGAAGGGCGTGTCAGACTCTTACTGACTAAAACTCATCCGTGTTCCTTCTTAAGCCCTTTGCGTTCCAGGGCCGCGGTGACTCTTTCGAACAAATTCCGCAACCCTGGCAGGCTCAGGCCCTAGCGGGCCCCGTCTCCTATGCTGACAACTCTTTGAGGCGCGCGTGAAACACAACGCGCCATCGACCCGAGCCTGGTAGTGATCGGCCACCCAACGCTCGCGTCCACAGGCCCGAGGACAGACCGACCTTGACTATTCAAAAGTGCCTGTAATGGTTTGATTGAAATAAATACTTTGAGTTTGAGTTTATCCATACCACTGATAAAATGACTTTTTTAAGCTATTTGAAAATAAAAACTGTCGTATCGACAGAAACGTTTCGTATGACGACATCGAGGTGAGATTTTCATGTTTTCTTAGTTGTAAAGAAGATCTTTTTAATTTTTCATTTACCTGTTTGATTCTATTTAACCTGAACACATTTCTCATTAACCTGTAAGATATCTCTTTCATGTTTTCTTAGTTGTAAAGAAGATCTTTTTAATTTTTCATTTACCTGTTTGATTCTATTTAACCTGAACACTTTTCTCATTAACCTGTAAGATATCTCTTTAACCTGTAAGGTAGTTTTTTTGTCGTCGACTGGCGCGTCATGGAGGAGGTGGAGACGTATTTGGACCACCGGTACATCCAGTTTGACGTCTCCGCCCAGACCTCAATCGCGCCAGTCCGAGAGACCCAGAGTGGTCCGCGGTGGGCGCTGAAGCAGCTGGACCGGGAGCTTCTCCTGGAAGCCTCGATTGTGCAGGCCTGAGTGTCACCACCAGACAGGCCTGCTGACATCAACGACGAGGCAGAGTGGTTCCGGGAGACCATGTCCGAAATATGTGACGTGGCAATGCCCCGGGTACAGCCAGGACGCGCCCGCCGCCAGGTGTACTGGTGGTCGCGGGAGCTGGCATCGCTGCGCGAGGCATGCGTTGCTGCATGGCGCCTGAACACCAGGCATCGCAGGCTCCGCATCCGGCCTACGGATGCACAGGCCAGGGAGGCGGAGCTGTACGAGGAATACAGAGTGGCGAAGGCCGCCCTCCAAGCGGGGATCCTTCGAGCCAGGGATCTGGCTCGTAAGGAGATGCTGGAGTCTCTGAACGGAAACTCGTGGGGACGCCCTTGCAAAATGGTGCGGGATAAACTCCGCACCTGGGCCCCCCGTTTACGCAGAGTCTCCGGCCCCAGCTGGTCGAGGACGTGGTGAGCGCTCTGTTCCCTTCGCGAGGGGAGTATACTCCCTCGCCTATGGCTCCGCCACCTGCGGTGCCCGATGCGGACCACACCGATGACGGCGACGACGATGACAACGCTCCGGAGGTGACTGAGGTAGACCTGAGAGTGGCGTTAAAAAGACTGAAGGCCAAAAATACCGCCCCAGGACCCGACGGCTTACCGGGGAAAGCCTGGGTCCTGGCCTTGGAGGCTCTCGGGCCTTGACTAAGGGGGTTCTTAAGCGTATGCTTGGAGAGAGGCCAGTTCCCACTTCGATGGAAGACGGGAAAACTGGTACTCATTAAGAAGCCTGGGCGCCCTGCGGACTCTCCGTCCACTTATAGGCCCATCGTGCTGCTCGACGACGTGGGCAAGCTCTTTGAAAGAGTAATTGCAAACCGCCTCGTCGGGCACCTGGTGAGGGTGGGGCCGAATCTGGCGGAGAACCAGTTCGGTTTCCGCACGGGGCGCTCGACGGTGGACGCCATCATGCGCGTGAGAGCCCTCACGACGGGGGATGCGGTGTCCCGGGGCAGGGTCGTCTTGGCGGTGTCTCTTGACATCGCCAATGCCTTCAACTCCCTGCACTGGAGTTGCATCAGCATCGGATGCCGACCTACCTCCGTCGCGTTGTCGAGGCCTATCTGACGGACAGGGCCGTCATCTACCCCGGTCACCGGGGAGAATGGAACCGGCGAGAGATGTCGTGCGGTGTTCCACAGGGTTCGGTTCTGGGGCCGCTCCTGTGGGACATCGGCTACGACTGGGTGCTGCGCGCCGACCTCCCTAGGGGCGTCAACGTAGTTTGCTACGCTGACGACACGCTAGTCTTGGCGCAGGGGGTGTCTCACCAGGCGGCGGCCAAAAAGTGATGACACGCGGGGTTGCGACAGTCGTTGAGAGGATCCGGCAATTGGGTCTCGAGGTGGCCCTGCACAAGTCCGAAGCCATGTGTTTTTATGGTTCTCGGAACAGGCCACCAATGGGAACCCAAATAACGGTAGGAGGGGTTCACATCGGTGTCGGGTCGACGATCAGGTACCTGGGGCTTGTTCTCGACAGCCGATGGAACTTCGAGGAGCACTTCCGACGTTTGGCTCCCAGACTGGAGCGGGCCGGGGCTGTCTTCAAGCGGCTCTTGCCTAATCTAGGGGGTCCAAACGCCTCTTGCCGGAGGCTCTATGTGGGGATCGTGCGGTCCATGGCCCTTTATGGGGCCCCAGTGTGGGCACTTACGTTGAAGGGGCGACCTGCCCGACAGCTCAACGCGTCCCAAAGGGTCATGGCCATCCGGCTGGCCCGGGGATACCGCCATGGGATCTGGAGGTGAGAGCCCTCACGCACGTTTACGCGTGGCGCGTTGAGGCGCTTCGCCGGGGCGAAATTCCGCTGCCGCGGCAAGTTGCATCGCGGTGGATGGAGCTTCGGCAGGATACCATGGCGATATGGAAACGGCTACTGTCGCAACCCAGCGCTGGGCACGCCACAATTGCGGCGATAAGACCCCTCTTTGAGGAGTGGCTGGAGAGGCGCTACGGCGTCCTCACCTTCCGCCTGACGCAGGTACTTACCGGACACGGCTGTTTCGGGAGGTACCTGTTTCGAATTAAGCGGGAGGACACGCCCGGGTGTCAGCACTGTGAGGATCGCCCGGAGGACACGGTGGAGCATACGGTGGAGATCTGCCCTGCTTGGGCTGAGCACCGTCGTGTCCTCGTCGAGGCGATCGGCGGCGGCAACCTCTCGCGTCCGGTCCTGGTTGAATCCATGGTCCGGAGCGAGGAGGCTTGGGAAGCGGTCACCTCCTTCTGCGAAGCAGTAATGCTAGCGAAGGAGGAGGCGGGCCGCTCGAGGGAAAGGCAAGGCCTTCGCCCCAACCGCCGCAACAGGAGAAGACGCCCCGGGCGTCGGGAGTCGCAGGGCGATCCCCGGCCACCGTAGGCGCGGGCCTGCGGACGGCGAGCATTGGGTGGCTCGCTGTCCGATCACCACCAGGCCCGGGTCGATGGCGCGTTGTGTTTCACGCGCGCCTCAAAGAGATGTCAGCATAAAAGAAGGGGCCCGCTAGGGCCAGAGCCTGCCAGGGTTGGGGAATTTGTTCGAAAGAGTCACCGCGGCCCTGTAACGCAAAGGGCTTTAGAAGGAACACGGATGGGTTTTAGTCAGTAAGAATCTGACACGCCCTTCCGCTCCACCCAGAGCGGAAGAAGACATTTGATGATTTCCCATCCTTAAAAAAAAAGGTATAAGGTTTTTGAATTTTGTATTTTGTGTCCATTTATTTGATTTTTTGTTCCATTAGATGTTGTTGTGGTGTTGTTTTGCCAGTCCTTCTACACGTGCAGCCTGTGGGTTAGGCATACGCAGAGGGCCTACAACGTTCTTCGTATACAGTATGCTTTTAGGGTGCTGTTGGGGCTGCTGCGTTTCTGTAGCGCATCGGGCATGTTTGCTGAAGCAATGACATACAGCTTTCAAGCTATTATGCGAAAAAGAACAGCATCTCTGATGCAAAAGATTCGGGGCAGCACCAACAGCATTCTAAAGGTGATAGTGAACAAGCCTGATTGCTCGATCCTGGAGCACTGGACCCGTATGCACAGCTGCGGGTCTGGTGCGGCGGGAGACGGAATTTGTAACAGGTTTTTGAATTAGCTGAAGGGTTTTGTTATTTTGTATTTTTTTTTTTGTTATGATAAGATGTGCTACTAACCTAGTTTTATAAGTTTTACTAAAAAAATTATGAATCACGTGTGTTCGATGTAAATAAATATTATTATTATTCCGTTTATTTTTAAACTTATTGCTTACATTTTTAAATATTTCTTAAAAACTATAAAAATAAAAAAAAAACATTTAAAAATATAAATCGGTATCGGGAACAGGGTCCAAGCTACCGGCGGTAAGGGCTCAAGAGAGAGGAACCTCCTAACAATACGAGCCGTGTCCAGAAGTACCGCTTTCTGAATCAGGCCTTTGATCCAGCTGCCTAACGAGAGCCTCCTGAGGTGCTGGTCGAGGCTCGTGGCTATTAAGCCATTGGCTGACACAACTATCGGTACAATGATTGCTGAGTCCACATCCCACATGTCGACAACCTTGCGAGCCAAGTCAATATATTTGATTTGCTTATCTTTCTCGGCTTTCACGAGGTTCTCGTCATGCGGAACGGTTATGTCTACAATCATTGCACGCCTCTCGATTCGGTCCACCACCACTATATCAGGCTTATTGGCAACAATAGTCCTGTCAGTGATGAATGTGATGATGGACCGATCCCAGTACAATGTGATATTGCCATTATCGAGAACTGGGTCGGGCGCATACCTGTAGTACGGCACCTCCGATTCCACAACAAAGTATTTCAGAGCAAGTTGCTGATGGATAATCCTGGCTACAAGGTTGTGCCTATGCAAGTATTCTCCGTTAGCTAGACGAGAACAACCAGAGACAATGTGGCGAATCGATTCTCCCGGACGGTGACATGCCCGACATATGTCAACCGTGCCATCCTTCACAATAAATCTCCGGTAGTTATTCGTCATGATAACATAGTCCATAATTGCACAGACAAAACCTTCGGTTTGTCCAAAGAGATCACCGAACCGCAACCAGGCTACGGACGCTAATTGATCTACGTCGGGCCTATGTAGGGCCCGGAAATAGCGTCCGTGAAGTTTCTTACTTTGCCATGCCGCCCTACGATCGTTAGTGTCTAGCACCGCAGGTTTGCGCCAGTTCTCATTTGCCAAAGAGAGCGGAGTGAGTCCCTTGTCCACCGCCACTACATCTCGATGTATACCCACGTCGACAGCTAGGAAATTTTCCTGAAACTGCATATCTCGCGATTGTGGAGAATCTTAGCATTTAAGAAGCCTCGACCTCCACACTTTCGCGGGATATACAGTCTCATTACCGACGACCGTGGGTGATGCATTCGATTTGCAGTAAGCAGTGTACGAACCCGCCTATCCAGGGCGTCAAGTTCCGTTTGAGTCCATTTGAGTACGCCGAAAGAGTACATCAATACCGGCATGACCCAACCGTTGAAGGCGCGCACCTTGTTTCCGCCTGATAAAAGGCTATTGAATACCTTCTTCAGGCGGCCAAAGAAGCGCTCCTTCAACGATTGCTTCATGTCAGTAACATTGATACCTAACGCTTCCGACATACCCAAATACTTATAAGTTTCAGTTGAAGAGAGGGATCTGAGGTTTATGGAATCCGAGAGTTGAATTCCCACGGATTCCATAATCTCCCCACGCTTTACATGAAGGACCGCATATTTGTCGACATCAAACTCCATCCTGATGGCACTACTGAAAGTTTCAGTTACCTTCAGTAGCTCCATCAGTTGCAGATTACTGGGGGCAAAGAGTTTCAAATCATCCATGTAAAAGAGGTGAGATATAACCTGACCACCTCTCTTCAACCGATAGCCCAGCCCTGAATTCTCCAGCAGTGTGCTTAGAGGGTTCAAGGCTAGGCAAAACCAAAGTGGACTCAAACTATCGCCCTGAAATATACCTCGCTCGATCCTTACCGGTTCGCTGTTCCTCTGGATATTTCGACATCCTGGATAGCGAAGAACTGTCCTCCATTGCCCCATACACGACATCAGGAAGGTGCGTAGCATTGTATCAATTTTATACAATTCTAGCACCCTCATGAGCCATGTATGAGGCACCGAGTCATAGGCCTTTTTATAGTCTATCCAACATGTCGACAGATCCTTTCGGGAACGCCAAACCTGTTGGCTAATGGCCATATCAATGAGGAGTAGCTCCTTAGTACCGCGGGACCCATTCCTACGTCCATTTTGAGAGACAGACATGATGTTGTCGATGTTAATATGATTATTAATGTTAGCTCTCAAAATAGATGTAAGAACCTTATAGACCGTTGGTACACGTGATCGGCCTATAATTTTTGGGTTCCGCGGTACTACCCGATTTGTGGAGCAGGTGGGTAACTCCTGTCGTAAGAAATTCTGGTAGCGAGCCGGACTCTAAGGCAGTTTGGTACTGAGATGCCAAACGAGCGTGCGACCTTTGTAGCCACTTAATCCAAAAATTGTGCAGTCCGTCCGGCCCTGGAGATTTCCAATTAGGCAACGGACGGACTGCACGGGCTACATCTTGGGGGCTGATTGTGATTGCCCCCATTTCTGGCAATGGATCGCACGCTCGCTCGACCTCTCGAATCTAATCACCTTCGGTGTGACTGACAGGCACCGACCAGATGTTGCGCCAGAACGAACACATGGCGTCATCATCCGGCAGGCGCGTGTCAGTCACACCCTGGTCCGGTTGCTCCCAAACCCTATATACCCACCTTTCATTACTTCGGAATGTGCGATTCTGGGTGTATCGCTCCACTTGCCGCCTATACCTACGAATACGGTTTGCCCATGCATACACTTTCTGCTTCAGGAAGTCGATGCGCTCTGTGACACGTGACATATAATCTCGGGGGCTGATATCAGTCCCCGAAAACGCCCGTCTCACAAAACGCATCACTCTAGGGCCAGTGTTGCACTCCCTGAAGCAGATTAGTTTGCCGATTAGCGCTCTGGCCCCACCGATACGACGCTCGATCCTGCACTGCCAAGTCGGTACGGCTGGTTTTGGTCGTGTAACTCTGTCATTAGTCATTTTGACATGAGCTACACGACATACCGCTACAGCCGCGCAGTACATAATCGAGTGTGTATCAGTGAGGTCTTCGCAGTCATCAAAATAATTTGACAACTGCGAATCCAGAGCAGCTACCAGCGCCCTATTTTTGTTATGCATGGGCACACGAGGTAAGCGTGGTCTTAGTTCAGGCGGTATGTAGCGATATTCCCGAATAGCACACTCTAAAGCACTCCTCAATTCCTCATTGCACTGGGTACTTACGTTTGTAACCCTGTCATTACTCTCCTCGTCAGCGTGGCTGGATATTTGCGACTGTGGTGGTGCCACAGTCTGCGACGGAGGAGTAATGATATGGCCACACATTTCCATTCGGAGGAGATCAAGCACACTGTCATCCAACATACGATTACGTTGGATGACGCGCACCTGATCCGACAGTCGTTGGGCCGAAACGTTGACAGCTGGTTCAAGTACCTGAAACAGAGAGAGCATCCGACCACGGTACGCAGTCAGGTTAGTTCCCCCCTCTGTAGCCTTTTTTTTAATGGTTTTCGGGTTCAATTTCATTTTGTTGGTTTATGATGGTTTCTAATGTTAATAATCTAGGACCAAATATCATCTTAAACAAAGAGATGCTTGAAACTGTGGACTCAGCAGTATTCTTGGGAATAACTGTTGATTCCAAACTACAATGGGGCCCGCATATATCAAGCCTGTCAGGAAGGCTCAGCTCGGCTGCCTACGCCGTCAGGAAAGTAAGACAATACACTGACGTTTACACAGCTCGGTTAGTCTATTTTAGTTATTTCCATAGCGTTATGTCTTACGGTATCCTATTATGGGGAAGAGCTGCAGACATACAAAATATATTTGTGTTACAAAAACGCGCTGTTCGAGCAATATATCAGCTGGGGTCAAGAGTTTCCTTAAGAGAACTTTTCAAAGATATTGGAATTCTCACGGTAGCATCTCAATTTATTTTTGCAAACATATTATATATTAGGCAAAATATACATTTATACACTAAAACCAGTGATATCCATAACTTTAACACTAGAAACAAGCACAAATTACATGCACCATCCCATCGTCTTCGAAGGGTCCAAGGCTCATTTGTGGGGCTCGGTATCCGTTTTTACAATAAGCTACCTCTTTCTTATCTTGAGCTGCCTTTTAACTCGTTTAAAGCTAAAGTTAAATCTAACCTTTGTTCGAAGGCATACTATTCAATCAATGATTATTTAGACGATGATAATAGTTGGTCGCAGTGTTGAACGCAAGACATACTTCGTTTTTAATGTTCTTTCATAGTTAGCTTATGACATATGAGTTCATATATTTGTTAATTTATATGTCCGTAGAGGTCAATTATTTGTTATTTTTTTTGTATTGACTTAATACTCTCATAACAATGTTTTATAATGAGTGTATTGCAACATGTGATTAACTAGTGACTTCGACAGTTGTATGATTTTATTCTATCCTGAGCAACCGGCAGCAAGTTCGTCATGCTCCCTTAGATTTTACTGCTTGCGGTAGCGTCGGGGGTAGGGTTACCTCTTTCCCTCAAATATGGCGAGGGAGGTAGTGGCTGATCTTTGCCATGGTTTTTACTATTGTTATAACGATTATATGCTTAATGTTTAATTTTGATGGCTCTGGTTTATCACTTGTGGCGTCGAGTCACACATCTTTTTATTAAATTCTACCCTCTGCACGTGTAAGCGGGCACACCCTTCATGTCTGGAGGCTTATTTAGTTTGATTTGATATTGTTTTTATGCTTGAGTTTGTCTGTTTATGCTGGCATAATGGAGTGTGCTAGCTTACAAGTAGCGAATTATTAAGTTTTATGTTTTTACGTGTTACCTTTGTTGTATTGTTTTCTTTGTAAGAATACTGACTACTTACATACCTTTGTATAAGTGATAGTTCTTATAACTCAACAGACAGATGTGTTGCTGGGGAGTTTGTTGCGCCACTTCTTCTTCCCAGCTAAAACACTAGGAAGTGGTGACGGGCGGGCGTTTTGGGGGACTGTCTTTATGTAGAACTTTGACGTTCAAAAAGTGCTGGCACTCAGCCTAATTTGAATAAATGACTTTTGAATTTTGAATTTTGGATTTTGAATTTTGAATTTGTTTAAATTATTCACAATAAAAATCGGCGAGAAAAAATTTCTTGACTGTCTTCTTGACAGCATTATTATTATTATTTTTTTTTTTTTTTACATTTTTTTTCCTCGGCTAGCCGGGAAGTATTGTTGGCATGGGCCTAAGCCAAGTGTTCATCAATTGGGATAGGAGTACATGTTGTAGACTGTATGATAGGTGGGGGTGTATTGGTGTAGATGTTTTGGTGAGGGCTATCGGGTTCACATTGCAGGAACTTTCTCACTAGCCTGCACGTGTTTAATATCACTGCTTTTTGCAGAAGTTGGTAAGTGCTTGAAGGTAGGTTTAAAGAATTAAGGGATTGTTGAAGTTGTTTGGGTATGACTCCAGTTGTAGATAACACTATAGGGACTATTTTAACTTTTTGTAGATGCCAAAGTCGGGTTATTTCGTCTTTAAGTTCGATATATTTGGATAGTTTTTCTGCGATTGTTGTCTGTCAGTTATGCGTATTTGGTACAGCTATATCGATCAGATATCCTGTTTTATTTATTTTATTTATAACTGTGATGTCCGGTCTATTGAAGTGAATTGTGCGGTCGGTGAGAATGGCACGATCAAAATATAATTTCGTGGTCACGTTTTCTAACACCGTTTCGGGGTTGTATTTGTAGTATGGTACTACAGAGTCTATGAGTTTGAATTGATGAGCTAGTTTTTGGTGAATGATGTTAGCTACTTGATCGTGTCTATGTTTATAGTCTGTCTGGGCTATTGACTTACACGCGCCTGTAATATGTTGGATCGTTTCTGGAGAACTATTGCATTTTCTACAAATGTCAGTGGTTAAATTCTTAATAATAAATTTTCTGTAATTTCTGGATTCAATAACTTGGTCCTGTATTGCAAGCATGAAGCCTTCAGTTTCTGGGAAAAGTTCACCTCGATTAAGCTATGCGTTCGACGCCTCTTTGTCGACATTTGTTTGGCATACATTTTGGCGATGTCTCCCGTGTAGAGACTTCTGGGTCCATTCTAGAATTTTGGTTTTGTCATCGGTCACCTTTTCATTATTTTGTTGATTTTTGTCTTTTAAATTCAGAGGTGTCAAGTGTTGGTCGTGTTGTGCCATTAGTTTGTGTAGTATGGAAGATGCAGATTTGGTAAAGAAGTATTGTCTAAGACTTGTGATCTGTCTGTTGTGTAAGTTTCACACATCAATAAGGCCCCTGCCTCCTTCTTTTCTCGGTAGAGTTAACCTTTTCTGGCATGATCCAGGGTGGTGTTTGCGAAATTTTGTCATTGTTGTGTTAATTTTACGTTGTAAGGATTTGAGGTCTGTTTTGGTCCAGTTGATTACGCCGAAAGAATAGGTAAGTACAGGTATAGCAAACGTGTTAATTGCTTTTATTGTGTTTCGAGAATAGAGTTGTGTTTTTAGTATTGTATTTAAGCGATGTTGAAATTTTTGTTTAAGTTTTTGTTTAATGTCTTTAGAATGTATCTGATGTGATTGTGTGTACCCTAGGTATTTATAGGTGTCCTGTTCATTTATTATTATTATTCTCATTATTCGTTGTAAATACATACAAATTACATTTTTAAATATTAAAATACAAAGATATAAAAATATTTAAAAATATAAAAAATAGTAGCCCACCGGTATCGGGAACAGGGTCCAAGCTACTGGTGGTCAGGGCCCCTGAGAGAGGAACCTCTTAACTATGCGCGCCGTGTCCAGCAGTACTGCTTTCTGGATCTAGCCCTTGATCTAGCTGCCCAACGAGAGCCTCTTTAGATGTTGGTCGAGGCTCTTGGCAATTATGCCATTGGCCGTCACGACTATCGGCACAATGACTGCTGTGTTCACATCCCACATGTCGACAACCTCGCGAGCCAAGTCAAGATACTTCATTTGTTAATCTTTCTCAGTCTTCACGAGGTTCGCGTCATGAGGGACTGCTATATCAACAATCATTGCGCGACGCTCTAGTCGATCTATCACCACTATGTCAGGCTTATTGGCAACAATAGTCCTGTCAGTGATGATAGACCGATCCCAATACAACGTGCAGTTGCCATTTTCGAGAACTGGGTCGGGCACATACCTATAGTACGGTACTTCCGATTCCACAAGATTGTATTTAAGAGCAAATTGCTGGTGGATAATCCTGGCTACAAGGTTGTGTCTGTGCAAATAGTCTCCGTTAACTAGACTAGGACAACCGGAAATAATGTGGCGGATGGATTCCCCGGGCCGGTGACATGCCCGACATATGTCAACGGTACCATCCTTCACAATGTATTTCCGGTAGTTGTTCGTCATCATAACTTCGTCCATAATCGCACAGACAAAACCTTCGGTTTCCCCGAAGAGGTCACCAAAACGCAGCCAGGCTACGGACGCTAAAAAGTCTACATCGGGCCCATGTAGGACCCGGTAAAAGCGTCCGTGAAGCTCCTTGCTCTGCCATACCTCCCTGCGGTCATTAGTGTCTAATACCACAGGTTTGCGCCAGTTCTCGTTAGCCAAGGAGAGCGCAGTGTTGAGTCTCTGAACGGGGACCCGTGGGGACGCCCTTACAAAATGGTGCGGGATAAACTCCGCACCTGGGCCCCCCCGTTGACGCAGAGTCTCCGGCCCCAGCTGGTGGAGGACGTGGTGAGCGCTCTGTTCCCTTCGCGAGGGGAGCATACTCCCCCGCCTCTGGCTCCGCCACCTGCGATGCCCGATGCGGACCACACCGACGACGGCGACGACGATGACAACGCTCCGGAGGTGACTGAGGTAGACCTGAGAGTGGCGGTAAACAGGCTGAAGGCCAAAAATACCGCCCCAGGACCCGACGGCTTACCTGGGAAAGCCTGGGTCCTGGCCTTGGAGGCTCTCAGGCCTCGACTAAGGGGGTTCTTAAGCGCATGCTTGGAGAGAGGCCAGTTCCCACTTCGTTGGAAGACGGGGAAACTGGTTCTCATTAAGAAGCCTGGGCGCCCTGCGGACTCTCCGTCCGCTTACCGGCCCATCGTGCTGCTCGACGAGGTGGGCAAGCTCTTTGAAAGAGTAATTGCAAACCGCCTCGTCGGGCACCTGGTGAGGGTGGGGCCGAATCTGGCGGAGAACCAGTTCGGTTTCCGCACGGGGCGCTCAACGGTGGATGCCATCATGCGCGTGAGAGCCCTCACGACGGGGGATGCGGTGTCACGGGGCAGGGTCGTCTTGGCGGTGTCTCTTGACATCGCCAATGCCTTTAACTCCCTGCCCTGGAGTTGCATTAGGGAGGCGCTCCGGTCGCGGTGGTCTCCTTCTGCGAGACAGTTATCGCGCAGAAGGAGGCTGCGGAAAGGGAGAGGGAGATCACAACCGCTCTCCCTGCCCGCAGCAGGCGCATCGGGCGTCGGAGGAGGGCATACGCTGCCCTCTTCCGGCCCCCCTAACTGGGTCCAGGGGCGGCGGACTTGGGGATGTCCGTCGCCCCCCACTCATCCGGACCCGAGGTGGCAGCGCGTGGTGTTCCCGTGCGCCCCTCTTTGACGTAGCGAGGGGAGTTAAACACCTCACTCCCCTCGCCGACGCGAGGTGGCCCGCAGAGGCGGGCCGGCACCAGCCGGGGATTGCGGATGTCGCATACGTTCCCGCGATCCCCGGTGCAGGTGGAAGATGGAACACCGGGGTGGTTTTAGTCAGTAAGAGTCTGACAGACCCCTCCACCCGCCCCAGGGTGGAGGATTTCCATGAGGATTTCCCCCCGAGATAAAAAAAAAAAAAAAAAAAAAAAGGGAGGCGCTCCGGTACCACCGGATGCCGACCTACCTCCGTCGCGTGGTCGAGGCCTATTTGACGGACAGGGCCGTCATCTACCCCGGTCACCGGGGAGAGTGGAACCGGCGAGAGATGTCGTGCGGTGTTCCACAGGGTTCGGTTCTGGGGCCGCTCCTGTGGGACATCGGCTACGATTGGGTGCTGCGTGCCGACCTCCCTAGCGGCGTCAGCGTAGTCTGCTACGCTGACGACACGCTGGTTCTGGCACAGGGGGGGTCGCACCAGGCGGCGGCCGACTTAATGACACGCGGGGTCGCGATAGTCGTTGGAAGGATCCGGCAATTGGGTCTCGAGGTGGCCCTGCACAAGTCCGAAGCCATGTGCTTTCATGGTTCTCGGAACAGGCCACCAGCGGGATCCCAATTAACGGTAGGAGGGGTTCACATCGGCGTCGGGTCGACGATCAGGTATCTGGGGCTCGTTCTCGACAGCCGGTGGAACTTCGAGGAGCACTTCCGACGTTTGGCTCCCAGACTGGAGCGGGCCGGGGCTGCCTTCAAGCGGCTCCTGCCCAATCTAGGGGGTCCAAACGCCTCCTGCCGGAGGCTCTATGCGGGGATCGTGCGGTCCATGGCCCTTTATGGGGCCCCTGTGTGGGCCCTAACGCTGAAGGGGCGACCAGCCCGCCAGCTCAACGCGGCCCAAAGGGTCATGGCCATCCGGCTGGCTCGGGGATACCGCACGGTCTCCGGCGAGGTGGCGAGCCTCCTTGCCGGATTACCGCCATGGGATCTGGAGGCGAGAGCCCTCGCGCACGTTTACGCGTGGCGCGTGGAGGTGCTTCGCCGGGGCGAAACTCCGCTGCCACGGCAAATTGCATCGCGGCGGACGGAGCTCCGGCAGGATACTATGGCGGTATGGAGACTGCGACTATCGCGGCCCAGCACTGGGCACGATGTCAGCATAGAGGACGGGGCCCGCTAGGGCCAGAGCCTGCCAGGGTTGCGGAATTTGTTCGAAAGAGTCACCGCGGCCCTGGAAAGCAAAGGGCTTAAGAAGGAACACGGATGGGTTTTAGTCAGTAAGAGTCTGACACGTCTGACAGGCTGCATATCTCGCGGTTGTGTAGGGTCTTAGCATTTAAGAAGCCACGACCTCCGCACTTCCGCGGGATATACAGCCTCATCACCGATGACCGTGGGTGATGCATCCGATTTGCGGTAAGCAGCGAGCGTACCCTCCTATCCAGGGCGTCAAGTTCCGTCTGAGTCCATTTGAGTATGCCGATAGAGTACATCAATACCGGCATGACCCAACCGTTAAAGGCGCGCACCTTGTTTCCGCCTGATAAAAGACTATTTAGTACTTTGTTCAGGCGGCCAAAGAAGCGCTCCTTCAACGATTGTTTCATGTCATTAGCATTGATGCCCAACGCTTCCGACATACCCAAATACTTGTAAGTTTCGGTTGAGCTGAGGGATCTAAGGTGTATGGAATCCGAGAGTTGGGTTCCCACGGATTCCATAATCTCCCCTCGCTTCACATGCATGACCGCACATTTGTCCACACCAAATTCCATACTGATGGCGCTACTGAAGGTTTCTGTTACCTTCAGTAGCTCCATCAGTTGCAAGTTGTTGGGGGCAAAGAGTTTCAAGTCATCCATGTAAAGGAGGTGTGATATGACCTGACCACCTCTTCTCAACCGATAACCTTGGCCCGAACCTTCCAGCAATGTGCTCAGAGGGTTGAGGGCCAGACAAAACCACAGTGGACTCAGGCTGTCGCCCTGAAATATACCACGCTCGATCCTTATCGGGTCGCCGTTCACCTGGATCTGTCGACATCCTGGATAGCGGAGGACCGTCCTCCACTGCCCCATACAAGACATCAGGAAGGTGCGTAGAACTGCATCAACTTTATACAGCTCCAGCACCCTCATGAGCCATGTATGTGGCACTGAGTCGTAGGCCTTCTTATAATCTATCCAACATGTCGACAGATCCTTTCGGGAACGACGCACCTGTTGGCTAATGGCAATATCCATGAGGAGCAGCTCCTTAGTACCGCGGGACCCGTTCCTACATCCATTCTGAGAGGCAGACATGATTGAATTACTTTCAATATGATGGTTAATCTTTGCTCTCAAAATGGATGTAAGAACTTGATAGACCGTCGGTAAACACGTGATTGGTCTATAATTTTTGGGCTCCGCAGTACTACCTGATTTATGGAGCAGGTGGGTTATTCCTGTAGTTAGGAACTGAGGCAGCGACCCTGACTCTAAGGCAGACTGGAATTGAGACGCCAAGCGAGCGTGCGATCCTGTAAACCATTTGATCCAAAAATTGTGCAGTCCGTCCGGCCCTGGAGATTTCCAGTTAGGCAACGGACGGACTGCACGAGCTACATCTTGGGGGCTGATGGTAATTGCCCCCATTTCTAGTATTGGATCGCACGCGCGCTCAACCTCCCGAATCCAGTCACCCTCGGTGTGACTGACAGGCACCGACCAGATGTTGCGCCAGAATGAACACATGACATCATCATCCGGTAGGCGCGTATCAGTCACACCTTGGTCCGGTCGCTCCCAAGCCCTATAAACCCACCTCTCATTGCTTTGGAATGTGAGATTCTGAGTGTATCGCTCCACTCGCCGCTTGTACCGACGTATACGGTTTGCCCATGCATAGATTTTCTGCTTCAGGAAGTCGATACGTTCTGTGACGCGGGTCAGATAATCCCGAGGACTAGTATCAGTCCCCGAGAACGCCCGCCTCACAAAGCGCATCACTCTACGGCGAGTGTTGCCCTCCCTGAAGCAGATAAGTTTGCCGATGAGTGCTCTAGCTTCACCGATATGACGCTCGATCCTGCACTGCCAAGCTGGTACAGCTGGTCGTGTAGCTCTGTCACTGTTGAGAAATTTGACATGAGCTACACGGCATGCCGCTGCAGCCGCACAGTACAAGATCGAGTGGGTATCGGCGAGGTCTTCGCTGCTATCAAAACAATTTGTTAGCTGCGAATCTAGAGCACACACCAGCGCCCTATTTTTATTATGCATGGGCAAACGAGGTAGACGGGGTCTAAGCTCAGGCGGAGTAGAGCGATACTCTCGGAAAGCATCCTCCAAAGCGCTCCTCAATCTCCCATTGCATTGGGTACTCACGGATATAGCCCCATCATCATCATCTTCACCGACGTTGTTGGGTCGCGGTGAAATACTAGATTGTATTTCCACCGCGGCCGGTGGCGAAGCAGATGAGACGCGGCCACTCCGTGACTCCAGACGCAGTCTATCAAGTACGGCGTCATCTAACATACGGTTACGCAGGATGACCCGCACCTGATCCGATAGTCGTTGGGCTGATACGTTAACAGCTGGCTCAAGCACCTGAAACAGAGAGAGCATCCGACCACGGTACGCAGTCAAGTTAGTTCCCCCCTCTGTAGCCCCATAGTATGAGCGCATGCCGTTTTCATTGATCGTTTGCGTCCATCGCATGCGCTGCATACTTCCACCGATAGCGGGGACCCTGTCAGAGACCGGTGGGCCTCGAGGTCCTAAGCTGGTCGGAGGTCGGCCTCGTCCGCGCCGACGCGCAGGTGGTGGTGTCGTCGGCGGCGAGAAGTATTCGTCGCTCGAGCTCGACGCAACTGCAGCGACCGGAATCTCTGGACTCACGGCTGGCGCAGGTCCCGGCGGCTGCGAGGCGGAGCTGAGCGACGAACCCGAAGATGTTGGTTGTGCGGTTTGTGCTCGTGCCCGGCTTCTTGTCAGCATTTCATAAGTATGACAGATTCATTGTTTTTCCAGTATCAATAAAATGTATGTGCTAATGTTTGTATTTTTTTTTTCCTTGTTGTGTCCAGTAATATGAACATTTTGAGCTGTTTTTGTATTTAAATTAATGTAAAAAATATGAATATAATTTTATTGTGTCAGTGAGTTTGACAGCCGGACCACAGATTATTATTATTATTAGAAAAATTATTATTAGACATAAAAGAAATATAATGGATTTTATGAAAAAAAAAACTCAATAATTGATACATTTTCTCAAATTGATAAATTTTTTCTTGGTGCCACTTTCTTGAAAACGACCCATAGGTATAGATGTAATTCATATAATAAATACAAAGCGATAATCGCGTTAAATAAATATAGTCTTCCTGACCGATTTCGGCCATGACGGCCGATCTCAACCGAGACTAGACATCGGCGCGGAATATATTAAGTGCACAAGTGTGTGCGCAAGCACAGGTGCTGAGGTGCACTCTCTCTTCCATCACTCTCTTATTTCGATGGGACGGCAACCCGACACGACCGGAGAGAGATTTAGCGCAGGACCAACGGCTTAACGTGCTTTCCGAGGCACGGGAGCGTCACACCACAAACTATCAAGATGTCACGTGATCACGGAGTGAGCTGTCATTCCATCTTTATTACATGGATTGACAGCTCACTTCGCTATCACTTCTGGCTATCAAGGCTGGGGGCCTTCACTTCGATATGCTTACAGAATCGCACTGCAGAATCAATCACGAGTGACAGATTTCCTCACCTAGAGCTTGTTGTGTCGCATTTCTCATGGTCTGGAAGCCGGTCTTCTGAGGGTTGTCGGTAAAGCCGTGGAAGTAGATGAGCAGGGGGAGCTTGCAGTCGAACCACAGCTCCTTGGGGAGCTCCGTCGGGGCCTCGGGCAGGTTGTACATCACGGTCTTTGCGCTGCAGACAGTTGAAGATAGAGAATCTTTGCGCTGCAGACAGTTGAAGATAGAGAATACTTTGCGCTGCAGACAGTTGAAGATAGAAAATACTTTGCGCTGCAGACAGTTGAAGATAGAGAATACTTTGCGCTGCAGACAGTTACAATACAAAATACAAAAATACAAAATATTTATTTCTGTACCAACTAGTTTAAATTAGTTTATGATTGGAGCCTCCTTTTAAGCATGATAACGCCTGTGTTAGGAGACTCCGTTCCTCCATAGCTTTGGCTGTTTGTACAACTTACTTACAATATTTTTTCTTTTTTTTTTTTTTTCAAGATTAAAAAATAATACCTATATAATACATTTTTCTCGAGCGCGTGTTGCGTTAACATAAATAACAATTAAAATGAATAACTTTCGCTCATGAAATGAGAAGAATGAATGGGTACATTAATGTGGGTGTGTTGAGTGTGCGAGGTGTGTCGAGTGTGTGTGGTGTGTGTGTGGTGTGTGATGTGTGTGAGGTATGTGATGTGTGATGTGAGTGTGGTGTGTGATGTGTGTGTAGTGTGTAATGTGTGTGGGCTGTGGGAGGTGCGTGGGTGTGTGTATGAGAGAAGATGAACGAGTGGCTGTGCAAATATGTATAACTAATTTCCACTTATTGTAACAATGATTCAATATCTGCATACGTACGTGACTTTAACCATTCGATTAACATTTTCTTGCCTTCATGAGTATGTTTAGTATATATGTAGATGTCTTTGTTTATTTTATTATGTAACTGTGCTGATTGCTTATTATATTGTGTTGCAGCGAATTTGGTTTTAGATTTTGGGACTTGTGCAATAATATCCTTTCTTCTTTTTAATATGACAGTATTGTCATATGAAAGTGTCTTATGTTTTTTTAAGATGGTGGCGTAGATATACAATTTCCTAACAGATAGCAGGCCACTCATCTCATAAAGACTTTCAGTAGGGAATCTCCGTTTCCTAAAATACATAATTTTTATCAGACCTCTTTGCGCTCGTTCAACGTCTATAAATTTTGATTTGGCTGCCCCACCCCATACAGGTATACAGTAGATTATCACAGATTGTGCAAGGGCTACGTAGATTTCATTTAGAAGATTTCTATTAGCGCCCACTTTCGTGGCTATACTAACAGGAACCACGTATCTCAGTGATTTAAATATCCATCCCAATTTTCGGATTCTACCAGTAACGTGCTCGAGGTGGGAGTACCAGCTTAAATGTTGGTCAATTATGACACCTAAATATTTTGTTTGTTTAACTTTATTAATTGTAGGACATATACAGGCATAATTCATGGCTCGTTTACAAGAATGTATTTTAATTTTTAAATCTTGATCTGGCTGTGAGCGATTTCTAATTGTAAAACATATGTAATTGGTTTTTGTTGCATTTAACGTAAGGAGATTTTCATTAAGCCAATTAGCAATTTGAGCCATACCTATTTCAGCTTTGTGCTTTGCTTCGGACCAGTTATTTCCATAAAAAACTATGGCAGTATCATCGGCGTAGGAGAAAATTTTCGCGTTATCAACTGCTAAGTTACATAGGTCATTTATGTAAATTAGGAAGAGTGTTGGTCCTAAAACGCTTCCTTGGGGTACACCGAATGATACCCCCACGTCATTACTGATGTACGTCCCTATCTTAACTCTCTGTGTTCTGTTTGTTAAATAATCTTTAAAAAAACTAAGAGGAGTTCCCCTTATTCCAATTCTTTCTAGCTTGGTCACAAGGGTTGGAACGGAAACGGTGTCAAAAGCTTTTTTCAGATCAAGGAATACTGTCAGACATTTTTTCCCTGCATCTAAATAATCAGTAACTAACGAGCTGAGTGCAGTAACTGCATCCTCAGTTGATATTCCCAGCCTAAAACCAAATTGTCTAGAAGATAAAATGTTAATTTTTTTTAAATAGTGTAGCAGTTTCATATTAATGACATGTGTAAACGGCATGATTTTGATCCTTTCTTAACGGGTGTGTCCTCAGCCAGAAAGTGTCTGAGCCGTAGCTTTTTTAAATAAGATTTTGGTTGTTCGGGTTTATATCCTTGTAGTGAATATGACATGTGAATTTAGTTTAAGGTTGAATGTTTTACTGTTTTTCCTTTTTGGTACCTGTGTTGTGTTTTTCACACTCTTTCTTTCCAATCTGTTTTATAGAAGTGATGACTTTTAATTGGCTGTCAGTCTCACATACTATTTTTTTTTATTCTGTTTGTTTTAGCTGTAAGTCATCCATAGTTGGTAAATAAATAAATAAATTATTTTTTCTAAAACCTTGGATGAAGCTGGTAAGACAGAAATAGGTCTGTAATTGTTGACATCGTCGCCGTTCCCTCCCTTGTGAACCGGTGTAATAATGGATTGCTTCAGTTGTGTCGGAAAGATACCTTTTCTAAAACAGAGATTTACCAGATGAGTAATGATAGGAACAATTTCCTTGCTAATATATTTTAGGAATTTAGTTGGAATGTTATCCCACCCTGGAGCACTGTCGGACTTCAAACTCATCAGAACACTTTTTACTTCCTTGGGGTCAGTGTCCAAGAGCACAAAAGAATTAATTTGTGAAGGTGGAATGTTAGATCGGCCTTAAGTTATATTAGTAGGAATTTGTTGATCTAATTGTTTTCCAATATTGGCAAAGTAATTATTTACTGAGTTTACAGATGCACTTGGAGAGGGCAAGATATTTAATAATTCAGTGCTTGGATTTTTAGGTGTATTTGAGTAGGTGATTGATTTTATATTTTTCCATAGTGATTTCGTATTTGTAACCGATTTAGCTAGTAATTCTCTTTCGAATTTTCTTTTCAATTTTTTAATAAGATTATTACAATAGTTTCTATATCGACTGTAGGTTATTTTTAAAATTTCATTATATGGATCTGATCGATAGCTTTTTTGTAATCTGTTACGATTTTTTATGCATTTTAATAATCCTGGTGTGATCCACGGCTTAATTATACGTTTGCTACTAGGTATACTTTTTGTGATAGTGTTATATTTAAGAGAATCAATAAGTTTTTGAATGAGTTGGTTTGTTAAAATGTTTGGGTCATCGCAAAAAAGCAAATCTGCAAGATTTTTTTCATGTAAATATTTTAGTGCATTTTCAAAATGTATGGTTGTGGTGATCTTACAAGCGGACTCCTTACTGTTTATTTTGGAAAGTGACAGAAATGTAGTATAGTGATCCGTAATTGTAGTTTTTAAGATTGCAATGGAAGCTGATGTCTTTTTTTTATGAATCCTCAGCATAAAGTGATCTAAACAATTCCGTTCTCTGGTCGGTAATGTATGACCAGGTAAAATACCATATGTCGACAGCATGTTAAGGTAGTTCACTCGGTTTTTTTTTATCATGAGACGTTTCTACTTCTTTAACTCTAATGTTAATATTTATGTCCCCCGCTATTATTATATTTCTTTGTGTAGGTAACGTATCTAAGTGTTGACTGAGTGAATCCATAAAACTATCAAGGTTGGTGTTGCATGGAGACCGATATATACACAGAACAGTGTTACCTAGTATGTCTAATTGTAGGCAGGTCGCCTGGTCTAGTTGGATTTCTTGAATGTTTGATTTTAAAGTTTTCTTAACAAATACAGCTACTCCATCATTTTGATTCATCTTTCGCGTAGATACAAAAGCCTGATAATTGCTGAGTTGGGGTATATATGTTATTATTTAATCTACATTCTGTTAATATTATTACGGCTGTTTCGAATTTAAAAGTAGACAACATAACGGTGAAGTCATCAAAGTTGCAGTATATGCTTCGTATGTTCTGAGATATAATAGTGAAATCGTTTTTTTTTACTTTAATATGATCAGTAAGATTTGAAGAATCACATTCAACTGTTCTCGAAATTTCAATACTGTCTATATCATTTACTGTTTGCAATGTGTTACTCATAAATGATACCAGAGATTACTGAGGTCATCACAAGGCCGGCGTAAATACCACTATGTACATAAGATAGGTAATCCAGGAGAGAAAGTAACAAGCTAATGATGTTAATATTTATAAAGGTAAATGTTTTTTTATGAAAGAATAGTTTCGCATGTGTATATTTTAAGATAACTAATCTTAAAATATTTGTATAATTGACATATTTATAAACCTGTTCCAATATTTTAGTATATATTTCCAAATGCATATGTGGTGTGTGAAAATTAGGTGCACGCATGATAGATTGTTTTTGTGTTATGGCGTAGGTATATAACTTATATTTTGCTTGTTGTTGTGAGTTTGAGTTATGTAAAAGTGTGATAAGTTCGTTCAGATTGAATGTATGTGTGTGTATGGTAAGATTGAAGTGTTTATGTAGGTTAGGATCATAAGAAGTTTTAAGACAATTAGAAAAAGTATTAAAAAAGTACCTAGTCATGTTTTAAGCATAAGTTGATGAATTTGTTCTTCACTTCTTATAGTTATGATTGGCGCTTGATCATCCTTCCTGATACACACTTTGCCGTATGCAGTTCAACAATATTTATATTCTCCAGTTTTTATTAGATCTCTGGCAAGGAAATACAGACGAGAGCCCTTAGCCGTTAGATGTTCAGACAGAAAGACAGGGATGTCTTCTTGGGACTTAAAACCGAGATGTTTGCAACATAGCTAAGAGTGGTGTTTTTTATTGAAAAACTTCCCCTTTTTCAGTATGTCATTTTTTATAAGAGTGGATCCAGTTTCTACCACAATGGGTGTGTTTTGGATGTCGTTCTTTCTCCGCACTCTATAAATGTCCTTTATGTCAGATTTGGTTAGGGAACAGTCTATATTGCTGGAAAGATTCATAACTACGCCAATAAGTTCTTCCTTGGTTTCTCCAGCTAATTTAGGCACATTTTTTATAACAATGTTGGCCTTACGACTTTCTGTTTCCATTTCTTCTATTTTATTCTCCAAAAGTGTAATATGTCTCTTGTCTTCTTTCGACTGCTTTTCTAGTAGGGATATTTTGTTTTCCAAGTCTTGATTTTGTGACATAAGGTGTTTGACCGTATTTTCTATATTAAGATTAGTTTGTTGAATTTCTTTCAAAGTTGAAGTAACTTCCTGTGTCTGCTGAGTCAACATAAAAGCCAGCATTTCCTTCATTTCTTTTTTAAAGTCATCTAACTGTTCACCAATGAGTAATTCCTCCCGGCTCCTCTTAGACCTCTGGGTCACAAAATTTGGTGGCGTTCGATTTTCATCTGTTGCCATTCGGTCTATCTCCGTCTCGGAACATGATTTATTCATCAGCGCGGTCATCTTGTTAATTGGAATTTTGTGTAACAAAGATATCTGTGCGATGACAAAAAATGGTCTATTTTATTTAATGCGTAAGCGGCGCGTGACGTAGCGGATCCCGTCAAGACCGCTGTGCGATGTATCGCGTAGCAGATAAGTATCGGCCGTCGTAGCACCGTAGCAGCGTAGCACTCAATGCGGAGCCGTAGCAGCGCGCGTGACGTAGGGCAGTCTTCGTAGGCAGGCGACGAATTTCGCGCGATGACGCACACGTTGGCCTGGCGCAGTGGCTACGAACACGACGCTCGCCGCAAACCGGGTTCAAATCTCACCAGTTAACTGCGGCACTTTTCGAAGTTTCGAAGTGGTGGTTTATCTAGCCCCAGCAATCTCCTCGATGGCTCGCTCGTCGACGATGAGGATTGTGGGAGAGAGATTTCCGACACAATCCAATATGGCCGCTGCACTCAATGGACGCTCTCGCAAGATAGACAAGGAGGGCCCGAGTTAGGAGTGGAGTCGCTCGGTTGAGAGAAATAATTAAAATTTTAATTTAAATTCAAGAATCAGTCACACTACTAAAAACACGTCCGACCCGAACCGCCGCCGCAAGGAAGGACGAAGATAGAAAATACTTTGCGCTGTAGACAGTTGAAGATAGAGAACACTTTGCGCTGCAGACAGTTGAAGATAGAAAATACTTTGCGCTGCAGACAGTTGAAGACAGAAAATACTTTGCGCTGCAGACAGTTGAAGATAGAAAATACTTTGCGCTGCAGACAGTTGAAGACAGAAAATACTTTGCACTGCAGACAGTTGAAGATAGAAAATACTTTGCGCTGCAGACAGTTGAAGATAGAAAATACTTTGCGCTGCAGACAGTTGAAGATAGAGAATACTTTGCGCTGCTGACAGTTGAAGATAGAGAATACTTTGCGCTACAGACAGTTGACGATAGAGAATACTTTGCGCTACAGACAGTTGACGATAGAGAATACTTTGCGCTGCAGACCGTTGACGATAGAGAATACTTTGCGCTGCAGACAGTTGACGATAGAGAATACTTTGCGCTACAGACAGTTGACGATTGAGAATACTTTGCGCTGCAGACCGTTGACGATAGAGAATACTTTGCGCTGCAGACAGTTGACGATAGAGAATACTTTGCGCTGCAGACCGTTGAAGATAGAGAATACTTTGCGCTGCAGACAGTTGAAGATAGAGAATACTTTGCGCCACAGACAGTTGACGATAGAGAATACTTTGCGCTGCAGACCGTTGACGATAGAGAATACTTTGCGCTGCAGACAGTTGACGATAGAGAATACTTTGCGCTACAGACAGTTGACGATAGAGAATACTTTGCGCTGCAGACCGTTGACGATAGAGAATACTTTGCGCTGCAGACAGTTGACGATAGAGAATACTTTGCGCTGCAGACAGTTGACGATAGAGAATACTTTGCGCTGCAGACAGTTGAAGATAGAGAACCTATCTTCAACTGTCTGCAGCGCAAAGTATTTATTTATTTATTTATTATTTATTTATTTCTTATATACTTTATTGTACACCTCATAATAAGAACAGGACAATCATACATAAAATAAGTGCACAATGGGCGGTATTAATACTTAGCGCCGCAGACAGTTGAAGATAGAAAATACTTTAATGTATATACATACACCAAAATAGTTACACGACTCTTCTACACAAACTTATTCTTATGGGTACCTACAGTGACGGTCTACCGCTGACTGCGATATCTACCAGACAACGATTCAAGGAACTAAAAGAACTTAGATAAATAATTAAAGTATCCACCTTTTCATATTATGTTCTTTATGTCTGCAAATAGATGATTAAATACTTAAACCAAATAAAACCTCTTTTTTTGAAGTCGGTTAACAATAAAATAAATCTAAAATAAAATTAATAATTTTAAACCAGTTTTTTGTAGCCGTTGGTCCCGGCTATCATTTGTAGATCTTTGGCAGTCGTTACGGATAGTCAGAAGCCAGATAATCTGACACCAGTCTTGCCAAGGAGTACGGTGTTACCCAGTTAATGGGTTGTGGAGGTCTGGTAGGCAGCCGCTCCACGTAAAATACTGGTATTCAGCTGAATCCGGTTTGACTGGAAGCCGACCCCAATATAATTGGGAAAAGGCTAGGCAGATGATGATGAGTGACTGTTTCTTATAATAATTATTATTTCATAGCAATTTGCGTTTTAAATACCTAATAGATTTCGAAATGGAATTGAAGATTAGAACGTAGAAACTCGTATTTGACGAATTCTCACCTGTTCATGAATACGAGGTTCAACTTGCTCATATCCGGTTCCTTGTCGTAGTTTTCATATGCTACTCCGGCAATGGGTTTCACGTTGCTACCTGGAAAATAAGGAAGGAGGAGTTTATGTATTTGTTGTACCACACAACACACACCACAATTTACCTAGTTTTTTTTTAACCCAAAAGTTGAATAAAAAAGGAATATTGGCGATTCTTAAGTTAAGTGCAATCGGGTATGACGACTTTCTTGTTTTAGGGTTTTTTCATTTCCAAATTACAAAGAAACGAAGTTAGGTTTTTTACCTTTTCAAATTACCCTTTTTTTAGTTCTATATTGTTTATTTTGATATATTCAGTGTCACTCTCACAGTCAATACGAATCTAACGACACCTCTCAAGCTAAAATCCATCGAGGCGTTCAGGCTGCAGAGCTTGCCAAACATTTGAATTTGGCGCCAAAGCTCCGCCATTTTGTTTTTTTTTAGTTTTATACAACCAGTGTCACTCTAACAGTAAATAAAATCTAACGACAACTCTCAAGCTAAAATCCATCGAGCCGTTCAGGCTGCAGAGCGTGCCAAACATTTGAATTTGGCGCCAAAAATCCGCCATTTTGTTTTTTTTTAGTTTGATATAACCAGTGTCACTCTCACAGTCAATACAAATCTAACGACAGCTCTCAAGCTAAAATCCATCGAGCCGTTCAGCCAGGAAAACCTTTTTTGACCAAAACCCATCCGTACTCCTTCCAAAGCCCTTTGCGTTCCAGGGCCGCGGTGAATCCTTCGAACAAATTCCGCAACCCTGGCAGGCTCTGGTTCTGGCCCGTCCTCCATGCTGACATCTCCCTGAGGCGCGCGTGGAACACAACGCGCCATCGACCCGGGCCTGGTGGTGATCGGACAGCGAGCCATCCAACGCTCGCCGTCCGCAGGCCAGGAATAAATACAAAATTATATTGGCATGCGACCACGGCTTCATCATGACCATTTTGTACCTCTGTCTTGATTTATTTTCTGTCTGGAATATTTTCTTGTGTCGCAACTTTTAGATCCCTTTTACTTTTCCGTAGCCGGGTCAAGTTTTTTAAACTTATTTTTTTATTTTATACTTTTCCGTTTTAACGCTCGATAAACTTTAGGACCGTGTAAATAAGAGTGGTAGGTCGACCAATAGGTCAGTAATGAACCTATTTACGCTCGACTTGAATACACTAGACGGGCGGGCGTTTTGGGGGACTGTCCTTATGTAGAACTTTGACGTTCAAAAAGTGCTGGCACTCAGCCTAATTTGAATAAATGACATTTGATTTTGAAAAAAAAGTGGTATTGGGAATGAGATGAGTGGGAGTTGGGTGTGTTGTGTCGAAAAGACCAATTACGAAATTCGACATGTAGTATTTGTAAATAAATGTGCATTATTTACCACTGCAAACAAATTAACTAGTATATACGTATACAGGGCGGCTAAGAGTTATAACAATCGCAAAGCCTTGCGATTTTAGATGTCACTGGCCAGGTACTGTCAGGTATGATGATATTCTCTGAAGGAGCTAGCATTTCCTAGCATAATTGTGTCTACATATTTGTAATGGGCTCGCCAAGACCTTTCTTTTGATACCAAACATGTCACGATTATCTCAAATTTATTTTTTTCGTGATCAAAAATTTACGTGTCAAGTCCTTCATTATACATTGAGGGATAATTTGTCTAGCCTATGTCACCCGGGCCATTATTCCAAATCTATTAATACCTCATTCATTAAAATCGGATCAGTAATTTAGGCGCCACGGTGGAACATACTTAAATACACACATACAAACATACATAGACTGCTAAAATCATAACCCTTTCTTTTGGTTTTGCCGTAGTCGGGTAAAAACATAACCCTCCTTCTGGCGCAGTCGGGTAAAAACGTCCAAACCCAAGGCTCAATACCATCTCCACATGTATCCGACCAGAGCGAACTCGCCACGCGGTCGGCAATCTTCGGCAGCGGTCGTGTGTCCGAAGAATTTTTTTTTTTCAGAATTTGAATCATTTATTTGTATAACATAAGTAATAATAAAATATAAGATTTAAAAAATTAAGTAGTGCGCTACGTTTTGCCAATTGACATACAAATTATTATATTAAAAAGATAATTTGAGTGGGTAACTATTAAAACGAAAATATAAATTTATTACAATATTAACGTATTTGAGTAAGTACCTGATTGTATTAACAAATGCATGCAAGTTCAATTTCATTATTTATAATCAATTTCATTTCATGTCAAATTTTAAGTCAATTCTAAACATTAAAAGATTAAGATAAATGTAAAATTAAAATTTATTTCAGCATTATTAAGTTATAGAGATTCGTCATTAAAAAAGTCGTCTAAAGTATAATTGCAAAAGTTCGGGCGGTCCCATTTTTGTTATTCTATGAATAAATATACTTTTCCACTCCCCGCACAATGTAAGAACTTCCACTTACAGAGACTGCCTCCGATGAACGCGATGACTTTCCCTAACGGGTCGAGGCCGGCCTGCAGCTCGTTGACGGTCACGGTCTTCACGCCGGTGGCCACGTTCGTCGCTGTGTTGGAGACTTCTTGGAAGAATCCTGGATGAGCGGTGGTGGTGGTTAACCACAGGGCTGAGAGGAAGGCAGCTAGGCGTGACATGCTGTTGGGTACCTGGGGACGGAGACAGAAGGTTTACTTAGCCAAATCTTTATCTGAATGATATAGAGTACTCGTAGAGTTTTCGCACCGCCTGGGTGTGGATGTGGAGCCGAGTCACAAACTATGCTCCACCTCCTGCCCTCTGAGCCCCAAAACATGCAGCCAGTGTGTGCTTGCTAAATAATACTTTACGCACACAGGTGCACAGAGGTGACTCACGCCTTATTAGGCTGTTGCAATGTTTCCCGCCAACGATGCAGTGGAAGTGACAATGTTATGGGTCACTCAAATCTAATAGACCGTCCACACGACACCGACTTTTATCTGCGCAGACTTTAAACTCAGAATAAAAACCGCCCAAGTGCGAGTCGGACTCACGCACGAAGGGTTCCGTACCATCCTTTATTTTTTTTATTTTTTTTGGGAAATCATCAAATGACTTCTTCCGCTCTGGGTGGAGCGGAAGGGCGTGTCAGACTCTTACTGACTAAAACCCATCCGTGTTCCTTCTAAAGCCCTTTGCGTTCCAGGGCCGCGGTGACTCTTTCGAACAAATTCCGCAACCCTGGTTCCGTACCATCCTACTAATACTATAAACGCGAAAGTTTGTAAGTATGAATGGATGGATGGATGGATGTTTGTAACTCTTTCATGTCAAAACGGCTGATCGGATCTTGATGAAATTTGGCACAGAGGCAGATTATAGTCTGGAATAACACAGAGGATACTTTTCATCCCGGGAGTATGTTCCCTTGGGGTAATTTTCGACATTAACATGGATGGAGCCGCGTGCGGAAGCTAGTTATCTATAAAAACGGCAAAAAAATCATGTCTGTTGTATGGGAGCCCCCTTCAATATTTATGATATTTTGTTCTGTATTGTTTTTTGTTATAGCGGTAACAGAAATACATCATCTGTGAAAATTTCAACTGTCTAACTATCACGGTGACAGACGGACGGACAGCGGAGTCTTAGTAATAGGGTCCCGTTTTACCCTTTGGGTACGGAACATTAAAAATGGTGTTATATATCTGCACACACTTAGGTACAACAAAATCTGCGCAGACGTAAGTCTGTATCGTGTGGACGCACTATAACTTACTGTCGTGCCAGCGACATGAAGAAGAATGAGAAGCGACTAGACATATCTAGGTACTTTATAATATAATAATTATGGGCCCATGTTTAGGCTATCATAGCCACAGTCAGAACTGTCACGGGCCGTCAGTTTCCTAGTTCGAGCCAGCCCATCCCTAGCTGTCCTCCCCCCAGCGACGCCCTAAGCCGAGGCCCGTACCCCACAGGGGGTGCCCTTAGCGTGTAGTCGCTTAGTTTGTAAGTTTTTTATAAGCCCTGGCTGGAGGCTTTAATATTTTATTAAGGCGGCAAGCCCGGTTACGCAGTCGACAACCTTATAGGATGAATTGCGGGACGCCACTCACAAAAAAAAGGCCGCCAGTTTCTATGAGTAAAAGGTGACGTGACTCTCCGACACGGTTGCTTTGTATGGAAAGTTCGAAAATTCTGTTTCTAGTAGTAGCGCAGAGGTGCTCCATGATCCTAATAGATATTTGATAAAATGGTGAAATACCTGTCTCTGTCATAGATGGACAGGGAGAGGAAGAAAAGAGATGGATGGATTGTGTTAGGACTGATATGAAAGAAAAGGGAGTTAGTGATAGCGTGACGGCTGACAGGACAGAATGGAAGAAAACAACGTGGTGTGCCGACCCCAAGTAACATGGGATAAGGGCAGGAAGATGATTTCGGATTGCCCGTCTCAGCACTGTGATGATCGCCCGGAGGACACGGTGGAGCATACGGTGGAGGTCTGCCCTATGGCTCTTTCTATTATTATATAAGGTATTTTCGGAGATTAGCTAGTTGAAAACTATGATAGCATTATTTCTTTCTAACCTTGTAGGTACTCGTATAATACCCACCTTGAATCATGTCACGACCTACAAGGACTGGTTCCTTCTCGACGAATAGGGATGTTTCTGGGTTAAAAACATATGATTCTGTTTTTAGTCCGCCAGTTGGATTTTCGAAAAATATTGGATAAGTCAATAAATATAACGAAGATAAAACGCATCAAAGATAAGGAGTGGGGGCTTGTAACGTCACATTCCAGTAAAAAGTATACTGGTGATGCTGATGTCACACGACTTTTCAACGCACTGTATCGTCTTTATTATTTTTTGTTTACGTGGCAAAAGAAAAACTACGTGTCCTCTCCAATATTATTTTGGTAATCTTTCTGACGGACTAATTAGATTATTATTAATTTCTCTTAGGATTTAGTTACAGCATAAAACTCACAAATTCCAACATATCCTCGAAAAAGTTATTTTGTCCAGTTTTTTCTTCTATCACACCCATTTTAAAACTTATTTTTCTTTGTAATAAACGTGAATAAATATGTAGATAACAATAAAGTCACTTTAACACAACACACCTAAACTCAGTATTATTCATTTTTAATCGATCTACAATTAAAAGTGTATCGTAACTCTATACATATAAACAGAACACGGGTTTATCTGTAATTTACGTTAACTGCGTGAGAATTACATAATTAGTAAGGCAATTGACGTAGCTGACAAGCAATTAAGAGAACTTCTTATCCGATGTGAAATATTAACCAATCAATTTGATATTGGTTACTCGAGTACGTAAGGTCGAGCATCCACTGCAAGATATGCGGGGAGAGGTGTGCCATGTTAGCAGCATGGTTCATTTGTTTGCCAGCCACGCATCCTTGCTATGGCGTGCAGTAATCACTACTTACATCGTATAAAACACCTGCTGTGCACACCTATAAGTGATGAATTCACCGCAACGCTGTTTAAATATATATATTTAATGTAATGAGTTAGTGAATAAGGCGTTGGTGTGTCAATAAATAAATAAATAAAACAAAGTCGCTTCCCGCTGTCTGTCTATCACTATGTTTGCTTAGATCTTTAAAACTACGCAACGGATTTTGATGCGGTTGTAGTTAGAGTGAGTGAGTGAGTTGATAGATAGAGTGATTCAAGATGACGGTTTTTATGTAAAATACATGCATAATATAGTAGAGGAACACTGATAATTTTAGAGGTTTCAAATGTGATGTCGTAAATACATTTTTTGCGCTTACTTTACTTTTTACGAGAAATAATGCTCATATACGAAGCGATTTTAAGGAATACAGCATTAATCTTTGTCAAATTAAGTACCTTAAATATATTGTGCATTTAATATAGATCAATATGGCCCTTTGCAGCGTGTAATTGAAATGAATATTTTCGAAGATATTACAGTTTTAAAAAGCATAGCGGTTGCGGCGGCGGTACCGGCTGGGGGGCCGACGGCGCGTGCCTCTATATAGCGTTCAAGTTATGTGCTCAAGATGTTTTCGCGAAAACACTGACATATGACAGAGTTCGAAGTTACTAAACACGGAACCAGAGTTCTAAAACCGAAGTAAATTTAGTATCATTAGCAGTACATTTAGCATATAAGGTATTCCAGACTGTAAAGTTGATCGTCCAGTACTACATAGGATATGCATGGAGAGGTTTGCCATGATAGCTGCATGGCTCATTTGCTTATCCGTCACACAGACATCTATACATAATTATGAAATCGCAGAACCAAAACTACTAATGCCAGGTTTAAGCCTAAAAAGCAGAAATTCGGAATTAAGGTCAGCTAGAAAAAATATTTTTTAAATAACTACTTTAAGACCCCCTTAAAGTAATTATTTAAAAACCCCGGGTGTGTTGCTAGTTTTCATACAACGCGAAGCTACACAAATGTGCAATGTGCGTAGTATAGCAGTGGGCTGCTGTGGAGTGGTACCTTTATATTCGTCTCGTTTTCATAAAGAGGTCAATGTTATACATACTTTTTTATGGATGGGAAATCATCAAATGACTCCCTCCGCTCTGGGCGGAGCGGAAGAGAGTATCAGACTCTTACTGACTAAAACCCATCCGTGTTACTCCTAATGCCCTTCGCGTTCCAGGGGGGCTACCCTCTAAGCCCGAAGTCCGTAGTTTCGGGCTTGGTTGCGGGCGTATTCTAGTCCGTATCACCTAACCACTAAGGCCGCGGTGACTCTTTCGAGCGAATTCCGCAACCCTGGCTGGCCCCGATGTTAAACAGACTTGCAGGAAGGCTTATGAGTCACAAACACAAACCAACAATTTCACCCAAGTTTACAAGAAATAAATAGCTACTACAGTAGGTACTTATTATGAGTTTTACTAAACCATTGATCAAGACAGACACAAGCTTAAACCAAACGATAACAGAAAGTCTTAGTAGCATGGCGCTAAACAATCATTCTGACTTGGGAATCGAACCCGCGGCCTAGGGCGTGCCTTTTTTTTAAGGATGGAAATCATCAAATGACTTCTTCCGCTCTGGGTGGAGCGGAAGGGCGTGTCAGACTCTTACTGAATAAAATCCATCCGAGTTCCTTCTAAAGCCTTTTGCGTTCCAGGGCCGCGGTGACCCTTTAAAATTTTTAAAAAAGGGTCAAAAAAAAATTTTTTGTCGGACTAATCACACTATTGAAGCAATATGGTCGGATCTAAACAGCCGTTTTTTTTTGAAGTAACAAGATGACCGATTTTATTTTTTCAAAAAACGTCAAAAAAAAAAACAAATGAACTGTCCGACTTATCACGTTATTGAAGCAAAGATGCGAGATGTATTATTTGGACAAGACGAAGCAATAACGAACACGCGCGCCATGAAGGACTATTTAAAAAAAGGTTTTTACATATCATATCATTAAATAAATCAGGCAAAAAGCAATGGTATATTAACTGTATTAATTATTTAAAATTTAATACATTAACTGTGGATATATTTACATTAGAATGAGATATCTTTTCAGATTCCATGACGACGAAAAATTTTGTTTTTGTTAAGTGCCACCTGTTTAATTTCAAGAATAATTAATACAGTGGCAACGTGACTGTATGAAAAACTACAGTAAAATTTGAAATTAATGTTTGTTCAGCCGTAATTTATGTCATGCGGACTAAGTAATTGTATTGTATAATTTTTCTTAAATTTTAATAAACTATCTTTAATCCGGGGTGTAGTAATCAAGCATTTTTAGTACAAATAGTTTTCATTTGATACCTTCAATGAACTAGCTGTATATATCTATATATGTGTTGCTGGGGAGTTTGTTGCGCCACTTCTTCTTCCCAGCTACAACACTAGGAAGTGGTGACGGGCGGGCGTTTTGAGGGACTGTCTTTATGTAGAACTTTGACGTTCAAAAAGTGCTGGCACTCAGCCTAATTTGAATAAATGACTTCTGATTTTGATTTTACGATGTAGAAGCCCAATAACACTTTGCCCCGGAATCAGTAATCAGTTGGTACTGATTGCCCGGAATCTGCATTTGTGCCCCGTTGAAGTCAATAAGTATGCATGACCCTTATTACATGGGACTAAATCATAATTGGTGAAATGTGGGTGTTCCAACGGTAAGGTGCCTAACTTCACGACAGTAATTCCCGTGGGTGCGTTTACAAACATTCAAACTCACAAACACAAACAGCCAGACCCGGAACAACTATCTGTAGGCCATACAAGTATTTGTTCCGTGCGGGAATCGAACCCGCGACACGCAGCGCAGCAGTCAATCGCTCAACCACTGACAGCCGGGTCGTTCGAGCCCTACATAAAAACTAAGTACCTTATAACGTCTTAACATACGGAAGTTTTTGTTCATATCATTGAAACCGGGAAAAAGATTTGAATAGATAAACATAGACAAAAAAATAATGTTCATTTGTCTATTACCTTACCTAATATAATACACAAAAATATTATAATACAGAACTAAACTGCCGGGTTAAGCAAGTAAATATTGGTTTACCTATAATACGAAAAGTAATCTTGATTAAATATTAAAACCATGATAATATAAGTATCCCATAGACGACGTTAACGTATTAGATAAGTGGTGATATATATATAACCGACTTCAAAAAAAGGAGGAGGTTGAGAACCTCCTTCCACCTTCTTTTTTTTATTCGTTTGTATTTTTATTTTTTGTTTGTTATTTCATAACTCTAAAATATATTTTTTCATGTGGAAGAATATGCGTTCCGATTGGTCCCATAGATTTTATTTTATCAACGTCGACTTTTGTTTTAAATCAAAATATTTGGAGGAAATAGAAAAAATATCGTCCAAGTAAACGAAATTGCGTGTTTTGCTTTCCTGTGCCTTTCCAGTGGTGTTGTTAGGTGTGGGGTACCATTAAAAAGTATAAAAAAAAACACATTTTTTTACAAAAAAAAACAACCGACTTCCTAATAAAAAAGAACACTACAAAGAAACAAACAAAACACCTTCTTCCGAAATTAATGTTATTTTATACTTAGTTGTGTTTTTTTAAATTTGGAAGTCGGTTGTATTTTTTGTGCCCATGTTCGACGACATGGCGGTACCCTCTGTTAGTTTCCAAAGATTAGTATTGCCAAAATAATCGCTACAAAATGTAAAAAAGATAGTCATTATGATGCAATGATTTTTATTTATCATAATAATTATTATTTTAGCATACCTATGTATTTTATTAGTATAGGTATTCTTTATGAAACTAATTTCGATTTTAAATATTATTTATTTGTTGTACATCATTTGGTTGACTGATTTGGAAGCTTTGTTGCATTAAGTCCGCCATACACTGTACATATAGTTAAATGACAATGAATTTCATGTAACACTTGAAATTACTTAAGTTTCTAAGGAACGTTTTTGGTTTTTAATTTTGTGTGTTTTGTTAAGTTTAAACAGCTGTAAGCAGTAGAGTGATTATATTGCAAATAACACGTTTTAACTCAACTTCTATGGTTAAGGTTTACATAGTCCAATGTTAGTAAAGAATTAATTTAGTCCTACTACTATTATAAAGGCGAAAGTTTGTAAGTATGGATGTATGTATGGATGTTTGTTACTCTTTCACGTAAAAACTACTGAATGGATTTTGATGAAATTTGGCACAGAGGTAGATTATAGTCTGGAATAACACATAGGATACTTTTTATCCCGGGAATATGTTCCCTTAGGATAGTTTTCGACAATCACGCGGGCGGAGCCGCGGGCGGCAACTAGTTATACAATAATTTGTGAATTGCCTACAGCTAAGGAACGGAATTCTCTGCCGGAGTCTATGTTTCCTTATAGCTGCAATCTTTGGGGATCTCTAAGTCAAGAACAAAAAGGTTACTTCTAGGCAAGCGTGCTCCATCGTCGACCACGTCATCGTTTTACAGGTGAGATTGTGGTTTAATGCAAACCTATCAATTATTATCAAAAAAAAAACAAGCGGGGTAGTCTTTGGGGACTGCCGATAAAAGTGAAAACTAAGCGAAAGCCAAAGCGTTCGGTGACGATGACGCGAGTTCCATGATTTTTGTTCACCCAAAAAGTGCTCAACGCGCCTAAACAAGTTTTCACTTCAAAAATCGTTGTAGATACTGATTCGTTTGATTTTTTCAAGCACACTTCTGAATTTAATATATGTATATACCTCCTGACCGATTTCGGCCATGGCGGCCAATCTCTACGGTGACTAGCCATCGGCGCGGGACTTATTATAGTGCGCAAGTATGTGCTCTTCCCCTCTTCCAGCACTCTCATATTCCGTTTGGACGGCAACCCGACACAACCGGAAGAGAGATCAACGGCTTAACGTGCTTTCCGAGGCACGGGAGTGTCACACCACCTACTTCCAAACTCTGGGCTGTCACTGAGAAATTCCCATTGGAAAAACCCAATAACACTTTTTGCCCGACCTGGGAATCGAACACAGGACTCGACCCTCTGCAGTCGCAAGCGCGATTGCGAGACGAATAGAGCAGTTATTATATATACCGCAATGTTGAAAAACACACAACAGGATATCGTTTTGAAATACTTAGTATTAAATAATTGAAAATATTTACATGATCACGATCAGTTATCTTCAGATAGGTGACCGTTGACTTATCTGCAGGATTTTTTTTAAATGTAAAAAACACATTCAACATTTTTAAGAAATACATATTTGCTTAATTATTATAAATACTTATACCTTGAACTGTGGGATAGGCTCCAATGTAAACAAGTATATAACGAGGTAAAGTTTTCTTGTTCGTTTGTTTGTTTGTAAAGATCACTCCGGTTACAATTCTTTCACTGAGAAAGCTTCACTATCGCTAAGTGCCTTACTCCACCTAGACCGGAAATTGGCCTATCCCACAGTTTCTGTGGCACGGAAACCAAGGCAGCCTTAAATTTCTTGTTCATAAAAGTTTTCAATCTAAAACTATTACTATTTTATTTAAATATGCTTTATTGCCAGAGCTCGGAATTAGGTAGAGTTATTTATGTACTTACACTGATTTCATACAGCGAAAGAATAAAGTGGATATGCCTCAAATCCCGAGATTAATTTTAAAGAGCAGAAAAATCCCGTGATTTATTAAATAAAAAAGTTATTTACTTTTAGGTACACAATTTTAGTATTTATAAAAAAGGCGAAGTATAAGTATGAGAATTTGCTTATGACTGTAAATATTTTTTATTGTGAATTAAATACTACTAAAAATTGTATGGTAATTATCTTTGTTTTATTTGTCTTATCTATCTCTGAGGTTTTTATCATTATTTAAATGTAATATTGTTGGCCACGCGGGATTGTCTATTAGAAATCCCGGGAAGATCCATATAAATACATAAATAACTCTACTTAATTCCGACCTCTGTTTATTACTAAACCAGGTGCTTGGCTATTTACCAAATATCTAGTAGTAGCAAGTATCTACAAATAATGTATTCCTATAATATGTCATCATTACGATTATAATGCTGTGAACGTAGATATGTAAACAACACATAATAATAATTATAATCATGTGTATAGCTCCGCAATTACACATATCTATTTTCCGGGGTATGAGGTACATGTCGCGATGTAAGATTTGAGTTATGATGTGTACGAAGATCACAGAAAAATCGAATGGACTGTGTGTAAGTCGGGATTGTATGTAGGTGTCTTGAAAGGGAAAGAATCATCATCTGCCTAGCCTTTTCCCAATTATATTGGGGTCGGCTTCCAGTCAAACCGGATTCAGCTGAATACCAGTATTTTACGTGGAGCGGCGGCCTACCAGACCTCCACAAACCATTAACTGGATAACACGGTACTCCTTGGCAAGACTGGTGTCAGATTATCTGACTTCTGACTATCCGTAGCCGGGATCAACGGCTTAACGTGCTTTCCAAGGCACGAAGGAGTCTCGGTATGTTAAGATGGTCACCCATCCACAGGCCAACCTTGGCAAGCGTTGCTTAAACTAGAAGATCAACCCTTGCGGCTGTTATTATTTAGCTACGAGCTCCTCTTGAAAGGGAAAGAATATTGAATACTAATAAAAAGTATGGAAGAAGGAGACGTGTCGCGCCGACAGCAAATAAATTTAAATAAAGCCAAGAAAATTAAGTTGCTCGTTACAGTGGCAGAACTTGTTGAATTTGAGTTACTAAATAAAACGAGCGAAACTATAAAGAAAGATATTAACAAAAAAACAGTCCAATATGTATCGAATAGGTATTCAAATGGTAGATAAAGTCAGACCGATACTTATAAATATATTGAAACCAGTAAGCTAATAAGTCGACAAACTTGATAAATCTAATTTGTGAACCTTAGGTACTTATTTTTCATAAAACGCCTTTTTAAGATAATTCCCAAAAATAAAGTAAACGCATATAATATCTTCAAAATTAGAGTGAACAGGCTTCTTCTGGGTAAGCTCGCTCCATCGTCGACTTTGTCTCTGTCATCTATGACCTAGACTAAAGTCAAGAGCAAAGTCATCTCTAATAAAAAATAAAGAAAAGCTCAGCGCCGAGCTCGATAGAGTTTAGAAAAAAAAATCTCCTTTTTCATTTTCATGATTACTTATTCAAAAGAAAAGTTTAACCATATTATAATTAGTTTAAATGAACTAATTAGCAGATTCTGAATTCATCTTCCTCATTGAAAATAACAATAAATCTGCTAATTGGTATTTCAAACTAAGAATGTCGTATTTTTTTTAAGAGTTGGCCTGAATCTGTCATAGAGGAACTCTTTAAATAACTTAAAAAAAAAAACGCATTTACTTACGACTTTGGGGTTCAGCTGTCAGTATCGAGGTCTATGAACGGCACTGCTAGCCTCTCTGACAGGCCGGGTCGAACTGGCTGGAAGACACACGCCCCCGTATTAATATCTCGAACCTGAATGAGAGCTAACGCGGCAGATAATGTAGATAAACACTCTAGATAAATATTGCTAATTTTTCATTATTGTTAAGTTAACTTGCGGTGGCGTGTGGGTTTGCTTGGGATATAATTCAATCAGGATTTTTAGGGCTGTGTAGGCAACATATAGTTTCGCTGTGTCCTGTCTGTCTATCCGCGATTTAGCTCAGAGACGCTTAGCATTAGTAAGTTGGAATTTGGTATGGGCATACATATCCGTCGACAAAGTGGTAAAAAAAATACGTATTTTACACTTTTTTGTGGTACACTTAACAACACCACTGGATAGTTACAGGAAAGCAAATACGCAATTTCGTTTACTTGGATGATATATTTTCTATTTCCTCCAGCTATTTTGATTTAATAACCAAACCACAGAACCGATTTTGATGAAATTTCTATGGGACCAATGGGAACGTATCAAATCCAAACATATTTTTGCACATGCAAAAATATTTTTTCAAATCGTTTCATAAATGGCGGAGTTATGAGGTAAAAAACATTAAAACCAACCAAATTGAGAACTTCCTCCTTCTTTTGAAGTCGGTTAAAAATAACTGTTATTCCGGAAGTCGGTGTTAAAATATGAAGAAACAATCAAAAACACCGACTTCCGAAATAACAGTTTTTATACTCTGTAGTGTTTTTTATTTCGAAGTCGGTTGTATTTTTTTGTAAAAAAGTGCTTGTGTCTTTTACAAAAACAAACAATTTTACCTACCTACTAAGTTTAGACTCATTTTATTTACTCATTATTTAAGTTCGAACGTATCCGACAATACGTGAGGAAAACCTCATGGATACTCGTACTCTCTGCCGAGAACGAACGGTTATGTCGGACTCCTACAGAGTAAAACCCCACAGTTCCTACCACTACCAAGAGTTAGGGGCCCGGGATACAAGTAAATTGGCGTGCACCCATCACTGGTCTCGACCAGGCGTTAGTAGCGGGCCCCGAGACCTAGTGCGGTCCTCCTGTAAGTCCCACATACCGGGTGGGCCAAAAGAAATCACCCTATTGGAAGACGCTCTCATTTTTTCAAATGGCCGCCAATTCCAAATCCGTTTTGACATATGTGGACTAGACTGATGCAGAATACAAGTAAACAAGCCATGGAGCGATACACTCCCCAAGAACGCGGAATAATCGTGTCTATTTTTTTGCGTAACAATTCGTCAATAAAATAAACATAATACAAAAACAGAATCGAAGTTTTACATTTAGAAACAAAAAGAGAGCCAAACAACATCGGATGACTTCTTTTGGTTCACCTTGTAGAACAACTGCACGCCTCCTCTTTAGGCCTGACTGTTAGAGTGGAGTCAGCCCCATGTTGGCCACCCACAGGCCAACGTAAGCTGCTCTTCTGGTACTGGTGGATTTAAAGGCATAACTTTCAGTTCCCATCGCCTCCTTTGCATGCATCACCTAACAAAAATATGCGACGGTAGCCCCCGATATAACTACCTAGATTGATTCGTTTTTGATTCAATTTCTAAGGTTGCAGGATGGTACTCGTATTAGGAATTCCTATGATTCCTGGGCGTTTTTAATTTTGCAACCGAACTATTAATGAAAAATATGACAAACAGTAATTTTTGATTTTGTTTTTCATAACGATTTCATGAAAAGTTACGTAAGTTTGTGTATTCAGCAGTTCGATTTTTGCAATTTTAAACAAGTGTTAAATTGTTTTATAAATTTTTCCTCATTGAAACTAAAATACTTTAAATGTGATTACATAGCTGCCTATTGTTTGAATTAGAGCCGATTTTCAAATAATAAAAGGTCCTTGAAAATATGTGGCAAACGGAATTTTAGAGAAGTAAGTACTACGCAAAAAAACAGTTTTTTTTTAATTATAAATAATAAAAATAAAGTAAACAATTTAAATATTGTATCAGCTGCATTTATGTTGGAATCGAATTTGGAGAATTTTTCTAGTGTGAGTGTTCTTGGCGGGACCCCTTGTAGATCTGAATTGAAAAATCGAATAAATAAGATAAATACTTTAAAGCAATAATTGCCCATATATGAACACTAAGATTCATAAAGTCAAAGCTTCAAAGGTTAAGCGGCTAGACCCTTGTGACAGAAAGACAGACCGACGGTTGAGCGAGAGCAAAAGGGCTCCGTTTTCACCCTTTGGATACAGAACGGGTTAGCCGTTCCATCATCGGACTGAAAGACGTACGAGGATGCGCCACCGGTACATGGTGAAAATCCCACCCATTCACACAAAACGTTTAGGGAATACTTTCATTTTTCGTACAACTAAGGAGTGGAACTCTCTGCCTACATAGTTTCTGTTTGCTGCAACCTTAACTTATACATGGCCGAATAAGTCAAGGGTGGTGGTGTAGTATCAGGTGAGATTGTAGTCAAACACGAGTTTGTCAATAATAAATAAAAAGAAAAACTTTAAAGAGAACACGGTTTCTGGTCAAGAATTGTATCATTGGAGCTAAACAGTTTAAGTGTAACATGAACAAATCAGGCAAACTACCCGAATTAACTATTTAAAATAATTTAGTTAGCGATTCTTGCATGAAGTCATGGAATCTTGTTAACAAAGTCAAGATCACGCATCCATAATTATTTATAGGACGTGATGACGATGACCGCTTGAACCCTTGGCCGTAGCATTTTAATTGTAGCGTAGAATCTAATTAACATAACATGATGACATTTTTATAATGTTTGTGGTCATCGCAGGGTCATGACGGATGATTCCGGTTTGGGTCCTAGCTAAGACATGTGTAAGGACTACCAGTGTGTCTGTCTACTGCCCAACCAGTGGTCCGGAAGGGCCAAAATAGGGTCCGCAAAAGGTTTAAACTTTCAATCTTTTCAACTCAAAAATGTCATTGATGCAATTCGATTTGAAGTTTATATAAGAAATGTTTTGTTTTCTATGAAAATATCTATATGATAAAGTTTATTTTTAGATAAACACAGTTTAATTTTCTTCTTGATTAACGATCCCTGCTTGCAAAAAATCTGTCACAGTAAATTTTCTACGAATCTATTGGACCGATTCCGCTGAAATTTGGTACGAATAAGAACTTCTACGACCTAAACACAAACATTTTACCTAAACAACTCTCTGTCTGCGTCTGTGTTTCCGAACGCATACAACCCTAATCTCTTCAAAATTAGAGTGAACAGGCTTCTTCTGGATAAGCTCGATCCATCGTCGACTTTGTCTCTGTCATCTATGACCTAAACTAGAGTCAAGAGCAAACCCATATTAAATAAAAAAAAGAGGATGGGGGTCACTTTTGAGGGACAAACTAGAAAATTACAAAAAAACAGTTTTTCAAAATGTACCGTGTGACATCTAATGGAAGGGCTTATTGTGAGGGTTTTCATTATTTTTTAATATAAAACGTCTTTAGTATGAAAATAATGTTTAACAAAAATGAAATACGTTCGGAACCCTTTGTACGCGAATCCGACTCGCACTTGGTCAGTTTTTGATATTATTTTAGATTGAAATAGGCTTTTCTCTCTGAATTTTTCCTAAAGCACTTGTGTAATTTTCATCTCTGTTTGTTTGAGTGTCGATCGCCTTTCGTGGAGGATGCAATAATAGTAAGCTAATCCACGTCACTAGGTTGCTAGTGGCTGTTTATGAACCCCTGCTATTTTATTCGTGTATTTCAATTGTGTTGATTAGGCATGGCTGTAGGAAACCATCCTGCAATAGTCCTGCTCCAACTAGGGATGGTCCTTGGGAATACTTTCATGGTGCAAACAGGGATAATCGTCAGTTGGTGCCTCATTGAATTAAAAGCGCTTAACGGGACTTCTGCGTGTTGTCGCGGCCCTTCGTATGCCATCCAAAGGTCCGGGACCTCGGGATCACGAGAACGTTAAAAACGTTAAATCGGTAAGCGCATAGATTTTAAGCGTGTATAAAGTTGCGAGAAGTTTTTAGCATTAGATAAATTGCTTGGATCATCCTTAAAAAAAATACTGCTGATTGCTCACGTGTTGCAAAACGTAGAACGTAATGTTTAGTAATTGCTAATACGTATACGAGAAAAGCCGCGGGGCATTATTGTGCGAAGTTAAGCGATTATTATAGTTGTTTATGCTAATATTTGTATTGTTGTAATGGTTAAAAATAGTCACAATGAACTTAATATTCCTGTGTTCTTAACCTTTCTTAACCGGAAGGACGGAAGGAGTTTCTAAACGGACCACTAGCATCATTTAAAAATCTGGTGGACCTCTTTCAATCAAAATAGTAGATACCTTTAAGGAAAGAAAATAAGACATTACGTCAATGAAAGAGAAGATGTACCGCGTGACGCTCATTATTGAGATGGCTGCACGCACGTTAATTAAGAAATCGACTGAGACAACCAAGGCATGCCTGCCCCAGTGCGTCGGGGTGATAGTGCTGTGCTCCAGTTGCTAGATGAGGCACAGCACTGCGTTCTGCTCGAGTGAATCGGACATGGTACCGTGCTGCGTTTTTGCGCCGGGTCGTCGGATGTGGATAAGCGTTGCTAGTTTATATTATTATAGCCCAATAGATTATATTTGGACTATTGTATATTATGTTCCAATCGCATGGAAAACTCAGAAACCACGATTCAGGATTTCGTTAGCAGTTCGTTGCTTACAGAATAGATGACGTTGTGGTTCTTTTTGTTGCCGTACAAATTTTCGTTCTTCTTGTGGCGACATTGATGCCGTTACAATTCCATTGGCATGGGACGGCTCGATCCTTGGTTTACGATACTGAGAAATTAATTAGGAATATCCTGGCTTCCACGCTGTTTGATTTTGATGTGCCGTGCTTCACCGACGCTATCGATGCCTGGAAACTCGCTTGCCCGAATACTGGCCAACCTGACAAACCATCTTCCCAGAGGGGATGGGACGAGCCGCTCTACAGAGTAGTCCAGAACAACTTACTGACGTCGTCTGCTACTAATACTGAGGGTGCGCACCTCCTGGCTATGGGAAAGTCGGATTCGGGTCTTTGGCTTCATGCACTCGTCGAACCTAGACACTTAGTTCGACGAGAACACTTTCCGCCACGCTGTATCATTACGTCTAGGGCTCCTAGACGGCTCTTTTCATTGCTAGCACTGTGGCGAAGTTGTCAACAGCCTTGGGCACTACGGCCTCTTTTGTAGTCACAGTGTGGGCCGTTCACATCAACCGACAAGAGAGCTGCTGCTGCTGGGAACGCCAACGGTGATGAGAGCTTGTCGGATTAGAAACTTCGTGGTAACTATATTTTCGAGCCGTTTGGAGCTAAAACCTTCAAGCCATGGGACTCTTGTGCTCACAGCCTTTTCATAGAAAGTTCCCGTGGCCCAATGAGTGGGTGGCTTTAACTTTGGCCAGCGGCCCAGTATTGCCAAACAACGTGTCAATCCCGCCAGTCCCTTGGGCACATTACCGGCTGACAGCGTTGAGGATGAATTTTACGATGCGATGTGTAAGTCTGTTGCCAATCTAAAAATAGTTTAAGTAATACGAAATAAATTTCATCTTTACCATTTGCTGAAACATTTTTATATAAATCTGGTAACTCCTTAATATCTGTTGATAGGTTTGTAACAACCTCTTGCGACACATTTCATTTTGATTTTCTTTGACAGAGTGTAGAATCTGATAACTCCAATCAACAACTTTAATCTGAAGTAACTTCATAAATCTGATTGCATAAACTATGTTAACGTCAAAATGTATTAATGCTACTTTACCAACTATGGCATAGAACACCATTTTTGGGTACAAAACGTAGTAATAAATGCAGAAGATAATATAGGTGCCAATGATTGCAGACACACTAATCCAGTTACTACTTATGAATTTCTTCGAATTCACTTCGTTATTGTGAAATCTATGAACTTCTTGAATGATCAAAATGAACTGTACAAAACTTTTCGTTTCAAACAGATGACCCAAAAAATTAATGAAAAATCCACAAAAATTATAGCAGCCGTTGTAAAACAAAGAATTTATCAGAGTTTTTGAAATCAAAAATATTTTCAAATTCTCTAACTGATTCAATCGAAACAAATAGAAAGTCGAGCATATGGCTGTTCCACATATAGTAGGCGCCAGATAATCGTGGAATATCGGTCATTGACCCACCTACATTTATTGAAATTGTTAATTTGAAAAACGGAATTAATGACACAAAACTGTCCCGAATCATCATCTCTCGTGATCCTTAACATTGTCTAATAATGAAAAACAATTCATATTTTATTGTTCAGGTACCTATGAGCAGTTATTAGGGAAAGGTCAATATACTTTATTCCACATTTATCTGGCGCCTACTATAGTAATAGAATTTTATTGAAGATATTATTTGGAGATATGACATCATTCTTTATGCGATACTTAGGATTTAACAGAATGGTCTGGATTAGGGTGAAAGGTAAAAACATAGACTGCACATCTTTATCAACGATGTTTTTCGACAAAACTTTTATTTGATCATTGAGATCAATAACTCTGTTATTCCTTCTTTTCAAAGACATTGTGTCAGGAAAACCGACCAATCGAAAATGTTTCCAATATGGGAGTTACCCCATTATTGTAAGTTATAAAGAGACTAAGTAAATTCAGTTATTCTTTATTAAAATGTTTTATATTCCTAGAGATTTATGATCATCAATCAATATTGTGAGTATGTCAGACTTGATATAAAATTAATATTTCGGGTTAGAGTAATAATCATTAGTTTTTATTTCAATAATGTAATGATAAAACATTACCCTTGTTAGTCGGGTAAAAACAGATCATGTACTTATTTTTCCAGAAGAATCTTCACATTATTTTTTAATTTATTATTCACCATAGGATTTTACCACTTTTCTATATAAAATGTTAGATTAAGATCACGAGCGACGAGGAACCCACTCTTCAGTGGGTTCCTGAAAATGGAAGTCGTGGTCGAGGCCGGCTCAGAAAGAGGACATTCTCAGAAAGGCAGGATCATTTGTACGCGTACCTTGGGGGTTCAATACGACGTGGGAGAAGAGTGTCTGGCAGGACTTGGGGAGGTTTTTGGCCAGTAGTGTGACAGCACCAAATATATTAATAAAATCGGTGAAAATAAAACTGATACATTAAAAATACATTTACGTTTACAGACATTCAGCTAACTACTTGTAAAATTTATGCGGATTTTACAATTTGATGAAATTATTATATTCTTAAAATAGCTCCATTAGAAAACGAAGGAAGTATAACATTTTTTGGTTATTCGTTGAATACCGAAAAATAGTGTCTATAGGCACTATCATATTTTACTGAAATAGTCACAAAACACCTCTGCCGAAATTAAAGTTATTTTATACTTTGTAGTGTTTTTTTATTTGGAAGTCAGTTGTATTTTTTTTTTTAGTTAAAGAGTTGTGACTTCGTTTTTTGATAATTTTAAGGCCATGTTTTCTGTGACTATGCTTACCCCTTTACAGCGTACCAGCGTGATGTTATGTTATGAACTGGTGAAAACAATAGACAGACATGAGATTTCAGCAATCCCAGTTCATTTGCTATCATTTATTGAGGAGTTCTGTTGCCTATCTCCGAAGTTCTTCATCAGATCTTCACCAAATTGAACTGAAACTACTCCGAGAAAGTACTCTTCCAAAACCTACCCAAATCGCTTCTAGTGTGCCTATAAAATTTGAAAAGTTCTCTCTATTTCTCCAGGATCCCAGTATCAGATCCTGTCTTGATGATCATGGGACCCATGGTTCCATGGGACCTGGGAAGTATACCCTTTCAAACAAAAAAAAATAATCCAAATGGGTCCAGCCATCTTCGAGTAATCGGGGAACATACAAAAAAAAATAAAAAATAAAAAGGTTCCGACGGATTGAGAACCTCCTCCTTTTTTTGAAGTCGGTTAACAAGTGCGAGTCGGACTCTCACACGAAGGCTTCCGGGTCACAAACCGAAAAAAACACGTTTCTTGGATGGGGGGGCTCCCATACAAGAAACGTGTTTGTCATTATTATTATTTGTTGTTATAGCGGCAATAGAAATACACACTCTGTGAAAACTACGGTTATTGAGATACAGCCCGCTGACAGACAGACATACGGATAGACGGACATTGGAGTCTTAGTAATACGGTTCTGTTGGTTACCCTTTGACAAGAATACTGACTACTTACATACCTTTGCATAAATGATAGTTCTTATAACTCAACAGACAGATGTGTTGCTGGGGAGTTTGTTGCGCCACTTCTTCTTCCCAGCTAAAACACTAGGAAGTGGTGACGGGCGGGCTTCTTGGGGGACTGTCTTTATATAAAACTTTGACGTTCAAAAAGTGCTGGCACTCAGCCTAATTTGAATAGATGACTTTTGATTGATTTTGATTTTGGGTACGGAACTCTAAAAAGGATAACAAAAATCTGCAAAATTTGGCCGAATATTCAAATGATGGCAAAACAAAGTTGTAAACATCCGATTTGGCCACCTTTTATAAAATCAAAGTAAATTGAACTAAATTAGTTAGGCTTTTTTATTAATAATTTAATATTTATAGTCCAAAGGGGGCAAATTGTGATGCAACAAGTGTAATAATAAATTAAAAAATATGTAAATTATTTTTTATATTCCTGTTTTTATGTCGAGTTATTTATTTATTTATTTAAACTTTATGTACAATAGTGGTACATGGGCGGACTTAATGCATCAAGGCATTCTCTACCAGTCAACCTTTGGGTTATAAAGACTATACAATAAATAAAAATAAGATTCAAAATTGAATTTTAACAATTCGGAAAGAATATACAGATAATATATATAATACTAATAAAATACATATATATGCTAAAATAATAAACTAATAAATATGATATATAATAATCATACCGATTAAGAGAATTCATAGTAATCATGACGAAGAACAACTAAGAATGACAAGCTTTTAAGTAGTGTTTTCGGATTTTACGCTTACAGGAAAATTTTTACTCCGCCTTATAGTAATAGTTATAATAGCGAGTATTCAACTATTCGCCATAGAGAATGGTGATTAATCGGCATTCGACTATTCGCTATAGCAAATATTCGCGGCATCTCTATTCAATTTATTGTAAGTTCGTATCTTACCTACATATAAATGTTATGCACAAAGAAATTTAATCGCGCATTCGCGATTCAAAACCGCGAATTTCGCGTCGTAGCACTTAAGAAAACGGTAACAACGTATTATGGCCATGAAAAAAAGCCGCATTCTGAGCCCTAAAGCCTGCCGCATACGATCGGTTTCCTGATTAGGAATTGAGATTCGGAATTCCGTGAGATGTATGAGATGTATTCTTACTATCTGAGAATTTAATTCTGGTTATTCTACACAGTATCTATACTGAGGGTTTCTAAATTTCTGTCGATGAAGCTAAGACGGTGTGTATACAGCTTATGAGGAATAGGAACTGTCCAAGTAAGAAATATTTAAAATTAATTTACTACAGGTACACTTCAAAATGTCCGTAGATGTGACCGACCCCCAATTTCGCAAACTATTTATCTATGGCTAACTTCTGAAAATATAATAGATAATTTTTCAAATCCAATAGGTAATTTAAAAATAGTTTTTCGACAATTTAAACTACATGAGGCCGGGTTTCCAACCTGACTTACTAGAGAAGAAACACCGAAACAAACTCAGAAGACAAAGCCTCTTCTAAAATGTATGCAATGGCAAACATGAATAAGTGAAATCGTACGAGAGCCATGTCATGTAGGTTAAGCTCTAAGGAGTTTTTTTTTGAGGAAAGGATCAAACAGATTTGAGTGTACCTGTATTTGTAGCGACATCTATGACGCCCCATATGAACTAAAGACCCGATATCACACAAATCCTTACATCGCGGCGTTAAGTTTCGCGGCGTAAGGCGAGGAGTCCTGGGACGCGGTGGTCCTCTTCTGCGAGACAGTTATCGCGCAGAAGGAGGCTGCGGAAAGGGAGAGGGAAATCTCGACCGCTCTTCCGGCCCGCAGCAGGCGCATCGGGCGTCGGAGGAGGGCATACGCTGCCTTGTCGGACTTGGAGATGTCCGTCGCCCCCCATTCATCCGGACCCGAGGTGGCGGCGCATAGTGTTCCCGTGCGCCCCTCTTTGACGTAGCGGGGAGAGTCAAACACCTCATGGGTAGTGAGATGTTTGACTCTCTCTCTGTATTTGACGCAAGGTGGCCCGCAGAGGCGGGCCGGCACCAGCCGGGGATTATGGAAGTCGCATCCGTACCCGCGATCCCCGGCGTAGGTGGGAGATGGAACACCGGGGTGATTTTAGTCAGTAAGAGTCTGACAGACCCTCCGCCCTGGGGCGGCGGAGGATATTCATGAGGATTTCCCCTCGACCCACACCTCACATGTTCCAATCAGAAACTTGGTGCTATAATTTGAACTTGAAAGAAGCTTTTATTTTTCAGAGAGTCAAAAAGATCTATGTATTAACGTGCTACAGTCCAATCGATTGTTCAGTAAGATGACCGCGTCTTTGTAGACGCTACGCTACCACTGTCTTTGATGGGTGTAATCGTTACTTATGCTGTTGTTCTGTGGCAGTTCACGTTTATGCCAAGCTACTAACATTGTATCACACATGTATTCTATGAAGTGGATGTTGTTACACGATAAGGATCCAATCCACATTAAGCTAGTTTTGAGATATTGAATTTTAAAGTTTGCATCGGAATTCTTCTATGATGCATTGCTGTAAATTTGTTGGTTTTATTGAAATTATAAGGAACTCTATTTATATTTTAACTTTAAATCAAATTTACTAAGTTTAATTTGATATTTCGAATATTATTCAAGAAACTATGGGTTTGGATCCTTTTTGATAAATTGTATTCTCAATAAAACCAGCATAAAATGATGTTTCGCAATAAGGAACCACGTCATGAACTGTTAACTAAATCTTGAAAAATAAATAAAACTACTAATAATTCACTAAAAAAGTTATATTCAAATAACCGCACACATCTTTTCTTATCAAAATAAAAGAAAAAAGATAAAAAATGAGATTCATTGCATAATCATTATTCTAATATGATTATTCTTCCTGACTTTCATATTCAATATGAAAATCAGGCTGACCACTGAATCCTTCGAGGTCATCCTCCATATTTTCATCCCCCTGTAGAGACTTGTAAAAGTCTAAACAATCTTTTGGAATTAAATGGAACATTGACCTCAGATCGTCTAGTTTAGGTTGAGCAATTTTTTTGCCTATAGGCCACAAAATGGTAAAGTCCCTTTCAGAAAAATCACAAGATTTTCCTTTCATTTTTTTTTGTATATTAAGTTCACAATACTGGTCTTCATTTATTTCACTTTTCATGAAAATAATATATTTCTCCTCTTTTTTTAATGAAATTACTTTTGTTTTTAACCAATTAGTTTTCTGCTTGTTTGTAAAAGTTTTTCTGTTGACTATATTTTTTTCAATATTTTGTGAGCTCAGGAAGTCCTCTTTTACCATTTTTTTAACTTCGAGCGGGTTCTTTCTTTTGCAACTTCTAATAACCTGCATATATTCGTCGGCGGTGTAAATACGTTGATGAAATTTTAATTGGCTCTCAATTTTTGAGAAATCAGTGTCATTGGGCAGGAAAGTATGACCTGACTCGAGGTATTTGAAAGTTATTGACCTCAGAGTATGGTGAGAATTTAACACTGTCTTAAGCATCATTACTATTTTTATATTGCGGTTCTGTCCGCCACAGCAATCACTCCATAACACTAAGTTTTTTACTTTTGAGTCAAGTTTGTTCTTTATAAAACTGATCAAACATGACCCGACTTCCTGGGCCCCTCGACCAGCTTCACCTTCGAGCCATATATAACAATACCCAGTATCATTAGAGCCGGCGTGGATGCCACAGTTATACAACCACAATTGCCTTTTATAGAAAACAATGCTGGTCGGAATTCGTGGAAGTGGAAGTGTTTTCTCTAAGTCGAATGTCAAGCATTCAAATTCTTCATCAGTTTTTGCCTTTGCTAAATCTTCTTTCATACATTTTCTCAATTCTTCTGCTTTTTTAAGGTGACTTTCCTTTTCATGCTTTAACTTCTCTTTCTCTTCATCTGACGAACAATTTTTTATTTTATTAGTGAAAGCATCACACCTTGTGCAAGTATCTTTTTTTAGTGACTTGCAGTGTAAATTGAAATATTTATAAAATATACGTTTTACCGTAGCCAATGACAATGGATGCTTGGAGCTACCATATACGTTCCCAAATTTCTCCAAGTAAATATCATATATTTTTTGTATTGTCATTCCTAATTTTAAATACATAACACCATTACTTTGTTCTCTTCGATAGTGTGATTCATATTTAGGTAAAGAGCTTATGATATCCTTGACGAAGTCAATATCTTCTTGCTTCGTCTTATTCCAACCACCTTGTAAAAGTCCTCTTCTGTCTTTAATTACGTTCCCATTCCGATTTTTTCGTAGACATACGTCAATTTTTTTTGTTGTTACTTGAAAATTATTCAAGAACATGGATCTACAAACTTCAATTCCGCATATAGTGTATTTTCTTGAGAATTCTTTGGGTCTTTTCTTATTTGTTTTATTTTCCTTAGTGACAGTATATGATCTTGTTTTGGGTTTTTCTTCTACATTATTTAGAATATATAATAATTGGGCTTCATAAGATCCCAATGAAATATATTTTTGGAATTCTTCTTCTCTTTTTTCTCTTGTAATTAATTGGTGACATTGTTTGAGGCAACTACAGGTATAATCTTTAAACTTTTTCGATGTAATGTATTTTTTCTTTGAATGATATGGTAAGTTTAAATATTTTCTTTGTTTAGTTTGAGCAATGGTGTGATTTGGATATTTTCGTTTTCTACCCTTTCTTGGTCGACCTTCTGAAGGTAAATTTTCTATTTCATGTTCTATATTATCATTATTTCGCGTTTCATTATTCGATTCACATTCTATCATGTCACTGTTATTTATAACTTCTCCAACATTGGTGTCAATTTTCGTCAGTGTGGGTGGTACTTCATTATCAGGTATTTGTTTCTTTGAACTATGCACTAAAGCAACAACCCTTAGGTGTCTAGATGTACCTAAATCTTCTTCATCGCTGGTATTTTCATCACTATTTGGTATGAAATCTGAGTCTGTATCACTACTAAAGTCACCTTTTTGAGTACCAATTACTTCATTGTCACCTAATTTACGTAAACAATCAGTTCCTGTTACTTCTATATTATTTTCGTTGTTTTCCAGAAAATTGTCAACTACATTTACTTCTGATGGGCTTTGTTCTCCATTCAAATCTTGTAAAAGCTCTAATGTACCAGGAGACATTGGGCGTAATGGCGACGACATTTCAAAATTATTGACAATGGTTGTATTATAAGTTGGTTTTTTATTTATATATGGTGTTAAAGGAGAAAACAATGGTGCCACTGGCGATTCTAAATCGTTAGTTTCTATGCTAGGTATTGCAATTGTGTCAAGATCAGGATCATTATTATTATAAGCTGAAAAGGAAAAAAATATAAGTTAGTAGAAGCCCCATCACCCAAATCTAGCTATAGCTAAGCTATATAAAGAAAAGAGAAGCTCTGTCTTTTGAACATATTGGAGGGAGAGATGGAAATTATCTATAAAATGTATCTACTATGCCTCAGGAAAATAACAACATAATAATACTTAGATGTATGAAGTATGAGATAAGTAGATACAGGAATACAGGTGGTATAGGAAGGGGTAGGTACATGGGAGGTAAGTACACACGGCGGACAATTAAACTATACATAACTAGTATAACCTGACTTCGCTTTGTATGAGCTTCCCGTACGATGAGAGATCAGCTAAATTTGGTTTTGCATAGCTTGATAGGCCGTCGTGCGTAGTGCGTACCTACATTATATTAAATACTATACAGGTCACACATAAGCAAGTACATACATTTCAAGATCAGATAATTATAAAAAAAAACTAATTTCGACCAAATTTTTCACAATCAAGAGATCACCTCATCACGTAAGTAGGTACTTATTTTTTTCTCATACTTACAATCAGAAAAATTATGCTCTTTTTTTTTATTATTGCATGCTGTAGCCTCAAGCGGTACCTCATTATCATCCATATCATCTGAAAAGCAAAATTCTCCGTAGTTTACAAACTATAAGCAGTTATTTAGCCAATAACAAAAATGACCTTGAAACTTACCTGACTTATTATTGTCGTGTTTTAATCCGCCTAAGGCATTACTTAAAATTCGGTCTGCTCTCCTCATATCTCAGCACAGTTTATTACCACAATGTTATTCAATTCACAGTTTTTAAAAGAGACTCAACCACCACGCGTACGCAACCCGTCACTTGCGACTCACAGATTAGTAATACGTTTCAGTGCGATTGATAAACTGACAATGAATGTTGCCAGTTATTGTAAGAATTATATAAAAAAATGTGAATCTTTTTCTGTTTTAGATGATTCGGGTGCTTTGGATTCCTTCAGTTGTTTAAATTAAATGTAATAAAAACACAAATAACTATTTCAGAAGTGACTCTTGTGCTTTGGATTCTTTTTTAGGTTTTAAATACTGTTTAATAAGTAATTAACAATATTCAACAGTAAGGCTTCAAGTGTTTTGGATCGTTTACGTGATTTACTATGTATCGGTTTTTGAAGTAACAATAATTATCAGAAAGGATCCAAGTGAATTGGATCTCTTTTAAGATTACTTATTTTATACTATTACCAATAAATATTGTTTCTCACTAATGATCCATGAGGATTGGATTTTTTCAGTAGATTCATAATAAACGCCCGCCATACATGTGGACTGTTTCTCACTAATGATCCATGAGGATTGGATTTTTTCAGTAGATTCATAATAAACGCCCGCCATACATGTGGACTGGTACCTCGTGTTTATGACAATGTCATGTGTTCGTATTTCACTGGGATCTTTTTGCTGACCGAAAATATCGACCTTTACGGTCTCTTTGGTATAGTTAACTCAATTTTGATAGTTTTGTGGATTGGATCCTTATCGTGTAACTACGTCCAAGTGTTAGACAGATACCCGATCCAGGAATCGAACTCAAGACCTGAATGATCTAAAGTAGATCTTGCGACCATTTGACTAAAGAAGCATTCGGTAAAAAGTAATAAACGTTTTATCGAGACAAAACATTCTGTTTTTTATTTTGGACCTTTCATAGCGCGCCGGTTCCGCAGATATTGCAAAAAAATGATCAGTTTATTGTACCTCATAACTAACTTTAATCGACCAGACTTCATTAAATCAACTTTATTTCTCGGTAGATGATATTAGATAGAAAGTTTCTATGTTGTGACAATTGTTGGCAGGTGAAGGGTAAAAATAATCAATGATTAATTATTGTGTCTAATAAATGAAGAGTGAATTGACAGTGTTGAGTATAAAAGTGAATAGCTGTTGGAAAAGATAGATGGATTATTTGAAATTTATTGGTAATATTGTAATAGTTGGCATAAGCCTGGACTAATACCTTATATGGCTCTAGGTAAGCAACTGAATCGAGAGCTTGATTCTGAAAGTAGTATTTCTGGACATGGCTTGTTTTGTAAGGTTTCTTTCTCGAGAGCACCGACTACCACATTGGTAGTTTTTTTATGCTTTTGTATGTTTTCATCTATTTCATATCTAGAATTTAAATTGTCATTTATATGCCCAAAATGATTCAAAGCCCGAATCCTAAGATTTACCAATCTAACAGGTAAAAGTCCGAACCTAAATTCTCTCTTTCACTTCTTTGGTAAATCTTTGACGGTAAACAAAACGAACAATTCTTCTACTTTTTTAATGATTCTGTTCAAGTTTTACATGTTTCTTTGGTAAACCTAGGATTTACTGAGTTAAAGCCTATAAATAATCCAATGACTTGTTTCAGGCTTGTTAAACTTTAGTTTTCCTTCCTGGGAAAAACATAATGTGCACTACATATTGTACGGTGCACGTACAACGTTTTGGTTGCTGACAAAGCGACCTCAATTTATATATAATAATATTCACGGAACATTACAGTTAGTTGACATATTGCAATTATCGCGATTGGCACGGATTGGCATCCAACTTATAACTATTTTGTAACTTTAAGAAATAAACTATTTCTTGTGGTCAACCGTGGTTTACCGTCAACTCACCAAACTCTAACTAACGCTGAGCCATACATAAAAAGTGGTCCTTCGAGCTTCGAGGATATTAAGTGTGTGAAGTGTCTCTATTAGCGATAGCGAATCGGTCTTGCTGGTCTCCCAGAAGCGGGTCGCCCCAGTAAGATTGAGAAGGCGCACATATCTCTAGTAGAGAAAGAATACGCTTAGTATCCACCAAAATAACTGCGAAAACTTCGCAAGTTTACTGAACTAGTGCCTGCGGCGAAACAACCCTGCGGTACTATCGAACAACTAAACTTAACAACAATCAACTTAACTAAACTTAACTTCAACAACAATCAACGATGGCTCAGAACATCAGCGAGATCATCAGTCGCCAAGAAACTATATTCAACAACTTGAAGCAAATCAGCATCAACTACAAGAAAGACGGTCCTAGCAGGAAAACTTTGGAGTACCTGGAGGAGCGACTTTCTCGGCTGAACACGAACTGGGAGAAGTTTGTGTTCAATCATCAGCAACTGGAGAAATCTGGAATAACTGACATCCAATACTTCGTTGACGACGTTTTCAACAACACTAAGAAGATGTACGAGGACGTTCTGCAAGATATCCTGAAACGTAAAGCTGAGTTACCTTCTGTATCGAAGAGTAAAGTCGAACTATCACCTTCTACTCCTAAACAAGGTAAAACAAAAGCAACCTTTAACTTCGATGATATCAACTTTCATATACCTCCTCGCGAAACGGACAAGACCACCGAAAAACAGCAGGAGCTTCTACGACAGCAATTCTGCAACTTTCGAGCTTTTGAACGTACTGTGGAGAAGATAAACTTCGACTCGTCATCTGAAAAATGGGAGCTAGAAGATAGTCTTAATATCTTGAAAGGCAAATGGGATATAATTGAGAAAACTAACTGGGAACTTGACTATATTTCACAAGATGAAGATTCAACTTACAAACAAAAATATGATGCTATAGAAAACGTTTATGATAACATCCGAAAGAAACTACAACATCATATTTGGAACAACGCTCACTATGAGAAGACAACTCCAAAAATTGTGATACCGGACTTCAATGGAAACTACCATCAATGGTTAACTTTTAAAGATCTGTACTTGGAAAGTGTACATAATAACCCACTGCTGTCAAAAGCGCAAAAAATGCAACACCTCAAAACTAAACTCAAGGGTGAAGCCGAGAAGATTGTACAGCACCTCGGTATAAGCGCGGAAAACTACACTTCCTGCTGGGAGATAATCACGCATCGATATGATAACAAGCGCCTGTTGTTCACGTCTTATATGAACACGCTTCTAAATCAACCTCTCATATCAGAAGCTAGCGCCGCAAGCATAAGGAAACTTCATGACGTCACTCTCGAGTGTCTGAACGGACTCAGTAACATTGGACTAGAAATAACCAACTGGGATCCGATAATTGTTCATCTGTTGGTGCAGAAACTGGACAAGGTGACTTACAACGAGTACATCAAGGATCTCAAAGAACCGAGAGAATTTCCCGACTTGGATGAATTCATCAAATTTTTGGAGAATAAATTCATGGCGTTGGAAGCCTTACAAGGAAATACTCATCAAAGGTCACACTCGTCGAATAAAAATCAGACAGATAGACAGCAAAACAACGCGTCATTCGCTCGAAGCAATAATTATAAATATAATAGCCAGAGGTCATCAAACTCTAACAGACCGTATAAATCGACCAAAGCCTTCTTCACAACAACGAAGAATTGCCCGATTTGCAAAACTGAACACGTTTTAATGAAATGTTGCAAATTCTTGGCTATGAACGCAAAGGAACGAAATGACACAGTTCGCAATTTACGTATTTGTTCGAATTGTTTGTACAGTCATGGAGAACAAAAATGCACTTCGAGAAAAACTTGTAAACTATGCAACAAGCCACACCATACGCTTTTACATGAGGATGGGAATGAGCAGAACAACCGTCCCGCAGCTATGAGTGCCAGCACGCCATCGACATCACATGCCGTGAATAACTTAACTAACGAGGCGAAGGAAATTTTGTTGACGACCGTACTTTTAAAAGTAAAGACCATTGATGGAGATTATATCAGCTTAAGAGGTTTGCTTGACCAAGGGTCGCAAGTGAGTCTCGTGACAGAACACGCCGCGCAACGACTCAGATTACCGCGACGCAAAGTCAGCGCTATTGTGTCAGGTGTCGGTTCACTGTCCGGCAATTGTAAGGGGTCAATTGACTTGGAATGCAAATCTATACATTCGGATTATGAATTTAAATTAGAAACCTTGGTGATGAAGAAATTAGTAAATAACTTGCCTACAGCATCCTTCTCCATACAAAACTGGGATTACATAGATAACTTAAAACTTGCAGACCCACATTTTAATAAATCGGGCCCGATTGACTTACTTCTGGGTGCCGAAATCTATTCAGAACTAATACTGAATGGGGTCATAAAAAGCGACAATTTCCCCGTAGCCCAACAAACAAGAGTTGGCTGGATACTCTGCGGGAATGTCAAGACATTTAACTGCTATGTAATACTCAATGACCTAGAAAATATGACACGATTCTGGGAAACTGAAGAAATCTCGAACACTACAACTTCAACCAATGAAGACCAGCATTGTGAGGAGCACTACAACTCGACTACTACGAGGTTAGATGACGGGAAATATGTGGTGCAGATGCCCATGAAGTCAAACTATAACTCAAACTTAGGAGCCACGAAGTCTCAAGCACAAGCTCAGTTCCTACAACTTGAGAGGAGAATGTTGAAGAACAACGACCTAAATAGGGAATACAAACGCTTTATGGAGGAGTACATTTCCCTGGGCCACATGAAGCCTGTAACTGCTGATACTCGTAGAAAAAACCAAGTCTATCTACCACATCACGGAGTTTTAAGAGCTGAGTCGACTACGACGAAACTGAGAGTTGTGTTTAATGCATCTTATAAGGCAAATAATAACAACAGTCTCAATGACCTTATGTACTCTGGCCCAAACTTGCAAAAGGACATGTTCACGCTACTTATTAACTGGCGAGTGTACAGATACGTCTTTACGGCAGATATTGAAAAGATGTATCGACATATATGGCTGAACGAGCAACAACAGCACTTACAAACTATTGTTTGGAGATCATCTTCCAACGAACCATTGCTGGAATGGCAGCTATGCACTGTGACCTACGGTATGAAAAGCGCGCCTTATCTTGCAATGCGCACCTTACATCAACTTGCACAAGATGAAAAGGATAACTATCCTGAGAGCGTCAGCGCTCTACTAAACTATTTTTACATGGACGATTTAGTCCATGGGCAAAACAGCATTGAAGATTCGAAGAGAATGGTCGCAGAACTCATTCAACTATTGAGTAAAGGAGGTTTCAACTTAAGAAAGTGGACAAGTAACGAAGCGGCTATATTAGAGGACTTGCGAGACGACCAAAAGAGCACTAAGGCTAACATAGAATTCAGCCCTGAAACATCAAACACAAAAATGTTGGGGATGAACTGGAACCAGAAACAGGATACATTTACTTATCAATGGAGACTACCGGAAAAGAAAACTCTAACGAAGCGTGTATTGCTGAGTGAAATAAGTAAATTATACGATCCTCTTGGTTTTCTATCGCCTGCAACAATAAAAGCGAAACTACTTTTTCAAAAGGTCTGGATCAGCAAAATCGACTGGGATGATTGTCTGCCCGTCGACGTAACAACTGAATGGGAAAAGTTGAGAAAGGATTTCCCTTCAATCAACAAAATCTCAATCCCACGATGGCTGCAATGTACAGACGATAATATTGAGATTCACGGGTTTTGCGACGCAAGCGAAAAGGCATATGCGTGCGTCATTTATAGTCGAGTGAAAAGCAAGAACGGAAATTTCACAACTACAATAATAACTGCAAAAACAAAGGTCGCGCCGCTTAGTAAGAAGATATCTCTACCTAGAATGGAACTCTGTGGAGCATTGTTACTTGCCAGACTTATAGAGAAAATTAAGAGTACACTCTCTACTAAACATCTCCAAATACAATGTTGGAGTGACTCTAAAGTGGTATTGGCATGGCTACAAGGAGACATAAATAGATGGGAAAAATATGTCGCCAACAGAGTCTCACAAATAAACAGCATAATTCCATCAAAACAATGGAACTACGTCAAGTCGGAAGAAAACTCGGCTGACTGTGCAACACGAGGTCTCTCTCCCTCTCAACTTCTAACATTTAAACTTTGGTGGGAGGGCCCAAGTTGGTTGAAAACTTGTAACTTTAAAAACAGCCAACAAAATGACAATAATATGCTCTATTTACAAGACAATGAACTATGTGACACACTAACAGCAAACAATAAATGCTGCGTTGCAACTTATAAAAACAGTGAAGTAATTACCGAGCTGTTGAGTAAATATAGCAGTTTCAAACGTGTAATCCGAGTACTTGCGTGGATTCTTCGAGTTAGAAATACTTACGTCCGAAAAAATAACATAACCGGCGTTGATAACGTGATTGTATCGTTATCTTCTGAAGAAATTACTGAAGCAACGGAAATGGTGATCAAAACTGTGCAGAGAATGTACTTTGGGGAAGAAATCGAATGTTTGAAGAAAAACAACTCAATATCAACTAAAAGCAACATTCTGAAGTTGACCCCATTTCTCGATAAGAATGGGATACTGCGAGTCAAGGGACGACTTATCAACTCCGTGCTGCCTCCTGAATCGAAACATCCAGTTATTCTCCCTGCTACTGGAAGATTAACAGAGTTGATCATCCAAGAAGCCCATCATGAAGTTCTCCATGGTGGGGCACGACTCACGCTAGCATACTTACGTCTCAAGTACTGGATTATTGGTGGGAACAGAACAGTGAAAAAGGAACTTAGGCAGTGCATACGATGTCACCGTTTTAAGTCTCAACGAAACATGCAAATTATGGCTGACTTGCCAAAAGAACGAGTTACACCATCGAGGCCATTTACAAATACCGGTGTGGACTTTACCGGACACGTTGATATAAAAATCAACAAGGGGAGAGGCGTGAAAACATGCAAGGCTTATATAGCCATCTTCATTTGTTTGGTTACTAAAGCCGTACATCTTGAGTTGGTGTCTGACCTGACAACTCAAACTTTTCTTGCCGCTTTTAAACGAATGTGTGCGCGCAGAGGTACTCCGAAGCATATGTTTTCAGACAACGGAACTAATTTTGTTGGTGCCGCAAGAGTACTGCAAGAGGACTTTGAACGAAATAAAACTTTTCAATCGTCTGAGTTTTACGACGAGATGAATAGTTTAAAGATAAACTGGCATTTTAACGCCCCTCTCTGGCCATCAGCTGGTGGACTTTGGGAAGCCGCCGTTAAGTCCATGAAGTATCACTTGAAGCGAGTGCTAGGAGAACAAAAGTTAACTTACGAACAGTTCACAACATTATTAACTCAGATTGAAGCATGCTTGAATTCCCGTCCACTTTGCCCACTATCTGAAGACGTTGAAGACCTGGACTACTTGACACCAGGTCACTTTCTTGTTGGCGGTCCCTTATTGTCTATGTCGAAGGAAGAAGAAGACTTCAACCAGTACGACTTGAGAAATAGATGGAGGTTGGTTGAACAAACTAACTTACACATCTGGAAGCGCTGGTCAAACGAATACCTGCAGCAATTACAAGTACGCAGTAAATGGCAACAAACAAAGGAGAATCTAGCAGTTGGTGACTTAGTGTTAGTGAAAGAAGACTATTTGCCTCCGGGACGGTGGGCTCTCGGAAGAGTCGTGGAACTTCATCCGGGGACTGACGGAAATGTTCACAACACAACGACAACTAAAACGACCAATCGTGAAACTGTCGCCGTTACCGCTACGCAAGAACTTACAAACTACGGAAGTAACCGAAGACGTAATAAACAAACAACAACAGCAGTCCGAACCTGAAAAACAAAAAAGGCAAAGAGGTCGCACGATTAATAAAACTAGTTTACTCTCTCTAGTTCTAATGTGCATAATGACCATAATGGGAATCACACAAGCGACGCCTGTTGCTTCAAGCAACTATAAGGTGACATCAATACTTAACAATCAACCAATATACTTTGATGAAGCCGGGAAACTGCAACTTATACACGATGAATGGACGCTGTTGATTTATTACAACTTGACTTCATATTGGCAAGCCACGAGTAAGATTAAATTCTACCTCGATCAAGTGGATACACTTTGTCAACGAATAGTGCACCAGTACCCACCCTGCGAAACCGTCGTCGATCACCTACGTTATGAATTGAACCATCTCACTGAATACAATTCTATGTTACTAGCTCAACGCTCAAGGAAAAAACGAGGTTACTTCGATGGGGTTGGAAAATTAGCAGGAACACTATTCGGCGTTCTTGATGTGGATTTTGCACAAAAATATGAACAGGATATCCAATATTTACAAGCAAGTGATAACTATTTACTGCAATTAATGAAAAATCAAACACTGATTGTAGAAGCAGAAAATAGTATGATTAAACGAAGCTCGGAATTTATCGATAAACAATTCAAAACAGTACAGATCTACATGAATCAGACTAGCAGAGAAATCACAAAAATAGAAAACAGAGCACATATATTATACACTATAAATGACATCCATTCTGCCGCTGTAACTTCAACTTTAATTCTGAGCGATTTACATAGAATTCAAGAAATGCTGATGAATGCCCTAGCCAACATCTACAGAGGCCATTTAGACACACACCTTTTTTCGGCATCTCAACTGATTGAGCAACTGAATATTATATCAGGAAAGCTACCACAGGGACTTTCTTTGCCGATTAAGGATATGCAAAAGGATTTTCAAGTCATCTACGAACTGATTCACGTGAAAGCTAGAATTACACGTAACTATTTACTGTTTGAATTACACATTCCGTTATTGAGCGACGAAGACTACAAAATATATCGTGTAATTCCAATTCCATTCATGAGACAAGGACACTTAAAACTTGTTAAACCTTTTTCGGACTTCATCGCTATCAACTTGATAAAAAACTCATATATAACCTTGGAAGAGCAAGATATGCACCATTGCACCTCATACGGAGAAGATGAATTCTCGTGCATCTCGCGACAACCCGTATACAGTCTACACGATAAAGATGCGCCCTGTGAGACCAAAGTGTTTAGCCAACAAACTTCACTATCGTGCGTCATTAATGACATAACTTGTAAGGAGAGTTGGATAAAATTGCATAAACCTAACGTTTGGTTATTTACGTTGTGCGACAAACAGCTGATGCGTGTAATATGCAGCGATCAGGTGACACCGGCGGTCATTGACGGAACAGGAGTCATTGCCTTGAAACCTAAGTGCTTACTACAGAAAAAAGATGCCACGATATTTACTTACAATCACTTAGGAAGTAGGGTAAACACGGGATTGGATATCGAAGTACCCATCATAAATACCACGATAAACAACATGTTTGATATCAGCTGGAGGAACGTACAGCTGAACATCACTGAATTGTCCAATGCAGGAGATTTGTCAAAACTTGATCGTCAAATCTCTTACCAAAAACAGCATGAAGTGCTACCTGCGGCTTCAAGTATTTCACCGCACGATGTGTATTTTTATTCCTCGACTTCTTTGTTGTTGGGAGGACTTGCTATAGTTGGCATCTACTTCATTATCAAGAAACGAAGAAATAGGAATCAGAATTCTACGGCAAGCACTAAACTGGAACAACAGAAAGGAGCAGACAAAGAAGTTAACATCGAGATGCGAGAGATCCGTAGCTCGACGAGACAGGAACCTGGAAAGGGATTTAGTTTTGATGAAATATCGTCAAATTAATATTTATACTTTTTTATTATGTACTCTTTTTACTTTACTTTACTATACTTTTACTTTACTTACTATACTTTTACTTTACTTACATAATTTTTAAACTTTGTTTCTTTTACATTTTTTATACTTATTTTTTGCTATGTACTGGTTGCCCATCTCGCCTTTCGTTACTGCCCATCTCCCATTCTTCCCTTGGGAGCATGTACGGTGCACGTACAACGTTTTGGTTGCTGACAAAGCGACCTCAATTTATATATAATAATATTCACGGAACATTACAGTTAGTTGACATATTGCAATTATCGCGATTGGCACGGATTGGCATCCAACTTATAACTATTTTGTAACTTTAAGAAATAAACTATTTCTTGTGGTCAACCGTGGTTTACCGTCAACTCACCAAACTCTAACTAACGCTGAGCCATACACATATAATAAAAACACTACTTACATATAATAAAATATCTCTTGCGTACTTGGCTCATCTCCCCGTAGCCAAATTTAAAATTAATATTTTTAACTATCGTTAAAACAGATCAAGTCAGCTTGAAAATAAATGCACCTATACCTTTTTTAAACCAATCCTTAAATTGAACATATTCTAAGTTATTTTTCTAACACACTTAGCTCAGAAACCTAGTTAAAAGTACATTTTAATTTCCTTAATGTGCCTGTGAATATAACAACGTTGATACGATCAGTACATAATTATGAATACATTAAAACCAAATCGTTTTAACATGATTGCAGAGTCAGACATAAATCATTCCATCAGACTACGGGCAGTTGAAGATGTTTCAAAAACGAGACTGATTCCAAAGCCTTCATCCCAAATGTTCCTAAATAATCGGCTTGAAAATGAAGTTCAAAGAATGACGACATCTTTTAATTTCGCACTTCATTTGTTTTTCTCTTCAAAATATTGCGTACAATTTCATCGTATTTACCCAAAAGGGAACAAGCTTCAATTCATATCTTTCTGTTTCACTTTATTCATAAGTTTGTTGTGTATCTACAGAATGATTACCATAAATATGACGGATAGAAGTATGAGACAAGCTGAAAATAACTTCATCACATTCCTTAGTGCTCTTTACTACATGTTGTATGCAATCATTTTTGTGATGCTATACATTCTAGATATTGTGCACCAGCACAATAACGTCTTTCTCATTTTGAAGATTCAAACTATCTATAGCAACATAGACTTCAGTGCGAGTTTCCAAAGCTTTATTACTTGGAATTGGATCACACTAATAACTACTATTTGTAGTGATAGTTACATAGTTGCTTCTTTTTGTGCTTTGTATTCGAACTCAGGTTTCAGCGAGATGTTCCTCGATTTCTTTTGTGATTTTATGTTTATATCATTTGATGTCAATTATGTGATTTCCATCAGAATGATGATTTTATTAAAACAATATCTCGACGAATGGATAAAAGATGTTCTGATAATGAATGGACAGGAAAATAGTGCACAATGTCTACAGTTGCTGAGGATATACCAACATATTTTAAATGCTTATAATCTGAATAATAGTATATTCCAGGTATTGGTAAGTTTAAAATAATCACAAACAGAATTACACTGATATGCTAAACGACCTTCATTTGATACTTGAATCAAGTAGAGTCACTATCGAAAATAAATTAATATTATTTATAGATGTTTCCTTTGTACCGCTACCCTTGTCCTATTTGACTTGAAGTTGGCGCAAAACATCTACTTCGGCCTTCTTCCTCTATCACCCTTCATTCTCACACTCAATACCTTTTCCAACATTATCATTCTTTACCCAACATTACATGTATTCTTTAGCATTCCTCTCTATCCTTATCCATACAAAAAAACATGTTTTTTTGTTTATTTAATTAAGGCCTTTTGTTTAAATCGCATGCTTTGCAAAGATCTTTTATGTGTATTTCGTGGAAAATGTTGTAGTTGACACTTTTGATCATTTTCTTTTGTATTTTTTTCTAAAACATGCAATGTGTCATTGTTTGTTTTCCCTAATAAATAAAGTAAAAAAATAAAACACTCTTTTTAATTACAGAATTAGAAAGAGTGTTGAATTTAATTGTGTATATTGTGCGAAATCTACAAAACCGATCTAAATGATTTCAAGCAATTTTTTTCAAGTAAGGTACGAGAAAAACAGACAGCTGATTTTCTCGTACCTTACTTGAAAAAATAATAGAAATCAAAGTCAAAAGTCAAAGTCAAAACGTTTATTTCAATTAGGCCATTAAACGGCGTCATCGTTTACAGTTCAGTAAAAATAATAAAATTACATTAATAAAATAACTCTACTGTCCATTCGGAAAGGTAGATTCTTATGGAGAAGAACGGACAAGAAACTCCATAGTTACTCTTTTCAAATAATGATTTACAAAATTTGGTATACAAAAATTAATTTAATATTATGTGAGGACGATGCACCCAGAGTATGCTACTTATAAGAACAAAGTATCACCAGCAGAGGTAAACTTATTCATTTTCTAAAGAAATTTAGGTAAATGGTACTCACATATTTACAAACATTGGAACCATTAATTAAACAGTGTGTAAGTCAACAGAAAAATAGAAACACAAAAACAAGAAACAGTATATCTATAAAGTTAATACATAAATCAACCAGTTGGATTTTGTCTGCACCCTTGATTGTCCTATGGAGCAGGACCAGCATGTTTCCAAGCATTCTTATCCTGAATGTAATCTTCTAATTTGTAATATGCTTGTTTACAAAGTGTACTTTTATCATAAGTTTTAAATTTTCTTTCATTTAGTGCCAATATGTCAGAAGGTATTTTGTTGTAACATTTAACACAATACCCCATGAAAGAAGTGTGGACTTTAGCTAATCTAAAAAATGGATGATCTAATTTGTCTTTATTTCTAGTATTAAAACAATGTAATATGTAATCGAAAAAGTTAATAGTATTTATTCTCTTACAGACATTATGCCATGTTATAGACGCATTTTACCGCAGTTTGCTTTTAATTTATGTGGCAATCTTCACGTTCAAACGATTTGCATTATTAGGATGCAGTGTAAGTATTATCATCTTATCATCAGGATTGTTTCAATCATTAGTATTTTGTAAGATTGGTATTCGCTGAGTTGTAATATTAGGTGTCATTGTTTGTAACTTCTACATAACTCTTTTTGTCATTCTTCTGACCTTTTCCCGTCATATTTAGAGTCAGTTTATCTTCTTCATATATTTTGCCGTCACTTTGATCTGCTCCTTTCTAACTAAATAGTTAATTTTATCATTACAGCTATTTTATTTTTTCAAATATGTGTTTACTACTTTTCCAGGCTCCACCGTTTAGTATGCTCGTCTCATTTATTTGGCTGTTAAAAAACGTAGCACTTGTTGTAATACAAAGTATTAACTGTGAGAAGTTCTATATTACTGTTGAGGAAGCTGAGACGGCGTGTATACAACTGATGAAGAACGGGAACTGTCCAAGTATGAATAATTTATTTAGATACTATTATATGAAATCACCTTTCTATTTGTAAAAAAAAGGGCGAGAATCGAGTTGGCAGGTACAGCCAAATGCCATAGATTGACCTGAATATTATTAGACTTGTCACATATTATGTAGTGTGAGTTCGGTTTAACGTTCAGGTTTAAGCAATTACTTTCACATGATATGATGTTATTATATAAAATTCTTCCGTTACTGACTGACTGAGTGAGTAACTGACAGGCAAAACTACGCACCGCCGAAACTACTTGTCGTAGAAAGCTTAAATTTGGCATGCAGGTTGCTTGGGGAGTGTAAGGGAGCAAGGATTTTCTGGAATTTCTCCGAGAACGGGCAAAAACGGAATATGCTTACACGAAATCGCGGGCAAAAGCTAGTACATAATTTAAAGAAATATTTCTTTACAGAGAGCCTAAGCCATCTTTGCAAGAACGTGTTACAGGCGAATCGTGTGTTCAGTAAGATGACCGCGGGTGGTCTGTTCTATGTCGACGCTACGCTAACAATATGTTTGATGGGCGCTATCACCAATTATGCTGTTGTTATATTGCAGTTTACATTGTTGTAAAGTATTGTTTTGGGTAATAAACGTTGTTTCAAGTGTTATTGTTGTTTTGAAGGTACCGTACGTAAAAATTAAAAAGGGAGCTTTACAGGCTCACTCGTGTATCTGTGTGTCCGTCTTTCTCAGCCAGACCAGTCAACCGATTAAGTTAAAATTTGTACCCAAACATGGATACATAATGTAAATAAATAATTGTTTAAAATGACAGTGGCTCTGGAATAAGTTGCGTAGTGCCTCTGATCAATATATCGATTCAAATTAAATGACTCTTTATAGTAAACCAGCACTTCACCCGCGATTTCGTCCACGCGGATATAGTACTTTCCTTTGAAAACTTAATCCCCTCTATGTATGGAATCCAATTCATCTTTACTACAGGGTAGGTAGTTTGTGTATGGTGGTTTGTGTTTATTCATTTATTCACTATTTATTTATTCATTTAAATAATCGTAAAATAACCAACAGCTGTAAAAAGTTGATAGCAATTGTATATGAGACATAAAGCCAGTTACAGGTTCATACGGGTAAAAACAGAAAATAATATAGAAAACTTAGGACCGCTAACAAGCACAATAAAAAAAGAATATATCTATCACTTGTATCACTTGGGTACAATAAGCACCGGCACTTTTAAAAAAGTCAACGTTCAGCCGAGTGCGTACAGAGTAGATTTCAGTGGTAAATGGGTCAAATGAGAATTCAAATTGATAATTCGCTTCGAGCATTAAGATAAATTTCAATTGAGTGAATTTCCGAGGGTTTACTGGAATTTATAAAAGTTTGGGGAGGACAATAATTAGTAGGTACATTATTGTTAGGATCAAGAAAAGTAGAATAAAAGTGAGGAAAAAATACATTACAAATAGACTCGGGAGAAGAAATCGTAACATCACCTTTCTCGTTTTTTTATTACATTGTGATTTTTAACATACATATGTATATGTATTTCTAAACCCACATGTTTAACCAAAAATAATTTTTGAAAATTGTCAATTTTGCATAAAAAATATCGAGTATTCGATCCTGTGAAGCAGGTACACACAGCGCCATCTATTAACCATAACATGATGTTTAGTTATTTGTGAACATTGTATGTAAATGAAAAGTGAATACATATGTAAATGCCTTAAAAAAATGGTTCTGAATGTAAATATTATTCTTCTAGCTGTTGACCGCAACTGTAATAACTACATCTGGTCATGACGTATCATAGGCTCACTGGGGATTGAAAAGGTTTGAAACTAAACAGAAAATTTAAGAACATAATTGTGAGTTACTCAATAAAATCTAAACTGTAGATACGTTGCCCGTCAACTGAAATGGCAATGTAAAAGAAGGCAACTACCGCGACCCTACACCACGCGCGAGGATGCGTAGCTGTCTTGCTAACGATTACTTCCCAGTGCATACACTATTCTTTTGAGCTGCTGTGATGTGGGTGCATGACGCGTCTATGTACTACGTGTAACAGAATGAACGCAATACCTAAAAAGGGGTCATTGCACTCATCATTATGCACAATTTTTACTATGAGACAATATCGAAATCACGAAAAAATCTTTAAATTACACTAAGAGCTTTTTTTTAGCATAGAGCAATTTTGTCCGAACTAATACTTTGGCAGTTCAACTTTATGTTCGGGTTGTGCGTTTGATCTCATGTTTTGAGCTAGTTCAAAATAATTTATGAATTAACTAGATTCAGTAAGTAGTTTCGTTACTTAGTAATTTCAAGACTAGCACAAATCGTTCGATGGTTTGTTTTCATGGTTCCGTACCTCAGGCGGCAAAAACAAAACCTTTATAGGATCACTATGTTGTCCGTCTGTCCGTCTGTCAAAAAAAGGAGTTTCAAATTACTAAAATAAATAAGTTGAATGATCAAACCTCGTTGGAAGCGCTTCTGCTCAATACGTTTGTCTCACTTTAATACTAAAGAGAAAATGAGATGAATAGAAAATATTTATTTTGCGTAAAATATGGTACATTGCTAATTAAAATCCATATTTTGCTTACCTACTCACTTTCAGCGTGCAAAAAAAATATCAAGATAACAACTACTAAAAAACAGGTACCTACCAGAGATCATTTTAAAACTATAATTACACATACTTTTTTCTGAGACCATGCAAGACAAAATTAAAAGATTTTTTTTTAAACTATAAGAAAGACGAAAGATGTAATTCTAATTTTCACCACGCGCACGTAGCGCCATTTGCAAATTCGCGCTATTTTCAAACTTCAAACAAACGTCAAAGATTGTTGCGAATTTCCGACTGATATTTAAAACAAAAAGTTTGTTTCATTATACCTACTGTACTGTTTTCTCGTAAATGTGTTGAAAAACGTTGTATGACACATGTGCTGAAATTGGTTTAAGTATACAAACTCGTGACTATAGTAAGCCCTCGATTTCGTCTCGGGCTTACATTCGTCTACTCGTTTGTAAAACCCAACTTACCGCACTAGTATCATAAATAACTATTTTTAATTGGGATACCTGAGGCTTTGCGCTTAATCCGATGAATTATTCATTTATTTATTAATAACAAACAACTGCATATACTGTACAAATGTTTAAATAATGATTTTCTATTTACTGAGGAGATTATTACAATTTCTTATAGGTTAGTACCGCATGCCCCATACAAGATAAAACTAAATTGCTGCAAGTTTACATTTTGTTTTAAATTATTTAAAAAAAGACTAGTAAAAAAAAATTACAAACCTAACATAACAAAAAAAAATACAAAATTAAAATAAAAATATAGAAAGAAAAAAAAAACTTAATACAAATTCTAAACATTTTTAATACTCTGTGGAACTTGCTAAACGGGTCAAAATGCACATCAACCAGATCGCTGAAGCTTTTAAATAGTTTGCTAAGCCGAGGGACGCTAGAGCTTGTGCCAAGCACTGTTCTACGGGGAGGGGGGTATAATGGAGTAATAGATGCAGGAAGAAGTCTAGCAGGAGCACGAAACCAGAACCTGCCAAGTAGCTGGGGACAATCAATTTTCGACCGAAGTATTTTATAAAGAAAAATGGAATCAGCGATTCTTCTACGCTTCTCCAATGATATCATCTTAAAATGAGAAAGTCTGGCTTCACAAGACCGTTTTCTTTTGGCGATACCGCTAGCTCAAGCTATATGCCACAGAAATCTCTTTTGGATTCGCTCTAATCTCAAATTATGCGTGGCATAGTGAGGTCACCAGATTGTGTCTCAGTATTCCAAGATACTGCGTACAATACTTGGTACCGCTTGGTATCGCTGCGCTTCAAAATGGCAACGTTCCTGATTACGAATCCTAGTATTCTAGAGGCCATTTTAATAAAACTTTCGACATGAGGTACAAAGTCAGAGCGTTATCAAAAATAACTCCCAAATCCCTTACTTGATCCACCTCCTGGATAACATTAGAGCCCACATGGTATACGCTACCTGTTAACTTCTTTTTCCAGGTGAATTTAATATGGTAACACTTCTTGATGTTTAATGCCATTCCATTATCACTACAACATTGAGCTAACGAGTCAACATCGCTCTGAAGCAATCCAGTATCGTCGCTAGATTCGATAATTCTAGAGAACTTCAGATCGTCTGAATAAATAAAACATTCTAAGTGTGTGACAGCGAGGGATGTTATACATTAGCATACATTAAAGAAATCGGACCGACATGTGAGCCTTGAGGTACCCCCGAGGTGGTCTCGTAGGTGCCTGATTGGAAACCATTAACTGCGACAAAGAAGAATCGATTTTCAAGATATGATTTAAGCCAGATATAAAGTGTACCAGTTATTCCGTATGAAGCAAGCTTTGACGGAAGTATTTGGTGAGGAACACGGTCAAAAGCTTGCTGAAATCGGTGTAAACTACGTCGACCTGCTTGCCAGAGTCAATGGCCTCCGTTAACATTTCTGTAAAGGTCGCAAGGTTAGTGCTAGTTGACCTAGAACCCACGAAACCATGCTGAGAATCGCTTAAGTAAAGCTTAAAGTGTGATTGAATATAGGGACAAATGAGGGACTCAAAAATCATGATGACAATGATTCATGATGGTCTTTTTCATCGCTTTTATAAATCGGCACAACTTTTGCTTTTTTCCAGGTGTCTGGAAAAACGCCTTAGCTGAGAAATTTGTTAAAAATTATTAATAATGGGTAAATCAAAGAGGGAGCGCATTTGGAAATAAAAATTGGTGAAATGCCATCAGGGCCAGCGCCTTTGCGAGTATCCAATCCTTTAAGTTTATTGAGTAAGCTCTCGCATTATATTATGTATTTTGATAAATTATTATAACTCTAGACCCTATTGGTAGCGATTGCAAGTACTATGTTGATCACGAACTCTGTTGATGGTTACAACTCTAGTGATTTGAATTAAATGTTAAAAAAGTCCAAATCGACGCAAAAGGAATCGTGGACAAAGCTAGTTTATCATTAACAATAATAAATCGACATAAATAATTGATTCATACTTAAAAACTTTTAATTTCACTAATGCACTAAGGTAAACATTGATACTATCAAGATATTAAATATTTTATAAATGCATTAGTGTTAGTAATATGACAGAGTCGTAAGTAATCGATACAAAAACCTATAGCAGTTGAACATAATAACAATGTTCCAAATTCATCGAATAGAAAATGAAGTTCAAAGAATAGCAAACGCTTTTAATTTTGCACTTAATTTGTTTTTCTCTTCAAAGCATATTGTTCAAAATAATCATATTTATCCAAGAGGAAATAAGTATCGGTTGACCACTTTTTGCTTCATGCTCTTCATGAATGCGTTGTGTATGTATCGCATATTCACAGTCGACATCACAAACGTTAAAATGAAGCGTTTTGAAAATTTATTTATTCGTTTTGTCAGTGTTCTTTACTACCTTGTCCATGCAATTAGTTTTACAATGTTATTCATCCTGGATTTTATGTACAAGAACCACAACGTCTTTTTTATTTTGAATCTTCAAATTATCCATAAGAGCGTCGGTTTCAGTAAGAATATTCGAAATTATATTATATGGAACTGGATATCAATGTTAACTATCATTTGTACTGATATATCGATATATACTGTCTATTACACTTGTTTTGATGACATGAGTTTGCTCGAAATTGGCATTGACTTTTTCTGTGACTTAATGATTACCGCTTTCGATGTCAATTATGTTGTTGCCATCCGATTTTTAATATTATTAAAAAAATATCTCGATGAATGGCTTAAAGATATCATGATGTTGAATAAAAGTCAGGAAAATTATGAAAAATGTCTAAAATTATTTGGGATTTACCAGAATATAATAAAAACCTTCAATCTGTACAAATCAATCTTCCAGATATTGGTAAGTCTATGTATACTTTTTTACTTGAGATTATCATTTTCTTTGAAATTTCGATCTTAGAAATTCATCATCGGAAAAATCAAAGAACTAACTAGTGAATCCTGTATTTTATTTTACAGACTCTAGGACACGTATTTGACACATTTTTTCGGAGTTTACTTTTCTTTTATCTGATTCTCTTCAGATTGAAGCGAATGGCAATCGGAGACGATGTAAGTATTACATTGGAGACAAGTATGTATATTCTAGTGCTTTTTACTCCGGTGAAGGTTACGAAATTCCACTAGATGCGAGTTGCAAGTTGTGGCACTTAGTAAGTAAGTAAGACCATTGAGGGTATTGACTTAACGAGGACTATGGGAAAGGAGGAAGACCCAAAAATAAAAATGGCAGGAAGGATTCTGCAAAACTCAGTATTGGTCGAAACGAAGCAACCACTAGGATGACGTCTGTCAAAGATGATGTAATCATAAATGCAAAATATTTGGCGCGCGGATAGAGCGCTGAAAAGATAAAATATATGACGTGAAACAAACGAAATATACTTAGCGTCGCGAGTGCGTGGACAGACGTCATACGTTTTCATTACAGCGCCCTGTTTGCGCCCGCTGCGCGCCCTGAACGCTTTGTGTATGAAGTCCCTAAGTCTACAAAATTATGGATGAGAGAGTGGTTACAATGATGTGCTACTTTAAACGTAAATGAACGTAAATTAACACTTTCACAATATTATTTTTAGATACACAGAGAAGAGTATGCAAGAACGTACAACGAGTGCAGAATGCTACTTTCAATAAAATGGACGCATGCGGTGTCTTCATAGTAGATGCCAGTCTCCCTTTGCGCCTTTTTGAGTTTATTACTATAAATACTGTAGTTTTATTACAATTTTCGATGTCATCTTGGTAAAAAAAACTTCCAATATTGTGAAATAACGTTTATTTATCTTAAGTTGTACGTCATGTGTTGTAAAACTGCTAAGGCTTCGGTTACTTAACTCACTACCAATAATGAATAGTCTTTATCTTAATTACAAATGCAAGTCTAAACTTTTATTGATTTCCTTTTTTGAACTTATTAAACAATGCACGAGCCATCTTATCTCGTCACCACCCTTGGTTAACTGGTTGAGAATTCCTAGAGCATTAAGTCAGATGCAGAATTGTTTGAAGAAGTTACTGCTGCTCTGGAACGCAAAGGGCATTTGGAGGAAAACGGGTGAGTTTTAGTTATTGAGTCTGACACTCCCTTTTGTTCCGCCCAGAGTAGGAGGAGTCATTTGGAGTGTATGTTCCATACAAAAAAAACAAATAAGTAATATTACTTTACAAAATAAAGAACTGCAACATAACAATGCAGTAATTAGTGATGAAACCCATCAAAACGAGTGCAAGTGTAGCATCCACATAGAAGAGACCACACGCAGTCAACTTGCTGAACATGCGATTTGTATGGAGCACGTTCTTGCACAGATGTTTGTGACTTTCTGTAAGAAAATATATTTTTTTATTCACAGACTTCAATTTCATGCAGTAGCTTAAATACAAAAAAAAAATGAGAAAACAGCATGAGAAAATCGGTCACCTAATGAGCCATAGTGAAGACCATATGACCAGACAGGTCTTGGCAATTAATTTTATTATTTTATTATTATAAGCTCGTGGTGTCCCACTGCAGGGCAAAGGCCTCCCTTCCTTTTTTCCCTTCTGGTCTATTCTGGGCTACCCGAATCCAATTATTATTTTTTTTTCCTTTTCTTTTAATATAATAATAATAACTGTGTGTGCCTGTAACTTTTTTTTTAGCCCTAGTAAAAAAAATTGTGTTTGTTTTTTTGGTGAAATAAATTATGATTATTCTCTTTTTCATTTCACTTACATACTAATTACATTTTTAAATATTTCTTAAAAAAACACACATTAAAAAAAACATTTAAAAATATAAAAAGCAGTAGTCCGCCGGTGTCGGGAGCAAGGTCGGTCAGTGGTTAGAGCTCCAGAGAAAAGAACCTCCTCACAATACGAGCCGTATCAAGGAGTACTGCCTTCTGTATCAGGCCCTTTATTCAACCGCGTAACGCCAGCTTCGACAGATGGTCGTCGTAGCTTTTGGCCATGAGGCCATTGGCCGTAACGACAAACGGCACAATGACAGCCGAGTCCACATTCCACATGTCGACAACCTCGTGTGCTAAGTCGAGATACTTGATTTGTTTTTATTTCTCAGCCTTCACGAGGTTCTCGTCATGCGGGATGTTAATATCGATTATCATTGTGCGGCGCGCTAATCGGGTAAAACGTGACATGGTCATTTTCGAGAACTGGGTCGGGCACATACTTTTAATATGGTACTTCGGAATCCACAACTTTGTATTTCTAAGCAAGTTGCTGGTGAATAATTCTGGCCACTTGGTTATGCCTGTGCTAGTACTCGCCGTTAGCAAGACGAGAACAACCAGAAATAATATGTCTGATGAACTCACCCGGACGGTGGCAATCCCGACACACGTCAACCGTCCTGTCCTTCATAATATGCCTCCGGTAGTTGTTCGTCAAGATAACTTCATCCATAATCGCACAGACAAAACCTTCGGTTTCCCCGAAGAGATCACCAACACATAGCCAGGCCACGGACGCTGAGAAATCTACATCGGACCCATAAAGAGCCCGATAGTAGCGCCCGTGAAGCTCCTTGCCTTTCCATACCTCCTGCTAGAAAATATTCTCAAAGTCGATGTGGGTATGCACCGAGATGTGGTTACAGTGGACAAGGGACTGACCCCGTTGTCCATGGCTAAAGAGAACTGGCGCAAACCTGTGATACTTACTACAGATGGCCGCAAGGAGGTATGGAAAGGCAAGGAGCTTCACGGGCGCTACTATCGGGCTCTTTATGGGTCCGATGTAGATTTCTCAGCGTCCGTGGCCTGGCTATGTGTTGGTGATCTCTTCGGGGAAACCGAAGGTTTTGTCTGTGCGATTATGGATGAAGTTATCTTGACGAACAACTACCGGAGGCATATTATGAAGGACAGGACGGTTGACGTGTGTCGGGATTGCCACCGTCCGGGTGAGTTCATCAGACATATTATTTCTGGTTGTTCTCGTCTTGCTAACGGCGAGTACTAGCACAGGCATAACCAAGTGGCCAGAATTATTCACCAGCAACTTGCTTAGAAATACAAAGTTGTGGATTCCGAAGTACCATATTAAAAGTATGTGCCCGACCCAGTTCTCGAAAATGACCATGTCACGTTTTACCCGATTAGCGCGCCGCACAATGATAATCGATATTAACATCCCGCATGACGAGAACCTCGTGAAGGCTGAGAAATAAAAACAAATCAAGTATCTCGACTTAGCACACGAGGTTGTCGACATGTGGAATGTGGACTCGGCTGTCATTGTGCCGTTTGTCGTTACGGCCAATGGCCTCATGGCCAAAAGCTACGACGACCATCTGTCGAAGCTGGCGTTACGCGGTTGAATAAAGGGCCTGATACAGAAGGCAGTACTCCTTGATACGGCTCGTATTGTGAGGAGGTTCTTTTCTCTGGAGCTCTAACCACTGACCGACCTTGCTCCCGACACCGGCGGACTACTGCTTTTTATATTTTTAAATGTTTTTTTTAATGTGTGTTTTTTTAAGAAATATTTAAAAATGTAATTAGTATGTAAGTGAAATGAAAAAGAGAATAATCATAATTTATTTCACCAAAAAAACAAACACAATTTTTTTTACTAGGGCTAAAAAAAAAGTTACAGGCACACACAGTTATTATTATTATATTAAAAGAAAAGGAAAAAAAAATAATAATTGGATTCGGGTAGCCCAGAATAGACCAGAAGGGAAAAAAGGAAGGGAGGCCTTTGCCCTGCAGTGGGACACCACGAGCTTATAATAATAAAATAATAAAATTAATTGCCAAGACCTGTCTGGTCATATGGTCTTCACTATGGCTCATTAGGTGACCGATTTTCTCATGCTGTTTTCTCATTTTTTTTTTGTATTTAAGCTACTGCATGAAATTGAAGTCTGTGAATAAAAAAATATATTTTCTTACAGAAAGTCACAAACATCTGTGCAAGAACGTGCTCCATACAAATCGCATGTTCAGCAAGTTGACTGCGTGTGGTCTCTTCTATGTGGATGCTACACTTGCACTCGTTTTGATGGGTTTCATCACTAATTACTGCATTGTTATGTTGCAGTTCTTTATTTTGTAAAGTAATATTACTTATTTGTTTTTTTTGTATGGAACATACACTCCAAATGACTCCTCCTACTCTGGGCGGAACAAAAGGGAGTGTCAGACTCAATAACTAAAACTCACCCGTTTTCCTCCAAATGCCCTTTGCGTTCCAGAGCAGCAGTAACTTCTTCAAACAATTCTGCATCTGACTTAATGCTCTAGGAATTCTCAACCAGTTAACCAAGGGTGGTGACGAGATAAGATGGCTCGTGCATTGTTTAATAAGTTCAAAAAAGGAAATCAATAAAAGTTTAGACTTGCATTTGTAATTAAGATAAAGACTATTCATTATTGGTAGTGAGTTAAGTAACCGAAGCCTTAGCAGTTTTACAACACATGACGTACAACTTAAGATAAATAAACGTTATTTCACAATATTGGAAGTTTTTTTTACCAAGATGACATCGAAAATTGTAATAAAACTACAGTATTTATAGTAATAAACTCAAAAAGGCGCAAAGGGAGACTGGCATCTACTATGAAGACACCGCATGCGTCCATTTTATTGAAAGTAGCATTCTGCACTCGTTGTACGTTCTTGCATACTCTTCTCTGTGTATCTAAAAATAATATTGTGAAAGTGTTAATTTACGTTCATTTACGTTTAAAGTAGCACATCATTGTAACCACTCTCTCATCCATAATTTTGTAGACTTAGGGACTTCATACACAAAGCGTTCAGGGCGCGCAGCGGGCGCAAACAGGGCGCTGTAATGAAAACGTATGACGTCTGTCCACGCACTCGCGACGCTAAGTATATTTCGTTTGTTTCACGTCATATATTTTATCTTTTCAGCGCTCTATCCGCGCGCCAAATATTTTGCATTTATGATTACATCATCTTTGACAGACGTCATCCTAGTGGTTGCTTCGTTTCGACCAATACTGAGTTTTGCAGAATCCTTCCTGCCATTTTTATTTTTGGGTCTTCCTCCTTTCCCATAGTCCTCGTTAAGTCAATACCCTCAATGGTCTTACTTACTTACTAAGTGCCGAAACCAAACCCTCTAATAGAATAGGCGCTAAGCCAAATTACTTTTCGTGTTCAGTTTTATTCATTCATATTCCTGTTCTTAATTGTACATAAATTATGTGCACCGGCAAGCTTTACCCAAAATTGGGTTTTCGAACAGCAAACCTTAATTCGAGAGTGACTTATCATTAAAAAGCTGGAATTATTACCTGACAGTCCTCTTCTCTTTGCGAACATAATCATAGTACTATGAACTTCTCTAGTAGTACTATAAAATCTCTCGCATTCAATACACAATGATGTCAGTATCACCATATTCTTCATGAACCATATCTGAGTAATTACTATTAATATGGAAATCTGGAATGAGACACATCATCATATTATAATATTATTGTAATATCAAAATAGTCTGTAGTCTATAGTATTTTATTACCAATGCCATCTATGGTAATGTACTCTATTTACTAGTTACATGGACTATAGAGTCAGATGTCCACGTAACTAGTTCTTAATAAAAAGTTCGTCCATATTGTCTCACAGAACGATTTTTGATTATTTTATCGGCCCAGATAAGCCGTTTTAAGGAATCAAATGTGTATAAATATACTCATTTGATTCTGATTAGGTAGGATTAGCGAGCATAGATGAAATTCAAAAAAAGCTGAAACACTATTTTACCTTGAATAAAGTGTTCGAAAATTTTTAAAACACATGGCCGCCAACCCTTTCTTGAATAACGTTCCAAAGCTTAAAAGCGAGAATTATCATGAGTATGCCTTTGCAGCGAAGAATCTGCCTGTTTCGGAAGGCGCAGCAAGTTTAATTAAGTAAGAAAAAACAGATGAAGAAGCCGCAGATGATGCAAAGACCAAATCTAAATTAATTCTAACCTATGATCCGTCACCATATGTTTTTATGAAAGATGCAGCAAGTACACGGAATTTGTGGCAAAAACTACAGGCTATGTTCGATGATAAGACAAAACTAATTGACCTTGCCGGAAACGATGACTCGGAAACAGGAAGTGCTTTTTTGAGCAGAGGGCAACGCAATTATCAATACTCTAAAATTGGCAGCATTGTCTAGAATTAAAATTCAAATCAACACGGCGAATTGTCTTTGACCAAAAATTAAATGCAAAAAAAAAACTGAGTAAGCAAACATCAAGTATTATGTAAAAAGTTTGGTCACTTTAATAGCACAATTTAAACAAAGTGACCAACAGCAAGTTAAGAAGACGACACGTTTCCGGCGGTTTTCTTAAGTGGAAATGACAGTTAACAAGATCTCTATAGATAGCGGCGCGAGTGTCCACATGACAGCAGATCATGAGTAATCATGATACAAAATGCGTGTTATACACCGACCTAATCAGAATGCCATGCCAGTATCGTGTTCGGGTGAAGTGGACATAATAATAACCACGCCAAGTTGCAAGTACAAAGTTACTTTGAAAGATGTGTTGTGCGTCCCTAACCTAACAACTAATTTGAAATCAATTAGTCAGCTCATCAGAAATGGCAACAGTGTGGAGTTTAAAGAAAAGTGCTACTATGTTTACAACAAAGAAAACCACTTAGTGGTTCTGGTAAATCAAGTTGATGGTGTCGATAAGCTGCTGATAGAACATAAACAATGTTTAGGTATTTACATCTCCTTCTGCAGCAGCTAGCAGTAGAGTCTGGCATAGGAGGCTTGGACATTTGAATATAAACGACCAAAACAAGATGAAGGATGGAGCAGTCACAGGAAAATCATCTTCAAGTCAGTAATCAACAAAAAACACATGCACAGTATGCTGTGAAGGGAAACAAACACGTTTGCCATTTGGTCATAAGGGTAAAAGGTGCAGCAAGCCACTGGATATAGTACATGCTGATGTTTGTAGGCCCATGGAGTGCGATTCAATTGGAAGTTCAAGGCATTCCGTATTTTTGTTCACGATTTTTAATGGCGTTTGTTTATTTTCTCAAAGACAAAAGTGAAATATTTAGACATTTTAAAGAATTTAAAAGTATGGTAGAAAATTAACAAAACAGTAAAATTAAAACATCCATATTAGCTTTACATCTCTGGATTACTAATGCCATCTATGGTAAAGTACTCTGTTTTGTGTATGGTCAGATGTCCTTGTATCTAGTTTTTAACTTATACAGGTGATTTTTAAAGTGGACGTGGGTTTTGATAAAAATGACCACTTTCTTTTAGTTTTCCATATGTATTATTACTTCCCGGAATTTGATCCTTATTAATGACACTTTTGCATGGTGTCATAATATAGGGTGTTTTTTTTCAAAACCAGTCGTTTTTTCAAAATCGGGCTCGAGACCTTTTAGTGTTTTTCGATATTCCTTATAGTTTCGGATTTGGCCATCCACGCGCCCTTTAAAAATTCAACCTGTATATATCCTCTATTAACTAGAGGAGAAAGCGTTTAATGTTTACGTTATTAACGTTTCTAATTAAAATACTGGCAAATTAAACACAACATTCTGTCTATTACCATACAACGTGGCAACTTCACCAGTCTCTTATGCAGATTATCTGCTGAAAACGTTGAGGACGAATTTTTTGATGCTATACTTTAGTTTGTTGTTAGTTTATGTTATTTTATTTGTCTATTTTAGATAAAAATAATATGATTTATTAATACAAATACTTACACTGAGCCCTCCGCCCAAAACAAGCTTCATGTTTAGTATGACCGCTATATTCATCAGACCATGGGAAACTGCGAATATTGTGTAAAATAAAATCTGAAAGTAAATTTTACAAATTTAAAATGCAATAATTGTCAATCAAACTTTTAAGGTTTCGGTAAGTATCGTAATATTTTTTTACTCTTATTATTTGAAAATTAAATTAGAAAGATTTGAATGCATGAATTATAAGAGGGTGGCATTGGGGCGAAGTTGATGACGAGAAAAGGAGACAGATAATACCTGTCACAAAATCTTACCAATTTATTAAACATTTGCTCGACGGTTTTGTAAATCTGTAAAATGTTCGAATAAACATCAATCATACGTTCCCAAAAAGACTCAGGTTTTGAATTTCCTGCTTTCTGAGCATCTTCGGTCCAAACACGAAGAGCTTTGCATGTCACCTTGATTACAAACTTAGCATACACTATATTAACATCGAAAGTCATGCTGAAGTAGAAATAGGCCATGTCGATGATATTTATGTGAGGAAAGAACATAAAACTCATATAGGAGATGGATCCAATTATGATACAGTTTATTGCGATGACTGATACCCAGTTTTGAACTGTAAAGATGAAGAGATTTTTGCTGGTAATATTTAGAGATCTAAGCACGTATTGGAGTTTTAAGACCAGTAGTATATTGGTGTCACTCCACTTGATATTATTATAGTAATTCAAAATGAAACCGTAAGAGTAGCTACAGAAGTCATAAAAACTGCCCCAGTCGAAAATTAAATTAAAAGTTTCCCAGTCAGTGACGGAGATAAACACGCGGTACAAGTCAATAGACCGGAATAGAATGAAGACAAAAACTCCGATGAAGTTGTAAAGATAGCTATTAGACGTGATGAAGTTATCACGAATAGTATACTTAGAACAGATGAGCAGAGATTGCATTAGATTCAACGGCTTCAGAACTTCCTGAAAATCTTTTTCGATATAATTGTCGAGTAAGATTTCACTTTTGTACGCGATTTTAGGAATATTGTTCATTGGAATAGAGTCTAATTTTAATAGTCGTTTGACTCTTAACTTGATGAACGCGCATGTTAGACCGTGCATGACGATGTTTTAAATAAAATAATATGAAAGTTCATCAAAGCCATTATAAATGCAATTATTCATTCGATATCCGTTTGGTATATGGAAGTATGATTGTTTGAAATTAGATTAAATGGTTAAGTAATTGGTTATTGCAACTGAATAGGGCAATAAAGGCGTCGGGTGATGACGGAATTGCGGCCGACCCAGTTCTCGATAATGGTAATATCACATTGTACTGGGATCGGTCCATCATCACTGACAGGACTATTGTTGCCAATAAGCCTGATATAGTGGTGGTGGACCGAATCGAGAGGCGTGCAATGATTGTAGACATAACCGTTCCGCATGACGAGAATCTCGTGAAAGACGAGAAAGATAAACAAATCAAATATATTGACTTGGCTCGCGAGGTTGTCGACATGTGGGATGTGGACTCAGCAATCATTGTACCGATAGTTGTGTCAGCCAATGGCTTAATAGCCACGAGCCTCGACCAGCACCTCAGGAGGCTCTCGTTAGGCAGCTGGATCAGGGGCCTGATTCAGAAAGCGGTACTTCTGGACACGGCTCGTATTGTTAGGAGGTTCCTCTCTCTTGAGCCCTGACCGCCGGTAGCTTGGACCCTGTTCCCGATACCGGTGGGCTACTATTTTTATATTTTTAAATGTTTTTTATTTTTGTATTTTTAAGAAAAATTTAAAAATGTATAAGAAAAAAAAAATGAATAAACGATATAATAATAATATCTTGGGATAACTCACACACGGTCATCTGATCCCAAACTAGGCAGAGCCTGTGCTATGGTAACCAGACAACTGATAAACATACTTATATATTTCTAAATACATACATATTATAGACAAATTACACCCAGACACAGAACAAATGATCATGCTCATCACACAAAGATTTGTCCTGGGTGGGAATCGAACCCACGACCTCCGGTTTAGCAGTCAGGGTCACTAACCACTCGACCCACAGGCCAGTCAAATAAATAATCTCTTCAGCAAAGTCCTGCTACTATGTGGAACGGCTTTATGCATGTCTTTATTTTTGTGTCGACTTATCCAAACAGACAATGTGAAAAATATTGCCCTTGTAGGAATGCAGGTCTACTCCTTTATTCACCATTTCTGCTATCTTTTTTTCGGATTCTTCATTACCTTCATAGCTAATCTAATTCAGGCGGAACGTAATGTATCGTTAATTTTGACCGTTCAAGAAGTTCACAGATTTTTCAATAATGAAGACAACACCAAGAGATTTATCAGGAACAATTGGATAAGTGCTGCCATGATTGTATGCTCCTATATTATTTTCTGTTGTATTAGCAGTGTTCCCAAAAATGGCATATCATCAAATTGCCCAAGCGGTTATTTTAATTCATTTTGATGCTAACATAGTTAATGTAATTAGGTCAATAAAGTTGCTTGAGGACAAAGTTGTTCTGTGGAGTCATAAGGTTTTACAGTCGTTTAATGACAATCAAAACGATACATGTCACAAAAAGTTATTTCAATCTTATCTTCACATATTAAAAAGTTTTCAGATTTATAAAACATTTCTCAACAAATGGTTAGTGAGACTAAAGTCGTTTGTTTTCTATTTTGACAACTGCGAGATTATTAAATACATTATGGCAATTTTTTGATTGATACAAATCATACAATTTCAGGTCCTGTACTACACGGTGCACAATTCTTTACATACATTGTTGCATATTCAGATGTTAATAGAATTTTACCAGGTACTAAATAGACCTGAAGATCGGGTAAGTCATATTTTAGTTATTATAAATGACAAAGTTCTTAATGCGTACTTTATAATAGTGGGGGAAGACCAATGAAACGATAAGCGGACGCGATGTCTAGAAAGAGGATGTATACAAAGATGACGACTAATGAAGAAGAATGAAAGTAGAAGTCATGTTGGTCCTACGTCAAATAAATGGAGGTAGCTCAATAAAATTACGAATACCACTTTTTCATCAACAAGCTCTTGTAACGGTCTGTTTTTTTAACACGCTTTTATTAGCTTCACCTGTATGTATGTATGTATGTATGTAACAGACCCTTTTGAGCTCGATTTTGCCCTACTTTGAACGATCAGATTTAGTTCAAACTTTGCACACCTGTCAAGGATTGATGACAATGCAAGAATTCAATTAAAATATCCGATTATCCTAATTAGATTCGCCAGGATTAATTAATTAAAATTAAAAAATATTCTAACAAAGCAAAACATTATGCATAAATACACACTTTTTTATTGTTCACAAAAACACACATATTCTATTTAAATAAACTTTGACAAAAAAAAATAGTTTAAAAAAACTAAAAAAACAAGCTTTTATAGAAAAATCCAACTAAAAAACAGAAAATAAAATTTAATAAATTTGATTAAGAATAATGTAAAAAAGAATTGAATGTACATTATTGTAAAAAAGCGTAGGGTGTATAGTGTCAATGGTTATAAACATTTTATTGACAGATAATGAGTAGAAGAATCATCACTTTGATAATATCTTCACTTTAAATGCACCCCACGCTTTGTGGTTCGTCTTTATCAAAGGAGTTGAAATATTCGAGTGGATATCTTCGGCTTTTTATGTACAATATGTATTTGAGTCATTCCATTTAGTTCTAAGCTACGGAAATAATGTGAATCTTCAAAATATTTCCTAGAATTTGGTTTCCCTTTACGTAAGCAAAAAAAAACTCGATTATTATATTTGGTATTGACTACACGGGTTAAGTACAGCAAGTGACGTGCGAACAAAAAGAACCTTAGAAATTAGTAGTAAATTGCTCAGTGACTTGCTGCCATGCTGTGATGATCAGACGCTCCAACACCTTTCATACGTGCAAACTTATTTTTTTCCTTCTCTAATTGGACCTACTTATAAGAACAGCAAATAAGAACCAACCTTCACAATGATAGTTTTGAGAAAAAGCACTTTTTGTCTAAACTGTGCATAAAATTAGTACTTGTAAAATTGCAACAGTTTACTTAAAATATTGTATAAAATATTTTGTTCTATCTACAAGAAAGTAATATTGATGAAAAATATTTGACGTTATATTGTTGGGAATGAACGAGAATGAACATAAGCGAGTAGCATCACGCCTGTAAAAGGAGTTTCTAACAGATGACAGACCCTTGCCCTGGCTGGAGGCTTTAATATTTATATAAAGGCCACCACAGGCAAGCCCGGTTAAACAGGCGACAACCTCATAGGTTGAACTGCGAGAAGCTACTCAAAAACATAAATAATGACAGACCCTTTTTAATCGTCAAACGTCGGAGCGTTCACACGTCTCTCCCTGCAAGTTGCACAATCTGTGATAGTCTACTATATATCTGTATGGAGTGGGGCAGCGAAATAAAAATTTATTGATGAAGAATTAGTGCAAAGTGGTCTGATAAAAATAATGTACTTTAAGAAACGGAGATTACCTACAGAAAGTCTTTATGACATCAGTAGCCTGCTATATGTAAGGAAATTATATGTGTGTACCACGATCTTAAAAAGCATAAAACTCCTACATAATTATGATAAAAACATAATGTTAAAAAGGAGAAAGGATATTATTATGCAAGTCCCTCAATCTAAAACCAATTTGCTGCTATATAATATAATATACAATCAGCACGGTTATATAATAAAATAAACAAAGACATAATTATACATTTACACAAAACAACAACATGAAGGTAAGAAAAAGCTAATAGAATGGCTAAAATCACGTACTTATGCCGATATTGAGACATTGGTACATTAAATTAGTGTATATACAGAATGCATAAAATATATTTATAAGTTTGTATGTAAATGTATTAGTAGATAAGTTTTAAATATAGTTATAGTTATATTTATATATAAATTGAAAAAACCTACGAAAAACATAAAATAATAAACATTCTGTAAGTTGTACATACAAACAGCCAAAGCCATGGAGGAATCTCCTAACACAGGCGTCATTATGCTTAAAAGGAGGCTCCGATCATAAACTAATGTATGTAAACTAGTTGCTTCTGAAATAAATGTGTTTGTATTTTGTATTTTTTGTCTCAGCTGTGTCGTATTTTGTCAGATTGGTATTAGAGTTTCCTCATAATTATTTTACGTTCTAATTAATAATATTTTCCCATTGCATTAAAATAGTTTGTAGCCGTTAATTCTTTTTTTTTTTTATAAATTCACTTCTGGTTCGTAAAATTAGGAGTGAGATAGGATCTGCATACAGTCTGACCGTTTGGACTATTTATTTTTCAAATATAAAAGGCGTGACTCGTTAAATTTACAACTGTTGTAGGTACTGCGCGTAATTTTCTCAAAAATAATGGGTAGATCGCGGCGTCTTCGTTCTCGTCGATCGCGTGATTTTCGTGGTCAGGTAAGACAGTCCAGTGATAGTGAAAGGCGTCGTTCGCGAACTAGGTCATGGTTATATTCCCGCGTTATACATAGGTCGTGTGATAGGCATAGTACTAGTCGTAAACGTTCAGGGTTAGGGGTCGTTCGTCCCACTATGAACTGGGACCGCGGACCAGTTACCTCTTTTAAAAATTGATAATGGTTAACTGGGCCCACATCTTCAAATTCACATTTCAAACCAAACATTGTTGTCCTTCTAAGGTCTCTGCAGAAAGATTCACGGCATTATTTTGGTTTATTAAAAAAAACGGGTACATATCGAAAAAAACGAAACGAAGAATGTAAACGATCCCAAAACAAAATTGAACGCGTTCTGCGGGAATTACTGGATGGTGAAATTAGTTTAGGACATTGCATTGAAAAATTTACTAACTAGAATTGTTAATTTTTAAATATAGCTCCCAAGGATATAGATTAAGGGTAAAATTTATTTGTTTTTTAAAATGTATTTTTTAAGAAATAATTTACGTTGATTATTATAATGTTGATTTGACCTTGTTTTTCTGAAATCTACATGTCGATATATTTATATCTATCTACAACATGTCCCGGAAAAAAATCTGTTGTTTTCATTTATGAGCGTATATAATAATAATATAGTACGTATAGTAATACGTTATAGTAATAAAAATAATAATGTAAGTACGTACGTTATATTACTTAATAAAAATAATAATGTATAATATTTATATGTAAATGCTTGTACCTGTACAAAATCTATTGTATACTTAATAATATATAAACCATTTTAAGCCACCCTTCGTTTGATTGAAAGCAAAACAGATGTGGGCCCAGTTAACCATTATCAATTTTTAAAAGGGGTAACAGGTCCTCGGTCCCAGTTCATAGAGGGACGAACGACCCCTAACACTTTTGAAACAGGTAATCTTTTTTCATCACGTAATAAACGGTTTAATAGTTTCTCTGGGATAATAAAAAGATAGTGATACTTTTTTAGGTATTAATCTTCCAGTTTTGTTTTTTCGTACCTTAACTGAACTACTACAATTTCATGACTTCAAATTAATTGAAACTCCTAATCTGATGGCACGGTAGTGCCCCCGCCAAGACGAAACAACGGGAGCGCAGGGTACTACATACACTACCTACCTATTACGATTATTGTTATACAGCCTGCTAACAGACGGACGGACGGACAGAGATAGGGTTCGGTTGTTTACCCTTTGGGTACGGAACCCTAAAAAATACGTAACATTCAGCACATTTCAAAAATGAACAATTAGCTGGTTTTATTTATGATTGTAGGATTATTATTATTTTGTGACGCGCTGAATGCGCGTATGGACCGCACCATGCATAATGATTTTCTATTAGGGCACGCCGGCGTGCCGACGGGCGTTCAGTGGTTCAAGTTATAGTTTTATTAGTATGTTTAACTAGGTTGGCTAATTTCAGTCTCAAATATTTGGTTTTGGTTCAGTCTTCATTAATAGTTTAGGGTTTAGTTTAGTTCATTCATAGTTAAAGGCGTAGCGGTTAGGTTCCACCTCCTTCTGCAAAGCACTAATGCTAGCGAAGGAGGACGCGGGCCGCGCGAAGGAGAGACAAGGCCTTCGCCCCAATCGCCGCTACAGAAGAAGACGCCCCGGGCGTCGGAAGTCGCAGGGAGATCCCTGGCCACCGTAGGCGCGGGCCTGCGTTGGGTGGCTCGCTGTCCGATCACCACCAGACCCGGGTCGAAGGCGCGTTGTGTTTCACGCGCGCCTCAAAGAGATGTCAGCATAGAAGTCGGGGCCCGCTAGGGCCAGAGCCTGCGAGGGTTGCGGGATTTGTTCGAAAGAGTCACCGCGGCCCTGGAACGCAAAGGGTTTTTACATGTAAAGTAACGCCAAGACGCAACATATTGCTTGCACTGTCAAAAAGTTATAAGATCTTATGGAGAGCCGCTATACGCTTTAGAGAGTGTAAGGTTAGGGCGTGTAGAGTTAGGAGCTTGACTCTTCATTAGATCTGAATTTTGTTACAGTGCAAGCACTATATACTCGTCTTGGCGTTACTTTACATGAAAATATTTTTGGTGGGATCAATTTGTCACAAAGTAACATTGATTATGATTGATAGTTACAAAAAAAAAACGATGGCACTGTCATATATGGATTCATTCGTATTTGAGACGTACTATTGAAATTATGTCTAACAAAAGAACGAATAACCGTGTTATTGATCTTAGTGATCAGACAGAAGATTTGTCGAATGGCATCGTTGATAAAGATGTGCAGTCTATGTTTTTACCTTTCACCCTAATCCAGACCATTCTATTTAGTCCAATGTATCGCATCAAGAATGATGTCATAACTACAAATAATCTCTTTTATAAATGTCTGTTACTCTTTGGAACAATTACTTGCATATCTTTACATTTGTATCGAATTTATGACATATACAAAATTAAAGTTTTTTTTATAATACCAATTTCTGTCTTCGTCGTGGTTTATGATGTCTTTTATCATTCATGCGGATTTTTTGTTGATTTTGTCATTAATCTTGTTGAGACGAGGACTACTGTGTTATTTGTTTTAAACATTCAAGAAGTCCATAGATGTCTCGTCGATGAGTACAATTCCAAGATATATATCAGGAACAGTTGGATCAGTATCACTGTTACTATTTTCTTTTACATAGAACAGTGTGTTAGTTATTATATTGCAAACTATCCAATCCATCTCATTGTCAGTATGGCGATGTTAATTCATTTTGATATTAACATAGTTTTTGCAATCAGATTAATAAAGTTGCTTCAAAATAAAGTTCTACAATGGAATTATCTGGTTTTACACCCGTTTAACGAAATCCAAATTGAAATGAATCGCAAAAGATTGTTTCAAACTTATCTCCAAATATTACAAAGTTACCAGCTTTATAAAAAAATGTTTCATCGAATGGTAAGAGAAAATCGTAATTGTTTCTTTTTAAATAGTAATAGAGAATGATAACTCAGTTTCTTTTTGTTGGTGTTTATTTTAAGCTACATCAAATTTAATTTCAGGTATTCTACTACACAGTGCGTTGTTTTTTACATTTCTTATTAATTCTTGAGGTTTTCATAGAGTTTCATCAAGAAGATTACGGAATGATACAACGCGTACGTAGTAAACTTTTTTTAATTTTTTATTTTTAGTCTTCTAGGACGCTGCCACTTTTTAAATACCTTGGTGTGACTAGGGCATGCTTTCCGGATATCCGTTAAATTTAGTATCCGGATATCATGTACACTACTTTTTTTTTTAATAATACGGATACTTATTTCACAGTACTTTAACACACTCAAGTAGTTTGCCTTTTAAAAAAGCAAGCTAACAGCAAACAAATTTTAGAAAATCACCTCGACTTGGAGAGTACCTACATCGTTGTTTAATAAAATCAACCAAAGTAGATCTCTAGGCGAAGACACAGAGAACAAATTTGCAAAGAGAGGTTCCGAGATGGCAGTGCTGGGCCCGTACCCCTACCCACTCCCCACGCCGGGAACTGACCACTTTTTTTTGTTCGAATTTCAATTTACCGAAAACTATTGACCGACGTCTTTTTTGCTATATGCATTATTTGACATATTTTTAGATCATCGAAGTATCATGTGTCATAAGTATTATTTTAACGAACTATATTTCGCCGATTTACAAAATAAAATTTGCTATTGGCCAAAACCTCTTTTGAACTTTTTTCATTTGCCAAATGATTTGTTTGCCATATTTTCACCTCAACGAAACAAAATTTTACGGAATATTATATGGCCACAAATGTATAGCCGGTTACTTGGTAGCATTTTCAATATTTAATTAAATCAATGTCATAGAATAGAATAAAATATAATAGAATAGTTCTTTATTTGATTTGAATGTAGGTACATAAAAATAAGTTTTCAATTATATTAGGTATAGGATCCATGTACATTTTGCCTTAATATAGCATGCAAATGAATACACAGTAGAGAATAATAAAGACGACTACTACTACATTACAAAAGATTATGATTTATGAAATCCTGCACAGAATAATAACATTTGTAATAAAAAGTCAATATGTTGTGCTACAAAATTTAGTGACAGAAACGAATCGCTGCAAATCCGAGTTCACGCAGTCTTGTCTGCCCTACCCCTAGACTGTAATTTAAGCCTACGTAGGCGCAGCCCGCGAGCTGAGGAGCAGGTGGTTTGAAGGCCCGCCACCGCGGCTGAGGCTGCGATGGTGAGCGTTAAAACCATCAGCGACGATAAGCTCGCGTGGGGCCACTCAAACCCCGCAGCGCCGGAGCCGTAACAGAAACAATGCTTGCTGCATGCTGCATGCCTGCTTGCATATTGCATGTTTGTTTGCTTGCATGCTGCATGCCTGCTTGCATGCTGAATGCCTGCTTGCATGCTACATGCTTGAAGCAAGCATCCTTGTTTGCATGCTTCTTACTGGGATCACTTAAAACTACTTTTGTTCATAATCAACTATTTTATTAAGTGCCATTACATTTAAATAATTAACTAAACAAAATAGTAGGTTAAACTAATGTGAAATTAGTTAGCCTAGCCTTAATCTATAAAGCCAGTGTAATGATTACATTATTTTTGAAAGCTCTTTCAATAATTTAATTTCACTCAAATAAATTAGTGGTATAATGAATCTTCGGAAACCAAATACTTCGAACAAATGTTATTTCGGCTAAGTGTAACTTCGATAAAAAGTTTTCGGCCAAATGAAACGTCGGAGTATCGAAAAAAACGAATTGATAAATAGGTCAACTGATACAGTGGCAGACGTGACTTCGATGAAGTAAAAAAACGAAACGATAATAGTTGAAAAGTTTTAGGTGAAATGAAATTCGGTCAAATATTTATCGAACTTATGATAGGTAAACCCCACGCCATCACCATTCTCACAGTTACGTACATGCATTGGCCAGTGATCAACTGACCTTCATAACAACAAATAGTCACGGGCAATAGACTGCAGGCAGTGAAAACCGGCTAAACCAAATGCCGGGGCTGGTCCCGGATCAACTAAAACCGTCTAAATGAGTCACTACAACTACTAATAACATGTTCAAACATCTTATTTTCTTAAGTTTTAATATCCAATGATTCATCAAATTCAATTACTTGATAAACTATTTCATGAAAACATTATGACAATAATTTGAATTGATTCGTGTAATCATTAATTTAAATAAAAATGTTGCTTGATTATATTCGTTCGATTAAGATTCATTTTGACGGCGATATCCGAAATATCGTTAACATCCAGATAGTGTTTAGGTATTATCCGAATTATCCGGAAAGTAAAACCAGCCGGATAATTGCATGCCTTAGGTGTGACATAAAAAATGGCTTACGATTTTTTTTTTCAGAATATTGCATTCTCATCATCAGTGTTGATGTTCAATTGGATGTTTGTGAACTTAATGTTACTAACTCTACTGAGTCTGTATTGTGAGGCGTTTTATATAGCTGTGGAGGATTCTCAGGATACATGCGCTTATATTCTGCTGTCAAATTGTACTGGTTTGTGACATTTGAATTCGTGTTTAGCTACCGCACGAGATTGACTGATTAAATAATAAATGGTAATTTACAGATGAAGACAAGAAGTTGTGCAAGAATGTGCGGCGGGTGTATCGAGCATCGTTCTGTAAGATGCGCGCCTGTCTGTTCTACGTAGACGTGTGTCTTCTACTGCACCTGGCGGCACTTCTCACTAACTATACCCTTGTGTTGCTGCAATTCGTATTTCTGTAATCTTAATTTAGTTTGTATTTATTTTTCAATTTAGTTTAGATTGGAATTTTTGTGCGACTATCTCCGTCCATTTTAACTTATAGTACAGTTTGAATTGTAGGTAAATCTTTCTCTATTTGATCGAAAAGGCTATTAGGACTGCTATTATTCTATTGTTATTAATTATCTTTAAGTGTTTTTGTGCGTCTTTTCCGGCAGAATAAACTGATTTTCTTTCTTTCTTTTTCTTAATATTAAGCAACTTCACTACGAAAATCTACGTAATATTTATAACGTTTTGAAAATGTGGGTAGGAAACTTTTTGCGGCAAAGCAACGCCTCTCTCTGACTTACTTTGTTTCCGTTAATTTACTCTGCAGATAATTCCATACAAATTATGTTCCATTTTTGAAATGATTCGGTGATTTATTCAGAGGTCATGAAATATCCAGTCGATTCTATAGACATAGAAAGAGAAAGAAAGAAAGAAAGAAAAGAAAGAAAAATGTTTATTTGGGACTCGCACAAGATTAACAAACTAGTAAAATAAAATTAAAAACTAAACAGTATAAAAAAATAATTATCTGCGCGAGGCCAAAATGGTCCCTATCTCAGCTTAAGCTGCGATATCTAAAAAATAAATAACGCAGCGCTGGTATTCTGATAGGGCCAGTCAGTGGTGCCACGGATACAGTCACGAAGCATATTTAACAGAAATATACAAATAAAATAATAAGTATAAATATGGGTAAAAAAAAATGCAACAATTATTAATTAATATATAATTATATAAATAATAAAAAAAAAAAAAAAAAAACATAGACATAGCGAAGTGAAGTCCTGGATGAAGTGATCACGAGGTGAGCTGTCAATCCAATCCAATCCAAATCAAGATGGAATGACGGATCACTTCGTGATCACATGATATCTTGATTATATGGATTGACAGCCTACCTCGTGATCACTTCTTCCAAGCCTTTACTTCAACATGTTTACAAAATCGACCGGCAGGCCCTAAGGATCTAGTCTTTTCATTATTACTTGACAAACATATATCACGTGTGTAACACAAATCAATTAATTAAATAACAAATTGAATGTGGTTCAACAAAGTTGTGTTAACAAATTGGTTGTGGTGTGGTGACAACTAGAGTCACTTATATTTTAATTTTAAACTGTTAATTTGACGTTCAAAAGTGCCTTTTAATGGTCTAGTTGAAATAAATGAATTGACTTTGACTTTGTTCTTTAGTACGTTTTAAAGTATCGCCGCAATTGAGGATTATTATTTTTTTGGATCGTTATTGATTCGTTTTAGTGAATTTCACTACTTGAATAAGGAATTTTCTTTAAATTTTGATTAAAATAGAAAATCAACTGTCAATCAGGATTCTTATAAAATTGTTTAATAGCGTTTTTAAAATAACCATTACAATTTCTGCATCGGAACTGAAAATCGATACGGAGCGACGAAATCATGAGAAGATGTGATGAGAGCCGTCGGAATGTTGCAAGCTGGTTCCAGGCAACGTACTGTGACTGCCAATCTTGGCACTACACAGAATGGTTTTATAATTTAAAGTGTATGTTGTGTCTGTAGGGTTTAAGCAGAACATGTTATTTTCTGCAGCACAACCTACATAGGTTTATTCGTTATACGATTGAGCTGGTGTTATTAGAGGTTCTCGAAACCTCACGGATCCTCGTAAGCGACCCTGAGTTTCTGTAAATTCATATTTTCCCACTCTAGGACACTTCGATACGAAGACGAGGTGAGCTAGGATTGGAATAAAGTGTTTCAGGTATTTTTTATGTGTAGAACTACTTGTTTAACTGTTTTTTTTCTCTAATATTATATACCCTATAAATTTACTATAGCACGGTAAGGAGTTTCTCGCACATGAACAAGGCCGGGCTACACAACGGGCTGTTCTGATAAAAAAGAGGAATAAATCCATGCATCTGATTTCCATTTTGAATATCTCCTCGAGGATGCTAGTAAATTTTAGGAGAGATAACCCTGTTTTACCCTTTTGCCAATTTTGAACAATGTTTTACACAATCTTGTTTGTCGTTAGCTGTGCTATTGTCATAAATAATATTTAACAACTCCATAAAAGTTTCTGCTATATTTTGGCTTCGTAAAGCTGAAATATGGCGCCGTGTTTCATGCTGTCAAATGCCATTGCGTAGTCTACAAAAGCCAGGTATAGAGGTTTCCGAAATTCTAAGTGTCTTTTGACTGTCTGATTTAAAGTTTGAAGATGAACTGCGTTGGAAAAGCTTGGTCGGAATCCAACATGCTTGGGTGGTTGGAGAGAGCCTAGTTTTGCAACTATGTGGTTGTGAATGACCTTGATAAACAACTTATAAATATTTGAGTCTAGACTAATGGACCTGTAGTTATTAATATTGTTTTTTTCACCTTTTTTATGAATAAGAAATATGTTTAAATAGCACATTTGTATTTGGGAGCGCTTCTCTGATTATTATTATGTCATTAAAGAGGCACATATTGTAGAAAATTGTAAACAGGTTTTTTTTTGTAATACAAATTATGATTTAAAAGCTAGCGGTAGAGTTTTTCAACGTTCTCCTTCATAGAGATCTGAGCTTTGGAACATGTTATTATAGCTTCATGTTTTTGGCTGACCGACCTTGAGAATTCAAAAGGTTATGTAAATGGTTTATCTATATACTTTATATATATACTAATATAATAAAGCTGAAGAGTTTGTTTGTTTGCTTGAACAAGCTATTCTCTGGAACTACCAGTCCGATTTGGAAAATTATATTTGTATATGATAACCACATTCATATGGAAGGCTATACGGGAACGGGAAAAAACGCAATATGCGCGTACGAAGTCGCAGACAAAAGCTTGTTTGAAATAATTGCTTTGAGTTTGAGATTAAACTATAAAATATTTTAGCCAAAGCTATTCAATGATCATCATCTTTTATTGTCAACCCTGCATCTACCATGTCTTATGACATTAAAAATCTCGTTATTTGATTACTACTTGACAATCATAAATTACCTGTAACATTAATCAATTTATTGAATAACGAACTTTGTTACTGTCATTTGATAAAAGAATATAAAAAAAAACAAGAAAACTTCCGTATTGGGGTTAATATGTGTTTGAAAGAGCTTGTTGAACAATGTCTACCAAAAAAAGGAATAACCTTATAATCAATTTTATTGATCAAACAAAAATTTTGTCGAATAACATCGTTGATAAAGATGTGCAGTCTATGTTTTTACCTTTCACCCTAATGCAGAGCGCTTTGCTAACTCCAAAGTATCGCATCAAGAATGATCTCATAACTCCAAACAATCTATTTAATATTATTCTGTTATTATGTGGAACAGCCATTTGCTTGTCTTTATGTTTGCTTCGAATTGTTCAGATAGGAATTATTGAAATATACGTTTTATCGCAAACTCAGACCTACTTTCTAATTTGTATGCTCTGCTGTCATTTTTGTGGATTTTTCTTTAACACTCTGATTAATCTAATTCAAACGAAGAGTCACGTGCAGTTTATTTTGACCATTCCAGAAGTTCATAGATTTATCAATAACGAAACCAAATCAAAGATATTTATCAGGAATAACTGGATTAGTGTTTCTGCGATTATATGCTTCTTTACCTTCTTTTGCATATATAATATTGTATTATACCCGAAGATGCCGTTTCATGCCACATTATATAGAGCAGTTTTAATACTCTTTGATGTTAACATAGTTCAAGCCATCAGACTTATGAAGTTACTTCAAAGTAAACTTGTTGATTGGCGTCATGAAGTTTTACAATCATTCAATGATACTCAAAATAAAATATGTCGCAAAAGATTGCTACAAACTTTGCTCCAAATCCTAAAGAGCTACCAGATTTATAAGAATGTGTATAATGAAATGGTTAGTTATACTGATTTTTACTGGCCACTTTCGAATTGACAGTAAACATACAATATTTTACATGACCTAGGAGCCCTTTCTTCCTTCTCTAATTGGCTTGTCAACATTATGTTTCGAAGATTAATTTAGCTCAATAAAAAGAAGTGTTCTAATTACTTTAACTGAAACGTTTTAAAAAACTTCAACAAAATGCCTGTAAGAAAATAGTAGATATAACAAAAACCAAATTATTTAAATACTTCATTTCAGGTTCTGTATTGTACGGTTCGTTGCATATTATACACCTTAGTGTTTAATGAAATCTTTATAGTAATTTATAAAACACTAACCGGAGGAAACAATGAACTGAATGTAAGTATTTCTTAGTATTATTTCTTAAAATATTTTGATTTTTTCTTTGCTCTGTTCTGTTTGGTAAATCATTGTTTTCAGAAAATCGCATTTTCATCAACGGCGATCATTTACTTTTGGATTTTCAAGAACTTAACGTTACAAACTGCATTGAGTTTGTACTGCGAGGAGTTCTATGTAGCTGTGGAAGATTCTCAGGACGCATGCGCTTATATTCATCATTTTTTATTAATTGAATTGAATCAATAATATATTGTCATTTACAGATGAAGAAAAAAAGTTGTGCAAGAATGTGAGGCGCTTGTATCGAGCATCGTTCAGTAAGATGCGCGCCTGTCGATTATTCTACGTAGACGTGTGTCTTCTGCTGCACCTGGTAGCACTTCTCACTAACTATACCCTTGTGTTGCTGCAATTTGCATTTCTGTAATCTCAATTTAGTTTGTCTAATAAGAGAATTTGGAATATTCGCGTGGCCGTCTTCTTTAATGTTCCTTAAAATATTACAAATACATCTCGATTATGTTAGCATACTGTCAACTACTGCTCAATCGAATGTTCAATCATTTAGTTGGTTTGCAAGATGCGTTCCGCATTCTCATGTCAATATCGATTTTGTGTAAGTCTGCAAATCAAATTATTTATTTGCATAATACAGGTATAAACAGATGTTACAAATGTCATAGGATTAAAAATAAAAATTGTCAAATGAGTTATAAACATAAACGTTATAAACTTAACAACCAAATTTATTAAATTAATAATATTGGTACACATAGAGATGTCAAATTAAAATATGATTGCATGTCACACTGTTTTTATTGTTATATCATTAAATGTAAATAAAATACCCTTACTATAAGTCTCGATCTATTTGTTTATCATGTTAGTACTACTTGAAATAAAAATAACATTTATTCACTAAAAAGTTGTGCAGCTACGACTTGAATTGATGAAGAAGTAACTTTTTGTCATCGTCCGGCAACTTGTTATAAATCAATGATGACATACAAAGAATACTTTTATTTATTAGTGCTGTTTTCCCATATGGTACATCAATTTCTAATGTTTTTTGTCACGTAATTATCTATAGTAGCTTTTAAAAGCAGTGTTATAATAATTAGGATTTAATTTCACAAAAACATTAAGTTCATATATGTATAACGAAGGGAGTGTCAGAATTTTTAAGCTTTCAAAGTAGAGTTGACAGCTGGTAGTGTTGTCTACATTACACATAATGATGCATTTCTTTTGACTTTAAACACAGATTCCTTATCAACTGCCCCAAGATATAATACCATATCTTAGGGCAGGTGCAACAATTTTTTTGACTTTGTACGGAGCAAATGAGGATTTATTAATTATTTTGCAGAAATATTCTAAATGTGTTTTCCACGTGAGTTTATGTACTGTCAATATAAATTCCTAGAAATTTTGTATCTGGCGCCGGATGTACTATTTCGTCTTGATAACTGACGTTTATATTTGTGAGTTCAGTTCTCTGGTGGAAGTGTATCATTTTCGTTTTGTCCGTATTTATTTTCAGTAACCATTGTACCATCGTATTGAACGTTTGGTTGACTACGTGCTCGTAATCATTTTCTTTGTCGCTTTTTATTATGACTGTGCTATCATCTGCAAATAGTAACATTGGTTGATTGATATGATTAGGAAGATCGTTCATATACATATATCAAGAACAACAAAGGGTTTAGAAAACTTCCTTGTGGAACTCTAAATTTAATAGTTTTATATTTAATTTAGTACTTTTCCTTCCCTGTGGCGTAAAACTCATGTTAAAAAAATTGCCCTTGCTCAAGCTTTCCAATGCCAGTCTTTCCACCTACTTTCGTCCTATTTCCATCCTTCCGTATTAGTCCAAAGTGAAATGTGAACACGAAATAAGGAAATGTTTGCACCCTAACTCGGAAAGCTTTAATTTTTTTTATCGTTCAATATTTAGTAAAAGTAATTATGCTGATTTATACAGAAAAGCTCAAAAGGTGCAGAGTGTAAATAATGTAATGTAATGAAAATTTGTGTATCTCATTGCCGATAGGTTTAATTGCATCAACTGTTTAGGGGTGACACCCCACCGTGACAAAAACAGTCGACGAACGGCCGAGGCAGGCCGCCTTTGCTACGCCACCCCTTTTTTTTAATGATGGGAAATCATCAAATGACTTCTTGAAGGGCGTGTCAGACTCTTACTGACTAAAACCCAGCCGTGTTCCTTTGCGTTTCAGGGCCGCGGTGACTCTTTCGAACAAATTCCGCAACCCTGGCAGGTTCTGGCCCTAGCGAGCCCCGTCTTCTATGCTGACATCTGTTTGAGGCGCGCGTGAAACACAACGCGCCATCGACCCGGGCCTGGTGGTAATCGGACAGCGAGCCACCCAACGCTCGCCGTCCGTAGGCCCGCGCCTACGGTGGCCGGGGATCGCCCTGCGACTCCCGACGCCCGGGGCGTCTTCTCCTGTTGCGGCGGTTGGGACGAAGGCCTTGCCTTTCCCTCGCGCGGCCCTCCTCCTCCTTTGCTAGCATTACTGCTTCGCAGAAGGAGGTGACCGCTTCGCTGCGTCAGGCGGAAGGTGAGGACGCCGTAACGCCTCTCCAGCCACTCCTCAAAGAGGGGTCTTATCGCCGCAATTGTGGCGTGCCCAGCGCTGGGTTGCGACAGACGCCGTTTCCATATTGCCATGGTATCCTGCCGGAGCTCCGTCCGCCGCGTAGCAATTTGCCGTGGCAGCGGAGTTTCGCCCCGGCTAAGCGCCTCCGAGCGCCACGCGTAAACGTGCGCGAGGGCTCTCGCCTCCAGATCCCATGGCGTTAATCCGGCAAGGAGGCTCGCTGCCTCGCCGGAGACCGTGCGGTATCCCCGGGCCAGCCGGATGGCCATGACCCTTTGGGATGCGTTGAGCTGGCGTGCTGGTCGCCCCTTCAACGTCAGTGCCCACATTGGGGCCCCATAAAGGGCCATGGACCGCACGATCCCCGCATAGAGCCTCCGGCAGGAGGCATTTGGACCCCCTAGATTGGGCAGGAGCCGCTTGAAGGCAGCCCCGGCCCGCTCCAGTCTTGGAGCCAAACGTCGGAAGTGCTCCTCGAAGTTCCATCGGCTGTCGAGATCGAGCCCCAGGTACCTGATCGTCAACCCGACGCCGATGTGAACCCCTCCTACCGTTATTTGGGATCCCATCCATAAAAACACATGGCTTCGGACTTGTGCAGGGCCACCTCGAGACCCAATTGCCGGATCCTCTCAACAACTGTCGCAACCCCGCGTGTCATCACTTCGGCCGCCGCCTGGTGCGACACCCCTTTTTTTTTTTTTTTGATCTCGGGGGGAAATCCTCATGGAAATCCTCCACCCTGGGGCGGGTGGAGGGGTCTGTCAGACTCTTACTGACTAAAACCACCCCGGTGTTCCATCTCCCACCTACGCCGGGGATCGCGGGAACGTATGCGACATCCGCAATCCCCGGCTGGTGCCGGCCCGCCTCTGCGGGCCACCTCGCGTCGGCGAGGGGAGTGAGGTGTTTAACTCCCCTCGCTACGTCAAAGAGGGGCGCACGGGAACACCACGCGCCGCCACCTCGGGTCCGGATGAGTGGGAGGCGACGGACATGGTGCGACCCCCCCTGCGCCAAGATTAGCGTGTCGTCAGCGTAGCAGACTACGTTGACGCCGCTAGGGAGGTCGGCGCGCAGCACCCAGTCGTAGCCGATGTCCCACAGGAGCGGCCCCAGAACCGAACCCTGTGGAACACCGCACGATATCTCTCGCCGGTTCCATTCTCCCCGGTGACCGGGGTAGATGACGGCCCTGTCCGTCAGATAGGCCTCGACCACGCGACGGAGGTAGGTCGGCTTCCGGTGATACCGGAGTGCCTCCCTTTTTTTTTTTTTTTTTTGATCTCGGGGGGAAATCCTCATGGAAATCCTCCACCCTGGGGCGGGTGGAGGGGTCTGTCAGACTCTTACTGACTAAAACCACCCCGGTGTTCCATCTTCCACCTACGCCGGGGATCGCGGGAACGTATGCGACATCCGCAATCCCCGGCTGGTGCCGGCCCGCCACTGCGGGCCACCTCGCGTCGGCGAGGGGAGTGAGGTGTTTGACTCCCCTCGCTACGTCAAAGAGGGGCGCACGGGAACACCACGCGCCGCCACCTCGGGTCCGGATGAATGGGGGGCGACGGACAGCCCCAAGTCCGCCGCCCCTGGACCCAGTTAGGGGGGCCGGAAGAGGGCAGCGTATGCCCTCCTCCGACGCCCGATGCGCCTGCTGCGGGCAGGGAGAGCGGTTGTGATCTCCCTCTCCCTTTCCGCAGCCTCCTTCTGCGCGATAACTGTCTCGCAGAAGGAGACCACCGCGTCCCAGGACTCCTCACCGCCGACCATAGCATGGACTACGGCCGGCAGCGAGAGGTCACCGCCTACAACAGAGATGAGGGCACGGCGCGGCTCCTCCCAAGCTGCACACTCTGCAAGCGTATGCCGCACCGTGTCCTCCCGACAGTCGACGCAGTGGTGGCATCGAGCGTCCGGCTCCCTGCCTATGCGACACAAGAACCTCCCGAAGCAGCCATGCCCCGAGAGGACCTGCGTCGCACGGAACGACAGGGAGCCGTGCCTTCTCCCGAGCCAGATGTCGAGCACTGGCCGGATGGCCTCGATGGTGATGAGGCCGGCGGTAGGGCTCGAAAGCCTGTCCCGCCATTCCGCCACCAGGACCTCGCGCAGCTGCGACCGACGCAGCTCCAAGTGTTGCTGCGTCAGTCTTTCGCCGCGCGCCCGCGCGCCCTCGCGCCACCTATGCAGTGACGCGAGCACTTTCGCCTCCAGGTCCCACGGCGGAGATCCGGCCAGTGCGCAAGCCGCCTCGTAGGAGATCGTGCGATATCCCCTGATGACTCTGACGGCCATCACCCTCTGCGGCCTCCGCAGAACAGTGATGGTGCTGGCCGTCAGGTCAGCCGCCCAGATCGGGGCCCCATACAGGGCCATCGATCGCACGATCCCCACGTACAACCGCCTACAGGCGGTGCTCGGGTCCCCCAGATTGGGAAGCAGCGTTGACAGCGCCCCCGCCGCGCCCAACAACTTGGGCGCGAGCCGCCGGAAGTGGGGGCCGAAATCCCACCGGCTGTCGAGCACCAATCCCAGGTACTTCATGGTGGACTCGACAGCGATACGGGCCCCCCCGACCACAATGTGCGATCCCGGCGGCGGCGCCCGCCGGGGGCCATGAAAAACAATGGCCTCCGATTTGTTGAGGGCCACCTCCAGGCCGAGGCGCCGTATGCGGCTCACCACCTGTGAGACCGCAGCCGTCGCCAGCAACGCTGCCTCCCTGTGCGAGCTCCCCCGGGCAGTGACCAGTGTGTCGTCAGCGTAACACACCAGCTGCACTCCCGGCCGGAGCTCGCCCCTCAGCACCCAGTCGTACCCGATGTTCCACAGGAGCGGGCCCAAGACCGAACCCTGTGGAACACCGCACGACATAGGGCGCTGGCATCTGCCATCGCGTCCCAGATAGGTGACACACCTTTCCGCCAAATAAGCCCCGACGACGCGGCGGAGGTAGGAAGGCACTCGATGGTATCGTAATGCCTCCCGAATACAACTCCAGGGCAGGGTGTTGAAGGCGTTGGAGATGTCCAAGGACACCGCCAACAACACACCGCCCCGCGACACCGCTTCCTCCGCCAGGACTCTCACTCGGGATATCGCCGTCACAGTGGAGCGCCCTTGCCGAAAGCCGTACTGGCATTCGGCCAGGTCCGGCCCCTCTCCGCACAAGTGGCCGACGAGGCGGGCTGAGACTATCCGCTCAAACAGCTTGCCCACCTCGTCGAGCAGCACTATGGGCCGGTACGCGGACGGCGAGTCCGCAGGGCGCCCCGCTTTCCTGAGCAGGACCAGACGACCAGATTTCCACTGAGCGGGAAACTGGCCCTGCTCAAGGCACGCCGAGTAGAGTCCTCTCAGTCGGGGCTCCAGCTCCTTCAGAGCTAGGGCCAACGCGCAGCCGTGAATTCCGTTGGGCCCCGGGGCAGTGTTCTTCGCCCGGAGCCGTGTCACGGCCGCCCTCAACTCTGGTTGTGTCACCTCTGGGACGCTGGCGTCCTCTTCGGGCTCTGCGGCTGTGGGCAGAGCCATCGGCGGCGGAGCGTGCTCCGCTCGTGCCGGGAAGAGGGCTGCTACCACGTCCTCCAGCAGCTCGGGTTGGAGACTCTCCGTAAGCGGGGGCGCCCATGGTCCGAGTTTACCTCGGACCGAGCGATAAGGACGCCCCCACGGATCCCCGTTGAGAGTCTCCAACATCTCTTCCCTGGCTCGCGTCTTCGCCTCGCCGATGGCCAGCCACAGAGCCTTCTGAGCCTCGCGGTACACCTCATACCGCGCGGCTTCTTCGTCAGGGACCCGACGACGTCTTCTCCGGTATCGGGTGTACTGGCGCCTGACCTCCACGCACGAGTCGCGCAACTGCGCGATCTCGGCGGACCACCAGTACACCTGGCGCCTTCTGGGTTGTGTGCGAACCCGGGGACCGGAGTGCCTCCCTGATGCAACTCCAGGGCAGGGAGTTGAAGGCATTGGCGATGTCAAGAGACACCGCCAAGACGACCCTGCCCCGGGACACCGCATCCCCCGTCGTGAGGGCTCTCACGCGCATGATGGCATCCACCGTTGAGCGCCCCGTGCGGAAACCGAACTGGTTCTCCGCCAGATTCGGCCCCACCCTCACCAGGTGCCCGACGAGGCGGTTTGCTATGACTCTTTCAAAGAGCTTGCCCACCTCGTCAAGCAGCACGATGGGCCGGTAAGCGGACGGAGAGTCCGCAGGGCGCCCAGACTTCTTAATGAGGACCAGTTTCCCCGTCTTCCAACGAAGTGGGAACTGGCCTCTCTCCGAGCATGCGCTTAAGAACCCCCTTAGTCGAGGCCCGAGAGCCTCCAAGGCCGGGACCCAGGCTTTCCCAGGTAAGCCGTCGGGTCCTGGGGCGGTATTTTTGGCCTTCAGCCTGTTTACCGCCACTCTCAGGTCTACCTCAGTCACCTCCGGAGCGTTGTCATCGTCGTCGCCGACGTCGGTGTGGTCCGCATCGGGCACCGCAGGTGGCGGAGCCATGTGCGGGGGAGCACGCTCCCCTCTCAAAGGGAACAGAGCGCACACCACGTCCTCCACCAGCTGGGGCCGGAGACTCTGCGTCAGCGGGGGGGCCCAGGTGCGGAGTTTATCCCGCACCATTTTGTAAGGGCGTCCCCACGGGTCCCCATTCAGAGACTCCAGCATCTCCTTACGAGCCAGATCCCTGGCTCGCAGCCTGCGATGCCTGGTGTACAGGCGCCGTGCAGCAACGCATGCCTCGCGCAGCGATGCCAGCTCCCGCGACCACCAGTACACCTGGCGGCGGGCGCGTCCTGGCCGGACCCGGGGCATTGCCACGTCACATATTTCGGACATAGTCTCCCGCAACCACTCCGCCTCGTCGTTGGTGTCAACAGGCCTGTTCGGTGGTGACACCCAGGCCTGCAAGATCGAGGCTTCCAGGAGGAGCTCCCGGTCCAGCTGCTTCAGCGCCCATCGCGGACCACTCGGGGCCTCTCGGACTGGCGCGGTTGAGGTCTGGGCGGAGACGTCAAACTGGATGTACCGGTGAACCGAATACGTCTCCACCTCCTCCATGACGCGCCAGTCGACAACACGCGGTGACAGAGCAGGGCTCGCGAACGAAATGTCCACCACGGACTCACCCTGCATCCGCACACACGTGGGGACAGAACCCCGGTTTAGGATAACTAGGCCTGTTTCCAGAGCCCACCATCCTGCCTCTCGTGTCCGTATAACGGGAACCCCAAGCCAAGTGCTTGGCATTGAAGTCCCCGAGAACGAGAACCGGGAGGGGACGATACCCGGCGACAACGACAACCAACTCCCTAAGGGAGTTGTGGAACTTGGCGAGAGATCGGTTCGGAGAGAAGTAGACCCCCACTACTACAATCTCCCCAAACCGTGCTGCTACGCACCCCTGTCCTCTCCTGATATTCTCGAGGGACGGGGTACCGGCGGCGGCCGACGAAATTAGGGCCACTGAGCCGTTGAGGTCCTCCACCCAGTCATCCCTGGGCGGGACAAAGTACGGCTCAGCGACCACGGCGATGTTGATCGACCACTGCGCCATGCTCTGGAGCAACAGGTGCTGAGCTGCGGCGCAGTGGTCGATGTTCGCCTGGAGGAGGCGTAATGGCCTCCTCCCGAGCCCCTTGCGTGGGCTCTACCGCGGCATTCGCAGTGGCGGTGGCTACGCTGGAGGCAGCGGCGGCGACAGCGATGGCGGTGGCTAAAGCAGAGGCAGCGGTAGCGGAGGGCTTCTTCTTGCCCCCGGCCTTGGTGGGTGGAGCACAGGCCTTGCCCCCAGCCCAGTGATCGGCCGGCTTGCTAGCAGCCGCACATACGGAGCAGTGCGGCGTGGCGTTGCACGAGCTGTGCTGCGGTCCACCTCCGAGGTGCAAACAGCTCCCACATGGTTGCCCACTAGGCAGCGGTAGCACCTCAGAGGTCTGGGTTCCAGCACAGGTTGACCTGCGCAGAAACCCAGCCCACCAGGAGCCTTCCGCCCTCAGTTATTTTCTTGGCCGCCGTCACGGGGCAGCTCACCACAACAGTTCGCATGCCCGTGTGGTCAGGACGAATTGTGCACGCCTTCACCTGTTCGGCAGAGCACCCCCCAGTCCTGGCAACGGCGGCAACCACCTCCCCCTCGGTGACGGAGTCGTCCAGGCCCAGAATGCGCAAGTCTACGCACTTGGTAGGCCTGGACACCCGGGCCTCGTCTGCATTTATGGACGCTTTTAGCCTTTCAGCCAGAGCTTCAGCGGTCGGGCCGCTGGTTGCACCGGGGATCTCCAGCATCCGAGCCCCAGTCAAGGTCACCTTTAGTCGGAGGCCCCCGTCGATGCCAAGCTCCCCCAGATCGACCGCCTCCTTCGCCTTCGAGAGCACGTCGCGGTATGTCACGCCCCTCTTTTCCGCGACCGGCTGTAGTGTAATCACTACGGCTGCGGATTTCGCGGCGCGAAGCCTAGCCGCGACGCTACTCTGCTTTTGCCGCCGCTTCCTCGCTCGCTTTTTGGCTGCCCTGGCTGCCTTGCCCGCTTTCTTTTTGCTCCCGGCCACTTGCCATCCAGCTTCGGCCGCAGAAGAATTTAACGGCGGGGAATTTGACGACGGTGGCGACTGTTGCACCGCTGTCGCCTTCGTCGCTTGTGCCTGTGCAGCCACCCCGCGTGTCTTCTGCTTGGCCAGTGCCGGCTTTCCCGGTGCCGACTTGGCAGCCACGGCGACTGCATACGAGGCCGCCTTCTTCTGGCCCGAGGCCGTCTGGCTCGCCGCTAGCGAGGGGCGCAAGAGCATACCCTCCAGGGTGGAGAACCGTACCTGGAACCGCTCCTGGAAGGCCGCCAGCTCTTGCCGCACCAAAATCAGGAGCTGGTCCTCCTTAGGCCCAGTCTGGCTTGGCCCGCACTTGCACCCCCCTTGAGGTGCCTCATTTGAGCCGACTCCTCGGAGCCCGGCCAGGTCTGCTCGGAGCTTCTCATTCTCCTTTTGGAGAAGCTCCGTGGCCGCCGCTAAGCGGGCGACCTCCGCTCGCATCTTGGACATTTCGTCCGACGGGGGCCCGCTGAAGTTGGCCTCTGCTGCCGCCAGAATGGAGGCCGACGCTGCGCTTATGGCCTTGTTTTTAGAGGCCTGGGTCCTCTTCAAGGCCACATCGCGGACCGCAGCCTCCACGGCCTTCGCAAAATTGACCTGGCGCTCCCTATCGGAGCCGCCGGCAGTGTCTGGCTCACCGCCGGAAGACGCCGAAAGGAGAGCCCTTCGACCGGTCACTCCAGTGTGGCGCCTCTCCTCAGCAAGCTTAACGGCTCGCTGGGCAGCCGCCTGGGAGGCGAGACCTCTCCCCCTACCTCCTTCTCGGCCCTTACCCCGCCTACTGGTGGGGATTTTTCGGGCCGAGGCCAGTTCTTCATTGGAGGACGACCCTTGGTCATCCTCCGGTCTGGGGCGCTTGCGGAAGAACTTTGAGTTCTCAGCAGCAGCCTCCAATCCCTTCCACTTCGAGCTCGCTGAGCTGACGCTAACGCCCGATGCGGAGCCTGAGTCTGACTCCGCATCTCCTCGACGAACCAGAAAGCCCTTCCTCCAGAGTTTGGAGGGCGCTTTACTGCCACGCGTTTTAAGATTATATTGGATCAGGTCCTCAAAGGACGCTGATCGGGGGCCTCCTCGGCTCTTGTTGCCACTGGCAGATGGAAGACAAACGTTGCCCCCCCAGAATACGAGGGGCTTGACGCTCCCAAAGGGAGCGTGGCGGATTCTCCAACAGCTGAGCTGCTGGTACCGCCCTGGGGTATATCTGTTCCGGTTGTCTTTTTCATAATTGATAAATTGTTCCTTTTAAAGGGTGTGGTCCCTATCTCCCAACTTACTTTCTCTCCCACTGCTTGCTCACTGCCCTCACAATCACGTCTGATGACCAGACGCGTACCAGAAAGCAGTGAGCAAGATTACTTCAACGAAATGCACACCGTCCGAAAACCTGAAAACTGCTCAAGTCTCCGAACGGTGTGCCCCTCGCGTGTGTGTGTCCCTCTTTGTCTGATCTCTCACTTGGACCTTTCCGGCATGAGTAACTCTACCGGCAGAGCTCCAAGATCACTGAGACCCGCAAGCCCCACCACGACGGCAACGTGGGGACACTCTCGGTGGGGTCAAAGAGGGGTCTTACCGCCGCAATTGTGGCGTGCCCAGCGCTGGGTTGCGATAGTCGCCGTCTCCATACCGCCATGATATCCTGCCGGAGCTCCGTCCGCCGCGATGCAATTTGCCGCGGCAGCGGAGTTTCACCCCGGCGAAGCGCCTCCACTCGCCACGCGTAAACGTGCGCGAGGGCTCTCGCCTCCAGATCCCATGGCGGTAATCCGGCACGCCACCCCTTTGTAGTGCTTTATTTGGAAGTCGGTTGTATTTTTTTAAGTGTTTTTGTTTTCACTTTTTAGTGGTACAACTAAATTGATATTACACACGGAATGAGTCTGTCTACACATTTGCATTGGATTCGACTCTTGAGACTATATGAGGGGTGATCTCTACACTGTTAAATAGTACAGCTGACTAATGGAGAAAAACCAACAAAATGCATTCTAGTAGAACTTGAAAGAACTATTATCCAGCCTTTGGCTAAGTTTCTACCCTTGAAGTTCTTGAAAAAAGAAAGAAACTAAATACCCAGCTACTACTCGAACGATAACAAGTAAAAAAGGCGAATAAAATACAACAAACTAGTAATTAGAATTTGAAATAGCAATACTGCTTTATCACTAATACTTAATAACAAAATATAATGTAGATAACTTAATAGGTAATCACATTTTGCACAAAATTGTTTAAGACATAAACATCCATTAGAAAGTAGGTATGTAGAATTGTAGGTACACGTTACGTGTGTATTTTCAAGAAAGTATTTGTATATTGATTGATTTCTATCCACAAGCGATAGATGGCGCTACTGATTGCTTATTTCATACCTCCGTTTCATATTCATATTCATTTATTGCATTTCATGTTGTTTACAGGTTGTTACATTATGATAGTTCCAAACAATGAACCCTGCTAGGGCACAGCAATGTATAGGCGACAGGTTTTAATTAATTTAACATGCTATCATTATTCATTATTCACATAATTTGTTGATATAGAATAATTTAAAAAAAATAATTATTATTATACATTATGTCATTCTTATGAACTAAATAAGTAAATTATCATTTTCATATTACAATCTCATACTACAATAGAGATTCTAAAATGTCTTTATTATCTCAGTTAATTTAATGTCAATAGATTAGTTTTACATATAATATGTCACATTTTCAGATAAAATAAAAAAAGAAATAGAAAGTAATCACTGAAAATACAGGAGTGAGGCAGTAGCGGACTGATGTCTTATAGAGTACCTAGTTATGTATATGTAATGTGTTCAAGTCGATATTAATTTATTTATTTCTCAGTTAAAAATTCTTTTAGGCTATAATATGATTTTAAGTTTAAGTAGTTTTGTCAGACATGAATAATAGATTAGCAATTATTAATTTATAGGTATTTAATTTTATGAAATTGTTTTGTATTATTAGTAAATGATATTGATTTAACTAGAAGGTTTATTTACAGTTAATTTATAAACCATAATTTGTAAGTTATTCAATTGATGACACATACTGGTTACTTTGCTCTGATTGGTCGGTCAGTCGGCTGAGTGTTCACTAACGTTGTAGTGGGGAACATTCAGCTGGTGACTGCCGGTTTAAGACAGAAGCATTCTGTTTTGAAGCGTCGATTAGCAAACATATCCAACCAACAACCAACAGTTCTTTGGTCGTATTTTAAATTAATTATTATTGGTAGATTTTTAAGTATGATACTGTGTTGAACAAATTTAATAAAATATATTATAAAACTGAGCCTAAAGTGTATCATTTTACCACACGTGTATAATGTGTAGTTTCTATACCGTGCTGTATGTAATTTTGAATTATCTGAGTAAATAATAATCGTAGTAGCGACATCAATGCCGCCACATGAAAAACTAAGAAGCGAAATTTACATCCACAAATCTATTTATTTCAGAAATAATTCCATATTCATACACATTTGTTAGTACAATTGCTACATATAAAACTATGTTTGAATACAAATATGTTAGTAACATAATAACTTAATAGCTATATTAGTAGACATTCACAAAATTTACAGGTGCATGTAGCTAACTCAAGTACCAGATTAAAGGACATCCAGTTTGTTGGCAATGATACTCAGGTGGCTGTTGGTGCTGGCACGCACCCTATGCATCAAGGACGCAGCTCGTCTGATCGCAGCGAAGCTGTCAGTAAAGACAGGTGTTGGATTCTGTGCAGATTTCGATTATTTTCTGTCTATTCTGATGGTAGTTTCCATAAGTGTCCAGTAGGCCACGATTTGCTTCGAGAGATTCCGTGTTTTATGACTCAACGAGCGGTATTTTCCAGGGCTACTTTATTTAATATCTTGGTTTGTTAGATACGACTGTGATCTATCAAAAATATCTGCTTTTGATAATCAGTTTTGAGACTGATAATAATATGATATGATATCTTAACAAGATATTGATGAAGGTTTTTTCTTACACTCTGCCAGATCTGTATAATAAAAGGATGTGAAACTGTTTGCTTGCTAAGTCAAACTGTAATAAAAAAAACTGTTCACATAACATGAGATATTTATAATGAAAATGGCATTATTAAGAAGCGCAGTATTATTGTGTGTGGCGCTAAGTGTGAGGTCATCGACGGCGGTACAAGTGAGAGTCAACGAAGGCCTACTGGAGGGAGAGCTGGTGAACAATGAGTACGGTGGTACGTACAACAGCTTCAAAGGAATACCATACGCACAGCCGCCAGTGGGAGACCTGAGGTTTAAGGTAAAGATATATTTCTTTGTCTTAGATAAATGTCTACTTTTTGCTTAGATATGGTCATTGGTCATACTAGGCGTTCTAGATACCGTTTGTGTCCATCCGACAATGGATAAATCTCTGATTGTTTTATCCATTGTCGGATGCCTTACTGTACCGTAGTTGGATTTACTCAGTTACTAACCATTTCAGTTACAAGTTCACTCTCAGGTTCCTGTTCTCAAATTACCCTAGACTGCCAAAATATTTTAATTCCTGATTCATTTTACACTGTTAAAGTCAGTTTCGCCCTATTATTTATTTATGCAAGGCGACCACCTTGGAAATACCAGTACAACTTTGTACTTCATGCTACCATTGCCACCTTTAATAATTAATTGATCAGAAAAGACAAAACTAACTGTCTGATCTGGATAAGTTACATAATGCCATACCGCGGCGTTTGCTGATGGCACAACGTTATCTTATATCAAGTGTTGTTGTACTACTTGTTACGGCAGGCAAAGTGATATGCTTTTTTTTTACCATAACACTCTTTTGTCATTTACAGGCCCCCCAACCTTCACAACCATGGGAAGGAGTTCGCAGAGCAAAAGAGTTTGGCTCGAAGTGCGCTCAGTACGAACTCTTCTTTGAAAATGATAAAGGCAATCGAAGTGGCGATGAAGACTGCTTATATCTCAACGTTTACACACCCGACGTCAAACCTGACCAGCCCCTTCCTGTTATGTTCTGGATACATGGAGGCGGTTACGTTTCAGGCACTGGTGAAGATGACGAATATGGCCCCAAATTACTAGTCAGAAAAGATGTTGTCCTAGTTACGATTAACTACCGACTTGAAGTGCTTGGTTTCCTTTGTTTGGACACAGAAGATGTACCTGGAAACGCAGGCTTAAAAGATCAGGTCTTAGCCCTTAGGTGGGTGAAGAAAAATATCGCCAATTTTGGTGGTGATCCAGAAAATATCACTATTTTTGGTGAGAGTGCAGGTGGAGTCAGTGTTTCCTATCACCTCATATCACCTATGTCGAAGGGTTTATTCAAGAGAGCTATAGTTCAGAGTGGTGTTAGTATTTCTTACTGGGCACAAGCATACAAACCACAAGAACGAGGTTTTGCTTTAGCCAGAAAACTAGGGTTCTATTCTGATGACGTTAAGGAAGTGTTTGAATTCTTAAAAAATCAACCAGTCGAGTCACTTATACAAGCCAAAGTCCCTATAACTTATTCTGAAAAAGTACGGCCCCATGTAGAAGTTTATTTCAGTGTGGCTGATGAAAAGGAATTTGGAAACAACGAGAGATTTTTCTATGGAGATATGGTTGATGCTGTTTCAAATAATGTTCACGAAGGAGTCGATATAATGGTAGGGTACACAGCCGACGAAGGTCTAATGGGAGTAGCCATCTTTGGCGAAGTCGAAGAAAGTCTAAACCAAGCTAGAAATTTCCCACAGTTTTTCGTTTCCTACCCGATGTCACTCGATTTATCAGTGAATGAACAATTAGAACTTGGGACAAAAATTAAGAAATATTATTTCAAAGATCAGATTGCAATTCCTGATGACTGGGAGAAGTTATCAAAGTTCTATGGTATGGATGTATTCATATTTCCAACCATGAGATGGGTTAAATTAGTTGCCCGCTCTCAAAAGAATAAACTGTTCCTGTACAAATTTACTTGCTTTACTGAATTGAATATGGTTTCTGAATCAATGGGAATAGGCCATCTAGTTGGAGATAAACCAGTAGTTGCTCATTCTGATGATCTAATGTATCTGTTTAATACGAGAAATCAGCCTATTATTGATATGAACTCTGTTGAGTTCAAACATATTGAGATAGTCACAAAACTTTGGACTGATTTTGCTAAATACGGGTAAGCTTAGCTTGATATTTTAATATGGATGTAATTTCTACATATTCGTAGCAAAAAAAAAGTTTAATTTTTGTTGCAGAAACCCAACTATTGATAACTCTTTCGGTACCTTGTGGACACCTTATTCCCTTGAAAACCAAGAATATCTGGACCTTGGCAACGAGCTCAAGTCTGGCAATGCACCAGATGAAGACGAAATACAATTCTGGGAAAATCTTTTAACTGAATACGGACAGAGACTGTACTGAAAAAGATAATATAATGTGTTGTTAAACAAATGTGTCTTTTACTCTGTTAGAGAATGGACTTGATGACTTTTAAATAAATAGTTCCCAAAAGGGCATTTACTGGACTTGACAGAAAGAATCCTTTTACTGTTGTCGTACTCTTTTCTGGTCAATTTATTTTATTAACCCGCCAGCACTCGCGCCTCAAGAAATTACATCAGCACTCGCGTGAAGAGCATTTTGCTCACGTTTATAAATGTCAATAAATGCAAGTTTTACCAAAAAAATATTAATACAAAAATATTTTATTAAATAAAATACACATTATTTATTCTAAAAAATACATTTTCAAAAAGTTATCAATATTAATCTTTTTTATTTTAATTAACATTCATAGGAACTAATTTGCCAGTCTTCTAAGGTAGTCTTACGGAAAAAATTAAACAAAAAAAAAACTTAAAAAAAACAAACTAAGTAAAAATAACTAATCTTCGTCAGATACGCGAACTTTACACATATCACATAGTGTACGATTATGCTCGGTACATAAAAAATTTTGACAGTAAATGCAGCTCTTTTTGGTCTTGCGATTTTTGCGTCTTGGGCAAACCGCGCAGATACCACTTGGTTTTTCTTCTTCTGGTAACTCAGATTCTGGTACAAAACGTTTCATCACTTGCTGAAGAGGATATGAAATATTTTGGAAGGTGCTTCTTCTTTGGATAATATGTGGCTGTGTTAGTGATGCTGATTGCCCTGTGAAATTGAAGAAACCTCAACTTCTACTTCCGATGATGATTGTTCGGTGTCAGTGGAATGATGACTATGTTCACTACATCGATAGCTTTCAATATCATCGGCTCTAAAAGACGGGTCCTCAATGTCTTCCAAATCTTCCTCCATCAACCATGCCAAAACTTGTTCATCCCTTCGATCATGATCCATCTATAATAGAAATACATAATAGATTACTATTTCAGTAATGTAAAATCATAATATTACATAAAAGTAGCATTAAAACCTTAGCTAAGATGAAAAAAAAATAAAGTCATGAGTAAAAAACGTACTTACGTCGATACCCGCGCGATGAGCAAAACGCCGCCTGATGGTACACGGCGCAACGAATCACCTCGTCCAAGTGACTGGCGCACACTGGCGAGAAGTGTACTGCATACAGGGGTGGGAGACGGAACAAAACTCAGCTACCAAATGAACGATGTACGTACGAATAATTTTGACAAAATGGCGCGTGTTTTAAATTTACTGTGAGCAAAATGCTCATAGCGCGAGTGCTCGCGGGTTAAAAAATGACAATTGTCCTCGGCACCATCTTGAATTTTCATTTTGAACTCAAAAATAATTTTAGCGACTCCAAAAACCATGAAAATGATACCCATAACGAAATATTTGGAACATTATGTTCGGCGCCATCTTTAATTTTCAATTCGAACCAACTTTATGTACTTTTTTTCTATAATGTTGTTTTGTTTTTTTCCACAAACGACTTTTGCCCCTTCATTTATCTATCTGATAATGGAATAAAATTCAGTCCAGTATTCAGAGTCATTATCTGATGATAATGACTCATAGTTTTAAGTGAAAATCTGATATAACTGTTTCTATCCGGTAAAAACTGAACATATAAATTTTATTCCATTTGGCTTTTCCATTGAGCTGCGAAATAGTGTTATATCAAGAACATCTGATCTATATAATCAGTTTAAAGACTGATAATATGAACGTGCATATTAGTACAATCGATATCTGAAAAAAGATATTGATCAAGACTTAAATATTCCCAGAGAAAATCATATATATATCTGTGCATAGGCACACTTTGCCACCTACATTTGTATGTTGCTTCCTATGCAATAAAAGAATGTAAAGTCGCTGGCGTGGTTTAAAAAATAATATTCAACGTTGAGCATAGTCACAAAAAAACTGTTAACATTATAGCAGAAACTAATAATGACATTATTAAAATGCGTTGTGTTAATGTGTATGGTGCTAAGCACACTTAGCGCAACACAAAGGTCATCATCGACGGTACAAGTGAGAGTGACCGAGGGTCTGCTGGAGGGAGAGTTGGAGAACAATGTCTACGGTGGCAAGTACTTCAGCTTCAAAGGAATACCGTACGCACAGCCGCCAGTGGGAGACCTGAGGTTCAAGGTAACTATGTAGAACAGTAATCATTATACTGATAGTCATTAATTTCGTACAGGATGTAAAAAAACGCTGTTTTTGCGGCGCGCAACCGACTATGCCTATGTTTGCCTTTATTCCACGATCGAAGTGTGCCTTGAATAGACAGTGGCACGCAGGCGGTGACGTTTGTCATTCATTGCGTTTTTAATCCGACAAAAAAAAACTGAAAAGTTTCTCAACTTAATTGTATTTTTTTGTATGTGTTTCGTGTGTGTTTCTTTTTAACTTAAAATGGAAAAAAACTTCGTTTGAGAAGAATCATTTTGATTATGTTTGTTTCGAAGAAAGTTTAGTTATAATTGAAATAATTCGTTTTTGAGAAAAATTAAAACGTTATAATTCTAATTCTTCAATTTCTCCAAAGCCAATGTTTTCTCAAGAACAGTAATGGGTATTTTTACATTAACTAATTAACCATCGTACAAAAAAAGCAAATGACAGGTTTAAGAAGATTGGCAATGGCGCAATATGATAAATTATGTAAAGTAATAGATAAATGTCTACTCGCGACGTTTGACGTTAACAAAACGGTATCTTATGTCAAGTGCTGTTACACTTTTATACTACAGTGGTTTATTTTTTCTTCTAGCTTTTTCACCAAAACCTTGTTATATTTTTCTCAGGCTCCACAACCTTCTCAGCCGTGGGAAGGAGTCCGCAATGCAAAGGAGTTTGGCTCCAAATGTGCTCAGTATGAACTATTCATTGATAAAGACAGAAGAAGTGGCGATGAAGACTGCTTATATCTTAACGTTTACACACCTGATGTCAAACCTGACAAGCCGCTACCTGTTATGTTCTGGATACACGGAGGAGGTTTCGTCTCAGGCTCTGGTGAAGATGACGAATATGGCCCCAAGTTACTTGTTAGAAAAGATGTTGTCCTAGTTACGATTAACTACCGGCTTGAAGTGCTTGGTTTCCTTTGTTTGGACACAGAAGATGTGCCTGGAAACGCAGGCTTAAAAGATCAGGTCTTAGCCCTTAGGTGGGTGAAGAAGAATATTGCCAACTTTGGTGGTGATCCAGAAAATATCACTATTTTTGGTGAGAGTGCTGGTGGAGTCAGTGTTTCTTATCACCTCATATCACCTATGTCGAAGGGTTTATTCAAGAGAGCTATAGTTCAGAGTGGTGTTAGTATTTCTTACTGGGCACAAGCATACAAACCACAAGAACGAGGTTTTGCTTTAGCCAGGAAACTAGGGTTCTATTCTGATGATGTTAAGGAAGTGTATGAATTCTTAAAAAATCAACCAGCCGATTCACTTATTCAAGCCAAGGTTGCTGTAACGTATTCTGAAGAAGTAAGGCCCCATGTAGAAGTTTATTTCAGTGTGGCTGATGAAAAGGAATTTGGGAACAACGAGAGATTTTTCTATGGAGATATGGTCGATGCTGTATCTAATAATATTCACGAAGGAGTCGATATAATGGTAGGTTACACTGCCGATGAAGGTCTAATGGGAGTAGCCATCTTTGGGGAAGTCGAAGAAAGTCTGAATCAAGCTAGAAATTTCCCACAGTTTTTCGTTTCCTATCCAATGTCATTTGATTTATCTGTGAATGATCAATTGGAACTTGGGACAAAAATCAAGAACTATTATTTCAAGGATCAGATTGCAATTCCTGATGACTGGGACAAGTTAGCAAAATTCTACGGTATGGATGTATTCATATTTCCAACTATCAGATGGGCTAAAATAGGTGCTCGCTCCCAGAAGAACAATATATATTTGTACAAATTTACTTGCTTTACTGAGTTGAACATTATTTCTAAATTAATGGGACTAGGCCATCTAGTTGGAGATAAACCAGTAGTTGCTCATGCTGATGACTTAATGTATTTGTTTAGTGCAAGACAACAACCCATTATTGATATGAACTCTGTTGAATTCAAACATATTGATATAGTCACAAAACTTTGGACTGATTTTGCTAAATACGGGTAAGTCCAGCTTGATATTTTGATATGGTTGTCATTTCTGAACCCTGTTTATAGCACACACAAAAATACAACTTTGCTTCTTTTTGTTTCAGAAACCCCACTCCTGATAACTCTTTAGGCGTCAAGTGGTCGCCTTATTCCCTCGAAAACCAAGAATATCTGGACCTTGGCAACGAGTTAAAATCTGTCAATGCACCAGAGGAAGAAGAAATGCAATTTTGGGAAAATCTTTTAACAGAATATGGACAGAAACTGTATTGAATTTTACTTTGAATGAAAAAGAACCCATATCTTTAACTGAGAATTGGACTATGTTGAAGCAAAGTATATTTGAATAGATATTTTCAAAATGAATGGATAGTTGTTTTTTTAAAACAAATCCTATATTCCTTAACATTGACATTATATTTTCCATTACACAAATATCATTGGAATGATGAATGCAGACGCTTTAATACAGAAAGTAAAAAAAATTGGTCAAAGTCCCAACAAAATTTGCCTAATCCCGTCAAAAGTATCGGAATCTGGGCCACAAGTAACCATTTTTCTTTTCCGAAATACAAATATCTGTTATGAACGCTCTTTAAAAATAAGAAAATAATAACGAAAACCCGCTTTTTTTTTTTATTTTTTTTTTTTAAGGATGGGAAATCATCAAATGACTTCTTCCGCTCTGGGTGGAGCGGAAGGGCGTGTCAGACTCTTACTGACTAAAACCCATCCGTGTTCCTTCTAAAGCCCTTTGCGTTCCAGGGCCGCGGTGACTCTTTCGAACAGATTCCGCAACCCTGGCAAGCTCTGGGCCTAGCGGGCCCCGTCTTCTATGCTACGCAACGAAAACCCGCTACGCATATAATTTTATTAGACTACAAAATTGCAAACTGTAACAGCACAATAGTATAGTTCGTAAGAATACACATAAAACTTATAAGAAACGCAACGTCTACATAGAACAAGCGACACACTCGCATCTTACTGAATGATGCTCGGTGCAAGCGCAGTACATTCTTGCATAGTTTTCTTTCGTCATCTGCAAATTAAAAAGGGAGAGATGAAATCCAAAATATCATGATAATCATCAATTATTTCAACTAGTAATTTATCTATCTATGCAATTGTCTGCATATGTTTTACTGCTGAGCAAAGGCCTCTCTTTTCTACATTCACGAGTCTCCGCTATTTGATAAGAGTCAAATTCATCCCTCCATCCATCCGACTCTTTAACTGCTCTGTCAGTCCACAGCTGATCTGACCTTCAGCAAACGTGTTTGACCCTACATACGATTAGCAGCTTTCCAAATAACATTTATGAATGCAGAATACGGTCCAAATTTTAACACACAAGAATATTATCAATGTTTCATTTATATTATGTATTATGAAATTACCTAAACAATTCGACTTCAATATAAGTGCACAAGAATCTTGAACTTTTTGCATAGCAGAGTAGAATTTCTCGCATTTCAGGATCGCCATTGTTGTCCATGCAAAATCCTTGATGAACCAGTAGTAAATTATACACGACGCCAAAAATGCTTTATCCTAAAACATAATTAAACGTTTCAGATGATAATTTGATCGAAAGAGAATTATGAGTAGCTAAGTTCACTCAGTTTTATCTATAGGATAACAAACAAAAATATTAAGAAAGACTACAACTAGAGATCAAAAATAATAGAAAAACATCTAATAACTACTGGAAGTTGCAAGCGCGCATATTAAGAACTTCGTACGTGCAAAACCTGGATATCAAGCCTAACAGAAAACTTTACTTCATCAACCTACATAGAAAACATTCTCAAGATAGCAACAAATATCATGAAAAAACCGAAACCATAATTTTCCACTCTCAAAACGAAATAAATACTGACTGGAATGAAATAGAAATAGATTGGGAAATAAAGAGACTGAAATCTGAGAAGAGTCTTAGTCCAAAAGGGACAAATGAGGCATTAAAACTGGCAAGGACACTACTGACACCAATAATAACCTACTTATTCAACATTATAAACAAAGAGCAAAGAGTCCCTGAACAATGGACCAACTCGAATATTATTAAAATCGACAAAAATCAACCGGTAGAACAGGCAGGTTTTCGTAGAAGATGCTCAACCGTAGACCATATCCAAACTTTGGAGAGCATAATAGAGAAGAACAAGGCATTACTTAACCTTTATAGATTATCAAAAAGCTTTCGACTCAATTTCACACAATTCAATATGGGTTGCACTGAATAACATAATAAAAAAACATCTACGAGAAAAGCACAAGTAGAGTCAGCCTAGAAACAAGTGATCCGGAGATAAAAATCAAAAGAGGCGTAAAGCAAGGTGATCCTCTATCCCCCAACCTCTTCATAGCCGTATTAGAGATGATATTCAAAAAGCTTGGCTGGGAAAATCTGAGTATATAAATAAATGGGAAACACCTCAGTCATTTGCGTTTCGCTGATGACATAATCTTGTTTTCTCAATCAAGTGCACAACTAGAACAAATGATCCATCATCTACAAGTAGAGAGCGCACGTGTGGGACTAAAGATGAACCTGCAAAAAAAAAAACTGATGACAAACTCTTTAAAAGCACCAAAAAGTAAGGTAACGAAAATCTGGAATATGTAGATACTTATATATATACCTGAGAAAACGTGTATCATTCCACCAAAACAATAACATAGAGGAAATAACAAGAAGAATAAATATGTCATGGCAAAAATACTGGGCTCACATAGAAATATTGAAAGGAGACATGCCACTTTATAAGAAATAGAAAGTAATAGATAGTGGTATCCTTCTATGTATATCGTATGGCTCACAAAAATGGACATACACAAAACTGGCAAAAGAAAAAACAAGAAAATGCCAAGCAGCCATGGAAAGATCCATTCTTGGAATACGAAAGAAAGATAAAGTACGTCACACAAAGATAAGAGAACGAACAAAACAATTGGATTTCTACTTCACTCTTTGAATGAAATAAAAGTGGAAATGGGCAGGACATCTAAATAGAATTGAAGATGACCGGTGGACGAGTCGTATGGGAAGTAGCCGAGGAAAAAGAAAGCGAGGAAAACCATCAAGAAAATGGGTCGACGATAATTATGGAGATATAGCGAGAGAAACATGGCAAATAAAAGCGAGAGGTAGAAAATAATGGAGGAGGCCTTTACCCAATATAGGGGTTGTATTCTGATTATAAAGAAACCAAATCAAAAATGTTATAATAACATTAGAAAAACAAATTCATAAAAAGTTAAAATAGGATTTTAAAGAACGAAGAATTGAAAGTGATTTAATTTGAATTGAATAATATAACTGCATCATCATCTTCCTGCCCTTATCCCATGTTACTTGGGGTCAGCGCAATATGTTTTTTCTTCCATTTTGTCCTGTCAGCCCGTCTCGCTATCACTAACTCCCTTTTCTTTACTTTTTTTTTTTCGTTTCACTCCTAACACAATTCATCCATCTTTTCTTTGGCCTCCCTCTCCCTGTCCATCCATCCAAATTTATATTCATAACTCGTTTAGTTACGTGCATTTCATTCCTCCTCTTCACATGACCATACCAAGATAAGCGGTTACCTTTTAACTTTTTTTTTCTTTTTTTTTGTAAATTGGTGCCAGTAACGTGGCGCCACTTTTACGCTACCTCTAATGAACTCATTTCTCATTTTATCCATTCTCGATAATCCACACATGCATCTTAACATTCTCATCTCCGATACACGCAATCTTTTCTCATCCGTCTTTTTCACAGCCCAACATTCTGATCCATACAGTATGACAGGTCTTATCACGGATTTTGCCCTTCAACATATACATGATAATAAAATAATTGTAAAACAGCATGGAAAAATTAAGAAATAATAAATGACTTATTTAAATTCTAAATTTAACGTTTGGTATCTTGATGAACCTTTGGAGGCGATGAAAAAAAAAAAAAATTACCTACAATTAAAAAAAAATCAATTCCATTCCATAGGACTTGATCTGAACTTTTCCAAATGCGTTTTTTTTTTATCTGACAATACTGACAGACTATTCACACTTCCAAATTCAACACAATGGCCTCTGGGTCTCCAATCTTTGAGAATTCTTTTCCAAATTTTGAAGAAAAAAAAATACAAAATTTTAATGACGTTTCGGAAAGATTGCTCCAAGTTAACATGCGTTTGGCCATCACTTTTATTCGTTATTGCTATTTCGGGCCAAAATTAATATATTTTCTTCGTGCTTACCATTTATGGAAACACCCTTTTAGACAAAATGGACCAAATAATCAAGTATAAGCTTACTTTAATTTAAATTTTTTTAGCTTGGGCGCAAGCAAATCTTCCCATCCGTATGGGAGGCTTCGGCGTCCGCAAAATTACCAGTAGTTAACCGGCTTTTATATCCTCGAAGCACGACACTGATAAATTAATCAGGAATATTCTATCTTCTACACTGATTGATTTTGGTGTACCGTGCTTCACAAAAGCTGTGGAGGCCTGGAGACTTGCTTGCCCCAATTCCAATCCGCACGACTACCCTTCATCCCAGAGACGGTGGGACGAGCCGCTCTGCAGGCAAGTTCAGGAAATCCTTATTGCCACATTAACTTCTACTGCAGAGCGTACGCGCCAGCTGGCTGTGGGTGGGTGGAAGTTGGGTCTCTGGCTTCACGCACTACCGTCGTCGAAAATTGGCACCTTGTTCGACGACACTACTTCCCGCCACTCTGCCTGCCTGCGTCTTGGTGCTCCTTGTTGTTCTCCTCATCGCTGACCCGGAGGCGAAGTTGTCAACAGCCTCGGACACCACGGCCTGTCATGCAGCCGTAGCGCAGGCTGTATAGCGCGGCAGTTATATTTTCGAGCCGTTTGGGGTTAAAACTCTCGGGTCGTTGGGTCCAAGTCCGCATAACTTGTTTAAAGAACTTAGTTGACACTTCGCGTGACCCAAAGGCTGGCTTTTATCTTGGTCAAAGAATAAGCATTTCCATACAACGTGGCAATGCCGTCAGTCTTTTGGGTACACTTCCAGTTGACAGCAATGCGGATAAATTTTTTGACGCCATATTTTAAATAAATTAACCCTAAAATATGGCGTCAAAAAATGACTAGACTTCTAGTGTATGTAGTGAGTATTTATTAAAACGGTTGTACATGTCATAAATATATGTAAATAAAAAGATATTGTACGTTTCAAAATCAATAAAGATTTAATTATTTATATTTATTTAAAAATACTCACGTATTTATTAGCCGTCATACCTGCTTTCATCATGTCAATAACCAGTTGGACGTTTATCAGAGCTTGAAGTAACATTTCCATAACAATGTAGAAAACAATCTAAAAAGTAACAATATGGAATAAGTTTATCAGAGAAAAAAAAAAAAACAATATAACAAAAGCAAGATACTAACAAACTGCTGGGAACATACTTTATGTAAATCATAACACTGTAATATATCTACGTAAGCCTGAAAACATTTTTTGTAATACGTTCCGTCAAGGGTGCCTTCCCTTTCTTTAGAATGTAACGCTCTGATGTTCCATAGACTAACTTTATCTTCCAACAATTTCATGACTCGAATGAAATAAAGTACGTTTAGATCAAAAAACACGATGAAAATGCAACTGAATGTTGTAGAAAAAGTCATATGTAACAAAACGGAAAAACTAGTAAAAGCAATAGCGTTACCAAAGACCCCTACGATTGCACAAATCCAATTCAAATGAATGAATCCTCTAAAGCTGTTTTCATCATTGAGAAATCTGTGAACTCTTTGAAAAGTGAGGACGAACTTCACATTTTTTTTGGTTTGAATGATACCGAACACAAAATTAATGACGAATCCTAAACAATAGCTTATAAAATCACAATACGCATTAATTAACATGAATGTAGTAAAAGAAATGCCCAGATACTGTTTGATAGAAGTTTGTTGATAGATACGGTACACATTTGAGCCAATAAATATCAGTGTTCCAAACAAAGAAACAAAATTGGAGACGAGATTATTTGGTGTGATAAAATCGTCTTTGATACGATATTTTGGGCAGAACATAAGGTATTGCAGTAGAGTTAAAGGCAAAAGCATTGACTGGACATCATTGTCTACCAAATTACCAAAAATTACATTTGCGGGATATTTATCTCCAAAGATACGAAGTGTCTTTATTATTTTATGAACCATGTCTAGTTCTAAAGCACACCAGACGTTCAATAATATTTAATTTAAAAATAATCTCTGGTAATTGTACTAAACGCACTTATGTAATTCACATCACCGATCAAATTAATTTTATAAATATATTTTGTTACATTTGTTACGTTTAATGGGTGTTTGTTATGTTGGCTGTCACTTACTTGATGACTATTATGTATTTGCATAACATCCAATAGGGTATTACAATAATTATTATATAACTATATTACCAATAGGGTGCGGATAGATTAAATCAAATTTTTTTTTTTCCATCTAGTAATAGATAAAATATGATTTGATTAAGTCCGTCCGTTGATTTAAAAAAAATATTGGACACGTATTTTTTACCATTTCAACTCGATACAAAAATTATAAAGATATAGCGCATGATAGTTCTAGAGCGGGGGCTTTTTTTAAGGATAGGAAATCATCAAATGACTTCTTCCGCTCTGTGTGGAATGGAAGGGCGTGTCAAACTCTTACTGACTAAAACCCATCCGTGTTCATTCTCAAGCCCTTTGCGTTTCAGGGCCGCGGTGACTCTTTCGAACAAATTCCGCACTCCTGACGCCCGGGGCGTCTTCGTCTGTTGCGGAGGTTGGGGCGAAGGCCTTGTCTCTCCCTCGCGCGGTCCGCCTCCTTCTTCGCTAGCATTACTGCTTCGCAGAAGGAGGTGACTGCTTCCCAAGCCTCCTCGCTTCGGACCATGGATTTAACCAGGGCCAGTCGCGAGAGATCAACGCCCTCGATCGCCTCGACGAGAGCACGGCGGTGCTCCTTCCAAGCAGGGCAGACCTCCACCGTATGCTCCACCGTGTCCTCCGGGCGAATCGTGGCGACATCGTGTAATGACTGGCCGCACTGGTTAGCTTCAGGCGATTGAGTTTGCGTGATTGGTGGCCACACTAACATCGTGCTTGATTGCGCGACAACCATGACACTGATTCCGGTAGCACCATGCAGTGGCATTTGTTTCGTGATACGAAGAAGACGTAGCTACGTCGTACTTGTAGCTATGGATTTTTTTGACCCATGTAAAATTGATTTTATTTCATTCCATAATTTAGCTTTCACAACCTTATCTTATATGTTTCGGGTGTTTCGACGTCCAAATAGGCGGTGAAGCTTGAACAGCAGATATAATTTTTTCCACATTTTCGATCGACCTATCTATTCTAATAAAAATCACTTGGTCGGTTGAGCGACCAAATCAAACTACTTTGTTTCCATCGCGCAAAGTCTCTTCGCAACTTTTCGCGCATGCATATCGCGCTCTATGGCTTCAGTTGAGTGGGGCAGTGGGGCCACCACATGCATTGCTGCTTATTTTGATTATATAGATCGCGCCAAGTCGCTGTCGTATCGCCGTCAATCGCATGAAAATCATGTGGCCCAGGTGATCGGCGAAAAAATCATTCAGTGCGAACACTCTGGTTAGCTGTGTAGTACATTTGATAATTTCGCAAAATAGAATCAAATTAATTTCGCATATCACCGCGGCGGTACGGCCAATGCCATTGTTTATAAAAGTTTTTTCTTGCGTCGTCGCCATCGTGTCGCCGTCGCGTCGTTGCTCCAGTGCGGCCGGGCCTAATAAAATGTCATGAAAATGTTTTTCGGTTTCCAAGTTGGTGCCAGTAATGATGATGATCTGCACATTTGCTGACAAAGGATGGGTGTCAGTTGAATGGTCGTGGTGGGAACTACGGAACCCTAAACTGTGCATGAAATACGTGACGCCATGCGACGCACTTGGCCGGTTTTTTATTTAGTCAATAGGTTTAAATGACTTAATAAACGTTACTTTATTGCTGTAATAAGTTTGTTGATGAAACCATGAAACAGTATTGGAATTTGAACAAGAAATTACTTTAATGAGACCAAAGTGTTTATACACCTTATCGATTTAAGTGTCATTCGTGTGCTAGAAAGCTACAAAAAATGATGTACTAAACATGGAGAAAAATCGTATTTTCACAAAGGAATATTCTGTGGACGTTTCTCCAAAAAATAAAGTGGACAAAGATGTGCAGTCGATGCTTTTACCGTTCAATCTATTGCAGTATCTAATGTTTTGTCCCAACTATCGTATCAAAGACAACGTTTTAATTCCAAATAGTTTATTTTCAGTTTTTGTTTCTATCTTTGGTTCGCTTGTATTCAGTTTTACAACCATCAACCGTGCCTATACGCTTTACTTTTACAAAGAATATCTCGGAGACACTATTTTCATGTACATTGTCGCCTATTACGACTGTTTCTACAATTGTTTGGGATTCACTATTAATTTGGTCACCGGAATCATCCAAACTAAAAGTAACATACATTTTGTCTTGACTTTTCAAAAAATACACAGATTCCTCAACGACCAACCAAGTTTTAGACGAATCATAATTTGGAATTGGATTACTGCAGTTTCGGCGCTGACTAGCTATGTCTCTGTGTTAACGTGTTTTGTCTGCAAGTTACATTTATCTTTCTTTAGGATAATAAGCTGCTACTTTTATGTTTTCTTTGATTTGAAAGTATCTTACCTCATTCGAGCTATGACAATGTTGGAAGAAAAAGTTCATTTATGGAATACTCAAGCTTTAAGTTCTGGAGTTAAAGTCATGAATGGCACACATGTCGAGGATTTTAGCAAGAAAATGTTTCAGGCTTACGTTGATATACTGAAGTGTTATGACAGTCAAATAGGTTGCTTTCGCTATTTCGTAAGTAAGTTTGCCTTGCCGTTTGTTGGATTCAATATTGAAAAATAAAACTAATATCGAATTTGTAATTTTTCAGCTACTTTTTTATACTTTACAAGTGTTAATTCACGCTTTGGTTTACATACAAGTATCAATCGAAATGTTACTGAGAGGATCGACGAACTTCGTAAGTAATAAATAATATTTAGTGATATAGAAAGGAAAAATAAAATGAGGAAATGAGGTCAGGTTTAAGAGAGTTTTTCCATGTCTCTGTATATTTTTGTTTATCACTGTTACGCAAAAACATGTCTGCTCCAGTTATTCTTTTGTATTCTAGCAACTTATTATACCATTTTTTTAAGCAAATAAATATTACTCTTATTCTTAAAAACTGGCCAAGTGCGAGTCGAAGTCGCGTGCAAAGGGTTCCGACTGAATCTCATTTTTGTAATATTATATTTCAACACTATGGACTTCTTTTAGGGTTCTGTAAGTAAACAATTATAATCTGCATTTTATCAAAATTTAAAGCTCAGTAGTTTCCGTGATAAGGGGGAAGAATGGTAATTTTTCGTCTTATTTCTTGAAAATCTTAAAAACTATTTTTTTTTTTTTTTTTTAATATATAATTAAAACCTTCAGGTTTTAATTACATTATTATCAAATTAAAGGGCTTATTATGAGCAATAAGTCCTTTAATTTGATAATTATGTCAAAAGTTACAGTTTCAAAAACTTTTTTTTATTTCTAGTAGGTTCCAAAAGTAACTCCCATACTCAAAATTTATTTATTGACGTAATGCGTCCGTGTTTGGGTCATAGAAGTTCATATATGTACCATTTCAACATAATCGGTCCAGGAGATTCGGAGAAAATAGGCTGTGACATACGGACAGACAGGCATACATTTTTTATCGCCCGGTATCCATCGATCAGCAAAAGCTAAAACACCATTTTGTAGTAACACTCTGATACATAGTTTTCATACTCCTCTTATAAAGAGGAGGCCCTCTTTATAAGAGGGAGTTTATTCTAGGACATGACGATCGTCATGTCCTAGAATAAAAAAAATAGATTCTTAATTGATGATTGTTATTGTTGTTGTTGTCGGTTTTCATAATAAAGAGTATTCTATTCTATTCTATTGTTATCCTTTTGCGTTTTGGGTGTGAAAAATAAATATTAGGTATATTTTGTTTCAGGATTCAGAAGTTCTAGCTTCACTGTCTATATACATATGGGTGGTAAAAGATTTGTCGTGGCAGACAATACTGAGCAGGCAATGTGAGAAATTCTACAAAGCTATTCAAAATGTTCAAGACACTTGTGCACTTATTTTAAAGTCAAATTGTTCAGGTATTTTTTTGAAAATACATTTAAATAGAAGTAGCTAGGTTTTTACTGTACGTGTAGACTAGGGAAATAATAACACATGCCAAATTTTTTTTTGGATTGGGTATGAGTACAGAACCAGGTGAAGTTAAATTCATATTAAACATTTCATATTTGATTCAGGAGGTTGTGGCCAAGTAAAAACAGCGTCACGGGTCGGTCTGTGGATAATATAATCATTTTATTTATAATAATGTTTTTATTTCTTACCACAAATAACAGAGAAAGTAGTTAAATAGTATAAAGACACAATTTTATAAATAATTTGTGGAAGACTGGTGCCTAAACTAAGTTTATTACAAAACCTGTATGTCAGGTCACCAGGCCCCCTAAAAAAGTTTTACATTATTATTATTGTACTGGGGACGATCTGATTCGCATATAATATTCAAATAAAAATTTCATACATTATTATATAATGGATGGGTCCATCTTAACATAATTATCGAGAATCCTCCGTGCCTCGGAAAGCACGTTAAGCCGTGGTTTCCGACTGTCATTTGTAGATCTTTGGCAGTCGTTACGGATTGTCATAAGCCAGAAAATCAGTCTTCAGTCTTGCGAAGAAGTGCCGTGTTGTTACTCAGATAATACGTTGTGGAGGTCTGGTAGGCAGCCGCTCCACATAAAATATGGTATTTCCCTGAATCTGGTTTGACTGTAAGCTGACCCTAATATAGTTAGGAAAAGGCAAGGCAGACGATAATTTCAGCTTTGATTGAAGAAATCATCGCTGTATTGCCTGTAATTTCTCTCTAATAGCCAAAACTAACGCCAGAAATTTAATTTAATTATCCCTAACGCTTACGACATTTCATGCTTTGGAAGTAACCCTTAGTAAACTAACGTAGAGTAGGAACTCCTTTAGATAGATAGATCGATAGAATATACTTTATTGTGCACCAAAAATATTTGCACAACTCTTGCACAATGGCCGTCTTATCGCTGATAGCGATATCTACCAGACCACTTTTGAATGGACTGATATATAATTTAAAAAGATCTCCGGTGGACTGATATTTAATCTATGTATTACACTATTACAAAAAATTATATATTTGCAAATCCGTGCCGTTTTCCAGACTCAAACTCCATTCGGTCCGTAAAATCACCCTAATTGTAAATGTAAAGGTGAATCCCGGGGCACGCCACTATTGTGGCGGTAAGACCCCTCTTTGAGGAGTGGCTGGAGAGGCGCCACGGCGTCCTTGACTTCGATCCTTAAAAAAAAAAAAAAAAAAAGGTGAATCCCGACTATATAACAAAAGTATATTATACCTAAAACAATAGTACATTGTTCACCGAGAGGAGAAAGTGACCGATTACCGTCGAGGGTGTCGTTTGAAGCCCGAGCCGTAGGCGAGGGCTTTAAAACACCCAAGATCGGGAATCGCAGTTTCTCTCGAGTGATACATAGTGCTTTATACTACACCTAGAAGGAAAATAAAAAACGAAATCTTAACTAATTGAAATTTATATTGAAATTGTTGCAGTTAAAACTGAATCCTCAAACAACACACAAATTGGAAATGGCGCCAATGGCGTCTGCAATTTTCACATGTTCTTTTTTCAAATTGTTTATCCTGCCGCCGCAGGGTCGCACTGCCAGCCCGACACCATCCAACACACAGCTAGTGGCCAGTGTCATTTTGCGAACTTGGAGATAAAAACTCACTGTAAAAACTTTTTGGCTTTTGATATTTAGGTTACCGGCGCATAGTCTTACCCAAAATTAAAAAAGAAAAACCACGTAAGAAATGGATTTTCATACACTTTTCTCTCCCGCTCAGATGCATTTTCTCCCCGCATATTTGTTCGATATGCAATGACGTACTTTCTACCGTAAATTTGATAAAGTATCAAGGTACTTTCCAAGCAGGTGTAGTATAAAGTTATTAAACATGTTTTATTCGTGTTGACGATTTACACGGTACAGTTTTGTTTCATATTTCAATGTTATATGGCAATGTTAAATGCTTGCGTGCGTTGCTCATGCTAGCCTGGTGGGCAAGGCGACCTGAGCCCATCATTAGATCATTGGATATTTAGTGCGTGTACCCCTTTCTGTTTTTGTTTCCACTTTGCGTCTATGTACACATAGTATAAGGTAGTCAATAAGTACTTGGATGGGAAATCATCAAATGACTTCTTCCGCTGTGGGTGGATCGAAAAAGGCGTGTCAGACTCTTACTGACTAAAACCCATCCATGTTCCTACTAAAGCCCTTTGCGTTCCAGAGCCGCGGTGACTCTTTCGAACAAATTCCGCAACCCTGGCAGGCTCTGGCCCTAGCGGGCCCCGTCTTTATGCTGAAATTCTGTTCAATCTCTGGAACTACTTACCAGTCGGTTTTACATAGCAGTTTGGCAAACGATAATATGTGTATTTTTTCCATGTTCTTGAATAAATAAATGAATAAAAAAAATATGTCGACGTGTTATTTAGCATAAGTTATACAACATGTGTTACTTTTAAAAGTAATACATTTTAGTTTTATTTGACAGATGACGAAAGAAAACTGTGCAAGAACGTACTGCGCTTCCATCGAGTATCATTCGGCAAGCTACGTGTTTGTGGCCTGGGGCTCTAGACAAGTGTCAATCGCTACGAAGCGTTTCGATTTCGATAGCGTTGGCGTGACGAAGGATCGCTTCGGCTTCGATTCGATGCCGCTTGTCAATATTTTGGCGATTGCGCTTGTTCAATAAAAACTATTGTTCTAGTTTATGGTTTTCGATGACGGACATGTCAAACATGGTTCAAAACATTATTTTATATTGTGAAATTGATAATTTTATTGGCAAAATTGAACCGACCGTCTACAAAATCCTATACTAAATATAATAATCTAGGTAAGTGAATCGTTTGTGCATAATTTAAAAGCGGTACATGTGCTTAAACTTTTATTGTGAAACCAATTTTTTCTAAGTTTCTGCCTGTTTATTTATAGAAAGAAAAGGAATATAAAGTACGCGCCAGCTATTCGTAAAATTAATCTACTGGAGCCTGGTTTCGTCTTTTCACTGAAGCCTGGAAGGTAAAACGTTTAAGTTGCTGGTTCTATCCCAATATATGTAAGTGAATTTTATAAACGCAATAGTCCATCGTATATTCAGTGTTGATTCGCATAGTACGTGTAAAGCGTGCTATTGGTACACTGCTGATGATCCCTTCGGGGAAAGGTAAGTTAATAACGGTTGCGTTCCGTTACCTTCGTAACTACTATTTAAACAAGTTGTAAAATGGTGCTAGTTTTAAAGATTAGATTAATTGCAAAGTCAGGAATCCCATTCTTGTTGTAATTTTAATTTGAATTGTAACCGATTCTGTCTTTCCTTCCGTGTTGCAGCTATGCATCTCAGAACCATTTTCCCGAAAAACCTTGAACATGAAGAACCTTTGTAAAATTGTATTGTTTTTCAGGTGTACGCCACCATCACCTGAACCAATCGTGCCAACCATCTCTACCATAAGTACACCAGCCAGTCAGTAACTGATACTAGTGCTATTACAAATATCGTGAAAAAACATTTATTAATGACAGCAAGAATAACCTCTAATAGAAACTACAGGTTTCTCATTCCTGGAAACCTAATCTTTTTCATACAATGCATTTGAGGTGGATACTTTAAGAAAACCTCGATATTAAGGGTTTACTTTATATACCTTTTAATTATTATTTTGTAAATAAATACAAAAAATTAAATTTTTAATTTTATTCATGCTGCATAGTTATTTGTAATGTCCATAAAAAAATCATTCCATTCAAGATTCAATCTAGTTCAGTCATTCCTTAATAGTGTACATGGACTATGTACTATAATTATATATATCTATGGGTCTACACAGATTTGCATCGGAGTGCGTGACAGATAAATGGGGGCCACGATACTGGATCCCATTTATGCAGTTCGACACTCACTTAATAATATTCTTATAGGGTAAAAGCCGGATAGTTGCCACACTTTTTGTAAAAATATATATAATTATTATATATTTAGTTAGTTGTCACTTTATTCATAAAACGGGTAGGTACTTTGGTTTATTATCTTCAAATTTGTGAAAGTAAAGAACAGTATTTTTCATATTTCCAGAATATTGGCGATTTTTGTCGACCTCTAAATTTTGTGACATCTATCCCATATGGGGAATAGTTGCCTAATCCATATAAATTACGTTTAGGATAGGTGCCCCGCCGAGAAAGAGGACTTTTAACGCGCAAAAACTTTGATCGCACCTTGCCTTCCCATGCCATCGCACAGACACATGCAACACGGTCTACTTAGTGGTTGTTGTAGAGTGTCACGATTGATAAATAAAATAACATGTTATTCATCCGCGAAACTAGAGTAATTAAAATCGAGGCTACTGTACCCCTGGCGCAACTATCCTGGTTTTACCCTATATATGTATTTGTTTAGAAGTATAGAACCGAATTAAACAATATGTATGTAAAATTAACATTAAAACAGCGGGGAGGGGTCCACTCAAAATAGAAAATTCTCCAAGCGTACAATGCGACAACAAAGTTTGTGGACCGCTGTGTTAGAACACAGCGGTCCACAAACTTGGCCAAATTCTACGATATGGCGACAACAAATACAGATATTAATTGTTGTAATTTGACAATTTCATGATGTGACCGCTTCAATCCTAACTTGGAACACAGGGTTTAAAGGAACCTAACATGAATTGTATGATGCCATCCAATTTGAAGCTATTTAACCTATCCGTGTCGGGGTGCCCTAAGTTCCCTCAAATGTAACCTAAACTAACTTCGGCCATACAATGAAGTGGCCAATTCTTCGATATGGCCACGACGTACACAAACCCACATCCCATAAATGTCAGTGAATGTCCATGTCACCGGAAAATGGCAAACTCCGTAAGATTTTAAAATAACTTGAGAGATGTAAACTCTCGATAAATTGTCCACAGAACATTTGAAGTAATTTTTTACTCATCAAAATTTTATAGTCTCGTAATTTATCTGTTTTGGTGTGATAGTAAACCTGAAAACAAGGCTTTCATTGGTCTGTTCAGATATAAGCTCACACCAATGTGGCGCCAAGTTTCCAGTTTTACTACTAACCAAAACAAATAAATTGTAGACCAGAGTGCTGATTGGTCGCCAGTTTATGTCAGTCCAAAATTTCTCGGACCGGCACGGAAATAATATAGACTATCAAATTTTGATGCGTAAAAAAGTATTCCAAATTTTCAGTTGGCAATTTATCGAGAGTTTACAACCTCTCAAGTTGTTTTATAATCTTACGGAGTTTACCATTTTCCGGTGACATACGTCAAACGTTATCCATACTTCAAAATTTAAAGGTGGGTACTGACCAGTCTTACGGGGCGTAATGTAATGCATATGTTACAAAGAGAGCATTTGTGAGGTCAGTTCGTGGAAACGAGCAAGAACATGCGAGCAAAGAGCCGATCGTGGCTCGTTTTGAGTGCTCCGCCTGTTGTCGATTTTTTGGCAAATCTCTTCGAGTGTTACGTGGTTCAGTCAGTACACTGCGACAAGTCGTGACGAGTGCAACTTGAGCCACACGCATCGATATTTGGCTATATTGTGTTTATTTCTTGTAAATAATAGAGTAGGACAAAGAAAATTTCAACAATAATTTAGTAGAATCTAAGATCCCAACAACCTCTTCGCCAAACATCGTGATTGCCAGTGTCTTGCGGATCATGAGCATGGGCGAGCAAAGAGTTTGAAACGAGCATGTTGCACGAATTTTAGGACACGGCTTAATGTTACGTGCTCGCCTAGAATGGTACGTTTTGGTGGATATCCACTATGTTCGCGAGCCTCTTGCGCTCCGCGCTCCTTCCAGCAACTGCTCCACATAATGGATACGTTTGCGAACTAAGTGCGAACCAAGTTCGCAAACACATCCACTATGTGTAACAGTTGCTGGAGCGCGGAGCGCAAGAGGTGCGTGAACATAGTGGGTACACACCATAATGGTCCGTAACACAGGTCACTACCCACCTTTAGGGATCATGTGACTTTTCGATAGCGCTGTCAAATCTAAGAGATCACGTGACTTTTCGATAGCGCTCACGTCAAATGTAAGGGATTGACCACGTGACTTTACGATAGCGCTTGTCAATCTCATACATTTTTGATATTCTGACATTCATCAGCGAAAACGATTGTCAAAAGTTCAAAATGTTATCTGAATATGTAAAACTTGTATGAAATTAAGCGCAAACACAGAAATATAAGCATTTAATACGCAGAATTATAAATGCATTATGTATCTATAACATTTTACTTAGTTAAATTAGGAGGCCGACGTACGGTTTCTTCTTACACGAGTTTTACCGCTGAAGCTTTCCAGCACCCATGGAGTAGTGCAATCCTGTTGGAATAGGTGCGACTTAGTGGTTGGTGTAATTGATTTGTTGCATTTAGCCGACGTACATCGTCAGCTAAAGGCAACAATCCAATTAATATTGTTTTTGACCAAACCATTGCAAGCCGGATGATAGGGTGCTTCAAGACGACGCTGAGCCCTTCCGGTCGTTCCCGGTCGTTTTTCACTTGCTCCGTTTTTAATTAATTATCTTCACTTTTCAATATTGGCAAAAATTAATAGTATTTTCTCAAAATCTAAAAACATCTTCCAGCATTAACATTGACAGAATAATTTTGGCATTTAACATCAAATTCAATAACCATGACAAAGACAATATTTTGACAAAGAAATTAGATACTCTTTTCGCTTTTCTCCAAAAAGTATTTTTCTGAATTACTATTAAGTTTAATTAAATTGCAGTGTTACAGATGCATGCTTCTCCGAATTCGTTGCGTTTGGCACTTTGGGGGCAAAATGTACCTTAATTATTATCCATTACCTATGTATGCCAACAGTTTCATAATTAGAAACGTAGATTAACAGCCATGGTTAAAATAAGTAGTACCTACGATTAACTTATTTCTTGGTTTTCAACCATGTCCTACTTCTTTTCGAGTAAACCTCTTAGAAAAAACTGGACAAGTGCGAGTCGGACTCGCGTGCCAAGGGTTCGGAATGAATTCAATTTTTGCAAAATGATATTCTCAATTCTCAATTCTCAATTCTCAATTCTTTATTGCGTACCATATTGTATAAAGTTGTTAGGAAATAATTATATTAGTCACAATTATGGACCCTGTCGGGCACAGCATAGAACAAGTAGGAGAGAGGAGGAAGAACACTGAGTGATTAATGTGATAACTTTTATTAGATATTTGTTAGTTTTACTGGTTTATTAATGCAGAATTTAATTTAGGAATTATTATGATTGTTTTATAAATTATATAGGTATTTTAATTAATTTAGTAACATTGTAAAAACAATTTTTATTATTATTTTACTAACTTATTATTATTTATTATGTAATTATTATTTATTATCGGTAAGGTAAGTAATTTATTGGACGCTTCGTATTTATTTAGAAATTAATTTTTACGTTTAATGAGTAGGTAGTGAGCTTTAATACACAACATTTATAGATATAAATAGATAGTTGTGAATTTTATAATTTATCACTTAAGTATTCGCTTATACTATAGTAGCATTTGTTCATAAGGAAATGCTTCAATTTATTGACAAAGACATTATATTTATCTATATTCTTGATTGGCTCGGGTAACTTATTATACATTTTTATGGACATGACAAAGGTACTATTGGAGTGCATTTTTAGTCGCGATGTTGGTAAGTTTAGTCTATTTTTATGTCGTAACATAATTTTTGTTTGTATGTCCTCTCTTTTTGTAAAGAATTCTGGGTACTTATGCACGAACTTACAAACTTCAAATATATAGAGACAGGGTAGCGGTAGAATCTTTAATTCCTGAAAGTGAGGTTTACAGCTATCAGTGGCTTCAATATTTACTATGATTCTAATTAGTTTTTTTTGTAGGGTAAATAGCGTAGGCGCGTCGGTGCTGTTACCCCACAAGATTACACCGTATTTTAACCATGCGTAGGCGTACGCGTAGTACGTTACGAGTGCAGTTTTGAGGTCGGTAGTTTTTTTGATCTCGCGGAGAGCGTATGAAAATTTGGATATTTTTGCTCTTACTTTCTGGATGTGTGACTTCCAATTTACATGTGTATCAATGTTTAAGCCTAGTAGGGTGAATTTATCAACTACTTCTAATTTATTATTTTTAAAGCTAAAGTTTATATGTATTGGTATTTTTTGGCGAGGATGGAATGATATTATTTTAGTTTTATTAAAGTTTATTTCTAGATTATGTTCAGTCATCCAGTTTGTTGTCGAATCTAGTATGGAATTCAATTTATCATTTAGATTGGAGTTATTATCGCATGAGGTAAGTATAGAAATGTCATCTGCAAACAGGACACATGGCTCACTTATATTATTAGGAAGGTCATTTACGTAGACAAGAAATAAGAAACACCCTATTACGCTTCCTTGCGGGATTGAGGCGGTTATTTGTTTGCTGTCGGATCTGATTAATTCTATTTCATTTTTGCTGCTGTTATAATGTTCAATTTCTACTATTTGTTCCCTGTGTTTCAAATAAGAAACAAACCAGTCATAACATTTGCCGCGGAGTCCTATACTGTATAGTTTATGTAATAGTATGTCAAATTGCACTTTGTCATATGCTTTAGTCATATCAAGCAGAAGACCTATCGCGTACTTTTTATCATTGATGATGTCAAGGGCTTTTTGAATATATTTATAAACGGCCAAGATAGTGGAGCGGTTTTTGCGGAAACCGTTTTGGCAGTCATTAAATATATGATATTTTTCACAAAACGCATATACTCTATTACACATGGCTTTTTCAAATATTTTGGAAGCTGTCGGTAAGAGGGCAATTGGGCGGTAGTTATTCGGATCTGTTTTATCATTCTTTTTGTGAATAGGTTTTATAAGAGCTTTTTTCAAGAGATTGGGAAAAGCTCCTTCTTCAAATGATTGGTTTAATAATTTATAAAATGGTAAGGTTAATTCGTCAGCACATTGTCTGAATAAGGAAGGTGGAAGTTCATCAACGCCGTGGCTATTTTTATTTTTCAAATTTTTTATTAATGTGTTCACCTCGTAAGGCTCAATTGGGCTGAGGAAGATTGTATTCTCTGTAGGGCATACAACTGAAGATCCTTTCGGTTTAGCGTTTGAGTTGTTCGTAGCCTCCCCGATAGAAGCAAAGAAATCGTTAAATATGTTTGCTACCTCTTTGGGTTCAGAAGTTACGCTATTATTCGTTTGTAGGGTTATTCTACATTTCTCACTTGCTATTTTTTTGTTTGTACGTTCATTTATTATGCTCCACATTGTCTTAACTTTATTATTAGATTTAGTCATTTTACTTTTGTAGTGTAGTTTTTTTGCTGTTGTTACCGTCTTCTTTAGAATTTTTTCATATTTTTTGTAATATTGAGTTAATATCGTATTTTTGGTTTTAGTTGTTAGTATTTTTAATAACCTTTTATTTTTGCAAGAGTTTTTTATGCCTACGGTGAGCCAGTATTTTTTAAATATTGGTTTTAACTTTATTTTTTTTAATGGTATACACTGATTTAGTATGTTAATGAGTATGTCATTAAAAGCTTCATAATTACTGTTCACATCTTTTCCAGTTGTTATTATATCATTCCAATTTATTTCTTGTAATTTAGACTTAAATTTTAAAATATTTATGTGGTTGTAAAATCTTTTCTTCACATACCAAACGATTTTCTTTGTTTGTTTAGGCAAGTTTAAATGTAAAATGGTGCTATTATGGTCTGAAAATCCAAGTTCCTCTACAGATGTGTACATATCTTTGAATTTGAAATTTGTAAATATTAAATCTAAGCATGTAGTTGTGTTTGGCGTTACACGTGTCGGGCTGTTTATGTGTTGGGTAAATTTATATCCCTGCATTAGATTTATGAATTGGTTTGATTTCAGGTTATCAGATAGTATGTCAATGTTGAAGTCGCCTCCTATAATTATATTTAGTTTGAAATATTTATTGTTTATATATTTTAGAATTAGTTTTAGTTGTTGGTAAAAAACTTCTTCCTCTCTTCTATTCCAATACATTGTTAAAATTAATAAGTTTTCTTTAGGCAATTCAGTAGCACATAACTCTAGTACATATTCTATAGATTTATCTGTTATATCACTTCTATGAATGTAGTCTATATGTTCTTGGAGTAGAATACAAACACCGCCGCCTGTTCGGGTACTGCGACAGTATGATGATGTTAGTTTATAGCCGCTAATCTTAATAAGCTCCAGTTTTTCTTCTGATAGCCAGGTTTCAGAGATACATATTGCTTTATAAATAGAATTTTGGGTGATGAAAGTTTCAAGTAAATGCTGTTTGTTGTTCAGACTTTGGAAGTTTTGGAACAGTATTTTAAAAGGTAGGTCTTTGTCTGCGAAATGTATGGTTAATAGATTCATTCGACACGTCCGTGTGGTGAGATTGGTTAGTGATGCTCATCGTTCTCATATCGTTTTCCTGATAAGTTGTATCTACACCTTGTGGTTGGATGTTGTGATATTTTTTGTTGACAGATTTTCCATCAATGTATAATTGATTATTTCTTATTATTGCGTGGTGTCCGTTTTGTCTGGCCTTAAGTAATTCTTCTCTCAATTGAGCTCTTTCTTTTCGTGATTTCGCGTCTAAAAATTCTGAAACACCCAGTCCAGTTCCCTGAAAGTACTGACTGCTACTGACGATATATCTGGTCATTCTTTTGCTGAGCAATTCTATTACAAGCGGTCTATTTTTTGTGCCTTTTCTTCCTACTCGATACATACATTCTATATAGCCTGATAAGTCCACGTTGACTATGTCGCGGAATAGTTCTGTCAGTCTGTTGTATAGTTCACATTCTGGTTCTTGATAATACTCTGTGAGGCCGTAGAGTACTAGTTTGTGGTGGTGGTCTTCAGGTATATTTCAACACTATAGACTTAGCTTTCCTGTAATCTATAGGTAAATAACTATTACTGCATTTTTTCAAAATGATAGGCCCAGTAGTTTTGGAGATAAGGGGGATTGGTCATTTTACGTCTAATTTCTTGAATTAGGTACTGCAAAACTATTTATTTTAAAATGAAGAAAAAAAATTTAGAGCCCTCAAAATAAGCCCTTTGATTTTATATACCTATAATGATATATACACGGTACAGTTTGAAAAACTTTTCTAGTTAGCCCCAAAAGTTACCCCAGTACTCAAAATTGATTTATTCACGTACCGCGTACGTGTCTGGGTCACAGACGTTCAAATGTGTGCGAAATTTCAACAGCATCGGTCCAGTAGATTCGGAGAAAATTCGCTGTGACAGACGGATATACAGACTGACAGATATACAACTCAGTGATCCTATAAGGGTTCCGTTTTTTACGGATGTTCGGAACCCTAAAAACGACTCTAATTAATGAATGTTTTACTTTGAGGTTGTATAGGTATGCATAGCACCATAAACTAACCTTGCTCTGTTATAAGGCTCGCAAGGTTCCGTTCAACTGTGGAATTAGTAAGTGCATTGTACTTCTGGAATGCTTTCGAGCACCGCAAAAACAATTTTCTAACACAACCTAACTAAACCGAGTCTTTTTCATGAAAGGTGACTAGTCCATATATTAACTTGAAAAGTAGGACTCGATAGAGAAACCGAGAAAAATTGAATAGTAGGTACTATGTACTTATTTTCTCCTTGCGTCAGAGATCAAAAATTTTGAAAAAAGTTTACCACACCTTATGGAGGTATGCGATACAAAGAGTAAAGTACCACTGAACACTGAACCAGACGGTTGTTGTGTCTGGTGGGCAACTGCCCGATATTTGATATTCGGACTGTTGTATAATAATATGCATATCAAATTGCACGGAGAACTTTGCTTTTTTTTAAGGATGGGAAATCATCAAATGACTTCTTCCGCTCTGGGTGAAGTGGAAGGGCGTGTCAGACTCTTACTGACTAAAACCCATCCGTGTTCCTTCTAAAGCCCTTTGCGTTCCAGGGCCGCGGTGACTCTTTCGAACAAATTCCGCAACCCTGGCAGGCTCTGGCCCTAGCGGGCCCCGTCTTCTATGCTGACATCTCTTTGAGGCACGCGTGAAACACACCGCGCCATCGACTCGGGCCAGGTGGTGATCGGACAGCGAGCCACAGCCGCAGGCCCGCGCCTAAGGTGGCCGGGAATCGCCCTGTGACTCCCGACGCCCGGGGCGTCTTCTCCTGTAGCGGCAGTTGGGGCGAAGGCCTTGCCTTTCCCTCGCGCGGCACGCCTCCTCCTTCGCTAGCATTACTGCTTCGCAGAAGGAGGAGACCGCTTCCCAAGCCTCATCGCTCCGGACCATGGATTCAACCAGGGCCGGTCGCGAGAGGTCGCCGTCGCTGATCGCCTCGACAAGGACACGGCGGTGCTCAGCCCAAGCAGGGCAGACCTCCACCGTATGGTCCACCGTGTCCTCCGGCTGATCATCACAGTGCTGACACCCGGGCGTGTCCTCCCGCTTAATCTGAAACAGGTACCTCCCGAAACAGCCGTGTCCGGTGAGTACCTGCGTCAGGCGGAAGGTGAGGACGCCGTGGCGCCTTTCCAGCCACTCCTCAAAGAGGGGCCTTACCGCCGCAATAGTGGCGTGCCCAACGGAGAACTTTGCGCGATGCAGGATTTCGTTGGTAGTTCGTCGTAGATGGCGCTGCGGTACTTTTTGGTGCCGTACAAATTTCGTTTCTTGGTTTTTCATGTCATTTCATTCATCGGCATTGATGCCGCTACAACCTTTTAGGTTTTTTGTAAGTGAGTTTTTCTCCATTCATTAGCGGTAAAATCAATCATGTAATTGATATTTCGGCAAATATCACTAAAATTAGTTTTCATTTAAGTTTAGCCCTCATTAGAAACTACTGTTTCGGACCAAAATTGTATATATTTTCCCCTCTTTTTTTTGGTTAACTAAGGATTTGTGCGAACAGAAATTTATAAGCTGTATTTTTTTAAGTGACACTTCTTTATTGGCGGTGGAAAAAATGTTATAGTTGTTGTTGTGTATTGTTGTTTGTTTGTTGTTGTTGTTAGTTGTTGTTGTTGTAGTTGTTGTTCTTTTGTTTTTACAAAGTAAAAATGAAAACAAAAGTAGATAATTTTTCGAAAAATAAGGTCATAAAGAAGTTTCACTTCTTACGTGTGTACACTAGTACACGCACACATTTTTTTTAAATCAAAGGTCTACGCAAACAAGCCCATAACCACCAGAGCATTGAAGGAGGAGATTCAACGCTGACTCAATGAAATTCAGCAAATTTAGATAAAATAGTGCGTATGTGTGTGATTTGATATTTAACCCCATCCAGTGTACTAGGTAAAGAAAAATAAATACAATTTTATAAAAAATAACCATGTTTTCTATAGTCAAAACCTGCGTAAATTTTGAGACATCCTTTACGTAACTAATAATTCCATACGGTGATTAAAACCTAGCAGACCTCTCATAGAGCGAGGGCTTTACACATACATACAACCTCAAATTGGGTTTTTTCCATGAAAGATTCCGTAGATTTCCGAAGTGAAAAAGAATTAAGTCTATATTTTAACTAGAAAAGTAGGGCACAATAGGAAAACCAAAAATAAGTTAATAATTATATGTAGGTAGGTACTATTAAGTTTTACCATAGCTGTAAATCTATAGTTCTAATTATTTTATTGTTGACAAACGGTGCAAAGGAATCGTGGTATAATTGCCACAAGAGTCCCAAACGCAACGATTTTACGTGCTACAAACGATGCATTCGTTTGTAGCACTTAAACGGTACCTCAATTCCTAAAGAACCAGTATCAATGCTTTGACCTTGAACTCAACCACTTGAAATGTGGATGTTTTCTTATTCACAAAACCGACAGACAAATTACTCTTCAGAAATTTAATCATTTAGCACAGTGAACTTTTAGAAAAAGTTAACAACATCTTCTAGGTTCCCCTATTTCGGAAGACAGTTTTAAGACTCTGTAAGTTCTTCTCCTCCTTTTTTCATCCCACTTATAAATTAATAGCTACAGGTTTTATATTAACTTGTATCCGTACAAGCTATTAAAAACATGTAGTTAGCTATTAAGCCTCAATTAATGAAACGTAATAGTTATTCAGTAAAATACTTTTTGGAGAAAACCACAAAGAGTAATTTCTTTGTCATAATATTGTCTTTGTCATAGTTATTGAATTTGATGGTAAATGTCAAAATTATTCCGTCAATGCAAATGCAGAAATTCCAAAGATATTTTGATTTTTTGAGAAAATACTATTATTTTTTACCAATACTCAAAAGTGAAGTAATTTACTAAAAACAAAGCAAGTGATAAACGACCGGAAGGGCTCAGCGTCGTCCTACAGAATTGAGTCAACCGGCTTTCAATGGATGGTCAAAAACATACATCGTTAGCTAAAGGAAACATTCAATCACACCAACCACTAAGCTACACCGATTCCGATAGGACTGAACTACTCTCTGGATGACAAGAAAGCTTCAGCGGAAAAACTCGTCTCCAAGAAAAACCCTACGTCAGCGAAGCAAATTCAACTTAGTATATTATTATAAACAATGTATTTATAATTATGTGTATTAAATACTTGTATTTCTGTGTTTGCGATTAGTTTCATACCAGTTTTTACTTATTTACATAACATTTTGAACTTTTTACAATCGTTTTCGCTGATGAATGTCAGTAGGCGCCAGCCAAGTGACATTCTATAAGCGATGGCGACTGTCAAAACTTCAAATGTATGAGATTGACAAGCGGTATCGAAAAATCACGTGGTCGGTCCCATACGTTTGACGTTAGCGCTATCGAAAAGTCACGTGATCCTTTCCTTACATTTTCAACTTTTGACAATCGCCAACGCTTGGGACTAAGTACTTAATAATCCCATGCAGTGAACGAATCTTTACACGCCCTGTCACAGCGTTAGATAACTTTATGGCGCAATACATAGACAACCTCAAAGTAACCCCATCGTCCATCTGTTTTGCAAGCAATGTGTTTTGCCCACTGCCACTTCAGTTTGGCGATCCTTCGGGCTTTGTCGGTTACCTTAGTTCTTTTGTGGAAATCGTCATTCCTGATTCAATGACGCAAGTAAACTCCGAGCATTGCCTTGCCATTGCCCTTTGGGTAATTTTAAGCCTTCTGATGAGGCTAATATTGTGAGCGACCACGTTTTAGTTCCATGAGTCATCACTGGCAAAACGCACTGGTCGTAGACTTTCGTCTTGAGACACTGTGGTATGTCAGACGAAAAGATACCACGTAACTTTGTCGTCAGATCGGAGTCTAATTCGACGATTGACCTGTTTTTCGAAGTTACCCCTACCTAACTGGACCGTTAGTCCCAGGTAGACGTACTCGTGTACAACTTCGAGTGTAATGTCTCCGTTCTTGATTGGTGCTACATGGGTATTTGTCCATATTTGTTTTAAGACCCACTTTTTCGGAAGCTCCACTGAGAATTGTACTGGGGTCCTCCTTAGTCTCTGCCATGACGACTAAATTGTCGGCAAATCGAAGGTGAGTAATGTACTCGCCATTAATATTGATGCCTAGCCTTCTCCAGTCCCAAACCTTAAAGACATCCTCTATTGCAGCCGTAAACGTAGATACTTAAGACTCTGCACTTGCTTCAAATTACTACTGCTGATTAAGATGTCTGATACTAACAACTGGACTCCAACGTCCATAGGTAAAACTGGACTGGAACCAAACTTACAAAACACAACAGCCCTTTTTTTGTTCACTTTCAAGCTAGCATATGTGGCCAAAGGAGTGCGCACTTGTTTGTGTGCGACTGTGCGTTACCATTTTACCTTAGCAATAATATCTTTAAGAACGTTTTCTAAGTAGGTACCTACTAACTGAATTCAGCCCTCATTTGTGAATGTTGTTCGTATGCTCTCTATAAACTCTGTGGTTTGTCGTTGCTATAGCAACAAAATGTGTTATTCACTTAATCGTTACGTGAAATGTCAATCCTATGACAAGTATTTTGACAAGCGTTCGACGCTATCGCTTTGTTTGATGGAACATTTTGTCTATCAACGATCGCTTGACCACGTGACTTTTCGTTAGCTAAATGTCATTTCCATACATTAATTTATATTTTGACAGGCGTTTTCGACGGCTGACTGTTGCTTTGTCTAGGCCTGGCGCTATCGTTTCGCTTAGCGAATTGTGATTAACGACACTTTGTCTAGCCACTTTTGATCGACCACGTGACTTTTCGATTCAAAATGTCAGTCCCATACATTTTGGACTTTTCGATTGGCGTTAGCGTCAGTCGATTGACATCTTATCTAGGGCCTCTGTTCTACGTAGATGCTGCGTTACAGTTAAGTCTGTGGAGCCTTCTTACTAATAACACTGTTGTTTTGCTACAATTTGCTATTCTGTGACTCAAGCTCCATTAAATAAATTTTGTCGTCGGTCGTTATTATTTCTGTTATTTTTAGGGTTCCATAACTCAGTCGGCAAAGCGGACCCTTATAAGATCGCTTAGTTGTCCGTCAGTTTGTCTCTCTGTCCGTCTGTCAAGACCTTTTTCTCAGTAACGCGTGGAGGAATCAAGCTGAAATTAACATCAAATACTCAGGTCTGCTACCTCTTGGAGCAGTGAAAAATTCTTCTTCTGCAACGTTTTTTTTTTTATTTAATATGGGTTTGCTCTTGACTCTAGTCTAAGTCATAGATGACAGAGACAAAGTCGACGATGGAGCGAGCTTACCCAGAAGAAGCCGGTTCACTCTAATTTTGAAGAGATTAGGGTTGTATGTCATTTCCATACATCTTTGACAGACTGCTGCAGGATTTTAATTATGTTTTTGTTTGCCACATCAGTCACAAGGTATCCGTAACTTCAAGTCCAAGAACTCAAGAACTTTAGTACAGTCCAATGCATTTGAAAAAATATTTACTAGGACTTTACCCAAGTTCTTTTTTATTGAATTTACAAAAACAAAAAAAAGTTTTAGAACTATTTGAATTTTTAATAATATCTACCCAATTACATTTATCTTTAAAAATCTCTCTAATCTGTCTATACCTAAAAATATGAAAACAAAAGACTATCTGATCTTGTTAGTGATATACTAATGAAGGTCACGTCCGTAATAGGTAGAAGCGTAATCGTAACAATCACACATGTTAGATAATGCTGAATAAACGTGAATTAAATAAAAGGAAAAACGTGTTTCTGGGTTCGTATTCCAGTTCATTTTGGTGCGTTTTATTTTTAGGCTGTTGAGAGCAAATGCGGCACCTACTTCGAAAGCTCAAATTGTGCGTGAAGCGAACTGACATTCTATCTTGTTTGTATGGATTGACAGCTTACTTCATTTTCACTTCACCTAAGCTTAAATGGTGAGATGTTTACAGTATCGCACTGCTGAATCAGTCAAGTGCGACAAGGAGACGAGCCCGAAGGATTCCGATTAATCCAAATAAAATCTTTTTTTTTTTTTTTCTTTTTTTTAAAGCCAAATTCTTTTTATGGTGATTAAGCACTTCTTACATCAAATAGTAGGTACTTTACTTATGGATTTTCTTTGTAAAGCACTTAATATAATTATTCTGGTTTTTTTTTTCAAGATTATGGTATCAGTAGTTCGAAATAAAAGGTCTCCTGAAATCATATGGATTTTTATAAAATGGTGCTATCTATAATATGTCAGACTGGAGACTGATTATGTGACTCGTATTTGCTGTTCAGAATATATCAATAGTTGTTTTTACCGAAGTCAGGTTTTTTGTTTTTAATTCATTAGAAATTGAAGCAACATAAAGTTAAAAAAAACCGGACAAGTGCGAATCAGACTCGCGCACCGAGGGTTCCGATCAAGAATTGATTTTTCCGAGTATACATTACTTACGGAAGTTTATAAACTATGAACGCAAAATATAGCAGGTAAAATCGAAAGACAAACTTAACTTTGTTGGTGAAAAATGTTATCTCATGTACGTCACGGTCAATTTTTCAAACGAAAATATAAGTTTGTAATCGTTTCTTTTTTATATGATAAAACAATCAATTTCTAATTTTCAGACTTTTTCCTGTACTTGTACTCTAAAATCTATCTTCTTGCCAAATTTCATGAATCTAGGTCAACGAGAAGTACCCTGTAAATTTTGATTCCCTTGAGAATTTTCGTTTTTTGCGGCATAAACGCCGTATCTTTTTTTTAAGTTAACTTAAAAGTTTGATTTTTTCACAGCTTCGAGGGACTGTAGACTTAAGTATAGTTATGGTTATAATGTCAACTCGATACCTCCACGCGTTCCCGAGATAAAAGGTATTGACAAACAGTCAGACGGACGGATGGACAACAAAGTAATCCTGTAAATGTGCCTTTTTTTTCCTTTTTAGGTACGGAACCCTAAAAACTGGCCAAGTGCGAGTCGGACGCGCGTGCAAAGGATTCCGAACGAATTTCATTTTTAAAACATGTTATTTTAACACACTAGACTTCTAATAGGTTTTGGTGTAATCTACATTTTTTTTCAAAATGTTAGGCTCAGTAGATTTGTAGAAAAGGGCGGGAATGCATGGTAGTGTGCCTAAGTGTAATCAATTATTTATTTTTGAGCACGTAACACCACGTGATGTAGTTAACGTTTTTAATACACTTAAATCTAAAAACGCAGGTGATTACTGGGGCATTTCCATTTAACTTGTGAGTAATATAATAAACATAAAAGCGCCCTATATTGCAGTAACGTTTAACAAATGCGTGGATTTAGAAACTTTTCCTGATCTTATGAAGAGTAGTTAAGTCATACCTTTATTTAAATGAGGTAATAAAAATGACATAGGCAACTTCTGGCCTATCTCCATCTTACCTGCATTTAGCAAAATATTTGAAAAAATAATTCTCAAGCAGTTGTTAAAACATTTTAATTTAAATAGACTACTTCATAATGAACAGTGTGGCATATTAACAAAAGGACGTTCGACTACAGATGCGGGTGTTGCTCTCCTAAAACACATATTTAACGCATGGGAGAACTTGCAAATTACAATTGGAGTTTTCTGTGATCTCTTCAAAGCCTTTGATTGCGTACACCATGACACGCTTTTACGTAAACTACGTCATTACGGTCTCCAAAGCGAAGCTCTTAACGTAATTGATTCATTCTTATGTAATAGGTTCCAATGTGTTGATGTTAATGGTGTGAAGTCTTCCGGGCTTTTTTTTTTTTTTTTTTAACGATGTGAAATCATCAAATGACTTCTTCCGCTCTAGGTGGAGCGGAAGGGCGTGTCAGACTCTTACTGACTAAAACCCATCCGTGTTCCTTCTAAAGCCCTTTGCGTTCCAGGGCCGCGGTGACTCTTTCGAACAAATTCCGCAACCCTGGCAGGCTCTGGCCCTAGCGGACCCCGTCTTTTATGCTGACATCTCTTTGAGGCGCGCGTGAAACACAACGCGCCATCGACCCGGGCCTGGTGGTGATCGGACAGCGAGCCACCCAACGCTCGCCGTCCGCAGGCCCGCGCCTACGGTGGCCGGGGATCGCCCTGCGACTCCCGACGCCCGGGGCGTCTTCTCCTGTTGCGGCGGTTGGGGCGAAGGCCTTGCCTTTCCCTCGCGCGGCCCGCCTCCTCCTTCGCTAGCATTACTGCTTCGCAGAAGGAGGTGACCGCTTCCCAAGCCTCCTCGCTGCGGACCATGGATTCAACCAGGGCCGGACGCGAGAGGTTGCCGCCGCCGATCGCCTCGACGAGGACACGGCGGTGCTCCGCCCAAGCAGGGCAGACCTCCACCGTATGCTCCACCGTGTCCTCCGGGCGATCCTCACAGTGCTGACACCCGGGCGTGTCTTCCCGCTTAATCCGAAACAGGTACCTCCCGAAACAGCCGTGTCCGGTAAGTACCTGCGTCAGGCGAAAGGTGAGGACGCCGTGGCGCCTCTCCAGCCACTCCTCAAAGAGGGGCCTTACCGCCTCAATTGTGGCGTGCCCAGCGCTGGGCCGCGATAGCCTCAGTCTCCATACCCCCATAGTATCCTACCGGAGCTCCGTCCGCCGCGATGCAATTTGCCGTGGCAGCGGAGTTTCGCCCCGGCAAAGCGCCTCCACGCGCCACGCGTAAACGTGCGTGAGGGCTCTCGCTTCCAGATCCCATGGCGGTAATCCGGCAAGGAGGCTCACCACCTCGCCGGAGACCGTGCGGTATCCCCGAGCCAGCCGGATGGCCATGACCCTTTGGGCCGCGTTGAGTTGGCGGGCTGGTCGCCCCTTCAGCGTTAGGGCCCACACAGGGGCCCCATAAAGGGCCATGAACCGCACGATCCCCGCATAGAGCCTCCGGCAGGAGGCGTTTGGACCCCCTAGATTGGGCAGGAGCCGCATGAAGGCAGCCCCGGCCCGCTCCAGTCTGGGAGCCAAACGTCGAATGTGCTCCTCGAAGTTCCACCGGCTGTCGAGAACGAGCCCCAGATACCTGATCGTCGACCCGACGCCGATGTGAACCCCTCCTACCGTTACTTGGGATCCCGCTGGTGGCCTGTTCCGAGAACCATGAAAGCACATGGCCTCGGACTTGTGCAGGGCCACCTCGAGACCCAATTGCCGGATCCTTCCAACGACTATCGCGACCCCGCGTGTCATTAATTCGGCCGCTGCCTGGTGCGACCCCCCCTGTGCCAGAACCAGCGTGTCGTCAGCGTAGCAGACTACGCTGACGCCGCTAGGGAGGTCGGCACGCAGCACACAGTCGTAGCCGATGTCCCACAGGAGCGGCCCCAGAACCGAACCCTGTGGAACACCGCACGACATCTCTCGCCGGTTCCACTCTCCCCGGTGACCGGGGTAGATGACGGCCCTGTCCGTCAAATAGGCCTCGACCACGCGACGGAGGTAGGACGGCATCCGGTGGTACCGGAGTGCCTCCCTAATGCAACTCCAGGGCAGGGAGTTAAAGGCATTGCCGATGTCAAGAGATACCGCCAAGACGACCCTGCCCCGGGACACAGCATCCCCCATCATGAGGGCTCTCACGCGCATGATGGCGTCCACCGTTGAGCGCCCCGTGCGGAAACCGAACTGGTTCTCCGCCAGATTCGGCCCCACCCTCACCAGGTGCCCGACGAGGCAGATTACTCTTTCAAAGAGCTTGCCCACCTCGTCGAGCAGCACGATGGGCCGGTAAGCGGACGGAGAATCCGCAGGGCGCCCTGGCTTCTTAATGAGGACCAGTTTCCCCGTCTTCCAACGAAGTGGGAACTGGCCTCTCTCCAAGCATGCGCTTAAGAACCCCCTTAGTCGAGGCCCGAGAGCCTCCAAGGCCAGGACCCAGGCTTTCCCAGGTAAGCCGTCGGGTCCTGGGGCGGTATTTTTGGCCTTCAGCCTGTTTACCGCCACTCTCAGGTCTACCTCAGTCACCTCCGGAGCGTTGTCATCGTCGTCGCCGTCGTCGGTGTGGTCCGCATCGGGCACCGCAGGTGGCGGAGCCATAGGCGGGGGAGTATGCTCCCCTCGCGAAGGAAACAGAGTGCTCACCACGTCCTCCACCAGCTGGGGCCGGAGACTCTGCGTCAACGGGGGGGCCCAGGTGCGGAGTTTATCCCGCACCATTTTGTAAGTCTTCCGGGCTACCAGTTCATTTAGGTGTACCTCAAGGCGCAATACTGGGTCCATTCTTATTTTTGATGTACACGATTTATCATTTTTCTTAAAGAGTATCTGTGACGTAGTATTGTTTGCGGATGATACCTCTCTAATCTTAAAAGTAGATAAGAATAGACAAGATTTCGATAACGTAAATAACGCTCTCTCAATGGTTACGGATAGGTTTACGATAAATAATCTAGTTCTAAATGCCAAGAAAACTAAATGTATAAAGTTTGTTTTGCCAAATGTTATAAATTTAGGACCCAATATTATCTTAAGTGACGAGGTGCTTGAAACTATGGACTCGGCAGTATTTTTGGGCATAACTGTTGATTCCAAACTACAATGGAGCACTCATATATCCAGCTTATCGGGTAGGCTCAGCTCTGCCGCTTATGCTGCCAGAAAAGTAAGACACTATACTGACGTTGACACAGCCCGGTTAGTCTATTTCAGTTATTTCCATAGCGTTTTGTCTTATGGTATTCTACTGTGGGGAAATGCTGCTGATATACAAAATATATTTGTCTTACAAAAACGTGCTGTGCGAGCAAAATATCAGGTTGGGTCAAGAATATCATTAAGGGACCTTTTTAAAGAGATTGGTTTCTCACGGTAACATCTCAATTAATTTTTGCAAACATTTTATATATTAAGCAAAACATACACTTATATTATACACTAAAATGAGTGACATCCACAACTTTAACACCAGAAACAAGCACAAGATACATGCTCCTTCCCACCGACTTCGTAAGGTCCACGACTCATTTGTGGGGCTCGGTATTCGCTTTTACAATAAACTTCCACTTTCTTTTCTTTACCTGTTTTTAACTCATTTAAAGCTAAAGTTAAATCTAACCTTTTTTTAAAGGCATACTATTCTATGAATGACTATTTAGACGATAAGAATCGCTAAGGTCGCTGTTTTGAACGCAAGATAATGTCATATAATAAATATATGTAGATTTTATTATTATTTTGTCCGGCCGTATTGGTCAGTGATCTTTTACTATATATTTTAATTTTTTTATTTGACGTAATCTACTCATTACAATTGTTTTTTTTAATGAGTTGTATTGCAACATATGATGAACTACATAGTATTGTCCCATAGCTGTTTTATATTATTCTTGCCTGAACAACCGGCAGCAAGTTCGTCATGCTCCCTTAGATGTCACTGCTTGCGGTAGCGTCGGAGGTAATAAACAACATGGCGAGGGGGGTAATGGCTGATCTTTGCGTTATGCTCGTGAACGGGTGCTGCTTGTGGTGGCTGGTCACCTTGCTGGTCATGTTTTTTTTATTATTGTTATAACGATAAACCTACAGTTTATAATAATAACTACGTTGGCTCTAGTTCATCACTTGTGGTTCCAGTCACAATCCTGTTGTTAGATTATACCATTGCACGTGTAAGAAGGCACACCATTTATGCCTGAAGGCTTAATTAGTTTGATTTATTTGTTAATGCTTGAGTTTGTTTGTTTTTTGATGGCATAATGGAGTGTGATTTACATATTAAACATATTCTGTGTCATGTTTTGTAAACTTTGCATACTGCTGTATAAATTCAAGTTTTTATAACTTAACATTGTTGCGCCACTTCTTCTTCCCAGCTAAAACAAAAGGAAGTGGTGACGGGCGGGCGTTTTGGGGGACTGTCTTTATGTAGAACTTTGAACGTTCAAAAAGTGCTGGCACTCAGCCTTATTTGCCTTTTGATTTTGATTTTGAATGGTAATTTTTCGTCTAATTTCTTGAATAACTTCAAAACTGTTTACTTTAAAATGATGAAAAAAATATAATTAAAAGCCTCACAATAAGCCCTCTCTTATTTTATATGTTACACGGTACTATTTAAAAAACTTTTATTTTTCTAGTTTGTCCCCCAAAAATGACCCCAAACTCAAAATTTATTTATTAACGTAACGCATACGTACTTGGATCACAAATGTTCTATGTGTTCGATATCATATAATAATTTTAACAGAATTGGTCTAGTAAATTCTGAGAATATTGGCTGTGACAGACAGACACCCGTGCGATCCTATAAGGGTTCCGTTTCTTACGGATGTTCGGAACCCTAATTATGTTGCTTCATTTTTTCACGAATGACTTAGTGATTATTTCTAAGACTATTTCCTTAAAGATATCGTTCGAAACAAAGGTAAGAGACAGAAACACTTTACTTCCAACACTATTTACCTAATTCATGACAAGGAAAACTGTAACAAAACAACCGTATAAGTAGTGATGAGGGAGAAGAAATGCAAAGGTTGTGTGGCATCTATGGTGAACAGACCGCACACATTCATTTTCTTGAAGGTAGCTCTATGCAGACGTTGAATGTTCTTGCAGACTCTTTTTCGTGTTTCTGTAAAGGTAAAAATAAAATACCGATTAAATTGTGCAAAATAAAGTTTATAATATTTTTTTAATTCATCAGTCCATTTCATTCATTAGTCCATTGTTTTTTTACACAAAACAAACTAAGTTAGTAGAGTAATAACAATAAGGCTTCGTTCATGACATAGGGAAAACGAAGAACGGTCATAGTAAGCGCGGTCTGCGCGATCGCGTATCTCTTTACGCTAATCTTATCCAGATTCTACTTCCTCTATCCTTTACCGTTCTTTGTACATTATTATATTTTTACAACATACAGCATGTTTAGATTCAACATTTTTTTTTCTAAGTTGAACTTACTTAAAGAAGCTACTGAGAACTCAACTCAGTGGCTGAATACTTAGTACCTTATCTTAAATTGAATAATTGATTTGCATAATCGAGACAATCGAGACGTTTCCGTTAGTAACTGAACAACATCCAGGCACAGATTTAGGTGATACGCACATACAAAATAGAACTAGGAATTAAATTAGAACGTTTGAAATAATAACAAAAGCTGTTCTAACGATCATATGACCTAATTTCATTTAATATACTTTTGTTCAATGTAACGATCAAATGATATAATGAATTATTGATATAATTTTATTTTACCAAATTTTATATGGTATAATGAAAATTTTATAAAATAATTGTAAGTAATTAAAGTAAAAAGTAAAATGTGTATTACATTTGAAATAATAATCAATTACTTAGTACAATTATTTTCATTATTTATTAGTAAATTAGGTCAAATGAACGTTATAACAAGAGCATTATACAAATTTAAAATTGTATGAAATGAACATTTTACTAAATGTTATTAGTGCAAATGAAGGTTAAATGATATAATATTAGATGGCAAGAAATCAGGTTATGTGTTTTTATAGCATATGAAAATTATATCATGTGAACGTTTTTTCAAGTGTTATTATACTATCTGTTATTATACTGCAGCGGCATCAATCAAAGTTCTCCGTGCGATTTGAACATAATATACAAAGTCCGAATATCAACTATGGGGCAGTTGCCCACCAGACACAACAACCGTCTGGTCGGAGAATACTCCTATTTCAGTGGAAGTATGTACCATACATTACACACCCCACTAGAAAACAACCAAAAACTAATTTTCTTTTCACTTTCATTATTACCCAACATTGTACGAAAACGGCGTTAATCTGGTTTTTTACTTATTAAAACATTTTTTTTGTGTTTTTAAAATGATCTCCAAAAAATCTACAAAACTTCTGCAATACCTACCTGATACATTTCTTGATGACACCAGTTTCGAACATGTCCACTGAGCTTCTTTCATCGCTGAATAAAATTTTTCACACTCCATGCTCAAAACTATTAGTAAAACTATGCTTTTTAGCAGCCATAGTTGAGAAATAAGGACCTGTACAGCAAACTAGAATAGAAAAAAAGGGTATAAATTGATATCAAATACTCATTAAGCAGTTGAATATAAACTCACGAAACACCCAGTATGTATTCACTTACATTTTCTTTACTATCTATTGTTATTTTTCTTGCATGTATGTGGATTGATACATCCATGAGAGAGTTAGAAAAAATGTACAGATTATAAAACAGTATCTGAAAATAAGAAGATTAGAATATAAATTGCACGAAACTTTTAAATAAATAAGCACCTTAACAATGATGATATGAGCTTACCAGATTCTTTAGAGTCCTCTCTACTAGTTGATAAGATTTTAATACTTCCATGTAAGCTTTAAAAGAGTTGTTCCAGTAACTTTCATCTCCGATACATTTTGAGTCTTCCGCATTTTCTATCCATAACCTGACAGTTTTCCACACCAGTTTCATGATCACAACAGCATATAACACATTAATGTCAAAGCAAACATGAAAAAAACTAGTAAAGATATCGACGAAACCTATATTAGTAAAGATGGCACAGTAGTAGAAGATCCAACAGACATGAAAACCATTTAAAGCAACGATGTAAACCCAGCCGTAGATAATGAAACGTTTAAAGACCTTCCCGTTCAATTTCAGAACTCTATGCACATTTTGGAGACCCGAGATTAATAAGACGTTGTTAGTCTTTTGCATGAAATTGGTGAAGTAATTTAATACGCTTCCAGTCAAAAAGACAACAACGTCATTCACACTGCCATAGTAGACGAAGTTGAAACCTTTTTCCCCGATGATATGGAATGAGGAAGAGAACAAAAAATAGAAACTTCCAAAAATGTAAATGACAGTACCAAAGGCTGAAATAACATCGTCTTTCCAACAATTCTGAATAATTAAATCTTTTTCAATCTTATATTTAGCACAGAAAAATAATGCTTGCATAATGTTTAATGGCCTTAATATTGATTGCAGGTATTTTTCAATAACTTTGTTATCTTGTATTTGGCCATTTATATTTTTTGGTTTAATTTTTATTCTGATGGTGGTAGTTTCAATATTATTTTTTAGGTTTGATAACATGTCTATTACAGTAAGCAGAATTAATGGTATTGTATAAGCTAGTGTTGTGTCGATAAGCAATTAGTACGATTGGCAGGAGCATTTTATTGTGGAAATGCTCATTTACATTTCTATAAAAATACGTCGATGAAAAGCGTAATTACTAGAGGTAATTGATGTACGTGTAAGAAAAATAATAAATATTGAAAATAAAAATAATGGCTTATGTAATTAAATAAAAACAAGCAAAGGTCGCGAAAAGGCAAAAACGAAGTGCAAAGAAGGTCGTTACGGCGATGCTTAGAAAGGTCTAAGTTAATTTTTCGACGTTTTCCAGTTGAAAAAAAAATACAAAGTAGTTGTAGCTAAGCGATTGTAGCTCAATCCTCTTAACCAGAAAATACACAAACGTACAGCAACAAAGACAACATAATAGTAGGTACAGCGTTGCGCTGTGCGTGCCCATACCAAAAGGGTTACCATGTCAGCATTTGCTGGGCGCCAGATACCCAGTGCTGGTTTTCAGTTGGCATCCCGCAGTAATACACACGGACAAAGGTTAACACAACAAACAACATTCTTAATTAAATGTTGAAGTTATGTTAGTAATACTGTCTTTTTTTAAAGTAATGTGATTAAATAAAAGTTAGGAAAAAACGATAACTTGTTTTGTAAATAATAACTTAACAATTAATTAAAATAATAGGTTTACTTTCTCCAAAAATTGTCTCAACCTCACATAATTTATTTTTAACAACATTACCCTAACATACCCAAACCGAGATTTCCTTTTTTCCATTAAATATAACCTTATTAGTATAAGTTCATTTAAACAATGTAATAATTCATCTTCCATTCCCTTATGCAAAAGTAATTTATAATTAAAGCGTAGTGATAATTATCAAAATACATACCTGAACCAAACTTCTACGCTGTGAGTTACCGTAGTAGGAAACACAGCGCGTAAGATGATACATCGAAATGCTCTCACTTCATAACAATGAAGCTATTCCACCAATTCGCACTAAACGTTTCCAAACGTCTTTTATAATGCGCACAGCAAAGGAGTGGAACTCTCTGCCTGCGTCTGTGTTTCCGAACGCATACAACCCTAATCTCTTCAAAGTTAGAGTGAACAGGCTTCTTCTGGGTAAGCTCGCTCCATCGTCGACTTTGTCTCTGTCATCTATGACCTTAGACTACATATTAAATAAAAAATAAAAAAAAATGAACGTGAACAGACGTGAACAAAACTGCTAATTTAACTTAGAGTTCTTTATTGTAATTCGTAATGTCTACCAGAATTCATTGTCTTTTTATTTATATGATGACTCGCGACGCATGTATCAATTTTATTTTCGCACTAATATACGCACAATGCACTTGATACGCACAAACAATTTTAAAAAAATTATACGGCATAGCAGGCAGATAAGTATGAACCCTCTGCTTCTTCTTCATTGGAAAATTGACTTGCTCTTCTCCGCGAATAGCTCGGGAATGGCTGAACGATCGTCGCAGGCTGTTTTGTAAAATCTGGTCTGACATAGAATGATGACATTTTCCGTATTGCTTCCACGCAAAATATGTGTGCATTATTTGAACCCGCAGAATTCTGGTTCTGGTTCTTCCTTTTCTACGTTTGAACGACACATTTTCACTTGATTTCCGAACGTTCGGTTAAGTTATTAAATGTTCTCGATTCATTTTTACGAATTTAGGCTTATTTATCACAAACTAAGTTCAGTTAATTTACTTTGCTTTGGAGCCGTAACACTACGCCGAGATATCAATCACGTCACGCGCCCCAAAAATGGCAAGGGACGCCATGTTGATGGGGATGTTGTGTTATTGAAACAACTGTTCTCAAGCGATTACCTTTAATTACTGACTGAAGAGTACAATTGTGTTATATATTAGTAGAAGACACATATGGATAGGGTCATAGACCATTTACTATAGGTGGTACTTACTACACCACACTATGTAGTTATTTTAATATTTATGTATTATATAAATGTGTGTGAAATCACCAACATGGCGCATCAATCGACCAATGGCAAGCCACCGGTGCCCGGTTGACGTGGCGACAGATTTTTGACGTAGACACATTGATCGCAGAACGGCACGGCAATTAGCCGTCACCTTGGACTAAGACGTATAAGAAAAACCGAAAGAAAAAGTTAAAGTTTCAATTACTATCGTAGAAACAAAATATGGAAGTGAACAACATGGTGCCCGGCGACAGACGCAACGGGCTCATCATATCCAGCCTACCTACTACCCCCATATTACCTAGAATTAGTTAGTTAATATAATAACACTATTAAAATAGATGCTTAAATTAGCGATTACGATTAAATGTCAAAGGATGCATAATTAAATTTATGATTGTACATGATAAGATCAATAATAAATTAAATTTCAAATATTTTACTTACACCCCTACCCTCATCGCCCAAAACTATTGTGCTGTTTTTTGTGTAACCTACCTTCTTCTGATTTGTTTATTTTGCACTTGTTTTGCTGAAACGATGTATGTTAAAATCGAAGTATTATTGTAATGTTAGTTTTAAGATACATATAAAATTTGTTTTTGTTTTATCTACTCTTACTGGCAGATAACTATTTATGTTTTCTCTATAGGTGAATTTGTAATTCTGTTGTGATATAAATATCTTTAACCATAACTATATAAAGTACGTCATTATTGCTCACGAGCGGCGCCCGTCGGCGTCCGCTGCTAGGTGCAGATCGCGCGGTCAAAATGACGTACCAAATTCAAATCATATTTGCCTAGCGGGTTATAATGAAATTAATTACAATCGGTGGACGAGGGCAGCTTCGGACGCGTGACCTGCTCCTAGCAGTGGACGCTGACGCGCGCCGCTCGCGGTGAACAGCCACCTCTTCATGGTACGAGCACAATTTTCTCGCAGTAGGTGAGAAAAGTAGAGTATTCTCCTCGGGGATAAAGTCTTTGCCTGGGGCTAGCTTAAATCCCTCGTTGCATTCAGGATTTTTGTATTTACTCTCGAATCCTTCATTGCGTTCGGGATTTAATATGACACCCGTGACATAAGACACTGCATTATCCCCTCGTGCACCGAGGATCTACTATTTTCATAATCGATACCTAAACATAATATAATATATCTGTAATTTCCTGTGCTGAATGTGTTCTGAATGAAATTAGGAACACACATGGGTTAAAACACATGCTACTTTTTATCTCGATAAATGACATGGCTTAGCGGAGACTGAGGAGGAAGTAGAAATTATTCAGAGCCGCTGCTGGCTGCGTGCTAAAGACAAGTACCAGGAGACCAGAAACATGTGGAAGACATGACTATTCAGTCTTGTCTGTAAACATATAGTGGAAGTGTGTTAGTAAATAAATAGAGAAATAACAGATAGCATATATTTAATGGTACGAGGACTACAGAAATGCAAACTGTAACAGCACAACTGTGTAGTTAGTGAGAAGGGCCATCAATCGTAAGGGCTGACAGATGTCTACGTAGAACAGGCCACATGCTGTCATCTTGCTGAATGACGCTTGGTGTACCCGCTGGATATTCTTGGACAACTTCTTTTGGTCATCTGTTAACCAAAGAAATAAGAAAGTTTTGATGTTATAGGGTGTAAAAAGTAACAACACGAAGCCGACATCTACGGATTCTATGCGAGTGACAAGTGACGTTGAGCAAAAATAACGACTGATATATTTATGTTGTAAACAACCACCGTTTATTACAATCAAGTGAGATTGTGATCTAACGCGTGCCTATCAATAACGAAACTTATGAATTACGTATGCATGCAACTATCAAGAGTTTGGTGTATATAAAGTTTCAACAGCGTTTACCAATTTAAGCTCTATTGAAAAATTTGAACGAAACGGATGTGACTGAAAAGTTATGAATACAGTAAATTAATGAACAGGGAGAGACCAAATAAAAGCTAGATGGATTATGTGAGGTGAATGATATGAAAAAGAAGAGTGAATAATAGATGAAGGAAACATACTGCACCGACAACTAAGTAACATGGAGCAAGGGCAGAAAGGTGATGAGCGCTTACCAGTACAGCTTGATGCTAAAATGTTAAAACAAGAATCTTGAGCAAGTTCTACAGCTTCATAAAAAGCCTCAAATTGCAGGCTGAGTGCAAGTTGCAGGGCCAAGATCTTTATCATCCAGAAGTAAAGCAATATTGATACCAGAGGAGTTATCACCTGGAAAAAATAAATGACTAATTTTAACTTACTTTTATAGGCACGAGAAATTTTGTTGTAAAAAGTATGTCTTATTGATAGAGTTCTTCGATTAAAAGTCGCATAAGACAGGGTTGAAAAATCTCGACTTTACGTAGGTACAAGTCAATTTTATTAGGCCGCAAGTCCGTGGTAACACTTTTACCTTGAGCTGGTCTAAAATAATCTGGATTTTCAATACAATACGAGGTTAGCTTAAATTTTGCTGGTGTTGTATCCACTTACGTGCGTCCTAATAAAAATAGTAAGACCTTATTTGTGAAAAATAAATGTACTCACTAAGAACAAATATCAGGGTTCACAATTGTTTTCTTTAATTATATTTACAGTCTGTGCTTGTAATCGTACACATTATGAATTGCAATAAATATTTGAGATTAGAGTTAGTTACTTACAAAAAAGACCCTCCGGAATTCAATAAATACTTGAACGTTTATCAAAAAACGACAAAAAGTCTCTAATGTCTGATACAATACCTAAAAAGTTAAATAAGATTTAATTGCTTTCATAAAAAACAAAAGCATATCATTTATAATTTCCAAATTGAAATAGTCTGTCTTACCGGTAGTTCAAAAACCTTCTTACATGTTTTATAACACTTTAAAATATGCACATAAGCTTCAAACATTCGATCGCAATCCATTTCATTATTTCTTCCTTGCTCATTTTTCGGAAGCATTAAAGCTTTTACATTCCATAATTTAACTTTATCAGCCAATAACTTTATTAGGGTCATCGCATAAATATGATTAGTATCAAGACTGGACAAAACAATTAGATTCAGAACAAAATACCAAGATGACTGAGGGTAAACCACGGACATGAAGATAAAAGTTACCAAATAAAACATCAAGATGATGATGACGCTAATCCAATTCCTGATGATAGACCACTTATAACTGATCTCACTGTTAAGTAACCTGTGCACATCTTGAAAGGCCAAGACAAATGTAACGATCATTTTTGTGTGAATGCAATGAAGGATAACATTCATAATGAATCCGGAGCTGTAGTACACAAAGTCGAAGCACGAAGCGAAATAGAGAAACTGAATGGTACCATAACGTTTCATATTGTCGTCTACCAGTACTTCTGTAACCTTGTAGATGTAGCCCGTCAGAAAGATGACTAGCCCACAGATTAAAATGAATGTATTGAAAAGGTTATTCGGCTTTATGAAATTGTTATCCATTCGATACTTTGGGCTTAAAACTATCATTTGCATCACGTTCATAGGGTAGAGCATTAAGATCACATCTTTGTCGATAATGTTCCTTAAATCTTTGAAACCTTGGTAATTTTCCAATATTTCGACATTCAAATCCTCCATTTTGAGCGATAAAAACCAAACGGACGCTGACAGAAAATATCGGGAAATAATTTACATATCAGACTTGTCATGCAATCGTGTTGATTACTTATGCATTTTATAGTAGGTTGTCAAAGAACACACATTAGGAAAATTAAATAGTTATATTGCGTTACAATATCCTGCAGTAGTTATGAAAACTATTTGTGGTGACATAAATACCACTATGTATAAAGAACATCTGAGTGCCAATTCTACCAACTTTCAAGCATCGTTCGCATTCACTTCAAATCAGTCAAATCTGTCAAAATTGTATGGAAATTTAGGCTTTTGACAGATTGCGAATGTTGCTAATTTTTTTTTGAGAATTGGCCCTCTGATGTCACAAATCTTATATCGTACAGTTTCAGACATAAGTGCAGTCACAACTTTAAGAAGCTATAGGCATAGCCAACCGACGACACAATTGCAAGATTAAAAAAAAAAAAAAAAAATGTAAGTGGCAACCTATACAAATAAATAAATTTGATCAATCAAGTCAAATAAATCCATTTTTAGGGTTCCGTAGTCAACAAGGAACCCTTATAGTTTCGCCATGTCCGTCTATCTGTCTGTCTGTCCGCGGTTTATCTCAGAGACGCTTAGCGCTAGAAAGTTGAAATTTGGTATACATATTACTCACGCCGACAAAGTGGTAAAACAAAATCTTGAAACATTTTTTTAGTGTACCCCCCACTACATGTAAAGTGGTGATGATTTTTTTTATCATCTACCTACACCATTGTGTGGGATGTCGTTGGATAGGTTGTTAAAAAATATTGAGGGTTTGCAAAGACCATTTTTACCATTACCATCCAAGGATCCGTTTGCGAAGTATTAAGATTTAAAGTGCTAATTTTATAGTTAAGTGCCCCCCCCCCCCCCCCTCTGTCAGCTAAATGTTTTTGGAGACATGAAAAGCATAATATGCTACTACCATGAATTTTTAACTTAACCAGTTTCTAGTTTTTAAGTTGGTCAACTATTACCCGTTAACTATTAGTTTTCCTTTTAAATTCATTATAATATACTATACATTTAAAAGGATAACTATCACAGCTAAGTAGGCTTTATAAGTTATATTATTAATATATAAAGAATTTAAAAGGAAAAATATCATTCCATAGAAAATGACTTAAATCCGTCTGACCTAAGAACCGTCTATCTGACTTAAAAAGTGCATTTGTAACTTTGTAATCTAATAATAGTGAAGTAAATTTTACTATTTATTGACATGATTTAGGAAACGGGTAACTACGGAACCCTACACTGTGCATGTTCCGACACGCACTTGGCCGGTTTTTTATGAATACATTCTTCTCCATAGAGATTTATGCTTTTGAACGTGCAAATAGCTTTATCTTTTTGACCGACCGATCCTGACGATTCAAAAGTGCCTAATTGAATTAAATTCTTTGAGTTTGAGTTTACATACTGACTAAGGACAATTTTTAACTGTAAAGTAAACCCACTAACGGGTAGATGTCGTGGCAGGTAAGTTACGGGTCAGAATCCTATGAATATTGACTGGCCTGTTGGTCGAGTGGTTAGTGACCCTAACTGCTAAACCGGAGGTCGTGGGTTCGATTCCCACCCAGGACAAATGTTTGTGTGATGAGCATGATCATTTGTTCTGTGTCTGGGTGTAATTTGTCTCTAATATGTATGTATTTAGAAATATATAAGTATGTTTATCAGTTGTCTGGTTGCCATAGTACAGGCTCTGCCTAGTTTGGGACCGGATGACCGTGTGTGAGTTGTCCCAAGATACATTATTATATTATTATTATTTCCTTTATTCATTTGTATATACATATAAATTACATTTTTAAATATTAAAATACAGAGATATAAAAATATTTAAAAATATAAAAATAGTAGCCCACCGGTATCGGGAACAGGGTCCAAGCTACCGGTGGTCAGGGCCCCTGAGAGAGGAACCTCCTAACTATGCGCGCCGTGTCCAGGAGTACTGCTTTCTGGATCAAGCCCTTGATCCAGCTGCCCAACGAGAGCCTCTTTAGATGTTGGTCGAGGCTCTTGGCAATTATGCCATTGGCCGTCACGACTATCGGCACAATGACTGCTGTGTTCACATCCCACATGTCGACAACCTCGCGAGCCAAGTCAAGATACTTCGTTTGTTTATCTTTCTCAGTCTTCACGAGGTTCACGTCATGAGGGACTGCTATATCAACAATCATTGCGCGACGCTCTAGTCGATCTATCACCACTATGTCATTATTATTATTATTATTATATATTGCTACTCGAACGTCGTGAAATTCGCCCATGAAGTTACGAGTGACTTGAACTGTCGGTAAGCCTACTTCACACTTTACTTGAGGATGGTGAAAGAGGCCCTATGTATGCCCTATGGGCCTATGTATATAATAAGAAAACATGTTTTAAATGTTTTGTTCTGTCTGTCAGACAGAACTTACGACCTGCCTGTCTGTCTTGTTCCGGCTAACATACGGCTGGATCGATTTTAACGATACTTTTACTGGCAGATAGCTGGTGTTATAGGGGGTAACTTAGGCTATTTTAACTTTAAAAAATGATGATGGTTCAGAAGGTGAAGCCAGAAGCTAGTTTATTATAGAAACACAAAATGCAACATACAATAGCATACGTTGTGATAATGTTAGATAAGTACAGTGGCAACGCGGCCTTTATGGTGAACAAGCCACAGGCGCTCATCTTCCTAAACGATGCCTTCTGTTGACTTTGAACCTTTTTGCAAACTCTTCTTTCGTAGTTTGAAAAATCAAACATCGGCCATGAATTACTGAGTATAATCCAGTACATCTAAGCTAACGTTATACAGGGTGATCGGTCATTGAGTGGTTTCCTTCAAAAGGAATGTTCTAGAGCTAATAAGCAAAGCTTTAGACTACCTTGGAGGCCAAAGACTCAAAACGTGCATTCGTCCTGCCTTTACTCTATAAGGCAATGCCAATTTCTAAGATTATCCAAGACATTCCTCACATAGTAAAGGGCAAACATCATGGGGCAATGTGGAGCTTGGAGAATAGTGCTCGCACCTTGTTGTATGAAAATAGTCCTTAGCCCAACAGTGGGACTTTAACAGACTGGTTTTATTACTATATTGTAACAATGCTTACCGGAACGATAAGTTGCTTTCATGAACATGACACAAGTGCTCCCAACATCCCTCATCGCTGCATAGAATTTCTTATACTCAACACTCATATAGTCAAGTACAAGAATACCCTTCATGAGCCATGTTTGAGATATGATTATGAGCACGTGTAACTGCAATAATGTAACACCACGCATGTTAGACGAAGGTCACCCACGTATCTTGCCTATTATGTAAATATGCATATGCCTTCAACCGGTTGTGAATTCAGACTCCAAGCTGCTACTGATAAATTCGATGATTTCGATTCGATTTCATAATCTGATATACAGGGTGACTAGTAACTGAGTGCGTTCCTTCAAATGAGTCCATGAAACCCTAGTTATATGGGTCAAAATCATTATTAGCTTTAGTGCATCCCATTTGAAGTAACGCACTCAACTCACCCAGGATTTGTTTCTGGGGTGAGGGTTATTAATTTTATATAATATAACATACCCTGGTGCCTTATTCCTGATTACTAAGACGGACAACACATTGAAAAGGCTGTGAGAAACCACAAGAGTGACGATGCAGATACGACATATACATCAAATAAAATGGTGGGATAAGTTGATACCAAATCATACACTTTGATAGACGAAAAACAATAACAGTAGTAAAAGACGAAGCAGAAAAAAACTTATTTAGAGAAAAGAACAGATCAGTTGCAGATTGTAATACTTTTGAGATCGTTTCCACTTATTTCCATAATTTTAAGCAAGTATTAAATTTTCAAAACTAGTAACACTAGTAATAACGGCTGTTCAAGTATCCGAGAGAAAAGAAAAAGTAGTCATAACAATGACTCAAATCAAGGAACCACTTCTGATTTACTCCCAGGTAAGTATAATTTCGTAAGTAGGTCAAATAGTATAGATTAACACATCGAATTATTAAAAAATGTAACACTGCTAAAGATTTGTAGAGGCCACTATTATGAACGATAGTGTTGCACAGAGGAAAAGGCTTTTTATCAAATTCAAAGGTCTAAGTAATTATTGTAAATCTGTTTCGACTGAATTATTGCCCGATGCTCCATTGTAGCAGTTGAAAAATATATTCTCGATTTCACAAGAAAACATTGTTTGATGTCTAATACAGTTTTATGTTGATTAACTCAGTAGTAAGCAACTATCGATGTGTAGACAAGTAATTTGGTAAAACGTTTATTTGGCCTCTTCAAGACAATTTCTTTAAATTGTTAATTCATGTCACTTTTTGTTATCGTGTCATCTTTCGTTGCTAGGGCGTTCCATTTTTATCGATGCTTATCTTTTTCCTGTGGGCTTAAACTATTTTAGATCGGTTTTTAGATCAGTAGTTTATCGTTGTTCGTAGATTTAACCTCAATTTAAGATGCAAATGAAACTATCAGCCAATTTCAAAAATGTATTTAATTTTGTAAGTATTACAGATTTAAATTTGAAAATAGCGCAAGTGACCAAGATGATGAAAGGAATTATAGAAAATAACTATAAAACACAATAGGCTGGCAAAAATAAATGTTGGTAAGAGTACGAGGTAAGGAAGCGGAAAGCGTAAAGAGGATAGAAGAAATTCGTGAAGCCAAACGAAAAGAGAGTGAACATGTTGCGAGGAAAGTTTGGGTATGAATATGAATAATAATAAAAAGATGGGAGGAAGATCAAATAAATGAGCTATTTAAAGTATGTTACATCTAGAAAGCGACTACTCAGTAAATCAGTTGTCTACTAATAAAAAAGTATGGAGAACAATAGGATGTGCTGTGCTAACTCCAAATGAGTCGTGGTAAGGGCAAGATAATGATGACATCTCAAAGATTGATTTGTCGACACTTCCCCAGGTTTCTTTCAATAACACTTTAATTCTTATAACTCACACTGTGAAGAACTTAGGGATTTATATCGACAGAACTCTTTCCTGGACTGCAGGAGGTCAGTCGTCGTAAACTGTTCGCTTCGGCGGGCTCCTTGAGACGCCTTCGGAATTTTGTTCCCATCACCACTATAATTGCCATAGCACAATCTCTTCTTCTTCCACTCCTGGACTATGCTGATGCCAGCTATCTTGATCTCACCCAAGACCAATTCGACAAGCTTAGGCGACTCCAAAATCTGTGTATCAGGTTCATATTTGGCTTACGCAAGTATGACCACGTTTCCGAATTTCGTACTAAGCTCAAATGGCTTCCTATTCGCCTTCGCCGGAATGCCCACATACTTTCTCTTCTTTATAATGTACTTTTTAATCCTTCTACTCCTTTTTATCTTAAAGACACTCTAGGTCCTTGAGATCATCGGAAAATCTTCAATTAAGTATTCGTATGCATTCCACATCCTTCTTTAACAAATCTTTCACTATTCAAGCTGCTCGTTTGTGGAATGCATTACTCATACATGTGAGGCGTGCACAAACGCTACCAACGTTTAAAAAAATGGTGAAGGAGCATTACCTCTCACTATAATTTTTCTTCTCCTTTTCCATTTATATATTCGATATTTATAAGTATATTATTTAGTATTGTGTGTATTTTATATTATTATGTCTAATTTATATTGTTTATGATGTTTGTACACTGACTGCCCTAAATCTAAATTCTTTCGTTCATTCCATCCAAAGGTTGTCTGTAAGAGATTGCCCTGTGCGATAAGACCGCCCATTGTACACTTGTTTTTTAGTAAAAACTACTATATTTGTAATGAGGTGTACAATAAAGTATATAATAAATGAGGGAGTGGATGATAGATATGGCTGACAGGAGCAGAATAGACGAGAAAAATAGAACAGTAAGTTGAAGGAAAATAAAATTATGGCAAGAGGAAGACGTAAGAATAAAATGGTCACAAGGAATTACAGAAATTCGAACTGAATCAGAACTATAGTGTGGGTCGTGATGAAACTGAAAAGACGTAGAGACATCATGGCGTCTACAATAAACAAGCCACACCCGTTCATTTTCTTGAATGAACTGCTCTTTATACGTTGGATATTCTTACACACAGAGAGTGTATGTTTATCTGTAAATCAATGAATAAACGACATTATCATCTATCTGTAAAACTTCTCTTTTGTTCTTCTTCTTTGCGAAAAAGTTTATAAACCTAGGATTATTTCTATTCTACTATGCGAAAACGGTGCACATACCTGGTGCGCAGCGTTCGGGCTAGTTTCAACGGCATCCTCAGGGCATTCACGCGGAGGTTCGATTGTCAGTACCTGAATCACTGCGGTATGGTTCACTTACTGAGTAATCGAAACCAGTAATATGTGTAATTTAAATTAATGTGTTTGTGGTATTTTCATGTGTGTGTTTTTGTTATTATATTATTATGTGTGTGCTATGAACCGTTGTTGGTCGAAATAAACGTTACTAATTATTAATGAAATAATTTATCAAAGAAAACATGATGCACGTGGGCATTTGTTACTGTAGTATCTAGATTTGCCTTTGGCTTGAGCATCTATTCTGCCTCGGCTGCAATGATAAAGTTTGCCCACTTGCATCAAAATGTACCATACAATTACAAAAGAAAATACCTGTCCATCTGATTGAATACATCAGTGACATAACAGCACCTTCGACTTCGTCCATGGCTGTGTAGAATCTCTCACAATTGACACTCAAAGATATTCCAACTAGTATACTTTTTACCAACCACATTTGTGAAACAATTATCACTAAACTGTACTGAAAAGCAGAAAGAAGAAAGACATGATCAAATTATATTATCTGCTTTTGAGACTAAACGACGTGAATATCGATACAAGTACCAAATCTTTATGAATGGCAATACCAATATGGTGAGCGCTAGTATGAGAGCGCTCCTTCAAGGATGTCGCCCTTCCAACATTTTCCATTCCAATTCGGAAACCCACGAGTAATATGCAAAGCTTCGTATCCTTAATTCTTTCAACGATTCTAAATGAAAAAAAAAATATGGAGAAATCGCATATCTATCGCCCATTGCGCCAATTCTTTAAATTTTATCTTATTAAAAATTGTGTACTGTTTTTGTCACCGGTAAATTTTTCGTCCGATAAACTGTATTTCACAAAACAACACATAAACACTATATAAAAATCAATTGTTGTTCTTTTACGAACAATAACGTGTACAAATAACAACTAAATACAACAACTGGACTGATAATCGCAAACTTTGTACGTATAAAAACAAAATAAATCACTGGGCATCAAAAAAACATCATTGACAGCGATGTGTCAATTGCAAAAGTGCCCAGAAAATTGACAGCATTACCGCATCATTTAATGACAATGCTGATTTTTTGGCCACGTGAACAGTCGACAAGTTGTTTGCTGATGTCCCGAAAGACTCAGTGAGCATTCGGACCCCATGGGTTGAATGTTTCAACCCCAAACGGCTCAAATATATAACTCCCAATAAGGTTGTAATATTTTCCGTTTGAAATTTCCTGCACCTGCAACAGCTGCTTTAGCGCCGCCCGCCGTGCTAAGAAGATAGGATGGCGCAAGAGTGTCGACACATGTTGTATCCCACACCAAAGGCCTACCCACTTTCTCAGGCATTATTGTCACTCATCTGGCCTGTTCCCATCGTCACGTGCCAAGCCATTGGTTTCTAAAACATGTGGCACCTCAGCAGTGGCAAGAGCCCGACGGATGATATCATTAATGCTGTCGTGCCGTGCTAACCGACCGGCGCTCCTACTGCAGGACAGTCCATGGTGTCCGAGGCAGTCGACTGCTTCACCGCATTTAAACCGATGAGGAGCACAGATAGGAGCACCTAGACGCAGACAAGTAGCGATCCGGAAAGCACTGTCACTCAGCATAGTACCTATGATGGGCGACGATAGCGCTCTTCTTTAGTCTTGTTAAAACTCAAGAATGGCAGGACCGTTTTTTTTTCGTGTTCATAACTGTTAGTACGAGGTTTATATGTATGTAATAGAATAGGTATTTTAAAAAATGGGGAGGGTCTATAATCGTTTTTTTTAATCTCAAAAAGTAAACACTTACTAAAACTATATCAAAAATCAGTTTTTGTATCCGAAGTAGGATGGCTATGTGAATCAACCCATGGCTCGCTGTATTTATTATGTTAAATGCAATCTGAAAATATATTAACATTTTTACTCCAGGACTTAAATATCACACTGCAGGGTATATTTTGTACTTACATGTTGACGAAAAGTTATTTCAACGAGCTTATACGCTTCCATTATATCTACATACACTTTATATTTAATCTTCAAATAAGATTCTTTTTCCAGATCTGAAATATTATGGTCTGCTCTCCGAACATCTTCAATCCAAACTATTAACATCTTATATAATAGTTTCATTACAAATGAAGCGTACATGACATTAATATCAAAAATGATAAAGCAGTAACTTAAAAGGATATTGATAAAACCTATTTCAGGAAAGTAAAAAAAAAAAATGATCCACGAAGCTACGTAAATACTGTTAACACTTATAACTGAAATCCAATTGTAGATTTTCAAACTTCTGAGTTCTCTGCTGTTCATTTTGAGGAGAGTAAGAGCGTGCTGGATTCTTGAAAGTAATAATAAATGTTGGTAACTATATTTGATATTGCTAAATTGGTTTAAGATGAACCCAAATGAGTAAAATATGTTGTTATAAATAGCTGACCAGTTAATAAGCACGAACAAATCCTCTCTAAAACCGGAAAATGATCTGATCCAACCATAGAAGAGATAAACTAGAAATATGAGCATGCAAGTGACTCCAATAAAGTTGTAGGTGAAACTATTTGGGGTGATGGACTTGTCGCGAATTTTGTACTTAGAACAGATGAAAAGGGCCTGCATCAGACTTAGTGGCCTCAAAACTGACTGTAAGTCATTTTCAATTTGGTTGTTGAACAAAACTTCACTATCGTATGGAACTACGTGTGCAGCCTCGATTGAAGCAGAGTTTATTCTGGATTCTATTTTGTTTAATGTTGAAAACATGTTTGTTGTAGAACGGTTAAAATCGGTGTAGCTTTTGACAAACAAATTGTAACCCATGACACATAATCAATACTTCAATAATTTAATGGGTTTGTTATTCCTTTTAGATACATTGGTTTCGATAGTTATAGTAAGTGTGCTTACACACAGGCTATCTTCCATTTATTCGGAACTGGGTATAAGCAGCATGGTAAATGCTTTGCTTTAGCTTTGACATGTACTAGCGCTCTCTGTCTACTACCTATCAATACTTTTTTTTTAAGATGGGAAGGCATCAAATGACTCCTTCCACTCTGGGCGGAGCGGAAGGGAGTGTCAGACTCTTACTGACCCATCCGTGTTCTTCCAAATTCCCTTTTCGTTACAGGGCCACGGTGAATCTTTTGAACAAATTCCACAATACCTACGAGTACCAGTCTAAATATGTTCTATCGGTTACCGGCGGCCGGAGTGTGTGAAAGAGGCTTGTTTTTCGTCAAAACTTATAAGTAGTCAAATTTTCATCTACAAGAAACTATTTAAAGCTGTTTTTATTTCTTGATTAAAACGGAATATGACATTTTATTAGAGTTTTTGCAAATCAATACGACTTTATGGCATCTATATTTTACCAAGCATTTGATATATCAGCGACAAAAATAAATTGTAAAGAACACATTACACAAAAATTACTAACTAGACACCTATGTACTTATCATAATTAATATGTTTGGTTTTTCTTTCACATATTCCAATTCAATATGAACTGTCTTTTATAATAAACATGCCGCAAGTAAAATATAAACGTCACTTAAATAATAAAATCGCTATCGTTATAGAAAATGTAGAATGTGAACCGAATGAGCCTATTGAAATAAATAACGTGAATGAGGTAACGCTACATGACAATTTAGTTGAAAAATACTTACAATCAATACTTAAACCATTGGATATGATGCAAGCTTTATTTGTGTGTGCCAGATACAAAATTCAGGACAACATTATCAGTGTCAACACACGCTTTTATAGTGTTATGTCAGTTTGCGCTTCGGTTTTCTTAATGGCTCTCAATTATGTCCTATTTTTCATGTCCTCAAATAGAACTGAAGTGGAAGATTTCGATTATTTCGTACTCAATATCTATGACTTAATTTTATTTTTCTTTGGTGGCTTGTTAAACTCCATTACCAACATTGAACAAAGGCTCAACAATGTGTTATTTGTCTTAAAAATCCAAAATGTACATAAAATTCATAAAGACAACAGTAATTCTTTCAAATGTTTCATCATAACTAACTGGCTCTGCGTCATCGCCATTAATTGCTTTCATTTTTTCTGGATTTTATTGTATCTTTCTACTTTTTATGAAGTTGGTTTAGCCAATATTATGGCTAGTTATGCTTGCATTCGTTTCGACATGAACATTATTTATGCAACGAGGAGTATTACGCTTGTCTATAAAGCTCTCAAGTCATGGATAGAAGAACTTCGGAGTACAGGTTTTGTAGATAATGCAGAAGATGAGCCGTATTTGGATTATATGTTTCAAACTTACGGAGACATCATACAAGTCTTTGAAATCCTTGAGAAGACCTTCCATCGACTGGTGAGTTATTTAACTATTGCAATTTTTGTAAGTTTCTTTATTTTAGTTTTCTAATATTGTTTTTTTATTGCAGGTATTATTTTATATTGTACACACGTGTTCTAACACTTTGTTTGATATCTGGATACGTGCAGATCTAAGGTCACTAGCACCGGATCATGGTGACTTTCAGGTAACCTGATAGTTTAAAATATAATAAAGCTCTCTCTACACTAAATTATTATCCTCTATACTTTTTACACTAGTTTAAATAAATAATAAATTTACAATTTTAAATATTTCTTTAAAAAAACTATTAAGAGGTGAAATTATTTTGAATAAGGTAATCTCTGGACATATTGATCCAATTGAGAAAATTCTTTAACTGAAAGAAAGCTACATTATTGCTGAGCAATATGGTCACGTATAGGAAACGTGTTCCTGTGGGATAGGCCACAGGAGCAAGTAATAAATAAACAGTTTAACTAATCAAACATTATAGTATAGAAGTTGACCTTTCCAGTCAATGACTATGTTGCTCTACTCAGATATTTACTTTTAAAAATGAACCATGGCCCTTATATTTCAGTACGCCTTCCTAACATTTTTATCTCTAACGTGGGTGTTCAAGAACCTAGCGCTGCTTTCATCTTTAAGCATTCAGTGTGAGAAGTTTTACTCGGGCATGACACAAGTTCAGGGTACTTGCATACAAATCATTACTTCAGAGAGGTGCTCAGGTAAACATTATTTTATTTCAACTTGGTAGCTTGATAAATGTAACGACAATGGCAACGGCTACTGGTAGATGCATCATCATCTCACAAGATGGACCGATGGTCTGTTGAGGATCGCAGGAATCTGATTCGGGACGCACAAGATCGATCAAAAGCAAAAGCTCTGCATATTAGCAATAAAATAAAATCAGCAGACGACAAAATAAAAACTACTTGGAAAATAATAAATAACGAAACAGGTAGGAAGAAACAGCGTGAAACTAAATTTAATTTAAATACTGTACATGGCCAAATAAACTCGGACGCAGAGGTAGCTCAGGAATTTGATAACTTCTTTGCCAATATTCCTCTTAAAACTACAGAAGCTCTCAACTCGTCATCCACGCTCGCTGCTGACTTACTTAGAAAGAATGTAAAGGTATGTCCATCGGAGTTTAAGTTTCAACATACAAACCCCCAGGCCATTATAAAAGCTTTTAAAGATCTTAAAATTAAATCAACAGAAGATCTTTGGGGAATATCTGTAAAAGTTTGTAGATCTATCATTGAAACTATTGCCCCCTACTTAGCTGTCATATTTAACACTAGTGTAGACAAGGGAGTATTTCCGGATCTCATGAAACACAGTAAAGTCGTTCCATTGTTCAAATCGGGTGATTCTCAAGAACCCAACAATTATCGGCCGGTGTCAATTCTGCCAGTTCTCAGTAAAGTGTTTGAAAAGTTAATGCTTAGTCAGATGTTACGTCACTTTAATAAAAATTCCATCTTTCATGAAGACCAGTACGGTTTCACCAAAGGGCGTTGTACAACTGACGCCGGTGTCACCCTAATAAAGAACATTTTTAACGCCTGGGAAGAGTCGCAAGATGCCATTGGAATATTCTGCGACCTCTCGAAAGCGTTCGACTGCGTTAACCATGAGACGCTTTTGTTGAAACTTGAGCACTATGGGATTAGGAATAGAGCCCTTTGTTTACTTAGTTCATACTTGATGGGCAGACAGGTTAAAGTTCAGATAAACGGTGTAAACTCAATAGGGTCGGAAACGACAATGGGCGTTCCTCAGGGTTCAATATTGGGTCCATTCCTTTTTTTAGTTTACATTAATGATTTGCCCCAATTACAACCAAAGATGGTGTTATTTGCGGATGACACATCATTAATATTTAAAATAGACCGACGTTCACAAAATCTTGACGACGTCAATAGCTCTATTCATCAGGTCCAAAATTGGTTTACGGCAAACAACTTGGTTTTAAATAAAAAAAAAACTAAATGTATTAGATTTTCTTTACCAAATGTTAAAAGTAGCGAATGTGACATCATATTGAATGGAGAAAAACTGGAGTTCATTAATCAGACGGTTTTCCTAGGTATCACATTGGACGGAAAATTACAATGGGGGCCTCATATAACATCTCTTGCGGGTCGTCTAAGCTCAGCCGTGTATGCTGTTAGAAAGATAAGACAGTTAACAGATGTAGAAACCTCACGTTTGGTCTACTTTAGTTACTTTCACAGCATTATGTCGTACGGTATTTTGCTGTGGGGTCGGGCTGCTGACATTGAATCCATATTTATTTTACAAAAGAGAGCTGTCAGAGCCCTTTATAATCTGCGTCGCCGTGATTCTCTTAGGGAACTTTTTAAAAAGATTAATATTATGACAGTCCCTTGCCAATTCATTTATGAAAATATTATGTATGTGCGGAAAAACCGACATCTTTTTAGTAAAATTAGTGATAGACATAATTTTAATACTAGAAATAAAGACAAATTAGATCAACCATTTTTAGATTAGCTAAAGTCCACACTTCTTTCATGGGGTATTGTGTTAAATGTTACAACAAAATACCTTCTGACATATTAGAACTAAATGAAAGAAAATTTAAAACTCATGTTAAAAGTACACTTTGTGAACAAGCATATTACAAATTAGAAGATTACATTCAGGATAAGAATGCTTGGAAACATGCTGGTCCTGCTCCATAGGACAATCAAGGGTGAAGGTCAAACTGGTTGATTTATGTATTAACTTTATAGATATACTGTTTATTTTTTTGTGTTTTTATTTTTCTGTTGACTCACACACTGTTGTTTAATTAATGGTTCCAATGTTTGTAAATATGTGAGTACCATTTACCTAAATTTCTTTAGGAAATTAATAAGTTTACCTCTGCTGGTGATACTTTGTTCTAATAAGTAGCATACTCTGGGTGCATCGTCCTCACATAATATTAAATTAATTTTTGTAAACCAAATTTTGTAAAATCATTATTTGAAAAGAGTAACTATGGAGTTTCTTGTCCGTTCTTCTCCATAAGAATCTACCTTTCCGAATGGACAGTAGAGTCACTTTATTAATGTAATTCTATTATTTTTACTGAACTGTAAACGATGACGTTCAAAAGTGCCGTTTAATGGCCTAATTGAAATAAACGTTTTGACTTTTGACTTTTTGACTTTTGATCGATGTGGCGAGGCTTGGGGTTTCGGCTGAAATTAGGATGATGATGATCCAAAGGCTTTGTAAAACTAACTGCAAAACTTGCAGCTGGCGATATAACCCTTGTTCCATGTTTGATTCATGATGGAAAGAATGATGTGAAACTTGCTGCAAGTAAAAAATTCATCATTCGATCAATGTTTATACCTGTTACTTTTTTTACAGAAACTCGCAAAAGATTCTGCAAGAACATCCAACGAGTTCAGAACACCACGTCCAAGAAGATGGAAGTGTGTGGCCTGTTCACGATAGACGCTGAAATGCCAGTGCATGTACTTGGTCTCATAACTACTTACACCATAGTACTACTGCAGTTCGAGTTTTTGTAAATTATTCAAGTATCAGTGAATGTGTCCAGTTTTCAAAAAAAAAAGCCTACGGATACTGGAGATAGTTCAATGAAATCATTTATATTTTATAACTAATACTTTACGAGTATACTTATTCTGCTGAAACTAAACACAAATAAATGATTTGATTGGTGTTTTTCTACCATTTTTATAATTATAATTTGGCTAAATGAACAAACTATTCAAATATCAAAGTTGCAAACATGGCCATTTCTTGTAATTGACCAAACGGTAACCCAATAACTTAGTTAATTGATTGCTTTTTCATTAACATTCACTTAATCCCGACCGTCTAACATATAACCATCCATCTAGTGCATTAAACATGTTTTCATATTTCAAAAACAAACGAAAATCTAAAATTAAAGATGTAATCATCAAGAATATACCAAAAGTGCATTACAAAGAAGTGTTATTAAATAACGTGATTGAAGAAGATTTACAATTGTTACTAAAACCATTAAATCTGATGCAAAGCCTTTTCATCTGCGCGAAGTATTCTATTCGAGATAACTTTATCACTTCAAACACTATCGCTTACAACTATCTAGGGCTCACGTTTGCGATCATATTCTGCTCTATAGTCTTCTATCATCTTCTTATCTCCATTCATGGCTGGCAAGGATTGTCTCCAACTCTCGGTTGGTGCAATGTTTATGACTTCTCCTTCTTCTCCATCGGTTTCATTATCAACTACTTCTCTAATGTTGTAAACTGCAATAACAATACCTTGTTAGTATTGAAGATCCAGCACGTGCATAAAGTTTTGAATATTGACGGCATTTATCTGAAAAGCTTAGTTGCCTCCAACTGGGCCTATATCATCGTCTTGAATTTCATTTATATTATGGGAATAGTCTATTTTTGGGTACATTACTCTCTTGACAATATCTTAAACGTTATAGCTGACTATTCTAGCATTTCTTTTGATATAAACATAGTATATGCCACATTTTTTATTAATTTGATGCGGAAAACGCTTAATGCTTGGATAAAAGACGTGCAATTATCAAGAAACGATGGGGATAGTGAGTTCCATTGGAAGATAATGTTTGATTTGTATCTAAATATACTGGACGCTTATAAGATTTTTAATAAAACCTTTCGCCTGCTGGTTAGTATTTAAAACATTATTATTAAAATTAATCTTAAAATGTATGCTTTCAGTCAACATCCGTAAAAATCGGAACCCTTATAGGATCTTTCGGTTGTCTGACTGTCTTTCGGCCCGTCTATCACAGCAAATTTTCTCCGAACCTACTGGACCGATTCATATGAAATTTAGCACACATAATATGAACTTTGTGACCCAAAAACAGACGTATTACGTAAATAAATACATTTTTAGCATGGAGGTCACTTACAACAACAATACAACAATAAAAAATAGTTTCTCAAACTGCATCGTGTGATATAACAAGTGAAAGGAGAAAATTAAAACCCTTTAATTAAGTATGTACTTACGTTTATTTCACAATTTTAAAATAAAAAGTTTTTTATAATTCAAAGTTATTCAAGAAATTAGATGAAAAGTGACCCCCTTATCTCCGAAAATTCTGAGACTAAAATTTTGTAAAAAAAATGCGGATGATATTTCTTTACCTAAAGATTCCAGGCCAACAACTATTATAAATCAACTTCTCACTGTGAAAACAGAGGTGAAGTGAGCAAGTGAACTGTCATTCCATCGTGTTTGTATGGATTGACAGCTCACTTCATGGTCCTCCTACCATGCCTACCACCTAAGTTTAATTTACATTGAGATGTTAACAGAATCCCACTACTGTTCATAACTTTGCGTGCCAGTATAATCTCTCGGAATATTTCTGAACAGATCATTTCATTTTCAATTAAACGCAAACAAATTCAACGTTCTGCTTTGTGTTTAATAATTAACTTTCTCCTTACTTTAAGGTTGTCTATTACGTAGTTCATACAGTCTGCCACGGACTAATGACCGTAGCGATATTATTGGAAATGAAACAAATGTTTACAAGCGGTGATAAAGACGTCAGTTCTTTTATAAATGTATTTATAGTCGACGCCAGATAAATTTGCAATAACGGTCATTGCCCTTTCCGTAATATCTCTTCGTAAGTACATGGGCAATAAATTATGAATCGTTTTTCCATAAAATATAAAGGATGATGATAGATGTCGATTCAGGTCAGCTTTATGTCTTTATTTCTGTTTTTCGAATTAAGTATGTCTGGGTCAATGACCGTTATCGCATATTTATTTGGCGTCGACCATACATCAATGTTATTTAATTTACATTTTCGTTTTGACGACCTCTAACTAAGTGACGTATATAAAGGTGGGTGCGTCTCATATCATGTAAAGTTATTTGGTATATTTTCATTTCAATAACGTTCAGACGATGTACATACCAACGGTTGATATAATTTCTTAACATATAACACTTATATACTCTAAAAACTTATTTCGTATAGTGTTATTGGATATAACGTTTATTTAATCTAAAATCATAAGGTCTATCATAAGGCATATATATTGATACCACAACATTTTCTATAATGCATATTTGAATTCGAGGTCGAATCCGTTCCAAAACCGAATCGGGGCACCCCGACTTCACGTAGTCTTTTGGCTGCTACACCTATAGTGTATATAAAAATCGGAGGCGCGAAGGGAGAGCAACCCCCGCCCGCTGTAACAAAGCTTAAGCACCCTTGCGAGCCGTAGCGGCTGCTGACGCTGGTCGCCGGAGACGACCAGCAGGCTGAAGCTGCGGAGGTGATGCCTATCCTTTGTTACGTAAAGGCAAAGGAGTTGCACTTCCCACAGCGCCAGAGACGATGCAGAAGCAACTTTATTTTTTTTGTAATTATATCATATTTTACTCGCCCTTCGCCCGCGACTTCATCCGCGCGGATTTAGTAGCTACTCCACAAACTTCAACGCCCGCTCTATCCCATTTTAAAGGTTAGTTTTGGAAAATCAAACCCAACGATATTTAGTAATTACCCAGCCATTTCTGCTGCTGATTCTGTGGTCTCAGGATCATACAAAAATTGTTAGATTTGTTTAATTTATCCCACTTTTAGTTCGTTCATACCAATTCCCACGTAAATTGAAGCAAGCAATAATGTCCTCCCTAAAAACTTTATCACCCCTTCCTTTTTAAGGGTTTATTTTCAAAAAATCCAAACATTTGTTATCCTTATTTTTTATTGAAATCATTAATTCCGTGTGTCAACTTCATCGGACCAAGCATTAAGCACCCTATATATAATAAGGCCCTGTTCGTTCAAACCGCAAAATTTTTCTTACTTAGAGCATTTTATACCCATCGTAAATTTAAATGAAAGGTCTGATTTGAATAATTTAAAGTATAATTTACATGTACATAATCAAACTTAATTATCAAACCATTTAAATGGATAAGGATTAATATTATGATACAAAAACCACCACTTTTCGATTCCACCCTGGTTTCGATTGAATAATCTGAACAAATAGCGGACATTGTGACATTTTTCTGTATCATCAATAGTTTTCTCAGCGCACGCCAAATAATTAATTTATTGGGCAAAATTGTGCTACTTTGGGTTACTTTATTATAATTTTCTTAGGGAACTCTACTTTTTTCGAAAATAAAATATAGCCTATTTTTTAAATCAATGATGTAACTTTAAAATGGCGCAAGATTTTTTTAAAACGGTTTAGTAGCTTTTGAACCAAATCGTAACAAAAAAAATAAATAAAAAAGGTGGCTTTTACCTTGGTCAAAGATTAAGCATTGCCATACAACGTGGCAATGCCGCCAGTCTTTTGGGTACACTTCCAGTCGACAGCGATGCGGATGAATTTTTTGACGCCATATTTTAGGGTTTATTTAGTTAGGAGATTTTATTTTTATTTTTAGTGTATATAGTTAGTTAAGTATTTATGGAATAAAAAAAATGAAATGATATTCTATATGCCGTTAAAATCGTGCAAAAAACGACAAAAACAATGTCTCTTGTATGGGAACACTTTATTTTTTTATTTTTTTACGAATATAGCATTACATTATCTGTGAGCATTTCAAGAGTCTACCTATTGCCATTATTGCAAAACACGTAAAAAAAACACGTTCCTTTTAATTTTTTATTATTTGTTGTGATAGCGGCAACAGAAATACACACTCTAAAAATTACAACCGGACGGACAGCGGGCGCTTCGTAATAGGATCCCATTGATTACCCTTCGGGTACGGAACCCTAATATTTCGTAAAAATAGATTTTTCATTTATGGTGTACCTTAAAAATTTTCCGATTTCCAAGATGTACCTTGAACACAAAAAGTTTGCAGAACACTGGATTAGATTACTTAACCAAGGTCGGTTACCTACACATTTAGAAAAAGGAGTAAGGGGGGGGTAGGAGTTTTGTATTCTATTCTATTCTAAAAACGTACAACCTTTGAAATCTTATATTGTTCCACTATTATTGGTGTTTCTAGATAGTTCAAGGACTAATATATTTGTTTCCAGTTCGTCCTATTTGCTGTAGTATCCCAAATGTGGCTGGTCAAAAGCACGACTCTACAAATCTTACTGTGTATCGAAAGTGAGAAGTTCTATGCAATAATGACTGAAGTTCAAAGTGTTTGTGCACTGCTGAAGTCAAGAGGATGCTCAGGTAAATGTCAGACATTTCGTCGTCTAGTCTCCAAAATTACGGAACACCACCCCCACACCTAACAACACCACTGGAAAATTATAGGAAAGCAAAATACGCAATTTCGTTTACTTGGATGACATTTCTTCCAGCTATTTTGATTTGAAAACCTTCTGGTTTTGGTTTCTGAACCGATTTTTATGAAATGTCTATGGGTCTAACTCTAATCGGAAAGTATATCCTTTCACAAAAAAAAACATTTTTTCAAATCGTATGATAAATGCTGGAGTTATGGGATAACAAAAATAAAAATCAACCGAATTGAGAAACTTCTCCTTTTTTTGAAGTTGTTTAAAAATGAGCAAATGGCCCTTTTTTTTGGGCTGACCGAATCTAATAAAACTTCCAGTGAAAAACCTCTTTTTTTTTTAAGGATGGGACATCATCAAATGACTTTTCCGCTCTGGGTGGAGCGGAAGGAAGTGTTCCTTCTAAAGCCCTTTGCGTTTCAGGGCTGCGATGACTTTTTCGAACAAATTCCGCAACCCTGGCAGGCTCTGGCCCTAGCGGGCCCCGTCTGCTATGCTGACATCTCTTTGAGGCGCGCGTGTAACAAAACGCGCCATCGACCCGGGCTCGGTGATATCCGACAGCGAGCCACACAAAGCCCGCGCCTACGATGGCCGGGGATCGCCTTGCGACTCTCTACGTCCGGGGCGTATTCTTTTATAGCGGTGGTTGGGGTTGTCTTTCCCTTGCGCAGCCTTCTCTTTCGCTAGCATTACTGCTTCGTAGAAGAAGGTGACCGCTTCCCAAGCCACCTCGCTCCGGACCATGGATTTAACCAGGGCCGCCGATCGCCACGACGAGGACACGGCGGTGCTCCGCCCAAGCAGGGCAGACCTCCACCGTATGCTCCACCGTGTTCCAGTGATACCCCTAGAGGTAGTCATCGTAGAGTAGGACATCTGCAATACCAGTATTGCAGATGTCCTACTCTACGATGACTACCATGACCACGCATCAACATGAGAGCTGCCTGTTTTCTGCTGTGTTGGAGTAGACTTCCAATTTAACCAGAAGTATTTCAACTGTAATTTATGTGGTATTTGCCTAACTGACCGATAGAACTGGTGACTGGCTGATAGAATTTCGAGTTTCTGAAAACTTTTCATTTACCTGGTCTTCTTTACCTTTGCTTTTTTTCTGAAACTTCTTTCTATTATTACCATTGCGACCATCGACGATCCACAAATTACCACTAGAATCAATCGCATATTTTGGTGGTATGCCCCTCTATACCTCAAAAACTCATTCTTTTGTTTTATACTATTTATTTACAGATAAACAGAGAAGAACATGCAAGAACATAGAACGGCAGCAGCTGACCACATTCACGAAATTGAACGTGTTCGGTCTGCTGATCATAGACGCCACCCTGCCCTTCCAGATATCCAACGTGATCACTACCTACACACTTACCCTGCTACAGTTCGACTTGTCCTAGTTTCATAAGAAACATTTCCATTTGCTAGTGCCATTATACATATTTCCATTTGCTTACTTGACGTAAATAAAATCACTTTCTTTCTTTTTATTTTATAGAAAAGGGAACAACAAACAGCTCCTTTATATACTATCACAAACAGAAATAACGATAATTTAATTAATAATGAAGCCCACAGCGCTGTTCACAGGTTAACATTAATAATAATACTTTACGTCACAAGGGGTTACGCTGTACATGCATAACAGTTACACCAATATAAAAATGTAAATAGAAAACAGAAATATAAACAATTAGACTATGTTTAAATATTAGTTCAAAAGTATCTCGTACAATAATTATAATCTACGAAACTTTTATGTTCGAATTCATTATTGTAGGTTTCCGCCATTCGCCAAATGGTGGACGTACACCAGTGTTAGATAACAGGAAAACACGGCAAATAGTTGGCCTGTGCGCACTTGCCTTCTATGGACAGTTAGATGTCCGGAGACTGGGGACCGCAAAAGATAGTACATTATTTAAATCTATGCAGTCGAAATTGTTATGAATAATGTTAAACAAAGTCACTCTGCTTCTAATTGTTTGCGTCTCGAGCTGAGCGTCAGTAGTTTGTATTCACTGAGTAACTTGAGGTTGTATTGCAAATAAGTTTTCTGTAGTGCATTGCACGATGAAATCTGCGTTGAAAATTTTCTACCGCTTCGATTTATTTATTATAGTATGGGTTCCACATGCATATTCGAGGTGTGAAAGAACCAAGGTCTTATATAGACATAGATACGAAGAGGTCCTCTTAAAGTCATGGGTGGATCGCATTATAAATCCATACATCTTATACTCATTTTGCTCGATATGCAAATCCAAACAGAGTTTCTCGTCTAGCAATATCCCAAGATCACGAATCGAGTTTACTTTGTTCAATGAGATATTACATAAGGAGTATGCGAACGAATTGACATTTGACATTGTCAATTTAGCTTTTAAGGAGTTACTTTGTGTGCCTTCGCAGTCCAAGTCCAGACCTGAGACCATTTTTTTTTGTTTGGGACAAGCCCGCTACACATTCCCAGCCCCTGCAACTCCTGAAAGCCAGAATCAACAGTGACCGCGACCAGCAGAAAAAACGTCGAGTCAATAAAGCTCGACGCGTCCCGGAGAAACGATTTAACTGTCTTGGATCCCGCAACGAAATTAATCAGAAAAGCAAAGCGGTAGGAAAAAATATAATTTCCCCTTCCCTCCATTCAAGCAGGAGACAGAATTGAGCTAGGCCAATAGGCACCAAGGGACATTACAACTGGGTTAAGCCCAGTTGCCAAGCACCACGAAATATAATATTAACAATAATACTAATGGGTCCTTAATTGTGAGCTACTTTTGATTCCAGTAATAGGTCCGGTAATGGCAGAATCGCTTGAATGCACGAAAAATTGTTCTGGTTTCTTACAAGGTCCGTGTAGTACCACTATTGTACATGAAGTTTAATAAATAAATATTGCGTTCAGTTTGCCAAAGAAAACACTCCCATAAGATGTAATGAGCGGATTTTTCGTATTCGATGTCAGATGTCATCGACAAAAAGGCGAAACCACAAGTTTAAAGAAAATAATTAACTATTAAAGTTACCATGACCTGTGAGAAATTGGGCAACACAGTGATCCACCTCCAGCCATGTCCTATCCAGCCGCTCACGAACGGATGGGAAGAACTGGTGGAGGTGACGCTGTGGCTTTTGATGGAACTTTCCCACCTACATTGCCATTCGGATAAAAGTACCTCCAAGACGTCAGTCTGGGGTTTAAGTAATCTAGAGATCTTAGCACGGTCGCGTTGCGGTAAAAACTCCGGTTCAGTGATCTTTTGAGCGTAGTAGTACATTACAGCACGTCGCTGTACCTCTAGATCGACTGGGAGTAAACCTGCCAGCACCGGTAAGGCTACTAACCATCCTATACACTTTGCATCAGAATAACAAAGCCAAACGCTGGCTTTGAAGCAGTTTACGTCGTACCGCCCCTATGGCCTTTTCGGCCCAAACAGGTGCCCCGTAGCACATACAAACCAAGTAAGCAGCTCCATAAACAGTTTTTAAGGTTTGAAATGACAGACCCCAATTAGCTTTGGATATTCTCGTCAAGGCGTAGAAGTTCCTTTTCGTTTTTTCACCTACTATTTTATATGATCAATAAAAATGAAAAGTTCCTTTCTAGTACCATACCGAGGTAGCACACGGATACTTTTCTTTTAACGGGTGCGTTGTTAAATTTAATACTAGGCCAGAATTTCAGGTTCCCTTTTAAAATAAGTTGTAAGGTTTTATGCGGTGCAAAGGTCAGACGGTTTCGATCGCCCCACTGAGATATTAAACGTAGGCATGTGTCATCCAAGTTCTCGAGTCCAGCCCGAGTACTTAGAAATGGAATGATGTCCAAGTTTGAGTTTCGCGGAACTATTTAGGAAGTGCGTATGAATCAGATTATAGATGTTTTTGTAGCAGCCACGGGTTGTAATTTTAAGTAGTAGCATCGGCCACTATGCGTTATTAAAAGCGCGAAATTTTGAGATGGATTCCAACAACGTATTTATGTTCAGATGAGCTAACAATTTTACGGACAGAGAGTGCTGCGTCGACGGTTGATTTTCCAATTGTAAAACCAAATTGATTATTGTGAAATTTGGGTCCGTTCGGTAGCAAGCGTAGAACGATTAGTCGCTCTAGGAGTTTTCCCAAAGATGGAAGTAGTGTTATGGACCGGTATGACTTAGGGATCCCAAGTAACGGTAGGAGGGGTTCACATCGGCGTCAGGTCGACGATCAGGTATCTGGGGATCGTTCTCGACAGCCGGTGGAACTTCGAGGAGCACTTCCGACGTGTGGCTCCCAGACTGGAGCGGGCCGGGGCTGCCTTCAAGCGGCTCCTGCCCAATCTAGGGGGTCCAAACGCCTCCTGCCGGAGGCTCTATGCGGGGATCGTGCGGTCCATGGCCCTTTATGGGGCCCCTGTGTGGGCCCTAACGCTGAAGGGGCGGCCAGCCCGCCAACTCAACGCGGCCCAAAGGGTCATGGCCATCCGGCTGGCTCGGGGATACCGCACGGTCTCCGGCGAGGCGGCGAGCCTCCTTGCCGGATTACCGCCATGGGATCTGGAAGCGAGAGCCCTCGCGCACGTTTACGCGTGGCGCGTGGAGGCGCTTTGCCGGGGTGAAACTCCGCTGCCACGGCAAATTGCATCGCGGCGGACGGAGCTCCGGCAGGATACTATGGCGGTATGGAGACTGAGACTATCGCGGCCCAGCGCTGGGCACGCCACAATAGCGGCGGTAAGGCCCCTCTTTGAGGAGTGGCTGGAGAGGCGCCACGGCGTCCTCACCTTCCGCCTGACGCAGGTACTTACCGGACACGGCTGTTTCGGGAGGTACCTGTTTCGGATTAAGCGGGAAGACACGCCCGGGTGTCAGCACTGTGAGGATCGCCCGGAGGACACGGTGGAGCATACGGTGGAGGTCTGCCCTGCTTGGGCGGAGCACCGCCGTGTCCTCGTCGAGGCGATCGGCGGCGGCGACCTCTCGCGTCCGGCCCTGGTTGAATCCATGGTCCGGAGCGAGGAGGCTTGGGAAGCGGTCACCTCCTTCTGCGAAGCAGTAATGCTAGCGAAGGAGGAGTCGGGCCGCGCGAGGGAAAGGCAAGGCCTTTGCCCCAACCGCCGCAACAGGAGAAGACGCCCCGGGCGTCGGGAGTCGCAGGGCGATCCCCGGCCACCGTAGGCGCGGGCCTGCGGACGGCGAGCGTTGGGTGGCTCGCTGTCCGATCACCACCAGGCCCGGGTCGATGGCGCGTTGTGTTTCACGCGCGCCTCAAAGAGATGTCAGCATAGAGGACGGGGTCCGCTAGGGCCAGAGCCTGCCAGGGTTGCGGAATTTGTTCGAAAGAGTCACCGCGGCCCTGGAACGCAAAGGGCTTCAGAAGGAACACGGATGGGTTTTAGTCAGTAAGAGTCTGACACGCCCTTCCGCTCCACCCAGAGCGGAAGAAGTCATTTGATGATTTCCCATCCTTAAAAAAAAAAAAAAAAAAAAAAGTGAAGGTGTCTGACATTATCGCAGCACTATCCTCAGGCGACAGTCCATCGCGAGTGAAGTCTTTGACATGACACGCAATAAGTGAGCTAAAGAATTTCCAATTCGCGCCTTTACTTTTATTCCTGAAATTTCCAATTAAGTGGGACGTACCTTGAGTTAACATAGAAACAAATTCGTACACGATCAGGCGATGATCACTACAAGATGCGTCAGGAAGAACACGCCACCTATCCACGCACGTCTGCACTTGAAAGGTAAAAAGTACAAAAAGTAGGTGGTGCGTCAGGAGTGTTATGAATTGACAAGTTTATCTCAGCAATAAAATTCTCAACAGCACAACGTCGTTCGGAATCAGTGGACCGAACTTTTCCACACCACAGGGTCAGAATATTGAAAGTAGTAGCTCACAATGTAAACCTAAAAGGTAGGCGATGATACCTCCGCAACAACGCAATGGGGTGTCATGAGATTACATAAAGACGTTACAGTAAAGCTAGAAGAACGCGCCACATAAATTCCGGCTCGTGCCTTGCAGTCCACCTGAACTACCCAGTGACGTAAGCGCGCGTTTTGGTATTGTTCTTGAACAAGTACTATGCCTGTGTTATAATCTATAATTAATTTATCCAACTCAGATGTCGCCACCCTATCGTTATGGAGATTTAATTGTCCTTTGAATAAACTATCCATTATAGTAATAAATAATAATAATAAATAAAATTTATTTATTGTTTACAAGGACCAGATTACACAAATGGATATAATAGGCACACACATTATAAGTAGTTAGTATTTCGAATTAACTGTTCGAGTTTAAGTTTGCAGGTAGTAGTGCACTCTTGGGATCCGCATCGATGAACACACTGTTTTTTTAAAACGTTAACACGCCAGGCAAGTCGGTGTAAAACTTAAGTCATCCTGTGATGACTGTAACATGATTGTTGACAGTGTGGGCACCGAACAAATTTAACATCATTAGTAAAACGGCAGGCAGCCCAATCAATAAATAATTTATCCTTGGTCAATACTAAGTGCTTACGTGCCGCAGATTCTATTTCAATGCTAATACATTTCCGACCGTTATCTCTAAATAACGCCTACTGATAATTTGGGCTGACTTTATAAAGTCATCCTCTTTTATTTGCAGCTCATCGTTAATATTTTGGCGGTATAGCGCGCTCAGGAACGCGCAATCATCCATTGAAGATGGTGGTACATCCTTAACTAATATTCGAGGACGTCTTTCGGCTTTTCTTGTCGTAAACCAGCGGCCTTGATTGCATCGACAGATTCCAACTTTTAAGCTGTTTTTCATTGGCGACACGTGGTATAACACCAGACTTCGCGGTTTTTTTCATGCCTACAATTTGAAAACCGTCATCACTAGGCTTAATTGTTGTTACTTGTTAATTCTTAATGTTAGGATTCGTTTCAAATTTTTCCAAATGTAGCAATTGTTTAGGGTTCAAAATAATTAGAATTAAGTAGTTGCCTGCCTTATTTATGTTTTTACACAAGGGGGGAACGTCATTACGTCACTCGAAAGAACGGTAGTTGCTGAAAATCAGCGCAGTCGATTTTTGGATTTGGCCATAGTCACGGCATTTATGCTGAGCAAATGACCGATTCTTGCTCGAATACGACGCACAACTTGAATTTATGTATATTTTCTACAATTACTTTCATTGTCTAAAATGTTTGTTATTGTTTGTTTTCATGTTGTCGCTGTCAGTCAGTCGGGCGTCATGCCATAGACAACTGCTGAACTGTGTTCTGTTTTGTCTGTGGTTTGACCAGAGACACGTTTTAATTAATGACCGGTCCTGACATGGGCTGACAGTGATGCGGTTTTTTAGTTTTATTTATTTTTGTTAAAATTAATGTAGTTGATAAGTTTTTTAGTTTTTAGTGTTGCTGTGCGTTTTTTCCAGCAGAACAAACTGATTTTCTTTCTTTTTTTCTTTCTTTCTTTATTGCTTTCATAAGCGCTTGTTTTGTCGCGGACGAAGTACTATAATCAGCTGATCGGACCGCGCAGTAGGATATGAAATCACGCAGGGCAACGGACCACGTGACTCCATCGTTAAAGGTGCTGGAGCTACGAGTACCTTTGGCAAGCGAAGTTTCAATGTCCGCATATCCCGTCAATAAGAACGTCAATACTAAAGTTTAGTAATTATTCAAACTGATCTTATCTTTTTCGCGTGCCGTATTGGCTCACTTGGTTTCATTACACGATGATTTATGGCCAGCATAGAAACGATAGCCGTGACTCGCTGTGTCATATCCATGATAACAGACTTATTTGCAACGTTAATGCGAGACCCTTGATCATTCACCAGGTTGTTATTTTAGGGAAACTAATAGTCGGCACTGCTCGCATCACTGATGTTTAAAATCGGCGAGCATTTTTCCACGGTTTTGGATGTCTGATGAAACCGTTTTGACCTATCATCGGGCGAAATGTATCATAGAGACATTTCGCTAACCAAGCGTTTAGAATTAGCGGAGGTCGCTACCGGCGACCTTTGAGTTTTGTATTTCTACGAAATATTTCTCCGCCTCCATCTAGCGGATCATTTGTTGACATTATGTTTGAAGGAGATACCACTAAATAAACGTATTAGAATGCGGATGAATGAAATCAAAAGTAAAAATCTAGTATATAAATAAAAATAACGATCGATTAAATTATTTAGCGGTACCCACACACAAAGAAAATTAATGGACTTACCGAAGGCTGAAGAAATTAACTAATTACCAGAAAATAAATAAGTAGACACCTTTTAAAACCTACAAAACACACACTTAATACAATAGGGCACTGCTAGAAACAATTCACAAGCCTTAAGATAAACACGGAACACGATTTTCGAATTTAAAAACCGGGGCGATATTAAGATTAGCACACACCGGCGACGGTACGAAGGGCAGCCGACCAGCTCATAGTTAAATATCTGATTTGCTTTGGTACTAGATTTTATTGATTTTAACTTGAGAAGGTCACTGGTTTATCTTCGAAGTTCACCGTCCAATGCAAATGCAATATAGCTATAACTAAACCCAACGCAAAAATAATCGTCGAGATCGGTTAATAAACAATAAAGATAAGCCCGAATAGATAACTCCCTAAAACATGTAAATTCAGGTTGACTTGTTTGCATCTGCGTACCTCTTCACAGCGTATCAGCGTGATGTTATGTTATAAAATGGTGTAAACAACAGACATGCGATTTTAGCAATCCCAGGAGTTTTGCTATCATTTATTGAAGAGTTCCGTTGCCTACCTCCGAAGTTCTTCATCATATATCTTCATCAAATTGAAACAGGACCAGTTTAAAAAAATACTCTTCCAAACAAAAAATAATAATCAAAATCGGTTGATAATTGGCGCAAATATCGCTGAACAAACATTTTCCTGGGATCCCAGCATCAGATCTTGGATTATACCTTCCATCATCAGCTCAGCAAAACGCGATGTGCCAGGCACAATTATCTGAATTGCGTTAGAAAGTATATGAAAAGCATTGTATGTGCCTTTAAAATTTGAGGGTTGCCCTCGATTTCCCTGGGATCCCATCATCGGATTCTGACTTGTTGCCAATGAGACTACTTTAGGAGTTTAGGCTTTTGAATAAAAAAGAATCATCAAAATCAATTCATAATTGGTGGATTTATCGCAAGAAAAAACAACAGTCGAATTGAGAACCTCTTCCTTTTTTGAACTCGGTTAGAAAATGGACCCAGAATTTAACTCTGTGACACTTCTAATTTTCCATCGAATCTGAGGACCTCTTTCTTTAAGTGATGACTTTTGATTCCTGTAGCTGGGATTCAAAGGATAAAGACTTAAGAATCTGTACCATCACCTAATGCAATCTGTGGCAATTTTCTTATAAATATTACATTAAGAACCCATTTGGAAACTACATTGTTTGCCGAAAATCGGATCCAACTTTTTCTTTTTCTAAGACATCGTACTCATGAATGGTACTGGCACGAATCTAGTGATTTCCCATGTCTTTAATCAGAACGTCAGTCTACTTCTACGTCGGAGAGCATTCTATACAGTGCCCTTCGGTACGTGACTTCGTGGCTCCCTCTTCAGAACGAATAGCAGCCCAAAAAACGCTCTGGTCACTGCCGGCAGCAGCTTCGCTTTCAAGTAACTGGTTAAGCAATTAAAACTGTCAGTTTTGATTTCAAATGCTTTAATTCATTTACACACCAAATATTTTACAGAAAGAAGAACTGCAAGAGCACAATGACGTAATTAATGATACCTCCTATCAAACTGATTGCTAGTACTGCGTCCACATAGAACAGGCCACACGCGGTCATCTTACTGAACGATCGAGTTGCTAGTATCACATTCATGCATAAATGTTTCTGGCTGTCTGTAAGAAAAGTCAATAATTTATGTTAGAGCTTATTCAAGGTAACGCTATCCTGAAGATCATCAAACTCTTTGATTTTCATGATTAATTCTCACTTGAATAGTTCCTGTTCTTCATGAGCTGTATACACGTGGCCTCAGCTTCATGTACAGTTATATAGAACTTTTCACAGCTTATACTTTGTATAATTATAAAAATTATACTCCTTACTATGGATGAAGTCATCTGAAGACCGGAGAGCATGGCCTGGAAAGTTACATCATAATTTCACTAGACAAACGTCTAGAAATGATCGCCGAAATGTCGCCAAATCGACCAACTCTTATCTTTTTTCATTAAGCTGATTTGCGCGGATTGCTCACGGTCATCTGTCTACCTTGTGAAAAGTTTTAAAACGATAGGATTACGCGATCCCTTTAGCCCCATTGTTCTTCGAGCCCACTCATTTAAATCTTTCTTTTTCCAGAGAGTTGTTTGAAATGTTATTTATGTATCTTTATATATTTCGTCATTGCCGTCGAATAGTTTTTGAAAAATTATATATTTTGTTAAATTGTGTTGTAGTATTTAGTGTTTAATTGTCATGGAAGATGTGGAGATCAGATTACTAAATCATACAATCAATTTTTGAGCCCTTTAATGTTAAAATATTATCATGGTCATGGAATATTGTCTCTAAACTATTGCGTCATTGCATAAAATTACTTTTAAAATTATTGAATAAGTCAAAGATGTCAATAATATACGGTCATCTTACATTTGTATATCGTCCTACTTTGGGCAAAAGCCTCTCCCCATGATTTCTAGTTATTTCGGTCCAGGGAACCGACCTCTGCACCAAGTGTGCAAAAGTCCTTCAAAATTATCCATTGATCCACAGTGGAAAATTGTGTTGATTTGTTTTGTCTAGCTTAAACATCGTTTTACAAAAACTTACTTGGCTTTTTGATATAGTTTTTTGTTCTGATTCCATAAATGTACTCACTGCATTAAAGAACAAATCAAACACAGCTATGGAACGAAAAAATGCTTGAAATATTTGAAAAAGTACCTGGAGACAAAAATAGACGGTGACTAATCTATTTAAAGATTTGACATAAAATAAGAATAAAAACATTTCCTTAGAACATTTAGAACAAGCTCAATATGTAACAGTAGAGGTATTACTTACCAATGCTTGGAAAATGGTTTTATACAGATTGTAAGCTTCTAAAATATTTTGATGATTCTCAAGTAGTAAGTGACAATGTTTTTCATCTTCCTGTTCTTCATTTGTCATGTTCATCATGAGTACTTTATTAATCCACTCATCGAGATATTTTCTCAACAATATTATTATTCGGATGGCAACCACATAATTGACGTCAAATATGATGAACATTAAGTCACAAAGTAAGTCTAATAAGAAGCCGTAAATGGAAATATCGTTTGATGGTACATACTGCAAAAGACTTAAAAATATTTCACAAAACAGGACAGTTATTATAGAGATCCAGTTCCAAACTACGAAACTCCGGATGTTCTTACTAGAATGAATGGCTCTATGGATGGTTTGTATCTTCAAAATAAGAGAGACGTTGTTGTGCTTGTGCACAATGTCCAAAATAAACATCATTGTGAAGCCGACCGAGTAACTGATGAAAAATACAAAAGTGATTAACACCGCAAAGCGATTTCCTAAACGATTTGAATGTAATTGTAACAATTCCATGTTGCGAAATCGTTGAAAAGACAACGAATTTACAAACAGCAATTGAATAAATGCCAGAAAGTAATATTTAGTCCCGTTTGGATATATGTAATTATGTCGGACATAATATTTTGAAGTAAAAAATAGATGGAACGCAAAATTAAAAGAACCCACGATTCTTTGAGTTTCGCTATCGAGTTTATTATTGGGGAGGACTTCCAATGTGGGATTCGAAATAATTTTACGTTTTTGAAACATTTTTATCATTTCCCAGTTTCCGTTGTCCGAGACTGACTTGAAATGACGGATATTGTAATAGAATATCCACAGTAATAATGTTTGAATAATGACTAAAACTTATCAATACGTTATTATTACTGATCGTATCAGTCCTTGAGTAAGACTTCATATTCGTAATCGTCTTCTTTTTCATTACTTAATTCGGTAGACTTTATTATTTTAAAATAATAATATCATAAGTTACATGGGCTTCATAGAATATGAACTCAGTTTTGGCTAATCGTCTCCTTGGCTGTCTTGAAAAATGCTTTTCCAACGCAATCTTTACACAGTTTAGAACTGATGGAATTCTTTGAGCTCAGACCCGTATGTTTTATTTTAAAACTAGCTTTTGCCCATGAATTCGTTCGCGTTTAACATGTAGGTAACTCACCATTAGATCTAAACTATAGGAAAATCGCACATAGAAAACACATTACAAAAATAAAACTTTTCACAAAAAAATACAACCGACTTCCAAATAGCAAACACGACAAAGTATAAAATAACTTTAATTTCGAAAGTCGGTGTTTTTGGTTGTTTCTTCGTTTTTAAACGACTTCAAAAAAGGAGGAGGTCGGAGATCAATTCGGATGTTTATACATTCTTTTTATTTATGTTCGGGCATACTCCGTCATATACAGGGTGGATTTTTGAGATGGGACAGTAAGGGTAGGACCATCCATAACTTTTATGAGATATTCTGAACTGCATTCACAGATTTTGGAAAAAAATTACAGTCAGTGAAAAATATTTTCAAATACCAGGTTTTTATAATGCCAATCAATCGTATTTAAAGTAAGGATCATAAGACTCCATGAGAACTAGAAATGACAACATTACACAGGGTGACATACTGGGCGGCCCTAAAGCTAAAGCAATCTACATAGCATATTACATTGTTATAGTATATTTTATTTATTCTACGGCAGTAACACGCCGGGTACTAGTACCAGCTAGTTCTTTATACTTATTTATAAAACTTCTCTGTGCACTAAGTTTGTAGTTTTGCTTTCAGACGTCTCCGATCACTAAACAAATCAGTTATTTTATAGTAGGAACACACAGGTCTACCTGATCGCTCTCCTCTGGTAGAGTGTCTTCAACAACTTTTAAGGGAACAACGGAGAATTATGAGCATGTGTATTCCCGCCAAGCCGAATTCGCATATTGACAAGCAAAGTCTGTGAACCTGCGACTATAAAGCCGACCGTTTCAATAACAATTCACCTCGTCAGCCCTAGTTACAGGTACAGAAAAAGTTTGCCAGAATTCAACGTTACACAGAACTGCGACACCCCTCACGTCTTGGTTCTTGCGAATATTCTGCAGGGTTCTTATTAAAAAAAGATCGTACTTTTTACAATTAAATATCTCTATGCCTACATCGCTTTTCTCTCTATCTCTTACTGAACTGAAGATGTAAGTTATGTTTGAATAAATAAGTAATACCTGGAGTCCACTGTAATTTTAATTGTAATTGCTTTTGGGCGACTAACAAGAGTTTTGTTTTTGTCTGCCTGTTTAATTTTTTCTTCAATAAAGAACAAAAATGTTGTCTAATGCGACAGAAGAATATTTTCCTCGATAACAGGAGACGACAAATTTTACAAATTGGAAGTTTGAAAAACGTTTTGACGATGTATTACATAGTAAAGTTACTGCGGAAAATAAACAAAAGGATACAAACGCAAAGTTGATTATCGTAACATGTATGTCGGATAAATATTTGGAATATATAAAGAAGTCAAGTACAGCAAAAGACCGTCCTAGAAAAAATGCGTCCTTACAAATTTCATCTTAAAACGCATTTACTACAATTTATAGTGTAACACAAAATTCCAGGATCATTTCCTGAAGTTTGACTCACTGGTTAGCAGCATTGATGCAGCAGGCTGTAAATTGGCCGAAAGTGATAAAAAATGTCACCTATTACTTAAAATACCAGAAAAAAAAAATAAGTTGTCACTGCAATTTAAACGACCACAGGGTATCAAGCTAATATAACGTTGGACTACGTCAAGTCATGCCTCTTGGATGCTGAGTTAAAAATGAATGAAATGTTGCGGCTTTTATTGTGAAATGCTTTAAATATAAAAACATTGCTGTTGATTGCCAATACCGTAGTAGAGGTCAAGGTCGATCATTCCGTGGAGGATTTTGTAGAGGACGACGTCATGACATATATTTTGCTAAAGAGGAGTCAACAGATCCACACGAGGAGCCAGAATATTCATTTACAGCGATTTGTACATAAAATAGTGAAACAAGTGGCAAACGATTCATAAAGTTATTTGTCGATTCAGGGGCGACTGTACACTTAAAACACATAATGACAGAGATAAAACATCTAAAACAGGAAGAAAGGATTAAAGTTGCAAATGGTGAATCTTAATCAGTAAACAAAAAGGTAAAAAATATGACTCGAATATAGAGACTTGATAATAAACTGTGAACAGTCGTGTAAGCAATCCATCACATAATTTGTTGTCTGTAAATAAACTTTTAGATAAAGATTTAAACATTATTTTCAGGAAAAATATTATAAAATCTTTAGCGGTTTTGATAGGAAAATACTAATACCAGTGTATAGAAAACTAAAGGGAAATTTGTTCATATTAAGTATGAAAATAGTTGAACTTGAAAGATATGGCATGGCAGTGGAAAATAAGGATGATCTTTTGCAGAAACGACTAAGACATTTGAATAAAATATCATTAAGACTAATGAAATTACTTTACAGTAAAAAGATACGAAAAGTGAAAAGATTACCATTTCAGGAAACTCTGAAACCACGTTCAAACAAGGTGGCAGAATATCTTCACACAGGTATAACTAGTCCAATTAAAACACCAAGCAGTACAAGAGCAAGATATTATCAAACAATATTAGCTGACATTTCACATGTTTGTGTTGTGTTTCCATCAGAAAACAATTCTGAAGCAGAAGATAATCTGATTATTAAATAAATAAAATAGATAATGAAACTGAAAACAGAGTAAAAAGAACACGTTGCGACAACGGAGGAAAGTTCACAGTGAAAAAAAATAAAAACTTTTGTTTAGACAGAGGTATTAGCATTGAATATATAATAGCTTATAGGCCTCAAGAAAATGGAGTTCTAGAAAGAATAAATAGGACATTATGCAATAAGTAGTGCTTTATTGCATAACGTCTTATTTATTCTTTCTAGAACTAAAACCAGCTAAAATGGAGAAAACAGCACGAGATATGAGAATGGTTGGATATGGGAGAACAGGATACAGAATAAGGAATCCAATAACGGATGAAATAATAATTTCTCGTGACGTAAAATATGATGACTAAAATAAAACATGAGAATCGTAAAGAAAAAGAAGAACAAATTAGAAATTCATACTACCATAGATATCAAGAAGAAAATATGAAAATTAAAGAGAAGAACAATCAAAAATAAAAAAAAATGTCCAAACCAAATAAAAGAACAAATTGAGCGCGAAGATGAAATACAACATGATGAAGAACAAGGAAATAATGAATTAAATCGAAAGACGAGTCAAGAAAAACAAGAGAACAGTAAAAATAAAGAAAGTAGAAAAACAAATGGAAGAAACGCAAAATTACCAGGAAATCTCCAAGATTATGAAGCTAATGAAGCATTTTGGTTTTCATCAATGGCAGAAGAACCTCAAACACATAAGAAGGCTTTACAAAAGGTGCCATCCCTTTTGTAGCAATACATTATGAGATAGAAGCACATAATAAAACGAAAGCATGGACTGAGACAGAATTGTCAAAAAGAAAGCAGTTAACAGATGCAAAATGGGTATTTCGCACAAAAGAAAATGGAGTTAAAAAGAAGAATAGTAGCAAGAGTACCAACTAATAGAAGAACAAGATTTTGGGAAAAATAATGCACTAGTTGCAAGAATTTCAACAGTAAGAGTTGTACTAGCACATGTACACAATTAGTTGTACCAACTGCATTCTTAAACGGGAAATTGGAAAGTGAAGTTGAAGTTAGACCATAAAAAGTTGAGGTACAATTTTAGGGATGGAGATAGTGATTATGAGAAAAAATTAACCCTTGAAGATAACACAAGAAAAACAAATTCTGAAAACGTTAGAAAAGTTCAAAATAAGTGATTGCAATGGAGTAAGTACACCACTAACCAAAGCATTCCAAGCAAACTCGCAAAAAGAAATTGAAGATGTCCCACACAGACAAGAGGGTTGATGTTTATATCAAATGTATCGCGACCAGATATAGCGTTTGCTACATCATACTTGAGTCAATATCTTGACAAACCGACTAAAAGTTTTTTTTTGATTCAACTAAACGAGAGTAAAGATGTTTAAAGACACAGACTATGGGTGTTGGATTATTATACGAGAAACATGAAGGAAAATGCAATTTGGTAGAGACATTTTCAAATGCTGACTGAGCAGGTAACCACAACGATAGTAAAAGTGTAACAAGACCCTGTTACACTTCACATTATAATAATAATAATAATAATAATATCCAGCCACGCTGACGAGGAGAGTAATGACAGGGTTACAAACGTAAGTACCCAGTGCAATGAGGAATTGAGGAGTGCTTTAGAGTGTGCTATTCGGGAATATCGCTACATACCGCCTGAACTAAGACCACGCTTACCTCGTTTGCCCATGCATAACAAAAATAGGGCGCTGGTAGCTGCTCTGGATTCGCAGTTGTCAAATTATTTTGATGACTGCGAAGACCTCACTGATACACACTCGATTATGTACTGCGCGGCTGTAGCGGCATGTCGTGTAGCTCATGTCAAAATGACTAATGACAGAGTTACACGACCAAAACCAGCCGTACCGGCTTGGCAGTGCAGGATCGAGCGTCGTATCGGTGGGGCCAGAGCGCTAATCGGCAAACTAATCTGCTTCAGGGAGGGCAACACTCGCCCTAGAAACGCATCACGCGTCTTGTGAGACGGGCGTTTTCGGGGACTGATATCAGCCCCCGAGATTATATGTCACGTGTCACAGAGCGCATCGACTTCCTGAAGCAGAAAGTGTATGCATGGGCAAACCGTATTCGTAGGTATAGGCGGCGAGTGGAGCGATACACCCAGAATCGCACATTCCGAAGTAATGAAAGGTGGGTATATAGGGTTTGGGAGCAACCGGACCAGGGTGTGACTGACACGCGCCTGCCGGATGATGACGCCATGTGTTCGTTCTGGCGCAACATCTGGTCGGTGCCTGTCAGTCACACCGAAGGTGGTTGGATTCGAGAGGTCGAGCGAGCGTGCGATCCATTGCCAGAAATGGGGGCAATCACAATCAGCCCCCAAGATGTAGCCCGTGCTCTCCGTCCGTTGCCTAATTGGAAATCTCCAGGGCCGGACGGACTGCACAATTTTTGGATTAAGTGGCTACAAAAGTCGCACGCTCGTTTGGCATCTCAGTACCAAACTGCCTTAGAGTCCGGCTCGCTACCCGAATTTCTTACGACAGGAGTTACCCACCTGCTCCACAAATCGGGTAGTACCGCGGAACCCAAAAATTATAGACCGATCACGTGTCTACCGACGGTCTATAAGGTTCTTACATCTATTTTGAGAGCTAACATTAATAATCATATTAACAGCAACAACATCAAGTCTGTCTCTCAAAATGGATGTAGGAATGGGTCCCGCGGTACTAAGGAGTTACTCCTCATTGATATGGCCATTAGCCAACAGGTTCGGCGTTTCCGAAAGGTTCTGTCGACATGTTGGATAGACTATAAGAAGGCCTATGACTCGGTGCCTCATACATGGCTCATGAGGGTGCTAGAATTGTATAAAATTGATACAATGCTACGCACCTTCCTGATGTCGTGTATGGGGCAATGGAGGACAGTTCTTCGCTATCCAGGATGTCGAAATATCCAGAGGAACAGCGAACCGGTAAGGATCGAGCGGGGTATATTCCAGGGCGATAGTTTGAGTCCGCTTTGGTTTTGCCTAGCCTTGAACCCTCTAAGCACACTGCTGGAGAATTCAGGGCTGGGCTATCGGTTGAAGAGAGGAGGTCAGGTTATATCTCACCTCTTTTACATGGATGATTTGAAACTCTTTGCCCCCAGTAATCTGCAACTGATGGAGCTACTGAAGGTAACTGAAACTTTCAGTAGTGCCATCAGGATGGAGTTTGGAGTGGACAAATGTGCGGTCATGCATGTAAAGCGTGGGGAGATTATGGAATCCGTGGGAACTCAACTCTCGGATTCCATAAACCTCAGATCCCTCTCTTCAACTGAAACTTACAAGTATTTGGGTATGTCGGAAGCGTTAGGTATCAATGTGACATGAAGCAATCGTTGAGGGAGCGCTTCTTTGGCCGCCTGAAGAAGGTATTCAATAGCCTTCTATCAGGCGGAAACAAGGTACGCGCCTTCAACGGTTGGGTCATGCCGGTATTGATGCACTCTTTCGGCGTACTCAAATGGACTCAAACGGAACTTGACGCCCTGGATAGGCGGGTCCGTACACTGCTTACTGCATATCGAATGCATCACCCACGGTCGTCGGTAATGAGACTGTATATCCCGCGAAAGTGTGGAGGTCGAGGCTTCTTAAATGCTAAGACTCTCCACAATCGCGAGATATGCAGTCTCAGGGAATATTTCCTAGCTGTCGACGTGGGTATGCATCGAGATGTAGTGACGGTGGACAAGGGACTCACCCCGCTCTCTTTGGTAAATGAGAACTGGCGCAAACCTGCGGTGCTAGACACTAACGATCGCAGGGCAGTATGGCAAAGTAAGGAACTTCACGGACGCTTTTTCCGGGCCCTACATGGGCCCGACGTAGATCAATTAGCGTCCGTAGCCTGGTTGCGTTTCGGTGATCTCTTTGGAGAAACCGAAGGTTTTGTATGTGCAATTATGGACGAAGTTATCATGACGAATAACTACCGAAGATTTATTGTGAAGGACGGCACGGTTGACATATGTCGGGCATGTCACCGTCCGGGAGAATCGATTCGCCACATTGTCTCTGGTTGTTCTCGTCTAGCTAACGGAGAATACTTGCATAGGCACAACCTTGTAGCCAGGATTATCCATCAGCAACTTGCTCTGAAATACTCTCTTGTGGAATCGGAGGTGCCGTACTACAGGTATGCGCCCGACCCAGTTCTCGATAATGGCAATATCACATTGTACTGGGATCGGTCCATCATCACTGACAGGACTATTGTTGCCAATAAGCCTGATATAGTGGTGGTGGACCGAATCGAGAGGCGTGCAATGATTGTAGACATAACCGTTCCGCATGACGAGAACCTCGTGAAAGCCGAGAAAGATAAGCAAATCAAATATATTGACTTGGCTCGCGAGGTTGTCGACATGTGGGATATGGATTCAGCAATCATTGTACCGATAGTTGTGTCAGCCAATGGCTTAATAGCCACGAGCCTCGACCAGCACCTCAGGAGGCTCTCGTTAGGCAGCTGGATCAAGGGCCTGATTCAGAAAGCGGTACTTCTGGACACGGCTCGTATTGTTAGGAGGTTCCTCTCTCTTGAGCCCTGACCGCCGGTAGCTTGGACCCTGTTCCCGATACCGGTGGGCTACTATTTTTATATTTTTAAATGTTTTTGCTTAGTTTTGTATTTTTTTAAAAATATTTAAAAATGTAAGAAATAAGTTTAAAAAAATGAATATACGGAATAATAATAACAAATTTTTTCACGTCCAATTTTAATAAATTTAATACCAATAAATCCGTTAATAAATCATAACAAAATGACAAAAAGATGGAAAAAAAAAGCAATAAGACTGCAATAGCGTAATAAAACCACATATGAAATGAAGAAAACTGATTTAATATGAAAAAAATATGTTGACAAGAGCCGCAGCTCCACGAGCACGCCTACCACCTCCGGCCTCATCGCTCAGCTCCGCCTCGCCGCCGCCGGAACCCAGCCCCACCGTGAGTGCTGTGATACCGGCCGTAGCTGTTGCGTCGAGCTCAAGTGATGAGTACTTCTCGCCGCCCACGTCGCCACCACCTGCACGTCGACGAAGAGGACGCCGGCCGCCGGACGGCTTAGGACCTCGAGGCCCACCGGCCTCTGATAGGGTCCCAGCTCCCGGTGGAAGTGTGCAGCGCATGCGATGGACGCAAACCATTAATGAAAACGTCATGCGCTCATACTATGGGGCTACAGAGGGGGGAACTAACTTGACTGCGTACCGTGGTCGGATGCTCTCTCTGTTTCAGGTGCTTGAGCCAGCTGTCAACGTATCAGCCCAACGACTATCGGATCAGGTGCGGGTCATCCAGCGTAACCGTATGTTGGATGACGCCGTACTTGATAGACTGCGTCTGGAATCACGGAATGGCCGCGTCTCAGCTGCTTCACCACCGGCCGCGGTACAAATACAATCTAGTGTTTCACCGCGACCCAACATCGTCGGGGAAGATGATGATGATGGGGCTATATCCGTGAGTACCCAATGCAATGAGCGATTGAGGAGCGCTTTGGAGGATGCTTTCCGAGAGTATCGCTCCACACCGCCTGAGCTTAGGCCCCCTTCTACCTCGTTTGCCCATGCATAACAAAAATAGGGCGCTGGTGTGTGCTCTAGATTCGCAGCTAGCAAATTGTTTTGATAGCAGCGAAGACCTCGCCGATACCCACTCGATCTTATACTGTGCGGCTGCAGCGGCATGTCGTGTAGCTCATGTCAAATTTCCTAACAGTGATAGAGCTACACGACCAGCTGTACCAGCTTGGCAGTGCAGGATCGAGCGTCGTATCGGTGAGGCTAGAGCACTCATCGGCAAACTTATCTGCTTCAGGGAGGGCAACACCCGCCGTAGAGTGATACGCTTTGTGAGGCGGGCATTCTCGGGGACTGATACTAGTCCTCGGGATTATCTGACCCGCGTCACAGAGCGTATCGACTTCCTGAAGCAGAAAATCTATGCATGGGCAAACCGTATACGTCGGTACAAGCGGCGAGTGGAGCGATACACTCAGAATCGCACATTCCAAAGCAATGAGAGGTGGGTTTATAGGGCTTGGGAGCGACCGGACCAAGGGGTGACTGATACGCGCCTACCGGATGATGACGTCATGTGTTCATTCCTGCGCAACATCTGGTCGGTGCCTGTCAGTCACACTGAGGGTGACTGGACTCGGGAGGTCGAGCGCGCGTGCGATCCGATACCAGAAATGGGGGCAATTACCATCAGCCCCCAAGATGTAGGTCGTGCAGTCCTTCCGTTGCCTAACTGGAAATCTCCAGGGCCGGACGGGCTGCACAATTTTTGATTTGGTTTGGTTCAAAAGATCGCACGCTCGCTTAGCATCTCAATTCCAGTCTGCCTTAGAGTCAGGGTCGCTGCCCCAGTTCCTAACTACAGGAATAACCCACCTGCTCCATAAATCAGGAAGTACCGCGGAGCCTAAAAATTATAGACCGATCACGTGTTTACCGACGGTCTATAAAGTTCTTACATCCATTTTGAGAGCAAAGATTAACCAACACATTGAAACTAATTCGATAATGTCTGCCTCTCAGAATGGATGTAGGAACCGGTCCCGCGGTACTAAGGAGCTGCTCCTCATCGATGTTGCCATTAGCCAACAGGTTCGTCGTTCCCGAAGGGATCTGTCGACATGCTGGATAGACTACAAGAAGGCCTATGACTCGGTGCCACATACATGGCTCATGAGGGTGCTGGAGCTGTATAAAGTTGACGCAGTTCTACGCACCTTCCTGATGTCGTGTATGGGGCAGTGGAGGACGGTCCTTCGCTATCCAGGATGTCGACAGATCCAGGCGAACAGCGACCCGATAAGGATCGAGCGTGGTATATTTCAGGGCGACAGCCTGAGTCCACTGTGGTTTTGTCTGGCCCTCAACCCTCTCAGTACACTGCTGGAAGGTTCGGGCCAAGGCTATCGGTTGAGAAGAGGTGGTCAGGTCATATCTCACCTCCTTTACATGGATGACCTGAAACTCTTTGCCCCCAACAACTTGCAACTGATGAAGCTACTGAAGGTAACAGAAACCTTCAGTAGCGCCATCAGTATGGAATTTGGTGTGGACAAATGTGCGGTCATGCATGTGAAGCGAGGGGAGATTATGGAATCCGTGGGAACCCAACTCTCGGATTCCATACACCTTAGATCCCTCAGCTCAACCGAAACTTACAAGTATTTGGGTATGTCGGAAGCGTTGGGCATCAATGCTAATGACGTGAAACAATCGTTGAAGGAGCGCTTCTTTGGCCGCCTGAACAAAGCACTAAATAGTCTTTTATCAGGCGGAAACAAGGTGCGCGCCTTTAACGGTTGGGTCATGCCGGTATTGATGTACTCTTTCGGCATACTCAAATGGACTCAGACGGAACTTGACGCCCTGGATAGGAGGGTCCGCTCACTGCTTACCGCAAATCGGATGCATCACCCACGGTCATCGGTGATGAGGCTGTATATCCCGCGGAAGTGCGGGGGTCGAGGCTTCTTAAATGCTAAGACCCTGCACAACCGTGAGATATGCAGCCTTAGGGAGTTCTTCCTAGAGGCCGACGTGGGTATGCATCGGGATGTGGTAGCAGTGGACAAAGGCCTTACTGCGCTCTCCTTGGCTAACGAGAACTGGCGCAAACCTGTGGTATTAGATACTAATGACCGCAGGGAGGTATGGCAGAGCAAGGAGCTTCACGGACGCTTTTACCGGGTCCTACATGGGCCCGATGTAGACTTTCTAGCGTCCGTAGCCTGGCTGCGTTTTGGTGACCTCCTCGGGGAAACCGAAGGTTTTGTCTGTGCGATTATGGACGAAGTTATGATGACGAACAACTACCGGAAATACATTGTGAAGGACGGTACGGTTGACATATGTCGGGCATGTCACCGGCCCGGGGAATCCATCCGCCACATTATTTCCGGTTGTTCTAGTCTGGCTAACGGAGACTATTTGCACAGGCACAACCTTGTAGCCAGGATTATACACCAGCAACTTGCTCTTAAATACAATCTTGTGGAATCGGAGGTACCGTACTATAGGTATGTGCCCGACCCAGTTCTCGAAAATGGCAATTGCACGTTGTATTGGGATCGGTCTATCATCACTGACAGGACTATTATTGCCAATAAGCCTGACATAGTGGTGATAGATCGACTAGAGCGTCGCGCAATGATTGTTGATATAGCAGTCCCTCATGACGTGAACCTCGTGAAGACTGAGAAAGATAAACAAACGAAGTATCTTGACTTGGCTCGCGAGGTTGTCGACATGTGGGATGTGAACACAGCAGTCATTGTGCCGATAGTCGTGACGGCCAATGGCATAATTGCCAAGAGCCTCGACCAACATCTAAAGAGGCTCTCGTTGGGCAGCTGGATCAAGGGCTTGATCCAGAAAGCAGTACTCCTGGACACGGCGCGCATAGTTAGGAGGTTCCTCTCTCAGGGGCCCTGACCACCGGTAGCTTGGACCCTGTTCCCGATACCGGTGGGCTACTATTTTTATATTTTTAAATATTTTTATATCATTGTATTTTAATATTTAAAAATGTAATTTGTATGTATATAAAATGAATAAAGGACATAATAATAATATAATAATATATCTTGGGACAACTCACACACGGTCATCCGGTCCCAAAATAGGCAGAGCCTGTGCTATGGCAACCAGACTACTGATAAACATACTTATATATTTCTAAATACATACATATTATAGACAAATTACACCCAGACACAGAACAAATGATCATGCTCATCACATAAAGATTTGTCCTGGGTGGGAATCGAACCCACGACCTCCAGTTTAGCAGTCAGGGTCACTAACCACTCGACCAACAGGCCAGTTACAACAGAAATTTTGTCGCTTGGTTGTCCAGAAATCAGGATTGTGTTTCAGTGTTATTTCATTATTTTGTATGAAACATTGAGAGGTCTGTCAAATTTTCCAATCAACCTTGAACCTAATACTATAAAGCGATTAAGTTGAAAATCTATTAAAGAAATTTGACAGATTGTTGTTGTTTTATGTAGTGACGTCTGTGCTAACAGATAAGTAACGCCTAATCGCGTCATTGTAATGTTAACGATTCTAAAAGGAGATAAGTTCTAAAAGGAGATCGTACTTTTTACAATGAATATTATTTACCTTCATCGCACTTCTCTGTTTCTTAGTTCAGAAGCAGTTTATCATATAAAATTATTTTGATGGCATGGATAGGTACCAAGGTTACCGACATAGCCCGAAGGATCGCCAAACTGAAGTGGCAGTGGGTAGGGCACATGGTCCCTGCTCGCAGTACAGATGGTCGATGGGGCCGAAGATTTCTAGAGTGGCGACCGCATACCGGATGACGAAGCGTTGGAAGACCTGCCACAAGGGGGACTGATGACCTGGTGAGGGTCGCAGGTAGCCGATGGATGGGGACCGATTGTTGTGGCGACACTTGGGGCAGGCCTTTGGGGACGTCCACTGCTTGCAGTGGACATCTTTCGGCCGATATGATGACTTGATAAAGTACATTTTAAGAAGTAGAGTAAATCAATAAGAGTGCCCAACTGCAAATAATAATAAAATAACCATTGAGCTTTTCATGCTTAATTGAGCCATTTATAAACAACGATTCTGCATGCTGTATGTGTATGTAAGTAAAACGCTTCTAGCATTTCCCATGTTTTTTACAATAGAGGTCTCAAAATAGAACCATGTGGGACTTCTATTTTTTTTTTTTTTTAAACGTTGCCCCACACTAGGAATTTCTCCTGTTCCGTGAGTGCGTTTACATACATACAAATTCACACTTTACACAAGAAGCCAGACCTAGAACAACTATCTGTAGGCCATACAAATATTTGTTCCGTGCGGGAATCGAACCCGCGACACGCGCCGCAGCAGTCAATCGCTCAACCACTGCGCCAATCGTGACGTCAACGTATTTTTACATCGACCCAGAGACTTCTTTCTTCGAGCTTTGACTTTCCGAATCCTGTTGCCAATACATTATTTCCGAAAATCGTATAAATCGTTGACATAGTCCACAGCTGATCTTTTTCCTTCAAGGCATCATACACTTGACTGGTCTTGTCTCGCAACTAATGAGTTACCGCGACCTTACTCAATACTCAATACTTTATTGCATTCCATAGTAATGTACAACAGTTGGTAAGTCTTAAAGTAGAACCAATTATGGACCCTGTCGGGCACATCAAAGTTATAGTTTATATAGAGGAGAGGATGAAGAGCGCTTATTGAAATAAAGGAAAGAAAACCTCAAAAATTAGGTATATAAGTAGGTATTAATTACATGTATATATATATATTCCTTTTATTTATAGTTATTTATTATTTTTATAGACATAAAACTTCATTTTAAAATAACATATACTGAAGACGAACATAACATTAAAGATATTGCATGGTAATTTTACGGTTTACTTCATGTTCATTTTACATAATATATATACATATATTCAATAAAAATACATATTTACACTTTCACTGAGTCTTGTGGAGTGTAATGTTATAGTATTTGTATATATATATATTTATATATACTTACATATATATAATTTTATGTAGAATTGTATAAAATTTATATATTTTTTGTAAATTCATTATTAGTCATTATACTTATGTCATTTTTAATTAAATAATTGGAATAATTTTAATATTTTTTTAAGAGACAGAATTAAGAATAAAATAAAGGCAGTTAGAGCAGTTAAAGTTATTATTGTAGTTAAAAAGTGTAGTTAAAATTTATCTTTTAAGTATTCGTCAATAGTGTAGTAGCTTTTGTCTATGAGAAAACGTATGTTTTAATTTATTGATAAAGATATTATTTATATTTGTATTTTTTATGTTTTCAGGTAATACATATATTGTATATTTTTATGGACATAACAAACGTACTAAAGGAGTGCATTTTTTAATCGTGAAGTTGGTAAATTCAATCTATTTTCATGTCTAAGTTGGATTTTTGTTTGGAAGTCTCCTCTTTTGCTATAAAATTGGGGATATTTCCGAACAAATTTACAAATTTCAAATATGTAAAGACAGGGTAGTGTTAAAATGTTTAGCTCTTTGAAGTGTGGTTTACATGAATCTGTGTCTTCGATGTTAGTCACAATTGTTATTAGTTTTTTCTGCATTGTAAATAAAGTAGGCGCGTCTGTACTGTTTCCCCAAAGTATAACTCCATGTTTAAGCCATGCAAACGCGTACGCATAATATGTTACCATTGCCGTTTTGAGGTCTCTTGTCTTCTTTATTTCTCTGAGGGCGTATGCGAATTTAGATAATTTGGTTTTTAATTTTTGGATGTGTGGTTTCCAATCTACGTGCGTATCTATATCTAGGCCTAACAGGGTAAATTTATTAACAACTTCTAATTTGGATCCTTTATATTCAAAATTTACAGTTATGGGTTTTTTCTGTCGCGGGTGGAGAGCAATTAATTTTGTCTTATTGAAGTTGATTTCAAGGTTGACCTTGACCAGGTCCGCAGTCTACTTTGTCGGAGAGCCATCAACGCCATACTCTTTGGTACGTGGCACTCTCACCACAACGAATAGCAGTTCAAAAAACAATTTGTTCTCTGCAAGCAATAGCTTTGCTTTCAAGTTAGTGGTTAAGAAATGAAAACTGACAGTTTGGCTTCAACAGCTTTAATTAATTTTAACAACAAAGATTTTACAGTAAGAATATCTGCAAGATCACAATTACGTAATTTATGATACCTTTTATCAAACTTATTGCTAGCGCCGCGTCCACATGGAACAGGCCACACGCGGTCATCTTACTGAACGATCGAGTTGCCAGTATCACGTTCATGCATAAATGTTTTTGACTGTCTGTAAGAAAATAGTAAAAATTTTTGTTAGAGTTTATTCCAGGTAAAGTAATCCTGAAGAGCAACACACTAACTTGAATAGTTCCTGTTCTTCATGAGCTGTATGCACGTAGCCTCAGCTTCGTGTGCAGTTATATAGAACTTTTCGCAGCTAATACTATGTATAATTACAACAATTATACTCCTTAATATAAATGTAGTAATCCCAGAGCCCAAGTATATAACCTAGAAAGTTAAGTTCATTATTTTAATCAGATGTTAAGAGGCCAAAATATAAGAGATTGATCTCGTAACATTTCAACAGCGTTTGTCAATGATATACATTTTTGAAGTTTTATAAAGCGCCATCGCCACGCTACCGTTAACAGAATGACATTTATTTTAAACCGCCTGTCCTTCAAAGTTAAAATATAATCATAGTCATAGCATTTCGTCAACAGGCTCCTTGTCTGGTTTAAGGTTTTTTTATTGCAGTTTTGCATAACATTATTTGTTTAGTATTTTGTAATGTTGCTAGCATTAAGCATACCACCTGCTGATGGTGGTACAGTTAGTGTATTTTATCAACTGTACAATATTATCACTACTGATTACTGTCAGCCTACAAAAACGTATATCATCCTACTTTAGGCAAAGGCTAAATGACTTCCAGCTGTATCAGTCCTGGGTCTAGCGTGGAATTATGGATCATGCTCGTCCCACAATCTTCTACGTTCCGATAAATATTATTAATTTAAAATCCACAAACTTACCGTGCTTTTTGAAAATTTCACATGTTTTGATTCTGTAAGTGCACTGACTGCAGTAAAGCACAAATCGCACACAGCTATAGAACGAAAAAATGCTTGTAGTATTTGAAATAGTACCTGGAATAGATAGCAAGAATACTATAAATCGATTTCTTTGGGACATTTAGAACAAGCGCCATCGACAACCCTTTTACTTACCAATGCTTGGAAAATGGTTTTGTACAGATTGTAGGCTTCTAAAATATTTTGATGTTTTTTAAGCAGTAAGTGGCACTGTCCTTCATATTCCTGGTCTCCACTCATCATGAGAACTTCATTAATCCACTCATCGAGATATTTTCTCAACAATATTATAATTCGGATGGCAACTACTAAATTGACGTCAAATGTGATGGACATGAAGTCACAAAGCAAGTCTGGTAAGGCTATCCCGTAATTAGAAACATCGTTTGATGCCATAAAATACAATATACAAAATAAACTATAAAAAAATATAGCAGTTACTAAAGAGATCCAGTTCCAAACCACGATACTTCGTATATTCTTATTAGAATCGATGCCTCTATGAATAGTTTGAATCTTCAAAATAAGAGAGACGTTATTGTGCTTATGCACAAAGTCCAGAATAAACATCATTGTGAAGCCGATTGAGTAACTGATGAAAAACAGAAATGTAAGGAACACTGCAAAGTGATTACCTAAATGATTCGTATCAAAATCCAACTGTAAAAAGTAAATGTTGCGTAATCTTTGTATAGACAACGAATTTACAAACAGCATATAGAAGAATGCCATACAATAATATTTATTACCGTTTGGATAAATGTAATTATTTTGGATACGATATTTTGAAGAAAAAAATAGATGGAATGCAAAATTAAAAGAACACACAATCCTTTGAACTTCTTTATCCAGTTTATTATTGGGGTGCACTTGCAACGTGCGAATCGAAATAATATTATATTTTTGAAACATTTTCGTTCACTAGTGCTCGTTGGTCGTGATAATAACTTAAAATATAGAATTGTCAAAAGCCCATTACAGTAATAACTTCTGAATTTTGAAGTACTAATCGTAGCAGCGCTTAAGGAAGACTTAATATTCGTAATCGACTTTTCCTTTTCATTAAAATTTTAATCAAGTTGTAGCACTTTGCCTGTGGCTTTGTTCGCTTGAATTTCATACTTCTTCCTACAAAAAAACTCTGGAATATGCTACCCCTTGACATCAAGAAGGCGGAGTCAAAATTTTCCTTTAAGCGGAAAATCCGAAAACACTACTTAAAAGCTTGTCATTCTTAGTTGTTCTTCGTCATGATTACTATGAATTCTCTTAATCGGTATGATTATTATATTATATCATATTTATTAGTTTATTATTTTAGCATATATATGTATTTTATTAGTATTATATATATTATCTGTATATTCTTTCCGAATTGTTAAAATTCAATTTTGAATCTTATTTTTATTTATTGTACACCTACCACAGTATAGTCTTTATAACCCAAAGGTTGACTGGTAGAGAATGCCTTGATGCATTAAGTCCGCCCATGTACCACTATTGTACATAAAGTTTAAAAAAATAAATAAATAAACACTACCGTATAAAAACCACAGCGAAAATTAATTTCCTAAGTGCAGATTATGAGGTCTCGGAACAAAAACTATCAAAAAGATTAGCAACAGATTCTGTTCATATTTTGCATCAAAAATCTTTGTAGATTGGGTCAACATTTATACTATAATCTGGGGGCACAGCAGTGCCCCCGCCAAGTCGAACAAAAAAACGACACGGCTGTACCATCCTTTTCTCGAAACAGTTCAGGCAATTTTCGACGCCCTATAACTTCGTTGTGGGTGAAACTAGAAGCCTTGTATATGCACGGTTCATTTCAAATTTCATTCAATTTGAACCAGCACTTTAAGAATTATAACCAGTTAAAGATTCTGTCACTCACTCACTGATTGAATGGCCGATCATCAAAACTCTAAGGCACTTCTAGCAGACATAGAAGCTTCAAATTTAGAATAAAATTAGTGTAAGTATAAATCAAGGTCAAACTAAAATATTTTGCAATATCGGTACAGTTTTCTAAATACACTAATTGCATAATTTGTAATCCCATATACACTGATTCATTCACTGCAAATGTATGCATAACTATGTAAACCTTAGTGTAATATATAATTATTAAACTCTCTGCACCCAGGCACGATTTTTCAAAGGTAAGCGGGGTCTGAATGTGCATATTGGAAAGGTACACAAACCCCAACATGCACTCACTTCAGACCCTGACATTACGCTTACACCTCCTACACCAGCTACATCCAATTTTGACTTGTTTTGGAAAACCCTGTCAAAATTCAAAAACTCTGTACCCGTTTTAAAGCGAGTTCCCCGCGGCGCAAGACCTCTGGTAGCACAACATCTAGCAGGATGTGTTCGCCGTGCCGCCCGGGAGAACTCGCTAAGTGCCTGGGAACATCTACTCACCTTCCCATATAGAGTTTTACATGTAAATAAGAATTTGGCTACCAAAAAAACCTTAACTGCACAAATTAAAGAAAACTGTAACGTCTCGACCCACAATTTGGACCCAAAATTATCAACACAGAAGTGCCCTTCAAAAGGCATTTCCAATCTGGTCGAAGCTAAGTTAGGGGAAGGTGACATCAGCGGAGCAGCCAGGATACTTTTTAGTAGCGATGTGGTGGCACCATGTTCTCCAGATACTCTCGCAGCTCTGGAGACCAAGCACCCTGCCCCAGCGGATGACCTTTCTTTTCCCGACCCCCCTAATCCGGACATTCACACCCTCACCGTTACAGGTCGTGAGGTGATCACAGCTGTTAGCTCCTTCCGCAGTGGCTCTGCTGGCGGCCTCGACGGCCTAAGTCCTCAGCATCTTAAAGACCTTGTTTGTTCAGGCGCCGCGGAAGCAGGTGAGTTGCTTTTGAAGGAGCTAACGGCTCTGGTCAACCTTATGCTCTCCGGCAAGGTAAACGAAGCCGTCATCGACGTCTTGTACGGGGCCAATTTATGTGCCCTGCGCAAGAGGGATGGCGGCATTCGTCCCATTGCCGTGGGAACTACTTACCGTCGTATAGCAGCCAAGATTTGTTGTAAATTTTATGGTGAGGTTCTTTCGAAAAAATTCCAGCCCCTGCAGCTTGGTTACGGCTCCAAAGGGGGCTGTGAGGCTGCCGTACACGCGCTGTCGACTTATCTAAATTCTGGCAAAGGAGAGGTCATCCTGAAGGTTGACATCAAAAATGCATTTAATTCGGTAAACAGGGACACCTTGCTGGCAGAAGCTAAAAAAGAAATACCTCAAATCTTCAGTTTCCTCTGGCAATGTTATAGACAACCATCTAAATTACTATATCGGGACAACCTTTTGAAATCTGCAGTTGGCTGTCAACAAGGTGATCCCCTCGGGCCAGTGATCTTTAGTTTAGCTATTCACCCAATTATTCGACAGCTAAATTCTAAATTTAACGTTTGGTATCTTGATGATATCCCTTGGAGGCGATGTAGAGACTGTCTTAAATGACTGATGATGATTTTTAAAAAATCAATTCCATTGCATAGGACTTGATCTGAACTTTTCCAAATGCGATTTTTTTTTATCGGACAACACTGACAGACTACTAACACTTCCAAAATTCAACACAATAGCCCCTGAAATCAAAATTATGGACAAAAGCTCTCTTCGTCTCCTTGGGTGCCCAATCTTTGAGAATTCTTTTCAAGATTTTGTTGAAGAAAAAATTCAAAATTTTAATGACGTTTCAGAAAGATTGCTCCAAATTAACATGCATTCGGCCATCACTCTTATTCGTTATTGCTGTTTCGGCCCAAAATAAATATATTTCCTTCGTGCTTCCCATTTATGGAAGCACCCCCACCTTTTGGACAAAATAGACCAAATTATCAAGCATACACTTACTTTAATTTTAAATGTGGCCATGGACGACAAAGCCTGGGCGCAAGCAACCCTTCCCATCCGTATGGGAGGCCTCGGCGTCCGCAAAATTACCAGTATTAGTTTACCGGCTTTTATATCCTCGGTGTACGGCACTGATAAATTAATCAGGAATATTCTAGTTTCTACACTGATTGATTTTGATGTGCCGTACTTCACCGAGGCTGTGGAGGCCTGGAGACTCGCTTGCCCGAATTCAAATCCGCCCGACTACCCTTCATCCCAGAGACGGTGGGACGAGCCGCTCTGCAGGCAAGTTCAGGAAAAACTTATTGCCACATCAACTACTACTGCAGAGCGTGCGCGCCTGCTGGCTGTGGGTGAGTGGGAGTCGGGTCTCTGGCTTCACGCACTACCGTCGTCGAACATTGGCACCATGTTCGACGATACTACTTTCCGCCTCGCTGCCTGCCTGCGTCTTGGCACTCCTTGTTGTTCTCCTCATCGCTGCCACTGTGGCGAAGTTGTCAACAGCCTCGGACACCACGGGCTGTCATGCAGCCGTAGCGCGGGTCGCATTGCGCGGCACGCGAATCTTAACGACATCATCCGACGAGCTCTTGTCACCGTCGGCGTTCCGGCTGTGTTAGAACCCAATGGCCTGGCACGAGACGATGGCAAGAGACCGGACGGCATGTCGTTATTTCTATGGAAGATGGGTAGGCCATTAGTGTGGGACGCTACTTGTGTCGATACTCTTGCGCCATCCCATCTTCCTAGCTCTTCGTGCTATGCTGGCGCTGCTGCTGCGGCTGCAGAGAACCTCAAGCGGCGGAAATATAATGAACTTGTTGGTAGTTATATTTTCGAGCCGTTTGGGGTTGAAACTCTCGGGTCTTGGGGTCCGAGTGCACATAACTTATTTTAAGATCTCTCAAGGCGCTTAGTTGACACTTCACGTGACCCAAGGGCTGGCTTTTACCTTGGTCAAAGAATAAGCATTGCCATACAACGTGGCAATGCCGCCAGTCTTTTGGGTACACTTCCAGTCGACAGCGATGCGGATGAATTTTTTGACGCCATATTTTAGGGTTTATTTAGTTAGGAGATTTTATTTTTATTTCTAGTGTATATAGTTAGTTAAGTATTTATGGAATAAAAAGGAAAAATTACAATATTATGCAATATCGGTCCGGTTTTCTAAATACACCAATTGCATAAATAACTTTGTAATCCTATATAAATATATAGGATTACAAAGTTATACATTCACTTGCAGTAAATGAATCAGTGTACCTGTATATGTATAATATAATGGAATAATAGGTGTAGATAGGTACATATGTATATCTAATTATGTTCAAAGGTAACTTGTAAAATGGCCAATCAACGGAATGAAAAAGCTAGAATGGGACATGTCTTATGAAGTTGTACCAAAATACCGCAAAGTATTAAGTAGACTAAATTGCCATGAAAGAAAGAACACTCATAACCGCGGCCGGCGGAGGTGGCTTGCCCGCGTCGCGACTTCCATGCTGCCCGTCCGTCACAGAAAGGCGGCCACTTTCTTTCAGGCAACCTTTTGGTCTTACTGCGATATCGCAGGTAAAAACAAACCACGTTTTATTTAACTTACGCAAATTGTATCAGTCAGTATGTAATCTTTATATAAATCGAATTTAATAGAAAAACTAGCTTTTGCCCGCGACTTAGTCCGCGTAGAAGTCGAAAAGGTTCTAATAGGATTTTTGATTGTTTTTTTACGTTTAATTATTTCAATACTTCTAAAATATAACAATCTTTATTATAGTGTAGGGATTTAAAGTTATATAGCATGCTGTATGTGTTTGTTACTAAAACGCTTCTAGCATTTCCCATTTTATAAAATAGTGGGCTCAAAATAGAACCTTGTGGGACTTCTATTTTTACATCGACCTTGGAGACTTCCTCCTTCGAGCTTTGATTTTCCGAATCCTGTTGCCAATACATTATTTTCCGAAAATCGTATAAGTCGTTGATACAGTCCACAGTTGATCATTTTCCTTTAAGGCACTCGACCGGTCCTGGCTCGCAATTAATGACTTCCCGTAACCTTGACCAGGTCCCCAGTCTACTTTGTCGGAGAGCAATCAACGCCATACTCTTTGGTACGTGGCACTCTCACCACAACGAATAGCAGTTCAAAATCTGTTCTCTGCAAGCAATAGGTTTGCTTTCAAGTTAGTGGTTATGAAATGAAAACTGTCAGTTTTGGCTTCAACAGCTTTTATTAATTTTAACAACAAAGATTTTACAGTAAAAATAACTGCAAGAGCACAATAACGTAATTAATGATACCTCTTATCAAACTCATTGCTAACATCGCGTCCACATAGAATAGGCCACACGCAGTCATCTTACTGAACGATCGAGTTGCCAGTATCACGTTCATGCATAAATATTTTTGACTGTCTGTAAGAAAATACATCACATTTTTTGTTAGAGTTTATGCCAGCTAAAGTAACCCTTAAAACTTACTTGAATAGTTCTTGTTTTTCATGAGCTGTATACACGTGTCCTCAGCTTCATGTACAGTTATATAAAACTTTTCACAGCAAATACTATGTATAATTACAACAATTATACTCTTTAATATAAATGTACTAATCGTAGAGACCAAGAAAACAAAGCCAAACCTAGAAAGTAAAGTTCGTTATTTTAATCAACATGATTCCAGCCAACAGTTTTTTTCTATTAGTTGATTCCATTTTTAAGACGCCAAAATATAAGAGATTGATCTCGTGACAGTTTAATTGCGTTTGTCAATAATATACATTTTTGAAGTTTTAACTATCGCCATCGCCACGATACCGTTTACAGAATGACATTTTTTTTATTTTTTTTTATTATTTAATTTGGGTTTGCTCTTGACTCTAGTCTAGGTCATAGATAACAGAGACAAAGTCGACGATGGAGCGAGCTTACCCAGAAGAAGCCTGTTCACTCTAATTTTGAAGAGATTTGGGTTGTATGCGTTCGGAAACACAGACGCAGGCAGAGAGTTCCACTCCTTTGCTGTGCGCATTATAAAAGACGTTTGGAAACGTTTAGTGCGAATTGGTGGAATAGCAACAAGGTAGGGATGGTAACTTGCAGTGCGTCTAGATGTCCGATGGTAGAAGGGGGCCGGTGGGATGAGGTCGTGGAGTTCCTGGACACTCTCCCCGAAGTACAATCTGTAGAAGACCGACAAGCAGGCAACCTTGCGGCGATGAGCCAAGCTGTGAAGCTTGGCATCCACCAGTCTTACGTCGCCAATGAGCCTTTTAGCTCTGCGTTCCACCGAGTCAAGCGCGGCAAGTTGGTATTTAGCTGCGCCATCCCAAAAGTGGCTGCAATACTCCATGCAGGATCGGACTTGTGCTTTGTAGAGGGTTAAAAGCTGTCCAGGCGTGAAGTATCGCTTCATTCTATTTAGGATGCTCAGCTTTTTGGCCGCAGTTTGGGCTTTGTGCTCAATGGTGGCACAAAAGTTGAGACTGGGTGTTAACTCCATGCCTAGGAGCTCGAGCCGATCGGTTACAGGAACAGATCTACCCCGAAAAGTCGGAGTTAGGTCGAAACGACTCCTTCTTGCGGTAAAAAGACATGCTTGCGTTTTGGTGGCGTTAAAAGAGACCAGATTGTCATCACCCCACTGGGAGACAAGACTTAAGGTCAAATTTGTCCGCTCTACCATGGCCTTTCTCAAGGAACGAACTTCTTCCCCGCTGGTTTTTGCGCGAGACAAGTACCTCTCTGAAACCGAACTGTCATCTGCAAACCCAATAATACCAGGCTGAAGCAGGTCATTGATGTGCAGCAGTAAAAGAGTTGCAGAGAGAACAGACCCCTGAGGAACTCCGGCATCAATAGCCATGAGGTCAGAGGAGCAGCCGTCAACGACTACTCGGATCGACCGTTCACTAAGGAAGTCTGATATCCAGCTACAAAAATCAGCTGGGATGCCATAAGCAGGAAGCTTGCTGAGTAGACTTGCGTGCCAGACCCTATCAAAGGCCTTCGAGATATCGAGCGATACAGCAAGTGCTTCGCCGTGTTTCTCGATGGCTTCGCCCCAGCAGTGCGTGACATACACAGGAAGATCGCCAGTTGACCGTCCCCGGCGGAAGCCATATTGACGGTCACTTGCCTTCAAGGTAGGTCAGCAACTTACTGTTCAGTACCCTTTCCATAACCTGGCACAGAATGGAGGTAATGACGATTGGTCGATAATGAGCAGGGTCTGCACGGTCGCCCTTTTTTGGCACAGGTTGTACATTCGCAAGCTTCCAGGATTTTGGGACCGTTCTTTTTTCAAGAGAGAGGCGGAACAAGCGTGTCAACACCGGAGACAGTTCACGCGCACACTGCCTCAATATGCTCGCTGAAATGCCGTCAGGCTCGCTGGCCTTGTTCACGTCTAGACTGCACAATACTCTTCGGACCTCTTTCATGTGAACTGCGATCTCCGACATCGAAGAGTCAGTCAGTAACGAGGTACAGTTAGTGGTTGCTTGGAGCCAGCGTCCAGACGTGAATTGCTAGCAAAGAGAGATGCAAATAAATTTGCTTTCTCACTTGCAGAGTGGGCCAGCGACCCATCAGGTTTCAGCATTGGTGGGAAAGTGGGCCGACAAAAGTTCATTTCAACCGCTTTCAAAAGGGACCAGAACTGTTTACTACCCGGAGGGTGCGATGCTAGTTTGGCCCCGATACGTCCGACATGGCCAAAACAAACCCCACGTAGAACTCGCTTGCAGAACTTAGCGGCAAAATTAAAAGCTCTCTTCCTCGCGCGAACCCTGCGTAGGCAGACTCTTTTCGGGCCTCAGCGTGGGCGCACTCTGCATTATACCAAGGCCGGGTTGTGTGACCGAGCGGGATGTCGGAGAATGGAATAAAATATTCCATCCCCTGCCGAATCACGTCCGCAATCATGTTAGCACAACAAGACGGGCACTCGAAGAAAAGCACACATGCCGCCATGGATAAGACGCAAAAAAGTATCATCAGCATCTCATCCCAATCAGCTGACTCGTATCGCCATACTCGTCTCGTGCCTCTAGGGCTCTCATCTGGAGGAGAGCAGGTCGACAAGGATTTCACCAGGCAGTGGTCAGACGTTCCCAGCGGGGCTGAGACCGATACTGAGTGACTGTTCGGATCAGTTGTCAGCAGAAGGTCCAAGCAATTGGGTGTATGGCCGTCAACATCCGGTACCCGTGTTGCCACATTCACCAGCTGGGTTAGATCTAGCGTTAAAGCAAACTTGCGCGCTTCCAACCCAGCATGGTCATGGACATTGTCGTGGAAGTTACTTGTTTATGAATAAATGACTATGACTATGGTCAGTTTTCTGGTACGGGAACAACCATTCTTTGTGGTGGGCGTTGAAGTCCCCCAGAAAAATGAGCTTCGCTGTTGGGTACCATTGTTGGGCTACGTCAGTCGACTCCACGAAGAAATTGAACAGTGCTGTTGTCTCCTGGTCACCACTGTGCGATCGGTAAACGCCGATGTAGAGAAATTTCTCCACGCCAGTGTCCACAAGTAGCCATATGGCAGAAAAACCCGATTTCTCAAAGCAACGGAGACGACGACAACAAATGTCGTCGCGGACGTACACACAGACCCCAGCCTGCTTCTTGAACTTGTGTTCAAGAGAGTAACCCGGGTAGTTGAGGTACGCCACGTCCAACGGGGTTGCTATCTTCGTCTCCGTCAGAAAAAACAGGTGCGGCTTCTCGGCCTGAGGTGATGATGGACCAGATCGAGATTGGAGTGCAACCCCCTGATATTAGTGAGGTGCACTTTAATTGGGAGGAAGTGCAGCCGTTGTTTATCTTTTTTCTTCTGTTTTTGTTTTGTCATGTTATCGAGTAGTTGGGGGAAAAAGTCGAACTGTCGAGGCGCTGCTCAGTGAACCCAGTGGAATACTAGAGCTAATCCAACCTATGGGGAACTCATATGGAGACTGCGGGGACGCCCGAACCCCCCGGATATGGCCACCGGGTCCTCCCATCCAGTCGCCGGCTGGCACGGTGGAGCATACCGGGATTTTTCGCGAGTTGGCGGGGCAGCCTTTGGCACGTGGCTGGCGTGCTACTTGGGCCCCCTACTGACTGCGGTCGGCCAACGGCTGGCACCGTGCTTCGGATCCCGCTGTCCTCCAAAATGAGTTACCCGGCAAGTGTTGCCAAGAGACCAAGACCGGTTCTGAACAGCGCAACTGACAACTTCCTTCTCCCCCCAAAGGCACTGGCACTCCCACACACCGACAGAACACAGCAAGCTGCTTGGCGCCGGAATCCGGTGGGATGGTGGTCACGAGCCAAGCGGCTCCTTGCGGAGCCTACCAACGCTTAAGTGGGATCGTTCAGTCGTACCACAGGCAAGCCTGTGGTGCCGTTGCCCAGGGTGGACCGCTAGAAGGTAGATCCCAAACCACCCCAAAAAAAAATTATTTTAGATCTCCTATCCTTTAAAGTTAAAATATAATCATAGTCATGGAATATCGTCAACAGGCGCCTTGTCTGGTTTAAGGTCTTTTCTATTGCAGTTTTGTATAATATTATTTGTTTAACATTTTGTAATGTTGCTAGTAATGGCACACACATCACCTGCTGATGGTGGTACGGTTAGTGTATTTTATCAACTGTACAATCTCATCACAACTTACCGTGCCTTTTGAAAACTTTACATGTTTTGATTCTGTAAGTGCACTGACTGCAGTAAAGCACAAATCGCACACAGCTATAGAACGAAAAAATGCTTGAAGTATTTGAAATAGTACCTGGAATAAATAGCAAGATTACTATAAATCGATTTCTTTGGGACATTTAGAACAAGCGCCATCGACAACCCTTTTACTTACCAATGCTTGGAAAATGGTTTTGTACAGATTGTAGGCTTCTAAAATATTTTGATGTTTTTTAAGCAGTAAGTGGCACTGTCCTTCATATTCCTGGTCTCCACTCATCATGAGAACTTCATTAATCCACTCATCGAGATATTTTCTCAACAATATTATAATTCGGATGGCAACTACTAAATTGACGTCAAATGTGATGGACATGAAGTCACAAAGCAAGCCTGGTAAGGCTATCCCGTAATTAGAAACATCGTTTGATGCCATAAAATACAATATACAAAATAAACTATAAAAAAATATAGCAGTTACTAAAGAGATCCAGTTCCAAACCACGATACTTCGTATATTCTTATTAGAATCGATGCCTCTATGAATAGTTTGAATCTTCAAAATAAGAGAGACGTTATTGTGCTTATGCACAAAGTCCAGAATAAACATCATTGTGAAGCCGATTGAGTAACTGATGAAAAACAGAAATGTAAGGAACACTGCAAAGTGATTACCTAAATGATTCGTATCAAAATCCAACTGTAAAAAGTAAATGTTGCGTAATCTTTGTATAGACAACGAATTTACAAACAGCATATAGAAGAATGCCAGTAGTATAGTTATCTCGGATATGATATTTTGAAGATAGAAATAGATGGAATGCAAAATTAAAAGAATACACAATCCTTTGAACTTCTCTATCCAGTTTATTATTGGGGTGCACTTGCAACGTGCGAATCATAATGATATTACATTTTTTAAACATTTTAAACGTTTACTAGTGCGCGTTGGTCGAGATAACAACTTGAAATTACGAATAGTGTTGTCAAAGGCCCATTACAGTAATTACGTCTGAATTTTGATGTACTAATCGTAGCAGCGACTAATCGACTTTTCCATTTCATTACATTATTAAGTTGAATAATATATCGTCATCAAACTAGCACTTTGCCCGTCGCTTTGTTTGCGTGGATTTCATACTTCTTCCTACCATAAACATTACCGGATAAAAAACACGGCGAAAAATAATTTCCTGAGTGCAGTTTATGAGGTCGCGGCGGAAAATCTGTCAAAAAGATGAGCGACAGATTCTGTTCATATTTTACATCAAAAATCCTTGTAGATTGAGTCCTTCAGAGCGAGTAAGGAAAAGACCTGCGCCAGCCCCCACTAGTGGTACAATAGTAAGGTTTATTAATTTCCCATTGATGTTATCCAACTCTGCTCCCATTTTAAAAAATAGACACACAAATTTATAAATGTTAAAAAAATTGCGAAAAACAATACACACTAAATTAAACTTCTAAGATAAACTAAAAGCAAACAACAAGTATTATCAACCCAACAAATCAAACACAGATATTTTTACAATTTTAAAGAGTATTTGCTTATGTTTTTAAGTGAGTTCAACCTTTTTTTAATAAAATCGGATTGAGTTTTCAAACGTGTGTTAAAATAAAATGTTATATAATTTAAAAGCACTAAGGCGTATTGATATCAACTTCGAAGCAAATCACCGCCAAATTAACTTTTTACCCCTTTTTAACCCCGTTAAGGGATGAATTTCAATAAAATGCGAAACAAGTCTTCCATCAATTCTGTTACAAAAGGTTTATGCAAAATTTGAAGTAGATTGGACCAAGGAATCAGTTGTCCCATACAAACTTTGCCCTTCTTTTTCACCCCGGTAGGGGTAGAATTTCGGAAAATCCTTTCTTATCAGATGCCTACGTCATACAAAGAACACACTCAACTCTACAAAGATCAGCGGTTTAGGCTGTGCGTTGATCCGTCAGTCAGTCATTCAGAACAAAGCATTTAATATGTATAGATAATTGGTTAAGTAATTTATTATTTAAAAAAAAGCTTTGGGTGCAGCAGTGAGTGCCGTACAGTAGTTCAAGTTAATCCTCTTTTAAGCTTGATATTGTAATTTTCTGTTAGGTACATTGACAGTATTTATAGTGAATAAGTCTACGTGGCACTTTCGAGAGTTACAAGTCTGGGCGGCTTACATCTAATTAATGTCGACTTTGGAAGTGTTAAAGCGCAGTAATCCTCAATTTGTGAATACAATAGACTAAGAAGCATTTATCGTCCAAACTTGACAAAATTTGTAACATCCAAGTCTCCGAGAAAAACCCACAGAGACAGGGAGTGGGGTTTGAGAAAAACCGTTGTTGGTATTCAAGAAGTAAAAGGTACCGGAAAGGAAAAAAAGTAGGACTACCTACAAAAAGAAATCTCATTTCTTTTTGTAAACAGTCCTACTTTTTTTCCTTCAAAAACATAACGTAAAAAAAAAACAAGTCTCGCAACTCAGTTCTTCTACCGTAAATAGTTGTGAGATCCATGTAATACCAAGTCGATAGATTAGATTGATTGACTTAGCCATCGCTTGCACACCTGCTGAGTCGCAAAAGTCGCAGGCAATTCAAGCGATTATAACAAAAGGGGGTAACCAGAGCCGCTTTACATCCATCATGGGTGCGAAATAGCGGGATCCAAACAAGGACACGTGTGACAAGGATGGCTTCATAGTGTTGGAGAGGAAAAAGAAGAAGAAGCCTACTTGTCGGAACCAGTGCGGCACCGCGCTGGCAGGACCAAACATGCTGCTGCGTCCAGCAACACCTACGAAGCAGCTGTACGTGTCCCGGCTACATCACTCCACGAAGGTTGAGGAGATCGTGGAGTACATGAGAGTGAAGACCAACTGTACTTTGAGGGTCGAGAACTTGGAGTTGCGTCACAACACAAACTTCAAGTCGTTTGTGGTGGGGGTTCCAACTCATCAGCTCGACATGTTCCTCAAAGAAAGTAGAGTCACTTTATTAATGTAATTCTATTATTTTTACTGAACTGTAAACGACGACGTTCAAAAGTGCCGTTTAATGGCCTAATTGAAATAAACGTTTTGACTTTGACTTTGACTTTGACTTTGAAGAGTATTGGCCAAAGGGTGTCGTGTATCGACGTTTCCGCGGCCAGCTGCGCGACACCAGTCAGCGAAACACGACACCGTCATTTCGTGTGCAATAGTTTCCATTGATTGTAATATGTATTAATTTTATTTATAGGTATTGTTTTATGTTTATGTATTTTATTGTATGGACCCTAGATGCCTGAAATAAAAAAAAAAAATTAAATTAAAATTAAATGAACTAAAATAATAAAATGGGTCTAGCATACTTTTCAAATAAAATCTAAGTTTTTCTTTTATATTTTTCTAAAACATAAAATTCGGTAGATATAGTCGATCATAGATTGTCTCTATAAATATCATCAAATGGAAGGGACGTAAAAACTGTACATTTGTTTTTATAGTGCTGCATTAATTGTTGACTAATTTAAATAAGAAGCCAAGGCAGTCAATCTTCGTCCTCTTCAGTTATTTTCAGTCCGAAACGCTTTTTTGGATTTCACCATGTGAATTACGAGTCATCGTTTTTCTTCGGCTAATAAATCAGCATTGCCATTCAACGTGGCAATGCTGCCATTATTCTAGTTATTTTTATCATTGACATCTATGTGGTTGTTTTTTTATGCACAACGACTTTGTTTGTAAACGTTTACGCGTAATAAATAATAACTATTTGAACACCAAATATTTTATTTACAAGAAGAATAATTGCAACAGCACAATAATGTAATTAATGATACCTCCTATCAAACCGATTGCTAACGCCGCGTCCACATGAAACAGGCCACACGCGTTCAACTTACTGAACGATCGAGCTGCCAGTGTCACGTTCATGCATAAATGTTTTTGACTGTCTGTAAGAAAAAACATCATATTTTTTGTCACAATTTATGCAACGTAAAGTAATCCTCAAGAGCATCACACTAACTTGAATAATTCCTGTTCTTCATGAACCGCATAGACGTGACCTCAGCTTCATGTACAGTTATATAGAACTTTTCGCAGCTAATACTATGTATAATTACAATAATTATACTCTTTACTATGTATGCAGTAACCGTTGAGATCAAGTATACAACCAAGAAAGTTGAGTTCATTATTTTAATCATCATGGTTTCAGCCAACTGGTTTTTTAAACTTGTTATTGTAGTGGAGTGCCTTTAGCGCCTAATTTTATAAATGTGACCTCTTCACGTCTCAACGGCTGAACAGATTTGGATGAAACTTGGTACTAGGGAAAAGCTTGGAATTGAGCTCATGGATCTTTTTACCCTGGAAGTATGTTCTCTTGGAGTAATTTTTAGCTTAACCACAAGCGCAACCGCTTTGGTATAAGCTATTTTCTGTAATATGAAAGCGAAAGGCCATTTGATCGTAGTTACCGTGACATAAAATAAGAACTTAAAAAAACCCTTTCAGAAAACATTACCCTCATTACTGTTCGTTACTTGTTTTCAGACACAATGGTTGGACACACAATTGACCTCCTTCTATAACTGAAATAAAGAGCCTAAAAAGCTCTTTCAGAAAATATAAAACTCATTGCTGTTGGATACATGGACCATTTTACTCATCTTCGTTTAGTAAAATCAATTTTTTAAAAAGAAGCAACAAAACAATCAGTATGGAATTTGGTGTGGACAAATGTGCGGTCATGCATGTGAAGCGAGGGGAGATTATGGAATCCGTGGGAATCCAACTCCGAGAGTTCCATACAAAACTTACAAGTATTAGGGTATGTCGGAAGCGTTGGGCATCGATGCTACTGACGTGAAACAATCGTTAAAGGAGCGCTTCTTTGGCCGCCTGAACAAAGTACTAAATAGTCTATGATCAGGTGGAAACAAAGTGCGCGCCTTCAACGGTTGGGTCATGCCGGTATTGATGTACTCTTTCGGGATACTCAAATAGACACAGACAGAACTTGCCGCCTTGGATAAGACGCTCACTGCTTACCGCACATTGGATGCATCACCCACGGTCATCGGTGATGAGGCTGTATATCCCACGGAAGTGTGGGAGTCGTGGCTTCTTAAATGCCACGCACAAACCGCAGACCAAAAGTCTAACTGATGGAGGCGCATGTGTTGGATCATTTGGCTTCCTTCAATATGGTTGAGCCGAATGGTGCTAGCGCGTTCGTCATGTTCGTGAACGGACGCCGTCAGGTGAGACTGGTTATCTCTCAACTGCCATGGTTTATTTCAATGATTTGTTGTTGTTTTTAACCCCGGACGCTTCAATCGTACATATTTTTTCAACATCGTTCTCAAATATGTGTATGTATAATTTCAACAAGAATGATTTTGATCCAGAACTAGCGTGGAATTATGGATCGTGCTCGTCTCACCATCTTCTGCGTGTATAATTATGATTAATTTAAAAATCCATAAACTTACCAAACCTGTTGAAATCGGCATATATTTTGATTCTGTAATTGCACTGACTGCAGTTAAGCACACATCGCACACAGCTATAGAACGAAAAAATGCTTGAAGTATTTGAAATAGTACCTGGAAATAGATTGCAAGATTACAATAAATAGATTTATTGAGAATATTTTGAACAAGCGCCACCTACAACTGATTTACTTACCAATGCTTGGAAAATGGTTTTGTACAGATTGTAAGCTTCTAAAATATTTTGATGTATTTTAAGCTGTAAGTGGCAATGTTCTTCATCTTCCCGTTCTTCATTCATCATTAGTACTTCATGAATCCACTCATCGAGATATTTTCTCAACAATATTATAATTCGAATGGCAACCACTAAATTAATGTCAAAAGTAATGAACATGAAGTCACAAAAAACATCTGTTAAGACTGTCCCGTAATTAGAATCATCTTTTGATGAAATATATTTCCAAATACACAATAAACTTTCTGAAAATATAGCAGTTATTACAGAGATCCAGTTCCAAACAACGAAACTTCGCATATTCTTACTAGAATCGATTCCTCTATGGATAGTTTGAATCTTCAAAATAAGAGAGACGTTGTTGTGCTTATGCACAATGTCCAAAATGAACATCATTGTGAAGCCGATAGTGTAAAAGATGTAAAACAGAAAAATAAGAAACAGTGCAAAGTGATTACCTAAATGATTACTATCTAAATCCAACTTTGAAATGAAATTAGTGTTGCATAATCGTTGTATAGACAAAGAATTTACAAACAGCATATAGAAGAATGCCAAAAAAATATATTTATTCCCGTTGGGATAAATATTGTTATCTTGGATACGATATTTTGAAGATAAAAATAGATGGAATGCAAAATTAAAAGGACCCACAATCCTTTGAACTTCTTTATCCAGTTTATTATTGGGATGCACTTGCAACGTGCGAATCAAAATAATATTACATTTTAAAACATTTTAAACGTTTACTAGTGCGCGTTGGTCGAGATAATAACATGGAATGTCGAATATTGTTCTCAAAAGCCCATTACTGTAATTACGTCTGAATTTTGATCTACTAATCGTATCAGCGCTTGAGGAAAACCTAATATTCGTAATCGACTTTTTCTTTTCATAATAATATCGTCATAAAACTAACACTATGACTGTGGCTTTTTCCACGTGAATTTCGAACTTCTTACTTAAATAAACATTACCACTACCAAAAAGATTAGCAACAGATTCTGTTCAAATTTTGCATCAAAAATTCATGTAGATTGGGACAACATTTAGACTATAATTAAGTTTATATATCTATTTATTATCTTTATTATATCTAAAATTATGCTGTACAATAGTCTTGTACGAAGCGTCCTGGAGTACTGCAGTGTTGTATGGAGACCCCACTACGCCACACACAAGCTTCAATTAGAAAGGGTACAAAAGCGGTTTCTTTGGCATCTTGCATTTTCGATAGGGAAAAGAAAACAGCTGACCTCCTATAACACTCGTCTGAAATACTTCAGGATACATTGATTATCATCTCGAAGAGAAATAATTGACGCCGTGTTTCTCTTTAAACTGCTTAGAAATAAAACTGACTGCCCTAATCTACTTAGTCTCTTTAAATTTCGAGCCCCATCACGAAATCCGCGAAACCCCATCACTCCATTACTCCCACCGCTGCGCAGAACGGTTCTGGGTGCAAATTCTCCGATTCCACGCTTGTGTAAAATAGTTAACAGTTGCAGTGATTTAATTGACATACACCATGACAAATTGAGCAAATTTTGCAATATAATTAGAGAACATTATTGTATGAATTGATTTAATTTTCATTAATTATTAATATTAATTTTATTTTATTATAATTAAATGTATAAATGATGTGCTGTAATATTTTTTTTGTAATTTATTGAATGTCTTGTTTAGTTTTAATTTTAACTTAAATTAATCATTTATTTAAATTGTGTGTTGTTTTAAAATTTTTACTGACTAACTTTTTTTATTCATTATTTTTGTCTAAAATTGTTTTTAAACATTAAGTAATAAGCTAACATTATATAAATTTTTAGATTTAACAATGTGAAAAACCACAAATTATGCATGAGGTGTTAACCTTTAATCAATTGTTGCACTTGTTAAAGAATATACAATGTTACTTGTGATGTTATGTGTACACAATTGTTGGTTAACCAAATAAATAAATAAATTAGCAGAGACTAAAATAATAAAATAGGTGTAGCATACTTTTAATGTAAAATCTCTATTTTTATTTGAAACTTTTCTGAATCGAAAATTCGATAGATATCATGGGTCGATCACAGATTAAAATAGAAATAAAAATCATTTATTTGCCAATAATGTAGGTTTATAGATATGATGGTTATTTTGATGATAGTCCCGATACATTTTGCCTAACGGCATGCAAAATTAGTTAATATAAAACAAACAAACATAAAAAAGAAAAAACAAGCATCATTGATACAAGAATTTGATAGCACAAGACGCCACTTTACATAATTAAACAAAGGCGAACGGCAGAATTCGTACAACATACTTTTTTTGTAGTTCTGTGATAGAATTTGTACCACTTATTAAGGCAACTAAACCATTCATTTTCATGTAACATTAGTATTTTTAGAAGTCCGGATTAATTAATTATAGCAATTAAAAGATTTAAGTAATATTTAAAAACAGAAATAACAGTAAATATAATTAACCAATTATACATTATACCTTACAATGAATAATTATTGCATACAATCTTAATAATTAACCATTTATTTATAGGAATTATTTTCGCCATCAATGTTTTTTTTTTGTATTGGCAATTATTTTATTGACAGGTTAGGAAAATCTTTCCGAGTCTCTGTTCAGTTCTTTGCTGTTGTTTTGGATTGTGGTTTGTAAATGCATCTAAGCAATTAAGCAAATTATCTGGTAATTTTTACGTTGAGTTGAGCTACCTGCCCCTTTCTTAGATGAAATAAAAGTTAAGAATCGATTAAGTAATTATAAGAACAATAAAATAAAATATGTAAGTTCCTACAAAAACAAAGTTGTTTTATTTACCCACACTCAAAACTCCATCAGCACTTCATCATCATCATCAAACTATTGCAGACCGCTGCTGGACGTAGGTCTCTCCTTAAGCACCCTACTGAATAGTTACAATTCTCATGTCAATTTGCCAACTTAATGATAAGCAAACCACTACAAAGATAGCACCAGCTATCTAGAACATATCCTTTTTCACCAAAACAATGTTATGTGCCTACACGTAATAATATTTATTGGGACATAACCTCAAAAATAAAACTGGTTATAACTTTTAGGTGCCAACTTCTAAAAATCTAAGAATTTTAAAAGGGCTTGCCCATCGTATTGACTACCAATTAAAACAAAAAATATCCCAAAACACGATATTTTATTAGGTGTACGAAACTCCCATACAACCCTGCCGTTCGCCTTTAAATCTTGTATTAAATGCACACTATGCAGGCAAGCACATTGTAAGTTGGGAGATTAAATTGAAGATAAAAATGCTTGGCTCAATGTTGGATCTGCTCCACAGCCACTAGGGCGCACAAACTAATATTTTAGCAGTTGTAAGACCCGATGAAAACAGTGCGGCCGAGCGGGCACCGGGAAAACCAGCACCGGCTAAGAAGAAGAAAGGAGGGGCGGCTGCACAGGTGGCGAAGGCTCCAGCGCCAGCGATGCAATAGTCGGCCCCGGTTACAAACTCTCCTGCGGCCGAAGCTGGATGGCAAGTGGCCGGGGAGAAGAAGAAGGCGGGCAAGGCAGCCAGGGCGGCCAAAACGCGAGCGGAAGCGGCGGCGCAAAGCGCAAAGTGTAGCGGCTAGGCTCCGCGCCCCGAAGACCGCAGCTGTAGTGGTAACACTACAGCCAGATGCGGTGAAAAGGGGCGTGACGTACGGCGACGTGCTCTCCAAAGCGAAGCAGGAGGTGAACCTTGGGGAGCTCGGCATCGTCGGGGGCCTCCGGTTAAGGGTTACCATGACTGGGGCCCGAATGCTGGAGATCCCCGGGGCAGCCAGCGGCCCAACCGCCGACGCTCTGGCCGAAAGGCTACGAGCGTCTTTGAATGCGGACGATGCCCGAGTATCCAGGCCCACCAAGTGCATAGATATGCGCAATTTGGGCCTGGACGACTCCGTCACGGAGGAGGAGGTGGTGGCCGCTGTCGTCAGGACAGGGGGGTGCTCTGTCGAGCAAGTGAAGGCATCATACGTCCTGACCACACGGGCATGCAAACCGTTGTGGTGAGCTGCCCCGTAACAGCGGCCAAGATAATTTCGGAGGGCCGAAGGCTCCTGGTGGGCTGGGTTTCTGCGCAGGTCAAACTGCTAGAGCCCAGGCCTCTGAGGTGTTTCCGCTGCCTAGTGGGCAATCATGCGGGAGCTCTCTGCACCTCGGAGGTGGACCGCAGTGATCTTTGTTTCCGCTGTGGTCAGCCCAGTCACAAGGCCGGCTCGTGTAACGCCACGCCGCACTGCGTTGTATGTGCGGCAGCTGGCAAGCCGGCCGATCACTGGGCTGGGGGCAAGGCCTGCGCCCCACCCGCCAAGGTCGGGGGCAAGAGGAAGCCCGCCGCCACCACCGTCTCTGCCGTAGCAAACGCCACCGCCATCGCCGCCGCCGCCGCCGCCGCCACAACTGCGAATGCCGCGGTAGAGCTCTCACAAGGGGCTCGGGAGGAGGCCGTAATGGAATGCCAATAACGGCCCCATTACGCCTCCTCCAGGCGAACATCAACCACTGCGCCGCCGCTCAGCACCTGTTGCTCCAGAGCATGGCGCAGTGGTCGATCAACATCGCCGTGGTCGCTGAGCCGTACTTTGTCCCGCCCAGGGATGACTGGGTGGAGGACCTCAACGGCTCAGTGGCCCTAATTTCGTCGGGCGCCGCCGGTACCCCGTCTCCCCAGAGCGGAAGAAGTCATTTGATGATTTCCCATCCTTAAAAAAAAAAAAAAGACCCGCTGAATAAATTTTCATTGTAAAGACTCAATCAATTTAGCATTGTATAATTTCATGCATTAACGGCACATGTGTGAGTACTATGTAACTACCTTAAACTATAATTTTATTTGACTTAAATATGCCCAGACGGTTGGGAGTGTCATGCTCACTTAAAATTCTGGCTGATCGTGCTATCCAGCACGATCAGCCAGAATTTTATTTGGCGCCTTTAAAAGTGGTTGAGCCGAATGGTGCTAGCGCAAGCGTCATATTGTTGAGCGAGTGCCGTCAGCTAGGACTGGTCATCTCTCAGCTGCCACGGTTTATTTTAATTATTTCTTCTTTGAATTGTTGCTTTTTTTTCTACGTCGTTCTCACATATATGTGTGTTTGTTTAATTTTCACACAAATTATGTAACCATATCATTGTAAAAAAACATAGATTTAAAAGAGTATCTGTGGAGTTTCTTGCGCGTTCTTCGCCATAGAGATCTACGCTTTGAAACGTGCTTTGGACAGACCGACCTTGACAATTCAAAAGTGCCTGTAATGGTTTCATTGAAATAAATGCTTTGAATTTGAATTTGATTGGCCCTTAGCGTTGCCTTTTATCCACTAGTGATGTGAACAGGTGCTTGTTCATCCTAACGAATAGGGCAACTTCTAGTATATACATCGATGGCAACGTAAGGATCCTCAGAGGTTTAAAACAGGTTTACAGCTTTCTGTAGTTTTAAGACCTGTCATTGATCGAAGGCAACGTTTTTAGGCCCTAAAGATGCTTTTTCTCTCACTGCAGTTTCCCCAAAATATGACAACAAATCTTAGTGAGTAAGCAAATAACCATGATATGCTGTAACTAACGTATTTATGTTTACTTTTTTTGAGAGGCTATAGAGTTCATATGCCGTTTAACTTAATTTATAACACACGTTTTCAGCATGATGTTTTCATGTCAGTTTATTGTCGATAATAATAATTTTTATTTGTTCTAATACATACAGACATTTAAATAACATGGTGATACACTACAATACACTTAATTCCAAGTTCAGATATTGGACATCTGTGTCTGAACTAGATATAAAATATCTGTATTTCAGACATCAGCGCTCAATCCCCCGTCGCAGGCGACACTTGGGAATTAACTAAAGTAGACCTTATAAATATATTTCTATAATATTATTCAAGGAAGTGACCGATGTAGGAGAACAATCTTAATTAGTTGTTTAATGATGTGAACTCCTAGGAATTTTGTTACTATAGTTGTAGCTATATGTACAGTCTCTAGTCGCTGGTTGAAATGCATGGCTTGTGTCTTATTTAGATTAATCACTAGATTATTTTTATAAAGCCAATATATTATAGTTGTAAGGGTGTTGTTTATATCTTTTTGTAATCCGTTATGTCTTTATATTCAATTATAACTGTGCTGTCATCCGCAAATAATGTCATTGGATGATGAATTTGACGCGGCAGATCGTTAATGTAAAGCAGAAATAATAATGGCCCAAGTACGCTACCTTGCGGAACCCCAAATAGTATGCCTGCGAACAAAGGTTAGATTTAACTTTAGCTTTAAATGAGTTAAAAAGCAGGTCAAGAAAAAAAGTGGAAGTTTATTGTAAAAGCGGATACCGAGCCCCACAAATGAGTCGTAGACCTTACGAAGTCGGTGGGAAGGAGCATGTAGCTTGTGCTTGTTTCTGGTATCAAAGTTGTGGATGGCGCTAATTTTAGTGTATAAGTGTATGTTTTGCCTAATTTATAAAATGTTTACAAAAAATAATTGAGATGCTACCGTGAGAATTCCAATCTCTGTAAAAAGTTCCCTTAATGAAATTCTTGACTCAAGCTGATATATAACTCGCACAGCACGTTTTTGTAACACAAATATATATTGTATATTGGCAGCTTTTCCCCACAAAAGAATACTGTAGGACATAACGCTATGGAAATAACTAGAATAGACTAACCGGGCTGTGACAACGTCAGTATATTGTCTTACTTTTCTGATAGCGCAAGCGGCAGAGCTGAGCCTTCCCGATAAGCTGGATATATGAGGGCCCCATTGTGGGTTGGAATCATCTAAAAAACAGTTATGCCCAAAAATACTGTCGAGTCCACAGTTTCAAGCACCTCGTCACTTAAAATGATATTGGGTCCTAAATTTAATTCTTTAATTCTTTATTGTACATCATAACAGCTTATTCACATTTAAAAATAGTTCATGTACAAAGGCGAGCTTAACTCAAAAATGAGTTTTCTACCAGCAAACCTTTGAGTGATAGAGAGAGATCACAATAGAGGGTAGGATCCAGTGCACAAATTTTACAATGCTACATTTATAAATATACCTACATACGTAAACATATAAATATATACATACATATCTAAAAATATTATGTCATTGCGAAAGGAAACGCTCTTTAAATTTAAATTAATGCTTTTTTTCTTTAAATTTATAACATTTGGTAAAGCAAACTTTATACATTTTGTATTCTTGGCATTTAGAACTAGATGGTTTGTCGTATACCAATCCGGAACCATTGAAAAGCGTTATTTACGTTATCGAAATCTTGTCCATTCCTATATACTTTAAAGATAAGAGAGTTATCATCCGCAAACAATACTACCTCACAGATACCCTTTAAGAAAAATGGTAAATCGTTACTGTACACCAGAAATAAGAATGGACCCAGTATAGAGCCTTGAGGCACACCTAAATGAACTGGTAGCCCGGAAGACTTCGCACAATTAACATCTACACATTTGAACCTATTACATAAAAATATAAAATAAATATTATTTTATATTTTATGCTTGAGTTTATCTGATTATGCTGGCATAATAGAGTGTGCCAGCTTACATGTAGCGAATTATCCAGTTTTAGGTTACCATTACTATGTGTTACCATTGTTGTATTGTTTATTTTTTTTAAGAATACTTTGCATACCTTTGTTTATTTTTAATTAGTATCTAGTATAGCTAGTTCTTCTAACTCAACAGACAGATGTGTTGCTGGGGAGTTTGTTGCCCCACTTCTTCTTCCCAGCTAAAACACTAGGAAGTGGTGACGAGCGGGCGTTTTGGGGGATTGTCTTTATGTAGAACTTTGATGTTCAAAAAGTGCAGGCACTCAGCCAAATTTGAATAAATGACTTTTGACTTTGGCTTGACTTGAGAGTCCTCCTTGTGCAATTGCTGCTGATAATAGAAAGTCTATTTTTATGTTTCACGCCTGCGACATTTTTGCAAGCAATATTACTTATTTGTGCCGCAGTTTCACAGTTAGGTAGTTTTACAGTTTTATAGGAATTAATACGCACTGTCAGTAATGTGATCTCATGTTATGCGATCTGTAATTTCTTTTGAATTATTAATATTTCCTGTTTCAGGCGACGTACGTCACTTGTCTCAACATTCAATGAGAATGACGACGGAGAGAATGGTAAGGAACTCAAGTTGTGCTGTTGGAAGAGGGCTTGCTACTTTTTCTTTGTACTTGAACCCGGATTTCAAAAAATGTTAGAAGATTGGCACGGGGATTTTAAAGTTTTGATTTCCGTAAATAATTTGTTAACATATTTATGTAGATCGGTGTTTTCTAACGATACATATTCTAATTCATGTTCCGTACTTTCTAGTTTGAGTGTGAGTTGATCGATTGTCTCTTTCATCTCTGAGGTCGTTATTAAATTCTTTCCGAAATGTTAAATTCAATTTTTAATCTTATTTTTGTTTATTGTACACCTACCACAGTATAGTCTTTATAACCCAGAGGTTGTCTGGTAGAGAATGCCTTGATGCATTAAGTCCGCCCATGTATCACTATTTACACAAAGTTTAAATGAATAAATCATTTACTGTTCTATTAACACTCCTTGATAATCTATTGGGATAAATATGACTCACCAGATGTTTAACAGTCAGTAAGTATGTGGGAATCAGTTAACGTTGTGTTGTTGGACTGTATTTTTGGTACTAGTTCCTTAGGTAATGGGGTCTTCCAAACAGTTTGCTTTTTTCGTAAAGTAATGCCGGATCAATAGTCGGTTTTAGCATAATTTTTATTTCGGATACATATCTTACATCTCTATTTCTTTTTTGCTTGTTTCTATAAATTGTCTCTATAAATATCATCAAATCGAAGCGAAGTATAAACTTTCGTTTTTATAGTGTTGCATTTGGTCACAAATTTAACTTCTGAAATAAAAATCATCACGTTTATTATCTACAAGGAGCCATGCAGTCAATCTTCATCTTTTTTAGTTGTTTTCATTCCGGAACGCTTTTTTGGATTTCACCATGTGAATTACCAGACTTGGTTTTTCTTCGGCTAAAGAATCAGCATTGCCATTCAACGTGGCACTTTCATTCAATGCGCCGAAAATAAAATGCTGAGTCGGAATTCTACGTCCTGCGGTACTGTGATTCGCAATCTATTTTTAGAACTTAAAATGACTAAACTACATACTTTTAAAACTGAGATTGTCAATAATCTTACACGTAAAAACACTTTCACACAAACGCACCCTCATTGTTTTTAACTCACTTTTTAACACTTATGCACTCACGAATCTTTTCTCGAATAGAATTGATTGCACTTAAACTCCTTCTTCACCATAAGCTTGGTCTCTCCTTCCAGATAAACGCTGCCGCATCCTTCTCACAAATGCAAAATCCACTTGCTGGTCTATCCACTTCTTATATATTTTTATTACCTTTTGGTAAATTACTACAAGAGTTATTAGAATGTTATTAAACTTGATATGGTACTCTTATTCGGAATCATTCGCGGTATTATTACCTCCCAAAGCGTTTTGGGCCATGACAATTTCCTTTTCCTCAGTTTTGGAATAACTTTTCCCCATTTTTCTTTCTCTTAACATTTTGTACAATACAGCTGCAGTCAATCACACTTGTGGCTTTATTATTCACGTTGTAAAACATTATAACTCTATGCACCGAGGCACACAGGAATCCGCCTCGTCTGCACTTTTCGCACGCTATCCGATAGCTCGCAAGCTCAGTTCCCGGAACGTGTATGGCAGGGTCGCCATGAAGTATGAAGGGAGATGCAAACACGTCTGCTCAAGATAAGCGTTTATTACCAATTACTTATAAGTTCATTGGTTGCTTACTACTAAGTACATTTATTCACTTCAGTAAACTGAAGACTCTAACAGTGACCATTCGATAGATTATTTTCCTTTGGACATTACTTCTATACTCTACTTCTTTACTCTAGTTTCAGATTTTCTTTTATAATAAATACAGGTATATTGTTAAATTCTTTCTCAAGTCGATTGTCGAAAGGGTTTTAGTAAAACCTGGGACTTTTTGAACGTTGCTAGCATCTTTAACTGCATACCTGAAGTTGATAACATTTGTAAATATAACGTAGTCAATTCCTTAAGTTGTGACTTTTCGAGAAACTCGTCGGTAATACGTGTACTGTGTCTAGAGCTTCTGATTTTATCATCACTAGAACCATCATAATGGGCCTTATTTGTCTTGCTACTCTCGTTACATAATTTTAATTAAAGGTCTTTTAGATCCTTATTTAAAGTAGTGTTATAAATTATAAAAAAACCGGGCAAGTGTGAGTCTGACTCGCGCTCCAAGGGTTCCGTTCAAACTTGTATGTAGATTTAGTTCGTCTGTTACGGGAATCATTTTTCGAATTTTAGCGGGAATATTTTACCTACTGAAGTTTACAAACTATGAAAACACTCTCGTAACTTTGACAATAAGATATGTACGATTAAAGGAATGTTCTCGCGTACATCGATGTACGTCACGTTCACTCCTTCTACAGCAAATATAAGTTTGTAATCACAAAAAATATTTTGTATGTGATAAAGTTACCAATTTTAAAGACTTTTCCGTTACTTGTGCTGTAAGACCTTGCTTCATGCCAAATTTCTTGATTCCAGGTCAACGGAATGTACCCCCTTTTTTATGAATAGGAAATCACCAACAGTCTTCTTCCGCTCTGGGCGGAGTGGAAGGGAGTGTCAGACTCTTACTGACTAAAACCCATCCGTGTTCTGCCCTTTTGCGTTCCAGAGCTGGGGTGACTCTTTCATACAAATTCCGCAACCCTGGCAGGCTCTGGCCCTAGCGGGTACCGTCTACGCGTCCGCTTGCGTAGAATACAACGCGCCATCGACCCGGGCCTGGTTCCTATCGTACGGCGAGCAACCTAACGCTTACCGTCCGTAGGCCTGTGCCTACGGAGACCGGGAATCGTCCTGCGACTCCTGACACCCGGGGCGTCTCCTCCTATTGCGGAGGCTGGGGCGTGAAGTTTGCCTCTCCCTCACGCGGCCTGCCTCATCCTTCGCATTACTGCTTCGCAGAAGGAGGTGATTGCTTCCCATGCCTCATCGCACCGGACTATGGATTGAACCAGGGCCGGACACGAGATGTCGCGGACGCCAATCACTTCAACAAGGACATGGCGGTACTCCGCCCAAGCAGGGCAGATCTCCACCGTATGCTCCACCGTGATGACACCCAGGCGTTTCCTCCCGCCAAATTTTAAACAGGTAGCTCCTTTTTTTTTTTTTTTGATGTCGGGGGGAAATTCTCATGGAAATCCTCCACCCTGGGGCGGGTGGAGGGGTCTGTCAGACTCTTACTGACTAAAACCACCCCGGTGTTCCATCTCCCACCTACGCTGGGGATCGCGGGAACGAATGCGACATCCGCAATCCCCGGCTGGTGCCGGCCCGCCACCGCGGGCCACCTCGAGTCAGCGGGGGGAGTGAGGTGTTTGACTCCGCCCGCTACGTCAAAGAGGGGCGCACGGGAACACCACGCGCCGCCACCTCGGGTCCGGATGAATGGGGGCGACGGACATCCCCAAGTCCGTCACCCCTGGACCCAGTTAGGGGGGCCGGAAGAGGGCAGCGTATGCCCTCCTCCGACGCCCGATGCGCCTGCTGCGGGCTGGGAGAGCGGTTGAGATTTCCCTTTCACTTTCCGCAGCCTCCTTCGGCGCCAGAACAGTTTCGTAGAAGGAGACCACCGCGTCCCAGGACTCCTCACCGCCGACCATAGCATGGACTACGGCCGGCAGCTAGAGGTCACCGCCAACAACAGAGATGAGGGCACGGCGCGGCTCCTCCCAAGCTGCACACTCTGCCAGCGTATGCCGTGCCGTGTCCTCCCGACAGTCGACGCAGTGGTGGCATCGAGCGTCCGGCTCCCTGCCTATGCGACACAAGAACCTCCCGAAGCAGCTATGCCCCGAGAGGACCTGCGTCGCACGAAACGACAGGGAGCCGTGCCTTCTCCCGAGCCAGAGGTCGAGCACTGGCCGGATGGCCTCGATGGTGATGAGGCCGGCGGAAGGGCTCGAAAGCCTGTCCCGCCATTCCGCCACCAGGACCTCGCGAAACAGGTAGCTCCTGAATCAACTATGTCCGGTGATCCTGACTTTGACTTGAGCTTTGATTTTTTCATCTTTCGCAGGTAGCGTCAGGCGAAAGATGAAAACGCGTGGAAATACATAAATGTCGCAAGAATGATGCATAAATAGCAGTATCTTTTTATTGAATTAACTTAGAAACCTGGTATTTAACGCTCCAAGGGAGGGGGAAAGATAAAATAATCTGTCCTGTTAGGGATAAAACTTGCGGCAAATTTTAGAAGAATATACAATACACTATTGATCATCCCCTTGAATATCCTATTATCTTGTCTATGCCATAATAATGTTACGGAGTTTCCTTGCGTGATCGAATTAAAAATGACGATATCCGCAGGAGAACCTAAGCTATCGATATAGCCCGTTTAATCACCAAGTAGTGGACGGGATCGAAAAGTTCTGGAGTGGCGACCGCGTATCGAAACACGATGTACGTATGAAATGATGATGATGAATGACGATAATACTAACGTAAAATCGCATCATTTCAAGGCACAATCAAAATTTGTAATTTTTCCAATTGTCTCTGTAGAAATTAATCTATAAATGTAAAAGGGGAGCTAGCACAACTTTTAGGCAACCATATTCAGGGCTCTGCAAATATATGTGAAAAGTTTCAAATAGGAGCCCTGTGGTCAAGGGCCCGCTTTCAAATTTTAAAAACGAAACTTTTTAACGTGATCTTCAGAGTCGTTTCTTTTGATTTGATTGGATGCAATAGGCAATCTAGCATCAAATGGGTAAAAGGTGGTAACAAACTGCAATTTCATCTGCATGAAAATCCCCAGACGATTTTTTATATAAAATATTCTATGTAGATGAATAGGGATTAAATAATTCAGCTTATTCAGAGAAATCGTTTTTGTATTTTATCTTTAAAAACCGTGATTTATTCCACACAACTACTTATTTCACAAGAAATTGAATTGCAACAGTACGATAACGTAATTAGTGAGAAGTCCAATTAAATTTATCGGTAGCGTAGCGTCTACGTAGAACAAGCCACACGCAGTCATCTTACTGAACGATCGATTTGCCTGTAGTACATTCTTGCAGAGTTTTTTTTAACTCCCTGTAACGAAAAATTTAGTACCTAGTAATTGTGATGGAAGTATGAGCCGAGTTATATATACTGTACGCATAACTCGACAAAATGTACTGAACAGCTGTTTTTTTATTTCGCGATTGCGGCTTTGGTCCCAAAGTAAACTGAGTACAATGACCCCTTAAGAGTTATTGCGTTTATTCTGTTACACGTTGTATATATAAATGTGGATGGATAGAGAGGGAGAGGGAGGCCAAAAAAATGGATGGATTATGTGTGGAGTGATAAGAAAGAGAAGTCAGTGATAACGTGACGGGTGATAGGAAATACTCTATTCTATTAACATTTATGTTAACAATATTTAAAAACTAGCCTTTTCCCATGACTTCGTCCGTGTCAAACTCAGTACAAATAAATGCTGATAAAAATAAATAATACAAATAGCAAACGGAGTACGTAAGGATCGTAGCAGGTGGCACACTAAGTTTCTGCCTAACTTTAAAGGGAAAAGACGTGAGTTTAGGTATTAATGTAGTTTATAACGTAAAAATCACATTGCATTATTTAAAAACGCAATTTGCGCGTCAAAAGAAAGGCATATTAATCCACACAACAATTCGAACAATACTAAAGTTCACAAAACCGGACCGGACAAGTGCGAGTCTGACTCGTGCATCGAGGGTTCCGATCGAGTCTTAATTTTTTTCGAGTAAACATTACCTGCGGAAGTTTATGAACTATGAAAGCATACTCTGACATAGCAAGTAAGATTGAAGGATAAACTTAACTTTTTAGTTGAAAAATATTCTCCCATACATCAATGTACTCCACGGCCAGTTCTAAAACCGAAAACATAAGTTTGTTATCGCAAAAAATGTTTTTTATATGATAAAACTACAAATTCCTAATTTTCAGACTTGTACTGTAAGAACTATGTTGACAACGCAAAATCGAAACTACTGGTCGAATCATGAAATTCGACCAGTAGTTTCTATTTTGCGTTGTCTATCAGTCACTCAGACACTCAGTAACGGAAGAGGTTTATATTGATGATTGATAATATTACTGTGTTAAAATATTAAAAAAATTATAAAATAACCAAAAATATAATAACTGTAGCTGGGGATCGAACTTATGGCAATAAGTAGAATAATACGGACGTGGTAATGCAATATTGCTCATTCTTCATAGCAAATATTGCCTTTACCCTAATCATTGATGCATACTTTGACCAGAATCCTACGAAAGCCTACAATCTTGTAATATTAAGGAAAATAACTGATATATATGTATGGATAAGCCAGCCTGGAAGACGTTTTAGAAATCGTTTTGTCTTGGTATGTGAAGGGGAAGGATGAAACGCCTGCGACTAAGACGTCATGCATCACTCACCAATTATTTAAAATTTGATTTGCCCAAATTGTGAACCAAATATGATAACAATCAGCGTCCATAAAAGTTCAGACGCAACTGTCATTAGGAAACTACTTTACCATATAGTAAGTGACTTTGATGGCATAACTTTTCTAATTATTTTTTAAGTAACGGTGTATTTCTTGAATGGTCTTAGTTTAACTTGAAGGGTATCCGTTGGTCGCAAGTTGTCCTGTGACTGTCGCCATTTCATCCATCCTGAGTTGATCCGGTGCGTTACCTCTCGGTCTATATCACCGTCCCCCTGGACAAGCGGCGTCCTGCATAGGCGTTCCGACTCTTAAACAAGAATGGGCCAAAACTGGGACCTTGTGGGACTTATTTTCACCGACCCTGGAGATCTCTTAATTAAGTTTTGACTTTCTGAAGCCAGTGTCTGCGATACAATAGATATGGGATTAAGAAAGTGTTTCTAATTTTACATATGTTGCCATTTCCGTTGTTTGAGCTTTTTCCTTTTCAGTGATTTCCCGTGGCTTGAAAAAGTACTTCGTTCTTCTTTGTCGAAGAGCAATCCTCACAGTACCCTTCATGGCTCCCTGTCCAGAACTTTCAGCAGTCCACAAAACAATACCTGGCAATAGTTTCAGATTCATGTAAGTAGTTAAGTAATGAAAACTGTCTGCTTTGGTTTCAACTGCTTTAATTACTAAACACATCAAAGATTTACAAGAAAAATAACTGCAAGAGAACTACGACGTAATTAATAATACCTCCTATTAAACTGATTGCTAGCACCGCATCTACATAGAACACGCCACACGCGGTCATCTTACTGAACGATCGAGTTGCAAGTATTACGTTCATGCAAAAATGTTTCTGCCTATCTGTAAGAAAAGACATCATATTTTTGTTAGTGTTAATTTAAAATAACGTAATCATGAAGAGCATAACACTTACTAGAATAGTTCCTGTTCTTCATTAGCTGTATACACGTGGCCTCAGCTTCATGTACAGTTAAATAGAACTTTTCACAGCTAATACTATGTATAATTACAACTATTATACTCCTTGCTATGTATACAGTAATCGTTGAGATCATGAATGCAACCTAGAAAGTAAAGTTCATTATTTTAATAATCAAGATTTCAGCCAACTGGTTTTTTATTATTATGATTATTGATAGGCTCGCGATTGACCACAATCACACCGGATGGAAAGAGATGACAAAACGAAGCGTTTCTACGTCGACCAACCCTCGGCTCTAGATAAAGTGCCATTCTATTAGCGAATGCCATTGTTAAAATGACAAAATATAAGGGATTGATCGCATGATACTTCGACAGCGTTTGTCAATCTCATTCATATTTGAAGTGAGGACGATTGCCTTTGCCATGCTACCGCTTACAGAATGCCATTTGTCTTAGAGCTCTTGTCATTTAAAGTTAAAATATGATCATAGCTATGGAATATCATCAATAGGATCCTTGTCTGGTTTAAGGTCTTTTTATTGTAGTATTGCCTAAAATGGTTTGTTTGTTATATACAATTAGCCAATAATAGACATGTCGCAGCTAACTGGCTCGATCAGCCGTTCAATTGGCCTAGCCTTTTCATTGCGGTACGGTTAGTGTATATTATCAACTTTACATCGCATTACTACTGATTACTGTCAGCCTATATAAACATATATCATTTTACTTGGAGGAAAGGCCTAGCTAGCTACATGACCTTCCGCTGTTTCAATCCAGGACTAGCGTGGAATTATGGATCATGCTCGTCCCACCATCTTATTTATTAATTTAAACCTTATGTACAATAGTGGTACATGGGCGGACTTAATGCATCAAAGTATTCTCTACTAGTCTCAACCATTGGGTCATAACGACTATTCTATGGTAGGTGTACAACAAATATAAATACAATTTGAAATAAAATTTTGTTTGCTATATATGTATGTATAATGCTAAAATAATAAACTAATATAAATTATATATAATAATCTACCGATTAAGAGAATTCATAATAATCATGACAAAGAACAACTAAGAATGGCTGAGAACGTAAGGAAGAAATGTGATCAAATTTACGAAGGCCAAAAATGAAACGAATACAGTTGCTAAGAAGTCGATCCAGTTTGTTGAGAAGTTCTTGGAATAGTTCCAGAGTAGCAAACATCAGAATAATCAATTATAGGAAGCGGATGTGGTTTAGTGCTTGAAGGAAGAAAATGCTTTAATCTATAGACAGATCGCAGTATGAATGTTACTCTCTAGCTAACCTGAGCAATCTACTTATTCCAACTTAACCGGTCGTTAATGTATAGGCCTAAGTCTTGATCATGTGACGAGAGAGTGATTATGGTATTGCTAAAAGTAAGCGGCAGCAGTTGGCAGGTGTTCAAGTTACGCTAAAGAACAATAAGAACAGCCTGACATTTACTGACATTGACAGTAACCCCAAATCTGCTTGACCAATCACTGATAGCTAGAAGCCACCATCTTCTGCGTGTATAATTATGATTAATTTAAAAATCCACAAACTTACCGTGCCTTTTGAAAACGTCACATGTTTTGATTCTGTAAGTGCACTGACTCCAGTAAAGCACAAATCGCACACAGCTATAGAATGAAAAAATGCTTGAAGTATTTGAAATAGTACCTGGATATAGAAAGCAAGATTACAATAAATCGATTTCTTTGAAAGATTTAGACCATGCGCCACCTACAACCGTTTTACTTACCAATGCTTGGAAAATGGTTTTGTACAGATTGTAAGCTTCTAAAATATTTTGATGTTTTTCAAGTAGTAAGTGGCAATGTCCTTCATTTTCCTGTTCTTCATTCATCATGAGTACTTCATTGATCCAGTCATCGAGATATTTTCTTAACAATATTATAATTCGGATAGCAACTACTAAATTGACATCAAAAGTTATGAACATTAAGTCACAAAGCAGGTCTGGTAAGACTTTTACGTAATTAGAAACATCGTTTGATGAAATATAATTCAAAATACAGAATAAACTATCAAAAAATATAGCACTTATTAGAGAGATCCAGTTCCAAGCAACGAAACTTCGGATATTCTTACTAGAAACGATGCCTCTATGGATAGTTTGAATCTTCAAAATAAGAGAGACATTGTTGTGCTTATGCACAATGTCCAGAATGAACATCATTGTGAAGCCGATAGTGTGGGAGATGCAATACAAAAAAACAAGGAACACTGCAAAGTGATTACCTAAATGATTCCTATCTAAATCCAACTGTAAAAAGTTAATGTTGCGTAATCGGTGTATAGACATCAAATTTACAAACAGCGTATAAAAGAATGACAGAAAATAATATTTTTTCCCGTTTGGATCAATGTAATTATCTCGGATACGATATTTTGAGGATAAAAATAGAAGAAATGCAATATTAAAAGGACACACAATCCTTTGAACTTCTCTATCCAGTTTATTATTGGGGAGCACTTGCAACATGCGAATCGAAATAACTTTACGTTTTTTAAACATTTTAATCGTTTTCTAGAGCCCGTTGGTCAAGATAATAACTTGAAATGACGGATATTGTTGTCCAAGGTCCATTACAGTAATAACGTCTGAATATTGATGTTCTGATCATATCAGCGCTTGAGGAAGCCTCAATATTCATAATCGTCTTTTCCTTATCATTACATAACCAAGTTAAATTTTAGTATCATAATAAAATATTGAAAGTTACAGAGTTCTGACTTTTGCCTGATCGAATCCTTAGATAATAATAAATTTATTCACCAAAATAATTACACAGAAATTACAAAAACTGAAAATTAACAATGTACAACTTAATACTGGCTTAGAGTTTGTAATATACGAGTACATACTTTGGGACTTTTTGCATCCGAACTAGACGGTAGCCTGTATCTCGGATTGCATTTCATCCCCTTATAAAATGTGTGCACCTTTTGTAGCCTAATAAAGATTTCAATCCATTAAGATTGCCATGTCATGAGTATAAGGAATTATGTCTGTATAAAAAAGAGAACAAATGTCAAGTATTTGGTGTGATGGTGTGTGTGTGTGTGTGTGGTGTATAACTAGATTTGGATGTCTCGAAAAAGGATTTTTTTCGAATGCTCAGCAATAATCTATACATATTATACCAAACATTCAGCAACAGATTCTGGTCAAATTTAGACTAAAAGTTTATATCTTTATGTATTAGCAATTCCACAATTTGCCGCAAGTTTGATCCCCAGCTACAGTCATTATTTTTGTGAGTATTTTTTTTTTGATGATATTTCCAAAAATGTTGTTATAAAATGGGTTTTCGCATACGGAAAATTTAAATCTTTACTTGAGGTCTAAGATATCATAAAATTGAAGCGATAGTATTTCATTCACTCACAAATTCAACTTCTGAAATTAAAATCATCACGCTATTATCTACCAAGAGCCAAGCAGCCAATCTTCGTCTTTTGTACAAAAGAGCTTTTATAATATTTTAAAATTTCTTACAGATAATAATTTTATTCAATCCACTTGTACCTATTAAAGATGTTATACAACACAATATAGATTCTGATAAAATAATTGACTATCGATTTATGTACAACTACCTATTACTATATATACACTTAAATAAACGAAAAGACCAGCGCCCTAATCCAAGAGTCGTGGATTAGGGGCGGCAGGATATGTGGCCTTGCAAATATCGGAGGTAATTTGCTGCTAGATACCTCCGTAAGTAATCCACGAACCTGCATCCTTATCCCAAAACGTGTACCTAACCTATTAATCAACGAATTCTGTTCAAGAGACCTGACAGCAACAAGGCTTTCCAGAATAGAACAGGATCTCCCGGACATCGTCCTCGCCTCGGCCTACCTGCCAGGCGACGAGGACGTGCCCCTACCAGAGCTCGCCTCGCTGGTGCAGTACTGCGAAAGGGAGAAACTGGAACTAATCATCGCAACCGATTCCAACGCGCATCACACTCTCTGGGGTAATGTCAAAACCAACAACCGAGGTGAGGCAATGCTTGACTTTATTCTTAGCAATAATCTTGTATTACTCAACAAAGGTTCTGAACCAACTTTTATTAATGCACGATCACAAACAATAATAGACCTAACGTTAGCAAGTATAGGTATCTCCAACTCCATTCAGGACTGGCATGTGTCCAACGAACTATCATGTTCGGACCACAGATGGATTCGATATACCATTAACTTCAACCTACCACAACCACAACCGAGGAGGATTCCTCGTAACACAGACAAATCCAAATTCAGCAGGCTAGTCAAGGCAGAGTTTGATAAATTACCCCTCCTTCCAGCTGAAATCCCTTTAACCAACTTAGATGAACACGTAAACAACCTTACATCAATCCTTCTAACAAGCTACGAACAGTCTTGCCCACTTACTGTACCAAGGCAGGGAGCAAGGCAATCCTGGTGGGGTCCAGAACTAGAAAGACACCGACACAGGCTGAGGAAGCTGTTCAACAGAGCCATGAACACACGGTCGCCGGGCGACTGGGACCGTTATACAACAATCCGTCGAACTTTTAAAAAACTAATACGCCTCAGAGGAAAGAAAGGCTGGAGGCGCTTTTGTACTAACATTGAAAATAGTAACCAGGCAATGAGGGTCAAAACCTGTCTCGCCGCCGAGACAGATCTCTCAATAGGATGCCTCAAAAAACCAGACAACACCTACACAACTAACGATGCTGAAACTAGCGAATTACTTCTTACCACTCACTTCCCCGGCTGCCGCATTGCGACCCAACAGATCTGGGGACCGCATAGGGTAAGGTCCACGAGCTACCTAGACTGGGAGGTGGCATCAGAAGTAATAGACAAAGACAAAATAACATGGGCAATCAACACCTTCTTACCGTTCAAGGCAGCAGGGTTGGATGGTATCTTTCCGGCTCTGCTCCGATGGAGCGGAGACTCACTAGCTGAATACCTGGTCAAGGTATTCCGTGCCTGTCTAGCCCACCGCTACATCCCCTTGATATGGCGCGAAGTAAAAATAATCTTAATTCCGAAACCCGGCAGGAGCGATTACTCTCAGCCAAAATCCTTTAGACCCATCAGTCTCACCTCGTTTTTCCTGAAGACGCTAGAGAGGCTTGGGGACAGAAGGATTAGGGACCAAATTTCGCTACTTAAACCCTTACACCCAAATCAACACGCCTACTGTGCAGGCAAATCAACTGAATCCGCACTCCACTGCGTAGTCACACGCATAGGAAATGCTCTAAAAGCTAAAAACCCAACACTGGGCGCCTTCATTGACATTGAGGGTGCCTTTGACAAAACAAACTTCACCAGCATCGGCCAGGCACTGGCCGTGCACGGTGTGGCGCCAACACTCATAGAATGGATTCACAACATGTTAAAATACCGCGTTATTCAATTTACTGTGAACACCACCACACGAGGCATCGTAAGTAGAGGCTGCTAACACACAGGGTGGGGTGCTGTCACCACTACTGTGGAACCTAGTTGTTAATGAGCTCATCGCGGAGCTCAACGCTAGCAGTCTGTACTCGGTGGGTTATGCAGATGACATAGCAATTTTAATCACGGGGAAATTTGAAGGCGTCTTATGTGATCTCATGAGGAAAGCTTTCAAAATAATCGAGAATTGGTGTGCAAAACACGAATTATCGGTCAACCCCTCCAAAACAGAACTAATAATGTTTACTAACAAGAGAGTCCTCGGACCTCATAAACTTCCTAAACTTTTCAACATCGAACTAACACTTAAAGAAGAAGTCAAGTACTTGGGAGTGATCCTTGATAGCAAATTGCTCTGGAACAAGCATCTTGACTACAAACTTAATAAAAGCACAATCGCATTCTACCAATGCAAAATAATGCTAGGAAAAACTTGGGGGATATCTCCAAAGATCACGCTGTGGCTTTACACAGCCGTGATCAGACCAATGCTGACTTATGGCGCCTTGGTTTGGTGGACGAGGACTGAGCTCACGACCACCGTCTCTAGGCTCCAGCGGTTCCAAAGGCTAGCCTGTTCCGCTATCACTGGCTGCATGAGGACAATACCGACTACAGCATTGGAGATAGCCCTTCAATTAACTCCCCTTGACTTGTACATACAGCAGGAGGCAGCACTAGCAGCCATCAGGCTTATGCACTTAGGCATATAGGGTAAGAACCATACTAGCCCGCACGCAGGCATCCTGGACCGGGCGATTGAGTACCAACCTCTCATCGCTGCCCCGTGTGACAGAACACCAAATAAACCCATGTTCAACAAAAGCTACAACATACAACAGAGGAAGAAAGGCATCAGTCAGGAGTAGATGAAGTACGCATCTACACAGATGGCTCAAAAACTCCAAAGGTTTCAGGGGCTGGCGTACATTCCCTTGACCTCAACATTAACTTCCACCTACCACTTGGCGAACACAGCTCGATATTCCAATGCGAGTGTGTCGCCCTAACACAAGCCGCAACAGCCGTAAAGCACCTAGGGATACACAACTACGCAATCAGACTCGTGTCTGACAGCCTTGCCGTGCTCAAAGCCCTAGAAAACAAACAAACTAACAGCAAATTAATCTCTGAGTGTCACCTCGCCCTGGAGAGTATATCGCTGTCTAACAGAATCACCCTCCAGTGGATCAAGGGGCACAGTGGATCCCTAGGCAATGACGCCGCAGACGAACTTGCAAAGAGAGGTTCCGAGATGGCAGTGCTAGGCCCGTACCCACTCCTTCCCCTACCTTTCTCACAGTTTCGTACATGGATTTGCCAGAGATCCACCGAACTGCATAACAACAAATGGTCACGGGCTACAGACTGCAGGCAGTCAAAAATGGCTATGCCGAGTGTACACCCACGACTAACAAAACAACTACTCAGCCTAAGTAGAATTAACCTCAGAACAATAATAGGGACAATTACGGGCCATTGCCCCCTCAACAAACATCTTTTTAACATAGGCGCCACAGACAGCCCACTCTGCAGAGGCTGCTTTGATGCCGAAGAAACAGCCGCCCATGTCATCCTGGAATGCGAGGCCGTGGCTACCCAACGTGAACAAATCCTCGGAACGGTGAGGTCACTCCGCGAAGCCTGTGAAGCTCCCAGGAAACTTCTGCGCTTCTGGGCGGAGCTAGGCTGGCTAACGTAGCCAGGACACCTACGTACAACGGACCGAATAAGAGTCTAAGTGCGGAAAACGGAGTCCCTACTCTACTCTACTCTACACTTAAATAAAATAAAAACTAACTAAAAATAGTCTAAAATATGGCGTCAAAAGTTGCTCCGCATAATGGATTGATATAAATTATTGTTATTGCTGTTTATAACGTATTGTGAATGTGAGGACTATGTAGATCGCAATAGGGGTTCATTTCATGTTAGTCTGGCAGTTTGAGTTCTTTATGCGGCCTATCCAAATGTCCTTACTTTGGTATTGTTCGTCAAATCGTTGAGCTCCTTAGAGTTCTAATTTTGAGCTACACGATAACTGACAAATGCTTGCACTGTCTGGACAGATCCACTCAAATCTGTGTGGTACTTTCCTCAAAAGACCACTTCAGACATTAGCCTACATGGTTCTCATATGATTTGACCAGTACGATTGTAACTTTAAAAGAGACTTTGACCTCTGAGTTTGTTTCGATGTTTCTTCTCAGGATAGTCAGCTAGGAAACACCGGCCTCATCTAGTTTAAAAATGATCAAAACAGATTGACGTGTTATGTGTGTTATGTGTAACCTACTTTTTTTTTAAGGATGGGAAATCATCAAATGACTTCTTCCGCTCTGGGTGGAGCGGAAGGGCGTGTCAGACTCTTACCGACTAAAACCTATCCGTGTTCCCTCCAAAGCCCCTTGCGTTCCAGGGCCGCAGTGACTCTTTCGAACAAATTCCGCAACCCTGGCAGGCTCTGGCCCTAGCGGGCCCCGTCCTCTATGCTGACATATTTTTGAGGCGCGCGTGAAACACAACGCGCCATCGACCCGGGCCTGGTGGTGATCGGACAGCGAGCTACCCAACGCTCGCCGTCCGCAGGCCCGCGCCTACGGTGGCCGGGGATCGCCCTGCGACTCCCGACGCCCGAGGCGTCTTCTCCTGTAGTGGCGGTTGGGACGAAGGCCTTGCCTTGCCCTCGCGCGGCCCGCCTCCTCCTTCGCTAGCATCACTGCTACGCAGAAAGAGGTGACCGCTTGCCAAGCCTCCTCGCTCCGGACCATGGATTCAACCAGGGCCGGACGCGAGAGGTTGCCGCCGCCGATCGCCTCGACGAGGTCACGGCGGTGCTCCGCCCAAACAGGGCAGACCTCCACCGTATGCTCCACTGTGTCCTCCGGGCGATCCTCATAGTGCTGACACCCGGGCGTGTCCTCCCGCTTAATCCGAAACAGGTACCTCCCGAAACAGCCGTGTCCGGTAAGTACCTGCGTCAGGCGGAAGGTGAGGACGCCGTGGCGCCTGTCCAACCACTCCTCAAAGAGGGGCCTTACCGCCGCAATCGTGGCGTGCCCAATGTGTAACCTACTTACAAAATAAATATCGTTTATCATTATCATTTATTTTCATGTCATTTTTTTTTGCGACTTCAGGTGAAGTATCCATAGATTATTGATAGAACCTCACCTTAATGTTAAGAATAAGTAATGTTTGTTGCAAAACCAAAGATATCAATCACTTTTTCAAGAATTAAATCCAAGTAAACCAATAAAACCAAGTTTTCGTAGTATTCGATTGTTTGATATCAACAAACAGGCTCCAAATTGTCTTTTGTTTCTTTAAATTCTGTGTTCGAAATTCAAAAAAAGACTATTGATTGAAATTGTGAATGTGCCAGGTTCAAAACTGCATAAAAACTTTTTGCTCGACCTAATATAAAATTTTAGCTAGGACCAAACGAAACTGAAAATACAAGGTGGGCCAATAGATGTGTCCAGAAGTATATATTGTAGAAACATCATGTAGGTACTGAATAAATAGTTCCTATCTTTAGACAATGTTTTGTAAAATACTTGATTTATATTTTTTTCCACTATCTACCTACTACATCTTGACCATCACAGATGAATAACTATTAAAGATTTCCATTAACCTAACCATGCAACGATGTGTCTGCTGGTGCTGTATTAAAATTTGGAAATCTTAAAAAGAGTTAAGTGTGTACTAAAGATAATTGAAAGTTTTGTAATTGTAAATAAATGGGGAGGGTAAGAGAGGAAAATAACAGATTGTGTGAGGAACGATATAAAAGAAAGGGAAGTAAAGATAGGACAGAATGGGAGAAGAAAACATTTGAACCGACGTGGGACAAGATGCTATTGCTAGACGAGCCACTTTTGAAAAGACAGTTGTTATCGCCAGCCAACTTAAATGCTCTAAACAAGTGACATTCTCAAAGCGGTGTGCAAAAGCGATTTTCAAAACGTCAAAAATATATAGGATCAACAAACGCTGTCGAAATAACACGTGATCAATCCCATAGATGTTAGCACTTCGATGATGACATTCGCTGATAGAATGGTATTTTGTCTAGAGCCAAGATCAGGATGATGATAGTGATGTTTAATATTCTTACTTGGACAGTTGTTGTTCTTCATAAGCTGTATACACGCCGTCTCCGCTTCTTCAATAAACATATAGAACCTCTCGCAGTATGTGCTATGTATAGCTATTAGTATCATAGTTTTGATTAGCCAGGAATGTGTTACAAGATCGATTGAAGAAAGCTAGAAAACGAATATTTATTGTTAACAATATTTGTAGTTAGAAAGTTGTCTTCTACTGCTAGGCAAAAACCAATCTCTCTTTTACAGACACGAAAATCTTCTGTCATTATAGGCCAGTCTTATCGGTAGCAGCCCTGTTTTATTGACAGCAAAAATATAATAAAAATTATGTGAAACAAATCATTGACGTAAGTATGTGCAGTATAAACGGCTTAGGTAGGACGCATTTTGCAAACTGGACGACATGTGTATCAGCCAATCTAGCCTATATAATCAGTGCGTTTGTGACATGGAACGTCACTCGAGTGGCTGTGTACAGGTTGAGAGTTGCACAATAGTCCATGAGACTGCTGCACGAAACAACGCCAAACAAATCATCCAAGTTCGTAAACGCTTGTTGATGCTGGCTCTTATTATCGGTTTATAAAAAAAGTTTGATAATTGCCAACGCCAAAAGCGTGGACAAAATGCGCAAGCCAGCGCAGTGCAATTGCAGCCAGATATGTGTACAATTAACTTACAAGTAACGTAGGAAGCATTCCCTTCTAAAAAAAGCTGGTGGTAAAAAAGTATGCTAGGACTTAAACGTAAAGCAAAGCGACGAACGTTTTACACATACTTACAAGCTCGTATAATTCTGCAAATGCTCTTATGTTACTAAAAGTAAATTCCATAAAGAAGAGACATCGAGCAAAAGCGTCCAATACATAACATAACGCCTGTGAAAGAAGTTTTTGCATTGTCAACTGTGACTGTCAAAGTACTACAAAGCGGACCTCAGTGAAGAACCGCGCCCCGACTCAAGGGGTTGCCCCCTTGAGTCGGGGCGAGGTTCTTCTCCTACGGGGGAATACTGACTACAATACGCCCGCAACTAAGCCCGAAACTACGGACTTCGGGCTTAGAGAGTGGCCTCCCAGATGCGTAGCGTCCGCCGTGGTAGTCCGCCTTATGCAACTAACGACCTAAAGATTAATATCATAATATTTCACGAACTCACCAAAACCTTGAAAATATTTTTATACAGGTTGTAAGCTTCTAAAATATTTTCATATATCTGAAGCAACTTTAGGCACTGTTCATTATTTTCATCATGGTCATTATTCATCTTTAGAATACCTTTAGTCCAGTCATTGAGATTTTTTCCCAGCAATATTATAACTCTAACAGCAACCATTAAATTGATATCGAATGCAATGTACGATATATCACAAAACCAGTCGAGAATCCGTCCGAAGGAGTTTATGTTAGATCTTGATAAGTAAAAAGTACCAAATAGAAAAAGATTAGCAGTTATAATAGTTAATAAAGAGATCCAGTTCCAGATGATGTAGCTACGAATACTTTCACTGAAATTGATGTCCTTATAGATAGTTTGGATCTTCAGAATAAGAACCACATGGTCGTACTTATGCACAATGTCAAGAACGAATATCATTGTCAAGCAGAAAGCATGTACGATGGAAAAGAAAGTGTTAACGAAAAAGAATAAAAATGTATAGTTGTTTTGTATACTGATGACTCTAGCAGTGACCACTCTATAGATATACATCAAAACCAAAAACATTGTACGACAAAATGACAGAAATATTTCAAGATTATTTTCCTTTGGATAAATATGGTTATTTTGTACATTATACTTTGAAAATAGAAAAAGTTTCAGAACACTGTTTAAAGATACAGCTATGTCGTTAAATTCTTTCTCAAGTCGATTGTTTGGTAAGACTTGGAATGAGGGTTTTAGTAAAACCTGGGACTTTTTGGAAATTGCTAGCATCTTTAACTGCCTATCTGAATTTGACAACGTTTTTAAATATCACATAGTCCTTACAGTTTAAATTTTCAAGAAACTTGTCGGTAATAAGTGTACTGTATCTAGGACTTCTGATCTTATCATCACTAGAACCATCATAATGGGCCTTATTTGTCTTGCTACTCTCGTTACATAATTATAATTGAAGGTCTTTTAGATCCTAATCTAAAGTAGTCTTATAATTTATAAAAAAACCGGGCAAACGCGAGTCTGACTCGCGCTCTGAGGATTCCGTACAAACTGATATGTGGATTTAGTTCGTCTGTTACGGGAATCGAAATTCAATTATCAAGGTTGATTATATAAGTAACAAGCTGTGCCCGTGGCTTCGCTCCGTCACCTCCCGTTAACCGTTACCTACCCTACATACCTACCCTACCATACACTTCTACCCTACCTACCAACCTACCTACATACATACCTACCTTACCCATTTTGTTTCGTTTAAACCTTCCCTGTAATATGGCGAACAAAACAATAAAAAAGAATTAGCCAAAAAAAGCCAGGAGAGGAGGAGGAGGAGAGGGGTTAATTTTTATATACATAGATAAAGCATGTGGCCCTCGCTTTAGGGCCGTAAAAAGTTAACTTTCTAAGCCTACTCCTAATTAACGGCTGGGTCAAATGATTGGAAAAAAATATGTATTTATTGTAGATTGTACAACAATATGAACACTTGTTTTTATCGTAAAACAAATAGTTTTGCCGTAAAAAAATATTTCTCAACACGTTATTTTTTCGCTTGATTTGCCTACTCCTTTCAAACGGCTTTGAAGTTTAAACATATTTTTACCAAGAACAATTGTAGTTAAATGTACTACAATATGAACATTGCTCATGTAAATCAAACAATATTTTGCAAAGAAAATGTTCAATATGGAGACTGTCAAAAATAAAAAACAAACATTTCTTTTCATTATTCTGCCGGAATATGGAAACGCGGCGCGGCACGGATTGGACGGCGACGCTTATTTTGATAAAATTATGGTATCTTTTGAATGTCCGATTTCAAAAATTCAAAAAGTAATGGGAATTAAATTATGATTTATTTTGATAAGAACTAGATACCAAGGTGTGAACTGTGAATAACGTGGTCTGCGTTTCTATTAGTTTTTAAACATCAAAAAGTAGTTACAGTTAAATAACTCTAGTAGTTGGACATAATATGGTATCACCTTTTTGTTTGTAGATATGATGGGACCACTAAAATTTTGTTCGAGTTCGAACTTATTATTTTGTTATATCATCAATTAGTTTTTGCAGCGCACGCAAGGGGATTTAACACGCGTAAGGAATATTATGGGTAATTCTTAGGGTTCCTTAGTTAAATATGAGGATTAACAGCGGTAATTCTTGTTAGAAATATGTGTCCTCTAAAAACCAAACCGTTTTCTAGGCATTTAAAAATAATTCACGGTATGAGTAATATAATGTAACAAGTTAAAAGGAAAACTATCACCCCTACTAGGCTCTCAAAGTTAATGAAATAGTCGAGCACCAAAATGTAAATGGATTAGTGAAAGTGTCGTAATTGAGTATTCCATAGAAAATAACTTAAAACTAAGTGCATTATTTTGTAAATTTGTAATCTTGTAGTACAAGCTACCTACTTATTATTTTGTCATGGTGTACGAGACGGGCAACTACGGAACCCTTCACTGCAAGTGGTCCGACACGCAATTGGCTGGTTTTTTTCAATAAATCGGCTTATTACGTATACCTACATCGTATATTTAGTCGTTTACGAAAAAACCGTTATGAAAACGTAATGAATTATACACCAAAACTTTCTCATTAATCACTCCATCAACTAGTGATGATAATGAAAACGAAAAACGAAACGACAACGGGTTCTCGGAAGTTTTTGAGTTAATTAACTAAATAACTGCAATTTTTTTTAGCAGAGCTAAAGACTTAAAATTTCAATTTTTTTTGAATGAGCTGTGTTTCATTGAAATTTTACTATGCGATTATAAAGTTGTGGGCAGAAACAAAAAGAAGTAGGTAGGTACTTACACTGGTAACAGTTTGACCTTGAGTTTCGAGTATCTTGATATCGTAAGCTGCTAAAGGATGTTGCTATGAAACGAACGAAGGAAGATTATTAATAATGAAACAAACAGGAACAAAAGACATAATACTGATTACGCATTGGAGACTTCTCATGGTCTTATTAGCGATAACAAGAAATTTGCTCAAGAATTTGTAAATGTCTTTACCAGTACCCCAATTAAAACTACTGAAGCCTTAAATTCCTCATCTTTGCTGGCTTTTGATTTATTAAAAGTCAACGTTTCAGCCTGCCCGACTGAATTGAACTTTAAACATATAAACCCCATAACAGTAACTTTATTACTGTTATGGGGTTTATATGGGGCTTTTAAACAAATCAAGATTAAATTGACCGAAGATCTATGGGGATTGTCTATCAAAGTTTGTACCTCAATTATTGAGACTATAGCGCCGTATTTAGCTTTAATATTTAATATGTGTGTGGATCAAGGAACATCTCCGGATCTAATGTAATACAGTAAAGTTATACCACTTTTTAAATCTGGAGACAGCAAAGACACAAATAATTATAGACCGGTGTCCGTATTACCAGTATTTAGCAAAGTATTTGAAAAGGTAATGCTAAGTCAAATGCTTAATCATTTTAACACAAATAACGTCTTAAACGATAAACAGTATGGTTTCACCAAACGACGTTGCCAGTGTCACCTTACTAAAACATATCTATAATGCGTGGTAAGAGGCACAAGATGCCATAGTCATCTTCTGCGACCTGTCTAAGGCGTTTGATTGTGTAAATCACGAAACATTGCTCATGAAGCTCGAGCATTACGGACTAGGCAAAACAGCGTTAAACTTAGTAAAATCTTATTTGAACGATAGACAGCAATTAGTTCAAATAAACGGTGTCAATTCATCGGGATGAAACGTGAAAATGGGCGTCCCCCAGGGCTCGATTTTAGGACCTTTTTATTTTTAGTTTATTTAATGATTTACCCCATTTATTGCAAAACAACCTAGACGTGGTTTTGTTTGCCGACAATACTTCTTTGATTTTTAAGATAAATAACAATAACAATAATAACAATAATATTTATTTGTTCCAGACTTAAACCTTACAAATACTGTGGCACCTTAAATAACATTTTTTTAATTAGTGGCAAGATACAAAACTTGTGCAACTGGGCTTAAACTAGGAGGATTCCTGTGCTATAAGCACCAGTTACTTCCGTCACCACCGTGGTCGAACTGGCATTACAAGTGTGGTGCGGGTGAAAAGTAAACATCACTGTAGGTAAGTAATACAATATTATGATACTATTTCATTGCTATTGTACGTAAGTATTATCATGCTTATGTGTAGTAACATAATTGTGTGTGTGTGTGTGTGATTGTGCTGTGTTGTGTGTTTGCGCGCATGTGTGAGTGAATATGAGTGTGAATGGGCTTGAGTGGCTTTATTTTATTTTATACTTTTTAGTAGATTTTCAGTATTATCGTAATTTTGGGAAAGAAGAAAGTTATCTATGGTAAATTTAAATTTTTTAATCGGTAAGTTATGTAATTGTGTATTTTTACTTATTTTATTATAAAGGTATGGACCCATGTAGTATGGTTGTCTCCTGATGAAGTCGGTTTTACACGGTTTCAGATCAAAGACTAGGTCTTGCCTACGTTTGTTTTTCAGGCTTTCCGGGTCGTAAGTTGAGCCTTTATGGCTTATAAGCAGAACCCTTCTGATATAAAGTTGTCGAACCGTTAAAACCATACAATCCTTATATAGTTGCTCTGTTGGGAATTGGAAGTTTTTTTTTGTGTATTACTTACTTACTACTAAATAGACGTAGTCATAATCTTGACGACGTAAATAACGCTCTTCTGCGGTCCAGCATTGGTTTACTGCTAATAATTTAGTTTAAATGGGAGAAAAAATAAGTGCATAAGATTTGCCTTACCAAATGTCAAAAGTAGTAATTGTGACATAGTGTTGAACAAGGAGAAATTTGAATTCGTCGATAGAACAGTTTTCCTGGGAATAACGCTTGACTTGGCAACAATGGGGTCCTCATTTAGCATATTTTGCAGGACGACTAAGTTCAGCAGCATATACTGTTAGTAAAATCCGCCAATTTATGGATGTTGATACCGCGAGACTAGTCTATTTTAATTACTTTCATAGTATCATGTCTTTCGGTATTTTACTTTGGGGACGGGCTGCAGACATCGAATCTATTTTTATTCTGCAGAAAAGAGGTATAAGAGCCATATACAATCTCCGCCGGCGCGATTCTCTAAGGGAACTGTTTAAGGATATTAACATCATGACATTACCTTGTCAATATATCTATGGAAACATCATGTACGTTAGAAAGAATTTACATCTCTTTAGTAGACGAGGCGACAGACATAATTATGTTACTAGAAATAGGGATCAACTAGTTCAGTTTCAGACTGACTAAAGTAGCCTCATCTTTTATGGGAAACTGTTTAAAATGTTATAATAAGATACCTCCCAATATACTGGAACTGAATGAAACGAAATTTAAATCTTATGTTAAACGCACACTATGCAAGAAAGCATATTATTAGTTGGGGGATTATATTGAGGATAAAAATGCTTGGCTCAATGCTGGTCTTGCTCCACAGCTACTAGGGCGCACAAACTATTTTTTTTGCATTTACAAACATTGTTGGACCCGCTGATGATTGTAAGAACATTATATTTTCATTGTATAGATTCAATTTATTTTTAGCATTGGTTATTTTCATGCATTAACGGCACATGTGTGAGTGCTGTGTACCTAAAACTACATTTAATTTTTTTCTTTGACTTGTATTTGCCCTGGCGGTTGGAAGTGTCATGCTCACTCAAATGTCTAGCTGATTGTGGCGCGTGTGTTGGATCATTTGGCTTCCTTCAATATGGTTGAGCCGAATGGTGCTGACGCGTGCGTCATGTTCGTAAACGGACGCCGTCAGTTGAGACTGGTTATGTTTGAATCGTGGCAGCTGCCATGGTTGCTGCCACGATTCAAATAACAAATCATTAAAATAGATTTGTTATTTGTATCGTTGTTTTTCCGGACGCTTTTATCGTGCATTTTTTTCTATATCGTTCTCACATATATGTATGTGTAATTTCAACAAGAATGATGTAACCAAAATATTGTAAAACAAAAATGATTTAAAAGAGTGTCTGTGGAGTTTCTTGCACGTTTGTCTTCATAGAGATCTACGCTTTGGAACGTGCAAATAACTTCATCTCTTTTGACTGACCAACCTTGACAATTCAAAAGTGCCTATAAATGGTTTAATTGAAATAAATAATTTCAATTAATGTCGGAGGCCCCCGGCGATGTCGAGCTCCCCCAGATTGACCGCCTCCTTTGCCTTCGAGAGCACGTTGCGGTACGTCACGCCCCTCTTTTCCGCGTCCGGCTGTAGTGTGATCACTACATCTGCGGATTTCGGGGCGCGAAGCCTAGCCGCGACGCTACTCTGCTTTTTACGCCGCTTCCTCACTCGCTTTTTGGCCGCCCTGGCTGCCTTGCCCGCCTTTTTCTTTTCCCCGGCCACTTGCCATCCGGCTTCGGCCGCAGGAGAATTTAAAGGCGGGGACTTTGAAGGCGGTGGTGGCTTATGCACCGCTGGCACCTGTGACACTTGTGCCTGTACAGCCGCCCCGCCTGTCTTCTGCTTGGCCGGTGCCGGTTTTCCCAGTGCCGCCCCGGCCCCTTGGTTGGCCTTTCCGGAGGGCCCCGGTTTGGCAGCCACAGCGGCTGCGTACGAGGCCGCCTTCTTTTGGCCCGAGGCTATTTGGCTCGCCGCCAGCGGGGGGCGCAAGACGATCCTCTCCTGGGTAGACAACCGGTCCTCGAACCTCCCCTGAAAGGCAGCCAGCTCATGCCGCACCAGATTCAGGAGCTGGTCCTCCGCAGGCAAGGTCTGGCTTGGCCCACGCTTGCTTCCCCCCTGAAGGTGCCTCCTTGGAGCCGGCTCCTCGAAGCCCGGCCAGGTCTGCCTGGAGCTTCGCATTCTCCTTTTGGAGAAGCTCCGTGGCGGCTGCAAGGCGGGTGACCTCCGCCGGCAGCTTAGACATTTCGTCCGTCGACGAAAGCCCGCTGTAGTTGGTCTCCGCTGCCGCCAGAATGGAAAGTAGACACGTCTAGATCTGATATTTTTAAAAGCAGCGTCACAATTATCTAGGTGGGCACATTATAAAGTTCACCTTAGCCATGATAAGCTCAGGATAAAAAATAGATAAACAGAGCAATTCCATAGTATTTCTTCGTTCGATAGGTTTCTTATGACATTAGGTATTTTGTTTGGTCAAGAATAACAGTCACCACTGTTTGAAGGTTATAACCATGTTTCAAAAACGTGAAATTTTACCAAAGCCTGCTTTTCAAGTGCTACCGAATAATCGACTCGAAAAAGAGGTTAGGCAAATAGTGGGTTCTTTAAACTTACCTCTTCGTTTATTTTTGTTTTCAAAGTATAATGTTATTGATAGTCATATCTATCCAAACCAAAATAAGAACCAGTTACTTCTGTCATTTAGTCGTATGGGCTTTTTTATTCGATGTGTGTGCATCGGATGTACTCTGTAGTTTTTGATGTGATAAGTGTTAGAATGGCAAAAATTACCAGTACATATGCCTACGTCTTTACGTTTGTAGCAATAATGTTCACAATGGTACATTCTTTACCATGTTATTCATTCTGGAAATTGTACACAAAGACAATAATGTCATTCTTATTCTAAAAATTCAAAATATCTACAAGAGTATCGATATTGGTGCGAGGGTCCGGAGTTACATTATTTGGAATTGGATCTCCGTATTAATTACCATTTGTATTAATATTGCTGTATTCGTTGGTTTCTACACATCAATGTATTACAAGAGTGTTGTGATACTCATTCTAGACGTTTACACCGATTTTTCGTTTGTCATGTTTGATATTATAGATTAATATCAATAATTGCTATCCGTATAACAATCTTGTTGAGAAAATATCTTGATGAGTGGATTAAATATGTGCTGATGATGAATAATTATCAAGAAAATAATGAGCAAGGTCTGAAACTGATTGGGATTTACCAAAATGTTTTAGAAGCTTTCAGTCTGTTTAAAAGAATTTTCCAAATACTGGTGAGTTCTTGACTATTTTACTTGATTTCTAATATCTCTAAATAGTGTACGAGTTTATCGAAGATGCTGCCTGCCTCTGTCTGTATCTCCGCTTATTTCTTCTAAATCACCCCATTTTTTCCACTAATAGAAAGAGGGATTAACGAGGAAGGTTTGTATACATATAATTAAGTTGCGCTCCAGCGGGTTGATTATAATTAGCTAAGTCGTAATTTAAAACTTTTTTTCACAGTCGCTATGCCACGTAATGGACGCATTTTCTCGAAGTTTGTTCTTTTTGGATACAATATTTCGTATTGTGAAAGAACATGGAAGATTAAATAACCCTGTTAGTATGTAAACGTTTTTATTTTATTTTCAACCTCAGATTCTAGACAAAGTACCAATTTAAAAGCGAATAAGCACTCGCTAAAGTATTAGGGATAAATCACGTGACATTTGGACCGCGTTTGTCAGTCGCGTCACGCTACCACTGAAATAATATATCTTATCTAGGGCCTCTAGTTGTTTTCATCATTATTTCCTTCCTTTGTTCCATATTTCTTAATCGCTTGGATACGTATTTCTCTTCTTTTTTCTTCTGTATCCTATCATGCTATCATTCGCTCCCTTAATTTATTTTAATTTTCAAACAATCTATCCATTGCATCAGTGTTATTTTTTTGTTTTTTTTTTTAATTTGTATCATGTGGTATGATGTACGAGGTTCTCAATTTTTAATATCTTTTTGCAAGTGTAGACCAAGTATTTCCACAGTGACATTGAAATCATTTTTATCAGAAATTTATTTTTAATAATCTCAGTTTTCTGACAACGTATTAGGAAATACAAGGTGAAGACGACGATACGACAATAAATCAATACACTAGCAATATAAGTACTAATTCATACGAATATGTTGTCTTTTTATCACGGATTTGATGTCACTAACTGCAACGAACAGCGTCGGATTAGTAGTTACTATCCTTGACTAGTTTGAATTTTTTTAACATTGTATGTAATTGTAAAGTTTATTTCTTATTTCGGTTACAGGATTTATAGCAGTTTCAAAACATTCATGCATTGCCATATCGATGTCTCTACATTCTATATTTGCTCGCATGTTTAGTTGTGTCTTAACTTCTAAAGTGTATATTTTCATTTTAGTTTTCGATAATCGGGCTTTCAACTTATTTATGGCTCCTTAAGACTGTAGCTCTGGTTGTAATACATTCTATATGCTGTGAAAAGTTCTATATATCTGTTGAAGAAGCCGAGTCGGCGTGTGTACAGCTTTTGATGAACCGGAACTGCCCAAGTAAGAATGACTTGCCAGCAATTTCTCCATCTTTATTCGAAAAGCTACTAACAATATATAAGTCATAAGTCTATATAGCTATTAAAATCAACTTAACTCTACTACATAAATATACAAAAACAACATACACTTAGGCGTCGAAGTATTCCTCCAAATTGCTGTACTGCACACCTCCATCACACAAAGAGAGGACTGGATACACGGTTTATCAAAATTTTGTAAGTGTATAGGATTCCCCTGAGCAACAAATTAAGTATTTTTATGATGAAATTGCAATGATACTATGTATGAATTACGTAAATTCATACGTATGGGATCATTGCAATTTCATCATAAAATCTTGCTTAAGCGCTAATACGTAGATCAAGTACATTAATATTCAGAATTTATTACTGTAATGAATCTTTGACAACAATACTATCTCTACCAACGGGCAATAGACAAAATACGACTTCCGAAATTAAAGTTATTTTGTCCATTGCCCGTTGGTAGAGAAAATGACGGATACCCGTTGTAGCGTCGGCGATAAGTTGCGGACAATGAGCGGTAGTTGTGAAGGTAAAAGGATAAGATTTTGATGTAGACAATCGTTGAATTGTGCCATACTCACCAATATTGCCCAAAGATTTTGAGGCTCACATCAATATGGGTGTATTGTAACTCCGACAATCGATAAAAAAACAAAGGTAGCGTTTTGGCCACCTTTGCTGTAACAAATGCAAATGACGAAGTATCTCAGTATCAGATGGGTCGCTATGTAAGCAGCAACGAAGCAATTTGGCGCATCTCTTCATTTGCTCTCCACGAAAGACACCCTGTAGTAATGCATTTGGCAGTTCATCTAGAAAATACTACAAGTAACTAGACCAAATAGAAACTAATGACAATATTCCAACAGAGACTAATGACTATGTTACACATATTTTTTTTACTTTAGAGGGCCTAAAGATAGCAAAATATTATAATTTAGTCATCTTCCATGACAATAAATCACCAACAGAACATAATAACATATTTTTTCAGAACCTGTAGATCGATAATGCTATGCAATGGATGACTGTTTTAAAAATCATAATTATAGAAAGAATTGAGAGTGAATTAAAAACAAATGTCAAAGCTTTTTAGCCTTATATGAGGTCCTTACATATGAAATTGGCGTTTTGTATGAGAGGAACATAAAGTCGTTTTTTTTATAGCAGTTTATAAGCGGTTTGGACTGCCCCATCGGAGTTGATTTTTTTCCCTTGCAAGAAGTTATTCAAATTGGTAAAAATAAAATGGTAATCTGTAAGGTCCGGAAAGTACGGTGGATGTCTAAGACATTCCAATTGAAGCTCCTCTAATTTGGTAGTTGTCTGTTGTGCAGTGTGTGGTCTAGCGTTGTCCTGAAGCAGCAGTGTCCTATAGCGATTGACCAGCCTCGCTTGTTTAGCAGCTAGCTTTTCCATTATGGTTTGCAGTTGCTGACAATAGACGTCTGCCGTAATCGTCTGGCCAGATTTAAGAAAGCTGTAGTGAACGACACCGGCACTGGTCCACCAAACGCTCACAAGTAACTTTTTTGAGACAATTTTCGCTTGGGGCATGTTTTGGCTGGTTCGCCAGGGTTCAGCCATTGCGATGAGCGCTTTCGATTATCGTACAGGATCATTTAGGAAAAAAAAAACATGTCAATAAACAGATGTTACAAACAAATATAAAGTACACTGTATCATGACCTAATAAGACATATATTTATACTATTGTTAATCTACATCTAAACAATTACTAAAATAACATTACTAAATTAGTATACTCAAAAAATTAAATTAAAATTAATTCAGAAATATTACAAATATCAAAAAAAATAATATTGTCAAATGAGTTACAAACTTACACGTCATAAACTTAACAATCCAATTAATTATATTAAAAATATTGGTACAAATACAGATGTCAAATTAAATTATTAGTGCATGTCACACTATTTTTATTAATTCAATGTCAATAAATTACCCTTACTATATGTAAGTCTCGATCTATATGTTTTTCCAGTAAGTACTCCTTGACATTATAAAAACATTTATTCACTAGGAATTTGAGCAGCTTCGAATTGAATTGATGAACAGGTAACTTTTTGACATCGTCCGGCAACTTGTTATAAATCAATAATGACATACTTTTATTTATTAGTGCTGTTTTCACATATGGTATATCAATTTCTCATCTTTTTTGTCACGTAAATTGTCTATACTAGCTTTTAAAAGCAGTCTTATGATTCTTAGGATTTAATTTCACAAAGACATTAAGTTCAGATATGTTTAACAATGGGAGTGTCAGAATTTTTAAGCTTTTAAAGTAGGGTTGACAGCTGGTAGTGTTGTCTACATTACACATTGCTCTAATGCATTTCTTTTGAGCTTTAAACACAGATTCCTTATCGACTGAGTTGCCCAAGATATAATACTATATCTTAAGACAGGTGCAACAAGTTTATGATAAGCAGCTAATACGGCTTCTTTATTAACAATTTTGCAAATGAGGATTTATTCATTCTTTTCCATACATATTCTAAATGTGTTTTGCATGATTGTGAGTTTACTGTCAATATAAATTCCTAGAAATCTGGCACCGGGTGTACTATTTCGCCTTGGTAACTAACGTTTATATTTGTGATTTTAGTTCTCTGGTGGAAGTGTATCATTTTCGTTATGTCCATATTTATTTTAAGATGATTTTCGGTTAACAATTGTATTATCGTATTCAACGTTTGGTTGACGACGTGCTCGTAATCATCTGCAAATAGTACCATTGATTGATTGATTTGGTTAGGAAGATCATTGATATATATAAAGAGCAACAAAGGGCCTAGGACACTTCCTTGTGGAACTCCAAATTTAATAATTTTCGAGTTTGACTCATTTTTAATCTCTCTTCGTGTTTTTGGGTACGTATATTTGTGTTATTTCTACTATAAATTGTTTTCTATTATGCACAGCAGGCATGAAAATATGAGATCTAGCGCTTTACCTCTTATGCCATACATGCTTAATTTTTGTCTGTGAATGTACTCGGCGCTGTAAATGTGTGCATATCATGTATAATGTGACTCTTAGAATTGCGATATCTCAGGAATGGTAACTCTTAGGAAAAACATTATGATGACCATTTTTGTAGAAAAATTTAAGATCTACAACTTCGGTATAAGGTTTTTTTTAATAAAACGTACCGTTTTCGAGAAAAATCCCCGAATGTATTTTGTAGCACACATAGGATCGATAGGGATTTTTAAAACTTTATTTGTAATGGTAAACCCCAGCTCTCCACCAATATTTGGCTCTCCGGGAATTTTTGTTATTTGACCACTATTTTTATGTCTAAATTGACCGGACCACTATGGCAACAGACAAAATCTTACCCAAAAGACGAAAACATACAGAAACCCTTTTCCAAACAGCGAAACGCCGTTAAAAACCCAGATCAAGACACACAAGAAAAAATACTATCACGATCTACAACAATAACAACCAACCGAAAAAGATGTGGGAACTTATTAATAACTTAGCACTAAATAAAATCAAAGAAAGCAGTGCTCCTTCGAAACTAATATTAAGCTCAGAACCTATAAGTGAAGGTAACGCAATATGTAATTGATTTGACTCATTTTACTCATCAATAGGCCAGGAACTACTGCCAGGGTTGCGGAATTTGTTCGAAAGAGTCACCGCGGCCCTGGAAAGCAAAGGGCTTAAGAAGAAACACGGATGGGTTTAAGTCAGTAAGAGTCTGACACGCCCTTCCGCTCCACCCAGAGCGGAAGAAGTCATTTGATGATTTCCCATCCTTAAAAAAAAAGGCCAGGAACTAGCTAACCATACCCGTTATATATCACGCGAACGATGGCAACACTTTTATGTACACACAACACAACCATTCACACGACGTAACTCACTCCAAACTCACTCCTTGCACCGAGGACAAAATTTATAAAATAAATGACGGTCTGGATAGTAATACAAGTACTGGGATAGATGGTATCAGTACCAAGGTGACCAAATGCTTCAAAAATATATATATATTGCATATATATATTTTTGATACAGACAGACATTCGTTTATGCAATATATATGTATATTGCATAAACGAATGTCTGAAGCGCGGCATTTTTCCGAACACGCTTAAAGTTGCCAAAGTCAACCCGTAGAACTGATCCTGGTAACTACAGACCAGTGTCAGTTTTACCGGTATTACCAAAAGAAATTAAGCGTGTTTTGTACAGCCGTCTAAATGCATACCTTCTTGAGAAAGAGTTCCTAATCGACTAACCGGCTTTCGTTCGAAATCTAGCACTCTAACAGCTACAGTAGACTTACGTACAAAGGATGTTGTATTAGGGGTATTTGTTGATTTTAAAAAAGCATTCGACACCGTATGCCACCACAAACTTCCCCAGAAATTAAACAACATAGGAATCACAGAAACAGCCCTAGAAATGTTTACATCTTATTTACAAAATAGACAACAAGTAGTTAAAATAGATAAATTCATTAGTTCCATAAAAACGTACCATACGGCTGTCCCCAATGCTCAATTTTAAGTCCGTTACTTTTCTTAATCTATATAAATAATATAAACAAAATAGGGTTAACGGGTCACCTAACTTCTATTTCGATAAATCTATCCATACTATTATAGCAAATGGTCAAAAAGATATTGGTATACTCAGTGAGTGGCTTAAATACAATTTACTTACAATAAATACGTCCAAAACAAAATACATGATTTTCACCGCAATAAACAAACCATTACCAGACTTTCCCCCTCTTACTATAAACAATGACATGATAAAAAGATCGAGCCACGAAAAATATCTCGGTCTGAGGTTAGACGACAAACTCACATGGAAACTGCACATCGAACATGTAAAATCAAAATTAACGTCATTACTAGCATCATTCCCCAAAATCTCAAATTGTATTCTAGGGAAAATACGTACTATTATTTATAACTCATTAGTAAAATCACATCTCGAGTACCTTATTGAAATATGGGGATCTGCCGCAAAAACTATCCTAATGCCTTTACAACGAACCCAGAACAAAATTATAAAAACATTACACCATTACCACTACCTTACTCCAACTAAAACACTATTTGAAAAAAACAAATTATTAAATCTCAAACAACTTACGGCGTACAATCAAAGCTAAAATTACATAAAAAACAATATCACACAACCTAATAAATAAAATCCAAATTCAAAATTCAAATTCAAAAGTCATTTATTCAAATTAGGCTGAGTGCCAGCACTTTTTGAACGTCAAAGTTCTACATAAAGACAGTCCCCCAAAACGCCCGCCCGTCACCACTTCCTAGTGTTGATAAAAATAAATTACAACGAAGACAAGCTTGGACAAAACTACGGTAAAAAAACCATAATGTTCGAAGGAGCACAGCTGTTTAACGACCTACCAAATGACGTAAAAGATTGTGATAATATTAACAGATTTAAACTTAAGCTGAGAAATTACGTTGATGAAATGTAGTCATACCGCATATTAAATTAATGTTAGCAATTACATACTTCCTATATATTTGTTTTGTATAACTTCACCAACACGCATCGGAGACAAAATGTATTTATTTAAATATAAACAATTACTTTGTATCTCATTGTAAGTGAACCTATGTGAGAATAAATTCTTTAAACCGTAAAGCTAAAAGCATTCTACCAAAAACATACAGCATCGATGTTCAAAGGGCTCACTTTGCCTCGAAAATCAAAATAAGATGTTCTTATGTTTGCAGTGCCACTATTAAAGACATACACTACTTCTTAAAAGTTAGTTAAGTGAGTCATGCCATCAAAGTACCTCTTTATTTATTTTCCTTACATACTAATTTACATTTTTAAATATTAAATAAAAATAAACATTTAAAAATATTAAAATAGTAGCCCACCGGTACCGATAACAGGGTCCAAGCTACCGGCGGTCAGGGCTCAAGAGAGAGGAACCTCCTAACAATACGAGCCGTGTCCAGAAGTACCACTTTCTGAATCAGGCCCTTGATCCAGCTGCCTAACGAGAGCTTCCTGAGGTGCTGGTCGAGGCTCGTGGCTATTAAGCCATTGGCTGACACAACTATCGGTACAATGATTGCTGAGTCCACATCCCACATGTCGACAACCTCGCGAGCCAAGTCAACATATTTCCATCAAAGTACCTTATTATTATAAAGTGGCTACTTATTAACCGTAATGCGTCTGGACTGTTTTAGTACTCATAACATAATTCGACCCAACTCAATCGTCATTGACTATCGGGCAATTACAATGTTTCCAAATCCTCCTTTTCAAGTCTTCTCCAAAAATTTTCTCGATAGAGAGAAGTTAGAAGAAGAAGTTCAACGAATATCATTTTCCTTTAATTTTGTATTCAGTCTATTTTTTTCTTCAAAATATTGTGTTCGAAATAATAATATTTATCCAAACGGAAAGAAGTACTATTTCATGTCCTTCTGTTATTTCTTATTAATGAATTCGTTGGCCATACGCCGAGTGTATTACCTAGACTTTTTAGTGATAGGAAATAATTTCAAAACTATGGAGAATGTCTTCACTGTTATCCTGATGTTACTCTTCTTCATTAGCTTCGTCATCGGTTTCACAATTTTGTTCATTCTGGACATCGTGCATAAGTACAACAACGTTAACTTCATCTTGGAGATCCAGACTATTCATAAATGCATCGATAAGAGTGTCCGAAGTTATATAGTTTGGAACTGGATATCACTATTGATCACTATCTGTTTTGATAGCTTTTTATGTTTAGTGCATTATGTATCGATGAATGCAACTGATTTTTTCAAATCGATTCCGGATTGGTTTTGTGATTTAATGTTTATCAGATTCGATGTGGAGTTAGTAGTTGCCATTCGGGTTATTATTCTTTTAAGGATATAATATATCGATGAGTGGATAAAGCGTGTGCTGGTAATGAATGGTGAACAAGAAAATGATGAGCAATGTCACAAACTGCTTCTAATATATCAAAGTATTTTAAAAGCTTACAATCTGTACCAATCAGTTTTTAAAGAAGTGGTAAGTCAGTAATGCATAGCTCTTCTAGTCACATGCGTTACACCGATTTTTTTGTAACTTATTTGTTTAACATAACAAAGAGTATTCTATTATATCCTTCCTCTTCACATGGCCATACCAAGACAAAAATATTTCCTATAAGCTTTACAATGTACCTATATAAAAATGAGCCTATTTGTGATTTGACTTAATTTACAGGTATTATTTCAAATACTTCAATCATTTTTACGTACTATAGCTTATTTCAACTCAGTGTTCTTTTTCCTGAGGCTAGCTGAAGGAACAGAACAGGGGAAGCTATCACGTTTCGAAGTAAGTTTGGAATGGATTTTAAAATCTCCTCATCGTCGCCATCCACTGAAAATAATGAATTTTCCATTTCAGGCTTTGCACCTCAGTTACTAACTGTAACTAACTTATCAAGGAATGTGATATTCGTTATAATACACAGTATATACTGTGAGAGATTCTATATTGGTGTCGAAGACGCTGAAACGGCATGTATACAGCTTATGAAGAATAGGAATTGTCCAAGTAAGAATACTTTAAGATTGTAAATCAGTACCGCAGTTGCATGTCCCGTAGATAAAATTAAAAGTTTTTCAAGCAGTCTAAACAAGTAGGTGGCATCTATATAAGTTTCATCACAGATTTGATGCCAACAACTGTATCAGATTCTTGAAAGTCTTTTTAAGTCTTCATGAATGTCACGAAAAGGTCGACTTTGCTTAAAGGCGGACGCGGTCTTGTTTTTTTTTTCAATATTTTTACAGACTTTAGCACAATCAGCACTTACGATGAATCTAGTGGAAGGTACGTCATTTGTTAAAATGTATCCATCCGTTTAGCCTACAGAACATGGCAAAGAAATAGACATACAAACATTCATCGGTACACTCGAAAAATAGGACTCTTAAAAAACATATTCCTTCTTCTTAGGCAGTCAGTTAAAAATAAGTTGTGCCCGTTTTAACTAAGAGATACTACACGACAAGTAGCACAAAGAAACATTTCACAAACCACAATGGGATTACTTAATTTACGACAACGATTCTCCGATTTGTAATGCTTAAACAAAATTATCCATAGGCATAGATAATGAACTAACCGATACCCCCCTGGCAGGAATACTTTGCAGTGTCACCTTCGTCACTACGACCTACACGGTGACACTACAAACCTGCGATATGACCCAAACAGAAATATAATCAGACCACAAGAAACAGATTTCTAAGCATATTTTCAAACACCGAAATTGACCTACAAAAAAATACAACTGTCAAAAATATAGCACGAAGGAAAGGAAGCTTAAGACCGAAAACGCACTGACAGCCTGCTTGTGCTTGCTGGGTACCTAGCGATTAGTGAGGTGAAACAAACGTACTAAAATGTATGTAACCGGCAGTCACGCTTTTACTGCCTACGTTTGACATTTTCTAACTAAGTAGTCGTCGCTTCGCATGACGTTTGTGAAAACGAGCGTACGGCTTCGAATATAATACAAAGCGATAATAAGGCGATTTCGTGATTGTCGCGTTAATTTGTGAGGCATAGCCGAAAAGCACCTTCTATCAGTGCAACGATGCAATCAGGGTTGCAATACAAATGAACGCGATGATCAACCGTGATCATACGATAACTTTCTTTACAGGTAGTCCTCATGGCAAATAGCAAATTCAGCAAGATGAGCGCGTGTGGTCTGTTCGATGTAGACGCCACGATGTCAATATGTCTGACGGGAGTTATCATTAATTACGTCGTGATACTGCTGCAGAGCTTCTTTAATTAATTATTATTTATATCTTGAATTTGGACTCGCCCACTCAAGGTTGCCTTTCTATGAATGAAGTTGGTTAAAAATGTTGTTCATTTTTCAGAATATTTACTACTTTTTGCAGTCGTTGTCAATGGCTTTTGCTGATAATAACTAAAACATGTATGTCAAAGTCAAAAGTCATTTATTAAAATTAGGTTGAGTGCCAGCACTTTTTGAACACCAAAATTTAGCATAAAACAGCCCCCAAAACGCCCGCCCGTCACCACTTCCTAGTATTTTGACTGGGAAGAAGAAGTGACGCAACAAACTCCACAGCAACACATATGTCTGCTGTGTTAGAAGAACTAGCATTTATACAAGAGTATGCAAAGTATTATTACAAAGAAAACAACACAACAAAAGTTACACGTAAAACCTAAAACTAAATTATTCGGTACTACGGTAGTAAGCCAGTACACTCCATTATGCCAGCACAATCAGACAAACTCAAGCATAAAAACAATATTAAATCAAACTAAACAAGCCTCCAAACATAAAGGGCGTGCCCACTTACACGTGCAGAGGGTTATTTAACAAAAGATCTGTGACTCGACGCCACAATAAGCAGATAATCGTTATAAAAATAACAGAAACCATGGCTAACAAGACGACCATTCGCCACAAGCAGCATTCATTCACGAGCATAACGCAAAGGTCAGCTATGGGAGCATGACGAACTTGCTGCCGGTTGTTCTAGATAGAATAATATCAAACAACCGTCGAAGTCACTAGTTAATCACATGTTGCAATACACTCATTATAAAAAACATTGTAATGAAAGTATTGTCGGTGCGGTCAAATAAATATATGAACTCGTATAAACTGTCATAACTCATAAGCTAGCATGAAAGTACAATAAAAATAAATATGTCTTGCGTTCCACACTGCTACCAACAGTAACTATTCATTCATTCATTCATATCAGCCAATTGCCGTCCACTGCTGAACGTAAGCCTCCCCCAAAGATTGCCAACCATCCCGGTAACAGTAACTATTATCATCGTTTAAATAATAATTGATTGAATAGTATGCCTTCGATCAAAGGTTAGACTGATGGATGCCAAGCTTCACAGCTTGGCTCATCGCCGCAAGGTTGTCTGCTTGTCGGTCTTCCACAGCTTGTACTTCGGGCAGAATTTCTAGGAACTTCACGACCTCATCCCACCGGCCTCCTTCTACCATCGGACATCTATGTATATGCACTGCAAGTTACCATACCTACCTTGTTGCTATTCCACCACTTTGCACTAAACGTTTCCAAAATCGCTCTGCCTGCGTCTGTGTTTCCGAACGCATACAACCCTAATCTCTTCAAGATTAGAGTGAAGAGGCTTCTTCTGGGTAAGCTCGCTCCATCGTTGACTTTGTCTCTGTCATCTATGACCTAGACAAGAGTCAAGAGCAAACCCATCTCAAATAAAAAAAGACTTAACTTTAGCTTTAAACGAGTTAAAAAAGCAGCTCAAGATAAGAAAGCTTATTGTAAAAACGGATACCGAGCCCCACAAATGAGCCTTGAACCTTTCGAAGAAGGTGGGATGGTGCATGTAATTTGTGCTTGTTTCTAGTGTTAAAGTTATGTGTATTACTGGTTTTAGTGTATAAATATATATTTTGCCTTATATATATGTTTGCAAAAATAAATTGAGATGCCACCGTGAGAATTCTAATATCTTTGAATGGTTATCTTAAGTAAACTCTTGACCCCAGCTGATACATTGCTCGTACAGCCTGTTTCTGTTACACAGATACATAATGTATGTCTGTAGCTTTTCCCCAAAATAGAATACCGTAAGACAGAACGCTATTAAAATAACTAAAATAGACTAACCGAGCTGTGTCAACGTCAGTGTATTGTCTTACTTTCCTGACGTCGTAGGCGGCTGAGCTGAGTCTTCCCGACAGGCTTGATATATGCGGGTGCCATTGAAGTTTGGAATCAACAGTTATTCTAAGGAATTACTGCTGAGTCCACAGTTTGAAGCACCTCTTTGTTAAACATCTTAAACAAAGAGGTGCTTTAAACTGTGGACTTGTTTTTAATAGTTTGTCTTACCTAAAGACTTACATAAATCTAGGACCGAATGTCATCACATTCGGTCCTAGATTTATGTAAGTCAGACATTTTTCGTTTTGTTTGCTTAGCATTGAGGACGAGGTTACATATAGTAAACCAATCCGTTACCATGGAGAGAGTACTGTTTACGTTATCAAAATCTTGTCTATTTCTATCTACTTTAAAGACAACAGATGTGTCATCTACAAAAAGTACTACATCACAGATACCCTTTAAGAAAAAATCAGCAAATTGATTAATATACATATAGCGGTACTATAACGACAGGACCTGTTAAATAAATAAGCAAACTCAAATAGAAAATGTACCTATTTTGCTCCTCAGACAAATATTTGGAATAAAGCTAGGCACATAAAATAAATTTACAAGTATTGGATTCATTGAGATGTTACATTGAATTGACACATTTAGGACTTATGTCTTTTTTACTTACAGCTAAACTATCCCCAAATAATAATATAATAGTTAAGTTAGGATTTAACATTTCAATTTCAAATTCCTAATTAATTGGCTAAATCTGGCGTTGGGTAAACAATTATTTACTACACAATGTTACACTGGTACACATCTAGACCAAATTTGTCTGATAAAACATCAATACATCTTGACCTACTGGATGAGTCAGCCTTTAGCCCATTACACCCACACCCTCTGTGTGGGTGTTATGGGTGGCTGTGGTGCCTGGGAGCAAGCACAACTGCAACAGAGGTTATTCAGTAGTCAGTCAGAGACTCATACCTCTCTGCATTGTACGTTACCAGGTCCACCAACTCATTGGCCTCTTGCATGCGTTTACTCAGGTCTTGTTGAGAAGCCTCATATTTACTAAAGATATTCACTAGTGCATATTCCCTAACGAACAGTTCCTGAAGGCGCTGATTGTCATTATCATTCATTGTTTTTCATACCCCTAAGTGATAAGGGTGGTCCTCCCCAAATTTCTTTTTTTGGTTTTTTTTTTATGATTTGACATTAAAAAATACATACAACCCTACATTTTCTCCCTTCTACCACCAATCCATATTTTTTATGCGATATTAGTACTTTAATTCCAGTGAATTCGACAATGGTTTAGATTCACAATTGGATCCGGTAGGTGGCGCTGCAATCGATTTCTATAATTTTTCGTCATACACAAAGCAAACGTTCGGATAGGACAACATCTGTCGGGACCGCTAGTTTACTATAAAAATCTTGTAATTCTTGCATTTAATTAAGTTTGTTTTGTCTGTTTTTAAAAAACTTGTTAAGGAACACTAATTGTCACTATGATTTAATTCAAGTTATTAGTATACATATATCCTTATATTGAACGACTTTTAAGTATGTACTTTCTTTTTATATTTTTCTTATTTGAATAGAATATAATAGAATAAAAAACATTTATTCGACACCCACAACTGAAACGTACAGCAACAAAGACAAAGTAACAAAAATAATATAATAGTATGTACAGAATTTTGCACGTTTGTCCAAGCTATATTTTTCCATTCGGTAAGGCCGCCAATTGATATTTTTTAGTTTAAGGTTTTCTCTATGTATTTTTATTTTGAAAGGATTTACAAATAAATAAATAAATTCAGTATTTAACTTGTTTATTTTCTGATGTTTTGAATTTTTCTAAAAAATCGTTATTTTAATGTATTTCTTAGCTTATTGTAACAAGTGGACAAGTTGGGTTTAGTGATGGGATTGTTAGTTAAATCTATTGTTACAATTGGCTCAAAACACAAGGGTCCGGAACCCTTAAGTTTTGAGCCAACTGTAACAATAGTCCCACTACCAACTAACTCATCATACAGGCTTCAAGTCCTTGCATACTGTTCACTGGCTTGAAGTGATTCCAAGTCGGATATGGTGCTGTGAGCCCTGCTTGATTCCAGTGCTTCAGCCAGCTGGTTTTTAAGCTCAGTGTTCTTAACATTAATATGCTCTATTTCACCTCACTATCTGCCCTTTCTTGTAACTGCTTATTGCACTGGTCCTTACTAGATTCAAGTTCTTTCAACGTAGCCCTCAGTTACCCTCAAAGGATGCAGCTCTACGGATGTAATGTGACTACCTACTAAACATAGCATCTGAAATGTTCCCACAGCCAAATTTCGATGGTTACTATGGCATTGTAGACAAAAATCTACCTCATTGATTTTATATGATCAGGAGTTGGGGCTGGCCCGCAGCCCCAACCTTGATTACCGTATTTGGATAACAAGTTAACTAACTTGTGAATGTTGCGTTACCGAAATTAAGATATTTTTTATTTATAATCCATGACCTTAGACTATAAAAAATCCACTACTAAGTTCCCGAAATACCTACGTGCGATCGAAACAGAGGTAAATATTTTACTGTAGTCGAAACCGATCCTACGTCCGGCCTTGGTAATATTTCGTTATTTGTAGCAATTTATGGGTGCCGACGTCCAATGGAACATCAAAAATAACGATTTGAATGCATCTCTATTCATCATCTGCCTAGCCTTTTCCCAACTATACTGGGACCGGCTTCCAGCCAAACCGGAATGTGCTGAATACCAGCATTTTACGTGGAGCGGCTACCTACCAGACGCCCACAACCCATTAACTGGGATGGTGTAAATGTGTATAAGTTGCGTTAGTTTACCGACGAAACATAATGGGGAAGATTTTGTAACAAGAGGGCGCCACCCATATGATCTACAAGTTACATTCTGTGGTTAGAAACGATTTATGAGAAATATTTTCGTACCGACATTTTCAGATCCATTGTCTTCAATTTTTATCTATGCAATGTATTGTACCTGTGATACCAGAAAGAAAAGATAAAATCCATTTGCGAAATATGGTTTTATTGAGTTTAAAATTATGCAGATGATAATTATGACAGAGCTGTGACTTAATTTTAAATATTAGAAAAGAATCATATACGATAGTATCAAAGAGTATTTACACCACAACCTGGAAATTAAACCAGCTCAAAGTAGAATTTAAAAAAAGAGGTGCATCCTGCCTGTCTATCAGGCGAAATGCGTGGGCAAGCCGTCCATGCCATAGAAGCCCACGAAGAAGAGTCACGGATACCCATATTCGTATACTCTCCAACCGTGCCTCAGTTCTCCAATCCCATAGGGATAGAACTACACTACCTCGAAACTCATACAAGAATGTCACAATGCGCTGAAACGCGTCACGGTGACCAACCATAACACTTTGATGCTGCAGTGGATAAAGGGACTCAGTGGATCATTAGGAAATGATTCGGCCGATAAACTGACCAGGAAAGGAACTGATACAGTGCCGGTGATTGTTAGACCCGAACCCATAGTACTACTTCTCTTCACCCAGCTGCGCATATGGCTACAAGAACACACCCATAAACAAACAGAACCTCTGGGTCTCAGCACCAGGCTGCAGGCAGTCCAAGGAGGCTATGCCATCCCTGAACATGAAACTAATCAGGCGCCTTCTACGACTGGACAGAAGCAACCTGCGAATGGTGGCGGGGACTCACGCGCTCCTTGAGTGCAGAAGCGTCGCTGAGATACGAAGGTAAACAATAGGAACACCGAATTCTCGTACAAATATCCTAAATACACTGGGAGGCAAAATCTGCTTCTGATGGGAACTTGGCTGGCTAGAATTGAGGCCGCCATGGCTCACGTACAGACGCCAGCACATCAAGCTCCAACAATCTATCAAATTTTTTTAATAGATTTTCAACTTTATCGCTAAAGCAATAGATTTTCAATTTTGGGTAGTTTGATGTGCTGCGTCTGTACGATGGTCCAACAACAAGATTAAGAGGGAAAAACAAACTCCAATAGATAGGTCATCCTGCAGTGGTAGAGAGGTACCTTTTTTTTTTTTTTTTTTTTTTTTTTTTTTTTTTTTTTTTTTTTTTTTTTTTTTTTTTTTTTTTTTTAGGATGGGAAATCATCAAATGACTTCTTCCGCTCTGGGTGGAGCGGAAGGGCGTGTCAGACTCTTACTGACTAAAACCCATCCGTGTTCCTTCTTAAGCCCTTTGCGTTCCAGGGCCGCGGTGACTCTTTCGAACAGATTCCGCAACCCTGGCAAGCTCTGGGCCTAGCGGGCCCCGTCTTCTATGCTACGCAACGAAAACCCGCTACGCATATAATTTTATTAGACTACAAAATTGCCGTTTCCATATCGCCATGGTATCCTGCTGGAGCTCTGTCCGCCGCGTAGCAATTTGCCGTGGCAGCGGAGTTTCGCCCCGGCGAAGCGCCTCCAAGCGCCACGCGTAAACGTGCGCGAGGGCTCTCGCCTCCAGATCCCATGGCGTTAATCCGGCAAGGAGGCTCGCCGCCTCGCCGGAGACCGTGCGGTATCCCCGGGCCAGCCGGATGGCCATGACCCTTTGGGATGCGTTGAGCTGGCGGGCAGGTCGCCCCTTCAACGTCAGTGCCCACACTGGGGCCCCATAAAGGGCCATGGACCGCACGATCCCCGCATAGAGCCTCCGGCAGGAGGCGTTTGGACCCCCTAGATTGGGCAGGAGCCGCTTGAAGGCAGCCCCGGCCCGCTCCAGTCTTGGAGCCAAACGTCGGAAGTGCTCCTCGAAGTTCCATCGGCTGTCGAGAACGAGCCCGAGGTACCTGATCGTCGACCCGACGCCGATGTGAACCCCTCCTACCGTTATTTGAGATCCCATTGGTGGCCTGTTCCGAGAACCATAAAAACACATGGCTTCGGACTTGTGCAGGGCCACCTCGAGACCCAGTTGCCGGATCCTCTCAACGACTGTCGCAACCCCGCGTGTCATCACTTCGGCCGCCGCCTGGTGCGACCCCCCCTGTGCCAAGACTAGCGTGTCGTCAGCGTAGCAGACTACGTTGACGCCGCTAGGGAGGTCGGCGCGCAGCACCCAGTCGTAGCCGATGTCCCACAGGAGCGGCCCCAGAACCGAACCCTGTGGAACACCGCACGACATCTCTCGCCGGTTCCATTCTCCCCAATGACCGGGGTAGATGACGGCCCTGTCCGTCAGATAGGCCTCGACCACGCGACGGAGGTAGGTTGGCATCCGGTGATACCGGAGTGCCTCCCTGATGCAACTCCAGGGCAGGGAGTTGAAGGCATTGGCGATGTCAAGAGACACCGCCAAGACGACCCTGCCCCGGGACACCGCATCCCCCGTCGTGAGGGCTCTCACGCGCATGATGGCATCCACCGTTGAGCGCCCCGTGCGGAAACCAAACTGGTTCTCCGCCAGATTCGGCCCCACCCTCATCAGGTGCCCGACGAGGCGGTTTGCTATGACTCTTTCAAAGAGCTTGCCCACCTCGTCGAGCAGCACGATGGGCCGGTAAGCGGACGGAGAGTCCGCAGGGCGCCCAGGCTTCTTAATGAGGACCAGTTTCCCCGTCTTCCAACGAAGTGGGAACTGGCCTCTCTCCAAGCATGCGCTTAAGAACCCCCTTAGTCGAGGCCCGAGAGCCTCCAAGGCCAGGACCCAGGCTTTCCCAGGTAAGCCGTCGGGTCCTGGGGCGGTATTTTTGGCCTTCAGCCTGTTTACCGCCACTCTCAGGTCTACCTCAGTCACCTCCAGAGCGTCGTCATCGTCGTCGCCGACGTCGGTGTGGTCCGCATCGGGCACCGCAGGTGGCGGAGCCATATGCGGGGGAGCATGCTCCCCTCTCGAAGGGAACAGAGCGCTCACCACGTCCTCCACCAGCTGGGGCCGGAGACTCTGCGTCAACGGGGGGGCCCAGGTGCGGAGTTTATCCCGCACCATTTTATAAGGGCGTCCCCACGGGTCTCCGTTCAGAGACTCCAGCATCTCCTTACGAGCCAGATCCCTGGCTCGCAGGATCCCCGCTTGGAGGGCGGCCTTCGCAACTCTGTATTCCTCGTACAGCTCCGCCTCCCTGGCCTGCGCATCCGGAGGCCGGATGCGGAGCCTGCGATGCCTGGTGTACAGGCGCCGTGCAGCAACGCATGCCTCGCGCAGCGATGCCAGCTCCCGCGACCACCAGTACACCTGGCGGCGGGCGCGTCCTGGCCGGACCCGGGGCATTGCCACGTCACATATTTCGGACATGGTCTCCCGGAACCACTCCGCCTCGTCGTTGATGTCAGCAGGCCTGTCTGGTGGTGACACCCAGGCCTGCACGATCGAGGCTTCTAGGAGAAGCTCCCGGTCCAGCTGCTTCAGCGCCCACCGCGGACCACTCGGGGTCTCTCGGACTGGCGCGGTTGAGGTCTGGGTGGAGACGTCAAACCGGATGTACCGGTGGTCCGAATACGTCTCCACCTCCTCCATGACGCGCCAGTCGACGACACGCGGTGACAGAGCAGGGCTGGCGAACGAAATGTCCACCACCGACTCACCCTGCATCCGCACACACGTGGGGACAGAACCCCGGTTTAGGACGATTAGGCCTGCCTCCAGAGCCCAGTCCTCCACCATCCTACCCCTCGTGTCCGTATAACGGGAACCCCAAGCCAAGTGCTTGGCATTGAAGTCCCCGAGTACGAGCACGGGGAGGGAACGATACCCGGCGACGACGACAACCAACTCCCTAAGGGAGTTGTGGAACTCGGCGAGAGATCGGTTCGGAGAGAAGTAGACCCCCACTACTACAATCTCCCCAAACCGTGCTGCTACGCACCCCTGTCCTCTCCTGACACTCTCGAGAGACGGGGTACCGGCGGCGGCCGAAGAAATTAGGGCCACTGAGCCGTTGAGGTCCTCCACCCAGTCATACCTGGGCGGGACAAGGTACGGCTCAGCGACCACGGCGATGTTGATCGACCACTGCGCCAAGCTCTGGAGCAACAGGTGCTGAGCGGCGGCGCAGTGGTTGATGTTCGCCTGGAGGAAGCGTAATGGGGCCGTTATTGGCATTCCATTACGGCCTCCTCCCGAGCCCTTTGTAAGGGCTCCACCGCGGCATTCGCTGTAGTGGCGGCGGCAGCGGTAGAGGCAGCGGCGGCGGTGGCGACGGCGGAGACGGCGGTGGCGGAGGGCTTCCTTTTGCCCCCAGCTTTGGCGGGCGGAGCGCAGGCCTTGCCCCCAGCCCAGTGATCGGCCGGCTTGCCAATTGCCGCACATACGGTGCAGTGCGGCATGGCGTTGCACGAGCCGGCCCTGTGACCGGGCTGACCGCAGCGGAAACAGAGACCGGTGCGGTCAACCTCCGAGGTGCAAACAGCTCCCACATGGTTGCCCACCAGGCAGCGGAAGCACCTCAGAGGTTTGGGTTCCAGCAGTTTGACCTGCGCAGAAACCCAACCCACAAGGAGCCTACCGCCCTCCGTTATCTTCTTGGCCGCCGTCACGGGGCAGCTCACCACAACCGTTCGCATGCCGGTGTGGTCAGGACGTATGGTGCCCGCCTTCACTTGATCGGCAGAGCACCCCCCAGTCCTGGCGACGGCGGCCGACACCTCCCCCTCGGAGACGGAGTCGTCCAGGCCCTGAATACGCAAGTCGACGCGCTTGGTAGGCCTGGACACTCGGGCCTCATCCGCATTTAAGGACGCCCTTAGCCTTTCAGCCAGAGCGTCAGCGGTCGGGCCACTGGCTGCACCGGGGATCTCCAACATCCGGGCCCCAGTCAAGGTCACCTTTAGTCGGAGGCCCCCAGCGATGCCGAGCTCCCCCAGGTTAACCGCCTCCTTCGCCTTCGAGAGCACGTCGCGGTACGTCACGCCCCTCTTTTCCGCGTCCGGCTGTAGTGTGATCACTACAGCTGCGGATTTCGGGGCGCGAAGCCTTTCCGCGACGCTACGCTGCTTTTTCCGCCGCTTCCTCCCCCGTTTCCGTGCCCTCCTGGCTGCCTTGCCCGCCTTTTTCTTCTCCCCGGCCACTTGCCATCCGGCTTCCGCCGCAGGTGAATTTAAAGGCGGGGACTTTGAAGGCGGTGATGGCTTATGCACCGCTGGCGCCTTTGCCACTTGTGCCTGTGCCGGTTTTCCCAGAGCCGCCGCGACCCCTCGGTTGGACTTTCCGGAGGACCCCGGTTTGGCAGCCACAGCGGCTGCGTACGAGGCCGCCTTCTTTTGGCCCGAGGCTATCTGGCTCGCCGCCAGCGGGGGGCGCAAAACGATCCTCTCCAGGGTAGAGAACCGGTCCTGGAACCTCCCCTGAAAGGCAGCCAGCTCTTGCCGCACCAGATTCAGGAGCTGGTCATCCGCAGGCAAGGTCTGGCTTGGCCCACGCTTGCTTCCCCCTTGAGGTGCCTCCTTTAAGCTGGCTCCTCGAAGCCCGGCCAGGTCTGCCCGGAGCTTCGCATTCTCCTTTTGGAGAAGCTCCGTGGCGGCTGCCAGGCGGGTGACCTCCGACCGCAGCTTAGACATTTCGTCCGTCGACGAAAGCCCGCTGTAGTTGGCCTCCGCTGCCGCCAGAATGGAGGCTGACGCCGCGCTTATGGCCTTGTTTTTCGAGGCCTGGGTCCTCTTCAAGGCCACATCGCGGACCGCTGCCTCAACGGCCTCCGCAAACCTGGCCTGGCGCTCCTTATCGGAGCCGCCAACGCCAGCGATGACCAGCTCACCGCCGATAGATGCCGAGGGGAGGACCTCCCGACCAGTCACTCCAGGGTGGCGCTCCTCCTCGGCGAGCTTCGCGGCTCGCTGGGCAGCTTCCTGGGAGGTGAGCCCCCTCCCCCTGCCTCCTTCTCGGCCCTTACCCCGCCTGCTGGTGGGGATTTTACGGGCCGAGGCCATCTCACTGTTGGAGGTCGACCCTCGGTCGTCCTCCGGTCTAGGGCGCTTGCGGAAGAACTTAGAGTTCTCCGCAGCAGCCTCAACTCCCTCTCGCTCCGAGCTTGGTGAGCTGACGCCAGATGCGGAGTCAGAGTCTGACCCCACATCCCCCCCACACGTCAGCGGGCTCTTCCGCCACAGTTTGGCCGGATCTTTCGCGCCACGCCTACCCGCCACCTTGTCAGGCGCTTTAAAATTGTGCCGGATCAGGTCCTCAAAGGACGCTGATCGGGAGCCTCCTCGGCTCATGTTGCCACTGGCAAGCGGTTGAAGACCTACGTTGCCCCCCCCAGAATACGAGGTAGAGAGGTACCTACACCTTTAAGACGGGTTAGTAAACAAAAGTATTCGCAATGTAAAGATTACGCGCGCCTCTAGCGTCGAAATTTAGAAGTTGCGTAAGAATGACACTTGCAGAGTTACCAACACCAATTTATCAAATTTCCCGAAAATCTAAGTCAAATTCCCCAATTTGGGGAAAAAAAATTACTGATTCCCCACAAAATCCCCTCAATTGTTTTATTAAAAAAACTAGTTTCGTCAATTAATATTCTAAGAATTATATTCCTTTTATACACCTTTAATTTTTTTTCACACATCCTTATTTTTCTAAACTCCCACGCAGTTTTTAATTACTTCCCTTGTTGCCAAAAAGTATTACTGCGGTTCTCAGCTTTAATATTTTGAAGGACACTAAATTTTTGACATTAGATATTTCTAACGCTGAAGAACCGACCGACTGACCGAAAGGACTGGCCCGACATAGCAAATGACAGAGCCCAGCAGTGGGACAAAATAGTCTGGATAGATTTCGAACGTATGGGACGAACGATATAAATAAATTTAGAAAAAAGGGAGTCATTGGCTATCCATGAGTAAAGTAAGAAAAATGTTAAGATAGGTAAGTATTTCGATTTCTTGACAAAGTGTTCTGACTTGGCCCGGACTATCGATATTCAAAATCCCCGCATAATGCCAATCGCTAATCAACTTAAGATTCCTCTTAGTTTGGAAAATTCCACACAAGTTGGCAACTCAGAATGAAAACTGACCAAGCGTCGTTCTTTTACAGCTTCACAATTTGACACTAGAGGCGCTTTTTAGAACCTTTGCGTCGCCAAATTCAGTATTTTATATTTTTTGGTGAATGCTTTACTCATTAGCATTAGATTTCAACTCACAATCATAAATCTGTTAACCTTTTATCATAGATACGTAGTAATACTACTACGAATCGACGATAAACGGTGTAGAAAGTATACTGCTCAGTGGCAGAAAAAAATGGCAAAAACCTTCCTAATTACCGAACGAAATCAATGGAACTGTCAGTGTGTGTCAACTGTCACTGTCAGAAAGACAAACGTCAAACTTGTCCAAACTTGTTTACACGAAGTTATTTTTTTGTATGAACTTTTTCATTATTTAACTAATTAATTGAGTTTTTGAGATTATACTTACATTAGGGACATTTATTCCGTTAATTAATAATATTTGTTAGTGATAATATATATAAAACGGGATGATGTTAACTGGCCGACAGCGATAAGAACTGATAACATTCAGTGCGCTCATCTCATGAAGTAATAAGGCGCTTTCTAATAACTGCAGAATGCTGGAAATGGAAGCAATCGGTAAGCATTTATGATTACACGCCAGTTTTAACCATGCCGCGGGTAGCTACATACGTGTTCTTAGATTTAGAGACGACCGGTCTCCCGAAGTTTGAGTTGAACAAGACGAGAATTACTGAGTTAAGTATGGTGGTAGTGAGTCGAAAGCATATTCTGGACACAAGGCCGGGGGCGGCGCCGCGTGTGCAAGACAAGCTCTCAATGTGCTTCAACCCTCGCAAATTCATTCATCCTGACTGCTCCGATGTGACTGGCCTGGACAATGACCTCCTTGAGAATCGAACACCATTCAACATAAACGTATGTAACATCATAAACTCGTTTCTACAATGTTTTGAGAAGCCAGTGTGTCTGGTGGCACAGAATGGTCACGGTTTTGACTTTCCAATCTTAAAAAATCATTTTGAGAAGCTGGGACTCAGTTTGCCGGATGATATCTTGTGTACTGATAGCCTTAATGCTTTTTTTGATATATATGTATTGCGCGGAGGTCTGGATAGCAATAATGAAGCAGGCATGTCTGTTGTTGATCATAAAACAAATGATGTAACCGCTGATGAGTCATCTAGCAACCAAAACCAGAATGGTCAAGCATCTGAGGAGATAGTAGTAGAACGAACAAGGTCTAATGAACAAATAAGCAACGTTTCCAGTTCACATTCGGAAGAACATTTAACCGAAGAAGTGTTGAAAGATTTTGAGGAATATGATGATTTGGTTAGTCAGCAAGCAATACAAAAGCAGAATGAAAGAACTCCCATACAGAAACAACGTGTTCCAGTTCCGAAGACAAAAAACAAAGTTAGACGACAATTATTCTTCAAAAAGCCTGGCACAAAGTCGTGCAAAGCACCTAGCATTTCTTTTAAACTTAAAGATGTTTTTGAGCGTTTAGTAGGACGTCCGGCTATAGAAGCTCATCGGGCAGAGAATGATTGTGTGATGGCTATGGAAGCATCAGTTGCCGTTGCTAAAGAGTTTGTAGATTGGGTTGACAATGTGGACAACCAATGCAAGTTCAGTGAAGTGAATGCTATGAAACTGGGCGTGCCACTTGGAGACTAATGTCCTTTAGATATTTTTATATTGCAATGCTGCTATAAGAAGCATATTATTGTATGATTGTAAACTCAAAATTAGCATGTGTAGCATAGCACAAACAGTAGCACCATAGATCCATCTAGGGTGCTACTGTTTGTGCACATCCCTTTTTTTTTCATAATAATTAGTAATTAAAAGCAATTATTACTACCCAATTATGTTTTACACAATTATATTATGTCATTTATCAAAATTCAAATTCAAATTCAAATTCAAAAATTCAAAATCATTTATTTGTTAAACATAGGTAACAATAATGATATAAGATCTTACAAATTAGGTAGTGCGCTATGTTTTGCCAATTGGCATACAAACTGTCATATACATAATTAATATACAGCTATTTTTTTTTGTGAGGATGCTATGGTAATAACACATGCATGACAATTAAATTAAATTATTAATAAAAATCAATTTCATTTCATGTCAAAATTTTAAGTCAGCCTAATAAAATTAAAGATAAGAAGTTAATGTCAAAAAAAAAAAAAAAAAAAAATTATATATATATGTACATTCATGTCAGCATTATTCAATTATTAATATAGAGATTGGTCATTAAGAAAGTCTTCTATGGTATAATAACATTTTTCAATTAGCAACCTGTTAAGTGTTTTCTTAAACTCCTGCAATGGCATACATTTTATTTGATCGGGTATTTTGTTGTATATTTGTGGAGCAAGACCAAAGAAGCTTTTCTTCATTAGTGAAGTTTTACATTTCAAAAGGCATAAATCATTAGCATATTGAGCACGCATCGGAGTTTTCTTTACTGAGCTAAGTTTTTTGAACAGATGCGGATTTATTTTTACAAATAACGCAGTTTCCAGGATGTATAAAGCCGGTAAAGGTAATATTTTTAACTTTTTAAAATACTGAAGGCAACTATCAGTTGTTTTTAAACCGCACATGGATCGCAAACATCTTTTCTGCATCCTGAAAACAAGTTCTCTATTTGTTGAATGTCCCCAAAAAATAACACCATACCGTAGAACTGACGCGACTAGTCCATGATAGGCTGTTAAAAGTGTATCATGATTTACTTTCTTTGAAAGTTGAGATAGTAAATATGCTGATTTACTTAATCGCTTGCAAATTTCCTCCAAATGGGGTTTCCAAGTCATTTTTTCGTCTATAATTATGCCTAAGAACTTCGCAGTACTGACTTCACCAATTTCACAATTATCATAAGCAACATTAACTAGTGGTTTCTCAAGTCGTTGGTGGAAGTGCATTACTTTAGTTTTATTTAAGTTAATTATAAGATTATTATCATTAAGCCAATTTATTATTTTATTTAATGAATTATTAATGTCAATTTGATAATTATCCGGATTGTTACATTCTATAATAGCCGTGCTATCGTCTGCAAAGAGCACCATTTTTTGCTCTATGAATTTTGGGAGATCATTTATATATATCAAAAAGAGCGGTGGTCCCAGAATGCTACCTTGAAGAACGCCATATTTTACGTACCTTGGTTCAGAGATATATGTGGTCTCTAATTTAGTTGTACAACATATTCGAGAGATTTCCGTACATTGTAATCTGTCACTTAGGTATGATTCTAAAAGCTTCAGGACGTTTCCTCTAATGCCATAACCGTGTAATTTTTTCAGTAAGATTTTATGATCAACAAAGTCGAACGCCTTCGTCATATCTGTATATATCGCACAGACATGTTTTTTTTTTATCAACTGACGCTAAGACACTTGACAGTAGGTCAAACAGTGCCATATTAATGTTGATTTTTTTTCTGAATCCCTTTTGTTCATTACAAAATAATTGAAATTTTTCGAAGTAAGCATAAATGGAATTATAAATTACTTTTTCTAATATTTTTGAAAATACCGGAATTTTTGCAATTGGTCTATAATTTTGAACGTTAGTTCTATCATTTCTTTTAAAAAGGGGCTTAATGATTACTTTCTTTAAACTATCTGGGAATATACCGTCCGTAATACAGAGATTGATTATATGGGACAGTGGTGGCGCTATGACTTCTTTGACATATTTTATCACTTTGGTTGATATGCCATCGTATCCGATAGTATTAGTGTTCTTGAGACTGTTGATTATTTTAACTATGTCATCATCTGTAACAGGCGACATAAACAATGAATGCGATGTTATATTTTCACTAAACGGTTTTTTTGTCGACGTGCAATTCGTTTGTACATTATTTTCAACAGCCTCGATAAAATAATTATTAAATTCATTTGCTATATCCATTGGTTGCGTTAAAATTAAGTTATCTTTTACTATCGTTAGTATTGGTTCTTGGGGCAAAGAATATTTTGATTTGTTAATTACTTGCCAGGCTGCTCTTGATCTGTTTTGTGAAACATTTATAAAATGGTTATTTTGGGCTTTCTGGGTTAATTTTATTATTTTCCTGTAAAGTGTAGAATATTTTTTGAAAACAAGTTTATTTTTTGAGTTAGGATTAAGTCTATATGCCCAGAGCAGTTGTCTCTGCTTTTTACTACATAATTTAATTCCGCGAGACAACCATTTACTCTTTTTATTAGTGTATATAGTGACATTTTTTTCCGGAAAGCATAAGCGATATAAGAACAAAAAGTCATCTTTAAAATTTTCGTAAGACTCATTTGCGTCTTTGGCTTTGTACACTTGCGAGAAAGATAAACACTTCAGGTGATTTTTGAATTTAGATAAATTATATGCTGAAATGTCTTGTTTTTTGGTTTTCCAGAATTTTAACGTACAGACTTTATTAATAGGTACTGTGAGTAACTGATTATGTCATATGTGTACCCAAATATTTTGTAAGGAATAGTTATTTTATAAGCACTTTTATATTGAGACTTTATTTGTTAAATGCAAGAAAATTTAAGTTTGTGATCTAAATTATATTTTGCTGTTTTTAAAAATTTTATTATTGCATTCTAGAATGTAGCCTTGTATTCTAGAATTTTTCTTAAAGTCAGAAAGATTCTTGATAAATATAATAATTTTTTGGCTCCTGCAAGTCAAATTTTTGTGTCAAAGAAATTTAGGGATTGAAGATACTCTTGTTTTATAATTGATAGACTTATGATTGAACACAATCAAACCTGATAGAAAGTGATGATGTGGTCCACAATGGAGCATGCTTGCCTTTTTTTGTCAAAGACTCCCAGTTTCGGGCATCTCTGGCAGGGAATTCCACTTCTTAGTTTCAAGTCCAGGCCGACTAGCCTTTGGAGAAAATAATTATAAATGACTAAGTTTAAAACTCTACTTCTCTAGGCTAGGCTAGGCTTAATTTAGTTAAAAAACTAGTCTCCATGTTGTAGCAAAGAAAGATGAAAAAATACCAAATTTTTGATCTCATAATTTTTTTTTTGGCATAGAATTGAAAATTATATTAAAATATATTTTAATATAATCAAAATCTATCAAAAATCAAATATATAATCAAAAATCAAAATTTATTTTAATACAGATAGATAATATGTATATTATCGGTATTAAAATAAATTTTGATTAATGAATTTAATGGACATAAAAAAACATTGTACAACAGAATGTTGTAGGTATTTTTGTATAAGTAGTTTTATCATGTTTGAAAGTAAAAACTCAATGACTAGCTTGTTATTTTAATGTTCTTCTAAACGTCTTTTTTAAATGACTAATTGTAATAAGCTGTAATTTATTCATTTGGCAACTGATAAGTTTCAAATATAGTTAATCATGGATTAATTTGTAAGTAAGCATTCACTGAAACTAAGAGAGAAAATATTGAAGTTTTACTATATTTTCGAGATCTAATAATTATTATTTTTGTATTAAAATGGTGTAATTGCTCAATAAAATTGACCTCTATTTTGAAAATTACCAAAATTTTAATGACTTTTAGGATATTATAGTAAAACTTTTTTGGCCCTTTGTTAATTTAATTAAACCATTATGTAACAATTTACGAACTTGAAAACAATGCTTTGCAAATTAACTAATTTATTTGTAAACCCAAATTTTATAAAAACTAAAATTTCATTTAACAAACTTTATAACTAGGTACTGTGCAATTTTTTTTTTAATTATTTGCTAGAAATAAACTTTATATATTTTTTATTACCCTGACTTTTCTTTATCAATTTAGGCTAATTTGAACCCAGATACTGATACAGATGTCCAAGATACTTACTTAACAATAACTGATTTGTTCCAATTTTCTCGCTCCCTGTTACAGTTGACTTAAACATAACTGGCCAAATTTGGGTGTACTATACTGCCGTCATAAGAAAAAAGGACGTATCTACTCAGGCGGCTTTACCTATGGTGCAGGGTGTGCGGTGGGTAGGTCTGGCCGGGGGAGCGTGACGAACTGCGCAAGCAGTCCAACGCCCCGACCAAAGGTAGCTGCAGAACACCATGTGGCTTTAGTCAGTACGAGTCTGACAGACCAGGACATTGTCATCCATGAAGATTTCGACACGTAAAAAAAGGTCGTAGTATAGGTACACTTCTGTAGCGACATCTATGCCGCCACATACACATACAAAATAGAGCTAACATCACACAAATCCTGCATCGCGAATAAAGTTCTCCACGCGTTTTGAACATTACAACTGCCTATCGAGCAGTTGCCTTACCAGACAAGATCCCCCGACTAGACGGGTGCTGACCCGTCTAGTCGGGGGATCTTTCCATTTCATTAGAGGTTGCGGGATTTTACACCCTGTTCCGCAACCTCGATAGTTGTGCCGACGTGATCTAAACCGGCAGCATTATTGCAGCTACTTCATTGTGACGTCATAACCATCACTCTCTCAAGTTCTCGAGAAAGCGCGTCATACAACCAGCCAGTACCCACGGCTTCAGTACCCTGACCACCAGGACGCCTACCTGATATTACCTGATCATCACCCTCAGCCTCAATAGAGACCTGTCAACAACCATCGGGCAGAGAGGTTCCAAGATGGCATTGCTAGGCCCGTACTCACTCCTTCCCCAACCTTAATCACAGTTTCGTACATGGATTCGCCAGAGATCAACTGAACTTCATAACAACAAATAGTCACGGGCTACAGACAGTCAAAATTAACAATGCCAAGTCTACATCCCCGACTAACAAAACGACTACTCAGCCTATTTAGAAATAACCTCAGAACAATAATAGGGACACTTAAGTACGGGCCATTGCCCCCCAAACAAAAATCTCTTTAACATAGACGCCACGGACAGCCCACTCTGCAGGGGCTTGACGCCAAAGAATCCGCCGCCCACGTCATCCTTGAATGTGGCCGTGGGAACCCAATGAGAAAAACTCCCTGGGAACGGTGAGGTCGCTCCGCGAAGCCTGTGAAGCTCCTCCTTCCTCCCAGGAAACTTCTGTGCTTCTGGGCGGAACTAGGCTGGGTAACCTAGCCAAGGCACAACGGACCGAATGGGAGCCTAAGTGCGGAAAAAGGAGTCTCTACTCTAATCTAAACCATCTTCTCTTTTCGATGGAGGTTGCGGGACTTTCCACCCTATTCCGGAAGCTCATGGAATACAGGCTCCTACCATAAACCCAATAGATATCTACCAAAAATACTGAATGGAGAGCATGTCACAAAAAAAACTCGTATGTGGATAGCTATAACAAAAGAAGCAGACCAACAAAACGATATGGACAGATTGTGTGAGAGAGGACATGGCTAGATGACTAAGAAGAATGTGATGTCATCATCATCATCAGCCAATTGCCGTCCACTGCTGAACGTAAGCCTCCCCCAAAGATCGCCAACCAATGTTATGTAAGTAAGAAAAATCAAAAACCCAGTTAACTTAATGCCTTGGCTTTTATTCTAACTCTGAGGCCCGTTAGTTGCAAACACTAGCCTAACACTGTTTGGCTAGTAGTAGCAAAAGCAAATGCATGTTGTCCTGAGTTTTTTCGTATTATGGTTTTCTCTCAGTACATCTCATGATCTTCCTTAATTTAACCTATAAATTTGGTGCATTAAAGTCTGGATTTTTGGAATCTACGACTTGAAAAAAACTATGAACACAGTATTGATGGTATTGAAAAAAATTGAATGTCTCATTGTACCGTCAATATTTCTAGTCAGGGCTCGCTTTCACTTTCATACCATCACCAATCTCCATTGTCCCCAGGTCTCTTGGTACTGACGGGTGTGCTGTGGGGCTGCACCAACCCCTTCATACGCCAGGGCACGAAGGGACTGCGTGATGTGACGGCCACCACGGTGGGAGGTCAGGTCTGGGCTGAGGTTACCTTCCTGCTCGGGAATTGGAAGGTAAGCAGTCGATTTTTTCATCAATTACAATCAACGAGAGACCAAATTATCAGTTATGATTGGTCTCCCAGATTCTAGTTGACCACGCCTAGTCAACATAAAATAACCAGTCATGTGCGAGTCGAACTCGCGTGCAAAGGGCGATACCTACCGCGGTACCGAGTCATATTTTTTTACATGTTATTTTAAAACCATATAGTACTTATAGGCTTCCTGTAACCTATAAACAAAGAACCTGACTTTGTTTTAAAAATTTGGTATCAATAGGAAGTGACCCCATATTTATCCTTTTGAATGCCAGAGCATAAACGCATCGGTGTGCCTCCGACGCCAAGCCACAAATTCGCCGGACTTTTTGTCACATATTTGTGAAGTTTGGCGTACAGGGCACGCGCTTGCTTGTCATGTATACGTGACAATGGCGTTCAAAAGGTTAAAATGTATACTCAGTGGCACAGAATCATGGCCAAGCGCTTATCTTGTAAACGCTCGCGATAAAAAAATCATTAAGTATTTCTAATGATTGTTTCTTAGTAGGATTTTTTTTTCTTAGTTCATGAGGGCAATTCATTATGTTTGTTAATTATATTGAAATGTCCAGATCATAATTATGAGTAGGTAGCATGTAGGACAATGTCAGAAGTGGTATCTTTAGGAAAGCACGACACAGATTTTTGTGTACCTAGTCCACTAAATTGTGTGTACAATATGTCTAGATCAGTGGTTCCCAACCTTTATTTGACCCGGGACCACTTTGATTTCTTTGTTGCTAGCAGGGACCAGGAATCAAGAACAAAAATAAACTATGTTAAACTAAAAATAAACTTATATCATATATGTATATTCAAAACTTGTAGTATAACTATGCTATGAAATCAAAATTAAAAAGTGTTGTCCTAGAAGACACATTTATAAAGAAACTTAGAATCAGTTTGCATAAATGAAATTTTTGAGGTGAAATTTTAAACCTTTCGCAGACCATATTTTAGCCGTTGCGGGCCACCAGTGGTCCGCGGACCATAGGTTGGGAATCACTGGTCTAAATAGTGTACACAACGACCCAATGACCAATACTAAAGTAAGGCTACCTGAACAAACTACCAGATAAATGGTACACAGTTTTACATTCGCAATAATTATGACTAACAATCATGGATAATACTTTACTAAGTAGATAACAAAGTCGAAATCGTACCTATAACAGTTTTGGTAACCACACTACGTTTAGTGATATCAATTGAAACTTTTTCGTTTTATAATCGCAGTAGGTCGCTACCGCATGATGCAAATTCTAAACGCATTGCGTTTTATTTGATAACATTTACATTCTATGCCATAGAGACTTGGCTCTCGTGAACGCGATCAACATGTGGCTGATGAAATTCTTTGGACATAAAAATCGAGATCAATACCTATTGACGTTCAAACAGAACTGAGTTTTCTTAAACGCGATGAGCTTTACAAACGGGGAAATCCGCCCGAAAACTGCATCAAGTGCCTTATTTAAAAAATAAATAGTGATGTTTTAATTTTCAAGATTTAAAAGCACACTTATTCAGTGCACCTGCCCTTATTTCAGTGCCAAAAGTGCATTTAAGTATGAATTATCGACAAATTTACATATGGCCAAGTTTCCGTGCCACTGAGTGTATTTATTTCCGTTGCGCGTCTGTTTGGGTCACAGAAGTTCATAATTGTACCTTTCATCAGAATCGGACCTGAGGATTGCAGGCAAACTGGCTTTGACAGACGGATAGACAGCCAGACAGACAGACACACGAGTGATCCTATGAGAGTTCCGTTTGTTCATTCGGAGGTACAGAACCTCAACAATAGTGCGTAATTCATTTTATTTTAAAATCCCATCATGACTATTGCGCTTCTCGTTTGCCAATGAAAAAGAGAGGTGACGATGGTTTGTATACATAATCATTAATCACAATCTAATGTTGCAGTACGTGCTCCCCTGGCTGGTGAACCAGGCGGGCTCGCTGAGCTACCTGGCGGCGGTGCAGCGCGCGCCGCTGTCAGTGGCCGTACCCGTCGCCAACAGCCTCGCATTCGTGTTCACCGCCGTCACTGGCGCCAGTGTGGGCGCTGAGGAGCCGCTGGATGCAAGTATGTGATGCTTTTTCAATTTTTATGGTTTTACTTTTTTGGGAATAACAAACATTTGAGGCTGTCATCGCAAAAGTGGCATAACCCTCAATTTTTCATATTCTTACTTATCTACTACATTCCTCATCTATCGTCAACCGATCTTCTTCCTCTCATCATCCCATTATTTGGGGTCTCCTCACTTTCCTGCGCCAAGTCAAACGATTTTGGGTTGTCGTTTCGTGCAATTGGGCTTTCTTAAGGTCTCTTTCTATGGATGTCCACCAGGTCAATGGCGGGTGGCCTCTCCCTTTTGTTCTGGGAGGGAGGTTCAATGCAGTTTGAACCACACGGTCTTCGGTTCGTCTATTAACATGGCCATACCAGCGAAGGCGGTTTTCGTTGATTATATCTGCGATTGGTGCAACTTTAAAGCTTCCACGTATGTACTCATTACGGATTTTATCCAGCCGCGTAACACCTGTTCATCTTTATCTCGCTAGTATGTGCTTTTTGCTCGTGCGTCTTCTTTATGGTTCAGCACTCAGACCCATACAATAACACCGGTCGGACTGCCGTTTTATATACTTTACATTTAGTTTTTACGGGTATACGTGGGTCACACAGCGCGCCAGTAAGTGAGCGCCATTTTTGCCATGCGACGTTTATCCTGTGAGTCACATCAGCGTCTACGTTGGCATCGGGTGTAAGTATGGAGCCTAGATATTTAAAAGCCTCTTCTGTGGGGATAGGTGCAGTTCCAATAGAGATGACTTCCGCTGTAGTATTTCCGCTGAATGAGCATTTCAGATATTCGGTTTTGCTCCTACTCACTCTTAGGCCGTACTTTTCTAGGGCATCCGCCCACTTATTTAAACGTTCCTGCAGTCGACTCGCGGTATCGGCAGCCAGAACTATATCATCTGCATATAGCATAGTCCAGGGCAGCGGAGAAGAAATATCCTTAGTTGAGGTAGTCCATAACGATATTGAACAGAAGTGGACTGAGCACGGATCCTTGATGGACACCTACTTTGACCTCGAAAGCCTCACTAACACCAGCTAGGCTTCGGACTATTGTGCTGACGTTGTTGTACATGTCTTGTACTAGTTCGACGTAGTATTCAGGTACAAGTTGGGCACGAAGATACTAGTTTACGGGGTACTCGACCGAAGGCTTTTTCGAGGTCAATAAACATAAGGTCTTTGCTGTTAATTCTATACTTCTCCATCATAATCCTGATCGTCTGTATTGCGTCAATAGTTGACCTGGATGCTGTAAATCCGAACTGATTTGGAGATACTTGTGTGATGTTAGCAATTCGCCTATTAATAACTCTCTCCCATATTTTAAGTGTGTGTGAAGTCAGTTTTATACCCCAATGATTCTCGCACTCCGCAACGTCTTTATTATTCTTGTAGAAGGGTAGGAGATAGCTTTGACGCCATGTCTCTGGAATGCAATTGGTGGCTAAAATGATGTTACCTAAATAGCTTAGTAAGCCAGTGGACGGCTATAGGGCCAAGAGCTTTCCATAAATCTGCAGGAACTTCATCAGGGCCTGTGGCTTTCCTGTTTTACATTTTTGTCAGTGCGTGTTTTACTTCACTTAAATCTATTTTGAGTATTGGTCCATATGAAGAATCACAGGGTACAAGATCCTCACTTGGGAATTCTTCGTTTAGAAGACGTTCAAAACACTCGACCCACCTCTCTATTATTTGTGTAGTGTCAGTTAGGATACTTTTATCTTTTTTTTTCTTTATCTTTTTAGTAGTTGAACTATGTCTCCATTTTGCTATTTTAAGTACTTCAGTTTCTGCCTTGGCGTTCTCTAAATTATTGTAAAATTTCTAGTTACTTTTTGCTGTTTCCTGCGCAACATATGTATTTGTTTGCAAGATTTTTGGCCCCTATGTATTGGTCCTTATCATCGTCAAGGTGGGAGCTTTGCCATTTCTTGAAGAGCATTTTTTTATTTGCCAGAGTCTCTTTTATATTATCGTTCCACCAGTTTGGGTCCTTCCCGTTTTTAATGGGTCCTTTAGATATTCCTAGGATTTTTTTAGCTTTTGCTCTGCACTGTACTTCGAATTTAGACCACACATCGTCTGCGTTACTATAGTTAATACCAAAATCAGTTTCGGGATATTCCTTTTCAGCAGCCTTTAACAGTTCGCCATCTATTGTCAACCGATGGTGTTGCCAAATTTCTTTTTGCAATTTTTTTTTTTTTTTCCTTAGCCTATTGTGTCCCACTGCTGGGCAAAGGCCTCCCCCATATCCTTCCAGACATTCTTTTCTTGTGCCACCTCGAACCAGTTTCCTTTTGCAATTTATTATATTAAATTCATGAATCGTAACAAAGTAATATTAGTTAACATATCAACTAGTTTACTCCCGAAATAAAAAGTATCATATTAAAGTATGTCCTGTCCTGAGTGTGTGTGTGTATGTAAGTGTGTAGTTTCAAATACGTTGCACAGACAGACAGATCAAAGATCAGATTAGTATGGATTTCTTTATTTTGTAGTATGTCTCCATCGTGAGATAGTGGTCAAAATCAAGCATATCAATATAAAAAAAAATTGCTCAAACTAGCATATCCTGTTTTTAATATCCATTCTAAAGTTACTCTATATAGATAGCTGAGTAAAAAATGACCTAGTCTAACAGATAGCCTTTTACTATAAAACCGTGTCTTGAGATGACATAAACTATGTAAAGAGTAAACTACCCCTTAGACATACAAATTTACGCAAAAAATTCCGTTCAAATCTCAATCTCTGAATAAATTATTTTTGCTGTAGATATTAAAAGTGTATTCTTTAATTTTCAGAGTCTATCGTGGAGATCATCTATCTCTAGCAGATAGCTTTTTCTCCAAAATACCGCTTCTTAAGATTATAAAAACTATAGACAAACAAGACCATGTCCGTATCTTAGTGCTCATATTTATGTATTAACTTTATAGATATACTGTTTCTTTTTTTGTGTTTCTATTTTTCTGCTGACTCACACACTGTTTAATTAATGGTTCCAATGTTTGTAAATATGTGAGTACCATTTACCTAAATTTCTTTAGAAAATGAATAAGTTTACCTCTGCTGGTGATACTTTGTTCTTATAAGTAGCATATCTGGGTGCATCGTCCTCACATAATATTAAATTAATTTTTGTATACCAAATTTTGTAAATCATTATTTGAAAAGAGTAACTATGGAGTTTTTTGTCCGTTCTTCTCCATAAGAATCTACCTTTCCAAATGGACAGTAGAGTCACTTTATTAATGTAATTCTATTATTTTTACTGAACTGTAAACGATGACGTTCAAAAGTGCCGTTTAATGGCCTAATTGAAATAAACGTTTTGACTTTGACTTTGACATTAACTAGATAGTAGTATGTGAAAAGTCCCGCTTAAAAAAATACTTGATAACAGCAAAAAGTGAAAAGTGAGTGAGTTGAAAAGTGTATTCTTCAATTTCCAGAGTCTATCGTGGGCATCGTGCTAATCATGGCAGGAACAGCTCTCTGCTGTTTCGACGACCCCAGTTGAAGACATCGGCTGACACATACTGTTAGTTCACTGACTCCTAAGTCACAGGCACATACACCTATAGTAGGCGCCAGATAAATGTGGAATAAAGTACATTGACCTTTCCCTAATAACTGTTCATAGGTACCTGAACAATTAAAATATGAATCGTTTTTCATTATTAGACAATGTTAAGGATCACGAGAGATGATGATTCGGGACAGCTTTGTGTCATTAATTCCGTTTTTCAAATTAAAAATGTCAATAATTGTAGGTGGGTCAATGACCGTTATTCCACGATTATCTGGCGCCTACTATAGTTTAGGAGTCAGGGTATTTAAAATGTTTTGTTCTAAAAGCCTTTAATGTTTTAGCCCTAATGTGAACTTTTGTATTTGTTTTTGGCAAAAAAAAAAAAAGTTAAGCTAGAAGTTAAGATATGTGTAGAACAGTAGAATAGAATATTATTTATTTTATACCAAAACTAGCACTGTATGATCAGCACTTATTCCGCCACCGCTTAGTCACCACGACCCTGGTACGCAAAGGGCATTAGGAGGAACACGGGTGGGTTTGGGTCAGTATGAGTCTGACACTCCAGGGTTGATGATTTCTCATCCTCAAAAAAAAGGACCTTAATACACATGGCCATTTCTTCGGAGATCACTAGAAACAGGTGTAACCCCAATAACGGGTTTTTATAACTGATTGATTCTCCATCTGTACAGGGCCAAGAAAAGAAAAAACATCAAAATTGTTAGGCACATAATATAAATGAACATTTGAATAAAACAAGATTTAAAATGTTAACTATTTTTTTATTGTTTCATTATCAGTATTTTTTCATCGCGAAATGTATTTTACAATAAATATTACAAAATAAAAAGGCGTATTACAAGCGATTTGATGAAAACTAATCAGATTACATCATTGTACGAAACGGTTGGTATACAAAGGCATATTATATAATATAATTATAAATATTAAATTTTGATCAGTATAATTCTAATCTCAATACTAGGTGAATTAGTGAATGGAATATGTTTTTAATAAATATAATATGAAATGGCTATTTTATTTTACAGTGATTAAATATGGATAATACTAAAATTCGTGTTTCAATTTTCCTTATACAGCATGCCTAGTATATTTTGATAGTTGGCGAAAATCAGAACTAAACTTGGATACTTAAGGAGCACCAGCTTCAAAATACACTAAGCACTGTGTTAATTGGGTCTAATCAAATTAGTTAGAGAAACTTCGCGACTTGATGAACATCGATTGAACGACGGTGAAACAAAAAACCATACCATAAACCGAAAATAACTCTTTCTTGTAGTAAACCGAAAAAATAAATTAGCCCTTAGGTCGCCTTTAGGCCAATTTACCAGCGCGACAGTCGCGCGGCTAAAGTGTGTAGTACTTTCTCTAGCTGTCGTTTCTTATAATGTGAAGGCATATACTACTGTCGCGCTGCTAACGTCCTAATGTGAAAGCGGTCTTAGATTTTCAAATTTGATTTTCATGTTTTCGTTCTATAGTAATAAGCACTGAAAATGTAAACTGTACCTATTGTGGTTTATGAGGTAAAGAGGGACAGCAGAGGTTTAGTAATAGGGTTCCGTTAGTTCCTGCAGGTACGAACCCTAGAAATTACTACTTAGTTTAAAGTAACAACAGCTACGGGGTCTCCGGTCGCCGGTAGTGTGGTTATAAACCATGAGAGCAGAGTTTCTCTGATTAATTTATTTGACCCTGTATACATACATAACAACTTAATAAGATAGGCGTTAAAAAACTGTTTATAAAACTTCATGCAGTTATTGCGTTATAATGAGACTTAAACAATAATAAATATTACCTAAAAATAGCTGACTAGTTATTTCTATTTTACACAGTTAAATTGACAAAAACATATTTCTAAATTTTTTGGTACAATTGAATACCTCAAGGTTAGACCTTATAGTTTTTGGATAAAAAAATAACGGGGACAGGTTTAAACTATTTTAACCCTTCATCATGGAGAGCCCATTTTCAGGTATACATTGCAATCTAACACCTGGTTTCTGAATTGAGAATTTGACGTACCTATAGCAATTCAAGGCGGTTGCAAAAATCAGTTTGAATATTGCTGTCTCTGTTTGCGCCTCTTTTGCAGCCCTGTGCTTGGTACGACAGCACTATTAGACATCCAAAACTGAAAAAAATAAATGTATACCTATATCTGTACGTAAAACGTTATTAGTACACTGTTTAAATAACCATTTTGATGTATTTAGATTTACGTTTGCTTGTCTCAGACTTGTCAAATCCTAACGTCAGTGGTTACATTTATTTTTTTTACAAACAAATGTAAAAATACATGTTAACCTTCATACACAAATCCTGAGGTGCCAACCCTAGTGGGGCAGAATCCACAAAGTGTTTATGCTAGTGTTATCCGCCCCATCAAATCAGAATAGTGGGGCATATTCCACTGCAAAATTTTAGGCAGTCCACTTTGCCACACCAGGGTGGCGGGCTTGGTGGGGCAAAGTGGAATTACTCAAAATTACCAATGAAAACCTAATGTTATTCAAATTGTTTTTCAAAAATTAGACAAAATAAGCTAATATATACGTTTTACAGGAACCTAGATAAATAGGTAGGTACTTTCCAAATCCGAGATAGAGTAGGTACAATGTAATAAGTTGGAAATATGCTCGAATCGCAAATGGTTTTGTGATATTATCTACGTTTATATGGACAATTCTTCATCCGCTGGCCTCTTAAAAACAATTCAAACTCTTCTTATATGTTTGAAAATTTTTATCTAAAGTAGAATTTAAAAAGTCCTCATGCTGAAGCGGAGTTTCACAATGAATTCTTAATTCAGAAACTGGCAATAAATCTTTTGACATTTGGATTAAATTATTTATAATTTTATTATCCTACACTTCTTAACATCTAATGTAAATCACCTGCAGGCCGAAAAAAAATTTTTTGTCACGTAGAAAATTATAATTTTTTCACCATAATTCTCCAGTATTCGCGAAACCGAAGGCCAATTCTCGTAGGTACAGAAGCCAGCACATCAAACTACACCAATATGTCAAATCTCTTAATAGATTTTTCAACTTTATCGCTAGGTTAAGCTAAAGGTTCAAGGTTGATATTTAAAATTTAACAGTTTCGGGTAGCTTGATGTGCTAGAGTCTGTATTCAAATTCAAGTCGAATATTCATCTCAGCGACAATAAATTTCAAATACTTGTCATCAATAAGGGAAATTACATTCGTGACAATCTAATAACTGAGTAGAGAGGGACAAAAGATCGCTTTATCACTAAGCGCGAAAGAGATTTATTTAACGTGAAATAATAATAATAAGCAATGTTGTATTGTATCCTGCTGTCAAATCTGACTTCTTAGATTGTCACGAATATAGAGATGTTTTTGAACAGTGATGCGAATTTGAAGGCCTCTTAAAATACGAGATATGATATAGATCACCATGGATTTTCCTAAGCCGTCAACTTCATGTTTTTATGAAATATTGCACTTTACGGCCCACAAGATCCCTAGGTAGCTAAGCCACCTACGTCATGTTTGAAATAACATGTAATTATGAGTTCTTACCTATATAACAAAATAATTTTCTCCGTCAATTCCGACTTCACTACATACAAAATTATTTACAAACTTTAACAAGTGCTTATCATTCTAAATCATTATAAGTAATTATACTAAAGCACGGAATAAATAAAATAATATGACAATTGTTTATCTGTTACAAAATGCTTACAGTGTGCCCGGTGTATCTTATCGCGGCAAATTAAAGAACTAATGATTGTAGGTACTGAATTGGACATTCTCGTTTTCTGACAGTCGAGCAGTGTTGCCATATGGGCCGAGATTTGCTAGACATCTTCTATCTAATATGTGAAATGAGTTTTTGTAGGGTGACTTGTAATTCCTTGGCAATATTTAGGGGTTTGAATATACAGAACTCTGTATATCTGTCATTTGACTCATAATCGTCAACAACTTTTACTACTACTGTGGGTCCAACCCCCAAACCGTGTCAATTATGATTATTTTTTTACATAAAAAATGTCAGTCGGCTCTACAACTTGACTTTTTCAATTTAAATAACATCAATGGTAAACAAGGTTTTAAATAGACCTAAGTTGCAGGCATGAACTAGAGCCGTATCAATGCCATCATAATTCCGTTGTGAGTAAAGAATAGGGAGCGTGCAGGAACTATAGGTGGCAGCACAGAAGCGTCAATGTCAAGTATCTATGAAGTAAAAGTTTCGAAATAGCAACGCTAGAGGGCACAGTCGACGCCGTGCAGTTCCTCATAGTGCTATTCGCAGTGTACAGCTCCGTCTCTCTCTCACAATGGTTCAATAATGACATTTAAAACGTCATAACTTATTTCTAGAACAAACTAATAGTTCCTGATATTTTCGATAGCCTGTTGTATCCTCTGTAACGAAAGACGGAGGTTGTTCTCCTCAACAGACAGGTTCTGTCGCTCGGCCAGCAGCGCACGCGCGTGGTCGGAGTCCCGAGATGCGGAGCAGGTGATATGCGCGCCCTCTATCTTGAGCGTCGTGTTGCGCTTGTGTAAGTCTGCTACCTCTTTTCGGCGGGCTGGAAGCAGATTAAAATCATTTAATTAAATGATTTCAATAGAACTATCATGTCTGCGATATAGTAGGTAAGTACTCTTCTACTTCCGAGAATATTAAAAATCTGTTAATAATGTTGTCGTTCGATAATGTAGTTATTATGGATGGAGTTTCTTACCATATAAAACGACCAATTATTGGAACCGTGCTCTAGCTTCTAACGTTTAATCGTCGTATAGTATTTTAATTTCATATTTCTGAATGGGGTTATCAATGAATAAGTATCAGGGTAAAAAGGAAAAATACTTAATTATTCCTGAAATTACCTGCATCATAGTCCTTATAACTTTTGGCTAGAGCTTCAACCTCTGGCCACGAGGGTATCTCCACCTGCAAGCACATGTCTCTCGTCTTCCCTGAAGATGTATCTTCAAACATCTCCGTGACCCCCGCTGCCGAGTTCTGCGGTTCATCCATCGATGTCGCCTGCGTCGACGTTGCCGTCGCACACTCCTGCGTCGACTTCAACGAAATTATCTTCGAAATACTTGGTATCTTAATCTTAGGATAATCTTGGTACGGCTGCTGAATCTTTATGCTTGGTTTTTTAATATTCTCACTGTCGAAACCAGGGGTTAGGTCTCTTTTTCTTGTGTTTGGTGCCTTGAACAGTTTGACACTGTTGTCAGCCATTTTGGATAGACGGTTAAGTTCAGAGAAGTTCTTTTCTGCTAGCATTTTTATGCTGTCGTCATTCGCGTCTCCGTTTGAAGCTGAGTCTAATCTCTTCTTGATAAGGTTGTTATTCTCGTTGACGCATTTCTTGATTTCGGTCAGCAGTCTCAATTGACAGTTGGGATCGAACCCGAGGCCCTCTTCCTTGTTATTTTCTTCGGCATCTGGGTTACTATTGCGACGTTTTCTTTCCTTTAGTATTTCTTGCCATACTTTATCGTAACCTGAAATATAAAAAAGACATAATTATGTGAAAAGAATGCGACGATAACGTTGTATAAATGTTGAAGGTGCTTTCAGATATTATTTTATTTAACATAGATATCATCTAAGTTCAGAACTCTTATTCTGCTGTCTCTTATATGCAGTTGTGGTTTTAGTCTGCCTCACGAAGAGAGGAAGCCTGTGTCCCAGCAGTAGGAAGATTCTACTAAAGTATGTTTATTTATTATACATATTCAGAATTTTGGCCTTACTTTCTTTATATTTCTGTGTGACTTGCGTAAGCTTTAACTTCGACAGGAACAGCTTCTTCCTCTGCGTTGCAGTCCTGGTCTCTTTACGTTGGACATCTTCCATTAGCTTGTCTTCACCTGCAACGTCGTCTTCCACTGTCTCTACGGGTGGCACGTTAAACAAAACGTCCAGACGACCCACTGCAGCGTATGCTGATGCCACTGCGTCGTTTCTTAAAACTTTGTCTTGAAGCTCCAGGTCTTTTTCTGCGAATATTTTGGAAATAAATTAGTGTTTTGTCTAGTAAGTAATGAGGCTGAATATAAACTGTTTAGTAAGTTTCAAAGATTCCAGTCATATAACTATGACTGGAATCTTTGAAACTTACTAATACATATAATTAATACTTTTTCTTCAACTTTGTCTGTTGTTTCTACAACTTACATACCTTTATAAGCTTCTAAGGTCGCTAGTTTAAGACCAGCCATGAACTCAACCTTCCTTTTGCCTTTGTCTGCTTTATTGCCGTATTCCTCGATGATATCTTCGTATATTTTCATTTCTTCTTCGCCATAATCATCAGAATCACTTTCGCTACTACTCTCATCTGCGCCTACTTTAGTATTTGCAATTTCTTTATATATCTCGCTGTTTACCTTATCTGGCGTAATTACATTACGAGTTTCAGTCTTTTCCACTTTCGCAGCATCAGGTTTTGTGTCAAGTTTAACATCTTTAGTTTCACGATTCGACAAATACTTGAGTCTTCTCAAACGCTTTCGTTTTTCATAATTATCTAAGGAACTAATCTCATCAATTTTATTCACTGCTGGTCGAACATTAGTAACAACTATTTTAGGCTGTAACTTTGAGTCCATTTGATACGGGCAGGCTATATACAACTTATCATTCGGTGGATCTAACTTTTTAGGAACTTCCTTTTTTGGGGCTATTCTTGGTACAGCTGGAGGAACAAATTTAGCAAAATCACGTTTTTTAACTTGTGGATTTAGTATTTCAGGTTCTATTATCGAGGAAATTGGGACTTGGTAAACGATTTTAGGACTTACAATGACCGTTGGGTTAGCTTGAATCACTATGTCGGGTTTAGTTATGTTTGATATTGTTTGAATAACACTGTTACTTGATTTTAAAACATGAATTTCTTTACTCGTTGGTGCGAGATTGAGGCTAGGTATTGAGGTTATAATTTCTGTATTAATTTCTGTACTTGGTACTGTAGTAGTTATAATTTCAGGTGCTATTCGGCTACTTACTATTGGCGCTATTTTTGCTTTAAAAGCTTCAGGAGTTTGTGTTACTTTTGAATTATTTTTTATCATCATGAAATTAGCAGGGATCTGAACGTTGCTCAAGTATACGAAGTTATTGCAGGGTTGCAAGACAACGCTCTTAGTCTCAGTTGTCGTGACCATTTCCGTCACCTTTATGTTTTTTAAGTCCTGTTCTTGCAATGTGCCTTGAGACTTCTCCTTCACGACTATCTTATTACCATATATTTGATTCTCAGTGATCAAATTCTCGAAATCATTTTCGTCACTGTTCTCCTGGTGTAACCTTTTTAGTGCGACCACTTTTGACGAAGTGCTTTCATTGACCACGTCTTCCTTACATTTTTTACTTTGGTTTGACAGTCGTGAAGGAGCTTGCAGGTTTTTTGGCTCGAAACTAGTTCTTTGTAACAATACTTGGGGATTCTGCTGTATCGTCAGCATCATCTTTGAGTTCGAATTATTCTTGTTTTGTATGAATACTATTTGGCTTTTCTGTTCATTGTTAAAAGATGTCTCCGGTGGCTTACTAAAATTGACTTTGCTTGTTTCAATGTTGATTGGGTTAAATAAAGGCCTCGGTGCTGCAGGAGAATCTTTCACTTCAGATGGTGGGTCAGCTTTTGGTTCGGGCACACGAAACGGATTGTCAATAGTTGTGGTTTTGTTGATAGCTTCAGCTGCATTTATTAAATTGTTACTTGTTATCACACTGGGCTTTGCCTCTTTAACTTCAGGTTCTTTCGTTGCCGATTTTATGATAATATTACTCTGTATTTCAACTCTCGGTGACTCTTTGGTGAAAGCAGGACTGAAAGTTTTTTTTGATAAAGTATTTTGGAATGCAGTATCGGGTGGATTGCTGACACATTTCATGTCAATTTTACTGATAGGTATACTGGTTATCAAACTGAACCTTTCTGGTTTCTTTTTGAACTCTTTATTTGTCATTTGAGATGGTATAGTGACCGTGGCTCCTGATCCCTGGGCTAACGATGTGATGCTCATCTTTGATTCAGTACTGAGTGTTTTGTTAGCATCTGGGACTGATTTAGGGGTTACAATTTCTGGCATAAAATGTTCTTCGAAGTCCGTCTGTGGTTTTAGGAACTCTTGGGGTGGTTCCATGATGTCAGTACTTGGTTCTTCATCCATAGGTGCTGGGAGATTTTCTGTGGAGATTGGCGGAAAAGGTATGAACTCAGGGATCGGTGCCTCATTCTGTATTGGAGGGGGAATACTCGGCGGGACTATTGGCGGGTAGTTTACTGAGCTAATAGGTTGAAAGGCCGAGTATCCCGGTATTGAGTAAAGGTAACTTCCGAAGTTCGGGTACCCGCTATCCACTTGTTTCGGGGTCATCACGCTTGGGTTCGGGTTAGGGATGGATGATGGTGAGATCTTCGCCGAATGTGGGATGGGCTTCGCTGGAAGGAAAACTGGTTTTTCATATATTACGGTTTCTTCAGGTATGTATGGTTCCGGGGGTTTGGGGGGAATGGGATCTGGGGGGAGGGCTCTTTCCTGCTCCAGTGGTGCTAGTGGAGTGATCGGCTTCACAGGAACAATTACTGCAACGTGAGAAACAGTGGGTTAGTATTTCGTAAGGACGTATGTGACATATTTATTATATTAGTTGTTTGCTTACAGAGTGTTGATTTGTTTCAAGAACTTATTAGTTAGATTTATCACTAATTTCTAATAAATATTTTGTAAAAAATAATTCACTTAATTCATTATTAGTAGTAGTAATGTTATAGATATGCCATTCCGGCTGAATGGTTATCCTTTGACTGCATGACTGTTTTTTAGACTGATTCTGCCAATTTTGACCTGAACTGAATCGGTACTGGCAGAGATGCAAAATGCATTTCTGCTTGGTAAGAAAGTACCCACATATTCGGTCAGTAGTAATCCTAACTGTTCCTTTATACCTCATATTGCTATTGTAAACAACCTGGAACTGAGCACAAGTCAGTTGTCAGCGTACCTACTTAAGTATCGATTGCATGCTTCACAGTTTGCATGTTGACATTCAATATTTTCCTTCTTCCTACGTTTCTAATGCAAAAATAAAGTTCATGCTAAGGACAGGAATAGGAGAGCTTTGCAATCTAAACACACTTAACCTTTTGCGTGTCTACCACAGATTTTTATCGTCCAATCCTGACCAAGCCCTTAAGTGTAACTGTCCGACTTAAGACATTTGGAGCATTTTTTCTTATGTCGAACTGTGTAACTTAAGACACGCAAAAGGTTAATAATTGGGCACTGAGAAAGATGTATTAGGAACCTAGTTGAATTGAATTTAGGGCACGTATTACTAATCCTCACTCTGCATTCTTACCTATACTCGTAAATCTAATTTAATTCTATCAAAATGGCTTCAAGAGAATTTAAACACTCGCTTGATGCTGGAGTGTGGTTCTATAAAACGGTCTTAAAAAAGCTCGATTCAAATCCAGCACTGTATCCAACACAGTAGGTACTGGATTTGACTCGAGTCGCCGCAGACCCGGATAAAAGATTAAATATGGATCCAGTGTTGCTGGATTCCAAAATTTAAATCAGCCTTACCTATGTGATGGCAATACTGATATTATCGTCTGTTTAGTTTTGATGGTAGGTCTCCAATTATCAATTTTCTCAGTGCACAAAGTTATAGAAACATGGCAAGCACTCTAAAAGCGTATGCAAATGCTGTTATTGCAAAATGGCTTTACGATACTTACTGTTTTGGATATGTAGTTTAGGTACATCGCTAAATAGGTGCCTATGTGGCAGGTAATTACGACAATACTAAGGCTAGGTGGGTACCTATATCTAGGTAAGTCCTGATAGGTTGCCTTCCTATAATGTCATACGTAGTATTTTAGTAGGTATGGGTTCAAAGTTAGTTATGGAAAAAAATCGTTTGGCTCTGACATGAAAAACCAGGGGGGCTACTCTCTAAACCCGAAGTCCATAGTTTCGGGCTTAGTTGCAGGCGTATTCTAGTCCGTATCACCTACGGACTTTCGATTAGTTCCGAACATGAACTAAGAATGAGTGCAACACGATTTGACAGTTACTGTCGTGTTGTCATTCATTCTTAGTGATACGGTGATATGGACTAGAATACTCCCGCATCTAAGCCCGAAACTACAGACTAGAGAGAGAGTAGCCCCCCAGATTGGATCAGCATGAATAGGTAACACTGCGATTTTTGCATGGCATGTGTTGTAAGGCATTTTCAACCACTTTAAATATTGACTATTTGTCAAACTATTCGTTCTTAAGTACCTATCGGTATATATTTTCATAGTTTAGTAAGCTAACCATAAATACTAAAGTAGCGGCGTTTACAGGTAAAATTACTTCCAAATAAAGTTAGTTTAAAAAAAAAACTTTGCCCCACACTAGGAATTTACTAACATACAATCGCACATACACAAACGCCAGACTTTGTTGCAAATATTCCGTACTCATATGCTCTTAGACTCTTTTATACTTACACTAACTTTGTTACAAATATTCCGTACTCATTTGCTCTTAGACTCTTTTATACTTACACCAACTTTGTTGCAAATATTCCGTACTCATTTGCTCTTAGACTCTTTTATACTTACACCAACTTTGTTGCAAATATTCCGTACTCATATGCTCTTAGACTCTTTTATACTTACACTAACTTTGTTACAAATATTCCGTACTCATTTGCTCTTAGACTTTTTTCTACTTACACCAACTTTGTTACAAATATTCCGTACTCATATGCTCTTAGACTCTTTTACACTTACACTAACTTTGTTACAAATATTCCGTACTCATTGGCTCTTAGACTCTTTTATACTTACACCAACTTTGTTGCAAATATTCCGTACTCATATGCTCTTAGACTCTTTTATACTTACATTAACTTTGTTACAAATATTCCGTACTCATTTGCTCTTAGACTCTTTTATACTTACACCAACTTTGTTACAAATATTCCGTACTCATTTGCTCTTAGGCTCTTTTATACTTACACTAACTTTGTTACAAATATTCCGTACTCATTTGCTCTTAGACTCTTTTAGATTCAGCATACTTACACCAACTTTGTTACAAATATTCCATACTCATATGCTCTTAAGACTCTTATACTTACACCAACTTTGTTACAAATATTCCGTACTCATTTGCTCTTAGGCTCTTTTATACTTACACTAACTTTGTTACAAATATTCCGTACTCATTTGCTCTTAGACTCTTTTAGATTCAGCATACTTACACCAACTTTGTTACAAATATTCCATACTCATATGCTCTTAAGACTCTTATACTTACACCAACTTTGTTACAAATATTCCGTACTCATATGCTCTTAGACTCTTTTATAGTTACACCAACTATGTTACAAATATTCCGTACTCATATGCTCTTAGACTCTTTTAGATTCGGCATACTTACACTAACTTTGTTACGAATATTCCATACCCTTATGCCCTAAAACTCCAAAGGTGGGTACTGACCGGTGTTACGGGCCGCCATAAACCGCGCCGTGACCTAAAATCCGAGGAACGCTTGCGCGTGTTCGTGCTCGTTTCCGCGTACTGACTGCACGAACGCTCACTTTGTATCATGTTACATTACGCCCCGTAACACCGGTCAGTACCCAACTAGAAATCACGCCATGCGGCTGATGTCTATTAGTTTTTGCCGGATTAACGTCCCATCGCACTATGAGAGTGAGGAGAGAGGGATTGTATTTGATTTATTTCTATAGGACGTGTAGCTCTGCGCTGCTCTCTGGTCTGAAATACTCCGCTCCTACTGCTATTGCCGGATATGGACGCCGCTCGCTTAGCACTTAGTAAGAAAATGTAGGCGGAATCGTTAAATATTCGCCTAGGTCAAGATCTATCTCAACATCAGTCGTAATCTTGTATAGCTCCAGTCTCTAAGGATAGCTTGTGTTTCTTTAAGACTGTAATACGCATGCCTGTAACTAGCACAAAAGTAGGTACGAACTCGTATCTCGTCTCGTCGTCGTAGTAATACTCGTACTCGGCGGCCTTAATTTTTGTAAACTAGGTACCCTGTTTAGCTATGGTCTTGAAAACAACTTCGTCGTCCCTAGGATGTTTTCATTTATCGAACTTTTTTTTGCGTTTACGGTCTCTAATGGCCCTGTGGCTCATCAAAATAGCTATTCCGTGAGGGAATCGAACCCACAGCGCAGCCCAGCATCCTTAGTTACTACTTAGTCTTCAGAAATGAAAAAAAAACAATTTTCGAAGAGATAGGTACCTACTGTTATAATTTGTAAATCTTTGACAATAGATAGGTACGGACAGTCAGAAGTAAGACAATCTGAGGACCTTGCACGAATGTTTAGCCGTATAGTAACGTTACAGTATCACTAACGTTAGTGAATTTTGAGTATAAAAACTACAGGTTTAATTTTATGCGACATGCACAATTTGTATCATACAAAAATATGAATATAGTATCCAATTCAAATAAATAATATGTGCGAAACGAGTAGGTATTATAGTTATAGTAAAATTTTACGTTACGTCAAAAACATTCGTGTTAAGCCCTGGGGGCTACTCTCTAAGCCCGAAGTCCGTAGTTTCGGGCTTAGTTGCGGGCGTATTCTACTCCGTATCACCTACGGACTTACGATTAGATCAAAACCCGAACTAAGAATTAATGACAACACGATGTGACAGTTACTGTCAAATCGTCATTTAATTCTTAGTAGTTAGGTGATACGTACTAGAATACGCCCGCAACTAAGCCCGAAACTACGGACTTCGGGCTTAGAGAGTAGCCCCCTGGCACCAGTCTTGGGAAGGGGTACCGTGTTACACGATTATTAGATTACGGAGGACAATAGGCAGGCGCTCCATGTAGAATACCTACTTGTACCTATTCAGCTACATCTAGTTAGACTGAAATCCGACCCCGACATAGTTCGGAAAGGGCTAGACAGATTCATTGTCTGTTCTCAGTTTCATAGTTCATTCAATATACTTACACTTTTACCTATAAAAAGGCGCCACGAAGAACACACGCCATGTGAACAGTTCCATGGAGTCAGTTGGCTCAAACGTTTGAATGACCAGGGCTCGAACCTCGAAGCCTCTCCATGGTCAGTCAGCTGCTTGAATATGCACGAACTAAATTAAATTAATTTAATTTCCAAGTGCGTAGGCACTTTAGGGGAAATAAACTAATGGGCTTCATGCCTATTGTGATTCATATAAAAGCCTGCGTTCGCCTACTTGTTGGTAGGTACTTGTTGGTATACCTCCGAAAGGTTGGCAACCTGTTGCTTCATGCCATCGTACTAACAGTACCAAGGTACCTACGTGTCTTAATATTTTGTATCGAGAAAGTGTTGCTTTTACAACCGTGTGTGACCCAAAGAGTAGGTACCTACCTTTTCTAAGAACGGTTACGCACTGTATCCGATCCGAATCCGTTAAAAAATACGGATCTAGAGTCTAAAAAACTCCGACCGAATTCGGATATAGCTTACGCACGATTCGGATCGGATGCAGTACGTAACCGCTCTTAATGAATTACCTACACTACCTATAGAAAATCAGATTTACTAAGTCAAATTTTCAAATTTAATTTTTTTTTTAGGTTGCCTATCTAAACGAGAAACGATGTTCAGCGAAGCCACAGGTGGTTGCACCTATGTCTCAAATAGATTAGTGAAGAGTTTATCATCAGGTGGTGGAACCTTAGACGGTGTATAAGAACGTTTTTAGATTTCAGATAATGTCTCTGGAGACCTACCTGTACCTACAGACTGAAATGTGACTCTATCCCCCGGTTTCTGGATATTAATATCGACCAAGTTTAAATCAGATAGTTTGAAGTTCCAGAAACTCTAAAATGTTTGTGCCGTTAGATCTGCAGTCCCAGTACCTACACACGATAGAGGCGTCTTCCCTTCTTCAAATGAATAAACCAGACCAAACTTAGTAGCAAATATAATAAGAGATAAATTATCTAACAATAAGCTAACAATTTCATTTAATAACTTTTACCTAACGTTACGTAGATGCCACGCCGAAAAAGAAACCGCCGAGAAACCCGACAGAAAAGCAGCTGTTCCTCCTTACGACTTGGAGAAACCTTTCCATCCAGGCCTGGCTCTCTTCTGCTGTCTCTTTGACCTTCTCCCAGTTGACGTTGATGTATCCGAACTCTGCCGCGAAGTGTAGGAGTATGATCCCGCCGCCTAGGCCAAAGGCGGCAATTCTGCCTACCCTGACGAAGGATAGTCCCGAAACCCAACCCGTAAAAGTTCCTAGTATCAAATTCTTGCTCGTATTACTCTTAATACCGTCAATAGTCACGTCTAAGAGCGATGGGGTCTTCCGTGGCGTGGCCACCCTGTCTCCCTGGCTGGTAACGTGTGAGATATCACTGCTCAGTACCGGCGGGGCCATTGGAGTGCATTTTTTTGTTTTATTGTTTAACTTTAGGTATAAAATTGTTGCTTTTTTGTGATTCAAGTGTAGGTGGTTTGTTTCCCTTAGTAATGGTGTTATACGATTTGTCGATTTGTTGTTGACAGGTTATGTCAGTGTAGAGACGTCTCGTTTCAGTTTTTCGTACCATAGATAACTGCGTGTAAACCACAGAGGTAGTCCTCTGAGGTGGAAACAAATAGGAATATTATCTATGGGTCTTTGAGACAGACAGTATGCGCAGTATACTCTCAAGTCGGGACTTGATTCGGCACAATCTTAATCAATATATCGCACACCCGGTGCGACACTGTCACTTATGCAAAAATGCAATTTTTCAGGAGAAGCATTTAAAACTTTGACATCTAAAAAAATAATGATATTTCAAGATTTAGACAAGATGAATAGCTTTTAGTACAACGTCAAACTATGTGTACTACGAAAGTAACGTTATCGCACCAGGTAAAGGGGTGCTTTAGGACAGTTATTACATATTAATTCATTATTGCAATTTTTGCAAAAGTGACATTGTCGCACCGGGGGTGCGAATGTCACCGGAAAATTGCAAACGCCGTAAGATTGTAAAATATCGCGTGAAATTGATCAAGATTGTAAAATATTGGAAACTATTGAATTTGGATGAGATTTATTGTATACAAGACGTTTTCATAATATATCGAGAAATTATAATCTAATAAAGATTTATTACAATCTTACGGAGTCTGCAATTTTCCGGTGACATAATATAAAACTTTTCCGTTTCTGAGTGACTGACAGACAACGCACAGCCGAAATTACTGGTCGTAGAAAACTGAAATTTGGCACGTAGATTCCTTGGGGAGCATAGGGAGCCCTAAGAGAAGATTTCCCGAAATTCCTACGGGAACGGGAAAAAACGGGACATTTCGCCTACGATAAAATTATATTGGTCTTTGGAAGAACTCAAAAGTTAATTTTACCTGTAAACGCTTTTTGAATCAGTCTTCGATATAGATATGAAGTTTCGGAATCAAATATTTAAAGTTGAGTAATTTTCAAATTCTACTTTAGCCTGTAAACCTGTTTGAATTTGGCATTAAATTAGGGTTTGAAGCGTTCTTACACCAAATACGCTATTCAAAAACCAGCCCTATATGTTTGATTGTGTGTTTAAATGTCAATATCAACCAATACCAGTAGATGCCTAATATTTAAGTTGGTACAGATAAATTATCTATCTATGTAAATAAAAATTAATCCCTAAATGTGTTGCGAAGCGCAAAACTCGAGAACGGCTGGACCAATTTCGCCAATTCTTTTTTTGTTGTGTTTGTTATTGTCAGGAGAAGGTTCTTATGAAATAAAAAACATTTACATCCGGGCGAAGCACTAGTTATCAAAAGGTAGAGATTCTGTAACCGTTGCAAGTTGGCTATGACGATAACAATTCGATAACTTGTTCTTTCTAGTGTTGGAGATGCCTTAGTCTTCACAATCAGCCTAACCTTTTCCAAACTATACTGGGGCAAGCTTCCAGTCGAATCGGATGCAGTTGATATCAATTTCTACAGTATACTTATTTTGTACAAGCGACTCGCCCCGACTTCGCACTGTGGCACATCATATCGTTAACCTACCTCGCATTCTTTTATTAGTAAAAATAAAAAGCCAATAACAATCCGTTGCCTGATTTAGAAAAAGTAAGCGGAGCCACAGAACTAGACGGCAACTTGGTTTAATACTATTTAGAGAAATAGAGATGCAAGAGTTGGGAATCGAACCCAAGTCCTGTCGTTAGGAGGTAAAACGCATATTTACTTGGTCATTGGTATGCGACTCTTAGGCGATTGGCACACTGCAACGCACCACGCAGCGGGAAGCGGGAGTGCGTGTTCTTACGTTGCTTTAAAGTATCTCTCTTTGTATTGAAAACACGCGTAGTGCAACACACAGAAAACGCATTCACACGCGTTTTTTTTCTTCGTCCGCAGCGCACTCCGCTGCGTAGCGCGTTGCAGGGTGCCAATCGCCTTAAATGTTAAAATATTAAGATTTGATTTAGTCCATCTTTCTAGCCCTTCGCATCGTTTAGAATCAGACAATCATGTCGCTGTTTTGGAAGAATACTATTTTATTAAAAATACTACATTTACGATTTTTAGTGATTCATATTATACTCGGTAAAAATCACATTTAGATATAACACATTCTCTTGTCAGTGGCGCCACAAAAATACTATGCCATTGGTGGATTTTGGTCGCCATTTTCTTTGACAGTAGTGTTTCACCAGTTGCGAGCTTAAATCACGTTTTTATCTATGCTTTTTATTTGATTTTCAAAGCTATAATAACAGTTTTAACCTTTTGAACGCCAGAGCATAAACGCATCGGCGTACCCCAGACGCCAAGCCACAAATTCGCCGTACTTTTACATATTAGTGATATTTGGCGTACAGGGCACGCGCTTGCTTGTAATATATGTGTCAATGGCGTTCAAAAGGTTAAATAATAGTGAACTTTAATCATCTCTCCTGGAAAAATACCCGTTTTCAGTTACAACAGTATTCTTTCACAGCAGCGATCCCTGTCGTCAAAAACTATCTCATAATTATGCCTCATGTAAATTCATCATCAGGAAAAAATGGGTACAAGTACCTAAGTGTCTATGAATTGTATCTTTGATACAAGACATTAGTTAAACAACTTGAGCGGACCTTGTGTCTCGCACAATTAATTGCTAAAGTTATCTTGCACTTGCTTCACTGCGCGTTTTTGCCTAAATATTCACATTATTTGATTAATACAAAATCTTTTCTACAGTTACTTCTGTAAAACTTATTATGTATTTACGAAATAACGTGAATACTTCTGCAACTCTCTCTCGCCTTTCGACACAAGATGCGATACATGGTCCGAAACTTGGGGGCTACTCTCTAAGCCCGAAGTCCATAGTTTCGGGCGTATTCTAGTCCGTATCACCTAACCACTAAGAATGAATGACACGATTTGACAGTAACTGTGAAATCGTGTTGTCATTCACTCTTAGTTCGGGTTCGGAACGAATCGTAAGTCCGTAGGTGATACGGAGTAGAATACGCCCGCAACTAAGCCCAAAACTACGGACTTCGGGTTTAGAGTAGCCCCCTTTGTTCGGTATACTGGTATCTGAAACATTTTTGCATGAATTATATTATTATTAGAGCTATCGCAAATGAGTGACTTCCTTTTTTTTTCAACACACACCAACCGCTCTCATTTTTTTGAAAATAAGCCCACTGGAATGACGATACCTGTAGGCTTACAAGTTTGCATGTTGAGTAAGAAAATGTTTCAAATACTAGTTGCTTACAGTTGTACATGTAATACAACTTGTATCATAGTGCGGACAACAAGGTAAAGTCTTATTCAGTTACAGAGGGCCTAGCACGAATGTTTTTGACGTATATTAACGTAACGAAAATTTTACTGTACCTAACCTTTTGAACGCCAGAGCATAAACGCATGTGTGCCCCCGACGCCAAACCACAAATTCGCCGATATTTTTGTCGGCTCTAGCCGGTGGCGTGTTGGGCACTTTATCATTTGTCGGCTATAGCCGACCGTGGCGGCTGAAAGTTTAACTAAAATACTCGTTTCGCAAATAATTTTTATTTGGATTGGCACTACAACGTGTAAAAGAATAAACGCAATACCTCTTGAGGGGTCACTGCATTCGTCATTATGAACATCTCTTACTATGGGACCAAACCCGAAATCGCGAAAAATTGGCGGTTTGGTCCCATAGTAAAAGATGTTCATAATGACGAATGCAGTGACCCCTCAAAAGGTATTGCGTTTATTTTCTTAAACGTTGTATAAATTCTTTTTGTATTATCGTATGGTTTATGTCGCATAAAATTAAACCAAAATACTATGGGGCTGTGGTTTTTTATATTCAAAATTTACTTACGTCAACGATACTGTAACGTTACTATACGTCAAGAAATGCGTGCTAGGCCCTCTGGTCATTCACTGGCCGATCTTTCAATTACAGATAATTTTTATCTGACGCATAAAATGGCGTGTTGACAGTTCATCATAATGCCATGTATTTTCTTCAGGTAAATTATCCGAAAATTGAAAAAAAACAGCGTTTTGTAGGTCTGAGTACACAATAACATTACTGTAAATGCGAAAATAGTGTTGCTGCGTTACCTAGAAGCTGCACAAATACTAACTACATGCTAACTGAAGCTGTGGGACGGGAGGGGTGAAAACAAAAATAAAAGTGACGACGCCGGCGGCGAGGACGCGACCACACACCGCACGCACGCATGCTCGCACGCATGCTCGGACGCATGCACGCACGCATGCTCGAACGCATGCACGCACGTTCTCGCTCGCTACCCCGCCGCCGCGCTAGCATGCACACTATTAATTTCATTGAATGTATTTTTCAATAAAACCATATTTTTTCACTTGTTAGGTATTGTCCATATCATATCTAACTATTAAATATAATATTTACATGACATATCGGACACTGACACTTGGAATACGACAACACGTCGTCCGCCTAAATGCTGCTTTCGATCGAAACAAACATTGAAAAATATTGAACACCTATTAAAAGCTAAAATTAATAATAACTATCTAAGTTAACGTATAAAGAGGTTTATTTGTTATAAAATTTCGTGTTTTATTTATTTATTTAAATTCAATGTTCGTTAAACACTGCAGTCGTCGGTCGCGCGGGGTCGTGGTCGCGAATACTGCAACGGGATTCAAGTCTTATCACAAATGCAGTAGAGTTTAATGTTGCGAAGCAGATTGCACGCGCGGCCCGTTGGGCTTTCACTTAGAACTACTTAAGTTACGATGACCCCGGACGAGCGAAATTACAAATAAAGTAGAACCTCCTTCTGTTGCGAAGTCGGTAAGTTGTCGGTCGCAGTGCGAGCGCCGGCGCGGCCGGTAAGTACTAGCCGGCGCACACACCTACCTACGTATATAATTCGTGCATGACCGATCGATACATTTGTTTTTACATCTAGATGTATATATATAATTTTAAATAACCGCACATCCTATCTAGTTACAGTCTGCTCCGGGCAGTCGTTTATTCGTCAGTTTGATCGGCGGAGTTATAATCACATGTATATCATAGTGGCGACTTTAGTAAGCGTACAGTATGTGCACCGCGTCGCCGCGCGAACTTCACGCTTCCAAGTACCGCGCGAACATAGCTACGGGTTGCGGTTGTTGCTGTAACATTCACTGCATAGAACGTTGCTGCAACAACGTTAGTACATACAATAGGGAATCATTAACATTAACATAACAATTTATTGACACAATATCTTAGAAGTACATAAGGTTCGCGCGGCGACACAAAGTATATAATGTAGGAACTCGGCAGTTCTATCGTTTGGCTTCACTTTGTCGTCTCCGACCTTTCTCTCGCACACACAGCTAAAGAAAGAGACAGTACTAGAGCTGTTGCTACTCAATTTGAAGATTTACGTCGTTAACATAAGGTTCAAAGTGAGAAGCAACGACTAGAGTGCACTTCTATCGAAACTGATCATTTGTACAATTCATAAACAAGATGTATAATAAGTAGTAAACAATTGCGTGACACACTTCATCTTATTGCTACAAAAGAATGGAACTTTTGACAAAAATAAAACATCAAACAAACTTCATTTTCATATAAATAAGGGTCAATACACAATCAGCAAATCGAAACTTAAAAAACCAGTACTTTAACAACATTATTGTCTTTACAACATCTGAGTAAAAACTTATTGTCAGTAAATAACAATTAACCCGTCAAAAGACTAAGTTTAAATAAATTGCAGCGAAAAACAACCTTATTGCTTTGGACAAACGGTTGCTAATCGACAATCGGTAAATCAAAATAGGTGTGAGATAGGGACTTATTAAATCCACATATTTACGTTTAAGTGCGAAAAAGTGATGCAGCTATACAATGTGTAACAAAATGAACGCAATACCTGAAAAGGGATCATTGTACTCATCATTATTAACAAATATTACTATGGGACCAACACCATAATCGCGAAAAAATTCAGCTGGTTTGCGTTTAACCTGTTACTCGTTGCATAGTGTGAATAACGCCATCTCTTTTTCGCACAACAATTCAAAATACAGTTTCAGAACTCAGTAATCACAAAATCAGTAATAATCAACTGCCCAATTTAATATAATGCTCTGAGCATTGCCGAATTTAATTAGAATATTAATTCTAAATGACAAAACAAAAATTGTAAAAAAAATTTAAGCTATTTAAAAGTATGTCGGAAGATACGTTAATAGTTTCATACATTATTGTAACATGATTTTAATCTGTTTCGATAAAAGCACACTTAAAGTTAATAACAGTAGCTCAATCAATCAATGAATAAGTTTCTCGTTTATTGGAAGATACAATTAGTTACAGTAAGTTTCAGTCAGGGAGATATATTGTCTGTCGACCATTTTAACGTGAGTCTTAATAATAAATACATTGCAGAGCGCATACAGGGATAATTGTCGGTTGGTGTCTAAACTTCGGGATCCCGAGAAATGTTCAAGACGTTTATAAATAAAATTAATTCAAATGTAGACTTCTTTTGGCAAACCCAGAATTAACTCCAGGTTACTAAAAATATATTACGCGGCACAGATTAAGCCGCAAATCGAGCATTGCGATTGGTTGATAAAAAATTATTTCACACAGCTAACGCGCGTTTGATTTGATAAGTTTAGTTCCCGAAACTGAGCTTAATTAAATATATAACTTTGTATGCCTATACTGCCTTCATAAGAAAAAAGGATGTATCTACACAATACGAAGTCACCGATTTCCGACATTAAGAAAATAACTAAAGGTCGGAAATCGGTTACTTCGTATTGTGTAGATACGTCCTTTTTTCTTACGACGGCAGTATAGTTTTATTATATTATAGGCAATGGTTCTATTGAAAGGAGACAGAACAAAATAAAACAAGTCTATGACAAGTTAATAGGTATTTTTTCAGCTCAACTCAATGTCTATAAACGCCTTGTACAATCAAACAAAAAAAAACCATTCAATTTAGTGTATGCCTTGAATCAATTTTTATTAATACTCACGTTAATAAAGTCCGGTATATATAACATTTTGCGCATTTTCAATTTTCAGTAAATTTTATGTGAAATGTGAAATACTCCCGTTTTCCAAAAGCCTTTTTAAAAACCATGTTCATTGAATCTACCGTGAAATCTGTAAACTGTGATCAGTTTACAGATTTCACGTTAGATTCGGTTGTGATCAATTGTCAAATTTATCACAACCCAGATTTTAGAAAATAGATTTAATGATACGATTTTTCGTATAGACTTTAAGAATGGAGGAGGACAATTAAACAAATAATAAACAAGTCACTGAAAATCGATAACATTTTTTTAATATCTTAAACGACTAAGTTCTTGAAACAATCAACTTTACACTTCGATATTATTAAACGTGTTACGCAAGAGGTAAGAATGGAAGGGAGAGGATGTGTTTTTTTTTGTAAAAAAGGACAATTTTCGTAGTCATGGTAACGATACCGACCGATCCGATGAGGTTGTATAGCAATCCGACTTGATACAACAGTCAAATCACGAGACGTGTATTATGACTTCTAAGACCATTGAAATAAGATTTAAATTACAATACACATGTACAAGTGCAGTTCTTTCACAGTTCTCTGAAATCAACCTTATAGCAAAGACAATAAAGACCACTGTGATAAGATACTATTTTTGACGGTTTTTGCTACTCCTATGGGAGTTTTGATATCAGTCTATTTGGTTTTTTTATTTTATCTCGGTACAGACATTTACTATGTGTTCTACCAATTTTTTTTTAAACCCTCCTGGATCTGATTTTTTCAGATAAAGACGTTTGATAGTTTTTTTGTATAAAAAACTTATTCAAACTTATTTTTTAATAAAAAAAAAATGTACCCGGTGTTGAAAAAATCGTGTCCAGACTAACCTATTGAGTACTTTATGCCCACTTTCCCTTTAGTAATCGGTTTGCTAAACATACCTATTTTGAATTAAAATAACGCGACCGTTATTATAAACTTTGCGATTCCTAATGGCAGTGATAGCAAAGGCCTTTTGACCATAATGTGTCAAATTCAGTAATTATTTTAATTAAAATTAATCTATTTTACAGCTTACACATTACAATCTTGACCGCGTTATTCACAATTATATATTTTATATGTATAGTCTGATTTGACAAGAGAAACTACGTCACAGATTTATTATAATTTTTACATGAAAAAGTGCGACATATTTTTTCTTGTCATATTAGAAAGTCGGTTCGATACATGACATACTTTGGAAGTGGGATATCGATTCGCATGCCACGACAATTGCAAGTCGATAACCGCATGCGGGGACGGCATAGTACAGAAAAACTTATACTTATTTTGTACATAATTTTATACATACAGCTGTCAAATTTTTAATTCTATTAAGCGTAATTAGTTACTGTGGTCAAAATTGGAGACAAAATGTCAAAACTATTTAGATTTAGGGCTGATTCTTTCAGCGTCAGATACCTTTATCAGCAGAATAATTGTGATTTTATATTAAAAAAAAAAAACTCAAGGAATACTTACATATAGGTAGTAAGTATTCCGCAGATAAATGATTTCAAACGTTGAAAAAATCAGCCCTAAAATCTACGATTCCACTGTACCGTGCCGTCCCCGCATGCGGTTATTAGTAAAACAAGTGCCTTGAGACGCGAACACTTACACCGTTATAAAGTCGAGTATGGGAGGACTGAGCCGGGTCAGTCACAGGAAGCGCTGTGTCGGGGGGGGTGCGGTGTGCGCGGGGGGGCGCGCGGGCGTCAGGCGGGGGGGTCCTCACCTGCGGGACGCTCGTCCGCGGGGGGCGCGGGGGGCGCGGGGGGCGGCGCCGGGGAGCTCGCGGGGGGCGGCGCCGGGGAGCCCGCGGGGGGCGCCTCGCTCGGCGGCGGCGTGTGCTGGGGCGCGTGCGCCGTCAGCGCGAGCGGCGCCGGGTGGTGGTGCGCGTGCTGGTGGTGGTGCGGGTGGTACGGTCGGTAGGGCCGGTACAGCAGCGGCGGCGGCAGGAGTCCTCGCGGCAGGTAGGCGGGCGGTGGCAGTAGATGGTGTCCGTGTGCCGCATGAGGATGTAGCGCGGCGGCTAGGGCTCTCTGTTCGTCTCGCGCCCTCTCTTTCTCTCTATGCGCGCGCTCTCGCTCCCGTTGCTCCTTCTCTCGTTGCTCCCGCTCGCGTTCTCGTTCTCTGTGGATTTTTAATAGACTACGATTTAATTAACAAAGTATTGATTTTTGATTATTTATAGAGTAACAGAGTGTTATAATGGTATAATGCGAAAAAGAAATGAGTACGAATTTACAAAGTAGCAACATTTTGCCAATACATTCATTATTTGACGTGCGCTGAGAAAACTATAAAAATAATGAACTTCGCTTTTTGTTCAAATTATATGATAAAAACCCGAGTGGAATGGAAAAGTGGTGATTTTGGTACCATGATATTGATTATTATCCGTTATCCTTATCGTTGATTATGTACATGTAATTTACGCTAGAAATTATTCAAATCATACTATTCATTTAAAAGTTACGACGGGTGAAGAAAAATTTTGCTGTTTGAGCGAACTGGGGTAGGAGAATCTTAATGCTTGGTCCGATGTAGTTGAATGATTTCGATAAAAAATAAGAATAACAAATGTTTAGATTCTTCGAAAAGCTCCAGCGTGAGGTGGAAGTGTCAAACCATTTAGTGCGAGATGATGACAGTTCTCAGCACGCAAGTTTACTTCACGTAAGTTTTCAAGGTGTAATAGCATTACAGGTTGTGTGCCAATGTACCTTGTCCCCATATTAACACAGTCTCAAGTCGCATCTCACCTCTCCCTCTCCCTTTCTCGCTCACGATCCCGTTCGCGCTGCAGCTGAATCTCCTTGTCGCGCTCGTCGTGCAGCGCGTGCGACACGTGCGACACGAGCGGTAGCGGCGGCGCCAGTGGCGGGTACAGCGCGTAGGGGGGCAGCCAGCCCACGCCCACGCCAGAGCGGAATACCCGCTCAAGGTACATCTGCTCTTCAGCTGCTAGCCTGTGAAAGAAGCCCGGGAAAGGTGGGTTAGTAAAATGTGCAGCATGACCTAAAGGCCTATGCATACGGCGTATTTTTACATGTCATCGTCGCGAGTGTGAATTAATGCAACTAGGGCTACTTTTCAAGGCAGTGAACGCCATTTGCATAGGCCATAAAATATCAATGACCAACTAAAAAATATGATAATGTTTTTAACCGACCTCCAAAAACGGAGGAGGTTTTCAATTCGTTGGGTATTTTTTTACTTAACATATTCTTTGTAACTTGCAAAAATATACATATTATGTATTTATATAAAGATACTGAAAGAAAAAACGCAAACTAAACCTAGAATTTCAAACGAATGATTCATGAAGCTAATATTTAAAGGTGCAGTGAAATGTGCTGCGAATCTCATTTAATTTATTACGTAGGTATTGAATCAATCGACAAAAATATGGTGTATATAAACTCATAAATTACTATAGAAACGTCCTGATCACAAACCTTTTAACTTAACTTGAGACACATCTTTTTCCTGCTATAAATAACAAGCACTTTAAGATATTGAGTCCAGATAATTATGACTAATGTATGTTTAGGGTACGATGGGACTGACATACGCATTGCGATTACAAATATCCCAAAAAAAAAAGTGAGTAACGTCTTCCGCACCAGCTCTTTGGGCCTTGATCAGAGGATATGAAGCTAGATTGGTAGTGGTTTGCTTACCTGTACTGCAAGGCGGCGCTAGAGTAGATGCTGGGGTGCGCGTAAGGAGAGTAGGCGGAAGGCTCCAACAGCGGGAACGACGCCGCCGGATGCGACAATCTACAACACACACACCACACGCGTTACTCATACGTGATGTTTGTTTTGATGGATGTTTCCAAGAAAGCGGTGCCACAAAACAGTATCTTATACTAGATTTTGAATTCTGTCTTGTCTATGATCTCGCTCATATTTCTACATCTAGTGTAATGTGAATGAGCACTATATTGTGGTTGAGAAATATGATGTCAAAAGACCAGTAAAAATTATTGGTTTTCAAGACAGCCGTGATTAGCGTTGCACCCCTCTTTATTTAGTAGCCAAGCTTTAGCATTATAACAATAACACGTGATTTATGAAGCTAGAAAGTCTAGTTTTTCAATATACAGCCATAATAATGTTTACTTTAGATAACGCAAGCCAGTGGCGTAGCTAGTCTCAAAGGGGCCCTGTATCGAACATTTCTGGGGGCCTCGTTTTTAGGGGTATTGTTTTTAAACAAAATAGGCTCAGAACTGTCTTGGCAGGCCACGAAGGAGATGACGCGACTAAATATAAAGCTTTGCGTCCACACGTCGGGGCCCTTATAACCCGGGGGCCCCGTATCTTTGATACGGCGGTAGCTACGCCCCTGACGCAAGCTTACAACAACTGAGCACATTCGCTGCTTGCAAAATTTATTATGGTCCTTCTTCTACTGGCTAGACAACTGCGATTTAATTTCAACACCCTCTTTAATTTCAACACGCTCTAGGAGCAAAGAATATGGCTAGGAAACTTAGTAGTTCCTGCAGTTCAGAGGAACATTATAGACGTCGTCAGTTTCAGTTCTTAAAACCATCCTTCTTCCTGGCTTGCCTTTCATACACGTCATTTTCTTTCCCAAAATATTTGATCCAAGTTTTTATAGTTTATAACGAATTAAATACGCTACAATCGGGTTGTCTTTAAGTAAAGAGTGAATAGGTTACTTCAAGGCAAGCGTGCTCCATCGACAAACGTGGCAAAAATGGTGAGTCTATCCTTTATCTACACGTTTGTTTGTTTGTTTGAACGCGCTAATCGTTGGAAATACCAGTCGGATTTGGAAAATTATTTTTGTATATGAAAGCCACATTCATGAGGAAGTTTATAGGCTATACGGGAACGGGAAAGACGGGATATTATGCGCGTACGAAGTCGCAGGCAAAAGCTAGTAATATAATAAAGCTGAAGAGTTTGTTTGTTTGAACGCGCTAATCTCTGGAACTATCTGAATCATTTGAAAAAATATTTTTGTATATGATAGCCACATTCATGAGGAAGACTTGTATATAGGATATACGGGAACGAGAAAAACGGGATATGCGCGTACGAAGTCGCGGGCAAAAGCTAGTTAATAATTTTATTAATTAGAAAGAAAGTTTGTTTGTTTGCCCGCCTAAGTCGATGAACCGATTACGTTGAATTTTTGTACAGGGATAGGTGTGACCCAGCAGAAGGTTTTTTTTTTGGAAAGTCGTATGTAAACGCAAGCGAATTTGCGGTTAAAAGCTAGATAACTAATAAAATATTGTTATATGTCCTCACCTCTCATCAGGCCTGTAAGGTTGGAAGCCGCTGGCGGGCAGGTGGTGCGGAGAGGCGCGCTTGGGCGGCGCGGGCGCGGGCTTGTCCTTCCCCGCGTCGCGCTCCGTCGCCGCGGGCCCCGGGCCGCCGCCTGCACACTCGTCAGTCAGCAGGGCCCCCGGCCAGGGCTGGGGCCCGGCTACGTACGCGCATTTAGCTCTTACTATGCTAACGGGTATAACGGACAGTAGTATCTTTGGGGTCTTTTTTATTTTATTTAACCTCGAAGATATGATGCTGGTCAGAAGGATAACCGAAAGGGTTGCTGGATTTAATGTTGGGGACTGGCAACCCTTTTATAGTAACCACATGATGCAGTAAATATTTGAATTTGGGTGAGGTTATGTTATTTTTTATGATCAAACATTAATCTGTATTTTACTACAATGTTTTCTTATTAATGATAAACAGATGAATCAATTTGCCACAATATTATTTCGGAACTATTTTGTATGTTTGTTTTTGTCCTTCAAATTTAAGCACTTTTTAAAGTACTCCCTAATGCTACATTATGTACCCTTTTTTCAGGAGTTCAATCACAGTCCTTCCAGCCACAGCCTAGACCTCTTCGTGAAAACATTAGGCAAAGCCTAACTTCTTTAAGAATTGAAGTAAAATCGAAAATATAAAAACCACACACTATAAAGAGCTAAACGCAGTAAAATAATAAAATCAACAAATGAAATTACAAGTTGAAATTGTTAGAACATGAAATAACAAAATATCAGATCACTTTTTATATACAGAATTAGAAAAACTCTTAAAATATCTTAAACCTAGTTAAAGTACAGTGATTTTTGATGAACAAGCTTTTTTTCACAGATTGACCGGAGCAATTGGGATCTTATTTTTTTATACAAAAAATATTATTTGTCCTTCAGCACTCTAACCGGTCAATGTAAGATGTTGTCAAAAATCACATCTATTGTTCGACTTATACATAAAGTCCAGTCAAGGTATACAACAACAGACATGATTTTGTACATCGACCGGTCTGTGTGCCACATACTCTGGTCAATCCTCACAATGTCTGATGTAAGTAATACTAAATTCTAGCGAAATTGTTGACAATTATCGGTACACGTATGGACAAGTACACAACCCAACAAGTGCACGCTGAAGCTGAAGGAAATAAAAGAAAATGGGATCAGCAGACTAGTAGGGTAGTGGACAGTGATATTATACAATCAGAATTTTTCGGCTGAAAAATACTGAGTTATTGTACTAACTTCTACAACCTCAGAATGCAAACAATTTAGCAATGAAAAACATCAGTATAATAAAAATTGAGATGCTCAATGCTAATACAGAAACTTACAAGGTACAATTTTTCAATCATCATAACCTTTTAACTCAAGAATAAAAATTACAATTTGACAACTTACGCCAAACCGCCATAGTTATTCTCCAGATAAACCTATCTGACGATTGGAAAATCGCCCTTTCTTGTGAAAAACAACAGACCACACATAATGCACTTGCCTGCCCTAAACCGAATGCCCCCTACACTGCCTCACATAAAGGAGACCGCCCACAGTCCACTACCCATTCGTCCAGGTCAGGGCGACTAGCTACAGGTCCACTCACCGTCCTTGACGTCGGGCCCCGCATTCTTGGCGAGCGTCCGTAGCGCCGCAGCGAACGGTCCCCCTTTGTTGGGGGGGATCTCCGCGCGCTTGGGGATCTTGCTCGCACTCACACCTGTTGACAACGTGGAGAGGTTTATTTCATAATCTTTATATGGTGGTATGCTGGAGAGTATAGTCGTACTTTCAATTTCGCTTAAGGCTTGCCAAAAGCGTAGGAAAGAGGCGAACTAGTGTGTTACTCCTGAGGTTGTGTTCCAATCTCTAACCCATTTTTAAGAAGCGTAGGAAAGGGGCGAACCAGTGTGTTACTCCTGAGGTTATGTTCCAATCTCTAACCCATTTTTAAGAAGCAAAGATTCTAGTTGAAAATCTCAACCCCAATAGTGTATATCTTATGGCTAAAGAGCTTTGGTGCAGATTCCCATAGTTCGATGCCCATTCTCCTTGCAGTGCTTACGGGGGTTTACAAAAAGGCAACTACAGGATAAGTTCCAGACTACCATGAACAACATAATGCGAAGACCAGTCTTTTTTCAAATTGTATAGGTATTACTGGGGATCTATGGGACCTAAAGCAGTAATTTCAAAGGTACAAGAGTTCATTTCAGTGTTGTGATAGAAAACGAGGTAGAATACCATTGCGTGATATCGTACCACATCAAAGATATTCAAGAAGTTCTGCTCTTTAAGTTTATTTAAAACAATCATCATTATCCTCACCCCCATATCCCATATTCAGTAAAAAACGATCGAAGATCCATATTATTGATTAGTAACAGACAGCTGTCCGTGACACCGTGACGAGAATGCCTGGCTCCACCAATTACAAACCGTTCGTTTATAATTGCCACCAATGGGAGCGCGCGCAGCTGGCAAGCCGCATGTTTGTGCTCAGAACTGCTATTTCATTGGCGTGTTTGTTTGTGTATTGTGTACGGCACGTCAACGGCAGGCAGCAGCGGGTGTGCTTCCCATCGCGAGGCAATAGAAGATATTTCAGAAGTTGAAGTCGAAACAAATTTTACTTGTTCTTTGAACATGTTTGCCGCAAATTCAAACGATGCCGCGTTGTTTTTTTTTTTCATTCGAATAACAAACATTTTACTATTGGATCAGTAATAGTCAACGAGTACGTATTAGTATCAATAAGTATTAACGTCTTATCCTAGTACCGACGTATCGCTGAAATAGACCTTTTTAGTGCAATATTATTCTTTCTTTCTTTTTCTTTCTTTCATAATTCTGTTTGGGGTTGGGATCCTTCCACTGTTTCTTCGATATTCCACTACTATAACCGTCCACAATCACACTCAAAACATTCCTCTTTTTTTTTTTATTCGGATTTTTATGAACCGATTCCCACACATCATAAAACGAATATTTTCGGTCATATTGTTAGCGTATTGAATATTTGAGGCGAAAAAGAAACGGTGTCCACACTTGGAACACTCACAACTCATGTGTGGATTGACCTTCTGCCCATAATATTTGTTGGTGCAACCGCCGGCGCCGCAACGCTGTTTCCACCCTCCGGTAATTGTGTTCACACTTAGTTAAATATGACGAGCCATGGTATTGACATGACGCCGTGCATCGCCCACAGTACCGCTCGATGTTATTCTGTATGGGGGTGATCGCTGATTAAAAAGCCTATACAGCGTCAGAATGATTAAAAGCAAATTGCATTGTATTGATAGGTTAATTTTATCCAAGCGTGCTCTAATGTCGACCACATCATCGCTTTCCATCTGGTGAGATTGTGGTCAAATGTGAGCCGTAATAATATTCCCACTGATGGGCAGAGTCCTCCACTTTGTGAGAAAGAGAGGGCTATAAATACCACATTGTTTCAGTTACATATACAGAAAATTACTATATTAGATTGATTTAAATGAACCGCCACTCGTCCATTGAAAGGTTCATTAAAAAACCAGCGTCAGACAGCATCAGTCTGTCTGACATATCGCTGAAATGGACCTTTTTAGTGCAGCCGTGAGACGTGCTAAATAAATATTATTCTTTCTTTCTTTATTCTTTTCTTTTACATAGATGTCACATTTCATTCTAGAACATGCCGGTTTCCTTTCACCGTTGGCTGTATGACTTGGGACTATTTCCACTGCACAATTTTAATTTCCTAGTCAGAGCTTAGATGGGCCGAAGACCTTAAAGGCGACTGCGAGCAACTGGACGCGGGAGATCGAGAATCCTTCCGCGGGAGGTGCGGACGGAAGGGCGTGTCACTCTTACTGACTCTGACTCTTTCGAACAAAATCGCAACCCTGGTAGGAGCTATCCTATTCTTACAGTGAGTACTTCACCCTTTTCCATACACTCTTTTTTTCTGTTAATGCGGCTCCGTACTTGTCTATACTATAATATTATAAGAGGAAAAATTTGTATTTTTTTATGTAACGTAAAAACTACTGGACCCGATTTGAAAAATTCTTTAAGCAATGGATAGCTACATTATCAGCGAGTAACATAGGCTATATTTTATCCCCGTACTCTCACGGGAACGGGAACTACGCGGGTAAAAGTTGTTACTACTTGAACACTTTCACTGAGTGTCGAATCCCTGCCGGAGTCTAAGTTTCTTGATAGCCACAACCTGGGGGTATTTTAAGGCAAGTGTGCTCCATCGTCGACCACATCATCGCTGTCCATTAAGTAAATACATAGTAGTAAAACTTCCGTTACTGACTGAGTGACTAACAGAAAACGCACATCCGAAACTACTGGTCGTAAAATCTGAAATTTGACATGTACTTAGGTTCCTTGGGGAATGTAGGGGAGCACTAAGATTTCTCGAAATTCCTACGGTAACGGGAAAAATCGGAATATGCGTGTACGAAGTCGCAGGCAAAACTAATCTATACTAATATTATAAAGAAAGAAAGTTTTGTGTGTAACGAATAAACTTAAAACGACTGGACCGATTTGAAAAAATCTTTCAGCAATGGAGATAGCTACATTATCAGCGAGTAAGTTATGGTTACATCATTCATGTTGAAATTAAACGTATATCCATATGTGAGAACGATGTAAAAGACGTGAAGGATAAAAGCGTCCGAAGTATAAAGAAACAATTAAAATAAACCGTGGCAGGTTGAATCAATTACCCACAATAATAAAAGACACAATTCCACAGTAACAATGAGTGATGTAGCAAAATCTTCCACAACCCAGCCTCCATTTAACGGCACCCCAGCTACTTATTCCCGTGCATGCATCAGCGATAGGTCCTGGCCGTCGCTCCGGGGACCTTTCAATTGACCCCGTGATCAATGTGCCCCACTCAATTGTTAGTTACAGCGCCACCGACGCATACGCAATAAGATGTATCATAGCTCATCCGTGGCGGAATATAGCAATATTTTTATGATACTGTAATGCGAGTTTAAAGGCTAGATTTGGTAGTATCAACTCCTAGTAGACTCATCATTGTGCAGTAGAAAAAAATATGGAATGAAGTGTTTGTTTATCATTTTAAATTCCACCGAAACCTTCCATCGTTTAAAGCATTTAAAATATGCCATGCCATCAGTAGGTAACCGCCAACACCCATTCTTCTTCATTCTTTGCACCCTGCAAAGAATGAAGAAGAATAGGAGTCGAACCACTACGATCCCAGAGTCAACAAGCAAGAATTTAAGCAAAAGGAAAAGCAACCAAGTATTCGACACTATAAATGTTATAAGCTTCAATGATCGATTGGCAATATCAATCAAGCAGCAAATAACAACACCAAGATATTTCTTCTTGATAAGTGCTGCTATCTATTTCAACTTTCACAATAACTCCAAGAAAGACGAAATGCTTAACTTCAAACCACTCAAGACCTTCAAAGAAACCGATATTACATCCAGAGACCTGCGTGAGTTATCTGAAACCTTACAGTTCCACGAATCGTTTGTATCAATCAACTACACGTACATAATACCAATTTGATTTTGCCACCGCCTTCAATTGCTTGCAGTAAGTGCGGTTTCCAAAGTTCATTTTGTTACTTGTACGTATGGTTGACTGTACTCAGACGCGGAAACAGGCATGCTTATCACGTTTATAGTCGGTCGTATCCTGTAGGACGAAATTGTATGCCTTTTATGTTATTGGTCGTTCTTGGTACACGTTAACAGTAGTGCGAAGTAAGGTAATTTAGCTGGCGTTATTGACTTTCTTGAGGTTTTGCCTTGCAGTGTGTAATTTGCAGGCTAACTGTCCGTTGCAAGGTAAAGTTGCAAAGAGAGTTCGTAATAAGCCATACTCACACACCATCAAACAAACAAAGAATATTAATATATAAAAATCTCACGTCTTTTTTGCATGTGACCGTTTTTATCTCTCAGTTAACTTCTGTTTTACGTGTTTGCAGGCGCAACTCACGCAATAACTCAATGGCAGTCTGCAGCTTCATATTGGCTTCTGCCTAGCTGAATCTTCATATACCTTCATAAACCAATGAAATTCAGAACTTTAACCTTATTATCATCATTCTCTTGCCGCTTTCCCAATTTGTCTGGTTTGGCGCAATGTGTCTTTCTCTTCTTCTTCCATACTTCTGCTTCAGTCGTCACCTCAATAGCTACTGCCTTTCTTGACATCTTATCTTTATCGCAACTCAAATTTCTTAACAAATGCAGACCAACTCGTACGAATATTTGCTATAAACACAACGAACTTTTACAGAAAACCAATTGCTCATCTTCTAGCAATCAAGAGACAATCCATCTCCATCCTGCATGTTCTATTTATTGCCCCTTTCGAGTAAAAGCTATCTTCTACAGTCGGTTGTTTGCCAGATCCCACCTGAGCTGGGAACACATTAGGACCGCCATTCCGCCGCGGCTGCGTCGTTAGGAAAATTAAACATCGAGCGCGATAAATGTCCAATTGTCCATACTTTGTTAAACTTTGCAGTTTCGACTATTCGACATTCGTATTGTGGTTTCTATTGTTACTTGAACCGGCATTATATTTTCATCCGTCTTTTATTTTCTCTCACTTACATCTAACTGGTAATATCGACAATCTCGAAATAGTACAGTCGTTATCTGCCTCCATCGGTTTCTCCACTTACTTCTTCTATAAATTAATGTAGAAGGTTTGTGCAAAGCCGGGGCAGATCGTTAGTTCACTATAAATAAACGAAGGTTTGTGCGAAGCCGGGGCAGATCGTTAGTTCACTATAAATAAACGAAGAAGGTTTGTGCGAAGCCGGGGCAGATCGTTAGTTCACTATGAATAAACGAAGAAGGTTTGTGCGAAGCCGGGGCAGATCGTTAGTTCACTATGAATAAACGAAGAAGGTTTGTGCGAAGCCGGGGCAGACCTTTAGTTCACTATGAATAAACGGAGAAGGTTTGTGCGAAGCCGGGGCAGATCGTTAGTTCACTATGAATAAACGAAGAAGGTTTGTGCGAAGCCGGGGCAGATCGTTAGTTCACTATAAATACACGGGTTTGCTAACCAATTTATTAAGCTAAACGTTTACAATGGATTAAATCATCACGGTAATTTTTTGTTTGCATTCATAAAAAAAAAGGTTCCGACGAATTGAGAACCTCCTCCTTCTTGAAGTTGGTTAAATGACCAAGTCCAACCAAGTTCAGTTCACAATCAGCCTGGCTACCGCCTTGCAGACTAACATTTTGACCACGCTATTCTGAACATTGTTGTAAGTTTAAGTTGTAAGGCGTCCACTGCTGGAAAAAGACCTGTCCCAAGTGTCGGATTCGCGCGACATTCACCAGGTCATCTGTTCACCCACCCCGCGGTCCTTCCAACACGCGATTTCCGGCTATTTCATGTTCGTATTAAACTATCAACGTAAGAAAAGAATCACTTCTTGATCGAGTACCAGACATATAATGAACCTGATTACATCAAAATTCTTTCATCATATGTCGAGCTACAACGAAACCCTCGTATTCAGCCTATGACGGCACTAGTTCGCCGCGACCCTAGTCGAGTAATAGGCTAGCGCGGGGCACATTAATCTCGCGGGTCAATTGGAGGGTCAATACGAAATGCGCGGAACATCACTAACCAGAATAGATGTTACATTTCGACCAAAGATCTTGATCATGGAGTAAGCGATTTATTCCGGGCTGGGGCTGGGTGTGGCTTTTTTGTAAAAAGAATTGATTTATTAGAGTAATTTGGAAAGTTCCAGCTTGCAATAACTGAGTTTCAAGGCCTCTTAATTCTCTTGCACACAGTAGTTCGCGACCAGGAGCGGTCAGTTTAGTTCGCGGCTCCTTAGCGAACTATGTAGTTCGCTCTTTTAGTTCGTCCGCTCCTATTTTGAACGAGAGGAAGACAGATAGTTTACTAACTTTTCTTCTTTTCTTCGCACGTTTTGTTAACCTTAGAATAATCTAAAGGCAGCAATAAAATAAACAAAGCAGTCTTTGAGCCCTGGTCTCAGAGCTCATAGGTTTCGTTAAAAAAAAACTTCAGGAACGCTAAAATGATGAGAGTGCAAATTTCAGAATACTATATGCGCACTATGTTCTTTCAGAACTGAGCAATAAAGATTCTCATAAAATGTTAATCCGCAAATCTTCTGAACAAATTGCATCATTCACTACAGTATAAATTCCATGTTTATTTCATCCCAAAGTTCAACTGAAAAGTAAAAAGTAAGACTCTCGGTCAATTTTCTCCACCGAAAACGACAAAGGAGCTATCTATACAACAAATTATTTCAGCATTAAAGTTCGCCAGCTCGCAGAAGTCAGGCAAGACCTTTACTGGCGTAAGCAAGTGGCGGGGGCACATTAATCTCGCGGGTCAATTGCCCTGAATGACGGCTTGGGACATCACTAACAGGAATAGAATTCACACCACCGCACCGTCGCACAGCACTATGTGGATCCAGATCAAATTAATTTGAGATTCGGTTACAACTGGTTCGAGGCTTATTCGATCTGATTTATGTTCATTTGGAACGTGGCGCTACATGACAATTCATAAGTACCTACCTGGAAATTGGTTTGTATTGAAATCAATGACTCGACGTTTAACATTTTTTTTTTTATAAGAACTACTATAGTAGGCGCCAGATAAATGTGGAATAAAGTATATTGACCTTTCCCTAATAACTTTTCATAGGTACCTGAACAATTAAATATGAATCGTTTTTCATTATTAGACAATGTTAAGGATCACGAGAGATGATGATTCGGGACAGCTTTGTGTCATTAATTCCGTTTTTCAAATTAAAAATGTCAATAATTGTAGGTGGGTCAATGACCGTTATTCCACGATTATCTGGCGCCTACTATAGGTACCGATAATCGGAAGAGAACTTTTTGCAATGCCATTACCGAACTGGCATCACCGAATTAGTCTATTTTGAGTCAGAATAGTTTGATCGAGAGCATGCAACCTTATCTATCTTTGTAAAATAATGATTTCCATGGTGTCATAAGCAGTGATCGGATAATCGGACGCTTATATACCTAAACTTCTTCCCGTGAAAGAATAATATGGACATTCCTTTCTGAATAAACAAGTAATACCGGGTTCCCGGGATTGAACAGTTTTGTAAAAAACAACTATAACAAACTCAATGAAATTATAGCAGTGGATATTTTGATTTAGTATCTTTATTTTACTCAAAACAAATGGAATACCTATAAAAATTTATAATGAGAGTTCACAACGAGTTTTAACTATATTTTTTATGCGGGCATTTCTAGCAATCTCAGGAATTTCGAACGATTCCGGGATCCAGGATTCTGAAAAGCATGTCCGTATTATACTTTCGTGGAAATAAAACTGAAGTTAAAGTATATTTGCGCCCGATTATCCGATCACTGGACATAAGTTATGATCACTCTTGATAGGCAAAGCCCGACCTGACCTTCATGGACGCTTCAGGTCCAGTATCGACTTGGCCAATGGCATATAAATCGCCAAAGTTTTTTGATCTTTTTAACTTTTAAAGCGTAGCTTTTTTTGTATCGCAGAGTTTTATTTCACTAACTTTACCCGAATTCTTATTTCCTTGTAAATCAGCATCCTTACCTGCAACAAAATAAAAGAAACAAAATCAAAATCGATTCATCCGTTCAGGAGCTAGAATCCCACAGACAGACAGACACACACAGTCACGTCAAACTTATAACACCCCGTCGTTGCGTCGGAGGTTAAAAAATAGACTTCAATAAAATTAAACTCAAATACACAGGGAACTTACAGCGTAGAGAACGAAACGCCATCCATTCAAACCAGCTTATGCATCTAGACGAGTTACTCTATAAGAAACTCCACAGTCCACATAATTCATTACGTATACAAAATCGCTTGAAACGCTAAATCAACAGCGTCGCGACAAGGCGACAGACGAGCAACCCGAGCAACCCTAGCAGAGGGTTGTCACCGAAGCGGCGAGCAGCAATTAATTTAGTCTGAAGCGCTAATTTGAGTAGAGCAGTCAACCTCCCGGGGCGCGCCACGTCTCCGGACATAGATTAGATTGAGTTCGCAGATTGATAAAGTGAAGGTAGTAGCGTTTCTTGCCTATAATCGCAATTTATAATAATAACAAATATTATAAATGTGAAAGTAACTACGTTTGTTTGTTTGCTAACTCTTCACAACTCAACAGTTGAAGGGATTTGGACGAAATTTGAGACACGGGTACACCATGTCCCGAATAAGGTAAGATACTTTTATCCCGGGAATGTTGCCTTCGGATAAATTTTGAATTTTACGAAAGTGTCTCTGATTGGTGACACAGATTCAAAAAGACGCCTTTTTCCTCTTACGTGGCGATACTGACCCCGTAACAGAAAAAAGGCCATTTTGAGAGCAAATCGAAGTCAAATGAGAATCAATCAATGATCTAATAATCTAGCGCAAATTTAGCAGTATGGCCGCGTTTCTACCTGCTAGCTACTCGCATGCAAGTTTATTTACATTGCAGGGCACGATCGAGCGATGCAAATTTCATGCGAGTTGCTTTCTTGTGCAAACGCGACTAAGGGAGATCTAATAAAAAATCTAGCAGCTGGATTTTTATCACCATCTGTATTTTCATGTATTGTCAAACGTTTATGGAAGAAAAAGCCAGTCCGCAAGAACTCTCCATCACGCTACCGCAATTTGTTTAACTCAACGTAGTAGGTACGGGCGATTCTCCAGTTTTAAATTATTCACGACCTCACCTAATACCAGCGGATGAAGTTACCGTTTAATTTATTTATCAAAATATCCGCTAGAGTGGAGATTTCAGTTAACCGATATGCGAGGGAAAATCAAATTTTCTTTATCCTCATTTATTTAGAAAAGGTCTTGATAAATTTTTAGATATAAATTTTAATCTGTATGAGGCTTATGTTACAACTATATAGTCGAACCATAGAAGATTATATCGATATTGACAGCCCTGGCTCGGATTCGCTTCGCTAATTGGCTGGCGACGCGTCTGTGAGTGTGTGAGTGTTTATTAACACATGGGTGCGTACCGGTAGGGGATAGGGTTGTCACTGTAATCTATTACTAATATTATAAAGCAGAAGACTTTGAACGGGCTTATCTCTGGAACTACCAGTCGGATTTGGAAAATTATTTTTGTATATGATAGCCACATTTATGAGGAAGGCTATACGGGAACGGGAAATTCTTAAGGAAACGGGATAAACGGGATATGCGCGTACGAAGTCGCGGGCAAAAGCTAGTATATCTGATAAAAAGGAAAACGATTTTTGACAAGCTATAGATAAAGAGAGAAATTCTAAATAGTTTTACTCTGATCCGATTTAGATGATTGTGATAGGATCCTATTGACGGTTATAAACTTCTTAAACGCGAGCGAAGCCGCGGGAAAAAACTAGTTTATTTACTTTCATAGAAAATAGACAAAATATCAATTTCCTACTTAAACCGAAACAAAATTAATTTGTTGAAGAAACAAACAAACATTTCTTCATCATAATAAATAATTCAGCAGTCACCGCTCTTCTAGTGGCGTCGCACTCATTTGGCTTGAAATCAAGCCGACATGTGGTTCTAATCACGCGTCAAGAAAAGCTTTAAAAAAACATTTTTATACGCTTTTTAACGCGTTCAGGACCGGTTGTTTTTAGAAATAAAACGTCGTTGGAGGGTGACGATGAACTAAATATAGTTTTTATTGTATCATTATGGGTAAATGGTGGGGTCATTATTGCTTGCCGATGACGCAAAGAGGGGGACCCTCGAAGTTCGGCTGTTTTGACGATTTAATAGGACACGAAAATAACGGTGTTTTAGACTGGGGTTAGAAGTTGTTAATGAGTGTTTAACTTGCGTTCTTGCTTGATTATTTTGTAACAGAAAACGGAACTGTGTACACGGAGAGAAGTCACGGTGCATTCGAACTTTAACGAACGTCTATTAAGATTTTATATAAGGCTGCTGTTCATTCTACTTACTGGAAGGACCTACCTAATTATGGTGATCTCAGAGGATTGTTATTTATCCGTTTATACAAGTAATTTCACCGAAACCCTTCAAAGCTTAAACCAACGCTGTGTGGCAACCAGAATTACCATCATATCGGCACCTTTCCAGACAGGGATTGACCGTTCTAAAATAAGTTTATAAAATTGAACCATGTGAACATAGACGACCATTTGGATTTCCACCAATTGGATTGAAGTGCTGTGTCCTGTTTTGAAGGATCGCCGAACTGAAGTGGCAGAGGGCAGGGCACATTGCTCGCAGAACAAATGGTCGATGGGGCCGAAAAGTTCTGGAGAGGCGACCGCGTACCGGAAGACGTAACGTTGGAAGGCCTTCCACTACGAGGACCGATGACCTGGTGAGAGTCGCGGGTAACCGATGGATGCGAGACACACAGGGCCGGTTGTTGTTGCGACACTTGGGGGCCTAGGTCTAGCAGTGGACGTCTTTCGGCTGATATGATGATGATCTCTGAGCTAGTTATAAGTTAGCTGTTGGTAAAATTGTGGTATTTTGGATGAATTAAAGGCAATCTGCTTAGCTTTCACCCAACTCCCAATCCCGATCAGCTTCCACTCTAACCAGATACAGCTAAGTACCAGGTTTCTAATGAGTCTCCATCAGTATTATTCCCGATCGCAACAGCCCTGAACAAGGACATGTCGATGAATGTATCACACTGCGACACGACCACGCTACGAGCGATATTTTAACACACAGCCACCCAGCGAGACACGGATCAATTAGAAGGTATTACTGCATCCCCTGCACAAATATGTCTGGCTGTTTGTTCAAATAAACTAGACAGTGTGCGGTGTAGACAGAATGTCCACGCGATAACATTTATTGAATGATTTATCTATGGTAAGTTGCAAATGTACGAGTATGATAAGCTCGCGTTTGACCTACCGCACCAGATGGTAAGAGTTGATGTGGTCGGCGATGGAGCACGCTTACCTTGAAGTAACCTATTCACTCTTGAATGGTTGAAGCTATCAGGAAAGAATGAATCCGGTAGGATATTCCTCACTTTAAGTGTACGCACAATAAAAGTACTGCCAAAAAGTTACTTGCGTATGGATGGGAGGTTCACCATGTACCGGTAGCTTATGGTAAGCATTTTACATACGACTGAAATCAATCTCATATGGCAACAGAACTATGAAGTAGTAGAGTAGGAGACCCGGAGTTTGGAAGTGGTGTGACACCCCGTGCTTGGGAAAGCACGTCAAGCCGTGGGTCCTACGCAAGATCTCTCTCCGGTCGTGTCGAATTGCCAACCTATTGGAGTATGAGAGTGATAGTAGAGGGAGTGCATCTGTGATTGAGCACACGCTTGAGGACTACAATATCTCCCGCGTCGATGTATGGTCTCCGTTTAGATTGGCTACCATTGTCGAAATCGGTCAGGAAGACTATTCACAGAAGTTATTGGCTTATAATGATATCAGCTTGTAATTGGAGTTGGTTGGTACCTGAGTTCAACTCCCATCTGTTTTTTTTTTGAGGCACTCTTGCTATGCAAATGTTCAAAGTCAAAACGTTCATTTCAATTAGACCACTAAAAGGCACTTTTGAAAGTCAAAAAATCAGAACAATATCAGTCACCAGTGCAGTGGTCTTTCTGATCCTTATTCACAGTACTTTGACTGTGTGGTGGAGCCAGTAGCTACATACGCCGGCAGTGGGGGCGAGTGATAGAGCGGAGTCGGCGCTCTCGACCGGCCGGGGTTGCGCCCGGCTAACCAGTCACGAGGTAAGAGCGGGAAGCGGATTAAGCGGATTAGAAATTTTTGCCGCAGTTGCATTTATCAGTCCCTAAGATAATCTTTATTTACAGTTATATACATAGAGCAATGGATTAAACTTTCCGGTTGTTACGTAAATACTAAAGTAAACAGTAAAGTGCCGAACTATCCAGCCAGAGAGTGATCTCCCGGGTTCCATGGATTGTCTTTAGTCTAAATAAAAATTTAATCACTATAGCTTTAAGACTTCGTTCCGGACATACTCCATCAAATAAATTCTACTACTTAATGAAGAAAGTTTTGTCTCCAAATTGTGATGACTGTGGAAACACATCATCTACCAGATGTGTTTCATATCTTGATGGAGTGTGTTCGGAATGAAAATACGAGATTCAATGTTTTTGGGTGCCGTAAATCTTTTGATAGTGGTATATGTAACACAATACTCGCTTGTCCAATGTCCGAGAATGCTAAACAGCTGTATGAGTCAGTCTTAAGGTAGATTGTAAGAATTTTGTGTTTTTTTTTGTACTGGGCGATATGGTCGCCCTTTAACCAAATAAAAAAAAATACAAAAAAACAGTGAAGTATGCGAGAAGCAGCAATAAGGCAGGTTTTTTTTTAATTTTCGTTAGCCTACGTCATAGGCTTCAGAATGAGAACAAAAAATATTGTTTTACCGCAGATCCTGTAGGCAGAGCCACAATTGAGTTTTAGATTACAATTCTATTTCCAAATTTAACAAAAAGGGCCTTCTTACGTTCTGTAAATATTACCCATTGGTAGCAGAGCTGACGTCTCGGTTGCACCAAACGTACTTATCGTAGAAATGACGATTCGTTCCTCGCCAAAAGATTTTCAATGATCCAGAAATGACTTCTTTAGACTGCATCTAAAGACCACAGTCTTTTTTAAACAACCACCGCGCCTCAATGCGGAAGCCTATAAATCCATGATCGGATAGTCCCCGCTCCACCCTTTCCCTTGCACCACCGGCTTGTGTATAACGTCTGCGGATTTCCATTACAGGCGCGCCTCCCCGCCCCGCCCGTCCGACACACGTTACTGTTGCGTCACTCATATTTGAGATGCCTATGAATAACAAGCCTCTCTGAGGACAGGGTATTATGGACAGGGACGTTGAGAGGTCAGTTGTATTAACTTAAAGGGATGGCCAACGTTTTTTTTTTTGGTTGATGAAGTTGTAGTCTAATTTTGCTGTTTCTGCCCTTACATGCTAACTGTTAATATTATAAATACGAAAGTGAGTTTGATTGTTTCGCTTTCGCGCCTAAATCGTCGTACCGATTTTGGTAAATGATAGATGGTAGATATGGTTTTTATGAGCTATTTTTTTAAAAGCAGACAAAAGCTAGTTGTTACACAATTTCTTTACGCATAATCTCAATTTGCCACATAAAAAGGAGGGTGTTTATTGATGTAATTAAAGTGATTTGGAAAGAATCTACATCCTAGAAGATATTGTGACACTGCTTTTAGTATGCAAATATCCATTTTGCATACTAAAAGCACTGTCCTATCTGGTCCTTATATAATCTAAGGACACAAGGCACGGCAGTCTGTTACCAACTTCATTGGGATCAAGGCGATTACTGTTAGTAATCGTACACCCTCGCCACTTCGGGAGGACCGAGCCCTCACTACCGCAGCGTCATACATAGCTAACAAACGCCGGGAATCACCACTCTAAACGGAACTACCGCGACCCCCTCAAACCTACTGTTACGGACCACAGCGGGTGACCGATCCATCCGTAGAGGGGTCAACCTAAATTGGACGGTACACAAGCCGCTTCCGACCTTACGTTTCGGGGCGAATCAATTTCCATTTGGGCGCCTTGCGTCGCCGGCGTCACTTGGAAGTGAACTCAGTGGTGGCAACAATAAAGTATAATTTACACTGACACGGTTTTCATCGAGATTTCTAAGGGTTGTTTGTTGAAGTAATACGTGATTTGCGGCGTCGACTTCAGAGTCGATTTTCGTAGTTGCGTGTTCTTATTGTTTGGGTGGTAAGGAGTACTTTAGATGTATTTTTATACGGATGGTGGTAATCCTTGGTGGCGGTTGTTCGTCAAAGTTTAATTAAAAGTTCGGTGGGTGTCGCGGGGCTGAGTGGATAAATAAGCGTCACTGTATTATTAGATTGACGCGTCCGCTCAACTGTTTTGATTTGATGACACGGCGCTTTCCATCGGCACTATGATTTGATTGATAGAGGGGGAGCAGATTGAATTGAGATTCGCTTCGCTTACGGGAGAGCTCTTTGTGTGTCTACAGGATCGATTTAAGTGAGGGATTGATTTAAGGGAAGCATTACACAGATATCTATCCCACTATCTGCCAGTTATTACCTTGAGCCATCTTGGTATGAACTTGAACTTTCAAGTTCGTTTCAAGGTGCTTCGAGCCGGATCACAAGAGTTTTTCACCAAAATCAGTTAATAATCATCAAACTAATATTAAAAATTTGGAAATGCGTTCCTTTGACGCCTAAATTGCTGAACCGATTTTAATGGATTCTAGTACAGAGATGTATGGGGACCCTGGAGACGGTTATTGGCTATTATACAAAAATCCAAGTATATGAACGCGAGCGAAGCCATGGGCAAACGCTTGTTATATAATACAATGCATGTAGATTGAATCCATGATGGTGAGTTTCGTGCAGTATCACACACACTCAAACAAACAGCCATCTATCCAATCGTTTAAGCCAATTAGCCAGCTATTACAGATGGAACAACATCGTCGAATGAACAGTAATAGGTTACAGGAGCAATCATCAAGTCGCCGCCTAGAGTACCCTCCTAAGCCGGACCCGGGGGGATATTTTTATACAACGCCCCCGATTCTCGAGATAAGGATATCCGCACTGGTTTATAAGGTTAACCGGACAGGGAAGGGCGACTTAGTAGTCGGGAGCCGGGTAATATTATTGAAGTAAATACCGTCTCAAGTGGAGGAATATGGAATAAGCTTTTACGGGAGACCTTTAGACGATCATAGGAAGTGGAGATCTGGATACGCATTGTAATCATAAAATGGCGTCCACGAGTAGCGAAGACATTTTACCACGGCGCGAGCAGTCGCATGTATCGTTAGAACAAGCTAGAACAGATGTTTTTTTTTAACTATTTTTTGTGCTACTTAATTTTGCATGCAACTCCTGGAATTGTTTTTGCCTGCGTCTGTGTTTCAGATCGTATACAACCCAAATCTTTTCAAAATTAGAGTGAACAGGCTTTTTGGTAAGCTGGCTCCATCGTCGACTTTGTCTCTGTCATCTCTGACCTAGACTAGAGTCAAGAGCCAACCCATCTCAAATAAAATAACTAGTTATGATTTGATTGATTAAGAAACTTACGATGATTAACAAGGTTCTAGGTTAGATTTTAATAAAATCATTTTACTCAATGACCATGAATTTTTCATGCCAGCAAATGCATCTATCTACAGCCATTTTAATCCCTAATAGATGTCCAAACAGCAAACACATCACGCTAATTTGTCCAACGATGTTATACCAACAATAGATACGTATTGGATTCCATTGAAACGGAGGGCAAACCGCAACATGATCGTCATGAGTTCTATGGAAAAGCGATTTCAAAAGGTATGGAATTACCAATTACGTGCTATCGAACACAATCTGTTTTATTTTTAGATAGCTCGTGGGTGGTGACAGGTATATTCTATTTCATGTACTATTTTCATATTCGTTATATTTTTCTGAATGGAAAGAAAAGAAATTGTCATGGTTACGTTAAGGATTTGTCAAGAGAATAAGAAGCCACTTGTTCCTGCGTAACCATCAGTCACCAAGAATATGAAAATTATTTTTGTTTTTCATTTTGAATTCCACGTTGGCAAAGACCAGTGGGACCCTGGAAATGGCAGACCACAATTATGATTCATCTATTTTAGGGAATACATGATTTATTTATTTTATTGTAATTTATATTTTTCGGAGACACAATATTAAGAGTTAATAACATGATCGTGGCCAATTACAAGTTTTCACAGATAGTAAACAAATACAATTAATTAAACACTAGGTAGTAAGTAGACAATGTTACATTCGCGTTTTTCTATTTTATTATACAATGCAAGTTTATTATTATACAGTGCAACAGTGTAAGTGCTATGTTATGCTATCGAAAAAGTAGTTGCAAAAAGTCTTCTTAAATTTGGACACGCTAGTATTAAAAAGATATGCTACGATTGAGGACCCAACATCCACAGGTGAGAGGCCCTACACCATTACACCTACTAACTCACAGCACACCTCATACAACCTCTTGCCAAAATGTATAACAAACGCCGTAACTCCCATTTCCCACAACATAATGATTGCGGTAGGTAGTAAAGTTACATATAAATTATCGTGGGGCGGTAATTGGCGGGCCGGTGGGGCGCGACAAATCTGACGGCCATTTCCGACGGGTACCGTTACACCCCACCACCCGGCGGCGGGGGCCTGTGTCGGGGTGTGGTGTGAGGAATGAGAGCGAGCGGTATTAACAGGTTGTTAGGATGAGCGGGTAAATACATCATGTTCGGTCTTTCATTCATGAAATTCTCTGAATTTTTTAGCACTTGCTCGATTGAGTTATTGCAAGTAATATAACTTCATCATACATCAGCTTCAAGCCATCAATCTTTGCTTCGATCAAACCTTGCAGGGATACAAATAAGGTTGATTCACAATTCAAGGTTAATCAATATTCGGGCCGTAGTCGGGCCGAAGTTCGTCCGAAGCTCATAAGAATATCAGTGCGTTAATTTTATCGGTATATCGTTCACACACGTCCGTACCCGGACCATGCCCGCGACGTGTCAAGGGGGCTACTCTCTAAACCCGAACTCCGTAGTATTGAACTCCGTATCACCGGATCACGCTCTGGACAAATCCCGGTATCGGCCCTGATATGTGTGGATCATCAACCTTTAATTCACGCGGAACCCGAGGATCCAAGTAATTCCTGTCGCTTGCCGCTCCTCCTACATTCCCGCTATTCGCTCGTGCCTCGGGCAGGCGCAACAAGGAGTCGGGACGGCATCATGCGCGCGCAACTGGATAGGGTGACGATGGTATCGCGGGGTTGCGAGACAGTCCCGCTCCGGCCGGGTCGCAACCCCCGCCGCAGATACTCACTATTTATTACGAAACTCCACTTGTACGGGAACTAAACTCGTGTTTTGGAGGTTTGAGCAGGAAATCGTATTTTTTTTTTCGTGTTTTAGGACGAAAATGAGGATAGATAATGTCGTAGTAAGACTATCAGTTAACTTGCAAGACTTGGAACGTGTCTTCTAGATGCTCTTTAAATTCACATTCTTGTCTTGTTACATATACATCATTAGGAACACTCAACGGCAAGTCTATTGTCCAAGTCATTCGACTTTATTTCGAAGCAGAAAGGGCTATACAAGCATGACAATAGTCGCTTTGTTGGCCGTTTAAAGATACAAATATACTACAAAAGCCACTGCCATGAGCTACAAGAGCATCACACTTGACAAGCCAATGAACCCAATAATTTCAAGTAGCCAAACCGTCAAACGGTCCTTTCCACATCCTCTCAAACGGTCTCAATCCTTACCCTGGACGTAAACAGTCCGTGCCACGTCATCCATCACCGGTCCGGTTGACATTTTGCTCTCGAGCCGGTCAATTAACCCGTCTGTGGCGAGCACGCGACCCCAGGGCCCCGGGGGATCGCGTCGACCTTACGCGTATAATTATCTTTATAGCTACGGGTCCTCCCGCTAAGAGCTGTTAGGTTATAATGATACGGTATTTATTTAAATTGGTATTTATACGGTGACGTATTACATCGAATTTCCGTGACTTATGAAGAATAATCTATCAGGTATCAAGCAGGAAATAGAACAGGCCATGGTTGGGGAATTGTTCGAAGAGTTACTGCGGCCCTGTAACGCAAAAGGCATTACTCTACCAACTAAATTCCACTTACGTTCCGGAGGAACACAGGTGGGTTTTAGTCAGTATGAGTCGAACCTTCAGCTCTGCTAAAAGCGGAAGGAGTCATTTGATGACTTCCCATAAAAATGAGACAGGACAAAACAAGACCAATAGGCACCAAGGGATATACAACAAGGGCCCAGTTGCTAGAGGCAAATCTATCACGTATATATCACATAAAAGAATTGAGGAAATCAAAAGTGATGTTTACCTGGATGAGGGAAGTACGGCGGGCCGACGTTCATCATGGGGGGAGGCGCGCGGTAATCCATCACGAACACTAAACGCACATCACAGACCCAACACTAGCGCCGTTCGCGCGAACATAACACTCATCATTTTCCCCTCACTTTTCGTTTCACTGTTCAATTTCCGAATGTTACAAATATTGAACTCTCCTGGAATACAAAGTAGTGATGCGAACGTTACAAGAAGGTATGGACTATCGATATCGATGCGCGGGCCATTGTGTCCGCGTTAGAGCATTTTATCTCGGGCTGATGTCAATTGGCGCGTGATTTAGCGCGGCTGTCGGTTGGCGCGCATTCTCCTTCAGTCTCGATAGGAGCACTTTATACTCTCAACTCATAAATAATTAAGAGGGCGCCAGGAGCTCGACGGATGAATCGAGCCGTATTCAGTGCGGGCATTAAACTAATTGATGTAAGTATTCCGAGCCGGACTGGTTTACACGCACTTGTTGGACTATTTCTGTATTTATGACGCCATTAAAGTTAATAATGCGAGATAAGTTTTATTTAATAGTTCGAATTATTTAGGTGGTGAGCCAGTTATTTATTTTGTGGTCGTTACGGCCTTGATTAGGATTGAGTGAACTAACAATGTCGTATCGTATACAAAGGAATTTAAAGTATTAAATGTAATGATAATGTCATCTATTCTGATTAGGTTTTTTCGAACCGAGATAGTGCCAGCTATAAAACGCATACATCGGAATTCCTACTAATGAAAATCAGTTCGTTAACAAGAAAGAAAGTCTGAGGACAAACCAAAGCAACTCATTAATTCATTCCGCCAAATAAGGATAAGGAATTAATTTTCAACTGAAATATCGATAAAATTGTCACACCGATCACGTTCGCAGAATCGGAATTTCAAATGTAACGTTAAAAAAGCGTCAATTACGTCTTTCGGTATAATTGAATGGGTTCCGTCGAAGCAGCTGCTCCCGGCCCTGGCCGCTTGAAAAACTGCCCACTCGACAGACCTTCCATTTCTAGTGCTTATTTTTACACAGAATCGATTAAAATTATTTGCGGAGTTATTTATACGAATATATAGAAGTACCTACATGATCGCGCTTTGCACGTTTTTTTTTCGGGTATACGTTTTCTAAAAATGAAATCTAGCTAGATAGATTTATCGCTCCCGAAACCCCCTGCATATTAAATTTCATAAAAATCGTTGGAGACGTTTCCGAGATTCACAAGAATCGCTCGTTTAAAGGTATTTAATGATTTCATGTTTGTAAACAGCTACGGCTAACCAATTAATTATCATAAACATGTGACTGATGAAAGTTGATACGCAGAATTTTGAATTCAGATTCATGGCAGTCATAACATCGATATTAATTATTACACAACACTATTAAACGATTTCAATTAACAGTTACTGAGTTATTTTCGCGTTAGCTTGAAATGCATTTTCCATTAATATAATATTCAAACACAGCCATTCGAATAAAAATCGCCCGCCAATTGTGAGAACGACAGATCAAATGGAAAAAGTAATAAATGGAATCCGCTTTCATATACATACGGGCTTAGGAGAAAAAAACGATTTTAACTACGGATAAAACCGATATGGAATTTATAGGACTGTATTTTTCATTCGGCTTTTGTTCTGGTGACATAATTTTATTGAGCTTGAGTGTATTAGATCGAAGTTGACCTGCTTTTGTAATAATAGGTTAGTCTGTATTTATAGTAGTCAATAGTAATCTGCTGAGCCAAGATCTCTGATATTCCATCGGATTTCTCGAATTATTGATTTCATCCCTGTTGATTCTTGAATTTATAGGATTTGTTATGATTTTCCTTCTGTCTCAACAGCTCTTCGCCAAGTTGAGTAGTCAAGGCTAGTAGCGGGGATGATGGACTATGGGGTGCACCATTTTTACATTACTCTTTTAATGTGGATTCTATATCATTGGGAACTAATATTCGCTATGTCCTAGTGAAAAATAATACGAGTTGAAAAGGTCGCGAAAAGAAGGCAACCCAAGAAAGATTCTGATTTAAAATTTTCAAGGCTTACCATAAAAAGAAAACACAACAATAGCGTGCAAATAGCCGTAGCAAGTCCTTACAAAAAGCTCAGCACATTATAGGCGGTCAGGGGACGATTAAAACGCAACAGGCGCGACCGCAACCGGGTTCCGTGTGTTGCGAGCCCGATGGAGTGTAAGGGGTGACGGGGGGGTCACAGGCAAGGGAGGGAAGGTGGCAAATTAACAAACACGAAGCTCTTCGCCGAGGCACGCACAGAAAGCCATAAAACCACGTATTGGTCAGACGGCGTGTGGCGCTTTCAGCGAGAAGTTTCGCTGTATTAGCAGCGTACGGTATTTTTTGATTTGATTGTGCAAGTGCCATAACTTTGTTTGGTTGAATTTCTTTGAAGAAGTGAGGAATTTCTGCTGTTTCCCACAGGTATGAGATGGTGGAAGTAGAAGCGTTTCAAATTTGAAGGGGTGATTTTTCCAACACCAGGTATTCGTCGTAAGTGAGGGCTACTATAAGACGTCGATTTAATTATTTTGTTAAAAGATATCTAAAGCGATATAACATGAACATTAAAATGGTGCACGCACACGACATGCGACTTCTCTACTGAACGACAACGAAAAATCCGCATTCACAAAAGCTAGGCAGCTTAGTGAAAACAAAGTAAGTAAAAAAGCGCTGCACCGCTAAATGTCGCATGGTATATTTACAAGCAGAACAAACACGGCTCCCAGGGGAGGTGAGGCAGCCTTAATGGAGATGTACGCTAAACTGGATTTGTAAGTGTTGTAATTAAAATAAATTATTTCCAGCGCGGTTTAGTACTGTAAGTGCTTGTTGTGGTGACAGTACTGACTGTTATAACTGACCCACAGGAATAATGCGGTGACGAAATTTTCGAGTGCATAGATGTTGACGGAGAGTATTTCACGCCATTTACGGAAATGGTTCAACACTGAAATACCAAAAAAGGAGCCATTGAATTAAAAATACTTGATAATCAAATATTCCACCCCGAAATGTTGCAAGGATAGACATCTGTTGCTACAACGTCAGTACCCAATTACGGACAAACAATACTCAAGAAACTAGGGACTAATAAATAAAGAACCATTCCAAGTTTAATACAACCAACAAGCCCCTGCTGTAAGCATCAAATATGCATCGCTTAATCGTGCCGAGAAAATCAATAAGCATACTGGAGAGTTTACAGCAGAAGTCCATTTAGAAGTTGGCGAGTATAAACCACAGATGTAAAGCGTAGGAGATGAGCTCCGAAATTTGTTAATACATGCTCAACTTGTGGAATTTAATAACGCAGATACTCTGCCCTGAAGTCTTGCTTGTGACTTGAAAAGATACTGTTTTGTGACGACTCTGATAAAGACAAAGAGCACAACAAATCAACCGTTAAATGGCGTCGACTGTCTGTGAGAACTGTGACAAATACTCATGTTAAGTAATGAAAGAATGTGGAAGTAGCGTTATTTAATTTAATGCCATTGTTTCTATACATGTGAGCAGAATAGTCATACAAACATATGCTTTGTCAGAAAGTTATGTAACAGAAAACAATAAGAAATCGTTACTAGGTCTTATTCATTAATGCAAACTTCAAGGTCGATATCTGGAACTTGATCAATATCGAGCAAGAAGTAATACATTTCTTAAGCTAACAGTGCTACAGATGAGAAAAGGGCTTGAAGAAGCACCCAAGAGGTCCTATTAAATGCTAGGCGACATCGCGGTAGACTAAAGCAAGATGGGACAAAAGGACTGACTCGCAATAGTATAAAACAGAATTGTGTGGAAACGGTGGAGAGGCCTATGCCTCGCAGTAGGGTTATATAGGAAACTCAGACTAGTTAGATTAGAAGCCTATAGCACAATGCATTTGACATGAGAACTGGCGACAGTCCATCTGCTCTGTAACCGCAAGTCTAAACCTCTTAAACTTTACGCGCCGTTCCGCTAAAATTTACAGCGATAGGTAATAAAACACTCATTTTAAACAATAGCAAACACCAAGGTTTATGCTGAGGCTGTAATATTTACAGGCTGTGATTCTGTGAATGAGGTATTGGATCGAGCTGAAAATCGCGGTCATGTCGATAAAATAAAATCAACAAACGCCTTTTTGAATGCGCATAGTTTAATGCGTGTAATACCAGCATGTGGTTGATTTATTGGCTGTAATGACTGACTATGGCAGTGATACTATCGACTAGATTTTGCCCGTGACTAAGTCCAAATGGATTTCAGAGAGCAGGGTATAAATTATTCTCAAAAAAACTTTTTCTTACATAGGTACATCCAATATATTGTCGTTGTGTATGAAATGCAATGTACTGAAAGATAATACGGCTCGAGTGGTCTGACCCACGCGGAGCGAAGCTTACGTTATTACATCTGAATAGAGAAGACAACGAGTAGCATACGGCATTTCATTTCAAGATGTTTCAGTGTTATGAAACTTCATGTGCACCAAAAATTGCTATTTATTTTCAAACTATAGCTTCTGAAAGCGGCCGCGTGAAAGACGAAAATTATCCTAAGAGAATATACTCCCGGGATAAAGTTCTTAGTCCTCTTCCAGAACATAGTTTACCCATATGCCAAGTTTCACACAAATCCGTTCAGCCGTTAAGAAGTAAAGTGGTAACAACATGGCAGGCAGATGGACAAAGCTACTTTCGCATTTATAGTATTAATAATAGTATTTAGTAATTTCATGGATAGTATGGACATACGCTTCTGTTTTTCGCATTGGCCGGAAGACCAGTCTTGAGAAGTCGTACCTCGTTAAGAGGGGCTACAAAGGATACATAAATATAGTCCTGTATTGACTGGGTTGGGACATGGCGCTCTAACCAAGTGAAGTTATTACTAGTACAGTCATTATGTTATAGTTTAAATGTGAGCCTGTCTTTTTCGTCCTAGAGTTAGCTAGGGGCATGAATGGCTGTTGTTGGGCAAAGCTTCCATTAGATTGTTTTTTCTTCGGATCTTGCTTCTGCACCTTGCTTATAATCCTCAGCTGTGCAATAATTCAAGTTCACATTATTACTAAAAAAAAGCGCTTATGAAATGGCATTATTTAGGAAGAATATTCCGATATGTTCTTTGTAAAAAACATTTTATTCAGATGTATGGCTTAGTAAGGTCGACACAATCAGCACATTAATCCTCACACCCCGTTGTCAAGGAATATTCTCACATTCATCCAGTAAGTGGCCATTTGTGTTTACGCGTCTATGATTTGTATTGTGTTCTGTCCCATTTCTGATATTTTATCAATTCGTCTTATGTCTTGGATTTATAATGGGGCAATTAATATTAATCTTTACACGCTGAGTAATCAGAATAAAGACCAAATCTAGGATATCCTGTTCAGTTCAAAATCTCTCTGGATGACTTTGTATTAGATTATCATCACCTGCCTTTTCCAAGAATGTTGGGATCGTCTTCCAGTCTAATTCGATGCAACTGGATACCAGACATTCACATGAAGCGGCTTCCTATCTGATCTCCACAACTCAATTACTAAAGGCCGGTCTCAATAAATTCAAATGGTCAAATTAGCTACCAACAGTAGTAGCTTAGCAGTAGAAACGTCATGTGTGAAAGGCAAACATGACGTTTGTAGCTAATTTGACAGTTGGTTAAAGGTATTGCAACCGGCTGTTAGTATTTGATATATCAAGATAAATAACCAATCATAACAGATCAGTCTAGCCAGAAATAATTAGTCAAGAACAATCCCATTCCGTCCTATAACAAGTTTCAAAGTACGAAGAGATTGTCCGTGGTTTGCGATTCTCGTGGCGACAGCAGCCGCGGCAGAGTGCCGTCGGGGGTGACAGCCGCGACGCTAATACCTCCATTATTAAAACATAAACTGTGGCACTCGTCCCGACGCGATGCCGGCGCGTGGCCACCCTACACTCTACTTATGCGATACAATTTCATCACTTTGCTGAAGTAATTTATCGCTTTTTTATTTTCAGTGCAATTAAAAATAAACTTTGTATTCCATTAGAATTCATTCACAACAATTTATTTAGGTTATCACTTTCAAACAAAATCACTCAAAAAAAAAACATTATTTACATCGATGCCGATGTTGCAACACGTCACATCACTACTGCACAGAACAGCGCGGCACACGTGCACTCATTAGTGCGCCCGACGCCCGACTGACGACTGACACAACACAAGCGTCCACTGTATTGCGCATGCGCTACAAATTAACTCTCCACCACTCAAAGATAGACTTTGTCACGTCTTAAATAAGGGCTATTATGGTAGTTGGTGGAGTGCAGACACCTGTATAAACGTGTAGGGGTCGGAAGTGCGCGGTGCAGTGTCATTTCCACTCTTTCCACGTTACTTCCCTAATAAAAATGAGATTTGCCCCGCGGCGGGCGCGCTTCGGTAACACGATTACGCTTGCATCGAAGGGCTACTGGGTTTGGCTAAGAGCGGCGATAAAAGTAGATATCGCTAAAACTAAGATAGCTATTTTTAATGGTAAACTTTTTTTTATCGACATGACGTTCTTTTTTTTTTCTCTCTCTCCATACCATAATGAACCACATTTAGGACTTTACTAGACGAAACACAGCCCTTAATTATAACAAGTATACAATATCTAGCTATTGGCCTGACGGTACCTTAAAATCAAGTTTAAAATAGCTGCCAAAGCTGTGAGATCCGTCAACACATTTGAGCACATTCAGGCGATAATTATGAACCGTTGCCTATAAAAATATTATCCATCCGTCTGTTCCACCACATGAAATATATTAAACTTCCCAAAATAACACACCGTTGACAGAACCGCGTGATTTATCTGACTGAGAATTACGTAAAACTTTTAATGAAGTACTTGGTAGTATTAATGGGTGGGACTTCATTAATTAGAAATTCATTGAAAGAAAAAGAGAGCGAAGTATGCTAATTCGGAACTTTGTAAGATTTGCACAATTCCTGGGATAATATGTCTTTTTGTGAGTATTAGTGATGGATCAACTGAGTCCAAAATGACTTCAAACATGATCAATCTGTCTAACCTTTTCCCAACTTATAGGAATCGACTTCTAATCGAATGGATGCATCTGAGTAGAAGTATGTTAGGAGTGACTTCCAATCAGACCTCCACAACCCAATAACTGGCAAATACGACACCTTTTGGCAAGACTGGTGTCAGATGTTCTAGCTTCCAACTATCCATAACGTCTGTCGAAGAAGTGTCCTTTAGATAGGAGGCAGTACAAGTATGCCAGACTGTTGGGTGTTAAAAAACAGCTGAAAATATTAAATACTTAACTTTTGAACGCCAGAGCATAAACGCATCGGCGTGCCCGCGACGCCAAGCCAAAAATTCGCCGTACTTTTTGTCACATATTTGTGACATTTAGCGTACAGGGGTACCGGGCACGCTCGCTTGTCATCTGTACGTGACAATGGCGTTCAAAAGGTTAAAACCCAAATTTAAAAAAAACTTTTCAGTTCGTATTAATTCACTCAAAAGGTACTTAAAACTTCAAAAAACTATCGATAAAAACGTACCACACCACATCACTAACGGACTCAAAGACCTGTTATTGAGTTATAATGTTTCAATTACACAGTCTAGATTTATAGATCGCGCATTCGCCGTCGTGCGCCGTTTATGTGCGATACGTACGTACGTACCCGCACGGTACGGCTTTGTGCGATCCGTAGCGCGGCGATGCGAAAACATTATATTTGCGATGCCGAGTCGAGTTCCACGTTATTATAGTGCACACTCATTAATGCTATTTGAGCTTGTTAGCCGGTGCTTTCAGGCGGTAATGAATTTATCAGTGATGTGGAGTAAAGTATTTTAATTAGAGAAAATGTAAATTATGGTTCCCTGTCGGGGTCTGTGTTTCCTGATGGTTACAACCTGGGGCTCTTTGTCAAGAGTGAACAGGTTACTTCTAGGCAAGCGTTTTCCATCGTCGACCACATCATCTGATGTTTGCTTTCCATCAGGTGAGATTGTGGTCAAACGCGAAAACCTGGGCCCACGTGGTGCATTTAGACCCACTCCATCTGTCAGAGAATCCTGTGTCTCAGCAGTGGTTACTTTATCGGCTACGATTTTGCTATGTTATAGAATGTAAGTGGCCAGAGAAGGCAAAGAAGAAAAAAAATGAAAAATTGGACAATTTCAGAGTGATAATATTAGTTTTAAAACTATAAACACATATGCTCAATAACTGGAAAATCAGTACCGTAAATATCGCGGAGCGGGCGGAAATATACCGGAGAGCAGTAAGCAATATATTTGTTTGCGAATATTTAATAAAAAATCAAGCCGTATATAGTGAGAGTAGTTTCACGACCAGTGCACATTTCAGCGAAATTGTTCACTGTCAAACGAAGAAATTTATGAATATTCATGTGCCTGGTTCCGGGTAAAAAAACTGAAAGCTTTGCTGCAATCGAGGCCGTATTTTTGGTGAACGGACTTCCAACTGTGCTGTGTACTTATTCTATGCGGGTTTTCATATCAACGATGTGTTAGGCCCAGCTAAAAAAATTTGGGCGAAAATGCCTAAGGGAGAGGACACACGATGTAGTGCGGAGCCTGAGCGGTGCCCCTGCGTCATGATACATACAAATGTCTAAAGTATACCACACGGTGCATTGCGGCGCCGCAACGCACGCTCACCAGAACAAGACCAGGGTGTATACATGGAGCGGCACCGCTCCGACGTCGCAGACCGCAGATTTAGATATGGGTCGTACTTGCAAAATCGCAAGCGTACACTACAATGGTACCGTTGCGGCGCCGCAATGTTATTGCGACGCCGCATATTACGTGTGGACGCTCATGCGGCAAAATGGTTGCGGTGCGGCGGCGCACCGCACCTTGAGGCCTCTCCCTAAGGCATTAAGTCCGCTTTTCGTGGAGTGTTTGACTAGTACATAGTGTTTTAATAAATTGTTTAATGCCTCAAATATCGAAATGTACCACCAATCTCAATCATACAATCGGTCCTATTCACATATCCCTACTTGTTCTTGTTTTATAGTTGCACTCATCACACAAAACACCAAAAAAAAAACATCGACACATTTCACACTCACTATCCCATCCCTACACAATCCGACTTCAACACAGCACTCGTATCATCGCGCCACTAGTGCTGCGACACATACCTATCGCGCCGTATAACCGGCGTAGCGCGTACATTGGTACAACACACGGCCGGGGTACAAGGTGCGGGGCGGATCGTGCCCGGTCGCGGGCCCCCGTGCCTGTGTAACTAGTGAGGATACGGCCGCACTAACCGCTGCGGTGAGCGCATGCGTCCTGCGACCGACGAAGAGCTAGGAATGGTTTGGAGGCGACGCGGTATTTGACTTTTTTGATTTAAAAAAAGTTAAAAAATTATGGCAATTTTTTTGATTTCGCTCGAAATCAGTACTGTATTTTACTGTGTTTGAAAGAATATGGATGAATTTGAGTGAATACTTACGGAAATGGAGAAACAAAACTCACCTGAAACAAAAAAATAAGCTTATTAGATTTCTAAAATAAACAAAATATTTTTATAATGGGCTTATACAATAACTTAATCGTCATATTATGAACATGTATCATCCTAATAATATTGGTAATTCATAAAATTGACAGCATCTAACGGGGCTTCTGAGAATTCAGCCTCGTTGTATGCCTTGCCAAGGAAAAGGTCCAAGACCTCAGGGTTGTCCAAGAAAAAAAAAATATAAACTGTTTAAACGTTGAGATTATTGAAGACTTGTCAAATTCATTGCATTTCACATGTCTAGAAAGTGTTCCTATACAATCTAAGGTCCAATTGAAAATTCATAACCGCGACCTCATCCACTCAGGTTACAGAGTCAATGTATCGCGACTACTCCCGCCACAGTTTTCATTGGCTTGCCACCCCCGCAGTTCTGGATGGCTAATTTTTTTATGCCAAAAAAAAACATTTTGCTGCGACCTAAAAATTATTTGTTTCTTATGGCAAGAGGTAGTTATGTAATACCTCAATGATTTACTTAAATGGTCACATTTCAGTAAATAATTGAGATATTACATAACTAGCTACCGGTTTCAGGCCAACACAATCGTAATTCTGACTAATATTACAATACGAAAGTGAGTTTGTTTGTTCCCTCTTCACATCTTAAACTCTGAACAGATTTTGATGAAACTTGGCATACGGGTAGACTATGTCCTGGCATAGAAAATATGATACTTTTCATCCCGGGTATCCCGGTATGTTCCGTTGGGATCATTTTGGACTTTCCCGCGGGCAAAGCCGCTTGCGAAAGCTAGTCGAATATGTACTTAAACCCAATCAGGGAGATACCAGTAGTAGTACGGTGAACAATTCAAATATCCGCTATCGTCGCATGAAGGTGACAGCACTTCAAATAACCAACCAATAGCCGAATGTTGTTCCACGTATCTGCATTGTGTAGTACATACGTACGTGCTAGTGATGTGCCGACAAAACCGTTCGGAAATTCGATATCGATAGATTGTTAGTCAGTCTGTAAATCACTTTGCAACAAAACTAGGTTTAAATATTTTGTTTCTTTTGAATAGTTTGTGTATACATATGTTGTTTGTTCATTAGAAATGTTCAGATGTGTGTTGAAATTAATCATGGTCTGACATCAAATGTCAAACTCGTTCATATTTGAATGAGTACATTCAGAAATGCTACATTATTAATAAGAAATCACGAATTTTCCGCGAGTTCATCTTTCGAATATAGTTAAAAAAACAATCCATACTTATAAATGTGAAAGTAACTAGTCTGTTGTCTACCTTGTCACGTCTTAATGGCTGAAGGGATTTGGATGACACTTGACAAACAAGTAGACCATGTCCCGGAATAGGACATAAGATACTTTTCATCCCCGAAGTACACCTACTCCCTTGGTATACTACTATCATTTTCAACTTTCACGCGGGCGATACCGTTGACAGGATAGGCAGGCTAGTCATTACAAAATTGTCAAAACGAGGGACAACCGAACAAACCGATTTAAAGGGCAAACCAGTCATAGTACTGATGTCCCTAGGTGACACATGACAGAGTCTAGTCCGTCACGCTGTATGAAGACAGTGTCTCAGCTAAAGACCGACCGAAGGTACGGTTTCGGTTTCAGTTTCGGCCCAAAAATCTAGTTTCGGCAACAGTTTCGGTTTCGGCCAAAAATTGACCGAAACTCAGTGTTCGTCATAGTTTTTCACACGGTAAATAGTTTCAAGTTAAATTAACATAAATAAATCATTATTTATCCCATTTAATTTGTTGTTGTGTTTTTTTTAGAAATTTTAGCTGTAATGTTTAAAAAATAACCAACTACAATAAAATCTAAAGCAAGTTAAGTAACGGAAATGCTGAAAATCCAGTTTCGGTCGGACACTAGTCTCAGCTCTAAAGAGCAAACTGATGCATCAAAAAGCGTCGACAAAACCTCTCTCAACTCCTAACTTTAACTCCCAGGTCTAGTAGCTCGATGGGTGCTACAGAAATACATACACGTGTGTATGGCAACGCGACAGCGCTGCTCTGCTAATCACGAGGAAACTTTGTCCCCCCCCTACTCCCCCCTCCCCCGGTAGTGGTGCGAGCGATATCGATATCAAAGTCCTTTTAGATTGCCTCTACTATAGGTAGGCAGCGATTTATAGTCGCTAATGTGTTCGTAATTTTGCGATCATATCAGTAGGGTAATGTTTGGTGATTGATCAATAGACGAACTAAGGGATGAATTGAATGTTTCAGTGTAGAGGTTTTTGCAATGTTGTAATTTTAGTAAATGCTTTTGTTTTTAACTGCTTTAGTTATTTTTAATTCGCAAGCAACCTGACTTTTAATAAAGAGTTTTGTAAAATGTCTAGGAACGTTACAAATATTTCCGGAGGAACTGTACAGTACAATATTGTTGATTGTAAAAATATATTTGTAGTATTGATATCTACATTTTACAATGCGAACCCCTCATCAAATTTTTCACTAACCACATAAATTCTTAAAGCCAAGCACATCACTAGCAGCTTACCAAAAAAGCCAGTCGACAAAAAAGATCGGAATAAAAACCGACAATCGAAATCCCAGCACTACACAACTACGCCAGGCGGGGAAGTATGCACTACGTCAGAAAGTCTACGTGAATAATTTGAAACGGACGACTGAGCGTCGAGGCACGGTCGCGTCGTTGTGGCGCTCAACGAGGCACGGAACTGCAGAAGGACTACTAACAATGTGTGATCTGGCACACACACATAGAGAATCACAAATGTATAGGAATCTTGAATGGGTAGTGCTGATGCAATTTGTGGGCTCGTTTTTATACCCTTCGGGGTTTTGAGACTTGTAAATGTGTGCCGAATGGATAGAAGCAAGATTTCTCGAACTTAATGTAAAGCTAGAAGTCAAATGAACCGTTTTAGACCCATTAATACAGCCGGTCGATTCTGTAAACATGTCGAAGTGAAGGCTTGGGTGTAGTGATCACGAGGTGAGCTGTCAATCCATATAATCAAGAAAGAATGACAGCTCACTTTGTGATCACGTGACATCTTAATTATATGGATTGACAGCTCACCTCGTGATCACTACACCCAAGCCTTCACTTCGACATGTTTACAGAATCGACCTGCAGGTCTATTTAACTCTGCAGACTTAACAGTGTCTTCTAGGACACAATCTTAGTTTCTAGCGACCCACAATACACCTCTAGTATATCTAGACACTACTATATTGACGCCACATTCATGCTACTGCCAGTTTAATCTCGTAAAAGATGACAGTCTTTTGATATGATTCTGACTGCGAGAAGGCTCCCAAGCGTACGAGTCTTGTATGCCAGTCGCGCGTTCCATGCTTTTCATTTTGTCGAATAAAAACTTTAATTCTGGGTTTGGGGAATGGCGACTATTCCGCCATGTCGCCTCGAAATGTCCTCGAAAACAAAATGGGACCACCATTTTGTTTTCGAGGACATTTCGAGGCGACACTGCGAATATAGGGACCTTCTGTGGCCTTCTTATTCTGCGGTAACAGCCAACTCTGCAGTTGAATTAATAATACCACGTCAAGGGGCGCGTTTTATACGTATTTACGATTCGAACCGCTGTAAAGGGATGTGGCTGGTCTGACTATGCGTGGACAGTCTCAAATGTACAATGAACGATCTTATTCTGGGTCGGCGACAGGTTGAAGCCTTGAATATACAGCCCTCGTAAAAAGACACCTTAAGCGCTGCTTTTGTTGACTCTTAACAATATTAAAAGTTTCCGAACGACATTGTCAGCGTGTTGGAATTTGTTGAGCCGCATCTGCAGTAGCGCAACGACTGAAACATTATCATATTTGCACAAATATTTTTACGAAAGTTTTATTTGAAAAGTTGGTTTGAAATAGCTTTAAATTTAAATGTGATTGGCACAGGGAATAGCACCTTAGAAAAAGTAATAAAGAATCACATATTATCATCAAGCAAGTTGGTAGAAACTACAGAGTACAGACCGCCACATGCTCTAAGTCACAGTCATTCGTTACGCCGACTTCCATCTGTGCAATTTTCCAGGAAAAATCTCAAGATGAACTGATCCCAATCTTTTGATACAAATCTGCATTATGGCATAGGCTACGTTGTTCAAGAAAAATACATGCTACCCTTGGGATAAACCGAGGAAGAAAGCTAGTTACTTATACCTCGAGCAGACTCGCTTTAAATCACAGTCAAAACCGCTACCAAAGCGAATAGGTTCCAGTCGATTCCTCCGTTGAAAACCATCCCATCCCTTAAACCGACCGTTTCATCGCAAACGTTCGCGCCGACTTCTTTTCCGCAACCATTACTCGTCTACATTTCCTTAAGACCCCTCCGCACAAAATCCACGCCACTTAACGTCTCAATCGGTACAATAACAGTCTGAAACGGCCCAATTAAAATCTGCCCCGACGCGTTTTCCAACGGTGTTGAAAAACTGCGCATTTTTCGTAAGGTTCTGTGGCTGTGTTTACTTTTCCTATTGGAGCTTTTGCTTTCTTTAATTTTGTTGGTGGGAGGGCGTTGTGTAAGCATTTTATGGATTTTATCTTTAGTTCTGTAATGATTGTATGGACAAGGAATAGGAGAAAATGTTCGACGGGCTTTGAAACAGAAGATCTGCTGCTTACTTGCTTAAATCTACTTTGAAACAGTTACAAAGTCATGTAGTGACTACTAACTTACAGCCTTAAGGAAAATCATGATAATTTAATCTTCAAAAGATCTTTAGGGTAAAACCAGCATAGTTGCCCCAGGGGTATAGTTGCCTCGATTTTAATTACTCTAGCTTCGCGGATGAATCACATGTTATTTTATTTATCAATCGAGAGACTTTACAACGACCACTAAGTAGACCGTGTTGCATGTGTCTGTGCGATTGCATGGGAAGGCAAGGTGCGATCAAAGTTTTTGCGCGATAAAAATCTTCTTTCTCGGCGGGGCACCTATCCTAAACGTAATTTACATGGATTAGGCAACTAACCCCATATGGGATAGATGTCACAAAATTTAGAGGTCGACAAAAATCGCCAATATTCTGGAAATATCAAAAATAATGTTCTTTACTTTCACAAATTTGAAGATAATAAACCAAAGTACCTACCCGTTTTATGAATAAAGTGACAACTAACTAAAAATATAATAATTATATATTTTTATAAAAAGTTTGGCAATTATCCGGCTTTTACCCTATATACCTAATCCAGAATCTTTCCCAACTCCACAATACTCTCCAATAGCTTAATAATCGCGTCCGATTCTCAGATTATTTGCGGAATCTTAAAATTTCGGCTGACGGCGTTCATTACTGGCCTAGCCGTCGGGGGGTCGAGAAAAAAACGAATTTGGCCCGTAATCTGATGAACGCATAATTTCATTAGCCCGGGCCGCCTCGTAAAGCGGCCCGCATTAAATAAACCCTGAACCAGGTCGTATTTTAAAAAGTAGGAGCAGGCAACTACCGGTGGATCGGATTTAGGTGAGATTTAGTAGTGAAAGGAGTTTAAGATGTAATTAAATAATTTTGCATTGCTTGAAATTGTAGATATAATCAGCAGTATCCCAACGGCCTATTGTAACATTACACTGGATAGTCTTTATAGTGTCAGTAACAAATGCGAGGGTAGTTTGAATTTTGTATTTGACAGATTAACTATTGCCCGCGAATACGTCTAAGTGAAGTTCAGATCGGAATAAAAGTACTTATTCTATGTGTCAGGTTATAAACAGTACCTATGTGTGGCAAATTTCATTCAAAGGTTTCCGGTTCGATTCGTAAGATTAGGAAACATCCATCCTAAGATTTTATAATTTTGTCATACATGTCGTATTCAATAATCAGTATACAATTTTTATTCAAATGAGGATTTCATATTTTAAATACTAATCTAACTATATACACTTAAAATAAAAATTAAAACTTCTAACTGAAATATGGCGTCAAAAAACTCTTCCACATCGCTATCGACTGGAAGTGAGCCCAAAAGACTGGCGGCATTGCCACGTTGTATGGCAATGCTTATCCTCTGTCCGAGGTAAAAGCCAGCCCTTGGGTCACGCGAAATGTCAACTAAGCGTTTAGCAAGTTCTTTATATAACGCATGAGCACTCGGACCCCACGGTCCAAGAGTTTCAACCCTAAACGGCTCGAAAACATAATTGCCAACTAGGTTAATGGACATTGTTATAATCAATTAGACAAACTATAATGAAGATATCTAACTCTCCAACAAGATGAAACACCGCAGTCAAGCCAGACAATTTAAGCCGCAAATAATTTCCCCCGGCAAACAAGTCAGTGCGGAGTCACATAGCGAGGTCCGACAGCTAGCGGACATCGCAACAGTCCGCGCCCCGCATCGGTACACCAACGCGCATGCGCCACGAAGCGCGTGTCCATTGAATATACGACACACGACATGTCCCAAATCTATCTAATACCTTTAAACAAGCAATTCTTGTAAATATGTATAAATATAATCTGAATCTCGGAAACAGCTGAGATTTTGGGGGCGATAAATCTAGTTAGGTTTCATTTTTAGAAAACGTTTTTATCAAAAACAAAAACCATCATCGGTCATCCAGGTACTAATATTATATGCGACGTGACTTTTTTATTCTTCACACTTTCACGCTTAATAGCCGAACCGATTTTGTTGAAATTTAGTACATAAATACATGGAACTGTAAAGACGGTTATAAGTTAGTTGTTAAATAAAGCGTGGCCGTTGGGATCCTTTGATAGCCTTTGCCTCCTCTGCTAACAAAAGTAGGAGAACCTTCTTGTAACTGCTAGTTGGAAGTAACAGGCTAGATAAATTGGAATTCAACGTCTTTTTTTTATTTAATATAGGTTTGCTCTTGACCCTAGTCTAGGTCATAGACAAAGACAAAGTCGACGATGGAGCAAGCTTACCCAGAAGAAGCCTGTTATTGAACATAAGTCAGTTGATGGCTGGCATAGCGTACTTTTTAGTGCTTCGTACCAAAAAGTATGCTTTTGTAAGTCTGCGACCAAACCAACGGAAGAGAGCTTTTTTACTGGGGCTGTATTCAGCCGCAGTTACACTATTCAAGGTAAACTTCAGATGAATTGCCTCTGCTTAGCCTCCACTTTCACCTTGGGTAGCTTTATACGAGTCGGACGAATCCCGTGTCCTACGTGTAATGGAAACGCATTCCCACTACACATAGCGACCTGGGGATTAAGCGCTCGTAAAAAGGGGGTAGCACGGCAATAACGTCTTGATGCACAAACTCGATTTAACCGCCAAACCTCGCCCTAACTAAAACGAACCGTACACCGTCGACGGAAAGTTTAAAGTAGCTTGAAGATGCTCTTGGCAGTGTTTCAACGATAGTATGACACATGTCCATTTAGGAAGACCTTCAGCAGTTCCGTTTGTTTGGCATCATTTCTTCTGTTATTGAGGGGAGAGTCCAAATTGTTCGTATAATTTACCGCGTTAGTGTCCCAGTGTTTACATTAGGGGGAGTGCTGGCAAAGTGGACTATCTCAGAGTGCACACGACCGTATCGTTTTCCTTGTCGAAGGGAACGCAAACAGTGACGTATCGTTGTAATATAGATGATTTATAACAGCTTATATCTTTATGACAAAAACGATTTTTTCAGTGGGACTTGAAGAACAAGAATGGTTGAAATAGCTATCGGTAAGTCTATCGGCAAACAACCTGTGAAGAAAATGATCATCTACCATTTCCACTCCATTAAAAAACAAGCGTCTCATTATTTCTTCCCTTTAAGCTGTTGATATCAACATTTCACCCCTGTACACAAAGTCAACCCCCGTGAATACGTCCCTAATGGCTCGGGTTGCTAAGGATTTTGAGGGAGACGTCTTGCTTCACTGAGTCCAATAATACCTTTCAATTTAAACATCTGACTGGAACAGATAAAGAAACAGGAACAAATTAATTACATCGAGAAGGCAACTTTCCAAGAAAGGACTGGCATCGATACTGAAAACACTATCCTATTACGAGGAGCTTTCAACGATATCCACGAAGGGCCAACCAGTCAACTAGAACAAACCTTATAGATAAATAAGTACGTCTTTCAACTTCCGAGAATATTAAAAACAGACCTCTTTCAGCGTTCGGAATATGTAGATATAACGAGATTCCCCCCAACAAGTTTCTTGAGCTAATAACAATTTCCCGACGCTGGCCGACTCACAAAGAAAGCTCTCGAGCTAGTGTAGCTACTCGCGTCTCGCACTGACGGTACACAGAGCAGTAAATACTTGGCGGCGAGTCGACACGCCAGCGGAATACTGAGTGGAGTGCCTTTGAGTGGGAGAGTAACTCGTACGAGTGAGCGGGCTAGTGGCGAATTTATATGAGGGAGTTAGTGTTGCAAGTTCTTATGCTAGCAGTCAAGTCAGGTGGACACGAACCCTCGTAGACATTCGGTAGAAAGTGTCAATTACGGCTCGGATCAAAGGACCAAGATGGCGTAACATTAAGTCAGACATATGAACATTGCCATACATTTGTCGTTAGCGTCTGGCGTTTAACGCTACAGAACTTTTTTGTCTTGGCCTGCAGGACATATTAATACTTACCAACACATAATGGGACGGCTGACATTTGTCCAAGCGAAATGTCAAAGACAATGGAGACTGATTACATGTAGTTGCACAATCAGCCCATCATATTTATTTAGTACAGTGTACAAACAACGTTGAAGTACATTTCGTCGTGTCATTGATGAGGCGAGACAGGCGATGGGCGCCAAAGGTACGCTGGCTGAATACTGAGTGAAATGGATGCGTTTGTTTCGTAATTGTTGCTTGCAGAAATTCGAAACTTATCTGATAATTATAATCCTTTAATTAGTGATTTGTGGATCTAACACTAATTTTGCCAAGGGGCACAACCCAGTTACTGGGATTTGCAGGCCAGATAGGCAGTCGCTTCATGTAAAACACATGTATTCAGCTGTATCCAGTATTTAAGCCGGGAAGCCGACCCCAATATAGTTTGATTTGTGGATAAGAAAGACAATAAAGTCGGATAGAAAGGATGCTGACCCCAACGTACTTGGAGAAACAAATGGAAAAAACTTGAAACTTGTGTGAAATTTTTAGGATAATGAACCTAACAGCAGGGGCAATAAGAGCCAAATATGTTCTTGGGGGGAAAAGGCCAGGCAGATGATGAAAGACCCACAGCTTCTACCCATTTATATTTTTGATGAAGAAACTCGTCAATTTATTTTTATTGCCCATACTTTCTCTTTTAAAAAGAGTCACCATGACAGACGATATTTTAACGATACATTTTGATTTGCATTCTTCTTTCTGCTCTTGTCGCGTTAAAATTGCCTTAACAAACTTAAATTTATTGACTCATTTACTGCCATGGCTATTAAAATACAAATACTTTAACACCAACAACTCAACCGACAACTATTCAGAATTCGAAGCGCGTTCAAACGCGTCTGCTAACGGTCCCCCGCTCGTTAAAAGGGTAGACTGTACAAACTCCGACTACCCTCATACGTCGAGGTTCTGTTGGCATACGTCGCAAACTGTAGATAACCGCCGGTTTAATGTGCTGCGCTGGTAATCTTTACATTGTGCGAGCTCTATCTGGAGGTTTAACGTCGTCTTGTTTATGTAAGTGATGTCAGGAGATTCGTTGGTTTGTAATATGACGGTTTGTTGTATGTAGACACAAGAAGCCTTATTCATATTAAAAATGCCACATGATTAGTTTAAATACTGCTAACCAGTTCAATGTAGTTCGGTTTAAATAATTTATTCTCATAAGAACAATACATAGGTTCACTTACAATGAGATACAAGTAATTGTTTATATCTAAATAAATACGTTTTGCCTCCGATGCGTGTTGGTGAAGTTATACAAAACAAAGATATGGGAATTATGTAATTGCTAACATTTAATATGCGGTATGACTACATTTCATAAACGTAATTTCTCAGCTTTAGTTTAAATCTGTTAATATTATCACAATATTTTACGTCATTTGGTAGGTCGTTAAACAGCTGTGCTCCTTCGAACAATATGGTTTTTTTACCGTAGTTTGTCCGAGCTTGTCTTCGTTGTAATTTATTTTCATTTTTAGTGAGATGAAGAATTTAAAATGTGCTAATCAGTATTTAAAGTAAGTAAGTCTTATGGTTAGATCTTTTAATGAATAAGCCAGAAGATCTTTTTGAACTATTGAGTGCTGCTAAAAATCGGTTATTCTTACCATTTTACATCTTGATGTCCATGTGTAAAATCAGCACATAACAGAAAACAACATTGAATGCCATTGCAAAACTATTTATCAAAAACATCAATAACCAATCTTAAAATAAGATACAAGAGCCGCGTTGTGTTGGTCGGGATCGATCGTTGCATGCATACGTATACGCATACGTACGATAGTTCCCAGCACAGAACAAATACGTACAGAAGGACGACTCCAAACAACCAGCGAAACGCACATGCACACATAAATACGCTAGGAAGTGCACAATAGCGTCTAAATCGAAAGGAAGAATTTATGAAGAAAACGTATTGCGCTGGCCCCGTAGAACAAGGGCAGATAGTTTGATATGTTGACACAAGATACAATTCACGTACAGCGAGTATAAGCACACTCGCGACCGGCATTTTTTTTAATCGTGTAACGTACGATGTGTGTGTCGCCTGTTTTCGACTTCTGTACCTTTCTATTCAGTGGTCCCACGTTGGGCGCCCGTTACCGGAATAGACAAGCCGAGGCAGAGAATGCAACTCGACGCTCTGTGGCGTGTTGCGCCCGTCAGAGGCTGCGAGAGCTGAATCGAAACGAAATTAATCCCGTCTACAAATAAAATTCTGGAACTAAAATGTTGCATTGTGTTTTAACTAGACAAAGGATGGAAATTATTAATTAAAATATCGATCGATCTTTATATAAGTTGGTTCTGGTATTATATCTTTTTCACATCCTGCTTTTGGTTAATAGTAATGCAACATTTATCTCCTACTAAATACTTCCTCTTCACACGTGTTTGAAGCGCATCATGCTAGGCTTTTCGTTGAAAAACTCGATTTGACGTAAGACTAAAGTTCAAAATAACGGAATTAGGGTAGCAGCTCTGAAATATTTGTGAGCAGTACACTTGGCTGAACGTAGTGATATAAGATGGAGTAGAGCCCTTACTAAATTATTCCAGAAATACGGCGGAAGGAGAATCGGCATACCAACATCCAGATCGGTGAATGACATTCAGAAGATCGAAGGTAAAACCTGGTTGAGGTCGATACACACACACCAGGGAAGCATGACATATAAGTTAAGAGGCTTATACTCACACATGGGTGCAACAAGGCGGCGAATGGTGATGATGAAACAACCGAACTTTCCCGATACCCGAAACATCATCTGCAGCAGTCTGGCAGTGGCCAATATTGATGTCGATTAATCGATTGCGGACCCAAGTTGGCCGCTATAAATAATCTGGCTAAATGGGAGCTTCCTCTTCCCAGAGCCATTGTGGAGTCCCTTCACAGGAAATGCGTCACCTCGTTAGTAGCCAGTCGTGTCTTCCAGGATTTAAACGAGGCCAATAATACTGGACAGATTGCTTAATACTGATAGGAACACGAAAAGAATAAGATCACGAAAAGAAAAAGATCATGTATCTCTACACAGGATGTCGACTCACGACAGTTCACAGTACGCAACGGCAGACATTACAACCCTATACCTCTGGCACTCGTATCTGCGAGTGTTTAGCACTAATGCGAGCTTGTGGTTAGCACCCGGCTCGTGACGGCAACGCTAATGGGCTCCGTGATGTACCTAGACGAGAATGCGAGAGGATACGCACAGTTGAACTAGCTGTTCGGCATACTGATAGCTAACTTGCTACTTAAAGACTTACTTTAATTCTGTAATAAGCTTACCTCAGGTAAGATAGTAAGATTGAGGTCCTAATGAATGCCACTGATGCTGTTTTAGACCTGGCCGCCTACTGGGCACAATCTGTTTAAGAGTCACAGTCGACTCGAAAGGAAGATAAGAGATAATAGCCGAATTATAATAGACAATGTTCAAGCGTAAAATTGTAGTTATTTCTGTAACTACAGAACTGGTTGAAAAATTCTCATCCTTATAAAGCTAGTCTAACACAGAATCCCAAAGGATAAGATCAAGCAAAAAATTAATAAATTACACAGAGTAAAAATAAATACTGGCAGTTCAGAGGAAAAATATTTATTTTTGTGAGAATACCAACAAACGTAATTCGACTGTACCGACACGCGCAGACTAGAGGGTAGTGTTGAAGAGATCTTTATCTCTGTTTTGTAACTACCCACTGTTAGTTGTCACGGTGTAACAGTAGTACTAGTTGCATGATGTTTACAGGTCTGTTTTGTGACAGAAAGTTAACGATTGCCTTCAAATGATTGACAGTAAAGGAACAATTTTGTGTTCAGATCAGGGCGAGTCTACTGACGGGCGCTATGTATGACACTTGTAAACAAGAAGAGGAACTTGTATTAAGAAAATAGTAAGGTTTTTCGAGTAGATTTGGCAACATTATATACTTAAACATTGGCGTAACTAACAATTGTGGTAGTTTTACCGTCAGTCAGACTACATCGAGAATACACCAGACAGGTACGTAAAAAAGCACTCGTAAATGATTAATCCCCAATACCTATTAATATCACGATGCATAAATACAAACAGGATCATTAAACGAAAGGCCAATATGATGGGAATCAAAACAATTACGGCGCGCGGCTGCATGATGAATGAGGCAGCGGGCCGAGGCGCGGAGCGACCTATAAAAATAAACAAGTTACTGCCGCTACGACAAATAACCCTCAGACTCGCGCCGGGCATGCGCTGTGCAAAGCTAAGTTGGGATACCATGATACTGAAAGTAGTCAAGCAAGAAAAAGCATTTCTTTATAACACTGAAAATAACTTATAAGTTTCTAGGAAATAAGATCCACAAATACCAAAGAATCCTTTCAGCAGATTCGCTGAAGTTTCAATCACAGAAAACACAAGTTTTGGGAAAACAGCTCAAAAACAGAACTATGCCCCAACTGGGCGCCAACGAAGGCTACTGGCGCCCAACAAGAACCGAGCGAAATCGTTTATTGCAATATTCATTCAAACTTTCCGAGAATCACGAAAAATTTGTTGAAACTTTTAATTACTCAGCGAAAATGTACGAAGCTTTTCACCTGAATCCAATTTCCTGTGTATATGAATAGTAGGTATTGTGTATGTGTTAACATGAGATATACCTTAATGCTGATTGGATGGCGTAGCATGGATGTCGATACGAATGAATGAACGGTCAATCATTTAATTCTGGAAATTAATGAGATCTTCAAGTCATACAGTTAATTGATGAATCGCAATAAATGGCGCGTAGCGTTAATAAGCGAAGGTTATTTCTACGAAATGTCATTGGAACCTTCACTTTTTACCAGCACATACTAAAAAGGTAATTTGTGGTGTATTATGAATTGTAAAAAAATAAACAACAGTTCTCATCTTTTCTTCATAACGATGCTCTTTTCAGATATACATTCTTTGCAGAAAAACGCTCCAGTTTTGACGTCCCGACTTCAAAGAGACGCGCGCGACAAGTGGTTGCGACTTGCGACAAACGACAAAGCGCGGCCGCTATCACAAACATCGGCGGACGAGTGTTCGCCCTACAAAGCGACACTCCACTCGGAAAGCACACAAGACTTTTAACATATACTGCTGTAGTATGTTTTTTATACGAAGTTAGTATTTACGTGTAATTTTAGACTGCATTAATAAAATAGCTGCAAGTTTAGTACATAATGTTAGCAATTAGTTTGAGTGTAAGCCGGAATTATACACAGATCCTTAGTTAATTTGTGCAAATATAAGCTATCATTCACTGAAACGTTTTGTTTTTAATTATTAGAAGAAACAGAGAAACTGAAAATCCGTATCACAATTCATAAAAAAAATCATCAACAACCCTCATAAACATACCTAGTTTTATACAGCGAACCTATCAGACAAGCATCGCACGTGAGTTAGCTGGCAATAGGAGTTACTATTTCAAGTTATACCAGGTAGAAACAAAAGCAGAAACTTCACATGACAGCTGCCCCGCGCTGGGCGCCAGTAAGGCTTCGTACGAGCAATGTATTGGAATGGGCAATTTGTCGGAGAGTTTGAGTTTCTGTGGAGTTTGTAGCTTTACTCAGAGTGGTATTTTATCGTATTCTAAAATTATAATTGGGTCCATAATTTCCGTTCAATCCGCGGGTATTATGTAGGAAAATTGAAGCTGAAAGCCATTCTTCTGGGAAAGGCAGTCGCATCATTTTATTCAGCTATATCTAGGTCTGGTGACACTGAAAGCCGACCCCAAGACAGTTGGCAAAAGGCTAGGTAGCTGTAGCTAATCAAGATTGTTTAATCTGTCTTTTTCATGAAACCCTGCAACAAGGCAACCGTTCTCTCTGAAATATCGAAAGTCAATATTCCCCTACTATTCAAGGACAGGCGCCGCAACGTTCAGTATTCAACTAATGGCCGTAACACTTGACACGATTGTTTTGCCCGCGAGGGTCTTCGACGCGACGACGCTTTTATATCGATGACTTGCTGAAGTAAACAACCGCTGTCGTTTGCAGTTATTTACATTATATAATAACCTGTCTGCATTGTTGTTTATTACTTAGCTTTTCGAGCGAAAAACCTTGCGCTGCGGATTTTTACTCGATGATAATCACAACAAATTGAGTTTGAAATTACTTTTATGAAACTAATTTTGTGTACTGTTATAATTAGACAAACTGTCTTTGTTATAATGAGCCTAACTGGTAAATTAATAAATGATGTAAAATTGCAATAAATTTTTTTCGTTTCTTTAGACATCTAAATGTCAGTAAATCTATATATATACTATTATAAAATGTGAAAGTTTGGATGAATGTAGAGTAAGAATATGTTCCATTGGCATAAGCTAGTCTTGCATAGTCATACATTTTTTACTGTGCAGCTGGAAACGAGTTAAAACGTCAAAAACGCAGCGTATTACTGACAAGCCGCAGCCGTTGTTGTTCAAATTCGCCGAATGATACTCACCGGTAGACGGAGCCACTGGCGTAACAAATGGACTGGGTTAGGGGTGTTCCACAACACCGACACACGTCTGAAACGTTTTGTTTACTTGTCGAACAATACAGCTTTAACGCCTACCGTTGAGCTGAGACTGTTAAAACAGGGGTTAGTCTGAAATTTGCTTGAAGCAAGCTTTTTGATAAAAAAATATATAATAAGACTACGTGGTTCTCTTTAATTTAATCGATAAGCGAGAAGCCTTTTAACAGGAATGAAAAACAGGTTAGAAAAAACTCTTTGGTGCCTTACACTAGGTTCTTAACCTTTTGAACGCCATTGTCATGTATACATGGCAAGCAAGCGCGTGCCCTGTACGCCAAACGTCACAAATATGTGACAAAAAGTACGGCGAATTTGTGGCTTGGCGTCGGGGGCATGGGGGCACCCATTCATAGATTAAAACCAACAGGTTTATGGACATCACTCCGACAAACACACGAGTTAATACAAGACACGTCTTCCTTTTAACATTTCTGCAATTCCAAGTCATGACCCCTCACGCTAATTACATGACGACAAAGTCCCTGTTACTTGGAAGTGGTCAATAAACGGTTGCTCACTAAATAATGCAGGCATACGACGAAGTTCGAGTGTACGGGCCGTGGGAAGCTGCAGGTGGCGTTAAAGAACGTAAGACGGTTGAACCGTGGTGAGTACGGGAAAACCCAGGAACCCGTACCTTGTTATAGTTGAAACTATAACAAACTAACTCACTGCTGTGTTGGTCTCGCGGTCGCAAGCGCGACTGCCGAGCGTAGAGTCCTGGATTAGATTTGCAGCTTGGGCAAAAAGTGTTAATGAGTTTTGCCAATAGGAATTTCTCTGTGACAGCCCGGAGTTTCGAAGTTGGTGGTGTGACACCCCGGTGCCTCGGAAAGCACGGATCTCTCTCCGGTCGTATCCGGTTGCCGTCCCATCGGAATATGAAAGTGATAGAAGAGGGAGTGGACCTGTGTTTGCGCAAACACTTGTGCACTATTATATGTCCCGCGCCGATGGTCGCGCTCGCGCTCGGTTGAGATTGGCCGCCATGGCCGAAATCGGTCAGGAGGACTAAATTTAGTCCCAAACTAATCATAGGGTAGTTGTGAGTGGTTTACAAGCTTCCTTGAGTAAGTGAAATGGCAAGATACCGGAGGGGAAGAAGTTACATCGTTGCAATGAAAGGTTGGCTGGAGCTTATTATTGCCAATATGCTAGCATTAATACAGGGTGAACAGATTGAAGAAGCAAAACCAGAAAAGGGGTAAAAAGAAATCAATGACCCCATACATGTATGTTTTTATAACACGGTAAAATGTACCGAACAGCTGTTTTTTTGTTTTGCGATTTCATAATTGGCCCCTAGTAAAGGTTGTAATGAGTACATATTAATGAGTACAATAACCCCTCTTCCGGTTTTGCGTTTAAGCTGTTAAACATTGTATTTGGGTATACGAAATTTCTTTTAAGTCTTTCCGAAAATCTGTCACTTGTCTGTAGTGAAAAAGATGCGCATCAAAATCTCTTTCTTTCTTTCTTACATTATTGCACCAAATGCTATTTTTGAAGTGAAAACTTCTTTGCGTGTTGAGCACTTTTTGGGTGAACAAAAATCATGGAACTCGCGTCATTGTCACCGAGCGCTTTCCGTGAGCTAAGTTTTCACTTCTATCGGCAGTCTCCAAAGACTGCCCCGCATGTTTTTTTTTCTCAACATACCTATGTACCAAAATCCGAAATGAACTACCCCTGAACACTAGCGCCAGTAACAGGCTCATTCTAAAATGAGAGAGAGTTAACTCTCTCAGTATGACGATCACTTTCCAAGTTGCAAAGCTTATTAAATTCTGCATTGTTAAGCGCGGTATGACAACAGATGGGGTAGTTTCGGACTCGTGAATAAGTAACGTTTCAATTATACGCTTCTACCATAACAAACAGTTGTCTACTTAATCAATAGCCAGTAACTCGCCCTAGTGATCTACGCCAGCAACTCGACCAGTGACACGCATCAATAAATCACTACTGACTCACGTTAATAACACGCTTGCCTATTTTTTTTTCTTTTTAAGGATGAGAAATCATTAAATGACTTCTTCCGCTCTGGGTGGAGCGGAAGAGCGTGTCAGACTCTTACTGACTAAAACCCATCCATGTTCCTTCAAAAGCCCTTTGCGTTCCAGGGCTGCGGTGACTTTCGAACAAATTCCGCAACCCTGGCAGAATAACACGCTCGCCTAGCGCTAGTAACTCGAGCCAGTAATAGACACTACCTACTTACTCATACAATAAACTCGCACTAGTGATTCACGTCAGTCATTTTCGCCAGTACCAATCAAAATTTCGACCCATTTACTCGCGCCAGTAAATCGTGCAAGTACTCGCTCGCGCTAGCATCAACACGAGTATACAACAGTGGTGTTATTTCAGTGAGTATCGGTATGTTCGCGCCCGGAATGCTTGCGGATACCGTTACTGGTTTGCGGGTACGTGACTGAGGGGTGGAAAATCGTTTAAAAGTGATACATATCGTGTAGGAAATTATTTTGCGATGACGTTGAAGTTTTGTTAGTACATGCTGTTTGAATGAAGTGGTGTTAGAAAAGCGTATTTGTGAGTTTCTAACAAAATAACGGATACGGTTTATGCCTAGAAGTCTTATTGAAAGATTCAGTGAGAAATATAAATAACAAATCCACAGATTTCATTGTATTTTTAGTTTAATATTGAATTCCTGCTAAACTTAATGCAACATCAATTTCTAGCATCACAAACTGAAACTCTTACTACCAAAACATAACATCAAATAACAGATTCCAAAGCTTGTTCTAATAAAAAAAAGATTTATGTGGGACAGGGACAGGGAGGTCAATAGCCCAACAGTGGGACAAAGTACGATTGATAGAACCAAAGAACCATTGAATGAACAAAGGTAAAACAATCTTTTGTTCAGGAAATCCGAAGAAGCGGCCTAATTAACAATATCTTGTATAATCCTGTCGCCGGCAAATCTCAGCTGTGTGGGAGCAAGAAAATACGAGAGCTTCCAATCGGCACGTCTATTGTCTATAGTCAGTGAAACGGTGTGGGCCGAGTGATAGCGGCTTCATAAGCGGAGCGGGAAGGATTCCGAAGCGGAGGTATAGGCAATTAGCTAGGTTTTAAAGTTGTGTGTGAATTTTAAGGTAGGTAGAGACGATAATTTTTCTTGCACGGTTTTAATTTTTGCTTCGGTAAACCGTTGAAAGCTCGTTGAGCCAGGTGGGCTACTCTCTATGCCTGAATTCCGTAGTTTCGGGCTTAGTTGCAGGCGTATTCTAGTTCGTATCGATTTGAAAGTAACTTTTAAATCGTGTTGTCATTCATTCTTAGTTCGGGTTCGGAACTAACCGTAAGTCCGTAGCTGATTCGGAGTAGAATAGCCCGAAACTACGGACTTCGGGTTTTGAGAGTAGCCCGCCCCCCCGTCCCGGCTGTCATTTGAACAGTTTTGACTGTCGTCACGGGTAATAAAAGGCTAGAAAATCTGACTACTAGTACTCAAAAGGCTAGGTAGATTGAACTCTAGAAGTTATCTACACCCACAGAGTAAGACACAAGAAAAGTACTTATTATTAAATTAATTACAATATCACTATACAATTATCACTTTATTAACGCGTAGATTGAGCAATAATAGTTAAAGTGTATACCATTTAAAGTACATGACATACACTTTAAATGGTATACATTTTAACTATTATTGATCAAACAAAAAGGTTAACTTTAAGCAAACATTAATCGAAAAACAAAACCTAGAAAAATGAATTGAGGATATGAACTAATTAATGAAATCAGTTGTTAGATTCAACAAATAATATTTAAGTTCTGTTCTAAATAATGGAGCTAAAATACGAGTTTTCCGTCGAACGAACGGTCCGAAACCAAAGAGGCCGGACGCGCCGAGCTGCCGAGCGAGTCGTTCTTCTCCCCAACACGAATAGCGGTGATCCGATGTTGACGTCACGGTTAGCAAGATGACGATTGTAGTTCCAGACGCCAACAACAGATGGCGCACGCTCCACTTAGTTGCCAACATTATACATTTCTAATCGTGCCCACGGTAAGTGACCATCACCAGACCATCTCTATCACTGAAGCCCCATCCGACATCCCTGCAAACCGCTCCCACTGACACCTCACTACCTTACGCCCGCTACAACAGCACCCACACCTCACTACAGCCTCCCCGCTCGCAACGCCACAAATGGCTTTCCAATAATCCGGGCTCTGACGCGCCTCCGTCTGTCAGACCCTCAAATTAGTACTCGACGCTATTGTCCAATGTCTTACTGAGGTGGTGCTAATCTTTGTGGCTTAGTCGTGGTGACTGCGATTATTGATTCAGATTGAATTTGTTGTGGAAGATGATATTGTGGAGGTCTTTTTAAACTATGATGGTAAAAATAGTTCTGTTTTAAGAAGTGTAAAAAAATGAATGTCAGAGGGGTTACTTTGAGTTTTTAGCAATCTATACGGAAAGGTTTTTTTTTAAATACACTTCGTGTAACAGAATAAACGTAATACCTTTTAAGGGTTCAAAATGTACTGTACAGCAGATTTTTTTTTTTTCGCGATTTCGTGTTTTGACCCATAGCAAAAGTTGTTCATAATGGTGAGTACAATGACCCACCCCTTAAGAGGTATTGCGTTTATTCTGCTACACGTTGTAGAAGCTAGCTCTTGTTAGTGGCTTCTTCGAATGTCGAAAAGTAGAAATTCATAGTCAACCTGGTGCCAGGTTAATGACAATAGGATGCACCCCTATTAAACCGGATAGTCTCAAGAGACTTATGATGTAACTATTCACCTCTGCCAACCCCTCCACACACAAGGATGATACAACACACGTAGGTATAGTAGCAGCCATTTCGTATCCTACCGTTTACACCTCAAAGCAGACATTGTCGTTGACGCGGATCAATTTCGTTCGCCCGCGTCACTTCCGCGGCGGAATAATTTATAGCAGTAAGCGGGTCGATGGAGGCAGCTAGCTAGCTGTGTATTTAGTTGCATTGCAACAGGTGATCTAGTTTATATTTGGAGATTATTTTGAAAGTGGTTTCATCGATGATAATAAAAAAAAACTATACGTATCTAATACCTTTAAACGAGCAATTCTTGTATATTATATAATTTGAATCTCGGAAATGGCTCTAACGATTTTCATAAAATTTTGTACGCAGGGGGTTTCGGGGGCGATAAATCGATCTAGCTTCGTTTCATTCTTAGAAAACGTTCCTTTTGAACGCCATTGTCACGTATACATGACAAGCAAGCGCGTGCCTTGTACGCCAAACGTCACAAATATGTGACAAAACGTCCCAGCATTGGGAAGGCAAGGAGAAGGATGCTAAGACAAATAGTCCAGTAAGCAAAGAACTGTTGAAAGTACTTCTAGGCCAATTAAGTTTATTTTTTTTAAAACGATTAAGAATGGTACATCGTGCAAAATTGCTTTTCGCATTGTTTTCAGTGGACTGAGACTTTTTTATAGGGTACTTAATATAAATAAATACATTTATAATTAATCAATATTATTCAGGCTTATTCAGAGATAAGCCTGAATAATATTGATTAATCTTAATTCCTATGATTTTCTACTTTCAGTCGAAAATATATAGGCCTGTTATTTATTTATTTATATTATGTGCCCTATAAAAACGCCTCAGTCTACTGAAAACAATGAGAAAAGCAATTTTGCACTTTGTACCATTTTTATTCGGTTATTTTTTTTTAAATCGCTACTCGCTTATGGTCGACACCAAACCAAACACAATATACGTGAAATACCAATATGTAACGTTATCCAGACTTCCTCCCGTCATCACAGCGCTTGCTACAAATAAAGGACATATTTCACAACTTTCACATGACAAAACCGACCGTAAAACACCGATTTAAGGTTGAAATTGGAACTAAAGAGTTACGCGTATGTATGAAAATATCGACGGATAGGAAAAAGCTTTTTGTTTGTTGTATTTAAATGATTATATTTTCGGTCAATGTGTTTGAACAAAAGATATGAGATTCGATGGCCGCTTTACAAAAAAACTAGGAGTACTTACTCTTGTTTCTATGTACATAATGGAAATTGTGATGTTTATTAGAAACCAATCACATTTATTCGTAGACAGTAATGTAAAATGTAAATATAAGTCAAGAGCCCCACTAAATTGAAAACTCATACTTCTTGTAGAAGCGCATTGGATCAAAGGAATAGTTATAGGATGTCCATTAAAATTTACAATCATATTCCACGTCTGTTGAGAGAACTTCCCTTATATAAGTTTCAAAAGCAAATGAAATTATGGTTAATGGAGAACTGCTTATATACCTTAGATGATTTTTTTAACTGTAAGACTTAATCTCTGTAAATTATGTGTCGATCTATTATTGTATTTGTGAACTATTTTATTCTATTTTACTGCACCTAGTAGTAAATTTTCGCATGCCTCCTATAGATGAGATGTAAAGCACTAGGTACCTACTTTCTTGTAACACCCATTGTACCATATCTCTGGCGAAATAAATGATTTATGTTTATGTTATGTTTATATTATGTTATGTTATGGTTTGTTATGTTATGTAATGTTATGTTATGTTAACATAACATTACATAACAACACGAAAACGAAAAACATCATAATCATCATGTTTTTCGTTGAACATCGGTGTAGCCTTTTCCAACTATATTTGATGGGGTTGGCAGATACGGGAAAAGCTCATTCTATAGTGGGATAATTAGTCGGTCAATAAGGTTAGCAACGGGGCTGAGTCCCTAAGGTGCGCCGGATATACGCGACTCCGGTTTCGAAAAGCCTAGTGTAGTCTGTTGTCCCGCCTCATCTTGTTTAAAATTACCAAAAAAGATTGACGTGTAAAAGTGTTATGTTTAACTGAATTACAAAATATTATATTACAAGCATCTTCTGGGTAAGCTCGCTCCATCGTCGACTTTGTCTCTGTCATCTATGACCTAGACTAGAGTCAAGAGCAAACGTTTGAAAACGTTTAGTGCGAATTCGTGGAATAGCAACAAGGTAGGGATGGTAACTTGCAGTGCGTCTAGATGTCCGATGGTAGAAGGGGATGACATCGTGGAGTTCCTGAACACTGTCCCTGAAGTACAGTCTGTAGAAGACCGACAAGCAGGCAACCTTGCGGCGATGAGCCAAGCTGTGAAGCTTGACTATTAGCGCAGTGCTGACGTTAGGACATCGATGATGAAGTGACGACTACACGATAACTATCAAAATCGAGTTCAATCAGAATCTTCTAAGCCCATACTTTTAAATCGTAATATTTAACTGGTGTGCCTCTCACAAACACAAATCAACTTTGCATCCGACCTTCCAACGTAACCCGAAAAAAAAAACTTATTCTAAATTAAGTAATTTCCCTATTCCATGAACAAAGGGTAATAAAGTGTGCGCGCGGAACTCTTACACAAGACGGAGGGCGGCGGAGCTAGGGTGATGACGTCACGGGTAGGGGCTTGAGGAGCGGGGGTAGGGGGTAGTCAGCGATACCACCGCGCACTTAAGATGGTGTATTGTTACCGGTAGGGCCGGATAGGGGGATGGAGTAGGTTGGTCGTAGATGGGGTAGATGTTTTTCTGTTTGGAGTTTTGTGCCTACGAGGCAAGATATTTTTTTTTAAAATCTTTATCGAGTAATCTACTGGATTATAATCTTAAATTAGTGGCATACAATTCTAGAAGCATGAAATTTGAGGAGTTTTTATAGAATAAAGTGGCAGGATGATAATATCACCGCTAGACACTCGCTTGTGGAGGTGGCGCCTTGGAGTCATAAAACACACCTTTCAATAATAAAATAATGATAAATAGGATAATAAACTCCTATTATTTAAATCCTTGAAACGGACTTTCTTTTGGCCCTTTAACCCTTAGAGGTTAAGGCAAGTTAGCAGATTCAAATAGTTGTCCAGAAATTTGAATATTAATAAAAACATTTCTCTACATCGCAGTCAGTTAATAAAAATGGTAGCTGAGCCGCATTTTAATGTTAATTTAAAACAATTAGAGTAAAAAAAACATAGAATAAGACTTTTTTACACAACACGTCTCTCTTGCCTCTAAGAGGCTGTGTCGATGTAGACAGAAAACCCGTTCCAAAAGTTCTTCCTACTTACTCTTTGGTGAATCTTGGTAAGGAGGGTAAGCACTTTATGGACATCCACAGGTGGTTAGCCATTTTAGCGGCTATATTGTTATGCGCCATATTAGAACCTTGGGCCTTTTAAAAGGTTTATGAGTTGTGAAGAGTTGAGATGAATGAGTTGGAAAGAATTTCTGGATTTGTTTTTTTTTTGGATTTTTTTTCTAAGAATAATCTGCGTTCTGCCCCCGAAGTAATCCTTTATAAAGGAAGTGTGAAAATTGACCACCCTGGTGTTCACCACTAGCCATGGAGACCTCTTGAAAGACCACTCCGGAATCGGAACCCCTGTTAGGGACATTCTTGAGGAGACTGTAAATGAGTGTCCCCTGAGCCTCGCTGTGCACCGTCACGCGTCATTGTCACTAGAGAGCTAGTTATAAAGTAAGACACATACCTTGGTCGGGCTTGTCGAGCTTGTTGGGCGTGAGGCGGCGGTCCGCGAGCGCGGCGGTGCCCTGCTTGGGACTGTTCCGCTTCGAGCTGCCGCGGGACATCACCAGGGATTGAGGTATCTGGTAACAGGATGCTCATATCAGCAGGCTTAAACTTGTCCTAAGAAACGTTGATGTTGATGCGTGTTTGAGATGGTTGTATTGCGGTTTTAATAATAATAATAGTCCTCCTGATGGATTTCGCCCATGGCGGCTAATCCCAACGGATACTTGACTTGGGAAGTGCACAAGTGTGTGCGGATGCATTCCCTCTTCCAAAACTCAGATAATAATCCGATGGGAAGGCAATCCGGCACGTCCGGAGAGAGGCAAGGGGTGTCACAACACCAATTTCCAAACATTACGCTGTTACTGAAAAAAAAAATATAATGGAAAAACCCATTTACACTTTTTGGCCGACCAGGGAATCGAAATCAGGAGGAGATCAACGGGGCAGTTGGTGTACAAGGTGTTTTAGAAATGGGACAAAGTAGAGCAAAGTGGTTGAAGAAACCATACGATTGAAACTGTGGATAGACGCAGCCAGTTGTACTCGCGCTTGTCCACCGGCAGTCCTGCGCCTGCGTTCTAACCACTCGCCAGCCGTTACTACTGTACTCACAAGTTTGTCGGATCGGTCGCCCGAGGGCAGCCTGGCGATGGTGACGTCGGCGGAGTCCTCGGGCGGCGGCGGCTGCTGCAGCCAGTTGTACTCACGCTTGTCCACCGGTACGCCGCGCCGCTCGTAATCTTGCGCCTGCGTTCTAACCAAAACCCACCCGTTAATACTACGTAGTAAGTCGCACTACACGAATACTTAAAGAGTATTTTCCACCAAACTCTCGCATGCAAGTCAAATTACATTGTGAGGCAGAATCGAGCATTTGATCACATTATACCTTCGTAGCCTGCAATGTAATGCAACTTGCATGCGAAACGCAAATTGAGCTAGTTACAGGTGGAGACGTAGCCTTAGAATCTACCTTATTAGACATAAGAGTTGGTCTGTAAACCCAGCTTAAGGGTTAACTATACTTGCAGTAGTCACCGCGCCGAAAGTTGCGCAACATAAATGAACTTGCCGACCCCGGTGTGCGTGTGTGTGCGCTTTGATGGCAGTCATTAAGCACTACGAGTCGGGCGGGGAAGAAGTTAAACCTTGTTGGCGATGCCGTCGGAGCCAGAGGCTTTCCTAGGCAAGGCAGGGGCCTTTTTATGATATCCTGCTCCTCGTCGGGAGTGACGGGGGCAGAGGATCAGCAGGGTCTTAGACTGGTGGGAGCTCTACGTTCGACTTCAGCATCCAACATATTGGAGTGAGCTTTGTCTACTGTTTGAAAGCTGGAAGAGCATTGAGACTCTAGACTGTAGGCTGCATCTGAAGTTGCCTGAAGGCGAGATGGGTACGCTCAAGTTCGCTGAGCGTTTTTTCCTACTAGATGCTTTTTAGCAGTGCGTTTCCTCACAGCACGCTGCAAGTTGCGCATGTGCTCAGGGAAAAGTGCTGTACGCACTGATGGCAGATTTCTTCTCGGTTATTAGATTCCGTCGTCCGGGAGTTTTTAGCGGTGGTTTTCCGCCACTGGAACTTCTCCACGCTCGGTTCCTGAACCGAGATGGCAGGGGAACGGGGAGCGTTTGCGCGCGTGCGGGAGCGCTGGTTTGAGCTTGGCTAAAAACGCTGGGATAGTTTTTTGTCGAAGCTAGTCGCGCATTTTTTTATTTTTACAGGGTGCATTTTGCAAATATGCGTGGATGGCCAAATCCGAAACTATGAGGAATATCGAAAAACACTGAAAGGAGTCTCGAGCCCGATTTTGATGAATACACTGCATTATTGGATTTTGAAAAATATAGTATTCCTAGCCAGGAATCGTACCGGCTAATTTTGAAAAAATAAGACACCAGAGATCGGAATAGGTTGACTATATTTACCTAATGTTCGTGGAAGTAAGTAACATAGAGTTGATAATATCTCCTCTAAAACCCCGAAATCATAAACATGGCGATTGTTGTATCCCGGGATTTAAAAAATTGCAAATTACTTATTGCGTATACATATTTTACTTATCAACTTTATGTTACTAACTTCCACGAACATTAGGTAAATATAGTCTACCTATTCAGATCTCTGATTATTACACAATCCGAAAGTGTTACTAAGGTTCAAATTCTGAGAAATAATAACACACGGCAAACTAAAGGAAAGTGCTCATTTTTAACAAATTATTTCTCCTGTATCGTGGGTGCGTTTACAAACAAAACAAACTCACATACAGAAACAGCCAGACTCGGTACTATACTGTAGGCCGTACAAATAGGTACTTGTTACGTGCGGGAATCGAACCCGCGACACACAGCGCAGTAGCCAATCGCTCAACTACTACGCTAACCAGAAATATATCAATAAAAATAGAAACTGTTTTGAGAAAAAACCTCAAAATATTCTTCTTAATAACATTGTCAGTTTTTACATGCATTTTTGTCTAAATTTGATATATTTCAAGTAAAACCTGAAAAACGTCAAAAATATCTGTATTCGTAACTTAAACTTAAGAACGAGGTAAAACGAGCATAATTTTTTGAGTCACATCGCGTAAAATGAGTAGTGAAATTTACGTTGCATTCGGTTTCATACAAAAGTTCTGTTGGTGCCACACGGCGACGCAAAATGAGCTGTCATGCTCATTATATCAACCGAATTGCGTTTGGGGTGAGACGTCCATATAAGGTTAGAACTGTCCAGTCTGTCCACACTTCAGTCTTTCCCTATTTAGTGGATTTATCCAGCTTCTCTTTCTCCGAAAGGCCACGGGCGCCCCGTGGTTCATTAGGAATGAACGACTCCACGTCGACCTCAAAATCCCGACAGTGAAACAGTTCATGAAACGACTATCGCAGCGTTTCATCGAAACTGCTTCAAAACATCAAAATCCCCTTATCGCATCGGCCACCCGATACACTCCCTCACAGATCAGTAGGATTCGCCGCCCGAGGCATACCCTCGTCGAGCCCGACGACCCCATCACCCAGATTCAAGAGAGCCGTAGGGAAACCAGCACTCTTCGAAAACATACACGACACAGACCGCGTTCCGTTTTCCGGCCCCGCCGCCGGGGCCCGTCGCGACGTCCCAGTAATAACCCTCCCCGACCTTTGATTACCGAGCCAGCCCGCGTCGCTGAGCCAGTAGTTTTAAATTCCCCAAATAATGTTACGACCCAGCCTGTCCCTTGCTGTTCCTCCCAAATGACGCCGCTAGCCGAGGTCCTTATCCCGCAGGGGATGCCCTAGCGAGCGGTCATTTAGTTTAGTTTTATTTAGTTTGTAAGCCCTGGCTGGGGGCCTTAGAGTCAATTAAGGCCACCACAGGATAGTCCGGTTAAGCAGTAACCAGCCTTAGTGTGCTGAACTGCGAGTGGTCATCGTCAAAAAAAAAAAAAAAAAAATCTGACATCTTCTTCTAATACTTCGTAAGTGCAGAATATTTTAATGGATCCATTGCAAACACACGGGGTGTTTTACAATAGTAACTGAAATTACGTCCGTCCGTCTGGCAGCCGAACCGAATTTCAGTTGAACTTAAATTGCGTAACTCAAAATACGCGACTTACGTCTCACAAAATTACGCTCGTTTGGCCTCGCCTTAAGTTAATAATTGTAAATTATGTATTAAATGAAATATTACTAACCTTAAGCTTTCATAACAGTCTAAACATACTACGGCATAATCGCCATTTTCTAATAATAATGAATTTTCAGTCCGCCTTTGCACTAAGAATGGGAATTCCTGAAACAAACAAAACGTTTTTTACGATAGATTCTTGTTTCCTTATCCTATTCCTTGAAATAAGAGACAGATAAAGAGAACATGTACAAGTACAGCTCTAAACGTTGGGTTTTGCATGCAGAAGTAGCTTATTGGTAGCTTCACAGATTTCGCGGAGCGTACCACTGTTTCGAGGATTTGTGCACGTTCGCGTTGAAAACACTTGCTGCGCTCTGACAGGGCTCTTAGCTTCAAGCCTTTTGGTTTTATGTTGTGGAACGCAAATAAATGAATTTGAAAGCCACCGGTGGTGGATCCAGGGTGGGGGGGCTAAGGGGCTCAAGCTCCCCGAAAGGCCCGAAGTGAAAGGAGATATCTTTGGTAGTGTACAACCTAACGTCATTGAGAAAGTTACAAAAAAGTTAATAAAAAGGTATGCGTTAAGCACAATCAAATCTTATGTGTTCACTTTGCTAAAACAAAGCACACGATTGGCGTTTGGGGGGGGGGCCCCCCAAACGCCAATCCTGGATCCGCCACTGAAAGCCACAGCCTCGCATTTCAGGATGACGTGTGCAGTTCATTCTTCGGCGCTTGTGTAACCTCTGCAGAGAGGGCATCATGGCGGCATGGTGATGATACTCACTTTAATAGGTAGCGCCCTAACTCGTTTCCTGTAGGTCTTGATGCCGCACAGGTGGCAGTTGTAGTCGTGCGTGTTGTACACGCGCCGCTCGGCCGGGTAGCCGCCCAGCGCCTCGTACCTGCCGCACACAATCAGCTTCACTCAACTTTATTCCACACAGAGGCGACGTAACACCAACAAAAACAAAGCAGAATCAATAATAAAAATTGCACTGAGCGTGCCGTACCGAAAGGGTTAACATCTCAGCATTTGCAAGGCGTCACACACCCAGCACTGGTTTTCAGTTGGACTAAATGGTTGTTAAGAATGTTGATAAGGATTTGAGAAGAGTCAACTTTATATGACTCTGTCCCCAAACTTCATAAAACGCCCAACTTTATTTACACAAAGAAATGAACCAACGAACCAAACCAAAGTCGAACTGAGTAGTAGAAAAATTTTTATATTTTAATTTTTTTCGAATAATAATTAAACCTATAATGATGAGAATGAGAAGAGGGCTATAATGACATCTCCTATCCTAACTTGCTGTGTCCGACAGGGTCCACAATGATCTAAAAGTATGTATATTTTAATCTTTGTGTGATGAGCACGATCATTTGTTCTGTGTCTGGGTGTAATTTGTCTAATGTATTTAGAAATATATAAGTATGTTTATCAGTTGTCTGGTTGCCACAGCACAGGCTCTGCCTAGTTTGGGATCGGATGACCGTGTGTGAGTTGTCCCAAGATATTATTATTATATTATATGTACCTACCACCTAAGCTAACATTGCGGAATGCTAATAAATATTAAGTATTGAACATTTTGACTTTATCGTCAACAACAAACAAAACTGTATAAGTACTCAAAACCTACTACTAAAACCTACTTACAAAATAAATCTCATTTACTTTTGTAAATGAGATTTATTTTGTAAGTAGGTTTAACATAACACTTTTACACGTCAATCTTTTTGGGTGAGTTTAAACTAGATGAGGCCGGTGTTTCCTAGCTGACTACTCTGAGAAGAAACACCGAAACAAACTCGAGAGGTCAGTCTCTTAAGTCCATACAATTGTAAACTTAACCATTGTGCGAATAAAGCTGGGTTTAGTTTTATCTCAGTCTTGAAGAGCAAAGCGAAAAACGCTGATTAACATTACGTAATGGCCATTTCCGAACCGTCAATACTGCCCTATACTGAAAAATACTAATAAAGTTTGGCATCATTGTGTCGCCACGTATTAGGGTTAGCTCAGATAAAGGAACAAAACGATCGAACAGTTTTTACCGACATATTGATTCAGACAATATTCAATACATCTAAAAAAGAGTGCGCTGGCGTGTGTTTTAACAGTTGACGTATATACACTCACAATTAGCATTTCAAACGATCGCAAATTGTTTCATAGTGAGACCGCTAAATGTTATAAGAGATATATGACATCAGTTGAAGACAGTATTCCCAAATCTATTAAGTACTAGTGGCCTTTCCTATTTCCCTTGGTCACGGCATCACGCGTGACGTTGTGTTTGTTATTGTTAGGAGAAGGTTCTTATGCAAAAAAAAATATACATCCGGGCGAAGCCGGGGCGGGCCACTAGTTTTTAATAAATGTTTCAAGGAAGGGGGTCTTTCCTACAGTTTGGAAACCAGCCTCTATCACTCCTGTGTACAAGAGTGGCGATAAAAGTAATGTAGAGAATTATCGGCCCGTTTCTATTCTAACCACTTTGTCACAAGGTTTTTGAACGACGCGACAGTAACGACGTAACAGTAACAGTAACGACGTAAAGTAACATAAATATTGAATAGATTGTGCATAATGTATTTCTAAGTATTGTACTAATTTAAGAATCTCTAGTTAAGCTTGGCATGTAACTGTTTTTTGTCCTTAACAAATAAATAAAAAATTGCCAGCTACAAAATACTCGATCACGAAAATATTTTGCTGTTGTACAACTCTTTGATTAACTTATTGGTTAGTGGTTTCGTCGGATTAAATCAGATCTGTATGAGTATTGGACAGCTTGCGTGCGAGGCACTCACCTCCGCCACTGACTGAGCAGCGAGTGGTAACAGAAGGTACAGACTAGAGCCGAGCCGTTCTCACGCAACTGCTCCGCGTTCGGATGACTCTGTAACAAAATACACTACATTATTGTATATCTTCAACAAAACAGATTAGAACGATGTTGATTAGCTTATGGCCGGTCACTTTAACTAACTGTCAAAATAGCTACCAACAGTAGCTGAAACGTCATATTTGCCTTTGTAACATGACGTTACAGCTACTGTTGGGAGCTCATTTTAATGTTAATTATTGAAACCGGCCGTTCGATCCCGACTGAAAATTCAGTATATTAACAACTAGCTGTCGCCCGCGGCTCTGCCCGCCTCAAAGAGCACAATTATCGCCACAATAATGGCGTGCCCAGCGCTGGGTGACATCGTGCGGCGCCAACACGTGCGCGAGGGCTGTGGCCTGTGCATCCTCTACGGTACCTGACCTTGTGGGACTCGTTCCGCTCGCCGCCACGAACAATGCGCCCACAGCAGGGCCATAGAGGGTCATGGAGCTATATTCCCAATGTATAAGACATGTCACCTGGTGTGTGAGCAGACAAGGGAAGTAGGGCGCGTTGCCCTGCGGCTGGCCGTACAGGATGCGAGCCAGCGTGAAGTCCGAGTGCAGCCCGCACAGGAAGCAGTAGATCGACGTACATGCTACAACAATAACAACAACGACAAGGTCAAAAACAACACAGTACTAAATATATAGGTACCGAAGGCTGCCCAGATACAGGGTTACTTCGGAAGCAGTGCGCAAAAGACAGGTATTTTTTGTTTTACCATATTTCGAACAAAAAAAACACAAGTACTTAATCTCTTTTTCGTTGTGATGTTACTTATAAAATTCTTCAAAAAAAAAAATAGTTTTAATTTTACTGTGAAATATGTTCTATTAACGGTACTGATTGCATGAAAGTAAAATGCGCAATGTAAAAAAAATACCGCGGGCTAAATATGAAAATCGTTTCTTAAGAAGTAAACTCCAAAAAATTGTCATATCCGATCTTGAATTTCTAGATGAGCAGTCTATCTATTGTTCTCCCAACATACATAATGAAAAATTACAAATTTCGTTTTAATCCAGCAGGAGTAGGGTTTGAGATACATTAATGAGGTCTGACGAAGGCTTAATATTCGACCTTATTCTAACGTGGCAAGGTTGATATTACCCAGTATGGTCAGTTTGTAACACGAATGGAGGCGGAAGGTGTGTAGTGTTCCTACCATTATTACTAGCGACGGTCCGGTCGGACGTGGTGGACGGTGGGGTGGGGATGACGCGCTCGCCGTTCATCGACGAGTTCGCCGGCAGCGGCGACGGGATGTTATATCTGCAACAAGTCACACACCGGTCTTATTACCTTTATTGTAAAAAACGATGCAAAGTTTTCATACTAAAAACTTGTGACTATGAACTCGCCACACAGTTCGACGAATTCATAGTCTGCCTGACTTTTATATTCTCATTAAAACGAGAGAGTTTCAACGCGATGAAACATAGGAGCAAGCACTATCTTCAGCGTATGTAAGCCTAGTACTTTTTACTCGACTGCGGCAAGGCCAAAAGGAGAGTTATGATTTTTGTGAGGTTTATTTACTATACTCATCATTAAGACAAATACAGTGGTTTAAATGAAAAAAAAAAAACAATTTACCTTCTAGTGTCTCAACCAAAAGTACCGAGCGAGCATACATTCCGGAGAGTATTCTCTTCAACTCACTTCCTATGTTCTAAGGGCCAGTCTTAGAGTGCGACTGTCTTTTGTTAACTCATTCAAACGCGAGAGACGTTCCACGCGATGCATTCGAGCGAATATATGCCAGCCTGATACTTTTTACCCGCACGATTTATAGATATGATTTTAAAGAGGTTTTTGGATTACTACTCACCAACATGTCGACGGTGATATTGTAGAAGCTTATAATTAAATTAAAGTAAAAAAAATCTTCAAGTGTCTCAACAAAAAGTACCAGGCAAGCACAGTTCCAAGGCAATCAATCACCTCCAAAGGGGCACTTTGCTTAGCATCCATTAAAAAAATCCGATTTTCTTTAAGTATCTCAACAAAAGTAGTAGGCGAGCATAGATTCCGGAGAGTATTCTCTTACCTTCTATGTTCTAAGGGCACTCGCTCGGCGTCCATGAGCTCCCACTGGCGCGCGAGGTGGCGCACACAGCGGCTGCACGCCAGCACGCGGCCGCCGCGCGCGCCGCCGCTGGCCAGGCAGGGGAAGTGCATGGCGTGCGAGTTCATGTACTCCGCCGACGTCGACAGCCACTCCATCGACTGCTGCGGGAATAGCCCCGCGCAGACGTAACATCTGGGAACACATTTCATATAATAAATTTCGATTATTGAAGGACCATCATCATTATCATTCATCATTTCAGCGGAAAGACGTCCACAGCTGGACATGGTCTCTCCCAAGTGTCGCCACACACACTCTGCGTCTATGCGGTATGCGGAAACTCTGGAAACTTTCGACCCCATCGACTATCTGATCTGCGATCAACATCACCATTATGTCATCCGAAGGACGTCTAGTGCTAGATATGGGAGGACATGCTATAACAGCTGATCCTGAGAATTGCTTTAGCGTTTACAAGACCTGCATAAGCTTAAAAATACAAATTTATCGTCAAGCGAGAGACAGGTATCATTTCCATTCTAACCTTTACAGAAATTAGGCTTTACCATATTTTCAAATCTTAGGCTCTAAAATGATCAGATAACTTAATGTAGCGTGTTACACAAATATCAACCTTAAACACATGCTCTCTGAGTTGATTTAATAAAAAAATACACTTAACCCATAAACAAAACTGTACGCAAAAATGCGCGTGAACGTTGCAGACATCAACTAGATAAACAATACAACTTGAACTTTAAACCTATTCAATTAACGTCGATTTTCAAACAGCATAGTAACTGACCTGTACAGTCCCATGCCATTCTCTCCCGAAACGATCTGGCTCTGCGGACTGCTAGACAAGGCGTTCGACACGCGTTTATTTGACTGACTCGAACTCGACTTGATGTCGTATGGCTTAAATCTGCAACAGAAACAAGTTATTAACGTGGGTTACTACTCGAGCGTTCCATAAAGGCTACTTCAAGACCAAGAGGCCAGTGTTCTTTGGACTTAGTTGTTAACTAAATTTTAACTTGCAACATCATCATCTGCCTAGCCTTTTTTCCCGACTATATTGGGGTCGACTTCCAGTCAAACCGGATTCAGCTTAACACCAGTATTTTACGTGGAGCGGCTGCCTACCAGACCTCCACAAACCATTAACTGGGTAACACGGTACTCCTTGGCAAGACTGGTGTCAGATTTAATTTTTTTAAATTTTAATTTTAACTTGCAAAAATCTAAAATTCTGTGTCACTTAAAATTTAGTTGTCTACTTTTTTTACTTTAGATCCGCACGCGTTTGACCAAGATCTCGCCTGATGGTAAGCGATGATGTGGTCGAAGATGGAGCACGCTTGCCTAGAAGTAACCTATTCACTCTTAGACTTAAAGACCCCCAGCTTGTAGCTATCAGGAACCACAGACTCTGGCAGGGAATTCCACTCCTTAGCTGTACGCATGAATGTGTTCCCAAAACGTTCCCATTCCATCTGATGAGATTGTGGTCAAACGTGAGCCAATCAATATTTTTTTTTAAATGCGCGCCTTGGGTCTGTCTGAAATCTGACAAACTGACTTCCAAAATGGCCCAAAATATTTTTGACGCGTATCCCTCGATTACTCACGCCTTGGATGAGATGGATTGCATTGATTGATTAAATAGATCAACAACGCACAAGCTCTTCTAGGCCTCGATCCCTTAAATTAGGGTTCTTCAATGCCAATGGCATTTGCAATCAACGTGATGAGATCGCCTCATTCCTCAGTGAGATAGTGGTCAAACGCGTGCCTATGTATATCTATACTAATATTATAAAGAGGAAAGATTTGTATTTTTGTATGTAACGAATAAACTTAAAAACTATTCTAACTACTCGCTGATAATGTAGCATTGGATAGCTACATTATCAGCGAGTAACATAGGCTATAGTTTATCCCCGCACTACCAACGGGAACGGAAATTACGCGGGTGAAATCGATAATAAAAACAGCCTATTCCATGCTGCTACGACTCGGTTAGGCAAGAGTTGCTTCACTGGCTTCTTCCTTGTTGAATGTTCCCATAGCTTGAGGGAATGTCCTCGTAGGTGTTGTGACTAAACGTGTACTCACCTAATATTGTTGGTGTGTGTGTTGTTGTGCGCGGGGTTCGGCTCGCCGTTCTCGCCGTACGCCGGGTACTTGTGGGGGATGCTCTTGTAACACGACGCGCATATTTGTACCATGCCTGGAATACAATAAAATAATTTTCAATATCATTAAAACTAGCGTCTAAAAGGATGGGAAATCATCAAATGACTTCTTCCGCTCTGGGTGGATCGGAAGGGCGTGTCACTCTTACTGACTAAAACCCATCCGTGTTCCTTCTAAAGCGTTCCAGGGCCGCGGTGACTCTTTCGAACAAATTCCTCAACCCTGGCAGTGTCTATAGGAGTTAGTTGCGGCTCTGAAGCAGTTTTCTACGGTCTCAGTGTTCTTGAATCGATGATATCATTTTAATATATTTATATTAGCCTGCTAAAGGTATTTTATGGTGCACCCGTTATTGGACAAGAGTCACAACAAGAGTTGATTTGGTTCCACGTTCACACCTGGCCACATTGAAACTGACACTGGCATCACAATTTTCATAGGACTCATAACAAACATGTGTGGATTGTGCAGCCACAAGGCAAGTATGCCTTGCAGCTTCCTCAAAGCTGGTGAAATAACAATATTACATCAGGTGACGGACTTGACAAGTGAAGCTAATCTTGCGGAGGTCATCCAATTTTTGAAATACGACCCATTCATCTCAAGTTTGACAACCATGTCTAGGTTCAACATCATATTAATATTTAGTACTTCGAATGTTCGACTCACCTTGTGGACTAATAGGACTGGCATCCGGATGAGGTTTGAGCGTCGTTATAAAAGGGTAATAAGGTTCTCTTTCGGGGTTAGGACAGCAGTAGACCAGTCTTAGTTGCGAGCTGGGGGCGGAGACCCCGCAGACATAACATACGAAGCTAGCGGTGGTGGCGGGCGCGGATGGCTGGCTCGCCGGCCGCTCCAGGGAGGGAGAGTGCGTGTGCGCTACGAGGGACTTGTCACCGGAGCTGGCTAGACTGAGGGGTGAAGGAGGGAGGAGGGAAGGCGGCCGTGTCCGTAATGTGTATACTCGCTCGTTCGCCGGGACGGCTCGCATCTGTAAAGAGGAGAGTGATTTTGTTAGTGTTAGTTTATCAGGGTCGTTCTCTTCTTCTTTTTGTGTTGATGGTGACCCTTAAATAGATTGCTGAGTAGGTGGCGACGTCTATAACGATCTAATATAAGACTAAACAGTAACTGGCAAAATAAGGGTACCTACTGTAACACCTCTGCCTAAACTTATGAGGAATTCAGGCATCGGTTACGTGTTGTCAAGTTTGGGAGTATGTATGGCTCTCTCACTAAATTGATCGATTGATAGATTTTGGGCAAACATCGGGCAGCGGGCAAATCTCTCTCAAAATTACATAGGACTGATTTGCCAGTTTTACGAAGACCTACAGGCTTTTTTTGTAATTCTCTCCTCAGATTAACCAGACATGTAAACCTTCGTGCGATATCTATACACCCCGGCTGCTGGGTTGAGAATATTAGACGGTATAGTCGCAACATTTTAACTACACAACCACAGCTGCTTTTAGATAAATCTAAGTTGTTTGTAGACTTTAACCTGTAACCGACTGTCCGCGGCTTCGCCCGCGTGATTGTTTGGAAATTATCGCAAGGAAACATACTCCTAGGAAATACAATCATGGCCACGACAGATGTAACCATGTCCTAGATAAAGAAAGAGGATAGAAAGTATCCTCTGCCCTTCCGAGGACATGGTTTTCGCCATTAAAACATGAAAAGGTTACAAAAAGACAGACAGAGACAAACAAAGTAACTTTCACAAGTATAATATTAGTATCGATTCTCAACATATTAAGGATGAGATCTCTTCGACAACAGACAAAGAACAATCCATCTAAATGAGATCAAAAACCACTTCTAAAACATTCGACCAAGACTCAGTCCGTCCTAGAACCACGTGCACACCGTCACGCAGTCATCGTTAGGTTATCGGCACAATCGACCGCGCCGGGTCACTACTACGATACGATACGCAGACTAGTAAGCTAATGAAATGACCGTATTTGAATAATTATGTGGGAGAATGTTGCTGCTAAATACCTCCACATTACTCACATAAGTAACCGCGACGTGGTATGATAAATATTGTGAAAATTCACAAAAGAGATCGATCATACTGAACCGTGCTGCCTTTATAGCAAAGTTCAGAGAAAATTTTTGGATGCAACTTGGTGCATTTATTACCGTAAAGTTTCATTAAAATCCATTCTCCTCTAGCCTCACCAAATTTTGTACGTAAGATGTCAAAAGGATGGCGAACTAGGCTGGTGGTTAGTGATTTTATGAGAAAGGCAAATTTATAATAAAATCATTACATGTGTCTTATCCATTAATGTATAAACTACTAAGTGACACCAACATTACTCAGACCACATATGTTTGATTATGAATAAGTTAATCATATTCATTTAAATTGCATACTCGTATTGAGTCAATATTTCATTTTGAATTGTTCCAATAACCTTGAATCATGGATAAGTGGCGCTTTCTTTGTCTATTTGAATTTATTTAATAACTAGAAAGCAAACAGCTCATGATACACGTGCACATTTGCTGTTCGATAATGAGTACTCAAGTAACAAAGCAGGAATGGAAAATGGTTCAATTGATAAAACATGTAGCCAGTAACGATGAATGTGCAGGAAAAAAACTGGATAAAAAGGTGTGAAATTTTATCAAAATCAAATATTTCACTAAATTGAATCACCGATAAGCGTTGGCACAGCAATTATAACTCGATCCATTTTTATCGTCTGTTTTATCAGTTGATACTATCTCTTTATAGTATAACGATAAATTAAGGGAATTATTGTATTATCTATGTTTACTATAACACTTGTATAATTAGGTTTTAAGATAAACGGCGTTATTTTAATGCTGACTGATAAGAAACGCTAATACTATAAAAGTAATGTAGGTCGGAGTATAGCTCCTTGTGGGACGCCTCATTTGCTATTTAGAACGAAATAAAATATATTTATGATTTTGACCTTATTTGACGTCATTCTACTAAAACTAAATAAAGCTTAAGTAAACAGATATTGTTTATTTAGGATTGTTTCAAAACATGATTGGAGCCGAAAGTTTACTCCGTCAAAGGCCTACGCTAGGTCTATAAATTATATTTATTTACAGTTTTACGCCCTGAACTTTAATTTATTTATTGTGACGATTGCCTCGTACTTCATAAGTCACTTCGTCAGTGCTTTAAAATAATTATTTCGTCATCAAATAATTTACAAGTACCATGTACATCACCTAGATTTAGATATCCATATCTAACCGTTTTACAACAATAGGCACAATATTGTAGAGGTTATCCGCCGACAGTCAATCTGCCCTCTGATCAGCGAGGTCGGGTCTTAGGCCACGTTAAAATCGTATAAACAAACGATATCACTCGACCGAATTTTCTGCTGAACTGAGTTAGGAATAATTTGAGAGAGCTTTGTCAATAAACTGATTATACAAAGACTGAGTTATTTTTAAACGTTCGAGACTGACGCAACGTTAGAACAGAAATGGAATTATTTTTAAGATATTTCATTAATTAAATTCTAAATTAAAATAAACATAACATTACGACTGTATTTACCGAAAAATTAAGCAAGTACGATGGTGCACCTTCACTTCACCAGCTATTGTTTCACATCCCACAGTAAAACTGCCCTTAGTAACAGCGAGGCGCTTTTTAATAATACTTCAATATTTTTTTTTTGTCATAGCATGCTTGAGATACGTTTCGTTGTTAGACACTACTATCTAATAAACCTTCGAAAGTAACGATTAGTTTTCGCAATTAAACAATTGTCTTGTTAATTTTAGCGAATGACTCACGTGATATCACTCCGAGCGAGAATAATAGTAGAAGTATCGATAATTTCTATAACAGTGGCACAATAAGTGTCAGTATTACGAGGGGTCAGCGCGTTATCTAGTGTCAACATTTTTTCAGAGTGCAGTGCTCCTACGGGGTCGGTGGTTCATGTAGGTGTTACTGATAATGTAAGCTTTTTATTATTACATATTGCATGTTTAATAGTTTTGTTTTCTTTATTAATTTATGCTGCATTGAAGATAGTCTATTGGATTTATGGTACTGTGTATTTTATGATTGTTACATTTAAATTATAACCTATGACGTTTAATGTTTCTTGGATGAAAATCAACGCCTAAAGATAGTCGTTATGAATGTTTCCAAAGGTATTTTATGTTATTTTAGCAAACATCAACATTTAATCAGTACAATCGTAGGGGTCGCGTATGGATCTCCCTTTGAATTCTTTACGTTTATCTCGCCCTTTCTTTCTCTATCACAAACCTGCCACCTCATTCTTCAGGCTGCGTTCCAATTCCTACATTATAAATATTCTTTGACATTGAAAAGTCTTTCTTTTTTCACAAGTATTTCCAAAATTAAAGCTTCGATTTACATGGCAATACATCCAATCTTGTTTTACCGGTATTCTGGTCAGTCTAGCTCTGCACTAGACATAACATTATGTAACTCAATACCTACGATGACTAATTAACTACTTCATTATAAAATATCGTTATCATTATCTACTTTTTATTACCGATTTTATTTACATATTGGACGTTCTTACATTCTTTATTTAGAATTCGGAATATAAAGAATTTTAAATGCATCATCAATATTTTACTAATGTTATAAATAAGACTAAGTCTACATATCTGTGAGTAACCTCTTCACGTCTTAACGGCTGAACGGATGTGGATCAAACTTGGTACACGGGTCGACCATGTCTTGAAATAGGCCATAAGATACTTTACATCCCGAAAATATGTTCCCTTTGGGTTATTTTCTACTTTCACGCGGTCGTCGCGAGGTTTAAGTCTTTACATAGTATAAAATGAGGTTACTTCCGCTGTCTGTTCACTTAGATCTTTTAAACTCCATCGATTTTAATGTATAGTTTTCAGCAATAGATTGCGAGTGATTAAAGAGCAAGGTTTATATGTATAATATATACAATCGTGGATTTGCGCCGATATGGAAAAGCTGGGTAGTGTGGCAGATAAATACACTGTTATCAGCGTAGCGCATGGGTGTAAAAGATGGCTTGATCACTGTGTTGTGTCGCTATCGGCATGGCAAACCATTGTTGGGGTAGGTATAAAAGAGGACGTATACATGTCGGATCATCTACCGATATTCGTTAATATGCGGGTGTCCATCTACCGAGAGTCCTGTCTATATTGTACATAATGTGTATTAGTCAAACCTACCTGCCAGCTGATCTTATGAGGACAATAGTAGTGCCGATAGTTAAAGCCGAACAGATGACATCTCTGATACAGGCAACTATCGTCATATCTCTCTCGCAACTACAACTGCCAAAACATTGGATAGTATTCTTGATAAGTGCTTAAAAGAGTATCTGCATATGCACGATGCGCAGTTTGATTTTCAGTCCAAATTGTCAACAGAAAGTGCTGTTTCGAGTCTCAAGAATACTGTCCAATACTACACTGACCGCAGAACCACGGTGTACCTATGCCTGTTTCCTGGATCACTCCAGATCCTTCGACTTCGTTTCATATGATGTGCTCTGGAGAAAGCTGGAAGACAGGAATATACCGGCTGGAGTTCTCGAAATTCTGCAGTATTGGTATGCAAACCAAAAAAATGTTGTAAAATGGTCAACAACACTCTCTCATCCGAATTGGTGGTGGAGTGTGGTGTGAGACAGGGGAGTCTGACGTCTCCGAGACTCTTCAACCTATATGTGAATGATCTTCTGGTTGGGCTCGGTAGCATACGTGTCAGATGTCGCGCGGGTGGTGTTACCATCAATAGTATGTTACGCGGACGACATGGTTCTGGTGGGCCCGACTGCGGGATCTATTAGAGATGTTGATAGTATGCGAAAACTTTGCAGCTACACACGGACTCGTTTATAATGTAAAAAAGTGTGAATACATTTTTTTCAAGGCCGCTGGTAAGGCCCCCGACTATTTACCAAGTTTTACTCTGGCTTGAGTATAGGGCGAGTAAATAATTTTAAGTACCTGGGGCACATACTTACCGACGACCTTAAAGACAATGTTGATATAGAGAGAGAGCGCAGGGCACTAGCGGTCAGAGGGAATATGTTGGCTCGCAGGTTCTGCTAATCAGGTTAAAATAACCCTTTTCAAAGCTTACTGTCAGAGTATGTACACGGGAAGTCTGTGGGGTCAACTTTACCAAAAGATCGTTGGAGGTCCTGCGCATCCAATATAATAATGTTTTCAGAATGCTATTGGGACTGCCCCGTTTTTGTAGCGCTGAGATGTTTGCGTTCAATCGAACTGACGACTTTTATGCGGTTATGCGGAAAAAAATCTCGTACTTAATTACAAGGTTGCGGGGCAGTGACATCAGTATTCTGAAGACTAAAGCCACAAAAATCAAAGATTTGTAATGTGATGTCGTAACAAACATATTTTTGTGCGCTTAAATTGGAAACGCTGGCTAAACCTTACGAGATAGATCAAATTAATGTACTATGGAATTTCTACGGAATATCTTAAAAGACCGTTAAAAAGTCCGCGATGGTATATATTTATCTCCTAAGGATAACCCACACTAAACAATTTTTATCTTGTAATCAATCAATCAATCAAATTTATTCGTAAATGTACGTTTCAATACAACAGGGTGTTACAGTAAAATGATCAGTTCGCTACATTTACTCGAGAGCAACACACAACACACACACACATCATTACACATACATATTATAAAAAAAGTGTTATGTACCAAGCTATTTCTATTATTAAGCTATTTCCAATAAAATACATTACATACGTTGTACATTACCATGTAGATCAAAACTGCCCTTTCATTAAAATGGATATATTAGAGATTTAAAAAGCGGAGGCACAGCGGCTGGCGAGCCGTATTAGTATCTACATTGCACCCGTGCGAAGCCGGGGCGGGTCGCTAGTTATAAATAAAATGGCATACTCGTAAAATACCTCTTGTCACTGCAGGTGAACGTTAAGTCATGAGGAAGATAACGCCCGAAATGATGGCCTGATAACAGCTGATAATGATCATATGTCAGCTTATCTTAAGTGTCGATATAATATTTAGAGATTGCAGATAAAATAACGCGGGCAGTGAAATATGTCGTTTGAGTTCCAACGTGCAGGTTTATTCATAATTCAAATCTCTTTCTATATGGGTCATTTGCTTCTACTTGTTGATCAAATCAAATCCAAGAAATACATTCTATCATACTCTTGTTACCCACCAAGGGATTATTTCGATTCCTAAAATAACTTTTCTTCAATTCTGTTATCTTACATGACTCGGAAACATGAATTTTAAGAATAAGGAAACCTGATGATAAATAGTTCTGTTTCGTTGCGCTAGACAACATCAACCAAAAACAGTGATTGAATAACATATCAAATTAAAAAAGGCTTCTAGAGACCAAAGGATTGTGAAAATAAAGGATTATTACACCCAAAACCCACGTATAACAAAGAAAGATAAGAAGCAGACCTTTCCGATAGGGATTACCATTTTCAGTTGATATAATCTAAACATTTATTATTAAAAAGTTTCGTGTATTCCGGCATTAAAAAGATAAGCAATCACATAAGCCGATTTACTTTGATGAACGATAAGTATATAAAGATAAAATGTAAAAGCCAGATAAAGTAACGGCAAAATTTATGCAATATCACAAAGAAAAGTTGAATAACAAATCACTCAGACTTTTTAATGAATTGAAGTTGCCTGGAGTCAATGAAATTTGCAGTAACAACAATGACAGATAAGTTACACTGAATGAAGTAGCGAACGAATTGACACACAGGGAGTTGTGACGAAGAAAGTACTGAGCATGAATGTTGAGGGCTTTGTGAGAATTGCGGAAGACCAAAGATATTAAGGATTTGAAAGATGATATGTCTAAGGGGGTGACTGCTGAGATAACGACTCTAAAAAAATACGTTTATGTACATACATTTAACAAATAGATAAGAAGGAAACAGGATAAAATAGGTACAAAGGTAATATTTAAAGGCTACGGGTATGAGAAAGATGAGGAAAATGTAGATGAAGATGCACTGCCGGTTTTAGCGGTAACATGACAAAAAAACTGTCGTACTGCATTTAAAAAACGATGGCCAGTCTACGGAAACACTGACCAATCCAGGTAAGATTTACCTAGTCCTATAGTAAGTTTATATTTACAACAACTGCTCTCCTTTTAATCTTTCCACGTTCCTGCTTCTTTTCTATAGCTTTATGAGCTCCTCATGATAAGGTATATGATTACTATTTATGATCATATCTGACCAATTATAAATGTAGTACATTAAGGTATGCATTAAAAGCTTACAGGGGATTTTTGTCTTTATCTTGAGCTTGATTAATTAGATAAGTTAGAGTACATTGAGTCCTTTTACAAAAATCTCCATCAGTGGCCATGTCTAGTTCTTCCCCTTTTTAGCCATGTCGTACTTCATGCAATACATTCATTTTATTGAACAGATTCATAATAAAAAATAGTACTATCGAGCTGCGCTAGAAATAGGGTCGGTGAGTGTGTTTTGCTCAGGAATATTCTTGCTGCTGTTGTCGCTAGCGCGGCAGAACTAGCTTCATCTATTTAACTGACAGACCTTGATAATACTAAAGTACCTGTAAATGGTCTATTTGAAATAAAGGATATCAATTTGTTATGATTTTGACTATCTTAGTTACCACCTACCACAGCTTTATTTTAATTAATAAAAAGAGCGGTCACTTATTTGCCAAGTGCGTCACGTGGTTAGATACGGTAACTGACAATGTAAAATTTAGCATTCCCATTATCTTCTAAATCCTTGCGTATTAGTTGTTATCAGATAACGTCATATCAGCTGGCAGCCACGATACTGCATTATGACTTTTTTTAATTATTTAGTACATTATCGAAAACCTCATATTTGTCTCAAAGACCAAGGGGTTATCGTTTTTATGAACTGTTTTCATGAAACGAACTTAGAAGTAATTAAAATATTACTGATTAGATCATTGATTTTGATCGTGGATCGCTTTCGAGATTGACTGTGTACCTTAGACCTTAGGACTTTATCGACCGAATTTGGTCGGGTATTTATCGGATGACGAGCCACCCATCGCTCGTCGTCCGTAGGCCCACAGATACGGTGGCGACCGGTCCTGTGCGTCGCGCATCCATCGGCTGCCCGCGACCCTCACCAGGTCATCGGTCCACCTTGTGGGAGGCATTTCAACGCTGCGTCTTCCGTTACGCGGTCGCCACTCCAGAACTTTTCGGCCCCATTGACATCTGTTCTAGGAAAGTCTCAAGCATTGCTTTCTCCATCGCCTTTTGGGTGAGGTTAAGTTTTCTGATGAGGCCCATTGTGAGCGACCACTTTCGTCTTGAGACACTGTGGTTTGTGAGACGAGAAGATACCACTCAACTTCCCGAACGCCGCCCAACCGAGTCGGATCCGATGGTTAACCTCTTTCTCGAAGTTAGCCCTACCTAACTGGACCGTTTGTCCCAGGTAGATGTACTCGTCTACAACTTTGAGTGTAGTCTCCGATCTTGAAAGGAGTGGGTGCTACATGAGTATTTACCATGACCTGTTCATTTTAAGACCCACTTTTTCGGAAGCCAGTCAGTCACCGCTTGGCTATACTTTATTCAATGAGGAACAGAATTACTGTCAATGAAACAAGCACAACTGTGTTCAGCTTCAGACTTACAGTTTGGTAGTTTAACTAAACAAATGAAAAAGCTGTAAATAGGACAGAGATACACCAATAAAGGCACTCGCAGAACTGACCACTCGCTTTAGTGTTATGCCGAAATGATAGTAGCTAAGAATAAAATGAACAGTTCAAATATCTTACTCAATTTTTTTTGTTTATTTTTTTCCGTGCGTCAATGAAAATATGGTGAACCACCTGAACACATAAGTTGATGTGACACGAGGATTCGTGTGCTAAAATATATGGAATAATATGTAAATTTATGTTCTACCTGAAATATTTATTTTTTTATATTTTATCAATAATTTTACACGAGTTAATACTCGTAACGTCAATATTGGCTTGAAGTTGTGAATTTATTCAGTAAGTAGGTGACGCATCAAGAGACATTTGATAAGAAAAAAATGCTGGCTGTATGAGTGACCATGCATATTTTAAATGATTGTAGAATTGAAACTGAACTTATAAATATAAATATTTATGTACCTAGTCCTTCCACAACTATGTTGGGGTCGGCTTCCAGTCTAAGATGAAGATGAATACCAGTATTTCAGATAGAGCAACTGCTTATATGACCTACCAACCCAGTAAATGGGTACTACAACACGCCTTGGCAAGACTTATGGTTAGATTTTTACTTCAGGCCGCTCGAACGGACTATCAAAAACCTTAAAATGACAATTAGCTCTTACCGGAGGAGTCTGGGTTAGGAATGAATGGTCACTCATGCGAGGACTAACCTCTGAAAGATGCGCAACGAGCTCATAAATAGAACATTAACATATTCAATCTAAACTCTCTTTGCTACTTCTGCTTGATTTCAGGCTTCCTCTCTGTTAGAAAGAGCGACCACGTGAGCTCAATACGGATGGTAGATGTCTTCAATTATTTGGTACTAGGTCATGGCCATACTCTATTTATTTTTTTTTCAACATTAAAAGAAACACATAGCATGACTCGGCCAATGAAAGTGATCAAATTAGACAGCGTGGTTGGTGATGCCAATGTAAACGGAGGCAGACATCCGTAACCGGTGTAATGTGAGTGTAGGACACTAGAAAGCTGCGTTTATTGTGATAAGATAAAATAACTTCAGTGGTTCCCAGTTTTCGACAAGAAAAGAAGTTACGTCAATGAATGGGGTCAGATGATTTAACAATAAAAAGATGATAGCAAAATACTGAAAAATGCTGGCAAAGGTCACTGGACCGACAAAGGTGAAAAAATTAGACCTTGATCGCAAAATTATCCTGGTCAGGTGTCCGGGACCCAGTGATGTATGAGTGCTGACATTAGACATAGCTGCAATGCATTTTAAAAAGATAACCGAGTTTCTGGAAGTTTTGACTAAACATTTGCACTTTATGAAACATGAAATGAAGTTAAACAAGCAATAGATGAAGATGAAAGATTAAGTAATAATAAAAAAGAGATAATTGATGTAATAGCAAAATAGGGCAATGGCTGATTAACCTTGTCATTAATACCTGTAGAAAATGCTTGAAAATAGTAATTAATAGCTAGAAAAGGCAGTGGACGTAACAACAAAAACTTGAAGAGAAGTCGGCAGAGGACGGCGTTCACATCAAAAAGTGCAACAGACACAATCCAAACACACCTAAAAGACTCACAGACACGAAGAAAGATGGTACATCAATAGAAGAAGATAAGTCATTGCAGTGATGGAAAAAAAAACAAATATACAAATACGATATTAAGAAAGGTCAATGGCTGATGAACCTTATCAGAAACACATAAACTAAATACTAGCGAATAGGGAGCTTAACAAGGTAGTGAATGCAGACAGACGTAACAAGCCGAAGTCTGATGAAAGTGAACAAATTAGACAGTGTGGTCGCTAATGCTAGAGTAAACGTACGGCACGCATCCGTGACCCGGTGCACAGTATGAGTGTATGACAAATATGAGAGAGAGCTACAATGTTTGTTGTGATAAGATAACGATGTGTACTTTCAAGCTTCTGGGTTTCCAGTTTTGTGTCAACATATTCCTGTACCTATGATTAAATACCTTGCTGTTGTACTATGCGATGATACTTCATAGAAAAACAGTAATATTGAGATGCATGAGTTTTAACTGTAATACTAGCATATGCAATTCGTAGGATATCAATCTCGTTTGGACCAAAACATTATGTGAAACAGAAAAAGGCGATCCTTCAACTTAAGGGAAGCAACAGAGAATAAGAAAACGCCACTAGTCAAGTAACGAAAGTGAACAAGAATGCAGAAAGACTGAAAGTAAAAAGGGTAGATGGCTCAACCAATCTTATCAGAAATACCGAAACAAAATACTAGACAATAGATAAGAAAGGTGTTATGAAACAGATTTTATAAAAGATGGAATTGAAGATTGGAATTTCCTACTTCAGCATGTCAAGATACATCAAAACAACACTTGAAAGCTCTCAAATTAGAGAGATTAATTAATAAGCACCCAAGTACTACATAAAAAGTATTCAATTACCTACACATAACAAGTATTCAATTACCTACATCCTATAAAAACACGAGATACCAAATCAAGTATAGTATTTCATTCGCTTATCTCCAGTTCCGTCGATAGAATCTCCCTGATTGCGATGCAAGAACAAGATAAACTTTAAATGCTATGATTATGAAATTCTAATAGTGATCAATTCCTATGATATTACACCCATACATGGCCGTGGTTGATATGATATGTTTATTAATAAGATACAGGAATCTTATACATATTAATTGCACACGATACTGGTAACGGCGGGCAAGTCAAAGTGGTTTTATCAGTATTTATGCAAGGATCGTGGTCGTTAGCCGGAGGTTTTAGAAGCCGCGTTTTTATACTACTAACGCTATTTGATGAAATGCAATAGCAAAGAGCTGAGATGAGAATACTGAAATCTATGTGTAGAGTAACGATGGACAAAGTAAGAAAGTAGTATCAATCCCGAACGTGTTTTTTGAATTCCGGGATTACGGGATTTTTGTCAGAAAAGAAGAAAGGGAATCGTTTGACTTAGTATGGGCATGTGATAAACAGAAATTAAAACAAATCGCTTCATTGCTATGACTATAAAAAAGAAAGTACAAACGACTTTTATATGATACTTATTAGAATTTTCATAAGGAATTTTATGTCTAGCAGTGATTGAAAACCACGTAGACTTTCATTGTGTCATAACGGTCTAACCTTTACTTAAGTTCAAATAATAATCTCTGTGGTCAGATAATGATGAAAAAGTACTGTCCTATTACCGAACGAACTCTGTCACGACTTACAACTTTTCCTCAAGCGTGTTAGATAAGCTAATGTCATAGTCATCCGAATGAATCCAGACTGTGTTTGTAACGTTCTACTCGAGGAACTGTTATGTAGAACAACCCTCTCGTTAATAGACGCTGCTACTAGTGAATAGTCCCGGGAAATCCCGGAACCGAAAGTACCGGGAAATCCCGGAAATTTGCGTCGTTTTAGGAACCGGGATTTCCAAAACCAAATCCCGGTTCTTTCGGTACTTTCGGCAAAAGATACTTCGCGTTTAGAATTTTTCTAATTTTATTGCCTAAAATCCGACCGCTGCACTGTTACTATACTACCACTAATGTACCATATTTTATGCAAATAAAATTCTATTCTATTCTATTATTCTATACCTAGCTACCACCGTTGCTACCTAGTAATACAAGAGCATGATGCGCGAGACTTGACATTATCAGAACAATTTTGGAAGCGTTATGCCAGCGAGATGCGACACTATTAACTGCAGATATAGCTGTAAAATTCGCATTAAAAAAATTGACCACCATTAATAACAGTATAGCCGCAAAAATGTTGACTATGCTGAAAAACAGATACAGGCAACGTCGATTGCCGGAAACATCAATATTAACATATTTGCAAAACCCTGAAATGTTCTTCTCCAACGCACGTGATGAAGATTTGTCAGTGTTTACTCGGCCAAGTAGTAACGAAATATGCAGGAAGATAGTGGAACTGCTAAGGCGTACTTTAGGAGATTCTTTTTTGGAAACAGCTCAATTGCTGTCAGATACAGATGAAGACATAGAAAGTGAACCTCAATCAAAAAAAGAGGAGCTTAATGCAGAGCTTAAAAAAGCTACTGCTTGTAAAAGAGCAAGAATGACTCACAGTGAAGATCTTAGTACGAATGTGAGGATCGAAATGGCTCTTTTTGAGAACGGAGGGGATCGTGGACGTTATTTGTCGCAGGCTTTCGACTTTCTCTTATCAATTCCACCGACAAGTGTAGAGCCGGAAAGAGTTTTTTCTTCCGCTGGGTACCTATGTAGTAAAATAAGATCACGTTTAAGTGATAAGAGTTTGGACGCTCTTATATTTTTAAGATCATTGTATAGGCAGGAGAGAAATACTCTAAAAAATAAATAAACAGGTACCTAGGTTATTGAGTGCCCCCATTGTAACTATAAGAATCAGACCAATGTTATATTGGTACATTGGCAAGTATTCCAAATTTTTATAATTTTATACTTAGGTTGGATATTTTTATTTATAGTATTGTAAAGATGAATATTATCTATGTTTAAGTTTTGCAAAAATATTTAAGTTTAAAGTTATATTTTTATTTTATTTTTTCTTAAATGTAAAATTAGAGTCAAGTTGATTTAAAGAATTTGTCGATTGAAGTTGTTCCAAACTATTGTTGAATTATTATATCAGATTAAAATTTAAAAAATGTTTGTTAAGATTATCTAATCAATAAATATTGAGACAGATTAATGCTACGCTAAAACTCCATAGTTCCTTTTTTTGTAGATGTTACGTAAGTTTTAAATTATAATTTGGTTATGCAGAATTGCAATAAGAGTCATGTTAATTTGTTTGGTACAGTGAAGATGTTTAATACCTAAATGTTTCTGTTATTATGTAGGATTAGGTATAAAAATCATTTAATGTTAAAAAATGTTGCTGGCATAATATGCGTAATTACCAGTAAAATTATACTAAATAAGACTGATTTAGTGTCTATAAAACAAGAAATAAAACGTTTTATTTGATTTGATTAGAAATGTTTTTACTTTGCCCTGTCATTTCGTCTTTTTTTTACTTTCTCCGGTTCAACACTTTCAACTCTCTTACAATGACTTATTAAAGTATCAAAAGTATCGATAGTACCGGGAATCCCGGTTCTTAAGCCAGAAAGTCCCAAAAATCCCGGTTCTTTAAAACAGCACCGGTTCTGCATTCCCTAGCTGCTACACTATTCAGTTTTGGCGGGAAAACTATGTGTGAGTTTTCGACAAAGATCAGACTATCATTATTTGTTTTATCGCGTATTGAGCTTCAGAAAGAGACTGATACAGAGCTATTCGTGATAGAGCCGACGAACTACAAACCCAAACTCTTTCTAAAACTCGATACTCAATTTTTCAGTCAAGTATCATATTTGTACTACCAAATTCCTTTGTGGACTGAAGAAAGTTACTGTTGTACCTCCTGAGTTCAAACTCAACTGTCCAAATACAACATATCATAAAGGGCAGAAGCACGTATCACGCGCATTGCTATCGACGTTGCGTGCAACCTGCCAGATTACCTTGCAGTTCACCGGCGCCCTATCTTCGTTCCCACACATTCGCACTAACATTGCAATAATCCACTAAATATCACAAAAACACTTATTCATTATTTCATTATATCACTTGTATTACTATAATCACACAGCACAGCCAGTAGAACACACATGAGCGCACAAAATTACATATCAAACGATACGTTATCGATAGTTTTGGGTCTTGATACGATCTAGGGATACAATCAGGTTCTAATTTTGTTACATGGACGACACGTTGGGGACGGTACGTACGCTCGCGGGTAAGCGTCGCACGCGACTGGCGGAGCGGGCGGCGTTATCGTTTGTAGGTCAACCGGTAGCCGCCATCAATGATTGTATGTTCAAACATTACGATAGAGGAGTTTACACAGATGACGTGCTCGTGAAAGTCGGTAAACTAACCGCGGTCGGGTCTAAATTCTGTGGTTTAGGATGCAGTTTTGAAGGATGTTTGGTTAAATTATTTAATTTAATTACAAAACCAATATGATTTATTCACTGTCGCTGTCTATCCGGGTCTTGTGTTTACTCAAATACATTGCATTTTCTTATAACCAGTTCTGCCATGTTTTCTCAGGAATTAATTTAATCTCTTCATTAATTTATGTCGACTTTTAAATATTCAAAGATTAAGCATGTTGCTTTGAAATTAGCGTAATCGAGTGTATTTTTATTATCCGATTTCATGTTTATTTATAAAAAGGTGAGCAAAAAAGAAATTAAATTAGTCTAGTCAATGGCATGATGTCATGAAATTTGAATTTAATGACTGCAAAACATTAAAACGAATCTAAGGTTCCGTCCAAATTGGTAAAAATTATATCTGAATTCTGAATACTTTTTTTACGTTTCGTGTTTTGTTCACACGCATGATTCGAGATTGCAATTTTATTTGCATCATCAATTGGTCCCTTCTTGATAATATGATAAATAAAAGAATTAAGTTGTAAAACCGAAACATGCACTTAGTCTCAACAAATAACAGATGTGCCCATAACAGTCACAGATGCGTTTTACGACGTAAGCTACTACTACTACTAACTATCAAGAGGAGTCATCAAATGCAGTCTTTGTGGCCGAAATCGACTAGATGGCATCATTATCATCATGTTTCAAGACAGTAATATAATAAAAAAAATATTAGTGGTGGTTGCTTATTTTTTTTACACAAACTTTATGGCCTTTTCTACTAGTCGACCTTGTGGTGGTGGTGCACATTCTCACCTCTCACTAAATTCCGCAATTTCTTCTTAACCCTTCGTTTAGCAATCAGGTCGACCCCTTGCCCACTATTAGGTAGATGAGGACATCCTCAGAAGTCCTCACGTAACATAAAACAGTTGGTATATTTAGATGCAAATCATTATATTTTACGACGCCATTTAATCAATAATTCATTAGATGACCAGATGATCTCAGATCAGAGATGTACGGTCAATCAGTGGAACCCGTATTTTATAGACGTATTAAATTAATTCATTGGATTGTTTCTATAATTGAAGCCGTTATTAAATTATTGGATGGTTGGCCGTGATCGAATTTTCTGGTTTTTAAAGCGACTGGTGAAATTAAATGCAAATAAACTTATATACGTTTTTCATTAAGATTGAGCGCCAAAATTAATGGTATGGTGACTTTCTATTTTTAATGAGGCAATCCATTCGCCTCCCCATCTCCCTTTAAATTAGTTTTAAACTTGATTCCTACAACTCCCCATGAACATTATACGCTTGCTTTTACATATTTACGTATTATCACTGAAGGAGTCTTATTTATATAAATAAATACTCAATAAGTATCTCTTACTGACCGAGGAATATAGGAAAAACAAATTGTATCGAGAGGTTATCTGCCGTACTACTGATAAAGATACCGTCATGCCAGAGGTCGATTAATGTTTATAATTTGAATTATCCTTCCCGTTTCAGAGAGGATAATAAACTTGTTTAACGAGAATTTCCCTTTGATTAAAATGTTAATGAAGATGTGAATGAGATAGTTTGGTCATGTTGAGAGAATGAATGAAAGACAAGGCAGATTTAGTGGACACGTCGGGAAGGGACGCCCTAGAAAGGCATTATTGGTGATGTTCTTTGGAAAGGCCTGGTGCGAAGGACCCGTGCATGTATGACTGGATGTATGAACTTAAATGAAACGAAAAAGATTTTGTAAGTATCGTAGCAAGTAGATTTCTGTAGTTTTTGTCCACCCCCGTGGGTAAAGGCAGAAGCTTATGCATGTTTGTCTGATCACCATCATATCAGCCGAAAGACGTCTACTGCTGGCCATAGGCCTCCCCCAAAGAGGGGTGTTTGCCATAATCGCCACGCTTGGTAGGCGGGTTGGCGATCGCAGTATAGCTGTTGCAATGTACAAAGAATGCTGCTGCCCGTTCTGTAACTCCCTTAGTCGCCTTCCGACACCCACGGGAAGTGTGTGTCTATCTGTATGTAATTAATTATGAGCCTAGACTATGGTCATGTAGTAATACTTCTGGGAGGGAAAATCAAACTTCGTTTATTCAATCTACGCTGAGTGCCAAAACTTTTTGAACGTTAACGTTTACGTTAACGTTTAAGACAGTCCCACCACACTCTAGTGTTTTGACTGGGAAGAAGAAGTGACGCAACAAATTCCCCAAGAATACATCTGTCTTTTAAGTTAGAACAACTTTGTGAAAGTTGTGTTTGGCAGTGAATAGCCAAATGTAAAAATTTTGTTCCTAAACAATGTTACTCCAAACTCCACTAACTTTTAACCTTGCTAGCTTTAACTTGAGTCTCTATCAATGTCACTTAATTGTGTTACGTGCGTCAATCAAATAATGATTGCAATTTATATGCAAGTATTCTCATTCCAACTTCAATTAAGATTTTTTGATTTGATTTGTAGTATTTCAGGTTCTCTTCCTGATGACCTCCTGCATCAGGAAGGGAACCGTTTTTTGCAGCCTATTCTATTATAACCATAACATATAATCGTTATTATTCTCGGAAAAAAAAATACTAGGAATATGTATATCCTCTGCCTGCGGTTACGGATACCATTTCTGTGGCCATAGCGCCAGTTTTTAACGCGCTCAATCGCGTCAAAGCATTGTCTGGTGACAATAATCCCTCAAAGACCACCTCAGACCTACATGGTCATCTCAGCCCTACTTGGTTCTCATATGAAGTTCAGAAAAGAAGATACTAGCTCAAAATATAACATATGTAACTTCTCGTCACTAATAAATAAGTAAAAACACAACCTCCAAAGAGTAACAATTTCGAATCATCGAGATTCAACGAGAAACCTTCACCATTGCCCCACAGCGATAACCAAATAGTACAAGTACGTCTGTGAGTGAGCATACACTGTGACGTCACAAGACACGTCGCATGCGTCTGCTTGATAAACGAACATCAGCAGTTATATGAGTGACACATTCGTATTCTATTTATCACACTAGCGCTTGCCGCGGCTTTGCTCGCCTGACCTATCCCTCAAGAACTGTTTCTTTTTTTTTCTAAGTTCCTGAGAGTAAGCGAAGGATGAGGTCTCCGATGGAATGAGCGAGCTCAAAAGATGCCATTCTTGCTTTGAAGGCTTATATGTAGATGGAGACCAAAAAAGATGCCGGAAGACAGTACCAGTTTTTTTTTTTTTTTTTCGGGATAGATTGTAGTCCATGATAGTAGCTTTCCAACAGTTAAATAGTGTTGGCAACCAGATCAGCGAAGATATTCACAAGGTTCGTGTAAGGAGAATGCTACAAAATGGTAATTTATTTGGGATGTTTTAAAACAGACTTGGAATAGACTCGCTTTTGTCAAGCGAGAATGTAGCTTCCCGAAACGAACCTTACAAAACCACAACCAATTGTTTCGGGATAGAATCGAAGGGTTGTGAACAGCTATGGAGTTCTTCCACAGATGCAAAATATCAGCTTCAATATGAGTGACGCATGCCTAGTATGCCTTATTTTTTTTTTAAAGTTGGAAATCATCAAATGACTTCTTCCGCTCTGGGTGGAGCGGAAGGGCGTGTCAGACTCTTACTGACTAAAACCCATTCGTGTTCCTTCTAAAGCCCTTTGCGTTCCAGGGCCGCGGAGACTCTTTCGAACAAATTCAAATGCTGCTGCCCATTCTCTGATGAGTCCCTGAGTGACCTCTTACGATACCCATGGGGAGTGATGGGATGGTGCTATTCTTTTTCGTCCGACACCATACAGAATAACCACTACATTTTTTTTTGTTTTAGGATTGGAAATCATCAAATGACTTCTTCCGCTCTGGGTGGAGCGGAAGGGCGTGTCAGACTCTTACTGACTAAAACCCATTCGTGTTCCTTCTAAAGCCCTTTGCGTTCCAGGGCCGCGGTGACTCTTTCGAACAAATTCCGCAACCCTGGACAAATTCCGCAACCCTGGTAGCTAGATGTGCTGGCGTCAGTACTTAGATACATCGCACGCGCATATGCCACAGATGCAAAATATCAGCTTCAATATGAGTGACGCATGCCTAGTATGCCGAATCTTTATACGTTACATATTTCGTTTCGCATGTGATCTGGCCTGTGACCTTTCCAAGTAATTAAATATTTTTTTTAAATGGTCGTTTAATCTGTGTTTCGGGGTTTTAAATGTCAATAGTATGAGTTAATTGGGTTAGTGAGTGTTGAATGTAAATATTAAGTGTGTTAATGAAAGTTCGAGTGCAAATCCGGAATGTATCAACGTTAATTAATTTTAATAGGGTTTTTTTGGGGATGTGTCATTTAAATGCAACTTTTTTACAAAATAAGCACAACCGACTTCCAAGTAAAAAAAACACTGCAAAGTATAAAATAACTTTAATTTCGGAAGTCGGTGTTTTTGGTTGTTTTTTTTTTCGTATTTTAACACCGACTTCCGAAATTAAAGTTATTTTACACTTTGTAGTGTTTTTTTTTACATGAAAGAAGAATTTTTCAAATCGGTTCATAAACAAAAGAGCTATGAGGTAACAAACATAAAAAAAATACAACCGGATTGAAAACCTTTTTTGTAAGTAAAAAGTAAAGATGGAGAAGACGGTTAAAAAGTTAAGACGTCACACCTAAATCTGCAAGATAGGTATGACAGAGACTATCCAAACACAGGTGAAGTCTTTGATTGAGTTTGGCTTAGTAACAGCATCTAAAAAATAGACACGCCTCAATGCACATGGAGATAAAAATTAACGTCATGAAAAATACTCGAGACGAAATAGCTAGAAGTAAATCATTGGTTAGATCGTCAACTCAAAATCCGGTTTTCAGGCCACAGAAATAGCTTCACAAATCATAAATTCTAACAAGACCACAATGTTTATACATCACCAAACAGACATGTATATTGTATATCCACCTCCACGCCCCTTTTTTTTAATAAAATTATATATAATTACCACTTCACTTACATAACACAAGCTAATGCACTCAACTCTACAAATAAATCGTGTAAATACAAGCAATATAAAATATTTACAAGTCAATTCAATAATATTTACATGGGCCGAGATTATCGCACACCGTGGCGTTATCTCACTCTAACGTACAGCTTTAGAAAGAGATGGAAAACAAGTCTGTGACGTCATAGTTAGAGTTTGTTAGAACATAATCTTGTGTGGAGGGGGTGTGTGCTGAAGTTGTAAATCAGCTCACAAAGCATGATTATGGTATTTTTAATTTGGTTGACAAATATGGCGATGGCCCCAGATGATACGGAATCCTGTTAATTGGCCGTATCCGTCAGTAGATGCTAGCAACCTCCAAAATAATATATATTTATTTAACCCAGTAAAAAGTCAACGACGTTCAAATAAATTAAACCTGATTCAAACTAAAACTAAATTTTTTCACAAAAGAATATTTGCAATGGCTCCAAAATTTATTCCATATACTTAACTAACTATATACACTAGAAATAAAAATTGTATAATAAGTTACCTGAGTAAGTGATACTCAGCAAGAACATAAATGAATTCAAAAGAAATCTTTTTAAATTATTGAATGACAAAGTATATTATTCCGTGAATGGATTTCTTAATGACAAATTTTACTTTAATTGATCGATTTGTATATTGACATTTTTTTATTTTATTATTCTTTTGACTGATTATTATATTACATTAAAATGTTATATTCAATTAATTTTTAATTTAACTTTGACTATTTAGGCTTTATTTTAATTATAACGGACATTTTTTTATGATTATTGTATTTTTATTATCATTTTGCGATTTATAAATAGTACAAATTGTTTTCAATACAATTTTGTTAATATTTGTATGCCTTCTGGCGGGACATTGTTGGGACTATATATTTTTTTTTTTGTAAAACATCTTTAACTACCCTATTTTCACAAATAAATAATTTGAATCTTTGAAGGGAATTGCGTTAGCAAAGTTGAAATATGTTATGGGTCTGTAATTTTGACAACAAAAGAGACGGAATCAATCGGCACGAAGACTGGCAACATTTAATTCCAAACAGAACATAAAAAATGGAAGGTATGGCGATCTATCTTCTTCGAACAAACTCTTCGAGTACCTTGGTTCCCTATCCATCAGCGAAGTTTGCATTCCTTATGAAAAAAGCTGAGTCGCCGAATTGAAGATAATCTAATCAAATTGTCGATGTGCAACATTTGTTGATGGATTGTGTCAGGAACAGGCGCGAAAGGGAGTAATTTTTGAGGGAATTAGATTTATGCATTCGATTTTTTTTTTTTTTTGTTGAAAAAAAAATATCCACCATGTTCAATCGTTCAAAAACGATATTAAACCGTAAGCAGCATAGAAAAAAAGTTTTTGTTGCAGTTTGCTGGTACCACATGGTACCAGACGGGCTTGACGGTATTATGCGTTTACTAGTACCAATAGGGAATATGCATGACAAAAATATTTATTATCTAAACAGTTTATCTAGAAATTTACAAAAATATGTATAATACTAACAGTGAAAATAGAATCAAAATTGACCGAAAAACAAACGAGATATCAATATTTTAAACAAATATATCTGTCCCTATCGCGATAACACCGTTTTCTATGGCAGCTGTATAGGCGTCATTGTATTTGACGTCAGAGTTGGTATCGGACTTCTCTTTCTAACTGTCAACTTTGAAGCTTTATAACTTCGTCGCTGATGAAGGTATTTTGAAAATTCTTTTTGGTAACTAGAGCTAATAAGTATTTTATTTTGCAAATAGTAAATATGCATGCATATTCCCTATTACTACCAGCACACAGGAGCACAGAGGAAACAAACACTTAAGAGGGTTCAATTTCTGTAAGAAAATCGTTAAATGTCAAAAAGACCCATAATGCCATGAACAAAAATGGTTATCACTCAGTCGAAATACCTGGTGTGAGTACTAAAAATATTATCTTATACGCCATATAAGTATGAGGAATGTCCCAACCAAATCCTCATCCATTACTTATATTATACATTCGAAAGCGTGTCTGCCTGTCTGTCCCTCTTCACGCTTAAACCGTTAAACCGATTTTGATGAAATTTTGCAAAGATATAGATTAGACCTATGCTACTTTTCTTTTTGTCGCGAGGGCTTAAAGGTGTTAAAATAGGAGATTCAAGTTTGTATGGGAGTCTTGAAGATTAAACCATGATCCTTTGTAAAATAAATAAACATTTCAGCAGTTTGGCAGACGATGTGTACCCAAAGTAGCTATTCCACGCGAACGAAGTCGCCGGCAAAATCTAGTACTATTATAAGCTAAAACAAACACTTTACAAAACGTGGCAACTACGTACTCGAAGTACTCATGTAAACCTAAAGAACTTTCTTCAAGCACCTCTGATAATGTCACACAGTAAGGTAGCATTGTTCGCTGTGTGTGCACTTACGCAACTGTGTCCACAAAGTGGAGTGATGTGTTTGAATAGTGTGTGTGTGTGTGTGTGTGTTTGAAAAGAGTTACATTGAGACACGGCTTGAAGTGGATTTTGTGTTATTTTATAACTGGTTTAAATGTGGGCGTGTTTTATTTGCAGTTTTTACAGTAAACCAGATTTAAAGAAAGATTTCAAAATCAAAATGAAAATCAAAAGTCATCTATTCAAATTAGGCTGAGTGCCAGCACTTTTTGAACGTCAAAGTTCTATATAAAGACAGTCCTCCAAAACGCCCGCCCATCACATTATTTCTACATATAGCTGAACACAGTCTCATACTATTCAAACCAGGGCTTGTTTCGCACGAAACGGACCGAATATTTCTTAATCATACAAATATGGTCAGTTTTCGTACGCACTAGGCAATGTTCCATCTTTTTATCAACTTCATGGTAACATATTGCGTCCCGCGTACTACTGCAGCATATTAACCTTATATGCTGCAAGACGATCCTATGCCATCTTTCTTTTAATTTTAAATAGGTATATATGTTGCAATATACAAGGTCACTTTTTGCAGTTTCAGTGTTAGTACTAAACCAGTTGATTATCACACTTATCACACTAATATTATAAAGGCGAAAGTTTGTGAGTGTGTGTGTGTGTATGTTTGTTACTTCTTCACGCGCAAACGGCTGGACCAATTTTGATAAAATTTGATGTGCAGGAAGCTGACACCCTGCATTAAAACAAAGGCTACTTTTTATATATTTATATACTATCTGCGCGGTTAACACTGGGTATTTTTATCAACTGCATTGTAACAGTTTGACTTTAACAACGCCTGTTTATCCTACAAATATGGCCGCTTTCCGCACTCCTAGCATCCCACGTACAAAGAAGCAGCACTGACCGAATGCTCCATATTTTTATCAACGGCATCGTTAAAGTTAAGATCTTCCAACGCCTTTATAACCTAGCATTAAGATCGCTTTTTGCACGTCTATTGCCTACGTATATGGAACGTTGCTCGGCGTAGACTGTGCCAGTATGCGTTGCACATTCGAAACGTACAGCTTATAAATACTTGACTTTAACGCTTCTGTGCTGCCAGCCCTATAGTGAAGAGTCGTGACTGACCTGGTAGGCGTTCCACTGCTGCAGCAGATGGTGGTGGCAGGCGGCGCAGGCGCGCACGGTGCCCTGCGCGTCCTTGGGCCGCGAGCGCGGCGGCCGCGGGTGCTGCTCGCCGAAAATGGGGAAGTACGCCTGCTTGTTCTGAAACATAAATGGAACACGACGTTACGACAAGAAGCGAATTCGTCTGCGCAGATTTGGTACTAATGATTTAGCCCATTATTACCTCGTTAAAGGTTGAATTCCCAAAATTCTCTTCCTAGTGTTCACCTTCATCATAAAAGGAAGCCTTGTGCATATATTTTAAAGTCTATCTAAAACAATTTACGGTCTAAATTCGGCAGTAACTTATAAACCAAAAAACCGTAAGATCCATCTAAAGAAGTAAACAACAAATAAACTACTTTTCTTTCTTTTTAAATTGCACAAAATTCAGCAGCTCTGCAGTGCGATTTCGTAAAAATGACAGCTCACTTCGTGATCACTTCACCCAAGCCTTCACTTCGACATGTTCACAGAATCGACCAGCTGGTAAAGATTGCCAATGACCAAAATAGCCAAAATCAGGTCAGTCAGGGCAAACAACTAGCTTACCCACGCTCCTTACCAAAACCACATTTTTATAGACAACGAGCTAAAATATCATTAGACTGGGGTAGCCTCATAAAAAACTATCTGCTAGCCGGGTTCCCGGAACTCTAGACATCGAATTCTAGTAGCGAAATCCGACAGTGCTACAAAACATGGCCGCACTAATGAGTCGTCTAATCAATATAATATTGACAGTATTACGGTCTCGGAATCGACCCCCGACTTCTGACCCGATAACGGCTCTCGGTGACTCGGAGCTATAAAGACCTCCAGCCGATTACTGGCGAATAGGGCTTGGAGAAAATTATATCAAAGTAAATTATATTAGTAAGTGCTCTCCATTGTTCATAAATGTTTTGTTTAAATCCGGACTACAATTTAAAATGCGTAGGTGTCACCAGGGTTGCAGTATTTTGTTCGAAAGAGTCACCGCGGCCCTGAAAAGGGCTTTAGAAGGAACACGGATGGGTTTTAGTCAGTAAGAATCTGACACGCCCGCCCTTCCGCTCCACCCAGAGCGGAAAAAGTCATTTGATGATTTCCCCCATCCTTAAAAAAAGAGCTAAAGACCGTCTTTTTTACTTTTGCAAGTAAATAGACGAGTCTTAAGGCCTCCTCCCCTACTGTTGAAATATTTCAATCAACAGTCTGCACTGTGTTCCTTGTAAAGCCCTTTGCGTTCCAGAAGAAGAAAGAAACATGCGAAAGTAATGCCGGGGCTCTCTGGATGTCCTCCGTCATCTCCTTGGACGCCTCGGAGATGCCCGCGTTCTGCTAAATGAAGGGACACTTGGGTCTCATCGATATCGAGGTTGTTACGGTGTCTGAGGTAGTTGCGCGTTTCGTTAATGGAGTAAGTATTAAGTATGAATTCCAATGAGAGCGGTGCCGGAGACCAGATAACAATGTCAACAAAGATTGGAGCGATCATAAAACAGTTGAATGTCATGTTTGCATGGCAGCCGATCGGCTACATGGCTACAACAACTGCAGTGTTCATGCAGTTCCGAACGGGTTCATTCGATATTTAAAATTCCTGCAAACATGAAATCTCAAACGACCGCTTCTATTTCTCTCGACACATAGCAAAATGCGCTGCGATACGCTCGGTGGAATCCGTACGTTACGATCGTATTGGCTGACCTTAAGTGGGCTCCGTTTCGGTAAACAGCCAGGATATGTGTGTGTAAACAGACGAGAAACCAAAAAAAACCGCTATTACGAAAACGTGATAATAATTGATTCACGAACAGACGAAGGTGTGTCTGAATGTCAAACGGTTAGACCGTTTGAGTCGAGAGACTCAAAAATGTCGATTCAAACTTAACGACGGCACTGAAGTTCACTTTTCGATTATTTTTATACTGTGCAGCGAGTCACGGAGTTTTCATAACCGCCATTACGTTTGCTGTACCCTTTGTTGCTAACTCAGTTATCAGACATTTTTTTTTTTTTCATATTGGTCAAACACATTATGAGAGGAGCTCGTGGCTAAATAATAACAGCCGCATGGGTCGATCTTTAAGGTTAAGCAACGCTTGACGAAGTTGATCTGTGGATGGGTGACCATCTTAACATACCGAGACTCCTCCGTGCCTCGGAAAGCACGTTAAGCCGTTGGTCCCGGCTGTCATTTGTAGATCTTTGGCAGTCGTTACAGATAGTCAGAAGCCAGATAATCTGACACCAGTTTTGCCAAGGACTACTGTGTTACCCAGTTAATGGGTTGTGGAGGTCTGGTAGGCAGCCGCTCAACGTAAAATACTGGTATTAAGCTGAATCCGGTTTGATTGGAAGCTGACCCCAATAATAACTGGGAAAAGGGGGCTAGGGAGATGATTGATCAAACACATTATATCAACCAGATCAAAATGCATAATTCAAAGCTCATATTTAAACGTTCGGATGCTACACATTCGTGATATTCTTCATTTAATACATACGGAACAGTCACTTCTAAGCCGAACGCAAGCAACCACACCCGCATAATATTGACCAAGTTCATTTTAGCTCGTCATATAATTTGATTACAACATATAAACGCATTTAGCTCACGACCTACCGTTGCTATGTGCTCGATTGACATTTAAGTTATCTTTGTTATGTAAACATTTTTATTTTTTGTAGTGAAACGTCGTTAAATGGATAAGGATTATGTTTTACAATATAATGTCAATGTTGCGCTCGACCTTGACGTGATGAGGATTGGGGTCAATTTTCTATGTGTAATCAAAAATGTTCAATAAGACATTAAATTTAATATTAAGTATTAAATGTTCTGTATGGTGTCGGACGTAAAAGAATAGCCCCATTAGTTCCCGTGGGTGTCGTAAAAGGCGACTAAGGGACTCACCAGAGAACGGGTAACAAGCATTCTCTGTGCATTACATTCATGAGGAAGGCTGTACGGGAACGGGAATAAACGGGCTACGCGCGTACGAAATCGCGGGCGAAGTGCTAGCCTAGCATATGCGTATTTAGCTTCAATAAAGTGTCAGACTCTTACTGACTAAAACCCATCCGTGTTCCTCCTAATGCCTTTGCGTTCCAGGGCCACGGTGACTCTTTAGAACAAATTCCGCAACCCTAGCAGGTCGTCAAAATGTCAAGCTTGGCCGTATCGTTACTCAAGGACCTATTGGCACAAAGTTAACGCCTACTTTGTGGTTATAAGCCCTCAGGAGAGTAATCTACGGGTTTGGTTTGGGTATATGGAAATGTATACTGAAACCCGTAGACTACACTCATCATCTGCCTCGACTTTTCTCAATAATATTGGCAAAATCCAAACCGGATTCAGCTGTATACCAGTGTTTCACGTGGAGCGGCTACCTACCAGACCTCCACAACCCACTAACTGGGTAACACGGTACTCCTCAGTAAGACTGGTGTCAGATTATCTGGCTTCTGACAATCCGTAACGACTGCCAAAGATCTACAAATGACAGGCGGGACCAACGGCTTACGTGCTTTCCGAGGCACGGAGGAAACACGGTATGTTAAAATTAATCTTTTATAAACCTATAAAAAAACATTCAGCCAGCCCTACCAGGATCTAATAATATAAACACATGAATGCGCCGTCTGATTGTAAGTAAACATCTGCACAAAGTGCGCGGGTCACAGAAAACAAGGCGATAACATGTGCCCGGCTCACACGCACACCACCTTTCTTGACAAATTTATATTTACACTCAGAGCATGTGACTACAAACGTATCTGTGACATCAACGTCTTCTTGCCCTTTCTAGGGATCCGTACCTTGCGTAATTTGTTCGAAAGTGTCACCGCGACCCTGGAACGCAAAGGGCTTTAGAAGGAACACGGATGGGTTTTAGTCAGTAAGAGTCTGACACGCCCTTCCGCTCCACTCAGAGTGGCAGAAGTCATTCGATGATTTCCCACCCTTAATAAAAAAGGGATCCGTACCACCAACGGAACCCTATTACTACGCCTCCGCTGTCTGTTCGTCTGTCTGTGTTATAAAACCGGTATAGTAGACAGTTTGAATTTTCACAGAGTACCTATTTCTATTGCCGCTACATAATAACAAATCCATAATATTTAACTACTCCGTTGTTCTCGAGGTCGCAAGCGCGACTGCCGAGGGTGGAGTCCTCAGTTCGATTCACAGGTCATGCAAAAACTGTTCCAATAAGAATTTCCCGGTGACAGCCCGGAGTTTGGAGGTTGGTGGTGTGACACCCCCGTGCTTCGGAAAGCACGTAAAGTCGTTGGTCCTGCGACAGATTTCTCTCCGGTCGTGTCGGGTTCCCGTCCCATCGGAATATGAGAGTGATGGAAGAGGGAGTGTTTGCGCACACACTTGTGCACTATAATATGTCCCGTGCCGATGGCTAGTCTCGGTTGAGATGCCATGGCCGAAATCGGTCAGGAGGACTCTATTAGAAATGCGAAAGTAACTCTTTGCCCAATACGTCTGTCTGTTACCTCTTCACATATTAACGGCTGAACGGATTTAAATGAAACTCTGCACCCTCATCCATCACGGAGCTACAATTTGGTCAGTTTAAATATCTATACAGGCACCTTTAACACTGGACCCAAAAAATATAATTCTTGAAGGTATATTTTTGATATCTTTAAAATTCGGTCGGAGATTCGGAAAAAAAGAACAAGAACAATTTATAATTGTGTATAATATGGTTGTCTTGGTCGTTGAAAACCGTTTAATTAGAGCCAAAAATATCCATATCAGGAGTGACCCAATTGACTTGTTTATATACCTAGTAATTATCAATGAAAATAAAACTATTTTTAATTATGTAAACAGTGATTGTGTTCGTTAATTTTCCACAAATCATGAATAGAATAGAATAGAACACATTTATTCGATATAGACACAACAGCAATAAAACACAAAGTAAAAAAGAGAACAATCATAAGATATAACAATGATCTAGTAAAATTATGCTGAGCGTGCCTAAACCAAAAGGGTTACCATCTCAGCATTTGCTGGGCGTCAGACACCTAGCGCTGGTTTTCAGTTGGCACCCTGCAGAGACACACGGATATGGGTAAGTGAAAAAAGTTTTTTTTTTTTGTTTGCTACACTCTCCAGAGATTTTTTTTTTATTGTACTACCTACGAATCTGTAATATAAAATAACGCGGGGACGCATTATCCAAAGAGTATATTATATACTCTAACGAGTAGCCGTAAAAGGAAAATGGAAAAGTACCTTTAATGAAATATTTCAATGTGCCTGCCTACTCGTACCAACAATCAAAGTTTATAACTAATCGAAGCCGCAAGGTTCCTGGAGACATACCACATCGCATCCAGCCTAACATAAGGTTTCATCAAATGACTTCTACCGCTCTGGATGGAGCGGAAGGGCGTGTCAGACTCTTACTGATTAAAACCCATCCGTGTTCCTTCTAAAGCCGTTTTGGCGCTACAGTGGACGCTTCAATAATGCGTGACTTAGGAAGATGGTTTTATAAATTTTGTTAAACAGCGACATCTGTTGTGAAATTTGAAAATAATCATATTGTATCATCATCTTGAGTGTACAGTCACAGCCGTCACAAGTGGCCATGGGTCTTTTAATAAACACCTCTATGTCATAGGAGTCACTGACAGCCACTCTGCAGAGCCTGCATGGAGGAGGACGAGACAGCAGCACACCTGCTACTAAGCTGCCCACTAGTCGCTGATTACAGGGCTAAGTACTTCAGTAACCCAGGTACCCTCTGTGAGATAGTTGGTAACAACAAGGCGTTGCTGGCCTTCCTTGGGGAGCTGGGGTGGATCGAATGACACATTTTGTTCCACCTGCACGCAAAATACGCGCTTAGTCGTGGAGTTGCGGAAACCAGCCCGAGTTACATACATAAATACATCATCATCTTGAAATAATCTCTTCCATGCCGCCACAAGATAATATTGCAAATCTGACTAACCGGTAACAGCTAAGACAGAGTGAAAACCAACAACGTCCAGTAATAAAACGAATGAACAAAAATACCCGACAATAGTGACCCTTGCGTCGACGGTAATAAAGTAATATTAGCACATTGATAACAATAAACTCCGTTATCTAGGCGATGCACTGCCGACCCCTATTACTGTGCAGCGTTAAGATACGTGCTGTTACATTGTTGTATATTTACGTCTATTTTAGTTGTACGCAGTTAAGTGTTCTGAGGATATATGATTGATAACAATTCAACTCCGTTATCTAGGCGATGCACTGCCGACCCCTATTTTCTTTTTTAAGGATGGGAAATCGTCAAATGACTTTTTCCGCTCTGGGTGGAGCGGAAGGGCGTTAAGATTCTTACGGACTAAACCCCATCCGTGTTCCTTCTAAAGCCCTTTGCGTTCCAGGGCCGCGGTGACTCTTTCGAACAAATTCCGCAACCCTGGCAGGCTCTGGCCCTAGCGGGCCCCGTCTTCTCTGCTGACATCTCCGCCATTTTGACTGGTCTGTTGGTCGAGTGGTTAGTGACCCTGACTGCCAAACCGGAGGTCGTGGGTTCGATTCCCACCCAGGACAAATCTTTGTGTGATGAGCATGATCATTTGTTCTGTGTCTGGGTGTAATTTATCTATAATATGTATGTATTTAGTAATATATAAGTAAGTTTATCAGTTGTCTGGTTGCCATGGCACAGGCTCTGCCTAGTTTGGGATCGGATGACCGTGTGTGCAAGATATTATTATTATTATTACTATCTCCTTGAGGCGCGCGTGAAACACAACGACCCGGGCCTGGTGGTGGTTAAGACTGGAGGCGGCTAATTTAGCCGGCACGGGACAAAATTCAAAGCTATTCTAGTACCGAGTATTTTCTGACTGAAAAGCCTAAAAAAACTGCCCATCTAAGAATAGAAACCGAAGCCCTGACAATCACAAGATAGATAAGCTACATATTTGATTCTGACTAAGTGATTACCGAAACTAATCGAAATTACGTCTGAACTGGACTGGACTCTAAATGGCTTAGCCGTGAGGCACACAATGTTTTATTGTTATCAATGTGCTTATATTATTTACTTTATTACTGCAGACGTAGGGTTCACAATTGTAAGGTAAAAAAATAAATGAAATTTATATATTTGCCAGAATATAGGTACTTACAATAACATGGTAAAATAATTTTAGTCTCACTATATTCGACTTATCAGTCGTGCAAATATTTAGATATATTTATTTATTTTTATATATATACTTTTTTTTTTGTTCGGTTTATTACTGGAGGAATCTTGGTTATTTCCGGTTAGCTAGATTTGCAATTTTATCTACGGCATGGAACAGATTTTATTGCGATAAAATGAAAAAGGCAATTTCAAAATATAAAAATCAGTCAGCTCTGTGTACTGCAGACAATAACAGCCTGCGATAAAATAACGACCTCGTCGGCTCGCGCGCAAAGACTTCCAAACAAATAATAATATGTTATAGTTATAGATATTCTCATAGATTTTTCTGGACTCTATGACTAAAGATTTTTTTAATGTTTTTAGACACCTAAACTACATCTTTTCTAAAACAGGTTCTACAAAAAAACAACACTTTAAAAACAAAACTAAGCTATAAATTCTGCTGACAACATCATAAACAGCAAAGTAACAGCCCATATTGATACAGAACCTTATAAAATAAAAACACGATTAAACGATACATCATGAGGGTAACGACTGTTCTTAGTAATTATACGGGGCACGGCAGAGCACGGGTCAAGTTCGGTAATGAAATAATAGGGTATTTTACTAAAAAATATATTATTAGTCCGTCAGACAGATTTCCAAAAAATATTGGACACGTAGTTTTTCTTTTGTCACGGAAACAGAAAATGAAGATGATACAATGCGTTGAAAACTCGTGTGACGTCACTTACCAGTAAACTTTTCACAGGAAAGTGTCGTTACAAGCCCCCACTTCTTATCTTTGATGCATTTTATCTTCGTATTTTTTTATTGATTTGATAAAATAAAATATACTTACGTGTCAAATATTTATTGATAATCTTTCTGACGGACTAATCATGTTTTTTTAACCCAGGCAACATCCCTATTGTTGTGAGTCAGGAAAAGTGGCGTCGGCTTCCTTGTAATAGTGCGTCCACACGACAACGACTTATGTCTGCGCAGAAAAATGTCGGTGTGATAGCCTTTTTTTTTCAGAGTTCAGAGTCATAATCGGATGCAGCTGAGTACCAGAATTATACATGAAGTGACAGCTTATCTGACTTCCAAAAAACAGGATTTAGGCGATACGATACCCTTTGACTATACTAGTGACAGATTTTCTGGCTTGTGACGAACTGAAACGAATGTCAAAGGCCTACAAATGACAAGTTATATTCTGAGTTCATATCTAACAATAATGTTATCATCTGCAACTCATTCATGAATGCACTTGACTATTATCTGAACTATTTGCAAAATATGCGTGTAATAATGTTGAAACTTCAAATGAAGTGTAAACTATATTCGTGTGCACTTCAGGGGGAAATGTGGCGATTATTTATCAACTCTCAAAGAATATATTTTAATGAAATCAATTTGAAGGACTTAATCGTCAATAAGTTGGTCAGACAGGAAGATGAGGCTTTGCATGTTTTAGAATGTAGAGAAAATGTGCAAGAAACTCCATGGACACGATTTTCGCCTGCCACCTATAAGTTCCTGCACTCTATAGCTACAACCTGGGATCTTCAAGTCAAGAGCGAAAAGGTTACTTCCAGGCAAACGTGCTCAATCGGCGTCATAATCGGTTACCATCAGATTACATACTACCTGCCTTTCCCCAAGTATGCTGGGGTCCGTTTTCAGTCAAACCGGATTCAGCTGACTGTATTTTACGTGGAGTGACTACCTATCTGACCTCCAACACCCAGTAACTACCCAGTTACTGGGTATCCAACACGATACCCCTTGGCAAGACAGAAACGCGAGCCTACCAATAAAAAAATTATACCAATAACCGAACTTGGCGGTCCACTACTACCAGCCACGTCACACAGATACCCCTTGCCCTAGGCCGCAAGGTCAGCGACAAGACAACGCGGCGATATTTTCCACTGCGCGATAGCCTCTGTGGCCGGCCGACCCGACCCGCTGGCTGTACCGATAGCCTCGCGGGAGATATTTCAATTTATTGCCTGTAGTCACCGCTGCTGAGCGTTGATTGGTGACGTCAGAGTTGTGGCCCGGTTCCGTTTTTAACTGTCTTAGGGCCGATTTTACAACTGTCACGCAGATTGTCAGATCTGGTTTAGAAAATATGTCAAAACCCCATACTTATTTATTCTTCAAATAAAAGTTGTCCAGTCCTTATCATCTTCCTGCCCTTACAGCCCTTAGGCATACGTAGTTTTTTTTTTTTTCAATCTTAGGAATAAATATGACGATTTGACTGGTCCGAAAGCTGGCAGACTACATTACATGAGAGGGTTTGAAAATCGAATCTTAGTCTTCCGAATCACATCACACTAATATTATAAAGGCGAAAGTTTGTGAGTGTGTGTGTATGTTTGTTACTTATTCACGTGCAAACGGCTGGACCGATTTAGATGAAATTTGGTATAGAAGTTGTTTGTGTCCCGGGAAAGGACATAGGATACTTTTCATCCCGGGAGTAGTAATATATTCCCTTGAGAAAATTTCCGACATTTACGCGAGCGGAGCCGCGGGCGGCAACTGGTAAATTAATAAGTACATTTAATTTTGCATCTTCAATTTGCACTTGATGAAAAAACATTAAACACAGGACGGTCTTTCCGAGTTGTCGCCAATGAGCGCTACTAAGATCACAATTCGATCAAAGACGTATGGGGTGGCCACATCAATCTCTCTTATGTGAGGTCATATACCGGCAAAGGATACCAAAAAGAAATCATCAAAATCCCTTGCATACTTTAACATTTCGAACGCCATTGTCACATATATGTGACAAAAATCTACGGTACGGGCTTGGCGTCAGAGGAACGCCGATCCATTTATGCTCTGGCGTTCAAAAGATTAAATTCTTTATACTACACCTGCTTGGAAAGTACCTTGATACTTTATCAAATTTACGGTAGAAAGTACGTCATTGCATATCGAACAAATATGCGGGGAGAAAACGCATCTGAGCGGGAGAGAAAAGTGTATGAAAATCCATTTCTTACGTGGTTTTTCTTTTTTAATTTTGGGTAAGACTATGCGCCGGTAACCTAAATATCAAAAGCCAAAAAGTTTTTACAGTGAGTTTTTATCTCCAAGTTCGCAAAATGACACTGGCCACTAGCTGTGTGTTGGATGGTGTCGGGCTGGCAGTGCGACCCTGCGGCGGCAGGATAAACAATTTGAAAAAAGAACATGTGAAAATTGCAGACGCCATTGGCGCCATTTCCAATTTGTGTGTTGTTTGAGGATTCAGTTTTAACTGCAACAATTTCAATATAAATTTCAATTAGTAAAGATTTCGTTTTTTATTTTCCTTCTAGGTGTAGTATAAAGCACTATGTATCACTCGAGAGAAACTGCGATTCCCGATCTTGGGTGTTTTAAAGCCCTCGCCTACGGCTCGGGCTTCAAACGACACCCTCGACGGTAATCGGTCACTTTCTCCTCTCGGTGAACAATGTACTATTATCATTTACCTTTTTTTATATGATTAAATACAATACCGCAAGTACTATCTACTTTATCATTTCTTTTAGCCTTATGAAGCGAGTGACATTGTCTTTATCCGAAATAACGTTGTTGTAAACCGGTTTAAACTGGGGCGACTTATTCCGCATTTACTGATACTTGCAACATAAATAGCACGTAATTAATTGTTTACATAACGGGTGTGCATTTGAAATGTTAGGAATATTTATAAATATCAAATATTATCGGCCAAATTTTCTTCCGCTCTAAGGCAAATGTCTGTTCTCATACGAGGAAGGCACATGAATTTGCTGTCCCGGCGAGCCGCCGACTTTTTCCGATGTTTTAATCAAAATCGGTCCAGCCGTTCTTTAGTTATAAATGGTGTAGCTGACTCAACTTAGTTTTGTAAATATAGAAGAAGATACATTAATTGTTTTTTTTTTATTTACTTACTCGCAATATTTTCTTTCTTTCTTTTTTTTGTTTTACTTTCAAATGATGCCGCATGCAACTAGAATCTATACTAATATATAAAGCTGACGAGTTTGTTTGTTTGAACGCGCTTATCTCTGGAAATACCAGTCGGATTTGGAAAATTATTTTTGTATACGATAGCCACATTCATGAGGAAGGCTATAGGCATACCCGTGTATGCCTATAGCCTTATAACGGGGAGAAACAAGATATGCGCGCACAAAGTCGCGGGCAAAAGCTAGTATAACATATATAGCAAGCGTGATAGAATAGGGGCTTATTAACGCCATCTAGTAATGGACGCTCGAACTACTTGCTCAAAAGATAACGAATCGGTACTCGGCACGATCACATGGTTCATTTAATTATTTGTGTATTCAATTTTTGTATTAAGAACGAGTCAATCCTTCTTGAATGCTTCAATTTGACAGGTTTTAAAACTAAAGCAAAGTTTGACAAATGAAGAAAAGAAGATGAAATTTGCTTATTTGACTCACATAGTATTATAAAATGTCGAAGCTTAATTTAAACAAAACTATAACATTGTGTGTCCCACGACAGCGCCAAATAGGTCCAGTAAAGCAAAATGCCAGACAACTAAGAGTTGAAGTGTATGGACGTAAATACTCAATTGAAAATTTTTCATTCAAAAATAGAAGAAGAATATATCTTTTAATACATAGTTTTATATAATAGTTATGAACACTTAAATAAAGAGCCTATGCCATTTTTTTGACAGCACCTTATTTCGTAGCAATAAGAACGGTTTTCAAAGCTCAAGTTTTCCCAAAAACATATGATTGACGGCATACGAGGACCGTTTTCCCATAATACCAATAAATTCACGCCTCCAAAAGCCGATAATATTCAGTTATAAACAAACAAAACTACTACACTTCCGCGACCACACCATTGTTTGTGCAGCAAACACTGCTGTGCCAACATTTGCACAGGTGTAGCACAGACACGGATGACGCACGGCGTTTAGGGACTCGTAATTGGGTAAACGATTAAGTGCTCTTTTATGGTAAAATTCTGTTTTTTTTTTAAATTGAACCGCTGGCTTTTGACCGTTATGTGACCTGAAGGCCAATTCTAATATTTTTTAAAGCTAGCTTCACTTGGATAAAAGAAAATATACCCTAACTTCTTGAAAATAAAGTGCTTTTTTGAACAAAAACGCTAAGTGAAGTGCCAGCACAAGCAACGTTCGCATTCGCGTGTCAGTCGCAATTTATGGAATCTGTCAAAAATGTATCCCTCCATACATTTTTCGTATTTTAACTAAAATACGAATACGAGAACATTGCTTGAAAATGAGTAGAATAATTCAGCGCTTACCATGTATTAAAATGTATGTACGCGCTTAACTTGGGAACGACTTGAACGATTTAAATAAGTCTTTTTTGTTGTGTTTGTGATTATCATAGCGAAGTTTGTACGAAAGAAAATTTTGAAAAAAAAATACATCCGGCCGACGCCGGAGCGAACCACTAGTAAACAATAATAATGAGCTTCCATTATAACCAGTTGCAGCTGAATACCAGTATTTGGAGCGACTGCCTATCTGACCTCTACAACCCAGTAGCTGGGTATCACGGTACCCTCTGGCAAGACTGGCGTCAGGTTTCCTGGCTTCTGACTACCGGTAACGTCTGTCAAAGATCCACAACTGTCGGAACCTAAAGCTGAACGTACTTCTTAAGGCACGGACGAATCTTAAAGGATGGATGCCGTGGATGTTTATTATTTTGACACGAGATCATTCTACTCGTCCGAAATACAAGACTATTTAAAAAAACGTTTGCGTCGCGGGACGCTCGACAGAAGTGATAACTTAAACTAATCTAAGCTGAACTATTTAATATATGAAGCGTCTGTCCGAAATACGACTAGCGCTGTGGGTTAGAGTGAGAGAGGAAGAGACGGCCTACCGCTGACGTATGCGTGAGAGAAAGGGAAGCCAGACAGACTGGCGCCGTAACGTGTTACGTTACGAAGCGGTTTACCCTCCCATAAAAAGTTATCACTGCAAAAATGTACTGCGAGCTTATTGACGTACTCAAACGTGTTAACGAAAGGCTGGTTTCACAGCTGTCCGGGAGACCCATACAGGACGGAGAAACACGTGAGGCGCTAGAAATATTTTTTCACAGTGATGTGGATTGGTCCGTACAGACGGCCCGTACGGGTCTCCCGGACAACTGTGAAACAATGTTCTAGCGCCTCTCGGTTGTCTTTGTTCCAGAAGCCCGTAGCTGGCGCAGGAACGTGGTGATTGACGCAGGAACGCGGGGATTGGCGCAGGAACGCGGGGATTGGCGCAGGAACGCGGGAAATGGCGCAGGAACGCGGGGATTGGCGCAGGAACGCGGGGATTGGTGCAGGAACGCGGGGATTGGCGCAGGAACGCGGGGATTGGCGCAGGAACGCGGGGATTGGCGCAGGAACGCGGGGATTGGCGCAGGAACGCGGGGATTGGCGCAGGAACGCGGGGCATAGCGCAGGAAAGTGGGAATTGGCACAGCAGTGGGCGAAGTGAGGCTGTGGGTGATGATGATACCTTGTGGTTCACATACCGACTTGTCCTTGGGCTCCTTGGTGTGCAGGTTGTAGAGCGTGCCGCGCTTGTACTCGTCGCCGCACACGTAGCACACCTCCGTCATGGAGTTCTTGTCCGGCATGGACAGGTCCAGGATGTCGCGATCCGAGCTCGAGTTCGAGTTTCCCGAGTACACTGATACTGTCGACCTGGAAGACACGGGGGGATACATTAGTTTACGTAAGAAAAGAAGAACGAGAAAACATTGTCACACTAACTGCACGAAATTGTCAAATTATATGTCATGCAAACCTAACCTAAAGTACGTCATTATAGCCCGCGACGATGCTGGTCAACTTCCGCTGTTAGCTGCAGGGCGCGCGGTCTAAGTGACGTTCCAAATTCAAATTCCCATGATTGCCCGGCAGGTTATAATGAAATTCAGTAGACCTGCTCTTATCAGCGGGGGTCGACGGTGTGAAAAACTACTCAACCGATTTTTAAAATTCTTTCTCCATTTGAAAGCTACGTTATTAACTTAAAAATAGGCTGTATTTTAATTTCGAAAAAAATAGTGATCCCTACGAATATTGCAATAATGTATGTAACCCAAATGTGTTTGGCATGCGCTGAGAAAACTATTGATGATACGTAAAATTAACGTACAACATGATTTATTACATTACCTATAAAGTCCGCGAGGGTATTACGCTATTATGCGCGTTAGGCTATTATGGTTCAGTCACAATGACCGCTTTTTGTTCAAATTATTCAATCAAAACCAGGGTGGAATGGAATAGTAGTGATTTTGGTATCATGATATTGATCCGTATCCATTTAAATAGTGGTCTAGGTCCTTGAGATTATCGGAAAATGCATTCCACATCCTTCTTTAACAAATCTTTCACTATTCAAGCTGCTCGTTTGTGGAATGCATTACCCATAGATGTGAGGCGTGCACAAACGCTGCCAACGTTTAAAAAAGTGGTGAAGGAGCATTACCTCTCACTATAATTTTTCTTCTCCTTTCCCATTTATATATTTGATATTTATTAGTATATTATTTAATATTGTGTGTATTTTATATTATTTTGTTTATGATGTTTGTACACTGACCGCCCTAAATCTAACTTGTTTCGTTCAGTCCATCCAAAGGTTGTCTGTAAGAGATTGCCCTGTGCGATAAGACCGCCCATTGTACACTTGTTTTTTTAAACGTTTTTACTATGTTTGCAATGAGGTGTACAATAAAGTATATAATAAATAATAATAAGGTTGATTATGTACATGTAAATTACACTTTAAATTATTCAAATCGGACCTTTCGTTTAAAAGTTACGACAGGTATAAAATGCTTTGAGTATATAAAATGTTGCGATTTGAGCAAACTGGGGAGAATCTTAATGTTTGGTCCGATGAAGTTTAAAACACGGCATTAATGATTTCGATAAAAAAAGAATATAAATATTGAACCCCTAAACAGGTGAAGGAAGTTTAAAGGGGAGTGCATTATTGCCTGCTTCAATTTACGTCGAAATTAATATGAACGAACTAAAAGTGGGATAATTGAAACAGATCTAACAATGTTATTTTTGCACAATCAACCCCTGACGGGGTGAACAGGATGAACAGTTGCGCTGATCCTGAGACCACAGAATCAGCAGTAAAAATGGCTGGGTAATTAAAGAAAATAATTGTGGTTAATCTTCCATAACTAATCGTTAAAAGGGGGTAGAGGGGGGTTGAAGTTTGTGGAGTACCTACAAAATCTGCGAGAACGTAGTCGGGGGAAGTGCTAGTAAAAAAGAAAATAAAAAAGGTAGGTTGTGATTTGTACCTGACAGCATCCAGATAGCCGGCGGGCTCGGAGGCGCCGGAGTGCTGCGAGCCCACGGAGATGACGGAGGGCTCGCGCGCGCGCAGGTCCAGCACGCCCGCCTCGTCCTCCGCGCCCAGCCGCTGCTGCAACACGAGATAGAACACCTCTTACTTTATTTACAACATACAGAAGATATAATTGAGGGACTATTCTCGGAGTCAACCTGTCAAAAAATGTTACCTTCCATTTGACTGACATGAGATTGCGATTAGAAACATAACGACGCTTTTGCAGTGATAAGTTCTTATGGGAGGGTAAACCGCTTCGTAACGTAACGCGTTACGGCGCCAGTCAGTCTGGCTTCCCTTTCTCTCATGCATACGGCAGCGGTAGGCAGGCTCTTCCTCTCTCACTCTAACCCACAGCGCTAGTCGCATTTCAGACAGACACTTCCCATATTAAATAGTTCAACTTAGATTAGTTTAAGTTATCACTTCTGTCGGGCGTCCCGCGACGCACGTTTTTTTTTTTTTAATTTCTGGTTTTAGCCCTCCGACGTTCGGGTCGTTTAACGCATTTTGGTGGAAGCTATATACATAAGACTTTCCACCAAAATTATTAATCAATTTAACTAGATTAAATGAGATACAAAATGTCGTTAACTTGTTTTTTTTTCTGGATGGAAAACGATCAAATGACTTTTCACGCCATTTTCTTTTGGGTCTACCGCGTCGCCGGGATAACTACATAAATTGAGGTTTTTGTTCTATGTACGATCTAATAGATCGAGATGGGAGAGAGACCGTGAGGTGAACTACGACAGCGGCTATAGTAGGCGCCAGATAATCGTGGAATATCGGTCATTGACCCACCTACATTTATTGACATTTTTAATTTGAAAAACGGAATTAATAACACAAAACTGTCCCGAATCATCATCTCTCGTGATCCTTAACATTGTCCTATAATGAAAAACGATTCATATTTAATTGTTCAGGTACCTATGAGCAGTTATTAGGGCAAGGTCAATATACTTTATTCCACATTTATCTGGCGCCTACTATAGAATTGGACACAGTTCGTGTTGGCCGCGACTGCTCTGTTAAAAGCGAATAAAATGAGTTCTAAGTAGTTGTGAAAGGAAAATTCAATGGACAACTGCTACTGGGCTGACTGTCGCTTATCTAGGCTCCCGGAGTTTACCGCTTTTAAGAGTTACTGCGTCTGAAACGCAAACGGCATTTGGAGGGACACGGGTGGGCATTAGTCTTCAAGACTGATGACACTCCCTCCCGCTCCACCCAGAGCGGAAGGAGTCATTTGATGATTTCCCATCCAAAAGAAAGGGCTCCTTGATTCATTATTTGTCCAGCTACGGACCACACTATCTCCTGACATACTCACATTATTAAACTTGTGCACATGGTTCTGCTCCTTTTCGTTCTTGAAGGAGTCCTGCGCGGGGTGCGGGGTGTGCGGCGTGTGCGCGGCGTGCGGGGGGTGCGGCGCGTGCGCGGGCGCGTCCAGCGGGTACAGCGGCCGGGAGGCGGGCCGAGGGGACGCCGCCGCCTCCTCGCGCGTGCCCTCGCCCGACAGGCCCAGGACCTGCGCCGCGTACTCGCCTTGGAATGACATGTCGGCGCCTGGAACGGGACACAGACAGATAAGTTATTATTCATTGTAAGTTTAGGTACAGTAATAATAATGATACCCGACCGAATTTCGATCAAGGAGAACCTCTTAAAGAGACTATAGTGCACATGTATATAAGCAAACACAGATGCACTGTCTGTTCCTATGCTCTCTAAGTCCGATGGGACGGCAATCCGACACCACCGGGTGAGATATCAGGCACCGGACTAATGGCTTGACGTGCTTTCCAAGGCCCCGTACGGTGGAAAGGTGTCACACCACCAACTTCCGGGCTGTCACCGAAAAATTTCTAATGGAATATGGTAATTATATTTTTTGCTCGACCTGGGAATCCAGGACAACATTAGTGGTACATACGTGGTCTTAACCTTTTGAACGTCAGATCATAAACGCATCGGCATACCCCCGACGCCAAGCCACAAATTCGCCGTACTTTTTTCTCTTGCCATGTAGGTATACGTGACAATGGTGTTCAAAAGGTAAAGGCAACGAGACATTGTTTACCATTACCATTGCACCTTTTTTAACTATTATTTTTGAGATTGTATCGATGCCGATGGTAAGACCTTCAGATGGGAGTATCTAAGTCAAGTGTGAAAAGGTTACTTCTAGGCAAGCGTGCTCCATCTTCGACTACATCATCGTTTTCCATCAGGTGAAATTGTGTTACAACGCAATTACAAAAAGAAAACATGATTCCACCACATTCTAGCAAAAATTTCGATTCGACTTTGACCCTACGGAAAGATCTATTGATCTGTATGTCACCGGAAAATGGCAAACGCCGTAAGATTGAACTGTTTTTTTTTTAAATAAGACACGGATATATTGGAAACTATTCAATTTAGGTGGGTTTTGTAGAATACAAAACGATTTTTTCATAATATATCGAGAAATTATAATCTAATCAAGATTTATTACAATCTTACGGAGTCTGCAATTTTCCGGTCGCATATACTTAAAACTTATTCCGGTTTAGAAGAACATAATATTACAAAGACAATTTTCCCAAATAAATCAATGATAAAACGCGGTGTGCCGCGTGTAACTACCCTGAATTCTCACGAATAACATAATTTAAATGATCTTAAATTACGCTCCCGTTTTAACCGCAAACCAATCAAGTAAATACCAGCCTTCGTACACAAAACCTGTCAATTACAATAAACTACTATTAACTTAAACAAGTAAATTATCATCTTCCTACGATTACGGTCCCATACATTAACGTGTGCTTACACTTGTACAGGCGAACAAAGAGATAAGTGTACGGGGAACTAAGTGGCAACTACTTAACGATGTTGCGTGTGTTGACAAGCAGTCTTTACATTACGGTTTTAAGTTTGCTTTCATCCAAAACAAAACTTGCACAACATTATCTTCAGTTACGTAAGGAATGTAGTATACTGCTAAAGGAATCAGTCATTCATTAAAGCCGTATCAACGTTTTCATTTATTTATTTACTAATACTTTACGCACACAAATGTACAGAGGCGGACTTAATGACATAGGCAAAGGCATTCTCTACCAGTCAACCTTTGGGTGATGCAGAGAATGGTGGTAGGTGCAATATGGTGAATAAAAAGCGATTCAGCTTATAGCTTATTAGGCTTTAAGCTTTCAAGTTTTTATATAAAAGTGTTTTCTTATTAGTTATGGCAGTATAGGCAGTACCTATACTAAAAAAATATATTTTTGCCTGTTTAACAAATAGCCTATTCGAAAGCACTTATCAAGCACCTATAGGTACGACGAACGACCTCGGCGTAGTGGCAGTGATAGTGCCACCGTAATCAGTTGACATCATCTGGTCATGTGACTACCCTGTGGCAAAGATTTTGCCTCCGTACAAAACTGTTCCGTCGACTGTACCAACCTCCCTACACCTACGTACAGTCATTCATGGATGCGCTTACGCCGCGCTCGCGACCTCGGCGCAGTGGCAGTGATAGTGCCACCGTAATCAGTTGACATCATCTGGTCATGTGACTACCCTGTGGCAAAGATTTTGCCTCTGTACAAAACTGTTCCGTCGACTGTACCAACCTCCCTACACCTACGTACAGTCATTCATGGATGCGCTTACGCCGCGCTCGCGACCTCGGCGCAGTGGCAGTGAGAGTGCCACCGTAATCAGCTGACCGCCTGAATGGAACTGACCTATGCGGGGTATGTGCAGTAGTCCTATTGACATGCTTTTACTTTCTGCCGTGGGAATTTAGACTTTATTTGTTTTAGTTATGGCCGTAGTAACTAATGAATTTTATTTTCTCATGGTGGCTGCAAAACGACAAAAACGTCTGTGATCCCTAGATTTAAATTCATACAGTGAGTCACTGACCATCAAAAGAATACTAATCGCTATTGAAAACCTTTTTATTTGTTTTTTTTTTTTAATGACGACATACAAAAGTACTTCTCACAGTACCTATTCGTGTAACATGTGAGATAAATAAAGTCAGAGATCCCGATAAAATGCTGATGCAATACTTTTATTTCATAACAGTAGGTACTTTCAGGTCCAGAGTTGCGGCATTGTGCGAAAGAGTCCGCGGCCCTGGGGGCTTTCTACTCCGTATCACTAACCACTAAGAATTAATGACAACACGATTTGACAGTTACTGTCAAATCTTGTTGTCATTCATTCTTAGTTCGGGTTCGGAACTAATCGTAAGTCCGTAGGTGATACGGAGTAGAATACGCCCGCAACTAAGCCCGAAACTACGGACTTCGGGTTTAGAGAGTAGCCCCCTTGGAACGCAAAGGGCATTTAAAGGGGTGGGTTTTAGTCAATAAGTTTCCAAAAACAGAAAGGTACTTTCAGATCAGAGTTTGCGAGTCAGTAAGGAGGTCAAAACACAGGAGAGGCCATCCTGACTCCGATCTAGAATCATTCAGTTTTAGCCTACGTTAAAGCACGCTTCAAAATCCTCACTCAGTCTAGAACATGCCATCACCCCTATCATCTCGACATCAAGTATTTTTAACCGACTTCAAAAAAAGGAGGAGGTTCTCAATTCGTCGGAACCTTTTTGTTAGGAAAAATCTTGATTCCATAACCTAAAGTTTTCACTAAAGATGATCAATAGACACTGCAGCGTGTGCACCATAGCTTACGCGAGCTGTTTGGATGTTTGCAGCGCTGTGTTGAAGCTTCGATGTGTCGTAACATGAGCCTTGGGCTTACACGGCACCCGGCAGACGTGTAGACCAATTCCACCTCGGCTTACTGAGGCTTTACAGGCACTTGAGCTCCTGAGTCACTTGTAATTTAGACTGTGTCTATGAACAGTAGAATACAGAATGTATGTTTGACCACATCTCACCAGATGGGGTCGCGATGGAGCAGGCCTGCCTAGAACTAACTTATTCACTTTTAACTTAACGACCGACCCCCGTTGTTGCTATCGGGAAACACAGACACCAGCAGGGAATTCCACTTCTTAGCTGTACGCACAGTTAAAGAATTCCCAAACTGTTTTGTGCACATGGGTGGAATGGCCAGGTCCACCATGTCAATTACATTTTATTTTATTGTTTTATAGCGTACTGTGAAGAAGAATAAAATTCATAGCAGAAGCATCAATGAGCAACATCAATAAAGTAGAATACTCTTTGTTATGTACACCATATAAGTTGCAGAAAAAATAGATGAAGAAAACAATATAGGGTGACACAATGGGCGGCCTTATTTATTTATTTATTAACACTTTACGCACACAAATGTACAGAGGCGGACTTAATGCCATAGGCATTCTCCACCAGTCAACCTTTTTGACAAATTTCGAACACAAAACTAAGTGGTATTTCTGATTACTCTTCGTATATTCTTGACTTAACTACAACAGTACCGGTAGCAGGTTTGACTACAGACATTACTAGAACACGACCGCAAGATAAGGCCACAAGGGTCACTGGACCACCGGGGAAATACTTAAGGGCAAGCAATTATAATAACAACGGCAATTAATTTTATGTTCCACGATTCTGCAGAAAGAATGCCGGAGGAAAGGGCGAGACGGATGATGAAGTCAAGATGACCTATAACGTTGAAATAACCCGGAAATGACGACATATTTTCTTGAAGATGTCATGGGCGTGCAGTAGGCTACAGTAACGGTAGGCCAGCCCATACATAACGCCCAAAAAAAAATTGTTTTTGCCATTATATTTTTGCATCGTCAGTATCGTGATTTCAACCCTGAATATTGTGGTGAGTTTTTTTTTGGCCATTATGTATGGGCTGAAATGGGCAGGTCACACCAGGCGCATGCATAGTGACCGCTGGGCAAAAGTCTCCACGGAATGTGTGCCAGAGGATAGACGGCGTCGCCGAGGCCGGCCCAGAAAGCGGTGGCGAGATGATTTAGATGCACACCGCGGTTGGTTCGAGGTGGCGCAAGAAAAGAATGTCTGGAAGGCTATGGGGGAGGCCTTTGCCCAGCAGAGGGACACAATAGGCTAAGGAAATAATGTATGGGCTAGCCTACCCTTACTTGAAGCCTACTGCACGCCCATGGAAGATGTGATATTTGCAGGACGGATGCTACTAAGTCTGACGCGATCAAAAGAAAGAGCAAAAGTAAAGCGAACTTGCCCCAACATTTTTCGTTAGCCCACGTTTCAAACTGCTACCGACGTATAATATGATCAATCGTCCGATCATACTCCGCTATGTAATTTAACTTGCATGCAAGGTGGAAACGCAGCGTCACTTATGGTTTTTGCAATTAACCCCATAGCCTCTAGATCGAAACAAAAGACGTATCTCGTTCAAAAAGAATAGTAAAGTACTCAGATTTGTTGACTACCAAGCAAGAGTATTTTTTTTTTTTCACATTATTCTCTTACCCTTCCCTCAGTGTATTTTAGGGCAGCGTAAAGTGTCTTCTTCTATACTTCTACTAGTCGACATCTCTTTAGTTTACCCCTTGATAGACGTATCATATTTCACACAGATTTTCAATTCAATATTTCTTCAGAGAACCATCTAACAAAACTTCAATGAAAAAAATAAATTCACACAAAACCTCCTCCTTTTTGAAATCTGTTACCTAAAGACCAGTCCTAAGCAAAATGGCAAAGTTTTAAAATACGGCCAGCCCGCCAGGAATTCACAGAAATTCTCTATGAATCAACGTCAAATACATGCAAAGTAAACATTAGAGGACGCTTAAACCAATCAAATCCACGTAACCAGTTTCCAATAAGGCACACAGCTAACCAGTCTATTTGACTTGCCAAATTCAACATGTCCGCGCTGCACATTCGCGCGTGGATTTTTCCAACTTCAAACAATATGGCAGTGAGATTAGTTTGCAATAGTCATGCGAATATCATAGAACAATGCTTTATTAATAACAGTACAATAGTTCGGCTAATGAATAGGGGCATATTTCGTATTGTTAGGCTTAGTACTTAGAGGTACCTAGAACTTGGGTTACAGCACTAAGTTGCCTACCTAACTTGGTATACTCGTAGCTTGTGCAAAGCAGTGTGAGAGAGGTGTCCTTATTTTAGTATAAACAAATACTTCGTCATCATATCAGCCGAAAGACGTCCACTACTGGACACAGGCCTCCCCCAAGTGTCGCTATAAGAACCGGTCCTGTGCGTCTCGCATCCATCGGCTACCCGCGACCACCAGTTCATCGATCCACCTTGTGGGTGGCCTTCCAACGATGCGTCTTCCGGGACGCGGTCGCCACTAAAGAACTATTCGGCCCCATCGCCACTTCAGTGCCACTTCAGTTTGGCGGTCCTTCGGACTTCGGGCAATACCACCTGGAGTGCCAGGTGGTTTGGTTGGTGGTCTGTCAGCGCGACGTCGGTTGGTTCGTTCCTCTGGTTGATGCGAGCCACGACACGTAGGCCACATCCTAGCTAGGTAGACTTATGCATTGCAGGGTATTTTAAAACTTAACAGACAGATGTGTTGCTGGGAGTTTGTTGCGCGACTTCTTCTTCCAACTAGGAAGTGGTGACGGGCGGGCGTTTGGACTGTCTTTATGTAGAACTTTGACGTTCAAAAATTGCTGGCACTAAGCCTAATTTGAATAAACGACTTTGATTTTGATTGATTGCAGTAGTTAAAGACAGAAATAAAGGGATACTGTCGGTCCCGACAGACGTCCTATCAGAACGCTTGTTTGCTTTGTGTCCGACGAAAAAATGTTGAAATCGATTGCAGCGTCACCTACCGGATCCAATTGTGAACCTAAACCATTCTCGAATCTACTATAACATACACAAAAATCAAAATCGGTCCAGCCGTTAAGGAGGAGCTCAGACACATAAGCACGCACAGAAGAATTATATGTATATATGTCACCGGAAAATGGCAATTGGCAATTGTCACTGAGCATTTGGAATACTTTTTTACGCATCAAAATTTGATGGTTTATTATATCTCGAAGTTATTCCGAGAAATTGTGGACTGTCAAATATAACGTAAGATATATATAACGTAACATGGAGTGGCATATATAAAGAAGATAGAAATATAGGTATATTTAAACAACAGGAGACAATTGGGCAACTTAGTCACTCTCCAGTGACCTGTGAGTTCCCGAGGGATAACAGCTGTTGTAACGAGCAAAGACAACAACCGAACATCTAATTGGCGACCTAACAAATCTATCACTGACCTACTCTAGAGAAAACACATAAAGAACTACTAATAAACTAATGACACGAATACTTACACAATAAAAATCATAATTTGTACGGCAATCCATAGTAAACACAAAAACTATTATAAATGCGAAAGTAACTCCATCTGTCTGACTGTCTATTTAATTATGTTTGCTAACATGTCACGCCTTATCGTTAAACGTATTCGTGTAAAACTTGGCACACGGTTGGAACATAATCTAGGTTAAATAGGATTTTTTTATCCCAGTAGAATTTTGGATTAAACTCTTGGGAATAAAAAAAAAACAAGTGCGAGTCTGACTCGCGCACCGAGGGTTCCGATCGAGTCTTGATTTTCTTGGTTTTTTATTTGAAGTTTATAAACTATGAAAGCACTCTCATTACTTTAACAAAAATGTTCTCCCATATATCAATGTACGTCACGGTCAATTCTTCAACCGAAAACATATGTAAGTTTGTAGTCGCAACCATTTTTTTTTTAAATATGGTCAAAACTACAAATTCCCAATTTTCAGACTTTTTGCTTTACTTGTACAGTCAGAACTATCTTCTTGCCAAATTTCATGATTCTGCTCAAAGGGAAGTCCAACGAGAAGGTTTCCGAGTGTCAAAACATGCGCCATAAACGGAGCATAAACGGCCTTATCTTTCCTGAGAAAGAGGGTCTTGACAGACGGACAACAAAGTGATCATATAAGGATTCCGTTTTTGCCGACTGAGGTTCGGAACCCTAAAATACACTTCGCGAGCAAAGGCGAAGGAAAACGCTAGTACCAACATAAGTTTACATATCTAAACTCGGCCAAGCACATGTTCAAAAGTGAACAAACACAAAGTAACCCAGTAACACGGTAGAATCGCATCAGCTAATCTAGGAACAAAACAAACTAACTAGGTAATAAGTTTTCACACGACATGCCCGCTATTAGTCTAAAAAGACAATTACGAATAGTGCTGTGCACGAGTAGTTCGCGGGCGGAATAGTTCGTGGAACTAACGAACTATGTGTACCTACTATGTATAGCTCAGTTCGGATGTGGTTCTGTACTTGTTTTTAACTGGTTTTAAGTTCATTAGTTTTCGTTTACTTGATAAATTCAAGGATGTCTCGAATACCTATGTATTGCGCAGAAAATGTCAACTTCAATACGAATTATAGTGGCATACAGCTACATCGGATAAGCATAATTCAGACCATGATCCGAATATATCGTACTAGAAAGTGGTGGCGAGATGACCTGGACGCACACCACGAAGGCTGGTTCGAGGTGGCTTAAGAAAACTGTCTGGCAGGATATGGGAGAGGCCGTTGTCCAGCAGTGGTTTAATACTATTGGCTAAAAAAGATGCTGGGACCTCGTTTAATAGACTTTATAAGGTAGATACTTTCCACAGCTTTAAAGGTCATGCCAAGGGTTAAGTATTAACTTGCAACTGTGTTGCTAAAGCCGGATAGGTAGTCGTTCGTGTAAAAGATTGCTGAATCTAATCCGGTTCGACTAGAAGCCGACCCCAAAATATTTGGAGAAAGATAGATGATGATGAGAAATCAAGCTGCAGAGCCCTTTTTCAACTGTGTCCGGGTCGGCTTCCATTCTAACTGAAAGCAGTTAAGTACTAGTATTTTGCTTGGAGCGACTTCTGTATTCCACAACCTAGTATTTGGGCACCATAGTACCCCTTGGAAGACCAATGTCAGATTTCTGGCTTCTGTCTATAATTAGTAACTGTCAGATATATAAATAACTAGCTTTTGCCCGCAACTTCGTGCACGTATATCCCATTTTCCCGGTTCCCGTTGGAATTTTGGGACGAATTATACACCTAAAGCTTCCTCATGAATAACACCATTTATTGGCGAAAACCGCATGAAATTCCGTTCATTCGTTTTTGAGTTTATCGCGAACAGATAGGCAGACGCGGCGAATGACTTAGTTTTATAATATGTAGTGATATATCAAGAATGGATAAAGTGAGGAATGAGTCCATTAGAGGTAGTTTAAAAGTGGCGCCAGTGACGGAAAAGTTGAAAAGGAACCGCTTATCTTGGTATGGTCATGTGAAGAGGAGGGATGAAATGCACGTAACTAAAATAGTTATGAATATAATGTGGATGGATGGAGAGGGAGAGGGAGGCCAAAGAAAAGATGAATGGATTGTGTTAGGAGTGATATGAAAGAAAAGGGAGTTAGTTAGTGGTAGCGTGACGGCTGATAGGACAGAATGGAAAAAAAAACGTTTTGCGCCGACCCCAAGTAACATGGGATAAGGGCAGGAAGATGATGAGATTTATAAATGACATCCGGGACCAACGGCTGAAGCTTTCCGAGGCACGGAGGAATCTCGGTATGTAATGGTCACCCATCATCGGACCGAGCAAGCATTATTATTTAACATCGAAGAACGAAAGTGTTTAAAGGACGAGGGTTAAAAAATGGTTCTTGGACTGACGCGTTACGTAAATAAATAAATTTTGAGTCACTTTTGGGGGAAAACTAGCAATTTTGTGACTCAAAATTGATTTATTTACGTTAGGCGTCCGTGTTTGGGTCGCAGAAGTTCATATATGTACCAACTTTCAACAGAATTGGTCTAGTAGATTCGGAGATAATAGGCTGTGACAGACGGACAAACAGACAACAGGTTCCGATTCATACGGATGTTCGGAACACAAAATAAAAAAAGTTCAAAGCAACACAACCAAGACGACACAATCATTAAGAAAAGAAAAAAATGTGTTTATCGTCACAGAAAAGACTTACACATGACATACAAATTCAAACATCGACCCAATCCACAAGTTAAATGAACTAATTTCGCGATACCAAACTAAACCGCTCCAAACGCATCAGTCACGTCGTGTGAACAATACAAAGTTCAGCATGCAACGACTAGAACCGGTTGAAACCGCTTAGTGGAACTTCACTTTTATTTACACAGACTAATTCGATGCAATCAGGGCTGTGCCGACACCGGTATGGCTTGTGTTTTGTATGAGCTCACTTTGTAAGTTGTTGTGTTACAACTATTGTTGGAATGCTGTCTTATTAGGGATGGGTTGGGATTAATTTATATTTTCAAAACATATCAAGTTTTAAGTTAGATTCGGTATTTTCTTAAAAAATTCAATTAGTCTGTCAGATAGATTTCCAAAACATATTGGCATGCGCGTGCAGTAGGCTACAGTAAGGGTAGGCCAGCCCATACACAATGGCCAAAAACAAATTTTGGTCCACTTTCAAGGTGGACGAAAATTCGCATCATCAGTATCGGGATTTCAACCCTTGAATAATGTGGTGTTTTTTTTTTTTGGGCATTTTATATGGGCTGGCCTCCCCTTACTGTAGCCTACTGCACGCGCATGAAAAAAGGAAAAATACGTGTCCAATATCACTGATATTGGACACGTATTTTTCCTTTTTTCACGAGAACAAAGAATGAATACGATACAGTGCGTTGAAAACTGGCGTGACGTCACATTTTAGTACACTATTTTACAAAATGATAACGTCACCATCCTCTTGAACTTTGATGCGCTTTATCTTAAATAGCGAACAATACACGGCCAGTATTTTTTTTTAAATGTAACGGTAGGACTAAACAGAATTATTATTTTTTGTATCTAGGAAAATATTCAATTAGTTAACAATAACACCGCAGACTATCCACTTTTTTTTTCATACTCATCGGAACCCTATTACTAAGCCTCCGCTGTCCGTCCGTCTGTCTGACAGCGGGCTGTCTCTAAAGAACCGTAATAGGTAGACAGTTGAAATTTTCACAGAGTGCGTTTATCTTTTGCCGCTATAACAACAAATAATAAAAATCATAACGTACAAGGAACATGTTTTTTCGGTTTATGGTACGGAACCTTTCGTGCGAGAACCCGACTCGACTTGGCCGGTTTTTATTTTATGTTTTTTAAGTCGATCAAAAGGTTGTCTGGTAGATATCCCTGTCAGCGATAAGACCACTATTGTGACCATAGTTTGTGCAAAAGAGTTGTATAACTATTTTTGATGTTCAATAAAATATATCAATTAAAAACTTCATGAGCTAGGAGGTTAAATAAAGCGCAGTTTAGTTTCCAATGCTTCGTTATATTTTTCATAATACTCCATTAAAATTATTAACCAAAAAACATGTTGACGTTTCATGGCGGGAACAATCACGAATGCCACAGATTAAAAATCCCCGCCACATAAAACGAATGCTCATTCACTTTAAGTACTTTAAATTCAACTAAAAATGGAACATCCGAAATAACTACTTAATGCTTGTTCATTTTAAGTAGTTTGATGTTCAGATTTAAAAATAGAATTTCAGCAAAATAATAAAAGATAACACAATTGACTCTTATTCCGTTACTTTAAGATTTTCTTACAAGAGAGAACAGTAAAACTTTAACAGCTACACAAAGTGTCACAGTTCTAAAGATCAAAGAATGATTTTATAGTTTTGCAAGTACATGGGTCATTAGTTTTCATTGATACTGGTTTACAAATGGATGATACTTTACTACTTAATGGTTTCTGAGACCTAATTCATTATTATTATCACGTTTTGCATCGCTAAGATTTCAAATTTACATTCGGTCTCATTCGCCGATCCCTTTCGGGTTTCGGTCGGGTTCTCGTCTAAGCTAGGACATGGTTCTTTCTTATAGTCGACTATTTTATTAACCTTTTGAACGCCACTGTCACGTATAGGCGACAAGCAAGCGCGTGCCCTATACGTCAAACGTCACAAATACGTGACAAAAAGTACGGTAAATTTGTGGCTTGGCGTCGGGGGCACGCCGATGCGTTTATGCTGTGGCGTTCAAAAGATTAAGTTAATTTCTTGGTTATCGGGAGTGATGAGGCACTGGGTATTAGTATTCAATCAATCAATCAATTATTTATTTGCACAATCGAGTACAATACATACAACAAAAGTGTCGACACGCAAGAGATGTTAAAGTTAATCTAAAAAACAGATCAACACGTTTGCCTTAAACAATGGCATGCAAATATTAAATACAATTATTTATTAATGTCACTGAGTCAAATTATTAAAAAAAAACTACATTGACCTTAAACCAGAGGCCTTAATCTGGTTGATACAGAAACACCGAACAAGAGATCTGTGTTCTTTACTTTTTTTCGTAAAGTATATTTATTTATTTATTTATTTAAACTTAATGTACAATAGTGGTACATGGGCGGACTTAATCCATCAAGGCATTCCCTACTCAAAAATGTATACAGATCCCATGTCCGGTTCTCTGCCAGGCCACATCTTATCTTTCTCTCACGGCCAACATAAATAGGAATCCTTTAAACTAAAACATAAAATACCAGTCCACAAGTCCTGTACAAGACCGCGTGGCATCCTTACCTCCCGAGCGGCGGCCAGTCGTATTTATATAACATCAAAGACTCGGTACCCCGTCGTCTGGCCCGGCCAGTGATTCATATTTCATCAACGTTTGACATATGACATGTTGGCTACCAATGGACAGTCCCCTTTGCTTGCTAGATGGAAATTCCCGGTGTGGAAATGATTGGGTGCAGTTTTTCTTTTAGAGGAAATATTCCAGGTATTTCTGGTGTTTGTTTATTGGGAAAGATTTGCTCGCTGCCGGTTTCTAGTTGTTTAATCTAAAGAATTTGCTTTTAAGGGGGCGATCAAGTATTACGTAACGCAAATTGGGGGGAGGGGGGGTCTTGTAAAACGTTACGATGCGTTACAGGGGCGGGAGGGGTGTTCGAACAACGCGTTACGTAACATTGTTTTTTTTTTTTATTTAACGCTAGCTCACTAAACATATTTTCGAGTTACACAGTCACTAAACAGTAGTCATTTTGCCAAACAAGAATGAACATCAATATTTTTCTTGAAATTACATTTATTAATTAAAAAATTTGGTAACATTAGAGTAGCAGTCATAATTGTGGCTTTTAGGTAAAAATTGTCACTTGGATGATACATAACGTTCAGGGAGTGGGAGGGGGTACAGATATACGTTACGGCGCGTTACATGGGGGCTCCCCCCACGTAACGCGAAGCGTCAAGAAGCGCGGAGGGTCAAGAATCTTCAAAAATACGTAATACTTGAAAGCTCCCTAAATTGGTTTCTGCTACCCATGGTGTGTTTTGGTGACAACCAAAGTTAAGTGAGCTGTCGCCAAAATACCCTAGCAATAGCCAAGCGATGGCAGAATTGACAGTCTAGAAAAACCGATTCCTCAAGATATAAGCCTTGTTTTTCTTTGATAGCCATACATTATACATTTATTGAAAGAACACTGATGATATCTAGGCTAAGCTTTTTTAGGGTTACCATACCCAAAGGAACCCTATTACTAAGCCTCCGCTGTCCGTCCGTCCGTCTGTCTATCAGCGGGCTGTATGTACAGAACAATAGATGGACAGTTGAAATTTTCACACAGTGTGTTTTTCTATTGCCGCTATAACAACAAATTATAAAAATTAAAGGAGACTCCCGTAAAAGAAATGTGTTCTTTTTTTCGGTTTATGGTACGGAACCTTTCGTGTGAGTTTTTAATGATTATTATTTAGTGATGATGACTTACTAATTGACAACCTGTCTGTTTGTACATCATTGACACTGGGACGATGGAATGCCTGCAGATTACAAGAATTGCTTGCGAGCCCAGACTTTCCAAATAATCTTGTTTTTTAGACATTTGCTCAAAGAATCTTTAGCATATCTTCGTTCTGTCTACATAATCGTCTATCTCTTAGGTAAGTCACCGTTAAGTTGCGAACGCCGTAAGATTGTGAAATATCGCGTGACATTGTAAACTATTTTTTTTTTCTTAAAAATTTATTGTAAGTATACGAAACGATGTTTTCATTATATATCGAGAAATTATAATCTAATGACGATTTATTACAATCTTACGGAATCTGCAATTTTCCGGTGACAGCTATAACTCAGTCACATAAATAATATATCCTAACATTGCATTTCAAACGACAGTCCACCGTGTTTACTCTACACAACTTCAAAGAGGTTATTACTATAGGGATGTATGTATGTACAGCGTCTAGCATTCGCAAACCGTTTGACTGTCCCTCAGTGCCCGATGACACAGTATAAATATGAACAGTACGGAAACTACCTACAAACGCTCGAAATGGCACACTCACACAAACATGCGCATCGACGAGACCCTTAAGCGGTTGTCGCGGTGCTGTCAGTATTGAGTGCCGCGTCAAGATGAGTGGTCACGTATTAGATTATCTCCGCGATCTTTTTAAAAATGAGCGTATTGCGTAGTATACAGCTGTTTACAAAGTTTAAGATCTATAGTTCTTCAAGTTGTTGTGTGTTAATATTAAACTGTTTTCCGCCATAAGATGTCCCATTTAAATTTTATTTGTAAGCTAGTTATTTCAATTCGATTGGTTGACCACTACACAACAAAAATAATTTACTTAATAAAAATTAAAAAAAAAAAGCAATATCAAAATCATTAAAAGTTACAACCCTTTAGCTTCAATGGAGCGTAGGTAACTATTTTATCAACTAGGCTTAGTTTCCGTACTGTTCATATTTATACTGTGCCGATGATATCCATTTGTGTTTAAATACATACATACGTACATGCAAGCTTGTCATTTGAACAGCGATACGCAAATAGACATGTGAAAACGATTTGCCTGTACTTATATCTGTCACTAGCTTTGTCACGCGACTTAGTATAGCCTTCCTCATGAATGTGGCTATCATATACAAAATAAATTTTCCAAATCCGACTGGTTTGTCCAGAGATTAGCTCGTTCAGCTTTATTATATTGGAACAGATATAGATTATTTACAACAACTTATACATATATTGTGAAGAGGTAAGTTTGATTATTTGGCGGAGGTTATATGTCTGCCAAGTACTGATCCGATTTCAAAGTATTCACTGATAGTAAAGCCATACTATAACGGTTACATTTTATCCCGAAAGATATACATGGTTCCTGTCATAGGCCACGGCAGCGAAGCTAATTTATCCTACTCATATTATAAACGCGAAAGTTTTTAAGAATGTATGTAGGGATGTATGTTTGTTACTCTTTCACGCCAAAACTACTCAATGGATTTTGATGAAATTTGACACATTATAGTCTGGAATAACACATAGGATACTTTTTATCCCGGGACAAAACCAAGAGATAATTTTCGACATTGATGCGGTCAGTGCCGCGGGCGACAGCTAGTACTAATTTAATAAATGCGAAAGTTAGAATGTTTGGACGTTTGTTACTCAATCACGTCAGAACGGCTGAATTGAACTTGATGCAATTCGGAACAGAGGTAGATTATAGTCTAAAATAACACATAGGATACTCTTTATACCGGGAGTATGTTCCTTTGGCATAATATTCGACTTTCACGCGGGCGGAACCGCTGGCGACACCTAGTGTTTACTAACCTTTTGAACGCCAGAGCATAAACGATGCTATATATACAGGCTATATCTAGTGATGTATATTTGATATGATATTTTACCAGTACATAAATACTTAAAATACCAAACCGGTGGATGTTTTTAGGTAGAATTTATAGGTACATACTTGTTGGAAAAATGTAAAGCGCCTGAAAATTCAATGTTTATTTTTGCCTGATATTTACATACATTTTATATTTTGCTACCTTTTTATGTTTTCAGTAAACATCATGCCAAAACGATTTTATATTGTTGCGCAGACTTTGGTAGGTGGACTTGGAAAAATTAAATGCATTCGCAGCAGTTAAATACACAGCGAATTCGAAAATAATTTTCGCTTTAAACAATTCTGTTTTTCGTTTTAAAGCCTTCAAATTAAAGCAATTTTTGGGGGAAATCAAGCCATTCAATTGGTTATCCATGCTCGTTCATTTTCAGTGCGAGAAAAGGCGTTTGTGACCCTCAATGACTGTTGAACGAATTTTCACTCTCGTTCTTGGAAAAAAACTGGATTAAAATTAGTATCTTCTATTTGGTATCTCAATATGAAATTCTACAACGCCAGCCCCAATTCTTGACTTGTGCCCCCCTATTAGAGCGGTTACGCACTGCATCCGATCCGAATCCGTGAAAATACGATCCGAAGTAGTCATATAACGATTTGTATAGTAGTTTACGCACTAGATCCGACTTCCGTAATCCGATTTCTTTCGGAATAAATATTGACGAACTGAAGTAGCCGTAGTACTGTTTGTACAAACGCTTTCGCATTACTTCGGATTCAAATTGGACATATCTCAAGCTGGCCCCTGGCTTGGATTTGGATCAGAGATCGCATTAGTGCGTAAGCAATATCCGATTTCGGTCCGAGCGTTTTCGACTCTAGATCCGTGTTTTCACGAATTCGAATCGGATGCAGTGCGAAAAGCAATATCCGAATTCAATCCGAGTTTTTTATACCCGTATTTTTACGCATTCGGATCTGGTGCATTGCGTAACCGCTTTTACAATGGGACTTTAATATAACTGGGGAAATATGGGAGTGTCATGCTCACTTAAAAGTCTGGCTGATGGTGCTGGATCATGTGGCACTCTTCAAAGTGGTTGAGCCGAATGGTGCTAGCGCAGGCGTCATGCTGCTGAGCGAGCGCCGTCAGCTAGGACTGGTCATGTCTTAGCTGCCACGGTTTATTTTAATTATTTGTTCCTTGAATTGTTGCTTTTTTTTTACTTCGGATGCTTGATCGTGCCAGTCTTTCTACATCGTTCTCACATATATGTATGTTTGTATAATTTTCACACTAATGATGTAACCATATCATTGATTTAAAAAAGTGTCTGTGGAGTTTCTTGCACGTTCATCTCCATAGAGATCTACGCTTTAGAACGTGTAATTAGCTTCATCTCTTTGGACAGACCGACCTTGACTATTCAAAAGTGCCTGTAATGGTTTAATTGAAATAAATGCTTTGAGTTCAAAGACCAACAGGACCAACGTTTTGAAGTAGGTTCCGAGACAAGGAGGTGTCACACCACCAGCTGCTGTCACGTAGTCCATACCTCTGCTGGTAATACTTTGTTCTTATAAGTAGCATACTCTGGGTGCATCGTCCTCACATAATATTAAATTAATTTTTGTATACCAAATTTTGTAAAATCATTATTTGAAAAGAATAACTATGGAGTTTCTTGTCCGATCTTCTCCATAAGAATCTACCTTTCCGAATGGACAGTAGAGTCACTTTATTAATGTAATATTATTATTATACTGAACTGTAAACGATGACGTTCAAAAGTGCCGTTTAATGGCCTAATTGAAATAAACGTTTTGACTTTGACTTTGACCATGTAGAAAGCCCAATAACATCGTCTAGGTAAGTATAGTTGGTTCATTGAGCAGGTGACAAGTGACAAAACAAGTCATTGTTTCAATGGTGGGGCTCCAACCACAATGGTGTACTACGAAATGGTATGTAAACATGTTATGTGGCTCCCTAAGCCGGATTTCATTAGGAATTTTAGTGTTTGTGTCAATTTATTAAGGTCCTTATTTGGTTTAGCTAGCAGCTCCAAGAAAAAAAGAAAGATTTACAGGTGTCTATAGCTTCTGCCGACGGCTTCGGCCGTTTTAAAATCGGAAATCATCGATAAAAACCTATGTGTAATAGCATTAGACTCGTTCCATATTACATGGAACTTATGTTACTGGGGGTAATCGTAGCGCATTAACACTATACACTTCCGCCTAAACGTTTCTGAGCCTAAGGGCCGGCGCCCAGTGACGGCACGACATGGCATGGCGTGCCAAAGGATTTTTTTCGTAGACATATAATTTTCAATGAGTTTAGAACTGATATTATTTTATTTTAATACGAATAGGTAGAAACATCTCGCGTTAAGACGCGACTTGCCGTGGCATGCCGCGGAGTACCACGTCATACCCCGGGATACTGCGGCACGTCGTGACATTCCACAAGATGCCACGGCACGCCGCGGCAACCATTTTAATAAAATACACAACCAATATTATATTAGCACAGTACTGAACTCAACGAGTGAGTGGAACACACTGCCACAGAATCCTGTGGCATGCCGCGAGATGATACGGTATGCCGAAGCGCGCCGTGCCGCGCCATGCCATGCTATACCATGTCATGCTATACCATGCCGCGCCATGCCATGCCGTACCATGCCGCGCCGGCCCGAATGCGACAAATAGCCCAGAGGGCCACGTGCTAGTCTTTTAACGTAGTCGATTGCGTTTACATTAACGCGATAACCAAAAATTGAAATTGTATTTTATACAAACTCTGTAATACTGTCATGCGAACATCATTGAAAGTACAGCTGTAAAATAAGAGGATGAGAGAACGGCTTGAAGAGAGCAGAATTTAAATCAACATGACTGTTTCAGTTTGCCTTGAAAAAATACCAGTGCTTACATTTATTTCAGCCCCACGAATAATAAACTTACAAAACAAAAATCCCAGTTCATTTTAAAAACATGATGTAAATAAAATTCTTTACCAAAACAGCCACGCAAACTACAACCTCCGCACCCTGTATATACAGCATGTCCTAAAAAACAGTACCTACAGAAAAGGACAAAAAAAAATAGGACACTTTCCGTGCGTCTATCACGGCCTGGCTCAGCCGAGACAAAAGAGTGCCGTGGGAGGGCCAGCCTGCCGGATAATCCGCCAGGGGGCGCTTTGTACGACACGACCCGTTTTGACAGTTGAAATAATGTTTGATAACAATTTTTAAGGACATTTTTCGCGGAATGTTTTATTTTTTTTACTTGAAAAAAATGTTGGATGTTACATTTTTATCTCGGCTCGTGGATCAGCTTTGTAAAAGAGGCCGCATCTATTTAAATTAATCAACCTTTTAAGAATTTTCTTTTGATAATTTTTTGAGATAAGTATTTTGTTTTTTTTTTTCCTTTGTACATATCAAAAGGGAGAGTTACGAAATAAAACAAGACATTTATTCTTGTCTGCTAAGAAATTGTCGTTATTATGAAAACAGCGACGCAATTTTCTGAAAACAGCACTTCTTTTAGATTACACTGGATATCACAATCGGCATCAGACTGCCCTTAACAACTGTCAAAGCAATGACAACAGACTTAACGTACACTGCGGGACACGGAAACCAGCCCATTTTTAAAACACACAGCAAAAGAAAAAAATACAACAAAATTGTTCTTCCATGTCCACAACACGAGTCTCGTCTCCTTTGTTTTAATATTATTTATCTGGCGAGGCGAGCCGAGGCGGAAAGGCGTTGGATTTACGACGGCCATTCGGAGTAAATCGGAATGCAACGTTGTTGTACGATCCGTAGTGACGCCGACTGATCCGATGCGTTTAATAGTCGAAGAGGTACATACGTTGTGAAGACATTGTGTTCCCAGTTATTTATTGTAGGGGAAGATTTAAAGATCTACTATCCACGTTGAGCTTATGTAGTGAGTACAGCGTATGCTAAATACGACATTGGTTTTTGTTACATTTTAACTATCGTGAGAAAGCTTTAAGTTTATGATTGGATGTTTCGAGATATTCCAACTAGTTTCGAACTGAAAATGAGCCATATTATAAATCTTTGCATCGCGTTTCAACATCTCCTTTGCTGAATAGAGACAAATTCTCGGTTATACCAAACCCGCCAGATTGAAAGTTTGTATCTTTTTGCTTTTTTATGCACATTGACTTGATAGTGCTGTATGCATTATGTTCGCCCATGTACCACTATAGTACATAAAGTTAAAATAAAAGATAGTTTGATTATTTTGGTGTGTAAGTACTCTGGCATATTCATGAACTTTAGGCATCAATGTATGTGATTCACATCATTATGAACCTTGAATACCTCTCCTACTACTATTTTACTTGCAAGGTCCCTAACTGTTTATGTTATACCTTTTTTCTTTCCACATTTGATGATTTCTACTTTCCGCAAAGCAGACACACAATTAAACTATCACCTGAACCATACAGTTCAATTCACGAGACATTTCAAAAACTTGTACTAACCTATAAAAGGTTTCCCATCGAGCCTCTTCATCCAATAGAACCTCTGACTGTGCGGCTTGTTCTCGCGGTCGTACTGCTCCCATTGCTGCCTAAGGAAGGTGTAGCAAACGCAGCAACATCGGACGGTGCCATCCTCGTCGCCCTCCGCCCGGTACCCGTTTGGGGGAGCGTGCGCGCCCAGGAACGGGAAGTACGGTTCTGTGCACTGGGGTAAACAAAAAAACAACGATTAAAAGAAGAAAGAACAAGTATGACGCATACCATAAAAAGTGACTTAATTTCTTTTTGTTGCTCTGGGGTTCCTAAAAACATCCTCGAGTGCAAAAGTAGTTAGATAAAAAAGCGTAGTGATTGTTTTATGATTTCTGTTCCCTTTTGCGTACACTGTAGTGAACTTAAAAAGCACTTATCATTGGAAGTTTAAATTAAGATAGTATCGTTTCAAGCCTGCCTCAAACATTATTAAGTATCAGCCTAAACAGTTTCCACTGCCTGGAAACACGATTCCTCGAGGGAGTAGGCCACAGGCCACCACGCGAGTCCATAACGAATAGGTGCCACATGTCACATCAAGCATCATGTCTCCGAATATTTGGTTCTATCACATGCCGGTCTCAACATAGAAAGAGTTCATATATCAGTATGTTCTTCTCAAATATCCATTAATTTAGTTTTCCAACAACATTTACTGAAAAACTCGTAGAAATCTTCCAACGACACGCCTATCGATCGATTATCGAGTACAATACATAGGTTAAATCTTCAAGAAAACAATGCACGGCGTTCCGCTGAATTATAACTAGTATCTATTCACTTATCGATTGCATACGCGCGTTAGGACGCGTATTCACTGGGGGCACGTGTTGGACAACATGTTGGCACACTGAAGGCAATTCTCCTACTTACTGTTTTAGACATTTATTTTCTCAAAAGATTTAAACAATCACTTACAGAGAAAATACAATATTATATTTTAAAAACACATTAGGCCGATTGGCGTAGCGGGTTAGAAGGTACTATGACAAAATTACATCAGAATTTCGTACTTACAAAATGTTTAACCTTTTGAACGCCAGCGCATAAACGGCATCGGCGTGCCCCCGACGCCATGCCTCAAATTCGCCGTACTTTTTGTCACATATTTATGACGTTTGGCGTACAGGGCACGCGCTTGGATGACAATTGCGTTCAAAAGGTCAAACATAAGTTCTATTATTTTTATATATGGCAAGAAAAGCCCACGTTGTATCTCAAGTAGATTGGAGAAGCAGGTGTGCATTATATTACACGACCGATACGTATAAAAAACAAGTAAAAATTACCATAGATACAAGATTCTTCGTTCGATCCAGTTGTTCACTTTTTGGATTAGCACAGATAGATTCGAGTTGAATTCTCATCTTAGCAACAGATGGATTTTCGATGGATCGATACGGAAATTAGAATGTAAACATTCCTTAAAAAACAGAAGATAGGGAGAATATTGCCTGTGACACACGGACAGACAGACAAGACACAAGTTATCCTTTCCGTTCCGTTTTTCAAACGGACATTTGGAAGTCTAAAAATACGGGACTTGCGCCTCAAACGGTCAATATTGTCGAATATGGCAGTACAATAAACGGTACACTCCGAGTTTGGGACACAATTCCGCAATTAAAGCCCATTACTGGAATTACAGTTCCACCTAATTAAGTTTCCAAATTAAAGACTCGATCATTTATGTCTTTTGGTTTTTTTTTTCAACATTTCGTTAATGTAATCGTACGAGTATTTATCAATTGCAGCATCATCAGATACATGATCGGGATTTTTACTGCTACACCGCCCGTTAACTACTGCATTTCGTCTTCTAACAGCAAAGATGTCTGACTAAAAATAACCACAAAACTGCTAAAACATAATTTAAGAGAAATCTTGCAACACCGAGTCGACGTCACATTGCCAACATTGCCCAACATTCTGTCACCCAGTGGAAACACATCTTAACACACCAATCGCTATGTGGGAACACTTTATGGGAAAACACCGTGAATTATTGCTACGCCTTACGCCGGTGATGCGTCGATTATCGCATGGGAACATCGAACATAACTGTGTTTACAAATGAGCTATTAGGTATTGGAGGTACGTTGCATTCTCTGGATGTTGCTCAAGTTATGGAGAATGCAGTTTTACTTGCAAAACCTTGAGCCAAGAGAAAATTCTACTAATCTTTGCGTCAACGAATTTTATCAAAAATATCAATTGAAAATATTATAAAAAATTAAGGGTCTTAAAGATTCTTTTGAAGTGGAAACTTCTTTAGGCGCGTAGAGCACTTTATGAGTGAACAAAAATCATGGAACTCACGTCATCGTCACCGAACGCTTTAGCTTTCGCTTAGTTTTCACTTCTATCGGCAGTCCCCAAAGACTTCCCCGCATGTTTTTTCTATAGTGCGTACTTTTTATTGCACGCGACTGTAAGTACCTACTCTGCATCCTACTTGCCATATTATACTGGCCAATTCTATTTTCGCTAGCCAACGAAATCGTAATCTAGGGATAGCAGAATTTGTGCCCCACGTTTCATAAGCCAGTGACAATCCCAGGATTTTAAGGGACGGGACAGTACTGAAAAAGTGTGCCATTATTCTCAATTTCCTAGGCTTGTAACTTGGATAATAATTTATACAAATGTCTCTTCTAAAAAAATACTGAAGATTGATTGTTTTATCTACTTACATTTTTAACCGACTTCAAAAAAGGAGAAGGTTCTCAATTCGGTTGTTTTTTTTAATATTTTTTACCTCATAACTCCACCGTTTATGAGCCGGTTTGAAAAAACCTTTTTTTATCTGAAAGGTAAGGTATACGTTTCGATTGGTCCTATATAAATTTCATGTCCTATGTAAATCGGTTCAGTAATTCAGCTGGAAATAATATGTCATCCAAGTAAACGAAATTGTGTATTTTGCTTTCCTGTGACTTTCCAGGGATGTTTGTTAGGTACCACTAAAAAGTGAAAAATAAAAAAGGTTTTTTTATTAAAAAATACAAAGGACTTCCAAATGAAAAAATTCACCTTCAAAGTATTAAATATCTTTAATTTCGGAAGTCGTTGTTTATGGTTGTTTCTTAGTATTGTAACACTGACTTCCGAAATTAAAGTTATTTACAGCTTTTTCGTGTATTTTTTTATTTGGAAGTCGGTTGTATTTTTTAGCAAGAATTTTTATTTAATTCTAAATGTTTAAGAAGTATAAAAATCTTTCATTATGATGGGGCTGCACACAACACCCAACGAAAGTATAAGTACAACGTCTCAGCGTGTAGTTCAATGCTCAATTTTAACGTACCTTAAGTAAAATCTTTGACGTACATACCGCACCTTTAAAGTAAAACCATTACTAAACGAAATTATGTAATTTTATAGGGGAATCAATATTAGAAAATAGTCACTGTTTTAGATAGACGGCATTGATACCTCAATTCATGAAAATTTTCGTTTAGTAACGGTTTTACTTTAAAGGTGCGACTATAAAATTTCATAATTTCGTTTAGTAACGGTTTTACGTTTCTAATCCCCTTCAACACTAGAAGCCAATACGAGAGCGCCAATCAAAAGCCAGGAGCCCAAGGCATAGCTACAGTTACCAATACGCCACGTGACACGACTCACCGAAATGTGCACGTGAGTCAAGTCATAAACACATCATACATATGAATGGCTTCATAAAATGGACCAAAGGAGACTACTGATAAATAAATCGATCCTTTATTGTATAAGAATTAGGTCACATTATGCTGTGAGCTACATTAACATAAGTATGGTTCACGTTAAAATGGATTATTCCAGTCGATATTCCGATTTATTATAATATTGTCATTTGATTTTATTGCCTTTCTTGTGAATTGTGGAATTATTATCATATTTTACTATTAATGTCTACAAATTATGACGTGAATGGAATGGTGTATTGAAAGGCTACAATATCTTCAGAACATATTTCGTTACATGCATACATCGGAATACGATTGATTCGTAGATATACTTAGTTATATTGACACAATTTCCCAACCGAAAAAAAAGGACAGGAAAACCACCTTTCCTTCAATCCTCTTACTTATACATAACCCGGCTTATCCCATAATAGATCTCACGTAAACACACCGAAATATGAATAATTCAAAACCATTTCAAAACCCTATATTATGTCATAAGCGTTCACAACTACCCTCCATACGGCTAAACCCTTTTTAAAGGAGTCTTATTTTTTTTAACTTTCCATATATCGCTGTTTTGGAAGAATACTTACTATATTATTATTTTTACAAAATACTACAATTTTGATTTAATGAGACCATGCGACGAAAAATGATTCATATTATATACACAGTAAAAATCATATTTGTACGACAACCCTCCTAGCTGTGGCGCTATAAAAAGGCTTCGTGCCATTGGTGGATTTAGGTCGCCATTTTTTTACAAGTTGCGAGGCGAAACCGCGTTTTTCATCTACGAGTATGTTTTAATTTTATTTTCACCAGGAAAAATGCATTATAAAAATGTATTACAGTTTTAAATGATATAATAGTAAACTTCAATCAGCTGTCCTGACAAAAACACACCTCATGAGTTGCAACAATATTCTTCCAAAGCAGCAATATTTTCTCTTGAATAAAATCAGAGTACCAGGAACACATAAGTCCACGAGCAATAACCGCCACGCCCGCGCTGGACGTAATTACGTGTCAAATGTCAATCGCTTTAGGCGCTCCATCAATTGCAATCCGGTTGAAACCAGCACAGAGCCCCAACACATGACTACAAGTAACAAGACGCGAATCGGGTGACAATGTCGTTCGTACGTCAAGACATCGTTGCGAAATGATGGATGTCTTATGATTTGTTGCTCAGGAAACACGAGTTTGTGTGTCGTGGGGAAAATATCGAATGTATCTTCAGTTATTTTCGATAAGTAGGTCAGTGATTACTTATGGCTGTGTGCCTGTTTCTTGAGACATGTGCAAATTCACATGGAAAGGCTCAGGGTACTAAAGGGTCGGATTTTACCCTATTATCACAGCAAGTCGTATTTTTGTACGAAACTTTATACTATGGAAAGCCTCAAAATTGAGAGGTAGGTTTTTCGCATACCTCCACTAAAATGGGATCCTCCGACCAGACGGTTGTTGTGTCTGGTGGGGAAATGCCCGATAGTTGATATTCGGACTGTTGTATATGTTCAAATCGCACAGAGAACTTTGCTTGCGCGATGTAGGATTTCGTTTGTAGTTCTTCACTGACAGGATAGATGGCGTTGCGGTTCTTTTTGTTACCGAACAAATTTCGCGTCTTAGTTTTTCATGTGGCGGCATTGAAGCCGCTACAAACTTAGCAAGTGTACTAAGATACATTACATTATGAAGAAGATATAGGCCGAATCACGCACTCCCCGCAATGGCTATGTTGCGCACGGGTAGGTACACTGGCAAACAAATGAGCCTTGTAGCTTACGTAGTTAACTTCCATGTGCACATCTTGCAACAGATGGACGGTCGACGTGAAACTTGCTAGTGAATCAATAATAGTATTGTGTGAAAATCTCAGCGTTATAACACCTATAACTTAGGTGAAGTGAAAATGATGAGAGATGTCAGTCCATCCAATCAAGTTAAAATGATAGTTCACTCCACCTCAATTTTCACGATGACTTTTTACGGCTGGTCCTCTAGTGACAATAAGTCGGTACGATATTACCTGCGTATCAGGCTTGACTCTGACGGTGTAGTGGTCGCTGAACCCGGCGCCGCCGCATACGAAGCACACGCGCACGTCGTCCTGCGCGGGCGCCGCTTTGTCGCGCGACGCACACGGCGACGCCGGCTTTGAAGCCAGCGAGCTTTTTATGTACGCCTTGGCCTTCTCCATACCCGTCAGCTGGAGACAAAAGAAATACAAGGTTAGAGAAAAACATTCAGGCGTTTATAAAGAACAATAAAATCATCATCTGCTCAGCCTTTTCCAGACTATGTTAAAATCGGCTTCCAGTCAAACCTGATATCCTCATCATCATCAATATCAGCCGAATGACGTCCACTGCTGGACATAGTCTGGAGTAAACACATAATCGCCACGCTTGGTAGGCGGATTGGCGATCACAGTGTAGCTGTTGCAATACACAGAGAATGCTGCTGCCCATTCTCTGGTTTCTTAGTCGCTTCTTACAACACCCACGGGAAGTGATGGGATAGTGCTATTCTTTTACGTCCGAACCTGGATCTGATATAGCTGATTACCAGTATTTCACATGAAGCGACTGCCTTTCTGACCTTCACAACCCAGAAACTAGATAAAACTCAGATCACTAATAAGCTAGTACATTACGTTTACCACACCATGTCAACTAAAAAGAAAGAAGAAAGAAAGAAAAGTAGTTAATTTGGCACATACAGATACACACAATATATGCACAAACAAAAGAAAACTTAATTCTAAAAAAAATATATTGCGTGCTCGGCGACTGCGCCAAATAGGTCCAGTTGAGCAAAAAGCCAGACAACTAATTAACTAGACCCCACTTCAACACCATATCATCTCAACTTTCAGTTCAGCGTCAAAGAGTCGTGATCTCGGAGTTGAGTCGGTTGTCGTATCGCTATGCTGTACGATGGCATTGTTAATTAAGTTAAGCACACGTAGTTTTAAATGCCTCAAGAAGAGGATAACCTGCCGATAACCAGTTTCAAGCATCAAAATGATTAATGAAACACGCAAAAACATTTAGGATGCCTCAAAAACTTTAAAAATTTGATCCCACATTAAAGGTTGTCACATCGTCACCAAGAAATCACAATTCCTGGCCAGTTCAGAGACGCGGGTATAAATTTTGACGTCCCTTACAATGTCGGTCGCACCGTAGCTAAAGTATCATTAAAAACCTTAGAATACAACTGATCTTCAGCGAAAACACTGAAATGTTCCCTCTTCACGACACCCATCCATCTGTGAAAGAGTAATGGCTTATCGGTTTTGAGTCTGCTGATAAAAAATCCACCCTATTACACTTGAATATTAAGTATATTTTGGGAAGGGTGCAGGCAGATTTGTTACGGCTCATATAGGCGGAGATAAATGTTAAGGAAAAATACGTATCTCTAAAAGGACCTCAAAACGGTATTAGCAGCAGAAGTTATATCGTGGTCTTTTGGTATTATTGTTTACTCCCCTATAAGATTATCTTACACGAATGGCGCAAAGGGCTTTTCATGGTTCTCATATGATTTGACCAGTACGATTGTTTGGACTTTAAAAGAGTTTGACCTCTAGAGTTTGTTTCGATGTTTCTTCTCAGGGTAGTCCGCTAGGAAACACCGGCCTCATCTAGTTTAAAATTAACCAAAAAGATTGAGGTGTAAAGTATCATTCATTCATCTTCTCTTCTCAGATCATTTTATTTCATTCCTTCTTTCTCACAAAAAGCAGGAACATTGAGGACCATGCAACTCCAGGCCATTCAATCAAATTCTCTTCACGATACTACCATTCACTAGGACTTAACGAACAGCTAATGAGTTACCCATAAGCACTACATGTTCATTAATTCCTTGTCCTCGTCGGCAATTTCGAGAAAACCATAAATAGCTTTCCACTGCTCCACGATCAGCTATTCAAGACATCTATGGGTCGTGAAAATCTAATCGGAAAGTGAACTGTGGCGGCTTGCCAACGTTTACGAACAGAATTAAGGTAACACTCATGAATATCAAACAGGTCACTTTTGTAAATAAACTCTTTGCTTAGCTGGCAAATGATATGGAAATTGAACGAAAACATTTGAACGTTTTTTCGCTTTCTGTGCGTTGGTTAGTTGATTAGAATTGAAATTAAGTTGGGAGATATGTATACCTACTTGAACATAATTATGTTTTGGTTCTATGTCAGCAGGAGCTCGTGGCTAAATAATAGCAACCGCACAGGTCGATCTTCAAGGTTAAGCAACGCTTGCCGAGGTTAGTCTGTGGATGGGTGACTATCTTAACCTACCGAGATTCCTCCGTGCCTCGGAAAGCACGTTAAGCTGTTGGTCCCAGCTGTCATTTGTAGATCTTTGGCAGTCGTTACGGATTGTCAGAAGCCAGTAAATCTGACACCAGTCTTGGTAAGGAGTACCGTGTTACCCAGTTAATGGGTTGTGGAGGTCTGGTAGGCAGCCGCTCCATGTTAAAAACTGGTATTCAGCAGAATCCGGTTTGACTGGAAGCCGACCCCAATATAGTTTGGAAAAGACTTGGCAGATTAGATTAGTCAGCAATGACGGCACTGGCTTTTTACACCATAAAGTAGGAACCAAGTAGATGGACCTCCCGTGTTCATCGCCGCGTCTGGACATCTGCAATACCAGGGAACCGCAGTTGCGTTGCCTACCCCTAATAAAACCTATAATAATACCATTGCCTATCCAGCTGTATTAACAAAAAGTTGAATTGTCGCTACATACTGAATTTACCAAACCGAAACAAAGCAAAGTTTTGATGCTTGACTAAATAATCATGGTGGAAGTAGTGATGACCCCGTAACGTTTACATAAGCCCGTGTCCAACCGGAATCAGGGCTAGTCTCCAATAATATCGACAGCCTTTAACACATTATTAGAGATAGCAACCAAACAAGACGTATCTCGATGGGTTCTGACGTAATAGTAAATATGATAAGCAATCTCGGGTATCGAGGCCCGTTATAACACTTGGACAGAGATATCCGTACTTTTAACACGAGGCTAATGATCTCTGTGGTGACGTCAACAGTAATCAGAACCACACTTCAATGAGTACTTCAGTTTTCTAGGAAGACCAGACCCTTTCTGGTTCGTTCCACCTCTTTTGTTGAGCTCAGGCTATCAAACTCCACTTCTTTCCATATTCGGAGCCGAAAATAGTACGCAATCAAAATATTATATTATTATCAAGGAAATAAGACAAAACCCTGTTTTCTAAACATTGATTAAAATCTGCGTGAAAGTCGTAGGTTATACCGAGGCAGCATAGGTACTATACAAGAGCCAAGTTTCATCAGCAACAAAATGATAGCCAGAAATAATTACCTTTGCATTTATAATATACTAGCTGCCGCCCGCGTGAATGTCGAAAATTACCCCAAGGGAACATACTCCCGGCATAAAAACTATCCTTTGTCATTTTCCGGGACTCAAACAATCTCTGTACCAAATTTCATTCAAATCGGTCCAGCCGTTTGTGCGTGAAGAAGTATCAAACATACACACACACACTCACAAACTTTCGCCTTTATAATATTAGTGTGAAGTGTGATATAAAAGTCAATCTGTGTGTAGTGTAGGATCAATAAATCAAGAAACCCATCAATACGAATGCGCCATTTGCAATTTTTAAACTGCTCACGTCTACAAGTACGTGAGTCCAGGTAATTCCGCTTGGAATTCTGCCCATTAATGAAGGATGACCTACAAATAACTTAGAAAAAGGGAAGGCTGTGAAACTACGAGCCGAGAATAATAATAGAGAAATTAATTTAATTTATGACACAAAAGAATTGTAATTAAAATGTAAACGCGACTTGGATAAAGTCTAGAACTCAGAAACTGCTAAAGGCGAGGAAACATATGTTATTTTAAAAGACTGCTCCTTGGAAACCTTTAAGAACATTGTTTTATAAATTTTGCCTAGGTCGTCTTTTCGAGCCGATGATATGATGCATCTCTCGTCTCGTTAACTAGACTATTTGCCTATTAATTTCCCAATATGGAAGGCACCTAACGAATTAAAAATTTGCGTGTCACGTTAATTCATTCTTTTCAAACTATGGAATCAATGCAATCCCGCAAAGGCCACGCGCAATTTTTGCGACTACACATGAAATGGGATCTGCAGGAATAGCAGGATTGGATTCCCTAATTCGAGCCAAACTATCAAGTCCAAGAGCACTGGTTAGGTTTTCTATGTCTTGATTTTCGAGAGAACCATCATCATTCTTTTGCCCTCATCCAGATTTATTCGGGGACGGCGCAACATGTCCAAGCTGAAGAGTTTGTTTGTTTGAACGCGCGAAAGGGAAAAAAACGGGATATGCTGCTATAAACTTAGTACTTCTATTTTGGGCATCACTTCAGTAGCCATCTCCTTAACATCCATCCCATATCCACATCTCCATATCATCTTTCTCTCAGTCCATCCCTTCATTAAACCGTTCTCGTCAATACCTGTAAGATTAATCGGCAGAATTTCAACAGAGCTCCACTAAAAATAAACATCACGCTTCCCTAATGGCATATATGCGTGAACACAGAAATCCACCCTTTCCGCGGGACTTTCTACCAAATTATAGGCCACGACCCTCCGCTATAGAAATCGGCACCCAACCGCGATAATCGCTGTACATTAATGAATATTTTATTATATATTACGACTAAGCGATCGTGTCGCGCGATTGTGCTAATGAGTCACGCAGGCTTTAGTTGTTTTGATTATTATATGGTGACTGGACGGCTGATGAGATGTGACTGGCATTTGAGTATTTATTTACTAGAAATGCCAAAAGATATCGCGGCAGACCCAAGGAGAATATGGCGGGACGAGCTCGACTCCTACCGAAGGTACTGGCCCGCCATAGCAAAAGACAGAGTTGTGTGGAAAGGGAGACGTGGCCTTTGCCCTGCTGGGCAAAATAGGTTTGATAGGTACATAGCAATTGCTAGAAGGGCTCAACCTTAGGCTTCTCTAAAAGATCAAATCTCGATTTTGGTTATCCGCATCGTTATCTTTACCAAAGCCTATTGATTAACTTTCTCAATGGTCGAAACTCAGCATGACATTAAGTTCTAAGATAAGATATAACCCCGGCACTGTATTAATCTTATCTTAGGACCTCGACCAGGCCCACAAGGTGTGGTTCGATTCAGATATACCAACGAACAACCCACGTCATCCAAACACGTCATTACCTCTGAAATCTTCCAATGCTTCGCCGCTAAACCTTTCAGGATTATAACCATGACGTAGATACCACGTCTGGCACATCCACACGTCATAATCAGAGATCGGAATAGGTAGACTATATTTACCTAATGTTCCTGGAGGTAAGTAACATAGAGTTGATAATACCTCCTCTAAAATCCCGGAATTATAAACATGACGATTGTATCCCGGGATTTAAGAAATTGTAAATTAAATACTTATTGCGCTTTGAATACATTTGAACAAAATTATTGTAGTGAAGAATCTTATTATTATGTTCTTAAGAGTTCCGTACCTACTAAAACTGTTAAATTAAATAGCTTTGTTTGGTACAACTTTTACTTCTTTTGATTCTTCAAATCAATAATTTGTAACTATAGGTACCTACTCAAAGCCCAGTTCATGTTTTTATAATCCCGGGTTTTAATTGCCATGATTCCAGGATTTTACAGGAGGTATTATCAACTCTATGTTACTTACTTCCAAGAACATTAGGTAAATATAGTCTACCAATACCGATCTCTGGTCATAATAAACATCCAAATTCATCCAACGCTTCGATCGATCGTCTGACGTCGGCAGATCGCAGAAAGTGCGAAAACACGATGACGTGGCCCGTTCATTGTATGGCACGTACAATGAACTGCGGTACTGTCCTACTTCTTATTGTGGTAGGTATGAAACGGTGTTTGTTAGAGGACAATTTGAGCTGTTAAGTACTCACGTAAACTTTCACACATACAAGAATAATTTAACGATGTGCTTACATAGTTTAATGTAGCAAGCAAGGTATACCTCCTCGATAACCATGTTCTAAGTAATTAACACTGGGCATAAGTAGTAATGCTGTATAGTGTCGGACTTAAAAGAATCGCACCATCCCATCTCTTCCCGTGGGTGTCGTGAGACGACGAAGGGACTCACTAGAGAATGGGCAGCAGCATTTTCTGTGAAATTGCAACAGCTACACTGCGATCGCCAACCCGCCTGCCAAGCGTGGCGATTATGGCAACCCCCCTCCACTCCTTTTAAGGGAGGCCTATGTCCAACAGTGGACGTCTTTCGGCTGATATCATGATGATAAGAAGCAACCATTCTACTGCCTCTAGGGAGCTCAAGAAAGGAAAGAAGTTTTAAGAGTACATTTAAGACTGTCTGCTAAATTACTCAAAATCTTGATCATTATTGTCTACCAAGCGCATTTTCAATTTAAATTTTCATTTTCAATTTTACCAATCATTACAACCACTAGTAGGACGACGCATATCCAGTAGTAAGGGCTCACGAATGAATGATTATATTTCAGAAACAATTCCGGAGAATCAGCTTAAAACGTCAATGCAGCGGAACAAACAGATCGACAACTATCACCCGTACTTAACTCATCGCACTTGGATAACGGTAGCCGGGGCTTTGAAACAATCCTCCCGTACCTAATCCGAAACTCGGAAGTATACGTATCATACAAAGTACTTCTTTTATGAATGTGAAATCAACAAATGAACTGGGAGTATCAGACTCTTACTGACTAAAATCACCCTTGCGTTCCAGGGCCGCGGTGACTCTTTCGAACAAATTCCACAACAAAGTACGAATTAGTCAACATGCAAAGTAAACACCGAATACTGATTAGTGGGAAGAGTAGAATACTCTTTATTATGTAGGTACACCATATAAATAAGTTACAAAAAAAAAATAGATGAAGAAAACATTACATAATGGTGACACTATGGTCGGCCTTATCGCTACAAGCGATCTTTTAAAGACAACCTTTGGATGGATTTTAAAGAGAGAAGAAAAGATAGTGCTGTAGGTAGTCTTAGGTGTACTATGTATATATACAACAAGCTGTGCCCACGACTTCGCTCCCTTCACCAACAACCGTCAACCGTTACCTACCCTACCTACCCTACATACCTATCCCACATACCTACCCTACTCTACCTACCCTACATACATACCCTACACACCTACCCTACTTCCCTTTTTTTGTTTTAAAACCTTCCCTGTAATCTGGCGACCAAAACAAAAAAAGCATACCCTACATACCTACCCTACTTCCCTTTTTTGTTTTAAAACCTTCCCTGTAATCAGGCGACCAAAACAAAAAAAGAATTAGCCAAATCGGTCAAACCGTTCTCGAGTTTTAGCGAGACTAACGAACAGAATTGATTTTTATATATATACAAGCTGTGCCCGCGGCTTCGCTCCCTTTACCAACAACCGTCAACCGTTACCTACCCTACTCTACCTACCCTACATACCTACCCTACATACCTACCCTACTCTACCTACCCTACTCTACCTACCCTACTCTACCTACCCTACTCTACCTACCCTACTCTACCTACCCTACATACCTACCCTACATACCTACCCTACTCTACCTACCCTACATACCTACCCTACTCTACCTACCCTACATACCTACCCTACTCTACCTACCCTACATACCTACCCTACTCTACCTACCCTACTTCCCTTTTTTTTTGTTTTAAAACCTTCCCTGTAATCTGGCGACCAAGACAAAAAAAGAATTGCCAAATTGGTCAAGCCGTTCTCGAGTTTTAGCGAGACTAACGAACAGCAATTGATTTTTATATATATAGATAGATAGATAGATAAATACATATATACGATAATAATTATGAAACAAAAGCATAGAACCCATGTAAGGACGATTAAGAAGAGAGATAGTGATTTTTCACCATAGTTTTAAAAGTAGACAAAGATTGTGCACGCCTTACCGCCACGGACAAGGCATTTTATAACCGCACCGCTTGAATCGTAAAAGATTATTAGATTAGGTTAAGTGTTTCAAGTTGAACACCCCCCAAGGGGAGATTTGTCCAGGGGTAGATGCATACGCGGTTGGAGATTATAATGTAATAAACACGTAAAACGTAAGATTTAATATCTAGAGAATAACCGTCTATCAAGTTACTAGATTATAATTACAATGAAGAAGTAAACATTTAAGGATAAGTTAACCTAATTAAAACTTAATTTCTTAGAACAAACAACGGATAATATCAACTAATTTTATCTACTGAACAATTATTTGAGATATTAAATCTCATCTTAATAACTTCATTATGTTTGTCTAAGATAAATTCGTTTCGCAGTCGCAAGTAGTGGGTGAAGCGAGTTAACTCGATTTGTTTCGTGAATTCCTCAGAAAATTAACTCGATTTCCTCGATATCCTTCGTGTACACAATAAATATTGTTGTACAATAAATTCAATTTGGAGGTAGTGCTTTAAAATATTTTATGTTTTATTCCGGAGTTCATTTTCATTTATAATATTATTTTTTTGCTGAAAAAATACAAGGTTAATAAGGTTTCCGTAGAGTTGTTGCGAAAGTCAGTCGATTTACTAATAATTCTCTATGCTTATCGTAAACGCAAAATTATACGTGTTAAAACAAAGTAATCATATGACTCGACAACCGGTCATCAATACTTGACACATAACCACTTCCTGTGGTAAACATATCATGTTTATCATATATATTACTACGGATAAGCTTGATAAAGGCATTGAGTAAGAAATCTTACCTAAGGACCCGGTTTTAAGTTCCCAATTTGGTCCTTCGAGACTCGTGAAAGCGACTCCGGCTTGGGTATAGGATAAAGATATCATATCCATAGATATGACACTATCTTTAGTAATGAACGTCCTCTTTAATTTATAACGGTGCTGATAAAACTGCAAGGCCGTGTTTCAACTATTGATTTGACGCCCAACAGGGATTAAAATTTAACACGTAAAATAACATCCAAAACTGACATCGCCAGACATCCCCCTTCCCAAACGCACCATACATACCACCTACCCACCTGTATCCCATACAAACACACATAGAACATACACGTATACGATACAAACATACATACAGCTACCAGGCTCGCAGATATGCAAACACGGCGGATCACAATAACGGACGGACAATCCGATCGATACGTGCGACTGACGTGCCGGGTCTAATTGCCGGCCTTTTGTGATGCTGGCGTGGTTATGTTGAGTCGTCTGGCCTGGTCCTACCGTCCTATGTAAGTACATATACTACCTATGTATTCCTGTGCGTGTGTGATTTTTGGCTGCCTCCCCCCGGAGGGGTCTGCAGGATATAGGATATTGTGCGTAGATACATGTGCGCGTACATTTTGATAACATGATATATCGCAATGGAAGGCCGCAGTATCAGATTTTCGTGCGGCGCTGTTGCCTCAATAATTATTTGACGTGGTCATTTTAAAGGCAGGATGTAATGGAAGTATGAAATCGAAATGTAGACCGTTTAAGACTCACACTGATTCGAAAGCCCCGACAATTTGGCTTAAATGACCGATACTAAGTTTCTTCTTGTAAATACTTGGAAAAAAACAACGTAAAATTTTTTTTCGGGGAGCATTTAAAAAAAATTATATATTTTTTTTACGTTGTTTTATATTATTTTTTTTTAATTCTCCCCCCTCATACCTCCTACAGATCGCTTCACAAATGTTGTCCTACAGATAAATTATGATGACATTACTTATCAGCTGATACCAAAACCGGTTCGGTCTGGTTCTGGCCGATGTTTATGTCTTTTTAATAGCGTCTACCAATTGGCGTGCAGCAAATAGGCAATCGACATCAAGGACGATTGCCAGCCAATATTTGTTGAGGTTGAATCACCGAGCGAATAAAGATTTCGTGGTATCTACCTATTTTAGTCTGCTTTTGCCAAACAAGTCGGATTTTTTTATGTTGAAAGACTCTTTCATTTCATATAGTGCAACATCACAGATTTACAATTATTTTTATGGCTTTAATATTGGTACTCTCATCTAATTAACCATTTTCCAAATGAACTCAGTAAAAGCGTCTACGTACTATAGTAATGTTCAATATTTACAACATTAACCGCTATTAATATTATTCAAAACACCTTCTTGAATATTCTATGAATCAGTTATTCAATCTGAATAGTAAATATTATGTGAATCACTAATGGCTATTTATTTATTGTAGGTATCGCAATCCGAGCGCATTAAATGGGTTATCGTTAGAGATAAACATCGTGTTTCAAGCGAGTTTATAATTTATTTAGATCGATATCTTTATGTCGATCAAAAGATTAAATTTGTTCGTTAGTCCTTCTTCGTTAATCGAGAATATTTATAGGTACAGAGAGTAAAGTCCCGCACACCTCTACTGGAAATGGGAGGATCCTCCGAACCAGACGGCTGTTGTGTCTCGTGGGCAACTGCCCGATAGTTGATATTCGGACTGTTGTATGTGTTCAAATCGCACGGAGAACTTTGCTTGCGCGATGCAGATTTCGTTGTTAGTTCGTCGTAGATGGCGCTGCGGTTCTTTTTGTTGCCCTGCAAATTCGTTTCTTAGCTTTTCATGTGGCGGCATTGATGCCGCTACATATTAAGCTTCCGTACTTCTAAACAAATCTTCGATTCAGTTTTATCATGTCTTGTCTATTAAATGCACCAAAAACGAACTCTTATCGAAATTAAACACTTCGTTCTTCGAATACTTTCATCATGCGCACAGCTAAGGAGTGGATTTCCCTACTGGAGCCTGAGTTTCTTAATAGCTAAAACCTGGTGGTCCTATAGTCAAGAGTGAATTGGTAACTTCTAGGCTAATGACACATCGTTGACCACAATATCTTCTATTTGTCTCTGCATCACCCAAAGTTAGACCGGTAGAGAATGTATTTGGCTTTAAGTCCGCTTCTGTACATTTCTGTACTTTAAGTTTTAAATAAATAACTCATCGCTTTCAATCTGAAGAGATTCAAACGCGAGCCATTAAAAAAAGTACATTATGCCATTGAAAAAACAACACAATGCCAGAGGTAGAAAGAAACCACCAGAGAATAAAACAGCCTGTGTAATGACCATAACATCCATTCACCAACATTTTCAGGCAATACGAACCCAGCAATAAGTCAGAAGAACGCACCATTGGATGAGAATGGACAAGTAATCAATAAAATCAACAATTCAAACGAGAAATGGCTTCATAACAACCAAATTGAATTGCTTTTGTAGCTAAATATTCAAGCAAATTACTTGCCTATTCAATTTAGGTTTCTAAAGACTGCTAGAATGTTAATCGAGTACGTCAATATTAGCGTCAGTGTTTCTACCCGAATTCGAAATTGAATTTGGCTCAGAGTAATTAAGTCAAAGCAGCGTGGATCTCAGAAATCATTTTATGAGAATTTCATAACAGATCGACAAATATCCTTTTCGAAATATGTATGTATGTGAAGCCTTTTAAAGTTCTTACGATTCAAAGCCATAATTGTTCTTATTCGCAGAAGATTTCTCCGAAAACGTGTGGTCGCATTAAGTTTCAAGTTCTAAAACAATATAAGGAAAGGAAAAATATGAGAATCGTATTCTAAGTCCTTGAAGAATATCCATTTAGAAATTCAACAGAACGAACAAAGCTTTCAGTAATGCTAACATAGGAGAACCTCCACTTTCAACGGAGTCCTAAGAAGTAGTAGAACCTTGTACATAACATTTCGTATTATTTACTGCAGCTTTTAATGCTGAAGTTAATGACAGGTAAAACGTTTTTATTGGACATGAAACTCTTTATATAGATTGGAAGCCATTAAATACCAAAGTAGGAACGTACCTTCCGGTATTACCAGGAGGGAAGACCGGCTGCGAAGTACCCTTTAAATTCAAACGAAAGCCCGATTTTTCTAAACCAACATTACAAAATTTGAAAATTCAAATTATTGACGGAACCCACGATAGGCGAACATCAACAATTTCGTACAAAATAAATATTTATTAAACATTAATGACTACGATTTGTATCAACCTCTCCCCGGGCGTACAGGGCTTGGCGGGTCGGGGGAGGCTACCACCCCGACAACCCACCCACTTCGCTGAAACGGGCTTTCGTTTGAATATTATTTTCTATAAAAACGTCCCTTTAATTCGAATAGGGTTAGCAAACCAAAAAGTTTATGTAGTGAAACAATGTTTTATTTTATCTTCGAGAGAATCTATTAAAATCCTAAATTGTCATGAGAGGTTTAGCACCTTTAAAGGCAATTATTTTAGCGCTTTTTATGGCAAAGTTCAAGAGGTTGAGGCATTAGGAGTGTCGACATTTAAAGAGCCGTAAGTTACATTAATGTTCGAATCGGAGAATTAAAGGGCAGCGGTAGTGAAAAGAGAAAATCGAGCCAAGTCAGTTAATCGAAGACCCACATCTCTATCTGATGAGCTGAGAGAATTACAAGCTAACCATTAATTAAATAAAAGAAATTCATAAGCGATCGCACAACAATCTAGTTGTCAAAGAAACTATAGACCACTACATTGCTAAGTAGAACCTATTGTTTGTTTTTTTGACAGGTGTAAATGTCAAACTCCAAATTGAAAAAACAAACAAGAATCATTTGAGATGTCAAATTAGTCTCTAGTAATTAATAAACGAACTTTAGGCAAGCATAAGAATCCATCTCCTTTCGTTCAGACTATCCAATGGTCTGGAAGAAGAATTGCCCTGTGCAATGTGCACTTGATTTTATAACTGTACTTATTATTATGTGTACAATAAAGTATCTAAATAAGACAGTAAACTCTAAATACACAGATGTATTGAAGTACTAGGAGCACAGAATCTAGAAAGGCACAAAAATATTTCCATCCACTCAACAGCACTCAAATCTCGAAGGCACTTTGATCAATCTCAAAGATAAATTCGAGGGCGATATTTCGTGCTCAATTTTATTCTCAGCCAACCCTGACCACTTTGCTGTTATCCAAATACTTATATTAACCGAACTATCGTATTGAGTAGGCGGCAAGGTAAATGAAATATAAATTCAGTTAGAGGCCCTTCCCTTTCTATGGGCTCCATTGGTTCTCGTATTTTGATATAAGTAGAGGACTCAAGGTATACCTATTTGTGTCTATTATATCTAACTGACAAGGTCTGTTTTCGGGGAACAGGTAAAATATCATATTTATCCGTTTTAGTTGTTTGTAGACAAGAAGGTTCTTAGAAATAACTTTTAATACTTTATTTATTTTGCTGAATGATCAGGAACAAAAATGCTACGTTGACGATGAATAAGGTGTGTGTAAGTGTTTGTTTGAATATCACTGTCAACTAATTAAAAGAAACAAAGAAAACATGTTTATTTGGCACACACAATGTCAGAACGAATATAAGGAAACTGAGGGAATGACTAGTCTAGGCCCGTATGGGAAGCAGTAGAAGCAGGAACGTGTATATTTGTTGGCATACACAATAAAAGGCCTGTCCCTGTTGTGTGTGAAGGCAAGCACGTTGTGGTTAGTGATGATGATGATCAAGTATCAAATAGCAGTAGAAACTTAAGTAAAACTGGTCCTGCTGAGTAGTCATAAAAGGACAAGCAATAAGAAGTAACACCTAGATCCTCTAATAATGGCGCAGGAAGAAATCTGTTAGATTTAGTTGCTTGTAAAGGACGACAAACATTCTCGGAAAAAGATGTAATTTACTAACGAATAGACAGTAGCCTTCTCATTTCTGATTACGCTTACAAATAGGCTTATGGCATTACATAACCGTGTCTTTGTAGTCCATGTTTGTTTTCCAATGAACTAGTATTCATTATTGGTTTTTGTAGAGTATGTGAAATCGATTCCAACTGAGACGTGTTATGACTCATGCCATTCAAAATGTCATTACAATTCGGATGGTAGGACATGATTCTGTGAATCATAATCAGAAGAAGGTATTTTAAAAATAATCTTGTAGTATAATTTTGACGGATTTTAGGATCAGACGTAAAAAAAGAGTTCAAGTCAAGAATATTTGTAGTGTAGTATTTTTTTTTTTGAGATGAGTTTGCTTTTGACATAACAGAGAGAAAGTCGAAAATGGAGCGAGCTTACATAGAAGAAGCCTGCTCACTCTGATTTTGAAGAGATTAGGGATGTATGCGTTCGGAAACACAGAGGCAGGCAGAGAGTTCCACTCCTTTGCTGTACGCATTATAAAAGACATTCAAATCGTGAAATCGAAGGAATAGAATGTAACAGGAGGGCGGAAGACATTGTTGGCATAACGGGAAGAACCTGCACGGCTGGCACAAGAGCATGAGGGTTGACACAGACAAAGAGAGGCATATACCCTTACCCAACAGTGAGTCAGGGCGAGCGAGTGGATGATGATAGCGATTTTGAAACAAATGGAACAACAAAAAAGTAGGAGCTTTGTCTGTTCCTGAAATGACACTCCACACAAAAATAGAACTCGAAAAATAGCTGCATCCACAGAAACAAAAAAAAAACAATTGAAAACACAAAGCCATTGTATGAAACAAACTTATATCCAGTGATTGGAACTGTGTCCGATAAAATGGCGATAGGCACCGAATCGGGACTCAATATTGTTATAGAAGGGTGGGTGGACACCCTGCCTACCCGGTACCCTCCCGGCTGTAGCGCCGGTACATACTATAGCTAGAAACGTACAAATATTTAATTCACAGTGCTGTTAGTTCGTATAAACGTTGCAATAGATGTAGATAACATCGATCCGCGATTGTAAAACATTCGACAGTGTAACGTTTGTTTGATGAATATTTTATTTCTGGTTCGACGTTTAGCTTCGGTAGGCTTTGCGACTAAAAGATCGAACTACAAAGTCCATGTCCACTAGGTTTGTTTATTTAAAACTGCGGAATGAGCTGCAACTTTTGCTAGATGGTGTGCTTTCAAGTTGGTTCAATTAAAATTGAAGATTACGCCTAATTCTGCCAGATCTCATTCAAAATCTTCACAGGATTTTTAAGAGTTTTCTGTCTGATTTAAAATCAAGTTTTTCAAAGATATTACTGAAAATAATAATCCCGAAACAATGTCTACTGTCTACTACGTAATATTGAAGATTCAGGCCGATACAAGGTGGAGACGCAGATACGACAATAAATTTAATACTGGTTCATAGGAATACTTTGAAACTATTATAAATACTGTCACCGAAATACTAGGTATATAAAAATAAACTTTCCAATTATATAAAACGTCCTATCCAATATCCCTGACTACTTTTGTTAGTCAAGAACAGTGACTACTATTCTGACGAAATATTCCAAGCAGTCTGTTGCAGTTAGTGACATCAAATTTGTGATCAAAAACAACATTTTCGTATGAACTAGTATTGCCAGTGTTTTGATTTATTGTCGTATCATCTCCACCTTGTGTTTCACAAGGCTCAAAAAAAAATTGGTTGGATGCGCTACCAAAAGGATACTTGGTGCGATACCATGATCTATTTGAGCAAAGAGAAATAATAGCAAATACTTTACAATGCGTTCTACTCGTAATTTTATGATTTCGACCACGTGAACACCCGCCGGTCGATTCCGTCAAAATCTCACCGTGTAAACTTAGGTGGAGTGAGCATGAAGTGAACTCTCCATTCCATCTTGTTTGTATGAATTGACAGCTCACTTCATGTTCACTTCACCTAACCTTACATGGTGATAGGTTCACAGAATCACACTGCTGTTCCGTACGTAATCGGCCGAAAGCGAGTGATAAGCGACTGACGTAGGTCGGCTTGCAAATCTGAGATTCAAGTATTTAGATGGCGCTCGTTCAATAAATTCTGCGGATAATAAGACCATTGTTTGTGTAATTTAACGAGCTGTGCCAGCTTCATTCGCTACATACAACGAAAATGTATGTGTACTTATAAAATCGTTGGCCCTGACTATCACTACTAAAAATGCTAATTCTAGAAAGCTGACATTTAGAATACAGTTTTATTTTATAACGTATTTACTAAGAAAGGATTTTCGGGAACTTTAAGGGGGATATGGGAGGGGGAACTTTGTATGAAAGCACTTTTGGATTTTCAAATAGTTTTCACGAATGCAAGCTTTTATTATTTAGTGTGACGTATCGTTTTCTACTCTTGAAGCCCTTTTATTTCATACGCATTTTAAGGGGGTTGAGAAAAAATATGTAATCCGCCATCTTGGAGCGGCGGCCATATTAAAATTATTACAATATTGAGTATTGCACATTGTATTGTCACTAGAACTAAAGGTGTATGCAAAATTTCAGCTCAATCAAATACCAACAAAAGGTCGAAAAACGGTTTGCAAATTTTAACCTACTACATACAAACATACGAATACGAACAGTGGAAGTTAAATAAAAGCTTGTAAAAAGAGCGATAAACGAAAAAGGTTTGCAGCCGTGCAAAGCCGGGCGGGTAATACTGTACAAATATAAAAATAAACCGATAACAAGATCTTCCATCATGGTCACGGGGAACTTTTCAATAACACAGCGAAAAGACCCTAAATTCCCTTGTAAGTCACACGGCGGAGTGAGTAAACTTTACCGAGCCCACCAAACTTTACATTTTGTCTACCTCCATTTATAAGCACGCTTTCAATTCCGTTCAGTAACCGAAATTAGGAAAAAATCTATTCAATTTACTTCCCAAGTTTTCTGTTGTCAAGAACCTTTGACATTTATAGAAATCTCGCACGTGGGCAAATGTTTTATTTTGCACGTTTGTAAACATTTCTTGAAACAAAAGATGGCGGAAAATTTCCCGCAGCCTTCACGCCTGTATGTACACAGAAGGGTTACCTAGAGAATATGTTTAACTATTTATTGAACCCGAATTACTCAAGTTGTGTTCTGGGGCCCGACTCTAACGTCGTTAACCTTTTGAACGCCATTGTCACGTATACATGACAAGCAAGCGCATGCCCTGTACGCCAAACGTCACATATATGTGACAAAAAGTACAGCGAATTTGTAGCTTGGCATCGGGGGTACGCCAATGCGTTTATGCTCTATCGTTCAAAAGGTTAAAACCATCATGATTTTTCGCTGTGAGAGGTAGACGGAGCTATACAAGACGTATAGCATCATCCCTTTTCCACAAAGGATTCATGGTGGCATTAGCACGCAAGTCAGGAAGTTTGTTTTGTTTCAAATTGCCTGTTTTGAATAAGGAACAACTTTTTTTTCTTTTTTACCTACTCGTAACGGTCGCGAAACGTTTTAGCTTAATCAAAATGGTAATTATTAAATTCATGTCAAATCATTTAAATGCTGTTATAAATAATCGTGTCAGTTCTCATAATATATTAGTCTTTATTGACTTGTAACGGTAATAGTTTTGACAATTTAGTTGATAGTTTTAATTTGTAGACAGATTAGAAACTAATAGTGTTGTATTTAATTTGTGTCTTGATTCTTTTTCTGTGTCGAATGATGTAATAGTGTGTGAAGTTTCGTGATTGAAATTAATTCTAGAATCAGGTTTCAGAATAATTCGGCAGAGTAAATGATGCGCCTTTGGCCCATGAAGTATCACTACATGATATCGTCACTGCATATTATAAAACGTCCCCCCGCCGGCTCTGTCTATGCTACTTTTTTTTTTTAAGGATGGGAAGTCATCAAATGACTTCTTCTGCTCTTGGTGGAGCGGAAGGGCGTATCAGACTCTTACTGACTAAAACCCATCCGTGTTTCCAATGCCCATTGCGTTCCAGGGCCGCGGTGACTCTTTCGAACTAATTCCGCAACCAAATGGAAACTCAAAACGCTTATAAGCTACTTTTTTGCGAAAATAAAACATGAACTCGAGCGAAGCCGCGGGCAAAAGCAAGTAAGCAAAAATCGCAAATTCATGGCCTTCTGAAATTGCAAGGTTATTAATCACATAGCTAAAATACAGTTCTTTTTTTTATAAATTCTTCAGTGTTCCGATAGGAAGTGCTTATTTTTACAAAGCAAATAAATCAAAGCGGTCTGTCATGTCATATCCTGTGTCATATTTGTTTGGTAAGCCATAAAACTATGGGAAAGAGGACAACGTCACCGGAAGTGACGCTCTCCGATCATAGGTTGCCAAATATGAGATGACGTGGTACCTTGTTTGTTGTAGTGAGAGTGGAAGTAAACATAATATAAAGATCGTTTCTCGATTCTGAGCAGTTCTTTATATTTGACATTTTGAACGCCATTGTCACATATACGTGACAAACAAGCGCGTGCCTTGTACGCCAAACGTCACAAATATGTGACAAAACATATGGCGAAGTTGCGACTTGGCGTTGGAGGCACGCCGATGCGTTTATGCTCTGGCGTTCAAAAGGTTTAATAAACAATAGATTTCGCCAGCAGTTCCACCCGTGTGAAAGTCCAAAATTATACAAAGGAATCGCACTCTTGGGATTAAAAGAAACCTTTATCCTATTCCACATCTACCCGGTGTGCCAAGTTTCATTCTAACCCGTTTAGCCGTTATTACGTGAAGGGGTAACAAACAGACACGCAGAGTTACTTTCATATTTATAATATTAGTATGGAAGTACGGATTGTCAAACACATTTCTTGGTAAAGGATTCTCAAAATGACTTCTTGCTGTTCCGATTCAGGGCTAGTATGGACTACTGGTTGTCAATGTCGTCCCACCATCTCCTGTGCTATGCATTTCTCTGGCTGCGTCATGGCTCCACATAGTGGTTATTTTGTCTCACAAAAGCAAACTACAATCTTTAAGCTTTTGAACGCCATTGTCTCTTATTACATGACAAGCAAGCGCGTGCCTTGTACGCCAAACGTCACAAATATGTGACAAAACGCAAATACGGCGAACATGCGGCTTGGCGTCGGGGGCACGCCGATGCGGTGTACTCTGGCGTTCAAAAGGTTTAATATAAAACCTTTAAATAGCGACAATTTCTCTAACTGCAATTAATAAACATACGAGTACTGATCCTCTGGCCTTGAAAATGGTTAATATCCATGTCTCCATCGTCATTATTATCAACTACTGCTAAGAACTGATGTCTAGACAATGTTTTACGTCATTGCGTCTAGACGGATTATTTATCCAAAATCTTAACGATACTGATATCCTTACTAGTGTTAAAAGATAACTGTGTAGCATCCGATATCCGTGTTACGTATCACCATTCAATTTTAGACATTTTACCGAATACACGATTTATGCAAAAAAAAAATCACACTAATTATAAAGGCGAAGGATTGTGAGTGTGTGTGTGTATGTTTGTAACGTCTTCACGTGCAAACGGCTGTACCAATTTTGATAAAATTTGGTATGCAGGAAGCTGACACCCTGGATTAACACATAGGCTTTCCTTTTTATTCCGGAAGTGTGTTCCCTTCGTATAATTTTCGACATTCACGCGGTTTATCAGATAAACCGCGGGGGGCGTAGCAAGTCTTAAACAAATGTACTAAACTGCAGATTTTTCTTAAAGAAGAATTTTATTCAACTTTATGTAACCGCTGTTAGCGATGCTGTGGTGGACGACGGGGCACACTTCCCTAGACCCTAATCATCACTCTTTGACTTAAAGACCAGACTGTAGGTAGCCATCAGGAAACATCCAGCAAGGAATTCCACGCCTTATATAAACGCACAATGACTGGATCCTGGTGAATAACAGTTCCACATCCCTATTAGAATTAAATTAATTAGAATTAATTGCCCATAGCAACAACGAATGGAAAATGTCTTACTTCTATTATCAATGCGAAAGTTTAGATGGATCAATCACACCAGAACGGCTGAACGGATCTAAATGAAAATTAGCACAGATATAGATTATAGTCTGCTCTAGCACTTAGGCTTTTAATCCCAAGAGTATGTATGTTCCCTTGTGATAATTTCCGATATTCGCGCGGGGGAATCCGTTGGCAGTAGGTGTTGCTACGACGTTGCTGTATGTGTCCCGACTGCATCACTCAGGGTCGAGAAGTTGGAACAGCGTCACAACACTAACTTCAATTCGTTTGTGGTGCGGGTTCCGACACAACATCTGGACACGTTCCTAGAGGAAGAGTTTTGGCCGAAGGGTGTAGTCTACCGACGTTTTCGCGGCAGGCTACGCGACACCGCGCAGCGTAACTCGACGCCGTCACTTCGTGTGTCTTAGTTTATAAGTTAATTAAGTACGATTAATATGTATTAGTTTATTTTTTGTATGTTTAATTTGTGTATTTTATCTATGGGCCTTAGTTGCCTGATAATAAAGAATTATTATTATTATTAGAAGCTAATTTTCACATACTTCCTAACACTTCCTACTCATAACTTTGAAAGGCTCAACAAATTCTCATTTGAGTTAGTCAACTATTCCGCCAGCGGTAAGGTTTCACGATCGAAACGTGTTGCTTAGTAGCGGTGGAGAACTTTACAAACTTAATTGTTCAAGGACCTTCGGGGAAAGTTGGCTTGCCATTGAAATGTAGGTTAAAGGTCGAGCAGATATCAACGCTGGAGACTGACGCAAAGATTGAAGATTGAGATTTGTATAGTTTTGCTTTATTAATGCCCGGTTCCTGAGGTACTTTATTGGTCGTTTATCTGTCCGTTAAAGTTGAAAGGATTGTTTTAATATGTACCTGTTATTCTTTTTTTTTATCTTTCAGCAATGGATAGCTACATTATCAGCGAGTAACATAGGCTATATTTTATCCCCGTACTCCCACGGGAACGAGAACTACGCGGGTGAAACCGCGTGATGTCCGCTAGTCTATACTAATACTAATATAATCTATACTAATATTATAAAGAGGAAAGATTTGTATTTTTGTATGTAACGAATAAACTTAAAAACTACTGGACCAATTGGAAAAATTCTTTCAGCAATGGATAGCTACATTATCAGCGAGTAACATAGGCTATATTTTATCCCCGTACTCCCAAGGGAACGAGAACTAAGCGAGTGAAACCGCGTGACGTCCGCTAGTAACAAATAAAGACAATTAATCAATAGAGAAAACTTAACAGCTATCCGCTAAATCAAGGTCACATGTAAGGCACGGTATAACCTAGTAACTGGGGAGCAAATCTTGTGATTAGCACTATTAGGAACAACGGTTGAGAGGCACGCCTTCAATGCTAGGTGACGTCAGGGCAAATATTAGGAGTTTAAGGTGGCATTATTTTCATACTTTGTATTACAGATTCCACAATATAGCATTTGCAAAGATACTGTAGTAATCTTAATCTAATCTACAAAGCTGAAGACGATTGGGCCAGTCATATTGTGACGAGGATATCCTTGGCTCCAAGTCTCTGGCAGACAAGGTAGCCCTTTGGAAGCGTCTGGCGAAAAGTAAAAGAGAATTTGAAATAGGAATATAAAAATATGTTTTGTTTTCTTTTAGGACTCCGGTACTAACGTTTATTGAAGGCAGATGCCAAACATATTATGAAGTTCAAACCTTAAAGATAGTTTCATTTTATAATAATTTCAACAAGTAGCACTAGCGTGAGTCCGCTGGTGTTAAAATATGTAGAATGCATCAGAACAGATGGGACAAAGTCGTTATGCAGTGTGAGCCAGAGGGCAGGTTTCGTCGCCGAGGAAGGCCTAGGAAACACTAACGTGACGACTTGAGGCGTTGACGACGGATTGGTCGGAGAAGCTAATACCACCGGGACGCGGCAGCAGTGGCACACTCAGTTAAAAAAAAACTCTCCGAGTCCTTAATGGTTGGAAATGAATGAATCGACTTTTAATCAAACATAATGCGCACCGCAAGATACTGAGAGGTCTAAAATTTTTTTTATTGGAAGTCAGTTGTATTTTTTTTGTAAAAGGTGTTTTATTTTCATTTTTTAATTGTACCCCACACCTAACACCACTGGAAAGACACAGGAAAGCAAAATACGCAATTTTGTTTACTTGGACGACATATATTTTCCAGCTATTTAGTTTTAAAAACCAAACTACTGAACCGATTTTGATCAAATTTCTCTGGGACCCATCGGAAAGTATATCCTTTCACATAAAACGAAGAATTTTTCAAATCGGTTCATAAATGGCAGAGTTTACGAATTGAGAACCACCTCCTTTTATATGATAGACAACGAGAGCTCTTGAACCCATTCATGTAACTCAACACTAATATTGTACACATCAAAATAGTAACCAATAAAGATTTAAGATTGATTGATTGAAACAATCGTTAAGACAGAAGACATGTCATGATCAATTACTAATGTTAAGACGCGATTCGAAGAGATGACTTCTAAATAATATTTCCTTGTCTTCGTGAGCGAGCTAATGTCTGATACATTACAATGTTACAATACTACAGTCGTGGCAGTTTTAGACTTTCATTGGTATTTGTCTTGTCAGAATCTAGGCAGAAATATTGAATAGCTATGGGATTGTTCCTGGTTGGTTTGAAAGTAATTGTGAATGAAAAGTGAATTTGAGTTCTGAATCGTTAATGGTTTTAAGGTTGAGCATGATTGGGGGCTTTCATGAATGGTTCTGTTTCTCAACATGCAATTTTTAACTTATTTTTATTTTTCCAATTTTGTTTTTTTTTGATTTTTTTATTTGTATATTTTTATAATAAGGAAATCTGTCGACGTCTGCTACTGAAAGACGGAATACCAGCGTCAGACAGCATCAGTCTGTGTGACATATCGCTGAAATGGACCTTTTTAGTGCAGCCGTGAGACGCACACTTAGTTTTTGGCATAACTACCTTTTTCTTGTTATTTTTACCGTGGTTTTACATGTACCTGTGTTAGATAAATTCTATTATTTCTTTTTTTCTTCCTATAGCCACCACTATAGCCGCCATTTTCCTGCTAGAAATACTACCTAAAATATCCATTGCGGTCGGGCCTAGTGACAAACCGCACAAATTATGATAACGGAAAAATCAATCATTTCAACATAATTGAATATCCAATTACTCCAATAATTCTGTTAAAATAAACGTGAAATTATCATCAAAATTAAGCTTAAATGACAATGGAATGAAAAATATTTCACGAAATTGGTTACAATAACCACTATTTGCCAATCAGTTGGAAATTAATGAGTCTCGACACTGCAGTAAAACGATTAATACAACAATGTATAATTTACCTATCATTAATTTAAATTTAAATAATAAATTCATTCAGGTCGAATGTCTGAAATCTTAATTATCATAATTTTTGGTATAATTTTCATCGATGACGACATTGTGTGGAGATTTCGGAATGACAAATTGAATAAGCTGACTACACCTGGCACCAGCCAGGTGTTCATATTTCTAGAGCAGGTTCTATAATTAAGCAATCAAGAAACTAAACTAAATGATAGATCGATAGCGTTACGTTCCATGCTATAAAGCAGGGTACGATCACACCTTCTAATTCTCTTGTACTTAATACATTACTACATGCAGCCTGAACAGTCCCTTTCCTGGGCAAAGGAAATCTGTGCCACTTCTTGCCTATCTATACATATATATAAAGATCAATGCTGTTCGTTTGTCTCGCTAAAACTCAAAAACGACTTGACCGATTTGAAATTTTTTTTTTCGTTTTGTTCGCCAGAATACAGGGAAGGTTTAAAAACAAAAAAATATATATATATTAGATAGGGTAGGCAGAGTAGGTAGGGCAGGGTATGGTAGATAGTAGTAGTCAGTTGATGGGAGCGAAGCTCGCGGGCACAGCTAGTGTACCTACCTAAGGAAGACTCGAGGTTTCAAAGCACCAATCTTGTGTTTTATGGTGGATCCTCACGATACAGACCAAGAACTATGAATAAAAAAAATCAACCACACCTCCATTTATCTGCATTCTATAAATTCTATAGAAGTTTATGGAAGCGGCATGCGGCAGATATGTCGAGACATGTCTTGCCTTAATCCCAATTTATTTAGAGCCGTCATAACATGCGTTCTTCTTTCATGCTTCTCGATTATTCTTCTTTTCAGTATTCGAACACAGTAACAACATTCTGTCGTGCACTATGAAAAACCAAAACAAAAATTCTCCCTCTCACTGGATCCCGAGTCCAGTGTGAGGGGTCTAAGTTCAAGCAAAAACAATGAGAATGTAGCCTACAGAAATGCTTTACAAATCTCCTAACAATTCCGACTCTCACTTGCTTTAAAGCCAAAGTCACCATGCAAACTAATAGTTTTCAAATATTTACTCAAACAACAATACTTTTATTTTAAACCATCCGGCGTAGAACTGCGGTTCTTGGTAACGTTCAACTTAAAACATTTTAAACGTTTTCGAAAACACTTGGGAGGAAATTCGTCACACGCTAAAGACATTGAACTTTTCTAAGTAAGAAACACGAAATAGTCGTTGTTTTCGAAATAGCACGGTTGGTAAAGACTTGGAACGCAATTGTTACATGTTCGTGAAAAGTAAAATTTTGTGGGTCTTAAATGGCAAAGTGCACGGAAGTCGGGTGTTGTCCATGACAAAGGATGCCTCGATTTCTCCAAAGCAACGTTTTCACCTGCAAGCAACTCGCTAGCAGGTTTAATTCCTGCCAGAGTTGTGGAATTGTTCGAAAGACTTACCGCGGCCCTGGGGGGCTACTCTCTAAGTCCGAAGTCCGTAGTTTCGGGCTTAGTTGCGGGCGTATTCTAGTCCGTATCAACTACGAACTTACGATTAGTTCCGAACCCGAACTAACAATGAATGACAACACGATTTGACAGTGACTGCCAAATCGTGTTGTCATTAATTCTTAGTGGTTAGGTGATACGGACTAGAATACGCCCGCAACTACGCTAACCAAGTTAGCGATATTATTAGTTAAGAGGTAATAACAGTCCCATTGTTATTTTACCATCGAATTCGGATATGTGCAAGATCATTTTTTCGCCACCCGCTCGGATTAAAAGCTAAAACATCACGATTGTTGGTTAATTCATTTAATTCTGCTTTGCTGAAGAAGTTGTGAATCATTTCAGTGTTGTCTCGAAATCGCACCACCCTAATGATTAACTAAGCCACCGTATAATTCACAAAGGCGTACATTTCAACACTTCCATTCAAGCATATTTCTACTTAAAACCTAAACATAAGTCCTCTTCTCATATACTTTATGCTGTCAACAAGGCTGGAGCTGTCGAAAGAATTATCACCAAGATTTGCACTTCTGTAATATAGCTGGGCCGAAGGAAATCAAATATAACGGGTCTTCCCTGCAAGTGTTTAAGGTAATCGTCAGGATTTTACATTCGTTTTTAAGTGCTTCCTCAACTTAATTACGCCTGACTGGTCTGGTGATCGCATTTGCAACTAAGGTGACCTTTCCAACTGCAGCCAGCTCGCAAATAAGTTGCATAAAATTGCGGGCTACAGAGGTATAATGAAATCAATCGCTCGATGATGCCCCACAATGTATTAAAACCTGCATGCGAGTTGCTTTTTTTACGTTTTTGACGACAGACGGTCTCATAGTCCATAAGTCCAAAACCCCTAAAGTTAAGAGCAATTTCTGACAGATTTTCTTTCCATCTTCAGAAGTTCCACCTGAGATTACGTCAAGGAGATAAATCTAGACAGCTCAGATTTCCTAATAACGCTTCTCACAAGTTTTATTTTTATTACCCCAAGCCAGGACAAGTCTCTTGAAAGCAGCGTTATAGCCCGAAGTACTCCAAGAACTCTTTCTCCTAATGAAAGTCTTAAGCATGAAGTAATAAAAGCTTTCGAACCAAACAGGATTGTATCCAAAAGGTCGCTACTTGAAATCCGACCTTTGAACTCGAGCAGAAAGAACGCTTCAAGCTGTCATTTAGTAAGAATTATAGGAATATTAGTCATTCTTATTACACGGTGGTTTACGTGGGGCGTATTTTATGACAATGTAAATTCTGGAATAAAAATGTGGCCCAGCACCGTGGAGCCATTACAAAATGAGTAAGATATTTTTACATTGATTTTTGCAGAGATAAAAATAGACGCTGAGTTTCCGCATAAGTTACATGTACGATCTTTAGCGCTTCGCGTTTAAATATTTGATGAGCTCGCTTGTGGAGCCTTAAAATCATTCTCTTCAATTCTTGAAGAAGATGTTATGTCGAAAACGGCTAAGTTTAAAAAGCTGACATGTCCACATCATCATTACCATTTAAGCCGAAATACCTCCACTGCTGGACGTAGGCACCCCAATTATAATTCTAGCTCGTCCCTCCCTATCTGTCCTCCCCCTGCGACGCCCTAAGCCGAGGCCCGTACCCCACAGGTGGTGCCCTTAGCGTGTAGTCGCTTAGTTTGTAAGTTTAATAAGCCCTGCCTGGAGGGTTTTTCAAATCCGGTTAAGCAGTCGACAAGCTCATAGGTTGAACTACGAGAACCCAATAAAAAAAATAACATGCGGGGGTGTTTTTGGGGACTGCCGATAGAAGTGAAAACTAAGCGAAAGCTAAAGCGTTCGGTGACGACGATGCGAGTTCCAAGATTTTTGTTCACCGAAAAAGTCCCTAACGCGCCTAAAGAAGTTTTCACTTCAAAACGCCAATAGAAGAATTGTTTACAAGTTCTGAGAGGAGGATCATAAGAACACGCAAACTAGATCGGAACCATAATATTAGTCTCGTCATAAAATAGCGTCGTAAAAATGTTTATACCTACTACACCTGCTTGGAAAGTACCTTGATACTTTATCAAATTTACGGTAGAAAGTACGTCATTGCATATCGAACAAATATGCGGGGAGAAAACGCATCTGAGCGGGAGAGAAAAGTGTATGAAAATCCATTTCTTACGTGGTTTTTCTTTTTTAATTTTGGGTAAGACTATGCGCCGGTAACCTAAATATCAAAAGCCAAAAAGTTTTTACAGTGAGTTTTTATCTCCAAGTTCGCAAAATGACACTGGCCACTAGCTGTGTGTTGGATGGTGTCGGGCTGGCAGTGCGACCCTGCGGCGGCAGGATAAACAATTTGAAAAAAGAACATGTGAAAATTGCAGACGCCATTGGCGCCATTTCCAATTTGTGTGTTGTTTGAGGATTCAGTTTTAACTGCAACAATTTCAATATAAATTTCAATTAGTACAGATTTCGTTTTTTATTTTCCTTGTAGGTGTAGTATAAAGCACTATGTATCACTCGAGAGAAACTGCGATTCCCGATCTTGGGTGTTTTAAAGCCCTCGCCTACGGCTCGGGCTTCAAACGACACCCTCGACGGTAATCGGTCACTTTCTCCTCTCGGTGAACAATGTACTATTTGACTTTTATTGTTTACTGAACTGGTTCGGAACAATACATTAGAGAATGATACAGAAAACCCAGTTTTTACGCTGTTCGTTCACCTCTGAGCTAAATCTAAGAACTTTCTTTGCCAACCGAGGAATATTGAAGTGTCTGCCAGGGTCTGTTTCTTGATAGCTGTAATAAGGATCTTGAAGGCGAGAGTGATTTGGTAGGCCTGCTCTGTCAACCACATCTTCACTTACCATCAGCTAAGATATTGGTCAAGTTCAAGTCTATGAGTAATAGTAAAAAAACCTATGTTATGGCTAAAATGCAATCCCAACGAGTCGCAGGAATCCATAACAGTCGGTATTATTTTCTATTGCTTCCTCGTGCCTCACATAACATGCGGAATGGATTTTCTGCCCTATTTCGTCGATACAGTTTCATTTTATGAGTTTCTTTCTGTAATTAACTGCTGTCAAAGGACCGGCGCGTAAATGATGGACATATATGGGACAATGCGTTGAACTCATTTTTTGTCGTTGATCGTCGGCTGGCATCACATAATCAAAACCGTTACGGTGTTTGATACAAGGGCAGACCAGACCTACTTGGTACGAAAGAGATCGGCGATTTAGAGGCCCAATAATTTTGACATCCAAGGAGTATCCAAGCACGAAGTAACAATGTATTAAAACCGCAAGAAATTATTATAATGTTCTAGTAACATGTTGCGGTTCAAGCTTTTCTCATAGATCGCTAAACTGAACGATATTCTGGCTTCTATGAATAATGCTACACATTTACATATAACCACCAACGTGCCTACCTCGGTCATCGGTCGCAAAAACGTATCGTAATATTTCACATTCCAATACGCGTCACGGTCCGCAAAACAAAACAAACCAGGAACGCATATCTACAAAAACCATTTATCAAGAACAGTACCATAAATCGCCGAAACCGTTTTGTAACGAACATTTTACTGCAGCCGAAGCATAGATATATCATGCATTCCCATTCCCACACGAAATGTATAAAAATGTATAAAATTGGCACAGTCTTTACGCAAACGAAGTGCCACGGAGGCACGGAGGCTCGGCAGCGTTTGGCAAGCGGACCTTGAGATCGAGGTTAACATGACGAAAACGACCAACAATGGGTGAACACTGCAAAAAAAATGTTTTTGCAACTAGAGATTATGTAAAAAAGATTCGCCTAGTCATTGTAACACGAACCACTGAGCGATCAATTCTTTGTTCAACAGTAAATGGGTGGAACAAATTGGTGTATGCCATGCTTCCTGGGGTATCTACCTACCTTGACATAAAATATAGAGAGTGATACAAAAAAGGGTGGGTGTGGCAGCTGCCTAGACAATGACTTGGAAGAAGCTATACAATTTAGCGACTTGAATGATCCAAAGCTGAAGTATAAAACTTTCTCATTGATTCTCTATTTTTTTATTTGAGATGAGTTTGCTCTTGACTCTAGTCTAGGTCATAGATGACAGAGACAAAGCCGAAGATGGAGCAAACTTACCCAGAAGAAGCCTGTTCACTCTAATTTTGAAGAGATTAGGGTTGTATGCGTTCGGAAACACAGACGCAGGCAGAGAGTTCCACTCCTTTGCTGTACGCATTATAAAAGACGTTTGGAAACTTTATTTATTAACGTTTTATAGAAAGCCGAACGACACATGCAACCCCGGACCGCCCGCCGAGTTAAGTCTGACACCCGCTACAATCCTAGGCGATCTTTAGATTGTTTTATGCGATACTTAAACTCCGATTTCCGAGCGACATAAATTCCCGATAAACGCAATCTAGATTTTATCAGGAATCTAGAATGTGTTCCGTGTTCATTTCCTGCGAATGTGTGAGAGATTTATCTCCTCATGGGAGGCCCTTTATTGTCGTGATTAACTCATTTTCTTTATCGCTTCGGAATTCAAGGCCTTGTTTCCAATGATTCGTGTACTTTACTTACAAACTTACAACATTCGGTAAAAAATGTTTGCAATAATTCAAACAAGCGCAAGCGAAACGTTGAACAACTTTAATAATGTATACTCAAGTCCCAAACTCCACGGAAGCTTTGCCGTAGGCACCTCTCGACATGGTCTGAAGCAGAGAACAAAACAATCATTATTCTCAATTCAGCGAACTCTTCAATAAATCTCTCTTAATTACATTAAAATCAAAAAGAAATCAGCGCTCAATGGTCCGTAATTAACGCGGAAGTGAAAAACGACACAAATGTATTTCGACTGGGGCCGCCGATTCCGAACGCTCGTATCGTATAAATGTGAAATCGTAAATTCGCAAACAGTTATATAATTCCTTTTAAAATTAAAAGCCAACCGACGGATAGAAACAATCGGATTTTAAAGCCCGCATCGGGCTGTATCGATTGAAATATATCGAATTACAATTTTATTCGCTGACCCAAATTTCAACGACCGCAAACGAAAACTACGCAGGTCCGTTGTGATTGGATATTGATTTATTTTAGACATTGTTTTAACAGCGGCGTGTAAACAGCATCATTGTGCTGTTTATTTGTTTAGGGCTGCGCCCTCCGTGTTTCTATCAGAGGAACATTTCGTAGCTACTCGTCTGGCAAATGCATTTAAGGGCTATAAAGAAAATATACGCGCACAAAATGTCTCTGGTGTGCTGTTTATCTCGCCGTTGGTTTTTTGCGGCTTTGATAAAGACATCGTAAAAGCAGTGAAATGTCGAAATCTGTATACATATACAAAATCTCGGTTACTTAGGTACATACAATAAACGATTGAAAAAAGAAAGCCGAAACCAAAATTGAAATACCGTAAATCCTACAATTTACAGCTATAACAAATTGGAAAAGACTATGTATGTGGTTTTAAGACACACCTAATTTGAACCTTATCTTTAAACAAATATTAGCGAGACGTAAAATTGTTTGGTAATAGGAGGCAATCGCGGGAAGTACTTACCTACTGATCCAAATACGAAAATTCTCTCACTGATCAAATCGACACTATCCCGAGTGCTTTTGGCTACTATATACGAGTAACTACAGAAACACAAAAGGTCCAAAAAAAATATACAGCACGTAGCAACGCCGCAATCAGCTTTGTACTATACTCTAATCAGACCATACGCCGAATTTGGAACATTGTCAAACCAAATCTGTTCCATTGTGTGCCAATACGGGCCGCAAGCACGACTTTCGGCCCGTCAAAACTTGCTGTGTCGAATTGGTGCTTCGTAATGGCGTTAGTCGAAGGACTTGGTAAGCAGTGACAGTCGATTCGGCAAGATAGGATAGCCCTTTAATAGGTCTTGAGTGCTGGTGTATTAATTTTCTTCTTCAGTTAAGGACGTTACTTTTGTCATATTTTAACAACAATTACATCTTTAGATCATCTCTTGCCCTTTTCTATGGAAGAGAAATCATCAAATGAATCTGACTCTGAGGAAGTATAGGACTCTTTTTTTTGGATGGGAGATCTTCAAATGCCTCCCACCCTTTCTGGGCGGAACGGAAGGGACTGTCAGACTCTTACTTTCTAGAACCCACCCGTGTTCCTCCAAATACCATTTACTTTCCAGGACCGCGGTAACTCTTTCGAACAATTCCGCAAAATCTGACTTTTACTGACTAAATTCCATACGTGTTTTTTTAATTGCTCTTTTATTAGGACGACGCCACATGCCGTCTTCCATATTTGTCGTCTAGTCTTCATCTCAGTAGTCACCCTTTCTAGCCATATAACTTTAACACAATCCATCCTTGGTTACTTTGGTTTCCATCCTCTTAAAGCCATCTTCGTTCTGAAAACTTTCCTCAAGGCATAACATCTTCAGATATTGAATCTAACATACATACATAGAAAGATAGATGAATTGTATTGAGAGAATAAGCGGCAGAATCAACTGCGTCCCCTAATCCGGTACAAAACGTGCCTAGAACAATATTAATTGTTAACCTGCTTTGATTTATTACAGCCAAGCCTTGTTAACAGGCGGGATCGATCGATAATAATGGAATACAATTATAAGGCAACAGCCCTGTTTGCATCGAAACAACACGAACACACGGGCGTGCGTTTAATCAAGCTGATCGGAGTAAACACTATTTGTACATCCGCGCCGAGTGTTTGACTGCTCTCGGAATATCGCTGGATTACGGCGGAAGGTCATGGCGGTGTGTCGTTTTAGGAGAATTCGAGGACTCTGGTATTTAAGGTTGTTCTAAGCGTATTCGGGTCGAAAGACATGGCCGGATGAGCTGGAACGCTTCTCAAAGACTGGCCCGAAATTGTAGGGAGGTCTATACCCTACAAGACAGAATGGATCACATTTCGCTGTTCATGTTTTCTCTAGTATCTTTAAACAGGGTACGAGTTTATGGACACTGGACACAAAATTATACTGCGGGTTCGTCATGTCATGATGATTGATCCATTATTCCTGACTAAGAATGAGTATATGTTAAGAGAAACCTTGTAGTTTAATAGTATGCAAATAAGTCTGTTGCTATAGCAGATTCTGTCTGCTTTGGGGAAACCCAAATGACGTATCTGAAACGTTACTAAACACGAAGTATGTTTTGTACAAACAAACACCTGTCAAGATACACACGACCCCGAAATGGTTCACTCGAATCAATTTCTCACTAATAGTCCTAATTTACCCGTTTAACTTTCAATTTCGACATCGAATCTAATTGATGCCAACCTAATTTTCATATCCTCAATAAATAGTCCACAGTAATACGGAGAAGATTCTTTTTAGGCGTATTCTGAGTCACTTAGCAGATGACATAAACATTTCACACTTAAAGCGATAAAACGGTAACATGATGATATTCTCGGAAACGAGAATAAAAACTTTATTGCTAAACAAATTAGAGCTTGAGTCGTATTTTGGAAATTTCATACCTTGCACACAAAAAATCGCGTTTTTCTGTGTGTTTTGTTCACTCTTTTACAGATAACCGAATGGACGGGTAGACGCTTCAAATAATAACTTAGATTTTTCGTATACTAGCTTCCGTTATCAGCTTTGCCCGTTAAAGTCGGAACCCCATGAGGAAGTAATCCCGTTATACTTATAAAGTATACGTTCCTCCTTCAAGATACAATCTAACTGTACGCCAAAGCTTATCGAAATAGGTACAGCGAATTAAGCGCGAAAACTTAACAGCCAGACAATAATTTCCCATTTTTGTATAGATAGTTTCCCGATCGAAGACTGGAAGTACCACTTACTAGACTGGCTTAAAATACCACGAAAAACAAGCGCTTACATAAAACATTAATGGAGAATGAAAGAGGAGATTCCCTCGGAATAATGTCGGGAAAAATATTGATAAGTCTTCACGTTTCTTTTTTTTTATTTATGTCTACTGCGCGTTGGAGCCCGTCCGACCCGTGGGCTGCAGCTGAAAATCAGCGTTAGGTGGTAATACCTACTGTTACCACCTGACATATGCTGAGCTGAGGCCCTTTTGGCACAATATTGTTAAAAATACTTAATTTTTGATATTCTCTATTTGTAAGGTGTTTTTTTTAATGTGACAAAAAATGCAATTTTCTTTCTTTCTTTCTTCAAACTTACAAAAAAAGTACCAGGCACACATACAAATGGAAGAGTCATCGCGGGCCAGTCTGTACCACTAATTATGACGGTTTACATAAGACCCGGCGACGACCCGACGGACACGAGCCGTGGGCGTGGCGCGCTAACGACACTCGATAGGTTCGACAGATAAATGGACGGGGTCGCCCGGTCACAGTTCAAAATCGCCGCAGCCAAGTGAATATTTGAATTTTTAATAAACGCTGATAACATTCATGACGATTTCGATAATGGCGTCGCTATCGACTACCGATACGGTTATGATTAGTTTTGAATGATGTTGTGAGCCTAATAGGCATTTAATTCATGGAAGAGAAATTGAAATGCGTATTGAATATTGGGTTAGAAACAGCTGCGAACTAAACATTGGAGTTCTTTTCCTATCGACCATTATGCTTGATCGATTTGTTTATTAGGCATCGCATTGGTGACCGGCATGTATTTTAGTGTAGCGGAAACAACCGCCAATTATTTGTTCCGAATAGTAACAGTCGCTCTTGAAGCACAAAATATTTAATGTCCCATTTTGTATTATGTCGCATAGTATTTCGCACTTCTTCTATACCACGTATGCTAACTTGGCTCAACGCGCGCGAGGAGACCAGCCCTGGATTGGACTTGTTTGCTGATGAATGGAAGATGATATTGTTAGAATTTTTGCGGTTCTGAGTGAAGACAGAGTGAAAGGTTTCAATTAATTTAGTATAAATGGCGAATTCGCTGTACTAAATTTTATATATGTCATTGCAGACTCCGTAAGATTGTAATAAGCAATGATCGGATTATCGGGCGCTACCTAATTTAATACGGACATGCTTTTCAGAATCCCGGATCCCGGAATCGTTCGAAATTCCTGAGATTGCTAAAAATGCCCGTAATACAAAATATATGTAGTTAGAACTCGTTGTGAACTCTCATTGTAATTTTTTAAATTTTGAATCCGATTCTAATGGAACTTTTAATTTACAATGAAAGTTTTTATGAGAACTGGTTTAGTAACAAGCCAGCAGCCTTGACTACTTCGGGAATTGAAACAATTGCAATTTTATGTGTAGCTCCATTTATTGTTTTATCTCGGGAACCCGGGATTACTTATTTATTCATAAAGGAATGTCCATATTATTCTTTCACGGGAAGAAGTTTAGGTATATAAGCGCCTGATTTTCCGATCACTGCTTGTTAAATTACACTGGTAACAAATCTTCGTCGTAAAAAAATAGTTTTGTATACGATAAATCCCATCCAAATTCAATAGTTTCCCATTATATCCCGTGTCTTACTAAGAAAAAATAGTTTAAAATTTCAAGCGGTATTTTACAATCTTACGGCGTTTGCCATTTTCCGGTGACGTCTTTCGGGTGACTAACCAGATTCTAGCAAAAGCTGCAATACTGATTGGGAACTTTTGAATGTATGCACCTAAGAATTGTTAAGCCAAAGGTCGTGCGGAAAGACCAAAAATAATGTCATACCCATTTTCTTTCACAAAAAGTTCTTTTTTATTTGGAAGTCGGTTGTATTACTTTGTAAAAAAGTTTTTTTTTTTTTTCATTTTTCACATCATCCAAGTAAGCAAAATGCTTATAAAATAAAAACTGCTGAGCCAAACTGAATAAAATTTTTACGGGACCAAAAGGCAAGTATACCGCATCGAACGAGAAATCGGATCAACAACCTCGGAGTATTCGGTGTAAAAACAAAAAAAAAAAAATCTCTTCGCATTGAGAACCTCTTCCTTTTTTGGGAATCGGGTCAAAACTGTGGAAGAATTTCGTGACCCAAGTAATCATGTGTGTTAGACACGAATATTTTATTAATAAAAAGAAAATATATTAAAACATGAGCCACGCGGGTTATTTCCACATTATCTAGGCACTTCGCGTTTTCATGACACACGAAACCTTAACGAATGATGTTAATTAGTGGACGACTAGTTTTACCAAGAAACCGAGGAATGGCGGAATCGTTTAAGTACCTACGTGTTTTGTTATTTTATTGGGAGGTACACGATCTTTTGCCATAATTCTCTCTTCGTCGTTACTATAGTCACATCCCTTTCTAGATTATAATGAAAGAAAGAAAGAAAGAAAAATGTTTATTTGGGACTCGCACAAGACAAACAAACCAGTAAAATAAAATTAATAACGAAACAGTATAATAACTTTCTTTCTTTCTTTATCCCTTTCTAGCTTATTATGAAAGAAAGAAAAATGTTTATTTGGGACTCGCACAAGACAAACAAACCAGTAAAATAAAATTAATAACTAAACAGTATTAAAACTTTCTTTCTTTCTTTATCCCTTTCTAGCTTTTTATGAACGAAAGAAAAATGTTTATTTGGGACTCGCACAAGACAAACAAACCAGTAAAATAAAATTAATAACTAAACAGTATAATAACATTCTTTCTTTCTTTATCCCTTTCTAGCTTATTATCTTTCAAGCAGTCTTTCTATCGCCTGTACTTTTATAGCCATCCACTGTACAACTACATTAAACTTCAATATACTTTTTATTCTGGAACCATCTTTATACATTGGCCATTCTTAACTTTTCCGTAAAATTTCAATGAAACCGATCGCGATAGTTTGCTTTTAAAGTTAAATTGATTCAAAAATTATTTCAATGATAGTAAACCAGTTTTTATCCCTGACAATGGAAGTTACTGTGGGATAGGCTTTTGGAGCGAAGCTGAATTTGTGACAATATAAAGATATTAGCTTTGGCCCGCGATTTCGTGCGCGCATATCCCGTTTTCCCGTTCCCGTATAGCCTATAGCCTTCCTCATGAATGTAGCTATCATATACAAAAAGAATTTTCGAAATCCGACTGGTAGTTCTAGAGATTAGTAAAACTTATATTTGAATAGAGTAACTATGGAGTTTCTTGTCCGTTCTTCTCCATAAGAATCTACTTTTTGCGAATGGACAACTTGAGTTTGACTTTGAATTAGCGCGTTCAAACAAACTCTTCAGCTTTATTATATTAGTATATAGATCATACCTTCCAGGAGCAAAGAAAGACCAAACTAACATAGCACTATTTCAACAATGTAAAATCCTGAATAAAAATTCTCAGTGCACCACGCAAGTTACTGAGACATAAACCTCTTGAAGCACTATGCGAGACGAAGAGGTATTTCCTGATGTCAGCTTTACTACTTATTCAAGTTTTTATGGTATTCATACAAAGTTGCATATTTTATACGAGTTCCTAGAGTTCTTAATCCGCGTAGAAACCGACACAGCTGGTACAGAGCGGATTATCCTATATAAAGTATTTAACGTTTTGGAATTAATTATCCTTCACAGCCCGACGTCGCCGAAAGAAAGCTGGGCATAGACCTCTTCTCTTGCGCCAATCCCCACGCTCTTGTGCCAATATCCCCCCGCTCTTGTGCCAATATCCCCCCGCTCTTGTGCAAATATCCCCACGCTCTTGTGCCAATCCCCACGCTCTTGTGCCAATTCCCCCGCTCTTGTGCCAATCTCCATGCTCTTGTGCCAATATTCCCACGCTCCTTGTGCCAATCCTCACGCTCTTGTGCAAATATCCCCACGCTCTTGTGCCAATCCCCACGCTCTTGTGCCAATCCCCACGCTCTTGTGCCAATCTCCATGCTCTTGTGCCAATATTCCCACGCTCCTTGTGCCAATCCTCACGCTCTTGTGCAAATATCCCCACGCTCTTGTGCCAATCCCCACGCTCTTGTGCCAATCCTCACGCTCTTGTGCCAATCCCCACGCTCTTGTGCTAATCTCCATGCTCTTGTGCCAATATTCCCACGCTCTTGTGCCAATCCACACGCTCTTGTGCCAACCTAATTTATGTTCTACCCACTGCCCATTAGACCAACTATATATTATACAAACAACATCAAATATAAATGTGTGTTTGTAAACATTCTTTTAGTTAAACAGACAATGGTCAAGATCCCGGTTATCGTATAGTTGTCAAGAAGGGTTATCAACGACTGAAAGCAAGCAACCGGTTATCCACTTAACAACGGTATTTCTCAGATTCGATGACAATAATTCTGCAAACATTATTGATATCAATTTTATCATTGAATGTCGACGTGCTTGAAAAACTACCAACTGTAAACTAAGGACCCCAAAAGACGGGCGCGCTGCGACAAGGCAACAAGAATGCGGCGAGGCGTTTTCATACAAAAATGCTTTTACAATGTGTATGGAAACGCGTCATCACATATGCATAGTTGTTACATTGTCGGCATTGTCACGTGCCCCCTGTCTGCGGGGAAGTCTTAAGTCTATAGAAGTGAAGTCAATTGTTACAGACTTAGGTGCTAATTTTCCAAGTCTTCGAGGTACTAAACTCAAGCAGTAACACCATACTTTAGCCTTCATGACATGCAACGCCTACTTCTCATCACGTTCTGTTCAATTAGCGCTTTCAAGTAGGCGTCGAAATTTTTATTATGTTATAACTGATCAGACTGACGTAGTGACGGCCCACCGAATAGGTAGTGGCCAAGGATTGTGAACTTGGGAGACAACTACCGTTCTGAATCTAGACTTTTCCGTGCTAATGGCAAGACTCGCTGCTTTTAGCATGGTATTTTTTTTTTTTTGTGAGTGGCGCCTCGCAGTTCAACCTATGAGGTTGTCGACTGCTTAACCGGGCTTGCCTGTGGTGGCTTTAACGTAATATTAAAGCCTCCAGCCAGGGCTGATAAAAAACTTACAAACTAAGCGACTAGACGCTAAGGGCACCCCCTGTGGGGTACGGGCCTCGGTTTAGGGCGTCGCTGGGGGGAGGACAGCTAGGGACGGGCTGGATCGAACTAGAATTATTATTGAGGGGCGAATTTAAGACTACGGGCTCAGCGGCGCGGGCTGGCTCGAGCAAGGGTCGGGGCGGAGCGTGGTCTTTACTACTGCTCCGCGATTTATAGCCAACTTCAGGCACTATACCTGCTAAGCCGAGCTATGTCATGCAGCACAGGGGACAGGACGTACTGCAATCTTCATAGAAGTTGTATCAGTCGCATCTCGAGTTCCGCACGGGATCACATCAGTGCGAATTCAGATTGATCCACTCTAATCTGTGTGGTTCTTTCATGGTCCTCATATAACGTATTGTGAATGTGAGGACCATGTAGATCGCAATAGCGGTTCATTTCATGTTAGTCTGGCAGTTTGAGTTCTTTATGCGGCCTACCCAAATGTCCTTACATTGGTATTGTTCGTTAAATCGTTGAGCTTCTTAAAGTTCTAAGTTTGAGCTATACGATAACTGACAAATGCTTGCACTGTCTGGACAGGTCCACTCAAATCTGTGTGGTACTTTCCTCAAAAGACCTTGGACTTTCCTCAGAATACCTTTTTATAAGTGATAGTTCTTATAACTCAACAGACAGATGTGTCGCTGGGGAGTTTGTTGCGCCACTTCTTCCCAGCTAGAACACTAGGAAGTGGTGACGGGCGGGCGTTTTGGGGGACTGTCTTTATGTAGAACTTTGACGTTCAAAAAGTACTGGCACTCAGCCTAATTTGAATAAATGACTTTTGACTTTTAGACCACTTTAGATATTAACCTACATGGTTCTCATATGATTTGACCAGTAGGATTGTATGGACTTTAAAAGAGACTTTGACCTCTGGTTTTTTTCGGTGTTTCTGCTCAGGGTAGTCAGCTAGGAAACACCGGCCTCATCTAGTTTAAAAATGACCAAAAAGTTTACGTGTAAAAGTTTTATGTTTAACCTACTTACAAAATAAATATCATTTATCATTTGAAGCAAATTAGCACCCTTTAAATCGAACCTTTTTCATTACTACATTCCGATTTCAGCATTACAGCATACTGTTTGGCGACAGAAATAAGCATTCATTCAAGCTACCGCCCGCGGCTCCGCCCGCGTTTATGTCGAAAATTATCCCAAGGAAACATATTCCCGGGATGAAAAGTATCCTATGTGTTATTCCAGACTATAATCTACCTCTATGCCAAATTTCATCGAGATCCGTTTAGCTGTTCTGACGTGAAAGAGTAACAAACATCCATCCTTACAAACATTCGCGTTTATAACATTAGTAGGATTATGTCCGAACATACATAAAAAACCCTTCTCCTTTTTGAAGTCCGTTAAAAAAGGTTGTAGATCCTTCACATGATCACGTAACAGTGTCATATCTATAAATACACCAGTAATTATGTCGAGAACAGACTAGGGCCACATAAAGACATGTCTAACATATTCTGGCCAAGCATTCGTGAAATTAAATCCTACTCCACTAATCCTTACTTTCAAGTTTGTAAAGATGTTTGTTGTTCAATCACGCATAAATGGCTGAACAGGTTATTAACGGACCGGGCACACATGTTAAGACTATGTCCTTGTAGTGACTACTGGGATGATGAATAATAGAAAAGTATGAGAGAAGGCCTATACCTACCCATTGTAGGGTAAAAGATTAAACAAATAATTAGATTAGACAAATATATGTATATATTGCTATCAAAAATAGTTAAGGACCAATTTATGTTACATTATAATACTTAATAAGAACAAAAAATAAAGACTTAAATAATCTAATACCTTTAAACGAGCAATTCTTGTGTATTATGTATTTATATTCTGAATCTCGGAAACGGCTCCAACGTTTTTCATGAAATTTAGTAAGCAGGGCGTTTCGGGAGCGATCTAGCTAGGTTTCATTTTTAGAAAACGTTTACCAAAAGAAAAAACGTCATCCAGGTACTATATGTTAATATCGATACAAATAGTTTAGATATAGATACTTCTTTATAGAAATATATAAATAACATACCTAAACCATAACTAATACCTTCATGCACAGATTCTAAGAAACGTAAATTTACTGGAAATAAAAACTTTCTTATTTAATTTTTATGACAAGAATACTCATTGCAACGAGCCAATAAATCAGCTAAACGTATCATCTTCTTCCACCTTTATCCCATGTTACTTGAAGTTGGTGCAATGCGTTTTATTCTTCAATTCTTCCTTGTCTAACTTTACGCTATCTTCCGCTCCCTATTCATTTATATCGCACACAATCCGTCCTAGATAAGCCCTTAAGGATACTTTTTAACTCTATTACTACGCCTCCGCTGTCCGTCTGTCTGTCAAATACAAATAATAAAATTAAAGGAAAAAATCACGTTTCTTGTACAAGAGAGGTATATGTAAGGTACGGAATCCTTCTGCCAGGGTTGCGAAATTCGTCCGAAAGAGTCACCGCGGCTCAGGAACGGAGAAGGAACACGGATGGGTAATTAGTCAGTAAGTGCTGTTAGAAAGATAAGACAGTTAACAGACGTAGAAACCGCACGTTTGGTCTACTTTAGTTACTTTCACAGAATTATGTCGTACGGTATTTTGCTGTGGGGTCGGGCTGCTGAAATTGAATCCATATTTATTTTACAAAAGAGAGCTGTCAGATCCCTTTATAATCTGCGTCGCCGTGATTCTCTTAGGGAACTTTTTAAAAAGATTAATATTATGACAGTCCCTTGCCAATTCATTTATGAAAATATTATGTATGTGCGGAAAAACCGACATCTTTTTAGTAAAATTAGTGATAGACATAATTTTAATACTAGAAATAAAGACAAATTAGATCAACCATTTTTTAGATTAGCTAAAGTCCACACTTCTTTCATGGGGTATTGTGTTAAATGTTACAACAAAATACCTTCTGACATATTAGAACTAAATGAAAGAAAATTTAAAACTCATGTTAAAAGTACACTTTGTGAACAAGCATATTACGAATTAGAAGATTACATTCAGGATAAGAATGCTTGGAAACATGCTGGTCCTGCTCCATAGGACAATCAAGGGTGAAGGTCAAACTGGTTGATTTATGTATTAACTTTATAGATATACTGTTTCTTTTTTTGTGTTTTTATTTTTCTGTTGACTCACACACTGTTGTTTAATTAATGGTTCCAATGTTTGTAAATATGTGAGTACCATTTACCTAAATTTCTTTAGGAAATTAATAAGTTTACCTCTGCTGGTGATACTTTGTTCTTATAAGTAGCATACTCTGGGTGCATCGTCCTCACATAATATTAAATTAATTTTTGTAAACCAAATTTTGTAAAATCATTATTTGAAAAGAGTAACTATGGAGTTTCTTGTCCGTTCTTCTCCATAAGAATCTACCTTTCCGAATGGACAGTAGAGTCACTTTATTAATGTAATTCTATTATTTTTACTGACTGTAAACGATGACGTTCAAAAGTGCCGTTTAATGGCCTAATTGAAATAAACGTTTTGACTTTGACTTTGACTTTGTAAGAGTCTGTCACGCCCCTCCGCTCCACCTAAAGCGGAAGAAGTAATTTGACGAAAAAAAAACAAAAGTACGGAATCCTTGGTGTGCGAATCCGACTCGAACTTGGTCTATATGTTTGTAGAGGTGAGAGGTTTGTGAAGAGGTTGTTTGATATTACATAGTAGTTTGAAGCGTATCCTAGTCGACTGGGGGGCAACTAGTTTGAAACATTTCGTGTCACGACAAAATTCGTGGCCCGCTGTCCTTGTCGAGCCTACAATCTGACAGAAGTTTGACCACAATCCCTATACCTATATGTTATAGACGATAGGCGCTACAACCTATAACTCTGCGGTCTGTCACCACAAACCACAATCATAGGGCGAGTTAATTACAGGATATAAGTACCGTAATCTATTATTAGACTGTTTTTACTGTTTCCCGGTTACCCTTATAAAACACAGGAAGTTTCAAGTTGAGAACAGTTATATCAAACAAAATGTGCTTAATATTGTTTCAAAGTCAAAGTCAAAACGTTTATTTCAATTAGGCCATTTAACGGTATTTTTGAACGTCATCATTTACAGTTCAGTAAAATAATAATATTACATTAATATCCATTCGGAAAGGTAGATTCTTATGGAGAAGAACGGACAAGAAACTCCATAGTTACTCTTTTCAAATAACGTTTTTACAAAATTTGGTATACAAAACTTAATTTAATATTATGTGAGGACGATGCACCCAGAGTATGCTACTTATAAGAACAAAGTATTACCATCAGAGGTAAACTTATTCATTTTCTAAAGAAATTTAGGTAAATGGTATTCACATATATTTACAGATAATTTTAATAACCATTAATTAACCAGAAAATAAAAACACAAAAAAGAAACAGTATATCTATAAAGTTAATTCATAAATCAACCAGTTTGATTTTGTCTACACCCTTGATTGTCCTATGGAGCAGGACCAGCATGTTTCCAAGCATTCTTATCCTGAATGTTTCGAAGGCCTTGTCCGGTAAAAGCGCCCACATTCAGGATGCAACGCGAAAATACAACAGTACAATTATATAGAAATCGAAACAATTCTGTGAAATCGCATAGTCGGGTCGCGACTGTCTGATAACGCCTAAATGGCGGGACTGAATGCCAAAAACATGATTCCGAAACATGCTCGATACTAACAACCTTAATTCCAAAACTTGAGTCGAGTCCACTTCTGAATTAGATCCTTGAGCGGTCAAGGACACAAACTTTATTAATCCAGTATCGCTAATGACTAAAACTGAACCCAAAAACTCGCAAGACACCAGATCGATAAGACGTAACAACCACACCTAAATAAATGCGATATGTGCTATTCTAGCGTCTGAGACAGTTGGCACTGCACCACAACGCGGCTAAGATAATGAGCTAAACAAACGCCCATTCGCTGATTATACAATGTTTCAATTGTGGGCGTGTCGTCTTGACCGACATACGTTACATACTAACTAATAAGTATATAGATATATCTGGAACTTCAATCAATCTGTCTCGTCTTTTCCTAACACTGTTCAGGTCGGCTTCAAGTCTAACCGGGTTCAGCTGAATACCAGTATTTTACACAGAGCGACTGCCTATCCGACCTACACAACCCAAATGGGTATCACAGTACCCGGTTGCAAGACAGACGTCAGATTATCTGGCTTATTTCAGTCTAGTCTGTCACTGACCCGTAACAACTGGCAACTGGCGAGCCGTTGGTCTCGACATGGTTGCGACTTTTTGACTTGCAGACCTTTGTCTGCAAAACGAAAGTCGAGACCAACAGCTTTACGAGCTATCCGAGGCTCGGAAAAGTATCGGTAAGTGATGAATGGACTCATCCAGGGTCCGACCTCGTCAAACGTTGCTTAACTTACAACATAGACACGCGAGGCTGTTATTGTTTAGCCTCGAGTTCCTCCTATACGTTACATACTAACATTGTAACGCAGATAACTAGAACTTACAGATTAGTCTCAAGTTTCAGCTAGGAAACACCGCCCAGAGCCAGAAGATTAAAGAGATCTGAAACGTCTTATTCTAATTAGCTTTGCTATACAGTACATCATGAGATGCGGATCCTAGTATTCCTATCCCTAATTCGTTTTCTGAACACTCTTATCGTTGAATCCATTTGACAGCCAAATAAGTACGTAAAATATATTTTATCAGCTACGCAAAACTAATGACTTGGTCAAATAGCCTGTTCCGAACCTCGTAAAATTTCGTGAAAATGCGCAGTGCGTAAGTGCGCGTTTATTACGTGTTATCTACAAGTGTGTCTGAGCCTAAGCGATAGAGGGGGGCAAGTAGTGGGTAAGGTCGCGACCACAATTAATAACCAACAACCACAATCATCGACAAAAATATCAATAGCTCGTATTGATATTTTTGTCGATGATTGTGGAAAGTTTTTCTTTTATCGCATGTATTGACACCTACGTTCATTAGTTATCCTCCGCTGTTAAGATAGTTGAACACATGGGGTTACTTCATTCATTTTTGGTGACCAAAACACAACTTTAAGTACGCCCAAGAAGACGTCTAAATCCTGTTATAAGTAAATCTATGTTTTTTGCATACAATCCTACACCTTACAGCCTTGCCTTCACAATATTGTTTTAAACCCCTGAATTACTCACTCCTGGTGTGCTACTCTCTAAACCCGAAGTCCGTAGTTTCGGGCTTAGTTGCGGGCGTATTCTACTTCGTATCACCTACGGTCTTACGATTAGTTCCGAACCCGAACTAAGAATGAGTGAGTGAGATAACACAACAGACAGAACACTTTGACAGAACTGTCAATTCGTGTTATCATTAATTCTTAGTGGTTACGGACTAGAATACGCCCGCAACTAATCCCGAAACTACGGACTTCGGGCTTAGAGAGGAGCCCCCCTGTTAGTTTACTGTAAATTAGCTACAACTCAAAATATATCAAGCAATTTGTTTCTAACTCTTAGCTCACCACTCACAAGCCACTCCTTGCTCAACCTCTGATCTCATTCAGAGCATGCATGTTCAAAGTCTAATGACAACAATGTCGCAAGTCGTGATGTATGGACTCAAACGCACACGACTGTTCAGTCGACAGATGGTTCCCTTGCAGATACCGTACCGGCCTTAGATGGTTAGAGCATGTGCGAATTTGAAGCGCATTGCATCACCTTGAGACTGTAATGGAACCAAAAGTCCTTTATCATACACACCTACATACCTACTTGTTTTACTCTAATTCCATTTTGGAGCAGACAAGTCGGCAAGGTATGGAAGTAAACAGGCCAATGTAAAAATAAACCTGAAATAGGTAGACCGATGACAAGAAGAATTTGGAGGGACTAACAATGCGAACATTGAAGCTGGATTTATATATGTCGGAACACGAAAGACGTTTACAGGCGATTGATTCCAAAACGTATGAAAAAAGAAACGCATTCTGTATGTCCGCATGTAGTTGTATTGTTTAAAATAGTATATGAAACAGAATATCAGGGAGCGTAGAATTGCGGTTCAACGATTGTCAACTCAAGGTTCAAGCCGCCGCCAGTCGAGAGTGTTATACCCGTTTTTGTTTTAAGAGGACTATGTTACAATAACCACGCGTGCTTTAAGCCACATTGTACAAAATCCGTGCGTGCCTCATACAATGTAGACCACAAGTCGTGATATATGACGGCGCACGAGCACGACTCAGACAGATGCCCTGCTCTCTGATAAGATACCGCCGATACTTGTAACAATATTAGTGCGATAAGGCACCCATCAAAATTACACAGGAAACGTATTACGTTGGAATCGGTTTGTTCGCTTCGGAATACTGAAGCAAAGAAAAGTCGGAAATCCTCCAAATAACATTTTATCTGCAATAACAAACAGTCTTTGATACTGACATATGCTACCGAAATGCCTCGTGGTCAATCCCAAAGATTTGGGGTGTTTAACAATCGTTATCGCTAATTGAATATCAATTCATCTAGAGCAGCGAGATGGACCGACGACATCGTTGCGAAATTGGATGAAGTTGGCACAGGAGCGTGGGGATTGCCACAGGTTAAGCGAGGTCCCCAGTGGTGGGCGAAATCGGGCTCTGGATGGTGATGATCATTATCTATAGTAGGCGCCAGATAATCGTGGAATAACGGTCATTGACCCACCTACAATTATTGACATTTTTAATTTGAAAAACGGAATTAATGACACAAAACTGTCCCGAATCATCATCTCTCGTGATCCTTAACATTGTCTAATAATGAAAAACGATTCATATTTAATTGTTCAGGTACCTATGAACAGTTATTAGGGAAAGGTCAATATACTTTATTCCACATTTATCTGGCGCCTACTATAGCCCCTGGTTAGATTAGGAACACAAGAGAGCAACAGGACAGAGATGCAGCTCCAAAACGATTTTGAATTTCATAGAAAAGTTATTGTTAACCCCGTTGCACGAGTTAGCCAACCAACGAAGTTAGCAACTGTCACTACATCAAGGCAGTTTCAAGCAAGGATATTCAATGAAACTATGAAACGGAGGAGATGCTACGGAGAGGATTTCTCGGTTGCTTCCCGGAGCATAGCAATATTTTAAGGTAACTCCTACATTAAGGTTTGACTCACTGAAGAAGAAATTGCCACGCAGGCAGTGACTAGAGACGAACTAATATTATGAAGAGGATTATTTTTTCAACCAATTTTGATATATTTTACTGAAGATATTGATGACGGACAGGATAATTTTTATCACTTTAATACAACACTTTTTACTCTATCAGAAATAGTTACTAATAATATTCGGGTCCGCGCAATGTTCGCTGTGCACAAGAATCGGTTGTCATAGCATAATTGCCACAGGACGTGAATTTATATGACTGACATAGTCGCGTCAGTTTCTATGCAAAATTATTACAATGGAATCTCTAGTTGCCACAAAACCTTCGATACTCTGTGGTTATTCTCATATTTTTTGATACCATCTAAAGCCTGTATTTTGTACAGCCTCTAAATCGGATTAGGTTATTGCATTATGCCGTTGAGCTCGGATTTTCGAACGGAAAAAGCTGAATATATTGTGTACTATCTTTCGTGCAGCTTTTTTGCGTTCTTTTCATTTCTACAATATGCTAAGCTGTTAGAGAGACAACTTATACTACATAAAATAAATAATACAAGCTACCGCCCGCGGCTCCATCCGCGTTTATGTCGAAAATTATCCCAAGGGAACATATTCCCGGGATGTAAAGTATCCTATGTGTTATTCCAGACTATAATCTACCGCCGTGCCAAATTGCATCGAGATCCGTTCAGCTGTTCTAACGTAACAAACATCCATCCATCCATCCTTACAAACTTTCGCGTTTATAATATTAGTAGGATTGTTAAGAGATACAATTATTTTTCCGATGTAATCTCTAAAAGTACTGATTCGATTATGAAAACTCTCTTACTGGTAAAAACCACACTGCTGGCTTCATTTCATCCTGGTTAAAATACCTGTCATGTGGGATACGCCAAAGATAATAAGGTTAGTAATTATTTCAATACATTTCACGTTTCCCATTGCAAAGAAAGTCCAAGGTGTGGTATACCCGTTTTAAAAGGTATGAATGGGCATGGGATAGGCAAAGGTGTGGTACAGGCTTGTCGATACGGTATCAGAATCAAGGCAAGCTTAAATCTTACAGCCACTATTATTGCAGTTTTAATGCGATAGTCACGACAGATATTTAAGGGTAATATTGATTTTTAAGTAGTTGTAATAAAACTGACTCAAAAAGTTTGGAAGATGGTGATGCTGCCCCACTCGTTCGAGTAGTCAGACAGGCGCCTGCGACACCAGTCTTGTCAGGGGACATCGTGTTATTCAGTTACCGAGTTGAGGAGATCAGACAGGCAGTCGCTCCATGTAAAATAGGAACTGGAAGCTGATTACACCATATGGGAATGTATTCTTTGGCAAACTGAACGCATATTATGTTAGATAGTATTCAGGTTACATCTGGAGTGGTTTGCTATACGGACCTTGTAGAAACCAGAACTTTCCGTGCATTCAAGCGATTTTGCCATACCTATTACTGGCTCACAATTTAGGACACATTAGTATAAGTGTTAATATATAATCCGTGGTGCTTAACAACTGGGCTTAACCCAGTTGTATATGTCCCTTGGTGCCTATTGGCCTAGCTCAATTCTGTCTCCTGCTTGAATTACCCCAGCCTAGTTGGGAAAGGCATATTATTTTTGTCATCTATGACCTAGACTAGAGTCAAGAGCAAACCCATCTATACTAATATTATAAAGAGGAAAGATTTGTATTTTTGTATCTAACGAATAAACTTAAAAGTACTGGACCGATTTGAAAAATTCTTTCAGCAATGGATAGCTACATTATCAGCGAGTTACAAAGGCTATATTTTATCCCCGTATTCCCACGGGAACGGGAACTACGCGGGTGAAACCGCGTGACGTCCGCTAGTCTCAAATAAAAAAAAGGCAAATTGAATGCCAGTTTCAACCGAAAGCGCAGTTGATGACTGAGTTACGAAACAGGATACATTTTTGACATTGAGCTACATGCAGAGTTTGCTGACAATGATTTAATAAGTAAGGTTACCGACATAGCCCGAAGGATCGCCAAACTGAAGTGGCAGTGGGCAGGGCACATTGCTCGCAGAACAGATGGTCGATGGGGCCGAAAAGTTTTGGAGTGGCGACCGCGTACCGGAAGACGCAGCGTTGGAAGGCCTCCCACAAGGTGGACCGATGACCTGGTGAGGGTCGCGGGTAGCCGATGGATACGAGACGCACAGGACCGGTTGCTGTGGCGACACTTGGGGGAGGCCTATGCCCAGCAGTGGACGTCTTTCGGCTATGATGATGATGAATCGAATGAAAGTTAACACAAATTCGTTCAGGTAGGTAAGGCCTTAAGAAACACAGGACAATAACAACTTAAGTACAACGCACTGCAAGTTACCATCCCTACCTTGTTGCTGTGTCTGTGTTTCCGAACGCATACAACCCTAATCTCTTCAAAATTAGAGTGAACAGGCTTCTTCTGGGTAAGCTCGCTCCATCGTCGACTTTGTCTCTGTCATCTATGACCTAGACTAGAGTCAAGAGTAAACCCAAATTAAATAAATAAAAAAAAGTATCCATCTGTTCTTAGTCCTACTGCAAACGAGCTTTAATAAATATGACACACATATGTAGATACATTTATTGGTGCAGTACGTCAATGGAAACCCATTGTCCTACTTAGATAGTGTGAATGTATGCACACGTAGTAACTATGCAAACTATGATCGACTGTCAATGTTAGTGACGTCACTTCAGCTTTGCATTCTTTGAATATCTGCATGGCGAGTGGGAAAAAGTAAGTGTACATTCCGACATTTGTAAGGAGCAACAAGAATATTAATGTTTCGGTATAAAATCAGGGCTAATCTTGGCCAATAAAAGAGGCCTCAAGAAATCAACATTTAAGAAAGTGTTCAGCTACGTCTACCAAGACTTATCACGCACGAGAATTTGCCAAAGAAGCTCAAATCTACAAAATGTTTCATTGGGTATTCGGTCGGGGTATTCACGACACTGCAGTGGGCAAACGACTGAAAGACGAGAAAAACTACCTTCAGCATTGATTGGTGAAGCAATTCCCTGCTTTTGGCACATTAATTAAGATCCTGCTTCTTTTCTCTTCTTATTTCAGTAAGATATGCCAGTTTGATGATGTTGATTTATTGTTACACTTTTGCCCCAGAGTTCGTCCACGTGGAATAGTTACTTTGTGCAGCCATTTTTATATTTAAGATACAAATTTTTCCGCTTGGACATATTTATGTTTATTTAAATGCCTAAATACAAATGTTCATGGTTTTGTCCTCAACAACTCCCATACAAACTTCCACCCCCCTTTTAACCCCCTTAAAGGATGATTTCTGGGATAAAAACTATCCTATATCCTTTCCCGGGACTCAAACTATCTCTATACCAAATGTCATCTAAATCGGTTAGGCGGTTTAAGCGTGAAGAGGTAACAGACAGACACCTACGCGTTTATCGTTGATCTAACTGACTATAGTAGGCGCCAGATAAATGTGGAATAAAGTACATTGACCTTTCCCTAATAACTGTTCATAGGTACCTGAACAATTAAATATGAATCGTTTTTCATTATTAGACAATGTTAAGGATCACGAGAGATGATGATTCGGGACAGCTTTGTGTCATTAATTCCGTTTTTCAAATTAAAAATGTCAATAACTGTAGGTGGGTCAATGACCGTTATTCCACGATTATCTGGCGCCTACTATACAAAATATACATATTACTTAGATCGTTCAAATAGACCGGTTTCCAGCATTTTTTCCATCCATGCTAAAGACGTAATTTATCCATCATCCAGTGTGTAAACGTATTTTAATCGTTTCTTTTTTTTTTAAGAAACACGTGTCAAGTACTGAAAAACGCATGGGCACTCGAATATAAAAGTACTGTATACTCATATGTTATATTACACGTCATGATGGAGGCCTTTCATTGAACAAATAATTACATTCTTATGTTTTACAATTGCCTACCTACTTCAAAGGTAACAATTAGACGCACTTATTATTGAAGTTAAACAGAAGATTCCTGGAAATACTTGAAGAATTCCACCACAATAGGTAAAAGATTATATTACTGAAGAAGAAGATTGAAGAAGAGCTGCAAAATATTATACTTTTCACTATTATTTAAAGAGTCCACAATAGGGATGTCGCCTCGGTTAAAAAAAAAAAAATTATTTATTCCGTCAGTAAAATCTTCGAAAAATATTGGATGTATATGTATTTTTTATTTTATCAAATCAATAAAAAAATACGAAGATGAAACGCATCAAAGCTCGACGCAAGAAAGAAGAGAAAGGAATCGGAGCTCCTAACGTCACTTTCCAAAAAAAGTGTACTGGTAAGTGACGTCACACGAGTTTTCAATGCACTGTATCGTCTTCATTTTTTGTTTACGTGACAAAAGAATAAATACGTGTCCAATATTTTTTGGAAATCTATCTAACGGACTAATTAGATTTTTTTTGTCAAATACACTATTGCTACAAAAAACGTATTCTGGAAACTATCACCCATTACAGTGAATGAAACACTGTTGTAGCTACTTTCTAAAGCTGTAGTCACACTGAAAGCCAAGGAATACCGGGTATTTATTTCATTGCCATACCACAAACGTTTACGATTTTTCAATATGTCTTGGCTAACAGCACACAAAGCGAATTCCCGCAAGTCCGACATAGGGTTAACTAAACGGTGTGGGCGTGGCTATGCAGAAATAGGCAACACTGACAGCCTTTTTTATAAACCCTAAGAATTAAAAATTTAGATACTAAGAAACCACAATCTGACTTGAATACGTTCAAGTTTCAGATTGACGCTTCGATGCTGCGCTAGTATAAATTGACTCTAAAAAGTACCTGGCCAATATGACTTATTTTAGGCAAAAATACTTTATAGAACTTTGTCTTTTTCACTCATATAATCAGTGCGAAAATTTCATTCTAAGCCCAACGCGTCTTCATTTTTTTTAATAAGTGCCACGCCACACAATTCCCAACAACTGTCAATACCTGAAAGCCAGAATCAACAGTGGCGAACACAGAAAACTCCCGAAGGAATGAAGCACGAGGAGTCCCGGAGTAACGATTCAACTGTCTCGAACCCGGCACCGAAAATCAGAAAAAAAACAGTGGATGAAGTACGTACGCACAAACGTAACTAAACAAGTAAGTTCATAATTATCACCTTATCTCCGTACGACTTGACCCATAACCTCACATTTCGCAACGCCCTCGCTATCGTACATAATAGAATTAATTCATAAATCATGCTAGTCGGCGCATGAATGGGCGGTCAACACACTCAATGAATTGCGTTTCAAACTGGTTACTTACTACCTTTGCTGTGCCCGTTGGGCTATGAAGGTTGGAGCTTGGGATTATGCGTCACTTTCGCTGTTTAAAACGATTTATGGAACTTTAAAGCTCTCGGGAATCACATACTAAAGTCAGAGCCATTCCTTGGTCGCGGTTTGACTGCTATGCTGTTTAAAATCACGCGAAAACATTGAAAGCTATGTAGTATCAACAGTAGCCATGCCGTGGATAACTTGACATTGTCAGAAGATAAGATTTAAATTGCAGCTTTCGGACTAAAATACGACATTTACAGCTCCTTAGAATTTACTCTCACTGATTTTATTAAAAGGCACGAAGCAGAATTACCACGCAGAAAATGGCTGAACGATGTACACAAATATAATAATATCTATGATACAATTAATATATTAAATCAATAGTAATAAGTGGATAATGTTGCTAGTAGTATAATAAGTATTTTATTTAACTAGTAAGACAGTATGTATTATATTTAATTGTACTCCAGTTTTTTATCCCGAAATAAAATAAAATAAAAAAATCAATGGTCTACACTAGCCCTGTGGTATGTGTACAACAAATAAAAAAAACATGCGGTGCAGTCTTTGGGGACTGCCGATAGAAGTGAAAACTAAGCGAATGCTAAAGCGTTCGGTGACGATGACGCGAGTTCCATGATTTTTGTTCACCGAAAAAGTGCTCACCGCGCCTAAAGAAGTTTTCACATCAATAAAATTTAAAATAGTATTTTATCCCAGCTGTGGGGGATGATGCAACCTGGCATTACCGTACCTAAGTATCATCAAGTAGGCAATCAATTCTATTATTTCTTTCTTTCTAAGCTAGGCAACTAAGTAACAAAATATTCCAACCCATATTCCCAACATCAATTACCCCGCCCGCGGTTCTAAGAGCCCCACCACACGAAGGATTTCGTCCGCTAATCCGTCAGTGTCGGGCGGTTGATGAATCGGCCCATTCTCTGCATTACACCCGATATCAGTACAAGGTACATGTATTAGATCGCTGAGGCTGCGATAGCGAAGGTAATGGCAGATACATTGATACATACGCGAGAAACGTTTATTATGCGAATCAAGGAGTAGATTTGTGTTCCGAAAGATTATGGAGCTGGCAGCGACTTTACTAATAATATTCTCGCTGAGCAAATACAAATTAAAACACTAACAGTGCAAATAGAATCGAAATTGACCGCAAAACAAACGAGATTATAACTATTTAAACAAATATATCTGTCCCTCTCGCGAAAACGCTGTTTTCTATAGCAGCTGTATTAAGACGTCATAGTATTTGACGTCAGAGTTGGTATCGGATCCATCTTTCTAGTTTTCAACTTTGAAGCTTTATAACTTCATCGCTAAAGTCATTTTCGTAATTGTTTACAAAAGGTAATAAAACTGGAACTCTCTGCCTGCGTCTGTGTTTCCGAACGCATACAACCCTAATCTCTTCAAAATTAGAGTGAACAGGCTTCTTCTGGGTAAGCTCGCTCCATCGTCGACTTTGTCTCTGTCATCTATGACCTAGACTAGAGTCAAGAGTAAACCCATATTAAATTTAAAAAAAAGTATTTTATTTTGCAAATAAAAAATTGCATGCATATTCCCTAATGGTGTTTCCCAATTTTTTAAGGCTTGCAATTGACCACTATCCCACCAGATGGTAGATATGATTCGTTCGACCAGAGTTTTCTAGACAAACCAGGTCTATCTTAGACCGCATTTTCGCTAGCCATCAGGTATCAAATTAGGCTCAAACCTTAGGCTAAGAAATATGTTAAAATTTTACTCGAATCAGACACGAGCCTGCCTACAGGCAATTTTCCTAAAATACCGTAAGTAAATTCTTAACATGATAATATTTCAAAGTTAATGGAGCAAGAAAAAAAACGGGAAGCGAGGCTTTTACTCAGGGTACGTGACCTTTGCGAAAGCTTTAAGCCTTAAGTATTTTCATCAAGACATTTATTACTAAATTCTTTCAAGACATCTTTTTGATTGACTGTACCACCCACATACTCACAAGTGAGTGATGGGAATCTAGACATAAGAATTTAAACCTTTGCTTGTATGTATACTGAAGAAAAAAAAAAATAGAAAGCTGCATCGACTGACGTGGACACGTCTGTAACACTTCAGATCGTATAACACCGTAGGTAGACTAAAAAGTAGGTAGATACTTTAATAACTCCCTCTTTTTTGTTTGTTTATTCTACTTTTCCACTGCTGCAACCCATACCCTTCCACTCTTTCCGTTGTTTTGGCTTCTACGGCCAATCTAACACTTCGTAAATTAACTGTAGTAGGTAGTAAATGTATAAAATATGGCGAATATTGTCTTCTGAATCTCGGCAGCCTGACAAGCATTTCCAACATGTCTGATCGATCGTGATAGACGACTTCGACGTTAAATTTGTGAGGACATAAGCTGTGGTCGATACAAGAAAATTTTACAATAAAAATATTCGAGGGGATCAAAATCCTATCATACTTAAATGAAATATCAATCAATTTAAGCTTTAAAGAGTAGTGATGTAATTATGAGAGTATTATTCAATTAAATGTTGGATCGAAAGGGACTGTCACGTGAAATGTATAAATTTTCTTCGTTACACATGAGTATTAATATTGAGATCCTTATTTATGTATTTTGCAATAAAGAGAAGTGTAGACGATCAGCATTCAATCCAACCTGTGTCTCCATTTATTTGGGGTCGCGAATACATATTATTATACATGTCTTCGTTTTCCATATATCTCTATTTGCCGGAAGCTTAACAGTCACCTCCTTTCTAGCCAGATCCTCTTTCACACAATCTGTTAATTGTTCCCTCGGTCTTCCTCTCCTCTTATAACCATCCACTACCCAAAACGTTCCTCACGACAAGATACGTCCATTTCAAATTGTCAATCCGGATATTATATTTTCTCGCACACTCAAGCAATTGAAAATAGCTTTAGGTCCACAGTTTCTGAATTAAGCTGGCTTGTAGTCGTCATGTTATCTCGATTAGCGATCCGATCACTCACACAGGCGCTAACGAAAATTTCAATCGTGCTGACTAAACACGAAATTGCCTTGTTTGTGTTTGGGCTAGCAGGTTTGGTTAGCTGAAAACCGAAGCTGATGGTTTTTGTCGCTTCATATTGTACAGAAGCTTTTTGGCTTCAATCAATCTGCCAAGCCTTTTTAGGGTGCCGTACCCGAATGGTTACCAACGGAACACTATTACTAAGCCTCCGCTGTCTGTCTGTCAGCGGGCTGTATCTCAAGAACCGTAATAGGTAGATAGCCGAAATTTTCACAGAGTGTGTATTTCTATTGCCGTTATAGCAACAAAAAATAAAAATTAAAGGGGGCTCCCATACTCGAAACGTATTTTTTGGGTTTATGGTACGGATACCCTTAGAGTTTGACTCGCACTTGGCCGGTTTTCCAATAATGTCGGGGTCGGAGGCTAACCAAAAATAGCTTTCCGCTTTTTTTGTAAAATTGAGAAACAAATACTTACTTAAGTTCTGTAACCCACGTCCAAATCAAAAAAAAAAAATCAGAGATGTACCTCGTGCTAGAAACACTTCCTGCCCTAACTAGAGAACTATCAAGACATCAACATCTAGAAGAAAGAAAGAAAATCAATTTATTCTGCCGGAAAAAACGCACAGAACACTAAAAACTAAAAAACTTTTCAACTACAATAATTATAACAAAAATAAATAAAAACTGAAAAAAAAAAAACACATCATTGCCAGCCCAAGTCTGGACCGGACATTAACCGAAACGTGTCTCTGGTCACACCACAGACAAAACAGAACAAAGTTGAGCAGTTGTCCATGGCATGACGCCCGACTGACTGACAGCGACAACAAGGAAACAAAACAACAATAAACATTTTAAACAGTAATTGAAGAAAATATACATAAATTCAAGTTGTGCGTCGCATCCGACAAGAATCGGTCATTTGTTCAGCTACCATACCATCTCACCTACCTATGACTTCTACAACCGATTAACTTCCTCATAGTTCCTGCCAGCACGATTCAATAAAATCCTTAATGATATGCAGAGATTTCAAGCCACTGGTTCTTAAATTTTTTTTGCGTCTAGCTTATCCAAAAAAATCTCGGACATTAAGCAATTTAAGTGGGCGTCTACTAAATTACTTTATCTTATTTGTTTGTGGTAAAAAGTACATGAAAAAACTGCAATGCTACTTGAACAAAAAAGAATGGTGGAAGAACATTGACACCTAATTTGGAGTTAAACAAAAAGAGATAATCTGGCTTAAGGTATTTTGAAGTCAGTATTATCCAAGTAGGTGGTCCGGTAGCTTGGTCTCCCCGAAGTAACACTATCGGTGCCCAGAACTCAGCATATGGGTCGAACAATAATTTGTTGCCGGCTGCCGAGTTCGTGTGCCCACACACAACTCGGCAGCCGAGTCGTCGTTATATGTAGCGACGACTCGTGGGCACACGAACAAATTATTGTTCGACCCATATGCTGAGTTCTGGGCACCGAAAGTGGTAAGCAGTTCCACTATCAGCGTGTCTGACTATTCTTCACACATAGGTAATTCTTCCCAAATTGTTTTGGCTATCAAACTTGTTATTTATTCGTTTCTCTTTGGTATGCGTCATGCTTGGCGCAAATAAACACTTTTCTTTATACCTGAGATTTGTTTCAAGTTCTAAAGCAGGAAAGGAAGAATTCTGTGATGTCAATAGTATTTAGATGTATGATCGCAATCAAATTCTGTATGGTGTCGGAGGTAAAAGAATAGCGCACCATCCCATCACTTCCCGTGGGTGTCGTAAGAGGCGATTAAGGGACTCACCAGAGAATGGGTAGCACCATTATCTGTGCATCCCGCCTGCCAAGCGTGGCGATTATCGCAAACCCCCCCTTTGGGGGAGGCCTATGTCCAGCAGTGGACGATATTCGGCTGAAGTTGACGATGAATCAAAATTAAACGTTCGAAATAGTCTTCAGGAATATCTCCCTACAAAACGTATTATTATGTAGTGCCTACAAAAACATGAAATACATAATTAAATTCAACAAGGATTAATAATAAATTATGATTTACGAATAGGTTTAATTACATTGATGAAAATAAAATAACCGAAAGTTAAATAACATTTTCAGCGGTTTTAACGTGGTGGTTAATAACAAGGATTATGTTTCGAGCGTAAATTATAATGAATTTTGCAATCATTTGGTTATTTCATTTTATATTATTTTTGCAGTATTGCTATCAGTGGGACTATCTTTGGCCTTAAAAACTGTTAAAACTCCATAAAAGTTTCGGCCACTTAAGATTCTCGTGAAAAGTGTTAAAATGGTTATAAAAACGAAATAATCCCAGAGAGAAACGGACTTATTTTTGCAGAATAAACGACAGCCTTAAAAAAACTTTAAAACGGTTTAGAGAGCACTTTCGATCGCTTCCACTAAGCCCCCATGGATCAATGAAGATAATAAGGCCAGGTGCACACTCCCTGCAGGTGTGTTTACCCCCGCTAGGTTTCATTATTTATCTTCGATAAACCGCTGAGGAATATTATTATTTATTATTTTTAATGCTATAATGACAGTCAAGTATTTGAAAGCCTATAATGATGATTGAAGACTCTTTGACGGGAGAATGTTTAAATTTCTCGTATAAGGATTGCGAAAGAAAATGGATGCGGTCTTTAAAGGACAGCAAAAATACCTTTATGCTTATAAAAAAAAATGTTTTTTGGAGAAATTACACGCACTTTAAGCAAGCAGTCATTTCGACGTCCTCATTAGTGAAAACCAATTATCATCTGCCTAGCCTTTTCCCAATTAAATTTGGGTCGGCTTCTAGTCAAACCGGATTCAGCTGAATACCAGTATTTTATGTGGAGCGGCTGCCTACCAGACCTCCACAACCCATTGACTGGGTAACACGGTACTCCTTGGTAAGACTGGTGTCAGAATTTCTGGCTTCTGACTATCCGTGACTATAGTGAAAACCAATAAAGGCAATAATTCCATTTTTCAACATAGCATGCAATTCAGGACGAAGCATTACTGGGTACTAAACGTTAATAAAAACCAAGCGACATAAGACTAGATTATTAAATCGACGTTTATGAAATTTAGCATCGACATGCAAGCCATACATCCGACCACGCAAATATGTTATTAAAACAACATTAAAAAAAATAGACATCATAATTCAATTTATGAATCACATACAAACATCGACAATTCAATAATTTTAATGACTCAATCAAAACACCTACGTTATGTTGACACAGCGGATTCCACTCGCCATTACAAAGAAATCCAGAAATATAAAGCTTTAGAGTCATTGACTCCAAGCTGCGTGGTCCCTGGCCACAAAAGGGCAGGCCACCCCTTACTTTTTGCAGGTGACGTCAGAGGTAAGATACGCTTTCGTACGGTAGAATATCCGGGCCAAAATATACACCTTTTAGTTTTCCCGTGAGTCGTACTTACTTGTTTAAAAGGCAGCTAAATGGTTCCCTAGCCCATAGTTATAGGAATACTAGGGTCGACCAAAAACCGCGGGTCTTGAGGGACAAATATACTTGCCCTGTAATGATGAAGTACTTCGTTTTTGTGACAATAATGCGAAGATCAATTTGCTTGCGAAAAACAAAGAAAATTTTCAGGAGTAACAGAATAAGTTGAGAAGAGTTCCTTTACTAATTTCACATTTTATACACTACAGGTTGCATAGATTCTCAAATGTCATTAAACGTGTTACGAAGAGGTAGAAAAACTCCTTACAAACTGATACAATCTCAGCTCGAGCATGGTATCCCTAGGGTTACAGAGGGCAGACGTCGACCACTTATAAAGCAGTAGCATGCCTTAACATGATGGATGGAAGAACCGGTCCTATCCGTGCTAATGATCAAACGACCAGTTCTTTTAAAAGGAGCGAACCCTGCCTGGAATCGAAGAACGGTAGGGTGGAGTGTCAATGAACCTTGCACCAAATTATCTGTAATATCATCGTAGCTTTTTTCCTGATAATTTTGGAGCCGGCAGTCGAGGCCGAAATGGCGGGATTTCTTTTTATACGCTGTGTGTGCTATCGAACTGTCGTATCGATATTAAAATGGCTTGTGCTAGTGGCGATACTTAAATACACGTCCGGAACATTCTCGACAATCAACCCTGCTACCAGTTTACATGCAAGCCATTTTTGTCACGGGCATGATTCTCTGTCATGTCGTTATGGTCCATGCAAATCTAGAAGAAAAGTGGCATTAAGGACGATTGGGAGACTCATAGTTTTTGGCACGTCGTGTAGTACAATAGGGAATATGCATGCAATTTTTTTATTCGCAAAATGAAGTAGTTATTAGCTCTAGTTAACAATCCTACTACTATTATAAAGGCGAAAGTTTGTAAGTATGGATGTATGTATGGATGTTTGTTACTCTTTCACGTAAAAACTACTGAACGGATTTTGATGAAATTTGGCACAGAGGTAGATTATAGTCTGGAATAACATATAGGGTACTTTTTATCCCGGGAATATGTTCCCTTGGGATAATTTTCGACAATCACGCGGGCGGAGCCGCGGGCGGCAACTAGTTATGAAATAATTTTGAGTATACCTTCACCAGCGATGAAGTTATAAAGCTTCAAAGAAAGAGAAGTCCGATACCAACTCTGACGTCAAATACTATGATGCCTATACAGCTGCCATAGAAATCGGCGTTTTCGCGAGAGGGACAGATATATTTTTTTTAAATAGTTATACCTCGTTTCTTATTGGATCAATTTTGATCCTATTTTAACTGTTACTATAATATTTTTGTACATTTTTAGATAAACTGTGTAAATAATAAATATTTTTTTCATGCATATTCCCTATTGAAGATCCATTTTAAGCTTAACTAAGGCATTTATGCGACTTCGATTGACCTAATGAAGAACTCTGGGTAAATATTTGGCAATTGGATTAATATTTGCTGACCAACCAACGCGGTCAACAGTTAGGCAATTCAAAAACCTTTTAAAACAATGTTTTCGCAAATTTAAATTGAAAATTAAAACGTGTCGTACCGTGCAATCATCGAACTGTTTACCGCTGCTTACAATAGTGACGGGGTGTTTGTTTTTCATATCGTAATTTAAATAATTTATTGTTTGAAAACATTATAATCACGTCTCCGATATGTAAATATACTACGTGTGTGTATTAACGTTCTTTGGTTGAGTACGTGCGTCCGCGTGATGCGTCCGTTGGGGGGTATCCGATGAATTTAACCAACATGCCGCATGGACAGTCAGAAACATACTGAAAATTTGATCAGCTACAACACTAGGAAGTGGTGACGGGCGGGCGTTTTGGGGGACTGTCTTTATGTAGAACTTTGACGTTCAAAAAGTGCTGGCACTCAGCCTAATTTGAATAAATGACTTTTGAATTTTTTTGATTTTTTTTTTTGAACGATCTGACTAAAGCCATGTAGCAATATTACTGTTTTTAAGTGACCAAAATAATAAATACCCAATCAAAAGAGCAACAAGATCATCACACCCATACGTGTGAATAGTTTTAGGAATACCTGCTTTCATTGTGCGTTCAGCCAATGGGTGGTAGCGATAATTGATAGCTGTAACATGCTTCCGTTGTAAAATAGAGATACTGCAATGCGCGTCTTGTTTAGCTCCGTCTCCATCTCACACCGGAATCATGATGGTTCGAAGACGCCATTGTAAGGCAATAGGGGGTGTTTAAATCAACCGTTTCACACTAAACGTTTCCAAACGTCTTTTATAATGCGCACAGCAAAGGAGTGGAACTCTCTGCCTGCGTCTGTGTTTCCGAAAGGAAACAACCCTAATCTTTTTAAAATTAGAGTGAACAGGCTTCTTTTGGCTTCGCTCCATCGTCGACTTTGTCTTTCTCAGCTATCACCTAGACTAGAGTCAAGAGCAAACTCATCTCAAATAAAAAAAAAGAGTGAATAGATTACTTCTAGGCAAGCGTGTTCCATCGTCGACGTCAGGCAAGATTGTGTACATACACAAGCCTATCAATAGTACCAACCAAGCTGCAACTAGATTTAAAAATTGCAGACGAAATTGAATTTGACATGACGACTATGTATTCTTTCTGTCGAACAATGCTGCTGGCGCAGGTGGTTACCAAAAACGTGAGAATGTTACTACCCTTTGTCCTTAATCAATCGAAAACGTGGTTAATTTCGGGCCCTCGGGGTAATTTGATGAAGACAATGAAGGCAGATTTCCGTTGTATTATGTATGATGATAGTGTTGCTTCTGCCTTTGGACGGTGGCTTTTACAATATCATATCATATAACCTTTTGAAAGCTAGAGCAAAAACGCATCGTGCCCCCGAAACGCCAAGCCAAATTCGCCTTACTTTTTCTCACATATTTGTGACGTTTGGCGTACTTGCTTGAGAGGAGCGTGTGGCTAAATACTAACAGCCGCAAGGGTCGATGTTCTGGGTTCAGCGACGCTTGCCGAGGTCTGGCCGTGGATGGGGCCATCCGTTAAATACCGCGACTATTCCGTGGCTCGGAAAGCACGTTAAGCCGTTGGTCGCGGCTGTAATTTGTAGATCTTTGGCAGTCGTACTCGTTAAGGATAGTCAGAAGCCAGAAAATCTGACAGCAGTCTTGCCAAGGGGTACCGTGTTACGTCGTGTTCAGCTGCATTCAGAGACTGGAAGCCGGCCCCAACATACCTACCTAGTTGAGAAAAGGCTAGGCTGATTGGTATTTAAAAGATATCCAGAGTGGAGACGACGATACGACAATAAAATCAAAACACTGGCAATACTAGTTCATACGAATATGTTGTCTTTTATCACAAATTTGATGTCGCTATGTGAAATATATCGTCAGAATAGTAGTCACTATGACTAGTAAGAGTTTTTATGAAATTGGAAAGTTTATTTTTAATTTCGGTGACAGGATTTATGATAGTTTCAAAATATCCCTATGAACCAGTATTGCCAGTGTTTTCATTTAAGTCCGATATCATTTGCTGTACATGTAAAATATAATTTCTAGAAGTACAGATTCGATAACAAAAACTTTTTCACGTAATATAAAGCTATACTATCGCCCACTGCGGTACCCTGAAAAAACGCAAGATTCTTTCGGCCTCGGAAGCTATGTCGCGAAAAAAGCCAGTCCTCAGAGGATCAGAGGCCTAGAAAACTACAGAGATATTTAGGCTTGAAACACATTTAGCATGAAAGTAGTGGAGGAAACTAATCTATACTAAAATGATATAGCTGAAAAGATTGTTTGTTTTTTTGAACGCACAAATCTCTGGAACTACCAGTCGGATTTGGATAATTCGTTTTGTATATGATAGCCACATTTATGAGGAATGCTATAGGCTATGCGGGGACGGGAGTATGCGCGTACGAAATCGCGGGCAAAAGCTAGTGTTAAGATATGCGTCGAGTTCAGTCGAGCCAACAGCAAGTTATTCAATTCCAATTTTTTTATTAAAATTACACGTTAGTTTCCATGTCGTAAGCAGAGCTCCAAGTATCTTTACAATAGAATCTTCTGTGGGTTATAATTTATAGCTTGCAGCCCAGAGTCACGTTTTAAAAACAATAAAACCTCAAACATACTGCTCGCGCCTGACGTAAGTAATGACGAATTATCAACTTGAACCATAGAACATAAATAGTAGTTATTAGAAGATGTCTAATTACTTACTAGGATGGTAGAATGAGTCTGGGATGTCCCCACGTCAAGGATGATGCGTAAAATCATTATTTTTAATGGTTTTGCATTATTTAATGTGCTGTATAGATAGGAGGCTGGGTGCCAAAGAATTTGTGCAACTCGTTCAGCGTTCTGTTGCGATCTTTACGCTATTAGACTACCAGCTGCTGACCGCAGCTCGTTCGAACATTGCGGAGGTTAACTAAGGGATCTAACAGACAAGTGTCACTTCGGTAGTCGCCTACGACGTGGACCATTCGTCTGTAACGCCTACGCACAGAACACGGAATGGCAGCGAGAGTACTAATAAAAAAAGATGGACCTGAAAGAGCGAACTCAGCTGTCATCTTTGCCTTTCATTTATTCAAAGACTTTTTACAGGTTTGATACGTGAGTGACGAGATAGTGCGAGTAAAGTGACCAGGAATCAACCCTATACGAAGCCGTCATCGCAAGAATACGCGATCGTCACAACCATTTAGGGCTCCCACACATAACTGCGAATTCGCAACGCATCGCGAATATCTGCGAGCTCGCACGTACAAGTTTCTGCGATTGCGGCGTCGTATCGCATCGCATCGCGGTTTTGTGTGGGCGCCGTTAGTTCGGCAAACCAGAGTATGTCGCGCCGTCAGAGAGACTAAATGATCAGGGCTGCCAGCAAATAAATCACGGCTATACGGTTAAGTAATATGTAATTATACGAAATTTGATCGCATTATACATAACCATTCTATAAATCGATTTTCATATTCATGTTTAATCATAATTTCATAAAACTAACATACTGACCTGTACTTTAATGCTGTTTCGTTTTTTTTATTACACTTTTAATTGACATTTGGTAAATAGTCTCTAAAAATAACTCCATCTCCATCTCGCGACACTTCATCTCGGAGATCTGACACTCGCGACATTAGTATTCTTTTGTATCGAATTATACGGAATGATCATGGATACAATACACCGTCCGATTATCCATATTTTGTATCCAAATATACGATCTGGCAGCCCTGTAAATGATCTCGTCGATAGGGAGCGTGCAGGAACTATAGGTGGCAGCACAGAAGTGTCATTGTCAAATATTCTTAACGTTAAGTTTCGAATATGCAACACTAGATGGAATAGTTAACGCGGTGCACGTTCCCTATCGCGTATTTACGCGATTAACGCTTAGTACTTAGTACGACGCCTAACACGCTCGATTTTTACGGAATGTCGGTCGAAACCATGCTCTAAGGCTCCACCAGTGCCTTATAATTTCAGGCCACACATGTATTTTGCAACAATGAGGAAGGCTTTACACGTTACAACATAATACCTACATAGGCCAACAAAATGACACCTTTGCACGACAAGCAACATTGACGGAAAGGAAATGCTGTGTTCCTGTAAACAATGACTTCTGTACAAATACTGCTATTGTTGGCGCCAGATAATCGTGGAATAACGGTCATTGACCCACCTACATTTATTGAAATTTTTAATTTGAAAAACGGAATTAATGACACAAAGCTGTCCCGAATCATCATCTCTCGTGATCCTTAACATTGTTTAATAATGAAAAACGATTTATATTTTATTGTTTAGGTACCTATGAACAGTTATTAGGGAAAGGTCAATATACTTTATTCCACATTTATATGGCGCCTACTATATCATGGGGTATATAGATAAAACATAGTGATTTACATGGAACTTCATAACTGGTGAACTGCAATCAAAATGGGTGTCAATATGGGAAGTTAGAAGATCTGACATAGTAACAGCAGTTGTGCCAAGGAGTATCATATCACCTAACTACTGGGTAGTGGTGGTGATCCAGTCAACACAAAGCTACTTGGTATGCAGGCAGCTAATTTGCAAATACTTTTAAACAATCTTGTGAGTGTGCCGAGTAGATAATTATTGTACACCACACTCGTAAGTATGTCATAAGCTTAAAAAGTTATAATGCACACATTGGAAATAAATATTGGCAGTGCAGTGGAAGAATTAATATTATTGCCTGTATACCAAATAGCTTTGTTGACTGTACATTGATTATTATAAGAGTCAGAGGCGAGCCTATTGCCATAAACTGGGGTCTACATTATAAAGAGTATCTATTGATGTAATTAATACAGATTTTGACTGATGTAGAACATAATGTAAGTACTGAACAAAATAAAATGGGATTTGGGCATGGAGTTGATCAATCTATACTAATAATAAAGTTGAAGTTTGTTTGAACGCCCTAACCTCTGGAACTATCAGTTGGATTTGGAAAATTCTTTTTGTATATGATAGCCACATTCATGAGGAATGCTATAGGGTATACGGGAACGGGAAAAAAAATGGGAATCGCGCATACAAAGTCGCGGGAGGAAAACTAGTTACTCAATAAAGGTGGACAGTTAACGCCAAGTGAGTACTTAGGTCCTAAAATTATGATAACAGTAGGAACAATACAAAATGATGTCTGCTAATTCTACCATTGACTTTGCCTGCCCTATAACGATACAGAATGGATGAAAATTTCATTGTTTTGTTTATTTCTTGATGTTTCTATTATGTTAATATGCTTCTGCGATAACCTAAATGAGTTTTAAAACTTGGTATTAACCTTTAAGCCCCTGCCTAGTTTCCTGATAAAAAAAATATGACTATGTTTATGTAGTAATAGGAAGTCTCAGATTAAAGCAGTTACCTATTCCTTAAGAATGTAAACTTATTCATTTTTATATTAGGAAACCAAGCAGAGGTTAAAAGGTTAATACCTAGTTTTAATCAATTCACTATTTGAATGCAAATTAATAGCACCAATACTTGTGTAGGTTTGTGATCATAGATATAAAATTGTAGAATTGATGGAGTAATAAATTTTGGTTTAAAAGTTTACTTTAGCATAAATATAAAAAGAAAGACTAGAAAGATACAAGGAATACCTACTGAGTTTCAGTATTTGTGGATGGTTTGTCTACCATGCCGAATCTAAAGTATGTCTTTTTGTATTTTGCGGTATTTTTTAAAATAGAAAGCATATGAGAACAAAGTTTCAATCATTATCATACGAATACCAACAGTGAAAGTTAAAAACAAAGGACTCATGTGTGGCCCAGTTATTTGTTTATCTGCGCCTAAGTATCTTCTAAACAGATGTATGAGATGGAAATTAGAAGTTATAGGAGCTTGTTTAGTCATCTTAGATAATGTAAAAATAAATAACAGACACTAAAAACATGAAATCATCACGCGTTTGTCCAAAGCGAGTGGTGACGACGAAAATAATTGTTTTTACATGAACATGGAAACTGACAACGCAGATAACGACGTTGGGTAATCTAGTCAACATTTTAAATGCGCACGGAGGCTCTGCCTGGCCGAATCATTACTAAAACATCTGTTTCATGACTAACAAATGTAAAAACATATATTTGCATGATTTTATCGTTTTTAACGGTAAAATACTGGGTTGTGGAGGAAAACAAGGCGGTATTGGCTTGAGAACTTAACAGCTGTGGCGGGCGAAGCACCGGCAAGCCGCCGGCTCATTCAACAGCCACGCCACTGAAAACCCTATATAGGCAAATAGGTTACAACACTGTCGAAATTTTTCAACCCACCTATACTCGCTAGTTTTTAACTATATTAACATAAAAAATTAACACACTTACGTGATAACACAGATATCATCCAACAACAAGCGTCATAGCGATCCAAAAACTTGTATCACTGCATAAATAATCACAATTCAACAAGGAACATTTTATACCATCCAACGTAAGATTACACAAACTACTTTAAAAACATTAATAACTCATAATATATTGCACAAAAACTTCCTTCAGGCACATACACAAAACAATGATAATATTTATAACGTTATTATCACAAATATAAACGAAATATCACAAACGGATATCACTTTTCTACTTGTCCTTGCGTTCACATAAATTGGCAGCCATCTTGCGTTCGTATGAGCAGGGAGAAATGTTGCCAGTACTTGGACTTGTTTTCCCTGGTAGGCTTTCCCGAATTTTCCCCGTTTAATTTTTGTTTGTTTCCAAATTCTGTATGTACTCCTTCCGTTGAACCCATTTGTTAATTGACATTTTCAATTACGGTTTCTAGTCATCATCAGAAGATGATGACTAGAAACCGTAATTGAAAATGGGCCTTAAGGAAAAAAATGATTTCATGATGAGATTCATTTGAGGCCACCACAGGATGGTCCGGTTAAGCAGTAACCTGCCTTAGAGTGCTGAACTGAGAGTGGTCATCGTCAAAAAAAAAAGTCATCATCTACCAAACGGACCCGCAATTAAACTTATTGGTGATCCCTACTTCAAAGTATTTATACAGTACTACGGGGTCATTTTACGAATGAAAGACCCATGTCTTAATCGTGAGCCCAGTTTTGTTCCAGTTTTAAATGTGAAATCATAACAGACTGACAAATTCACATTAATTTTTTTTGTATATTATGTGTACGAATGTGGATTCGGGGCGGGCATTCTTTATACTTGTATTATTGTATTTTGGATACGTCTTTTAGAGCAAAACTCATCATCTTCCTACCCTTATCCTATGTTACTTGGTGTCGGCGCAACACGTTTTTTTAGAGCAAAACTGAAATTCATTAAATGTTCATTTCTTCGTTTTTAGTCAATTGAATCAGGGATTTCTAATGAGGAGTCTAGAAAACATTTTTTTGTTGTATTATGTCAATTAATTAATTTAATACTTTCATTCGAGATTTTGATATTATAATAATTAGGCATTTAACTTTCCTGGCAGAGGAGCTGGTGGCTGAATACTACCAGCTGCACGAGTCGATTGTCAAGGTTAAGCAACGCTAACGGCTTATGACCACTGATTACAGACAAATATCTACATCACATCACTGACACCAGTCTTGCCAACGGGTATCGTGTTACCCAATTACTGGGTTCTGGACGTCAGACAAGTAGTCGCTTCATGTAAAGTCCCGGTACTTACAATTATAGTCACATCCAGTAGGTTGGGAAAAAGCTTAGCTTAAATTCAATAAATCTGAATTATGCTTCCTAAACTTAAATATTAAAATTCCCAGTAATTTGGGTAATTTTGTCATTATTATAACCCTGAAATCTCCATAGACATTAACAATTGTATTTGTTCTAGCTATGGAATCTAACTGTACAGCCAACGACAATTTACCAAAGAACAGAAACAAATATTACGTAGTGTTTATGAAGAATTGTGAGATAAATACGATGAATATCGCTGAAGTTTACTTATTGTTTCATTTAAATAATGATGCTATACTTGGAAAACGAAACCTTTAGAAAACTCGATAGTTTGTCGATAAAAATAAATAAGGTAACATCATTCACCGTTGTGAATGTCAGATGTCAATTATCTGTCAGTCAAATCAATGACATTAATTTGTTTTTATTTACTTTTATTTCCTTCAATCCGTAGCTTCAATCAAACTTTCTGACCGAGGCTGAAACTGAAAGTTTAAATGTTATTATTGCTGTTGGTTCGAAATCAAAATAACTAGCCAATTATTATCCTTATGCAAGACATATAACTTTACCATCTGCAAACCCCGGCATAATCTCCCTCAATCCTCAATCCAGCCCTTGTCCTAAGTTATTAGGGGTCTTCTCAGTAGGCCTTTACCTTCCATACATCTGCAAAGCCTAGAAGGATATTATCAACGACAACTGGCGATCTACCTTCAGCTAAAATGACAACTGTTGCCCTGATACTGGAAAACCAACTAGTATTGATGAGGTATTCCAAAATATAATAACCCAGGTCTGGGTCTTGTTGAGTAAGGAGTCCCATGTGGATGTGCCACCTGAGATGAGTACCTTACAGCTACATAAAGCCAACTGAAGTCTAAACATAGTTGTCTTGACCATGGTCACCTAAGAGATTGACGCCAACAAAGGCGCCTGGCAGAGCTGTCTGGGCAAATTATAAGGAGAGCTTTACCATGATAAACTCTGCAGTAAGTACCGCAACAGATGGTTATAGATTAGTACCAGTTTCCAAGTGCAGGTTTTAATTTGAGATGGGTTTGTTCTTGACTCTAGTCTAGGTCATAGATAACAGAGACAAAGTCGACTATGGAGCGAGCTTACCCAGAAGAAGCCTGTTCACTCTAATTTTGAAGAGACTAGTGTTGTTTGCTTTCAGAAACACAGACACAGGCAGAGAGTTCCACTCTTTTGCTGTGCGCATTATAAAAGACGATTGCTCACATGTAACTTGGTACATGCTGCACGTTTACATTTTACTTTAAAATTTATTAAAAAATAAGGACCAGTAAAAAAAAATTCAATTACAAACCTAGTAGAACAAAACGGATTATAATATTAAAATTGAAATTAACCTTAACTACAGAAGAAATAGAAAGAATAAAAAATACACAAGTACTGTTCTACGGGGAGGGGGGTATAATGGAGTAATAGAAGCAGGAGGTAGTCTAACAGGAGCCTGAAACCGAAACCTGCCAAGTAGCTGGAGACAATCAATTTTCGACCGGAGTATTTTATAAAGAAAAATGGAATCAGCGATTCTTCTACGCTTCTCCAATGATATCATTTTAAAATCGTTACAGTTACAAATTGGACGACACGCCTATGAAAAGAGAGGAAGCAGTGCGAGACCTGGGCGTTCGTATGGATGCGCAGCTGAGATTCCGGGAGCATATCGTGAACGTTTTTAAAAAGGCATACAATCGGCTGGGATTCGTGCTTCGCAGAGCAGCAGCGTTCACGAATGTTAAGGCCATCTCGGCATTGTACGACGCGCTAATTAGAAGCCAGTTAGAGGGAAATGCTGCTGTATGGGCCCCACATGAAGCGAAATATACTCTCATGTTGGAGCGCATACAAAATAAATACACGCGTACATACATTTACCTTAGGCTGTATGGGGTATACCCCCTGTATCCCTTGATGTATCCTGACGATGACGGCCTGATTTGTTCGCACTGCCGTGCGGTCGCACCAAGCTAATGGTGCGATAAGCCTGGTTGCCGATAAGATAGATGTACTCTCTTGTTCACTGAATGTGTTCGCAAAAGTCACGTTACACATTTTATGGTACTGTAGTTAGTTTAATTTAGATTGATTGAAATATTGTATTATATTGATTAATTTATTGTATTGTATTGTTTTAATATTATAAATTTTAATTTAATTGTATTAATGAACTGAAATGTATTTTTTATTGTAATTAATATTTTATAATGCGATAGTGCCGAACTATCGCATTGGGTGAGTGTAATGATAGCTGTATGTATGTCTGTAATAAATAAAAAAATAAAAATGAGAAAGTCTGACTTCATAAGACCGTTTTGTTTTGTCGATACCGCTAGCATAAGCAATATGCCACAGAAATCTCTTTTAGATTCGCTCTAATCTCAAATTATGCGTGGCATAGTGAGGTCGCCAGATTGTGCTGCAGTATTCCAAGATACTTCCTACAATTTTTTTTACAGCAAAATCTTGGTACTGCTGCGCTTGAAACTGGCAGCATTCCTAATTACGAATCCTAGCTTTCTAGAGACCTTTTTAATAACACTTTCGACATGAGGTACAAATATCAGGGCGTTATAGAAAGTAATTCCCAAATCCCTTTCTTTATCCACCTCCTGGATAACATTAGAGCCCACATGGTATACGCTAGTTGTTAAATTGTTTTTCCGGGTGAATTACATGTAGTAACATTTCTTGATGTTTAATGCCATTTGATTAACACTACACGCGTCGAGTCAACGAGTCAACATCGCTCTGACGCAATCTAGTATCATCGCTAGATTCGATAATTGTAGGGAACTTCAGATCGACTATTTCATGTATTAAAACATTCTGAGTATGTGAGGCAGCGCGGGATGTCATTAGCAAACACATTAAAAATAATCGGACCGACATGCGAGCCTTGAGGTACCCCGAGGTGGCCAAGTCGTTGCCTTATTAGAAACCATTGACTGCGACAAAGAAGAATCGATTTCCGAGATATGATTGAATTAAGCCAGGTATAAAGTATACCTACTAGTTATTCCGTATGCAGCAAACTTTGACAGAAGTATATGGTGAGGAAAACGGTCAAAAGCTTTGCTGAAATCGGTGTAAATTACGTCGACCTGCTTGCCACAGTCAATAGCCTCCGTTAACATTTCTGTAAACCCACGAAACCATGTTGAGAATCGCTTTAGTACCTATAGCTTAAAGTGTGACTGAATGTAGGGACTAATGAGAGATCTAAGCGAAAGATGACAAGATAGAAATGGGTGTATAATTATTAATGTGATCCTTTTCATCGCTTTTATAAATCGGCACAACTTTTGCTTTTTTCCAGGTGTCTGGAAAAACGCCTGAGCTGAGAGATTTGTTAAAAATAATTAATAATGGGGAAACCAAAGAGGGAGCGCATTTGGAAATAAAAATTGGCGGAATGCCATCAGGGCCAGCGTTTTTGTGATTATCCAATCCCTGAAGTTTATTGAGTTTCGCAATCTATCACGGGTGACGTTAGTGGTAGCGTAGGCTATTATTTTTCATTTTCTGAAGTAAACTGGAGACGTCGAACACGTCTCCAGTTTACTTTTGGGTCGCCTTTGGAAGGCCTAGGAGAAATGTGAAGCAAACAGTCAAGTCTATTAGAATAGGTATTACTAAAGCCAGGGGAGTATAAAATTATTTACTGAGTAATTTAACAAGTTCCGCACAGAGCTACTTGACGAATAGATTTCGTAAATGGGAACTCGACAACTACCCAAACATCCTCACATTGACTCTGCCAGTGAACCATACGTTTCGACTTTATGTTCTTTAATACAGCGATCAATACCCCCTCCATCCTTTTTTCTACCGTCTCTATCTCTTGTGTATACTACATATCTGACATCAAATAGCTCCATACTCAAGACACTACTATTCAACCATGTTTCAGTCAGTATTACAATGTCATATTTATTATTTTTCCAAGGATACTTGACGACAAATTAAAGTTATGGGTCTTTGTTAGTAGACCTCTTGTATTTTGATAACACATTTTAAGGTCCGTGAATTTTAACAAAAAATAATAATAGGTACCTACCATGTGATATACATATTGAAGGAGATAAAAGCTAAATTAGTTTATCTAATGTTGTCCATGTTTCTGACCATTATGTGCTCAGATTCTTCCGTTTTACGTATAAAAATTCTGCCACCCCGAATCAAGACGAATTTATAACCAAGTGCCCTGGCCTTGCGGCAGTGTGAAGAGCTCTAGATGTTGTTAAATTTGATAGTTGAAGCGATGAATTGATCACGAAGACGAGGAGATGCCAGTTGCACTATAATTGATCGTGGTCGGGTGTTAGCAGGGTTAACACCCTTTTTAATTTTAAACGTAGGTCCAACAGTACCTATCAAGTTTTATGCTAGCGTACTATTTTGATAAATGTTTTTTAACAAGTGTATGCATTGATTTTCAAGTTCTTGGTTTGTTAAGGATGTGAATATTTCTGTGTGTTTAATACTGTCAAAGGCCTTCGCGTAATCTACAAATGCCAGTTATAGTGGTTTATAAATTCGGTGTATTTCTCTAGGATCTGATTGAGAGTATAATATGAAGGTGGTCGGTTGTTGAAAAACTGGGGCGAAATCCAGCTTGTTCTGGTGACTGATGTTTATTCAATTTTCCGTCTATGCGATTGTGTATTACTTTGGTAAAAGCCTTATAAATGTTAGATGTCAAACTTATTGGGCGGTAATTGCCGATATCACTTTCATCGCCTTTTTTATGCAGAAGAACTATGTTCGAATGGCACATTGAGTTAGGTACTTTTCCTGATGTTAGAATTGTGTTAAATAGTTTTGTGAGGTGGGGCAGCAATGAAGTGAAACCAATTTTAAGTGTTTCGGTGGTGATTCCATTCTCTCCAGGACTTCTATTGTATCGCATAGTTGTAAGAGCTCTGTAAATTTCGTATACATTTATTGAGGTATAGAATCTGGAAGACTGTATTCTGTAGACATAGGAGGTGGTGAGTTATCTGAATATTATGATTTATAGAATTTAGTCGCTATTTCCATGATTTTATCTCTGCTGTAGTGATTGATTCCATCATTATCTTTAAGGCTGTTGATCCACGCTTTGCCTTTTGTAACTCCGTGTTTCAGAACCCTTAAAGATGTGTGTTTTTCAAGAGCTGTTTTTACAAGATGTTTATTAATGTTTCTCAAAACTTTCCTGATACTTCATTTAACTTCTCCGTCTATTGTTCTGTTTTATGTTGTCCTCATTTCTTTATTTGTTCGCTTTTCAATCAAATCCAAATTATGAGCTGTTAATTTATTTTTCTTTCTATTCTTGTTCTTTATATTTTTACTACTTTTGCGTTAATTGATCTTCTGTATCGGTTTCATCTACTTGAAGTTCCATAAAATAATGTTACGAGCTTGAGGTTCGTGACAATAAAAACAGCCGATTAAATAACCAAAATGACACTTTAATTTAAAAACACTAATTACAACTTTTAAACTCACTAATTATTAAACACAAGTTCACCACTGATCACTTTATTCGCACTTGAAGATCGCTTCCGAAGTATTCGCTTGTATCGCTAATCCAATACTGACTCGGTCGCGGAATACGCGCTCCTTTTATAGGTCAGTTTATTCTAGAAACTTCCATTCTCGAAACATCTGGAAAGTACTCGTAGGTAACTACCGCTGCCGACTGACCAGATACCGAGAAGTGTGGAATGTTCTGGCAAAGAAATATCTAGAAGGTACTTGACCCTACTAGTTCTGCTACTCGATACTAGATGGCGCTAGTAGTAACTAAATGTACCCGACATTAATCCTGGCGCGTAACAATAATTTGATAGTTCAAGATTAAAATACTCTAAGTTATTTATCAAAGTCTCTTTGGAAAGCCTCTTGTTTTGCTTCGTGAAAACTTTGGCTCGGTGGATTTTGAAATTAAGTCGAATTTTTCGAACTGGGTCTATGATCGGAACTACACTTCTGGACAATCTTGTATTTTCAGTTTCGTTTGGTCCTAGCTAAAATTTTATATTAGGTCGAGCAAAAAGTTTTTATGCCGTTTTGAACCTGGCACATTCACAATTTCATTCAATAGTCTTTTTTTGAATTTCGAACACAGAATTTAAAGAAACAAAAGACAATTTGGAGCCTGTTTGTTGATATCAAACAATCGAATACCTACTAAGAAAACTTGGTTTTATTGGTTTACTTGGATTTAATTCTTGAAAAAGTGATTGATATCTTTGGTTTTGCAACAAACATTACTTATTCTTAACATTAAGGTGAGGTTCTATCAATAATCTATGGATACTTCACCTGAAGTCGCCGCCCAAGCTGTGGCACTTATTCAGCCCGGACACAGCCAAAGAAACGTGAGTGCTCAACTTAATTTAAGTCGATCTGCGGTCCGAAATGTTTATCGGAGGTACCTAGAGACTGGCGGCTTTGTTCGTCGCCAAGGAAGGCTACGATCTCGGGTCACAACTGAAAGGCAGGATCGATTCATCGTGACGACCAGCTTGAGAAATCGTCACCTTACCTCCATTGAGATACAAAACCAACTTCGCGACTTCCACGGAGTATCTGTGAGCGCTCGAACTGTTCGGAGAAGGTTAAAAGAACGCGATATGGTACCACACAAGCCAGCTAATGGGCCCAAACTAACGCGAGCCCACCGAACAGCGCGCCTTCATTTCGCACGCAGTCATTTAAATTGGACACAGCAAGATTGGAGCCGTGTACTCTTTTCTGATGAGTCTAAAATTGTGTTACATGGCAATGATGGAAGGAAGAAGGTCTACCGACGTAAGGGAGAGCGTTTCGCACAATGCTGCTTTGAAGAGAGGGTTGCTTATGGCGGTGGCTCATGGACTGTCTGCGACGTGCTTAGAACCTCACGTGATACCATACGCGGACTATGTGGGCCCAAATTTCCTTTTTATGCATGATAATGCAAGAGCCCAGGCGGCCGGCATCGTCAGGGAATATCTTCGGGATGTGAACATCACAGTTATGGACTGGCCAGCCAGACGCCCAGACATGAACTCCATTGAGCACATGTGGGACGAGATAAAAAGACGTGTTAGGGCTCGTCAGCCAGTTGCCCAGACGATGCAGGAGTTGAAAACTGCCATAGAAGAGGAATGGGAGATGATCCCTCATAATTGCATAGAGCGGTTGATAAACTCTATGCCTAATCGTATGAGAGCTGTGGTAGATGCCTATGGAGGCAACACGCGTTATTAAATTAAACCTTTATTTGATAAAACATGTTTTTTATTCAAAAATCAATTGTCTTTAACAAGGCGCATATCCGACTTGCTAGGCGTAGCTCCATGTCGTATGGTATTCTGAATTCAAATTAAAAACAATACGATCGAAAAAGATGGTAAAATGTATCAGGTTTATAACTGCATCAACAGTTTTTGTTCAATCTAGCAATCATATTTCGGTAGGGGCCATCGAAACCTAAACTCTAAGGTGGGCCAATAGATGTGTCCAGAGGTGTATATTTCGTTTTATTAACCTTTTGAACGCTACTGTCACGTATACATGACAAGCAAGCGCGTACCCTGTACGCCAAACGTCACAAATATGTGACAAAAGGTACGGCGAATTTGTAGCTTGGCGTCGGGGGCACGCCGATGCGTTTATGGTCTGGCGTTCAAAGGGTTAATGCTTATATTCTTTATTATATGTTTGTCTGATGATGAAGCGTAGTCGATTTCGTTTCGCGTGGAGTCATTAGGGGCGACCCATGTCCATAGCCGTTGTGGTTTTTTAAAAATAAGCTGTTGGCTATATGCATATTCTGTGTAAGACGAACACCTCGTTCGTTACGGTCCCCTAAGGCAAATTGGCCTAAAGTATCGCCGCTATCCAGTACTAGCCTCGTTCCTACCTTTGAGTTTAAGTCTCCAAAGACCATGTTCCAGGTGCCTTTGTTTTCGTCACATGCTCGATTGTAGAGATCATAGAAATCTTCTACGTCCTCATCGGTATGTGCAGATGTTGGTGCATAAAAAGCATTTTCAAAGCCCAAAAGCGCTGCCTGAGAGCTATATTTGGTCTTAAAGTAACAGACAGTTGTGTACCTATTTTAAGTCTCATAAATTGTTAACATTCCCATGCCTTTACATCCTTGAATTAACAATATTTGTAATAAGGTAATAACAAACCGATGCCTCTTTGCAACTTTAATATAATAGAAACTAGAAAACGAAGTACGCCTATGAGATCTCAATACCAGAATCTATTATGCACCGGCGTATTCAAAACTGGTTTATTAAAAAGAAATGTGATTTGCATGGCTCCTGTTATCTTTAATAAAATACCTGACCAAATTAAAAACTTACCGTTGCAAAAATTTAAAAAACGTTTCACAGAATTACTAGTATACAAATGTTATTATTCTGTGCAGGCTTTCTTAAATGATAATCTTTTGTAATGTAGTAGTAGTCGTCTTTATTATTCTCTACTGTGTATTCATTTGCATGCTATATTTAGGCAGAATGTAGGTACATGGATCCTATAATATAATTGAACAACTTATTTTTATGTACCTACATTCAAAGCAAATAAATAACTATTCTATTCTATTAACAGTGAGACTTTTGTTCGGTGCGAGTTGTAGCTTGAGCACGGCGACACGGTCGGAATAACTCACAAATTCGATGCTATTATCTTCCCACTTCTTTGCTACCATGAACCCTACTCCGTATTGTCTGCTGGTTTCACTGAAGGTGGAAAAATACAGCATCGTCTCTTTCTTCCGTGTGTTCGCCCTGTCTTCTAACTTCTGAGAGGCCTACAATGTCCCAGTTAATATATTTTAGAGCACTTTCAAGCTCAATTCAGAGCTCGTCCTTTATCAGCGTCCGAACATTGTAGGTGAGAATGTGAAGTATATCGGTGTCCATTTCTGCCGTGGTCGTTTGAAAGACGATCTCGTCCGGAGATTCTTAGCTCCTCGGAGAGCCCAGGGCCGTGCCATCGCCCGTCCTCGCCTGCACAACCGCTGGAGCCGCCGGGCACTTGGGGCCTATCTTGTATCGTTCTGTCCATTTGGGGGGTTTGGACCGTATCCCACCACGCTGGTCCAGTGCGTGTTGGTGGGTCGCCATAGCCTCGTTTGTTTGTTAGCAGGGTGCCTTTAACCAACTGTTAAATTAGCTACCAACAGTAGCTAAAACGTCATGTTTATAATGCAAACATGACATTTCTGCTACTGTCGTTACTGTGTGACGTTATTGAGACATACCGTTAGTGTAGGTACATCATCAAGGGTCATGTGACTACAAGGATTATCAAAATGTATCCCAAGTTTCCATTATTTCTTACATGTTTTACTAAATGTGATTAAAAATGTCACTTCCCTACGAAGTACCTATGTGTATTGTGTACCTATTTATAATAATGGTTGGTTTATAAATAAATAAAACAACAGTTTGGCAGTATTAGTATGTTTTCTTAACATGTATTTTATTTTTTTCCCTTTTGTTTAATTACAGGCCACAGGTCTTACAATATTTAACTTACAATCGAACTTAAATCAACGTTACAACGAACATAAGTTACCGAATGATGAACAGGCAAGTTTAAATTTAAGTTTAATTAAAATGCACTTTTTTCTGAACGTGTTTTCTGTAAAACATACATTATAATTATCACAAAATATTAAACTAGACCTTCTAAAACGAAGGTGATTAAAAATGATTTTTAACGGGTACTTTTTTTTATTTCAATCATAGTATCAACTTAGATTTAGCCAATAATAAATGTATTAATGTTTTATAATCTAAGAAATAAGTACCGGATTATCGTAGTTTGGAATGGTTGTACATTCCTGAAATGCATTTGTCAGATGGAGTCAAATATTAGTGACTAGACAATCACACACACACACATAAGGGCACTTCTTCAGGCGGCGCGGAGCGCGGGGAAGCATTTCGCGAGAAACTCTTCGAGAACTAGTTCCGTGTGAGGGCGAAGCGCGGGGCTCACTTCACGAGCCCGGGGCTCCGCGGGCTGTCGCACGGGAGGAAGATGTGCATCAGCTTGTCGATCTCACTGCGGCACAGCGGGCAGCGGTTGCATCTGGAAAAGTGAGACACGAAAATTAATAATCTTGTCTTGTTCAAAATATTCAGAGAATCGATAGGTATGTAATTCGTAGGGAATCAGAGCTATCTATGTTATTCATAGAAGAGAGAAGCTCCTAAGGATTCTCATCCGGAGAATGAGATGCTTGTTTTTATGAAATTACAGAACACAAACAATCCTAATGTTACGTTAGAAAACTTTTTGTATTTTAGTTTGTAGGCTCTTCACACTCTACAAAGTTTAATTGCTATTATAATATTTATTGCTCCACATAATTTCAGTGCTCTTTGTTAGGTTTTACTGGTATTTAACAGGTTCACTGCTCTTTTACAGTTTGACTACTCTTTTACAGTTTGACTACTCTTTTACAGTTTGACTACTCCTTTATAGTTTGACTACTCTTCAAAGCCTACAAACAGTACAGTAAAGCAGTGGTGTACATACCGGGGAGCGCACTCGCCGCAGCAGACGACGTGTCGGCAGGGCAGGAACAGCGTGTCGATGGGCGCGTCCATGCACACGCGGCACGCCAGCGCCTCCGCGCGGCAGCCGCTGCTGTGCGAGCGCGAGCGGGACTCCTGAGGGGGACAGGGTCATTAGTGTTTGGTAGACAGTCTTGTAGCAAACAGTAGTGTTTCACACCTCTGATATTGTTTTAAAGTGACCATCAGCTCGCCCCCTTTACTTAGAATAAAGGGGGTGAGCCTATTGTCAGTATTCGGGGTTTTGTGTTTTCACAACACAAAAATGACTAAATTGTTACTAAAAAACCTAATAAACACTCTAAGGGCTTCTTACCTTGTGTTCAGCCCCCGAGTTGGACCGCCTGCGCGCGCGCGGCTCGTGCGCCGCCTGCGCGAGCGCGTGTGCAGCCCGACGAGCTCGGTCGTGCACCTCGCGGCACGTGCGGCGGATGTCGAACACGTAGCGGCGACCCAGTGTCGTGCTGTCGTTGAAGATCGACGCGATGGTGCCCTGGAAGAAGAAGGGTTGTTAGTTGACATATCGGCAGGTCTTCCCCGGAGGGTTAGGCAGAGCACTATGCTGGTTGGTTTGTGAGCTGGACGTGGAGTATTGAAGGACCGTTGCCCAAGTGACATGAGTCTGGGAAAGGGAAGAAGACGAGAGCGTTTGGGTGCACGTTTGACTGCGGCCTATCTATTGATTTAAAAAGTGTACGTGGAGTTTCTTGCACGCTGTTCTCAATAGAAATCTACGCTTTGCAACGTGCAAGTATCTTAATTACTTTGACTTGAAAATTATTCATGTGCCTGTGTGCCTGTACCTAATTGTAGTTTTGAGTTTTTACGGCGGTATCTTTGGGATTTCCCGAAGTAACATTTGTACATTTGGCCTAAAAATATATTGGACTAGCGGGCGTCACGCGGTTGCACCCGCGTAGTTCCCGTTCCCGTGGGAGTACGGGGATAAAATATAGCCTATGTTACTCGTGAAAGAATTTTTGAAATCGGCACAGTAGTTTTTGAGTTTATTCATTACAAACATACACACACACAAAAATACAAAATTTTCCTCTTTATAATATTAGTGTAGATTTGTGTGTTAGAGTATGAGAAGTTTGTTGTTTCAAACAACTTAGATAAATCCACTCTAGAACCACTAGACAAACATGAAAGACAAGCCAGATAGAATCTTCTCAGAATACTTCTGACATACCGACAAAATCTCAAATCATCTGCAAACGGATTATACGATTGTACTTATAAGGATATCCGATTGCGCAAGCTATCCTGCCGCAGTGGGAATGAGGTGACTTATCAAGAGTCGACGAGGTTGATGCCCAGATGAGCGAGAAATACGTATTGGGAATACTTTTATTGTGCGTAACTACAGCTGAAGAGTGGATTTCCCAGCCGGAGTCTGTGTTTTCTGATAGCAACAACCTAGAGGTCTTTCAAGTTGAGAGTGAACAGGTTACTTCTAGGCAAGCGTGTTCCAACGTGGACCACATCATCGGTTTCCTTTGGGTGAGATTATGGTCAAATAAAAAAGTAGCGTGTTTGAACTTCATCCGGGGCACATTTTAGCTTAGTGAGCAGCGGTATCAGACGAATGGAATTATCTGATTTCTTCTTTTTTTTTAAGGATGGGAAATCATCAAATGACTTCTTCTGCTCTGGGTGGAACGGAAGGGCGTGTCAGAATCTTACTGACTAAAACCCATCCGTGTTCCTTCTAAAGCCCTTTGCGTTCCAGGGCCGCGGTAACTCTTTCGAACAAATTCCGCAACCCTGGCAGAAATCTGATTCTTGCGTTTGTGATTTCAGAAACATTGTTTTAACGCTGTTTATAATACTAATTTTAAGATTGCCCATTCTCTTATAAACAATTAGTTTTGCCATCATATTTTTGAAATTCTCATGGACTTTTCCACTATCCTTTCAAATAAACCTATCATTATTCCAATCTTCTCACGAGAAGTTTAATATTCACGCTAACCACTCAAAAATTAATCGTGTATGCAATTAGAAAAAATATGTTGATTTATTAACCGTTACTTTAACCTAGAAGCATTGTTTAAACAAGTCATATATTGTCTCATCCTGTCACCCGAAAAAAACCCGAGCCATTACAGCTCGTAACAAAATACCCATTCAATTATATTTCCCTGAAGTCACCGAATCGTTTAACAGTCCAAAGTCCATATAGCAACGCTAAACGATTGTTTTGTCAACGAATTGCGAGAGGTCATGCAACGCCCCCGTGAATATTAGGCGGTACAAAGTCCACATGTGTTTTGTTCAGTTCTGTATTGCCGTAATTTAATATGGATCAAGTATGTTTGACATTGACTGTAATAGAAATTGAGGTTGTAGGAGAAATTCGTTTGAAACTGTTGAAGATCTTTCTTGAACTTTTACACTTCATTTGAATTATGTAGGCTTACACATAACGCCTGTGTTTCTCAAAGGTATTAGGCGTCTGTCTATAGTAAACCCAGATTAGGTTCCATGTCATCATCATCATGCCCCACGGGGGGGCTTGCCATAATAGCCAAGCTTGGCAGGCAGGTTGGCTATGGCAGTGTAGCTGTTGCAATGCACAGAACCACAGAGAATGCTGCTGTCCATTCTCTGGTGAGTTCCTTAGTCGCCTCTTACGACACCCACGAGAAGTGATGGGATGGTGCTATACTTTTACGTCCGTCGTCTTTAGTAACATAATGTTAAGTACTTACTAAAAATACTATCTTTAGGGATTTTAGTATAATTTGTATGTCAGTTCTGTCACAATAATATACTTTTTCTTTCCATGTATTTGGAGCGAGCATACACATTTCTCTTAATTATAATTTTTGCGTTAAAAAATGCCTAGTTGCCAGTTGGGACAATTAAAAATAGTGTACAGAAATAGTGGCCCACTCATTTGTTTTTCTCCACAGCCAATAGCTACCTACATGGGTTGGGAATATTCCCGTTTTTATAAGGAGGTCAAGTTATATGAGGACAATAACGATGTTATTGCAGTCGCTTGTAATATCCCTTATAAACAATTATAATGTAACCATGAATGAGATATTTTCAATGCATCACGCTAATAATGTATAATTTAACGTTCAAAGTATTGGTTAAATGTGTATTCTCCACAAGGTTGCCAACAGACAGGCTGATTACGTGACTTGTAGCATGAACGATATTATATACACTATTGCTTCATTTAATGTAAGTTAATGTTTTATTTGGTTGTTGTTGCCTTTAAGGGTCAAAATTGAATGCTACTGAAATACATAGGCACAAAATCCCTACAAATTGGACCACAGGATTGATACAATACTTTCAAGTAATTCTGCTTGCTATAGCCATCGACTAGGCACAAATTTAGACTCCGTGGTGCTACTGGGAAGTTCCTTAGCGAAACCAGAACTTCTAAGCAATGGTGCTTGAGATCACTAAAGTGGCCGTCTATACTAATATTCAAAGCAATATTGTGTTTGGCAAGTTCACCATCATTATTTCAGTCGAAAGACGTCTATGCTGGACAAAGGCCTACCCAAAGCGTCGCCACAATAACAAAGACTGTGCGTCTCGCATCCAGCGGATTACTGGGGCCGTCACCAGATTATTGGTCCACCTTGTAGTTTTTTTTTAAATTATAGATAGGCTCGCGTGACCACAATCTCACCTGATGGTAAGCGATGATGTGGTCGACGATGGAGCACGCTTGCCTAGAAGTAACTTATTCACTCTTGACTTATCTAACGACCTTCAGGTTGTAGCTATGACATCATATTTTGTGCGAATGGGTGGGATGTCCACCATAAACCGGTGGCGCATCACCGTACGTCTTGTAGTTGATGAAACGGGCTACATGGTTATCCAACTTTAAGCTTCTCGTCTTCACTCCAGGACTTTAACTTCCACGTACAACTGAAAGGTTAAAATGAATGTAGCTCACCTTAAGATCCCTAATGAACTGCTCCGTGACATCGGTCCGGACGGTCTCGCAGCAGTAGAAGGCGTGCTTCTCGGTGACGGCGCGGTACACGGCCGCAGCCTGGCCTGAGGTGGCCATCTTCACGTGAAGGGTTGCCTCGTTGCCCTCATCCGTCACGTAAGACATCTGGAAGTTGCGCCGGAATGGCTGCGCGCGGTGGATCGCTGTGTAGGCGATGCTGGAAGGAGGGAATAATCGACTGTCAGTTATGGTTGAGTAAGGTGAGTAAATTAATGCATCATGAATTGTCAGGTCTTGCTTCAGAGGGATAAGTTAGTGTCACAAGCAATTGCTACTGTTGAGCTTCAAGCAGAGGAACGAGTGTTTTCAGTCAGTTTTTTTTCCAACAGATTCTTGGTCTGCCTTAAGATGGAGGACATCCATGAGGACTTCCACTCATAAAACAAAAACTTCTAGCTTGAAGAGGCTTGAACAGTGATTCCTGGTGAGCTGGGTCTCGCCTGATGATACCTAAGCGTCTACAATGGAACGAGAGAAGTTTTCTGTTCGCTCTTGCTTTGAAGGCTGACTGGGATAGTTTACTTTAGTTGGGCCCTCAGATTTTTGACGCTCGTGATTAACATTTTCATTGCGAAAATAAAGTTCATACATTCATATCTCTGTACTGAATGTGTACTTATTTTCGTTTCAGCTACCGAATTCTTTACAGCGATGTGTGAAGATAAAATAATTAAAGTGATAAGCCAAAACAAAGACATTCACGGAGATCGAGAAATTTCTTCGAAAAAAAAAAAGAAGTAATCTTATCATTATCATGCTCAAATATTTATCATTAAATTCAGAACATATTGTGTTCCCGAGACAAAAATTCTATACTAAATGGGAGGAAGCAACTCTACCTACAGGCCTAAAGATCATGGAACGACCAATGAATAAATGGATGCATTGTGTAAAAGATTATATGTCTAGAAAGATGAGGCCAAACAGAAAAGTACCTATGGAAGGAGAGATGTTGCGCCGACCTCAAATAAATTGTATAAGGGCGAGAAGAGAATGATGATATTTTATAAATTACTTATTAATTGAGTGGAAACAAAGCTATCGGGGCGCGGCTGTCAAGCGAAATGGGTTAATGAGCACTTTCATTAAACATGACGTAGTTAAGTCCCTACGTATCTACACTACTTTTGTTTTTCGTCTTGTGCAATTTCATGTTTTCTTCGACAAGATATTTCTTAGCTGCGTCAGCGGGTTTTTTATTGTTGCAAGATATTTTTATTAATTGCCCAATCGATCTAGCTTTATTTACTTAGTTTGCAATATGTTTGCTAATAGGAAAATAAATTATTCAGCTGTTTTTATGTCTACGAACAGCGTACTTAATAGGCAAAAACGATGTCTAAGACACGTTTGGCATATTTCCTGTTTTCAGAAAAATGTTACTGACCAAATTGCTTATTTCAAAATATTATTAAGTAATTAACAAAAAATAATGTGATTCTGTTAATTTAACATCCAATAAGTATGTTTTGTTGAGTAAATATGTTTCAATAATATTCTTTTTCGTTTGCCGTTTATTCAGGTCCGTGATGTCATTTTAATGAATTCAAGAGTTGCCACCGAAAACAGCAGCCGACGTGCCCATTGTCTTGACCTGTTCGTCACTGACTAACTAACACGAATAATAAGTGGACTTACAGTCGGAACTCCTCCGCTATTTCATTTAAAACTTCATTAAGTAATATAACTTTGTTTTAGGATCAGCGGGAATAATCAAGGACGCAGAATTTCAGATGCATGACACATTTATAAGCTTGATATTCTTTCGTCATGACTTTCACTTTACAGTGCTTCATGTTTTCGGATTAAAGAGAGTTATGTTAAAGTGCTAAATTATTGTTTCTAACACAATTTTGCACACGACATTCTTTTTTTATTATTATTTAATATGGGTTTGCTCTTGACTCTAGTCTAGGTCATAGATGACAGAGACAAAGTCGACGATGGAGCGAGCTTACCCAGAAGAAGCCTGTTCACTCTAATTTTGAAGAGATTAGGGTTGTATGCGTTCGGAAACACAGACGCAGGCAGAGTGTTCCACTTCTTTGCTGTGCGCATTATAAAAGACGTTTGGAAACGTTTAGTGCGAATTGGTGGGATAGCAACACGGTAGGGATGGTAACTTGCAGTGCGTCTATATGACGAGACATTCATTTTAACGAAAGGATATCGGCAAATATTTTTTCCTGTTAGTACAAAAAAGTAAAGACAAAGATAGGACACCAACCTTTGCTTCTCAACTCCGATCTCATGTTCTCCATTGCACGCTGGCCTGTACACCACGATGCCATGTGGTCCGACACCCACACAAGTGCTCAATCTGCACCCACAGCCCCCGCCACTCTGCCCCGACGTCAGGCATCCCACTGTCGCTCCACCATCGATCTCCTGCTCATCTCTCGCCCTAGGTTCCTCAGCCTGCTGTCTATGGTACAACAAGTGACTGTACAAGTTATGAGCATTGTTATTAATCGTCACCGGCTTACAGAAGAATAACTCCTCTCCAAACGACTCCAATTTCGAAATCTCTTTCAACAATCTGTACTCCGCCTGCGAGGCTCCCATTCCGGTAATTTCGCAGTGGTATTCAATGATCTTGTCGACATGGTCTTCGGGTCGCTCGCCTTGGGGACCGATTCTGTCGCATTCCTCGTATATGTGCGTTGGGGGGAGGTCCGGGTCGCAGTCTCCTGTTTCAGCTTGAGCTATGTATGCAATGATCCTTCGGGCGACTTCTAAGTCAGCTACGACTAATCTTCCTTCAGTAAGGTCGAGTTTAGCGTGCAGGTAGAACTGGTGGCGGGTGGGTTCATTGATGAGGAGGTGGGGGGGCACCCAGAACTTGACGCGGAGATCGAGGCGCCTGCTGGGGATGCGGTGCGGGTCGAGTGGGTTGCGCAAGTTCAGCCATCTGCCCGGACCGGACACTGGGGATACGCGGAGGCCGAAGTAGTCCGCTTCGGCACCGATCTCCAGTTTCTCGCATACCTGGAACAAAAGAAGTTTTCATTAGTTTCTTAGTTTTGAACGAAAAATAATTCTATTATGTAAAAACTCGGTTGATCGCACAACTTTTACAAAAAGGAAAGCGAGATTTACACGTAATAGCGAACCTACATCCATGTGGGTACAGGATCTACACAGTTAATTAGACTGCTATCTTTCGTAACATAATATTTGATATTTGCCAAATAATTACAGAGTAGGTACGGCCAGTATAGAGACTTTAGTCTGCCGACCAATTTGGTAAAGTTATGAAGTGAAAGTTAGCAACCGAAAAACCTATTATTAGGAGCTATTTATCAATGTTGAACACGTCTGAGCCTCGCTGGAGGCTTTTTAGGGTATCTAAACAGGTCCATACAAGGTGTTATGTATGTCAAAAATGCTCTCTTGTAATGTTTAACCAAGTACCTAGATATGAAGATTCAGGTCTCAAGCGTAAACCGTCCTTTGAGTGGCTATAAAATTTTCGCCGTTTTCTTTCAGGAGTTCAGGAATTGCTGAACCATTTTCCGTTTTTTACAAACTTCTTTACATATCCGTTATAATTTATGTCTGTTCGGGCAGTCAAGTAGATTCCAAGTGTTAATTTCCATATGTCTTTGTATGCAGCAGTTAACTGCGCATATAAAGTCAACAACAGCGAATACTAAGCGAAGGTAACGAGTGTTTACTTGTTATTAATTGCGCATTATTGTAAGTATGTATGTTAGTAGATTGTTTTTGCAATAAACAATGATACCGATAGGTAAATGTTTTAGCTGAAGAGGGCGCGGCGCCATATCGTGTCAGGGTAAACATAACTAAGATATGCACTTTAAAATTGCATTGTTTCTGCATTCACAAGTTGATAACAACTGCATGGTAACTGCGATCCGGTAAATGTTTTTGCCACAATTAAATATCAAAGCAGATGTGTGAAAATAAGTCCATAATTAGTTACAGCACATTGCCGATATGATAAGTATTGCTTAGTAACTGCAGTTCGTTTAATACTGGCCCCATGCTGACATCCATCGTCAGATAACAGACATTCACTCATGCAGGTAGGCAGAATACTCCACATGCCAGGAATTCTATGTCGATAATACCTTCATTGATATATTTACTTCTATAGACCTTGAAGTATAACTAATAAGCAAATTTTCTACGCCATGGCTCAAATTATACTGTGGAAAACCATTCACAATTGCTTCTTCCGTTTGTATTGGAATTATTATTTCCACCTGCAGTTGTGTTTATTATACTGAACTGAATATAGCCTTTGGACTGAACAGATAAAGCTACTCTTTAGTGAGTATTTGCAATGCAATCTAATCGTGTAACATAAACGCAAGTACAAGGAGTCTATCTAATGAATCTATAAATGTTTTACTAGAGCTTTCAGCATTTTCTTTTAAATAATTTAATTTGTTTTTTTTTATGATTCTTACTATTGGAATCAATATCAATATCTATTATTTATTTACGTACCCCCATTTCCTCATTAACCTACAGATACGCTGTCAAAATCATCGTTTAGTAGAATTAATTTACTTCGTTCCTTGGTAGTTGGTACTAAAAGCATTAGATTTTCATTACATTTGCTGATCTCATCAACACTTACCGATTAATACCACTTCTTCCCAACATTGATGTGGTCAAAGTCCGACTCCCAATTAATTCATCCACAGTTTTACGAACTCGTGAGTCGTGCATCCATGACAGTTAAATCAATTGTAAACTACACTAAAGTAATTGTATCCCGCCATTCTCATTGACACCTTATCTCCGGCATCACGTTGCGAAATCCTGCGCAGCCTGTAGTAAATATTTGTCATGCGATCTCGTGTTTACGTATCAAGAATAACATCTTGTGAATTAGTTCCTTACATGTTTGTAGGATGCATAATTTAAAAACATGTTGAGGTAGCTGCTTATTTATATGTGAAGCCTGCATATTTATATGGATGATTGTTGTTTGTTTAAGAGCAGTCAAGTACTATACATTAGCCTCTTCAAAGACAAAAGGACTTGTACATAAATTTAGATGCGATTTTCTAAATTTATCTCAGGTTTCAGATCTTAATTTCTTTTGTTCTTATTTTTCCACACATCTTATCCAACTGTTCTTTATGATCGAATGTTTTATTTTGTTTGCTTCTGAATCCTGTCTAATCTCATCACATGTAGATCCTATTGTCTTTATTTTTAACAAAGTCATGTTATTTTTCAGCACGTTGACGATTCGTCATTTCTAGTTTCTTCTTTATGTACTGACACGCTTGCTTTATTTTTTATTGAAATTTTCCTTCATGCATTATTTATAATTGAGACAATATGATTTGATCTGATATCTCCTACATCTATCACCACCGTATCATGCCTGCATCTCGTGTCAATAACGTCATTCCATGTTGTGTAGTTATTTAAATAGGAATTATTAAAGCATGCTGCTAACTCGTGGTACTATATTGAATCAGGAAATCTTGGGCGAATAATATTTACTTGGTGTATTTGCAATCATAGGTCTGTTTTCAAGATTTTACGTTTTCTGTGGACTGTGGAAAGACTCTTGTCGATAGGCGACAGGTGCTTTTTATCTTCGCTTGGGTTTGGCCATGCAGTAAACGAATACTGCTGCTTTTACGACTAATATTTGTTGTCCTCTTAAAATTTATTAATATTGGGGACTCACTCGTTCATGTCGTATAGGCACTCAATTACCCTTTCCCTATTCAGGTCCGGCTTGTTCCCCTCTCTCTTAATTAAATGTACAGTTGCTACTTACATGGGTCGTAAAAAAGCAATTTGCGTAATGTCCGGTACCGTTGGGAACGCACACGTGCAGGGAATTTCGCGGAATTGCCGAACAAATTACCCTGGAAGTAATAGCTTAGTCTGATGTGACTATCTTATACCTTATTTGGTTAAATTCGATTACGTTAACATGGATCAGGGAAAGACCAGTGCAATCGAATTCTTCATTTGGAGAAGTATTTTTTGTTTGGTATAAATTTCCTTTTAGACAAATGTCCAATTTACAGTCTTTGTGGTAGCCAGGTCCTAAGTCCAATATATTTCCAAAATAATTTCGCGATTAAACTAAACCCGCCCCAATCGAATCGATGTTCAATTCAGGAACCACAGATATAATAACTGTTTTTATATTTCTATGTCAGGAACCAATAACAACCTAGGACTAGGTCTGCCATTACAATTAAATTAAAATTTTATTTCCACACATTTGCATAGCACAAAATTTAAATATTCGCATAACAAGTGACTCACGTTGTTCTTCATACTTTTATTATTTACTTTGCTTGTATTATTAATTGTATTATTTTGAATGAAATAATAGGTAACTCAAACCACATTTCCATGTTTGTTGACAGTGTCTATGTAGACCAATAACAGTATGAGGAAACCGTAATAACATTGTATAGATAGCGGTGTTCTATGGTTACAGCTGTTCCCATCAAAGTAGGATACGACAACCCTTCAAAAAATTAAGGGAATACTATGAGATATCATCTAAGTACCCAAGCGCACTCGTAATGTGGTAGAAACCAACTGCTATATCCAATTAATTTCAAAATTTTGGGCGAAACGTCGTTACTCTTGGGAAGGATTAGTCCACTGTCGGATTCAGTATTTCCTGTTCTCATAATTTGCAAGTTCCCGTCGATTTTGTTAGTTCTTTCAACCATGGTGCCTGTATTAAGTTTCTGATCTCACGCATTGCATCTGTCGAGTGGTCGGACTTCCGCAACCTTTTTGTGCCCAGTCATTGGTCCGGTGAGTTGGTCTTACCCGTTTTCGATACAGTATAGAATCTTCCATGGATTATCATAGGCTGGTACCATTTCTCTTTGCATAACATTACGGAATTTTTTGGGTTGTCTACATCTCCAACTGACTTTCACAAGTGAATATTAACAATCTGAGTGGAGATTACAACTTATAACGAGTCCATAGTTTGGACAAATAAAAGATAGTCGAGTGGTTATTATTAACAAAGCATTAAGTTATCATTTAACACAAATATTTTCGTCGAATCAAAATAAAAGATCATTAACCTCGTGCAATGATAACAACTGCCCTTTCTTTCACACTTGATATACGAAAACCAACTCTGCTTGTTTGGCATATAGTTCAAATTTTCGTAGAATATATTATTGATAAAAACATGGAACTGTTATGGTCAGTACTTCCGCCACACAATGGCGGCCCTTCTACTATAAGTTTGGGCTCTCACCGTAGCCTAAACATTTTGTTACTCGGTGGTTCAGTCATTCCATTCATCATTGTTACCGATCTTAGATGAGCCTAACGTGTAGGTACCTGTGATGTGGGCGGATTGATGCGCTCACGCATCATGTAGGAGAAACTATGCTTTTCTGTGCCACGAGCTGTCATGGATGACGCTATACGTGTTCTAAAACACGTAATATTTAATGTAATATGTTTTAACACAATGGCCTGCTGTTATTCAGACTGAGAAAAATAACTTTAATTTCGGAAGTCCATGTTAAAATACGAAGAAACAACCAAAAACACCGACATCCGAAAAAAGTTATTTTATACTTTGTAGTGTTTTTTTTTAATTTGGAAGTCGGTTGTATTGTTTTTGTAAAAAGTTTATTATTTTTCACTTTTTAGTGGTACCCCATACCTAACAAAACCACTTGAAAGTCAAAGAAAAAACACGCAATTTCGTTTACTTGGATGGTATATTTTCTATTTCCTCAGCTATTTTGATTTAAAAACCAAATTGTTCAACCGATTTCGATGGATTTTTTATTATTTTTTTATTTTATTTATTTGAGATGAGTTTGCTCTTGACTCTAGTCTAGGTCATAGATGACAGAGACAAAGTCGACTTTGAAGCGAGTTTACCCAGAAGAAACCTGTTCACTCTAATTTTGAAGAAATTAGGGTTGTATGCGACCAATCGGAACGTATATCCTTTCACATGAAAAGAGAGGATTTTTTTCTTTGAATAGGTTAGAGGAATGCAGGTGTGTTGGTGTGAGAATCACTTGATACTGCATACCTACTTATTGAGTTTTAAAATTCTTGCTAGCTTGCCCATTTCATGCGAGTACCGTCGAAACCCGTTCTCGTCAATCGTATAAGTAACCGATAACGGAAAGACAGGTAGCTGGAGCTGATATAAAGGTAAAAGCAATGTTTTTCTCTTGCCCTCGCATCTATTTAGGACAAGATACCATTATCAACCAGCAACCTCACTTCAGTTATCTCGGCATTACAGACTTCCATGAAAACAAACAGATTATATTTGGCAGGACACGAACGTTAATCTGGTCAGTCGACTAGTTGGTCGATCAGTTGGGTTCAGAAACGAAAGTTGGTCCGCTGAGCTCGATCAGTTGGCCGATCGATCGACGGTTGCGCGCACGCATGCCATGCGTGATACTTTTGAGACAGCATTGGCGTTAGAGAGAGACGGCAAGAAAACATCTGGGTTGGTCGTTTTCTGATTCAATGTTTTTGCTCTTCTATTTTTGTTTCGACTCGGTGCCAAGAGAAAAAGGATTTTGATTATGCACTACATATCTAATAGCGCTCCAACCTGACCTATTTCGGCGGAAATATTTTGTTTGTTTTGCAGTAGAGAGTCGTGAAAATGTATTCTGAATATTAAATAAGCGCAGTTTTATTAGAAAGCTGGCACCTTTTAACAAACAATCAAATTGTTTTCAAACAAAGATCCGAGCAACAAACATTCGTTATCGTAATTCGGTAATGTTCCGACCAAGTTCAGGAAGTTTAGAATTTCGCGACATCTGGTCTAACTTTACGACCTTCTTTGTGTTTGAATGTAATCCGAATCCGTGCAGTTAAGGGTTTATCTTGATTAGGCTTTGAACGTACTTCCTTTGTTACTGCAACCTCGGCTGCAAGGCCATTATTTTTTTTGTTACTTGTTAAGTCATCTTTGTCATGATCGAAAATATCCAAAACCACTTGCGAACCCTGTTAATACACTTGAGAGCAATAAAATCGCAGACCTTGATTTTTTTGGTAACTCAGTTTTTTTTTTCAACATTGTTAATAAATATTTAAAAAAAAATACACTAATTGAAAGTTTACTGTACCTTTCTAATGAGACATACATACATATATAAGGGGTTTTAGAGCACAAAACCCAACAAACGGGAAAAGATTACAAATCCAAAAAAACTACCTTTTATACCTGCGTAGGGTGCAAGTAGTGACAACGGATATGGGTGAATTTGGTGTACGGTTGGTTTTTGTAAGTTACGTGAAGGGCAATGATTTTAATTTTGTGTCTTTGTAAAGTTATGCGTGTTTGCCTTAATTTTGCCTAATGATTTGTACTCAATATCTTTACATTTAAGCAAGAAGTGAATAATAAACCAAATTACAAAGGGTCTGCGATTTTATTGCTCTCAAGTGTAGTCAACATCACTGGCTATTAGGAAATCTGATATTACTAATCGCAGTCATAATATTCTACGTCCAGCGTTAGTGATTCGTTTTGGCCGTCAACCAACTCTACTTTGGGTCTTTGTTCCCAAGTTGCCATCGGCTTCCCTAATGGGCAAACATAAATGTACTATATGTAGAGTTAATGTCAATGCCCTTTCATCGTCACCGTCGTCTTTTGCTTTACAAATGTCAGCTTTTAAATATTAAGTGAATTCTCAATGCCACTCAAAATCAACCTTACGAGCTTGATTCTGAGTGGCTGGATTGAGATTTCTCAGAAGATATCGCTTTCGATCTATATTTTTCCTGCATTTATAATTACAATAACTCTAGGGTTTCTTGTTCTGATTTCCTCATAATTGTAGTTTTATTAAGGATAGAATCTTCTCAACAAGGAAAGTTAAAAGAACAGTGTAATTTTAGACGAGGCAAATAAGCCTTAATTTCCTTAAGATCCAATGTTATTATCGAAGTACAAAGTCCAACACATTAAGGAAATACCGGTGACAATTACATTACAGTGATGTTTATTAATTAGGTGTATAGATAGGTACTTTAGATATGTGACTTCAGAGTCGCGTGTGACAAAGAATATTAACAGGCGGACTCCAAATATCGTAAATTCTTTTAATTTTTTATATCGGCTTTGTTAAGATCTCATTTCCACAAAGGGCTGAGTCCTACCAATTTTTTTCGATAAAACCTGGCTTGAACCCAACCAGTTCTTGCTATTGTGAGGTCGACGGCCCGCAAGGATGCAACGCACGTGCCCCGCTTCTGAACCACTCCTAGTCACGCCAGATTAGATTCTTTTTTTAATAATAGCCGTGCAAAAGAACGGCTGAGTGAGAAAACTTTTATCTGTAGCCCGAGATCATAGAGTGAAAACTAAACGCATCTGTCAAACATGTCAAAATTTAAATTAGGAAAGTCGTATGCGTCTTCAAAGTTCAAATGTCGAATCTCGGGACCTCTCTTTTTTTTAATGTCGTAATGAAGCTGGTTGGCACGAAACTGTATACCTACCTGCGTTTAACTGTAAAGCTGGTTCAGAACAAAGGTTTTAGCTCTTGTTTGTCATATTTTCGTATCAAAGTAACAGTAAGGCTCGTGATCATTAAGTTTCTGTGACGGAAGTGTGTCTGGTAACACTTCCTGCTACAAAGCGTTACCAACTTGCACAATCGAATAGTTGAATTTTTTTACACAAGGAACGGTTTTTAAACAATTATATGAGGTAAAATTCATTTTTGAATAACTCTTTTGTTTTGCAACAAACAAAACAAGTGAAAATTCTGTAGCACCTCTTCATCGAGTCACAAATCGTGCAGAAAAATATTTTATCTCGAGGAAAATAAACATGTTTTTTTGTTAACCACCTGAAAACACATCAATGAGCTCAATAGTGAAGTCATGAAAATTCTTTTCATTTCCTGAAATAACAAACAATATTGAATTCAGAAAACACGTGGTAATAAAACCAGAATTAACTTATGGTTCTTTTCTAAATGCCAACAAGGTAATCCAACCAAGTAAATTAAGCTCTATGTTAAAGCAGTTAAGTACTACATCCTTTGGTGTTTACAGTAGACTAGTTTTACCAGTAAGCTGGGAGTCATATTAGATTATGACGTAATGGGTCCAAGCGTGGATAATAAAACGCAAGGTCATTAGAAGTCTTGTCTTTTATCTTATGTCGTGGTTTATGCAACACTAAGCAAAGCAATGAGGAAGACAACGCAGGGCGTAAACAAACGCATAAAGTTATATTTAGACTGCAATAGGAGGAGTATTTCGATGATGAGTGTAACTGGTGATTCTGCTAAGAGTCACAGTTCTAAACATGAACGCTTGGCTGCAAAGACTGCTAACTTCGATGAGTAATTTTCTTCCAAACAAGGTAAAATAAGCAAAAATATAATCAGCTAAAGCAAGCCACATATATTCAGCGAATACGAAAGGAGCGATGACTATAAATAGTAAATTTATAAACAAACTATATGTTAAAGTGCTTATAAAAATATTTGTAGGTAAGTTAGATTTAAAAGTAAAATAATGTGTGGTTCTTAGCAGTAATAAATACGCACATACAGGGTCGACGGTGACAATAGAAACCTTGGACACTTCCACGTTGTGATGGCAAAGTCTGGACGAATTATTCATGGACTTGATAGAAGTGCACACAGAAATGATTTTATTTTCGGAACCCAAATAATGGTCCTATAGAAAGAAGTTCGTAGGATCACTATACAGGAAATCGTGCTAGACAGGATCAACCAGATAATTTCCCAAGATCTCGATGCTCTTCTAATAAGAGAAGATCAAATCATTTTTGAATTGAGAGTTGCTATGGACATGCAAATTCTATTCACAGATCGGTTCAGTTTTTCAAAGGTTGAGATTTTTTGCCTCATCGATCAAAAAGCAGGTACTTTCAGCAATATGTTGGGGCCAGAAGCAATTCAATTTTGAATTTTTTGCTCAACTCTTATGAGATTTATGCTTACAAATGACAGTGGACTTTGATACGAGACGTATGTGTAAGATCTATTGTGTAAGAAGTACACCTGCTAGGTGCCATAACAATTTGACAAACAGAATAACATCGTGATTGATAATGGTATTTTTGCTAATATTGTGATGCGTAATACTCAGTACAGGTTAATAAGTAAACATGTTAATTTTGAAAAACATGTTAATCCTTGCAATTGATACGAAGGTATTCAGTTTATCTTTCTTTCATCAATAAAACTTTTTTTCGTATAAATAACAACAATACTGATAGCAATCACTGTGGGTTATCAGATATTAAGTCCTTAATTCTTGATTTATGAACGGCCATTATATTATCCTAGGTCTTAACGTTTATTGCAACAATCAATGACGTCAAAAGGAGATTAGTGTCATCAAAACACACACACAGCCATACACAAAGCATATTAATTATTCAGCACTAACAATATTCTCCATTGAAAGGATAGTATTCATTGTATGTATTACTAACAGCAAAAGCGATTGTAACGCCAGAGACTCTATCTACGCCTTTCACAGTCTTTATGAATGATAAGACTCTTAGATGTTTTGGAATGATAGAAGGAAGATTCCTTTCATCGTTACTCCAAGTGTCAAATCCGAAGTCTTTGAAGACAAGAAAGCACATAACACGACGAGTATGTTACTAAGCGACACCCTGGCAGATAATTCTAGTTGATTCGAGTATCATGAACACCTAACACAAACAGTCTCTGTGTACCTGTGAATTAATACTGCACATTGTACGATGTCTTAGGTCATACTTGGCGTCAGTAAATATTGATAGGTGGCCTTTAAATGGATAGCCATTATATTCATGTAGGTGTAGAATATAAGGAAAGATACATCAAAGGAGTGTTAGACACGATATCAAGTTTTTATAAGAGAATCAATATTGAATGTTCAAAGTGTCTCTATGTCCATCCACCAGGAATGGTAATTTTAGGATACTTGCAACAGTTGATGTAAATGAGACAAGGGCTTATGTGTCAAGAATGGAACCTAATTCTGACAACACATTACTCATTTATCAGGTCTGCTAAGACCTATGGGTGTAGAAAGTGAGCCAGCCATTCTAAGGAAACAGGAAGGCCAAATGCTGTAATAAAATTCAAAGTACTAAACAGATTGCCATAGTACATAAATCTTTCACGTTTATAGTCGCAAATTCAACATTTTGTTTTGGTCAATAGAACCTGATTGAACATAACAATTCAGTATTGCGTATCAATAGCAAAAGGCGTGATCAATACACAAATGCCAAATACTGCGCGTTATTTCTATTACGGACCGGTTTTAAGGTAAAAACAACATAAACCTGACATTATTATCGCTTTCTGTGCATTTGTGTTCACGTTGTTTTGTACCTTTGTCGTAATATCTTAATTTAAGATTATACTTCGCGAAACTGGTAACTTTCGAAACCTTGCAGCTGATGGCATTCGGTACTTAACTGCGGATTAAATTGAAATTACCAATGGAGATACGACTGTAGACTCATTTTAAGCAAAAGATATTATGGCCGATGATGATGGTTGCACTAATCCAGCAGTGTAGAACAACAAAGTCTAGGTGTTTGGCAAAATATAAGCAGACAAAGCAACTGCAGGTGAAATCAGTCTTCGTGTACCATCACTTAAAATGTACTGAACGGATTTTAATGATACTTTCACTGCAGTACATGCCTACACTACTATATCACGTAATAGCTGAAGGGATATTGGCAGATTGCCATCCTTAACAAATCGTAAAAGTCGATAGAATTAAAGAAAATAAAATATATATAATAGCAGATGTATGAAAACTCACAGCTACAGTTTAAGCGACTTCCTTTCTCTCATTTTTAGTTTCATGTGCTATTTTTGAATTATATCTCAGTTTATAATTTTAAGAATTAGAAGATTCATGTTAGATATTGCAGTCTATGGATATGATTTCATATCCATAGACGGATTTACAATAAAATGCTCATAGCAAAACAAATTGAGCTACTTGATTTTCAATGTTAAAAGGTCATTTTATTCGTAGGTTGCACAATATTTTTAGCTACGATGATCAACATGCATTTTAAACCGACGTAAAACATGAAAAAAATATTGCATTGGCGCCAATATATTTTGTATGTCTAACCAGAAATATAATGTTTAACTCTATTTAGGTGTATTGATGATGTTTTCTGGAAATGACTTTTGTTATCTTTGGTTTAAAATTGTATTCTTGGATGAGCGGTATTAGAACTACTTTCAACATACCAACTCTCATGAGCGAGTCTAGGTTTTGAGATTGAGTTGGCAATCAATGCCATTAAATTCTAGTGATATGTGAAACATCTCAAGATATGACCCACGTGGTAGGAAAACCGTAGATATTGAATTATCTGTAATTATATTCTATTTGAATGCACTTTGCTGCAATTTGGTAGAATTTTCGACAATTTCAAGAGCTTGCTTTCAAAATTTAGGTGGACAGAAATATCTCAGCTCTAATGTAAAAGTAAATATGTGCTCAAAATACAAAGTAAGTTCGAGCCAGACCGTTTACCGACTTTACTTCAACATTTACATAGTAATAAGCGCCGGCGTGCATAGATTACGCATTTTATAGCCGTCCTCTACTGCGATCGTGTATTTCGCGAGCAAAACACGTCGGCCATCTTGATTCTTGAAGTCACCTATTCCATATTCAATTCAAATTATTACACCTGACACCGGTTTCGCCTTCCTACATACAGTTGGATTATTTTTATGATAAACCAGTTTTGTTAGGAAGTGTGTATCACGGTTCCCGTTCAAAATTGCCGCCATCCCAAATTGGGAGTAACAGATAACAAAGAACGATTACGTTTTGTTCACGCTCCAATTTATATGCACCTACGAGTATTTCGAATTCGGACAGTTACTTTACATTGAATTGATTATGCTTTGTGTGCAAAATATTAGCTTTGCCAATAATTATGATAGCTGTAAAACCTTGCCATATCGTGAAAAACAGGCAGGTAATAAAAGAATAAGCACAAGATAAGTTTTATCTTGTTTGTGCAAATGTGTGTAAAGTACTTAAGTATATATCTTTGTTTAAATAAGTTAAACACTGAAATAAAGTCATGTAAAAATAGACTATAATTAACAAAGGATTGTTATGAACGCAGAACAAAATGTATAAGATATAATTTAAGCAAACTTTTAAAATAATTTAGAAATGAATACTGCCGTGAATAACAAAATTTGTATCGCGGTACAACTTAAGTATAATACTTCGCCATACTACCTATATCGTCAAGGTAAAACTAAAAATTCAAACGCGCAATAATATTTCATTGGTCATTGATAGTGCGTAACTGCGCACAACGCACTCCTGAAAAATTTGGTTCAGTAATCTTAGATACGAAAATCCTTACATTTCTATTTATTTTCGCTGATACATAATCCCTACGTGACGTCACAAGATAGAAGCTATCAATATAAACCGGATAGCAACGAGCGATATAAGTGAATTTGCGAAAATTTTGCAAGCAAGAGCGATTACCTACCGTTTTGATGGATTTATTTATCTTTATGAAAATTAACTCTGGTTTTGCGTCTTTAATTGTTAGTAATTAGTTCCTAATCTCAATCAGCGATTACGCAGCTAGCTTCTTGAAAAATAAAAGTACTGCTTAAAATTATGTATATGTTTTACTAAAAACCATTATCTTGTCAAGCAAGCCAGGTAGTTACTCATTCAATAGAGACAATCATGTAAAAATTTTTTAAGATATCCTTAATAAGTGGCATCCATCTTGCTTTTTGTGGAGCCTCTGGCGGTTAAAGTCCGATCTTTGAACGGGGCACAACCGGTTGCTAGGTACTCGTCATGAATTCATGTTAGATTAGATAGGTGCTACAAAAAAACGGACGGATTTACAATTCGGGTCACCTTTACTGAAGTGCTCAAGTGAATACTTCTGTGAAGGTGAAGATATATGAGATAAGGGTGTATGGAAATTCTCTGACAACTGGGAAGCGCAATTAAAATCTTAGATAATGTGACACACATAAGTTATTTCGAGTTTTGGACGCACAAAAAGTAGGCTGAATGTGATATTTGTTTTACGATTTTAAATAAACGTGTAACCTACTCTTATTTACGTTCTCTTTGTAGTCCTACTATTGTTTTGATAAGAGCAGTCAAATATCGATTGTCAATTTAACAAATTTTTAAACAATTACTGGCCGCATCGACTTCGATTTGATTCCAAACAAAGCGATTCATACCAAAAAACATATTCGACCTATAGAACAGCGCATATAACCTTGTATCACAAATAGAAGGTTAAAAAATCTGACTAAGCGGGCAACACCGAATAGGGAAAAATATTTTGGATTGGCGCCAAAATTCAAATATTTTACTTCGAATCCCTGTCAGCGGGGTTTTATTTATAAAATTGTGTTTCATTGATGCGAAATTGTAACTGTTACTACGGGAGAGGGTAGGCATGTTCAATTGAGAAAAGAAGAGAATTTGCCAAGTCAATTAAAATAACAACCGAGAATCCGAGATTAATGAACTTTCGCCCAGTGAGGAAAACCTTCCAGAAAATGCAGACGGTCCATTCAATAAAGAATGATTGTGTAAATATTTTCCGCATACAACACAAACTGAGAAGTACTGAGAACAGATCTCAAGTTCAATCAGTAAGTTTACCAGAAAGTTTGGACGAGTTCCAAGGAAGCACGCGGCCTGTGCGTGATGCTGACGCGACGTGGGATCTCCCACGTAACCGAAAACGAGACAGTACAACATTGTACTTTAGTCTCTCGTTGTTCCTGAAATTCAGCACAAGGTTCCAAATGACTGGCCCGTGCAAATAGACTTCAACAGTTCACATGAATTATGTCACATAGCAGACGATAAAGATTAATTTGGCGACAGTCAACGACGTTCAACGACCAAAATCCAGTCTTTGAACCTATTTAATTTCGGCAAATCTGGGTATGGCACCTCAAATCTAAGAATACCAAAGATTCTTTTGGCATATTAAAGGTATACGAGCAGTTTGTATTGCCAATGCGTGATGCAATAACACCGCACATATTTAGCAATCCCACTGCAGAAAAGAGCCATCGAAAGTGATGATGAATCTGTTAAGAGCGCCAAGATTTGAGCGCATTTGGGAATGAAGTATTGTTTCAAAACAGCCATTGTCAAAGAACGCCTTTCAAAAACACTTTGTTTCGGAAAACAACAGATATTTTTTCTAAGACTATAACTTTCTGATGAACTATTGAAAACGTAATTACTCATCGCTAAAGCTAGAAGTCCTGAGACAAATGGTGAAAGAGTAAACGATTCAGACGTCATTAGAGTAATGACAAGTCTATTTTTAAAGGACGTGACAAGACAGTAGTAAAGAAAAAAGTTGGGCGTGACTATGAATTGAAAACTAATTGGTGCGATCATCATTAGCTTGTCTTTGAAGAGAATTGGCAAAGTGTTCCGAAGATCCTTAAAATTCCAAGAATTGAAGATGCAAAATAATAGTGACTTGAATGACACTGCGCTTAGCAAATTGCTTGGCTGTTAAATAATTATAAATTCCGAGTAGAACTGTAACTTGCTCCTTACCTTGCGTGCTTAAGACCACTCGTGTGCCAAATTGGATCTTGTTTAGCTTGAGGTAGCGATTTATTCAAGACCATATATTAGTTATATAATTACGGTTATTTCTGACGAAAGATATTTACTAGGAAACGGTTATGTGGGATAGTTTTTTTTTACCCCTCACGTTGAAGCACTTCAAGTGAGAATTTCCTAATAAGCGAAAGCACTTGTCAAAATTATTTGAAGTCCAAAATAATATAATTACAACTACATGTTTCTACGGTAAACATTTAAACAGCCGAGTTCAAGTGGTCGACCTACTTGGCTGCGACCACGTTGAGCCTTCTGAACTTTTCCAATGAGGTTATAACACTACATTTTGGTTAATTGATGGATACAACAGTTGTAGATATTGTATTGTGCAGTTTAACGTATTGTGCAAATCGTTCTTGTTCTAGATCTGTTAAATTCTGTTCACGCTGTTTTTGTGTGATAGCTGTTTAAATTCGCTCAGAATTTGCCAAAATTAGGACTCGAGTACTGAAATACTTGACATAATTACTTTTATCGCGGGCGATTTATTAGCTGTTATTTATCTAAATGTTTATCATTTTCTCTTTACTTTAAACATTGCCGCAACTATCCGTTGCCACAAAATCGAGTAATTCTATCTGACAGAAAACGCCAAGCAATTAACATAACAATATGAACATTAGCTGTCCCAGTACTGCGCCTAGAGTAACTCCGCTAAGTAGCTTCAGTTGTACGCAGTGACGATCACGTATGCACTCCCCACTAGCTTACCGGTTCGCCTACGGATGTGTCGAGGTGGAAACTGCACGCGACCACCACGTGCTCTCTTTCAAACGCAACATTTAATGTACACAACGTTATCATAAGCTTTCGTCAAATCTTTACAAAGTCCTTCTAGAACAATGATTCTAACTAAATTCTAGGTTATCACTTCTATTTTGATCACAAACTCTTAGGAGATAAAGGAGTTCAGTGAACACAATAGTCGTGCCATGTTTTTTTTGTGAGCTTGATAAGTTATCAGATGGAACCTTTGCTCTCTTCATGACATTAAAATGACTTTGTAATTACATGTATATGAGCATGAGATCCGGTTTTTATCAGTACAAGCAATGAACGATAATTTTATTGATACAACGATTAAGTGTGATGCACAGACTGATTATGATTGGATTGGTTGTTAATACGGGGCGTAATAAATTGTCCATTTAATACTTGTATCCAGGCACAGATAAAGATCAGAAGTGAATTAATTAGTTAGTAACTAGAATTACACCGAAAATAATCGGTTTCGTCTTCGATTGAATATTTCTGACTTGAAAACATATACTATACCATTGATTTTCTGAAAATTATATTAGGCAAAAATATTAACCCTTCTCAATTCATCTTCATCTTCATCAACTATTTTCAATTAGATTTGGTTTGCTCTGCAAACCTAATTGAAAGTTGTCGCCGCTTTGTACTGACCCAAACCTGCTGCTAAACCCATCTTGAATAATGTTTATAAAATGAAGTGACCACATTCAAATTGTAATACCTAACATTTGAAGGTCTCCATACTACGCCGTTAGATTCGCCTATCAAACATTATACCCAAAACCAGTTTTGAAGTATATTTAGAAGTCATTTGGAAGAATAACATTGGAAAGTGTTGAAGACAGCCATTATAAAGCACACTAATTTAAAAATATTTCGAAGCAAGTGTGAAGAGTTACAGTGTTTCATATCTTATCCCTGAGTCTAGTATTCAGTGGAAAACCCCTGATATAATAGTACAACTGTGGAAAATGAATATGATTTGTAAGGTCGGACTGATAATACAGTCAAATCTATCATAGTACCTATTGATATTATAAATTATAGATAGAGGAAAATCCTTGAGTCATGATTGTAAAGCACAGTTAGAGAACCCCTTATTTGGGTGGCAACTGGCTACGGTTTGTAGCGAGGAAGGAAAGCGGAAGATAAAGCTATTTCATTTTCCTCCAAGTATCCTTCAACTTGGAGGAAAATGAACTTACTTAAGTCCTTCTAGGTTTTTTTTCAAGTGTTATGTAATTTGAAAACGTGTCACTTATCTTAAGTGTCACTTATATAACTTAATTGGCTTGCCTATCAGAAAATTATCAAAATTGAGATGACGTATTTATCAAAAAAATATCAAAATTTTGTAATATTTTATCAGAATTATACATAGTAACTGCGATACCCTTTTGATCTCCCTTATCTCTACCAAATGTTATCTGTGGCATGTAATCGATATAAAAAAGTTAGTTTACATCAGTCGTGCAAACTTTATCTGCAGTAGGTAGTTGTAGATTACCAGCTAACTTCTCATTGATCTTCGGAAGTAAGGCTATCAGGGGTCAACGTAAATTGTTTCATGTTAAGTGACGTTTATTATCTCTTAGTTACTTTGTAATTATTAATAACAGCAATAATATGCCAATATTTTATATTAACAGCCTAGCTTTGTTTAGAAATGATAGGCAAAGTGACATGTGCTGTAGAATAACCTATTATAATGACCATCAAAAACATGTTTTGATGACATTAATAGACATGTTTTTTACTTTATTAAATGCATTATTATATTCAATGACTATTTATGCTCTGATGCATACACAATACTATAATTAGCTCAATCAAGTTGGACTTAATACAATATTGTCACGCACTGTCGCTTGCTAATTGCTATGATTCAGTTGTATTTTACAATCACTATCTTAATATAATTAAATCTGGTGAGAATAATAAGAAATTACTAGTTGACGATTGTGAAGAAGCGATGATCGAATGGAACTTTGACCAGGAACTGTTGAAATAATTTAATCTTAAGTACGTCATCCGATTTAGTGAGAACTTTTCGATCGAAGGGATTTCCCACGAGTCAGTAACTATGGAAATATCTGCCACACATACGATTATAATAATATGTAAGTCGGTAGTTTTTGGTGTGACTATAGGTTATTTCTGATTGAATTAAGATAATCAGATAATAATGACGTAATATTCGAATATTTGATTAACGATACCACCACACCCACTTTACATAGGTAAGTATAATTTTAAATTAGTGCGTAGTATTTCAATCAATTTAAAATCGAACGATGTTTTTTTGTAATCCTTTAAGGCGATTATCTATTTGCTTACCAACAGATGTTTTTCAAAAACACAAGTGCTAAGCAACTTAATACGCACCGATAAAATTCTAATCAGTCAAAGCATTTTTGTTTTTAAAAACAAGTGAAGTTCTATCTATGGCAAGGATGGATCCATTTAGATTATCATTGCAATTCGATATCAACCGCGTTCTGATGTACTCAATACATTTCACCTAGATATATCAATTATGATTATTATTGGATATTGAACTTAAGCTTTAACGAGCATGATTTACAACATTTTTTACGTCAACACCATGACATCTAATGGATTTAAACTTTGGATCTTTGGGAGGACGTATTACAACTAGCATATCGTCAGTTTCTTCATAAACTTAATAAGAATTTAGATAGATACAATACGTTTCAATCTCCTCTTTGTTGTCTTTAGGATCTGCTACTTTGTTTGCTATAAGAGACACATTTACAATTACAATATTTTTATTACCATCAAGTTATTTTAGGTATAGGTAAGCTAAGGCTAAGGTATAGCCTTAGAACCTGGATTCCAGCTACATTTATTAATTCTTAAGGTCAGGTAATTAACATCGTCGCAGCCAACGGGTGCACGTTGCGGCGTCGTGATTGCAAACCTTGGCTCACATTGCTATTAACTTCGCATACTCAAACGACCTGATTTTTACTAATGCTTTACAATCAGTTGGGTTTACCGACGACATGAATTCTTGGAAGATGATGTTCTTGAATGTCATCCTGATACATCCAATAGATATTTTGATGTGAAACTTCTGTAGCCGTGGGTAAAACCGATTGTTGGCGTGGCGACGCATCGCCACGCTATACGATGGTATATATAGTCTATATGTATTTTTTTCATTATGCCATATTTAGTTCCTGTTGTAACCTGTTCTTTCATGCATATTACTTGTACAAAATATTTTTTTTAATTTGAATTGCTGTCAAGCCTCCAGAACCATAATTGTGGGCTGGATCTTGTAATGGGCTATAAGCAGATGCACATGGATGTATGGAATGTATCATATATCCTTACCACATCTGGACTTTGGATGAACAAGCGATTGCAAACAGATGTGGGGAATGTTTTCAGTTATTGGGTTGCAATTCTGAAATATTTACATGAATAGGTATTTGCGATGGTTATCTTATTTAGTTATAATATATTCCATTTCATTTAAGTTTCTGCACATCGGGCTATGGGCCATTGTTTTAAGATATAATGTACGCTCTGTATTCGTCTCGGGCCAATTAATCATACCTTTGTAGTCGAACAAAGATACAAGCAACTTATAATTGAATTATTGGAATACATTACTTTTTAAACAATAAAGAACGTTATTCAAAATTGTTTTGTCTTATTTACACAGTCGGCAACTTCTGGACAGATTTGAGACAATTTTTTTAATAAAACACGATAGTTGTCTTACGAAAGCGGTTTTTTGTCAGTGATTGAAGTGAAAGCAAACGGCAACCCAGGGCAAGCCTCCACTTATAATAGAAACAAACGAACAGTGCTTATTGTTATCCATATATGCAAAGCCATAACATGACCAGGGAAACATAAACTACTCGAAGGATATTGTGACAAACAATGAGACTGTTACACAACGGAGGCCGATGATGACGTGAGGGAACAAAGTCCACCGTACCAATTGGAAAGTTCAACATTGGAAGCAATACGTTTGCGCCAACTATTTGGTCTAAATTGTTGGTTGGAATTAAAGTTAAGAAGGCCAATTTGATGAGTGTGAAATGCAAAATTTTGCAACGTTGCCTAGGTCAACAATTTTAACCATCATTAACATCTTTACAAGTAACTTAATCGTTGTTCGCTAACCCAATTCCTACTTCAGCAAGTCAGTTAAGAAAACTTGGACGTTGTTCTAAGTCATTAGTTTGATTGAATTGCGCAAAACCACCGTTTTGCTGAATTATGCAATGCCATTCCATTCAATTTTGACGATGTCTATCTAGCTACTAGCTTTTTGCCCGCGACTTCGTACGCGCATATCCTGTTCCCTAAGAATTTCCCATTCCCGTATAGCCTATATAGCATTCCTCATGAATGTGGTGGCTTATCAATACGAAAATAATTATTAACTGTCGATTATTGTGGTTGTAATAAGGCGATTTTCAAAACACGAGTATGAAAACGTGAATTTGAGTCAAAGAATTACCTATGGTTTTTTCGACCACATTAGCCTTTTCGGGGACGACCGGTAATATTTGCTTTTAATTTGGTTTAGGAAAATGGCCATTTTTACTTTTTGGATGGCAAGTCATGAAAAACTTCATTATGATCGTAATCTTTATAGCTTGTCAGCATGTTGCAACTTTGTGTTGTTTTTATGTTTAAAATTGTATGTCTGATCTTGAGGTTTGCCTTTAGTCATTACCTTGAAGCGCCCTCGTTAGAACAATGCCCAAAAATTGTTTTTTTAAACTTACAAAAAGTAATCTTGATCTTGTTTGGACACGGCTATAAAATTAAAGATTTTTGCTCTGCTAAACGTTGCAAGAATATAAATAAGAACCTCCTTTGTCTGTGTATTAAGCTATAAAATATATTGGATATCGTTAAATCGTTACGTGAACTCATATAAAGATCCAAGTACATTTTAAAAATAACAGATGATCCAATTAACCTCTTTAGTGAGTAATGTAATAAAGCCACCACGTGGAGACACACGAGTTAAATATAACTGTTGGAGTTTGTACTCAATGTTTCTGCCTTGGTTCCTTCGTGATTCAGGGAGATACAAACTATATGTGAAAGGATATAGAGTTCAGTACAGTTTGACATGATTTTTGTTGAAACTGAAACTGAACTGTGAGTTTTGAAATTTCTAATGAGTAGGTACTACGATACATTATCGTTGGGCAGCGTTTATTACTTTCTTTAAACGGTCAGCATTGTTTAGAACCAGCAACTTTGCTACAAAACTTCCAACAAAACGATTGGGTAGGTATTTTCAGATTTGATCCGTGCAATTGACCCATAGTCTGGACAATTTACTCACACAATACTCCCTACATTGAGAGTCCAAAGGTTCATAGATTAAATTCAACTATAAAAGCAGAATAGTATTTGTCACGTGAAAAGTTAAGGCGGTACACTGAAAAAAGATTCGTATCCCGTCTCAACAAGGTTGAAATTGTGTTTTCAGGTTGGAATCACGCCGTTTGCACGTGCGCGGGCGCACGGTAGAGAGTCTACAGCTGTTGTTCAAACAGTGGACTTTGGACCCGAGCTCACATCACCGGTGTAACCGCGTGAATAACGTGTAACGATCCGTTCATTTGTTTGGAGATATTTTGATTGAGTCATCTTTTACTTCATCGGTGGGTTATCTGTAGCTATGTGTAAAGTTATCGTGTTCCGATCTATTTTACATGAGGCTTTAGTAATGTTTCGTTATGTTTATATAAAACGGAAATGGTGAAATTAGGTACCTATTAGTACGCGTACATAATTGTCTTGATCATTACGGAGATATTTTTTTTATTGTTCTTTACCACTTCAGTTGAACCGTGAATATAAAAATCGGGATAAAATTGGAGATTTTTAGGTCAAGTTATAGGTAGGTATCTTTTCTTGTTTGTAAGAACTAGTTTTAGGGTATCTGTTGTAGACAGGAGTGCAGATCAGAATCATAATTTTTTAACTTCGTCAATCGTAGGATTTGTAGGTCAGTGCTCTTACAATCCACTGTTATATTAATAAGTATGAGTAAGTTTCTTACGTGACGAGACTCACGAGTGGATGTATGTATATCTAAATATACATACATATACATATATAAGTAGGTATGTAACGTATCTATATGTATAATTATATTCATATACAAGCAATAATGGATTTATTTGCACGTTGCCTAACCTAACACAGTACCTATGTCAATAATGCTCACGTGAATTTTAGGATGCTCCATCTAAATTGAAAATTAGTAATCAAGAATCCGCAAATAGAATTGTGATAGCCTTAACTGGAATTGAAACTTAAGTTGATAAAATCAAGTACTGGAGTACTTTGTATACCTACTGTGTTGGCATAAGTTGTACCTACCTACCTATGTTGTCGTAGCGTACTTTCAGATTTAAAAAGTAAAGATACCTACAAATCTTGTGCAGTGTATGGGTAACCGCACAATCATAAAATAAGTCGAATGCGAAGTCCTCTTTAATGCAGCTACCAAACTCTCTTTAATTCAACTTTAATCTCAATAACAAAGAGAACAAAAGACTAGTAGTCTAGGAATAGACAAAATTAAATTTTGCAATCGTTACTTAATGTTGCAAGTCTGTTCCCACCTTGTTGCTATGCTCAATGCGGCATTTCGCAGATTTCCTTTGCCTTTGTTAAATCACCAAAACAAAAAGATTGCCCTAAATTCAAAATGCATCGAATTTATTGTGTGGAAACCAGCCAGCAGTGCGCCAAACTGGCGGCGGCAAAACCAAGCAAAAGATTTAAAAAATACGATTAAAAAGTAGAACCACGTAAATCGGCTTGGTGGTTTCTATTCAACCATGACCATTTTAACACCTTGAGCCTTTTGAAATAAGCAATCGAACGATAATAATATAAGAATGATACGTTTATTGCATTTCGTAGCTATCACGAAGGTAAAACGTGTAGAATGCCATTTGCCGGGTCCAAAGTCCGCAAGGTAAACTGACGTCGCCGTCGCGTCGTCGAGCTAACGTGTCTCGAACAATGCTTTTGTTAAATTATAAATGTTGAATTAGTTAACCGATGATATTGTCACTAACCGGCTTCAATTCTAATAATAATTTTAGTTTAAATATTTATCCCATATGTTAAAATTATCAAGTTACGTCCGCAAATCGTGATGTTCCTTAAACATTTTTGGCGTTTTTTGTCTATACTTAAGTAGCTGATACTTATTGCTATTTCTTTGTTAACACCCTAAACTGTTATTGTTAACATCAAGAGAAACTTTTTGTTTACTTAGTAAACAACTAAAATTCAGTAAAATAAGCTATATAAATTTACAGTAAATAGAGAAGTACCTAAGTAATATGTTGTAATAGTTGTGTTCTTACCTTTTCAAGGCAGTCCTGTCCAATTGCATTGGGTTCCACTTTGACTTCTAAAATCACAGAATTCGGCTGGCTAACTAACCACATTTTGAAAATTTTTTTGAAGAAAACCGAATAAAATTAGATAGTAAAGGAGGTCGAATTGTTATGCGTTATTTAATTCCGCGCTATAAAACACTTGGTCAACAATATTTATCTCACTCGCGTAAAGAATTTATTTAAAAATGTCTTTCTTAATTCGCTCTGCGGTATGTTTATCGCGTATTCTTTGTGGAAGTAAAACTGTGAATACTCCCAGACGACGGCCATACTACGTTAAGTTTGCCTCCGAAATGATAAAGAAAACAGTGACGTTACACACGCGGGGGGCGCGGACTCTGTACTTTAGTGTTAATATTTGTGAACTAAAAGTGTTGCTTCAACATACATCACTGCTTTGACACTGCTAAACATTCGTGAAAGAGCGAACCAATACATCAATGTATAGCACGCTATGCGATGTCAGTGAAACACCAACAGTTTGTATTCGCACGGAATTGATGTTTTGTTTCGTTTAAGCGCTGGGCCAAGAGAGAGATAGAGCTATCGGCGAACCCTCAACTTGTTATTGACATGAATTTCTTCATTCTTGTTGAATATTATTTACCTTTGTTAGACTTATTTTTTTGGTAGGTTTATATAAATATATAATATACTCGTACAAGATTATCGTATCGTATATTAAAAAAAGTAAAGACCCAAAACAAAAATCATAACGTGATTTTTGACAAAAAATTGAAGTTGCTTTGTAAAATTGACGTCATTAAAAATTTGAATTTGCCGCGAAATATAAATTTCTTACCACAGGCAATAATATCTCACACACAAGTTATAAGAGGTTTTAATAATAGACTGTTGTTTTTTCTAAAATTATCTTTTATTTTGAATTGTTATAGAAAACCACGAAAAAAATCATTAACTATTATTTGGAATAATACAATATGGGATTTTTAAAATCTTTAACGCTTTACACGCCATCTAGTTGTACAATTAAGTACTTACAGTCCACATCATTTCACATAAGTTTCAACTTACGCAAATAAGTTCACGAAAAACTTATTGATTCTATATTTAATAAAAACAAATTCATATAAGTTCCTGTTTCATTGTTTTAGGAAATAAAGTTAGATTTAGCTATAATATCTTAACATTTTAATTAAACTTTAATTTCAACTCCAACAGTTCTAGTTTTAGGAAAGCAATAGTTCCATTCCACGCAGAAATACAAAAGCACGAGTCGCTGACAGCGCCAATCGTGACAACATCGTGGAACTAAATTAATCATATGACTTTCGTCACGACAATCTGCTGCGCCTATTGATTTGTGCCTCGGTCTTGATTCTCGCTCGACATAAATTTTGTGTGTATCAGAAATGGCGAGTCAGACACAGGGAATCCAACAATTGTTGGCAGCTGAGAAGCGGGCTGCCGAAAAGGTCTCGGAGGCGAGGAAGCGTGAGTTATTTTTATAGTACTACGTATTTTACAATTAGCCTTGTTTGTACGTTTCCACTGCAATAGTTGCCATTTCTGAGCATCAAATCCCGTTTCTAGGCTCTAATTAGGCTCTTATTTGAAGAATCTTGATGTTATCACGATTTCTGAGTGGTAAGATTTCGTTCAGGGCGTGATCACATGATTTTTTCTTTTCACCCGCTGCTTGATGACTGAATCGAGTGATAACAGCATCTCTGCGCCCTTATCATCTGATTCGAAGTAGTTTTTCTTTGATTTGGAAGATATTTTAGGTCTTACGTCAGTTGCAGGGTTTGTGGTGCAGGATTTCAGGTAATAATAGTTCTAAATGGAAGAATGTGCAAGGAATAATAGATATACTTACTTACTAGCTATCTTCAGAATCTTGAAGACATGGAACAGAAGAGAACATACTTTCTTAGCTTCTAGTCATGGAATTTCAACCGTGCATGCTATGTAAATTAATTAAATCTAGATTCTCCAGTATTACCTATGACATCATAGTGTTCCTTGACTGTGAACACTGAAAAACCATATGTAAGTCAAAATTGTTGAAATGTAAGTATAAGTATTTTGTGTAAATAGATCATGTCTCCATGGTATGATTTTGTCATTTGGCGTACAGGGAATGCGCTTGCTTGTCATGTATATGTGACAATGGCGTTCAAAAGGTTAAAGACTGGGAAGCTGCTGTTAGTGTCTTGAATTATGTCATCAAAAAGATAAATGTCATTCATTATTGTCTGTAACAATACAGACAAACGTTTGAAAAACACCTATATGATTAGAAGATATTCATGCTTTCAAAACCTTGAAATTTCTTACCTAAGAAAAGTGTCAAATGTTTCAAAATGTTATGTATTCAGTTCAACTGTTTAAAGGTTACTATTTAACAGTTTACTACATAGCATTGTTTGATGAGCCTGTTCATCTTCCCTATGCCCCTTTCACATGTACCTTGGGGTATGTGCTTCACAGTTACTTGTTTTTACTTTTCTTTTGTCAACCGTCACACTAACATTCATTACTTTTCATATCACTCCCCACTATATCCATTCATCTTTTCCCTTGTCTATCCTCTGACCTATCTGTATGTAGGGCTGTTGTCCGCAACTCCACATCCAAACGCATATTTTGTGTACTTAACTTATGACCTTTAGTAAACTAAATAATTTTGTGTTACAGGGAAAGCTAGGCGCCTTAAACAAGCCAAGGAGGAGGCCCAGGATGAGGTAGAAAAGTACAGAAGCGAACGTGAGAGGTCCTTCAAAGACTTCGAGGCCAAGGTAAGGCATAAAGAGTCCCATAGGTTGTTAGGTGGTTGTGGTATTAGTACAAAGCTAGACTTGAACTGATTATCCTTAGTCTTACTTGTAGTTAGCAAATTTATATATGTGTGAATAATGTTGGTACATATTTTTCAAATGGTGAATGAGAGTGAGAATTTATCAAATAGCTCTAGTGCCTTAGTATACCAGGGTGAATTAGGATTTGGCCATCCACACACAGTTTAAAAATTCAAACTGTATGTGGTGAGTAATCTCCATAACCACTAGTACTAGATTTTTCTCCATGTATACAAAAGCTCACAGAAATCTCACTTTTATAAAACTAGTAGGCTAGTAGATATTGATTTGATTATATTTCCCTCCAACAGATTTGACAAATATTGCTGGTAGATGATGTTGTTATATATGTCACCGGAAAATTGCAAACGCCGTAAGATTGTAAAATATCGCGTGAAATTGTAAACTATTTTTTTCTTAATAAGACGGATATAATTGGAAGCTATTGAATTTGGATGGGATTTATTGTATACAAAACGATTTTATCATAATATGTCGAGAAATCATAATCTAATAAAGATTTATTACAATCTTACGGAGTCTGCAATTTTCTGGTGACATATAAATAGATATCTTAGATAACGTTTTGTTGCTAACTTCACATCATAAGATTTTGAGTTAGGATCAAACTTGAATTTAAAGTCGATAGATAAAAAATTAAATCTTAAATACAGTAAAATTATGATATTTGACCTTGACGACCCCCCTGTTGAAGCTATTATAGTAAACAGACTCCAATAGACAATTCTACGCACTATGAAAGTATTCTAAAAACGTTTTGTGCATGTAGGTGGATGCCGATATACAGTGACCATAGTGCGAGTTTTTAAACGACTGAATACGCGGCGTCTTTTGACAATAATGGAAAACCTTTTTTTTTTTTCATACAATATGACATAAGCGAACGTTTACGTAACGCGATCCTCTGATGATACATCGCCGATGAAGTCTGCCGTTTGTATAAACCTTGACTCTAACCAGCATATTTGTTCTGCCTCCAGCACATGGGTACCAGGGAAGGCGTCGCCGCTAAGATCGATGCTGAGACCAGGGTTAAGATCGAGGAGATGAACACGATGGTGATGCATCAGCAAGAGGCGGTATGTATCATATATCCCAACCACCAACCTCAGGATTTGGCAGAGGGAAGCTTTACATATACAACATGCAAATCGGCTGTTCAGTAAATTTTGTCGAGTTCAAAATTAAAAAATGTTTGTGGTGTGTGTTTAATGTTTTTTTTCTATGTCTGTAGTGTGTTCTTCAAAATTAGAGTGAACAGGCTTCTTCTGGGTAAGCTCGCTCCATCGTCGACTTTGTCTCTGTCATCTATGACCTAGACTAGAGTCAAGAGCAAACTCATATCAAATAAAAAAAAAAGATATGCGCACATAAATGTACTGAACAGTGGATTTTTTTGTTCGCGATTTCGGTTTTGGTCCCAAAGTCAAAGTTGTTCATAACGTTTATTCTGTAACACGTTGTAGAGAGAGTGCACAGCGTCGACTATGCCATCTAGTTTTGAATTTCGAAACTTATAAGTAAAACATACATGACATTGACGCTTCTGTGCTGCCACCTATAGTACAGACGCCAGCACGTCAAGCTACAACAATCTGTCAAATTTCTTTGATAGATTTTCAACTTTAAAACTGAAGTATTAAGTTCAAAGTTGATTGGGAATATTTGACAGTTTCGGGTAGCTTGATGTGCTTGATGTCTGTACCTGCACGCTCCGTTTAGGGGAACGTGCACGAAGTAGACTGTGCCATCTGGCGTTGAAAATTCTAAACTTCAAAGTAAAATATACTTAACAATGATGCTTCAGTGCTGCCACCTTTAGTTTCTGCTCGTTCCCAATAGTACCTACCTTTTTAGGGTTCCGTACCAGAAGGGTAACCAACGGAACCCTCTTACTAAGCCTCCGCTGTCCATCCGCCCGTCTGTCTGTCTGTCAGTCAGCGGGCTGTATCTCAAGAACCGTAGTAGGTAGATAGTTGTTTCACAGTGTGTATTTCTATTGCCGTTATAACAAAAATAATCAAAATTTAAGATGGTGCAGTGTGCAGATATCAACAGCGTACTGGAAACGATAAATATCTGCACACTGCACCCTCTTAAATTGTTATAATTTGTTGTCAAAATAATATTGGTATTATTTTTAATGATATGCTAACATTTTAAGTTTGTGACACATAAGGGAGTTATATTAAAATCTAAAACACTCATATTGAGTGTGTTTTATCTTTTAACATAACTCCTTCATTACAGCTGATGTTTAAAAAAAACATCAGCTGTAATACACCAATGTCTTTGTTTTGACTGGTGCCGTATTCTGAAGTTTTAAAGCCATCATGAATCCAGGCCTCTGTCCAGTATTGTGACATGATAGGCTAGCCAGATAGATCGATGTTTCCAATGTGAGAAAGAGATAGAGTTATACAAGACTGATAGCGCTATCCCATTTTCACAACAAAATCATGATGGCATTCATACTTCATAATACGGCGTCTGATCTATTTGTGTGTGAAATATTAGAGATTGAGATATTTGCCTTACTAGCCATGTGGAATCTGAACGGTAGTACTGAAGGTCTTGAAAATGATGGAACGAAATCGACGCATTTCTTAATCTTTTGAAGCCATTGTCACGTATACATGACAAGCAAGCGCGTGCCCTGTAGGCCAAACGTCACAAATATGTGACAAAAAGTTCGGCGAATTTGTGGCTTGGCGTCGGGGGCAAACCGATGCATTTATGCTCTGGCGTTCAATAGGTTAACTATTGCAATAGATAGGGATAGAGGACAGAGGAAGGGGCGGTTTATGCTCTGCAATCACTTGACCACAGACTAATGCTATCAGAGATGTGATGGCCCCGCCTACGAGATGAATGTCATGGTTTGGCCCAGCCAAGCACTTTACTCTGTACTTATAATTTATTTTAAGACCAAATCAAGTATGGAAACCGGTATGTCCTTGAACTAAAAATTCGAAGACATGTGACATCTACAAATCCAGACTGGGTCCGTATGATGGACTCGCCACTCCCTTTCAAAGAAAGAAGGCCTGTGTCCCAGTCCCAGCAGTGGCCTAATACTACGCATCTTGGTGGAGCTAGGCTGGCTAACTTAGCCAGGACACCTACTCGCAACGGACTGAATGGAAGTCTTAAGTGCGGAGAATGGAGTCCCTACAAAACTGCGCATATAGAAGTGCACATCATCATCTTCCTGGTCTTTTCCCAAGTATTTAGGGTCGGTTTCTAGTCAAACCGGATTCAGCTGAATACCAGTATTTCATGTGGAGCGACTGCCTATATGAGCCACAACCCAGTAACTGGGCAACAAGGTACTCTTGGCCAGACTCGTGTCAGATTTTATTCTGGCTTCTGACAATCTGTAACGACTGCCAAACGTCTACAAATGACAGCCGGGACCAATTCCGAGGAACGGAGAAGTCTCGGTATTTTAAGATGGTTACCCATCCACAAACTGACCTCGGGAAGCCGCGTTGCTTTACCTTGAAGATCGACCCATGCGGCTGTTATTATTTAGCCACGGACTCCTATGACTAAAGAAGCACACATATGATTAATATGTTATTTTCTGGTTGCAGGTGATCCTGGACGTGCTGAGCCTGGTGTACGACATCAAGCCAGAGCTGCACATGAACTACCGCATCAAAGTTAATAAGTAATTGTAACACCCATTTGTCGCGAATTAAACATGTTGCGATCACCATCTAGTTGTTATCTTTATGCTATTTCTGTTATTGATAGACACTTAGGCGCGGCAGACTCCAACACGCACGAAAAACGATCACCGAAAATCGATAAAAATCGATTTGAGGCCTCTGAAACATCTTTTGTCACAGTAAATTTCGCAATAGATTTCGATATCAAATGTCAAAATCGCCAACGTATAGGTCACTTAAAATGGCGGTTACTGTCAAAAAAACGCGGGAACTTCTAGCCGTTAGCTGTAAATACAATAATTGCTTGGTTTCGCGCTATTTATAAAATAATCATTCAATATTATTATGTGTTAAGAGATCAGCTCGGTATCATTCCAAAACGTTCGAAGGTCCGAATAAGAACACAAAAAAATGTACCTATAATCTTTAAATTGTATGTTATTCAATGTTGTATGTTGAATAGAAAATATATATAAAGTTTTAAAAATGAATTTTAATGGTCTTTTCTTGAATAGTGGCGGCTTGGCGAGTGTGCAGTATTAGTGAAATATAAATGTATAACGTTTTTAATTGTTTTATTGTATTGTGACCGTTTCAGGTGATTAACTTTATGATTCAAATAAAATAACTGCTAAAAATATATTGGTTTTAATATTATATTATGGATTTTGTGGCCATTGTGTGTATTGCTTCATTGCATCAACGTTCTGTAATTGAAAAAGAGAAACTTAATTTAGATGCGCTGGTATCTATTTACTAAAATCTAAACTAAGTACATAGGTTCATACTTAATATTAAACAACAATTTGTCATTAATGTGACCATGCTAAAATGCCCATCAACTGACTTAATATTGCTGTCAACAACTAAACTGAACTGTCAAATATGGCAATTTTTCTCATATCTTAACATTCATACCCAAGTAAGATCAGGTGAGTGAAGGTCGATCTTATTTGGGATCCTCTACTAATTAGTTCATAGAAATGAGAACTCGATGGAGAGACTGGTGATTCAGGGCCAGGTGCAACGCGGCCGCACTGACCTGATACAAAAAACTACGGAGTCCTCCATGGTCCAGTATATTCGTAACGTGTGCAGAAATGGAAGTAAATTGCTTTAAGAGCAGTCCTCGGGAATGTCAACTACCCACCGAACATCTCTCTATGTAGGTACCTACCTCATCTATTCTGCGCAACCACGACCACTCTTACAAGAGTGTCCGACTAAGAAGAGAGAGAGTTCATAGAAATTATGCATTGGATGCTATAATTATGTGTTTACACAATATCAAAGGGCCATTGCATACTCGTGACTACATAGATCATACGGTCGGCCCTGACTTACTCGGATTGGGCTCTACTTTTTTTTTTTTTAGGATGGGGAATCATCAAATGACTTCTTCCGCTCTGGGTGGAGCGGAAGGGCGTGTCAGACTTACTGACTAAAACCCGTCCGTGTTTCTTCTAAAGCCCTTTGCGTTCCAGGGCCGCGGTGACTCTTTCGAACAAATTCCGCAACCCTGGCAGATTAGGCTCTATTACTACTTACGGATCTGTTATAGATCACACACAATTTTGTTAAAATACTATTACACTATAGTTGCTCTCTTATGCATAACCCATACTTTGAATTAAGCCTAGCCGTAGTACTATTATATATTCTGTGGCCTAGCTTCATGGTGAGCGTCACAAACATGACCGTTCCACCCAGACAACATAGCCTCTCCTTAGTCTGCTGCACCCTCCTGCCATATTTGTTTGCTCAGCAGCCACATAGCGACATTATAATACGAGTACCTATTACCTACTGTATCTATAAGTCGTTCAAGCGAGACACATGACAGCCGACAAGCCTAGATAATCTTTCCGTTTATGTCTTCATTTAAAAGTACCTCTGCTTGTTCTTCTTCTCGCCGAGTTCGTCGAGCCACTCGGCGATGGCGCCCACAGTGGAGAACACCGCTGGCTGGTCGGCCTGGTCGCAGCGTTTGGACGAGAACGATAACACGCCGATCAACATGCCATCCATGATCGCTGGCCCGCCGGCATCGTGCTGAAGGAATAGAGTGTAGGAGTATTTTTTTATTATTTATTTATAGTTAATTAAAACGGCGCAGGTCCAATTACATTAACTAACATAGAATTATAAAAATGAAAATAAAATAAACATTCAAATAACATACTTACAATACAAAAATTAAATTCAAAGATATACAATTCGTGGATAAAATTATTAATAATTATTTGAGTTAATGGTTTAATAAATTAAATACATCATAAACTAACATGTAACAGTGGACACCCTCGCATAATGTCTCTCACAGAACACCAGACAAGCACGCATTATTTCCTTCCATTCATCAGCAAACACATCACATTCAGGGTAGGCAGTCAGGAGGGCGTTTAGCATCTTTAGGGTTCGACATACTGGGGATTCGGCTCTAGCAACAGAATTAACAGGACAGGGCATTGACTATGGCTAGAAGTCAGCTAAATGTGGTACAACCTGAGAGTAACTTTATTGTAGCTCTGAACAAGAGACAAGTCGTCCCGCAGTAGGTACAAATATTTACTCGAGCACTTCATGACTTCACAGTAGATAGTTCTAGGTAGGTACCCATACAACGTGTAAAAAAATCTGCCAGCTGCCAGCTGTTCAGTACATTTTGTCGAGTTATGCGCGCATAAATGTAGATAGGGCTGTTTAATTTTTTTTCGCGATTTGGTTGTTGATCCCATAGAGAAAGTTGTTCATAATGATGAGTACAACGACTCCTTAAGAGGTATTGCGTTTATTCTGTTACCTATACGTTGAATAATCTGTAACTTAAGCTATAAGATAATGCTAGAAAGTATGTAATTTAAAAGTTTAAAATATATAACGGCAATTTTTTTTATTTCTAATTCTGTGAAGTAGTGTCAATCAAGTTTAAACTTACGTTACAAACGTTTTTCGGCATTGTTATGAACCCTGCGCAGAAGTTGGAACGAGTTACCAATTCTCTGTCAACAAGATAAATTAATTAGTAGGTAGGTAATAAGGTAAATCCATATTCCAGAATATTATGTAGGTTTGAACTCGATAGAAGGCGAGTGCATTGTAAGGAGAGTAGCAGGTGGTGTTGTGCAGTTTTAGACCCCTCATACCCATTTCCTACCTCGATAGGAAAAAGGCGAGACTTTAAGTATACACCTAGGTGTGTACCTATATATCTAATTAGGTAAAACATCAGCGTTAATGTCTCTGTGTATACATTAACTTGTTCTCAATGCGATATGACACCATTATTTAGGACGCAGTAGGTAGGTAAACATATTCCAAAGATTCACTCTGGAAGGCTACATGAGAGGTTAAAAGAGAGAGAGATGATGGGCCTTACTTTCCGTACACCTCTTGGCAATCTGAAGTGTCATATACCGGTAGAGTGACTTTCTGCAGCAGGACCTGACCTCCCGCGCCGTCTATACCCTGGAATTAAAAGCAACCACTAAAGGGGAGATGCTTCTAGAACATAGAATTCTAATTAGGTATTATGTACCTAATTAAGGAATGTTGTGCAGGACTACTGTAGTGACTGTCAGCCTCATTGTTTGTACCATCATCGGTTAATCGGTCTATAATATTCCCACTGCGGGAACAGGCCTTCTCTATGAGAGGGACTGAGCCGTAATCTACCAAGCAGGTCCAGCGCGGGTTGGTGGATGTCACATGCCTTTGATTTTTTGGTTCTAGGACACGTCGATTTCCGCACGATGTTTTTCTTCTCAGCTTTGAGAGCAGTGGTAATGAATATAGTTAGGTATGATAATAACGTAGGTAGGACTTTGTCTACATCTCTGTCTGCTGTCTCATTTGAAATTCTTTAACACGTTACATGTAGCCAGAAACAGGTAGGTAGTTGCTTCATGCAAAATTCATGCACAATACTAGAAATAAAAATAATTTAGATCAAACATTTTATAGATTAGCCAAAGTACGAACATCTTTCATGGGGTACTGTGTTAAATGTTAGGTACAACAAAATACCTTGTGACATATTAGAACTAAATGAAAGAAAATTTAAAACTTACATTAAAACCACACTTTGTAAACAAGCATATTACAAACTAGATGATTATATTAAAGATAAGAATGCTTGGAAACATGCTGGTCCTGCTCCATAGGACAATCGAGGGTGTAGTAGAAAAAGTCAAACTTGTTTTATTTACTGGTGTACTTTCAGGTTTTTAATATGTAATTTAACTCACACACTGATCCATTGTTTTTAATTATATTGTAAATATGTAAGTACCTACCATGCCCCTTATTAGCAAACTTAATTTTATCTCTGCTGGTATTGCTTTGTTGTACCTATTAGTATATAAGTGTGTGCTGTATAATAGTGTAATGTTGGATACATTGTGCTCACATAATAATATAATCAATTGATCAATGTACCTATGTATACAAAATATTGTAAAACTTATATTTAAAAAGAGTAACAGCTATGGAGTTTCTTGTCCGTTCTTCTCCATAAGAATCTACCTTTTGCGAATGGACAACTAGAGTCACTTATATTTTAATTTTATACTGTAAATTTGACGTTCAAAAGTGCCTTTTAATGGTCTAGTTGAAATAAATGAATTGACTTTGACTTTGACTGGTATTCAGCTGCATCCAGTTAGACTTGAAGCCGACCCTAAAAATATTTGGAAATGCGTAGCCTACGCATAAAGATTGTCATCCTTACCAGAACAGATCCCCAGCCGAGAAACATGACTTGATTATCAACGGGAACAATCCGATCCCGCGCGAAGTTTATCTTCGAGATGATCGGCTCCTTCCTTCCGAAGGTCATGTTCTTATGCAGCTTCAGCACGGCATAGTTGAACTCCAGGGTTTGCGGTTTGTAGTTGGGGTGGAAGAAGATCTCGGAGACACGCATGAGCTCGCCTCCGGACGTGGCGTTGGTGGAGCCGACTCTTACTGTGAGCATTTTTACGTATTCACGGAAGAAGCGGTTGTTGTATTGCCTGTGGATGAGAAGTTTTAAAATAAGGGGTTACCTACGTATCATTTTGTAGCTTCTGCGGCAGAAGGCAGAAGTTCTGCCTACTCCTTGGGAGGAAAGGCGTGGGGTCAACAAATGTGGTATTAAGTAGTAGTTAGGAGCTTTCATGTCTAGGAGCCCGGTCGGGGAAATTACTCCAACATGGTCTGTTTCTGTGTTCCGGCTCGAAAAAGTTATAGGTGCCGGTGTAATAAAAGACTCATAATATTACGAGACGTTCCAGCTCCAGCATAGCTTCGCATCAGCGATGGCTAAGCTATTGCCGATGTCCATAGGCGGCGGTGATTAGTATAGTCATCACGATTCACAGGTACTGATTCTTTTAGCCACCCCCTAAAAATGACCTTCAATGAAGTTTTTGGCTAAATTATGAGCAAAGAGAGGAAAATGAAGCAATGAGGCAATGCGAGGATAATATAATTTGTACCTGTGGATAAATTACTAATTTAATTTACTCCACCGCACCAGAGCTCGTTCATTCGAGCACAGCCATGTAAGGGAACTCCTCGATCATTAGGAGAATGTTGATGACTTACAGTTGCAATCAATGTGCGGCAGTGAGGACCTTGTCCCGGTCAATGACGGCGCCGCACCAGAGCTTGTTTTTGACCAGGAGCGCTGCCGTATGGAAACTCTTCGATGGGGGCCACTTTGTGTTGATGAGAAAAATGTTGGTCACTTACAGTTGGAGGCAATGAGCTGCAGTAAGGACCTTGTCCCGGTCGATGATAACGGCTCCACACCAGAGCTCGTTGTTGACCAGGAGAGCAGCCATGTAAGGGAACTCCTCGATGGTGGCCACCTCGTCAGGGTTGTAGATGCGACGGTAGCGACGGTCCAGGACCAGGCGTTTGGTGGTCGTGGTGGTTGGTTGTGTTGCTAAGAAAGAAAACACAATTATTTAGCACAAACTTAAGGCACACAACTACACAACACGTTTACAGGACAACATCCAAAAAATAAAAATGATAGATGATATGAGAAGAGGTTTTGTTCCATAACTGTTGTTTTGGGTTTTGTAGGTTGTGATTAATTTAGATAGAGCTACACACTGCTAGGATTGCGGCTACTTCATTCGGTTATAGAACTCCAAAATTACTAACACATAGGTATTTCTACCATGTGTCATAGACCCATAGTCATAGATACTTGAGTACACGAAGTGGTGACTGTTTCAGTAATGAATCAACACAAAATAAGACAGGTTAGGTCCTGCCAGCAGTTTATCAAACTCTGCCAAAGTCATCAATTCATGAAGTCATTACTTACCTCAATACCCTAAAGTCGATACCAGTTGTTTTTACAGAAGCTACCTAGGTACTCAATAAGAATAAAAATGAATTTGATAGTCAGCTAACTGATTCTTGTAACGGTTAAGAATTCAGTTAGAACAAATGTTAAGGTAAAAAATCATCCCTTACTTATCTCAGGTGTAACGACGTCAAGGGCTCGGCGGTTAACCTCGATGGGCAGGCCTTCATATTGTCTCCCCTGTATCGGCACATAGTTTTCCTCTGAACTTGGCTTTTTAGCAGGAGCTGCAATAAACATGACTTGGTCACAACACATTCTACTTAGGTACTAATATTATAAACGCTAAAAGAGTGTGGGCCGGTTTCTGAATTGGGTATTTTGTTCCCCGCGGCCGTTGCTTCTTAAAAGGCCACGGCACGCCCTCTGTGCAGACCAGGGAGTTTTATTTGCCTAAAGTTCACACAGATTTCGCTAGTTATGTAAAGAGGTCGGGACTCGGGCCTGTTGCTATCGACTAGACCCAGATACAACTGGGAAATTTCCTGTCGGAAAATCTTAATGAAAAATTGCCGTCTCGGGAGTCGAAACCGGGACTTGGCAGTAGAACTTGCCACCAATAGACCAACGAGAGAATATTTTTGTATATAAATCATGACTAACCCCGCCCCACCCTTGGAACCACACACCATACGGTACAAAATCTGAAAACTGTGTGCTTTTCTTTTTCATATTACACCTTAACCCCATTTATATTACTAGTCTCATTTCCCACCTAATCTTGTATCGCCTGATCATAAACTGGCGCACAGGCACATTTTGTTCTATTATGAACTTACTGACCTTCTCCAGACAAATCAGATAGAGAGGATAGTTCTTGGTGCGCCGTCACATAAATCAGTGAATTCATTACTATAAAAAGTACGGTCGCCATTTTCCAACATGGCGGCCCCGCCATCTTGTTAGATGAATCTGAAAACTAATTTAAAGAGGGACAGTGACTTTATGTAGATTTATACATAACTAGATATATGTACATAGGCACCTAGTTACTTAGAAAAACTAACCCCTGTCTTGCCAAGGGGAACGTCTGATTATTTATTTATTTAAACTGTATGCACTTACAAGACTGTATGAAGGCGGATTAAATGTCTTAGGCATTTTCTAGCATTCGACCTCGATCGAGTTGATGTTACACAGTTACCAGTTATTGGGTAGTGGTAGTCAGATAAGCAGTCGATTCACTCCATGTAAAATACTGGTATTCACATTCAGCTGCATCTAGTAAGACGACACCGACCGTAACATACTAACGCCCGGCCTCAATAACGTATCTACCTTTAACCAACTGTCAAATTTGAGAAGACAAAACATATTGTTTGAAATGCAAACGTGACATTTCAGCTACTGTTGGTAGCTAATTTGACAGTTGGTTAAAGGTAGATAGGTACGTTATTGATACCGGCGGTTAGTTGGGATGGATTGATTTCATGAATAAGACCAACGTAGGAAGGTAAGTATCGGTAACGACATTAATATGATGCTTCTATTTCGCAGTGTTAGGTAGAGGTGTTAATTGTACAAACGCCAGCACATAAAGCTATCCGAAACTGTCAAATTTTCCCAATCAACCTTGAACCTAAAGCGTTAGCGATATAGTTGAAAATCTATTAAAGAAATTTGACAGATTGTAGTAGCTTGATGTGCTTTAGTACGACCAGATAGAAGCGAGCGATAGTGGTAGGTATCCATCATCACAAACCGGACACGGAATTTCTTATTAAACAACCCGAGAATATTTCTTAGACCGATAAGTATCGAACCCAGAACCTCACAGTTGTAACTACCAACGTATGAAATTGCTAGTAGTACTTACTATAAAAAAATCTCTAAATCGAATAGCTAGTGGCGGATCCAGGATTGCCGATTGGGGGGGGCTTAGCAAAGTAGCAACACTATAAAACTATTGAGCTTAACGCATAACAAGCCTCTTTGGACTACTTTTCGTAAAATTTTCAAAGACTTCATTAGGATGTTGACTATCAAAGATATCTCGGTCTTTTGGCCCCTCCTTGGATCCGCCAATGTCTTATACCTATACCTACCGACCAAATACTGAGTAACGGATGTTTTTGTAACTTTAGTAGCGAGTATACGTGCTATTGTGATTACTTCATCCAATCGAGTACACGTATCCGGTTTCCTTTGAGCGTTTCCTTTTCAGTATTAATTTAGTGCATTTTAACATTTTTACACACGCACTGAACACAGGACATTTCGCTACTGTGTTACTACATGTTGCATACTATAAATGCCAAAGTAACTCTGTCTGTCCGTCTGTAACGCCTTCACGCCAAAACCGCTGAACCGACATTGATGAAATTTGGTACAGAGATAGATTAGACCTTTGAGAATAATATAGGCTATCTTTCACAAGGGCTTGAAACGGTTGCAATATAGGGTAGAAAAGTTTGTATGGGAGTCCATCATTATTGAAGATAAAACTATGAATCTTTGTATTTAGGCACTTGATAAAAAATAAATAAACCTTATGATCAAGAGTTTTTGAAAAATTTGTATCTTTAGTATCTTAAAAAAAAAAATTATGCCCAAACTAATTACTAATTAACTATTCCACGCGGACGAAGACACAAGATAGTTTCTAATAATTAAGTTATAAAACATACCTAATTTCAAATTGCAGTCATTTGAGAACCTACACTGATTTAGTTTCAAAGTTAACTATATTTTCAATTCTGGAAATCAGCGTACCAATTTCCACAAGCAATAAAAAAAAAACAAATAACAGAGCTTATAGAAAAATTTATTACAATATGTACACGAAAACTATAAAAATAAAATACTATATATAAAAAATTAAACGATAGACTTCCAAGTTTACACGTGACAACATTTTATGACAGAACGAGAATTCTTTTTTTAAGAAAATAATTTCGTGTTCATTTTAATGCCATCCTTTGCCCCAGCCGTAGCCACCCCAGCCGCCGAGAGACGAGCCCCATCCGAGGCCGCCCCAGCCGACGCTCACTGGGGCTGCGATGACTGGGGTGCGGATAATGGGTGCGGTGACAATTGGGGCAGAGACGACATGGCGGACAATTGGGGCGGAGACCACCACGCGCGGGATCGTCACGCCGTGGTTGATGAGGCTAGAGCTAACGGAGTAAGATGGCAGCACGATTGGGGAGGCTGGTAACAAAAAATAATAATTTAAAAGAGAATTTCTTGTGTCTGTGGACTTTCTTGCGGCCGTTTGGATCAGGGAGCGAAAACACAGCTCTCAGACGCGACGAATCGATTTAGGTTCCCTTTTGTTCTTGTTATATCTGCCTTTGCATTTTCACCCTAGGCCAAAATAGTAGCGGGTATAGGAAAGTCCACAGATAGGTATACAGCTATGTAGGCAGTGTCGGTACGGTGGTGTGTAGGCTCGATATAGCGTGTCATATATTATGTCAGAGATTCGGAAATCTGTGAATTATGTGAGCATGTACTTCGGGGGTCTGCAGGGTTGGTTAGCTATTATAGCAAGTAATATTTAGTAGCTCATTATAGTATTTAAGGCTTTTATGATTCACACAGGTACCATGCAATAAAACTGACAATTATATCAACAAACTATGTTGTAGATAGCTGTATTGCGTTAGGTGCTCACCAAAAAAACGATATAAATTATATTTTAATGCAGCCTGTTCTAATCTGTATCAGTGTGAGGGTAAGCAAACAGAACTTCTGCTTACCTTAACGGAATTTTCTATGCATGGACTTGGATTTAGTGTTCAAATAGTGTCTATAATGAAATGAGGAGTTACCGAGGCCCAGTCCCAGAGGAGGGACAGGGTTGGCGACCACCAAGCCAATCAGGGCGAGAACTAATGCCACCTGCGGGATAGAACAGCACTATTAAAATACAGTTTTAACCACCACAGAAATTACGTAAGGTTTCATGGATCCATTGGCTAAACGTCATTAAATGCTTTACTAGAACTTCGCTCTCGGCTTTTTCTGCGCAGATTTAGTACACACGATTGTCCCCCTTTTCACCCCCCTTAAAGGTTGAATTTTCTTAAATCCCTTCTTAGTACACACCTGCCTCATAAAAGGAATCCTTGTGTAAAATTTCATATTCCTAGTCCCAGTAAATTCGGCTGTGCGTTCATATTGACATAACAACGCACAGCCACAGAAACAATAAAATTCCCTTTTATATACAAGGTGTTTCAGAAGTGAATAAGAGAATCGTGTATGGAGCGATTGAGGCTAGACACTACTCTTATTTAGTTAGGTTTTGGTAGTAGTTCTAATTAAACTGTCAATGGCATCATACTATGTTCATAAAAACTCCAGAAGGACAAGTTGCAACGATCGTGACACTGTAAAGTTCGACTAATACGGGATACTGGAATTTCGATTTTTAAATTGTCATTCTCACATATATTCCAGAAAGTTCGATGTCGGTCAAAATCAAGCTCGAATAGCCACAATTTTTAGTACAGCAACATACCTCTTTAAAAAAAAACAACCGTTACTTACCGCACACTTCATGATTGTCTATTATCAGGTTTTCACAGTCTTGTAAACTGAATAACGTTTGATTAGCATTGCCCTTTTATACCGAGTGGTGCTGGTCACGCATCGGCGGTCACACGAAGGTATCCTCTGACAGGAAGCTTTACATCAGACCTGCTGCATTATACATTACTTACGAGCTGCCCTTTCGACAGTCTGTTTCTACTTTTGTAAGAGAAAAGCTGTATTTGGGCTTGAGATTGAGACATCAGTGGGTATCCCGTCAAGTTACCAATACGCATTTTTTCAGAAGAAATGTTTGCATCATTTACAAATTTCCGAGACTCTGACATAATATATGACACGCTTTACCGTCTTTTTTTTTAGGTTGGGAAATCATCGAATGACTTCTTCCGCTCTGGGTGGAGCGGAAGGGCGTGTCAGACTCTTACTGACTGAAACCAATCCGTGTTCCTTCTAAAGCCCTTTGCGTTCCAGGGCCGCGATGACTCTTTCGAACAGATTCCGCAACCCTGGCAGGCTTTGGCCCTGGCGGGCCCCGTCTTTTATGCTGACATCTCTTTGAGGCGCGCGTGAAACACAACGCGCCATCGACCCGGGCCTGGTAGTGATCTGACAGCGAGGCACCCAACGCTATATCGAGTCTACACACCACCGTACCGACACTGCCTACATAGCTGATTACCTATCTGTGCGACTTTCCTATACCCGCTATTATTTTGGCCTAGGGCGAAAATGCAAAAAATGCGAAAATACCAAGACCAAAAGGGAACCTAAATCGATCCGTCGCATAACAGCAGCATCACATCTGAGAGCTGTATTTTCGCCCCTGATCGAAGCGCATACGTTATGTTTGCCTTTCAAACATAACGTGTCAGCTATTTGTACTGTTTGTAGCTAATTTGACAGTTGGTTAACGGTAGATACATTATTGAGACCGGCCGTAGGAATGACGTTGTCTATAGTTTTGGAGTACGATAACTTACGTACGAAAACTTTTATCTTAGATTGAATTTACTTTTTATGTTTGTGTATATAGTCGATAGTTCAATCTCTGCCGGAAGCTACTCCTTATCGATTATGTAACGAACACTTAAGAGTTTTAGTCATGTACATAGAAGGTACATTTAAAATAAATATTGAAAAATTGTCACCTAAACATCAGGCGTTACTGTTTGCAGTCCTACTGAATATCGTGCCGGTATTTATACAGGGTGTTCTAGAAATACGTGGTCATATTTAAGGGTGATGTTGGGTAGCTAGCTAAAAAATATTTTTTTTTGTTTAATTTTTCTCTACATTTTCCTTAATTATATCAGCTGATTACATTAAAGAAAAAATATTTAAAAAACTTTTTTCAAAAAACTATTTCAAAAAAACTTAAAAAAAAAAACTTAAAAAAAAAAATCGACCACATAAAGACCAAGAAAGACTTTTCAAGAATTTAATTACAATTGGTGACATTTACTTTGTAGCCGGGTCAATTTAGACATTCGAAGGTATAAAAATCCGAACAAGCTGAAAATCAGTAAAATTGTTCAAAAGATAATTATAAATTAAATTTAAAAGTTCCACATCATTCCCGTGTATGGAAAAAAAATTATTCGAGGCCAAAGGTCAAAAAAATGAGTTTTTCGCGATTTTCAGCAAAACGGTAATTTGATTCAATCACAGATTTGACGTCACGAACTTTATCAGACTGCTTGAAAAGTCATTTCTTCGGAACTTTTGTCATTTTATTAGGTAGATTTTTTCCTACCCAACGTCACCCTTAAATATAACCACGCTCTTCTAGAACACGCTGTATAAACATCCTTGATGCTTGTGAATTGTATCGTTGAAACAGCTGATGCATAGTCGCGTTTGACATAGTAGATGGCTCTACTGTATTGCCTAACCAAGAGAAGAGCAAGTAGCGAGTTATTGTTTTGTATTTGCTTAAACTTCATGCACAAAGGCACAATGGCGGACTTAATCCCTTAGGCATTCTCCACCAGGCAACCAAGTTCAGAGAGTTAGGGTGTTACCACACAAATCGATCGATCGATGGTAGAATGGACTAGTCGACGTCGATCAAGAGTTTCTACTACACGTCGATCGAAATCGATCGACGTTGATTGATAGGTGTAATCGATACCCTTAGATACCTGGGTGTCAAACTCTGAACGCGCTATACCGCTAGATACCGGTATGGTTTGTTGTGTTATAGGTTTTTAATAATGTACGAGCCTACGGTGGCCGGGGATCGCCCTGCGACTCCCGACGCCCGGCGCGTCTTCTCCTGTAGCGGCGGTTGGGACGAAGGCCTTGCTTTTCCCTCGCGCGGCCCGACTCCTCCTTCGCTAGCATTATTGCTTCGCAGAAGGAGGTGACCGCTTCGCAAGCCTCCTCGCGCCGGATTATGGATTTAACCAGGGCCGGACGCGAGAGGTCACCGCCGCCGATCACCTCGACGAGGACACGGCGGTGCTCAGCCCAAGCAGGGCAGACCTCCACCGTATGAACTTGACTCCTGCGGTTGTGATTATTTAGCCACGAGCTCTTCACCTAACATATTGCACATCAAGAAACAAAATCATTCTAATATTCTGTCGCCATTAAACAATTAAAACAAACCAATTAGAATATTAATGAGTCGCACATTACAAACTAATCCGCTCGTTTTTGCTGTCCGTAGGTAATCGCAGGAACCAATACATTATCGCAGAATTGCACTATTGGATTACATTATTCATTATTCTTGACTGCAAAATTAACAACTTTGATATGTTAATTTCAATGGGGAACTTGTACAGCGTAGACTGTGCCACCTAGCGGTGCAAATTCGAAACTTCTGTCATATTAATTAACACTAAACACTGACACTTCTTGGGGTACCGTAAGTTCCTAAACGCTTCCAGCATTAGGGCTCATTAGCAGCCCAGAGTTGGAAGTTGATGGTGTGTGTGACGCCCCCGTACTTCGGTATGTAGGTTCGTACTTGTTTACATACCGAAGCACGGGGGTACGATAAGCTGTTGTTCCCGCGCCAGGGGGGCTACTCTCTAAACCCGAAGTCCGTAGTTTCGTGCTTAGTTGCGGGCGTATTCTACTCGGTATCACTTACGGACTTACGATTAGTTCCGAACCCGAACTAAGAATTAATGACAACACGATTTGACAGTAACTGTCAAATCTTGTTGTCATTAATTCTCTGTGGTTAGGTGATACGGACTAGAATAGGCCCGCAACTAAGCCCGAAACTACGGACTTGAGGCTTAGAGAGTAGCCCCCCTGATCTCTCCCCGGACGTGTCGGAATGTCATCCCATCGAATTATGAGAGCGAAGGAAGAGGGAGCGCTTCTGAGATTGCGCACACACTTGTGCACTAACGGCCCGGTCTCAATAACGTAACTACCATTAACCAACTGTCGAATTAGCTACCAACAGTAGCTGTTACGTCATATTTGAAAGGCAAACATGATAATATATTTCAACTAGGTACTGTTGGTGTTGGTTGCTAATTTGACAGTTATATCACCCTGGTCGATAGCTGGTCTCCGTTTAGGGACGACAACAGAGACTAGCCATCGGGGCGTCTAATTGAAATCAGAAGGACTATATGAATATCAATAACTAGCTTTTTTCCCGCGGCTTAACTTTAATAACAAAACAATTAATTGAAGAGAATGCGAAACACCGAAATGCATAATTGCCAAGACGATAATGATAATGATTCCGCTCTAAGAGGGAGACGGAGCAATACATAGCGAATAGCACTATCCCGTTTAAATCATCGGAATTGGATGGCATTAGCACGTCATAGTAGGGCTGCTGACCTCGTTTGTTGTGGCTGAGTTAGAAGTCGTTAAGATTGCATCATGGAGAAGCTGGTTAATTATGATTAAATACTTAACCTCCGTGTTACAGGGCCTCCTAGCATACGATGAGCCTTCAAGCTTTACTGGAAAGAAAACGGGGTTATAAAAATGTACCTACTTTTAAGAGGTTTTTTTGGGTTCCGGGCCCAAAGGTAATGTAGGATATTCAACAATAAAACAAAACTCGTCCAAAAACGGTAACATTATTTAATTAAATATTTCAGCATAAATAACAACTTAATAAAATCAAAAGACTAACAAAACGACCAAACGGAGTGGCCAACTGCGGAACTAATGGCGCCACTGTTGCACGTAACACTGGCCAATAACATCAGACATGCAAAATTGAATCAAATAAGCTACAAACAAGCCTAAAGACACAAATAAGCCTAAAGGTAGACAACACGTCAACAAATACACCGTGACATTTTAATCGTCTTACAAAGGTTGACCATTCGATGTATCCGACATTAAAATACCACCATGACTAGAGTACATACTATATACTAAGAACAATAAGATCACCATAAAGAAAACCATTTTTGTGAAACAAAAATGGTTTTCGCCGCTTCGACCGCGCTCGCAACAGGGTGTTTTATGATTCATATTATTATGAATCATAAAACACCGCACAGCGAGCGACTGCGACTTTTTTTTTCCTTAGCCCACTGCTGGGCAAAGGCCTCCCCCATATCCTTCGAGACATTCTTTTCTTGTGCCACCTCGAACCAGCCTTCGCGGTGTGCATCCAGATCATCTCGCCACCACTTTCTGGGCCGGCCTCGGCGACGCCGTCCATAGATACTTATTATTATAGAAATAAAAAATAATCATGAATGATTAGTAGTCATTTGATACATAAAGTGGGCTGCCGTTGTAAGAGGATTATGATGCCACGGTTGTATTTGGTTCCACTTATTTTAATTCGCAAAATCACGCTTCAAACGGTTTCTTTTTCAGAATCTTATCTGTCTTTAAACAATTAATGTCGTTGTTGGCTTTACGATGACTGTCCTCTTTATACGTCTTTATCCTAGGAAGAGCTTGTTGAGCTTCATAAAATACGTGGAACTAAGGATTACACCTGAAAAGAAGAAAAAACATAGCATTATTAGCGTATGGATTCTTGTTTACGACGGCTTCAAATCGCAAAACCTTTCGACATAAAAATCAGCGCATCGAAGACAAAGGTCAAGATTTTTCCGGTTAAGGCCAAAATATCGACGTATCGATATTTTAGAACGCATAGAAATAGTCTAGAAATATCGAAACGATCTGCTAATATCGAAAACAGTCTGACGATTTCAATCTTTTGTTTTCTATCCATAAACCGTGATATGTTTTGAAGGCAGATGCAGATAAGACGTTCGATTCTCAAAACTATTGGCCGGCGGGCGAAATTCCAAAAATAAGTGATGTATTATCTTATCTTACCCAATGATAAATAAACTTTATATGTGTTGGATAAGAGTCAATGTGTTGCCCGCACTATGCAATGGCGACATAAAAAAACACAACCGACTTCCAATATAAAAACCACTTCAAAGTTCAAGATAATTTTAATTTTGGAAGTCGGTGTCAAAAAACGAAGAAACTACACTATTTTTACGTGCTACTCCCCAATAATTCCAAACAGTCCATATCTATTTTAAGTGTCTATCTCCGATTTTATTATTATATATTTATTTATTAGATCTTTACGAAATTTAAATGGGATCATTTCGGAATAAACTATTTCAAATAAAAAGTATTTTTCAAATTTATCTATTAATAGCGGCGTTATACATAAAAAAAAATATAAACATCCGAATTGATAACCTCCTCCTTTTTGAAGTTGGTTAAAAAACGTAACTACCGCGATCCTATTTTCGCGCCCGTATACGTAGCCATCTTGCTCGGTAGCTTTAAAAAAATAATAGTTAAAAAAAACTAAAAAAACACGCTTTTGTAGAAAAATCCAACTAAAAAACAGAAAATAAAATTTAATAAATTTGATTAAGAATAGTGTAAAAAAGAAATTAATGTACATTATTGTTAAAAAGCGTGGGGTGCATTTAAAGTGCTTTTTAAGATATTATCAAAGTGATGATTCTTCTACTCATTACCTGTCAATAAAATGTTTATAACTATTGACACTATGCACCCCACGCTTTTTAACTTTAATGTACATTCATTTCTTTTTACACAAATTAAATTAATCAAATTTATTAAATTTTATTTTCTGTTTTTTAGTTGGATTTTTCTATAAAAGCGTGGTTTTTTTTTTTTGCTAAAGGTTAGTTAAATAAAATATGTGTGTTTTTGTGAACAATAAAAAAGTGTGTATTTATGGATAATGTTTTGCTTTGTTAGAATATTTTTTTAATTTCAATTAATTAATCCTGGCGAATCTAATTAGGATAATCGGATATTTTAATTGAATTCTTGCATTGTCATCGATCCTTGACAGGTGTGCAAAGTTTGAACTAAATATCTGATCGTTCAAAGTAGGGCAAAATCGAGCTCAAAAGCGTCGGTTACAGACAGACATACAAACATACAGGTGAAGCTAATAAAAGCGTGTTAAAAACAGCGCAAGTATTTTCGGTACTATTCGGTAGTAGTACCGAAAATACTTGCGCTGTGTTTCAAAGCTGTGATGTTGACCAGTTTCTGAAGTACTTAATCAGTCGTTTATCTGTCCGTTAACACTAGCCAAATAATGGTGTTATGACAAACTGGCTTTTGCCCGCAACTTCGCATAGCATATATACCTCATGAATTTGACTATCATAAACAAAAACAAACTCTTCCTCACCTGCGCATATATTATAACGTTTAACAGAATAAACGCAATACATAACAACTGAACAACTTTTACTGTGGGACGAACCACGACACCGCAAAAAAAAAACAACTGTTTGGTACATTTTATTGAGTTATGCGCACATATTAATGTGTGGGGCAATAGCTTTTTTTTCGCGGTTTGGTCCCATTGTAAAAGTGATTGATAAAGGTAAGTACAAATACCCCTTTTCAGGTATTGCGTTTATTCTGTTACGCATTGTCATTCTGTTGTCATTGATATTACCTATTTTATCTTATGTACTCACCTATTTCCATCTGTCACAGTCGTAATCCCATTTGGAAGACAGGCCGTCGATGGGATTGACGCGGAGCTCCAGCATTCTCCGCAGTTGTGCCTTTTGCGATGCGTTTGATAGACTCGCCGGTAGGGGCTCGAACACTGAAGAAGGAATGTCATATTATGATGCACAATACAGCACTGCATGTATTTATATATGATACTAAAAAAAACAATGATTATGACAGTAATTTGTTATGTTTCTATTTCGCTTTTGCTTTTCGTCGTATAGTTCAAGCTACGAAATTTTTTTGAAACTTCTCTTGTATAATAAACGAGGGTCCGACGCGAACCGTTATTCGAAAAAAACGCAATTTGGTACCCAAAGAGGTTAAGTATTTTACTGAAAAAAAATAAACAAAAACGTCCGTCAGATAGAGTGCCAAAAAATATTGGACACGTATTTTTTCTATTTTCCCGTGACAAAATCCCTCAAAAAACAAAAACGTGAAAAAAGCCAAGTTCCTATCCCAAAAAATTCGGCCTATAAAAGTAGTGAAATACTAGGCCAAGCATTTTAGAGCTGCAGAATAGTCCACACACATCTCTAACATGATTGTGTCTTTTGACCAGTTTTCACCAGTGCACAGAGAGCTTGGAGCTTTCCTGACGGTATAAAAATGATGAACATGTTGGACGTAAAAGAATAGTACCATTCCATTTCTTCCCGTGGGTGTCGTAAGAGGCGACTAACGGACTCACCAGCGAATTAGAGCATTCTCTGTGCATTGCAACAGCTACACTGCGATCGCCAACCCGCTTGCCAAGCGCGGCGAATATGGCAAACCACCCTTTGGAGGAGCCCTACGTCCAGCAGTAAACGTCTTTCGGCTGATGTGATGTATAAAAATGATGAAACACCCGAAAAATCGTTTTTCTTAAAAATATGACCCTATTATCAACTTGGCTACTTTTTTCTACAACGTCTATTTTAAAATCAATTTTATAAAGAAAAAGCTTCAGTAATCTTCAACTAGGTGATAGTAATAAATGAAACAAGTTTCATCAAGTTGTGATTATTACAAGCAAAGTTATGAGGGGGAGTAAAAACAGCTCGGAATGGTTCGGTAATTTACACACTGCTTGCCTTAGGCTGGAACTTGGCCTAGCGCACTACCGTGCGCCTATATATGAAGTCGATACAATGCGTTGATAACTCACGTGACGTCACGCGATGGTACACTTTTTACTAAAACGTGACGTCACCAGCCCCCATTTTTGAGCTTTGATGCTTTATCTTTTATAATTTATCGTTTTGAAATAGCAAAACTAACAGGCGGATTAAATATAATTATTATTTTTCTATTTAGTAAAATACTCTAATATCGGGTCATAATCGTTGCAAATTAAAACGAACACACTCAATTATCAAACATCCTGTAAAAATACAAATACATCAGTCCTGATCCTCGAAGTCAGGGATTTTAGTTTAAGTCAAAACCGCACATACCATAATAGTGGAGGAACATAAAGGTCCAGAAGGTGAAGGAGCAGAGGAAGAGGCCGGTCCCCACGATCACCTTCCACTGGCCCGTGGGGTGCTGGAACTCTGAGAAGGTTTGGCAGAAGGAGGCGCGGTACAGAGCCTTTTTCTCCTCGCAGCACAGCATCCGCCAGTCACCTTTCTCTTTCTCACGAAGTGCCTGAACATTTAAAATTTCTGGAGTTAATGTATTGAGACTGGTGTACCGCGAGTTTTATCTTAATCATATTCCTGCGTAGCAGCGAGTAGTCACAATTATTCGTTTCGAGATGAGACTCGTTTAGAGTTAATGCTGAACGAAAGCAAATCTAAACATAAAACATAATAATATCGCACTACGGCGGAAAATGGACTTATCAATATGTGGCCTGAATTGTTTCTGCACTTGGTCCAGTTATGCCAGTGATATAGTATTTTGGTATTTATAGTTTCAGCGTGAGGGAGTAAGTGTTGTAGTTTTATAGGGCATCAAAGGAGACACCGAATCTTTAAATGCTTCTACTGAAAAAGTTAGTTTTTGCAAAAGTGATATTATCGGGGTTGTGATATTATTTAATTGATTACAATTTTAATAATAGTCCGGTCAAGTGATCCCGAAAAACAGTAGTTTCCCAAAAAGTTGATGCTGCTGATTTACATGAATGTTAGGGATACTATTATAATGAAATTGTAAAAAGTCCCCATCGATCCCATATGTGCAAAAAAAATGTGCAAGGTCAAAGTTCGCAAAAATGGGATTTTTGTTTTATTTTGCGAAACCGTTTGATTTTTGATAAAACTAGCTCGGATATAAACTATAGATCATGCAATTATCTACAAAAAAGATCTAATACTTTTCCCCTAAGATTCACCATTTCTGAGTTAAGTATAGCGATTCAAAACCTTGTATTCTTCATAACATGCAATATACAGGATGACTGGTCATTGAGTGTGTTCCTTGAAATAGGTTATTTTAGATCTGATTTGCAACGATTTTGATTCCCAAAACCATATCCATAAGTTTTGCTAGTGTAGTATGATTAATTATTGAATGTTATGTGGTTAAGTCGACGTGACGAGATGCTGTGATCACAATTTGTATATTTTTTGGGTCCCATGTAATTGGGGCCAAGCTTGGCAATGCCAAGCCTACACGCGACTAACCTAGGGTCAATCACGGGTCAATCACGGGACTCTGCAGAGGCAGCTTTGACGCCAAGGAGTCAGCCGCCTACGACAACCTTGAACGCGGGTCGTGGCTTCCCAAATTTAACAAATCCTCGGAATGGTGAGGTTGCTCCGCGAAGCCTGTGAAGCACCCAGAAGGCTTCTGTGCCACAGGGCGGAGCTAGGCTGACTAGCTCAGCCAGGGCACGTCAAAGTCTAAGTACGGATAAAAAAACCTCTACTCTACTAGGACCGAGCATATCGCTAGAACACGAGTACGAATCCAGACTCTGGGCTGCTTTTTTTTTTAAGGATGGAAAATCATCAAATGACTTCTTCCGCTCTGGGTGGAGCGGAAGGGCGTGTCAGACTCTTACTGACTAAAACCCATCCGTGTTCCTTCTAAAGCCCTTTGCGTTCCAGGGCCGCGGTGACTCTTTCGAACAAATTCCGCAACCCTGGCAAGCTCTGGCCCTGGCGGGCCCGGTCTTCTATGCTGACATCTCTTTGAGGCGCGCGTGAAACATAACGCGCCATCGACCGGGCCTGGTGGTGATCGGACAGCGAGCCACCCAACGCTCGCCGTCCGCAGGCCCGCGCCTACGGTGGCCGGGGATCGCCCTGCGACTCCCGACGCCCGGGGCGTCTTCTCCTGTAGCGGCGGTTGGGGTAAAGGTCTTGTCTCTCCCTCGCGCGACTCTGGCTGCTACAAGTACTTGATGGGAAACACAATAGCACTGCCCGATCAAGGAATCCAACCCTTAAACCTGAGGACTCTATGCACAGAGGTCGAGCTTTTGTTCATTATTCATTTCACTAATGAGCCATGATAAAATCAAGCTTCTTAATGTACTTGTAGATATATTTCATTACATAATGACAACGCATATTGAAATGGGAGATCCAACCACTAAATGTCTTTAAAATTAATTTCTTAATCAGAACACAGGGCTCCCCAAGCATCACATTAACGCCCGGCCATTCCGGACTAGGCAGATACCAGTGAAGTTTGCTAGGTAGTTGGTCTACTTAGTGAGGAGCCTCGGCCCTCAGCTTCCACTATAAAACTTATCAGCGCCATGGCTTTGGCTTCCAGTCAAACCGAATTCAGCTGAATACCAGTATTTTACGTGTAGCGGCTGCCTACCAGACCTCCACAAACTGGGTAACACGGTAGTTCTTGGTTGACTGGAGTCAGATTTTACTGGCTTCTGACAATCCGTAACGACTGCCAAAGATCTACAAATGACAGTAAAAATGTTAATACGTTACACAAATATCTCTGGTGTTCTCCTTGAACCTGATGGCGGGGAAGGGGAAGTGGGCGTCATCCTTATAGTTGGCACTGCCATTGATTCCGAACCCGACCCAGTCGCGGTTCCCGATTCTGCATCGACCGTGAATCCCTCTCCTCAAATATTCCCCTCTTATTAAAAACGAAGAATAAGATTTCCCATTTAACGTTAGCAACGACATTTTCGTTCAATCAATATTGACAAAATGACGCGACAGTTTCTGATTTTCAAATATTGATTTTTGAAACGGTTATATGGCTGTAAAAGGTTGAGTTCGAAAAGAGGTTGGAATTTTGGATGCAAACTTTTTATTTTTTTTATTTAGACTTGAAAAATATGCATAAGTATCCCTCTTCTGTCAATCCTTCTCTGTGAAGTGTGCACAGTACAAAGAATCAACGAATTTTTCACTATGTAATTTTAATGTAATTGTTTAGTAGATAACAAAAGTAATTTAGCTCATTTTCAGAATCGATATCCGATGGGTAATTATGTAAGTCATTTTTAGAAGTTCTTTAATTTTAAAAAATCAAAATAGTTAATTTGTTTTGTATGGTGTCGGCTGTCGGACGTAAAAAAAATAGCACCATCCCATCACTTCCCGAGGGTGTCGTAAGAGGCGACTAAGGGACTCACCAGAGAATGGGCAGCAGCATTCTCTGTTTTTCTGACCTCGCATACACACTACTTTGCATAGTCATGAAGTAAAAAAAAAGTTTTTTTTTCAATGTGTCGAATTTCAAAGCAATCTGATTGTGTACAATATTTTGGCCAATACATATATATATTTTTAATTGTAGTTTCATTAATAGTACGCTTATAAATATGCATATACACTCCTTTAAGGACAAGGTTTTTGTTACATGTTGTAAATGCTAGGAAACATAGTTGCTACAAGAAAAGAATTATAATTTATTTTATTAGGCATGATCAATGATCATGGATATGATTGAATACCCATGATCGTGTTGGCACAGTTGGCGCAGTGAGTTGAGCGATTGACTGCTGCACTGCGCGTTGCGGGTTCCTACAGATAGTTGTTCCGGGCTGGCTGTTTGTGTATGTGACATTGTATGTTCGTAAATCCAATTCCACAATACAGGAGAAATTCTTAGTGTGGGGAAAAACTAATACAAAATATAAACTCAATATTTCAATTGGTATTCAATTTATTACAATCTCTTTGCAATTGTACCACACGTTTGCGTCTCTCCTTAAGAATCTTTCATAAGCAGCTTATAAAGATCCACATATTCCATCATTTCTAGAAGCCGTTCAGTGCTATTGCTTGAATTCTCTTGATCCAATTCCTCGGCTGGGGTACTAAAATGTTCAAATGCTTTGTCAGTTTCGCCTCCATCATTGTCATCGTCGTCTCCATCATCGGAATCATTCTTTTCAACATCCTTATTAATCGTGTGTACGATTTCTTCACTACGTTCACTTTTGTCTTTGTCATTTCTATGGTCTTCTACGTTGTCACTTTGGCTCCTGTCTTCTAAATTTTCAGCCCTTTGGCTCCTAGCAGTTTTTTCGAAATATTTGTTGTCATTAACGTTTTGCTCGTTAGTTTCGTTATTTAAGCTGGCCTGTTCTTCATTAAAATCATTGCCACTGTTACCTTTTTCATTGCCGCTTCCACTATCGCTCTTATTATCTGCTTCACTTTGATCTTCGTCATTTGCGTTAAGATTTTTACTTTCATCTTCACTTCTTTGTTTCTCTTCTTCAGTGTTTACCGTATCTTTATGTAATTCGTCTCTTGCCGTCATCTGATGTTGGTCTTTAGATGAACTGTTTCTAGATTCCAAAATATAGTTTAAGTTTAAATCATCTATAAGACTTTCAATAGCGTCGTCAATATTCTTTTCTTGGCTAGAACTGTCTTTTTCATTTTTATCATTACGATTGTTGAACAAAGGTGTAGTAGGAGCACTAGCATCGTAGTCACCTTGTAATGAGGTAACTTTCGCTTTGTTGATTTTAATAACAGTATTAGGTCGAAGAGTAGTATCATCATCTGAATTTTCTTTTGACTGACTTTGCGATTCTCTAGTCATTTTATTCTTTTCCTTTCGTTTTAATTTCCACTTTGTTTTACTTATAGATGGTTTTCTTTCCTTTTCTTTATTTTTTTTTGTTTCAAATTCATTTCTTAATGAATGTTTCTGCTTGGGTTTGTCTACTTCTTTTACATCTCGAGTTTTATCTCCAGATACAGTAGCTTTTACTTCTTCCGTTTCTTCTTCTTGCTCTTGTACATCTTCTTGCGCTCGTTCATCTCCTTGCTCTCGTTCATCTTCTTGCTCTTGTACATCTTCTTGCTCTTGTTCATCTTCTTGCTCTTGTACATCTTCTTGATCTTGTACATCTTCTTGCTCTCGTTCATCTTCTTGTTTTTGTACATCTTCTTGCTCTTGTTCAACTTCTTGCTCTTCTACATCTTGTTGTTCTTCTTTTTGCCCTTGCTTCTTAAACATTGTTTTTAAGAAATCTTTAAACTCATGTTTTTTATCCTTCGTTCTAAGACGATTATTTTTTGACGGATTTTTGAAAACAATTGGCGTAATTCTAAATGGAGTTGTTTTCTTAAAAGAAGGTAGACCAAACTTATGGTAACTGACTGTTTGATGTGTAGTCGGTTGACTTCCTTGCAACGTTGTCTGTAAACGAAAGTGAGGACATTAATGTGACTTTAAGAATAAAAGTTTATAACGGGTACGAAAAGGAAAATAGCGTCTTATTACAACAATAACGAAGAGCAATATGTGTTTGTATAGTTTATATAATAAACATGTTTTCAGACCATGTCATTCATTCACCATTTAAGTAAGTAGCAAGTGTCTATTATTCTGGTTAGAACAATTGTTATGGCATAAAAAGTCATTAACTCGTAGCATCGGATAAAGGTGACGCAGACAGGGCTGATGTGTGTAAAAGAACTTTAAAAATGACTGACGCGCGCTCTCGAAATGGAACAACTATACTAAGAAAATTTAACGTCACCGTTTCCATGATCTCATCGATCCAATCTGTATAGTAGCCGAGTTTGGTGAAGACAGTTGGTGCGTCAGGAGTGCCACACACCGGTGCGCCAAAACTGATCACCCCGACAAGAATACCGCTTGAAACACCAGGGCCACCAGCATCATGCTACCAAACAAAACATTTTGAAATTGGAAGCCTGCTTGGAAAAGGAAAAAAGACAGCTATCTACAGAATAGGCTAAGGAAAACTAGACGTACCAAAACTCGGTCTATGCATTCTCTATTGGCAAGGTTTACAAGAACCAAGGCATGAACTGCATTACAAAATACAACAAAGATTTATGTTATATTGGATAAAATAAGATTGAAAGATTAACATACATTACATGCGCCACTACCCTTTGAAAAGAACCCAGCGCAGAAGTTCTGGTCCGTCACGAATTCCCTGAAAATAATATGCAAGAAATGATGTCACGTTTTGTAAATTAACGGGGATGGCTTGAATTTATGAAGATTATTTTCATTATTATTTCCTTTATCCTTTCATAATATTAAAAATATGTAAAAATGTAATTTAAATGTAATAATTTACATTTTTAAATATTTCTATAAAAAAAACATAAAAAAATATAAATAAAATTGTAACGATGGGTTACAATTTTCGGGAAAATCGGGAACAGGCTAAGCTACCGGTGGTCAGGGCTCCTGAGAGAGGAACCTCCTATCAATACGCGCCGTGTCCAGGAGTACTGCTTTCTGGATCAAGCCCTTGATTCAGCTGCCCAACGAGAGCCGCTTGAGATGTTGGTCGAGGCTTTTGGCAATTATGGCATTGGCCGTCACGACTATCGGCACAATGACTGCTGTGTTCACATCTCACATGTCGATAACCTTGCGAGCCAAGTCAAGATGCTTCGTTTGTTTATCTTTCTTAGTCTTAACGAGGTTCTCGTCATGAGGGACTGCTATATCAATAATCCTATCGCCACTATGTCAGGCTTATTGGCAACTATAATCCAGTCACTGATGATAGACCGATCCCAATACAACGTACAATTACCAATTTCGAAAACTGGTACAGGCACATACCTATAGTACGGTAGTTTCGATTCCACAAGATTGTATTTTAGAGCAAATTGCTGGTGGATAATTCTGGCTACAAGGTTGTGCTTGTGTAAATAGTCTCCGTTAGCCAGACTAGAACAACCGGAAAACATGTGGCGGATGGATTCCCCGGGCCGGTGACATGCCAGACATATGTCAACCGTACCGTCCTTCACAATATATTTCCGGTAGGTGTTCGTCATCATAACTTCGGCCATAATAGCACAGACAAAACTTTCGATTTCCCCGAAGAGGTCACCAAAACGCAGCCAGGTACGTCCGTAAAAGTCTACATTGGGCCCATGTAGGTCCCGAAATAAACGCCCGTGAAGCTCCTTGCTCTGCCATACCTCCCTGCAGTCATTAGTATCTAATACCTCAGGTTTGCGCCAGTTCCCGTTAGCCAAGGAGAGTGCGTTAGGGCCTTTATCCACTGCTACCACATCTCGATGCATACCCATGTCGGCCTCTAGGAAGTAATACTCTAAGGCTGTATATCTCGCGGTTGTGCAGGGTCTTAGCATTTAAGAAACCACGACTTCCGCACTTCCGCGGGATTTACAGCCTCATCAGCGATGACCGTGGGTGATGTATCCGATTTACGGTAAGCAGTGTGCGTACCCTCCTATCCAGAGCGTCAAGTTCCGTCTGAGTCCATCTAAGTATGCCGTAAGAGTACATCAATACTGGCATGACCCAACCATTGAAGGCGCGCACCTTATTATTTTCATTATAAGAGTATTGGAAGATCAAAGAAACAGTTACAGTTAAAGGGCTGATGGCTAAAATTTAGGAGGACAAGATACGCAAACATAGCGTACTAAAATTACCGCATAAGAATTCGGTACTAGCTGGAGGATGGAATTTATGTTGGACTAACTATTTTAGCCTTTACCCAATAATGTTAGGTGTATCTGCTCCCAGTCTAACAAGAGGCCTTAGACAAGTGACATTCTGTCAGCAGTAGCGCGTGAAAGCGTGAAAAACGCTGTCGAAATGTCACCCGTATTTTGGCACTGTGAAAATGATCATAGCTGATAGAATGGCACCTTGTCTAGAGTCTCAGCTACAATTGAATATCAGTAGATATTTAAAATGAATTCACTGACGGATATGTGATTGAAAGATAAGTTAAAGTTTAGGTAGATAGATAGAATATGAGCTTACTTGGTATATATCTCTTGACACTCAATAAGTGGATAGAAGTCGAGAGTTGAAAACGACAATTCATTCTTCCATAGACTTACAATATTGGTGCCGAACTGAAACAGATTTACCGCTGAATGATCCTTATGGGAGCTTTAATATGGTTATATTAATATGAGTTTGTGAACAGTAGATGTGAAGTGCAGGAGAAAAAAAACTTACGGCTCTAGCACCCCAACCAACAATAACGATGCCATCAGTATTTGTGGGCATCGTCCACGGGTTCCTGTCAAAGTTGATCTTCTTTATTTTTTTGCCTTTTCTAGAGAACTTCAGCTTCCTTGTTAGCCTCATGATTGCCAAATTGTGTCGCAAATTCTTGGGATTGTAGTTCGGGTGAAAATTAACCTCCAAAACTGGGATATTCTCTCCGCCATGTTCGTACAAGCTGCTGCCAACTTGCACGGAGAGGAACGCAGGGTTCTCACGGAAGAATCGGTTGTTGTAGGCTCTGGAGCAGTAAGCAATAAAACCAATTCTAAACCACATCTCATGGATGGAATAATAATAAAATATTAATTCGACAAAGACAATACATGGTAAATAAGTAACAAACTCAAGTGAAAATTTATGGGAAATTATTAAAGAGTCTTACATCTGCAAACATGACCCTGAAGTGATGATAAGATCTGACTTGATGATGGAGCCGCCACATTGGAACTTCTTGAAAAACTGCACGCTCGCCATGAAAGGAAAACGTTTGATATTTGATTTTGTACCGCTGAAAATGCGGCGGCCGCTGGGTACTGAAAAGTATATTGTATTAAAAAAAATGCCATCAAAGAAACTCTAACTCAAATAAAAATTATAAGTACTTACGCCAAGATTCAATACTGTCTAACACATTATCATCAGAATCATTTCCCTTAACATGCTCTTCCTTTAAATATGTATTATTTCCTAATTCATTTTCATGATTACTAAAATATCTTAAAATTGCTTTATTTAAGTCGAACTTCGTATTGTTTTGAAGCTCATTTCTTTCCTTTAAATTTTCAAGTCTGTCAATAAATTCTTCAATAAGAATCTTTACGTAAATTGAATCTGTTGCTACATCAGTTTTATTATCCTCATCTAATACTTCGTTTAATTGTGCAATAAAAACTTGAGTACCGTTATCGATGTTTTCAACTTGAGTTAGTTTTGCTATTTTCTTCAGATTGTCGTGATCCCTCAAAGTTATGGAAACAAAGAAGTTATGAATTGTTGAATATTGTTTTAACTTCAGCTTTTGCTGCATCAACTTCAGTTTTAGAGTGGAGAATAAATTGTTCAGAGTGTCTCGGATTGCCCACTCAGTATCAACGATGCCGTAGCTATCTCCGGCTGGTGATTCAGGAGCACACTGAACTAAGAAGTGCAAGTTCAAAAATGTGATGCACAGGATTATACTCGTCATGGAACACGTGTGAAGGAAGATATGTTTTGCGAAATGGAATATAGTCTAAGAAAAATATAACTGTTATGAAAAAATTCACTGTAGTCACCAAAATATTTGTGTTATTAAAGTAGTTGTTCAATGTACTGAAGTACTTTTTTTAACGAGCTTGTTTTATATCCTTATTTCTTGCGAAACATATTTTTAACTAGGTCATAAATTTCGCAAATGATGTTGAAATAAGAAAATTGAGTTGTAATGGAATTTATAAATGAAATCCCAATAACTATGATAAGACTGTCTTGTTATCTTTTCCTTGAGTCTTTTAAATCTTTAGAAGTTTTCTTGCTCATCAGGTTACCATTCTTTACCACATTTTTATTCCAGGACTCACGCAGCCAAGTAGCCTGCCGGTCGATTCTGTAAACATGTCGAAGTGAATGCTAGGGTGAAATGATCACAAAGTGAGCTGTCATTCCATCTTGATTACATGGATTGACAGCTAACTTCGTGATCACTTCACCCAAGCCTTCAGTTCGACATGTTTACAAAATCGACCGGCTGTTGGTGGCTATTATGGACTAAATTTTTAATGGTACAGCCATTTAACTTGTCTGGTTCATACGGCATATTTATAACGTAGGTATAATATAATAGCCACAACAAAAACACTTGTAAAACGATTGAGCAATATGTATATTACAGACAATCTCTGGATGGACTTTATTCTTTGGGCATATCTCCGTCAAATATGTTTCGAATTGAATTATTCTTTGTTTCAAATTCTCCAGGCCTCTAAGTTAGATATTAGGTAGCAGTGAAATCTGGGAAAGAACTTTGGAGAAACTATGGAATAAAAAAAACATTTAATTCAAACTTTTTATTGCATAAACCTAAGTCAATCCATATTAGTACTTATTTAAGTTATTTTTATTAAGTAAGATGAAATTAACTTAATATTGATTGTTTCTGCTTCTCGTGGTGGTAGCTAAACATCATCATAGGACTCTTCTTCTTCTTGAGACCACATGAAGACCCAAAAACAAGCTCTTTCTTCGACAATAACGATACTGCCCATAGCTGAAGAAAATTTTGTTTTACATCTTGAGTTTAGCTGCAAGGTTCCTTGATAAATCGAGAATCAAATTGTTGTCAACCATGCATGATGATTGTGAAGAAATAGTTGATACATTTGAAGGAATAACGAATATATATCAAGTTGATAAAGATAATAAAACAATAAAAGAAATCGAAATAACGCAATATCAAATCAATATAAATGGCGAAATACAAGTTCAGTACATAGTTATGAAACGACAGGAAATTGGAGAACCTCATTAAAATGAGGGGCAGTAAAATATTAAATCTACTGAAATATACAAATACATACCTACTTTTATGGCTGTAAATATTTCACAATAACACACTTAAACAGGCCTCTGGACGGTTCTACCATTTGATTTGTTTTAATATTTCACAGATTATGCTTCGGTTTTAATTATTCGCTTATTTGCTTTTAACATTAATTTCAGTACTTTGCAGTTTATGATAGCTTATTTTAATATGTGCTTTATTTGCTTGCTAGCTCACGCTTTAGAAATAAGGTGCGATAATAATGAAGATAGTAAAATCTATGGTCAGGCAGGGATCTATAGTTCTTCCATAGAAAACAGTAATAATTCCATTAAATTAATTTGAAATGTTTAACGGGGCCTCTGCGGTTTGGTTTCGGCTCCTCGTACGCCTACGAAAGATTGTTAAAGAAAAAAAAAATATTTTGTTTGTAGCTAAGTTTTGGGATGGCCCAATTTATGACATGACGTACCGAAAAACATGATTGCTCCACAATCTTATATTGGTTGGACAATATAGCATCGGATACCTGGAAACCGGCGGTAGTATTTTGTAACTGTTCTTCTGGGTAAGCTCGCTCCATCGTCGACTTTGTCTCTGACCTAGACTAGAGCAAAGAGCAAACCATCTCAAAAAAAAAAAAAACTGTCTTTACGTTCCTAATTTGAATAAATAATTTGAGTTTTGATTCAGCTATGTTACTGAAATAGATATAAAATAGTACCTACATCGTAATGGGTAGCAACCCGGAGCAACCCGGAGGTATGAATTTCAAATTACCTAATATCATTATTTGCAACAAAAAACAAGTTGAGTTAATAAGATTAGAATTATTATGACAGAGCTTTCAACGTCCTTTCTGTCGCTGAGCTACTGAGCACGATTTGTGCTGACATACCATAATTGTTTCTTTGAGTTGGTTAGAAAATTGTACTTCTTTGTTTATGAATTTCTACTCCTTAAACTTTACTTCGAAATTAAAAGTGAAATCGCTATCGTAGCAGTGCTTAAAATATGGTTAAATGGAAGGTTAAATAAATACACACATTTTTACGCATGGATGTCAAAAATAGTATATTAATGCAAGATATGATACACTTTTAAAATAAAAAAATGCAAAGTAAGTTTTAAGAATAACCTAAAAAAAGTTAAAATTGTAAAAAAAAGGATTGGGATACCGTCTTGTCGGATCTCAAAGCATCTTTCCTTTTTTTAGACCTAGCCTTATTTTTATTATTTGTACGGTTATGTTTGTCAACTTGCACATCCATCTTATCAAAATCAATAAACACGTTCTTTGTTGCAAGAGATTTGCCCTCGTCTAGCACAGAACTTGCCTGTTTGGAAAGCTGATCATGCGTCATAGCTTTTGGTCTTTCTTTTCCTCTGCCATTTCTGAGAATAGATCGAGTATCATCCCCAGTATCACGTATGTTATAGGAATCCTTATTTTTTAAGTTTTCTCTGTTTGTCGCAAAGAATTCTCTAATTTCTTCTGAGTAATCAGTCGATTTATCTGATTTATCGCTCTCTAAATTGGATTGGATTTTTCTTTCATTACCATCTTCATTATTTCTTAAGCCTAATTTCGGAGTAGGAGAATCCTCGATGCTTAACCCATGTTCTTGTTCATTAGATTTTTCATAATTGTCACTGTAATCATTCTGCTCGCTATCTTCATCTGTTTCGTAGTCAGGATCACCTGGTCGTTCTCTGAGGCTTAAAGTTTTTAAAGTAGTTGTGTGCATTGGTTTCTTTGTGTAAGCTGTGGGTTTTCGATCAGTTTGAATGTTAATTTTAAATTGGAATAAAGGTGTAGGTGGGTTATCTGGGTTTACTGTTTGTATTCTCGCGCTTTCTGTTTCTTCGTGGGGTTTTAAGAATTTGTTGAACTCGTCATATAGATCTCCGTAGATGACATCGCGTACTACAGACTGATCGTCCTTTACTAATTCTATAAGTGTATCTCTGAGTGTTATCTCGTCTTCTGGATACTCTTGTATCTTGTCATGGCCATCTAACTTATTTCTTGGAGACTTATTGATTTGAAACCTTTTTTTAACGTGCTTATTTTTTCTACGTGTATCATCACTGTTGTTATTTGTTTTGTTGTGTGCATTCTGAAACAATTATAAAGAGTCAGTAAGATGAGCTTAACAATAAATTGTATCGATAATACTTAGGTCTAGTAGCCTCTGTAACAGTTTTCTTACCATGATGCTGTCGATCCATAACCCGTAGTAGCCAAGTTTGGTAAAGACTGTCGGCGCTCCCACCAACCCGCACTCCTCGGCGCCGAAGCTGACTACTCCAATCAATGTTCCGTCAACTATGGCTGGGCCTCCGACGTCTCCCTAGAATCAGATGGGAATTGAACTATAGCGAGAACATAATAGCCGGGGCTACGCAATGCATGTTAAGTCAATAAGCCTCGCTTTGTATGAACATGTGGGCAGAATCGTCCACTGAGTGTGAGCCATGACCACGCTGCCATCCTGGGAAGCTTTCTACACACATACGATGTAGCACTGGACGCTCGACTTTAATAAATATAAAATCGTAGGTGTATTTAACGAATACCACGGGAAGAGAGTATTGCTCATATCAATATACTTAATGAAGACAAAATGGCTACTAACGTCACATGCGCTGCTGTTTGTTCCGTTAAAAGTAGCACAAAAGTTTTCTTTGGCGATGAAGTCTCTGAAATAATTTAACCGAGGGTTATTATAGATGATGAAAGCCATTATTAAAACTAAATCTAAATTGACTGAAAAGTTTTCAAGGTTCAATAGTGGGTAAAGTCGGGTTGTCAAAAAATCTATAAATTAATTTTAACTTACTCTGTGTACTTCTTGATGCAGTCTGTAGTATTGTATATATCAAACATACTAACTCTCAGCTTTGAATGCTTTTGCTTAACTTCGTTCTTCTGAAAAATATACAATTTGAACCATCGCAAAAATATCGATCAATTTGGGATACGCAACTCTAAAGAAGAAAAGGAGCTACATCTGCAGAAGCAGAGGTAATAAATTAATTGTAAGCAATGTATTACTGTGAATAAACACTTTTTCATTTTTTTATACAATTTAAAGACCAGCCTTATATAATTCAGAAACATAACCAACGACGTGGTTGGTCATGGCACACCCACTCACAGTGAGGAGATTGTATACCATCAGTGTGAACGTTACAGGCTGACCATGTTATTTCTTCATCACATTACACGAATAAACACTGGTTCAACCCACCTTTGTAGCGCCCCATCCCAGTGTAAGTATCTCTCTCGTGTCATTAGGCAAAGCCCCTGCATTCGTATCCCACAAAATACGCCTAATTTTCTTCTGCTTCCTCGAAAATCGAACCCTCTTCTCTAGTCTGATTATTGCAAGGTTATTCTGTAAGTTCTTCGGCTCAAATTCGGGATGGAAGTACAAGTTTTGGACTGGAATCGTCTCACCACCACGTGTCGTGTGATCACTGCCGAGACGTACGTAGATCGATTTCAGGTTCTTCTCGAACAAATCGTTTTTATATGCTCTGGGAGAAAAGCAAAAATGATAATGTCAGTTGGTAAGTAGTTAACAGAATACAAGAGTGCCAATTCTTATCATTTTTAAGCAACGTCTGATAAAAATGTAAAAAAATTTGGTTCTTTGACAGATTTGACAGTAACTGAGATGCGTATGCGAATGTTGCCTTAAAAGTAGTCGATTTAGCTCTAAGAACAATTGATTAGAACATGTCATTGCCGAAACTATTGTTACGAGCTTAGGGTTCGTAAAAACAGCCGATTAAATAACCAAAATGACACTTTAATTTAATAACAGTAATTATAACTTTAAACTCACTAATTATAAAACACAACTTCACCACTGATCACTTTAACCGCACTTGAAGATCGCTTCCGAAGTTTACGCTTATATCGCAAATCCAATACTGACTCGGTCGCAGAATACGCGCTCCTTATATACATAGGTCAGTTAATTCTAGAAACTTCGATTCTCGAAACATCTGGAAAGTACTCGTAACTACCGCTGCCGACTGACCAGATATCGAGAAGTGTAGAATGTTCTGGCAAAGAAATGGCTAGAAGGTACTTGACTCTACTAGTTCTGCTACTCGATACTAGATGGCGCTAGTAGTAACTTAATGACATTAATTCTGGCGCGTAACACTATTAAAGGAAAGGTAACTTTTTTTTTCCTTACCCCACACTAGGAATTTCTCCTGTATCGATGGTGCGTTTACAAACATGTAACTCACATACACAAACAGCCAGACCCGTAACAACTATCTGTAGGCCATAAAAATATTTGTTCCTTGCGGGAATAACTAGGATCTTTATAAAAAGTTGCGAAATCGCTGCGGTCGTCTGTGTAGGAATGCGAAAAGGCGCCACATTCACAACTCCATTGAAAACTTCAATCCAAAACAAGTATGGCAATTTTTAAAGTCTCTTGGTATTGGTAAAACAACTAGCAAGAGTTCTCCAGATAAGATGGACCTCAATGCACTTAATGCACATTTTTCAAAATCTCCAATTGTACTCGATACTCTTGTTAAATCGTCAACTCTCCATGATCTTTCTACTCTTCCTTTGCCTAAAAATACTTCTTTCTCTTTCCACCCAATTACTGAACTGGATATTAGGAAATGTATCCTATCAATTTCCACTAAAGCGGTAGGTGATGATGGCCTTCAACTGCAAATGTTCCTACCCATTATAAGTGAAATTGTTCCCGTCATAACTCATATAATAAATTTTTCTCTCTACACTAACTCTTTCCCTTCAGCATGGAAGAGGGCTCATGTCCTACCGCTACCTAAAGTTTCAAATCCCTCCACACCATCCCAGTTCCGTCCGATATCCATCCTCCCAGTCCTCTCCAAAGTCCTCGAGAGTGTCGTACAAAGGCAACTGTCTTATTATCTTTCCTCTAATGGCCTGTTGAGTCCTTACCAATCTGGCTTCAGACCTGGCCATAGCACTGTGACAACTCTTGTCAAAATAACTGACGACATAAGGCTGGCTATGGAGAACAAATGTCTAACAGTATTGGTTCTACTGGACTTCAGCAGTGCTTTTAATTCAGTTGACTTTGACATTCTCCTGGGAATCCTTTCCTCTCTTAATGTTTCTGCAACGGTAATTGAGTGGTTCAAATCCTATCTTCAGGACCGCTCGCAGTCTGTTCGATCTGATGAAGTTTCCTCTGAATGGTGTGATTTGGCTGCTGGTGTTCCACAAGGTGGCGTCCTCTTACCTCTTCTCTTCTCAGTTTTTATAAACGTTATCGCAAAGGTCCTTACTTCAAACTATCATCTCTATGCAGACGACCTGCAGCTATATCGTCACTTTAAAGTGGATGAACTGGCTGGAGCGGTAGCTGCCATCAATGATGACCTTGCAAGTATCAACACGTGGGCTAAATCCTTTGGACTTTTGCTGAACCCAACTAAATCTCAAGCGCTCATTATTGGTGGTAGATACATGCTCAGCCAATTAGATCACCGGGCTCTGCCGCCAGTAGTTTATGACTCAGTGCCTATAGCATACTCTAAAAGCGCTAAAAATCTCGGCGTATATATGGACACTAACCTCTCTTGGGAGGTTCATGTTGCTCATGTTAGTAAGAGGGTATTCTACACTTTCCAGTCTCTCAAACGTCTCCAAAAATTCTTACCATTTCGCACTAAGGTCAGTCTTGCTCAATCTCTTCTTCTTCCACTTATAGATTATGCGGATGTCTGTTTTCTAGATGCAACGGAGGTGCTCCTAGATAAACTTGAACGACTGCAGAACTTGTGCATTCGCTTTATTTTTGGCCTCCGGAAATATGACCACGTGTCGGAGTTCCGGACCAAACTGGAGTGGCTGCCAATTCGGCGTCGGCGAGATACTCACATCCTATCCCTTCTCTTTACTATCCTGCACACTCCTAATTCTCCTCAATACCTTCGTGAACGTTTTGAGTACCTCGTCCCGAGAGGTAAACCATGTCGTACTGCCACTTCTCTTCTCCTTCGTACTCCGCGTCACACTTCCCAGCCGCTATGGTGGATCCTTCTCTGTTACTGCAGTCTCTGGAACTCTCTCCCACACTCCTTACGCGACAGCCCTTCTCTTGACATCTTCAAGAGGAAAGTTAAAGATCATTTCCTTTCGCAAATGACATAATATTTATAGATATGTATGTATATATTTATATGTTTATGTATGTAAGTATATTTATGTATGATACAGAATGTAGTTTTGTAAAATGTGTGCACTGGAGCCTACCCTCTATTGTGATCTCTCTCTATCACTCAAAGGTTTGCTGGTAGAAAACTCATTTTTGAATTAAGCTCGCCTTTGTACATGAACTATTTAAATTACTGTGAATTGATATAAGCTGTTATGGTGTACAATAAAGAATTAAAGATTTAAAGAATAACCTACGACATGCAGGGCAGCAGGCAATCGCTCAACCAGTGCGTCAACAGCGGCTTCAATCATAATCGACGTCGACGTTGTAATTGATTCGACATATTCATCTATTTATTTATTCAAACTTTATACACTAGTTTTAATATCTTTAATATCTTGGTCTCACACACGGTCATCCGATCCCAAACTAGGCAGAGCCTGTGCTATGGCAACCAGACAACTGATAAACATACTTATATATTTCTAAATATATACATATAATAGACAAATTACACCCAGGCACAGAACAAATGATCATGCTCATCACACAAAGATTTGTCCTGGGAGGGAATCGAACCCACGACCTCCGGTTTAGCAGTCAGGGTCACTAACCACTCGACCAACAGGCCAGTCATAAGTTAAAAACACTGCACGTGTACAACAGTGGAATTAATGCCCTAAGCATTTTCTACCAGTCGATCTTAGGACCTAATTACTTAATCAGCCTCTTTTGATTAACGAGATGCATTTAGGAGAAGATTTATATCTGTAACACGTTATTTAGCCAAGCATCACTCGCACCGCAAGATAGTTACAAGGACACATACAAAAAAAATTGAGAATGATGTTGCAACCTGACAAGACTACGAATGTTAGGAAGAGACATATGTTCAGCAGCGGTTGTTTATCGGCTGAAATGATAATGAAGCTTACTAACATGCCCAAACAGGAAGCCGCCGTGATGACCAGGTCCCTGCTAATGATGCAGCCGGAACAAGTGAACTCCCCCATGGTGTGAATGCTGACAATAAACGGAAAGAACTTCACATGCGGTTTCGAGCCTCCAAAGATTCTTCTGGTATCATCACTCTCTTCCAGGTCATATATAAGGCTTGATGGTGCTTCTGTGGAAAAAAAGGAAGAATAAATAATTGACTGGTTTTTAGCTAACATGCTGGTAAGGTCATATATGAGTATTACTTTTAAACCTATAGTATATATTTAGTATAGTATAGTTGACTGTCAGAGAATAGCTTGCATTTGGCTCATGTTTAGCTACGAAACATAAAAATGGTAAATAGTTATTGCAAGTTGTTGCCTTTTATCATGAACTAAACTCACCCCACGCCCTAAGATTCTTCTTAGATGAAACCCCAAGTCTGCCATGTTTCGCGGACTTCTTGAAATCATGTATAGTAAGATTATTAACTTTTGCCAAAAAGTGAATCACAAAGTTTGTAAATTCTTCACTGTTTTCAAAGGCTGGATTAATTGACTTTGTATATGTGTCTTCATCTCCGTTTCGTTTGAGTTTAGTTCCTCTTATTGCTCTGTATACATCAAAATTATTTTTATTTAATATTTCATTAACTATAGTGTCTAACTTCTTCACGTCTTCTTCAGTTTCATTAAGTGAATATATAAAGTGAGATTGGTTACTGTTATTTTCATTGATTATTTCCTGAATAACATTATAGGTTTCGATAGCTGCATCTGCAATATTTCTTAGATCATGATGCATAGTTAACAATAACTTCGTGCTTGATTGATTTGTGAAATTCATACCAATATCAATGGATTCGAATAAATTATTAATAACAGAGTGAATGGCTACATAAACGCTGCCGAAGAAAACATCGTTTGGACCTAAATAGCTATGATGATGTTTAGCAATTGTTGCCGTTATTAGAAACAAGATAACTTTAACAACCATCATCGTGATTTTTTAAATTTCTTAACTGTCTGTACCACGTTACACAACAATACGTCTGATTTCAAATATCAGTTATTCGTGACAAAGTTACAAAATTCAATTTTAGATTAGATAAAATAAATATATTCCTAAACAAATAATTCGAATATAAAACGCACGGCCATAAAGTATTGAGAAATAACGTCTACTTTAAAACATTGGCTTTTACTGACTTTTACCCCAGAGACTGGCGGCATTGCCACGTTGAATAGCAATGCCTCCAGTATCTTGTGCACATAATGAATTTTTTGATGCCATATTTTAGTTTGTTAAATGTTTAGTTTATTTGTTAACTTTAAAAGTGCATAAAGTTATGCTTTTATTTATTCGTTGTATTTATCGTAAAGGATTAACGGTTTTTTATTTTGTTTTGATCATAGATCGATTACCTATCAAGTCATAGTTGTGTATACTCATAGGCTTTCCGTGAGCTGCAGAGCTCAGGCAGGATTATTATGTCTTAGTAGCTTCTTCCAGCGGCCCCGCCCGCGTGGATGTCTCAAATCATCTCAAAAGAATGCTGCCGGGAGCCTATTTCAGATCATAATCTATCTCTGTGCCAATTTTCATCCAGATCCATTCAGCTATTCCAGCGTGATTGAGTAACAAACATTCATCCATTCATAATTCCATCCCAACTTTCGCATTTATGATAGTAGTATGAGTAGTATGAAGAAAGATGATAACTTTACTTTTAATTATCAGTAGTTGTTATGAGATAGTAGGGATTACAAAAATCCGCCAAGTGCGAGTCGGATTCGCGCATGAAGGGTTCCGTACCATTATCTATAAAAACGGCAAAAAAATCACGTTTGTTGTTGTCCTTATATATTTGTTTCATTTTAATTTAACTATTTATTTTTAAAGTGAATATATAACTAAATATTCTGTGAATATTTGAAGCGTCTACCTGTTGCCGTTATCAATATCGAGCAAACACAAGCAAAACAATCACGTTTGTTGTATGGGAGCCCCCTTAAATATTTATTTTATTCTGTTTTTTAGTTATCGTTATAGCGGCAACAGAAATACATCATCTCTGAAAATTTCAACTGTCTAACTATCACGGTTCATGAGATACAGCCTGGTGGCAGACGAATAGACAGACAGACGGACAGACAGCGGAGTCTTAGTAATAGGGTCCCGTTTTAACCTTTGGGTTCCGTACGAAACACTAATTAACCCACCATGCTTGTCTACTGCGAGTTGGTAGGTTTGTCAGGGAACACGTTACTAGGTCTTTAGGTCCCCAAGACCTGACTCTGCCAGCGGTAGTGAGGGCTATACTGGCAGATAAGGAAAATTGGAGGGAAATGGCCGCTTTCTGTGAAGCCGTGATGGTCCAGAAGGAGGCCGCCGAGCGAGATCGTGAGAGGGCTGATCCCGCTCGGAGAAGGAGGCGTCGGTGAGGCAACCGCCTCGACGCCTAAACGCCGAAACCCCGCCTGCATCATTAACGGCAGGTGGGTCTCCAGGGTCGCGGGCGCTCAGAGTGGTTTTAGTGAGGTAAAAATCCCACACACCCTGGTCTTTACCCCAAAAGTCCAGGCGCCTTTTGAAGGTTTCCCCCCGAAAACAAAAAAATTAAAAAAAAGGGTCTTTAGGTCCCGGATACAGAGAGGTCGAAAGGAAATTAGGGAGGCCTTCGCCCTGCAGTGGCCAAGTGCAGACTAGAAGTATAACGTCATTTCTAGTTGTAGATAGTGACATCTGCCATCATACAAACATTCATGTGCTTTCAAGCCGCATTTATGGCCAGGATGCTATACCTACCAAATATTGGCAATATTCAAAGCTGAACTTGACTTGGTAGAGATACTCGTACTTACAATTCAGTAATAGGTACAAAATAAACAAAACACAAATATTTTCAATTGTGTCATTCTTTAAATCTCAGCGTTTTATTTTTTTCTTCGCTGTGATGAATATAATCTGGTTCAGAAAGTTCTGTTGTAGGTGTATTGGTTACCTCGGTTCCCTCAGTGTTGGGCTCAGTAGTAGCTACTGGCATGTCCTTGGTGGGCCATGCGTCCGTAGGTGCGTGTGTAGCCTCTGTTAATAGATCTATGATGCGATGCGTTGTCGATAGCACCGAGGCTGTCCTCACTGTCCATGTATTCCCAAAGTTAGACTCCTTTTCATACGGATCTGGCGATAGCTCCTTCCCTCCCGACGTAGTCAGACGAATCGTACTATACTTCTGTTTTTGCGTGATGATAGTATGGACCCCGGGTATCGGAACCAAACTTTTATTCACCAAGGGGTGCTGCAATACATTCTCCACCTTTCGTGTGGTCTTGAACATGTCATTTACTTCTTCTGGTACAAGTCCATAGTCCTCATATAGCATGCTTCGTAGCAGTTGTATTGGTAAGAATATGGGAAATCTTGTGGTAGGTGTGTTAGGAAATAGTTTATCAAACTGAGTTCTGTATGTCGTTCGTCTTTCGACTACATGATTATACTGTAAAAGACCGGAAAAGGCGAATTTAGATGCAGTTTTATTTCTTATACTACAATCGGAATGTTCCAACTTTTGACGAGTTTAGGATTCGTCTTCTTTATTTTCAATTACCTCCTCTTCTGGCTCGCTCTCTTCTAGGAACATTAGTGGTGGCTCTATTAACCCTCTTGTGGTTGTATGGGGCGAGTCAGGTGGTAAGGCATCTGGGTCGACGAAGTAGCGGTTACCAACTTTAGCGACCGTTGTTCTCGTCTTGACCGCGGGGCCGTTCTAGAAAAGGACGGAAACAGTTTAAATTTAATTGTTTTATATTAAACAAAACCCGAAAATGGCAATTACCCCTTCTCTGGCCTCATCATTATGACCAACTTTTAATATTGGACCAACATAGAATTCGCGAAAAAATAATCTGTTGTTCAACTGTATATTTTGTTGAGTTGACAAGAGCTATCAAAATATAACGTGAAGAATCCCTTTCATTTTGTCTACAATCACTATAGCTGATCGAATGATAGTAGCTCCAGGTGCATTTCCTTCACTTTTCAAAGGGAACTCTCTCCAAATTTAGTTTAAAGTTGTCCTTTCCTCGATAACTTGATTGTTACCTAATAACAAAAACACACCTGTTCTATAATGCTGTCAATCCATTTGGCGTAGAACCCGAGTTTGGTGAAGACTGTGGGCGCATCTATGGCCCCGCATAAGGGAGCTCCAAAGCTGATCACTCCAACTAAAAGCCCACCGACGACTCCTGGACCACCAAGATCTTTCTGAAAATATTAATTACTATAATTAATAAAAATAATATCTTGGGACAACTCACACACGGTCATGCGATCCCAAACTAGGCAGAGCCTGTGCTATGGCAACCAGACAACTGATAAACCTACTTATATATTTCTAAATACATACATGTTATAGACAAATTACACCCAGACACAGAACAAATGATCATGCTCATCACACAAAGATTTGTCCTGGGTGGGAATCGAACCCACGACCTCCGGTTTAGTAGTCATGGTCACTAACCACACGACCATCAGGCCAGCCATAATTGATAAAACTATCCAGCAACTGAGGTGTGATGAGTTGTGTTCCCAACTAAGCTGGGCTGGGCTTCCAGTCTAACCAGACGCAGCTGGTAACCAGTGTACATGCACATATCGTGCCTCTACTACCCAGTAACTGTGTAGCGCGACACCCCTTGACAAGACTAGTGTCGGATTTCTTGACTTCTGACTATCTGTACCGACTGTCAAAAATCTAAAAATATTAGTCGGCATCAACCGCTTAACGTGCTTTCCGAGGCATGGACGAATCTTGTTACGTTAAGATGGCCATCCCATTCATAGCCCATCCCTGGCAAGCGTTGTTTATCCTTGAAGAGCTACCCGCGCGGCTGTTATTATTTAGCCACGAGCTTGGTCAGTTGGCGCGCTATGTAAAATACTAGTAAGCTGCATCCAGATTGATCGAATGTGGGATCTTTCCTTCTAGCTTTAAAATTCACCCAAATGTTGCTTCTAGCGATACGACCATGTTCATGAACGGCGTCATGTTCGTGAACGGGCGCCGTCAGTAGAGACTGGTCATCCCTTGGTTGCCACTGCCTCATTTTAATATTTCATACTATAAATTGTTTTTTTTTCTTTCTTTACATTGTTCTCAAGAAGCAACAAGGTTTATGTAACCAGAATTTTTGTAAACATAAAATGATTTAAAAGAGTGTCCGTGGAGTTTCTTGCGCGTTCTTCTCCATAGAGATCTACGCTTTCGAACGTGCAAATAGCTTCATGTTTTTGACGGACTGACTTTGACAATTCAAAAGTACCTGATAATGGTTTATTTGAAATAAATGCTTTGACTTTGACTTTCACCACCCATTGTGTCGCCCTATGTTTAACGGTTTCATCATCTATCTTTTCTGTAAATTGGGTGTACATAAAAAGGTCTATTTTTATTTTTTATTTGAGATGAGTTTGCTCTTGACTTTAGCTGAATACAAGGCTATGTAAACTATGTTAAGTTCAAAAAAGGCTAGGCAGATGATGATGATGTTGATTTGTATACAGGAGTATGCGGAAGAAGATGTGAAGTCCCGCAAACCTTCATTGAAATGGGAGGACTCGCCCGACCAGACGGGTGTTGTGTCTGGTCATTTGGGCCCACGGCCCGATAGTTGTTATTCGGGCGGTTGTAAACGTTCAAATCGCGCGGAGAATATTGATACCGCGATGTAGGATTTGTGTGACGTCATGTCTTTAGTTCTTATGTGGCGGATATAGATGGCGCTACATGTTTAAGGTGACACAAATAACAGAATCACAATAAGGTAAAGGGTACGAACATTACAAGCCCCTCCACCAGTCGACACGAATCCGGCGCAGAAGTGTTTGTTGGTCACATACTCCCTGAAAATAAATAAAAATAATCACCAGGATATAATGTTTTCTTTGGCGTAGTTTTATGTGGCGGCTATGTTTTCATCATCATCATCATATCAGCCGAAAGACGTCCACTGCTCGACATAGGCCTCCCCAAGTGTCGCCACAACAACCGGTCCTGTGCGTCTCGCATCCGTCGGCTACCTGCGCCCCTTTTTTTTTTTTTTTAAGGGTGGGAAATCATTAAATGACTTCTTCCGCTCTGGGTGAACCTTTCAATAGTACCTATATAGCATCATCAGCCCATAATAATAAATAATAATAATTTTATTATCAGGCTGCTGAGGCCCATAGACATGATAAACAAAATAATCTTAAACAATAATAAACTAATACATATTAATAACCCTTATTTAACTATTGCACACGAAATGACGACGCCGTGTTTCGCTGACTGGTGTCGCGCAGCTGGCCGCGGAAACGTCGATACACGACACCCTTTGGCCATAACTCTTCTTTGAGGAATAGCTCGAGCTGATGAGTTGGAACCCGCACCACAAACGACTTGAAGTTTGTGTTGTGACGCGACTCCAACTTCTCGACCCTCAAAGTACAGTTGGTCTTCACTCTTATGTACTCCACGATCTCCTCAACCTATGACCTATGATGATGATGCTATACTTATTGATTATACTATAATGTTCCCACTGATGGGACCCAGGCCTCCTCACTGGGAAAGGATGACCGTAGATGCCACATAGACATGTGGCATCTACGGAATATAATATAATAATACGGTGAATTTTGGTTTCTTCACGATATTTTCCATCACCGTTTTAAGAGCAGAGGTTCCATTGTCCCAACCCTTCGGAAACGGAACCCTATAAAGTAATGCTTAAAAAAACACTATGACTGTGTATTGAAAGCCATTCCGGTTTCGGTGAGAAAAAGAGATAGGAAATAGAAGAGATGTGACTATTGATGCTCACATGCCAATAACTTACCTGGAGTAGATTTGAGCGCATTCGTCGACTTGGTATACTTCCAGCCTGGCTGCCATCATTCTCTCGTACTGATCTATTATATTGTTTCGCTGTAAAATAACATTTTACGTGGTCACTAATGAACTTTCCAGATACATGGTCACTAATGGACTTCCCAGATACATGGTCACTAATGGACTTCCCAGTTACATGGTCACTAATGGACTTTCCAGTAACATGGTCACTTATGGACTTCCCAGTTACATGGTCACTAATGGACTTTCCTGTTACATGGTCACTAATGGACTTTTCAGTAACATGGTCACTAATGGACTTCCCAGTTACATGGTCACTAATGGACTTTCCAGTAACATGGTCACTTATGGACTTCCCAGTTACATGGTCACTAATGGACTTTCCTGTTACATGGTCACTAATGGACTTTTCAGTAACATGGTCACTAATGGACTTCCCAGTTACATGGTCACTAATGGACTTTCCAGTAACATGGTCACTTATGGACTTCCCAGTTACATGGTCACTAATGGACTTTCCTGTTACATGGTCACTAATGGACTTTTCAGTAACATGGTCACTAATGGACTTCCCAGTTACATGGTCACTAATGGACTTTCCAGTAACATGGTCACTAATGGACTTCCCAGTTACATGGTCACTAATGGACTTCCCAGTTACATGGTCACTAATGGACTTTCCAGTAACATGGTCACTAATGGACTTCCCAGTTACATGGTCAATAGTGGACTTTCCTGTTACATGGTCAAAATAAAATAGGCCATTATGTTGCACGGAATAGTGGCCCTACATGAAGTGCGAATTTTTAGCGAATGAGATTGTTGTAATCAATATAAAATTCTTCCGTGACTGAGTGACTGAGTGACTAACAGACAACGCACTGCGCATGGCGATATTACGCGGTTCCACCAAATTGATCCACATTGGTTGAAAGGTGCAGAAGTGAAAGATACACGTATCTTTGAAGTGATCTATTAAAATTATAAAGTGAACCATTCTAGTCACATTACTTATTCAGATGTCTTTAAATCAGGTAGTATACTAGGGAATTCTCATTCAATTGCGTTGAACGATGAACGACAAAAGTGAAAATATTGAACAAGCTCAATTCTCTCAACACGGTCGAATCTGATTGAACATTGACATTGAATGATTCACTTTTATGTTCACATGATTCAATATGGTTGCTTCATCCAAATTGAAAGGGAAAAGTGAACCGTATAATATCGTCATTACTTGACAGTTTCTACCAGATTTGAATTGTGTCTTACATATTTAATAACTTTTAATTTAGATACAGAATTATGAACGGATAAAAAAATATTTTCGATTTTGGATAAAGGCAATTTTTGATACAAATAATAAAAATATTAGAGTAAAGCAATTATCAATTATCGTTCTGTATGGTGTCGGACTTAAAATAATAGCACCATTCCATCATTTCCCGTGGGTGTCGTAAGAGACTAAGGGACTCATCAGAGAATGGGCAGCAGCATTCTCTGTGCATTGCAACAGCTACACTGCGATCACCAACCCGCATGCCAAGCGTGGCGATTATGGCAACGTCCCCCCCCCCCCCTCCAGGGGGAGGCCTATGTCCAACAGTGGACGTTTTAAGGCTGATATGAAAGCAATTATCCTATTCTCAGTTGGTCGATTGAATGTCGCCTTGTCCTGTAGGCATTTGAACGGTGTGTATTGAAAATATTGTTGAAAGAATATTCTTTCACCTCCATTCTGGGAATTATCAAAACCTAGATTACTCAAACAATAAATCACTTTTAGCTCACCTTCCTAGAGCCCCACCCGACAATAAAAACGCCATCAGTGTTAATCGACAACTGTGCCATCGACCTGTCGTACCTGATCCTCTTGACCCTCCCCTCCTTCCTCTTGAAACTGATGTGTCTCATCAGACGCAGGAGGACCAGGTTGTTGGCCAGGCTCTTAGGGTCGTAGGACGGGTGGAAGAACGCCTCGAAGACCGGTATCAGCTCGCCTCTTCTGCTGAAGTAATCACTTCCGATTCGGACGTGGACAGCATTCGGATGCTCTCTGAAGAATCTGTTGTTATAAAGTCTGGAAAAGTACAAAAGTCTCGGTTACCCTGTAAACCTAGTTTTCTGCAATGGCCGAGCTTGGCCACTGAAAATGTTTAAAACCAAACTTGGGTTTAAGAGGTTATTTTTCAATTGTGCGAGAGTGAATCTAGGTTACTTCTACTACTATGTTACTTCTAATACTAGGTTAGGCAAGCTAAATTACTCCATCATCAACCACGTCATTGCTTGTCATTCGCTGAAATAGTAGTCGAACATAAGCCTATCAACAAGTGAAAAAAAACTTTTTACAAAAAATACAACCGACTTCCAAATAAAAACACTACAAAACTAAAATAACTTTAATTTCAGAAGTCGGTGTCAAAAACGAAGAAAGAAAACTATAAGAACCAACTAAGTATGTATTTTAGGATTTGTAGTGTTTTTTTATTTATTTTATATTTCTTGTGAAAAAGTTTTTTTTCACTTTTTAGTTGTCATACCGAACCCAATTACCCCACTTCATTTTCTTACTTGGACGACGTAATTACATCATCCAAGTAAGCAACAAGTAAGCAAAATGCTCATAAAATAAAAACTGCTGGGCCATACTGAATAAAATGACGGGACCAAATGGCAAGGATACCGTAGCGAATGAAAAAATAATGACATAAATCGGGTTAGAAACCTAGAAGTAAATGTTGGACATATATAAAAAAAAAATACCCGCCGAATTGAGAACCTCCTCCTTAAGTCCGTTAAAAATAACAGAATCAATGCCAGCCCTAGGGTAGAGCGACTGAAATGGTCGCTCTATGTGCTAAGCGGCAAGTGGTGCCCAAAATCCCAAATGCGTAAAATAATTGCCAGCTAAAAATAAAATTACTTGCGCCATTTTATAGACGTGTGGCACTATTCTCATAGCAGTGCCATATAAATGAACTGTGCCCTAAAAGAGCCCCACGAAACACGACTTCGTATTAATTTTTAACGCAGTGATACTAAAATTTCAGAGATTCTTCGCTCTTTTTTGTAGCCTGTTTCAGATAACTCCTGTTTCTGGATATAGGTTCAAACAGTTTCAAAGATTGTCTTACCTATCAGTGCTGGCTGGACTGGAAGTTTTCGAGCTCATTCAGCTCAAGCCGCTTAGTTGACACTTCGCGTGACCCAAGGGCTGGCTTTTACCTTGGTCAAAGAATAAGCATTGCCATTCAACGTGGCAATGCTGCCAGTCTTTTGGGTACACTTCCAGTCGACAGCGATGCGGACGAATTTTTTGACGCCATATTTTAGGGTTAATTTAGTTAGGAGTTGTTAGTAAGTTGTTTTAATATTTAAGCTTTCCTTCAAAAGGGAATGAGAATCCAGCGTATCCCAAGCGAGCACTTAATTTTTGAACTTGTTTTAGCTTGTTATTTTGTTTATATAAGTAAACAAAACGTTAATTCCGGCACCCACATGTAAGATTTTCAAAAAAAAAAAAGAAATATCGAGAGTTATGTTTCGGCGGTCGGGATTTTAGTTAAAAAAATATTTATTTATTACAATATTAATTTAATTATAAAAATACAGGATATTAAGCTGGTGGCTGATTCAAGACTGAATATAATGCAAAGAAAAATAACTATCTCTAATTTCCGGTAAATGCATAATTGCAATACGACGCATGCTGACGGTGACTGCATACTCAGCGTAAAACGTCTGTTACGATGAGTTAACTCCTCCCTCCATAGGATAGAAGCAACTCTTGCTTCTGGCGGCGTCCGCGCTGCCTTTGGTGTCCTCCGCGATGTTCTTTGTTTTCCATTGATACAGCTTCCAGGATGCTGCTGCGATCAGTAGGATATATAGGATGATTGTGCTCCAGCTAGGTGTAGCTGCTATGATTGACCAATTATCTTCTTCTGGCACGGAGATGTCGCCTGCTTTGTTGATGAGTTCATGGATGCTGTCTAGTGAGATGTCTTCTAATTGGAGTTCGTATTGTATTGATTGTTCTGGGACTTGATGCTGCTCCAGTAACGGTATGACTTCGTTGATGACGACCGTGTCGGTGTGAGAACGCAGTGTCTTGTTCATGACGTTCATCTGGCAGTCTTCTGTTAGTGTAACGAGATGAATTCCAGATAGCTTCTTGTAATCTGTCTTGGTGTTGCATTGTGTTTTGGTGACTTCATCTTCTCTGAGAACAAGTAGCCAGTTGTTGTCTCCGATCTTCTGAATTTTTCCTCTTCTTAAGTTCATCTTAGCGTGAGTGCAATTTGCTGGGCGATGCTGAATGAGTGATAGTATACAGTCATCTGTGTCTTCCATTCTTCTAGTGTCGAGGAGCTTGCAGAGCTGGGTGTTGTCGGTTAATGGCTGACAATCTTCTTCCAGGTAAGCGTACTCATCGTTACCAAGTGCTAGGTATTTGGATTTGGGGATGATCGTAAGGTTATCTTTATTTGGGATAGAATAGAGATGAATAAGGTCATAGGTTTTTAAGGTAATTGAGGGGATTTCGAGTATAAAGTTAACTGAGTGTTCTGTGCTGTAAGCTTTAACTTTAATTGACTTCTCTATCCTGTATATATTACTAATGCTAATACTAGCTACTGGTTTAAACATAAACATATTTTCTAAGTTTCTTAACTCTTCTATTAAATTCTGAGGACTTATTATACTAGGATGCATGGTACCCATCTGAGCAAAAGTCATAGCATCTTCTAATAACATTAACCTATCTAAAATTATCTGTAAACTAAAATCTATCTGTACGTAAATATCTAGAAAATGTAAATGGTTAGACAGATCGTTGGAATTATTAGTAATATTTTGTAGTAAACTAGCCAAATGTTTCTGATTGTTATTTAATTTTGTAAACTGTTTACTGAACTCATCGATTGTATTATGTGCTAATACTAAGGATTTTCTCTGTGAATCCTGAACATTTCTAACTCTGTTTTTAATATTTAAAATTTCTTCTTCAAACTTAGCTGCATCTTCATGGTCGAGATTACCTGTAATAGACTTAACAACAGTACCTAATCCATCTATAAGACCGCGTCGCTTTCTAACTTGCGGCGTTAAAAACTTAATCTTCTTACCTATAATATTAAGGCTATATTCTATTTGATTCCTATATGTTTTATGTAACTCTCCAGACGCTGTATTCTCAGCGTTTTTCGTGCTTGCATATGGGGACATCAATTGGGTAGATGTAAAGTGCAGATTGCTAATGTTGTAGACACAAGCAAGGCTAAAGTAGTTGTCTTGTTTAAGGAGTTGACCTTGTTTAAGAAGGAGGATCCCATTGTCGTTATCTACATGGGTAATGGTTACGGTTGCTGTTGCGTTGAGCACTACGGCTCCTGCGATGAAGGTCCTGCAACAAGATGAGGCCTCCGTAATAGCTTGAAATGAACCCTGATGGACTTAGAATTTGGATGGTTACCTATTATTTCAGCTACGTTATTTGGGTGAAGGTGTATGATCTTGTATGGTCCTTTGAAGACTGGTTTCGTTTTGTCACTGCGGGCTGACTTTGCTACCTGTTTGTAGACAGTTTCACCTACCTTGAATTTTATTTCTTCTGCTTCTTGGTTACGTTTAGCAATCACCTGTTCCTTATTTTTGGACATGTGTGCAGCGATGCACTCTTGAACTGCCTCTGCATTGGCACGATGCTTAATAACATAGTCCTGGTAAAACTCTTTTGGGTAGTATAACTCTAGTGGGTTTCTGGATGATGTGTGTCCGAATAATAACTCATGGGGTGTATAATCTATTGCCGAATGGATAGCGTTATTGTACGCTATTATAGAGTACTTCATAATAAGCTGTATAGGGTCGTCTTTGTTAGTCATTCTTTGTATCCTAATTATTTCGGCTAGGGTAGAGTGTAAACGTTCGATAGGGGAGTTAGAATTAGGGTTATAGGGTGTCGTAAAGTGTATATGGATTTTATGTAGAGCGCATATTTCTTTAATAACATCGTTGTCGAATTTAGTGTCTGAATCTGTGGTTATTTTATTCGGTAAACCTAACACTGAGAAAACGTTTAGCAGTGCTTCAGCTATATGGACACTACTGCATGCTGTTAGTTGAACTGCTTGGGCGTATTTAGAGAAGTTGTCAATGATTGTAAGGAACGTTGCGCCTCCGGTTGAGTATAGGTCCATAAATATATGTTCCATCGGTTTACGAGGTGTATCGGTTATAGCTAAAGGTGGTTTAAGAGGGTTGCGTTCGTATTTTGATTTCAAACAGGTGTCGCATTGATTAACGAATCTTTGAATGGTGAGAAGCATGTTTGGCCAATGATAATTTCTGTGCAACTGTTTGTATGTTTCCTGAATACCGCGGTGCACAGTCTTACCTTCATGATATTTCTTAATCAACTCTTGTTGTTCGGGTTTGTTTTCTACTAGAGTTACGCGTGTTGTGCATTTAAGTAGCTTAGGACCTCTATCGTTAAATATAGTTGTGTAAACTGTAGAAAAAGAATGGTACAATTCTTCGTTATAAAAGTAACAATGGAATATACGGTCAGCGATGGTGTGTTCATTAAGGAATCTAATTATCTCGGACTCTGTATTATTTACTGGGATAAAGACATCTTTTATAACCACTTTTGGGTTAGTGGATCTGTTATCTACTCTATACGTAGATCCGGGTGTTGACCTAATGTGGAACTGCTTTAGTTGCCTATCAATAGCGTCTGCAATGATGGGTATACCTTTATTTTCATTGTCAGGCAGTGTATGTCTTGTAGACACTAATTCAGGTTCAGCTGACACTATACTCATGCTATCTGTACCTACGTGAGATTCGGGAATGCTTGGATTTTGTGATTGTAGATTTTCATTGGGTTCTACTGTGTCTATTTGATTTTCGGCTTCCCTACGTGCATTTTCGAATATTCTATTAATTATCTCATCGTCTTCGTTATCATCTAAATTGACAGCTAGAGAGTCGACACTGCCATGGAATATTTTAACTCGTGATAGAGCGTCTGCGTTAGTGTTTTGGCGACCTTTCTTGTATACAACCTTATAATCGTATTCCGAGAGTTTTAAACGCCATCTAGTTAATTTAGAATTAGGATCTTTTAGTGACATTAACCAGGTGAGAGGTCTGTGGTCCGTGTATATGGTAAACTTTCTTCCGTAAAGATATGGTCTAAAGTATTTAATAGCCCATACTATGGCGAGTAGTTCCTTTTCTATTGTAGAGTAACGCGATTCAGTATCTGATAGTGTTTGGGATGCAAATGCTACCGGTTTATCGGATCCTACTATTCCTTGTGATAATACCGCACCTAATGCTACATCTGAAGCATCGGTGGTTAGGATGAAAGGCTCATTAAAATTTGGGTACTGTAGTATTGGGGCGTTAGTTAAAATTTGTTTGCACTTATTAAAAGCTTCTAAGAAATCCGGGGAGTGTATGACTTTACTATTTTTCTTAAGGCAAAGGGTCATTGGTTTAGTAAGCTTGGCGAAATCTTTTATGAATTTTCTGTAATATCCAACTAAACCTAGGAAGGCTTTTATTTCTTTCTGAGACTTGGGTAGGGGGAAGTTAAGTACGGCTTTTATTTTGTTTTGTTTGGTTTTAAACCTTCATCTGTTAGTTCATGTCCTAAGAACTCAACCTGTTTTTGTAGGAACTGTGATTTATCTAACTGAATCTTTAGGTTGTGTGTTTTGAATCGATCGAATACTTGTTTTAATTTTTCTATGTGTTGCTGTAATGACGTAGATATTATTATTACGTCATCTAAGTAGGTGTAAACATTGTCTATGCCTCTTAATATATGATCCATTAGTCTTTGAAACGTACTTGGTGCATTTTTCAGTCCAAAGGGCATTCTAAGGAACTCATAGTGTCCTCGTTCAGTGGTAAATGCGGTTTTTTCGATATCATTAGGGTGCATTTCCACTTGGTGAAAACCGCTAGCAAGATCTAGGGTTGTGAAGTATTGAGCTCGTCCTAATCTATCTAATATGTCGTGTATATTTGGTAAGGGGTATTTATCTTCAATGATACGGTCGTTGAGACGTCTATAGTCAATTACAAGTCTCCATTTGACGTTTCCTGAGGAATCGGGTTTTTTTGGTACAATATGCACGGGACATGACCAAGGGGATATGCTCTCTCGCACAATACCTTGCTGAAGGAGCTTATCTACTTGTTTACGAATTTCTTCGCGTTGTTGAGGAGCTTGTCTGTAACTACGTACAAAAACTGGTGTATTATCGCTTAATCTGAGCTCGTGTTTGACAGCGTGTGTGAATGTGAGTGGTATATCTTCTGCATAGAACAAGTCCCTATACTGATAACATAACCGGGTTATTTCGCGCTTTTCTTCTTCATTCATGTGATCTGTACGGATTTTCTTTAGGGTTTCGTTTAGTATATGGTCAATGTTAGTTTGAACCTTTATGGTATTAATATCATGACTATCGTTTTTTTTGGAATTGGAAAATATCTCTAATTCGATTGACGGGTTAAACGGGATACACTTCTTTTGATCACTATGATTAATTACCGATGTTTTGAAAGAACCGTTTGTAACGTTAACTATAGCTGCTGGGGACATTAAACCATCTGACCAGATTAAATCATCGTGAAGGTATTGTCCATCTAAGTAATTAGTTTTTACTTTGACAAGCTTTTCGCATCTAGGTTCGATACTTATCTTTTTGGGTGGAGAACTAAAGTGTATTGGTATTTCTGCCGTAGATGTACGTAACACATTATTATTCAAATCAATGTTACTCTTTAATTTTTGCAGAAGGTCAATTCCGATAAGACCTTTATATTTAGGGTCGAAGCCGAATATTAGAAACTTATGTGTTATATCGCTATTAAACGCGGGAGGTAAGGGAAGGTACACTACCTTGTCGTGAACTGATGAACTGTGAGCTGTATTAATTTGGAAGGGTTCTGTTTCTACACAGTACTCAAATATGGTGCCTGCAATTACGTCAGTTGCTATGGTTGAATGACTGGCCCCTGTATCTAATAGAAACTTACCGTCAAACTCTGGTAGTATTATATACGGTAAATATTTCTTGGTCTGGAAGTTTATTGAAACTAGGTCTGGTTGTCTCGGTTGGTGTCCATGGTAAAACCCTGATCACCACTTACCTCTTGTTCGTCCATGGTTACATTCGGCTCGAGCACTATGCTGTTACCGTCTGTGATATCGTTATAGAGCTCCATGTCGCTGGATCCTGGTTGATCTTGAGTGGCCATTTGAATTGGAATGTAGAACAACTGCTGTGCGAACTGTGGTTTTTCTGGCTTACCTGCCGTACGCATTGTGACGTCCGATGATACTGGCGTGGGAACCGATGGTTTTGGAATGTTAGGTTGATTCCTAAAGTTACTTGAACCATTAGGTCTAGAGTTACCTGATGCTGGTTTGGCCTTCCAGGGCAATACAGATTGTACCCATTGTTGGCGCTGTTCAGGGGTCATGTTATTTTGTTGAGGTACAAAGTTTTGTGAGGGAACAATAAAGCCAGGTACAAACGGGTTTGCTGTATTACGGATGGGATTGTTATTGCCTGGTTGTTTGGGTAGCTCCTTTGGCTTTGCTTGTGACGTTGAATGGTTATTATTGTAGTTAGCTCTATTATATGACAGCCTAGCCTCTTCTTGTCTAGCCGCTATGATGGCTGCTTCGAAGGTGTCTGGTTTGGCGATTCGAACGCCCAACGAGACGTGGAAGTCTAACTGGTTTATATACTGTTCAATAACCATCTTTTCATAATATGATTTATTACCATGCTCTCCTACGGAATACAGAGTATCCAACAGCTCACGGAGGCGTTTGCCGAAGCTTTCAGCGTCTTCTGTCTTAGACTTACGCACTCGCGTTAGCTCCTGCATAACTTGTATTTCATTTCGTGGTTCACCTAGGCGCCTTATTAACGCATTCTTAATTGATATCCATGAGTTTAAGCAGCCTTCGTACGCTATTGCGTCTATGGCTGGACCACTGAGTCTACTTTTAATTAAGCAGATGAATGCTGGGTGCGAACGATCTGCTTCAGAAGTTAACTGTAATAAGTTTTCTACTTCCCTAATATAATAATTGAGTAATTTAGGATTACCATCATATCTTGGCATTAAGTCTGCAATTAGTTTGTAAGGTTTATAGTTGGCATCATAGTCCCTGAGCGACATTGTTTTTCTGTTGCTTGTCTGCCTAGTGGCGCTTGACGCAAAACAATAGAGGTGTCAAGTTAAACACTTGGAATTTACTCGTGGGATACTTAACGCTACTTATTATAATTTTGTGGTTGCCTACTGCGATTTTAGCTTAGAGACAGACACACAAATACTAACATAAAATACACAAATTAAAATAAGGCAGGAAATCGAGCAAGGACACTTGGTAGAACAAGAGCACTTACCAAAGCAGCCACTGCATCTCCTGTCGAGTCGAGTCTTCTCCAACGCAGCTTCCTCCAATTCTCCGGAGATTAGCCCTGATGACCGTAGAGGTGTCCGACCGCGCGATAGGTTCTTTGTAGATCACGAAAGAACGATTTGAGAACCGTCGCTCTTAAGATGAAGAGTTGGATTCGATCTTAGAACGTCGCGATCCTACCGACTGCGCCAGTTATGTTTCGGCGGTCGGGATTTTAGTTAAAAAAATATTTATTTATTACAATATTAATTTAATTATAAAAATACAGGATATTAAGCTGGTGGCTGATTCAAGACTGAATATAATGCAAAGAAAAATAACTATCTCTAATTTCCGGTAAATGCATAATTGCAATACGACGCATGCTGACGGTGACTGCATACTCAGCGTAAAACGTCTGTTACGATGAGTTAACTCGAGACTGTATTTTTAGGGCTGTGGTGCGCCGGATCCAAACGATGAGAAAATTAAATTTAGCAAAAAAAAACTCGTGTGCGTCACGAGACGCCCGACAGAAGTGATAACTTAAACTTGAACTATTTAATATGGGAAGCGTCTGTCCGAAATACGACTAGCACTGTGGGTTAGAGTGAGAGAGGAAGAGCCTGTCTACCACTGCCGTATGCGTGAGAGAAAGGGAAGCCAGATAGACTGGCACCGTAACGCGTTACGTTACGAAGCGGTTTACCCTCCCATATGAAGTGATCACTTCAAAAAGTTGGATAAAAATATTTGATACAAAATAAGCTATTTTGAGTCCCGAATTTTCGTCCTAAGGTTTATTCCAAACATCATCACTTACATTTGCAAGCACGACGCTGCAGTAATGACCAGGTCACTGGACACAATGGAGCCGGCACAAACAAACGTTTCCATGAGGTGTATGCTGACGATGAACGGGTAAGTCTTCGATCTGCTCCTTTTGCCCTGGAATATCCTTCTGGTGGCATTGAAGTCATCAACTGGTGGCGGTTCTGAAGACATTAAATACGTGACGACACCGCGCAGCGTAACTCGACGCCGTCACTTCGTGTGTCTTAGTTTGTATGTTAATTAAGTAAGATTAATATGTATTAGTTATTTTTTGTATGTTTAATTTGTGTATTTTATCTATGGGCCATAGTTGCCTGATAATAAAGAATTATTGTTTTTATTATTATTATTACCCAAAACATATTTCCCTGACTGTGCTTATCTGTTCTACAATATAGTTTCCATAGAAATATAATGTAGGTCCCCAACGGCGGCGGTACGGCGGCCTTTTCGTGGGGGCGGAAGCGGGTCCAAAGACAAATGAAGGGAAATGTATGGTCTTAGTCTGAATTAAATGTTTTTATTATAACATGTTTTTGTATATTAATAATCACGACCTTCAGCCTTCGACCACGAGGAGCACGATTCCAGAGAGAGAGAGAGAGAGAGAATTAATTTTTAATCTGTGATTATCTATGTATACTAATATAATAAAGCTGGAGAGTTTGTTTGTTTGAACGCGCTAATCTCTGGAACTACTAATAGTCGGATTTGGAAAATTCATTTTGTATATGATAGCCACATTCATGATTTCGATTCATGATTTTGATTGATTTTGACTATAGGCTATACGGGAACGGGAAAAACGGGAAATGTGCGCACGAAGTCGCAAACGAAGTGTTAGTTAGACATATAAAATTGGTACAATTAAATATTATGTAAAGGGGCATTGGATATTTTTTCCTGGTAAAGGGGGCGGTAGTCCATAAAAGGGTGGGACACCTATGTTCTACAATGCCAAAGTCTGTTCTTTTACAATTTACAAGATTAAAATATTTTACCCCAAAAGTCAATAAATGACTGCGTAGTATCTTTGATAGGCGGTAACAACGGTGTAGATTTAGAGAAATCCGTTTCATTTAGCTTGTCAACTTTTTTTATAAAGTCCTTAATGAACTTCTTGAATTCTCTGCTGTCTGCAAATACAGGATCAGTTGGACTGATGTTTTCCGAAGAGTTTTTGGTTTCTGATGATATACTTGCAGCTTGTTGATGTAATGTATTCTCATTAATGGTGAGCTCATGTGACATTTTGTTTTCTTTAACGGACAGGTTTAAAGATTTATCGTCCAACGTTTTTTCTATTAGCTTGAACAATGCTAGACCATTTGAACTTTTATTGCCAGTATCAGGTCGAGCCGTTTCTATCAATTTTTCGAACACTTCATAATTTTTCTCTGCCATACTATTCAAATCATAATGCATTGTTAACAACAGTCTGATTCTCGATTTGGCAAGGAAGGTTGGCGCTAAGTTCAGGTCATCAAATAGATTGTTCATCACATTTTGAACATCGTTGTCTACTTTTGCGTACAAGTTATCCTTAGACTTTAATATACTCTCAAGAACTGTCCTATGATTATGTCTAGCTACCACCACAGGAATAAGAAACATGATGATTGTAGTTAACTTCATTTTACATTAATAAAAATAACTTAAATAATTACAAAAATAGATTGACTTAGGTGTATACAACAAAAAGTTTGAATTAACAGTAAAAAAAACATCAAATAAATGTATTTCAAAGTTTCAAATAGCATATTTTATTGCAAGGTTTGGCAATTTCTTTATGTGTGCTTTCTCAATATTAAGGAAATAAAACAAACGCCATAAAACATTTTTCAATATATTGAGCAACTACTTTTAACACAAAAACATTATGATATCGTTGTGAAATCTTCCATTATTATTTTGAATTTCATTTCTTTGATACAAAAAGTATCTTTCGTTACATGTATTCCATCAAGAATAATATCTTATATTTTATTGTTTTAATTGCTGTCATCCAAGTTCAGAGCCTTGTCGAACTTCGTGAGGAAGACAAAGATTTGGCTGTAACTGAGGCCGCAGTCCGTAAGACTGTCAACAGTATATTCTCCATCCTCAAACTTGATCACTTGAAGTATAAAGCCAGGTTTCGAGAGTTCGCAGCAATTCACAACTTCTTCGTCACCATAACCTTTCAAGATGACGACAATTTGAAGAAAATAGCCAATCTAGCTAGAGTTGATAGCATCGATAACAACACACAGCATTTTATTATACAATTAAATGAAGTATTGAACGAAGATAATAAAAGCAACGAACCAACGGAAGATGAATATGTTACTGCACATATAGACACGTTTATAAGAAAACTTGAATATTTAAAATTCAAATACGGCTTTGCTAGCAATGATGCAAAGTTGGGTATCAATACACAAGTATTAAACCATTTGAAATTGGATGATACTTTACTAAATAGTACAAAAGATGCCCGAAAAATAAATGATACGGGTGGTAACCTTTTGAGTAATGATGAATTTTGGAGTAAGTATAATTCTGTTTAAGTATATAGATTGTTGTAAGAATAAAAAATACATTTGTCGCTCCAAAGTCTTCAAAATTAAAAGATAACTTTTAATTTTGAAGACTTTGGAGCGACAAATGTATTTTTTATTTTTAGCTTGCTTTAACTATATATTTTTTTAATTTATGATTTACATTGAAGATCCAAGCGCTAGTCGTCGCATTTTCGAAGGACGTAGAGAAACAATCAAGCGGTTTCCCTTTATGGCAAGCGTCCAGTTCTTCAAGAAGTTCCAATGTGGCGGCTCCATCATCAAATCAGACCTGGTCATCACTTCAGCGTCGTGTTTACAACTGTAAGCTTTCAGATTAGTTTGGTTTAGGAGGAAAGCTGTCTTTGAAATCTTAATAGTGTGATTAGAAATAGGTCCAATACTGGACATAGGCCTCCTAAGCATCACCACATCTTCCTGTCCTGTGCTTTTCGCTTCCAACAGACTCACGGGATCCTCACTGATGTGCTACCGATTATAAAGATTTTTTAATGTTTTTGTTTCGTATCCATCAGAGCTTGGAACAACCGCTTCTTCAGAGAGAACCCAGCCTTCCTCTCAGTGCAAGTTGGCTGCGATTTATACGAAGGCGGAGACGAGAACATCCCTATCCTGGAGGTCTACTTCCATCCGGAATACAACCCAAAGAATTTGAGGAACAACCTTGCTATCATGCGTCTGGTCAGGGTTCTGAAGTTTGGGAAAAAGATCAAAAAGATTAAGAAGATTGATTTTGATAGACAGCCTCATCCGTTGTCTGATTATACTCCTGGAATCACCATCATTGGTTGGGGAGCGAGACATGTAAGTGGTTTTGTTGTTTTGGTTTCCAGTTCGATCCAGCCCCAGTCTGATCCAGCCATGGCCCGTACCCCACAGGGGGTGCCCTTAGCGAGTAGTCGCTTAGTTTGTAAGTTTTTTATAAGCCCTGGCTGGAGGCTTTAATATTATATTAAGGCCACCACAGGCAAGCCCGGTTAAGCAGTCGACAGCCTCATAGGTTGAACTTCGAGACGCCACTCACAAAAAAAAGGTTTCTCTAGAACTGTGAACTCATGGTGAAACGTACTCCAAACCCCATAAAAAAAGAAGATTTTTAGTTTATACGCGCAGGAGTTAACAATAAAATACGAGAATTCAGTACTGACACACAACGACACGGCTGGAAAGGACTACTCTCTATAGTGCTGTTCAGTAAAATCTCTTAAAATTGTGGAAACTTAGCTGAAGTGAACTTAAAGTGAGTTGTCAGTACATACAAACAAGTTGGCATGACAGTTCACTTCAAGCTCGCTCCTAATTTGAAGTGAGCTGTTAATCTATGCAACCATTTGGAATGACATTTCCCTTCGAGCCCACTCCAGCAAAGCTCACAATGAGATGTTTACAAAATTTAGGTACTATAGAAGAATAGATCGGCTGCTGTCATTGCGTCGGGGTCACTCGGTAGGTCATCGGGATGCATGTCTTGACAGTACCTAGGTACATTATAAAAAAGTTTTCTCGTCCCAACTTTTGTTTTGTTTCAGAGCTCCAATATACTTTTAAATATTTGGAAAAATCGACTAGCTTATGCGGTACTGGATTTCTACCCATTAAGGGAATGCCAAGAAGTTTATTCACAGTGAGTAGTGTGTATTTTATATTTATAACTAGTTGTCGCCCGCGGCTCCGCCAGCGTGATTATCGAAAATTATCCTAAGGGAACATATTCCCGGGATAAAAAGTAGGTAGAATGCCTATGTGTTATTCCGGACTATAATCTACCACTGTGCCAAAGTTCATCAAAATCCATTCAGTAGTTTTTGCATGAACGAGTAACAAACATCCATCCATCCATACTTACTTACAAACTTTCGCGTTTATAATATTAGTAGGATGAACCAATTGTCAACATTAAACTACCTCTTGCTTTTTTTGTTCTGGATCCTCACCATAATCATCTTCAGAACAGTTTAAGTGCAAAATAAGTCAAGAGCTAGAGACTCTTGCTAGAGGCTCTTAATTGTTCTTAATTGTAGCTAGAGGCTCTTAATTGTTTGCAAGGAATCAATGCCTATTTTTTAATAAGTATCGTAGGATGCAATCATCTAGGTAGGTGATTGATGACTAGATGATTGGATATTTTTATTGGTTTTAGTACCCACCATTATAACATTTATCACATTATTTTTAGGGAGTTCGTGAGCAACAAGAACTTTTGCGCTGGATTCATGTCGAAAGGAGGTGGCGCGTGTAACGTAAGTTGAAGGATCATACCTGCTCCCCTGCCAATCACATGCCATCATGATTCCGTTCTAAACAGGGAATATCGAGTGCTAAGCGTCTTGTATAACTAGTTCTCTGTCCCTCCCACACCGGAATCTTGATGGTTTTAAAACATCATACCATGGTGTAACTCATTTTTAATGAACCATATCGTCAACATTAAACTACCTACTTGCTTTTTTATGTTCTGGAATCTGACCATAATCATCCTCAGGACAGTTTAATTGCAGAGTAAGTCACAGCCTATGTCGAAAGAAAATTTAAAAATGTAGATGTCATCGTTTGCCGAAATGTCATGTAGGTATCAATCCTTTTTGGCATTTCGAGAGGCACTATCGCCGATGGAAAGTCATATTGTTCGTCCACTTGTCTGTGTGATCATTACCTCGAGATCCCTTAGACATCGTCCTGATGTGATCGTCGTATTCAGCTGTACGGCTAAACCGAAAGGTGCCCTCTGTCAGCGCGGCGACGCGATTGTGTTTATCGTTCACAATTGAACGCGACGATCGCGTGTTCATAACTTTGTAATAGGATGACGCCTCAGGATTTGCTTAGGGAAGTTAACGCATACTATTTCTTTATTTCATCATCATCAACATCTTACTGCCCGTAACTCAATGAATTATTATTAATAGGACCAATTTGTTGTTTCATGCTGAGATATGAGCCTTTTTTTGGTCTCGCACAAGTCATTTTATGTTATTGTTTTGTTGTTGGTCTTGTGCGAGTCCCAAATCGGCATTTTTTCTTTATTTCTGTTATGACAGCGAGACGCCGGTGGTCCAGGGGTAGCCGCTGGAAAGCTGATGGGAGTCGTCAGCTTTGGCGCCCCGAACTGTGGCGCCGCTGACGCGCCCACTGTCTTCACCAAGCTCGGTTACTACACTGACTGGATCGAAGGCATCTTGGAAATGGTCAGTGTTCTAATACCTTTAGTTTTTATAAGTCGTGGTCGAGCCCCAGTAAGAACAGCTGTTCGATACATACATAAGGCACAGAGACATGTCTCAAAAGAGATCGCTAAGCCGTCCCGGCTGCTAACCAGTCAGACGCCAAAACCGTTGACACCAATCTTGCCAAGGGGTATCGCGTTTCACAGTTATTGGTATTCAGCTGCCCCGGTGAGACTGGAAGCCTATGGTGGAAGCCCACCGCAACGAGCGGATTTGATTGGTTGTATTAAATAATGAAGGAATTTAAAGTAGTTTTAAGTTGTTGTGCACTTGGATCCCCATGCTGTTCTTTTCTGTAAATCTCTGTATCGCAATGAGGTTTGCTGTAAGAAAACCTCATTGAGGGTTAAGCTTGCCTTTGTTCGTTAGGCTGTTCCATTATATTTGTCTCTATATGTTTTGTCTGCAATAAAGAAAAAGACTTGGTGTTGTAGAACAAACTGAAACCCTAAAAAGGAATGACTAAACTCGTATTATAAAACTTTCACTTTGGAACCAAATACGAAAATGGGAAGAAAATATCCTATTCCAACCTTATCTCGATATGAGCGAATAAATCATTTTTATGCTATTCCAGCAAACCCCGACCGGTGGAAGAAGCACCACGCCGCGCTCGACCAGGCAGATCTACGACGCAAATAGCTTCATCATGAGTACGAAGAAGGAGTTCAGAATCACTCCTATCACTAAATCTCCTTTACGGTCGGCTCCTATTCCGAGTTCAGACGCCCTGAGAAACTTAGATGAAAATGATATTTTCAAAGAATTTATAACAACAATGTTTGGTAGCGAAGAAGTTAGAGAGTATCTAGATCAATTTGAATCTGACTCAGACACATCTGTTGAGGCTACTACACGGGACATTGCCAGAGCTGCTATCGTCAAACCGATTATTAAACCAACCACAGAAGCGAATACCGAGGAAGACATTGCTGCCGATTACGAGTTCCCTGATAACCAGATGGGATCAGTGAGAATGGTAACTACAATAGACAACTTTGATGAGTTGGAAGAACAAAGTGAAGAAACTGAAGACTTGACGCCGACGCCAGTAGAACTGATACAGGACGAGGACATTGACAAAGAGGTGCAGGCGGAGCAAAATATTGCCAGACTTATTGATGATATTGACATACAAGAACTATTATCATCTGATTTAGAGAAAGAGCAATCTGCTTCAGAAGACAAAGATAAATCTTTCGAAGCAGAAGTGATAGTTAAGCCGGAAGAGCCAAAACACTATAAAGAAAAAATAATACCCAAAAATCAAAATATCTTACTCAAAAAACAAAAAAGTGAAGAAGAAATAATTGAAAGTACGGTTGAATTAGTATTAGACGTAGTGGAAAGCCCTAGTAATAATACTAATAACGATGATTTATACTATGATCTTGCTGGTGATCAGCCACAGAGTAAAATTGAGGAAATTGTCCTAACTACAAAAGTAGCCAAAGCGAAAGTAAAAAAAGGGAAAAAGAAAAAGGAAAAGTATAAAGACGTAACGTTTAGACAGAACAGTACTGGTGGTATTTTGGATATATTTTCTCGAAATGATCTTTTGAAATTATTTCATGAGGCCGTGGCTGACGCTGCTGCAGCTCAAAGTGCTAAGACTACTACGACTCAAACTGAACAGCCTGTGACACGAGGCATTCTCGATCGTCGAGAATTCGAGCTGGCCATCCCAATTTCGTAGGCGAGACTGTTAGCGCATAATTAGCTGTGTTTAGGGTTGGTTAACTAGAAGACTATTATAATTGTATCAATTTCTTCACGTACAGACGCCAGCACATCAAGCTACCCAAAACTGTCAAATTTTCCCAACCAACCTTGAACCTAGTGCTTCAGCGATAAAGTTGAAAAACTATTAAATAAATTTGTAGCTACGCAGAGGCCGTAAGAGGCCGTAAGAGGCCGGAGGTCCGTAATAAGGATGTTTGCCTGGGTTAATAAATATTATTGTATTTAGTCCGTCAGTTAAATTAGGTACCTATCGAAAAATATTGGACATATGTAGGTATTTTTTTTATCAAATCAATAAAAAAACACGAAGATAAAACGCATCAAAGATAAGGAGTGGGGCTTGTAATGTCACTTTCCAGTAAAAAGTGTACTGGTAAGTGACCTCACTCGAGTTTTCAACGCACTGTTTCGTTTTCATTTTTTGTTTACATGACAAAAGAAAAAGTACGTGTCCAATATTTTGGAAATCTATCTGAAGGACTCATTAGATTTTTTTTAGTCAAATACCCTAATGTTTATTTTTTTTTATATTTCTCTCCTGTATGTGTACAGACGTCAGCAAATCAAGCTACGCAAAACTGTCAAATTTTCCTAATCAACCTTGAAAATGCTTTAGCGATAAAGTTTAAAATCTATTAAAGAAATTTAACAGATTGGTGTATTTTGATGTGCTGGCGTCTGTTCATTATAGATCCTATAAATTATTTGAGAATATAAGAAAAAAATCTCGACTGTAACATCTGCCATTCGAGGCCAGACGATGATAACTGTAACAGTACCTACTTACCTTTTGAAAAATATCTTCTTTGAATAAAATGTTTTCACGCGTCAACTTTTGTCTCTGGAGTCACTAGTTTTTTGGATAGTAACTGTAGCTGTTACCTTATTAAAATACAAATCAAGAATATGTTTATTGTTTCATTTTCATTCGGCAACAATATTTTTGTACCGAATATTTTATTGATACATCTCTACCTACCACAAATTATGCGTGTAAATGATTTTGTTTTGATTTATATTTTAGATAAATTTCATGACAAAGTCTGAAAACAGAGAGAGGTGAGATGGCCATCAAAAATGAAATAAAGAGGGAGGCGTTTGCAGTAGGACGACATACATCATTTTAAAATGTACAGACGGCAGCACATCAAGCTAAGCGAAACTGTCAAATTTGTCCCAAGCAACCTTGACCCTACTGATAAAGTTGAAAATCTATTAAAGAAATTTGACAGATTGTTGCAGCTTGATGCGCTGGCGTCTGTACAATACAAAAAACAACATTTTAGTTGTGAGATCAAATTTAAATTTCTAGGCCTTCAAGCCGGTGAGCGACGGGCGGTCCTTTTTTCATCCACGATTTGTGTGGGGTGGCGCTACCGTTCACGCTCTAGTGTTTACGGGCCAATTACATGACTAGCGTAGAAAGAAACGTAAAAATCAATGGCAAAAACTTACATCAGTAACCGGCAGATGTCGCCTGCGCTCTAAATTTTCAGTCTTGGGTGGTGATAAGATTATTTTGCAAGCGAGAACCACATTTTCGAGGTAAAGAAACCTTATTTTACTAAAAATTGCTGTGTTTTGTGATCTGTTACTTATTGTTTGTTTCAAATTGGTGTTGTAAGCTTTTTATAAAAAGGTAAGTTGCGAAAAATAACATTCATAGTACTATAGTTGTCAAATACGTAAGTGAATTCCGAATTTGAAATATATATTTTTCCGTACTTATTTACACTAAGCCTTCAATTGTTTCTCGTTTTCCTTTATTTAGAAGATATATTACTTATTAATTAGTTTTATTAGGTCATAGCCACTGATAAAGCTGTGAAGTTCATGACGTTATGTAACTCTTCCTATTGATCACTGCGGGCATAACCTCTTTAGGTCCAATATTTTCACCAATATTATCCTGTATTGAATCAAATCGTTGGTTCAACGTTTACTAGGCAGACACTGTGCCTATAATAGATTAAAGTTTTTACGATAAACATAGAAATACAGTCCATGTAGGTGATTTTTGGAACAAATTTTTTTTTTCACAAATGTCTGGAGATTCCTTCCAGTGACCTTTTCCGTTGTAAAAATAATTCTAGGTAGGTAGTATTGTGAACAATCGTATTTTACCCTTTTATATATCTGGAATGTAAGGTTTTACTGAAATTTATTATGAATATTGTCATGATTTTGATGTACATCACACCAAAAAAATTAAAGCATATTTCAATTGTAATTTTTGTATTCATTTGTGAAGCAAATAGACATACTTAAATCAACAATCAGCTATCCACCTACTTATTATAATCATACTTTATCAATCAGATAATAGTTTTGAAATTCACCCACATACGTGAACAATATGAACAATGGTGTTTATGAATGATACATAAAAATAAACATTTTAAATGCTATTGTCATGAAGTCAATACTATTTGAAACTTTACTCATTAGCATTCAGGAATGGCTAAGATAAAATTGGGCTATTGGTTTCTTTTTATTGAATTTTGATAAAAATCTGCATAATAGTATCATGGTATGCGCAAAAAAATAATTTAAAAACTTGATTTTATGCCATCTAAGTAGCTAGTTACTAAAAATTGGTTATCTTATTTAACTTTAAGAAGGCTGGCTTTTACCTCAGACAGAGGATAAGCATTGCCATACTATGTGGCAATGCCGCTAGTCTTTTGGGCTCTCTTCCAGTCGACACAGATGCGGACGAATTTTCTGATGCCAAATTTTAGTTTGAGTTTTTAATTTTAATTGCTTATACTTACCTACTTAATTTGAAATGAAACTCTCGGGTCTTGGGGTCCGAGTGCACATAACTTATTTAAAGATCTCTCAAGGCGCTTAGTTGACACTTCACGTGTCCCAAGGGCTGGCTTTTACCTTGGTCAAAGATTAAGCATTGCCATACAACGTGGCAATGCCGCCAGTCTTTTGGGTACACTTCCAGTCTACAGCGATGCGGATGAATTTTTTGACGCCATATTTTAGGGTTTATTTAGTTAGGAGATTTTATTTTTATTTCTAGTGTATATAGTTAGTTAAGTATTTATGGAATAAAGATCTACCAATTTAAAATGTACATATTTTCAAAATTTATATGTAATATAAAAATCAAAAACTTAAAAAGAAAACTAAACTCGCTTTCACTGAGATTTTTGATTGAGAATCGGCCTAGGTTGTTATAATCCAATCTTGACATGTACTGATATAGTGATTTGTACATAATTATATAAAAGATGTGGCAATGATCATCATACCTATTTGAGAACTGTCTACTGGCCATATTAGACTAGTGCTATTATGTGACTTTAAACCTTATTTCAATGATCCTAAAGGTTTATTCATGCTTGAAAATTACAATAGCTATGAGTTTCTACAGAATATACAAGTGGGTGTGTCCCTTATCTTTTAACACGAAGCATTCCTTGAGGTTATGTGATTTTTATTGATTAAAATTTAGCTTAGTCCTTCAACGCATAATATTTATTGTATTGTGGGGCTGATATCTGCAAAGCCATGTCCAAGAGTGTGTCAAACACATTATAAACCAAGGATTGTTAGACTATACTGTCTGCATCATGGACACTGAACCAATGAAATATACTTCTAAATAAACTTCTAAATAAACTTCAACGATCTCTTAAATGCTACAATATATATAGGAGGTAGTTATTTGCACACATTTTCCTCAATATGAAGCACATATTTTACAAAGGTAAAATAGGATGTTTTATCACCATTCTAATATCAATAGATTGTAGTCATTATGTAGTAGGTATATTAAGAAGCTTGCAATGATCACAAACAGTAAATGTATATTCATGGCTGTAGAACAAAATCAATGTTTTAGTTATTTATTATAAAAAAAAGTTAATATCAATACTAGCTTTTGCCCACGACATTCCCCTACACTCCCCAAGAAGGTACGTGCCAAATTTCAGCGTTCTACAACCAGTACTTTCGGCTGTGCTGTCACTCAATGAGTCAGTCACTCAGTAATGCAAGAGTTTTATATATGTTGATTATGAACAGACCTTCTCCATTAAATATCTATAAATTTGTACTATTAACATGCATTTTTATTTACTTTATTCCATATTGTAATTTTTTTTTACATTTGTAATTTTTGTTCTTTTTTTCTATTCCACAGCGAAATGGCAAATCTCCTGCTGCGCCGTGCAGTGCTTGACGCGATTCGCGTGCCCGTGTGCGCACGCGCCTCCTCCTCCCTCGGAGAAGTTGCCAAGGTAAGGAACCATTGACTATCGGGATTTGGTATCAACATTTAGGCCCACTTAGAGAAACCACAGTTATCTTTTAACTCTAGAGTTAAGTGGTAACACTAGGTTAAATATATATGTATAATTATGTCACCGGAAAATTGCAGACTCCGTAAGATTGTAAAATATCGCGTGAAATTATAAACTATTTATTCTAAATAAGGCACGGATAATTGGAAACTATTGAATTTGGATGGGATTGATTGTATACAAAACAGTTTTTTCATAATATATCGAGAAATTATAATCTAATAAAGATTTATAACAATATTACGGAGTCAGCAATTCAAAGGTGACATATATATATTTTATGTGCATAATGCTTTGGTTTAGTAATAACTTGGAATTAAAGGATAACTGGTTTGTGAAGTGGCCACTATAATAGGCTTATTCATTAAAAAAACTAACCGTATGCTTAGTTTTAAATTAATACTGCTTAGCAAATTCTGAATTCAAATTCTCGAAAGAAAATTTGAAAAAAGAATCTGCTAATCTATATTTGGACTAAGCAAAAGGTAAAAAAGTTTTCATTAATATGGCCGTATATGTTGTATCATGTCGCGTGACGCCTTCTGACGCTAGAAACATACGAGAAAGTGTTGTCAATGAATTTACAACTTGGTTCCAGATCGGCAACCGCGAGTGGGTGGGCTACGGGTTCAACGGACAGCCCAACTACATGGACAGGCCTGACTTCCCCATGCCCGCCGTACGCTTCCGCGCAGACTCACCCGACGTCAAGGTAAGCTCCAGCACGCTTTCCGCTCAGCTATTTAGGGTGCTGAACGTAAAAAAGGAACGGATTTTGTCCGACCGATCGACATTGGAATTGTGACGTTTCGTACTCTTGAGTTCGACGCTAGCGCCAAATTGAAGTGAAATTGTGTGTCCATTTTGAGGAACTAAATGGTATCGAGATTGGGCTTGGCGTGTCGTAAACGCTACTCTTGAGTTTCTTTTAACCCCGATTAACATTTTATCGTAATAAGTCGAATAACACGATTATATTGGGACCCGTTAGCCAACTTCACGTGTAACAAAACAATCGCGAGGCAATCCCAATCTAATGATTTCAAAATTGTTTTCAAGAGTACCAAATCACGTGACTTTAAAATTAACATTTTTTTAAAAAAAAAAAAACGTTGCCCCACACTAGGAATTTCTCCTGTATCGTGGGTGCGTTCACAAACATATAAACTCACATACACGAACAGCCAGACCCGGAACAACTATCTGTAGGTCATACAAATATTTGTTCCGTGCGGGGATTGAACCAGCGACACGCAGCGCAGCAGTCAATCATCAAATTTCATCAACATTGGAATCGGATTGGCCTTAGATTGAAATTAAAATTAGTTTGAAGAGTAAGGCCCCTGTATTGAGCAACCTGTGCAGCTCTTTCATTGGCTCCTGTTAAATATTGGATGGTGCAGGTGGCAACTAACAGGACTCTTAAGGTGAAAGCGTCGGGGTAGCCTGCGAAAACCAAATCTCCATACGTTTTTTTTGCATTGTGCAGGTCAGTATCAGGTTGTATCTTGATAAAAATACGATTGGCGACCGTAACAAATATGGCTTTACTGAGTTATAATAATTAAAATCATCAATACAGGTTGTATCATTCATGTAACTAAATTGAATGACTATTTTTTTGAAATAATCATTCATTCGAGTTAAATGAACTTAGAGGGTTGTATTGATGATTTTAATTCTGTAAATAAATACGTGTTACGGTCGCGAATCATATTTTGTTCAACATGCAGCCTGATATTGACTTGCAAATTGCAAAAAAACATATGAAAATTTGAATTTCGCGGGCTACTCTGGCGCTTCCACCTTAAGTCTGGCTGGCGTTGGTGGGTTGTCTCTGCTGAATGTATTGGCCCGATTCAGTTGAAATTTGGTTACTATATTGCAATATATTCAGCTGACTTGTTGCGGACTAAATAGAATTCATAACTTTGTGTTTAATATTTTTGACGTGACGACGTCTAATAGCCGGCTTCACGCACTAAAAAGGATGACTCATTGTAACGTTACGCTCATTGTAACGTTACGCTCATTGTAACGTTACGCTCATTGTAACGTTACGCTCATTGTAACGTTAAGCTCATTGTAACGTTACGCTCATTGTAACGTTACGCTCATTGTAACGTTACGCTCATTGTAACGTTACGCTCATTGTAACGTAACGCTCATTGTAACGTTACGCTCATTGTAACGTTACGCTCATTGTAACGTTACGCTCATTGTAACGTTACGCTTATTGTAACGTAACGCTCATTGTAACGTTAAGCTCATTGTAACGTTACGCTCATTGTAACGTTAAGCTAATTGTAGCGTTACGCTCATTGTAACGTTACGCTCATTGTAACGTTACGATCATTTCATCAATGTTTTGTTATGACGTTGTCACGTTAAACTATCGTCCGTAAACCGACTTTACAGACAATCAACTTTTTTGTTCGTGTTTTGTTCCCCAGGTCCTCCGCGAGAAGGAGAAGGGAGACTGGCGCAAGCTGACCCTGGAGGAGAAGAAAGCGCTGTACCGCGCCTCCTTCTGTCAGACCTTCGCCGAGTTCCAGGCGCCCACGGGCGAGTGGAAGGGCGTGCTGGGCTGGTCCCTCGCCGTGGCCTCACTCGCCGTCTGGATCTACATGGGCATGAAGATCTTTGGTAAGGAACTGCTTAATGATATTTTATTTATTTGTATGGTACGGTTGAACGGTGAGGTCGCTCCGCAAAGCCTGTGTAGCTCCCAGGAAACTTCTGTGCTTCTGGGCGGAGCTAGGCTGGGTAACCTAGCCAGGACACCTATGCACAGCGGACCGAATGCTTTCCGAGCAAATTGCTAGGGAGTTTGTTGCGCCACTTCTTCTTCCCAGTAAAAACACTAGGAAGTGGTGACGGGCGGGCGTTTTTGGGGGACTGTCTTTATGTAGAACTGTGACGTTCAAAAAGTGCTGGCACTCAGCCTAATTTGAATAAATGACTTGATTTGAATGTGCGGAAAATGGAGTCCCTACTCTACCAGTCTTTTCCATCCCACTGCAGGGCAATAGCATCCTGCCAGTAACGGAATTGTTCGAAAGAGTTACCGCGGCCCTGGGGTGCTACTCTCTAAGCCTGAAGTCCGTAGTTTCGGGCTTAGTTGTGAGAGTCTCCTAGTCCGTATCACCTAACCACTAGGAATTAATGACAACACGATTTGACAGTTACTGTCAAATCGTGTTGTCATTCATTCTTAGTTCGGGTTCGGAACGAATCGTAAGTCCGTAGGTGATACGGAGTAGAATACGCCCGCAACTAAGCCCGAGACTACGGACTTCGGGCTTAGAGAGCAGGCCCCCCTTGAACGCAAAGGGCACTTGTCGGAACACTGGTGGGTTTTAGTCAGTAAAAACTTCTGCTATTCCAGCATATAATCTATATCTGTGCCAAATTTCATCCAGTACTATTTAGCTGTTCTGGCGTGATTGCATATCAAACATCCACGTATCCGCCCAAACTTTCGCATTTATAATATTAGTAAGATATTTTTTAAACTGTTAATGTTAACGTTCAATAGTGCCTTTTTAATGGTCTACTTTGAAATGTATATACTTTTGAAACGAAAAGTTATACAAGTTCTGAAGTGCGATACGGTAAACCGCTCACCGTGTAAGCTGAAGTGAAGTGAACATGAAGTGAGCTGTCAATCCATACCAATAAGGGGTCGATGTCGACCGATGACTTCTACTTCTACCACATGAGCATTGGTGTTGTTTGAATTGTTTATTGCCCGGTATCCTTTGCTCAGCCAAAAGCTGTCACACCAATCGATTAACGTGTGGTAACACCCTAACTAAGTTAACCCGGTGAGATGTTGCCAGAGTAGAACGGCTGTTTTATTAAGAAATCGTGTTGTTGCAGTGTACAGTCCCCTGCCCGAGTCGCTGAGCGAGGAGAACCAGAAGGCGCAGCTGAAGCGCATGTTGGACCTCAAGGTCAACCCCGTGGACGGACTCGCCTCCAAGTGGGACTACGAGAACAACCGCTGGAAGTAAACTGTCGATGGTATGTACTGGTATACTCATCTATTTGCCAGCCATGTTGGGCTCGGCTGCCGGTTTAATCAGATAAAAGATGAAAGAATATAAATAAAAATAGTTTTATGCAACAAGCATGACACATGTCATAAAAAAAAGAATAAAATCTAAATTATAAGGGTTTTTTTTGCAAGATGGGAAGATATATGTCACCGTAAAATGGCAAACTCCGTTCGATTATAAAATAACTTGAGGGACTGTAAACTCTCGATAAATTGTCAACTGAACTGGAATACTTTTTTACTCATCAAAATAGTCTATAATATCTCCGTGCCGGTCCGAGAAATTGTGGACTGACATAACTTGTCTTGAAACAGCCAGTCGATTCTGTATACATGTCGAAGTGAAGGCTTCGGTGAAGTGATCCCGAGGTGAGCTGTCAATCCATATAATCAAGATGGATTGACAGCTCACTTCGTGATCACGTGACATCTTGATTATATGGATTGACAGCTCACCTCGTGATCACTTCACCCAAAAGCCTTCACTTCGACATGTTTACAGAATCCACCGGCCGAAATCTGTCAAAAAAGCCTCAAATTCCATACATTTTCGACAGATTGCTACCGACATGCGCATGCGGACGTTGCTTAAAAATTTGTAGAATTTCCCCGCAAATCTCTTTGTACAAGTTTGTGTGCAATAATCCACCAAGGTCAAATCAACATTTGTTATATTATTGAAATAAACTTTTCTTCTTGTTCTCATGCGAAAATAAGTTTAACCTTCAAGCGGTCGCGCGGCGTCGAATCGACCGCACTGGATTTTCATTTATAATATCCAGATTTCTAGTCACAAGTATTTCTCGTTTCTTGTAGCCTGTCATTAGTTCACTACGCTTAAAAACTATTGCACTCCCTCCTTATCCGAGCCTTCAGAAGGGAACAGAATGCATATGTTTAAGTGGCGGCGTAGGCGTCGAAACGAATACACGCGCCTGATTGTAACTTTTACCTTAACGACTCGACTCTTTCTGAAGTAATCTAGACCAGAGTTTATAATTAACAACGATACCAATTATTCGATCTTATTATAGCTAGTAAGAATTAAAAACATCTAAGTAAAGCAACAGAACTCCCGAAGGAACACACCTTAGATGTAATAAACAAGGAACAGAAACGAGTTTTATAGTGCGCACAGCAAATGAGTGGAACTCTCTGCCTGCGTCTGTGTTTCCGAACGCATACAACCCTAATCTCTTCAAAGTTAGAGTGAACAGGCTTCTTCTGGGTAAGCTCGCTCGTCGACTTTGTCTCTGCCATCTATTACCTAGACTAGAGTCAAAAGCAAACCTATATTAAATAAATAAAAAAAAACCCTTTTTGGTTGGCCAGTGTTCCTTGAATCCAAAGAAAATGGTTTATTTTTATTATATTGTTTTAAACTTAAAACAATTTGTTTCCTAGCTCAAAAATAGATAGTTTCTGAATATAAATAACAAATGAGTATTAATTAATTTTGGCAATTAATTTAAATGGGCAATAGGAATGGAATGGGCAGCAGCATTCTCTGTGCATTGCAACAGCTACACTGCGATCGCCAACCCGCCTGCCAAGCGTGGAGATTATGGCAACCCCCTCCTTGAGGGAGGCCTAAGTCCAGCAGTGGACGTCTTTCGGCTGATATGATGGTGGTGGTATTAATCTTGACAGGCCTGTTGGTCGAGTGGTTAGTGACCCTGACTGCTAAACCGGAGGTCGTGGGTTCGATTCCCACCCAGGACAAATCTTTGTGTGATGAGCATGATCATTTGTTCTGTGTCTGGGTGTAATTTATCTATAATATGTATGTATTTAGAAATATATAAGTATGTTTATCAATTGTCTGGTTGCCATATCACAGGCTCTGCCTAGTTTGGGATCAGATGACCGTGTGTGAGTTGTCCCAAGATATTATTATTATTAATTAATCGGTGTTCTAAATCCCTGAAATCTTCCGTAGGTCATTTCGGTTACGCTCGATCGCTGCCGTTTCAATAACCACGCGCCCGCTATATTATGATCCCAAATGATCCCTTCAAATGTCAGAAAACTAGATATTATGTTCTAATGGTAGTATTTTTCTCTTTTCCAGGTTATAGGAGGGTGCTACGCCTGCAGGACGCTGTTACTCCGGGCATAGAATAGACAATGTAATATAAGTGATAATATCTGTGTAAGATAAATAAATTTCAATTCCACACAACTGCTGCCTTTTATTTTTTATAATATTAGTATACACCGTTAATAAGCGTGTTTTTTTTTGAAAATCAACCAATTCCATTCCTGGCTAGGAATATCGATTTTTATTCATCAAAATCGGGCTCGAAATTTCATAGTGTTTTCGATATTCCTCACAGTTTCGGATTTGGCCATCCACGCACACTTTAAAAATTCAGCCTGTAGATATGCGATTGTGTAAACCTCTCACCGTGTAAGCTTAGGTGAAGTGAACATGAAGTGAGCTGTCAATCCATTTAAACAAGATGGAATGACAGTTCACTTCATGCTCACTCCTCCTAATTGTACACGGTGAGATGTTGGCAGAATAGACGAGTTAGCAGGTGACCGTAAAGGTCCTAGGTTCGATTTCCGGGTCAGGAAAAAGTTGCTTTATTGTTGACTAGCCTCCGCCCACGACTTCGTCTGCGTGTGCTTCAGAATTGGATTCAGAGAGAAACGAAATGTTTTTAATTCCTTCCAAAATTTGTAAATATTAATAAATTGTTTGTTGTTACGGTAGTCAGTCCCGGGCCGGGTACTTTTTTATAATTCTGATATTGCTGTTTTCCTGGTAGGTTGTGAGTATTTACCGCTCATGATTCCAGCCCCAGTCGGTCGATTCTGTAAACATGTCGAAGTGAAGGCTTGGGTGAAGTGATCACGATGTGAGCTGTCGTTCCATCTTGATTATACAAGATTGGCAGCTCACCTCGTGATCACTTGACTCAAGCCTTCACTTCGTTATGTTTACAGAATCGACCGGCAGTACTTCTTCATGGTTCCGGTCTCCTGGCAGTTGGTATGTCTTCAGGTACCGTTCATAACGTCAGCCACTCAGCCCCGAAAATACTTATTCTGGTCTCCTAGAAATTTGTGAGTCTACCGCTCGTGATTCCGACCCCGGAAAACTTGGTGAGTCTTCAAGCCGACCCAACATAATTGGGAAGATGAAGGCAGATAGATTGTGTTGCATCGTTCTGCAATTGTAACTGTATCAAGGGTTGGAATAAATAAAAAGTCATATCGGAACAAATTTTCTCTATATTTTTTAAAAACAACGTCTCAACATAAACAATGCCGTCCACTGAGCATATACACAAATATCACCACTACTGTGATACTCTGCTATGGGGATACATCGCGGATTACTACGTGCATCCTTTTATATACCTTTACTATCAATTAGGTGCTCACACACGTCCCAATTTGTCACCCAGTCGTGTTGGATCTGACTTACAAGAATTAGCTCACTCACATATTAAACATTTAGTCAGGACAAGGCGGCCCGCGCGTTTTTTATTGGCCAAAAATACTTAGGTCTGTAATTGGCCTATCTATACCGAAACGAACTGGGCACGCGGTCGGCCATCTTCGGGAGCGCTCGTGTGCGCGTTACATTAAGAATACCGTGTTTCTCATATGCTGAACGCGGCAAACGTTCGGACAGCGCTATTTTTTACCTAATGTGGCTAATTACAAGGACCTTTTTTTTGGCGTTTTGGTGCCAAATTTGGATCTAATCCGCCATTTGCCGCCATCAAGTTTTTTTTAAATTACATTTTCCATAGACAATTTCACAAATACGCCACGCGGATTCTTACATTTTAAATCCGCGGGATTTATTAGAATAATTCTCTCATGCAATTCTTTATCTACTTTTTTTTTTTGGTTTATAAAGTTCCAATATTAGTCCGCCAGACCGAATTTCGGCCATGGCGGCCAATCTAAGCCTTCGGTGCGAGAGATAGGTTCCGGGTGCAATCCTCGGGTCGAGTAAAATTGTTAATGGGTTTGATCCATGTATAGGATTTTCTGATTTGACACCCCTGTGCTTCGGAAAGCACGTATAAAGTTTCTATCGCAAGTGCGCGCTTCGTAGCTGTTGATGTGAGCTTATCCTAACAGCGCACCTTTGACAATGTCGTAGAGCCAAAGTTCACGATTTCATTGATCCAGGTATTTAGTAAAGACTAGGTGTAAAACTGGCACGTTGCAAGCGTATTTAGAATTTGTCCGTTTATCATTATAAAGTTACCAAGTTCTTCGTATTTTAGAATTTTATTGAAAATATTTTATTTTGACATGACGCCATCTTGAATTTAATCGTTATTAATTAAGTGTCGTACAACGACGAAATTTTAACGAATCTGTCGTATTCACGTAAAGTTATTTGTGACTTTATCGTATCTTCTTCACATTTAGCTTTTAACCAAGGCATTAAGGCCTTATTCATTATATTATTCATTTATTCATGCTAAATAATTAATTATTTGATTATTAGATATGCATTTAAACTGTTGTATTCAATCTCAGAATACCAGTGCTGCGTTATTTATTTTTTAGATATCGCAGCATAAGCTGAGGTAGGGACCATTTTGGCCTCGCACAGATAATTATTTTATTATACTGTTTAGTTTTAATTTTATTATACTGGTTTGTTAGTCTTGTGCGAGTCCCAAATAAACATTTTTCTTTCTTTCTTTCTTTCAATCTCATTAGCCTGCCTCATTGGTCTGTTGGTCGAAAGACCGGCCGCTGATTTGCTGATTATCATTCTGATTAGGCGGTTATTCTGATCCATTCGCAAGTAGAAAAATTAAGAATATTGTAACTTGCAACTTTATAATAATAAAACTTAATTTAAGATCTTGTTCATTAATTACAAAAATACTGTTGGACAAATGGTAGGAATAACCTACATTTTAACTGCTATGTTACCCGCCAAAATGGTTACATAATTAAAATGTAATAAATTCCAATTAATCGTTACAGTAATTATATTATAAATTATTTAAAAACACCTATCACATTCTTAATAATTTAAGTCTCAACATCGATCGAATATTATTTTATTTATTCTTTAACAAATTCATATTTTAAAACCTATTTTTATAAGTTCAAAGAAAAATAAATAGGATTTAAAACTAATTAGTTTTAAAAGTGGGAAAGGCGCAGGAGGTGAAGAAATGTTTGAATGCCAGCAGTTACGACAGTTTACGATACATAATTAAAATTACGACAATGAATTCACACGACAGCAGACTAATAACGATTATGACAGCACATAGATATATTATTTCAGATTTTTACACATAGCTGAATTATGACGAAGAGTTTGACAAAAGTAGGTAAACTACTGGCATTCTGATATATTATGTCAATCATATGCAGTACAAATGATCACCCACTATTTTGTTAGTGATACATGATTCACGCGGAGTGTTGTGGTCCAAGTTATAAGTTACATACCTACCTACTGTTATCCATGCCGTGAGGTACTGAAAGAGTTCTATCTATGTTAGTAGTTTACTACAAACCATTATTGTACTACATATGAATTAGGTAAGGCCTAAAGACATAATAATATAATATGGAAAGAGATCAAGACATTGTGCCCAAATTATATAGATACATAGATTTTAGACTAAGTGACTAGATTTTACGACTAGAATAGTCAAAACTAAATAATCTCATTTAGACATAACGTGCCTAAGTATACTTTTAAAGCTACTTCTCTGACATTGAAAGCGACATAGAAATATATAGATAGATAAAAGTTGATACATTACACACTAAAATAAGTTATCTTCTCCTTATAGTAATCATAAGAAAATTTTCAAGGATATTTTTTATCCCTTTTGTTTAGTTCGTGGACAATTTTGGACTACAGAAGAGACAGTTAACTTAATGTCGTATTGTTTAATGGAATGTCGTATTGCATGATCATTTGTCGTAGGTCTGTATGTATTATTATTGAATAAAGAGAACATTTTGGGGTGGGTTCACATAAGTTAAAAATAGAGACAGTACCAAAAATATAGTAAATAAGTAAAGGATCTTTTTATTTGTCATATTCACGATTTTTGGCACAAAATTGTCCACCAACTATTTTCACGTAATATTTTATTTAAAATTAAAAACGATAAAATGTACCTAACACACCAACGTTCGTAAACATTTATTGTTTTTTTTTTATTATTTTTATCTAGTTAGCGACGTATTTAGGCTTACACAATATAAAGTGTTATTTTATAACTGCAAACACAGTTATGCACCATTACTGAAATATTTTAGATACGTTTAAAACCATGTTTTAATTTAAATTGCTTTTATTGAACGCTATTGGTTATAAATAACTAATCTATAAGTATATACTTGAATTTATATTTTTAGATGGTTACAATTCATCGCCACCATGATTTTAAATATCGACTTTAGCCTTGTACGTTTTAAGTTGATTTTAAACCTTTTATTGAAATGACCATAAAAAGGGTTGCAATGGAATTTGAACTTTGTCAAAGTCAAAGTCAAAGCATTTATTTATTTTGAATTATCAAAGTCAGTCCGCCAAAAACATGAAGCTATTTGCACGTTCGAAAGCGTAGATCTCTATGGAGAAGAACGTGCAAGAAACTCCACGGACACTCTTTTAAATCATTTTATGTTTACAAAAATCCTGGTTACATTAATCTTGTTGCTTCTATATATGAGAAAATGTAAAGAAAGAAAAAAAAACAATTTATAGTATCAAATATTAAAATGAGGCAGTGGCAACTAAGGGATGACCAGTCTCCACTGACGGCGCCCGTTCACGAACATGACGCGTGTGTGTCACGAAGTGTCATTTATGACATAGAGTTTGTTGTTCCAAAATTAAATAATTATCTCGACTTCTGAATACATGTTGCTTAGATTCTACTTACTTGAAACGAACATAGTTAAAAGCTGGTTTTTATTTATGTCTATGAAAACACTAAAAACACGTATATTCATTCGGGTTCAAGTAATTATGGTCAAAACATGGTTTTACCGGTTTTAAACTCCTTTTTATTTCTCAATATTTTACATAAGTATTTATACAAATGATTCCGTTAAAAAGAACGTTCTAGCTAAAAATATAGAACCGCCCTATCGTAGGTACAGAACGAGTTCATAATTTTGTGATTTGATCAAAATCATTTTCTTTTAGACACAAACACGCTTTCTAATTTTTATAATTTTTCAAATCATGGAAGTCAAAATTTGGCATTTTAATACATTTATCGAATCTTGCCAAGCCCTAGATAAATTATTTTAAATTTTCGTCCACAATTTTTTATTGCATTCAAGAGTTTTCCTCACTACCCGATTAGAGAAAACCTTTAAATGAGCGCCATCTCTTGTTAAAAGAGTAAACTATTTTCGATTTTATTGCATCACACCAATTATTTTATTCTGGGCAACTTATCGCATTACGACTCCCACAGACAGGCGCGTTTATGACGCTTAAGTAGATCTTTTTCCATGATAAATAGTAGTCGCATCGGTGTGTAATTGCCGCGTCGCACCTACCTGTGGGAGCCTTTAACAATCTTCAGTAATCTGTAATTTTAATATTGCTGTTAATACCTAAGTACATTTAGAAAAAAAAGGTAACCAGTTTGCCTGTCGCAGATTTGATCAATATCTTCCAATTTCACATATCGTGACTCAATCAGCACCCAGGAGGAATAAAACAATCCGAAAAATCCCACTCAAGAATCGACTAACCGAACCGATTTTCTATCGATTTCTCCGCAAATATCTAAGGGGAGGCGTCGCCAGTCCCCTCGTCGTAGGACTAGTCCCTGAACGGGAACAGTCCGCCAACACCGCCGGTGTCCCAGTCAGCCACCTCGACTGGTCCGAAGCACTCGTCGAAGAACTGCTCCATCGTCTTGTGGAGGTGGATCGTGGAGCGTTCGAAGCTGTGGCCTTCGTCGGGGTAAACCTGGAACATGATAATATTAAGTACGTGGTAATAATAAAATTGTGAAACGTACGGAACATGTGCTCAGGACCCATATTTGGTGTATCTCAAGCGCAGCATTTCTTATAGCCCTTTTTTTTATCTCGGGGGTAATCCTCATGAATGTCCTCCGCCCTGGGGTGGGCGGAGGGGTCTGTCAGACTCTTACTGACTAAAACCACACCGGTGTTCCATCTCCAAGGATAATCATCAAATGACATCCATCTCCCCACCTACGCCGGGGATATAATAATAATAATAATATGCGAGAAGAAAAAGAAAACTCTTATACGACCGACATATTATGACATCTGTCACAATTAAATCACACCAACGAAAATATGAAAGGAATGAAATAATGCTTGAACTATGCTAACGAGAGCAGCTTTACAACGCGCACGCCCACCACCTCCGGACCCGTCACTCAGCTCCGCCTCGCCGCCGCCGGACATCGGATCACCATTGTCACCGGCGGTTGCAGTTGCGTCGAGCTCGAGTGACGAGTATTTCTCCCCGCCGACGTCGCCAACACCTGTACGTCGGCAAGGGAGAGGCCGGCCACCGAGGGGCTTGGGACCTAGGGGCCAACCGGCTCCGAGCCGGGTCCCCACTACCGGTGGTTGTGTGCAGCGCATGAGATGGACGCAGTCCATGAATGAAAACGTCATGCGCGCATACTATGGGTCTACAGAGGGGGGAACTAACCTCACTGCGTACCGTGTCAGAATGCTGTCTCTGTTTCAGGACTTGGAACCAACTGTTAACGTCTCGGCCCAACGATTGTCGGATCAGGTGCGGGTCATTCAACGTAATCACAGGTTGGACGATGCCGCACTTGATAGGCTGCGCTCAGAGGTACTGAACAACCTTATCATCTCGACCCCGACACAGACCGCGGTACAAGCACCAGTTAATGGTAGCATCACACCGCGGCCCAATAATGTTAGCGATGAGGTAGATGATAGGGTTGTCACGGTAAGTAGCCAGTGCAACGATCGACTGAGGAGCGCGCTGGAGGATGCACTTCGTGAGTATAGATCAACTCCGACCGAACTTCGGCCCCGATTACCACGGTTGCCTATGCACAAAAAGAATAGGGCGCTGGTGTGTGCTTTGGACTCGCTGCTGCAAAACATCTTCGAAAGCAGCGAGAGCCTCGTTGATACGCACTCAATCCTGTATTGCGGGGCTGTTGCGGCATGTCGTATAGCAAACGTAAAGTTTCCTGGGTGTGACGAAGCTATACGACCAAAGCCAGCTGCACCAGCCTGGCAGCGCAGGATCGAGCGGCGTATCGATGAGACTAGGGCACTCATCGGCAAACTATACTGCTTCAGGGAGGGCAATACACGACCACGTGTGATGCGCTTTGTGAGGCGGGCGTTTTCGGGGACTGAAATCAGCCCTCGAGATTTCACGTCCCGTGTCACAGAGCGCATTGACTTCCTGAAGCAGAAAGTTTGTGCATGGGCAAGCCGTATTCGGCGGTACAAGCGGCGGGTTGATCGATACTCGCAGAATCGCATGTTCCAGAGCGATGAGAGGTGGGTATACAGAGCTTGGGAGCGACCTGAACAAAGTGTGACAGACGTGTGCCGCCCGGATGATGTCGCCACTAGTATATTCTGGCGCAGCATCTGGTCGGTGCCCATCTGTCACGCTGAAGGTGGCTGGATGCGCGATGTCGAGCGCGTGTGCGAAGCTATACCACAAATGGAAAAAATTACCATAACAACATTGGATGTAGCCAAAGCAGTCCGTCCGTTACCGAATTGGAAATCTCCTGGACCGGACGGACTGCACAACTTCTGGCTTAAGTGGTATAGCAGCTCACACGCGCTCCTGGCATCTCAATTCCAGTCATCCTTAGATTCTGGGTCGCTACCACAGTTTCTAACAACTGGCGTTACCCACCTGCTCCATAAGACAGGTAGTCCCACGGAACCCAAGAATTATAGACCGATTACTTGTTTGTCGACGGTCTATAAACTTCTTACATCCATCCTGAGAGCGAAAATTAATGAGCACATTGAGAGTAACTCAATTATGTCCGCCTCTCAGAATGGATGTAGGAAGGGGTCCCGCGGTACTAAGGAGCTACTCCTCATAGACATGACCATAAGCCAACAGGTTCGTCGATCCCGCAAGGATCTGTCGACATGTTGGATAGATTACAAGAAGGCCTATGATTCTGTGCCACATACATGGCTCATGAAGGTGTTGGAGTTGTACAAAATAGACGCAACTCTACGCACCTTCCTTGAGTCATGTATGAGGCAATGGAAAACAGTCCTTCGCTATCCAGGATGTCGACCGATCCAAGGGAGTGATGAGCCTGTATGGATTAAACGGGGAATATTTCAGGGCGACAGTTTGAGTCCACTTTGGTTTTGCTTAGCTCTGAATCCTCTAAGCACACTGCTGGAGGATTCAGGCCTAGGCTATCGGTTGAGAAGAGGTGGTCAGGCCATATCTCACCTTCTTTACATGGATGATCTGAAACTCTTTGCACCCAACAATTTGCGACTGATGGAGCTACTAAAGGTAACTGAAACCTTCAGTAGTGCCATCAGGATGGAATTTGGTGTGGACAAATGTGCAGTCATGCATGTAAAGAAAGGGGAGATTATGGAATCTGAGGGAATTCACCTCTCTGATTCCATACAGGTTAGATCCCTCAGCTCAACCGAAACCTACAAGTATTTGGGTATGTTGGAAGCGTTGGGCATTAACGGTACTGACATGAAGCAATCGCTGAGGGAGCGCTTCTTTGGCCGCCTGAAAAAGGTTTTAAACAGCCTTTTGTCGGGCGGAAATAAGGTGCGCGCCTTCAACGGTTGGGTCATGCCGGTATTAATGTACACTTTCGGCATACTCAAATGGACTCAAACCGAACTCGACGCCCTGGATAGAAGGGTCCGTACACTGCTGACCGCAAACCGGATGCATCACCCACGATCGTCGGTGATGAGACTGTACATCCCGCGGAAGTGTGGAGGTCGAGGCTTTTTAAATGCTAAGACTCTCCACAACCGCGAGATGTGCAGTCTCAGAGAATATTTTCTCAAAGCCGATGTGGGTATGCACCGAGATGTGGTCGCAGTGGACAAGGGACTCACCCCGTTGTCCATGGCTAAAGAGAACAGGCGCACACCTGTGATACTTACTACAGATGACCGCAAGGAGGTATGGAAAGGTAAGGAGCTTCACGGGCGCTTCTATCGGGCTCTTCATGGGTCCGATGTAGATTTCTCAGCGTCCGTGGCCTGGCTACGTTTCGGAGATCTCTTCGGGGAAACCGAAGGTTTTGTCTGTGCGATTATGGACGAAGTTATCTTGACGAATAACTACCGGAGGCATATTATGAAGGACGGGACGGTTGACATGTGTCGGGCATGCCACCGTCCGGGTGAGTCCATCAGACATATTATCTCTGGTTGTTCTCGTCTGGCTAACGGCGAGTACTTGCACAGGCATAACCAAGTGGCCAGGATTATCCATCAGCAACTTGCTTTGAAATACAATCTTGTGGATTCTGAGGTACCGTATTACAAGTATGTGCCCGACCCAGTTCTCGAAAATGACCATGTCACTTTGTACTGGGATCGGTCTATCATCACTGATAGGACTATTGTTGCCAATAAGCCGGATATCGTGGTGATAGACCGATTAGCGCGCCGCACAATGATAATCGATGTTACCATCCCACATGACGAGAACCTCGTGAAGGCTGAGAAAGAGAAACAAATCAAGTATCTCGACTTAGCACACGAGGTTGTCGACATGTGGAATGTGGACTCGGCTGTCATTGTGCCGATTGTCGTTACGGCCAATGGCCTGATGGCCAAAAGCTTCGACGACCATCTGTCGAAGTTGGCGTTACGCAGTTGGGTAAAGGGCCTGATACAGAAGGCAGTACTCCTCGATACGGCTCGTATTGTGAGGAGGTTCCTTTCTCTGGAACCCTAACCACCGGTAGCTTGGACTCTGCTCCCGACACCGGCGGACTACTATTTTTTATATTTTTAAATGTTTTTTTAATTTTTTAATGTTTTTAAAGAAATATTTAAAAATGTAAATTAGTATGTAAGGAAAATAAATAAAGAGAATAATAATAATAACTACCGGAGATTTATTGTGAAGGACGGCACGGTTGACATATGTCGGGCATGTCACCGTCCGGGAGAATCGATTCGCCACATTGTCTCTGGTTGTTCTCGTCTAGCTAACGGAGAATACTTGCATAGGCACAACCTTGTAGCCAGGATTATCCATCAGCAACTTGCTCTGAAATACTCTCTTGTGGAATCGGAGGTGCCGTACTACAGGTATGCGCCCGACCCAGTTCTCGATAATGGCAATATCACATTGTACTGGGATCGGTCCATCATCACTGACAGGACTATTGTTGCCAATAAGCCTGATATAGTGGTGGTGGACCGAATCGAGAGGCGTGCAATGATTGTAGACATAACCGTTCCGCATGACGAGAACCTCGTGAAAGCCGAGAAAGATAAGCAAATCAAATATATTGACTTGGCTCGCGAGGTTGTCGACATGTGGGATGTGGACTCAGCAATCATTGTACCGATAGTTGTGTCAGCCAATGGCTTAATAGCCACGAGCCTCGACCAGCACCTCAGGAGGCTCTCGTTGGGCAGCTGGATCAAGGGCCTGATTCAGAAAGCGGTACTTCTGGACACGGCTCGTATTGTTAGGAGGTTCCTCTCTCTTGAGCCCTGACCGCCGGTAGCTTGGACCCTGTTCCCGATACCGGTGGGCTACTATTTTTATATTTTTAAATGTTTTTTATTTTTGTATTTTTACCAAATATTTAAAAATGTATAAATAAGAAAAAAAAAAATGAATAATTGAAATAATAATAATAAATCATTTATTTCAGATTCATCCTAAGATTACATCCATATGTGTTAGTAGAATTGCGAGCTTACAAACTAGAGTTAGTAATAATTAATTGATTTCAAATTAAAATATAACCAATAACAAGAGGCAGGTCCGGGTGAACTCCCCAATGATGTCGGCAAGCAACTATACGACTGCGTGCAGCCGTATCCAGCGAGCCAGCATCGGAGAGTCCCACCGGTCCGCCAGCGTGCGTAGGATGGTGTTGGGACTGTCGCGCGTGCGGCGCATGATAGATGTGCACCGTTTGCGCATGATGGCCGCAAAGCCGTCTGTGTCAGCCTCCGCGAACATTGCGGAGGCGCTGCAGTGGCGCGGCAGCCCCATCAGCACCCGGAACGCGTTATTGTATTGAACGCGCAGCGCGCTGTATGTCCGCTGAGTATAGTTAACCCACAGGCTGCAGGTGTAACCCAATCCAGGGTCCTCGGTAACCCAGTGGCCCAAATACTTAAATTGCTCGACTTTTTTTAAAACTGTACCACTTGGAGTGAAATTCGGAACGAATGTGTATCGCTTGTTGTCCGGCCTGAAAATCATTATTTCACTCTTTTTTGCGTTGTATAGCCAACGAGGTGCGGTGAGGTCGCTTGTAGTAGGAGTAGCACCAGGAGTGCAGAAGTTTACTTGATGGTGGGCATATGAAGTATTCCTTATCAGCGCCCTCACCAGAACTAGCAAGGTACGGGGGTGCCGTAAGTTCTGCAGTCTATACTAGTCTCAACTACCAGGGGTTCATAGGTTTACCTGATGTGTATACAGCGCAGTATTCCTAATCAACGCTCTAGCCAACGCCAATGCATGATGCGGCGGTGCAGTAAGGTCAGCTGCGGCATGAGCCAGTAGAACTCTTCGAGGAGGAAGGTTCCCCGCCTTGCGCCAGACGGCGTTGACTCCCAAAGTGCCCGCCCACGTCGAACCGTAGCCGCTATAGCGCTCCGTCCAGTACGAGTCTGCGAAAAGGTGATTAAAGTTATGGTTTTACCAAATCTTCTGAATTTTTAAACTTATGAGTTCTCATTTTAGAAAGAATTATAGCACATTGCTTTAGACAACGTATGATAAAGCTTGAAGATGTAATTTTGCAAATAGGTTCCAAGTAACTCTTTTAAACGACAATATTTTTTGTCCTATTATCTGGTTGAGGCCGGTGTTTCCTAGATGAGTATTCTGAAAAGAAACACCGAAACAAACTCAGAGGTTTATAGTCCATACAAATAATGTAATGTTCAAAACATATGAGAACCATATTAATGTCTGGGGTGGTCTCTTGGGGGAAGCACCACGCAGCATAATCGAGTTTTAATTTCCGATTTTTACAGGCTTTACACCCTTCTTTAGTTAGTCAATAAAAATTGGCTCAAGGTCAACTGTATCTAACCTAATATTATAAAGAGAATTGATTTGTATTTTTATATGTAAAGAATAAACTTAAAAACTACTGGACCGATTTGAAAAATTCTTTCAGCAATGTATAGCTACATTATCAGCGAGTAACATAGGCTAAGTATATTTGATCCCCGTACTCCCACGGGAACGGGAACTACGCGGGTGAAACCGCGTGACGTCGATGACGTAAATAAAATTGTTGAGTGGCGAACTACTTCCAGATCTGTAAGCCTACATCAGTTCTACTCATTTTAAATTTTGAATAAAAAAGTTGTAGAATTGGCCCTCTGTAGCCCTACTATGACGTGCTAATGCGATCCAATTCAGATGATGTAAACGGGATAGTGCTATTCGCTTTGTATAGCTCCGTCTCCCTCGTAGAGGGGAATCTTGATCGTTTTAAGACTTCATAGTAGGGCCTCTGACGTGTTGACAGACATCGGTCGCCTGTGTATGGGCTGTATGGGCGTCGCTTCTGGCACTCACTGTGATGGCGCAGGTCGGTGAGCGGCGCGACGGCGGCGAGGCAGCGCGTGACGTTGCGCGCGTCGTCCGCCGCCAGCGCCGCGGCCGCGCCGCCGCCGTAGCCGCGCCCCCACACGCCCACGCGACTGCCGTCCACCATCTTCAGGTTGTCACGCAGGTAGCTGGAAAGGCACACAATAAACCTAGGTTATACTATGATTAATTGATATCGATTATTGTGAATACACACATGTTAAGGCTCATGTTAAGACTCTTACTGACTAAAACCACCCCGGCGTCCCCTATCTAGGTGGGAGATGGAACACGGGGGTGGTTTTAGTCAGTAAGATTCTGACAGACCATCACATCCATGAGGATTTCCCCCAACTTCAAAAAAAAAAAGGATATGGTGAAACAAATTTACTGTAACACCATATTCTAGCAAATAAAATATTTTGATTGATTTGATAATTACCTACAATTTGAAAGACTTATTACTTGACAAAAATCCTCGAACCGAAGAATTTATAATTCGAAGATTCGAAGACATGCGGGTTCGTGGATGACACCCACGAACCCGCACTGTGGTCGTGGTGGATAACGGCTCAAACTCTTTTCTAGAGAGGAGACCTGAGAGACGTTCTTGATCGCGTTAGCGGAAACGGCAATTTGTATTGTAACTGAATAAGCGCCGTCTGGTGACACTCACGGAAAACCAGTTTTTTTTCCATACAATTTGACATAAGCAAACGTTTACGTTAAAGCGATCGAGTGCGTTAAAAAACTCGCACTAAGCCCTCTGATAACTTGTAACGACTATCAACTACAAATGACAGCTGGGCAACATAATTGACAAATTATTTGGCAGACTGATTAACTAATTATATCTATGGCGGATAAACGCGACGGTTGGAGAGCTGCTCTAATTCAGCGAATGTAGCAAGAAATGCAGCGACGGACTGGAGGCAGCCTGTCATATAATGTAATGTAAGAGCGTCTTATTATTATTTGACTAAGTAACTGAAAGGCCCGGCTCATATGCTGGCACAAGTCTCCGAAGTAACCTTCTACCCTTATGTGAGAAAGTATTAAATCATTTATCATTTTGAATATTGGTCTGGGCTGTGACGTATACGGTTTGCAAACATACTAAGTTCGCGAGGCCCTCTATAAATGCGCCGTTACTTGACTGTTAAGGGAACTGGGTAAACAAACTCTTCTTATGAAAAATCCTTGGTCCCTTGAGATCCCAGGTTTCACTGTTTAATAATATCCGAAAACACTACTTAAAAGCTTGTCATTCTTAGTCGTTCTTCGTCATGATTACTATGATCTCTCTTAATCGGGATGATTATTATATATCATATTTATTAGTTTATTATTTTAGCATATATATGTATTTTATTAGTATTATATATATTATCAGTATATTCTTTCCGAAATGTTAAAATTCAATTTGAATCTTATTTTTATTTATTGTACACCTACCACAGTATAGTCTTTATAACCCAAAGGTTGACTGGTAGAGAATGCCTTGATGCATTAAGTCCGCCCATGTACCACTATTGTACATAAAGTTTAAATAAATAAATAAATTCCAAAAATACTTACGATAGAACTGCTATCTGATCCTCAACGTCCACTGATAGAAGTTTGTGATAGATTTCTGTTCTGAGTTCCTCGCCCTGCAAATATAAAACAATAAATTATTTGATGCTGACAATCAACGAATATTTATTTGAAAGCTGATACAAAATAGTACCTACGATTAGTGAAAAAAATTGGTTGTTTGTAAAGTCGGTTTACGGGCGATAGTTTAACGTGACAACGTCATAACAAAACATTGATGAAATGATCTTAACGTTACAATGAGCGTAACGTTACATTGAGTCATCCATTTTCGTGCGTGCAGCCGGCGTTCATCGATTTATTAGACGTTGTCACGTCAAAAATAAATAAAATCGTTGGAAAAATAGAGAAGTTACACGCTTTTGAAGTTAATCTTCGATCTTTGCCACGAAAAACGCCGTTTGTACTGAATGATGAACATACTTGACTTGCGAGTGACGTCACACGCGATTAAAACGCTCGCAACTCCGTAATTTTTTGAGATTTTCAAACGTTTTTAACGGCGTCTTGTCTTTTCTGTAAGTTTTGAAAATTGCAATAAAAAACCAGATAAATAACTATGCAGCCACGTCGACAGCGTTCGCATTTGCCTGGGAACCATCTTTCAGCGTGTAGGTGCAATCGCATAGATGCTCATCATCTGGCTAAATTATACCTACAGTAGCCCACCTGGTGCTCTAGACAAATTGTCATTATATCGTCTTTACATATTGCATCAGAAGTTACCTGTCCACCAGAGCCCCTGGCGTCTATCTCGGCGACGATGAAGTTCCGCGCGGCTGCCAGGTACCAGCCCCAGCTCGGCTTCCACCGCTCTGTCACCAGTTGACCACCAGGTTGAGCAGACCTGGACAACATATAGAAGACATTACACTCTATATCGACTGACCTGTTGGTCGAGTGGTTGAGCTGACTGCTAAACCAGAGGTCGTGGGTTCGATTCCCACCCAGGACAAATCTTTGTGTGATGAGCATGATCATTTGTTCTGTGTCTGGGTATAATTTGTCTACATATTATGTATGTATTTAGAAATATATAAGTATGTTTATCAGTTGTCTGGTTGCCATAGCACAGGCTCTGCCTAGTTTGGGATCGGATGACCGTGTGTGAGTTGTCCCAAGATATTATACATTATTATATTATATTATATATCTCTATAACTTGTAACAGAATAAACGCAATACCTAAAAAGGGGTACTCATAATAATGAACATATTTTTTTATGGGACCAACCCCGGTATCGCGATAAAAAACAGTTTTTCAGTCACTCTGTCGAGTTATGCGCACACAAGTGGATGACGCAGTCGATTTTTTTCGCGATTTTAGTGTTGGTCCCATAAAAAAAAAAATTCATTATGATGAGTACCATACCTTAGCTCCGACAACGCTTTTGTACATTTTGTATGATTTAATGACACGATATGCTGTATCAAATTCGTTTGTACACTTTTTACCAATAAAAACATCACCAGCCCGCTCCGGAACTTTGATGTGCTTTATCTCTGTTATTATGCAAATATTTTTTGAGAGTTAACACGCGTGGGTACTTACACATGCAGCACCAGCGGTAGAGGCAGGTCGTCTGTTTCTCTGAAGCCTGGTGGCAGCAGCAGACGGACACGGGCTGCCCTGTAAGCTTGCACCTGGAAACGTTTAAATAGAAAGTTAATAACATAACAATCCAGGGTTGCGGAATTGTTCAAAAGAGTTACCGGGGACATGAAACGCATATGTAGGGCATTTGAAGGAACACGGGTGGGTTTTAGTCAGTAAGAGTCTAACACTCCCTTCCACTCCGCGCAGAGCGGGATGCGTCATTTGATCATTTCTCAAAAATTAAGTTGGAACAAGCAAGCTTACTGATTTCAACCGGAAAAAAACAGATTTTGGTCCAATCAGGGACGTACGTTCAGTAAGTAAGTTATATTTTAGGACCATCAGCCATACTATGAAGTAATTTATATTTCGAAGCTACTAAAGATTTTTATATTTCAACTGATCATTTACAATCAGTTGATTCACCGCCTCTTATGGACAGCCAGCGGCAGCACAGGCTATTTTTTCATGTTTTTGTGTTAAAGTTTTCCAAATGGTAACTCTGAAGATAGTCTTTAAAGAATTTAGAAAATTCAGCCGTCGCGCAGCACTTCTGGGGCCCAGGCACTCCTTGACCTGCGGATCACGGACCACGCGGAAGTCCTTGACCTGCGGATGCTCCTAGAAGTAAGTGTTGAGCGGGAGCTGTGACACAGCACTCCTGGGCCAGGCTACCCAAGGGCCCAGGTACTCCTGGGCCCAGTCACTCCTGTGGCCTGGGCACTTCTGGGGGGCAGGGGTTCTGTACATACCTCCACTCGGAAGTCCTTGACCTGCGGGTGTGCGAGCGCCTGGAAGTGCGTGCTGAGTGGACGACCGTCCCACAGCACGGCGCGCCGCGCGCCCCAGTGCGACACCACGAACGTGGCCGGCGGGCCCGGGCCCAGGCACTCCTGAAAACAAAATTCAGTATGAATCCTGTGTTGTGAAAAGTAAAGAAAGTTAAAATATCAGATTTAAAAAAATCTTTTTAATTATTAATAGTTAGCTGTGGATAAAGTTTGTCAATAAGGTTAAACTTTAGGTTTTTTAATTGGAACGTTACGACTTGCGAGTAGCTACTTTTACAACTTGACAAGAATCCTAGAACCAATCCTATATTTCGAAGACATGTGACATCCACAAACCCGCACAGCAGCACTACTATGACGTGCTAATGCCATCGAATTCCGATGATGTAAACGGGATAGTGCTATTCGCTAGTAGAGCTGCGTCTCCCTCTTAGAGCGGAATCATGATCGTTTTATGACCACGTGGCAGATTTCGGCGCAGACTCTCTCCTAGAGAGAAGACCTGCATCCCGCGCAGTGCAACGATGTTTATGCTAAGCAAAGGATTAGGCCAACAACATTTTACCGTACCAATTGACACGAGGAAGAAGTATTTTAAAGTAAGCTTAAGAGTTAAGAGCAAGCAGACGGTCCATTCATATCTGCAATACCAGAAACATTGCGATTGCCTTGGTTTCCTCTGGCTTTTCAGCTTTGTCCCTTTAGAGCAAGATTTATACGTTTACAGGATAAGCGTGAGATTCATGGCATGTTGGTTTTGATTCGTTTTTTCTTCACCGATGTCAGAAATGTGATATTTTTCATATAACTGATTCTCAATAGTTCTTTTTTATGTATGCTGTCCCACTGTTCGACCTAGGTTTCCCCATGGTTTTCTACTTTTCCCGGTGCTTCGTCTTACTCCGCAAACGCTTTTAAGTCATTACGCCAGTGTTTCCTGTTCCTTCCTCGACGGTGAAGCCCGTTGCCATTGCGTGAAGGCTCTGGCCTCATCTGTCTTTCTAAGTACATTCACATATATGGCAATTCTTACCTGAACATAATAGGAGAAGTTCTTGCTGAACAGGATGCGGTTGTAGAGGCACTCGCTGGGTAGTGTGTCGTTCTCGTCAGCGATGTGGGGCAGCACTGTCGACGTCGGCCACGCTGGCAGAGCCGATGTCGCGTTCTCGAACTCCTAGCGACAGTTCAGATTATAAGTTAGTTGAAAGTAACATAACATAATATTTCACCAAACTTGTGATGGTGTCACTGCCAGGAATCAAGACTAAGTGATGACATAAATTGTTTTTGTGTTGTCACCTGTCAAGAATCCTCGTTGACCAATTTGGATCCCACAAGGCATTCTTCGTCTTATTCCAACTACGTCCGACTCACCGGGTCACCACACACATGTCGGGCGGCAGCAGGTCGGTGCCGGGGCACGTGAGGCAGACATTATATTATGCTCTATTGTAACTGCCACTCACCGGGTCATCACTGACAGGCTCGGCCGTGGCGTCGGGCGGCAGCAGGTCGGTGCCGGGGCACGTGAGGCAGACATTATATTATGCTCTATTGTAACTGCCACTCACCGGGTCATCACTGACAGGCTCGGCCGTGGCGTCGGGCGGCAGCAGGTCGGTGCCGGGGCACGTGAGGCAGACATTATATTATGCTCTATTGTAACTGCCACTCACCGGGTCATCACTGACAGGCTCGGCCGTGGCGTCGGGCGGCAGCAGGTCGGTGCCGGGGCACGTGAGGCAGACGGGTGGGTCGGGCCAGCTGGCGGGGTCCAGCGGCACCTTCACGCGGTACAGGTGGCGCTCGCCCGCCTTCTCGGGGGCTGTGCCTATCACGTATCTGTAGAAAGCATGTTTTTTGAGAACAGGGAAGCACAGAAAAGTTTTCAACGGATGGCTAATACAAAGTTTTCACGTATGTCTAATTTTTTATCAGATTTATAATGCCAAGCAAACAGACAACATCTGCCTAGCCTCTTCCCAACTATATTGGGGGTTGGCTTCCAGTCAAACCCAATTCAGCTGAATACTAGTATTTTACGTGGAGCGACTGCCTATCTGAACTCTACATCCTAGTAACTATGTAACACGATACTTCTTGGCAAGGCCGGTGGACGGCAGGACGAAGCAAGATTTGAATTGAGTGTAATGGAGAAGGTAGAACTAAACGCATACTCACAAGAACCTCCTCCGCTCATCCCAGCCCATCAGCTGCGTGATCTCATAGCTGCCCAGCGTTAGCGTAGTGCGGGAGTCCTGCGTGAGCCTGACGGCGTGTCGCCACCAGCCGCCTGCGCCGCCGGGGGGCAGGTCGGCCACCGGCATGCTTGTGTAGATGGTAGCCTTGGAGCCCACCAGCGCCATGCCGCCGCACCAGCCGCAGTCGTCCTCCACGGGCTCAGAGCCCAGTCCCGACCAGCGGGAGCCGTCCGACTCGTCGCGGTAGATCTGGGGAAGGTGGAAGCGGTTTATGTATACACAAAATACTTAAAAGGGAAAAGAACAAATAGAGATAGAGGAGAGTAAGAGAGAGAGGGGGAGGGCGAGAGTTTGTTTGAGTTTGAGATCTAGATGGTGTTTAACTGTTTTGAAGCGAACGGTCTGATGAATGGACTTTGGATGGGCTTATGAATGGGAAATGTGATAGATTTTTGGTCGAGTATCGGATTGTTAGGCCTGGTGTTTGATAGTTGAGTAACTATGTTTGGTGTACAATAATGTATAGTGTTCTGTTTCTGGATGGCGTTGTAGCATGAATACTTTATTTTTGTTTTAGCTGGACTCATAGGAAAACGGTCAGTAGTATCAGAGTGGTTCTCTTAGTGACATGGCTTTCTTAGATATTATTTTGCGAATAATCGTGAATAAAAACCAACAGGCAATTAAAATATAGGTGTATTTATGCAACGTGTGTAATATTTCTTGCCGGTTTGAAAAATACTAATTTTAAACTTGTCGCGTTCAAAACAAAAAAAGAATTTTAGAGCATAGAGAATAATTTTGACTTTCACGATGTTCTAGCAGCAAGACTGTACAGATCAAAGATATGCGGGAAGGCGGGTGCCTGGTAGCAGATGAGACTTGTTGAAGGGCGTGTTATTTGGTGAGCCCTTGTGCAGCAGTATTTATAGGTTTATGATGATGATGATGATGACACAAGAAATACTCACATCCTGACAGTTATAATGCACCGCGCTGCAGACGCTGATGATGGACACGTTCTGCGGCCGGTTGAGTAGCAGGACCGCGAGCTGCTTCTCCGACGTCCAGCCCGTCCATCTTACGTACCAGCCTGCAACAATACGTGAAGTTGGTTTTCCGATTAAGAATTCACATTTGGAATTCCGTGAGACTAGCGTAGACGTTCACTTTCAGTTTTTCTGACCCCAACTCAAAACAAGCAAGGGTTCTTATCGAAAGGAATGTCAGGTTTTTTCCCATTCCGAAAATATAAAAACTTGTGCGCCTAGTTGTATTCCTTGTGTTCCTAATCAGGAAACCGCACGTATGCAGCCGGCCTAATATACAAAACTTCTTTCCTACAACAAGGTTGTTTCAACTACAGTGTAGAGTTACATGTACGTTCTTTCACTACCACACCAGTGCACGTCTGAGAATAATTAGAAAAATCCCACCCGTCCGTGAATTTAAGCCAAGAGTGAATAGGTAACTTCCAAATAAGCGTGCTTCATCGTCGATCTCATTATCGCTTTCTATCAGGTGAGTAGGTGGTCAAAAATGAGACTATAAATAGTAAAAAAACAAAGATTCTTTACACATTTGTGTCGTTGGCAAGACAGCTACACGACATGCATTTGCCTAATTTCTGATCCTTCCTATTTCTTTCTTTTGTTTGGCACATATAGCTACAAATTTTAATGATACGTACTGTCATCGACTTGGGTGTTAAACTGAATGGCATGTGAGAACAGGTACTTGGGTGTCTTCACGCTGACCACATTCACCGTCACCACCGGGTTGTTGGTGTTTACCTGGAAAATAAATCGTTTTTGGATTAAAATATATCGCCTGCATAAAAAAACGGTGCTCTTCCCTGGGGGGCTACTCTCTAAGCCAGAAGTCCGTATTTTCGGACTTAGTTGCGGGTGTATTCTAGCCCATATCACCTAACCACTAAGAATTAACGACAATGTCATTCATTCTTAGTTCGGGTTCGGAACTAATCATAAGTCCGTAGGTGATACGGAGTAGAATACGCCCGCAACTAAGTTGGTGCTGTCCCCCTGGTGCAGGACAGCACCAACAGTATCCTATATGTATCTATTTCTATTTCTATTTTTCTATTTCATGAGTGAGAGAGAGAGTGTGTATGTGTGTGTGTGTGTGTGTGTGTGTATGTGTGTGTGTGTGTGTGTGTGTGTGTGTGTGTGTGTATGTGTGTGTGTGTGTGTGTGTGTTGTATTTGCACAACAGCGACCCACATGAACACAGTCCGGGTTGTCGCGATTTCATAGTTGGACCCAAAGTACAAAATGTTCATGATAATGAGTACAATGACCCCTTTTCAGGAATTGACTTTATTATTTTACACGTTGTATGCCTATTCTTAGAAAGCTACTCTGAGAGGAAAATGGATATGGAAGGGGTAAAACGCAAAAATCTAACGTTACATTTTTTTAAGCGTTAAGGAACTTTTTTCGACAAAAATAACCATCAACCTACCTTAGGGTACCTCAGCGCCCGTATGGTGGGGTACGCAGGCGGCTCCTGCAGGTCCAGCCCGTACCACGGATACTTGTGCGGCTGCACGAGCGAGTCGTTGTACGTCACGTACATCAGGGTCTGGCCGTCGGGGCTGAACCAGAGAGCACGGTCCAGGCGCAAAACTTCCGTCTCGTATAGGAAGTCCGGCACGCCATTGAAGATTACTCCGGGGACTCCTGGAATTGTGGTTAGAAGAGATAATTATATTAATGTTTTATTTTGTTTTTTTTCTCGTCGCTAAATAATAACAGCCAGCACGGGTCTTCTTAACACACCGAGAATCCTCCGTGCTTCAGAAAGCACTTTAAACCGTTGCTCCCGTCTGTCATTTGCAGATCGTTAGCAGTTGTTACGGATTGTCAGAAGGCATGAAATCTGACACGAGTCTCTATGAAGTAGTGACTTAGATGGATGGATGAATGCCTGTTCCTCAACCACGCTAGAACGGCTGAACGAATTTGAATTAAATTTGGCACGGAGATGTATTATAATAAGAGAGAAGAAATTTAATGCGGGCGAGTTGCTGGCAGAGGCTCGTAATAAATAAATCTTACCATTATTGGTGATCCGGCAGACCAGCGTCTTGAACACCTTAGGCTTGTAGTAGATATCGTTGTCGTGCACGAACACTAGCGCGGCCCCGACCGGGGACCACTCCGCGTACTGGATCAGCGGCGCCGAGCGATCGTCCTCGATTGGGGACACTGGGATCTTGTTCCTGAAGGTAAGACAGTTTTATGGTTTAGGAGCAGCTTTTGGATGCAGTCTTAATACGTAGGTGGGGTGCAGAACGTGAGGAACTTACCATACCTAAGTGGACAAAGCATTTTAAATAAATCTGTACTATTTATTTATTTGGATCTCCAACAAAGGATACACAGAAAAAACTCAAACTCAAAGCATTTATTTCAATTAAACCATTACAGGCACTTTTGAATAGTCAAGGTCAGTGTGTCCAAAGAGATGAAGCTAATTTCACGTTCCAAAGCGTAGATCTCTATGGAGAAGAACGTGCAAGAAACTCCACGGACACTCTTTTAAATCAATGTTTTTTACAATGATATGGTTACATCATTCGTGTGAAAATTATACAAATATACATATAAGTATGTGAGAACGATGTAGAAAGACTTGCACGATCAAGCGACCGAAGTAAAAAAAAAAGCAACAATTCAAGGAACAAATTAATTAAAATAAACTGTACTTTTAAAAAAACAATTATCTGTACTATTTATACTTCTAATATTAGTTTAGAAGTAGTAATAGTTTGTTTGTTTGTTTGAACGCGCGCTGGAAGAAGATTTGTAAAATTATTTTTCACATTCATAAGGAAGGCGATACGGGAACGGGACATGCGTGTACGAAGCCGCGAGCAAAAGTTAGTTCTCGATGAAAATCCAAATAACTCCTTGGACCATAATCCAGGACCCAGAAGCATTCATACACTTGGACGAGATGTGTGTGCTTCCACCCGTGCCTGGCTTCGGAGACCAGTAAGTAGATTTGCCCCTACTGTTACGTACCAGCGCCATGATGATTCCGTGTTATGTTATGCGTCTTGTATAGCTTCGTCTCCCTTCCACTCCAGAATGATGTTGGTTTTAAGACGTGATGGCTCCAAGATTTGTTGCAGTTATAGTATAATCCTCCTGACCGATTTCGGCCATGGCGGCTAATCTTCACCGAGACTAGCCATCGGCGCGGGACATATTATAGTGCAGGCAAGTGTGCGCCAATACAGGTGCACTCCCTCTTCCATCACTCTCATATTCCGATGGGACGGCAACCCGACACGACCGGAGAGAGATCTGGCGCAGGACCAACGGCTTAATGTGCGCACCGAGGCATGGGTGTCACACCACCAACCTCCAAACTGTCACTGGGAAATTCCTATTGGACAAACCCAATAACACTTATTGCCCGACTTGGGTATCGAACCCAGGACTCCACCCCCGGCAGACCAACGGAGGAGTTAAGACACTTAATAGAGAATGGTGTCTGGATTTTGTACAGTGTTTGTTCATTATGAGATAACAATAAAGACATTATTATCACTAACCTGTTAATGACGTCATACACGTGGTACCGGGCGAGGCGCGCGTGCCTCCATCCAGCTCTGACGTCAGAGATCAGCAGAACGAACTTCAAGTCCGCTGACACTTTGAAGTCCACTGCGTTTAGCTCTCTCTGCAAATAAGGATTACATACTGTTTTAATAAAAGAATAAAAATTAAATATACAACGTGTAACAGAATGAACGCAATACCTGAATAGGGGTAATTAAATAAAAATAATAAAATAAATAACGAATAATAAATATAAATATAAAAAAAATAATAAAAAAAAAAGACGACTGCCCCATACGACGAGTGAGAGTGAGTGAGCATGACTCAACAGAATGTACTGAGCAACTGGTTTTTTTTTTCGCGATTTCTTGTTCCCGTATAAAAAGTTGTTCATAATGTTGAGTATTATGAACCCTTTTCATGCATCACGTTTATACTGTTACGCGTTGCATAAAGTGGTCTTAAATTCAAATTATTTTTTTAAAAAGATATGGCAAATATAGATTTTCTCGAAAACTTGTAAGTACCAAAATGTACCTTAATTTTCAACTTTTTTTTATTTTTTGGAATTTTTCCTTTATTTGCGCGTCACACGTTTGTTTATAAATCGAGTTTGAAGTTTACGGCTAGTGCAAAGCATGTGGCTCCGGCTTCAGAATTTTTGACTATCCGTGACGACTGTCAAAGTTCTACAAATCTTCTTTTATATTGATGGCTTTTTTTTTTAAGGCTGGGAAATCATCAAATGACTTCTTCCGCTCTGGGTGGAGCGGAAGGGCGTGTCAGACTCTTACTGACTAAAACCCACCCGTGTTCCTTCTAAAGCCCTTTGCGTTCCAGGGCCGCGGTGACTCTTTCGAACAAATTCCGCAACCCTGGCAGGTTATATTCATGGCTAGGCTTGAGTGTATAGTATAGTGTAGTCAACTATCAGGTGACATAGTAATGATAGAAAGTGTTGATGTGGTCGACGATGGAACATGCTTGCCTTGCCTAGAGTAACCAGTTCACTCTTCACCTAAAGACACCTAGGCGTAGGGAAACGCAGATTCCGGCAGGGAATTCAATTCCTTAGCTACACGCAGAATGAAAGTATTCCCAAAACGTTTTGTGGCCATGGGTGGTTGAACTAGTCACATAGATTTGCGTTTGTATATATGTCACCGGAAAATAGCAAACTCCGTAAGATTATAAAATAACTTCAGAGATTGTAAACTCTCGATAAATTGTCAACTGAACATTTGGAATACTTTTCTACGCATCAAAATTTGATAGTCTATAATCTCTCGAAGTCATTCCAAGAAATTGTGGACTGACTTAAACAGGCGACAAATCAGCTGTCTGGTCTACAACTTATCTGTTTTGGTGTGATAGTTAATTTGGAAACTTGGCCCCTCATTGCACTTTGTGTTCTCTGAAAAGACCAATGAGAGCTTTGTTTCCAGGTTACGAAAACAGATAAATTGTAGACTTGTGCTCTGATTGGTCGCCATTTTATTATAATCCACAATTTCTCGGAATGACTTCGCGAGATTATAGACTATCAAATTTTGATATAATTTTACGGAGTTTGCTATTTTCCGATGACATTATACATTTTGAAACTGCAACTGCGTGCCTTCAGGCATCCGGAAAACTTCCATTTAAAAAGTTTAAAAAATAATTCAATCAACTCTCCACTTTGAAAATACAGAATAAATGTTAAATAAAATATACGCACGGCGCCGTCGCTTGACAATTCACGGGTCATTAAACTCCACATTGTTTCCCGCTCAAATTAATGGCCGCTTGTGACAAGTTGCCATTTTGACAGCTCTGAAGTACCGTGAATGTTTCGCGATTTATCTTTTAAATGTTCGCTTTTGAGAGTCTCGCGCGAAAAGAGAGTGGCTTTTGTTTAGGTACGAGTGTATACTCGTACCTCTATAATTATGTGAACTTGGTCATTAATTTTAAGGTTGTTTGGAAAAAGTACCTGACTCCGATTTTTCAGGAGACATTGGTATTTATGTATTTCGGTAAAGTCAAAGTCAAAACGTTTATTTCAATTAGGCCATTAAACGGCACTTTTGAACGTCGGCATTTACAGTTCAGTAAAATAATAATATTACATTAATAAAGTGACTCTACTGTCCATTCGGAAAGGTAGATTCTTATGGAGAAGAACGGACAAGAAACTCCATAGTTACTCTTTTCAAATAATGATTTTACAACGTTTGGTATACAAAAATTAATTTAATATTATGTGAGGACGATACACCCAGAGTATGCTACTTATAAGAACAAAGTATTACCAGCAGAGGTACTCATTCATTTTCTAAAAAAATTTAGGTAAATGGTACTCACATATTTACAGATAATCTTAATAACCATTAATTAAACAGAAAATAAAAACACAAAAAAGAAACAGTATACCTATCTATAAAGTTAATTCATAAATCAACCAGTTTGATTTTGTCTACACCCTTGGTTGTCCTATGGAGAGTATACTGTCACTTAAAGGAATGTAGGTCAAAGGGGCAAGTCTCGTAATTTTAAGAAGTGTTTGCGTTCGCATTGCTGTCGCTGTCAATAACACCTCTATTTTCCCTAAATTTTGACAAGTAGGATAATATGTGATTTTCGTTCAGATGATATTGCGAATTGAATTTTTCATGTACGGGAATAGACCGTCAGGTCAGTCAAAATCCCTTCATATTTGTTGGTAACGGAAGTCAAAAAAAGTAAATTAAAACTCTAAAACCCGACTGCTGAAAAATCACGCTATAAAAGCATGAAACAAAAATAAAAATTATCCTAGTGATATTTAGAGGATAGTGGTCGTAAACCACATTACCTACCCTAAAGCGTATGATCGCTTACTATAGTAGGCGCCAGATAAATGTGGAATAAAGTATATTGACCTTTCCCTAATAACTGTTCATAGGTACCTGAACAATTAAATATGAATCGTTTTTCATTATTAGACAATGTTAAGGATCACGAGAGATGATGATTCGGGACAGCTTTGTGTCATTAATTCCGTTTTTCAAATTAAAAATGTCAATAATTGTAGGTGGGTCAATGACCGTTATTCCACGATTATCTGGCGCCTACTATAGTTAGAATGTATTGTTTTGTTACACCTTCTTTCCAAGCCGAATATTCTTTCATGTTCGTTGCACAAAACACAATAAATCATCACTCTATCTATATCTATACATATACTAAAAATGTAACGGATCGCTGTCTGTACATGGAAGATATATGAGAAAAAATATTATTTTGACCTTTATCAAAGCAAATAGCACCCAAAACAATGATTGTTAGAATTTTTGTCTGTTTGTTTGTGCGTTTGTGCACGCTAATCTCAGAAACGGCTTATCCGATTTAGATGTGGTTTTCACTAATGTATTGTGGTAAGCTTCACTTAACATTTAAAGATTGTTTCATGACAATCGGTTTATAAATAAAAAAAATATGCCAATTTAAAGAATCACGTCGAACATTTGTTAAACTATGTATATCTATCTATTCTTTCTCCGTTCAGTAGCATTGACTGAAACTTTACTAAACTTCATAATCATTATCAATATAAATAAAACTCTTCCGTTACTGACTGAGTGACTGACAGACAACGCACAGCCGAAACTACTGGTCGTTGAAAGCTGAAATTTGGCATGTAGGTTCCTTGGGGAGTGTAGGGGAGCACTACGAGAGCATTTCTCAAAATTCCTACGGGAATAGACGGGATATGCGCGTACGAAGTCGCGCGCAAAAGCTAGTAATCATACTTATCTCACTAATATCATAAAGGCGAAAGTTTGTGAGTGTGTGTGTGTATGTTTGTTACTTCTTCACGCGCAAACGTCTTGACCAATTTTGATACAATTTGGTACGCAGGAAACTGACATCCTGGATTAACACATAGGCTACTTTTAAACCGCGGGTAATACCGCGGGGCGCAGCTAGTAATATAATAAAGCTGTTCAAAGTTTGTTTATTGGCTAATCTCTAGAACTACCACTCGGAATTTGGAAAATTATGTTTGTATATGATAGCCACATTCATGAGGAAGGCTTAAGAATATACGGTAACGGGAACAACGGGTTATGCGCGTACGAAGTCTCGGGCAAAGCTAGTTTAATATATAACCCGTGTATTATCAATGTCACCGGAAAATGGCAAACGCCGTAAGATTGTGAAATATCGCGTGAAATTGTAAACTACTTTTTCTAAATAAGACACGGATATATTGGAAACTATTGAATTAGTATGGGATTTATTGTATAGGTACTAAACGATTTTTTCATAATATATTGAGAAATTATGTCTGTATCCTGTATATAATATAATAATCCTGTCTGTTGTTAAAGAAAGAAAGAAAGATAGAAAAATGTTTATTTGGGACTCGCACAAGACTAACAAACTAGTAAAATAAAATTAAAAACTAAACAGTATAAAAAAATAATTATCTGCGCGAGGCCAAAATGGTCCCTATCTCAGCTTATGCTGCGATATCTAAAAAATAAATAACGCAGCGCTGGTATTCTGATAGGGCCAGTTGATATATGTATGTGTCGCACGCGCTGCCCCGACTGTTTGCGAAGTTAGGGCTGCTACGTATAGTAAATAGAGGAATATGTTGTCATTTTTATGATTAGTGCTGTTGGAACAAGAACTTCTCACACTAATATTATAAAGGCGAAAGTTTGTGTGTGTGTGTATGTTTGTTACTTCTTCACGTGCAAACGGCTAGACCAATTTTGATACAATTTGGTATAGACATAGTTTGAGTCCCGGGAAAGGATATAGGATAGTTTTTATCCCGGGAGTATGTTCCTTTGGAATAATTTTCGACATTAACGCGGGCGAAGCCGCAGGCAACAGCTAGTAATTTAATAAAGCTATTTTTAAGGGTGGGAAATCATCAAATGACTTCTGCCGGGTGGAGCGGAAGGTGTCAGTCTCTTACTGACTAAAACCCATCCGTGATCCTTCTTAAGCCCTTTGCGTTCCAGGGCCGCGGTGACTCTTTCGAACAAATTTCGCAGCCATGCCGTGTAACACTGACGTTAGTACCAACATGTCGACTACACAGTCCCATTTCCCCACTCAACACCATTCGACTAACTGTGTAACAGTCGAGGCCACAAATCAACTAGTGCGATAAAGTAGCTATATCCAACGTGTGCTCAATGCTTGCTATATTTCAGCACGCCTGTCTGTTGTTGATATATGTGTCGCACGCGCTGCGCCGACTGTTTGCGAAGTTAGGGCTGCTACGTATAGTAAATAGAGTAATATGTTGTCGTTTTCATGATTAGTGCTGTTGGACCCTTCGGAACCCTATTACTAAGCCTCCGCTGTCCGTCAGTCCGTCCGTCCATCCGTTCATCCGCCCGTCCGTTCGTCTGTCTGTCAGCCGTAATAGGTAGACAGTTGACATTTTCACGGAGTGTGTGTATTACACCGCTATAGCGCTAAAAATAAAATAAAAATAAAAATACAAGAAACGGGTTTTTTTTTCGGTTTAGGTATAGTATTCGGGTATGATATGGTACCCTTCGTGTGAGAGTCCAACTCGCACTTGACCGGTTTTTTCAAATGGGTGTGCATGGCCAAATCCGAATCTATGAGGCAAAAACACTCAAAAGAGTCTCGGCCACGATTTTAATGAAAACTAAAACTGCATTATTAGTTTTAAAAAAAATTTTAGTTAATTTTAAGGTACCTACCGCCAGAAAATTAAAAAATATATTGTTAAAAAAGAGTTATTTGAACTTGCATAACATTTTGAACGTTAACGGTGGAACGCAGAGCTAAAAGGCTCATTGGCGACGTAAGACTGGTGGATGCCAAGCTTCACAGCTTGGCTCATCGCCGCAAGGTTGCCTGCTTGTCGGTCTTCTACAGATTGTACTTCGGGGAGAGTGTCCAGGAACTCCACGACCTCATCCTACCGGCCCCCTTCTACCATCGGACATCTAGACGCACTGCAAGTTACCATCCCTACCTTGTTGCTATTCCACCAATTCGCACTAAACGTTTCCAAACGTCTTTTATAAAGCAAAGGAGTGGAACTCTCTGCCTGCGTCTGTGTTTCCGAACGCATACAACCCTAATCTCAAAAACACAAACTTACAAATTAGAGTGTACAGGCTTCTTCTGGGTAAACTCGCTCCATCGTCGACTTTGTCTCTGTCATCTATGACCTAGACTAGAGTCAAGAGCAAACCCATATTAAATAAAAAACAAAAAAAAAATTAATAAAATCCATGAAGATACGCCCAACACGCCCCGCCCGTCACCACTTCCTAGTGTTTTAGCTATGAAAAAGAAGTGGTGTAACAAACTCCTCAGCAATATTGTGTGAGTGAAAATAAATCGCATGAACATAAATAGTGCATTATAAGGAAAAGTAAAACTCAATTATTAATTTCAATCAAACATGGTCGCCGTATTTCCCGCCATTTATAAAAGCAGCCCACACAGACCGAGACCATTAAGCGCTCATTTAAATCGTCACTATTAATGTACCTGGCTGCGTAATTGGTTTCCCTAATACACTACATGCCCTTAGTACGATATGCTTTTCCAAGCGTATTTTTACGAGCTTGGGGTTCGTGACAATAAAAACAGCCGATTAAATAACCAAAATGACACTTTAATTTAAAAACACTAATTACAACTTTAAACTCACTAATTATTAAACACAAGTTCACCACTGATCACTTTATTCGCACTTGAAGATCGCTTCCGAAGTATTCGCTTGTATCGCAAATCCAATACTGACTCGGTCGCGGACTACGCACTCCTTATATTGGACAGTTAGTTCTAGAAACTTCTGTTATCGAAACATCTGGAAAGTACTCGTAACTACCGCTGCCGACTGACCAGATATCGAGAAGTGTAGAATGTTCTGGCAAAGAAATGTCGAGAAGGTACTTGACTCTACTAGTTCTGCTACTCGATACTAGACGCTAGTAGTAACTTAATGTACCCGACTACTCATAGCGACGAATCGCATACGCCTATTCAATTACTATAGTAGGCGCCAGATAAATGTGGAATAAAGTATATTGACCTTTCCCTAATAACTGTTCATAGGTACCTGAACAATTAAATATGAATCGTTTTTCATTATTAGACAATGTTAAGGATCACGAGAGATGATGATTCGGGACAGCTTTGTGTCATTAATTCCGTTTTTCAAATTAAAAATGTCAATAATTGTAGGTGGGTCAATGACCGTTATTCCACGATTATCTGGCGCCTACTATAGTTCACTACACATGATAAAGTATATACGTACCTTACGTCTACTATACAACGTGTAACAGAATAAACGCAATACCTCAAAGGGGTCATTGTACGCATCATTATAAACAACTTTTACTATGAGACCAACACTGAAATCGCGATTAAAAAAATCCATATTTATGTGCGCATAACTTGACCAAATGTACTGAACAGTTGAATTTTTTTTCGCGATTTCAGGGTTGGTCCCATAGTAAAAAATGATCATAATGATGAGTACCATAATGACTCCTTTTCAAGTACGAGTATTGCGTTTATTCTGTTAAACATTTTATATTAGATCAACTCTGTTCAATCTGTTAAATGATGTTAACGCATGGATTTTCTGATTCACAGGAAAAAGCAATCAAAGACTACAATATTATTGAAAGCAATAAGAATATAGATAAATATTTTGATTGCTGTGTTGTAATTTGATTTTCAGTAACATAATATCGATAATTTAGTTCAAAGTCTTTGTCATTTATTGAGATAACAGTTGAAAAATCAGAACACGTTCCCTGGCTCGTTTCTGGCACGCGATTTTGTGGTTGGTCCCATAGTAAAACTTGTTCATAATGATGAGTACAATGACCCCTTAAGAGGTATTGCGTTTATTCTGTTACACGTTGTATAGATTAAAAAAAAACTTTGAAGTTTTTGAAGGAAATTTAAAACGGTGTTTCAGAAAAAAGTGTCGTACCAACCCAACAAAGTATGTAACTGATGCGAAAACTCTTTATGTTACTACCGTGTTTATACCAAAAATAAACCAAGTTAGGAAAATATCCGTTGCGAAAAGACTAGCAACTTAGCAAGTTTAATAATAAAGATACTCGTATCTTCAGCGACCACAGACACGTACTTCGATGGCCGCCATATTTAATAAAGCCGACAGTTTGGCGCCAAAATATCGGGCGGAACGTTGGTAGACATGTGTTGCAGTTCCGCACGGAATACATAATGAAATGAACGGATATTAAAACGGAACGGAAAAACAGGTGTGGGGCTCTGAAACACACGGTTTTTCACTTAAAATTGGGAGAAGGAGGCATAACGTTACGGTAAAGTGCTTTTCAATAACCGGCTTTTGCGAATCTCGTAGGAAAATTTCCATGACTGCTGCCCAATTTTTTAACCGACTCCAAAAAAGAGGAAATATTACAACTTCAATTTCGGAGGTCAGTGTTACAAAACCGACCAAGTGCGAGTCTGGCTCTCACACGAGGGCGGAGCGTACCATAAACCGAATAAAACATGTTTCTTGTATGGGAGCCTCTTTAATTATAATTTTTTTGTTGTTGTTATAGCGGCAATAGAAATACACACTGAAAATTTTAACAGTCTACCTATAACGGTTCTTGAGATACAGCTCGGTCGGACGGACAGCGGAGGCTTAGTTAGTAGGGTTCCGTTAGTTATCCTTCGGGTACGGAACCCTAAAAATAAAAGACACAAACTTCCGAAATGAAAGTTATATTATGCATACATATTTCAGTTTGAGTTCGTATCGTTTTTTGAAGGCGATTCTTTTTTCATTGATAAAATTGTTTATTGAGCATTTTCTTATCTCATTTTCTAAGTTTGTTTTTATTAGATATAACAAACAATTGACTTACATAAAATAACTTGACTCCAAATGAAATCAATGGTTATTGACTCAATAAATATAAAGGGGCAACGTGTACAGAATAAACAAAACCTAAAACGGGTCATTGTATTTATCATATATATGAATAACTTTTAATATGGGAGCAACACCGAAATCGGTAAAAAATAACCGGCTAAGTGCGAGTCAGACTCTTACACGAACCGTACCATAAACCGGAAAAACACGTTCCCTGAATGGGAGCTCGCCTTAATTTTGAATTTAATTTAATTTTATTTGTTGTCTACCTATTACGGTTCTTGAGATACAGCCCGCTGACAGACAGACGGACGGACGGACGGATGGAAGGAGGGACGGACGGACGGACGCACAGCGGAGGCTTAGTAATAGGATTCCGTTGATTACCCTTTGGGTACGGAACCCTTAAAACGATAGACCCACTTATTATTTATAATTATATTGATTACTAGACTATATTCCTAATAGTACAAATTACAAGTTGACCAACATGAGAATCGAACCCAGAACGCTCAGCAGTCAAAGTTGGGACCGCGAGACCACAAAGCAAGTTCCATTAGCAGGGACTTCAAGCTTTTGGCACCACTATTACGTCCGTACAGAATTTCTGTCGTAAGATTTTCAATACCACAAAAACATTATTCCCGAAACCCAGACATACAATAAAATACTCGATCAATAAATCCCCAAAGAGCTTCCTGCTTCCAACAGAAAGTACTTAAGCCGTTCAGCACGCGTACACCGAAAAGCAATACAATACAATAAAGCTAAGAAATACATACAATACAACACACTTGCCGTTCACGAAAAATACTGATAAATCTGTATCAAGTGTTTTATGTTGGTGCGTGTGATCGGGCTTCGGATTGGGCGTGTGTTACACCGAAGCGAGCATTTCTAACAGCCGCTCTATGCACGACAACGTCTCACCGCGTAAATTTTGATGAAGTGAACTGTCATTTTATGGATTGACAGCTCACTTCATGTTCACTACACCCAAGTTTACACGGTGTTATGTTTACAGAGTTGCACTACAGCAACTATGTAGTAGGCTCAGTGGTCGAAATTCGACATAAATGCTTATTTTTGGAGTCCTTTTTTATGTTAAACTTTAACTATGCGTGTCGATTGCACCGACTTGCCAATGTCATTATTATTTTTATTATTCACCTGATTGAATCTTTATATTATTATAAGGTCCCAAAAAAATTGATGGACAAATTTTAACACAGCGTTCAGTACTCTAACCAAAGATATCCAAACAAAAAAAAAAACACTGATTAAAGTGATTTTATTTTGACATAAAATAATAAATTGTCAAAATTCTTAGCTGATTTTTCTTGTTACCCTTGTTGCCCTACTTTTCTAATGCGTTTTTCTTATTAATATTTTTTACCATTGTCCGTATTTTGGTGGTCTGAATGATTTCTAAAAGTTTGTCCATCAGTTTTGATGGGACCTTCTATATTTTTTATACTTAATGTTTTTTTCATCTTTTTATTTCACATTGTAAATAGCTTTTTAATATAAAAAATAATAAACAAATAAAATAATATATTATTATATTTACAAAAATAAAAAACAAATAAAATAATATATATATTTTTTTGTGTTTTAATATTTCATATTTTTTTCTCATTTTTCAACTTTTTATATAAAAATGTACCTTGAGTCGTACCTGAAGTTGCTCAAAGCAAGATTGAGCAGGTAGAGGGAACCGTCTGGCGAGATAGAGGATAAAAGGGGATTTCTATATTATTTATAGGCCCACGCTTGACCACTATCTCACCTACTGGTAAGTGGTGATATGGTCAACGATGGAGCTCACTTGCCTAGAAGTAACCTATTCACACTTAACTTAAAGACCCAAGACACAAGAGCTATCAGGAAACACAGACTCCGGCAGGATACTTCTCTTCTTAGCTGTAGGCATAATTAAAGTATTCTACAAAAAAAAAAACAAAATAGCCAACAATAAACGAATTATTTTCGTTTTAAACCTCCTAATTAATTCAGCATTAGTACATACAATAATGTGTCACACCTAGAATTAATTGTAGTTTAAAATTCTACTAATATTATAAACGCGAAAGTTTGTAAGTATGGATGGATGGATGGATGTTTGTTACTCTTCACGCAAAAACTACTGCACAAATTTTGATGAAATTTGGCATAGTGGTAAATTATAGTCTGGAATAACGCATAGGATACTTTTTATCCCGGGAATATGTTCCCTTGGGATAATTTTCGACAATCACGCGGGCGGAGCCGCGGGCGGCAACTAGTAATTAATATTTTGCCAAAAAACGTGTTTGTTAATTTATGCATGTTTCAAATACTTTAGTCATCAATCATGTCGCCAGTTTCATTGTTAGTATAATGGATAAACAATATCTAATCTACATATTTCTTGGAAGACTACATTCAGGATAAGAATGCCTGGAAACATGCTGGTCCTGCTCCCTAGGACAATCAAAGGTGTTGACAAAATCAAATTGGTCGATTTATGTATTAACTTTATAGATATACTGTTTCTTTTTGTGTTTTTATTTTTTTGTTAACTCACACACTGATTAATAAATTGTTCCAATATTTGTAAATATCTGAGTACCATGTACCTAAATTTATTTAGAAAATGAATAAGTTTACCTCTATTGGTAATACTTTGTTCCTATAAGTAGCATACTCTGGGTGCATCGTCCTCACATAATATTAAATATTTTTTAAATTATTTTATTAATTAACTTTACGTGGAGCGGCTGCCTACCAGACCTCCACAACCGGGTAACGCGGTAGTTCTTGGCAAGACTGGAGTGAGATTTACTGGCTTCTGACAATCCGTAACGACTGCCAAAGATCTCACAAATGACAGCTGGGACCAATAGCTTAACGTGCTTTCCGAGGCATGCAGAAAACTATATAATAATAATAATAATATCTTGGGACAACTTACACACGGTCATCTGATCCCAAACTAGGCAGAGCCTGTGCTATGGCAACCAGACAACTGATAAACATACTTATATATTTCTAAATACATACATATTATGGACAAATTACACCCAGACACAGAACAAATGATCATGCTCATCACACAAAGATTTGTCCTGGGTGGGAATCGAACCCACGACCTCCGGTTTAGCAGTCAGGGTCACTAACCACTCTACCAACAGGCCAGTTAAGAACCTAATTGTCAAACTGTAGATACTTTTGCCTGAAAAGCGGTAAAACTTTTTTCATTAAGTAAAGAAGGTATTGACACATTCTTAGTTCCAAATTGTCGAATTGCTGACGAATATCTTATCAACTGGGTTTTAAATTTATGCTTTTATTTTTGAACCCTCTCGTCAAATCCAAACATGTGGCTACTCTGACCCTCAAGATACAGGCAAATGTCTAGTTTGGGGGTCACAGACCATCCTGATTTGTGTAATATGTACAATTGTAATCTATACATTGGTGGGGAGGTAGATTAGAACCAGGAGACGGACATAGGATAATTTTTATCCCGTTTTATAAAAAAACGCAACAACAGGAAACGAAAAATTTATCAGTCTAAACATATAATATAAGTATAACTGTCTAGCCGTTCATTTGTTAAAAATGGTATAACAAAACGCAACTGACACGGAATAACAAAACGCAACTGACAGCTAAACGTAATGTTATCTATGGTTAAGTAGTATTGAAAATTTGACAATTAGAAGTTTTGAAGTTGACCGGTTGATGTGTTTTCGAGTCTTTATTAGCTTATCGTGCCGATATTATCATTAACAATGCCGCGACCAAGAACACGGAAAAAAAATATTCTGTGGCGGTACGAAGTTCGCCGGGACCACAAGTAATAAATAATAATAAGAATAAATAAGAATAAAGGCGAACGGCAGAATTCGTACAACATACCTTTTTTGTAGTTCTGTGATAGAATTTGTACCACTTATTAAGGCAACTAAACCATTCATTTTCATGTAACATTAGTATTTTTAGAAGTCCGGATTAATTAATTATAGCAATTAAAAGATTTAAATATATTTAAAAATAGAAATAACAGTACCTAAATATAATTAACCAATTACAAATAATACCTTACAATTAATAATTATTGCATACAATCTTAATAATTAACTATTTAATTCTAGGAATTATTTTCGCCATCAATGTTTTTTTTTGTATTGGCAATTATTTTATTGACAGGTTAGGAAAATCTTTCCGAGTCTCTGTTCAGTTCTTTGCTGTTGTTTTGGATTGTGGTTTGTAACTGCATCTGAGCAATTAAGCAAATTATCTGGCTATTCTTACGTTGAGTTGAGCTACCTGCCCCTTTCTTAGATGAAATAAAATTAAGAATCGATTAAGTAATTATAAGAACAATAAAATAAAATATGTAAGTTCCTACAAAAACAAAGTTGTTTTATTTACCCACACTCAAAACTCCATCAGCACTTCATCATCATCATCAAACTATTGCAGACCGCTGCTGGACGTAGGTCTCTCCTTAAGCACCCTACTGAATAGTTACAATTCTCATGTCAATTTGCCAACTTAATGATAAGCAAAACACTACAAAGATAGCACCAGCTATCTAGAACATATCCTTTTTCACCAAAACAATGTTATGTGCCTACACGTAATAAAATTTATTGGGACATAACCTCAAAAATAAAACTGGTTATAACTTTTAGGTCCCAACTTCTAAAAATCTAAGAATTTTAAAAGGGCTTGCCTATCGTATTGACTACCAATTAAAACAAAAAATATCCCAAAACACGATATTTTATTAGGTGTACGAAACTCCCATACAACCCTGCCGTTCGCCTTTATTGAAAAGAAAATATAGGTTACAATTGTGTTATACAAGATTGTTTAGTTTCTTTAAAAATTAAGCATAAAAGAATTTTCAAAGACTTCCTGCACTAGGCTAGGCCTGTCCTGCAGGAAACTTTTAAACTATAAACTATTTTAATAATAAACTATTTTGTTTCTATTCTACATTTCCTAAGTTCGTTAGTTCGCGTCGGTGTGACAGCTAGCTTCTTATAAACGCCCCAGCACATCAGATTCCTTACGAAAGCGATATATTTTGTGTATCTCATCAGATATACAAAATATATCGCGTTCGTAAAGAATGCGATCGTATCCGATCGCAGGCGGATTACCTTTGTGTTCCACGGCACTTTGACAAATAATATAATATATGGGAGATTCGTATTAACTTCATCCGAAGCTTTTGAGAAATATGTCTGGCTGTTTATTCTTTGTATAAAGAATAGGGCTATTTTTCAGCGACTTAGCTCAAGTGAGAATTTATTATAAATTGCTTGAAAACTTAACGCATTTATTTGTTTCTTGGAATTTTTAGGGTTCCGTACCCAAAGGGTTACCAACGCAACCATATTACTTAGCTTCCATTAGTCGGTCCATCCAACTGTCCGTCCGTCCGTCTGGCTGTCAGCGGGTTGTATCTCAAGAACCTTTATAGGTAGACAGTTGATATTTTCAGTGTGTTTTTTTAGATTGCCGTTAAAGCAACAAATAATATTTTTTTAATTAAATAAAAAATAAAGGGGGTGGGAACCCCCTTTATTTTGAATACAAGAAACGTCTTGTTATCGGTTCATGGCACGGAACCTTTCCTGTGGGAGTACGACTCTCACTTGGCCGGTTTTTTTGTGACCTTCGTTCGGCCAGCCGCTTTGAACCGAACGATACGAAGCACGAGTTAACAATATCGCAGTAAAATTCAATTGTGATGAAAGCCAGATAGTGCAATCTTTTAATTGCATCTTAAGGAGCTGATAAGGAAAAAACAAGAAACAGAAAATAACAGGGCAGAGGGGAAGCTTGAGCGGTAAGGTACTCTACACACAAGCCGCGGTGCGGTTTGACACGCTTCGTATTACGTTTAATCAAAGTTCAGACAGAAATAATTAGATTAACCGACATGAGACCCTAGTCAAGGAGACGTCAAAATGTCTACAGAAACCTGCCTAAGTCACGTGGTCAATTACTTACATTTTTGACAAATGACAATCGATATCGTTGAGAATGACACTTTGTTAGGAGTCTAGGGGACACCCCCACATTCTGCGATTGCATTAAGGCTAGCGAAGGAGGAGGCGACAAGCCCTACGCCCCAACCGCCGTAACAGAAGAAGACGCCCCGGGCGTCGGGAGTCGCAGGGCGATCACCGGCCACCGTAGGCACGGGCCTGCGGACGGCGAGCGTTGGGTGGCTCGCTGTCCGATCACCACTAGACCCGGGTCGATGGCGCGTTGTGTTCCACGCGCCTCAAAGAGATGTCAGAGTAGGAGACGGGGCCCGTTTGAGCCATAGCCTGTCAGGGTTGCGGAATTTGTTCGAAAGAGTCACCGTGGCCCTGGAACGCAAAAGGCTTTAGAAGGAACACGGATGGGTTTTAGTCAGTAAGAGTCTGACACGCCCTTCCGCTCCACCCAGGGCAGAAGAAGTCATTTGTTGATTTACAATCCTTGAAAAAAAAAGGTAAGTACATAAGGTTCAGTTGAAAACCAGCGTCGGGCAACTCCTAGTTGTCTGGCATTTTGCTGAACTGGGTCTATTTGGAGCAGCCGTGGGGCACACAATGTTATTGTTTTCAAATTAAGTTTCATATCTGTACCTACATTGTATGTTTCTATGTGTGCTATACATATAAACAAGATTCTTTGACGACACGGTTGGCGCAGTAGTTGAACGATTGACTGCTGCGCTGCGTGGCGCGGGTTCGATTCCCGCACGGAACTGGTCTGGCTGTTTGTGTATGTGAGATTGAATATATGGAAACGCACCCGCGAAACAGGAGAAATTCCTAGAAAATTACCCCAAGGGAATATACTCCCGGGATGAAAAGAAAATCCTATGTCCTTTCCCGGGACTCAAACAATCTTTGTACCAAATTTTATCTAAATCGGTCCAGCCGTTTGCGCGTGAAGAAGTAACAAACACACATACTCACAAACTTTCGCCTTTATAACATTAGTGTGATTAAATCAGACAAAAAAAAAAGATTAAAAAAACTAAAAAAAACAAGCTTTTATAGAAAAATCCAACTAAAAAACAGAAAATAAAATTTAATAAATTTGATTAAGAATAATTTAAAAAAGAAATGAATGTACATTATTGTTAAAAAGCGTGGGGTGCATTTAAAGTGAAGATATTATCAAAGTGATGATTCTTATACTCATCATCTGTCAATAAAATGTTCATAACTATTGAGACTATGCACCCCACGCTTTTTTACAATAATGTACATTCATTCCTTTTTTACATTATTTCCAAATCAAATTTATTAAATTTTATTTTCTGTTTTTTAGTTGGATTTTTCTATAAAAGCTTGTTTTTTTTAATTTTTTAAACTATTTTTTTTTGTCAAAGGTTATTTAAATAGAATATGTGTGTTTTTGTGAACAATAAAAAAGTGTGTATTTATGGATAATGTTTTGCTTTGTTAGAATATTTTTTAATTTTAATTAATTAATCCTGGCGAATCTAATTAGGATAATCGGATATTTTAATTGAATTCTTGCATTGTCATCGATCCTTGACAGGTGTGCAAAGTTTGAACTAAATCTGATCGTTCAAAGTAGGGCAAAATCGAGCTCAAAAGGGTCGGTTACATACATACATACATACAGGTGAAGCTAATAAAAGCGTGTTAAAAAGCGTGTTAAAAAAACGAAAAATTCAATTACAACAAGCAAATAAATGATTTAAACGATACCTACGAAAACTTGGCAACACGTCCACCAAAAGTATTGAAGAAAACGTTCGCTTCTATCTCATTTCCTCTGAGTTACTTTCAAAGAGACCTCTTATCAGTCAGTACGATTGTGCGATAACGTCAAACATTCTTGTACGTACCTTTGACTTTAAGGGTGTGTTCACATTTATAAATAGGAGAACGTTTGAGTGAAGTACGTGCGATGATATAACGTTCAAATTCAAGTTGCAATCTTCTAAAAAAGCTAGAAAGTCAAAAAAGTTTTTTTAAAGGATTGAAGTCAACAGTTCAATCCTTTAAAAAAAGTTAGAGATATTCCCGACAGATTGAGACTAAACCTCGATTTCTGAGGATTTATTTATTAAAACTTTATGAACTAGTAAAAACGCTGTACAAAGGCGGACTTAATGCCTTAGGCATTTTCTACCAGTCGACCTTAGGGTGGTGCAGAGACAACATGGCAGGTGCAACTTAAAGAAAACTAAAAATAGAGAGAAAAAAAAAAAAAAAAACATTTATAAATACATAGATACATACATACACTTAACCAAAGTTCCAGCCAAATTCAAAGAAAAAGGTACTGCCGACGTAGCACAGCAGCCGTGTGTTTATATTACACAAACCACTTCGAGCTACTTTTGCCCCCATCACAACTCAAAATATTTTTAGCCTACATACATAAAATTTGGCATTTAACGTACAGGTCACATTAAACTAGAGTTTGACGGATATTCAAAGTCAAACTCTTAATTCAGAAGAGCCTAGTGCGATGTTTTTAACGTACCTACTCGATCGCGTTAACGTAGATTTTGACAAGAGACTAACTGCAGTACTCAAAGTTGTTTCTTAAAATAAATCTGTCATTAACTTCTAACGAATGCTGTCGGTCAAAAATATGACGGATTGATAATATTTCAATTTTGTTGACATATGCCAAGATGGGACGGTTAAATTATCTTAATTTTATTATTGATTACTAGTTGCCGCTCGCGGCTCCGCTCGCGTGATTGTCGAAAATTATCCCAAGGGAACATATTCCCGGGATAAAAAGTATCCTATGTGTTATTCCAGACTATAATCTACCACTGTGCCAAATTTCAAGGGCTGTTAGCAAGTGATTTCAGACATTCTGTCGGCGAAGTGGTTAACAAACGCGATTGTCATACATTTATTTGTCCCATACATTTTTAACGCTATTTAAAAATGTATGGGATTGACAAACTCAGTCGAAATATCACGTTTTCAATCCCCTGTATTATCGTATTCCCTGTTTGTCATTCATTGTCGCGGGGATGATATTTGCGGATTGTATTTGTACGCTTAATATCCGACTTAAAAAAAAAGAGGATGTTCTCAATTAGGTTGTATTTTTTCTTTCTTTTTTTATGTTTGTTACCTCACAACTCCGTCATTTATGAACCGATTTCAAAATATCTTTTTTCATGTAAAGGGGTATACTTGCCGATTGGTCATATACATCAAAATCGGTTCTGTAGTTTGGTTTTTAAATCAAAATAGCTTGAAAAAATATGTCACAGGAAAGCAAAATACACAATTCCGTTGAATTTGTTGTACAGTGGTGTTGTTAGGTGGGGTACCACTAAAAATTAAAAATAAAATTACAAAAACAACTTTAATTTCGGAAGTCGGTGTTAAAAAATGTATAGAAATTGAGGTTTTTTTGTCAGATTGCGACTGAGATGCAAAGCGAACGTTGCTTAAAATGGGTAGAATTGGCGAGTGCCAATTCTCAAATAATGTCAGCGTCAACTTAATCAGTCACATAAAACCTCTATCCACCATGCTTCGTGGAAATAGCGTCATAACCTCGCAAGCAGCTTACCTCGCTATATAAATAGCGTGCAGATAAGAAACACGTACGATCGCGCTACAGATTACTACTCACCGTGTCGGAGAAATGAGACTGCAACGATACGAGTACGTGACGATCTCGGATTATATTCAGACACGTGTATATTTTTGTAGAAAATATTCAAAGATTCTGAACTCTTACAAAGGGCGAGTTTTTTGATTCGAAGTTAACTCAGGCAACGGTTAAAATTGTGATAATGAAATCTTATTTTTGGAGTGAAAACTTCTTGTTGGCGCGGTACGCTTATTTTTTTCATGAGATAAAATCTCTGGACTCGCGACACCGTTACGAGACGCAGCTATAGTGTTTGCATGTATGCATGTACATATAGCAGACCGCGAACGCGTCTGGATAAATAAAAAATAAAAACATTTATTGCTAGAAAATTTATAACAACTGTGTTGCCCAGTGTTTAAACAACCGATAATACAACAATTGTTAACTCCCATCATCTGCCTAGCCTTTTCCCAATTATATTGGGGTCGGCTTCCAGTTAAACCGGATTCAGCTGAATACCAGTATTTTAAGTTGGCTGCCTACCAGACCTCCACAACCCATTAACTGGGAAACACGGTACTCCTTGGCAAGACTGGTGTCAGATTATCTGGCTTCTGACTATTCGTAACGACTGCCAAAGATCTACAAATGACAGCCGGGACCAACGGCTTAACGTGCTTTCCGAGGCACGAAGGAGTCTCGGTATGTTAAGATGGTCACCCATCCACAGACTAACCTCGGCAAGCGTTGCTTAACCTTGAAGATCGACCCATGCGGCTGTTATTATTTAGCCACGAGCAAGAACAATTGTTAACTCCCGATTAATATTTTTTTTTATAAATCTAATGTTACGATATCACAGACACATATACCTAAAATATAGAAGTTTATTTTGGCGTTTCGCCGTCGGGATCGCATGTTGTTTGGTAAGTTTCTGAGCATTAACTTTTTCGGAGCCAATATGTGTGCCAGTAGGCATTTTGGAGCCGTGAACTCTGTACAAGTCGCAATTTCGCAGTATACATTTATATTTAACACAATTTTTTTACTTCTGTCGGCACTCCCGGAGTGCAACCCGTAATTATTTTTTTTTCGATTAATTCGATCAATCGCGTTTTTCAATCGTTTAACTGCCTTTCCCTTCCATTTCTCTGAAACTCCTAAGCTTTAAACTGGATCCAAAGGACAATATAAATGTTGCCTGGGTTAAAAAAATATGATTCTATTTAGTCCGTCCGTCAGTGAGATTATCGAAAAATATTGGATACCTAAATATGTTTCATTTTATGAAATAAGTGACGTCACGAGTTTTCAACGAACTGTTTCGTCTTCATTTTTTGTTAACGTGACAAAGAAAAAAATACGATTAATTAGATTTTTTTTGTGAAATACCCTATTACCCCTCGAAAAGTGAAACGGCTCAGTTACAGGCTTATATACTAGGTAGGTACTTACAAAGGTCGAATTGTTCATGAGCAGTCTGGTGGTGAAGTTCTTCACGTTGAACAGTGTGAGACCTCCCCACCGGTCTCTGAACACCAACTCCTCGTCTGAAACAACAAAAACCAAGGTTTGAACATAAATCGCTTATTATTGATTTTAATTTTAAAATAAATAAAAATAAAAAAAATATCACTTATTATTGATTTTATTATTAATCGCTTTAATCTTTTGACATTTGTATAGTACAAATGTCAAAGGATTAAAAATAATAAGCTAATTCTGAATTTATTTTTATTTTATTTTTTTGGGTATAATAATTTTGTAATGTCATTTTAATAATTGTGTAGATGTAGATTAACAATAATATAAAAATTTGCACACCTTATTAGTTCATGATACAGTGTACTTTATGATTATTTGTAACATTTGTTTATACCTACCTGTATTATTCAAATAAATAATTTGGTTGATTGATTGATAGATTGAATGACTTATACGAGCTCACCGATGTTGAGAGATCAGATGGGCAGTTGCTCCATGTAAAATACTGGTGCATTCAGTAATACTGGAAGTAAAACCTTACATATTTCAAATATACATCTTCAACGTGTAACAAAATCAATGCATTACCTGAAAAGGGGTTTCCCGAAACGGTAGGGAAGCCCCGATATGCGAAAAAAAAACACCCGTTTAATTAAATGTATGGGGTGGTCGATTATTTGTAGTTGTATGGTATATGTCAGCTGTGTTTGTGTGGGAAACTACTCTGTATTCACGTACGAGGTTGTTGCTTGAACCCATTGGCTTGAACAGCTATTTAGCCTTACCCATATTTGGCCTTAGTATCACTTACCCTTATAGTAGGCGCCAGATAAATGTGGAATAAAGTACATTGACCTTTCCCTAATAACTGCTCATAGGTACCTGAACAATTAAATATGAATCGTTTTTCATTATTAGACAATGTTAAGGATCACGAGAGATGATGATTCGGGACAGTTTTGTGTCATTAATTCCGTTTTTCAAATTAACAATGTCAATAAATGTAGGTGGGTCAATGACCGATATTCCACGATTATCTGGCGCCTACTATAGTTGCCGACTTAGAATATACTTAGATTTTACTTGAATATTTATCTTGTTAGTAAGACCTCGTACGAAATCCCCGAGGGCCTACTGCCGACAAACTGCCGCTCGATTCTGTAAACTTGTCGAAGTGAAGATGGAATGACAGCTCACTTCGTGATCACGTGACATCTTGATTATATGGATTGACAGCTCACCTCGTGATCACTACACATGTTTAAAGAATCGACCGGTTACTTTGCAGTTTGGCTGATGTTAAGTTTAAAATTTGTAACGCTATTTGATACATAAAAAAATTAAAACGCGATTTCAGTCTTGCTCTTGGGATGAGTAGTACATTGACTATTTCTCAGCTGGCATTGCGTTTATTCTATTACACGTTACATACTTATTAATATTATGAATGCGAAAGTAACTCTGTCTATCTGTTTGTAGCGCTTTCATACCAAAACTCCTGATCTGATTTGAATGAAATTTGGTACACAGATAGTGAGAAAGGACAAATTATACTTTTTAATGCGAAAAAAGGGTTGTAGAGAGTTGAAAGTGGAAGATGAAAAGTTGTATGGAAGTATCGTCACTTAGAAGAGCTAGAAGCTTATTTTTTAGGTTTCTGATTCGATATAAATAAATATGACGTTCAAAATTTGTAAAAGTTTTTCCCTCAAGGGTGTAAAATAACAATAGGGAATAGGGGATGAAAATTTTAATGGAAATTTGTAGGTAAGGTTTATGTGCGCGGCGTGGTACGGCGGGTGTAGGTGGGGTGTCTTATTTGTAAAATAATTAGCCTAAATCATTATATAGCTCTTACCGCCTGTGATACAGGATCCTCCTAGTACAGGCATCTCATTCTACCTATATTATTATCTAAGATTTATTATTCTATTGTACCAATTTGAATTTTGAATAAAGATTTATTATTATTTATTATTCTCTTTATTTATTTTCCTTACATACTAATTTACATTTTTAAATATTTCTTTAAAAAAACATTAAAAAATTAACAAAAAAAACATTTAAAAATATAAAAGGTAGTAGTCCGCCGGTGTCGGGAGCAGAGTCCAAGCTACCGGTGGTTAGGGTTCCAGAGAAAGGAACCTCCTCAATTTATTATTTATTATTATTAAAATGCTGCCCAAAGACACTATTCCCTATAAATATTCGAAAAAGTGAATAGTCAGATAAGTAAAATCGGTACGTATGTAAGTGCGTAAAAATCCTACCCTTAGAAAAGCGATTTGCACAACAGCCTGGAAACAACAAGGTTTTATTACAACTTGTATGGGATAAGGGTTCCCTACAAGTGAAATCGACGGTGGAATGTTCACGGGTCAACTTATGTTGGAAGTAATACGTTTATGCGGTATATCCAGTATTATTTGACCCGCTACGAATAGGGGTCGAGTTCTTCTGGATTTTTGTTTTGAATTATTTTCTAAAGCGTTGTTAAAATTTCGTGATTGTTGGTAGTACTTGTTGTTCATTGGTATTTATTGTTTTTTAGTACCTTTGAATGTGGGTGACTTTGCTATGAGGCGAAGACCAAAGATTACGATGTGTGTATGATACACGGGTGTGTCACTCCGCCATTTTGAGTGGCCTGTTGGTCGAGTGGTTAGTGACCCTGACTGCTAAATCGGAGGTTGTGGGTTCGATTCCCACCCAGGACAAATCTTTGTGTGATGAGCATGATCATTTGTTCTGTGTCTGGGTGTAATTTGTCTATTATATGTATGTATTTAGAAATATATAAGTATGTTTATCAGTTGTCTGGTTGCCTTATCAAAGGCTCTGCCTAGTTTGGGATTGGATGACCGTGTGTAAGTTGTCCAAAGATATATTATTTTCGATACTCCGGGTTACTATTGAGACATTTTTCATAGCTTATAAGTTTGTACAATACTAACATAATATGGATCAAGGCCTGAATTAAAGTTTTTTTAATTTTTTTTAATGGAAAAACCCAGTAAAACGTATACCCGATCCACAGTATTTGGTTTGGCCTGTATAGCGAGAGAAAAGGTTCATCTCTGAAATGTTACCAATTTTTAAACTTACTAGCGGACGTCACGCGGTTTCATCCGCGTAGTTCCCGTTCCCGTGGAAATACGGAGATAAAATATAGCCTATGTTACTCGCTGATAATGTAGCTATCCATTGCTGAAAGAATTTTTCAAATCGGTCCAGGTTTTTTGAGTTTATTCATTACAAACATACACACACACAAAAATACAAATTTTTCCTCTTTATAATATTAGTATAGAAATATAGATATATTGTAGATAACCATACTTCTTCAAAATGTTTACCAGATTCCCCATAACCGTGTTTACTGAGCAGAGGTTCAATTTGGTGGCTGTACCCAAAACAAGGGCGTCACACAAAGTAGTTTGTTTGCGGACCGTACCTCAATCAATCACGAAGCGGGTAGGTACATAGGTCGGCTCTTACCCAAGGCGCTGACATACGGCCGTTCAGTTCCGACAACTAAGTAGAGTTGTATTGGTATAAATATAAAATAAATCCCATCCAAATTTAATAGTTTCCAATATGTCTGTGTTATTAAGAAAAAATAGTTTACAATTTCATGCGATATTTTATAATCTTACGGCGTTTGCAATTTTCCGGTGACATATATACAGATTAGCATAGGAAAGAAAGGGGAGTGGAAGTTCGATAAAATTAACCCTCTTCGTACGTCTACTCGACGTATACTTTGTGCTTATTTTTTTGCTCAATGTTGGTCAACCAGATTGTCGGTACGTATTTAATTTTTGCTAAAAAGTGAGGAAGTGCTCGCACAGCACTGCCAACTGTGATTCAAACCAAGCAAAGTAATTTAACGAATTACTTCGTTCTTTAATGGCCTCGCATTGTTTTCAAGGTTAATCAACGCTTGCCGAGGTTGGTCTGTGGATGGGTGACCATCTTAACATACCGAGACTTTTCCGTGCCTCGGAAAGCACGTTAAGCCGTTGGTCCCGCTGTTATTTGTAGATCTTTGGCAGTCGCTACGGATAGTCAGAAGCCAGAAAATCTGACACCAGTCTTACCAAGGAGTACTGTGTCACCCAGTTAATGGGTTGTGGAGGTCTGGTAGGCAGCCGCTCCACGTAAAATACTGGTATTCAGCTGAATCCGGTTTGCTTGGAACTCGACCCCAAAGAATTGGGAAAAGGCTAGGCAGATGATGACTGTTTTGAGAAGCCTTAAGTAGTTTGTGTAATAATAATTATTAAGATTTGTGGTGATTGGACTTAGCTCTGGGTTTTTTTGTAAAGATTTTAAGAGTCAGGTAGCAAAAACGCAGGAGAATTTGGTCCTCATATTTTTTGTGAATTTGAAGACCATTTAGATCGGTATGTGTACTTAATGCGGCATACCCAAATGTCCTCACTTTGGTATTTTTCGTCAAATGGTTGAGCTCCTTAAAGTTCTAAGTTTGAGCTACAACTTAACCGACAAATGCTTGTACGTTCTGGACAGGTCTCCTTAAATCTGTGAGGTACTTTCCTCAAAATACCACCCCAGACATTAACCTACATGTCTCTCAGATGATTTGACCAGTATATCATTATACTTACTGGTCAAATCATTTGAGAAACATGTGTCTTTTGATGTCAATTCATAATATTGACATTAAAAGACACGTTGACCTCTGAGTTTGTTATGGTGTTCTTTCTCAGAATCTAGATCTAAAGTCTCCTCATTAAAATGACCAAAAATATTGACGTGTAAAAGTGTTATGTTCAACCTACTCACAAAAAAAATATAAGTTATCAATAGACTTATGAATCATAGTGTAACGTTTGTCAAGTACCTACTGAGGCGAGCGAGTGTCTCGCGGCGTTATAATCGCCCTGTGAAGGGACAGGGCGATTATAACGCCGCGAGACAGACTTCTATACAAATTCAAGGAAGGTGTCTCTACACAGCTGGAATATCGCGACGATTGTCTTACGTTGTTCAGTTCCGGCAAGTACCAGGACTGAAGAAAATGAAGCTAATGTGACAAAAAACCGGCCAAGAGTGAGTCGGACTCTCACACGAAGGGTTCCGTACCATAAGCCGAAAAAAAAACACGTTTCTTCTATGAGAGCCTCCTTTAATTTTTAAGTTAATATTTTTTTTATTATTTGCTGTTATAGCGGCAACAGAAATACATCAACTGTGAAAATTTCAACTGTATAGTTATCACGGTTCATGAGATACAGCTTGGTGACAGATAGACCGACAGACAGTGGAGAGTAATAGGGCCCCGATTTTACCCTTTGGGTATGGAACCCTAAAAACACTACTGGGACTATGGCTAACATGAAATTAGCACAAGATTTTCTTTTGCAAGGAGGGATTTTTGGAAATTCAACCTTTGTGGGAAAAAAATTGTATGTACAAAAATAGCGCAGACGAAGTTACTAGTCTTTCATAAAATTTGGAGCATGTAATATGTGTATAATACTCCTACACTGCTGTTCAAAAAGTACAATGGCGGTATTGAAATGCTGAATGTCACAGAATTATTTATTTTTTCCTTTTATGGCAACTGTCACAGTAATGTTATGACGCGACCATCTCTCAGCTGTCGCGACTCGGCAGGGCTGGCACGTACTTGTAGAACGACAACTAACTCAATTGATTACATCGTTTTCATTTCATTTAACTGTAGAGCGAAGGAATAATGGTTTATTTCCATCTTCTTTGTTTCATGGATGGGTGAGGTAGAGTTATTTTTGGGGTTCCCAAATGGTAAACCGGGACCCTTTATTATGGGCGTGCAGTAGGCTACAGTAAGGGTAGGACAGCCCATACATAATGCCCAAAAACTAAACGAAGTTTCGTTTCGTTTTTTGGGCATTATGTATGGGCTGGCCTATTACTAAGACTCCGCTGTCCGTCAGTCTGTCTGTTCGGCTGTCACCAGGCTGATAGTAAGACTTTAAAAATAAATAATTAAAATAAAATAAAACAAATATTTAAGGGGGGCTTTTTTGCCGTTTTTATAGATAATGGTACGGAACCCTTCGTGCGCGAGTCCGACTCGCACTTGGCCGGTTTTTTTACTAGTTGTGTACTTTCTCAGCGTGACTCCATTTTTGCCATAACATCTCATCCGTTCCCCCGCCGTCATCCGACATGATTGATAGTCGGAAGATAAGGGTAAACAGTAACTGTATTACTGTTTACATAGATAAAACTCAATTAGGTACTGAGTGTTGTGAGTTAAGTATACGAGAATAGGTACCTCATGGTATGAACATGTTATATGGGAATAATATCCTGTCCCTTCCACTTCCCGTGGGTGTCGTAAGAGGCGACTAAGGGACTCACTAGAGTATGGGCAGCAGCGTTCTCTGTGCGTTGGAACAGCTACACTGCGATCGCCAACCCGCTTGCCAAGAGTGGCGATTATGGCAACACCCCCCCCCCCCTCCCCGTGGGAGATGCCTATGGCCAGCAGTGGACGTCTTTCGGCTGATCTGATGATGAACATGGATAATCTTTACACCAGAGTGCCTCAACTTCCATATATTTTTGACAGATTGCGATTGACATGCGAATGCGAACGTTGCTTAAACACCGGGTAAGTGCGAGTCGGACTCTCTCTTTTAATTCAAATTTAAATCAGCCCGTGCCAACCCTAAAACAGCGTCACGTAATACAGTTGGCAACACTTGTGTCGCTCAGCGCGGCGAATCATTTTAAAAGCTTTCCGCTTTGTCTCTGGCTTCGTCCTCGAGCCCCTCCCCTCCTCCGTAATGAACGTTGCAGCATTTTGTTTTAAAGTTGTATTGACAATGTAGGTCTTTATTAGAAAGAATGTGACACTAGTCACCCACTTTGGTGCACAACTACCAACTCAAAGAGTGGCAGACACAGCTTCGTCAAATCGGTAGTCTCGCTGTCAGGAAACCCAGCTGACGCCCGCTCTAAACTGTGGCAGGACACTTCTCCCCCAGCCATGGACTATTTACCGCCTTGCGAACATCTTCCCGCAGGGTCTAACCTTTCGTGGTCCACGAGGCCACCTGAACCGCCTCAGAACGCAAGAAGGAAGGTATAATTCAAACCTCGCAAAGTGGGGCTACTGTTAAACCTGTTTCACAAAGCAAGCGAAATATACCGTCTATCTGGACGGTATGGCGGTACTGGGTTCACCCATTGCGCTCTAGTTGTGGAACTCCAAACAAACAGATCCCGAGTTGCCGGGAACAATCCATTGCAAATTAGCTCTAGAATATCCCATTAGAAGGAACGCACTCAATTACCTACCAATTACTCTGTGTATTTCCATCTACAAGTAGCTGAGACTGTGCCTAACCTGTCAGTCACAGAAATCTCTAAATTCTTACGACCCTGCCACTCGATAGCAACCTTAATGTACACCTAAAATCCCTCCTAAATCTACCCTTCGAAAACCCTTCATATTTTAGCACCTTCCCTTAAGTACGTGAGTGGCTTACAAACGAATGTAATTCGTTACGCTATGGGCCAGAGTAAAACCTTATTTTGTTACCATGCAGGGTTTTCTTTAGGAGTTTGGAAGCAAAAATAATTCAAAAAAAGGTTACTTTTTTTTTTTTTTTTTTAAGGATGGGAAATCATCAAATGACTTCTTCCGCTCTGGGTGGAGCGGAAGGGCGTGTCAGACTCTTACTGACTAAAACCCATCCGTGTTCCTTCTAAAGCCCTTTGCTTTCCAGGGCCGCGGTGACTCTTTCGAACAAATTCCGCAACCCTGGCAGGAAAATAAGGTTACTTAACTTATTAGGTTGGAAAAAACGATTTTTCACGTTAATATTTCGGTCGATATTTTACACGTCACTTTTACACGTCAATCTTTTTTGGTCATTTTAAGCTAGATGAGGCCGGTGTTTTCTAGCTGACTACCCTGAGAAGAAACACTGAAACAAACTCAGAGGTCAAAGTCTCTTTTAAAGTCCATACAATCCGTACTGGTCAAATCAAATGAGAACCATGTAGGTTAAAGTCTAAGGTGGCCTTTTGAGGAAAGTACCACACAGATTTCAGTGAACCTGTCCAGACAGTGCAAGCATTTGTCAGTTATCGTGTAGCTCAAACTGAGATCTTTAAGGAACTCAACTAGATGAGGCCGGCGTTTCCTTGCTGACTATCTTAAGAAGATACGTCAAAAAAATTAGAGGTCAAAGTCTCTTTTAAAATACATATTCGTACTGATCAAACCAAATCAGAACCACGCACGGTTAATGGATGAGGTGATCTTTTGACCAAATACAAAATTTCCGTGAATAACGAAAGTTATTCAATTCAAACATAAAGTGATTGGAAGTACAAATCTGTACCTACTAGCTGTTTCAAAATAAAACTAGTTTGACAGTTAAAAAAAACAAAATCAAAATCGGTTCATCCGTTCGAGAGCCACGATGCCACACACACAGACACGTCAAACTTGTAACACCCCGGCGTTTTTGCGTCGGGGGTTAAAAATAGTTCCACTTAAAATTAAGTTTCGAACACAATTTCCTGGTACACGAGATGCGAAAATTTCGACGAAAACTTTTAGGAAAAAAAATCAACTGCTGTTTTGGTAACGAATTTCATAAAAATACACCGTGAAAAAGTTGCGGATACTACATGAATTTATCAACGGAATACGGATTCTGAAAGTCAAATCTCATGCTAATTTTCGTGCTTGTTTATTTTTGTTTTTCTCAACCAATCATTGTTTGTCATTTCGTTTGGCAACACATTTTTATTATCCAAGTCTTTATTGCTCCAGGGTTGCGAAATTTGTTCGAAAGAGTCACCGCGGCCCTGGAACGCAAAGGGCTTTAGGAGGGACACGGATGGGTTTTAGTCAGTAAGAGTCTGACACGCCCCTCCGCTCCACCCAGAGCGGAAGAAGTCATTTGATGATTTCCCATCCTTAAAAAAAAAAAGTCTTTATGCTATTGAAACTTACGATAAGTAAACACGGACGCTTAGTACCTTATTAAGAACCAGAATTTACTGTGTAATATGTAAAAAATCCAATCCATACTATTTATTTAACACTTCACGCACAGAAATGTACAGAGGCTGACTAAACTGACTGGCCTGTTGGTCGAGTGGTTAGTGACCCTGACTGCTAAACCGGAGGTCGTGGGTTCGATTCCCACCCAGGACAAATCTTTGTGTGATGAGCATGATCATTTGTTCTGTGTCTGGGTGTAATTTGTCTATAATATGTATGTATTTAGAAATATATAAGTATGTTTATCAGTTGTCTGGTTGCCATAGCTCAGGCTCTGCCTAGTTTGGGATCAGATGACCGTGTGTGAGTAGTCCCAATATATTATTATTATTATTATAATTATTATATTATAAATGTCATACATAGACTAAGACTAATACTGGCGGTTAGTTCGCGACTTTCGATCTTTGAACCTTTATTTCACCTAAAATCCTTCCTTAGCTGACGTCTCCTACTCATAATCTACCTTCGTGCCAAATTTCATTTTCATAAGTCTAGTAATTTTTGTGAATTCGTGATTAATCGTGAATGACCTCTCGCTTTTATAAATACAACGTGTAACAGAATAAATGCAATACCTTAAAAGGGGTCATTGTACTCATCATTATGAACAACTGTTACACGGTGTATAGATGATACATGGTCTAAAAAAAATTGATTATTACAATTAAATGTTTACTTGCTTAGTGAAAGTGTATCTGATCTGATTTGGTTTTGTAGCTATAGGTAGCTCTATAAAAACTGATTTACTTATCATCACACTAATATTATAAAGGCGAAAGTTTGTGAGTGTGTGTGTATGTTTGTTACTTCTTCACGCGCAACGGTATAAAGATTCTTTGAGTCCTGGGAAAGGCCATAGGATACTTTTCATCCCGGGAGTATATTCCTTTAGGATAATTTTTGACAATAATGCGGGCGGAGCCGCGGGTGGTAGCTAGTCTAAAATATTTGTTAATTTTGATAATGCTCGTCTAGTGGTAACCACTGATCTTTAGATAATTATGTCTTATCTGCGGATAACGGAGTGGACTGCAACATTACTACTAAGTTATGTTAACATTATAATGTTAACATTATAATAATAATAATGTTATTTTTTTGTTTTTGTATTTTTAAGAAATTTAAAAATGTATTAATAAATAATAATAAATCATTTTATTGTGTATCATAGGTACATAAGATGTCGGGTTGGTTACAGGTAATCTGCTATGTCCCGCCATTGAGGCATACAAAATTCACAATTATTTTATCAGTCTAGTTAAAATACATCAAAAATTGTCATGCAATACAAAATGAAACAACATTGTTGTCATATGTTATGTCAAATTGAAATTAAATTATTATAATATGTTATGTCAAATTAACACTAGAAAATGTAAAAAGTAAGTTTAAGAAAGAGAATAAACGAAATAATAATATATCATTTATTTCAGACAACAAAGACCCATAAAATAAATACCTTACAGACTATCATATATATGTTGTATAGTAGGCGCCTGATAATCGTGGAATAACGGTCATTGACCCACCTACAATTATTGACATTTTTAATTTGAAAAAAACTCTTTTAAAGTCCATACAATCCGTACTGGTCAAATCAAATGAGAACCATGTAGGTTAAAGTCTAAGGTGGCCTTTTGAGGAAAGTACCACACAGATTTCAGTGAACCTGTCCAGACAGTGCAAGCATTTGTCAGTTATCGTGTAGCTCAAACTGAGATCTTTAAGGAGCTCAACTAGATGAGGCCGGCGTTTCCTTGCTGACTATCTTAAGAAGATACGTCAAAAAAATTAGAGGTCAAAGTCTCTTTTAAAGTAGGTACATACAATTCGTACTGGTCAAACCAAATAAGAACCACGCACGGTTAGTGGATGAGGTGATCTTTTGACCAAATACAACATTGCCGTAAGCGAAAGTTATTCAATTCAAACATAAAGTTATTGGAAGTACAAATCTGTACCTACTAGCTGTTTCAAAATAAAACTAGTTTGACAGTTAAAAAAAACAAAATCAAAATCGGTTCATCCGTTCGAGAGCCACGATGGCACACACACAGACACGTCAAACTTGTAACACCCCGTCGCAGTTTTTGCGTCGGGGGTTAAAAATAGTTCCACTTAAAATTAAGTTTCGAACACAATTTCCTGGTACACGAGATGCGAAAATTTCGACGAAAACTTTTGGGAAATGTGAAAAGTATAACGAAAAATCAACTGCTGTTTTGGTAACGAATTTCATAAAAATACACCGTGAAAAAGTTGCGGATACTACATGAATTTATCAACGGAATACGGATTCTGAAAGTCAAATCTCATGCTAATTTTCGTGCTTGTTTATTTTTGTTTTTCTCAACCAATCATTGTTTGTCATTTCGTTTGGCAACACATTTTTATTATCCAAGTCTTTATTGCTCCAGGGTTGCGAAATTTGTTCGAAAGAGTCACCGCGGCCCTGGAACGCAAAGGGCTTTAGGAGGGACACGGATGGGTTTTAGTCAGTAAGAGTCTGACACGCCCTTCCGCTCCACCCAGAGCGGAAGAAGTCATTTGATGATTTCCCATCCATAAAAAAAAAAGTCTTTATGCTATTGAAACTTACGATAAGTAAACACGGACGCTTAGTACCTTATTAAGAACCTGAATTTACTGTGTAATATGTAAAAAATCCAATCCATACTATTTATTTAACACTTCACGCACAGAAATGTACAGAGGCTGACTAAACTGACTGGCCTGTTGGTCGAGTGGTTAGTGACCTGACTGCTAAAAGTCGTGGGTTCGATTCCCACCCAGGACAAATCTTTGTGTGATGAGCATGATCATTTGTTCTGTGTCTGGGTCTAATTTGTCTATAATATGTATTATAGCGGATGTATCCAAACGTCTCCCTGGTCGCAAAAGTCGAGGTAAGGCTACGTAAAGTCGAGGTAACGATACTCGCCGTGATGTGTGTGTATCCAAACGCACTTTCGTTTACGCGCCTCGCGCCGACCAATAATAGCCGAGCCGGCGCGAATACTAGCCACTGATTTGTCTATTAGTTTGTTAGGTTGACAAATTGTAATCGTCGTCATACGATACATATGGCGGCATTGTAATTCTGATTCTCGTGTCGTAATGTTGTGATTAGTTTGATTAAAGTTTATGCCAATAGCAAAGCCCTTTTTTACTAAAGCTGACTCACCCCGACTACAGTATGTATTTAGTAATATATAAGTATGTTTATCAGTTGTCTGGTTGCCATAGCACAGGCTCTGCCTAGTTTGGGATCAGATGACCGTGTGTGAGTTGTCCCAATATATTATTATTATTATTATATTATAAATGTCATACATAGACTAAGACTAATACTAGCGGTTAGTTTGCGACTTTCGATCTTTCACCTAAAATCCTTCCTTAGCTGACGTCTCCTACTCATAATCTACCTTCGTGCCAAATTTCATTTTCATAAGTCTAGTAATTTTTGCGAATTCGTGATTAATCGTGAATGACCTTTCGCTTTTATAAATACAACGTGTAACAGAATAAACGCAATACCTTAAAAGGGATCATTGTACTCATCATTATGAACAACTGTTACACGGTGTATAGATGATACATGGTCTAAAAAAAATTGATTATTACAATTAAATGTTTACTTGCTTAGTGAAAGTGTATCTGATCTGATTTGGTTTTGTAGCTATAGGTAGCTCTATAAAAACTGATTTACTTATCATCACACTAATATTATAAAGGCGAAAGTTTGTGAGTGTGTGTGTATGTTTGTTACTTCTTCACGCGCAACGGTATAAAGATTCTTTGAGTCCTGGGAAAGGCCATAGGATACTTTTCATCCCGGGAGTATATTCCTTTAGGATAATTTTTGACAATAATGCGGGCGGAGCCGCGGGTGGTAGCTAGTCTAAAATATTTGTTAATTTTGATAATGCTCGTCTAGTGGTAACCACTGATCTTTAGATAATTATGTCTTATCTGCGGATAACGGAGTGGACTGCAACATTACTACTAAGTTATGTTAACATTATAATGTTAACATTATAATAATAATAATGTTATTTTTTTGTTTTTGTATTTTTAAGAAATTTAAAAATGTATTAATAAATAATAATAAATCATTTTATTGTGTATCATAGGTACATAAGATGTCGGGTTGGTTACAGGTAATCTGCTATGTCCCGCCATTGAGGCATACAAAATTCACAATTATTTTATCAGTCTAGTTAAAATAAGTACATCGAAAATTGTCATGCAATACAAAATGAAACAACATTGTTGTCATATGTTATGTCAAATTGAAATTAAATTATTATAATATGTTATGTCAAATTAACACTAGAAAATGTAAAAAGTAAGTTTAAGAAAGAGAATAAACGAAATAATAATATATCATTTATTTCAGACAACAAAGACCCATAAAATAAATACCTTACAGACTATCATATATATGTTGTATAGTAGGCGCCAGATAATCGTGGAATAACGGTCATTGACCCACCTACAATTATTGACATTTTTAATTTGAAAAACGGAATTAATGACGCAAAGCTGTCCCGAATCATCATCTCTCGTGATCCTTAACATTGTCTAATAATGAAAAACGATTCATATTTAATTGTTCAGGTACCTATGAACAGTTATTAGGGAAAGGTCAATATACTTTATTCCACATTTATCTGGCGCCTACTATAGTTATTTGTTATCCCTGAATTAATAAAATAAAATAAAACTACAAACAATTAACCAAACGATTAAATAGTTACTTGTATTAACAGGAACTATCAACTTCAAACGCTGCTATCAGAAACGGAATATTTAACACCCTATTACACGGACACGGCGCCCGGAAGGGTATGTACGAGTATATCTAAAGGGTTGTTTACAACACTATTATAATACTAGTGTGCTTTCGGCAGCGACATCACTCGTGTGAGCGAAAATTATACCAAGGGTTTATACTTCCAGAATCAAAAGTATATTATTTTTGTGTGACAAGTTTCATTCACATCCGTTCAGTGGCTAACCTTTTGACGTATAGGTACATGACAAGCAAGCTCGTACCCTGTACGCCAAACGTCACAAATATGTGACAAAAAAAATCGGCGAAATTGTGTGGCTTGGCGTCGGGGGCACGCCGATGCGTTTATGCTCTGGCGTTAAAAAGGTTAAGGCGTGAAGAGGCAACAGAGACAGACAAATTATTGGAATGGAAGCAAGGATGGTATGGATACAAGAAGTCACGCCATTTTCTCACAGGGGAATGCAAAAACTACTACGAAAAAGCAGGAAAGAAAATATGTATTTGACTCACACATACACAGATAAAAAAATCAAGGAAACTTAATTTTAAAACATTAAGTTCCCCACGGCAGCGCGAAATAGGTGCATTTTAGACAACTAGAAGTTGCCTGACGCTTGATGCAATTCGGAGAGCAAATTTTTTAGTTGACTAGAATATTTTTAATTTTTTTTATATTTAATATGGGTTTGCTCTTGACTCTAGTCTAGGTCACAGATGACAGAGACAAAGTCGACGATGGAACGAGCTTACCCAGAAGAAGCCTGTTCACTCTAATTTTGAAGAGATTAGGGTTGTATGCGTTCGGAAACGCAGACATATTGTTGAAAGTGGTTCGAACATTTTTATATGGCAGCTGGCATAGCCACCCGCCTCCATTTTAATTTTTTTCTATATCTCGCCCGTGCGAATAAACAGGTATATATGGGTACAGGACACTTGAACAAAAAATAAATGTTAACAAAATGGTGCCCTAAAGTGTCACGTTGACGATATATTCGTCTTGTGGGAACAATGACAATCATTAATAATGAACTAATCACGTGCTTATATGCAAAAGATTATATTAAAATAATATAACCATTTGAAAAAAAAACAAAATGGCGTGACATAAATTTTGCGCGCCGTCTCTGAAGTAACCGTGTATATACAGGCCCTAACAGCCATCTATCCATATAACTCAGAGGGAGGGTGTGGCTTATCCGGAGTGAAACCCGGTTAAGGACACTCTAGCCGGGTGGGGTTTTTAAATTTCATCCGGATGTGGGTAGTAATAATTAAAGTGGTTTATAAGAGTAATGGGTTCAGATTTACTGTATTTTTCAAGCAGTTTGAAAGACCGTTTTAAAGTGGGTTTTTCTAAGTAAGATTATGGAATGTCGGGTTTTGACATCCATTTGCTTGCTTTAATAATAGCCAGACGGGTCGATCTTTAAGGTTATGCAACGCGTGCCGAGGTCGGTCTGTGGATGGGTGACCATCTCAACATACCGAGACTCCTTCGTGCATCGGAAAGCACGCTAAGCCGTTGGTCCCGGCTGTTATTTTTAGACCTTTGACAGTCGTTACGGATTGTCAGAAGCCAGAACATCTGACACCAGTCTTGCCAAGAAATACCTTGTTACTCAGTTACTGGGTTTTGGAGGAGGCATTAACTCCACGTAAAATACAGTTATCAGCGGAATCCGGTTTGTCTGGAAGCCGACCCCAATATAATTGGGAAAAGGCTAGGCAGATGATGACTTATACAAGTAAGTAAGACAGTGGGGACCACACGTTTTCCTGTCGCCACAAATTGGCTCGTAATTGGCCTGACTAGTCCGAAGCGAACTCGACACACGATCGGTAATCTTTGGAAGCGGTTGCGCATGCTAGATATTTATTAAAAATGCCATCTTAGTCGAAAGAGTCCATTTAAACGTTTAGACGATCCTATCTTTACTTAGTTGTTAATACAATTGATGTCCTATTCCAGGCCTACCCGAGTGCCAAGTTTCATCCAAATCCGTTCAGCCGTTACGGCGTGAAGAGGTGACAAACAAACAAACATACTTTCGCATTTGTAATATTAAATTAGGATTAGAATCAACACATCGCTCGTTGCTACGGCGTAGCTGACGAGATGACGTCACGGCTACGCTTACTACGCGCGTAGCTCGCGTACTATGGCCTCGTAGCAACGGGGTTTTTCTTCAGAACATTAACTACGTCATACGCGAAAGAATTATTTTCGCTGTGCCTGTTTAATTTGAATAATTGGTTAGTAAAGCTTATCTTAGTAGAGTTATACTATTGTAGGTATTATTCTGTACCATATCTATGTCACCGGAAAATGGCAAACTCCGTAAGATTATAAAATAACTTGAGAGATTGTAAACTCTCGAAAAATTGTCAACTGAACATTTGGAATACATTTTTACGTATCAAAATTTGATAGTCTAGTTGATAGTAGTTTGTCCCACAAAAAGTGAACCCCATACTTACTGTTTAAAGTTCTCAAAAATTTATTTATTTTCGTAATGCATCTGTGTTTGGGTTACAGAAATTCATAAGTGTACCAAATTTCAACAGAATCAGTCCAGTAGACCTGGAGAAAATTTGCTGTGACAGACGGACAGACAGACACCCGAGTATTCCAACAATAAGGGTTCCGTTTTTTACGGATGTTCGAAACCCTAGAAACCATTTCATCTACAAAAAACTTTAAATCTATAGGCGATTACCTAAGAAGCCACCACGATCCCAACATCCTATACTAATCCACGGCTCCATTTACTAATGAGCAGCCATTTTGTTTGCAGCACAACATGGCGGCACTTCCGGCAGCGCCGGATGTGGCTCGCTCACACCGGACGTCAATTTGTTCAATGCATCACGACCGGAATACTTCATGAGCCAACACAAATGGAGATCGGTATTTTTAGAATGTAATAATATACATATACCTATATATCATCGGACAAATGATCATTTAAAATACAATAAATCCTATGGAAATCCAATAGTTTACAATGTATCCGTGTCTTATTGAGAAAAATGAGTTTGCAATTTCACGCGATGTAAAAGCGATAACTTACGATGTTTGCAATAACCCGGTGCCATATACATACATCATACGAATACAAGTTTGCCTCTCCCCACGTCACGTGCCATTAGATTGATGAATACTATTTCTAATGAAGTACATAGATATATTTCACAGCAGCCTGATGAAGTAGCAATGAAGTGCATTGACAATTTTTGGAGGCGATTTTTTTGGTGTTCCGTTAATTTTATACAAGTAAGATATATATCAGGTGGATTGCAGTAGGTGTTAATATATAGCAGGTGACTAAGTATATCTGGGCCATATACTTGTCGAACGTTGAGAGGGAGCGCAGGGCTTTAGGAACATGTTGGCACACAGATTTTTCGCTGTACTAATCAGGTCAAAATAATCTTTTTAAAGCGTACTGTCAGGGTCTGTACAAGGGAAGTCTGTGGTTCAACTGTTCGCGGGGGACGCTTAATGCCTTTTTTATTTTTAAGGATGGGAAATCATCAAATGACTTCTTCCGCTCTGGGTGGAGCGGAAGGGCGGTTCAGACTTTTACTGACTAAAACCCATCCGTGTTCCTTCTAAAGCCCTTTGCGTTCCAGGGCCGCGGTGACTCTTTCGAACAAATTCCGCAACTTCGTGTCAGACTCTTACTGACTGGGTTTTAACCCATGCGTGTTCCTTCTAAAGCCCTTTGCGTTCAAGGGCCACGGTAAATTCAGCAACCCTGGCAGGACGATTAATGCCTTGCGCGTCCAATATAATAATGTTTTCAGGATGATGTTGAAGCTCCCTCGTTTCTGTAGTGCCTCGGGGATGTTTGCCCAATCGCGTCCAGGTGGTTTCCAAGGTGGCATCGCTTGTGAGGAGGAATCGGTGTAGTAGCAATAGTATCCTGAAAGTCGTGACTGAGGTCCTTAGGCATCTAAAATTCAAAAATTCAAAATTCAAGAGTCATTTATTCAAATTAGGCTGACTGCCAGCACTTTTTGAACGTCAAAGTTCTACATAAAGACAGTCCCCCAAAACGCCCGCCCGTCACCACTTCCTAGTGTTTTAGCTGGGAAGAAGAAGTGGCGCAACAAACTCCCCAGCAACATCATCATGCGGAATCATTGTCCGCATGAAATGCCTCGTAAGTACATGTCTCACTATCGTGTCCACCTACTATGCTTACATTCTTAGACTTGTTACTTATCCTAGTGTACAAGTTGTAGTACCTGAGGTCCTAAAAATAGTAACAAAAATGGTTCCTAATTATGCTGTCCCAAATAAAATAGCTTATTATTATTTATTATACAACATGTAACAGAATAAACGCAATACCTCTTAAGGGGTCATGGTACTCATCATTATGTACAACTTTCACTATGGGACCAACACCGAAATCGCGAAAAAAAAATCGCTTGCCCCATTCATTTATGTGTGCATAACTCGACAAAACGTTGTATGTTCCCGTGGGATAATTCCCGACATTCACGCGGGCGAAGCCGCTTCCTTAGTGAAATCATAAATCTTGTAAAATGCAACACCTAATTCCGTTATTTAAACGATAAAAACCCCTTTCCTAAGAAACAAAAGAACGTCCCACTAATTCATTTAATTCCGCAGTTAAAAGACTTAAAAGTCTTTGAAAGCTGTTTGTCTACCGGTAATCATAGACAGCTAATTATGCACCTTTGAGAAAAATAAAAGTTCGTCTTTCTTACCGCTTACGTCTCAGATTTATCTTTTATCTCTTCAAAAGGAGTTTTTGTTCAAAAAGGTAATAGCAGTGTACAAAGATAAAAAGTCGTTACCTTCTGTTTTAGTATTCCTTCTTCTTTTGTCATAATAAATGATATTTTTATTTAATATGGGTTTTGCTCTTGACTCTAGTCTAGGTCATAGATGACAGAGACAAAGTCGACGATGGAGCGAGCTTACCCAGAAGAAGCCTGTTCACTCTAATTTTGAAGAGATTAGGGTTGCATGCGTTCGGAAATACAGACGCATGCAGAGAGTTACACTCCTTTGCTGTGCGTATTATAAAAGACGTTTAGAAACGTTTAGTGTGAATAGGTGGAATAAATTAACATGCCAATATTTCTTGTTAATTTGAACTCTGCGAGGCAGTGTTTCTTATTTGACATTTTTGAGAGGAAGACACGAAATAATGTTCAATCTGTACTGTTCATATCATATACGAATTGCCTATCTGTGTAATTAAAAGAATCTGTCAAAAAAAAAACAGTTACTGGGCATAACTGTGTTTTTTTTAACGATGGGAAATCATCAAATGACTCCTTCCGCTTTGGGTGGAACGAAAGGGAGTGTCAGACTCTTACTGAATAAAACCCAAGCGGTCCAGGGTCGAGGTGACTCTTTCGAATAAATTCCGCAACAACTCAGTAACTGTGACACGGCATGTTTTGAGTAGCTTATTTTTCGCTGCATATTTTCATGTAAGTCTTGTTTTACCACACGGTCACGAAAATTTAGTTGAATGTGAGCTCCTGGCTAAATAATAATAGTCGCAGTGGTTGATCTTCAAGGTAAAGCAACACTTGTCGGGCTGTGGATGGGTGACCATCTTAACATACCGAGACTAATCCGTGCCTCGGAAAACACGTTAAGTCGATGGTCCCGGCTGTCATTTGTAGATCTTTGGCAGTCGTTATCGATTGACAGAAGTCAGAAAATCTGAAACCAGGCAGTCGCTTCTAAAACACTGGTATTAAGCTGAATTGCGTTTGAGTGGATGTCGACCCCAATATTGTTGGGAAAAGGCTAGGCAGATGATGATGATGATAGTACACCATACCGTTAATAAATAGTAGTATAAATTAGCGTACTAATATTACGATAGATCCGTCGTATCAATGCGGGACTCACTATCATATTCAATCCATTCATATCATCACTCCGAAGGCAATGTTCAAAGTACTACATCAAACACATACCTACAGTAAATAGAATCTATGTAAGGCGTTCAATTACCAGAGAATGGTTCGCTAACGCAAATACTGCTCATTGAGTCAACGCGATGAAAACATACGGGGACGCGGTTTGGACGGGCACGTTGTATTCGATTTACGACGAGATTTTTATTCGTAGTTACCCATTTTTTCCGACTTCAAAAAAGGAGGAGGTTCTCAATTTTGTTGTATTTTTTCATGTTTTTTATATTCTCTGCGCATCCAGTTTAACAATGCCTAAAAGGCGCTGTTAGGTCTGCCGCGCTACTGAAGTGCGTCAACAGTGTTCGCTGAGTCGCGAACACCATGCGCCACCTGGCGCAAAAAGACAGCTTCATTGCTAAGCAGATTGTGTGGGAGCAGTAACAGCATCCTGAAGGTGGCAACAAGTTGGACAGCCCACTGGTAAGGAACCTCACCCTGAGGACTAAGTCTCTCTTAGTTATAAGGTATTAACGTTGTTTTAAGTTCCTACTAATCATAAAAAGAATGTAATTGTTACCTCATAACTCCGTCATTTACGAATCGAATTTCATCAAAATTGGTCCAGTAGTTTGATTTCCAGCGGCTTTCTTAGGCCCATCTCAAGCAAACCCATATTAAGTTCTCCAAATTAATTCTTCTGCTGACTGTTGACCTACACCTAATGCGCGTAGCCTGGTGCCGTCTACGCAGTATTCTGGATGTTGGATGGCAGCTTATTATTAGTGAGTTCTAGCTTGATGTCGAGATCAATCATCCGCTGGTCTTCAAAGGTATAGACATTTTGTCTCACGAAACGCCTCCAAACCGGTCTATCCTTTGCCAATTCTTCAAAATCGTCTTCTTATCTGAGAAATTTGCCGCTTTGTTTCCGTTTGCCGTCCTTGAGTTCAGAGGAAGAGATGAGCTTAGCCACCCCTTCGTCAGGCAACCTTACAACTTGTGCAGCTGGCGACGCATTAGATAGGCGTCAATACTGCAAACATTAGGCCTACGCAGAACCTCCGTGTTCCTAACACGGCCGGATCACTTGATGTTTAAAATATCACGGAGGCACTTAAGGTGGAAACGGTCTAATGCACGGATGTGTCTTCTGTCCTCGCATCACGTCTCAGAAGAGTAAAGGACGTTCGTTATGACGATGGCCATGCCGAACGAACACGATACATTACATTACACGCATTTGGACCCGGTTTAACCTAGAATTTCAAAATTGTGAACGCCGCGTGCCCGCCATTTTGCCCCGTCCATATATTTTCGCCCCTCTAGCAAAAGTCATTAAAATGATTACGCTGCGCTGGCATATCGAGCTATTGAACCTACTCTATTAATGAACACTAAGTTCGAGAATATGCCAGTGCCAGAAGATAATCTCTGACTCAACTTTGTAACGACTTTTTATGAACAAAGCTGAGCTGTATGAAATTAGTGGCAAGACTTTCTTCACGAGGACTGACTTGAAAAGTGATTTTGTTTTTCTTTTTTGTTTGAGCAAAGATTTTCGTACTAGAAGGAAAGTTTTCTCGTTGAACTTCTAGCGAGTCAATTTTGAGAGTCGATTATAAGATTTTGTATCACGTATCATACCTACATATATACAGGGTTCCTTCGGACATAGTGCGGATTTTTCTTCCATACAATTATTAGTATCGTTAATAGAATTCGCATTTTTCTTCCATGCAATTAGTTTTGTTAATAACCCTATCTACTTATCTGGGTTAGTGATGTTGGACCATTGTACATACGTGCCCATTGTGGACCCTATTGGCGATGCAAAGATTATGCGAGCGCCTCTAGCGGCGAAATTTCGAAGTTGTCTAAGAAAGACATTTTGTTATGAATGTTGAGGGTGATTATATTAACTTATAAATGATGATGGATCACGATTACATGAACAAAGCTGTTGCAAATAAAAGCAGAAATACAAAATCGTTAAAATATTAAGTCGAAAAAGCATAGTATGCAAAAGATATTTGCGATTGAAACGCAATCAAAATCGTGCTAAATGTCTATAGTCTATACAATAACAGCGGCTAAGGCGAGATTCTCCTCGAATGAGACTAGATTATAATTATTATTACAGTTTCTAAAATACATAAGTTGTTTCCTTATGTCGTACCGTCTCAGAATAATCCTATAAAGAGCTATGATAAAGAAGTACCTACCTACCATTGGCCAAAAGAAATAAAAACTCTGTGCTGTAAATTGTATCGACAACTGTCAAAGTGTCGTTCTTATGTAGATAGCTTCAAAATGTTGACACTAGAGGCGCTAATTAGAATCTTTGCATGACCAATACCTATAAAAGTTACCTACGTTTAAGACTAGGCTAACCTAACCTACAAATATAAAACTCGCCTTCTACTAAGAACTCAATTAACTAAGAAAAGTACTTCCATTACTAGCTAGTACTTAGGCAATGTTTATCGTAATAGTTCCATAGTTCTGGGATATTGCTATGAGGGGGATTAAGCGTATTGTGGACGTAATTGCGGAGCGCCATGTTTTTAGAACAGCGCCATCTAGTAGCACATGCACAAACTATGTACATAGTAGTTGTAATTTTTTGTCTTTATTGGCTTCATGGCGAATTATGTGCACCTTTTGTTACAGTCACAGTTAATTTATTTATTTAATATGGACCATCATTAAAAGGAACTTTTAAACGTCAAAGTCGCAAAGGTTTATGGACAAGAACGGACAAGAAACTGCATAGTTACTCTTTTCCAATAAAAGTTTTACAATATTTGGAATACATTAATTTATATTTATATGTGAGAACGATGCACAGCATAACTGGACCAAATGTGGGAACAAATATACCTATCACAATATCACACTAATATTATAAAGGCGAAAGTTTTCGAGTGTGTGTGTGTGTTTGTTACTTCTTCACGCGCAAACGGCTGGACCAATTTTGATAAAATTTGGTATGCCGGAAGCTGACACCCTGGATTTACACATAGGCTAATTTTTATTCCGGGAGTGTGTCCGGATAATTTTTGACATTCACGTGGAGTATATGATAAACCGCGGGTAACACCGCGGGGCGCAGCTAGTATATATTTTGTTATTATAAAGTCAGATTTCTCACAATGAAAAATGATGATGGTATTTATTTAGACTCATATACACGTCGTAATATTTTTTATTGTTATATTAATCTAGATGAGACCGGTGAAAGTGAAAAGGAAGTTGTTCAGAGCCCCCTTTATTATTCATTTATTTGTTGTTATTATAGTGGCGACAGAAATATCTACACACTCTGTGAAAAATTTCAACTGTCTACCTATTAAGGTTCATGAGATACAGCCCGCTGACAGATAGACGGACGGACAGATGGTCGGAGACTTAGTAATAGGGTCCCGTTGGACAAAAAGTCAAAAGTCAAAAACGTTTATTTCAATTAGGCCATTAAACGGCACTTTTGAACGTCAGCATTTACAGTTCAGTAAAATAATAATATTACATTAATAAAGTGACTCTACTGTCCATTTGGAAAGGTAGATTCTTATGGAGAAGAACGGACAAGAAACTCCATAGTTACTCTTTTCAAATATTGATTTTACAAAATTTGGTGTACAAAAATTAATTTAATATTATGTGAGGACGATACACCCAGAGTATGCTACTTATAAGAACAAAGTATAACCAGCAGAGGTATTTATTCCTTTTCTAAAAAAAAATTAGGTAAATGGTACTCACATATTTACAGATAATCTTAATAACCATTAATTAAACAGAAAATAAAAACACAAAAAAGAAAGAAGAAAGAACATTGGGTACGGAACCCCAAGGCCTCTACCTACCCACTACAGAACACAAGCATAATTAAAAACTGATAAAATATTTAATATTTTGCACCTGCAATCTGTGGGTCAACTACACGCAGCGGGCCATCAACGCTCTCCGGATACAATATAATAACGCGTTCAGGGTGCTGGTGGGGCTCCCGCGCTGCTGTAGTGCGTCGGCGATGTTTGCGCACGCGCACACAGATGGCTTTCACACTGTGCTGCGACGCCGCATCGCTTCGCTGATGTTCCGTACGCGTGGGAGCGCCAACACCATCCTGAACGTTCTCAGCTACAAGCTCGACAGCCCCCTTCTGTGGCACTGGGTTCAAGCACAAGTGCGTGTGCCCGGGGCCCCAGAGGGTGGTAAATACTTAAATTAATATTTTAAATCTAACTAACATAGTTTTTAAGTTGTACTACTAACAATATTATGGGCCTAAAAAGGTCTGAGATAAAGAGATTTTATTTTATTTTTTTTTTTTTTTTTAATCCTACTTCCTGACGGTATTCCAATAATATGTTTCACGAGTAAGTTTACGAAATTATGTGCTCAAAGTATGGGGACTGACAAACAACTTAGTTTGTGTATAAGCTTGAGTCTCGGGAATTTCTTCAACATGGAGCAGGCACCTGTTACATCTTGATCTTACTCTTTTGTTTTTATGAGGTTGGAAGTTATTAACTCGGTAATAATTTTGTTTTTGTGCCGATAATTGAATTGCAAGTTAGAATTATGATAAAATCAATTTAGTTCTAGTAGCTAGGCATTTAGTAATTGTAAGAAAGAAACATCAGTAAAAGCTATTCTATTTTTGTTAGCTTAAAGCTGCGTATCTACTTGGCAACATTTGACGCGCGACATGATGCACAACATGTTGCTCATCATGTTTAACGGCAACGAGCAACCCTTATTAAGTATCGTTTTCATATTGTGGCGCTGTTGCGCAACGTTACCGAACAGGTTGAGCGTCACGTGTTGCGCGTCAAATGTTGCCTAGTGGATACGCGGCTTTATCCACTTGTTTTAGGTACTTGGCAAAACAGAGGAGCTAACGATTGAACAGTCATATATCGTCGCAAAACCAATTGTATCGAAAGATATTATTGTAGATACGCCATTCTGGGAGTTGCAGGGTGATTCCCGGCCACAGTAGGCGCGGGCCAGCGGACGGCGAGCGGTGGGTGGCTCGCTGTCTGACCAGAAACAGGCCCGGGGTCGCCGGCGCGGTGTTCCACGCGCGCTTCAAAGAGACGTTAGCATAGAAGACGGGACCCGTTAGAGTCAGAGCCTACCAGGGTTGCGGAATTTGTTCGAAAGAGTCACCTCGGCCCTGGAATGCAAAGGGCATTCAACACAGAAGGAACACAGATGGGTTTTAGTCAGTAAGAGTCTGACACGCCCTTCCGCTCCACCCAGAGCGGAAGAAGTCATTTGATGATTTCCCACCCATAAAAAAAAGGTCCATTTACCAAAATTCATGAAAATTGGATCAGCGGTGTAGGCGTGGAAGCGTAACAAACTGACTTTTGTATTTATAATATATGAACAGTAACGATAAAGAATTCAAATTTATAGTGGAAATGTTTGTAAAAGGTAATTTCTAGAAGTGCTGCTCCGATGACGAGGATAGGGTATTTGGCTCTGCCAGGGTTGCGGAATTTGTTCGAAAGAGTCACCGCGGCCCTGGAACGCAAAGGGCTTTAGAAGGAACACGGATGAGTTTTAGTCATTAAGAGTCTGACACGCCCTTCCGTTCCACCCAGAGCAGAAGAAGTCATTTGATGATTTCCCATCCTTAAAAAAAAGGGTATTTGACTGTTTTTTTTTAGTACATTTCTCAAAACCAAGAGAGCAGACAAGACGCAATTAAAAAATATTGCTTAAAAATCTCGAACAATGGTGGTGTTGTCTGCGTTTTTAAACTTGTAATAAACAGAGACAGCACTTATAGCGTGTGACGTCACTCACAAGTCGCGCCATATTGAATTGAAGCCATCCGACATTTTGTGTGACAGAAATAGAAGAATAAAATCAAAAGTTAATAACTTCTTTGTTTTCCAACCATTTTTATTTATTTTTTCACAAATCGTATTGTTTTAATATCATAATATGTCAAGTAAGTATTCATTCATATACCTATATGTTTTCGTACTAGTCAAATACCCTATTTTTTAATTGATAGAAAGTTAAACGACCGCTAAGTGCTGAGTTCTTTGTCCAGAAATAATGCACGGTTCCTGTACTTCAACAGCAAACCACGGGAAAAAAGCTTGTTTTAGATATTAATTAATCACTAAATTTTCCTTCGGGACCTATTTCATATGCATCTTGTATAGTTCCATCTCACTTCCTCACCGGAATAATAATAAAAATAATATAATTTATTCAAATAAAAACGTCTACAAAAGTGTAGATTTAGTCAACAGTAATAACATTTTTCCATACAATTATATTGCCTAAAAATAAACTAAGACTAAGATATTTTTATTAAACGTGCAAATTAATGGTGGTTCGGATTTGCAATCTACACTCATCATCTGCCTAGCCTTTTCCCAACTATATTGGGGTCGGCTTCCAGTCAAACCGGTTTACGTGGAGCGGCTGCCTACCAGACCTCCCCAACTAACAAGTCTAACCTATTAACTGGGTAACAAGTTACTCCTTGGCAAGACTAGTGTCAGATTATCTGGCTTCTGACTATCCGTAACGACTGCCAAAGATCTACAAATGACAGCCGGGACCAACGGCTTAACGTGCTTTCCGAGGCACGGAGGAGTCTCGGAATGTTAAGATGGTCACCCATCCACAGACCAACCTCGGCAAGCGTTGCTTAACCTTGGAGATCGACCCGTGCGGCCATTATTATTTAGCCACGAGCTCCTCAATTGCAATCTACACTATAATATAATAATATTATATAAAGAGGAAAAAATTGTATTTTTGTGTGCGTGTATGTTTGTAATGAATAAAATCAAAAACTACTGTGCCGATTTCAAAAATTCTTTCACCAATGGAAAGCTACATTACCAGCGAGTAACATAGGATATTTTTTATCTCCGTATTCCCACGGGAACGGAAACTACGCTGGTGAAACCGCGTGACGTCCGCTAGTATTAAATAGCGAGAATTATGGTTTTACGTCGTAGCAGGTCCTGTCTCGTATTTAGTCAACTAAGACAACTGATATCAATTAAATTAATCTCCCCAACTCATAACCCATAAGTTTGGAGGAGTTGTGTCTGCCGCAGGGTGCGAGCAATGTCTTCCTCACGGGAGGGTACGAGAGGGGTCGACCGCAAACTTTCCTGATTGTACCTTTGGATAAGGAACAGTGCGGCCCGTTAACGAGACTTTGGTTTAGAGTTTTCAATTCTGAATAACATCCGTTTTCGATGACCTGCCTGTAGGCGGTTTACCCTTACGAGATACCCTTCGTGTTTACGTACACCTACTAATTATTCTTGGTGAAAACATAGCAATTTTTTTAGCCGATAAATTACTTAGTTACGAATTAATTTAACCTACATTTAAAAAAAATATTACTGTAAAGTTTTGCATGCCTTTAAGGTAGAATGTAGATGGAACCCTAATATTTGTACTTAACATCTTATGTATTTACCTAAATAACTTTTACAGAAAAACAAAAATAGCTGTTGGTACTGTGAAAACAACTGATTTCACAGTAGGTACCTATCAGCTATTTGTTCAAAATTCGGAGTGCAAAATTCAACAAATTTTAAAGCAAGATTCGCATTCGCAGCTCCTTCTCAATCTGTCGACAATGTATGAAAATTATGTTATTTTCACAGATTGACACTGAAATGCGAATGTTGCCTAAAAAATTGTAGTATTGGATCTCTGGATAGTAGTTACAAACATCACAAATGCGACAAAACGGACAGGCCGCCATCTTGTTTATTGCTTGACAGGCTGTGTCAAGCAATACACAAGATGGCGGCCTGTCCGTACTCTGTCATTCGTCATGTTCCTGCGTGGACTAGGATGTTCATTGATTTGTGCCAGTGCTCCCACTGATTGATCGATGTCCCTTGTCGGTAGGCTCTGTAATTGGTTGGTGCCTTCAATCAATCAAGTTGCGGAATTAGGGGGAAACTTCGAAATGCCTCGATGTTAATTGAATTGGCACGAGGAAAAAACAATTTTGAATAAAACGTTCTGTTCTTGTTCATTATTATTGATAGGCTCGAATTTCACCTTATGGACAGCGATGAGGTGGTGGACGATGGAGCACGTTTGCCTAGAAATATTCTATTCCTATTTTAGTCATCGGAGAATTTACTGATAATGCTATGTTAATGGTTATGCAGCTCAATTAGTTATCCAATAAAGCTCGAATTCCTGAAGAACACTGACTGAATAAATCACTTTATCGCAGCTATCCTTAAAATTCCACCTCAAATGTTGCTAAATCTATTTAAACCCCGGAGAGCTTTCCGCTTAATCCGTCACTGAAAACAAAACCAAAAACCATTCGATTCCGTTCAATAAAAAGTCTATAGCAACATTGCTGCTCCACTAGGCCTACGATGTCAAACCGTCAGAGTAATCCCGGCAATGTATATCAAAATAGGCGAAGTTCTCACATCGCTGGCTGCCGACCTAATTGCTCAGTGGCCAGTACTTCGTCCTATTTTTTTTCTGAAGGCTGTGCGTTACTTCAAAGGTGAGGTTTATTTATGGTAGGGTCAGATGTGACAGTTTATATGATTAGAATTTACTGGGAAGCAATTTAAAGGCTTATTTTTTTCCACCGTCTCTGGAGGTCAAAAAATTAAGTTTATGTATACCACTAGGTTACCTTAACTTCCTAAAGCTCACTACTATTATAAAAGCGAAAGTGAAGTTGTCTGTTACGCTTTCACGCCTAAATCGCTGAACCGATTTTGATGAATTTTGGTACAGAGGTAGATGGGAATCTGGAGACGATTATAGGCTATAGTTTTTTTTCCAAAAATCTATATTAACGTGAGCAAATTCGCGGGCAAAAGCTAGTCACTACGTTATAAAACAAAGTCCCCCGCCGCGTTTGTTTGTCTGTTCGTGATAAACTCAAAAACTTCTAAACGGATTTGCATGCGATGACACTAATGGACCACCTCTTCATGAGGAGATTTAAGTGTATAATTCGTCGCGGAATTCCTAAGGGAACGGAAAAATGGGATATGCATGTGCGAAGTCGTGGGCAAAAGTTAGTTATTTTATAAACGCGAAAGTAACTATTTCCGTCTGTCTTTTGTAATCTTTACAAGTCTTAACGGATTTGTATGAAACTGTCCCACTGGTAGACTGTCTAAACTAATATTATAAAGAGGAAAAAAAAAAAATGTGTGTGTATGTTTGTAATGAATAACCTCAAAAACTACTGTGCCGATTTCAAAAATTCTTTCACCATTGGAAAGCTACATTATCAGCGAGTAACATGGGCTATATTTTATCCCCGTACTCCCACGGGAACGGGAATTACGTGGGTTAAACCGCGTGACGTCCGCTAGTTGTGTATAAAGGTATAGAATACTTTTTATCCCGGGACCATGTTCCCTTGGCATGACTTCCGATATTCAGGAAGCCGCTAGCAGAATCTATTATCAATGTCAAGTTCTAAGATTTAAACTAAGACAGCGAAGAATGGAGCTAAAATAAGAGGCAGGTCGATCCGGGCTAAAAGCATTAGCTTAAACGGATTGCAGGCTGCATTGCACACTCCTACGTTTGAGCAGACGAGCGTTCTAACGCTGCGATTATAACTGAGATGAGAGTGAAAATTCTACTATTTTTTAAGCTACGTTCGCATAAACATCTCAGTCGTAATCTGTCTCAAAAGACTAAAAAAAGACTCATTTTCCATGAACTTTTGAAAAAATTCTGTCGGTCGATTCTGTAAACATGTCGAAGTGAAGCTGTCAATCCATATAATAAAGATGTCACGTGATCACGAAGTGAGCTGTCATTCCATCTTCATTATATGGGTTGACAGCTAACCTCGTGATCACTTCACCCAAGCCTTCACTTCGACATGTTTACAGAATCGACCGGTTCATTTTGTCGAGTTATGCGCACATAAATGTATGGGTCAGTCGATTCTTTTCTTATAGTAAAAGTTCTTCATTATGATGAGTACAATGACCCCTTTTCAGGTATAGCGTTTATTTGGCATGTGTTGTTGGGATTTGTCGCAAGTTACTGGAAGCTCAAACCCCGCTCGTCTAGCGCTGCTCATCGCATTAACACTAACTAGATCGCTCCGAGCGCATGTGGGCCGCGATATGAGATTGAGCCTCTAGGATTGTGCTCCAATTATGTTACCTCTTCAATTTTACAGGATGACTTGTGTTTAATTCAATATTTCATGATTTAGTAAAGAAGAAAGAAAAAGAGTTTATTTCCGACAAGTATGACGCATACTGAGGAACGTGGGGATTGTCACAAGAGTAGAGAGGCCTATGCTCAGCAGTGGGAGAAGTCGGGCTGTGGATGATGATGATGATGACGTATACCACAAAAAACGAATACAAAAATTGATCGGGTTATGCAAGTTGGGAAGATATGCGTCACATTCGCGCAAAACGACCACCGCTCAGCATAATGCCGGGACTCGTGAGCGAGACAGAGCCAGCGCTGGTTTTCAGAGACAGCCGACATTGACTGAGAGACGTCGTCGGCCGGAGCAGCATAAAAAGAAAGAAGTAAGTATTAAGAATGTTTATTTTCATTATTGATAGTCTCGCGTGTAAACATAATCTCACCTGGCCTAGAAGTAACCTGTTCACTCTTGACTTAAAGACCCCAAGGTTGTAGCTGTCACCGGAAAATGGCAAACTCCGTAAGATTATATAATAACTTGAGAGATTGTAAACTCTCGGTAAATTGTCAACTGAACATTTGGAATACTTTTTTACGCATCAAAATGTGATGGTCTATAATATCTCGAAGTCATTCCGTGGGCTGACATAAAATGGCGAAAAATTAAGGCTGCGTTTCCATCAGAGATGTGCGAGGATGCGTAGCGAGGGATGTGTTTGTTAAGAACCAATAGAATCGTTTGCGTCGAGCAAGGTGCATGAAGCGATTCGCATCCTCGCACATCTCTGGTGAAAACGCAGCATAAGGCTACGCAGATTAGTTTCTCTCTCATAAAAGGACAAAACATTCTAAAATCCGCTGGAACAACGAAAACATCTTGCTAGTAAAACGAGAACAAAAAAATATCCCTCTAGATCAGTGGTTCCCAACCTTTATCTGACCTGGGACCTATTTGATTTCTCTGTTGTCAGCAGGGACCAGAAAATAAGAAGAAAATTAAGCTTCGTTAATCTTAAAGTAAACTTATATCATATAGAATTATAGATATTCACTTGTAGCATAACTAATCTTGAAATCAAAAGTAAAGAGAATTGTCATATAAAGCACAACATTTCTAATAGAAATCTGGAATAAATTTGCATCAATGAGGTGAAAATATTGAAATTTTAAATCTTTTGCGGACCATATTTTAGCTCTGGCGGACCACAGATTGGGAACCACTGCTCTAGATTGAAGAACAGCTTGAAAATTGTGGCCGGCATATAATTTACGATGAGATATGCAACTCGTAATTATTATGTACCTAGCGAATATATATATGTTTATTGTTTGAATAAATAAATTAAATTAAATGATTTGTACTTTAACTGAAAGTAATAATATAAAAAAGCTAGGTAAGATTAAATCTTTGGCTTGACAAATAAAACGTAGACACGTTTTATAAAACTGTATGCAAATTGTAAAACCTGAAAGGGGTCATCGTACTCAACATTATGAACAACTTTCACTGTGGGATCAACACTGAAATCGCGTATATTGCTCAGTACATTTTCTCCAGTTATGCAAACAAATGTATGGGGCATTTCTGTTTACGCGATTGAAATTAGCCCTACGCAGGTTATTTTCCCACATGTTTATAGTGTCTAAACTTTTGGCCGGCAGTGTATAATTGGAAACGCCGTAAGATTGTAAAATATCGCGTAAAATTGGAAACTATTGAATTTCGATGGGATTTATTGTATACACATTTTTTTTTTATAAAATATCGAGAAATTATAATCCAATGAAGATCTATTCAATCTCACGTTTTCCGGTGACATATACACACTAGAGAGAGTTAACTTTTTCAAATTTGTAAAACGGATTCAAGCGGCCCCTTGAATCCGTTTGGTGTATATTGCACAACGATCTAATACAATGCTTTTGAGCTCTAAAAGCACTCTTTTTCTACAGTGTTGCCCCAGAAAAGGCTATCTGTGCTCTTGCCTATTGTCATAACCTAAGTTGCTCAACATTTTTAATATTTGATCTTGCTTACAAATACTAAATAAAATTTTACTGAGGTCCAGTTCCAGAAATTGAAACTATTTTTCGGGGCACTGGTATTATGCAAAATAACCCCAAACAATAAGAATACCCCATTTAGTCCAGTAATATCATGAAAGATAAGCCCAAAATCTTGGAAATTTCACAAATTCGAGTAATGTGGTCTTATGATTTCAGGAATTTGATTCCTCCAGGCATTCTGGAATGTTTCTCAAACCCCTAATGATAACATTGCGCTTAGTCAACGCACCCTCGTGTTTTGGATAAATTAAATTATTCAAATGCCTTGAGAACGGATCTATAGCACTATAATAGGCGCCAGATAAATGTGGAATAAAGTACATTGACCTTTCCCTAATAACTGTTCATAGGTACCTGAACCATTAAATATGAATCGTTTTTCATTATTAGACAATGTTAAGGATCACGAGAGATGATGATTCGGGACAGGTTTGTGTCATTAATTCCGTTTTTCAAATTAAAAATGTCAATAATTTTAGGTGGGTCAATGACCGTTATTCCACGATTATCTGGCGCCTACTATAGACAGATCATATAAACTTTGCATAAGTGTTTAACAAAATGTCACGCCTGTGTTGTAGTCAGAGGGGTGATGAGGGGGTAGTGTATGTCATGTATTGTTGCAAATCCTACTAATATGTTATCGGTTAAGCAGTAACCAGCCTTAGTGTGCTGAACTGCGAGTGGTCATCGTCAAAAAAAAATAATAATAATATGTTATCTTACCCTATCCTATTTTACTTTATATCCCACTTTAAATATTATATTATACTAGTGGCCCGCCCCGGCTTTGCTCGGAAGTATATCTTTTCAAAATTTTCTTTCATAAGAACCTTCTCCTGACAATAACAAACACAACAAAAAAATTAGCGATATTGGCCCAGCCGTTTACGGGTGATGCCGTGACCAATGGAAATAGGGATTCATTATTATATATATAGATAATACTATAAATAAAAAAAGTTTGTGAGGATGGATGAATGTTTCTTTCTCTTTACTGCAAAAACTATTAAACGGATTTTTATTAAACTTCACACACATCTTGACTACAATTTATAAAAATGGAAGGTACTTTTTATACGCGGGCGGAACCGCGAGCGGCAGCTAGTCCTAAGTACTGCGAGCGAGCCTTTTATCATCGTACAGACTGAAATCGAGACTTCGGACTTCCAATTAGTATTTCCTAATGAGAATCCCAGTAAATCTTTTGGGTTAAATTTTACTGGGATTCTTCAGTAGTTTGTAGAAAAAGGAACGGAGGTATACAGGACGAATACAACTATACTATGATATTGCATTGTGCCCTAAGTTGCATAATTATGCCAAGTTTAAGCCTAATCGGATATCAGGAAGTAATTAAAAATGGTTTACAAAAACTTAATTTTTTTTATTTTTCACTTTTTTGTGGTACACCTAACAACACCACTAGAAAGTCACAGGAAAGCAAAACACGCTGTTTCGTTTACTTACATGAAATATTTTCTATATCCTCCAGCTATTTTGATTTAAAAACCAAACAACTAAACCGATTTTGATGAAATTTCTATTCCTCTACTCTCTCTTTCTCTCTATTGCCTTACATGTTTACAGAATCGACCCGTTACCGGTCGTATGTGTTGTGTGCCTTCAATTTGTATGCTAAAGATATATATGTCTCAGATCGCCTAATGGAATGTCAAGCGTTTATCATAATTTTAATTTAGTTTGTTTAATTTGATTTTTAGTCTGGCAATGCTTGAGTGTGTTTAGTCGAATAAGTTGTCGTTGGTCATTTTTGAAGTTTATAAAAAGGCGGTAGACTTGTGCAGTTGACACATTTGAAGTGTGATCGTGGCGACCAACGGTTGACTTGGCTAACCTCACTACATTCCATTTTTATTTTATTTCAATCCGAAAATACATTTTTAATCCTTTTATTATTTTTATTGTAAAGTGTTGCGAACAGTAAAGTTGAGTGTACCGAACAGTGCCTGTGTATTATTTCACGCCGGACTCCACGTGCCATCATGACCGACCAACAAAATAATGAAGACACCCCTAATCTGTTGTCATATATAACTACCCCTTTTAAAGTTTATTCAGTTGCATCTGAGTGACAGGTACATGCAAATACGGGGAGGGAACATAAAAGGTAGACGTGACCAAAACGATATTATAGTTTGTATCCGACTGTACCGAATAAATAGGAAATGTTTTATAGCATGTAGCGTCTTCAGGTGACCACGATAAAGATATTTGTCTTAATTCTTAAGAGAGAGGAGCTCGTGGCTGTATAATAACAGCCGCACGGGCCGCTCTTCAAGGTTAAGCAACGCTTGCCAAGGTTGGTCTGTGGATGGGTGATTATCTTAACATACCGAGTTTCCTCCGTGCCTCGGAAAGCACGTTAAGCCGTTGGTCCCGGCTGTCATTTGTAGATCTTTGGCAGTCGGTACGGATTGTCAGAAGCCAGAAAATCTGATTCCAGTCTTGTCAAGGACTAGCGTGTCACTCAGTTACTGGGTTGTGGAAGCCAGATAGGCAGTCGCTCCATGTAAAATACTGGTGTTCAGCTGCATTCGGTTCGACGACCGGGAGCCGACCCGAACATACATAGTTGGGAAGAAGCAGGCAAATTCGTTTATTATGGCATCATCTTCATCATCATCATCATCAGCCAATTGCCGTCCACAGCTGAACGTAAGCCTCCCCCGAAGAGCACCAACCATCTTGGTCTTAAGCAGTCTGCATCCAACCGCTGTCTGCCCTCTTCAAATCATCGATCCATCGTGCCGCAGCGTGTCCCACACTACGTTTGCCCACACGCGGTTATTGTGGCATACTATCCCATCTTCGACCACATCATCGCTTACCAAGAGGTGAGATAGTGGTCAAACAGTTAGAAAAGAAGCTAGGGCAATCTTGTTTTTTTTTTTTTTTTTAAGGATGGGAAATCATCAAATGACTTCTTCCGCTCTGGGTGGACCGGAAGGGCGTGTCAGACTCTTACTGATTAAAACCCAACCGTGTTCCTTCTAAAGCCCTTTGCGTTCCAGGGCCTCGGTGACGCTTTCGAACAAATTCCGCAACCTTGGCAGGCCCGTCTTCTATGCTGACATCTCTTTTTGATTTCGGGGGGAAATCCTCATGAAAATCCTCCACCCTGGGGCGGGTGGAGGGGTCTGTCGGACTCTTACTGACTAAAACCACCCCGGTATTCCATCTCCCACCTAACGCCGGGGATCGCGGGAACGTATGCGACTTCCGCAAATGCTGACATCTCTAGGGCAACCTTATGTTTGTCTCAAGACCTGTATCTTAAGAGACAGTATTCGGCTAAGCTACTCAATGACTTTTCAGTGTGTTTCTGTGTAGGTCCTGCATGTTGATTCATTATCGGACAACGCCCATCCTAAACCGCATTCATCAAGCGAGGGAAGTATGCCCCTTAACATTTTGAAAGTTAATCCCTTTAAGGGTTAATGGGGGTTGAAAGTTTTATGGATATTTCGTCATTTTTGCCAATGGGATTACCTATCGGCTTGGGTATAAACTCAAGCTTTTTTTCCATGAATCAATATGGTGGGCAGCAACTATACAAACGCCACCATTTACGATCCTTTCATTTCATATATTGGAATAACTATTTACTTTTAAATTATTTAGGCTGTGACCCAGTCTCAAGCAACCGATCCAATCAATTTCCGAAACTCCTTTGCTTTTAAAACCTATTACAATTTCGCTACTCGTTGCGGCAAGCCAACCGAGCATTTTGAGAAAATTTTCAGTTAAACTGTAGGCGAATTGTTCTAGTTATTGCGCTGTGTTGGAAGGGAGCCAAGCAGAGGTATACAGCTGACGAGCCAGACTTGAGACTAACTTTGACCATAAATTGTGGAATGCAGTACGAAATGCTGTTTATTTCAGAATTTACGTATACACCCTATTTAGTTTGGATTTAGGTAGTTTTAAATAAAAAGATATGGAATAGACAAGACATTTATTTTATACACGAAGATATATGTATGTCACCGGAAAATTGCAAACTCCATGAGATTGTAATAAATCTTGATTAGATTATAATTTCTCGATATATTATGAAAAAATTGTTTTGTATACAACCCCATCCAAATTCAATAGGTTCCAATATATACCTGTCTTATTAAAAAAAAAATTGTGAACAATTTTCACGCGATATTTTACAATATTACGGCGTTTGCCATTTTCCGGTGACATATGCACAAAAGTGTCATCTGCCTAGCCTTTTCCCAACTATATTGGGGTCGGCTCCCAGTCAAACCAAATTCACTGAATACCAGTATTTTACGTGGAGCGGCTGCCTACCAGACCTACTTACCCAACCCATTAACTGGGTAATACGGTAGTTCTTGGCAAGACTAGAGTCAGATTTACTGGCTTCTGACAATCCGTAACGACTGCTAAAGACATCTATAAATGACAGCCGGGACCAACGGCTTAACGTGCTTTCCGAGGCACGGAGGAAACTCGGTATGTAAAGATAATCACCCATCCACAGACCAACCTTGGCAAGCGTTTCTTAACCTTGATCGACCCGTGCGGCTATTATCTTTAGCCACGAGCTCTTCGACACAAATATACACAAAACACAGTTACACAAAATAAAAACATGAAATGAAAATACGAACTTATAAATTGAAATAATTCCTATTTCATTACATGTTTAGCATTAAAAAAGAAAGATGTTTGGACTATGTTTATGGAATATTTATGCAGTCTATGGTTAACAATATCATTTAATTGTTATGTACTCTTGGCAAAGATAACTTTATTACAGTTTTGCAAACTTCATCCTTCAGTTTCAAAGCCAGGTTTATTTATTTAAACTTCATGCACAAAGGTACAATGGCGGACTTAATGTCTTAGGCATTATCTATCGGGCAACCATGGGCAGTGAAGAGATAACATGCCAGAGTGCCAATTCTACTAATTTTCAAGCAATGTCCGCACTTGCATCTCACTCGCATCTCACTCGCATCTCACTCACAATCTGGTTTTTATTTGACAGGTTTTGACTGATATACGAATGCTAACGATGCTTAAAAAATAAGTAGAATTGGCTCTCTGGTACTTTGATTTGTAATATGAAAAAGAAAAAAAATATGTTAGTGGTGTTTGCCTTATTAAGCTGATTATGTCCTGTATAAGTTTCAATACTTTTGCAATTTACAATCCGTAAGTTTTGGTAGTAGTGATTATTCTTACGAAAAACTGCTTGTTCATTGACAAGCGAATCCTGGTTGACACACAAACGACTGAAAAGAAATAAAGTTCTTTTTAATTTCATCCTCTAGAAATTGGTGGTGGTTACAATCTTTTTTGCCATAAAAAAAATAGGCAGGGCACATTGAATGCAGTAAACATTTTTGTCTGATGCTGTCGACCAACAAAAAAAAACATACAATCGAATTAAGAACCTCCTCCTTTTTTGGAAGTCGGTTAAAAAAAAGTAGTTAGGTATATCAATGGCCAATATATTCATCGTTGCAGTTGCTATATGCGTTGCTGGGAAGTTAGTAACACTACTTCTTTTTCCCAGTTAACCCACTTGGAAGAGGTGACGGGTGGGCTTTTTTTCAACGTTCATAGGCTCGCGTTTGAACACAATCTCGCCAGATGGAAAGCGATGATGCGGTCGAAGTTAGAGCACAATTGCCTAGAAGTAACCTATTTACTCTAGACTTAAAGACTCCCAGGTTGTAGCAATCAGGAAACAGACTTCGGCAATGAATTCTACTCCTTAGCTGTACGCACAATGAAAGTATTCCCACAACGTTTTGTGCGTATGGATGGGATATCCACCACGTACCGGTGGCGTATGTCTTGTAGTCCTATGATACACACACACAGACTTATTCCTTTGTTTGAATGTACTATAATGCTTAAAAAGATGCCTTTCCACAACGCCAGGCGCCAAAAAACTCTATAAATCCGCGAAGTCTTTGGCCCTCGCGAAGTTATCGAATTGCCTCATCAATATAAAGTTTTTGAATCCAATTACGAAGTTTGAAGCGAGGTCCTACGACCAGTATTGTTGGAACCTCGAAATAGCTTCTCCTAGGGCTGTCAGGGTTTCGTGTTACCTGATACCTGGGTTGTGGAGGTCAGAAGGCAGCCGCTCCATGTTAAATACTTATTTTCCCGTTCCCGTAGGAATTTCGGGAAATCCTCTCTTGGTGTTCCTCGACACTCTCCAAGGAAGCTACATGCCAAATTTCAGCTTTCTACGACCTGCAGTTTCGGCTATGTGTTGTTTGTCAGTCACTCACAAACGGAACTCAGTAACGGAAGAGTTTTATATATATTCTGACCCACGCAACTTCGTCTGCGTCACATTTTTCATGAATACTCGGCTCCTATTGGTCGTAGCGTGGTTTATGAAACCTATAGCCTTCCTCGATAAATAGGCTACCGAACAATAAAATATTTTTTCAATTCAAACCATTAGGTCTTGGTATTAGCGCGATCTACCAAACAGATAGTCAAGAACCACTGATCGAGTGGTAAATAATACATTATTATCGACCGCCGAGAGTAGAAAATAATTAAAGTACTAATATCGCTATTAAAAATAGGGGTTGTATGTATTTTTTAATGCCACATTATAAAAAAATTAAAAAAATGTCCAAAAAATAAAAATAAAATGTTAGGGGTGGACAACCGTTATCACTTAGGGTAAAATAGATAATAGCCGATTCTCAGACCTACTGAATATGTTTACAAAATTCATAAAAATCGGTCAAGCCGTTTCGGAGGAGTATGGTAACTAACATTGTGACACGAGAATTTTAAATAAATTGAATTGAATTTTTGTGAATTTCATTTCAAGAAGATGTAAACTACTGGTTTTCAGCGGTATTCTATTTGTCTGGAGGCGGAGAACAACACAGAACTAAGGTAAAAGATTAATTTAGTAACACGATACCTCTGGCAAGACTGGGTTTTGGTAAATTTTTTTTCCAGCTACCTTTAACCATTCTCAAAGATGACAACCCAAAGATGACAGCTGGGACCAAAGGCTCAACGTGCTTTCCGAGACACGGAGAGGTCTCGGTACGTACCTAATAGGGTTAGCCATCCACTGATCGATCGTTGTTACGTCATGGAACGCAAAAAAACTTTTTTTTTTAAATAACTTTAATTTCGGTCTTTGTTTTTGTTTCTTCGTTTTTTGACACCCGACTTCCGAAATTAAAGTTATTTAATACTTTGTGGTCTTTCTAGTTGGAAGTCGGTTTTATTTTTTTGTAAAATAACAACACCACTGGAAAGTCACAGGAAAGCAAAATACACAATTTCGTTTACTTGGATAACACATTTTTTCCAGCTATTTTATTTAAAAACCAAACCACTGAATCGTTTTTGATGAAATTTCTATGGGACCAATCGGAAAGTATATCCTTTTACAAAAAAAAAAAGATTTTTCAAATCGGTTAATAAATGACGGAGTTATGAGGTAAAAATCATATGTAATCAGGATTTTTGTAAACATAAATGTTTTGAAAGAGTGTCCGTGGAGTTTCTTGCACGTTATTCTCCATAGAGATCTACGCTTTGGAACGTGCAGAGTTTTAGGTTTTTAACGGACTAACTTTGACAATTCAAAAGTACCTGTTAATGGTTTGACTTTGACTTTGAAATACAAAAAAAAAACAGGTACAACCAAAATTGAAAAATCTTCTCCTCCTTTTTTGAAATCAGTTAAAAATAGATGAAAATGCTCCCGTTTCCTAGTTATTGGCAGTGTAACCCTATCTCCACCGTCTCGTTCCGGTGTACCCTGATCGTCGCAGGTCACTCTACCCTGGCGCTGACTCCCGGTTTTCTTCGAGTTCTACCAAGTCATTAGACTATCGTGTCTTATGGCGATGACGTGGCGTTTGCTGGGAAAGTTGCGCCTTGTAATTAAAAACATGCTGGTCATGCATTCTGTGTGGAGTTTCAGGACGAAGGTTGGCTTTCTCTATACAACATTTATCTGAATGAAAGCAATCACTGAAAAACGGTCACTGTACTCATCATTATGAACAAGTTTTACCACGGGACTAACACAGAAATCGCTAAAAAAAACAGCTGTTCTCTCAGTACATTCGATTATTTTTATATACAACTAGCGGCCCGCCCCGGCTTCGCCCGGATGCATTTTTTTATTAAAATTAATTTTCTTTCGTACAAACCGCGTCCTGATAATTAAAAACAACAAAAAAAATATTATTTTAATCGGTCAAGTCGTATTCGAGTTTTGCGCTTAGCACACACATTTAGCGATTTATTTTTATTTATATAGATAGACTAGTTGCCGCCCGGCGGTCCACCCGCTTGATTGTCGAAAATTATACCAAGGGAACATACTCCCGGGATAAAAACTATCCTATGTCCTTTCCCGAGACTCAAACAATCTCTAAACCAAATTTCATCTAATTCGGTCCAGCCGTTTACGCGTGAAGAAGTAACAAATATTCACACACACTCCCAAACTTTCGCCTTTATGATATTAGTGTGACAGAAGATTAACAATCCCTCAGGTGTTGTAAATCCTAACTAATATTATAAAGCCAAAAGTGAGTTTGTTTGTTAGAATTTGGATGAAACTTAGCACACATGGTCTACTAAGAACCTTTACACCCCGGGAGTATGTTCCCTTGGGAAAAAAATAATTTTTGACGCAGGTGAAGCTGCGGGCAGCAGCTAGTATAGTATAATTATTAAAACGATGGCGTCATTCACCGGTGTGGCGCAAAAGTTACAGAACACCGCTCGGTTTGAGTCGCTGTATAATTAATGTGACGTAAATTAAATACATAATATGGCTCCGAAGTTTTCAGTCCTCGAGAACAGAAGAGTTTACTGCTGAAAGGGTTCAGTTAATTATTGATATGAATTGGAAAATAATGGTGATTTCATACGGGTAAAAAAATGGTGAATGTAGGACGGAAATATCTTTCATTTATGTCGATCTTGTTTGGTAATTTGAGTTGTGTTTTGCAGTCGGATTTATTATGACATTTTCAGTTTTAGTTTTTTTCTTAATTCCTTAATGTATTCAAATTCAAAATTCAAAATTCAAATTCAAAAGTCATTTATTCAAATTAGGCTGAGTGCCAGCACTTTTTGAACGTCAAAGTTCTACATAAAGACAGTCCCCCAAAACGCCCGCCCGTCACCACTTCCTAGTGTTTTAGCTGGGAAGAAGAAGTGGCGCAACAAACTCCCCAGCAACACATCTGTCTGTTGAGTTATAAGAACTATCACTTATACAAAGGTATGTAAGTAGTCAGTATTCTTACAAAGAAAACAATACAACAAAGGTAACACGTAAAAACATAAAACTTAATAATTCGCTACTTGTAAGCTAGCACACTCCATTATGCCAGCATAAACAGAAAAACTCAAGCATAAAAACAATATCAAATCAAACTAAATAAGCCTCCAGACATGAAGGGTGTGCCCGCTTACACGTGCAGAGGGTAGAATTTAATAAAAAGATCTGTGACTCGACGCCACAAGTGATAAACCAGGGCCATCAAAATTAAACATTAAGCATATAATCGTTATAACAATAGTAAAATCCATGGCTAACAAGACGACCTTTCACCACAAGCAGCACCCGTTCACGAGCATAACGCAAAGATCAGCCATTACCCCCCTCGCCATATTTGAGGGAAAGAGGTAACCCGACCCCCGACGCTACCGCAAGCAGTAAAATCTAAGGGAGCATGACGAACTTGCTGCCGGTTGCTCAGGATAGAATAAAATCATACAACTGTCGAAGTCACTAGTTAATCACATGTTGCAATACACTCATTATAAAACATTGTTATGAGAGTATTAAGTCAATACAAAAAAAAAAAAAATAATAATAACAAATAATTGACCTCTACGGACATATAAATTAACAAATATATGAACTCATATGTCATAAGCTAACTATGAAAGAACATTAAAAACGAAGTATGTCTTGCGTTCAACACTGCGACCAACTATTATCATCGTCTAAATAATCATTGATTGAATAGTATGCCTTCGAACAAAGGTTAGATTTAACTTTAGCTTTAAACGAGTTAAAAGGCAGCTCAAGATAAGAAAGAGGTAGCTTATTGTAAAAACGGATACCGAGCCCCACAAATGAGCCTTGGACCCTTCGAAGACGATGGGATGGTGCATGTAATTTGTGCTTGTTTCTAGTGTTAAAGTTATGGATATCACTGGTTTTAGTGTATAAATGTATATTTTGCCTAATATATAATATGTTTGCAAAAATAAATTGAGATGCTACCGTGAGAATTCCAATATCTTTGAAAAGTTCTCTTAAGGAAACTCTTGACCCCAGCTGATATATTGCTCGAACAGCGCGTTTTTGTAACACAAATATATTTTGTATGTCTGCAGCTCTTCCCCATAATAGGATACCGTAAGACATAACGCTATGGAAATAACTAAAATAGACTAACCGAGCTGTGTAAACGTCAGTGTATTGTCTTTCTTTCCTGACGGCGTAGGCAGCCGAGCTGAGCCTTCCTGACAGGCTTGATATATGCGGGCCCCATTGTAGTTTGGAATCAACAGTTATTCCCAAGAATACTGCTGAGTCCACAGTTTCAAGCATCTCTTTGTTTAAGACGATATTCGGTCCTAGATTATTAACATTAGGTAAGGCAAACTTGATACATTTTGTTTTCTTAGCATTGAGAACTAGGTTATTTGTCGTAAACCAATCCGTAACCATGGAGAGAGCACTGTTTACGTCATCAAAATCTTGTCTATTTCTATCTACTTTAAAGACAAGAGAGGTATCATCTGCAAAGAGAACTACACCACAGATACCCTTTAAGAAAAATGGTAAATCATTTATATACACCAGAAACAAGAATGGACCCAGTATAGAACCTTGAGGCACCCCTAAATGAACTGGTAGCCCGGAGGACTTCACACCATTGATATCTACACATTGAAACCTATTATGCAAATATGAATCAACTACGTTAAGAGCTTCCTTTTGGAGACCATAATGACGCAGTTTACGCAAAAGCGTATCATGGTGTACGCAATCAAAGGCCTTGGAGAGATCACAGAAAACTCCAATTGCATTTTGCGAGTTCTCCCATGCGTTAAATATGTGTTTCAGGAGAGCAACACCTGCATCTGTGGTTGAACGACCTTTTGTAAATCCATACTGTTCATTATGGAGGAGGCTATTTAGATTAAAATGTCTTAGCAATTGCTTGAGTATTAACTTTTCAAATATTTTGCTAAATGCAGGTAAGATAGAAATAGGCCGGAAGTTTCCTTTCGTATACCAATACAATACATAAACCTATACTATTACTCAACCAGCGAACTTTTCAAATACTTTGAAATTTTTCTATATTTCGGTGTGGTTAAATGCAGACCGCTCAGGACCGGGATGGTTGGCGATCTTTGGGGGAGGCTTACGTTCAGCAGTGGACGGCAAATGGCTGATATGATGATAAAGAAAAGAAAATCAGTTTATTCTGCCGGAAAAACGCACAAAAACACTAAAAACTAACATACTTATCAACTTCAACTATAACAAAAATTCCAGTTCGATCCAGCCCCCAGTTCGATCCAGCCCCCAGTTCGATCCAGCCCCCAGTTCGATCCAGCCCGTCCCTAGCTGTCCTCTCCCCAGCGACGCCCTAAGCCGAGGCCCGTACCCCACAGGGGGTGCCCTTAGCGTGTCGTCGCTTAGTTTGTAAGTTTTTTATAAGCCCTGGCTGGCGGCTTTAATATTATATTAAGGCCACCACAGGCAAGCCTGGTTAAGTAGTCGACAACCTTATAGGTTGAACTGCGAGAAGCCACTCACAAAAAAAAAAATATTACAAATAAATAAAAACTAAAAAAACCGCATCACTGTCAGCCCATGTCAGGACCGTACATTATGATAGCCGCCAGATAAATTTGAAAATAGAAGTAAATACATGAAGCTGTCCTTAATCGAAATTTATTTATTTAAACTTTATGTACAATAGTGGTACATGGGCGGACTTAATGCATCAAGGCATTCTCCACCAGTCAACCTTTGGGTTATAAAGACTATACTGTAGTAGGTGTATTTCGGAAAGAATATACAGATATATATTTAACTGCACGAAACCGGTTTCTGTCTGTGTTGCGGAACGTTTTTTGTTTTTGTGTGGTTTGACATGACTTATATTGAACTTTATGGTATTTGTTGTTCAAACTGCTTTCTTTTATTTTATGTTGTTTGTTATTTACACTAACTTATATATATCGTTTACTACACATTAACATTTATAATTATATTTATCTACTTTTACATTTCACACCTACAAAACTGATTTACATCCGTACACTTCAACGAAGGTTCTGTTGAAAACCAGCGTCAGGCAACTCCTAGTTGTCTGGCATTTTGCTGAACTGGACCTATTTGGCGCAGCCGCGGGGCATACAGTGTTTTTGTTTTAAAATTAAGCTCTCTTTTATTTGCATCTACAATGTGTGTCTGTGTGTGTGCCAAATAAACTAGTTTTCTTTCTTTCTTTCTTTCTAATACTAATAAAATACTATATGCTATATGCTAAAATAATAAACTAATAAATATGATATATAATAAACATACTATATACACTACACACACATACACATACATATACGTACATAATAAAATGAAAAACGATTAAATTAATAAATTTAATCGATTTTCATTTTAGTTTACTATTGTCCAGAAACTTACGAAAAGATATTAAGGAAAGGGCAATGACCGTAATAACAAATTTTAATGGCATTGACTCATACATTTTTGGAATGTTGTTTTGTCCGCAAACACTTATAGTGACCGCCGTCTTGTTTTTTTTTTTAAGATTCACATTGCTTATGTAACTCAGGATTTTAATACAAACCTAACGGTAGGTACCGCATTTGTTAAATCTGTCCAAGCTCAGAGCTGGCCAAAGAAACAGACATACATACACTCAAAACATAACCTCCTTCTGAAGCAGTTGGGTAAAAATAAAGCTAAATCTAACTAGGTAGGAACAGTCACTGTCAAATTAAAACGTCGTCAAACAGCCCGGCGGCCATTTTGAGAACATAATAAGATTCTTCAAGACAATCAGTCGACGGCCTTGTTGAAACAGAACTCGAACGGGGTAGGAATACTTAAAATTTTGAATATATCACTTTCCAAGGGAAAGAATAAATACAGCTGAGAGCTATAATTTGTTATATCTACTCGTAAATTATAGTTTTTAGGGTTCGTTACCCAAAGGGTAATTAACGAAACCCTATTACTAAGTCTCCGCTGTCCATCCATCCATCCGTCCGTCTTTCCTTTCCCGGTTTGACTGGAAGCCGACCCCAATGTAGTTGGGAAAAGGCTAGGCAGATGATGAGTAGTGAATATGGGACTGTCGAACCGAATTTGAAGTAAAATGTAAAAATAATGTACCCAATCCTCAGTAATAGAAAATCGAAAAATCCATTGTATTTAGGTGCCAGTATAACTTAGAATAAACGAAATGTATTCGAAAATATCCAAAAAACATAATTTATTCGCAAAACAATTGAAAACTGCGAGCGTTTCATATCCACGCACAATTGAATGAACAACGCGAAAAGATACCCTTTAGTTTTTGTGTGTAGCCGTCCCGCGCAATGACAGCATACATTTGTAACCGACTTCAAGAAGGAGGAGGTTCTCAATTCGTCGGAACCTCTTTTATATCTCTATCTTTTTGACGTGAGAACGTCTTATAATTCGATGGAGCTGGCTGCACGCACGAAAAAACATGACGTCATGCGGCGTTACCTCGCTCTGAGGCGTTCCATTTAAGGCTTGAAGTGCAAGCGAGAGCGCGGAACGAGCGACAAAGAGGCACAATCGGCCTCCGCGTTCGGCAGCGTTCGACATCTGATTTTCTTTTGAACAATGAAACCATTCCATCAGTATTTTCTTATGACGTTGTCACGTTCAACAATCGTCAGTAAACCAACTTTACAGACAACCGATTTTTGTATCTGAAACTAACCCTTCTTACGATTTTGTACTCATTGGCATAGCATTGAGAAGGGGAAACCGGAACGAGACGGCCACCACCCCCTAACACCAACCAACAACAACACCAACAACTAACACCTCTAAAGAGTCGTAAAAGTATTGTGAGATGTACAACCTCATCTGTGGACAGTGCGGCAGACGTGAGGTGTGCACTGTGGAGATACCAACACCCTCCCCTTCCTCACTTCATCACCGCGGCAGAACATCTACTCCCTGGATGTGAACTGCAGCGGCTAATCAGGAATGCTCTTAACCGACTGCGGCCATTGTTCACCCATCCCAAACGCAGTGCTATTGTGGAGCCTTAGCATCATCGCCTCAGTTGCCCGTCGTGCACAACCGCTTGCACCATCCAAAATCTAAACGAGGCCAATGATAGAGATGTTAGGTCAATACTGGTCCGACAAAATATGAGTCAATCAACACGAAAAGATGAATAATCTCTTAATAGTGTTACGCGCCAGAATTAATGCCGGGTTCATATCGACATTAGTTACTATTAGCGCCATCTAGTATCGAGTAGCAGAACTAGTAGAGTCAAGTACGTTCTAGTCATTTCTATGCCAGAACATTCTACACTTCTCGATATCTGGTCAGTCGGCAGCGGTAGTTACGAGTACTTTCCAGATGCTTCTACAGTAGAAGGTTCTGGAATAAATTGACCAATATAAGGATGGCATAGTCCGCGACCGAGTCACTATTGGATTTGCGATACGAGCCAATACTTCGGGAGCGTTTTTTAAGTGCGATTAAAGTGATCAGTAGTGAAGTTGTGTTTTGTAATTAGTGAGTTTAAAGTTGTAATTAGTGTTGTTAAATTAAAGTGTAATTTAGGTTATTTAATCGGCTATTTTTATTATCACGAATCCCAAGCTCGTAACAATAGGCGCTTTAAGACCGTCCTATTTATACCAATAGTAGACTGCCTGCTATACAGATTACTCCTCACATGTCTCAAACATTACACGCATGATTTGGCCCCCTAGCTGCTCTAGCCCCCGTATTTTGTTGATAGCTCGCAGCGTTTGTTCAATTTTCCGAGTCAGCGACGCGGACCCGCATCCACTGTTTTTTCAATGAAGCAAATTTTTTGGCCTATCTACAATTCACGGGTAGGTATTGTTTTGAATGTTGATAGCGTCAGTTGATAAGGGTTAGACAATGAAATAGTCTTTGGTCAGTTACTTCGCCGACTTGAACGTCGGGAATCTCAAGGGAATATTCTGCCAGAGTCTTGCCAAAGGGCATCGTGTTACTCAGTTACTGGGTTGTGGAGGTCCGATCAGTTGCTCCATGGTTCAAAATCAAGTCATTTATTCAAATTAGGCTGAGTGACACTCTAGGCTGGGTAGATTAACTTTGTCTTAATCCAGGCTACCTTTGTTCTAAATATTATGCTCGTTTGATTCCCAATTTTATTCAATCACACTACTATTATAAAGGCGAAAGTTTGTGAGTGTGTGTGTATGTTTGTTACTTCTTCACGCGCAACCGGTTGGACCAATTTTGATAAAGTATGCAGGAAGCTGCGACCGAGCTGAAGCTGAGACCCTTCTATTGTAGAAACACCTGGAAAGTACTCGTAACTACCGGTGCCGACTGACCAGAAGAACTGTAGAATGTTCTGGCATAGTATTGTCTAGAAGGTACTTGACTCTACTAGTTCTGCTACGCGATACTAGATGGCGCTAGTAGTAACTAATGTCGTTATGTACTCTAACAATAACAATAGTTAACAATAGTTTTAGCTTGGAAGAAGAAGTGGCGTAACTCGCCAGCAACACATCTATCTTAGACTGGCCTGTTGGTCGAGTGGTTAGTGACCCTGACTGCTAAACCGGAGGTCGTGGGTTCGATTCCCACCCAGGACAAATCTTTGTGTGATGAGCATGATCATTTGTTCTGTGTCTGGGTGTAATTTGTCTATAGTATGTATGTATTTAGAAATATATAAGTATGTTTATCAGTTGTCTGGTTGCCATAGCACAGGCTCTGCCTAGTTTGGGATCGGATGACCGCGTGTGAGTTGTCCCACGATATTATTATTATTATCTGTAAAGTTTTATAAAAAGAATTTGTACAATAGTATGCATAATCACAGTCCATCTTAGATTGCACTTTCTTACTTAAATCAGACCGTACAGCAAAAACAAGAAGAAACAAAGTAATCAGCAAAATGGCTTGAGAATATTTCATTTTTGAATAACTATTCGTGGATGGCTCTAAATAGCTACCCAGGAGCTCCTGAAAAGCTGATGTAGTAACTTTGCGCGGGCAATTGTGTTGATTGCTTACTAAAATATTCAGAGGTTAACTTAAAGTAGTTTTTTATCAGAATAAAAACCGGACAAGTACGAGATAGTAAATCTGGAAACAAAGCTCTCATTGGTCTGTCTCATTGGTCACAGCAACAAAGACCAATGAGCGGCCAAGTTTCCAATTTAACTATCACACCAAAACAGATAAATTGTAGACCAGAGTGCTTATTGGTCGCCAGTTTATGTCAGTCCACAATTTCTCAAACCGCCACGGAGATATTATAGACTATCAAATTTAGATGCGTAAAAAAGTATTCCAAATGTTCAGTTCACAATTTATCGAGAGTTTACATTATAATCTCGCCAGTTATTTTATAATCTTACGGAGTTTGCCATTTTCCGGTGACATTTACATATAAACAGTAAAGTTAGTGCTAGAACTTTACTGTAGAGTCAGTACTATAGTAAAGTTCAGCTTAAATTGTTGTACAGAACATAAATGTCAGTAAGACGCGAGGAATATAGGAATAAATAGTAGATTATGTTCCAGTTTGAATAACTTATATGCTGCTTGAATAAATAATAGCTAGCGAAGACGATTTTTATTCAGAACTAGTGTCTACAGGAGTAGTATAGAAATAGCTTAGGTAAATAGTGAACAAGCCACATGGGTCGAACGTCGAGGTTAAGCTAAGCTTGCCGAGGTCAGTTCTTGAATGGGTAACCATCCATAATAAATCGAGACTCGTCCGTGCCCCGGAAAGCACGTGAAGCCATTGGCCCCGTTTGTCATTTGAACATCTTTGACAATTGTTACGGTTGTCAGAAGTCAGAAAAGGGGAATGCCGATTTTAGGCCTTGCGATGCCCAAGAAATTTAATTTAGTAAAAAAAAAAAAATGTAAATTTCACGTAATAAACTCTTCTTATATTCACGACGCGATACAAGTCAGTAACATTTTTTAATAAATAATAAATATTGAAACGATACAACGAAATAAACAGACATTTGCTAGGTTGCCAATTTAAAATCCGGGAAAAAATAAAGATTTGATGCAAAACATTAATTTGACATTTACACATATTGTACTTTATTAATTTGTCCTTTTGTTTATAGAAGTCCCAATGCATTCGTTGTTACTTGTGGGCACTCAGGGCCTAAATCACTATGGCGGCTTGGAATCCCCCTTTCGGTTCTGGGTTGTGAAGCTGCGTATCTGACCCTAGGAGATCTGGTAGGCAGCCGCTCCATGTAAAATACTGGTACTCATCTGAATCCGGTTAGAATAAAAATCGCCCCAAAAAATTTTTTTGTATGAGGAAATCATCAAATGACTTCTTCCGCTCTGGGTGGAGCGGAAGGGTGTGTCAGACTCTTACTGACTAAGACCCATCCGTATTCCTTCTAAAGCCCTTTCCGTTCCAGGGCCGCGGTGACTCTTTCGAACAAATTCCGCAACCCTGGCAGGCTCGGGCCCTAGCGGGCCCTGTCTTCTATGCTGACATCTCTTTGAGGCGCGCGTGAAACACACCTCGCCATCGACCCGGGCCTGGTGGTGATCGGACAGCGAGCAACCCAATGTTCGCCATCCGCAGGCCCGCGCCTACGGTGGCCGGGGATCGCCCTGCGACTCCCGACGCCCGGGGCGTCTTCTCCTGTAGCGGCGGTTGGGGCGAAGGCCTTGCCTTTCCCTCGCGCGGCCCGCCTCCTCCTTCGCTAGCATTACTGCTTCGCAGAAGGAGGTGACCGCTTCCCAAGCCTCATCGCTCCGGACCATGGATTCAACCAGGGCCGGTCGCGAAAGGTCGCCAATTCGTAATGCTTGCTCACTTCACTTCTTTATCATCACCATTAATTAAAGGTTGAAGCAACATGTCTCCTTCATCCAGAATTCTATTCCAATATGTCATAACGACAGTTACTAACTCCAAATCGCTCATACCTCGAGCACCCTCTGTACTTAATGCTCTCTTGGATAAGGACACAGAATTTGATGTTTGCGGAAGAATGGAAGACGAAACTGACAGAATGTATGAATGTGCATCAACATAACTGTTTAATTTTCATTTTTTTTTTCTACATAACTAATTTATCTTACTGTTTGCGTCATATATTATATTGTGTTTAAATAGTGTTATTGGTTTCGGCCGTTCTGTTTGAATTTATTAAATAAATATAAAACAAATACTAAAAACGCCTCATGATCATTACCACAATCGCTTCCTTATATTTACCTCTTTTCTCCTAGATGGTGCCACAGCGCGCCACATTACTGGCCGCCATTTTAGCATGAAAAATAAATCAGTCTCGTCTAGACGAGGCCGTAAAACCGCTGTAACTAGGCACCGAGACAGACTTGGGCAGAGTAATAAATGTCTCGACTACAAAGTTATATATGGCTTGGAACATACGTGACGGTAAGTTTCGTACCCTTTGTCTTTAAAAAAATAACAACGGAACATCGTGACCGAAAAGGAACTTACCTATAGTACAGCTGAGAAGTCATTTCTTGATGGAGTTTATTTTTTTATTTGTTGTTATAGCGGCAACAGAACACTGGGAAAAGGAGATATAACCTTTGTTGCATAACCACCCCGCATTTTGTTTTTTTTTTAAGTTGCGGCGCACGATCTAACATGCATATGGGTAGAGGACACTTCAACAAACAAAAAATGTTAGGAACATGGTGCCCTAAAGTGTCAAGTTGCCGAGATATTTCGAGGTAAAGTCAACATGTGACAATCACGGCAATCATTAAACGTGACTGACGGACGGACGGACAGCGTAGTATTATGGTACCGTTGGTTACCCTTCGGGTACGGAACCCTAACAAAGGCTGTCCCGATAATGAAAGGGGTTGTAGCAGCGTCAATGCCCGCCACATGAAAAACTAAGAAAAGCAATTTGTACGGCAACAAAAAGAACCGCAGCGCCATCTACGACGAACTAACAACGAAATCCTGCATCACGCAAGCAAAGTTCTCCGTGCGATTTGAACACATACAACAGTCCGAATATCAACTAACGGGCAGTTGCCCACCAGAGACAACAACCGTCTGGCAGGAGGATCCTCCCATTTATCAGTGAAGGTGTGCGGGACTTTACTCTCTGTACCGCATACCCTCCATAGAGCAACAGTTGATTATCATTAAAGTGAGACAGTACTTACCTACTTATATGTATGTTTTCTACCATGTGATTCCCTGTAGATGCGGTTTGAATAGGATAAAGTCATGGATTTATTATGAAAATGGCGACTTTTCTAAGCACAGAAAAGGAAGTAAAACCACATTTTGTAGACAGTAACGAAAGGCGCCACTTTTTAACAATACAATAAGCTTTCAATGTAGGTACGGCTGTCAACAATGTCGAATACAACAGGTGGTTTCTAGTTATTGTAAAGAAGTAGCAGATTTTGTATTAATATAACATTGCCTACTTTGTTAGTAAAGTTCTTTTTATTAATGTCTCATTTTTTCCGAAAACCAGATGCAGTTTTCGAAAAATAATGAGACATTCAGATTACGGACTTAAGATCAATCCTTACTATGACGTGACAACTTCATCATGTTCGATTTGAGAGAGAGACGCAGCTATATGGCGCGTTGTGTTTCACGCGGGCCTCAAAGAGATGTCAGCATAGAAGACGGGGCCCGCTTGGGCCAGAGCTGGCCAGGGTTGCGGAATTTGTTCGAAAGAGTCACCGCGGCCCTGAAACGCAAAGGGCTTTAGAAGGAACACGGATGGGTTTTAGTCAGTAAGAGTCTGACACGCCCTTCCGCTCCACCCAGGGCAGAAGAAGTCGTTTGTTGATTTCCCATCCTTAAAAAAGAAAAACCTATACAGATTTAAAAGCTTGTCCATGGAGTTTCTTTAATGTTCTTCTCCATAGAGATCTACCGACTTCTTAACCATTCAAATGTAAAAGTTTTAATTTAATTAAATGTTTTGATTTGAAAGATTTTGGTCACTTATAGAAAGCTGGGTATCAAAGACTACTTTTTGCCCCAAAAAAGACACAATTCTTGTGGGATAGGTCACCGGAGAAAAACCAAGGGAACAGCTAACTCTATATAAAGGGGATAGAAACTTTGCTGCCCGGATACTGTTTTTTTTTAAATCACGGCGCACGGTGAAACTGGTATATATGGGTAGAAGATACTTAAATAAACAAAACATGTTCGGAGCGTGGTGCTCTAAAGGGTCGCGTTATCGAGATATTTGGAGATAAAGTTGCCATGTTCGAATAATAACTATCATTACAAATTATGGAAATTAATAAATTTGTGTTTATCTGCATTAGATTAAATTAATATAATAGTCCTAGCTTAAGCACTTATTCGAAGAAAATAAAAATTAGAGCACGTGAAAACCACTTTATTAGTAATTTCGCGAAAAAAATTGTGTTATATTTATATAAATAGTTAAATCAAGACGGGAACTATTATTTAAATACGGTGACGGGTCGATATGCCAGCTCCCATAGAAAAATGTTCGAACCCCTTTATTCGTATTTATTTCTATCAGTATGTCCTTTTTCAATCTTAATTTTAATCCTTCCCCCACGGGTTCTTAGTACCCTAACAAATCTGAAATCGTAATGTTCTATACGGTTAAGATTTCGAATTTTATTTCGTTCATGAATATTATAAATCTTTTTGAAACGGGTAGAACCGGCTTATCACTGCCTTTGGGGCTAAAACCTGTCTATTTTTAACTGAGACTTTGAAAGAAAACTTGCTATTTCATCGTCTATGAATAAGTTATTTGAAAACTGAGCTGTTTCGACTTTACCTTTGAGGGGATTTAAAGTGCAAAATCTACAGAAAAAAAAATATTTTACAGTATTCCAATTAATAGATACTAATATTATTATAGTCAAAGTCAAAGTCAATTCATTTATTTCCACTAGACCATTAAAAGGCACTTTTGAAAGTCAAATTTACAGTTTGAAATTAAAATATTAGTGACTAGTTGTCCATTCGCAAAAAGTAGATTCTTATGTAGAAGAACGGACAAGAAACTCCATAAAACACAACCAACAAAACCATTATTGTTGTACAGTTTGAAATTAAAATATTAGTGACTCTAGTTGTCCATTCGCAAAAAGTAGATTCCTATGGAGAAGAACGGACAAGAAACTCCATAGTTACTCTTTTCAAAAATAAGTTTTACAATATTTTGTATACATACATTGATAAATTGATTATATAATGTGAGCACAATGCACCCAACATTAAATCAATCAATCAATTTTTATTTGAGAACACAGGTACCATTACCCTAATATACAGCACACACTTATATACTAATAGGTACAACAAAGCAATACCAGCAGAGATAAAATTAAGTTTGCTAGCAAAAGACATGGTACTCACATATTTACAATATAATTAACAACAATGGATCAGTGTGTGAGTTAAATTAAATATAAAAAAAACAGAAACTACATAAGTATATATGTAGTATATAAATCAACAAGTTTGACTTTGTCTTCTGCACCCTAGATCGTCCTATGGAGCAGGAAGGTTATATATTAATATTAAGAACATCCAAGGCCTTTTGAGACCGTTATATTTTGGGCCAACCGCGTCACCGGCACCGGTTCCGCTCAGTTTTCAGGAACTAGAAAGAAAATTTACCCCCATTATCTACAAAACTACTGAGACAAAAATTCAAGAAAAAAAGGATAAACCTAGGTCTATGTTTCAGTTGCGGAATTTGTTCGAAAGAGTCACTGCGGCCCTGGGACGCAAAGAGCATTAGGAGCAGCACTGATGGATTTTAGTCAGTAAGAGTCTGAAACGCCCTTCCGCTCCACTCAGAGCGGAAGAAGTCATTTGATTATTTCCCATCCTTAAAAAAGGTCTATTTTTTGAAAAGTATAATTATGTGAAAAATATGATTCGTTTGGAGCCTTTTGCACGCAAGTCTGACTCGCATTTGACCGGTTTTTTTCTTATGTATAATACTTAACATCAGATTAAACACTGCCTTTTTAAATCCCTGATCAGGATCGCTAAACACCACTTATTACAATCGTATATATTTTCATAAAAAGGGCAAAAATAAACGGTTCCCTAGGGGTTGAAACACGTTAATATTAACGTCTAATCCAACCCGTTTCAACCCGCAAAACGGATCGGCTAGGGGGTGATTTGTTTATTTACAGAAATATATTTATATTGATATTATGCGTATTTTTTTGTATAAACCACTGGATATATAATTCAAAAGTAAAATTTTTTAAATTTCGTATGATTAGTTACTTATTGTTAATACACATTATACATCTATGAATTCACGTATTTATTATAGACTAGTGGCCCGCCCCGGCTTCGCCCAGATGTATTTTTTTTTCTAAATTTTCTTTCACAAGGACCTTCTCCTGACAATAAAAAACACAGCAAAAAAGAATTAGCGAAATTGGTCTAGCCGTACACGCGTGATGCCGTGTCCAAGGTATTCATTTTTATATATATATATATTTATTTAATGTGTTCCGTGAGTGTGTCCGAGGCATCACAGAAAACAACTGGAGTATTGTTTACTGCGTTATTATTTTATTTTAAATCGCAGCATTCTATGTTTTTTTTTTTATTTTGTTAGGTGCCCTCCGTGAGTCCCAAAAATAAAACATTTTATTTCTTGAAAATATACTTTGCAAAGTTAAAAGAACTTAACTATATTCCAATATGTCATAAAGTTTGTCCATAATTCTCCCGAACAAATCTGTGCCACCGAGCCTAATCTATTATTTCAAAGGAGCCTAGACGAGTACGCTACGCAGGAGATATTGCATAAACACAAGTGCACTTTCTGTTCCTTTACTGGCATAGTCCGATGGGACGGCAATCCGACGCAATCGGGGAGAGATCAGCCGGTCGATTCTGTAAACATGTCGAAGTGAAGGCTTGGATGAAGTGATCACGAGGTGCACTGCCAATCCATATAATAAAGATGGAATGCCGGCTCTCTTCGTGATCACGTGACATCTTGATTACTACATGGATTGACAGCAGCTCACCTCGTGATCACTTCGCCCAAGCCTTCACTTCGACATGTTTACAGAATTGACCGGCAGGGTTGTGGCTATCCGCTTTATGGGCTTTCCAATTTCAAAACTACAGGATTAATTCACTATAGAAAAAAAAAATAGATGGTACCATTCCTAACCCGGGAAACGATCCCTTGCTCAGCAGTCGCTTTTTCAACCAAGAGACCGATTGATTTCCAAGCAAGAATAAAATGCATTGTTTAATAAATAATATTAATTAAAAATTAAAAAAATAACTTTACAAATTTTACTGCTATTCCATGGATCCTATAACAATTTTGTTCCCAGCAGTTGTGTAAAGCCAATATTTCTTTGCCTTTGAACTGCGACAGCAAAAGAACAGAGAGCCGTAATATCAAAGGAAAAAAAACCTCATTATCTTTCTTATCAAATAGTGCTCTACATTCGAGCACAAAGGGCCAAGTTAGGCGCACTGGGGCCTATTTCTAGCACTCCATCAGAGTCCTAGAGACGGGCAAACGTCAAAAGTATCGATAATCGATATTTTTGCGTCAAGCCAGTACTTATTTAAATGTATTTACAAAATAATATTGAAATCACTACTGATATTATACATTCAAAGTAAAAGCTTTTGTCTGTCTGTCTCTTTGATTGCTATGTTTTACTGAAAAATTTTGCTATATTTTTAGATAGATTGTAACTTGGAAATATACGTAGGTTACTTTTAACCCGTATAACGTCCATCTTGGCAGTCGATTCTGCCCACACCTCACCGTGTAAGCTTAGGTAGGACAGTTCACTTCATACTCAGAGTGAGTATGAAGTGAACTGTCATTCCTTCTTAATTGGCATGGATTGACAGCTCACTTCACCTAAACTTACACTATCGAATACCTACTTCAATAGTACAAACATCGATTATTGATTTATCAAGACTAAAAAATATCGTGATTTTACAATGAAATAATGATAGTTCGATATATCGATAAATGATATAGGATATTGTTATTGTAAATTGTTTAAAAATCACACTTTAACACGTAATTTTGTTTGTTCGATTAAAACTAGACGAGGCCTAGGCCGGTATTAGTTGACTGTTTTGAGAAAAAAGACCGAAACGTTCATCATCAACGTGGTAAAGTATCGATATTTTTCACCCAACCCTACCGGGTCTGCTCGAGCAGCTTACACCTCTTTGTGTCGGAAAGTGTGCCGAAAAGCGACATCTGTCGGCAAAATGTCCAATTAAAATTCACACTTTTGTTCCCGTGTTAGAATTAAATAGTTTTCTGAAAGGTTAGGAGTGGGTGTCTTGTTTCGTGTGAAAATAGTGTTTTGTCTTGTGCAGATTAAGGTCCTCAGTCTGAAGAAAAGTGAAATTTTATCAGCGGGGGCGTGACGAAGGCGTTAGTCGAATCGTTGAAATATATGGGATGGGAAACGCTGTCGAAATGTCACGTGATCAATCCCTTTTATTTTGGCATTTTGACTATCGCATTTGCTAAGAGAATGGCACTTTGTCTAAAGCCTAGTCAGGTCAGAACAGAGGCTTGTTCTGACCTTTCGCGTCATGTTCGTGAACGGGCGCCGTCAGTGGAGACTGGTCGTCCCTTAGTTGACACTGGCTTATTTTAATTAATATTAAATTGTCATCGTCGACTTTGTCTCTGTCATCTATGACCTAGACTAGAGTCAAGAGCAAACCCATATTAAATAAAATAAAAAAATAAAAAATTGATATTGAAAATTATTTTTTCATTCTTTACATTGTTCTCACATATATAAGCAACAAGGTTAAGGTAACCAGGATTTTTACCGTAAATAATATGCAAAGGGCCGCCCGCCGCCATGTTCAAACTTTTTCACAAAGCAAGCGAAAAGACTGCCAGTGTACCAGATTGGTAAGGGTGTTACGGAGCTTCGACTCTGACTCCGATAAGTCCGAACTTCCGATTGATACTATACCTCCGGTTCCAACTTCGGTTCTGACTTCGGTTCCGACACTTTCCAATCTGAGGTCGAAGCATAATTCGCTATTTTTGGAGTAAATTAATTTGCTTACTGTTACTGAAAACATGATTATTTTGATTTTAAACGCCTGTGTTATGTATTCATTTGTCATTATTCATTTTTTTTAAATTAATATGAAGAGGCCGACCGAACATTTTTTTTCTATTTTATTTAATTAGGTCCTGCCCTTAATACGTCTCTCTTCTGTCTCCTCCTCCGACTCCGGTTTTGGCTCCAAACTCCAAACCAAATTCTCCAACCTCCGACTATGGTTCCGATAAAACTACCTTTGTAATAACCCTTTTTTTTAAGGAATGGAAATCATATATATATTTTTTTTTAAGGATGGGAGATCATCTAATGACTTCTTCCGCTCTGGGTGGAGCGGAAGGGCATGTCAGACTCTTACTGACTAAAACCCATCCGTGTTCCTTCTAAAGCCGTGATAGCCAGACAGTTGAAATTTTTGATAGATGATGTATTTCTGTTGCCGCTATAACAAATAATAAAAATAAAATAAAAATACATGCTTATGGTACGGAACCCTTCGTGTGCAATTCCAACTTGCACTTGTTTCTTTGTTTATTTTGATCACTGGTATATATATATTCGGCTGGCCTGTTGGCCGAGTGGTTAGTGACCCTGACTGCTTAACCGGAGGTCGTGGGTTCGATTCCCACCCAGGACAAATCTTTGTGTGATGAGCATGATCATTTGTTCTGTGTCTGGGTGTAATTTGTGTATAATATGTATGTATTTAGAAATACATAAGTATGTTTATCAGTAGTCTGGTTGCCATAGTACAGGCTCTGCCTAGTTTGAGATCGGATGACCGTGTGTGAGTTTGTCGATATATATATATATATATCGACAAGCACTCATCACGACCATCTTTGGAGTTTTGCTGGCCACTCTAATTTGACCTTCTACAAACATTTGTATTCCGTGGCAAGAGAGGAACATACCCAGAAACGCAAACCGAAAATGTAATAAACCAGAAACAATACGCAAAATAAATATTCCCACATTTATCTAATTTCGGGATCCGTACGGTATTTCAATATTAATGTTGTTCAAACATTGTTGCGTATGCCAGTGTAACTTGATCCGTGGCATGATGGGGAACTAAATCGGAATGAAACATGTTATAGAGATATGCCTTTATAAGTGGCGCCATCCTGAAGTGTCAAAGTAAATTGGTTTTCTTATATATTTAGCCTTGTTTACCTGTCCGCCCGTCAGACTGTTAGGAATAGGTTGTTATTAAAAATAGCTGAGATATTTTTGTTAACACAGGCGGCAAGGAAAAACAATAAAGGCATATTCATATTTTCTTAGGAAAAATAATGCGTTAGAAAAGTAAATCTTCCATAGTTTTACTATACAGTAGATTCTCACTAATCCGGTTCTTCAGTACTTCGGCACATCAAACGATCCAGCACTTCCTATATGGGTCTCCCTTGTTTGACCGAAAGGAATTTGACAAATTTTCACTTCCCAAAAATTTTTTCGCATAATTTCGTTTGCCTATTATTACTTAGCAAAAAATCTATTTACAAAAAATTGTAACGCAAACCTATTGTTTGGGAAATGAACGTTTAAACTATAACTTGTTTACCGTTTAACTTGAGTACCTACTTTTAACATTTTTTATTTAGTCAAATATTTCAGTTGGAATAACAGTTTTTACGCAAAATCAAATAAGCCAAATATTTAGTATCCGGGTAACCTACTAAAAACAATATCTTTTTTCTAGTAATGCAAGTCGTTTCTGGAACTCACCGGCCGTGAGTGCTCGCTTCGCTCGCTCGGCTCGTGCGTAGGGGGGCACAGTTTTAACCTAACCTAACCTACCCATTTTGTTTAAAGAAGAAATTAACCTAATCTAAATAGTTGAGTTCCGGGTAACCTACTAAAAACAATATATTTTTTGTCTTAACAAATCATTTCACCAAACGTTTATTGTCTGAAGATTGTTTGCTGTAATATATCATTTGATTAAATACCATATGCCATAATGACATTATACTTGGTAATATTTTGCCAAGTAAAAATTTGACCAAATAAAAATATGCGTACTAAAATGATTCGAAATATTGCAATTGTGTAAAAAAAGGTTGCTAAAATTTGTTTGCTAAAATTTTGTCAAAATCTTTTCGGCAAAACGGCAGGATTGTGACTTGTTTAATAAGGGAATATATAGGAAGGGGTCCTATATATTCCCTTATTAAACAAGTACATACTTACTCAAATTATTACTTTCATTGATTTTGTCCTAACAATTCAGTAATCCGAACATTTCAATCATCCGGCACTTTAATAGCGTCGGATTAGTGAGACTCTACCAATGATCATATTGAGGACCTCGTGGCCAAATCATAACATCCTCACGGGTCAATTTTCGAGGTAAAGAAACACTTACCGGAATCATTTTGTAGATGGGTGACCATCTGAATATACCGAGACTCCTACGTGTCTCGGAGACTACGTTAGCTGTTGGACAGTCGTTACGGGTAATCAGAAGCCAGAAAATTTGACAGCAGTCTTGCCAAGGACCAAGGAGTATCGTGTTACCCCGTTACTGGGTTGTGCTTTTTCAGCTGCAATTGGTTAGAATGGACTGAAACGCGTGATCACATTTAAGGGTTGTGTTCTGTAGCAACTATAGAGTAAATAAACAATATCCAAATAAACAAATAATGACTTTTTTTTCTAAACCCTTCACGAAAAACGACTGTAAAGTATTTAAAACATCACTATTCAAGCAGCATTCGGTGGCATCGAATCTGTGATTGAACTAAAATAAACACCACTAACTGCATCAGAGAGCCTAAAAATTTTAATATTTTTATAGCTTTTTTTTCGTTTTTTGCGGTTGGATTGTTTGAAAAAGTAAAAAAAAAATTGATATTGATTTCTAATTGTATAGCAAATACAGAATATTGCCCTTAAATATGACCTCGCGCTTTTTGAATACCCTGTATAGTTTGGAAAAGGCTAGGCAGATTGATACTGTTCATCTCCATTTATATAAACAAAATCTTTGTCTATAAGTATTTTAATAAATCTGTAGATAAGTAAGTCATTTCTGTGCATCAAAAATAGCCAGGATGTTAAAGAACAACGTCAACAGAACCCGTTTCCAGCATTTTTGAAATTTTTGTCTCTCTGTCTGGATGTGCATGCATCACGTAAAATGGACGAAACCAATGTAGATCACTTTTATACATTAAAATGTGCGTAACTTGACGTATTATTAAGTTTTTGTTTCATCGCAATTGGTTCTCTCTATCAAAAGATATACGAATTTAAAGTGTTCAAGAAGTAAAATATCACGACACACGCAATTCATTTACTCGCAACGCCATCTGAAAAATAAAAATAGAACTACTGTTGACAGTTGAATTCCATGTTCGATAGATGGCGTTGTACATTTGATGTAATTTTCTGAATGGTGCTGTTGAGATGCTAAACAGATTTGACTTAGGTAGGGTGTCTGAAAATTCTAAATTGTGTCGTAAAATAGGTCTTGATTGTTTGATTGGTACTTTCGTTAAAAATTGGTCAAAAAATGTGGTTTTGTTTGGGTAAATTAGTGTTGGTTAGGTCTTTAGATTTGAAGTACGAAGTAAAGTTTCTACTTGAACTTGGAACAAGTAGTTTTATTTACTTCGTAGTTTGAATAATTTCATTCGTTCGAAAGTTTGTTTTTGGTTTGAAGTACGAAGTACAGATTCATGAGTAAGGCGCATATCCCGACTTTTCCCGTTACGGAAACAGGAAAAACGGGATATGCGCGTACGAAGTCGCGGGCAAAAGCTATCCATAATAAATTATCCTGCAAATTTTTCAGAGTTCTTTTAAGGTTTGAACCCTGTTACTAAGCCTCCACTGTTCATCCGTCTGTCTGTCAATGGGCTTTGATCTCATAAACCATAATAGTAGAATGTGAAGTTTTCACACAGTGTGTATTTCTATAACCGTTATAAAAGTAAAAAAAGTGGGCCCCTTCATTTTTATACCCTGACAAGAAACGATATTTTTCGTTTTTTGAAACGAAACCTTTCGTGCGTAGGTAAGACTTGAACTTAAAAGGTTGACTGGTAGAGAATGCTTTGATGCATTAAGTCCGCCCATATACCACTAATGTACATTAAGTTTAAATAAATAAACATGGCCAGTTTTGTACTATTTTTGGTCAATACGTACCTATTCGTACATCTACTTCAGTTCCCAAAGGAAATTCTTGAATATTTCCAATAGTCAATCTTGTACTGCTTTTGAGGAGAAAGAACGTTGAAAAATACACCCGGGTGACAAATCAACTGGTATCAAACCTTCTTATGTATCCGTTTACGTAACAAACCGTACTTGCACTGTTCCACCAATACTCTTTTCCAACTCAATTTGACGTAGTAGATAGGTATGTATTTTATTCCAAAAATATGTAAAAAAACAATAACTACATTCGAAAAATCATGTTTTTTTTCGGGAGTAGACAGTGCGGCAACATACTTTTTTTTATTTTTTATTTTTTTAACCATGGGAAATCTTCAAATCACTTCTTCCACTCTGAGTGGAGCGGAAGGGCTTGTCAGACTGTAACTGACTAAAACCCATCCGTGTTCCTTCTAAAGCCCTTTGCGTTCCAGGGCCGCGGTGACTCTTTCGAACAAATTCCGCAACCCTGGCAGACCTGGCACCATCCTTACGTACGTATACGTCACATTATACCAGACTAAATCAAAACCAAAATGACGGCATCATCATCTATACCAAATTAGATCTAACGTGCAAAGTAAACGAACCAATATTCAAGGATGGAAACTGTCTCGTTTGTCAAATAGATCGCAGCATCAGTGTGGTAGCCATATACCGATCCCCTTCTTTGTCTACTAAAGAAAAATTTAATAACTTTATTAGCAGCCTAAATGACGTATACGCTAACTTAAGAACTCAAAACATTATTTTGGCGGGGGACCTTAATATCGACATAAGCACGGCCTCAACTGATCCTTTTCGTGAAGAATACCTAACGTTTAATGCCTCACATGGCCTGTTTCCCTCGCATTCTCAGCCTACTAGAGCTAAGTCGTGCCTCGACCACTTTTTCGTAAAATCAGATTCTCCTTCTACAACACTCATTTTGGAATCTCACATAACCGACCATCAGCCCATTACTTTATGTCTCAATAAAAACATCTCTCACAATCAACACCTTAACACTAGAACATGCACTTGCTATGAAAGTATCAAAACGGATTTAGAAAACACCAACTTCTCTGAAATTTTAGCAGTTACCGACGCAAACGTTGCATCTAATATGCTTGTCACACTCCTCTCAAACTCAATTGCGAAACACACTAGGACATTAACAGTATCCAGAAGCAAACGAGTTCTAAAACCTTGGATGTCACCGGGTCTCCTAAAATGCATTAGAAATCGCGATAGACTTCACTCAAAGTCCAAAAAAACACCTGGTAATATGATCCTAAAACTAACATATACGCGATATCGTAACTTCTGCAATAATCTCCTTAGTAAATTAAAGCTCGATTTTAAAAAATCCCAAATTCAAAATGCCGGTAATGACCCTAAGGCCCTGTGGAAAGCCATTAGAGACATAACAAATACTCAGAAGACAAAAAATAGTGCAAAAGAACTTTTGAAACTATCTGACAACCCAAAAACTTCTATTAACCGTGTCTGCACCTACTTTAAAGAGATCGGTAAAAATTTAGCTGAGAAAATTTGTAACAATGCCAACATTAATAAAAAAAAATACCTCTCTACAAGAACTTGAACAAAACAGTCCATCCGGTTCACTGGTCATCTTGGAAGTCACAAACACCGATATAGAAGCATTAATCTTAGAACTTCGTCCTGGCAGCGCTACAGGGTGGGACAATATTCCCTCTCAAGTCCTCCGACAAAATTGCCAGGTACTAACACCTGTAATATCTCACATATGTAATCTAGCCATAAGTAGTGGCGTTTTCCCAGAAGTCTTTAAGAAATCGCTTATACATCCTATTTTTAAAAATGGTGATAGGGATTGCCTTAACAATTATCGCCCTATTTCAGTGCTCTCAGCCTTATCTAAGATCTTAGAGAAAATACTGAATCAAGCACTGAAAACGTTTCTAAAAAAATATAGTATACTAGCACCAAATCAATATGGCTTTCGCCCAGGTTTATCCACAGAAGACGCTGGAACGGACTTGACCAATACCGTTGTTGACAACTTAGATGCAAAAAATAGGTGCTTATGCATCTTTCTAGACCTCTCAAAGGCATTCGACACGGTGTATGTCCCTATCCTTTTGGAGAAACTACAAAAGCTAGGAGTAAGAGGTTTATCCGGAAAAATTTTTAAAGACTACCTCACAAATAGGAGACAACGAGTCAAAATTGAGAGCTATTTTAGTGATGAAGAAACAGTGAGTTATGGTGTGCCGCAGGGTAGTGTTTTGGGCCCCACACTTTTCCTCCTATACATAAACGATCTCTGCTCACTCCAATTACCAAATACTAACATCTTTACCTACGCAGATGATACTGCTATCCTTGTTTGGGGTCCAAATTGGGAAACTGTTAAGGAGCGTGCCGAATACTCACTTTCCAGAGTTATGAACTGGCTAACAAATAACCTCCTAACACTAAATCTAACAAAGACCAACTACATAGCATTTTCCCTCAGCAAAATTACCGACCCTGCCGAAAACTTCTATATTAAAGCTCACACTTGTGCAAATTGCAACGAATGCGACTGTCTTGAACTTACGCGGGTCGAAGAGGTAAAATACTTGGGCGTATTGATTGACCACAGACTGAAATGGAATAAACAGATAGATTTAGTAACAACAAGAGTAAGGCGATTGATATAATTATATCTTTAAATCCCTACGAGATGCCCTATCACATGACAAGCTAAAATTAGTCTATCAGTCTCTATGTCAGTCTGTAATACAATATTGCATCACGGCCTGGGGTGGCGCAGTTAAAACGCACCTTATTAAATTAGAAAGGGCACAACGAGCCGTTCTAAAGGTAATGACCAGGAAACCTTACAGATACCCGACTGTGAGCCTATATTCAAACTGCAAGGTCCTCACAGTTCGTCAGCTGTTCATCTTGAAAGCCGTTCTCAAAAAGCATCGAGATGTGCCCAACCCTAACTCAAATAAACGCACTTTATCATCTGTATGCCCTCGTGTGGTTTGTAGAACCGCTTTTGCAAAAAGGCAAACGCGTAGTACAAGCGCTAAACTATACAACGATTTGAATAAGAAACTTAATATCGTTTCATTAAATAGATGCAAAGTTAAAGTGAAAGTTACTGAATGGCTACAACAACTTGACTATCAAACAACCGAAGACCTTCTTAGCTATCTAATATAAATTCCACTGATTCCAATTTATCCACTCGTACGCAAACACATACACTCCCTCACACACACACTCACACACATACACACACACACATACACACACACACATACACACACACACATACACACTCCACGACACACTATCAACCACAGACTCATATACTCGTTTACTAACACAAATCTAAAGCGTATTTAACTTAACAAACAGCGACCTTATGTACAAATAGTATTGTGTACCTTTTGCTGCGACTGAACCCTGTCTCCCAAGATACAGGCCCCTGGCCTAGTTTGGGATTCAGTATCAGTACATATATATTGTAATAAACATCCTAAGACTGTTCAAACTTAAGTACCAATGTTGCATTTTTTGTGTCAATAAACAATTTTTATTTTTATTATTTATTTTTATTTATTTATTTATAAGTACTCATTTTGTTTCAAGCTTCATAAACTGCATGTTACAAATGAAAGGTTCAATCTAGCTTTAAGCAATTACTGTATGGTATCAAGTACTTTATAATTAAAAAAACATTTTTAATGTTTCTGAGGAAAGGACATTTTTATAGGCCGTTGGTTGATAAAAGGAACCCTAGGGTCAGTTATAGGATACTCTAATGCGACCGAAGACGTTGGCACAAGCTAGTATACATATGTATTTAAATAATTTTTCAACACATTTGCTAAGAAATGCAATTACGAAGCCTGTATACATTGTTCGAAAGTTAAAAATTACGAACCATTGAATGGAACGTGCGGTAAAATAGGTACTCTCGTCTAAGTACCTATTTTACCGCACGCCGCATTAGACGGACATATCATAGGGATAAAATATTGATTTCAAACAGTAATCTGGTCAGAAAAATATTCTAAAAGATGTGTTATTTATTTAAAACGGGTGCTCCCCGAGGTGTTCTGAAACCGGGTCTCGGGTAGAGGCTTACAATTTTCATATGTATTTTTTAGACGAGACCTGGTAGGTATATTTGTATTTGGGTCGATGTAACGGTAGAGAGAGGCGAAACTATGAATTTATCATGTACCCGCACGGGTACTTTCTTCAATTTCAAATATTATATACATAGGTATCTACTAACAATTTTTTTTTTTTTAAAGGATGGGAATTTATCAAATGACTTATTCCGCTCTGGGCCGAGCGGGTGTGTTAGACTCTTACTGACTAAAACCCATCCGTGTTCCTTATAAAGCCGTTTGCGTTCCAGGGCCCAACCCTGGATACTTCCCTACTTACTAATATTATAACGGCAAAAGTATGTCTCAGGTCTGTCTGATTAAAACATCTTCACGTCTAAACAATTCAAGAGATTCGGTTGAAACTTGGCAGACGGGTAGACCATATCTTGGAATAGGATATTTTAAATCACGAGAGTATGCTCCCATGGAATAGTTTTCGACTATTACACGGGCGAAGTCGCGGGCACAGTTAGTTTTATTATTTAAAACTGAGAAACCAGTAAAATACAGCTGCTTTCAGAAACGCCTATAGACATATCTAATACCTTTAAACGAGAAATTCTTTTATATAATCAGAATCTCGGAAACGGCTCCAACGATTTTCATGAAAGGCGAACGGCAGGGTTGTATGGGAGTTTCGTACACCTAATAAAATATCGTGTTTTGGGATATTTTTTGTTTTAATTGGTAGTCAATACGATAGGCAAGCCCTTTTAAAATTCTTAGATTTTTAGAAGTTGGGACCTAAAAGTTATAACCAGTTTTATTTTTGAGGTTATGTCCCAATAAATATTATTACGTGTAGGCACATAACATTGTTTTGGTGAAAAAGGATATGTTCTAGATAGCTGGTGCTATCTTTGTAGTGTTTTGCTTATCATTAAGTTGGCAAATTGACATGAGAATTGTAACTATTCAGTAGGGTCATACTATTATATATTCTGTGGTAGGGTGCTTAAGGAGAGACCTACGTCCAGCAGCGGTCTGCAATAGTTTGATGATGATGATGAAGTGCTGATGGAGTTTTGAGTGTTGGTTTGTTTTTGTAGGAACTTACATATTTTATTTAATTGTTCTTATAATTACTTAATCGATGCTTAATTTTATTTCATCTAAGAAAGGGGCAGGTAGCTCAACTCAACGTAAAAATTACCAGATAATTTGCTTAATTGCTCAGATGCATTTACAAACCACAATCCAAAACAACAGCAAAGAACTGAACAGAGACTCGGAAAGATTTTCCTAACCTGTCAATAAAATAATTGCCAATACAAAAAAAAAAATTGATGGCGAAAATAATTCCTATTATTAAATGGTTAATTATTAAGATTGTATGCAATAATTATTCATTGTAAGGTATAATGTATAATTGGTTAATTATATTTACTGTTATTTCTGTTTTTAAATATTACTTAAATCTTTTAATTGCTATAATTAATTAATCCGGACTTCTAAAAATACTAATGTTACATGAAAATTAATGGTTTAGTTGCCTTAATAAGTGGTACAAATTCTATCACAGAACTACAAAAAAAGTATGTTGTACGAATTCTGCCGTTCGCCTTTAGTATGCACAGGGGTTTTCGGGGGCGATAAATCGATCTAAAACGTTTACCAAAAAACAAAATCAAGCATGTATATAGAAATGACATAAAACTAGCGGATTAGGAACTTGTAAGAGAAGATGAAGCGGGAAGATGAAGCTATACAGAGTCAGGTGGAAGGCAAGAGAGCAGACGGCCGATCAGCAACTCGCTTTACTGACCTAATACATGATATTTATTTTGCAAGTAGGTTAAACATAACACTTTTACACGTCAATCTTTTGCGGACATTTTAAGCTAGACGAGGCCGGTGTTTCCTAGCTGACTACCTTGAGAAGAAACACCGAAACAAACTCAAAGGTCGAAATCTGTTTTAAAGTCCATACAATCCGTACTGGTCAAATGTTATGAAAACCATGTGGGTTAATGTCTGAAGTGGTCTTTTGAGGAAAGTGCCACACAGATTTGAGTGGAGCTGTCCAGAAAGTGCATGAATTTGTTAGTTATCGTGTAGCTCAAACTTGGTACTTTAAGGAGCTCAACTAACGAACAATACCAAAGTAAGGACATTTGGGTAGGCCGCATAAAAAACTCAAACTGCCAGACTAACTAAAATGAAACCCAAATATGGCGATCTACATGGTCTTCACATTCACAATACGTTATATGAGGACCATGCAGATCAGTGTCTGAAATGGTCTTTTGAGGAAAGAACCACACAGATTTGAGTGGACCTGTTCAATCAGTGCAAGCCTTGGTCAGTAGTCGAGTAGCTCAACTTAGAAACATTAAGGAACTCATCGAACCGACGAACAATGCCAAAGAAGGGACATAGGTAAAAGTACTCAAACTGCCAGACATCGTTAAAAATACTTGAAAGAAAAAAGATAATAATAATAACCCATAGTCCTCATATTGAAAAATATGCTACCGATCCTACCAAGGCCCAGTGTACTCGCAACGTTTCTAACATGGCAGAAATAGAAGTTAAAGCAGCTGTCATTATTAAGCCACGAACTCCTGTATGAGAAGGAAAAGAACCGGTAGATATATCTGAATTTTCTTAAAGATTTCGCAGCGGTCGCAAACATTTTTAAACACAAAGTAGCTTCAATGTATCACGCTTAAAATTTCTTGAATATCGTATCTTATGTCTAATGACTCATAAACGGTGAGATAACGCCATTTTACGACTACCCGCAATACTTTATGTACTAAGTTTTATTAAAATGCATTTGATCTGTACTGAAATACATCTATCTATGTTAATTTTATTTTTCTTGTTAACTGATATAAATTGTAGAAAGTAGACGTAAATTACCCGTCACGGTGTAATTTTGTAGGAATTTCGAGTTTTATAGTTACAGAAAAAATGTTTAAAAAAAATGTTCTGCCACAGGAATTCTCAAACATTCAATTTTGCTATCAAATGTCAAATTTATCAAACGCAGATAATTTTACATATTGTCATCAGCAAATCACAAATTGATTTTTGAATTTCCGTTCTAGAAACTGGATGTTAGTCACGCAGAAACAGCTTATAGATTCAGGTCAAGTCGACCACACAAGTAGACCGGTTTTAACGAATTCCGAAGTATTTACGGAATAGGATAAAAATAAGTTCATGTGGCGAAGCTTGAAGGAGATCTGTGTCCAGTAGTGAACGTCTTCTAGCTGAAATTATATACGTAAGAACTCACCTGTGAGCCAAGTTCCATTAAAAGGCTTATAATGCTCTCCCAAGACATCGTGTAGCGTGGGTCGTCTGCCTCTGACCCTGCCGCCATCGCCCGCAGGGGTCAGCAAGGCGATGCTGAATACGATCAGCCCCAGCACCGCTGCGATGACCAGCAGAGCGATCAGGATACCTCGCCAGTTTCTCTGGGTTGGCGTCGCAGCTGCCAATTCCTGGAAAGAAAAGAAATTGCTATTTAGTTAAGGTGATTAAATAGTTGAGAAAAACGAACTCAACGCTGGGCCACAACCCAAAATCGTGAGTGTTGCAGTCCTTAGCTTAAATAGTAATAGGCCGGTTATGTTTGCTGCATGCCAGATGAGAATCGGGCGAAAAGAACTACCCGATTAGTCCCATTAATTGAGAGGCGACAACGCCACAGACGAAGGTGCCGATGGAGGGCTGAACTTAACTCACTCAGGAGACGTTAGCCCTGGAACAAAAGAGCATAGACAGATATTCTTGAGGATGCCAAAGCGGTGGTGGCCGATTTGTATTTGTAACTTTCTTTTGCACACCTTATAAATGTTCTGTATGGTGTCCGACGTAAAAGAATAGCACCATCCCATCACTTCTCATGGGTGTCGTAAGAGGCTACTAAGGGACTCACCAGAGAATGGGCAGCAGCATTCTCTGTGCATTGCAATAGCTACACTCCGATCGCCAACCCGCCTGCCAAGTGTGGAGATTATGGCAAACTTCCCTTTGGGCAGGGAGTGTCCACGGTCTGTTTTTGATTCGAACCCAAACAGGCATTTCATATAAATACCGTGTTACCCAATTTATGGGCCACTCCACGTAAAGTACTGGTATTCAGCTGAATCCGGCTTGACTGGAAGCCGACCCCAATATAGTTGAAAAAAGGCTAGGACGATAAATAGCCTTCAAAACCCAGTAGTAAAATACCCTTTAGCAAGACTAGTGTCACATTTTCTGGCTTACGACTTCAGAGCTATACAGAGCCGCTATACTAGTCCAATTCCTGCGGGAATGTATGAGTCTGTCGACAAGCACTTAGGCCTGATGTACACTGGGGGACTGACCAATTAGCAATGCCGGATTTAAGCACCTCCGATATAGTCGGGACGTTCAGCTTCCGACATGCATATGTAATAGGTATTAGTTTATTTTTTTGTATGTTTAATTTGTGTATTTCATCTATGGGCCTTAGTTACCTGAAAATAAAGAATTATTATTATTATTTCCTTTATTAATAGTATAAACACATTTTATATAAATTACATTTTTAAATATTAAAATACATAGATATAAAAATATTTAAAAATATAAAAAATAGTAGCCCACCGGTATCGGGAACAGGGTCCAAGCTACCGGTGGTCAGGGCCCCTGAGAGAGGAACCTCCTAACTATGCGAGCCGTGTCCAGGAGTACTGCTTTATGGATCAAGCCCTTGATCCAGCTCCCCAACGAGAGCCTCTTTAGATGTTGGTCGAGGCTCTTGGCAATTATGCCATTGGCCGTCACGACTATCGGCACAATTACTGCTGTGTTCACATCCCACATGTCGACAATCTCGCGAGCCAAGTCAAAATACTTCGTTTGTTTATCTTTCTCAGTCTTCACGAGGTTCTCGTTATGAGGGACGACGACGCTATATATTATTAAGTTGTTTGGCAGTCGTTACGGGTATTCAAAAGCCTGGATGTTGCAGTTGCTGGGATGTGAAGGTCGGATAGGGTTAGAAAATATTATGGGATATAAATTTTACACCTATTTAATTAACCCTCCCTTAGTTTAAAATAAGAATATGCATGTCAGTTCTGTGATAAAACATGTTTTCTTTCTTTTTTAGGGTTCCGTACAATATGGAAAAATGGAACCCTCATAGGATCACTCGGTTGTCTGTCGGTCCTTCTATCACAGCCGTTCTCCGAATCTACGGGACCGACTCGGTTGAAATTTGTCATACATATTTATTTATTTATTTAGATTTAATTACTCTCTGCACTTACAGTACGAACCAACACGTACAGAGAGTCATAATCTAAAAAGAGACAAGTTACACACATAGCTATTAAAAATTATATTAATTATATTTTATTATTATTTAATTATTTTCCAAAACTAAAAACAAATAATTAATTCCTGGAAATAATAAACAATAGTAATAATCAAATATTAAAAATAAGTATGTCAATCATAAAAAACATTTAAACACTAAAACAATCTTTGAATTTCTTTAGGATTAGACGCACGCTGGAGTGGAATATGTCCACATCCGGATGCTGAGCAGTCAACGTATTGAGCAAAGACACCGCCTGATTTGTTGCCGCGTATTGTGCGGTACGAGTTCGGGCTCTGGGAGTTGGGACATATAAGCTTCTGTGACCCAAACACGGACATGTAACGAAACTAAATAAATTTTGAAAATGGGTTCATTTTTGGGGGGAAAACAAGAAAACTTAAAAACGAAGTTTTTCCAAATTACCGTGTGATGCATCAAATGGAAGTATTACGAGGGTTTCGAATATATTTTTTTTATAATTTAAAAATAAATAGCTTTGAAGTGATTCAAGAAATTAAATGTATAATTACCCCTTCGAGGAGTAATTAGTACTATTGAGTATAAAAAAATACATATTCTTTATCTATAGATATAGATGGCACTGCCGAAACTACATCCGCGGCTAATAAAACGACGACTCAGCCTAAGTAGAAATAACCTCAGAATAATAATAGGGACAATCACGGGCCATTGCCCCCTAAACAAAAATCTCTTTTACATAGGCGCCACGGACAGTCCAACCTGCAGGGGCTTTTTTGACGACGAAGAATCAGCCACCCACGTCATCCTGGAATGCGAGGCGTGGCTACCCAACGTGTAGAAATCTTCGGAACGGTGAGGTCAGTCTGCGAAGCCTGTGAAGCTCCCAGGAAACTTCTGTGCTTCTGGGCAGAGCTAGGCTGGCTAGCCAGGACACCTACGCACAACGGACCGAATGGGAGTCTAAGTGGAGAAATGGAGGGAGAGAGATTCGTTCGGAACCCTATGCACGCGGGTCAGACTCGAAAAAAAAAATCTGTCGTTGATCCGTTATTTGTCTTTCATTGGTTCGGCTTCTACGAGGAATCGGTCCATTAATTTCGAAGAAAATTTGAATGTGAGTGAGCCTAAATGGTTCCGTTTTTAAACCCTAATGAAGGAAATAAACATCCGGCTCGTTGATTTCTGAACAATCTTTTCTAGCTCATACTAAATGCACAAGCCACAAAAATAAGTTCTCTGCCAGCCAACAACTATTAAGGACCACGAGAAAATCTTTTAGCCATCTACGGCTATTTTTGCCTTAGTAGTGGCCTTATAGAAGGTTCAATGAGCAAGCCACTACGTCAAACTGTCCGTCATACTTATCTCGCCGTTAAGCCCTGAGCCAACCAGAAAGGACAATTAGTGACTAATTGACATACCTGGAGTGCTTCCGACCATAACGTAGTGCGGTGAGCATGCCCGTCACGCGTCAATCCAAGCTGACCAATTAGAGCAGCCGATAAGCGTCCAGTGCGGTGGCGACACTGCATCGCAGCTTTGTCATTGGTTCGTTTAGATTGATGTATGCAGCTTAACTATTTTCATTTATTGGCTACTAGCACTTCGAACGCGACTTCGTCGGCGCGGATTTGGTAGAAATCATTTTACTCCTTTTCAACCCTTCTTTTTTTTTAAGGATGGGAAATCATCAAATGACTTTTTCCGCTCTGGGTGGAGCAGTGTTAGACTCTTACTGACTAAAACCCATCCGTGTTCGTTCTAAAGCCCTTTGCGTTCCAGGGCCGCGGTGATTGTTTCACAAGCCCGCCACACATTTCCACATGTCATTTCACACATACACGCAATTAGTGTTGTCTCTGTTTATCATGCATGTATTTTAAAACGCTAACAACGCCGTAATTTTTTGAGATAAAGAAAAAAATACAACGTTTAACAGAATAAACGCAATACCTGAAAAGGGATCATTGTACTCATCATTATAAACAACGTTTACTATGGGACCACTCCAATATCGCGAAAAGAAAAACAGCTGTTCAGTACATTTTGTCGAGTTATGCGTACAAAATGTATGAGGCAGACGATTTTTTTTCGCGATTTTAGTGTTTGTTCATTATAGTTATTTAGTTTATACTTTTCAGGTATTGCGTTAATTCTGTTACACGTTGTATAACTTTGCCTTATCTCTAGGTTTTAAAAATGCAATAAAACATCCATCCACATGACCATATTGAGCATGACATTTATTAACCCGATTTTCCAATACAGTAAGGTACAATGAAGAACCTATTCATTATCGATAATTTTGCATCATCGATAAAAATACTTAAAGGTAAGTACCTACATTGAACCATATCTATGAAGTACCATTCATATTATGAATACTGTGAAGGGGACCCATGCAATATAAAACGTTCCATTCATCAGGCCTCGGATTCAAAATGAGGTTTTTGAACGGATCGTGCACCCATTGAACGAAGTTTTTATTTGAATGGACTGTTTTGAATGAGAACTGCTTCAATACGCTCTTTAAATATCAAAATTCCAACTCGTATTCCTAGGCATAACACTTACGATTTATTCTGTATCACTAGCTCCAAAACCAACCTCGGTCATTACGCCGCTGTGCCGGGACTTTGTAGGCAATATAATACTTTGGCTAAAACTACGGACCTAGACATCTGTTAGGTCTTTGTCGATGTTTGAGTGAGTTGATTTAATATTAATGTATAATGATTATTTTTTATTGTGTTCCCCTTTTTATTTTATTTTGCGCTTTTTAAATTGTTTGTTTAATTTTGTTTTGTTTCAATTATGTTTTTTTTTAAGAATTCATGTCTTGCTGGAAGTGATTTAAATTCTAAATATTTTATTCTTTTTTAATAATTTAACTTTGTTAGCTTAGTTGTTAACTGCGCATGCTGTGGTCTCCTGTAAGTGAAGGAGTACACCTACTCAATATTAATTGTAATTTGTCATTTATGTGTGTGTTGTGTATATTCTTTTTTGGAGATCCTAAGTAAATAAATAAATAAATAGATAAATAAATAAATAAATAAAAAAAAAAAAATAAAAAAAAAAAAAATAATAAATAAATAAATAAATAAATAAATAAATAAATAAATAAATAAATAAATAAATAAATAAACAAATTAATAAATACATTTGAATTGGGCGTTCATTTCCAACATCTTTCAGAGTCCCTTTATTGTTTTTCGGTCACGCATGAGCATCTGATTCGCGTTAACTTTCGTCAAGTTGTTGTCGAATTCCAGTCTCATCAATTGCAGCTGAGTACCAGTATTTTACAGGGAGCGACTTTCTATCTGACTTCCATAAATACCCCATTGAGGACTGGTGTCAGATTTATCTGGCTTCTGTCTACCCAAAAGAACTGTCAAAGGACTGCAAAAAAACTGGCCTAGTGCAAGTTGGATCTGCACACGAAGGGTTCCGTACCATAATAAAATGCCGATAAAAACATGTTTCTTGTATGGGGGCTCCCTTTAATTTTTAATTGTATTTTATTTTATTATTTTTTGGTATAGCGGCAACAGAAATATATCATCTGTGAAAATTTCAACTGTCCAACTATCACGGTTCATGAGATACAGCTTGGTAACTAACGGCCAGACGGACGGACAGCGGAGTCTTAGTAATACCCGTTTTACCCTTTGGGTACGGAACCCTAAAAAGGACGCCGGGACCAATGGCTTACCGAGACACCTCCGTGCCTCGGTAAGCCATTGGTCCCGGCGTCCTTTTTAGGGTTCCTGTGTATGTGATGGATGTATGTGATGTCTATGTAACGGATAATAAACAAAAATCGAAAAGCAAAAGTTAAAAGCAGAAACGATTTAAATTACTCATTCACCAATGCCCATTATCCATTATCAATCAACTTTCGGGACCGAACGGCATGAAATGAATCTGAATAAATCAATCATTCATTTAGCGCCGTAATAAAACCGGCCAATTATTGTCATTGTTGATTTATCAATTCATCAATCAATTTGTCATAACGTTTTTAATCTCCGAATGGTTAGGCAGAAGTGTAGACATACAACGCGTAACAGAATAAACGCATAACCTGACCCCTTTTCAGGTATTGCGTTTATTCTGTTACACGTTGTGTATCGCGGCCACATTACGCCAGTAAGTTTAAGTCCAATAACGTGAGCCTATTGATATGAACCGAGTACAAATCCCAACGCAGGGTGACGCTGAGAATTTTCACCAAGTGTGCATTGTGGTAATCTCTTTCTCTAAGTATTCATTAACACATTACAAGTGTACAAACACATTCATACACATTGTTATAATATCTTCCTAACTTTGTTTTTAATTTTCAGTAACATTTGCTTCATGTTTCAATTATATCTGTTTTTTTTTTTTACTTTATTTATATAAATGTGTATATACTTATATTAGATTGACCACTCGTCCTTTGAAAGGTTCATTAGAAAACCATTGCCAGACAGCATCAGTCTGTCTGACATATCGCTGAAATGGACCTTTTTAGTGCAGCCGTGAGACACACACTTAGTTCTTAGCATACCTACATTTTTTTATTTCTATGTACCGTGCGTGTTTCATGTAAGTGCTAAATCAATATTATTCTTTCTTTCTTATTCTTTCTTTAACCTCTGGAAGTGATCCGGTAACGAAAACTATGATACTAAGTCAAAGTCAAAGTCAAATTCAAAGTCAAAGTTAAAGTCAAAACGTTTATTTCAATTAGGCCATTAAACGGCACTTTTGAACGTCATCATTACAGTACTGAAAGTTTAACTACCACTAAAAGCCATAGGGTATTTTTTATCCCGGAATAATGCTCGGTTTCTGCAGGATAGCCTCGGGAGAAAAGCCTCGTTTCACATAACCTGGAATGGGCACTTACAAGATGTCAGAAGCTAGGTGCACTAGAGCGCTTTATATAGGACCCTGTTTCAGCACTAAAACAAAATAAAATATGACTAGTGTCAAAACACTTAATGGAAAGAAAAAAAAAACCAAATCGGTCCAGCCATCTTCGAGTAATCGGGAAATATACATAAAAAAAAATTATAGAAAAAAGGTTCCGACGAATTGAGAACCTCCTCCTTTTTTTGAAGTCGGTTTAAAAACGACCACAAATGGCAGGGGGAAATCAAAAATCAAAGGGCTCGAGCAGACGATTCCAAAACTGTAACAGTAAGAAATAAAAAAAATTGTATCAAAAACCCACCCGCAAAAATGAAACAAGTCACTTTTCAAGCAGTCCGATGTCATTGGTCATGACATCAAATCAGCGACTGAACTAAAATAAACGCTAGCAATTGCATCTGACTGTTTGAATATAATATGTCACCGGAAAATAAAAAAAACTCCGTAAGATGATATAATAACTTGAGAGATTGTAAACTCTCGATAAATGGCCAACTGAACATTTGGAATACTATTTTACGTATCAAAATTTGATAGTCTATAATCTCGTGAAGTCATTCCGAGAAATTGACATAAACTGGCGACCAATCAGCTGTCTGGTCTACAATTTATCTGTTGAGTGGTGTGATAGTTAAATTGGAAACTTGGCTCCTCATTGGTCTTTGTTTTCTCTGAAAATACCAATGAGAGCTTTGTTTCCAGGTTTACTTTTACTCGAAAACAGATAAATTGTAGACTTGTGCTCTGATTGGTTGCTATTTTATTATAATCCACAATTTCTCGGAATGACTTCGCGAGATTAGACTATCAAATTTTGATACGTAAAATAGTATTCCAAATGTTCAGTTGACAATTTATCGAGTGTTTACAATCTCTCAAGTTATTCTATAATCTTACGGAGTTTGCTTTTTTCCGGTGACATATACATACATAGGCTAATAAATACACGATCCTAAAAACTAAATAATCTCGTCAAACACAACCGCCTCACTTCTGACTAATCTCACTCGACACGTCAACTGTGACTTATCTCGCCCCAAATCGGCGGGTCGACCACGAGGAATTGGCATCGTTTGTACCTGTCAAATACAGGCGCCTACAGCCATGTCTTGCGGTAGCTGTAAAAACCCATGCTTTACTACAAAGTTAACGGTTTTTGTGACGATTGTACCAAATTTAATTTATGGAAGGGAATATATTAACAGTAACCTAATAATAAATCAATAATCTATTTTCCTGTGTTTTGAATTGGATTGAAATGTTGTGTATTTTTTTAATGCCCTTCAGCAAGGCTTGGCTTCACCAAGGCCGGCCTTCACCAAGGCCGGCCTAGAAAGGACGGAACGATGACTTGGACGCGCATCATGAAGGCTAGTTCGAGGGAGTTCGATAAGTGTATATGGAAAGATATGAAGTATGAAGCCGTGAAAGAAATATGTTTCTTGTGCGAGACGGCAAATAAATAAACATTTTTGAAGTGAAACTTCTTTATCGGCGTTGGAAAAAAAATTACCGTCACATTTCTCGGTTACTCGTCACATTTTTCCGTTACGCGCCATCTTTTTCTTGTCCCTACCACGGTTGATTCGAAGAGTACTTTCTCCAGCGGAGTAGGGTTAGCATGCCGTTTAAGCGGACTTACTCCCACCACTAGACTTGACCGTTTTTTGTATTAGAGATAGTTGTTGTTTTTGTGTGTTGTTGTTGTTGTGTGTTGTTGTTATAGTTGTTGTTGTTGTTTTATTTTTACAAAGCAAAAATGAAAACAACAGTAGATAATTTTTCAAAAAAATAAGGTCATAAAGAAGTTTCACTTCTTACGTGTGTACACTAGTACACGCACACATTTTTATTTATTTTTCTGTTCAACACAAAGTATCGAAACAAAAGGGAACTTGTCCAAACTTTATCAATATGTTCGGTAAAAGCGAAGCCGTGACATGTTGTCAGTTTCTGATTGGCAGCCCAACATGTTTCGAACAAGCTCTTGAGAAAACTTCTGGGTACAATAAAAATAGCCAGGGCCCTTTGTTATTCAATGTGGAGACGACAATCCTAATCCTAACTATTATTTTAAATGCGATACTAAGTTTATTTGTTACCCTTTCAAGCCTAATGAATATTGTCTTTTATTTACTGTTTATAGGCACGCGTTTGACCACTTTCAAAGTCAAAGTCAAAGTCAAAACATTTATTTCAATTAGGCCATTAAACGGCACTTTTGAACGTCATCGTTTACAGTTCAGTAAAATAATAATGTTACATTAATAAAGTGACTCTACTGTCCATTCGGAAAGGTAGATTCTTATGGAGAAGAACGGACAAGAAACTCCATAGTTACTCTTTTCAAACAATGATTTTACAAAATTTGGAATACAAAAATTAATTTAATATTATGTGAGGATGCACCCAGAGTATGCTACTTATAAGAACAAAGTATCACCAGCAGAGGTACACTTATTAATTTCCTAAAGAAATTTAGGTAAAAGGTACTCACATATTTACAAACATTGGAACCATTAATTAAACAACAGTGTGTGAGTCAACAGAAAAATAAAAACACAAAAAAGAAACAGTAAGTATATCTATAAAGTTAATACATAAATCAACCAGTTTGACCTTCACCCTTGATTGTCCTATGGAGCAGGACCAGCATGTTTCCAAGCATTCTTATCCAGAATGTAATCTTCTATTTTGTAATATGCTTGTTCACAAAGTGTACTTTTAACATGAGTCACTTACCTTACCTGATGGCAAGCGATGATGTGGTCGACGATGAAGCACACTTGCCTAGAAGTAACTTGTTCACTCTTGACTTAAATGGTACAGAGATAGATGGGACACCGTGTTTCCTAGTTACCATTAACAGATGGGTGACCATCTCAACAGACCGAAAATCCTTTGTCGCACGTTAGCACGTTAAGCCGTTGGTCCCGACTGTCATTTGTAGATCTTTGGCAGTCGTTACGGATTGTCAGAAGCCAGAAAATCTGACACCAGTCTTGCCACGAAATACCGTGTTACCTAGTTAATGGGTTGTGGAGGTCTAGTAGGCAGCCGCTCCACGTAAAATACTGGTATTCGGCTGAATCCGGTATGACTGTGAGCCGACCCCTAATATAGTTAATAAATAAATAAATATAATAATAAATAATATCTTTGGACAACTCACACACGGTCATCTGATCCCAAACTAGGCAGAGCCTGTGCTATAGCAACCAGACAACTGATAAACATACTTATATATTTCTAAATACATACATATTATAGACAAATTACACCCAGACACAGAACAAAATGATCATGCTCATCACACAAAGATTTGTCCTGAGTGGGAATCGAACCCACGACCTCCGGTTTAGCAGTCAGGGTCACTAACCACTCGACCAACAGGCCAGTCAAAAAAGTTGGGAAAAGGCTAGGCAGATGATGAGATAGATGGTACTCTGGAGACGTTTAAAGGTTACTATAAAGGTAGTACAAAAATAAAAAGGAAACATTGGCTATACAAGTTCTAGGGTATCAAACTGAGACTGAACCAAAAGTAAGTAATTGCATCGTAATGTTGAAAAGTGACTTGTTTGAATTTTTTTAAATCTAAAGTTGTCTCTATTTTTTTTTCGCGATTTTTGTTTGGTCCCATCGTAAAAGTTGTTCTTAATGATGACCCCTTATGAGGTATTGCGTTTATTCTGTAACACATTGTATATATAGAATAGGGTAAAACCAGGATAGTTGCCACACTTTTTATAAAAAATATATAATTATTATATATTTAGTTAGTTGTCACTTTATTCATAAAACGGGTAGGTACTTTGGTTTATTATCTTCAAATTTGTGAAAGTAGAGAACATTATTTTTGATATTTCCAGAATATTGGCGATTTTTGTCGACCTCTAAATTTTATGACATCTATATAGTTGCCTAATCCATGTAAATTACGTTTAGGATAGGTGCCCCGCCAAGAAAGAAGATTTTTATCGCGCAAAACCTTTGATCGCACCTTGCCTTCCCATGCAATCGCACAGACACATGCAACACGGTCTACTTAGTTGTCGTTGTAAAGTCTCTCGATTCATCCGCGAAGCTAGAGTAATTAAAATCGAGGCAACTATACCCCTGGGGCAACTATCCTGGTTTTACCCTATACTTTATTGTGTACAATAAAGTGTGATGTGTATTTTTGGTGTCCCAAAAATACAACACAATAGCTGCATGAAATTAAAATGAATACCGTTTCGATAGATCGAAGTGGCACAGAAAGGATAGTAAAAAAAGGCTAATTCATCCCAATACATTCATACTGATATTATAAATACGTAAGTGTGTCTGTCTGTTACCTCTTCACGCTTAAACCGCTGAACCGATTTAGATGAAATTTGGCACAGAGATAGATTAGACCCTGGAAAAGGGCATAGGCTACATTTTGTTGCGAGAAAAGGGCTTGAAGTAGGGAATGAAAGCATGGGAGTACGTCATGATTGAAGATAAAATCATGAACCTTTGTATCAAAGGCGTTTGATAAAAAATTATATATATTAAAAGTTCAAACGTTTTAAAAAAAAAAAGTATCTTAAAAATAAAAATGGCTGCCCAACTATGCCACGCGGACGAAGTCGTGTGGAAAAGCTATGTATTATAAAATGGGTAAGTAACTCTGTATGTCTATCTGTCTCGTTTGTTATCTCTTCACGTTTTTACGGTTGATGGATTTGGATGAAACGCGGCTCACGGATAGACCACGGCCTTTTATTTTCGACTCTGACATGGGTTAAGACGTTCGCTGAATCGACCAATAGATTGAATTTAACTAGCTTTGCCCGCGACTTCGTACGCGTATTTCGCCTTCCTCGTGAATGTGTCTATCATAAAAATACAAAAATATTTTTGATATTTTTGTATTTGAACGCGCTAAAATCTGGTTGATAGTACCAGATTTTAGCGCGTTCAAACAAACAACTCTTCAGCTGTAATACCATATTAGTATTTGATTATTTGAAAGATTTTTCGATACTTGTATACTGTGGGTGTTTCCTTGAATTAAAAAAAAATCTCTGAATTGTTGCTCAGAATAACCCGCATACAACTGTGAAAACCGCAAGTAAATCTGCGCAGTATCTTCGGAGATTACCTTTAATAGACAGACACACAGAACGACAAAAAAATTCAAAAAATCTTTTTTTGTGTTCTATGTTCCTTTTGTATCGCCCTTAATCCATTTTTGGTAAATTTATTGAATGTACAGACACAACGGTTCCTACTGATTTATTATATGTATAGAAGATATATTGTATCAATAATAAAAAATAAAAAATTTCAATATATTGCCACCCATCCACGGGCCGACCTCTTCAAGTGTTGCTTAACCTTCGAGATCGACCCATGCGTCTGTTATTATTTAGCCACGACCTCCGGGTAGGTGTAAGGCTACGATCCCCTCGCGCCCTATTTAGTCTAAATTACTGTAACAATATAGGCGCCAGCTGTTGGCTCCCACGGGTATACACGTTTTTACTTACGAGCTGAAGGAGGTACGTAGTATTAACAGCGAGAATGGTTATTGTTGATTTGAAGCCGTTTGGAGCTGGGTTTAGGTAGGTTTGCCATCCGTCCGGGTTTCCCCGGACTTGTCCCAGTTTGGAGGACGTCCGGGGAGCGACCGTTTCTTGTGCAATTATACTTATAATGTATTGTTTTATTATTTTTAGACTTTTTTTTTTTTTTTTTTTTTTTAAGGATGGGAAATCATCAAATGACTTCTTCCGCTCTGGGTGGAGCGGAAGGGCGTGTCAGACTCTTACTGACTAAAACCCATCCGTGTTCCTTCTAAAGCCCTTTGCTTTCCAGGGCCGCGGTGACTCTTTCGAACAAATTCCGCAACCCTGGCAGGCTCTGGCCCTAGCGGGCCCCGTCCTCTATGCTGACATCTCTTTGAGGCGCGCGTGAAACACAACGCGCCATCGACCCGGGCCTGGTGGTGATCGGACAGCGAGCCACCCAATGCTCGCCGTCCGCAGGCCCGCGCCAACGGTGGCCGGGGATCGCCCTGCGACTCCCGACGCCCGGGGCGTCTTCTCCTGTTGCGGCGGTTGGGACGTAGGCCTTGCCTTTCCCTCGCGCCGTCCGCCTCCTCCTTCGCTAGCATTACTGCTTCGCAGAAGGAGGTGACCACTTCCCAAGCCTCCTCGCTCCGGACCATGGATTCAACCAGGGCCGGACGCGAGAGGTTGCCGCCGCCGATCGCCTCGACGAGGACACGGCGGTGCTCAGCCCAAGCAGGGCAGATCTCCACCGTATGCTCCACCGTGTCCTCCGGGCGATCCTCACAGTGCTGACACCCGGGCGTGTCCTCCCGCTTTATCCGAAATTATTTTTAGACTAGGTACTGAATTTTGTCTTAAGACAATAATATTTGGTAGTCAAGCCAAGGAATGCTTCAATAAAATATAAAAAGTTCAGTTATAAGTTATAACAATAATATCGATATCTTGAATGTGTTGGGTATGAGTTAAAAAATACTGGACAAGCGCGAGTTTGATTCGCGCACCGAGGGTCCTGTACAAACTCGAATGTAGGTAGTTCATAGTCTCGATTTATTCCGAGTATACAATACTTATAACTAGATATCGGAATAGGTAGACTATTTTTACCTAAAGTTCGCTGAAGTAAGTACATAGAGTTGATAATACCTCCTCTAAAATCTCGAAACATTTGAACAAAATTATTATATTGAAGAATCTTATTATGTTTTTCGAGTTCCGTACGTACTAAAACTGTTAAATTAAATAGCTTTGTTTTCGCACAAGTCTTTCTTCTTTTGATTCTTATTGGGTAACCAAAATTTTTGGAGTAATTTCGTTGGCTGAATTATTTTCTTGTAATTATCTAATGCGTTTTTCATATTGTTCCATATATGTATGTGTATATTAATAAGTCTAATTAATATAATGAACATTAATGTTTGTACACTGGCAGCCCTAAATCTATTTCCTTTCGTTCAGTCCATCCAAAAGTTGTCTGCAGTGATTGTCTTGCGCGATAAAACCGTCCATGGTACACTTGGTTTTGTAAATGTTTGTGCTTTGCGAATTATGAGATGTATTATGAATAATAATAAATAAATAAATAATACTGTTACGCCCCAGAATTAAAGACGGGTACATAACGACATTAGTTACTACTATCGCCATCTAGTACCGAGTAGCAGAACTAGTAGAGTCAAGCACGATCCTTCTAAACTTTTCTATGCTCTTATATATTCTAGGTTTCTCAACATCTCGTCAGTCGGGACAGGTATTTACGTGAAGTTTCTAGATGTTTCTACAGTAAAAGGTTCTGGAATTAACTAAAGCCCGATATAAGGACCGCATGGCCTCCGACCGCGGCAGTATTGGATATCCGATACGAGCGACAACTTCGAAAGAGATCTTCATCTGCGAATTAAAGTGATCATTACTACAATCGTGTTTTATAATTAGCGAGTTTAAAGTTGTTGTTTAATTAAAGTGTCATTTTTGGTTATCAACTGTTTTTACTGTAACAGACCCCAAGCTCGTAACAATATGTTCCCGTGTGGCAGCCAAAGATCGGAATAGGTAGATTGTATTTACCTTATGTTCGTGGAAGTAAGTAAAATAGAATTAATAATACCTTCTGTAAAATCCCGGAATCATAAATGGAATCATGACAATTAAAACCCGGGATAATAAAAACATGAACTGGACTTTGAGTATAGTTACAAATTATTGATTTGAAGAATCAAGACAAGAAAGAGTTGTGCGAAAACAAAGCTATTTAATTTAACAGTTTTAGTAGGTAAGAAAAACATAATAAGATTCTTCAATATAATATTTTTTTCAAATGTATTCAAAGCGCAATAAGTATTTGCAATTCCTTAAATCCCGGGATACAATCGTCATGTTTCGACATGATCGATATGTTCCGAGATTTTAGAGAAGGTATTATCAACTCTCTATGTTACTTACTTCCAAGAACATTAGGTAAATATATTCTACCTATTCCAATCTCTGGTGATAACTTTCAACTTTGACGCGGGCAAAACCGCAGGAAAAGGCTAATTTGTGTCGCTGCACTTCACGTAAATAATGCAGAGATAAGACTATCCTGAGCTATTGATAACAACCTATTATTGAAGCCTGTGTTTGGAGCCTCAGTTGAGATACTGGATTCCCGTGGAACGCAACTGTTTGTAAAAAAGTGTTAATCATCATTTTCTTTAGTGATTTAAAAAACAATTAAAGTAATATAGGGACCCGTTACAACGTTTGGAACATTCGTATTTATTGGTTAATACGACTTACTCGTCGATGACATTGATTTGGTTGAGGCACCTACAGTGAGTATATGTCAGCGATAAAACGAGCGCACCTGCTAGATAAAAAACCAGGAAAGCAGCTAGAAGAAGAAGCGATCCTGCGACTGCACATTAAACCACTCCATGATCTCAATATTCCTGATCCGAAAATGAAGAAGGAAGCGTTTGACACCATCGATTCTTTCATCAAATGACTTCAGCCACCTGTATGCTTAATCGCTGTCGATGGTTTAACACATTTTTTTCCAATTCTCAAGTCCTATTTCTCTGACTTGGGTGTTGAACTATCGTCTGACGTCAAATGCTCATGTGATTCCATGGCGTTTCTTGGGTGGAGTATTGTCGATGTCAACCTTAAAGTTTTTGAGCCAGGGAAATCTTGGACTGTATTAAAGCAATGGGAGAAAGAATTGCTTAACATGCGTAAAATAAACAATGACAATTCTATTTACACAAACTGTGAGAAAAAGGCAAAACGTTTAATAAAATTTGCACTAAAATACGCCAAGAGATTTGATATGGCTATCAGTCAGTATTACTGTGCTTTCTCTGACGTTTCCACTATTCAAGAGCCAAGACAGAAGAAGAAGAAAGAAAATAATTTAAAAAACAAAATTTGAAATGTTATACCGTTTGGGAAGATATGCGTCACATTTGCAAAGGAGGACTTGTTTAAGGTGAACCTTAATGAAGAGCTAAATTAAATCAGGAAATCTGTGGAGGAAATAGAGGAATGATTCCTAAAGAAAATGGACTAGCTTGAGGCACAAAACGTTGCAAAGATCCGAGTTCCGAACATTCAAAGGGGACGTAAACCTTGAATAGTAAAGAAGCAGATGACACAGTGCTCCAAAGTGGTTGATGTTGATTGGAGAGAGGAACTCGCCGTAAAGCTCTTATCTTGCGGACAAGGAGGATAGCAGAGCACTTGTATTGAAGATAATGAACAAAAAGCTGGCCCTGCCTATCATCACAGCATCTACCATCATAATTTGTTATTGACTGGGGCCATCAAACAAAGGACTCACAAAGAACAAGTAGCCGGCTTATATTGTTTGGGTTCTCCAATGTTAATCGTAAGTCTGCTGTGAAGGGCTCTTCGGTCAGGGTCAAAGATATTGTGACCCTGACTAAGAAGGACTGTTTTCGGAGTGTACTTCGGAGTGACTATATGCTGAACACAGGACCCTGGAACGCAAAGGAGGAACACGCACGGGTCAGTAAGAGTCTGACACGCCCTCTCTACACAGAGCGGAAGAGGTCATTTAATGATTAATGCAACCTTAAAAACGTAGGACGGATATTACCATACCTGGGGCTCGTTCTCGACAGCCGATGGAACTTCGAGGAGCACTTCCGACGTTTGGCTCCAAGACTGGAGCGGGCCGGGGCTGCCTTCAAGCGGCTCCTGCCCAATCTAGGGGGTCCAAACGCCTCCTGCCGGAGGCTCTATGCGGGGATCGTGCGGTCCAGTGCCCTTTATGGGGCCCCAGTGTGGGCACTGACGTTGAAGGGGCGACCTGCCCGCCAGCTCAACGCATCCCAAAGGGTCATGGCCATCCGGCTGGCCCGGGGATACCGCACGGTCTCCGGCGAGGCGGCGAGCCTCCTTGCCGGATTAACGCCATGGGATCTGGAGGCGAGAGCCCTCGCGCACGTTTACGCGTGGCGCTTGGAGGCGCTTCGCCGGGGCGAAACTCCGCTGCCACGGCAAATTGCTACGCGGCGGACGGAGCTCCAGCAGGATACCATGGCGATATGGAAACGGCGACTGTCGCAACCCAGCGCTGGGCACGCCACAATTGCGGCGATAAGACCCCTCTTTGAGGAGTGGCTGGAGAGGCGCTACGGCGTCCTCACCTTCCGCCTGACGCAGGTACTAACCGGACACGGCTGTTTCGGGAGGTACCTGTTTCGGATTAAGCGGGAGGACACGCCCGGGTGTCAGCACTGTGAGGATCGCCCGGAGGACACGGTGGAGCATACGGTGGAGGTCTGCCCTGCTTGGGCTGGGCACCGCCGTGTCCTCGTCGAGGCGATCGGCGGCGGCAACCTCTCGCGTCCGGCCCTGGTTGAATCCATAGTCCGGAGCGAGGAGGCTTGGGAAGCGGTCACCTCCTTCTGCGAAGCAGTAATGCTAGCGAAGGAGGAGGCGGGCCGCGCGAGGGAAAGGCAAGGCCTTCGTCCCAACCGCCGCTACAGGAGAAGACGCCCCGGGCGTCGGGAGTCGCAGGGCGATCCCCGGCCACCGTAGGCGCGGGCCTGCGGACGGCGAGCGTTGGGTGGCTCGCTGTCCGATCACCACCAGGCCCGGGTCGATGGCGCGTTGTGTTTCACGCGCGCCTCAAAGAGATGTCAGCATAAAAGACGGGGCCCGCTAGGGCCAAAGCCTGCCAGGGTTACGGAATCTGTTCGAAAGAGTCACCGCGGCCCTGGAACGCAAAGGGCTTTAGAAGAAACACGGATGGGTTTTAGTCAGTAAGAGTCTGACACGCCCTTCCGCTCCACCCAGAGCGGAAGAAGTCATTTGATGATTTCCCATCCTTAAAAAAAAAAAAAAAAAAAGGACGGATATTACCATGAGAACCCCCGATGGATCACGAAGATAAGCCCCAACTTAAACGTGTATTTTACAACTTACTGGGAGAGGGAGGTGACGCATATCTTTCGAACTCTTTCTGGTACGCAGTTTATTGTAAAATATTCAATAAAAACTTTTTGTTTTGATTTTTTATTTCAATCCGGTTAAACTGTAAGTCAACCCCAGAAAAAAGGCTAGGTAGATTGACGGATGATGATGTACTTAAAAATAACTGGAAAAGTCTTGAAAACAGCGTCAAATTTTTTCTTCAAAATTTATTCATCTACGTAACGTGCTTGTGTCTCAACAAGTTCATAATTTGGTATATCAAATAACCGCATTGCATAACAATCAAACAAACAATTTATGGACTTTGTAATTGGTCTGAAATAAAGATGTTTTTTTTTTATTGCAGGTACGGAGAACACAGGCTGCGATAGACGGACAAACATACAGATAGGCAGACAGACACAAGAGTAATTCTATAATATTTCCAATTTTTGTAGACGTTCGGAACCCTTATAACGCAAGAAAACAAATAAAGTGAATGGTTCAACTATTGACAGGGAAGAAATATAAAAGAAAACGTTTGCGTAACGAGATTACAATCAAGTAACACAAGGCAAAAAAGCTGCTGAAGAACCACTCTTCAAACATAAATATAATTTATGGATTATAAATATTTGCTCAAAGTAGGTATACTCTCCATCATCGCATGCGTGGTTGGATACATAAATTGTTTACACACATTATAGAAGCTAAATGTTTCTATAATGTATGTTACAAATATGCAGGCAAGTATTACAAGTAATTCTGCTGTTACTGAAAATATTACAAAGGTCAATTTTCAGTTTCAAACTCATTTCGTCGACCTCGCTTTCCATCTTGCAGTCGAAAACGCGTCTGTTTCCATCCTATCCGTGCTTCGGAAAGCACGTTAAGCTAGGAGTCTCGGCTTTCACTGCACAGGTGGCGCGAAACGCGCGGGCGCGCGGCGAGCGACTGACGCAGCGACACTTGGAGTTGCGTCGGTCGCAGCTGCGCGAGGTTCTGGTGGCGGAATGGCGGAACAGGCTTTCGAGCCCTTCCGCCGGCCTAATCACCATCGAGGCCATCCGGCCAGTGCTCGACCTCTGGCTCGGGAGAAGGCACGGCTCCCTGTCGTTTCGTGCGACGCAGGTCCTCTCGGGGCATGGCTGCTTCGGGAGGTTCTTGTGTCGCATAGGCAGGGAGCCGGCCCGCAGCAGGCGCATCGGGCGTCGGAAGAGGGCATACGGTGCCCTCTTCCGGCCCCCTTACTGGGTCCAGGGGCGGACTTGGGGATGTCCGTCGCCCCCCATTCATCCGGACCCGAGGTGGTGGCGCGTGGTGTTCCCGTGCGCCCCTCTTTGAGGTAGCGAGGGGAGTCAAACACCTCACTCCCCTCGCCGACGCGAGGTGGCCCGCAGTGGCGGGCTGGCACCAGCCGGGGATTGCGGAAGTCGCATACGTTCCCGCGATCCCCGGCGTAGGTGGGAGATGGAACACCGGGGTGGTTTTAGTCAGTAAGAGTCTGACAGAATCCTCAATCAGCCCCAGGGTGGAGGATTTCCATGAAGATTTCGCCCCGATATAAAAAAAAAGGAGTCTCGGCTTTCATTCAATTGAATCTTCTTCTTCATCCACCTGGGAACCGTTACTCGGGGTTGACTTTCCTCGTCCTAGGCGCCACTTATTCCACTGAAAGCATCGTCAGTCGATAGACCGCTCTTCTTCATGTTTTTCTGAATACACGTCATCCAAGAGGTTAGCAGTCTACCTCTCCGTTTCTTTTGTGTTCTCAAAGAAGGGCATTTTTTCATTGGATCCGGACTGAGATGATACTCTCTGGTACGCTACTAAAAATACCCTTCTGGCCATGTAATTTCTGCATTACATGACCGTACCATCTATTTAGTTTGTGGATAGGTGCAACTTCGAAACTATCTTGTATATACTGGTTACGAATTTTATCTTTGTGACGGCACCTGTCCAACGCAGCATGCGCTTTACTGTGATGTTTGTCAATGCGTTGATTTTTTGATAGTCATTATGGGTAGCCAGAAGCTAAAAAGTTTGGCAGTCTTGCCCACGGGTATCGTGATACCCAGAGCAAAAGAGACAGATTGACCTATACACAGTGCCATTTTAGTCGTCTTAAAAAAACGGCCTACTTAATGTACCCGACATAAACTACCACTAGGCGCGATTATTTCAAAAAAGTAATTTATTTAGATAATAGGTACAATAAAAATAAATAATGCATTATAATTATGAAACACCCTGGTAACAACGTTTACGTATAAAAACAATAATAATAATAATAATAATTTATTCGCAAAACACAGTTTGACACATGTTAAAGTACACATAATTGTTACTAAACAGAAAAATTAATTATAAAAACAGTGTGCTAGACATGGGTCAACAATACAAAATTTTATTTGGGTACAGTCAATACAAAATTTGAGCCCTGACTCCTAAACTAGGAAGATCCTGTATCTTAGGAGGCAGTGTCTTCGCAATAGTGGACGATTAAATTATGAGCGTACTAGCAGACTCGGATAGTCACAGACAAGATATAGAATAAACGGTAAGATATGTATAAGCTATACATGTATATATTTAATTAATTAATATTTTTAAGTAAAAACTAAGGTTTGCATAGAGTGTAAGTGAAGAGGGTATTTGTGTGGGTGTCGTGCCATGTGCAAGTGTTGTGTGGATGTGTGTGTAGGGCAGACGTGTGTGTGTGTGGTGTGGTGTGTCACCGTCACAATGTCACCGTTCCATTCCGCGCATTCTTGGAACACAAGGCTCGGACTGCGCTCGCCACAGGATGTTTCAAACTACGTCATACGTCATGATAATGAATTTCATTTTTATAATAAATCAAATGTTCATAAATATATATTTTTTTTAATGAATGTGTCATTGGACAGATGAAGTGGGCTGCCGTTGTAAGAGGACAAATGGCACCACGTAGACAAGCAGTGCAGAACAGAATGACCGCGAACAAGTTCGTCCAGTGCATCCCGCTTAAGAGTATCGACAGGTATCTCGCCGACTATTATTTATATTTAACTACACAGTAAACCCAAATCTATTTCCAAAGCTATAAACTTGCAACGTTTTGTTTATTTAGCGCGGACTTCAAACGATTGTATTGTTTCTATAGTGGCCGTACGTTAAACAGCAGTATTAACTTTAATGTAAATCAGTGGTTCCCAACCTTTATTTGACCCGGGACCACATTGATTTATTTGTTGTTAGCAGGGACCAGAAATCAAGAAGAAAATTGACAGAAAAAAACTGTAGGTACTTGTCTTAAAAAAAAAACTTACATAATAATATATCCTAAACAATATTGATATTCAAAACTTGTAGCATAAAACTATTACATATGTAATCGAAGATAATGAGCATTGTCATAGAAAACACAATATTTCTGAAAGACGCAAATCAAAATCAAAATCAGAATAAGTTTGTTGATGCAAACTGATTTTAAGCGTCTTTCAGAAATATTGTGTTGTTACATTTTTGAAGTGAAAAGATTGAAATTTTTAACCTTTCGCGGACCATATTTTAACCCTTCCGGATCACCAATGGTTCGCGGACCTCAGGTTGGGAACCACTGATGTAAATGATGGAGACTGTTCTATTGATTTTGACATGTTCTTTGTTTATATTTGCAGTATTTTTAATACCGTAAATAAATTGTATAATAAATATAAATAAGTATAATTCGATTCAAAATTCAAATCGCAGATGTAGGCAACGCAAATTGCATTCTCTCCTATCCTATGGAGTTGAAGATTTCCCATCCAAAAAATAAAATTGGTTGTCTGTAAAGTCGTTTTACGGACGATGGTTTAACGTGACAATGTCATAAAAAACATTGATGAAATGATCGTAACGTCACAATGAGCGTAACGTTACAATGGTTCATCCTTTTTCGTGCGTGCAGCCGGCGTTCATCGATTGGAAACATGCTGGTCCTGCTCCATAGGACAATCGAGGGTATAGTAGGAAAAGTCAAACTTGTTTTATTTACTGGTGTACTTTCAGGTTTTTAATATGTAATTTAACTCACACACTGATCCATTGTTTTTAATTATATTGTAAATATGAGAGTACCATGTCCCTTACTAGCAAACTTAATTTTATCTCTGTTGGTATTGCTTTGTTGTACCTATTAGTATATAAGTGTGTGCTGTATATTAGTGTAATGTTGGATGCATTGTGCTCACATAATATAATCAATTGATCAATGTACCTATGTATACAAAATATTGTAAAACTTATATTTGAAAAGAGTAACTATGGAGTTTCTTGTCCGTTCTTCTCCATAAGAATCTACTTTTTGCGAATGGACAACTAGAGTCACTTATATTTTAATTTTAAACTGTAAATTTGACGTTCAAAAGTTAATGTTTAAAAGTTAAGTTTAATGGTCTAGTTGAAATAAATGAATTGACTTTGACTTTGATTTATTAGACGTTGTCACGTCAAAAAGGTTACGCAGATGCCAAATTAAAATGAAACTTATCATGTTATATGTGTTGTATACCACGAGAGAACTTGAGCAAAGTAGCCACAAATTGGTTTCCAAACATCAAGATCGGCTGACGCGGTAGACCGAAAAGGAGATGGCGAGACGATCTGGACTTCTACCTAAGTATTGAGATCAGATTGCACAAGATAGACAAAAATGGAAGCAATTCCTATAAAATAATTTATTAAGTACCTAAAACCTTTTTTTACATAATGCAAGGTACTGGTCCGAAGGGCTGCAGCATACAATAGTTTGTCTGATTGTAATAAATATATTGGTGATTAATTAAACTAGAAAAAAAAAAAACGTAAAACCATTTTCAAAGACTTCCTGCACTAGGCTAGGCCTGTCCCGCAGGAAGCTTTTAGGATTCCTATGCAGTTACAAATTATTAGTAAGTGTACACAGAATAACAATGATTACAATATCACTAGAAACTATGGTACAATAATGAGCAATACAGTGTTTTTTTTTTTTTTTTCTTCATGTTATTTTCTCCAGGGAATTAAGAATCCCACGCTATCGGTTTGGTTCAATGCGGACGGGACGCGTGTGGGAATCCTATCACGTGAGTAGTTGTTACAATAGCGGTCTATTGTCAAGCCGGCCTATCGGCATGATGCCGATGAGCCAGTGATGTTACTAGGTATTTGTAAGTCAAGTCATTAATATTATATACGCCAATAAATGAAAATAAAAAAATCTGGTTTAAAAATACTGGCCAAATGCGAGTTGGACTTGCAAGCATTTAGTTTATTTTATTTTTTGGTATGCGTCATGTTTGTCGCAAATACTCTTTTTCTTTAGAATTAAATAATTTTAAATTAGAAGATTACATTCAGGATAAGATTGCTTGGAAACATGCTGGTCCTGCTCCATAGAACAATCAAGGGTGTAACCAAAAGGTCAAACTGGTTGATTTATGTATTAACGTTATAGATATACTGTTTCTTTTTTTTGTGTTTTTATTTTTCTGTTGACTCACACACTGTTTTTTAATTAATGGTTCCAATGTTTGTAAATATGTGAGTACCATTTACCTAAATTTCTTTAGAAAATGAATAAGTTTATCTCTGCTGGTGATACTTTGTTAAATACTCACACATAATATTAAATTAATATTTGTATACCAAATTTTGTAAAATCATTATTTGAGAAGAGTAACTAAGGAGTTTCTTGTCTTCTCCATAAGAATCTACCTTTCCGAATGGACAGTAGAGTCACTTTAGTAATGTAACATTATTATTTTACTGAACTGTAAACGATGACGTTCAAAAGTTCCTTTTAATGGCCTAATTGAAATAAACGTTTTGACTTTGACTTTGACTTCTTTCTAAGCATAGGTTCCGAACGAATTTCTGTTGTTAGTTTTTAAAAAACCATAGACTTTTTATACGTTTTCCCGTAATCTTTAGATAAAGAAATATTTTCCGGATTTTAGTATGTAGTAAATTAAGACATGGTGGAGATAAGAGCCAATTTAAAATTGAGACCTCCAAAATATTTTTTTTCAGTTTATAAACTGAAACAGCTGATTTGAAGGGTCACAGTTTTAAATCGTTTTTTGGAAAAGGTAATACAATTACGAACCAGCCGTTTTCCCCTCACTAGCTACTGAGTGGGTTAATTGCAACAGTTCTCAAACAACCGGGTATTGAGCATCTATGTACAACGAGTATCGATACCGGCATTATCGAGTCTCTACATCGATGTATATGGAGCGTAGTGCAGTAGATGCCTTTAGTTAATGTTATTAGTTCAGCTAAATTACGTATTATTAAGCGCCAGAATTAATGCCGGGTACATATCGACATTAGTCACTACTAGCGCCATATAGTATCGAGTAGCAGTACTAGTTAAGTCAAGTACCTTCTAGACATTGCTATGCCAGAACATTCTACATTTCTCGACATCTGGTCAGTCGGGACCGGGACTTAGGGGAACTTTCCAGATGTTTCGACAATAGAAGTTTCTAGAATGAACTGACTTTTATGAGGGGCGCGTAGTCCGCGACTGAGTCAGTATTGAATTTGCGATACAAGCGAATACTTCGGAAGCGATCTTCAAATGCGATTAAAAAGTGTTTGTGAGTGTGTGGTTGTGTTTTATAATTAGTCAGTTTAAAGTTGTAATTAGTTTTGTTAAATTAAAGTGTAATTTTGGTTATTCAATCGGCTGTTTTTATTGTCACGAACCCCAAGCTCGTAACAGTATCATTAAAAATACGTACAAAACGTTTTGGGAATACTTTCATTGTGCGTACAGCTAAGGAGAGGAATTCACTGACTTGATAGCCTACCCCTTGCCTATACCTTGTGAACAGCCGGTCGATTCTGTAAACATGTCGAAGTGAAGTCTTGGGTGAAGTGATCACGACGTGAGCTGTCATTCCATCTTGATACATTTTTTTTACTTCCACCATACAATTATATTTACAGGTTTATCACCTAATGCGATAATGTAGGCAACTATTTTTACAACTACAGTTCTACTAATAATATTTTCGATCATACATATTATGTACTTATTTATATTACAAACACCATATCTATGTCACAGTAGGACCATAACATATTTCAAAGAGAGCTTTCTCTATGAACCCACCCAGAGTACAACAAAATATATCTACATGCATTGACAGCTCACTTTGTGATCACTTCACCCAAGCCTTCACTTCGACATGTTTACAGAATCGCACTGCAGGTTACTTCTAGGTAAGCGATCTTCATCGTCGACCACATCGTCGTTTTTCATCAGATGAGATCGTGCTTAAACGCTTGAAATATATCAATAATTAAAAAAAATAAGACACGTATTTTTTTTTTGATTTACCATGTTTTGAACAAAAAATCACAAGTAAAATTATCACAGTAACTCTTTTCGATACATGGCAGATAAGTGTTGCCATTTTGCCAATACTGCAAAAAAATAGTTTTTGTTTTCCTGATATATATTATGTTTTATATTATGTTCTATTAACGCTTCTGATTGCTTGGAAGAAAAATGCGCATTGTCTCCGTAGTAACCTTGTATTAAGCGCAGGCCACACCGCCAACTAGAGAGTGAGCAAGCGAGCCAGGCAGGCATCGTTTCACCTCTTTTCATATTTCAGTTCACATCCTGAACTACAGAGATAAGCTACGTCAGCGATACAAACGATGCGAACGAAATATCCGACGATGCCAGCGATGCTATTCGCTCACCTCGTTAGCGTAGCTTAGCTCTGTAGTTCGCGGTGTGAACCGAAATATGAAAAGAGGTAAAACAATGCTCGCTCGGCTCGCTCACCCGTGCGCCCGAAGTTTTCGGTGTGAACCCACATGGTTTAGCTCGCCATAGCTTCGCTTACTTTATATATTTTACCTCGCCTCGCATCGCCCGCCAGCTCGCTCGCTCGCTCGATGGCAGTGAGACCTGCGCTTTAATTAGGATCTATGAGTTTGTGTTAAAACCAAACCTACCGAATGCAGGCGTGATGAAGTAAAACGCTTATAATATAGGTAGTCCTTAAAATTCAACAAGATTGTTCTTCACTATTGAGCTGCCGTCATGCATCCTCCGACCCTTTCTGTTAGCGTGGGAAGGTCAGCAGCTGTGGCTATAGACTACGCCTACAAACAAGTTCAGTCGTAGAACATGCCACCTATCTGCTCTTGTTTGTACGGACAATGTCTTTGTTGTTCATTTATATCAGTGATTCATTTATATCAGTGATCGGGGTAGGTCGAGCTATTTTGGGCCAATAGCCTCAAATACGACCCTGATCAATATATGAACCCGGCTTTTTAACATTTTGAACGCCATTGTCACATAAAAGTGACAAGCAAGTGCTTGCCCTGTACGCCAAACGACACAAATATGTGACAAAATGTACGGCGAATTTGTGGCCGGGCGTGGGGGCTACGCCGATACTTCGTACGTCCAAAAGGTTAATTTAAAAAGACTCAAAAAGATTGTTTGCATTTATTTTAATTTGGATTGACATTTACTGTGTTCATTCCAAATTCAAATAGGAGGGTAGAGGGAGAAGAAGAAAGAAAAAGAAGGAAAGTGGAGAGGAAGGCTGAAGCACACATTTTGTATTGGATTAGAGTTACATATGCAGCAAACCTGTTTTCTCACCACGCAATACGGCAACGCGCTTTTCCTTTAAACGACTTCAAAAACGGGAGGAGGTTCTCAATTCGGTTGTATTTTTTTTTTATTTTTCACCATAACAATTCCGTCATTTATGATATGTCATATTTTTCATATTAAAGGATATACGTTCCGATTGGTCCTATAAATTTCATCAAAATCGGTTCAATAGTTTAAAAAAAAGGGTTTATTATCTTAAATCTATACAATTAAGTTACCGGGGCTTCCCAGAAAGTAATCCGAAGATACTTGTGATGAGATAACCTCGCTCTTCCTCAATTAAGTAGCAATCGTTTCGTTGTGCTAAATTAGGTATAAGTTACACATTTTTTCTTTTATAAAACCAATTAAAAGAAAAATGAAAATCGTGTTTATTTCAGTTTGTGAAACTAGAGTGTGTTTGTGTGTGTGTTTTTGTGTAAAATTGATGGAGAAAATAGAATATATCATCTATGTAAACGAAATTGTGTTTTATTTTTCTTGTGACTATCCAGTGGTGTTGTAAGGTGTGTAGGGTACCTAAAAAGTGAAAAATAAAAAACACCGACTTGTTTGGACTTCTTTTTTTATTTGGAAGTCGGTTGTATTCCTTTATTTGATTGGAATCCATTGTGTTACATATATTGGTATGGGAAATCATCAAATGACTTCTTCCGCTCTGAGTGGAGCAGAAGGGCGTGTCAGACTCTTACTGACTAAAACCCATCCGTGTTCCTTCTAAAGCCCTTTGCGTTCGGTGACTCTTTCGAACAAATTCCACAACCCTGGAAGTACATCAAGCTACAACAATCTGTCAAATTTCTTTAATAGATTTGCAACTTCATCACCAAAGCATTAGGTTCAAGGTTGATTGGGAAAATTTTACAGCTTCGGGTAGCTTGATGTGCTGGCGTCTGTACTTAAGCTCTTAGCTCCTCGGATCCGTGGCAGATGTTTACAGCCCAGTTCTATTTTAGCTTAGTAGCCAACATCAGCAATTTGAGTTTTGTGACGCAGTACGAGTTGAGAATATTTCATGTCTTTCGTTTCATGAATGTGAGTTGGGGTGTAAGCTAAAACAACCACTCGTTGGGTCGCAATGATTGACTCGGTAACAACGCGGCAGACCAAGATGAAGATGTAGGGACAAAAATGGCCTCCTACCAAAAAGACTGGCTCAATGACAGAGGACGGACGTGTGTAGAAAACGCAGTGTGAGACTTGCCCAGCAGTGACGTAACAGGCAAGATTTCTAGCTGTCATTCTTTTAAATTAATTTATGACAGCACGGTTGGCGCAGTGGTTAAGCGATTGACTGCTGAAACAATTATTTGTATGGCCTACAGATATCTGTTCAGGGTCTGGCTGTTTGTTTATGTGAGTTTGTATGTTTGTAAACGCACCCACGATACAGGAGAAATTCCTAGTGTGGGGCAACGTTTTAAAAAAAAAAAAAAAAACAATAAATTGTTACAAAGTTCATACATTGTTCTTGTCGAAATCATACATTTATGTGAGAACGATGTTGAAAGACGTGCACGATAACAGTGTTCGGAGTAAAACATAAACAATTCAAAGAACAAATAATAAAGGAAAACCGTGACGGTTGAGAGATGAGCAATCCCAGCTGACGGGGCCAAATAATGAATCACACATTGGCGCCACCATCAGAGAGACTTTTGAGTGAGCATGACACTCCCAACCAGGGCACATTCAAGGTAAAAATACACCTAAAAAAATAAAACTTTAAGGTACACAGTACTCACATCTGCATGGAGTATTGCAGCCACCTTTGGAATGGCTCAGCTAAATACGAACTTGCCGCGCTTGACTCGGTGGAACGCAGAGCTAAAAGGCTCATTGGCAACGTAAGACTGGTGGATGCCAAGCTTCACAGCTTGGCTCATCGCCGCAAGGTTGCCTGCTTGTCGGTCTTCTACAGATTGTAGGTACTTCGGGGAGAGTGTCCAGGAACTCCACGATCTCATCCCACCGGCCCCCTTTTACCATCGGACATCTAGACGTACTGCAAGTTACCATCCCTACCGTGTTGCTGTTCCACCAATACGCACTAAACGTTTCCAAACGTCTTTTATAATGCGCACAGCAAAGGAGTGGAACTCTCTGCCTGCGTCTGTGTTTCCGAACGCATACAACCCTAATCTCTTCAAAATTAGAGTGTACAGGCTTCTTCTGGGTAAGCTCGCTCCATCGTCGACTTTGTCTCTGGTATCTATGACCTAGACTATAGTCAAGAGCAAACCCATATTAAAGAACAAAAAAAAAAATGTGTCTTTTCTTTTTGCAATTCAAGAATCGTGCCATTAGAAAAGAATCCAACTAAGATTCCCGCCAACTCGGTAACTTAAGTGTTCCGCCTTGAGACGAATAGTCATAAATTTTCCCAGACTTCCAAGTGGATAGGTAATAAATCTTCCAAGTGTCATTTTAAGCGCGAACCCAGCCTGATTTAGTGCTTCGTTTGGACAACGTCTAGATCAGTGGTTCCCAACTTTTATTTGACCCGGGACCACTTTGATTTATTTTTTGTTAGCAGGGACCAGAAATCAAGAAGAAAATTAAACTTTACTTATCTTAAAAATACTTATATCCTAAACAATATTAGTATTCAAAACTTGTAGCATAATCAAAGGTAAAGAAAGAGCATTGTCACAGAAAACACAATATTTCTGAGAGAAACTTAAAATCAGTTTGCTCAATCAATGACATCTTTGATGTGAAAAGATTGAAATTTTGAACCTTTCGCGGACCATATTTTAGCCCTTGCGAACCACCAGTGGCCCGCGGACCACAGGTTGGGAACCACTGGTCTAGATAGACAGTAATGTGCGAAAGATCTCGTTTTTTGTAGCTGCTTACTAAGTTTTCTTGGCGAGGAAACTTTTGAAAGATTGAATAATGTCGTGACTTCGGAACTGAGTGGATGGTGTCATGTTCATATTAGGAACTTTACCCTTCGGAATAAATCTTGAAATACTATAATTAGTTCACATCCATAGATCTAGTAAGATAAGGCAATCCGCGTGTTTTTCTTAAGCCACGATTCGGTCGAGAGAGCGATTGTGTGCGCAAGATGGCGCATAACATTAAAAATGCCATGTGTGTTTGGTGAACGCATGGATATAAGCAAACGTTCAGATGGCCCTACCACAACTATTTAAATAATAATAATAATATCTTGGGACAACTCACACACGGTCATCCGATCCCAAACTAGGTAGAGCCTGTGCTATGGCTACCAGACAACTGATAAACACACTTATATATTTCTAAATACATACATATTATAGACAAATTACACCCAGACCCAGAACAAATGATCATGCTCATCACACAAAGATTTGTCCAAGGTGGGAATCGAACCAACGACCTCCGGTTTAGCAATCAGGTTCACTAACCACTTGACCAACAGGCCCGTCAAATCTATGTCCACAGGTTTTAGTTTGGACTTAAGTCAGCCATACTGTAGACAAGGAGAAAGGCAGACATAGTCGCACTATATGCCTTCATTTATAATTTGATAGAATACGTGTCTATTTATTAAAAAAAAAAAACTCAAATTTCAGGGGACTAGACAAAATTTTGCTTTTTTAAAGTGCCTTATGTGTAATTCTCCACTGTCTGCAAATACTTAAGGTGTTCAATATGATATACCTACAATGAGCTAAGGAAAAGCACAAGAAAAAAAACTTTTTACAAAAAAATACAACCGACTTCCAAATAAAAACACTACAAAGTATAAAATAACTTTAATTTCGGCAGTCGGTGTATTTTGTTGATTTTTCGGTTTTTGACACCGACTTCCTGTCATGACATGTGCTTATCCCTTCACAGCGTACCATCGTGATGTTATGTTATGAACTGGTGTAAATAATAGAAAAACATGGGAGTTCAGCATTCCCAGTCCATTTGCTATCATTTGTTGAGGAGTTCCGTTGCCTATCTCCGGAGTTCTTCATCAGATCTTCACCAAATTGAAATGGGACTACATGACACAAATGGGTATTCTTCCAAAAACAACCCAAATCGCTTCAAGTATGCCTATAAAATTTGTTGAGTTCTCTCTCTTTTTCCAGGATCCCATCATCAGATCCTGACTTGATCATGGGACCACCTTGGAAGTATACCCTTTTAAACAAAAAAAAAAACTGAATCGGTCCAGCCATCTTCGAGTAATCGGGGAACATACTTAAAAAAGTAAAAGGTTCCGACGAATTGAGAACCTCCTCCTTTTTTTGAAGTCGGTTAAAAAAAACGACTTTTAATAGAACAGGATTGCACGATACTTCTATCGTACCTAACCATTTAAATTCTCAAAATAGCAGACACTAAAATATTTTATTTGCGGATTTTCCGTGCAAAGGACTGCCACAGCATTACTTGGGACCACATTTAGCATAAATCTGACGCTAAAATTCTGTGAAAACCGCAAAATGTACAATAGCAGAATATTAAGACTTTTGGGTGCAACCTAGTGTACATAGAACATGGAATCACGTTGCTGGAAGCGACTAGAGAGAGCATTTATTATTTGCACAATGACATCAAGCTACCCGAAACTGTCAAATTTTCCCAATCAACCATGAACCATTGCGATAAAGTTGAAAATCGAATAAAGAAATTTGACAGATTATTGTAACTTGATGTGTTGGCGTCTTTACATATTAAGGTGGAAGCGCCAGGGTAGCCAGCGAAATTCAAATTTTCTTATGTTTTTTTGCAATATTCAAGTCAGTGTCTGCTGTTTGTTGAGCAAAATATGACTCGCGACCGTAACACTTATTTATTTACAGAATTATAATCATTAAAATCGTCAATACAATCCTCTAAGTTCATTTAACTCGATTGAATGGTTATTTCATAAAAAAGTCATTCAATCGAGTTACGTGAATGATAGAACTTGTATTGATGATTTTAATTATTATAACTTAGTAAAGCCATATTTCTAACCTGACACTGACCTGCCAAATGCAAAAAATATATGAAAATTTAAATTTCGCGGGCTACCCTGGCGCTTTCACCTTATGTCGTTTTCTTTAGCCTTGTCCTGTAGTCTAAACAGCTGGACAGATTTACGTTTGTGTTAAGTGTCCAAGTGACAAAGAAGATTCGAATTTTGAAAAGAAAAAAACAAGATGGCGGCCGCCGCGCCGTTAGGAAAGTTGAGTTCTATTTTTCGTGAGTTTTTTTTTACTTTTTTTGCGCCTGGACGTTTCTGTTCTAGTAAAAACTACTCATGCAATTTCTATCTTCAATCTTTTTTACCATCGTTCTCCGAAATATTTCGATGACGTAATTTTAGAAACCGCTAGGCAGGGATGTGTCAGGTTTGTCCAAAACCACAGTAATGGAATATTAAGCCTGGAATACTTAGCTTTCACGCCGCCTATATCCGGACCTTTTACTTACGTATTGAATATTTAATGTGAGAGTACAGAAATAGAAGTATTGTTTGTCATTTATTGTAGGCTGGTTAAAGGCGATGTTATCTTGACTATATTTATGAGAACTTGTTAGTATTCGAAGCAAGTTTTTTTTTTTTAATTCTAAGGTGCCTACGGGTTCCTGTATTCTAAAGGAAATCCTATAAGAACTTTGGAGCTCTGATTCAAAACTGCATGGTTAAATTTAAGAATGGTGTTCTGTGTCTGAAATATAGTTAAAAAGTAATGGTGAAAATCAAAACCGGCTAAGTGCGAGTCGAACTCTCACTCGAAGGGTTCCGTACCACAAACCGAACAAAACACGTTTCTTGTATGGGAGCCCCCTTTAATTTGTGATTCATACAATCTGTGAAAATTTCAACTGTCTACCTATTACGGTTCCTGACTTACAGCTCGCTGACAGACAGACGGACGGACGGACAGTGGAGGCATAGTAATAGGGTTCCGTTGGTCCCTTTGAGAACGGCACCCTAAAAATTACGTTTTTCAAGACAACTCGACCCCAAAAAAATATAGCAGTCTGGTGCAGTTGGTAGCATCAATTCAGAGATTGAAAAATAAAAATAAAGAAGAAAAATAAATGCCATCAACTGCATCAGACAGTTTAAAAAGTTTCGGGTTTTTTGAAAAAGTCTATATTTTTTAGTTTTTGCTATTGTGTCTTTACTGCATAACTGATATAAAACACCATCCTTAAATATGACCAAGAACGTCACAGAAGTTACGTACATATTTGTAACAAAAAAGTGAGTCAGAGAGTCCAGGAGATTCGGAGAAAATTGGTTGTGACAAACGGACTTACAGACATCCAACCAGCCAGACAAACTGAAACACGAGTGATCCTTAAGGGCTCCGTTTTCGATAAGTAATTTCGGAACCCCAAAAATATGTACCAACATTCCTCGTACGGGCCTGCCTTAATTATGAATCTCACTACTTTTTCTTATAAATGCGAAAGTTAGGATGTGATGTTTGTTACCCAATCACGCCAGAACGGTTGAACGGATCTGAATAAAATTTGTCACAGGTATAGATTATAGTCTAGAATAGTATCCTTGGGATCATTTCTGACATTCACGCAGGTGAAGTCGCTGGCCGAAGCTAGCACTCAATAAGGCAAAAATTGTGAGTTTCAATACCCGTTTTACGTAAGAATTTTATAAATTCGTCCCTATGACCGGACATTTGACAATAGTCCGGCAACAATGCTAGGTATATTATATCATACTTGGGACGGTAGTCGGTACATTAAATTCTTGGCAACGTCGCGTTGGCAACCGAAGGGTTATAATACCTCTATAATATAATGTACCCAATTGGAGACTTATCGCGAAAATAGTTCTGGTTCACGAGGGGTAATGGCTTAAGGCACTCGCTTCTCGTAAACCTTTAGTTGAATTGCAATAATCTCTGTTTATGAGAGGTTTCCAAAGATTTTGTAAGTTTGTGACAGCCAATGACAAGAGATATCGACAGTTTAACATATATATAGAAGCGCAATCGGCAAAGTGTTTTTTTATAATTTTAGGATAAATGGAAATTGATAACGAATTTTAAAACGAACTCATATCAGAATCATAAAATGCTGAGTGGCTAATCGAAAAGTCAATTCATAGCATCCTTGCCCTGAGGGCCAATTCTCACATTCGCAGCTCATTCGCAAAGGAGTGGAACTCTCTGCCTGCATCTGTGTTTCCGAACGCATACAACCCTAACCCCTTCAAAATTAGAGTGAACAGGCTTCTTCTGGGTAAGCTCGCTCCATCGTCGACTTTGTCTGTGTCATCTATGACCTAGACTAGAGTCAAGAGCAAACCCATATTAAATTAAATAAAAAAACTGCTAATTAATATTTAAAATTTCAGTAGGTTAGGTTTTTTTGGACGAATTTGATAATTTCCCATCCAAAAAAGAAACGGGCACTAATATGTGTTCGAGTTTCAGAATGACCACGGCCCGGCCACGTCCCGAGTACGGCCCGGATATGTGTGGACCAACCTCTCTCATGCATACTAATAGTAATAATACACTCGACTAAGCACACGAGGTTATCGACATGTGGAATGTGGACTCGGCTGTCATTGTGCCGATTGTCGTTACGGCCAATGGCCTCATGGCCAAAAGCTTCGACGACCATCTGTCGAAGCTGGCGTTACGCGGTTGGATAAAGGGCCTGATACAGAAGGCAGTACTCCTCGATACGGCTCGGATTGTGAGGAGGTTCCTTTCTCTGGAGTCCTAACCACCGGTAGCTTGGACCCTGCTCCCGACACCGGTGGACTACTATTTTTTATATTTTTAAATGTTATTTTTTTGTTACAACTGTTTTTATAAAAGAAATATTTAAAAATGTAAATTTATATATTAAGAAAATTAAATAAACGAAATTATAATAATAAACGTTTATTTCGACCAACATGGATAGCACACATTACACATAATAAAATAATAAGAAAAACACACACACGTAAAAATACCACAAACATACATATTACTGGTTTCGATTGCTCAGTAAGTGAACCATACAGCAATGGTTCAGGTACTGACAATAGAACCTCTGCGCGAATGCCCTCAGGATGCCGCTGAAACTAGCCCGAACCCTGCGCACCAGGGATGTGCACCGTTTTCGCATAGTAGAGTAGAAACAGTCTACTTGTGACTCGGCGAACATCCCTGATGCGCTACAGAATCGGGGCAGCCCTATCAGCACTCTGAATGCATTATTATATTGCACACGCAAGGAGCTGTACTGCCCGCGCGTGTTTGTGACCCACAGGCTGCTCGTGTAGAAAGATGTACAAAATGCTTTGAACAATGTGGTTTTCACTTCTGTTCTTACACTCTTAATTTCAAACTTTAAATTTGACGTTCAAAAGTGCCTTTTAATGGTCTAGTTGAAATAAATGAATTGACTTTGACTTTGACTTTATGCGATAAAAAAGTACAAAAAATATGATAAGGTTAATGGAAAAAGGCCAAGGTTGGAATCGATTTAGAAACTTGGTACGTAGGTAGATATTTATGTACCTATGTGTAAATAGAAGGTCTGCCGAGGGTTGGCCCGGCTGTCAGACCACAAATTGTAAGTAATGATGTCGCAGTTACGCTATTGTGCCAAATCTATGACTTATTTGGAGTTATTTGGTGTGATTTATGCACTGAGTGAGTATAACGAGTAAGTGAGTGGTATGACATTAGTGTGATTTTAAATGCTGGTGCATGACACGTCCACATAACGCCAGCGAGCGTAAGCGATTGACTGCTGCGTTGCGTGTCGCGGGTTCGATCCCCGCACGGAACAAATATTTGTATGACCTACAGATAGGTGTTTCGGGTCTAGCTGTTGGTGTATGTTAGTTTATATGTTTTTAAACGCACCCACGATACAGTAAAACTTCCTAGTGCGGGGCAACGTTTTTTTTTTTTTTTGATTTTGAAATGGCACATTTTGCTTTGCTTACCATCAGGTGTGATAGTGGTCTAACGTGAAAAAAAACTACTTCTGCCAGCGGCTTCGCTCGCGTTTATATAAATATTCGCAAACGCAGTAGCCTATTACCGTGTCCAGGGACTGATCTATTTAGACGTGTAGCGTAACAAACAAACGAACACGCATTTTTAATATTAATTAATATTATCTAAAATAATATATGTTACTTACAAAGATGGTTGGACAATAATTTTATTTGACCTGTCTTACATTTCTTATTAGCATGTTTAACACATTATAATACATTTCTCCGTACGCAGATAAGTGCTATAACTGTCTCAAAATTTATTTTTAAAGTGGATATACATATATCCAGTCACGGTAAAAATAGGTCACCTTGGTCCACGTCTTAGGAAGCTCCGTTCACGATAGAATCTGCCGGTCGATTCTGTAAATATGTATGTCGAAGTGAAGGCTTGGGTGAAGTGATCACGAGGTGAGCTGTCAAATCAAGATGGAATGACAGCTCACTCCGTGACCACGTGACATCTTGATTGTATAGACTGACAGCTCCTTTTGACATGTTTACAGAATCGACCGACAGTTTTGCTGCGTTATCGACGTATTTGTCAAAATGACAATGTCTCAGAATTACACTAACAATCATTTAAATAAAATTGGCAGAATAGTGATATGCGGAACAGAGAGTAAATTCCCGCATACCTCCACCGAAAAAGGGGGATCTCCGAACCAGACGGTTGTTGTGTCTTGTGGGCAATTGCCCGATAGTTGATATTCGGACTGTTGTATATGTTCAAATCGCACGGAGAACTTTGCTTGCACGATGCAGGATTTTGATGTTAGTTCGGCGTAGATGGCGCTGCGGTTCTTTTTGTTGCCGTACAAATTTCGTTTCTTAGTTTTTCATGTGGCGGCATTGATGCCGCTACAGTGGAATCTAATCTTCGGGTCAGTTGCCAAAGAAAAAACAAAATAAAAAGTTATTAAATTGAATACGCCTTTCGCAGGTATGCTGGAAGAGATTTCTTTAGAAATAAGCATCACCTTTGTACCTATTTTTCTGTTCCCTTCTTCTTATTTATTTGTTAAATGTGTGTACATAAACTGTTAAGTAAATAAATAAATAAAAAAAGTAATTAAAAAACATAAAATGGTCAGTCTGTTGAAAAGTTTTGGTTTGGTGTCCACGAATAATTGGTATACGGTTTATGCCTTAACCTTTGTTTTCAAGTGATTTATTATTTTCTTCTAAATTCAAAAGTAATTGGTGGCCTGCCTGATTAAGCTTTAAACGACTCGTTTATTCATATTGCACATCAGAAAGATGTTACACACCAATCCAACATCTCTTTTGACTCAAAAATAACCCCTACTGGAACTACTGAAGCATTCACAATCTTCACACACATCATCACCCACACACACACAACCACTTTCACACACACACATCATTATACTCACACACTTCACTTCAACCTACCACTGCAATCATGGCCCATTTGTTTATGTTTATTAATTTAATTTTTTCGTTTATGTCATATCTCAAGTTGGTTTTTAATGCGCAAAAATAATATAAAGTCTATGTGGATACAATAAGGAAGAGCGGAGTGTCCTAACACAAGCTTATTTTTGCTTACAAGGATGCTTCAAACACTAGTTGTTAAGTAAGACTTTGTTGAAATGAATAAACCATTATTATTATTATTATTATCAATAATTTATTGTAATACCAATTCAAGTTTGATATCACGTTTGTACTTCAAGTAACTTATAAAGAATATCTTACTCAGGTACAACGACTGCTGTTTCTCCGTAATCGCGTAACTTACCTGAAAAAGGAAAAATGTTTTGTTACTCACACATTTTTTTTTCTTTTAAAATAAACAGGAGTTCAGTGCAAATAATTTTCCTCACGATTTCGTAAATTTGGAACTCAAAGAGCAACTGCCTCCCGATGGTGAACTACTGTGGCATGCATGCACACATATGCATATCCGTTCTATTTAATTCAATTTATTTTTAATTTAGACTTAATTGTCCACAGTGTAGTATACATACATAAAAACATAAAAACTATGTTAGTAATTTTACGGAATCTGCAATTTTCCGGTGACACATAATTAGAGAGCTCTATTGATTACCCAGGAATGCCGTTGTAAACATAAATATCTTGACAAAATGGCGGATTATCAGTAGGTACATCTAACAGACAGTGCAAATGCGGTCTCAATCTGTTGGAGTCAATGATATATAAACTATAGATGCGTTACCCACACTCAATAAAAAAACCCGACTGCGTCACAACTAACCAAACTGTGATAAAAATGAGCTTTATTAAAAACTGAAAAGAAAAAAAAAACAAGTAACTCGTAAAACGTCATCGGTTGAAGTATCATCATCATCATGGATGCAGTTGAGTGTCCCAAATGTACACTCACCTGCATCCATGATGGTCTGAAGAATGCCTCTGAAAGTCTGAACCCGCTATCAACGTGGCCAGTACCAAAGATACGAAAAAAAAATTTATTTTGATTATTTTTTAGTTTTTCCTATATTAAAAGTACTAATGAAAGACATCAACGTGATCCTGTAAATGAATATATATATAAATACTCATTCACAGTTTATTTTCGATTCTATATATGTATATATAGATAGTATCGAAAATCAACTGTGCCAGTCGAGTTGTACTCGTATGACTTTCTAAATTCTTTCCAACCGTTTCATTTTCAAAAAATATTGGACACGAATTTTTTGCCATTTTAAATCAATAAAAATTATTAAGATAAAGTTCATCAAAGTTCAAGAGGGGGGCTGGCGGCGTCACTAAAAACATGACGTAACGCGAGTTTTCAGCGCACTGTGTCGTCTTAATTTTATTAAACATAAAATTGTGAAAAAATAAAAAAAAACATCCAATATTTTTAGGAAATCTTTCTATCGGACTAATTAGATTTTTTTCAGGAAAGTACCCTATTTTCACAGCTCTGGACGTAAGTACAATACACACGTGCATAGTGCCGGCTAATGAGTGTTTACAGGTATTTCCGCATTACACATGTCCATATTTCAAGTGGGAATTACCAGATTTACAGCGTTACCGTCGTTTTCGTCCTCCGATTTTCGAAAACAGCGGAAAAATACATAACTTTCTCTACAAACTCATTAACAAGCTCTTTAATTAACCATAATTAAATAAATTTGTACGCCTCTGGGCAAAACATAGAAGATCCATGTACCTATCAATAACACCTCACACTCTGTTGTAATTTTACCTACATATGTTTACAAATAAAGCATTCTGATTCTGAACAGCTGTAGAAGTAATTAATGGAAGTTGCTTACATTCCCATACACTCATTATTTGAATACCAAGGTACTTCAGAAACAAGTGAATGTAACCAGCTCGTAAGTACATACATGTGTGCTCATCTTGTTCAAAGTTCCGTCTCCCATCTCTCAAAACTTTCCGCAATGTGTTGCACCGACGAATTTGAGAGAGTTTAACTTTTCAACAAGGTATGGGAAATCTGAAATCTTCTTGGAGGAGAGAAGAAATTGCGAAGACTAGTGGTGAGGTAATACATCTATTTAAAAAGAAATTGTTCTAGATGTGTCTACTATTTCAGACAAAGTTCATTTGATCAAATATGCAAAAATAATCTGAAAGATGAATACACAAATATACAAAGATAATCTGAAATATGTCACCGGAAAATGGCAAACTCCGTAAGATTATAAATAACTTGAGAGATTGTAAACTCTCGATAAATTGTCAACTGAGCATTTCGAATACCTACTATTTTACGCATCAAAATTTGATAGTCTATAATCTCTCCGTGTCGGTTCGAGAAATTGTGGACTGACATGAACTGGCGACTAGTCAGCACTCTGGTCTACAATTTATCTGTTTTGGTGTGATAGTTAAATTGGAAAATTGGCCGCTCATTGGTCTTTGTTGGCGTGAGCTCGTATCTGAACAAACCAATAGCCTTGTTTCCAGGTTTACTATCACACGAAAACGGATAAATTGTAGACTTGTTCTCTGATTGGTTGCCATTTTATGTCAGTCCACAATTTCTCGGAATACCCTGGGAAGAAAAAGTAGCGTAACAAACTCTACCGAGTTTGTTGCGCCACTTTTTCTTCCCAGCTATAACACTATAAGTTTACCTCTGCTGGTAATACTTTGTTCCTATAAGTAGCATACTCTGGGTGCATCGTACTCACATAATATTAAATTGTTTTTTGTATACCAAATTTTGTAAAATCATTATTTGAAAAGAGTAACTATGGAGTTTCTTGTCCGTTCTTCTTCATAAGAATCTACCTTTCCGAATGGACAGTAGAGTCACTTTATTAATTTTATACTATTATTTTACTGAACTGTAAATGATGACGTTCAAAAGTGCCGTTTAATGGCCTAATTGAAATAAACGTTTTGACTTTGACTTTGATTAATGCTCTGTCATAATAATTTATTATATGTTATACCAAACCAGGAAAATACAATAAAACCTTGTTTATCTTAGACAAAGCATTCTCATTATCTCCAGAAGGAATCTCCCATATTTATCCGACGACAGCCATATGACATGAATGTATGGCGCTATACGACATAATGGTGACGTAATAACCGTGATGTAATAACACCAGATAATCCCGTGTGATGAATGCAGTACATAACTTTGTTGTCTTTATTATCGTCAAAGATGTTTTACACGTATACCTACATACATTTATGCTTGCCCTTGTATCTGTCACCGAAAAATTATAGACTCCGTAAGATTGTAATAAAATCTTTATTAGATTATAATTTTACGATATATTATGAAAAAATCGTTTTGTGTACAATAAATCCCATCCAAATTATTAATAGTTTCCAATATATCCGTGTATTATTATTAAGAAAAAATATTTTACCATCTTACGGTGTTTGCAATTTACCGGAGACATAAAAATATCCATTTTAAATAACGGGTATCTGTATTTTATAATAATTGTGCATCATCATCTTCCTGCCCTTATCCCATATTACTTGGGGTCGGCGCAACACGTTTTTTTCTTCAATTCTGTCCTGTCAGCCGTCACGATATCACTAACTCCCTTTTCTTCCATATTTCACTCCTACTACAATCCATCCATCTTTTCTTTGGCCTCCCTCTCCCTGTCCATCCATCCAGTATTGTACCCATGTTTAGAAAAATAAAATAGAGGAAACGAGCTTCTGCCGCGTGAAAGTGGGATATTATAACAAAGGAATGTACTTCCGATATAAAAAGTGTCTACCTATAAACAAAAATCATAGTGTCAATAGAAATAAACACTCTGTGACAAATTCAATTGTTACCTATTAGGGTTCATGAGATACAAGTACGCTGACAGGCGGACGGACAGCGAAGACTTAGTTCGGGTCATCATCATCATCATTTCAGCCGAAATACGTCCACAGCTGGACATAGACCTCTCCCAAAAGTAACCTCCCCCCTGATTGCCATAATCGCCACGCTTGGCAGGCGGGTTGGCGATCGCAGTGTAGCTGTTGCAATGCACAGAGAATGCTGCTGCCCATTCTTCCCCTTAGTCGCCTCTTACGACACCCACGAGAAGTGATGGGATGGTGCTATTCTTTTACATCCGACACCATATAGAACACTTTTGGGTATAGCACCTGTGGTATACACAAATAAATGTATGGCTAAGATAAGTGATGGCGCATTCATAATCGTGGCACGTGCCAACATTGAGTATTGAGAGTACTTAGTTAACACCTTAAGCCCTAAACTAGTGATCATACTGAACACTACAGCAATCATACAAGATGTCTTAAAAAGTTTTGTCACAACGCATAAAATTATTTTTCAGGGTTGCTTTGAAAACACCAGTATTTCAAACGACAAACGAGCTGAATGAGTCTCCATTCTTCTAACTTGCACAATGACCTCTTAAAATCTACAATATAAAATTCACTTTGCATTCAAATCAACTTGCCAATCTGAAATCCGTGACAAGAGAACAATGAAGGCACTTGAACAGAAGAGCCACTTCAAACAACGTTGTAACGAGATCAAACTCACATAGATAGGTTTAGATGACGGCTTCAACAATCGCTGAATCAAAGATAGAATAAAGAATTTATTTTCAAGAAAATATGTACATTTCATAAAACGCACAGAGAAAATAAAAAAAAACTTATCGACTACAATTATGTATAACAAAAATAAATAAATAAAAAAAACCGCATCACTATCAGCCCATGTCAGGACCGAAAATTAATTAAAACGTGTCTCTGGTCACACCACAGACGAAACAGAATACAGTGTAGCAGTTGTCTATGGTATGATGCCCAACTGACTGACAATACTAAAATTGAAATACTAAAATAACTTTTTTTTTGGGCAAGCCCGCCACACTATTTCCAAACACTGCTATTCTTGAAAGCCATAATTGACAGGGGCGACCACCAGAAAACGCCAATGAAGCTCGACGAGTCCCGGAGAAATGATTTAACTATGTTTGATCCCGCAAAGAAATTAATTACAAAATAACAAGGGGGTAGGAAAAACTAAACTATATACACTTTTAATAAAAATAAAAACCCCTAACTAAAAAATGGCGTCAAAATTCGTTCGCATTGGTGTCGACTGGAAGTGAGAACAAAAGACTGGCGGCATTGCCACGTTATATGGCAATGCTTATCCTCTGTCCGAGGTATAAGCCAGCGCTAGGGTCACGCGAAGTGCCAACTAGGCGTTTAGATAGTTTTTACATAATGCATAAGCATTATTAAAGAAACTTCAAAATTCAGTATTTGGTTCAAATACAATTATTTATATTTGAAAAAACTTATATTTGAAAAGAGGTACTATGGAGTTTCTTGTCCGTTCTTCTCCATAAGAATCTACTTTTTGCGAATGGATATACGATATTTTAATTTTAAACTGTAAGTTTGACGTTCAAAAGTGCCTTTTAATGGTCTAGTTGAAATAAATGAATTGACTTTGACTTTGAAATGCTTGTTGTCGTGTATACTTCTATTTTATGTCTAACAGATTTATTGTATGACATGGTTCGAACAAAGAGTCCGAACCAATCTTGTTATTCGACTCGCACTTGTCCGGTTTTATTTATTTTTCATTGACCTTCTCATAATTTTCATTCATGGTGTCACCGCAATCGTAAACAAAGTCATTATTTTAAATATTTACTTTTTTTTCTGTTTCATACAATAACTAGTGGTAACATTGTATATTGTCTCGTTAGGTTTTACAGTTCACTTTAATGGCCAAAACGAGAGCTGGGTAGTTTTATCTGTAGTTACCATAATGCCTGGTGATATTTCATGCGTTTTAAAAAATGAGCCACAGTTTCTTGTGTGGACTTTATTTTTTACTAGCTACCGCCCGCGGCTCCGCCCCCGTGATTGTCGAAAATTATCCAAAGGGAACATACTCCCGGGATAAAAACCTTTTCCGGGACTCAAACAATCTATATACCAAATTTCATCTAAATTGATCCAGCCGTTTACGCGTGAAGAAGTAACAAACATACACACACACTCACAAACTCTCGCCTTTATAATATTAGTGTGATTATAGTGTGATTCTATTTGTGTAGGTCGGTAGGATCGTTCTGGTTTTTCTTGATTTTTCAGAACACAACACACTTTAGAAACGAGCTTTTTTCACATAGAACACCACAAAGGTGCTGCTTATTAACTTGTGTTGTAAGCCTCCTCCTTCGCTAGCATTACTGCTTCGCAGAAGGAGGTGACCGCTTCCCAAGCCTCCTCGCTCCGGACCATGGATTCACCGTAGTCGCGGGCCTGCGGACGGCGAGCGTTGGGTGGCTTGCTGTCCGATCACCACGAGGCCCGGGTCGATGGCGCGTTGTGTTTCACGCGCGCCTGAAAGAGATGTCAGCATAGGAGACGGGGCCCGCTAGAGCCAGAGCCTGCCAGGGTTGCGGAATTTGTTCAAAGAGTCACCGCGGCCTTGGAACGCAAAGGGCTTTAGAAGGAACACGGATGGGTTATAGTCAGTTCTTACTGACTATAACCCATCCGTGTTCCTCGTCTCCGTAGTCTGACACGCCCTTCCGCTCCACCCAGAGCGCAAGAAGTCATTTGATGATTTCCCAACCTTAAAAAAAAAGATGTCGACACAGGAACGTCAGCGTTAAGTATCAATGAGGTAAAAGTATTGAATTTACATCGCTAAGTGGCACAGTCTACGCTTTGCACGTTCCCTGTTGTAGAGATCACCAACTCGAATTGATCAATACTCATTACTTCTCCGAATGAGGAGACGCCATTGTCCTGCAGTGGGTCACGATCAGGCCGATCCATTTTCCCTTGACAGCTAACTGACAGCTAACGTCAGTTGGTTGGCCAATATCAAACGCGGCGGATTCCAGTCTTTGATAGGTACTGGATTCCTTTGTGGTCGGAACTCTGGCAAGTGAACAGTGGAATGTAATAACGTTTTTCTTGCCTTTTTAGGGTTCCGTACCGGAAAAGTTACCAATGGAAGCCTCTTATTAAGCCACCGCTGTCCATCGGTATGTCTATCTCATGACCCGTAATAGACAATTAAAATTTTCACATAGTGTGTAAAATTTCTATTGCCGCTGCTACAGCAAATAATAAAAATAAAATGTAGTCCCGGCTGTCATTTGTACATCCTTGACAGTCGTAACGGTTGGTCAGAAGTCTGCAATCTATCACCAGTTGCGAAGTGGTGGTACTTTTATGAAATTAATGTTTATTTATCCAGTTCACACAGTTCACTTGTACATTTCATAAGTTTTTCGACGATAACACATTAACTTGTTATGGATATAGTTCATATATCTAAAAACCGGCCAAGTGCGAGTCGGACTCGCGCACGAAGGGTTCCGTAAGTACTATTATCTATAAAAACAATACTATTATCTATAAAAAAATCGTGTCTGTTGTATGGGAGCCCTCTTAAATATTTATTTTATTCTGTTTTTTAGTATTTCATAATTCATAATTCTTTATTGTACAACAAAACAACTTATATTATAAAACAGCCATAATAAATTTCATGCACAAAGGCGAGCTTCACTGAAAGTTGAGTTATCATCTGTGACTGTGAAAATGTCAACTGCCTGGTGACAGATGGACAGACAGACGGATGGACGGACAGCGGAGTCTTAGTAATATGGTCCCGTTTTACCCTTTGTGTACGGAACCCTAAAAACGACGGTTGGGTTTTAAAGCCTAATATTTTGCAAACGGATCTCTGAATCGAAAAATGGTCTGAAGATACAATCATTTTGAAATACCTATCCGAAGATACTCCACACCGGCCCAAACGATGGTAAAGACGACAAAAAAAATGCCCCTTTACCTGTGTGGGTACCTTAAAAACAAAGATTTTTCAGATTTTGGTATACAATTTTGTAGTCTTGATTAACCCTGCCAAATTAAAGCTTAAACCAGCAGTAGTCTCTGAGTAAAACCGTGATCGGACGACCGGACGGACGAACATGGCGAACTATAAGGGTTCCCTTGTCTTATTTTACTACGGAACCCTAAAAACAGCTTTTTAGTATATTTTGTCGAATTCTCCACACATCAATGTAGTAAATTAAAGCAAAACGAGCAATTCTTGTATAGATGTATATATATTATCTGAATCTCGGAAACGGCTCCAACGATTTTCATGAAATTTAGTATGCAGGGGGTTTTGGGGGCGATCGACGATCTAGTTAGGTTTTGTGTTTAGAAAACGTTTACCAAAAAAACCGAGCAAGGTCGGTTATCCAGGTACTCTATATATACTAATATAATAAAACTGATTTGTTTGTTTGAATCTCTGGAACTGAAATCAAATTTGGAAATTTATTTTTGTATTTTTAAATAATAATAATAATATAATATCTTGGGACAACTCACACACGGTCATCCGATCCCAAACTAGGCAGAGCCTGTGCTATGGCAACCAGACAACTGATATACATACTTATATATTTCTAAATACATACATATTATAGACAAATTACACCCAGACACAGAACAAATGATCATGCTCATCACACAAAGATTTGTCCTGGGTGGGAATCGAACCCACGACCTCCGGTTTAGCAGTCAGGGTCACCAACCACTCGACCAACAGGCCAGTCAAAGTTATGATAGGCACATTCATGAGAAAGGCTATTATAGGCTATACGGGAACGGGAAATTCCTACGGGAATGGAAAAAAAAATGGGATATGCGCGTAAAAAGTCGCGGGAATAAGCTATATAATAAGAGTTGCCATTCCTCTGCAAAATCATCGCATTATATACGGAAAGATTCTCAACTAAAATCAGATTACTCCAATTATTTCAGGCACAAACATTTTTGTTTTTTCGCTCTAATTTCTTTGATCCGATTACTGGAACACAGCAGCAAAGTGGTCATTAATAAAGCTATCACTTATTACGTTTGTTTGTAGGGATTATCCTTTTTCCGAGTTTTTTCCGCTAAGCCCCTGTGTGTTTAGCCTTTTAGCTGTACAAATGGCGGCGGTTAGCGATTGCAATGAATGATATGGGTACAGGGTAATCTGCGCAATTATTATGATTAATAATATTGTGACATTTTGTGTCTCATAAAAAAGTATATTTTAGGAAATTCTTTAGTACAGGAAAATAACTTGTACGCGGCAGTTTGAGTTCTTTATGCGGCCTACCCAAATGTCCTTACTCTGAGTTCCTTAAAGTTCTAAGTTGAGCTACACGATAACTGACAAATGCTTGTACTGTCTAGGTAGGTCTACTAAAATCTGTGTGGTGTTTTCCTCAAACGACCACCTACATGGTTTTCATATGATTTGAACTCTATACATGTTTATCATTGTAAGGACTTTAAAAATAAACTTTGTTGTCTGAGTTTATTTTGATGTTTCTTCTCAGAGTAGTTAGCTCGGAAACACCGGCCTCATCTAGTTAAAAATTACCAAGAGTAAATACGTGTAAAAGTGTTAATAATAACCTATTTACAAAATAAATATCATACATCATATATCACGTTTCACATTGAAAACCTCTTGATTTTTTTAAGTCGGATAGTCATATCGTTCTCTCATATAAATCTCAATTATCTAAAGTTATTCACAGCCGATTAAATATTAATCTGTGGTTCTACTAACTGCTGGCTCACATCGTTATGGAAACTAAGTTATGGCAGTAAAGAAACCAAGTTTCAAGTTCATCATCATCATCATCATCATCATCATATAAGCCGAAAGACGTCCACTGCTGGACATAGGCCACCCCCAAGTGTCGCCACAACAACCGGTCCTGTGCGTCTCGCATCCATCGGCTACCCGCGACCCTCACCAGGTCATCGGTCCACCTTGTGGAAGGCCTTCCAACGCTGCGTCTTCCGGTACGCGGTCGCCACTCCAGAACTTTTCGGCCCCATCGACCAACTGTTCTACGATCAATATGCCCTGCCCGCTTCAGTTTGGCAATCCTTCGGGCTATGTCGGTAACCTTGGTTCTCTTGTGGATATCGTCATTCCTGATTCGATCACGAAAGGAAACTCCGAGCATTGCCCTCTCCATTGCTCTTTGGGTGAATTTAAGCCTTCTGATGAGGCCCATTGTGACCGACCACGTTTCAGTTCCATACGTCATCACTGGCAACACGCACTGGTCGTAGACTTTCGTCTTCAGCCACAGACTAACCATGACAAATTATGTTAAGAAGAATCACTTGAAACGATTCAACCTCTACACTAAATAAAAGTCTATGGAACCCTTTTCTTAAATTTAAAAGATTTTATTGGGTTCATATAAACCATCAGAAACGAATGCACTATGTATCCCTACATAGTGCATTCGTTTCTGACGGTTTATATTTATATCGGCTTTTTCCAGGGTTGCGGAATTTGTTTGAAAGAGTCACCACGGCACTGGAAACGCAATGGAATGAACACGGATGGATTTTAGTCAGCAAGAGTCTGCCACGACCTTCCGCTCCCCCCAGAGCGGAAGAAGTCATTTGATGATTTCCCACCATCATCAGCTTTCACTTTAACCGGATAAAGCTGTATACCAGTACTTTACATAAAGCGACTGCGTAGCCCTTTCTGACCCTCGTTAGAAAATCTGGTGTTAGATTTTCTGGCTTCCGACTTCTCAAAGACTGTCAAAGATCTACTCGGCTTACCAAACGTGCTTTTATGACGCACGGAATAAATAGTCCAGGTGTGTAATGAATGGTTTTTTTCGCGATTTCGGTGTTGGACCCATAGTAAAAGTTATTCATAATGGCGAATACAATGATCCCTTAAAAGGTATTGCGTTTATTCTGTTACACGTTGTATAGCGCTATTAACACACTAGGGCGGATTAAAAAGTATTCGGCCTAACCTAGAAAATAAACAGGTATAAAATTAATTATATTTTAAATATTAATAGTATTAAATAATAATATGTTAAAATAAAAAATATATATATTTTTAATTTTATATTTTTTTTAGTAATAATAATAATTTTCTATGTAATAACTACCCAGTTTATTACACTTCTGCCATTTCGCCAGCACAGCGATCAGACTTTTGAAAAAATATATTCTTCCTTAGACTCAACATTTTTTAGAAACTAATCTGGCTCAATGTCAAGCAATTCAAGCGTCGGATTGCTTGACAAATGAATTTGTAAAATCCCAACTAATTATCGCACACGTTTCACACTTTGCATAGTTAACAGTGTGAAATAAACGAAATAATGTGAGCAGTTTGATTGGAATAAATAACTGGATTTGTATCAGGCCGAATACTTTTCAATCCGCCCTAGTAATATACCTTCCTGATGATAAAAATAATAATGATGATGGAAATAATATTTTTTATAATTATGTGACTTCTGTAATACCAGTTTATGGTGGATCTACATTAGCCTTGATTTCCCCGGGCGGGGTCTGATCACATCGCTTTGAGCCACATCCGCAGATCCTAGCGCAATGGAACTATGCTTAATTGGTCTGCCATCATCTTGGACTATCTAAGTATTTTCTGGGTTCGTACAGGAACATAATATTCGTTAATATTCGTTTCCGAGACCTGACGGCGTCACTTCGTGCGCAATAGTTTACTATATACTTAAATATGTATTAATTTGTTTTATGGGCCTTAGTTGCCCGAAATTAAGGGAACTATTGTTATTATTATTTTCTTAAACTTTGAAAATCTCGGGACTCTGGGGTCCCGGTACTTTGTTAGGCATGCGAGGGCCCGAAGCCAACTTGCAGAGGTCCCGTTAGACATTTCAAATGAAATTATTATATTTTACATAGTTTTTTTACGAGAACACCATAAAATATTGCTGAAGTAAGGTATTTTAAGATAGCTTCGTCGGTTCTTTTTGTTCTTTGTCTCTGCCTCATTGCTGAGGATTGCTACCACATACGACGCATCCTCAAGTCACGCGGTCATATGCAGTGTGGACCGGTAGGTACATGCTGCCTCCTACAGCCTTATTAATAGTGTCTGTGTGTCCTGCCTTGAGCGCATTTTCAGGCTTTACTTTGGCTAAGGGCTTGCTCCTGGCTTTTTGCAGATAGCCATTTCATGATGTTGAATTCCACCAGTGTGGACTCATTCTTTCTCGAGGCGGTCCATGGCGTATGACGAAAATTCTCGTCAGATTAGAAGTCGTTAACGCAACGATTGAGTCTTGGGCTCGATGTACGTACAGAAAAATGAGGTTTCCTATGACTGCCAAGCGCAAATTGGACTTGCACACGAAGGGTTCCGTACCATAAGCCGAAAAAAACACGTTTCTTGCATGGGAATATTACCGTTTAATTTCAGTTTTGGTCCCATAGTAAAAGTTGTACATAATGATGAGTACAATGACCCCTTAAGAGGTATTGCGTTTATTCTGTTATACGTTGTAGAGAAGTACAAGAAACTCGACGTACTTAAGAACGAGTATTTCGATGATTGTGTCGTTGGTTTAATGATCAAAAACGCAACTGTTGAGCATTAGTCAATCCCAAATTTCGACAATTTGGTTTTTGGTTTTTCAGATTTTTTTCCGTAGCAGTACAAACAATGATACAATTATTTGTTTTCAGTTGGCAAACAAATTTGAGATATATTTTTATTCTGGAAATATTCCCTTGGAAGAGCTCATTGCAAAATAATAACAGCAGCACGGGTCGATCTTCAAGGTTAAGCAAGGCTTAACGAGGTTTGGTATTTGGATGGGTGACCATCTTAACATATCGAGACTCCTCCGTGCCTCGGAAAGCACGTCAAGCCGTTGGTCCCGGCTGCCATTTGTAGATCTTTGGCAGTCGTTACGGATGGTCAGAAGCCAGACAATTTGACACCAGTCTTGCCAAGGAGTACCGTGTTACCCAGTTAATGAGTTGTGGAGGTCTGATAGGCAGCGGCTCCACGCAAAATACTGGTATTTTGCTGAATCCAGTTTGACTGAAAGCCAACCCCAATATAGTTGGAAGGCTAGGCAGATGATAATATTCCCTTGGAATGATTTCCGACTTTCACGCAGGCAAAACCACTAGCAGAAGGTAGTTGATAAAAAACAAAATAAACTGTAAGGGCAGAGCACAACAACACGCGTACGTCCAGGATTTACAACTTTATCCCCTAGACAATAAAAGCTTGTTTTGTTTAATCTGTTTTCAAATGTCGTGTCCATTAATTTGATTGGTTGTTTTGGTCAGCCAATCACAATAGCAGATTTAGATAACTACAGCCGCGATTATGTTGAATAAATTGCCTATCAACTTTAATTGTTCATTTATTCAATCAGAATTGACATTATTTGTCAGTGTCATATGAGTAGGTATATCACACGATGACATTTCATTCTAATCTTGAATGAATAAATAAAGAACATAGAGGAGGTCGATCGTCAACGTTAAGCAACGCTTGCCGAGGTTGGTCCGTGGATGGGTGACCATCTAGCCTCGGAAAGAACAAGCTTTAATCGCGGCTGTCATTAACAGATCTTTGGCAGTCGTTACAGACTTTCTGAAGCCAGAAGAGGGGTTCAAATATTTCTTTATGTGAGCCACCAGCCGCCATTTTGTTTTACAAAATCCCGGCCAGTGATGAAACATGTATATGTCACCGGAAAATTGCAAACATCGTAAGATTGTATGCAAAACGATTTTTTCATTATATATCGAGAAATCATAACCTAATAAAGATTTATTACAATCTTACAGTCTTAAATTTTCCGGTTACATATACAACGTGTAACAGAATAAACGCAATACTTGAAAAGGGGTCATTGCACTCATCATTTTACAATAGACCAACATTGAAATAGCGAATAAAAAATCAGCTGTCAGTGCATTTTGTCAAGTATTACGTAAGCAGAATTTTGGTAATTTCCAATCTCCCCCCCACCCCTTGTAAGCAAAGCTCTTACCCCTCTCTCCTATGTAAGAATTGGTATAATTTTATTGTTGCTCTCGTGGTTCCACCTCCACTGCAGTAATTTCTTACTGAACCATGAAACGCCGCGTCAGAGTAAGTAATATCAACTATTTTGGCAAAAAAAGGGAAAAATAATATTGCTTACGTAACCACTATTCTGACGCCCTCAACCCTGTCATCAAAAAATAGCAAAGCAAACCACCCTTTGGTGCTTTTTTTTTTTTTTTAAGGATGGGAAATCATCAAATGACTTCTTCCGCTCTGGGTGGAGCGGAAGGGCGTGTCAGACTCTTACTGACTAAAACCCATCCGTGTTCCTTCTAAAGCCCTTTGCGTTCCAGGGCCGCGGTGACTCTTTCGAACAAATTCCGCAACCCTGGCAAGCTGTGGCCCTAGCGGGCCCCGTCTTCTATGCTGACATCTCTTTGAGGCGCGCGTGAAACACTACGCGCCGTCGACCCGGGCCTGGCGACAGCGAGCCACCCAACGCTCGCCGTCCGCAGGCCCGCGCCTACGGTGGCCGGGGATCGCCCTGCGACTCCCGACGCCCGGGGCGTCTTCTCTTGTTGCGGCGGTTGGGGCGAAGGCCTTGCCTTTCCCTTGCGCCCCCCTTTGGTGCTTACGTTATGATTGAACGGCCCCAAACCCACTACATTCATACTTGCTGAAAACTTTCCCCATTCTTCCGCATCCCATGCCCATACCAAAGTCAAAGTCAAAGTCAAAACGTTTATTTCAATTAGGCCATTAAACGGCACTTTTGAACGTCATCATTTACAGTTCAGTAAAATAATAATATAACATTAATAAAGTGACTCTACTGTCCATTCGGAAAGGTAGATTCTTATGGAGAAGAACGGACAAAAAAACTCCATAGTTACTCTTTTCAAATAATGATTTTACAAAATTTGGTATTCAAAAATTAATTTAATATTATGTGAGGACGATGCACCCAGAGTATGCTACTTATAAGAACAAAGTATTACCATCAGAGGCAAACTTATTCATTTTCTAAAGAAATTTAGGTAAATGGTACTCACATATTTACAGATAATCTTAAAAACCATATCTACTCATCATCTGCCTAGCTTTTTTCCAACTATATTAGGGTCGTCTCCCATTCAAACCGGCCGGTCGGGTGGTTTAAATGGGAGCCGACCCCAATATCGTCGGTTTTTGTCGAAATCCTCAGATAAATATCAGTATGTTCAAAGTCAAAATCAAAACATTACATGGAGCGGTTGCCTAACAGACCTCCACAACTCATTAACTTTTTGGCAAGACTGGATGTCAGATTTTTCTGGCTTTTGACAATCCGTAACGACTGTCAATATTATCTCCAAATGACAGCCAGGACCAACGGCTTAACGTGTTTTCAGAGGCAAGGAGGAGTCTCGATTTTTTAAGATGGTCACCCATCCAAAGACCGACCTCGGCAAGCCTTGCTTAACCTTGAAGATCGACTCGTGCGGCTACTATATTTTAGCCACGAGGTCCTGTCCATACCATGTCATGAGTTCTAATAACTTCTTAATGCTTCCATTTACATTCAAAATTCTCTACATAATAATTTCTATGAATAACTAACTATTCTCTGCAATTAGTTTCAAGCATGTCGTATTACACTAAAGTTTGGAGAACATTGGAACGTTCCTAGACAGTTATAAGCTAGGTAATAATCCGGCGAACAAGCTTCAAATATAATCTCGTAAAGTTTTTAAGCACAGAATAATGAATAGTGCAGAAGGTCGGTTGCATACAACGAGCACAAACACGTGCGCACACGTGTGTGTGTTACTTTAAAACCTGCGACTTATTATACCACAGCAGAATGCCAAATTTCTCTCTTTGCTCGGTTTTATTTAGTTCTCACATTCTCATGATTTGACCATTATTTCATTACCAGTTCTCACACTTGACAACTTTATGCAATGACTAGCTTTTGCCCGCGACTTCGTACGCGCATATCCCGTTTTTCCCGTTTCCGTAGGAACTTCGGGAAATACTCCATCAGTGCTCCCCTACACTCTCCAAGGAATCTACATGCCAAATTTCAGCTTTCTACGACCAGTGATTCTGGCTGTGCGTTGTCTGTCAATCACTCAGTCAGTCATAATATTGACAAAAAATAGTGCAGGAAGAAAAAAAAAATAAACTGCGAAAAATTAAACGGCATGTTACAACGTCATGAACGGGTCAGTAATAAAAAGAAGAAATAAAGAAAATGTCTTAATTATCACAGAACTGATATGAGTGTCCCTAACCGACTTATTTGTTTGGTTTGATGTAAAAAATATCAAACGATTAGTTGAACGGATTCAGATGAAATTTGAAATTCCCGTGAGAGAACATTCGACTTTCACGCAAATTATAATAATAATAATAATTATTATCTGTGGCCCGGCTGTCAAGAAGACAGTCAAGAAATTTTTTTTCTCGCCGATTTTTATTGTGAATAATTAAACTTCTTAAACCAACAAAATGAAATTGAACCCGAAAACCATTAAAAAAAAACAATAACACAACAATAGAACTGGAAAAACAAAGATATGACGAAGAAATTATGAAATGCTGACGAGAAGCCGGGCACGTCACCTAGCCACACACCCATCACCTTCGGCCTCGTCGCTCAGCTCCGCCTCGCCGCCGCCGGAACCCAGCCCCACTGTGAGTGCTGTGACACCGGCCGTGGCAGTTGCGTCGAGCTCAAGCGACGAGTACTTCTCACCGCCTACGACGCCACCACCTGCACGTCGGCGAAGAGGACGCCGGCCGCCGGACGGCTTAGGACCTCGAGGCCCACCGGCCTCTGATAGGGTCCCAGCTCCCGGCGGAAGTGTGCAGCGCATGCGATGGACACAATCCATCAATAAAAATGTCATGCGCTCATACTTTGGGGCTACAGAGGGGGGAACTAACCTGACTGCGTACCGTGGTCGGATGCTCTCTCTGTTTCAGGTACTTGAACCAGCTGTCAACGTTTCGGCCCAACGACTGTCGGATCAGGTGCGCGTCATCCAACGTAATCGTATGTTGGATGACAGTGTGCTTGATCGCCTCCGAATGGGAATGTGTGGCCATGTCATTACTCCTCCGTCGCAGACTGTGTCACCACCACAGTCGCAAATATCCAGCCACGCTGACGAGGAGAGTAATGACAGGGTTACAAACGTAAGTACCTAGTGCAATGAGGAATTGAGGAGTGCTTTAGAGTGTGCTATTCGGGAATATCGCTACATACCGCCTGAACTAAGACCACGCTTACCTCGTTTGCCCATGCATAACAAAAATAGGGCGCTGGTAGCTGCTCTGGATTCGCAGTTGTCAAATTATTTTGATGACTGCGAAGACCTCACTGATACACACTCGATTATGTACTGCGCGGCTGTAGCGGCATGTCGTGTAGCTCATGTCAAAATGACTAATGACAGAGTTACACGACCAAAACTAGCCGTACCGGCTTGGCAGTGCAGGATCGAGCGTCGTATCGGTAGGGCCAGAGCGCTAATCGGCAAACTAATCTGCTTCAGGGAGGGCAACACTCGCCCTAGAGTGATGCGTTTTGTGAGACGGGCGTTTTCGGGGACTGATATCAGCCCCCGAGATTATATGTCACGTGTCACAGAGCGCATCGACTTCCTGAAGCAGAAAGTGTATGCATGGGCAAACCGTATTCGTAGGTATAGGCGGCGAGTGGAGCGATACACCCAGAATCGCACATTCCGAAGTAATGAAAGGTGGGTATATAGGGTTTGGGAGCAACCGGACCAGGGTGTGACTGACACGCGCCTGCCGGATGATGACGCCATGTGTTCGTTCTGGCGCAACATCTGGTCGGTGCCTGTCAGTCACACCGAAGGTGGTTGGATTCGAGAGGTCGAGCGAGCGTGCGATCCATTGCCAGAAATGGGGGCAATCACAATCAGCCCCCAAGATGTAGCCCGTGCTCTCCGTCCGTTGCCTAATTGGAAATCTCCAGGGCCGGACGGACTGCACAATTTTTGGATTAAGTGGCTACAAAGGTCGCACGCTCGTTTGGCATCTCAGTACCAAACTGCCTTAGAGTCCGGCTCGCTACCCGAATTTCTTACGACAGGAGTTACCCACCTGCTCCACAAATCGGGTAGTACCGCGGAACCCAAAAATTATAGACCGATCACGTGTCTACCGACGGTCTATAAGGTTTTTACATCTATTTTGAGAGCTAAAATTAATAATCATATTAACAGCAACAACATCATGTCTGTCTCTCAAAATGGATGTAGGAATGGGTCCCGCGGTACTAAGGAGTTACTCCTCATTGATATGGCCATTAGCCAACAGGTTCGGCGTTTCCGAAAGGATCTGTCGACATGTTGGATAGACTATAAGAAGGCCTATGACTCGGTGCCTCATACATGGCTCATGAGGGTGCTAGAATTGTATAAAATTGATACAATGCTACGCACCTTCCTGATGTCGTGTATGGGGCAATGGAGGACAGTTCTTCGCTATCCAGGATGTCGAAATATCCAGAGGAACAGCGAACCGGTAAGGATCGAGCGGGGTATATTCCAGGGTGATAGTTTGAGTCCGCTTTGGTTTTGCCTAGCCTTGAACCCTCTAAGCACACTGCTGGAGAATTCAGGGCTGGGCTATCGGTTGAAGAGAGGAGGTCAGGTTATATCTCACCTCCTTTACATGGATGATTTGAAACTCTTTGCCCCCAGTAATCTGCAACTGATGGAGCTACTGAAGGTAACTGAAACTTTCAGTAGTGCCATCAGGATGGAGTTTGGTGTGGACAAATGTGCGGTCATGCATGTAAAGCGTGGGGAGATTATGGAATCCGTGGGAACTCAACTCTCGGATTCCATAAACCTCAGTTCCCTCTCTTCAACTGAAACTTACAAGTATTTGGGTATGTCGGAAGCGTTAGGTATCAATGTTACTGACATGAAGCAATCGTTGAGGGAGCGCTTCTTTGGCCGCCTGAAGAAGGTATTCAATAGCCTTCTATCAGGCGGAAACAAGGTACGCGCCTTCAACGGTTGGGTCATGCCGGTATTGATGCACTCTTTCGGCGTACTCAAATGGACTCAAACGGAACTTGACGCCCTGGATAGGCGGGTCCGTACACTGCTTACTGCATATCGAATGCATCACCCACGGTCGTCGGTAATGAGACTGTATATCCCGCGAAAGTGTGGAGGTCGAGGCTTCTTAAATGCTAAGACTCTCCACAATCGCGAGATATGCAGTCTCAGGGAATATTTCCTAGCTGTCGACGTGGGTATGCATCGAGATGTAGTGACGGTGGACAAGGGACTCACCCCGCTCTCTTTGGCAAATGAGAACTGGCGCAAACCTGCGGTGCTAGACACTAGCGATCGCAGGGCAGTATGGCAAAGTAAGGAACTTCACGGACGCTTTTTCCGGGCCCTACATGGGCCCGACGTAGATCAATTAGCGTCCGTAGCCTGGTTGCGTTTCGGTGATCTCTTTGGAGAAACCGAAGGTTTTGTATGTGCAATTATGGACGAAGTTATCATGACGAATAACTACCGAAGATTTATTGTGAAGGACGGCACGGTTGACATATGTCGGGCATGTCACCGTCCGGGAGAATCGATTCGCCACATTGTCTCTGGTTGTTCTCGTCTAGCTAACGGAGAATACTTGCATAGGCACAACCTTGTAGCCAGGATTATCCATCAGCAACTTGCTCTGAAATACTCTCTTGTGGAATCGGAGGTGCCGTACTACAGGTATGCGCCCGACCCAGTTCTCGATAATGGCAATATCACATTGTACTGGGATCGGTCCATCATCACTGACAGGACTATTGTTGCCAATAAGCCTGATATAGTGGTGGTGGACCGAATCGAGAGGCGTGCAATGATTGTAGACATAACCGTTCCGCATGACGAGAACCTCGTGAAAGCCGAGAAAGATAAGCAAATCAAATATATTGACTTGGCTCGCGAGGTTGTCGACATGTGGGATGTGGACTCAGCAATCATTGTACCGATAGTTGTGTCAGCCAATGGCTTAATAGCCACGAGCCTCGACCAGCACCTCAGGAGGCTCTCGTTAGGCAGCTGGATCAAGGGCCTGATTCAGAAAGCGGTACTTCTGGACACGGCTCGTATTGTTAGGAGGTTCCTCTCTCTTGAGCCCTGACCGCCGGTAGCTTGGACCCTGTTCCCGATACCGGTGGGCTACTATTTTTATATTTTTAAATGTTTTTGCTTAGTTTTGTATTTTTTTAAAAATATTTAAAAACGTAAGAAATAAGTTTAAAAAAATGAATATACGGAATAATAATTTTGTGGTCCTTCGAGCCGGATTCTAATTTAAATTGATTAATATGGGTTGATGTAATTTGTAGTTCCTAATTTTTTTAATAATAGTTTCATCTTGCCTCTAACCATTAGGATATTCGTTACTCAATCACGTCAGAACAGCTGAACGGATCTGGATGTGGCACAGAGATAGATTATAGTCTACAATTGCACATAGGCGTATTTTTATCCCGGAAATATGTTCCCTTGGGATAATTTCCGTCATTCACGCGGACAAAGCCGCTGGCAGAGGCTCACAAACTAAAAAAATATTAAACGAAGTACGGTTGGTCCCGCAAATTCAAAAGTTGGAACAACCACAGCCAAGCTTAAACCAAGCAAAATATTAGCAAACTATTGTCAACTAGTACAACAAACTTTGCCGACGGGCTTATTTTAAAACCACATTAGTCGCGTAGCTCGCGTTAAAAGAAGAAGAAGAATAAGTTTGACAGTTGTTAATTGACAGACTGACTGTTTTATTTACCCGGAGCCAGACATAGCTTCAAATAAGTACGAAAATACCAACAAAGCCGCCAGAAGCAGCACTAGTACTTGAGAAACTCACGTGGCGAGTTTGAACTCATTTTGTACCCTTTGTCCACATTCACTTGTCATGTCTGTTCTGTATCTAATCTATCAACTAGCCTGCATTGTCCCACAAAGGGGCAAAGTCCTACCTCTCACTTTCCACATTCCGTTTCATCTCACTATTCTCGAAGACTCGAGTCTGCTCTACATTTAAAAATTACATAGTCTGTAATTCCATGTATTTGAATAATGAATAATGAACAAATACGTTTATTACAATTTAAATATATGAAGATCAGAGTGCCAATCCTACAAATTTTTAAGCAGCGTTCGCATTCGCAATCTGTAGAAAAATTATGGAAATTGAGGTTTTTTTTGACAAATTACGGCTGAGATGCAAATGCGTACGGTGCTTAAAATTTCTAGAATTGACTCTCTGTAATTTGGACATAGATAGTGGCGTGGTGCTGTGCTTGTTTTTAGTCGGTAGGCCGTTCAAATAAGATAAGTTATTTCAAATCTCGAGAGCCATCAATTTATGTTTATAACGCGCACAGCATACCCAGACTCTGCCAGAATCTGGGTACCTCCTACCTAGCACCTAAAACCCTTCAGCCGGTCGATTCTGTAAACATGTCGAAGTGAAGGTTTGGGTAAAGTGATCACGAGGTGAGCTGTCAATCTATATAATCAAGATGGAATGACAGCTCACTCCGAGATCACGTGACATCTTGATTATATGAATTGACACCTTACCTCGTGATCCCTTCACCCAAGTCTTCACTTCAACATGTTTACAGAATCGACCGGCAGTCTTGCAAGTAAGATTTGGCATCTTTTGGGCTAGGCTCATTCCATTGCAGACCTTTTCCTTCGCTTTCCATCAAGCAAAATTGAAAGCGTAAGCGTAGATAAAAAATCTTTGAAAAACGTACTTAAATCCTACAAGTATCAGGTCACGTAAGTAGCCACGTCGCTCATAACGTACATATGTCTCTTTCTATTATCACGTTGCAGTAACAGATAACGATATTTCAAATAGAACCGCTGTGAAATACGATCAATTTTGCGTGTTCTGTTTGTTTTACAACCGCGCGATTGCACCGCGGAACAATGCTGGTTTATGGGCGACACTAGCGTTTGTTTGGATGTGGGTAAATAGTAGGTAGTAGAGATTTTATCGCATTGTTGAATTCTTACAAACAATATAGATGACAGAAGGACGAATCCATACATCTCGTCGCACGCACACATAGACCCTTACGTGCGGCGATCTCAAACGTCGGCCTATCGCGAGTGCGCTTGCACTCGCTGTACGTGAAGCATGCCTATGTGTGCGTGTGAGTTCGTACGTGCGGCGATCTCAAACGTCAGCCGGTCGCGAGTATGCTTGCACTCGCTGTACGTGTACGTGTCGTCTATGTATGCGTGCGTGTTCACTCGTTGTACATTACAAGCCGACCTTCTGTAGCAAACTATTCCGTGGTACATTTCATTGCGTGGTTGAATCACTGCAGTGTCTGTTTCGGTGCACGAGTTGTTGCAATTTTGGAGGATGCTTCGATGAGTGTTTATGTTATTGTTCGGTTGTCGAGTCGAATGATGTTATTTCATGAATTATTACTTGGTAGGTTTGTTGGGAGATCAAGAAATCAACAGTGAAGCTGGGTAGTTCATAAACTCTAGCCTTTTTCCTTCAATGAAAATGTACAATTGGGTTTTTCCATCAGGAATTTATTTCTCTGTAACAGCCAAGAGTTTGAAAGTCGGTGGTCTGACACTCCCGTGGCTCGAAAAACATGTTAAGTCGTAGGTCATGCGTCCGATCTCTCTCAGTTCGTATTGGATTGCTGTCCCATCGGAAAAGGGAGTGATGGAAGAGGGAGTTTATCTGCTTTAGCGCAAACACTTTGTGCCAAATCGTTTTGGCAACGTATTATTATTGTGTAATAAACAAAATACTTATAATAGGTATATATATATTTACTATTGCCAAAAGTGGTCACCTCTCCATGCGATACGTCTTTGTCTCAACAAAAAGTCGGCACATGAACAGCAAACTTTATAAAAATATTGCGAGTGTAAAATGAACAGCGCACACCACTTGAAAGTGGCGTGCCGTTGGGAAATGCACGCTGCGACTGTGGCAAGACTGTCGCATGAAGTTATCAACTTAAGTATGAGAACTATGCTAAGGGAAGTTACAGCTGCTTTACTTGAGAATTTTGAAGCTTGTGTTCCATGTTTGGTGCATCGAAAAGCGTATTACTATGTGAGTTATATGTAGGTATATGTTACGCCTTAAGGCTGAAAACGTGAATGTGAGCGTCATAGAACGCATCATAGATTTGTTTGTTCATTGCTCGATAGTGGCTGTTTTCTTAAATTCGCGATATGGAATTTTGGAACAACGCACAACGTGTTTTTCGCTCAATTAGCGATTTTTTGTGGAGCGTAACAAATGTGTTAATATACAATTTCACAAAATAAATTAAACTATTATAACCGTCTATAGGATCCTATTTATCGCTGTACTATAATTCATCAACATCGATTCATGAATTTAGGCATGAAAGCGTAACAAAAAAAAACAAAATCACTATATTTGCAACGTGTAACAGAATAAACGCAATACCTGAAAGGGGTCACTGTCCTCATCATTATTTATTTATTTATTTATGTAGGTTAGCCAACAATTGTTTACACATTACATAGCTTTTAAAAGTACACGATATACATTTATAAGTGCAACAATTACTTATAGGCTAACACCACATGCACTATTATATTTATAATATACATTTCCATTACTACATTTATTGCGATTGATAAAAATAATTTAAAACAAAGCATAAAACCAGTGAATTAACAAATCAATCAAAATCAAAATTATTGTATTAAGTTAAAAATTATTATAGGTACTGATTGGTAATGTAATAACATAACAGATACATACATACATTGAACTAAACTCAGATTAATATTTGGTTTACATTAAAAAATACTTAGAAAATATCATAACGGTAAAAAGCATATAAATAAATTAACAAATTGGCAATTCATAAATTATGTTTTAGTTTTGCGAAAAGTATTCAATAATTAATTAATAATAATAATAATAATTAATAATTATTATGAAGAGCTTTTACCAAGGGACCAACAATTAAATCGTGAAAAAAAAAATCTGCTGTTCAGTACATTTTGTCGAGTTATGCGCTCACAAATGTACCTAAGGTTCAGTCATTTTTTTTCGCGATTGCAGCGTTTTGCGTTTATTCTGTAACACGTTGTATAATGTTAGTAACGATAAGTTAAGATGAAGTGTTGGTTAAACAAGTAAAATCAATCTACCTAGTCTTTTGCCAGCTGAATACCAGTATTTTACATGGCTCGATTCCCTTCCATTAACTAAGTAAAATTAAACACGCAGAAACGTAAAGTTTTGACCGTTGAAAAGTTACAAATCTGGGCACAGCTTTTAAAATGACAAGACAAGATAAAAAAACAAGATAAAAAGTAACAAGATAAAAAATTCAAATGAATTTTATCCGTCGGTAACATGTATCGTTAACGTGTCATAAAAACCTATTTATTTATTTCTACTAGCGGTCTCGGATTCGATTCTCGGAGCTATAAAATCAGCAATGAAAGTCGCTTTGAACACCTGTGCCTACGTTTATGTTAACACGTTATATCGCTTTTTATTATTATGTTTGGGTAAACATTTTCAAAATAAGATTATCTCAATTTGGTCGCAGTAAAGACAACCTCGATCTCCGATCTTCAGGTGTTTGTGTGGCGTGTCTCCCCCGTCAGTTACGCCACTTGCTCTGTCACCTCACCGGTACGTGTGAGGACCTTATGGCTGCGTCAGGGAACGGTGTTACCGTTGCTGATTACTGGGTCACACATATTTTGACCATCGATACGCTAATAAGAAGAAGAATGTCTTCCTTTGATTCAATTTTTTCCTGTCACATAATAATGCTGTGTTCACAGTTCTTTCGAGACACCAAAGACAAGTGTCATTCTGTCAGGATTGGTCCACACTTGCCCAAAGTTGGGAAGAATTGAAGGAAGCAAAGGAGGCCTTTACCCTGCAGTGGGACACAATTGGCCAAAATAAATAATTGTGCGCTTTAGGTACACACATAGTAGCAAACATACAAGCACCTGGGATTGCAATTTCCAAAGTAATAACTTCATTAGTTTGCAAATCGCAAACTCAAGTGTATATTTTATCTACGAGTTGTTATTTACTTACATATAATTAAAGGCGTATAAGTAACTATGTTGTAAATCACCAGGATTCTACTATAACTTTACAAACATACCCTTGAAAACCCCAGATATGTTTCAAATACCAACAGTGGCGGATCCAGGATTGTTGTTTTGGGAAAGGGTGGCTTGACCCCTACTGTGGGTTGGTTGTGATGGGTTCTAGCAAAGTAAAAACTAAGAAATACCGGCCAAGAGCGAGTCGGTCTTTCACACAAACGGTTTCGTACTATAAACCGGAAAAAAACACATTTCTTGTATGGGAGCTCCCTTTAATTTAATTTAATTTTAATTATTTGTTGTTACAGCGGCAATAGAAGTAAACTCTGTGAAAATTTCAAATTTCTACCTATTACGGTACGGGCTGTACCTCAAGAACTGACAGTCAGACGGACGGACGGATGGACAGCGGAGGTTTAGTAATAGGGTTCCGTTGGTTACCTTTCGGGTACGGAACCCTCAAAAGCACATAACAATTTATTTTGCTTAACGCATAACAAGCCGTCTTGAAATAGTTTTCATAAATTTTTCGATGACTTCGTTAGATTGTAAGTAGACTACCAAAGATTTCGGTCTTTTAGGGGGGGCTTGAGCTCTTTAGCCCACCTCCCCTGGATCCGCCAGTGAATACCAATAAACAAGATAAGAACTACAGATTACAGTTCGCCAACTGCTTGGTCCTAACGCTCCTAACGGTTTATTCTCACACAATGGAACCCAGTTTATGTTATCGGTCGGTAGGTCGGTATTCGGGCGATAACAATAGGAGGCCTGTTAGGCATATCTATGTCCCCTTATAAGTTACTCGAAGTATCGTCAAATGGTACTGAGGATGTACTGTAGGTAAATTTGAATATGATCATATGACTGGCAAAATTAGTTTATAAGTAACTAAAATTACAGCGTCAACTTGGGTATTTAAAATACAAGCAAGCCGCCCCGGCTTTGTATGGATAGCAGAGCATATACAACGTGTAACAGAATAAACACGATACTTGAAAAGGGATACTTGGGGGGGGGGGGGGGATTGTACTCATCATTATACGTCATATATACTCACGAAAATAAATCGGCTGTTCAGCCAGTTCTCTCCAGCCCGTCCCTAGCTGCCCTCCCCCCAGCGACGCCCTAAGCCGAGGCCCGTACCCCACAGGGGGTGCCCTTAGCGTGTAGTCGCTTAGTTTGTAAGTTTTTTATAAGCCCTGGCTGGAGGCTTTAATATTATATTAAGGCCACCACAGGTAAGCCGGTTAAGCATTTGACATCATTTGAAAAAAAAAAAAAACAGCTGATCAGTAAGAACAGGTCGATGGGGCCGAAAAGTTCTGGAGTGACGACCGCGTACCGGAAGACGTAGCGTTGGACGGCCTCCCACAAGGTGGACCGATGACCTGGTGAGGGTCGCGGGTAGCCCATGGATGCGAAGTCAAAGTCAAAGTCAAAGTCAAAGTCAATTCATTTATTTCAACTAGACCATTAAAAGGCACTTTTGAACGTCAAATTTACAGTTTAAAATTAAAATATAGGTAAGTGACTCTAGTTGTCCATTCGCAAAAAGTAGATTCTTATGGAGAAGAACGGACAAGAAACTCCATAGTTACTCTTTTCAAATATACGTTTTACAATATTTTGTATACATAGGTACATTGATCAATTGATTATATTATGTGAGCACAATGCATCCAACATTACACTAATATACAGCACACCCTTATATACTATAGGTACAACAAAGCAATACCAGCAGAGATAAAATTAAGTTTGCTAGTAAGGGACATGGTACTCACATATTTACAATATAATTAAAAACAATGGATCAGTGTGTGAGTTAAATTACATATTAAAAACCTGAAAGTACACCAGTAAATAAAACAAGTTTGACTTTTTCTACTATACCCTCGATTGTCCTATGGAGCAGGACCAGCATGTTTCCAAGCATTCTTATCTTTAATATAATCATCTAGTTTGTAATATGCTTGTTTACAAAGTGTGGTTTTAATGTAAGTTTTAAATTTTCTTTCATTTAGTTCTAATATGTCACAAGGTATTTTGTTGTAACATTTAACACAGTACCCCATGAAAGATGTTCGTACTTTGGCTAATCTATAAAATGTTTGATCTAAATTATTTTTATTTCTAGTATTAATATGATGTCTATCACTAATTTTGTTAAAGAGATGTCGATTTTTTCTTACATACATAATATTCTCATAAATGAATTGACAAGGTACTGTCATAATATTAATCTTTTTAAAAATTTCCCTAAGAGAATCGCGGCGACGAAGATTATAAATGGCTCTAACAGCACGCTTTTGCAAAATAAATACAGATTCAATGTCAGCAGCACGACCCCACAGCAAAATACCGTACGACATAATGCTGTGAAAGTAACTAAAATAGACCAAGCGCGCGGTTTCTACATCTGTTAACTGTCTTATCTTTCTAACAGCATAAGCGGCTGAGCTTAGCCGCCCCGCAAGAGATGTTATGTGAGGTCCCCATTGCAATTTCTCGTCTAAAGTGATTCCCAGGAAAACCGTCTGATCAATAAATTCCAGTTTTTGTCCATTCAATACGATGTCGATGCGAGAAGCACAGGACCGGTTGCTGTGGCGACACTTGGGGGAGGCCGATGTCCAGCAGTGGACGTCTTCCGGCTGATGTGATGATGACTAGAACTACATATTTATTTTATTTTATGATTCTAATTAAATTTTATAATGTTGTTTATATCGCTTAATAAATCCACATCGCTGTCAACGGGAAAAGTGCCCAGAACACTGGCCGCATTGCCATGTTGAATGGCAATACTGTTTCGTTGGCCAAAGAAAAGGCCAGTCCTCTGGTCACGTGAAGCGTCGACTAACGGTTTGCTGATTTCACAAAAAACTCGATGAGCACTCAGACCACTGGCCTTAGTGTTTCAACTAGCTTAGGCACCAGTCTAACACAATATTGTAGTAAAATTTTAATTTTATTTCTAATCAATATGTCGCTTGTAATCTTTAATATTGTGGTGAGAAAATAAATGAATTTTATTATATTATTATTATTATAACTAAGTATTATATTTACATTTATGACCACAGCAGACAAGTTGAAGAGTAAACTAAAAACAAATCCTTGGGCACGGGTTGCGAAAACATTTTCTAACTAAGTAGGTCAAATCTCTAGAATAAGATCCTCAAGTCTACGGCTTTGGGTTTCAGTTAGAAGTCCTTGGTAAGGTGTAAGTCGAGAATTGCGGATTTAACTTCGGGAATTGGGAACTTAAGTCAGGACACGCCTTTATCCGGAATATCGATGCCTTAAATCGGAATTTACGAGCTTAGATTCGGGAATCTTAATTCCGAAGAAGGAGCTGATAACTTGGCTGACTTACATTCGGTTTTCCTGCAATTTGTGTACTGATCTTATTTATTTATTTATTTAAACTGTATGTACAATATTGGTACATGAGCGGACTTAATGCATCAAGGCATTCTCTACCAGTCAACCTTTGGGTTATAAAGACTATACTGTGGTAGGTGTACAATAAAGAAAATATAATTTAAAATTGAATTCATCGTATTTTCAAAAATGATATTTTCGTTGTGTTTTTACACAGAATTTTTAAATTCGATATTTGGTCCGATATACTGAAACTCTCAGCTAACGAAATTAATTCTCTGAATTTTATCACTCGGTCGATTCATTTGTAGGAGAATCAATGCCGCCACATGAATAACAAAGAAGCGAAATTTTTACGGCATATCCTGCATCGCGCAAGCAAAGTTCTCCGTGCGATTTGAACACATTTAACAGTCCGAATATCAACTATCGGGCAGTTGCCCACCATACACAACAACCGTCTGGTCGGGAGGATCCTTCCTCTCCAGTGGAGGTATTTACTGTCTGTACTGCATACCTCTATACATTATTTAAAGATTTAAAGTTTATCTGAGGATCTCAGAAATGAGAAAATGACGTTGATGCACAATTTGTTTTCTACTTGAAATTCGATTCAGCTTTGGGGGTGCTACTGCACTTTTTACGGCATATTCTGTCAACATCTCACCGTGTACCCTTAGATGGAGTGAGCATGAAGTGAGTTGTCATTCCATCTTGTTTGTATGCATTGATAGCTTGTTTCATTTTCCCAAGCTTTCACGGTGAGGATTTTACAGAATTCTACCTACTAGCAATGACAACTCACCGACAAATGGCCTATCAACCTTTTTGCCATTAATAACAAAAAATACTGTTAACAGTATCGTTGTTTTATTTCGCGCGGAACCTTAATTCAGTAGCCTCAGTTACTCCTAATAGCATTGGCTTCAGGCAAAATCAGTTCAGCCGGTTCGTAGATTAGCAGGAACAATCAGACACACGTAAACGTAATTTTGTTATTAATATCTTAAATATGTCACCGGAAAATAGCAAACGCCGTAAGATTGTAAAATATCGCGTGAAATTGTAAACAATTTTTTCTTAATAAGACAAGGATATATTGGAAACTATTGAATTGAATTAATTTTTTTATGGTAGATAATTTAATTCATGGTGAATATATTTATTTTTGACTAACATAATATAACTATATACTATCTTAAAACTATTTACAAACTATTTACATCTACTAAGCCTAAGTATGTACATATACAAATACAAAGTCCATCCTCCATATCAATGTCATCTGGAAACGTGCCCAGAAGACTGGCAACATTGCCACGTTGAATGGCAATGCTAATTGAATTTGGATGGGATTTATTGTATACAGAACGTTTTGTTCATAATATATCGAGACATTTTCCGGTGACATATATATACGTTCTTAGAACTACCATGTTACCCAGTTAATGAGTTGTGGAGGTCTGGTAGGCAGCCGCTCCACGTAAAATAATGGTATTCAGCTGAATCCGGTTTGACTGGAAGCCGACCCCAATATAATTGGGAAAAGGCTGGGCAGATGATGATATCCTTTTCTACTTTGTAAAAAACGTACACTGACACACATCTTATCGACAAATGTGCTATCGACTATTTGCCCATCCATAAAACCATTGCATATTCATAATAAACCGACCTACATTCCCGATAGCAGATTTCTTAAACACTGACCTATAAAATTCTGAAACAGCTGACTCTGTTAAAGCTGCTACAAAGAAGCATTCATATCTGTCCGAGCTCTTGATATAGCTCCATTCCAGAAACAATAGGACGGAAATAAAGAAATGAACGTTATTAATATTCATACGAAAGTTCCACAAGAAATATTTCAACGAAGAAAGGCCAGTCTGAACGAGTTCAGATGAGAAAAAATTCTGATATTGGTAGTTCTTAACTTTTAAATGGTTATAAAGAAAGAACGAAAGGTTATAGACAAATTCAAGTTGTATTTTTTTTTATTTGACAACGTCTAATAAATCGATGAACTCCGGCTGCACGCACGAAAAAGGATGACTCATTGTAACGTTACGATCATTTAATCAATGTTTTGTTATGACGTTGTCACGTTAAAACCGACTTTACAGACAACAAATTTTTTATTATTGATTATATTTGTAGCATATGATTTAAAAATTGAAGTTTTTGACACACTATGGGTGAATGAAGATGGACGAAGCAATTATGTATTCAAGGATCGGAGCAGGTGACTTTCTGCAGATTCTGTCTACTTTGTCTCTCCGGTTGGTTAGTGAACGGTGTCACCGTTTACTAGATTACAAGAAAATGCAACTAAAGTAGTATTTGATAAAAGCAGGTACTTATCCGACAAGCTTGTAGGAATTGAGAAAACTTCATCATTAAAGTCAAAATCAAAGTCAAAACATTTTATTTCAAATAAACCATGATCAGGTACTTTTGAAAAAACAAAAAGAAAGAAAAAACAATTTACAGTATCAAATATTAAAATGAGGCAGTGGCAACTAAGGGATGACCAGTCTCCACTGACGGCGCCCGTTCACGAACATGACGCGTGCATCAGCACCATTCAGCTCAACCATTTAGAAAGGAACTGAATGATCCGATACACGCGCCACCATCAGCGAGACATTGGAGTGAGCATGACATCATCATCATTTCAGCTGAAGACGTCCCCAAACGACGCCACATCAACTGGCCCTATGCTTCAAGCATCCAGAGAACTCCTGCGGTCCTCACAAGGTTATGTTGCGAACTTGTGAGAGGCCGTCGAATGAATTGTAGAGTGGACTTAAAAGTCTGAACTTAGTTCAAAATGTTTTGCCAAGGTATAAATATTGATTTTTGTGAAATGTCTGCACCTTTGTCTTGCCTAAATATGTGATCATAATATATGTACTTTGAACCTTCTGATCTCTTCTCTGCTGTATGACTTTAGTCCGTAGTACAAAGGAGATTGGGACTCGGCAAAGAGCGATATTGTGAGGCTGCACTGTAATGCATTGAGAGAACCTGCTTATCATTCCGAGCAGGCTAAGGGATAAATGCAGGGTATTTAGACATTATTTGGTGATAGACATGCTTTGAATAAAACTCTTTAAGATTGATAATTTTGTTGTAACGTTAGCATTCACATGGCAGTCGTAATTGTCATAAATTTTGCAAAATTCAGGTGATTTTGCCGCAAATTGCAGCTGTAGCAATTGCGCGAATGTGAACGTTGCTAAAAATATATACAACATTCCAGTGCTCTGACCATTGTATTTTTTTTTTCTATATACGGAACGCATTGCGTTGAGGTTGACCGTTCCTGTGCGTATTGCATCCAACAGATTCCGACAGCCTTCACCAGGTCTTCGGTCCACATTAAGAGAAGCCTTTCACCGTTACTCCTTCCGACACGGTCGCCATTTTAGAAACCTTCAGTCATTGGTCAGTCTTGAAAGATTGTATAAACTTTTTAAATATTGTCCGATCACTACTAACTGGCCACTTGAACTACCTTAAAAATCCAATGATGCAATTTTAGTTTTCACCAAAATCGAGCCCAAAACTCTTTTAGATTTAGCCATCCACGCCCACTTGAAAAATTCAGCTAGTATTATCGTGCCCGTATAATGGCTTACTCATTTCACATCAGTCATTAATAAAAACAAAAGCAAAGATGGCGCCCACCGTCACCTACGTCAATCTTCAAACAATGAAATAAGTAAGTCCATTTTCTCGATTGTCACCGCTACGTTACATCAGAGACTTTGACGCGACTATAACGACTATTTTGTGGCCTTGATAGTTGTTGTCAGGCCAGGCCATGTCTTGTGGGTAAACGATAATGGCCCGATAATGTTACTTAGAAGAAAAGGATGGTTGATGAAGCGTTAATGGTGAGGTCATGTGATAATGGATTTTATTAATTGACACATTATTTAGCCTGTGGACCAAGTATACCCAGCCGGTATACAGCGACCTGCGCGTACAGTACAATAACGCATTCAGGGTGCTTTTGGGGTTGCCGTAGCGATGTAGCGCGTCAGGGATGTTCGCGGAAGCGTGCGTAGACGGGTTTGCAGCAATCATGCGAAAGCGATGCGCTTCCATGATGGCGTGCTCGTGCTCCTCGTCCAATGGCATCCTGAATGTGTTTGCGGAGCGGTGGGACTCTCCCCTCTTACAAAGGTGGGTAAGTGTTCAGACACACTTATCCAAATAAACTGGTGTACACTGTTGTTTATGATTGTAAATTTAATGTAATACTAACTTTAGGCTAAGTTGTACAACACTAACAATATATGGAAGTGATTCTGAAATAAAATATTTGAATTGAATTGAATAATGTAAGTTTTTTTTTGTAATTATTGGTAGGTTCACTTTACGACTACAATATCTCACCTGATGGTAAGCGGTGATGGAGGGGGGGGTCTGTATGTATGCTTTTGCGGTTGTACAACGACATGCTTTGCTTTGCTTTGCTTGGTAGTATAGATGCAGGCCTGCCTTCCCGTCTCCTTCAGAGATGGGAAGGAGGCGTGGTCTTGAGGGAGAGCGCAACGGTCGTGCAGATCCTCAAGGCAAGTCCGGTGGATACACCTTCCCGAGGTTGCCACCCCGTTTTTGGTCTAATTCCATATGAAATAGACGTAACTGAAACCACCGGGCGGTTTTCCCCTCCGAACCGCAACCCCCCTGTGACGAGGGGGTTGCGGACTCGGCCGTCACTAAATAAGCTGATGGCGAGTAGGAGAACAGAGTCACCTGCGCTAGGACCTGCGCAGTCGAGCGCCGTAAGCGGGGATGAAGGAGTCCTGGGGGGTTGAGCCAATCGGCACTGGTGGTAATGTGTCCGTGTGGCAACACGCCCCCTTTGGTCTGGATTTCAAGCGAAACGGTGGCCTTACCCTCTAGCCAGGGGTAGGGAAATGGCCACAGTGTCCCGTCAGAGGGTCACAGGCGAGGTGCGTGGGGTCCGTTGAGGTCGCCCTCGGGAGGCCGAAGCGGTAGGTAAAGGCCATGCTGAAGGTGTAAGTGAGGGTTGATCAGTTCGTGGGGGTAGGCCTTTCGACCTTCCGCGCCAACCCGATCAAGCACCCGATGTCGCGCTGTAAACCAGCCTTGCGCACCTATATCTCTCTGGTAATCCTAACGTTCGTACTCACAGTAGTGCGACGTTCCCAGGTGCGGGCTCCATGGAGGGTGGGAGCCAGGGAGATGAAATAAAAGATTCAAACAAGTATGGACAAATTGAGGCCTACTTCTTCAACCGTAGGAGTGGAGTCGGCGAAAGCTGGCAAAACTCCCAAGCGAGGTGCCCCTGGCACTTCGCTCGCCCCTGGAGGCCCTGCAGCTAACGCCGCAGGCTCCAGCGCGGGCGCCGGTCCGGCTGTGGCGAAAACCGCAGCTAAGACCAAAAAGTCCCTTAATATGCAAAGGGTATCGGCGCTGCCTGGGACCAGTACCGATCCCTTCAAACACAAGGCGAAAACGGCCATGGCTAACACCACTGCCGGAAGTAGCCTTCCCAAGCACCCTCCTCCTCCTCCTGTGGCTCCTCAAGCCACATCCCACGAGGCAACCGCAACCGGGCATACGGGAGCGGTCTGCAGCACCGAGGACGTTTTTGCTAGCGCCTGGCAGGTGCCAATCCGTAAAGGAAAAAAAGGGAAGGGTAAAAACATAACTCCACAAGCCCATTGCTCTTGTTCTGACCCGTCAGGTCAAAACGCTCCTACTAGCCAGGGTAAAAGGAGGGAAAGGCAGACGCGCAAGGAGCGGCGTCATGAACGCAGACGGGGAGGCAAAGGAAAGGCCTCCCAACGCAAGCAGGGTACCGCCACTAGCAAGGTCAACACGACCAAGCAAGGTAAGCTGAGCTTCTCAGAAGGGAAGCGGTCGCAGGCTGAGGCCGGCACTAGCCGACCAACGCCCTGTCAACCGCCAACCAAATCCGCAGGAGTTCCGGCCGAGGTGGCTACCACGACACAGCAACCCGACGGGAACGATCAGGCTGCGGCCAAGCGGGCTCTCAACGAGACTTTATCACCTCGTGGAGAGCACAAGCGGCCGCGGCTTGACCAGTCCCAGCGGGTTGCTAACAAAAGCTACGCCCAAGCTGCGAGTGCGTCCCTGAACGTCGCGATAACCTGCGACCGGAGGGGCATCATCAGCCAGGGAGTATCGGACCAGGTCGTGGCTGCCATACAGAGGCAGATCATCACGGAGGCCTGCTCCCCTATGCAGGACACACCGGGGCCGACCTTCAATGCGAAGCCGCTGTTCGCTGGAGGTGTCCTCAAACTGTGGTGCGGAAACGACCACACGCTAGAGTGGCTGAAAAAAACAGTCTCCGGCCTGGCTCTCCCGGCTAACACCTCGTTAGTCGTGAAGAGTCAGTCGGAGATTCAAAAGCGGGTGCGTTGCGGCATCGCCATCCCGGACGACCAAGGAGTCTACGAGGACTCGACCTTTATTGGACGAGCCCTCTGTTACCAGAACCCATGGATCGACGTCAAAAGGTGGGTGGTGCTGCACGCCGAGAAGCAGAGTGCATGCTGGTTCGTGGTGCTGGGTATCCCCGAGGACCAGGTTCCGACCCTGTTGAGCTCCGAACGCCGACTCTCAATTGGTCTGGGATCGGTGTACGTGAAGTTCCAGGGTCCGAATGGCAGGTTCGTCGACGTCCCTCGGGGGTGGGATCCGACTACGGGACAGCAGCAGGAAGCAGGGGAGACCATCCCCCAATCAAACAACCCGGAAGCAACAGTGGCTGACCCTGCTGAAATAGCAGTGTCGGCTGCCCCTGCCGCCGCCGTGGGTGCCGTCCCTTCATCGGGTGGGGAGCTGGACGACGTTACGTTGTCCCCGGCTTCTGGCCTGATGGAGGATGGCTTCGACGAGGGCGACATGTTTGCCGGGCTGCGGCTAGAGGGTGACGAGGAGGGCCTCGCCTGCGATGGCGTCCCTTTCGTCGGCCTGTAGAGTCGTGCAGGCAAACCTCCACCACAGCCAGACTGCGACGGCTCAATTGAGGAAGTGGCTGGAGGTGCAACACACGGCCATTGCCCTCATCCAAGAGCCGTGGATTAGGGGTGGCCAAATACGAGGACTATCCAACCTTAACGGTAAGCTCCTTGTTACTACGGACCAGGATCACCCTAGATCGTGTATCTATGTCACAGGTAACCTTAAAGCACAGCTCTTAAACGACTTCTGTTGCAGAGATGTCTCTGCAGCTAGGCTGAACATACAGCGTGGCGACAAAGTCATTGCGATCGTCTTCGCCTCGGTCTATATGCCTGAGGTGGACGAACCGCCCCCTCACGACCTTGTCCGCCTCGTCACCCAGTGTGAAAGCAGCGGAGATGAGGTTGTCATCGGGACCGACGCCAATGCACACCACCCGCTGTGGGGGATGGACACGCAAAATGAAAGGGGTAAGGCATTGGTTGAATACCTTTTCACAACTAACCTATCCCTACTAAATACAGGCTCTGAACCAACTTTCGTAACGAGACGCAGTCGTACTATTATTGACCTCACTCTCGTAACGGAAGGCGCTTCAGAAATTATCTCTGGGTGGCAGGTCTCTGATGAGACTTCCTGCTCAGACCACAGGTGGATCCGCTTCGACATCCAGGTCAGTATACCACCTAAACAACCTCGGCGGAATCCGCGCAATACGGATTTAGCGGCATACAAACGCGGCCTTGATTCAAGACTTGCGCCACTAAGCGATTCGATGACTCTTGCGGACACGACACAGATCGACGCTAGAGTAACACAGCTCACCGAATCACTGATAAACAGCTACCAGACCGCGTGCCCGGAAACGTTTCCGCGCGAAACACCGGGAAAACAACCCTGGTGGGGCGCGGAACTTGAGCGCAAACGCGGTAAGGTAAGAAAGGCTCTAAACAGAGCCATGAATACATATAGAGATGAGGACTGGGACGCTTACTACGCGGCCAAATCCAGCTATAAGAAATGCATCAGATCCAGAAGTACTACTGGATGGCGAAAATTCTGTGGTAACATTGAATCGTGCCAACAAGCAAACAGGGTAAGGAAAATACTGGCGCAACAGAACACACCCGAGGTCGCCACGCTCCGGAAACCCGATAACACGCTGACCACGTCACCTGAAGAAGCGAAACGTGTCCTAATAGAAACTCACTTCCCAGGAAGCGTATTCGCGCAGGTAACCGAATGGCTAGACGTTATACAAGCACCAGCAGAAGTTGATTGGTATTATGCAGAGAGGATGATCACGCTGGAAAAAATCCAGTGGGCCATCAGAAGCTTCCAACCTTTCAAGGCACCAGGTCCTGATGGAGTGTTTCCTGCCTTACTGCAGTGGGGCGGGACTTCTGTTGCAACAAGACTGGTGCCTTTAATGAGAGCGTGCCTAGCTTTTAGATACGTGCCTAAAGGTTGGAGGGAAGTGAAAGTCATTTTCATTCCAAAGCCAGGTAAGAGTGACTATACAAACGCCAAATCCTATCGACCAATCAGTCTGACCTCCTTCTTGCTAAAGACCATGGAAAGACTGTGCGAAAGAGAACTACGAGATGGCGTTTTAAAAACATTACCACTGCATGGTAACCAACACGCATACAGCTCAGGTAAGTCGACAGAGTCTGCTCTTCACCTGGTGGTGAGCCAAATAGAGGACGCGATCCACCAGAAAGGCTCCTGTCTGGGCACTTTCATAGACATCGAAGGAGCCTTCGACAAAACAAACTTCTCCAGCATTAGTGCCGCCCTCTCCAAGCACGGAGTAGAACAGGTATTAAATGACTGGATAACTAATATGCTAAGTAAGCGAGTAGTTCGACTTGAGGAAGAGCAGCAGTTGGCCTTAATCGCCAGAGGCTGCCCGCAGGGAGGAGTGCTCTCCCCTCTTCTGTGGAATCTGGTGATAAATGACCTTATCACCAAACTCAACGCACATCGGTACTATACAATAGGCTATGCAGATGACCTCGCAATCCTTGTGCCTGGGAAGGTGACTGGTACGATTTGCAACCTAACGCAGCAAGCACTACGCATCGTGGAGAGTTGGTGCGGAGAATTTGATCTATCAGTAAACCCCACTAAAACTGAATTAGTCATGTTCACACAAAAGCGAGTTCTAGGCCACTACCGCCTACCCAAACTCTTTAACACTGAACTCCAGTTATCTAACGAGGTTAAGTACCTGGGGGTCATCCTAGACAGTAAGTTAAACTGGAGTAATCATCTAGACTACAAACTAAACAGGGCATGCATCACCTTCTGGCAATGCAGGAAAATGATAGGTAAGAAGTGGGGCCTATCTCCCAAAATAATACTATGGCTATACAGCGCAATAATTCGGCCCATGATCACCTACGGGGCCGTGGTGTGGTGGACCCGCACAAAGCTAGGTACAGCCGTAAACAAACTTCAGCGCATGCAAAGGCTAGCCTGCATGGCAACGACGGGCTGCATGAGGACTACTCCGACTGCGGCGCTGGAAGCCATACTGGGACTCCCTCCGCTCCACCTGTTCATACAACAGGAAGCGACGATGGCAGCAGTCCGTCTTAAAACACTGGATCTCTGGGGTAAGAGAGAAACACAACACACCGCTCTGCTCGAGGAGCTCAACAATGAACTCCCCATAACAAAAGCAATCAATGACCGGATACCCAAGCAATTTATCTTTGATAAAAAATACAAAATCCAATTGCATGAAGATCACCGCTGCGAAGGGCTGTGCCCCACAGAGCTGCGGGTCTTCACCGATGGATCAAAAACAGGTACTGGCACGGGTGCGGGAATCTTCTCAGAGGATCTCAACATTCATATAGCCACACCATTGGGGGTCCACAACACAGTGTTTCAAGCTGAGTGCATGGGCATTTCCCTGGCGACTTCAGCCATCATAAACAGGGAAGTTAAGGACCACTCAATACGCATACTCTCGGACAGCATGGCCGTCCTGCAAGCTCTGAACAGTCACACAGTTAACTCTGGTCTGATTCTCGAGTGTCACCAACGTCTCAACCAGGTTGGTAGATACAACAAGGTAACCATTCAATGGATCAAAGGACACAGCGAATCCCGAGGCAACGATGCAGCGGACGAACTCGCCAGAAGGGGGTCGAGTATGACAACGATAGGACCTGAACCTATTGTACCACTCCCCTTCGGTCACCTACGCAATCTGGTAAGAACACGCACTAATGATAAACATCACAAGCTATGGGTTGACCATAGTGAGTGCAGGCAGGCCAAAGAGGCACTTCCCTCTATTGATGGCCGTTTCACGAAAAAAGCCCTAAGACTTACTAAACAGCAGTTGCGTATAGTCACAGCCGTCACAACTGGCCATGGGTCTTTTAATAAACACCTCTATGTCATAGGAGTCACCGACAGCCCACTTTGCAGAGCCTGCATGGAGGAGGACGAGACAGCAGCACACCTGCTACTAAGCTGCCCGGTAGTCGCTGATTACAGGGCTAAGTACTTCGGTAACCCAGGTACCCTTTGTGAGATAGTTAGTAACACCAAGGCGTTGCTGGCCTTCCTTGGGGAGCTGGGGTGGATCGAATGACACATTTGTCCCACCTGCACGCAAAATACGCGCTTAGTCGTGGAGTTGCGGAAACCAGCCCGAGTTACATACATTACATACATACAAGCGGTGATGGACCCTGCCTGCTTAGAACCTATTCACTCTTCACTTAACGAATCCAGGTTAAGGCTATCAGGAAAGAGTCCGGTATGGAAAATTCTCATCACACTAATATTAAAAAGGCGAAAATTTGTGAGTGTGTGTATGTTTGTTACTTCATCACGCGCAAACAGCAGGATCGATTTAGATGAAATTTGGTATAGAGATTGTTTGAGTCCGGAGACAGGACATAGGATAATAGATATCCCGGAAGTACATACGCCCGGGATATCTATAATTCCCTTGGGATAATTTTCGAAATTCACGCGGGCGGAGCCGGAGGCGGCAGCTAATATTTAATAAAAAGATTTAAAATTTAAAATCGCAGTATCACCTAGAAACTTGTCAGGAGATAGGAGAAGTAGATGCTGTAAAGTGATGCAATGTACAATCAAGTCCTAATAATAATTAGATCAAGACATTACTAAGCCCATTACCAACACAGCTCAGTCTCCAAATTGTCTTAACGATATATTTGACCTTTGAGCTGTCGTTCTCTCTTTGAAGATAAATGCGACGATAATAATCTGTTAATGGAGTACTAATGAAGTGAGAGTAAGAAGAGCTCTTCACTTAGGTCGATAGCACTTGTTTCGTCTGGCTTGAGCAAAAGTAAGGCGATTCTCACACTGCCCCGCATGATGCAGCGTAGCGCGTGGATGCGTGTTCTTCCGTTGCTTGTAAGTATCTCCGTTTGTATGGAAAACACGCGTAGTGCAACACACAGAAAACGCATTCACGCGCAGTTTTTTTCTTCGTCCGCCACGGACTCCGCTGCGTGGTGCGTTGCAGTGTGCCAATCGCCTAATGTTAGAAAAAACCAGTAAGACCGCGTTCATATTTAGGCGACTTTAGCAGCGCGACAGTCGCGCGACTAAAGTTTCTCTAGCTTTTGTTTTTTATAATGTGAAGGCATGTGCTTCTGCCGCGGTACTGTAGCGCTGCTAAAGTTGCCTTAATCTGAACGCGGTCTAAGTGTTTTTGATTTCGGATTTGCGTCACGCAAAAGCTCGCGGATTTTCTACTTAGATGCTGTCTTTCTAGTACATTTGCTTTTGGATTCTTGAGAGGCGATTTAGAAAGATTATAGGCGTTTTTTTTTAAGGATGGGAAATCATCAAATGACTTCTTCCGGTCTGGGTGGAGGGAGGGCGTGTTAGACTCATACTGCCTAAAACCCATCCGTGTTCCTTCTAAAGCCCTTTGCGTTCTAGGGCCGCGGTGACTCTTTCAACAAATTCCGCAACCCTGGCAGGCTCTGGCCCTAGCGGGCCCCGTCTTCTATGCTGACATTTCTTTGAAGCGCGCGTGGAACACAAATCGCCATCGACCCGGGCCTGGTGGTGATCGGACAGGGGGCCACCCAACGCTCGCCGTACGCAAGCTCGCGCCTAGGGGGGCCGGGGATCGCCATCGGGGATTCCCTTGGACGGCTCGCCTCCTTCTTCGCTAGCATTACCTACTGCTTCGCAGAAAGAGTTGACCGCTCCCCAAGCCTCCTCGTTCCGGAAAGATTATAGGCTTCAGTGTTGTTTTTGCTACCACTCTAATAAAAATAAACATAAAAGACAAATCGTAGCAAACGATTTGACCTTTGACCCCCCGCGTACTAGTTAGTTCCTTCAAATCTTTGCGTTCCAGGGCCGCGGTAACACTATAGAACAATTAGGTAACCCTGGCAGGATAGTGCCTGCCTGGATTTGTCCCCTACAAAATCCCGAGTCGTGGTCCTTATCACTGGACCCCCACTGTTCTCAAATGGCTGAATACTTATGTGTGCAGTCAATGGTCTTCAGTCAAATCACTCAAAAACGACTGGTCGACTTCGATTGACTACAATCTAGCAAAAGCTTTGTGCTGAGATTGGTCTTCCCACAGGACAGTATAATATACGCGTTTTGAATGAAAACATAAATATCTCGAACAGGGATATGTTTGTACAAAGTCCGTCACGTTTGGGATCCTCAAAGGGTTGCTTAGAGGTACACACCGGTAGAATTATTAAGTAGACCCTGCAATGAGTGGACATGGTACTTTTTAGTAAGAGGGCGAGCTTATTTCCATCACTTTGGTACAAATCCTGCCGGTCAATTCTGTAAACATGTCGAAGTGAAGGCTTGCGTAAAGTGATCACGAGGTGAACTGTCTATCTATATAATCATGATGGAATGACAGCTCACTTCGTGATCACGTGACATATTGATTATATGGATTGACAGCTAACCTCGTGACCACTTCACCCAAACCTTCATTTCGACATGTTTACAGAATCGGCCGGCTGACTCCGCAATGCTGCTGAGAAAATGCAGATGGAATGCCAATGACACTGTCCTACTGGACGATCTGGGCATCGGACCCAGGATGTCAAGCTCAGCAGTAGTACTCCTAAATCCTATTGATCCTGTCAACAGTAGAGTCTCGAGTTGAAACACACGATTACTGACAAATGCTTGCAATGACTGGACAGGTCCGCCTAAATCTGTGTGGTTCTTTCTTCAAAAGACCACCTCAGACATTAACCTTCTTTGGTTCTCATATGATTTGACCATTGCATGGATTTAAAAAAAGATTTTTACCTAGAAAGAAAGAAAAAAAGTTTTTTTTTTTCTATTAAATAACTCACACACTGTAAAATCAATTGTTTGCAATATTTCTAAATATGTGAGTACCTTTTACTGTAAAACTTTGATTTTAAAAGAGTAACTATGGGGTTTCTTGTCCGTTCTTCTCCATAAGAATCTACCTTTGTGAACGGACAATAAAGTCACTTTATTTTTATACATATTCTTTTAACTTTAGGTAATGTTGACGTTCAAAAGTGCCTTTTAATGGCCTAATTGGAATAAACGTTTTGACTTTGACTTTGCGTTTTTGACATATTTTTATCTGTTACTAGCTGCCGCCCGCGGCTTCACCCGCGTGAATGTCGAAAATTACCCCAAAGGAATGTATATTCCCGGGATGAAAAGTATCCTATACGTTATTCCAGACTATAATCTATCTCTGTGCCAAATTTCATCAAGATACGTTCAGCCGTTCTGACGTGATTGAGTAAGAAACATCCATCCATCCATCCATACTTACAAACTTTCGCGTTTATAATATTAGTAGGATATTCAGTCGCAATATTCAGTCTGCTTGCTATATTCATTCATTTTTTCTGAAGCTTCAGGAATATAGACACCTGACATATTACCCGACTAACATAAAATATTACATTATATTAAATTAGATGACATAATCTTCTAAAAGGACGCGGCCTCTGTTTAGAATGTTCCAAACAGTGGCCTCGTATGTCATTTGTTTTACATACAGCCAGGCCACGGTTTCGAGCCACCAATTTAAATTAAATTATAGCTATAATGATCGTTAAAAGCCACATTTTCATATTCAAATTAGGCTGTTACATATTTGAGCGGGAAGCGCCATATTGTATTGTTTGTGAAAACGGTATTTTGTTCATGAAACAGTAGGAAGATTTGGTTGAAAACAGTATTCTCTGGCCGATAGGTACTAGGAGTCCAGAAATTCTATGAAGGCTTTTCTAGGAATGGCGTTAGGAAACTGTAAATAAAGCCGTGGAACGTATACAACGTGTATGTATATAATAAACACAATATCTGAAGAGGGGTTATTGTACTCATCATTATGAAAAAAAAATACTATGGGACCAACCCAAAAATCGCGATTATGCAGTGACTGTGGTCAGTTGCGGCTCTAGGGCGGTGCGAGCCGTGCCATTTTTTTTTTATTTAATATGGGTTTACTCTTGACTCTAGTCTAGGTCATAGATGACAGAGACAAAGTCGACGATGGAGCGAGCTTACCCAGAAGAAGCTTGTTCACTCTAGTTTTGAAGAGATTAGGGTTGTATGCGTTCGGAAACACAGACGCATGCAGAGAGTTCCACTCCTTTGCTGTGCGCATTATAAAATACGTTTGGAAACGTTTAGTGCGAATTGGTAAAAGTTGTTCATAATTGTGAGTTCAATGCCCTCTTTTCAGGTTTTGCGTTTATCCTATTACAGTACTTTTTCTTCTTTCTATGTAATTTGTATTATAGCTGGCAAAATGGGGTTTCAAAGACCTTTCGGATACACAATGCGAGTGCGGTGCTCCTGGTCAAAACATGAGCCACACGTTGGAGTGCCCGAAGTGCCCATGCACCTGTAATTTGGGGGATTTGATGAATGCCACCGACGCACCAATTGACGTGGCCACTTACTGGGCCAAAAAGGAATTAACTCGTAAAGAAGAATAATTATAGCTCGATTTGAGAGTCTAAAAAGTCGATCTTCGCAAAACATATTTCGTTACCTATGGTTTTGCAAGAGACCCCTGATCGAAATGAAAGACGTTTCACGCCAAAAATTCACAAAAAAATCTATGTTTTCAAACAATAAAAATTTAAATTTTCTCCATTTTATTTTATTTTTTACCTTACTGCTTCTGGAGGGTATTTTTTTTGTAGTTTGTTTCTCCCAAAGGTCTTATTTTTTGTAAAACTAACGTTGTTTATTATTATATTATAATAATACCCACCAATAAAACACCCAAAGTATTCAATTTCATACCAAAGAAAAATATTTTCACTTTGTTATTGAAACTCCTTCGAAGCCAGGAAATACGAAATCGGTGAAGCTATCCAACGGTGTGTTATCTATCGGCACTGGGTAAACGTAGTAAATCTCGCCTGGATCGTAAACTCTCAATATAGGACAGAAAAACACAGAAGGTCAGCTCCAAGGCAGCTTGAAGGAGAGATCGGACATCGAGAAGTTCTCGTGGCATATCATTTAACCCCCCTCATAGTCGCACGAGGGGTAGGAGCTGGTGGCTAAAGAAAATCAGTCACACAGGTCGATAAAGGTTAAGAAACGCTGGCCAAGGTTGGTCTGCGGATGGGTGATAATCTTAACAAACCGAGTTTCCTCCGCGCCTCGGAAAACACGTTAAGACGTTGGTCCCGGCTGTCATTTGTAGATGTCTTTGGCAGTCGTAACGGATTGTCAGAAGCCAGTAAATCTGACTCCAGTCTTGCCAAGAAGTACCGTATTACCCAGTTAATAGGTTGTGGAGGTCTGGTAGGGAATCGCTCCACGTAAAATACTGGTGTTCGGATCTTAGACTTATAGTTTAGCAGAATGCTAAAATGACGTGCGCTTGTATCAAGTCAACCTTCTGCAATATTCTCAGTTGATCACAGACTATTCTGGTAGTACCTTTTATACTATTCGTGAAATTGATTAGTGATTTCTCAAGGATTCCTTCTTTTGTTTTGAGTTTGATTAATAGTGTGAGCAGTCACGGAGAAACAAAACAAATGTGTAAGTTATTAAACATGCTACTTGTTCTTCGCATTATATTCCTCATAACCAGTGATCGGATAATCGGGCGGTTATATACCTAAAGATCTTCCCGTGAAAGAATAATATGGACATTCTTTTCTGAATTAATAAGTAATCCCGGGTTCCCGGGATTGAACAATTTTGTAAAACAACTACAACAAACTTTATTAAATTAGAGCAGGTTATTTTGATTTAGTATCTTTATTGTACATTAAAATTTCCATTAGAATCGGCTTTTAAATTAAAAAAAAATACATTGAGAGTTCCCAACAAGTTCCAACTATATTTGGTACGCGGGATATTTTTCAGCTATCTCTTGAATTTCAATCGATTCGGGGATCCGGGATTCTGAAAAGCATGTCCATATAATACTTTCGTGCGAATAAAAGTGAAGTTTAGGTATATTAGCGCCCGATTATCAGATCACTGCTCATAACTGAGGGTCGTGTTACCCCAACGTGTAATCACTTCCTTGCTGATGTTTCACCATCTGTGCCTACCAGCAATAGAATATTCTTTATTATGTACACCATATATAGATGTAGAAAACATTACATAGGGTGACACAATGGACGGCCTTATGGCTTAAAGCGATCTTTTAAACACATCCTTTGGATAGATTTTAGAGAAAAAAAGAAAGACAGTGCTGTAGGTAGTCTTAGTGTCATTGTGAAGCGCTTCGTGGAATTTCGTGTTCAGGGATGAGCGAAACTGATCCGACTATCGAAGTAACCTGCGACCTCTCGGACGCTTGCCATCGACCTTGCCAGTAACCCTTAGTAAATTGTTTGTACTAAATCTCCGCAGAAGAAGTCGCAGGCGAAGTGCTAGTCCTGCTGCGAAGCAGTAATGCTAGCAAAGGAAGAGGCGGGCTGCGCGAGGGAAGTCAAGGCCTTCGCCCCAACCGCCGCTATAGGAGAAGACGGTCGGGCATCGGGAGTCGCAAGGCGATCCCCGGCCACCGTAGGCGCGGGCCTGCGGACGGCGAGCGTTGGGTGGCTCGCTGTCCGATCAGCACCAGGCCCGGGTCGATGGCGCGTTGTGTTTCACGCGCGCCTCAAAGAGATGGCAGCATAGAAGACGGGGCCCGCTAGGGCCAGAGCCTGCCAGGGTTGCAGAATTTGTTCGAAAGAGTCACCGCGGCCCTGGAACGCAAAGGGCTTAGGCTAGAAGGAACACGGATGGGTTTTAGTCAGTAAGAGTCTGACATGCCCTTCCGCTTCACCCAGAGCGGAAGAAGTCATTTGATGATTTCCCAATTTAAAAAAAAAAAAAAGTAGTTGTAAGTTATTTATTTATTTATAATAAGCACACCAACAGCACTGTCATTTATAATTCAATAAAATTACATTCAAAATCGGCATTTCAGTAACCATGCAAATGACAGGTATGCATGACATTGAACATAATGAATATTAGAGACAAAAGGAAAAAACTAAAAACTGCGTCCGGTATACCTAAATAATGAACACTACAAAAACAAAACAATTTTGAGTTATTAAGACGTACATTGTTCGCACTGTTTGAAGAGGGAACGTCTGTATGAAGCAAAACTCATAGAGAAAACTTCGATAGGGTAATCCGTCAAATTGGACCTTTCATTATATAACCTTGCCATACGTGTTAGGGGGCTATTAAAGGTGGTATTTAAGGTAGATATAGGCAATTGAAAAATGCGATGATGTCGCTTGCTACGTTGGCTAGTCCTAAAGTTAAAATAGTTAATCGATTGCGCATCTATTTATAATTTTATGAAGTATAAGTAAGTCAGAATGGATCCGCCTTTCTTTTATACTAATCATCTTATAGTGTCTTATCCTGTCATTGTAATTAGGTATAGCTTTTCGGATCCATTATATCCATCTTCCCTCGCAATGTGACGAAAATACTCCCGGATTCTTTGCAGACAGATATTAAAAAGACTGGTTCCTTCTTGCTTAGTCATAGTCAATGAGGTATAAATTTCAATAGGGTTCGTTTTTTTACCTTTTGAGGTACGGAACCCTTATAAGATCACTCTCTTGTCCGTCTGTCTGTCTGTCCGTGTGTCACCACCGATTTTCTCAGGAACGGGTGAATCTAGCAGTTGAAATTTATACAAGATACTGTGATCTGTAGTACCTATTAGGTGTATAACAGTCAAGGTATTGAGGCAACATGATAAAAAGATATGGGTAAATTTAGATTTTCGCGAAAACTTGTAAGTACCAAAATTTACCTTAATTTTCAACTGTTTTTATTCTACCTGTGCTGTAGGTATTTTTATGTCTTCATTGTCAAGTTTAATTTTAATTGATGTGTGTGTTGCCTGTTGAGCTGCCGACGAATAAAAGGTTTTTTCTTTCTTTCAATGGCTTTAAGCTATGTTAACTATTAATATTGGAAAAAGTTGTAGAAAACTCTGCGCTAAGTCTTCTCAGAAACTGTTATTGTTTTCAGTATTTTCTCCGAAGACAGTTATTTTAAAATTCTGCGATGTTGGATAGTTCGTGGAACTCGCCCGTGTTCGTGTCCTTTGAGACTTAGCTATTAGAATAAGGCAGGGATGTTACGGAGGTCCGAACCGGTTTTAAATTTTGTTTGTCGGTGTCGGAACCGGAGTTGAAGATGGTGGCAAATGAGAGAACGTAAATCCATACTCAGAATAGAAAACTTTTATTCGACACAGTCACAACAAAACGGAAACAAACACATAGTAAAATAAAAACAATAATAGAACATAACATAATGCGCTTGGCAAAGGAGTGGAACTCTCTGCCTGCGTCTGTGTTTCCGAACGCATACAACCCTAATCTCTTCAAAATTAGAGTGAACAGGCTTCTTCTGGGTAAGCTCGCTCCATCGTCGATTTTGAAGGATCTTTGTGAAATTTGGTACAAATGTAGATTATAGTCTAGAATAACACATAGGTTACTTTTTAACCCGGTAGTATGTTCCCTTGGGATAATTTACGTCATTCACGCGAGCGGAACCGCGAGCGGCAGCTAGTAGTGTAAATTTTTTTTTGGCAGAATCTTTTACTTTAATTTAAAATAAATACCTCACATGACAAAGCCGTTGAATTAAGTTTTCATAACAATTAGAAAAAACAATCAAATGAATTGACCATTGCCATTGCCCAATAACTAGGTGGATGCACGTCTTGCCTGAGGCAACAAGGCTCAGCCTAGCCACAGCATGGCGCTAATTTTCAGTGGTCGCCTAAAAAATCAGATACGGAAACCAAGTCTGGTAAGTACCTACAATCCTACATGTAAAAATTGTTGCAAAAATCCATATACAAATTATACTATCTATACTAATATATTAAAGCTGAAGCGTTTGTTTGTTTGAACGCGCCAATCTCGGGAACTGCCAGTCGGATTTGGAAAATTATTTTTGTATATGATAGCCACATTTCATGAGGAACGCTACTGGTTATACGAGAACGGGAGAAAACGGGATATGCGCGTACGAAGTTGCGGGCAATTATAAATGCAAAAGTAATTGTCTGTCTACGAGTATCTATCTGATTTTTCCCCTCTTAACACGTTTCATCAAATGTATTTGAATTAAACTTGGCACTGAAAGGCGCGGGCAATAGCTAGTGTTCAATAAATACTGTAAAACAAAATGCTACTTCAAATACTATGCAGGAAACTATAAAACAATCAGTAACATATCATACTCAGCTGCGTCTAAGCTGCGTTTATTTGGCGATAAAGCGTCGTCTTTGCAGACCCTATTCAATTGATACAGTACAACGAAATGCACAATACTTCGAATACTACGTAGGGAACTATATAGCAACCAATAACATATCCTACTCAGCTGTGTCTAAGTTGCGTTTATTTGGCGATTAAGCGTCGTCTTCGCAGACCATAGTCAATTAATACAGTACAACGAGATGCACAATACTTCAAATACTACGTAAGAAACTATAAAGCAACCAATAACACATCATACTCAACTGCGTCTAAGCTGCGTTTATTTGGCGATAAAACGTCGTCTTTGCAGACCCTATTTAATTAATACTGTACAACGAAGTACACAGTAGGTACTCCAATACTATGTAGGAAACTATAAAGCAACCAATAACATATCCTACTCAGCTGCGTTTATTTGGCGATTAAGCGTCGTCTTTGCAGACCCGACGTTTACTACAAACCCCGAAGTCGACCGCGCCCTGCATCCGATACCAAACCTGAACCCAATCTAAATGTGTATCGATCTTTTTGATTGGCTCTTACATTAGCCAATCCCGAGCCCGTAATAATTCTACTAAATGGCTCGCCGCTTCCCGGATAAAAATAATGAGATTTTGCCTCTTTGGAGCTTGCGGTGATAAATAAGTTAAAATGATTATAAATGGGTCTTTAAGTAAATGTAGGACTGTTCTCAATGGCCGGGGGGTCGATAAATGTTACAAACAGAGGGTACCGAATTATATTTATAATTACAGAGGGTCTGTCTGTGATTTCGATGAGCAGAGGCAAATTCCTTTCTGCTCAACCGTCTATGAGAAATATCATTTTATTAGGTTTACCCATAGAAATATTAAAAACAGTTTAGGTACCTGTGTTTTCAATGACTTTGAATAATTGTCAGTTGGTAAGGTCGAAACCATTTTGACGGAAGATATACCAATTGTGTAGGCTTTTTACAAGTTTTTATTGAATTTTCATTGTTCGTATGTATGTAAATTGCTCATCAAAATTTGCAAAAAAAATTCGACCATTTTTTGGTATTCGATTGAGCTGAAATTTTGCATACACCTTTAGTCAATGCTCAATATTGTCATTATTTTAGTATGGCTGCCGCTCCAAGATGGCGGATTATGTTTTGACGTGACAACGTCTAATAAAAAGATGAACGTCGGCTGCACGCATGATTGGTATAGACGCCAGCATAAGAAGTTACAACAATCTGTCAAATTTCTTTAATAGATCTTCAACTTTATCGCCGAAGTTTTAGGTTCAAGGTTGATTAGGAAAATTTTACAGTTTCGGGTAGCTTGATGTGCGTGTGGCGTCTGTACCAATACACTTGATTATATGGATTCGCCTCATCATCACTTCACCCAAGCCTTCACTTCGACACGTTTACAGAATCGACCGGCAGAATCTACTATCTAGTTACTTTACGTCAAAACATTCGTGCTAGGTCCTTCAGTACTTCCAGAGATAAGTATTAAATATTGCAAAACCGAACTATATTTCTGAAACGAATAAGTTAAAATTCCATTGCAACCTATACTTTTTAGGGCGTTTTTATACACTTCACTTTCTCATTTAATAACCCTTCCTTGGCATTATAATCTGAATCAGAATAATCAACTTAAATATACACCAATGAATACAAATAATATTGAATTAAAAATTCGACTGCACAAAGAAAAAAAAACACCTTAAAATATTACATTAAATAGGATATCTACAGTAGGTAAGTTCTACAGAACTCACGTACGGATGCCCCACGAGACACGTGATTGTCTACCAACGCCACAAAATTAATTAAACTTGGGTTAACTTCTAACGGACGAATGTTATTCTGAACATAATATCAGAACGTGATCCCAGCATAGAATATACAGCAGACAATGACAGAAAATTAGTGAAAAATAGAATTCTAAAAGTTCTATGGAAGACTTCCAGCTAAAAAAACAGGGCCAATTACAGTGATTAACTTGAAAAATACAGAAAAATCATTTACACTAAGTTACCGAGGAACTTATTTAAATTTAATAGTAAAATGTTAAGATTTTTACAGGTTAACTACATAAATAATTAAATTGCGATCAGCTACGTACCGCCCTTAGAGCACACAATAGATTTCACATAAAATATAGAAAAAATACAAAAAAAACGAGACGACGAACGCATCATGACTGTGTGGGACTGCATTGGAGCAGTGATTTGTCTGCCATGAAGTCTTTTAATGACTTCTTCCGCTCTGGGCGGAGTGGAAGGGCGTGTCAGACTACTAGAGTAGTACTTACCACTTGTGTGCTAACTGATCATGGAGATTCTTTTGAGATCATGGAAATTTACAATTCCCCTAAATATTCTAATAGCTCTTTTTTTTTTAAAGTATATATCATGAAATGACTTCTTCCGCTCTGGGTGGAGCGGAAGGGCGTGTGCCTTCTAAAGCCCTTTGCGTTCCAGGGCCGCGGTGAATCTTTCGAACACATTCCGCAACCCTGGCAGGCTCTGGCCCCAGCGGGCTCCGTCTCCTACGTTGACTCTTTGAGGCGCGCGTGGAACACGACGCACCTTCGTCTAATAGGCTCTGGAATATTATTAAAGATACGTGAAGCTGTACAAAAGATAAGTACTTTCATGCATTACATGAGTCTTGCTAGCTACCTACTGAGCGCAATTTATCCTTACGCCGTATTTGCGTGTAGGAATTGTACATGTCAATATTATTTATTACAAATACTGCGGCCTCAAATATTCTATATATTTGAGGCCGCAGTATTTAGTAAACAAAGTGTTGAAAAAATAAATGATCTGTTATTACAAATCATTTATTTTATACTACAATCAGAATACCGTATTTAATATTTTATAATACAGAAACGGTATTCTGATTGTGGTATTGATATTAAATAAAACAAGTGATTCACATGATTAACATAGAATTCCTAAAAATTATATCTATACAATTTTTACAGTAATACAACGTGTAACAGAATAAACGCAATACCTGAAAAAGGTGTCATTATCTTCATCATTATGAACATTTTGTAATATGGGACACTGAAATCGTGAAATCAGCTAATTTTTTCGTCGATTTCTGGGTTGGTACCATAGTAAAAGTTGTTCATAATGAAAAGTGCAATGACCCCTTTTCAGATATTGCGTTTATTATGTTACACGTTGTAAACAGTGAGTTACATAACTGACATACAATTCTTAAAAGTGGTTTCTCTAATCCATGCGTAAAGAACTATTTTATAAGAATAATAAATAATAATAATAATAAATCTTTGTTGCAGACCATGCAAGGTCCATATTATTCACAATTACAAAGAATAAATTCGTTTAAATAATAATAATAAAAAAAATATATAATTCAATACATAAAAAAAATTCAATAACTTAAAATACTAATAATAATGATTAATATTCTCATAAACACATTAAAAAAAAATTAAGATGTCAATAAATTCGGATTAAAGATAAATTAATACAAAAAAAAATGCATTTAAATAAAAACCACCGCAATGTTATTACGAAGATAAGGGGCAAAATCTTCATCCATTAACAGTTGTTTCAGGTAAGAACTGCTATTGTATGGGTGCTATTTATAGTCGCGGCATCGATATTTACTCGTGAGAACTCCCAAGTGCAATATAAACGGTGCTGACTGGCTGACCTGGGACTTTATCCACCTGACTAAAGACCTTCAGTATTCTTAGAACTGGTTATAATTTACTATGTGTAATTTTATTTATAAACATTAAAAAACAGGTTAGAAACCCAAGGCTTTGTACAGTGCAATTTAAAAAAAAACTAACAATGTTACACTAACATTAGAAATGCCGACGAATTAACGAGTCACCCAGCCGGTCGATTCTGTATACAGTCAAAGTGAAGGCTTGGGTGAAGTGATTACGAGGTGAGCTGTCAATCTATACAACCAAGATGGAATGACAGCTCACTTCGTGATCATGTGACATCTTGATTATATGGATTAACCCAAGCCTTTACTTCGACATGTTCATAGAATTGACCGGCTGTATGAGTATAATATGGGTTAAAACAAAACACGGCTACGCGGATTGGCAAAAGTCAAAGTCAAAAGTCAAAACGTTTATTTCAATTAGGCCATTAAACGGCACTTTTGAACGTCATCGTTTACAGTCAGTAAAATAATAATATAACATTAATAAAGTGACTCTACTGTCCATTCGGAAAGGTAGATTCTTATGGAGAAGAACGGACAAGAAACTCCATAGTTACTCTTTCCAAATAATGATTTTACAAAATTTGGTTTACAAAAATTTATTTAATATTATGTGAGGACGATGCACCCAGAGTATGCTACTTATAAGAACAAAGTATCATCAGCAGATGTAAACTTATTCATTTTCTAAAGAAATTTAGGCAAAAGGTACTCACATATTTACAAACATTGGAACCATTAATTAAACAGTGTGTGAGTCAACAGAAAAATAAAAACACAAAAAAAGAAAGAGTATATCTATAAAGTTAATACTTAAATCAACCAGTTTGATTATGTCTACACCCTTGATTGTCCTATGGAGCAGGACCAGCATGTTTCCAAGCATTCTTATCCTGAATGTAATCTTCTAATTTGTAATATGCTTGTTTACAAAGTGTACTTTTAACATAAGTTTGGCAAAAGGGATAAGTATCATGGCAATCATACCCTGGAACAGGTCGATTAGAAGGAGGCACAAGCCACGAATATTAAAAAGTAGAATAAATCGGTTCTTTTGTCGAAAACAGGTAATTATATTCAGTCGAACCATTTATTTGGAAACGTTCATGAAATGCTCTCAGAAAACTTTCAAAGACAAAGCATTTATTTCAATTAGACCATTTACAGGTAATTTGGGAAGTCGAGGAGTTTTAAGGAATTGCTCTCCAAAGTTTAATCTGCTAAATTATGAAGTCGTGATATTGTTGGCCAATTTATGGGAATTCTGTTTAACCCAATGGTAAAATTGATCAGAAAAATAATAAAAAATAATGTTGGAAAATTACTAAAAATAATATTCAGCTGAATCCGATTTGACCCCCCAATATACCTAGTTCGGAAGAGGCTAGGCAGATGATGAATCAAAAAAGCATTAGCAAATTCTGTAGGAATCATTTAATGATTGCCGATCAAAAAAAAAACGCTATGTAATATGAAACAAACAAATATGACAACCTTATTGGGAGCTATTTATTTGAGCCGTTTGGGATTGAAACATTAGGCCCATGGGGTGCAAGTGCTCACCGAGTCTTTCGGGACATCAGCAAACAACTCGTCGACTGTTCACGTGACCAGAGGGCTGGGCTTTTCTTCGGCCAAAGAATCAGCATTGCTATTCAACGCGGCAATGCTGCCAGTGTTCTTAGCACTTGTGCCATTGACAAAGATGTGGATGAATTTTTTGATGCCCAAGGATTTATTTTGTACATATTTTCGCGATTATTATTCTAGTTGTTTAAGTATTTCGTTGTTACTTCTGCATATTATAGTTCGTTAAATGTAAATAAACATAATTAACCTGAAAAAAAAATGTAATACTAGCTTGCAAATCCTTAACCTTGGTAATGCTAGACTGAGTTAACTTTTTGGAAAAGAGTTTTGAGAGAAAGAAAGAGTGAATTTTCACTTTGTATTCAATGTGTCACATAATAAACGCAATAGCGGAAAAGGGGTCATCGTATTCATAATTATGAATAACTTTTATTATGGTATCAAAGCCGGAATCACGAAAAAAAAATCAGACTTTCAGTTCATTTTGTCGCGATATGCGAACATAGATGCAGCCGTTTTTTTTTCGCCATTTCAGTTATGGTCCATAGTTCATAATAATGAGTAATACAGAAACGAAATAATGAGTATAACAAACGTGAAACAGAATAAACGCAATATTGCGTTTATTCTGTTTCACGTTGTAGAAATCTTAAAATTACTCCATATGAATAACATCAAGACCAACGATTTAACGAGCTATCCGAGGCTTTGTAGGAGTCTCGGTAGTTGGCCATGGACACCCATTCGCAGACTGATCAAAGCGTTGCTTAACTTTGAAGATCAACCTAGTAGGACTATTATAACTAAGCTACGAGGCCAAAAAAATCACAAACAAAAGTAAATACACCAAGGTGACATAAAGTATGTCATTGAGCCTGTCAAATCGTTCATTTTATCACCACCCCACGTTTTTATGTGTACAGCCAGACATAAACACAACTACATGCGTGTCTTCTCACAATGTCGCAGTTTTTTAAGACATTTCTGTATTTTTCTAGTATTTTGTACAGTAAATCTATGTGGCTGGCACCGGGGAACACCGTCGGCGACTGATTTATGTTTGTACGGCGGTGGTTCGACATTTTATATGAGTCGTATTAAAGCAAAAACATAGTAGGTCAACACTGATCAGACACCGAAAAAGCTGGAAAAAGTATAACAACGTCGTGTAGACTAGTGTTTGAGGCCGAATTACTTGCTTTTTGTACAAGAAAAAAAGAACTTAAATTATCTTTAAATTAGCAAGCAAATAATCTCCTCTTCACGTGACCTGGCTGGCCTTTATTCGGTCAAAAAATTAGCATTGCCATTTAACGTGGCGTTGCTGCTAGTTTTGGGCACTTTTACCGTTGACAGCGATGTGAACGAATTTTTCGATTCCAAATGATTTTTTCCTCCGTCCCTTTTTACATTTGGTTTATGATTGCATTAATGTAATAATTACATTATGAGACACATCTTAAATAATTTTTCATACATTTGATGCTAGATAGCTTCGCTCATTAAACGATAAAAGCGTTGCTTTTTTAAATGGTTTTATTTAAAGAAAGAAAGAAAGAAAAAAAAAATATTTATTTGAGTGGTTGACTGTTGATAGAAATTTCACTCACCCCATTTCAAATTTAAGTCTAAACAGGGCAAGCTAAATTATTTTATTTGTATATTTCTTTAATATATGCTCCGTGAGCGTATCCGTGGCACCATTGACTGTCCCTATCAGAATACCAGCGCTGCGTTATTTATTTTTTAGATATCGCAGCATAAGCTGAGATAAGGACCATTTTGGCCTCGCACAGATAATTATTTGATTATACTGTTTAGTTATTAATTTTATTTTACCGGTTTGTTTGTCTTGTGCGAGTCCCAAATAAACATATTTTCTTTTTTTCTTTATGATAAACTTTTTACAGTCTTTTAATCATTGTTTCAGGCCACGTGGTACTTCTGTACATTTCTACTTGCCCTCGAGGGATTGCGGCTTACATTTTGGATGTGTGGCCTGTTTATCTAGGAGGCTTTCGTTTTGAAGGGAGGATTATGATGGGATTGCTGGCCTCTGATTGTTTAGGCCCGGTGTTGAAAAGTGGTATAACTGAAGTGGTATAAACTTTGTGTGTATAGGCCGGCGTTGAACGTGAATTTCAATAGCTTCATTTGTAAAGGTTTGTTCTGTGAATATATCACCTTCAACACTTATCGTGGAAATGAAAAAGAGAAGAGATTTACATATTTTTGAAACGCTTCAGATTGTTATCTTTTGCATTGCAAGAACAGAAAAATTACTAACCAAAACTAAGGTGAAGTGGGCTGTCAATTTATCCAATCAAGTTGGAATGACAGCTCACTTCAGGCTCATTTCAGCTACATATTTGCGGTGAGTTTTTTTTCCAAAATCGATCGGCAGTCCAGCCTTTCTTACTATTTTAAAATATAATCAGTAGGCACCTAATTTAGGATTGCGGCATTGTTCGAAAGAGTTACCGCGGCCCTGAAACGCAAAGGGCATTTCAAGGAACACGAGTGGGGTCATTTGATGATTTCCCATTCATAAAAAAGGCACCTAAGTAGCTGTTTGTTCGGCCTGTCTATTCTGCAGTGTGATTCGGTAATCATCTCACTATGTAAACTTCGGTGAAGTGAGCATGAAGTGAGCTGTAAAACCGTACAAATAAGATGGAATGACAGTTCTCTTCATGCTCACTCTACCTTAGTTTACACGGTGAGATGTTGACAGAATAGACCGGCTATTAACATCTCACCTTCGGTGCAGTGAGTTTGAGTTTAGCTGTCAGTCCACTATGGATGTATTGACAGCTCACTTTGACAAGCTCACTTCACGTAAGTTTTCATGGTGAGATTTTTAAAGAATTGTACGGAGGGTTACATTAACTTGTACTTACGTAAGAAAACTCTACTAATAGTAGAGAAGGTTAGCAACAACAGGTTAAACCTAAGTTACACTTGTAGGTGTTACGTATTAAGCTCTTCGTACTTCTTACTACTACTATAAATGTGAAAGTTTGGATGTTTACTATCATACCAGAACGGCTTAACAGATCTTGATGAAATTTGGCTCAGAAGTAGATTATAGTCTGGAATAGCTCATAGGCACTTTTTATCCCGGGAGTATGTTCCCTTAGGATAATATTCTATATTCAGGCGAGCCAATCCGAGGGCAGAAACTAGTAAATGTAATAATCCTTTAATCTGCCGAACACGTGTAAGCAAGGGATTGAAAACTATTTGCAACCTTCAATAGTCCAACGAAGCTATAACAATTATAATATAAACCATTTGCCATACCGCAAACTTGTAAATTAACTTCTCTAAATGTTGGAAGAGTTTCTGAACTGATATGGTATCGGTATTATTATACAAATAATATTTAAAGGGGTTGCTTTTCTATGTACCGTGCCTGTTTCGCGTATGTGTTAAATATATATAATTCATTCTTTCTTTATTTTGATTAAACCATTAACTACTTCTAGCGTAACGTGGCAGTCTATTCTGTAAACATATCACTGGGTAAACTTAGGTGAAGTGAACTGTCATTGCACCTTGATTGGACGGATTGACAGCTCACTTCACTAAGCTTTTCAGCGTAACATTGTTACAGAATAGCACTTTGTACATTTTTGTTATTTATTTGAATCTCGAGTTTATCTATAACGCATGTTTTCAGATACTACAATCGTCTAGATTTTTGCCGCCGGGCAGATGTGAAACATCGATATTATTTTGTACAGATAATATGCATAAAAGTATATTTTTTAAAGACAGTAAATATTACATAAACAAAAATAAAACATTCAGATTTTTAAAGAAAAAAATAATGTTTATTTAATAAATATTTATAGGTATTAATTTGATACAAAAAATAATAATTCATTGCGCATGGCAACGCGTCACCACACCATAAAAGATGTTAAACGTTCGATTGTCACTCTAACCCGCCGCAATTGATGTTTCACATCAAAAACAAATGAATTCACAAACAACACATTATTTTACTACATACAAATAGCCCTACTCTAAACTTTTCAAGTTAAGTTTAAATATTCATCATCATCTGCCTAGCCTTTTCCCAACTATATTGGGGTCGTTGTCCAGTCAAATCAGATTCAGCTGAATACCAGTATTTTACGTGGAGCGGCTGCCTACCAGACCTACCCAACCCATTAACTGGGTAACACGGTAGTTCTTGGCAAGACTGGAGTCAGATTTACTGGCTTCTGTCAATCCGTAACGACTGCCAAAGATCTACAAATGACAGCCGGGACCAACGGCTTAACGTGCTTTCCGAGGCATGGAGCAAACTCGGTACTTTAAGACGGTCACCCATCCACAGACCAACCTTGGCAAGCGTTGCTTAACCTGATAGCATAACCTGACCAAATCGGTTGTATAGAACTGCCGCGGCCGAGCGGACTGATGGTAATGCACTTCATATGTATTAAATGGATGAATGAAAGAAAGAAAAATTAAAAAACCGCCGACAAAAAAACTTTAAAAGTAAAAAATAAAATGTATTGATTGATCCTTCTAGTTTAATAAAGGTACGATTCTTAGGGCCAAGCGTCTTTGCCTCAAAAGACCGCAAGTTTTTGTAATTACATACTTAGTATAATAGCGGTCCCCTGACACGATGAGCCCTTTCATTTGAAACCCATATTTAGGGAGTTGTAAAAAAATATGTAATCCGCCATTTTGTGGCGGCAGCCATCTTGGACCGATTTTCATCAAACAAAGCTAAGAACACTCCCGACTAATTCACCTTTCAAACAAAAAAAAATCATAATCGGTTCATCCGTTCGAGAGCTACGATTCCACAAACAGGCACAAACACACACACACCCAGACACGTCAAACTTATAACACCCCGCCGTTTTTGCATCGGGGGTTAAAAAGCGTTTGTTCCTTATCCAAACAAAATTATATCCAAAGATATTTTTATGATTAACTGTGAGTTATTAATTTTTAACCGAATAATAGAAGTAAAGGAAGACACGCTTTGTTTTTATATAACGACGCCATTTTACTTAAATCAACAACTTTACAAAGTTTACTCAACCAAATTGAGGTGAAAATGTTCCATCTACCCTCATTAAATCAAAGTAAACTTCACTAATAGCTACATTGTATCGAGACCAAGTTCTGCTAAGTTTTAACAAAAACGAAACCGTTCCGAAGTTAAAAACAAGTTTCAAAACATGTTTTGTTCCACATTTATCGGGACTATCGGGTAACATCGCTGCTTCGGAAAGTTGCTAAACATTGGTTTACATGTATTTTGTTGTTAAAGTTCATTAAAATGAATTTTCCATTCTAGAATACAGATTTATTTGAGTTACTGGAAAAGTATTAATTAATGCGAAAATTAATACAATGGCAACTGTATATTATATTAAAGAATAATAGCTGTTGTATATTATTCGTGTTTTGTTTTAATATTGGACATTAGGAGCGGTTCCACGGTGCATCCGATCCGAATCCGTAAAAATGCGTTCCGAAGTAGTCATAGAACTATTTGCATAGATGTATTTTTATTTCGAGACTCATGGATAACGGAGATAAATCTATTTCTCTCCGTCATCCGTGTCAGTCTCCAATTCGGAAGAAATAATTTAGGACCGAAGTAGTCGTAGAACTGTTTGTATGAACGCTTTCGGACTACCTCGGATTCAAATCAGACATATCCAAAGATGGCCCCTGAATAGCTTGGATTTGGATCAGAGATCGGATAAGTGCGTAAGCAATATCAAAATTCGGTCCGAGATATTTAAATCCGTTGTTTCACGGGTTCGGATCGAACCGCTCTAAGGCCCACTTCCACAAACCAGAGTGAATTTATAGCTCCGTGGTACATCCCGGGTTACCCGGGCATATTGTGTATAAAATATTTATTATTTAACCTTGTGTTAGCAATTAACTGCGAGTTAAATGTTCTCTTGTTTGCGCAAGTGGGCCAAAAGTCTATCAAATAAAAACAGCAATAAAATATTCAATAAAAAAATAAAATATTCACGTTTTGAGTCCGTATTTGGGACACTGAAATACATAAATGCGTACCAATTTTTAACCGAATCGGTCCGGTTGATTCGGAGTAAATTGGTTGGGACAGACGGACAAATAGATTAGACAGAAGCGATAAAATCGTGCTCGAACTATAAGTGGCAGTGCAGAAGTGGCAATGTCAAGTATTAATAATGTAAAAGATTTTTTGCAACACTGGATGGCATAGTCTACGCCCTGTTCGTTAACATTTTGAACGCCAGAGTAAAAACGCATCGGCGTACCCCCTTTTTTTTTTTTTTTTGATCTCGGGGGGAAATCCTCATGGAAATCCTCCACCCTGGGGCGGGTGGAGGGGTCTGTCAGACTCTTACTGACTAAAACCACCCCGGTGTTCCATCTCCCACCTACGCCGGGGATCGCGGGAACGTATGCGACTTCCGCAATCCCCGGCTGTCGGCGTACCCCCTACGCCATAAATACACCGTACTTTGTCACATATTTGTGACATTGGCGTACAGAAGCGTTCAAAAGATGAAAGGGTTCCGTTTTTCCATTAGAACGTAATCCTAAAAACAAAAATGACTCAATTCAAAACAAGAAAGAGTGTTTCCCACAAAAATCCCTTTAAAATTAATGAAAGAAAAGCCATTCCACGAACATAATCCTCGTTCAATAAAAACGAATAAACCTGCTATAAAATGAAAGTCACGAGTAAAAAAGAACATATTACAAAGGCGGGCGTCTCAGGACACACAGGTCTTTGTAAAGAAAATACTCGAATATACAGGCATGGCTTGCGGGAGGAATCTCATTATTATTATTTTGTCCTATGAAGCGGAAGACTTTTGTTCAAAGAGAGGAAAATAAACTTCAGTAATAAAGAGTTCTATATTCTTCAATTTTATTGAAAGCAATTAAAATCTTTGCTTCACAGCTGTGACTGTGACAAACAAAAATTAACCTTCATTAATGAGTGAATTAGAAAATAAAGAGTTACAGCTGGCCCGGAACGCTAAGGGCATTTTGAAGGAACACGGGTGGGTTCTAGTCAGTAAGAGTCTGACATCGGCGTCCTTACCTTCCGCCTGACGCCCCTGATCGGCGGCGGCGACCTCTTGCATCCGGCCTTGGTTAAGTCTGGAGCGAGGACTCTTGGGAAGCGGGCACCTTCTTCTGTGAAGCAGTAATGCTAGCGAAGGAAGAGGACGGCATGTCCGTCGCCCCCCATTCATCCGGACCCGAGGTGGCGGCGCGTGGTGTTCCCGTGCGCCCCTCTTTGACGTAGCGAGGGGAGTCAAACACCTCAATCCCCTCGCCGACGCGAGGTGGCCCGCAGTGGCGGGCCGGCACCAGCCGGGGATTGCGGAAGTCGCATACGTTCCCGCGATCCCCGGCGTAGGTGGGAGATGGAACACCAGGGTGGTTTTAGTCAGTAAGGACCCAGGGCGGAGGATTTCCATGAGGATTTCCCCCAGACATCAAAAAAAAAGGAAGAGGACGGCCCCGCGGGGGAGAGACAAGGCCTTCGCCCCAACGGCCGAAGAAAACGCCCCGTGCGACGGGAGTCGCAGGGCGGTCCCCGGCCTCCATAGGCGCGGGCCTGCGGACGGCAAGCGTTGGGTGGCTCGCTGTCCGATCAGCACCAGGCCCGGGTCGATGGCGCTTTGTGTTTCACGCGCGCCTCAAAGAGATGTCAGCATAGGAGACGGGGCTCGCTAGGGCCAGAGCCTGCTGGGGTTGCGGAATTTGTTCGAAAGAGTCACCGCGGCCCTGGAACGCGAAGAGCTTTAGAAGGAACACGGATGAGTATTAGTCAGTAAGAATCTGACACGCCCTTCCGCTCCACCCAGAGTGGAAGAAGTTATTTAATGTAAAAAATATTCCATCCGAAAAAAAAGAGTGGTGAAAGCGGTTGTGTCATCATCTGCCATGATGACACAACAGGTTGTGTAAACGTCAAAAATATTATATTATATTATTATATATTATATCTTGGGACAACTCACACACGGTCATCTGATCCCAAACTAGGCAGAGCCTGTGCTATGGCAACCATACAACTGATAAACATACTTATATATTTCTAAATACATACATATTATAGACAAATTACACTCAGACACAGAACAAATGATCATGCTCATCACACAAAATGTATAGGAAATGCAAAATGTCACGTGACCGATCCCTTCTATTTACATTTCAACAATCGCATTAGCGGATAGAATGACATTCTGTCTCGAACCTAAGGTCAAATCTTGCAAGCTGAATTAGAACAATTTCCTCTTATCTTATAGAGTTAAAATTTTACATGTTGGTTCAGTTCCGATGACAATTATTTTATGATTACTATGACCTGATTCTCCATCAAGGATTGTTCTAGATGAAACAACTCCTCAATTATCAATAGTATAAATCCGATAAACAAAATATTTAATTAAATATTGATGGTAGGTAGTTATGTTATGTGTTTTTAAAATTCGTAAATAAATTAAGTAATATACTTATTCAAATAAAAGTTAGGAAAAAACTAGGTATAGTAGGCGCCAGATAATCGTGGAATAACGGTCATTGACCCACCTACAATTATTGACATTTTTAATTTGAAAAACGGAATTAATGACACAAAGCTGTCCCGAATCATCATCTCTCGTGATCCTTAACATTGTCTAATAATGAAAAACGATTCATATTTAATTGTTCAGGTACCTATGAACAGTTATTAGGGAAAGGTCAATATACTTTATTCCACATTTATCTGGCGCCTACTATAGTTAAACGTATTATTTAAATAACTGTATGAAATGGCAAAGATGGCGCATCATTCGACCAATGGCATGCCACTGGGCAGGTTGACGTGGCGACAGATTTTCGACGGAGACGCACTGGTCATAGCACGGCAATTACCCGTCACCTATGGGTAGGACGTATAAGAAAAACCGAAAGTAAAAGTTTTAATTGCAATTACTATCGTCGAAACAAAAGAAAAGTTACAGTGAAAACACATGCGCCACTTCTTCTCACCTAAAACACTAGGAAGTGGTGACGGGCGGGGCGATTTGGGGGACTGTCGTCATGTTAATTTCGACGTCCAAAAAGTGGTGCATGGCGCAATAGTTGCATCTTCGACTCACCCATCAACATTTACGTTCATATCCCTTTCTCGCATGCTTCCCTTTCAGTACTTCGTATCTGTTTGAATCTCAGTCCTGTATAATACAATGTCTGCGTTCGATATAGATATCCTTTGAGGCAGCAAACCAATCTCACATGGCGGTCGGCCACAGACTGTTTGCGTCGGCAGCTTGCAAATCAATTGAGATGTAGGCTGTGTTGAGAAATTACTGGCAGGTGAGACGTTCTGTATTTGAAGTGCGTCTATGGTAGGAATCACTTTTAAACAGAATATGTGTGTAGTCTTTGCATCCTATTTTTTAAAAATGTATGTTAGAAAAAGTATAATTTATTCTATCCGTCTAACCATACAGATATTCTTACTTCGTCACTAATATTATAAACGCGAAAGTTTGTATGTATGGATGTTTGTTTGTTACTCTTTCACGTCAGAACGGCTGAACGGATCTTGATGAAATTTGGCACAGAGGTAGATTATAGTCTGGAATAACACATAGGATACTTTTTATCCCGGGAGTACGTTCCCTTGGGATAATTTTCGACATTAACGCGGGCGGAGCCTCGTGCGGGCGAGTCTAAACTGATTGAGAGGGAGATGCGACTGTTGAAATGCCGAAATATGTCAATCCTATTAGCCTAGTACCTTAGAATATAACTATGAGAGTAAAGACAAGACAGACAAGGAAAGTAAGACAAAAAGAAGTTAAGCATACACACATCTCAGTTCTCTTCTACTGTTTCATCATTCATGAAATTCGCACATTAGAAGGTAAATTTTACTAATTTTACTCATAAAAAAAAATGGGAAATTTGATGTAATTTCCCAATTTTTTTGATAGATTGCTTAGAAATTTGTAGAATTGGCACTCAGAAAGTTAGTTATTCTAGTATTTAAAATGCGGTCAGATTCAAGTCGCAATAATTAAAATGCCCTGAAAACTACATATATTTAGCAATAGAATTTGAACTTTGTAATTTAAGATATAGTTTATTGTTAATTTTATAGTTATTTATATCAAATTCAGAATTCAAATATAGAAGCCGCATTATTGAGGGCCAATCCTGAAAATTTTTAAGTACCGTTCACATTCGCATCTCAGTCGCCATCTGTCAAAAATGTATGGAAATTGAGGCTTTTTTCACAGATGATTTTTTGACACTGGTGATTGTTTTTGCTCACACATCAGAAGCATCGATGGATTCATCATTCTCGTACTTAAAAAGCTTTCAAATTCAAGTCGCACTATCATCTCAGCGACTATCAATTTCAAAAACTTACTATAATCTAAGAAAATTAGAGTTGTTTTCGACAGTCTTTGCGAATGGAATCGCTACTTAAAAGTACGAGAATTGATTTATGACAATAGCCTTTTTGTAAAACGGTTTTAAGTCCCATTATCCCGTAGCAGAGGCAACAATTGCATACATACCTAACTACTTCGAACGGAAAGTTTACCGAGCTTATAGTATTACTACTAACAGTCTCTGCACTGCAATAACGTCCATTTTAAACTCAGTCCAGTGTTGCCAGTGGCCGACTGTCAAAAAAGCACCATTTTTTCGAAAAAGTAACACAATTTTAACTCACTTAAAAGAAGACGTTAAATAAAAATATGACACTTTAAAACACAAAATAAGTTTTTTCCCCTCACAAAATGGAAATAAAGTTAGTGTACGTTAAACTTACATTTTAAGTCTTACTTGACTTACAATGTTACTTTGACAGAGACTATTGTCTCTGCACTGCAATAACGTCCATTTTAAACTCAGTCCAGTGTTGCCAGTGGCCGACGGTCAAAAAAGCACCATTTTTTCGAAAAAGTAACACAATTTTAACTTACTTAAAAGAAGACGTTAAATAAAAATATGACACTTTAAAACACAAAATAAGTTTTTTCCCCTCACAAAATGGAAATAAAGTTAATGTACGTTAAACTTACATTTTAAGTCTTACTTGACTTACAATGTTACTTTTCAGGTAACGAAGGAAGGTCAAAAGTAACGTAAAATGTTACAAAAAATAATAGTCTTCCTGACGGACGGAGAGTAGCCATTGCACATTGGCGCGGGACATATTATAGTGCACGAGTGTGTGCGCAAACACAGGTGCACTCCCTCTTCCATCACTCTCATATTCCGATGGGACGGCAACCCGATACGTCCGGAGAGAGATCTGGCGCAGGACCAACGGCTTAACTACCACCAACTTCCAATGTCCGAGTTGTCATATCTAAATTTCTAATGGAAAACCCAATGAGACTTTTGCCCGACTTGGGAATCTATAGCGGAACCCCACACTCAGCAGTCGCGAGAAATATGCCTCCCCAAAAGAGGGGGGTTGCCATAATCGTCACGCTTGGCAAGCGGGTTGGCGATCGCAGTGTACAGAGAATGCTGCTGCCCATTCTCTGGTGAGTCCCCAGTTAAAATGTAACAAAAGTTATATTCTGGCAACACCGACTCAGTCCCGCTGCAGTGCCATTCATAAATATTGGCAGATCCCGTTCGCCGTCGGGCTTAAAGTAACGTACAGTTGACTTTTACAATCCCTAGCTAATGTCATGAGCGCGAAACTGTAAATAACAAATAGTAAATACAGGTACACTGTACCTGTATTTACTTTGTGTGTCCTTTTAAATGGATAGTGAGCGATGGTAAAGTAATAGGGTAACTGCCCGACGGAAAATCATATTAGGCCGCCGCAATTTGGACGCGTTTTCTTCCGAATTTGACTCTTGCGAACACGTACGAATTTGCACGAACGATCCCGACGTTCGAAGTACCATGAGAGCGCGTACATTGGATTGGAATTGGCGAGTTGGTCGTACGTAAAACATTTCGAACTTGTTAGGATTTTTATACAATTTTGTGCGTTAAACTTAATATCACAAAAGTGGTAGATATAGATACTGTTGCTGCTTGAAGGAGGAAGCGTATTCAGTGTACGTGCTCAATTCGTACGACCAGTATTCATACGTTTACGTACGATACAAATCGTATCCCAAGTGCGGCCAGCCTAGTGTGGTAAAAGATAGGATTTTAGAATCAACAATCCTTGACACTTTTTAGGGTTCCGTACCCGAAGAGTAACCAACGGAATTATGAGGTACTAAGCCTCCGCTGTCCGTCCGTCTATCTGTCAGCGGGCTGTATCTCAAGAACCGTAATAGGTAGACAGTTCAAATTTTCACAGAGTATGTATTTCTATTGCTGCTATAACTAAAAATAAAAAAAAAATAATTTTGTTCAATATTAAAGGTCCTGTACAAGAAACGTGTTTTTTGTCGGTTTATGGTACGGAACCCTTCATGTGAGAGTCTGACTCGCACTTGTTACTTATAATGACTTCATTAATCTGCTTAGCCCTTTCCCAACTGTATCGGTATACAGGTATGCGGTACGGAGAGTAAAGTCCCGCATACCTCCACTGAAGAGTGGGAGGATCCTCCGGCCAGACGGTTGTTGTGTCTGGTCGGCAACTGTCTGATAGTTCATATTCGAAACTGTTGTATGTGTTCAAATCGATCGATCGCGATTTAGGATTTCGTTTTTAGTTCGTCGTAGATGGCGCTGTGGTTCTTTATGTTTCCGTACATTTTTCGTTTATTAGTTTTTCATGTGGTGGCATTGATGCCGCTACAATCGGGATTTTATAACTTCTGTCAGCCCCAGCTCTTTTATGCCATTACCATATTACAACAACACAATTTGAAGCAGTTCGTTATTCTTAAGTTTTACTTGGAACAAGTCTGGCAATTAGCAAGTACATAGAAAGTTCCTTCATCAATAATATTGCATGTTGACTTAAGGAAATAACCACAGAAAAACCACCGTCATTTGCGTTCGATTTTGAGTACAATTTGTTTTCTGAATACCGCGTTACAAACTCAATTTTAATATACCTAGTGATCATAATCTGTATGGTGTCGGACTTAAAAGAATAGCGCCATCCCATCACTTCCCGTGGGTGTCGTAAGAGGTGCCTAAGGGACTCACCAGAGCATGGGCAGCAGCATTCTCTGTGCATTGCAACAGCTACACTGCGATCACCAACCCGCTTGCCAAACATGGCGATTATGGGACAACCCTTCCCCCTTTGGGAGAGGCCTATGTCCCGCAGTAGACGTCTTTCGGCTGTTATGATGATGGTGACATTCAAGTTCTCTTCTACTGTGTTATCATTGATGAAATCCGCACATTAGAAGGTCATTTCTACTAATTTGTAAGCAAGAGTGGTCATAATTTGACTGAGCCATCGCCGAAGAACCAGTAAACAGTTTTTCCATGCAAACCTGCCTGTATGGATGTATATGCGGTCTGCTTGTCCTCAACAGCTATTGGGGCGCTGCTTTTGTCTTGCGGGAACAACTCGCTTCGTCAATTTGATAAATATATATTAATATATATAATATAATAGACCATGACAATTTAAAAGTGCCTGTAAATGGTCTATTTGAAATAAAGGATTTTGATTGTGATTTGATTTGCACCAGCAGTGGTGAGCTGATGCCAGTCTGGGGTCCGTATGATTGCATCGCGGACCCGACTCATGGCAACGGTAGGAAGTGCGTGGTTTTAATCGGTAGGCGACCGACATAACACCGCGTTGTGCCTAGACGAAGTATAATATCCATGAAGATTTCCCAAATAAAGGGACTTTACTCGTAAAATTTGCTTAAACGGATCTAAATAGGATTGATTACCCCGCGGGCATGCTTGCCTTCATTCTTTTGTATCTCATTAGGATATCATGATCTGCCTAGCCTTTCCCCAAACTATATTGGGGTCGGCTTCCAGTCAAACCGGATTCAGCTGAATACCAGTATTTAACGAGGAGCGGCTGCCTACCAGACCTTCACAACCCATTAACTGAGTTGTTCGGTACTTCTTGGGCCAGACTGTTGTCAATGGATAATAATACAATTAGGATAAATTCTTACCATAGTAGCGACTTTGTGACATAATTTATTCAACAAGAAACATGCTTTTTTCGATTTATGGTACGGAACCCTTCGTGTGCGAGTTTGACTTTCACTTGGTCGGTTATTTTTCAACAGTACAGTTATCCATTTTAATACAAACTTCTTGTCTCATATATAAACCCAGTCCACGCAGATATTTCGCTCAGAAATCCACTTACAGCGTGCCAACCGGACCATAAAAATGTAGCACAAAATCTTACCAACCGATTCTCAAGCAAATGTACTGTGAAAACCTTCGAATTTTAATACGACCTGACGCAAATATCCTTTGGTAATGCAATAAACTTGCCTTAAATTCTAAAGCGCAGGCCACACCACCAGCTAGCGATCGAGCGAGCGAGTCAGGCGAGCATAGTTTCACCTCTTTGCATACTTCGGTTCACACTCGAACTACAGAGATAAGCTACGCCACCGATACAAACGATACGAACAAAATGTCCAACGATGCCAGCGATGCTATTCGCTCACCTCGTAAGCGTAGTTTAGCTCTGTAGTTCGCGGTGTGAACCGAAGTATGAAAAGAGGTAAAACGATGCTCGCTCGGCTCGCAACTTGCTTACCCGCTCGCTTGCCCGTCCGTCCGTAGGTTTCGGTGTGAACCTACTTAATTAAAAAAAATGGTGAGCTAAACTTAGCTCAATTTTTCTTTTGTGAATGGCCTCGCGTCGTTCAACCTAGGAGGTTGTCGACTGCTTAACCGGACTTGCCTGTGGCTGCCTTAACCTTTTGCGTGTCTACCACAGATTTTTATCGTCCAATCCTGACCAAGCCCTTAAGTGTAACTGTCCGACTTAAGACATTTGGAGCATTTTTTCTTATGTCGAACTGTGTAACTTAAGACACGCAAAAGGTATAAAGATATTAAAGCCTCCAGCCAGGGCTTATAAAAAAATTACAAACTAAGCGACTACACGCTAAGGACAGGTAGGAACGGGCTGAATCGAACTAGGTCAGCTCGCCAAAGCTTCGCTTAGTTTATATAGTTTCCGTCGCCTCGCTTCGTTCGCCATCTTGCTCGCTCGCTGGCTAGCTGGCGGTGTGGCCTGCGCTTTAGGCGGGGCGAACGAACGGGCTTGTCTCCTTCGTCGTGAAAAGGGCCTAATTTAATTAGTTGAGTCGTCCATTACGGTGTACGAGAACCTGGGTTCTAGTGTAGCCAAAAGGGGTTGAATGGGGTCGAAAATGCCGAGTTTATTTCAAAAGTTTCGGGGTAAAATAGAAGTATTTGTATCTCGCTTAATTTTAATCGATTGAGGTTCTATTTTGGGTTCCGGACGGACGGCAGTTGTGTTTAAATTATGATATTTTGGCGACGTTTCCTGTGACTGAAAATTGACAGCGAAATACCTGTTTTGGTAATTTAAATATCAAGTTCAAACAAAATTCACAATCGCTTCTTTTCTTTATTCGTTTTTTATCTTTTTCTATCTTGCTTTTTAGGGTTCTGAATCTCTGTATGGAAAAATGGAACATTAAAGGATCACTGTCTGTTCGTCTGAGATAGCCAATTTTCTCCGAATCTACTGAACCGATTGAGTTGAATTTTACTACATATATCTTAATCTGTAACCCAAAAAGGACGCGTAAGGTCAATAAATAAATTATTATAATGAGGTAACTTTTAGAATGCAAATAGAAAAATAAAAGTTTTCCTAACTGTGCTGTGTGACTTATCAAATAAAAAGGCTCTCACTTTTTTTCCCTAATGTTAAAATATTCAATTTTAAAGTAATTAAAGAAAATAGATGAAAATTTATCATCGTTATCTCCAAAACTAGAAACTAAATTAAAAAAATAAAAACAAAATTATATTAAATCTTGTACGTCGGGAAGAACCCTTCATGCGCGATTCCGACTCGCACTTGACCGGTTTTTTCAATGTATGGAAGATAGAATAAAATGTTGCTTAAGGCTAAAAATAAAACCTAATCTTCAAAAGATGTTCAATTAAATACGATGAAGAGAAAGTTACTGAACTAAAGCATTTAAGGCGTCCGTTAAACGTGAAAACAACCTAATTGCTATGCAAATATAGTCTAATTTTCAAGAACAACGGAATAAATTGTTTGTACCTAAAACCCTCACAGGAAACTGAAGATATCTGCAAAGCGGAGATAATGTTGCTCTGAATTATTGCGTTTCAAAAGTTACTTAAGTATCTGTAATTAATAGAATTAAATTAAGAATTAACTCATTCACCTACAAACATGTTTCATATATCAGCCAATTTTATACAATTAAGTCAATAGGCTTTAACAAGAAAAGAAAAAAAATAACATGTCCTAATTGCATACCGTTTGTACGAGTACATAACATAATTTGCTAAACTTAAATGAAGGAGTCCTGGTGTCCTGAAATACAGGCACTGAGCCTAGTTTAGACACCAGTCTCCCACAATATAATGCCCCTCCTTTATGTCACCGTAGAATTAAGGTAACAATAATATTGTGGAGAAAATAAACTATCTTTATTATTATTTCCTTTATTCATTTGTATATACATATAAATTACATTTTTAAATATTAAAATACAGAGATATAAAAATATTTAAAAATATAAAAAATAGTAGCCCACCGGTATCGGGGACAGGGTCCAAGCTACCGGTGGTCAGGGCCCCTGAGAGAGGAACCTCCTAACTATGCGTGCCGTGTCCAGGAGTACTGCTTTCTGGATCAAGCCCTAGATCCAGCTGCCCAACGAGAGCCTCTTTAGATGTTGGTCGAGGCTCTTGGCAATTATTCCATTGGCCGTCACGACTATCGGCACAATGACTGCTGTGTTCACATCCCACATGTCGACAACCTCGCGAGCCAAGTCAAGATACTTCGTTTGTTTATCTTTCTCAGACTTCACGAGGTTCGCGTCATGAGGGACTGCTATATCAACAATCATTGCGCGACACTCTAGTCGATCTATCACCACTATGTCAGGCTTATTGGCAACAATAGTCCTGTCAGTGATGATAGACCGATCCCAATACAACGTGCAATTGCCATTTTCGAGAACTGGGTCGGGCACATACCTATAGTACGGTACCTCCGATTCCACAAGATTGTATTTAAGAGCAAGTTGCTGGTGGATAATCCTGGCTACAAGGTTGTGCCTGTGCAAATAGTCTCCGTTAGCCAGACTAGAACAACCGGAAATAATGTGGCGGATGGATTTATATATTTATATTTATTTATTATTATTTATTATTATAATTGCCGTCCACTGCTGAATGTAAGCCTCCCCCAAAGATCGCCAACCATCTTGGTTTTGAGCGGTCTGCATCCATCAGCTGCCAGCCACCTTCTTCAAACCATCGACCCATCGTGCCGCAGGGCGTCCCACACTACATTTGCCCATACGCGGTCTCCACTCTAGCACACGTCTGCTCCATCGACCTTCTGTCCGTCTACAGACATGGCTGATAATGAATGTTTAAAAAATGTTTAAAAACATAAAATAAAGCTTGACATATTTACTTTTACCATGTTTCATTCAGAAAGATGACAGTGCATTCCTTTTGAATAAAATATGAAATACCTATTAAATAGCGTTAAGCGAACTGAAGGGGATTATTTGACTCAGCCATGAGGCACTCTATGTGTTTTACGGAAAAAACGGGACCCTTATAGGATCTCTTTGTTGTCGGTATGTCTGTCTGTCAAGACCTTTTTTCGCAGGAACGCGTAAAGGAATTAAGCTGAAACTCCGAGTATTCAGAACAGCTACTTCTTGGAGCAGTGAAAAAACCAAACCTCTAAGTCAACGCAATCTAAAGATAAGGCCATTTAAGCCCCGTTTATGGCGCATTATTTGACGCACGCAAGGGAATCAAAACCTATAGGGTACTTCCCGTTGACCCACAGTCCTGAAATTTTCCAAGAAGATAGATCTTACTGTATAAGTACAGAAAAAAAGTCCAAGAAAAAGGAATTTATTCTTTTATAATGTATAAAAAAAGCGAATACAAACTTATATTTTTTGTTAAAGAATTGACCGTGACGTACATTGATGTATCCGTGGGTAATGTATACTCGAAAAAAATCAAGACTTCGGAACCCTTGGTGCGCAAGTCTAACTCGCACCTGTCCGGTTTTATTAATTAAGTATCATTATTTTTGTTTCTACTTTGTGTATCTCTGCATGTGCCAAATATACGTTTTCTTTCTTCTTTATAGGTGCTAATATTTACCTAAGTGTTGACACTTGACATTATGTTGAGCTGAGCCCCTTTTGGCACCAATAAGGTACTTTTTTTGAGTTTTTATTTTTCGTTTTTGATTAATGATAATGATGGAGGAGCTCGTGGCTAAAGAATAACAGCCGCTTTGGGCGATCAAAGGTTAAGCAACGATCTTAACATACCGAGTTTCCTCCGTGCCTCGGAAAGCACGTTAAGCCGTTGGTCCCGGCTGTCATTTGTAGATCTTTTGCAGTCGTTACGGAATGTCAGAAGCCAGTAACTCTGACTCCAGTCTTGCCAAGAAATAAAATGTTACCCAGTTAATGGGTTGTGGAGGTCTGGTAGGTAGTCGCTCCACGTAAAATACTGGTATTCAGTTTGAATCCGGTTTGACTGGAAGCCGACCCCAATATAGTTGGGAAAATGCTAGGTGCTATGATGATTGTTGTGTCAACTAACGCAATTGTTTTTTCATTGTTTTAAAAATCCTTGGCTTATCTTGTTATAGAAAGCGCGAGACGGACTTCTCTCACACATGTCTTTGTAGGTACCTGTCTAAGATGCAATGCGCCCGGACTGTACGTGACTGCTTTAACCTATTGAACGCCATCGTCACGTATACATGACAAGCAAGCGCGTGCCGTGTACGCCAAACGTCACAAATATGTGACAAAAAGTACGGCAAATTTGTGGCTTGGCGTCGGGGGCACGCCGATGCGTTTAAGCTCTGGCGTTCAAAAGGTTAAAAGTGCTATTCTATAACAGTCTTACTATGTAAAGCTAGGTGAAGTGAAATTGAGGCATTGACAGCTCATTATAACCTCACTTTTCATAGTGACATTTTTGCAGAATAATAATAATAATATCTTGGAACAACTCACACACGGTCATCTGATCCCAAACTAGGCAGAGCCTGTGCTATGGCAACCAGACAACTGATAAACATACTTATATATTTCTAAATACATACATATTATAGACAAATTACACCCAGACACAGAACAAATGATCATGCTCATAACACAAAGATTTGTCCTGGGTGGGAATCGAACCCACGACCTCCGGTTTAGCAGTCAGGGTCACCAACCACTCGACCAACAGGCCAGTCAGAATAGTACTACAAATCCCTAAAAAGTGTATCACGTCACCAGCATTTATCATCAAGCTTGTAGAGTAAAAAATAGAAGGGTACTGAAACGTCAAAACGAATTAATGTCGCTCGCACAGCAGGTGGCCGTGACAATTTTTGAAGAGAGGAACAAAATCCACTTCTCCCACTGAACCAACGAGCAAATCTTTGTTTAGCCAGCGACACACTACGGCAGGAAAAGCAAAAGAAAAAACACACCTAAGTATATTATTCTTCAATTGCCGCTGTATGGAAATTGGGGTCAAGTCAACCTTTATGTAAAGTAATATTTCTTTACTTGCGTTGTTTCGGTACAAGGCGGCGGGTTGCCAAAATGTGGTTTTAGAATACGTCAGTCAAGTGTCCGCACACTGCAATATATTAGAGTAGGGTAGAATGCGCTTTGTCGAGCGCTAGATAGATGGGGAATAGGGGAATTGAAACTGGGTTTAGACGGGATTTTGGATAAATAAATAGGAAAGAATATTGACGTCGTATCTTAGAACAATTTTACTTATCAATGGCGTAACGTTTGCGGGTTATACTTGAACAAATATCGCTCAGGATAGAGAAGTAAGGAAAGAGAAACGGGAGGCTTTTGCCCAGCAGTGGGACACAAACTAGGTCAGCAAAAAGCGTGTAGTTGTTAACAAAAACTAAATCGATTTAATGTTTTTAGGGTTCCGTACCCAAAGGCCAACGGAACCCTATTACTAAGCCTGCGCTGTCAAAGTCAATTGATTTATTTCAACTAGACCATTAAAAGGCACTTTTGAACGTCGAATTTACAGTTTAAAATTAAAATATAAGTGGCTCTAGCTGTCCATTCGCAAAAATTAGATTCTTATAGAAAAGAACGGACAAGAAACTCCATAGTATACTTATATACTCTTTTCAAATATAAGTTTTACAATATTTATTTTTTTTGACAACTCACACACAGTCATCCGATCCCAAACTAGGCAGAGCCTGTTCTTTGGCAACCAGAAAACTGATAAACATACTTATATATTTCTAAATACATACATATTATAGACAAATAACACCCAGACACAGAACAAATGATCATGCTCATCACACAAAGATTAGTCCTGGGTGGGAATTGAACCCACGACCTCCGGTTTAGCAGTCAAGGTCACTAACCACTCGACCAACAGGCCCGTCAATTTTGTATTCATACATTGGTCAATTCATTATATTATGTGAGCACAATGCACCCAACATTACACTAATATACAGCACACACTTATATACTAATAGGTACAACAAAGCAATACCAGCACAGATAAAATTAAGTTTGCTAGCAAGGGACATGTTACCGTTGTCCGTCTGTTGTGTCCGTCTGTCTAAACAGTATACTTACAGTTGAAATTTTCACAGAGTGTGAATTTCTGGTGCCGGCTATTACAACAAATAATCAAAATACATAGTATTATCTAGCACGAGTCCGACTCGCACTTGGTTGGTTTTTTTTACTGGACTTAATTGCTAATAATATAATTTCTTCATTCAAGTATTTATGAACCAGAAGAGAAATGAAGAGTCAGCAACTTTAAATTACTAGCCATACAAAAATTACATAAGGTGCTTTAATTAAGAAGGGTGTAGCAATGGGCGGTCATATCGCTCAAAGTGATCTCTCAGATAACAATGAGACGGATTTGACAGGGAAGGAGAAAAAAAAAAATGTTGAGACATTGCCCCTCACTAGGAATTTCTCCTGTATCGTGGATGCGTTTACAAACATACAAATTCACATACACAAACAGCCAGACTCGGACCAACTATCTGTTGGCCATACAAATGTTTGTTCCGTGCGGGAATCGAACCCACGACACGCAGCACAGCAGCCAATCACTCAACCACTGCGCCAATGGTGTCGTCAAATTGAGAACCTCCTCCGTTTTTGGAAGTTGGTTAAAAATATATTTAGGAAGTCCGTAGCGTTTTGTTTTGAAAGTCACAAATGGCAGACTATTTTTTGACAAACTCCATCACAAAATGAAACCAGAAAAGGCCTCATAAACTCCTTCAAGCACATTGCCATGACACCTAATATTCACACTTTCGAACTACCCTCCATCAAAAGAAATCGAAGATGAAGGGTACTTAAGATTCACATCGTCAGCAATACCCAACCCGGGGTTCGGCCTGTCCTAATATCGGGAAAAAGTCCTTGATTTACGTACGAACTTAGATCCCGATGTGCCTATCCGATGGAAGTTCCAAAGATCGGATCGGTACCATTACGCTCTTAGTTAAATGAGGTCATTTGACTGAGTGAAGAATTACTAATATATAATAGAATATAATAGGTGTACATGGTAGAATATAATAGGTGTCATTAGTTTTATTTCATTATTTTGAGACCTGTAAATGGATTGTAACCTCCTTGCAACTTGCAGCTGTCGGAGTAAGTCACCAGATTACTACAAACACCGTCAGATTGTAATAAATCTTAATTCGATTATTAACTCTCGTTATTTAATAGACAGATCATTTTAAATAAAATAAATCCAATTCATATTCATTAGTTTACGATATTTCAGTGTCTTATTCAGTAGAAAAACTTTTACAATCTTACGAAAATTATTATAAACTTACTGTTGACAATTGACATTAGTCTAGCAAGTAATTTTCTATATTGAAATAATAAATCAATTAAAATACTATGCGTCCAACGTATGTTTTCTAAAATCTTAACTGCAGAATATCTCATTTAAAAACAAAAGAACGCGCGGAGCAGCAAACTGCACACCCAACAGAAACTAATTGCCTTTATATCAGTTCACTATCTCAGTCAGCTCCCGTCTCGAATCATCGAGTCGAACTGACGAACTAAAAGAACTAACTAGTTGGCCAAGGAGCCGCGAACTAAAATGAGCACACCCACGCGCGAACTACTATGCACAATACTAGTTCACTGTACAAAGATAAGATATTTGTATTTGCTCAAACATATGCATACAGGATAACATAACCTGCGTTACAAAACTCAAGTTGCTGATGTTGGCTACTAAGCTAAAATAGAACTGGGCTGGCAATATCTGCCGCGGATCCAAGGAGCTAAGAGCTTAAGTACAGACGCCAGCACATCAAGCTACCCGAAACTGACAAATTTTCCAAATCAACCTTGAAAGGTTGATTTGGAAAATTTGAATTTGAGAATTTGACAGATTGTTGTAGCTTGATGTACTTCCAGGGTTGCGGAATTTGTTCGAAAGAGTCACCGAACGCAAAGGGCTTTAGAAGGAACACGGATGGGTTTTAGTCAGTATGAGTCTGACACGCCCTTCGCTCCACCCAGAGCGGAAGAAGTCATTTGATGATTTTTTTTTAATGATGGAAAATCATCAAATGACTTCTTCCGCTCTGGGTGGAGCGAAGGGCGTGTCAGACTCTTACTGACTAAAACCCATCCGTGTTCCTTCTAAAGCCCTTTGCGTTCGGTGGCTCTTTCGAACAAATTCCGCAACCCTGGCAGGTCATCCAATAACTTGCTATATACATTATATACCTGTGTAGATAATATAATGATAGAAAGTTGAACTGCTCATATTGCATAATCTAGTAAAGAATCTTGCTATGGAAGTAGCCAATACAAACTACACTAAGCGATTGGTAATTTACTGCGTTCTTTCAAATGGAATGTTCTAGAGCTGTTAATTTGCAACGAATTTGATCCCGATAACTTGTTGGCTAGTTGTTTTAATTTTATTGTGTTCTATTTTTAATTTTCTTCCTCACGATTAAGAATAGATAATTATGATTTTTTCTCCTCTCTGGATGGCACTCTTCTGAAAGCTCTTGAACGAAAAAAAAGCCTCAAATAGTTTTTTTTTTTCCGTAGCCTATTGTGTCCCACTGCTGGGCAAAGGCCTCCCACATATCCTTCCAGACATTCTTTTCGTTTGCCAAATAGTTTTTGCAAAAAAATAACCATAAATTTGGAAATAAAGCGTCGTATAGTTCAACTGAAAATAAACTCAATGAAAATTTCTTGAAACTTCTCTAGTATAAACAAGGGTATGATTACTCGAAAACAACCAGATTAGCTCCCAAGTTACAGGGACAAATGAAAGAAAGAAAAAGAGTTTATTTGCGACAAGCATAACGCATACCAAAAAATAAAATAAACCATGTAAATTACAAAAGTTAAGTAGTTGTAAATTAGCTCTAGAACATTCTATTTGAAAGAACGCACTCAATTGCCAATCACCCTATTCGTACTTACCATCAAGATACAAATAAGAACTAAAGTAAAGACGAAAATTATAGCCATAATCAAAAGACAAGGAGAACTAAGCACTTTTCCATATCTTAAGCTAAATGACAAATATAGACAAAGAAAGCCTGTAAGCTCCAACACAAGACGATGCGGGTAGCAAAATAAGTCAGTAATAGTTTAATACGAAATTTTGGAATTAGTATCAAAGTTAGACGAACTTTCAGTCTCAGAGGTCGTGTCAGACAATTTAAGTTTCTACACAACTTTTGTCACACAGTAAATGGTAGATGAGTTGGGACACACTCTGATTACTGCAAAGTGAATGAACTTCGTATATTCACTAGCTTCACTAAAGAACTTTGTTTTTTATTTTATAAAAGGCTCCATTAAAGGAGAGGAGCTTGTGGCTAAATAATAACAGCCGTACGGGTCGATCTTCAAGCAACGCTTGTCGAGGTTGGTCTGTGGATGGGTGACCATCTTAACATATCGATTCGAGATTCCTCCGTGCCTCGGAAAACACGTTAAGCCGTTGGTCCCGGCTGCCATTTGTAGATCTTTGGCAGTCCTAACAGATTGTCAGAAGCTAGAAAATCTATCAGCAGTCTAGCCAAGAAGTACCGTGTTACCCAGTTAATGGGTTGTGGAGGTCTGGTAGGCAGCCGCTCCACGTAAACACTAGTATTCAGCTAAAACCGGTTTGACTGGAAGCCGACCCCAATATAGTTGGGAAAAGGCAAGGCAGATGATGATAAGGTTCCATTAAAATAGATGGACAAACTTTTATAAATTAATTAGACCACCACAATAAGGACAATGGTAAAAAAATAATGAGAAAAAAAACAGCTAACGAAAATACAATACAAACAGGTAGAGAAAAAAAACAACAAATGTTGGTTACCCGCTGCATAAACACATCTATGTCTTTGTTATCTTTTGATTCTGATACTACAAATGTGCAGGCACGTGACCACGTCAAATGCCTGTGTTTATTCCAGTGTACAGAAAAATTGCGCTGTGTTAAAATTTGTCCACCTAGTTCAATGGGACCTTATACATATATTCTGAAGAAAAATTCGAATGAAGCTACTCAGGTCTTTGATGTTAACAATGAAACGTCAGGTAACGGTGCGCTGATTGAATGCCGAACCCGATTCTATTTTATCTCCTTTGAAATGAGATTATTTTGGGTTGGAACTTCTTAATTAAAGTCTGAGGATACTTGTATGAATCTATTCTGTTCCTCCATTGTTTGTAAAACATTGATTTCATTCGTCTAAAACTTTTAAATGCATAGAGTGATCAACTGATAATTAATCATCTACAACCCTATGATTCTGAAAAAATTATCTCTATGTAACACAACAATCCATTTGAACGACTTTTTTTTGTTAACCATCATTATTTTAGCCGAGAGACCGCCACTGAGACATTGGCGTCTCCCAATTGCCGCCACTTGGACTGGTCCGTCACGAATCTAGCAGATTCCAGCGCCTTCACCAATTCATCGGTCCCCGGTTGTGAGTGGCCGTCCAACGACTTTGCAATTTATTACTATACCCAAATATTGTTACAAATAAACCAAACTACATTTTCACCTTTCCAAGATAATCCCATTTCCCTTTACAGCTTTAAGTTTTCTCGGAAACGTAACTGGAGCGGAACCCCGCTCACAATCATCCCTCCTTATTGCCCTATTTAAATATTGAGCACTTACCTCCGCATTGATCGTCGGCGGCATTACAATTTTCTTCTGCGGCGGTGACCTTAACACCACGTTCTCATCCCTTATTATAATCTGCGGCTCCATCGCCAACAGTTTCTTCTTGCATTCTTGCATTTGGAGGCATTCCTTCTCTTTTCTTGACAACACTGATTCTGATGACGCGTGTTTTGATGAGCACACTGATGTGTTTTTACTAGATAGTTTTAAACTGTCTATTGAAGCTGTCATTTTAGCAGTTTCTTTGCCGTTTGATGACGCCATCTTGTTTTTATTTTTTTGCACTTTTTATGTTACATAGGCGTTACAATTAATTGGATTTCGTTTTTATTTAGGGTCGTTACTTTAGTTTAGATTTTTCATTTGTCACTTTTTGGTATTAAGTTTGCATTTTAGAATCATGAAGAACTTTACCGTATTTGTTTACTCTCATTTTATTATCCACTTAATAATTTTAATTGATATTTGATTAAATTTACTTTGTTTCGACACAGTTAAAAGTTCTGCTGAAATTCCGAAACGGTTTTGTTTGTTTTGTACATAGATGATTAGGTTTCTCAATTAGGACAGCCAAATAATTTTCAAGACCTTCTAAATTACGAATAAATTCACCAAAAAATATCATTTCAGGCAACCATTAAAACAATAATATTTTAAATGGGGCTTTTAAACTAATTTTGCGGAAAAACATTACCGACTCGACCGTACCAACGATCATTTTTATTTCAAGAATGAATTTAGGTTCTATTTTTGTACCTTTTGGCAAAGGTCTTCGGGGTATTACCGTAATGAGTTGAACTACTGGAATGGGGGTAATAAAGTCGTCAGCGGGGTAATTACCGTAGTTTGAAATACACGTTTGAGACTCGAGGGAGCTGCCTCGGTCACGGTTTGTCCTTTGTCGTCGTAGGGCAAGTTGAGATTCAGTTAAGTCTTCCACATAACACAATTAACAAGATCATAAAACAATAGACTACCAGTTGGTATGCAGTGGTTGTTATTATAAACATACTCGCTTCTGAGCGACTTTGCCCGCGTAAAGTTCGAAATGATTCCAAGGCATGAAAATTATACATCCTGTAGCGGCATCAATGCCGCCACATGAAAAACTAAGAAGCAAAATTTGTACGGAAACAAAAAGAATCGCAACGCCATCTATCCTGCGAGCGACAAACTATTATCAAAATCCTACATCGCGCAAGCAAAGTTCTCTGAACATATACAACAGTCCAAATATCAACTATCGGGCAATTGCCCACCAGACACAACAAACGTCTGGTCGGAGGATCCTCCCACTACAGTGGAGGTGTGCGGGACTTTACTCACCTCTGTACTGGTGACTCCGACGTCATATGAACAGTGAACACGCAACCTTCTGATACTAATTTATGGATAGTACGATTTAATTTATCGATAGTATAACAAACAGACTGCCGGCCTGATAGACTTACATCAGCATTTATAATAAGTATTATAGTAGGCGCCAGATAATCGTGGAATAACGGTCATTGACCCATCTACAATTATTGACATTTTTAATTTGAAAAACGGAATTAATGACACAAAGCTGTCCCGAATCATCATCTCTCGTGATCCTTAACATTGTCTAATAATGAAAAACGATTCATATTTAATTGTTCAGGTACCTATGAACAGTTATTAGGGAAAGGTCAATATACTTTATTCCACATTTATCTTGCGCCTACTATAGTATGTGAGTGTAATAGGGAGTAGTGAATGGTCTCATATTAAAAGTTGTTTATAATCATGTGTACTTTCACTCACTAAAATATTTTTAGTGTTTTACTAATGACCCTGTGTGTAGATAAGAAACAAATTATCTGTATTTAAAAACCCGGTCGCAAAAAGTGCCGTTGTCATCAAATATGTATTTAACTAAAATAAATGTCACCAGCTGCATCGAACTGCTTGAAAAGTGTTTTTTTTTTAACTTTTAATATATATTTATGTACTAGTTGCCGCCCGCGGCTCCGCCCGCGTGACTGTCGAAAATTATTCCAAGGGAACATACTCCCAGGATAAAAACTATATACCTATGTCCTTTCCCGGGACTCAAACAATCTATATACCAAATTTCACATAAATCGGTCCAGCCGTTTGCGCGTGAAGAAGTAACAAACATACACACACACATTCACAAACTTTCGCGTTTATAATATTAGTGTGATGTGATAATTATACAAGTTATTATACATATTGTATACATTCAGCCATTTCAAGTCAACCAAGTGTTTCTAATAAATTAATTTCGTGACAGCTTTTTTACACCGCGCACTTTTCAATTCGAAAAATCAAAAGGTAAATATTAATGGGTTCTTTCGAATAACGTAAAATGTTTTCATCAGCTGGACCCTTTAACTAAGAATATTCAAACTTACATTATAAACCCGAATTCGTAGAAGTACGATACAATATTGTATTTCCCAGTAATTTCCCCATTGCGAGTTTACCCGGTATTTCCCATTGTTGGGAATAACCCCGGTGGATAAAGCAGCGGGGGCTAATGCTAGAAATGGGTTCGTTTCTAAGAACTTGTCTGAAGCAGGAGATTTCCTAGAAATCGCACTTTAGGCTTCCAACGACTATTCGATAGCGTTTAACCTTTGATTTACTTCGTGTTCCATTTTGAGGTATTCTCAACCAAGATCTATTTAAATTCGATGGTGCAGTTAATATGAAGAGCTTGTAGCTCAATAATAACAGCCGCACGGGTCGACCTTCAAGGTTAAGTAACGCTTGCCAAGGTCAGTCCATGGATGGGTGACTATTACATACCGTGATTTCTCCGTGCTTCTGAAAGCATATTTAGTAGTAGGTCCCGGCTATCATTTGACAGTCGTTACGGATAAGCAGAAGTCTGTTCCTGCCAAGGGGTATGTGATACTCAGTAACTGGGTTGCGGTGGTCAAATAGTCACTCGATTCATGTAAAATAGTGGAAGCCAATCGCAAAATAGTCCAGGAAAGGCAGGCAGATTGATTGGTAAGGTTACTTGCCAGGAGGGAGAGGTCAGAGTAAGACCTTTACCTAAAACTTCGTACCTCATATTTCACCATCATCATATTAGTCGAAAGACGTCCACTGCTGGACAGGCCTCCCCTAAGGGGAAGGGGGGTTGCCATAATCGCCACGCTTGGCAGGCGGGTTGGCGGTCGTAGTGTAGCTGGTTATTCTCTGGTGAATCCTTTAGTCACTTCTTATGATACCCACGGAAAGTGTTGGGATGGTGCTATTCTTTTACATCCGACACTATACAGAACTTTATACTATTTTTTTTTTTTTAAGGATGGGAAGTCATCAAATGACTTCATCCGCTCTGGGTGGAGCGGAAGGGCGTGTCAGACTCTTACTGACTAAAACCCATCCGTGTTCCTTCTAAAGGCCTTTGCGTTCCAGGGCCGCGGTGACTCTTTCGTAAAAAATCCGCAACCCTGGCAGGAGAACTTTATACTTACCGCCCGGTAAATGAACATTTAAAGGCGGGGAATTCAATTAGGGTCATGGCATATTGACGCTGAAGTCGAAGCGCATTCGATTGAATGCGATAGTCTTTTTTTTTTTCTATAGACACATTGGGCTCTAGACAAAGTGACATTAAGATGATCACCCATCCACAAACTGACCTCGGCAAATGTTGCTTAACCTTGAAGATCGACCCGTGCGGCTGTTATTATTTAGCCACGAGCTCCTCTTACACGACTATTTATGAACGCTAAAACTGTAAGTTGTTTATAATCAGATTTTTAATTGTTTGATTTATCGTCAGTGATGTAAAGCAGGTATTCATTTTTAATATTGAAGATATTTTCATACAATCAAGGTTAATGTTAGGTGAGCAGGTGACTACTATGACGTGCTAATGCAATCCAATTCCGACGATGTAAAAGGGATAGTGCTATACGCTATGTATAGCTTCGTCTCTCTCTTGGAGCGGAATATAAGACTTCATAGTAGGGCCAATGTTTAGATGGCGAAGGCCTGTTTAAAATTCTTCTTGCCCTTAACCCAATTTACTGGGATCATACCTTGCTACCCAGTTACTGGGTTTTGGAGGTCTGTCACTCATATAAGAAACTGATACTCGGCTGAATCCGGTTTGACTTGATGAATGCGTTGTGTATCAGTCAGCGGGTGGGTTATTATTGACAACTAGTGGCCCACCCCGGCTTTGCCCGTATGTATTTTTTTTCAAAATTTCTTTGATACATACCTCGCCCTGACAATTACAAACACAATAAAAAAATAATGATTTAAATCGTCGCAAGTCATTCTCAAGTTATGCGCGTACATACATTTCGGCGATTCATTTTTATTTATATAGGAAGATGTTGAATTGTTATTCAAATCCCAAAGCTACGGTCTAAAAAAATATTCTAAAGTAGTAGCTAAAGACACGTCCCTCTCCAATTACGTGAGAATTTGGTTTTGCTTTCAGTCGAATTTCACGAATTTATAAGCACGAAAAAAGTGTTTTTCAGTTATAATTTTTTGTACTTCTTAACACTCAGCTGCCAATCTAAAATGGAACTGGGCTGGCCACATCTGCTGCATGTCGTTACAAAACTGGGTAAAAGTGGCCTCTGATTGGTTTCCAAACAACAGGAACCGGCGACGCGGTAGGCCCAGGAGGAGATCGCGGGACGAGTTAGACTCCTACCGAAAGGATTAGCCAGATGTGGCAAAGGCCAGAGAACAGTGGAAGAAAGGAAGGGAGACCTTAGCCGTGCAGTAGGACACTACAGGCACATAATAATAATAATAAATTTAAAAAAATAACCTTTCTGTCATCGGCGGGATTCGGAGCTCCTCGGGTATCGTCGGCAAAAAAACGTAGAATTTATTCACCATTACCCCATTTGTTGTGTTTTTCCACTGTGACGCGTTACGTCATTGGGATGAAGAATTTTCTGGTTCTTTGAGCCAGATTCTGATTTCAATTGGTTAATATGGGTTGATACAATTTGTGATTCCTATCTTTTGTATGAATAGTTTTATCTTACCTCTTATTTCTTTTTTTATAAATGCGAAAGTTGGGATGGTTGAATGTTTGTTACTCAATCACGTCAGAACGGCTGAATGAATCTGGATGAAATTTGGCACATTGATAGATTATAGTCCGGAATAGCTCATAGGCTAGCTTTTTATCCCAGGAGTATGTTCCCTTGGGATAATTTCTGAAATTCACACTAATATTTACAACTAACTCAAACGAATCTACTGCTGTAGACAGATATCATTTTTCATAATAAATGTACAATAATTAATACTAGCTTCTGCCCTCAGCTTTACTTACTTTAATATAGGTTTTTACAACAAAAAGTAGCATATATCTCGTCTCTGAGGTCTCATCAATATCTGTACCAAAATTCATCAAAATCGGTTCTGCGATATAGACGAAAGCATGACAAACAAACAAACTCACTTCCGCATTTATTTTATTCGTTGGGGTATTAATCCTGCCAAGCTCCGCTTATTTTCAGCCGGTTCAATAGTGCCAGATCCATATGATTTCAATCTAAGTTACAATGATACCAACAACTGATCAGTCAATATTTCATTCTTAAGATCCCTTTCATCAAAGTCCAGATTTTCACAGACATTAATCTAAAATAGTCCGAACACAGACAACATTATTCACTATACATATATCTACGATATCCTATCAAGATAAATCAACAAAACATCTGAAAAGCAATTCATCATCAAGAAATATCCAAGAAGGATTACGATTCACCCCAAGAAGGAGTATCTACACTATAAAAATATAGTTACACCCCTTTGTGACTTTGACAAAGGGATGAAAGGAGGTCCCATCCCCCGCGTCAGGTGCCTGTCATATACGCAAAGTGAGTCAATAGCGAGGAAAGAGGTATCGTGGGGAGGTAGCGGGTTGACTGGTCAGCCTAAATATAGTTTAGGCTATTTTAGTTTGTGGTTGTGAAGAGAATTTATCAATAATAGCGTCAGAGTGATGATAAACGGGATGCCGTTTATGTTTGATTTTGTATTTTTGCGTACATAACCCCTTTATTTCCCGAAGGGTTAAGCAAACTACACCCATATTCCGCCTGTTATGTTTACGTCCCATAAAATAGGGAGCGAGCCTTCTGCTGTCAACTAGGCAAAAAAATTACTTTGGGCTGCTACGGAAAAAAATCAGATGGATTACCCTATCTGCGACGGAACATTATTTAGGTTATTTAAGTACTGGCTTTTTAGGGTTCCTTACGTTCTAATAAAAAAAAACCGGCCAAGTGCGAGTCGGACTCGCGCACGAAGAGTTCCGTACCATTATCTATAAAAACGGCAAATCGCGTTTGTTGTATGGAAGCCCTCTTAAATATTTATTTTATTGTTTTTTAGTATTTGTTGTTAAAGCGGCAACAGAAATACATCATTTGTGAAAATTTCAACTGTCTAACGCTCACGGTTCATGAGATACAGCTTGGTGACAGACGGACAGACGGACGGACAGTGGAGTCTTCGTAATAGGGTCCCGATTTAAAGGGTAAACCCTTTGGGTATGAAACCTTAAAAATTGAACTTTTAGAGGATCATTCGTGTGTCTGTTTGTCTCACCTTCGGGTGCGTTTCATAACGTATAAACTCATTTGGTCTTATTTCATTTTATTATCGTTCATCGTTTCGTATCAACGTGAGATATACCATCTTTACATTTAACATTTATTTCTTCTAAATCTTATTTAGTATAACGTTGTTTCATGTAACGTTTATGTAATCGAAAATCATTTTGTCTAACGTTTAATATATATATAAAAAACGTAATTATGGTTAACCGCGAAAATATTTTTTTTTAAACCACCCAGAAATAGGAGCCTATCCGTCGAACTATCTTAGCGCAGGTGGTAATCAGTTACTATAGTAGGCGCCAGATAAATGTGGAATAAAGTATATTGACCTTTCCCTAATAACTGCTCATAGGTACCTGAACAATTAAATATGAATCGTTTTTCATTATTAGACAATGTTAAGGATCACGAGAGATGATGATTCGGGACAGCTTTGTGTCATTAATTCCGTTTTTCAAATTAAAAATGTCAATAATTGTAGGTGGGTCAATGACCGTTATTCCACGATTATCTGGCGCCTACTATAGTTATGTTTTTATATATTTTTAGTGGTATGTCAAACGATTTTATATTTTATGTATGTATATTATGCTTATAAAAGTTATTTATTTTAAAATTATATCAATCGTTTATTATATTAACTAATCGTTATATTAAATAAAATTATAGCTTCCGTTGTTATATGTTGTAAATATTAGAGATTTTGTTGTTATATCATGTTCCGTTTTTCCATACAGAGGTTCGGAACCGGAACCCTAAAAACTAAATATCGTATCGTGTTCTACAACGGATCAGCTCTCTTAATTTTTAAACACCGTCACGTCGGGAAATCAGCGATTTCTTTTTTAAAATGAAGCCAATCTATTTTCTAATTGAGTCCCATCGAGACCTATCAATATTCATAACAGTTTCTTTTGTGGTTTTTACTTTCGTAATACTTTTTAAATGTTGTTTGTAACTGAAACATTCGAGTTGATTTCATTGGTAGAAATTGTTGTATTGCGTTTTGATAGAAAATATCACTTTTATACCCAAAAAGAAATGAATCACAGCGTAGTAATATCCTTCTCAACTTTCTACATGTTTATTATTCTGAAAGTTTCTGTGGAGAGATGTTTGTAACTTTATTGCGCAAAAAATAGTAAACGGATTTGGATGAAATTTAGCACAAAGACTCATATGATCAATATAGGTTATACCTATATTGACACATAAACGCTTTTTGAATCGACTTATAAAAGGAGGTTTTCGTTTTTTCTTTGTTGTGTTTGTTACCTCATAACTCCGTCATTTATGAACCGATTTGAAAACTACTTTTTCATGTGAAAGGCTATACTTTCCGATTGAAATTTCTTCAAAATCGGTTCAGTAGTTTGATTTTTAGATTTTTAGCTGGAAAAAATATACGATATTGAATATTTTGCTTTGCAGGAAAGCAAAATACTTTACAGGGGTGTTGTTAGGTGTGTGGTACCACTAAAAAGTGAAAAATAAAAAACTTTTTTACTAAAACATACAACCGACTTCACATAAAAAACACAACCTACAAGTCGGTGTTTTTGATTGTTTCTTCGTTTTTACGCCGACTTCCTTATTTCGGAACTTATTAGTAGTCTAGGAGTACTTTTCCTTGGGATAATTTCCTATACTATCACGTGGGCAAAGGTGCTGGGAGAAGCTATCGTGACATTATGACTTAACGACTGTAAGATTAAAATCTATAGACAATTACTTGGCATAAGCATTATTATTGTCACTCTCGCACAACTGTCAAACTACTGGTGCAAGATAGAGACGCGAACACAATTAAAAATATAAGAATTCTACCAAGAAGTTTCACATTACTGGAAAAATTAAAATGAATGATCAAACCTCCTTGAAAGCGCTTTTGCTCAATAAGTTTGTCTCATTTTAATACTAAAGAGAACATGAGGAGAAAGATGTAGTTCTAATTTTCACCTCGTGCCTGCGGCGCCATTTGCAAATTCGCGCTATTTTCATATAAGGAACGTCAAAGATTGTTGCGACTTTCCGACTGATATCTAAAAACTAAAAGTTTGTTTCATTACCTTTAATGTACTGTTTTCTCACAAATGTGTAGAAAAACGTTGTATGGCACACGTGCGGAAATTGGTTTTTATAAACTCGTGAATGGTAAGCCGCGCGTCTAAGTTATAGCACAAAGTTAGTAACGTTTATAGATCTTGGTGTGAGTGTATGTGCATTTGAGATTACCTACATATTAACTGCCTTTTTTTTAAACATATAGGTGTTACTTGCGATAGCTTCGCATAGAAAATAAGTGTTAAGCGTTTAACGCTTCAGAAACGCCGCGTCAATGTGACGTTAGTCTCGATAGCATTCCCTACCGGAGTCTATATTCCCGATAGCTACAATCTGTGGGTATTTAAGGCAAAAGTGAACAGCCGGTCGATTCAATCCATATAAATCAATATGTCACGTGATCACGAAGTGAGCTGTCATTCCACCTTGATTATACGGATTGACAGCTCACCTCGTGATCACTTCACCCAAGCCTTCACTTCGATGTGTTTACAGAATCGACCGGCAGGCCAATTCTAGGCAAGCGTGCTCCATCGTCGACCACATCATCGCTCACCATCAGGTGAAATAGATGTCAAACGTGAGCTTATCAATAAATAAAAAGATCTACGCTTTACTAGCGCAGCGTCTACGCAGCGTAACTGCAACGCTTGACGTCAACGAAGCGTATAACCCTGTCTTCATTGTTCGTAGAGTTATAACAAAATTATGCTATTTTAGTGTCAGACACCCGCAGTTGGACACTGACGTCATTTCAACCCATGTATGCTCAATAGGGGCCTGCCAAGAATTGCCGCCAAATTACACTACCTATACGCCTACGTTTGAGCAGTTTAGCTTGATATTTGGATCGTCTACCTACGTACGAACGATAGGGCTCACATCTGGCAAGCCTTACGAAGAGTTTACTTTATGCTTCGAATGTAATTTACCTATCAGAGATCACTGGCTTTCGTTAAAAGCGACCCTGAGTTTTCCTGCAACATTTTATGCATCCTAGAGCTCTTTATTTATATTTCTGAAAAAACAATACGTGAATGAAGGTGACCAAGGTTACCGATATAGCCCGAAGATCGTCAGACTGAAGTGGCAGTGGGTAGGGCTTTTTGCTCGCAGAACAGATTGTCGATGGGGCCGAATAGTTCTGGAGTGGCGACCGCGTACCGGAAGACGCAGCGTTGGAAGGCCTCCGACAAGGTAGACCGATGACGTGGTTACGGTCGCGGGTAGCCGATGGATGCGAGACGCACAAGAACGGTTGTTGTGGCGACACTTGTGGGAGGCCGATGTCCAGCAGTGGACGTCTTTCGGCTGATATGATGATGATGATGAAAACGTGAATAAGTATTTAAGGTATTAATTCAGGAGTTGCCTTCGAGTGCAAAATTAAAAAATGTCGTTTACTATTAGTTTAACTCTATTTCCGTCTAAAAACCACTAAAATTCTGGTATTAAAGTAGGGTAGCCAAGATCTTAACTCCAAATTCTCACTATCGGAACTAATTTTTGGTCTACTATTATACCAAATTGCATCCAAATTCGAGATAAATTGAGGAGAAAAGAGGGTAGGTGATTCATTAGATAACGTGTTCCTGCCGTGCCTCGAAAAGAATGGTTAGCCATTGGTCCCAGATTTCATTTGAAGATCTTTGACGTTACTTTAGTCAATTTTATTTTGCTACCAGTCAACCGGTTTTTTTTTAAGGATTTGAAATCATCAATAGACGTCTTCCGCTCTGGGTGGAGTGGAAGGGCGTGTCAGACTCTTACTGTCTAAAACCGATCCGTGTTCCTTCTAAAGCCCTTTGCGTTCCAGGGATGCGGTGGTTTTGACCAAATTCCGCAACCCTGGCAGGTTGCTACCAGTCTTGCCAAGGTAACTAGACACTGGAAAAGGTTAAATACTCACTCACTCCATATAAAACACTGGTATTCATCTGAATCCGGATAGCCTGGAAATCGACCCCAGCACAGTTCGGAAAAATCAAGGCAGATAAATTGAACTTCTTAGTGTATAGATAGATACTACAACGTAAGAAAGTAAATCTCTTGGAAAAAGCCAGATAAGGCGTGGAGCGGAAATTTTCCAAGCCATATTTCGGAAGGATCGCGTATAAAACTGGTATCAGTAAACAAAAAGACGTATATTTGTCCGACGTCGCCGATAACTATCAGCGAGCCTTTGTATTAATAGTGCCATAACTCTTGCATGGGTCTGTAAAAAGCTGGTTTATTGATGTGCCTTTGTTTAGCGGTTTCGTTTATATCTATTTGCATGGCAAACAACGTGGTAAACGCAACATCAATATACTTGAAAATAGTACAAAGAATTCATCATCTGCCTAGCCTTTTCCCAACTGTATTGGGGTCGGCTTTCAGTCAAACCGGATTCAGTTGCATACCACTATTTTACGTAGAGCGGCTGCCTACCAGACCTCTACAACCAAAATAGTACAAAGAATTCATCATCTGCCTAGCCTTTTTCCGAACTATATTGGGGTCGGCTTTCAGTCAAACCGGATTCAGCTGAATACCACTATTTTACGTGGAGCGGCTGCCTACCAGACCTCTATAACCAAAATAATACAAAGAATTCATCATCTGCCTAGCCTTTTTCCCAACTATATTGGGGTCGGCTTTCAGTCAAACCGGATTCAGCTGAATACCACTATTTTACGTGGAGCGGCTGCCTACCAGACCTCTATAACCAAAATAATACAAAGAATTCATCATCTGCCTAGCCTTTTTCCCAACTATATTGGGGTCGGCTTTCAGTCAAACCGGATTCAGCTGAATACCACTATTTTACGTGGAGCGGCTGCCTACCAGACCTCTATAACCAAAATAATACAAAGAATTCATCATCTGCCTAGCCTTTTTCCCAACTATATTGGGGTCGGCTTTCAGTCAAACCGGATTCAGCTGAATACCACTATTTTACGTGGAGCGGCTGCCTACCAGACAACCAAAATAATACAAAGAATTCATCATCTGCCTAGTCTTTTTCCCAACTATATTGGGATCGGCTTTCAGTCAAACCGGATTCAGCTGAATACCACTATTTACATGGAGTGGCTGCCTACCAGACCTCTACAACCAAAATAATACAAAGAATTCATCATCAGCCTAGCCTTTTTGCCAACTATACTGGGGTCGGCTTTCATTCAAACCGGATTCAGCTGAATACCACTATTTTACGTGGAGCGGCTGCCTACCAGACAACCAAAATAATACAAAGAATTCATCATCTGCCTAGTCTTTTTCCCAACTATATTGGGATCGGCTTTCAGTCAAACCGGATTCAGCTGAATACCACTATTTTACGTGGAGCGGCTGCCTACCAGACCTCTACAACCAAAATAATACAAAGAATTCATCATCTGCCTAGCCGTTTTCCCAACTATATTGGGGTCGGCTTTCAGTCAAACCGGATTCAGCTGAATACCACTATTTACATGGAGTGGCTGCCTAACAGACCTCTACAACCAAAATAATACAAAGAATTCATCATTTGCCTAGCCTTTTTGCCAACTATACTGGGGTCGGCTTTCAGTCAAACCGGATTCAGCTGAATACCACTATTTTACGTGGAGCGGCTGCCTACTATAGTAGGCGCCAGATAATCGTGGAATAACGGTCATTGACCCCCTACAATTATTGACATTTTTAATTTGAAAAACGGAATTAATGACACAAAGCTGTCCCGAATCATCATCTCTCGTGATCCTTAACATTGTCTAATAATGAAAAACGATTCATATTTAATTGTTCAGGTACCTATGAACAGTTATTAGGGAAAGGTCAATATACTTTATTCCACATTTATCTGGCGCCTACTATAGACCTCCACAACCAAAACAGTACAAAGAATTGCACATAATATAACATCACGCCTTTTATTCCCCGAAGGATTGTAGGCAGCTGTACTTATTGTATTCATATTGTGCAAGTTATGTGTAGGCACCATGTCGTAGGGGCGATCCTTATATTTTTATCCGACTTCAAAGAAAGGAGTATCTCAATTCGGTTGTATTTTTATTTTTTATGTTTGTTACCTCATAACTCTGTCATTTATGAACCGATTTGAATTTTTTTTCTTTCATGTGAAAGGATATACGTTCCGATTGGTCCCATTGAAATTTTATCAAAGTCGGTTCAGTGGTTTGGTTTTTAAATCAAAATTGCTGGAGGTAATAGAAAATATATCATCCAAGTAAGTAAACGAAATTGCGTGTTTTGCTTTCCTGTGACTTTCCAGAGGTGTTGTTAGGTGTGGGATACCACTAAAAAGGGAAAAATTAAAAACTTTTTTACAAAAAAAGACAACCGACTTCTAAATAAAAAAAATATTTATTTCGGCAGTCGGTGTCTTTGGTTGTTCTTCGTATTTTAACACCAACTGACGAAATTAAACTTATTTTATACTTTGTAGTGTTTTTTTTTATTTGGAAGTCGGTTGAATTTTTTTGTAAAAAGTTTTAATATCAGACGTCCTAAAAATTGTGTTCTGCTAAATAAAAACAACCAGAAATCGCCTCATTCCAGCCATTTAGGGTTTATTTTTCATAATTCAAATAGCTTCTATCTGGAAAATAATGATGGCGACATGACAAATTTTCTACATAAAGTCTGCCAAACCAATAGTTTCATACATTACAAAAACAAATATCTTATGCTATTGAAAAATCGAGACATATTTTAGAGATATCCTAAGACTCCAGTAAATAACGACATTTATACGTCACATTGCAAACGCCGTAAGATTGTAAAATATCGCGTGATATTGTAAAATATTTTTTCTTAATAAGACACGGATATTTTAGAAACTATTGAATTTGAATGGGATTCATTGTATACAAAACGATTTTTAATAATATATGGAGAAAATATAATCTAATAATGATTTAGAATGTTAAAGAGTCTGCAATTTTCCGGTATAAACTATTTGAATTTTAACACGCGAATTAAAAACTCATGTAACGGAGAATGATCTAAATACCATCAGATTAACAAAGATCATTTAAAATGACATTGTCTTCGTTAATACAAAACGATTGACAGACATACTGTTATAATGTTCTATTTGTGTGTTAGAGTTAATTGGATTTAGCGGTATATCGTGCTAGCGGGCATTGAAAGTATTACTTAGTTAGCATACCAAACATGTCTTCTTTGTTTTTCGAAGATGTATCTTACTTTGACACTATTATAAATGCGAAATTGACTGCTTCGTTGGTCTGAACGGGATTGAATGGGGTGTCTAAATAATAACAGCCACTAGAATCAAGGTTAAGCAACGCTTGCTGCGGTCGTTTCCTGGATGGATGACCATCTTAACATACCGATATTCCTCCATGCCTCGGAATACACGTAACACGTACCGGCTGTCATTTGTAAACCTTTTATAATCGTTACCGGTAGTCTGGCACCAGTCTTGCCAAGAGGTATCGTGTTACCCTGTTATTGGGTTATTGGTAGGTAGGCAGTCGTTCTATGGAAGGTATCCAGCTGCGTCCGGTTAGAGTGGAAGCCGACTCCAAAATATTTAGTTGGGAAAAGACAGGCAGAATGTTCCAGTTACAATATTTTATGAAATTGTATTTTAAATTGAATGTTTTGTGTATTTGCACCTAATTTAGTGTACTAACATAGTGGGTAAGTTTTAACTAATAAACAATATGGATCACTGTTGTCCGAAATAAATAAATAATAATAAAAAATAAAAAAATATGTCAAAACCACTCCTAATTATTACCCGAGTACGGCAAAGCTTCTGGCTTTGCCGTACTCGTAAAGGATAATTATTTTAGATGTTTATGTATGTATGTACGTATGTTCCACTGTAGCGCTTAAACTACTGAACCTATTTCAATGAATCAGGTATCAATAGAATTGTAAAAATGTTCCGGGTGACAAAGGCTATATACATTTTCCTTAATGAAAATTATAAAGCCTTTGTGGCATAGCACGCAGTCGCCTTTTTTCCCTACATCTTGAGTTTTTGGAAATTATTTTCACCGAGATGATATTGTCTTGATTTTTTTTTATTTCGGTACCTTTTATCTCATAGGCCAACTGCCTTGTTTTAGAGGAACCATAAACATGTTATAAGTTTAAAGCAAGACTTATTTTATCAAAACAAAAGTGTGACATTTAATAGGATTAAGTATCAGAGTAACCAAAAAATACAAGATGAAATACATTTTCATTTCGTTCAAAAACAAAAGAATATCTTTTCAGCGTAAAATATATTTTTAATTAAATATGCGGCTATTAATCTTACGCTATATTAAAAATCTGTGTTGTCAAGGATTTAGACAAATTACAGTTTGGGACGAAAATAAAGGCAACTTTTTTATACCTACTGAAAATACATAATTTTAGTGTCATCAATTTTTTTTTAATTATTATAGTTGATAGCTTTATGTTTGACCACAATCACACTACTACACGACTACACCATCGCTTACCATCAGGTGAGCCTGATGGTAAGCGATGGTGTAGTCGACGATGGAGCACGCTGGTCTAGAAGCTACCTATTCGCTCTTGGCTTAAAGGCCCCCAGGTTGTAGCTATCAGGACACACAGACTATGGCAGGGAATTCCTCTCCTTAGCTGTACACACAATAAAAGTATTCCCCAAAACCTTTTGTGCGTGTGGATTTTTTCTGTTTTGTTTATGTAAATAATCTGAAAAAGGGTATTTTTTTGTGACAAATTAAATTAAAATTTATTAAATAAAGGAACAATAAACAACCACAACAGTAATAGATTGTAAGTAAATATTATACTTTTTAGTAGTTTGTATATTGGTAATACAAAATAATATTGCAGCCCACTGCATTGCCCACCGTTGTCTGTCATTGAACCCAAGAATTTTATAAAACTTAAATGTTCAGCTTAGGATTGTAGAAAAAGAAATGTCGTTCTTTATTTTAAGTATAAAATGTTAAGCTAGATAAGTTTTATCTTTGTGACGAAACCTTTGCCGATGTAGCACGAGAACAGCTCGTTTGTAATGCTAATCCAATGTGAATATATTCACACAAAAAACCTTAACTACATCATTGCCATGTTATATATTTTAATTCTAGTCCTGAGATACGAAACAGTTTTCCATTTTGGTCCTTTAGGATTAACTATTTTTTCATCGGAAAATATATTTTTTGGTGAAATTTTTCGCCTTTAATGAAGATTATTTAACCAAAACTTGAAATCGGGTATAAAATATAATCAAATTAGATTGACTTAGTCGTCTTTCTCCTTTTACGACGGCGCATAAAATTAAATTTAATACGTCGATAATATTATTGCTTGTTTTATTTTGGGTTTATTCTTACACTTTGACAACTACACTACACATACACTACAGTCCACAAAAATTAGCACAGTGTTGTTTATGATATTTTTGTTTTACGAGAGCGCGAGAATCGCGGCGGCACACGGCTTGCCTGGCCAGCGGCTGGCGCCTAACTGCCGCCCGCCCAGCTAGGCGGGCCGCCCTACGAGGCAAATAACCAAAGGTCCTTTCTCCTGACGACCTTTTTGTCTGATCCCTGAGTTATTTTCTACTGTGACATCAATAATAGTAATAATAGTAAAATCCTATTAATATAGCTGTTAATAATCGGGGTGTTTGCGAAGACGTAGGGTTTAGGGTAGAATTGGGTTAGACGTAGTACCCTCATTATTTAAGTGAATGCCTTCATTAGGTTTTGGGGTAATAATTGAGACGTCACCGTTTGCTCGTGAGAAATATTTGTTGTTTACCGGTTGTAACAAAAAGGTTTTATTGTAATGTTTTGAAGCAGTTGCCTTCTATTCCCTTTTGTTTTTCCGACATATTTTTCTGAGAGATTCTTCCTTTATTTTGTGTTTTCGCTGGATGGACCCTTTCTTCGTCTTCCCCTTCATAAATTGCATTCTACTAAATTTGATTTTAGATTCACTTCATATTTTTTTCTGAATTGATCTTCTGTCAGAAAACATTGCCTCGTTTTATGTGAAATCTATGCCCAACCTTGAAGCATATATGTACTTAGTATGTATGTTAAAGACATTCATCTTGTTAACGACGAGCACGTAAATCTTTATAGTTATAAGTCTGCAGGAGAAGTGTCGTACAAGACACACAGTTTATTGTTTAGATTATATCTTTTATTCATTGTTGTGGTCTTTTATTCAGGTCTGGTTGGCAGTCGCAAATACTGGTATTCAGCTGTATTATTCTGGAAGTCGACCCTAACATAGGTGTTGTTATAGTTGTATGTCTAAGTAAAATTATGTCTGATATACAGAGATCGAAATTAGGTAGAGTTATTTATGCACTCTCACTGATTTCATGCAGCGAAAGAATAAAGTGGATATGCCTCAAAACCCGAGATTCATTTTAAAGAGCAGAAAAATCCCGTGGTTTATTAAATCAAAAAGTTATTTGCTTTTACACAATTTAAACCACTACACGCGGGACGTTGCCAAATTTACATCAACAACATCGGATGTCCGAAGTTGCAAAATACCAATGCGCACACGCGCGATGTTGCCACATTTGTAGTTCGCACAAGATAGCTTGTGAGAACAAAAGAAAAATTATTATTATCTATTTGTAATATTGTTGGCCACACGGGATTGTCTATTAGAAATCCCGGAAGATCCATTTCAATATCAACATTTCGATGCAAGTACATAAATAACTCTACCTAATTCCGACCTTTGCTGATGTATTTGTGCACTGACACCCTAACATCTGCCCCCTTTGTTTCAGTCCATTCAAAGGTTGTATGTAAGAGACAGCCTTATGCACTTGTGCGATAAGTTAAGTAAGCAACTGTACCCTCTTGTAATAACTATTATGGTCGAAGATGTAGAAAGTTTTTAGTTCCAACTATTTTTTACAACCTTCCAGAAGATTATATAAACAGTTGTGTCACACGAGAGTCTTTTAAAAATAAAATACAGTAGTACCTCTTCAATGTGTTTTGTCAAAGCCGTGATGGTTTATCCGTGCCATGCCACCCTTACCCAGGATACTTTTTATCTCGGGCGTACGTTCGATATTAACTGTCGACTTTTACGCGGACAAATCTGCTGGCAGAAGCTAGTAAATTATTATGAATAGTTGGGAAAAATCTAGGTAGGTGATGATATGTATATTATTCCTTGGTTTTATTTGTTTCTCAACTAGATCAATCTGTGTCAGAGATCCCACAAGTTTAGGGAAGAAAAGTTCCCTTGAATCAATACGTATCACAGAGTTCGGATGAGTTGTTGACATGAAAGTAAGACAAACAAATAAATTCTATTCATGTGTTTGTTTACTAACGATAAGATTTCCATACAAGATTGTAGCTCCATATTCAAACTTTCGTCTAAATCATAAGTGAATGTTACTTCTAAGCAAACGTGCTCCATCGTTGACTACATCTTCGCTTACCATCAGGTGAGATAGTGGTCAAACACGAACCTAGCAATAAATTTAAACAAAGTGTTATATTTAACCTTTTTTAAAAATATCATTACCAAAAAAAAAAAAAACAAGTGATTTTATATGTAGTTTATATTTAAAAGAGATTTATGTTATTGAATACAAAACTTATCCGTCTTTTTATCTTAAACGCGAACACCACATTCGAGCTTCTTGGAGTATTTCTTAAAGTCAGATAAATTATTTTTTCTGTTTTCCTGGCGTTATTAATTTCAGTTTTTGCCGGGATCAAAAAACGATGAAAAGCGCTTTGTTATTTAAATATTTCTTTCGATTGGCGTTTGTAAGGCCAACATCAATCACAAGAGAAAAATATAATCGTACAAGCACATAAATGCTAAAATTCAACAGATCTTAAAAATGAAAATCCAAATGATAAATCAATTATTTTTTTTTTAAATTCTCTAAAAAATCTGTTCCATTTTTCTGCTAGCAAGTGTAATTTTTAATTTAACTAGTTAGCAATTAGTCTTAACTAAAATTAATAGTTGAGAAGATAGTTTCTTACGCTTTCATGCCTAAATTGGTGAACCGACTTTGAAGAATGTTTGTTCAGACATAGACAGGACTCTGGAGACGTTTGTGGGCTATACTTTCTAATGATAATATAATCTATACTAAAGCGAGCGAAGCCGCGGGCAAAACTAGCACTCAACAATTTCTTGCAGATAATACAAATTGAAAGTATTTATTACCCTGTATAGGATGGTCATTTTTAGGGTTCCGTACCCAAAAGTTAACCAACGGAACCTGATTACTAAGCCTCCGTTCGTCCGACGATCCGCCCGTCCGTCGGTCTGTCAGCGGGCTGTATCTCAGAAACCGTAATAGATAGGCAGTTGAAAGTTTCACAGAGGTTGTATATCTGTTGCCGCTATAACAACAAATAATAGATTAAAAATTAAAGGGTCCTCCCTTACAAGAAACGTGTTTTTATTCACCTTCGTGTGAGAATCCGACTCGGACTTGGCCGGTTTTTTATTACTTTCGACGATATTAAACTTAAATTACAATGTCGTTTCTTCTCTGAAAATTCTTGACTTTGTCTATTCTGAACACGTTTTTAATAAGAATAATGTGTGAGAAACATATTTTGTACCGAAAAGTTAACGTCGCGGAGAAAATGGCTGGCTTTATGTTTTTCGGTAAAGCCAATAAAACCTGTTAGTGAAAGTATAGACGCGAGCACATCGAGCCACAACAATCTGTCAAATTTCTTTATATTTTCAACTTTATCGCTAAAGCATTAGGTTCTGTTCTGTTGTTTAATTAATGGTTCCAATGTTTGTAAATATGTGACTACCATTCACCTAAATTTCTTTAGGAAATTAATAAGTTTACCTCTGCTGGTGATACTTTGTTCTTATAAGTAGCATACTCTGGGTGCATCGTCCTCACATAATATTAAATTAATTTTTGTATACCAAATTTTGTAAAATCATTATTTGAAAAGAGTAACTATGGAGTTTCTTGTCCGTTCTTCTCCATAAGAATCTGCCTTTCCGAATGGACAGTAGAGTCACTTTATTAATGTAACATTATTATTTTACTGAACTGTAAACGATGACGTTCAAAAGTGCCGTTTAATGGGCTAATTGAAATTAACGTTTTGACTTTGACTTTGACTTTGTTCAAGGTTGATTAGGAAAATTTTACAGTTTCGGGTAGCTGGTTGTGCTGGCGTCTGTACTTCAATCCGTCTACTAAATAAATGCTTTTTAGTGATATTATCATTATTTGCTATCCACATCATCATCTGCCTAGCCTTTTCCCAACTATATTGGGGTCAGCTTCCAGTCAAACCGGATTCAACTGAATACCAGTATTTTACGTGGAGCGGCTGCCTACCAGACCTCCACAACCCATTAACTGGGTAACACTGTATTTCTTGGCCAGACTGGTGTCAGATTTTCTGGCTTCTGACTATCCGTATTATAGCAATACACATACAATTGATTTAAAATTAATAGGTATTTGCAAATAAAAATCATTCTGGGGTGAAAATACTCATTCGTAGAAACAACTTAGTGCGAGTCCAACACGCACCTCAAGGGTTCCGTACCACAATGTTAGCTTGTATCTGGTAACCCGAAACTATATAATCGACGAACACGTATGACAGCTCGTTTAGTTTGTTCATCAGTCATGACGTTTGATGTCATCCTCTATGAGACAAGTGACGGTCGGCCTTTTTGATCGAGACGCCGAGCAGCGAACACGTCTATTATCATCAGTGCGATTGTGATATACTTAATTGAAATTGGCAAGTAACTACAGGACCTATTATTTGAAGTGATTTATAATAATAATAATAATTCTTTATTATTGAGCAACTAAGGCCCATAGACAAAATACACATATTTAACGTACAAAAAAATAAACGTACAATCTTTATCATGTCATTATTATATCATTGTCATTTTTTTTTTATTATTTCGGTGTGTTTTAAATGTGGTGAAGGAATAAAATATGTTTGCGTTTTAACCATGTGTTTGGTTTTTGATTGTGAACCCCTTCATTCCTGAGCTGAAGCTTACAATTAATCGAAAAAAATACGATTCTTGTAAATCGAATCTGTGAAAATTTCAACTTTCTGCCTATTACGATTTATGAGATACAGCACGCTGAGAGACAGACGGACAGCGGAGGCTTATTAATAGGGTTGTATTGGATTCCCTTCGGCTACGGATCTCTGAAAACGAACAGCATATAACTCGACAAAATGAGAGGAACAGCCATCTTTCGCGATTAAAAATTTCTTATGGTAAAAAAATAATTTACTCATGCATTTTTTCACCCCTTAAAAAACGTAAAATCACTATCCCATTAGCTTTCTACTTAGTAAACTATAACCAAGTTGACTTGGTGTCAAACCAGATACGATCTCCACAAATCAACTACCAGATAATACCGAGGTTTTACGACTTAACCAACTGTCTGCATTATCTGGCTTCCGACGACTCTTAACGACTTCCATAGCTGTGACAGCCATTGTCTGTCTCGTATAAAACCAGTATTCCAGATAAATAGAGTAAAGATGGAATACTTTGTATCGTACAAATATACTCGACTAACTTTTGCTCGCGACTTCGTACGCGCATATCCCGTTTTTTCCCGTACCCATAGGAATTTCGAGAAATCCTCTGTAAGTGCTCACCTACACTCCCCAAGAAACCTACATGTCAAATTTAAGCTTTATTAGACCAGTACTTTCGGCTTAGCGTTGTCAGTCATTCACTATTTTTTTTTGCTTTTGGACGTGACCAATCGCAATTCAGCACACTAAGGCTGGTTACTGCTTAACCGGTAAACCTCAAATGAATTTAAGGCCCCAAGCCAGGGCTTACAAACTAATAACTAAATAGTCACTAAGTAAAGGAAAAGATTTAAATACAAGGTGGAGACGACGATGCGACAAAAATCAAAACACAGGCAATACTAGTTGCCAGGGTTGCGGAATATGTTCGAAAGAGTCACCGCGGCCCTGGAACGCAAAGGGCTTTAGAAGGAACATGGATGGGTTTTAGTCAGTAAGAGTCTGACACGCCCTTCCGCTCCACCCAGAGCGGAAGAAGTCATTTGATGATTTCCCATCCTTCTAAAAAAAGAAAAGCAATACTAGTTCATACAAATATGTTTTCTTTGATCACAGATTTGATGTCACTAACTGCAACAGACTGCTTGGAATATTTCGTCAGAATAGTAGTCACTGCCCTTGACGAGTTTGAGTTTTTTTGACGTTTTATGTAATTGAACAGTTTATTTTTGAGTTCGGACAGAATTTATAGTAGTTTCAAAATATTCACATGAATCAGTATTGCCGGTGTTTTCATTTGGTGTCGAATCAATGTCTCGACATTGTTTATTGATTACAAATTACAATGATATTTACTTTGTAAGTAGGTTAAACATAACACTTTTACACTTCAATATTTTTGGGTAATTTTATACTAGATGAGGTCGGTGTTTCCTAGCTGACTACCCTGAGAAGAAACACCGAAACAAATTCAGAGTTCAAAGTCTCTTTTAAAGTCCATACAATCGTACTGGTCAGAATAAGAAGCTTTAGAGTTAGTTAATAAGGCGAAAAGGAATGTCTAATTTAAATATTAGGTATTAACTAGTTTTTACCAGCGGCGTCACTCGTTTTGCCAGAAATTATTCCAAGTAAACATACTCCCGGGATACTAGCACCTAGGTAGAGAGTTAGGCACAGGTGTTCCTACGGTACGCTCAAATTGTGTCACTTACGGTTATACCCCATGTCAAAAGGGTCAATCCTGTTGCCATCATCATCATCATCCCCAGCCCGACTTCACCTGGTGCTGAGCATAGGTTCCCGTGTCAACCCTATCCAGGTTCTACCGGCGATGGCACACTAGTCTCGCTCACAAATATTTCGCTTTTTAGGGTTCTGAACGTCTGTTAAAAACGGAACTATTAAAGGATCACTTGTGTGTTTGTTTGTCCGTCTGTCTGTCACAGCTAATTTTCTCCGAATCTACTGGACTGAATTTTGAGAACGGGGGTAACTTTTGGGGAACTAGAAAAAAAAAGAAAAGTTTTTCGCTGTCAACTGTACCGTGTGATATATAAAAATTAAAAAGGGTTATTGTGAGGGTTTTAATTATATTTTTTCATAATTTTAAAATAAATAGTTTTGAAGTCATTCAGGAAATAAGATGAAAATTACCGATGATAGTACTGGGCCTAAGATTTTGAAATGGTTCTTTACCTATAGATTACAGAAAAATCTATAAAAGTTAAAAGTAACATGTCACAAAAATGACATTCGTTCGGAACCCTTTGCACGCGAGTTCGACTCGCACTTGGTCGATTTTTCCTTTATACTAATACGTAGCTCCACTATCCCTTTTCTAGTTTTATTTCAAAACCCTGACATGTGTCTCTAAGGACCAAATACTTTTAGTACTTTCTCTCTAATGTACTTTCCCACGTTGGAGTCAGCATTCGAAGCAAGAAGTTAGCTCTCAGCATATAACTCAGCGAGTCATTTATCTACGTCTAAGGAGAGCTAATGTGAGATGTGCAGTACGTATGTATGTTCTGATATATGTCGGGACTGGTAATGCCAAAGTATGTCTGTGTTTAGAGGAAAGTAACACGGAAAAGTATGCTCAAAGTCGTATTATTTTATCATAGGTAAGTAAGGGTTAATTTTGACTGGCCTGTTGGTCGAGTGGTTAGTAACCCTGACTGCTAAACCGAAGGTCGTGGGTTCGATTCCCACCCAGGACAAATCTCTGTGTGATGAGCATGATCATTTGTTCTGTGTCTGGGTGTAATTTGTCTATAATATGTATTTATTTAGAAATATATAAGTATGTTTATCAGTTGTCTGGTTGCCATAGCACAGGCTCTGCCTAGTTTGGGATCAGATGACCGTGTGTGAGTTGTCCCAAGATTATTATTATTTTAGAATGGCAAGATTGTCAAATTGCAATTGCGGGTATTACTTCTATGTTTTTGTCAAGACACTTATTACATTTTTGTTTTAGTACCTATTTCCACATGAACAGCGGGCTTGGTTTCCGTACGTCATGTCCTAGGTGACCACTGAAAATCAGCGCCGTGCTGTGAGTCCCCCACGGCACAGCATTATGCTGAGTGGAAGCCCTTTTACCACAACCACGACCTGCATCTACTTTATACCTACTCATACTTTTGTTATTTTTTTCTTATTTAGTTTTTAACGTGTCTTTACTAATATAATTTACGAACTTCTAATAATATCGTTTAGGGTAGAGTTTATGAAAAGTAAAATTATGTATGTGGGTGAGTGTGTCGTTTTGTGGCAATTAAATACTTTTTCTGGTGGTCTTATTTCAAGCAATATATATGAGTATTTAACTATTAGCTAAAAAGGTGGCTACACTACACTATCACTTAGTGCTAAACTAATAATCATCCCAGAAAAAGAAAACGTAGGCACAAGCTAATTGTGTATGTGCTTTTAATTTCGCCATCTAGAATTCAAGTCGAGTATAGCAATAAAAAAGTTTAACTACAATTCTGGTCCTGGCATCCAAACGACCATACTAAATGACTTAAAAAAAACAATTGAACTGCACCAAGCCATTTAAAATCCCCAGCCAAACACCGAGTGCACAAAACAGCAAATAAAACAAACTAAACACAGCAGTGAAATTAATCGAATTTTATTCAAACATTCATTACTGATTCCCAATGGACCCCGTACGTCGGACAGACGTATAAACACACGGAATCGGTGACAAACATACAAACTGCGATGTAATCAGATGGCAATGTTTGAACACGCCGCGCAAATCGTTTGTGGGCACGTTGGCTGTTTATTTTCGACTAACTGAGGATATTCAAAAGGGTTTTGGTGTACATTATTTGTGTGGGTAAATAGTAATCATAGCATTGAATAATGACGGGGCAAATGCTTGAAGTTTCCTTGCGTGATCGAATCAGGATTGACGATATCCGCAAGAGAACCAAGGTTACCGACATGGCCCGATGGATCGCCAAACTGAAGTGGCAGTGGGCACATTGCTCGCAGAACAGATTGGTCGATGGTGCCGAAAAGTTCTGGAGTGGCGACCGCGTACCGAAAGACGCAGGATTGGAAAGCCTCCCACAAGGTGGACCGAGGGTCGCGGATAGCCGGTGGATGTGAGACGCACTACACTAGCTACTGCTGCTTGCGGCTGATATGATGAAAGGAGCTCGTGGATAAAAAATAACAGCTAGTCGGACGTATACCGAATTAGGTCCTTGAATGACCACCTTAACATACCGAGACTCCTCCGTATCCCGGAAACCACGCTTATAGGATGTCATTTGTAGATCCTTAACCGTCGGTACGGGTAGTTTGAAGCCTGATAATCTGACACTAGTCTTGCCAAGGGTTACCGTGTTACCTAGTTAGACTCTGGATTGTGGAAGTCGCTCTATGTAAACTACTGGTGATCAACTGCATCTGGATAGATTGGAAGCCGAACATACTATTTGTTCGGTTGGAAAAAGGACAGGCAGATTGCAATTGATTCTTGTTTTTTTGACACATCCGATCAGCAATGAAAATTTTATCAAACAAATAATCAAGCGCGTATATATTGCTGTGTTTAGTGGAATGAATTTTATCAACAGCATTACTTGGGTTGCGTTTTTGAAGAATCGGTAAGGTTTCGTTGCAGATTTTTGTTTAAAAGTTGCCTAGCTCGTGACATGGAGGCAAAAACTGTTTTGTTTTTTATAAAAAATGTCATACAAATTTCAGAAGCAAAGAAAATTTTAAAGGATTATAAGTACAATTAAAATCACGTTAAACCGTTGGTCCCGGCTGTCATTTGTGGCATGGCATCTTTGGCGTCATTACAGATTATCAGACAATCTGTCAGCAGTCTTGCCAAGAAGTATTGTGATATCCAGTAGGTAACTGGGTGGTAAGTGGAGCGACTGTTCACTTTAAGTACTACATATACACTTTTTAACAATACAATAACTCACTTTCGATATATTCTTGGCCCTCTCTTTTTCCTTTCTATACAACGTCTAACAGAATAAACGCAATACCTGCAAAGAGGTCATTGTACTCATCATTAAGAACAACTTTTACTATGGGACCAACACTCACATCGCCAAAAAAAAATCCGACTGCCCCACACATTTATGTGTGCATAACACGGCAAAATGTACTAAGCAATTGATTTTTTTATTTGCGATTTCGGGGTTGTTCTCATAGTTAAAGTTGTTCATAATGATGAGTGCATTTTCAGGTATTTATTTATCTATTTAAGTTTTGCGTGTATTGTTGTACACGTTGTATAATGGCCTTGTATTATAATTACTAATCCTAACATGTCACATTACTATCGCTCCCTTATCTGTAGACAACAATTGTCATTAGTAATCCGCTAGTGACATCTGTCGGCGTTTGATGACATATCATTAAACATGTTACTATATTGACACACGATCCGGTTGATTTGTGACGTGTAATTAATTTGTTTGTTTGTGTAAACTTGATTAGAGGGTAATGCCCTCAATGACGAAACCGGAGGCATGTTTAAGGAGACAATCATTATTGCATTATTTTTGGGTGATTTGTGTGACATTATCCAAAACAATTTTTACGAATTTTATGGTTGCGTACCTCAAAAGGTAAAAAGAGAAACCGTTATGAGATCTGTCTGTCTCTTGTCCGTCTGTCTGTCCGTGTGTCACCACCGATTTTCTCAGAAACGGGTGGACCTAGCCAGTTGAAATTTATACCAGATACCTATTAGGTGTATAAAAATCAAGGTCCTGAGTCAATAATCGATATGGTCAAATTTAGATTTTCGCGAAAACTTGTAAGTACCGAAATTTACCTTAATTTTCAACTTTTTTATTTTATGGAATTTTCCCTGCTGTAAGACCTTGCTTTTAACCAAACTAGACAATTCTAGGTCAACCGGAAGTACCCTATAGGTTTTGGGTCGAAAACCTATATGGTAGTTCCCGTTGACCTAGAATCACGAAATTTGACCACACAAATAAAAGAAAAATACCAAAAAATAAAAAAATGTTGAAAATTAAAGTTGACGCCTGACACCAATAAAAATGATACCAATTTTATTATGGTGGTATAATGGGTATGTACGGAACCCTCGGCGCACGAGTTCGACTCGCACTTGACCGGTTTTTAAACAGATTTTGAAGAAATAAATGACTTAATTAAACCAACTTACGCCATTTCCAAGGCACGGCAGAAACTCGATATGTAACGGATGGTCACCCATCAACGGACCGACCTCAGCAAGAGTTGCTTACCCACAAAAATCAACCCGTGTGGCAATTATTATTTTTTAAATGTATATACTTCTAAAGCCATACGATTATTTCGATTCTACTTCTGAATCCATTTAGTAATGGAAGTTAGCTCTTTTCACAGCAGAGAGCATTATCATTAAAAATAAAGTCCACGCCCTGCCAAGCCCCTACATTTAGGGCAGAACTATTATATAGCAAGTGGAGTAATGGAATAAGGGGATCGACTTGCCTTTTGGTGTAAAAAACGACTCAGGAATATTACAAGAAAATTGCTCTTATCTAACTGGAAAATTGGTTATTTGAAAGTGGGTTGATTACAGCAACAGCTCTTGAGGTCTTTGTTGGTTGTGATCGCAAACGCAAATATTTTGTGAAGTGTTGAATCTGGATTCTAGACTCGTTCAAAAGTGCACAGCAGCACAGCAGCAGCAGCAGTGTGTGCAGTGCTTTACATGTTTGATATTTATTAGGACATAAATTGGTATTGTATTTATGTATTTTATATTATTATATCTAAAGCTTTTGTACACTGACAGCCCTAAATCTATCTCCCTTCGTTCAATCCATGCAAAGGTTGTCTGGAAGAGATTGCCTTGTGCGATAACATCGCCTATTGTACACTTATTTTATGTTTGATTGTCCTGTTCTTATTATGAGGTGTACAATAAAGTGCCTTTAAAGGATCTAGTTGAAAATATGTTTAAGTTTTCACTATGGATTTTAACCCGATTTATGGAAATAGGCTCACCCGCATACCAAATGGGGTACCACTATACACAACTGCCTTGCCAACCTTTCTGGAAAATAAAAGCGTGAATATTAAGATGTATCAAGCTTCGCTATTACCTATTGATCACACTACAGTGTTCATTTTAATCACGATTGGCCCTAATCTTAAGTAGATCCTTAATAATCGTTCACATTCAGGTTGTTATATTATCTCGCCGACAGTCAATGTTAAAAACTTGTTGGTAAATCAAAGACTATATGAATATTTGATGAGTTGCATTTATTTTATACAAGCTTATTAAATATATGTAAATGTACAAGCGGGATAAAAAGAGAGGGGAAGAACTCATCCCCAACGAATAATTTGTCCACATCGCTGTCAACGGGAAAATTGCCCAGAAAACTGGCCGCAATGCCACGTTGAATGGCAATGTTGATTCTTTGACCAAAGAAAAGGCCAGCCTTCTGGTCAAGAAGGTACTTATAGGTAAGTAAATAAGAGGTGTTTTTGACGATGCTAATGAGAACATACCATATAGTAATGCTGGAATTGCCCAGTCAAAAATCCGAACTGACCAAAATTCCCCAATTACCATACTTATCAAAAACTTGACAGTTAACATCTGCAAGCACTCTGAATGAGCAATTTGAAATTCAAACGAGGCACCAGAGTGTAATGAAAATAGTTTAAGCAAACTAATTAACTTTTCAGCGCTGAAAATGTACCGGAAAAAGTTGAATAATATGCGGTTTTAGTATATTTCAGGCTGTGTTGAAAATAGACAGTTTGTCCACAATTGTACATAGGATACAGAGATCTTTTTCATCCACGTGCATAAAATAACGTTTTTCAACACACGTAGGCACTCGAAAAATTATTCGATCGATTTTTGTGGAACTTGACTGGCGACCAGTAGGGTTCCCAGCGACCAGCCTGATAAATCTATACTAGTTAGTTTGTTTGTTTGACCGCGTTAATCTCCGGAACTATCACTCGGAATTTGGAAATTTATTTTTGTATATGATAGCCACATTCATGAGGAAGACTATAGGCCAGGGATGGCGAACCTATGGCACGCGTGCTAGTCGTGGCACGCAGCAAGATAATTTGGGGACGCCTATAAAAGATTACTTAGCATCTTGAATGATTAGCAACAACAGAAATCATGCTGAACACTAAGCTGATTGGCATTAAGATTGCTTATAGTTACAAAAAAGAGAGACCGACCGACCGTCTGAGGAGTTCCCTCAGATCCCTCTGCATGCTCTTCACTATCATGAACGATCCTTGTGCTCCTGACTATTTAAAACAATATTTTAAAGTGTTGGGCAGTTCTCACAGTCTCAACCTTCGAGCATCTAAAAACTTACTTCTTCATATCCCTTCTCACCGCACCGGGTTTTTGTCTAATTCCTACGCTATTTCTACAATTAAACTCTGGAATATCTTATTTTTATTTATTGTACACCTACCACAGTATAGTCTTTATAACCCAAAGGTTGACTTGTAGAGAATGCCTTGATGCATTAAGTCCGCCCATGTACCACTATTGTACATAAAGTTTAAAAAAAAAAAAAAAGAGTTAAGTTAATAGCGTCTAGTGTTATTTTGTGTCCATTGTATCACCAAGTCAAGATTTTTGGTGACACGTCATGGCAAAAAATATTTTTGTAATAAAAATGGCACGTTCGCCAAAAAAGGTTCGCCATCCCTGCTATAGGCTATACGGGATCGGGAGAAAAACGCGATATGTGCGTACGAAGCCGCGGGCCGTTACAAATACAATGAATTGAACAGCTCGGGCTGGCCGGCAACATTTCGGCACAAGTGTAAAATATACTTCACTGCGTTTCTAGAAGCCATGGGATAGAAACCAGTTTTCAATTAAGTGTTAAAAAATATAAGGTCTCTAATATTTTTGACGTGACAACGTCTAATAAATCGATGAACGCCGGCTGCACTGCCGGATGACTCATTGTAACGTTACGCTCATTGTAACGTTACGATCATTTCATCAATGTTTTGTTATGACGTTGTCACGTTAAACTATCGTCTGTAAACCGACTTTACAGACAACCAATATTTTTTTTTTAATAACAGAAAAGTAAAACGTTGCTTGCTGCGCCCTTAAGTGTTTGCTATACCAGTATGAGTACATCTTCCATCTTTTGTACTATAATCTTTTACCTGTAAGTCCGGTACTGCAAAAGCTTTTATTCATACTGGTAACTTACCTGAAAAGAAAAAAAATAGTTAACAATAATAATTAATAAAGATAGGGATTGTCCTTGGGTATACTTTCATAGTGCATCCAGGGATAATCGTCGCTTTGTGCCCCATCCCATTTGTAATTTCTAAATGTCTGCAAGTTGGCTTCGGCCCCTCGTACGCCTACCAAAGAACCGGGATTTCAGGGTCCCGAGATTGTCAAAGGCATACAAAGAGTAATAATAATAATAGTTAGTGTCGTTTATTTACATTACTCGTCCGGGTTTGGGACACAGAAGTTCTTATGTGTACCATCGGTCCCATTAGTTCGGAGCAAATTGGCTGTGATAGACAGATACACGAATGATCCTATAAGGGTTCCGTTTTTCCATACGGACGTTCGAAACCCTGAAAAAAAATTTAAAATCTGTTACTAAGTTCCTAGAATATATACTTCAAAGCTGAAGAGTTTGTTTTATTTGAACGCGCTAATCTCTGGAACTACCAGTCGAATTTGGAAAATTACTTTTCAACACATTTGTTCAAAAAATGCATTTACGAAGCCTGTATAAATTATTCGAAAGTTAAAAATTACGCATCATACAATGGAACGTGTTGTGAGATAGGTACTCTCATCTAAGTACCTATTTACCTACTAATACTATTACTCGTCGTTGTATAAAGCCGTGCGTATCCTTTACGGATTTTTTTTAATTTCCGTAAAAAAAATAAAAGAATTTCACCAAGGAGTTTCACATTATTAGAATTAATAAGATGAATAATCGAACCTCCTTGGAAGCGCTTTTGCTCAATATGTTGGTCTCACTGTAATAATAGAAAATGAGATGAAAGATGTAGTTCTAATTATCACTTCGCGCACGTGGCGTCATTTGCCAATTCGAACGTCAAAGATTGTTGCGACTTTCCCACTGATATCTAAAACAAAAAGTTTGTTTCATTACCTATTGTATTGTTTTCTCGCAAATGTGATGAAAAACGTTGTATGACACACGTGTGGAAATTGGTTACGAGACAATAACTATTTTATATGATAGCCACATTCATGAGGAAGGCTATACGGGAACGGGAAATTCTTACGGGAATTTGGGATATGTGCGTACGAAGTCGCGGGAAAAAAACCTAGTAAGTAATACTATCTGTGCTTGTACTATGATAATTTAAAAATAGTCCGTTTATAGCATTAACGATTTATACTTAGAGTGCAAACATCCGAGCCCAGAACCTGACAAGGCCGCACAGATTTATCTCCCGGCCCGAACCGGCGACCCTGAGCCCAGAACCAGGTCATTGCACCTCTGCACCATTTGGCTGCATCAGCTAGTAAGGGGACGGTTATATGCGCAACTGAAATTGCTCAATTTAGCATAATATTAGCCAAATACAGGTATGACTAGAATCTAAACAAGCGCAATAGCGACTAAAATGTAAACGATTGACTATTTGACCTCCACAACCCAGTACCTGTACTGGGTGACACGATACTTCTAGGCAAGATTGAAGGCAGATTTTCTGACTTCCGACAATCCGTAAAGACTGCCAAAGATCTACAAATGACAGCCGGGACCAACGGCTTAACGTGTTTTTCGAGGCACAGATCAGTCTCGGTACGTTAAGATGGTCACCCATCCACAGACTGACCTCGGAAAGCGTTGCTGAACCTTGAAGATCTATTCGAGTGGCCTTACTTATACGTTCCCTAATATTTTGTATTACCAGTTTTCTATGCTCCCAAAAATTCAAAGAGTTGTATTTTGATCTTACCGAGATACTGTCTACCGTCGATGGGAACGTGACTGACTTGTTTTAGAAATTTAACAAGCTGTTGATGCGTGGAGCATTTACTGGAGGACCAGTAATTTCTCCACGCATCAACAGTCGTCGGGCAATATTTGCTTTTAAAATTGCCCGTATAAGCTCAGCTTAAGTCAGATGCAGGCATTACGGTACGAGATTAAAGCTCGGACGTTGTGGCTCGTGGCTAGCTGCCAGGCCAATCGAGTGAAACCGGACGATTTCCTTGACAGACTTCGAGGGTTAAGCCACTGCTGTCGACAGCTAGTTATTGAAGGGATATGTTTAAACGCTTAGTGGTTTCTGGGCTGGTAGATTGGAGTCGAGAAAAATCTGGCAGAGAATGGAAAAGTGTGCATACATGGAGCATGTGTTTTTCCACTGAGACGCGTTTTGAAGCGGAATTTGCAGTCCTTCGAGCCGGATTCTAATTTAAATAAATAAATATGAGTTGATGCAATTTGTTGTTCCAAACTTTTAGTTTTTACAACTATTAATTATAAATGCGAAAGTTTGGTTGGGTGGATGTACGGATGTTTGGGACTCAATCACGCCAAAGTGCTGAACAAATTTGGATGAAATTGAGCAGAGATTATTGTCTGGAATAGGACGTAGGCGACTTTTAAATTTATGTTCCGTTAGGAAAATTTCTGATATTCATGCAGTCGAAGCCATTGTTAAGTAATAATGTCCGGAATTGTGTATGTAACATTGTTGTAGACCTTACATGCTTGCTTATTTAGTAGCTGTTTGAAAACCATCTGTTTATTGGGACAAACCAAGACTTTTTTACAAAAAAATACAACTGACTTCCAAATAAAGTTGTATTTTCTTGTATATTTTTATTCCCCTTTTTACTGCTAACACTACTCGAAAGTCACAGGAAAGCAAAACACGCATTTTTTTTTTAAATTTTATTTGTTACCTCCAGCTATTTTGATTTTAAAACCATAATACTGAAACGATTTTGATGAAATTTCTATAGAACCAATCGGAACGTATATCCTTTCACATGATTTTTTTAAATCGATTCACAAACGACGAAGTCATGAGGTTAAAAAATGAAAAAAAAAATACAACCGAATTGAGAACCTCCTCCTGTTTTTAAAGTCGTTTAAAAAGGGTAGTGAAGACAAATTCTGCGGATTGGCTCTTTGGATGAGTCTTGAGACCCATTCCAAGCTCCCAGTATTTCAAAATGTACGTTTAAGAGTGATGAAAATCAATCAGGACCTAACTGAATACCTAACTAGTTCATATACAAATTATGTGGTGGGTGACGGCTCATTTTCGTCACGAAATATCAAAGCCAGCTTGCACAAACCAGAGTTATCTTTTTAACTCTGAGTTGCCCTCACGATGTTATACTTAACAAACACATATTTCATACGTCCCAAGGCCTAAAGAGAGTCAAAATTCACGATTTGAAACATGTTAAAAAACTAGCATTGACAAAAGTACTAAACATAACCGTACATAAAAACCCTATATATTTCAGACATACAATTCAAATAACACGATACTAACTTAGAATAAAATAAACTCTGATTAGAGACAGTAAAAGAGGAGAAAAAAAATACCAGCACGACACGGTTTAAAAAAATTACACGAAAAAGGGACACCTTAATTTCGGTATCTCTTCATGAATATTCCAAGTCCCGGAAGATTAATCAATTGTAATTAAAAACGCTTAATTTTTGTCGATGCGAAAGAATTTTTCTAAGGCCTTTTCCTGTTAATAAAACCATAGAGCGTGGAAATCCTCGGTGGCAGTTGCTAGAAGCGGCATTGACAATATACTTTGTACAAACCTCAAGCGGCGGAAATATAATAAACTTGTTGGTAGTTATATTTTCGAGCCGTTTGGGGTTGAAATCTCGGGTCTTGGGGTCCGAGTGCACATAACTTATTTAAAGAACTCTCAAGGCGCTTAGTTGACACTTCACGTGACCCAAGGGCTGGCTTTTACCTTGGTCAAAGAATAAGCATTGCCATACAACGTGGCAATGCCGCCAGTCTTTTGGGTACACTTCCAGTCGACAGCGATGCGGATGAATTTTTTGACGCCATATTTTAGGGTTTATTTAGTTAGGAGATTTTATTTTTATTTCTAGTGTATATAGTTAGTTAAGTATTTATGGAATAAATGACCTATAAGTTAACCATATGTCAGTGTTTGTGACAGTTCACTTATTATGATATCTATATACATATAGAGATTGATGATCTGTGACTATGGAGTATTTGACTGTATTTTTTAAACGCAGGAAAACAAATCGCAGTGTTAAAAAAAGTTGAGAGTTTTATAATATTGCGTATGACGTCATTCTCAAGTCATCTCGTACTGAATTATTGAAGCGCCATCCAGTACAAACGACGTTTTTCACATAAACTAATAAATATATGTTTTGCGTGACAAAGATAGAACAATAACTTCAAAAGCGTGTTTTTGGTCTACTTTACAAATCGTTGTATTTATTTTAGAATCACATTTCTTAAGATTTTTCATTATTCTTTATTTACAATAAAGAAAAGTTCTTGTACAAAGGCGAGCTTAACTCAAAGTTGAGTTTTCTACCAGCAAACCTTTGAGTGATAGAGAGAGATCACAATAGAGGGTAGGATCCAGAACACATTAAAATACTACATATTTTACAACACATAAATATACCTACATAAATATAATATATGAATATTCTGTTAAAACCGAAAGGAAATGCTCTTTAACTTTCCTCTTGAACACATCAAGCAAAGATTTTTGAAGATGTTATAGTAGGTCCGTAGTAAAATAAATATAAATATTCTGAATATTGCTTTGACGGGCAAAACATTTTTAGGACATAGCAGTGTTTAAAGTCAAAGTCAAAGTCAATTCATTTATTTCAACTAGACCATTAAAAGGCACTTTTGAACGTCATATTTACAGTTAAAAAATTAAAATATAAGTGACTCTAGTTTGAGGATCCTGTTAACTCTATGATAATAAAGGCGTATTGTAGAAACTTTGGCTTTGAAGGAGGCCCGTGACAGAGGGTTGCGCTCAACGCACTTTCGATGCCACGATTTTATAAGTTAGTACTACTATCTCTAGGCGCCTTATGGGATAACGAATCGGACAAGGCACACATTAAATTACCGGGGCAAAACTACCTAGCAAAACTGTTTTGACCAGGTAATTTAATTGGTAGCTTAATCTTGAAGTTCGATCCGCCACTGGTGGTTTTACGCTTACCGAGTTTTGTCCCAGGAGCCCAAGTCCCGGCTGTCACTTGAACATCTATGACAGTCGTTACGGGTAATCAGAAGCCAGAAAAATCTGACACTAGTCTTGCCAAAGAATATCGTACTAAATAAAGTCCTCCTGGCCGATTTCGGCCATGGTGGCCAATCATAACCGAGACTGGCCATCGGCGCGGGGCATATTATAGTGCACAAGTGTGTGCGCTCGTGGCTAAAAGAATAACAACAGGTCGATCAAGGTTAAGCAACGCTTGCCAAGGTTGGTCTGTGTATGGGTGACCATCTTAACATACAGAGTGCCTCGGCTGTCCTTTGTGGATCTTTAGCAGCGTTATGGATTGGCAGAAGCCAGTAAATCTGACTCCAGTCTTACCAAGAACTATCATGTTTCCCAGTTAATGGGTTGTGGAGGTCTGGTAGGCCACGTAAAATACTGGTATTCAGCTAAATCCGGTTTGACTGGAAGCCGACCCCAATATAGTTGGGAAAAGGCTAGGCAGATGATGAAGTGTGTGCGCAAACACAGGTGCACTCCCTCTTCCATCATTCTCGTATTCCGATAAGACGGCAACCCGACACGACCGGAGAGAGATCTGAACCGTATCGTACGACCCAGTTCCTTGTGGAGGTCAGATGGTCAGTCGCTCCACATGCAATACTGGTATTCAGCTGCATCCGGCTAGATTGGAAGCCGTCCCCAAAAATAAACATGCGGGGCAGTCTTTGGGGACTGCCGACAGAAGTGAAAACTAAGCGAAAGCTAAAGCGTTCGGTGACGACGCGAGTTCCATGATTTTTGTTCACTCAAAGCGTTCGGTGACGATGACGCGAGTTCCATGATGTTTGTTCACCCAAAAAGAACGCGCTTAAAGAAGTTTTCACTTCAAAAACTAAGCAAACATCAATACCTATTTTGATTGCGAATAATCTATACTTCTATACTAATATTTTAAAGAGGTAAAGTTTGTGAGTTTGTGAGGTTGTAGGGGTAATCTCTGGATCTACTGAACCGATTTTGAAAATGCTTTTTGTATATGATAGCCTCATTCATAAGGAATGCTGTGCTAGGAATGCTATACGGGAACGGGGAATTCCTACGTAAATGGAAAAAACGGGATTTACGCGTACGAAGTCGCGAGAAAAAGCTAGTCTCTACTCTAGATTATTTTGAGTTGATCCTGTGTAGTTAATTCATTTTCATGACACCTTAAGCCTGTGTTATAACTTTATATTTTGAACGTGGGTAAGCCAAGGTAATGCACATTGATTGACAAGGATTTATCGTGTGCGTCAAGCCAGCGGCTACATGTAGTTATATAAAACTGGGAAAGGTTGAATGGGGAAACGTTTTTAAAGGTTAAGTGGGTTGACTAAGCGTTTCCAAACGTCATTTATAATGGGCACAGCAAAGGAGTGGAACTCTCTGACTGCGTCTGTGTCCGAACGCATACAACACTAGTTTCTTCAAAATTAGATTGAATAGGCTTCTTATGGGTAAGCTCACTGGATCGTCGACTTTGTCTGTCATCTATAACCTAGAATAGAGTCATGCGCAAACCCATCTCAAATAAAACAAATAAAAAAAGACAGTGGCACTCTGGGAGTGCCGACAGAAGTGAAAACTTGAACAAAAATGCCCAACGCGCCTCTCGATCCACTACTGCCGCCGAACGCACGCTGCGTCGTATCGTAGCGAATCGCGATATAAAATCTTAAATATCTCGAAAACGGTAAGTCCAATCGCAAAAATAACCCAAATTTAGGCTCCCTATATAGAACCCTGTAAATCCATAAGACCAAAATTCATGAAAAATAATAATAATAAATTAACCCACGATTCCCCCACTACTAGTAAAATACTACGTTAAACACAGAGGTGTCGGTTACGGGAACCGTCGTCCTTGTCGCGAGTTAGATGGTTTTTTCCCATCTCAAAAATGCCCAACGCGCCTAAAGAAGTTTTCACTTCAAAAAAACTTGCAAAAAGTTTTTGCCAAAGTGCCGAAAGCAGGAAAATTTCACTTTTAATTTAATCACCCTCTTTTTTAGGGTTCCGAATTTCTGTATGGAAAAACAAATACCTTACAGGATCAGAGAATAGTGTCAGACTCTTACTGACAAAAACCCACCCGTATTCCTTCAAATGCTCTGCCAGGGTTGCGGAATTAGTTAGAAAGAGCCACCGCGGCCCTGGAACGCAAAGGGCTTTAGAAGGAACACGGATGGATTTTAATCAGTAAGAGTCTGACACGTCCTTCCACTCCACCCAGAGCGGAAGAAGTCATTTGAAAAAAATCCTTCAAATGCCTTTTGCTTTCCAGGGCCACGGTAACCCTGTCGAACAAGTCTGCAACTCTGGCAAGAATCTTACCACCCTGAGATGTAAACGTAACAACAAATGGAGTTATGTAAGGATCGTAGCTGGTGGAAACATTTGGGAAACGTAAATAAAACAAAAACTGTCAACACACGCCGTACTGTAACAACCGCCGTAATTTTATGTGTGCATGTATATAATGATTTGCTCTGACTTGTTCTATACATGACAACATTACCCAAAATAAAAGTTTTACAAGACATCACAAAAACTCGTACACGACAAACGCTTCCCACAAAAAAGAAAACAAAAGTTTCCATTAAACCTCATCTTCTTCACAAAACTTAGGAAATTCAGTGACTTATATATTTTATGTCACCGGAAAAAAGTTAACTCCGTAAGATTATTAAATAACTTGAGAGTTTGTCAACTCTCGATAAATTGTCATCTGAACATTTGGAATACTTTTTTACGAATAAAAATTTGTTATTTTATAATCTCGCAAAGTCATTCCGAGAAATTGTGGACTGACATAAAATGGCGACCAATTAGCTGTCTGGTCTACAATTTATCTATTTTCATGTGTAGTTGTAGTTGGAAACAAGGCTCTCATTGGTCTATTCAGAGAAAACAAAGACCAACGAGGGGCCAAGTTTCCAATTTAAATATCACACCAAAACAGATAAATTGTAGACCAGACAGATGATTGGTCGCCAGTTTATGTCAGTCCACAATTTCTCCGAATGACTTCGCGAGATTATAGACTATCAAATTTTGATGCGTAAAATAGTACCTATTCCAAAAGTTCAGTTAACAATTTATCGAGAGTTTACAATCTCTCAAGTCATTTTATAATCTCACGGAGTTTGCTATTTTCCGGTGACATATACATACCAACAAACGTACAGAAATATCAATACAATTACTGGCAGCAAAGCTGAAACCGGGACAATGCATTCTTGAACCCGGTTTCAAAACTCCGGGAAGTTTTCTCATTTCCAGTCCCGTTATTTCGCCTTTCCAGTCCCGTTATTTCGCCGGTGCAGAAGCTATTCTCCCGACTTCCCCAAGATTTTATTTACCGTAGAATTTTAAAGTTTTCATCGAAAGTTCATCTATAAATCATGATTTGGCTGAAGTTTCGAGTTTGTAAGTAAGATTAATAGTGAAATATTGCTTCTTTACTTACCTGCGTTTAATGGGGTCACAGATCTGTGCTTTGTAGTTTAAGGGAATTGTCGAAAGTTAGGGTAGGTACCTAATGGATTCGTAATATTACATAGATAATACGTACATAATTATATTCAAGACAGAGGAGCTCCTGACTGACCATGGGTGACCATCTTAACATACCGAGACTCTTCCATGCCTCGGAAAGTACGTTAAGCCGTTGGTCCCGGCTGTCATTTGTAGATCTTTGGCAGTCGTTACGGATAGTCAGAAGCCAGATAATCTGACACCAGTCTTGCTAAGGAGTACCGTGTTACCCAGTTAATAGGTTTTGGAGGTCTGGTAGGCAGCTGCTCCACGTAAAATACTGGTATTCAGCTGAATCCGGTTTGACTGGAAGCCAACCCCAATATAGTTGGGAGAAGGCTAGGCAGAATATGATGATGAGGAGCTCCTGTTTGCGTACTGTCGAAGTTATGTATTACTTTAAAAACAACCACACGAGTTGATTTTCTAACTTAAGCACCGCTTGAAGAAGTTGGTTCGTGAATGGGTACGGGCTTTCACGTGAAAGCCGAGAAAAGTTAGGTGGCAATAATATAATTATTATCTACATTAGCATGACTTGTTTTTATTATAATTACAGTTCGTGCCGATGCAATGCTGATGTAGAGGTACTTGCTAAAAATAACACGGACATAATTACTCCGTGTAGGTGTTCATATAATAATAATTATTACTTACAGTGTACACTTGGGTTAGATACAGTCAACAGCGCTAACTTGAAACTACTTTTAAACAATTTTGTGAGTGTTGACAATTATTTTATACCACACTCTTTAGTATGTCATAAGCTTAAAAGGTTCAAATGCACACATTAGAAATAAATAATGGCAGTGCAGTGGACAAAATAATATTTTTGCCTGTACACCAAATAACTTTGTTGACTGTACATAGTACAGTTGACCCATCGTGGAATGCTTTGACCTTGAGGCGGTCTAGCATAGAACAGAGTTTCGATGGCAAGTGAGGCTTTTTTTCACTAATTTTGTTAGCACTGACAGACGACCTACGGAGCTTTTTAACTGCTAACTTCATCATCATCATCGTTTCAGGACATCCACTGCTAGACATAGGCCCCCGAGTTGAAGATGTCAGCAAAAGAGACGGAGCCCGCTAGGGACAGAGACTACCAGGGTTGCGGACTTTGTTAGAAAGAGTCATCGCGGCTCTCGAACGCAAAGGGCTTTAGAAGGAACACGGATGAGTTTTAGTCAGTAAGAGTCTAACACGCCCTTCCGCTCCACTCAGAGCGGAAGAAGTAATTTGAGGATATCCTACCAATAATAAAAAAAGGCCTCCCCAAGTGTCATCGCTTCACCTTATGGGAGGCCTTTCAAGGCTGCATGCTCCGGTGCGCGTTAGCCACTCCAGATACTTTCGATGCCATCGACTATAGTTCTGCTAGCAATAAACTGCCCACTGTCACATTAGTTTGGCGATTCTTCTAACCACATATGATGCGATAACTCGAATTCATAATGAGAGTGCGGTGCATCTGTTCAGTGTTTAAAAGATGAGCCACACGTTGGGATGCACCCTGTGTTCATACACCTGGACTTTGGAGGACTTATAAATGCCACCGAAGCTGCAATTAACGGAGCCACTTACTACGCCCAAGCTATCAGAATTAACCTATAATCGAACATAAGAAGACAGAGACATGCCTTAAAAATCCCACAATCTTAAGTACGTTGAAACACCTATTACGTATTCATTCATTCTTCAAAATGCCTGTAATTTTAAAGCCATAACTTTTATCGTTGAGGCTCTGAAGTCAGGTGTTACTAATGCGATCTACAACATTTGCAAAAATGCTCGAGAACTCGAGCCGAGCCGTGATAGATTGCCTTTAGGGGAATAAGCAGGGAAGGGGGGATAATGTGATATGTATTCAGATCAAATGTTATTTGTTTGCTAAGCTTTCAGGATCGAAAGGTAAGTAAAATATTTGTGGAGTCTATTTTAGTTATGGAAAACATTACAGGCAGGTGAGGTTTTTGAAGTAAACGTAGTTTTTTGTTCTCGTACAGGTACGCCTTTTTTTTAAGGGTTGGTAATCATCAAATAACTTCTTCCGCTCTGGGTGGAGCGGAAGGGCGTGTCGGACTCTTACTGACATAAACCCATCCGTGTTCCTCCTAAAGCCCTTTGCGTTCCAGGGCCGTGGTGACTCTTTCGAACAAATTTCGCAACCCTGGCATACATCTATTTTTACCCATAACCTTGCGCCAGCTATGTTCTTTTTTTACTTCTTACTTAAACGTAGGACCCCTGTATGACCTCTGCCTACTTCTTACTTAGCGTAGGGGCCCAATATGGCCCCTGCCAGCGCCAGATAAATCTATACTAATAATAAAACTGAAGAGTTTGTTTGTTTGTTTGAATGCGCTAATATCTGGAACTATCAATCGGATTTGGGAAAACGTGAAAAAACGGGATATGCGCGTACGAACTCGCGGGCAAAACCTAGTTTGTAATAAAGTTCATTGCCTTTTCCCTAATTTCTCTGCGTATTAACCCGGAAAATTAAATTATGAATAGTTTTTCATAACGAGAAAAAGTAAAGGATCACGATAGATATCGAATCAGGTCATTATTTCTGTTTTCGGAATTAAGTACATATATCGATAAACGTATGTGGGTCAATGACCGCTATTGCACGTTTATCTGGTGTCGACCATAATTATGACATGCCATAGAAGGGGGGCAAGACACCACTTCGTATCATAAGTTTAGCTGTTTCCTTTAAGTACTATTTTAATATTAAGTAAATATTGTAAATATTTTTATACGATTCTTAGTACTTACATTGTTGAGCTATTGCCGCCTGTGATACAGGACCCTCCTAGTACTGGCATGTAACATTTCTACCTATATTATTATCTAAGATTCATTATTACTATTATTCCTTTTTAAGCGCCGCATCGCCTCAGTAATGTAATAACTCCTTTATCATGCGACTTATTTCGAAGAATTCATTCAAATGTCGGCATAAATAATGTTCAATGTACAGCCTGTCATATAAGCTACAGACACTGGTGTGTTATAAAGACGAACGGGGCGATTAACACTGTACGTCTTCGTAATAATATTTTTGTGAGCCGTGTTTTATAGTATTTTAGGGTTCTTTATCCAAAGGAATCCTGTTACTAAGCCCCTGCTGTCTGTCTGTGTGTTTCTTTAATTTTTTTTTTAAGGATGGGAAATCATCAAATGACTTCTTCCGCTCTGGGTGGAGCGGAACGGCGTGTTAGACTTTTACTGACTAAAACCCATCCGTGTTCCTTCTAAAGCCCTTTGCGTTCCAGGGCCGCGGTGACTCTTTCGAACAGATTCCGCAACCCTGGCAGTGTGTGTGTGTCTTACGAAGTGGATAGTTGAATTATAGTTGTTTCACAGAGTTTGTACTTCTATTACCATCGTAGCAACATAATAAAAATAAATTAAAGGAGGACTTTGTCTTTCGTATTCAGAAAAAAATTAGTAGGTAAGTAAATACATTGCTGTTGTAAATATTTAAATTATGCCTATAATTATTTATGTTTATTTTGACTAATTATAATCATTTCTATGAACTTGTATGATCCAAAGTAGTGGTATTGACTTCATGTGATTGGTCGAGACTTTGACAGTTTTCGGCGACCAATCAAAATCAAGTTAAATGGTGGCAAAAAAAACTAGTCGGCAGGAATTTGAGTGGTATGCCAGCCATGCATCGGCCATTCGTGTTTTATATTCAGTCCTTAATTCTGAGTATTGAACCAGTACGGTTAACATTAGGTTTTCAGATTTCCGAATAAGGCACCACGTAGTTCAAACAATCAGTTAACGAAAATACACTAAAAATGTTGGTTACCCAATGCATAAACACATCCAAGTTTTTGTTATCTCATAATTCTGATACTACAAATGTGTAGGCACGTGTCAACGCCAAGTACCTCCCATAATAAATGTATTCATTCTATTGTGCCGGCAATTTATTATTTTAGGTCAAAATAAAATCACTTTAAACAGTGTTTTTTTTGTTTCGATATCTTTGCCTAGACTTACTGAACGCTGTGTTAAAATTTGTCCATCTGTTTTGATACGACCTTAAGCAACGTGTTACAGAATAAACGCAATACCTCTTAAGGGGTCATTGTAATCATCATTATTACACAATTTTCACTATGGGAGCAAAACCGAAATCGCGAAAAAAAAACAGCTGTTCAGTACATTTTGTCGAGTTATGCGCACATAAATTAAGGGGCAGTCGATTTTTTTCTTCACGATTTCGGTGTTGGTCCCATAGTGAAAGTTGTTCATAATGATGAGTACAATGACCCTTTAAGAGGTAGATATGTTTTATTATGTTATAAGTGTACCTATAAGTATTGCTAGAACCACGGTATAACTACGTTATTATTCAGCAGCCCTTGTAACTTTTTCTCATCAAGACTTGCTCAGAATTCCAAACGGCTTCAAACTTGCCTTGAGAAACAAAGATTCAATTTACACAATAGTCAATGGAGTATGCTAATTGCGTTGATCGAGCGATTGTGACGTCATTAGGCATGCTTTGATGTCATTTCGAATATCTTAGTATCTTTATAATAATGCGAAAGTTTGGGTGTTTGGATTGATGGATGTATGTTTGTTACTCCATTACGTCAGAACAGCTGAATGGATCTTGATGAAATTTGGCAAAGAGGTAATTTATAGTATGGAATACCACATAAGATACTCTGGATAATTTTCGACATTCACACGGGCGGAGCCGCAGGTGGCATATTAAAAATAAAAATAGTATTTTTAAAACAGAACATTAAATAGATAAATGTCATCGGAAAATTGCATACGCCGTAAGATTGTAAAATATCGCGTGAAATTGTAAACAATTTTTTCCTAATAGTAGACACATTGTAAACTATTGAATTTGGATGAGATTAATAATTGTATACAAACTACTGCCTCATAATATATCGAGAAATTATAATAAATCTTACAACAATCTTACGGAGTCTGCATTTTTCCGGTGATATATATATACTCCCCGGACTAAATTTCGATCATGGTGGCCGATCTCAACGGAGCTTAGCCAAGTAAGGAAGTGCTTTATATTAGTGCACAAGTGTGTGCGCAAACACAGGTGCTTTCTCTGTTCCCTCACTTTCATAGCCCGATGGGACGGCAACCCGAAACGGTAGTAATAAAAGGACATTATTACCTTTGCCCAGCAGTGGGACAGTATGAAATAAAATAAAATAGAAAATCTATGTGTCCAAAGGTAGTTTCCATCGCAAAAAATGTCGAAATCAGGAACCGAAGCAAGGACCCCTGCCAGGGTTGCGAAACATGTTCGAAAGAGTCACGGCGGCCCTGGAACGCTAGAAGCATTTCGAGGAACATGGATTGTTTTAAGTCAGTAAAAGTCTGACACTCCCTTCCGCTCCGCCCAGAGCGGAAGAAGTCATTTGATGATTTCCCATCGGTAAAAAAAGGACCCCGAGTTCAGTAGACGCGCTTATGAACTCAGACCAACGCAGCACACAAGCCCTGTACCACAAAGTTCTCCTTATATATTTCAATCTAACTGCTTATCTCACTGCCCACACGAGACCTACTAAACACACTACCTACATAAATAAACACATAATCCGTTTATAAGTCGTCCGTGTGTACTGTCCCTAAGGGACGTCTGTCCTTACAGGGATTAGATCAGGGATTTAATTAGCCGGAATAATGTGACAAGTCCCTATCGCGGGATCCTTTTTGTCCGGATTGAGATTAACGAAATTAATTACAAAGAAATTGGAGGTATTTTTGTGGGGAAATTGGTAGTGTAGTAGCTTTTGGAGGTTGCTGGTTTAGAATTGTTATGCCAGCGTTGTATTAGACTGTATTTAAACGTACATTCATGAATATGAGCTTGACATTCGACTTCAGCAATTCCTGTAAGTAGGACTCAATACAGGCGACCACAGGTAATGAATCTCGACAAATCTCGGACCAAATTATCAACTGAATCCTTCAACAAAATTCATCAGAAAAGAACAGCGGAGGACTAAGAAAATCTAAATTAACATTCGTCAACACAAATACTCCGTCATCATCATCATCATCATATCAGCCAAAATACGTCCACTGCTGGATCGCAACCGCAGTGTAGCTGTTTGCCTGTTGCAATGTGGAGAGAATGCAGCTACCCATTCTCTGGTGAGTAATGCACTGTGCTTGCATGTATTCATCTTCCAGGCCTTGGCTCATGTTACTTAGGGTTGATGTAACACTTTTTCTTCTTCTCTGTCACGTCAACCATCACACTAACACTGACTCTCTTTTTCTTTATATTTGTCTATAATATGTATGTATTTAGAAATATATAAGTATGTTTATCAGTTGTCTGGTTGCCATAGCACAGGCTCTGCCTAGTTTGGGATCGGATGACCGTGTATGAGTTGTCCTAGGATATTATTGTCCTAGAATATCATATCACGCCCTTACTCAATTCATTCAACTTCTCATCATCAGCCTCCTTTTCCCTTTGCCTCCTTACAGTCAATCTGCCGAGCTTGTTCCTCACTATGTTAGAGTCGACTTCCAGTCTAAAGGGATGCAACTCAATATCTATATTTTACATGGAGCCGTTGCCTATCTGAACACCACGACCCAGTAACTGGGTAACACTATACCCCTTGGCAAGACTGATGTCGAATTTTCTGACTTTTGACTACGCGTAACAGCTGTCAAAGGTTTCCAAATGGCAGCCGCGAACAACGGCTTAACGTGCTTTCCAAGAAGAAACTCAGTATGAAATTGAATGATCACCAGATCGGAATGGGTAGACTTTATTTATCTAATGTTCGTGGAAGTAAGTGGAAGTAACATAGAGTTAATAATCATCATCATCATCATCATCCACAGCCCGACTTCGCCCACTGCTAAGCATAGGCCGCTCTTCTCTTGTGCTAATCCCCACGTTCCTGTGCCAGCCTCATCCAGGTTCTACCCGCGATGGCAACAATGTCGTCCGCCCAGCTCGCCACCGGCCGACCAACATTTCTTCTTCCAGTCCTCGGGCGCCACTCGGTCACTGTCTTACTCCACCTATCATCACCGCGCCTTGCCAGGTGTCCTACCCAGTCCCATTTTAGTTCCTCAATTCGTTTTCGTTTTTTTTTTAGTCAATAATATCTCCTCTAAAATCCCGGAATCATAAACATGACGATTTTATCCCGTGATTTAGGAATTTGCAAATTACTTATTGCGCTTTCAATACATTTGAACTAAATTATTATATTGAAGAATCTTTTTATGTTTTAAGAGTTCCGTAACCTACTCAAAATGTTAAATTAAATAGCTTCTTCTTCGCAAAACTCTTTCTTCTTTTGATTCTTCAAATCAATAAATTGAAACTATTTCCAAAGTATAGATCATGTTTTATAATCCCGGGTTTTAATTGTCATGATTCCATGTATGATTCCGGGATTTTACAGTAGGTATTATCAACTTTATGTTACTAACTTCCACGAACATAAGGTAAATATCGTCTACCTATTCCGATCTCTGATCACCCATCCATAGTCTGACATCGGCAAGCGTTGCCCAGCTTCAAAGTTTGACTCGTGCGGCTGTTATAATTTAGCCACGAGCTCCTCTTCACACCACACGAAGAGAAACGATGTCAACAACTGCATACTCTTAACTCTTTACTACACTTCCAGGCTTGCCATTAGCAAGGTTCAACCTTCAAACATCCAGCCAGTGACTTTGAAGGCCAGGGTCTGACTCGAGCACACTTGGGTCAGGGATCCTTTCAGCGACTCATTCCCTCGGGTCATATAAAAGCTTAGCCAATAGGGTTTAAACTATAATAGGGGTTCGTTTGTGATATCCTATCGTGAGCAACTGTTTGGTTGACTTATTTGGAAAGGGAGACTTTAATTTCAGTGAGTCGAGGATCTTTTGTTGACTTTAGATTTTAATCCAAGTGTAGTTTCAATAGAGCTAGCAAATTCGCCAGCATACCCTTTGGCTAACCATAATTGTTGCACCTAAATTTCGTTAATGTGCGTTTTATGGTCAAATAAATAACTATTAAATAATAACTAAAAATTGGTTATTACTGACTGTTTTTTATGGTCATAATTATAAATGACTATGAGTTATTAGTAACGATTGGTCGAAAGACGCACGCATCTTAAACCAATGGGTAACTGCGGATGAAAATCCTCGCCCTAAGAACGCCTAAATTAGTTTTTCTTTTAGATTTGTATATGTCACCTGGCAGTTTGGCTCTGCATCACCATTATAGCGTCATCAATGCCGTCAAATGAAAAACTAAGAAGTAAAATTTATACGGCAACAAAAAGAACCGCAACGCCATCAGCGACGAACTAACAACGAAATCCTGCATCGCGTAAGCAAAGTTCTCCGTGCGATTTGAACATGTACAACAGTCCGAATATCGACTATCGGGCAGTTGCCCACCATACACAACAACCGTCTGATCAGAGGATCCTCTCTTTTCAGTGGAGATTTGTAGGACTTTACTCTCTGTACCGCATACCTCTATATCATAAAGTAGAAAATACCTAAATTCTATCATTAAACAGTAGTTTCAATTGTGCATGAAATTTTATCCATAGTAATCCATCAAATATATCTGTGTGTCTGTTTGTTACTTCTCCACGTCTGAATTACTGATCGGTTTTGGAAGAAACTTGGCACGCAGGTAGCTTGCAATCCTGGAAAAGGACTTAAGATACGATTCTGCGAGTACGTTTCTTTGGGGTAATTTTCCACATTCACGTGGGCAGTAATAAATAAAAGCCTAGAGCAACACTAAAAGATAACAAACCGTTAGAACCACCCGTATCTATCAGACAGAAACAAATCAACAATTTATATATTATGGAATCCAACAACCACCTTTTAAAACAAACAAAAGAATCTCGAAAGATCTGTCAAACGAATTGGTCAACTGTAGCAAAGCGCGGTTGTCAAACTTGATAAATTCTTTAGTAGCTCTTCCCAAGTAAGGATGATACAAAGCTAACTGAGTACCTCTGAGCTCCTGGTACTTATTTCCCAATACCACAGTTTTAACCCGGTTTCAAGACAAACAAAAAATCGCTAACAAGTTCCACAGTTCTTTAGGAAAAGCAATGGAAACCTTCAAGAAACTAAAAAGTAAAAATACTTTGACGGTTGAAAGGTTTTCTCTTTACTAAAGTAGGTACAATTTTCTTCGACTGAATTTTACTTTGAGCTTGTTATAAAATTGTTTCAGTTAAATGTGTTTCAGTCGCGGTTTCTAGTAAAAATACAACAGCATTTGGTTAAGATATTTAGTTTATAAGCTGGTTAGTTAAAACGTATTATATTGTATTTTTTATTTTTATGGGATCTAATAGAATTGGTATCGCGGGCTTTGTCGACTTTCTTTGGCCACGACCGTAATTAAAGCCGAATTTACATTCTATTAAATTGTATAAAGTGATCATGATATCAAATAAATCTTATACAATATGAACCTTTAAACTTTTAACTATTACTTTGAGTGTATGTTATATCAACTAAAACATGAAATGAAATAAAAAAAAAGACTTTATCTTCCATATGTTGTACAAATCACTAATATAGGTATAACTATGCAGTTTTAAAACATCAATAAAAGGTGTTTTCGTTGAACTCCGGTACCCATTATGAGATTAAACTTGTGTTTAGAGTTAATTATATCTCATGGCGGTATATCATAAGATGCTATAAAAATAATGACAATTATGTCAAACAATATTATCGTTATAATTTGTTGTTATATTAAAAATAATTATAATAAACATTACACACACCTAGTAGAATACCTGTCTAGGTTTTAAGTAGCTCTTAAATAACAAAAAAAAATACTGTTTGCTGTGCCCTAACAGGGTTTCTACAACGGCTCGTAGGTTTGAGCTTTTTTATTAAACGAATATGAATTTGAATTAAAATAATATTATAATTAGATACGAGTGCAGATTTTTTTTTAGCACTGTAAGTAACTATTGCCAATCGTTCGAATAGATGGGTATCGAATGTACCTCTATATGTGTTGTATATTAGGCTATTAATATAATTATAAAACATAGAAACACCTTAAAATTAAACAAAATAAATAATAAAAACCAACAATGCCAAAAGGGCCTCAGCTCAGCATAATGCCAGACGGCAACACCTCAATTCAATTTCAAATTAAATTCTTCAAATTAAATCAATTATATTGTTTTAGTCTGTTTAAATTTTCATACAATACTTAAACATCTCTGTCCACCCTGATCGCAACAAATTGTTTAAATATCAGCGCCACCTATAAGTATACTTGGCCAATTATGAAGCAACACACAACTCCATCTAGCGGACTTTTCCTGAACAACGTTGTCTTCGCACTGTCAGCGCGACCCATTGAAGTTTAATTTTCCTGCTAGAGGGCAGGACATGTAAAACGGTTTCAGTCAACTCCCACCAGATGGCGTTAAGACCAAATATAATCATAGTCTCAGTCACCACTAGATGGCAGTATGGGCCGCTTTTATTAGACAGAAGTGTTATTAAACTATCAGCTTGTACATTATTAACAGAACCATAAAAATGTAAAAACCTTTTTGAATAAGTTTGTACTTGAATAAAATAAATTCCCAGACACCCAATTTTAGTGGTAGGTACAATTTTGTTCTCAGCAAAAAGTCTACGAAAATACTACAAATATAGCTACAACTTGTCCACCCACATTTTACTTGCAATCAAAGTAGAATAAAATATAAGCACTATAAAATAGGATTTACAACAAAACGGGCAAGTGTGCAATAGCCAGGACATAATATGACCGCCATAAAAAAACGTGCCAGATTTTATGTTGTATAATAAACTTGATATCACAATACAGTTTAAGTACTTAATTACTTAGGTACTTAAGTAGCTTCGCCTTATTCACTGATAGTCATGTCTACGAGATATCAATTCTTTGTATGGCCATGGACAGTAGGAATCATTATATGCCATGCCTTTAGGAGCAATGCTGGCGTAAGCTTTTATTTGTCTACGAAAAGAAAGAAAGAGAAAGGAAAAAAAAGAAAATCAGTTTATTCTGCCGGAAAAGATGCACAGAAACACTTAAAGCTAAAAACTTTTTAACAAGAATTATAACAAAATTAAATAAAAAACGCATCACTATCAGCCCATGTCAGGACTGGACATTAATTAGAACGAGTCTCTGGTCAGACAACAGACAAAACAGAACACAGTACAATAGGTACCCAACAGTCAACAGGAGAAGACGCCCCGGGCGTCGGGAGTCGCAGGGCGATCCCCGGCCACCGTAGGCGCGGGCCTGCGGACGGCGAGCATTGGGTGGCTCGCTGTCCGATCACCACCAGGCCCGGGTCGATGGCGCGTTGTGTTTCACGCGCGCCTCAAAGAGATGTCAGCATAAAAGAAGGGGCCCGCTAGGGCCAGAGCCTGCCAGGGTTGCGGAATTTGTTCGAAAGAGTCACCGCGGCCCTGGAACGCAAAGGGCTTTAGAAGGAACACGGATGGGTTTTAGTCAGTAAGAGTCGGACACGCCCGCTCCACCCAGAGCGGAAGAAGTCATTTGATGATTTCCCATCCTTAAAAAAAAAAAACCCAACAGTCAGTTTGCCTATTGAATATTTGGTAAAGTTTTGAGTACCTATGAACTGTCGATGGTTATGAGGGATGAAGAAAACGATGTTTGGATAAATGGCTTGAAGGAGGTGACTGTTGAAGAAACTTGTCACCTTGCCGATGTTGAAGGGCAAGATGATTTTCTGTTTGGTTTCTGCTCTAACCTGATGCATTTGAACACTAATATTTAACATGGAGTATTTGCCTATAAACAATCAAATTATAATCCTGTCATCGGTCTTAATGTGTTACCTCGTTTATGCAAAGGGAAGAACTTCGAGACAAAAAACTGTTTTTCAAAGTGGGTATAATTCACATCTTTTTTAACTTTATCAAGTGGAACTTTGTAAGATCTAACAAGACTAGTTTAATATCTTACAAGAGGCACTGCAATTCATTTTTTTCTATCAAATGAATAGAAACTCTGTCAAATCCAAGAAACATTTAAAGAATGAAAGAAAAATATTTATTTGCGAGTTAACTCTGGAATTATTGTTTGAAACTTTTGCATAAAAACTAATTTTATCAAAAAAATCTTGTTACGAGGTGTCACAATCTAGACCGACGCTGTGTTTTCTTTATGCCAAATTCATAGGCTCACGTTTGACAATTCGTATCATCTGATGGTAAGCGATAATGTGGCGGATAATGGAGGATGCTTTCCTTGAAATGGCATATTTATTTACTCTTAACTTAAATCTTCTTCGGATGAAAATTTTATTCCTTAGCTACACGCACAATGAAAGTATTCCCGAAAAGATGTGTATGATTTACAGGAGAGTTAATCCATTAAAAAGTTGATTTTTCTCGAACTTAAACATAGCACGTGTATTCAACCACAGTGTAACGAAAACTTCTTTAATACCTTGGCGCAATTCTCTCGTCTGAGTTAAGTTTTTCCAGACTGTGGCTTGTTGGCTCGTTAGACCGAGGTAGAAGTTACAACGAAAGTAGATATAAATTAGATTTATGTAGTTTGGCGTTGTTAGATGAGACCCTGGTAAGCTAGTTGCGGTTGCGGATATGCTACAATTATTCGGTATGGGCTTGAGATAAAAACACTAGGATCTCTTTACTCTTAATCTCTACTAGGCTTGCGAAGATAATGTGACCTACTCTTTTTGTACTTAAATAAATAATTGTTCCATATGTACTAATATCCAGAGAGCTCGTGGCTAAAGAAGTTGGTTTGTGGATGGGTGACCATCTTAACATACCGAGTTTCCTCCGTGCCTCGGAAAGCACGTTAAGCCTTTGTTCCCGGCTGTCATTTGTAGATCTTTGACAGTCGTTACGGATTGTCAGAAGCCAGTAAATCTGACTCCATTCTTGCCAAGAACTACCGTGTTACCTAGTTAATGGGTTGTGGAGGTTTGGTAGGCAGCCGCTCCACGTAAAATACTGCTGAATCCGGTTTGACTGGAAGCCGACCCAAATATAGTTGGGAAAAGGCTAGGCAAATGAATGAAGTACTAATATCCAGTCTTGTAAATCCATACTTCCAAACTTAAATATTTTTAAAGCGAAATTAACTCTGTCTGTCTGCTTGTTACCTTTTAAAATCTTAACAGCTGAAAGGATATAATTGAAACTCGCAGTGACTGTAGTGGCATTGAAACTGCCACATAAAACTAACGAAGTAAAATTTGTACCGTAATAAAAAAGCACCGCAGCGCCATATTACCAAAATCCGGTTAAGCAGTCGACAACCTCCTAGGTTGAACTGCGAGAGGCCACACACAAAAAAAAGCACCATTTTACCGCCAGCGACGAACTATTGAACGCAATCCTGCATCGCGGTATCAGAGTTTTACGTGCGATTTGAATATGTACAACAGCCCGAATACCAACAGTTCTATCGAACAGTTGCCCACCAGATACAACAACCGTCTGGTCGGAGGATCCTTCTTTTTCAATAGAGGTTTGCGGAACTTTACATCCTGTTCCGCATACCCTCTATCTATACTTAAATAATAAAGCTTGAAGAGTTTGTTTGTTTGAACGCGGCAATCTCTGGAAATGGAGTCAGACGGATTTGAAAAATTTATTTTTGTATATGATATCCACATTCATGAGAAATGCTATAGGTTATACGAGAACAAGATATATCTTCGGGAACGGGAAAAACAGGATATCCGCGTAAGAATTCGCGGGTAAAAGCTAGTACTGTAAATACCATGTCCTGGAATAGCGCATAGGATACTGTTTATACCGGGATTATTTTCCCTTGGGATAATATCCCTCATAGTCGCGGGTGAACCCGACGGCAGAAGCTAGTCTACTATAAAAGGTCGAGGTCTCAGTATCGCGACGTACCTTTAAGGCCCACCGCGGCGCACGGAGAGGCCATGCACGTGTGTTAATTTTCGCTGTGCAAGAGAATGTATGTGATTGTGTCCAATGCAACCCACGGACACGCTACGCATCAATTGACGTCATTGGTACATGCGTATTATGCCGCTCACATAGCTCTACGCTTTCGATTCATGGCAAGCTGTGCATGCGGTACACACTATAAACGAATATTAACCCACGACTATGTACAAAATCCATATAATCAAGATAGAATGACAGATCATTTCGTGATCACGTGACATCTGGATTATATGGCTTGACAGATCACCTCGTGATCACTTCACCCAAGCCTTCACTTCGACAAGTTTACAAAAACCGGCTGTATCGCAGCACCCGTGTGCCACGGTGGGCCACGCTACAGTTGTACATCGTTGTGGGTGTGTTGTGTGTACTGCAGTGGAAACGTAGACCCACGTTGTCAAATAAATGAATCTACGAAACCAAAATGCGTGCCCATGCACAGCATGCGGCGCGGTGGGTCTGCGCCTTAAGTGAAACGTAACCAAACAAAAGATTATTGTGGGTGACAATGACAACAAAAAACTAAATAAACCAACATTGCAAATGTTTGAGTAAAATGAAATAAGATTTTAGCGATATTTTTTTATGCTGTGCGCAACACCAGATGACAACAAAGCCTTTGTATTATATTTTTATGAGTGACTAGCGGACGTCACGCGGTTTCACCCGCGTATTTCCCGTTCCCGTGGGAGTACGGGGATAAAATATAGCTTATGTTACTCGCTGATAATGTAGCTATCCATTGCTGAAAGAATTTTTCAAATCGGTCCAGTAGTTTTTAAGTTTATTCGTTACATACAAAAATACAAATCTTTCCTCGTTATAATTAGTGTAGATCGAAACAGAACCGTCAATGACCTCATCAAAACATGTCAACCGCAGACTTTCTCCACTAACATTTATTTCCTTGATAATCCTTTCGTGACTAAAACCTAGTGTTTAAGTGTTGTCGAGCACTGTGTTCTGCACAAATGTGAGTTAAATAGTTTCAGCTGCAAGCTAGAGTAAGCTGATAAGACAACGGTCACCCTGTATAAAATGGTTGGTTAAGCTGAGTGTCGCAGTTACTGTGGGGCCATTGAACTGGCGAGTCAGAATTAAGTTTTTTTTTAAAGAATATGTGCGCTTAAAACTTGAAATAAGTATTAGTAAAAAGTGTTTTAACCGAATTCAAAAAGTAGGAGGTTATCAATTCGGATGTTTATATTTTTTAAATATGTGATTTTTTTATATCTCCGTCATATATATTTTTTTTTTCGGATCAGCGAAATTCTTATTTTGTTGGAAAATGGTTTATTTGTATGTGATGAACAACTTTGGTGATAGACAATTAAATGACCGATGGCCGTTTTGCGCGAATGTGACTCATGTCTTCCCAACTTGCGTAACTTGTAATTTAGTTTATTTATTTTTTTAATTTCTTTCTTTCTAAATAGATATGGACTGGTTGGAATTTTTGGGGGAATCAACACGAAAAAGTGAAAAATTGTTGTAAAAAGGTTTTTTTTCCATCCGTCGTTTTATTGGTCTCAAACATAATTTTAGTTCCTGAGAGACCTTTGCAGTTGCGAAAATCGCTCGTTAAACATTCACAAGAATTAATATCTAACTAGATTTACGTAAACTTAAAAATACTATACCCAATCACCGATAATTTACAGTGTGTGACTACCTAATCAGCTGAACATGCTCGATGTATTAATTGAATACTAGTGGCCCGCCCCAACTTCGCCCGGATGTATATTTATTTTTCAAAATTTTCTTTCATCAAAACTTTCTCCTGGCAATAACAAATAGAACAAAAAAATAATGAGCGAAATTGGTCCAGCCGTTCACACGTGATGCCGTGACCAAGGGAAATAGAGACTCATTTTTTAACGGTTTTATTTAGCTTGCCCTGTTTTTATATATATAGATTTCTCGAACAAAACTTGACAACCATCTGAGATTCCGTACTCAAAACATTCTGTCTGTTTGTTCGTCTGTCAACCCTTAAAAAAATATCTAATGATATACAATGGTATTGGTTAGTAGCAAGAAATGAAAAAAATGCTACTAACACTACCTATAGATCTATCACAAACTGCAAAGTTCGACGGGCTCACCTCACCGCGCTGCCGTCGTCACATGACGCTGGCAGAATAGTCATCATCGGCAAAGTTGCCAAAGAAATTAAGAAAAAGAAAAGACTTGAAAATGTCCTAGATTTACTTAGAAAAAAATTTATTTTCTGTTTTTTAGTTGGATTTTTCTATAAAACCGTGTTTTTTTAGTTGGTTTAAACTATTTTTTATTTTTTTTGATAAAGGTTAGTTAAATAGAATATGTGTGTTTTTGTGAACAATAAAAAAGTGTGTATTTATGGATAATGTTTTGCTTTGTTAGAATATTTTTTTTAATTTTAATTAATTAATCCTGGCGAATCTTAATTAGGATAATCGGATATTTTAATTGAATTCTTGCATTGTCATCGATCCTTGACAGGTGTGCAAAGTTTGAACTAAATCTGATCGTTCAAAGTAGGGCAAAATCGAGCTCAAAAGGGTCGGTTACAGACAGACATACAAACATACAGGTGAAGCTAATAAAAGCGTGTTAAAAAAGAAAGAAAGAAAATGAGTTTATTTGCGACAAGCATGACGCATACCAAAAAATAAAATATACAAAATTACAAAAGTTATGCATGTTGGGAAGATATGCGTCACATTCGCGCAAAACGGTCATCGCTCAGCATAATGCTGGGACTCGTGTCACAGCGCTCCAGCTCACTTCTCTTTCACTCCTCGCATACACAGGTTTACACGTAAATACAAACCCAAACGAGGTGTAGCGTGTGTCAATGGGTAAGGTCTGGCTGGCACGTCGCCTCCTGTGGACTCATTATAAACGGTTTACGTTTTCGGAAGCTGTGTGGATGCAGTACCGGTTTTGTGAGCTGTGTTGTACTGAGAGTAATGCTGCTTTTTGTAGTTTCAATATTTCGGCTTTGTCGATGCCTGGATGTTTCTCGTTACCGATTGCGAGTAAAATATGAAGTAGTTGGGGTCTAAGGTGTATTTTAGGTACTTTTAGTCCAGCATTAGTTGGTTGGATAGATAACGAAGTCAAAAGTGAAATCAAAGGTTACAAGGCAAAGTAATTGATTCTAGCTTTTATTGGTTCCAAACGACGATTTTGAATGAGACTAAAAAAATGCTGTAGGCGTAAAGGTAATCCATACATATCTGGGCTGTGCCCGGGACGTAGAAGGACCATGGTCCGTCAGGAGTTAAAAAAAAATCGGTTCCTATATGAACTCACACACGACCGACGACGACGTGTTTGGGCCCTGTTTGATCACGTTGTGACGGACCACAGTCTGGATACAGCTATTATATGTGTGGCTTAATCTTTAACCATATGAAAAAAAAGGTAAGTAGTAACTATAGTAAAACATTAGTGAATTAATTCCTTATCGTAAATATTAATTGAAAGGAAAACAGGTGTTAAATCGTACCACCCTTTTGCACATCTTCCTCGTCTGTCACGTGACGTTATCAAATGGAATGGTAGCAGTCCCAGTGTTAATAAATCATGGTCGTTGGTCATCAATATGGTTGTCTGGTTGTCTATTAAGACTACAATCTACAGGAGAGGTTATTGCTCATAAATCAAAGTCAAAGTCAAAACGTTTATTTCAATTAGGCCATTAAACGGCACTTTTGAACGTCATCGTTTACAGTTCAGCAAAATAATAATGTTACATTAATAAAGTGACTGTACTGTCCATTCGGAAAGGTAGATTCTTATGGAGAAGAACGGACAAGAAACTCCATAGTTACTCTTGTCAAATAATGATTTTACAAAATTTGGAATACAAAAATTAATTTAATATTATGTGAGGACGATGCACCCAGAGTATGCTACTTATAAGAACAAAGTATCACCAGCAGAGGTAAACTTATTCATTTTGTACCAGTTTGACCTTTTGTCTACACCCTTGATTGTCCTATGGAGCAGGACCAGCATGTTTCCAAGCATTCTTATCCTGAATGTAATCTTCTAATTTGTAATATGCTTGTTCACAAAGTGTTCTTTTAACATGAGTTTTAAATTTTCTTTCATTTAGTTCTAAAATGTCAGAAGGTATTTTGTTGTAACATTTAACACAATACCCCTTGAAAGAAGTGTGGACTTTACCTAATATAAAAAATGGTTGATCTAATTTGTCTTTATAAATATAGTGTACGTTGACTGATATGCAATTGTGCTGGAAGATTAGATTAGTTGCCATGCAGGGTGACTATCATAAAGTCAGTTGGCTCTTTCAATGTATGATAGTACCAATGAATGTGACCAATTTTATTTCTAAGGAATCAAGTTGTAAATGTAAAAATAAAATCTCGCTTTTGTCGGCGTGCAAGTCGAAAATTATCCCATTATTATTGTTTTATAAAACAATCAAGGAGCATCGTTTATACCCGCGTGCAAGTCGAAAATTATCCCATTATTATTGTTTTATAAAACAATCAAGGAGCATCGTTTATACCCGCGTGCAAGTCGAAAATTATCCCATTATTATTCTTTTATGAAACAATCAAGGAGCATGTTATTGACCAAAATTAATCCCGAAGTTGTATTGATCTATGCAGAAATCTGTGATCCAGGATTTCTTTTACGTTCTTTTTAAGGTTCCAGGGTAACCAACGGAACACTGTTTGTTAGCCTCTGACGTCAGTCCGTCCTTCCGTCCGTTCGTCTTTCCGTCCGTTCGTCTTTCCGTCCGTTTGTCCTGTCAGCGGGCTGTATCTCAAGAAACTTAATGGGTAGACCGTTCAAATTTTGTAAACAAAGTAGTAGTAAAACACAAAGTGTGTACAAATTAAATTAAATTAAAAATGACAGGTTTTCGGTTAATGGTACGGACCCCTTCGTGTGAGATTACATCTCGCACTTGGCCGGTAATTTTTGTGTTGGGGTAGGAATATTCTTTGGTAGTTACATACAAAAACCCTATTAAAGTCCAAATACAATCATCACAGCGTTAATTCGTTGGATTCGTTTTTTCTTAATAACTTTGTTTATGTGTCTGTATTTATCTATATAATTATATTTTTTTTTTCTCTCTATTTCTTTTTTTTAAGTTGCACCTGCCATGTTGTCTCTGCACCACCCTAAGGTCGACTGGTAGATAATGCCTAAGGCATTAAGTCCGCCTTTGTAGTGTTTTTACTAGTGCATAAAGTTTTAATAAATAAATAAAATACAAAATGAAGTGCTCGAAAATACAAACTTTTTCCCAGCACACTTTGTTCTAATTTAAAACCTATTCTCGTCGAGAATAAAATGTTGTTCTATCAAACTATTCGCAAATCCCATTTTTCGGTTCAATAGCTACAAAGTCATCGAATACTCGTTTTAAAAACGCTACGGCTATATTAACGAAACTACGGCTACCCAATCTGTTTGCTATGCAAATGACATTCACTATTTAGAGTACAGTCAACTGCACGTCGATGTGACACTTTGACATTGACAACGCGGTTTGTTTCGTATTAAATCTAACCTACATACTTTTCTCGCGGTCCAATTCCAGTTTACCAGTTGCATATGAATACCAATGGTTTACATGCATTCTATGTAACTCCATCATCCACGTCACAAAAATACTTTTGCTAAAGGATTCTTTTGCTATCTAGGTGGCTACTCATACAATAAAACTCCTAAGGCGTTACATATCTTTAGTCTCACAAAGCATAAATTCAAAAAGAGGCTAACTGACTGGCTAAATTTAAACTATAATGATACTGAAAACATGTTTATAAACACTTAAACACACAACCGCACACTCACACACCCACTCACACACCCATACTACACATCTACTAACATTCGTCTCACATACTTAACCCACATATTAATCAAAATAAATAAAACTATAAATGTCGTCTAATTATATACTTACTACATTCTGTCAACGCGCCTAGTACACAATCTATTAAATGAAAATGTGAAGGGGTGGGATCCTGGTGTCCTGAAACACAGGCCTCGAGCCTAGCTTAGGCACCAGTCTCCCACAATATATACTTAATGAATTATGAACCTAGAACTGTCGAATCTGACCAATGTAAAAGTAATTTATGTATATTGTGTGAGAAAAATAACTTCCGCAAATCCGTAGCTGGGTAACACGGTACCCTTTATTAAGACCGTTTGTCTGATTTATTTTTAGTCAGAAGCCCAGAAATCAGACAAAAGGTCATTTTAATGCTACGGGTAGTCACCCGTAGCGACTGTCAAATGACAGCCGAGATCAACGGTTCATCATGTTTTCTGAGGCACGGAATGAAAAATTGGTATGTAACAGTCATCTAAGGACCAACTTCAGCCAGCATTGATTAACTTTGAAGTCGGCCCGTGTAGTCACGAGCCTATCTTATTTCGTAGCAGTAGTCGGTTTTTAACCGTTTGTTACCTCACAACTTGGTCATTTATGAACCGAATCAAAAATATATATATTTCATGAGAAAGGATAATTATACGTTCCGATAGAAATTTCATCAAAATAGGTTCGATATTTTGGTTTTTAAATCAAAATAGCTGGGGAAAATAGAAAATATGGCGAAAATACTTCTTAATAGCTTATCATTCTTAGTTGTTCTTCGTCATGATTATTATGAATTCTCTTAATCAGTAAGGTTATTAAATATCATATTTATTAGTTTATTATTTTAGCATATTTATGTATTTTATTAGTATAATATAAATTATTTGTGTACTTATTCTTTCCGAAACAAAATTATATATTAAATTTTATTTGTTGTAAACCTACCGCTGTGTAGTCTTTCGTAACCCAAAGGTGGACTGACATCATCCAAGTAAACGAAATTGCGTGTTTTGCTTTCCAACGGTAGTAAGGTGTGGGGTAAAACTAAAAAGTGAAAAATAAAAAACAAATACAACCGACTTCAAATCCAAATAATAAAAATACTACAAAATATAAAAACTTTTATTTCGGAAGTCAGTGTTGAATTACGAAGAAACGACCAAAAACACCGACTTCCGAAATTAAAGTTATTTTTTATTTGGCTGTGTTTTTTTTATTTGTAAGTAATAGTAAAAGTGTTGGCTTCTGCGGCTGGTTGACTGTACCTACGTTCTTATTGTAGTTTGTATGCAGTGTCACGATCTTTTGTCTTACGGGACTCGGTAATTTGGAGAGGTACTTCTTGAAAAAAAGATTGACGGGAAGTCTTTGCAGCGCTATCTTCGCGATGTTTTGAGTTAAATTGGGGTATATTTTGGTGGTAGTTGCAAATCTATTTAAAAATTAAATTGGGAAAGTGACAATCTGTGATTAGTGTGCCGTATACTAAATTGTTATTAATATTTAAAATTAAGCTACAAAGATTATATGAGAAGAGCAGGGGAGCAATTCAGTCGCAAACTGCCAAAGACACCTCCTTTTTCCCACATTTTGATTTGTTTCTGAAATTGATTGTCGCTGGGGCGATATTGTGATTTATATTTTTTTTTTTTTTTTTTTTTAAGTCAAGTCAATTTGAAAGATTTGAAATAGAACACTTTAAATATAGGAATTGGCACTCAGGACTGCTGTGGGCTGGGTTTTAAGATCAATTGGGTTTTTCAAGCAAGAAGATATTCTTACATTAGTAATGCTTCTTCTAACATTAGCAGCCCGATATTTTGATATCTGTCCAAGTGTTATCAATATGCCTTGCATTTTTACAAGGGACTTGAACAACTGGTAAAATGTGGTACACCTTTAACAAATACAAGCGTAATAAAATGCTATAGTAAATCACAACAACACGTTCTAAGCAATGCAAATACTTTTTTTTTCAATTTTCGCTCTGCGACTAGCCCTTACTAAAGTATTACCGAGCCTTTAGGACCGAACATTTGACAAATGCATACACATTTGACCTCTTTACCTTAGGCCTTACGAGACCTAGCAAATGAACTGTTAAGGGACTTCTACAGAGTATAATACTGGACTGGTTAAAATAATACAAGCAGGAATATCAAGCATTTTTGCTTTAAGCGACATTTTAATAAACGTTACAGGATTATAAAAAAACCACAGCAGTATTATTAAAAAAAATACTAACTTTAAATGGAAAAATGTATCTTTGACCAGTTAGGCTTTAACGCGAGTGAAACCGCCGGAAAAATCTAGTTCTTTCATAGTGCAGATACATTCAATGAATAACAGAATCGGCCCTAGAATGAAGCCCTGTCGAACACCCCAGAAAATAATCTATCATCATAATAGCCTGTCACTTTCAAGGGTAAAATAAACATTTATTTGTAGGAAAATGTGAATAGGAATAGCTCCCAATCAAAACCAGTAATCTAATTAATCAGGTTTATTAGGTAGGGCACTTTCTTTGCGGTAGAATGAGTTGTTATCTTCAAATTTGATCAAACCTTTATGGTTCGGTAGAAAATGGTTAAAAAATTACAAGCACAGTTTTTTAAGTACGAGTACTTAGAAAAGCCATTACAATCATGACCTTTACCATGAAATAAAAAATAGAATTGTAATAAGATCGCTTTTACAGAGGCCCGATGTACGTTTTTGATGAAACGTGCCAAGTGTATAAAAGGATAACAAATTCTGGTTCTCTCGCTGCATCGTATACCTCGTCCATCGCTTACCAATAGGGAGAATGGAGACGAACGACGAAACACAATAAATGACAGATTCAATCAAATCGAATGAAATCAGTAATCCATTGCTTCATACATTTAAGAATTCTTCTGCTCAACAACGTAAAACACAAACAATATTATAGTTTAATTGGCTAAATTAAAAAAACTAAATGAATGAGGTTGCAAAAGGAAAAATAATTTAAAGTAAAAGGTACTGAACTCTTGCTGGCCAGCACCGACCTGCCCTTGCCGGTTTTTTTTAATTCATTGTCTTTGGACTTATAACTTCATTCATGTTTGGGAAGGCTTAATAGAATGGAGTCTATTGAAAGAAGGACACGTTGTGAACGAAGAAGTCATATTGTGGAAGTTCCATCAAATAACTTCGTTGATAAAGATGTGCAGTCGATGCTTCTACCTTTCAACATGTTGCATAATATTCAGTTCTATCCAAAATATAGCATCAAGGACAATTTCATTACTCCAAACAGCCGTCTGTCGGATTTTGTGTCGTTGTGTGCCACAATGTTTTACATATCGATAAAAGCTTATAACCTTTTTGAGGTGTATTTAAACGGAAAATTATATATTTTCAATTATTTGACATTCGTCACGTGTCACATCGACTTTGTTCTGTATAGTTTGGGGTTCATTATGAATTTTTGGCTCATAAAGTCTTACAAAATGGAAATCATATGGTTTGTTTTAAAATTTCAACAAATTCACAGATTTATCAACAATAAGTACAGTTTCAAACTTTTTATCATTTGTAACTGGTTTACAGTTGTTTTTTTCCTTGCATTATACATCGGTCCCCAAATTGTTGTATTTACCATCCTAAAGATATCAATTTGCCGCTTGTTTGGTAGTTTAATCTTAGTATGTTTTGACGCAAACATTGTTTATGCTATCAATCTCATTCAGCTGTTAAAAGATAAAGTTGATCTATGGATATATCAAGTTCTTCAGTATCAGAGCGTACGCGATAGGGATAGAGAGGATTTTTGTAGAAAGATGTTTGAGGCTTATGTTAATATATTGGACTGCTTTAAAATGTACAAACTTTATTTTCAAATAATGGTTGGTATAAATCAGCCGCTGACCTTTAAAATTAAATTATTGTTATAAAAATTATAAAAATCTATCGTATTTCAGATCATTTTTCAAACTACGAACTCGTTTTATGAGTACCTTGTTAAAATTCAAGTGATCATTGAATTTACAAAATTTTCACCTAGTGGCCAATTTTATGTAAGTATATTATAGTATAAAGTCAAAGTCAAAACGTTTATTTCAATTAGGCCATTAAACGGCACTTTTGAACGTCATCGTTTACAGTTAGGTAAAATAATAATGTTACATTATTAAAGTGACTCTACTGTCAATTCGGAAAGGTAGATTCTTATGGAGAAGAACGGACAAGAAACTCTATGGTTACTCTTTTCAAATAATGATTTTACAAAATTTGTGATACAAAAATTAATTTAATATTATGTGAGGACGATGCACCCAGAGTATGCTACTTATAAGAACAAAGTATCACCAGCAGAGGTAAACTTATTCATTTTCTCAATAAATGGTAGGTAGGTAAATGGTATTCACATATTTACTAACATTGGAACCATTAATTAAACAACAGTGTGTGAGTCAACAGAAAAATAAAAACACAAAAAAAAACAGTATATATGTAAAGTTAATACGAAAATCAACACGTTTGACTTTTTGTCTACACCCTTGATTGTCCTATGGCGCAGGACCAGCATGTTTCCAAGCTTTCTTATCCTGAATGTAATCTTCTAATTTGTAATATGCAAAGTGAACTTTTAACATAAGTTTTAAATTTTCTTTCATTTAGTTCTAATATGTCAGAAGGTATTTTGTTGTAACATTTAACACAATACCCCATGAAAGAAGTGTGGACTTTAGCTAATCTAAAAAATGGTTGATCTAATTTGTCTTTATTTATAGTATAGTATAGTATAGTACATATTATATAGTCAAATTGTCAACTTGCGTTGTTCCAAAGTTAATATTTACTATAGGGAACGTGCAGGTACTATATATATGAGAGTATATGGGAGTACAGAAGGCCCTCCAAAACAGATGCATCAGAGTTGAATATTAACGAAGTAAAAGTTTCCAATTCGCAACGCTAAGTGGCACAGTCTACGCTGTGCACGTTCTTTTTAGTTTTGGAATTATCTTTGTATCATTTTTGTTTTACTTTTACAGTTATTGCTCCATGTAAGTTTAGCCGCAATAGCCTGTGTCATATTGAAAACGTTGACACTTCACGTCGCGTTGAACCTACACTGTGAGAAGTTTTACATAGCTACGTCGAATGTTCAAGATTCATGCGCTCTTATTTTAAACTCAAATTGTACAGGTAGTACTGAACTTAATTCTTTTGTTTGCACTTAAGAACGACAAATGATTATTTGTGACTTTTTTTTTTTTTAAGGATGGGAAATCATCAAATGACTTCATCCACTCTGGGTGGAGCGGAAGGGCGTGTCAGACTCTTACTGACTAAAACCCATCCGTGTTCCTTCTAAAGCCCTTTGCATTCCAGGGCCGCGGTGACTCTTTCGAACAAATTCCGCAACCCTGGCAGGCTCTGGCCCTAGCGGGCCCTTTCTTTTATGCTGACATCTCTTTGAGGCGCACGTGAAACACAACGCGCCATCGACCCGGGCCTGGTGGTGATCGGACAGCGAGCCACCCAATGCTCGCCGTCCGCAGGCTCGCGCCTACGGTGGCCGGGGATCGCCCTGCGACTCCCAACGCCCGGGGCATCTTCTCCTGTTGCGGCGGTTGGGGCGAAGGCCTTGACTTTCCCTCGCGCGGCCCGCCTCCTCCTTCGCTAGCATTACTGCTTCGCAGAAGGAGGTGACCGCTTCCCAAGCCTCCTCGCTCCGGACCATGGATTCAACCTGGGCCGGACGCGAGAGGTCGCCGCCGCCGATCGCCTCGATGAAGACACGGCGGTGCTCCGCTCAAGCAGAGCAGACCTCCACCGTATGCTCCACCGTGTCCTCCGGGCGAACCTCACAGTGCTGACACCCGGGTGTGTCCTCCCGCTTAATCCGAAACAGGTACCTCCCGAAACAGCCGTGTCCGATAAGTACCTGCGTCAGGCGGAAGGTGAGAACGCCGTGGCGCCTCTCCAGCCACTCCTCAAAGAGGGGCCTTACTGCCGCAATAGTGGCGTGCCCAATTATTTGGGACTTGCATAAACTATAAGATAAAATAAATTAGTAACTTATTATACTGTATTTTTCCTGTATGGTGAAACAAAAATTAGCCTCATGGGCTTTAAAAGAGTGTATAGTCATACAAGAAATTGTATGCGTTTCAGGTTCATCGTCTGGCTGAATTTCTAGGAATTTACGCGCAGTGTAACCATTCACATAGGTAAAGCTTCTAGGTTTTGTACTTCACCGCATTTTTATAGTGCACCTATCAGAGTGCGTCTGTTTGTAATTTGCCATCTGTCGGTGCTCCTATTCGGGAACCATCTCGGCATCTTAAAAGTTTTGGAATCGATAAAATTGAAACAGGATTACTATCTATAACGTACCGAGAGTCATCCGTGCCTAGAACAGCACGTTAAGCCTTTTGTCTCAGCAGTCATTTGAACATCTTTGAGAGTCGTTATGGATAGAAGCCAGAACATATGACAGACCACATATCTCTGCAATGCCTCGGTCCGTCAAAGCATAGGATAATAATGACTAATAACATTACAGATGCTGAAAAAAGGTTATGCAAGAATGTTAAACGCTTACATCGAGCAGCATTCGACAAGCTGGATGCCTGCGGGATGTTCTACGTAGATGCTGCTTTACCGTTGAAGTTTGTCGCGTTATTAACTCACTATTCTTTTGTGTTACTACAATTTGGGTTTTTGTAATTTTCTTTCTTGTAAACGACATCTTAAACTCTACTTCATCCATCGTTTTTTATTGTCTTTCCCCTCTTTTATAGCCATCGAAATTCTCACTTATTAATTTTCTTGTAATCCACCAGACTCAACACTTGTCTTGTGTGTGTCACTCGTCTTAAAACTATCATGATTCCATTGTGGAAGGGAGACAGACCTATAAATGAGACATAGCACTATCCCTATTTTTACGTGAAATAATATACTTTTTGATTGGTCCCATACAAATTTCAACAAAATCGATCCAGTAGTTTGGGTTTGAAAACAAAATAGCTGAAAAAAATATGTTATCCATGTAAACGAAATTTCGTTATTTGCTTTCCTGTGACTTTTTCTAGTAGGAATATCACATTAGCAGTCCAGTAGTTTATTTATTTATTTATTTGGTTAACCAACAATTGTGTACACATAACATCACAAGTTACATTGTATATTCTTTAACAAGTGCAACAATTAATTAAAGGTTAACACCTCATGCATAATTTGTGGTTTTTCACATTGTTAAATCTAAAAATTTATAAAATATTAGCTTATTACTTAATGTTTAAAAACAATTTTAGACAAAAATAATGAATTTAAAAAAAGTTTGGTCAGTAAAAATTTTAAAACAACACACAATTTAAATAATTTAAATAGTAGTTTTAGTAGTTGTGAATATGCCTTACACTTTTTCACAGGACTTGAACAGGTGGCGAAATGTGGTCCACCTTTAGAAATAGAAGCGTAATGAAAAGCTACAGTAAATCACAACAACACTTTCAATAAGCCCTTACGAAAGTTCTACATATAGAGCCTTTAGAACCGAAAATTTGACAAATGACCACTTTGTCTTAGGCCTTAAGAGCCCTAGCAAATGAACCGTTAAGGGGCCTCTAGAGAGTATAATACTGGACTGGTTAAAATAATATATCCACGATTTTTGCTTTAAGCTACATTTTAATAAACTTTACAGGATTAAAAAAAAAACAAAAAAAAAAAAATTATTTAATAGTTACTGACTTTAAATGGATAAACTTGTTTTTGAAAAGTAAGACTTTACTGCGAGTGAAACCGCCGGCTTAATCTAGTTTTTTCATAGTGCAAATGCTTTCAATGAATAACAGAATCAGCCCTAGAATGAAGCCCTGTCGAACACCCTAGGAAATAATCCATCATCATAACAGCCTGTCACTTTCAAGGGTAAAATAAACATTTATTTGTAGGAAAATGTGAATAGGAATATCTTCCAATCAAAACCAGTAATCAGGTTTATTAGGTAGGGCACTTTCTTTGCGGTACAATGAGTTGTTATCTACTAAATTATTTGATCAAACCTTTATGGTTCGGTAGAAAATGGTTAAAAAATTACACAGGTACAAACACAGTTTTTTAGTACGAGTACTAAGAAAAGTCATACAAACAATCATGGCCATTACCATGAAATAAAAAATAGAATTGTAATAAGATCACTTTTACAGAGGCCCGCTGAACGTGTTTGATCAAACGTGCCAAGTGTATAAAAGGATAACAAACTCGGGTTCTTTCGCGCATCGTATACCTCATCATCATGAGGTTGCAAAAGGAAAAATAATATGAAGTAAAAGACACTGAACTCTCGCTGGCCAACACCGACTCGGCCTTTGCCGGTTTTTTTTTAAATTCATTTTCTTTGGACTTATTACTTCATTTGTGTCTGGGAAGGCTTAAAAAAATGGAGTCTATTAAAAGAAGGACACGTTGTGAACGAAGAAATCATATTGTAGAAGTTTCATTAAATAACTTCGTTGACAAGGATGTGCAGTCGATGTTTCTACCTTTAAACATTCTGCATAATATTCAGTTCTATCCTAAATATAGCATCAAGGACAATTTCATTACTCCAAACAGCCGCCTGTCGGATTTTGTGTCGTTGTGTGCTACAATATCATACATAACGCTACAAGCTTATAACCTTCATGCGGTGTATTTGAACCGAAAATTATTATTTTTCAATACTTTAGCATTTGTACCCCGTAACATTGATTTTGTTCTGTTTAGTTTGGGGTTTATATTGAATTTTTGGCTCATAAAGTCTTATAAAATGGAAATCATACGGTTTGTTTTAAAATTTCAAGAAATTCACAGATTTCTCAACAATAAGAACAGTTTCGATTTTTTTATCGTTTGTAACTGGTTTACAGTTGTTTTGTTCCTTGCGTTCTATATCAGTCCCCTTATTGTTTTATATCCCATCCTAAAGATACCAATGTGTCGCATGTTTGGTAGTATAGTCTTAGTATGTTTTGACGCAAACATTGTTTATGCCATCAGACTCATTCAGCTGTTAAAAGATAAAGTTGATTTATGGAGTAATCAAGTTCTTCGGTATCAAAGCGTACGGGACAGGGATAGAGAAGATTTTTGTAGAAAGATGTTTCAGGCTTACGTTAATATATTGGACTGCTATAAAATCTACAAAGTTTATTTTCAATTAATGGTAAGAATATATCAGCCTTGGCCTTTCAAATTCGAATACGGTTATAAATATATCAGAAATCTATCGTATTTCAGATCATTTTTCAAATCACGTACTCGTTTTATGAGTATCTTGTTAGAATTCAAATATTCATTGAATTTGCAAAATTTTCATCTAGTGACCAATTTTATGTAAGTATTTAAACATTCTATGTAATATTAACTGTGTTTAATGTAATCAAATTATGAACTAGTATTGGTCCAAAGTTATTTTTTACAATAGGGAACGTGCAGGGACTATTTATGTGGCAGCACAGAAGGCCACGCGCCACCATAAGGCACTGACCATGCCTGCATGCCCCTCCAATGGAAGCGTGTAGGAACTATAGGTGGCAAAACAGATGCATCAGAGTTAAATATTAATGAAGTAAAATTGAAAAATTTGCAACGCTAGGTGTAACAGTCCACGCTGTGCACGTTCCCTTTAGTTTTGGAATTGCTTTTCTATCTTTTTTTTTTACTTTTTCAGTTTTTCCTACATGTGATGTTAGCCGCAACATCCTGTGTCATTTTGAAAACGTTGACACTTCACGTCACATTGAACCTACACTGTGAGAAGTTTTACATAGCTATGTCGAATGTCCAAGATTCATGCGCTCCTATTTTAAACTCAAATTGTACAGGTACTTCTGAACTTTTTTTTTGTTTGCACTTTAGAACGAGAAATGATTATTTAAGACTCGAACAAACAATAAGATAAAATCAATTAGTAAATTATAATAGCCTGTATTTTTCCTGTATGGGAAAACAAAAAAGAAGCCTCGGGCTTTAAAAGAGTCTTTAGTCAAACATAAAATTGAAAGCGTTGCAGTTTCATCGTGTGGCTGAACTTCTAGGATTTAACGCGCAGTGTAAGCCTTTAAAGAGGTTAAACTTTTAGGTTTTAAACTTACCCGCATTTTTGTAGTACACCTATCATAGCGCGTCTGTTAGTTATTTGACATCCGTCGGTGCTCCTGTTCTGGTTGCACCTCGACATCTTAAAAGTTTTTGAATCGATAGAACTGACAGAGGATGACTATCCATTACATACCGAGACTCCTCCGTACCAAGGACAGCTTGTTAAGTCGCGTCTTAGCAGTCATTTGAACATCTTTGAGAGTCGTTACGGTTAGAAGCCAGAAAATATGGCAGACCATATATCTCTGCAATGCCTCGGTCCATCAAAGCATAGAATAATAATGACTAATAATATTACAGATGCTGAAAAAAGGTTATGCAAGAATGTTAAACGCTTACATCGAGCGACATTCGACAAGCTGAATGCCTGCGGGATGTTCTACGCAGATGCTTCTTTACCCTTGAAGTTTGTAGCGTTATTAACTCACTATTCCTTTGTGTTACTACAATTTGAGTTTTTGTAATTTTCTTTCTAGTAAATGACATCTTTAATGCATCGTTTTTTCTTGTATTTCTCCTCTTTTATAGACATCAAAATTCACACTCAATAATTTTCTTGTTACCCACTAGACGCAACACCCATCTAAAGTCCTACTGTGACGTCTTAAAACCATCATGATTCCATTGTGGAAGGGAGACAGAGCTATACAAGAGACATAGCACTATCTCCTTCGTAACAATACAATCTTGATGGCATTGATTGCCAAGTCATAGTCTGGGAGCAGATCGGAGAATTCTATCTTTCAATAGAAGTGGCTGAACTTAACACCCTATTACGTATTTTTCTATGCTTTTAACAAAATAATTCATTACAGTTCAATTATTAATACTTACATTAAGAACTATGTCGCGGACAATAAACTGGAATCACTACAACTGGTGTTTACAATTTCTACAATTTCTATGCAATATATCGTGGATTGTGGTATTTCATTTGAAAGGGACTTAGCTTTCAATCTCTTTCAATATGAAAACCAAAGCATATTCAAAATTTTGTAACAAAAAACCATATTTTTTGGTAGTCCCGAAACCCTATAAAAGAGGGCGTTTTTGAAAATTGGGAACACTGAAGCCAAAAGAATGTGGACACCATACCTACAGAAGCCGCTCCAGTCGTCATCCTAATCCAGCAAGGGTTGTTTCAACGTATGTACAATCGCTCGAAAGCTTCATCTGAGCCAGTATTTTGTCTCGAAGGTATACAAGAAGTTTAGGAAGACTGGAAACTTAGTCTGGAGATCAGAATGACCGATTTATTATCACCTTAACTCTCCAAAATCGACACCTGACTGGCGTGCACGTCCAGCAGCAGCTCAAAGAAGCAAGTGAAAAATGCGAATTTGACCCCAAAAAGGCCAGGAACCAAAATTATCTCCAGCCAACCAACAAGCCCGGCTTCAGTTTGAGCGACCCTCGAAGGAGAGTCTATAGGAGACCGGAGGAGCGATTTGCACAATGCTGGTGAAAACGGGGATGGGTCTTTTTTATGGATGGGAAATCATCAAAAGACTTCTTCCGCTCTGGGTGGAGTGAAAGGGCGTGTCAGAATCTTGAATCGACTGAAACCCATCCGTATTCCTTCTAAAGCCCTTTGCGTTCCAGGACCGCGGTGACTTTTTCGAACAAATCCCGCAACCCTGGCAGGCTCTGTCCCTAGCAGGCCCCGTTTCCTATGCTGACATCTCTTTGAGGCGCGCGTTGAGTACAACGCGCCATCGATCCGGGCCTGGTGGTGATCGGACAGCGAGCCACCCAATGCTCGCCGTCCGCAAACGTGGGTGGTCTTGCATGATGTGAACGGGGATTTCTATTGAAGTCAAAATGGAGTTGATATTCGTACCTGGTGGACGTCGGAGAGACGTCGGGGATGAGGGCTAAGCGCAGAAAAATACATCAACGACACTCTGCTCGGCCACGTGTTCCCTTACACTGGGTTTATTGGCGAAGATGTCCTGCTTATGCACGATAATGCCCGTTGCCACACTGCTGCAGTGACTTGACAGTACCTGGAAGAAATCGGGATTCCCACACCAGACTGGCCAGCCCTCAGTTTTGACTTGAATCCGATTGAACACCAATTCATACGTCCAAGGATATCATAGTATCCGAAAGAAATTCCCGTCATACGCTCACGGATACTATACTATCCACAGCGACGAATCGTCTTTAACTTTATGTAGTTTAAAATGCGTTAGTGTTCGGCGAGTTTTGATAGACTATATGAGAAGATGATGAAATAGTTCGACAAGAAAACACGAGGTGTAAAATGTTCTGAAATTCTAACAAGATTTTTTTAACTTCAGTTGTCTCGTGTGACGCATGATGAAGTGATTTTGCGAGTGTCAGCGACTATGTCGTAAGTGCTACAGTTTTATCAAATTTATCTTTCAAGTGCCATAAATCAAAATATACAAGAAGATTTGCGCTTTGCGATGATGTTAAAACACATCGCAGTTTATGTCATTGTGATGAATCGAGTCTAATTACAACTTCGTAGTAAATTAAATCGGCCACTTTGTTTCGAAAACTAAATGGCCGTTTTCACGGTGTCGGCCAATTTTAATTGGGTTACTTGTTAACACATATTCTACATTCCTTGCGTTAAAATAGTATAAAAATATGAAATTAAATTTCGTAACGAGCAAAATAATACATTTTTAAATAGAAAAAAAATGAATTCATTGAAGATTTTTAATAATATCAATGTGTTTCTTGCATTTTAAATATATAGAAATTAATAGGTTTTCTTTCCGAGTAGCTGGGGTTTTAAGATCAATTTCCAGGTCGGGCATAAAGCTATTAGGTTTTTCTAGCAGTTGTAGTCAATATGCCTAGCACTTTTACACGGGACTTAACAACTGGCAAAATGTGGTAAACCTTTAAGAGATTCAAGCGTAATCAAAAGCAACAATAAATCTAAATAACACTTTCAAAGCAATACAAATACTTATTCCTCAATTTTCGTAGCCGTTTCGTAACTAAAAGTATTATTAAAAAAGTTTTTGACTTTAAATTGAAAAAAAATCTTAAGACTAATGCGAGTGAAACCGCCGGCAAAATTTAGTTCCTTCAAAGTGCAAATCCTTTCAATGAATAACAGAATCGGCCTTAAAATGAAGCCCTGTCGAACACCCCCGGAAATAATCTATCAACATACACAATAGCCTGTCACTTTCAAGGCTAAAATAAACATTTTTTTGTAGGAAAATGTGAATATGAATAGCTCCTCGTCTCTAAAACCAATAATCTAATGAATCAGGTTCATTAGGCACGACACTTACGTTGCGGTAAAATGCGTTGTTTTCTTCAAATTTGATCAAACCTTTATGGTTGAGTAGAAAATGGTTCAAAATTAATACATATCTCTGACTAGCATAGTTTTTTTAATACGAGTAGTTGGAAAAGCAGTTATAAATTACATAAGAAGTACGTTTTTGATGAAACGTGCCAAGTGCATAAAAGGATTACAAAACTGGGCTCGCTCGCTTCATCGTAGACCTCGTCCATCGCTTACCAATAAGCGAAATCGAGGTAAAAAGATGGCTAACAAGGACCATATTAGCTTTGTTTTATACTTTATAAAGTTTGGCTGCTCGTCAAAATGTAAAACAATAAATTAATTCAAAAGGAAAAATAATATAAAGAAAAAGGTACTGACCTCTGACTGGCTAACAACGACTCACCCTTTGCCGATTTTTTTAATGAATTGTCTTTGGACTTATACCTTCATTCTTGTTTGGGAAGGCTTCCTAGAATGGAGTCAATTTTAAAAAAGGTTCGTTGTGAACGAATAAATCATATTGTGGAAGTTTCATTAAATAACTTCGTTGATAAGGATGTGCAGTCGATGCTTCTACCTTTAAACATTTTGAATAATATTCAGTTCTATCCTAAATATAGCATCAAGGACAATTTCATTACTCCAAACAACCGCCTGTCGGATTTTGTGTCGTTATGTGCCACAATGTTTTACATATTGATAAAAGCTTATGACCTTTATGACGTGTATTTTGACGGAAAATTATATTTCTTCAATTATTTGGTGGTCGTGAAGAGTAACATCGACTTTGTTCTGTATAGTTTGGGGTTCATAATGAATTTTTGGCTCATAAAGACTTATAAAATGGAAATCACATGGTTTGTTTTAAAATTTCAACACATTCACAGATTTCTTAACAAAAAGAACAGTTTCGAAGTTTTCATCATTTGGAATTGGTTAACAGTTGTCTTGTTTCTTGCATTCGACATCAGTCCCCATTTTGTTGTATTAACCATCCTAAAGACATCAATTTGCCGCATGTTTAGTGGTTTAGTCTTATTATGTTTTGACGCAAACATTTTTTATGCTATCAGACTCATTCAGCTGTTAAAAAATAAAGTTGATCTATGGACTATTCAAGTTATTCGGTTTCAAAGCGTATGCGAGAGGGATAGAGAGGATTTTTGTAGAAAGATGTTTGAGGCTTATGTTAATATATTGGACTGCTACAAAATCTACAAAGTTTATTTTCAAATAATGGTTGGTATAAATCAGCCGCTGGCCTTTTATTCGATTATTGTTATAAATATAACAGAAATATAATCTATTTCAGATCATTTTTCAAACTATGAACTCGTTTTATGAGTACCTTGTTAAAATTCAAATATTCATTGAATTTGTAAAATTTTCATCTGGTGGTCAATTTTATGTAAGTATTGAAACATTCCATCTAATATTAACTATATTGAATGTAATCAAATTATGAACTAGAGTCGGTCCAAAGTTAATCTTCTTCTATACATATAATTAAAATGTAACGATTGCTGTCTGTACATGGAAGGTATATGAGAAATAATATAATTGGGACCTTTATCAACGCAAATAGCACCCAAATCAATGATTGTTAGAATTTTTGTCAGTGCGTTTGTGCACGCTAATCTCAAAAACAGCTTATCCGATTTAGATGTGGTTTTTACTTACACATTGTGGTAAGCCTCACTTAACATTTAGTGTTTGTTTCATGTCAATCGGTTCAAAAATATAAAGAATCACGTCGAACATTTGTTGAACTTTCTATGTCTATCTATTCTTTCTCTGTTCAACAGCAATGACTGAAAATTTACGTAACTAAAGTCGCGGGCAAAAGCTAGTTATTACTATAGGGATCGTGCTGGGACTATTTAGTATGTGTCAGCACAGATATATCAATGTCAAGTTAAGGTAAACGTTCCGAATTTGCATCAATATAAGGCACTGATCATGCCTGCCCGTCCCTCCAATGCAAGCGTTTAGGAACTCTAGGTGGCAAAACAGATGCATCAGAGTAAAATATTTATGATGTAAAAGTTTAAAATTTGCAACGCTAGGTGGCACATTCTGCGCTGTGCACGTTCCTTTTTGTATCATTTTGTTTTCTTTTACAGTTCTTGTTACATGTAATGTCAGCCGCATTAGCCTGTGTCATATTGAAAACGTTGACACTTCACGTCGCGTTGAACCTACACTGTGAGAAGTTTTACATAGCTATGTCGAATGTTCAAGAATCATGCGCTCCTATTTTAAACTCAAATTGTACAGGTACTTCTTAACTTTTTTTTTGTTTGCACTTAAGAACGAAAAATTATTATTTGGGACGTGCACAAACAATAAGATAAAAATAAATTAGTACCTTAAAGTAGCCTGTATATTTCCTGTATGGGGAAAAAACAAGAAGCCTCATGGGCTTTAAAAGAGTCTACAGTCAAACAAGAAATTATATGCGTTTCAGTTTTATCGTGTGGTTGAATTTCTGAGAATTAACGCGCGGTGTAACCCTCCACAGAGGTAAAGCTTCTAGGTTCTGTAATTCCTCGAATTTTTGTGGTACACCTATCAAAGCGCGTCTGTTAGTTATTTGCCATCCGTCGGTGCTCCTGTTCTGGTTGCACCTCGACATCTTAAAAGTTTGGGAATCGATGGAACTGAAAGAGGATGACTATCCATTACATACCGAGACTCCTCCGTACCTGGGACAGCACGTTAAGTCGCGTCTCAGCAGTCATTTGAACATCTTTGAGAGTCGTTACGGTTAGAAGCCAGAACATATGGCAGACCACATATCTCTCTGCCCTGCTTGGGCTGAGCACCGCCGTGTCCTCGTCGAGGCGATCGGCGGCGGCAACCTCTCGCGTCCGGCCCTGGTTGAATCCATGGTCCGGAGCGAGGAGGCTTGGGAAGCGGTCACCTCATTCTGCGAAGCAGTAATGCTAGCGAAGGAGGAGGCGGACCACGCGAGGGAAAGGCAAGGCCTTCGTCCCAACCGCCGCAACAGGAGAAGACGCCCCGGGCGTCGGGAGTCGCAGGGCGATCCCCGGCCACCGTAGGCGCGGGCCTGCGGACGGCGAGCGTTGGGTGGCTCGCTGTCCGATCACCACCAGGCCCGGGTCGATGGCGCGTTGTGTTTCACGCGCGCCTCAAAGAGATGTCAGCATAGAGGACCGGGCCCGCCAGGGTTGCGGAATTTGTTCGAAAGAGTCACCGCGGCCCTGGAAAGCAAAGGGCTTTAGAAGGAACACGGATGGGTTTTAGTCAGTAAGAGTCTGACACGCCCTTCCGCTCCACCCAGAGCGGAAGAAGTCATTTGATGATTTCCCATCCTAAAAAAAAAAAAAAAAATACCACATATCTCTGCAATGGCTCGGTCCATCAAAGCATAGGATAATAATGACTTCTAACATTACAGATGCTGAAAAAAGGTTATGCAAGAATGTTAAACGCTTACATCGAGCGACATTCGACAAGTTGGATGCCTGCGGGATGTTCTACGTTGATGCTACTTTACCATTGAAGTTTGTAGCGTTATTAACTCAATATTCTTTTGTGTTACTACAATTTGGGTTTTTGTAATTTTCTTTCTAGTAAAAGACATCTTTCATGCATCTTTTTTTTTTGTATTTCTCCTCTTTTGTAGCCATCAAATTCACACTCAATAACTTTATTGTTACCCACTGGACACAACACCCGTCTGGGGCCCTACTGTGATGTCTTAAAACCATCATGATTCCATTGTGGAAGGGAGACAGAGCTTTACAAGAGACATAGCACTATCTCCTTCGTAACAATAAAATCTTGATGGCATTGATTGGCAAGTCATAGTTGGGGAGCAGGTCGGAGGATTCTATCTTTTAATGGGATTGGATGAACCTGTTACGCATGTTTCCTTGATTTTAACAAACAATTCATTCCAGTTCAATTAGTTATACAAACATTTAGAACTATATCGCGAACAATGATAAATCATCATCTGCCTAGCCTTTTCCCAACTATATTGGGATCGGCTTTTAGTCAAACCGGATTCAGCTGAATACCAGTGTTTTAACATGGAGCGGCTACCTACCAGACCTCCACAACCCATTAACTGGGTAACACGTACTCCTTGGCAAGACTGGTGTCAGATTATCTAGCTTTTGACTATCCGAAACGACTGCCCAAAATCTACAATTGACATTCGGGACCTACAGCTTTACGTGCTGTTCAAGGCACGGAGGAGTCTCGGTATGTATATATGTAAGATGTTTACCCATCCACATTCCAACCTTGGCAAACGTTGCTTATCCTTAAAGATCGACCCGTGCGGCTGTTACTATTTATTTATTTGTATGTAACAATGATAAATGATATTTATGAGGTACGGCAAGTCATTGATATAAAAGAAACAAAAAGGGACTCAAAATGGAGCTCTGAGGGACCCTATTCTCACTACAGATCCAGGAGATCTTCTACCGTTGACGTCAACTCTCTGAATCCTTTCACTTAAGTAAGAAGTAGGAAGATCCAGAGAGGCGTCCCGTATTCCGTAATAGTGTAGTTTCCTGATTAATGTCTCATGGAGAACACAATCGAATGCCTTTGACAAATCGCAAAAAATGCCCAAAGCATCGCATTTGTCCTCCCATGCATTATAAATATGTCTTAAAAGTTTAACACCGGCATCGATTGTTGAGCGACCCCTTGTAAAACTAAACTGTTTATTATGTAATTCTTAGCATTTGATTAAGAATAACTTTTCAAAAATTTTACTAAAAGCACTTATATAGGCCTATAAGTAGTAGGGTCTGATGTACAACCGGATTTAAATAATGGAATTATTTTACTATAATATTTCATTAGATCAGGAAACTCACTACGGTCAATACATTTATTATAATAATAGCAAAGGTGGGTGCTACAATGATTATAATAGACTTAGTAAGGTCAACAGAATTAACTCATAGATCTGCAGATTGATTTAATTTCAAATAATTAAAAGTTTTTATTATAGTGACATGTTGGAATTGAAATTCAGCATCACAAACTGGAACGTTTCCTTTAAGTAACATTCCTGCAGCAGTGGGTGATGAATTTAGAGACTTAGTTGTCGATACGGGAATCTCTACAAAGAAATTTTCAAAAGCCGCGGCGACTCGGGAATCTAATTTAACTATACTATCATTAATAGCAAGGCTTTAATCACTAGTTTTGTTGCTAGACCTTGCCGTTTTGTTATTAATAAAGTTCCAAGTCATTTTAATCACATTACTACCATTTTTAATTTTTGAACTCAAGTACCGAGACTTGGCGATATAACAAACTTTTTTTTATATAATTTAGAATAGTTTTTAACATATTAATTTAATTTAATTGTATTAATATAAGTCCTTTCTTCATACAAATAAATACCAATGGTGGCCCAGTCACTGAAAGAAGTGTTATTATTAACAATAACCTGGAATCACTTCAACGGGCGTTGCTCAAAATAATTTTGTACAATTTCCATGTAATTAATATATCATTTGAAAGGTATTTTTTTAGCATTCAACCTCTTTTAATAAGATAGCAAAAGATTATTCACCTAATGTCATGGAACGTAAAAATAAAAGACATCAATTTTTAAAACAAAACACCATATTCTTTGGTAGTCCTGATCCCAATCCAGCAAGGGTGGTTTCAGCGTACTATCGCTCGACAGCTTCATTTAAGCCAGTATTGTGTCTCGAAGGTATACAAGAAGTTCAGGAAGACTGTAAATTTAGTCCGGAGATTCGGTTTTGGACGACAGCGATGCACTTCGGTGAGAGATGACCGATTTATTGTCACCTTTTCTCTCCAAAATCGACACCTGACTGGCGTGCCCGTCCAGCAGCAGCTCAGAGAAGCAAGTAGACAGTGACGCGAAGACTCAAAGAAGCGAGTTTGACCCCAAAAAGGCCAGCCACGGAAACCAAATTGTCTCCAGCCCACAAAACATCCCGGCTTCAGTTTGCTCGCGAACACTTAGATTGAGATATGGAGCAATGGAGCCGAGTCCTGTTCTCGGTCGAAACCAAGATGTGCCTGCAAGGTAGCGACAGTCGATGGAGAGTCTATAGGAGACGGGGAGCGATTTCACAACACTGTTTTAAGGAAACAGTGGCATAGGAGGTGGACGTCGGGGAAGGGCTTACCGCAGAAAGATACATCAATGACATTCTGCTAGGCCATGTGTTCCCCTACACTGGGCTTAATGGCGAAGATATCCTGCTAATGCACGATCATGCACGCTGCCACACCGCTGCACCGTTGACTAGACAGTACCTGCAAGAAGTCGGGTTACACCAGACTGGCGAGAGCTCAGTCCTGACTTGAATCCGATTGAATATATGTGGGACGAGCTGAAAAGGCTACGAGGAAGTTGTCCAGTTCCGGCGTCGATAGAAGACCTGAAAACTGCTTTAGTCGTAGAGTGTCAGGAAATCCCACAGGATTCCATCAGGAAACTCATTCAGTCAATGAAAAACCGTTTACAGGCAGTTATTAAGGCAAGGGCGGGGTGGTAACATAAAATATTGAGGGGTAAATAACATAAATAGTAAATATTTTTTATCGTTATCACTTCCTATTCATTGAGACGTAGTTGTGACAACTTCGACCTATTGCAATAATTCCCTAAAGTTTGATAGACAATCTAATTAATTTCAAATCTCTCTAATGTCATTTGAAAGCTAACAAAATTACCTTTCAAATGATTTAATACGATTCATAGTTAAAAGTTGTTTTAAGCAACGCGCGATGAAGTGATTCTAGTTTATTGCTCGCTAGTTTAGATGGACATTTTTTTCCAATCAGTCATTCCATAAATCTACTGCGCATTGCGACATATAACGTGATACATTTATGTGCGCATAACTCGACAAAATGTACTGAATAACTGTTTATTTTTTCGGGATTTCGGGTTTGGTCTCATAGTAAAAGTTGATCATAATGAGGAGTACAATGACTCAATGACAATGATTCTGTAACGCGTTATCACAAATAAAATCTTTTTTTCTCTTTATCTTTGTATATTTCACCGGATATGCAAACTACGTAAGATTATAAAATATCTTGTGAGATTACAATCTCTCAAACAGAACAGATGAAAATTTATCGAGAGTTTACCAATTCTCGATACATTTTCATTTGTTCTGCAATTATAAGAATTAAAATCTATTCTTTAATATCTCCGTGAGTTTCGAGAAATTGTGGACTGACATAAACTGGCGACAGTATTTATATCAATTGCATAATTTGACGGTTGCCATAGAATTTTAGACTATGTTTTATAATAATTCTATCTTTCAAAGATGCTCCTTTTATTAAAACGTTCTGAAACTAACTAATTACCAATAATTAATAGGTTCACATTATTGATAAAAAATAAAAAAAATAACATGGAAACTTGTTTTCAATTTAATTAAACAATTAAAAAAAAAATGTCTAATGTTAGTGAATATAGTAAACATACAATACAAAAAAAACATGACGGAAAAATCAAGCGTCCACATTTTCGCGCTAACACAGTTCCAATATGGCTAACATGTTTTTTGGCACCAAACGTCAGCCAATGAGCGATGGACCTCGCACTCTTGTCACCGTTATTTATTATCCATTACATACGGCTTTTGACCTTCGTTAGACAGAATTTTAATGAAAAATGGATCGGGGAAGTTAAATTTATTGCTTCGGAATTTTTAGAGGCTATCTATGAATTCCACTTGAATTACAGGCGAAGCCATATAATCATCCGTTTTACTACGTATAATATATGACTTAGCTCGTTTTATGAGTTTTTCATTGGGATAGAATTTCAATCTTTCACCGTCAATTTGAATTTCAAATTGAAGTAACATCATCATCATCTGCCTAGCCTTTTCCCAACTGGCTCGCTGTCCGATCACCACCAGGCCCGGGTCGATGGCGCGTTGTGTTTCACGCGCGCCTCAAGGAGATGTCAGCAGAGAAGACGGGGCCCGCTAGGGCCAGAGCCTGCCAGGGTTGCGGAATTTGTTCGAAAGAGTCACCGCGGCCCTGGAACGCAAAGGGCTTAAGAAGGCACACGGATGGGTTTTAGTCAGTAAGAGTCTGACACGCCCTTCCACTCCACCCAGAGCGGAAGAAGTCATTTGATGATTACCCATCCTTAAAAAAATAAATTAAAAAAAGAAGCCTTTTCCCAACTATATTGGGATCAGCTTCCAGTCAAATCGACTTCAGCGGAATTCCAGTATTTTAAATAGAGTGACTGCCTTATCTCGAATTCATACTGAAAAGACAAGGACCAAAACATAATTAATTTTCTGCTCTGAAATGATGTAACATTTCTCCGTGCTCTTGTACTATAACTAGTTTGCAGATCGAATTTATAACATTCTCGTGTATAACTTTAATTAAATGTATTCGTGTGAAAACCAGAGGGACCGTGAGCCGGTACCGAGAAACAATATTTTTATTAATTTACTCGTTTAGTTTACCATATTTCTCGTTTATTTACCGGGCAGGGTCTCATGAAAATTATAATAAGGAACTATAAGGAGAAATTATTCGATATTTTTTTTTACAATATCATTTGTAATTAATTGTTTTTCACTTATTCTAGTGTTCATCCAATGGATGGACCCTAATCATATTACTATTTAGCCTTTTTTATAGACTAATAAGTAATTTAATTTAAACCTCGACTGTTAAATTGTCTTTACTAAGAATGTGTCTGGTAGCACTTTTGCTTACTTTCTCTATATAAGCGAATACACTTCGTTCTTGTGTTTATTTAGTAACACTTGTGTTACATTACACTATTCACGGACTCGAACTGTTTTGTTCATTTAAGTCTTCTTACTATGTCCGTTTGTTGGAAAAGCTCGACGTTCACATGCTGATGAAGTCTCTGTTCGTGAGTTTCTGCAGATTCTTGTATCACTTTTTCGATTAACTCAACTTTTAGGTCCCGATGGAGATAATCATTTCGTTTATGCCAGGGTGTATTTACAATTTCCTGTAGTACCTTGTTCTGGAATCGCTGCATGATTAATACATTGGTCTGCTTGGTGCAGCCCCACAGCTGTATGCCGTAAATCCAAACTGGCACCAGGACTTGTCTATATAACAAAAAATTGTTCTGCACGGACAGCACAGAGTTTCTTCCAAGCAGCCAATTCATTCTTTGGAACCGTAGGTCGAGTTCATCTTTATATAATATTTAATATAAACTAGAAAATGCTGTTGCTTTTTGTTAGCCTATGTGTACAGATTTGGATTCATTTAATTGAATCCTGCATTTTTTGGTCCAGTCATAGACAAGATTAACAGCCATTTTAACCTTTTTTCAGCTTTTTCGTGGCTGTTTCCAACAGTCTATACTCTAGTTCAGGAATATCACAAGTAAGTAGGAGGCACAGGATCGGACCTAACACACTTACTTGCGGTACGCCAGCTTTGATTGCTTTCAGATCTGAATAGGAGTTGTCTTATTCTAAAGACTGTGTTTAGAATGTAGGATACCAGGATATCTGCAAACTGTCGCTTCAGTATTGGATGAGAAAGATAGCCGCTTCATGTAAAATAATATTCATCTGCATCCAGTTACACTGAATGATGACCTCAACAAAGGAAATATTCCACAAGGAATTACCCAATAAAATAAAATGTACTGGCACTTTTCTGCTTCAGAAAAAAAAACAGTGGCACTCTGGGATTGGCGACAGAAGTGAAAACTTGAACAAAAATACCCAACGCGCGTCGATTCGAAATATAAAACCATGCGAATCTCGAAAACGGTAAGTCCAATCGCAAAAAAAACAAAATTTGGGCTGTCTTTCTTAAAACCCGTAGAAAGATCCATAAAACCTAAATTCATAATAAAAAAAACTTAAACAATTACGTCTGTATTTTTTTAATTGCATTCACATACCCCCACTACTAGTAGAATACTATATTATACACAGAGGTGTCGGTTACGGTAACAGTTATCCTTGTCTCGCGAGTTAGATGGTTTTTTCACATCTCAAACATGCCCAACGCGCCTAAAGAACATTGCACTTCAAAAAAAAAAAAACTGTCCTGTTTTTTGGCCCGTCTACCTGCACTTAGTGCACGTATGTATATGACAGATCAAGGGATCGATGATATTTTTTAATTTAGGGTTTCGAAGGAAAGTTATAAGTTACGATAGCTATTGCCCAGATAAAATAACATACAGGGTTCCTGTGAAAACACGTAAGGCAAGCGCTGCTTAGCCAGTGCAAGTATAATTCAAATTTATTAATTTTTATTTAATAATTTTTATTTTCTACATTTCTACATTAATCTAATTTTTATTATTTTTAAATTTCAATCAATGTTTTAATCACTTTAACTTATTATGTTATTATCTGCGCATAATTTAGTGCATGTTGTGCTTCTCTGTAAGTGATGAGGCACTTAGTCTTAAGATTGCAATGTACAAATTTTAAAGCTTTGGTGTACTCATTGTTGAGAAGCCTTATAATAAATAAATAAATTAGCCATATACTATTTTAGCCAAACTTTGCAAACATGATGCGGGTAACGTGGAAATGGGAGCCAAAACTTTCTCATCCGTATCCGGATGGGAACTCATCAAATGACTTCTTCCGCTCTAGGTGGAGCGGAAGGGTGTGTCAGACTCTTACTGACTAAAACCCATCCGTGTTCCTTCTAAAGCCTTTTGCGTTCCGGGGCCGCGGTTACTCTTTCGAACAAATTCCGCATACCCTGGTATTAAAACATATTCGACTTCGACTATGTTCGCTAAGGCGCGGACCGATGATTTTTCGCGATCATAAGGAAGCGGAGTGCTTCACAATTAAGTCGCCTACGAAGCAGCTCGAACAATCTCCTGAGGGTGTTGTCTGAGCGGTGGGGCCTGTCCCTGATGCAGAGGTGGATGCAGCGTCATGTTAGCGCCTCTCCTCGTATTTTTTGACATGTTTGTATTGTGTGTCTAATCTTGTTAGTGTAATATTTTAATTTATATATTTAATTCAATTGTGACATTGTGTATGTAATTCTAATGTGTATGTGTGATTTAATTTTAATTTATATAATGTATAAACGAGCAATTCTTCTATTTGTATATGTATAATCTGAATCTCGGAAACGGCTCCAACGATTTTTGCTGGGGGTTTCGGGGGCGATAAATCGATCTAGCTAGGTTTCAATTTTAGAAAAAAATTACGAAGAAAAAAAAACAAAGCCAGGTCATCCAGGTACTTGTATAAAATGTATGGACAATGTCTGAAATAAATGAATTTATTATTTATTAAAACAAGAAATGCAAACCTAACTCAGTCTCCGTCAGTCTGTTTGTTGCCTCTTCACGTCTTAACGGTTGAACGGATTTGGATGAAACTTAGCACACGGGTAGACCGTATGTTGGAATATAATAATAGGATAATTCAGATCTCGGGTGTTTGTTTCCATGGGATGATTTTCGATTTTCACGCAGGCGTAGCCGCTGGCAAATATTTATTATACAGGGTGAATTTAATCAAGTGTGTGTGGATTTTCAAATCTGAAACTATGAGGAATAGCGTGAAACGCTCAAAAGAATCTCGAGCTTTTTTTATGAAATATAATAATAATATGAAAATTAAAAATGTATTTTGTTAAAAATTATCTCTTTCTCTTAGTTTACCACAGAATTTTATCCTTATTAATGACACTTTCAGATTGGTGTGATAATACAGGGTGTGTTTTGTTTTCAATATCAACCGGTTCGGTTCTTGGAATACCGATTTTTCGTAAACCCCATGATGCAGTAGTTTTCATCTACTTCGGGCTCGAGACTCCTTTCAGTGTTTTTTGGAATTACTCATAATTTCAAATTTGGCTATCCATGCACACTTGAAATAATCACCCTGAATATGCAAAAGTAACAATAGAAACAAACAAGCAAACGTAACAAAACAGGCAGCTATTTGTTACGTTATACGCCGTAATGGCTGAACCGATTTCGATAAATTTTGGTATGGAGATAGAATATTGGGCCTTGAAAAAAGACAGTTGATACTTTATACCAGGGAGTATGTTCTTTTGGGATGATTTTCGACTAAAACGTAGGTAAAGCTAGTTAAAGCTAGTTTAAAATAATAATTCGTAGGATTAACATTTTTGGTATAAAGTGTGCAGTTGAAACTTGTTCAGTCGGATTAACATGGAAAAACAGTTTTTGTTCAAGAGATTAACCCTCAGAATGGAGCTGTTTCCGGAAATTTGACGGCGCCCAAATGTTTAACTGACCAAAATATTTAAAAGGAACAAAATGAGTCTTTATGGTTGATCCTATATGTTACTACGAAGGAAGCAGAAGTTCGGAGACGGGCTGAAATCTAGACTTGTAAAGACTCAAAGAATCATGAAGAAGTATTTCCAGAGCTGTAAACATGAACGGTAAAGTTTCACAAGGGATCGACAAAGATTCACTGGAGACCAAAATCATGGAGAAGTATTTCCAAGTGGAACCCCTGGCAAAGTAATAACATTTTAAAAGCTTGTCCCGATGTTTGTCTGTCATCAAATCTTGAAAGTTAAATTTGACACACTTCCCGGTTTTCGATTGAGCTGAAATTTTGCTCGCATATGTATATCGCGTGACAATGCAATTTTATGATGACATGGAGCTAATCTGATGATGGAGCTGGAAGGTGGCCATAGGAACTCTGTAATGAGACGACGCAACCCCATCAAGTTTGGACTCGTTAGATTCGTCTTGACAAGTACCTTGTGTCTAGGTGGTATCCAGGGTCTGATGATGGAGCTGGAAGGTGGCTATAGGAACTCCGTTATTAAACGACATAACCCCATCGAGTTTGGGCTCGTTTGATTCGTCTTGATGACTACTTTGATCCCAGATAATATCCATATGCAACCCCATCAGATTGTTTTTAAATGGAAAGAATGAGAAACGTTACAAATAATAAACCAGTAATTGCATAATTTGAAAAAAAACCTATTTTAACGGGACTTTATATATCAGATACAGAACATTTCCCTTCAATATGAACATGCATTTCTGAAATATCCTGTAGAACATTATTGCACTGGCACTAGTCGCCAACTTATGAATAAATTATTATAAAACTTGTGCTGTATTGTTTCATTATATTTGAGAATAATACTCTGGTCCTCCACTTGCTAGTAAGTACTGTTACTTACTGGACCAGAGTTAGCTGTCTGCTAGTACTAGTAGACAGTGCTAGCAGACAGTTGCTAGCACTGTCTACCAATACTAGCACAGCATTTATCAAACATCTACTTTAATTAAGTTAACGAAGAAATGAAAAATTACGTCTCAAGTTGCTAGAAACTCCTTCAAGGATTCAAATTTGGGAGCAACAAATGATAGCGTTTTGTTTCTAATATTGACATTTCAGAATTAAAGATTTTTAGCTCAAAAACCTGTACAAACTGACTTCAAAGTAGGGTTCAATTTAGAAACCGGCTCAATACCCCAAACGTCTTTTATAATGCGCACACCAAAGGAGTGGAACTCTCTGCCTGCGTCTGTGTTTCCGAACGCATACAACCCTTATCTCTTCAAAATTAGAGTGAACAGGCTTCTTCTGGGTAAGCTCGCTCCATCGTCGACTTTGTCTCTGTCATCTATGACCTAGACTAGATTCAAGAGCAAACCCATATTAAATAATAATAAAAAAGAACTCTATCCAGAACAACATAAAATAACGTCATTCTGTCAACGCCGGTTGTCGCTGAAAACCAGCGCTGTGGCTCTGTCTCGCACACGAGTCCTAGCATTATGCTGAGCGATGGCCGTTTTGCGGGAATGTGACGCATAACTTTTGTAATTTTGTTAATTTTATTTTTTCGTCACGCTTGGCGCAAATAAACTCATTTTCTTTCTTTCTTTTCTTTCTACATAAATTTATATTTATTCAGGAATACGAGTGGCTTGACGTCAAGCTTTATGATTTCTTTAAAAAGCTCTTGACACTGTTCGCAACCACTGCAATTCTGAAAGCCAGAATCAAGAAGGGCAACCACCAGAAGATGGGTCAACGATTCAACTGTTTTGGGTGCCGAAACGAAATAATAATAATAATAAATAATAATAATAATAAATAATAATAATAATAAAATGTTTATTTATCCAATAGATATATACAGATTAGACATAAGGTGGTAGGTCATACATAGAAACTATTCGACAAAATCTATATAACCAAAATTTTAAACCCTATCTCTTAAACTAGGAGACCTGTATCTTAAGAGACAGTGGTTGGCCAAACAGTTCATTAAGTTGTCTTTATAAGAATGAACGCGAATTGATCTACCAATACTAGTGTAGATTAACATTAACAATATTTCAATATAAAGTAAAGCTGAGATTGCAGTTTAATGGGTTCTGAGTAGTTAGTAAGGAGGATAGGTGTGTGTGTGTATGTGTGTGTGTGTTGTGTGTGTGTATAATAATAGTGCGTGAATGTTTGTTAGGGACATTTTAAGTGATGTATGCTAGTAGGGATTCTGTTTTAATATAGTTTTGCTGCATGAGCCAATCAGTAGTCTTCGATTTAACTTTATATTTATTTAAGTTGATTATGTCTAGTTCCTTCTGCAGTTTTTTGTATATATGAATACTCAGGACATAGTATTGATGTCTTGCGAACGACGTGTTGTGTTGTGCACCTGAGGGAACGTATGTTCGCTTTCTAGGGTCAGAAGGTGGTAAGCAGCCGTGCACTCTGAGAACGGAATGAAGAACAAAGAGCTGCCGAACTGTTAATACTTTGCAGTCAGTGTAAAGTTTCGTTGTTGGGTATCTATGTGGTTTTCTTGTCATAACTTTAAGTACCGCCCTCTGTGCCCTCTCCGGTCTCAGAAAACAAGTCTTCGCTGCACCACCCCATGCAGTTATGCAATATCCAATGATCGATTGGCATAATGCGAAGTACACCATTTTGAGAGTGTCAAACCCAGCAGATTCACGGAGAGATTTGAAGATGTGAATAAGACGAAGAGTTCGATTTGATAGTGTATCAATGTGTTTCTCCCATCTTAGCCCATCGTCAATATGCACACCTAGGTATTTCACACTATCAGCTCTAACAATGGTAGGGCATGAGCACAATACCAACTGATTCTGACATGAGTGAGCTGTTATCGCGAAGGTATTTGCAGGTTTGGAGTTGCGGCGGATTGCAAAGGGTATATAATAAGTTTTAGTTAGGTTAAGTGTCAGCAAGTTTAGGTCAAGCCAGTTCATTATTGCAGACAGTGCAAGTTCCGACTTTGCTTTCACATCTTCCCAAGTACGCCCTTGAACTAGAATCGCTGTATCATCGGCATATGCATAAATCTTAGAAGATGGTACTGACATACTACAGAGGTCGTTTATGTAGATTAAGAATAATGTGGGACCCAGTATGCTTCCCTGGGGTATACCGTAAGACACAACTTCTTCATCGCTATAGCTAGAGTCTATTTTAACTCGCTGGCTGCGATTACTCAGGTAATCCTTGAAGATCTCCAGTGCTATGCCTCGTACACCCAAATACTGAAGCTTAGATATAAGGTTCAGTATTTGGGTGTACGAGGCATATACTGAACCTTATATCTAAAATTGATCACAAAAGCGAATTTGGCCAAAAAGGCTGGTTCAAACTGTTAGATCAAATATAAATACGAAATTTCATATTAATTCATGCCATTTGACAACTAAACTCAATCAAATTTTCAAATTTTATAAAACTGTTTGTACCAGCCTATTTGATCAAATTACTTGAACGTGTATGGCTCGCATAAGAAAAGCAAAATTTTCATTTCAATCCTTATTTAGCAGCATGGTTTGCAAGGGGCTATGTAGAGGAATGGCGCGTTGATGATGATATTTGCGTAAACTTTTTCCTTTTCGCCTATCTAAAAGAAATACAACCGACTTTCAAATAAAAGAAACACTACAAAGTATAAAATAGCTTGAATTTCAGAACGAGTTAAAATACGAAGAAACAACCAAAAAGTTCCATCTGAAATTAAAGTTATTTTATACTTTGTAGTGTTTAAAAAGTTTTTTATTTTTCATTTTTTAGTGATACCCCACACCTAACAATACCACTGGAAAGTCACAGGAAAGCAAAATACGCAATTTCGTTTACTTGAATGACATAGTTTTACAGTTTTTTTTATTTAAAAACCAAACTATTGAACCGATTTTGATGAAATTTCTTTGGGACCAATCGGAAAGTATATCCTTTCACATAAAAAAATATATAAATTGCTATGTCATCTGCATAACCCACCGAGTACAGACTGCTAGCGTTGAGCTCTGTGATGAGTTCATTAACAACTAGATTCCACAGTAATGGAGACAGCACCCCACCCTGTGGGCAGCCTCCACTTACGATGCATCGTGTGGTGGTGTTTACAGTAAATTGAATAACGCGGTGTTTTAGCATGTTGTGAATCCATTCTATAAGTGTTAGCGCCACACCGTGCACGGCCAGTGCCTGGCCGATGCTGGTGAAGTTTGTTTTGTCGAAGGCACCCTCTATGTCAATGAAGGCGCCCAGTGTTGGGTTTTTAGCTGTTAAAGCATTTCCTATGCGTGTGACTACGCAGTGGAGCGCTGATTCAGTTGTGTTGGTTAAGGTGTAAAGGTAAGTAAGAAATTTGGTTCCTAATCCTTCTGTCCCCAAGTCCCTCCAGCGTTTTCAGGAAGAATGAGGTGAGGCTGATGGGTCTGAAGGATTTAGGTTGAGTATAATCGCTCCTACCTATTTTGAGAATAAATATTATTTTTACTTCACGCCATACCAAGGGGATGTAGCGGTGAGCTAGACAGGCACGGAAAACTTCGACAAGGTAATCGGAGCAAGTTTCCGCTCCGAGCAGAGCTGGAAAGATACCATCCATTCCTGCCGCTTTGAAAGACAAGAAGGTGTTGATTGCCCATATTATTTTATCTTTGTCTATTACTTCTAAAGCCACACGGAGTTATAAGGTAAGGTAATTGAAAACCTCCTCCTTTTTTAAGTCGGTTAAAAATCAAAAGCTTTTACTTCGAAAAAGTAAATAAACAGACACACGCCGCTAACTTATCCTAACTGGTTGGAACTCCATTTAACTTTTTCGATTAAGGCCTTTTACACACCGACATTAATCTTATTGGTGATGCCGTCAAACATCAGTGGCATGGGTTTGAGTGGAGCCTTATTTAAAAGTTATCAATCATTTTTATTAGTTTGGAAGTCGTACAATAAGGGCTGATCCTGAGGGGAAATTATTCAGGCCGAAGGCCTCCGCATCGAAATCATACTTGTTTTAATACATAATCATCATCATATCAGCCGAAAGACGTCCACTGCTGGACATAAGCCTCCCCCAAAGAGGCGCCCCTCTAGCGATACTCGCCACGCTTGGCAGGCGGGTTGGCAATCGCAGTGTAGCTGTTGCAATGCACAGAGAATGCTGATGCCCAGTCTCTGGTGAATCCCTTAGTCGCATCTTCCTTCCTTCCTTAATATCTTCTTCAGTGTCTATCTCTGAACCAAAGTTAATCAAAATTGCTTTAGCGCTTTAGGTGTGAAGCTTCACAAAAAATAAACTTACAAACTCACTTTCGCATTCATGTAAGTATTATGAAGTTTTTTTTTTGTATCCTCAAATTACTTCTTCTGCTCTGGGCGGAGCGGAAGAGAGTGTCAAACTCTTACTGACTAAAACCCACCCGTGTTCCTCCTAATGCCCTTTGCGTTCCAGGACCGAAGGTAGAATTATGTTTTTTGCAGTACCTATTATTTATAAAATATCCGTAAGTAGGTACGTGAATAAAATACATGGGTAACTAATTATTTTTGTAATAATGGATTTAATTCATCACGAAAATACCGTTCACAAAACTTTTACAGATCTGAAACTACACCGCTATTGTAAGAAATAAAAAAATCAGCCAAGGGTTGAAACTAAGTTAGACTCGCATGCAAAGGAACGAATGATTTTTTAAACCATACACTTATTATATAGGCTTCTCTGTAATCTGTACAATGTCCTGTTATATATCAATCTATAACAGGGCATCGTATGTATTATTTTTAAAATGTTAGTGTCAGTTTAGTTTCGGAGATATTATTATATTCATATGTTTACAAAGTTTCAACTAAATGAGTCTAGTAGATTCAGCTTTGGATGTGACAGATGGGCAGACAGACAACCTTCCTGCTAGGCAAACGCAAGAGTAATCCTTAAAGGGTTCCGTTTTTCCATACGGAGTTTCGGAATCCTAAAAATTGCGAAAGGCAGATATATTTTTCGTTATTCTTTTGATTTATCGTGAAAGTGTTGTACGAACAATATGACAAGACTTTTGCTTTAAAAGGCGAATAAATAACCATTTGGTTCACGCACGTTCGCAGATTTGGCGACGGTCCAACTGCTGTCGACGTGCCACATCTTTACTTCGATATTCTGTTAGTAAATCATGCCTTAAATCAGTATTCCGTTTCAGTAACAAGATCTTTATATCCTTACTTAGAACCGGCTTAAAGAAAAAGATACTACTAGCAGATATAACTCGCGGAAAGTACGGTTAGACAGCAGTGGCAGACACGACTGGCAGTAAAATACGTTTAAGACACCACAGGGTCACAGTATAGTGTTGTTATCATTTGTGTACCTTCATTGTGTATATCTATGTGCGCCAATTTTTTTCATCTTACCTATATTGTCCCACAGCTGGGCAAAGGTCTCTCCCATTGCTTTCCAACGCTCTTTGTGTTTTGCCATCTCCAGCCAATCCGTCAGTAACGAGTCTAAATCGTCGCGCCAGAATTTCTTTGAACTGGCTCGGCTACGAGCTCGTCCTCAGGCACCCACTGCGTGACGATCCTGGCCCATCGATCTTGATGCATCCTGTAAGTGTGACCCACCCAGTTCCATTTTAGCCTCGCAGACTTGTCACCAACGTCGGCGATGCCTGTCCTAGATCGCATTATTGTGTTGCGGATTTGATCAGTGAGTTTGATTTTTAAAATGCTACGCTCCGTCGTTCTTTGGCAAGCCTGTATGTCAAACAAACAACTTATTCTTTCTTTCATTACATGATAAAAAAAAATGTTTTGGCATTCCTGATCGTTAACGAGTACATTATTATTTATCCGGTGTACTGTACTGTGGGGAAGCCTGTGGCTTCTCGTGTCACCCGGGGGGCAACGCTTTGTTATGTTATTTTCCGTTTCCTTCTGCCCCCGGGACTTGAATACGGTAACTGGAATGTTTAATTAATTTATTTTTTAGGGTTCCGTACTCTTAAAACGGGATAGGGTCCCTATTACTAAAACTCCACTGTCCGTCTGTCTGTCACCAGGCTGTATCTCATGAACCGTGATAGCTAGACAGTTAAAATTTTCCAAATTACATATTATGTATTTCTGTTGCCGTGAAACGTGTTTTTTTTCGGTTTATGGTACGGAGGGTTCTTCGTGTGAAAGTCCGACTCGTACTTGGTCGGCTTTTTTAATTGGACGATGGATTGACTGACTTGAGGGAATGTATTGTGACCTGTGCTTGCCAATCCTGATTCTGGATTTCATTTTGAAATGAGATTTCGAAAAAATCTTTAGCAATCAGATTGCTGGTCTAAAGAAAGCATTGATTTTTAAATATGTAAATAATAACGAATTCAGTCTAGAAAAACTTAAGAAACCACTACACTAGGTTAACTTGATAAAGCCACATTTTCTTTGACCGAAGATCGCCCCTTCATCCACCTACTAAGCAAAAGGTTAAGAGTCTCTTGTTCCGTGGTTAAGAGGCTTCTCGCTTGTTATGTAGGAGGTAGGACCCAATATTGAACCTTGTGGTACTCTTATTTTGACTTTTAAAATCCGTTAATTGACACTATTTATCTTAATTTGCTGTTGTATGTCATTCATTAAATAAGGCTTCATAAAACGGAGTGCAAAATGTAGGCCCTATTGTTCTTGTTTTAAGAGCATTTTCATGATTTATGCAATCAAATGCTGCGAAAAGATCACAAAACATTCCTATGGCATCTTCCCACGCCGTGAATGCCGTAAATATATGTTTTAATAAGGTGAAACCAGCGTCAGTCCTACAACGTCCTTTGGTGAAATCATACTGTTGATCGTGTAAGAATGTATGGGTGTTAAAATAATTGAGCGTTGAACAGTGTTTAACAGTAAACTTAAACAATCGAAATGGCTTCGTAACATTTTATGAAAAATTAAAGATGAAGGCCACACGTGTTCCTCTAATGAAGACAAACTAAATTGAGATTACAGAAATGCGAATTGCAGCAACACAAGGGTATAGTTAGTGAGAAGTGCCGCCAGGTGCAGCAGAAGACACACGTCTACGTAGAACAATCGACAGGCGCGCATCTTACTGAACGATGCTCGGTACACGCGCCTCAAATTCTTGCACAACTTCTTGTTTTCATCTGTAAATGACACTATATTATTTAATAACCAAATTCGAATATATTACAACACGTGAGATTGTCAAACCCGATTTTAAATTTCACGTACCAGTACAATTTGACAGAAGAATATAAGAGCATGTTTCCTGAGAATCTTCCACAGCTATATAGAACGCTTATAGAACGCAACGTCACACAAACGACTGTTCTACATAGAGACAGAATTGTATTTAATAGATTCTTTAGAGTTATGACGTCATTCTGGATGCGATACTTTGAACTTAACATTATAGTCTGCATTATGGTGAAAGGTAAAAACATTAACTGCACATCTCGACGATGTTTTTTGTCAAAACTTCAGTTTGATCAGTAAAATTGATCTTTTGGTTATTCCTTCTTTTATAAAACATCGTCACTCGAAACATAAATGAAACTCCATACTGAAAGTTACTCGTGTTTCATAAGATTGTGTGAAGTGATAAAAACCTCATTCACATCGTTATTTAATACATTTGTATCTGTTCCAGGTGATTTATAGGTGGCAAGTAATAATGAAAAGACGATCTTCTTAATGTTATTAGAAATTGTAGAAGTAGGGTTGATAATAAAAGAAAAGAATAAACACGTACTAACATATAAGACCTTGGTAAGACCTCAAACGCCATCACTGTCGAAGTGCAATGAAAGGACAAAATGCGTGATAACAAAGAACTTACTTGCACTTAGAAATATATGAATCTTATAGAAAAATATGAATAATTTTACAGATTTTCTAAAAAAAAAAAGGTAATGATATTTATTTTGTAAGTAGATAAACAATCCTACTAATATTATAAATGCGAAAGTTTGTGAGGATGGATGGATGGATGGATGGATGTTTGTTACTTTTTCACGTCAGAACGGCTGAACGGATCTTGCTCTGAAATTTGGCACAGTGGCAGATTATAGTCTGGAATAACATAGAAATAGGATACTTTTAATCCCGGGAATATATTCCCTTGGGATAATTTTTGACAATCACGCGGGCGGAGCCGCGGGTAGCAACTAGTATTCTATAAAAGACACATAAATATTTAAAACAAAAAACATAAAAAAATCATGCATCATACTGGTTCCTAGCCTGTAATCATTATACCTAAATTATATAAAATCTATGGAGCCTACTGCTGATCCTTTCGAATATGTTCAAATCGTACGAAAACTCTGATACCGCGATGCAGGATTTCGTTAGTAGTTCGTTACTGACAGGATAGATGGCGTTGTAGTTATTTTTGTTGCCCTACAAATTTCGCTTCGTTAGTTTTTCTTGTGGCGGTATTGACACCGCTACGAGATGGCAACTTATTTATGAAAGTAATCACAATTACAAAATATGTTGTCTATACAAGTTGCAGTAGAAGCTGTCACTCGGGTTGGTTCATTCAAAGCATTTGCCTTCATCAAAGAAGTTCTATAATATAAAAAAAAAACTTATTCAAAGCCGCCTACCGACTTGAACTTTTACAACTGAATGAAGCCAAAAAGGTCTCGACGTTATTTACTGTTCTAAATCATTCTAGGTCAACTTCAGTCTTTCAGTCCAAACAGATGTGACTGAATGACTGTTTTTATCTTTTACTGGCGATTTCAAGTTTATCAGATCAGAAAATTTATTTTTGACTATGTTTTGGATGGTACAGCTTCTGTTTGACAAATCTAGTTTATTTCTACATTAAGCTTTACCTACTTTTAAATTTAATAATAATAAAAGTACTTAACTCCTGGACTCGGCCCTATTACCTACCTACAATGTAAACGAAAAAGAATAGCACCATCCCATCACTTCCCGTGGGTGTCGTAAGAGGTGACTAAGGCACCCAGCAGTGGACGTCTTTCCGCTGGTATGATGACCTACTTACTGTTCATTATTTAGTACACAGCATACACACACATAGCATTTGACACTTCCGTTACACAATGAAAAGAGATATATACATATTATGTCACCGAATAAAATATTGCGTGAAATTGTAAACTATTTTTACTTAAAAAGACATGGATATCATGAAAACTATTAAATTTGGATGAGATTTATTGTATACGAAACATTTTTTTCATAATATATCGAGAAATTATAATCTAGTCAAGATTTATTACAACCTTACAGAGTCTGCAATTTTCCGGTGACATATTTACGTCATCATCTGCCTAGCCTTTTCCCAATTACATTGGGGTCGGCTTCAGTCAAACCGGATTCAGCTGAATTCCAGTATTTTACGTGGAGCGGCTGCCTACCAGACCTCCACAACCCATAAACTGGGTAACACGGTACTCATTGGTAAGACTGGTGTCAGGTTTTCTGACTTCTGACTATCCGTAACGACTGCCAAAGATCTACAAATGACATCCAGGACCAATCGGTATGTTAAGATGGTCATTGGTCACCCATCCTCAAACCAACCTCGGTAAGCGATGCTTAACCTTGAAGATCGACCCGTGCGGCTGTTATTATTTAGCCATGAGCTCCTCTGACACATATACTTATAAGTCTCAATAATATTTTTTGCATACCAAGAGTGTCAATTCTATTTTTTTTTTAATGTAGAAACCGTCAATTTCCATACATTTTTGACAGAATACGTCTGACATGCGAATGGCCTCTCTTCAGGAACTTTTTGTTTAAATCCTCCTTTGTTTTTAAAGGATTGAATACAAGTGTAACCTTGTTCGTAAGAATCCTGTCTGTTAACTTCCCAGCATATTCCGTGTTGAGGCACAAAATGTAAATGTATTTAGTGACATGAACGGATCTACACGCTGCCGCTGGCACCTCGCCCAGCTGTCGTACATGTTCTTCTCACAATCTTACAGAGAAATACGTTTTGCTTGCAATTCTATTAAGTTATGTTAGCTCTTTTAAAAATCTCGTTTTTGAAATGCAGAATTCAGTTTACTTTTTGATGCTTGCATTTTATTTTTTTTTACGAGCATTAGCTCCGTACACTGAGATGTAGTATGTGTGTGGACGAATCACACGGAATGTGTACAGGAAATAAAATCACTGTTTTGTGCCCGTTAACGATTGACAGTTTATTAGTAAAAATATGAAATTATATAATACATAAAGTAGGTTACTTGTAGTGGGCGCGATAGCCTAGTCAGCGAATGTACACGAGTAGTCGGCGAACGAGTAAATGTTTGTTCAGATAAAAACTAAAACAATACAAATCATGTGACGATGCTCGTACAAGTTTTTTATACTTTTGTATTACTGATCAGTTTACTATTGATCTTTTTGTAAGGATCTCGTTGATAGTGTCTGAAAAAAAATATTATTATTTAAAGATTCTAAAGATGCCAGTTTTAAATTAAAAAAAAACCGGCCAAGTGCGTGTCGAGCCACGCACAGTGAAGAGGACCGTAGTTACCCTTAAAATGATCAGTCACAGTTTAAAAGTTATTTTATAATTAAAATATAAAATAAAACAAAACCAAAATCATAAAAAAACATAAATCTTTGACACAATAGTTCAGTAGGTACCAGGCTTTTCGGGCTAATAGGAGTCGTGAGGGTTTAACTTGGCATAAAGTGACATAGTTACATTTACCTAGTTAGTTTCGGGTAAGAATGCTTATGTTTTTATTTTTATAGAGGAGCTCGTGGCTAAATCATCATCATCATTTCAGTCGAAAGATGTCCTCTGCTGGACATAGGGGTTTGCCATAATCGCCACGCTTGGCAGGCGGGTTGGCGATCGCAGTTTAGCTGTTGCAATGCACAGAGAATGCTGCTGTCCATTCTCTGGTGATTCCCTTAGTCGCCTCTTACGACACCCACGGGAAGTGATGAGATGGTGCTTAGCCACGTTCTGTATGGTGTCAGACGTAAAAATAATCTTTTACGTCTGATACCACACAGAACGCGGCTAGAGTTCAGCAACGTTTGCCGTGGTCGGATCATGAATGACCCTTCATTCCATACCGAGACTCAGAAAGTATCGACGTTAAGCTTTTGCTCAAGGCCGTATTTGTTAGGTCTTTCCAGGTCAGATCAGAAAATCTGACACCAGTCCTGCCAAGAAGTATTTAATTACTCAGTGACTCGGTTTACGAGGTCAGATGGCTGCATTTTGTTACCAACTATCTAGACGATGAGAACAGAATAAGCAGATAATCAACTAAATCTAAGTATATTCAATTAAATAAAAAAACAACATACACTAAAGCGTCGAAGTATTCCTCCGCATCGCTGTCATTCGGCAATGTGCTCCGAAGATTGACACACCATGGGGTAGACGATAAAAAATCATCGCCACTTAACATGTAGGGGGCCACTCTAAAAAAATGTATTTTAAGATTTTATTTTACCACTTTGTCCGCGTGATTAATACATATGTATACCCAAATCAAATTTCAACTTTCTAGCACTAAGCGTCTCTGAGCTTTTTGAAATTATAAGGGTTCCTTGGTGCCTGCGAAACCCTAATAACAGTCGTATTGAAAACCTCCTCCTTTTTTTGAAGTCGATTAAATTTTTTTATTATTTTTATATGATTTGTATGCCTTCGATTAGAATGTAGCAATAAAACTAAATTAATAACATCTAACTGTTCGTATAATAATGATGCCTAGATTTATGAATAATAAGTTTTTTAATCATTATTAAATGAACATCTTATTATTATAATGCGCTAACTAATTTCAACCAACCAATCAATCAAACTTTATCTACTTTTAAAACTATGGTGATAAATCACTATCTCTCTCCTTAGTCCTCCTTACATGGGTTCTCTGCTTTTGTTTCATAACTATTATTGTATATAATTATAAATAGTACACCTAAGACTACCTACAGTACTGTCTTTCCTTTTCTCTTTAAAATCCATCCAAAGGTTGTGTTTAAAAGATCGCTTGTAGCGATGAGGCCGCCCATTGTGTTACCCTATGTAATGTTTTCCTCATCTATATTTTCTGTTACTTATATGGTGTACATAATAAAGAGTATTCTAGTCTATTCTTTACAATTTCTTCCAAAAATCTAACTCTATTTCACCATTAATTAATTACATCAGCCATCCTGAACCCAGCACACTGCCGCAGTGCGGTAGCTAGGACATATTTACATTGTTCATACTCTGTTCGCATGTCGCTGCAGTTACCAAGTTACACTACTGAATATGGAGCATTGCCCGCGTATCACCCAGGTATTTGCCCACGTTTTGGTAGTCCAGTTCTTGTTAGCTGATTGGCTTGGATTGGATCAAATTGTCAACAGATTCGTGGTGGGTTGTTTGCAAGTAAACTGTGGGTTGAGGTATTGCAAATCATAGTTTGTTTAAAGGTCTTTTTTTATGGATGGGAAATCATCAAATGACTTTTTCCGCTCTGGGTGGAGCGGAAGGGCGTGTCAGACTCTTACTGACTAAAACCCATCCGTGATCCTTCTAAGGCCCTTTGCGTTCCAGGGCCGCGGTGACTCTTTCGAACAAATTCCGCAACTGTTTAAAGGTCTTGATAAGCTTACGTTGCTCATTAAGAGAATGTTATTTGAAACACTCGCTTTTGGCAGCGACTTCGACCGCGCGAATGTCGGAAATCATCCCAAGTGAACATACTCCTGGGATAAAAAAAAAACCGGCTATGTGCAAGTCGGACTTACGCATGAAGGGTTCCATACAATTATCCAAAAAACAGGTTTCTTGTATGGCCCCCTTTAATTTTTAATTTATTTCATTTTTATTACATGTTGTTATAGCGGCAACAGATACACACTCTTTGTGTAAATTTAAACTGACTACCTATTTACAGTTCATGCCATGTCAGCCCGCTAACAGAAGACGGATGGATATCGGAGGCTTAGTAATAGGGTTCCCTCGGTTACCCTGTGGGTACGGAACTAAAATCTGTGTCTGTGCAAAATTTTATCCATATCCGTTCAGCCGTTCTGGCGTAGTAACAAAAATCCATCCAAACTTTCGCATTTATTTATTAGTACAAAAGAAACCGAGGAACTCTGCCTGCATCCACTGGTCAGCTGTCAAGAAGTAAGAATGAATACTATAAACAGGAATCGTTATGGCACCTTTGATCAATGGTAGACCTCATTGATCGTTTCCCATAAGGCGTGATAGGGTACAAACGCAGACTAAATTAAAAAAAAAACCTATTGTCTATCTTTTTTTCTAGAGTTTAACAAAACCATAGCCTTCCTTTTGCTTAGCCGTACTCGGATAAATATACCTATTAAAAATTTTACCTGAAAATGTTCAATTACTTTTGACTTAAACTTTCGTAAAACTTTCAAGGTAAAACTACAAAATGCCGATAATGTTTTCTTAATCTATCTTCTTTGCAACTTGTCTGCATAATAATTACAGTATTCTATTCTGTTTTGTCTGGATAAAAATCGGTGCAATATTTAATCACGAAAACTTTACAAACTATCGGATAAAGTCACTTTCGCATTTTAACGTCAGCATAATTTTATTTGTATATTAAAACTTTATGAACTAGTAAAAACACTGTACAAAGGTGGACTTAGTGCCATAAGCATTTTGTACCAGTCGACCTTAGGGTGGTGCACAGACAACATGGCGGGTGCAACTTATAGGAAAAATAAAAGGGGAAAAATACATTTGTTAATTCAAAGACATATATCCAAACATTTACAACGAAATTAAAAAAAAATACGAATTTACGCTATGAGGATTCTACTAACACCTTAAAGGACAACCGACTTGTTGCCGTCCTGATGTTCAGAGGGAGCGCATTCCAAACGAAGGTCGCCTGGAAAAAGGAAGAGGAGCGGATGGACCTAGAGCGGTGTGAGGGACATCGTAGAAGGCGATTATTGGTAGAGCGAAAATGAATTATATTTGTGAAGTTAAATAAGAGGGAGAAGGAGGTTTATAAAGGCCCTCAGCACTCTGTGCTGACGAATGAGTATCCGTTTTAATAATGATCGATGCGCGGATACGTACATCAGTGATCGGATAATCGGGCGCTTATATACCGAAAAAACTTCCCGTGAAAGACTAATATGGATATTCCTTTCTGAATAAATAAGTAGGAAATCCCGGGTTCCCGGGATTGAACAATTTTTGTAAGAACAACTATAACAATCAATGAAATTATAGCAGTGGTTATTTTGATTTAGTAGATTTAGTTTATTTTATTCAAAACAAATGGAATACCAATAAAAGCAAACCCATATCAAATAAAAAATAAAAAAAACATTTTAATGTGCACAATGTGGTGGTGTGGTGCGATATGTTGTATTTATTACAAGACTGTCCAAGAAAAGGAGACTAATATTTTTTGTTTGCATGTAACTTCTAAATGCCTGAACCGACTTAAAAGCGTATCCGTATTATACTTTCGTGGGAATAAAAGTGAAGTTTATGTATATTGGCGCCCGATTATCCGATCACTGGTAATCATACTTACGGAGGTTGAAAACAAATCGAATGCAGTAATTATTTATCTGTGTACTGAAACAGTCTAGTAGTTATTTGATAAAACTGTGATTTTTAGAAATAGTAGTTGTGAAACTTGGCTTTGTGCCCAAAACATTGTTGAGTAATTCACGTTCATTCTGTTAGATTCTCAGGGTTATCTTTCTTTCTTTCTTTGTTGATTAAAGTGAAAGATGAATGCATTGTGCTTTTCGGAAGTGCATTTATTTTTCAATTTTATTTAAAGTCAGCTATAAAGTACCTAGGTTGTTTTGTCATTGAACAGCATTTTTTTTTAATGATGGGAAATCATCAAATGACTTCTTCCGCTCTGGGTGGACCGGAAGGGCGTGTCAGACTCTTACTGACTAAAACCCATCCGTGTTCCTTCTAAAGCCCTTTGCGTTCCAGGGCCGCGGTGACTCTTTCGGACAAATTCCGCAACAGCCGCAGAAGTATTAAAATGAAATAATCACGATCAGTTATGCAGTAATACGCTAGTTCCAAGCGACTAGTATCAGTAAACTAGTCACTATTTGATAGATAGATATATAAAACATTAATTTGGTACAACAAGAAGTTAGTAAACGCAACACACCAAACCATAGTTTATTCACCCCTAAACACCCAGAACAGAGCTCTCACGAACAGACGTACAAGGAAACCCAACCAAAGATAATGATGTATTGTTTTAATTCCCGGTCCCGACAGACGTTGTCCTGTCCGAACGTTTGCTTTGTTTATGACGAAAAAATTTCGAAATTGATTTCAGCGCCACCTACCGGATCCAATTGAGAATCTAAACCATTCTCGAATCCCCTTGAATACACACAAAAATTTCATCAACATAGGTCCAGCCGTTTAGGAGGAGTTCAGTGATATACACACGTACACAAGAAATATATATATTAAGATGGATAGATGTGTGTACATAATTGTTAGATTAATAAATAAAGACGTAGAAGTAATACGACGAGCCTATTTTACACATCCAATTAGGTCAAGCGAAAGGTATTTGAGTAGATTTTTTAAATAAATTTCAAAAACCTTGAGACAAGACAAGAAGCATTAAAATATAGGTACATAAGAATTTCTTTATAAGTGTGAAACTATATTTTTTTGCGATTTTATGTTCAAATAACTAGGTGTTTATTAATGTATATTGTGATCAAATACCATTGTTAAAGTTTGTTATTTAATGAAATAAAATGGTTTTATTTTCTCACTGTGTCTTTAAAGATATAAGGAAGAATAGAAACTTTAACAATAAAGTATAATCCCTGTTGTCTGTAACTTAACGCGAAGCAATTGTCGTCAGTCTCCAGCAAGTCTTTAGGGACACAAACTTAGTTCTACAGTGTAACAGTTTCTGCTATGCAATGTTCCAGCAAACTCCTTCTGTCATAATCTTTTGCACACCCTGGAGAGTTACGTGAGATAAATATTCACTGCTTATCTCAACCCTAGAAAGATAGTCTGCGTGAAGTTGACGCTTGTTTTTACGAATTATTACTATATCTATCGTTTTTATAAAGCAAATCATATAAACGGTGCTTTTCATTGAGATAAATCTCACAAAATTTGTGACCAACAGTATAGCAACAGCAATATACACAGTATATAAATAACAGTATGGCAATATTCAATTCTCATAGAATCTTCATCAGCCACAATCACCATCACCACCATTTAGGGTTGAACTTCCAGGATGCAGCTGACCACAATTTTACATGATACGACTGCCTATCTGACTTGGAAGACCCAGCTACTTTATAGCAAACAATTTCCACCAGTACCTACTGCACTAAAATAAATACAAAATAACCGTCAAACAACCCTTCACTGCTGACTCCTGTACATGCAAAATGCTTAACGAAAATAAAAACAAGTTGATTCCCTGGGAAGCGACAAGCGCACCGCTTTATAAGGAGGTCTATAAACCGGAGCGGCGGCGGCGCGGGACGGCTCGCAAATGATCCGGTGTTCGGGGCCGCGGACAAAGCCATAGAGTAGGAAGACGCAGACGGTCAAAAGACGACAAGAATCAACGTTCACTCGGTCTCGAATAATGCATAGCGTTGTAATTCATATAATGGCATTTTTATGCTTTGGTTGAGATGGACAAATTGTATTTAGCTTTTTTATATTAAAGATTATTTATTATGTAGAAGAAAGTATGAGTTTGGGTAAAGTTTTTGTGCTTAGGGCCAATTCTACTGATTTAGTTCAAGAATACCCTAATTTTCCTTAATTTTCGACAGATTCGGACTGCGATGCGTATTCGAACTTTTTTTTTTTATATGAAACTGTACGTTATGCTTAGGAACGTCGATTAGATCGAGTAACTTTATCCTAACTATGTTTTTAAAATAAAACGCTAGTATTCAGCTATTTAGAGATATAGCTGACTACCAGCATTTTACTTGAAACGATTTCTTTTCTGAACTCTAAAACCAAGTTATAATAATCCTTTCATATATCGATCCACACCGAAAACAATAAAAAAATAAAGCAGCCAATCATGTCAACTGTCTTATTTCATAAATCACCAATGATTGTATTGTCCTCTTCACCAGGTGATAAATAATTTTCAATTTGGAAAGCCGTACTAATATTAAAATTAAATTAATGCAAAAGTAACTCACGCGTAGACCATATCCTGGAATAGGACAAAGTAACTCACGCGTAGACCATATCCTATAATAGGACAAAGGAACTCGCGCGTAGACCATATCCTAGAATAGGACAAAAGAACTCACGCGTAGACCATATCCTATAATAGGACAAAAGTACTCACGCGCAGACCATATCCTGGAATAGGACAAAGTAACTCACGCGTAGACCATATCCTATAATAGGACAAAGGAACTCGCGCGTAGACCATATCCTAGAATAGGACAAAGGATAATTTTCATCCCGGACTGAGTTTCCTTGGGATTTTCGACTTGACTTGTTTACTATTAACTTGACTATTAGCTTCATATGGCTTTGCCTGCGGAAAAAAGGTAGTAAATTAGTCAAGTTTAAATTTTCAGCTTGACTAAGAATAGTGAATCTTCTGTAAATATTTCTCTTGTGGCTACCACTTCCAGCCCGCATTGCGGGATCGTTTTTATGCACGTTACAATTTTCCCGCGGCCGAAACATGTGTTGTGGCCACAGCGGGACATTGGCGGCCCAAATGTTAGTGTTGTGCTAACCATGCTACCATTTTATATTTGGATTATTTGTGTGGTTGGCAACATGTGGTGACAGTGAGGGAAACTGTTGTATACCTGTAAAATCGATTATATGTACTGGAATTTTTGAAGAGAGGACTCTGCCTAGTTGAGGAATGAAAGAGGACCTATCAAAATATCGAACATTATTATTGCCACAACTTAACCTATCCGTGTTGGGGTGTGCCCTTAGCACCTTTAAACTTAGCCTTCTTTTTTGATGTGGTTGTATCAGATAGGCCTCAGAACGAGTCATGACATTTCTTCATTTCCACAACTTGTTGTGACCGTTTTCTAAAGTGCCACATCCCGAAAAACGCTTTGTGGCTGTTTTAAAGAAGCCGCAACACGTTGTGAGTGTTTTTTTCGCTCAATGAGCGTCTCCGATCTTTGCACTTAACATATATAAATTACTAGTTACCACCCACGGCTCCACCCGCAATAATGTCGGAAATTATCCCAAGGGAACATACTCCCGGGATGAAAAGTATCCTATGTGTTATTCCAGACTATAATCTACCACTGTGCCAAATTTCATCGAGATCCGTTCAGACGTGAAAGAGTAACAAAAATCCATCCATCCATCCACCCATCCATTTATACTTACAAACTTTCGCGTTTATAATATTAGTAGGATGTACATGTATTTACTCAATTCTAACCTAACTTTTGCTAAAAAGATCTGCACACTCACACGACGGTCTCTCGAAAAAGTATCACTTTGCGTCCAATCGTCAGTTTTTGACTGTTACGTTACAGGCACAAACAAAACTTAGGTCGATCGTCCTCTCGGGACCAACTGCGAGATTTACTTCTATGCCTTTTATACGAAGTAAATGTTGTCTAGAGAAAATGCCTAGTTTTAGGTTTTTGAGTTTCTGTTCCAAAGTGGGCTTCAGATTTTTATTTGATTGGCAATATTGGAATACGATCATGCAATAAAGACGGTCTGCGATTAGCAAAATACTCATATTCTAACCATATTTATGCTGCTGTTTTAAGGAGTAACTTAAGCCTGTTTTATTTAAGGTTCCGCGCAAAAAAATTAAAACCTATGTAAGCCTTTCATGCAGGCAAATCCGCGAGCAGACGCTAGTCCACAATAGAAATTGAAAACAAAATATACGCCCAGTAGACCGATGACTTTTAACATAAATTGAATTTAAGTACTTTAAGTTTTTTGAACCCATTGAGGAAACGACTTAGAATATTCTAATTGGAATATTCTTTCTATTCTATATTCTAAGTACCTACTTGTGAAAGAAACTTCCTCCATTCCAAACCACTCAGTCACCATGACGAATAAGCTGTTATAGAGGTATGCGGAATAGAGACTAAAGTCCCGCATACCTCCATTTTGAAAAGGGAGGATCCTCCGACCAGACGGTTGTTGTGTCTGGTGGGCAAGTGCCCAATAGTTGATATTCGGACTGTTGTGTCTGTTAATATCGCACGGAGAACTTTGCTTGCGCGATGCAGGATTTTGTTGGTGGTTCGTCGCTGACAGGATAGATGGCGTTGTGGTTCTTCTTGTTGCCGTACAAACGCTTCTTAGTTTTCCATGTGGCGGCATTGATGTCACTACACTGTCACTGTCAATTTGATTGATTCAATTGCGGAAATTACTTAAAATACAGCTGTTAGATTCTTGGCAAATGTCTTTCAAAACTGGTACAGCTTCATCGCAATTTTAAGCCTCGGCGCAAATGGGCCACCGACCACAGCCACAGATGGCTGTCGCGCACCACGTCCTTTGGTACCGCACAAACAATGGTGTTCGGTGGCTGCCACGAGTGGTCGGTGTCCGCCACTAGAACAGATATCGAGCTGTGGTATCGAGTATCTTCATAAATGAGTGGCGACTGTCGGTGTTTTTAAGTAGCGAGTGGCCGCCACCGGTAACATGTCGCGGACACTGAGTCACGAGTGACCGCAACGGTGTCGTGTCGCGGACACTGAGTTGCGAGTGAACGCCATTCGCAGCACGTGTGCGGTGATTCCATACAAAACGTGTTAAAATCATGTAAACAGCTTGTCACCAGCCACCGGTGGCTGTGATCGGTGGCCCGATTGCGCGGAGCCTAAATGAAGGCTTTATTCAGGCGGCCATTTTAAATACGGATCCACATTTGTGATATTCTACTGGTTGTATATTAAAATGAGAAACTTACAACATGTTGTGTAAAATTAGCATCAGATGAAGAGTAAGCAGATTTCAAATTGAATTATAACATGTTACACGGCTATCTGCTACCAAAATTAAATGTTGCTTGTCCTTTTTCCCAGGGCAGCGTCCAACGATATCTTTGTTTTACTAAGATCTTCGGGTTCAGTGTGTCAAAATAAAAACCGGCCAAGTGCAAGTGTTCGGACTTGCTGACGGAGGGTTCCGTGGCATAAACTGAAAAAACCACGTATCTTGTATGAAACTCCAATTTAGGCAATAGGAATACACACTGTGTGAACATTCCAACTATCTACCTATAACGGTTCATGAGATACAGTCCGCTGATTGACAGATGGACGCATGAACGGACGGATATTGGCGGCTTACAAATAGGGTTCCGTTTGTTACCCTTGCACAGAACCTTTAGGATCACTCGACGTGCATGTTAAGCCAATCTGTTGATTAAGCCGATCTTTCCATGTAAAAATGTAATTTATTAAAAAGTATTCGATTACATTCGTTTAATCAAGACCTATCAATAACCTCATGTCGATTACGACCTCAACGAAACCGTAATCTGAAACCAACATTATTATCAATAATGAATGTATTGACTATTTTGTATTCAGCACTCGTCGAATAATATTTTTTCGGTCTTATAGCTTCAGCAATAAGATTGAAAATTCGTCGAGCAATAACTTTCAGACATTTCTGACAGAATGTTTCTGTGCTGTTTACGTGGTAAATAAAGTAAATAACACTGTTTTTAAGAGACTCCGATTTCGACCAGATAATTATAATGTTAATTTTATGAAATTATTGTTGGCTATGTTTGTGCACAGAGTGACAAACTACATACAACGTGCAAGTGAACAAACTTTGTCATTGCAGCCGAGGCGGTTTGCTACGGCGTAGCTCGTTCTGTGCTACGGCGTAGCTCGTTCTGTGCTACGGCATAGCTCATTCTATGCTACGGCATAGCTCGTTCTGTGCTACGGCGTAGCTCGTTCTGTGCTACGGCATAGCTCGTTCTGTGCTACGTCGTAGCTCATCCTCGAGCTGTGGCATTGATTGACAATAGTTTTCAGTACCCCAGTCTGAGGAACTATTCTAATTTTTTGTTAAAATCTTATGTCTGTTGTCTGAATATTTTTGTGTAAATGTAATATATTGATTGTTACAGAGAAAATAATGCGACTGAATGGGCTTTTTATACCATTGTATTTTTCGTGTTTAACTACGCCGAAGCCCGCACCGTGGTACGATTGCATATTCACTTGAAACCCAGACCATTAAGAGAACTATTTTCTATGTTTATGTCAAACATTAGTCTGTTCAATTGTTGTTAATAAAGCCTCTATAATTAGAAAACTAATGAAACAGTGTGTCATTTTATACTTTTCATATTACATCCTGTATAATTAAACAATTAAATATGCGTGTGTGAATTAACGACCACAGAGCAAAATAAACAGTGGAACCAGCTAATCAGTAATCACCTCACTGTGTGTTTATCTCAATTAGATCAGTTCTATACAAACTACTGCAAACAATTGCTTATTTGATTTATGAATTAAATTCATTACACACCTATATTGGATACCTGCCTAATGAGATTTATGGATTAATTAAATTAAACAAAAAAATAATAACGCATTTTAAATAGCAAATTATTTGGATTAGTAAGTCAAAATCTTCTTAGTTTTGAACCGCACGCTTTGAAGCACAGGACACACATTTATTAAACACATGTACAAATGGCGGTCTTATCGCACAAGGCAATCTCTTACTTTCCATCCACTTCTCACTTTAATTTCTTCGAAGGATAAAGCAGAGGTTTACAAAATTGAACAATTATCTTGCATTTCAAATTGGTGGCCAGTTTACCATCAACGGGTCACAATCTATCCTCCGGGCTATTACAGAAACATTACAGATAAAAAACCCAATAACACTTTACCCGACACGGTAGTCGAACACAGGACTTTATGCTCAGCAGTCGTACCCGAAAACCACTCAGCAAACAAGGCAGTTAAACATTTAATGTTTCGCTATCTTTGACACTAAAATAAAAGCTATTTAAGTTACAGGCACAATAAATAAAAAAATAAAAACAGTGTTTTTTTTAAATTACTGGTTGTCTTGCTTTTGACCGCAATCTCAGTTTATGGAAAGTTATGATGTGGTCGACGATGGAGCACGCTTGCCTAGAAGTAACCTATTCACTGTTGATTTAAAGACCCCAGGTTGTAGCTATCAGGAAACACAGACTTTAGCAAGGAATTCTACTACTTAGCTGTACGGACAATTAAAGTATTGAGCAACCTACTTAAACAAAACGTTTCCAGTATCTTTATGATAATGACCACACTTAAAACAGTCCCTCTAAATGAATAAGACATGGCGACCGCACTTGCGAGTACGTTTGAACATCGTAAATTAATGCCGACGTGAATTATAATATACTAGGTAATAACTTAGACCCTGGCTTTAAACTGGGCCCTCTGAAGTGACCATAAAGATCTTTGGAGCCTGCTGTATGATTCAGATATTAAATTGAAGTGAGGTGCTAAAACTGAACATGTACACATCTCTTAATTTTTTTCTGATTGCCTAACCAGTCTACTGGATGGTACTGGTATAAAATATTTTCCGCAATTTGCCATTCCTGAGACGAAGTAGTGATGGCACTAATTTTCAAGCAGTTGAGTACACATAGAAAGTGTTGCTAAAACTTATTAAGTCAACTGCCGCTAATAAATAAAAGAGGTCACAATTCATCTTTTATAGCGGCATTTGACTGAAACAAATTCGTAAATAGTCATGCTTTCAGAAAATAATATTTGAATTCTATTCTAAATGACGCTTGTTCAAAAAAGTGTCCTTGTCTAAACTGCAAAAACAAATAAAATTACGATTTGCAAAGAATCTAATTATGGTTGGCGCCAAATAAATTTACAATAAAGGACATTGACCTTTCCCTTATAAAAGCTCTTCGTAGGTAAATTATGAATGGTTATTCTTTACTAAAAAATGTTAAGGATCTCGATAGATGTTGATTCAGGACAGCTTTATATCTTTTTTCCGATTTTGGAATTAACAATCAAAAAAATAGTAGCCGGGTCAATGACCGCTATTGCAAGTTTATTTGGCGTCAACTATAGTTTCTTATATCGAGCACACAGAAATACTACAACTACTGCTACCTTATCGAAAAACAGTTGCTAATAGTCTGTAAAGTAAAATTTTATTGGAAAAAAAGTACAAGAAGACATTCCCATACTCCAGCAAAAAGATGGCACACCTACTCTCATAGTATTCCAGCTCCATAGATTAGTAGCGCATGAGTTATGCTTCTAGGTATTATTACCACACAGTACTAGGTATTATCACAGAGTACCAGGTATTACCACAGAGTACTACGGATTATAGTGGCTCACCTGGCTCTCTGCTAGTACTGAAAGGTACTTAATTTAGGTAGGTACCTACGTATAAGAGCTAGGTGCTAATGGACGATTAATTTAATTTATTGATCCTTCTGCTGAAATTAGGGATTGTGGGTTTTTGGTAGTTAGAAAGGTAGCTTTTAAAGAGTTTTAGTTATTTAAATAATTGGTTCGTTCATGATCATGGAAGCCTTGTGCTACCCGTTCTACCCTTTATAAGTCAAGACTTAATTGACTTAACTGTAACACATGCGTGCTTAACTTGACGACATTATTGTTTTCCATCACGTGTTGGAACTGAGGAATGATTTTATTGTGAAAAAAAATAATAGTGCTGTACGACTTGAATAGCTCCGCTTCCTACACTGAAATTATGAGTTTTCAAACATTACTGTAGGACTCCAGCAATTGCAAAAAAATGTATGTTTTTTCTTTTTGTTCTTAAACAAAATCATCGGGCATTAATCCTCTAAAATCCCTACTTACCGGTAGAAATACATCTTCTTCCCGACAGCTTTAAACCGATTTCCTCGCAGACTTCAACCGTTTCCCCACAATTATTTAAAGTCCATTCTTTCGGAAACATTCGAAAGCGACAAAACTTTGCATCTTCAAGGAAACGAGACAAAATGGAAGTCTACTGAGCTTCCAACTGTAAACGGATTTAACTTCGATTCGTATAGATTTTCTAAGAAAAACGTCATTCTCGAATAAGATGCTTGGAACAAAGCTGAATTATCATAAGTTCAAAACAATTTTAAACTGCTTTAAATGATAGGTATTTGAACGGAGAAAAGGAGAATGATTTTTGATTGAAACTTGGCCACAAAGCACGTTCCATTCTTCAAATAAAACGAAACGCAGTTTCTTAATTGTATAAACTAAACATAAAACAGCTGACACCCGTTTGAAGAAGACAAGAATATCTCGGTTACTATGCAGTCTGCACGGGATTGGAACAAAGTCTAGTTGAAAATCACCGTTACATAAGCTATTTCTTAAAGTTGAAAATCCTAATCACAGAAACTAAAAATAAAAATAAATTTATAAATGAAAATGAAAATTTGGACAAAAAGTCAATAAATAAAACATTAATAACTATTCAATAAATATTTGATTACAATAATTTATAAAGAGATCATTTTTACTTGTTTTGAGACAATATATAGATTCAAGTAGGTTACAGTCAAAGCAGTCAATAATAATATAATCGCCAAGTAAGCCCTGATCCTCAAGCTCTAAGAAAACCAGACTGCATACCCCAAGCTGTCTAATATAGCTGTGTTCGCGCAGAATTAGGCTGACACAAACAAATGTATTCTGTGAGAGCGTTGCAGAGTTCCATCTCAGCACACGCCGTCATAATTTTACAATTAAACGAGAATGCTGGTATGCATTTCTGAACTACAAGATGGTGGATATTGCTTACGAAGAATGAGCTGAGCTGCCTTGCCTCATATGCATTTAACTAAACGTTGACTTTCCAAACGTGACAGGTTTCTAAAAGGATCCTCATTAAGAGGTGTGTTAGTTCGCAGGCAAAATATAGTTTATTTTTATACTTCCTTTTGCTAGCGGTAATAGACAGATTTTCAGGAAAAAAAAATGTTCATTACCGTTTCCAGGCTCCCATCTATCTCTATACCAAAATTTATCAAAATCGTTTCAACAATTTAGGCGGGAATGCGTTACAAACAAACAAACTCACTTTCGTATTAACATTAATTAGGATTGTTAAGCTTTTGCGGTGATTCGTTTGTTATTAAAATGGTTTTTGTGACATCAAAACGAACTGTGTAAGATATACACAAAAAATATAGTAGTATGTAGCTACTACAGCTGCATACATTTCTAAAATTATTACCCTAAGGATAATTTTAGAAATCATAGACAAAGAATATTCTTTGTTCTTTTAAAGGAGGAGGTTCTCAATTCGTTTGTGTATTTTTTTGTTTCTTTGTTTTGCGATCATTCCGGCAATTATGAATTGATTTAGATGATTCTCTTTTTATTCGGAAGCCTATACTCTTGAGGTGGTCTTATTAGTACCAAATCAGAATCTAATGATGGGATCCTAGGGAAATTTAGGGCAACCCTCAAATTTTAAAGGCGCGTACATTGTTTTTCATATACTTTCTGAAGCAAATCAGGTAATTGTGCCTGGTAATCAAGATCTCATCTTGCTGAGCTTATGATGGAAGGTATAAGTCAGGATCTGATGCTGGGATCCCAGGAAAAATGGTTGTTCATCGGTATTTTCACCCATTGTCAACAGATTTGGATGATTCTTCTTTTGTTTGGAATAGTATTTTCCAAACTGGCCCCATTTCAATTTGGTGATGATCTGATGAGGGATTTCGGAGGTAGGCAACGGAACTCTTCAATACATGATAGCAAATCTCCCGGGATTGCTGAAATTGCATGTCTGTTTATTGATTACACCAGTTCGTAACATAACATCACGCCGGTATGCTGTGAAGTTGTACGCAGATGTTAACAAGTCAACCTGAATTAACATTTTTTTGGGGTTATCTGTTCGGGCATTACTTTATTGTTTATTAACAGATCTTGATGATTCTTTTTGCATTGGCTTTTTTGTTAATCAAGTCATGGTCTAACCGTATTGCGTTAACGCAGTAATTGATTTCATTAATTTATCAAACATTCAAAAACTAAGTATTTCACACAATAAAATTGCAATAAGAAGAATAACACAGAACTCGACATTTTCCAGTAAACTGAAGTAGAATAAATAACACTCCAAATAACTTTCACAAAATTTCAACAAGATGTTACCCAGTCTAAATTATTATGAGCGTTAATAACACTTACCTTCCGTATTTCGGTACATTGCAAGCTATTCTTTAAGGACGTTTCTCCTGTACGTGACTTCTACACTTCATGTTGTATTAAGCTGGTAACTCACTAGAGTGTACAAGCTCAAACATGTTGCGAAATCCCGGGATTTATCTTATTGGGTTTTGAAATTACGTTGGTCAAGCTGCAGTAATCTAATAAGTTACAATCAATGTTGGCAATGCGTTTCATTTTGACAATTTATTATATTTAATGGGTTATTTTCGTTGCCAAGCAGAAGTTTTCAAACATCATCCTGCCGAGCTTTTTTCCCAACTATATTGGGGTCGGCTTTCAGTCAAACCGGATTCAGCTGAATACCAGTATTTTAAGTGGAGCGGCTGCCTACAGACCTCCACAACACATTAACTGGATAAAACGGTACTTCTTGGCAAGACTGGAGTCAGATTTACTAACTTCTGAAAATCCGTAACGACTGCCAAAGATCTACAAACCGCCAAAACAAACGGCTCAACGTGCTTTCCGAGGCACGGAGGAAATTCGGTATGTTAAGATGGTCACCCATTCACAGACCAACCTTGGCAAGCGTAGCTTAACCTCGAAGATCAAGTCATACGGCTTTTCGTATTTCTTTTAAACCAACTTATTTACTCCCGATGGTGATTATGTGTTTACCCAATCAACTGTAACATTGTAGACATTATTGTGATTAGATAATAAAACCGAATCGAACTAGAAAAGCTATTAGTTTTATTGAGTTATAAAGTTCCCTTGGGAGCAACTAAGTGCGGTAAGTTATGGCCCTACGTGAGACTAACTTGTACAAACGCTCGTTATAATAGATATCTTTACAAGTAAGAAAAAATACATGTTTTTCTTTTTTTTGAAACTCTCGGCGCGTGGGGTCCGAGTGCTTATAACTTGTTTAAAGATCTGTCAAGACGCTTATTTGACACTTCACGTGACTCAAGGGCTGGCTTTTACCTTGGACCGAAAGATAAGCACTGCCATACAACGTGGCAACGCTGCCAGCCTTTTGGGTACATTACCAGTGGCCAGTGATGCGGAAGAATTTTTCGACGCAATATTTTAGATTATTTTTAGTTTTACTTAGAGTTTCTGGAGAGGTTGTGGAGGTCTGGTAGGCAGCCACCTCAAGTAAAATACTGGTATTCAACTGAACGTGGTTTGACTGGAAGCCAGGTAATGTACTTATTTTTTATTTTTGTCAAAATTCTGTTCTTTGTTTCTTTATAACTTTTTTGAATAATGGTTGCTCGCCGTCGGCAGGTCCTGCGACTCTCGACGCCCGGGCGTCTTTTTCTGTTTCGGCCACTGGGGGATGGGGGGGTGAGGTTTGTATCTTCCTCACGCGCCCGCCTCCTCCTTCGCTAGCATTACTGCTTCGCAGAAGGAGGTAACTGCTTCCCATGCCTCCTCGCTCCAGACCGTGGACTGAAACAGGGCAGGTCTCTACCGTATGCTCCACGGTGTCCTCCGGGAGTTCATTCGCTGATAGAACGACACTGGGTCCAGAGCCTCTATTGGCACCACCTAAGCGAGATGTCCTCTTCTTTAAAAACATACATAACTTATGATGTTGATGAAAACGTAATTTTAAAGTTAATTTATCTAATGTCGGAAAACAGAAGTATTTTGACAGTCGTAAGGACCTGACGCCTCAGTGCTGCTACCTAGAGCACCTCATTAAAAGAATCCTCATTTAAGGCAATATTAAAATTGATTTAATTTCGGCTTGCCGCAAAATGTCATTAAGCTTTTTCCAATACCAATAAATTATTAATATCCATTCCGTCTAAGGTACTAATATGACTCAGAATAAGGAATACTTGAAATGAATCGGAATACTGGGGTGTCATGGAATTTACATTTTTCCAATATTATCGGGTATGCGCGAAGGGGGGGGGGGTAGGGAGGGATTGTTAAATAAATCGTTATTGCTAGAAAGGAACGTGCCTTACAGTTGAAAGGGTTGTTGATATGTATGTGATAAGAGATGTTATTCTGTTAGTAGGTACCCACATCGTTTTATTATAATTTGGGCAGTGAAAGTACAAAAAGTGTCTATTTATTTGGTACTAGAAATCAGCGTCAATATACACACTGTTCAAAATGACCTAAACAACCATGAAAATTAATGTTAATATTATTAATTAATATTGAAAATTAATGTTAATATTATTAATTAATATTGAAAATTAATGTTAATATTATTAATAAATATTGAAAATTAATGTTAATATTATTAGTTAATAAAAAGAATTAATATTAACTCAATGAAACATAGAATGTTTCAGAATGAAGACAGTATATAGAGGTATGCGGTACAGAGAGTAAAGTCCCGCATACCTGCATTGAAATGGGAGGATCCTCCGACCAGACGGTTGTTGTGTCTGGTGGCAACTGCCCGATAGTTAATATTCGGACTGTTGTACATATTCAAATTGCACGGAGAACTTTTCTTGCGCGATGCAGGATTTCGTTGTTAGATCGTCGTAGATGGCGCTGCGGTTCTTTTTGTTGCCGTACAAATTTGGTTTTTAGTTTTTAATGTGGCGGGATTGATACCGCTACAAGTACACGACAACAGCTGTCATTCTAACAAGAACTTTATCTAATTGAGATTATGTTTAATTTTCTTAGTTATTGAGATCATTTTGAACAGTCTGTTGGTCCAATATTGTTGACGCTGACTGTACAAGAGTAATTTTTTTTTTTTTTTTAGTAGTACAGCCTCAAAGGCTGAAATATTTATTCAAAAATAATAATAATAATAATTTATTTATTTCTTACCACAAATAACAGAGAAAAATAAATATTAGATATATGTATTATCAATACCGTAAGGTAAAATGAATTGGGCCACTCTGCAAAAAACAAGGTGTGTACCTTAATTGTTTGCAAATAAATTATTAATATTCGATAACTTTTTTTTTTAAGGATGGGAAATCATCAAATGACTTCTTCCGCTCTGGGTGGAGCGGAAGGGTGTGTCAGACTCTTACTGACTAAAATCCATCCGTGTTCCTTCTAAAGCACTTAGCGTTCCAGGGCCGCGGAGACTCTTTCGAACAAATTCCGCAACAATATTCAATAACTTGAAAATGCGAACTGGCAAGAAGGATATCCCTGCCAACAGATCTTCGCTAGATTACTTTCCAAAAAAAAAATGTTAAAAATTTAGTAATAACTTCACTCCAACCAAAGTCAGAAAAATTAAATACCTACTGAGTTCCAATACTTCTCATTTTTAAGCAACGTTCACATTCGCATGTCAATCGTAATCTATCAAACATGTATAAAAATTAAGGCTTCTTTGGTTGCGACTGACGTGTGTGACCCTCTGGAACACAATAACTACAGCAATAAGTTCCAAAATATCATCAAATTCCAGATTCCGACAAAGCATTTCCGATGCATTTTTCTCGTCACGTCTAGCAATAAGATCGTAGCGAGATCGGATAGCGACACGTACAGTTGATTTTGATAGCATTGTCTGATTCCGTCAACATTGTGAGGCCATCATAATGTCGGCCTTTATTTTTTTTTAAGGACGGGAAATCATGACATTCTTCCGCTCTGGGTGGAGTGAAAGGGCGTATCAGACTCTTACTGACTAAAACCCATCCGTGTTCCTTCTAAAGCTCTTTTCGTTCCAGGGCCGCGGTGACTCTTTCGAACAAATTCCGCAACCCTGGCAGGCTCTGGCCCTAGCAGGCCCCGTCTTCTATGCTGACATCTCTTTGAGGCGCGCGTGAAACACAACGCGCCATCGACGCGGGCCTGGTGTTGATCCGACGGCGAGCTACCCAACGCTTGCCGTCCGCAGGCCCGCGTCTACGGTGGCCGGGGATCGCCCTGCGACTCCCGACGCCCGGGGCGTCTTCTTAATCATAATATCGGCCTGCATGACTGTACACCATTGTAGAGCAATAGTGTAGCTAGCGACCTGCCCCGGCTGGCACGGGTAATATTTACTGATGTGCGCCCGAAAATCTCTTTTTGGACACTTCGCAAAACATTAACATTTCTACACCATTTAGAATTTGAGAGAGGAAGCTTATCTGCCTTGCCTTTCCCAACTGTGCTGAGGTCAGCTTCCAGTCAAAACGGATTCAGTTGAATACCAGTATTTTACGTGGAGCGACTGCCTACCAGACCTCGACGGAAATGTTACCAATTTTAAAACCACAATGTAGATCCTCGAACTTCCTAACTGATTTAAACGTAACTGCAAAACGCGGTTTATTGGCATAGACAGCCTATAATTTTCCCGGTGCTGGGACACCAGCTTCCTCACTGTGAGGCTGCAATACAGAACGCAGGAAAAGAGGGAACCTTCGGTAACTATGGTGACTCAAAGGCGGCACTGCACACTGTCACGAACCAGGGTTCCCTCTACGCCCTTGCACCACTGCAAGAGCGAATCAATAACACAGGCACAGTGCTTCGAATTTGGGTTCTAGCAGATCTTCGGTGTCCTTGCGATTGAGAGCTGTAGTGATGAAATAAATTACACAAATTAAAGCGTCTACGTTCGAACTCACGACTCACAACTAAGTAAGTCCTAGTCGTGGTCACCTCTAGGCTGCCAATGTTTTCTCCTCAACATTTTTTGGAGGAAAAAAATGTACGTCACGCCTGTATTCCCCGAAGTATTAGGCAGTTTGTTTGTATGTTCTAGTTCCATGTAGTAGAAGGCGAGTCTATCAGGTTCTTTTTGTTGCCGTACAAATTTCGCTCCTTAGTTTTTCATGTGGCGGCAATGATGCCGCTACAACAGGATACTTTTCATCCCGGGAGTATGTTCTCTTGGGATAAATTTTGACATTTACGCGAGCGGAGCCGCAAGCAGCAGCTAGTTTCACATAATTATTTTATCTGTAAATATTTTGTCATCAGTTATTTTGTGGACGGCCCCAAATCAGTATATTGAGTCGTGTAAGGGTGAATTTTTATTCACTTCAACGTTTTACATAAACAAAAGTCTATGAAGAGGCATATTTCATTATTTTTTAGCTCTAAAACAACGGGGTGTCTCGTGTTTTTTGTGTGAAGAATACCAACTGCGACGCGGCCCACGCGAGCCCCCAATGATCGTTTCACACTTTAAGTGGCAGTACAGTAGTGATATACATGCTCCAACTAGTTACCCATTGGTTAACAATTATAGGCACCTTCATTATGTTAATGTACTGTCAACAAAGCTATTTGGTATGCAGGCAGCTAACTTGGTACTATTTTTAAACAATGTTGTGAGTGTGCTGAATAGACAATTATTGTACACCACATTCGTAAGTATGTCATAAGCTTGAAAAGTTATAATAAACACATTAGAAATAAATATTGGCAGCGTACTGGAAAAAATAATATTTTTGCCTATTTACTTACTACTGTTCAGTTGTACTATGCTTACCTGTTGTACTTTCTTGATCAATGTTTAGATTGGCCAACAATCAAATAAATAACACCTAGTTTAAAACTATGTATTTGTTAATTATTTTTTTTTTTAAGTTAAACGGTTTTATTGAAAATAAAGATTAAAATGATGTAGACAATGCACTAAAAGCTAAAAAATAATCATCTACTAGTCATCACACCACTCTCCTCATCAATCTAGGGCATTGATCAGACAATAAAAAGTTTAATAAACAAACAGGGCAAGCTATATAAAACTGTTTAAAAACAAATAAATAAACAAACAGGGCAAGCTAAATAAAACCGTTTAAAAACAAATAAATAAACAAACAGGGCAAGCTACATAAAACCGTTTAATAAAAAACAATCGGTCGACAAACGCACTTTAATGGGTAACTACGGATAAAAAATATCGCCCTAAGTGATAATGCTTTTCAGTTGCTACATTTTTACCAGAAAAATGAAGCCTTAAAACAGTCAGACAAAATATAGAACTACTCCCAAGTTAGTAGTAAGATTAAAGTTTTCAGTATTCCTCATGAAAGTAGAAAAGTTCTTAGAAAGGAAGTAAAATGAAACATAACTCACAAACTACGCAGTTTAAATTAGGCTACGGTTAAATATTAGAAAACTTTTCGTTTGAGTTATTTTCGTTTAGTTAGCATACCTTTCTCTTGGTAGGAGGTCAAAAAGACATCCGGTTACACAAGAACCAAAGGTGATTTGAAAAACTGACTCTGTCTTTTCCCAACTATATTGGAGTCGGCGACTAGCTTTTTTTCCCGTCCCCGTAGGAATTTCCCATTTCCGTACCCTATAGCCTTCCTCATGTGTCAATGTGGCTATCATATACAAAGAGAATTTTCCAAATCCAACTGGTAGTTCCAGAGATTAGCGCGTTGTAACAAACAAACTCTTCATCTTGATTATATTAGTATAGTGTATGTGTGTGTGAGTGTGTATTTCACTAAATATGTGGTGCCTTGTACTAAAATAAGACGTTGTCCGATTCACACTGTTGCGTAATGCTTACAGGTTGCATAGCAACGGACTTATGAATTATCTAGCTTCTGTCAGCGGCTTCACCCGCGGTGACGGTCGGAAATTATCCCAGGGGAACATACTCCCAGGATAAAAAGTATCCTATGGGTTATTTCAGGCCATCCATTTCCATCTATTTCTGTGCCAAATTTCATTTAGATCCGCTCAGCCGTTCATATTCATATTTATTTATTGCGTTCCACAAGATAAAACAAGATGTTTACAAAGCTTCGAGCTAAGAGCCGTTGTAGCCCCTGTAAGGGCACAGCAAACATTATTGTTACCACTACTACTATTAGCTATTTCTTAAAGTTAAATATCTTAAACAAAAAAAAACAAAATAAAAATAAATTTATACCTACATGAAAATGAAAATTCGGATAAAAAGTCACCTTTAAGAATGACAGACACCGAGACAATATTGTTGCAATAATTTATTGTAATAGACAGCAACTTTAAAATTCTCCTTTCAAACGACACAAAAAGTCCACATTTTCGTACTTATTACGAAAAAGTTATGTTTCCATCTTCTTCTGGTAATTTATTTTCCAGACTTTTCTTTTACATTGTACTCGAACTTCAATTTATTTTTTTTGTAGTCCGTTCTTTACGATTTTGCCATAATATTGTACCGCATAAAAGAATCATAAATTATTGAGTACCGGGAAAAAGTGAGCATTTTACAAATTTTGCGAAAAATATGGGCTTCCATATAATCTCGCCTGAAAAAGCTTTGCCCTCATAAATATTGACACTAGTGTTATTTTACTATATTTACATTTTTTTTTTTTGCTTTTTCATTAAATTATATTCGTTGTTTATTAGTTCTATAAATTCTGTTCTATCAATGGTTGATTTCTACGTACCTAATAAATCCAATTTATTTTGAATTTTCAATCTAAAGTTTGTAAGTGTACCCATTACTCTCTAGATGGAAAACATTTTATTATTATTACTGGTCAAAATAACCAAGGATTTCTTCACACAAGGATTTTTGTAGAAGTGCGTTAAGCAGTTCGGTTCGATGGCCAAATATTAACAGCCTTATTTGTCTATTTTCAAGGTTAAGCAACATCTACCGAGGTCGGTTCTCGGATAACTGACCATCTATTACATATCGAGAATCCTCCGTGCCTCCGAAAGCGCTTTAAGCCATTGATCCCGGCTGTCATGTTTAGATAAACAATAAACAGGTACATAAACATTTAATGGAATCTCCTTCACATTGTGACATTGATAACTCTGAACGCAGCTGCGCCATCTTGTAATATTCAGTGCTATTGTATACACAAGGGACTCGTCCCTTAACAATATCTATGCTAATTCTACTTCCTGATATGAATTTTTATTGACTCAGGTGTGTTTTTAATTTTTTGGTATTTTCTTTTGATATTTCTTTCTGTTTGCTTTTAAAATAACCACAGAGATCGAAATCTGTAACAGGGAAAATGCAGAACTTGCAGAATAGATCATCTATGGGGCCAAAAGCTTCTGGATTGGACGCGTACAGGCAGACGCTACGTTTGAAGGCCTCCTACAAGAAGCCCTCGAGAATCCGCTGGACGGTCGATGTGGCGATGCATTGTGGAGTTATATATGGCATTTTATAGTGACAAAAATCTTGAAACTAGCATTAAATTAAACTTAAATTAAATGTGTACCTAATGCTCTTTGACTGTGTTATAAATGTTGCTTTTTTATATTTTGACATTAAATGTATTTTTTTTTTTAGAATATTGTTAGGGACTTTGTTCTGTTTAAATATGTAAAGCAAGTTTTTTTTTTGTATGATTGAATTATGTTGCTTTTTTGTGTACCTGTTGTGTAAATGTTTCGACACAAATGTATTTTTGTTAAGAAATAAATAACTTGAACTTGACCGGCAATGTGTAGAGACGGCAGCACTATTAAAATGAGTGACACCGAAAATGCGTTGCGAACACAATGCAATGCCAGCTGACAAGCATTTAATAACAAAAATGACTGGAGTAAAAACTCAAAAAGGTACAGAAACTGTCGTTTTTGTACGTTATTTAACGAATAGTCATCATCATCTATCCAGTCAAACCAGATTCAGCTGAATACCAGTATTTTACGTGGAGCGGCTGCCTACCAGACCTCCACAACCCATTAACTGGGTAACACGGTACTCCTTGGCAACACTGGTGTCAGATTATCTGACTTCTGACTATCTGTAACAACTGCCAAAGATCTACAAATAACCAACGGCTTAACGTGCTTTCCGAGGCATGGAGGAGTCTCGGTATGTAAAGGTGGTCACTCATCCTCCGACCAACCTCGGCACGCGTTGCTTAACCTTGAAGATTGACCCGTGCGGCTGTTATTATTTAGCTGTTTGTTTTTATTTTTTATTTAACGAATAGTAAAGTAAATAATATTAGGTTTACATGCTTGGTCTGTATGTACTCGTATAATATTGGTATATATAAAAAAACTGTTGATGCCACCTTTTGCATGGAAGCCAAGATGTCTTCGTTTTCTGTGCCAAATACCAACTCTTAATCTAGTTGAGATGAGGTATTCTACAAATCAATAATTACCTTTATTTGATTGATTTTTAGTATTCAGTATCTCAGTAAACAACTTAATTTAAAACCCATTCAATTCAATTCAATTAAATTTATTCATTAACAAGTCACATTGTGTTTGAAATTATTTTTTAGATTAAACATTACACTACGCAACAACACACAAACACAACATAACATACACACACATACACAACAACACACTACACTTACACAATTACGTTTTATAAACTGTCAACATAGTATTTTTACATTAATAACAATATTATTCAATGTCGACTCACGACCACACACACACACACATTTACATTAACGACTTGGAGTCTAACTATGAAGAAAGAACAGAAATAATACAATCTATTTAGCTTATAACACGCGCGGAACCCTTCCGTCATTCATTGATGGTATTTATATGTACCTAACATATAAATACCATCAATGAATGACGGAAGGGTTCTGCTAATGAAAAGATCTCCTTTCTTTATTGACCAATACCTTTGAAAGAGATTCTAAACGTGCTCTTCAGTCCTTTGGGTCAACATAATATTTCCACGAAAAATATTGGTCCAATATCAAACCAAGCATCAAATCCTATCAATGCAAATACCAAATGGACCATATCTACTCAAATATACAGGGGGTGCAAAATGTATCGCCGGGACTGAAAACCGGAGTACCGCGATGGATCGTAAAAGTTGCTGAAGAATTTCCTTTCAGGCAGTGATATATTGAATGTTCCGGGCCGCATCGGAACCGGATGGGATGCTCTTTCCGAATTGTACGGTTTTGCTTTATATTTCTCTTTTAAAGTGCTGTTTTTGTTTGGTTTTTGTGGTGTTAATGGGTGGAGAATGAAAAGGGCGGATGGTGCGGAATATTGGGGAGTTTTTTTTTAGGTAGTAAGTGCCGTACCATGTGTGTTTGTACCTTTTGAAGCAGGCATTATTGTAGATCGTATTTGCGAAATCTTTTTTAACCGAATTCTAAAAAGGAGGAGGTTCTCAATTTGGTTGTATTTTTTTTGTTTGTTACCTCATAACTCCGTCATTTATAAACCGATTTGAAAATTATTTTATATTGTGAAAGGACAACATACTTTCCAATTGGTCTTATTTTTTTTTATTTGAAATTTCATCAAAATCAGTTCAGTAGTTTGGTTTTTAAATCATAATAGCTGGAAAAAAATTCATACAAGTGAACGGAACTGTGTATTTTGCTTTCCTGTGTCTTCTACAAAAAATGAAAAATTAAAAAAAAATGTGATTTGGTTGTTTTTTCATTATTTGACTCCGTCTTCCGAAAAAAAGTTATTTTATACTTTGTAGTGTTTTTTATTTGGAAGTAAGTTATATTTTTTGTTATTTTTTTTTTTAATCGGAACTTAATTGTTTTAATGGATGTTTGGTTGTTTGGTCTCATGTCTTTTTTAGGAAAGTTCCTCGTTTCAGTCAGCCGTCTATCTAAATTTCAAACTATTTCGGTCCACAGTAAAATGTGGGTCTTTGATTCCGAAAGCAGGTGCTCAATAATTTATACCCATCCAGTAATATTTAGTCTATTAATCTCAAATACATTTTATAGGAAACTCTTTTATTACGATTTCGTTCCCCAAGGCCTCCAGCCCGTCGGAAGTCGTCGCGAGCACCGGATATTAATGTTACGGTGGATTGGAGGTAGGCAGACGTACAAGTCCCTGAACAGTAAGCCATGTTACGAATGTTACATTGACTTGAAGGGTTAATATGGTGTTTTGGCCAAAGCTGTCATTAAACTTGTTGAAGTTTTTTCCAGGCAGGGTTGCGATATTTGTACGAAAGAGTCACCGCGGCCCTGGAACGTAAAGGGCTTTAGAAGGAACACGGATGGGTTTTAGTCAGTAACAGTCTGACACGCCCTTCCGCTCCACCCAGAGCGGAAGCGGATATCCCATCCTTAAAAAAAAGATAGGAATAGAATACTAATAATATTAGGAGCAAAAATCGCGGGCAAAATCTAATTTTTTAAGTGAAAACTTCTTTAGCGGCGTTGTGCACTTTTTGGGATGGGTAAAAAATGTTAAACTCGCGTCAGGACACGTGACCTGATCGAAAATTCGTAAGACGGAGGGAGAGTAGACCGCCGGCGCGGCATAGGAGAGGAAGTAATATCCTCCTCTCTTTCTAGCACGCGGCGAAAATGTATGCCTCAATGCATGTGTCGTAGGATAATTTGATACTTCGAATCTTCGCGAAAATCCTAGGGGTTTTGCGAAAACGCGGATAATTAGACATAGGCGAAAAATTATCAAATCTTACTGGACAAAGTCAGGATTTTTGCGAAAATACTCGTTACTATAGTAAGATTTGATGTGCTCAACACTGATTGGCTACAATTTTGCTGGCTGACTTCTAATTGGTTCCTAGTTAATAACGTGCGGCAACAAATGATTGACATTTAAGACGTCAACCAATCAGAGACGATCTCTTATTGAACGCGCTGACCGACCAATCAGCGTTCTTATTTCATAACAGCCAGCGTTTCGTTTCGCAATATTGCTATAATAACGAGTATTTTCGCAAAAATCCTGACTTTGTCCAGTAAGATTTGATAATTTTTCGCCTATGTCTAATTATCCGCGTTTTCGCAAAACCCCTAGGATTTTCGCGAAGATTCGAAGTATCAAATTATCCTACGACACATGCATATGCAATTCGTGCGAAATTATTCCCTAACCATTCCAAAATATCAAAATTGCACAACGTTAATGTTCAAGTTTTCACTTCTGCCGGCATTCCCGGAGTGCAACCCGTTGTTTTTTTCTAATAAACCATTTTTGAAGAGCACAGGCACTTTCGAAATTAGCTTCCAACTCGACTGATTAGCTGAATATGAACTATACACCATAGAAGTGCCATAACATCAAGTAGGAAACGTAAAAGGTTTCATGGTGCATGCTCGGCGTAGATTTTGCCACGTAGCGTTCATTTAGCGTTCATAACTTTTACCTTATTAACTGGTGTACCTGTAAATACTAGTGTACCTTATATTTACTGTGCTGCTACCTCTAGTTCCTGCACGCTTTCTTTAGTTTAGATTCAGACGTTACTTGGTAGTAACGTCTAGTTAGCTGGTGCTAAACCTAATCTATTGAATATAATCTGTGTCTGCGTTTTTGCAAATACAACATGTACACACAACTAAGGCAATTCTGAACCAGACTAAAATCTGCATAGGACCATCGTATTTGAATCAACCCAACTGGTAAACGTTTCAAGGCACTGTGGTGCTTTTATTACTGGCCTTGGCTGTATGCAAGCAGTTTACAAGTTTATAAGATAGCACAATACTAAAACGTAAAAAGGTGCAAGCTGCATTGTCTCGTAACAATCCTTTATTCAATTCTCACCAACTCTGAAGCCCGAAATGATAAAGCGAGTCTCCCAGCTGCAAACTGGAGGCAAGTATTAAAATATACAATCTAAGTACCACTTAAAATGATTTGTGAACAAGTCGAAGTTGTGTTTAATGAAATTCAGTTTTCCGACTTGGCCCAAGTTTCTCAGCCAAACTTCAGCGAGTGGTGTAAGAGGAACTTGTGTTACGGAATAATAGCGGGATTGTGTTGATCTAGTTACTCGAATTTAGTAGATAAAGTAGGTTTTGTTTTAACGAAGTCACGGCGACGTTTAATTCAGGTACTCCAGTTTAAATTGGTCTTCCATGGAGCTAATAATTCAGTTAAACCAATCTAGCACTTCCCCGCGACTTCTGTAAAAAAAAATAATCCTTATTTTCACCTTCTTACAAAATTTGCGGAATTTGTTCGAAAAAGTCACCGCGGCCCTGGAACGCAAAGGGCTTTAGAAGGAACACGGATGGGTTTTAGTCAGTAAGAGTCTGACACGCCCTTCCACGGACGGTGGCGGAACATTTGTTGAGTGACAGTGTCAAAATATTCTCTTACGTTTAAAAATAAAAACAATTTATTTTTCACAAAAACTTTATTACCAAAAGACAACAATAAATGCAAATCGCAAGTGACATTATTAGCAAGTGATATTGTGGTGTGTACAACATACAAAAACCAGTAAAAACCGTGGTTCAAAGTTACCTACCCGATACACGTAAATAAACACAAACATTTTTTGCGTAGTTACTGTAAATATTATATAACCTAGTTTCAGTGTGTGCAAGTCTTTGCGTTGTAGCGGTGTGTCGACTTATGGTGTCACAACTTGCCATAACACTGTGATAACTGCCATAAACGCGTTACTGAAAACAGCGCCATCTATTGGTCACCGAACGGACTGCATTATCGATCAACTGGTTAACGAGATCAAATTTCAATATGGTTAAGTGTGGTGGCTGCGGTAAATTCCTTACGTCGTCTGATGCGGCTAAATGCGACCAATGCCGATCTTGGTACCATAGGCAGTGCGTTGGAATCAAGAAAACCGGCTCTTTAACGTCTCCTTGGCAGTGCCCGGAATGCGAGAAAAACCTGGTGCGGGACAACCGTTCCGAAACACCAGTTAGAGGGCGTGCAGATGCACTACAGGAGGACAGTATGTTGGCTGATCTCATAGGCACGAGTCCTACAAATACTGCCACTACCGCTTCTGATGCTGCTCAGGTACTCACCCAAAACATCAGAACTGAATTAAGAAAATTTAAAGAGGATTGTATTAAAACGGTGCGCAGTGAGTTTCAGTTACTGCGCGACGATCTGGCGGATTTGAGATCCTCATTGCAGTCCACAAATGACCGTATGAGCTCTTTGGAGGAAAGAGTGGTGGCTATTGAGAGTAAAAACCGGTCGAGCCCCAGGTGTCATCAGATGTGAACCAGTTAATTGCCCAATTGCGAAATGATTTAAATGACCGCGATCAGGAGCTTCTTGCTACTGAGATACAGATCTCAAACTTGCCAGAGACGAGCGGTGAAAACCCCATACATACAGCAATGCTTGTGGCGTCTAAGATTGGAGTGGAGGTCGAGGCTCGCGATATTGCGAGTGCCGATCGTATTGGTGGTAGACGCATCAATGCAACGCAGCCAGTGCCGGTGGAGTCCCGCCCGCGCTTTCTCGTCGTGCACTTCGCGCGCCGTGACCTAAGGAACGAGATGCTGGAAGCCGCACGAGTACGTCGTGGCTTGACTTCTGCTGATCTCGGGATGCCCGGTACGCCAGCGCGTTTTTACGTCAACGAGCGCCTTACGAAACAAAATCGTGAGTTGTTTCGAATGGCGCGGGAGGCTGGGGGTAGGCTCGGTTGGCAGTTTGTATGGTGCAAACGCGGACGTATTCTCGCCCGTCACAAACCCGGGGACGCCGCTTTCCAAATCCGCTGCGAGGCTGATATACAGCGTATTTTTGAACCCTTATCTGTACCGGTTACTGTCGGCTAGAGGTTGTCCTACAGATGATTTATTTATAACTGTAATTTCTAGCCTTAATATTTATGTGTTTGTCTGTTTTAATGTTAACTTTAAGTTCTATGTTTTAAACATACCCATGACGTGTATATTATTGCACTCATGGTTCTTTAAGTATATTATGTTAATTGAAACATCTGTATTTGTTGATCGTATTTCGTTAAGTGTAGCTAATGTTTGTGTCACGGCGGCTCAACTCACTGGACTCGTAAACCGGTTTCATTACATTCTGATAATATTACAGATAGATAACAGAAAAAAAAAGGTGGTACCACCCCCAGGTCGACGGCGCGTTGTGTTTCACGCGCGCCTCAAAGAGATGTCAACATAGGAGATGGGGCCCGCTAGGGCCAAAGCCTACCAGGGTTGCGGAATTTGTTCGAAAGAGTCCCCGCGGCCCTGGAACGCAAAGGGCTTTAGAAGGAACATGGATGGGTTTTAGTCAGTAAGAGTCTGACACGCCCTTCCACTTCACCCAGAGCGGAAGAAGTCATTTGATGATTCCCCATCCTTAAAACAAAAAAAGGGTGTTACTTATCCATTCTACCATCGATCGATCGATTGGTGTCAATCGATCGATGGTAGAATGTATAAGTCGACGTAGATTGATAGTTTCTACTACACCAATCGATCCATCGTCGATCGATGGTAGAATGAATTAGTCAACGTCGATTGATAGTTTTTACTTCTTTCTTTGAACAGCCAAAGCCACCACACGAATCGATCAACGTCGACCGATATCGATTGAAAGCATCGATCGACAATGTCACAGTTTCGAGTTTCGGCTGGTCGTTGAAATGTCAGTTAGTTTCTCTTTTATGTATAGGGTAAACTTGCCTAATTCGTACCCCTTAAGAGAAAACCATCATATTTAGAAAATTAGAAAAGATAAATTAGTTTCAATTAAAAGTAATTTTAGTTTGCTAAATGCTTTATTAGTTCTATAATCAAATTTAAAATAAATCTTATAAACTTCTCAAAAATAAACAATTAAAAAAAAAACTAAAAAAGTACGATTTAAGACTATTCATCCCAAATCGTACTGCTATATCCTTAATTCGTACTTTGAGATCTATTCATTGGTATACAGTATTGAGAATCAGCATCATAATCAACAATGTGTTATTAAAACAAGTAGTAATTCTTAACAAATTCGACGGATGGTCTTCGCCAATTCTCGGCAATCATCGCAGTTATAATCTTTGGTTTTTTTATTGGTTCCTGCACAAAGTTCATGCACCCACGTTTCACATTGTGTGCACTGGAACGCCTTTTAAAGCAAGCCTTTTAAATGTCGTCTAAATGTCGGTTTTGGCATTTTAAATACACGACAAACTTCTTTGAATTTTAAATCCCCATTATTATATTTTTTAATCGCTTCTTGCATATCTTCTTTACTCCAAGAATAATATTTTCTTTTTATCATGGCGTTCTAAAATAGAAAATAATTATGTTTAATATATTTTTATCTTTTGTGGTTATTTTTCCTATCAATAATATCATAAAAAAAAAACTTATCATAAACAGTTTAAGAATTGGTAAATTATCAAATACAGATTCATAAATAGTTTTCCTAAATCGTACCAGTACGTTTTAAGAATTTAACTCGAGTACGAAATAGGAGCAAGAGACAAACAAATTTTAAATTTACCGCCAAAAAAATTGACAACTGTTACGAGTTTGATAACACGTCAGATGAATTTGCAAAGATACACAAGAATACGTGTCAAATCGTAAAATAGATTATACACGAACTTATTTGAATAAAACTCTTACGAAATGTGTAAAAATATTACAACAATAGTTGAAAAAAAATTACTTTTTCAATATTTTTGTCGAGAGCAGCTTCACAGGTGTCATCTGTCAGGTGGTGAAATGGCCGACTGTTATTTCTATTTTTTGGCACTAAAGGCGCTGATAGCTGTTACCAAAGCCGAGTTTTAAGTGGAGTACGATTTTGGCGTAAGTACGAATTAGGCAAGTTTACCCTATATATATGTATATATAGAAGAAGAAGATAGAATATAAAAACGTAAGTGGAGACAAAACCAATATCAGCTGGTTTTTTCTTCTATTGAAACTCCATATCTCGTATCTCCTATCGTACTCCTATCACTGACGTACGGTGAATACTTCTATCCGGAAAAGTAAACATTATTATTTGCAAATTATAACCAGTATTCTCTGAACGCAATCCTAGATCAAAGGCATCTCGGGAGCTCAATCAGCAGAATAAACAACGAATATCAACGCGATACATTTGTATAAGTATTCATAACATCACAAAATAGATAAGGTACAGAAGGTCGTCTCTATACAGCGAACGAATACACATGCACAATTGCACACATAGACGTACTTTACGTACAGCCAAGTGACGTTTGATATCAAGGTACGGACGCATAAACCAGCAAAGATATACACTTCGGTAATTTTTGTGTTCCCGAGTTAATACGAACGTCGAGCTACACAAACACAGAGGTAAAGCTTTTACGAGTAAGTGTTGTATCAATCAATCAATCAAAATTCATTATTTCAAATGGACTATTTACAGGCACTTTTGAATTGTCAAGGTCTTTCAGACAAATAGATGAAACTAGTTCTGCGATAAGAGCAGCAAGTTGTTCTGCACCAAAACACGCTCACCGATCCTATCTCGAGCGTGGCAGTTGCACTTTCCAAAAAGTAGATCCTATGGAGAAGAACGTGCTAGAAACTCCATGGACACTCTTTTATATCACTGTTTACAAAATCATGATTATATTAGTTTTGAAATAATAAATGCGTAGATAAGAAGAAAGAAGACAACAAACACACACACACACACACACAATCAACACAACACACAATACACATACAATCTTCGTAATGCTTGAACTAGGGCACCTATTCTTCAGCCGGGGATTGCGGAAGTCGCATACGTTCCCGCGATCGCCGGCGTAGGTGGAAGATGGAACACCGGGGTGGTTTTAGTCAGTAAGAGTCTGACAGACCCCTCCACCCGCCCCAGGGTGGAGGATTTCCATGAGGATTTCCCCCCGAGATCGAAAAAAAAAAAGTGCACCTATTCTTGCCCGTGTGTTTGACGAAGTTTTCTCTCTTCCAGCATACCTTATCCAGTCGCAGATCGTCATTTATACCGATTTTATTGTAATTACATAGTGTAGAGAGGTTTCATCATATCGCGTTCGTATTTCCGAAAACTAACGATGATACCCGAAGCCCGGGATATCTTTTCGAGTCTATGTGTTTGTGGTTTTCGCTAGTCGTAGACTTAACCTTCTGTAACTTTCTATTCTGTTTCGGTATCACCGCTCAGGGAATACAGTTATCAATACTGACTACAAACGACAAGATATTGTGAATAATGGGACATTATTTACGTGAATTACGTCCCGATGCGATACTGTTTCTGATTGTGGTTTGAATATTGTTTAATTTGGTTTATTGCTGTGGGTTTCCGCTTTAGATTATATTGTTTAACTGAATTGAAACTAGATCAAATAAGCAGTACCTCTTAAGGGCTCATTGTACTCATTATTATGAACAACTTTCACTATGGGACCAACACGGAAACCGTTAAATCGACTGCCCCATGCAGTTTTTTGCGCATAACTCGACTGATTTTTTTTTTACGATTTCGGGGTTGGTCCTTTAGTAAAAGTTGTTCATAATTATGAGTACAATGACACCTTAAGAGATATTGCGTTTATTCTGTTACACGTTGTATAATCTATCTATATCTATACTAATAATGAAGCTGACGAGTTTGTTTGTTTATTTGAACGCGCTAATCTCTGAAACAACCAGTCGGGTTCGTAAAAATATTTTTGTATATGATAGCCACATTCATGAGGAAGGCTATACGGGAACGGGAAAAAACGGAATATGCGTGAACGAAGTTGTGGGCAAAAGCAAGTTTAATTGCAACATTTTTTTTGTCGGTAATATTAAGTCGGTTATAAAACAATTTAAATGCATCAGGTGTGATATATGTAAGAATATCCACAGCAACAGCCTCGTAATGTAAAGTTTTCAAAGCCGAGACTAAACTTTTTTATGCTGCCATTATCTGTGGCAAACTTCTTCTTTGAAGACGATGGCACGCCACTTTTCGCGGATAATAGATGCAGCACTATATTACAAGTTTCTAAGCAAACGGTGTATATGTCGCAGCCAAATAGCTTAATCAGCCGTTTAATTGATTGCCTAGCCTTTTCATTTAACTGCACCGATTTTTCAGCGACCTAAGTGACATCTTTGGTTCAATATCGTTTCAAGACTTGCTTTTAATGAAACGACAGATTGAGCTAGTTGACTGCGACATATACACTGTTGAGTGCAAATAGAGCATATAGCTTAATAATAACAGCCACATGGGTCAATCTACGAGGTTAAGCAACGCTTGTCCAAATTGGTTTGTGGATCGGTGATCATCTATCACATACCAATACCTCGTGCTTCGGAGAGCACGTTAAGTCGTTGGTCCCAGCTGCATTTTCTACTCGTATAGTCAGAAGTAAGAGAAGATGGATGGATTGTGTTAGGAGTGATATGGAAGAAAAGGGAATTAGTGATCGCGTGACGGCTGACAGGACAGAATGGAAGAAAAAAACTGGTTGCACCGACCCCAAGTAACATGGGATAAGGGCAGGAAGATGTTGATGATGAAAGTCAGAAGTAAGTAGGTATGTATGTAACTCGGGCTGGTTTCCGCAACTCCACGACAAAGCACGTATTCTGCGTGCAGGTGGGACAAATGTGTCATTCGATCCACCCCAGCTCCACAAGAAAGGCCAGCAACGCCTTGGTGTTACCAACTATCCCACAGAGGGTACTAGGGTTTCCGAAGTACTTAGCCCTGTAATCAGCGACTACCGGGCAGCTTAGTAGCAGGTGTGCTGCTGTCTCGTCCTCCTTCATGCAGGCTCTGCAGAGTGGGCTGTCAGTGACTCCTATGACATAGAGGTATTTATTAAAAGACCCATGGCTACTTGTGACGGCTGTGACTGTACGCAACTGCTGTTTAGTAAGTCTTAGGGCTTTTTTCGTGAAACGGCCGGAAAGTAAGTAGGTAAATACTGTCAGATTTTGTTCTTACAATTCAGTGAAACATAATCTTTGGATAAATGTCGCACCGTGATAACAATACAATGCAAATTTCGTCCCCATATAGCAGAATTTGGCCACTTCATGATGTCGTCGACCATTTCATGAAAAATCTGACTTCTTTATAACGTGGTTTTAAGGTTTTTACCTTTTTTTTTTAAAGATGGGAATTCATCAAATGACTTCTTCTGCTCTGGGTGGAGCGGAAGGGCGTGTTAGACTCTTACTGATTAAAACCCACCCGTGTTCCTCCTAATGCCCTTTGCGTTCGAACAAATTCCGCAAACCTGGCAATGTTTTTTAGCTACCAATGTATTTTATAGTTTTTGTTTCTCTAATGTGTTCTAATGATTTAAGTAAGAACATTTGTTGTTCCAAATAAATGTTTTATCTACCCATCTACGTCTTGCAAAGACAGAATATCGCTACAGTCTATTTGTAGTTATGTTGAATATTATCTCTTCCTGCTTCGCCGAGGCTGAGAATAGCTCTATCACTTATCATTAGACCGTTGTGTTTAGTCGACAAATCGATGGCTCTCCGCATTTAACGAGCCTACAAGGCTGAAAGTATGAGCACAGTTTATTTTCCAGATGTGAATCACGAAAACTATTCTGCTAGAATTAGGAAGGATGCAATTGAGAAGTCTTTGTCTTTTAAAATAAAAATAACTGGCCGACCGCCCAAGCTAGCAGATATATGTATGTTAAAAGTACATACATTTGACTGGCCTGTTGGTCGAGTGGTTAGTGACCCTGACTGCTAAACCGGAGGTCGTGGGTTCGATTTCCACCAAGGACAAATCTTTGTGTGATGAGCATGATTATTCGTTCTGTGTCTGGGTGTAATTTGTCTATAATTTGTATATATTTAGAATTATATAAGTATGTTTATCAGTTGTCTGGTTGCCATAGCACAGGCTCTGCCTAGTTTGGGATCGGATGACCGTGTGTGAGTTGTCCCAAGATGTGAACAAAAAAAAATACATACACTACTAACTTCATTTTTTTACTGAAAAAGTAAGCAAGGTCTGGAATGCCATAACTAAGTACTACTACTAATATTTACTTATCTCGGCTCAAAATACCAACAGAACTATATACTTGAAAATTTAGTAACAACAGACTATGTCATACAAAACAAAGGTTAGATTCGATTGCAATCCCTACTATTTTCAGAGCCTTTTTTAACAAAAATGGTCATTTTAAAATCAACTTAAAGTACTCAACACTAAATAGTAGTAGATAGTTAAGTTGTGGCAATGTATTGAAATTATCTGGAATTATGTATAGGTACCTATAAATGAAAATAATCGAAGAAAACCTAGACGGGTAAGTAATAGATGATATAACAACAAAATCTCTAATATATATATATACATATATATAGATATATAATTTTCTTTAATATAACGATTAGTTAATATAATAAACGATTGATATAATTTTAAAGTAACTCATTTTTATAAGCATAACACACATTAAATATAAAATCATTTGACATTCCACTCAAAAGATATAAAACATAACTAGTAACTGATTACCACCTGCGCTAAGATAGTTCGACGGAGCCCTATTTCTGGGTGGTTTAAAAAAAAATAACCACGAAGGCTAATGCGCTAGCCTTCTAACCTAACCTATCCGAGTCGGGGTACTCTGAGTTGGGGTGTTAACCATAATGACGTTTTTTATATATATTAAACGTTAGACCAAATGATTTGCGATTACATAAACGTGATATCAAACAACGTTATACTAAATAAGGTTTAGAAGAAATAAATGTTTTATGTAAAGAAATTATACCAATAGTTGGTATCTCACGTTGATTATATCTTATGAACGATAATAAAATGAAATTAGACCAAATGAGTTTATACGTTATGAAACGCACCCAACCTAGATTCATATTTTTAGAAAACCTTCAAAGCAGCTTTCAATATCAGAATCTATCGGATATTCGCACATGGTCGCCTCTTGAATCCTTAAGAGGAAAAAACGGGATATAAAAATATATCCCAGAAACAACGTGGATGAAATATTTTCCAATTTAATGATAGCCTTGGGAGCAATAGAAATATAATAGAATCAGTTCTACATATTTTGATATGGGTTTTATGTTCTGAGAACTTGAGAAAGGAATTTCAGAAAATTGGCAAATGATTTATTAGTGGGTCAAATATATTTGCTGAATTTCAGATCTTACCTTGACATGGCTGTTGTTAATTTGGTTGATTAACATGGTTGTTAATTCAACTGGTGAGCGTGGGGTCCTGGGTTCGAAACTTTTTTTTACGAGAATTTCTGCTAAGTTATTGCCTTGTTAAAAAAGATACAATGACGCACACATCATCATCATCTGCCTAGCCTTTTCCCAACTATATTGGGATCGGCTTCCAGTCAAACCGGGTGCCTACCAGACCTCCAAAACCCATTAACTGAGTAACGCGGTACTTCTTGGCAAGACTGGAGTCAGATTTACTGGCTTCTGGCAATCCGTAACGACTGCCAAAGATCTACAAATGACAGCCGGGACCAACGGCTTAACGTGCTTTCCGAGGCACGGACGAAACTCGGTATGTTAAGATGGTCACCCCCCATCCACAGACCGACCTTCGCAAGCGTTGCTTAACCTTGATCAACCCGTGCGGCTGTTATTATTTAGCCACAAGCTAAAATGCTTAAAAATCTTGTGCGCTACTTTTGTCAACCTTATGCAAGTCATTATCAAAGTATTTTGTAAAGGCTTTTTTTACTCAACTACCCCAGAAGGAGGGTTATGTTTTTCGAGAGTATTTCACGTCCTGTAAGCAACAGTCTTAATCTCGCTATCTCTCTACATTGCGCTCATTAGTATTTCTTTCTCTGCTCAATTTCCCGCAAGTTTCACAAGAAAGACAACCGCCAAGTGATCTGCGTAACTTCCTTCCAACTTGACTTTACTCCGGTATACCGCAAACCTGGTATACGCTTAACTATGAGAGCGTCTTTTTATACGTGCACTTTGTAGACTAGCTACACGCAGTGGACCGTCAGTGCCCTGCGGGTCCAATATATTATATTATATTCTTTCAAGTTGCTGATGGGATTGCCTCGCTACTGCAGTGCGTCAGCGATGTTGGCTGAAGCTCAAATGGACGGGTTTAACGCCATTATACGTAAGGGAGCAGCATCGCTGATACGAAGGGCGAGGGGCAGTCCCAACATCTACCTGAGTGTAATTGCAGACTACATCCATAGTCCTATTTGGAGGCATTGGATTGGGCTGCAGATATTGTAGGCTGACTTGCGTTTTTAGCTCTGATTTGTTGTATGTTTGAATTACTAACATAGTTTTAAGTTATCTTGACTACTAACTCTTCTGAAATAAATATTAATTAATTAGATATTTAGGAATCCGAACGTCCACAACAAAATATGGAAACCTTTTGTATTATTTTATGATGGTAATAATCAAATGACTTCTTCCCCTTTGGGTGGAGTGGAAGGGCGTGTCAGACTCTTACTAACTAAAACCTATCCGTGTTCCTTCTAAAGACCTTTGCGTTCCAGGGCCGCGGTGACTCTTTCGAAAAAAATCCGCAACCCTGGCAGGCTCTGGGTCTAGCGGGCCCCGTCTCCTCGTCTCTCGAGAATTGATCGTAAAGTGTATCAATTTCATAATTTTAAGTTGGGTAGATAGTAAATTAATAAAGATATTATTTAATTTTGTACGTCGATCAATTTTGCCCTTGTAGGCAACGGTTTGTAAGAATCAATACTTAATCAAAGATATTCCATGAAGCCTTTTTGGGATAGGTGACATTATAAAGGAGACCTGATAACCCAACCTGCGGTTTGGCAACAAGTTTATTCAAGCAAAGTAAACAGGGCTACTTTACGACTGGAAAAAAGAAATAAAAAAGAGGTTTTACGTCGAAAGATTTCGAAGTGTAAATACATAAGTAAACAAGTACTGGGTATTGTCACATGTGGGGATTTTATATAGTATGCGTATATAACGTACAAGTGAATATAAACTTGTTTTGATATTAGAGGGGTCAAAATGAACTGCCTCCTTTTCTTTTCAACATACATGAAGTCACACTTCTTTCTCAGAAGGATAGGTATAAACTACAGAAAGCGATTGCTTGCCACGATCCTAACTTACTCCTTTTGCTACGTAAACGTTCATACACGGTCAAACACATACGCTGGTTATTAGTACATGTACACACTTGAGGGCCCACTTAGAAGTCGTAAAACCATTATGATTCTGGAATGAGAGAGAATCGAAGCTATACAGGATGAAAAGCACTTGTACGTCGACAAAAAGAACCGCAACGCCATCTATCCTGTCAGCGATGAACTACCAACAAAATCCTGCATCGCGCAAGCAAAGTTCGACATGCGATTTTAACATGTACAATAGTCCGAATATCAACTATCGGGCAGTTGCCCACCAGGCACAATAACCGTCTGGTCGGAGAATCCTCCATTTTGAATGGAGGTTTGCGGGACTTTACTCTCTGTTCCGCATACCTCTATAGTACTATTCTTTTCTTACGACGGAATCATGATGACATGACTGACAAATGCTTGCACTGTCTGACAGGTCCACTCAACTGTGTGGCTCTTTCTTCAAAAGACCACCTCATATATAAACCTTCATGGGTCTCTTGCGGTTTAACAACAACATCATTTAGATTCAATGTCTTTAGTAGTATATATACCTAATTTTTTGCATGAACAATTTCAATATTTATAACGATTATTTTGTAAACATTTATTGATTGAAAGAGTGTCCATGGAGTTTCTTCAACTAGCTTCATGTTTTCCGAACCGACCTTAACAATTCAAAAGTGCCTTTAAATGGCTTATCACACTTATATATCACACTTCACACTAATATTACAAAGGCGTAAGTTTGTGAGTGTGTGTGTATGTTTGTTACTTCTCACGCGCAAACGGCTGGACTGATTTAGATGAAATTTTACAAGTATAAAGATTGTTTGAGTCCCGGGAAAGGACATAGGATAGTTTTTATCCCGGGAGTGTGTTCCCTTGGGATAATTTTCGACATTCAAGCGGGCGGAGCCGCGGGCGACATCAAATTTTAAATAAAAGCTTTGATTTGATTTGATTTGAAAAATGTCATTCAAAACCAATAATATCCTTTAAATGCGTATTTTTTATTTGAACTAATTTGAACAGATTTACAAGGTATTCAATTAAGTACCTGTTCTAGCTATTTTCCTGCCTTTAGTTTCCGAAATGACCGAATACACATGTGTATTTGCTCTGAGAAAATATTCACGCAAATTGTTTAAGTCAACAAGCTATATTCGAGGAACTGAGATGTTTCAATATTTAAACAATATGCAGGTATTATGGCCCAGTAACTTTTCTAGAAATTCTAGTGACTTTTAGAAAAAGCATAGTTTTATAATATCAACTATATTTTTGTACATAGCCTCGCGACTTTATAAGTATTTAGAAGTTCATAATATATTTTTCCACCTCATTTACTAACGTTAAAGAAGCGTTCATTCTTGATTTATTAATATAGATTCTTTGCATTCGATATTTATTTATCCGGATCTAATGCTCGAGTTAGACAGTCAACCAAGGGATTTTTTTTTAGTATTTTTTTTTCCTCGTTTTTTTACAGATATAGAGGTATAGTAAAAAACTTATTCTAATACCTTGAAATCCTTTCGGAATAATACAAACCACTGGTCCTAATTAAACATGTTTGAGACCGAATCAAAGTGATCAATTCTCAAACAAATTCTAGCTGTAATCTACCCCAAGATTCACATCTATTTCCACCCCAAAAACTGTCAAAAACAAATCACGTTCCGAAAATTCATACAACACCTGTCACCCACTATTTTATCCCGAAAATCCTGATTGAGATCCTCAGAATTCCATTCAGGGTCTTAATCCCAAAATCCAAGTCCCATTTTCACTGTGGCTATCGCCGAAGTTGTACTAGGAGCCCATAACTCGAAGCAAGTTACTTTGAATATTTTGAACGTGTTACTTTAGGCTTTGCGAACGAAATTCCAATCAACTGGTCCAGTGATTTTGGGTCAATTTGCTTTAAACTTGGTGGAGTGTAGTGGTCTTGATTAACATGTGTCACACTGGAAGTCAGTTAAGAAAGTTTTGGAAGTTAGATGATGTTTTAAAAGACATTATGATATTTACAATGGTTTCAGATAATAGCTAGAATAAACCTAGGTTCAGCTGTTGAGATGTGAGTTATTAATAAACATCAAAAATCATCACACAGAGTAAAGGCCTGTTTCACGAGGTCCAAATAGCCACTACTTACTGAATGAATTCAAAGATGGGTTCAAAATTTGTTTTTTTTTTAATGTTGCCCCACACTAGGAATTTCTCCTGTATCGTGGGTGCGTTGAGACATATAAACTCACATACACAAACAGCCAGACCCGGAAAAATTATTATAAAAATAAAATATAAATATCTGTTAAGTATGTTAACAGGGGTGTCACGGGCCTAAACTCATTATTTTATAACTTCAAGTAGGAGTAATAAGTTGACAGGATATAGTGATGATCTACTTTCAACTATCAGCATTTTATTTTCGTTGATTTGGCCAACTCTAATCTTATTGTAAAGACTTCAAGTCAGAGGGCCAATATTCTAAAAATAATTAAGCTAAGTTGGCATTCAAATGTTAAATGATATTAAATTGTAAGTAGGTTACATAACACTTTTACACGTATTTTTTATTGGTAATTTTAAATTAGATGAGGCCGGTGTTTCCTAGCTGACTACCCTTAGAAGAAATACCGAAACAAACTCTGAGGTCAAAGTCTCTTTTAAAGCCCATACAATCGTACTGGTCAAATCATAATAATGTTCTTTTTTTTTTAAATGTGGTTTTGCTCTTGACTCTAGTCTAGGTCATAGATGACAGGGACAAAGTCGACGATCGAAGAAGCCTGTTCACTCTAATTTTGTAGAGATTAGGGTTGTATGCGTTCGGAAAAACAGACGCAGGCAGAGAGTTCCACTCCTTTGCTGTGCGTATTATAAAAGACGTTTGAAAACGTTTAGTGCGAATTGGTGGAATAGCAACAAGTTAGGGACGGTAACTTGCAGTGCATCTAGATGTCCGGTAGTAGAAGGGGGCCTGTGGGATGAAGTCGTGGAGTTCCTGGACACTCTCCCCGAAGTACAAGCATCCACCAGTTTTACGTCGCCAATGAGACTTTTAGCTCTGCGTTCCACCAATGTTATTCGCAAACTGTCAAAAATATATGGAAATTGAGGCTTTTTCGACAGATTATTGCTTAAAAAAGAGTAGAATTGACCCTCTTTTCAAACTCAAAGACCATTTCTGAAAGGTGTCGACCTCAATATTCCGATCTTATTCGATAAAAATATCGTTTAGTTCCTTTCAACAAATCCTTTACCGTGCGTTCCACAAGGAATATCTCGGTACATTCGTATTCAGAACTCGCAAGAATTTAAATATGAAACTCAATACTGTTACTTGGAGTTTATCATAAATGGCAACAAGCCAGCTTTGTTGTGAATAATGTCCGAACTACAGATACTTTTCAGTAAAATACCGTCAAACTTACTTCCGTGATTCCTGTACAATTCAGTATTCATATCTTACTACCTAAAAAAAATAGTTTAAAAAACTAAAAAAACAAGCTTTTATAGAAAAATCCAACTAAAAACAGACGATAAAATTTAATAAATTTGATTAAGAATAATGTAAAAAATAAATGAATGTACATTATTGTTAAAAAGCGTGGGGTGCATTTAAAGTGAAGATATTATCAAAGTGATGATTCTTCTACTCATTATCTGTCAATAAAATGTTTATAACTATTGACACTATGGACCATGAATAAAAGCGTGTTAATATTATAAATGCGAAATTTTGTATGTTTGTTTGTTACTCAATCACGTCAGAACGACTGAACGGATCTTGATGAAATTTGGCACGGAGGTAGATTATAGTCTGGAATAACATATTGGATACTATTTTTTATATCGAGAGTATGTTCCCTTGGGATAATTTTGACAATCACGCGGGCGGAGCCGCGGGCGGCAGCTAGTTATTCATATTTTGTTTAGAGTAGAAAATTAGTAGTTACATTTCTGACCCCAAAAAAGAATTATACCTGAACTACATTTATTAGAATCGATAACCATTTTTACCCGACTACCCAAGAAGGAGAGTAATGTTTTACGTGAGTATGTGTTTGAAAAATAAGACGACGTGAGGTAAGAAAGGTTGTATTTTGTCGAGGTACGGTTTGTACGTGTCAAAATAAAGGGCTTGTGAAGACAGTGCTAGAAGTGTAACTCACTATAATGTAGGAAAAAAAAACTTAAGTATGAAAACGCAAAAAAAAAACTACTTAAAGTTTTGAACTTTAAGTATTTTTTTTTTGCGTTTGATACTTAAGTTTTTTACCTAGTAGTAAGTCACTTACCTGTAAGTCACTTTTCAAGCAGCCTAATGCAGTTGCTGGCATTTTTTCTAGTTCAATCACAGATTTGATGTTGCCGAACTGTTTGATCGGTTGATAAATAGTTATTCTGTGACGATGCGTACGCATCTTCATACATCACTATGTGTACCATAGTGCACATAGTCAAGCCTTTGACTATGTGCACAATGGTACACTCTTAAATAAACTTGAAGCATATGGAATCAGAGGAAATGTCAAAAATCTAATAAAATCTTACTTACTTAACAGAACTCAAATAACACATGTAAACCAAATCAATATGAAAAGTAAACATGAAGTTGTATATCAGTCCTCAGAACGTATAGTTTCGTTTGATGTGCCACAGGGGAGTGTTTTGGGGCCTCCTTTATTTATATTATACATAAATGATCTACCGAAAGGCATTCCTCAATCTCTGACACTATTTGCCGATGAATAGCACCATAACGATACCTTGTAAAAGTGTTGATACTTATGAAAGTGACATAAACTACTCTATAAATTTAATGGTAAATTGGCTGGATGATAATAACTTAAAAATTAACCTAACTAAAGCTAAATTTCAATGTATGGATTTTTCAAAATATGACGAATTTACTTTGTGACGAATGTACAATAACCCATACATTTTAATCAACGGATCAATTGTAAGAGTAATTTAAATATACGCTACGATGACCAGCCTATAGAAGAGGTCGATACAACTAAATTTTTAGGGCTCCACATTGATAAAAAACTGAATTGGAAAACCCATATCGAAATCTTATGCAAGAAAATCAGTAAGTCTGCCTATGCTCTGCACACATTGTCGTCGATAATAGGTGTGGAGGCGTTACTTACAGCTTACTATGGTTTAACAGAATCCCATCTACGCTATGGTGTCATTTTTTGGGGCAACTCAACAGATAAAGACAGGGTGTTCAAGGCTCAAAAGAGATGCGTTAGTTCAATATTTAAAATAAAACCTACTGATAGTTGCGTGCCTTACTTTAAAAATACAAAATGCTTACTTTGCCATGCCTGTACATTTTAGAGGTAGCTGTATTTGTCAAAACAAATCCAGACCGATTTAAACGATTAAATGCAGTAGTCCCACGTAACAGGCGCGACAACAGTAGGATATGCTCAAATACTGCGAGAATATCCCTCATGCGCAAAAGTGTTTTCTGCATGGCTCCAATGATATTTAATAAATTGCCTAAAAGTTGGAGAGAACTACCCTTGTCACTTTTCAAAAATAAGCTGAGAATTCTTTTAGTTAATAAAGTGTACTACAATGTTTTAGATTTTTTGAATGAAAAGGACTTTTCTATTCCGACTTCTAATATATATGGTTGAATAACAATTTAATAATGTGAATTTTAAATCAATTGACTTTTAAGTGATAATATTTGACAGCATAAAAATGAATATACTGGACATAATTTAATTTATTTTTGACTATAATATCCTTATTCTTACTATAATAGCTTGACATCAATTATTATCTATTTCTTGTGTTTTGTTATTAAATGTAATTTGTATACTTCTAAAATTTGTACGCCGCTATTGGCAAAACATGGACGCTCACAACGTAGTAATTAATACCTTGCATGTGTGATAAGTCAGTTTATGTAAACGCATGTTTGACAAATAAATTATCTTTTATCTTTATCTTTTATCATCATCATCATCTGCCTAGCCTTTTCCCAACTATATTGGGGTCGGCTTTCAGTCAAACCGGATTCAGCTGAATACCAGTAATTTACGTGGAGCGGCTGCCTACCAGATCTCCACTACCCATTAACAGGGTAACACGGTACTCCTTGGTTAGACTGGTGTCAGATTACCTGGCTTCTGACTATCCGTAACGACTACCAAAGATTTACAAATGACCAACGGCTAAACGTGCTTTCCGAGGCACAGAGGAGTCTCGGTATGGTAAGATGGTCACCCATCCACAGACCAACCTTGGCAAGCGTTGCTTAACCTTGAAGATCGACCCGTGCGGCTGTGATTATTTAGATACATAAAAGCTGTAGTACCCATAACAATAAGATACGTTTGATATTAAGTTCCTCCAAATCATCCCAATATCGATCAACTAAAATCTATTTACACTGTTCTATTTTTCAAATAAACTGAGCTTACAATTTTCAATCTACAAATACATTTTGACGTTCGATTCCATCCCGTACTCACGCCATTCCGCCATTTAGGCCGGTGTAACGAACGGGATGCAGTGCGGTGCACAGCACACTGGACAAGTGGACATGGTTCACTGGACCGAAGCTTCACCGCACTGATTGACACTCTGAATTGGGTGCCTTGGACCCGAGAATATTGTGCACAATATTGGGATGCAAGATTCAAAATTTTTCCTTGAAGGAAATATTGGGTGGATATTTGCTGCTATGGTTGCGGAATTTGTTCAAAAGAGTCACCGCGGCCTTGGAACGCAAAGGGCTTTAGAAGGAACACGGATGGGTTTTAGTCAGTAAGAGTCTGACACGCCCTTCCGCTCCACCCAGAGCGGAAGAAGTCAATTGAAGATTTAACATTCTTAAAAAAAAATGGGTGGAGATTTGAGACGCAAACGCGTTAACCGTTGTACGTATTCAGCTAGAGAAAAACGTTGTTTATTGTGTTTTCTTTTGAGTATTTTTTGTCTACGGAAAAGTCTCGTTAGAATCTTTTTCTGTAGCCGAAATGGTTCTAGTATCTTCTAAAACAATCCCGACTCAAAAATCTACCTTATAAATTTAAAGACACAAAATAAAACTAGGCATATAGCGATAAGACCGCCTATTATTGTTCCACATTATTATTTTTAAGCTCTTTTTGTATTTTGATAAGATGTACACTAAATAGTATATTTATCTATCCAACTACAAATTATTATATCAAACATTTTCTGAGAAAAAAGACAAAGAAAAAATGCAACAGAACAAGTGGTGGATTGTGATGGGAAAATCACCGGACACCCATCACATTAAAAGAGACAACGAAAAAATATTCAGGCAATAAAAATCTCGTCTAAAATACTCACTTCATTTTTATGGCTATGCTTGGACCAGCTGAAATATTTAGGTTTCCATCCTCCTTTAAACCACCAACAGCTGAATGCCTGGATATGATTCACTGAAGAGCATCTTCTAGATTGTATGCCTAGAGAGTGCAGTCCACCGCAGTGACCACTGACTGACATTCGATTACACGTTACTCCGTGTGAATTGAACGAGATTCGTTGCTCGCAGGTGCAACACCGAATTAGGTTTTAAAAATATCTTTTTGGAAGAAATTCTGGAAATAGGAATAGCCGTTGTCTGCACTTTATCTATGGCCAAGATTAATAAAAATACCTAGCTTTTTGAACAAAAACATGATGATGTGATTGCGGTATTTCAACCATTTCAAACTCTTAGTATTGGTTTGGCGTAGTTACATTAACTGGAAAAGAATTTCAAGCTCTGCACTAAAATAAAAAAAACTGGAATTATAATACCAGCTCGTAATAGTGTCCTTGTGACGTTGCCTTGAAGAAGCCTTTACTCTAAAGACATGTTCTCAATTTCTTTTTCACGCGATTGGCTGTGGCGATTTCAAACTTATCCTCCTTCTTGTCATACTTCTATCGCCACATAGATTAACCTGGATAAAGACATGGGGTAATTACTTTTATTCCAGTTGTGCGTACCTGTGACAGGGTAGGCAGTCGCTCTAAGTAAAATAATCGTATTCAGCATTCAGTTCTAGACTAGTAGCCGACTTCAACATATTTGGGAGAAGGCTAGGCCGATTGATTAATGAATTCTCCCACTGAAACATATCCAGCGGGAGATTTCTCTGCTTTAAGCAGGCAAAGCTAATGAAAAAGTCTATTTTGACTCACAATGTTTTTTATTAACTATTAATAGGCACGCGTTTGACCACTATCTTGTAGTGGCATCAATGCCGCCACATGAAAAAACTAAGAAGGGAAGTCCTGCATCGCGCAAGCAAAGTTCTCTGTGTGCTTTGAACATATACAACGTCCAAATATAAACTATCGGTCAGTTGCCCACCAGAAACAACAACCGTCTGGTTCGGAGGATCCTCCCTTTTTCGGTGGAGGTATGCAGGCTCTCTGTACCACATACCTCTATAATCTCACCTGATGGTAAGCGATGATATCATCGAAGGTGGAGAACGCTCGCCTAGAAGTAACCTATTCACTCTTGACTTAAAGACTCCCAGGTTTTATCTATGAGGAAACGCAGACTCTGGCATAGAATTTCACTCCTTGTTGATTAAAAAATTATGGTTCATAACATAAAGCAAGTTATGAAAATTCTTGATGAATGGCTGCCAATGGATCGAAAGCCACCATTTCATTTACAGTCACTGTGACTGGCAGTCCATTATCTGTTACGCTGTGTGTATTGAATGGGATGTTCCAGTTTCATACACCAGATATTTGGGGTCAATGAACTGTAGTAGTAAACATTTCTCTTGTTACGTCGTTTATTTAGAAACTAGAGGTCTATCTTGATTTAGAAAAGAAATTATAGCAGAAGAAGGGACCACAATTTCGGATTTGGTGAAAAAAGTGACGATTTTTTTATTATTTAATATGGGTTTGCTCTTGACTCTAGTCTAGGTCATAGATGACAGAGACGACGATGGAGCGAGCTTACCCAGAAGAAGCCTGTTCACTCTAATTTTGAAGAGATTAGGGTTGTATGCGTTCGGAAACACAGACGCAGGCAGAGAGTTCCACTCCTTTGCTATGCGCATTATAAAAGACGTTTGGAAACGTTTAGTGCGAATTGGTGGAATAGCAACAAGGTAGGGATGGTAACCGACAAGCAGGCAACCTCGCGGCGATGAGCCAAGCTGTGAAGCTGTTGTTTTAAATTGAAAGAATATTTGTCTTTCCTTTGTTTCCAGTTAAATGTTAATTTAAGTGTCGGTACTAAAATTATTTACATTATACTAATAGGATTATTTCATGTGAAAATGACAATGAGGGCTGTACGTCTTTTAATATATGTGTGTTGTGTGTTGTGTGTGTGTGTGTGTGTGTGTTATGTATATGTGTGTTGTGTATGTATTTTATTTATTATAAGCAAGTTATTTTTTTTTGAGTTGTTCGACATTTACGACAGCTTTAATGATTTATACAACAGTCACCGTTATCAAACATCTTACAAGTGACTAAAGCCAAAACGTGTATTTACAATCGCAAGTCCGCCGAAAGCCTATTGTTCGTCCACAATTAATGTATATATAGTCGGTTCTCGGCAACGAGATGACAATTAGGGCTCGTCCAAACGCCTCGACTTTGATCCCAAGACAAGAGCTGTTGCCTGAGAGGTGTCAGGTTCTCTTCACTGACATTTTGAAATACTTGATGTGCTTCAGAATTATGTGTATTTTGCTACACTGCGTTCTTGAAATTTTGAGTGAAGATGGACCTTGGTTGGAGTCGCAACATTGAATTTTAAATTCATTGTAAAGGTGACAGTATAATGTTGACTCATGCCTGAAAAATATCGTTTAACGAAAATATATTCATGGTCATTTATTACATTGCATTTTTAAATTTCTAAACAACGTTTATGCTTAAAATTTGAATACTGTGCTTAACTTTATGGTAATATACAAAGTTTTTTTTTTTAATTATTAACCTTTTTAATTTAAAACTTTTTAATTTTTCAATCAATCTGCGTAACTTTTCTCAACTATGTTGCAGTCAGTTCCATTCTAACCGGATACAGATGAATACGCAGCGTCTATGTTCCCTTCCACAGATTATAACCCGTCTGCCTTCAAAGTCAGAGTCAAAGACAAGTCAAAGTCAAAAAATCAAAAGTCATTTATTCAAATTAGGCTGAGCGTCACTTTTTGAACGTCAAAGTTCTACATAAAGACAGTCCCCCAAAACGCCCGCCCGTCACCACTTCCTAGTGTTTTAGCTGGGAAGAAGTGGCGCAACAAACTCCCCAGCAAAGAAAAAAGAAAAAAGAGTGAACAGGCATCTTCTGGGCACGCTCGCTCCATCATATGTGGACCTCAACCATCGCTTTCCATCAAGCGTGATCGAGATCAAGAGCAAGGTAACTCCTAGCAAGCGTGCTCCATCGTTGACTATATCAACGTTTACTATCAGGTGAGATAGTGGTCTAATGTGAGCGCATCATTAACACTACGCCATATGAGGACCATGCAGATAAGTGTCTGAGATGGTCTTCTGGGGAACTTAAAAGCTTTGCGCCTCGATGAACAGTAGGTACCCTTATTTCTAAGTGTTTTGTTTATTAACATAATAGGTAAAATGAGCCGGACATCATCATATCAGCCGAAAGACGTCCACGGATGGTAAACAAAATGGGGAGGGGGGGTTGGCCATAATCACCACGTTTGGCAGGCGGGTTGGCAATCACAGTGTAGCTGTTTCAATGCACAGAGAATGGTGCTGCCCAGTCTCTGGTGGGAGCAGTCAGTGGAACACTTAGACCTTTAAATCTCATCTAGTCTGGTACGAGGATTCAGTATGATACGAGGCCAGCCCAGCCAAAACTGGTTTTGTTACCACAGACGTGCAAAAGCGGTCTTATCGGATTACCTACTAAGGTATTAACCAAAGATCTACTAGAGGTATTATTATACGACACCAAACTGTCTAGAAGGCTTCATATTGTTTCAAAGAGCTTTAATAGATCTCCTAATCCTTCACTAGAAAATATAACCGTGGAACTGCAGAAATTCATTTTTATCAATCGGGATCCAATTTGTTGAGACAGCCCGCCTTTCCCCAGTAGAGTTTTAGACGAGGTTATAAAGATAGTACCGTGACAAGGTGGGATTAGAGCTTTTAAAGAACATTTTCTGCGATATGTGTTGGACATCTTGAAATCTTGTAGTAGAGAATTTTAACTGGGGGACTTGGAAATGTTACTGCTGTGTTTTGAGAATGTTTAAGATATACACTCTATGAGGTGAGACAGCTTCTTTAAATGCCATTTATAGGTTGAGTTAAGGCAGTTACAGTTACAACAGCAAAATATTGATTAGACCAATGACTACAAAGTTCATTGACCCAATCAATCTTGTGATCTTGGTGATTGTGTCGAGGTAACCCAAAAGATATTTTGCTTAGAACAAGCTCGGGTTTGACGACTATCTCACTTGTTGGTAAGCGATGATGTAGTCGACTGTGGAGCACGCTTACCTGTAATGCTACCAAGACACTGAAGACTTCAATAACTGTATTCCTTCAGGCGCTACCCCGACCAAAATGTTGCGATAGTGCGTTTTTCTTCGTTATTCAGAGTCTATTAACTCACTAGATAAGAGAAATAAAGTACATCTAAAAGCACATTATTAATGTTCGATATCTTATCATCACTTTCCACGTTCTAATTTGTTTTTATGTGTTATTCTACTTTAAAAAAATGACTAAAATTATTGATTGCATACATCTGTTGCTAAAGACGAGGATTTAATCATTTGAGGGTTACTACACTAAGGGATAGATAATTTAAAAAAATCTAAATTATTCACGTTTTATTTAATTTCAAAAGAACGCTTTTCTTTTGTTATTAAAATAATTCCAAAAATTGTGTGAGTTCTATGATAAAAGGGCGTGCGTAGGGTGCGGGTGGCAAAGAGGGAACGAATGCTCAAGGTTATTTGCTCAGGGAAACGCCTTAAGCCTTTTTGTCATCACGATCGGTTAATACAAGTTGTTTTAAAGAAAGGAGACAACCAAAAGCACAATTTAATCCCTTTAACTCCCATAAAACTAATAAAATTATGCAACATAACACCCAAATTGACAGACAAAGTTGAAGCAGGTACCTTTCTGGTTCAATTCCGTTCGGCTTGCTCCAAACTAAGTACGTACAGTTAGGGAGTTTACAAGCCGGCGACAAGTCGGCTTACGACTGAATCCCGCTTATTAGTTATGAACATTTTGCTCAACGGGTTTCTGGCAAGTTTGAGTGTAAAATGAGAGGAATACGATCCTTGTTTTTGGGGGATATCGGTGGGTAGCTGTTCTTTGATATTAATGCTGATTATACTGGTGTACATTAGCATAAATATTATTAGGAGTAATTATCATAGCAGGGTAACTGGTCATTTTGTTAAGAGGTAAAATGATCCAATTACGAAAATTATTTCTTTGGTAGATTGGTTTACCATTGTTGAATACCACAGGTGAGAATCTCCCTTTTTTTTAATGATGAAAAATCATCAAATTACTTCTTCCGCTCTGGGTGGAGCCGAAGGGAATGTCAGACTCTTACTGACTAAAACCCATCCGTGTTCCTTATAAAACCCTTTGCGTTCCAGGGCCGCGGTGACACCTTCGAACAAATTCCGCAACCCTGGCAGGCTCTGGCCCTAGCGGGCCCTGTCTTAAGAGTATCTCCCTGTGGGACAAACCGCAAGAGCAAAGCCGTGTGAAAACTATTAGTATCAAATTAAGAAGGAGCGGATATCGAATGATTAAAGAGGGCACACATCTAATTTCCCTTCATTATGACAGATTGAAACTGCGATGGGAGTGTGAACGTTACTCAAAAATGAGGAAAATTCACCATCTGTAAGTAAGGTATTCTTAAGGTCAATCAAAAAGGCAGAGATCCACAGGCAGGTTATATTGTCAATGCAGATTTTAGTTGATAATTAAATTAGTGCACTTTTATAATAAGCTTGACTTGGCCCACAGCTGGGCTTACATAGGCTTCTGTGTCCACGTACCCATGCCCCCATTTATGTTCTACCCGCAATGCCAAAATGCCCAGCCCATCTCACTGTCAGACGACCAAAAAGTTCTTATTCAATCCAATTTACACTAGAAACCATCACAACTTTATGAGTTACTTTTCCTAATTCCGCTTCATTTCAAGCATTCTGAAATGACTCAAATTATGAAACGCGTCGCTTTTCCGTCCAATTTGCATTCAAATGACTGAAATATAAACACAACAAATCTGCATACATTATTATGAATTCAGCCAAGTTTATCCCGGTCGCCATATTTAATTTCCGCTATAGTGACGACCATAGAGCTTGAGATGCCTCGGCGGTCACTGCTAGGTCTTGTCCAGAATTCATGTTCAAAGTATTTATTTGATTTAAACCTTTTGCAGGAAGTTTAGTCAAGAAGTCAGTCAGTAAAATGAGACCTTTTTCTGTGGAGTGGAAATCATCAATTGACTTCTTCCGCTCTAGGCGGAACAGCTGGAAGTATCAAACTCTTACTAACTAAAACCTACTCACGTTTCTTCAAATGCCCTTTGCGTTTTAGAGCCGCGGTAACTCTTTCGAACAACTCCGCAGCCCTGGCAGGCCCCATCAACTATACTGACATCTGTTTGAGGCGCGCGTGGAACATAACGTATCTGGTCCGTAGGTACCTAATGGCACAATCTAACGCGTAGATATCTATGGAGAAGGACTTGCGAGAAACTCCATGAACACTCTTTTAACAGACGACCAAAAATTGACGCGTATACTATATGTGTTTGTTTGTTGCATAGTGGATCCTAAACGGAAGAACCGATTTTGATTTAATTGTTTATACCCGGGTAGCCCGCTTTCTAATCTAACTCGTATGTTTGCTGGTTGCAGTTGGCTACGTCCTGCCAGGGTTGCGGAATTTGTTCGAAAGAGTTACCGTGGCCCTGGGACGCAAAAGGCATTTGGAGGGACACGGGTGGGTTTTAGTCAGACACTCCCTTCCGCTCCGCCGTGGAAGGAGTCATTTTTGATGATTTCAATCCCAAAACAATAAAGGTGGCAAAGTGGTCAAGTGGCATATCTAGTCGCTGCCCACACGTCGACTCTTAGCTCTGCTGTGACGTCATTTGAGTCCAACGGGAAGTGCCCTCGGTATGCGTTTCATTATAATTATGGAACGTGTTAACAGCTCGACGCATTTTCATTAAATAGTGGTAAATGTAGAAGAATATCGCGGATTTCATATTTATTCTGAAGACTTTATTTAACACATACCTATATGTCCATACATGGTAACACATGTCAATTTATTAACGTCTGAGAGACAAATTGGATGACGCCCGGTTTCTAGTACGAAAATCAACGACGAGTAAAAACGAAACTAAGAGATCTGATTGACCACCATATCAACCGAAAGACGTCCACTGCTCGACATTCTCTGGTGAGTCAAGTAATGGAATCTTCAAACTGAGTGTTAATTGCTGATGAACTGTATTAGTTTGTTTTATTATAGGTTTTCCACTGTTGTCTCCGTTAGGCTGTCTGAGGCTACTTCCTTAGAATTTAGAGACGAAGTGAAAGGAGACCTTTGTCCTGGTTTGGGACGTAACACAATAACAATGCCAGATAAACAATGGGTACCCGGGTCTTGACACAAGGTGGAAAACCGGCCTAGAACGAGTCAGATTCGCGAACGATAGGTTCCGTGCCATAAATAGAAAAATGACGTTTCTTGCATGGCCCCATACAATAAACATGGTTTTTCCCTGTAATTCTTTTGTTTAATTTATATTTTTATTATACTTGTCCCTATGTCCTCTGTGAATTGGATGGACGGGTAAGGCTGACAATCTTAAAATATCAAGATGCTTTTGTACCTCTGAAAGGACGTTAAGCGGTTGGTCCCGGCTGTCATATTTTGTTGATCTTAACTGTCGTTACGGGGTCAGAAGCCAAGTAACTGACACTAGTCTTGCTTAGGTGTCATGTATCATCAGTACTGGATTGCGGAAGTCAGATACCTTGGCCGTCGCCCCATGCAAAATTCTGAATGCCCAGCCCAATACAGTTGCCTGGGAAGATTGCTAGAATTTATGAAGTGAAAACTTCTTTAGCGGCGTTGTGCACTTTTTGGGATGGGTAAAAAATGTTAAACTCGCGTCAGGACACGTGACCTGATCGAAAATTCGTAAGACGGAGGGAGAGTAAACCGCCGGCGCGGCGTAGGAGAGGAAGTAATATCCCCCTCTCTTTCTACTGCGCGTCGAAAATGTATGCCTCAATGTATGCATATGCAATTCGTGCGAAACTATTCCCAAACCATCCCAAAATTTCAAAAATGCACAACGTTAATGTTCAAGTTTTTACTTCTGCCGGCACCCGGAGTGCAACCCGTTGTTTTTTTTACTGTAATATTTCATCACAGTAATACATATAGACGTATCTCATTCACACACAAGTATCCCGGAGTAGTCTCCAACGACACTCATCGACGGTGGGCGAGATACCCAATTTGCAGACGAAAGGTCTCCAATCTCCGAATTGATACCTTCGGGCAGACCCGCAAGACCACTCCAATATGTGAATAGTATGTCGAGTTTGCTTACCGTAGATATTTGTGCAGGCTTCGATTTTTATGCCCTACCATTTTCTTATTGAATAAATGGGTAATTTGTAGTTTTAAAATTAATAATCATTAATCGTCATTAATAATAATTTGCCACTTATTTAATAACGAAAACTTTTCATGCTGAGGAGGAACAAGCATGAAACCTCGTTTCATTGTATTATTGAGTGTTGAATGGATTTTCATTTATATGTCGTGGTTATTAAAGTATTATTGGTTTGTAAGGTATCAAAATCAATTCATTTATTTCAACTAGACCATTACAAGGCACTTTTGAACGTCAAATTGACAGTTTGAAATTAATATATTAGTGACTCTAGTTGTCCATTCGCAAAAAGTGGATTCTTATGGAGAAGAACGGACAAGAAACTCCATAGTTACTCTTTTCAAATATAAGTTTTACAATATTTTGTATACATACATTGATAAATTGATTATATTATGTGAGCACAATGCACCCAACATTACCCTAATATACAGCACACACTTATATACTAATAGGTACAACAAAGCAATACCAGCAGAGATAAAACTAAGTTTGCTAGCAAGGGACATGGTACTCATATCATATCAATGAAAAAGGTTCATCATTGAACAGCATTTTTTAAAACATTTTTGTATTTCTCATAAAACTACGTTTGACTTTTTAATTCATTCAAAAACCATTCAAAATGTATCCGCAGCTACCTATCAAAAACACTGACAAATCTTTGTTTTATTGGAATAAATTCAACACTATTTCCAAAAACAAATATTGAGATATCGCACTGCGTAGTCAACTGTTATTTTTCAGCGCTTTTCATTGGCATGTAGTTTTATTTCAGTCGGCTTCAATGCAGCTTGAAGTCAAAATAAACTGTACCACGCATGATTGCATTGATATCATGCGAAAATTTAATAGTGGCTTAGAGATGGACTGATGTGCACAAGGGTATTGAACTCTATCCGCCTATTAAATGTTAGCAATTACATACTTCAACAGGAGAAGACGCCCCGGGCGTCGGGAGTCGCAGGGCGATCCCCGGCCATCGTAGGCGCGGGCCTGCGGACGGCGAGCGTTGGGTGGCTCGCTGATCGATCACCACCAGGCCCGGTTCGATGGCGCGTTGTGTTTCACGCGCGCCTCAAAGAGATGTCAGCATAGAAGACGGGGCCCGCTAGGGCCAGAGCCTGCCAGGGTTGCGGATTTTGTTCGAAAGAGTCACCGCGGCCCTGGAACGCAAAGGGCTTTAGAAGGAACACGGATGGGTTTTAGTCAGTAAGAGTCTGACACGCCCTTCCGCTCCACCCAGAGCAAAAGAAGTCATTTGATGATTTCCCATCCTTAAAAAAAAAAAAGCAATTACATACTTCCTATATATTTGTTTTGTATAACTTCACCAGCACGCATCGGAGGCAAAATGTATTTATTTAGATATAAACAATTACTTTGTATCTCATTGTAAGTGAACCTATGTATTGTTCTTATGAGAATAAATTCTTTAAGCCGATCATCATCATCATCTCATCACCGATGCACTATTTTGAAGTGACATCTTGAAATTCAAATTCAAACCCCCCGATGAAATGAAATGAAATGATAGTCACTTCAAACTAGTTCAGTTTAAAGTGACTTTAAGTTAAAGGTTTTACGAACGATAATTTAAGGAGTGGTAGTGGATTTAATCGTCACGCTCGTCAATTGCCTGTTGTGTGTATTTTGTTGAAATTTCACCGTTTTATCGAGTTAAGTTAAGTGAGCGTTAAGTGAGCTGTCAAGTCATAGAATCAAGATGGAGTGACAGCTCACTTCAAGATCAATCCGCCAAAGTTTTCATGGTGAGATGTTTACAGAATAGGCCGAAAACTCCCTGTGAGCAAGCGATCAGAATTCTGAACAAACTGCACATGAACCGGTCATTACTTAATCGAAAGTAGCCTAAAGAAACGAAAGCCTGTCGTTTCCACATATTTATTTTTACGATTTTCTACACAATAAAAATAAGCACACTCTGCTTGGGAGACACAAAATGTAACACAGTATACTGCAGAACCGAGGTAAATTAAAGACCCTACTTTTCTTTGAACGAACAATCTGACATGGCCGCGGAAAGGATAAAATTAAATTATTTTTTGCTTATCATTTCAAAAGAAATTTTAAAAAATCTGAACATTTTGAACAAAGCATTTGAAACATCGCCATTTTAAATCTGAAAGAAGTAATACGCAAACATATTTACGTTACAACTTTCTCAAACGTTCTATGCTCAACATTTTGAACACCAGAACATAAACGCATCGGCGTGCCCCCGAGCCAAGCCACAAATTTGTGACGTTTGGCGTGCTGGGCGAGCGCTTGCTTGTCCTATATATGTACGTGACAATGACATTCAAAGGTTAAAAAAACTTTTCCTAAAACTTAGTAAACATTTCATTATAAGTCCGGTTAATGATCCTTAAAATTAAACGTACACATTATCTTTTTTTGTTAACTGTATTTAAAATTTTGTAGAACGAAAAATACATAATTATAAAGAGTACATAATACAACATAAAGACTTACGAATTCTTGCAGCCATATGAGTTTGTTGACTTACCTGTAACAGAAAAAAAACAACACGTTATTATATTATTGTTGACCAGATTTAACAAAAGAGGATCTCAAGTAATAATTTAACTGTAAGACTTAATCTCTGTAAATTATGTGTCGATCTATTGTATTTCGAATAGAATAGAATAGAAAACATTTATTCGATACAGACACAACACAACAGCAACAAAACACAAAGTAAAAAAGAGAACAATCATAAGACAACAATTATCTAGCCAGCCGCTAGCTGCGCGACGAGCGAGCCTAAACCGAAAGGGTTACCATCTCAGCATTTGCTGGGCGTCAGACACCCAGCGCTGGTTTTCACTATTTTATTGTATTTCACTGCACCTAGTTGTAAATTTTCGCATGCCTCCTATAGGTGAGATGTGTAAAGCACTACAGATATTCTATTTCACGAAGTCCGTTTGACTATGAATGTTGTAAGGTCTGTACGTGCACACTGTTTTAGTGTGCGTAACCTCGGGAGCGCTCAGTCACGATCGCGACGCGGTCAGAGTCACTAGTGTTTTGTTTCCGCGCTAAAAAATTCAAAGAGTAACGTCAGCATGGCAAGTAAACGCAGAAAAGTTGGCCATATTGAGGTAACATTTTTTTTTTAACTATTGTTACTACTTTTTGTGCGCTATTAAGAGTTTATCTATCTAATATTATGAAACTTGTTACTTAAATAGGTATTTCGATTTGGTTTTGTTCTAGGGTCGAAGCATGATAGCTAGCGTTTATCATTTCCTGCGAGAAGAGTATGAATTCACAAAATCAGTTGCGGAACCTAACTGTGATTTGTCTCATTTACGAGATATTACAAGGCGTACAGCTGAGGCTACAGGTGTTGAAATTGAAAAAGAATACTTAAAATACGTCGACCTGGATTTTGAGTTCATAATTAACTTAGGGAACGATTCTGACGAAAGCGAATCAGAAATTGAATTTGATATTGATTAAGTGCTGATTTTTTTGTTTCTTCTCTGTAATAAATAAAAATATTATTTACTTTCAACTGTTGTTTCTTTTCTCTGCAACTTATCATTCTAATAGCTAAATATTATTTACTTAAATTGTCTATATAATTTATTAAATAAATATATAATGCGTGTCAGAATTCTTTCCTAACGCTACCTACGTTTACACACACTAGCGCGCCTATCACTACACGTCACTACTACAACCAGAGCCAAACGGACTTCGTGAAATAGAATATCTGTACCTACTTCTTGTAACACCCATTGTACCATATCTCTGGCGAAATAAATGATTCATGATTCTGATATTAATGCTTGGTACTTGTATCATCTAGTTCCCAAAAACTGATATTTAAATCTAAATAAAACTATAGAGGTATGCGGAAAAGAGAGTAAAGTCCCGCATACCTCCGCTGAAATGGGAGGATCCTCCGACCAGACGGTTGTTGTATCTGATGGGCAACTGCCCGATAGTTGTTGCTAGTTCATCGCTGACAGGATAGATGGTGTTGCGGTTCTTTTTGTTGCCGTATAAATTTCGTTTTTTAGTTTTTCATCTGGCGGCACTGAGGCCGCTACAAAATATCAAATTTTTACTTAGTCCTGCATTCTTTATCACTAACTAAATGAACAATGCCAACCTATATAATAGAGCTTTATAGTTGGACCAAGTGTTGCTCAGAATGAATTTATAGTGCATTTTGTTCCTCAGGCCAACACTAATCTTTAAACCGAAGCGCTCTAAATTCTCTCCAAGGAGTCTAAAGAAAAATATACTCTGTTGTTGTGAATCTTTTTTTGGCGACAGACCCAATAATTAATCTGATAAATGAAAATTATGTGAATAGGTATTCATGATATATATTATGTAAGTAGGTTTAACATAACATGTACACGTCAATCTTTTAGGTCATTTTAAACTAGACGAAGCCGGTCTATTAAAAGGTTTATGCAGAAACATCTGCAAGAATAAAATCTAAAAAAAGTTATAATAAACTTTTCAATGAATTTTATTCGCACAAAGTCTCCACACTGTAGGGACCTGCTGATTTCGTGTCTTCGATTGATGACAAGAATGTTTGATGATGATGAAAACATTAGCTTAAAGTCAAAGTCAAAGTCAAAACGTTTATTGCGAACTAAGTGTACAATGCTGGTGTTATGTTATGTCTTAGGCTTAGTAACCTTTTACAAGCATTGCAATTATCACTCGCCTGCCCTTCATCAAAAAAATGCCAATAAAACATCCTTGATTCCCGCAACACTGCAGGTTGGTAATGACTACTGATGACTTTCATCAACATCCTCCCACCCTTATTCGATGTTTTTTGTGACCGGCGTAGCACGTTTTCTTTCTCCATTCTCTCCTGTCAACCTTTATTCTGTCACTGACACCCTTTGCTTCCAAATATCGTAAGGCATTGAGCTCGTTACTGGTTCTAAGTTGAGCTACTCGACTACTGAGCAAGGCTTCCACTGACTGGACAGATTTCACTCAAATCTGTGTGGTTCTTTCCTCAAAATACCATTTCAGACACTAATCTGCATGGTCCTCATATAACGTATTGTGAATGTGAGGACCATGTAGATCGCAATATTAGGGGTTCATTTCATATTAGTCTGGCAGTTTGAGTTCTTTATGCGGCCTGCCCAAATGTCCTTACTTTGGTATTGTTCGTCGAATTGTTGAGCTCCTTAAAAATCTAAGTTTGAGCTACACGATAACTGACAAAGGCTTGCACTATCTGGACAGGTCCACTCAAATCTGTGTGGTACTTTCCTCAACAAGCCACCTTAGACTTTAACCTACATGGTTCTCATTTATGATTTGACCAGTACGGATTGTATGGACTTTAAAAGAGACTTTGACCTCTGAGTTTGTTTCGGTGTTTCTTCTCAGGGTAGTCAGCTAGGAAACACCGACCTCATCTAGTTTAAATAATGACCAAAAAAGATTGACGTATAAAAGTGTTATGTTTAACCTACTTACAAAATAAGTATCATTTATACATTTTCATTTCCATACACAATCCATCCACCTTTGTCTTCTACAAACGATTCATTTACGGTCCAACCACCAGATATTTTCAATTAATTCACATTTCAATTCAATTAACATTGCATGAGATCAGTCAACTAATTATTCTGATTAATTGGAGTAAAACAGAAAATATAATTATTTCGAAATTTACTGTGTGTTTCAATCAATTCCCTGTCGTGCTTGGAATATCAAACAAAGGCATTTTAATTGATTGTGACGTGGTCCGGTTAATTGTTTGATGTTTCCCGATCTGTTTTAATGTTATAATTAAATAAGTGAAGTCCCTTTTAATTAATTTATCTTTTGCAGTCAAAATTTTAATTTGTCATCATCATCATCAGCCGAATGACGTCCACTGCTGGACATAGGCCTCCCCAAAGGTGGTTTGCCAAATTAAAAAAAAAATTGGTTTGTTTGGCAGGCGGGTTGGCGATCGCAGTGTAGCTGTTGCAATGCACAGAGAATGCTGCTGCCCATTCTCTGGTGAGTCTCTTAGTCGCCTCTTACGACACCCACGAGAAGTGATGGGATGGTGCTATTCTTTTAAGTCCGACACCACCGTCCAAACTAAAACTGTAGATAACTGTTTTCACAAACACCCTACTGAATGCCTCAATATTGCAATTTTCAAACCATGGCGGTAGGTTAAGGCTTTATTGTCCACTGGAGTGGAGAGGAGAGGAGCGGATAAATATTAGTCAGTGGAATTGCTTAAAATCTCCGCTCCGCGTCAGATTGTATGTAATTCCATTGGTTAATATTTCTCCACTCCAATGGACAGTTAGCCTAAGCGTTGAAACTCCAACAATGCGTTTTTATTTAGGCCAATTATTGAATGGTGTCTGGAATTTAAACATATTTATAGACACACGTGGACACACAGACACGAGGTGATTACATCGAGTGTACGGTGTATAGTGTCGTAGTCTAAATTAACCTCTGTATAAGTAATTTAACTAACCGAAGATGCACCCAGAATCTATTTTTCAACAAAACACCAGTCGGTGATTATGCTTCTTCGATGTCGCTTTTCTCATACAAAAGCACAATTCAACAACTTAAACCATATTTTAAAATCTCGTCTCAAAATGCCCGCACATATATTTCAATTAAACCGACCACGCAAACAGTTCCCAAATAAATAAAGGCTTAACACCCCTCCGGCCGGCTTTGGTGAAAAATATCCCAAATTAAATTCCACCAACTAGTGGAAAACACTTTTATATTGCAACACTTTAATTATAGGGCAGAACAAGACAGAGCTATACAATTATGTTGCTTCCTCGTTCGTTCGGACCAGCTCTGGCCTTTAATCAGCGTTTCCTTGTGATTAAAATGTAATTCCCTTTGAGATAGCGCTTTCCAAATTTGAGCTACACTGTAGTGGACCGTCGTTTGCTACTGTGTTTGAATAGGAATATTGGGGAGCGAAGCTTGGACGTTAGAGGGCGTGATGAAGCAAAATATTACTTTCAGATAGAAATGTAGTTTTGGGAATCGATGTGGCTGGTACTCATACAAGAGAGAAGAAATCGCGGCGAAATAATAACATCCGCAAGGGTAGATCTTGCTGAGGCTTGGAAAGCGATCACCTCCTTCTGCGAAGCAGTAATGCTAGCGAAGGAGGAAATGAGCCGCGCGAGGGAAAGACAAGGCCTTCGCCCCAACCACCGCTACAGAAGAAGACGCCCCGGGCGTCGGGAGTCGCAGGGCAATCACCGGCTACCGCAGGCGCGGGCCTGCGGACGGCGAGCGTTGGGTGGCTCGCTGTCCGATGACCACCAGGCCCGGGTCGATGGCGCGTTGTGTTTCACACGGGCTTCAAAGAGATGTCAGCATAGGAAACGGGGCCCGCTAGAGCCAGAGCCTGCCAGGGTTGCGAAATTTGTTCGAAAGAGTCACCGCGGCTCTGGAACGCAGATGGCTGTAGAAGGAACACGGATGGGTTTTAGTCAGTAAGAGTCTGACACGCCCTTCCGCTCCACCCAGAGCGGAAGAAGTCATTTGATGATTTTCCATCCTTAAAAAAAGGGCTTCTGGAGTTTAGGATCTTTTAGTGAATTTTAACAGCATGTGCTGTAATTTTGTCAGGCAGTCGCTCCATACAACATACAGCTGCATCCAGTAAGACTGAAATACAAAAAGAAAAGAAAGATGAAAATAGACGAAGATTATTTATTAGAAAAAGAAAAGAAGAAAGAAAGAAAAAGAGTTTATTTGCGACAAGGATGAAAAATACCAAAAAAAAAAATTACAAAAGTTATGCAAGTTGGGAAGATATGCGTCACATTCGCGTAAAAGGAATAAATAAAGGAATAATACATTTCATACCTTCTATAAGTTTATGATGATTTTTATTAATATCTTCAAATATTTTCCTCCTAGATTAAATTTTATAGCTGAAATTAGTTTAAGTAACAGATTAATGAGATGATCTTGAATTTTTATATTAATATTCAAATATAGCAGCAAAGTCAAAGTCAAAGTCAAAACGTTTATTTCAATTAGGCCATTAAACGGCACTTTTGAACGTCAGCATTTACAGTTCAGTAAAATAATAATATTACATTAATAAAGTGACTCTACTGTCCATTCGGAAAGGTAGATTCTTATGGAGAAGAACGGACAAGAAACTCCATAGTTACTCTTTTCAAATAATGATTTTACAAAATTTGGTATACAAAAATTAATTTAATATTATGTGAGGACGATACACCCAGAGTATGCTACTTATAAGAACAAAGTATAACCAGCAGAGGTACTTATTCATTTTCTAAAAAAAAATAGGTAAATGGTACTCACATATTTACAGATAATCTTAATAACCATTAATTAAACAGAAAATAAAAACACAAAAAAGAAACAGTATACCTATCTATAAAGTTAATTCATAAATCAACCAGTTTGATTTTGTCTACACCCTTGATTGTCCTATGGAGCAGGACCAGCATGTTTCCAAGCTCCTCCTAGATTAAATCTTATAGGTGAAATTAGTTTAATTAATAGATCTCATTAATAGATATCTTATTAAGATGATCTTGAATTTGTATATTAATAATAATTTCTTTTTTTAGAGGCCTAGGTCGTTCCGAGGATGGGTGACTATCTTAACACGCGGCTGGCATTTGTAGATCTTTGATAGTCACCGCTGATAGTCAATAGTCAGAAAAACTGACAACAATGTTGCCAAGGGGTACCGTGTAGTTTATTATAATAGTATATTGGCCTATAATAGTATTATAATTATCTAGATAAAATTATGGTAAGACAAGTATAACATTACAGTTGCAGAAATAGAATTGAAGGTAATGTAGAGCGTTGCCCGATCTAGGTTTATTTAAACCTGTGTTTCAGGCCATTATATTAATTATATCATTTGAAATATTATTGGAAATACTAAGCAGATCGATTGTTACCAAGTTATTATTGATGAGAATACTAGCATATTAATAAGAAAACCAACATTTAATAAGCTCAACTCACAATACATTCTTTGATACCGTAACTTTACAGCATCCCACTGTAACCCGCTGAAAGCTGAAGATATTTCCTCAAGTACGCACTTGCAACTTGGCGAGCATAAAACTAGGTTCTCTATTGTTCCAGAGAACAATGTTTTCTTTTTCCTTTGTCTTACCACTTTATTATCCTGGCAACACATAGAAGCGGGGAGCTTTCTCAGGTGTAAAAGTAAAAATGTTAAGTTTATTTTTCCTTTTAGAGGTGGCTCTTAATCTCAATAAGTTTCTTTGTGCTTGACAGGAAAAATAAATGCTATAAAAATACAGCTTTTATGACGTAACGGGATTTTTGTTATTTTGGGAAGTTAGTGTTTCGCTTCCGTTGTCCATCCGTCCATCTGTCTGTCAGCAGGCTGTATCTCATGAACTATAATAGGTAGATAGATGAGTTTACTCAGACTGCGTATTTTGATTGTTGTTAAAATAATACAATTTATACAACAATCGTACATTTTTCTGTTGATAGAACTACTCTGTCTTGTGTGGAACCGACTCGTACTTGGCTGATTTTTAATTGGCTTACTGTGAGTTCGAACCAGGAAAGGCGCTTGAAGGAAAACTTTGTTAGAAACATTTATCCTTTTTTTTTTTTAATGATGGGAAATCATTAAATGACTTCTTCCGCTCTGGGTGGAGCGGAAGGGCGTGTCAGACTCTTACTGACTAAAACCCATCCGTGTTCCTTCTAAAGCCCTTTGCGTTCCAGGCCCGCGGTGACTCTTTCGAACAAATTCCGCAACAGAAACATTTATCCTAGATCCAACATTTCGCAAGACATTATACCCAACAAACAGCCAATATCATAGTCTTGGAAAATTCATGCATTACACACAGTAATCGAGAAACACATGCTCACTGTAACACCCAGCACAGTCAGCTAGTAATTAATGGTTTACTTCAACCGCTTTTATTCTACAGTACGTGTTAAGACAATCAACCTTGATATCACCAAGTAAAATGTAGGTCCTAGAAAGAATTAATACATAAGGATTCAACAAGAAAAACTGTAGCAAATTGGACGCCAAACTCGGTCCCCAATTCCTCATCCAATTTGTTCAGCAATTAAGTAAACAGCCATCCTAATGGATGGAGCCATTGTCCCAACTGTTTCGATTTGAAGGAATACCTAAGGAGGTACCTCTCAAGATTGAATGGAGACATTGGGAATCAAGGATTCGACTGCTGTTACTTCTCAATCAGAAGTTTATTATGATTGGGTATTCTACAGAAGTGATGGATGGTTCTGTATGGTTTCGGACGTAACAGAAAAGCACCATCCCATCACATCCCATGGGTGTCGTAAGGGACTCACCAGAGAATGGACAGCATCATTCTCTGTACATAGCAACGGCTACACTGCGATCGCCAACCCACCTGCCAAGCGTGGCGATTATGGCAAACCCCTCCTTTCGGGAAGGCCTATATCCAGCAGTGGACGTCTTTTGGCTGATATGATGATGGTTCTTATATAAATCTAATTTAATTAGCCCGTTATGTCATCTCTCGCTTCACACATGTCTGTCCTCTGTAATTGCGGGCCAGTTCTTCCGGTAAGAGTCAAGTTCATCTCCCCACCATCGCCTTAGTCTGCTACGATGTCACCTAGGATTGAATGGGATAAGTTGCTCTTAAAGTCCACTGCTTTCTGACATGCGGTAGACAATATTAAAGCCACGTGATTTCATGTCACCCTAATTGAGTTTGGGCCGGACAGGCCCAAGCTGCCCAAGCTGCCCAAGCTGCCCAAACAAGGGTCACATGAAATCACGTGGCCAATTTTTGCTTTGCTTCGTATATGCTCTTAAACTCCTGTAGCAAAATATACGGCTTGAGCCCTGGGCTCTTTACTCCACTGTCTCGCTTATAATCATTAAGCTACTCAACGAGTTGCGGATTTTGTTAGAAAGAGCCCTGGAACGCAAAGGGCTTTAGGAGGAACACGGATGGGTTTTAGACAGTAAGAGTCTGACACGCCCTTCCGCTCCACCCAAAGCGTTCGGTGACGATGACGCGAGTTCCATGATTTTTATTCACCCAAAGCGTTCGTTGACGATGACGCGAGTTCCATGATTTTTATTCACCCAAAGCGTTCGGTGACGATGACGCGAGTTCCATGATTTCTGTTCACCCAAAAAGTGCTCAACGCGCCTAAAGAAGTATTCACTTCAATAAATTTGTTTGCAGTGGAAACGCGGTCTTACTTCATCAGTAACAACATAATCTGTCTTGTGGTCACGAACATCATGAGGTAAGCCGTGTTAAAGAGATTAGCCGGTCAGCAAGGATTAGCTATACATGCACACATACTTCATCCGTTCCATGACTTGTAAGGGTTCTCATATTGCGTACCACACATACCACACATCCGCGTACCCCATTTCTACTAACACTCACATAAGTTGGAACGAAAGTTTTCCTTTAACATTTTAGTCATATTATCTCTGAAGAGGGGCTCGTGGTTATATAATAACAGCCGCACGGGTCGATTTTTCAAGTTAAGCAACACTTACCGAGGTTGGTCTGTGGATGGGTGACCATCCATTACATATCGATACTCTAACCGACGTTGGTCACTAATGTCAGTCGATACGGATTGTCAGAAGTCTGAAAAATCTGAAATCGACTATTTTCAGATTTCCTGGCTTCTGTCAATTCGTAAAGACTTGCAAGAGGTTTCCTGTTACCATGATACTGTATTGTGGAGGCAGGCAGTTGCACCAGATATCTAGTTACATTTGAAACCGACTCCACCATAGATGGGAGACGCAGATTGAATTATCGCAACACTGAAGAATTCTAATCATTCAATGCCAGGGTTTTAAGTAGCGAGCCTTCATTGGCGTACCTTCCACTGTACTACGTTTTCCTTCAACACATGCGTGCCTTTAAAGATCAAAAGGATAATTAATTATATATCGCGTTATCTTCTTCTTTCACGCATAATTAACTCACCAGCCTTAATTAACTCAATGAAATTAAGTTCACACACATGATGTATGACTCTCATACATTAAGTATCTTAATTCGTGTCAGCATTTGAAGCTTAACGTGAAATGAACTAAAAATGGCACTTTGTACGCTTCATGTAACGGAGGGAATGAATGATGTACGAAAATGAACGATAAGTAGCTAGCGTTCCGCGTCGCTCGCATGAAAATAAAAATATACCCCAAGGAGTATCTTAAGTCTAATTCTCGTGGTTTATCCGTCTGCCAAGTTTCATCCTTATCCGTTAAGCCGATAAGACGTGTAAGAAACAAAATCACTTTCGCATTTAAAATAATAATTAAGACAGGATTCTTTAGTGATTTCGAAAGGTGGTTGAAAAACGCAACCCTTATTAGGGTCGCTCGTGTTTGTCTGTTCTTCTGTCAAAGTCAACTTGCTTCTAATCTACAATATCAATTAAATTGAAATTATACTGTTACGCGCCAGAATTAATGCCGGGTACAAATCGACATTAGTTACTACTAGCGCCATCTAGTATCGAGTAGCAGAACTATTAGAGTCAAGTACCTTCTAGACATTTCTATGCCGGAACATTCTACACTTCTCGATATCTGGCCAGTCAGCACCGGTAGTTACGAGTACTTTCCAGATGCTTCTACAGTAGAAGGTTCTGGAATGAATTGGCCAGCATAGTCCGCGACCGAGTTAGTATAGGATTTGCAATACAAGCGAATGCTTCGGATGCGATCTTCAAGTGCGATTAAAGTAATCAGTAGTGAAGTTGTGTTTTATAATAATTAGTGAGTTTAAAGTTGTAATTAGTGTTATAAAAATTATAGTGTCATTTTGGTTATTTAATCGGCTGTTTTTATTGTCACGAACCCCAAGCTCGTAACAATAGGTACTTATTTGGATGATCACACATATATTTTATAATCCAGATTAATTACAAAATACTTTTTAGAATAGGATAGGATCTATAATCGAGTATCCAAGACTCAAAAATGGTTAGGTTAAAAATTTAATATATAAAATAAAACAAACAATACAAAGAATAACAGTGGATCACCGCTGTGACAACCCATGAGTATACACGACACAGCACGGCAGCGACCCATATAAACACAGTCCAGGTGACTCGCAATCATGCTTAGGATACTATTGGTGCTGCCCCACACCCTCCCTGCGCACCATCTTTTACGCATCGTTGTGTTAAAAAACAATACACGTGCGCATTTGAAAATTCCCGACGTACTACAGAAACGGGGCGACCCCATCAGCATCGTAAGAAGCTACAACAAAATAAGCATGAGCGCACATCATATGAGACTGAGGTTATATTATAACCTTCCAAGTAGCCTCAAACTGACACTAATGACCTCCATGGCTTTAGAAGATATCCCTGGACAAAGAGACAGCCTAACCATCCTTATAAAAGACCGCACTCAACCCTGCAGATAAAATATGGACCATAATCTGCTTTATCTTGTACAAGTTCATTAAGAAACTGTTTGATAGATGAGATTGTAGCAAGAACTTTACAATATAATAAGGCTTTGTTATCAGATGTTACAGTTGCCAAAGTTTGTGGAGTGATAACGACGAGATGATATCGTACTTAGCCGAAGTTACTATCTCAGTAATGACAAACAAAACTGGATGTTCAGCCATTCCATTTCACTTTATATCCGCTTTTTCTTTCAGATTGTCAGTCCACGTATCTCGTCTCTAAAGCTACGATTTTCTTTTGTTTTTAGAGTTGCAAAAACAAGACCCTTATGGGATCACTCGTGTATAAGTCTGGCTGGAGATGTCTGTCTGTCTATTTGTCATAGCCCCCACTACACCCGGACAAAATATTCTCCGAATCAACATAATTAAGTAAAATTATAAGTATATGGGCTACAAAAATGGGTCATATGGTGGGTGGTGGGTTATAAGGATGGGAAATCATCAAATGACTTCTTCCGCTCTGGGTGGTGCGGAACGTCGTGTCAGACTCTTACTGACTAAAACCCATCCGTGTTCCTTCTAAAGTCCTTTGCGTTCCAGGGCCGCGGTGACTCTTTCGAACAAATTCCGCAACCCTGGCAGGACAAAAAAAAAATAGCTTACAATTTATGACATGGATAATTAAAGTATTTTTATTTTATTTAATTAACTATAATATGTACAAGCAACAACTAAATACTTAAACAGCTACTTGTACATATTCGTTAAATGTAAATAAAATACAATAAAAAACATTAATTTGATTATTATGAGGCAGACGGCCGAGAGATCGCATATCAGATGGTCCGATCAAATCCGTTCAACACTCAACATCAACCTGCATGATGCGCTCCATGATGCCAAGAGCAGACACTGATGGAGAGACATTGAAAAGCAGAAATTAGTCGCCCATCAGGGGATTCATGACCCTAAGCAACGAATAATAAGCCACGTATCTTTGACAGGACAATCAAGAGTGTAGACAAAATCAAACAGGTTGATTTATGTATTAACTTTATTGGTATACTATTTCTTTTTTGTGTTTTTATTTTTCTGTTAACTCACACACTGTTTAATTAATGGTTCCAATATTTGTAAATATGTGAGTACCATTTACCTAAATTTATTAAGAAAAATGAATAGGTTTACCTCTGTTGCTAATGCTTTGTTCCTTTAAGTAGCATACTCTGGGTGCATCGTCCTCACATAATATTAAATTATTTATTGTATACCAAATTTTGTGAAACCATTATTTGAAAAGAGTAACTATGGAGTTTCTTGTCCGTTCTTCTCCATAAGAATCTACCTTTCCGAATGGACAGTAGAGTCACTTTATTAATTAAATACTATTATTTTACTGGACTCAAATGATGACGTTCAAAAGTGCCGTTTAATGACCTAATTTAAATAAACGTTTTGACTTCGACTTTGCGAGGAGGAGAATTTTGACAACCAGCTATTTTTATTGGTCCACAAACTAGATAGAACCTGAATGTTGGAGGCCTGAGTTGTGATTACATTATAATTTATAGTACATTTAAAAATACAATCTACCTTTCCAACGATCATGCTACCCCTTGACATCAAGAAGGCGGAGTCAAAATTTTCCTTTAAGCGTAAAATCCGAAAACACTACTTAAAACCTTGTCATTCTTAGTCGTTCTTCGTCATGATTACTATGAATTCTCTTAATCGGTATGATAATTATATATCATATTTATTATTTTAGCAGATATATGTATTTTATTAGTATTATATATGTATATTATCTGTATATTCTTTCCGAAATGTTAAAATTCAATTTGGAATCTTATTTGTACTTATTGTACACCTACCACAGTATAGTCTTTATAAGCCAAAGGTTGACTGGTAGAGAATGCCTTGATGCATTAAGTCCGCCCATGTACCACTATTGTACATAAAGTTTAAATAAATAAATAAATAATATTGTAAAAATATATTAAAAATCAGACAAAGACACAAAACAAAACGTTTTGTGTGACATTAGTGCGAACGACGTACTCCAATAATACAATTCAACTATCGCAAAACAGTTTTAATTTTTCAGACACCAATAAAAGTGAAAAACTTCACAACTTTGACTTGTCCGAAGGTTGCAGAGCACTGAACTCTGCATAGCTAAGATGAAAAGTCAGACTGCTGACAGATCACACTGAATAGCGGTGACATTTGCATGAATCTGCTAGATTATTATTTTCTGGGGGATTTGAAACTGTAGTAAACTGAAGATCAAAAAACTTTGTGAGAAATTGAATTCAGAGTGGTGTTTAGGTTGAGATTGCCAAAGCAATAACAAAAAACACACAGTTGTAGCAGTAAATCTATCGAAATCTGAAATTAGGTACATTTATGTCCATTGGCTTTAATTTTTTAAGGATGGGAACTCATCAAATGACTTCTTCCGTTCTGGGTGGAGCGGAAGGGCGTGACAGACTCTTACTGACTAAAAACCCATCCGTGTTCCTTCTAAAGCCCTTTGCGTTCCAGGGCCGCGGGGACTCTTTCGAACAAATGCCGCAACCCTGGCAGGCTCTGGCCCTAGCGGGCCCCGTCTCCTATGCTGACATCTCTTTGAGGCGCGCGTGGAACACAACACACTGCGGTGACAACTTATGGAAATAGTTTTGTTTCATCCAATAGCTCGTTGCGCCCGCGACTGAGTGCGAACGCGTTGGCAGTGCCGTTGCGATCGGTGACTCATTGCATACCAATGTCGTTAAATACGGTTAAGTGTAATAGTTGTAATGTTGTCATTAACGAACTGTTGGCCTTTTTACGAAATGTTATGGACGTTATGGATGAAGAAAGTATGCATCAGCTGTGTACTTCCTCGTTCTCGGCGGAGGAAATAGTGAAAGCCAAGACTCTGCTGTTTGAGTCGATGCCTAGCGGGAAGAAGATGCCTGTGCGACGAAAGGATGGCAAGAAGAAAATGTCTCGGGACCTCGACGATATGATTTGGTTGTTGAAAGGAACAAATCCCGAGCTTTTTCCAATATTTGTGGCGAAGGAATTGCACAAACTCCCCCCAGTCTCTTTTGACCATGTGGATGTTACCAGTTTGTTAAAGGACATAAGAAAATTGCAAAATAAAGTTAGTGTTTTAGAGGACAAAACTGTCACAATGGAGCAATTCGATCACCTTAAGCTGGAAGTTAAAAATTTGAAGCGTGCATCATTAGTTGACAATTACACGATGAATATGAATGTCAACAAAAGAAGAGGAGCGTGTTTGCAAAACAGTACTACTTTAGATAGCGGCCCCATAGGCCTGCAATATGAACCGATTAATTATTCGCAAGTAACAGCTGATTCAAAGGTTAACGGCCGGCGAGCGAAGGATGCGTCATCAACACCGGTTAAGAATGTGAATAACTGCATCACTGTTTTGCAAGAACAAAAGAATGCGACGGAGAATAGTAGGCGCGTCGACGAGCGAGAAGGGACGTCCGATACGGCGAGTGCGAGAGAGAGCGAGTGCGTGACGGGCAAAATTTCGACGACAAGCGGCGAGGAACCTGTTTCGATATCAGCTACCTGTGTGATGATGTCACGGTCCCCTACTAGCGGACGGCGAGCGACTGTAGACGCAGCGGCGGCATCACCTGAATCGTTGTCGAGTGAGCTATGCGCGTCGCCAGCTATGCGCGAAGCGACTGCGACGGGTCGGTGTTCGAGTTTGCGTGAGGTTAACGTGAGTAGTGAACAAACGGTAGATGGTGAGAACACAGTGGACACTGAATGGAAGTTAGTGCAGAAAAAGCGGTATAAACAAAATAGATTTAACAGTCGAAAGGGAACGGCTATAACTGCGCCAGAGGGTAGGTTTCGGGCCGCGGATATCAAAGTGCCGTTGCTAATTTCCAACGTCAGTACAGAAGCAAGTGAAGATGACATTGTTAATTATATTAGAGGCAAGACAGGTGAAACTGTAACATTAAAAAAGATTAACATGAAGTCGGTTAGAAGGTATAATGCGTACAAACTATATGTTTCCAAACACAAGTCAGACTTGTTCTTAAACAACGAGTTATGGCCCGTTGGAATTGTGTTTAGGCGTTTTGTACATTTTATGTATCAAACGAAACCTCTGGAGTCAAAAGTTAAAGTCAGTGAATTGTAATTAATTATGGGTAGAAAAACTATTAATAAGTATCTTAAGTTAACTAGCTTCAATTGTAAGTCGGCTAAACGATCTATAGATAATATTAAGGATATTTGTGGATGGTCGGATTTGGTGGCCCTACAGGAGACCTGGCTGCTCCCCCATGACATTCCTATGTTAGGAACAATAAGCCCTGACTTCGAATTTACGGGTAAGTCGGCTGTGGACACTTCTGAGGGTTTGTTGAGAGGAAGACCCCATGGGGGTGTGGCCATTCTTTGGAGGAAAGGCATTTTTGAGACGGTCGGTGTCGTTGAATGTAGCAGTCCTCGGTTAGTGGCCATCAAAGCCATGTCAAAGGGTCGAACTATTATTGTATTTTCTGTATACATGCCTACAAATTGTACAGACAACTTGCCTATGTTTACAGATGTATTAAGTGAGATTAGTGCTACTATAGCCAGCTGTGATATAGAGAATGTTTTTATATTAGGTGATTTCAACGCTCACCCCCAAGAGATCTTCTATAAAGAGTTAATGAACTTTTGTGCTGACCAATCCTGGGTTTGTGCTGATGTAGAAAAACGGGGGATTGATAGTGATACCTACACTTTTATAAGTGATGTGTACGGGAGCAGGAGATGGCTAGATCACTGTGTGGTGTCTGTATCAGCTTGGCGGTCTATTGCGGGTGTTGATGTATCCGAAGATGTTTACATTTCGGATCATTTACCTTTGCATCTGGATTGTGACCTAGAAGTTGTGAGGACTAAGTTGATGACAGGGGGTGCTGGCCGTAATTCTGTCATTTGGGGTGAAAGAAACAAGTCAGAAACGCAAAGTTACCATAACTTATGTACCAGTAAGTTGCGAGGCGTTGATTTCCCCCAGGAGTTTGAAAAGTGCAGCGTTGGATCATGCAGTGTGGCTGAGCATAAAGTTGTTCTGGATAATTTGTATGAACAGATTGTAGAAATCCTATGTGCGGCGGCTGGGCAATCTAAAAGGACATCTGTGGGGGGTCCGAGGCGGGGTAAGCGCGTGTGTGGGTGGAATGAGTATGTTAAAGACGCTCACCGAGAGGCCAGGTGTAGCTTTCAGACCTGGCTGGTGAACAGTCGTCCCTCGTCAGGTCCGGTTTATGATGAAATGCGTGAGAAGCGTAAAATATTTAAAAATCGACTTAAATTTTGTCAAAATAACGCTGAGCAAATTGTTATGGATAGGTTAGCAAAACAAAGAGCTAATAAAAATTTTGGTAAATTTTGGAAGTCCACTGCAAAGTTGAATGCAAAGCCGGGCCTCTCTGCGGGTGTCGAAGGGATAAGTGATAAGAAAGGAATTGCGAATATGTTCAAGGAGCATTTCAAAGTTCAATCCCCACTCGGTCCTTCAACTTTGGTGAATGATGGTGAGCCCGACTGTCATGGCGTGAAACCTCTGATACGTTTCTCAGCCAAGCAAGTACGTAAAATCATAAACAGCATGAGACGAGGCAAATCGCCAGGACATGATGGGCTCAGCGTTGAGCATCTGAAGCACGCAGGTGTCCATCTGCCGCGGGTCTTGTCTATGTTTTTCACAATGTGTATTAGTCACGCGTATCTACCTGCTAATTTAATGAAGACCATCGTAGTTCCCATTGTGAAGAACAGGACTGGGGACATCGCGGACAAAGCTAACTATCGTCCCATTTCTCTTGCGACAATAATAGCTAAGGTATTGGACGGTGTGCTTGATTCTTACTTAAGTAACCACATACATCTTCATGATGCACAGTTCGGGTTTCGCCCCGGACTATCAACTGAAAGTGCTATTTTAAGTCTCAGGCATACTGTGCAATATTATATAGATCGAGGGACGCCAGTGTACGCCTGTTTCCTTGATCTCTCCAGGGCATTTGATCTTGTCTCGTATGATATGCTCTGGGGGAAGATGGGTGACAGGGGTATACCCGCGGAAATATGTGGTCTATTTCAGTACTGGTATGGAAACCAAAGCAATATTGTGAAATGGGATGATACAGTCTCTGAATCGTATAGGTTGGAGTGCGGGGTGAGGCAGGGGGGCCTGACGTCTCCCAGGCTCTTCAACCTCTACATGGATGACCTTATTGTCGCGCTCAGCAGCATGCGTGTTGGATGCAGTGTTGGTGGGGTTAGAATTAACAACATCAGCTATGCAGATGACATGGTGCTGCTGGGTCCGTCAGCGGGAGCGATCAGAGAGCTGCTAAAAGCGTGTGAAGCCTACGCTGCCGCACATGGATTAAATTATAATGAAAAGAAGTGTGAATACATGGTCTTTGAGGTCGGTGGTAAACGCCGTGGAGAACCCGAGTTTCTCGTGAATGGGACAAAAATTAATAGGGTGTCCACTTTTAAATACCTAGGGCATTTTATTACCGCTGACCTCAGGGACGATGTAGACATCGAGAGGGAGCGTAGGGCACTAGCGGTCCGGAGTAATATGTTGTCCCGTAGATTTGCGCGGTGTACAGACCTAGTAAAAGTAACACTCTTCAAGGCTTACTGCCAAAGTCTGTACGCCGGTGGTCTGTGGGTCAGCTATACTAAGAGATCGCTGGATGTCCTACGCGTCCAATATAACAATGCTTTCAGGATGTTGTTGAGACTGCCCCGTTACTGTAGCGCGTCGGAGATGTTTGCGCAAGCGCGAACTGATAATTTTCATGCGATTATACGCAAAAAAACAGCGTCGCTTCTGAGGAGAGTGAGGGACAGTCAAAACAGCATTCTGAAAACGGTAGCTGAGAGCCTCGGCTCTCCAATTGTGCAGCAGTTTGTGAAGAGGTTGATTGGTACTAACACTAGGTAATAAGTTTTTGTTTTTATTTTTTTTATATGTTACTAACACGCTATGGATCTGTGCGTCCGAAATAAAGTTATTATTATTATTATTATTAATAGCCTCCATTGTTTTTTATTCGACTCAAAATACTAAGGGTTTTTTTCTTAAACTTGAAGGCCAATTCTTGTATTAAAAAACGTTCAAATTCAAGTCGCAATATCATCTCAGCGACATTTATGTCGAAAACCTGTCATATGTAGTAAAAAATTAGAGGTATTTTAGTCAGTTACGTCTATACGTATACGGGAATTGCCCCTCTGATTTTATGAAGAACCTTCTTAATATTTTCCGACGAAATACTTAAAGCTGCGTTGGAATTCGTACATGATAAATATCAGTCTAATAATATTGATGATAAATTGATAATTGTTACAAAGCCCGTAATAGCAAATTGATGAGCAGCACGACACTGATGGATAACGGTATCGTGTTCCGATATTGTAACGTTATAGCTAAATGGAGTAACGTTATTTTGTAGCTATATTTATCTTTCAGAATTGTGCGCGCCGGATATACTTACTGATAATGCCATGTTATTTAGTGTGTTTATCGTGTTTGGCGAATGTTATCGAAATTGGTGTTGTAATTTATCGGATACTAGCAATCCGCCCCCGCTACGTTCGTATAGTATAACTATTAAAGCTACTGATTGATTATTCCGATTCATCTGTTTTTTTTTTTCATTTTTCATTACAGAAAAAATACACAAAACTCTGATGAATTATGCATAAACCTTCTTCATGAATCACTCCGTCCTGTCCTAAGAGCAGTTTGATAATTCGTTCGGTGGTTTTTGAGTTTATCGCAAACAGTCAGACAGATGTTTCGGGGGACCTTGTGTTATAATAAGTAGTGATAGTTAATAGGTAATGGTTGATGATCTTTTATTTAATAAACGATTGAAGCATTTTCGGGCTTTACATTCTGTAGTCATGTTTTTTTACCGACATCAAAAAAAAGGAGGTTCTCAATTCGGTTGTATTTTTATTTATTTTTGCTTGTTACCTCATAACTCCGTCATTTTTTAACCGATTTGAAAAATTACTTTTTCATGTGAAAGGATATATAGGTACGTTCCGATTGGTCCCATAGAAATTTAACCAGAATCGGTTCAGTACTATAGTTTTTAAATCAAAATAGCTAGAGGAAATAGAAAATATATCATGTCATGGCCGTTTGCAAACAAAGTCGTAGATGTTCATTTATTATTTTTTGCCGAGCATCGATATTCGTTTGTTATATTAAAGTTTACATAGGATCCGTCGTCTCAATATGTTTTCCGTGTCAACAAAATAACACGGCCTCAAATATTCCTTTCAACTCAATAAACCGGACAAGTGCGAGTTAGACTCGCGTACCGAGGGTTCCGATCGAGTCTTTATATTTTTCGAGGATACATTACCTACGTTTACATCAATGTACGTCACGGTAATTTCTTCAACCAAAAATATAAGTTTGTATTCGCATTTTTTTTGTATATTTTAAAAGAACAAATTCCTTATTTTCGGACTTTTCTCTGTACTTATAAAGTAAGATCTATCTTCTTGGAAAATTTCAGGACTGTGGGTCAACGGGAAGTACCCTGTAGGTTTTGATTCCCTCGCGAGCGTCAAATAATACGCCATAAACGGAGCTTAAACGGTTTTATCTTTAGATTGCGTTGACTTACAAGTTTAATTTTTTCACTTCTCCAAGAGGTAGCAGGAGTTAATTTCAGCTTGATTCCTTTACGCGTTCCTGAGAACAAGGTCTTTACAGACGGACAGACGGGAAACAAAGTGATCCATAAGGGTTCCGTTTTTGCCGACTGAGGTACGGAACCCTAAAAAACATGATTTGCTTAAACAGTGTTGATTGAGTTTTGTCAGTATTCTGTGTGAAAGGTCCCTGTAGTCCCAGCTCTTGCTGACTCAGGGATCAAGGAATAATATGTTAATGTACCCTTCGGGGATTGACGCGTCTGCGGAGGTTTTAGGGAGGTCCCAATCGTTAGAGTAAATACTAGGTATTGAGATGGTACACATAGAATCTGGAGACGCCGAATGATACTTTGAGAAAATATTTTAGGTGCTGATATTTACCTATTCGTTCTAGATGATTGTGGACAGTGAGATCCAATTTACCTTTGCAAACTGAGGAGTAATTCTCGTATCTTTAAGGAGCGATCGTATTTGCATCGTAGTTGCAATCTCTAACTAGTTGCCGCCCGCGTAATTGTCGAAAATTATCCCAAGGGAACATATTCCTGGGATAAAAAGTATTATATGTCTTATTCTAGACTATAATCTACTATTGTGTCAAATTTCATCAAAATCCATTCAGTAGTTTTTGCGTGAAAGAGTAACAAACGTCCATCCATCCTCACAAACTTTCGTATTTATAATATTAGTAGGATTTCTTGACAATTTGATAATTTTATTCCATTTATTATCGCTGGATGCTATTGCACCAATAAGAACGTTTCGTGTACGTAAATTGCCCTTATATCTAAAATTTTATATTTGTAAAAGGGGATCTCTAGAAGTTAGTACTGATCTCATTTAAAAATTTTCAGGAAAAATCATGTTTTTGTAGTTTTTTTTTTTGTAGAATTGTCCACAAGAGCGAAGCCGCACGAAAAAGTTACTTCTTCCTAAGTATGATAATTTTATAGCCAAAATATTACCTACACAAAAATAAATTCTAAAGTTAATATTGAAGTTATTCCTGCAAACTACACAGCAAACTTAATCAGAACGTATGAAAGTATTTCTAAAAACAACTTTTAATAATTCCACTGGCAACATTTAGTTTGTAAACTTCATCGTCGGAGTTCTAGTATGAAGCCTTAAGAAGTTGTGTATTTCTTAGTTGGGATTACCTTCCCGGCATTCAAGTATTATGTAGCGGTCTAGAGAAAAATATAAAAATGTTAGAAAGCGAAAATAGAACGAACAAATTGTGAAAAATGTTATTTTTTTGACAAACTCGGGTCACCTCATTTGACAGTTAATGACTGTTTTTTTTTTTTTTTTTTTTTTAATATGGTTTTGCTCTTGACTCTAGTCTAGGTCATAGATGACAGAGACAAAGTCGACGATGGAGCGAGCTTACCCAGAAGAAGCCTGTTCACTCTTATTTTGAAGAGATTAGGGTTGTATGCGTTCGGAAACACAGACGCAGGCAGAGAGTTCCACTCCTTTGCTGTGCGCATTATAAAAGACGTTTGGAAACGTTTAGTGCGAATTGGTGGAATAGCAACAAGGTAGGGATGGTGACTTGCAGTGCGTCTAGACGTCCGATGGTAGAAGGGGGCCGGTGGGATGAGATCGTGGAGTACTGACCAAGATATGATTCAAGGAAGTAGTTAAATATTATCACATAGAGTCACGACGAAATCTTTACTGCGATCTAGCAGCCATCTTTACAGAATTAGTTCTTCCAATCCACAGTGTTGCCACAAAATACCAAATATATTGTGTTGCCACAAATATGATAAAGAGCTTAGGTAGAAATAATCATTCCAAACAATGACATTTAAATTCTGTGCTTTCTTTTAAATAGAGAACTATTATTATAGTTTGAGAGAGAAATGATGAAATGAAAGAGTTAATCCTAGAACGTAGACGGACCGTGGTCCAGGCTCAAAAACAAATCATTGCGTACATTATAAATTTATGGACTCGATCACACACGTCCGGTCCATGACACAGAAGTGTCGAATCTTGGGCCACGGCCTTGATATGTGTGGATCAATTTTTAGCTTGCGGATACTGAATAGCCCTCACTTTGGACCCTCAAATGTTATAGCCAGTGACAAAGAGTACAAAAGATGTCAAATGCATCATTGTGGTCTTGCTTATTAGTTACTAGGACCTTTTCTCTCTCTGCGAAACGTCTTATTACTTAGATATAATTTGTTTTTATAAAATTAATACTTTTAGCAACAAAAACATTCATGGCGGGTATTTAAAACCAAGAAATAAAAATATTTTTACTAAAACCAATAAACAAAAATTCAAACGAATTTGCAGACAAAACACAATATTATAATTCAAACAAAAAACCCAAACATTCCGCAATATTCATCCAATATCCCTTAAAATATTCCTCATCAGCAATTTCTTCTTTGTTCAGGCATTTGTGTCGAGCCATTTACATTTGTATCGACAATATTTAAAGCCTGGCTTTGGAGGCCAATAAATAACAAACGGGCCTCAACTTCGACCTCGCGGGCACAGACTGGACCGTCGTTAGGCCTCATTACATCCATCTGGTCACATTACAGTGGGTGGGTAAACAGTAGCATCGTTCATTTCATCAGCATCCATAATTTCTTTTTTAAATATAGATGCAAAATATATTTATTTGTTGAAATAAAAGCTTGGAGAAATAAGCATATTTGACTGACACTATTCTAATTTCAAAGCCAAGCGAAATTCCAAGAGAAGAGCCGTGCGTAGAAACAATGTATGTACTTGATACACAATAACTTAATTTGTCTAAGACAAGGTTTGTGTTTATTAATATTTAATTAATTTTTGTATAGCAAATTTTGTAAAACCATAATTTGAAAAGAGTAACTCCATAGTTACTCTGGAGTCTATTGTCCGTTCTTCTCCATAAGAATCTACCTTTCCGAATGGACAGTAGTGTCACTTTATTAATGTAATATTATTATTTTACTGAACTGTAAATGATGACGTTCTAAAGTGCCGTTTAATGGCCTAATTGAAATAAACGTTTTGACTTTTTGACTTTTTGTTTCTAGAATCTTCATTATTATTAAAATCTATGTGACGTGATAATCTAGCGTCTAAAACTGAACTTAAAACAAAAGCACCTCAAATTAAACGCGATACAATCTCCACTTGATCTACTGCTTCTGTGGTGCTACTCTGGCACTCAACCAATTCACACATTAGCATATTTACCCTCTTATGGGCGACGCCTTATCTTTGCGCAAATTATCGTAAGTAGTGTACTGTAGACGCAATTATTGCCTATTTATGGCTTCGGGGGAGCTACAGACTGGAAAATGGGGGTAGTTGTCTTTAATATGACTGTTGTGTCTCTCAATTCGAGCAGCTTACTCCTATTTTAAGTCATTTCCTCCGCTTTGACTCAGTTGACAGTGACAGCTTGATATTGTATTGACATTAATCGATTTCCATTCTCATGGCGACTGTGTCAAATGGAGTGAGAATGTTACCCTCAAAAAGTCTTAAAATATAGGCTTTCAGGTTAGTGCAGGCTTGAACTTTCTCATCATAGGGTGGAATTTGTTCGAATGAGTCACCGCGGCCCTGGATTGCAAAGAGCTTTAGAAGGAACACGGATGGGTTTTAGTCAGTGAGAGTCTGACACGCCCTTCCGGAGCGGAAGAAGTCATTTGATGATTTCCCATCCTTAAAAAAATGGTCATCATCTTCCAGCCTTTGTCTCACGCTACTTAGGGTCAGCACAGCATACTTTATCCTTCCATTCTATCCTATCAACCGTCTTGCTTTCATTCACCTATTTCTTCTTGCATATTATTCCTCACACAATCCATTCATATTTTCTTTGTCTCCCCTTTTTCCCTCTTTTTCCATTCACACTTATATTCATTAGTCTTTTAACATGCGTTTCATCAATCTTCATCACATATTAATAAACGATTCTTTTAAGCTTTTCGGTCATTGGTAATGTAATATTTTACTGTATTCGTTCTATTTGATACACACAGCCATATCGTAATCAAAATTCTGTCAAAGTTCTGGCTGGGATAAAAATAAATTGTGTTCTTGCAATATATTTTCATTTTAATATTTCAAATGATAAAAGAATACCTACCTGGTGTTAAAAGATGGTTATTTTAGAAGTAGATTTTCATTAATATTTTTGCATTGATTATATTACTTATACAACTTCTTTGTGTAGGTATTAAACCAAACTATGTTTTAAATCTTATACTGTACCTACATTAGCAATAAAAAGTCTGATTCTTAAACATTTTTCGTTAAAAATCAATTTGCATAAAATAAGAATTTGCATAAAATATCAGGGTTCTGGCAATCGTCAGAGACGCCATATTGTCAGAGATGCTTCAGTTCAATTTAAATGAAATTCCCTAGCTCAGAAAACTCTGTTTAGAATGAAATTATTTCTGAGATACTTCTCAAGGTATCTAGTCTACCGGCCGGTCTCAATAACGTCTACCTTTGACCAAACTGTCAAACTAGCTACAAACAATAGTGAAACGTCATGTTTGAAAGGCAAACATGACGTTTAGTATAGTTAAGTAACAGTGACAGTGTATTATGTCATTGTGCAAGCCAATCCTTGGTTAGGATTGGATACAAGCTCAAATGGCTGACTTGTTAATCTATTTAGAACAGCCAAGGATCTCGACAACTGATGGAATTATATCAAAAGTAGTGTATGTCATGAACTCATGACACATCACTCGTTCTCTGAAGGGGTTTCGAACATTTTTGTATGGGAGCTTGCAACTAGCCAACCGTCACAATTTTGCTGTTTGAGGAAAAATTGCTAGTGAGGGGCAAAGTTTTGTTTAAGAAGAAAAACGAAGGAACAAATAAATAATTAAATATTGTAAGCTAAGAACGTGAATTTTACATGGCAAAGCCAAAAAGGACCCTCACTCAGCAAGCTGCTATATTTTAAAAACAAAATTACAAACACAACCTATTAAATAAAAAATGTGTAAATATAAAAAAAAATATATAAAATACACAGACACAATAAATAATTAACAATCTACAGATGCAATTATTCAGTGTCATTTATCGTTGTCATAGACAGAGAATGGAACGCGTAAACAAAGGTGAAAACATAATATGTAAATTTAAAAAGCATAATATGTAAACTAGAAACATAAGATGTAAATTAAAAAAGAACAATAGGCCATAGTGACTTTTATTGCATCAAAATAACGTTTAACTATGTAAGTATATCGAAAAGATGGAGTGAAGCAGGTTTAATTGAATTGTTGCGTGTTACATGTAGTGTTGTGTTGTGCTGATCGCAAGAAAAGGATCGCTGTAACGAGAAGGTACCCAGCATCGCATTAGTAATACAGTAAAAACACTTTTTTATATATTTTCACAACAGACTTGGTTTCCGTACGTCATGTAGGTGACCACTGAAAATCAGCGCCGTGCTGTGGGTCCGCCACGGTAGGTACAGCATTATGCTGAGTGGAAGCCTTTTTGCCACAACCACGACCTGCATCTGCATTATTTATGCTCACATTTGTTATTTTTATCTTATTTAGTTTTTAACTTGTCTTTACTAACATAATTTATGAACTACTAACACTATCGTTTAGGGTTTGCAAAATCCATTAATGTATGTGTGACGTTTTGTTGTAATTCTACTAATATTATAAACGCGAAAGTTTGTAAGTATGGATGGATGGATGGATGTTTGTTACTCTTTCACGCAAAAACTACAGAATGGATTTTAATGAAATTTGGCACAGTGCTAGATTATAGTCTGGAATAACACATAGGATACTTTTTATCTCGGGAATATATGCCCTTGGGATAATTTTCGACAATCACGGGGGCGGAGCTACGGGCGGCAACTAGTTAAATAATATTTCTTTCTTTCTATATAGACTACAAAAACAAAGCACTTCTAGCTTCGTTACCTCAGTGTTTTTATACATATGCATTATTTGGAATGGAAATCGAATACGTATTCCTTCAATATGTTCAGTGTTTAATAAACTATAGGCTCTGGAAGTATCAAATGTGATTGAAACCGTGTTAGTATAGACTAGGTGAGCCGGCAGTAATGTTAGCTAAAATATTGTCATTCCTCGAGGAAATTGTTGATAATAATAAAGGCGAGCAGTGCGTATAAAACCTGGAAATGGTTAGAGATGACATCAGTCAAGTGCAGTACGCCTAGATGAGGGAAAACATGAGGTGCTTACTTGGTAAGTGTTACTTAAATAGTAATAATTAGCAATGAACACTAATAAAAAAGAAAAATATATGAGAATAATATGTATAAATAGTGAAACAAACGATTAACATAGAATAGAATAGAATAATTTATTGTCCTTAAAATTTACAACCGATAAGTTGATTCCTGGAACTCACACTCACGACACAGGGTATCCTATACCCTGTGTCGTGAGATCCAGGCTCCTTCGTTCCGTTTAAACTTATTGCTACTACATGTAATATATATTATAATTATGTACTAGTAAAGAAGAAGAAATATACATTAAAAAACTAATTAACAATGAAGACTAATATTAATACACAAAAAAACAGTAGATAACTAAGTATGTATGTAGTGTGTGTGTGTATATATTGTGTGTGGGTATTATGGTGTGTGCGTATATGTGATGGTAAGTGTCAGTGTGGGTGTCGCGAGTTGTGTTGGTATGTCTGAATGTAACCTTAGGATTTATATAATTATGTAGAACTTTGTAATATAGAATAGAAAATAGAGATCAGTACCTATCAAAGCGCTTTTCTTTTTTCTCTTTTTTTTCAGATTATTATGTTTTCTGTCATATCATAGTCCAGAGTAAGCAGCCATTTTGTAACCATTTTTTTGCATTTAGTTTGGGTTAGTTGTAAAATTTTGAGTCGGTTATTGAGTTTCGAGTAAATGTGTGGTCCCATAACATGAACATGTCCATGACATTTATTTATTTATTTATTTAGGGACAAGAAAACAGTTACATGTTAAGGTTTAAAAAAAAAAAAAAGCTATGAGTAAAATAATGAATTGGTAAACATATAACCCACACCAATGTCCACGGATTAATATATTAAAAATAGGAAACGGAAGACATGTTCATTAAATGTGGACAGGGAATTAGCTCGGCTTCAAACGGGTAGCAGATCTTGTATTATAGATCTTGTATTATAAATGTGAAAAATCAATGCGCTGCGTGTCCAGTATAAAAACGCTTTCAGGGCGCTGATGGGGCTGCCACGGTATTGCAGTGCATCAGATATGTTTGCACAAGCTAAAATCAACAGCTTCTCATCTGTCGTGCGCAAGAAGAGTACATCTCTTCTTGCCAGATTGCGTACCAGCGGCAACAGCCTCCTGAGAGTGATTGCGGATAAGTTTGATGAGAGCCCCATTATGAGGCATCTCATCAATACTACAATGTCTCTCGTGGTATATAAGTACTAACATAAGGTATAAGCTGTTTTTGTTACTAACATCTTTTAAGTATTTTGTTTGTTGTTGTTTGTGTGTGTGAATGTATGGACTATGTTGTCTGAAATAAATAAATAATAATAAAGTTATATTATTTTATAAGCTCCAAGTCGCGGCGTATCTCTTTCCAACATCTTCAACATACATGGTTATATTTCAGCCAATTTACAACAAACCTTTACGTATTACGCTCTTCAGCCTTTTCTATGGCTACCGCCGTGTATTGGTGAAAACGTTATGAAAATCCGTTGGATAGTTTTTAAGCTTTTTGCGTACTGTCAGCGGGGCACTTTGATAATATGTAGCGATACTGATATGTACGAGCACTGTATGTGTGACCAAACCCAGGTCACACATACAGCGCTCGTACATATTCCCCTCATCATCATCATCATCATGCAAAGTGTCTTTGAGGTTATCCATAAGTAATTGAGTTTGAAATTTGGCAGTGTGTCACCCCAATCACCCCATGCCTCTCCTCTATAATTTCTGTAAGTCCTATGATATATCTGCGTTGAGGACGAGACTAGTTTCCGCTGTGGTCGGCCGTCGTGACCGAAGTTTGTTATAGAGGACTGTATGTACCTTTTTGGGATGGAAAATCATCAATCCCCTGCGCTGGGTGGATAGGAAGAAATCAGACTTTAACTGACTAAAACCCGCGTCTTCCTTCAAATGCCTTTTGTGTTCGAGGACCACGGTAACTCTTTCGAACAATTCCGCAACCCTGAAGAGGACTGAACCTAGCTTGTCATGATTTCAGTACTTGCGTCATTGGCAGTGCTGATGTCTTCCGGGCTGGTGACTGCGCAGAGACTGGAATGCGACTGCCCGGAGAAGTATGAACCAGTATGTGGCAGAGACTCCAGGACTTATCCCAGTGAATGCTTGTAAGTTTCTAGGTATAAGTCTGCCTCGAGGTAGGTAATCTCCACCATGCCTCCACCGTATCATATGCATTTCAAATATTGTTCAGACCGAACATGAAATACATCACTCTAGCACAGCCCATTACTCTAGTGGGCCCGAACACTCTAACAGCGTCTGCGCAAACAATGGAATGTGACTGCCCGGAGAAGTATGAACCAGTATGTGGCAGAGACTCCAGGACGTATCCCAATGAATGCTTGTGAGTTTCTAGGTATTAGTGGGCCTCGATGTAGGTAATCCTCTACCAAGCCTTCACCGTGTCATATGCATTAAAATATTATTCAGACCGAACATGAAATACATCACTCTAGCAGAGCCCATTACTCTAGTGGGCCCCATAACCCTACTGGGCCCCAACACCCTAGCAGTGTCTGCGCAAAGAACGGAATGCGACTAAGTGTGGCAGAGATTCCAGGACTTATCTCAGTGAACGCTTGTGAGTTTCTAGGTACTAATATGACACGAGGTAACATGATATTATAAGGATCTATTTAAAATATTGTGTACGGACCTAAAGTGAATATACTACTTTACTAGATTGGAGTTCAGTTACATTGACTTAATGTATGACTTAGCTGGCTCTTCTTGTAAGTAAAAGTATGTAACTTGATATGAGAAGAAAAAGATTTTTGCAAACTTATGCCTTCTCTTTTTTAAATTCTTATAGACACCTTCCATCTGGGGAGAATGGAAGGGTTCTGTCGGGTCCGTGGTACAAACTGTGGGGTTTTAGTAGACTACTAAATCCCCACAGTTTGTACCACTGCTAAAAGTTGGATGGCCGGGATACAAAATCGCGCTCATTCCCGGCTGTTATCGCGCCACCTTGCCATCACACGTGAACCCCATCAACCTAGCAGAGCTCATCACCCCAGCAGAACCCATCATCCTAGCAGAGCTCATCACCCTAGCAGAGCTGGACGCCCAAGTGGTCCCCATCCACCCTAGGAGAGTCCACCACTCCAGTTCCATCACAACTTACGTCTAACCAGCCTATATTTGTTTGCAGTATGAACTGTGCCAAGAAATCGAAAGCCTACGACGGAGCATGCGTTCGCAAAGGTGCTTTCCTCCGAAGAGAACCACAGCCCTTATGATGACTCTGCACCACTTGGTAGTGTTGGAATAAAATACGTATCTTTTTGTCTGTTATCTTGAAAATTTACAAAAATGTTATTGTTTTGCTATAATTTTGTTTTCATAAAAGTTCTGAAAAAAAAAATCGTTGTTTTTACTGTGTTTCACCATCATCATCCACAGGCCGACTTCGCCCACTGCTGAGCATAGGCCTCTCTTCTCTTGTGCCAATCCCCTCGTTCCTGTGCCAGCCTTGTCCAGGTTCTACCCGCGATAGCAACAATGTCGTCCACCCATCTCGCCGCCTCTCATTTTTAATTTAAAAGGAGTTAGCCAATTGTCACACATAGGGTATAATTCCAAACTCCGGTCTGCTTCCTGAGAATTTCCTTAAGGAAAAACGAAACCCGGGAATAAACAAGGACTCCACGCTGAGTGAAATGGATTTCCAAATATTGGACTTATTACAGCTAGATTCTAATTACCTAATTGTATATTTTTGATGTAAAGTAAACTGTTTGGAATAATAATTAGTTACGTTTGAACTTCATCATAATATGCCTAGCCTTTTCTCAATTATATTGGGGTCGTCTTCCAGACAAACCGGATTCAGCTGAATTTTACGTGGAGCGGTTGCCTACCAGACCTCCACAACCCATTAACTAGGTAACACGGAACTCCTTGGTAAGACTGGAGTCAGATTTTCTGGTTTCTGACTACTAACTACTAACTACCAAAGATCTACAAATGACAGCCATCCACAGACCAACCTCGGCAAGCGTTGCAAGGTGTATTTATATAATAAAAGATAAAAAATAACTTGGAAATTCTTTAGTAAACTAGTAAGTATGTTTTTCTATTATCAGTTGACATGTGATTGTTTAAAAATGGTGTCTGCTGTGCGGCCAGTGATGTTAGCTCCAAATCGATCAGCATGTCAATAATCACCGCCTTATCTAAAACGTGTATGTCAGCCAGTACTGCTTCCGCCAATTGTGGGAATTACTTCAAGATCTATAAAGAGGCTAAAGTCAATCCTGGGATTGTCTCTAAGGAATGATAAGCAGCATTCTCTTTTTTATTCCTTTATCAATTTTTCAAACAAGCGCTGTTTTTGTGACGCTTTGTTCAATAAATCATAGGCCTACCTACATCGGTTCTACTGAGAATGTTCATAGGGGAATGCACGACACCGCTTTAGCTCTTCCGGGAATCGAACTCAATGCCATGTTCCGCTGAACACGTAACCACTGGGCATTGGACTTAACGTAACCGGATTGTGATACGTACAAGACAAGTAATTTAGTAACCTGTTTCCAAAATAGCGTATAATATAACAATATAATTTAATGTATCCTGAAAAACAGGCCGAACATATAAACTTCTGCTCGCGGTTTTACTCGCTGTAGAAGCAGCGGTTTGTGAAAACTCAAATTTTAATATGTGACTGTGTTGAGGATTATTATAATTAAAAACGATGCGTTAGGCTAAACGAGCAAATTCTATATTCTCCATCTTGTTACAATATTCGAGGACAGGGGTGAGGGAGCAATACTTTGGATAGAAACCATTCACGATAGAAAATTACTATGACGTAGTGTGTGGTGTCGTTCTTTGCCTCGAGATGTCGCTATTAGTCGGTATGTATGTATATTAATGCAGTAAGAGTTCACGATGAAAAATGCTATGATTCCAAGCCATACTAATATTACAAATACAAAAGTGTGTATGTCTGTCTGTCTTTTACCTCTTCACGCTTAAACCGCTAAACCGATTTAGATGAAATTTGAAACAGAGATAGTTTGAGTCCCGGGTAAGGACATAGAATAGTTTTATCCCAGAAATCATCTTTAAGGGGGTGAAATGGGGTTGGTAGTTGTACGGGAGTCTATAATTATTGAAGATAAAACCATGAACCTTTGTCTTGAGGCATTTGATAAAAAATAAATAAACATAAAAAATTTCAAGCTTATTTGAATACTGAGTATCTTAAAAATAAAAATGGCTGCCCAAAATAACTATTCAACACGGACGAAGTCCCAGGAAAAGCTAGTAGAACATAAATACTGGTTAAAAATTTACTTCCATCAAAAAACCCGACCGCGAAATACGTCGCCAAAACCGCAAAAGTCGTTAAAGTAGCCTAAACGACAGGACGTTTTAATGAAATAGACAAATACTCTGGAAAAACATTACTCCTCCTTCTGGGGCAGTCGGATAAAAAATAGCTTATGTCCTATAGTAACTCATGGTTCACCCGTGTGCCAAGTTTTACTTATACGAATCCGTTCGATCGTTATAACATGAAAGTCTTACAAACAGACAGACATACAAAGTTACTTTCAAACCAACATCAGCTTATCTTCATTTCTTTGTATAAAAAGTCTTCCAAAACAAAATTCAAACAGTGGAGTACTGACGCTAAATAACACAACATGAAACTAACTTTTGGTATGTATAACGTTTTAATATATATTTTAAAGCCTATATTTATATTTTAAGGCAGAAGGCTCAGAAAGGGACAGTGATAACGATTGTCAAGTGTACACAATGTGTTGGATTGATTATAGTAGGCACAGAATTGTACTGAGCGTGCCCCATAGGCGTGCAGTAGGCTACAATTAGGGTATGCCAGCCCATAAATAATACCCAAAAAAAAACTCACCGCATTATTCAGGGTTTAAATCACGATACTGACGATTCGTAATTACGACCCGGACGAATTTTTTTTTTTTTGGGGATTATGTATGGGCTACCCTTACTGTAGCCTACTGCACGCGCATTGCGTGCCCATACCAAGAGGTTACCATCTCAGCATTTGCTGGGCGTCAGACACCCAGTGCAGGTTTTCAGTTGGTGCCCTGAAGTGACACACGGACAAAGGTAAATACAATAAACAAAATACTTGAGTAAATATTGATGTGTTATGTTAGTAATAGTGTTTTGTTAAATTCGTAAATAAATAAAGTAGCATACTTCTACTTTATTTAACAATTGCAAAGATGGCGCATCAGTCGCCCAATGGCATGCCACCGGGCAGGTTAACGTTGCGATAGATTTTTGTTGTTGACACACATTTAGCCGTCACCTAGGGTTTGGATGACTGTGGCCCTACTATGACGTGCTAATGCGATCCAATTCAGATGATGTAAAAGGGATACTGCTATTCGCCATGTATAGCTCCATCTCTCTCTTAGAGCGGAATCATGATCGTTTTAAGACTTCATACCTAGTAGTTGAGTGAGTTAGGTTAGTTAGCCCTGGTGAGTTATAAAACTATTTAAATATGTAACATCCCCTGTACCTACATTTAATACATTTGCAATCGATACCGCTGATAGAATGCAATGAACTCGATGCGTTATCACCTCATAAGCATATCCTTGAACCTTTTGCGTGTCTTAAGTTACACAGTTCGACATAAGAAAAAATGCTCCAAATGTCTTAAGTCGGACAGTTACACTTAAGGGCTTGGTCAGGATTGGACGATAAAAATCTGTGGTAGACACGCAAAAGGTTAACCTATATGAGCGTAAATCCTGAAAAAGGGTAATTTTATGAACAACTTTTGGTATTGGACTAACCTTAAAAATGCGAAAATAAATTGACTGCCCCATATATTTATTTATGTGTACATAACTCGACAACGAGGTACTGCACAGCTGTTATTTTCGCGATTTCATTTTTATTCTGTTACACGTTGTATATATCACCGGAAAAAGGCAAGCGCCGTAAGATTGTCAAATATCGCGTGAAATTGTAAACTATTTTATTCTAAATAAGACTTTGATATATTGGGAACTACTGAATTTGAATGTGTATTGTATACAAAACGATTTTTTCATAATTTAGCGAGAAATTGTAATCTAATCAAGATTTATTACAATCTTACGGAGTCAGCAATTTTCCGGTGACATGTACATTTTTTCCGTTTCTCCCCAGTACTAACTCTGTTTCTGGTCCTGGCGGGAGCCATGATGACCAGCGCCCAAGGAGGCTGTACCTGCACCACTATCTATGACCCTGTGTGTGGCTGGAACGGAGTGACGTACAGCAATGCGTGCCGGTAAGAGCTATATTTTAACACCTGATGGTAAGCGATGTGTTTGACCATGAACCTAGAAGTTACCAGTCCACTCCCATCGAAAGACCCCAGGTTGTAGCTATCAGGAAACAGAGACTCTGGCTGGGAATTTCACTCCTTAGCCGCACACAATTTATTTAACAGTTTATGTACACACATTTAACAAATACTTAGATAAGAAGAAGGGAACAGAAAAATAGGTACAAAGGTGATGCTTATTTCTAAAGATATCTCTTCCAGCATACCTGCGAAAGGAGAGTCGAATAAAAGAGATGTAAACATCGTGTGTAAAAGTTATACTTACGTAGAATAAAAACACAAAACTTTAAATATAACATACTATACATAAATATGACAAACAACATATTACTTAAATAATAATATAAGATAAATAATAAATCGAAAGGCAGTGTTATTTCACTCTTCTTTTAAGAACTGAGAGAAAAATGGACGTTTTCTCAAGCATTTTGTGCGTATGGGTGGGATATCCACCATACATGTAGTGTACATACGGCGTACGGGCTTGGCGACATTAACTTGCTATTTCGATACAAAATACTGTGTATGGTCTTTTGTAAAATGTTCTGTATGGTGTCGGACGTAAAAGAATAGCACCATCGCATCACTTCCCGTGGGTATCGTAAGAGGCGACTAAGGGACTCACCAGAGAATGGACAGCAGCATTCTCTGTGCATTGCAACAGCTACACTGCGATCGCCAACCCGCCTGCCAAACGTGGCGATTATGGCAACCCCCCCTATTTTTCGGCTGGCATAATGATGATTCCGACACAAAATCACCAAAATATAACCAATACAAAACCGACAGGCTGGCAACTCGGTGTCGATGTTGAAGGCTTTGGAGCTTCGACTCAACCAGGGCACCAGAGCTGATGAGAGAAATGGAAAGAGATGTAAAACATTTAACCTAGCTTTAGGGTTAGCTCACATCTAGACGAATTCTCTCAAAGAAATGTTTATTTTTTGTGAAGTCTTTCTAACAGTACCTCTTATTTTCAGGGCTAAATGCGCAGGAGTGGCTGTGCGTTATAAAGGAGTGTGTTAGCAGGATTGGGGTAACATCTCTGCAATGATTTGTATCTATTCAATAAACTTGCATTCAAAAATAAAATGTCCTGAATTAATGTTTTGTTTTTAATATTTTAAATGTTACATAAATGCAACGTGTAAATACCTGAAAAGGGGTCATTGTACTCATCATCATGAACAACTTTTACTATGGGATCAACCCAGAAATCAGCTCAACAAAATAACAAACTCGAGATATGCGCACATAAATGTATGTGTCAGTCGACTTTTTTCGCGATTTCAATGTATTTTTAGTTCAATATTATTTTAGTGCAACTGTTATTTATCAGCGCGGTTTTGTTTGAGATAGTTTCTCATCTAAAATAATATAATAATCAACTCAACATGAACGTAACTTCTGACAAGTATGTAACGTATTATTTGAAATCATTTGCGAAGTTCTCAGATAAACTATAATACAGTACTAGGGGCCGCTCGCCTGCCAGGGTTACGGTCTGCCAGGGTTGCGGAATTTGTTCGAAAGAGTCACCGCGGCCCTGGAACGCAAAGGGCTTTAGAAGGAACACGGATGGGTTTTAGTCAGTAAGAGTTTGACACGCCCTTCCGCTCCACCCAGAGCGGAAGAAGTCATTTGATGATTTCCCATCCTTAAAAAAAAAAAGGTGCCGCTCGCGGCTCTATCCTCTATCGAAGAAGGACTTGCTTGTTATTCTGATGTAAAAAAATCCGTTCAGTAGATTTTTCGTGAAATAGTAACCAACATCCATCCATCCAGCCATCCTCACTAAAGTTTGCTATTATACTCAATACTCAATACTCAATACTCAATACTCAATACTCAATACTCAATACTCAATATATTTATTGCTTCCACATGTTAGCTTAGATGGTAGGTTTTACAAAATTATGATCAATGTGGACCCTGTCGGGCACAGAAAAAGTAGGAGAGAGGAAAAGGGCTTTTATTTAACTAGTTGAATACGAGTATTTATATATTTATACCATAGTTGCATAATTATTAAATTCTAAAATGTATCGTTAAAATATTCATTGATGTTATATTAGCATTTGGATAATAAGAAAAGTTTTAATTTATTTATGAATATATTATTTTTTTCTTCTTCTTTAATTATATTTGGTAATTTATTATATACTAGTTGCCGCCCGCGGCTCCGCCCGCGTGATTGTCGAAAACTATCCTAAGGGAACATATTCCCGGGATAAAAAGTATCCTATGTGTTATTCCAGACTATAATCTACCTCTGTGCCAAATTTCATCAAAATCCATTCAGTAGTTTTTACGTGAAAGAGTAACAAACATCCATACATACATCCATACTTACAAACTTTCGCCTTTATAATAGTAGTAGGATTTTAATTGACATGACTAGAGTACTTGTTGAGTGCATTTTTAGTTTGGAGCTTGGTAAGTTTAATCTATTTTTATGGCGTAGTATGTATTTAGATTGTATGTTTTCTCTCGTCGTGTAAAAGTGTGGGTAGTAATAGCTGTACGTATAAATTCATCATCATCATTTTCATATCAGCCGAAAGACGTCCACTGCTGGACATAGGGCTCTTTCATCGACATCCCACACCATGAGTTAGACGATAAAAAAAATCATCGCCACTTTACGGGTAGAAAGGGTATAGTAAAAATTTTATTTCACCACTTTGTTGGCGTTAATAATATGTATACCCATCAAGTTCCAACTTCCTAGTGCTAAGTGTCTCTACTAGACAAAATACGGACACACAGACAGACGAACATAGCGAAACTATAAGGGTTCCTTGTTGACTATAAAACCCTAACTAGACCAGTGTCTCAAGGTTTCGAACAAATAACTATATCGAATTGATGAACTTTAATTTGTATAAGTAAGTACTATTCCTAAGACCAAAATATAATTCTTCTACATTTGAACATTTTCCCTGACCAAAAAGTACAGCCTGATTATAATAACAAACATTAAAAAAATATTTTGAATGGAATGGAATGTTGAAACGTTACAGTAAAAGAATGCACCAAACGTACCTCTGTGCGGCTGAAATACCTCTTTAATTAAACCTTTTTGTTTTTTAAGCGTGCGAGGTATTTAATATGCGAAACATGACGGGCCACGATTTATAACGTAACTTTAGCTTTTATCAATTGATGTATGTGAACATAATATTTTCTGGGGTCATAAATAAACAACTCCTGGGACAGTATTATCATCACCATCATCATATTAGCCAAAAGACGTCCACTGCTGGACATCGGCCTCACCCAAGTGTGGCCACAGCAACCGGTCCTGTGCGTCTCGCATCCATCGGTTACCTGCGACCCTCACCAGGTCATCGGTCCACCTTGTGGGAGGCCTTCCAACGCTGCGTCTTCTGGTACGTGGTCACCACTCTAGAACTTTTCGGACCCATCGACCATCTGTTCAGCGAGTTTGGCAATCCTTCAGGCTATGTCGGTAACCTTGGTCATTCCTGATTCGATCACTGGGTTCGCGGGAGCATAGGCATCGACTTTTTGAGAGGCGTTACCACTGCCTTGTCTCTTCCCAACAATATGAGGGTCGTCTTCCAGTCTACCTGGATGCATCTGTGTACCAGTATTTATGATAGAGCGAAAATCATTATTTGAAAAGAGTAACTATGGAGTTTCTTGTCCGTTCTTCTCCATAAGAATCTACCTTTCCGAATGGACAGTAGAGTCACTTTATTAATGTAATTCTATTATTTTTACTGAACTGTAAACGATGACGTTCAAAAGTGCCGGTTAATGGCCTAATTGAAATAAACGTTTTGACTTTTGAGCGAGAGGGCTCTGAACCCACTATCTTTAACTTGTAAGTCAGAGCCGTAGCCACCTGGCTGTCAGTGCTTTTTGGCCCCCACAACATTTTCCGACGTGCAGCAAAAAAAAAGGATTAAAATAATCGCCGTTAGCTACAGGAGTTACTTCCGGTAATAATAAAAAGATTACCCCAGGCAACATCCCTATTATTTCGTAACATCGAAAGAAATTCTGTAGTTTCACGCAAGGCCTATTTTATAAAGATTTTTACAACTGCCAGAGTGCTATATAAAAAAGAAAAATATATCATCAAAAACTTCGCCTTCAACGCTGTCAACTTTAAATGCCCATGACCGAAGGGTTGGCTTTTATTTTAGAGTAAGAATACTTTTTAAAATTATTTATAGATAACGTTACTTATTTTTTCTTCTGGGGCTAATATCAATAGTTGGTCTGCATTACTAACCCGCGAGCAAGCCACATACAGTTGGCCGTGGGAAAAATAATTAGAACTTAGGTCCACACCAGCGGCCTTAGAGTCTGTCCTTGACTCTCATTTATGGTCATCGCGATGCAAGCGGTTACTGGAAATTATGTGCGCTTAAACTGGAATGGGAAGTTGTTGGGAATGAGAGGTTTCCGCGGAATTAAAAGCAGTTTGGCTGAAGCTTTACAGTGGATTTCCAGTCTTATATTGGACTGCTACTATAAGGTCCTAACGGATATATTATAAGAAAACATTTTCTACTTGTCTAGTATCTACTTATGAATGAACGATTAAAGGCTTACACGGAAAGTGATCGCTGAACTACTACAGAAAAAAAACCTTTTGTCATCACCTCAATATTAGCACTGTAGGTATAATGTAGTGTAGACAAAAAACGACAACCATGCGCATAAACACCGTGTAAGAACTGACTGCGGTCTGCCGATGATATGAACGAGAGTTACAGTTAAAGGTCATTATGTCCTGTTATGTGGACGAGTCTCATCTGGTTTAAACGTACCAAAAAAGATTGTAAGATTGTATTGACATGTAAAAGTGTTATTTTTAACCAATTTACAAAGTAAATAGGTATTATTATCATAAAAAAGTTTAGATGTAAATATTATCGAAATTGGATTAAATAGAAAAATTATGTATACAACTCAAATGATATTTAAAACATTGCTTTATTACTCAACAAAAAAAAAACATAAATTGAAACTTTGTATTGAATGCAACATGACTCCTTCCTCTATGCGTGTTTTAGGTAAACACTTTGCCGGTTTTGGTTTTCCCACTCTGCACAAGCCGCACTAAAAATAAAACAAAATACATTATTATGACTTCATACTTGAATACTGCACTGTACATAGAAACTATGCTATAGTAGGCGCCAGATAAATGTGGAATAAAGTACATTGACCTTTCCCTAATAACTGTTCATAGGTACCTGAACAATTAAATATGAATCGTTTTTCATTATTAGACAATGTTAAGGATCACGAGAGATGATGATTCGGGACAGCTTTGTGTCATTAATTCCGTTTTTCAAATTAAAAATGTCAATAATTGTAGGTGGGTCAATGACCGTTATTCCACGATTATCTGGCGCCTACTATACATGGTGTTTTGTTTTATTTTTAACTTACTCGAGTATTGTCTAGTTTCTTGTAGTTTCTTTACATCGCTCAATGTTGTGTGTACTATAGTGCGTTCTATGTATCATACACAGTAAGAATGATCGAAATTCACGTCGTTGCCAAAAATATTTAAAACTCTGTAAAACTAGAATACTTCTGTTATGAGTTGATATTGCCATAGGGCAAGACAAACGCTATGAAAACATTATACAAATTGAAAGGCATACAATATGTTAGCAGATGGCGTTCTGCGATTACAGCATAATATTATATGAATATCTAACTTTAGTAAATACACTTACAAGCAACTATTGGGGTATTTGGTTCCATCCGGCCCCCAGACGGGGTCATAGTAATCGAGGCATACGCAGCCGGCGCTGGGTCGCACGACGCTCATCAGCACCGCAATGAGACTTAATACTGGGGACAAACATAGGTCAACATTAAGAAATTTTTGACCTCCAGACCGAATTTTGGTTGCGATAGCCCATCTCATAGAAGACTAGACTTGACCAGCCCAGCACAAGTGTGTGCGCGGACGCAGGTGTACTCTCTGTTCCCTCATCCACATAATCCAATTTGACGACAATGCCACACGACTGGAGAGATATCAAGTGTAAGACCAACAGCTCAATGTGGTTTGAAGCCGGGTGTCACAGCGCAAACTTTCTAACTCCTGGCTCTTACTGAGACTGATTTCCCTGATGAATATGCTCTAACCTGCCCGACCTTGGAATCGAACCCAGCTCGAGCTGGGCAGTCGTACTTGTAACCCAAGACGTAGGTAGCTAAGAATTTAATTAAGAGTATTGAATTGTCACTTCCACATTAAAGAAAATAAGGTATTTTAGACTCCACATTTTACAAAAAAACGAAACCCATAGGTAATGGAATTTTAATTCCCTGGGATTAGTTAAAATTTAAGCTGAGAATAATAATAATATTAAAATTAAAAGTATCTCAAACAAACTTACCCAAAGCTAGAAACTTCATCTTGTCACGTTTATTTTCAAAATTGTTTTTTTGTGTCTGTCTGTTTTATACTTAACAGCTGTGATAAGCGAGGAATGCAACGGAAGGTGTTTTGCACACGTTATTTCCGTCCGATATCTTAATATTGTTATAATGATCACAATCTAATATTAATAACAGGAGATTATAAACGCTATGAAAAACATCCTATTGTAATATCAAGATAACACATTAAGAGACAAAAACTCGCTGCTCGATGCTTTTTGGTGGCCAAATATTTGTTTTTTTAATATGCGGATAATGTAGTGAGCTGCAATATTGTTATATACCTTATGATTTTTGTTATGTTAAAATTTTGTATTGTAGCTGTTTATTGTCCCTAAATAAATAAAATAAAACTGATTTTTCGATAAAGTAGATTGAAATCAGCCCAACTTTACACTGTCTTTATAGGTAGATTTCACATTCGCATGTCAGTCGAAATCTGACAAAAATATATAGAAATTGGGCCTTATTTTGACAGATTGCGTCTGACATCTGTATGCAAACGTTGCTTAACATTAAATTGGCTCTCTGGTCAGTAAAATCTTTTCACATACCTAAATAATGTCGCTATACCATATGTTTGATCCGGATGACTCCCAAGTTTCAACCTACGTTTGGGTCGGCTTTGAGTCGAACTGGATGCAGGTGAATACCAGTTTTTACATGGAGTAATTGCCTATTTGACTTCACTACCTTACTAATAGACGAAGTAATTCAGGATGAAGGTTTAGGTGTATAATTCGTAAGAGTTTGTGTGCATTGGCGGAAAATTGATTGGACTGACTTTTGGATTCACTTTTCCAACCACTTTTCACTCTATCAAATGTTTTTTAAAAATCTTATAGTCATATCGCAGTTGCCAAAAATGGTGATTTTGAGCTCTAAATAAGTCAGCCATTAACTTAAAAATTATGTGTTGAAGATTATATTAGTTTTTGGCAAAATTTTGCTACTTTGGATTACAATATTGCAATTTTCGTAAGGATAGCTAAAAAAAACATAAAATATGGCCTATGTTTTAAGTTAATTATGTAGCTTTCTAATGGCAAAAGAATTTTTAAAATCGGTTGAGGAGTTTTTGAGACAAATCGTAACAAACAAACAAACATTTCCTCTTTATAATATTAGTTTAAATTTAGATTTTGCTCGCGACTTCGTACGCGCGTATCCCGTTTTTTCCCGTTCCCGCAGATATATCCTATAGCCTATCGAATGTGGCTATCATAAATTATAATTTTCCAAATCCGACTGGTAGTTCCAGAGATAAGCGCGTTCAAACAAATAAACAAGCTCTTCAGCATTATTATATTAGTTTAGATATCGAAATTCCTCTCCATAATCCGATATATCCCAAGTCCTTCATATAAATCCTGACCTGCTCATGTCTCTACTGCGGTTAAATTATGTGCCACCGCATCTGTTGAATGCAGGAGAATATAATGCAGTATACGTTATCTGACGTCGTGACGTCAGACTTGAGAGGACGCGCAGTGCTATTGTGTGTGCGTAGGTACCGGCAACACAACAGGTTCCGTAAACCGGGGTGGATAGAAATGCAGGGGTGAAAAAAAACAATATTTAAATAACGTGAAAATTCCAATCAAAGTTTAGTTTTTATTCGCCCCATCATTTCTATCCACCCCGTTTTACCCGGTACTGAGAGATTCCGGGTATTGCCATGTTACTGGTTTCTATTGAACTGTATCATCTCCCACTTCAGGAAAGGTCTAACAAAGAACTTTCAGTTGTTGTAGTCCAGGGCAAGAGTGGACCATTGGTTGATGTTATTGTCTATATATTATTATTATTTTTTAATTTAAATCATTATTGTGGAGGACTGGTAGGCAGCCGCTCCATGTAAAGTACTGGTATTCAGCTGAATCCGGTTTGACTGGAGCCGATTCCAATATAATTTGGAAAAGGCTAGGCAGATGATCTTAAATATTTTTTTACTACTTTAATTATACTTATTAATTTATGGAAATAAATAAATTAATACTTTAATAATAACCCTTTTTAATTGGTATATCACACGGTACAGTGTGAAAAACTTTTATTTTTTAATTATCTAGTTTGTCCCCCAAATGTTAACCCTGCAAAATCTATTTATATACGTAGCGCGTCCGTGTTTGGGTCACAGCAGTTCAAGTAAATACGAAATTTCAACAGAATCGGGCCAGTAGTTTCTGAGAAAATTGGCTGTGACAGACGGACAAACAGACACCCAAGTGATCCTTTAAAAACCGATCCGATTATTACGGATTTTCGGAACCCTATAAAACCCTAAATTACGTTAAGTTAATGTCTAATAGAATTGTCATCAATACCAAGTTACCCAACAGGGTCATTACCCTTATCATTGTGAACATCTGTCGATTTGATAAGGTTACGTTATTTCCATATTCACACATTATTTAGTAATTAATTAATTAACTACACAGTGAAACATCTGTATGCTAATGTGCCTCACTAATTAGTATGAACTGCTTCTGGATATTATACTGTATTGTAAAAGCGAGGACAAATAACTCAAACTGCCACACTAACTAACAAGTTAGTCTGGCAGTTTGAGTTATTTATGCGTCCTACCCAAATGTCCTTTATACTTTGACATTGGTCGTCAAATCGTTGAGCTCTTTAAAGTTCTAAGTTTGAGCTACCATAAAACTGACAAATGCTTGCACGATCTGGACAGGTCCACTCAAATCTGTGTGGTACTTTCCTAAAAGGCCACCTCAGACATTAACCTACATGGTTCTCATATGACTTTAAAAGAGGCTTTGACCTCTCGAGTTTGTTTCGGTGTTTCTTCTCAGGGTAGTCAGCTAGGAAACACCGGCCTCATCTAGTTTAAAATGACATAAAAAGATTGACGTGTAAAAGTGTTACCTATGTTAAACCTACTAGCAAAATAATTACCATTTATCATTTACTGTCTGGAACATCATCAAAGATAATATCTTTATATATGTAGGTAGATACATCGTACCTCGTAACAGTTTTTCATTGAAAAATAATATGTGTAGGTACACCAATTATATTGAAGTGATAACTTCTTATGGGAGGGTAAACCGCTTCGTAACGTAACGCGTTACGGCGCCAGTCTTTCTGGCTTCACGACCACGCATACGGCAGCGGTAGGCAGGTTCTTCCTCTCTCACTCTAATAGTCGTATTTCGGGCAGACGCTTCCCATATTAAATAGTTCAACTTAGATTAGGTTTTTTATGTTTTTCCAAATAACTTTATTCCATTAATACTTAACTAACTATATACCCTAAAAATAAAAATAAAAACTCCTAACTAAATTAACCCTAAAATATGGCGTTAATTCATCCGCATCGCTGTCGACTGGAAGTGTAAATTAGTTTAAGTTATCACTTCGGTCGGGTTTATTTGTTAATAACACGTTTAAAGGTTTTTTTTTGGTTAAACTAGATGAGGACGATGTTTCCGAGCTAACTGCTCTAAGAAGAAACACCGAAATAAACTCAGAGGTCAACTCGTTATATGACGGGTAGATTTCCTGATTGTCTGGCAGTTTGAGTACTTGAAGCGGCCTTCCCAAATTTCCTTACTTTTATATTGTTTTTCGGTTCGTCAAGCTCTATACTGTTCTGAGTTTAGCAAGAACTCAGACAGAACCTACATTTTGTGAACTCCGAGGCCTCTGAGTCTATATTAGTGTTTCTTCTCATGGTAACTACTGCAATTACGATAAATAACACCTATGTGATTAAATTAGAAGCACATGGCAGTTGTCAGACGTTAATCATGACACGTTCGTGTACAACATGTCCAAGTGAAACGTGTTCTACAAGGTACGAGTGGGTAACATTGTTGTGATAAGTACTGCAGGTCTCTACAGGGGGTTTCAGAAGTGCCTGGTCACATTTCAGGGTTACGTTCTCAGAAATAAAAATATATAAGTTGTGTTGGTGACATTTATGTTAGTTCAATCACCGATTTGACGCCACCAAATACATTAAACTGCTTGAAAAGTGACTTTTTTGGAATGACAGCGACAAATATTTTTTGGAGCATTGGGCCTGGGCATTAGTCGATGTTTTATTTTATTTATTGTATGTGTGTATTTTTAATTGTTTCATATTTACAAATTATTTTATTTGTATGTGAATATTTATGTTTAGTAAATGCTCCGTAGGTGTTTCCGTGGCATCCCGAGGCCCTATCAGAATACCAGCGCTTTGATTTTTTTTTCAAATAGACATCGAAGCATATGCTTAGATAGGAACCTTTTTGGCCTCGCACAATTTAATTTCATGTTGGTTGCGTTTTTGACTAATTATTATGTAAGTACTGTTATTTTTTCATTTAATTTAATTTTTTGTCTGTATTGGAGTCTGGAGTCCCAAATAAACATTTTTCTTTCTTTCTTTTTCAGTATTTTTTTACCGACGGGTTTTTTTTAAATGACCTTTTTGTTTATTTTTACAATTGTTTTGTTTATCAGCTAAGTATAGAACGCACCCTTAAATACGATCACGCTCATCTGGTACACCCTGTATAAACGTGTGAACGAACTGATCCTCGTGTGTACTTGTCTTGTGAAGTCGGTTTTACTAGTTTTCGAGTCGATGACTTCTTTTAAGCCCACTTGCACAAACAAGAGTTATTTTAGGGTTCCGAACATCCTTAGGATACGGAACCTTTAAAGATCAGTCGTGTCTGTCCGTCTGTTACGGCCATTTTTTTCCGAATCTTCTGGACCGATTCTATTGAAGTTTGGAATACAAATATGAACTTTTGTGACACAAACTAAAAACCGGCCGAGTGCGAGTCAGACTTGCTCATGAAGGGTTCCGTACCATTAATAATCTATAAACACGGCAAAAAAATAACGTTTGTTGTATAGGAGCCCCCCTTACATATTAATTTTATTTTAATTAAATTATTTATTTTAAAGTGAATATTATAATTTAATATTCTGAAAATATTTCAAGCGTCTACCAGTTGCCGGGATCAATATCGAGCAAAAACGAGCAAAAAAATCACGTTTGTTGTATGGGAGCCCCCTTAAATATTTATTTTATTCTGTTTTTTAGTATTTGTTGTTATAGCAGCAATAGAAATACATCATCTGTGAAAATTTCAACTGTCTAACCATCACGATTCATGAGATATAGCCTAGTGACAGACAGACAGCGGAGTCTTAGTACTAGGGTCCCGTTTTACCCTTTGGGTACGGAACCCTAAAAATAAGTATACTTTTGGGGGACAAATTAGAAATTTAAAATAAGTGTTGCAATTTTTGTGTATGTTTCTGTATTAATCAGCCTTTCTAAAACCAGATGATAATGTTATAAAATCCAGTGACAATTTAGTTATTATAGTAACCTACATATTATGTTACTATGAGGAAAAAACGAAGGTTTTTCTGATACTTTACCATTTCCGACAAAGTTTTACTCATGTTGTTTGTCATTTCTATTATTAGAATAAGTTTTCCTGTTTCTTGATTAAAAAAGTAGAAACTGAAATGCAACCTTTTAGCTGGGTTAATAACAAAGGTAAATTCTCGTACTAAATAAAAAAGCATTTAAATTCAAGTCGTAATATCTCCGCGACAGTCAATGTCGAAATGTAGGGAAATTAGGGGTGATTTTGGCAGTATTTTTGCAAGTTGGGATATTATTAAATGGCTCCGTCCGCTCTGGGCGGTGCGGAAGAGAGTGTCAGACTCTTACTGACTAAACCTATCCGTGTTCTTCCTAATGCTCTTTACGTTCCAGGGCCGCGGTGACGGCACGGTTGGCGCAATGGTTGAGCAATTAACTGCTGCGCTGCGTGTCGCGGGTTCAATTCCCGCACGGAGCAAATATATTTGTATGGCCTACATGTTGTTGGCTGTGTATGAATATGTCTTTGTAACACACCCACGATACAGAAGAAATTCCTAGTGTGGGGCAACGTTTTTTAAAAAAGAAATAAAAAAAAGAACTTTTTCGAACATATTCCGCAACCCGGGCAGGTTTTGACGGCTTACGACTCCGACGCAAATGCTAACAACGTTTTAAAAAACGAGAATTGCCCCTCTATAAATTAATGACAGAATTATATTTGTAATTATAATTATGTTTGTTGCGTGAAATAACAAAAAAAAAATATGACTCTTCAAAAGTTGTTCAATTTATTCAATTGCCATTCCTAAAATCTTCGTATAAATCACCGATATCAGATCTTTTACATTCGCCCTTGCGTACCACCATGACTCCTCTGGCACTGTGAACAAAAACACTTTTCAAAGTAAGGTATAAGCTACTGCAGGTAACATAAATATCTGCACGTTTTAAGAGTCGTCAAAGCTTTATAAAATACAATACCAGCCGCACGGGTATATTTTCAAGGGTAAGCAACGCTAGCCGACGTCGATCTCTGGATGGGTGACCATCTTAACATACCGAGACTCCTCCGTGCCTCGGAAAGCACATTAAGCCGTTGGTCCCGGCTGTCATTTGTAGATCTTTGGCAGTCGTTACGGATTGTCTGAAGCCAGAAAATCTGACACAAGTCTTCCCAAGAAGTACCGTATTACCCAGTTAATGGGTTGTGAAACTCTGGTAGGCAACCGTTCCACGTAAAATACTAGTATTCAGTTGAATCCGGGACCGACGAAAGTGCGGCAGAGGAGAGATGTGCACTGTAGAGGCACAAACCCCCTTCATACTTTATCATACCGGAAGATAATCTACCCCCGGAGGTGGACTTCAGTGGTTAACCCGGAAATTTCTTAACCGATTCCGGACCCAGGTTGGCCGCTATAAAAATAATCTGGCCAAATGGGGCATTCTCTGCCCGTTCCAAACGCGGAGCCAGAATGAAGCTCCTTAACAGGACATGCGTCATCTCTTTGTTGCCCGTAGTGCGTATGCACCTGCGTCTTCCAGGCTTTCAATGAAACCAATGATTGAGCTGTACAAATAGCTAAATCCTGGTTGGACCAAATTTAATTTGACCTAATGGACGCGGAAAGAAGATCTTGCTAAGTATACTGTTGTAGCTGGACCAAAAAACGCACGTTTTACAGTAAATATGTCTATCAGGTAAAACTGAATGTAGCTAAACACCAATATTTTTCTGACTATCACAACCCAGTTACTGGTTAACATGACAACCTTTGACACGACTGAGGTCAGATGTTTTGGCTTCGGACTATCACCGGTAAGCATTGCTTAACTATGCCCGTCCACCCGTGTTGCTGTTTGATATTTAGCAAATGCTATTTTTTTTATTTGAGATGGGTTTGCTCTTGACTCTAGTCTAATCCGAGATGCCAGACACAGTCGACGATGGACCGAGTTTACCCAGAAGAAGCCTGTTCACTCTAGCTTTGAAGAGATTAGGGTTGTATGCGATCGGAAACACAATCCTAACTAATATCTAAAAAGAATGAAAGTGAGTTTGTTTGTTTGTTATGTTTTCAGTTCTAAATCACCCGAACAAACTTGATGAACTTTGCTACAGAGACAGAAGGGACCCTGGAAACGGTTTAAAGCTACTTAAATACGAGAAAAGCCTCGGGCAAAAATATGTTATATAAAAGCAATTTATATGCGTATCTGCAAACATCCCCGTCGTACTACAGAAGCGGGTAAACCACACCGGCATCCTAAACGCATTAAAAAAGGAATAAAAGGAAGGATTATTAACGGAGTGGAATTCTCTGCCTGCATCTGTGTTTCCGAACGTATACAACCCCAATCTCTTCAAAACTAGAGTGAACAGGCTTCTTCTGAGTAAGCTCGCTCCATCGTCTACTTTGTCTCTGTCATTTATGACCTAGACTAGAGTCAAGAGCAAACCCATATTAAATAAATTAAAAAAAAAAACAGGATCTTCTACACACACACAGTTACAAGAAAGACACATCAAAGTTTATTTTAGTCTTAAAATATGGGTAATAATTGATTGTACTTACTCACACAAATTGCTATAGGTCACTCCGTCTACCCCACATACGGGATCATATTCTAAAGTACAGCCGTTGACCTCCATCAGGATTCCCACCAAAACTAGTGTCAGAACTGAAATATGTCAAAAGATATCTATATTTCTATGCTTATTATAAAGGCGAAAGTTTGGATGAATGTATGTTTGTCACTCAATCACGTCAGAACGGATCTTGATAAAATTTGGCACAGAGGTAGATTATAGTCTAGAATAACACAAAGCCTTCTTTTTATCCCAGGAACATGTTCCTTTGGGATCAATTTCGACATGGACGCGGGCGGATGCTAGTTTTTTTCCCAGGCTTATTCGTGTCCCACTGCTGGGCAGAGGCCTCCCTTTTCTCCTTTCATATCTCTCTATTCTGTACGATCTCTAGCCAAGTCTGACTGTCAACCGTGATCATAGCGTTTCAACACCTTTGCCGCGGACAACCTCGACGGCGACGTTCACCGTGTTGCTTACAGTAAGTGAAGATCTTTGCCCACCACTCTGGGTGCATTCGTCCGACATGACCAGCCTACTCCTACTGCCTACTGTTTTCTACAACATCCGCTACTTGAGTTATGGAGCGCAAAATTAATAACACAAAATTATTTATAATCGCGAAAGTATCTACGTCTAATTTGTTACCTTATCACTTCTAAAACATGGACCCGATCGAAACTAAACACACAAAAACTGACATTGAAATCTGTCAAAAAAGTAGGAATAAAGGTGACTTTTCATCCTGAACATTTATGCACACATGCAGTCAGACGAAGTCTCAAAAAATAGCTTGTGTTTTAATAATATTAAAACATTATTTCTATTCTTAAACTAAGTCTACTTACCAAAAGCTAACTTCATGATAACGCCAGTAAATTTGTTCTTGTGATGTTCAGAAAAGACAAGGCATGTCTTATATACTAGTCTAAAGACCTTGAAGTTTGGTTTTTCCAATGTACAGACAAAAAATTGTTGCTCAACCTGCTCTATATCTTCTTCTTATGTATATAATTCTCGTGTCACAATGTTAGTTACCTACCATACTCCTCCGAAACGACTAGACCGATTTTTATGAAATTGTATATGCATATTCAGTCTGAGAATCGGCTACTATCTATTTTCCATACTCCTAAATGTTTATTTTTATTTTTTTATAATGTGGCATTAAAAAATACATACAACCCTGAATTTTCACCCTTCTAACACCAACCCTTATTTTTTATAGCGATATTAGTACTACATATACTGTTTTCTACTCTCGGATGTCAGTTAGTTATTCTTGACTATTTGTTTGGTAGAACGCGCTAATCCTAGGAAGTCTATTTATTGAGGAAGGCTTTAGGCTACATAACATCACGCTACGACCAATAGGAGCCGAGCATTCATTAAAAGTGACGCAGACGAAGTTGCGTGGGTCAGCTAGTAATATGCTAGTGATTGCTCCGTTGGTATCACGGTCACAAGCTCGACTGCTGAGCGTGACCTGGATTCGATTCCTAGGTCGGGTAAAAGTGTTAATGGGGTTTTCCATTAGGTATCTCTCTTTGATAGCCCGAAGTTTAGAAGTTGGTGGTACATATAACACCCCAGAGCCCCGGACAGTGCGTTAAGCCGCTGGTTCTGCACCTGGTCTCTCTCCTGTCGTGTTGGGTTGCCATCCCGTCTGAATAAGAGAGTGATGGATGAGAGAGTGATGTGTTTATAATATGTCCCGCGCCGATGGCTACTCCTGGTTGTCAAAGTCATAGCGTTTATTTCAATGAGGCCATTAAACGGCACTTTTGAACGTCATCATTTACAGTTGAGTAAAATAATAGTATTACATTAATAAAGTGACGCTACTGTCAATTCGGAAAGGTAGATTCTTATAGAGAAGAACGGACAAGAAACTCCATAGTTACTCTTTTCAAATAATGGTTTTACAATATTTGGCAAACAAAAAATAATTTAATATTATGTGAGGACGATGCACCCAGAGTATGCTACTTATAGGAACAAAGAATTACCAGCAGAGGTATTTTTTTAATTTTTTTAATAAATTTAGGCACATGGTACTCACATATTTACAAAAAATTGGCCGCCATGACCGAAATCGGTCAGGAGGACTATTCATATTTGTGAGATAATGTCTTCCTTGGTCCAGTGGTGGGCAGTGCGATAGCTGAACTGAAGGGTTTTGGGTTCAAGCTCGGGATCGTTCCATTAGCAATTTTCAGGAGCATATTCTGGATTCGATCCGTTTTAGTTGCTCGCTTCCCACTACATGAGATTGTCAACATAACTTTCAAGTTGTTCGTGTATTATTAAACTTTGTTTTCCTCTTAGAATACAGACCTGGTGTAATACATATTTATGGAGATTCCCATCAATTTACTTGCAAAGTAATTTAAATATAAGTAGGTATTGAGTACGTGCGGGTTTTTTAAATAGAATGACAAATGTTACCAATCAAAGTCGTGCTTTATTTTCTTGAAGCTCATTTTGTACGTGTTCGGAAATACTGATTTTCCGTAATCGAGTTTATTACATCACTCCTTTTTTTTTTTTTTATTTTTTTTTTAAGGCTGGGAAATCATCAAATGACTTCTTCCGCTCTGGGCGGAGCGGAAGGGCGTGTCAGACTCTTACTGACTAAAACCCATCCGTGTTCCTTCTAAAGCCCTTTGCGTTCCATGGCCGCGGTGACTCTTTCGAACAAATTCCGCAACATTACATCACTCCTATAGCCTCATAAGAGGTAGGCAGAACTTCGGACTAGGGAACGAAATTTCCTGCCGGAATCTGTGTTCCCTGAAAGCTAAACCTGGGGTGTTAATTCAAGAGTGACTTCTAGAAAGTGTGCTTCATTATCGACCACATCAGGTGAAATTGTGATAAAAAAATCAATTTTAAAATCTAGTAAAACAAAACAAATTTTAGAAATGGCAATTAATTTAGGTAGTAAATATGAGTAAGTCTATTGCCATCAGTAGTATGGACAAATTTTTAACGACTCACTTGCGTTATATAAATAAATTTTGAAGTATTTTTTGTATTGGGTTCACCTTTACGGGACAAACTAGAAAATTTCAAAAAAGTTTTTATAGTCTAATATAGGTATCAAATGAAGAGCTTATTGTGTGGGCTTTAATTTAATTTTTTTCTTAATTTTCAAATAGACAGTGTTGAAGTTATTTTAGAAATTAGACGAAAAATTACCATTCCCCTCTTGTCTTCGAAATATGTCTTTACCTATAGATTATAGGAACACCTTTAAGAAATCTATGATTTTAAAGTTACATGTCACAAAAATGAGATTCGTTCGGAACCCTTAGCGCACTTAGCGGGTTTTTTTTTAAATAAAAGTAGGTCAGTATAATTTAAAACCCCGGCTGTAAATACTATACCTAAGTACTAAAAAATACGGGAACCAACATAATATTACCGTCTCAGCATACAAAATACTGGGCCAACAATCGTCCAACTTGTGACCAACATCAAGTCAACGAACTATACACGACAACATGTCAAACGCAGCGTTCACGCACTGCCTCTCATCTCATTAGTCAATGCCGTCATCTGTAACAGTATAATTGGCGCTGATTGGTCAGAATACGCGCGACGTAATGGAATAGTCGAATATGGTTGGTTGGTTTTAAAAGCGGTGCTGACAAGTTTGAATCTTCAAGGTTTTACCTGGTAGAAACAGATACAGGAAAACTGCATAGGAATCCCCGAGCCTATGTGCGAACTTTGTTTTGTTTTTCCTTCTGGATAAATCATAGTGTATGTGCAATTTTATAAAATTTATCTTGTATGATACAAGATATATTATATGAGGATATATTATATTATTATATATTTGGCTTCTCAAATCCATCAACTTTAGACATAGAATACAAAGTTACCGCGAGCGAAGCTAATATAAATTAACAATATTTTGTTATTTCTTCAAAGTATTTTTATATGCAAAAATATTTTAAAGTTTTGTTCAATGTTCGATTAGTTTAGTTTTGTCTTATCTCAAACGTCAATTACATTGTTATTTTCAAGTTCTATTATAATTATTATTGAAAGGCTCGTTTCAAGTAACATCATTTATGTGGGAGAAAATAAATCTTATTAATCTTATTATTAAATAAATCTTATTAATATTATTATTAAATAAATCTTATTACTCTTATTATTAAATAAATTTTATTAATCTTATTATTAAATAAATCTTATTAATATTATTATTAAATAAATCTTATTACTCTTATTATTAAATAAATTTTATTAAACTTATTATTATTTATCTCATTCGATGGAAAGCGAAGATGTGGTTAACGATGGCCAAACTTTCTTTGAAAGAACCTTTTTACTCTTGATTTAAAGACCTCCAGATTACAGCTATTAAGAAACACTGACTTTTGCGAACTAGGATGAAAAAAAAATACCTTTTTAGAGGATTAAATAAGTATGAAATAATTACCCAGTCCTTTTTAAATTAATTTCCTCGTTAATTAATTAAGTACAGCGGTTTATTACCAAAGCATAATTAGTAAGGAGGGCACGAGCTAATTTAACGAGAAAACCATGATTCAGAAAACGTTTTAGGGTTAATTAGTTAAATTCAAGTTCAAATTATTTATTTGTAAAATATAGGTACAATATAATAAGATGTTATTCTAATGCCAGGATCGCTATGTTTATCCTAATAGGCATACAAATTTTACTATAGAAAAATATTGGATCATATTTGTATAAGTGCGCCTTCCTATTTGCGTGAACGCTTCTCCTATTCCCGTCCTTCTGATGCGCCTTGCAGGTCGCATCTTAGAAATCTCCTTAAATCCCCTCCCCACTCCACCGATTTTTATTCCTATTCATTTACTGTGCACGCGGTACGGTTGTGGAATGCACTGCCGCCTGACATTAGGGAATGCAAAACTCTTCCAGATTTTAAAAGAAGAGTGAAAGAACACTACCTTTCGGTACCATCATAGTTGCATATTTAAAGTATATATTATTATTATTCTTATAGTATTATTTAAGTAGTACGTATTAGTATGATATTCATTTTAGTCATATTTATTATAGAATGTTATATTTAAAGTTTTTTTGTCTTTTTATGTTAACATAACTTTTACACACGATGTCTACATATCTTTTATTCGACTCTCCTTTCGCAGGTATGCTGGAAGAGATTTCTTTAGAAATAAGCATCACCTTTGTACCTATTTTTCTGTTCCTTTCTTCTTATTTAGTTGTTAAATGTGTGTACATAAACTGTTAAATAAATAAATAAATAAGTGACGTCACACGAGTTTTCAACGCACTCTATCATCTCCTATTTAAGGGTTCGTACCCAAGGGGTAAAACGGGCCCCTTTTACTAAGACCCGCTGTCCGTCTGTCTGTTACCAGTCTGTCTGTATCTCATGAACCGTGACAAATATTTTTATTTATTTTATTTTTTATTTATTTTTTATTTTGTGACGTATACGTGTTGGTTTTTGTAAGATAAAATGTTTTACCAGGGTTGTGGAATTTGTTCGAAAGAGTCACCGCGGCCCTGGAACGCAAGAAGGAACACGGATGGGTTTTAGTTAGTAAGAGTCTGACACGCCCTTCCGCTCCACCCAGAGCGGAAGAAGTCATTTGATCATTTCCCATCCCTAAGAAAAAAAAAAAAAATCGCATGTTTATTTCCTCCACAGTCTTCACCCTGATTCTGGTGCTGATGGGCGCCATGATGACCAGCGAGGACTGCTTCTGCCCCCTGAACTAAGTACAGCAATAGCTGCTTGTAAGTCCATGTTGCCCAGGCTGGAGGCTCTAATATTATATTAAGGCCACCACAGGCAAGCCCGGTTAAGCATTCGACAACCTCATAGGTTGAACCGCGAGACGCCATTCACAAAAAAAAAAAAACGGATGGGTTTTAGTCAGTAAGAGTCTGACACGCCCTTCCGCTCCACCCAGAGCGGAAGAAGACATTTGATGATTACCCATCCTTAAAAAAAAGTCCCTGTTTCAATAATGTGGGTTTTAATGGGTTAAATCAAAACGTAGGTTTGTATAATGTGCCTCTCTGGCTTACTTAAAATGTGTTGCAGTAACTCAACACAGAAAAATTAAATTATAATCGACACCAAACTTTCTATAATCTATTATTGACTAGCTGTTGCCCGCGACTTCGTTGAATTTGGTTTTATTACGCACTGGTTAATATCTATTTTTACTTAAAATACCTTTTTTTCTCATCACAGACAGATTTTTGACATAACGTTAGTATACTACGACTATTTTGAAGAAGTAGTAAGAAAGTCTAAGTAGTAAGTTTATTTGTTTCATCTACCTATATAGATAAAAATTAATCCCTATATCCCTTGGTCGCGTGAACGGTCAGGAGACGGTTCTTATGAAAAAAAAAAAAAAAACATCCGGGCGAAGCCGGGGCGGGTCACTAGTCAATTGATAAATAATAATCTACATCAAGACACATTTTTTTGTTGTTTCTAGAAAACCCAAAAAAACTTTTTTCTGTTGTATGCTAATTTCTATCGCCCTTAATCCATTTTTGGTATTTTTTTTCAATGTACAGACAACGATTCCTACTGTTTTATTATTATGTATAGATAACTGTTGCTGTCTTGTCTGGCCGAGATAAAGACAGTGTGAAGTTAGACTGATTGCAATCTACTTTGATCGTCTCTTAATGTGTTATCTTGAAATTACTATGGGATGTTATTCATAGCGTTTATAATCTCTTGTTATTAATATTAGATTGTGATCATTATAACAATATTAAGATATCGGACGGAAATAACGTGTGCAAAACACCTTCCGTTGCATTCCTCGCTTATCACAGCTGTTAAGTATAAAACAGACGGACACAAAAAAACAATTACTTTTGAAAATAAACGTGACAAGATGAAGTTCCTAGCTTTGGGTAAGTTTGGTTGAGATACTTTTAATTTTTATAATATTAATATTCTCATCTAGAATTCAAACTAATCTCAGGGAATTCAAATTCCATTACCTATGGGATTATTTATTTTTCGCAAAATGTGGAGTCTAAAATACCTTATATTGTTTAATGTAGCAGAGACAATTCAATATTATTAATAAGATTCTTAGCTACTTCCATCTTGGGGTCGCAAGTGCGACTGCCAGCTTGAGCTGGGTTCGATTCCAAGGTCGGGCAGGTTAGAGCATATTCACCAGGAAAATCAGTCTCAGTAAGAACCAGGAGTTAGAAAGTTTGCGCTGTGATACCCGGCTTCAAACCACATTGAGCTTTTGGTCTTACATGAGGAAACAGAGAGTGCACCTGTGTCCGCGCACACACTTGTGCTGGGCTGGTCAAGGCTAGTCTCCTATGAGATGGGCCACCGCGACCAAAATTCAGTCTGAAGGTCAAAAATTTCTTAATGTTGACCTATGTTTGTTCCCAGTATTAAGTCTCATTGCGGTGCTGATGAGCGTCGTGCGACCCAGCGCCGGCTGCGTTTGCCTCGATTACTATGACCCCGTCTGGGGGCCGGATGGAACCAAATACTCCAATAGTTGCTTGTAAGTATATTTACTAATCAGCGGCGGCGACCTCTCGCGACCGGCCCTGGTTGAATCCATGGTCCGGAGCGAGGAGGCTTGGGAAGCGGTCACCTCCTTCTGCGAAGCAGTAATGCTAGCGAAGGAGGAGGCGGGCCGCGCGAGGGAAAGGCAAGGCCTTCGCCCCAACCGCCGCTACAGGAGAAGACGCCTCGGGCGTCGGGAGTCGCAGGGCGATCCCCGGCCACCGTAGGCGCGGGCCTGCGGACGGCGAGCATTGGGTGGCTCGCTGTCCGATCACCACCAGGCCCGGGTCGATGGCGCGTTGTGTTTCACGCGCGCCTCAAAGAGATGTCAGCATAGAAGACGGGGCCCGCTAGGGCCAGAGCCTGCCAGGGTTGCGGAATTTGTTCGAAAGAGTCACCGCGGCCCTGGAACGCAAAGGGCTTTAGAAGGAACACGGATGGGTTTTAGTCAGTAGGAGTCTGACACGCCCTTCCGCTCCACCCAGAGCGGTAGAAGTCATTTGATGATATCCCATCCTTAAAAAAAAAAGAAAAGTATATTTTCTAAAGTCAGACATACATACAATGCAGTAATCGCAGAACGCCACCGGCAAAGTGTTTACCTAAAACACGCATAGAGGAAGGAGTCATTTTGCATTCAATACAAAGTTTCAATTTGTGTTTTTTTTTTGTTGAGCAATAAAGCAATGTTTTAAATATCATTTGAGTTTTACTACATAATTTTTTTATTTAATCCAATTTCGATAATATTTAAATAGATAGTAAATTGGTTAAAAAATAACACTTAATGTAAGTGTTATTTTAAACCAATTTACTTACGATAACATTATGCCCATCACTAATCTTTTTAGTAAGATTAGTGATAGGCATAATTTAATACTAGAAATAGGAATAAATTAGATAAACCCCGATTCGTACACACTTATTTTATGGGATATTGTGTTAAGTTTTATACTAAAATACCACGTGAGATTTTCGAGCTGAATGAGAAAAAAATTAAAACATGCATAAAATGTGTCTACATTTTATGCATGTTTTAAATTTAATCCTGTCTAGGCATATTATAAACTGGAAGATTATATCCTTGATAAAAATGCTAGGCTAAATGCCGGTCCTGCTCCACAGCCTCAGCCGTTTGGTTCCACTAGTTAGGTTTTATATTTGGAAGAAATGCTCACTCTCTTCAGTTGAGGTTGTGTCATGCTCACTCCAATGTCTCGCTGATGGTGGCGCGTGTATCGGATCATTCAGTTCCCTTCAAAATGGTTGAGCTGAATGGTGCTGATGCACGCGTCATGTTCGTGAACGGGCGCCATCAGTGGAGACTGGTCATCCCTTAGTTGCCACTGCCTCATTTTAATATTTGAAACTATAATTTTTTTTTTCATTCTTTACATTGTTCACATATATAGAAGCAACAAGGTTAATATAACCAGGATTTTGTAAACATAAATTATTTAAAAGAGTGTCCGTGGAGTTTCTTGCACGTTCTTCTCCATAGAGATCTACGCTTTGGAACGTGCAAATTGCTTCATGTTTTTGACGGACTGACTTTGACAATTCAAAAGTACCCGATAATGGTTTATTTGAAATAAATTCTTTGACTTTGACTGTTTACAAGATAACAGCTTCACGTAGAATACATGGATTAAACATTAATTAAATATACGATGTGGGGTAAATGGGATCTAAATAATCTATATTGCATTTTTAAAACAAAAAATGGACAAGATGATGAAACTATTTGCTTTGTGTAAGATCGTAATAGAATTTCTCCAAAGGGTTACTTCGGCGACACTAAAAAAAAGAAAGAAAACGTATTTATTTCAGGTAAACCCGCTCACAAATACATTAATTAAATTATTAATATAACAGTAGTATATCACACAGAGCGCATACGTCTAACAAGATCATTGGTATTTTTCGTTTTACCACGTTTTGAACAAAAAAAAAACAAAAATAAAGTCATCAAAGTCACACTTTGCGATACAACAATGAGATAAGTGATGCCAATTGCCAATACTGATTGTATGGAAGAAAAATGCGCACTGCTTCCGAAGTAAATTTGCATTTATAAACTCTATACACGACGTCACGGCGAAGATAGCGAGACTAGTCAGTATTAGTAGAAAACGTTATAATAGAATAGTGTGGATAAGAACACCTTTGCCCTGCACTGTGGAAGATTAATATTCAACGATTAAATTTTCATACACGTGAATTGAAGACATAATTGTATCAAAATTCAACATACTTTTGTTCAAACATGTAGTTTAGTTTTCTAAAGGGATGTTGCCTGGGTTAAACAAATAGGATTTTAATAAGTTCGTCAGTTAGATTATCGGAAAATATTGTATAATTATATATAAATATATTTTTTACTTTATCAAATCAGTAAAAATATACGAAGATAAAATAAAACGCATCAAAGACAAGGAGTGGGGCTTGTGACGTCACTTTCCAGTAAATAATGTACTGGTAAGTGACGTCTCACGAGTTTTTAACGCACTGTATCGTCTTCATTTTTAGGGTTTCGTACCCAAATGGTAATACGGGACCCTATTACTAAGACTCCGCTGTCCGTCCGTCTGTCACCAGGCTGTATAACCATGATAGTTAAACAGTTAAAATTTTCAAAGGGGTATGTATTTCTGTTATTGCTATAACAAAAAAAAAACTTTTTACAAAAAAATACAACCGAAACATTTCAGTATTTTTTCAAACTCTGATAAAGAACTTCGGAGGTAGGCAACGAAACTCTTCAATAAATGATAGCAAATCGCCCGGGATTGCTGAAATAGCATTTCTGTTTATTGTTGACACCAGTTCATTACATAACATCACGATAGTACGCTGTAAAGGGGTAAGCAGATGCAAACAAGTAAATCTGAGTAACATATTTTTGGGGTTGTCTATTCGGGTATAACTTTATTGTTTACTAGCTGATGCCCGCGACTTCGTTCGCGAGTATGTTGGAAAATAAAAAGCTGTCGCTATGATAAGATAAACTAACAGTCAACATCTTGCATTACCTAACCCCTCTTAGAATTAGAAATTTGAAGAGTGTTATGGAGCACACTGACTGTATCACCTCTTCCATTTAAAATGCCAACCAGTCCTGGTATTTATTGGAAATTAGAAACTTTTTAATGATAGCGCTTCTCTATGGGTTACACGATTAAACGACCTATCCAACGACACCCACTATGAGATAGACGATAAAAATCTATCTATCCTTAGATTGCCTCGGTTCAGAAGTTTTGTCACTGCTTTAAGGGGTATTATATAGTATTAATTTCAACTTGATTCTTCTACGCGTTCCTGAGAAAAGGGTTTTGACAGACGGACAGACGGACAACAAAGTGACCCTGTAAGGGTTTTGTTTTTGCGGCCGAAGGTACGGAACCATAAAAAACAAACCATCAAACGATTTGTGCTAGTTTTGAAATTACTAAGTAACGAAATTAGTTATTGAATCAAGGTAATTCATTAATTATTTTGCACCAGCAATGCACATCGAAAAGATTTTATAGCACCGAAGACTTAGAACATAGAAAAACACACGATCAAAATATTTCTAATGTCACATAATAGGTACAACATGTAACAGAATGGACGTGATGCCTGGAAATAGATTTTTTCGTGAGATATGTGTCTCATAGTTAAAATTGTTCATAATGATGAGTGCAATGACCCCTTTTTAGGTATTGCGTTCATTCTGTTACACGTAGTACATAGACGCGTCATGCACCCACATCACAGCAGCTCAAAAGAATAGTGTATGCACTGGGAAGTAATCGTTAGCAAGACAGCTACGCATCCTCGCGCGTGGTGTAGGGTCGCGGTAGTTGCCTTCCTTTATATTGCCATTTCAGTTGACGGGCAACGTATCTACAGTTTAGATTTTATTGAGTAACTCACAATTATGTTCGTAAATTTTCTGTTTAGTTTCAAACCATTTCAATTCCCACTAAGCCTCTGATACGTCATGACCAGTCAATAGCCAGACATTATCCGTTGCGGGGGTAAACTTCTCTTCTGGTTGCTTATCCGATGGCCAAATTTATGTAACTCTATCGCGTGTTCATAACCCCAGCATCTTTATTGTTTGTGTCCGGGTGATACCGCCGCTAACATCATGTAAAGAGACAACATAACGAAAAATTACCAGGACTGATCGGCATTTCAAACGGAAGACGTGATAAAGTCAGTGCTTTGCATAACACTCTTCCGAATTCCCAATTCTAAGAGGACAGTTCGTATATCTTATCTAAGCATTTTTTGCAACAAAGTTGCGGGCAACAGCTTATTCACTTTACATGTATTTAAGAGGTATTTTCACAAATACTAAAAATCATGTTTTGGATTATAGATGGCGCTGTATGTACCTGCTTCACAAGATCGAATACCCTGTATTTTGTATGCAAAATTGTCAATTTACAGAAATTATTTCTTGGTTAAACATGTGTTTAGATATGTATGTTAAAATATAACAATGTTGTAAAAAGTATTCAAAAAACGATTATTATCGAAAATATATATTGCAGGAATGCAAAAAGTACAAAAGTCACTTCATAATAATTAAAAAAAAGATGCGAGAGTTGGGGTACGAACCAGCAGCGTATATTGAGAGGCAGTCACTGTACCGCCGAGTCCATGTACTCTGTTGACATTTAATTGAAAATAGCCGATCTTAGAATATGATCAAAACGTGTCAAAAAAACATTGATACGTAATTTTGAAATCTTAAAACGACCATTACTTTTTTTCCTGGCCATCAATTTAAATGAAACAAAGACTAAATGTTGCTCAGAACTAACCCGCATACAACTGTGAAAACCGCAAGTAAATCTGCGCAGTATCTTCGGAGATTACCTTTAATAGACAGACACACAGAACGACAAAAAAATCTTTTTTTGTGTTGTATGTTCCTTTTGTATCGCCCTTAATCCATTTTTTGGAAATTTGTTGAATGTACAGACACAACGGTTCCTACTGATTTATTATATGTATAGATTAACCGATCTTGATGATTCTTTTTGCGTTGGGTTGAGTTATAGCTATATTGCATTGGCATTGGACGGTGAACTTCAAAGATGACCTCTTCAACTTAAAATCAATAAAACCTAGTACCAGAGCAAAGTAGATATTTAACGGCAAATAGTGCTACCACACATTATGGGAATAATGTCACTTAGTTGGGTATCATCACTAAAAAGTGTAAACTAAAAACTTTTATACAAAAAAATACAACCGAACGTTATTTCATACTTTGTAGTGTTTTTTATTTAGAAGTCGGTTGTATTTTTTTGTAAAAAAGTTTAATATTAACTGAGACAGCAGGTTACTAGAATTAAAATAAAGACATTTTAAAAACAAATTTCTGCTTTACATTTTCGTCCCCTTACTGTACACTACCTACAGAATTTCATTTTCTCATAAATAGGTATACCACGAGTAAACTCAAAATTTTGACTTCGACGTAAAGTGTCGTAAATTCAAACAAAACACAGTTTAAAAAAACCAAACTTTCTATAATTTGTGATTGATAACACACAAATAAAAAATCGAGCTACAACATTATTTTTACATGACTTTATAAACTTTAATAAAATAATCTTTAGTGCATTCATTTGTATTTTAATTTACAAACAAATCGCATCGCATCCTCTACCAATTTCCTTAAATGCATGACCAACATACATATAACATTGGCGCCAACAGTTGGCGCGTCACTTAGCCAAAAATGTTCGGTCGTTACTTGGCCATCATTAGTGCTAAGAACGTGACTCATCTAGCCTGTATAAAAGACACTTGGACTCAAGTTCGTCATTAGTCGTGATCAATTTGTGACTTCGCAAGGGCAACATGAAACTCACTTTGGGTAAGTCAGTTTAAATATAAATAGGTAATAATAATAGCCTTTAATTAACAATCCCTCATATTAGTTTTTCTAAATATTTTATTATTAGACACCAGTTTCGCGAAGATTGTCTTGCTTCTCAGCATAGGCCTCCCCTAAAGCTTGCCACATAGTGCGATCATGTGTTTTCCTTCTCCACATAATGCGTGCTCTTCTTTTAATATCATCCTCCCACCTACGACGTTGCCTCCCTTTTTTCCTTTTGTACTGTCTTGGATACCACTCAGTTACTTCCTTAGCCCATTTCTCTTTTTTGTTTCTCATCATGTGACCTGTCCATCGCCATTTAAGTTTCTTAATACAATATGTCACACCTGTAACGCCGGTCTGTTTACGAACTGTTTCTATTTTTATTTTATTTCGTAGTTTAATATTGAGCATGCGTCTTTCCATGCTATGTTGGCAGGTCTCTAGTTTATGTATATTGTGTTCTGTTAAACTCCAAGTTTGGCATCCGTAAGTCATAATGGGCAGAATACATGAATCGAATATTTTCTTCTTACATTTAAGTGGTACATGGGGATTTTTCACTATTTCTTTTAGAGACCAGTATTTTTTGCAAGCCAAATTAATTCTATTGTTTATGTCTTTTGTTGTGAGGTCTTTTGGAGATATTATTTGACCGAGATAGGTGTATTCGTCAACGTATTCTATCGTTGTACCATTGACTATAATAGGAATTTTGTCAACGTTTGTCATTAATTTAGTTTTTGAGGTGTTCATTGACAGTCCAACATTTCCACTTTCATGTACCAATTGTTCGAGCATTTCTTGTAGACTTGTCGCGTTGTTTGAAATAAGTATCAGATCATCTGCGAACCTCAGGTGGTTTAGTTGAGCTCCGTTGATATTTAGTCCGTAATTGTGCCATTCGAGACGTCTAAATACGTATTCAAGAACTGCCGAGAAAAGTTTGGGTGACAGTGGGTCTCCTTATCTAACTCCTCTTTTTATAGGAAAAAATTCACCCACCCTTTCTGTTCGTATTCTAGCTTCCATGCTTTTGTATATGTATTAGTATTCCATGTTTTTTTAAAAGTCCCATTAAATTAGATGGACAAAGAAATCATTTTGATTCTGATTCTGATTCAGACCACCAAAATAAGGACATTGGTAAAACAATAATAAGAAAAACGAACTTAAAGAAAAAAAATCGGCAAACGTAAATACAATCAGCAAATAAAACTGTTTTAATATTTTACTGTTTGATAATGTTTAAATAAACTCATTGTTATAAAACCCATAATTTAATGAAATTTGTTTAAAAAAATAGACTTCAAAAAAAGGACGAGGTCCTCAATACGACTGTACTTTAAAAAAAAAATGTTTGTTACCTCATAACTCCGTCATTTATGAAACGATTTGAAAAAATATTTTTTCATGCGTCAATATACGTTCCGATTGGTTTTATAGAATTTGGTTAAAATCGTTTCAGTAATTTTGGTTTTAAAGTCGGTGTTAAAATATTAAGAAACAACCCAGAATACCGACTTCCGAAATTAAATTTATTTTATACTTATGTTTTTATTTGGAAATCGGTTGTATTTTTTCGTAAAAAAGGTTTTTTCAATGACAAATTTTTATGAGGTAATAAAAACTACCTACATTTTTAAAGATTTTATGTTTGATAAAGTTCCAAACATTATAAGATTCTGAAACACTTCAAACTAATTAGTCAGGCACACAATATCATATAGATGATTCATTGTGTGTTTAATTAATTACTAAATAATGAGTCGAAATAACGTAAGGTATTACAAATCGACAGGTGGTCATAATGATAAGGGTAATGACCCTTTTGGGTTGCTTGGTATTAATGACAATTCTATTTAACATAAACTTAACGTAATTTAGGTTTTTTCTATCTTAGTTTCTTATTTAAAATTAAGAGCAGAATACCAGTTCTACTAAGTTTTTAGCAACTTTTGAATTCGCATCTCATTCGCAATCTGTCTGAAATAAAGGGAAATGGAGGTTAATTTGAGAGATTACGACTAAGATGCAGACGCAAACATTGCTTAAAAATTGTAGAATTTAGCCCTCTGGACATTTTAGTTTTCATGAAACTAGATTGATGGCATGACGACCTTTTTTTATGAATGGATATCATATGACTCCTTCCACTCTGGGCAAAGCGAGAGGGAGTGTCAGACTCTTACTGACTAAAACCCACCCGTGTTCCTCCTAAAGCCCTTTGCGTTCCAGAGCCGCGGTGACTCTTTCGACCTAATTTCGCAACCGACCTGACGACCTAGACAACAATAACAAACAATGGTCCACTCTTGCCCTGGACAACAAATGAAAGTTCTTTGTGAGACCTTTTCTCAAGTGAAAGATGACACAGTTTGATAGAAACCAGTAACATGACAATACTAATTATAAACTCTATACACGACGTCACGGCCGAATAAAGCGAAAATAGCGAGACTAGTCCGTACTAGTAGAAAACGTTATAATATAATAGTGTGGATAAGGACACCTTAGCCCTGCACTGTGGAAGATTTAAATTCACCGATTAAATTTTCATACACGTGAATTGAAGACATAATTATATCAACATTCAACATACTTTTTATTCAAACATGTAGTTTAGTTTTCTTAAGTGGCACAAGGCTTTGCGTAAAATTAAAGTTTTTCTTTCGATTTTATGTAATTATTCATGAATCAGCGTAGAAGCCATTTTCTTCTATGTATAAAAGGGGTTTTAAGCCGGTTCTTCTCCCAATGAATTAACCAAATGTGACCGTGCACCTATCTTGTAACGTTATACGTGTAAATGAAATGTTTTGACTGTGTTTTTCCTCCTTAGTCTTCACCCTGATACTGGTGCTGATGGGCGCCATGATGACCAGCGCGAACTGTATCTGCCCTATGATCTATGATCCCGTGTATGGGCCCGACGGAACAGAGTACAGCAATAGCTGCTTGTAAGTCTCAATTGAATTTAAACCTCATATTTGATTTCATAAATGACAGAGTTATGAGGTAGCAAAAAAAAAACATACAACCGAATTAAGAACCTCCTCTTTTTTTAAGTAGGTTAAAATGAAATGTACGGAGTCGTAATTTTTTTTTCTGATTTTCAGAATGGCCTGCGCACTGAGGGATCAAGCAGAATAACCAAAGACACATTAACAAGTGTAATAATACTCTTTGATGGAGAAAAACGATATTTACATTTATATTTCAAAGCCACAAAACGAAAATCTTTTATAATGTTTTTTTCATGTGAACTACCCTCTAATTATACTATTTCATATTAAACGAAACAGCAGGTTTACTAGAATTAAAATAAAGACATTTTAAAAACAAATTTCGTCTTATGTTTTCGTTCCCCGACTGTACACTACCTACAGAATTTAATTTTCTCATAAATAGGTCTACCACGAGTTAATGATTTTAAGAGAGCAAAGTCGGTACCTACTCAAAATTTCGACTTCAACTTAAAGTGAAAAGTAAATTCAAACAAAACACAGTTTATTAAAAAATTAAAAATTATTGAAACCAAACTTTCCATAATTTATTATTAGACCTTTATTAACACAAGAATAAAAAAATCGAGTTATAGCATCATTTTACATGACTTTAGTAACTTTAATAAAATAATCTTTATTGCATTCATTTGTATTCAACTTACAAACAAATCGCATCGCATCCTCTACCAATTTCCTTAAATGCATGACCAACATACATAAAACATTGGCGCCAACAATGTTCGGTCGTTACTTGGCCAATATTGGCGCTAAGAACGTGACTTATCTTGGCTGTATAAAAGACACTTGGACTCAAGTTCGTCATTAGTCGTGATCAATTTGTGACTTCGCAAGGACAACATGAAACTTACTTTGGGTAAGTCCGTTTAAATATATTAAACTAACTTTTGCTTGCGACTTCGTAGGCCATATACCGTTTTTTCCCGTTCCCGTAGGAATTTCGGGAAATTCCCCTACGCTCCCCAAGGAACCTTACCTGCCATAATTTCAGCTTTCTTGGACCAGTTTTGAGATTTTCGGCATGACAGTTACTCAGTTACGGAAGACTTTTATATACATTGATGATAAAATATTATATTTATTTATTTATAATAACAGCACTGTCACTTATAATTCAAATAAAATACTAAGTGTACTTTGTTTTTGTATATATACATACATACTTAGGTTTAGTAGATGTAAATAGTTTTAAGATAGTATATAGTTATATTATGTTAGTCAAAAATAAAATTACATTCAAAATCGGCATTTCAGTAACCATGCAAATGACAGGTATGCATGACATTGACCATTATGAATATTAGAGACGAGAAAAGAAAAACTAAAAACTGCTAGGTGTAACAGCACATTAGCATATAACTCGACGAAATTGGTTGGTCCCATAGTAAAAGTTGCTCATGAAAATACGTAGGTACAATGATCCCTTTGATAGAAAAACCAGAGATTTTCCTTATAGGCTCTATTTTATCAAGATGAATTGAATTTTTAATACCAAATTATGATTTTCCAGTTTTTGTATCATACATGAGCTTATTAATTGTCTTTTTTAATGTATCGTGTTTGTTTGGGTAGTAGTTACATTACAAATAAAAAAACCATTTTTTAAATTGATTTGTGCTTTTGTGTATATTTTGTTTTTGTCGTTATATCAAATAAATGTTTTATATATAACTCTGATCCAATTGAGAACCTTACACCAATTTTTTACCTGACTGCCCCAGAAGGATGCTAATGTTTTTCGAGTACTAATATATTAGAAGTTGCTTTACAAACACAAAATTGTTTTATAATGTTATTGTGTATATTATAATCTCATTAATCATTACGATTTTGATTTCTAAATACTCGTTATTTAAAGATTTTACATTAATTTAATGACATTCCTTCTGTAAAAAAAACCCAAATGTTGTATGAAATAACATCTGTACTAATATTATAAAAAGCTGAAGAGTTTGTTTGTTTGAACGCGCTTATCTCTAGAACTACCCGTCGGATTTGGAAAATTCTTTTTGTATATGATAGTTAGATTCATGTGGCCTATTTTGATTGCCTATACGGCAAAGGGAAAGGACAGAATATGCGCGTACGAAGTCGCAGGCAAAAGCTAGTTTATAATACATATTGTCAGTTTTAAGATCTCTCCATGAAATGGTGCACTGGAGTCACTTAATTATTTTGAACTATTTGTTCGACTGTAAATTTTGTAGTTCAAAAGTGCCTATTCATATTCTTAAAATAACAAAAATCCTACCACTTGTGCTTGTCCCCAGTATTCACCCTGTTCTTGGTGCTGATGGGTGCCATGACGAGTAGCGCCGCCCGAGGCTGCATCTGCCCCGCGGTCTACAGCCCTGTCTGCGGCAAGAATGGAGTTACTTACAGCAACTCATGCCAGTAAGTAAAGAATTCAAAAGTCATTTATTCAATTTAGGCTGAGTGCCAGCACAAGATCTTAATGAAATTCGGCACAGACTTGAGTATAGTCTGGAATAACTCATATGATACTTTTTATCAGGGGAGTATGCCTCAGGATAATTTTCGACATTCACGCGGGCGGAGCCGCGCGCGACAACTAGTATCTAAATATAGAACAAAAAAAAAACACGCCAACCCAAAATAAATATCATCAATTTTATCTTTTTTGTAACGTCTTTTATAATGCGCACAGCAAAGGAGTGTAACTCTGCCTACGTCTGTGTTTCCGAACGCATACAACCCTAATCTCTTCAAAATTAGAGTGAACAGGCTTCTTCTGGGTAAGCTCGCTCCATCGTCGACTTTGTCTCTGTCATCTATGACCTAGACTAGAGTCAAGAGTAAACCCATATTAATTTAAAAAAAAATAAAAAAACTACGTATTTCATAACCATAGCATGACCTTTATATTTTCTGAAGATTAAAATCATAGGTACCTGTTTAGTACACCCAAGCAAGATATAAGGTTAAGTACCACATAACCAGTCTTACCGGGAAAGAATTACTTAGTAGAAAAACCCAGGAACAGGAAATCGAATCAGGTCTCTTTGCTTAGCTATGACGTGATCGATGGCGCTGACATTATCTTATTTTCTTAGGGTTCCGTACCTAAAGGACCGTTACCATTACCAACGGAACCCTATTACTAAGCTTCAGCTGCTTGTCATCCGTCCGTCTGTCAGCGGATTGTATCTCATGAACATTAATAGGTAAACAATTGAAACTTTCCCTAAATTTGTATGTTTATTTCTATCGCTGCTATAGCCACAAAAAATAATAAAAAAAAACCGGCCAAGTGCGTGTCGGACCACGCATAGTGTAGGGTTCCATAGTTACCCGTCTACTAAACCATGTCAGAACAATAGTAAAATGTACTTCACTATTATTAGATTACAAAGTTACAAATGCACTAGGTTTTAAGTAATTTTCTATGGAATTATTAGGAATTTTATTTTACCACTATGTTTAATATGATGCCGAATTTCAATTTCTTTCTGGCGCTAAGCGTCTCTGAGCTAAACCGGACAGACGATCGGACATGGCGAAACTAGGGAGCCTTGTTGACTACGAACCCTAAAAAATTACGTGAATTTTTCGTTTTAGGGTACGGAACCCTTTGTGTGCGAGTCTGAATCGCACTTGGCCGGTTTTTTTACAATCAGCTGCATTTAGATACACTAAATGCCTACTTCATCATAGTTGGGAAAAGGCCAGGTAGTTGCTGCTATATAGTTTTTTTTTGTGAGGAGGATATCCTTGGCTCCAGGTCTCTGGCAGACAAGAGGCTCTAGACAAACTGCCATTTTATTAGCGATGGCGGTTGTCGAAATGCCAAAATATAAGGGATTGATCACGTGACGTTTCGACAGCGTTTGTCAATCCTATACATTTTTGACGTTTTGGCAACCGTCTTCGCCACGCTACCGCTGTCAGAATGACACTTGTCTAGAGCCTAAGGTAGCCCTTTGGAAGCGTCTGGCGAAAAGTAAAAGAGAATTTGAAATAGGAATATAAAATATGTTTTGTTTTTATATTGGGACTCCGATACCAACGTTTATTGAAGGCAGATGCCAAATATATTATGAAGTTTAAACCTTAAACATAGTTTCATTTTATAATAATATCAATAAGTAGCACTAGCGTGAGTCCGCTGATGTTACAAGATATACCTATGTACGTTAATATAGTGAGACTTGGCTGAAGATGTTCCATACTTTGTCTATACATTAAATAGTGTTTGTATCTTCATCGTACGCTTTCATCTATACTTAGTAACTTGTTTGAAGTTCCCAAGACGTGGTGTTAATTATGTTATACCTACTCATAGAAGTTTGAGATAGTTGCGGCTTTAGAGTAGTGTTACACATTGTTGCGTAGCGCTGTTGCAAGATAAACATATAACGAGTGTGTTATGCGAACTAACGTGGCGTGGGATACCTCCCACACCTGGAATTTATAATGTCGGTCTAAAATCTAGACCATTTTTATCGGTTGATCGTCGCGTGTCCATCATCATCATCTGCCTAGCCTTTTCCCACCTATATTGGGGTCGGCTTCCAGTCAAACCGGTTTGATTTTTTTTTTTTGAATTTTTACCAATATTTTCGTGGAGCGGCTGCCGACCAGACCTCCACAACTCATTAACTGGGTAACACGGTAGTTCTTGGCAAGACTGGAGTCAGATTTACTGGCCTCTGACAATCCGTAACGACTGCCAAAGATCTACAAATGACAGCCAGGACCAACGGCTTAACGTGCTTTCCGAAGCACGGAGGAAACTCGGTATGTCACCCATCCACAGACCAACCTTGGCAAGCGTTGCTTAACCTTGAAGATCGACCCGTGCGGCTGTTATTCTTTAGCCACGAGTTTCTCGCGGGTCCATCTAGGCTCTATATAAACAATTAAAATAAACCGTGGCAGAACTCTAATTCTATTTCGGAGGAACAGTGCATTTTTTAGCATTCAACGATAGTAGATAAGGTTAAAGAATTATTGTACAGTTCTTTCTGGCAATTTCACGACCGTACCTGTTACTGTAATTTTTGTTTGTAAAGAGGAATGCCAAGCCGCCATAGTGATTTAGGCCTTGAGTGCCCACAAGTAACATCGAATGTATTGGGACCTCTATAAACAAAAGGACAAATAAATAAAGTACAATAATATGTGTAAATGTCAAATCAATGTTTTGCAACAAATCTTAATTTTTTCCCCGATTTTGAATTGGCAACCTATAGTAGGCGCCAGATAATCGTGGAATAACGGTCATTGACCCACCTACAATTATGACATTTTTAATTTGAAAAACGGAATTAATGGCACAAAGCTGTCCCGAATCATCATCTCTCGTGATCCTTAACATTGTCTAATAATGAAAAACGATTCATATTTAATTGTTCAGGTACCTATGAACAGTTATTAGGGAAAGGTCAATATACTTTATTCCACATTTATCTGGCGCCTACTATAGCAAATGCCTGTTTATTTCGTTGTATCGTTTCAATATTTTTTATTTATTAAAAAATGTTACTGACTTGTATCGCGTCGTGAATAGAAGAGTTAATTACGTAAAATTTACATATATTTTATTACTAAATTAAATTTCTTGGGCATCGCAAGGCCTTCTAAAAGCTGCCTTCTTATGAATTGTTCTCTTTGTTTCCAGAATGGCTTGCGCAGAAGTGAAGCTGGGACACAACGGGAAATGTGCAAAAGACTTGTCATAGCTACACTTGTTAGAACAACCCGATATCTTGCATTTATCTCAACCGTTTGACTGAATCTCCTATAGTAGGCGCCAGATAATCGTGGAATAACGGTCATTGACCCTCCTACAATTATTGACATTTTTAATTTGAAAAACGGAATTAATGACACAAAGCTGTCCCGAATCATCATCTCTCGTGATCCTTAACATTGTCTAATAATGAAAAACGATTCATATTTAATTGTTCAGGTACCTATGAACAGTTATTAGGGAAAGGTCAATGTACTTTATTCCACATTTATCTGGCGCCTACTATAGTGTTATCTCTAAAAAAAAGTTTTGAATAAAATTCTTTCTGGTTAATTTAACTTGTTGTTTATATACGAGTACCTATCTGTATGTATCTCCAGAGAGAATTATGAGTTGCTGACACAGAGACATTGCTGCATTATCAATATTGCAGGAAAGCCATTGGGAAACTTGGTAAGTTCTGGTTACCGGAAAGATGGAAGAAAAGAAACCCAGGGGACGAATCATAGTTTATAGGTACGATGATCTTATCAACACTTTTTTTTTTTTTTTAAGGATGTGAAATCATCAAATGACTTCTTCCGCTCTGGGCGGAGCGGAAGGGCGTGTCAGACTCTTACTGACTAAAACCCATCCGTGTTCCTTCTAAAGCCCTTAGCGTTCCAGGGCCGCGGTGACTCTTTCGAACAAATTCCGCAACCCTGGCAGATCTTATCAACACCTGCACACCTATTCATAAAAACTTTAAGACAAGAAGTTAAATTATATTATATCATCGCTCTGTAGTTAGTAAACTGCTGAAGGTAGAATTTATGTGATCAATCGCGAAGGCTTTTGGTGTAAAAATCTTCAGATAGATTTTTTTTTTGATTCCTTGAATATGAATTCGTCATACGGTGCCATGACTGATAGATAAAACATAGTTTAGGTAGAGCAACATTATAAAATTGTTATCAATGTCCCACATGTGTTCCTTCAACTGCCTTTTTTCGATCCAGGGCCGCGTTAACTCTTTTGAATAATCCCGCAACCCTGGCAGGTATGTGAATTCACCTTTAGAGCGAGAACCTGTGAGTTGCAACTATTGAACGTGAACCCTCAAGCTAATTAAACTCAGTCAGAGAGATTAACAGAAGTACGAGTAACGTGACTAATGGTAGCTTGTAACAAATGCTTGCTCAACCAATTAGTTATAACCACGCTGTAATAAGTAAGTTGTGAGCAGAGGCAATTTCTAGAGAGCAAATATATCAATCGGTTACTGATATCGGAGGCAAACGGCAATTAATATTGTTGTGTTGGTACCACGTCTGGCGATGTCAGGATTGGTAGATGTGAAGAGAAAATGGCACCACATTAGAGCCGGTTTATACTAACACTAGCTACCCGTCTCGGCTTCGCACAGGTACAATATTAATTCATTTTTAGGGTTCCGTACCAAAAGGGTAAAAGTGTGCGTCTGTCCGTCTGTCACCAGGCTGTATCACATGAACCGTGATAGTTAGACAGTTGAAATTTTCACAAATTATGTATTTCTGTTGCCGCTATAACAAAAAATACTAGAACACTTTTTAGTCATTTTTATTGATTAGGTCGCGTCTGACCAGAATCTCACCTGATGGAGAAGGACGATGTGATCGACGATAGAGCACGTTTGCCTAGAAATTATTTGTTATGTCTTGATTTAAAGACCCCAAGTAGCTATCAGGAAACACAGACTCTGGCTTCAAAAACTTTCGTTTACCGCTATTTCTCTCAGCAACTTTTAAACCGACTTCAAAAAAAGGAGGAGGTTATCAATTCGGTTGTAGTTTTTTTTATGTTTGTTACCTCATTACTCCGTCATTTATGAACTGATTTGAAAAAAATCTCATTTCATGAAAAAATATATGTTCCGATTGTTCCAATAGAAATTTTATCAAAATCGGTTCAATAGTTTGGTTTTTAAATCAAAATAGTTGGAGGAAAATATAGTATCCAAGTAAACGAAATTGCATGTTTTACTTTCCGGTCTGTGTACCCACTAAAAAGTGTAAAATAACTTTAATAAGGAAGTCGGTGTTAAAATACGAAGAAACAACCAAAAATACCGACTTCCGAAATAAAGTCACTTTTGACTTTGTGGTGTTTTTTTTTATTAGAAAGTCGGTTGTATTTTTTTGAAAAAAAGGTTTTTCATTTATTTATTTATAATTGGCTAACCAACAACTGTTAATACTGTACAAATGTTTAAATAATGTCTTCTATTTCCTAAGATTAGTATTACAATTTCTTATAGGTTAGCATCGCATGCCCCATCTATATATATATAAAAAAAACCGACTTCCATATAACAAACACTACAAAGTATAAAATAACTTTAATTTCGGCAGTCGGTGTTTTTGGTTGTTTTTTAGACACCGTTTTCCGAAATTAAAGTTATTTTATACTTTGTAGTGTTTTTATATGGAAGTTGGGTTTTTTTTGTATAAAAGTTTTTTATTTTCCACTTTTTAGTGGTGATACCCCACAATTAAACAATTAAGTGACATTATTTCCATAATGTATCGAATAAATGTAAAAACTGAGGGTTGCCCTTGATTTCCCTAGGATCCCATCATCAGATTCTGACTTGGTGCCAATGGGACCACCTCAGCAGTATAGGCTTTTGAATAAAAAAAGAATAATCAACATCCATTCATAATTGACGGAATGATCGCATAACAAACATACAAAAAAAAACATACAGTCGAATTGATAATCTCCTTCTTTTGAAAGTCGGTTGAAAATGAATCCCTATTTCCCTTGGTCACGGCATCACGCGTGAACGGCTGGACCAATTTCGTTCATTCTTTTTTTTTTGCCTTTGTTATTGTCAGGAGAAGGTTCTTATGAAGGAAAATTTTGAAAATACATATACATCCGGGCGAAGCCGGGGCGGGCCACTAGTAAAAGATAAAACTAAATTACTGTGTCCTATTACTATTGATGGAAAATCATCTTATCATGAGATAGTATCAATATGCCAATGTTTTTCCTTACCATTCGACTTCCAGTCTAAATAAAGAGGATTCAGCTCTATACCAGCAGGTTACATGGAGAAACAGATTAGAAACTGGTAAAGTGAACACAAATTTCCTGGCTTCCTATTCCGATCTGTGACGTCTGTCAGAGGTATACGAATGATAGACGGGACGACCAACTCGAGCTTTCCGAGGCATGGAGGATCCTCAGTATGTATTGGATCGTTACCCCTACACGGACTCAATTCGGCAAGCGTTATTATATTACGTATACATTACTTATATATCTAAATATATAAAAATCAATTGCTGTTCGTTAGTCTCGCTAAAACTCGAGAACGGCTTGACCGATTTGGCTAATTCTTTTTTTGTTTTGGTCGCCAGAGTGCAGGGAAGGTTTTAAAACAAAAAAAAAGGGAAGTAGGGTAGGTAGAGTAGGGTAGGTAGAGTAGGGTAGGTATGTAGGGTAGGTATGTAGGGTAGGTATGTAGGGTAGGTATGTAGGGTAGGTATGTAGGGTAGGTATGTAGGGTAGGTATGTAGGGTAGGTATGTAGGGTAGGTATGTAGGGTAGGTATGTAGGGTAGGTATGTAGGGTAGGTATGTAGGGTAGGTATGTAGGGTAGGTATGTAGGGTAGGTATGTAGGGTAGGTATGTAGGGTAGGTATGTAGGGTAGGTATGTAGGGTAGGTATGTAGGGTAGGTATGTAGGGTAGGTATGCAGGGTAGGTATGTAGGGTAGGTATGTAGGGTAGGTATGTAGGGTAGGTATGTAGGGTAGGTATGTAGGGTAGGTATGTAGGGTAGGTATGTAGGGTAGGTATGCAGGGTAGGTATGTAGGGTAGGTATGTAGGATAGGTAGAGTAGGGTAGGTAACGGTTGACGGTTGTTGGTGAAAGGAGCGAAGCCGCGGGCACAGCTTGTGTATATATAAAAATCAATTGCTGTTCGTTAGTCTCGCTAAAACTCGAGAACGGCTTGACCGATTTGGCTAATTCTTTTTTTGTTTTGGTCGCCAGATTACAGGGAAGGTTTTAAAACAAAAAAAGGGAAGTAGGGTAGGGTAGGTTTGTAGGGTAGGTATGTAGGGTAGGTATGTAGGGTAGGTATGTAGGGTAGGTATGTAGGGTAGGTATGTAGGGTAGGTATGTAGGGTATGTATGTAGGGTAGGTATGTAGGGTATGTAGAGTAGGGTAGGTAACGGTTGATGGTTGTTGGTGAAGGGAGCGAAGCCGCGGGCACAGCTTGTTACTTATATATGAGCTCCTCATGTTAACATGCGCGTGAAATCGGATTTATAGTCATCAACGTTCATTAATGCGAGTTGACTCTGCTTTGGGTTTTTGAGTGGTTTGTTGGCACAAATAGCCTCAGGTGAATATGCAAGTTGACTCTTGAAGATGGAGAAGAAGTAGATAAAAATCATATGAGTTAAAGTCTCACACACTACTAGGAGGCCAGCATCATGCAGAGGATTAACTTCTTTGAATAAAAAAAAAACACCACAAAGTATAAAATAACTTTAATATCGGAAGTCGGTGTTAAAATACGAAGAAACAACCAAAAATTCCGACTTCCGAAATTAAAGTTATTTTATACTTAATGGTGTTTTTTTTTTATTAGGAAGTCGGTTGTATTTTTTTGCAAAAAAATATTTCATTTATTTATTTATTTATAATTGGCTAACCAACAACTGTTAATACTGTACAAATGTTTAAATAATGTCTTCTATTTCCTAAGGTTAGTATTACAATTTCTTATAGGTTAGCATCGCATTTTTATATATAGATGGGGCATCTATATATAAAAATGAATCCCTATTTCCCTTGGTCACGGCATCACGCGTGAACAGCTGGACCAATTTCGCTAATTCTTTTTTTGTTGTGTTTGTTATTGTCAGGAGAAGGTTCTTTTGAAGGAAAATTTTGAAAATACTTATACATCCGGGCGAAGCCGGGGCGGGCCACTAGTAAAAGATAAAACTAAATTACTGTGTCCTATAACTATTGATGGAAAATCATCTTATCTCGAGATAGTATCAATTCAGCGTCATGAAGACGCTTATCTTCTTTGAATAATGTGTTTGGCCAGCGGTCGATGCGGTATACTTAATACGCATAGCCGACAAACGTGGACGTTTCCATTCTAATGACAATCCATTAACACTGGCTAACTTTAACAAATGCCCGTAAAGTAATTAATAGCACAGTGATAACAAATTGTGCCCATTATCACGCGTCTGTTCTATCAGTCAGTGTAAGGCTGGCCGCATACATACGGTATCCTTATTCGGTTTCCTGATAAGGAATTCAGATTGGGTGACCTGAGCGCCAATTAAACTAATTTTGAAGCAACGTACGCATTTGCATGTCATTCGCAATCTGTCAAAAATGTATGTAAATTTAGTCTTTTTAACAAATTGCGACTGAGATGCGAACGTTATTTAAATATTAAGATGACCAACTAAGCGCACACGTTTATTTATTTATTTATTGCATACAATGTACACAGAGTTACAGACACTGCTAATTTTAATGAGTAAATACCCTGTTAGGGCGCAGAATTTTTTTTTTAATAAAATAATGGTCTTAATATAATATCAATAAAAGTAATACACTGACATTATCAAAAAAAAAATATTCGTTAAATAAAATAAAAACTCCTAACTAAATTAACCCTAAAATATGGCGTCAAAAATTCATCTAACATTATTATTAAAAACTATAGCTGTCAAGTTTTGGATATAAGTTGGTTTTAGATTTTTTGCTTAAAATATAAAATTAATATTTGTTTTTCGAATGTGAAAAAAACCGACATTCCATTCGGATACAAGCCGTGTGTTCGGGTCAGAAGAACGGAAAATCTAATGTCTCACGGAATTCCTAATCAGGAAACCATTCGTATGCGGCCAGCCTTACTGTAAGATAGTCGCAACATAAGGTGGAATAGTTGAAGCGGTACTGAGGCAGTGGAACTTTGTGGTTTACGGCAATTAAGCGTCGTTAGATCTTGTATTGGTGAGCTATAAGTGTTGAAACATACGGAGTAAAAGTTGTTACAGGCCCGAAACGTTTGTGTTTAAATTATTGAAAATTGGGTATTGTTGAAAGATGTAAGCAATCGGTATAAAAGAAAAGCCGATTCTTAGTTCCATGACATACATGTGGTCTTTGTTAATTGTATTGTGTCTGCTGTGCGGACACTGAACCTGTTTATATTGATTTAAACTTCTTTTTTATAGTTGTACATAGGCAGACCCAAGGCATTATCTGCAATTATACACATGAAAAATAAAGAAGCGAATATTTTACGGCCACAAAAAGAACCGCAACGCCATATATCCTGTCAGCGATAAACTATCGACGAAATCCTGCATCGCGCAAGCAAAGTTCTACGTGCGATTTAAACATATACAACAGTCCGAATATCAACTATCGGGCAGTTGCCCACCAGACACAACAACCGTCAGGTCGGAGGATCCTCCCTTTTCAATGGAGGTTTGCGGGATTTTACTCTTTGTACCACTTACATCTTTACTGGTGACCCTCGACATTGAACCATAATATCACACATACATAATTTCAAAAGGGAAATATAGATCCAGGCACCCGTTAAACTTCCCCGCCCTATCCCACGACTTTCACACAGACGTGTCAGAGGTTTAAAACTTATTTATGTAAAACGTGAGTAATGGGAAATGAGGGCAATTAGCAGAAATCCTGATCTGTACTTACTATGGTTGGAGAATGTAGTACATACAAGCCAGGATATTGTGCGACCTTATTGCGTAGGTAATACACATATTCATGTGAACGTTTCTAGAACTGTCAAAAGTATTCATTGGGTATTTTAAGTGGTTGTGCTGAAGCAATTTTATTGATCATTCAAGATCAATAAAATTGCTTCAGCACAACCTTCGCCTTTCGATTGTCAAAAAATATGCGATTTTATGTGGTAAGTACTTATTTAGGGTGTCGGCTACTATACATAGCTATGTTGCATGGAGTTTTAAAATTTTCAGCTTTGTTGAGAGTCCTATATGACCCCCGTGACCGTGTTTGACAGGTTGACTTTTAATTTGTTGGCAATGCTGAAACATTGCCATTCCTGTCGTCCTGTAGTTTAGCCCGACTCGCACTTGGCAGTTTTTATATTTGTGAGTATTTTTACTCTAAAAGATAGCCAGTTTTTAAAAGTCACCTTGTATAGTAACACGCACGTTTCGCTTCAACCCGAACAATACAGAAAATTTGACGACAAGGCCTTTCAAATCTCTAATATTACGATTGCAATAATAATAACTATTAAAACTGAATACGCTTACTAAGACAAAGCCTAGTTTCCACAGACCGATTATATCGTATGACCTAAAGCTAGGCTAGACTATTGTCATAGCCTCTAAGCCCAATTAATCGTAACTGCTCAAATAAGGGTAATCACAGACAGTTGGACATTAGCCAAGAGCTAGTCATTGTGTGCCTTCATGTGGAAACATAAAGATATACGTAATGGGCGAGAACGCTATTGAACATGGTCGTTTACTGATAATGTATCTATGGACTTGGCAGGGTAGATAAATGAACCAAGGATACACCTGATCCTTCTGTATTAGTAAGAAGATGAAGTGATGATATTCTATTAGTGATAAGATTGTCGATATGTCAAAAACGGATAGGATTGACTTGTGCTTCCGAAATGTCACGTGGTCAATCCCAAACCATCTTTGCTGAGGTCTGAAGTTAAGAGTGAATAAGTTGTTATAGGCAAGCGTGCTCCATTGTCCACATAATTGCTTGCCATCAGGTGTGATAGGGATTAAACGCGAGCTGGTTGAAACCCGATAAAACTGTTACTATTTCTTGTCTGTTTATACCATGCAGTATTTGCATTAAGTAAAATACCTTTCTTTACTACTTTTGCACCACATTTTTCTACAATAGAAACCACATATACAAGAGCTCAAATTATGACTGAACGTACCACAAAAGTGATTATCTTGTCCTAAAGCTCTACAAATCAGTGCTTAACTATTTGCGGTCCCGCCGCAATTTCCTGCCCATATGTTTCTCAGGTCGTTAGAGCTACAGACAAAGTGCTATCACGTGGATGCAGATCGGGGCGATCCGTCTCCAGCCTTCGACGAGAACAATTGAACTGCGGGCTGCGTTATACATGTACAACTGACGCGCTGCGTTTAATTGTGCAGTCTGCGCCCGTATGTATACTAATGCGCTAGTGTATAGATTCGTAGTTGAACTGATTTGAATACTGCAGAGAGTGTGTTGTACAGAATAAGACTAGATTAAGATATTAATAGTATGGGAGTGCATTTTTTGTTTTTTTTTTTTATTTAATATGGGTTTGCTCTTGACTCTAGTCTAGGTCAGAGATGACAGAGACAAAGTCGACGATGGCGCGAGCTTACCCAGAAGAAGCCTGTTCTCTAATTTTGAAGAGACTTGGGTTGCATGCTTTCTTGTAGGAGTACAAACAAAATGAACGCGTGGGTAACTCACATAGGTTTAAATATTAATGGTAATCGGCGACGTATTTCTTCAAAGGACCTTAAAAATATTGAATCCAGATTCCTCAAGACAAAATTACATTGTGTCAGCCATAAAAATTATAGCTAAAACTTCAAAAAGTATGGAATTCACAAATGCTTCTGAAATGTCAATATCATATGCTTGCATGTTTTGGACAGGTTCACTCAAATCTGTGTGGTCCAGTCTTCAAACGACCACCTCAGACATAAACCAATATGGTTCTCAAATGATTTGACCATTACATGTTTACTATTATATGGAGGTTAAAAGGGACTGACCTGAGCTTGTTTCGGTGTTTCTTCTAAGGTTAGCAAGCTAGTAAACACCGGCCTCATTTTTTTAAAGTAACGGGAATTGAGATGTAAAAGTGTAATAATTTTTAATCAATTAAAGTGTAATATATTATTTTTATTTTGATTTCTGACAATCATAAATCTATTCTAGTAATAAAGCTGATTTTGTTCATTTATTTATTTCGTAACAATGTTTATTATACTCACAGTGTGCACCAAAGCGTACAGTAAGCCAACAACATAGTATTCATCTTATACACATTTATAAAAAAAAATAAACAAACAAAAAAATTTATTTGTTTTTTTGTTTGAACGCGCTAATCTCTGGGACTACCAGACGGTATTAGAAAATTATTTTATATAAATGTCAGTCACATTCATGAGAAATGCTATATGATATACGGGAACGGGACATTCCTGCGGGAATGGAAAAAAACGGGATATGCGCGTACGAAGTCGCGGGCAAAAGCTAGTCGATTCGATATTATATCAAATAATACCATATCTATAGCCCCCATACCAACCCCTTAAAAAATGCAGTAACACTTTCCAACGCTTAGTAAAACATTAATAACATATGTACTATAAAGGAACAGCTCTTAACGTCTTCATATGCAACAAAATAACCCAGTTTCAACAAAGAAAAAACAAAACTAAAATATTAGAACCCTTTCCACTGGCGCAAGCAACCAGTTGTTTTGAAAAGTTTATCATACCACAACATATCGGGCGATCAATACAGATAGTATCACAACTGTTGAATATTCAGTGAAATATAAAGGTGGGTAAGAACTGCTGCGGTGCCTCGGAGTTGTAACGTGTAAGGGCGAAAGTTGATAGTTTCGAGTTACTTGAGGTAGGTGAGCTTACAATCTCGAAGCCACCACTGCGTCGACTGTCGGGAGGACACGGCACAGCATACGATGGCAGAGTGTGCAGCTTGGGAGGAGCCGCGCCGTGCCCTCATCTCTGTGGTAGGCAGAGACCTCTCGCTGCCGGCCGTAGTTCATGCTATGGTCGGCGGTGAGGAGTCCTGGGACGCGGTGGTCTCCTTCTGCGAGACAGTTATCGCGCAGAAGGAGGCTGCGGAAAGGAAGAGGGAGATCACGACCGCTCTCCCGGCCCGCAGCAGGCGCATCGGGCGTCGGAGGAGGGCTGTCCTCTTCCGGCCCCACTAACTGGGTTCAGGGGCGGCGGACTTGGGGATGTCCGTCGCCCCCCATTCATCCGGACAAGGTGGCGGCGCGTGGTTTTCCCGTGCGCCCCTCTTTGACGTAGCGGGGGGAGTCAAACACCTCACTCCCCTCGCCGACGCGAGATGGCCCGCAGAGGCGGGCCGGCACCAGCCGGGGATTACGGAAGTCGCATCTGTTCCCGCGATCCCCGGCGTAGGTGGAAGGTGGAACACCGGGGTGGTTTTAGTCAGTATGAGTCTGACAGACCCCTCAGGAGGACATCCATGAGGATTTCCCCACGATATCAAAAAAAAAAAAGGTGAGCTTACAGTATTTGAAACATTGCTAGTCTGTATAATGATATAGGTTCCTAGATTTACTCGTTTCTAGTGGTACCTAAATGTGTCAGTTCTAGGTATGAGTTATAAATGTCAAAGTCAAAATCAACACGTTTATTCCAAGTAGGCCATTAAACGGCATTGAACATCAACATTACAGTTTAAAGAATATGTATAAAAATAAAGTGACTCTACTATCCGTTCACAAAGGTAGATTCTTATGGAGAAGAACGGACAAGAAACTCCATAGTTACTCTATTCAAATAAAAGTTTTACAATAAATGTGTGTGTGAGATGTTTAATAAAAACAAAAAATGAAAAAAATATACAAACACCAGTAACAACCAGTTTGATTTACTCTGCACTCTTGATTGTCCTATGGAGCAGGACCAGCCAGGTTCGTCGATGAATGAGGAAGTGACCAGAGGCGTCCAGTCAATCTTGCTGGCATCTTCACGAAGACGATCAATGTTCATCCCATCAAAATTGCGAAGCAGAAAAGTTTTGGACTTATGCTTAGGTGGTCGAATTTTGTAAGAAGTGAAAATTAGGTCATGATAGGAAAAGGCATCAGCTGAACATTGACCATGTTTAGCAACGTGATCGAGAGATGAGACGAAAATAAGATCAAGAAGTGAGGGGACAGAGTTAGGAAAATGGTGAGTGGCACCAAGATCAAGAATGCAGAGATTTGTAGATTCAATAATATGGCGAAGAGAAGTAGAGCGGGAGTCATTTTTAAGGAGACATGTATTAAAGTCACCCATTATGATACTATGACTGTAAGAGGGAATCAGTGCCTCTAAAACACGTTCAAAAGAAGAAAAGAAATTAATCCGAAGAGAAGGGCAGTAGTAGACTCCAAGGAGAATTTTAGAGTGATGTAGTTCAACTTCCAGGAAAAGATGTTCACCGGCGTTCGGCGGAGGCGGCTGTGTGGACATGTTAACAAAAAAAAGGAATGTGGTTACGAAGATAAATGGCTACCCCACCACCACCACCGACCGCCCGATCGTTCCTGATGAGTTGAAAACCTGGAAGAGAGTAAGAAGAAGAGGGAAGGCAAGGTTTTAACCATGATTCAGAAACAAGAATCGCATGAATATTCTTACAGTCAAAACTGGCCAGCATGTCGGGGAAATGAGCCGGAATACTCTGGGCATTAATATGAACCACATTAAAGTTTTTTGAGACATCGGAAAAAAAGGAAACAAGAGTGTCAGCCAGAGAAGGAACAGTTAGGAAGCTTTCATCTTCACTATTCAAGGAATAAAATGTATCATTATCACTGCTACAGCCAGGGCTGAGCATAAATATTAAAATAAATAAAATTAAAATAAATACCTAAACACAAAACAATAAAATTAAAATTACGCGGCTAAACAAAAACTAAAAAAACAAAAAAGTTTAGAATTGTAAAGTTAATTTTGATTATTATATCACCAAAAAAACTTGTGTAAAAATGTCAAGAATGTTACAATAAAATCTGATGAATTAATGTTACTAGCTGATTAACAAATTTGGTAGAGGGACAGACAACACGTGGACCAAAAAACCTAATTAGGTACCTAAATCCTAAATATACCTGAATCCACTAATTGGCTCACTGTTAGTCAAAAGATTACTTACATCGAACTAAAAATATGTACAATCTCATTAGAGATATCCTCAACTAAGTGGCTACTTACAGTACCCAAAGCTAAATATTTTTAATTGTTTTTAAACGACGGTTTAAACATTGGATTTTTAAAATTCTGTTACACCTTAGCATGCGCCAACCTTGTGTTACCCTTATCGTTGTATTGTTCGTCAACAGATGTTTACCCGTATATTATGCAAGTGTACACTTAAACAATTCTTTCACGATATTTCCTGCCACCTTGAATGTGTTATGTGCATGCAAGAAATAAACACGAATGTTCGTTTATAAATATAGGTTCTGTTCAAGTGCATGTGGATTAAACCAGGTGTATTTTAGTGTTGGTCGAGGAATATTTGCCAAGGTCCGTACGAACGGTAACCTAAGGCCAGTAACTAAGAAATAGTCGTACGAAGTACCTGTCTTTTTCATAGGTACGTATTTGTTTTAGCTCTTAAACAAGAGACCATTGGTTGGTCTGGTAAATAAAAGAGCATACTAAGCAGATTTATTTCCGTCTCTTTACCAGCTCTAATTTCAAATTAAGCATTTAGGGCCAAATTTCAAATGGTCCGATAACTTTTAAAGATAAATCTGACGTTTTAACAAATTTTGTATGGAAAATGTGTCAAAGCGCCATAATTTATTCTTCAAATTAAAAGTTCGAATGATAAGGTAAGGGATTTTAAATATCGCATGTTCTGTAATTTGTCACTGCTATTTCAGGGCTCACCAATCTTTTTTTGTGGAAAGAACAAAAGACGTGCGGCATTTCGACAAATGACCCGGTTATGCGGATTTATTTTGTACCGTAACCTTTTATACCAAAACACCTTATGTACCTACCTATTTACTCTAAAATAAACGACCTTTTTTTTTAAGGATGAGATATCATCAAATGACTTTTTCCGCTCTGGGTGGAGTGGAAGGGCGTCTCAGACTCTTACTGACTAAAACCCATCCGTGTTCCTTCTAAAGCCCTTTGCGTTCCAGGGCCGCGGAAACTCTTTCGAACAAATTCCGCAACCCTGAAAGGCTCTGGCCCTAGCTGGGCCCGTCTCCTATGCAGACATCTCTTCGAGACACAACACAACATAACGCGCCATCGAGCCGAACCTGGTGGAGATCGGACAGCGAGACACCCAACGCTCGCGTCCGCAGGCCCACGCCTACGGTGGCCGGGGATCGCCCTGCGACTCCCGACGCCCGGGGCGTCTTCTTCTGTAGCAGCGGTTGGGGCGAAAGCCTTGTCTCTTCCTCGGGAGGACCGACTCCTCCTTTGCTAGCATTACTACTTCAAAATAAACGACCTAATTGGGTGTTACACAAGTTAGGACCTTACCATACGAAGAAACCTTCTTATTATTACAAACACGTTTGTGAGGATGGAAGGATGTTTATTACACTTTCAAGCAAAAACTATTAACGGATTTGAATTATAATTTACAGTAATAAAGTTTATAAATCAGAATGCCGTTGTTCACACACTTGCGTGGGATAAGGTTTTCGTCAATAAAATACTGATTTACAAAATTATAATGATTTTACATGGTCTGAGGCTATAGATTCTTAACAAAAGTCGCTGGACCCGTTCCAATATGATTCGTTTGTTCGTCGACTGGTCGCTGCTGGCGCGCGTCTGCAAGTTGGCGTGAAGTATCGCGCGGTGCCTCGTCACCCGACTGGGTTGCCAGGCGTCGGAGGCCGGAACATCCTCCCAGGCGTTGAAGAATTCAACTGGACTGCTCCCCGAACAGGGGGCACATCGTGCGGACAGCTCGAGTGACTGTCCCCTTGGTGGTGGCGACGTCAACCGTCATTGTACCCATATAATTAAGTGTATACAAGAGTTTTGTTACTATTTTTGGGGTAGGCACCAACAAAAAAGTCTATTATATCTATATATCTATTCGCCATAATTTCTAATGGGGGAAAGTACTAATTCATCGTCGGCAACATCTGGTATGTACACACACTCTGACAAAAACGGCTGTAAAAATATACTATGTTAATTTACCAATATTTATATGCCCTCGCTATCTAAATTTAAATATTTATAAGGGTGAGTAAAGCTTGGATAGCATCTAAGCTTCTCACCGTCATAAATATCTTGTAAATCCCCAACATATTACTATCCAAGCACGCTAAAGCGAAACATTAAAAACGCCTACCAATAAACTAACAAGAGCATAAAAAACACAAACTTGCCGCGACATTTCCCGCAGAAAACGACTTCAGCTGAACACAAATCGTAAGTACCGTGTGTCCTTCTTTTTATGTCACATTTGGTAAACAGACATGGTACGAATAGCACGGTTTTTTGTACCAAATTAACAAACAGGTATTTGTAGCATGTATCCGGTCTGCCAGGGTTGCGGAATTTGTTCGAAAGAGTCACCGCGGCCCTGGAACGCAAAGGGCTTTAGAAGGAACACGGATGGGTTTTAGTCAATAAGAATCTGACACGCCCTTCCGCTCCACCCAGAGCGGAAGAAGTCGTTTGATTATTTCCCATCCAAAAAAAAAAAAGAATATCCGGTAGTTTTTTGCCGCGGATTTCTTGAACTGTCCATATAAAAACCTCGATTTTTTCGGGGATAAGAAGCTACTTATGACACTCTACTACTACTGATCGTGCTTCGTATCAGATCATTAGGGACAGGTACTAAAAATTGTATAAAATCATCATGTTAGCCAAAAGACGTCTACTGCTGGACAAGGGCTCCCCCAAGTTTCGCAACATGGACCAGCTCTATGCCTCTCCCATCCAGCAAATTCCCGCGGCCTTCACTTGGTCATCGGTCCACCTTGTGGGAGGTCTTCCAAAGCTGTGTCTTCCCATACATGGTTGCCACTCCAGAACCTTACAGCCCCATCGACTCCTGTTCTACTAATTAAAGGCGACTCTTCGTGCTGTGTCGGGAAACTAAGGTGTCCTTTTAAGAGTTCGGTACCCAAAGAGTAATCAATGGAACCCTATTACTAAGCCTCCGCTGTCCGTCCGTCCGGGCTATATCTCAAGAACCGTAAGTAATTGGTAAACAATTCAAATGTTCAGTATATTTCTATTGCGGATATAACAACAAATAATGAAAAATAAAATAAATTAAAAATTAAAGGGGTACAAAAAACGTGATTTTTTCGGTTTTCGATACGGAACCATTCGTGTGAGAGTCCGACTCGCACTTGACCGGTTTTTTCATTTTAATGTAGATAAATTATATCAGAAACGGTCTCTAAATTTCTAATTACCAAAATAAAAATATCAGGGCGCCATATTTGTTTATCAAATAGGACACGTAAAGAAAAACACACTTTAGCAAAATACGGCGACGTACCACCTCAGTTGTTACCCCCATCCACTAGGTAGTCGGCAGACCATTAATATTCCCATATGCGGTCGTATATTTAAGTTACAAAAATGCAAATAGTCTGATTTATTTCGGTAGTAGCACGCGAGTTTGATATGTACATAGGTAGTATAGAGGGCAGAAGATCCAGCAAGCTTGTGTGAAAAAAAAAGTAAATATAATAGAAGCAATATTTTTTATAATGAAGGTTCTGTGTTCGTCAAGTGGTCGAAGCGTTAGGTATTTCTAACAATGCGGTTCTAGGTTCTTCAATTTCGGTTTGGTCAAGTCAGTGTCATTACTGGACTGACGTCTCGATTTTGTGGCATCACAAATTGACGACACGGTTGGTGCAGTGGTTGAGTGATTGACTGCTGCGCTGCGTGTCGCAGGTTCGATTCCCGCACGGAACAAATATTTGTATGGCCTACAGATAGGTGTTCCGGGTCTGGCTGTTTGTGTATGTGAGTTTATATGTTTGTTGACGCACCCACGATACAGGAGAAATTCCTAGTGTGGAGCAAAGTTTTTTTAAAAAGAAAAAAGAAAGAAAATGATGCATAAGTGAACGCACCTTAGATGCAGTGTTGCATATTTTATTATTTAAGTCGCACCGTTGTTAAGTGGCAACACAAGAGACGATTCGCGGCGCTACCCTTAGCGTCCACGTTCACCACCACTGCGAGACACGGACTACGTTAGTCAATACTGTGTTTTATAGTAATAGTTAATTATACACATTCAATATTGTTCTTAACTGTTACCGCGTGTCGACATACATTATTCAAGTTGAATTTTCACCTCGTCTCTGAATCATCAATATCATCGTAAGACGCATCGAGGGGCCAGATAGAATACCTTCCATCCGCGTCCCTAAAATATGTACCTTGATTTCAAAAGGCTCGCTCCCTGTTTGAAATTAACTGAACTGTCTCAATATAGGTTCACGATAGGTACACTTCTACCTGACCCATCTGAGGAAACAGGCTTGAAATTAAATATAAAAAAAATGTATAGTTATATGTATATAGGTATGTAGTAAACAATGTAATAACAAGAATGTAATGTGTAATTAAAAGCAATATTTATCACTATACCGTTTAAGTTTACTCATCATGATATTTTTACATTAGGTTTAGGTAGTTTTAAAAAGTCTAATGCGAGGGCTTTTGCTCTCAAAATATTGGAAAAATCTATATCTTCTATATCTATACATATAATATAATGTAGAAAAATCGTTTTTGTATATCGAAAATATAAAAAATAGTCAGCTTGTTTAAGGATAACCAACAGAACCCATTTCCAGCATTTTTGGATTTTTTGTCTGTTTGGATGTGCAATTGTGCATGCATCATGTAAAATTTACGAAACCAATGTAGATAACTTTTATACATAAAATTGTGAGTAACTTGACTTATTATTAAGTTTTTGTTTCATACACACGCACGCATACGTTTCGAAACACGCAATTCACATACTATACGCCATCTAAAAACAAAAAATAGGACTAATGTTGACAGTTGTACTGTTGTACTCTATGTTCGATAGATGGCGTTGTGCATTGATGTCATTTTCTGAATGGTTCTAAATTGTGTCGTAAAATTAATAGGTCTTGATTATTTGATAAGTTCTGTCGTTCAAAACTGGTCGAAAAAGTTGTTTTGTTCGGGTAAATTGTTGTTCGGTCTTTGGTTTACAGTACGAAGATTCTACTTGAACTTGGATCAAGTAGTTTTATTCACTTCGAAGTTGGAATAGTGTCATTCGTCCAAAATCTTTGATTTGAAGTACGAAGTACAGATTCATGAGGAAGGCTATGGGCCATACGGGAACGGGAAAAATGAATATGCGCGTACGATTGTTGCTAATTAACTAATAAAACATTATATTTTCTCAATTCTTCACACATGAGTAGCATTGCCAACCTATGATAAGTTGACCTACTGTATTTCCTTGCACTGTGTACCGACATATACGTTTACTAGTGATGGGCGTAGCGTGTCCGATATAGTTGAATTTACAACTATCTAGCAATTTATCGGTGAATTTTGAACTTGATTGTTTTATCGGTTTGTCAGTCATGAACATTGAACCATAATGCGTTTAGTTTAATCACGTATCGTGATATAAAGTTTCAAAGCAGAATCAATTATTGAAAAACTGCCTACTGATATTTTTACCATTTCATTTTTTGTCCTGTAAACGTGTTGTGCTTTGAGTTAGTGCGAAATGAATGTATTTTCTTTCTCTTCATTATTTATGGATCTATCCAAAGTTTCATAAAGTTTTCTTCTCAAAGAAAGATGTGTAGTGATTTATAGAAGAAAGTACCTATGTACATACCTACATGGCATCCGTTACTGTAATTTAAACTTTCAATATTGTTAAAAAAAGATGTTCTCTTCGTTGGTGTTTAGAGGAAGAAATAAAAGTTCCCCGTATGTCCCTCCCGTAGAACTAAACGGTTCACCTTTGCGGAGGGTAACCGTACCCCACAGGGGGTGCCCTTAGCGTGTAGACGCTTAGTTTGTAAGTTTTCATAAGCCCTGGCTGGAGGCTTTAATATTATATTAAGGCCACCACAGGCAAGCCCGGTGAAGCAGTCGACAACCTTATAGGTGAACTGCGAACGCCACTCACAAAAAAAAAAACAAATTACATAGTTGCGGAGACAAAAAATGCTCGTGCCCGCTATCTCTAAGTGTTACTGCAATAACATCGTTTTTAAGTTTTTTGGCAATACCTACTCACATTACTATTATACTACTTATGCGCCTTCGATGCCTGAAAATAAACGGTTTTTATTTATTTATCTTACCATTAAAAAAGTTAACACCATTCAAAAAAATTTCAAATTTACGTCGCAATCGAATCACATGCAAACATTCTCACTGATCTAAAGCAAAAGAATAAGACTAAACGTTCCATTTAACACTCAGCACACGTCCGATAATCGAATCGATAATCTAAGAAAACCGTTTTCAGTGCCGACACACTTGAAATGCATCCCGACGTATACGAACTACATGACTGAAATTCTGCAGTTTAAACGCCAATAGATCGCTTCCGCGAATAATTCCAGAAATTATTGCTGTACTGTGATCATGTCCGGAATACTGGAGGGAATATTGCGATGACGGGAGCAATTACAGTGCGCTGTTCTCTAGAGTAATAAAATACGGTTTTTGACTGGAAAAATACAGTAAAATGTTGAACAAGGTAGGTACGTGTTCCAGGAAGGTCCTGCATTTTGGCGATCAATGTTCAAGTCGCCATTGGTATTGTGCGATGAGACTGTGATTAAAAACTCCATACAAACTGTACATACACTTAGCTACATATTATATAAATTCAAGATTTTTTCCCATGAGAGAAGCCAGAAACTTCAGAACCCTTGCTACTTTCCATACAAACTCACCATGCTTTGTTTACGTTAATGTTAATCTATACTTTTATACTAGTCTATACTTACTTATGCTTATAATATACTAGCTGACCCACGCAACTTCGTCTGCGTCACATTTTTCATGAATGCCCGGCTCTTATTGGTTGTAACGTGATGCCTTCCTCAATAAATAGACTTCCTAGGATTCAATTCAATAAAATTCAAATATTTTATTTCAGAATTACTTTCATATATACTACTTCCAAAGGTCGGCCCTTAGCCCTTACCTCTTCCTGATTATAACGGACGCTCTGACGTCGGACATTCAGGAAGAGGCTCCCTGGTGCATGCTGTTTGCTGACGACACTGTGCTAGGTGCCGAAAGCGGCCTAGAGGTCCAGAGCAGATTGGAGACATGGTGGCAAAGACTGGAGAGTGTTGGCCTGAAATTGAGCAGAACAAAAACAGAATACTTGTTCTGCGATTTCGGCGGTCTCTCCAGTCTCATACCTGTAGCTCTCATCGGAACGCCTATACCGATCTGCTCCGACTTTCGGTACCTCGGGTCGCTTGTCCAGGGGGACGGCGATATAGACCGAGACGTAACGCACCGGATCAACGCAGGATGGATGAAATGGCGACAGGTCACTGGAACAACTTGCGACCCACGAATGCCCCTCAAGTCAAAGGGGAAAATCGATAAATCCATGATAAGACCTGTCGTACTGTGTATGGATCAGAATGTTGAGATGTGAAAAAGACGGATGAGAAAAGATTGCATGTAGCGGAAATGAGAATGTTGAGATGGATGTGTGGAGTATCGAAAATGGATAAAGTGAGGAATGAGTTCATTAGAGGTAGCTTAAAAGTGGCGCCAATAACGGAAAAGTTGAAAGAGGAGGGATGAAATGCACGTAACTAAAAGAGTTATGAATATAAATTTAAATGGATGGACAGGGAGAAGGAGGCCAAAGAAAAGATGGATGGATTGTATTAGGAGTGATACGAAAGAAAAGGGAGTTAGTGATAGCGTGACGGTTGACAGGACAGAATGGAAGAAAAAAACGTGTTGCGCCGACCCCAAGTAACATGGGATAAGGGCAGGAAGATGATGAATTACTTCCATATATGGTTCGTAGTTGTACAACTTAGCCTAATGTTAGTATTAAATTAAATTTACAATAATAAACAACAGTGTACACCTGTTTATTTGGATAAGTGTGTCTGAACACTTATCCACCTTTGTAAGAGGGGAGAGTCCCACCGGTCCGCAAACATATTCAGAATGCCATTGGAGGAGGAGCGCAAGCGCGCCATCGTGGAAGCGGCAAACCCGTCTACGCACGCTTCCGCGAACATCCCTGACGCGCTACATAGCCACGGCAACCCCAAAAGCACCCTGAATGCGTTATTGTACTGCACGCGCAGGTCGCTGTATACCCGCTGGGTATACCTGGTCCACAGGCTGCACGTGTATAACGACTGGCAGAAGGCCTTAAAAAGCGTTATCTTTACCGATTCAGTACAGCGTACAAACCTGCGGACCAGCATGTTGCAATGGACAACCAGCGACCTGCGCTCCCTGTCTATGTCTGCTTTGTCTTTTAAGTCTTCAGTGACCCAGTGGCCCAAATACTTAAACCTTGAAACCCGACCTAAAGGAGACCCAGAGAGTGAGAGTTCAGACAGCTGTTCGTAGGTTAAAGTACCCGATTTAAAAACCAAAATAATTTCAATAAGAATTGAAATACTAATTTAATCGTTTAAATATAAGAAAAAAAATCTGAAAAACTTGTTATCATAGCACATTGAAATAATAAGTGCTAAATATTTTTTAATAGAGGTTAAATAAAAACAATAAAAAAAAATATTGGTACAACTATTGAAAAAGTGTAGGAAGTTGTGTATCATTTTTGCATTGACATTTTAATTAAATTTTATAATTATGTGATAATACTTACATACATATATTCAAATTAAATTATAAAGTTTTGATCAATGAAGCACAAATAAGTAAAAAACAGGATTAATTTCACTGTATTATCTTCATTATAATATGAATGCAATTTACACTTCAGTCTAAGTAACACGTGGCCGGCTATGCTAACACCAAAAATTTAAAAAGTGGAAATAATTGGATTATACGGTATTTCGTACACTACAAAATAAATTTAATTAATTTTATAGCGTCAACAACACGTGGTAATTATGCTGTTAAAATGTAGCTTATATGACACGTTCGTAGATTTACCATATCAGCGCCATCTATTGATTACTTACTCAACCCAGTCGAAAGATATCGACATCTGTTAGAATCATTTGGAGTTAACAGATAATTGTGACTGTCAAATAATAACAGACAAATAATTAGCAATAAATTAAAATTGCGACTATAATTTGAGATTTAAACTATCCTATCTCTCAAGTTGGATCGAACTGCACATGGTGTGCGAATTTTATTATAATCGGTTAAGTGGTTTAGGAGTCCATTGAGGACAAACATTGTGACACGAGATTTATATATATTAAGATATAATATAATCTATTTCTATACTGAGATTATAAAGAGGAAAGATTTGTATTTCTGTATGTAACGAATAAACATAAAAACTACTAGACCGATTTGAAAAAATCTTTCAGCAATGGATAGCTACATTATCCGCGAGTAACATAGGCTATATTTTATCTCAGTACTCCCACGGAACCGGGAACTACGCGGGTAAAACCGCGTGACGTCCGCTAGTGAATAAATAAATTAAATGATACATTTGGTCATTCACGCATGCCGGTTGTGATTTGATTACCTACTACGCATCTGGCCTTTCTGATGAAAATCAACAATAAGATAAAACATACTGAAAAGACGATTTTTTATCTGTATCAGGACTTATAAACTTTTAAAATCATTATAATACTTAGAGCAACTTCTTGTACCCGAAACTCTTTTACCACGTACTCACCTAAAAATACCTAAACCTCGAGGTTTAGGAAATCTAAAACATCCAAATAAAAATAACTCATTCAATTTCACACCCACGTATTAACCTAGCAAACTTTAGACAACACAAAAACAAACCAATGTTGAAACAACACACTCCCATTTCACTGACATTTTGATTTCGCCATCTCTTTGTCAATCCACCTCTGCGAAAATTCCCTTTGACTGCCAGCCAAATGAAGCCAATTCAAGCCAAGCCACACCACGCCAAGCTGCTCAGATAACATCCCACATTACCATATCACTCATTCCAATCTAGTGTTAGCTATGTCGGTATTTGCATTAGTAATCGGTGATTTAGTTTTAGTGGCACTAAGACTTCCTTTGTCACATCCCTAGTGTCGCTATTTGGCGCGCTTTGCAAATGGCCGCCATATTTGTTTAGTGTTTAAGAAGGGATAGGCTGTGGTTTATGATACGGTTTATAAGTCTGAGGTTGAAGTCTTTTTCATGTACCGTTTATAGTAGCTTAAAAAACTCTCGTGTTTTAATATGTACCTAGGCACGTTAGTATCGGCGATATATTTGTTTTTTTAAGTTGATAGAGTCGCATTTTTTTAGGGATGGGAAATCATCAAATGACTTCTTCCGCTCTGGGTGGAGCGGAAGGGCGTGTCAGACTCTCACTGACTAAAACCCATCCGTGTTCCTCCTAAAGCCCTTTGCGTTCCAGGCGTGACTCTTTCGAACCAATTCCGCAACAGTTGTATTTTTACTTAGACTTGAAATATCAGACGGAAATAACACTACAACTTGTACAAGGTGACTTTTAATTATTTTGCTTTATTTCTAGAGCTACAAGTGTTCATTAATATAAACAAATTTCATTATGAAGTCAACCTAGTTTATTTGCTTCCTTACAATATTATCAATAAGAAGAAAGTTACACGAGTATGAATTAACATTAAAATCCCGACATATGCTTCTCACAAAACCATCCCCCGGTTACTGAGGAAATAATATCGAAACGTCACAAATTAAATGTAATTCAAGTGATGCGAAGGCTATTAATAGTTTGGGATCGGATGACCGTGTGTGAGTAGTCCGAAGATATATAAAAAAAACTCGTTCAACCAATCACACCCAGAAAACGCCCGTTTGATAATTTGTCACAATAATTTTGTGTTTCAGAAACTGGGGTTATGTTTTCCTAAAAATCGAATAGGTATTTTATTCGTACTCCCCATCACCGCGCAGTAATATATGTCCCCTCTGAGTCAAAACCCTCGTTTACACGAAAATCATGATACTTGAAACACAATATACATACACTACACATTGCATCGCTAACATGGACGAAGGATAACATTCTGCACATGTGACTGGTCGGCTTAATTGCCACAAAGCACCCAATTACACGGACATACAGTGTAAGTCTCTAGAGGCGAAGATGTCCTTTATTATGAAACAAAAAAAGGCACAGCCATGATGGGACATGTATTTAGAATTAACTAACGGCTCCTCGAGAAAATAAGGTTACATGACACTGGCAAAAGTGGTTATACACCTTTATTACAGACATACGGTTGCTGGCAAAGATATCCTAGCTGTGAACACATTGAAGTTTTAAGGTGTAGACTCATCATCGTGCTCAGTAACTTGATAGTTCTAAGGAAAATAATGTTGCCATCCTACTAGTAAGTAATACGTAAAGAGAGACCCAAGCCCTCATATAATATTATACTTTTAATTCCGCCGGTCAGCAGCATTGCTTTAGCTGTGATCGGGTATTTAAAACCAAATTCGGTATAGCGAGTCATATTAGGGTACACACTAGGAAGTAGTGTCATGGGGTCGCCGTTGTCGAAATCGCCAAGGAGGACTATTAATAGTGCTGGGATAGTGAATAAATTTAACAAAATGCAAACAACTTACAAATCTAAAAAAAATATGTGACGTCTATTCGAATTTTGAAAATTAACCTTTACAAAGCACAAGTCCGATCCTGCACGGCTCAGCTAAATACCAACTTGCCGCGCTTGACTCGGTGGAACACAGAGCTAAAAGGCTCATTAGCCACGTAAAACTGGTGGAAGTCAAGCTTCATAGCTTGGCTCATCGCCGCAAGGTTGCCTGCTTGTCGGTCTTCTACAGATTGTACTTCGGGTAGAGAGTCCAGGAACTCCACGATCTCATCCCACCGGCCCACTTCTACCATAGGACATCTAGACGCACTGCAAGTTAAATTAAGTCCGCCCATGTACCACTATTGTACATAAAGTTTAAATAAATAAATAAATAAATAAGTTACCATCCCTACCGTGTTGCTATTTCACCAATTCGCACTAAACGTTTCCAAACGTCTTTTATAATTCGCTTAGCAAAGGAGTGGAACTCTCTGCCTGCGTCTTTGTTTCCGAACACATACAACCCTAATCTCTTCAAAATTAGAGTGAACAGGCTTCTTCTGGGTAAGCTCGCTCCATCGTCGACTTTGACTCTGTCATCTATGACCTAGACTAGAGTCAAAAGCAAACCCATATTAAATAAAAAAAAAACATTTAACCTTGAAGTACAACAAAATATTGATTGAGTTTTTGAGTAAAACTGACTTTTCAAAGATTGGTTATGTTTATTGTTTAATAAGTTAAAAATAATGTGTTTTGAAATAGGTTTGCGTATTATTTTTCACCTTTTTGTTAGAAACTGGTATCTTTTCAACTGTCAAGTCACTGAATACAATAGTGGCTCGGACTTATGCTATTACTACCAGCCAATCAGAAGTTCCAAGCTGTCATTCTAAACAAAGGCCAGCAAATTACAGCTGACAGTTAAATGACAGCTCACATTATGTCCCTTGAGCGATGACAGAATAAATTAATACTCTTCTTCATTCCTTTGATGCATTTTGATACAGAGTTGAAATTGCGTTTTATTTTTAAACGTTTCTAAGTACGAGGATATTGGCATCAGGTCTTAGTGTGAACGATAAATTTAACAGAAATAAAGTACTCCTAAATATTATCTTTCTTACAATATTTTTTTTAATGTTTTTGTCCAACATTTAAAAACTTCTTTGGCACATCTTCAAAAACGGAACACTGCTACTGGTTTGAAAGAAAATAAAAACAAAAGACGGCCATTTTAGAACTTTCTTCAAACCGAAAGCCAGTTCTCATTGTTTTTAAAAGAAGGCTTTAAGTTTAAAAGGAAGAATGGTTCGCTCGTTAATGACTTGTCAAACGTATCCGTCACTTTGGGTTTCATCCGGAGGTTTTAGGATAATTTGTCGATAAAAAGGCTTTCTTTACAGAGCCTTCAGGGGAAGCTATTAATGTGGCTTCGTTTTTATGTATGTCTCAATCTTGAAAATATGTGGTATCGTTGAAGAGTTTTTTGAGAGAGCACGTAGTTGGTGACTATAATGTGTCTCATTTTGAGTAACAGCGTTTTGAAAATAAACAAAAAAGACTCTAGAAAATAGGCGTGACATTTTGTTTTCTAAAACTGAACTGATAAGTTTATTATACAAAGGCGTTGTATAATATATTATCCATACTTATAAATACCTTTATAATATAGATAAAAACTTCAGAAGCTAGGAGGTTAAATAAAGCGTAGTATACTTTCCAATGCTTCGTTATATTTTTCATAATGCTCAATTTAATAAAATTATTAACCAAAATATGTTGAACATTTCATGGCGGGAGAACAATCACGAATGCCACAGATTAAAAATCCCCACCACATAAAACTTATGCTCATTCACTTTAAGTACTTTAAATTCAATTACTTATATTAAAAACGGAACATCCGAAATAACTACTTAATGCTTGTTCATTTTAAGTAGTTTGATGTTCAGACTTAAAAATAGAATATCAGCAAAATAATAAAAGGTAACATAGGTATATGGTATTTACTCGAATAAGTAGGGTACCGACGATAATTTCGCCCAAAACTTTTTACCACTTATTTTTTTCTATACCTAAGTTCGTTTTGTTTGTCTCTAGTACATACATAAGTAAAATAAATAAGACACCGAATTAGACTCCGAAAAACCCATTAAAATTTTAATAACTTAACATTCTTCACATAAAATAACTGGATAAAGCGATAAGATGAAAAGCGACAACTTAAGTAATGGCGAGTCCTTCCTCGGGATTCGTTCTCAACAATTAATAACTGTGTCTAACGAGAACTGAATTAGGACTGCTCAAAGATTTATAAGCTTTCCACTAATTACTGCTGGTATTCTGTCAGATTTGTTGATTTGAAAGGATGAACAGTTCTCCGATCGAATGGAATTATTATTGGATTAAATACTTCGATTATCGTTTTTGGCGAAGCCGCGAAGTTCACCTATGTTTTTTTGTTTACATTGTCACTTTTTATTTGAATTTACGTGCGTACCTGATTCATTTTCATTTTTGATCACTTATCTCACAAGTAAGCTGACTTGATGCCAGAAATACATTCGATTTGTTTTTTTTTTCTGTTTTTATAAAAACCTTGAAAATAAATAAGCAGAGTAAGAAAAAAATAGTTTAGAACTAAGTTGCAAACGTTTTAAAATCTATGCTAAGGAGGGACATCCTATCATAGGAGGGTAACGCCAGGAACTGTGCGCCGAACTATGCATATGACGTTTTGCATGACAAAGATAAAATAATAACATTAAAGCGTGTTCTTTTAAATATATTTTTTAAATATATTTATATATTTTTTAAATTATATTAATTAAAAAAAATATATATATATTTTAAAATAAATATAAATTGTCATTCATGACAGTCGTCCTTATACCTAAATATATCGCATGTGTGTTTTAATTAAGGAAAGTGCAGCTTCTTAGGAAAGTATCAAATTCATTCATAAGTTCAGTATGTTCAAAGTTGAAGCAGCAGTGTATGAGCAAGCGACTTCTTAATAAATTAGATTCTAGAAACTTCTACGTCATTGCTCGCAAGGCAAGTTTGATCTTATGAAAATGTATACCATCTGCAACTACGCGTGATATGGTGTTCAAATTAAATTATACTTGTGTCGTTTTTCTACAAAATGCACGTAGATTTAGGCCAGCGCATCAAAGTAAGCATAGTTTTTAAAGATAGCATCATGATGTACCGAGAATAACTTGTTTACGCACTCTAACGGTTGAGCCCGTGTATCGAACTAACACTCGTTAATATTACTTGTAACCTACCCTCAAAACATTATAATCGATGCCCAGTTTTTGTAATACGTCCAACATTTAGTTTGTTTTGTGATATGTTTTGTTTTAATATTGTCATGTAAGTGAATTGTAATTCTTGTGAGAATAAATGATCTCTAACCTCACAACTTAAAAAAATATCCTCGTTTTGGGCTTCACAAAAGTAGGTTTAAAAATAAAAGAATAACAATGATAACGAAGTATTCTTCACTTTTTCCTGTTTAACAGTCAAAATTTTTCATTTTGCTGATAATTTGAAATGATTTTAAGAACCCTGAAAAAATAAAACTCCTTTTTGTGTAGAGCTGAGTGCTAGTGGTCAAAATGGTCGGTTGCTGCATGTAACATTCAGTTGCATCCTTGACTGGAAGCCAACGCCAAGTTGGGAAAAGTGTAGGCTGAAAGCTCAGTCTATTCTCTTTGTTGTGTCTATGGATAACACTTACCTGTTCATGCTTGTGATCCTTCTTCATGGACCCCCCATGGCCGCCGCCCGTGCTCTGTACCGTATTCATGTCTAACACAAACACATAACACTACTGATAAACCTTGGATAAACCGACTACGATCAAAATGGACAGTTTACACTACTTCAGGCACTGTTCAAGTCGTTTCGTTCAGAGCACAATTTTATTTTTATTTTTAAAGACCTTTTTGATTTTGTGAAGGCTTGTACGCTGGAGGTTGTTGTTATTGAAATTGTGAGATGGGGAAAAATATAAGGAAAATAATAATGCTTCTGTAATCGGATTAACTTTGATGAGGAAAGAGAATCTGGTAATGAAAGCAATAATGTTAATAAGATGTTGACCTACATGCGAGTTTTTTGGAAGTTTAAATTTCTTGGTACAAACAAAAAAATAAATATTATGATAAAGGCAGGAACTGATTCCTTTAATAATTTATTAGAGTAGCTCTTCGAAAATCTAGTTAATTAATGCTGCGACTAACAACTTTTAAAAATATAGGTACCCCTTGAATTAATTTTTTTTCTTTTATAAAATTCGGCATTTTCACGTAACGGGCCTTGGACTTGTGTACTTTTAATCTGCCAAAGTATTTAACCTAGAGCAACCTTATCATAAAAACCCAACAATTTACTTAAATATCAAGGCCTAATTTCTAAGCCCACTAAAACTTCAGCACCCAAAAAAAACCTCATCAGTATGCTAACTAGCCAGAAACCTATACACTCTTTCCGACTGACCCAATTCTGTGTCTCAATAGAAATATAAACGACGCAGGGGGGAGGGGGGATGCCCCCTTGCCCCATTCCCCTCCTGGTTTAAGGCCTCATCCGTAAGATTTGCATAAACCAATTTGCGGTCAGTCACGCGAGCGTCTGATGCCAGACGGTGGGACACAGTATGGCGACAGTTGCGACACTGTTGCGCTGCGCGTGTGTTGTTTCATTAGGGTAATTTGTTAGTTTTGAGGAAGGTTTAAATAAGGAATGGAATAAAAGATGATTTACTGTTTTCCCGCATTGTATGGGACAGTACAACTAGTAGTAGTAGAGTACAACTCCGCCTAACTCTTCAAGCATTACAAGTAAGATCTTTTATAATGTTATGGTACCCGGCTTTGGCTATTTTTATATACCTATAGTAAAATTTATTGAAGCACAATTTATACATTCTAACTACGTATGTATGTACTTCTTTCGCTAACTTGATTTGTAGTTTAACAAAAGTATTTTAAACTATGATAAAACATTTTGATCATCACTGAAATGTCTTCGAACGGAAATTTTAGGTAGTAGCGGCTGTTTTTAGATGGTAAATAAAATGTCAAAAATTCCACTTGCTCTGAGCGGAGCGAACGGAGTGTCAGACTCTTACGGACTAAAACCCACTTACCCTGTGTTTCTTCAGAAGCCCTTTACGTTCCAGGGCCGCAGTAATTCTTTCAAACCATTCAATACCATCGGCAGTGTAATTGTAAAAAAAGAAAATTAACACTGATGTCATGCTATTTCCCTCAAGAAACAAAATCCAGACCATTCGGTCATGGCACAGAAATGTCTAAAGAGTCAGCAAAATATTCAGTAAAATCCCTACATTTTCCAAACACAGTTCCTGCTTACATAAGATTTTTTAAACTGAAAATTGTTTCAAGTAATCCACGAAATTCCTGTAACATTCCTTCCAGTCGTCGTCGCATTAAAATAAATTCGATTGAAATCGGCAAGCAGTCGGGTTCCTTATAAAGTAGTATAGTGAATGGGCCGCTTGCAGCGTGAATACAGGAGCAGTCCCGATACGACACGAGATAAATGTGACGAAATAAAGCTGTTATTTTTTGGAGCTACGAGGGTACTACGGCGTAGCTAGTGTCTACGAGGTGCTTGCTACGGCGTAGCACTTTTCAAGTTATCAGTGACCATACTGCGAATTTTTATACGTACTCGATCGCGTTAACGTACACGTCCAATAATATTAACTTTATGTTTTCTTTACAAATTGACATAATAAGTGGACGAATGCGTTAACTGACGACGAGATGACTTTTCGAAATCCTTGGTGATATGCCCCTTAAATTTACTGTGGCTCAGGGTGAATTAAAAAAAAGTATACAAGTCAACCTATTTGCAAAGTATTGCTATTGTGAAATTACATCACACGGTTTATAGCGCAACTGTAATCTTAGTGAAATATCTGAAACAAATATTGTATGATACAGAAACTCTACAATTTGCTTAAAATTTTCGGTATCCATGTCCATTTCTGTTGAATATTTGTCCCAAAGTATTCAACTTTTTGTGGTTAAGTCAACAATATTATAGTATAATAATGAAAGATACGCTACGTTCATACTAAGCGGCGTTCAAATATCGTTGCGTTGTACAGTAATAAGTGTATAGTAATTTTCAACTACGACTGCAATAGATTATACGGAACGTATGAGACAGAAAGAGATAGCTATCTGTAGTGTGTTGCGCTTGAAGACGCGACGGACACGCTTTGTTTCGCTCGCTGCTATTAGCCAACTAAATGAAATTACAACAATTGTCTGAATTTGTCAGCATTAATTTGAGCGCGCTAGTGCGATATCTATTTCTTTTTAGGGTTCTGTACCCAAACGGTAACCAACGGAACCCTATTACTAAGCATCCGCTGTCCGTTTCTCCGCCCGTCTGTCAGCAGACTGTATCTCAAAAACCGTAATAGGTAGACGGTTGAAATTTTCACAGAGTGTGTTTCTATTGCCGCTATAATAAAAAATAATACAAATTAAAGTTAATTAAAAATTGAATGGGGCTCCCATACAAGAAACAAGTTTTTTTTCGGTTTATGGTACGGAACCATTCGTGTGAGAGAAATATTATTGGGTTAAGTGATCATCCACCCACAACATACTTGTAAACACGTCTTTACCTAACCCAAAGATTGATCTACATTGAATCCATTTATCCCAAGACCCACACTAAATATCAATACACGATCACAATTTCCTAGCCTCTATATCCCCAAGACCGCATGTCCCTTCAAGTAAATTAACTCAGCGATATCGTAACCTTATTGACACTTCATCACATAATCTACTCTAAGAGCCTCGTACTATGAAGCTCTTCGGATAAATAAGGCTCTTAGCCAGTGTGATAGAGCTTCTGAATATACCATTATGTTGTGTGATGAACTTAATTTGTGACTAAGTAATATTAGGATCGATTTTCAAGGTTAAGCAACGTTTTCCAAGGTTGGTTTATGGATGGGTTACAATTCGTTTCATAGTGAGAGATTACTCCGTAGCTCAAAAATAATGTTAAGTTGGTCCCAGATGTCATTTGTATATCTGTGACAGTCGTAACCAGAATCCAGAAAATCTGACACTTGACTTGATAATGCGATACCCTTTGGCTTTTTTTTTTTTTTTTTAAAGGATGGGAAATCATCAAATGACTTCTTCCGCTCTGGGTGGAACGGAAGGGCGTGTCAGACTCTTACGTACTAAAACCCATCCGTGTTCCTTTTTAAGCCCTTTGCGTTCCAGGGCCGCGGTGACTCTTTCGAACAAATTCCGCAACCCTGGCAGGCTCTGGCCCTAGCGGGCCCCTTCTTTTATGCTGACATCTCTTTGAGGCGCGCGTGAAACACAACGCGCTATCGACCCGGGCCTGGTGGTGATCGGACAGCGAGCCACCCAATGCTCGCCGTCCGCAGGCCCGCGCCTACGGTGGCCGGGGATCGCCCTGCGACTCCCGACGCCCGGGGCGTCTTCTCCTGTTGCGGCGGTTGGGACGAAGGCCTTGCCTTTCCCTCGCGCGGCCCTCCTCCTCCTTTGCTAGCATTACTGCTTCGCAGAAGGAGGTGACCGCTTTCCAAGCCTCCTCGCTCTGGACCATGGATTTAACCAGGGCCGGACGCGAGAGGTCGCCGCCGCCGATCGATACCCTTTGGCTTACCATATCATGTTCTGAAGTTATCTATTGGTTAGTGGAGGTCAGATAAATCACTCCAGTAAAATACTGGTACTCAGGTGCATCTACTTTTATTTATTTTTTTAAGGATGGGAAATCATCAAATGACTTCTTCCGCTCTGGGTGGAGCGATCGTCGAGGCGATCGGCGGCGGCGACCTCTCGCGTCCGGCCCCGGTTGAATCCATGGTCCGGAGCGAAAAAGGAGGTGGGCCGCTCGAGGGAAAGACAAGACCTTCGCCCCAACCGCCGCTACAGTAGAAGACGCCCCGGGCGTCGGGAGTCGTAGTGCGATCCCCGGCCACCATAGGCGCGGGCCTGCGGTGCGTTGGGTGGTTCGCTGTTCGATCACCACCAGGCCGGGGTCGATGGCGCGTTGTCTTCCACGCGCGCCTAAAAGAGAAGTCAGCATAGGAGACGGGCCCGCTAGGGCCAGAGCCTGCCAGGGTTGCGGAATTTGTTCGAAAGAGTCACCGCGGCGGAACGCAGAGGGCTTTAGAAGGAACACCGATGGGTTTTAGTCAGTTAGAGTCTGACACACCCTTCCGCTCCACCCAGAGCTGCATCTACTTAGACCCTAATATAGTTACGAAAAGGCTAGGTAGATAGTATGAATGTTGTAAGATGAATTTAATCGAAACTTGAGTCATATTCGAAGGATTCGATCGGCTCTTGTTTATGTTTGAGTTTAAGTATTGTTTGAATAATAATTGTTTTGTTTTGTGCGGCAAGGCTGTTAATGGGTTGGAAGTGGATTTGTCTGTGCGGTAAGATAATTTTGAGGGAATTAATATTCTGTTTAATTAAACGATGCTCCTCAAACAATGCGGAATGATTTTGAATAAATTTGTGTTGAAGTTTTAATATTGTTCTTTTAAATGTCTACCTCATAGAACAAGTACCCTGCAGGCGTGATATTTAACAGCTTTTAAGTTTATCAAACAATAAGTTAAAATTTAGTTTTGAAACTGTAATTCCTAAGATACTTTATGAATACTAACACGAAACAAAGGTCAAACAACGAGGCCCCAAAACTTTATAAATCCGACATTCTCGAACAACTATGATAACTTAAGAACTTTTAACATAAGAAAATAACTTAATTTAGAAAATTACCTCGAGGTAATACCGGTGTCTTAGAAGGTTTTCTGCTAACTTTTGACCTTTATGTAATCGTGTAGGATTTAGAAAAAAAAATGCGTAGGCTCGTTAACTCTCTTTCTGACTTTTTCCGATTTTAATTAATAAAGGAAAGATGTCGTGGCCATACCGTACAGTTGGTCATTTTATGAAGTGGTTGGCATAATGATTGGCCACACCCAAATCTAACCTAAACACCTTGCCGCACACCTCTTTGTGCAAATAATGTTCTTGTGTGTCGCCCTTGTGTATATTTCACTCAATTTAATTCTATTTTACTGTCCTTATAAAATAACTAACTGCATGTACTGTTACTAACACCCCTAGCGATTATAATCGTATTTATACTATTTGTACACCTGCGGGCAACGTTGTGGGTTGCATTATTGCCAACATTTAAATATTAACCTTTATTAGTTGTCATAATGTGACTGTTAGTTGCTCCTTTCTTTTAAAATAAAATAAAACAAAATAAAAACCTAAACTAACCTCGGCCACATAATTTTAATTCTACAATATGGCAATAAATTAAGATCTACATGGAATAAGGGATACCTTTGGAATACTATGGAAACAATGGTTGAGTGGCTACTAAGATAAAATAAAGATTAATAGCTGTAGTGTTGAAATTGATATCCACTTTGACAGTTTGGGTAAATCGAAAGCCTATTTTCATAAAAATCTCTCTTGATGGCCTTTCATTAACTCGCGTGGAAGGAAATTTGTTCATACTAATAGAATAGAATACATGTAATGATTAGTTTGTCAAGCCATCCTTATTTTAATAATTAATCTAAATATCTTCATACTTAACTTAAAACTAGATTAGTACTTTAATTTAAAGTTTTTTTTTGTACAACTTCCTTGTGCATGCGGTGTTTACCTATAAGTGATTGTTGCACTGATGTATATTAATTTAGTGCATGATATTTTTAACATAAAACCAGTGTGAACAATTGTTGTTGAACCAATAAAATAAAATAAAGACTGATAGAGAAGTATGGAATATCCAGCCATGTCGCGTCGATTCCAAGTAAATTGATAAAAGGGTAAGATAATGATCATAAAATAGTGTTTGTGTTATTATGTTTTACTATTTGCCGCACGCGGCCCCGCCCGCGTGATTGTCGAAAATTATCCCAAGGGAACATATTCTCAGGATAAAAAGTATCCTTAGTGTTATTCCAGACTATAATCTACCACCTAAGCCAAATTTCATCAACATCCATTCAGTAGTTTTTACGTGAAAGAGTAACAAACATCCATCCATCCATCCATCCATCCATCCATCCATACTTACATTAGTAGGATATAGTAGGATTAGTTAAATTACAATACAGTTTCATCAAAATCTGTCTAGTAATTTTACATGAATACACAGGTTTTCATTCACCCGTCCCAACAAACTTTTGCATCTATACAATGGTATTTTATATGTAAATTATTTCATATAAGTAAATAGGTAAGAGTACTGTTTTTATGTTAGTCTCACTATAAACATTGTCTCGAACAAAGCAAAAAATAATCCACAATATGTAACCTCTACTTCGCAGCTACCTCGGTATACTGTAGTGAGTTTTAAACCAATTTAAAAAGGTAGACTTTAAACGGAGCCTAGGGGATTTAGCGCTAAGTACTGGCTGTGTGAGCTTGGGAGAGCATCACAGCAGATTTTGTTCGAGAAACGAATGGAAATAGAGTGACATAGTACATGCGAAAAGCGTGTTTGTAAAGAAAATCTAATGTTATGTATAGGTTTCATGTTAAAACTATTTTGTTAAAAAAGAATACTACTGCCTTCGCTATCTTTAAAAGTGTGTTCATGATAACTTTATTGGCCAAGCAATTACCTACATTTTGAATATTACGTTAAATGTATGTATAGTGATTTTTTTTGGACATTTACTGGCCAGTAAACTGGTTTAAACACCAGCGGCCAATTAAAAAAAAAAAATAAGCGATGGTTGCATTCGCATCCTAATTGCAATCTGTCAAAAAAGCCTCAATTTCCATACATTTTTGCACATTTTGGAATTGGCACCCAGATTCTTTATTCAAAATATTCAAAAATGAATTTGAATTTAGAATCTCTTTAAAAAACAGTATTTCAATTAAGTAATAGTTGAAAAGTTGTGTATGAGTAAAGTTAGAGGTTAGTTTTCTAGTTATTTGCAACAAGAAGGACAATCCATTACATAGCGAGAGTCCTCCGCGCCGCGAAAGGCACGTTAAGCTTAGTCCCTCCAGTCACGTGCAGATCTTTGCCAGTCTTTACGGATAGTTACAAGCTAGAAACTCTGACACTAGTCGTGCCAAGGGATATTGTCCAGTTACTGGGTTGTAGAGGTCATATAGGCAGTCGCTGCTTGTAAAATACTAGTACCCAGCTACAACCAGTTAGACTGACAGCCGACCAAACACAGGGGAAAAAGCTAGGCAGATAGATAGAGGTATGTCGGAAATACGCTAGTCGATAGAACAAATTGGACGCCAACGCCATCTAGTGGCGTTTGACGAAGTCTATAACGTCGTGCTCGATCGAGGCTGAGTTCAGCCGGTCGATTCTGTTAACATGTCGAAGTGAAGGCTTGGGTGAAGTGATCACGAGGTGAGCTGTCAATCCATATAATCTAGATGGAATGACAGCTCACTTCGTGATCACGTGACATCTTGATTATGTGGATTAACAGCTCACCTCGTGATCACTTTAGCCAAGCTTTCACTTCGACATGTTTACAAAATCTACCGGCAGTCTACTGGTAGCGATTTAGAAACTGGCGCAACTTCCTTACACTTGTATTGTGTACCTATTGTGTGAGAATATTGTCATTGATATTTTGACTGTGTAATATCATTTGATTTCGAAACAAACGGTATTTCTATTGCGCAATAACCAACACTTCCCCATAGTACCCCCACTGTAGCTCTAATATCATGGCTGATCTAGAGAGATGTACCATCTGCGACAGGTACAATTCCTAGTTTACATTGTTTTTTTCATCTGTATATATGTCGCCGAAAAATGGCAAACGCCGTAAGATTGCAAAATATCGCGTGAAATTGTGAACTATTTTTCAAAATAAGACACGGATATATTGGAAACTATTGAATTTGGCTAGAATTTTTCATAATATATCTAAAAATTATAATCTTATCAGGATTTATTACAATCTTACGGAGTCTGCAATTTTCCAGTGCCATACTGGCCTGTTGGTCGAGTGGTTAGTGACCCTGACTGCTTAACCGGAGGTCGTGGGTTCGATTCCCACCCAGGACAAATCTTTGTGTGATGAGCATGATCATTTGTTCTGTGTCTGGGTGTAATTTGTGTATATTATGTATGTATTTAGAAATTTATAAGTATGTTTATCAGTTGTCTGGTTGCCATAGTACAGGCTCTGCCTAGTTTGGGATCGGATGACCGTGTGTGAGTTGTCCCAGGATATATTATTATATATTATTATATGTTATTATATATATGTATTTTGTATCACCGCTCATCACTTGCACTGTTTAAACTCCTACTTGAAACTTTAATACCGGCGCTAAACAATGGTCGCTTGAGTCGGTAATATCGCGGCATTATCGCCGTATTACCTAGATGGTGACGTAATGACAATATCGCGGTACCACCCAGGTTTGACGACTTAATGACAATATCACGGTATTATCCAGGTATAATGACTGGAGGAGCTGGGGGTTAAATAACAGCCGCACGGATCGATCTTCAAGGTTAAGTAACGCTTGCCGAGGTCGGTCCGTGGATGGGTGACCATTTAAATATACCGAGACTCGTCTACGCCTTGAAAAGCATATTAAACCGTTGGTACTCATTTGTAGACCTTTTGTAGTCGTTACTGATTGTTAGAATTGCCAAAAAAACTGACACCAGTCTTGCCAAGATGTACCGTGTAAGACCGTGTTACCCAGTTACTGGGTTGAAGAACAGACAAGCAGTTGCTTCATGTAAAATTCTGGTCTTCAGCTGAATTCGGTTTGACTGAACGCTGATCCCAATATAGTTGGGAAAAGGTTAGGCAGATGATGATGAATGACGTTAACACAATATCGCGGTATTACCCAGGTAAAATGACATAGTTACACTTTGTTGCAGACGGTATCCATCGGCCTCATCAGAAGGCTTAAAGTCACTCAAATGGCAATAAAAAGGGCTTTGCTCGGAGTTTCCTCGCGTGATCGAATCAGGATTGAAGATATTCGAACGAGAACCAAGGTTTCCGACATCGCCCGAAGAATCGCAACGTGGCATTGGGCAGGGCACATTGCTCGCAGAACAGAAAGTTGATGCCGTCAAAAGGTTCTAGAGTGGTGACCAGGAGTTGCAGTATTGGAAGGCCTCCCACAAGGTAGACGGCTGGCCTGGTGATGGCTTCTAGATTGCTGTCGTGGAGAGACCGCTTGGTAATTGTAGAGAAGTATAAGATAGATGGGTGTGTTGGTATATCATTTTGTTTGGGAGATACATAAAACATTTTCTCAATTTTAGTGTTTCTTGTGAATTTTAATTTATATATAAATGTGATTTTAATTTAATTTAATTTTATGACTTGTTTCCAACATTGTATTTTAAATTGTATTGAGTAATTCATTCGATTGTTTTTATGTATATTTATTTTAATTGAAATTTAATGTGAATGTTATGATCTAAAATTGATTGAAATAAATGAATTTGAATTTGAATTTGAATTTAAATGGCATATTTAACCTTTATTGCATTGTTTGTCTTTTCATTTAAAAATGGACACATAGTCATGATGGCGACGGAGTAGCATACTGCGGTCCGAAGGCAAGACCAATTTTTAATTAAACAATATTTTACATTGCAACCTTCTAGCCAGGTTCTGATAATTAAGGTACAGAAATTGATGGATGGATAACCTTTTCATAAACCGTCAGAATGCACGCTACGATGTATTATAAAATTACAACTTGATATGTATTTGAAATATGATGAGAATGTTGATGTCAGCTACACTGAACCCAAAGTTTGACTGGTAGAGGACGCCTTGTTGCTCTAAGTCCACCGATGTACCACTACTGCAGATAAAGTTTTATTAAATAAATAATAATTGTTACCTATTCGGTACGAGATAGATGAACAGAATATCTCTAATTGTGCACCTAAAATATTACACAACTTTTTCAGACAAGCTTAATTCAATGGATACCTACAATGGCTTGCTATACGCTTTGGTGCAAATTGTAAGTATAGTAAGTGTTTTGAAAGAAAGAAAGAAAGAAAAAGAGTTTATTTGCGCCAAGCATGGAGCATACCAAAAAAAAAAGTAAATCACAAAAGTTGTGGAAGTTTTATTTATTTTATTTTATTTTATTTTATTTATTTGGCTCACCACCAATTGAGTACACTCATACAATTATGGGTTACATACAATCAAATTCGGGTCTAGTGTATCAATCATATCAAGTTGGGAAGATATGCGTCACATTCCCGCAAAACGGCCATCGCTCAGCATAATGCTGGGACCCGTGTGCGAGAAAGAGCCACAGCGCTGGTTTTCAGCGACAACCGGTTTTGTCAGAATGACGTCGTTCGGGGCAGCATAAAAAGTAATTAAAACGAAATAAATATGGATAAAATACAATAAATTTAACGCCTACAAAATGGCAACAGACTGTAGCGCAGACGATGTAACGTAGCCGATAAAAAAGTGGCGCGCAAGACTAAGTAAAAAAAAAAGTTATGATGTTAAAAAATAAACAAATATGGAAGTTTCATCGCTGACACCGATACAAGTATCTTCCAGACAACCTTTAGATAGACTGTAAGAACTTAAAGTAAAAAGACAGCAGTCCAAAGCTTCATCATTCGGACTCTGAATGTTTCATGGCGAATTGATTTAATACTGCTTTACTTCATAAAACGTCTTCCTATATTGATATGAAAACTCAACATTGTTTACGATATTCCTGTTATAACGTCAATTCTCTCAGGCCCCACCTCTTCCCAGTAAATAAAAGGAATCTTTTAAAAATCCAATATTGGGACGCAAATATGAAGGAACAGGACACAATCTACTTTGTATTCGTACTAGGAATCCCCTCAAGGATGCCATGAGATATTATTTCCCTGAAGCACGTCTTTACCGGGTAACAGGGTAAAGAGGTAAAGGGTAACGATAAGGTTTAGAGCCGCCATAGGTTCCCAAACTTTTTTTTCTTGGGCCACATAGCGGTTCTACTATTTTTATGATGGGCCGCAATAATCTACAGAATTACTTACTTACTTTAATGAATTAAACGATACATTTAATAGTATCTACCGAGTTCATGATGAATTTTTTGAATTTGTGAAAAATTTATCATTTCACACACATTATTTCTACATGTTATGTCAAAGGCCAACTATTACGGTTTCCTAGCGAGCAAATTGTCTAAGCACATCGAAGTCAATAAGTAAAATGATATCTGCACAAAATGTATAAATACTCGTTCTTTACTACTCAAAATAACTACTACTGAAATAGATTAAAATAGAACCAATAATAGATTTATAGGATATATTTTATTGTATATAAAAAATACTACAAAATATACCACTCTTATAAGCTTCATTCTGTGGTTACAATAGCGGTCTTATCACTAACAGTGACATTTACCAGACAACCCATAATGTGCTTGAATAGAGGACCACATAGAAAAGCTTGGCGGGCCACATGCGGCCCGTGGGCCGCAGGTTGAGTATAGCTGGTTTAGAGGGAGAACTTTTGGGTTCACATAGACCGATTGACGTATAGAGAGGTCCATTTTTTCTTTTTTTTTTGTGGATGGCGTCTCCCAGTTCACCCTATAAGGTCCACTGCTTAACCGGGCTTGCCTGTGGTGGCCTTAATATAATATAAAAGCCTCCAACCAGGGCTTATAAAGAGAGGTCCATAGATTTTCTATTGTCTTTATGCCAGTTGCTTTTAAGAGATGCTTTTGATTTGATGTAAATGGTCTTGTAACTGTGAATTCTAGAAAACGCAACTGTGACTGGTATTGAGTAATAGAATCGATCTTCTTAGGCTAATTTATGGAACAAAAATTATCGCTTATTATACGGGAAGACTGGAAGAACACGGGGAGGCCTTTGTCCAGAATCAGGACAGAAAAAATAGAGAGAAAAAAATAATCGAATCACTGACTTGTTTCCTTTCAATAATATATGAGCAAGTGGTTACAAGATTTTCCCATTTCAGTGTTTTCAAGTCGATCTCATCTATAGAAGGACTTCACGACTTAAAGCACAGCATGTTTAGAGGATACTCAAAAGAAAAAAATACTAGGATTTTTATGTAAAGCTGTCCGTGTCTACCAAGCCATTTCTATCGTTTTAGTCGCTCTATGGTAAAGAAATATAGGATGCTTTTTGTCACCTTTTAGATTGAACGTGGATTCCTTTGGGTTGTGGCATGAATATTATGATAACTCACTTATACTTCTTCTTGAACTTTGGATTTAGTATTTTACATCATATGAACTAAATTTGTAAGCTTTTTCGGACAGGTTTTACTTTCAAGTTTAATTTATTTTTGTGTGACTGACAATTCTAGATTTGATAAGCAATCAAATATTTTTATCATGTGTATTTGTTGGTTCTTCCGATTTTTGTTTTTATTGGTTATTTTCTGTTACGAAGATTCTCATCATAAATGAAAAATAAAGAAAATGCGTTTATTAGCGCCAATTAAAAAGAAATAGTGTAAGTGACTTGTACAGCTTGGGAAAATATACGGCACATCCGCGCAAAACAGCCTGCTTGGTATAATAATATATGGGGAGTCATGTACGAGTCAGAGTACTTGTTTTCAGTGACAGCCAGCGTCAAGTGGAAGAAGTCGTTATGTTCCTGATTTTCACTTTTTTACGTATTAAATATAAATTATCTAGAGCAAAATATAAATGACCTAGATTTAAACATAAATGACCTAGAGCAAAACATAAATTACCTAGAGCAAAATATAAATTACCTAGAGCAAAATATAAATAACCTAGAGCAAAATGTAAATTACCGAGAGCAAAATATAAATAACCTAGAGCAAAATGTAAATTACTGAGAGCAAAATATAAATAACCTAGAGCAAAATATAAATTACCTAGAGCAAAATTGCTCACCCATCAATCTACCTACCCTTTACGAAACCATTTTGGGATTAGCTGACAGGCTGACTCATTGCAGCTGAATACCAGTATTTCACTAGGAACGACTGCCTATCATACCTCCACTACCCAGTTACTGGATCATAGCTAGCCGCTTACCAGCTGACCAGCTTGGCAATAACTGGATGGCAAAATTACACACTAGTATTTTAAAATAATGCCCTTTAATCCCCAAAACAAAAGCACACAAAGATACTTCCATAGCTTACCTCACTTGAATCATAAATCCATAACAATCAGGATAAAAATTAACTTCTTTTCGACCCAATCTCTTTCGAATAACATCGTGAACACTGCACAATTTTCCATCCGCCAAAAACTCCCTCCGGACACAATGAAATATAGTGTTCAAAGTACAAGTAGATCTCGTGCGACTATGACATTTTACGTCAAAGAGGTTTTATAAAAGTAAGCATACTTTTTGGTTGTGGTGCCAAAAATCGGAACAAGGGAAATGTTTATGAAATCTTTTTATGTCCCTGTCAAAAGCGTTGTACCATATTCGTTACGTTTCTATGATACAGTTCATGGTGTATTGTCCACTTCGCCACATTCACGGCATTGTTGGTAGAAGCGCATGAGCGATTAATTTGGGTTCATTTACAAAAAAAAAATGTGCGGTCGGGGGACCTCCTTCAGGAACGAGGTTCCATAACAAATACGTTTTCACGAAATTTACACGTGTCTGTTCAACCGTGTGTTGAGGTTATATGATGAAAAGAGACAGGGACAGAGAGAGAGAGAGAGAGTTGCGCACCCGGCTGCGCCCTCACTTGCTCGTGTGCTGATTTGCTTGTAGTAGGTTGGATACACACACGCATACACACACAGCATACGGCGTTTCGTTACATGACGATTTCTAATAAATCGCACTTAGCCGCGTTAAGGGACTTTTTTCCAAAAATATGTTCATATTATAAACATGAAAGTTAGTGAAGCTGGATTAATGAATGAATATCTGTTACTATTTCAGGTAAAAACTAATAAACGGAAATAAGACACAAGAATATACACCATCCCCGTAGGATTATTTTTGAAGTGAAAACTTCTTTAGTGGCGTTGTGCACTTTTTGGGATGGGTAAAAATGTTAAACTCGCGTCAGGACACGTGACCTGTTCGAAAATTCGTAAGACGGAGGGAGAGTAGACCGCCCGTGCCGGCGCGGCGTAGGAAGAAGTAATATCCCCCTCTCTTTATACCGCGCGGAGAAAATGTATGCCTCAATGCATGCATATGCAGTTCGTGTGAAATTATTCCCTAACCATTCCAAAATATCACAAATGCACAACGTTAATGTTCAAGTTTTCACTTCTGCCGGCATTCCCGGAGTGCAACCCGTTGTTTTTTTTTAAACTAAGTTTAATACATAAGTTGACGATAAAACAAGTTTATTGCCAAACATCAAAATTAACCTAAAACAAGTCGCAAAGGTATTCAAGTTTAATAACCCTGAAAACGGTGCTATTTCGACTGCTTTTACAACTTCCGGTCACTGGTACATACATTTTACCAACCAACCTACTTTACGTGGAAACAAGGAAAGTTATTCGGGTTTACTCATGAAATTACTTCTACGGGTAGTACCTTCGACCATATAGTTTTACCAAACCGCTTAATTGAATTTATAAATCTTTGTAGTGTTGACAGAATAAGGTATAAGTAGGAAAGAGGTGACAAAAAGATCCTAATATCTTCCAACCATTACTTCCTTCTGGAATCAACTTTATTAGAACATTAGTGAAGTTAATATTCGATTGTGTTACGCTATTTAGAAAAGTTACACTTATTGGTGTTATTTTACATAGAGCAGATTTATGCAAAACTGCGTTAGTCAATTATGTTTTTATTTTAAATAATAATTATACAGGTCAATTTAAACTATTTGGGGGCAGTGTTTCCTAGCTGTCTACCCTGAGTAGAAATACCGAAACCAACTCAGTCTCTTTTAAAGTCCATACAATGTTAAACATGTAATGCTCAAATCATATGAGGACCGTCATGTAGGTTAATCTCTGAGGTTGTCTTTTGAGGATTTGTAAAAAACAAACAAATGCAGGCCAAGGTCGTACAGCGCTCTCCGCGTTCGGTATTACAACGCGTTCAGGATGCGGGTGGGGTTGCTCCGCTTCTGAAGCGCGTCGGAGACGTTCGTAGATGTTTTTTTTTCAACCTATGAGTTTGTCGACTGCTTAACCGGACTTGCCTGTAGCCTTAATATAAATATTAAAGTCTCCAGCCAGGGCTTATTAAAAACTAACAAACTAAGCGAATACACGTTAAGGGCAACCCCTGTGGGGTACGGGCCCCGGCAGCTAGGGATGGGCTGGATCAAACTAGGATTATTATTTAGGGGCGAATTTAAAACTACAGGCTCAGCGGCGCGAGCAAGGGTCGGGGCGGAGGTTCGAAGATGCGCATGTGGATTGCTTTTCTTTGTGTAATGAGCATGATCATTTGTTCTGTGTCTGGGTGTAATTTGTCTATAATATGTATGTATTTAGAAATATATAAGTATGTTTATCAGTTCTCTGGTTGCCATAGCATAGGCTCTGCCTAGTTTGGGATCAGATGACCGTGTGTGAGTTGTCCCAAGATATTATTATTATATTATTATTTATTATTATTTTACACAACAATGCGTAAAAGGTACGCTTCCTTGGTGCGCAGGGTGTGGGGCAGCACCAACAGTATCCTAAGCATGATTGCGAGTGGCCGGGACTGTGTTTATGTGAGTCACCGATGAGCAATTACTCATGGCTTGTCGCAGCAGTGATTCACTGTTACCAGCCGGTCGATTTTGTAAACATGTCGAAGTGAAAGCTTGGGTGAAGTGATCACGAGGTGGGCTGTCATTCCATCTTGATAACATGGATTGACAGCTCACTTCGTGATCACTTCACCCCAGCCTTCACTTCGACATGTTTATAGAACCGCACTGTAGTTTGGTTTAGTGACAGTGCTGACCAACATAGTCGTAAGTTTTACTAACCATTTTTGAGTCTTGGATACTCGAATAAAGATAAATTCTATTCTATTATTTCTCACTTGTTATCCCCACTATACTGTAACGAACAGGAGCCTAAATAACTAACTTTTCATTCATTATCTTCAGTCAGTTTCCTCGGGAGTTGTTACGATACGCCATTGTTCTCACTAATTAACGGTTGGTCGGCGTGTAGCCAAGCCTCTGTGGGTTACTGAGGGATAAAAGTATGCGTTCATCTTTTGTTACTAAAACGAATAACCTTTTTAGAATCAAGTTTGTTTATCCGAAGAAGATTATCACTAGAAGGATTAGTCCGATCACTGAAATTATCGGTTCCTGTGGAGAAGGTCTCAAGAGTGAGCCTTTCATATATCGCCAAATGTCGCATAAGCCGTTTTGCCAAACGATATTATTTTAGATTAGCTTAACAAAATCGTGAAGGTCAGACTGTCGTTCCACGTCTTAAATCTTCTGTCCCCTAGTTCTATCCTCATCTTACATATTATGACCCGGGCAGAGGGCGTCCACATGGTTGTAGTCCTTCAAAGCGAAGGGTCTTAAACTTTACGCTTTAACTCGCTCCACGTCATTCTAATGCTCGTGCTAGTTTGATGGGGACGGCCAAGCTTCATTTTCCTTTGAGGATTCCAGTCTATGGTCTGGTTAGGAATGTGGTCGGAATCCCTCCGGAGCCGGACAGATAGAGATAGTTTTGGACCAGTAAATTCCGAAGCTGCGACGAAGACATTTGACATCTAGACATCTGTGGATGGTTTTAAGGGTTCCGAACTAAAAATACAGAGTGTATGGAAAAACGAAACCCTTTTAAGATCGCTCGGTTGTCGGTCTGTCTATCTGTCTAATGAATCTACTGGACCGATTCAGTGGAAAAAAATATTAGTCCGACTTGCATTTGGCCGGTTTTTAATTGCATTCGATTCGTCTGAAAGTCGAAGTTGGTAACCCGCTGGTTTTTTTACACATAGTGCTACACTATTGCCAAAACCTTTAAAATAAACATTCATAATGATATTAAAATAAAATTACAATATCTTCTAGCCATCGAGCATAAACCAAGCTTAAGACAAACTGGTCTTCTATTACAAAAGGACACTGGACACCGCTGTTACGGCACCGTTGGGTCCCGCGGGATCTAGAATAAAATATTATAACGATCTGAACTGCCGAGGAGGGTATAATGAAGCTGTGGGCACAAAAACTGATGTTTTTTATCAAGGACGTGTGCTTTCTTTTGTCTTTTCAACGAGTATATAGTATCTCATGTCTTAGGCGAAAACTTGAAGCACCAGTCATGATTGTATGGCAAAAATGCTTGAAATTTTTCAAAAGGCGTACAAGGCGAAGGCGCTCTGCCTGCGTCTGCGTATTTCGAACACATACAAGCCTAATCTCTAGCCTAGCCTAGAGTGAACAGGCTTCTTTTGGGTAAGCTCGCTCCATCGTCGACTTTGTCTCTATCATCTATGACCTAGACTAGAGTCAAGAGCAAACCCATCTCAAATAAAATCCCTGGTAAGAATTTAATAACATCAAGAACTTAGATATCAATGTATTGAGGTTTAGATACTCAGGTTTTTTTATTAGAACAATCCCGCCACACTGTTACCAAACACTGCAACTCCTGAGAGTGAGAATCAACAGTGGTGAACCACCAATGAAACTCAAAGAGTCCCGGAGAAACCATTCACTGAGTAAGGTATCTAATTTTTTAATGCCCCATCTTTTAATGTTTTCGGGAGGATGCTCCTAAATCTCTTTACATGGAGATGAGGGTATTGCATGACCCATTCCTTGGCCCTGCCGTAAATATCACGATACATGGGAAAAGCATAGCCCATTTTACTTGTATTATATAAATACATTCGTAAACTCAAGCCTTTTTCTCGTACATATGCCAATCTGCTACGATCTTAACATGAAGTATGTTAGGATTTACTTGGTTTAAAAAATTCAAAAAAAAAAATTATGTTTATACATCTAGTCATACACGCAACCTGGTTGTGATATCTAAGTACCTGGCCTTTGCCTGCCAGGGTTGTTGAATTGTGAGAAAGTTACCGCGACCCTGGAACGCAAAGGAGGAACACGGGTGGGTTTTAGTCGGTAAGACTTTGACACCCCCTCCTGCTCCGCCCAGTACGGAAGGAGTCATTTGATGATTTCCCATCCAAAAAAAAGCAGCTGTTATTTCTGAAAAACATCTCCAGTACGGTCTGTGTATGTCTTTGTAGGGTGTTTCCATGTCTGCCTTGAAATACTTTTCATTAGCCGTCTCTCAACATGACCAAACTTTTACATGCATTATGAACTCCTGTTTAACACAATAAATAGCTGAACTTACTTTTCCCTCAAAATCAATAAAATGAACTATCTTTTTAAGATCCCACTAAGTTCGAAACACTTAGATATTACGTGTGTCATAGATACTGCTTTTAAAAGCAGTAAATTCCAATTTTATTCCACAGTAAACCCGTCAGCACATTGAAAGGCTAGTGTCGACACGGCTCGTAATAAGAACGTACGTCGAGCTGTCAACTCGCGTCACAAAAGTTATAGACTTGCTAGTTCGCTGTTCTAGTTCACTCATGTCATGTTGTGAATAAAGTTGTGGTAGTACACACGGACAGACAAACTTATTGAGACTCATATTATGTTTGAATCGTTTGGACCGAGTCTCATCGAGTACTTCGGGACATCAACAACCGGAAAGCCGACTGTGCCCGTGATCATAGGGCTAGATTTTGCTGCCTTTGTTGTGTCTTTTTAATTGACAGTGATTTGGATGAATGTCTATATTGTAGGTCCTCTTATTATAAATAAACATTCGGACGATAGTTTAACGCGACAACGTCATAACAAAACATTGATGAAATGAGTCATCCTTTTTCGTGCGTGCAGTTCATCGATTTATTAGACGTTGTCACTTCAGATTCAGATTCAGATACTTTATGATTTCAGGGAGATACTTTGTGTAATTATTTTCATCAGTCTCAAAATGGTAAAGGAAAACATGGTGACGAAATTGGAATGTTCTTGAACTAGAAGTTCATAGACATGTGTCAATTACCACTACGAACTCCCCCCTTAGAAAGGTGACCTAAGTCCCAGCAGTTGAACATTATAAGCAATAATGTTCAACTGCTGGTAGGTAGTGGAAGTTTCAGGGTCAAAATGTGCTGATTCTAAGCGCAATTTGAATAAAATACCTTCGATTTGTTTAGACTGAGAAGGAAGCAAGATGTGTCAATGTTAAGCTTGTAGGAATGGTTAAAAAATTGAAAGTCAATCTAGGGCTAAGTCTTGACAATTACGCATCAAAGAAAGGTTCTCGTCTTCCCAAACGAAGTTATAAAATGCGAGACCTGAAAAACTCGTCAGTTTTGGACAAATAAATGAAATTGGGTCCGCACTTATACCTAAATCTTTTACGCAAAGGGTGGGCTTTTACGACAGAAAAATACACACAAAAGTTTTAAGTCTAAAATAGCAACCTTCCCGAAGATATCTTCAACAATGCTTTTCATTCCAAAACGTATCCGATCTACAACAAAAAGCTTATAGTATTTGAAAAAGCGGTATCAAATAAGCTCATCGTCTGCCAGTAATCCGCAAATCCGGTCACCTCTGGAGCGGAAGGATTTCTCCATCTTTATTGAGATTCTGTTCGTGATGGACGACACCAAATTATCGCACCCATCGGACTCTGATCCGCGACCTAAATAAAATTGGTCTTACAGCATTATTGGTACAGTCAACGCGTGTAAATAGTAACAATTGCGAGTTGCGAGTAACTGAGTATGCTCATGAGCCTTATTTGTGCTATTCTGCTAAAATCTTACCGTGCATACTTGGATGAAGTGAACATGCTATCAGTCCATCCAATCAAGGTGGAATGGCAGTAAGTCTCAAACTCACTCCACCTAAGTTAACGGAATAGAAAGGCGAAACCTCATCCTACCGTCTCCCTTTCACTACCAGATTGCCAAGCGTACCGCAAGGTACGGTCCCGTCTTGGTAGATTTTCTGGGTAGTCACATTCAACGCCACTCTTCCACATTAATCGCACTACTAGAATGGGACTCTGTCTGTGTTCCCTATCACCCATCAGCATTCAAGTCAAGAGTATCATCTTCTATCCTTCTCTTTTCACCACGCGACTTCGAGGTTCCACTGACCGATAAAGCGAAAGGGAAAAATGTCTGTCGCAGCGCGTTGAAGGGTAGTTATTCTAGCTCATTTGTCACCAATACGTGCGTTTGACTGTACAATTTGAGAGAAAACTCATTGGATGATTTGTTGTACAATATGTTTCGTACAGGTGGTTTATTTTAGAAACTCGTGAAATCTTGTTTTTGTTTACCACGGTTGTTTTTTGAAGGTCGTCTTCGGTCTAGGATTGTTTTTAGGTACTGTCTTATGATTGTTATTGATGTATTCTTAGAGACTTTTAATATTAATATGATGACAAAACTTATTTTCGGTATTTCATATAAATCTGTGAAAAATAGTGCTGTCAATGTGTATGTCTATTTTTAAGTTAGTTACATTTTTATTATTTGTTGTTATAGCGGCAACATTTGAAAATTTCAACTGTCTAGCTATCACGGTTAATGAGATACAGTTTAGTGACAGACAGACAAGCGAAAAGTGGAGTCCTAGTAATAGGGTCCCGTTTTTACCCTTTGGGTACGGAACCCTAAAAAGTAGTTTAGTCAATCCTTTACAAATTTGCAATTAATGAATCAAATAAATCTCGTAACGGCTGGTTGACACTTCCCATGGCCCAAGAGCTGGCTTTTACTTTGGCCAGAGGCTAAGCATTGCCATTCAACGTGGCAATGCCGCCAGTCTTTTGGGCACATTACCAGGTGACAGCGTTGAGCAAGAATTTTTCCATGCTATATTTTAGTTTGTTTTTAAATTATCGTATTTTTATTTGTTAATTTTAGTATTTATTAAATGAATTAAAAGATATTAATCAAAGTTGTAAACTAATATATTTAATGATATCGCGACTATTTTCGGAACAGGCTAAATTAGTTCCCCTTGAGAATGAGAAGTTTAATTAATTACATAGGGGTGTATGTTTAGGGGCAGTTCGGGGTAGTTTCGCTTGTAATGTAATAACTTTGATTCGCATTTAGAAAAAGGCTTTCATGAAAATATTTTGGTATTGAGGGAATCACGTTAACCGATTGATTTGTTATGAGATAAGTTATTTACGATAATTTCGTAATTTGGTAACACTAGAGATCAAAAACTTATTGAAGACAAGCTGTGCCCGTGGCTTCGCTCCCGTCACCTCCCGTCAACTGTTACCTACCCTACTCTACCTACCTACCCTACCCTACTTTCCTAACCTACCTACGTACCTATCTACCTACCTACCTTACCCTACCTACTTTTTTTCATTTTAAACCTTCCCTGTAAACTGTAAAATAATTAGCCAAATCGGTCAAGCCGTTCTCAAGTTATAGCGTGACCAGGAGAAATAGGGGTTCATTTTTATATAATTTCTAGCGGTCCCGACAGATGTCCTGTCCGAACGTTTGCTTTGTGTATGACGAAATATTATAGAAATCGATTGCAGCGCCACCTGGTCCAATTGTGAATCTAAACTATTCTCGAATCCCCTTGGACACACACAAAAAATGTCATCAACATCGGTCCAGCCGTTTAGGAGGAGTTCAGTGACATACACACGTGCACAAGAAATATTTTAAAGATATAGATTATGTCTCGATGGTTCCTTTAGTAATCGGACACATGAACCCATTTACTGGATTCTGAAGGTCCCATTAGCACAAGGTGGTCATCCACTTAGACTGGGGATAGACGCAGATAAAGTTTAGTAATCGTGCGTTCAGCTCGCATAACCTCGAAAATGGCTTAACCGCTTTGAATATTTTTTTGTGAAACGTGAGAAATACCTATCCATATATAACAACCCCAGGAATCTTAGGACTCCGATAGTCCTGTTCGTAGAACAAATCTTCCCATCGACACTCGTGTTTGTCGACTCCATAATTATTTTAATGATTCCAATTAACATTACGCCTGCATTGCTCGAGAGGTCATTAGAGGAGGCTTAAGGCTCCCACAAATAGGTGCGGCGTGACAATGCGAGAATGATGCTAAGAAGGATTTTTGAACAAATATCTGCCTTGCCTTTTCCCAACTATATTGGGGCCAGCTTCCAGTCAAACCGGATTCAGCTGGATACCAGTATTTTACATGGAGCGGCTGCCTACCAGACCTCCACAACCCATTAACTGGGTAACACGGTACTCCTTGAGTACCGTGTTACCCAGTTAATGGGTTGCAAGACTGGTGTCAGATTATTATCTGGCTTCTGACTATCCGTAACGACTGCCAAAGATCTACAAATTACAGCCGGGACCAACGGCTTAACGTGCTTTCCGAGGCACGGAGGAGTCTCGGTATGTTAAGATGGTCACCTATCCACAGACCAATCTCAACAAGCGATGCTTAACCTTGAAGATCGACCCGTGCGGCTGTTATTATTTAGCCACGAGCTCCTCCTCATTCGCTCATTTTTGAACAAATATGTAGAGCAATTTTAGGATAATTTTACACTAGATATGGATCCAAACAAAGTTGGGAAAAGGCAATTGATTGATTTGTATCATGAACTTACGATGTCGTATAGTTGTCGTGTTGCATTGTCTGTGGGAGTCTTTATTGCTATTTGTTCAGTACACAAAGACCGACCTATAGGTAAGCAGGTGTTTTGTGTTACATAAATCCCTGAATAAAAAATAATATTCTAGCGCTTTTCTTCACCTTGAAGTAATAGAGTCATAATCGTAACATCACACTTAAAAGGAGATTGGTTATCACAGTGCGGCTTCTTTGACGTCATCATACGTGGTATAGTCTTCTATATTCAGTGGCTTTACTTAAATCTTGGAGATTATTTTAAGGGGTATTTGCCTAATCTTATTAAATGTATAGCCGTATTAGTTTTTAAGTAAAGTAAAATAGAGTTTATTTGCTAAGATTGCAGGTACTTAAAATAATGTTACAGTAAGATGGGTGAGCCTTGTACAATCTACCTTACATTAGACATGCAAAAAAATGTGAAATTGTGAAACTACATTAAAAATTAGATTAAATAATGGTTTACAGTTAAAAACAATAGTCGGCATAGTACATCCTACTTCCTAATAATATTATAAACGCGAAAGTTTGTAAGTATGGATGGATGGATGTTTGTTACTCTTTCACGTCAGAACGGCTGAACGGATCTTGATGAAATTTGGCACAGAGGTAGATTATAGTCTGGAACAACACATAAGAGATTTTTATACCGATATTCTTACGGGATCAAGACTTACGCGGGTGAAACCGCGGGGCTGCCACTAGTTCATCATAGAAAATGAAAATAAAATCGTTTAAATTGAGAGAATGAGATCATTAGGTATCTATGTCAATATTAATTAAAATTCATTAAATTATTCAATATTTTCGCCTTCTCTCTCCTGACTTATTATCTTTCTGGACTTGTACATTTCTTCAGGATAGTGTTACTTTGAGCGGTGAAAAATATCGTAATCGGAGATTTAGAGACCACCTTTCACAGACATATAAACAATTAGCTGCCGCCCGTTGGGTAGTTCGTATCGGATTAGTATTTCCCTGTATATATTTAGCATATGTATATTACGAGTATAAGCTATATGCGGATTGTATTGAAACTTTATAGCTATTTATGTTGCTGGAAAATTGCAGACTCCATAAGATTGCAATAAATCTTTCTTAGATTATAATTTCTCGATAAATTATGAAAAAATTGTTTTGTATACAATAAATCCCATCCAAAAATCAATAGTTTCTAATATATCTGTGTCTTATTACGATAAAATAGTTTAAAATTTCAAGCGATATTTTACAATCTTATGGCGTTTGCAGTTTTTAGGTGAACAAATTTTAACAAAGCGTTCAGTGCGTCTAACCAAATATATTCAAGCAGAAAAAACACTGATTAAAGTGATTTTATTTTGACCTAAAATAATAAATTGACAAAAAAAGAAAAAACACACTAACAAAGTGTGTTTTTTCTTTTTTTCTTATATATTTTATATCATTGTCCTGATTTTGATGGTTCGAATGATTTCTAAAAGTTGGTCCATCTATTTTGGTCCTTATACATACTTTAAAAGTTTCGTTTAAATCCGTTCAGTAGATTTTGCGTGTAAGAGTAATAAACATTCATCCATCCTCACAAACATTCACGTTTAATAAAGCAGTACGATTTTACCTATAAACCACGATAAAAGGTTGGATAAGTCAAAAAACAGACACTTCTTGTGACATAATCGTCTACTCAGAAATATTTCTTTTGAAATAAAAGCGCAGAGATAATAAGGCGTGGAATGTAAAGTAACTCTTCAGTGAACAAAACCCCTGAAAAAATACAGGTTTGCTTATAATAGGAACAAACAATACCGTTCTATTGATTTTCCCCGTAAAGAGTATGAAAATAAACTGATAACATAGGTACTCTCGAATTCCCCAATCATAGCTATTTTTGTTTCGCACAAGTTTGAATAAAAATAAATGGGATTCCATTACATATTGTAATGAATGCAATATCATTAGTTATTGTACTAGAAACTGTTAATATTTATTTATTGAAAACCGAGTGGGTGGGCGTTTCATTTTATTTCTTTGAGTAAACATTTTTAACGTTTGTTTTCTTGCGAAATTAGCTTTTCTAATAGGTGCAGAATTTTTTAGTAGGTATGTTGTAAATATTTAGGTTAAGTCCATTATATTCATGATGGAGTAAGGCGGTGATCCACTGGCGTCTGAGGACTGGAAGAAGATGTGTCATGTGACATCTGGGATGGCGAGATGGGCAGACGACATTGTTGCCATCGCGGGTAGAACCTGTTTTCTATCGCTTGCAGTTTTGGGGATTGTGCGACGGAATTGCATAGTTTAATTCCGCCAAGCCCGTTCCATTATCGCACCACAAGACGTTCGACGATGCGCCACCGGTACATGGTGGACATCCCACCCACATACACAAAACGTTTTAGGAACACATTCATTATGCGTAAAGCTAAGTAAAGAGTGAATAGGTTACTTCTTGGTAAGCGTGCTCCATCTTCGACCATATCATCGCTTACCATCAGGTGAGATAGTGTTCAAACGCGTGCCTATCAAAAAATACCTGGATGAGGCTGGCACAGGAACATTGGGATTGGCACAAGGAAAGAGAGGCCTATGCTCAGCAGTGGGCTTATTGGGCTATGGATGATCATGATGATGTATGACATCGAAAATAATCCTTCGGAAATATCACAATTAGAATTAAGGCTTCCAGGGTTGTGGAACTTGTTCGAAAGAGTCACCGCTGCCTGAAACGTAAAGGGCATTAGGAAGAACACGGACGGATTTTAGTCAGTAAGAGTCTGACACGCCCTTCCGCTTCGACCAGAGCAGGAGGAATCACTTCATGATATCCAATCTTTAAGCAACAACAAAAAGCATTACAGCTTTAATTATAAGAATGAATAAAGTTGGTTAGAAAGTCGAACTTTAAACACATTTGTGTTCCAAATCTAATGCTAACACCCAAACTGGGACAGGTGTATTTTGGTGGTAATTCAGCTATAATAATTTTGTGCAAAATACGTGTTAAGACGGGTGTCGCTAAATTGCCACCGTTTTTATTTTTGTCATTAAATGTTACGATGTGCGATATGGGCGACATTTACTATCTAAAAATGAATAAGTCTACTTTAGTTACTATTGTAAGGCCAAAAAATAATTAAATATTTTTAAATACAACTCATTTCATAGAATCTGTTTTTAAATTCAAATCATTTATAGAACGTGGCAATGGCGCCAGTCTTTTGGGCTCACTTCCAGTCGACAGCGCAGCGGACGAATTTTTGACGCCATATTTTAGTTAAGAGATTCTGTTTTAAGTGTATTTAAAATATGAAATTTACATGAGAACTAAAAAATTTGGACAGAAAGGCTAATACAATCTCCATCTCCTTTCTTGCAGACCGTCCAAAATTTGTCCGTAAGAGATCACCCTGGTCTTCTCGCGAGTCATGGGAGTATTATGGCCCAGGCGAATTATCGCTTTGTACACTTGTTATATAAATGTTTGTCTTGTTTCTATTATGTAAAGTGCAATAAAGTTAAATTTCAAAGTAATTCAGTCTGTCCAAAAAATTGTTTTGTAAGTGATCGCCCTGTGAGATCACCATAAGGCTCCCATTGTACATTAGATCTATAAATGTTTGTCTTGTGTTTATTATGTAGAATACAATAACTTTAAAAAAAAGAGAAGCGTCAAGGTTAAGCAACGCTTGCCGAGGTTGCTCGGTGGATGGGTGACCATCTTAACATACCGAGACTCCTCCGTGCCCCGGAAAGCACGTTAAGCCGTTGGTCTCGGCTGTCATTTGTAGATCTTTGGCAGTCGTTACGGGTAGTCAGAAGCCAGATAATCTGACAGCAGTCTTGCCAAGGAGTACCGTGTTACCCAGTTAATAGGTTGTGGAGGTCTGATACGCAGATGCTCCACGTAAAATACTGGTATTCTGAATATGGTCAGCTTAATCCGGTTTGACTGGAAGCCGACTCCAATATAGTTGGGAAAAGGCTAGGCAGATGATACAAAAACGTAAAATTTAAATAAGGAAGTAATGACCACCCTCGCATATTGCGTGTTGACATATCCAAGCAAGTCAAAATTCTTTTACAAAATTATCTTTCACTTAACATGCATTTGTTTATTACTGTTCGTTACCAGATTTCTTTCTTAGCCTAAAAAAAAACTATATTTGTCTTTCAAAATCTCTTGTTTCACATCAAAGCTGTTAATTTTACTGTGTTTTTAATTCAAAGCATTGGCTTGCATTTTACGGGCATTTTAAAAAGTGTATTCAAATGTAATTTTGTTTTTTTTAAATGTATACTCTAATATTTTTAGTCCATTTTTTAACACTGAGACTGTCTACTTCCTTAAATAAATACTTCTTGAAAAATAATAAAATAAAAACTCACAAAAGTTTTTGTGATGTTAGTGAAGCCCTAAGCCCTAAGACAACAGTCCGAGAGGTTTTAACAATTATTCCCGAAGTTAAGAAAATACCTTATGTTATCGTACTAGCCTTCACTTCAGATATTCTTCCCGTAACACAAAAATACGCGACGTTATCACAGCACACTATGTTATTAGGCCACTGTTATTTCAAAAACTGTTATTTTTGACACAAAACACTGTTACTTTACAACGATAACATTATTTTATTTAACGATTAAAACTAGAAAAATTTAAAATTTGGAACGCGATTTATTATTTAAAATTCAACAACGATTTATTTTTAAAATTACAAAAATTCGAATTACAAACACTAGATCACTTATTTTAAGATAAAACACGAATTACGATAAGACAAAGAGAGCGAGGAAATTGAAACTCTATTTACTTTAGGGAAAGGTTTAAAATCGAGTGTAGGTACAATCCACCTGTAGATTTTGTTGTAATAATAATAATTTGTTTTTACTTTTTTATTGTTATATTAAGACCTAGTTTTAGATGATGGTGCTGGTAGATTGACATTAGTGTTTAAGGGTTAGGATAGGTTAGTTTAGAGTGAAGACGTAGCGGGGTGCGTCCGCCCCGGGCCGCGTCGGGTTGTGTACTGAGGGTTTGCCCGGCAACGGGCGAACTGCGGAGGATCTGATGCGGACCCGTAGTCACTGGATCCGGCCCGTTGCGGTGCCAGCGTCCTTCAATGAAGGATAGGTGCAGAATTATCTGTGTACTTTTTCAGGGTGGTTTTTTTTTTAAGAGATAGGAAAGTACCTATATACCTGTTTATGTATTTTTATTGTTACCTTGTGTTGTAGTCGGGTATGCTTTTGTTTTGATGTTTTCTTTGGAACAGTTAAACATTTTTAGCAGATTTTCGTCTAAGAAGTTTAGGAGCACCTTGATTAGGAATCCTTTTAACGTTGTCTGTGCTTATTGCTTATTTATGTATGTACCTGTATAGTTAATGATACTCTACCAGCACAAATCATTTTCATGCCAGTTTTTGCCTGAGTGTATAGGGTTCAGGTTACTCTGTAAAGAGGCTAGAATTTTTAGCCTAAAAGCATTTTTCAGGAAAAAAAAAAATTATAACAAAATTGATTAGAAGATAAATATTTTGACAGTTACAACGAACATTTTTAGCTTCTCCAAGCATGGTCTTAATAATTTTAATATAATACTTACTCATAAAACATAATTAATTAATAGAAACCAATTTCATTTGAGTCTTCATAGTAATAAAATTCACTACGATAATATCTACATATCACATTTGCTAAAACGAATTTATTACGCAAGATAACTGTAAAATACCGCGCCCAATTTACTTTAATAGCTCTGAAATGTAGATATATGATATTTTAAATATAGCACCCAATTTTAGTTAGAAATTACTTTCATAAAGAAAGAAAATCGAGAAGCTATTTTCTTTAAAGGCCTTGAGGATTTTGATTAAGAACGGAGCTATTGTCACCTTATCTTCATGAGATAAAAGGAGATTATTTACTGCTCATCAACTTAATGCAGTCTCTTGGGACAAAATTGATTTTCTTTCCGTGAGGCTGGCCGATCTTCGGACCTTTGGCCAAAATTCTATAACAAGCATTACCATTCTACGTGGCAATGCTTCTTCTGGGCACGTTATACACATTAATAATTACGTTTTCTTACTTCACAAGCAGACAGGAGGTCCAACAAGAAAGGGTATTTCATTTAAATCCTTACCTGAAACAAAAGAAAAACACAATTGTCAATTTTGAAATATAAATTCCATTCCAACGTAAGTACTTAATATAATATCACAAACGCTTATCGTTCCATTTCCAATTTGATAGTTCAATTTTTATTTATTTATTCCATTTTCAATTGATAGTTCAATTTTTATTTATTTATTCTATTTTTAAATTTCATTTTTAAATTCGTTCCACTTCAAAATTTTAAGCCACCAAATAAAAATGTAACCTCTTTTCTTTTATTATGAGGGACACTTGACCCCGAGGCCAACGACTGTATCGAAAGAATCCTTTACTGAAATACTCTTAAAGCAACGAACCGTCTCCTCGGGTTATTGTGATACCCGACTGGAGTATTTCTGTATTTTGTAGAAATTCGGGGTTACATGTCAGAGCAGTAAAGTACAGAAGGTCGGCTTCGTACAGCGAGCAAAATCGCACGCACATACATGTAGGTACCGTAAGTGGAAGCGCACTCGCGACCGGCTGAAGTTTGAGATCTCCGCACGTACGAACAGGCACGCACACATACACACGCTAGAGATCGCCGCAGGCTAGCGTCCATGTGTGCGTGCACCTGTACTCGTTCGTTTTACGGAGTCGACCTTCTGTTATATCCATTCTGCAGTAATCCTGGGGGAAATCGTACCGCTTTCAACGTATCAGATAAATTGATCAAATTCGACATTATGTAAACAAACTATGATGTATTTTGGAAAACTAAATAAAATATCACCTTTATGACAAGTTTTTTGCTCGTTTCTGCTACTTTTTTTATTTAGCCTTCGAAATAGGCTTTTAGGCAGAAGGAAAGTTAAGTTTTAAAATTATAGGTCTCATCCAATGATTCTGAACAGAGGAACTTGAAATAAAAAACTATTCAATTTAAATCCAAACCTAAAAGTTCTATTGTTTCATGTAATCACTGCAAAGACATTGTTTCATTTAATTTCTTCCCCAAACGTCATTCAATATTCGCCACGTGTTGAAGTATTCACAAAACAAAAAACAATGACGACAGATTATCCGTCAGGCGACGTGTGACGTCACTGTGACTTGGCTTTTCTTTAGCGGGTCAAGGGTGCGCGAATTATAATTTGTGATTTTATTTGCATGCCAGATTAGGAACGGTTAAATTGCCTCCACGTGTAGCGATTTTGCTACTTAATTATAGGTCCATACGGTGCACTTTGCACTGCATTATTAATACGCAATCTGAGTAATGTTCACCAAGGCCGTGGAAGTAAAAGAAACAAACCAGGCGGATTTTTAGAAAATAGATGAAAAAGAACCATTTATAGTTAAAAAAAACCGATTGCACTTTTTTACTTACAGAAATCAAAATCAAGAAGAAGTATATGGTTTTACGGTAACATATTAAAAACATTTGACTCTTGCGGAACACTTTGTCTGCGCGTTCGACTAACACTTGGACGGTTTTTTTCAGTTTCAATGTTTCTGTTTGTTGTTTGTTCGGCATCAATGCCGCCACATGAAAAACAAAGAAGCGAAATTACGGCAACAACAAGAACCGCAGCGCCATCTACGACGAACTACCATCGAAATCCTGCATCGCGCAAGCAAAGTTCTCCGTGCGATTTGAACATATACAACAGTCCGAATATCAACTAGCAGTTGCCCACCAGACACAACAACCGTCTGGTAGGAGGATCCTCCCACTACAGTGGAGGTGTGACTTTACTCTCTGTACCACATACCTCTATACAGCCTCGTTGACCGAAACACGCGGCAATAGTAAAAGGAGGCCTAACATTATGTGGACCTATGTATATCTATACCAGGGAGTCACTAACTCAACCAAAACCGCCCAATTTGTAGACTGTCAAAAAGCAAATAATTTTTCTTTTATTGCTATCCCACCATTACAGGAACCATCACATAACTCACATTTGCCTCATTTTGGTTCGCAAGCAGGTAAATTGAAAAACTTGGGTGGCAAGCAAATCTGTGGGGTAAAAATAAATGGATCATCATTCATGGGCATTTGTGCATACCTACTTATAGGTAGGTAAGGCTTTTACGTAGCTCTGTTGTATCATTCGCTAAGCGTTTAGGATGAGTGGCCAGAGAGGAAGTGGGGATGTGACGAGCGATTTTTAGAGAGTGGTTGTCAATTCGGTTGTTTTTTATGTTTGTTACGTCATAACTTCGTCATTAATGAATTGATTTGAAAAATTATGTTTTCGTAAGAAAGGATATACGTTTTGATTAGTTCCATAGAAATTTCATCAAAATTGGAGCAGAAGTTTGGTTTTTAAATCAAAATCGCTGGAGAAAATAAAAAATATTATCATCCAAGTAAACGAAATAGCGTGTTTTGCTTTCCTGTGAATTTGACGTACCAATAAAAAGTCAAAAACAAAAAATACTGACTTCCAAAAAAAAAAAAACCACAAAGTTTAAAATCTTTGTTGAGATTGGCCACTGCGCCCGAAATTCGGTCAACTGGATTTTTTTTAGAATTAATAGAGTTAAGCCCCTACAAACTACTATTACACGCATTCAACGTGTTGATCTAGATTATTTTCAGTTACATGTGGTTGAATGTAATTTAATATTCCTGTGTCCTCAATCAAATCAACGTTAAAACACAAAACCTAAGAAAAAAACCCATCCCAGGACACACTTCGAAACCGGTAATGAACCAAGAAATAAGTCTAGAAGTAGCACTTCTTTTCAACTTTCTTTTGTTTCATATTCTTTTGTAAAGAATTCTCTGATTGTCAAAGAAACTATCACTTGTGTACGTGCCCCCAGCTGAAACAAAGATTGAAACTGTTTTCGGATTCTAGGCATACTTGAGGCCAACTTTAGATAAGGCTTAGAAGCCACGAGGTCTTTATTTCTAGTTTATCTTTTACAGTAAAGTAGGTACATCGAATGTGAAGTTTTTCCAACAAGGTATTATAAGATTATGCCTGAAATTTTGAATTGGGCAGGCAGACGTGCTTCTTTTGCGACAGTCATTACTTTTAATTTATTTTTCAGATTAAAAAAATCTAACAATTTAATAATCAGCCCTATGGTCGACACAGGATAAACGGCAATGACCGTTATTGCACTTGTTTTCAACGTTCAATCGATAATCGTGTTTTAAAAAAAGATTGATTGAACCCCTAAGACTAAACGGCATGGTTTCATGATTTTTTATTAACTATCTGATGATTGATTGATACTATAGTAGGCGCCAGATAATCGTGGAATATCGGTCATTGACCCACCTACATTTATTGACATTGTTAATTTGAAAAACGGAATTAATGACACAAAACTGTCCCGAATCATCATCTCTCGTGATCCTTAACATTGTCTAATAATGAAAAACGATTCATATTTAATTGTTCAGGTACCTATGAGCAGTTATTAGGGAAAGGACAATATACTTTATTCCACATTTATCTGGCGCCTACTATAGCAACTATAGGGGTCAAATAGTTTGAAAGCGCACTGGTATATTGGCTGATGCTCAATTTCAGAGAGCCAATTCTACAAATTTTTAAGCAACGTTCACATTGATAGATTGCGACTGACATGCAAATGTGAACGTAGAATAGGCATTCTGAAGCTTCCTGGTATTTTCAATAGTGTTATTGGCTCGATACTATGGTCGACACCAGATAAACGTGCAATATCGGTCATTGACCCACATACATTTATTGACATACTTAATTCCGAAAACAGAAATAATGACATAAAGCTATTCTGAATCGAAAGCTATCGTGATACTTTTCTTTTTCTAGTAATGAAAAATGATTAATAATTTACTGTCGGGGTAACGCAGAGAAATTGAGGAAAGTGTAATGAACTGGCTGATGGTGCTGGATCATTTAGTACTCTTCAAAGTGGTTGAGACGAATGGTGCTAGCGAAGGCGTCATGTTGCTGAGCGAGCGCCGTCAGTTAGGACTGGTCATCTCTCAGCTGCCACGGTTTATTTTAATTATTTGTTCCTTGAATTGTTGCTTTTTTTACTTCGAACGCTTGATCGTATATGTATCTTGTATAATTTACACACGAATGATGTAACCACATCATTGTAAAAAACATTGATTTAAAAGAACATCCATAGAGTTTCATTCACGTTCTTCTCAATAGAGATCTACGCTTTGGAACGTGTAATTAGCTTCATTTCTTTGGACAGACCGACCTTGACTATTCAAAAGTGCATGTAATGGTTTAATTTAAATAAATGCTTTGAGTTTGAGTTTGAACTTTATTGCAAATTTATCTGGCGCGTACCATAAGTGCCTTATAATAGTGGCACGACTTTTGATACGCAAATTTGTTTGATTTGCAAATTCCGACTTTACGATCACAAAAATATGGACAGTATTATAAAAGACAGCTATTTTCATGGCCCGACTTCCAAAGGTCACGGCCCCGCGAAGGTGTCTGCACAAATATCAATGGTAGAAACCCTGGTATTTAGTTCCCACCGGCCACTGGGCCAATACTTACCACAAATACCTACGATACTGAATTTACTATCTCCATTCATCTTTCTAGGCATTAGGTATTAATCAAAGAGACTTATTTGATGTAAAGAATTTGTTATTGGATCAAATTCTGTGAGACGTTGCTAAGCTTTTAGTTCTATTGCTATCTTTTACTTGTATCTTATAAAAAAATTGTTTTTGATTGATATACATTGAGGTTTTAAGTTTTTGTGTGTGTATGATAAGCTGTTTAACCACAAACCAACAAACCACATGGGTTATGTGAGATTTTATCCAGCCAAGGAAAGGGGCCATTATACTCATCATGATGATGAGCAACTTTTCGTGGAGGATCTCGTGACTAAATAATAACAGCTACACGGGTCGATCTTCAAGGTAAAGCAACGCTTGCCGAGGTTGGTATGTGGATGGGTGACCATCTTAACATACCGAAACTCCTCCGTGCCTCGGAAAGCACGTTAAGCCGCTGCTCCCGGCTGTCATTTGTAGATCTTTGGCAGTCGTTATGGATAGTTAGAAGCCAGATAATCTGACAACAGTCTTGCTAAGGAGTACCGTGTTACCCAGTTAATGGGTTGTGGAGGTCTGGTAGGCAGCCACTCCACGTAAAATACTGGTATTCAGCTGAATCCGGTTTGACTGGAAGCCGATCCCAATATAGTTGGGAAAAGGCTAGGCAGATGATGATGATGATGAACAACATTTACTGTGGGACCGACCCTTAAGTCACGGAAAAAGTGACTACCCCATACATTACTACTTTAAAGTACTGAGCAGCAGATTTTTTTTTTTCGCGATGGCAGTTTGGTCTTTGGAGTAAAAGTTGTTCATGATGAGAACAAGGAGCCATTTCCAGCTTTTGCGTTTACGTTGTAGGCAAGTATATTGTTTTCTAATTTTCATAAGTAAGAATAAGCACCCAAACACAATTAAAACAAAGAAGCAATACTCAAGTCTTCTTCTAGTCGTATCAATGGTTTATCAGTTATCACATTATATTGTTTGGGCCCAGTAGGTAACCACGTTTATAGCATATATTTTTTTTTTTTTTTTGGACTTGACCACTCTGAGTTCAGCACACTAAGGCTGGTTACTGCTTAACCGGACTATCCTGTGGTGGCCTCAAATAAATTTAAGGCCCCCAGGCAGGGCTTAAGGGTTTATAGCATCGATGGAGGCGTTGTTTATATCATCTGGGATACAAGTGTATGGATATTTGGGACACTCCAGCAAATGGGACATGGAGTGCACCGTATTCGCACCGGTTATGTATGCAATCGGGCTGGTTTTCGCAACTCTACGTATAAGCGCGTTTTGCGTACATGTGTGACAAATAATATGTCATTTGATTCACCCGAGCTCCTCAAAGAAGGCCAGTAACTTCCTAGTATCTATCTCACAGTGGGAATCTGGGTTTGCAAATTACTTAGTTCTGTAATCAGCGGCGACTGGGCAGCTTAGAAGCAGTTAAACTGCTGTTTCGTCCTCCTCATGTATAATCTTACCCGGCCTACTCTTCTCTGGCCATGGGACACCTCATGTCATAGGACATAACTGTAACTGTCTTAAGGCAGATTTTGTGAAGCAGCCAGCAATAGAGGAAGTGCCGCTTTAGCCTGCTTACACAGCATGGTCAACCCATAGTTCGTCGTTCGTCGCACCAGATATTTGAAGCATAAAATAATCTCAACAGCAAGAAGACGAAAAAGCCGACACGGAGACGCCATCTTTTTAAATTATTAATATATTCACGACATTCAAGTGCCAATGATAATGACTGCGTTTAATATTGAGGGTATTAAGCAGGTATTGAGGACGAGAGAATCGAGAAGACGGGAGCCGAACCATTCCGTATTCATAAATTGACATTTTAAGAATACACGCATTTTTATAGAAGCTTAGGTTTTCTAGGATAGCGACGCGGTTGCAACACATAAGTCGCATTGAAACCACATATTAGTTGGAGGCGTTTTTTACGTTGTTAAAAAAAGGGAACATGCCGAAATTCCTCCATGCCTCGGAAAGTATGTTAAGATATTGGTCCCGGTAACCCAGTTGCTGGGTTGTGGAGCTCAGATAGGCAGTAAAGGCCATATGAAATACTGGTGCTCAGCTACATCTAGTTACACTGGAAGACTCCAATTATTTTACTATTTGTTTCAAGAACTTTGCACAATTAATTAAGTACAATCGTTTAATCCAAAGGACGGGCAAAACTCTATTCTATTTAAGTAAATAACTATATTTTTAAAGGTTTATACCTTTTAACATATTGTTTAATAAATAAATAGGTAGGTATTATAAAGATAAAACAATATGTTAACAATTGAAGATTTGTGATTGTCTGTGTTTGTTATCAAAAACAGACGATCACAAATCTTCAATTGTGTGTAAATACACCACTTTTAGGTAATACCTCGTGTATATTGTTTGAAATGAATTTCTAAAGGAGTACAAACGCATTTTGTTTATTTACCCAAGATGGCGACATAAGTATCTTCCTGTAATCCTGGCACAAACATTAAGACAAATTAAAGAGATAATGGTCAAATTAATGCGAACGCACATACATTAGGAAGTAAACACTACCCTTAATGAGTTTTGTAAGTATCATTATATCAACTTGGCCTAACATTAATTTCCGCCGTTGTACATGCCAAAGCAGCTGTTTGGGTAATTAAATATGTGTATCTCAGCATCATCTACTTAGCTTTTTCCGAACTGTATTGGGGTCGGCTTCCAGTCAAACCGTATTCAGCTGAATACCAGTATTTTCCGTGCAGCGAATTCCAATCTGACCTCCCAGTAACTGGGTAACACGGTACTTCTTGGCAAAACTGGTGTCAGATTTTCTACCTTATGTACATCTGTAACGACTGCCAAAGATCCTTACTAATATTATAAATGCGAAAGTAACTCTGTCTGTCTGTTGCGTTTTCACACCAAAATTACTGAACCGATTTAAATGAAATTAGGTATACAGATAGTCTTGAGTCTGAGAAAGGACATAGACTTTTTAATGCGAATAAATGGTTGAAAGGGGGGATGAAAAGTTGTATGGAAGTATCGTCATTTGTAGAGCTAGAAGCTTGAAACTTATTTTTTGGCTGTCGATTCGATATAAATAAATATGACATTCAAAGTTTGTAAAAGTTTTAACCCCTCAATGGTGTAATATAACAATAGGAAAGAAATAAAAAAAGACTAAAATAGGGAATAGGGGATGTAAGTTTGTATGGAAATATGTAAGGTTTATGTCAATGTTTTATTAGTTTGCGACAAGAGAAAAAATATTAGAGCTATTCTGATGCAACATTCATTAAAAATGTGGCATTTTAACCAAAGACACGATTCCACTCGGACGAAGTCGCGGGCATAGCTAGTCTTATATCTCTACAAATGAAATAATACACTGTTGCATTAGCAAGCATGATGGCTGAGCTTGGGAACCGGGATCAATCTCCAGCGCGCTTGGTCTATTTTAGTTACTTTCACAGCATTATGTCGTACGGTATTTTGCTGTGGGGTCGTGCTGCTGACATTGAATCTATATTTATTTTGCAAAAGCGTGCTGTTAGAGCCATTTATAATCTTCGTCGACGCGATTCTCTTAGGGAAATTTTTAAAAAGATTAATATTATGACAGTACCTTGTCAATTCATTTATGAGAATATTATGTATGTAAGAAAAAATCGACAGCTCTTTAACAAAATTAGTGATAGACATCATTTTTATACTAGAAATAAAAATAATTTAGATCAAACATTTTATAGATTAGCCAAAGTACGAACATCTTTCATGGGGTACTGTGGTAAATGTTACAACAAAATACCTTGTGACATATTAGAACTAAATGAAAGAAAATTTAAAACTTACATTAAAACCACACTTTGTAAACAAGCATATTACAAACTAGATTATTATATTAAAGATAAGAATGCTTGGAAACATGCTGGTCCTGCTCCATAGGACAATCGAGGGTGTAGTAGAAAAAGTCAAACTTGTTTTATTTACTGGTGTACTTTCAGGTTTTTAATATGTAATTTAACTCACACACTGATCCATTGTTTTTAATTATATTGTAAATATGTGAGTACCATGTCCCTTACTAGCAAACTTAATTTTATCTCTGCTGGTATTGCTTTGTTGTACCTATAGTATATAAGTGTGTGCTGTATATTAGTGTAATGTTGGATGCATTGTGCTCACATAATATAATCAATTGATCAATGTACCTATGTATACAAAATATTGTAAAACTTATATTTGAAAAGAGTAACTTGAGTTTCTTGTCCGTTCTTCTCCATAAGAATCTACTTTTTGCGAATGGACAACTAGAGTCACTTATATTTTAATTTTAAACTGTAAATTTGACGTTCAAAAGTGCCTTTTAATGGTCTAGTTAAAATAAATGAATTGACTTTGACTTTGACTTTGACTTTAGTTTAGGCAGATTCACCGAGCAAAAACTCGATGAAGGAAATCTCAGTAAAGTCCATTGCCTGCATCAAACTTTTTGTTTGCTAATTTGATTTAATTTTGTTTTTAAATGCTTTATCTCAACTGGGCACGTTCTGGTTACTGAGTAAAAAAAGAAAACCCGTCCGTTTGTTTAATTAGTCGTATCATATTATCCTTGTAACTTTGACTTTGATTTAATGTAAACAATGTGTCAAGAATTCCACATAATTTTTCACTTTTATAATTTATTTTCCGTTTTTTCTTTTCGCCACTTTCTAGATAACCTATAGCTTTGTCAATGCCGTGAAACTCTATTATTGGCTTAAGAGATAATTGTTATCATCTCGCTATCAATGTTCAGTGTATGCAGACTCTAAGATGCAGTAACTGTGACGCAACTGCATTTGGCTGTTCATTGATGGAGAGGTGAACTTTCATAACTCATGTACGTTACTAATAAGCTGTTGAGTTTCCAAATGAATAAGTATATAAATAATTTAGGGACGAACATATAAAATGGTAGTATTTAATAATTTGATACTGGCGATAAAAAAGCTTTTTTTTTAAGCTTTAGGCTTCAACAGAACAATACATTCTAATCGAGAACGGTGACGTGGCAACCATTACGTAGGCAAACTTTCCAAACTGAATATCAACGAAAACATCGACTATCGATCACTATTCTTCAATTTAAACAGTCCACCAAAAACGCAAACGGTTTTGAATAATTTATAGCAATTGCTTTCTCCTTTAATATGTTAGCTCCCGTGGCCGATCATTTACGAACTGTGCTCTTTCCGAAAAAATACCTGTGACACGTTTTCTATGGGTAAAAAAAATCGTGATCAAATCAGTACTATCTAGATTGTCCTAAAAACAAACAATCAATATGAACCCTTTTAACATAAAACTTCTACTTTAGATAAGAAAAACTTACTCGTATCTACAAGTGGAGAAACCACACATTGCAGTGAAAAATTGCCAGTTTAGAAGCGTCTTATTAAAAGAAACAAAAGAGAAAACTCCTACAATGGCTGACGTTCAAACTGGATGACCTCGAACTTGTATACTTCAACCATTACACTATTGCGTCTAACTTTCCCACTTCCAAAAAGTAAACAAATAAAGAGTTCCAAACTTCTCCATCTGGTCCCCAATCCAGATGACGTCATGACTCCACAATGGCGTTACGTCACGACGGTGACGTCATTCGCTTCACTTTGCTTGTCCATTAGCTGGCTGCAAATGGGTCGCGTGTTTTTGGCGATGCGACGACAAGTCATCAATCGTAGTGGCGGAACGTATGTTTGTTTTTTTTTTTTTTGGAATGTGTGAAAAGGGCAGCAAATTGGATTAGTCGGAACTGTGACTGAATGGAAAAAAGTTTGCGAGTAAAATGTGCTATAAAAACGATAGGAGGAAAATGGGTTTAAAGTCTGGTTTTCTAACCCTGATGCGGATCATAGACGGTCAAGTAATGTGAGCAAACAAGCTGGTTCAAAAAGTTTTATAAAATTGGCATGTATGTCTGTAGGAAAATTTGATCAACAATTAGTTTTCAAATGGCATGGAGACATGAAATTTCTATTTTATCAAGCAGTTTGATCGTACTGTTTGATCAAACTGCTTGAACGTCCATGGCCCACATAACTGATAAGATGATCTTGTAGGTAGATATCATTATTAACGGTAGGACTATACCATCACGTACAATCAACAGTTTAAAAAAAGCTTTGTTTATAAGTTTGATAAACAATAAAGTATATATGTATTCTTTCTATCTATCTAGAAGGCATTCTCTGCTTTTCGAACTTATTTTCTTAACCCACTATTTCACTGCCCCAATTTGCTAAAACAATTGTTGCCTCACCTACGCATCATTTTCCGGAACATCCCTTAGTCTAAGACAACATTATGCTGTGTAAACGTCCTCTGTCCGTCCTGTTGGCCAATTTGTTGGACCACGAGTTGGCTGGCTTCAATGTTGGACCATATTGTAGCCAGCCAACTCGTTGTCGTGTTCGTGTTAAATAAAATATGACATTTATAGGTACAGTGTAGGTCCTAAGCCAATCTTAATCGGTTAACATTCACCAGTCCCGCATACCTCCACTGACATGGAAGGATCCTCCGACCAGACGGTTGTTGTGTCTGGTGGGCAACTGCCCGATAATTGATATTCGGACTGTTGTATATGTTCAAATCGTACGGAAAACTTTGCTTGCGCGATGCAGGATTTCGTTGGTAGTTCATTGCTGACAGGATAGATGGCGTTACGGTTCTTTTTGTTGCCGTACAAATTTCGCTTCTGTGTTTTTCATGTGGCAGCATTGATGCCGCTACAACATCTCAGCGTGTAAACTTCGTTGGAGTGAGCGTGAAGTGAACTGCGATTTCATCTTGTTTGTATGGTTTGTCAGGCACTGTGTTAACTTAGGTGAAGTCACCCAACACATATACATGTTTGCAGAATCACATTGCAGATTATTGTGGTAAGTATCTATGCAATAAAGATGATGGACACGGTTAAAGAGGCATTATTTTATCAGCCTAGTTGTAAAGCAGCAAGTAGTCATCATTTCACGTGATAGACTTTCACAGGTAGGTATACCCTTCACAACTCAAGAATCGCTACAAAAATTGGCCAAACAGCATATTTTTATGTTGTCAAGCAATTAAATTTTCTTTCTCCAAATATCACCACACAGAAACAAAAACTGTCAAAAATGGAGAACAAAAACCCAATCATACAAAATGGAAAGGAAAAAATTCCGACCAACGAATGCAACGCCTTTGTCCCACTTACCATCGTGTGCGAGTGTAACAAAGGGATGTTCGTATAAAAGGGGGATCCATAGGTACTTTTACGGGAAAACCTTCAAAGGAAAATTCATGCATGCCTATTAGTATATTTTTATGATGCAATGAAGCCCTCAAAGGAATTCTTAATTACTCGTATCCATCTTTGCTTTATGGATATTGAAAATTCCTGTAAAGCTTTTTCTGAAATATGAGCTTACTTGACGAATTACGCTACAAATATTTTATTTGCTTACTATACTTTTTGTTTGTTTTTTTACCGTTGATATAAAACAATAACGAACAGGCCCTTAAGAACCATACATATTTTATTGCGATCTAACATAAATAAATGGATTCTCGGTAGCAGGTCCTAACTGTCAAAAACTATTGATCTGAATGTTTTAAGTCAATATGTGTCAGGATGCATGGTAAGGGCCAGATAAATATGCAATAAAGTTCATTGGCCTTTCCTTAATTTCTCTGCGATTTTCGATTCATAATTTGTTGTCCAGTAATGTCCAGGTATTTAACCTGGACTATAAATTATGAATTTGCATTACTACAAAAAGTAAAGGATCACGATAGCTTTCGATTCAAAATAGTTTTATGTCATTATTTCTGTTTTCGGAATTAAGTATGACAATAAATGTATGTGGGTCAATGACCGTTATTGCACATTTATCTGGTGTCGACCACAGTATCGAGCCAATAACACTATTGAAAATACCAGGAAGCTTCAGAGTTCAAATGTTAACCTAGAATAGACGTTCACATTTGCATGTCAGTCGCAATCTGTCAATGTGAACGTTGCTAAAAAAATTGTATAATTGGCTTTCTGAAATTGAACACCATCCAATATACCAGTGAACTTTCAATCTATTTGACTCTCATAGTTGCTAGTATCAATCATCAAATAGTTAATAAAATTCATGAATTTATTTGAAACCATGCCTTTTAGCCTTAGGGGTTCAATCAATCAATCAATCTTTTTTAAAAACACGATGATCGATTGAACGTTGAATATGTTTCGAAGCTCTTTGTATTTTAAAGAATTTTCCACCTATTTTTGACTGTCTCAATGACAATTGAGTCAATGGAATTCAAAATTAATGTTTCTTTTACCCATTTCGTATTATTGTGATCTAATTGGTTAGCACTTAGTAGGTTTTCTATCAGAAATTCAATAGGTATACCGTTTTTCGATAAATGGTATTCATTGACATCTATAGAAATTATTAAGGTATATTTTGTTAGTCTACATTTTCAGCAAGAAAACAATTCTCGTACTTAAAATAACATGTTAAAATGTAGGAAAATTACCGGTAAATGCAGTTAGCAATATAATTTCTCAGTAGATATATTCAAATTAGTGCTTCTCTAGACGAGGATTTTCAAAAGCTCTACTAAAAATATTTTATTATTTATGCTCATCAGCTACGAATCATCATCTGCCTAGCCTTTCCCTAACTATATTGGGGTCGGCTTCCAGTCAAACCGGATTCAGTTGAATACCAGTATTTTGACCACCTCCACAACCCATTAACTGGGTAACACGGTAGTTCTTGGCAAGACTGGAGTCAGATTTCTTGGCTTTTGACAATCCGTAACGACTACCAAAGATCTACAAATGACAGCCGGGACTAACGGCTTAACGTGTTTTCCGAGGCACGGAGGAAACTCGGTATGTTAAGATGGTCATCCATCCATAGATCAACCTTGGCAAGCGTTGCTTAACCTTGGTGATCGACCCGTGCGGCTGTTATTATTTAGCCATGAGCTCCTCATCCGCTACGAATCAATAACTATAACTTTCCGCATTTCACATAACAACACCACTATCGTAACTCAAAAATACACCACAGTATTTCATAATTTAAACGCTGCAGTACCGAAGGGAGGCGAGAGCACACGATGCCGGCGGTCTCACATAATTGGCTGCTTCTCTTCTGAAACAAGCACGAGTAGCTGGGGGGCAGCAAATAAAGTAAATAACATTAACATTTTAAACTCAGCTTATTGCCTTACAAGGCAATTTGTTAAGCAAAACAGACACATCTCGTTATATTCATTGCTTTTGTTCAAAATTATGACAAGTTTTTTGGATAGTACACTTGGGTTCTGTAGCTATATTTTTTTTAAATTCATCATCTGCCTAGTCTTTTCCCAACTACATTGGGGTCGGCTTCCAGTCAAACCGTATACAGCTGAATTACCAGTATTTTACGTGGAGCGGCTGCCTACCAGACCTCCACAACCCATTAACTGGGTAACACGGTACTCCTTGGCAAGACTGGTGTCAGATTATCTGGCTTCTGACTACCCGTAACGACTGCCAAAGATCTACAAATGACAGCCGGGACCAACGGCTTAACGTGCTTTCCGAGGCACGGAGGAGTCTCGGTATGTAAAGATGGTCACCCATCCACAGACCAACCTCGGCAAGCGTTGCTTAACCTTGTAGATCGACCCGTGCGGCTATTATTATTTAACCACGAGCTCCTCATTTTTTTTTTATGCATTCGAGTCTTCCAATGAAGGAAACAATCCTTTTGAAACCTAAATTTCTCATTTGCAGATTTTTTTTATATATATTACTATTATGATGATTACATGAAGAGCCTTGAAAGAAGGAGATAGTTAGTGATTCAAGTACATTGCTAATGGCTCCTTTGACATTCAATTACTTGGCCAAATAAGCTGTAAAGTACCAACTCGATCTGTGCGTACTCCACAATTATTCATTATTCCCGCTAATAAAAATAATGTTTCTGAAAATAATCCGTTGTCCAGAATGTGCAGTCAATATAATGCAATATGCTCTAAGGTGGACTTGTTTTAAACAGTTTTAACGAATTTAGAAATTCTTTGTATAAATTATAAATACAACACTATCATTAAGTAACTTCTCCATATTATTTAACCTTAAGTGTCACTAATGGAGCATATTAGACATTGAACGCTGTGTACAGTAATAATTGGACTTCAGATTTATGTAATATATATTTTTCATAGCTGTGCTGAATTGTCTTAGTCTATAACTGTACTTATTGAAATAAAATAAAGTAAATAGGCTCGCCTGTGACCACAATCTTACCTAATGGTAAGAGTGGTCCACGATGGAGAACGCTTGTTTAGAAGCCTAGCACTACCCTAACTGAAACCTTTTCAATCTTCACTTAAAGACCCTCAGGTTTTTGCTATGAGGAAACAGACTTCGTTTGGGAATTCCAATCCACAATTATTTAAGGAGTGGAATTCCCAAACGGAGTGTGTGTCAGATTATGATGAACGAACAATTTAAAGAACGTAAACGTTTTGCCGACCCTAATATAGTTGGGAAAAGGCTAGGCAGATGATGATGAAACATTTTGTCCGTCATGTCACGACCGTAAATCGTGATATTATAATTCTCTGCGAAATTTGAACATATATTACAGTCCGACATTAACCATTGGACAGTCAATCTTACTTCTTACTTATATACTATCTTTACCAATATTACAAAAGCGAAAGTTTGGATGGATGGGTGGATGAATGTTTGTTACTCTATCACGTCGGAACGGCTGAACGGATCTTGATGAAATTTGGCACAGGAATAGATTATAGTCTGGAATATCACATAGGCTAATTTTTTATCCTGGGACTATGTTTCCTTTGCATAATTTTCGATATCTACGCGGGCAAAGCCGCTGGCAGAAGCCAGTTGTTCTTAATAGAGGTTACAGCCACGATTTTCTTACTAAGATCCTCTTAACAGACAGTAAAATAATAATATAATTGCTACGATATAATTTCATATTTCTTACGAAACCCTAATACCGTGTTTAAAATTATCATAAAACATGGAGAGCACGACACAATGTAGAAGTGACTCACAGGTTAAGTACGCACTTGTAATGCTCACGATTTATGATCGAATAAAGACTCCTTTAAAAAGCCCCTATTTGAATTGGTATCTCTGATATTGGACCCCTGTGGATAGTGTGAAGGGTGGGTAAATTGATTATGAGTGGAGGCAAATTGTTCAGGGAAATGTACTTAACAGCTTTTAATTTTAATAAATTAAATAATATAAAATAAAAAAAGATATTATAAATTTACTAGCTTTAGTTTCAGAAGAGAAATTGATTCCTAATTACCAACAGGTACAAACAAAAAGCAACGATAAAAAGGAATACAGAGGTTATATATTCATAGTTTTTTTTTTTTTAAACCAACCCACCAACCAACCTTAGGTTTTACACAAAGCTAATGCGATTGTCGAAATTCAAATAAAAGGAATTGGTCACGCCCTGTCAGAGATGCAGAATTTGTCCGAAAGTGTCCACCGCGGCCCTGAAACGCAAAGGGCTTTAGGAGGAACACGGATGGGTTTACGTCAGTAAGAGTCTGACTCGACCTTCCGCCCCACCCAGAGCGGAAGAAGTCATTTGATGATTACCCATCCTTAAAAAAAAGGAAAGGTACTATACATTTGATACAGATCCTGAGGTGGTAAAAATTAAACATATTTTTGAATTTTCCATTATATATCAGTAGAAACTTTTATAAAGCAAATTACTTGGTACCTGTAAAACAAATAAAACACAGATAAAGCCCTAAAAAGACAATAAAAAACAAATAACGAAACAAAGTTAAAGGAATTAAACAAATAAATTACAAACACAGCAATGTTTTTTGTAATGTGGCTCCATTCGCCCGCGGCTATGCGACGGAGACAAATTGTATGAAGGGACTGGTTCCAATCTTTTATCTAGAATTTATTTTTTTGTTTCACACACACTCAAAAACTTTCACCTTTATAATATTAGTGTGATTAGTATGGATAGCTTTTACCCACGGCTTCGCTCGCGTTAATATAAATTTTTGCATTAAAAGTAGCCTATGATCGTCTCCAGGATCTGTCTGTGTACCAAAATTCATAAAATCTTACAATAGTTAAATTTTCGAAATCTCTTTTATGAAAAGTTTCACACATTTTTTAATATTGAAATGAAATGTATCATAATATTGTATGTTGTAGTGATGTCGTAACGTCATCTTGCCCCCAGCGCTGTGACGCGACGTGTACTAATGAAACTTTTGCTACGTTTCATTCCTTCTTACAAATGGAGATTTTTCTTGAAAATTCTGTGAAATATAAAATATGTATTTTGGTTGTGCCATTATACAACGTGTAACAGCATAAACGCAATACCTTTTAAGGAGTCATTGTACTCATTATTATGAATAACTTTTACTCTGGGACCCGAAATCGCGAAAAATAAATCAGCTCTTCAGTACCTACATTATGTTAAGTTATACACGCACAGAAAGTTTTTTTTTTCGCAAATTTAGTGTTGGTCCCATAGTGAATATTGTTCATAATGATAAATACAATGACACAGTAAGTGGTATTATTTTCCGGTCCCACGTTGTATATAATAGCAGTAATTTTTTAAATCTGGTCTTTTTTTTCCTAGTTCGAGGAAATTAAGATAAATGCTATCATCACTATTTTTTCTTCAAAGACCTAGTCATAATGTTATCTGTTGACACTTTGATAAAAATTTACAACAAACTGCTTAAAAAAATACAAAAACTACCAAATTGCATAAAGATTCAATTGATTTAAAAAAATACAAAAACACTACCAAATTGCATAAAGATTTAATTGATTCCATCAACATTACTTAGATGAATTTTATTTTATCACCATTTTATCAAATTTGCAAAAGGATATATTAGATAGGTAACCATAGGTTATACATAAATAAGAGTTATACCTTTGGAGAAACATGACTTATCTATCAGACAAACACTTCCCTCCTTTTTGACAGTCATACCTAAAATTTATATTTAACGACTTAGCTTACGAAATCTGAAGATCGCTTTGCCGTCATCAACGGTATATCTTAAAAAAAAAAATTAAACGTCACGAACATTCCTAACTGCGCCTTTGAGCTCAAAGAAGCTCTTCAGTTAACCCTGCAAATGCTAGCCATGCTCGCGACAGCTTTCATAGAAGAGATAGAAACAGAACAGATCAAACGGGTTACTGCTTTGAACGTGAAAGGGTATCGTACACATCGTGTGTTTAGAGGCGAAATGATCCATAGCAGGGGTACAATGATTTGAACGAACTATGCCAGGGTGTTAAGCTGTTTGGAAATGCTTGGTAAATGTGGGAATGGGTAGTGCAGAGGCAAAATGATGGACAAGTGGTTCAACTGTAAGTTGTACTGTGATTCAACTAGTAGTATGTACTTTCTCTTTTCATTTTTTATAGATAGGTACTTGTAACTTGACTTAATTACCATCTCAGTTTAATTTTAATTTTAAATTTGACATGACACAATAAATTTATTTAATTTAATTTACTGGAATAATCTTAATGTAATGCAATTTAGTTGAATGTATTTTTTTAATTTAATTTAATGTAATGGAATGATTTTACCCTATGTTTAATTTAATTCTGTGTATTTAATATTGTTTTGCTTTTTAAACCTAGTTGTATATAATAATAATAAATAATAAAAAATTGTTTATTTCTTCAACAAGATTACAATAATTAGTTTGTGATTGGAGCCTTCTTTTAAGCAAACAATGCCTGTATTAGAAGACTCCGCTCTTCCATAACAAAAGAAAGAAAAATATTAGCAACATACATTTATCATAGGTTTTATATAATTAGTACCTATAGTTTGTGTGTGTGTGTGAGTGAGTGTGTGTGTTCGTGTGTATGTGTGTGTTTGTGTGCCTGTGAGAGTATATGTTATATCGTGGGTTTCAAGAGATCTTCCGTTTCCTTCTAAGTAAGTGGTTTGATCCATTTCAGTATATTTTTTTTGCAATCATAATATTTATTTGTATATATACATATTTCTTTATTTATTCTATTATATAACCTAGCAGACCGTGTTTTAAATTGCATGGAGGCAACCAAAGTTTTTGTTCGGGGGACTTCTGCAACAGCATATGCATGCTGTGGTCTCCTATAACTGAAGGAGCATGCGTAAATGAAAAACTTGTATCACTGTGACTTATGTTGTTCTGTGTATCCTTTGTTGGAGATCCAAATAAATAAACTGTAGTGTTGCCCAGTGTTCCGTTGCGGCGAGAATTTGAAGTACTTCAGTTGCATCCAAAGGGTTGACCGTTACAGGTAGCTACAGGAACACTGTCTTTAGCTTTCCATCTAGTAGGTATATTTTAAAATGGAACAAACATATTTTCGTATCGATTGTACATAGATATACGTAGTTATACTATTTTGGCTCAGTACTAGTCAGTGGAACGTCTGTAGCGGTGTCAGATGCATTTTTCAGATCATCTTGGGAGCAGGTGAGTAGACATTTGGGCCACTCTAAAATAATCGGACATGGTTTGTGTGACATTGTAAACTAAAAATACCTAATCGACTTTGTATAAGTCTCGAGCTATTTCCGTAATTAGAAATAAATACCCTCTTTTACAAATCGTTCGTTCGATTTTATATCCTTCATTTCAATACCGATTTAAAAGCTATGAATATTAATCTCTAAAATTTCATCAGACAGAGATCGACTCTTAAAAACTTGAAATCGTAAATCACACCTGTCCCTTTCACACATAACCATTGGCATGAGACAGGCGATAATTTTATTTGAATTTCGATTTTTGTTAATTTTATTCTTCCCACTCCTCAGGTTCTGATAAATTGTACCTACCGCCTACATACAAAATATTTTAGGTAAGCTTATAAATGTTAATTTATGAAAAAAATATGCTGATACTGACTTTACCCCAGCTTTATACATTGTTCCTGTATAAAGCTGGGGTAATGTGTCAGCTTGTGTCACAATGAAACTTGAATAAATCAAGTTTGCCTGTAATTTAATAGTAAAAGCCTCCACGTAGCATTGATCTCTGTTTACACTGACAAAGAAGGCTACAATTGCTTTATGCTTAAAAGGCAAAAATGTATTTATCAACAATATCATTAAATTAAAAAATTATAATTGTGTGTTATTGTCAAAAGCTTACAAGGTTTGGAATTAAGTACGTGACCTTTTGATAGTGCTTTTAAAACCCCATTTTAAGTATTTTATAGTTTCAATTTTTTTTTTCTTTCAAACGATATCGTTGATGGAAGGTCACTTTTTTCTGAAGCACCTGCAGCCTAATTGTAACGTAATTTTTCAAATGTACAAATCACATTCACAGTTATTTTTAACACATATAGATGCATAACACAATAGGTTATTTTATTAGATAGAAAAATAGTAATTCTACTTAGACCGTCAGCTGGATTAAAAAAAATGGACATATATGTTTTGCCATTTAAATCAATGATATTTTTATCAATTTACATAAAGCGCATCAAAGTTCAAAAGTGGGGGCTGGTGACGTCACGTTTTAGTAAAAAGTGTACCATCGCGTGACGTCACGCGAGTTTTAACACACTGTATCGTCTTAATTTTTTGTTTACGTGAAAAAAGCAAACACTAAGTGTCCAATATTTTTATACAGACTAATTATTTAATATTCATTCAGTAGAATAACCTATTCGGAACTCGTTAATTCAAACAAATTGTAGTGAAAGGGATCGCAGTGTCGTTACCGAAACACATAACACGATCATTAGGCAGCTAGCACTGGTCCTAGGGTCCATTTATGCCACCATCGCCATATGAAAGCAGATTAATTACAATTATGGCAGATTCCTTAATTAAACACCCTTCTCATCTTCCAAAAAGCTAATTAACCTTCCCTTCCAGATAACTAGTTCAGCAAATTACCGAATATAATGGCGTGTAGCATAAATAAACAACAACAAGTGAGGGAAACAAACACGGAGAACGCACGATACCTACCAAATTAGATACAGTTACTTAATTAGAATAGATAGCGGGTGTTTGTATATGTTAATATATGGAGCGTTATTATTTAAGAACAGGAGCTCGTGGCTTAATAATAACAGCTTTTGTTTTTTAAGGATGTTAAATCATCAAATGACTTACCGACTAGAACCCATCCGTATTCCTTCTGAAGCCCTTTGCGTTCCAGGGCCGCGGTGACTCTTTCGAACAAATTCCGCAACCCTGGCAGGCTTTGGCCCTAGTAGGCCCCGTCTTCTATGCGGATATCTTTTTGAGGCGCGTGTGGAACACAACGCGCCATCGACCCGGGCATGGTGGTGATCGGACAGCGAGTCACCCCACGCTCGCTGTCCGCAGGCTGTCCTACGGTGGCCGGGGATCGCCTTCGACTTTCGAAGCCCGGGGCGTCGCCCGGGGCGTCTTTCCCAATAACACGGGTCGATCTTTAATGTTAAGCACTGCTTACCGAGGTGGTCGAAGGCTTGGTCCGTAGATGTACATAAATGGGTGACCATCTGTTAAGCCCCCGAGATGATCAATACCAACTGTAAATTTTACGTTATTGTCAATTGCCATTGATCGTTTATAAGTACAGTTGAAGCGATTGTCAATCGCAGTTATGTGATTGAAAGCAATTGATAAAAAAAATATTGATACTCATTGACAGGAGCCATTAAATGATATTTGCAATATTTATTTTGCAAATAGGTTACAAGTTACTCTTAAACACGTCTAATTATATTTTTTTGTAAGTAGTTGAAATTGATTTCCTTACTTGATAATCCACAATTTCTCGGAATCACTTCGAGAGATTACAGATTTGATGCGTAAAAAAGTATTCCAAATGTACAGTTGACAATTTATCGAAAGATCACAATCTCTCAAGATATTTTATATTCTTACGGAGTTTTCCATTTTGCGGTGACAGATACATTAGAAAACTAAACTAATATTAAAATTCGTAAAACGTTAGCAAGCATTTTCTTTTGCTTTCCAACAACTAACAATGTGCTTGTGGAATTACATTTGACATTTCAGTGTCCACACGTACGCCATTTTACTTTTCGTGTAAGAATTTTCTTCAAGTAAATGAAAACTAAATTAATTTCGTTTCTTTCAACTCTCCGCCAGTCTCAAAGATCAACAATCTTTACTTACAAAGTAAACTTGTCTTCGTAAAAAAATGAAATTAAGTTTTCGTATGTTTTTTACCATTTTTTCTTAAGACTAGCTTTTGCCGCGACTTCGTATGCGCATGTCTCGTTTTTTCTCGTTCCCGTAGGAATTTCGGAAAAAATCTTTTTTAGTGCTCCCCTACACACCCCAATGAAGGAGGTAGTTTAGGCTGTGCGTTGTCTGTCAGTCACTAATGCCCGGTTTCTGACGTATTTTATCGGTCGCCAATGGCGTTACGACAAATAGCGTTAACGGACAGATCAGCGACCGATAAACACCTCAGAAATCGGGCATCAGTCAGTCACTCACTCACTCAGCAACGGAAGAGTTTCATATCCCATGTATATTGGGTTCGGCTTCCAGTCAAAACGGATACAACTGAAAGTATTTTAAGTAAAGCGGCTGCCTACCAGACCTCCACAACCCATGAACTGGGAAACACAGTACTTCTTGGCAAGACTGAAGTCAGATTAACTGGCTTCTACATTGCGCCGGTAATGTTTAACTCTCTGTAATAGGAACTTATTGCCATCGACTGGTCACAAATCCAGACTCCGGGCTGCCACAAAAAAAAATCAGATGGAAAAACCCAACGTCACTTTGCCCGACTCAGAAATAAACCCCAACACCTCAGGCTCAGCAGAAGCGCATATTGCCAATAAACAAACAAGGTAGATAAGTCCGTATCAATAATTTTTTGCTGACTTTTACAACGTGTAACAGAATAAACGCAATACCTGAAAAGGGGTCATTGCGATCTCATCATTACGAACAATTTGTAATACGAGACCAATTTTCGAAATCCCGATAAAATATCGGTTGCCCCATTATTTATGGGTGCAAAACTTGATAAAATGTACTGAACCCATGACTCTTTTTTTTGCAATATCGCGATATCAAGGTTGGTCTTATCGTAAAAGTTGTTGTTTAAAAACTTAAATGTTTCTCCACTAACACTTCTATGGAAAACCTTGCTTTTTCTCACATTTTTCGTAAACAAACAACATTGTTGCGATTCGCAAAAATCTTTGAAGTAGAACGACAACGTCGCATGCGATGGTAAACCTAATTGGCCGATGTCAGTTTTTAATAAAACTAATGCACCGTTGCCATTCCGCCACTAACGACTTACAACAATGTTTCCTTTGTGTGCACGAGAACGGACTGACAGGGCATTCCTTTGTTTTATTTTCGTGGATTCAATTACGAAATTGGACTTTTAGATAGACTGACCGAGGGAAATGCACTGCGGATATAACTGTAGAACCAGCGCATTTATTAAAAGAAAATATGCGATAGATGAATTAAGCCTATCGTTACGGATGGAAAATCATCAAATGATTCCTCCTAGGTGGAGCGGAAGGGCGTGTCAGACTCTTACTGACTAAAACCCATCCCTTTTCCTTGTAAAGCCCTTTGCGTTCCAGGGCCGCGGTGACTCTTTTGAACAAATTCCGCAACCCTGGCAGGCTCTGGCCCTAGTGGGCCCTGTCTGCTATGCTGACATCTCTTTGAGGTGCGCGTGGAACACAACGCGCCCTTGACCCGGGCCTAGCTGTGAACGGACAGCGAGCCACTCAACGCTCGCCGTCAGCAGGCCCGCGCCAACAGGCCCATTGTTACCCTGAACAAATTCTAGTGTCTCTTTGGTTACTGCTGAGTGTGAGATCTTGATTTGAGTACCACCTGGGCCAGGCAAAGGGATTTTAAAATGATTCAATAGCTGCCCGAAGCCTTGGATTTCTGTCGATAAGGTATACGATTATAACGATAAAAGATTCTATCTATCCATTGGGTATGGTTTCCGCACTTAGTCCTGATGTTGGGCCATTGTGCGTGAGCCATGGCGGCAGTCATTCCAACCAGCCAACCTCCCTCCAGAAGCAGATCAGTCCTCCCAGTGAGTTCAGGATGTCGGATGACGATAAAAGATTTATCTAGTATCATCGTAATAGCCGGTAGTTTAACGTGAACTCTTCATACACAAACAGCATTGTCTTTGGCACGTTTTTTTCCGTTTTTACCAAGGACACGTAAGAAAGATGTACGAGTGTAGACGAAAGCATAAAAAAGGGCAGTTTTCACTTGCGTTCTTATCTAAAGGGGAAGAGGAAGAATAATGAGCTGAAATAAGTGACAAATTGTGGGACGAGGGCACAGGGCAGATGAGGAGCAGAAGTATCAATATGGACTTTCCACACATTTAGAATTATCATCACCATATCAGCCGAAAGACGTCCACTGCTGGACTGAGGCCTCCTCCAAAAGGGGGGATTTGCCATAATCGCCTCGCTTAGCAGGTGGGTTGGCGATCGCAGTGTAACTGTTGCAATGCACGGAGAATGCTGCTGCCCATTGTCTGGTGAGTCCCTTAGTCGCCTCTTACGACACTCACGGGAAGTGATGGGACGGTGCTATTCTTTTACGTCTGACACCATAAAGTAGTAGAATTATGTCCGGGATAAACGTGGCTAGTTTCCTAAGACTAGAACTAGCAAGCTAGTAATTCTGGCTTCGCGTATGCAGAACTAACTTCATTTTTGGTTTAGTACGCTAGTAAGCTATCGCCCTAACCTAAAATAGTTTCATAAGACGTGGTACTATGTTTTGAGCTAGTAGCAATAGATATATTCTAAATTATAGAAAAAAAGTGTGTAGGGAAGTGACACACAATTATTGTTCATTCATTTTCAAGAACAAGGAGTTTTGAGAGTTTATATGGAACCAGCTTTTGCCCGCGACTTCGTATGCACATAATATCCCGTTTTTCGCATTCCCGTAGGAATTTCGGGAAATCCTACTCCCCAATGAATCTAAATGCCAAATTTTAGCTTTCTGCGACCAGTAGTTTCAGCTGTGCGTTGTCAATCAGTCACTCCGTCGGTCATCAGTAACAGAAGAGTTTTAGTATATATATTGAGAGAGATCGTGAGGAGCACCTAAACGTTTTTAAACGTACAATGTTGTCAAGTCTCATGCTAAATCGCGACTACTCAAATTGAGACAACTACGTCTAAATTTTGTTAAAAAATTTTTTCGATTTCTAAAAAATATTTGATAAGTATTTTTTATTTATTCACGTAAACAAAATATGAAGACGATACAGTATGTTGAAAACTCGTGTGACGTCACTTTGATAGTATAATTTTAACAAGAGACGTGACGTCACCAGCCCCCGCTCTTGAACTTTGATGCGTTTATTATTTTTAATGTTATTATAAATTTGAAATGGGTAAATACGTTTCTAATATTTAAATCTGCCTGACTAAATAATAGAATTATAAAAAATCTTAAGTAAAATATTCTATTTGTTGCCTGTTTCAGAAGGATGCCTTCTGATAACCATTCTACATAGTAGCACGGTATCGTATCCCATAGAACCCTGCTATTACGGTGGTCGCAAGCGATTGATTCCCCTCATTCTATTCAAGTACAATAAAGATAAGCTCCCGCGTTTTTTCCTTTTACCCCGTCATTTGGGGGAAGAACTAAAGAGACAGACGAAATAGCGTGTTTTGCTTTCCTGTGATATTCGAGTGGTGTTGTTAGGTGTGGGGGTACCACTAAAAAGTGTAAAATAAAAAAACGTTCTTACAAAAAAATACAACTGACTTCCAAATAAAAAAAATACACTACAAAGTATGAAATAACTTTAATCGGAAAGAAGTCGGTTGTATTTTTACGTAAAAGTTTTTATTAATACTGAATGGGTAAGCGTCGTCTGGTGCTGACAACTGAAAATCACTTTTATTTTCAAACGATTGGACACAAACAAAGATTTACGCCAACGTGGCCAACGTTAAAAAACTCACTTTACGCCCTATGATGCCAATCGAGACGTAAAAGTTTTGTATCCAATCCATAAAAAAAAAAAACATTCTTTTGTTTTCAAGCAATCATTTATATTTGAGGTCGTTTTGTAGGGAGCTTTTGTCACTCCACTCGACTCAGCCGACTTGAAATCGAAAAAAATGACGAGACAAGGACGTTCATGTCAATAAATCAGAAACTGTAACCGTCCATATGATTAAAGGAGGCTGAATTGAGGTTAAACCGAGTGAAAGCAATGACCTATACTGTCAATATAAGTTTTAGTGGAAATACAAAGAAGACGAATAAATTACCTGTTATCTCTTCAATATATAATAAGAAATCTCTTTATCTTCCAATCTACAACGTTAAACTCTTTTTTTACTCTTTATCTTTTGACTGAACACTTTTCTTGAATAAGGAAATATTTAATATCTCAAAAGTCCAAATTAAACCGAAGAAAATATGATTATCTTATTAAAACAGAAAAGAAATAAGTTCTTTCTCCTTTTGTTTCGGTATTAGCCTGCGGATGTCGGCTTGGTATTTAGACAACATTAATTATGTTTTGAAAAGCACAATTTTTCCTCTCAACTGTGAAAATTATATGTATTGTTTATAATAATATTTATATATATTATGTTTTAAAATATCTATTATAGTATTAGGAATGTTTTTATATATGTAATCATAAATTAATAATAACAATTTTTATGTAAGTTTATTTGATACTTTAGTTTAAGGCTTCACATACCCCTTTTTTGTTCTTTCTTACACACTATTGTCTACATTTATTTTTCATTTCTCCTTTCGCAGGTCTGCTGGAAGAAATTTCTTTAGAAATAAGCAGTACCTTTGTACTAATAATTATTATGTCATATCTGATACTTTCTCTGTGTGTACGTAAATTGTAAAATAAATAAATATGTTCTATTTCAATAAGAAATTCAAATTTTCCGCCTTTTTAAGATGAAAGGGTGGATGCAGCATAACACAATTTGTCCTGGGTAATTCGTTGACCTTGTGCGGGCCTAGTGTAGTAAACAGATTTAATGGAATAGGAGACCAGCCGATACTGGTTTTGTCACAACTGTCACGCTGCCTACTGTACCTACTAAACCATTTTGAAGAATCTAGTCGACTTGGCAAGTTCTTTGTTCAATTTAATAAAGAAAAAAAATTACCAAGTTGATAATATGCTGGGCTATTTAAAAAGTAGTTAATATTAGATGTTAACACCATTGTTATTAAATGTTTTTTTTTGGTGTGATAAAATTTATTAGAAAACCCTCCATGGTAAGATTTTCCAATTAATTTATCTAAGGCGACGTTTGCCCAAAATATTTTTATTTAACAACACCCAAAACAGTGGGTTGACCTTTATAACCCAATTATAACGCTTGAAGAATTACAAATTAATGAAAATTCTTAACTTCGACAGGAATTCTTCTAATACCATCGGACAGGGGTTCCCAAACTTCGGGTAAATTCAGCAGCTTGCTGATATAGGATTATTGTTATAAGTTTTGAAAAGACACTAATTTTGTTATTGTTTGACTACTGTAATTTATTCTTATATTCAAACAAACACGGGCTGTTTGAATATAAGAATAAATTGCTGTTTATTTTGTATGAATGTAATATATTTTTTTTATTGATTAAAAAACATGAAACACAAAGTTACAAAAGCGGATGCCTTAGACATTCTCTACCAGACAGCCAAGAGTGATTAAGAGTTAACATATCAGGTCAAAACATTTTTTTTTCCAAAAGTACAACCGACTTCAAACAAAAACACTAAAAAAACTTTAATTTCGGAAGTCGATGTCAAAAACGAAGAAACAAAACTAAAAACACCGACTAATAAAATACCCACCGAATTGATAACATCCTGTTTTGGAAATCGGTTAAAAAAAAAAATACAACTGAATTGAGAACCCCCTCCTCTTTTTGAAGTCGGTTAAAAAGAAGAAAATATCTTTGAAGGAAAGTTACCCAAACCGCTCATTATATTGTGATACATTTAAGAAGTAGATACACATGCTTCTTTTTTCCTAAAATGAAACACAAATTTCATGCAAATGCGACCATATATTTTCATAAAAACATGACACTTTCCTCAACATAATATGTCAAAAGAAAATATTATTGCCGCATCGGAAAATGATTCAGGAAAAAACAAAAAAGAACATGGCGACATTACCTTAAACTTACCGTAACATGATATAATGTCACTTATTTTTTTCTTGGTATAACAAACGCAGTTCTATGTATATCCTTGTTACATCAAACATATATAGAGATCTCAAACTATTATAATGACTAATTAGTCGGTAGTATTATTTAATTAGGTATTCATTAATATTGTTTAACAATATTCTGTAAAACATCCATTAAAATCAGCACTTAGACTTCATGAAAACTGAGTAATGTTCTTTTTGTAACTTTATCATCTGATACCTTCAACCTTTTGAACGCCATTGTCACGTATACATGACAATCAAGCGCGTGTCCTGTACGCCAAACGTCACAAATATGTTACAATAAATACAGCGAATTTGTGGCTTGGCGTCGGGGGCACGCAGATGCGTTTATAGAGGTATGCGGAACAAAGAGTAAAGTCCCACATACCTCCACTGATATGAAAGGATCCTCCGACCAGACGGTTGTTGTCTGGTGAGCAGTTGCCCACCAAACAATAACCCGATAGTTGATCTCCAGACTGTTGTTTATGTTCAAATCGCACGGAGAACTTTGCTTGCGCGATACAGGATTTCGTTAGTAGTTCGTTGCTGACAGGATAGATGGCATGCGGACCTTTTTGTTGCCGTACAAATTTTCCTTCTTAGTTTTCCATGTGGCGGCATTGATGCCGCTACACGTTTATGCTTTGGCGTTCAAAAGGTGAAATTGGCCGTCGGCCCAAGCAAGCAGGTATGCGCATGATCAAAGTACATACCAACACTACACTTACCCATACATTTTCAAGCCCTGGGTTCTTTGACTAGATATTAAGTATGCAAGATGCGTCCAACCACAAACAGCTTTTTTTACTTATTTAAATACGTTTTAATGTTTCCTTATCACTTTAGCATCTGTTTTATTTCTTCTACTACTAATGTGAAAAATAAACACTTCTATATATTTTCTTTCTTTATACACAATTTATTGATAGTGATTGGGTTAATGTGCAGGTTAATGTAAAGTAAGAAAGAAGAAAAGTCTAATTCCTAACCCCTTCTATAAGGTGCCAATGCCGCGATGATTCCGTTGTGAAAAAGAGATAGCGCTATGCGTTTTGAATAGCTCCGTCTCCCTCCCACACCGGAGTCATGATTTCGTTTCTTGTCCGTTCTTCTCCATAAAATCTACTTTTTGCGAATGGACAACTAGAGTCACTAATATTTTAATTTCAAACTAAAAATTTGACATTCGAAAGTGCCTTTTAATGGTCTAGTTGAAATAAATGAATTGACTTTGAAAATAGACAACTTGTTAAGGTACCCTTTTTTTTGGCAAATCATCAAATGACTTCTTCCGCTCTGGGTGGAGCGGAAGGGCGTGTCAGACTGTTACTGACTAAAACCCATCCGTGTTCCTTCTAAAGCCCTTTGCGTTCCAGGGCCGCGGTGACTCTTTCGAACAAATTCCGCAACCCTGGCAGTTCTTTCTCTTAAGCACAGTTTTCGTCAATTAATATTATCTTTTAGATTCCTATGATCAAACACTTCTGAACTCATCTGTTTAGTAGAAACTAGATATTATAATAATACTAACTCGAAGCGATACTGACCTGAGTAGGCGGAGTAACGTACATACCCAAAGTAAATGTTGATTGAATTAGACAAACCGTTTCCGATTGCAAATCGAACCGCAATTAGTGTAGGCGTAGTCTAACAAAGAATTACGATATTATTTTATTAGGAGTGAATCTGCCTAGTTTTTTTATCGGATTTGCGGATCGGCTTCCAGTCTAACCGGTTACAGCTGAGTACCAGTATTTACTGTCTATCTAACCTTCAAAACCCAGTAACTGGGTAGCACTGTCCACCATCTTCCCGTCGGCCTGCCGCGACCTCTTCAAGCTGACGTGGGGCTCCAGTCTTGCAGTGTACGGGCCCACAGCTTCGACGGTATCCGGCAGATATGGCCTGCCCAGACCCACTTCAGTCTAGCAGCTTTTTGAGCTGTGACGGTAACTTGGGTTCTAGTGCACAGCATGGTGTTTCTTATACGGTCTGACAATTCCAACTTGTTTACTTAATCAGTACAGCACACACAAATACAAAAACCAAGTTACAGAATAGAAAATATGAAAAAAGTTAGTTTCTGAAAATGTTTTGCATCCCTGCCACAAAATATTGGGTCGACGTTTTGGATCACGGTAATTATTTAATGTTTTTTTTTATTTTTTTTATTTGAGATGGGTTTGCGCTTGATTCTGATCTAGGTCATAGATGACAGAGACAAAGTCGACGATGGAGCGAGCTTACCCAGAAGAAGCCTGTTCACTCAAATTTGAAGAGATTAGGGTTGTATGCGTTCGGAAACACAGACGCAGGCAGAGAGTTCCAGTCTTTTGCTGCACGCATTATAAAGGACGTTTGGAAACGTTTAATGCGAATTGGTGGAATAGCAACAAGGTAGGGATGGTAACTTGCAGTGCGTCTAAATGTCCGATGGTAGAAGGGGGCCGGTGTGATGAGGTCGTGGAGTTCCTGGACACTCTCCCCGAAGTACAATCTGTAGAAGACCGACAAGCAGCAACCTTGCAGCGATGAGCCAAGCTGTGAAACTTGGTATCCACCAGTTTTACGTCGCCAATGAGCCTCTTAGTTCTGCATTCCACCGAGTCAAGTCAAGAGTGATTTGTGTTTTACTCACAAATCGGATTTAATAAATCACATAACTAAATAAACAACTCATTACAAACCAATCAGCGTGTCTTTTTCCCAACTATCTTGAAGTCAGCCTCCAGTCTAAGTGGATTCACCTGAATACTAGTATTTTACATGGAACGGCTGCCTACCAGACCTCCACGACCCAGTAACTGGGTGACACGAGATTGTCACAAACCTACAAATGACAGCCGGGACTAACAGCTTAACTTGCTTTCCGAGGCATGAACTAATCTTAGTATGTAAAGATGGTCACCCATCTACAGATCGACCTCGGCAAGCGTTGCTTAACCTTGAACATCAACCCGTGCGGCTGTTATTATTTAGCCACGACCCGTTCACGTAGAAAAAAAAACAAAGTTATGAAGTTAAACTCTTTCTTAATAACAAAGACAAGTTACACAGCATGCTAAAACTAACTGCGTAAAGTCTCCGCGCAGTTCCGGTGGGCCCGGAAATACGTCATTACCGCATTCACAATGGCGGCTGTCTCTCTACCCGCGGCGCGGTGTTTGGCGTCATTATGTCACACCTCCGGGCTCTGGGTCAATGTATGTCGGTGGCTAGGTAGGTAGGAAGGTAAGGGCTCGTGTTTGTCATGTGTGGAGGGAAATAATGGGCTGTTTAGTTTTGTGTCTTGAATACTGGAAGAATTTGTGGTAGGTATAACTTTACCGGTTTCAAAAAGACTTTAATAAATATTATGCATCTGCCTAGTTTTTAGTATTTCCTTTTGTTAGCAGTCACATGTTAATTATTATAATATTTGACCAAAGTCAGTCAATTCATTTATTTCAACTAGACCATTAAAAGGCACTTTTGAACGTCAAATTTACAGTTTAACATACTACTATCATATATATATATTACAGAAACAATATTAACATAAAAAAATATTGCCTTTTTACAAAAAAAAACCCGACCACTAGACACGACAAAAGTTAAAGTTTTTGAAAAAAGTCTTGCAAGATTTTTTTATATTGTTTCTCAAACTTATAGGCTACATAATATCACCCTTAAATATAACCACGCAATTCTGAAAAGGAAATAAAGTCAGATCTTAACAATGATCTTTATGATCTTGAGGTGTAGTTTGTATTTTAATTGTGCGTGTGTGATTTGGCTATCGCATTAGGTTAAGACCTGCCGGTCGATTCTTAAAACATGTCGAGGTGAAGGCTTGGGTGAAATAATATAACAGATCACTTTGTGATCACGTTACGTCTTGATTATATATGGATTGACAGCTGACCTCGTGGTCACTTCACCCAAGCCTTCACTTCGACATGTTTCCAGAATCGACCAGCTGTAATGACAGTTTTAATGCATTTAAATAAATAAATTTTAGTTAAAGCTTATAATTTGTGTGCATTTCAGTCATGTGACAATAAATACTTTTTTTTTTCTTCTTTCTGAGCTGACTGTCATCTAATATTTTCGACAATATTGAATTACGGTGTCCAGAACATGACGCAGATGTTGGAGTGTCCCAAGAGCCCTTACCTGCACCATTGACGACATGAGCAACGTTACTAATTCCGTAGTAAACGTGGTCACATACTGGGCACAAACTATATTTAATAAAGGTAAGGTCATCTAATCAAAAAGACAAAAATCTGAATGCATAACTTTTGTAATTATAATTATTTATTTTTTTGGTAGGCGTCATGTTGTCGCAAATAAAATCTTTTTCTTTCTTTCTTTCAAAATGACAACAACCGTTCTGCGTGGTGCATCAATGGCCTAGCCTCTTCCCAACTAGGTAGTTAGGATCGGCTTCCAGTGTATCCGAATACACCTGCTGGATACCAGTCGTTTCTCATGACATCATCTGCCGAGCCTTTTCCTCAACTATTTATATTGGGGTCGGCTCCCAGTTAAACCGGATTCAACTGAATATTAGTATTTTACATGGAGAGGCTGCCTACCAGACCTCCACAACCCATTAACTGGGTAACACTTCTTGGTAAGACTGGTGTGGTGTCAGATTTGCTGGCTTCTGACAATCTGTACCGACTGCAAGGCAAGAAGGAATTTGTATATTATGTTATGATGGTCACCCATCCACAGACTAACCTCGGCACGCGTTGCTTAACCTTGAAGATCGATCCGTGCTGTTATCATCTAGCCACGCTTCTCACGACAAATGGTTAAATTTAAAACACTGTTGTGAATCTTATAATATAATATTTTATTTTGCGAAATTACTTTACCGTACCTTTTAATGTATTATCTGTCTTTCTGTCACACAGAATGAGGTCGTTATTTCAAAAAACTTGTCGTGAAAATTCGCTTGGATTTTTACCTGGACATGTCATTAATTTCTGTCACTTAAATTTCCTCAAAAATATCGCTAGGGTTTTATATTCGTGGACAAATAACGTATTATGGAAATATTTTTTCGCCAACAATATCCCATGGTTGTATTCTTACCGCAGACTTATGTTACAAAAGGTAAAATAAAATTGCTGGTTTATAAGTTTATAAACGTAATCTCTAAAAGTACTGATCAGATTATTTTGAAGAATACGCTATCGCTGATAGAGCTACGAGTATTATGGTTACTGGGCATGTGGATGGACCATCTGTGATGAATGATGATGCATGCAAAAGAGACGGCGGAGAGGGATAGAGAGCATACCTACTACCGCACCAGAAGGGCAAACAGGCGAAGAAGAGCGTTGAACGATCTCCGGCCACCGTAAGGAGGGGCCTGCGGGCGGCGAACTTAGGGCTGTGTCACCGCCAGACCGGCCAGGTCAAAAAGACGTGGTGTGCAGTTCCACGAGCGACTTTATGATGTGCGGTCGTTGGATCGGCCACACTAAGAGATGGAGCCCGCTAGCATTGGTGGGCTGATACCAGTCGGGGGAGCCTGTGAATTTTATTGTTTCCCGGGTCCTTGACTCATGATAACGGAAGGAAGTGTGGGGTTTTAGTCGGTAGGAGTCCGACGTAACATACCATCTCCCTAGACGGAATGTATCCGTGAGGATTTTCCCAGATAATAAAGGGTGAAAAGCTGGGTGGTAGACGGGGCTCGCCGAGAGAATACCGGGAATCTATCTAAAAACTTTAAGATTACAGTTCCGTTTTACTGGCCCAAAATGTTGCCATCTGTGACGCCTTTACTGCAGGTTTTTAGGCACAGACGGCAGTACACTACAGATGGACACGACCTTCTACAAAGCAGAAAATATTATATGTGCCAAAATAACTCTATACTGTATTAGACTTTTTCTTTTTTACACGAGTGCTATAAAAATGTTTCGTATTAGGTAAAATAAACAGGGCGGTAATCCCCCATCACGGCACAATTCTCGTACAAATTGCGTCACACTTTTTGCGTCAGCTTGTAACGATCTCGTCCATCACTTGCTATCTCGCAGACGGCTTTGGGCTGCTACCAATATAAAGGAGCGCTTAGAAGATTCACATCTACCATCTGAGGGTTTGAGGCAAAAGTGCTTCTCCATTAAATTTGTATTTTATGATGTTAAAAGAGTCGATCTATCTTAGAAGGATGTTTAAATGTTAGCCTATTTGATAGGCTTCTTAGCGACTCGTTGGCACTATTCTAAATCTACCACAGTGCGAGTCTTTTTTTTTTTAAAGATGGGAAATCATCAAATGTCTTCTTCCGCTCTGGGTGGAGGGAGGGCGTGTCAGACTCTTACTGACTAAAGCCCATTCGTGTTCCTCCTCATGCAGTTTGCGTTCCAGGGCCACGGTGACTCTTTTGAACAAATTCCTGTACCCTGGCAGGCTCTGTCCCTAGCGGTCCCCGTCTCCTATGCTGACATTTCTTTGAGGCGCGCGTGGAACACAAGGCGCTATCGACCCGGGCCTGGTTGTGGCCGGACAGCGAGCCACCCAACGCTCGCCGCAAGCCCGCGCCTACGGTGGCCGGGGATCGCCCTGCGACTCCCGACGCTCGGGGCGTCTTCTCCTGTTGCGGCGGTTGAGGCGACGGCCTTGCCTTTCCCTCGAGTGGTCCGCTTCCTCCATCGCTAGCATTACTGCTTCGCAGAAGGAGGTGACTGCTACCCAATCCTCCTCGCTCCGGACCATGGATTCAACCAGGGCCGGACGCGACAGGTCGCCGCCGCCGATCGCCTCGATGAGGATACGGCGGTGCTCAGACCAAGCAGGGCAGACCCCCACCATGCCAGTAGGCTTGCCACCAATGCGTTGGATCGATCAAGTCGAAACTACACTCAATAATCCACTTCATGAATGGACAAGACACGCTTCCAGTCCAGGAGGAATGGCGGTGAATTGTGGAGCTTGCCATCGCCCCTGATGTGGTGACCACGACCATTCAGCCAAGAGTGTCACGTCAATCATCGAGGAGACAGAAAATTCAACCATGTTTCCCGTTCGTAATCAATTCAAGCAGAATTTAACCTTCTGATCCTCATCTGTGTCGTGCCGCTATCAGACTCATCCCGCGGGATACATGTGACCGAATGAGTCACATCGCCGGTAATAGGCTGTTGCGCGCTTTAAGAGTATCATACACAAGTAGGTATAGAGTGTCGTACAAATACTGATCTTGTTCAATTAGCAGATTGTTAAAGAACAAATGAATATTATATAAGGATTAAAATTGTGGAGCACTTCTGTATGGTGTCGGACGAAAAAGAATAGCACCATCAAATCACTTCAAGTGGATGTCGTAAGAGGCGACTAAGGAAGAATGGGCAGCAGCATTCTCTACAACAGCTACACTGCGATCGCCAACTCGCCTGCCAAGCGTGGCGATTATGGCATATCCCCCCCCCCTTTTGGGGGAGGCGTATTTCGGCTCATATGATGATGATGATAAAATAATATTAATAATATCTTGGGACAACTCACACACGGTCATCCGATCCCAAACTAGGCAGAGCCTGTGCTATGGCAACCAGACAACTGATATACATACTTATATATTTCTAAATACATACATATTATAGACAAATTACACCCAGACACAGAACAAATGATCATGCTCATCAAACAAAGTTTGTCCTGGGTGGGAGTCGACCCCACGACCTCCGGCTTAGCAGTCAGGAGGGTTAGGAGTCAGGGATGATGTGTGGGTTGCATGTGTCCCGATCAGTACAATCTATCTATTTTCAAGGACTTTTGCGAAGTTTTTTGTTAACTCTCCTACATAACATTATTATTAGCACCATTAGTATTAATTTTTAGTATTTGTTTTCTTTTTGTACATGTTTAATTTAGTGTTTTGTTTTTTTTAATTAATAATAGTTTTGTAGTTACTGTAATTGGTTTTCCACCATTGTAAATAAATTAAATAAATAAATGATTTTCATTTAAAGTTGCAGCATGAAAACTACTCATTTAAATTATTTCTAACGGTGGAAGAAATAATTTGAGATACGCACGAAAAAGCAGCGTTGAACTACATAGAAATAAAGGGACAGCCGCCTTTGGGATGGCTCAGCTAAATACCAACTTGCCGCGCTTGACTCGGTGGAACGCAGAGCTAAAAGGCTCATTGGCGACGTAAGACTGGTGGATGCCAAGCTTCACAGCTTGGCTCATCGCCGCAAGGTTGCCTGCTTGTCGGTCTTCTACAGATTGTACTTCGGGGAGTGTCCAGGAACTCCACGACCTCATCCTACCGGCCCCCTTCTACCATCGGACATCTAGACGCACTGCAAGTTACCATCCCTACCTTGTTGCTATTCCACCAATTCGCACTAAACTTTTCCAAACGTCTTTTATAATGCGCACAGCAAAGGAGTGGAACTCTTTGCCTGCGTCTGTGTTTCCGAACGCATACAACCCTAATCTCTTCAAAATTAGAGTGAACAGGCTTCTTCTGGGTAAGCTCGCTCCATCGTCGACTTTGTCTCTGTCATCTATGACCTAGACTAAAGTCAAGAGCAAACCCATATTAAATAAATTAAAAAAAAAGGGGAATTTACGACGATTTTTTCTCGGAATCTATCAGAGCAGAGAGTAAAGTCCCGCATACCTCCACTGAAGATGGGAGGATCCTCCGAACCAGACAGTTGTTGTGTGTGGTGGGCAACTGCTCCATAGTTGATATTCAGACTGTTGTATGTGTTCAAATCGCACGGAGAACTTTGCTTGCGCGATGCAAAATTTCGTTGTTAGTTCGTAGTAGATGGCGCTGCGGTTCTTTTTGTTGCCGTTCAAATTTCGCTTCTTAGTTTTTCATGTGGTGGCATTGATGCCGCTACACAACAAAAAACGAAAAGCTGCCGAATGTCAGATAACGACACTTTCGCTTAAGGACAGCAATATTGAGCTATTGGCTACACAAATGCTACATGAGCTTCCAAAAGTGGTTACCTACCTAACATCATTATTAATGTAGCCAGTATATTGAGTAAAAACTCACCGTGAAAACTATGTGACTGGCCTTTGGTCGAGTGGTTAGTGACCCTGACTGCTAAACCGGAGTCCATGGGTTCGATTCCCACACAGGACAAATCTTTGTTGATGAGCATGATCATTTGTTCTGTGTCTGGGTGTAATTTGTCTATAATATGTATGTATTTAGAAATATATAAGTATGTTTATCAGTTGTCTGGTTGCCATAGCACAGGCTCTGCCTAGTTTGGGATCGGATGACCGTGTGTGAGTTGTCCCAAGATATTATCATATTATTATTATTCTCTTTATTTATTTTCCTTACATACTAATTTACATTTTTAAATATTTCTTTAAAAAAACATTAAAATATTAAAAAAAAAAACATTTAAAAATATAAAAAGTAGTAGTTCGCCGGTGTCGGGAGCAGAGTCCAAGCTACCGGTGGTTAGGGTTCCAGAGAAAGGAACCTCCTCACAATACGAGCCGTATCGAGGAGTACTGCCTTCTGTATCAGGCCCTTTACCCAACTGCGTAACGCCAACTTCGACAGATGGTCGTCGAAGCTTTTGGCCATCAGGCCATTGGCCGTAACGACAATCGGCACAATGACAGCCGATTCCACATTCCACATGTCGACAACCTCGTGTGCCAAGTCGAGATACTTGATTTGTTTCTCTTTCTCAGCCTTCACGAGGTTCTCGTCATGTGGGATGGTAACATCGATTATCATTGTGCGGCGCGCTAATCGGTCTATCACCACGATATCCGGCTTATTGGCAACAATAGTCCTATCAGTGATGATAGACCGATCCCAGTACAACGTGACATGGTCATTTTCGAGAACTGGGTCGGGCACATACTTGTAATACGGTACCTCAGAATCCACAAGATTGTATTTCAAAGCAAGTTGCTGATGGATAATCCTGGCCACTTGGTTATGCCTGTGCAAGTACTCGCCGTTAGCCAGACGAGAACAACCAGAGATAATATGTCTGATCGACTCACCCGGACGGTGGCATGCCCGACACATGTCAACCGTCCCGTCCTTCATAATATGTCTCCGGTAGTTATTCGTCAAGATAACTTCGTCCATAATCGCACCTTCGAAAAACCTTCGGTTTCCCCGAAGAGGTCTCCGAAACGTAGCCAGGCCACGGACGCTGAGAAATCTACATCAGACCCATGAAGAGCCCGATAGAAGCGCCCGTGAAGCTCCTTACCTTTCCATACCTCCTTGCGGTCATCTGTAGTAAGTATCACAGGTGTGCGCCAGTTCTCTTTAGCCATGGACAACGGGGTGAGTCCCTTGTCCACTACGACCACATCTCGGTGCATACCCACATCGGCTTTGAGAAAATATTCTCTGAGACTGCACATCTCGCGGTTGTGGAGAGTCTTAGCATTTAAAAAGCCTCGACCTCCACACTTCCGCGGAATGTACAGTCTCATCACCGACGATCGTGGGTGATGCATCCGGTTTGCGGTCAGCAGTGTACGGACCCTTCTATCCAGGGCGTCGAGTTCGGTTTGAGTCCATTTGAGTATGCCGAAAGTGTACATTAATACCGGCATGACCCAACCGTTGAAGGCGCGCACCTTATTTCCACCCGACAAAAGGCTGTTTAAAACCTTTTTCAGGCGGCCAAAGAAGCGCTCCCTCAGCGATTGCTTCATGTCAGTACCGTTAATGCCCAACGCTTCCAACATACCCAAATACTTGTAGGTTTCGGTTGAGCTGAGGGATCTAACCTGTATGGAATCCGAGAGGTGAATTCCCTCAGATTCCATAATCTCCCCTTTCTTTACATGCATGACTGCACATTTGTCCACACCAAATTCCATCCTGATGGCACTACTGAAGGTTTCAGTTACCTTTAGTAGCTCCATCAGTCGCAAATTGTTGGGTGCAAAGAGTTTCAGATCATCCATGTAAAGAAGGTGAGATATGGCCTGACCACCTCTTCTCAACCGATAGCCTAGGCCTGAATCCTCCAGCAGTGTGCTTAGAGGATTCAGAGCTAAGCAAAACCAAAGTGGACTCAAACTGTCGCCCTGAAATATTCCCCGTTTAATCCATACAGGCTCATCACTCCCTTGGATCGGTCGACATCCTGGATAGCGAAGGACTGTTTTCCATTGCCTCATACATGACTCAAGGAAGGTGCGTAGAGTTGCGTCTATTTTGTACAACTCTAACACCTTCATGAGCCATGTATGTGGCACAGAATCATAGGCCTTCTTGTAATCTATCCAACATGTCGACAGATCCTTGCGGGATCGACGAACCTGTTGGCTTATGGCCATGTCTATGAGGAGTAGCTCCTTAGTGCCGCGGGACCCCTTCCTACATCCATTCTGAGAGGCGGACATAATTGAGTAAACCGGAGTCCATGGGTTCGATTCCCACACAGGACAAATCTTTGTTGATGAGCATGATCATTTGTTCTGTGTCTGGGTGTAATTTGTCTATAATATGTATGTATTTAGAAATATATAAGTATGTTTATCAGTTGTCTGGTTGCCATAGCACAGGCTCTGCCTAGTTTGGGATCGGATGACCGTGTGTGAGTTGTCCCAAGATATTATCATATTATTATTATTCTCTTTATTTATTTTCCTTACATACTAATTTACATTTTTAAATATTTCTTTAAAAAAACATTAAAATATTAAAAAAAAAAACATTTAAAAATATAAAAAGTAGTAGTTCGCCGGTGTCGGGAGCAGAGTCCAAGCTACCGGTGGTTAGGGTTCCAGAGAAAGGAACCTCCTCACAATACGAGCCGTATCGAGGAGTACTGCCTTCTGTATCAGGCCCTTTACCCAACTGCGTAACGCCAACTTCGACAGATGGTCGTCGAAGCTTTTGGCCATCAGGCCATTGGCCGTAACGACAATCGGCACAATGACAGCCGATTCCACATTCCACATGTCGACAACCTCGTGTGCCAAGTCGAGATACTTGATTTGTTTCTCTTTCTCAGCCTTCACGAGGTTCTCGTCATGTGGGATGGTAACATCGATTATCATTGTGCGGCGCGCTAATCGGTCTATCACCACGATATCCGGCTTATTGGCAACAATAGTCCTATCAGTGATGATAGACCGATCCCAGTACAACGTGACATGGTCATTTTCGAGAACTGGGTCGGGCACATACTTGTAATACGGTACCTCAGAATCCACAAGATTGTATTTCAAAGCAAGTTGCTGATGGATAATCCTGGCCACTTGGTTATGCCTGTGCAAGTACTCGCCGTTAGCCAGACGAGAACAACCAGAGATAATATGTCTGATCGACTCACCCGGACGGTGGCATGCCCGACACATGTCAACCGTCCCGTCCTTCATAATATGTCTCCGGTAGTTATTCGTCAAGATAACTTCGTCCATAATCGCACCTTCGAAAAACCTTCGGTTTCCCCGAAGAGGTCTCCGAAACGTAGCCAGGCCACGGACGCTGAGAAATCTACATCAGACCCATGAAGAGCCCGATAGAAGCGCCCGTGAAGCTCCTTACCTTTCCATACCTCCTTGCGGTCATCTGTAGTAAGTATCACAGGTGTGCGCCAGTTCTCTTTAGCCATGGACAACGGGGTGAGTCCCTTGTCCACTACGACCACATCTCGGTGCATACCCACATCGGCTTTGAGAAAATATTCTCTGAGACTGCACATCTCGCGGTTGTGGAGAGTCTTAGCATTTAAAAAGCCTCGACCTCCACACTTCCGCGGAATGTACAGTCTCATCACCGACGATCGTGGGTGATGCATCCGGTTTGCGGTCAGCAGTGTACGGACCCTTCTATCCAGGGCGTCGAGTTCGGTTTGAGTCCATTTGAGTATGCCGAAAGTGTACATTAATACCGGCATGACCCAACCGTTGAAGGCGCGCACCTTATTTCCACCCGACAAAAGGCTGTTTAAAACCTTTTTCAGGCGGCCAAAGAAGCGCTCCCTCAGCGATTGCTTCATGTCAGTACCGTTAATGCCCAACGCTTCCAACATACCCAAATACTTGTAGGTTTCGGTTGAGCTGAGGGATCTAACCTGTATGGAATCCGAGAGGTGAATTCCCTCAGATTCCATAATCTCCCCTTTCTTTACATGCATGACTGCACATTTGTCCACACCAAATTCCATCCTGATGGCACTACTGAAGGTTTCAGTTACCTTTAGTAGCTCCATCAGTCGCAAATTGTTGGGTGCAAAGAGTTTCAGATCATCCATGTAAAGAAGGTGAGATATGGCCTGACCACCTCTTCTCAACCGATAGCCTAGGCCTGAATCCTCCAGCAGTGTGCTTAGAGGATTCAGAGCTAAGCAAAACCAAAGTGGACTCAAACTGTCGCCCTGAAATATTCCCCGTTTAATCCATACAGGCTCATCACTCCCTTGGATCGGTCGACATCCTGGATAGCGAAGGACTGTTTTCCATTGCCTCATACATGACTCAAGGAAGGTGCGTAGAGTTGCGTCTATTTTGTACAACTCTAACACCTTCATGAGCCATGTATGTGGCACAGAATCATAGGCCTTCTTGTAATCTATCCAACATGTCGACAGATCCTTGCGGGATCGACGAACCTGTTGGCTTATGGCCATGTCTATGAGGAGTAGCTCCTTAGTGCCGCGGGACCCCTTCCTACATCCATTCTGAGAGGCGGACATAATTGAGTTACTCTCAATGTGCTCATTAATTTTCGCTCTCAGGATGGATGTAAGAAGTTTATAGACCGTCGACAAACAAGTAATCGGTCTATAATTCTTGGGTTCCGTGGGACTACCTGTCTTATGGAGCAGGTGGGTAACGCCAGTTGTTAGAAACTGTGGTAGCGACCCAGAATCTAAGGATGACTGGAATTGAGATGCCAGGAGCGCGTGTGAGCTGCTATACCACTTAAGCCAGAAGTGGTGCAGTCCGTCCGGTCCAGGAGATTTCCAATTCGGTAACGGACGGACTGCTTTGGCTACATCCAATGTTGTTATGGTAATTTTTTCCATTTGTGGTATAGCTTCGCACACGCGCTCGACATCGCGCATCCAGCCACCTTCAGCGTGACAGATGGGCACCGACCAGATGCTGCGCCAGAATATACTCGTGGCGACATCATCCGGGCGGCACACGTCTGTCACACTTTGTTGAGGTCGCTCCCAAGCTCTGTATACCCACCTCTCATCGCTCTGGAACATGCGATTCTGAGAGTATCGATCAACCCGCCGCGCGCCGCTTGTACCGCCGAATACGGCTTGCCCATGCACAAACTTTCTGCTTCAGGAAGTCAATGCGCTCTGTGACACGGGACGTGAAATCTCGAGGGCTGATTTCAGTCCCCGAAAAAGCCCGCCTCACAAAGCGCATCACATCACATTATTATTATTATTATTAAGTGAGCCATCCCTTCATCTTATGTTACGATTGATAGCTCACTCAATTTATTTTTTACTAGCGGACGTCACGCGGTTTACCCGCGTAGTTCCCGTTCCCGTGGGAGTACCTAGGGAGATTACATATAGCCTATGTTACTCGCTGATAATGTAGCTACCCATTGCTTAAAGAATTATTCAAATCGGTCCAGTAGTTTTTAAGTTTATTCGTTACATACAAAAATACAAATCTTTCCTCTTTATAACTTTAGTATAGACTAGCGGAAGTCACGCGGTTTCACCAGCGTAGTTCCCGTTTCCGTGGGAATACGGAGATAAAATATAGCTTTTGAAATCGGCACAATAGTTTTAGAGTTTATTCATTACAAACATACACAGACACAACAATACAAATACAAATTTTTCCTCTTTATAATATTAGTGTAGATATAGATTTATTTTATTAATTTGGGAACTCAATAGCTTATTATTAATTAACATGAGTTAATGTTTGCCTCGCTATCAATGAACAGCCCAATGCAGTTGCGTCACAGTTACTGCATCTTAGAGTCTGCATACACTGAACATTGATAGCGACATGATGACAATTATCTCTTAAGCCAACAACAGAGTTTCACATTGATAAATCTAGGTTAACTAAAAAGTAGCGAGGAAAATATACAAGAAAAATAATACAAGTGCTATTAATAATAATGTGGGATTGTTGACACTTTGTTCACAATAAATCAAAGCTACAAGTATGTTAATAGTATTTATTTATAATAAGCTCACCAAACAGCACTGTCACTTATTATTCAAAATCGGCATCACAGTAACCATGCAAATGACAGGTATGCATGACATTGAACATAATGAATTTAGAGACAATAAGAAAAACTAAAAAGTGCGTCCAGTATACCTAAATCCTGAACACTACAAAAACAAAACAATTTGAGCTATTAAGACGTACATTGTTCGCACTGTTCGAAGAGGGAACGTCTGAATGAAGCGAAACTCATAGAGAAAACTTCGATAGGGTAATCCGTCAAATGGGACCTTTCATTTATAACCTTGCCATACGTGTTAGGGGCTATTAAAGGTGGTATTAATATGATTATGGCTATATTAATTCAACAAAGAGAAAAACAAAATGGTGTTTAACCTAACATTCTGAATAACAAAGTTCAATTCGTTTAATATGTTCCACGGTGAGATATTAAAAGAATAGTACTTCTGTATTACCAAAATGAACTCCTCAACAAAATCTCATAAGATATTCAAGTTATTCGCACATTCTAACTTCAGCACCAACATTCTCATCTATACGATTCATTAAACTTTTTAACACTCGCTGACTTCAAGCGCTTTACAGCTAAACGTTAAAGCTGAATACAGCGCTACAGCCCATTCGTTTGTTTTACGCCCTTCATAATGTAGATAACACGAGTTTAGTACTTTGCTGAGTTACGGCACTTGCTAACATTTTAAATTATAGGCATTACAACAGAGATGAATAATAAATGCAGGATTTTTTTGTGTAAAATGTAAAATGTTGAGTCTTGTTCAGCAAAAACGCGAAACACGTTAATTTTTTGGGCATGTTCGCACATTAATAATTTATCATAATATACTTGTATGATGTGGTTTCTCTTTTTGTAGCTAGACACATAATAGTTCTTTTTTAGGGTTACCTCAAAAGGTAAAAAAAGGAACCCTTATAAGATCACTCTCTTGTCCGTGTGTCACTACAGATTTCTCAGAAACGGGTGGACCTAGCAAGTTGAAAAATGATTATACCAGGTACTGAGGTCAATAGTCCCTATTAGGTGTATAAAAATCAAGGTCCTGAGTCAACATCCAATCTATCATCATTTAATCAATTATAATTTAAATAACTAATTTACATTCCAATGATGTATACAAAATTGAATGATTTGATAATTTTCTTTATTATTGCTTTTACCTGTAATTAGTTGTTGCACTTGAATATGTTACTCTAGTTATTAAATCAGAAATGTATATAGTGTAAACAATTGTTGGTTAACCTAAATAAATAAATAATAAATAATAATAATAACACAATAAAAGATATGGGCAAATTTAGATTTTCGCGAAAACTTGTAAGTACCAAAATTTATCTTAATTTTTTATGTTATTGGGGCAACGTTGGAAGGGTGGAGCTCGTGGCTCAATAAAAACAGCTTCACGCAGTTGTACGAGTTAGTCGGGCTATTGTCCGCAACTCTACGTCCAGAGTATAATATTATGCGTACCGATGGGACAAATAATTCATTCATCAGCTCCTCAAGGAAAGAGCAACGCCCTGATATTACTGACTATCTCGCGGAGGGTACCTGGGTCTCCGAAGTACTTTGTCTTGAACCAGCGAGCACCAGCATCTTGGGAGCAAATAAAAAAAGTTTTACTGACTTAAAGAAGGGTTCACAATCAGGATTGATAGTGACTTAAAGCTAAGTAACTACCTACTTAATACTTAATTTGCATTCGATAATGTGTACTTAGGTGGTTAATTTAAAAAAACAAATTGTGTCCATTATGGACCCTGTCGGGCACAGTATTTTACAAAAAAATAAGTACTTTACAAATAAATTAAATCAAAGATGAGCTGCTATTTCTTCCCCGTGGTATTTTAAGTGTCCTAACTGTAGTATATTAAGAAACTCAAAAACCTAAGTTGAAAAACAATACTATTAAAGTAAAAAAACAAAAGAAAGCGCTTTCCCATGTAAACGAGTAACGAATCCAGTAAAGAGTACTCATTTATTTCCCACCAGCAGTTATTTTTTACTCAAAGTGTGTGCGAGTTATTTATGACTGGCCTTTGCTAATGTAACGTATTGCTGCAAGTTGGTTCAAGGGCTCGAGCGACACGAACAAGACATATAAATTAACCTTATGTATGGTAAGTATAAGGAATTGGAAGTAGTAAGTTTTTTTTTTATTTTATCAAAACTTAGTCCCATATTCCAAGGGCCTGCTATTCAGTTGCCATGACAACGGAGAAAAACCCTCGATGAATGTCAATAAATGATAAGTTATTACTGTAAATTTGGTGCCTCGAGGTGCAGCTGGTTTGGAGGATATGACTGTGTAAGGGTCTTTGTTTCAAATGAACTGTCGTGCAGATTTTTATATCTCTACTAATAATAAAGCTAAAGAGATTGTTTGTTTGAACGCGCTAATCTCTGGAACTGCCAGTCGGATTTGGAAAACGGGAAAAACCGGAATAAACGCGTACAAAGTCGCGGGCACAAGCTACTTAGATATAAGTCTGCAATTATTATGAGGGCATTGTCAAACAAAGACAATGCCTACAACAAAATTTCTGTCTAGAAACTTCGAGCTACTGGGAACCTCCCAATCGCTATGGGGAAATCGTTAGAAGGATTTGTATTGAATTTTCTTTTTGTAATTCGAGACATGCAGGTCCGCTTGACCTTTTTAGTCTGTTTGATATCGACTGAGTAAAATGGCCACCTGTTCTATGGCCCGTACGATTTTTTTTATTTGCTTTTCCGATTTGTCCGAATAAAAAACCAGAAGCCTCATAGGATCACTCGGGTGTCTGTCTGTCTGTCCGTCCGTCTGACTATCTGTCACAGCCAATTTGCTCCAAATGTACTGGACCGCTTCGTTTGATTTTGTTTATTCTTATTTTAGCCGCTGCGAGTTAATGTGTCATCGTTCACACATTAGTGAAATTCTATTTCTACCGATAAAAACTAAAACAAACACCACTAAATGTGCTCCCACACTTGGAGCGGTCGCCTGTAATGTAACATTTCGGTTTGATTTAACACTTTACATCATCAAGGTGCGCACTGTAATGCTCGGTTCTCTTCCCTCACCAATAAAATGCTCGAACATTACTGGTTGCGCACTGTAATGCTCGGTTCTCCCCCTTCACTGATGTAATGCTCGACTCTGTAAAGTTACATTACAGGCGAATGCTCCAAGTGAGGGAGCCTTTGTAAGAAGTGAGAGACCTTCGTAAAACTTCTTGAAACACAGCCAGCGACGTAGATCGTAGCAAAAATAGCTGTTCAAGTATTTTCTTCAAAAGGTAACCATCGTTATCTGTTTAGCTGGATGCCGACCGAATTTGTGATAAGTCCCTGGAAGCCCGAGAGGCTTCCAGTCAAACCGGATTCAGCTGAATATCTATACTTTACGTCCTTTCTCTTGCTTTTATCTTCTTTAAAAGACAATATTTAATAAAAACTTGACATTTTATCAAAGTCTTAATAACGGTGGCTGATGAAACTGTAATTAAACGTTGTTTTAATAAGAAATGGCTTAAGACAGCCGCCGGCGGCGGTGGCGGGCGTGGCGGCTGAGTTGTGTCGCTCAAACTGTTTCATTCCCACCTCGTAATGAACACGTCGTCGAGGCCATGAAGTGCGAATGTTACTCGTATAGGAGATTATGATCTGTTAAGAACACCGCTTGTCAAGACGGGTGTCAGATTATGTGACTTCTGACTATCCGTGACGATTGACAAAGATCTTCAAATGACAGCCAGGGTGCTTTCCGAGGCACGGAAGAGATCATATGTAATGGATGATCACCCATCCACGGAATTACCTCAGCAAGCACTGATTAGCCTCAAAAATGGAATTTTGTTAATGTTATTATTTAGCCGCGAGCTTTTCCTATAGGTACGATATTTGTTGCAGAATTTTATAAAACGATAGGTTCTAAGCACGCTTACCTACGTCGACTGAAACGTTTCGTAATAAATATGGTGTACTTTTGGCGAAACGACAAGGTTATTTTCTGCTACTATTTGCCTTTACTAAACACCATCAAACGATAAAATGCCTGTGCTATTATAGGAACTGCAAATTAAGTAAAACAAGAGCTGATTTTTTTGGCAGGTAAATTAAAATATCCTCCTTTTAATATTTAATATTTTCTAATATAATTGTAACTGTCAATACCTCAGTACCTACTCGCCATATCAGTAAGTAATAATTAGAAGTTATTCCCAAAAAAAATGTAACAAAATTAAAACCAATCCTTTTTCCGCTTGAACATTCAAATAAATTTCCTGTCACAAATAAAAAGGTTAAACCAACGCCATCTATCGCCTGTCCCACAAACCATTTCACTTCACCTTCACTGCAACACGTGTCAGCACGTAGCAGCAATGTCGTTAATCAATTACTTACCCGCCCGTTTAGGAGCCCCAACTGAATTATACCTACGCTAGAATCAAATTACCGGCGATTTCATTTAGAACGCTCGGGTAGCTTGGCTGACTCTGTCGTGACGTACTGTGATCCAAGGAGGCTCGTCTTTTGACTTTTATTGTGGAATTTATGCGTTGAAATGAAATTTTCTTTTAGGGTAAGGTAAATAAAGGAGTCTTTCTGCTAATTCTGTAATTGTGTTTTATGAAAATTGTTTAATTACTTTTGGGAGGTATTTGCTTCGTTATTCATTGACAATGAGTTGACGTTGTGTTTGTAAGGTAGTTGTTAGAAATGACAAAATAATAATATTTACAAAAGATGCTTAGTAAGCAAGAACCCTTATTTTTATTTATAGAGTACCTATAGAATGACAAATTATGACTAGTTGTGATTTTAATTTGGGCAAGTAAGTATGTGTAAAGTTTGGCTTGCCTTTGATAGTCAATTGGCCTATCAATCTAGTTCTTAGGTTTTCAATAAGCGTGCATATATCAAAATCTTAACGAAATCAAAGGTAGGTAACTAAGTTTTCTCATAGGTTTTACTTACCCGTCTCCTCACATTTTCCAATAAAAGCTGCGTGAACTTAAAAAGACAGACGTATATAGTCTAGAAAGTTAATGTACATGCTACAAACTTCTTAAATGTTACGAACAAATTTAAATAATTACGTATTGAAATAAATATCATTACTTTACCAACTCAAATCTACAATGTTTTTATTCGCCATACAGCGCCATCTGTAAATAGTTTGTGTAACTGAAAATAAAATTGGAGACCGTAACTAGCAGCTGATATCGCCATTCGCTACTAGATGGCGCTCATTTAAGTAGTTGATTGAAAACTGAAGGACGATATGAAATTTGGGAACGTGTAGCTATGCCATTTGCCACTAGATGGCGACGTAAAATGAAATCGGAATAAAAAAGAAAATAGATTACGCCTTACGTTTTTTAAGATTTTTAATTTTCCTTTCCCACATAGGGAGAAATTGCACGTCATCTTTTCGAACTGTCTATCTATCTATTGGGGTATGGTTTCCGCACGTCTTAGTCCTCATGTTGGACCATTGTGCGTGGGCTATGGCGGCCGTCATTCCAACCAGCCAACCTCCTTCCGGAAGCAGATCAGTCCTCCTAAAGAGTTCAGGGTGTCTGTGAGTGAATTCGGTGTCCCTATTGTTTGTCTGCGTATATCGTTGACGCCTGTACACTCAAGGAGCACGTGCGACGATCGGACGTTCGAACTGTTATTTTGATTTAAACGGTTGGCAAGAACAAGCTGCAAGACAATAAGCTCTACATTTTCATTTCTTGACTGTACATAAAATCGGCCACACATACTTTGAAACACTCATCGAATTGAAACTACCCGGTAAACTACCCGGTTATAAATAACATTTCTGATCCTTCAAGATTTTGTTCAAGACAAAGTAGGACAGCCACACACAATTCCCTCAGAACACAATATCACATTCAACTCCCCAGACCATTACTAAGAACAGTTCCACACAAATCCAATAAGCCCTTCACCAATAGAAACCCGAAGCCAGACTAGCAGAAAAGGCCACTACAAAATTAAGTAAATCGAATACATTCCTAGGATCCAAGTGTATTTGTTCTAAATCCGTTACTCGTCTAGTGTGATACGTTGTGGGTTGATTTCCCATGGGAACAGAGATGGAATGCTTGCTGGAGATCTATCATGATTTATAGTGAAGGATCTGCGTTGCCAGTTAAAGGGTTAGGTTTGGCAGATGTTTAGAGTGAGTGATTTTGTTTTGTTTTTAGGATTTAGAATTTTATATGCCATGTCCTGACGTCGAGTTGAATTCGTGGATGAAGAGTTATAGGCCACTCAAATTAGCTTTGAACCTTACAAAAATTCCTAACTCCGATTTTTGTCCTGAATCGTGTATTTGATCGCAGCTCTTTTAATATAAATAAAATAAACATTTTCCATAACCGGGTCATCCTAAAAAATTAAAAACGAGTTTATTTCAATAAAAGCTAGGAAAATAAAGTTACATTTAATTTTTTTTTTTTCAGTATGTAAAGAATAAGTAATATAATAGTAATAACTAAGAAACTTAGAAATAAACACTAAGGACGTTAAGAAGAAACGAAATTTTGAAAAATTTATTAGATGTGTTTAATTTTTTTTATAATTTGGTCAGCCATTGCCTATAAATTAAAATTATACCCAATTTAGTTCAGTTACATTTTTGCCTGAGCTGCTATCACAAAAAACTGATATTAATAACTTAGCCTAATAGATAATGTTCAATTATTTTGGTGCGCGAATTAAGATATTTAATTAAGTTATTTTAAAGAAAGTAGTTAATTTTTACCATTAACTACAAAATTAAAATAGACATTCTTTAACAAAATAGGATAGATGTAAGTATTTAAAATGATTAATTTACTAACTTTCTTGTAAAACTCGATCTTTTCTACAAATGCTCTAAACAAACACATGCCAGTTAATATTTTTTCCTATTGAGTTACTATTGAAATTAGATGTTTTATTGTTTTAAAAAAACGAACATGTGGTGTAGACTTTTTGCGTGTTACATTTTAATATACTTCCCTGCCCTTTCTTCCCTATGCACGTTAACGGCAAAATAAAAAGCAATTTTAAAATAATAATTATGCGTGTGTTGTGTTTGACCAAGAGATTTACATGGTAACACAGGGTTCACATAATATGAGAAGAGAGAGAGAGAGGGGAGAGAGAGAGAAGAAGTTGAAGAATTTGAGATGAGTTGAGTGACGATGCTGGCAGTATATTTAAAAAAAAAACAATTTAACAGAGAGTAATTGGCAGTCTAATCTAAAAGAAGATTTTTGCCCACAAAATAACATTTACGCGTAATTTCCCGCTCAACCATTACCCCAAATAGAAATAATCATTCTGTCTGCCCATCTGAAGTGGCTCGATTTCCTGCGGGCCATAATTCGATTCCCTGTTTAGGTATTTCTACAGTGCTATCTTGCCTGATTGATGACTCGGGGCCGACGTTACGACAGCCTTATTATCGGCATAAGTTCCCAATTTCGGGTGGCAGCCAATGTTATTTGTGCTGAGTACTATTACTGGTTTATGTGTGAGGGAAGTACGTGTTTCCGATATTTTTTACGGCAATGGTTGGTAGTTTAATCAGACGGAGATTGTTGGGTGGACGGGAAATGAGGATTTTTAAAATGATGTCTAGGTTCTTGTTTGACCATTATCTTACCGACCATCTGACCATCGTCTATCCCGCCTCATGGGAAGCGATGATGTAGTCCTTGGAGCACGCTTACCTAGAAGTAACCTATTTACCCTTGACTTACAGAAGAGAGCCCCGAGGGCGGGGGGTCTCGGAGAGTTGTTAAAAGTATGTGAGGCCTATGCTGATTTACACGGCCTTTTATACAACGTACAGAAGAGTGGAAATTAGTAGAATTGGCACTCTGATGGATGACGGGATCATGTATGTATATATTTGTCAGCTATTCTTATTCTTCCATGTGAGACGTGTGTTCATTCAAATTGAACGGTTACATCAAAATCAAAAGTCATTTATTCAAATTACGCTGAGTGCCAGCACTTTTTGGACGTCAAAGCTCTACATAAAGACAGTTCCCCAAAACGCCCGCCCGTCACCACTTCCTAGTGTTTTAGCTGGGAAGAAGTGGCACAACAAACTCCTCAGCAATGCTTGTTACCTTACCTTTCTAATTTAACTGTTCTTGTCGTCATATTAATTTGATTGCTTTCGGCCCTCTGGCACAAACCAGAGTTATCTTATAACTCCGAATTAGTTGTTGCCGAATCCGAATTTCGGCCATGGCGGCCAATCCCAACCGAGACCATCGGCGCGGGACATATTATAGTGCACAAGTATGTGCGCAAACACAGATGCGGAGTGCATCTCTTCCGTCTCTCTCATATTCCGACAGGACTGTAACCCGACACGACCGGAGAGAGATCTAGCGCAGGACAAGCGGCTTAACGTGCTTTCCAACGCACGAGGGTGTCACAACACCAACTGCCAAACTCCTGGCAGTCACTGGGAAATTCCTATTGGAAAAACCCAATAACACTTACTGACGGATCTGGGAATCGAACCCAGGACTTCACGGTCGGCAGTCAAGCTTGCAACTGCGAGACCAACGGAGCAGCTTGGCCTTGGCCTATTTAACCTAACAACTTACTCTGAGTTAAAAGATAGTTCTGGTGCGCAATAGGACCTAACAAAGGATAATTGCAGCCATAAAAAGTTTGATTGTTTCGATATAAAATTAACCTGTTATTCCTCTTTTTCTTTATAACTCAAACGCTTTAGTACGAACCGTTAAGACTTTATAAGTTCCTCTTTGTTGGTTTAGTAATTATAAAAAAGGTTCTTATTAACAAAGTTCAGTTTTATTGAAACAGGCACAAATTAAAAATTGTTTTCTACAGTGTAAGGTTACGATAAAGTAATTTGCTTTTCATTTATGGTTGACCTTGTTTAGTATTTCTAGATTTTCAGTCCCTGTCATAGTTTGTAGTTGTAAATGTTCAAATGTATCAAAATTTCATCCTCTTCCAACATTATACGTAACGTACTTGCGACTAGTAGGTCTGTACGTACTGACGTATCTGCATAAAATAGAAACGATTGACATTTATGTGATTACTCGCACCACCCGATATGAATGTGATAAAAGTTTCACCCATAAAATTATTGAATATCGATAAAACTCTGTAGAAGGCGATAAGTTCAGAACAACGATTGCACTTCAATGTGATGTGTTTTACATTATATATAACAGTACTACTGTGTACAAAAGTTATTATCAAAGCTGATGATGTGAAATTTGAAGTTCCTGAAAATAACCTAACGGTTCATGACATCTCTCACAGACTATTAGCTCTAGCCGACATTTCATATGAAAAAGGCAAACTTAAAAAACTGAAAGACAAACTGGAACGAATCAATCACTATGTGGTCGACCATAATGTGGTGGCAGCCATTTTAACTAATCTGACCATGGAAACTAAACTAAATGAAACCAACTTCTATGAGGCGCTCAATGAAAATGATCACTTTACATACTTGACAAGAAATGAAACGAAAAGTTTGTACTTAAACTTAAAGGAAAAGATGACCCGTGATGATATCATGAAGATTGTGGCAGAGAGAGGTAAGAAGAAGAATATGGTGAAGTCTGCTCGAAGGATGATGGAAGACAGTCATCCGAAACATAGTGATGATGAGAAGATGAATGATGTTGTTGATAAACTGTTAGCAGAGACGCCCAACGATCAGCATAAACTGAAGGCTAAGGAAAGCGCATATTGGGGTATGTTCAAAAAAACAATAATTATGATATTATTCTATGTTAATTTATCAACGGATTTACTATAAAAACCGGCAAAGTGCGTGTCAGACCACTCTCAGTGTAGGGTTCCGTAGTTACCCGTCTGTTAAACCATGCCATAAAAATAGTAAAAGTAATAAACTATTATTAAGTTTCTAGTTGAACTGGTTGTTCTTAATCTATTGTTTAAAAACGCCAAAAGGGCCTCATCTCAACACTTCGTATACCACCTAACGTTGATATTCAGCTGATAGTCTGAACGAATGTGGTGGTTGTAGCTGACTTTATACGTTTAAGCATCGCCTTTTATTGAAGCACATATATAATTTTGTGCATATATGACTTTTTTTGCAAAAACCAAAATATTAACAAGTTCCACCTTGGGGTATGTGAAAGGGCAATGGAGCGCAGTATTTTAGGTTTAAAAAGAATTGATAGAGTACGTTTAAAGCTAGACAAAACCAAAGTTATGTACAATGGTCATGTCCCCCCAAGACTTGTAATCGTAAATGGCGCTACCCTCGAGGTTGTGCAAGAATACATATATCTAGGCCAAATTATCCAACTGGGGCGGCACAACTTTGAGAAGGAAGTGACCAGAAGAATACGCTTGGGCTAGGCGGCCTTCGGGAAGCTACGTGGTATCTTTGAATAGTCGATCCCACAATCCCTTTAGACCAGGGTCTTTAACCAGTGCGTCCTTCCCGTAATGACTTACGGAGCCGAAACGTGGACACTCACCATAGGCCTGGTCCACAATTCGGGATTTCTCTGGTGGATAGAATTCGCAACGAAGTCATTCGCCAGAGAACTAAAGTCACCGGCATTGCGCGTAGAATGAGCATGCTGAAGTGGAAATGGGCCGGCCATGTCTGTAGACGGACAGACGGTCGATGGAGCAGACATGTGGTAGAGTGAAGACCGCGTATGGGCAAACGTAGTGTGGGACGCCCTGCGGCACGATGGATCGATGATTTGAAGAAGGTGGCTGGCAGCGGATGAATGCGGACCGCTCAAGACCGGGATGGTTGGCGATCTTTGGGGGAGGCTTACGTTCAGCAGTGGACGGCAATTGGCTGATATGATAGAGTACGGAACACCACGCTGCGCTCCAAAACAGGTATCATTGAAGGGGACAAAAAAGCTGCCAGGCTGAAATGGGACTAGGCGGGTCACACCAGCCGCATGCATAGTGACCGCTAGGCAAAAGTCTCCACGCAATGGGTGCCAGAGGATGGACGGCGTCACCAAGGCCGGCCCAGAAAGCGGTGGCGAGATGATCTGGATGCACACCGCGAAGTCTGGTTCGAGGTAGCGCAAGAAAAGAATATCTGGAAGGATATGTGGGACGCCATTACCCAGCAGTGGATAACAATAGGCCAATGTTCATTATTATTGTTTATTTATAGACTAATTTCAAACACAATGTATTTTTTTCTGAATATATAAATTGAACTGAATGGAATGAACAAAAAAACTAAAAAATAACAAGGTCTTTTTTAACAATACTTAGAGCGTGAAAGCAATCGCTGTTACAGTCCTTTTCGAGTTTTGTTTATCTTTGAATTAGTAGCTTATATAGAATCTAATAAATCTTTTCCCATTTCGCTTCGTTCTCCAGACCCACAAGGCGAACTAGCCGAGATGAAGAACTACCACGATAACAAAAAGAGCGGACGCCGCATCTTCAGGGGCGAGCGCACCACCATACAGTACTACCCATTCATGGCGTCCGTCCATGTGATGGGCAGGTTCTGGTGCGGCGCGGTGCTGGTGTGGGCAGACATCTGCATCACTTCGGCGTCTTGTTTGCAGCTGTGAGTATTTATGGTGGAGGAAAGCAATCCCATACTTACGAAAATTTCTTCTTGTTAAACAAATCGAATGAAATATCACTACGTGTGCAATGTGCATGCTATCCTACACGTAGATTCAAAAAAAGTACAGTCATGTTCTTTGCAGTTAAATTAATGAAAGCCAATAATGCTGGGCTTGAAAATAAACTGTTAACCCTCGAACCACCGCGTGGGGTCTTTAAAAGCGCAGTCTTTAAAAACCCAAATTATGCAGTTTTCGCATGTTCCCACAAACCTCGTAGTTTAGGTAGCTTCCTAAAATGGATTATTTTTGACACTGGCGCTGACTACACTCAATTTGCGCGTGCGCTGGTAGATATAGACGTAGTTTTAATTTTAGCGTAAGGCTCTGAGGGACCCCACGCGACGACTGGCGTAAGTAAAATTTTACTTTTTCCATTTTTGTTGTTATTAGTACTTTTATTTTAAATTGTTTATATTACTATTGTTTTTGTTTAAATCAGTAATAATATAAATATAGACGAAAGATAGTGTCAACGAATTCAGAAATGGTTGGATGAGGAAAATGATGACGTTGTTGGTGAATGTATAAAAGGGAAACTGTCTAATTGACTGACTGACATATCAACGTACAGCTGAAACTACTGCGACTAGGAACATGAAATTTTGTACAAGGCTTCCTTTTATGATGTAAGTGAGCACTAAGAAGGAATTTTGTATTCATTTTAAGTTTATGCTGAAGTCAAATTGTCGTAAGATTTAATATAAATGTTCCCTTTTCACAAATAAAGTAAATATTAAGATAAACATATTCCAACAAAGGAAAAAAAATACCTTGCAACATGCAAGGTATTTTTATGTTTTAAAGTATACATACAAACTCATTTTCAATTAACTCTCCTTATTTCATAGTGATTCTATTACCCAAATGAAATCTATCACTATCATTCATAAAATTTGTGTTGTTACACCAATTGAATGTTTTTTTTTATCGGGGTCTGTGAGGACCCCGCGCGACGACTCGCGTTACAAAAAACGCGACGGGTGGAGGGTTATTTTTGGGGTCTAAATTTGATACAAGTAGTTTTTTATTTCCTTAATTTGTCTTCTTCATCTTGTTTTAAAAAAAAACTGTTAAGTCATTTCGGCACTTAAGAAAGAAAGAAAGAAAAATATTTATTTAGCACTTGCATGAAACACGCACGGTACATAGAAATAAAAAATAAAAAAAATAAAAGTGGGTATGCTAAGAACCAAGTCTGTGTCTCACGGCTGCACTATCCATCGTCCATTTAAGAATCTAATGAAACCTTATTTGTTAAAATCTATGCAACCATTTAGGTTACAAGGCGTGCCAAAGAAATAGGTATACGAACATACATATATCTATGTACAAATATATTCTCGAAAAAGATTATCCGACTATCCCCAGTGGGGTAACAAACAGTCCCCTAAGGTATAAAAAATTATGGTGTAAAAATCACTTACAATTTGGATGTAGTTACACACATAATGTCTTCATGTTAAAACTTCACTTACATCCTCTCTCTAATAATTTATTTTGCTTCATTTCCCAGGATGCACAACAACCGCTTCTTCCGCGAGAACCCTCGGATCCTGCAAGTGAGGATCGGCAGCAACCACAGCCGGATTGGGGGCGAAATGATAGATGTGCTCGAGGTAAGAGAACAACTTACAACGGCAAACTTAAAATAAAATAAAAGCACCACGCCACAGCAATCCACGACTAAGCTACGAATATGTCCAGGGTTGCGGAATTTGTTCGAAAGAACCCGCAGCCCTGGAACGTAAAGGGCTTTAGAAGGAACACGGAAGGGTTTTAATCAGTAAGAGTCTGATACGCCCTTCTGCTCCACCCAGGGCGAAAGAAGTCATTTGATGATTTCCCATCCTTTTAAAAAAAAAAAAAACTACGAATATGTACTAAGCCTCGCTATGTACCTTCAACTTCTATTACCGTGGCCTTGGAATTCAAAAGGCATTTGGCGGAACACTGGTGGATTGTAGTCAGTAAGAGTCTGACACATCTTCCCGCTCGCGAAGCGGGGGGGGGGGGGAGAGCGAATCATTTAATAATTTCACTTTAAAAAAACACCACACAGCGATAGTATAGGATCCAAAGATTAAAAACCTATTAACATTTTCTGTCTCGTTATAATCACACTAATATTATAAAGGCGAAAGTTTGTGAGTGTGTGTTTTTGAGTGTATGTTTGTTACTTCTTCACGCGCAAACGGCTGGACCAATTTTTGATAAAATTTGGTATGCAGGAACCTGACACCCTGGATTAACACACTTTTTTTATATATACTAGCTGCGCGAGTAACACCGCGGGGCGCACTTAGTACTCGTATTAAGTATAGTACATACAAGTGGGTAAGATCTTTGTTTCTGCAGGAAGCAGTACTGCCCCGGGCCCCCTTTCCTACCGCGCAAAACTTGGTGACATCTAATGCTTTCACTTATTAAAAGTTTTAAGGGTCACAAAATATATTTGGGACAACCTATAGTGGATAAAATGTTAAACTTATTTTCAAGACAAATAATGGTTCTCATGAAGGGAAGGAACAATAAGTATGTTATGTTACCAGAAGTTTGTATAACTCGATTTAAATAAATTAATAAAATGAATTGAGTTCGCGATTTGAAACGTGTACGACTAGTTAGTCAAAAAAAGTGCCTGTAAATGGTTTAACTTTTGAACGCAATTGTCACTTATACAGGACAAGCAAGCACGTGCCCTGTACGCCAAACGTCACAAATATGTGACAAAAGTACGGCGAAATTATGTTTATGCTCTGGTGTTCGAAAGGTTAATTTACACCGATAAATACTTTGAGTTAAAAATTTAAACTGTCCTATTTTTTTTTAAGGGACGACGTACCACTTTGTAACCCCGCGCTTGATTATCTTTGTTCTCAGGTCTACTTCCACCCTGGCTACAACCCTCGGACTTTGAAGAGCAACCTGGCCATCATCCGCCTTCGCCGGCACCTGTTCATGAGAGGAAGGTCGGTCATCAAATACCTGGCCATCGACTACATGGGGAACGCTCTACCTGCCACTGCTGAAGTGTTACTGCTTGGCTGGGGAGTCACTAAGGTATTGAACTTTTTTTATAAACAATTTATTTATTTCACGCAAAATACTAATATTCAACTGAATCCGGGGTGTCTGGCAGCCGACTCCAATATAGTTGGGAAAAGACTAAGTAGATGATGATTTATTTATTTAAACTTTATGTATATTAGTTATGTGGCGGATTTAATGCAACAAGGCATTCTTTACCAGTCAACTGATGAGCTGAGACAATATATTAAAAAAAATACATTTAATTTCGAGTGAGACTCATAGTGTTGTAATAATTTACTATCACAGTAGCTGTTCGATGTTGAGTGTGAACCCGACACTAGATTTAGGGCGAATTTTACCACCAAAACCGAAGTACAAAATCGTGTTCAGTTTCATTGGTGAATTGACAACTACAATATAAGTGTAACTGGCAACATGTGACCTATACTCATTTGCAGATATAGATAGAGAAATATTTGTATCAATCACAAATTTTATATATACTATCAAGCTACATACAGCGTTTAATCAAAGCAGCCATTTCGTCAAATAATAGCAGAAGAGACCATCAAACGGGATACTCGTGACGTTATAGACAAAAATGTTGATATAATAAGCAGTAAAGATGTCGTTAGGGTGGCCAATAACTGACGTTTTTGCGCCAAACGTCCCAGAATGTGGGTTAATGGCTGAAGGTACGGGAGGCGACTTGTTGCTTGCCTTTAATGCTTCTGAAGAGTTTTTAAAAAGAAATGCGAGAAGCCTGTTGATTACATTACTAGTCGAAGGTAGTCGGAATATTTTTTTACTGGCTGTGAGTGTATTTCCAGCAAGTCTATGGAAAATTTGTGCGTTTGCTAGCATTTTAATAAGTTACAAATTGTTGTATACCTTTTTTTTAATGATGGAAAATCATCAAATTACTTCTTCCGCTCTGGGTGGAAAGGGCGTGTTAGACTCTTACTAACTAACCCATCCGTGTTCCTTTTAAAGCCCTTTGCGCTCCAGGGCCGCGGTGAAAGTTTTAAACAAATTTCGCAACCCTGGCAGACTCTGGCTCTAGCGGGCCCCGTTTCCTATGCTGACATCTATTCTCTTTGGCGCGCGTGAAACACAACGCGCCATCGACCCGGGCCTGGTGGTGATCGGACAGCGAGCCACCCAACGCTCGCCGTCTGCAGGCCCGCGCCTACGGTGGCCGGGGATCACTCTGCGACTCCCGACGCCCGGGGCGTCTTCTCCTGTAGCGGCGGTTGGGGCAAAGGCCTTGCCTTTCCCTCGCGCGGCTCGCCTCCTCCTTCGCTAGCATTACTACTTCGCAAAAGGAGATGACCGCTTTCCAAGCCTCCTCGCTCCGGACCATGGATTCAACCAGGGCCGGAATTGATGTATACCTACGTTATGATTAGGTACGAAGTCCATGATTTTGTTAAAGACACAACATGTTGTTCATGAAATAACATAATAATATGTGCATTCAAGGTAAGGGTTTCTTCAGAATCAACATCGTTGTTATTACCAACTCGTTATATATAAACTATAACGCAGCAGTACGTTTTTATGGCTGTATATCGTACTATGTTTGCCTTTCAGACTCGTGGTCGCGAGCCCAACAGATGAGTGTAAGCGTTAAGATTCCCACGTCGGGATAAAAGTTTTCTTGGGTTTTTTCCATTAAGACTCTTTTAGTAGCAGCTCATAGTTTGAAAGTTGGTGGCCACTTCCTTGCCTCAGAATCCACGTAGAGCCGTTGATCCTGCGCTCCGGTCGTGGTTGTATGCCGTCCCATCGGCGAGCCTCCCACTGTGAGAGTAAAGGAATAGAGACTGCACTTGTACTATCGCACACACTTGTGCACTATAATATCTCCCGAATACTTGTCTTATCTCTGTTGAGATACGCCACTGTGATCGGAATTCGTTTGAGAGATTTATTTATCGCACTATGTTATAAGAAGTTGCTTTTGTACTTTGTTGCAGATGTCACAGAAGCTATCATATGAGCCGATATTCTTGCAGAAGAAAATCCTACCCGTATATCCAAACGCATTCTGTAAAGAAGTATATGGCGAGTAAGTTCCTAAAATCAACTTAAAAACTCTGGTCACATAGAACCTTGTTGCAAACGAGGCTATTGGCAAAATCATAACAGACAATTCAATATTCATAGAACAATATTTTTTATCATAGATTGCGTTTAACCACATTCTCACCTGGTGATGTTTGATGATGTGTTCGACGCTGGAAGCAGGCTTCCCTAGAAGTAAATTATTCACTCTTGACTTGAAGATTTTGAAATGTGGATAAATGGACAGGGAGAGAGAGGCCAAAGAAAAGATGGATGGATTGTATTAGGAGTGATATGAAAGAAAAGGGAGTTAGTGATAGCGTGACGGTTGACAGGACAGAATGGAAGAAAAAAACGTGTTGCGCCGACCCCAAGTAACATGGGATAAGAGCAGGAAGATGATGATGACTTGATGATTTTAGCAATCAGGGATCACAGACTCCGGCAGGGAATTCCGAATTAACTACATTTACAAATCTCTAGCAACTAAAGAATAATACTAACGTGTCTGTTGCAGTAAATTTATATCAGAGTCCATGTTCTGTGCCGGCACGATCACGACTGGAGAGGGCGCGTGTGATGTAAGTACTGACTTGAAACAATAATTTAATCGATTTTCATATCTTACCTTATATTTGATGACAAAGTGTGACATGAGCTACGCAATATACAATTTATATTTAACTATCCGTGACATGAACGTCGGATTTGGCCTGCCCTTAGGTTCATGATCAAGATTCATTAAAGTATTAATCACATGATATTTTAGTGTTATGTAGTGTCGGATGTAAAAGAATAGCACAATCCCATCACTTCCCGTGGGTGTCGTAAGAGGCGACTAAGGGACTCAACAGAGAATGGGCAGCAGCATTCTCTGTACATTGCAACAGCTACACTGCGATCGCCAACTCGGCTGCCAAGGGTGGCGATTATGGCAACCCTTCTTGGGTGGCCTATGTCCAGCAGTGAACGTCTTTCGGCCGTTATGGTGATGATGACTTTTTAGTTTCGCTTGTTAAATTCCTTCATTTTGAATGAATGAAATTGAAATTTTTATGAATGACTTTTGACAATCGTTTTGACTGATGTATTGCTTTTCCCCAGATTTCTGAAGAAGGAATTCGAAGTTTGGTTAAACTTTAGCCTGAACGTCTCCCAAACTTTAATATTAAAGTATGGTTTGACATGATTTTAGTTCTGTCTTGACCTATCTTTTCCTATTTTAATCGCCCTGTTAGCTTTTAGCTTTTAAAACACAGTAATAATCATATTTTTTCCTCCATTACTTCACAGCATGACGCAGGAGGTCCAGCGCTCCTATCCGGTCGGCTGGTCGGCATCATCTCCTTCGGCCCGTCTATCTGCGGATTCGCGAACGCTCCCACGGTCTTCACGAAGATCGGATTCTTCTCGGATTGGATAGAAACTGTCAATGAGTCTGTTAGTAGTGTTAAATTAGTATTTACTTTACGGAGGATCCCTGCACTAAATAATTACAGCTACACAAGTTGATTTTACAGGTTAAGCAACGCTTACCAAGGTTGATCCGTGGATGGGTGACCATTTATTACAAACCGAGATTACTCAGTGCCTCGGAAAGCATGGCAAGCTGTTAGTCCTGGCTGTTATTTGTAGATCTTTGGCAGTCATTACGGGTAGTAAGACACCAAGATACTTGACACCAGTGTTGCCAAGCGATACAGTGACCCAGTTACTGGGTTGCGAAGGTCAGATTGGCAGTCGTATCACACATACGGGTAATCTGAAAGCCGACCTCAACGTAATTGGGAAAAGGCTAGGCAAACGAGCATCTGCTTTACGGCTAAATGTTCTTAGTTTGATTGAACTGACTGAAGTAACAGCTCCCATTCTTTCTAATCGAACGACTTAAACTTGGAATTATCTACAATTCCAAGTTCCACCTCTTGCTCACCCTGTCTATTTATTTTTCAACCAGTCTTGAGTTTGTTTGATCTCAAGATGCACAGTTGTAAAATGATTGTGCCCTTGAAAATTGCTAATGGAAGTTATTTACATCGACCATCGGCGGATGACAAATTGTAGATGTCACCACTATTCACAATGTCGAGCAAATCTACATCGACACCATTTATAAGACAAGGAAGTTGTTAAATGCTAAAAATACCTGAACAAATATTTATTTATTTAACTACACTTGCTTCAAATGACTTCTTCCGCTCTGAGTGGAGCGGAAGGGCGTGTCAGACTCTTACTGACTAAAACCCATCCGTGTTCCTTCTAAAGCCCTTAGCGTTCCAGGGCCGCGGTGACTCTTTCGAACAAATTCTGCAACCCTAGCAGGAACAACACTTGCTTACTGCTGTCTCGGTCGTAGAAAGCTGGAATTTGGCATATACATAGGTTCCTTGGGGAGTGTAGGGGAACAATAAGAGAGGATTTCCAAATATAAAAAAACGGGATATTCGCGTACAAGGTCGCGGGCAAAAGCTAGTGAGTCCATAAGATATATGATATTTATCTATCTATTCGATCAACAGATGGCCAGCAACTACCAAGGCAACGCGCGTACAACCACGACCTTCCGCACCAAACTCAGCAGGTTCATTGCCACCTATAAAGTGGGGAGAGCAGCCCAAGAAACCACGGCTCTCATAGAACCACCCTTCTCCAAAAGTACGGAAGAAGAAGAAATTGAGGAGATAGTACCAGTCACTACCACCACCGCTACCCAAAATACCACGCAGCCGACTGAAGCTGTCGGCTTGCGATTGCGCACTCCTCGTTATGACTCCCGAGCTTCCCCCATGACGCCTCCTCGGAACAAGATCAAAGGAGACAGTCATTCGGTTGGGGATTGGAGTATTGATTTAAGTTAATAAAAGCGAGATTCTGATATGGTTTTTCTTGAGCGATTTCTATATGTCTTGATTTTGAAGTAAGTTTAATATCGTTGGTCCAGATGTCGCAATTATTTCTATTGCATGCATATGGTTTGTTTGATGATAATGTTGGGTTCGATTCCCAAGTTCGGGCATAGTGGTGAATTCTTCAGTTACAGCCCGAACACTAAGTTTGTGCCCAATTTGTGGCAATCGGCTAGGACTAAAGCGTACTCTATGTCTTGTTGAAGGACACTTCCTCCATTACAACCATTGAATCGCACTGCTTAGTGCGATCTTGTCGACGTAAATCGAGTTTTTTTTGTTACACTTCAGTATCAAGACCTGAACCATTTTTCAAACACAGAACGCATGTCCATATATCTTATTGCCCACGCCATACATAGGGTGGTCACGTCCCGTTTTTTTCGCACCTGCCATAAACACTTCGTGGATGTTTCAGGCAGTTACAATTCAGTGCTGGTGTTACCGGCAGATGACGCACAGTGCGTTATCGGGCCTTTATAACACTTTATGGTACGTGGAACGTGACGTAGGTTTATGAGTAAGCTGGGTTTTTGTGTGTTTGGATTTTTATGTGTTTTTTGTTATATAGGTACTCGTAGGAACTAGATAAATGTTTTTCATGGTGGGTACTAGAAAAATGGGAACGCGTTTCTGTCAAGCTCTGAATTTATTGCTAGAGTGGTGCATGATGCAGCTGTGTTTGTGGGAAGCTATGAAATAAGTCAATAAACAAACTTAACTTCATCAAAGGATACTCTTTTGGTTATGTATAGTAGAACGATAAACCTAATAATAATTACCAAATGGTGTTTTAGAATTATTCTGAAAACGCTGGTTGCAATTGCAACAGTCCAGACAATTTCTTGACTCTTTATATGCATAACCATTTTAAGGATGATTATAAATATAGTGCAGTGTATATAGTACAGTGGGAATGCTATATATGTAGATACTGTTGGGATGCTGAACTCATCTTTTTGAGAAATAATGTTTTACAGGGCATGCCTATTGGCTCAAGATGTTTTTCTTCACCATTTCTCATTCTACTATACATAATATATAAAGTATTTTCCAATATTTCTGTGATTTGGATGACACAGTCAATCAAACACAATTGAGTTTCTCTGTAATAAAAGGATTTATTTAAAATCGAAATGGTAATTTACATTAAATAAGTGGTTAGTAACAAAACCTTACATACCTGTAATAAAAGAAACGACATTTAATGTTATCCTTATCAATCACAATGTCTGTTCCTAAACCACAACTTAGCAAATTATACTTCTTTGTACTTAAATAACAAAATAACAATGGTATTACTATGGAGGTTATATCATAGACATAATGTCTATGATGTCTTTACCATAGATTACAAAAACTATTTGTCGCGCGATGACGTTTGTTGCGCGGGAAATTTTAAATTAAAGGAAATGATCGTTTTCTTTACATACACATTAAAATAAGTATGCCTTAAGAACAGGGCACATCCACAATTGTAAACGTAGAACAATACAATTCAGCTTAGATATGTTAAGTATAATTGAGAGTGTGACCTTTCGCCCACATTCGAGCTTATAATACGAGTGCGCCACGAGACTAAATTGTTTCTTTCGTTGTATTTACTTTTAATTTAGTAATTGTTTTTTTATTATTTAATATGGGTTTGCTCTTGACTCTAGTCTAGGTCATAGATGACAGAGACAAAGTCGACGATGCAGCGAGCTTACTCAGAAGAAGCCTGTTCACTCTAATTTTGAAGAGATTAGGGTTGAATGCGTTCGGAAACACAGACGCAGGCAGAGAGTTCCACTCCTTTGCTGTGCGCATTATAAAAGACGTTTGGAAACGTTTAGTGCGAATTGGTGGAATAGCAACAAGGTAAACTTATAAATAAGATGGAACTTTTTCCTTATTGTTATGAGCTACACTGCGATCGCCAAACCGCCTGCCAAGCGTGTAGATTATGGCAACCCCCTCCTTGAGGGAGGCCTATGTCCAGCAGAGGACGTCTTTCGGCTGATATGATGATGATGATGACGTTGTCCAGACCCACGCTATATGAGTCTGTTTTATTTAGAAATCACTCTTAAAAATTACTCCCCGAAAGGGTGGGGACCTAGTTGTATTTTCTATCTATGTAGCTTCCTATGTAGATTTTCTCTTTTTTTCAAGTTATGTCCAAACTCAACAAAGCCCATATTATAGAGGACAAGTCTATTGCCGTCAACCTACCACAAATCCAGATTTCGGCCTTTGCATATCATTTTCTACTACTTAGACTACATCAATGCCTTTTTTAGGGTTCCGTACCCAAAGGGTAAATCAGGACCCTATTACTAAGATTCCTCTGTCCGTCTGTCTGTCCGTCTTCCGTCTGTCCGTCACCGGGCTGTATCTCATGAACCGTGATAGTTGGACAGTTGAAATTTTCACAGATGACGTATTTCAGATGCCGCTATAAGAAAAAATACAACAAAAATGAATAAAATAAATATTTAAGGGGGGCTCCCATACAACAAACCTGACTTTTTTTTGGTCGTTTTTCTCGATATTGATAACGGCAACAGGTAGAGGCCTGAAATATGCACAGAATATTTAGTTATATATTCATTTTAAAAATCAATAATTAAATAAAAAAAATGTTTAAGAGGGGCTCCCATACAATAGACGTGATTTTTTTGCCGTTTTTATAGATAACGGTACAGAACCCTTCGTGCGCGAGTTCGACACGCACTTGTATCGAACTGAGTTACCCCTAAATTCCAAGTAAAGAACTCCATCTCGAATCATTAAATTATCATTAATAGCACTCATACCTTGTTATTTATCTACTACAAGGTTTTTCCGTTGTCATAGCGACTAAGTTGAGTAGAGGTCCTTCAAACTAACTTGAAATTGGGGTCCTTACTTCTGTCCACGCTTTTAAAAGCCCTGGTATTCCCGCTCAAAAACCTTTTCTCCCACAATATAAACGTTCGTACTTTGAGCGCCGTTTCTTAGCAAGTCGTGACAAATGCGGGCACTAAATCCTCTCCTAATATACCGCGGTTCAGACGTATGGCACCATTACGACGTATGGCACCATTACTGTACCGCCACTCTGTGACACTATTCGTTAGACCCGTTGTATGGGCGCGAGTCCTTCAAAATGGCGTATTTTTGACGTCACATTTTAGGCTAGGTCCTTGAATCATCTCGTTGGTTTGATCAGGACTATTAGTTAAGTGGTTTAGGTTGCATGATATTTACAATAAAACCAAATGTTTATTATTTAATTTTTGGCCTTTTATATGCCATTGTAAGGAAGAAGCTTTCCCTTACGCTGCAGTAGCATTGGCTTACTTCTGTCTAACTTTTTATTCTGTAAATACAAATACTAAGCATTTTATGATGATCGAAAAAGCAATTATTCTCTAGGTTTAAAATTAATAGAAACAATTATTCTGTGTAGTTGCATTTAAATAACGGAACATGTAAGCAATCCATTAGAAATAAAAAATGATTTACATTTATATTGTAACCATTGAAGCATAGTCGTTAATTCTAATGCATTGTGCTTACTTTATTTAAAAATGTCGCCCGCGGCTCCTCCCGCATTAATGTCGAAAACTATCCCAAGGGAACATACTTCCAGGATGAAAAGTAGCCTATGTGTTATTCCAGACTATAATCTACCTCTGTGCCAAATTTCATCAAAATCCATTCAGTTGGTTTTGCGTGAAAGAGTAACAAACATCCATCCATCCATCCATACTTGCAAACTTTCGCGTTTATAATATTAGTAGGATATATAGCTAGTTAGGAGACCAATGGCACGTCCTATCAGTAGGAGCATTTTAAGCCCAGCTGAGGTAAGCCCTGAATTTCTTCTAAGGGGCTCGGCAGACCACACTATGAATCACCCCAAAAACAAAATATCACAAAAAACTGATGCCTTCAACCGAGATTAAACCTCAAAGACAGGAAAAAACGAGAACTCTCAGCGGAGCTATGTCAAAGGAAACGTGTTTTTTTTTGCTTTACAGCGTTATCGGCGATCCCGACGTGTTTCCTCGTCAAACACGTCGCGGCTGCCGCAGTGTCAAGTCTTGTATATTGTATGCACATTTGCACAACCCACAGCTAAAGATGACCCTTCATATAACGCCGGCGATTTTTGGATTTGCCCATAATCACGGCAATTATGCTGAGCAAATGACCGATTCTTGCTCGGATGCGACGCACAACTTGAATTTATGTATATTTTCTACAATTACTTTCTGTCTAAAATGTTTATTGTTGTTTTGTTTTCTTGTTGTAGCTGTCAGTCAGTCGGGCGTCATGCCATGGACAACTGCTGAACTTTGTTCTGTTTGTCTGTGGTGTGCTGGTGTGACCAGAGACACGTTTAGGTTAATGTCCGGTCCAGACATGGGCTGGCAGTGATGTGTTATTTTTCAGTTTTTATTTATTTTAGTTATAATTATTGTAGTTGATAAGTTTTTATTGTTCTGTGCGTTTTTTCCGGCAGAATAAATTGATTTTCTTTCTTTTCTTTCTTTCTATAACACCATATAATGATTTCATTATCTTTAGTTTCTAGTATAAAAAGTCGCTGTCTGCCACTGTATGTTTATCAGCTTACGTCTTCTAAACCACGCAAAGGATTAGGACATCCTTTTCACTAATATAAAGAGCGATAAACGACGATTGTGAGTATGAGTTGCATCCATGCGAAGCTGGGGCGGGTCGGTATATGATGGCAAATCCAATAGTGTGGGTTTTAATTAAAATTGTAAACGAAAAATCGTTCTAAACCAGTCAGCATCAGACTGCCGCCCATAATATTCTACTGGAATACAAACATTTTATATTGCTATCTTTCACCCTACACATAAAAACAGACAAACAAAAGAAATAACCACGTTTATTGCGAGCCTCAACATCTTTACAGACCTTCGATGACCAAAGATACAAGAAAAACCTCTTTAAGAACCAACTCGCGTGTCCGAAGAACATACAGCCCATCATTTTTGGAATTATTTACGTTGCTAGCCCCCCCACTACTTGCGCTATAGTAAGGTCATGCAGGTCAGTATAGCTGCCGAAGTAACATGTTAGTGTAGGGTATGGACGTGACTGACAAACGTAATGATGTAGTCTAAGGGTTCAAATAGGTCAGCTGTGTTTTGTTTATCTATCTATAGGATGTTTTTTTTTATTTGTGGGTAATCTTTCAGTGGTGACACTATTATGGAGTTTATTAACATCGTTGGCTCTGGGGTCAACACAGAAATATAATAATTGAGTTTGAGCTGAGTTTCAAAATCACTTATTATAAAACAAAGGAACAAAGGCCCCCGTCGCGTTTGTCTGTTTGTTCGTGATAAACTCAAGAACTACTGAACGGATTTTCATTCGGTTTTCTCCAATGGATGGGGTTATTAATGAAGAAGGCTTAGGTGTATACATTCGTCCCGAAATACCTAGGAGAACGGAAAAATGGCATGCGCATACGTAACTGCGGGAAAAAGCTAGTAATAAATAAAATAATAAAGTTCCCCCCCCCCTCTTAAAGTTGATTTTTACAAAAATTGTTTTGGAATTTTTGTCCGTTATGAAGTTAACTTGTCAGCTTTGTAGACTTAGGCTATATTTGCCCCCGCTAAAAAAATAAGGCGTTGAAAATAATAAGTCAGGAGTGGTATTGTAACTTTAGATGAACAGTTTAATACATTTTTACAAAATTCTACAAAATGAAGGGGACAGCAGATTTTGGATTGCGATTTTAGAGTTATTAAATGTTTTGTTTATAAATATAGACCAACAGAAAACAATTCAGAGCCCATCTAATTTATGAAAGTATTTTTCACCCTTAAAACATTGACAAAGCCACCCTGGACAGCGAATCGAAGGCGGAATAAATAAACCTTGTTGGCAGCGACTTTTTTCATTTACGTTTTTAGAAACCTTTTAAAGGTAAAAGTTTGAAATATTCTATTTCTATAAATGGCCAATTTTTTTTTTCTTAAATCGTGCTAAATAAGCATGAAGTGACAAAAAGGTTTTTTTTTGTCACTTAAAAACCATTCAAGACTTTAGAGAAAATCTTAAAGCGAGCTAGAAATAAATTAACGTCTTCGAAATTTGACATTCAGACATTCGACATCGACTTTTTATAGAATATTGACCTAAAATTAAACAATCTCAACAATTCGTCACCATTTCGCAAATCAGATCGGACTTAATTAAGTAATTGGACAACAGTAATTGGACTTTGGATATTCAAATACTCGTATAAACATTATTCACTTTTCAACCATTTTTTTTGTGATATCTATTTTTTTACCAAAATTAAATAGATAAAATATTTGGTATGTCCAATGAACATGCGATATTATTTGTGTTGTTTGTAATTCATATAACAGCTGGTGAGAAGTGGAGTAAGTACTGTTCAGCATAAAGTGAACTTCCAAGGCTCAGTTTGAATTGACCTTTTTTACCTTGAAATCACGTGTTCTGTAAGGCGTGAGACGTAAAAGAATAACACCATCCCATCACTTCCCGTGGGTGTTGTAAGGGGCGACTAAGGGACTCACCAGAGAATGGGCAGCAGCATTCTCTGTGCATTGGAACAGCTACACTGCGATCGCCAACCCGCCTGCCATTATGGCCCACCTGGGGGAGGCCTGTGTCCAGCAGTGGACATCTTTCGGCTGATATGATGATGATGATGATGAACGTGATAAACCTAATACGCAATAATCTCGAAAGATAAATTCACAGCTTAGTACTATCCTTACAAAGTATTAACATTATTGAAACCTATTGGTTCTTACATATTTTTATTCAAATAAAGTGACAAACATGCTGTTACCGTATCGAATGTTTTGCAATATGCAGTTAATTCTACTTATCTTCCGTTATAAAATTGACACTTCGTAAACAAGTTGGTTTCAAGTTTATATTGCTATTGGGTTAAACAGAAAACCAGAAGGAAACAAATAAAGTTAGTGTCTAGTTGCTTTATGCAAGCTTTATATTTGAAACCGGAAAATAGCAAACTCCGTAATATTATAAAATAACTTGAGAGATTGTAAACTCTCGATAAATTGTCAACTGAACATTTGGAATATTATTTTAGGCATCAAAATTTGAAAGTGTATAATTTCGCGAAGTCAGTCCGAGAAATTTATACTCAAGTTATTTTATAATCTTACGGAGTTTGCTATTTTCCGGTGACATAATATTCATTTACTACGTCCGTATGTGTGTCCGGTTGGATTTTTTTTGCTGTTTTTTAAAGTATACCTACATAAATAAAATTATAGTCGGGGATATTGCAATAGTGGAATACCTCGTAAATGAATTCAGTACGATTTGAAAACTACTAATAATACAGCCTATTTTGATCTAAAAACAAACGATCAATCCCTTCCGTAACAACTCGGTATAGTAACAGTGCCATTAAAATCTATAAGGTAAATTAAAAAAAAAATACTGTCAAACGAAGAAGTGTTTTTCTTTCTCCGATAAAATTGTCTGTTAGGCATTCACGCGGTATTTACCAATGCTCGTTTCGAACCGTTGCATTGCACTAAACTCGACGATGTCTGAAACGAATACACTTAGCTCTAAAAACTGACGTCCCAACTCAAGCTCCACTTGTACCAAAAACACAGCATAAAGCTTCCAGCAAAATATTTTTATCTCAAAAAAATGTGAGTCAGACACTCCAGTAAAGTGCTGTCAAAAAATGCCACAGTGCAACGTTCTCGTTCATAAAACCGACGGCGCATTCGTCATGGTCTAACTGTCTGCGGCAGGTGCATTATTGTTAAAGTGCAGTGTTCCTGTGTCGTGATTGGTCGGGTTCTAGGGATCCTCGCGCGGGCCGTCTGTCACACCGAAGCGTAACTCATGAATATTTGATACATGAAGGCTTTTGTGTAAAGTGCGGTTCGTAGCGAAGTTTGAAACAATAGGGTTGTTGTAATAGGGTTATTTTATGTTTTCAAGCATGGATGTTGAACAATAACAAGTCTTTAGAAACATATGTCCTCTTAAGTGTTACCATTAAAGCATAAATAAGTTTTTTAAGTGATTACTTATTTAGGCGCGTTGAGCACTTTTTGGGTGAACAAAAATCATGGAACTAGCGTCATCGTCACCGAACACTTTCCATGAGCTATATGTATACTGTGTATATATGTGTACTTTCTGGGTGAATAAAAATCATGGAACTCGCGTCATCGTCACCGAACGCTTTAGCTTTCGTTTAGTTTTTATTTATATTGGCAGTCTCCAAAGACTGTCACGCATGATTTTTTTCTTCTGAATGTATGAAGTATTTAGTCTACACAAACTGTCTATGGAAATCCATTCTGGTAAGCGCTATACTAAAAATTTAACTTAATTTGTCCCAACTCTTGTCTCCAATCTGTCTTTGATTAAGTTGCTCCCACGCTAGGAGCATTCGTAACATTCCAGATTTGATTTTGAGCATTAGATTACAGTACTGCCTCCCTGAGTGACGAGCATTCGCTTGTAATATAACAATTCAAATTCGATGTTAGCATTTGGCTGTAGCTAAATTAGTTGGTTTCACAATTTCATACGAAGCAGTCGTTGTGTTGAGTGCGGCAATGTTAATTCGGCTTTGTTATTTTCGTTCAAAAAATAAACAGAAGAAACGATATTGTTTGTACATTTTCTTTCAAAATCGTGCGCCATAATGTTACAAGTTGTACCAAAATGTTACAGTATACATTGTATCATTACAGCCCGTCTATTCTGACAACATCTCACTGAGTATACTTAGGTGAAGTGAGCATGAAGTCAGTAGCCATTTCAATTGATGCTAGGGGTTGACAACTTATTTGAAGCTTTCACCTGAGTTTACAGAATTGCACTGCTGTAACAGTCACACCGTGATAATATAGGTGAAGAAAACTTGAAATAAGTTATCAATACCTAAAACCAATTGAAATGACTGCTGACTCCATGCTCACTTCAGGTTTTCACGGTGACTTTTCAAAAGTTGTTCATATTGATACAGAATTGCACTGCTGTAACAGTCACACCGTGATAATATAGGTGAAGAAAACTTGAAATAAGTTATCAATACCTAAAACCAATTGAAATGACTGCTGACTCCATGCTCACTTCAGGTTTTCACGGTGACTTTTCAAAAGTTGTTCATATTGATACAGAATTGCACTGCTGTAACAGTCACACCGAGATAACATACGTGAAGAAAACTTAAAATAAGTTATCAATACCTAAAACCAATTGAAATGACTGCTGACTCCATGCTCACTTCAGGTTTTCACGGTGACTTTTCAAAAGTTGTTCATATTGATACAGAATTGCACTGCTGTAACAGTCACACCGTGATAATATAGGTGAAGAAAACTTAAAATAAGTTATCAATACCTAGAACCAATTGAAATGACTGCTGACTCCATGCTCACTTCAGTTTTTCACGGTGACTTTTCAAAAGTTGTTCATATTGATAAAATTTTGCATTGCCCCTTTTCAGGTTTTGCGTTCATTCTGTTACACGTCGCATATTTTCTTCCGTCTTCAAATGCAAAATTCTACCAACTCCCTCGTCGGTGTCACCGTATAACCCTACCGTCTCAGTGACAAATATGAGTTCATAACTCGGTGTAGCGACGGCGATGGCGACGTGCGGTGCTGCCATTAGTTGCCACTCAACCCTGTAATTGCTACTGCTGCTGTGGGGACGCGGCATGTGCTCGCGTGCCGGGTTAATTGTAGTCAATTACCAGAGGTAATATAGTGGTAGCTACTTTTCAGATGGACCTACCTGCATAAGTACTGTCTTGTGATACACGTAATAGTTCTGAGATAATCCAATTTCGACGTTTGTGAATAATTGGTAATCTTTACAGTTTTAATGTACATAAACACACGTCTTTTGCCCATGGGGTTGACAGAAAGTACAGAACGCCGCCTGTTGCGGTCCTTACACACTTGTTTTGCTTTCAAAAGTAAAGGAATTTAATTTAATCAAAACAAGCACTTTTAAACTGTCGAGATTGTTTCCGTTCATGCATCAACCAATATATTCTGTAAACATCTTACCGTTAATATTTAGTGGAGTTAACTGTAGTGAACTGTAATTCCATTACGACTGAATGGATTGATGGATCACTTCATGTTTACCGTTATCACGATGAGATTTTACACAATAGTACTACTGGTCATACACGCATTCCGGTTGTGAGTACTACATGCGTATCTGATCTTTTTGGAGAACATCACTATTAAGCAATTAAATGAATTAAACTTTCCTATTTCATAAATAAAGAACAACAGTAAGCACCACAAAATTACTCTGACAACATTACATGGACCGAAACCAATTTATTATCCTACAAAACTCAAACAAAACCACAAATCGCAGATTAATATATAACACTGCGTTACCTAGGACTGAAATCACTAACGAAATGTATGAAAATTAATACCAATAACAAATAAATAGAATAATTTTCAAACTGGAATAATAATATCCAAACAAATATCCATCATTTTTATCTACAGTTTGAAAGTGCTTCACACCGGCAGCGGCGCTCGCCGGTTTGAAGCGGTTTGAACCAAATCCGAGTGGATACAACCAGTTATAACCGCGCGAACAATAAAAATGGCGGATTTATGTAACACTCGTAAAACAAGAGTGGTTTTAAAATTTTTAATGAAACGCGAGAGGTTTAGTGTCCGGTTCTGATTTATTTATGTTTGTAGCTGCAAGCTCTTGTTTCAAATAGGTTTATTGACTTAGATGTTACGAAGGGCAAAATGTCTTTACTTTTGTACCGAAATCAAAATATTAAGTTAATTTAACGAAGACCTTTTGGCGTTATCGTCATCATAATTTATTTTCATGAGATTTTTACCTAGTTAAACATACAGTGTCTATGTCATTTGGTTTTCAAAATCGATCAGTATAGCTTAGTGCCAATATTTTACATTTTAAAAGCACATATATATAGAATAATCTACTTTTAAACTACACTTGTTCGATGTTGAAATAATGGGTCCCACTAGAACCAAATTGAATTATAAACAACGCACTTAACTAGATTGAGTTTAACCTAAAGCATAATTGGCGAACATCCAGTATTAGTTCGGTTAAACTGGTATCAAACGCTTAGATCCGGCGCGAAGGGGTTTGATCCGGTTTCAGGCGGTGTAATCTAAATACAGTTTGTTAGGAGTTAAGGGCTTGGAATATTTGACCTGAGATATTGGTAGGCTCGTTGGTGAAGGTACCAAGGGTAATTTTAAGAGTGTGGAATTATTTTTATTGTGGTTTATGTGTAAGGGCGTAGGTTGTAAACGGCAATTTAACTCCGACTACAAAAGAAGGAGTGCTATAAGTTTTACGTGTGCATCTGTGTATCTGTCTGTGACATTGTAGCTCCTGAACGGGTGAACCGATTTTGATTTAGTTTATTTTTGTTAGAAAGGTTATTTAATCGAGAGTGTTCTTAGCTATGATTCAAAACAATCATTTCAGCCGTTTGAAGACCATCAGCTGTTTTCTAGTTGATGAAGGGATGGGATATGAGCAACTTCCACAGGTCTGATCGATGCGAAATTTTGTATTCTATTACTTCAATAGTATTGCAAGAACATGCTGCATGCTGCAGCATTAGGTCCACATTGCCATGTATGACCGGAGGTTTCCAGAATACACAGCTCCTCGTTTAGTTATAGCACAGGTATCATATTTGGACTCACTGGAATGGTTTCAATGAACAGGTTATAAGAAGATTAATAACGTTGACTTGATGCTGCAGCATGACCTGGAATCTGCAGGATACCTTCAGGTACGTACAGCAGATGCTTCGTGTTTGGGCTCATGTAAACGTTCTCCATGAAGAAGCTATAGGTACAAATATTTTGGCCGAAGCGTCATCGCGTAGGAGGACGGCTAATAAATAAAAGAATACTAAGTACCTAAATACGAAAAATTACGGTCTCCCAAGGCGACGACGCTTGGGCCAAAATATTTGTTCCTATAATATTAAACTACGAAATGAAACATTTTGTTTTTACTTTTTAGAGTAGGTCATTAAATTCGAGGGTTGCTTAAATTTTTAATGATTTTTTTTGCAATGAAAATCTAAATGTAGGTAAGTAAAGATGTTCTATGAGAGCAAAATAATGTAACTGTGATATTTTTAGACACAAGATGGACAAATCCTACACCGGAAAAAAAATCTGTCATTAAGCCGTTAAGAGGTTTCATACTCCTTAAAAATGACTCTTTCAACGCCTGTCAAAAGGCGCACTCTCTGAACATTAGCTACACGTAATGGCCAGCCTCGTAACTTATCTTTTAATAGCTTTTTTCAGGGCGACCTTTCCAGTATTTTACTATCTTTTTCCGGCACGTTAAAAAAGTGCTCATGTGAGGCAAGCTCAGCACTATAAACCGAAAATCTTCATGTGAAATCACAAATGTATTTTTGTCTGACAGTTACAACACAGACGAGAATAGAAGGTCGGCTCCATACGACCGGCTGACGTTTGAGATCGCCGCACGTACGAAAAAGCACGCACACATAGACACGCTTAACGTACAGCGAGTGCAAGCGCACTTGCGACCGGCTGACGTTTGAGATCGCCACACGTCACGTGCGAACACGCACGCACACATAGACACGCTTAACGTACAGCGAGTGCAAGCTCACTCGCGACCGGCTGACGTTTGAGATCGCCACACGTCACGTGCGAACACGCACGCACACATAGACACGCTTAACGTACAGCGAGTGCAAGCTCACTCGCGACCGGCTGACGTTTGAGATCGCCACACGGACGTGTCTATGTGTGCCAACGACTGTTTTCGCTTGTTGTATGGAACTAACTATCTGTTTAATTTAGTGTTCGTTTCACTTCTAAAAAAACCTTCATTTATAATGAGTCTAGTTGTGATCTGTATTTTAGTATCGTTTGCCTTTAGATGAATCGCGGAATTTCAAGAAATAAATACATATCATTAGGATTTGACTCAGGTTATTTCAGAAGCATAATGTGGTTTTAAAGAATACAGATTTAGTAAGTATGTTCTAAAACAATTTAGTATTCAATAATTTCAATGACATTTCTTTGCAAATGTCAAACTTCAAAAATAACTTTCAAATTGTCAGCACAAAGCCATAGGCAAAATCAAAATTAAAAGGCACTTTTAAACGTCATCATTTTCTGTTAAAGAATATGTATACAAATAAAGTGACTCTACTGTCCATTCACAAAGGTAGATTCTTATAGAGAAGAGCGGACGAGAAACTCCATAGTTACTCTTTTCAAATAAAAGCAACTTTAAACCTTACAAATAAGAACGGCTTTTGTAGTTCAAATGACGTGCAGTTAACTGTACCCACTTACTTGGCCATCCAACATTCAGGGCTGCTACATAAACAATGCGGCAGGGAAGTGAGCCACTCGCGTTACGTACTTACCTGAAATGAGAAAAGTTCACGTCATTTACAAGTAATGAGTTGTGGAGGGCTGCTTACCCCTCTTTAGGTTAGCTTTGTTAGGTCCGGCAGGAAATGAGAACTCTTTGAGAGGGAAATGATGAAAAAGAGTTATAAATAAAAAATATTGTGCAAGTATAACAGGTCGATCTTTGTCGTTAAACAATGCTTGCCGAGGTTGGTCCGAGGATGGGTGACCATCTAAACAAGTGGTTCTTAACCGGTGGTTCGCGGACAACTGGTGGTCCCCGGCAGCACCTGAAGTGGTCCGCATCGCGTCCGGATATTTTCGCACAGATGAATAAATTGATACTTAAAATACAGGGGTCCGAAAAGAGAAAGTCATAGTCAATTTAAAAGATATATTTGAGACAGGAAGTGAATTAGTAATGTTTCTTTTTTCAAAGGTTCAAGAAAGTGCTACTTACTACGTAATTAATTCCTTTTACCCTAAAAAGTTGGTGGTCCATGGGAAGACAGATATCTTGTCAAATGGTCCCTTATTACTAAAAGGTTAAGAACTACTCTAAGCAAATCAAGATTCCCCATGCCTCGAAAGGCACGTTAAGCCTAGAAATCTTGCTAGCGTTGTGGAATTTGTCCGAAAGAGTCACCGCTGCCCTGGAACGCAAAGGCTTTAGAAGGAACACGGATGGGTTTTAGTCAGTAAGAGTCTGACACGCCCTGTGTATGTGGGTTTGTATGTTTGTAAAGGCACCCACGATACAGGAGAAATTCATAGTGTGGGGCAACGATAAAAAAGTAGTCTTTCCACGTAAAATATCTGTAGGTATTTAACTGCATCCATTTAGTCTGACAGCCAACCCCAATCCAGTTGGGAAATGGCTAGTTAGATTGATAAGAGATAAGTTTCGTGTTTGGAAGAAAAAACCCAGCATTTTAATAGCAGCTGTTGACCAAGATGTCTGCTAATAGTTAGTTATTACTGCGTACTACTAAAGAAAATGTAACATTTTAAGATTTTTTTATGTTCTTCATTAATCGTCAGTATGCGGATATTCGTGTCATTCAGCGCGCATGCAGTAGATTTATTTAGAACTAGCTTTTGCCCGCGACTTCATACGCGCATATCCCGTTTTTTTTCCGCTCTCGTGTGGGCTATAGTCTTCCTCATGATTCTGTACTTCGGACTTGAAACCAATTTGTATCTGAATTTACACATAAAAATACACAATACAGTATTTACAATATTATAATAACATTTAAATTTTATAAATTAAATCAACAATTACCAATAATTTTACTTTTTTTTAAATAGCTTTCGACAATTACATAAAACAATATGGTCGACTCCTTAAAATTTAAAACAAAAACAATAAAATAATTCAATAAAATTACAGTTCTTCCACAGCATATAGACACTTATTCAATAGGAATTCCTTTAGTTTTATTTTGAAAGCGCTATTGTAGACAACACTTTTTATTTCTAAAGGCAATCTGTTGAATAATTTTACGGACTGGTAACGTGGACTGTGTTTGACAATTCTTAGGTTCTGATTAGCAACATTTTTGGACTTCAAGTCCAGTCTACGGGTGCCTTCCCTTATCTAATAATCAAGACCTATTCGTTCAACTATCAACAGTAGTCCTATTTTTAGTATTCAGATGGCGTTGCGAGTATATGAATTCCGTGTGTCGTGATGTTTTACTTCTTGAACACTTTAAATTCGGATATCTTTTGATAGAGTAGACCGATTGCAATGAAACATTAAACTAAATGATACGTCAAGTTTCGTACATTTTTTATGTACAAAAGTTATCTACATTAGTTTTGTACATTTTATACATCACGTAAAATGTACGAAACACACACCAAACAGACAAAAATACCAAAAATGCTGTAAAAAAAACGATTTTTCAACAGATTTATTATATTTACAGATACAGAAGAAGATGTAGATAGATTGTAGTCACCTTGCTTATGTACTAACTTTCAAGTTTATAGTCAATAAGTATTTATTCCAAGCATCTCTAAAAATAATCTATAAATTGTTTATTGCAGAGCAGTTTCAATAAAATAATTTATTTGCTTGCAATAAAATAACACTCAAATGAAATGTACGCATAGTAAACTGTCAGACGATTGAAATTGATGCGAGTGGGGAATCGAACGTGGTACCCTAGGAGGTTGGGGCGAATGACACCGTCTCATCTTACAAGCAATTACCCTTTGTATAAGGTTAAATAAATTATATTGAGTTCAATACACAGCCAAATAATATTCAATTTGTATCTTTCACCTCTCTGAATACATTTCCAACAGCGCATTCACCAAGGCAAAGTCAAGATAATAAATGTCAGCCAGATCGAATTAAGTCACATTTGAATATCTAAATTGGCAGAAAAACTATAAATTGTAATAGGTAGTCTGTTTTAGTAGTGGAAACGGGAATTAGAGCTCTTTGTACTTTACCCGTACATAAAGTTTGTAGAAGGATTGTTGGACGTCAGGTGACCGATCCTAAACTACATGTTTCATCGTCCACAAAAAAACATTAATCTGTTAAATCTTCCTCAATTCTAAAAGTCATCCGGATTGACACCCGACCAATTCCTCGTAACAAACCTAAAAAATCTTCTACAAAATGAAACCCGAACTCCAATATAATTCCCTGTAATACAGAACCACTTCCAGTTCACATTCACTTAAATCCTCTCTTCCTAACGCGACATTTCTTGTCTACCAAAAACCAACACCACAGAATAGATAGGAAAGTGCGATAAGCGGTTGGTCTCGGCTGATATTTATATAATCTTTGACAGTCGATACGAGCAACTAGAAGCCAAAAAACTTTACGCAATTCTTACCAAAGGTCTGTGTAACCCACTTATACGACTTCAACTTAACCAGCTACAATGTTGTGAAGGAATTATATTCAGTTACACCAGGATATACTGGAAGCCGATTGTCGACTTCAACAGGCGACTGGAAAAGGCAAGGCGAATAATGATGTATGAATTCGGCTTTCTGCACCTATCTACTCTGTGGCGTCAGTGTGTCAGTGTCGGTGCTCTCAAGTGTCGGCGTTACTTTACAACGTCTGTCGCTTTGTGAGACTGTTTGCGCAAGTGCTCGAAGAGGGAATGTGGAGAGAATAATGTACGAGAGGGTTTTGTTGGATGAGGGAGACCTTCAGCAGGCATTGTGGAAGTTTAAAATATAATTGGTGAGGGTGGTAAAGGTTTGGGACATGAATGCAGCATTGATCACTGGCAACTAATTTGTTCAATGTATTTTAGATTCCATTGACCTTTATGGAAAACACGAGCACAGACTGTATGGTTATAGAGGTATGCGGTACAGAGAGTAAAGGCCCGCATACCTCCACTGAAAATGGGAGGATCCTCCGGCCAGACGGTTGTTGTGTCTGGTGAGCATTGCCCCATAGTTAATATTTGGACTGTTGTATATGTTCAAATCACACGGAGAACTTTGCTTGCGCGATGCAGGATTTGGCATGGCACTGCGGTTCTTTTTGTTGCCGTACAAATTTCGTTTCTTAGTTTTTCATGTTTTTTTTTTCATTGATGAGCGAGACATTCACGATTTCTGATCATGTAGCGGCTACATGATCAGAAATCGCCAATGTTTCGCTCGATGGAGTCTGTGTTTCCTGATAGCTACAACCTAGGGAGTGAATAGGTTACTACTAGGCAAGCGACAACATCATCGCTTCGCTCATAGTGGCCAAAGGCTGGATAATAATTTAAAAATTAGGTGTTGCTTTTGCCAGAAAAATGTTCAAGACACAAGACCAATGAAGGATAACAACCATCGCCGATATATACCACCTAGAAGTTAGTTAGCTAGAGTTCTGGCCACCCCAATCAAGCCATTTTCAAAACCTGCTTTATTTCTATCAAACAGGCATCTTAAATCTTTCTCCCTAACAAAAATTCATTCCACCCAGGTTCTTTAACGTCTCTTCGTATTTACCTCTCTCCTGAATTAGTAACCACTCGTAACACACTTATATAAGCGCGACGCTCCGTAAGCGAGTTACCAGCAGGACTTCGTAAGTAAGTTAAGGGAGCAACCACATTATGACGACACGTACAAGTTTGGTGTAGAATCTACATGTTTGAGGTCGGTGTGGTGGTTTTGAGCGGTTTGTTAGTGTCCGTGGATATCAGTCAGGGAATTTGATTGGTAGGGATATTAATCAACTACTTCAGTAAACTATACTAATGCGAAAGTAACTCTGCTTGTCGGTCTGTATGTTTATACCTTATCACGTCTAAAAAATTGGTTTCGATATGGAAAACAATGTGATATTGCGAGATATTATTATTTTATATTGCTTGCCAAGGTTGGTCTGTGGATGGGTGACCATCTTAACTTACCGAGTTTCCTCCGTGCCTCGGAAAGCACGTTAAGCCGTTGATCCCGGCTGTCATTTGTAAATCTTTGGCAGTCGTTACGGATTGTCAGAAGCCAGTAAATCTGACACTAGTCTTGCCAAGGAGTACTGTGTTACCCAGGTTAATGGGTTATGGAGGTCTGGTAGGCAGCCGCTCCACTCCAAATACTGGTATTCAGCTGAATCCGGTTTGACTGGAAGCCGACCCCAATATAGTTGGGAAAAAAAGGCAGATGATGATCGCGAGACATTCCTTTTATAGTTTTACATCGTTGGTTTATGCTAAATCAACTCTATCATGCACAAATACCATCAGGCCTTGAATATCTATTTAATCCATTTAACAGGCCATAAATTCTATTCAGTATCTGCAAACGCGCTGAAGTGGTTACAACTTATTTATCTAAAGCAATAATGAAACAAATAAATGGTGTTAGTAGGAAGTGGAGATACTTCACGGTTTACTTACCATTCATAGTGGTGATGCTTTAGCATTTTAATTAAATTTTCGAGGAACAAGTGAACTTTTATTTACTCTATTCTGTCCTTATTATTCTTTCCACTACGAAGTATCTTCATACACTAAGTTTTATCACAACTATTTATTTATTTAGGGACAACAAACAATAAGTAAACATAAGTTAGAACTTAACAATAGACGTAACAAAAACACTCCACACAACCTTATCCACATATTACTATCCTATTTATCTTGTAAATTTGAGTATTTATTACATATTTATATTGTATGTTTAGTTTATATTTTCGTTTTATATATTTAAATGTTTGTATGTATTAATTAAATATCAATCGCTTTTTATTCACCATGTTGGACCTACCACCATTGGTCTGCATCACCCAAAGGTTGACTGGTAGAGAATGCCTATGGCATTAAGTCCGCCTCTGTACATTTGTGTGCGTAAAGTGTTAATAAATAAATAAATACTAAACAGATCTACTAGTTGTTAGAAATAATGATACAAAAATAAATAGAATAAAAGTAAGTAAACATTACTTAAATATGTTAAATTTGGCTTCAAGTTGCTATACTAGAATTAAAGTCTTCATGGAGAATCTGAACAGCCAAAAACATTTGCTAAACATATCAGATGTTTATGAATTGGGTGTTTGGAATTAAGAACTTGTCAAACCATACTTGAATGCCAATTTCTGACCGATTTTCAGGAAAAAAAGATTTTGTCAATTCTCAAATAACTATTAAGATTTAGGAATACCTAACTCCAAGCTCAAAGCTTAACGTTCTTAACGATAGTCGATGTCGTGACTCGTTCATGACGTGAGTGCTATCGTAAATTCTACCGTTCTTTTTCTGGTCGTTTTATGTGAGACGTACAGAAACGACATTTTAGGGTTCGTTTTCATGTATACGAGTATTGCCTTTTAGCGACCAGTCCGTCTTTCAGAACAGTCGAATGATGATCGTTCATACATGCGGCAATTTTTCCTCCTCAGAGAATACCTCAGAGAATGGGCAGCAGCATTCTCTGTGCATTGCAACAGCTACACTGCGATCGCCAACCCGCCTGCCAAGCGTGGGGATTATTTTGAGGTTGGCCTATGTCCAGCAGTGGATCTCTTTCGGCTGATATGATTTTTTTTTTAAATTTAATATGGGTTTGCTCTTGACTCTAGTCTAGGTCATAGATGACAGAGACAAAGTCGACAATAGAGCGAGCTTACCCAGAAGAAGCCTGTTCACTCTAATTTTGAAGAGATTAGGGTTGTATGCGTTCGGAAACACAGACGCAGGCAGAGAGTTCCACTCCTTTGCTGTGCGCATTATAAAAGACGTTTGGAAACGTTTTGTACGAATTGGTGGAATAGCAACAAGGTAGGGATGGTAACTTGCATTGCGTCTAGATGTCCGATGGTAGAAGGGGGCCGGTGGGATGAGGTCGTGGAGTTCCTGGACACTCATGATTATGATGATGATGATATAACTTTTGTTTTCTATAAACTAAGTATTAAACAAACGGTTGAGACCCCCCTGTTTCATACTTACTCACTGTCTATCCCTTGCCAGCCAGCACTTTGAAAAGCATTGTGTTTCTTCATTAACCAAACAAAATGCATCAACTTTTTAATTTTATTAGTATGAAAATATAGGAATGGAGAGGGCACCCGTGTTTATACACATACTCGTACTTGTACACTAAGCATAATATCTCCTGCGCTCTTGGCTTAAGACGTAGCATTGAAAGGCCTTCCACAAGGTGGACCGATGACCTGGTGAGGGTTGCGGGTAGCCGGTGCATGAGAGACGCGCAGGATCGGTTATTGTGGCGAAACTTGGGGAGGCCTATGTCCAGCAGTGGACGTCTTTTGACTGATATGATGATGACTTGGCCTATCCCTCACATTTGAAATTGGCCACCATTGGATGTGAAGAGGTAACAAATAACAGATATTATAATTGTGAAAGTAACTTTGTCTTTCTTTCACAATCACAATATTTACATTTTTATTTATATTTTTTGAAATTTATATGTTAGCTTATATATGTATTTTATTTGTGTATTCTTTCCGAAACAAAATTATATTTTAATTTATTTTTTTTTTTGTTAACCTACCACAGTGTAGTATTTTTAACCCAAAGGTTGACTGGTAGAGAATGCCTTGATGCATTAAATCCGCCCATGTACCACTATTGTACATTAAGTTTAAATAAATAAATAATAATATTTAATATGGATTAGCTGTATTTTAAAGCAGAATAAAGTATTCAGGCTGTCAAATAGAATTATAGCCTCACAAAGAAAATTAGGCTAAATGTTTTATTGTGGGTTAAAAGTAATGGGTCCTTTTTACTCAGCTAGGTTTCAAAAGCGTGACTGTATGTGTCTGGAATAAATTGAACCGTCTGTTTCGTTACAATGGAGATAGCTATCATCTCTAAATAAATAACCATCAAGGGCACAGGTTCGTAGAACCTTGATCTGCATTTTTCATCACATCATCTATTTGGTACATAAGTAAGTAGGTGCTCATGGGAAATGCGGGCATGAATAACGGTCAGAAGCTTTACACAGTATGTTTATAATTACATACGTAAACTGACGCTTTTTGACAATGGGAGTTGACAGAAACGCGATCCTAACATACTTCTATTGCTTCTTTTACGTTCATACACTCGCTTGTTGTGAGTACCTGGTCTTTCTGAAGAAGGTCACATAACATTTTTTATTACAAGATTGCAAAGACACATTCTTAATACCATTTACTACTAAAAGTGGATGATAATAAAGATGTTCACTTTAGAAAGATTGGTTACTAAATTGTAGTAACTAAATAAGTAATGATGCGTTTATACGGGCAATTTTTTGAGCAATTGTTGCACGGCAACATGCATGATTTATTTGGAGTAATTAGTGGAGCAATGTGGAGCAACTTCAATAAAATGCGGCAATATTGCTTCTAATTCCTGCGGACGGCAAGCTTTGAGTGGCTCGCTGTCCGATCACCACCAGGCCTGGGTTGATGGCGCGTTGTGTTTCATGCGCGCCTCAAAGAGATGTCAGCATAGGATTCGGGGCCCGCTGGGGCCAGAGCCTGCAAGGGTTGTGGAATTTGTTCGGAAGAGTCACCGCGACCCCGGAACGCAAAGGGCTTTAGAAAGAACACGGATTGGTTTTAGTCAGTAAGAGTCTGACACGCCCTTCCACTCCACCCAGAGCGGAAGAAGTCATTTGATGATTTCACAACCTTAAAAAAAAAAACACGCGTGATCAATCTGGAGTAATTAGTGGAACAATGTGGAGCAACTTCAATAAAATGCGGCAATTGTTTTGGCAATATTGTTTTGTAATTGCTCCATATATATTATAGTAGGTGCCAGATAAATGTGGAATAAAGTATATTGACCTTTCCCTAATAACTGCTCATAGGTACCTGAACAATTAAATATGAATCGTTTTTCATTATTAGACCATGTTAAGGATCACGAGAGATGATGATTCGGGACAGTTTTGTGTCATTAATTCCGTTTTTCAAATTAACAATGTCAATAAATGTAGGTGGGTCAATGACCGATATTCCACGATTATCTGGCGCCTACTATACATGGTGTTTTGTTTTATTTTTAACTTACTCGAGTATTGTCTAGTTTCTTGTAGTTTCTTTACATCGCTCAATGTTGTCATTGCAAATCATTTCGCCAAATTGAAGCATGCTGCCGTTGCTGTAATTTTTTTGATATTTAATGACGTCACAATCGACCAGTATTGTAATTGACCAATTTTCATTGCCCTTGGTAACGTACTATAAGCTCTGATTAGCTTATCTAGCCTTGCCAAAACCTCTAATGCATAATTAGCAGACTACTTCCGTACCAAACCACTCAACGACACAAGACATTGTCGAGCCTACTTTCCGCAGAAGCCAATTTATATCCTTGATAAATAAATTCCTTTCAAGCCCAAAGAACGATTCCTACTTACAAAATGTAAATAAAACACCCTAAATTTTGCAGAGTCGCAAAGCGTATCACTGTGACCATGGCCTAAACTAACAGTAAATACTGCGAGGACGGCGCGCTAAGGAAGCGTTCACAGAGACAGACGGCGCGGTTTGCTAGTACAAATAAGTCGCTCGCTACGTTGTTAGCGTGTCTGTTTGTTTGCTGTAGTGTCGGTCGTGGCTAGTGTGTTTCGTTCTGTGCTAAGGACGGTTCTCGCTTTGGTTTATTTACTTTCTCGCCTAGCGTAACGTTGAAATTGCTTTGGAATCAAATGGAAAAAGTCAGTTTTTTTTTTTTTTTCAAAAGAGTGAATGAGTTTGTAACTTGTGATATATGTACATATTGATGTGTGACATCTTTACTGTCGCTTTGCTGCAATATTTGGGAGTGATGTCGTGGAATGGGACGGAAGTTTGTAACAGGAAGCCGAGGAAGCGCGCGCTATTTGATTTGACCAATGAGCGCGCACTATTCGATTTGACCAATGAGCGCGCGCAGTGGTCGAGTCTATCAGTTGGTACTTTTAATGTTAATGTTACTTTTTACCAAAGTGAGACGTCAGATGTAAAACATTCTATGCGACTACTGTAAGACTCCCTCGTTTTTATGAATAATAATGATACAAAATAAAATTGTTCCAGATGAAAATTTTCGTCTTGAATGAAGGCGAATCTATTAGAATTCCAACATATCTGCTTGTGTAAAAGTGTCAAAGTCCTCGTTTTTGTTGCCTCAAGTAGAACTAAAAACTACGATTCTATGAGAGTTCTGTCACTGACCCATTCCATAAACATGTAATAGTACACGAGGGCGTTACATGGATCCCAGTAAAATTTTCCATGTGGGATACTTGTTAAATATTTTTTTTGGGAAATGAGGCAGAATATTTTCGATCATAAAATTTCATCATCATCTTCCTGCCCTTATCCCATGTTACTTGGGGTCGGCGCAACACGTTTTTTTCTTCCATTCTGTCCTGTCAACCGTCACGCTATCACTAACTCCCTTTTCTTTCATATCACTCCTAATACAATCCATCCATCTTTTCTTTGGCCTTCCTCTCCCTGTCCATCCATCCACATTTGTTAACTCTTTTAGTTACGTGCATTTTATCCCTCATACCAAAAAAAAATCATCAAAAAATCATTATAAAATTTGATAGACCAAAAACCAACCAAAATTGGTAGCCATAACCTAAGTGAAGAAAATAATTACAACACGGAACCATCGAGGTCTCCCAAATTCCCTGTAAACTCAATTAATGCGCGAATCGAAGTAAAATTCAATTAAGTTTTTATTCGCCGCCAGCTTAGGATCATAATATTTTGCTAACGTTACCGATAATGTTTTTAAGCGCAAATGGATAACATTTTGTTTACAAGAAGCTGATTGGTTTAACTGTAGTAGGTAACAGAATTTAATTAAAAAGGAGTTAAGGTTTACAATAAAACAACAGTGAAAATCTTCTATCAAAATAACTATTACTTCCCATTTTTTGTAGCTTTTAAAATAAACATTTTCACGTAAAAACTTCGCACATTGTTTATACAATCTTCAACGAAAACGGGCGAATAAAATTTTCGCCTTTTTTCAAGCCATTTTATGATTTTTGTGTTTCTAGTTATACTAGAAACACAAAAATCTCGAACAAGCATTATGCTTAAAGGTCAAGTATCAAAATATTTAGTACACAAACTTTCAAGTTGTGTTCAAAGTGAAGCCCGAGGCAAATGATAATGTAAACCAAATAGCTGAAGAAAATGTTATAGTTCACCAACCTATTTCAGCACTAGGGTTCAAAATAGGGCACAAACAAATAAGATGTGGAGCTCGTGGCTAATACCAGCCGCACGGGTCGATTATCAAGGTTGAGCGATGGATGGGTGACCATTTGAACACACCGAGATTCCTCTGTGCCTCCGTGTACCCAGTTACTGGGTTGTAGAGGTCAGAAAGGCCTTCACTCCGTGTAACTCCATCCCGGTTACATTGAAAACAGACTCCAGCACAGTTCGGAAGAAGCCGAACAGATTGTGTGAGAGCCTAAGATACCTACAATAATAAGAACAGTCAAGGAAATTCATTGTCTATGTGTTGAATTTACTTGCTCACCATAAAACAAGGTCGCACACGCAAATAGTTAATAAAGTTAATAATAATTTAAATTTATTAATAAAGTTAATAATAATTTAAATTTATTAATAAAGTTAATAATAATTTTAATTCATTGCGAACTTCAGTAGACTCACTTTATTAATTTTATACTATTTTAACTGTAAACGATGACGTTCAAAAGTGCCGTTTAATGGCCTTATTGAAATACACGTTTGATATTGTAAAATTCTTTAACAATTGATTATTTTGAACATCATGAAATGAAGTTAGGATTTAAATTTTAAGTACGCTGTGCAACTTGGCATACTGTCCTGTGTTGTCACACTGAGATTTGCTGTAAAAAAATCCAATTTTGGGTTCCGCTCACCCTTGAACTTAATCTGTCCTACCAGATTTGTGTCTATATTTTGTGTGCAATAAAAAAAAGAAAAAAAAAGGAATAAAAAAATAAAGAAAAAGAATTGATAGAGTTCGGAACACCACGCTGCGCTCCAAAACAGGTATCATTGACGTGGGCAAAAAGGATGCCAGGCTGAAATGGGACTGGGCGGGTCACACCAGCCGCATGCATAGTGACCGCTGGGCAAAAGTCTCCACGCAATGGGTGCCAGAGGATGGACGGCATCGCCGAGGCCGGCCCAGAAAGCGGTGGCAAGATGATCTGGATGCACACCGCTAAAGCTGGTTCGAGGTGGCGCAAAAAAAGAATGTCTGGCAGGATATAGAGGAGACCTTTGCCCGAAAGTGGGACCCAATAGGAAAAAAAAAGAATAGGAGAACATAGAATTGAACTCAATAACCCATTGCCAACACTTCGGTTCCTATTGTCTGAATTTCCAACATGCAACTGACACGACAAGGATTTTGTATTTAAAACACAAACTCCAAACAACCAAGTTACAATCCAAATGAAGCTGCCCAAAGCACAAATAGCATGAACACAATTGTGTAGAAGTTATTGTATTCTGCTGTCTCACAGCTCGAGCTCAGTGAATTAATTTAAGTTATCCAGTGCTGGAATCGTTCTCATGGCTTTTGATTACCTAAAATACGACAGCTCGCTCCGTGGGGTTTATTTCTAGATCTTAGACAGTCTTTAACGGTCAGAAGTCAGAAAATCTGGCACCAGTCTTGCCAAGGGGTCTGGCGTTCTCTTCTTCATTTTGAGTTGATCCAGGTTAAATACTGGTACTCGGTTACATCCGGTTAGAGGAGCTCGTGGCTAAAGAATAACACCAGCACGGGTCGATCTTCAAGGTTAGGCAACATTTGCCGAGGTCGGTCTATGGATGGGTGACCATCTTAACATACCGAAACTCCTCCGTGCTTCGGAAAGCATGTTAAGCCGTTGCTCCCGGCTGTCATTTGTAGATCTTTGGTAGTCGTTACGGATTGTCAAAAGCCAGAAAATCGGACTCCAGTCTTGACAAGAACTAGGTTGTGGAGGTCTGATAGGCAGCCGCTCCATGAAAAATACTGGTATTCAGCTGAATCCGGTTAGATGGGAAGCCGACCACAGCATAGTTGGAAAAGGCGAGTGAGAATGAATCCGACAGAGATCGGACGTGAGAATCTCTCGTGTTTTAAATTGGGAGTGGGATTCGAGTGCTCAAAACTTATTTAAAGATCTATCAAGACGCTTATTTGACACTTCGCGTGACCCAAGGGCTGGCTTTTACCTTGGACAAAGGATAAGCACTGCCATACAACGTGGCAATGCTGCCAGCCTTTTGGGTACATTACCAGTGGCAGGAACTTTTCGACGCCATATTTTAAACTATTTTTAGTTAGTTAAGAGTTTTTTTATTTAAGTATAAATAGTAATAGTTTGTTGTAAATAAATAGGTAATAATTTATAATTAGGAGTTCAATCATTCCAATTCAGATGTCGATAAAGTTAAAAATGTTCATATTCCATGAATCGAATTAATTAATTTAGCTATTAATTTTGATAAATGTATTTACCTATTAGCAACCCTTGTGCAAAATATTTGTGTTGTCTATTAGTGAACGATATATTAATAATATGTGTGTGGTCAGCGCACAAGTAGGTAATTAATGCTTGTTATAACTATCTAATATTAAATGCAAATTGAACAGTGCAATCGATTAAGACTATAATGCACCACCATTTGCCAATTTCTGTGGCTCCACTGATGGCATTTCAACCTTCAGATAATTTTCTAGTATACTCTAAAGCTAAACTTTCGATTTTTTTGTGAAATAGTTCTACTACCAATTCAGTAAAACCTACTGTTTTTTCTTAATAACCATTTACTTTGTGAATAAAGTAAGTACCAGCCAGGACGGAGGCTTTCAATAACTTGAAACTTTATATATTATTAACGCTGGAATGGATTCGAGGGTTGTAGTACAGGCAATAGCGTTGTCGACTTCGCTTAGTACTTTATGTTTTTTAATAAAAGATTTTCGCAATGCTTATAACTGTCTCCAGGATCCTATTGTATATCTGTCTCAAAATTCATCATACTCGATTCAGCAGTTTAGGCATCAAAATCGCTTTTAGTGATAAGACCGCCCATTGTTACACCCATAGTTGGTTTTTTAGGGTTCCGTACCCGAACTATTCCTAAGCCTCCGCCGTTCATCCCTCCACGGCTGTATCTCAAGAACCGTAATAGGTAAACAGTTGAATTTTTCACAGAGTTGTGTATTTCTAAAAATAATAAAATTAAAAAAAAAAAAAATTAAAGGGCTCCCATACAAGAACCTTGTTTTTTTTCGGTTTATTTAAGAGTGCGACGCGCACTTGACTGTTTTTTTAAGCTCCGTAATATTTTATGGTGTACAAATAAAAGCATTTGTATTATATTTTACTCAAACGTACTTTTTTGCATTTTTTATTCAGTAAGATATAATTCTAAATAAGGATTATTTAACATTTTTTTTAATATAATATAAATATATTTATGACGGATTCCTCAAGATGTTTTCATACACAGTTTGAGATCAGTAGTGATGGAATAAATTAAACAAAGTAAAGCGCCTGACTGGGCTAGAACTAATGAATCGTGGCCATTACTACAGCGACAATGCTCTTCTTACTTGTAAAATGAATACCTATCCAAAAACTAAAAGCAATTCTAAAATCTATACTTTTACTCAACGTCCAAGAAAAAATGACATAGTTAATTAACGAGAAGAAACCCAATTTATAAAAGACTAGCTTTTGCCCGCGACTTCGTACGCGCATATCCCGTTTTTTTTCCGTTCCCGTAAAGCATTCCTCATTGCTATCACATACTAAAACAATTTCCCAAATCCGACTGGTACTTCCAGAGATTAGCGCACTCAAACAAACTTAGCTTGAGTTTTTTTTATATTAATAATATAAGCAAATAAGTGCCATCAAACGAAACATATTCGCAATTTGCTGCGGCATATACCGTGCTAACGTTATAACTTGGACCGCATCTGGTAACAAATTACCAAGTGCGGGGCTATTTCTCAACAGATGGCCATTTCCTGCGCAAATTGAGAGCTAGCCAGCTTGTAATCTTGGCCAGACGTACGTCCCAGTAACGTTATACTTAGTGCCACATATGTAGGTACGCACACTCAACCGTATATGTACAGTCAAGTCGTTTATACCTTCGTCAGTTTTCATTGTAAAGTTCTATTCTTTATGAAATAAAAACACAATACCTTTCGAAGCTATGACATTGAGCAGACTACTGCGTAGAAAACTATTTTAAAATATTTAAAAATTAATGTCTAAAAAGTATAACTAGTACCTTTGACCAATATCAATTTGACTTGAGGCAAGTCAGGACACAATCCCTTTTAATGGACAGCCCACGTTATGAAATATGAATTATAACATATTACCAGTATTTTACGTGGAGCGGCTGCCTACCAGACCTCCACAATCCATTAACTGGGTAACACGGTACTCCTTGGCAAGACTGCTGTCAGATTATCTGGCTTCTGACTATCCACTATGTACTAGACAACAAATTTATTTTTTGTAAAAAAAACATTTTTTTTGCGAGCTATGCGTTTTGTTAAATGTTTACTTGGATTATATATTTTTATACAAATCTAGGTAATACGAGTTTTACCTAAATTACTTGAAGTCGGTGCAACACGTTTTGTTCTTCTATTTCACCTTGTCATGCAATCTTGATTCCTATCATTGGTCACACAATCCATTCAACTTTTCTTTGTCCTCCCTCGCCGTTCAACATAAACTCTTTTAGTCACATGCTTTTCATTTTGTATGTTTGTATACCTAAATCACATCTATATGTATATTTGTATAATTTTCACACGAATGATGTAACCATATCATTGTAAAAAACATTGATTTAAAAGAGTGTCCGTGGAGTTTCTTGCACGTTCTTCTCCATAGAGATCAACGCTTTGGAACGTGAAATTAGCTTCATCTCTTTGGACAGACCGACCTTGACTATTCAGTGCCTGTAATGGTTTTATTGAAATAAATGCTTTGAATTGTCATCGTATACCCATGCTCTTGCTCTTATCACTTAGATAAATAAGGTGAACTAATTTCATGAGAAAGCAGTAGAACTAAAACCAACATGAACACATAAGTGGCATCAATGTCCTTAAATCTAAACCAGTTTCACTTCGTTATCCATCTCCCATAGCAACAATACCATTCGAAGTCAAAAACTCGTAAAGTTGGAAGTGTTCTTGTCACGTCAAGAGGGTGTAAGTAGAAATACTTGTCGCGCCAAGATACGGAAACAGGGAGATGAGCACAATGGAAGCGCCGCGATGACGCGCTGACGCGATGACGGAGCGAAGGGCGTTGTTACAGCGATGACACGACTTTAAGAAGATACGTTTTATTGAATTGTGATCGAAGAGCCCTCTACTCTTTCTTGACAGTAATAATCGGGACAATTATTATTCCTTATGTATTTTGGGTTAGTCGTCCACACTGACACTGACCACAATCGAAGAAAAACTTTTTTACAAAAAAATACAACCGTCTTCCAAATAAAAAACACTACGAAGCATAAATTAACTTTAAATTTTTTTTCGTTATCAACCGATCTTGATGATTCGGCGTGGGTTTAGTTATAGCTATATTGCATTTCCATTGGACTGTGAACTTCAAATATAAACCAGTGACCTTCTCAACTTTACAAATCTAGTACCAAAGCAAAGTAGATATTTAACTATGAGCCGGTCGGGACTTGGACTGAAAGGCACACAAAGTAACTCCTTAACGGCAAGTAGTCATTATGGGAATAATGTCACTTGGTTGCGGGTATCACCACTAAAAAGAGGAAAATGAAAAACTTTTTACAAAAAAAAAATACACAGTCGAATTGAGAACCTCCTCCTGAAGTCGGTTAAAAAGCGTTGATGTGGTCGACGCTGAAGCACGCTTGCTAGAAGATCTTGACATTAACGTTCTCGATTAGAAATCTTTTCTGGTGTCATGGCGACAGCGTCAAGTGGAGCGGAAAAAGTGGTGGCGATTATGGTAACTCTCCTCTCTTTGGGGGGGGAGGGGGGGGCTGTGTCCAGCAGTGGACGTCATTCGGCTGATGATAGTGATTAATATGACGTTACTCATATCGTCTTAACGTAGATACTATTATCCTAGTTTCCTAGTTTTACGCTTTTATTTACATTACTGAACCTATAAGGATGGGAAACCATCAAATGACTTCTTCCGCTCTGGGTGGAGCGGAAGGGTGTGTCAGACTCTTACTGACTAAAACCCATCCGTGTTCCTTCTAAAGCCTACCTATAGTTAGAATATCCCTTGGAATCATAAAAACTGACAATTAAAACCTATTAAAAACTAGATCGAAACATTTAAAAACTTTACATAAATAAACAATTTTACGAATGCAGATTAAATATAAAGTATAAACAAAAGAAAGATCGCTGGAAAATCGAACTTTCAAATAAGCTTCACTTATCTAACTCCTAAACACAACCGAACCGAAATAAAAGCTCTCTTTAACGTCCTCACAGATTCCCGAACAAAACCAGCAATGTATCGGATTTCCCTCGCACAAATGATGGCGGCTTTACGCATACATTATCGTTTAAGTTCCTTGGCAAGGAGCCAGCGTGCGATTGGTTGGATGTTAAACTATAAAACGGTCGATTTGCGGCGTAAATGGTGGATTGTAGCAGCGATTGATATTAGCGTTGTAGTCTCTGGTTTAGGCTGCTTTTTCACCTGATATGTGCGAGGAAGCTGAGCGTTGTGTTAGCAAAAAAACCACCAATAATATCACTTTATTTCCCTAGTCTCGCTCAGCGCAGCTCTAGTGGAGAAGGTCTAGCGGAACGAGGTGTTTGTACATACAAAAAAGGCTAGAGATACATGCGAGGGAGGAATTTGAAAAGACTCGGTCAGACATCCCCGTACCGCTCATCTGCGCACCGTTTCACAGCTTCGTAACGCATTCTTGCACCACTCAGCTTGCTTGCACATCCGTGGTGTAAAAATAGCCTTATGTTGGCAAACGAACATGTTGGTGAATGGATACTTGATCAAAAAGTTTACACGAAAAATGTTACTGAGTTGTGAATCAATGTTTCCTATTCTTGCTATAATTCTTAGACAAGACTGATTACTTTGATCGACGTAGGTTAGTAGTATCATAGCTTTGGCTTTGAACCGCTGAAATAGCCAATGAGTTGATCCTGCGTGGATCAAATATGTGTGAATTTACGGCTTAGATACAGATCTATCAATGCATTAAATATGTATAGGTGAATAACTGAGAAGTTAGGCATAAGCTTATTGAAATAACGACAGCAAATCAAAGGCAAATAAAATAAAAAAAAGATAAAGACACAAACACACACACCATAGAGCATAACAAAGAGACACATACAACAAAAACACACGTAATAAAGATTATTCTATTCTTTAATATCGGGATCGTCAGTTTGTTAACAACAAATTATCAATTCAAATTATAATAGTCCCTTGAACAGTGAACAGGATCTGTTAAACAATAATAATAACTTCAGATTGTTGATTTATTAGGGTCACTTCATAAATACTGGTCGACTGGCTTTGTGGTAACGTAACGATATTACAAAATAGAGATAGAACTTCCCTACCTACTTGAAGCCTCCCTATGACTTAGGTATATAGAACAGTCAGATACGTAACGCTATTAAATCATAATTTGTGCCGGGTTTGGGTTCTAAAATAATATTTGTTCTGAACAAGCCAGGCTTGCTAGACTCCGCCCGCGTCCTGGTCGGATAATTTATCCACGGGGCACTAAAACCAGTAGGCTAATTCTCGCACTTAAATACAATACCTTCCTTCTGGGGCAGTCCTATGAAATGCGTTCAAATCCAAGTCACAATATCATCTCAGAAATAATCAATGTAATATTTTATTTTTCTAAATGTATGTAATTAGTTGTTGTATGTTGTTATTTAATTATTTTTGACAGTTTACGACTCCGATACAAAAGCGAATGCTCCTTAAAAATATTAGAATCACTCTTCATGTCAAAAGTATTGATCAATCCGTCTGCGTTTTCCCACTTTTAGACTGGAAGTTGACTCCAATATACAACGTGTAACAGAGTAAACGTAATACCGCTCAACGCTGAAACCGCAAAAAAAAAGTCGACTGCCCCATACATTTATGTGCACATAACTCGACAAAATGTACTGAACAGTTGTTTTTGATGTGTAACATCTTTCCTCTCGCTTTCCTGCAATCCATGGGAGTGATTTCGTGAAATGGGACGGAAGTTGTAACAGGAAGCCGAGGAAGCGCGCTATTTGATTTGACCAATGAGCGCACCCTATTCGATTTGACCAATGAGCGTGCGCAATGATCGACTAGATTGGTACTTTTAATGTTAATGTTGCTTTTTATTTTTCTCGCGATTTCGGTGTTGATCCTATAGTAAAAGTTGTTCATAATGATGAGTACAATGACCCCTTTAGAGGTATTGCATTTATTTTGTTACACGTTGTAGTTATATTGGAGTCAGCTTCCTGTCTGACCGGATACAACTGAGTACCAGTACTTTAGTTGGAGCGACTATATGCATATAATATATCTTATCTTTACAACCCAGTAACTGAATAGCACGGTACCCAGTTAACCCAGTGTTAAGTTTTATACAAATGATTTCGGCCGTGATTTACATATTAACAAACACACTACAACTTGAATTCTCATAATATTATTAGTAAGGATTGCTACGTCTTGGGTATAACTTTAATCTTAGATAGAAACTCCCAAGTCCAGAACGTTACTATATTTAGACTACACAATTAATAATGGTTAGAGGATTAAATATTTAGCTGAGGCTTCACGTAACCCTTAGTTTCAGAAACCCTATTTAATTTTGCTATGGATATATGTAGATGCCAATTCATTTGTCAAGATATTTTACAAGCTGTTGTTTGTTATAAGTGTCAACCAAAGAAAATCTGTTTATTAACGTCAAGTATCATGCAAAAGAAGTTAGAAAAATATGAGTCACTTCTGCGCAAATTGGTCAATTATTACTGGCCTTTGCCCGCGACTTCGTACGCGCAAATCCCGTATTTTTTCGTTCATGTATAGCCTATAGTCTTCCTCATGAATGTGGCTATCGTACAAAAAGAATTTTCCAAATCCGACTGATAGTTCTAGAGATTGACGCGTTCAAACAAACACATTCTTCAGCTTTATTATATTAGTATAGATATACTTTATTGTACACCTCGTAATAAGCACAGGAAAAACATTGCTCAACAAAATGCTGGTACTCATGTGTAAGACATCAAAAACCTACCAACTACTACTTTGAAAAACCCATTTTAGATAGATATCTCGAAAACAATCGCCACCAAGAACCAAGTTCCATCAAAGATTGTTACAAAACTTCCCGTTCTTCGAATTAAATGATCGCTTCTCAAGTAATCAATGTAATTATTCAGAATATTGATGAACGATTCCTCACTCGACGCCTCAGCTACTTCTCTTTAACGACTTTCTGAACGGCTATAAGTTCTGTCAACTGTAGGTATGTACTTCAGGCTAGGAAACAGAATTACAAAAGCCGCTCTTATTGCTAAAGGAATAAAGGCTCTATCATGTTTAGCGTTTATCTGATAATTGTTAGCATACGTGAGATTGGGAGTACATATTATTATACTTCTGCAATATGTCTAAACGTGGTTAGCAGTTTTGTTGAACCTAGCGCAATGACAATCCAGCTGAACGCCCATTCATAAAAAAAGCTGAAACATGTTCAGCGGTTTTACATTAGAAAACTGTTTTATAAAATCGCTAGCACTACTATACATGTGCGACACATCATCATCATCATTATACATCATTCATCTGTCATCTTTTGTAACCTACTTTATCAATAACAATTCTACCCCAACTAGCTAGCACAGAATACAAACCAATAAAAATAAACAGGCATCTTCCTCCTAAACGTAGACCTCACTCACAAACACGCCGACACTCATCTTATCAGCCAGCTGATGCATCCTCCTCGTCAGCGCACACAGACGTAATAACACTAACTTTACTTATTTACCCACAACTGGGGCCTAAGGGAGCGGCTATAAGAGCCTAACTTAGCGGGAAGCGATCTCTCGTGGCCGGTTCATGGTCCGTCCGGAGCTCATAACAATATCGGTGCGTAGATTTTATATGAACTCGTTCACACACGTTGTGATGGATCACGGCCCGGTCACGCCCCGGTCAAGGCCCTGATATATGTGCATCAACCTTAAAGCGACAAAGTGTGAGTGTGGTGGTATGGTTGCCAACCTTGTTCCCCGGGCGAGTCCTACGTAATTATTTATCTAAAATCTCAATTACTACAACCTAAACAAACCCATTTGTATTTACATACTTAATACGAGCTAAATAATGAAAGGACACATCATTTTACTCATTTCCGATAGTTGTTTACTATTAACCCGACTGTCTCAGAAGAAGGGTAATGATTTTCGAGAGTATGTATGTTTGTATGTGTAAGTAGTCTTCCAACTGCCAGGGTTGCGGAATTTGTTCGAAAGAGTCACCGCGGCCCTGGAACGCAAAGGGCTTTAGGAGGGACACGGATGGGTTTTAGTCAGTAAGAGTCTGACACGCCCTTCCGCTCCACCCAGAGCGGAAGAAGACATTTGATGATTTCCCATCCTTAAAAAAAAGGAGTCTTCCAAAGCGTTTTTTGACAAAAAATCAAGTTTTTTTGCAATTGTTTCTTTACTGTATCTCAGGTACGAAACATCAAACTCAAGACTTAATATGACCAAACACGTCTGAAATACCCTGTAGAAACATAACACAGACAAACATCAATGCGAGTGAAATAACACGGTTCGTTCTATTTAATTAAATGAATCGGTTGTACAACTCATTGCTTTTCTAAAAACAAAGCCTTAAATTGTACCCTATTCAATTTCACTTATAATCAGCCTGACGCGACAGAACCATCGCAACACATCACACGACGAGCCGTGGCGGCCATCTTTCTTCGTTTGTCTTATCGATAGAGGCGCGGCTTAGGGCCCGGTGCAGGCTAAATAATGTGCTTGCTGATAAAAATAGTTTCCTATCGATTTATGTTGTTTTATGTGACTAAGCAGTTTTTATATAAACTTCATGTACGTAGTAAAGTCAAAGTCAAAGTCAAAACGTTTATTGCGAACTAAGTGTACAATGTTGGTGTAATGTTATGTTAGTACTTATGACTTAGCAGCCTTTTACAAGCATTTCAATTTTCATTCGCCTGCCCTTATCATCTTAAATTAGCATGAATTAAACATTATTATTACTTAATTATTTTCTTTTATATTAGTATCTACAATAAAATTCAGAAATTATAGTTATGTCAAAATGCAATCATTGTGAATTTAATATTTTTATTTTTATATGATTTTATTTAAATTTATATTGAAATATTTTAAAATATAAATGTATGTAAGTTTAAAAAATACGCTGAATGTAATCTCTGCTGTATTAAGTAGGTACATAGGTGGGGCTTAAAGCGTATTGCAACGCATTCTCCACCAGTCAATCTCTAGGTAAAATTGATAATATTTTTAAGAAAAAGATGACTATTTTAAAAGATTTCTTTCTGAGCAAGATTGGGTTGTCCCAGAACTTTCCAATTTTCAAAAGTACCTTTTACCTGGTTTGCTTTTTAGGAACTACTAAAAACTAAAATACTGAAAAATGCTTTCTTATAATTATGAAAGCAGTTTTTAATATTAAGTAATTTAATAGAACTTTCAAAGCCTAAAGACACTAACTATTTCCAGAACTCGAATGACATTCAAATACTATCAATGTCAATTAATTTATTTCAAGTATACCATTCAAAGGATAAATCAATACATTAATGTTTAATATCACTTGTACACTGAACCCTTTTCGAAAATAGATTACTACCGGGCTTTTGCGATTTTCGCTACAAAAGTAGCCAAAATCCGCCTCCAGGATCCCATCTCTCTGCCAGGGATGCGGAATTTGTTCGAAAGAGTCACCGCGGGCCTGGAACGCAAAGGTCTTTAGAAGGAACCCATATCGGTTTTATTTAGTAAGTCTGACACGCCCTTTCGCTCTACCCAGAGTGGAAGAAGTCATTTGATGATAACCCATCCTTAAAAAAAGGATCTCATATATCTTGGTACCAAATACATTAAAACAAGTTTAGAGAAGACTTGAAAGCGTAACGAAATTACTTCACTTTCGTACTTATAATATTAGCTAGGATGAAACACTTTATTCTTTCTCTGAAACAATATTGACCCTCAGTTACCCAGTAGTCTACCCTTCAAGGCCATATCAGATATCAGTAAATACCAATATCTAGTTAACATCGTTTGTTCTCCCGTCAGTGGCCGACATCTGACTATTGGTAGTAACCCGAGCGGCGAGAGTCAACAACCCAATCGGGTTCGTGACGATGCGGAGTGAGCTTACAGAGTCAGTCGAACAAGCTATTTGGTACACAGGCGAAAATGTTCATCTTACCGCTTGCGCTTCTAGTATTATTTTTTATTAAGTTCTAGTATTAATTTAATTTTTTTTAAGTGGAGCTTTCTACTCATTACTTACTTACATACTTTTATTATAATGTTTTTTTCTCTTTTTCCGACAGCGGGGGAATGTTACTTTTTAAGGCTCCAGCTTTACATATTCCAAAGAGTAACCACTCTTTTTAGTATGCCTCTATTGTCAGCTTGTATCATCTCAGTGTCAGGCAATGGCCCTTAAGATTTTTTTTTTTTATATGGTTTTCTTCACGATTCTGAGAGCAGTGAAGTAAATTACAAAAAGTGAAGTGCATGTCTGGGTTCAAACTCATGACCTAGAACTTGTAAGTCTGATCCGTTACAGCTACAATCCACATTCCACGACCTATATCTTGGCGACAACTCAATGTGGAACAAACTACAGAAGTAAAAAGTAGTGTTATCAGTAAGAAGTACTTTAGTAAAGGATATGACTACCCACCACACTCACAGTTAAATTGTTGGATGCTAGCTGCACACTCAATGACTTGTTTGGCTGTACAAGCCGATCGGCTTCGGTTCAAGTGTGGAGTGGGCCTGACGGCGAGGTCGCCATGTCGAGATAGTGTTGGGTCACCACCCGGCCGTCATCGACACTTTGTCGAGGGCGTGACAAGCCTTTATTTGGGAAGATGATGAAAGACATTATGATAATCCGTGGTATTACATTTTTTTTCAAAACTTGTTTCAGCTCATTTGAATTTTTGTTTATTTATCATCGAAAAGATAATATTATCTTTTTATTTTAAAGTACGAATATGTTTCGATAAGAACCACACTAGCCTTGAGTTATCTTGTAACAATTGTTTATTATTGTTATCTTGTAACAATTGTTTATATATTGTTGTTGTTGTAGTTGTTAGTATTGTTGTTGATATATCTTTTTTAATTTTAAAGTACGAATATCTTATGATAAGAATGTTTTAACAAATAAAAAAAAAAGATTTTAAGCAGTCCCTACAATTTAAATCATCTCAAAAATTACATATCATTTTTAAGTACCACAGCCTTAGGTATACCTTAATTAAACGTTATACCACAGGTGAATACTTTTAGGCACCCTATTTCATGAAGGCTTAAAATAAGGCTTCGCACTGATCCTCATGGGATCGATACTTTAATAATCCTCGACACATCCAATTAATTTTAGCTATCCCGGGATTAGCCAGGCTTAGGTTGGTGTCAATAGGTTGCCCCGACCTTCGACTATAACGCGAACTTTGTCAACAAAAATTAAGTTTTAACAAACACGTATTTAAGCATATTTTGATCCGCTTTTAATGAGAAACTATGATTTTAAAACTGTAATACCTTGTCTGAAACCAGACCAGAATTCTATGACGTGCAAATGCAATGCAATAATGATTGCGTTGTGAAAAGGGAATAGTTTTATTTGTCCCGTATAGCTCCGTCTCTCTCTCTCACAATGGAACTATCATGGCATTGGCAGCTACCGGGTCATAGTAGGGGAGCATAGCCTACGTCGTGTGCCATGCGTATCCGTTTAGGAGTTGAAACTTGAGTGACAAACAGACATACAGACTTTCAAATTTGAAATATAAGGTAATTATATTTAATGTTACCTTACATTCATAAAATTGTACGTGAATAAATGCGCACCTCAAAAACCCACTTCAAAAAATTAAATAAAAACTACGTGAACAAAACCCTCGTTCCATCCACTATTACGTTGTCCTACACGACAGTGACAAATGCTTGCAATCACTACGGTAGACGCTCTCAACCTTTTTCATGCATTCTTAACGCACAAGATACCACTTTGTAACCCCAGTACCGACCGAGGGACGTTGACAAATGTTGACAGTCCCTGGCATTGACGACTCCGCTATTTTTCGTCCGAACCTATTTATTGAAGGCCCACAAATCGATCTGTCAAATAAATAACCTTTATTGGACGAAAAAATTAAGGCCTATAAAAAGGAGGTTCCTACTTTTTGCGATAGAAAAAATGTAGGGCGTCTAGGAAAAGAAGAAATATAGAGGTCTTAGGAATATCTGTTAGGAATACGGTCTCCGTTTGAGAGTGATTGTCGCAAATGGAATCGAAAGAAATCGTAAATCGTGTAGATAAGATTTTATAGCCCTGTCACCGATTTTGCTGTCGTAGCGCTACGGACTTCTGGTGCTACGGCGTAGCGCTGCGTAGCACTTTCGTAGCAGTTTTAACTTCTGCTCGTTATTTTTATTTGCGTTGACAAGTTACAGCCAGTGATAAATTTACGAATGGTTGTAACTCAAACTCTAAAGTTGACTGATTAAGATGAATAATGTTTTACATTCGGAGAGGCTGCTTGGCTACACATAAATAAAATAAAACGAAATACCCTACAAGACTATTGCTGCAAAATAACTGTTTTATCGGGCTTGGCAATATACAAGCTATTACTCAAAACCGAAATAATGAGAAACCTGAAAAGGGTGGAAACTGGGGATCTTATCATTATGAACGACTAAATAGGTACCAACCTCTTTTTACTCGTAGTGAAAGTTGTTCGTACCGACGTTCCAGTTAAACATCATCATTCTCATGCCTTGGTCCCAATTTATTTGTGGTATTTTTATTTTCTCAGAAGAAATTGAATTGAAGGAGTTCAATATCACTTTTAAAATTTTCAGTCATTTGAAACTCATTCTTTTCCTAAAACATTGACACCTTTCTCCAAAATACTCAATTCAGAAACTAGCCCTATGTCTGGCTTCGTTTGTTTCTAATTGTGATAATAATTTCTAAACGACTATGAAAATACTTATGAGCTTCTTCAATGTAGAAAACGTTGTGGGGAGTGTATTTTCAGTCATTTGAAACTCATTCTTTTCCTAAAACATTGACACCTTTCTCCAAAATACTCAATTCAGAAACTAGCCCTATGTCTGGCTTCGTTTGTTTCTAATTGTGATAATAATTTCTAAACGACTATGAAAATACTTATGAGCTTCTTCAATGTGGAAAACGTTGTGGGGAGTGTATTTTTTACGTCTATTGTTAAGTTCTAACTTATGTTTACTTATTATTACACTGCTGTTTGTTGTGGCTAAATAAATAAATGTCTTACGTTCACGTATAACTTACAGCAATTTAACTCTCCTAACCTAGTTGTTAGTTATCTACACGCTTCCATAAACCTCGGCACACAGACACCTGATCTATCCCGGGACATGCAGCATCGGATTATGACGTCACGTGTCAGATAGGGCCGCGGTCGGACGTCTATCCGATGTCTGTTTGTACAACTCGATGCGGGAGACCGAATGTTGTGTGCGAGTTACTGGTCGGAGAGAATATTGATGGTGCTGGGGAATCAAATTGTTGAAGACTAACTTTGCCTTTGGTTGACAAATGGTAACTATGCTAAAATATTGCCAAAAAAGATGAAGGTGATGAACTCGGTGGATCTTAAGTCAAGAGTGATAAGGTTACTAGGCAAGCGTGCTCCATCGTCGACCACATCATTGTGGAACCTTAGGTGAGATAGTGGACAAACGCGAGCTTTTGAAAATAACACTATTTTATGGGTCCATTGAATAAGAAGTTCACGATTTGTAACAGTTCTTACAAACAGATGATTTATTATATTTAGTTAACGACTTTTTCGTTTCCTCCATAAAATCTACCATTGCGAATGGACAACCGGTCGTCATTTTAATTTTTCTTTTTATCTGTAAATGTTGACGTCCAACAGTGCCTTTTAAGGGTGTAATTGAAATGAACTAATTGACTGAGACAAAAACGTGACTAAAGTATCCATGATACGTATTTGTATTGACAATATCTTCAGCAATAGTAATATTTTACAAAGTTTCCAAAACAATAACTTAAGACTGTCGAACCAACATACATTATTTTCAAACTCGAAGACACAGCTGTACAAACAGTCTGTAAAGAATCGCCCTACACTTGTTAAATACGACAGAATGGCCCAACAGACGGCGATTATCGCCTTAGACGGGATTATCTCTTCGTCTGAGTTGCAATACAAGGGCTTATAGCGACTCAGTGGTAAATACTTTTAAATATAAAATTTTAAGGAGAGAAAATTCCTGGTGAAATTTACCTCGTTTGAATGCTTTTTATTGTATACCATAAAAAATTACAGTGTCAGGAAAATATAGGCATAACCGTTGCCAAAGTTGATTTAATGCAATGCAAAAAAAAGGATAATACATAGGAGAAATAGTCCATATCATGTAGCCAGCTACTTACTGAGCCTAAATAGTTTAGATATGTAAAAGTGCCATCAGCACAATAGAAAAAGGGTCCATAGCATTACATCAAAATCAACATGAGTTTCTGCCAGAAAATCTGACTCCAGTCTTGCCAAGAAGTACCGTTTTACCCAGGTTGTGAAGGGCAGATAGGATAGACAGACACTTCTCGTGAAAAACTGATTTTCAGTTGGTTCCGGTTTAACTGGATAGTTGAGAATAGGCTTTGCAGATAATGATGACTGATCAATATTCTAACTATAGAAAACCTTATAAAATCATTTAAAATCAGTTCACTGAAATTAATTTGACCTTCAAGTTCATGATGGAAGATGACCACACCAGCGTCTATTATCTTCTCACCAGCTTCTACTATAAAATATCTTTAAAAATGTTCGATGCATTTTTTCCTGAAAACCCTGCTGGGATTGTCACGATACTTTTATTACTCAGCTGAGCTCAGCATGATTTATGCCAGACCGTACCGGGAATGAGCTGGCATATAAATGCATTATACTACACACATGTTTCTGTGTCTGTGACACGAATGGTGATTAATTCAGATGAATATTTATACTATTTCCACGACTTGGACTTCAATTCAGCCTAAGTGACACCCTATATCCTTAACAAGAATTATTAATAATAGTGCTAGACGTAACGCACCAGATCAACTCAGGATGGATGAAATGGCGACAGGTCACTGAAACAATTTGCGACCCACGGATGCCCCTCAAGTTAAAGGGCAAAATCTATTAGTCCGTGATAAGACCTGTCGTACTGTATGGATCAGAATGTTGGCCTGTGAAAACGACGAATGAGAAAATATTGCATGTAGAAGAGATGAGAATGTTGAGATGGATGTGTGGAGTACCGAGAATGGATAAAGTGAGGAACGAGTTTATTAGAGTAGTTTAAAAGTGGCGCCAGTGACGGAAAAGTTAAAATGGAACCGCTTATCTTGGTATGGTCATGTGAAGAGGAGGGGTGAAATGCACGTAACTAAAAGAGTTATAAATATAAATGTGGATGGATGGACATGGAGAGGGAGGCCAAAGAAAAGGTGGATGGATTGTGTTAGGAGTGATATGAAAGAAAAGGGAGTTAGTGATAGCGTGACGGCTGACAGGACAGAATGGAAGGAAAAAACGTATTGCGCCGACCCCAAGTAACATGGGATAAGGGCAGGAAGATGATGAGTGCTCGGCGCGGGATATATTAGGTATATTGCACAAACACAGATGCACTCCCTTTTCCATCACTCTCCTATCAGCAAATATGAGAGTGATATATCTCATATCGGCAATCCAGCACGACCGGAGAGAGATCTATCGCAGGATATATAGCTTTTGCTCGACCTGGCAATCGACCCCATGTTTAGCAGTCGCAAACTATAAGGCCAACCCGCAGCAGTTCATATTTGATCTAAAAACTAGGCAGTGACCATACCCATGGTTGCTTTCAAAACCAAACTCGCAGTGCAGCTATCAGATTCCTGAACCATTGAAACCCTATCTTAACTAATGAAACGGTCACACCTATCGATTGAACTCCGCCACAAATAAATTAAAACCAAGTTTTGAAAACTATTCGAACCAAGAAAACTTGGGCAACAGGAACACAATAATCCAATCATTGCGGGAATATCTTCCACAAAGTATTCTTCAAAGAGATCGCGCGCCCGCCTCCTTCGCTTTGGTGTGCCGCGGTACAAATAGACAGGAAACTTTGCTGTTACGAGCGACCGCGCTTAATACTGCCTGGAGAAGTTTGTGTTTTTATTTTATTTAAATATATTATTCAAGTTATGATGGGAACTAAGTAACGGTGACATCGCAAAGATATCATCTGTTATTTTATTAAACTTCCTCACAAGCCAGAAAAACTGACAGCAATCTTGCCTAGGGGAACAACCCAGTAACCAGTTTCTGGGTTGTAAGGGGTAACTTACAACCCAGTAACTGGTTACTGGGTAGCTGTATGTCATATTAGTTTGAACCAGTTACTGGGTTGTTAAGGTCGCATAGGCAGTTGCTCCATGTAAAATACTGGTATTCAGCTGAATCTCGTTTGACTGGAAGCCGATCCCAACATAGTTGTAAGAAGACTGATTTTATTTAAATATACAAGCTGTCCCGCCGAACTTCGTACCAGAAATGTATCAGAAATGGCGTTGCGTGCGAATCATTTTATGATAATTTTTTTTTTCGTGAATTTTTCCTATGTTTTAATAGTTACTCTGCTATTCGGGGCCAAAGACAAATCCAACAAACCAAAGACTTTCAAAATTGGTCCAGTCGCTCTTGAGTTATAAATAGTGTAACGAACTCGACTTTGTTTAATATCGCTATTAAAAAATAGGGGTTGGTGGGAGACCTACTGAATATACATACAAAATTTCATAAGAATCAGTCAAGCCGTTTCGGAGGAGTTTGGTTACAAACACTGTGACACGAGAATTTGATATATTAGAAGATGTAATTTGAGTTACAGATTTTCTCTAACTGAGATAATTTGTTTGCGTCTACATTCTATTGTGTCTACATTCTGGGCAAAAGCCTTCCAATTAGTCAAAAAATCATAAAATGATGTTTTTATTACGTAAAGAAGGAAAGTAAACATGTTTATTTACCAGATATACTATGCACAATACAGTAACAAAATATTAGAAAACATATTTTAGTAACAATAACATTGTGTGCCTCAAGGCTGGTTCAATAAATGCAGGACAAGTATATATACGATAACATGGAATGTTACCTGGCGAAGGTATAAAGTCCTTACGTTTTAAAACTACAAGAAAAAGCGAATTCTTACACCGATACCGCCACGACATTTCCACAAGGTATGCAGTAGCTTGAACTTTTAGTAGAATGTTACTATCGTGCAAAAAATTTTGCATAAAAATTCTAACAACGTCCGTGTGTCACTGCGGGGTGCCAACTGAAAACCAGCGCTGGGTGTCTGACGCCCAGCAAATGCTGAGATGGTAACCCTTTCGGTTTAGGCTCGCTCGTCGCGCAGCTATAGTAGGCGCCAGATAACCGTGGAATAACGGTCATTGACCCACCTACAATTATTGACATTTTTAATTTGAAAAACGGAATTAATGACACAAAGCTGTCCCGAATCATCATCTCTCGTGATCCTTAACATTGTCTAATAATGAAAAACGATTCATATTTAATTGTTCAGGTACCTATGAACAGTTATTAGGGAAAGGTCAATGTACTTTATTCCACATTTATCTGGCGCCTACTATAGCGGCTGGCTAGATAATTGTTGTTTTATGATTGTTCTCTTTTTTACTTTGTGATTTGTTGCTGTTGTGTTGTGTCTGTATCGAATAAATGTTTTCTATTCTATTCTTATTCTATTCACAAAGGTGTTTTCATAACAGAACAGACAAGGAAAAACATGTAGAAACACACCTTGCTTGAAGTAAAGCAACAATTAAGTACAACGAAATTTTTTTATTAACAGTATTGTATCCTAACTTTATGATATTACAAATGCGAGAATGAATTTTTTGTTAGTTATCTCTTCACGTCGTATCGGCTGAATGGATTTGGATGTAACTATGCACACAGCTAGACCATGACCTGGAGAAGTTGCTGGCAAAACCTATTACTATAAAAGTTTACCGTCAATTTATACTCGCATACATATAAGCACAATCACCTTAGCCAATGGCCCCGTTAGGTATCTCGCCCACAATTGCAGATCTATTCCACTGTGTGTCAGACTCGGATAAGACTCGACAGGTCTGATGCGAAGCTAAGCTGTTTATCGGTTTATATCTGGCAAGACAGACCAAGCGAACGAACGAAGATGTCATAACGAGTGAGAATCACCGTACGTTCGCTCGCCTTTTCACACTTATCCGATCTTTAAAGTTCGTTAGCCTTCGTATGCTTGAGGCTCTAGTGAGAGACAAGTGACAGTCTCAGTCAGCGGTAGCGTGGCGTAAGTGATTGTCAAAACGTCAACAATATATTGGTACGACAAACGCTGTCAATATGTCACGTGATCCATACCTTATATTTTGGTATTTCGACAATCACATTCGCTCACAGAATGGTACTTAATCTATATGGCGAGCGTGCCTTGGATTCATTGGCGATTTCTATTGACGATCGCTGTATTAGTATGGCAGCCAGCAGGTCCTTTGTAATTAGAACACTTTGGTTACTACTGTACTACAACAATTCAATTTCAGACTGTATACATAATTACATTACTATTAAAATATGAATCGGACAAAGTTCGTGGGTTGACTGTGTCGCTATGCATACATAGCGAGCAGTTTTAGCAGCAATTAATTTCGTAAATAAGAAATGACGTTTAACAGCTCGTTCGCTCGTTTGCTCGTTTGCTTGGTCTGTACCTGGCATAATGAGAACAACTGTTGTGGAGAAAAATGTTTTTGTATTAAAACTTTATGCAGGTATACCTCGGATGGGATGCTACATAACAATCTTGAGGTAGTATGTTTGGTTCCGTGACGGTGTTTATTGATGGGCGGAGCGGAAGGGAGTGTCAGACTCTTGCTGACTAAAACCCATTCTCCATTCCTCCTAATGCCATTTGAGTCCCAGGGCTGCGGTGACAGGTTTTGGCCCTGGCGGGCCCCGTCTACTGCTGCTGACATCTCTTTGAAGCGCGCGTGGCAAGCATGCTCTCGCTGCATTAATATTGCATACCTTATAGAAAATAAAATAAATATAAGCAACACTAAAAGGTATTCTATACTCTACGTTCACTTTGCATTGAATAATATATAATCCGTTGACCTAATTAACTAATTGAATGTCCTAATAACCGAGATTATGTTGTAATCAATATTCATTGCACGGGACTGCTACTGACACGTGGCGGGGAACTATTTTACCAAAGTTTAAAATATGATAGTCAGATGTAAATAAGTATGATACACTAAAGTTATAGTTGGGTCTCATCAAACCATATGTTTTAAGTGATCAATTTTTGGGCAAACCTTTAATAGATAGTCTTTTGAATGATTCTTATGTATACTACATATAATGTTTATGCCTAAAACAAAGCCTTATGTATTTTTTATTGTTAACCTCGCAGCAACCCATGCTTGTGGCTACACCTTTAAAACGTAAAATAAGCCGTGGCGAAGAAAATACTGGCGGCAGGTTGCACACTGGTCAAACAATAACTTATTTCTCATCTATGCTTTTCACACGACAACAAATTCAGTGAACTAGCGACACATTCAGGCCGATAGTAAGCGCATGGACCAAATGCATTCCACTTATGTTGGCCCCTACCTATCAGTCGAACATATACATATGCCAGCCCCACCAACTCACCAACTTGTACCAAAGTCCTTCAGCATCGCTTGCAGCGGACACCTCGTCTGAGTTCACGTGTTAATTACACAGCTCAGCTCAGGGGTGTGCGAGAAACAAAGGTGAGGTCGACGATTCCACAAAGTTTGTTATCTTGCTCTGATGAAATATGTTTTTATGGTGGTACGTGGGATGCTAAACAATCCGCAAATTTTGGAATCGTTAGGATTACTCGTTCCAAACAGTAGGCTGCGGTAGGGGCCTAGGGAAAGTCTGTCTAAAACTCCGGTAGCCCGTACAAACCTATTAAAGTTTGCACTCGTTTGTCGGGCAGTTAAGATTATTAATAGCATCTCTCAGCGGTTAGACATTTTTTCCTGCTCATTGGCAGAATTCCAGAGAGTGACAATTAGTGTATTGTCCTCTATGTAACTTGGACACACGGGGCCATTACTTGGGACTGGTCAATCATGGACGCGAGTAGGTGTGTGATCAGTTTTTGAGGGGCGTCTCTGGGTGCCGCATTGTATAACCTCGGGTTCTGCCTGTAAAAATAATTGTTTGTGTAAATGAATAAATAAATTTTCGCGGTAAGGTCCGACTCTGCTGAATCCGCTTACTGGATGCCGACCCCAATATGGTTGGGAAAATATTAAGGCAGATTGATGTCTTCGCGCTATACTTTCTGTAATATTAACAGTGGTTTTTGCCTTTTGGGAAACCCTATTAACATTGATTTCATAACCAGCAAACGACGTAATGTATTAAAACAATAAAGTCCCAGGAACATATTCCAATTTTTCAAGAAATCTTAGTTTGGCATTCGTTGATACGTACGGTAAGTAAATCGCACTTCAGTCGGAGGTAGCTCTTTGACCTTATGTAGTACGGAATTTCAATGAAATGTTGGTTTTACAACATTGGCTTGGTTTACTGTACTTTTGGAAGATATTTCTCATGTTGGCAGGCTGTTCAGGCCTAATTAATGATCTTTGTAATGACCCCAAGTGATCTTTAAACAATATTTTTCTGCAGAATCCATGACAATGTTATCCAAGACGGATTTAATACAATAAAATTGATTGTACAGTCAGTAGCAGCCCTAGCGATGCATTCTCGAATTAATTATTGAGCTTGAGTCCCGCTGCAGAGAGCTGCTCACGTCTCGCCGGAGGACATTCTGATGACACTGAATTAACCGCTAAGACAAGGGCGGTGCTTGGATCAGCTTTTAGTCTAGTAGGTAAATAGAGAATATGGTCGCAGGTTATGTTCTAGCGCAAAACTGTGTATATGGTTCAAGAAGAGAAAACCATGGTCAAGCTTAATTTTTCATTTAGGTACCATCATGCCTACGTAACAGCCGCACGGGTCGAGCTTTCAGTTTAAGCAATGCTTGACATCAATCTCGCATGATAGTTTGTCAATTCTTTCCAGTTAATAATAATAGAAAGTTTTACTTTATAATTTGAGGTCACACCATAGATAATACCTAAAAGAGCAAAGATAACATCACGTGTGTTGTGCCCCATTATGTGTTTGTGTGTGTTGATATCACCATCGACAAATCAATCCTTAAGTTTTAATCCTAATTGCAGAAACTGCATGTTTTTTTCAAGTAACATACTCGTAGTGGGTCTAGGTTATAATCTCAGTAGGTACTTCAAACAGTGTCACCCCTAACTCTGCAATTAATTATTGAGCCCCACTTGGAGTTCGCCGGGAGTTGGGACGTCGCGTTAAAGTTTGACAAAGGGCGTCATATTTATAACTACGTTCGGAACTGCTACACATTCAGTTAGTGTTAGCTACGTTGTCTCGGCTGAGAGAGGAACTTTGACTTCATAGTGTATGTAGGACAATATAATTACCTCCAGAGCAGTACTACTGGCATAGTCCTAAATACGAATTGGTTACCTATGCATATTACTCGCTTATCTGAGTGCCAATTCTATTAGTTTTTAAGCAACGTTCGCATTCGCATGTCAGTCGCAATCTGTCAAAAATGTATGGAAATTGAGGCTTGATACGAATGCGATCGTTGCTTAAAAATTAGTGGAATTGGCACTCTGGTATAGTTTTAAAGTCTCATATTATGTGTCGGTGTACCATTGTACATCACACTAATATTATAAAGGTGAAAGTTTGTGAGTGTGTGTGTATGTTTGTTACTTCTTAACGCGCAAACGGCTGGACCAATTTTGATTAAATTTGGTATGCAGGAAGCTGACACCTTGGCTGCCCATACAAACACATAGGCCACTTTATATATATATAAACCGCGGGTAAGACCGCGGGGCGCAGCTAGTTATTCATAATTCTTCCACCAAATTCCAAATTTCGATTAAGGTAGCCTATTTCAACGGAGATTAGCCCAGAACGCAAGATATACAGGGTGTCCCAAAACTCAACGTCAAGCCGAAACGGGGTGACAGGATTGATCATAACCATCACGAGAAAAATCTGAAAAAAAATCTATCCCATGCAGTTTAAAAATTATGGGCATTTTAAGAAAAACCTAGAAATTTGATCAAACTGTACCATTTTTCGGTTATTGTGGTTATTCTTTTTTATTTTTGTTCATTTGAACTTTAGAAACGTAATCCTAAATAACATTTCTAGAATCCCAATAAAAAATAATGACACAATTGCCTCAAGTTTCCGAGAATTGAGACTATTTGTTAAACTACGAATTTAAAATTTTCAAGATTCGTCGACTTTGACAGGCCCTCCTATAAAAAAAATGTACTAGAGTGCCTTGGCAAGTGGCATTAAAAGTTGGCGCATTTAATCAGAATTCTAAAATGGTACAATACTTGTTAGTTCCATACAATAGAAAAGAGTAAAAAAATTAAAACCTCAAGTAACCCGATTTTTGCTATCTCATTTTACTCAGTTAAAATGTTTTTAATTCACACAAGCTCTAGGTAGGTTCTTAATTTTAAGACAAAATGATGAGAGAGATGGATAATGGGTATGTTCGCCATGAGTGAGCGAGACAGATAGTGACGCCACTTTTACCAAAGTGAAAAAAAGTTAGTAAAATTAGTAAAATAATTAGGTTCGCGCTCTAAATTTGGATATCTTTCACGATAAAGTCTAGCGGCAGCACTTGCGTTGCATCTGCATTCCCAATAAATGAGGTGCATGTTCGCATATTCTTGTGAAGTGTAGCGCGTAGGCATGGTAGATAAAAAGGATGCCAACACAAAAGTCCAGAGAGAAGCCAAAGTTGCCGGTATGTTATCAACAAGTCCAATTCACAAAGATTCAAGTCCAAAAAGAGAAGCCAAAGTTGTCAGTACTAAATCAACACAAGCGAATACGAACGTGCGCAGTAGACGAATGAGCGAAACGCACTAACTGGTTGGTGTCGGACTGGTAGCGTAGCCATTTGCTTGGCTGAAACTAGTGCGAATGAAACTTGAAATGAAAAAAATGAACTGAAAATAGATGCCATAGCATCTATCTGTTTCATTCGCACTCGTTTAAACGACGCATCTCCGTCTCAATGCGTGGCGTCACTATCTGTCTCGCTCACTCATGGCAAACATACCCATTATCCATCTCTCTCATCATTTTGCCTTAAAATTAAGAACCTACCTAGAGCTTGTGCGAATTAAAAACATTTTAACTGAGTAAAATCTGATAGCAAAAATCGGGTTACTTGAGGTTTTAATTTTTTTACTCTTTTCTATTGTATGGAACTAACAAGTATTGTACCATTTTAGAATTCTGATTAAATGCGCCAACTTTTAATGCTACTTGCCAAGGCACTCTAGTACATTTTTTTTATAGGAGGGCCTGTCAAAGTCGACGAATCTTGAAAATTTTAAATTCGTAGTTTAACAAATAGTCTCAATTCTCGGAAACTTGAGGCAATTGTGTCATTATTTTTTATTGGGATTCTAGAAATGTTATTTAGGATTACGTTTCTAAAGTTCAAATGAACAAAAATAAAAAATAATAACCACAATAACCGAAAAATGGTACAGTTTGATCAAATTTCTAGGTTTTTCTTAAAATGCCCATAATTTTCAAACTGCATGGGATAGATTTTTTTTCAGATTTTTCTCGTGATGGTTATGATCAATCCTGTCACCCCGTTTCGGCTTGACGTTGAGTTTTGGGACACCCTGTATATTATAGTGCACAAGTATGTGTGCAAACACAGGTGCACTGACAGTTCCTTTACTCTCATAGGCCGATGGATCGGCCATCGGACATGGCCGATGAATGATTAGGTGCCAGGATCAGGAAAAATCGAAAAACACTTTTCGCGCGATCTAGGAATTGAACTCAGGACACGAGACCAACGGGGCAGTCATACGGTAAATATAATAATAATAATAATAAATCATTTATTTCAGATTCATCCTAAGATTACATCCATATGTGTTAGTAGAATTGCGAGCTTACAAACTAGAGTTAGTAATAATTAATTGATTTCAAATTAAAATATAACCAATAACAAGAGGCAGGTCCGGGTGGACTCCCCAATGATGTCGGCAAGCAACTATACGACTGCGTGCAGCAGCATCGGAGAGTCCCACCGGTCCGCCAGCGCGCGTAGGATGGTGTTGGGACTGTCGCGCGTGCGGCGCATGATAGATGCGCACCGTTTGCGCATGATGGCCGCAAAGCCGTCTGTGTCAGCCTCCGCGAACATTGCGGAGGCGCTGCAGTGGCGCGGCAGCCCCATCAGCACCCGGAACGCGTTATTGTATTGAACGCGCAGCGCGCTGTATGTCCGCTGAGTATAGTTAACCCACAGGCTGCAGGTGTAAAAGGACTGACAGTACGCTTTAAAAAGCGCAACTTTGACAGTCCCCGTGCACCGTGCAAACCTGCGTGCCAACATGTTGCATCGGACAGACAGCGCTCTGCGCTCCCTTTCAATATCCACACAGTCCTTAAGGTCCTCGGTAACCCAGTGGCCCAAATACTTAAATTGCTCGACTTTTTTAAAACTGTACCACTTATAGTGAAATTCGGAACGAATGTGTATCGCTTGTTGTCCGGCCTGAAAATCATTATTTCACTCTTTTTTGCGTTGTATTTGAGCCCATGAGTCACCGCGTAACACTCACAAATTTTCAGGAGCCCTCGTAAGGCACCAATCGATGGGCTCAGCAGCACCATATCGTCTGCGTAGCTGATGTTATTCACGCACACTCCGTCTATATGACACCCTATGCCAGAGCTGCTGAGCTCATCGATCAGTCGGTTGACGTACAGGCTGAAGAGCGTGGGGGAGGTCAGCCCCCCCTGCCTCACTCCGCATTCCAGCCTATACTCCCCCGAAAGAGAGCCTGCCCATCTTACAAAATTATTTTGATTGTTATACCAATGCATAAATAATAGCACAATCTCTCTAGGTAGACAAGTTTCATCCCTTAATTTACCCCATAGAATATCGTATGATACAAGATCGAACGCTTTCGATAGATCGAGGTAGCACGCATAGACTGGGGTCCTTCTACTCGTGTAATACTGTACAGTCTGCTTGAGACACAGGATAGCACTCTCGGTGGAAAGCCCAGGCCTGAAACCGAACTGCGCGTCGTTTAGTGAGACGTGTTTATCCAGGTGCTGACCAAGCAGACTGTCCAGCACTTTGGCGACCACTGTGGCTAGAGAGATCGGTCTATAGTTGTTTACATCTGACGTATCACCGGTTATATTTTTGATGATTGGTACAACTATAGTACGCATTTATTGGTGTTTTTCCAGAACTGACCGAATTTCTTGTTTGAGTGAAGTTCAGTAATTATATCCATTTTTATTTGTTGTTGATTAGTCTGACACCACTTTAATTTCGATTTAAAAGCGCGCCTAGTTTCACACATATCACTATAAAGACGGCCGGCCCCAGGCTTACCCCCATACAACCAAGCCTGAAAAGCCGCGCCATAGCCGAGCCCTCCCGTGTCGCCGCGGATGTGCCTATTCCACCCGGTAATGTATTTACCTCTACGCTTTTCAGTAATATAGGATGTTACACAAGTGTGTGGTATTTTTTTATTTTTGCTATTGTTTCCTTACTGTATATGAAATACAGAACGTCATCCTCCAATATGACCACGTACTTCTGAAACATCCTGTACCTATGAAGCCAAACAATTAAAAAATAAATGATTGAAACTTAGAATTGTAACTACTGACTACTTAAGATTGTATTTCATTTGGAAAGGGTCCTGTTTGACCGATGGCTATTTTTGTTATCAAATAAATAATTGGTCTACGGTAATCTAACTAGATGAATGAATATTAATTACTCGCTTGAATAGACTTTATCTAACAAATCCACTGTTCCAGTGCGATGATTTATTTATTTCATTGAATTTTCCAAAAGTTCTGAGGGTAGCTTAACTGTTATCTTTTTTTAATTTAAGACGAAATTAGATGATTACATTCAGGATAAGAATGCTTGGAAGCATGCTGGTCCTGCTCCATAGGACAATCAAGAGTGTAGAGTAAATCAAACTGGTTGGCATAATGTATTTAACTATACAGATGTACTTTATGTGTATTTTTTTGTTTTTATTTTATTTTTCTATTAAATAACTCGCACACTCTAATATCAATTTATTGTTTGCAATATTTGGAAATATGTGAGTACCGTTTATTGTAAAACTTTTACTTGAAAAGAGTGAGTACGGAGTTTTTTTTTCCGTTCTTATCCATAAGAATCTACCTTTGTGAATGGACAATAGAGTCACTTTATTTTTATACATATTCTTTTAAATGTTATTTTGACGTTCAAAGGTGCCTTTTAATGACCTAATTGGAATAAGCGTTTTGACTTTGACTTTGAATATCTATAATTTATTTTGTCTCTTTAGAAAATCGAAAGCCGACCCAACACAGTTAGGAAAAGGCTGAGCAAGCAGCTATACTTTTTAGACTAGCTTGAAAACCGCTGAAATTTCTAGCTGTCCGATCACCACCAGGCCCGGGTCGATGTCAGCATAAAAGAAAGGGCCCGCTAGGGCCAGAGCCTGCCAGGGTTGAGGAATTTGTTCGAAAGAGTCACCGCGGCCCTGGAAAGCAAAGGACTTTAGAAGGAACACGGATGGGTTTTAGTCAGTAAGAGTCTGACACACCCTTCCGCTCCACCCAGAGCGGAAGAAGTCATTTGATGATTTCCCATCCTTAAAAAAAAAAAAAAAAGTGACCTCGCCTGTGGTACAACTTTTAATGATATTGAAGATTGTAGTAAATAAAAGATCGATTTTCAAACGAACACTTATTTAGACCATCTGGCTTAAAAGGTATACATGACTGACGTAATATATACTAGATCACCGATGAGTTCTCATGATAGCATACCTCTTTGTTAATATGTGAAGAATGTTGTGGTTATTACACTGATAAGTGTTCTATTTAACACCGTAATATCGTTTTATTCCAAATAAAAAAAAATTAATAATAACCATTTGTCGAAGCTGGCGTTACGCAGTTGGGTAAAGGGCCTGATACAGAAGGCAGTACTCCTCGATACGGCTCGGATTGTGAGGAGGTTCTTTTCTCTGGAGCCCTAACCACCGGTATCTTGGACTTTGCTCCCGAGACCGGCGGACTACTACTTTTTATATCTTTAAATGTTTTTATTAATATGTTTTTTTTAAGAAATATTTGAAAATATCCATTAGTATGTAAGGAAAATAAACAAAGAGAATAATAATAAAGTGACTGACACATATATTGTAAAACTAAGCCTGCTTTATTCCATTCATATTTCAAACACTATTTATATTTCTGACAGACGCTTCCAAACTTCCATCAACTAACTAGTCTGCCAGTGATCTGCGACCAAGGAGTTCACAGTCTCAACATTGTATTAAAGGGATACGGAATTTTAAAAATAGACTGGAACCTGACTCCACCAAAGTTGGGGAAATACCAGGTAGATTGATTTAATTATGCATTGCGTAAATTGTTTTAAAATTAGGTACCTACATTGAAAGTCTTCCTCAACATATTGTTTACTGTTTTCTCAGCTTCCAAAATGCGTCCAAGAAAGCGTTATTAACGTGAGCATATTGCTACCACGTCTAGTGAACGTCGAGCTAAGCCGCGACAAAGCTTGGCTTAATATTGTAGGTACGCCTAAAATATGTGCACGATAGAGATTTATGCTCATAAGCTAGGTAGTGTATTGTGCCGGTGTTCTTGTATGTAGCAGATGGTTAGGTCTTAAATATTGGTATGCTGTTTAAGTGTTTTGTTTCTTTATCACATTGGTAGTGAAGATTTTTAACGTTGGTGAGCTGAACGTTTATTACGCCTCCCACAAGGTTTACAGATGTTTGGTTATGACCAAGGGAATCCGCTGGGTGGACGGAAAAGGTTAAAATAAAAAATGAAAATCCAAAGTTTTTTTTTTTCATTAACATGTATCTAAAGTAATTTATTCAAGTAAGGCTGAGTGCCAGCACTTTTTGAACGTCATATTTCTACCCAAAACGCCCGCCCGTCACCACTTCCTAGTGTTTTACCTGGGAAGAAGAAGTGGCGCAACAAACTTCCCAGCAGACAGTTAAGTTTTAAAAACTTGAATTTATACAGAAGTATGCAAAGTAAGTTTACAAAACATGACACAGAAAAATAATGTCTAATGTGTGAATCAAATTTTAAATGAAATTCATCGACACTTGTTAGCTAGCACACTCCATTATGCCATCAAAAACAAACAAACCCGAGCTTTAACAAGTAAATCAAACTTATTAAGCCTCCAGGCATAAATGGTGTGCCCGCTTACACGTGCAATGGTATAATCTAACAACAGGATTGTGACTGGAACCACAAGTGATGAACTTAAAGTTTATCGTTATAACAACAATAATAAAAAACCATGACCAGCCACCACACGCAGCACCCGTTCACGAGCATAACGCAAAGATCAGCCATTACCCCCCTCGCCATGTTTGAGGAAAGGAGTCTAGAGTGTCAAGCAATAGATGTTTTTTGTCTGAAATGATGATGCCGCCATCCTCAACGTTATAGTTTACAGTCCAAGGCGTTGTACAGCGATGGATTACTTATTCGTACATAAACTCACACCACTGACCTATCATACGGCAGTAGGTCGAAACTACAGGACGCCACCTGCTACGATCCTTACATAACTACTACTGCTGCTCTCACTCACAACCAGACCTTCTCACAGTCAACATTGTCCCTTATCTACTGCAACTTGAACTGTTTTTATGCAAACCTATCTGAAAACTACCCAGTAAACTCGACTGACCAGCAATTCAATGTTATAGCTGCCAACTATCGGCAAAATTACACACATTCATGACTATAGCCCACTTCCACATCGAACCATTAACTCCCAAATCACAGTACATTCAAACGTTCATTCAGTACATATTTACGAAGCTAAGTGAATTGTGGACGATATTATATGCTGTGAACGTGGCTGGCGGGTAGCCAACTGTTTCAGCACACCATGGATCGGCTCAGAAGGTCGACTCTTTACACTCATCATCATCATCATCATCATTTGAGCCGAAATATGTCCACTGCTGGACATAGGCCTCCCCCAAGGGGGATTGCCCCAATCGCCACGCTTGGCAGGTCGGTTGGCGATCGCAGTGTAGCTATTGCAATGCACAGAACTACAGAGAGTGCTGCTGCCCATTCTCTGGTGAGTCCCTGAGTCGCCTCTTACGACACCCACGGGAAGTGATGGGATGGTGCTATTACACTGTGTCGAGCCTTATCCCAACAATTTTGATATCGGTTTCCAGTTGCAAAAAGAAACAAAACTAACAACAGCACTGGAAAATCATAGGAAAGCAAAATACGCAATTGCGTTTACTCGGATAACATATTTTTTTGATACAAAAACCAAAATTTTAATATTTTTTTTCAAATTGATATAGTATCCAATTCGAATAAATATTATGTGCAAAACGAGTATTAAAGTTACAGTAAAATATTATGTTACGTCAAAAACATTCGTGCTAGGCCCTCTGGTTAACGTGCTTTCCAAGATATTTGTTATGTAATAAAGGCCCGTTTCATATAACTTAAGGTACAATTCCGTGCATCACGGCCAATCGCAGCCGCGCGCGACTGATGCGACAATAGATCATCTTCACCTTCCTGCCCTTACCCCATGTTACTTGTGGTCGGCGCAACACGTTTTTTTCTTCCACTCTGTCCTGTCAGCCGTCACGCCACTACTACTCAACACAATCCATCCATTGGCCTCCCTCTCTCTATAATAGAAAGAGTGTGAAAATGTATGGCACCGCTTCCGAAGTCGGCCGCGCGCGTCTGTCGCAGACTTTAGAAACGGCGCCATACAGTCTCATACCCTGACTATTGTCGCACGCAATAGATCGCACGCGGCTGCGATCAACCGCGATGCACGGAATTGTACCTTAAAAAACTAAATCGCACGCACACGTAGACGCGTACGTACGGTGAATTCTGAAACAAGTGCCGTGAGCGTGTGAAGTGTGTGTGTGCGTGCGTGTTTGCTCGTTGTATAGAGTTGACTTTCTGTACCTGGCTGTTTCGTGGTGTTCGTTTTGTAAACGATGCCCGGCGGGCAACTGTGGGCAATTGGGCACGGACGATAGATGATTGATAGGAGGGAATATTGATGGATGGACTTGTTGAGATGTGTCCTCGAAAACTAACATCAAACTGGTTGACCATTCACAACAGACAGCAGTAATTTTGCTGATCAGAAGTTCATTCAGGTTTTAGAAACGGGGTCACTTATTTCCTTGTCTAATAAACATAGGCTCGACATCACAACAAAGAGACCCAAAACAATATTAATGGGAAAACCGTTAAAAAATTGTATGCAAACATTCTGTTCTCATATAAATCAAAACATTCTAAATACAATTTCAAACTGAATATTGACAGATTCAAAGAATTTCCACAAACAAAATTCTTAGGAGTTCTCATAGATCAAGATCCGAATTGGAAAGCACATCTGGATAATTTGTGCAGTAGGATAAATACGTTTGTTTATGCTCTCAGACAAATAAAGAATGTAACCAACAAAAAAACAGCAATTACAACATATCACGCATATATAGAATCCATCTTACGATACGGGCTTATTTTTTGAGGTAACAGCACGGATAGGCACAGAGCATTTATTGCGCAAAAGAAATGTATCAAAGCCGTTTGTGGCATCCGTCCTGACGATTCATGTAAAATATCCTTTAAAAAGCTAGTATATTACCACTTCCGTTACTCTTCATTTGTGAAATCTGTAACTATGTTTATCAAATGAACTCTCGAAATAGGGATCCATGCAGACTTGTATTGCAGGATAAACATAAATCAGCCAAGTATGCGAAAACTTTCCTTGTCATGTATGTATGTACGCATCTATAACAAAATTCCAAAATAAATCAAATTATTGCATAATGCCAACATATTTAAAAACAGACTATTGAAATGGCTGAAACAACTTATGTTTTATGACATTAAAAATTTTATTAACATTTCTGGACACATGTCATTGCTGAGATTAAAGTACATATTTGATTATTGTATTGACTTCTCTGACATTGAATAATAGGTAACTAACTCATTATTACTATTTTGCATGCAATTGATTCATTCTGTGTCTAAACATGTGGACTTTAGATTAATACCTGACTGTAACATCTTATACCATGTTTAAGGCAAATAAAGACTTTTTTATCTATCTTATTTTATCTATCGTCAAGAAATATTGCACAACTAGCTCTTGCCCGCGACTTCGTCTGCGTCTGTTATCAATTTCATGGGTTAATTTTATGCCCTAATTCTATTTTTAAAATAATTGCAGCCTAGGTAACTCTTTATACCATCAGCTATCGGCCAGTGAAAGTGGCGTCAAAATCGGTACAGGCTAAATTTAAAAAAAATAGATGTTACAAACAGATTAGAAACTACAATTTTATTTATTTGTATAATTCCAGAACGAATATCATAGGAATGCTCATTTCAAGAACAAATTAAGTACAGCTGTGTCCGAGCCAGACAGTAGCCTCACATCGTAAGCTACCTGAATGAGTAGAGTATGTAATATATGTAGGACAGCTGAAATATGTGTAAAATATGCAGGCACATGCGTTACTGAGCAGGTACTTAGTATTCCGTGAAACGGAGTAATTCTCTCCAAATACGCTTAAATGTAAGCGGTTCATGAAAATTTAGGTACTGTGTAGAATAGGAGCATATTGAGTGTAAATTACTCAACTTTGCATATGGTGCTGTGAGTTCTGAAAAGTATTTTGTTATTAAAGAAAGAAAGAATAATATTTATTTAGCACTTACATGAAACACATCGTTAAACTTCATCGTTCATGATTTTTCAGGTTTATTTATTCGGGATGCAGCTGAATTTCAGTATTTTATCCTGTCTGACTACCCTAATAACAAAAACTTCTATAGTTAAGGCGTTTTATTACCAAACAGTGATATAGTAGGCCTATAATGGTTACCATTGTGACTGTTTGTATTATAAAGGTTTTTAAAGAGCGTTTTAGTTTTATTATATTAAAGGACAACCGACTTGTTGTCGTCCTGATGTTCAGAGGGAGCGCATTCCAAAGAAAAATTGCTTGAACAAAGAAAGAGGAGTGGATAAACCCAGAGCGGTGAGAGGGACATCGCAGAAGGCGATTATTGGTGCGAAGATTTTTACTGTGGGCAGAACAAATGAATTGAATTTTTGATGTTAGATAAGAGGGAGACGAAGGATTATTAAGAAAAGAAAACAGATTAGTTAAGGTAATCAGCGCCTCAGCGCTCTCCGCTGACGGCCGAACTACGCGACGACGTACTATAGACGACCTCATTGAAACTTTTATGTATCTATTTTGCACTGATAAAATGCGTCAACATAACTTTTACAGTACTAGTAGCTACTAGCTGCGCCCTGCGGTGTTACCCGCGCAGCTAGTATATATATATAAAGGTGCCTATGTGTTAATCCAGGGTGTCAGCTTCCTGCATACCAAGTTTTATCAAAATTGGTCCAGCCGTTTGCGCGTGAAGAAGTAACAAACATACACACACACACTCACAAACTTTCGCCTTTATAATATTACTGTGATTGTAGCAGTATCTAAAACACTATTACAGTGTGGCAACCTACACTGTCCCACTAAGTCCTGATGCACGTTATAGCATGTAAGTACTGGTTAAGACGTTAACAAAAAAAAAAAAGATAAAGTACCTTTTTCAACCATTACGTAACCTTTTAGCTTCCTAAAAGCTCCCTCAACATCGCTTTGGGACAAGTTCTGTAAAAGTCATGAAAACTCTTCGATAGTACTAAATGGCACAAAAACCAGCAAATCAAACTAAAATAATCTGTCAAATTTCTTTAATAGTGTGACGAGGATATCCTTGGCTGGTCTCTGGCAGGCAAGGTAGCCCTTTGGAAGCGTCTGGCGAAAAGTAAAAGAGAATTTAAAATAGGAATATAAAATATGTTTTGTTTTCTTTTGGGACTCCGGTACCAACATTCATTGAAGACAGATGCCAAATATATTATGAAGTTTAAACCTTAAACTTAGTTTCATTTTATAATAATATCACAAGTAGCACTAGCGTGAGTCCGCTGGTGTTACAATAGATTTTCAAATTACTTCTATGTTTTTGTCAAGACACTTATTATATTTTTGTTTTAGTACCTATTCCCACATGAACAGCGGGCTTGGTTTCCGTACGTCATGTCCTAGGCGACCACTGAAAATCAGCGCCGTGCTGTGGGTCCCCCACGGCACAGCATTATGCTGAGTGGAAGCCCTTTTGCCACAACTACGACATGCATCTACTTTACCTACTCATACTTTTGTTATTTTTTTTTTAATTTAGTTTTTAACGTGTCTTTACTAATATAATTTAAGAACTACTAACAGTATCGTTTAGGGTTTAGTTTAAGAAAAATAAAATTATATATGTGGGTGGGTATGTCGTTTTGTGCCAATTAAATACTTTTTCTTTCTTTTTCTTGTAACTTTATCGTTATAGCATTAGGTTCAAGGATTATTGGAAAAAAATTACAGCTTCGGGTAGCTAGATGTGACTTTTACTCTGACTAAGTTTTACTGAAAAGCCCGTTAGAATCAACTATGAATAAACTCATGCTTAAGAGTATCAAAAAGTTTTGCAACTAATCTAAAACAATATTCAATTAAGTCCCTTATTTATTTATTTGAATGCCTTAAAACTATCATTACAGCCTTAACCTAATGCGATAGCCAAATCACAAACACAGAAGAAGAGAGAGATTTGAAGTAGCTAAATGCTTTTGATCTTTGATCCTGGATTAATAAGATAAGAAAACTCTTTAAATAACTTTAAACACATAATCTGCACACTTATCCAATAAAAGAACGCAAAGTTGTTATTAAAGCAAAAAGCGAAAGCTCACAAAAGGATTTTCTCAAACTTTTCTAAGCGACTTGCAAAAGGGATGAAGGATCAAATTAACATAGTTCTTCATACGCAACACAAACATAACCACAGAACCTAGACCTCTTTAATTTCACTTTTAAAACAGAACGAAAATTATTCAAAACATGAATCTTTTCATGTACCGAAGAATTTCACGATTACCTACCGTGAAAAAATGATGATATAAACCTCAAAGTCGACAAACGAATTCAAATTGTATAGTTATCTCTTTCGTTTTTCGTAAAACTGGTAACAGCAAAAGAGACAGCTATATTTCTGTCAGGTTCTAAAGCTCAGTGGTTTTCAATCGACTTGTCAAACGACTGGCAATTGGTTAGTCTCAAAGATATTATGTTGCCTTTGATTTAAGTCTCTGGGGATATTTGGATTTATTGAGTTTTTTATCACAGACACTAATGAAACACGGTTCCGATTACTCATGGGGGTGCTTATGGGAAAAGGAAAGTCGTAATCGAAATCGACTGCGTAGTGAACACAACACAAGCTTGAGGTAATGTTACGAGGGGTGTGTAACGTTTGATATAATAACAAAAGATCTAATGATCATAATATGACCTAATTTCATTTTATATTCTTTTGTTTAATATAACGATGAAATAAAATAATATTTTTTTGATATAATTTCGTTTTACCTAACGGTGCGTTACCTTAGAAAATTAGTTAATATGAAAATTAGGTCAAATGAACGTTATATAAAAAGAACATTATACAATTTGAAAATAATATGAAATTAACGTTATACTAAATTTTAGATATTAGAGCAAATGAAGGTTTTTATGAAATATAACAAACGTAATTTATTCACATGAAATTAGGTAACGTGTTTTTATAACATAAGAAAAATATATCATGTGAACGTTATTTCAAGTTATATTATACTATTTGTTATTATACCAAACAATACACACCCTGTTACGAGAGCCAGAGTAATAACATAGAAGGTGAATAGAGGTTGAATTCCTCTCGCAAACATTCTTAAGATTCTTTTTTTTTCTTAAAAAAACAAGAACGTTACCCAACACTAGGAATTTCTCAGAAAAAAAAAACTTAATTGTACACCAAAAACAGTTACAAAACTCGTTTACACAAACTAAATTCTAAGGGAGCAATCTTAATGCTGACAGCGATATTTAATGGACAACCGACTGAAAGATATGAAACAAAAAGGGGAATTTATTAAAAGACGCTGAACCCAGGCTTGTCTGACTGACATCGGCAACTTGTTCCACAATCGGAAAATTCACGATTTGGATAAATTGTAAATGATCATAAGTGTCATGCAGTGTGTCATGTGCATGGAACGTGTGTCATGAATGAACTTAAAACGTTTCTCATAATCTCAATATTGTTGGTGTTAACCGTTTCCTGAATAGAGGTTCTACCAACCATGATACTTTGAACAAAATTACCTATTCTGATATCCGAAGCGAATACATGATCAATTATTCAACGACATTTTTTCACTATTTTACCCTAACGCATTTCCGAGTATACAGACCAAAACCGTTTGTACTGTACAATACATCTCGAATAGTTTCCAAACAATTGCATTTCTCACACAAGTTGTATGGTCCGACAACAATTTTGTATTGCACTTGGCAACTATAAATATTGGTTCAAAAGCTACGCCAACACTTTGAGAGCGGAACTTCGAGTTTCAAGGAAGGAAGCCGAAAGAAATTTCGAAGAATTTCTGTTGGAAATGTGTTGCCACTAAGCGTGGATTAAGAGTTATGGATATTTTAGAAATGTAGACAGCATTAAGCTGTATGTGCTTTACTCGTCATTATTATTTAATTCATCATTTACATTCGTCATTTTTATTTTATTTTGGGGTCGATGTAGCAACATTCTCTTTTTCTTCCATATTTATACATATATTAATGGACATTTCAGTAGTCACCTCCGTCTAGCCATATCCTCTTTCACTCAGTGAAATCATCATATCTTTCGACTCTATTGGATAACTTTATTATTATTATATTGGTCTACATAGATAGTAACATTAACTAGACCAACATAAAATAGTGTGTACGATGATTTTTTCGAATGTGAATTAAAATATTTTGATGAATAACATCTTTCCTCTCGCTTTTCTGCAATATTTGGGATTGATTTCGTGAAATGGGACGGAAGTGTGGACATGAACAGAAAGCCGAGGAAGCGCGCGCTATTCGATTTGACCAATGAGCGCGGTCAGTTGGTACTTTTAATGTTAATATTGCATTTTACCAAGGTGAGACATCAGTTGTTACACATCCTATGCGACTACTGTAAGACTCGCTTGTTTTTTTTTAGTTATAATTGTATTTTTACGTATTAACACTTCAAAGGAAACCTCAATCAATCAATCGGCTCAGCCGTTTCTATAAATCGCGGGGTCGGCTTCCAGTCTAAGTGGATGTAGCTGAATACCAGTATTTTACATGGAGCGACTGCCTGACCTCCACAACCCAGAAACTGGGTAGCATGATACCCCTTCGCAAGATTGCTGTCAGATTTCCTAGCTTCAACCAGTAACTATTGATAAAAACAACAGCTGGGACTTTTAAGTGCTTTCCGAAACAAAGAGAAGCCTCCAAAGAAGACCGACCTCAACAAGCGATAGAAGATCAACTCGTGCGTTATTACTGAACCACGAGCTCTTCAAACAAAACCTATTTCGTTCGTTATTCGCAAAATAATGAGAAGACTCAATGGATTGCAAATAACCTACATTATTTTCTTCACAAAGCTAGCTTGGCGACGAAACAAAAGAAACACGTTGAAAAGTAATCGATGTGGGGCCGCGAATAGACATGCATTCTGAATGAAGTATTACAATGTTTAGTTTACAATCGATACCAATATGAAGTACTATGTATACTGTACATAGTCGTTCATAACATTGGTTTTGAGACAATGTAACATTTTAGAGGCGATAACAATGCTTTTCTAAAGTCCATTTCAAGATGTTTAGAAATGACTACATTTGATATTTCGGTAGCACAATGTCACTTTTGTTGTGTTTCCATAGTCTATATCACTTTGTATCAGCCCATGCGCATTCAATAAAGTTACTAAAAGCATTGACGAATAAATCAGGTCTTTGCCTTTATTTAATCTTATTGGTCCGTGCTAAAAGAATGAGGCACTGTGCACTGGTTAGTTGTAAACCGGCCTTCAAATGACGAGTTGGGCGATAATAGATCAAAATAATATCAAGCAAGCAGAGAGACAATTCTACCATTTTTTGACAGATTCGATTGAGATGCAAATGCGAACGTTTTTTTAAAAAAATAGGAGAATGGACACTCTGATTCCATTTAAGTTGAAACGATATTTGAACAAAGAGTATTTTATTGTTCTGTGCCAGAAGTGTGTTTTTCATTCATAGTACGCTTAATGGGATTCGATTTTTACCTTACTAGTTTCAATTCACTCAATATTTTGATGCCTTACTTGGTATAATAAAACTAAAAATAATTTCAAGAAATTGCTGATTGTATTGGCAAATAAATGCTATATGGAGAAATGAAAACAAGCTTTTATTAAATAAAACATTTCAGTTCATAAAATGTGATACCTGTTATTTGTGGCATCAGCTAGGGCGAGGAGAAGATAAACTCGGTCTAACACGAAGACTTCATTAAGTACTGAATAAAGACGAGATACCGTTTGAGCGTTCAATGAAGACTTTTAATTATTTTTAAAACTAGGGATGTGCACTGCCTGTGTCGAGTCGACTTAAATATTACCAGCCCGTACTGCCCTACTGCTGCTCTTCTCATATGATGAAGGCGCGAAAATATGTCACTGGCGTCAAGATGTGTGAACATAAGCTATTATATATAATAGGGATATTTGTATGGATTGTAGCAGTTGGTATTTTGTAATTTCTGCCTGGCTCCATGGAAAAGAGGTGTCAGTTTTATATTTAGTATTCATTCTATCTTTATCTGTGCATTATCTCGATACGTCTTAGCAGCCGAATGAATTTTGATGAGACTTAGCACACGGGTAGACCTTATCCTGGTCTACTGCGACTTTCTATACCAGAAAACTATCCCTTTGGTTAATTTCGACAAGTACGCGAACGAAGCTGCTAGGACAAGCTAGTGTATGTATAATAAAAAGCCAACTAATATCTGGCTGAGGATTCCAGAAAAACGATTTAATGAAATGTACATGTCATTCTTACTATTTTCATAGTAAAAATACTTCAATTTGATTTTACAAAATTCACAACTTACAATTTCAGCAGCAAGTTATTTCAATGAACAAACTCAACTGATAAGGTAAACAAAATTAATTAAAGCCCAATCCTTCCTCTTAATTTGAATATTCGATAAATCACTTTCTCGAGTCGATCGACTAAGAATTAACACTGTCGACTAATGAGTACCAGCGCCCATCATTACGACGAGTTGGGACTATTTTATTGGATTTCACAGCGAGGTAACATTACTCAGAGTTTGTGTCACAGCCTTATTAGATAATAGAAGTGACTAGGAAAAGAGTTTGTATTGAAAAAAAAAAACGATTTAATCGCTAAAAATAATGAAAAATTTAAGGACTCGGTGCCAAAACCTAGTAAAAGTTTTTTTTTTTATTGATAAGCTTAACCACAATCGCACCTGATAGAAAGCGATGATATATACATATGTTCGACGATAGAGCACGCTTGCCTAGAAGCTACTATTCACACTTAACTGTAAGACCCCAGTCTGTAGCTAACAGGAAATATAGACTGCCGGCGGGAATAGGGATGTTGCCTGTGTTCAAAAATCTGATTCTATTTAGTCCGTCATTTAGATTATCGAAAAATATTGGATACGAATTTTTTATTTTATCAAAGCAATAAAAAAATACGAAGATGAAACGCATCAAAGATAAGGAGTGGGGGCTTGCAACGTCACTTTCCACTAAAAAGTGTACTAGTAAGTGACGTCACGTCTTCATTTTTTGTTTATGTGACAAAAAAAAAATACGTGTACAATATTTTTTGGAAATCTATCCGATGGGCTTATCGGGTTTTTTTAGTCAAATACCCTATTCTCACTTCTTATGCTGGCACTTCACTTAGCGTATTGGCCAAACATTCGCGTCATTTGTACAATACAAAATTAACCTTATTTCGAATAGCAAAAAGCGCAGCAGCAGCAGCAGCATGCGTGTTGGATGCAGTGTTGGTGGGGTTAGAATTAACATCAGCTATGCAGATGACATGGTGCTGCTGGGTCCGTCAGCGGGAGCGATCAGAGAGCTGCTAAAAGCGTGTGAAGCCTACGCTGCCGCACATGGATTAAATTATAATGAAATATTTTTTTTATATGTTACTAACACGCTATGGATCTGTGCGTCCGAAATAAAGTTATTATTATTATTATTATTATTAAAAAGTATATTTTGTATTGAAAAAGTGGCGCAAATATTTGGACAAATATGCCAAGTGAAGTGCCAGCATTAACTGTATGCACAAAGAAAGTATTTCCAAAAAGTTTTGATGCCAAAGAGGAAGATTTGCGTTCGACCCACGGTACAGGAGAAAATCCTAGTGTGGGGCAAAGTTAAAAAAAAACTACAATAAAATTTGCCTCCTAATGTCAGCCATACTTACACACACTTATGCCACTTCCAGTACTCATTAAGATATCTGTGTCGCACGCTCAAAGGAAACCACCCCTTTGTTTGCGTTCACGCCAAGTTTTATCAAAGACAACATTATTTTTGCTACAATCGTCGAGATTGTGTCCCTCTTTGTGTTGTTTGTTTAATTTCCACGAAGATTGACAAACTTTTTAGTTATAGTTTAAGTTTTGCGTTTTATTTTCATGTAGGGGCATTATTTTAAGATACGGGTTACAAGTGAAGCCAGCAGCGTTGAGTAATTCCAGACAATGTTATGTTGAACTTTCATGACATCACGCCTGTTTTCCCCGAAGTGTAGGTACTGTCACACCGGTTGCGGCCCTGGAACGCAAAGGGCATTAGGAGGAACACGGGTGGGTTTTAGTCAGTAACATTCTGACACTCCCTTCTGCTCCGCCGAGAGCGGAAGGAGTCATTTGACGTACCATACTTAAAAAAATGTACTTTCACACCGAAGATGTGGAGCTCGGTGCAACTCTTTAAGTACCAAAGAATTTAGCTCGAGGCTTCTCCAAGAATAGGTACTTACATATTACTTCAATCTGGTATAAACAGGAACTATCACAAGTCTGACGGATTAAAACAATGATTTTATTTTCTAATTGAACCTGTTCTATTTTTATACATGTCCCTTGTAAAATTCCATTGACTAACATAATGCATGCGCTATCAAAATCAAAAGTCATTTATTCAAATTAGGCTGAGTGCCAGCACTTTTTGAACGTCAAAGTTCTACATAAAGACAGTCCCTCAAAACGCCCGCCAGTCTATAATTATGTAACCACACAGGTTTTATCCTTCACAGTACGTTTATGTTGTAGGTACTAGCTTTAGCCAGCGGCTTTACCCGCGTGAATGTCGGAAATTATTCCAAGAGAACATGCTCCCGGGATGAAAGATATGCCTATGTGTTATTCCAGACTATACTCTGACGTGATTGAGTAATAAACATCCATTTATCCAAACATCCAAAGTTTCGCATTTATCTATGTAATACCTTTAAACGTCGAAGTTTTATATTTGTATATATATAATGGTCATCATTTAAATTGGCACAAGACATTTTTAACATGCAAACACTTATAGAACAACAAGGTAATCATGGTACTCTATCATCTTCTCAGTTATTTGATAACCTGGCTAAATTGAGGCAGACCCATCCTAAACACAGTGTCAGTGTAAAGCTCCTTCGCAGAACATGCCCCACCTATTTTTCTGCCCAACCTACTGCACCTTCCACGACCTGAACGAGTGTGCGTGGACTAAACTGGTTGAACTAATTTTTAAAGGTGAGTCAATTAACATGAAAAGAAGAAGACTTCATATGATAAATTTTATGAATTTTAGTTTTATTTATATAAAACGTTGCCCTACACTAGGAATTTCTCCTGTATCGTGTGTGCGTTTACAAACACACAAAGCCACATAAATATACAAATAGCCAGACCCGGAACAAGTATTTGTAGGCCATCAAATATTTGTTCCGTGCGGGAATCGAACCCGCAACACGCAGCGTAGCAGTCAATATTCGCCAACCGTGTCGTCGAGGCGAATTTAGCGGTTAAACTATGCAGAATCTCAAACTTCCATCTCCATTCACTAACTACATACTAACTGCATGCACCAAACATTAAAATGTCCCACTCCAAAGTGCACCCAAAGTATTCAGCATACAACTCAGAGTCACGTGACTTTCACAACTTTTACTGCTAAAACTTCACAAGTTTAGCTGTAAGTTCGCCGAGGGAATATCTCCTAAGTAGGTGCTCTTAAAGGCCGAATGAGAGCGTAGGCAGGTGTTTTTATGTGCTAAGTAGTACATTATGTACTGAAAGGAACTTGGAACTTACTTAAAAGTTTGGTCTAGTCGAATTTTGTGAAGGAAAATTAGGGATGTAGGTCACAACTCCTTAGAAACTCAAACATGGTTGCAATATATATCTATACTAGTATTATAAAGAGGAAAGATTTGTATTTTTGTATGTAACGAATAAACCTAAAAAGTACTAGACCGATTTGAAAATTCTTTCAGCAATGGATAGCTACATTATCAGAGAGTAATATATGCTATATTTTATCTCCGTACATCCACGGAAACAGGAACTACGCGAGTGAAACCGCGTGACGTCTGCTAGTCTACACTATATAATATAATTATAATAATAATAAAGAGGAATAAAAATATTTTTGTGTGTATGTTTGTAATAAATAAACTCAAAAACCACTATGCTGATTTCAAAAATTCTCTCACCATTGGAAAGCTACATTATCAGCGAGTAACATAGGCAATATTTTATCCCCGTACTCCCAAGGGAAAGGGAACTACGCGGTTGAAACCGCGTGACGTCCACTAGTATAAAATACGTTGAGTTGAAAACCTTTACACGAGTCGCTAAACTACGACCGGTCGATGTGGCCACCGGTGAACGTCCACCGACTGAAACGATAATGATGATACAATCCATCTATAGTTACGTAAGTCTGCCTTTACTCTTATACCGATTCATTAGTACCCAAAACACGACACAAAATAGTGAACTGAGGGCTAAGCATGAACTTCTGCGTAATTGCGTCGACAGCGTAAACGTATCGGCTTCCACAATTTTTGTATGCAAAATTTATCAGCCCCATGTGCGTACTTGGAACTAACTGATCGGTAGCACCAGCTCCCATTATCCATTTATCGTCGCAGATGTTGTCCTGAACAATAAGATGACATCCACACACATACATAACCCAAGATTTGCAAATATAAGGTCATAATACATTATAAGCGCAAAAATATCAGCCGCATGGGTCGATCAAGGTTAAGCAACGCTTGCCAAGGTTGGTCTGTGGATGGGTGACCATCTCAACATACCGAGTTTCCTCCGTGCCCCGGAAAGCACGTTTTAAGCCGTTGGTTCCGGCTGTCATTTGTAGATCTTTGGCAGTCGTTACGGATTGTCAGAAGCCAGTAAATCTGACTCCAGTCTTGCCATGAAGTACCGTGTTACCCAGTTAATGGGTTGTGGAGGTCTGGCAGGCAGCCGCTTCACGTACAATACTGGTATTCAGCTGAATTCGATTTGACTGGAAGCCGACCCCAATATAATTGGGAAAAAGGCTAGAATACATTATGAGCGCACTGATCTAATAGTAGGCACTCTGACTGCAGTACGGCCATAATTAGGTAAGATCCTATGTCGAGCAAGAGTAACCGTCGAGCAGTCGATGTGTTTTGGCTAAAATGATGATCTACGTTGAAAATTATAAAACACTAGCTGTTGCCTGATGCTCCGCCCGCGTGGATATCGAAAATAACCCCAACCTACTCCCGGAATAAAAAACAATCTCGATACCAAATTTCATCTAAATTGGTCCAGCCGTTTGCGCGTGAAGAAGTAACAAACATACACACACACAAACTTTCGACTTTATAATATTAGTGTGATGATGTGATTGTTTTTTGCGCGGCTTCGCTCCTTTGGCTGAACCGACAGGTACCGTGCGAGATAAAAAGAGGCACAAAGCGATAGTGTCACTTTCTATCAATGAAATGTTATCTTTTATAATTTTGCTGATATTCTATTTTTAAATCTGAACATCAAACTACTTAAAATGAATAAGCATTAAGTAGTTATTTCGGATGTTCCATTTTTAATATAGTTGAATTTAAAGTACTTAAAGTGAATGAGCATTAGGTTAATGTGGCGGGGATTTTTGATCTGTGGCATTCGTGATTGTTCCCGCCATGAAACGTCAACATGTTTTGGTCAATGATTTTAATGGATTATTACGAAAAATATAACGAAGCATTGAAAAGTATACTGCGCTTTATTTAACCTCCTAGCTCCTGAAGTTTTTAGAAAGATCCTTTTTAATCGAATCAGTACGGCCAGAGATAACGCGCCACAAACAACCAGATTTACAACTGTATAATATTAGTGTGCACGTGGCTAAATAATTATAGTCGCACGCCCGACATAGTTGAGAATAGACTCAGCATGAAGAATATTAGTTTTGTTGACAGTTACTATCCCCTCGATATTCACTAAAATACGTCTATACGTAGCAACAAACAAGGAAGTAACTCCCAAGCTTTCAACTCCATTCACCCTTTTGTAAAATTATTTACACCTTCAGTCCTTTATTTACATCAAAAGGGTTCGTCCGAGCAAAGCATCGTTCACGTACACAAAGTAATTTTCGCCCTTCGTCCAATAAACTTACATATTGGCCCGCACTACGCCTCGTACGCCTCTCGTAACACGCCTAGCACGCCTGGCACGTATTAGTACAACACTACCAATAACTGCCTATCCGTAAGTATATTTTGCAAGGTAACTAAATGGAGGTTTGGTCCATCAGAAACTTTTGAGACAGAACTTAACAGTTTACCCCCGATTTCTGAGTTATGAATTTCAAACTAAGTTTTTGCCAAACTATATTTTAGCCTGAAAACCTGTCAAAGTTTGGTATTCAAGAAGGGGTACATACGCTCTTGACTCAATTCAGAAATCGGCCCTTAAACTTCTTGGGTATTGGGCTAGATTTGAATACTTTATGTGTATTGCTCTGGGTTCTATACGGGGATTATAACCACATCCGACTTTAACCAATTTCATAATATGACCAACTGTATGGACTTTTAAATAAACTACGACCTCTGTGTTTATTTTGGTGTTAGAGTTATCAGCTAGGAAGAGGAAGTAAGTTGTTCCCGTTCAGTCAAATTGCCATCTAAGTTAGCAAGATAACAAGTTAACAATACCTTGAAAAAGCTGTCTTTGTGGAACATTTGCACCAAAGCCTTTCTGTATGTTCGTGAAGATATTATAATGCAGTGTGCTAATGTGCAGAGATAACGTCAGGAGGAAGAAGATAGATTGCTACAATTGCAAGACTTATGAGGAAAAAATGTGATGTAAAATACGATATGCGACAGATGAAAAAAATAATGAAAAATGTTTATTTGAGCGTAACACACACAGACAACCAATTAAAAGAAATTTAAAACTGTCCATAATAAAAACTAACATTTTACACGATAAAATAGCTGTGTTCTCCGAATATGCTGAAAGATAGAAAAAAATACATTTATGTAGCACTAACTGCCCAAAACACTGCACAAACTGTTGTGCAGTATTTTGTGCAGTTTTGTGTTGTGTGCTGCTTCTAAAATTTAAAACATTAGATAACGCAGCGCTAGTTTTCTGATAGGGCCTGTGATGCTACGGACGCACTCATAGAACACAAGCTCAAAAATAAAATAAAACCCACTGGCACCCAGTTCAATCGGCAGCCTCACGAATATGTGTGTTATTAAGATACAATTCCGTGCATCGCAGCCGCGCTCGATCTATCGCGTGCGACATTTAGAATATGAGAATGTAAGGGACCGTTTCCAAGGTCTGCGACAAACGCGTACGGCCGACTTCGGAAGCGGTGCCATATATTTTCATACTCGACTATTGTCGCATCAGCCGCGAAGCACGGTATTATACATTTATGAAGTAGATGAAATAATCGCTCCGAGTACAATAGGTATCTCATTTTTTATTTGAGTGAGATCCGAATTTTATGAAACTATTAGTTTTCATCCAAAGGTAAGCAATCAGCTTCCCAGTTAACTTTGCAACGTTAAATAGTTTAAACACCGAATTAATTGAAACAGAAGGTCAACTACAAACGAATCTCCAAGTGTGGGTAAATTGGTTGTTGTTACTTTGATTAACAAATCTCAACTTCATTGCTAACATAAGTTTTGACTCCAGAATTCTAGAAGACCGAAATAGACGTTAACGTCTTCCGAAACGTGCCAGCAGCCATTCCGGCTCAAATAAAAATTCAATCACACCAAAGGGAGAATGAGAGTGCCATTTCGCCAGCCAACCCCAACACAGTTGGCGAGAAGGCATGGCAGATATCTCCGAACCTGCAAAGAGGTTTTATTAGGCCTTCAGAAATTGGTAGTTAACCTTCTCATCATCTGCCTAGCCTTTTCCCAATTATATTGGAGTCGGCTTCCAGTCAAACTGGATTCAGCTGAATACCAGTATTTTACGTGGAGCGGCTGCCTAACAGTGTGTTAACCTTCTAAGCCCGCCTATTTAGTGGCAGTAAGTGGCTTTGGCCAGTAATCTAAGAGCGGCCGCGTCAGACGAACTTTACACAAAGTCCGCTCAGTATCGGATAGTTGCGCTTTGGCACTGCCATGCCGGTCGAATTGTGCTCGCTTATACTGCCAGGGGCTGAACTGTGACTAGGAATTTAGATGGCGAAGTATTTGGGTTTAGCTGGAATCACTTTGTTTCAAACAATATCAACAACTCTACAGTAAGCAGATAGTGAAAAGTGCTGTACCAATAGGTTTTATAAACTTTAATATTTATTTCGATAGTATAGCATCTTTATAGAAATAACCATTAAAGAGGATTTTGTGAGTTTGTGAAACTTAATTTTGAACTTCAATTTCTACTATTTGAAAAATTCTTTGAACATTTGAAAGGTTTCGTAATTCTATGTAGATAGGCATGTGTATGTGTATTATTGTGTCCTAGCTGGGTGGGCAGGCTGATATAACCAATAGTTAATAGATGCCAACGAAACTATTAAAAAAATACACAGAAAAATCTAGTAGAACAATTTTATTGTGCGGCAACACTATTACGAAAATTCCAGTAAAACCACTTATTACAAAAAACGACGTTCTTCAAGAACAAAATATAGATACATAGACGACACGACGCATGACCGAAGTTGGGAAATGTTCATAAAGCTCGCGTGTGTGTCTCCATTACTTAACTTTACTTGCAAAAGAGTTGCCAACGAGTTTAGTACCGTGGAACTTTTCTTTTAGCTTTCTATTGGGTACATCTAGCTGCATTTCAAGAAGCCTGCTACGTCTTTATGCTTGCCTGGTACCTCGGCGGTAATTGACTTTTACCAAACTTCTAATTCAACATTTTTTGGAAGTTAGGTAAAAAAACTGAAAATTGACTGGACAAGCATTGAAAGAGAAGAAAACTTAAGATGTACCTATATTTTATTTTATACTAAAAATAGAACTGATACAATTAGTGACACAATTTTATGAGAACAATAGCGGTCTTATTGCTGAGAGTACCATTTACAAGACAGCCTTTGGATGGAGTGAATGGACTTAAAATAAAAAGGGTGGGGGGGTAGTCTACGGTGTACCTATTGCTAGTAAATTAAATTTAAAAAAATAAATTAATAACTACATAATATAATGGCAACCTCTGTTAAATTTCCCTTGTTTTGAAATTAGTTATTTTGCAGGTACTATAGAAACTATCTAAAACATGCGATAGACACAGCTGAAATTTAAGTTAAAAAATAAAATACATTTTTTTTTGTTTTCAAGCTGAGTACACTGTTCCAGTCGCTAGTTCCAGAGTTAGAAAAAACAATAACTACACTTCACGTTTTGAGCCTTCACTTTACACCTAAGGATGTTCGTTTTAAAAGTCCATCCGTATAGTGAACGGTGATCGTTATCGGAGCGCGCTCGGATCGCGCAGCTACGTCGTCGGATTTAGTGCGAAACCCGTTGATGGCTGTGTAGCCATTAGAATTGAGGTGACGGAAGCGGGTAACTTTTTGCACGTTTCATATTTTCAAGTAGACTCAGGGGTGTGATTTTGCAAACATCTTACCTTTTCAACTCAGATGAAGTGATCATGAAGTGAGCTGTCAATCCTTACAAACAAGTTGGAATGACAGTTCACTTCATGTTCACTCCACTTAAACACAATGAGGTATTGATAGCACATACCGGTTCTTGGAAAATGATTTTTAAACGCCTGGAGAGAATATCTGTAGACAGTCGCAATAAAAAAATGTTTTTATATATCTAGACCAAACAAACTGTATGCTTAATTCGATCAGAACCATACGAGTTACATTTTAAAATCTTTTTTTCAATAAAACAAAATCAAGTATTATTTAGAAGAGAAGAATTTATAAGTTATTAAGGTTTGTCGTTGGCCATTGTAGTATTGGTGCTATGTGGAAGACAAAAAAAACAGTCCATGTGCGTGTCGGATCACTAAACCGCGGACGGACAGACAGACGAACATAGCGAAACCATACCCTTATAGTTTCGCCATATTCGTCTGTCTGTCCCTTGTTGACTAGAACCCTAAAAACGGGTGTAGTAAACTTCAACACGTTAAAATGTAATTATGCAAACTTGAGGCTTTAAATAAAATGCCATTTTATATAATTGGTGCCTATAGACTACGAGTCATTTCAGTAGCGCATGTTCAACAATTAATTATAGCTGATGTCATTCTGTCTAGAGGACCAGCCTCCGTTCAAAATCCTCACCATGAAGTGAGCTGTCACTACATCTGACAACTGACGATAGACAACCAGCTTCAAGTTCACCTCACCTAAGTTTTCACGGTGAGATGTTTACAGAATCGCACTGCTGAACACGTCTATAAAATAACAGACTTCCTTGCAGTGTGTTGTTTAGTTTCGTAGCCCCACATAGACTAGGTGTGAATGTGGACGTAGGCACATACAATAACACGGCGCGAGCCAGCGTGGCGCACTGTTTAATGGGCGTGTACACACTGGCCGCCAGCCAACGTTTTTCACTCCATTACTCCATCTGTTTATCTTTTATAGCCGTGTTTAATGTTTTATTGCCATAAGGAATTCTGGAGCTGAACAAAGTATAAAAAACCGGTGAAATATGTCGGACTTGCACTTTGAAACTGTTTGTAGCTGCGATAATATTTCGACTTGAATTTGACGCTTTTTAAGTACGAGAATTGGGCTTTAGGTTAGTAGTAAAAGGTTATTTGAAACTGGTTAGTCACAGTACAAACATACAGAACCTGGCTCTAAACATGCCTCATTAATCAACCTGCATCCGGTCGTCATCTCCTTTTTTTTTTTTGATGTCGGGGGGAAATCCTCATGGAAATCCTCCACCCTGGGGCTTGTGGAGGGGTCTTTCAGACTCTTACTGACTAAAATCACCCCGGTGTTCCATCTTCCACCTACGCCGGGGATCGCGGGAACGTATGCGACATCCGCAATCCCCGACTGGTGCCGGCCCGCCGCTGCGGGCCACCTCGCGTCGGCGAGGGGAGTGAGATGTTTGACTCCCCTCGCTACGTCAAAGAGGGGCGCACGGGAACACCACGCGCCGCCACCTCGGGTCCGGATGAATGGGGGGCGACGCACAGGTCGTCATCTCCTAGTCTAGCCCGCCACACATTACCAACCACTGCAACTCCTGAAAGCCAGAATCAACAGTGGCGACCACCAGAAAAAAAACGCCGAGTCACTAAAACTCGACGCGACCCGGAGAAACTACACTGAAATTAATCAGAAAAGCAAAGCGAAGGAGTAGGAGAAAATATAACTTCCACTTTCCTCGATTCAAACTGGAGACAGAATTGAGCTAAGACAATAGGCACCAAGGGACATATACAACTAGGTTAAGCCCAGTTGCCAAGCACCACGGATTAAATATTAACACTATACCAATGGGTCCTAAACTGTGAGCTACTGTTGATTCCTCATCTCCTAGTCTAACCGGATGCAGCTAAGAACCAGTATTTTAAATTGAATGCCTGTCTGAAATTTTGAACTCCAAAACTAATTGGGTAACACGATACTCCGTTGCAAGATTGGTTGGATTTCAGGATTCTGACCACCCGTAACGTCTGTCAAAGATCTACTAATGACAACTCCGGGACAAACAGCTTGAAGTACTTTGCAAGGTTCGGAAGAGTTTCGTTATATAATGAGTGGTCTCCCATCCATGGGCAGGACTTAAGCGTTGTTTCACCTCGATCAACCCGTACCTATTAGAGCTGTGGTTTAGCAACAGAACTTGACATGGAGCGGCTACCACCTCCACAAGTAACTGGGCAAGGGGTTATCCAGTACATTATTCTTACCAGGGGGAGTGGGGCTTGGCAAGAATAATGTCATATTGAAGTGAGAACTTTTTTAGGCGCGTTGAGCACTTTTTGGGTTAACAAAAATCATGGAACTCGCGTTATCGTCACCGAACGCTTCCCATGAGCTATATGTATACTGTGTATATATGTGTGCTTTTTGGGTGAACAAAAATCATGAAACTCACGTCATCGTCACCACACGCTTTAGCTTTCGCTTAGTTTTCACTTCTATCGGCAGTCACCAAAGACCGCATATTTTTTTTTTGTTTCCTTGGCTTTGTAGATCGTCTTCTGTAGCACTTAACTGTGCCATATTAACGCCCAAAAAAAATCTTTAACATCAGCTTCTATTTGATTAATATCCCAGCCTATCACGATCACTTATTGTGATGTCAGCTGATTCACAATGAAAGTGAGCCACAGTGAGGGGTTCGAAGTATCTTGAAGACGAGCGACCTACTTCCCGTAATCGACGGCCCCCGAGACCAGATACATTTGGTACTATTTACCGACTTTAATGGAAGAAGAGGTTCTTTTGTTATTCATAAGTACTAGAGGAGCATTATTGGAAAGTAAGTAGGACACACGGGTCTGAGTACATCCACATTTAGTCAGTTATTTGATTTATTTAACAATTTATGTACACACATTATTGCCAACATTTAAATATTAACCTTAATTAATTGTAAGCTGTCATAATGTGACTGTTCGTTGCTCCTTAAAATAAAATAAAAAGATAAGAATAGAAGAAAAAGACATCAAAGAAAAATAGGTTTAAAGGTGATGCTTATTTCTAAAGAAATCTCTTCCAGCATACCTGCGAAAGGAGAGTTTAATAAAAAGAGATATAGACATCGTGTGTAAAACTTATAAACACTGTAATATACATGTACCTATGTTTATAAGTGATGTATAAAATCACAAGTTAATTCACAGTAAGTCCAGATGGAAAAACCCAACTATCGTTCAATAGGTAATAATAAAAACAGGTATTTTTTCCAACCTTTACTGTCCCATTACTGGGCTCTTACCGGTGTATTGTCCTCTCCAACTAATTCGTCGTGACCTTCTCTTATGCAAATTAATAGGTACCTACACATAATTAAACATTTAACAAATGAGTAAGTAGTCGGTTTTACAACCGTTAGACCAACGAAGCAGTCGATTTCATGTTTATTTCTGTAAGAAAAATGTAATGCTTCCACTCAAAACTAAAATCCCATCTTATGAACTGTTCCAAGAAACGCGTTATAACATGAAATACAGAATATTCACGGAAATTGTTACTTCATTCAGAGAGTAACAACATCAAATCATGCTAAAGTACCGAGCCATCTAATTTGTACTGAACTTTGAAATCTTAGCACAAATATCTGTACAATAGTGAACACGACAGATAGTCTTCTTAGCATCTTGACCCCATGCCATACAGAACGCGGGTAGCGGACGCGGAAAGCGTAGCTAGAATCGGTTAGTTCTTAATCTCTCTTTTGGGTATATAAACAGCCTACGCCGTGGCCAAATAAAAGCCAATCATCGAATAATACGATCTGGCACATCAAAGAAATTGCGAATAGATCAATTGAACACACGTATATTTTGCAGACGCTGGTTGCGTATTTCCATTTAACCAAGCAATTTAAGTAGTAGCTTGGCAAAGGATATTTCTTCCCCATTCATTTTGCAGGGCAGGAAGGTCCAGGATTTAGAGCTTTTTCTTCTTCTTTATTGCACACAAAAACTTACAGATACGGATATAATAGGACATTTTATATACAAAAACAAGCTTAATGCAGAATTCGCATTCCTCATGTCTTCAACTCATACAGGGTGTTTGGTGCATTTTGTGCCAAATTGAAATGGTCGACTGAAGGGGTCATCCGCTAGCTTTTCAGACCCCTTAACACCGAGGGGTGTTAAGGGGTCTGAAAGAAAATGCTCTGCGGATTTTTTTTTATCGACTTTTTATTGTTTTCCAAAAAAAAGACCCAAATTTTACATTCAAATACAGATTTTAAAAAAAGTATAAGGCGTAGACTTTGAATTTTAATTTTATTTCGATGTGTATTGTTTAAGAATACTTTTACATACAAAATTAGTGATATTAGTCACCTAGTTCTTTTTTAATTCACTCGCAAAGGTAAAACTTAAATTAAAGCTGTACATGTTACAGCTATTTATAAGGCTACAAAAAAAAACCAAAAGCGACCGGGATCTTCCAACTCCCTCATTAATTCTCCAGTCTATCCTCTTTCTAATGATGTGCCACATGCCATAAAAGTATTTTAACAACTTTATGAATTCGCTAGAATTGTGAATCAAGTCACATAAAACTACATTCCAATTCTAATGAAAAAATATTTATTGCGGAACTGTTACTTGAGAAAGAGGTAAAATTTGTTTTCTCACTCTTTCACAGTAAAATCTATCTTCTATCTCTTTCTTGCATACCTTAAATCGGTTTGAACAAATCGCGCCGCCCGACCCGCCCTTTTTTTAGTCGAGACATCACTGCCTCTGCTACCTAACGTGTGTGCTAGTTCACCATACTCCACGATTCTTTTATTACTTTGTTATCGTTGAGTTTTGTTGGTTAGATTTTTGTTGTTATTGTTAAACTTTGAGTTTTTTGTTATTGCAATGGCGACATTCTCTAACGAAGAATATGCGGACATCATGATGGCTTACGGAGCCGCTAATGGCGTCGCTCGTGCAGCGCAACGACTTTACCAGGAACGCTTTTCTGGTAGACGATTACCTGGCCGCAGAGTCTTCCAAGACACATACCGACGCATACGCGAGACTGGCAGTGTGACTTTTAATGAACCAAGGGGCCATATTGTGCGACATAATGTTGAAGTAGACGAGAGAATACTGGCACTTTTTGAGGAAGACCCTACAAGAAGCATTAGAAATGTGGCATCACATCTTGATATTTCAATATGGAAAGTGTGGAAAGTACTTCGTCAAAACAAAAAGCATCCATTCCACTACACTCCGGTGCAAGGTACGTAATTTTAAACTAACTTTAAACCCGTGCAAGCTTTGTTTGACCTTGCCTTTGTTTAGCAGGTAATGGGTATGGTATGGCGTCACTTCCAGGTAGTGAATCTATTAGCACAAACAGCGGGTCCTTTCTTGTGCAATTACTTTATTGCCCAAGAGAAATTTAAAAAAGTTTTTTGTTTGTTGCAGGTCTTGAGGGTGGCGACTTTGAGAGACGAGTGGCTTTTTGTCGGTTTCTTTTACACACGGATGTGGATGATCCTGATTTTTAAAAAGAATACTGTGGACGGATGAATCCAAATTTACCAAGGATGGGATCCTCAATTTACACAATTTGCACCACTGGACAACGAAAACGCAAAACCCACGTGTTAAAAGACAGAAATCTTCTCAAAGAAGGTTTAGTGTAAACGTTTGGGCAGGAGTGATTGGGAATCAGGTAATTGGACCGCATTACCTGCCCGATAATCTCAATGGCGAAGACTACCTGGAATTCCTACAAAATGACCTGCCCGAATTAGTGACCGATGTGCCCGTATTTAAAGAACGTGTGCCCATTGTATTTCAAAATGACGGCTGTCCCGCGCATTGGCGATTGACTTTGAGGGAATATCTCGACAATGTGTTCCCCAATGCATGGATTGGACGCGATGGCCCTATTCCATGGCCGCCACGTTCCCGCGACGTGCCAAAGAGTTGGTTTATACCACGGAGGTTCCAACTAGGGAGGTATTAGTTCAACGCATAGAAGCGGCATTCAATACTATTAAGGAGGAAATACGACTTCGTACAACAACTGTTGAAATACGAAACAGGTGTCGGGCCTGCATTCGCAACAGAGGCCAACAATTTGAGCAAGATTTGTAACAATGATTAAATAAATGTTAAAAATGCAATTTTGTTTTTTTATTTCAAATAAATCCCACGAAAGATACAGATATCAGACACGAATTTACCTTACCGTAAGAATGAGATAGCAGATTTATAGGTTTGACAGGTACCATTTAAGAGATTTTTTATTAGCCTTAGGTGACTCGATTCACAATTCTAGCGAATTCACAAAGTTGTTAAAATACTTTTATGGCATGTGGTACATCATTAGAAAGAGGATAGACTGGAGAATTAATGAGGGAGTTGGAAGATCCCGGTCGCTTTTGTTTTTTTTTTGTAGCCTTATAAACAGCTGTAACATGTACAGCTTTAATTTAAGTTTTACCTTTGCGAGTGAATTAAAAAAGAACTAGGTGACTAATATCACTAATTTTGTATGTAAAAGTATTCTTAAACAATACACATCGAAATAAAATTAAAATTCAGAGTCTAAGCCTTATATATTTTTATAAATCTGTATTTGAATATAAAATTTGGGTCTTTTTTTGGAAAACAATAAAAAGTCGATAAAAAAAATCCACAGAGCATGAGGGGTGTTAAAGGGTCTGAAAGGCTAGCGGATGACTCCTTCAGTCGACCATTTCAATTTGGCACACGATGCACCAAACACCCTGTATAACTGTTAGCGCTAACGTAACATCAAAGTTATTAAGTATGATATAAATTAAGGGAGTTAGTATTAGCTTGAAGTTACGTTAACGCTAGCAGTTTTTGTGTGAAATTATGGACAAAGAACTTTCTACGACAAGCAATATCGATTCAATAAAAATGCCTACTTGATGAAGCAGCGGAATTCGATTCATATATAAAATAGTCTTCATCATATATTCTGGCGAGTTGTTAAAGCCACAAGAAATCGCAGCTCGCTTTCTGTATAGCGTAGCCTTACACTCGCTGTGGCCCGCCCTATCGGGGCAATTATCTCGATCGACGTTTTTGCGCTGAACTAACTGAAGTCTGAAGGAAACAACTGACTTTCGCTGCTCCCACTGTTTATTAGCGCCCTGGGACTTTCAATTGTAAATGATAAAGAAAAATAGAATCACCTGCTTTCATTTTCTTCAGTGTTTTGTTTCGTGACGGAAGTGTTTGAAAAGAGGGAGCTGACAAGAAGTCTATTAATATTTTTTTGAAACTAAACTTTTTGACAGATTGAATAGTAAAGGCAACAAGAAGTTGTTGTTGACTTGAGTTGTATTTAGGACTGGATAGTTTTTGCCTAGCTTAGAGTTAAGTATTGGTTGATTATTAAAAAGTGACGTTCGGCCTAGACAAAAGTGACGTTTCATCAGTATAACAATCGTTATCATTTTGAAACAGTATGGAATATATGAGATTGGCATGCGCATTCCTTGGGAGTTCGTTGCGCGTTCGTTCTTCCCAGTTAAAACAATAGGAAGTGGTGACGGGCGGGCGTATTTTGGGACGGTCTTCAAGTAAGTTTTTGATGTTCAAAAGGTGCATGGTCACTTTCATTCTAGTTTGAATCAAAGAATTTCTGACTTACGAAAACCATTTTTGCCTTTAAAATGTCACTTCATCTGGAGCCCGTGGTACTATGTAAATATGAACTTATGAACCAACGTTATGAAGATGAATAGCGCAATGACACAAAGAAACAAACCAATCCTGAGTCACATCAAACAAATCTTCATTATTCAGTCACGAATCTCGCAGAAAATCACATTATTATCATGTTCGTTCGCCAATATTTCTTCAGAGCGCGCTCTAATAAAACGTGTTCGCGTGTAATCATAGCGTCACATTTGCAATAAGATTACACCCGTAGGCTCTCTCGATTGCCCCCTGGCGTCCCTCGCGGCTGTAAATAGGATTTTGTGAGAAGCCCCTACTAAACGCTCAAAGGGAATTGGCAATATTGTTCTAAATTATTAAGTTCTGAATTCTGACAAAGTCAAAAGTCATTTATTCAAATTAGGCTGAGTGCCAGCACTTTTTGAACGTCAAAGTCGTACATAAAGACAGTCCCCCAAAACGCCCGCCCGTCACCACTTCCTAGTGTTTTAGCTGGGAAGAAGAAGTGGCGGAACAAACTCCCCAGCAAGTTAATAAGTCTTCCTAAGTCCGATAAAGACCTGATATTTTTTTGGTTTGTTTTGTAACACAAGAGACAGTGAGCCTTGCAATAGGATAGATGACTGGGTAATTTGTACCTACTTTTTCATTTTACACGAAAATTAAATATAAAAAATACATTTTACAAAGTGCTTCATAGATGCCAAGTATGTACAAAGGCGAGCTCAAAGTTGAGTTTCCTCTTTGAGTGATTGAGAATGATATTTACATACATTTTCATGAACAATTTTTGTAAAACCTCAGCTGACTAAATATATTTATTTTGCAGAACATAACAAACACAGTATTAAAATGGTTATAAACTGGCTGTCTTATTTTGATTGCAATAAACTAATAGTGAAGCAGAGAATAATTCCAAAATTAACAAACTTCACTGAAACACATACACACATAAAAAAATGGGCTCACTTTGCAATAATTTTAACTCTGATTTTTTGACGTTAATGTGTAGAGATATCTAGATGCACACCGTGAAGGCTGGTTCGAGGTGGCGCAAGAAAAGAATGTTTCGAAGGATATGGGGGAGGCCTTTGCCCAGCAGTGGGACAAAATAGGCTAAGGAAAAAAAAATTGTGTAGACATGATTTTGCTAGCTTTTATTGAAATAAGCGTTTTTATTTTTTCACAATGGTATGAATTTATGAGAAATGTTTATTTTTTTATGTTATTAGAAGAGCTAAGGTCAAATACACGATTCAAGATAATAAGAGTTATTGCAGAGTTTAAAGCTAATTTGACAGGCCTAATATTATTTCATTGTTCTACCACAAGGTAAACCAATAGTAGAGGTCCAGTCATGTCGCTCCCTTCACAGCAGAGTTCATAAAAGGTTAGTGGTTGTCACAGCGGTTACAGCTACCAGACGATAATGTGTCATATTCGCTGAGCAACGGAAATATGTAGCTAGCCATATACGCTGCTCTTTTTGTAACGAATAGTCTACAGTCGTGTTTTAAATGTTTTTCATACGCTGATTTTGGCCTGTCGATACCTAATGCTAACCTGCGAACATCTCACCCTATAAACATGGGTGTAGTGAACGTGAAGTGAACTGCAGTGCTATTCTGTAATATTTTTCACATGATAACATAGGCGAAGTGAGCTGCAATTGGAATGACAGCTCACTTCATACTTACTTAACCTCACTTTTCAAGTTGACTTTTTTTTTCTAAAATCGATCGTCTGTTCACCGATCTCGTCAAGGTACATTTAGCTTACCCAACCTAAGTTTACAGTAGACTGGCTGTAGCACAGTTTACATGGCCCTATCATTTAGTAGTAAGGGTCCTTTAATTATCAGATTTAAAACCATAAACAAACAAACCAAAACCGAGAAATGTCAACTGAAACAATTTAGTTTTTTCTAAACGCATTGTTCATCATGATTGAGCCTGTCGGTGACAGGAGTGTGTAACAACGACGAATCGTTTACGGTGGCCGGACAGCCGGTCGACCGGGCGACCGGGTAACCGGACCGAGCCGGCGACGAGCCGGCTGTGTGATGGATTTACACTCGTAGAGCTGTCAACAGCTAAGGTTGCGGAATTGTTCGAAAGAGTCACCGCGGCCCTGGAACGCAAAGGGCATTTGGAGAGGCACGGGTGGGTTTTAGCCAGTAAGAGTCTGACACTCCCAACCGCTGCGCAGAAGTCATTTGATGATTTTCCCATCCAAAAAATAAATGAGTGCCTACAGACTGACTGCAGTATGAAAATTACAACAAATGCTTAATAGTTAATGGTCTAGTCACTTATATTCTAATTATTAAGTTGATAGAATCATGTCAGAGCTGGTTTGTTGGATTTTTTTGTCTCATTAACATTGTTAACTTTGGTTAGGTGAAAAATCAGAGGATTCTCTTTTGTTCGTAGTTGCATCTGCCATGGTGCCTCTGCACTATCCTAAGGTCGACTGGTAGAAAATGTGTAAAGCGTTAAGTCCGCCTGTTTACAGTGTTTTTTACCATTGCAAAAAGTTTTAATAAATTATACTTAAACATAATGTTTTTTAGCTGGACCATTTTTCTGAAAACTATAGACAGTTAGCGATTACATAAATAGTTGAACTTGAACAGTCTACTGAGAATTTTTACTGGTTACTAATGATACTTGTTTCAACCGTTATCTATACTAATATTAAAAAGAGGTAAAGTTTGTGAGTTTGTGAGGTTGTAGGGGGTAATCTCTGGATCTATTGAACCGACTTTGAAAATTATTTTTGTATATGATAGCCACATTCATGAGAATACATTCATTCAGAAGTTCATTCATTCTTTAGAATATACGGAACCGGGAAATTCCTACGGGAACAGGAAAAAACGGGATATGCGCGTACGAAGTCGCGGGCGACAGCTAGTGTTAAATACACCCTAAAACTCTCATATGGGTTAGGTTCGTATTTACTTATGCAAGCCTAGTAATATTTAGTCGAGTTAGTTCTCACGTTGGTGACACTTTTAATCGATTATTCACATTGCATATTCATTATTATCTCTGTGGCCAAAAGTCACCTAGCTGTGAACTGGCATCAATGCGTCCAACTGTCATTTTATCATTGAGTTACTTATCTAGTCGTGTTTCAGCGGTCGGGTAGAACGTATTAAATCTAAATATTTCGGTGCAATCCGTGTTTAATCGAGAAAACCTGCACTGAAACACAATCTTTAAGAAAGTAGTTTGAGTAACTAACTCAGTAGGTACAGTAGTCTAATAGAACCAGCTAAGCTATGAGATTAAAACTGTCCTAAACAGTCTGAGCTATATTTATCTCGGTTCTCTCGGACGCCCAGTGGGACCCTTAACCCCAGGGCTTGGGGATTACAGATCAAATTTAAGTGCTCATTTTAAGTTTCTTCGACATTCGTTACCTACGAGTATGAATCCTTGATCGCCCTACACCACACCTCATCATCTGCCTAGCCTTTTCCCAACTATATTGGGGTCTGCTTCCAGTCAAACCGTGTTCAGTTGAATACCAGTATTTTACGTGGAGCGGCTGCCTACCAGACCACCACAACCCATTAACTGGGTAACACGGCGCTTCTTGGCAAGAATGGAGCCAGATTTTTTTTGTCGATCCGTATCGCCTGCCAAAGATCTCCAAATTATAGCCGAAACCAAAGGCTTTACGTGCTTTTCGAGGCACGGGGGAATTTCGGTAATGTTAAAATGGTCATCCATCCATAGACCGACCTCGGCAAATGTTGCTTAACCTTGAAGATCAACCCGTGCGGCTGGTATAGTTTAGAGCTCCTCATAGTTAATAATGCCTATCTGTGAGAAAGTAATTTGACTAAGGAACTCAGTAGGTATAGTACCTACAGCAGTTTAATATAACGTTGAGCAAAGCTATGGGATTAAACTGGCCATTGCAGTCTTAGCTAGATTTATCTCAGCGTTCTCAAGCCTAAGTATATTGTTTCATAGCAAACGAAGCAGCTAATATTGTCAAATCTTATAAAGTTCACCTTAATAAAGGGTTGAACAGCAGTGCGATTCTTTAAACATCTCGCCGTGTAAACTTAGGTGAAGTGAACACTTTATGCTCACTCTAGAACAGGGGTGACCAACTTGATTAGACACAAGATCTACTTTTTGCTGACGAAACCTTGTGTGATCTACCAATTACATACTTCTTAAATTTTCTAAAGTATTCAACTACGTAGTATTTTTTTATTAAGGTAGAAAGCATAAAAATGAAAAATATTCTAAGTTGCACTTATTTATATCAGTGTGAGCATTTCGTCTGAGACTCTGAGCATCTTCCGCTAGATTACCGAAATCAGGTTTGTTGTTGGGAATTGCCAACCTGAAAATCCAATGTAATACAATCCAAAGCATCTGTCTAGCGAGAACGATGTTTTTTTTTTTTGTTTTAAGTAGGGCTAGTGCGTGGAAAAGAGGAAAAATGACGTGATGCGCAGTCCGTATTTATATCTTTGGCCTTGCCGCAATCGATTGACCGGTCGATCCCGATCGACCGTTTGGCCATCCCTGCTCGAGAAGATCGCACGTAGGTACCTAGTTGGTTAACACATTGACCTTGGTATACCTAACTTCTGCCAGGGTTGCGGAATTTGTTCGATAGAGTCACCGTGGCTCTGGAATGCAAAGGGCTTTAGAAGGAACATGGATGAGTTCACTCCACCCAGAGCGGAAGAAGTCATTTGATGATTTCCCATCCTTAAAAAAAAATACCTAACAATACGGAGTTTCAACAGAATAACAGAGGCTCTAGACAAGTGACATACTGTCAGCGGTAGCGTGGTGTAGGCGATTTTCAAATCTTTAAGAATGTTTAGGATTGACAAACGCTGTCGAAATGTCACGTGATCAATCCCTCTTAATTTTGATATTTCGAATGTCGCATTCGCCGGTAGAATGGTACTTTGTCTAGAGCACTTTGTTTCCCAACCTTAATTGGACTTGGGACCCTTTTTACTTCCTTGTCGGTACCACCCAAGTAGCACAAAAGTGCTTTAGAACAGCATTTTTACAGTGCACCGTGAAATCATTAGCTGCATAAACTTGCTGTATAACAGCGTAGGCAGCGCATCCTCTGCTGATATAACTCTAATTTGGGCACAAATTATTCAGCACATAGCTGTATAAGAATTCCAATTATCAAATAATTGAATTATATCAACATCATATTAGCATTTATGTGTGTAACAGTCGCCTCAAGAGCTGAAAATCGCCTGAATAACAAGACACATGTTACCTATAATATAGCAAAAAAGACGAATGTGTACATTATAAATGCTTTTACGCAGTTGAAAGTACACTCTGAGCGAATTTGTGAAATGCAATAACTTTATTATTTATTTTTCTTTAATATGAACTGTCAATTTGTTAAACATGAAGTGTTTGTGTTGTGTACAAGATCTCAAGTGCCATTTGTGAAAAATAAATATAATTTACGGTAAGTAAAACTTTGATTTCTTCCTTTAATGTCTGAAATCTTATTGGGGAGGTAACTTTACTGTGAAATACCATACATATGTAGTTCAAAATTTTCACGCGCTCTCAAAATACCACTAAATACAAAAAAAAATCTAACTTAAATAGAAACTAAACGAAATAAATGTTATTGGTTTTTACAAAGAAATTGATAAAAAGCTGGTTACGTGAAAATCATTAGTAAACCGAATCAATTCCAATCAAAATCTTCTAAAATAAACCAAAATAAAAAGATAAAACTTTTCAATAATTCACAGTCACGCAGCGAAAATGGCGGATAGCAAGTGAACTGTTTTAATATTAATTTAATGCTAAGGTCTGTAAGGGTGTTCTCATGTGGCCTATAATTCAGGAAATAGTAAATTAGTTATGCACTTGTAAGAAACAAATCAGCCATGGATCGATGTGAAGAGTAGTAGTGGTTCACATTTTGCAATACTTAACCAGAAAACCAACTTTATGGATCTAAGCTTTTAGGGTTCCGCTGTGGTTCTGCTAAAACCATTTTAATCCCTTTTTACTAATTAAATTACTCGACGACAAGTACTTATTTAAATAGTAGTTTAAATAGGTAGCTGTTATTCTAATTCAATTATATAGATAATACATAAACTATTTAATGATTGGATACGCGACCAAATCTGTTATTTTATATGTATTTCTATGGACCAAATATAAATAGGTACTTACTTAATAATTATTATGTTCACATGACGATTTTATTTGGTGATCTATACTAATAACTGACATGCGACACACATCTATATGTGAAAAAAAATACGGTTCAAAACACATTAAATTCTATAATTGAATGTGTTTGAACCGTAATTTTTATGAAATATTTTGCTTCATCTGCACCGTGATGCATGCAACTCGAGCCTTCACCCGCCCCACCATCCTCTGAGCCCGGGGGGCGCGGGTGAAGGCGGGGCGTGTGATTGTCATGCTTGTTTTCTTTGTAGATCATCATCAGTTTTTCGCCAAATCACAAGTGAGCCGGTCGTTGTAACTGTTACAAGTTGCTTTAGCATTCTACGATAGATTAGCAACAGTCAAGAGTCGCGAATTACATAAAGCATTAAAAGTAAATATTTAGAACTATTTTGGTAGGTAGTACATCTGTGTTTGTGTTATTGGTATTTGTGTTTAAATAAATGTTACGTTAAGTTTAAGTATTAGGTAATATGACATAGTTTGTTTACTAATCCAGTTTTTGTGGCATCAATTTTCACGAAAAATAGATTGGTAGTTTGTATATGTGATTTTCTGTTATCTGTGATCTTTAATTTCTTGAATAATACTATAATGAACTTACTTATGATCTTGTTTGATTTTTTTTTACAGAACATGCCTTACAAAATCGTTCAGACTATAGAGGGAGGTGTTGCCACTCTGTCAGTCGTTCCTGCACTGTGGGAAACTAAGGGAATTCTACGGTGGCCACCGAGAAGTACTAAATATCCCATGAAATTATTAAAAGATGAGAATTCAAGGCCTGGACCAGGGTGGGATACCCTAAAATGTACTTTAAAAAGAAACAACATTCGGACCTATGAAGATGCTAATAGCGAACTAAGTTTTATGGAACAAAACACGGATACAGATAATCAGGAAAACGAATATATGAGCTTTCCGGTTACATCTAATGCTTGTCAAGCAAAGACAAACGAGGTTAACTTTGAAGTAATGGCTGAAAATTTGGTAAGATTTTTTAAATTGTTTCCTAGGTTTGGAATAGATATCTATTTTTGTTCTTTTGTAGGCAGTTATAGTAACCCGCGAAATTAATTTATTTTTCTTGTGGTTTTTTGCAATTTGCAGGTCAGTGTCAGGTTGTAACTTGATCAAAATATGATATTAACGTAATTATAAACATAGAGTAATAAAAAAATTGAATTTCGCAGGCACTACGGATGGTCCTCTTAAATAAAGGCGCAAGTACACGACATGCAACTTTTGAATCTGTAAATAGTGGTTGCCTCTAGTTGATAAAATACCTTGTTTTATGCTCAGAAAGTATACTTAATTCTAAGGAAACAATAAAGAAAGTTCTCATGGGAAGAAGTCTTCACGGGTGAAGCTGTAGGGCAAAACGTTAGTCTCAAAATATAATAAAAGTATCTGTTTACCTATTTTCCGTTTCACTTTCGGGTTAAGCAGAGCCTATCAGCTTACACTGAGACAGGCCGCGATGTTTGAAGAGGCCAGTTGATTTGTGCTGCGCAGCACAGTTTGCGAAATACGTATGCTAGTACGCTGCGCTGTGTCACTGTGCCGCTCCGCGCGCTAGGCGGCTCCTCAGGACAAGTTAGCGGGACGCCGCGGGACGGGATTTTTGAATTATTTCACCGAAATATGTACTTATTTGTGTAGTAAATAAAATTGTATATTGTTTAACGATACAACGATCTTAAAAAGTGCGCGCCTCGTTGTGTCTCAGAATGTAACTCATTCCCCTAAGTCACACTAAACCTTTACCTATTATTTCTGTGTTGCTATTTAATATTTATAAATGATCACTATTTTTTATTACAGACATATTCACAGCCTGGTGCGTATGAACTTTCAATGAAAAATTTTGAACCAGTGCAGCAAGAGACCATACAAGTAGTGGAGCAACAGGCGACAGTTCAAATAATTAGCTCAGAAAATTCGGACACTATGTTAACAAATCAAACTCTTATTTTAAATAAACTAAACTTAATAATAGAAAATCAGAAAAGATTTGGACAAAAATTGGCTTCTTTATCGGTACAATTAGATGAAACAAATGAAACAATCAGACAATTGCAACAAGAACAACAATGTAACGTTACTTTACTAAAAGACGCGTCATCGGAAGAACGAGAAAGTTTTAGCTTGAAACCTATAGAAACTAATGAAGAGTTTGAAATGTTTGAGCTTACTCTAGCCGACAAGATGCACCGAAAAAAAATAATCAAATGTTTATCTACATTGTACTCATCTAAACCGGGTCGAGGTCAAACATGTGCCTATAAGTTGATAGATATTTTATTCACGAAGGAATTTTTATGTCAGTGCTCTTGGTCCGGGGGAAGCAAGGGAGAACACTCAAAAATACCGATGAAAAATTTCACGAACTTTAGGAAGTTCTTTTTTGAAATTATACGCATGTGGGATCCGAATTTTACTGATGATCAAATGATAAGTTTTTTTAAACTTGTTCTAAGGAACGCTACCAAACGTAAGTCAATGCAAGGTTTACGAGAATCATCAAAACGAGTCCGTAAATCCAAAAAATTAAGAGCACAAGTAGACAACGACGCAATCGTGCCTGAAGGTAATACAGACGGTGATAGTAACCAGCTGGAAGCCAATAAAAGCATTAATACGGAAGAGCCTAGAACGGATGACAATAATGCCAAAAAGCATAGAGATGATGATGATAATGACGCAGATCCAAAAGCTGGGGATGATAACGACGTAGAGCCTAGAGATTAACTCTTAATTGACTTCTTAGGAGTAGTTCGTTCCTAATATTTTAGTGACAATTTGAATTTGTTAAACTTCCGTATTTGTTTTTTTTTTATTATTTTTGATTGGAGCTTGTCGCCTAAATTTATATAGAAGAACGTGTTATGTTTGTAACAATGTACAACTGTAGGTACTGAAAAGATGTGGCATTTTTTTTTAAATTAGTCTGATATAGGAGATACAGGAAATTCGCATACCTATAATCTTCTTCTTCCTGCCGTTATCCCATATTAATTGGGGTCGGCGCAACACGTATTTTTCTTCCATTCTGTCCTGTCACCCGTCTCACTATCACTAACACCCTTTTCTTTCATATCACTCCTCACACAATCCATTCATTTTTTCTTAGGCCTCCTTTCCCTCTCCATCTATCTAGATGTATACTCAGAACTCTTTTAGTAACATGCGTTTCATCCCTCCTCTTCACATGACCATACCAAGACAAACGATTTCCTTTCAACTTTTCAGTCACTGACGCCACTTTCAAACTTCCACTAATATATTCGTTTCTCACTTTATTCATTCTCGTCACACCACACATCCATCGTAAATCCATCATAAATGTTTGTACCTATTATAATAATAATAATAATTAAATCCCATAATAAGAAATATACGAATTTTTCTATGCCACGTATTTTCCGTATTTGAGGAAGATTTTTTAATGAATGTGATTATGTGTGTCAGGAATGATTAAACACTGCTTATGTGCAAGATAATTTTTAAAATAAATAAAATCTAAACAATCAGTATGCAATGTTGTATATTATTTTCAAACAGTATGTCCTAGCGGTATGAAATAGTGAAATTCTTTATGAGGAATACAAACAAATTTACATTTTATATCTTTAGGATTTAACATAACCACACTAGTATCGCAAAGTTTAAGGCTATTAGATTTGTATATTCCAAATCGGGATGATTTTATTGGATAGGTAAACACTTCTTCTTTATTATTCAAGAGGTAACTTTTTATGGACACAATAGTTTTAACTTCTTCAATTGAATCAATTTCAACTATATCATTTCGAACTGTTAAAAAATACCTGTCTTTTTTTTTAGAGGACAATATAAAATCCCGAAAAATTAGAGTACAAATATTTTTCTTACTCTTGGATATGTATGGATATTTAGTTTTTCTTTTCTTTTCAAGATGAATATTCATCCCATTGTTATCCTCATCTTCAGTTATTCTTTTGGCCACCTGTGACAGTGGATTTTTACCGACTCTTAACATTCTTTTGATCATGTACAATTTGTTCTCAAACGGATATGCGCTAAAGGTATCAAGAGTTCCATACATTTTAACTTCAGCAGAAACATGTAGTAAATTGTGGACATTACTTGTTACATATGCTACTCCATAAAAATCTTTATAATTTTCAACAAAATACCTTAGAAGTTGTTCTGCCAGTGGTAACAAATATTGATAAGCTTTATTGGAACAAATTGTTATTCCACAGTAGAGTGTCAAAAAGTGTGAAAAAGCATTAGGAGTTAGAACATCAGGTAGAATGACGATGCTAAGATAATAAAAAAAAGATCTAATTTCTGACGCTTTCCAATACGCTAAAGAATCAAGCCCTCGCACTGAACGATGTATCTCAGAAGGTAATTTACATTGGTTTAAAAAAATTGTAACCATTTCAGTATCACTCGCACGCCATTTCGTTATGTACTTTCCAAAGTTACCGTCACGCCAGCCAATCAGTAATCTTTTCATTATTCCTAAATCAATGAGATGAAGGGAATCGCCTACTGGGAAATTGGTCACCATGTCAATTGGTAGACATAACAATGGCGAGTCACTTCTATGGTGTGCACCATATAATTTATTCCGGAACCCTTCATTAGTCCTTTCGGGACTTCTCTTGTCGGGGAATACAACAGTATGCGAAGTGTGTGAGTACTCTCCAACTGTCACACACTTTAAGCAGCCATGTTTACCATTGAAATTACAAACACCTGAAAAAACAAGATTGTTTTTGTTATTCTAAATATTAATCCCATGCGGGTTTATCATCTAAATAGTCAGAGATTCTGTATCCATAAATTCTTTTTTACTAAGTTTACTTTTGACACTATTTTGGGTAAGTTTCGAATATAAACGGGAAGCAATAAAATATAATGAAATGACAACGATAATGACAATAAACAACGATATGATATATTCATTTAATTTTTGAAAATAGATAGGTACCTATAAACTAATAATAATTTTAGTTTTGCGGTGCGGCAACCAGATTATGAAAAGGTTTTTTAGTGTATACTCGTACCTTTTATGTAAGCTCTGGCAGGTGAGTCACATATAAAACATCTAATCCTTATTGTAAATTTCCTTCCACAACTCTTAACATAAATACCGTTTTCAAGTAATGGTTTCAATTCATTAATAAAATCTTCCAAGTACTCAGTTACACTTTTCGGTTTCCCTTGTCCAAAATAAATGCCAATCACAAAAGGCCTGAAGCATGGATTTTCGAAAATGTTGCACAGTATGGGCCAAAATTCATTCTTGGAACTTTTAAAAATTGGCAAACCGTCGAAGTTTATATTCAATGTAATATTTTCTGGAGCTTCATCCCAATTAAGCAAAATTTTTTTTAAAGAAATCAATATTCCGTTGTGCCAGTATTCACCTCCATTAATTTTTTTTAAATTGATGATTCTGGGTGACCCTAAAATGGTTCTGGCGTCATTGGGTAATGAATTTGGAACAAAATCATTTATTATTTTTGCTAGGTCATTCAAGGCTGTTTGTGCAATATTTTTTGATATGGCCCATTTTTTTATTTTTGATTGAAATTCCTGTCTTTTATTATGTATATCATAATCACTCGTGTCTGAACTATCTGAATCGTTGGGTCCATCTCGTTCATAATCATAAATATTACATACGGAACCCGTCTCGTCCAATATTCGATGTGCACTTGCTGACTCTTGGCCATAATTAATGTTAGATTCGGATGAAAAACCCGTTGTTTCATCTAAATCTAGATGCTCTCTGGCTAACTGGTGACCATAATTGAATCCATGTCTTTCCATAGTAACATTACTTCTGGATTCGGAGCCTGAATTTTCTAAAACTTGGTTCACTGTTATGTTTTGACAAAGGCTCATTAAACTTCTACGTTGTTGGTTCTTTCCCGCATTAGCTGTATTTCCACTTATAATTTTTAAGTATTCTGCATTAATTTTACGGCGTATTCCACCAGTTCTTTCTTTTGCTTTCCACATTTCGTAAAACAACTATAGACATCAAGAATCTGTCAAAATAACCTGGTGTAGAAATATTAATTTCATGGTTACATATAATTCAATCAGCAGATTAAATGCCTACATGAGTTCAATTATTCAGCCCAAGACAGAATAGCTGTCAGGTTTGCTGCTATGTAACTGTTTGAAAGTCCACTTTAAGTTCTGACTCGGCCTAGATAAATGCTGTTATTCGAGTTTATAGTAACTCCTGACTAATAGGGTAAAAGTTTATCTGTATGCAGCATAAAGCATTAATTTTTCGTTAAATAACTTCACAAAGTAACTGCTGACGTTATAGTAGTTCATATGTTCTCTCTTTCAATGTAACGGTTTTATAGTACACACTTGGGATTTTATTCAGGAAAATGCATTATTTGTGTTCACAAACATGCGCTCTTGCAGCTGATAGAGTACTGTACTACTAAACGCTGAATAACAGTGATATCTGTGGCGTGTTTGTGGTGTTTATTAGATTTATAGTACAGAAGAAAGCGTTAATGCGAGCCTCGTGTTTTTCTAAACAGCTGTTGCAGCCCGGGTGAACTCTAATAAATCGGTTTAAATGCTTAGATTAACGCTGTGGGCCTAATGTGAAAATTTATAATGCAGTTCTGTGCTACTTGGGCAGGGATCAGAAATCACCAAGAAAAAACTGCGTTAATCTAATTTTTTTCTTACCTATATAAAAACTTGCAGCATGGTTATTCTTTGAAATCAAAAGTGAAAATGAAAATTTATTAAAACAATATTTCTGATAGAAACTTAAAATCAGTTCGCGTCAATGAAAGTTTTCAGTTGGTCAGTTTGACATTTTAAATCTTTCGCGGACCGTATTTTTGAGCTCTCGCGGACCCACGTGACCCCAAGTGGTCCGCGGATCACACGTTGGGAACCACTGATCTAGAGCCTAAGGACAACTTACATCACTTCCTTAAAACAATTTATTTATACCTAACTGGTTTTGATACGGTTCTACTAAAACATAAGCTTTGATGAGATGGCGGTTGGGAAAGACCACGTGACCAGCAGTGGACGTCTTTCGACGTAAATGATGATGATGATGATAGCTTAATATTCAGTACAAACACTCACCACAGCAATTCGCGAGTAAGGACTTACCTGCAATCAATAAAACAAGAAACAATTAAAACAAAACGCAAACGATATAGTTTACGTTCAACAACATTGCCATGTGTGTACAGCAATGTGTGCCAGCATGCAAACTGACAATCAGTGTTTATTTAAAGTTGTTTTTTTAGAGACACGATAAATATACACTTTATTATTAAATATAGACAATGACTAGTTTAATGAAGTAAGACATTATTAGATTTAGTGTTTTTACAAGCTTTTTTTTGATAACGTGGAAATATATATAAATACTAGCGGTCCTGTTCGAACGTTTGCTTTGTATATGACGAAAAATTATAGAAATCGATTACAGCGCCACTCTCGAACCACCATTCTCAAGTCCCCTTGAACACACACAAAAAATTTCGTCAACATCGGTCCAGCTGTTTAAGAGGAGTTTAGTGACATACACACGTACACAAGAAATAAATATAAATTAAGATATACCTGATACTCTGAATAAAATTTCTAAAAATGTGCAGTCAAATATTGTCACTCGTAGGTACATAATTATATAAAACATGTTATTAGTGGTGACATCACGTTTTAAGTAGGTATAAGTTTACCTATTTTAAGTACATGTTGTGAGCGACCTTGCTAACTCCACTTGTCACATAAATCTTCAAAGGTTTTAGATAAGTATTAGTACTTATTGAAAAATTAACGAAAAAAATATATATATATAAAAATAGTTCATTAATTACCAAGAATATGAAAGGACTTGTAATTTTGTATGAAACTACTGTGAAGAGTAAACTCTCTAAATACTCACACATACCAGGGCAGCATGGCACATAAAGGTAGAGAGAAAACTTAGAAAACCAGCAGTTGATAGCTAACTGGAAAAATTTGTTCAAAACTGCTTTCATTAGTTGTCAAAGAATTCCTTTGCCTAATCTTAACATTTTATTTGTTTGCAATCTTATTTTAAATACTTTTTAACAGACTTCAAAAAAGGAAGAGGTTCTTGGACACATAAATAAAAAAATACAATTGAATTGTATTTTTTTATGTGTTACCTCCTAACTCCGTTTTTATGAACTGGTTTGATAAATTATTTTTTCAAAATCGGTTACATTCATCAAAATCGGTTTAGTAGTTTGGTTTTTAAATCAAAATAGCTGAAGAAAACGGAAAATATATTATCCAATTTAGTAAACGAAATTGCGTGTTTTGCTTTCCTGTGACTTTCCAGTGGTGTTGTTAGGTGTGGGGGGACCACTAAAAAGTAAAAAATACAAAACTTTCTCAAATATTTTAACTTTCGGAAGTTGGTGTTAAACATCGAAGAAACAACCAAAAACACCAACTTTACGAAATTAAAGTTATTTTATACTCTGTAGTGTTTTTGTTTTCATTTGGTAGTCGGTTGTATTTTTTTAAAATAAAATACTCAAAATTCTATTAAAAAAATGTCACTCTAACATCCCTTTTTATTACAATCCCTGCAATATTTTTCCTATCTGTGTGTAATCTCCAATTACTGCCACTTCAAAACTCCGTACGATTCCTATCTCAAAGGGATCCTATATCTCGGGCCCCGGTCTTGCACCGGCGCCGGATATGAGGTCGTCTGCCGGAAATACGGCGCGGCTCGGTTAGCCGACCTGACGGAAGAGGTTGGCTTATTAGCTGGCTGTATTCGGTGTGTGTATTGTCTTGTAGAAGAAAGGATATGAATGCGTTTTTCCTTTTCCTGGAGTTTTGTTTAGAAACGACGTGACGTGACGTTGTTTGAAATTATGATTGCTTTATACTTAGTACCTATCTACAGAAAAGGGCTTGACGAGGAATGGATAAAGTGAGGAATGAGTTTATTAGAGGTAGTTTAAAAGTGGCGCCAGTGACGGAAAAATTAAAAGGGAACCGCTTATCTTGGTATGGTCATGTGAAGAGGAGGGATGAAATGCACGGAACTAAAAGAGTTATGAATATAAATGTGGATGGATGGACAGGGAGAGGAAGGCCAAAGAAAATATGGATGGGTTGTGTTAGAAAAGGGAGTTAGTGATAGTGTGACGGCTGACAGGACAGGATGGAAGAAAAAACGTGTTGCGCCGACCCCAAGTAACATGGGATAAGGGTAGGAAGATGATGATGAGATTATTTGAATTCATCGCCTCCGATTCAAGTATCGGCTATTGGTATTGAAAAGGCTCTAAAACAAGTATAGGTTTCAACAGAATTTGTACTTTAATAAATGAATGGAATTTGTTCTTTGAATCAAACATTGCCTAAAAGCATTTATAAAGTATCAAGTAATATTATAATTTATGTTTTAATACAATATGTGTCGAGCAGTCAAAATGTATCTGCAAAGCCTACAAAAGCTATCAAGCTGTATTCGCTATAAAGTCGAGTTAATAGACATAACAAATCCTTTACTTGTAAAATGTAGAAGTAATCTGCTCAAATGAGACACTTCGTCTGTAGAGCAATAAATTGAAATTAATCTTGAAGCCGCTTTCCTTCATAAATATAGCGTGGGACGATTTTTATAGCCTGTGTCGGTGCTTTGAAGCACTTCACTTAATTACACCGTTATCTCTTAACGTCCTAAGAGGCTAAGGCTGTGGACTGAGTGGTAGCTTGGAGCGGAGCGATGAGCGGTAGCGATTGTAGCCTCACTCGACCCATCACTATTTGCCTCGCCTTTTCCAAACTATGTTTGAGATTGATCCCATTATTTTACGTGGAGCGACTGCCTCTCTGACCTCTACAACCCAGTAACTGGGTAACCCAATATTGCTTGGTAAGTCTGATTGAAAGATTTTTTCGTTTCTGACTATCTGTATCGACTGCCAAAGATATTCGAATTACAGACAAAACCAACAACTTACTTTCGAATCACGGAGGATCCTCGGTATGAATCGAATGGCCACCCATTCACGGACCAACGGACAGAGCCAAGCTTTACTTAACCTTGGATTGACCCAAGCAGCTTCTAAAGTTTAGCCAAGAGCTTCAACATAAAATTTATAATTTATTATAGTCTCCGATATCAGACACATTGCTGTCATAAATTTTTGAATTGGAAAAGTTATAGTGCACAACGCTGCATGCACTTGAAATTCGAAACAGGAAACGGTCTTTCAACTTTATAGTATCGAATTTTACGATGGCAGAATATTGAACAAAAGCATCACTGTTACGTTACGGAGAATCATTTTTAATATTCATTCTTTGTAAAAAACAAAGGCTGTTAAAATAATTGTTCAGAGTCAAGAGTCGAGAGCACTCAGACTCAGTCAAGTAACAAATTATTTTCAAATTTTTCTCGAGCTCGTAGGCGGCATGTTACAATACGTGAGTTCATTGAACCACAATTAAGTAAATGTTTCTTTTACATTTTTTCAGTCGTAACACAGAAGAAATTTACTGTAAAAACTCACTGTACCGAACCACCGAGCCACTCGTGACTACAATCGTCGCGAACGTCGCGCACAGCCAAGGAGTGGAATAATCTGCTGGAGTCCGTTTCCTGATACCTACAACCTGGGTTCTTCAAGAGTGAAATGGTTACTTGTAGGTAAGTGTGTTTCATCGTCGACTACATCATTGCTTTCCATCACGTGATATAGTGGTCAAACGCGATCCTATCAATACTAATTTGGAAGACCGGCCAAGTGCGAGTCGGACTCCCGCACGAAGGGTTCCGTACCATTATGTATAAAAAAAAACAAAAAAAACACGTTTGTTGTATTTAATTGAATTATTTATTTTTAAAGTGACACACAGTAATTTAATTATTTATTTTGAAACTCAATATTCTGTGAATATTTCAAGCGTCGACTTGTTGCCGTTATCAATATCGAGCATAAACGAGCAAAAAAATCACATTTGTTGTATGGGAGCCCCCTAAAATATTTATTTTATTCTGTTTTTTAGTATTTTTTGTAATAGCGGCAACAGAAATACATCATCTGTGAAAATTTCATCTGTCTAACTATCACGGTTCATGAGATACAGCCTGGTGACAACCGGACAGACAGACTACAGATAGCGGAGTCTTAGTAATAGGGTCCCGTTTTACCATTTCAGTACGGAACCCTAAAAAACATGCTCAACTGTAAATCCAACCGGCTTAAACTAAAACCAGAAAAAGTTGGATAAAACCAGCCTAAACCCGAGCGAACTGGATTTTTTTCCTAAATATACCGCCGACAGGCTAACTGCGTTACGGTAACGAGTGGCAAATGGAAATAAATTGCGAAAGGGGGATTGAGGATTTTTCCTCCTTTGAGTTTACAGTCGTGCTGTGAATAAACGGCCGTTCACACAGCATGACTGAACTCGAAACTTTTGTTTACATAACAAAACAAAAATTTCGGGTTCAATCATGATGTGTTGTGAAACGTGTTATTGTGCGTTACTTACAGAAGTTTACAGTGTATTTTTTTTGTGCTTAGTCTGGAAATGTTATGAAATATGGTAGATTGTTATAGGGCTTAATATTTTCTTTGAATTAATTGGTAACATGCTGGTCCTGCTCCATAGGACAATCTAGGCTGTAGTAGACAAAGTCAAACTTGTTGATATGCATGTGTTGATTTATCTATACATATAAAAAAATGTAACGGATCGCTGTCTGTACATGGAAGATAATATGAGAAAAAATATTATGGGGACCTTTATCCACGCAAATAGCACCCAAAACTATGATTGTAAGAATTTTTGTCTGTGCGTTTGGGCACGCTTATCTCAGAAACGGCTAATCCGATTTAGATGTGGTTTTCACTAATTTTAATTCATTGTGGTGAGCTTCACTTAACATTAAGTGTCCGTTTCATGTTAATCGGTTCATAAATAAAAAAGTTATGCCAATTTAAATAATCACGTCGAAGATTTGTTAAACTATCTATCTATTCTTTCTCTGTTCAGTAGCATTGACTGAAACTTTACTAAACTTCATAACCTTAAAATAAAAATGTCTGTACCAAGTAACTATTCCACGCGGACGTAGTCGCGTGCAATAGCTAGTTAACTATAAATATGCTGGTGTGCTCGTGACTCGGAAAGCACATAAAGCCGTTGGTCCTACGCCTGATCTCTCTCCGGTCGTGTGGAGTTGCCGTCCCATCGGAATATGAGAGTGATGGAAGAGGGAGTGCACCTGTGTTTGCGCACACACGCCTGCACTATAATATGTCCCGCGCCGATGGCTAGTCTCGGTTGAGATTGGCCGCCATGGCCGAAATCGATCAGGAGGACTATACCTATACTCGTAAATACTGGTGTATTTACTGATTTTTATATGTAATTTAACTTACACACAGATCCATTGTTGTTAATTATATAAACCATCCGTTGCAAAATTTGTAAATATGTGAGGACTATGTCCCTCACTTGAAAATTAAACTTTACCTCTACTGGTATTGCTTTGTTGTACCTATTAGTTTATTAGTGTGATATTAGTGTTATGTTGGGTGCATTGTCCTCACATAATATAATAATTTGATTAATATATGTAAACAAAATATTGTAAAACTTATATTTGAAAAGAGTAACTATGGAGTTTCTTGTCCGTTCTTCCCATTCATTCCATAAGAATCTACTTTTTGCGAATGGACAACTAGAGTCACTATAATATTTTAATTTCAAACTGTAAGTTTGACGTTCCAAAGTGCCTTTTAATGGTCCAGTTGAAATAAATGAATTTTAAGTGTAATAACTTTGAATGTTAAGTTTCACATTACTGCTCCATCGTTGGTGTATTATGCACAAGTGCGACTGCTGAGCCTAGATATTGGGTTAGATTCCCGAGTTTAAAAAAAGGGTTAAAGTATTTTCCATGACGAATTACTTAGTAGCAGTTGGTAATTTGGAAGTTGCTGGTGTGATTTGTTAACAATTAATTTCGTTGGTCCTGCACCTACCTCAAAGTAATATTGTTACCATAGTCACAAAAGTACAGCCCTGCTTACTCCTTAGGTATTGGAACATAAACATGCCTTCATATTTTATAATGCTAAAAATAATAACATAATGCTAATAAAATTCCAAACAAACTGCAATTGAAAACGCATTACAAAACAAAAGGCAGTAATTATAAAAGTCATCCATTCATATTAATCCCGACTAGCAACGTTCACATAATTTGTATGAATGAAAGCTCGCGCCAGTTGACATAGAGCGAGCGAAGTTTAACAATTAAATTACTACACCACTCCAGTGTGATTAGTGTGATGACTTAGAATTTAATATGTTACATGGATATTATTGGATTATATGAATCCCCTTAACATTATATCAAATAGTAGGTACCCTGCGGTTATTACAGTATAATCCCTAAAATCATTCATTTTTAGGGTTCCGTACCTCAGTCGGCAAAAACGGAACCCTTATAGGATCACTTTGTTGTCCGTCTGTCTGTCTGCATGTCCGTCTGTCAAGACCCTTTTTCTCAGGAACACGTGGAGGAATCAAGCTGAAATTAATATCAAATACTTAGGTCTGCTAACCCTTGGAGCCGTGAAAAAATCAAACTTCTAAGAAGTTTTTTTTATTTTTTCGATTTTTTTGAGTTTGACCACTGGCCCAAAATCGACAACCGTTTCCAAAGATATGGAACGGAGACAGATGAACACACAGACAACCTAGGACAGAGTGGCCTGGACAGAGCGTCCTGGCGCCAACAAACGAGAAGTGCCGTATCCAAGTAAAGGGAGCAGGCAAGGAAAAAGAAAAAGTTTGGGAAGTACAACGCCTTTATTTCTAAAGGCGAAAAAGATGTTTTATCTAAGGAACTTCTACTCAGTAAGCGACATATTTAAGAGGTTGAAAAAATAATAATAATCACAATCTCCCTCGGACTTAAATAATACATTTACTTTCTTATTTTTTCTTTTTTTATTAATCTATTAATATGATCAATTTCTCAATTTTATTGCCATGCTTACTAATTATAATTTGTAAAAATTATTAACCCAAATGTTTGCATGTCACACTAATATGACTTAAGTGATATGGATCTGTAATTATTTATGTTAAGACCGAAATTGTAGCAACACTTATTGCGAATAAATTGAATTGAATTGAATTGAATGGGATGCTGTGACTATGGACGTAATTCCATTTTTCGTTTTCATTATATCGAACCATGGAAGGTCCTCGCTGAACAGTTCACGTTATCAAGCAATTGAGTATCCTTTTATTTGTACATCCTATTGTGTGTCTGTGTATGCCAAATAAACTACTTTTCTTTCTTTCTTTCTTTCATGTGTGTCAACGTGAACTGCTGAGAATCCTTTTCCGAAATTAACGATTTCCTAAACAACAAAGAAATTAAGATCCTGACCCATTTTTACAGCCTTTGGAACAATGAAAACAGACGAGCAATAAAATTGCCCATTAATTTTATTGTTAATTATAAAATTGTTCACCGAGGCGTACGCGGCCTCGTACAAACGAATGGAAATAAATTCGCTTACCGTGTGATGTGGGATTTTATTATTATCACGTATGTTGTACATTAGGTAAAGGTGTTAAATAAAATCAGTCACATTTCATTTACGTTATTAATGGCACCGGATTATTGCAAACACCGCAAGTTTGTAATTAATCTTGCAAGGTTATTAAATATCGATACATTGTGAACAAATAATTTTATTTAATATATTAAATCCCATCCAGATTCGCGAGTTTACAGTATATCCGCCTCTTAAAATAAGAGTTAACAATCTCACCCGATTTATTATATACAATATCCCGGTGACATGATGACATGTGTTTGTAAACATAAAATGATTTAAAAGAGTGTCCGTGGAGTTTCTTGCACGTTCTTCTCCATAGAGATCTACGCTTTGGAACGTGCAAATAGCTTCATGTTTTTGACGGACTGACTTTGACAATTCAAAAGGTCCTGATAACGGTTTATTTGAAATAAATGCTTTGACTTTGACTTGGACTTGCGGACTTATAGCTACTTCGTGGTTACCATTTCTTTAGTGTTGCTATCATTATACTATTGTAGTCTTTGGTGCTACATTCGTGTCAAAGGAGGTTGCTAGCTTTGCCAGCGGTTCCTATGGTAAGTATTTATCAAGTGTACACACTATCGTGTGCCCTATTACGCCTCGTGCGGTGATGGCTAGCCTACGCTGAGATACGCCATCACCGAAATCGGTCAGAAGAAGAAATAAATCTGCCTAAAAATAAGAAATAATAATGAACAACAAATAAAATTGAACCTTTATAACCGCCTACTTTAGATCTCACAAAAATGAACCTTTTGTACGATGTAACTATCTACTACTAACTCTCGATCTTTGTTTTCAATTAATAAGCTTGTGCTGACTCAAACAAAACGTAACTCTGTCAAAATTATACATAATCTGAAAGTGTACGTATTTCATTTCATAACTAATTACTTTGTGGCAATTTAAAAAATTCAAAAACAAACCACTTTATTAGGATAGCTCTACTATTACTAAGTTTAACGAATGGTCCCTATTATCAATAACTTACAACACATGTTATTTTTTTCCAGTATCGTTTAATTTTACTTTTACGTGTAGAACTGCAGAGCAATGAAGCGCTCTGATTGGGTACAAATTCTTTCGCAGCTAATAAGGGTTCCAATTTCGCATTTCTTGCACCCGAGCTGGGACCCAATTAGGTCTCAAGCATCCTTGGGGACGAACGTGTCACAGTAAGTTAAGATGATTGTATAGATACGCACCGTTACCAATCAGGCTGAACTGTACAATATGCTGGCTAAGTATATTGTCTAGTTGCGGAATTTGTTCGAAAGAGGAACACGGGTGGGTTTTAGTCAACTTTAGTTAGAAACCGAATGAAATGTAAATTCCACGACTCATTTTACGCGACTCAAAAAATAACGCTCGTTTGTCCTCGCCCTGAAAGTCATTTGATGATATTTCATTCTTAAAAAAAAAAAGTATATTGTCTAACCGATTGAGATTTCATTTATTTATAAATAACCTTTTCCCAGCCCGGAGGCTCTAGGCAGGTGACATTCTGCCAGCGGTACTGTGGCGAAGACAATAGTTAAAACGTCAAAATATTTGGGATTGACAAACGCTGTCGAGATGTCAGGTGATCGATCTGGCAATGGCATTTCGTCTATCGCCATCGCTAATAAAATGGCACTTCGTCTCGAGCATCAAGTTCTGTTTCAATAGTTCTTAAACAGTGATAAATGATAAGTGATATTTATATTGTAAGTAGGTTAAACATAACACTTTTACACGTCAATATTTTTGTGTAATTTCAAACTAGATGAGGCCGGTTTTTCCTAGCTGACTACCCTGAGAAGGAACACCGAAACAAACTCAGAGATCTAAGTCTCTTTTAAAGGTTTGTACCACATTACTCCGACAAACAAAATCCCGATGAACGCTATCTCGACAGATCATTTTACCGACCTGCAGTAGACCAACAGAACAGAAGGAAGTCTATACAATCGTACTGGTCAAAAATATGAGAACCATGTAGGTTAATGTCTGAAGTGGTCTTTTGAGGAAAGTACCACACAGATTTGAGTGGACCTGTCCTGACAGTTCAAGCATTTGTCACTTATCGTGTAGCTCAAACTTAAAACTTTAACCTTTTGAGCGCCACTGTCACGTATAGGTGACAAGCAAGTGCGTGCCCTGTACGCCAAACCTCACAAATACGTGAAAAAGGTACGGTAAATTTGTGGCTTGGTATCGGGGGCACGCCGATGCGTTTATGTTCTGGCGTTCAAAAGGTTAAGCAGCTGGCAGGATGTAAATAATATTAATCATCACCACCATCATTTCATCCACAAGACATATACTCCTGGTCATAGCCTCCCTTCACCCATATAGCGAATGATAAAGTATTTATAATAACTTGCAAATCCTGTAAAAACTAACTACCTTATTAGAGTAGTTCGCAAGCACAAACTACTAAGCAAATGATCCCGAGTTAAACTCTCAGGTCTGAGTACGAAGTTGAAATGGAATTAGCCAGAAAATTCTTAGTGTCAGGCCGGAGTTTAGAACTGAAATGAACAGGCTTAGCCCCTATTCCGGCAGACGTAATACCGGCGCCGATGACATGTGAAAGCCAAATTACAATTACAATACGTCTGGAATATTGGGCTTGATATGTAGGTATTGGGAATGAAATTAAACGGATTTCTGATAATCAGAGATCGGAATAGGTAGACTATATTTACTTTGTTTGTGGTTTGGGTGTATAGGGCTGTAATGGATTTTTTTCATAATCAACCGCGCAACAGTTGCGCCGATCTCGTGGCCTCAGCCGCAAAAAGTCTGGGTAATTAATGAAAATCGTTAAGATTTATTTTCCAAAACTACATTTAGAAGTGGGCAGAGGAGCGTTAATTTTCGTGGAATATGAACTTAGTCCGCGCGGACGAAGTAGCGGGTGAAGTGGTGGTTAACAATAGAATCAACAGTAAATCTACTCATCTTCAATTCATCAGCAGTCTTCAAAGAAAAACTCTTCCTTCAAAAACAACACAAAATTTAATCAAACACAGCTTCCTTAACAAGTCGACCTATAAGAAGCGCAGTTGATTTATTCTTATTTCTTTCCAGCCAATCAGCGTGGGGCGTAATCCGACAGTGGCATCTAATTGGCTGGCGGGGCGAGAGCAAAACGTGGAGGACGACGTAATAAGATTGTTGCGAGTCGCGACTCCTTGAGGTAATTCAATTGCTTTGTAAGAAATGGTGCTGTTAAAGAATCTAGTTCGATCTAGCCCGTCCCTAGCTGTCCTCCCTCCAGCGACGCCCTAAGCCGAGGCCTGTACCCCACAGGAGGTGCCCTTAGCATGTAGTCGCTTAGTTTGCAAGTTTTTTTTAATATTTATGTTAAGGCCATCACAGGTAAACCCGGTTAAGCAGTCGACAACCTCAGATTGAACTGCGAGACGCCACTCATAAAAAAAATGCTGTCAAAGAATTTTAGCACAGATGCATCAAGGCGCTGGGCTCGCGGCGCATTTTAACTGCGTGGATTCATTTGTTTGACAACGTGGGTCTACGTTTCCATTGCAGTGGCGCACGGGTACTGCGATACAGTTGTACCATAGTTCATATTCGTATATAGTGTGTACCGCATGGTGTTGTTTTCAGTTGAGCTATGTGAGCGCCATATTCGAGCAAGCCACGCATGTACCTATGACGTCAATTGATGCGTAGCGTGTCCTCGGGTTGCAGAGGACACAATCACATACATTTTCTTGCAAAGCGAAGCACACACGTCTGTGGCCACTCCGTGCGCCGCGGTGGGTTTGCACCTTTATACATTTGATATTTATCAACCTCATCACCATCATATCAGCCGAAGGACGTCCACTGCTGGACATAGGCCTCCCCCAAGTGTCGCCACAACAACCGGTCTTGTGCGTCTCGCATTCATCGGCTACCCGCGACCCTCACCAGGTCATCGGTCCACCTTGTGGGAGGCCTTCCCACCTGTGTAGGCCTTTTCCCAACTCTGTTGGGGTCTGCTTCCAGTCTAACCAGATGCAGCTGAATACCAGTATTTTACTTGGAGGGACTGCATACAAGTCTTCCACAACCCAGTAACTGATTAATACAGTACCCCTTGACAAGACTTCGGTAACGAATGACTAAAATCTTCATATGACAGCCGGGACCAACGGGTTAACGTGCTTTCCGAGGCACGGTGAAAACTTCGTAAGTATATTTACGAAAACTTGCATTATCCGCCATGAAACGCCTTTCTGGCACTCAAAAAAGTGCAGTTTTTAAAATTGTTTAAAGACAACGCTCAAATGCTCTGTCTGTCTTATGGAAAATTTAATTCTCAAAAACCCATGCACCCAAGGCACAAACAGTTCACTGACAGATTCAGTTCATTCAGGATTGAAAACTGTAAACAGTCGTTTGAAAAACAACTATATCCAGGCCATCAGAATTTCATATCTTGAAAAGTATTACATACTTATTAAATCTCAAAAACAAAGACCTCTTTCATCTCATAAGCGTCTATCTATTCTTTATGAAAATACTCTCAATATATTCACCGGAGTGTAGACTGTAGAGGTTCGTTTTGTATATCATTATTTGCTCGCGCTGTTCCAACATTCATGTGCTCCTTCCACTCGTTTGGCATTCAAAACATAACGCTTACTTAATTAAGAACGTTGTTTAGAATTCTAGATATTTTTATTATGATTCTGCGGGGAGTTGTAACATGGCATGTACTCGTAACATTATACAAAGCCTAATTATCTACCTACGTAGGTACTTCAAATTATATTATTATGAAATGTAAACAGCTCTTGAAAAGGCTTTTAAGTGGGTTTCAGACATTTTCGTGTGACATTTGTGATTAAATAGAAAGTCAAGTAAAAGAGTTAATCTTATACAATGTGTAACATAATAAACGTAACATCTCTTAAGGGGTCATTATTATATTTTTAAAATCAGCTGTCGATATATGCGCACAGAAATGCATGGGGGTTAATTTTTTAAAATTTCAGTGTTGGTCCGATAGTAAAAGTTGTTCATAATGATGAGTACAAAGACCCCTTAAGAGATATTGCGTTTATTCTGTTACACGTTGTATTTGACTGATATTAACTGATTCCAGACAACAGAAAAACCTACTTTTACAGGCTGAAAATACAAATATCTCATAAAATAATTATAAGTACACAAGGCGTCTGTAACGCCAGCACATCAAATTACTACAATCTGTCAAATTTCTTGAATAGATTTTCAACTTTAACGCTAAAGCATTAGGTTCATGGTTGTTTGGGAAAATTTTACAGTTTCGGATAGCTTGATGTGCTGGCGTAACGCAAATAACGCAAAATCTGAAAAGTTGTCATTGTACTCATTAATATCAACAACTTTTACTGGAGGACCAAAGCTGAAATCGCGAAAAAACAGCCATTCAGTACATTTTGTCGAGTTGTGGAAATATAAATATATGGCGGCGGTTGATTTTTTTCGCGTCTTCAGGTAAAAGTTGTTCATTATGATGAGTACAATGACACCTTTTCAGGTATTGCGTTATTTTTGTTACAAATTATATACTGATAACAATTATGTGGGATAACTAAAGTATTTTTATATTGCAATAGAAATTGTCAAAATAAATCCATCTTCACCAAAGTTGACACAATTTTTTTCGCGATTATTCATATTTCCTCGCCTTCTTTCCCTTTTTAAATACAAAGCAAGTCATACAAAAGACAACAAAAAAACAAACAATTATAGATCACAGCTCCATCCGATGAGATTCAGAAAAAGATTGCTTTCAATTCCATTCAAAGGAACGATGAATGGGACCGAACGACTGAACGAATAATGGAATTCATTCGCGAGCTGATTGACTCGCTCGCGATAACTTTCAGAATAAAACCGACGTTTGGTTGGTCATAAATTTTGTGCGATTAGATTTAACCGAGTGTGCGGAAGGGAGTACGTATGTTGAATGACAACTTTGCAAATGCTCGAGCCAGTTAAGAGTTTGCTTTCAATTTAATTGAGTTAACTTTTGTGCTTCTGTGTTCTCATATGTTTGACCAGTACGATTGTATGGACTTCAAGAGAGACTTTGACCTCTGAGTTTGTTTCGGTGTTTCTTTTCAGGGTAGTCAGCTAGGAAACACCGGCCTCATCTAGTTTAAAAATTACCTAAAAAGATTAACTTGTAAAAGTGTTATGTGTAACCTACTTACAAAATAAAAATCATTTATCATCTCTTTGCTCAGTATAGCACATAGCTATGGAGTAGAATTTCCTGGCGAAGTCTGTGTTTCCTGATAGCTTAAACCTGGGGATCTTTAAGTCAAAAGTGATAAAGCAAATGGGTTTCATCCTTGACTACATCATCGCTTTCCATCAGGTGGGATTGAGCAGGTAAACGTGAGCTTATCATTAGTTATAAAAAACAACGGGTGTGCCGGCAGAAGTGAATAGGTACTTGAACATAACGGTGTGCATTTTTGATATTTTGGAATGGTTAGGGAATAATTTCGCTAGAATTGCTTTAATTATCAGTATCAAAGTACTATCGTTTATATGGTAAAATACAATATTCATTTATTGCGCTATCGTACACAAACATGACAATTTATATTACATTAAAAATTTAACACTTCAGAACTTTTCCTCCGTCTTACGAATTTTCGATCAGGTCACGTGTCCTGACGCGAGTTTAACATTTTTTACCCATCCCAAAAAGTGCACAACGCCGCTAAAGGAGTTTTCACTTCAAAAAAACTTTTGATTTCCTGCGAAGGAGTCAGTTTTATTAAAATTCTTCTAAAAGTTATCTTGTTTTGAGTCAGACATTTAGCACTAAACCAACTTAACAACTAGGCTACTTTGTGACACTGTTTTGCCGGAGCCCGTCTCGAAACTTGCAGTTAAGGTCGCTAAATTGCTTATTAATAGAACCAAAACTATGTATTACACTACATTTCAATACAAATCTATCACAATGTCGCCAGAATCCCCCATGATTGCGAGACCCGCTTCAATGGGAACATGTCGCGTCCCCCGTCAGAGGCATAGTAGCGCTTCGGCAAAGCATTGTATTGCATACATGCCTCGCTTCCGGACTTCACTCGCATTCATGTCATTCCCAATACTCTTCAAGCGATCAAACACTCTAGCAGTCACCACAGTAAAAACAGAACCCTATTTCGAAGACTGAAAGGTGTATTTTGCAATGGTTTTGTTGTATTTGGATGGGAAGCATTGATTGCTTGGCGATTAAAAAGTGGAATCGGTCGATTTATGCATGAGTTTGTACGTGTTTGTGTTTAACAGAACAGTTTAGACGCAAATATTGATTGCAGCGGAATGGACCGAACATTGATGATGTTTACAGTTTTATATGGTATGTAGAAAAGCGAAAATAACAATGCAACGCTTTATTACCATTGCACGTGTAAGCGGGAACACCATTTATGCCTGGAGGCTTAATTAGTTTGATTTACTTGTTAATGCTTGAGTTTGTTTGTTTTTGATGGCATAATGGAGTGTGCTAGCTAACAAGTGTCAATTAATTTCATTTAAAATTTGATTACACATATTATTTATCTGTGTCATGTTTTGTAAACTTACTTTGCAGACTACTGTGTAAATTCAAGATTTTAAAACTTAACAGACAGATGTGTTGCTGGGGAGTTTGTTGCGCCACTTCTTCTTCCCAGCGAAAACACTAGGAAGTGGTGACGGGCGAGCGTTTTGGGGGACTGTCTTTATGTAGAACTTTGACGTTCAAAAAGTGCTGGCACTCAGCCTAATTTGAATAAATGACTTTTGATTTTGATTTGTATCGATATACTCAAGTGTAAGTTATCTGGTGGAAGGGAAACCGCGCTAAGACAAGCCAAAAGAAGCGGGGCACTCTCGACCATTGCTCAAAGCGTTTTGTTGTATTTTTTAAGCCTCATAGTGCCGATTTGTATAGCACTAGAGTGCCCAATTCTCAAGATAACATGTAGTTAGGGTACTTTTCAAACTCACTTTGTTTCATCTGTCTAGCTTTTACTGTTTCCACCAATACCTTAAAGGGGAATGCCGATTTTAGGCCTTACGATGCCAAGAAATTTAATTTAATTTCTATTCACAACGCGATACAAGTCAGTCACATTTTTTAATAAATAATAAATATTGAAACGATACAACGAAATAAACAAATATTTGCTAGGTTGCCAATTTAAAATCCGGGAAAAAATAAAGATTTGTTGTAAAACATTGATTTGACATTTACTCATATTGTACTTTATTCATTTGTCCTTTTGTTTATAGAAGTCCCAATGCATTCGATGTTACTTGTGGGCACTCAGGGCCTAAAACACTATGGTGGCTTCGCATCCCCCTTTGTCGTTTTTGGTACTAATACATTTTATTAAGAAAAGTCCTGGTTTACTGATTCTCTGACTCCTCAATGTCCCGGCTAAACCCTTGGACCAAGAAAGCTGAAATTTTACGCTACGGTTCCATTTATGATGCAAAGACTAGTAATTTAAAAAACTCAGTCAGTTAAACTTACAGTTTGTGGTCCCTAATTGAACCTTCTTTTCTTTATAAGTTTTGACTCTGAAAAGTACCTTCTAATGGTCTAATTGAAATAAATTATCTGACTTTGAGTGTATAAGTTCATTTACTCTGCCATTCCAACGATGAAGTTTTTTTAGGTAATGTATAAAAGAACTTCCTCTTCCATTTAGACTGTAAGCTCACTCTGCTAGTAAGCCCACTACCAATCTTGCTGACTGTTGGAAATAGATGAACGTTTCTTTGTAACGGATTTCCTTTTTATGTTTTTAAGGTTCCGTACCCGAAGAGTAACTAACGGAAACAGACTAGGTTTCCGTTAATTACTGTCAGCGGGCTGTATCTCAAGAACCGTAATAAGTAGACAATTGAAATTTTCACAGAGTGTGTATTTTTATTCCCGCTATAACAACAAATAATAAAAAATAAATTAAATTAAAAATTATAGGGGGCTTCCATACAAGAAAAATGTTTTTTTCGGTTTTTGGTACGAAGCCTTTGAATGATAGTCCGATTCGGACTCGCACTTCACCGATTTTTTTTATTTTAATGCTACATTAGAAAAATATATGAATATACAGCTTGAATGCTACTCACGGAGTTTTGACAGTCGTTATGGGTAGCCAGAAGCCAGAAAATCTGACAGCAGTCTTACCAAAGAAATATAGGGTATCGTGCTACCCAGCTGCTGGGTTGTGGAGGACAGATAGGCAGTCATTTCATATAAAATACTGGTACTCAGCTGCATCTGGTTAGAGTGGAAGCCGTCCCGACATAGTTAGGAACTGGCAATATAGACTGATTCAATGTATTGTCAACAAAACTGTTTGGTATATAAGCAAAAAAAAAACCACTGCTATGCCAATATTAATTTTTAATGTGTGCATTATATTTTTTTAAGCTTGTGACATACTAACGAATGTGGTGTACAATAACTGTTAACTGATGAAAGTACCTGCATACCAAATAACTTTGTTGAATGTACACCAAAGGGAAGTAATCAGAGAGGTTTTAGGCAATAGTAATTTCAGTCTATTTTAGGGGTTTAGCTATGAACTTGTTAGGCCCGCCCTGTATCTCCCAATACCAGACTCATTATAAAGTATTAATATGGGTCAGGAAGGTCTAATGCTAAGCCTTTTAGGGATAATAATCCTTTGCAGGGTAACTACATCCTGTACCTAAACATACATACAGCATTATACATAGTTTAAGGTCATATAAATTGTAGATTCTGCGTAAGAGTAGTTTATGTAGTTGTTGTGTACCACAAAGGAAAAATAGGAAACTTTATAAAAAAAAACGAGCAAAAAAATCACGTTTGTGGTATGGGAGCCCCCTTAAATATTTATTTTATTCTGATTTTTTTTTGTATTTATTGTTATAGCGGAAACAGAAATACATCATCTGTGAAAATTTCAACTGTCTAACTGTCATGGTTCATGAGATACAGCCTGGTGACAGACGGACATACGGACAGACGGACGAACAGCGGAGTCCTAGTAATAACCCTAAAAAAATAACCAACTGCCAAATAATACTTGCTACAAATGGCAAAATAAGTTAATTGGGAAGTTAAAATGTCCGGCTTCTTCTATGGGATGACCCCTATAATTTTACATTTTATTTTATTTTAATATCACTCCAAGTCATTATATATCAACTGTCTTTGTTACGGTTAATTAGATATAGCCCGCATAACGATAGACAGAGTTAGTAATAGTGTTCCGTTGGTTACCCTTCTGGTGCGGAACCCTAAAAACGAAGGTGTTTGTTTGTTTAAGTATCTGAATTCAAGAATCAAATAAAAGATATACACTGAACCCAGTATCCCTCAATTAAATCGTATTCCTTCCCCCTGTCAGCGAGCAATAATGAACCGTTTAGCAAGAATATCAATTATCCAGTAATCCACGCCAGTTACGCGTAACAGCCACTGGCGCGAGTAAATTGACTCGCCCGCGTCGGGCGTCAACCCGTTACGGTACGTATTGAAAGCTACGGGTATATAGGGCAGAAGTATCAATAATACTCCTTCCAATGGCCCCTACTATCCTGATACCTTTACTAATGGTATGTAAACGGAATTTTCAGTACTTTGACCAGTGAATTAGATTTGTGTGAATATATCCAGGGCTATTGTTCAGTTATTCTTCTTGTACATGTGTTTGAGTTTATTTGCCTGTGATTATTTCCACTAGCAGTCTAGAGGCTGGAATAGGAATGTTGTCTGGGTTAATGAAATTATTATGTAATCAATAAAAACTACGAAGATAAAACGCATCAAAGATAAGGAGTATTGGCTTGTAACGTCACTTTCCAGTAAATAGTGTACAGGTAAGTGACGTCACACGAGTTTTCAACGCTATGTTTCGTTTTCATTTTTTGTTTACGTGACAAAAGAAGAAATACGTGTCCATATTTTTTTGGAATTCAATCTGACGTGACGGACTAATTTGATTTTTTTAGTCAAATACCTGTGCTCGGCATGACAAAGGCCCCTTCTATATTCCAAAGCTAAGTAAAGTCAAAACATTTATTTTAAGTAGACCATTAAAAGACAACTTTTAAAGACAACATTTACAATTAAAAAATATACTTAATACCTAAAATAATAAAGTGACTCTAGTTGTCCATTCTTAAAGAAAGATTCTTATGGAGACGAATGGCCAAGAAAATCCAGAGTTATTCTTTCCCAATAAAATATTCAGTGTAAGTCCTTTTGAAGGAAATTCCTCCACTCACGCACACAGGAAAGAAACTTCGATTAATTAACAACCTATTATTAATGTCAAATTGATTGAATTAATACAATAATAATAACTTTATTTCGGGTGGCTTAGACCCTTAGAAACCTTAATCTAGTCCCTTAATATTATGTATATGGGTGAGTATGTTCTGTGGCAATTAAATACGTTTTCTTTCTTTTCTTTTCTTCTTTCTTAACATACTTCTTTAAATTTTTATTGTCCATGCCTCGCCACACCTACACAAGACATAACCCACTGATTTTGAACGGGATAGTCAAAACGTAAAAAATTTAAGCTTTCTATTTACTATATTTCTTTATTAATTAATTATTAATTATTATAACACCTTCACAAATACATCCAAGGCGATCTTATATACATATAAAACATATAATACAATACATCAGATACTTCAAACATTATTTATATGGCCAAACGTCTTTTTCAATTAGATTGTGTGCTACTTTTACTAATCTCTGCAAATTTTGGCAAAATACATATATCTTCCGAAAACACTATAACATTTATCAAACGTATTGCTTTATGGGAGTTTTTTTTTTTAAGGATGGGAAATCATCAAATGACTTCTTCCACTCTGGGTGGAGTGAAAGGGCGTGCCAGACTCTTACTGACTAAAATCCATCCGTGTTCCTTCTAAAGCCCTTTGCGTTCCAGGGCCGCGGTGACTCTTTCGAACAAATTTCGCAACCCTGGCAGGCTCTGGCCCTAGCGGGCGAAGGCCTTGCCTTTCCCTTGCGCGGCCCGCCTCCTCCATCGCTAGCATTACTGCTTCGCAGAAGGAGGTGGCCGCTTCCCAAGCCTCCTCGCTCCGGACCATGGATGCAACCAGGGCCTCACCTGACGTGAGAGGTCGCCGCCGCCGATCGCCTCGATGAGGACACGGCGGTGCTCCGACCAAGCAGGGCAAACCTCCACCGTATGCTCCACCGTATCCTCCAGGCGATCCTCACAGTGCTGACACCCAGGCTTGTCCTCCCGAATACATCAGACACCTCAATCATTAATTATATGGTTTATACCTTTTTCAATTAGATTGTGTGCTACTTTTACAAATCTCTGCAAATTTTGGCAAAATACATATTTCTTCCGAAAACACTATACATTTATCAAACGTATGGCTGTATGGGTGTTACTATTCACGTTTGCTCATACGCTTTCCGAAATACAGGCTTGATGGTGTGGTAATCCTCTATCATATTAGTTCGAGCTATAAATATTGGCCAGCCAGCAATGCTGATAGCGAAATTGACTGACAAGGCAAGGTTGCGTCGGATGTGATTTTGTGTCTTATCTCACTGCGCTTAATACCGATCGCACGATGAACATAAATGGAATATAAACTACTCCCGTGTGTTCATTTTTAAGACATATTAGTGTTTATAAATCCTGCATATCAATATACATGTCACCGGAAAATGGCAAACGCCGTAATATTGTAAAATATCGCGTGAAACTGTGAGCTATTTTTTTCTAAATAAGACACGGATACGTTCGAAACTATTGAATTTGGATGGGATCTATTGTATACGAAACGATTTTCCCGTAATATATCAATTATAATCTAATTTAAAGATTTATTACAATCTTACGGAATCTGCAATTTTCCGGTGACATATATAGTATTATAAGCGTGTTCGCAGACAGGTGGGACTCTCCACTGCTGCGCCACTGGATACGTTTGCATACTGCACTCTGAGCGGTGGTCAGTTCCTCCTCGTCCTAATGTTTGTATTTGTGTCCTTAACTGTTTTTGTTTTTGTTGGTGTGTAACTGTGTCCTGAACTGTTTTTCTTTTTGTGTGTGTTAGTTTTTATTTATTGTTTTGTTTTATTTTTTATGTCAATTAATTGTGTTTTAGTGTGTGTGTGTATTTCGAAATATGGATTTTTATCTGAATTAAATGTTTATTATTATATAATATTCTTCCTTTACTGATTGAAAGACCGATAGACATCTCATAGCCGAAACAGCTGGTCGTCGAAAGCTGAAAATTGGCATGTAGGTTCCTTGGTAAACTCCGTAGGGGAGCACTAAGAGAGGATTTCCCGAAATTCCTATGGAAACGGGATATACGCGTACGAAGTCGCGGGCAAAAGCTAGTTAAATATTATAAAATGCGAAAGTAATTCTGTCTGTAAGTTGCCTCTCCATCACTTGATTTGTGGATTTGTGGATTGTGATGAAACTTGGCATACAAGTAGACCATGTCCGAAAAGTAGGTCATGGGATAATATTTATCTCGGTAGTATGTAAAGCCACGGGCAGAAGCTAGTATTCAAATTCATTTTGTTTTTGTATTTTTTTTTTGTATGATATAACTTCGTGTGAACAACTACCTGTAAGGTAAAGGTTAACTCTAGTTTGTGCTAGCGGGCAAATCCCTAAATACCTAGGCAGGGGTTTAAAGAACGCGCATTGTGATGAAACTAGTTGCAATTTTACAAAAAAAAGACCTTTTGTCGTTATAGATATCGTTTCCGAATAAAAACAAAACACAACAACTCAAATTTTACTAACAAATTAAAGAAGTCAACTACGTCACAGTACATGTACAGTCGATACACAATGACCAACCATACAGTAAAGGTGGTTTCATATTTCAAGAGTGGCTATGGACATTTTATTTATTCAAAGTTTATGCACTAGTGAAAAGTATATGGGATGCGGAACATAGAGTAAAGTCCCGCACACCATCATTGAAAAGGGAGGATTCTCCGACCAGACGATTGTTGTGTCTGGTGGGTAACTGCCTGATAGTTGATATTCGGACTGTTGTATGTATATGTTCAAATCGCACGGAGAACTTTGCGCGATGCAAGATTTTGTTGTTAACTTGTCGCTGACAGGATAGATGGCGTTGCGGTTCTTTTTGTTGCCGTACAAATTTTGCTTCTTAGTTTTTCATGTGGCGGCATTGATGCCGCTAAAAAAGCACTGTACAAAGTCGGAGATACTACCTTAGGCATTTTGTACCAGTCGACCTTAGGATGGTGCAGAAACAGAACATGGCAGAACAAACAGAAAATAATAAATACATACTCAGGTTACTACATACTGGCCTGTTGGTCGAGTGGTTAGTGACCCTGACTGCTAAACCGAAGGTCGTAGGTTCGATTCCCACCCAGGACAAATCTTTGTGTGATGAGCAGAGAATTTGTCTATAATATGTATGTATTTAGAAATATATAAGTATGTTTATCAGTTGTCTGGTTTCCATGGCACAGGCTCTGCCTAGTTTGGGACCGGATGACCGTGTGTGAGTTGTCCCTAGATACACTTCTCATCAAAAAAATCGAAACACCTCGCAGTTTATGATTTGATAAGGATTATCAGAAAAATGTGTATATTTAGGAATAAATGTAAAATGTAATTTAATAGTGAGTAGTATGAGGTTTTTAAATCCTAATGTTAATGTTCTAAATTCAAATTAAGTCTTCATAGGTTTCGTATTTTGTATAATGAGTAATTTTTACCCTGTATGGAATATGAAGGAAATGGGTAAAACAACACGCGTAAATGAAAAAAAATGTAAGAAACGTTTATTTAATAACTTGTATTCCCTCCGCGAGCTCTTATTACTGCTTCCATACGGTTCTTCATCGATCGGATGAGAGTCACGATCACATGTTGTGGTATATTATCCCATTCCTCTTGGATTGCATTTTGCAGCTGGCTAAGTGTTTCTGGGGCTGGATCTCTTGCTCGAATTCGTCTCTTTAATTCATCCCATAGATGTTCAATGGGATTCATGTCCGGGCTTCTTGCTGGCCATACCATAATGGAGATACCGACTTCGGTAAGATAATCTCTTACGACGCCCGCGGTGTGAGCTCTAGCATTGTCGTGCATGAATATGAAGTCGTTGCCAATAAAATGTGCATAGGGCATCACATGAGGTTCAAGACACTGTTCGATGTACCGATGAGAGTTTAGTGCAGGCAGCCGTGGCCCAGATACAAAGGCAAGTTCTGTCTTACCGTCGGCGCTGATTCCTCCCCAAACCGTCCACGAACCGCCACCATAGCTGACCTTTTCTTCAATGCAGCATTGTGCAAAGCGTTCTCCATCTCTTCTGTAGACCTTGTTCCTTCCGTCGTTACCATACAGCATAATTTTACACTCATCAGAAAACAGTACTTTGCTCCACTGAAGGTATGACCAAGTTAGGTGCTCGCGTGCAAAGTTAAGGCGCGCTCTTCGATGGTCTGCAGTTAATTTCGGCCCATTCGCTGGCTTATGCGGTGCCAATCCGCGTTCCTTCAACCTTCTTCTTATTGTAGAGTCACTTACAGCTACTCTTCGTACAACGCGAAGCTGCTGCTGCAGTTGAAAAGCGTTAAGGCGTCGATTTCGTAAAGAGGTTGTTACAATAAATCGATCATCTCGCTCAGAAGTGACCCGATTCCTGCCAGATCCTGAACGGCGCGTGAACGAACCAGTCTCCCGATAGCGTTTGTAGACTCTATGAACAGATGATAAGCTTAGATGCAATCTTGCAGCCACAACACGCTGACTAAGTCCAGAATCCAGCAATGCCACCACTTGGGCGGCTTCTGCGGGCGAAGTATCCATATGTTTTAGAAAAAAAAGTTTTTTCAGACGTCCCAAAGTCACAGTAAATGAAATAAGAAACAAAAAGTTTAAAGACAAGCGCTAATTTTAGTTTTTAAACGAGAAACGTACTCCAACCCTAAATACACATTTGTCTCAAAACAGTGATTAATTTCATTTATAGGATAAACAAATGAAATTCTAATTTCGAATTTTGATTTTTTTCTTCTTACTGTAATGACCAAACTGCCAGCTACACAATAATGTTTTTTTTTTCATGGAATTAATTCTCTTTTGTAAAAAATTAGGACAAAAACAATAAAAACGAAAGTGTTTCGATTTTTTTGATGAGAAGTGTATATTATATTATACATACAAACAAACAATTTTCATTCAATCCAACAAATCAACGCTGTGACGATTGTACCGACTTCTGACATGTGGCTAACTATAATCTATATCTTTATATAATACAAAAGAAAGTCGCTTCCCGCCGTCTGTCCCTCTGTACGCTATCGCTTGAATCTTTTAAACAGTCTCACTATTATTTGGGAAATTTCTTGTTTATATGTATAAAACTTATCTATCTAGCCTATTTTGTCTTTCAGACCGCGTAGTAACATAATACTGCGCTCTAAAACCAGAAGCATGGACGTTGCCCAGAAGGCCGCTAAGCTTCAATGGGACTGGACCGGACATGTCTGCCGCATTTCAGACGACAAATGGGCAAAAAGAACCATCGAATGGCTCCCATTAAATGCCAAAAGATATCGCGGCAGACCTAGGCGAAGATGGCGGGACGAGCTCGACTACTACCCAAAGGACTGGCCCGACATTGCAAATGACAGAGTTGTGTGGAAAAGGGAGAGGGTGGGCTTTGCCCAGCAGTGGGACAATATAGACTGTTGTATAATACATTATAATTAAAATTATGAATAGTGTAGAAAAATTGATGTTTTACCAAGTGTGAAAGAGATTTTCGGACACACATCTGTCAATATTTCCCGTGCCAAGCCAGGCGGGTCGCTAGTGCGCTATAAAACCACATGTAATGGTATTGGCCGTCGACGTCGACGCGGGCGCGGTGGCCGCCATCATAATTGATTGATGATACGCTGCTACTCTATCATATTAGATGTGTGGTGACTAGTTTTTGCAATGGATAGGTTGGTTTCTTGTAGGTGGATGTGGCCTATTTTTGTTGGAAGTCAATTTGGGTTAAATTTCTTACAGAAATATTGATAAAAAGATTGCTGTTCTTGTCACACACGTTAAAGATTTTTTTTTTAAAGTTGAAAAGTACAATCAAATTGGTCTTTCAGATATATTATGAATAGGAAATTAGAATCACCCGAACGTTGGATTATAATGTGTTAACACAAGAAACACGAACACGCCTTTCTCGATGACAGCTGACCGCGTGCCGATACTATGGTCTAGTTGGGTCAATTTTTTGCGTTAGAAAAACCACAATATTCTCTAAACTTAAACTGTTTAATTGCAAACAATTTTTGTACATTCTGTCGAAATCAGTTCAGTTATTAGGTTAAGTGCCAACCAGATATACTTACTCACCTAGCGTCAGATTATGGCTTAAAGGCTTCCACTCAGCATAATGGAGTCACTTCTCCACTGAGAACTCAGTTATTCAACTTTCAAGCAAGCGAAGCCTAAGACAAAAGTTAGTATGTACGAAATAATTCCCACAGCTCTAACTATCTCTCGGCCTCAACATGTCTACTACGATCTTAACATTCCGATGCAATATCATTCTCCGCTAAGTCTCGCAGAGAGATGCCATCCTGCCGAACTATTCTCAATGTATGCAAACTATATTCTATACTGTACAGATAATTCCATAGACACTATAATACAGATACGATATTATGGCCGAAGTTATCTGCAGTTAACGCTCCGTCACACATCGCTGGTGAAGTGACTGCATTCTGATCGTAATGGGCCATTAAGTCTATGTTAATGCCTTGTATATAAGTCATGTATGATTTTCTAGATACCGGATTGACTTTTAGTGTTCCGGGATTGCATTGGAAAAGTTTGTTTTGGCTTTTTGCTTGCATATGTATAGCGACCTGATCTTTTGAGTTATAACTTGTAAATATCTTTTTCAACTTACGTGTTTGTTTTAGTTATCCAAGAATAGAATACTCTTTATTATGTACACCATATTAATTACAGAAAGGAAAAAAGAAGAAAGATATTCGGTACAAGCAATCTGTTGAAGGCTTTCTTTGGATGGATTGAAAAGAGAGGAAAGACAGTGGTACTGTTTACAATGGTGCATACAAAGTATTAGTTATACTCTGCCTAGCGTGTCCCAGTTTTACTGGAGTTGTCTTCCAGTCTTACTGAATGCAGGTTATACAAGCTCTGCCCATAACCTCCACAGCCAATTGCTGGTTAATCTACTGGCATCTTTCTGACCTTATCCCATGTTGCTGTATATTAGTGTAATGTGGGGTGCATTGCGCTCACATAATATAATCAATTGATCAATGTATGTATACAAAATATTGTAAAACTTATATTTGAAAAGAGTAACTATGGAGTTTCTTGTCCGTTCTTCTCCAAAAGAATCTACTTTTTGCGAATGGACAACAACAGTTACTATAATATTTTAATTTCAAACTGTAAATTTGACATTCAAAAGTGCCTTTTAATGATCTAGTTGAAATAAATGAATTGACTTTGACTTTGTTACTTGGGGTCGGCGAAACATGTTTTCTTCCTCAATTCTATATTGTCAGCCGTCACGCTAGCACTAAATCCCTTATCTTTACTGGCTAACACAACCATACACAAACCCACCTTCTTATTGCTAATAAGAAAAACTGAATTTAATGGACTCAGCTCACGATCGCTAAGCCTTAAAGCCAAACGATGTGCTAAACTATACTAGCTACTTACGTGCAGACAGGGACAGTTATCTGCAGTGAACGCTTCGGAGCACAAAGCCACTGAACACGAGTGCATTCTCATCATTGTGGGACGTTCGGTCAGTATTGTGGACCAAATACGTTGTCAATATATATGGAAGCAAATCGAGGACTTGACTTTAGTGGCAAACCTTACGCCTCCTTTCTTTAAGAATGAGAAATCATCAAATGACTCCTTTGGGAGTGTCAGGCTTACTGACTAAAACCCATCCGTGTTCCTCCTTGCGTTCCAGGGCCACGGTGACTCTTTCGAACAAATTCCGTAACCCTGGCAGGAGCTTACGCCTCCTTCAATGACGTTTGTCTAAAGAATGAGGGGCTTGAGACCAAGAGAGATTTTATCGGCGAAAGTGGCTTTCGAAATTCGAAAATGTTTGGGATTGACCTCGTGAAATTAATATCGGTAATTGCCTAGCCTTTTGCCAACTATATTGGGGTCGGATTCCAGTCAAACCGGATTGATCTGGGTACGTGTAGCGACTGCTTATCCGACCTTCACAACCTATCTAGGTACCACGGTATTTCTGGCAAGACTGGTCAGATTTTCTGGCTTCTGACAATCCGTAACGACCACCAAAGATCTACAAATTAACCCGCTTAACGTGCTTTTCGAGGCACGGAGGAGTCTTGGTATGTTAAGGTGTTCACTTATCTACAGACCGACCTCGGCAAGTTCTGCTTAACCTTGAAGATCGACCTTTGCGGCTGTTATTATTTAGCCACGAGGTAAATACGGGTAACGCTGCCGCTAAAAAACGTCAATAGTTTGAACGTAACAAGGTAAAAATATGATTCCTTTGGAACCCTTCACGCGCGAGTCGAATCGCCAAGACAAAACCGGTCAAGCAGTATTTTTCCTTCGAACTTACGGAACCCGAAAAACCACTAGGTAATCAAAATAATATCAATCATTTTTGTTTTACTTTCCTGTGATTAGACTGTATTGATGTCATAACCATACATACATTACACATAGTCGAAATCATATCCTTCCCGTCATTACGTTCAGTATTTACCTCGTAGGTGTAAACTAACGATGCTAATGTCTTTAAAATTCTAGGTTACAACTTTCAGTTCATTATTACCTTTCAGTTCCGATAAAGCGGTTTTACTACTTATGAAACTTATAGAATTGATCCAATAAAGCCAGACTTGATGATATAATGACTATAACTTGCACTGTGGATATCAGAAACCCTATTTATTTTATTTTATAACTAGCTTTAGCCGCGAACTCGCTCACGGTAAGTTTATTTTCGAAAAAAAGTAGTGAAATACACACCTCCACACGACAGCGCGTCTATTAATGATTACTTTGTTTTTGCTTTTCTTTATATTATTTATTTATATCAATCTTTTCCTTATACCTACTAAGACGGAATGTCTCTTCAATAGCTTATATTATAAGTTGTAACTAGGAGAAGACCGGAACTTCCTAACACAAATATATTTCTAACTTAAATGGAAATTCCATAATGAATGACCCAATGTTAACGTATTTTTAAGTTATTGAAATAAACATTTTATTTTATTTATTTATTTTATTTACAAGGTGAAGACGACGATGCAACAATAAATCAAAACACTGGCAATACCAGTTCATTGTATTTTATCACAGATTTGATGTCACTAACTGCAACAGACTGCTTGGAATATTTCGTCAGAATAGTAGTCACTATCTTGACTAGTTAGAGTTTTTTTCGGTTTTATGCAATTGGAAAGTTTATTTTTAATTTCGGTGACAGGATTTCTAATAGTTTCAAAATATTCCTCTTAACCAGTATTTTCATTTAACGATGTCTCCACATTGTGTCTCATCTGTCTCTGAATCAAAGTTCGTCAAAATAGTTTCAGCGGATTAGGCGTGAGAGCGTAACAAACAAACTCACTTGTAATATTAGCAAGGATTTTATTTTGAGCAGCTTCCACAGAACGAGCCGCAAATATCACTGTTAAAGTGATAACCTAATTAAAGTACATTTCCCGTACGTACTTCAATGTGATAGCTCTCCGTTGTTTTTCCATAAAATGTCATATATTAATATACTTGTTTACGTATTGCCATAATTATTTTATGAGCACGTATGACGTAGGTGGTAGCTAAACATATGATCCGTCGTTTTAGACAAATGACGTACGTTTCATGAATCCTCTATGACGTCAGCACATGGGTAGGGCCGAATCATGTGCGCTCATCTGAGATGTTATTAGGATAAACCGGATAAACCCATTAGACTACCATACTTTATAATATTATAAATGCGAAAGTGTGTCTGTCTGTCTGTATGTTACCACTTTACGCTTAAACTGCTGAACTAATTTAGATGAAATTAGATATAGAGATAGTTGGAGTCTCGGGAATCGACATGGGATAGTTTTTATCCCAGAAATCATCCTTTAAGGGAATGCAAAGCTTGTAATGGGAGTCCGTCATCTGACCTCCAATCCACGGCTTTTTCTGGCTTCTGACTACCATAAACAACTGTCAAAGATGACAGCCGGGCCCTACAGAGGTGTTTTATTTTTTTATTTTATTTAATATGGGTTTGCTCTTGACTCTAGTCTCGGTCATAGATGACAGAGACAAAGTCGACGATGGAGCGAGCTTACCCAGAAGAAGTCTGTTCACTCTAATTTTGAAGAGGTCAGGGTTGTCTGCGTTCGGAAACACAGACGCGGGCAGAGAGTTCCACTCCTTTGCTGTACGCATTATAAATGACGTTTGGAAACGTGCCTATAGTGCGAACAAGCGAGGGATGGTAACTTGCAGGTACGGAGGAGTCTCTCGGTATAAAGTTGATGGTCCCACCCAGCAATTGGAACCCAGGAAAGTGTAAACGTTTAAAAAGTTTGATATACGAGCAGCACGGGTAGGTCTTCCACCTACCCGTGCTGCTCGTATATCAAACTCACGCGCAAACGGCTGGAAATTTGGTATAAAGATTGTTTGAGTCCCGGGAAAGGACATAAGATACTTTTCATCCCGGAAAAATGTTCCCTAGGGATAGTTTTCGACATTAACGCGGGGGAGCTGCGGGCGGTAGCTAGTTAGAGATAAATGAAAACCATGACGCTTTGATTCCAATTTAAGGAGTTTAACTTCTCATACCTAACAATTTCGCAGCCAATGCCACGTATGAGATACCTATCGTGGAGTAGTTCGTCATAACACATGATCATGACGCATGTCGTTCATCAGAGCTGAGCCAAACCCGCGTTGTTTGCAAAACAAATACTCTCCGCGGCCTATTATGTACAGCACATGCTGCTTGTGGGTTCTGATTTAATAACAACGCCTGTTTGTCGTAGCGATAAGAGCGGTTTTTGTATAACCTGTGTAACCCCAGATACATATGTGGTTGGCTGGTATACTTATATAATATGTTTAGTGCAAATACTACATTATGACTTATTGTTTTTATATTCATTGCTGAACGTTTGTTAGTACAAAGCGGCGAGAATACTCGTTCTATTTATTTTGGTCCGAATCCGACGGATTGATTTAAATAGAATTATGGGTAGACTATTGAATGATGTTAATAATATTGGATATATTATCATGTAGTTACGTTGTGCGTGTTCTGTTGGCATGATTTCAGTACAGTTTTCTATTGAATTATCTCTTTACTAGCTTTTGTCTGCGACTTCGTACGCGCATTTTCCGTTCCCGTAAGAATTTCCCGTTCCTGTATACCCTTCCTCATGAATGTGGCTATCATATACAAAAATATTTTTCCAAATCCGACTGATAGTTCCAGAGATTAGCTCGTTCAAACAAACAAACTCTTCAGCTTTATTATATTAGTATATAGATTTATCTCTTGAAATAAAAAATATGAAAAGCTGGTTGGCCTCTGCTGACATTAGTAGACTTATTTCTGTATGACAACCAGCGTTACCATGGACCAGCAGCTGGGTCGTGGTTATACAACTAACAAGTACTCTGAAAACATTAGTATTCAGTTGTTTGACTTTAAGGCAAACCGTGAATTTATTGACCACCACACTCCACAATTAAAAAAACTTAAATAAAAAACAAATGAGTTCATTGACTTGTGCGCACTTTAGTTAGCTAAAGAAGTTACAAAGAAAATAACACAGAATAAAATAACCAAAGATGTTTTTAAGCAAGTATAAACACCTTTTCAACTTATCTTATCTCCGCAAACGGATACTATCCATACCACCTCCGTCTCAACAAGGTTGTAGAAGCCAAAAATCTCATAATATTAAAAGTGGCAGCGTTGTCAGCGCGCTGGGCGAGCAGCACGTCAAATACCTCGGTCGTGCCGAGATTAGCGCGGTTCATCTGCTTCACATTTTCCAGTTCGCTTGCACCGAGTAACTCAAAGATTGCTGAAAAAACTACGCTAAATTCTTCTTGTTTGTACCTCGCTGCTTATGTATGGACGATTCGATTAAAGTAATACTTTTGTGCGCTCAGTTATGAAATGCTATTTTCTGGCGTGATAGCTGTTTTATTTTTGAGGGTCTCGCAATCTTGGAATCGATACCTTAATCTTAGTTTGAGTTTATAGTATAAGAACCTTACTGAACGATATGTTTAATTATTTCCCAAGTTATTGAAACCTATCAATTAATTTGGTGGTTGAGGTTGTGCAAGGTCATTAATAGCTGTAGTGATGAAATCGATATCCACTTTGACAGTTTGGGTAAATCGAAAGCCTATTTTCATAAAAATCTCTCTTGATGGCCTTTCATTAACTCGCGTGGAAGGAAATGTGTCCATACCGATAGAATAGAATACATATAATAATTAGTTTGTAAAGCCATTCTTCATCTAAATATCTTCATACTTAACTCAAAAACTGGATTAGTAGTTTAATTAATAGTATTTTTCGTACAACTTCCTTATGCATGTGGTGTTTACCTATAAGTGATTGTTGCACTGATGTATAATAATTTATTGCATGATATTTTTAACATAAAACCAGTGTGAACAATTGTTGGTGAACCAATTAAATAAAATAAAAAAAAAATAACATTTCCAACTTTTATTGCGATTAAGTAAGTGCGCACACTTAAAAAACAGCGTG